>CM030882.1:4585207-14585207 GCA_018132145.1 Boehmeria nivea var. tenacissima
ACAGAAATAAATAGATTTATTTATTCACGCTCAGATTATATTTATTCGATACACTGTTGTCAATATGAATGTGAATGTTGAGAAAAGAATACAGTAGAAAAATAGACAAAAAATATAATAATAAATTGAAAAATTGAATTGAAGTTTTAATTTCAATTTATTAAAATCAAAAACTAAGGATTTATGTTGGATTGGCACTACATATATAATCTACATGTAGACTAAAAGGTATAGACGGACGAATAAATTAAACAAATGAAGTATAAAAAACCCCGTTTATTCAATTAATATCAATCAATATAAGTAAGTAAAAAAGAAAAGATAAACCCTTTGCTTTTTTACTTTCTTCATAGAATTACGCTGAAAAGCGCCCATTGACATGGAAATAGACTTTTATCGTTATAAAAGACGACATTATGTAGGAGAAAAAAAAGCAAAGAAAATATTATTCAAAACTCTATACAAATCACCCACACTCCCTTTAATTAATTTATATATATTTATATATATATTTCGTTAATTGAATTTTAATTGGTGATTAAGGCGAAGTTCCATAAAAACACCCGCCTTCTTTGAAATATCATGAACAGTTCCCGTAGGCTGAGCCCCTTTTTCAAGAAAATATAGAATAACAGGAACATTTAAATAGGTTTGATTCTTTATCGGATCATAAAAACCTACTTTACGAAGAGCTCTTCCTTCTCTTCGGGATCGAGCATCAATTGCAACAATTCGATAAATGGCTCATTGGGATAGATGTAAATAATCCCCCCCGAGAAACGTATTCCCTTTGGTTCTCGCCTTGTTTTATCGGATCTCAATATTGGTCTTTTTTTATGGATTGCCGTTTCAAGTATTTCTCCCATTGGCCTTCTTATGTCAGGATACGGGTCAAATAATAAATATTCTTTTTTAGGTGGTCTACGGGCTGCTGCTCAATCGATTAGTTATGAAATACCATTAACTTTATGTGTGTTATCAATATCTCTACGTGCGGTTCGTTAAGACAAAAATTATTTTCTATTTCTTCCTTTATAGTAAGAGGGCGGAATGCATTGAGAAAATATCTTCATTTTTTATTCAGTATTTGGCTGGATGAACTAAATCAGAAAGTTATATGAGTGAAAGAAAACAGCTTATTGATAAAATGAAAGTAAAAAAATGGAGTCTCATTTTCTATGTATAAGAGTTAGAGAACTGAACGGAAATAAATATAAGCGGAAGAAAGCGTTTGCCCCAAGATTTGGTAATTAGTCATCCTGACTTGAAGCGGGTTAAAAAGATCACCAGAGTGAGTTTTCACTATCGTTTCTATGTATTATCAGACATGGATTACCTTTAACAGATGATTGAACAAAAACGAGCGGACGAGTAGAAACACCAAGATACACAAAGGATTTGTAATGGAGATTATGTAAAAGAATATTTCTGCATAATGTACAAAGAATATTTATTGGGGCTTTAAGTTGGTAGAAATGATTAGGCAGTACTCCCCACGATTCCGATCCAGAGTATGCTCCTATCCGTCGATTAAATAAATAACCATTGGAAACGAAATAATCCTTTGTTTTGATTTTGTAAATCCAATCTTCGCAGAAACAGAAAGAAGAATAGAAATGAAAAAAAAAAAGAGAAAGAAATACAATTACAGTAAAAAAATAAAAAAGAATAAAAAATATATTTTTTATTCTTTCCTTTCTTTATTTATATGGATAGCATTCGTACTATAATACATGAATTTATATATAATTTTTTTCGTAAGTGAAAAGAAAGGGTTATTGATATCTTTATACGGAGTATTTGATTGAAGAATTAAGCTATTACTCAACAAAGAAAACTTAAAATGATTACTGAAATTATTAAATCAAAGGATAAGATCAATTCAGAAGCACTTTAATTTTTTTAATTTATATTAAAAAATTTAGATTATTAATAATCTAAATTTTTATTAAAACAAAACAGACAGAATTCAATTGGTCTAATTCGGGATTGTCGGGATCGTACAAAAAATTTTGATCTTATACATCTTATAAACATATCAAGATAAAATAATACCGACCCACGCTTTACATTTATTTAAGGCCCTTAAGGAGCCGTATGCGGTGAAAATCTCATGTACGGTTCTGGAATAGCGATAGAAACAGTGATGGTATCACCAACTATAATTATCTAATAGTTCAAGTACAGTTGATATAGTTGAGGCACAATCAAAATATGGTTTTTGGGGGTGGAATTCGTGGCGTCAACCTATAGGGTTTATTTTTTTTCTAATTTCTTCCCTAGCAGAATGTGAAAGATTACCTTTTGATTTACCAGAAGCAGAAGAAGAATTAGTAGCAGGTTATCAAACCGAATACTCAGGTATCAAATTTGCTTTATTTTACGTTGCTTCCTATTTAAACCTATTAGTTTATTTATTATTTATAACAGTTCTTTATTTGGGCGGTTGGAATTTATCTATTCCGTACATATTTGTTTCTGAGTTTTTTGAAATAAATAAAACATACGGTGTTTTTGAACCGACAATTGATATGTTTATTACATTAGCTAAGACTTATTTGTTCTTGTTCATTTCTATCACAACAAGATGGACTTTACCTAGGATAAGAATGGACCAGCTATTGAATCTTGGATGGAAATTTCTTTTACCTATTTCTCTCGGTAATCTATTATTAACAACTTCTTCTCAACTATTTTCACTGTAAAAGAATATAATATTATATATTTCCTACTTGGATCAAACAAGAGAAAAAAACAAAGATAAAATTATATATAGTCACGATATGTTTTCTATGATAACTGGGTTCATGAACTATAGTCAACAAACAGTACAGGCTACAAGGTACATTGGTCAAAGTTTCATGGTTACCTTATCCCACGTAAATCGTTTACCTATAACTATTCAATATCCTTATGAAAAGGTAATCACCGCGGAGCGTTTCCGTGGTCGAAACCATTTTGAATTTGATAAATGTATTGACTCATTCCATACTAGAAATAATCGCAGGAAATCTTTTGATAACACAGATTCCTATTTCTCAATGATATCCCACGATCAAGACAATTGGCTGAATCCCGTGAAACCATTTCATAGAAGCTCATTACTTACCACATATGTATCCGAAATTTAAAAATGAACAGACCAGTACTGAAATAAAGTTAAATACAGATGAATTTACTTTATTTCCCGTGTTGGATGGATTGCGTATATGAAGACAAAAAGAAGCACACATACGTTTTTTTACATTCCATTTTGCTACATGATACTAATTCAATGACATATCAATATCTATAAATGATGAAAAAATATTCGTCATTTATTTTATTTTTAAATTTTCATTCTAGGGGTATAATTTTTATCTTTTGTGAGTGTAGACAACCATCCTTTTGTCTACCTATTTGAATACAATTTTCAAATTGCTAATTTTTAACAAAATTAAGATTATTTTATTGTGTATGCAAAAAAAAAAGAGTAGCACTATTATTATTGATCAATAAAAATATCTATTAATTAAGGTAAGGGCCGTGGGGGGAGGAGGAAAAGATTTAATTTCATGGTAAAAAAGTCATTCATCTCGGTTATTTCGTACGAAGAAAAAGAAGAAAAGAAGGGGTCTGCTGTATTTCAAATACTAAGGCTAACTAATAGGATACGAACACTTTCGTCACATTTGGAATTGCACAGAAAAGACTATTTATCGAAGAGAGGCCTCCACAAAATTTTGGGAAAACGCCAAAGGATGTTGTCTTATTTGTCAAAGAAAAATAGAATACGTTATAAACAATTAATTAATCAGTTAAATATTCGGGACTCAAAAACGCGTTAATTTGAAGAGTCGTTTTGAATTATTTGATTTATTAGATCTTGAATTTTAATGAACTTATTTTAACTTTCACTAATTCATGAAAGAATGAACGGAGGAAAAACCTATGAATATACCAGCTACAAGAAATGACCTCATGATAGTAAATATGGGCCCCCACCACCCATCAATGCATGGCGTTCTTCGACTCATCGTTACTCTCGACGGTGAAGATGTTATTGATTGTGAACCAATATTAGGATAATTACATCGAGGAATGGAAAAAATTGCGGAAAACCGAACAATTATACAATATCTGCCTTATGTAACACGTTGGGATTATTTAGCTACCATGTTCACAGAAGCAATAACTATAAATGGGCCAGAGTTGTTGGGAAATATCCAAGTACCTAAAAGAGCCAGCTATATCCGAACAATTATGTTGGAGTTGAGTCGTATAGCTTCGCATCTCTTATGGCTCGGTCCTTTTATGGCAGATATTGGGGCGCAGACTCCTTTCTTTTATATTTTCAGAGAAAGAGAATTAGGACTGACGATGAACCATCCAGAGGCCCACACCTTAGGTACGCGGTCTCTAAGGGTTCAAACCAGGGGTTAACAACCAGCCGCCAACATAGTCGACGGTCTATCCCGGATCGAAGGCGCACGATCGCTAGCGGTCTGGACCGGAGAGTCATGCCCCACTGGTAACGATCAAGAAAAATACGCTCTTTCCACGTCAGACAATCTGGGCCTATGCTCGCGGAATCCTACGAGACATGCTCCGTCGCAGTCCATGGACCGCCTCGAAGGTGTGCGACTTCCGGTGATGATTCGATTCCGTGAAGTATCACTGTCCGAGGGACAGCAGACATCAGCCTTGTCACTCCCTCTCTTTCCCTGCCCTCGGCATCTGGATACCCCGAGGCTCTCGCCTCTCATTGGTTGTAGATCAGATGCGCAGAGGACGCAGCTCGATGGAATTAAACCTGTGATCTCTATTCACAATCGACCTGGGCTTGAGACAGTTCTGATCCACAAGCAAAGTTGGTCACCACCTCTTTCCAGCACGGGCGTCCTAGTGCGCACCGAGCACAGTTCCAGGCAAGACAAAAGAAAGTCGACATAGTAGTAGCCCCCGAAGGCGTCATCGAGGCCAACCAAGAGGATATCTCTATTACCATGGCAGACGACGAGACCCGCGAATCTCGCCCGGGCAGCTGCTGGCTAAAAGCGCAAGGTCGGAACGACGGCCGGACTCAAGGTCCGCACCAAAAGAGCGCGGCAGCCGAATAGGCCGGAACGGGCATCATCATCAAAATCTGCACTGGAGGCGTATAGCCGCAGGATATTCGCGGAGTCGGAGCGGCCGCTGATAGTCGAAGATTTTACTCAGCTGCATTCTGACCAAGTTGGATCCACCTCAGAGGAACACGGCAGAGTACGTCTCTACGTAAGTCCGGGCCCGCGGCGTAAATGCGAGGTCCTCGATCGAAGGATGGCCCCGGGGATAGTCAACTGCCTCCTGAAGTCAAACTTTGGTAACCTCGAGACTCTCGCCAAACTTCTCTGGGAAACCCCCCAATGAAACAGCACGAGGGAGGAAACGGCTCGTATTCAGATGCCAAAGCTCGAGCGACAGTAACCTGGTCGCCCTTGGTCAAGAGAGATCCGAAGGCACGATCCTCCTGTCACGAAGGGGCCTTCCCTCTTTCGTAACTAGCTACTCTCCTTAGTCTGCGAAAAAGACTGTAAACTCGGTGTATAAAGGGTGGAACCACAAAGTGGATGAATCCTATAAACATCACCCTCGACGGCCTTTTTGACCGCAGAGCACTCAGGCCGCTAGGGGGCATCCGGGGTACTAGAAAAAAATAGATGCGCTCTATAGTTACCTCAAAGGCGAGTGAGGCTAGAACGCGTGAGTTCCGAAGGGCTTACGTAGGCTTTACTCGCTGAGACTTCCTACCACACAAAGTTTATCTTGTCGGGTCTTTCCTTCGAAGAAGAAAACCTGTTCGGGGATTAACTTGGGAAGTTGGGCCAATTTTCTCCTAGAACCATTCTATTCTTCGAAGAAGGTAGAAGACCTAGGTGCACTCAAAGGAGGAATTCCGAGGCGTGAGGGACGAAAATTCTTCAAAGAATTGTCTAACCGCCAGTGTATAAGTCAAGAGGCCCCACCCCATTCAGAAGCACCGGGGACCGCTGCAAGCAATGGGATACTCGCGAATCTGGACGATGATAGGATCTGACCAAGGGCATACCCCCGGAGAAGGAGCCTGGTTCGGGGTAATCCTTCGAAGGAGGAACAACCCGCAACTAAACAGAGCATCTCACGGAGAGAAGTTTGCTCAGGTCGCGTTCTAAACTAAGTCGTCTAATTTGCTTTTGCTGTGACCCTCGAAGAGGGCATGGTGCAGATGAGTTGTAGTCCTCGGAGGGGACACGACGAGCGACTGTAGGGATAATCCCGAAATGACTTATTCCCATAGTCGGGGGCCACAGCGTGAAGAAGGTAGCATTTAAACTCTATACTTTGCGTAACCAGTTTTTATTTTGTAGGTGACTACTATTTTCCACCATCGAAAGGGGCGAAGATGAGCGCTCCGACCCAAGCAAGGTTTGTGTCGATGCCGGAGCAAGCCGAGTCAGAACGGATGGGACGTCTGGTTCCGGAGGAATCAGACCGCATTTCTCTACGGAGTCCCCGACCAACAAAATACCTTCCGTCGAGGCAACGTAAAAGTTCGGCATAGCTGGAGTCGCCCCCACAAATGAATTCCTCAGTAACGGACGATAAACATATTGGCATTGTGCTGGAGAAATCCCGAACGGCATGATCCGTACCTTCGGGATTGGGGGGCAGATGTTGTCAGTAATTTTTCGTCAGTAAATGAGTACAGGGGCGATCTCCTAGGCACTGTCGAGGAAGCCCAGAACCCCCGACTCCACTGAACCAAGCGAAGTCACCACATCATGAGAACTCCCCTCAGGATAAAGACGGACAAGGATTATCAAGGATGACCCCCGATTCTATATCCCCGGAGATAGAGTACCACTAAGAGAAGGAGCTTCCGAAAAGCCCCTCTATTACGGCCGGTATATAATGACTGAGGATCCGCGAAGGTGATACATCCCTGAGATGGTTGCCCCGAACGAGGATTCATCCGGAATAAACTCGGCCCTCGGAGTCATTGACCCTCGGTCATAGGCCGTTGGTCCGCGGCATCACAGATCTCAATTATTCTCCCGCCCTTTCTGACCCGAGTAGGGAATTCACTGTAGCAACAGCTCTCTTCTGCCAAGTTCAGAGTAACTGCTCCCGGCAGGTATGCAGCTTTATTAGGTGAACCAAACCCGTGACTCGAGGGATGGGACGTTTTTGTCTCATTGGACTGTAGCCTCCTTCTTCGTCTATAAAAAGAAGGGGGAACGGACTGGGAAAGGGGAGAGGCGGAGAAAAATAAGAGAAAGACAAGGGAAAATGCTCTGTAATATACTTTATAAGCAATCCCATTAACAGTGGACGTAGGCTATTACTTCATTGGAGGGCAGAACCACTTTAAAAATTCTCATGCCTCCTTATCTTCTTTATGAAGCTTTTCACTTTCATTGCCGCATCACATCCCAGAGGTGCGGATCTCGTCGTTGGTTCAAATTCCACACCAACAGATTGGCACTAGAGGAAGGGGCCTCGCCCTCAGGGGCACTCCGCTGCTTTTTCTGTCCAGTTTTTCATTTCAAGCTTTTCTTTCGGAAGCTCTGTCGTCACTCGTGATCGGAGATCCACGATGCCGACGACCAGACGAACGGGAAAGAAACCTCATGAATCCCAAGCTGGACCAGATCAAGCAAAGAAAATGTAGAGCGTCCAAAACTCCATGTCGCGGATGAACAGCATGGTGAAGATCTTCGGCTCAGAACCAGGGACGTCTGCAGTTCATCACCGACAAGGAGCAGACGGAGATACTCCGGATGCGGCTTCAAACGGGGCTAGGAGAAGTCGCAGCTAAGGTGGCTGCCGTAGGCATCACAAAGGTGGACCTAGAGCAGAGAACGGCTGGCGGATCACACACTCTTGCCCACCACCATCGCAGCCGAAGGACTGACGATGAACCATCCAGAGGCCCACACCGTAGGTGCGCGGTCTCTAAGGGTTCAAACCAGGGGTTAACAACCAGCCGCCAACATAGTTGACGGTCTATCCCGGATCGGAGGCGCACGGTCGCTAGTGGTCCGGACCGGAGAGTCACGCCCCACTGGTAACGATCAAGAAAAATCCGCTCTTTCTACGTCAGACAATCTGGGCCCATGCTCGCGGAATCCTACGAGGCATGCTCCATCGCAGTCCAAAGACCGCCTTGTAGGTGTGCGACATCCGGTGATGATTCGATTCCGTGAAGGATCGCTGTCCGAGGGACAACAGACATCAGCCTTGTCACTCCCTCTCTTTCCCTGGCCCCGGCATCTGGATACCCCGAGGCTCTCGCCTCTCATTGGTCGCAGATCAGATGCGCAGAGGATGCAGCTCGATGGAATTAAACCTGTGATCTCTATTCACAATCGACCTGGGCCTGAGACAGTTCTGATCCACAAGCAAAGTTGGTCACCACCTCTTGCCAGCACGGGGCGTCCTAGTGCGCACCGAGCACGGTTCCAGGCAAGACAAAAGAAAGTCGACACAGTAGTAGCCCCCGAAGGCGTCATCGAGGCCAACCAATAGGATATCTCTATTACCATGGCAGACGACGAGACCCGCGAATCTCGCCCGGACAGTTGCTGGCTAAAAGCGCAAGGTCGGAACGACGGCCGGACTCAAGGTCCACACAAAAGGAGCGCAGCAGCCGGATGGGCCGGAACGGGCATCGTCATCAAAATCTGCACTGGAGGCGTATAGCCGCGGGATATTCGCGGATTCGGAGCGGCCGCTGATAGTCGAAGATTTGACTCAGCCGCATTCTGACCAAGTTGGATCCACCTCAGAGGAACGCGGCAGAGCACGTCTCTACGTAACTCCGGGCCCGCGGCGTAAATGAGAGGTCCTCGATCGAAGGATGGCCCCGGGGATAGCCAACTGCCTCCTGAAGTCAAACTTTGGTAACCTCGAGACTCTCGCCAAACTTCTCCGGGAAACTCCCCAATGAAACTGCACGAGGGAGGAAACGGCTCGTATTCAGATGCCAAAGCTCGACCGACAGTAACCTGGTCGCCCTTGGTCAAGAGAGATCCGAAGGCACGATCCTCCTATCACGAAGGGACCTTCCCTCCTTCGTAACTAGCTATTCTGCTTAGTCTGCGAAGAAGATTGTAAACTCGGTATATAAAGGGTGGAACCGCGAAGCGGATGAATCCTATAAACATCACCATCGACGGCCTTTTTGATCGCAGAGTGCTCAGGCCGCTGGGGGGCTTCCGGGGTACCAGAAAAAAATAGATGCGCTCTATAGGTACCTCGAAGGTGAGCGAGGCTAGAACGCGTGAGTTCCGAAGGGCTTACGTAGGCTTTACTTGCTGAGACTTCCTACCACACAAAGGTTTATCTTGTCGGGTCTTTTCTTCGAAGAAGAAAACCTGTTCGGGGATTAACTTGGGAAGTTGGGCCAATTTTCTCCTAGAACCATTCTATTCTTCGAAGAAGGTAGAAGACCTAGGTGCACTCCAAGGAGGAATTCCGAGGCGTGAGGGACGAAAATTCTTCAAAGAATTGTCTAACCGCCAGTGTATAAGTCAAGAGGCCCCACCCCATTCAGAAGCACCGGGGACCGCTGTAAGCAATGGGGTACTCGCGAATCTCGACGATGATAGGATCTGACCAAAGGCATACCCCCGGAGAAGGAGCCTGGTTCGGGGTAATCCTTCGAAGGAGGAACAACCCGCAACTAAACAGAGCATCTCACGGAGAGAATTTTGCTCAAGTCGCGATTTAAACTAAGTCGTCTAATTTGCTTTTGCTGTGACCCTCGAAGAGGGCATGGTGCAGATGAGTTGTAGTCCTCGGAGGGGACACGACGAGCGACTGTAGGGATAATCCCGAAGGGATTTATTCCTATAGTCGAGGGCCACAGCGTGAAGAAGGTAGTATTTAAACTCTATACTTCGCGTAACCAGTTTTTATTTTGTAGGTGACTACTATTTTCCACCATCGAAAGGGGCGAAGACGAGCGCTCCGACCCAGGCAAGGTTTAGGTCGATGCCGGAGCAAGCCGAGTCAGAACGGATGGGACGTCTGGTTCCGGAGGAATCAGACCCCATTTCTCTACGAAGTCCCCGACCAGCAAAATACCTTCCGTCGAGGCAACGTAAAAGTTCGGCATAGCTGGAGTCGCCCCTACAAATGAATTCCTCAGCAACGGACGACAAACATATTGGCATTGTGCCGGAGAAATCCCAAACGGCACGTTCCGTACCTTCGGGATTGGGGGGCAGATGTTGTCAATGATTTTTTGTCAGTCAATGAGTACAGGGGCGATCTCCTAGGCACTGTCGAGGAAGCCCAGAACCCCCGACTCCACTGAACCAAGCGAAGTCACCACATCATGAGAACTCCCCTCAGGATAAAGACGGACAAGGATTATCAAGGATGACCCCCAATTCTATATCCCCGGAGATAGAGTGCCACTAAGAGAAGGAGCTTCCGGAAAGCCCCTCTATTACGGGCCGGTATATAATGACTGAGGTTCCCCGAAGGTGATACATGCCCGAGAAGGTTGCCCCGAACGAGGATTCATTCTTATTATAATATATTATTTGTTCAAATACACATTTTGGATCAAAATAAGTTTGCTAGAGTAACTTCGGAGCCAAAACACCCGTTTAAAAGGTCGATTTGGGCAAAACTAGTTATAAGGACTTAGTTTTTGCGCGAGGTGAGTTTTTTAGGGTTGTTGGAGGTCAAAATGAGTCCCTACGAATTATATTAATGTATTATATGTTCAAATACTGATTTGGGTTCACAACAACTTTGCTAGAGTCACTTCGGAGCCAAAATACCCAATTTAGGGATCGATTTAGGCAAACTTGTTACAAGGACTTAGTTTTTGCGTAAGGTGAGTTTTTTTAGTGTTGTTGGAGGTCAAAATGAGTCCCTACGAATTATATTAATGTATTATATGTTCAAATACTGATTTGGGATCACAACAACTTTGCTAGAGTCACTTCGGAGCCAAAATACCTAATTTAGGGCTCGATTTAGGCAAACTAGTTATAAGGACAGTTTTTGCGCGAGGTGAGTTTTTAAGTGTTGTTGGAACTGAAAGTGAGTCCCTACGAATTATATTAATGTATTATATGTTCAAATACTGATTTGGGATCACAACAACTTTGCTAGAGTCACTTCGGAGCCAAAATACCCAATTTAGGGATCGATTTAGGCAAACTAGTTATAAGGACTTAGTTTTTGCGCGAGGTGAGCTTCTAAGTATTGTTGGAGCTCAAAATGAGTCCCTACGAATTATAGTAATGTATTATATGTTCAAATACTGATTTGGGATCACAACAACTTTGCTAGAGTTACTTCGTAGCCAAAATACCCAATTTAGGGATCGATTTAGGCAAACTTGTTATAAGGACTTAGTTTTTGCACGAGGTGAGCTTTTAAGTGTTGTTGGAGCTCAAAATGAGTCCCTACGAATTATAGTAATGTATTATATGTTCAAATACTGATTTGGGATCACAACAACTTTGCTAGAGTCACTTCGGAGCCAAAATACCCAATTTAGGGCTCGATTTAGGCAAACTAGTTATAAGGACTTAGTTTTTGCGCGAGGTGAGTTTTTAAGTGTTGTTGGAGCTCAAAATGAGTCCCTAAGACTTATTATAATATATTATATTAAATTACACATTTGGGACCTAAACAACTTCTCTAGATTCACTTCGGAGCCCAAAAACAAATCTAAAGGCTCGATTTAGGCAAAACTACTTACGTAGACTTAGTTTTTGCATGAAGTGACCTTATAAGGCTTGTTGGAGCTCCAAACGAGTCTCTACGACTTATTATAATATATTATTTGTTCAAATACACACTTTGGATCAAAATAAGTTTGCTAGAGTAACTTCGGAGCCAAACAACCCGTTTAAAAGGTCGATTTGGGCAAAACTAGTTATAAGGACTTAGTTTTTGCGCGAGGTGAGTTTTTTAGTGTTGTTGGAGGTCAAAATGAGTCCCTACGAATTATATTAATGTATTATATGTTCAAATACTGATTTGGGTTCACAACAACTTTGCTAGAGTCACTTCGGAGCCAAAAATTCTCCCGCCCTTTCTGACCCGAGTAGGGAATTCACTGTAGCAACAGCTCTCTCTTGCCAAGTTCAAAGTAACTGCTCCCGGTAGGTGTGCAGCTTTATTAGGTGAACCAAACCCGTGACTCGAGGGATGGGACGTTTTTGTCTCATTGGACTGTAGCCTCCTTCTTCGTCTATAAAAAGAAGGGGGAACGGACTGGGAAAGGGGAAAGGCAGAGAAAAATAAGAGAAAGATAAGGGAAAATGCTCTGTTATATACTTTATAAGCAATCCCATTAACAGTGGACGTAGGCTATTACTCCATTGGAGGGCCAAACCACTTTAAAAATTCTCATGCCTCCTTATCTTCTTTATGAAGCTTTTCACTTTCATTGCCGCATCACATCCCAGAGGTGCGGATCTCGTCGTTGGTTCAAATTCCACACCAACAATGGGATGATCCTAACCAGACAAAATCGTCTTCCATGCTTTCTCATCAACCGACTTGATGAATTCCTTAATGTGTGCTTTCTAATAGGAATAATTTGTTCCATTAAGTAATGGTGGACGTTGTACAGAGCCTTCTCTAAGAAAGTCCATCTTGTCAAAACGGAGCTAAAAACCATAGATCTCGCTTAAAGTACAAGCAGCCTTCTCTGATACCAATTGAAGTAACCGTTTTATTACCAGGTGTTCTTAGTTAGTGTTAGGAGCACTCACAACGAACAATGAGAAATGCTAAAACCGAGATAGAAAAATAAACGAGTGAACATAAAACAAAGTGCGAAAAACAACGTAAATGGCACACGAAAATTGGTAACGTATTCGACTACGACTACGTTTGCGAGGCCACGCCCAGATAAAAAGATCTGCTAGACAAACTACAACCGAGGTCTCTCGGACTTATACAAGATTGGACTCTCTCCAACTCTCTTCCATCTCTCTTTCATCGCTATCCCGTTGTCCTAGTGATTTACCCTGACAAGATTCCCTTTTCTTACAAGACAACCCTAACGAAATCTCCTCGTCTCTCAATTCACACTCCCATGTGGTCACTCACCAAAATATATTTACAACACTTGAACACCCATACGAACACCCATAACACCCACACAAATATACTCTCCTTTCAGAAGAAGGAATTACAAACAAAGCTATCTCTTTCTCTCTTAATACAATGACAACATTCTCAAAAAAATCATATGAAAAAGATGATTTCAAAACATTCTTCTGCTGCAGAATAAAAAGAGCAAAGCACAAGGAAAAGGTTTTGAGACATTCCTTGTAAAGAACACCTAGCACAAGGAAAGGTTTTGAGACTTTTCTAATAAAGAACACTATTAAACATCTAATTAAATGGGTCAAATTGACTCATTACTCTCATAATATTTCCATCATAAAGTGAGGCAATCATGCATGATATGAGCTGTGAAGATTCGTCCAAAAGCAACAATCAACGTATTCTAAAAAGAAAAAAACTTTCCATCAAATTGTTTGGGGTTCAAACTCCTCTTAAGAACACAATTAAGAACACCCGACCAGTTATTAGCAAAGTCGATCAAATTCATCCTCTCAACATCATGACGAAAATCCACTTTCCAAACGTAGAAAAATATAGTGAATAAGAAGACAGCTCATGCATAATCTCTAGCTCTCTCAAAATCAAAACAAATCATCTCAAAATTAGATCCTTTTGATGTCAAAAATATATTTGCCAAATATAGTCGATGTTGGAACACCACTGAAGAACACCTATCTCAAAAATCTTTAAAGTACAATTATCATAATCTGAGAAGACATTTTTTTTAATTAGGATACTTCAGTTAGGAACATAGCTCAACAAGCTTGACACATGCCAAGGGAGAAAGCGACTTAACAACTAAGTTTGGCCTCCGCAAACCCCATTTATCTTAAGCATGATTTTATTAACATAAAAGGAAAAATTACAAGAATCCAGAAAAAGGAATCAAGAGTAGCGACAAAACAACGACATAACAAATGAAGGAAAAGAAATAAAGGCTAATTGATCTACCCAAAGTGCAATGGGGTCTCATTAAAACCTTTGATAGACAAAACCCAGTGAAAAGTTCTACCAAAGAATCTGAGAAGCCATAATAAAATATAGTTTGCCAAAAATACATGCCAACACTCAAATATACTAGGGCGTACTTTACAAAACTTTGCTAAGTTCACTTACGTTGTAAAAACCCTTCTTTTAACAAATTTTAATTTTGATTACTCGAGTTTGAGGGTTCGAGTGTAGAACTTGACAAAAAGACTTGAACTTAATCCATATCAACTTTCTAAAGTTCTCTTGTCAAGGTGTTAGGGCTGAAAAATCAGATTCATTCAAGTATAAACACACGTTTAACTAAACCTTGAGATTTCACCAAACTAGTGGTTACAGTTTGGCTTGAAAATACCGTTTAAAACTATCTTTTTCTTTTATTAACGCTATAAACACTTAAAGGGTAATAACTTCTAGGTTACTAAGGATGTTTAATCCTTATTTTCAACCCTCATCGAAGTATTAAAAAGCCTATACTACTCAAGTTTACAAATTGGAGACATTCTCAAAACTAGTCATGCAATTTCTCACGAAATAGTCGTTTTAAGCTTTAAATTTTATCTTATTTTATAAATATCATATTAATCCAAAAAGAGGCAGTGGCTTCTAGGTTTCCAAGGAGGTTTTTAACTCCTTAACATGAACCTTCATCGAAGCCTAAGTGTCAAGTTGTTAGGTTTAACAATTTAGAGACTTTCTAAGCTAGTTTCACGGTTTTCTTTAAAACCTTTGGTGTGCGTAAAGTGCTTTTTTATTTATCTTGATTTTAGTCCAAAAAAACTTTTAAAATAGAATAATAAGGAAACAAAAACTATTTTTAGATCCACTTATTTTTATTAGACGTCAGGTTTGGATCTTGCTAAAATCGCTAGTTTCATCTTTCTTAAAGGCAAGCACTTTGGTCCGTTGGAAACCGTCGTGCATGGGTGAGATTTGTCATATCTAACCTTTAAACATAATATTAAAGCCATTCAAGAATAAAAATAAAGAAGATAGGTAGAGTAAGAGCCACGGCCAAAGTGGTCAAAGCTTCTAAGGGTAAAAACCACCTCACGTATACCAAACACAAGTGCAAGGCTCAAAAGCTAGGTTTCCTAGCTTCCAAGAAGCTTGTTCTCGGCATCTCTCAAACACAATGGCCATGCAACTAACTATTATACCATATCATCCATAAAATACAACCATGGTCTTTATCAAAGGAAACGTAAGCTTAAAAACGAGCCCAACCATTTACAAGGTTTAAGATATATACCTAAGCTCTCGATTTGATCTTTTTTCGTTCTCTTCTTTGGTTGGTCGGCTTTTTCTAAGGTTTTCATTCCAAAAATAAGCCTCAATGACTCTTGAACTTCTAAGGCAGAGGAGAAAGGGTGGTTTAGAGAATGTTTTAAAGAAAAACTAAACTAAAAGCACGCTCACGTTATTACCATACGTCCTCTTTGAAAAAACTTAAGCGACACGAGCCTTTCTCTTCCTTTCCCTTTGGTAGCCGACCCTCTCTCTCTCACTAAACTTTTCTTTTCTCTCTTTTCTTTCTCTCTTGGTCGAATTCTCCCTCTAGGTTTTTTATTTGGATGAGAAAAAATGAGAACAAGAGGTGTTGGGAACTATTTATAGGCAACCTAAAACTTGTAGAACAAGTTCGCAACTTTTCATCTTCCTTCTCTCTCTCTTCTCTAAATTCACCCCCTCTCTCTCATAAAAATATTTATTCTTTCAAGCCTTAATTAATTAATTAACAACTCAAAGCAAGGCTTCATCCCAACCATTAATTTATTCCACAATTCCTAAGCATGTTCATCTAATGGTTGGAATTAAGCAAGACTGTAAAGTCTAATTACTTTTTCACTTCCTTTTATTCCTTTTATCTCCTCATCATTATAACTTTTAATTTTCTCTTTCTCTTCTCCCAACATACACCACTTTCTCTCTCTCATTTTCTTGATATTTATTTCCAATAAATAATAATAATTAATTCATATATTAGGCTTAGCTAAGCCCTTGATTATTTCTTAATCTCTAAGATTTATCATCCAAGGGTTAGGGTTAAGTAAGAGCAAAAAATTATATGTTCTTTCAACTTCTCTTTCTCTCTCTTCTCCTAATAATGGTGCCACTTTATTCCTTCTTCACTACAGATTATATTTCCAAGAGTTAATCATTGCACACACAATTCTCAAGGCTCAATCCTAGCCCTTGATTTATCTTGTTAAGGCACTAGTATTTACATCTGATGGGTGAGATTGAACAAGAAAATTAAGGCATAACTTTTCATTTCCCAAGTCTATTTCCCTCTCTCCTACATGGTGCCTACACCGTCTCTCTTACACACTTTTCACTGCACTCCTGATTGGTTGGTTTTAATCAACCACCAATAACTGAATCTTTGGGTTTTTCATATTGGCCAAAGCTTACTTGATTAACTGAACAAGAAGTGTGAATAATATTCCTACATTACCCGACCTATGGATTTCGGGCTCTAGAATGCGACCAAAATACTTGTTTTCAACAATGCCCACGTAATAGGTTAGTTAACGAGCCATTTTAGGGTCGGGTTACGTCTCGAGGCCGGTTTTCACGGAAGGGTAGCAAAATAGCATTTCACGGTCTTACCGTTCATCTGTTTGACATAAATAAATTTCTATCGAACTCGAGACTGGACGAGACCTATCTAGGTTACTAATAACTTCTAAAATGTAGCTTAGAAGTTAACTTTCAAGTCTTAGTGGTCATTTTAAGCTCGCGTTATGCTTTTATCGTTCTTTCACATTTAATCCCGACTTTTCTGAGTTTGTGCCATTTCGGCTTCATTCTACCTCGGATTGACTTCAAACTTGAAACTAAGTCTCATTATATGATTATAAATCATATCATAGCCTCTGAAATTAATTATAATAAAAAAGATTAATTTTTTTAAATTTGGATCATATGTGTAAAAATTCAAAAGTTTAAGGACTCTTAGTGCAACTTTGCACTTATTAGAGTCGAACTCAATTCTTATGGCCACTATAACCTTAAAATAAATATTTCAATAAAAATTTGGACAATGCAATAATATAAATGTAATCTAACTATGAGATGAGGTATAATTTAACCTTCAAAAGATGGATTACAGATCGTCTTTTCTCTAACTACATAGAGAAAGTACGTAAGGAAGATAACCCTAGGAGTCAGGGTTAATTGTGCCAATACCAATGTGCAAGTCTGCCCAATCGCCTGATATCCCCAGTCTGCGATTCACGAGCACGGATAGTTAATAGACTTATTTTGATGAGAGAAATCTAACGGTGATCTCTATTTCCCATTACTCGAATCAAAGAGAAAAAAAAAAGAGTTGTTGACCAATCTATACCCATATCGAGGTAGGAGTTCTATCATTGATTATAACAACAAAATTGGTTAGGAATCATTAATATAATATTTGACAAGTTCCAACTAGGCTAGAATTAGGTCTACAACTTGGTTGAGAAATAGGTTTATAACCTAATTAAGAGCTTGGTCCTAGTAGTCTTCCTACTGGATTTTTTTTATTAATGTCATTACAAAATGAGATTTAATCTTAACTTGCATCGAATTTTGTTTATTTGAATTATAGTATGAAATGTTGCTTTTTTAAACAGTATTAGAAACATTATAAATGTATCTATTTTAACAACTTTCAAAAAAGTGAGAAGCTTAAAAATCGAGGGAACTTGTTATATTCATAGGATATTGTGAAAAACACAATTGTAAGTAGTTGAAATTCAAATTTTAGGATAAGATTTGTCATTTTGTTGAAGTAAGGATATTACGAGCGATCTTAGTGTATTTTGTCGGCGAGTGGTGAAAAAAAGAAAAAAAATGAAGAAGATGAAATTGCGGAAGAAGAAGAAGAAGAAAAAGAAGAAGAACGAATTAAAATGACCCAAATGCCCTTAATAATGAGTCATGTGAGACACACATGTCACTTTCTATTCAAATTTTTAACAAAAGTTACCAGATTGAAATTATTTGTCAATACTTTTGAATAATGGGGTAATATGCTAAAGATTAAGAGTTAAGGGGCAACTAGCTATACCTTATGTGATTCAAGGAACACCATTGTAAAATACTCTTAATTTAATACTCATTTATTAATAATAATTTGTCTAGCAACCCACTATATATAATAGTTGGACTAATCAATAGCTTGGAAATATAGATTCTATAATGATTCCCCTATTGGGCACTCTATGCTCACCCCCCACACCCATCCCCTTTCTTTTTCCTCATTCTAGGCTGTATGCAAAATAACCTGTTAGATGATGATTAGACTTCACTGTGTTGTATTTTACGGTTTTGTTTCATCTTTACTTAAATTTAAGAAATTTATTTATATTTAATTTTATATTATTCACTTCTCTTAACCCCCAATTAGGGGCGTCACAATTTTGGTATCATAGCCTAACTTATGGTAACCTAGGATCACGGTCCAAAACTAGCAGTTGCAACCTAGAAGTACAACGCCGTACTTTCTTTCATAACGGTTTGAATGTTTTTAAGTATTAAAAAAAACATGGGTTTATTTTAACTCGTGGTCCAAATCCTATCTTCAATTATCATGCCTTATCTTATTCAAGACTAAGCACCTGCCTTAGATTTATACTAAACGCTAGCATTGCCTTAAGCCTTCTATCGAAAAAGTTAATCAAGCCATGAATCAAAGAAAACTTTTCAAAGAGTTAATATCATAGCAGTTATAAGAACTCGAACTCGAGGGTCGCTGAATAATGATAGTTGTAAAAATTTGAACCCTAGGGTCGCTGATGGACAAAAGTTTGATCTACTCAAGACCTTTACTGAGTCTAGTATGAGGGATTTGCTACCTAGTTATTTGAAGGCCCAATTGCTCAATGGTGTTAAAAGGTGGAAAGGAGACATGAGCTTGCAAAACTCGCGTGGCGTAAGGTCTAGGTTATGTTTCTCGGGTATGTGTTGGCAAAAGATCACAAATAGTGAGAATTAAAGATTTCCCGAAACTCATCCAAAGATATAACATGGGGAAATATTAAATCAAGTTCGTGGAACTATCGTAACACAACCTTGATCTCTAATGATGGATCCGAGAGTTGGAATTTTCCGTTGTGGTTGCTGTTGACAGAATGGCGGAGAAAGAATATGTCCTCTCTAAAAGAAAGTAGAAGGGATCAGTAGGATGAGACCAAAAAATGACAAGGAGGGATTTAGGATTACGGGTCACAAAGCAACAGAATAGTGGTAGTGTTAGAGGTCGCACGGCAATATGGAGACAAGGGTTAATTCTCACCTTCCCAGTTGAGTTCCTATTTTTCTTTGTACGGTAGCAACCCACACCTTATAATTTTGTTGTTTTCATCTACAGTACAAGTGAATGCCAAGACATGTGATACACTTTTGACCTTGATAGCTCCTATGTGAGGTCTATCAAAGGTGTTAATAGTCTTAAACATGAATAGCACAATCATAGGTGAAAACAAGTTTTCACTTGACTTGTTTATACACCCATGACTAAGTTGATGTGATTTTGAGAATAGATTGGTTGATCAAACACCAAACCACCGTAGACTACTACTATAGACAGGTCCCACGTATAAAGAAAAACAAATAAGGCATCGAGAATCAATTTTAACAATATAGTGTTGTTGCCCTCGTTGAACCTAAAGTCGTTTATCGGTGGATGCTTAAATTCAAAGGGATTTGGAAGTGATATATGCCATCGAAGTAGTAGTTGATGACAATAACACCAGCCCTTATGTCTGAGTGGTAAGTAAGTTTCTGACGTACTTCCGTCTGAGCTTCTTAGAAGTCTTTTTGAGCGGAAGATTGTGATCAAAATTGATGTAGTTATGGAAACCTCACCCATTTCAATCAACCTCTTTTTGATGATGCCCGTCAAACTAGCTGGGTTGATTGCACTATGAAATGAAATTTTTAACGAAGGATTTATGAGACATAGTAATAATGAGATTAACAAATTGAGAATAAATTGTGAATAATATGATTAATTTTTTGACAAGACAATAATGCTAAATTTGGGTAATAACTAGTAAGATTAAAGTGTAAAATCCTTGATGCTCGATGCAACAATATGATTATGAAATTTTGTACGTTATGACTACCATATGAGATTCCATATGTCCTGCAATACTTGATTCGACTATTATGACTTGCACGTGTCAAGTTCATGATGCGATGGAGATGACTGCGGTACTTGATTCGACTATTATGACTCGCACGTGACAAGCTTCATGCCGTGATGAAGATGAGATGTATTGTCGTTGACTAGTGGCTAGCTACTACGTCGTATGCATCGGTATTACACTTGGTGAGGTCAATCAAGGGCTTGTTACGGTTAAGAGCATTCGACCCACCTGTGACCGGTTCCATGGTAGTTTATTTGAAGACCAAGAGGATAGTCGTCTGCCTGTAGAGACCTAACAACCCAGCCTTAGATTATAGTGGTTCTTTTAAGTCCACTTTATCTGCTATTGAACTGATAATCATTGTACCATTTTCGTTCTAGATTATTTTTGTGTATTAGAATATAATTATATATTAATTTAATACTTGATAATGAATATGACGTTTCCAGTAACTACTATATCTAATGGTTTGACTAATTAGCAAATTGAGAAGTCTTTTTGAGCGGAAGATTGTGATCAAAATTGATGTAGTTATGGAAACCTCACCCATTTCAATCAACCTCTTTTTTATGATGCCCGTCAAACTAGCTGGGTTGATTACACTATGAAATGAAATTTTTAACGAAGGATTTATGAGACATAGTAATAATGAGATTAATAAATTGAGAATAAATTGTGAATAATATGATTAATTTTTCGACAAGACAATAATGCTAAATTTGGGTAATAACTAGTAAGATTAAAGTGTAAAATCCTTGATGCTCGATGCAACAATATGATTATGACATTTTGTACGTTATGACTACGATATGAGATTCCATATGTCCTGCGATACTTGATTCGACTATTATGACTCGCACGTGACAAGCTTCATGATGCGATGAAGATGACTGCGATACTTGATTCGACTATTATGACTCGCACGTGAAAAGCTTCATGACGCGATAAAGATGAGATGTATTATCGTCGACGAGTGGCTAGCTACTACGTCATATGCACCGCTATTACACTTGGTGAGGTCAATCAAGGACTTGTTACGGTTAAGAGCATTCGACCCACCTGTGACCGGCTCCATGGTAGTTTATTTGAAGACCGAGAGGATAGTCGTGGGCCTGTAGAGAGCTAACAACCCAGCCTCAGATTATAGTGGTCTTTTTAAGTCCACTTTATCTGCTATTGAACTGATAACCATTGTACCATTTTCGTTCTAGATTATTTTTGTGTGTTAGAATATAATTACATATTAATTTAATACTTGATAATGAATATGACGTTTCTGGTAACTACTATATCTAATGATTTGACTAATTAACAGCTTGGTAATAGAGTTTTCATAATTATTACCCTACTTAAAACTCTATGCTTACCCCTCTTTCTCTTTCCTCCCCTTCTAGGTGGTATGCATAATAACCTATCGAACGAGAATTAGACACGACTGTGTTGTTGTCACAAAGCATTAAAGACTCTCCTTTCTGTAAAATATGTTGGTGTTACAATTCCCTTCCTTTTGCTAGGTTTGAATTTCATGACGATTGAAATATGGAATAAAGGCTAGGTCGAGACCGATGGTGGTGATATGTGATTAACCATTTTTTATTAATTAACATTAATATCGTGTTGTTATATCAAATTCAGATTTAAAATTGTATTTTTATGTTTAAGGGCGATAGGAACTAATTGTATGTTACGGTTTTATGTCACCTTTACTTCAATTTAAGAAATTTATTTGTACTTTATTTTCATATTACTGACTTCCCCTAGCCTCGAATAAGGGGCGTTACATCCTGCATCTTGGTAATGACATTTGTAATTATGTGTTTTCATATTGTCGGTCTGATAAGTTGTCAACTTATTTCATAGGGTCGGTCTGATAAGTTGCCACTGATTCATTTTATTGATGGAGAAACTAATTGCCAACTTCTTTACAAGACAGAACTCCCT
Source organism: Boehmeria nivea var. tenacissima (assembly GCA_018132145.1). Classification (NCBI taxonomy): domain Eukaryota; kingdom Viridiplantae; phylum Streptophyta; class Magnoliopsida; order Rosales; family Urticaceae; genus Boehmeria; species Boehmeria nivea. The sequence goes on from CM030882.1 coordinate 4,607,386, forward strand.
TCAATCGATAATTTTGATTGGAGTAAGCAGATTTAGTCCAAATATATTCCTCTAAGACATTATATTCTCCTACACAAGGAGCTTCATGGTCAGTGATCTATTGATATAGAGATTCGAAAAAGAAGAGTTCAATTTTTGGGTTGTTTTCATTTTTGTTCTTCTGATGTTGAGACTCTTGATCACGTTTTTCTAGGCTTTAGCAGGCATGGTTTCATGTAATTTTCTTAGAGCTATGGATTTTAAGACGAGTCCAAAAGTATTTTCTTTTTAGAAATTTGAAAATTTTGTTTCTTGCAATATTATTTGGGTTTCCAATAACAAACATGTGTTCGAGGGGAAATCTAATTATTTCTTTTCTAGTAGAGCTTCTATTTAGGTGATGGTTAGGGAGGCGGATAAACTTGACCTGGGTTACATTCATAATTCAATTGATGACCTTCTTACTACAGACTAGGGGTGAGCATTGCGCGGTTTTCGGTTTATTGGGCGGTTTCGGTTTCGGGAAGGGCCTCGGAATTATAAAAACTCAAACCCAAAATCGCCCAAAAATATATTGGGCAGTTTCAGTTTTGGTATGGCGGTTATTGGGCGGTTTTGGGCGGTCAACCAAAAAACAAAATCTGTTATTGATTTAGAGAAAAATTGTAGCAAAAAAATATATACAACATTTTGTCCATAAACTTAAGAAAACATATTATCTAAAGATTTGTAAGCAATTACCATATCCCTAAATTCACAATAATCGACAACTCACAACTCACAATCCACAAGCACAAGTTCACAATTCTTTCTTTTTTTTTTTTTTTTGTCACGCAAGTTCACAATTAACAATCAAAATTCACACTCACAAATTCACAATCACAAGTTCACAAACTCACAATTCACAATTCACAAACTCACAACTTGCAATCATAAATTCACAACTCACAATTTACAATCACAAATTCACAATTCGCAATGACAAGTTTACAAATCACAATTTATAATTCACAATCACAAATCCACAATCATTAGTTCACAATCACCAGTTCAATTTACAATCACAAGTTCACAAATCACAATATACAACTTACAATTCACAATTCACAATTAACTATCATAAGTTCACAGTTCACTTCTCACAACTCACAAGTTCACAATCACAAGTTCAATTCACAATCACAAGTTCACAAACCACAATATACAACTCACAATTCATAACTCATAGCTCACAATCTATGGACACAAAAAAAAATGATTTGACCTAATAATCGAAACAAGATTACATATTTACAACCAGCATCAATTCATTTATAGTGTAATAGCAAGCTTAGAAACATTCAAACTCAGCAAATTTCCAACTGCAATCAGACTAATTGAAGAATAATAACAAACAACTATCTAAAAAATAAAAACAAGAACATAGCAGTCTCATTGTATAAGCGGCGGTACCAGGCGGCCGTAGAGCTGGCGGCGTGACCTCCGGCCGACGCTCTTGACGAGCGAGGTGGCAATGGAGGCACTGATGCCCTTGGTGATGGGGAGATCAACGAGGACGAGGTGGTCGGGGGGCTGGGGTCGAGGTTGGCTAGGCTCGATAGGGCTGGGCTCGAGATCGGGACTCGGGAGGGCTGGGGTTGGGGGCTTGAGGCTCGGGGTCGGCGGGGAAGGGGTCGAGTGGGGCTAGGGTCGGGAGGGCTAGGGTCGAGAGGGGGCTCGGGGTCGGGAAGGCTGGGGTTGGAGGTTCGGGGCAGGGATCGAGGGGGGTTGGGGTCGGGAGGACTGGGTCGAGAGGGGGTTCAAGGTCGGGAAGGCTGGGGTCGGAGGTTCGGGGTCAAGGGGGGCTGGGGTCGGGAGGGTTGGGGTCGAGAGGGAGCTCGAGGTCAGGAAGGCTGGGGTCGGAGGTTCGGTGCTGGGGTCAAGGAGGGCTGGGGTCGGAAGGGCTGGGTTTGGTCAGGGGCTTGAGGCTGGGGTCGGCGGGGCTAGAGGTCGGGGGCGGTGGGACTGGGGTCGGGAGGGCTGGGGTGAGTGGGGCTGGAGGTTGGCGAGGCTGGGGTCGGGGCTTGGAGATAAAAACCTAGGGCTAAAATGTAAAAAGGGCCCAAAATTTTGGGCGGTTTCGGTATTACCGAAACTTAATTATTAATACCGAAATCCGCCCAAAAAACTTTCGGTAATTACCAAAACCGCCCAAAATTTTTTGGGCACCGAAAATCTTAGTTTTTTTGGGCAGTTTTGGTTTCGGGCGGGCGGTATTCCGGTTTCCGGTTATTTATGCACAGCCCTACTACGGACATCTCCGAGTTAGAGGTTGGTTTCCTAAATTGACCTCGTATTCAATATTTTCCTAAATTGACTTACCTTTGGCAGTTGCGGTGGTATTTTCATACTTGTCGCGATTTTACAAAATTATGTTTTTCATATTGATTTCGGAAGTGTTTTGCCAATGAATTCAATTGATGGCACTACTTTGAATTGACCTTCAGCATATGAACTCAGTTGGTTGCCACTTGCCAATTTGGATTGAAATAAATTTATCTTATGTTGTCACTATCTTAATTGAAATACTGGAAAAATTCATTGGAACCTTTGTAACCTATGGCTTCGGGTTATTAATAATTCTAAGAAACTGAAGATTGTGGTCGTACACATTTACAAAGAAGGAAATTGTGCATAAATTGACCTCTCAGACTTATTTTTCTCAACAGCACACTTAGTGGATTTTCGTTTTGGACATTTTGGTTAGCTTGCTTATAAGGATCATGTAGATCTACCATTCTGCACATTTTCTTAGTCCTCTGTCCTACATTATTTCTCATTTTTTTAAAGATTTTTATCTTTGTTTTTTTCGAAAAAAAAAAGTTTTAATGAGCCACCACTCACGTGTGTAGACTCAATGAGATTGTTCTTCTGCATTTTCCATATGTATTTGTTTTTCTCTTTTGGAGGTTGTAATATTGGACGCATTGTCTTTTCTTTTCTTTTTATATATTATATTTCGGATTGTTTGGAGATTTTCAAGAGAGGATCAACTAAGTTAGACCCTCTCTAACCAAGAGATGCAAAAATCTATTTTTTTTTTATGCCAAAATAGCATTATGCATCAGTGAACAGTACTTGTCATCTCTATCACAGCTTCATTTTTTATATCAAAAAGAATATTCTTAGTATATTCTTTTACACTAACTTTTTATAATAATATATTTTTAAATCCTTATAATTTTAATATTTTACCAATTGCCCACAATAAAAGTTAATTGATATATTATTAATTCAATAATATAATTTCAATATTTTACCGATTGCCCACAATAAAAGTTAATTGATATATTATTAATCCAATAATATAAATTAAAAAAAAAACACATATGTATGGAAATGGACAAACTAAATGCATATTTTCTCTATTGCATGAAATATATGTTGATTTAGTTATAAAAAATTATAAAATAATAATACACAAATAAATTACATAAATCTAAACATTACATCTCACAATTAAATAAAGAAAACAAGTCACCACACATTTTATTGATTTAAATAAATAGCTTTAAATTTCTGAGTTTGAATACTTCTCCCACATATGACTTATAAGTACATTCCGCAAGGCAAAGTGTGCATCCTTGTCTCTAATTCGTCTATATCGACCAGTAAATTATTGAAATCGTGCGTCTTTATCTACCACCCTTTCAACTTCAGCAAGTGGTATTTCAATTACTTGTTCAATTAGAGCATTTAAATCACGTTCGTCCTCAATTATCACATTATACATAATAATGCAAGCTGACATTATGTTGTGCAATACTTTTTTGCGCCAAAAACGTGTTGGTCCTGCTATAATTGCGAACCCACTTGGAGGACTCCAAAAGCACGTTCAACGTCTTTTCGACATGCCTCTTGTCGCATGGAAAAGTATTTTTTCTTTGGACCTTGTGGCTGTTGAATAGTTTGCACAATAGTAGACCATTTTCGATATCTACTATCAGCTAAATAATAGCCCATGTTATATTCATTTTCTTGAATCATATAATTAGCCAGATGAGCAATACCCTGAGCAAGATTAGAGAAGAGTTGAGATGACTCTAACACATTGAAATTATTATTGCTACCTGACATTCCAAAATATGCATGCTATAGCCATAAATCATAGTTGGCTACAAACCTCAAAAATAATTGTTGGTGCACCACTACGTCCAAAGTACTGGCCAGCCCATGTTGTTGGACAATTCTTCCATCAGCAGGCATATAATCTAGACTACCCAACATTCTAGGAAAGCCACGTTGTTCACCAGTATATAGCAATCTTGCAACATTATTGGCTGTAGGCTCTTGTAAATACCTGCGAGCGAAAATCTCGACAATAGCACAACAAAATCTTTTCACACATTCAATTGTCATTGACTCACCTATCTTAACGTATTCATTGGTAACATCAATAGGTATACCATAGGCAACTATTCTAAACAAGGATGTTGCTTTTTGACGAGTGGATAGCCCTAGTCTACCAAGCCTATCACTCTGTTGGGAAAAATAGTTATCATGTTGTTTTACTGCATCAACGATATGGAGAAATAAATTACGAGATATTCAAAATCGTCTGTGAAACATACCGTCATTGTACTGAAGGTTGTTAGTGAAATAGTTAGCAAACAATGTACGATCCATAGCTTCACGATCACGGTCTATGACTACGTGACCCAGGATCGAGCCACCACGAGGACATTCAATGTTTTGTTGGTTGGAGTAGCGACCGACGAACATGTTGTTCCTATTTATAGTATTAACTATCAATTGTTCAGTACCGTCAAACTCTGGCATGCTAATGGTTGGGATAATGAATCATCATCATCCGAAGACAATACGGTTATCATCGAAGGATTTATTTTTTGATAGAAGGATAAGAAGATATATATATATAAATATATAATATATATATATATTGGAGAAAGAATAAGGAAATAATTTTGAGGAAAGTTTGATTAAATGGGAATGAAACTACTACATTGGTTTGATGTAAACATGAAATGTTAATCTGGGTACCTATACTTTTCTAGTAGTCATAGATTTTGATTATGGATAATGAAATCTAATCCGATGGTTATACTTTATGATAAGAAAATCCAATCTAACGGTTGAAATTAACTCTTTCAGATGATATGACAAGGCACAGTGCCGTACTGTAGCACGCAGATAATAATTTAAAAATTAAGGATAATGAAATCCAATCCGATGGTTATACTTTAGGATAACGAAATCCAATCCGACGGTCGAAATTAACTCGTCCAGATGATATGATAAGGCACTGTGCTGTACTGTAGCACGCGGATAATAATTTTTAAAAAAGGGGATAAGAAAATCCAATCCGACGGTTATATTTTACGATAAGAAAATCTAATCGGATAATCGAAATTAGCTTGGCATGTGGATATTATACTAAAATTTGCTATAAATACGAGATCTAACGATTTTTCTTAGCACTATCTATCTTTCTATACAATAAGTTGATTTTCTTTTCTTTCTAATCATCAATTTTATCAAGTTTATTTTCAGTACCATAAATGTCTAGTCGAAGTTCTGGGTATAGTAATGGCGAAGATATTATCCTTTACCAACCTTATTTAGACATTTCATAAGACTCTATCACAGGGAGGTTCCAGAATGCTGGCTGTTTTTGGGCTTGTGTGGAGGAAAAATACAATGTAGAAAAGCCATTAAATATGGAGTATTGTAACAGTGCTTCCGTTAGATGTCGCATGCAAAATCTAAATGCGGCAGTGCAAAAGTTGAAAGCCTGCATTAATCAAGTAGAGAATATGCCTCCAAGTGGTGCTTCAGATGCTGATATTGTGAGTTTTTCATTTTTGAATTTTCCTTTATCAATTTTATAGGTACCTCACTTTTTCTAAATGTTTAATCATTATGATTTGCAGCTTACTCGAGCTAAAGAATTATTCATAGAGGACCCAAAGTAACAGAAAAAAAAAGTTTTAAATGTGATCATGTTTGAAATATGGTCAAAGATTTTGTAAATATTAGAGATAATATATCGACTGCTAGAAATAGAAGTAGGCAACAAAATATAGTAAATGAGTCATCACAGTCTGACAATACCACACCCGAGTCCCTTGCATTCAGTCCTACAATTTCTTCTTTTGCAATTGATTTAGATGCACTTCTGGTGGAACGTCATCTCAACGACCAACTGGAGTGAAGAAAGCCAAATTAAAGAGGAAAATACAAGATAATATGTTTGAAGAGTTCACTAAAATTAGAAATGATAATGAAGAGTTAAAGGAGATATTAAAGAAGACTAGCAACTAAAAACAAGCACAAATAGATACTCAACAAAAGCATTTGGAGATGCAACGTCGAATGTTGGATCTCGAAGAAAAGGAAATGGAACTCAAAATCTTATTACAAGACCCAAATAGTATTATCGATCCAAACTGGCGAGCTTATATTATTTCAGAACATGCACGAATTACAAAAAAAAAAAGATGTGAGCAATAACTACAACAACTTGGGTCAAGTAATACTTTTGGGATTTTTTTTATATATAATATTGGAGGATCTGGATTTAGCCTTCCAGACTACTAGGTTTTTCTATTTCCAGCTGTTGTATTTATATTTAATTTTAATCTTTTTTTATGTCATTGTAATTTTTAGTTTTTAATCGTATTCTAGGCTTTTCTATTCCCAGTTGTTGTATTTATATGTAATTTTTATCTTTTTTTTTTTGTCCTTGTAATTTTTAGGCTACAATCGTATTTTTACCTGGAATAGAATTCTATTCAACGTATGTATATTTAAAAGTTTTTAAGTATTTGTTTATATTTCATGTGCAAGTATTTTTACCATTTTCTAATTATATTTGTAATTTCAAAACAATATTTAGACAATAAATATTGTTTAAAGTATAAATAATAATTTAAAGATATGGTTATATTTGAAAATATTGAAAAGTAAAAGGATTAAAAAATAAATTAAAAAAATACATCATGAACAATAGTAATGCAAATTTACATCACTACTGTTCAATTTTTGAGCAAAATGCAATTAGGCATTTAGAAATGGCTTTCGGTTGGAGCAGCTTGTGATGCAAAAATGCAAAATGACAATATAGAGCTCTCCGTTAGAGATGCTCTTAGTAAGTTCTTTTATTCTTACTAGTTTTAATCACGTGCTATGCACGTGTATAATATATTTTTGTTTTTTACAATCATATTTTGTATCATAAATAAATTAAGTAAAAATTAAAATTATTTTTAAATAAAAATATAAATTAAATTTTTAAATAAAAATAATTTATAATCTTAAATAAAATTAATTTTTAAACATAAACATAATAATATGACACAGTAAAAAACATATCAAAAATTATTCGGTGTATTAAATTTAAATTTAAATTATTTTAAAAAGTTTTTAATGAACCATAAATTATATTTTTTAAATCAAATTAATTTTTAAACATAAACATAATAATATGACACTATAAAAAAATATCAAAAAATTAATTGGTGACACTATCAAAAATTATTTGTTGTATTAAGTTAAAATTTAAATTTTTTTAATTTTTTTAATAAATGATAAAATATATTTTTTAAATAAAAATAATTTAGAATTTTAAATAAAATTGATTTTTAAAAATAAATATAACAATATGACATTATTAAAAAATATCAAAAACTATTTAGTATGAAAATATATTTTTGAAGAAATAAGAAATAGAAAAAAGAAAATGGAGAGTAAAATAAAAAGAGTAGCAAAAAAGAAAAGAAGAAAACAAAACAAAAAAACAAACAAAAGGCGCGTGTATACACGCTCTTAGGGGGAGGGTGGAGGACAGCATGTGACGCGCGGGTCCCACCCTGCAGGGGTCATCACTTTTTTTTTGCGTTTTGCTCCTTAACTTTTACTAAATTTCACTATAGCTCATTTTTTAAAAAATTATTTCATTCCAGTCCCTAAAAAAAGCGATTCTGAATTAGTTTCGCATTAAAAACGCATAAAAAACGGGGCCGAAACGTTTCGTTCTTACTCTGACGAAACTTTAACCCCGAGAATCTTTTAATTGTCTATAGAAACGTATGCCAACTTGATTGAGATGCGTGTATAAAAATTTTTCCTATTTATATATTTTATAAAAAGCATTTATGTGATATGTTGTTTTTTTTTTTTTTTTTTTTTATTTTTTGTGCTGAGAGCATGTGTTATATGCTTGTTTGTTCATGTTATAGATTATTCCAAATAGAACTTTTATGGTTTAACATAACATGACTTATTCTGATATATATACTGCTTCGCTGTGTGTACTCGACAATTGTGGCCTCAGGCCTGACAAAATTGAGTACGCTTTAGAATTTGATTTAATTACTGGTAGCCGAAGCCGTAATCAGTTATATTATATATATGTATGGTCTAACATTTGTTTTGTAAAATACAACAATGTTCTTATCAAAACCGCACGAATGCCAGCTGCCATGGAAAGCGAAAGCGAAGTCGGTATGATAAGAACATGAATATCACTATACCTATCCCGCTAAAAGATCATAATATATATATATATATATAAGTTACGACGCAAATTTGGACTTTTCTTTGACTTTGCTACGGGACAAAAGAATATGCAATTTGATTTTTCATTAAATGAAAAATAATAATGTTGTAATGACATTGTTTTTTTATTATTATTATTTTCCTTCCTCTAGTTTAAAATAAAATTAACATACTTGTAAAGTGTTTAAGAGAAATTAAAGTGAATATTTAATTTTTAACACCTAATTTTTTAAAAAATATAATAAAATATTCAAATAATTTAATTATTTATCTAGTAATAATTGATGTTAATTAATTTAATTATTAAAAATATGTACAAATAATTAATGAATTGATTAATTATTTAATTATTTTTAAAATTTAAATATTTATTTTTATTTTTATATAAATTGTGGGTATTATTTCTCCACTCCACCCGTTAAGTTAATATATTATCTATTGTTTTTGATATATATATATATATTAAACACTTCAAACATGTGTCTAAATTAACAGCATAATAATTAGGTGAAGTATGCGTATAACCACACGATCACTGATGAGAGACCTAACCTTAATATAGATTAAAAAAAAAAGCTCTTTTTCTCAACTAGTTTAGATCAGAACAAAAAGAACTATCGACAATACTTTATCTAGAGAACCAATGTATTATAATAAAGTTAATTAATAAACTAGCCACAAACAATTATAGAAACCAGCTTATATATTTTAGTCAGGCTCTTATATAAGATGAGCTTAATTTATAAATTGGTGGCATAATTATATATTCAATCATGAATGAACTTAGTAGCTCCTTTTTTTTTTTTTTTTTCCTTTTTTGCACATGAAGTAGTGGCTAGTTAATTTAAGATATGCTATGTCAAATATGACCATGAAAAATGTATAGTTTATACTCTCTCTCTCTCTCTCTCTCTCTCTCTCTCATGTGGGTTTGGCGGGGATGAGTGGATACTGAGTTGGTCTTCGAAAACTTATCGCATTAAAAAAAGTGAAGAAATATATGATAAACTGATAATTAAGTACTACAACATCTAAACATCTACTGCTATTATAATTTGTAAAATGATATCATATCATGATATCCAACAGTTTGCCCATAAGAGACTCGTAGATATACTTAATTGGCAAATATATATATATATATATATATATATATACCAACACTACGAACAAGTGTTTTATATCATATTTAAGACAAAGGAGGCCCAAAAAAAAAAAAAAGCACATACTTTTCCTTTGCTACTTTAGCCGTTGATTTTTGTTTGCTACGACGGAAAACCATTTTCTTTCCGTCTACTTTTCCTTCCTGCTAATTAACTCTGGTCTCTGCTTCTTCTTCCCTTTCTTGTTCTCTCCCTCCACATTGTCATGATCTTCTTCCTCTTTCTTCTTTTTCCCGCTACTCTCTCCACGACGACGTCGTTCTGTGTGGTGGTTCGGCCCCGAAGAAGCATCGGAGGCCATAGAATCGTCGCTTTGCTCATCTTCGTCGTCGTTTTGACCAGCGTTGTTGTCGTTTTCGTCGTTGTGATTGTTGTCGTTGCTAGTACAATCGCTGTCGTCGTCATGGTCGTAGTCGTCGCTTTGCTGGCAATTTACGTCGCCGTTTTGGGGCGACCCCAGGTACATTGTCCACCCAGATTCACTGCTTTGACACTCTTCGTTATCGTCACCTACGAGTACTTGGGAAGCCGACTCCATAACAAATTATAATCCAATCCTCAAAATTACAAAAAAAAAAAAAAAAAAAAAGATTTATGTATAGTTGTTTGACGCGAACAATATTTTTAGAAAGCAAAATACACGAACCAAGTAAATTTATAAGCGGCTATAGCTATTATAAGGACATAGTATAATAATGGTGATGAGAATAAATTAATAATAATCACCTGAAATATCTGAATAATCCCCAATTAATAAGTAATAACTCCTGTTCTGACTTTGTGTGTGTGTGTCTATATATATAGATATATATATATGTAACTGGATTCAGGAGACAGCTACAAGCTGTGGATGAAATTAAATCATCTCTCTTTTCTTTTTTTTTTTTTTATGCAGAGAAGGCACAACAATTATTACAAGGAAACGAAATAAATATGAAAGCTTTTCTTCAATTTGAAAGGACATATTGGTGGTTCACTGGGGTGGGTCTTATAAGAAGCAGAGAGCAGAGAAGAGAGCCAGAGAGAGAGAATAGATGAGGGTGTAGCTTTAAATTAAGGACTTTTGCACTGATACCCTTAAATTATACGGGTTAAGACATTTTAGTACCTCGTTCTTTCTTTTTTTGCAATTTACTCTATGAACTTGAAAATTAGTTTCAATGTTGCACAAATTGAAAACGTCTATTCTAAACTGGACGGAAACAAACTTGTGTCATTCACGTGACGCTGTCAACAAGGACAAACCTTGTCATTTTAATTGTTTTAATATCTTTTTTATTATTTTGGCAAAAGAAAAGCTTAAATATATCTCTCTCTTTTTTTTCCGAGTCAATTAAGTATATAATTATCTTAAATTGTGTATTTTTTTTAAAAAAAAGTTACTATTTTAAAAAAATTTTAAATAGCCATAAAAAATCTATTCCTAAGGATAAAAATTTCTTAGCATAATAATATTATGGTAAGAAATTTGTTATCAAGTAATAAAATTTATAAATGATTATTTTATTAAAATTTTGAAACGCTGGCTTTTTATTAAAGGGAAATTGTAGTATATAGCCAAAAAAAAATTATGTTTTAAAACATAGCGCGTGTTTTAAAATATTTAAAAAATAATCATATCAAGAATTATATAACAGTAAAGTATCACACAAAATAATATACATATGTAAATATTTGTAAAATATTGTTTAACACTTCAAAAATTAATGAATAAAGATTAAAGTGTTACAAAAACCTTACAAATGTTTATAAATGTATACAACTTTGTGTGACACTATTTTGTTATATAATTTTTGACACGGCTATTTTTTAATTTTTTGAAACACATGTTATTTTCTAAAAGAGTTATTCAATTTTGATCTTTTTTTGTAACTCGCCCTTTATTAAATCACCTTCTAAATTGTTCATGCTCTTCCTCCGCCATTTTACGGACTATACCAACAAAATACTGCACAATTGGTTAATCTAAGGAAAAAAAAAAAGAAAAAAAAAGAACACCGACGAACAATCATATATTTAAGAAAAATTCTCAGGTAGAGAATTCTCCACCACAGAGATTGATTCTGGACTGTCAAATTTACTTTTTTAATATTTAATATAAACACATATGAAACTAGGCATATAAAAAATCCAAAAAAAATAAATAACAGGGGGTTATGAAACTAGGCAAATTTGATATGTTAAAATTTCTTTGTAAAGTATAAATTAACGGAAAATTCTCAGGTGAGGAATTCTTCACCACAAGGAATAATTTTGGACTGTCAGATTTACCTTTTTAATGAGCCACACTGTTTAAAAAAGTTAATCTGACAGTCCAGAATCATTTCTTGTGGTGGGAAATTTTTCACCTGAGACTCTTCCTAAATTGACATGTATTTTGGAATACATACCATAAGATGGTGACAGAAAATTCATGAGAAAATTTTCAGAAGGAAGAAAAATAGACTGAAAAACAATAATATATATATATATTTGGTATCCTGAAGAAATTTAATGAAAAGCACAATCTTGAATCTCAACTGAGAGAGAACATGAGCCCTAGAGGAAAGGCAATCTTGATTGGCAACACAGTTTGTTTTGTGCACGGGCGCACAAGTTACTAGATATATTTTGTTAAAAAAAATTCTGCCTGTCCTGAATGAAAAATGTTGAATATGACAAATCAGAATTATTTTTTAATATATCCATTCAACACACCATCAACAACAAGACTAAAGCCTCAACACCATCAAGAAGAAATCAAGCCAATAATAATTAAAAAAAAAAGAATCATAACATTATGCATAGCAAAAAAAGAGCGCCACCACGAATCGATCCCAAATCCTCCACCTCTCCACGAATGTTAAAAACAGCAAATCAAGCTCCACCTCATTTTAAGATTTACCGGCCCTTGTTTTTGGGATTGAAAACGAATGGCAGTATTGTTTTTTATTTTTTATTTATCATTCTTCTGTGTTTATTTTTTAAAGAAAAGTGCTAATGACAGACGTAAGTGTCGCGTCACGCACGTCTGTCTGTAGCATAGTTCTTTTTTAAAATGATTAGATTATTATTATATTTAAAAAATGATTGAAATACCCTTTATAAAGGGTTACGTGATAGACACATGAGAAATTCATTAAAACTTAACAATGTTTTTAATTTGGACTATATTGTAATAAATTTTCAAATTCAGGGAGTCAATTGTCACAAAAAAATAAATAAGTAACCAAAGTGTCTTGAGTGATCTTAACGGTAAAACAGAGAGGGCACCAATGCAAAAAATAAAATAAATAAATAAAAATGCCTTTAATTAAAAGGGACATAGTGAAAAAAGAGGTTCAACTTGAGGGGCTACAAAATCTAGATTGGAGATAATACATATATGAGTATGACACCAGAAGTTCTTATTACCTAGAGAGGGAAAGAGAAAGAAGACCAAATCGCACACTATCACCATACAGCACTATACCTCAGTTAGCTATCATCATACCTTTTATTAATTCCCTTGTCATGTCATTGGGGGAAAAAATGAGGAGCAGGCTTTTTTGCCTGTGAAAAATAATGCAAAGTGACCCAATGGATTTTTGTTTTTGTTTGTTTGTTTTTTTAATGAATTGTTGTTGATAGGCTATTATAAGGAAAAAAAGAGATCAAGGGCTCTTTATGAGAGAAGGGAAAACTGGTCCCAAAACTTGCATTCCTGTCAGACTCAGTTTGTGAAACTCTGTCCTCATCCAATTTGCTGGTTAATTTCTGTCTCCTCATAAAGCAGGACTGTGTCTTTTGTGTTCTTGGGAGAAAAACCAGCGGTTCCCTTAAAATTCAATTATTTGCTCTCTCTCTCTCTCTATATATATCCTCGCAACACTGTAAGACGTCACTAACAAGTCTTTTACATTCTTACGTAATTTGATGGATTTTTTTTAGTGAGTTTGTTTAGGAAATGAATGGTTAATATAAAAATAGATGATTTAATGTGTAGAAAAAAAATTATATTTTTATATATTTTTTGAGTTATTATAAGTAAAAATTATTGATAATACAAAAAATTGCCGCCCATTGTAATCTCTTTCTTTAAATTATAGTTTAGAATATTTAATAGTGAACAATATCAAACATACAAACTCTTTTATCAATGCTTTAATACAAATTGAAGTGGTAATTAAAATATTATATTTTGATTAGTTAAATATTAAATCTTTTTAAAAAAATGATAAACACTCACTAATAATAATATAACACGTTAATATTAAAAAAATTGATATGTCTAGTACTTCTCTTTAATAGTTGCAGAATTTAATTTGAAATTCTAATTTGAACTAAAGTTTGCATAGGAGTTTAAAAGTACAATTGAGGTAAAATTTTGAATTGAGAATAAAATTTATTCAAGTTTATTCACCGTTTATTAAAGCAAAGAATGTTGAATTTAGCATTCAAGATATCACCGAAATACCGAATGGATGATTCAAAGCATGATTTACACTATTACAAACCATTGATTAGATTAAAGATTAAAATGATTTATATTTAAATTAAAAGTTACTGATTTATATTCTTTACCAAACAACACCCTAGTCAAGTGTCTAATATGTGCCCTACATGTAGGGTTTACTGAAATTAGGTCAGGATACCAAACCACACAGCAAGAGGTCGTTATAATAACATATAATGTTATTAATTAGATCAACTCAATTACTATACATTACTTGTGGTCGAATGTGTAGTGTAATTATCATTCCTTAATGAAGTGCACATGCAATTGACAAATATATCATTTTTTCATATATATATATATATGATTAGGTAAAAAGAAAAGATAAGACATGCATTTAATTACAATTAGCTAATGCATAACATGGTTTTTAATGGTAATTAGAGTCTATGATCAGTATTTGCTTCTGTCTATTAACTAATTTTGTAACGTAACCTACCAAAGAAGAGTTCAGCAAAAATTTTGCATATAAAATTAATAGAAATTTCAATTAATACTCAACTTTCAACATTCCAAACTTGCAATTACTTGCAATTGAACAAATTATCAATATTATTGTAAAACATTTAGTATCTATTTTATTGTATTAAATTTGAGTATTTTTTTATTTTACCCAAAAACTAATTCACATATAAAATTGTCACAAATAAAATTTTAAAAAATACGGATGCTAAAGCTCTTTTAAATAACACTTATTAATTCCTCCCTCAGTAATATATGAATACGTCGATCCCTTATATAACTTAATTTATGTATTAACTACTGATCTGACCAAATAAGGTTTCCATCAAGCTTTTAAATATAGGAAAATTTTGATAATTAGTCTATTTTTTAGATTTATATTTAAGAAATAGTCATAATTTTTTAAAATTAGTTGAATGACTAATTTTTAGTAGGTAGAAAAAAATATTATGGTAAGCGGATGAAATACTATTAATTTTTGAGTTTTTTAGGCATTTAACCAAACTTTCGGATAATTTTTTAGGATTTAGCCATAGTTTCACGAAATTAGGGATTTAGCCATAAAATGTAATATTTTTTGTTACATGAAACATATATATGTGTAAAAGTGTACATGTTACAAAAAATATTACATTTTTTACACGTATATATGTTACATGTTACAAAACAATGTTGCATGCTATGGTTAAATCCCTAATTTCGTAAAATTGTGGCTAAATCTTTCAAACTTTACTTTTAAAATGACTAATTGCTTAACAGGTCCTTAATTTTTAGCTTGAATTGTCTACTTATCATAGTAAATTATCGATACAAAAAAAATAGATAAACAAATAAATTATCATAATAAATTAATTGATTTTTTTTCTATTAATCATAATAAATAATATATATATATATATATATAAACTGATTATTTACCTAAAAAAAATAAAAATTATTAATATTTTTAAAAATAAATTCTAAAATTAAATCACTTAACTACAAACCCCTTATATATAAACTGTCACGGAAAAAAGATATATGTTTCCACAATATACCTTACAATATTACTTATGGCGATAGATTTATGTTTATCCCAAGGCCACATGGTCTATGGTAATTAAACGAAAATCTAGAGCATCATGGAAAGTGATGTATGTCAATGTAGGTGTAATAATGCTACTTGGATATTGATTTGCACTAGCCAAAGAAGCAGCGAAATCTTGCCTCATTTATTGAGGTTCCTGCTTTTCAATAAAGAGAAGTTTCTATCTAAATGGTGAAAATATTATAGTGAAGGACAGATAACTTCCCAGAATTTATTATTTCTACACATTAACTTTGGAAAAGACATTTTTCACATTAACTCTTTTTATTTATTTATTTACTTTTTCTAACACCAAATATCATTTGTTATTGCGGGAAATTTGTTTTCAGTACGTTTACATTTCAATGCTTATCTACCTAGCACGTGAAACTTGCACGCCTAGTCATTAAAAGTTATGACAAAAATTAACTCCAAAGAACCTCGTTGATTTCTTAACTTCCATTAGATTTTAACCAAATTTCATTGCAAGATTTTTTTTTTCCTACTATCTATATCTATTGATTTTAATAGAATTCAATCATCACAAGTGCGCAATATACGTGGGTCATGAACTTCTTATTATTACTTATTTTGTTGATATATATAATACACCACAAAACTATACCTTGTTTTGCTGATTTTGTTGAGATCTATTGAATTTGACAATCTAATAATAACAAAATCATTAAGACTGTATGAAATTAAGCATTTTAAACTAAAATGAAAATCTCACAATTTAGATTGAGACAACACCTTAATAAAGTATAAATTTTTTTTAACCGTGCTAAAGGAGTATTTTACATCCAATTAAAATATAACAAATTGCAACAAAAGCAAAAAAATAAAAATAAAAATAAAAATGAAACACACTGGTTTTCTTGAAATATACTAATTTTTAACACCTAATTTAAATATTAATACTCAATTTTTTGAAAAATATAACGAAATATTCAAATGATTAAATTACTTACATAATAATAACTGATAGTAATTAACTTAATTACTAAAATTATGTGCAAGTAATAAATGAATTGTCTAATTATTCAATTACTTCAAAATTTTAATTATTTATTTTTTATTATTGTATAAATTTAGAAATTTGTTTACTTCTCTCAAATATTATTTTTGAGGGTAATGAGTAAAAAAAAAAAGGAAGTTGGCTGCTCCCCGCTCTCTCATAAGGTATCACCAGACAGAGTGGGGCCCATTTGCGTTATTCTTGTTGCTCGTCGTTTAGGGTTTGATCATGATCTCATTTCTCTATTTGTTCATCTTTTGTTCCCTCCCCACGTGAGGGATTCAAGATATGATTTTAATATAGGGACAACATTGTCAAACCTCTCTTTATATTTATTTATTTATTGTGGCGCTCACAATCTCTTAAATTAAGAGGAAAAAAGAAAGTATAATTATATTCAGAGGAAAGAAGAAAGAGAAAAAGATACCGTCTCATATCGTTTAAATACAATAATTTAGTGTAATAACATGTCATAAGTTAAATGAATGATAGTATACAAAGTACAAACTCCGTTTAACTTGTTAATATGTGTCTATCTTATTATAAATACTAAGTTACAATCCCTTTTTTCTTAATTTGTGCAAGATTCTTACGATACATATATAATTAAGATACAATTCGTTTCTTTACGACGTATGCAAGAATATGCAAGAAACGACTAAGAGAGGACGGCTTGCACCCTTGTGACATGTCGTCCCTCTATTTTTTTTTTTTTAATAGAAGTAAGGACAGCGAAATAGGAACGTATCTCAACTATGTTGACACACGCCTGATCTTTAGCAGCTTACCAACTAGGTTGATCCTCTGCTAAAGAATCCTCTAACTCGCAGCCTAATATATTAAATAAAAATAAAAGAATGTCAAGATACAAGAAGGTCCAACCCAATAGGCAAAACATCAAGACAAATAAAAAGAAAAAGTCCTATAAGATCTTCCCAGGCATAGAGGGGCCTCGTTAAAACCTTGAAAAGAAAAAACCCAAAGGGAAAATCTTCTCAAGGAAAAAGAGTGCATGATCCAGGACTAAAAATGTAAGTTCCTAAACCTATAAAAAGGAAGAGGAATCAAATCTCTGTAAAGTAAACGTTGTAAATCCTCCGGGGCTTGAAACCACCAGTGATTAGATTCTTCAGTTATCGACATTGAAGCAAGCTTATCAGCAACACAGTTACCCTCCCTATATATATGAGAAATCCGAACATTATTTTTCCTGGCAAATTGAAGAGCTCTAATCCACTTGCTACGAAATCTCCAAGGGACTTTGTGTGAATTATTTTTAACAAGGAGAACTACATAAGTTGAATCCGTCTCCAGCCATATACAATTCCAACCAAACTTTTCAGCAATTTCCATAGCAATCATGAACCCAAATAGCTCAGCTTCAAAGGCATATTTGATTCCCAAAAAAACGGAGAAACAGCCTTTCACAAATCCTCTACTAGTACGAAAGACCCCACCACAACCTGAACGACCAGGAGCCCCCCTAGCCGAACCGTCGATATTGACCTTGATCCATCCTTGTGCAGGAAGATTCCATGAGACTGGCGTGATAGACGGACCTCGAGAAGGTTTTCCTTTGATCCCCAAATTGTGAAGAATAATTAAGTCATCTTGGCAATTATGCATAGTACCCGAGATAAGAAAGCTACTTTCGCGCATAGACGCCAGAATCCAAGCCTTGGAAGACCAAAAGTTTGGTTTTTTGGTATCAAACAACTGATAATTTCTCGATCGCCAGATTTCCCAAGAAGTAGCGATGATGCCAGAGAGCCATAAGGATTTGATTTGTGGGCTAAGTTTTTCATTCATTGCCTTGCAAAGAAGATGTTCGAAGTCCCGAGAAAGATCTAAATCCCTCAGAAACCAAGAAGAGAAAGCCATCCATAATTTCTTACTGAATGGGCATTGAATAAAAACATGATCCAATGTTTCCACCTCATTATAACATAAATGACATATGCTAGCCAATGTAAAACCTCTTCTCACAAGATTATCTTCAGTAGCTAGACGCTTATGAAGGACTTTCCAGGAGTGAATAGCACGTCATGGGGGGATGTAATTTTTCCAAACAAATTGACTCCATCGCTTTTCAGAGCTATTACTGGCATAGGCTTCAAAAAAACCTTTACTGGTGACCTCCCCATCCAAAGAAAAAGTCCATATCAAGCGATCACTATCAGGGGGCCCAAGAATAGCATTTGAAATTTCCTTAGAAATCATCGGGTACTTAGTAGTAAAGTCCTCCGGGATTGTCCAACCATTGTTCCAGAAATCTCTAATTTTCCCTTTCAAACTTTTGACCACATTAGGCGGAATTTTAAGCAAATCAACAATAGGCTCTCCCAACCAATTAGATCTCCAAAAGTCCAGATTAGAATTCTCACCAGGCAACCATCTCGACTCTTCAAGAATTTCTTCCAAAAGAAACTTGAAATTCGGCCACAAAGTAGAACCAAGACTCGGTTTTCTCGGAGTAGCAAAATCGAGTAAGAATCTATTCCGAATGAAAGACGTAGCCCAATTATTTTTGGTGTAAATGTCCTAAGTCATTTTCTTTAGGAAGGCTAAGTTTGAAATCGAGAGATCTTTAAATCCCAACCCTCCATCAGAAATAGGTTGACAAATTTTCTCCCAAGACACTGTCACCAATTTTCGCTCAAAAATAGATCCTGTCCAAAGGAAATTTCTAATGCATGAATTAAGGTCCGATATGATGTTTTTGAGCCATTTATAAATGAAGAATGAGTGCGTGAAAGACCCAGAAATAACAGACTTAATTAAACTGAGACGGCCAGCCATAGATAGAGCTTTTCCTTTCCAACTAGCAAGCTTTGATTTAATACGGTCACTTATAGGGAGCAAAAATTCCTTTTTTGGACGACCCTTGAAGAGCGGAACTCCAAGATAGGTAAAAGGGAGGTATCCTCTACTTAATTGCCATGCAGAAGAAATTCTATTACAAAGTCTCGGAGGAATAGATTTTCCAAAAAAAATCTTAGACTTCTCCAGACTTACCATTTGACCTGAAATTCTCCTATAAAGCTCGAAAACAAATCTGACAGTTTCCATGTTACGTTTACTTGCTTCACAAAAAAGCAAAATATCATCAGCATATAATAGGTGACTTGGCAGCGATGTATTGCGACCTGCGAATGAGAGAGAAATGGCTCCTGTATCACAAAGCTTCAGCAAATAGCGACTCAAGAATTCTTCTGCTATGTTGAAAAGCAAAGGCGAAAGCGGATCTCCTTGTCGAACGCCCCTAGAACAACCAAAGAAGCCCATCGGCTGCCTATTAAGAAGAACAGAAATCTTGGCTGACTTCAAAATATTATCAATCCAGCTACATAAAGTGTCAAAGAAACCAAAGCTCTTCATAATCTGAATAAGGAATTCCCATCTCATAGTATCAAAAGCTTTCTTAATATCAATTTGAATAGCCATATTGCGTCTAGAAGAGTTACCATTCAAACAGTTGATGCCTTCTGAAGCCATAGCAATACAATCATGAATCCGTCGACCACTAATAAAGCCAAACTGATTTGGAGAAATAATACGATTTATAATGGGGTTGAGCCTGTTCGCAAGAATTTTAGTAATGATTTTAAACAGAAAGTTACCCAAAGCAATGAGTCTGAATTTCTCCAGAGATGCAGCCGAATCCATTTTTGGAATGAGCACCATAAAGTTAGAATTCAGGTTCTTAAATATTTTTCCAGAGACAGAATTCTCTTATAGCCGTAACCACATCCAAGCCAACTATATCCCAGCATTTTTGGTAAAAAATCCCACCAAATCCATCAGGGCCAGGGGCACTCAAACCATTCATCTCAAAGACAGTGCATTTGATCTCTTCAGCTAGAGGAACACAAATAAGAGCATCATTTTCCGCTTCGTTAATAAGATGAAAATCCGAATTATCCCCAGGAGCAGTGCCATTAAACAGATCCCTATAGAAATCAACCACATGCTTTTTAATAATTTCAGAATCAGTGCAGCTTTCACCATTAATCTCAAGCATCTTAATCCCAGTCAACTTTTTCCTGTTACTGACTAATTTATGAAAGAAGTTAGAGTTTCTATCCCCATCTTCCAGCCATTTAAGTCTTGATTTCTGCCTATAAAAACTGGTTTCCATATTCATAGCCGAAATAAGATCACTGTGAGCCTTGGTTTCCAGTTTGAAAAGTTCTTCTGAATGTCCCTTCTCTGAGATTTACAACTGAATTTCTTCTAAATTTCTTTTAGTCTCTTCGACACGAAGATGAACATTACCAAAGAACTCTTTATTCCAAGCCTTTAAGTCTTTTTTCAAAAGTCTCAGCTTATAAAGCAGAGCGAGCATACCATTGCCAGGAGCCAAATAAGAGCGCCATTTTGAGGAAACAAAATTAGTAAAATCATCATGTTCTGTCCACATAGACTGAAATCGGAAGGGAGGTGGCCCAGCCCGATTAGTCTCTGAACAAGTCAAAACCAAGGGATTGTGATCAGAAGAATGTCTAGGCAGAGTGTGACAATCAACAGAGGACCAAAATTCAAGCCAAAGATTATTACAAAGAGCTCTATCCAGACGACATTTCATATATCCTCGAGTAGAATAACGCGCCCAAGTGAATCTAGAACCTTTTGTCTCAATCTCTTGGAGCTCATTGTCAGAGATCATACTAGCAAAGTCAGAACAAGCAGTAGGATTTGGGACTCTACCTCCGAGACATTCATGAGATCCAAGGATTGCATTAAAGTCTCCAATAAGAAGCCATGGAGTATTCAAAGGGGCTGTTTGCTTCAAGTGGTCCCAAAGTCGTCGTCTAGCTGCAATTAAGACACTAGCATAGATAAATGTGACTTTAAAGGCTCTAGAAGCAGTTCCAAATTCCAAAGTAATTTCTTGTTCAGAATTAGAAATCACTGTAGGATTCGGAATTTTATTGGAACAAAAGATCCATATTTTAGAGCAACCATCTCTGGAATTAAAAACAAGAAAATTCATATTTAAAGAACGTAAAAAATTCTTAGAAATATCATTAGGATTCATCATTGGCTTAGCAAGACATATCACATCAGGGCAAATTTGTTTGAAGAAACAAAACAAAGTGTCCCGAGATGATTTATTAGCAATACCTCTAACATTCCAAAAAATAAATTTCATAGAGAGGGGTTAGAAGCATGACCTCTCCGTGGGCGACTAGCTAGAGTGATTTTCATTGGTTTTTTAGCAACTTTTTTTGGAACTTTAGTAGCAGTCTCCTCTTCGTCAGCAAGATCAGCCCAAGAATTTGAAGTAACCAAATGCATATCATTGATCACTATAGAGTTCGACTTAATATTGGAAATCACTGAGTCTTTTGCAAAATTGCCCGAAAGGTCTACGCATAGATTTAGTCCTTTATCATTATTCATTGAGGAAGAAACTGGGATAGCCAGAGAGTCAGCCTTATCATCATTTTGAGGCATGTGTTGAGTAGAAGAATTCTCAGCCAAATCATTAATATTGGGAAGATCCACTTTAAATTGCTGCATATTGTTGGTTTCAAGATCAGAAACTGTTGTCATCTCCATAATTGTTGTTTTTCCACTATTAAAGTCGGCAATAGGATTGTCATGAATGACTAGAGATGTATCAGAATGCATTGGAGTTGGAATCACATGTTGGTCCTTTTCTTGTAGAACTGAGGTAGTCATCTCTGAGGAAGATGTTTGCTTTTCTTTATAGACCAGTTTTTTTTGCTGGGCTTTATCATTAACATCTTTCTGATTCTTTGAAGAGACATCAGGTCTACGCACAATAGGGTTGCGCTTGCAATTCGCCAAAGCATGACCAACCGCCAAGCAATTTTTACAAAAGGCCGGGAGATTTTCATAATCAATATGAATAAAAAATTTGTGTCCCTCTCTTTCAATCATAAGAGATTCTGGAAGGTCTTTGGATGAATCCACATCAACAAGAAGACGTGCAAAGTGCCCGAAATTCCCTTCAAGCATAGCATTATCGATTTTTAATGGAGCTCCAATCCCTTTGGCAATGTTGAAAAGAATATTCGAATCCCAGTACTCCCAAGGAAGATCATGAAGCCGGACCCAGACTTGAGCATTCGTGGGACGTTGGTTGTTCGGGTTAAAATCTGCACTCCATGGCTGCATCCGAATCACACCTGGTTTAACATTCCACGTACCTGTAGACCAGATTCGTTTTTGATCTTCAGCGTTCTCGAAGTGAAAGTTAAAGAATCCACGCCCTAGAGAAATCATTCTCCAGTTTCCATGAATCTGCCATGTTTCTTGAAGTTTTTTCCTCAAGTCTTCATACTTCCATGGTTTATCCCCCTTAATCAGAGAGATACAGCCAATAAGAGAATTTTGACAGAAAGAAACTCTTCTTTGATAGGCGTCTTCATCTATTTTTATGCATATTACGTCCCCATGACGAGATAGAGATCCTGAATCCTCATTGGGGTTTACCTTAGGGGTCGGTTCTCCACCAAGACTCTTTGCATAAGAGACACGTGAATCTGCTGGCAAACTGCTGGAAGAGGAAGCCATGAGCCGAGAAAGCCAGAAGAACGCCGGAGAGCACGCCGGAGATGCGATAGAAGCAAGGAAAAGAACGGTGACGGCTAGGGTTTAGAAAGCCCTAGTAGAGAGAAAACGTAGCTTCTAGATGACGTGTCATTTTTCCTCGTCATTTGAGCTATGTCGTCCCTCTATTTTCATTTTATTAAAAATTATACAAAAATGCGGTTAAGGGCTTGTTGGGTTTTTGGAAAATTTTGAAGTTTTTTTATTTACAAGTTTTGAGGTGCTTTTTTGCAATTCTCTCTCCTCTATCATCTTTTATTATTTTCTTTTGTTTCAATTGTCATTTCTTTGACGTAATGATTTGAAAAAAAAAATTCTTGATACAGTTGGATACAGTTCTCTTCTTTAATCTTTTAACACCCATTGTCGTACACTTTTTTGTTCTATAATTACTTATTTTTTTGTTGCTTTTTTAGCATTAATTTCTTCATTTTTGGTGTGTGAAATATTGTAGAAATTAAAGTCGATGTGTTTTGATTGAATGATAAAATTGACCCCTAAATTAGTCCAGATGACAAAAATATGAATTATTTTTTGAATCTTTATGAAATATACTTTGTTAAATTTTCTTCATAATATTTTATTGGTTATATTATTTTATTTGACTATTTTTTTTATTTTGTTTTAGATGGAATTTATAAAGTTTTTTCGCTTTTTTTTCTTCATCGTTTATCTCGATTTGTACAAGAATAATCTCGAGAATTTCTCATCTTAAGCAGTTGGATTTGATTTTTTTTGTTCAATCTTTTGATAATCATTTTTTGATTATATTTTTTGGTTTTTATATGAAATAGTCATTTATTTATGTTAGTTTAGATTATAAAATAGCCTATGTATGTTTTTATTACTAAAATAGTCATACATTCGTGTCTGGATTTTTATGACTACAGTTATTAGTTTTTTAATTCAATTTTTATTGTTTGTTGCAGACAATATTTAGTCATAAATTTTATTTCTTTGGTCATAAATTTTTAGATATTGATCTAATAGCTATTTACTAATATGTCAAAACGTGTACTATATTTCTAAACTATAGATTGCAAAATGACTAAATCCTTAACTGACCCTATATTTTCTGTGTGTTTGCTATAGCTATATTTCTATTTGTTTTTTTTTTAGGCTTTTTATTTCCAGCGTTTCATTTCATGTATGGTGTTTTAAAAAATTGTAGAATAGCCCATGTATTTCTATTTATTGATAAAATTGACTAAATAATTGAAATGACAAAAATACAAATTGATTTTTTTTAATCTTAGCCAAAATATACCTTGTTATGTTTTCTTTGTAATTATTTCCGCTAAATTTTACTATTTGAATTATCTTTTTTTTTTCGTACTTATTTTGTATTTAATGTCATTTATAAATATTTTTAGGTTTTATTTTCTTTTCATGATCTCGATTCTTATGTATTGTCATTAGTTATATTTATTTTTATTATCTTTTGACACCTATTTTGTGGTATTTTTCCAATCCAAATTTTATTATTTTAAATTTGTAATTGCATTTTACAAAATAATTTTACTAAACTTCAATCAGAACGTAATTATAATGTGTTTCGTATGCAATGATTGGGATATATCAAATACCTATAATATCCATACGTGTAGAACACGCGTGTATGTATATATATATATATATATATATATATATCGTAAGAGTCCCAAATCATTAAATTAATGGGATAAAAAATGTAAGATTCTTTAATTGACATGATGCACGGCAGATACGATTCTAAATCGTCAGTTTATTATTATTATTTTAAAATGTGATACGGTTATAATTTCATATATTTTGTTGTTAAATATTAGAAATTTTAAAAAAATAGCCACTGTTTACAAAATGATTTTAAAAAATAGCCACAGTTTCAAAAAATTTAAAAATTAGCCCTTTCAGAAATTTCTGGCATGAGTTAGAAATTTCTTACAACAATTTTTATGTGTAATTTTGTTATTGTTAGAAATTTCTTACATTGTGTTATGGCTAGTTTTTAAATTTTTTGAAACTGGCTATTTTTTGAAAATACACAGTTCAAAATGGCTATTTACCTAATTGACCCTTAAATATTCTCATAATCAAAATATTATTTTTATTTATTTGTGATTTATTTGTTGGCTTTTGAGTCTAATTTGAGGTTGCACGCAAAATTGAGTCAAAGCAAGACAAAAAGAAGCAAGAATGTGCAGTGAAAAATCTAGAGATAACTTACAAAAGAAACATTCGGATGATTCTTGAAGATTCATATGACACATTGCATATCTTTCAAAGAGCTTTCCAACTATAGGTCATATGCATCAATCGGAGTTCAAACGAAGAAGTTATGATAAATTGAAAATTTGGTGTGCAGATTCGCCAAAAGTGAAGTTCCTGGGCGCTACGGCACCCCAAAATAGAGCCACGGCTCTATGACGTCATCACGCTCTGAAAATTCTATTTTGACCTAGTTTCGAAGCCATGAACCCTAAAACTATAAATATAGGCTTAGAACCCACGAAAAACACTTTTTGGTCACTCAAAACTCATCAAAGAAGCAGAGGAAGAGCAAGACAAAGTGGAGACAGACGAATTGCCGCATGGAGTCTGACGACGAAACTAGTTTTTCATTCCTCTCTTGATTTCTCTATGTTCTTAATTATCAATTGAGTTGCTTATTGGTCGTTTGTAGTCAAGGGTACTTGAAGACCTAACCGATGAATTGTGAACGTTGTTGATTATATTTATGCAATTGAGGTTGTTTGATTCTAATGTTTTTATTATAAATTGTCTGTGATTGAGTTGATTAACTAGGTCGTAGTTTTCTTCATTACATTCATGTTGCTAATTAGAGTTTGGGATTCGTAATCATTAATTCTAATGCGTAGTAGCAAATTTTGAGGAGAGCGCATGCTCACTCACAATTTAGAACAAACCTAGGTTAAATTTTACCGCATGTATTATTTGATGTAGGCCTTTATGTCTTGCTACACGCTTCATTCATTCTGTTTGCAACGCATATTAGAACAAATTGCATGTTAGGGATAAATTAGGCGCGTGAATAATTAATCTATATTAGAAAAGATTGGTAACTTCAATAAATTAATTAACTCAATAGTGTGAGTAATGATTCGTGGTTAGGGTGGATAGGATCTCTTGCCTATATTTCTCATTGATTGAATTCTCTTGTTTAATTTACTTTCTTTTTAATAGTGCAATAACCAACTATTAGCACCCCTCTTTAGTTATTTGCTTAAATTTAATATCGGTGTGAGCAACTGTGTCCTTGTAGGATCGATCCTTACTTGTCGCAATACTTGTTTTAGTGCAGAGAACCGTGAGGTTAAATTTGTCATATCTAACGACACTGTCAAAATGTCACTACATTGTAATAATAAATCTGAGATTCAATATCCTGCACTACCATAGCACATACATCATTAAAAAATATTTCAACAAAAGATGCATGTGCGATTGCACATTATTTATATGCAATAGGAATAACAACTTTCTCCTTAGCAATAAAAACCCATGGGACTTCACCCTATATAGTCCTGGCAATATGGCGGAAACGGGTTTTCCGTTTTCATTTTTGGCGGGTAAAATGGAAACGGGTACGGAAAACTCGTTTCTGCCAACAAATGGAAACGGGATTCCGTTTCTGCCAAACGCGCGCGAATGTTCGGCAAAATCGAGCGAACGATCGGCAAAGTCTGTCTCGGACGTGCGTGAACGTTCGGCTAAATGCGTCGAACGACCAGTGCAGTATCTGGCCAAATTGCTCACCCGCACGCAAACGTTCAGTTAGTCTTCCCGACCGATTGGTGCCGCTTCTGTCTGGACTCGGGCCTTGTCGCGATCGATCGGCTAGTCTTCTCGACCGATCGGTGCCCCATCTGCCTCAACTCGGACCTTGTCGCGATCGATCGGCCACTCTTCCCGACCGATCGGCGCATATTCTGCCTCAACTCGAACCTTGTCACGATCGATCGGCGCCAATTCACGATCGATCGGCTTAGCCTCGGATCTCCTTCGTCAAAACACTTATTTCAACAATTTTCAATGAAAATTCCAAAAGGGTCTTTTATTGTCAAATTGTGACATAAAAAAATGAATGAAAATAAAAGTTACAATTAAAAGAAAATGAGAAGTTTTTAAAAAATTACAACCCAAAATAGATACGTCTAATCCCGAGTAGATTGTGAATCGTCCTCGATGTATAAGTTTTTGAAATATTCTATAATTTTCGCCGAATTCCTAGCTGTTTCTTGAGATCACCTATCAGCCAATTCCTAATCTTTTAGGATTGTCAATATCTCAACAAGATCAGATTCAGCGCCCGTCGAGAATGAAAGCCGATTCGGAAGAAACTGATGAGACTGGTACGCTTAAGACGTCTTGAGCAAAACGCGATAGGATCGGGAATGAAACTTGGTGCTCCTTCCACCACCTAAGGACATCGAGATTGTATACTGCATGCTCAACCCAGCGCGAGTTGAGATATTTCTGGACTTCAGTGTATTGGGAGCCTGGACTTGACCTACTGTGTGATGACGTTGACGACTGACTCGTCCTGCATGCCGCTAACATACGATACGTCCTCTTTACTGGCGAGTCATAATGGCTAACTTCCACCTCCGGGGGTTGGGTGTCCTCGTCACAAAATTTGTCCTCGTACGAACTGAAAATAGCATAGAAACGAGTTTCATTGTCTTTGTAAATTGTGACAGTGTAAGGAATGCCCATATTTTCACCAATAAGTGTAAGTATATCAAAAAATTTGGTAAGTCACATCCGCAGGTCTAATATGAAACCAAATGAGTACAAGTAAGGTATTGTTGTCCAATACCGCTTGAACTTTTCTTCCATATCAATAATCGCGGGTTTTAACAATAGATTATCCCTATGTTGTGCAAAACAAGTAGATATTTCTAAAATTTCATGCAATGCTAAATGCGAAGTAGGCTTGTAAACAGCTAATAAAGAAACAGTAGCCAAATAAAATGTTTTCAAAAACTATGCATCGCTTCAACGATATCCCAATCCTCATCCGTGACGACTTGTCCATCAAGCTCCGACTGAAGCCATGTTATGAAAATAGCTTTGTATGGTATGATTTTCTGCAGCATCAAGTAAGTTGAGTTCTAACGGGTGGGGACATCTTGACCAAACGTCCTGCAACGCATACAATTGTGCCTGCAATATCTTTTCCATGAAGCCAATCGCTTCGGGTTAGCGTTCAAGTACAAAATGCCATGTCTAATCCTCTGTATACTTTCTCGAACAACATCTAAACCAGATTTAACGATTAAGTTAATAATGTGGCAAGGGCACCTCTGATGTAAAAGTACGTCGTGATAGCCACTAATTAATGGTCTAATTGCCTCTATTGCTACATTATTTGCAGACACATTATCCAGAGTGATAGCAATAATTCTATTTTCTAAATCATAATCTATTAAAACATTCAAAATACGCTCGCAAATATTTGTGCCATTGTGTGCGACATCTAATAGGCGAAATCCTATAATTCTTTTCTGCAAGTTCCATTCATCATCTACGTAATGAGCGACTACACTAATATAATCCCCCCTAGATCGGCCTGTCCACACATCAGACGTCAAAGCAAAGCAAAAAGAACCTTTTTGAAATTCTTCTATAAGACCGGCTTTCCTCCTATTATACAACTTAATTATATCACTCCTTGTTGTATTTCTAGTAACAGTTTGAAATTGAGGAAAAAAAAAGTTTTCATATGCTTTTGAAAAGTCGAATGCTCACCGAATCCTATCGGAAGATCGGTGCCATATATAAATTGTGCTAAAGCTTCTCTAGCTATATTAGGGTCGAAAGAATTTACCTGGGGCGCTGATGTTTCGGCGACTGTTGATGTTCCTCCAAGCGATAACGTTCCTGTCGCGGCGTGTTTTGCCTTGCACCTCTGAGTGTGGTTCCTCAAGTGGTTGGTTTCTTGAGTAGATGATGCGTTGAAACGTGTTTAGTATAATTTACAAATACCCCAACGCTGCCAGATCCCGTCCCTAATATGTTGCTCGTAGTGATCAAAATCTTGCTAAATGGGTGAAGTTAACTTCTTCTTTCTCGGCCGTGGAGCTGGACATGTTGCAGTCACATTAGCGGGCGGACCTTCGGGAATAACTTCGTCTGCTTGTTCATCAGGATCTTGAGATTCCTCCAAAACTCCTTCACTTGGGTTCACATGCGCTGTTGGCATAGCCATTGAAGTAGAAACATCAATATTTGGTAATGGCTCCTGAATCATTCGGCAGAGCTCCTGAATCATTGTATTATCTTCGGCTTGCTCAGCGGTGTCCGTATACTGAAAACTCAGGAATTCATGCACCCACTGAGAAAAGTCGTCGTTGAAAGGTTGGAGTGCGCTCGTTTGACATATTACAAAATATTAACTATAAAAATTACAAATCAAAATATATATTTGTAATCTAATATCTTAATAAAAATTATATAATCTATATTAATTAAATAATTATATAATGATGTTATATGAACTTCGAGAATAGTTTGTGAGAGTAGAGAGATTGAGACTTGAGAGTATAAATAATTAGAAAAGAAGAAGAAGATGAATATTGAAGAAAGAGTGAAGAAAAAAAAAAGAAAAAGAAAGGGTTTAAATAGAAGAGGGAAAATAAGGGGGGGGGGGGGGGGGGGGGGGGGGGGGGGGGGGGGGGGGGGGGGGGGCAACGGCCATAAGGGCCTTGATAAGGCCATATTTATTTATTTTTTCTTTGTAAGACCGTTGCTCAGTTCTAACTTTTATAATTATTTTTAATGCAATTTGACCGTTGCCGAAAAAGCAAAAAAAAAAAAAGGAAAGCGGATTTCGTTTCCGCAGAACGGGAAAAACGGAAACGGGGCACGGGTACCCGTTTTTGCGATTCCATATTGCCGGGACTAACCCTATATATACATCGGGGGGATTAATTGATACTAAAAATTCAAGTTAAGGCAAGTTTGAGCAAACTCAATCATTTCATATTATGTTTTTAACAAATGTAAAAGTTTACAATAAACTATAATTCTATAATTTAGATTTTTTTTCTACTAAACATCAATTCATTAAACTCAAAAAAAAAAAAACCAATGGCTTGAAAAAAAAAGACCCTGCTTACAAAAACAAATGCATGGGTATATGGCCCCCTAATCGATTTTTAATAGCCAGTTTGTTGAGATTATCAGCTTTTACATTTGAGGCTTTAGGAATGCAACTGAATTGTATTGTTTCAAAAAATTGGAGTCGCTCAATAACCCCAAGAAACTTGCTCCAAGTCCTCCAATTTTTTGGATAGACCTTAGATTGAAGCGCTTGAATTGCCTGGGAGCTGTCCAACGCTACCCTCAGGTTCAAGGCTCCTGAGGCCTTCATTCTATCCAAACCAAAAACGATGGCTAAGAATTCTGCATATAGAGGATCAAGGTCCTCTACTAGCTGGGATGCGGAATCCACTAGTGTACCATCATGTGAAAAGCATACTATTCCTAGCCCTGCAATGCCATTCGAATACGCTGCATTAGTTTGTAATCTTAGCCAACCTGGATCTAATATTGTAGTTGTACTCCTTTGGGGGATGTTCTCTTGTACTTTGGTTGCTCAACAATGAATCTTTAGGAGATTTCCTTTCCCAGAACTGCGAGTACGTTGTTGTGCTGACCTCTATGAAGTATGGGGTATGGTACCACTCCTTTGAAGACATACTTATTTCTCGCTTTCCAAATAGTGTCCAGAATACAAGCAACAAGTAACTATGAATGTTGATCCACAGATACTTGGACTGTTTCTAAAAGCCAAGAGAGCATTTCCTTGAGGCATGCCACATTGGGATTATGAATTCTAATGTTCCGCATACCCACAAACTAGACTGCTCGAGCAAAAGGGCACTCCATGAACAAATGAATTATATTTTCCTGATCAGCTCCATAGAGAGGACAAGCTTGCAATCCCTATAGAGCTTTACTGAGATTAGTCTTAGTTGGAATAACGTCTTTGCCAATCCTCCAAAGAAGAAGCTTTTGTCGGTTGTGAATGGGCTTTTTTCTTTGGCAATCATTTAAACCTCTAAATATTATATGCTCTTCGGCGACTGCCATTTATTAAAGACTTTATATGACGGTTGCTATTAGCCAGTCATTTATTTGCGTTTCTGTATTTTAATGACGGTTTTAGAACGACAACGAAAAAACTTTTTATATGATGATTTCACAAATAAAGATCGTTAGTCAAGTGTCATCTATTCTATATTTTCTAGTAGTGTCTCTTGCCCAAAAATACTCACCTCTTATTTCAATCTTACGGTTTATCACTCCTATAAACCTCTTGTCAAGAAGAACTCACCTCCTATTTCCAATTGATGTGGCTACCCTTTCTTGGTTACACCTCAAGGGATGTGACGACAATGTGGTCACCCTTTCTTGGTGTAACCTCACGGGATGTGACCACCATAACATAGGTTCGTTGACCTCTCGCATCCCTTGTATACAAAGATATGAAACAAAAAAACATACTTTCTCTTTGAATCCTCCATCGGGTTTCAATAGTCAACCTTCGACTAGTTATAATGCTTTTATGGAACAAAAGATGTTTTTTAAGAGAATTCAAATGCATTTATTATCGTCCTGAAAGATGGTGGATTCTTAGGATGCCTGCATCACTAGCATTGAGACACACTGCAGCAACATGGTACCACAATAAAAATTTTAGAGATACAGATTGGATAGTAAGCAATAACAGTGAAGGAGCAAGCTTCTAGATCATTATCAAGTGACAGTGTAAAGAAGACCAAAGAATTTGAGGCAATAGCTTTGAGAAGTGAATGAAATGTAAAGGCTCAAGTTGAACATTTTTCGCCTTCCATCGTCTTTATGTGATGAGATTCAGAGTTTGATTGCCCGATATTGGTGTGGTGGGGATGCTTCCTCCCGCTCGATTCATTGGTGGAGCTGGAATAAGCTGCGCCGAGCAAAGAGGGATGGTGGATTTGGTTTCAAGGATATCTCTACCTTCAACCAAGCTTTGCTAGCAAAGCAAGGATGGAGGTTAGTAGAAAATCCGAGGAGTCTTGCAAGCCGGGTTTTACAAGCAAAATACTTACGCTTATCTGATTTTATGCAGGCAGATTTGGGTCACAGACCCTCTTTCGTATGGCGGAGTATGATATGGAGGAGAGAGCTACTAAAACTAGGTGTGAGGTGGTGGGTTGGTGACGGTAGCCATCTGCGCACTTTCAAGGACCCATGGATCCCACGCCCGTCCACTTTTCAGCCTATCATGTGGGCTCGTGCAGGTATACAAGGGCTGAGGGTCAGGGATCTTATTGATCCTGCAATAAGGGAATGGAACAGGGACTTGGTGAATACTTATTTTTGGCATGTTGATCAGGAGGTGATTTTATCCATTCCACTGGGCTTGAACCAAGCTGAGGACCGTTTGATTTGGCATTTTGAACAAAATGGGCAATACACTGTCCGCTCTGGATATTGGGTGGCCATGCAAGCTATACAGGGAGCACAAAGCTCAAATGAAGGTTGTGATAGGCGATGGTGGAATCTCTTTTGGAATTTACGAATACCAAAGAAGGTAAAAATATGTGTCTGGAGGGCTTTTCATGATATTTTACCAACAGCATTGACTTTATTGAAACGAGGAGTTGGGCACTGGGAAGGATGCTTTCGGTGTCATGAAGAAACTGAGACGCTGTCACATACTCTTTTTGAGTGCCCGTCAGCTGTTCAAGTGTGGCAAAGGTCAGTTTTTAGGTGGATTGTGGATAAATGATCGCGTAGGTCTATCCAGGCGATTCTCGCAGAGGTGGTTGACATACACACAAAAGGGGAAATGGAGATTTTCTGCCTAATTTTATGGTGGATCTGAAAGGACCGTAACCATGTACTTCACGGAGGGAAGGGGATAGCAGCAGAGTATATTATGGAGAGAGCAGGGAGCTACCTGTTTGAATTTCAGCTAGCACAACAGGCTTCGACTAAGTGCACACAGCAGAAGGTGCCAGCAGTGAAGCCAGACTCATGGGTGCCGCCTGCATCGGGGTTTCTCAAACTAAGCACGGATGCTGCAGTCAAGAAGGATCTGGGGATGGTGGGTTTGGGTGGAGTCATTCGTGATGATAAAGGGGAAGTATTAGGTGCTTTTTCCAAGCGTGTCTCGGGACAGTTTGAGATACCAATGGCTGAATGCTTGGCGGTCCGAGCAGGCTTAGTTTTCGCATTAGAGAGTGGGCTGCACCCGAAAGAAGTTGAGAGTGATGCATTGAATGTGGTCCGAGCAATTTAAGAAAACAAATCCACAAATGTGATGGGGACGGTGATTGAGGACATAAATTTTCTGTTGAGTTCAGTTGAAGGTGGCTCTTGCATCCATGTGCCTCGGCAATGCAACATGGTTGCCCACTCGCTTGCAAATTTAGCTTTTTCTATTGGTCATGACCAATTTTGGTTAGAATAATTTCCAATAAGTGTTGCTTCTTTTGTAAGTGCCGATAAGGCATCAGTTTAATGAAATTCTTCCACTTTGATGTCAAAAAAAAAAAAAAAAAAAAAAGAGAGAGTGAACTTGATCCTTCATGTCAGGCAAGCACAATTTAGAATTTCAAATCCATAACCCCAAAAACCTTCTCACTCCATGAGCGTATCTACTTCTTTTTTATTTTTTTTTATTTTTAGGGTTTTTTGCAGCTATGGCCTCTCAACTTAGCGTGTTTGACAATTTGGCACTCCTTCTTTTTTTTTTTTGGCATTAACCCCCTTGAATTTGAAAATCGTTACAATTAACCCCAAATTGGAAACGCCCGTTCGAAATTGGACGGAATAACCTCGTGCCGCGCACGTGAGGAACCGCGACGCTAGGTTCGCACGGAGGAGGGGCCAACGGGGCTGACCTTGCCGGACGGAGGGCAGTGGAGAGTCACGGGCTGGGCTTTACGCGAATCGAGGTCGCGCAAGGGAGGCGCGACGCTTGGAGAAACTCGCCGGGGTTTCGTCGTGGAGAAACTCGCCGTGGAGAAACGCGCAAGAGAGGCTCACCGGAGTTGTGCGGCACAGCGAGGGGCCGAGCGAAGAGGAGGCGCTCGCGGGGGAGCTGGATCCGGCGAGGGGGCTTGGTCGGCCGGCGAGGGGGGGCTTGATCGGCCGGCATTGGGGTTGAGGAAGAGAGGGAGAGAACGAGGGGGCTTGGTATAAACGCCCATGTGCAAATCACGTGCCAAATTCCGTCCAATTTCGAACGGGTGTTTCTAATTTGGGGTTAAATGCAACAATTTTCAAATTCGAGGGGGTTAATGCCAAAAAAAAAAAAAAAGAGGTGCCAAATTGTCAAACTCGACAAGTTGAGGGGCCATAGGTGCAAAAAAAACCCTTATTTTTATATGTGTACTAGTTTATTCCATATATAAATGGCTTCAATATATACTAGTTTTCCATTCCTAGTTGATATTATATTTAGTTTTTAATTTCATATTTAATATATAATAGCATATTATATTTACTTTTCAATAGTATTTCGGTTTTATTAATTTTTATTTTCAAGTTTAATTCCCTATTGAGTTTTATTGACTTTTTAATATCATCTTATATTTTTAGTATTTAACTCAATCTACTAGTAATTTCGATTTTGCTTTTTTTTTTCAAGTTTAATTCTATATTTATTTTTAATTTCATATTTAATTTTGAGAGGCTGGCTATAGTCCATCATATAGCAAATGACTGACTAGTCAGTCGGTAGAGCAAGAGCCGTTGGATTAAATGACTTTTTATATAAAGTCAAAATTACATTAAACAAATGGCTAAGATTAACCCATACCATATTATGGGTAATTAAGGGCATAAAAATTACATTGAAATAGGCTACCTGATGAAGAAATATATTAATTTGATAGTTTAACGCAACATACTAACACAAATCCACATGAATGGCCCCACTGAATTTTGGACAATTTATGTTCTTACTCTATTGTCAAAGACAATTTACAAATTGAATTTTTTGAGCGTTTACCATTCTTTCTTTGCTTATAATTTTTATAAAATAAATTTACTATTTCACTCAGAATTGTAATAAATATATGTTTACATAGTTTCGTAAGAGTATTTCAATCACACTTCTACTTATTAGCAAAAATCACAATTTTTACATATTCTTAAAAAATAACGAATGTTTGAAAATATTAAAAATAATATTTATTAGAAAATTTATGACAAAAAAGTATTGACACACTTGTTAGAAATTTTTTAACATTTCAAATTTTCAAGAGTAAATTTTGAAATGTAAAAAATAACAAATATTTTATTTTTTTTTTGTTTTAAGATTTTTGACATGTGTTATTTTTTAATATTTTAAAATATACGCTATTTAAAACAAAAAATTTATTTTTGTCTCATTTTTGCAATTCACCTTAAATAAGTCATACTTGTTAATTAATTTTTCACAAATTTTTAAGAAAAATTACTAACATAATACTGAATAGCAGAATTTTAATTTTCAAATATTGTTTGACAAGCTCTTAAAAACCAATGAAAAACAAATAAGAAGAAGAAAAAAGAAAGAGCTTTATATTGAAACGTCTATTTTGCTTCACTCAACAATTATATTTGACCGTTGAGTATTGAATATGGACTGACTAGTAATAAAGCTAAATGAGTAAAATGTAAAATACTTTAGAGCTACGTATTTTCTAACATCATTAGTATTATTCATGTTTTATTAATTATCAGTTCATTGCTTTACAAGAACAAAAAAAGAAAAAAGAAAAAAAAAGGAAAAAAAAAAAGGGTCAGTTAAGGATTTAGCCATTTTGCAATCTATGTTTTAAAGATATAGCCCACGTTTTGAAATATTAGCAAAATAGCCATCAGGTTAACATCTAAAAATCTATGACTAAAGAAATAAAATTTGTGACTAAATAAATAAAATACACAGTCATAAAATTTGTGACTATAGTCACAAAATTTTAGAAAATTTAAAATAAACACAATAAAAAATTTAAACATCCATTAACAAAATAACCAACTCACAAATAAATGATTGCCTATACAACCAATTTCATAAAACTTATTACTAAATAAAAAATATCTTATAAATAGCAAAAAAATATGCAGCCAAAGAAGTCACAAATTTCATGACTAGAGACACAAAATTTTAGACAATATTGTCTGCAACAAACAATAAAAACAGAATTCAAAAAACTAATGATTGCAGTCTCAAAAATCTAGATGTAAATATATGGCTATTTTGCTAATAAAAGCAAACATAGGCTAATTGTTAAAAACATATATAAAAATATGGCTATTTATTTAAAAACCCGAAAAAAAAAAAACTAGATCATTCTCTTAAATATTTCGTGCTGTTTTAGTATATAAGTTATCACCCTAAATGACATACAGTATATAAATTATATTACGACCCAAAAAGACAAGTCAAATATATTCTAGTGTGTTACTTTTATATGCTGAAGTAATTATAAATCATATTACAACACGAAATTTATTGGTTTTTTTATTATATTAGCAACGTGTTGGGCCTATGACTCAAATTCATTTGGATTTGGGGGCAACTAAAAAACAAAAAAGGCAAAGTCCACGTGGTTGACTTGTTGGGCCAAAGGCCGAAAGGCCGATTTGCCTTATATAACCTAATGTTGTGGTTATATATATACCCATTCGGCTGGTTGGCGGCTGCTGTGTGTGCTTGGTGGAGAGAAAATCGTAGTGCAGCCAGCGTGAAGAAAAAGAAAAAGGGGGCAGCCGTGATATATGAGTGTGTGAATGTGTGCTCTGTGAAGAGATAAGTGGTGGCGAGTGTGGTGCAATTAAGTGTTCATTGTCGAGTTGTGTATGTGAGAAAAAAGATTTGTGTTATTGTATGAGAGAGATAAACAAAGAGTGCAGCGGGTATTGGGCTGATAGATTTGAGGATGTGAGTGTGAAATCTCTATCAATTGATTATTGAAAATGAAGTGTCTATATACAGAGGACGTAAATAATTTGTCGAACCATTTTAAATATTGCGTATCTTTTATTCTTTTTTATTGCTCTGTATTTGTGTTGTGCTTGTGGGTGTGTGCATTGACGATTTTTTTCCTAACACTTCTATCCCTAAACCCAAAATTCTATATATTTTAAAGTACTACCAAAAAGTTATAAATTACGAAAACACTCTTATAACATAATATACTAGTGTTAGTGTATAAAACTACAGGCTCTGTCCCACATTTTTTGCCTTGCAAGTTGCAACCGGCTGTGTGTGTAAATGGCAAACGTTTTAACCTGACAAATACGCAAAAAAAGCTGACTGATTAGTCCATCAATTACATGTGTGCCGGACCAAAGAAAACGCCTAATTTTAAATATCATAATATATTTACTAGTCGATTCAATATTTAAGCTATTTTGATGTAATCTAGTTTCTAACCTCAATGCCAGTTAATTTCGTATTTAGTTTTTGATATCATATCTAAATTTTAATTTCACGTTATATTTACTAGTTGGTTTCAAAGTACAATTTCTTTACAGTAATATATACTTTTATATCACTAAATATATATTTTTATAAGGGAATTTTAAGAAAATAGTCACTATTTAAAAAATGATTTTAAAAAATAGTCACAGTTTCAAAAAATTTAAAAACTAGTCATGTTAGAATTTTTTGACAAAATTTTTGACTAGTATCAGAAATTTCTGACAGTAATTTTATGTGTATTTTTGTTATTGTTAGAAATTTCTTACATATTTTATGGTTAGTTTTTAAAATTTTTTAAACTGTGGCTATTTTTTAAAAAACACACAGTCGAAAATGACCATTTATCTAACTTATTTTTTTTATAAATGTGTATTTTGATATTTTTCTCTAGTGTCATATTATGACATTTTTGGCTTTTTATTTAGTATGCCAGTACTTGTCAACAAAAATAAAAAGAAGAATAAAAAAAAAAAAAGAAATTGCCAACACCGTGTTAAATAACAAACTTGATCTCACATGTTTCACCTTCAAGTCTTCAACAATAACGAAAAACTAACAAAAAAAAAAAAAAAAAGGAGTTATTGACTAATTTAGTCCCTCTATTATTAAGAAAATATCACTTTGGTCCCTATATTTTTAATTTAGACAATAAAATCGCTGATTTATTCAATTTAGATCAATTAAGGCCCTCACGTCTGATTTCAAACGTTTTTTTAGCATTGGCTTATATTAAGTTATTTTTACCATTTTAGCCTTATTATTAATAAAATAGGATTTTGGTTTGGAATTTTTTTTCAATGCACTTTTTATTTTGAGAGCCTCCACTATTGTTGGAGGTTTGGAGATAAAAATAACATGACCATGAACGGATTTCATGCTCAGCTACCCAGAGATTGTGAGTTCTTCATCAAGCATATTTGTTGGAATTTATCTTATCTAAGGATTTATGGTCTTGTGTGGGTAATGGTTATCACTTATTGTAGGTATGTTTTCCAGTTTTGCTTTTATTTAATATGTTTAGTTTTTTTTATGCTAAATATATATTGTTTTAATATGGTAGTGGTAATGTGGTATATAATAAGTTGACTCTTAGTGTTTTTCTGATATGAAAGTTACTGTCATGTGCCTTTTTTTGTTTTATTTATCATTTGTTTATTTATCATCACTTGTTTGGTATGTGTAATATATATAGGATTTAGTATTGGTACAAGTTGATTAAATATTTCTTTGCCAAATTTAAACGATGTGAATATAGGAGTGGAGGATGATGAGGAATATTTACCGAAGAATTTAGTCAATCCTATTGACAATTGGGATGAAGAACAAAGAGCTAATATGGACTTTGGAGTTGTTGATGAGTACATGGATAGCAATATGGACAACTCTGATGTCCTATATAGTGGTAGTTCAGAAAATGAAGATGGTCCTCTTCTCAAAAGATCTATAAGATATGGACTTCCAAAATTCAATCCTGACGTGGATATGAGAAATCCAGTTTTTAGAGTGGGAATGGAATTTCCAACTGCAATCACATTGAAGAAAGCAATTACAAAGTACAATATCATAACTCATAGGCGGGTCAAGTTGGTGAAAAACGACTTGAGTCGAGTGAGAGCGAAGTGTGTGGAAGGTTGTCCATGGGTACTACATGCTTTAATAATTGATGACAATAGAACCTTCAAGATCAAGACATATAATGAAAATCATGACTGCCATCTTGACTATTCACATAAAAGTGTGAGCTGAAAATGGCTAGGTAGGAAATATGTAAACCATTTCAAGGCAAATAATGATGGTAATTGGTCATTTGGGGGTTTTAAACACCAAGTGAGTGTTGATTGGAAGGTGGATATCACTAAAATTCAGTTCTACAGAGCTCATTCTTATGCACAAAATATGATAGCTGGATCTGTGAAAAAACAATACAATATGCTACGTGATTACTGTGAAGAAATTCTTAGTACAAATCCAGGATCAACTGTTAAACTCCAATGTGATTCAAATGTTCCAGGATGCACCAAATTTGTTAGAATTTATATCTGTTTAGATGCCTGCAAACGCGGTTTCTTGAGTGGTTGTAGGCCACTTGTTGGATTAGACGGGTGTTTTATCAAGGGTCCACATAGTGGACAACTACTTGCAGCTATTTCTGTGGACTCCAACAATGCTATTTTTCCTATAGCTTACGCTGTAGTTGAATCCGAATGTTTCAGTTCATGGTTGTGGTTTTTGGAATTATTGGCCGAGGATCTACAAATTCAACATGGTCATCATATCACTTGGATATCAGACAGGCAAAAAGGGTTGATAGATGCAGTGAAGAATGTGTTTGGGGAAATTGCACCTCATCGATTTTGTGTGAGACATCTCCACAACAACTTCAAAACAATGCACAAAGGGCTTCTATTGAAACAAACACTATGAAAAGCTGCTTGGGCATCCACGGTTCCAGAGTAAGTTCTTTAATTATTTTTCTAATATTATCTAGATTTTTTATAGTTATTTTGTAACAATATATTTTGTTTTCAAAATTAGGTTCGAGCAAGCAATGAATGAGCTTAAAGGTTATAGTGTCGAGGCATGGCAATGGGTTAATAAGCTGGAGCCAAGGCAATGGTCACGGGCATATTTCAACACAGAAAGCAGTTGTGATATGTTAGTGAACAACCTGTATAAGTCATTTAATGCAGCAATTCTGAATGCCAGGGACAAGTCTATAATTGTTTTGTTGGAAACAATTAGAACTTACCTAATGAGACGTCTAGAGACAAAGAAATCAGAGGCTTTAAATTGGAGGCATCATGTGGGCCCTCGCATATTCAAGATACTTGAGACAAACAAAACTGAAGCAATAACCTGCAGACCTAATCATGGTGGAAATTTAGCATTTCAAGTTCGCATAATAGAGTTCAAGTAATAAGTGGTGGATTTGAGGGCTAAAACATGTGCATGTCGGCGTTGGAATCTGAGTGGAATTCCTTGCCCACATGCAATCAGTGCAATCAACAGTAGGGGTTTGGACATATATAATTATGTCCACCATAATTTAAATAAAAATACATACTTGAAAATTTATAGCCATTTAATAAGGCCAATCAATGGACCTGATTTATAGAGGAAGACAGATCTGCCATCTATTGAACCACCAATAGTGAAGAAGCAACGGGGTCATCCGAAGAAAAAACGTCAAAAAGAACCCGGAGAAAATAAACCTGACGAGAGTGGCACAAGCAAGCTGCCAAAGACTAATATACCAAAGAAGTGTAGATCTTGCGGCTTGGAGGGGCACAATAAGACTACTTGTTCAGCACCAAGGACCAGCCCTCCAATCGTGCCTGCTCAAATCAGAAAGCATATTCCTATTAGGAGGCTACAACCAGATAGCACCTGATGAACGGGATTGTTTTATTCTAAGGACCACCCAAGTCTTTGAGGATAATTATGATTTGTGTAGGGTATTCAAAACTTCTACTATGATGGATGTACATATATTCTCTTTTGAAATGGCTGCTTATGGGTTGTGTTCTTTTTTTTATATATTTTTTTATTTCTATTCTTTTTCTCTTACTCTAGTATAGTATGAAATTGTACAGCAGCCTTATTTTGTTAAAAAATAAATGCATATGTAAATGTGCAGGTTCAACATTTTGAACTGAAAGCAATGACTCAATTATGAAAATACATCATGGTCATTTTGTTTTACTTCATATCCACTTATTTTTCAGTTTTCTTTCTTTGTTTTTTTCTTTTTTTTTTTAATCAAAAGAACTAAATTTCACTAAACAAGTATATTTATCATAATAAATAAATTTTAGTAACAAGTACATTGGTCATTGTAAATAAATAGTCAACCACATTCATTGATTCAGACAAGCAACCATACAAATATTCAAAAAAAAAAAAAAGCAACGCCGGGCTCTTTTGCTGACTTGATTCCATATAGATACATACAAAAATTCAGGTCAAGAATTAGCACTTGTATATTTCTATTCACTTAAAAATAGCCGATGTGGTGGTTACTTTGTTGAATAGAATCTTTCGACTAAATTGAACTCATTCTATAATAGCATACTGTTCCTTTACCTCACGAAATTAAAGCT
Organism: Boehmeria nivea var. tenacissima; assembly: GCA_018132145.1. Lineage (NCBI taxonomy): Eukaryota > Viridiplantae > Streptophyta > Magnoliopsida > Rosales > Urticaceae > Boehmeria > Boehmeria nivea. The sequence continues at coordinate 4,649,253 of CM030882.1, forward strand.
TTTCTCTCCAAAATCGTTACCAATTTTCTTTCCCTCATTCTCAAATATAAACACTATATTTTCCCCCAATTTAAATTTACCTCTTTACTTTCCCCCAAAAGGCATGTTAGTTTACCATATTAGCCCTAAAAATGCATCCACGTGACAGGCTCATGCCTAAAGACGTTAAGAATTTAACGGTAGTTAGAGAGATGGATTTAATTGATCCAAATTGAATAAGTAAAGGATTTTATTGTCTAAATTAAAAATACAAGGACCAAAGTGATACTTTCTTAACAATAGAAGGACCAAATAAGTCATTAACTCAAACAAACAAAAAATTTGCCATTACTAACTAAAATCTCATTTACATAGAAGATAATGTGAACGCAGAAATAATTTTAATAATAATCAAAATAACCTCAAAAATCAGGAATATACACGTTGAAAAATGTGAGAATAGCCATAAAATTCCAGAATTTGTTTCTTTATACTACTTAATTCAAAGGGATTAAATAACTAACAAACACTTGGATTTACAATCTTCCCTGGGAAAAAATATAACATAAATAATAAACATTAAATGTCACAAATTCTTTTAAAAAGTTGTTAGTTGACTAGTTTATGTTTAGTTCAATATTAGGAAATCTTTGAATTAATTTGAATATGATATATATATAATAAGAATTAGCAATTATGATATATATGAAATAGGAATCAATAATAAGAATTAGTTATTAATCAATTAACCAATACCACAAAAAAAAAAAAAAAAAAGAAACGAGTGAATTAATATGGCAAGTTAAATTCGGGTCTTGAAAAAACGAGTCTATTAGCAAAATAAAAGTATAAAAATCACAAAATGATTACATTACCACATAAGCAAAATGAATATGTTTAATAATAATTGTTACTGTGGAACAATTATTAGCCACGAGTGCAGCTGCTTGAGCAAGCAAGCTTTATATCCTTTTCGAGTTTCAAGCAGCAACCAAGGTGGAAAGACTTCGTCAAGTTGCTGAGACGCGAACGGATATAATCACACAGTGGAAGCCACCTCCGCAGAACCAGCTCAAGCTAAACGTGGACGCTTCTGTTGTATATGTAATACAAAAGGTTGGTGTCGGTGGGGTCATTCGAGGAGCAAATGGGGAGGTTTATGGGTCGTTTGCCAAATGCATGTCTGGGATTTTTGAAACGCTTATGGCCGAGTTGTTGGCTATACAAGCTGGCCTCATCTTTGCTCGGGATAGTGGTTTAAGGATTCATATCCTAGAGTCTGATTCCTCAATTGCTGTTCGTGCTACTCATGATGGTTCGTTGTCTGATGTAGGTGGGGCTATCATCAATGACATCTAAACTCTGCTCACAGATAATGATGATTGTCAATGTCAATTTGCCCCTAGGCAAGTCAATATGGTTGCCCATGTGTTGGCCAAATATGACCTCTCGGTCATCTCTGATTTATTTTGACTAGAGTACGTTCCTCAAGTTGCCTCTGATTTTGTCATAGCTTATAAGGCTAACATTGCTTTAACTTTTGTTGGTTGGAAGTAATAAAAGATGACTTTTTGCCTTTAAAAAAAAAAAGGCAAGTTAAATTCGGGTCTTGAAAAACCGAGTCTATTAGCAAAATAAAGGTATAAAAGTCACAAAAAGATTACCATATATGCAAAATAAATGTATTTAATAGTTATTATTATTGTGGAACAAATTTGTAATACATACTTTGAAAGTTGCTGATCTTACTATATATAAGGCAGGATGTGTTTCTCCAACTTTGCCAAAAAACCGCCGCACAAGGAGACGACGAGTGGCATCCCTATATATATATATATATATATATATATATATATATATATTTTAAAAATTTTTTTGTTTAAGAAAATTGCAATTAAAGGCCTATTTTAGGGATTTTTGAGAAACTTTAAAGGTTTTTTTTTTGGCAAATTTGGGGGACTTTTTTTGCAAATTCTTCTCTTTTCTCTTTCTTTTTTTACTTTTTGGTACTAATCATTTCAACGATTATTTTTTTGTCATAATGATCTCAAAAAAAAAAAAAAATTTACACGGTTGGATTCAGAATATTTTTCTCAATATTTTAACACCCATTGTCATATATTTTTTTTACCATAACTATTTTGTATTTATTTTATTTGTTCTAAGCTTTTATTTTTATTTTTTAGGTTTGAAAATTTTTTAAAAGGCCGCTATGTATATATTAAATAATAAATTTAACCCCTCAATTATTCAAAATTACAAAAATATCATTTGAAAAAATTAACAAAAATATACTTTATTATTTTTTAGTCATTTTTTTATCCGTTATATTACCCCTTGTGGTAACCCTTCACATTCTATTCAATTCCATTTTGTTGGAATTGTTTGTAAAATGGTTTGGAATGATTATAAAATAATTTGACTTTATAAATTTTGATGTGATATAAATAGTTGAGATTTAAAGATATTGTATAGAGATTAGAAAAATTTTAAAAATAATTGAAAAAAGTAATAAAATAAGAGGAATAGTATAGAGAGTAGTAAAGTTGAAAAAATAATTGAAAAAAATAAAATATAATGGGATGAATAATTTCCCCAAATAAAAGGTTAATGTTAGAGGTGCTCTGTACGCTCTTTAAACTAGTCTTATCTTATCTTACTATATATATTATATTATATATATACTAAGGCATGAAAGGTTTCTTTCCCCATTGCCAAAAAAAAGCCTCACCATGGGTTGACATGTGGCGTCTCTTGTGGACGACACGTGGCATCCCATGTTTTTTTTTAATTAAAAAAAAATTACATTTAGGGGCCTATTATAGGGATTTTTAAGAAATTTTGGTGGGCTTTTGTATATACTAAGGCATGAAAGGTTTCTTTCCCCATTGCCAAAAAAAAGCCTCACCATGGGTTGACATGTGGCGTCTCTTGTGGACGACACGTGTCATCCCATGTTTTTTTTTAATTAAAAAAAAATACATTTAGGGGCCTATTATAGGGATTTTTAAGAAATTTTGGTGGGCTTTTGTACAAATTTTGAGGGACTTTTGTGCAATTTCTCTCTCATCTCTCATCTTTTTCACTTTTTTTTTTGTTTTAATCGTTTCAACGGCTATTTGTTTAACGTAATGATCTCGAAATTTTTTTTTCTTAACACGGTTGGATTCAGAATATTTTTCTCGATCTTTTAACATCCATTGTCATATACTTTTTTTTACAATAACTATTTTTTATTTGTTTTCTTTGTTCTAAGCTTTTATTTTTATTTTTTAAGTTTGAAAAATTTTAAAAGAGCCATTGTATTTATATTAAATGATAAATCTAACTCTTTAATTATTAAAAATTACAAAAGTGTTAATTTCTTTTAAAATTAACAAAAATATACTTTATTATTTTTTGGTCATATTTTTTAACTATTATGTTATTTTATACGTGCTCCACACGCGCGTAACGCGTGTATAAAAAAATAGTTACTTTTACAAAACTCTAATCCAACAAGCAACACGTGGCGCTATAATTGTTTTTTTTTTTTCAATACATTTTGTTTTGTTTTATTTATTTATTTATTTTTCATTATCCTAGGCGCTACAACCTACAATCATGCAGCCCTCTTTTTTCCCTTATCCCATGCTCCCTCTCCCTTCTCTCTCACTGTTTTCTTCTTACGTGTAGCACACCTCCACACTACAACACACACAACTCACTCCTTAAAATATAAGTAAATAGGGTTGTGTATATATATATATATATATATATTTTTTTTAAGCATTTAACTAAACTTTTGAGTAATTTTTTAGGATTTAGCCATAGTTTTACGAAATTAGGAATTTAGTCATAAAATATTAAATTTTTTATTATTGCAATATATATATATATATATATATATGTGTAAAAGTGTAACATTTTATATTACATGTTACATTCAATGTTATATTTTTTACACGTATATATATTATATGTAACATAAAATATTACATGTTATGGCTAAATCCTTAATTTTGTAAAATTATGGCTAAATCCTTCAAACTTTATCTTTAAAATGACTAATTGCTTAACTGGCCCTCTATATATATATATGTATATCTAACTTTTATATATATCATATATATTTGTGGTACATAGTATTCTTTATTTGCACTTTTTTTTTGTGGTTTTTGGTTAAAGTAAAAACCTACTGTACAATTGATTATTTATTTATTATTTTAAAAAGTTTAACTAATGAATTTATCAAATATAATTTGTACGTAATTAACGCGCGCGAAGCGCATATAAAAAACTAGTCTTACTATTCTTACTAAGACTCAATCCGTTTTTTCCAACTTTGCCAAAAAAACATGTGTTGAGGGGACGACACGTGGTGTCTCCTGCGGACGACACGTGGCGTCTCTTATTATTATTATTTTTTTAATTTTTAATTTTAAAAAAATTGCATTTCGGGGCTTATTTTGGGGATTTTTAAGAAAATTTGAAGGGTTTTTTCGTAAATATAAGAGGATTTTATTCCAAATTCATGAATTTAAGAGGACTTTTTTATAAATTCTCTTTTTCTTTATTACTTTTTTGTTTCAATCGTTTTAACAGTTTTTTCTTTGATGTAATGATCTCGAAATTTTTTTTTCACGGTTGGATTCAGAATATTTTTCTCAATCTTTTGACACCCATTGTCATATTTTTTTTAAAACGTAGCTATTTTTTATTTATTTTATTTATTCTAAGCTTTTATTTTTATTTTTTCAGTTTGAAAAAATTTACAAAAAGCCCTTGTATTTATATTAAATGATAAATTTAACCCTTTAATTATTAAAAATTACAAAATTATCAAAATTTTTTTTAAAAATTAAATAAAAATATATTTTATTATTTTTAGATCATATTTTTCAGGCGTTATATTATTTTACACGTGCTTCACATGTAAAAAACTATCATAAAAAGTTCGAAACAGTTCTTTAGTATTCATAAGCAACCGAAAGGATATGACACGTGGACAAGTAAAAAAACGATGACGTGGACAAAACACAGCCTTCTCCTACCATCTTCCTCTTTTGCCATATTATTTTGATTTCAGTCAAAAATATTATTTCTATTCTTATAGAAATCAACAAACGATCAGACTCTCCTCTCCAGTCTCCACTCAAACCACACTCTCTTTCAACTCAACACACAATTTTTCCTTTTTTTTTTTCTTTTTTTTTTTGGCTTTTTCATTTCACGACACAATGTCGAAGCATCTTCTTCTTCAATCTTCACACCTCGCAACCAAATTCCTCTCCGCTCCGAAGCCTCTCCAGAGTCTTCCCTCTACGCATCTCCAAAACTGCCGATTCTCGCTCTCGCTCCGACCTCACCGACGCCTTGCAAGCCTCACTGTCTCTCTCCGAGGGCCTTCTCGGGAGCTCTCGGCTCGCGCCTTCGATTCGTCGGAGTCGGAGTCGGAGACGGCGCCGAAGAAGGCCGGCGATGAGGAGGAGCTTGGCGGCGAGAGAGCAAGACGCTCCGCCGAGGACTACCCGACTGGCGATTTTCAGTTCGAGCAGCCAAGCGCGTGGAAGAGCCTCGTCGTCAAGCTTCGGATGTTGGTGGCTTTCCCTTGGGAGCGAGTCCGCAAAGGCAGTGTTCTCACCATGAAATTGCGTGGCCAGGTTTCCTATACATACATATATATATATATATATATATTCATTTTATGCTTATCATATTTCATTGGTAAATGGAATTGCAATTATGCGAAACTGAAACTAATGATGCTTTGGATTTAGTCAGCAAGATCATAATTGGCTAAAATATATGTTATTCTTATATTATAGTTCAAAAGGAATTTCATTTAGCGTAAATTGAGTATTAGAGGATGGAAAATATAGCTGAATTTGATATTTACGTTCAGATATTGTCTTTAAAGTTGAAGCCTTTTCGTTACGACGTTTTTCGATTAGTTCTTACAGTTTGTGAGTTATATATACGTTTTTCTGTGGAGTTTGGATTCAGATATCTGATCAACTGAAGAGTCGTTTCTCTTCTGGGCTCTCTCTACCACAAATTTGTGATAATTTTGTGAAAGCAGCATATGATCCTCGTATTTCCGGTGTCTACCTCCACATTGATTCGTTGAATTGCGGGTGGGCGAAAGTAGAAGAAATCCGAAGGCACGTATTGGATTTTAGGAAATCAGGTAGTTTCAACAGTGCTTGTGCTAGTACTTGTGTTTCTACAAACAACCTATTTGCTGAATATAAATGAGTGAAATGTTTCCAGCTTTTTTTGTTATTCTGAGAGGAAAAGAAAAAAATCAGACAGATTTTCTGATTGGGACTGATTTCTAAAGACACAGATTATAAGGTGATTGGTGATCACATTTAGATTGTAGGAATAGACTGCCGGAACATGTTTTATTTGGTTTTGACGAGTACATTTCGGGAACAAATTTAAATAAGACAAATTATAGCGCACAGATTTGTACATACTAATACGTTGTTAAATTACACAAGCATGCGCCAAGCTAACAAAAGCATAATAAAAGACACTCCTTTTTGACTATGAGTCATGGACACAATCTCATGCTTTCTCCTTTCTTCGCATCACCATTCAGTACACATTAGTGAGATCTCTCGCAATTATTTACACATTAAGGCGTGTACTACACATACATAAATGGGAGCTTACAACCTTATTTATGTACATAAATGGGAGCTTACAATCCATTTTATGGAATTTCTAGTCGGTTGAAGACTTATGCACATTCTAGTGAGTTGATCAGTATGGATATATTATTTGATGCGTTTCTACCTCACATTCTAGTGTGTCATTGCTTCAACGTGAAGCAAGCTTGTGACTTCTTGAAGCTTCTAGAGTTGGTGATGTCTCTCAAAATATTGATAGTAGTCACTTATGAAAATTTTACGAAGGATTTTGACCTTCCATTCCACTCAGTCTAGGAATCTTCATGAAGCTTTCCTTCAAGTTGAAGCTGATGCAAGTTGGGAAAGTGTGCAGCACTTGCCCAGTACTGGAAGCTTCGAATTCTGAAAATTCAGCTACTGATAGTGCCTACTTTAATAGACTTTGAGTCTCCTGCAATTCCTTTTGAGTGTTTTTCAGTGAGATTCTGGTTTATAGCACCTGAAACGTGTGAGGGCTGCAACTGTGTGTAGCACCCGAAACGAAAAGTAGAGTTTGATCTGTTGTATAACAAAAGGCGTGCAGGTAGTTTATAGCGAAGTGTGGTTCACATATGGTATGAGTTTGGTATCTATTTCAAGTGACTGTGCATTTGTGTTATAGATATGCATATAAGTATGAGTTTTCCACTGCATACTAAAGCATGGTTGAGTTTTGGCGTTTATTAAGAAGCAAAGCGATTTGATAAGCAAATTGTAGAGCCTTGTGTTGCTTCATTATTCTTTTTCTGCTTCGTTTCGGTTGCACTCACAAGCACTAAACTTTGAATTCAGGTGTTTTATCTTTAGGATACTGGAACAGATATCAATATTATCCACTGAATAGCTGCGCAGTATGATGACAGTTTCTTTGATAAAAGACCTGCATTTCTTTTACAAGTATTTCATTTTAGTTCAACCAGCTGCTGATGATTATTGTAGGTAAATTCGTTGTGGCATTTGTACCTGTTTGTCGAGAAAAAGAATATTATCTTGCATGTGCTTGCGAAGAGATATATGCCCCTCCATCCGCTTATTTCTCGCTGTTTGGTTTTACCGTTCAAGCATCATTTCTTAGAGGTATGTTCACCATGCTGCTACTTGCATGAATATTAGGTCAGGTTAAAATTTTCTCTATCTAAGTTCAGGTCACATTAAAAAATTGGTATTGCAGGTCTTCTTGATAAAATAGGAGTTGAGCCACAAGTGGAAAGGATTGGTAAATATAAAAGTGCTGGTGATCAACTTACCCGTACAACCATGTCCAAAGAAAATTGTGAGATGCTGACTGCATTGCTTGATAACATATATGGGCATTGGCTAGATGAAGTCTCTTCCTTGAAAGGTGCTTTTTCCTTGATCTTTTTTGGTAATCTTCAAGTTTCCAATAATTTTATGAGCTCTGCAATTTATACAGGAAAGGAAAGAGAAAACGTTGTGAACTTCATTAACGAAGGTGTCTTTGACATAGAAAGGCTGAAAGAAGATGGCTGGATAACCAATATAAAATACGATGATGAGGTACATTATTGGAATCTATGTATCAGCTTATCAGTTTCTGATGTTATACAGTTTTAAAATATTTTGACACTAAGTGAGACTTCCAAGTTTCAATGTTTCGATTATTTTTAGGTAAAAAATTTGGTTATGTGTTGTAACACGGGCTGAAGATTTTCACAAAGAATATCAGGTTGTCTGTAATCTTTATATTGTAATATTACATACAACTTTAGGTGTTTTCACCGTTGCTCTACTGATCATTGTTAAGTAAAAATTTAGCCTAGAAATATTCCACTTAGTTTATAGAAATACTTACAAAGTGCTCTGTTTGATGTTGATATGCTCATTTTTAACGGGCTTCTTTATGTTATTTCTTTAATGTGAAATGTATCTGAATGTTTTTACCGTTGGTAAATATAAAATATCTAGGTTGCTTTTTGTGTTAATGTGGAGGCCTTTCAGGTTATCTCAATGTTGAAGGAGAGGCTTGGAGTGCAGAAGGAAAAAACTCTTCCTCTTGTTGATTACAGGTTATATCTCTATGCATGGCCTGCAAAAACATGCAACATTTGTGTCTGACATGTGTGTCTCTACAGGTATTATAGGTTTGGAAATAATTGCATAATTCAAATGGTCCTCCTTGAGACTTTTTTACTGGTTAAAATGTTTTTCCTAGCAGTGATGTGTGTGTGTGTGTGTGTGTGTGTGTGTGTGTGTGTGTCTGTGGCAGACTGCAATACTTGCTATCTGCTAATTCGTGAATGTTGTGTTTTAAGTTCTCTGTTTCCCCCATCATAGTCCTGATTGCTTGTGTTATTACGCACCAGTATAAAATTGAAACTTTGTATACTTGGTAATTTAGGTATTTAAATCAACTGGCTACTGCTTTTCTTGGGTTTATACTATGTTTTCTTCCTACTTTTGTGATTTTCAAAATTTACCAATAATGTTGGGGATAGTCATGTTTAATCACCTCCAATATGTAGTCTGAGGTGATTGCTCATGGTATAATCCTTTTGTCCTGGTATTTGAAGTAATAGCTCAGTCATGATTGGAAATGTCTGCTTCTGGTCTCCTATAGATTTTCATCTATTAAGAGCTTCACATAGTGTTTTAGCCAATTTATTAAATTAGGCTGATGCTTGTGTACAAATGTAGAAAAACATCATGTTTCTGATGCTTTCTGTAAGCTGTAATAAGAGAAATTTTTAGTACTTTTTTACAGTTTACGCGAAACTATTTATCCATTTTTTAATTTTAGTAGATGCAGCATATTGTAACTGTATTTCTGTAAAGCAGGAAATATTGTAAAGTTAGGAAATGGACTCTTGGTTTGTTAGGTGGTAAAGATCAAATAGCTGTAATAAGAGCCTCAGGGAGTATTAGTCGTGTACGAAGTCCTTTGAGCGTTTCTGGTTCAGGAATTATTGGAGAACAGTTCATTGAGAAGATTCGTAGTGTGAGAGGTAATTAATCTTACTTGCTTAAGTTCATTTTGTTAGTTATTATGAACTTATATTGAAAATTTATGCACTATAGTTCGTCATTCTTCTTTTTTATTCATCCTCATTTATTATTACAAATAAACAAATATTCTCCCCTGTTATTTCAATGTATTTCACTTTCCAGAGTCAAAGAGGTACAAAGCTGCTATTATTCGAATCGATAGCCCTGGAGGTGATGCTCTTGCTTCTGATCTGTAAGTGCGCGTAGATAATAATGCTTCTGACACTGTTGCTCTCTTAATAGTCATTTACTTTAATCTTTTGGGATGGATAATAATCTTTTGAACTTTCCTTTTAGCTATAAAAAGTTTAGAAATGTCGGTTTTTCTCATGATGACATGATGCGTGACTACTTTTGCCTTTTGGAAGTAAAGGAAGAATGTGTATGTTATGATTATCTGATTTTCCAGTTGTGATGTAATGTACTTTGTACAGAATGTGGAGGGAGATCAGACTTTTGGCAGGATCAAAACCTGTAATTGCATCTATGTCTGATTTGGCAGCTAGTGGAGGATACTATATGGCAATGGGAGCACAGACCATTGTTGCCGAGAAACTAACCTTAACTGGTTCTATTGGAGTTGTAACAGGTGAACTCATCATTTCCTGGTAAAACTTATCGAAAGTAAATAGAGGAAGTTGGTGAAAATTCTTCTTGACAAAATTCAATTCTTTTTTGTTAGTTTTGTTCTCCTTTTTCATGGTGAGTAGAGGGCTTGTATAGGGCAAATGTAAGAATGATAGATTATGGGAGAAATGTTGGAACGTAGTTTCGTAATATGATCACCTTTTTTGTATCCTCACGCACATGCTAATGCAAATTTGACTTCCTAATTCGACTATTTTTCCTTATAAGGAAAATTTAACCTTGGAAACCTTTATGAGAAGATTGGTTTCAACAAGGAGATCATATCAAGGGGAAAATATGCTGAGCTTCTTGCAGCTGAAAACCGACCTTTCAGGTTAGACATCTGGGCTGCTTTTTGGTCTTCAGTACTTTATCCAGTTAGGAAAAGCTACAGCGAACAAGTTAGCGCTAGAACATTAAGCCAAAACTACAACTGCCTATCATGGACATTTTAATTTCATACGTTATATGGCAGTTCATTTGGCATGCCTCTCCTTTGAGCCTGAAGATTCTATAAATTGATTTATAAATTGCTCATTCTAAATTATTCAAAAATAAATGTGTCTGCACTTTATATAATAAGCAATTACTAGGTACAAGTCCAACTTCAGCAAGTAATAAGAGCAATATATTTATAATTCAAGCATAAAAGGAATCATTCGAAATGGAAAAGTTGTAGATGCTATAACATGAATGGATTAAATTTCTGTCTAAGCTTACTGTTATTGGTGGCTAAGAAATTATGTACGACCGGAAAGAATAAGAAGGAAATACAGTAAGTGAGAGACAAGTGAGAAAAGATTGAGAGACCAGTCTATTATATCATTCAATCAGCCAGAAACATACTCATCTAGAAAAAAGTTGCCTTGCTAAAATTTTTGAACTGCAAATGGAACTGAGAACAAGTGCAATGCTTGACCAGAAAACTCAGCCCTAACATAGTAAAGTTCTTAATACCAATATAGATTTCAATCTTAGCCATGGTACATATTACGTATCTGAGCTCAAGTTTGTAGTCTGCTTCAAGATATTCAGTTTAGTTACGCTGAATCTAAATACATTGCTGACTGTACATCTGTCTCTCTCTCTCTCTCTCTCTCTCTCTCGTCTTTTACCAGACCAGACGAAGCAGAACTATTTTCCAAATCTGCCCATAAGGCCTATCGGCAGTTCAGAGACAAAGCTGCTGTTTCCAGATCAATGAGTGTATAGAAGCCATTTCCAGTATTCATTTATATAACTGCGGACTTCTCTTCTAGTTTTATTTTTGACCCATTGTATTTCCAGATAGATGAAATGGAAGGAGTTGCACAAGGGAGAGTATGGGCTGGTAAAGATGCATTAGAGAGGGGTTTAGTTGATGCTGTTGGCGGGCTTTCACGTGCTGTTGCAATTGCAAAACAGAAGGCTAATATACCTCAAGACAAACAGGTTCGATGATTAATTGTTTTGTTCCACGAAGCCATAGAACTCTGTTCTGCTTTGCAATACACTCAAATGTCTCTCTCATGTAAATCTGCTGAGTATGGCTTTTAGATGTTACCACTTTCAGAATTTTATAGCTCTTCTTGATCTGGTCTGTTTCAATATTCTGCTCCAATAAACATGCTTGGAATCGTGTCAGGTTACACTCGTGGAGATCTCAAGACCGTCCCCGTCGTTGCCGGAGATTCTGAGTGGAATGGGAAGTATGCTAGTAGGAGTTGATGCAGCGGTGAAAGGGATGTTGCAGGACTTGACTTTTGGCGATGGTGTTCAAGCCAGAGTGGATGGAATCCTTTTTCAAAGACTAGAAGGAACTTCAAATGCCAACCCCATCTTTACTTTGCTGAAGGATTATCTCAGTTCTCTTTAAGATACCTTCCCAGCCATCTGTCATTTCTTATTCTTACAAAGCCCTTCTTTCTCATCGATCTTCATTTTCACCATATTCACATGTTCTCTGCATTTTTTGGTGACAAAGAAGGCAAGTTGCTTGGTTAAGGTGTGGCTTTACCTCTTTGAGTTCCGGAAATGACAATTTTTTTTTTGATTTTTTGCTAAATTATGCTTACATTGCATTTCATAGCTTTGTATACAGAGATAATAGTTAATTTAGTGATTAATAATCCATCAGGTGAATTATAAAAAGGTTCAGCTTTCAACTTCAAGATTGCTTTTTGATTTGGATGGATAAATAATAGGATGAGTTGCAAAAATAGGTCCAAACTGAATGAGTCTTTTAAAAATATAGCACATGTTTTAAAAAATATAGCGATGTTACGGATTGTATAACAAAAAAGTGTTGCATAAAATATTACACATCTGTAACATATGTAAGATATTGTTTAACACTTCGAAAATTGATGAGTAAAAATTGAAGTGTTACAAAATATCTTATAAATGTTTACAGATGTGTTGTATTTTATGTGACACTTTTCTGTTATTCAATTCGTAACATGACTATTTTCTTAATTTTTTAAAACGTGTTATTTTTTAAAAATATATAACAAAAAATGGCTAACAATTTCCTTAAATAATACGTATTGGTGCTGGATTTATGTCATGATCACCAGTGAGCACTCTTCCAACATGAGTGTAATGCTTAAATTTCAAAAACACAAAATATGTCAAAAAGCCAAATCGAGAACTAGTGATGATGTTGACTTTGGGGTTTAGACTCAACATGATGCTTGAGTTGGCGCAATGCTCTAGAGAGTTTTGCATTTGTGAATCGCCCTTGTTTGTGACATTCATTACTTATTTATATTATCTTGGAGATCGGTAGAGTGATTATCGGTCTCTTTGACCACAATCAATCAGGGTCACCTAATAATGTCAATTTGTTTGTAATATCAAATCTTCGTGATTAAGGGACAGTGGATGGCCTTTATTTGATTGATTTGTTAGACCAGTTGAAATTAGGAAAATTAAAATCAAAATTGGCGTTATAAGAAGGGTTCATAACCATTCTAAATCGAAAACCGCAGAGGTTTCCAGCCACAACACCGTAACCTTCTTATTTTTTCCAAACTTTTTCCAGCTTTTCAAACTTCGACAACCCCAGATAACCAGTGGGAAGAAAGCGACTTGTGCTTCCAAGGGAAAAGAGCCCCAAATCGATAAGCAACTCGTGGTGGAGCATTTGGAAAAGTTCACCTCATGGATGCAGCTTTATGGCGTTCACACACATTATGTGCCGGGCTTTGATTCAACTCTAACAGGGAAAGTAGGACGTTGATTCAAGGAGCTCCCAGAAGTCCCTATCACCTCTTGGGATAATTTGCGATGATCGTTCTTGATGAACTTCGTCAGAGCAAAGGTTCCCACAAACAACAAGGCCTTCCTTGTCCAGGTAAAGCAGCATCGTGGTTAAACTTTGCGAGCGTGGGTAAATCGCTTCAACAAGCCGCAAGAAACTATATCAAAACTGAGAAAGTTGGCTTCCTGATTGGTGGAAAAGTCGACAATTCTCTGCGCGAGGAGAAGGATAAGAAAAGGAAACAATCTGTCGAGGATAGTAAGACTTGAGGAGAAACCGCATCGAGTTTCCAAAGATCCTAAGACCAGAAGAAGCAGAGAGATAACGACCGCCGCCTGGCCCCAAAGCCTCAATATCTGCAACAACCTCCGCATCAAGCCTAGAGAACGGGCAGATATAATGGCTACCACGCTCTCACAGTAACCGTGGAAGAGACATTCAACCAAGCATAAGGACAGATCCACTTCAGAAGGCCAAATACTCTAAAAAAGATCCCACGCAACGGGATCAAAATGAGTATTGTAGGTATTATCGGGTAACCAGTTATATAACCCTATAATGTTTTGATCTTCGTGATAAGCTCAAGAGTCTAATTCAAGACAGTATGTTCGAGGACTATTAAGCTGACCGCTGCCGACCTGCTTGCAAAGACGAGTGCCCTCAAGAAGTTGTTCGAGAAATTAGGACCATTCATAGAGGACCCTACTGTGAAGGGAATTCTAGTCACTTAATGAAGGGCTCACGAGGCTTATCGCCCTAGGCACGAGCCTACGTATGATCGTCTCTATATTGTACCTCAACAAGCCGACTAAACCAACCTAATGACCTTCAGCGAGCAAGATGCCAGCGGAGTCCACTTTCCACATCATGACCTCCTAGTAATCAAGGCTATGAGAGGAAACCACATCGTACACCGATAACTCGTCAACGAAGGTAGCTAAATAAACATACTGTATCAAGATACCTTTTAAGCAATGGGCTTAGACACAAAGAATCTGAAGCCATCGGCAACACTGCTACATGGGCTCTCGGGGGAGTTAATCTGTCCTGAAGGACGGATCGACTTGTCTATGACTCTCGAGTGTACACAAACAGGCTAACTCAACCAACCTGGTGACCTTCAACGAGCAAGATGCCAGCGAAATCCACTTTCCACATCATGACCCCTTGGTAGTCAAGGCTATGGTAGTAAACCACATCGTCCACCGCTGCCTCGTCGACGAAGGTAGCTCAGTAAACATATTGTATCAAGATACCTTTAAAGCAATAGGCCAAAGAATATGAAGCCATCGATAACGTCGCTGTACGAGTTCTCGGGGGAGTCAATATATCCCAAAGGACGGATCGACTTGTCTTTGACCTCGAGTCGCCAACCCACCACTTTGGTCAAATTTATGGTGGTAAAGGGAAGGTCTACTTGTAACGTCATTATCAAGAGACAAATTCTCTCGGAAACGAAGGACGTCACTTCCATTTCCACCTCTGCATAAAGTTTCCAACAAGGAATGGAGCCGGAGTCATGCGAGGAAATCAATGCAGTGAAAAAATGGAAAACCAACGAAGGAAACTCCTCAAAGATCGTAGTCAGTGATTGCCCAGGAAACGTGACGAATTATATCTGCAATTACCAACTATGGAACATGTGTTAGGACTGTTTGAACAACTGGATGAAATTTAGTTGGACGAAAAAGAACCACATCAGAAATTGAAGATTAGAACTAAACTCTCCTCTTATCATACGAACACACACCTATGCGCTCTCCTGAGCAATTGCTCGCTCCCCGCCACAGTTCCATGCGCCCGTGCACCCTATTGTACGATCTGGCACCGTCGCAACGCAATCTCACTTGCTTTTGCATCCTCTCAAGAGCCCGCACACAATATTGCCCCACTCCTACGCCCCTTCCGCCCGCCAATAGTATAGCTGGAATTGTTCCAATAGCACCGGGCATCCCTCATGGCCCTTGACAATGCACCATGGTGCTCCTACAATGTCTGTGCCTGTGCAGCAACACCTGGCAGCGCCAGGCTATGCCCAGGCTGCTGTTAGGCCTTACCATCGCTGCCTCGCTACTACCGGGCTTTGTTGCCGCTACACTCCGGCTATTGGATCGCCATTATTTTTCTAAGAGTTTGAAAATGGCGTCATGTGTGGTTAGGATTCCAAATTAGGGTTTCAAACCCCAATTTCGGCCTTTGCCCAAGATTTGAAGATTTGAAGCCCAAGTCCAAGATTGAAGGCCTTAATATTTTTTTAAATGTATTTTAGAATTTCATGGATTGTAATTTTCCAAAAGGATCCGGTCAATTCTCTATTTTTTTTTATTTTGTTATCCATATTTATGTGATGAATGTTTATACCATTGACATGCATTATAACATGTCATATAGACTATGTATGACTATCCTTGCATTTTAACATGTTGCATTTATCATTAATTGTTAAATTTTAAATAAATTATGATTTAAGAGTAAAATTGGATAATTTTATATTAATATTATAATATAAAATGACAAATTAAAAAAATATGTTGTGGAAAAAAAAAAAAGAAGGAAAATGCTATAGATTACTTGTAAAGGTCTTGCTAACTTCAGACATTCTCTCAGTATACGCTTAAACCACCAAGTAAGATAAGTGAAAGCTGATTGCACAGCTGCGTGCCTGTAACAAAACCAAGCTTGGACCCTTGCATCTTTACACATAATTTAGTGACTCCGAAACGGTGGTATTCATCAAATTGTACTTCGTAAAATAAGAAAACCATTAAAAAAAACCTTAAATTCCCAATTTATAATAATATAAACTTTTAAAAAATTTATCATGAAAATTATATTAATACATGCGCTTTCTCGAGAAGCATCGAGCCCATTTATGGAAGCCAACCTCAAATAAATAAGGTGAATACCCGGATTGATGTCGTCCGGCCTTCGCATATGACGTCCGAATTCTATAACATGATACAAGCGAGCGCTTACATGGAATACCCCCAGCATCGCAGATTCATGAAACTTGGTTTTTAGGTTCTACAGCAAGTAGTAGGTACAAATAGCATGGAATGCATTTAGAAATGTATTTTGGACACCTTTTGCAATGCTTGCATGTCTATCATAACAATAACAAGCTCTTCACGCGAACCAATAGTGTGTTTGAGCTTGAAAATGAACCATGCGTATGCCGCATCATTCTTGGAGTCTACAATTGCCATGGTCAGTAGAAAAATCTAGTTGTTACCATCCAATGTGCATGCAATGATAATTCATCCCTTGAACGTACATTTGAGAAGAGTTCCATCAATTGATATTATGAGACGATAATGATGTCACCATTCAATAGATGTGCTCAGTGACATAAAAAAAATACATGAAACGATCATTGTTGTTCACGCAATAGTCAACAAAAGAATCTGATGGAATATATTATTCGGTATTAATGGGTGTTGACCATGCATGATATGATATGATTTTCTTTCAATAGAAAGTCAATGATGCTTGGTGATTTTCGGATATTCTCTTGCCATATAAGTTTGGAACTTTCCTTATGTGTTTCATGCGTTGTTGCGACGCCTGATGTTTATTTGCAAGTCTGATGGTTGTCTTGATTTGTTTCCTTATATATCACACGGAGTTCGAACACGAAGTCTTTATATGGTAAGTCTGTGTGTGAAGAGCTGACCTGGAAGATTTATTTCCTTATATATCATGCGGTGATCGAACACAGAGCTGGAACGCGTGAAGATATTAGCTATTGACATTGATGATTATTTTGATCCGAAAATAATCACCTTTGACCAAGGTTTTATTGCATATTTATTGTCTTTCTTTTTGGACATTATTCTTGGTCATCAGGTCATCTTCCCCATCTATTTCATCTATTCATTTGAACAAGAAAAGTACGATAGCCACCTGGAGAGAGAGAGTGACCTGAGTGCATTTCTGGGTTTATTTCTAGCTTTATGTTTATACTCTGGTGAGTGGTGTTCACACAGTGTTCTATAACTGTGCTGGTGAGAGTATATGTTTGAGTGAACTTTTGTAACAGGAAATTGGTGAGAGATTACACGAGATGTGTGATTTGTAGACAAGGGGATCTCGTCAAGGGTTTGTTTATAAGGCGAGAGGATCTCGTCAACGGTAGATCACTAAGAGTGACGAGGAGATGGTGACTGAGATTGAGAGGGAGTCGAAGTCTTGTATAAGTCCGAGCATTCTCGTTTGAGATTTTCTAGTAGATCGTTTCATCTGGGCGAGGCCCCGCAGACGTAGGCGAAAGTCGAACTGCGTAACCAATTTCCGTGTGCTTTTTACTTTATCCGCTGCACTTTTGGTTACTGTTCACATCATTTTTTTTTCATCTCGGTTTTAGTTATTTCCTGTGTTCCTTGGAAGTGTTCTGTCACCGACAAGGAACACCTACTAACAAAACGGTTCTTTTATAGGCGAAAGATTTTCAATGCAGAGCATGGGCAGTTGTGAGCCTATCGTGCCAATGCAACTGCCAGAGAGATGTTAGAGCCATGTACATGGCCATTGGATAATGCCACTGCTGTACTACTGGGTAAACCTGCGCACCGCTTCTTTCAAAACAATATTTATATATCAGTTCAAGACTATAAGCATATGTTGGCAATCGCCGTGCCTCCTTCCCCGTATTTAGAAAGGGTATGTCAGTAGATCGTTTATAAGTGTATGGAGATATACATACAATGTGTAAAATATGTAACTTGTTGAGCCTATTTTTCCAAACATACTGCAGGTTTCACAGTTAGAAAACAGTTCTCAGATGTTAACGAACTCACCTCAGTCCAAAACCTTCAGAGATGATAGTTTTTTGATACCTTCTTCAACAATAATGGTAGCAAATAGGGATGGACATCACCAAGTTATTCACATTCCAAATAATATTGTGAATGAGGATGTCGTTATCCCTCCCAATGTTAAGTGGGTGAGTATGGAATTAATTATCACTACTACATGCTTCAACTGTCTGATAGTTTAGTATACAATATGGTACGCTTTCATACATTTAAATTTGTCTTATATTGTTTCTTTGGTATAATGATACATTTCCACAATACTATGTCTTCTTTTGAGATACTAATGTTAATTTCTATGAACTAATTTAATTAAACTAGGTGAGTGTAGCTACAACAAGAAAACTTGTACGCATGATTGCTGGTTTGAAAGAAGTCCTACTTGACAACATTGTTAAATCAAGGACAATGCAGCAACAACTATCAAAAGGCTACGCTATGAACTAGTAATTTCTCATTTATAGTTTAACACATACTTGCATCATAGTCACTGCCATTTATTAACTTCATCATTTTTTTTTATTTTTGCAGTCTCTGCGCATAAAAGTGGACGACAGTACGACACTAACATGTAATATGAAGAGCAAGTGTGGAATTATGGATATTGATGATCTTTTATGTTTTTTTTTTTATTGTTGCAACTAATTACCTTGTCTTTAGAGAATTATATTCCTTCTATTATTTGCAAACCATGTAATTGTGTGTTGGATTCTTTTACGTTCATTTTACTAACTTATAAGACGATTCAAATGGTATGTGGCAACCTATTAATAAGAACAAATTATGGATTCTGTTTATATATACTCAACTCTTGAACTAATGAAAAAATTTGTCTAAATTGGATTCATTTCGATATTAGATGTGCATTGTATCAACTTTGGCCGTATGTTCAATACTTATGCTGCCTTCGTTTCCTTGTTAAACTTATTTCAACTTTCTATGTTTTTACGTATTTAACATTCAATGTACACCTATGGATATTTTCTAAATCTAACTTATATGGAGATATTATTTTTCTTCTTAGGATGTTCATGAACTAAATTTTTACATTCAGAGCACATACTAAAGTTTCATATTACTTTAACTATCGAAACACATTTTTTCACTTTTCGATTTTCTACTTTGTTTAATTATTATTGTTTTTTTAACTCTAAGTTGTTATTCTTTCACCTATACCAAATTATTTTTAGTCCTAATGATAAAAACTGCTCAGTAGATCCATTAGTTAAAGAATATATATATATATATATATATATAGGAAGTGGCTGTGGTTATATACAATAACTTATCAGACCAATGAACTAAACCATGTGAACAAAATGGTGAGTCTAATAATAGTAATACTAAATTAAATATTCTTACTCTGTAATATTTAAATATTCTGCCTACCTCATTCATGGCGTCAATATCAAGTTTTACTCCGTTACTTTTTTCACACTCTACTATGGGTTGTCAACAAACACCACTTCTCTTTCAATCAAGTTGCAGCCGCATATTCGTTCCCCACCACAGTGTAACGACCAAAAAAAAAAAAACTACTGATTCTTAAATTTTTTGAGTCAAAACCCAAGTCTCAATCCCAACTTAGCTTCCACGTATAACACCCACATATGGGTTTCTTTCCTCACATATTTCTTTCTCAGATAATTGACACCTCTCTTCCTCTTCCTTACGCAGCCTCTCTCTCTGCCTCTTTCACTTCAAAAGCCAAAAACACCTTTTGTTCTTACTTTCAAAACTGATGAAGCTATGCTCAAAGTGGCGAGTCTATGCCATTTTCGTTCCTTAAGCAGCCTCAAAAGCCATTACCCACAGTTATAAATGCGCCAACTTGCCGATGTCTCTCGGTGTTGCTTTTCCTTCGTGTGGCACCCATCGCTCTCCCATTTTGTGTGGCCATTCCAACTCAGTTTTTCATAACTCATTATCATCAAATGTAAGTCCTAGAAAATGATTGATACTCCTATTTGGTTGGATTTAGTTGCTACTGGTGTTTGACTTAGAATTTGGGGCTTTATGAAAATGTGTTAATAGTAGTGTGTTTAAGGTGAAATATCCTCTTATTTTCACTCTTGTATTTGGAGTTTTGATATGATCAATGATATTTTGATGTGTTTTATTTGATTCACTGCCTTATTTAGGTTTCTAATTTATGAGTAAAAATTTGACTTATTTTCTATGACTTTTGAATTTGTTAAACAATCTGTTTTCATGAGTTTTAGAATTTCTCATGGTTAATTCATCAATTTGTCACTAATTTCAACTTGTGTTGTTGAGGAATTTGGCTTAGCTTTGGGTTTAATTTTATGTCAATTGGTGGTAAGCTGTATTTTTGCGTTTGTTTCTTTAAATGGACCCTAGTCCATACTTGGTGAACTTCTGGATTTTAAATATAAACAGTCTCATTGTTATTCATTAGCTATATTTGAAAAATGATTAGTTCCAAATGTTTGACTATGAGAAAATAATGTAATCTTTCAGCTACATGTTTTTCAAAAAGTGCTTTGGTTGATTGTATGTACGTCTTCCAAGTTCTGTTTTGGATATTGGGTCAAATTTAAAGAATTTAGAATTTGACTCAGTTATTGGTGTTTGTTGACGTGTTCCACCGCGATATAAATTTAGCGCTATTTCATGATTTCATATGGACTCAACATGGTCATTATTTTTAGGTTTTTGATACTGACGTCAATTAGAGTCCATGGTTATTGTCTTTAATATATGTTGTCGTTTTAAGAGCCTTTGCTATGATGTCTGAGTCATTTATTAATTTCTTTGTAAACTAACTGAACTAGCAGGGGACTTGCAGAGGACTGAGTACAGCGGGAACTTTGAGCTTGAAATTAGGTTATTACTCAATTCGAGGTAGGAAATCTATCACTTGTCTTTCGTGAGGATTTTATCAAATAATTGGTAAATGGAAAAAAAAAATAAAAGGAAGTATATTTCCTATTTTGTAATGTATATATATCACCTATGAAAGAAATTAGAGGCGCGTCTCGGCGTGGCCTATGATTTTGAGAATGTTTGAGATGTTTGGGAAAACAAGATTTTCTGAAAAGAAACATGATTTTATTCAGTATGCTCAAAATTATATATGTCATTCATATGCGGTTATTTTGGCACGGTCCGCTGCCTTTCTAGATCTGTGCAGACTAGGTTTCTGTGGGATGTTCGATTCCCCGGGGTTTACTAAGTTTGACAGGTTTTGAATGCTTATTTTAGTTTTCTATTATATATATAATGACTATGAAAACTTGGTTTGTGAAAAGGATGCATTTCACATGGAGCATACTTATTATTTCTCTTGAAAAATTTCTTCTGGCATAGTTTGTAGGTCGTAACTATGCTGGTGGTTATAAAATGGCTAATAAAAACCAAAAGGTGAGAAATTGGTTTCCTACGAGCATGTAAATGCTCACCCCCATACTTTTCTCTCCCCTACAGGTATGATTCGGTTCGGTCGGGTCCGGTATCTTTTGATCAAAAAGTTGTCGAGTCGAGTCGACTTGAGTCAAACCGTCGTCGTCAATGCATTTGATGGCCGTTTTGGTGATTTGATGGTTTGTTTCGCTTTCTCTGAACTCTTAGCTAAGGAATTAAGTGCATAGAGGTTACATAGATTTTATGCTATCCCATTGGAGAGTATACCAACAGTGTTTTGAGTAATTTTGTATTTGTATAAAGATATACTTGAACTCTGATTATTTATTTACAGTTGGTATTTTTCTTTTTGGTACTCAAAAGCCTCCGGAGCAAAATTTTTAATTTAGTAAAAGTTTTTCAAAGTTCAAAGTTTATTATTGTTTTAAAATTTTATTTTTAACTAATTAATCATTATTTCTTCTAACCCCCATTTAGGGGTATTACACACAGCCACTTCCAAATAAAAAAAGGGGTATTAACATATATAGTCAAAATGCAACCTAATATTACACATCTATTCATGGTTTACAACAATTATTAAAACTATTCATTCTATATATTTTAGTACCATAATACCCCTAATAGCATCTACCTAATTTTTAACCCGGTTAAAAAAAAAAACCTAATCAAGCGCTAATCTCGTATTCAATCCTCTCATAGAATCACCGTTATTCTCTCATATATATATATATATATATATATAAAAGCCATCCACATGAAATCATCTCTTAGAAAATAAGGATTCATCCACAACCCATAAATCACAAAAATCTTTGCCCAGGACGTCAAAATCAACAAAGATATTCTCTTGTCTTGCTACCAACAACTTTGCTACTAATCACACGCGAACAACTCTGCTACGAACACCACCGATCGAAGACCACTGCACAATGACTACTGCGTGAAGAACTCTACAACGCCAAACTAAAGAGGAAAAGAGCAACTACTCAGAACAATTAAAATATAATCAAACATATCAATTTATGGTAATACATATTTTGTGCATATTTTAAATTGGTTTCTCTCGTTATCTTTATTTTGGTTTCTCCTATTATATTTTGCTTCTTTTACTATAATGAAATTTGATTTGTGTGGTGTATTGTATTGACTTCAAAATGCAAATGCGGAAGATGATTATGCAATGTCTGATTGGTTTGAATCATATGAGGCTACCTAGCTAATCTAATACATGCACAGTCTCATTGAAGGTTTTTTATTTTTATTTTTTTTCTTTTAATCTTTTAAAGGAGTTGATTGAAGGTATTTTGGTATCTTAAAAATTTACTCACCTTCAATAAATATAGTGTTTGAATAGAAATATGAAATGTCTTCGTTTTGTAATATGATATGAAATAACATTTAAATCTAAAATTAAATATCATATTTTAATTCTTGTTCAGAATATCATAATATAAATTTAGTAACAGATTTATTAAAATGTGGCACAGAAATGACTCAAGCAGTAAGACATTGACAATGTGCATTGGAGTGTTTATTTTTGAATATGATATTGAAAGTTTTGAAAATTTTAAGAATCTTTTTGAAAATTTAGAGCAAGTGGTTTTTTTTCTTCTAACAACGAAGGCTATGCAAAGGTGATTATTATATTTTTTTTGAGAAATTATAGTAAATACTCAATTTTTAAAACTTAATGTAAGTTATTACCCAATCTTTTGAAAAATGTAACCAACTACCTAAATGATTCAATTACTTACATAGTGGTAAGTGGTGGTAATTCACTTAGTTACCAAAAGCATGTACAAGTAATTCACAAATTGACTAGAAACTCAATTACTTCAAAAGTTTGAGTATTTATTTTTATTGTTATATAAATTCAGGGCATTTGCCTACTTCACCCTATTTTTTCCCCTCTAATATAGTATTAGCGATCTTTGATCCCTTAAATCTCAAAAGAAAAGTTGAAGCACTAAATAAATTAATATCATATTGGAGTATTAATATATTATTGATTAAAAGCTATTTGCTAATTTCAGTTTGTTTAAATTGGAATCACAAGTCTCTCATGATGTAGTACTATTTTATAGATATTGGTTATTGGTTTGTATTGTGTCAAAAGATGGTGGAGCAGTGACCATAAACCCTTGAATCACTGACGAAAAACTGTCACACTAAAAAAATATTGATATTGTCTTAAAATATTAATATTAAATTAAAGATGATTTTCTAATTTCGGCCCAACTTGAATTGGAATCACTAGATTTATGATGATGCAATATTATTTTCTTAAGTTGAAACTACGATTTATTAGTTTATTTTTTCCAATTTAGTATTGGTGATTTCCCCTTGCTCTGAAAAACTATGCAAATGGACTAAATTTTCATAGAACTAGAAGTGAACCCCTCAGCAGATGTGATTATTTTATAATTCAATATTTAAAACTGAATATCGTTTTACAAAATTTGAGGTAAAATTATTCTAATGTATTGAATTAAAAAATAAATGGTAACAAACTCCTTTTATTAAGCACTTAATACCTGTATATAAGAAGTATTCAAGCATGACTACACGTTTTTTATGGGATAAAAACACTTTATATATAATTTCATACTAAAACTAGGAAGAAAATATATGTCTCATTAATTAACAGAATCCCTTGAACTTGAATGATAAGATTAAGAAAACGTTACTCAAATATTTTGAATATTATGATGTTTAAAAATCTAAACAATATAATTGCTTACTATCTTGACTTCTACGAATTTATTCACTCAAATATTTTGATTCACCATATTTTATGAGTTTGATTAATATTTGTATACTTATCATAGTTTAAATATTTGATTGTTTAGGGTAATTGACTAAAAAGCGTTGATATTTTAATTCTAAAGATACTAGAAAACTTAAATATTTGATTATTTTGAATCTTTTCCTGACATATATGTTTTAGCTTTGGAAAAAAAATAAAGATCTAAAATTTTGAAAGAAAAATAGATCAAATATTTGATTCCCTTATGAAGGAACTTATTAAATGCAAAACACGTAACTAGTCTGTATGGAAAATTATTTTTTTAAAACCCTTAATTTAAGGGACTTTTATATCCGGAAAAAAGTGCAAAAATATTGCATGCTCATAATTTCACATCGGGTCTACAATCTGGGTCTAGGTAAGAGTAAATTAATCTAAAAAAAAAATAGGGAAATTGTAAGAAATAGCCAAAAAAAAATTTATTTTTAAAGTCCAGTCTATGTTTTAAAAAATTAAAAAAATAGCCATGTTACAAATCGTATAACAAAAAAGTGTCACATAAAATATAACACATCTGTAAATATTTGTAAGATATTTTGAAACACTTTAAGTTTTACTCATTATTTTTTGAAGTGTTAAATAATATCTTACAAATATTTATAGATCTGTTATATTTTGTGTGACACTTTTCTGTTATACAATTCGTAACATGGCTATTTGTTTAATTTTTTGAAACACAGGCTATCATTTAAAACAAACTTTTAATTTTGGCCTATTTTTACAACTCACCCTATAATGATACTTATAATTGTTGAACAAATATGTAATAGGGTGAGTTGCAAAAATAGGCCAAAATTAAATGTTTGCTTTAAATGATAGCCTATGTTTCAAAAAATTAAAAAAATAGCCATGTTACGAATTGTGTAACAGAAAAATGTCACACAAAATATAACAGATCTATAAGTATTTGTAAGATATTATTTAACAATTTAAAAAATAATAAGTAAAACTTGAAGTGTTACAAAATATCTTACAAATATTTACAAATGTGTTATATTTTGTGTGACACTTTTTTTGTTATATAATTCGTAACATGGCTATTTATTTAATTTTTTGAAACATAGATTGGACTTTAAAAACAAATTTTTTTTTTTTTTGGCTATTTCCTACTATTTCCCTATGTAATATGGGGTTCCAATTTGACTGACTAAAAAGTTCATAAAAAAATTCAAGTTTGTTTTGCGGGCTCGTGGACTGGCCCAAATGGCATCGCGATATCTCCACTCCACGTGAATGTCAACAGAAAGTGAAAAAAGAAATGCCACCCGCCAAATCTCAAATCCCATTTCCCGCCAAAATCACACCCCCCAAAACCCTCGGATCCGGTCCGGAATTGTCCATTTCCACTGAGCAAAAAAAAAGAAAAAAAAGAAAAAAAAAAAAGAAAGAGAAAAAACCCCTAAACAAGCAAATCTCCATTCTCAAAAGCCACAGTCGACGGCGACCATGAAAGTCCGGTCGGTGAAGCTCCGAGAGGCCCACAAGGCGGCGAACGGCGGGCGGGCTTCATTCTGCTCGGTGGCGTGGGACCTGCAGGCCCGCCACCTGGTCACCGCCTCCGCCTCCGACCCCACCATCTCCATCCACGACCCTTCCCTCCCCTCCGCCGCTCCCAGGCTGCTTCGCCACCACCGCGATGGCGTCACCGCCATCGCCCTCAGCCCCAATTCCACCTGCCTCGCCTCCGGCTCCGTCGACCACTCTGTCAAGCTCTACAAGTTTCCTGGTCTTCACTCTCTCTCTCTCTACGAGCTCTATAAATAGCATCAGTCTTTTCTTTGTGCGTAGGGTTAGGTTTTGTTTATCTGAATTGCTTATTGTTTGGTTTGAAATATTTGCTTTTTAAAATCATATGAATGTTTCAAATTTGCTTAGGGTTAGGGTTTTTTTTAATTTTTTTTTAAATTTTTAATGCTGGACTTAGCGTGTAAGATTGAGCGATTGGTCTCTTTTTCTATTGCTAATTGCTGGCATAGAAGTCTTGACATCGTGGAAAGATATGCTAGAAGCAATAGAAGTTTTATTTATTTATTTTTTATTTTATTTTGTGATTTTTAATTGACCTTTTATTTTTAAGTAGTGGTGTTGTAGAATTAGTGAAATTACTATGTTTGGTTTATAGGTTCTGACATTAGATTGTAATTTCAGATCAAGTTTTCTCTTTTTCTCTTTGAATTAGTAGCTGGATTAGTAATACTGTGGTTTTTTTCTTTTATAATTTTCATTGTGGTAAAAACACAAACACACACGCAGATATGTAGAAATCTCAACCATGTAAAAATTAGTGATATGCAAGTTTATGTTAGCTTATTCTAATTGTTAGTCTGACGGTTGGTCTTTCGTAAATTCACTTTAAACAGGTGGAGAATTTGAGACTAACATTACTAGATTCACACTGCCGATACGTGTGCTTGCGTTTAATAGATCAGGAACCATGTTGGCAGCTGCTGGTGACGACGAAGGAATTAAGCTTATCAATACAATTGATGGGTCGATTGCTAGGGTTCTCAAAGCACATAAAGGACCCATAACTGGCTTAGGCTTTGAACCTAACGGTGAATACTTAGCTTCTATCGACTCGACAGGCAGTCTCATAATTTGGGAGCTTAGTTCTGGAAGTACAGTGCACACACATAAAGGCATAGCCCCTGACCTTGGTTTAGACCCTTCAGTTATGAATATACTTAGTTGGAGTCCTGATGGAAAAGCCTTAGCGGTCCCGGGGTTGAGAAATGAGGTTGTGATGTATGATAGAGACACAGCTGCAAAGCTATTTTCGTTAAGAGGTGAGCATACACAACCTATTTGCTTCTTGTCTTGGTCGCCCAATGGTAAATACATGGCTACTGCTGGTTTGGATAAGCAGGTTCTTATCTGGGATGTTGTTAAGAAACAGGATATTGATAGGCAAAAATTTGATGAGAGAATTTCTTGCCTGGCGTGGAAACCAACTGGCAACGCCTTGGCTGTAATTGATGTTATGGGCAAGTATGGTATATGGGAATCAGTGGTGCCGTCGTCTATGAAATCTCCTGTCGAAGATATTCCTAATATAAATTCAAAGAATGGGGTATCATTTTTTGAGGAGGAAGAGGATGAAGAAGAGCCTGCTGTCTCCGGTAATTTAAGTGATCTTGGTGAAGATAGTCTGGATGAATCTGAACCTGCTAGTAGGAAAAGACTAAGAAAGCCTTCTGCATTTGATAATGATTTGGATGATGATTACAGCGATGCATTAAGCTTGCCTCCGAAAGTTGAACCTCGTAAGAAACCACATTATATGCACAAGCCGAGCAAAGAAGATGAAAATCAGGTGCAAAGAAGCAGAGTGATGCCTAGTAAGTTGAAAATGCAGGAGGCCTTTCAGCCAGGTGCTACACCTATGCAGCCTGGAAAAAGACGTTTTTTGTGCTACAACATGCTAGGTAGTATAACCACAATGGAGCATGATGGATATTCACATATAGAGGTGATCTACAACTTTCCAACTGTAATACATTTTATCTCGTGTGGGATCTTTGTATTAGCCATGTTCACCAGTAAGATATACTAAAATTTTATTTTATATCTTGGGATGCAGATAGATTTTCATGATACTAGCTGTGGTCATCGAGTTCCATCCATGAATGACCATTTTGGTTTTACAATGGCTTCACTAAATGAGCAAGGAAGTGTACTTGCAAATCCGTGCAAGGGTGAGAAGAACATGAGTACACTGATGTATCGTCCCTTTAGTAGCTGGGCAAGCAATAGCGAGGTCAGATTTTTACTAGTTCAGCTTTTTTAAGTGGTTTTTCTATAGCTGTGGAAGATAGAAGTTCGACAAGAAAAAAGCTGTCACCTTTTGTGTCATTGGAGCCCATTGTGAATGGTTATCTTATATTTTGATGGCTGACTTTTAATCCATAACTCAACTTTCAGTGGTCTATGCGATTTGAGGGAGAAGAAGTGAAGGCTGTGGCTCTTGGTGCATCTTGGGTGGCTGCAATAACAAGTCTTAATTTCCTTCGCATCTTCACTGAGGGTGGTTTGCAGGTGATTCATATGATACCAATGTAACCTGTGCTATGGTTTCTTCAGATTATATTGAAATAGATTTAATTTCATTTTGTAATCAAAAACCAAATTTGTACTGCAAATTGAGAGGAAAAAAAAGTGCACTGCACGATTGGTTCTTGAAAAGCTGGTTCTATGTTATTTCATGCAGCAGAATTGAACAAGGGCTCATGTCACCTTTCCCCTTCTGCTGTGACTGTAGCAACATTTACTTACATTTTCATATTTCGACTCAGCATTGGATTTAGGCCTGTATTTAGAATTTTCTGAATTACTTGAACGCGGTAATAACTTTTCAGAAGCATGTCCTGTGCCTGGATGGACCAGTGGTGACTGCAGCGGGCTTTAAGGATGAACTTGCAATTGTTACTCATTCTGCTGATTGTCTTCCTACAAGTGATCAGGTTTCTTTATGCGTCTCTGTAGCTCTTTTGTAAAAAGCTGATTGTCCAAGAGCATTTCAACTTACGTTATAATTGCTGGAAAACAAACTTGGTAATACTAAGAAAGAACAATGTTTCTACTGTTAGAAAGTCTTTCTTCTCAAACTTGCATTTTTTTATGTGAGCTGAAATTGAGCTTACTTTTCATAACTTGCAGATGCTCGAGTTTAAAATATTTAACATATCGAATGGGACCCAACCGCATAGAGGACGTCTGCCAGTAACTCCTGGTTCATATCTAACATGGTTTGGGTTTAGTGAAGAAGGGAAATTGAGCTCGTATGATTCCAAGGTATTCTTGGCATTTCCAGTTGGTCATATAATGTTTACCCTGCCATTTTTCTCAACATCAGAACTGAGTTACAACCAAATTTTGCAGGGCATTCTGAGAGTTTTTACAGGACAATTTGGAGGCAGTTGGCTTCCTCTCTTTAGGTTTGTTATCTTTTTTTATTTTTAAGTATAATTATTATTTTGAATCTCTTATGGCTTTTCCTCTTTTTGACGCAAAATCCAATTTCTTTTAAATCATAAATAACAAAGGTGTCTCTTCAAATTCTGTAAGCTGACACGGGTTTGTGGTCAATATCTTTGATGTAGTCCTAGTAAAGAAAAGAAGTCTGAGAACTATTGGGTGGTTGGGTTGAACGCAAGCAAAGTGTTTTGTATAGTCTGTAAGAGTCCTGACTTATTCCCTCAGGTACGGATATTAGTCACCTTTTTTCTTTTAAAAAATTTCTTTTACTTGATCTGTCTGCCATAGCTTGACTCTCTCTTTTTTTAGGTTATGCCCAAACCAGTTCTCAGCCTGCAAGATCTTTCATTCCCCCTCGCATCATCTGATCTTGGAGCTGATGCACTTGAAAACGAGTTCATGTTGAATAATATGCATCTCTCTCAGGTTTGATCTCTTCTTTCCGAGTCATATTTCTTGTTCGTTTTCATCAGGCATATAACATCTATCCTTCTTTATAAGTCCATTCTGGTTATTTACTTGCATCTCAGCCGAAGCCAATACTACGCTTTATTTAGAGCACATGTTCATTTATGTAACTTAACAGATACAACAACAAATCGATGAACTTTGTTATGCCGGTTTGGACACCACTGTACTTGATGACGGAGCTTTCAATGTAGAAGCAGCTCAAGATAAATGCATACTCAGGCTGATTGGATCCTGCTGCAATGGTGAGCCTATTTTTGTCCAATATAATGTTGATTGTGTATGGAATAGTAATATAATATAAGTTTCATTTCCTTCTTCTTTTGGTCATTTCAGGTGATAAGCTTGCAAGGGCTACTGAACTTGTTAAGCTTTTGGCGCTAGAGAAGTCAGTAAGGGGCGCAATTAAGCTTGTTACTGTCTTGAAGCTTCCTAGTTTGGCTGAGCGATTCAACAGCATATTGGAGGTATGCTTTTGTGCTGAAATCAACTAGACACATTTTTAAAGTTTCGATTTCTCCGCTTTTTCTTTTTTCTTTCTTATACTATTTTCTCACTCTAACAGGAGAGATTGCTCAATGAAAGTAAAAAGACTGCACCGACCATCTTCCCTAGCTCAAACCATAGCGAACCTACATTTGCTAAGACTTCTGTTTCTGCTCAAAACAGTAGCACTTTTGAAACCAATAGTTTGTTATCATCGCCAAAACTCTCCGCCCCATTATTTGTAAAGAAAGCGAAATCACAGGGAGCTAATGGGGAGATGGGAAAAACACAGCCAAATCAAGCTGCAATGGTAGATGGTATTGGAAAAGTGAAGAAAACTGATGAGGCAAAAGAGGCTGCAAAGGACGGTGAATTGCATCAGAAACAACCACCTCAACGCCCATTTAATCCTTTTGCAAAATCGTTAAACAATCAAGAGAAAAAGGCAGGAGAAGGAGATCAAGTACAAACCAATCGCCCATCTAATCCACTCTTGAAGTCGTTCATCAAGTGAACTCGTCTAATTTTATTAAGGAAAAAAATAAAAAGAAAAACCATGACGAGATTAAAAAGTTGTCTGCTGTGCTGTAAAATATGATGACATTACATAATTGTCCAATACGCTTGTAAAGACGTAGTAAGAAACATCAGAGCTTTTCTTTTCCCCTTGGCAATTCTTTTTTTGTTTTTGTTTTTGTTTTTTGTGTTTTGCTGGAATTTTTCCTTAGGAATTTATGCATCAACTCATGACCTTTTTGGGTTCCATGTTGTTGTAGAATAACCACAATTTGTTAACTGACTATAATTTGTTGATGATCTTGTAACTGTCGTCCTAGCATGTATTATAAGTCCCCTGATTTTTTCCCCCTAATTGTCCTGCTTAAAACTCTCTTTATATTTTACAAAAACCGTATGAGATGAAAGTGATGAATGCTCAACAAGGCGAACTGATAAATTGTTACATAACCAAATGAAGTTGTATCTTGATTGATTGTACAACGCAAATTATGGAAAGGGTTTGTACACGCACTCATCACTCATTGTGGGATAGCAAGCACAAACGCCTTAATAAGGTAGCGCGACCAGCCCAGGAAAGAAGTTTTGCCTGCCAACTTTCCACTCGGCCGAGAATCTTCTCTCTGATAGAAATCAAAGTCCTTCATCCCGTTTCGAGAGAGGAACATGGGGTTGCCGAGATATTTTTCACTGCCCTTCATAGTCCCCATTTCTAATGTCTCATTGATCCTCTTCTTTTGTAGTCCTTGGATATTTTGAGAGAAGAAAACACCCGACTTATGGAGGCTGATTTCTTGTCTTGACCACGAGGAATACAAGTTCAAATAGTACATAAAGCCTCACGATTTCTTCCATCGAAGCCCTGTAAAAGAACAAAGCATCATCTGCGTACAGCAAATGAGATACTGCAGGCATCGGCTTATATAATTCTGTCGACGGTCAAAATTTAACAAAGTGTAAAACCAGGCCCAAATAAAGCTACGTCAACCCTAAAGCTCATACAATAGCCAATAAGCTAAGGTAAGTATCCAATTTATCTGTCTTTAAAGATTACATAATTATGCGTCAATTTTAAAAAAATCATGAACACTTTATTAAAATCACATTATTTTGTTAAAAATAATATTTTAAAAAAAATAATCAAAAGACACGTAATTATTCAATTTAAGGATGCAAGCCTCTCAATGGGTGCTATATTGGGTTTTAGAGTGAAAGACAAAAAATAATAAATAGGACCAATGAATAACATCATAATTAAAAGTTTGTGAATTTACTTAGAAAAATTTATAAACATATTTTTAATTGTGATGTTATTTGGATGGAATAAGAATAGATAATCTCATTTTATAAAATAATTAGACATCATTTACCAAGCTCAAGTTATACCATTTTGAGCACATTTACTCATTTTTACTAAAAAGGTCCATAATTAGTCCAAAAATTAATTATGTTGAAGTGGGCCCACCATAAACCCAACCGGCCCTACCTACATCTCGTACATATTAAATATGTGTTAAAAGTGTGTTCCTATGGTCAAAATGGCAAGTCACCAAAGTATGAGAAGTTTGCACTTTCTTATTATTATTTTTTTTTATTAATGATCCATTGTGCGTTCAATTTTTTATTAATTGAGAGTTCCTTTGTTGAAAAATCCGACCGTGTTGGCCTCAAAACTCCCTTTCATAAACTCCATCATAATTTAGAGCATGGTTTAGGTTGTCAAGTCACTTGTTCTTATCCATAAAGTGATAATTACTTGGTCACCAAGCATAACGATGAGTGGAATGGTAATTTGACTTTGTTTTACAGCAGCTCTTATCTTATTTTACTAATTAAATGACCTTAGTTAAGTTACTCCTTAACCATGAGTAAAAAAGAGCCACTTAACTGCCGATAGGTGAGTTAAAGAAACATTCTCATCCTTTATCAAATAAGTAAGTTTTATCCGTTTTTTTTAACAAAAAAATAAAAATAAAATAGAGGTACTTCCCCACATAGTGAGACATCACATTCCACACCTAAGAGCCTCCAATATGCACCACTTTCTCCTTCTATCTCTAAAAAACCAAAATTTCTCTTTCTAACCTTATTCTCTCCAAAAGCTTCCAAAATCCCTTTTATTCCAGCAACATTATTCCTTGGTAATCAGCCCATAATCATTGATCTTGTCTCTCATGTGGTCCCCACCACCCAAAGCCATCCTTATATTTCTACCTATGTCATTTATACAATTTATTTCACCATGATGATGCCCAAATGCCTATTTTTTTTACTACAAAGAAGGTTATTTCTATTCTTATACCCTATTTATTATTTACTCCCACTCTTTAGCTTAATATTTTTGCTCATTAATGCTATTTATTATGCTTGTTTTATAGTCCTATTGTTGCGTTATTTTGGTTCTATTTATGTCATATTATGGTTACGTTATTTTTGTACCACACTTCATGCATTTTTCTATGCCATCATAATGCCAAAATTTTCTTAGAGCATTTATGTCCTAAAGTCACTCTTTTCAAATTTTCCAAGCCATCCCCAAAATACGTCGTTACTCTACCGAATTTTTATGAAAAATCCCTTATATCGTGCCGTTATTCTCATGAAATTTTAGTAACTATTTTAGTGTCATCAATGTCATCATTATTTCATACCACATTTAATCCCCATCTTGTGAAAATATTATTTTGTACCAGTTTTGTCCATCTTTTAGGTTTGGCTTTCTTTAGCCCATATAGTCTATCTAAAGGTGTCATAATCCAAACCTAATTATATGTTTACATTACTCACAACCCATATGTTCCATATTAGCCTTTACCTTATTTTTTTCAAACATTTTAGGCACTCAAAAAGTTTCTGCATGTAGTCCTATTTTTTCAACTTTGGAGTAAATTTTTAACACCCAAATAACCTCAAAATAAGAAATAAACGAGCTATTTACATATATATTCAGAATATGACTGAATATTACATATAAATTCACTATTTGCAACATATATAAAATCTTTTTCAATCTAACTATTTATAATACCATATTACCCCTAATAAGTAAAAAGACCCGGATCCACAACGGGCATATCATTAAAAAAAAAAAAACAAATTTCTTATTTTTCGGCCATAATGATTCTAATTACAAATTTAGATGATTTGTGAATATCCTATGATGATTCTGAATATCCTATTACAATATTATAACATAAATCCGTAGTATAAGACTTGATTAATTTTTTCTAATATAATATTCAAATTTGATTATCATATAAAAAATTTAAAGTGTTTTCATTGTAAAATTAGATGATTATGAATATTTGTGATGATTATGAATATCTTATTATAAAATTATAACATAAATCCGTAGATATTTGTTTAATGTTTTTAATATCATATTCATATTTGATTATCATATTACAGATTTGAAGTGTTTTCATTGTAAAATTAGATGATTATAAATATCCTATTTCAAAATTGTAACATAAATTCATAGCCTGATATTTGTTTAATTTTTTTAATATAATATTCTGATTTGATTATCATATTACATATTGGATTGCTTGATATTATACGTAAAAATTGAATTACGAATATATATGAAAATAAAATAAACTCAAACCCGATTGCATGATCTAAATCTGGTAAAGAGGGGTATAATAGTCTGACAAAAATCGCCACATAAGCTCAATGAATTATTGTGATAATACTTGTGTTTTTTGTCGTGGTGTGTAATATATTATTGTAAAGTAAATGAATGTGTATTTCTTCCCCACAGATATTAGTGGTAGCCCAACGTTTTACCCATAATGCCCAAAAGTTATTTAGCCCAAATAACTACATTTAGGCCTCCAAAGAAGCCCAAAACGTAGCCTTGTCCACTATTTCGAATTTCATTTATTTTGTGATGTTTTCAACATATTTTAGCTTTAGTAACATGATCTTAAGTATGTTCTAATATTGTTTACATTATGCTTAGAAATATTATATTATATGCGCAACATTCGTTATGCCTATCATTTATACACTTAAACAATATTTTGGGCTCATATGTCTTAATTAGTTTAGGCCCATTTGATTACATAGCTCATATTACTACTATAGCTTACATTATAATATTCTTAGCCCATCTATCATATTCATTAACTTTTATATGTTGTGCATTACATATATATTATTGGGAATTTTAAGAAAATAATTATTGTTTACAAAATGATTTTGAAAAATAGTCATAGTTTCAAAAAATTTAAAAACTAGAGATTTCAGAAATTTCTGACAAAATTTCTGATACGTATCAGAAATTTCTGACAGTAATTTTATGTATAATTTTGTTATTGTCAGAAATTTCTTACATGTGTTACGCCTAGTTTTTAAATTTTTTTAAACTGTGGATATTTTTTAAAAACATACTGTCCAAAATAGCTATTTACCTAACTGACCTTTATATATTATGATATATTATAATACTCTATATATATATATATATATATATATACTAGGTACATATAGTACTATATTATATTATACTATACATATATTTATATTTTCGCAAGTCAGGCCTTTGTTTTACAATTTTACTTATTTCTTTTGCAAGATAGGCTCTTGACGTGCACTTTATTTTTATTTATTTCCTCCGCAAATCAAGTCATGTCTTGTGCTTGATTTTTTTTATTTCTTCCGCACTTTAAATTCTCGCAAATCAGGCCATGTCTTATTCTTTATTTTCTTTATTTTCCCTGCATTTTGAATTCCCGTAAATCAGGCCATGTCATGTGCTTTGTTTTCTTTATTTCTTCAGTACTTTATTTCATTTATTTCTTCTGCAAATCAGGTCATGTTTTGTGCTTTATTTTATTTATTTCTTTCTGATGATGCACATGTATATAGTCATTTCATATTGAATTTCCTCACATTTATGATATTTTTTATGTTATATTTTGGTTAATTGATTAAATCTTAATATTTCAAGTCTATATTGGAGCAACGAGTGGAAAGGAAGCAAAGCGGAGCAAAAACGGAGACTTGTGGGGGAAACATGCCTAGGCGCCGCGGCACTACACCATTCGCTAGGAAAATGCAAGTTCCGAAGCGCCGTGGCGCCATTTGTTTATCCCCACGGCACCATTGCCGAAAAGACTTTGCGCATATTCCTTAGCGCCGCAGCACCGTTAAGAAGTGCCGCGACGCCATATGATCAGAAACTGTGAATTAATTCGAATTTGACCTAATTCGAAGCCAATTGAGGGGATGCTATAAATACAAGTTAGAAAACCACGAAAAGACAACTTTTAGCACTCAAGAACTAAGAAGGAAGGAGAACAATCAAAGCTGAAGGCCCACCATGTGGAGGCTCCGGCAACACAGTTTCTCTCTTCTCCTTTTTATTTCTTTTTGTAATTTCAATTAAATATGAGTAGCTAAATTCCTTGTAGTCAAGGGGGCCTTAAAGCCCTAACAGATGATTTGTGAACACTGTTTGATTTTCTATTAATGTCAATTGAGGTTGTTTGTTTTAATGTTGTATTATGAATTGTTTGTGATTGAGTTGATTAAATGACCATTAATTTGCTTAATTACATTCATGTTTCTAATTAGGGTTTGTGATTCATAATCACTAATTCTAATGTGTAGTAGCGAATTGTGAGGAGAACACGTATTCACTCACGATTTAGAATAAACCTATATTAAATTTTACTGCGTGGAATATTTGACTTATGCCTTTATGTCTTGCTTCATGCATCATTCAGTACGTTTGCAGCGCGTGTTGGAACAAATTGTATGTTATGGATTAATTAGGTGCGTGAATAATTAATCTACGTTAAAAAAGATTGGTAACCTCAAGAAATTAATTAACTCGACAGTGTGAGCAATGATTCGTGCTTAGGATGGATAGGATCTCTTGACTATATTTCTCATTGATTGAATTTTCTTGTTTAATTTACTTTCTTTTCATATTGCAATGACCAACTATTAAAATCCCTTTTAATTATTTGCTTAAATTTAATATCAGTGTGAGCAACTGTGCCCTTGTGGGATTGATCCTTACTTGTCGCTATATCAGTTTTAGTTTAGAGAATCGCGAGGTTAAATTTATCATATCTAACGACACTGTCAAATTTTTAGCGTTGTTGCCGGGGACACAACAGTAGTAAACACTAATTTTGTTTTCTTTTATCATTTAGAGTGCTTAATCTTTTCTATTCATTACTTTCAGGTATATATCAGACGACGACTATCAGTTCTGGTTGCAACAAATCCGAGGCTTTTGTAAGGAAATATGAAGGGAAGATGCTAAACCCTCTAATCAGGAGGCACCAAAAGAAAAAGTCAATCCTTACCATCTCTTCCAAGGAATAAGATTCCCACAAGCACCATTAGAAACAAGTAAGGAAGAAATGGCTAACCTCATTCACAACCCAACACTCAAGGAGTTGGCGGCTCCAGTGCTAGATCAACAGTCGCTGTGCAATCAACTTCCAACAACTGGTGCAGGCTTCAAGCTCAAGTCGGGACTCATCCACCTGTTGCAAAAGTTTCATGGTTTAGGGGAGAAGACCCAGATAAACACTTGACATAATTTCATATAGTCTTTGCAAGTATGTAGCTAGCTGGGGTGACTGAAGAACAAATTGCACTCAGAGCTTTCCCATTCTCTTTGACCGATTCAGCAAAAGAATGGTTGTACTACTTACCTTCTGGGTCAGTCACCACATGGATTGAGATGAAACATTAGTTCTTAGAGAAGTATTTCCCGGCCTCAAAAGCAACTGTCATCCGCAAGGAAATATGCGGGATTCGACAAATGACTGGGCAGATACTCTATGAATATTGGGAGCGCTTTAAGAAATTGTGGGCAAGCTGTCCACACCATCAGATATCAGAACAACTCCTGATCCAATACTTTAATGAAAGACTTTTACTATAAAGCCCTCAATATTAATAAAATTACTACAAGGAATTTTGGTGCAAATAAATAATTTTTTATGGGCATTTGTACAATTTTTTACTTCTTTTTGTCTATAAATAAAAGCCACTACACTAACCCATTTTTGACCACACATTTCCCTCTCTTATCCTCCACATCAGCTCTCACTCTCTCCTCTCCTCTCCAAAATGCTTAGCTCTCCCTCTCTCTCTCTCTTCAAAGTTGCCAAAAATTCTCCAAAACTTTAAAAGCTTATAACTTTCTCATCCAGTATTAAATTGACACATACAAAGTACCGGTTGAAATCTCTCGGCGAGAGATACATTTTGAGCTGTGGTTTGTCACTGAAAATAATCGGAGTTAGTTGGAAAACTTCCCAAAAAGTTCACTTTTCATGGGTTTCGTCGGTTTTCTTATTTTCGACCTACTTTGGGGGAAACGAGCACCACTATTGTGCTTGAGAGGGTCCAAACTGATGGATTGGAGGAGGAGCACCCGTGTCTCCACCGTTTGTCGCCAAAAATCACGCTGCCACTGTTGCCCGCCACCGCCGGCCATCCTTGTTGAAATTGAGCTGTGGGTTTTGTAGAGGATGTCGTGGGTAGCAAAAGCTGTCAAGATTCTCTGATCTGACGCTCGATGCGTGATGTGAACGTGGGCCCCCGATGCGTGATGTGACTTATGATTGCCGTTGACGAGTGGCTGACTACTGCGCCGTACGCATCAAGATGACCTGACACAGTATTGGAGGTACAGGAATTAATGTAGAAGGTTGGTTTGAGAGCCCACAACGTACCTGTTGTCTCGACGTCTATACCAAACCGGGTTACGATTGGGGATATTCGGTCCACCTATAGTCGGTCTTGTGGCACTTTGTTTGAGGATTCAGGGTTGTTATCGGTAGCTGTAGCGTGCTACCGACCGTCCTCTTGTTCTAGACTTTTTGTTGAGAGTTGAGAACTTTGAGATGTACTCGTGAGATTTGGAGAAGAATTTTACAATATTTATATCTGGTTCAAATATAATAAAACTCGTTAGAAATTCACTTGACGAATAACCGAACTAATTAAAGGTTTGACTAAAAGAGATTTGGTAATAGTATTCCTACTGGACTCGATGAGCTCATCCAGTTTTTCTCCCATATTTCAGGAGGTGTACAGTGCGACCTTTCTAACGAGGCGTAGTAGTTCCTTGTTCGAGACTTGGAAGGCGTTTCTCCCTCTTGCCCTTCTTTAAGTGTAGGTTTTCTTTGGGGTTTTTGGTTCAGACTTTTAAGAATGGATAACTGTATAATTATCTACTTAGAGTATTTATGACCGATGGGGATTTTTATTTTTACTTAGTTGTGGTGGTGTACTAAACTGTGAATTTTATAATTGTTTTTATTTTTATGTTAAGACCCTTGGGAAAATTTCAAGTTGTTATTTATACTATTTTACATTTATTTGAAAGACTTTATTTATCATTTCAGTAATTCAATTAACCCCTATTTAGGAGGCGTTACACTAACCAATGGAAATGAGCATAATAGATGCAGCTAGTGGTGGTGCATTGATGAATAAAACTGCATACGTAGAAAGGTAATTGATTGGCAACATGTCAGCTAATTCTCAACAGTTTGGTCAACACCAACCCGCTCACAATGGGTTAATGAGGTACATACTTCATCCATAGAGAACTAATTGGCCAACCTGACGACCATGGTATCACAATTGTCCACTAACAACACACCGCAGGCACGATCCTGTGGTATTTGTGCATTGATAGGGCACCTAACTGATATGTGTCCCACTTTGAAATCTGATATTGTGGAAGAGGCTAATGCACTAAGGGGCTTTCCAGGTCAACCACCTCCTATATAGAAAAACCACCCTAACCTAAGTTATGGAAATCAGTAATGTCAGAATTTTTCACAAGGCACAGTGAACGAACCACCAAGGGGCCAACAGACGGCTTCCACTGGGAATGCGGTGGTGGATGAATTGATAAAGAGCTTGATGATAGGTCAAACTCAATTGTAACGGGGCCAAATTCAATTACAACAATAATATACGCAACTTGCCCAAAAGACTGATCTCTACGCTCAGAAGACTGACACTCATCTCCAATTGTTAGAAAAACAAATAGGGCAATTAGCAACCTCTATGAGCAAGATGGAAGGTCAAGGCTCGGGCAAACTACCATCACAAATGGTAGTAAACCTGAGGGGGAGTGCAAGCGCTGTCACATTAATGAATGTGAAGGAACTGGAAGAACGGCCTCCAGTAAGCAAACCAGAAGACAAGGAAAAAGACAAGAAGCGTAACATTGAAAAAGAAAAAGAGGTAAGTACATCTAACCCTGCCTCTTATTATATAACACCACCTTCGTTTCCTAGCAAGTTAGCACCAAAGAAAAAGGAAGAGAAGGAGCGCGAGCTTCTAGATGTCTTCCACAAGGTGGACATACCTTTACTTGATGCCATCAAGCAAGTCCCTCGCTACGCTAAGCTCTAAAAAGATATTTGCACCAATAATAAATGCCTATTGAGGAATGAAAATGTAAGTGTAGGGGAGATGTTTGTCGGTGGAACTCTAAAAGAAGATATTAACTAAATGCAAAGACCCCGGCACATTCATTATCCCTTACACCATAGGCAATACTCGTTTTGAACGAGCCATGCTAGATTTAGGAGCCTCAATTAATGTCACGCCTTATTCAATTTATACTTCTTTAAATCTAGGCTCGTTAGAAGAAAATGGTGTCATAATTCAATTGGTAGTCGCTTTAAAACCTATCCCAAGGGGGTAGTTCAAGATGTTTTGGTGCAGGTAAACAAGCTCATCTTCCCGGTGGATTTCTATGTCCTCGAGATAGAAAGCGACAGTTCACCTAATGCAACGCCAATCCTTCTACGGCGACCATTCTATAGCCTGAACAAAGATAGACGTACATGACGGGTAGCTTACTATGGAGTTTGTTGGAGAGAAGATACGCTACAATATTTTTTAAGCGATGAGATATTCGAGCGACGTCTACTCCGTCTTTGGAATTGACGTGATTGATGAACTCTCTCAACGTATTCTCTATCTACATGGTGAAGACGTGAAAGAGGTGGCTATTTCTGAGGCCATCACGACAAACTAGGTGGAAGAAACACTTCATTAAGACATCATCTAAGTGGTTTCTATTCTAGACACAACCCATCCCATAGGTAACATGGAAGTCTCTTACATATATTTACCACTAACAAATAAGAAATTGTTTCCTTAAGTGCAACATGCTCCTACTATCGAGTTGAAGCCCCTCTCGGATCACCTAAAATATGCATTTTTTGATGACAACAATAACCTCTCGGTGATCATAGCCAAGGGTCTAGAACTACAACTGATCAAAGTACTTCAAGAGCACAAGATGACAATTGGATGTACAATAGAGGAGATCAAAGGAATAAGCCCATCATTGTGTATGCACAAAATCCTTTTGGAAGAGGAATCAAAACCATCAAGAGAGGGTCAAAGGTGACTGAACCCTCCTATGACAAACGTGGTGAAGGAGATCTTAAGACTCCTTGATGTTGGGGTCATTTATCTTATCTCTAACAGCAGATGGGTAAGCCCCGTCTAAGTGGTGACTAAGAAGTCAGGAGTCATAGTGGTAAAGAATGAAGACAATGAACTCGTCCCAATAAGAGTTCGGATAGGGTTGCGCATGTGCATTGACTACGCCAAACTGAATGCCGCCACACGTAAGGACCACTTCCCCTTACCATTCATTGATCAAATGCTAGCAAGGTTAGCCAGACACACTACTACTTTTTAGATGGATACTCCCGTTACAATCAAACAGTGATTGCTCCGGAGGACCAAGACAAAACAACCTTCATATGTCCGTTTGGTACCTTTGCTTATAAACGTATACATTTTGGGCTTTGCAACCCTAGATCTCCTTTCCCTCTGCCTCTCTACCCCCAATTTCTCCTTTCTTTTTCCTCATTCTCTCCAGTTCTCCCAACTCTGCCACCAAATAGCCGTCGTCTCTCTCTCTACCGCCCTCTTCACCGCCAAACACCACTTCTACTCCACTCCGACCACCACCCATCCTCGCCTTCTCCCTCTTTCCTCTTTCTTTCATCGCCATCACCTATCCTTGCCCACCACTTCGAAACACAACCTCTGCCTTCTTCCCAATGCCGCCGACCACCACTGACCTCCATCCACAGTCGTCGGTGTTCATCGTCACCACCTCTACCATCGGTCTCCATTGCCACCATCGTCTTGCCTTGGTCGCGTTCTCGACTAGTCCCTCCACTACCCACGGCCCACTGCATTGAGCCTCTCAGACCCCACTCGATAATCTCGTTCCTATTCTGGCTTGATTTTGCTGATTTTTTGTTGCGCTTTAGTTGTGGTGGCTCACTGTTTGATTACTTCTGAGATTGTGTTGTGGAATTCTGTTCTGGGTTGTATGGTTTGGAGAATTATTTTGTGCGTGGGTGTTTTCTCTCTCAGAATGCAGAACAAGCGCATTTTACTAGCCGGGAGGCCAAAGACGCCTACAGTCGCATGATTAGAAAAAAAAATAAAAGGTGAAAGAGGTTTGGTACTCTCAGCCAGTTATGAATAGCGATACGGCGTAATTTTTGAGACTATCGCACAGCGTCAAAAGGACGAATTTTGTAGACTGCAACAACACGGCGGGTCTGGTTTGGGAGTTTTATGCAAACATCATCAACCGGCGATGCTTTATCGTCCATGTTCGAGGCAAAGAAGTCCCTTTCGTGATCAGATCCAACAACGCATTTGTTCACCTGCTGAATAATACAATGGCTTAAGATGGGTACACTCGCTTCATTATTGGGATGATTAACAAACATGATATCATCAACACCCTCTACCACCCTAACGCCGAGCCCACTAGTCTAGGGCCAAGTGAAACATATAAAGCATGTGAAAATGGCACGTGTTGCTAAGGCGTGGACATATTTCGTGGCTGCCAAACTCCTTTCGGTGAGTTAATTCCATCACGTCACTCGAGATCGTGTCCTCCTTGTTTACACCTTCATCAAGGGCCTCCAGTTTGATGTTGTCCGAGTCATTCGCGAAAACATACTGCACATCTCCAAGGGCTCAATGATTGCCGGGTCTGTGCCTCAATGCTGGTGTCCTACTTATCTCTAACAAAATTGAAGCGCCCATCCAAAAGACGATTACTGGCCAGATGATTAACTCGTATGAAGATGAGGACGGAGAGGCCGAACCTGAGGAGCCGGCTGACAC
Organism: Boehmeria nivea var. tenacissima; assembly: GCA_018132145.1. Lineage (NCBI taxonomy): Eukaryota > Viridiplantae > Streptophyta > Magnoliopsida > Rosales > Urticaceae > Boehmeria > Boehmeria nivea. The sequence goes on from CM030882.1 coordinate 4,692,375, forward strand.
TCTGGAACAAGAAGCGGCAGCAACAAATGATATGGACGTGGATAAACCGGACACAGGGTACGACCTGGAATGGATGGCCGGCATGGACTGCCAACTTCAACATCTTTCCCTCCAAAACAACTTTCTGGTGCTACAAAATACTTATCTCATCGAGCAGTAGCTGAACCAGATGGCTTACTTTCAGGAGAGGGCAAACTATGAGATGGTGTACACAACAGCCTTGAACGACCTGTACAGCCGCTGGGAGCTAAATCGGGATCAAACAGTGATCTTTCAACCGCCACCACCAGTCTTGACTTTCATGCATCAACCACCGCATCCACCATAACCACTACTGGAGGCCTAAATACCTTCACCAGGCAGTCCTTCTTACATGTCTTTGCATTGTTTTATCATTTTTTTTTGCTTTGCACTAAGGACATTGCTTTCGATAAGTGTGGGTGATATTCCATATCTTTTATTGTATTTTAGTTGTCTTAATTGTTATTTTGATAATTTATGATGTTAGTTATTATATTTTGTATTAGGTTTCTTTTAATATCATTGAAACATTTAAGAGAAATCATAGAGGATTGAAAGTTCCAAGCCTGTGATAAGAAGTTAATTGAGAATTGAATAACTCTGTGAATGAGATTGTGCTACTGTGTTGAGTGATTGACTCGCGACCATCCTTGCCACACTTTGAAAACTTGATAGAACACAATAGTTGGTTTGACCATGATCACAAGTACACATAGAAAGGAATTATGCATACACAAATAGACTTCGAGCTTGGTTGATTGTCACTTCAGGAAAAGTCCTAGGTAATTTAAACTTCGAGGAATAATTTAGGCCATCTTTGGACCGATTGAGCCTTTCTAGCCCACCTTAACATTATTGCTCCATAGTCATCGGTTTGAGCCATATATGTATGTCCGTTTTTGTCACCCAAATCCTAGTTGAATGACATGTCCTTACCCATGACCTAAGCGATAGCGTTAAAATAAAGTAAGCCCGGGTTATGAGACAACGAAAGTACTAAACTCTCGGTCTAGGTAAAAAACTAAAAAAAAAAAAAATTCTCTTAAGGAAAAATAAAAGGGACACAAAATGTCAAGTGTGGGGGAATTGTTAAAAAAAAAGTGACAAAAGATCGAGAATGTTAGATACTCTGGAGTAACTCGGGATGACTCATTGGTTGAGGAAAAACTTTAGGTGCTAAGGGTTTTAAGTCACTTAACCAAATTAACCGACCCAAAGCCCAACATTATGTTACAAGCTTTAGAAAGACTTATTGACCTAGAATTTGTTTCAACCTACATTAGTGGAGAGTGCATTAAAACTAATGAATATAATATGAGCATAACGCAATCCGAGAAGAAAGCGTGATGTGATAAGTAATGGTGTGCAATTGACGGTTGATAAGGAGGCATGACTAGGCAGGTTAAGAACGAGACATGGTTTACACTTGAATTTTGCTGAGTTAGGGTATGATCAATTTTTGAGGCACAATTGGTAAATGAGTAAAGATTCCATTATTTCAGTTTCAATGATCAATAAAGTGTCACAATCACGGAGTAGGCAATACACACTTGCACAGGGACGAGCAAGAAATAAGTGTAGAGTAATTTGATGATGTACATATATATAGCTATTTCATAATGAATGTCCTTAGATTTATGATATTTTGGATGTTATATTGTGGTTAATTGATTGAATCTTAATGTTTCAGGTCTATATTAGAGCAACGAGGGGAAAGAAAGCAAAACGGAGCAAAAACAGAGACTTGTAAGAAAAACATACCTAGGTGCCATGGCCCTGCTGAGAGGCACTGCGGCGCTACACCATTTTCCAGGAAAATGTAACTTTTTGAGCACCGCGGCGCCATTCCTAGAGCTGCGGCGCCATTTCCTTAGCGCAGTGACGCCATTGCTGAAAAGACTTTGCGCATATTCCTCAGTGTCGCGGCGCCATGGCGTCATCAATTACGAATTAATTCAAATTTGACCTAATTCGAAGCCAATTGAGGAGAGGCTATAAATACAAGTTAGAAAACCATGAAAAGACAGCTTTTAGCACTCAAGAACTCATAAGGAAGGGAGAAGAAGGAATGAGAAGAATCAAAGCTGAAGGCCCACCGTGTGGAGGCTCCGGCAACCCAGTTTCTTTCTTCTTCTCTTTAATTCTCTTTGTAATTTCAATTAATTATGAGTAGCTAAATTCCTTGCAGTCGAATGGGCCTTGAAGCCCTAACAGATAATTTGTGAACACTGTTTGATTTTCTATTAATGTCAATTGAGGTTGTTTGTTTTAATATTCTATAATGAATTGTTTATGATTGAGTTGATTAAATGACCATTAGTTTGCCTAATTACATTCATGTTACTAATTAGAGTTTGAGATTCATAATCACTAATTCTAATGTGTAGTAGCGAACTATGAGGGCAGTGCGTGTTCACTCACGATTTAGAATGAACTTAGGTTAAATTTTACCGCGTGGATATTTAACTTATGCCTTTATGTCTTGCATCATGCATCATTCAATCTGTTTGCTGTACGTGTTGGAACAAATTGTTTGTTAGGAATCAATTAGGTGGGTGAATTAGAAAAGATTGGTAATCTCAATAAATTAATTAACTCGACAATGTGAGCAATGATTCGTGGTTAGGGTGGATATGATCTCTTAACTATATTTTTCATTGATTGATTGCTCTTATTTAATTTATATTCTTTTAATATTGCAATAACCAACTATTAAAACCCCATTTTAGTTATTTGCTTAAATTTAATATCAGTGTGAGCAATTGTGTCCTTGTGTGATCGATCTTTACTTTTCGCTATACTAGTTTTAGTGTAGAGAATTGTGAGGTTAAATTTGGCGCATCTAACGACACTGTCGCTTTCGCAATTTACATTTCAGTATTTTTCTCTTTTTTTTTTGTATCCGAATATATGTACACTTGTCCATATACTCTAATACACCCTTCTACTCGATCGTATATTATGAAGGTGGAGCGACGCGCTTAGCTAGCCCGTGTATTGTACTGCGTGTCTAAGACGTCATTTATGGATTTGACCTCGAGTTGTCTCAATGACGTGACTTCAGTCAGTGTATGTGAATTTGACCCATGTGTCGACTTGGCATCATACGATTTCTCTTTCGGCCATTACTTAAGATCGTGGTGGTTACCATTATTCGACCCCATATTTTGGCATAGTATCTATATTTTAGCGTAACATCCACATTAATATAGGCCATCGTGACGTGGTTTCAACCCGTTACATTATGATGCAAGCAATAGTTTGGTGGAACATTCTTGTGCATCTCCATAAAGCCAACGGGAATAGGGCGTTGTATGGCATGGTTACTTTACTTTGACATTATGCGACGTAGATAATCTAACCATTTGGTCAAGCATCCCTGCACACGTCATTTAAAGCCGACGAGTTGATATCCTTTTACATGAATATGGCATGGTTACTTTACATTATGTAATATTTTACTTATATTATTTGTTTTACCGCCAATATTTATATATGTCATGACATGCTAATTATTTGCATATCATATTCATACATTTGCTCATTATACAATGTTTACAAGCTTTACTTAATATATTCTTAGTTTCCTTAATCATATATCTTACCTGATTATGTGCTTATTTATCTTAATCGCATGCTTCGTTTGATTATGCTTTACCACATGCCTATCGACCCGTTATATTATGATGCAAACAACAGTTTGGTGGAACGTTCATATGCGTCTCTCCAAAGTCAATGGGAATAGGACGTTATATGACATGGTTACTTTACTGTGACATTATGTGACGTAAATAATCAAACCATTTTGTGAAGCGTCCCTACACATTTCATTTAAAGCCGACGGGTTGATATCCTTTTACATGAATATGACAGTTACTTTATATTATGTTATATTCTACTTATATTATTTATTTTACTGCCGATATTTATATATGTCATACCATGCTAGTTATTTGCATATTATAGTCATACACTTGCTCATTATACATGTTTATATGCTTTATTTGATATATTCCTAGTTTCCTTAATCACATATCTTACCTGATTATGTGCTTATTTGTCTTAATCGCATGTTTCATTGATTATGATTTATCGCATGCCTACTTACCTACCTTACTTGAAATAACATGATTATACGACCATCCGTTTTATTAGTATATTATAGACCATATTCATATGTTATAGTTAGAATGTAGAAATGTTACATCGTATAGTTTACATGAACATATGTTTTGTATGTCATTTTCATGTCCATGTATTTTAACCTCGCTAAGGCTCATCTTACATGCTTATGTGACATTGGTTGATTATGTACATAGCTCTAGACCTAGAAGTCATCCTGAATGTATATCTTATCACGTAAATTGATTAATTTATTGTCAATAATGTTCTTATGAATAATCCTACATTGATTTTCTTTCTACTTATCTTACATGTCCACTCACATGTTACTATCCTCCGGCATCATATTGTTGTCCTGTGGAACCAATGCTTACTATTACCGTCCTCTGGGACTGCCCATTGTGAGTGGATTACTATGTTCCTCATACATACGCTTGTCTTCTAGGACTAATTCCTGTGTGGCTTTCTACAGTTATCACAAGGGTATTTTAATGTAAAGATCCTCGGTAAACCTGCTTTGACATATTAAAGGATAACTCACATTATTATAACGATATGAGCTTATACACTTCTCTACTTCTTATTCTGGCTCCACCATCGGCTATACATCCTTACATCATCTTATCATGGCTCCGGCCTTCGCTATGCGCCCTCATATTACCATATCATGGCTATCGCGCCAACCATCGATTCTGGCCACCACGACCGATATATTATCCGATCACCTATTGACTATTAATGAACTGTTTCTTTATATTATGGATTGTTTACATTTCTTTGGTTGATTGATTATGTGATTACATGCATTTTACGTACCGTCGATTCTAATTATTACTACTGATAGGCGTTTTAATCGTTTTCTTGACATGCTAGCAGATTATTTGTTTACCTAATTACTTATTCATGCATGTCCATATATTGATAATGTGTTTCATGCATTAAAGTTAACTGCCGATTGAATATGTTTAACCGCCGACTGGATATGTTTAGCCGCCGATCATATTTTTATGCCATAATTATTGTATATTCTATAGTATCATCACTATTTTACATTCAAAGCATGGGTACCCATTTTTGTTATAAATCATGGATGTTATGCTCTAACTTTTTGATTTGGATAACTTGTGCTAGGGTTTCTAAAACCGCTTGTGTTTTCATTTCTCACAGGTACTGACTTACATAGAGTAGGGTAGGGGTGCTTCCCTTCATGGTTGTCACTCCAGCTCGCCATCCAGCATCTCACTATGGGGACAATACTACTGGTTCGTCCAAATCGGTTGATGGTCCAAAAATTCAGCGCCTTATCCAAATCTAGTGCCTTATCCAAGACTAGTGTCTTACTTGATCGAAGCCCAATTTGACGAGCCGAGTCCATCAAGCCCACGTTTGAAGACGAACCTACCCGAGAAATCTTTCAGTGCGAACTTGGGCCACTTTCTTCTTTGTCGTATGCAGCATAGGCGTCTTTACCTCCCACATTAAAATGGCGACGCACAAACGACACCCCACAAATTCCATGTAGTCCACTCTCACACTCTCCGCGAAGGATAAGGCGTGACAGGACTTTCGAGCAAAGAATAAGGAGTCGTTGAAAAGCACCGAAAAAGAAAGTGAAGAAACGATTGCTTAATGAGGAGCCGAAAATGATCTGAAAAACCATATGCCTCCAAGCACATTATCAAGAAAACTTCATTCCAACCTATCGTATTCTTTATGCATATCAATTTTCATTGCTATAAGGCCCCATCTGGCACGCTTTCGCTTGATGGTATGGAAAATCTCTTGAGCAAGCACGGAGTTCTCCGCAATCCATCTATTTTTAACAAAAGCAGATTGGTAAGGTGTTGTCAACTTATCAATTGTAGTGAGGTTCTACTCACCTTGTTTTCAAATACTTGAAAATTCTTGAATTTTAGCTTACTGATCAAAACAACATACGTAACCAAAAAACATAATCAAGAGTTAAAACTTAAACCAATTAACCGATAAAACTTAATCCTAGTGTTGACACATAACTATAATAAGATTGCAGTTTCGAACCTAAAATATAAATTTATGGCAAAAATGACTGTCAACCTAATGAATTTAAAATTTCTTGATATGAATACATGTAAAAAAATAAAAATAAAAAATAAAAAGCAATCTTTTCTTGGAATATATCGAAAATCAAATTATAACTTGTTCAAAAACGACATTCAAGAATCAGAGACAAAATAAAATTTTTTGTATATCTATTTAACAGTTAGATTTCTGTAAAACTATTATGAAGAAAGTCATATTATTTTTCAACAATCTATAAATTTCCTCTTTTGTAACCCCCAACCCCGGAGTTATCCTACTGACTCTATACCGGTATATGACTCTCAAAGAATAAAATTCTGACATTTTTAAATATCATCTTGAATCATCGAATGAAGTATGAAATTTTAGTTTCACTACTAATTATATCCATTTAGAAATTATTTTTATATAATGGTGGCCAAAAAAGTGAAGTTTGGCTTAATTTACAAAAATTGCACAATAGCCCTTGAACTTTTGAAAAATTATACTTTTCGCTCAATTTTTAGAAAAATGACCCTCGTAACATGCTTGTAAGGCTACAAAATGACTTTAAGTCATATAATGAGCTTTAGTCTAAATTTTGAAGTCATTCTGAGCTAAGAAAATTGAAATGACAAGATTTCAGTAATGTTTGGATTTTACCGTAAAGAATGGAAAAATTAGTAACCGACCTCAAACGACCACAAAGAGTTAAACTTAAATTCTAATTATATTTTTAGATGTTATTATAAATAAATAAAAGCCTTGTAAATTCTCGGGTAAAAAAAAATCAAGAATAGAAAATGTTAGTTATGGTAAGTTGGGAAAATAACAGTTTAGTCACCGTTACCATGATAACGGATTCCTCGGAAGTCCGTTAGGTGGGAAATGAATTTTTTCCTTATTATTATATTCCAAGTATTAAAGGCGTAAATTAGACCAAATAATATAATAAATGGAGGTGAGCTCAAATTTTTAGAATTTTAATCAACGTTGAGTCATAATTGGAAGTGAAAGTGAAAGGGGTCATGGCTAGGTGTAGAGAAAGTTAGAAGTTGTTGACAAGTGTCAAAACTGTAGGGCCCTTGGAGGCTATCTTTTGCTAATTGTAAGCCATAAGATGAGATATTCAGATAAAATGAGTGGCCAAGATGGTGCAGCCCTTGATGAGTGAATTAAAAAATGAAAAATTGAAATAAAATTTGAGAGAGAGGGGTAATGCTCGGCCATAATGGGAAGAGAGAGAGAGATGCAAATGTTTAAGCTTGTTTTACAAGCTTTCAAGATTGCCTATAAAAGGAGACCTAAGGTTAAAAGCTCCCATTTTTGCTCCCGTTCTTAAAATTAGAGAGAGAGGCTGAGCAAGAGAGAAGAGAGGAGAGAAGAGAAGAATTTTGCTAGTTCTTGCAAGAGGAAAGAAGAAGAGAAAGAGCTTGCTTTTTTCAAGTTTGATCAAATCTAAGGTAAGCTCTAGACAATCATGGGTTTTTCTTTTAGTTTATCTTCTTAAACACTTTCTAAAAAACCCTTTTACCTCCTATGTCATTAAGAATCAAGAATCATTTAAAGAAGATTTTTGGAAGAGAAAAGCCATAAAGGGCCGTCCAACCTAGAAGAAAGACAACAAGAGAAAAGGAAATGTTCAAGCTTGAACTTTTGGTAGAATCTCTTGAAAATTTGTGGGTTCTGAATAGCTTTAGGTTTTAGTTTCTTTTTCATGAAGCCTTTGGTTGTATTGTGATGAGAATGTTCTATAATAATTAGTGCTCCTTAGCTTGCTTAAGTTAGAGTTAAATCCAAACCCTAGCACTAGAAAGCCAGTCGGGTTTTTCTCTATGCGTGTATGGCGCTCTTTTGTGTGTGTACAGGTCTCGGCCAAGCCTTGACCTTTAGGCCTTATTTTATTTTCTTGTATTCCTTAGATGTTTCCTTGTTATATCTTTGATGAAGGAACATAAGTGGTTAAAAAGGATTTTACGAGCGCGAGGGTTTTCAACGGACAGTCGTGACTAACAATAAAGGATTTTCAAAACCGTGAGCTTGAGATTTGTCGAACCTAAGATTTTGAGCAAAGTTAAATGAACATTTGGAATTCTTGTTCAACTATTTTTTCTCTGCCCTTGATGAGTTTAAAGGATTTAAAATGGTAAACAAAGGAAATAAGTAGTTCGATAAGTTTTCCGAGCAAACCGTGAGTATACAAAAGACTAAGTGTAAATATTTTTACAACGTTTTGAAATGTGCGCTCTAAAGCTCTTAAACAATCATGAAGAACACTTAAGACTCCCTTTAAGACCTTAAGTTTTAAGGTGATTTTATGAATAAAAGAAAAAGAATTAAAAATAATAAGACTATTGGTTTGAGCAAAATTTTGAGCAAACTAGAAAATGCATTTTTTTTATTAAAAAAAACTAGTTATAAACGGACCTTTAACACTTTGATGACGGTTGAGATGAGGATGAAATATCTCCTTAAATACCTAGATGTTACAGCCATTTTAGTAGAATGTGATATTGATAAAAGACGGTAATGGTTTTGACCTAAAATAACGGTTCCGAGCAAAACCGTGAAAACAACGTAAAGAAAATGTCCCGTTTTGTAGACTTAAGTAATAAGAGATTTATTAAAGATTCGATGAAGTTTATAATAAGGATTAAAAGTTCCTTGAAAACCTAGAAGCCATTGCCACTAAATGTGTTTGGCAATAGTGAAACCACATCAAATGATTTTAAGTTTTATAGTGACGGTTTCTAGCGAAACCGTAAAAAGAATTAAGGAAAACATGTCATTTTAAACAAGAACGAAATGAGCTCTCGAAGCTTTAATAAAGGTTCAGTATAAGGACTAAATATGTCCTAAAAGAGACCTAGAAGCTACTGCCCTCCTAGTGGCTTGGCATTTTTAAAGAAAGGATAAGAATTCAAGTTAAAAGACATTTTCAAATATCACTGTAACCGAGAGCTCGATAAAACCCTAAGAGTGGTAATTAGTATTTTAACTAAACGAACTTGGACCTTTCAATTAGGGTTGAAAATAAAAAATCGAACAATCAAAATATGAAAAATAACCGACCGAATCAAAAAATGGTTCAATTCCTTATGGAAGCGTATTTTTGTTTTATTTTATTTAAAAAAAAATAAGTTTAGCATTGCAGATGTTAGGACTCCAACACGAGACCTGTGAATGAACTAGTGGCGCAAGCGTCCAACAATACCACTTAACTAGCATGCTTCTTCGTTCAAATCTACCAATAAATTATAAATATTTAGCTGGTTTTAAATACGTGGATACAATATTTTGGATCTCCACATTGTTTAGAGATGAAAGGTTTCACGTCTTATGCTCTTATAAATACTAGTTGAGTATTTGTCCCTCAGTACTGATTCTATCAAAACTCCAAAGCTTAACTTTTAAGCTTAAGAGTTTTAATAATTTTATAAAATCTTCTTAATATAATAACTATTTTATGTTAGTCATACATTAATATTTGGTAGCTATTTATATTTATTTAATTTATATGTATTTTTATTTTTTAGAGTAGTTTGCACTGGTGTCCTTTGAACTTTACAGGGTAGGACAATCTGCCCCCTAATCCTTTATTTTTGGAATTTTGCACCTTGACTTCGAAAATCATGGCAAATCACTACAAATTGATAACTTTCGTAAAAAACTTGGACGGAATATGACATGTGCATACCACGTGACCCATTACGAAGGGCATTTGGGTCTTTTTACTATTCATCATCATCTTCTTTTTTATTTGTTTTTTCACTTTATCTCTTCTCTTTTTTTTCTTCATAGTTCCTTCTCTTCGGCTTCACAATTCTTGGAAAGCCAAATAGCCAGCAATTCATTTCACAATCATAAAAAAAAATAGCTGAATGCTCTTGACTTGGAAAGCCAAATAGCCAACAAGCAAACAAACAAATTGGCTTTACTTATCCATTCAACACAACAGTTGGTGTGCAATTTCAGTTGAGAAACATTTGGGTTTTGCAGAGGTAAATATATCACCTAAACTACATGAACAAATAATAGATATTGAACATATTAATTTTATATAATATACTTCTTTCTAAAAGGAAATGACTGGTTTTGAATTGAAAGGATGGGTCAAAATTATTATCTTTGAATCCATCACGTAGGCCAGCCACATGAGCTTATCGATTACCACCATCAGCTTCTTCTTCTCCCACTTCTCGGCCACTGTCGTGGACGTCTACACCACCACCACAGCCAACGAGAGGCAGAGCACGTGTTGGAGGATACGATCCACGAGCCATGTGGTCACTCAATCATGTCTAAGCTAGAATAACTGGACAAATCCAGAAGAGGTCTTCCCAAATAGGATTTGGCAAGTCTAGCCGACTAGGATTGAGCAGGGCAAGCCGTCTAGGATAGAGTGGACATGCCCTTGTACAATCCCGCGTGAAACAAGCTCGAGCAACCAGCGACGGACCCTACTATGCGTATCCCGTACAAACGTATACTGTCATGTTGGTATTGCAACCTACCACTGCATAAGACAGAGCGTCGTTGCACTGCCACTACCGAGTTACAGCTCCTCCACGATCTCTAAATGCTCACAAGTAGGACGCAGCAACAGAACGCACGTCTAGTACTGCATCTTTGAAGATGCCACATGTTGGTGGAGGCTAGGTCGAATCCACTCACCTATCAAACGAACCCGACCTGGGGTAACTCATATAAAAGGACGAAGGGATAACTTGTAAATGAGGGATTTTTTTGATGCTTTAGGACTCGCTCACACTTGGGCGAATTTGAGTATTAACATTTGGCGCTAGAAAGAGGGCCCTCGTGAACACTTGTGTTTTTAGGCTCTCACTAGCAACCCACAATGGCACATCACGGGGAGACTTCTCGAGCAAACACGATCGGCGAAAACCCTCTTCGAGAGCGAGCTGAGAAAAGAGTAGACCCACCGCCACGTGCTCCGTCCAAAACAACAGTTCTCGAGAATCAAGTTCGCGACCTCACCGCTATCGTTCAACAACTTCTCCATGCTATTCAAGGTGGTCTGCAGGCACCTGCTCCGCTGAATGTGCCTGAACTTGAAGAAGAACCACTGGGATTTCCCGATGAAACCCAACTCTTGAACCCGGACTCGGTGCATCGAGAGCACCTGGTCAAGCACCAGCTGCCTTAGAAGGACCCAGAGCTGAAGACGAATGACATGGCGAACCTCAAGGGATATCGGAGATACGTGAAGTAGAAGTGCAATGTTGACAAGCCGCTAATGCCCCACGTGTCGTAGAGGAAGCTCGAGAACGCCGCCCAGCCAATGCGGTTCCACGACCAGCAGCATCGCATGCGTCTGCAGCACAAGAAGATGACGAGATGGCAACTTGGGTCCCAGGTGAGAACCCACCGGTACGTCCCATCCAGTAAGCAAATGCTCAACCAGAGCAAAGTGTCGGCCAAGACAATATGCTACTTTGAATACAACGTCAGTTGGATCTTTTACAACGGGCAGTCAATCGCGGACCACGCATCGGACCAGACGTCGAAGAAAGCGAACCTCCCTTCTCGGAGGAAGTGGTTCGAGTTCCTTTCCCAACAAGGTTTAAGATGCCGATAGCGTTCTTCGACGACACTACCGACCCAACGAAACACCTAGAGAATTACCGGTCGCTAATGGCACACCAAAACGCGAGTGATGCGATCCTCTGCAAGTCGTTCTCCTTGACATTGATAGGGCCGCTAGGGTTTGGTACCTCAAACTACACCCTGGAAGCATCAGTTCTTTTAGGGAACTTTGACGCCTCTTTTCCTCACAATTCCTTGGAGGCCTTCCGAAGAAGAAAGACTCAACACACTTGTTTTCCATTAGGCAGGGGAAGGATGAGTCGTTGAAAGCGTACGTGTCAAGATTTTCACAAGACCTTATCTTGGTGGATGGATACAACGTGGAAACTATTGTCCCAGCAGCTCGGGAAGGATTACGTAATTGGAAGCTTCTTTGGGAAGTTGCACATGATAAGCCTAGAACTTGGGCCGAATTTTACTCGCTCGCGCAACAGCATGTGGTTGCTGATGAATACCTATCTATTCAGAATGAAGCAGAGGCAGTATTGAAGGTGCCCCAGCAACAACCAAAGCGGAAGAGAGAGAATCTTGAGCGAGGAGGTCGTCCAGAGCTGAGCAGCTGACCAGCTTCTCATCCCGAGTAGAAGAGGACCCGACCAGCCGACCAGCTCGGTAGGTCGTTTCCACGTGTACACTCCCCTTACAGCTTCCGTCGATCACGTGCTAATGTAAATTGGAAACAAAGGCTTACTCAAGGAACCCCTCCCTCCCTCCCCCATCCCCCCTATTTAAGTCTGATTGAAGTAGACAGAACCGCAATAAGTTTTGCAGATTTCATAGAGACGTTGGACAAGACACTAAAGACTGCATTCAATAGAGGGTCTAGATTGAGATAGTGATCCGAGATGGCCATTTACGCGAGTTCGTGGAACGCTTCTTGCTAACGACCCCGGTAGCCCAGCAGACCAAGTAGCCAGCCTTACCAGCACCATTAATAGGGGGAGGATGGCGGAGCAGGAGCCCGAGCACGTCGTCCGCACCATCTCAGGGGGACTAGTAACCGGTGATAGTAGAAAAGCAAGAAAGGCATATGTTAGGCACGCTCGAGAGGTCATTGGAGGCTTACAGATCAATATGACCGAACACATCACAAAATTTTCTCGAAAGAAGGGTTTTGAGATTTCTTTCCCGGAGGAAGAAGCGCGAAAAGTCATCCACCCCCATACAGATTCCTTGGTGATTGAGATAAAAATTGCTAATAGTAAGGTGTTACGGGTTCTCGTTGACACAAGAAGCTCAGTTGATATATTATTCGAGGGAGCGTTAAGGCAGTTACGCATCAGTGGAGCGCAAATGGTGCAAGTCAAGACTCCTTTGTACGGGTTTGTAGGAGATTGTGTCTACACTAAGGGAACAATCACTCTACCAACTATGTTTAGGGAAGCTCCTAATCAGATGACGCGTATGGTTGAATTCTTGGTTGTCGACAGACCCTCCGCCTACAATGCGACCATCAGACGCCCCACGTTGAATGCCCTCTGTGCTGTAACTTCTATTTATCACCTCGCAATGAAATTTTTGACTGAATTTGCAGTCGGAGTTGTCCGAGGAAGCCAAGTGACGGCACGGGAATGTTACGCGATGGCGATGTCTCATAAGTGACCGATAGATGCTAGCCCTTCTTCCATACACTGAAAAGAGGAAAGAGTTTTGTTTGGGATGAAAAGTGCGCGGAGTCATTGCAAGAGTTAAAGAAATATTTGGCGAGTCCACCGCTTCTTTCGAAACCAAAACCAGGAGAACCCTCTATTTGTACTTGGCAGTGTCAGAGCATGCGATCAGCACGGTGCTAGTTAGAGAAGTAGAGAAAGTTCAACGCCCAGTGTATTATGTCAACCAAGTCTTGCAAGATGCAGAAACTCGCTATACCAACCTCGAGAAGTTGGCATTCGCCTTGCTCATCGCTGCAAGAAAGTTGCGCCCTTACTTTCAAAGCTACCCTATCATCGTCGTCCCGACCAACTACTCGTTGCAGCAAGCTCTGAACGGACCAAATTCTTCAAGAAGGTTTGCTAAGTGGGCACTCGAATTGGGAGTCTATGGAGTTAGTTACGTGCCAAGACCGACGATCAAAGCGTAGGCCTTAGCAGACTTCATTGGCCGAATTTACTAGTCGACCGCTGTTACTTCGCCAGATCATGGGAAGGGTAAGGCAGTGGTCGCATCCCCCAGCCCACTAGAGCAGAAGCCTTCCCAGATATTTCGGCTTGGAAGCTTCATATTGATGGCGCTTCAAACGTGAACGGGAGTGGAGCGGGGCTTATCCTGGTGAGTCCAGAAGGAGAAAAGACATCGTATGCTTTACGTTTCGACTTCAAAGTGACAAATAACGAAGCAGAGTACGAGGCCTTAATTGCGGGGCTAAAGTTAGCCGAAGAGTTAGAGGTAAACATCTTAGAAGTTTTTTCAGATTCGATGCTTGTGGTGAATCAAGTTACCGGTACATTCCAAGCGAAGAACGAAAGACTCGCCAAGTATGTCCAGCTTGCTAAGTGCCTGCTCGGGCAGTTCAAGCACGTGCGTATAACGCAGGTGGCTAGGGCAGAGAATGCGGAGGCGGACGCTCTGGCTAGACTACCATCGAGAATTGACAAAGATGAAGGGATGTCCGTACCCAACGAGAAACTTCTTGCTCCAGTATTGAACGAAAGGAAGTAGCTGAGCTCATCCCCACTGAATCGACTTGGAAGGAAACCATTATACGTTATCTTACACTTGGGGAAATGCCAAGCGATGGAGCTGAAGCAAGGAATTTGGCATCAAGGCGGCAAAATATGTTATGATCAAGGAGAAACTTTACAAGAGTGGCTACGCGGAGCCATTTTTGAGATGCCTTGATCTCGATGAGGCAAGTTATGTCTTACGAGAAATTTACGAAGGGGTTTGTGGAAACCATTTGGGGGGAAGATCCCTCGCGAAGAAGTGTGTTCGCCAGGGCTACTATTAGCTGACAATGGAGAGAGATACTACGGAGTTAGTCCGACGATGCGATAAATGCCAACGATACGCTCATACGCTCCCAGGACATCCCGGCCCATTTAACCCGGTGGTGTACCCACGACCATTTGCTAAGTGGGCGATTGATCTTATAGGCCAGCTTCCCACGGGCCGAGGACAGGCTAAGTTCGCTATCATGGCTGTCGTTTGTTTTACAAAATGGGTTGAAGCCGAGCCGTTATCGAAGGTGACCGAAGGGAATTGCCTAAAATTTGATTGGAAAAATATCATATGCCAATTTGGAATACCGAGTCAATTTTTACTGATAACACCAAACAGTTTGAAGGCAAGAAGTTGAGGGATATATGTGCTGAGCTTAATGTCTCAAAATTTTTCTCAACCCCCAGATACCCACAAGCGAATGGTCAGGTTGAAGCCGTCAATAAAATAATTAAAGACACTCTGAAGAAGAAGCTGAAAGACCTCAAAAGAGCATGGGTCGACGAGTTACCAAAGGTGTTACTAGGGCTGAAAATTTAAATCGAAAAAACCGAAAAACTAAAAAAATTAACCGAAAAAAAAACCGTTACCGAAAACCGAAAATTCGGTTATTAAAAATCGAAATTACCGAATTTCGGTGCGGATTTTCGGTGTTGGATCTAAAAAATCGAATGACCGAATACCACTACCGAATAACCGCATTTTGGAGGAAAAAAAATTAAAAAATACAAATATTCGGCAGCCTTTAAACTAGTTTATGCCCTATTTTCGTTTACCCCTTTTTGTCACACAACACCCAGCCGACCAAAGTCACCGAACACCCCCTTTTGGCCCTTCCGAGTTCCGCCGTTCAAACGCCGACGGCCGTTGCCTTCACGTTCACGGCTGACGCCGTCATAGCCGAGTCCTGCACGCCATCCTCTCCGTCGCCTTCACGGCTCACGCGTCGGCGCATCCCCAGACTCTGCCAGCGTAGCCTGCCGCCGTCGACCTCGCAACCGCCACCGTCGTCGCACAGCTTCACCGTTCTGCCAGCTCAGCCGCCGCCGCCGTCGTCGTCGAAGGAGATCCTTGTCTTCCCCTGGAATATCCGTGAGTTGTTTGCTTAAGAACAGATATTTAAATTTGATGTGTTCAAAGCTCTTTATTGTTAGTGTTTTGTTGATGTTGTTTACTGTTTAGTTTGTTGATATTCTGCTCAATTCCTTCATAATTACTTCAACAACTTCCTCAACTAGTGTGGACTCAGGCCTGTATATCAAAGAAAACTTCTATCAAGGACAAAATGCACTCGAAAAAGAATTTTAGAAGCTGTTTATAGGGGGTTTATACAACTATGCACACTTGTAACAATATTAAGTCGATTGATCATTTATGAAGATGTGATGTTATTTTGCAAAAATATTGCAGTTGCTTTAGTTGCCTTTTATTTACGATTTCTAATATCTGCTTTCGAGCTTTATTGCATTGATCTTCTTCATTTGCTGCTAAATAGGCGAACTAAAATTGCAACTGCATATTATGATCTCAATAATTGGTTAAAAGAAAATAATAATTTACAAAAATCAGCTATATAAGTGGTTTATATTGTTCATGGGTCAGAATTAAATTTCACAAATAGATTTGCTAAAGAATTGATATCTAATGTGTTCATTTGATGAGTAATGACTAGCACAATTGTATTTATTTATTTATTTTTTATTTTTATTTTTTGGAAATCTGAAGTATACTAGACATCTAAAATGAATAAGAAATGAACTACAGTATCATTTAAGCTTTGTGGAACTTTTGTTCGTTAATCGATAAGAAATTTAACACCAATACTTTCTTAACGAACAGGGAAGAAATACAGGAGTACATGTAATAAACAACCTAATGAATTAAAACCTAGTGAATTTTTAGTTTATGTCAATTGAAAGAATAGAAAATCCCTACCATTAAAATCTTGATAGTGTTTTCAATGTGTGCTATAATTGACGTGAATAGTTAAAACATATATATAAACCTGCTGGATTTGGAATAATGTATTCCTGCTATATCTGTCGATGCTTTCAGAGCAAGCCTCCATTCTCTCACTGTCTCTGATTTGTCTTTGAACTTTTTCTCATGTTTTTTGAATGCATCTCTATAACTTCTTTGATCTTGTTTTCGTACATGGGATGGATCTACTTTTTTTTTTTTGGCTAAATCTTGATTGTCTACTTGATTGCTTTAAAAAAAATAAATTTTCACTAGAATTTTCTCATCTTCAAGCCGAAGAATATCTAATATTTTATTTCTCTTGTAGGAATTTAAGCGAGTGAAACTTTAGACAAGTTTTGACTTTTGTGTATTGTTTTAATACTTTGTTATATGATCATTATTTTTTTTTAGGTTATATCTTAATGGAGTCTGAGCATATCTCTGATAATACGCCAGTTATCGAAACTGATCAGGAGAAGAGTACTGCCGCTACATCGAAACGAGTTAATGCTTCTGATGTGTGGGATCATTTCCAGAAGAGTGAGGATGGCAGAAGAGCAACTTGTGTTTGTTGCATGATTAGTTATGCTGCTGACCCAAGGAGAAATGGGACATCAGGAATCCGTGCACACATGAATAATTGCAAGAAGAGTCCATTATATAAAGACAAGAAGCAAAAGACGTTGGCTTTTTGCAAGAAGCAGAAACGTGGAGAAGATGGTGAAGCTGGCAGCAACGAATTAGTTGCCGTCACATGGACGAAAGCGGGATTTCGGAGAGCATTGGCTAGCTATTTCGTTCAGGACGAGCTTCCTTTCAAACATGTACAAGGAAAAGGGTTTAGAGAATACTCTCTCTACATGAATACCAAGTTTTTTGCTCCGTCGAGGATAACAGTGGCCAAAGACATTGCTAAGTTATACGAAGAGGAGAAGAAGAAGTTGATGAAAGTTTTGCAACCTTATCGGACTAGCATAACTACTGATTGTTGGACATCGATCCAGAATATAAACTACATGGTTGTGACAGCTCATTGGATTAATGATGCGTAGGAATTACAGAAGAGGATCCTTAGTTTTATTCAAGTCCCTAACCACAAAGGAGAAACCATCGCTCAAGAGTTGGTCAACTGCTTCAACGAGTGGGGCATAAGTAAAATTCAGACAGTGACAATGGACAATGCGTCCGCTAATGACTCTGCGATTGAGAAACTTAAGCGGAAACTAAAGGAGAAGAACGGGACATTGGTACTAGAAGGTGTAGTTTTGCACAATCGATGTGTTTGTCATATCACTAATTTGATTGTTGGTGATGGTTTGAAGGAGTTATCACCCTCCATTGCTAGTATACGGAATGCCGAAAGGTATGTTCGGTCCTCTCCTGCACGATTAAAGAGATTTAAGGAAGTTGTTGAGGAGAAGCAAATTGAGTCAAAGGCTATGTTGTGCATGGATGTCCCGACGAGATGGAACTCCACTTATTTGATGCTAGAAGCTGCCTTGAAATTCAAGAAAGCATTTGAGAAGCTGGAAGATGATCTTTATTATCGAAGCTATTTTCTTGATGCGAGGATTGATGGCCCTCCAAATGATTTGGATTGGATGAATGCTAGTATTTTCGTAAGGTTTTTGCAAACTTTTTACGACTTGACATTAAAGGTTAGTGGCACTTTGTATGCTACTTCAAATTATGTACTCCAAGAGATTTGCGAAGTCAAGCAGGAGTTGGACATTTTGGTTGATGATGGAGACAATATTATGTGTAAAATGGCTACTAACATGATGGAGAAATTTGACAAGTATTGGGGCCATCCGGATAAAATAAACCCCATTTTGTTTCTTGGCACGGTTCTTGATCCAAGGTATAAATTGGATTATCTTAGCTATTGTGCTCGTATATTGTTCAGGTCTGATGTGGCCGTAAAACTAGTGGATGATATTAAAAACATCTTGATGAAGCTCTTTAATGAGTACAATGACATCGCACCGCCATCTCTGTCAACTTCTACACTAGAAGCTTCTACAGCATCTACTAAGCCACTATTTCATTCTGCCTCAACGAATCGTACTTTGTGAGGATACGTGAGATCAAGGACTGCTTAAGATGGAGGACTTCAAAAGAATGATGTGGAGCGCTACTCGGCTGAAGCATGTGAGTATGTGTTGTTAGAAAACTTTGATGTATTAGGTTGGTGGAAGATCAATTCTGGCAAGTTTAGGATTCTTTCAAGGATCGCGAAAGATATGTTAGCAGTTCCAATGTCAACCGTTGCATCAGAATCGGCTTTCTCTACAAGCGGGCGCATACTTGATCTCTTTAGAAGTTCGTTAAATGCTAAAACTGTTGAGCGTCTTATTTGTACCAAGAATTGGTTGAGCGACTCTAATGACATGTCGGTGTGTCAAGAGTTTATGGACGAGATCGATAGTCTCAAGGATTCCATTGCAGTAGAAAATGGTAATGCCAAAATATTAACTATACATTTTATTCAATTTTATCTATCCTCTAAATTTAACTTGAGTTGTTTTTCTTTGTAGATGATGTCATTGGTGTAACTGAAGAAGCAGATGAAGCAATTTAGGACTGCATTTGTGTTATGGTTATCCGTTATTGCTTAGTGTGTAACTGACTAACTGTGGTTGTGTGTTTGAGTATTTTGAATGTTTTCTTTGTTTTCAACTTCAAGAACTTTGGTAGTTTGGTAGATTGGTAGGTTACTGTTTATTGAGCCGATGCTTGCTTAGCCTTAGTTATGTTTTCTTTATTAAGTTGTTTTAGTGTGTTATTATGATTTATGGTTGTGGCTTATGGGACAATGTGTTAAAGTTAGTAAAAGAAGGCTGTTTTTCACATTTGTATAACACTGAAATTCGGTTTTTAACCGAATTAACTGAATTTTAACCGAAATAACCGAAAATTCGGTTAAAACCGAATTAACCGATTTTGATAACCGAATAACCGAAATTCGGTTTCCCATCAAAAAATTCGGTAATCGGTTTCTGATATTTGATAACCGAAAATTCGGTTTCGGTGTAAAAAACGTCAAAAAAACCGATTTATATAACCGATTTCACCTCTAGGTGTTACGGGCATACCGCACGACTATAAAGACGACCACCGGCGAAACACCATTCTCCTTATGCTATGGTACTGAAGCAGTGATTCTTGCTGAGATTGGTCTCGCAAGTTATCGCATCGATAATTTCGATGATATATTTAATAGCATGTGCTTACGCGAGAGTCTTGACTTCATCGATGAAAAGAGGGAGCAAGTTTTAAGCCGAATCATCGCCCGCAATCGAGTTATGGCTCGTTACTATAATTCAAAGGTGCGAAAGCAAAAGTTCGAAGTAGGAGATCTAATGTTAAAGAAGATTCTGATCGGCAACAGTGTTTGTGGGCCAAACTTGTAGGGGCCCTACGTTGTAACAAGAATCTTCCGTCAGAGTACGTACCGCCTCAGTTGCGAGGAAGGAAAGCCATTGCCGCACTCGTGGAATACCGAACACCCAAAAAGTACTACCAGTAAGCGCAAGAGTTTTCTAGTGTAGCCTTCGTTATATGTGCTTTCCCAAGAAGTGTAGCCTACAAGCGCATTTCAAATTTTGTAGCCTACGGGTATTCTTATTCGGCAATGAAGGAAACGCAGCCTACGCGTCCACATTTCAAGTTTTGTAGCCTACGGGCATTCTTATTCGACAATGAAAGACTTGCATCTACGGACGCCTTCTCGCAAATAGTTGTTCAAAAGGCTAAGGCCTGCTTGACTTAGGTCGCCTCGAGACCTAGGTCCATTCGGCTACGGCCGACTAGGCGCCCTCCGAACAAGGTCGGACGGTTGCAAAAGGCTAAGGCCTGCTTGACTTAGGTCGCCTCGAGACCTAGTTCCATTCGGCTAAGGCGGACCAAGAGCCCTCTGACCAAGGTCGGACAGTTGCAAAAGGCTAAGGCCTGCTTGACTTAGGTCGCCTCGAGACCTAGTTCCATTCGGCTAAGGCGGACCAAGAGCCCTCTGACCAAGGTCGGACAGTTGCAAAAGGCTAAGGCCTGCTTGACTTAGGTCGCCTCGAGACCTAGGTCCATTCGGCTGCGGCCGACCAGGTGCCCTCTGACCAAGGACGAACAGTGGCAAAAGGCTAAGGCCTGCTTGACTGAGGTCGCCTCAAGACCTAGGTCCATTCAGTTACGGCCGACCAGGTGCCCTCCGACCAAGGTTGGACCATCGCTAAAGGCTAAGGCCTACTTGACTTGGGTCGGCCCGGGACTTAGATCTCATCGGTTGTGGCGGGCCATCGATGCCTCGACTACTAAAGGCCACAATCTACTTAACCTAAGTCGCCTCGAGATTTAGATTCTATCAGTTACGACTGATTAGGCTCATCTCAATTAAAAGTCGGATGGCTTTTAAATGCTGTTAACTTGTCTTAGGTTGCATTGGTACTTAGGTCCGTCTGGCTACGACCAACAATGTACACCCTAAGCAAGGTCAGGCAGCTACTAAAGACTCCAACCTACTTGACTCATGACACACCACTTTGCCTCACCGGCTCAAGTTGTCTTATGAAACTTTTGCCTAAGACGGTTTATTCGTATTGGTCAGGAATACCTCACAAATAGATGACTTATGCCTCGAAAACTTCAAGGCTTAAGCCCGGGGGAATAACCCGGGTGAGAGTATCTAAAAAAAAATGCTCAACTTGTTGATGACTTAGAATTAAGCAAGTTTAGCCAACTATAAGAGGGCGTGACTAGACAAGCAGAATAAAAAATGCAAGGTGAGGCGCATCTTGCATTAAGTACATGTTTCAAGTTCCACTTGTAGATAAATTGGGAGAAACCAATAACCTAGACTGCCTAGTTACTACCCATAAATTTCCATAGCATGTAATGCACATACTTATGTTCATAGTTTTACCGCTTAATGGTTTAACAATAACAAATCAATAATATATCATTAGGATCACATAAATGAATATTCGCAAACTAATTAATTTGTTTGTTAAAATTGATGAATATGTGTATATTATATACGCATAACTTAGACCGGGTAATGACCTATAAATTCGCTATTTTATGCATGATCACATAAATTCGCATATCTAACCAAAAGATTTGTTTTGTTTCTAAGATACGACATTATGCAAATAATAATAATAATAATAATAATAATAATAATAATAATAATAATAATAATAATAATAATAAAATATAAAAATATCATGCCAGCATATTCAAGTGAGACATGCTTCACACAAGTCCATAAGTCCATAGGTACACTAGTCAAAAGTCCACACAAGTCTAGAGGTACGCTAGTACAGGTTAGTGCTCTCTCCACAAGTCCAGGCGCACTAGTCAAATGCAAGAAAATAAGTCGGCGCTATGCGCACACATACAAAAGTAGACTATGCCAAAAAGGCAAAAAAAAAAAAAAAAAAAAAACCCCCCCCACAAAGGATGCGCGCGAAGAAAGGATGAGTCTATGCAGTCGGTGGGTGGGATATCCAACTGAGTGGCGGCAAGGTCGGCGGTGTGAGGATCGAAAGGGCTCTCAATAGCTGGAGGCTCGATAACTCCCTGGTCGGCAAGAATCTGCTCGGCTGGGACTTGATCAACATCCAGATACTCCCCATCTTCCTCATCGTCATCTTCTTCGTCAGATTCAAGAGCCCGAGTCTCAAAAGAAAAATCAATAGGCAAGTCAGGGTTGAACATGATAAGTTGCGCCTTGAAATCCGCCATGCCTTTTCCATATTCCGCCAAGTATTCAGAAGTTTTCTTGAACTCCTCGATCGCTTGTGCAATTTGCTCAGGGATACTAGCCTTGAAGAGGTCGTGTGCTCGTTTCTCCTCGCCTAGCTGGCGAATAGCTGGGGAATGGTTTTCCTCAAATTGACTGGAAGTCTCCTTTAGCTTTGCAACTTCTCCTTGGAGCTTGGCAAGCTCGGATCTCAAGTGCAGATTCTCGGCACGGGCCTCTACGGCGTCCATCTTCTCCTTCTTAGCCTCTTCATCAGCCGCTTTCAATTGAGTAGAGGATCCGGCCAAGTTATCTCTCATCTCTTGCCATTGGGCAGTTAAATTGTTTGCCTGATGATCAGAGACTGCTAGTGTGCCAAAACCCTATAAAAAAATAATAAAAATAAAAATAAAAGGAGAGAAAGAAATAAGTAAAAATGATAGGAAGTCAATCCAGCCATGTGATATAAGGAAACGTACCACGACAATGTAATGGAGAGCAGACTTCAGATTCTAGGACATTGGGATACGATTGGCTTAGTCCAGGTTCTCTGGATTGAAGGAGGAAGTGAACGAGTTCCACATGCCGTGCAAGGGAGAATCTCTCGGGCGTTCATCTAGGATTTGGCTGCGGTCATGATTTTGGTCTCATTCTTCCCGGTCGTGTTCTCGATTTTTATACTCTCGACCACGTTCTCGATAATGGTCCTCTAGGTCCCGGTCTTGCCCTCGCTCGTCTTGATCATGCTCGCGACTCTTGGCTCTCCGATCACGCTCTCGCTCTCGACCCCCATGTCATGATGCTCACTCCTTGGATTGCTGCCTCCCTGCACGGAAGATTGAAGCTCTGATCCTCTCCGATCGGACCCCATTTATGGTCGGCTGTCCGAACATATTTAAATTCCTAACCAGTTGACGAATGAGCGGATTGAGTGTCTAGACCACCATGAAGTTGCCTCATCCTCTCGCGATGAGTTATGTCGACCTCTGCTTCTTTCTTTGGTGGGGAATTATTGGTTTGCCTTTGCCACTCCGATCAGATAAATGAAGCGTTGGCGAGGTGAGCTCGGTGGACGGCTGGTGCCCATGTCTATAAAATATTAAAAAAAATGTAAGATTGAGTTAAAATCGCATAATCGTAAAAGAAAACGATTAATAAATAATAACCTAAGATCCTCAACCCTCGTTGGGGATAAATTGATGCAATAATATCATCTATAGGAGCATCGGAATAATCATCATGGACAATCATGGGAGATCGACAAACTGGCTTAGAAGATCCTCCTTGAGAGGAAGGCTTTCCATGATCTTTGGAGAAATCCTCTCGTATAAGTGGCTGCACGTCCGTAGGAGTGACGAATAAGGAAACCACCCTATTCTACGAAGGTTACCCAGACTCAACAAGACCTCTTGGTGGCGTTCGTTGGGTGGGAGGTCAAGTAGAGTCCTAACACACGATGCTTCATCTCTTTGAAGAAAAGGTTTTTGATTCCACATGTTACCAGGCGAGAAGTTAGTGTATACTCGGTCAAGGTTGCTTCGGTCGCCCTCCCCATCATGGAATTCCCATTAACCGCCAGCAATAAGCCAATTCTTCCTCCACATTCTGTCCGAGTCTGGATTACCCATTATGAATTTCCCGCGCCAAGCTCGAGAATGCACGACCATAGATGGAGGCAAATGAGCAGGAGTAGGATTACGTTTCAAATGAACAGTGTTTTGGATTGCTGCAAAAGGCAGATCCTCTTGAAATTTCATACGCCATAACACAA
Source organism: Boehmeria nivea var. tenacissima (assembly GCA_018132145.1). Taxonomy (NCBI): domain Eukaryota; kingdom Viridiplantae; phylum Streptophyta; class Magnoliopsida; order Rosales; family Urticaceae; genus Boehmeria; species Boehmeria nivea. The sequence continues at coordinate 4,716,572 of CM030882.1, forward strand.
AAATACAAATGAGAGTACGGTAACTGTTCAGATGCAATTGACTAGGGGCTATGCGCAATTGGGACAATATTCATTGAAGGAACGGATGTAATGGCAATCTAACGCCTGCTCGAAAAAATTTGAAGTGCAATGCCACTTCTCCCAGTGGTAAGTGGGCTGGATCCTCACCCAGATCGGGAAGGTGACGGGAAATATTGGTAGGAACACTATAGACCTCTCGAAGTTTGACCAGCTCATCCTCGATCACGCTGGTACGCCGGTTGCTCGTTCTGTGGCAGCGAACAACTCCGGGAACGCGGGAGAGGCCCGACGAGTGGTCTGCAAAGTCGCAGTCTAGGTCACATGTATCGCATGAATAGTCCGCGTGGCTTGAAATATTCGAATCATAGAAGCCATCCAACGTGGGCTCCCTCGGCCTCGAGCCGGGCGGTAATCGTAAGACAGCCTGGGCTAATGCAAGGGATTTCCCAACATGAGTACGTCGTCCGTTTTGAGTTTTATCAGAAGCCCGTGGCGCGGCATCGAAGAGACTGGTTGCATACCGCCTAATACACCACAACGGGTCGTCAACTATTTCAACAGAGGGACTAGAGGTTCGTTCAGAGTCGGTCGGAGACGGAGACGAACCAGATTTGAGAGATGAAGAAGTGCTCTGAGAATCAGAACTAGAACGCATTATGGGAATTTTGAAGGGATAAAATACCTACTTAACGGCCAAACAACGCGGTGGATCTGTGGTTGCTAGAATTCGTAAGGAATAAGCTACCCGGCCACACCACTACTCGGCCACCCTTCTACTCGGCTACATCTCTACTTGGCCACACTCCTGCTCAGCTACACCTCTACTCGTCTATATTCCTGCTTGGCTACACCTCTACTCGTCTACACTTCTACTCAGCATTCATAGTTGTACGGTCGTCAATATGTTCATAAGCATTTCTTCTCAGATGGTTAAGAGTTTCTCTGTCCCAGTTCTTAGTCGGCTGCTTGGTTACGCGTCTTCTCCGCTACTCCTCTATCATGCACCTTAGTCACATAGAGATTTGTGTGAACTTGGCATCTTCATGTAACTCACTCGATGGTTTCGAGTCTCCAAGTTGCTAAGCTCCTTTCCACATGCTTTGAAGGCAACGAACAAGGCTCCTTGAGGAAGGTCAGACAAAACCTTTATGGTTTATCATGGTAGGCGAGAAGAGGACAGTTTGAAGCTTGTATTGAGCGCGCTAGCTGTCAGCTGTAACGATGGGAGTGCGAGTTGTTCGGTGTTGCAGACGGTAAGTTCTATTCACTCCGGTTGATCATGTGACAACCATGAAGCTGCTGAGGAAGCTCGCACATTTCCATTATGAAAAGGTGCGGTGTAGTGTAAGACGTGCAACTTCCTTTCCTTGAGTTATGAAAATTCTGGAGTATAAGAAGAGAAAGAAGCAAAATAATATATAACAGAGGAAGAGGCGGACATTTGAAATTTTGGGAGAAGGAGTTTGTCCAAATGAACGAAAAAATAATAATAAAATAAAGTGTATATATATATATATATAAGATGGCGTGTAAAAGCAACCCATACATATTATATAAAAACAATTCGTATATATTGTATATCTTGAGTCAAACGGTAATACCCGAGCCCCTTACCGAGCCCCTTTACTATTGATACATATCTAGTCACTCTTTGAAAATTATACACCTATATCTAGTCACTCTTTGAAATTTGTACAAACAAACTAGCGAGTGGAAGACCCCTAAAAGTGAAAGTCGCGGTCCACGAGGTACTTTTGCTTAACAAGTGAAGTGACACAACAGCCTATTGAGCCAAGCAAAGGTAAAATGAAATAATAGCAATGATGACAGTGAGTGTTCGTATACATATATTTATAATATATATATATATATAATGATATATGGGTATATATATAATGTGCATATATGTAAATTATATATAACGTATATATGTGTACATAGAGAGAAATGCGTATTAACGGTGTGCAAACATTTATATATATGACCTGTGACTCATATAATATAAATATCTGTGTAATAATAAATAAAATAAAGTAGAGGATCATGTGACACCAAAGTCTCTCCCTCAATTAAATCGATCAAGAGACTTGAGGGGCTGATGCTGGAGGATACGATCCGCGAGCCACGTGGTCACTCAATCATGTCTAAGTAAGAACAATCGGTCAGATCCAGAAGAAGTCTTCCCAAATAGGATTGGGCAAGTCTAGCCGACTAGGATTGAGCGGGGCAAGCCGTCTGGGATAGAGCAGACATGCCCTTATACAATCCCGCGCGAAACAAGCCCGAGCAACCAGCGACGGACCCCACTATGCGTGTCCCGTACATACGTATAATGTCATGTTGGTACTTGCAACCGACCACTGCATAAGACAGAGCGTCGTTGCGCTACCACTACCGAGTTGCAACTCCTCCACGATCTCTGAATACTCATAAGTAGGACGCAACAACAGAACGTACGTCTAGTACTGTAACTCCGAAGATGCCACGTGTTGGTAGAGGCTAGGTCGAATTCACTCACCTATCAAACAAACCCGACCCAGGGTAACTCGTCTAAAAGAACGGAGGGATAACTTGTAAAGGTGGGATTTTTTTGATGTTTTGGGACTCGCTCACACTTGGGCGAATTTGAGTATCAACAGCACGAATGAGTCAAACACCATAAGCTCCATTCTCGGCCCCACCACGGCCCTGTAGATTCAGACCAACTTGGCAGGATCGATTGCGTAGTTCCCTGGGACAGAGAATATGGCCGCGAAGGCCACGATGGCGATGAGAACTGTTGCGATCGTGGTGGAGTTGAGTCTCCTCTGTTTTTGTCACCATTTTTTGCTGATTCAAGGAGATAAGAGAGAAGCGAAGTGAATAAATCTTTGTCTTTAGTGGTGGTGTTTTTATATATACGAAGCCTAATACTCAACCCTTGTGCACCACCAAAATTCGCGAACAAAATCTGACCTTGCCAGCCCGTTCATTGCAAATCTCAGCAACCAGAAATCTAATCCTCCATAACCCAACTTCGATCCGCGATGCCTAAACAAGCCACAATCCTCAATCCCCGGTGAAGGAAATGTCACCGGCAATGGCGTAGGAGGAGGATGAGATGGCGATGTCGTGGCGGCGGACTTAAGGAGATTCGCCTTCTTGGAGGCCTCGGTGACGAGCTCTCGGGAGCTCTTGGCCATCTCGGAGACAAGGTCGGAGAGCTTCATCGACGCCGTCGTAGAGCTAGCCAATCTCTGAGACTTCTTCGCGAGTGTTGGTCTTTTTGAAAAATCACCGAAGCTTATAACAAATAACTAGTGCAAAAAAAAAAAAAGGAAGATGAACAGTTGAGTGTTTTGCTTTGGTGGGTTCTGTAATTTTTTCCCAAAGACTGCATTGAGGGTCTGAAATTGACCACGAAGACCGTGGAAGGCCAGAGAATCGAGAAAAGCTTTGAGCAAGGGCGTTTATGATGGCTGGCCCAGACTCGGAGATCGCAACAGCAGGACTCGGAGATCTCTCTTTCATTTTTTTTCTTTTCATTTAAGATGCAATTTTTTGAATTGCCCATTATGCCCTTATAGAACTCACGTGATTCTCATGTGAGCATCTATCTTCGTTAATAATTGGACAAAAGTTATCAATTTGTAGTGATTTGTTAATATTTTCGAAATCAAGGTGCAAATTACCAAAAATTAAGGTTGGTAGGTTGCCAGCCCCTTAAATTTAAGGGGGCACATACTCACTATAATTTTATGTTTTGATTAATTTTCAGAATAGTAGATTATTTTTGGTTTTTTTTTTGGGTAAATTTTACTTTTGCCCCCTGTAGCTTTAATCTCCAAAGCATAATCCCATAAGACTACTAACTGCTCTTTAAACGAGCCTTCGATTTCCTCTAGTGCTCGTTTGCGGGTCCGATAAGCCTTCGACCGTGACACTTCGACAATATGGTCATCCTGAACTTTCGAAATGAAATTGTTCACGTCCCACTTGTCGTTGTCCTTGAAATGGCCTTTGTAATGCTTTGCCAGCCACTTTGCATTCGAAAATCGGTTCCAATTATTTCTTCCACATTCATGCTTGTCGTTAAAAGTCTTGACTACCCAAGTTGTTGTCCGAAACAAGGGTGATGCCATAATAACCCATGGACACTTTTGAGCTTTCACCACTCCATCATTACCCTTATCTTTCTTCACCTCATGACCTCTACATTCGCCCCTCACCCTGTTCTTGTCATTTTTCTTGAAATATATGTTTTTTCCTTGTTGGATAGCATACTCTCTAATCGCAGCTTTAAATGAAGCAGCATCGGGGAAAACCATCCCGAGCTTGAAGACGGGGTTTTTCATGTCTACATCTGGCCTAAACTCTGGCATCCTTGTAACACATTTATCTTTATCTTTGAAGCAGATTCACCATCATCGTCACCCTCAAGTTCTTCTTCGGTATCTGACTCAAAAGCACCACCAATATTATCCTCAGCTTCATAATCAGATTCATCCTCAATAGCATCACCATCTTCATCACTTAGACTAACTGTCCGCTTGCCCTTATCAGACTCTCCGCCAATCTCTCCAAAATCAACTGGCTCGTCCTCCTCACTTTGTTCAAAAGGACTATCCATGAAAACGTCAGCTTCAGTTTCCTTCTCATTTTCTTCTTCATTATTCCGCTCCTCATCAAACTCTACCTCGTCATTATTCGGCTCTTCATCAAACTCTGCCTCCTCATCTTCTTGTTCTTGCTCTACAGGCTCTTCAGGCTCAGCAACACCCTCATCCTCAGTCAGATACTGTTCATCTTAAACCATAGTGATAGGATGATCAACCCACACTTCAACTAGTCGCCCATTGTCAACCCCTTGCTGAAAAAATTTCAGCATTAACTGGTCAGAAGTAACTGCCAAAAAATCTGGATTTCCTATCCATTTCATGTAGTACCTAACACCCTTAACATACTTAAGCTTCTTCTCCACAATGTCATCCAATTCTAGAAGAGACATCCTATCCAAGTCACAATTATCCACCATGGAAAAATATCCACCCACATACGTCTTCAATCTCCCATTCATTGCGATATGCCCTCCATGATTTAACTTCAAAGTGAAAAGGGTTGAACCTGGATCTTTAAACCAGCAAATATCATATTTAATCAAAATTTAACCATAAATGATATTTTTTTATTAATTTAATTCCTAAAATCAACAAATCATAAATGAATCCCTGATAATAACAGCTGCTTATTATGCGTATAATAAAAAATTACACAACAACACTAGGACCCTCATGTTCCCCACATGTCTACTGTCTATTATACAAGAAGACAAAGTGATTTCAGATTGCTCCACAAACACAATGTTCCAAATTTTAAAAAACAAAAGCAAAGTGGTCCCAATTTCAGACAACAAAAACCAAAGTGGCCCCAATTTCAGACAAGAAAACTAAAGTGGTCCCAAATTCAATGCCAGTTATACATACAACGTTAAAATATTATACCCCTATGGGATTTCAGAAAGTCCACAGAACACAAACAACCAAAAATCAAATATTATTTAATAGCAAAATAAACTAAAAGGCTAATCGGGAATCAATGGGCTTCAACACAAACAACATCTAAGAATTTGTATATAAACCCCAAAAATTTGACGAATAAATAAGTAAAACCTAAGATATTTTTCGAAATTTTTTCACAAATTTCACATATTGATGATGAAAAAGAACAGATTTTACTCACCATAATCAGGAATTTCAAGATTCTCATCCATAGTCGAGCAAGAATCGTCTTCTCGAGCCATTAATCAGATTTTTTCGCCAACAATAAGCTCTAGAAATTGCGCCCCTTTTGTTCCATTTGCTTCTTTTTGATTTTCAAAAAAAAAAAATTCAGGTTTGGTCGTGGATTAGGGAACCAGCCTTGGTAAATTACTTAATTGACCCCGTTCTCACAACCACGTGCTTCTCACGTGTGCTATTACCGTTAAAATATAAACGGAAGTTTAAAGTAGGGACAATTTTGAGCCATTTTTGTAGTATAAGGACTGCGAATGACACACTTTTTAGTATAAAGACTCGAGTGAAACGACCCCTAAAGTACAGGTGGCAAATTAAAATTTACCCTTATTTTTTTATCAACTACATTCTTTAGTTTAAACTTTTTTATGTTTTATTTATTTTTATATTCTTTAGTTTAACCGAAACCGAGCTGAATATTCAATTTTGGTTCCGTTTGATTTTTGTTATTTGAAATTCATTTTTCGGTTCTAAATTTTAGAAAATCGAATATTTCGATTTGCAGAAAATTTCTTATAAAATCGAACTGAACCGAACCGATCGATTTTCACCCCTACTTTTAGTCCTTATACCTTTGGAAAATAGTTTTAAAAATTAAATATGAATGATATTCAATTTGAATTGGCCATGACTCGAGTTCAGACCTTTAAAATTCGAAAAGTCAAACCCGAGCCAAGTTGACGACGACTTATGAAAAGTAAATTTGATAAAGTCGTATAAGGATTTTCATGGTCTTGGATAAATAAAATGGTCTTAGAATTGTATGTTGGACCTAAGAATGGCCAGGTAAGAAATTTAAATAAATACCTGAACCATAAATAGTGAATAGTACATATCGACCCTCGAGATTGCTCAATAAGATCTTGAGGCGCACCGGGAGCACCAATTAGGGTTCGGATTAGTCCCGAACCTAAGTAAGGTTAAATAAACCTTGGTTAAGTCACCTAAGTAGCCCCGTCTTAGTATTACGATAATGTAGAAAGTCCCGAGCATTAGAACGTTTGAAATAAGAATTATTTTCACTCTCGGGTAATGAGACAAGCGAACTAATGAGACTTGATTCCTTTTTATTGAGAGTACAATGAGACGAAGAAGTGGTCGAAGCTCAGAGCACTACTCAAGATAATCTTGGAGAAGCTTTGTTGCTTACACAAGGTAAGTGACAATGCACCTACGACACCAAGATGTGTGTTTGTGCTTATGTATGCTTACTTTTTAGGCTTTTACTTGCTATTCCCGATAGTCGCATCGCGTGAATATATTTGAATGTTGTGAAACTAAAAGAAGTGAAAAGCTGAACCAAGCCTTAGAAAGAAAGTAAAAGAGAAAGAAAGAAAGAAAGATAAAGTAATTAAGTAGAATTTAGCCTCTTGAATAAAACGTGACTAAGACATTAAGAACGTCGGACTATAGCCTCTACAAAAATTAAAGCCGGGTTCCAGCTCGAGCAAGATTAGGGCTAAAATACAACCAAGCCTTGCTGATTTTTGAATCTAGAAGGCCCAAACAAATCATTGTTGTTGGTCCTAGCACCCTGATACAAGAGGCTAAAACCCCTAGGACTCAAGAGAAGCCTAGTGTATATGTCTTTCCATCGTAAGAGAAATTAATGACTCTTGTTAGACCTCAGTCAAGTGAGTTGATGACGGGTCGTAAAGTACAAATGATAGTAAAACGTACGTCGATGGAACCGTCGGCTTTATATGAGAGCTGTATCATGGTAGACTTGGCCCTCTCCCCGTGGCGCGCTTCATATTGAGACATAAGTGGTTTTTATTAGTGGATCGCAGAAAACAGAATGAAGAGAAATTAATAGAGGTATTGTTAGGGTTTGATTGTCCGAAGGCAAACAAACTCTCTATCCCTTGCATTATGTATTGTTACGTATATGAATCCTTGTTGAATTGCATAGTTAAGATATAGTAGTTTTTCCTTTACTGATTTTATCAACTCATTAATTTTCCTTGGTGTTATAGTTAAGGAAAAAGCTAAATAAGAAGAACAATAGAAGTAGAGCTACTGGCGGCAGGCGATATGTGTGGCAACCCAAAGCAGAAAAAGACCCTGTGGCATATATGTTTTAATTTCGCATTTTGGATTTTGATAATAGTTATGTAATATTGAGACCGAGACTGGATCCTGAGGCCCCGAACTTGAGAGAAGACTGTGGCTCTTTTCTTTGACCTCAAGAGAAGTCAGGAGATAGTGTTTTGACTAAGTAAAGTATTTTAACTTCCATTACAAATATATATATATTAAGTAATTTGTGTTTTGCATTTCATGTAAGATTAATAGTAATAAAGAAAAAAGAACCCCCTGTTGTGGCCTATAGTCAAGAGAGCTGGGTCGTGACATCGTTGACTTTTTTTACAAAAAAAATTCATGTCATATAGTTTCTTCATAAACATGAATTCAGTTTATAATTTAAAATGCATATTTGACCTTCTTAACATTCAAGTATGTAGAAAGTTAAAACAGAAAATTTGCTCACAATCAAATTTTCTATGTTTTCCATTTTATGGTCAAATCTCGGTTCTGCCTCTAAAATGTCCAAAACAACAAAAAAGTCAAAATCTATCCAGAACAGTCTAAAAACCGTTCGGATAATCTTTGGTTCTAGATATTTAATACAAAATCTACTGATTTAAAAATTATCAAAACTAATATACGTAATTATGGCTCATACATTAACCACCTTAAAATTTTTCAAATAAAAATAAATTCATTTTACCGACCAAAAAGTTTAGGAAAATCTAGCCAAAATATAAAACTTGCAAAACCGTAATTGAGCGCATCGAAATAACATTCTAACGCCAATCCGGGCTCGCAATTCACATAAATTAGAACCTAAACCTTTATAAGTTACCCTAAGATGATTCAAAAGATATCAAATGAGAGTTACCTCTTTTTGTTCTTAGTCGCCTTGATCAACTCTTCCTGATAAGTGATTTTCGACACAAACATAATACAAATCAGTTCGTTTCAACATTGATTATTCTAAACTACGAAGGGGTCTTATTTATCCAGACTTTTGTATAAACCTTGAGAAACACTATTTATAAACCAGCCTTATTGTCTCTTTTTTCTCTCATTTTTTTTCTTTTTTCTCTCTTTTTTCATTCTCTCTTTCTCTAGGGTTGTGTGAGATTTGTACCACAACCGAGGATAGAAAAAAGTTACCCTAATTCTAATAGGGGTGCACAAATTTTTTGGGCTAAAAAAAGAAGTGAATATTTCGTAAAATTTGTCTCCTTAATGACAAAAATCAGGATTCTTACTTACTTGTGCTTGTTTTCTTTTTTCAGTTGGATTTCTGTTGACTTTACCCTAATTAATCTTGACACATTTTATTTTACCTAATTTTCCTCATGAACCTAGACTTATTTTTTGACGTAATTCACATCCTAATTGCTGCCCATATTGAAGCTCCATTACTCAATAGGTTATACAAATTTTCTTCCGAAATTTAATTCGTCTCTTTATTGATCCCAAATTGTCAAGTTTTACTAAGAGCAATTTCATTCCTTTATTGGAATATTTCAATTAATAGATCAAATAATGTATCTAACCCTACGAAAGTATACGTAATCGAACAAGTAATAAAGTAATGAGTTGGGTATCGTCTCAACAAGGATTGGATAAAAGGAAATTAATTGTAATAATCACTTAATAAACTAAATTGCAAAAGAGCCAAATGTAATTTTACTAAAATTAATGGATTAATAGTGGATAAATTTAAAAACAACAAGGAAATGAAATGATGGCAATATTTCTTCTAAAAGTTGGTAATCAATTGTTGGACTAAGCAAGGATTAGTGAATTCTCCTTGTTTGTTGCCGCCAATTTTGCTATAGTATTGTGGTTCCAATGAAAGATAATTGTTGTAGCAAAATCCATCGAAGTGACTAAAATTTCCAATTTAATGAACACGAATCTTCCAATTTCACTATGACTTGCGCTCCTTAGCTAGATTAAATATACACCTATGCAAATTTTAGTTCAAGAACATGAATTATCATCAATCCTAACTATGAGAAACTTAGCTTATAGTTAGGATTACAAAAATCCAACAATAAAACACAACTATTGTTACCACAATACAAGCTCAAGGAAGAGATGGAGAGAAAAGGAAGAGAGAAGGATTAAAAATGGAGCAAGATGAAGCTTACAAGTTCTGGTTTGATATAGCAAATTCCCTTGTTCCAACAGTATTCCTTCAAAACTTAGTAGACACCAGTTTTCCTCAACCCCCAAAAAGATAGTCTACCCTTTACGGCTCTGCCCTTTTCTTTAACCTATGATACCATTTTTCCTCTAGTACACTTGGCATTTCCTCATTAAATCAGGTCTAAAGGTTCAAATCTTTACTCCGTAAGTACATTTGGGTCAAATGGGCTGTAATATTCCAACTGGCACTTGATTTTTTTTTTTGGTTCGGTAATCCAGTTTGTTGTAGCATCATTGAAACATTAATATAGCATTCCGCTAGCAATCCTTTTGGCAAATTCCTTCAATGCTTTTTTTTCTTCCTTTTTCGTTTCTTCTAAAATCAACATAATGCAATGGGATAAATTGTTCTCCATTCAAAAATGAAAATAACCCAAATAAAAATTTATTGAATCAAATCACTATATTTTTCTTAAATATTTTGTCTATAGTGTGTTTGGTTGGGTGGATGGAAAGTAGGGATGGTGGAAAGTATTGGACGGATGCATAGTGTGAAGGGTGGAGAGGATTATAATAATCCTTCAAGTTGTTTGGTTGGAAGGAATGGGAGATGAATGGATTGATAGTAATTATTTGTATAATGACTATATTGTCCATTTTATTATTATAATTAATTAGTTTAAAGGGTAAAATAGACTTTTTACTAATTATAGATAAGAGAGAAGTTGCATCCTTCCATTTATGGGACGATGCAATTTATGGATCACGGTGAATTTGCTCTCCCTCCCTCCTCTCCTCCTCCTAACCAAACAAGTGAATTCACACTCTCTCTCACCCTCTCCATCCTCCACCTCTCCATCCACTCCACCAAACACACCCTAAGAATAACAAAGATAACTCTAGCTCTATAGAGTTATCATAGAACGAGGAGAGTAGGGATGAGGAGGGGTTGAGGGAGAGCACATCTAAGCGGGCTTACTAAATTGCATCCTTCCTTGAGTGGGAGGATGCAACTTCTCCATCCTATATAGCTAAGAAATATATATATATTTCGCTCTTTAAAATAATTAACAAACAAAAATAAAATGAACAATACATTAGTTATACAAATTACTACTATCCATCCGTTCATCTCTCCTCCCGTCCAATTAAAACTCTTGAAGGATTATTATTATCCTCTCATTACTTCAGACTCTTCATTCCTCCAACACTTCTCATCCTTCCTATTTCCTACCCTTCATCCTCCCAACCAAACACCCTTACAATTGACTGGTTGAGGGAATCTTTTCAAAACTTACATATTTTATCCGCACATTGACATTTTTTTGTGTGCAATTAGGCCTTTCTATTATTTAAAATTTTGAAGTCATAATCTTATGGGGTTTTACATTTCACATAAAACAACTTCATAATCTTCTAACTCTTTATGAAAAATGATTACAATTTGCACACACTCACGACACCACTTCAATAAATTGAACTACGACACTCGTCTCTCCCTCTCACTCACAAGCAGGAGCACAATATCATATTGCACACTATTTTCTTCTCTAATCACATTTTGTTGTGAATTTAATAAACCAAAAACTGATAATTCTAACGAACGAAGAAATACCAATCTCATTCAAAAAGGTACATTGCACAGATAATTTAAGTGGTTCGGAGATGATCCTCCTACATCCACTGTCGAAAGGCTATCACCGTTGTTTTATTAGCTTTGTCAAGAAAGAGATCTGAACTTTACAACCTCTTCTCTCTCCAATCTATCTGTTTACAAGATGATTTCTCTGAGAAGATTAAGCCAGAATCTCTCCTTCTCTCTCTCACTTGAACAATACAACAACTTGCACTTTTTCTCTCTAGCTTATATATATTTCTCTATTAATGAATTAGTACAATATATATACAATTAAGAAAGCCACAAAGAAATAGAAAAACCTTAACACCTCAGCAGTCTATTTCCTCAAAGTCAACATTAAGGAATTAATTCTAAGCCCAAATGATTGTCCACTTGTGCATTGATATTGCCACACTAGCTTTTCTAACTTATTACCATATCTAACAATCCTCCACCTTGGTCATTAGCTCCTTCATAGCTGTCATCTTGATTGCCTTTCCATGTGACCTTCTCAGGGCCCTTCTTGTTCAACTCCAAGCAACTCCAAGCAGTGCTGAAACTTTGAGGTTGGTACTACCTTGATAATCATATCTGTTGCGTTTTCTTCAGTGGTGACTTTCTCAACTTGCACTTTGCCATCAGAGAGAATGTCTCTATTTAAGTGCAGCCTAACATCTATGTGTTTTGTCCTTTCATGGAACACCTGGTTCCTGGACAAGTGTACTAGCATGTTGATTTCTACTTCCCAATTCTTCTGTGATTCCTTTGATCTACACTGCTTCTTTAATAGCCTCGGTCAGAGCTATATATTCAGCCTCTGTGGTTTGAAGAGCTACCACATGTCGAAGGGAGGCCTTCCAAATTACGATACACCCCAGAACTTGAAAAGCATAGCCTGTGAGAGACCTTCTCTGGTCCAAATCTCTAGCAAAATTAGAGTCCACAAAGCCTGTAATAGCTGGATCTTTTTCCACTGGCTTGCCATATAATAGTCCTGTGTCAAAGCAGCCTTTTAAGTACCTAAGTATCCATTTAACTCCTAGCCAATGCTCATTTCTAGGGTTAGCCATATACCGACTAACCAAGCTTACTGAGTATGCTAAGTCGGGTCTAGTACAGACCATCAGGTACACAATACTACCTACACGCTTGTATAAGAATCTTTTCCATCTCTTGTTTATGCTCATTTGTCTTTGTTGACACTTTCTTACTCAACTTAAAGTGTTGGGCTAATGGAGTTTGAACCCATCTGGAACTTGCCATCCCAAACTTGTTGATAACTTTCTTGGCATATCTAGCTTGAGACAACCATAACAGCCAATTATTTCTGTCTCTAGCTATTTCCATTCCTAGATCTTTTGAGCTTTCTCGAGGTCTTTCATGTCAAACTCTGATTGTAGCATATTCTTTACTACTTTGATTTCATCAATGTTTGAGCTTGCCAACAACATGTCACTAATATACAATAACAAATAGACAAATTCCCCACTACTTTTCTTCTTGTAATAGACACAGTTGTCATATTTCCTAACGAAGTCGTTTGACACTATAAACTCGTCAAACCTCTTATACCACTGTCTTGGTGACTGTTTCAAACCATACAGTGATTTATTAAGCGAACACACTAGTTCCTTAGACCACTTTTTCTTCTCATACCCTAGTGGCTGCTTCATGTATATGTTTTCTTCAAGTTCTCCGTGAAGAAATGCAGTCTTTACATCTAGTTGTTCCAATTCCAGGTTCTCGTAAGCTACTAAAGCCAACAAGATTCTGATTGACGTGTGCTTGATGTCTGGTAAAAATACTTTTGTATCGTCCACACCTTCTCTTTGTGTGAAATCTTTAGCTACTAACCTTGCTTTATACCTTGGCTTCTCTTTTCCTAGAATACCTCCTTTAATCTTAAAAATCCACTTGTAGTCTACAAGTTTCTGGTTTTGAAGTTTTTCTACTAAAGTTCACGTATTATTCTTTTCCAGGGACTCCATTTCATCGTTCATAGCCTCTATCGATTGCTTGCTGGATTTCCCATTCACTACCTCATTAAAAGTGGCTGGTTCGTCTTCATTCAAACTTTCAGAATCTACAAAGGCAAAAACAATCAGATCTGAGTATCCAAATCTGATTGGAGGCTTAATATTTCTCCTTTCTCTACCCTTATTAGATTGTAGCCATCTACCTCCTTTGCTCTTGAGCATCCTACGACTTCCTATTCTTGAGTTTCTTTGCTTGGCTCCACCTCAGATTCGACTCCATCATCCTTAGAAATTTCAACATGGTTGTCCTTCCTTTCAAACACATCCTTGTAATAGTGCATTTCATCAAACACTACATCCCTGCTTATTCTGTACTCTAGAGTTGACACCCTTTAACTCCCTCTGAATAGCCTAAGAATATGCACTTCTTGGCTCTAGGTGCAAGCTTGTCTCGCCTAGTATGGGCATAGGCCACACACCCAAAAGTCCTCAAGTTGTCATAGTTAGGAAGGTGACCGGACCATAATTTCTCAGGGGTTTTGAATTGCAGTGCTGTAAAGGGACACCTATTTATTAAGTGACAAGATGTGGTAACAGCCTCTCCCTAAAATGTCTTAGGCATTCCTACGAGGGACAACATGCACCTCACTCGCTCTATGATTATCCTGTTAAAACTTTCTGCCAGGCCATTTTGTTGAGGTGTGCCTATAATGGTCAATTATTTTGCAATACATCTGCTACTATAATATTCTTTGAACTGATCTGAACAATACTCCAAGCCATTATCTATACTCAATCTTTTAATCCTTTTCCCAATCTGATTTTTAATCAAAACTGCCTATTTCTTAAATTTTTCGAGAGCCTGATCCTTGTGTTTCAACAAGATAACCCGCACCTTCCTCAGAAAATCATCTACTATGGACATGAAATACTTTGAACCATCCAAAGTTTCTGTCCTAGCAGTAGGTCCCTAGAGATCATAGTGTATATAGTCTAGTATCCCTTTTGTTCTGTGCTATCCAACACAACACTTCACGCTAGTTGACTTTCCAAATACACAGTGTTCATAGAACCCAAGTTTCCCATCTTAGATTTGTCTAGCAGTCCTTGCCTAGAGAGTTCTTTCAACCTTCTTTCACTAATATGGCCCAGCCTATTATGCGACATGGTGGTATAGTCTGCTATTTCCCTAGATGCAACAGAAAGACTTCCAACAACTGTTTTACCATCTAGAATGTATAAGCCATTTTCTTTATATCTCTTCATTTGTTCCAAAGAGCCCTTTGTAATTTTCAACACCCTATTTTCTTTTCTAAATGTGTAACCTTCATTGTCTAACATACCCAAAGAAATCAAATTTCGTAAGGTCTGGGACATACCTTACAGACTTGTTGTTTCCCAGCAACGCCTCACATCCATTCTACTCCTTGTAGTTCACTAGCCAATCTCGATGCGGTGTCATATGGTACGAGCACCCTGAGTCTAGTACCCATTCATTCTCTTGGTTTCCTTTTGAGGCTATCAATACTTCTATGCTTTTGTACCCTTCTAAGACAACATCCGGGGTCTGCAACATCCTTGCTCTTGTCGCTTGTCCTATCAGACCCTTTCTTCTTTTTGTCAGGGCAATCTCTCTTTATGTGCTCTTCTTTGTTGCATGTATAGCACCGACCTCTAAAATGGGGCTTAGAGCTACTTCTTGCCCTTTGCTTTGAATCCCTTTTTATATTCCTTCTCTGACATTAAGCCCTTCGCCGGAGCAACTTTCTCTACCCTCTAGTCTTTGTTTCTTGAGTTCCTTCGACGTTAGCGCGACTTGAACTTCTTCAAGCGTGAGCGATTCTTTCCCGTAGAGCAGTGTGTCAACCAGATTCTCGTATGAATATGGAAGAGAGCTGAGGAAGATCAGCGCTTGATCTTCATCTTCAACTGTTACCTTGATATTTTTGAGATCCAAAATCAACTTATGGAAGCCATCTAGATGATCTTCAATGCCTTTACCCGATGTCATTTTGAAGGAATATAGTCGTTGCTTCAAAAACAGTCGATTAGCCAAGGATTTTTTCATAGAGAGATTCCAATTTCAGCCAAACAGCACTTGCACTCTTTTCCTTCGAGACTTCCCGGAGGATTTTATCACCGAGACATAGTATCAAAGCACTGCGAGCCTTTTCAAGAATCATCGTCTTGTCCTTCTTGGACATCGTCGCTAGCAACTCTTGTGGCTTTCCCAAGGCTTCTTTCAAGCCTTGCTGGATGAGAAGGGCTCTCATCTTTAAGCGCCACAATCTGAAGTCATTCTTTCCCATAAACTTCTCGACGTCGAATCTTGTCATCGTTCCCATTTCTTCGATCGTAACCCGAACCTAGCTTTGATACCAGTTTGTTATGAATTTAATGAACCACAAACTGATAATTCTAACGAACGAAGAAATAACAATTTGATTCGAGAAAGTAAATTGCATAGAGAATTTAAGTGGTTTGGAGACGATCCTCCTACGTCCACTGCCAAAAGGTATCACAATTGTTTTATTAGCTTTCTCAAGAAAAAGATCTGAACTTTACACCCTCTTCTCTCCCCAATCTCTCTGTTTACAAGATGATTTCTTTGAGAAAAATAAACCAGCCCCTCTCTCTCACTTGAAAAATTCAACAACTTGCACTTTTTCTCTCTAGCTTCTATATATTTCTCTTTTAATGAAACAGTACGATATATATACAATTAAGAGAGTCAAACAGATATAGAAAAGTTCCTTAACACCTAAAAGTCAACATTAAGGAATTAGATATAAGCCCAAGTGATTGTCGACCTGTACATTGATATTGCCACGTTAGCTTTCATAATTGATGACCATATCTAATACATCTATATAAACGCAATTCAGAAAAAAAGAAAAAAAAAAGCTTCATCTTAAGTCCAAAGAGCTACATAAAAAGATAATTTCTCTTTTTTTCTTATTTTTTTCTTTAATTCGTTATATCTCAAACTAATCGCTTACAAATATAAATTTGAGTAGAAAAAACCTGCCATATAGAAAACTCTACCTTTCAATGGGAATAATATTGTTCATCGAAAATCATTTTCAGCTTTCTATTTTTTTGTTGATTGACTAATTATTAGATTTTTATTTCAATAATCCACAACATCTTTGGACGAATAAGGTACTTACAAAGCAGCAAATGCCACTATCATTCTTGTTATGAATATTTTATGGATATTACCTTTGACTATTAAGGGATTATATTTCTTATTTTAGCTAATAGTTGAAATTTTGTAAATCCCTATAGTAATTGAGAATATATTGTTTCCTTATTTCTACCACAAAGTACATCTATAAATACCCTTATGTGTTCTTTACAAAGATACACAAATGTAACACATAAAGTTAATGAGAAGAGTGTTCTCTATTTCTCTCTATGTTCTCTTATCTCTATCTTTTTATGGCTTCTCTTCTTTTACTTTATGTAATTTATCTTCTAGTAATTTTGTTAATTTTATAACACGTGATCAGCAGGAGTCTCTAATATTCGTTTGTGTATAGATTAATTGGCTTGCAGTGGAAGAAATTTTTTTTAACGTTCATCTCACGTCCTTCGAGTCACGATAAAAGAAAGCAAATATGCAATAGCATATTCTTATACATGTCTTTTGAGAAAAATATTTTATCTATTTATTTTGAAATAAAATATACTTGTTTCTAATGCACGGATTACAAAGTAGCCATATATCTATTTCTATGATCAAATTTTGACTTTTTTATTATTCTCTTGGCTAACATAATAATTTATTTTCTTGAAATGTTATTGTCTTTTCTACTTATGAATTTCATTATTATAACGACCGAATATGTATTGGTTATTGTATGAATATCCTATTGGCTATTGGCTATTGGCTCTTAGCTATTGACTATATATAAAAGCCAACCAAGTTCAAGAGAAACGACCACTAATATGTTTTATTTAACTCTACAAATTGCCTGAAGCAATATGTGTTGTCATAAAAAGTTTTTGATAGACATATTTTATTGGGTGTACATGTTCCTTGAAGTGAATATTCAACATTACCCCAAAGTAATATATAACATTTATATTATAAAAAAATAGATTATTGGTTTTATACATTTCTCGAAATAAATATGTAAATGTCGATTTAATTTATATATTACCTGAAGTAATATATTTGTTATAGCCATGTGTGATTGGTTTTAGATATTCCCTTAAGTGAATATAAAATTATTTAAAGGTTTATCTTGATCTAGATATATGAAATTAGACAACCACAAATTCTTAAAGTTATTATAATAAATGACATGTGTATATGGGTTAATAAAATTATAGAGAAAGTGTCATAGATATATATTATTGTCAACTTTACATATTACCTGAAGTAATACTTTATTATAAAAATTTCAATGGATTCTATTTTCATATTCCCCGAAGCGAATATGTATATTATCATATTATAAATTTTTCATGGTCTCTAAAATTCCGCCATATGAGGTCTTTATGATTTTACAATGCTATCATGATCAAAGGAAAATAAATATTACCCCGAAGTGAGTGTTACGTTTATATAAATGACTATATATTCCCCGAAGTGAATATAATCTTTGTCTAATGGTGAAATCTGTAATAACGTTATTTAAATGACTATGCATATTCTTTAAAGAGGATTTTGTAAAAATTCTATTGTTATTTTGATAAATAAAATGAGAGTATCGTTTTAGCAAATGAATGCTCTTATTGGTTCATTCAACTTAAACTCTTATATTTCTTGAAGAAATATAAATATCGCAGAAGGCGCATTGATGACTATTAACATTCTTTGAAGTAAGTGTTATTATATATAATTAAGAATTGAAATCATGGTAAATCATGAAATATAATTGCCATCTTACCGTTGGTCAGAGATTTTTTAATTTTTCAAGGGCATTTGAGATAGTGAATAAAAGAATTATTCTAGATTTATGATCATGAATGATCATATTTAGTTATTCAGCAACTCATTAGCTTTGATCAATTATGTTGTGATTTAAATATTAGTCAACCGATATTTTGGGTTATAAGGCTAGACAAAGTCATAAATTTCAATAAGTTTGTATTCCTTGAAGCGAATATTACAATATTAAAATGATCACGCACATCTCCTGAAGTAAATATATCAAGGATGGACTCTAAAATAGTCCAAATATGTTTTTCATATTGGTAAGACTCTAGAGAGTTCTCAAATTTTATTATCAAATTGTACCTCTAGAATCACTAGAAGTGATAATGTGACGAAATGATAAATTTATTAGCATGCAAGAGACTCCATGAATATTTGAAGTATTTCCATTGATAAGGTGATACAAAGTCTTTGATATAAACATGTTATATCTCTTATTATAAAGGAGAAAGGAAATAAGGAATTATTAAATATGTTTGCAATAATTAATTATAGCTCATGAAAGAGTTTTAACTTCCTTATTATGTACTTTTTGTACAATATTTCTTGACATAGTTAAGAAAAAGAGAATTTAAAAAAAAAGAAGATACTCTATAGCCTTTATAGAGTGCTTTGTTGAAATTATGGTTAATGATATTAATACATGACAACTTCAAAAGTTACATATGTATCACTTTAAGAAGTGAAAAGTGATGTGATTAAGAATTAATAACATATATTATCGAATACCTGTAGCATGCTTTACATAATTAAGTTTTTCAAAGGTAGAATAAGAGGAAAAAAAATGTGTTATATGTGATTTGAAAATTATCGTATAAATTTGTTGACTTATTATTGATCAATAGAAGTCACTATGATGACATTTATCAAAATCACTAGAAGTGTAATATATTGAATCTCTCAAAAGGACTTACTCTAAAAGAGAAATTTAATTTATCAATGTCTGTGAGGTTTTACTCATAATATGTCAAGCTCGACGAAAATAAAAAAATAAATAAAATCCTCTTTGGTAGTGCAATTGGTAATTGCTTAGAACTTTATAAAAGTTGAGTTTCATCTGATGATCAAATGTGTTATGTTGGTGTGAAATTTGAACTAACGCCGTGATCGTGACTCTAGACGGTGGTGCGGCAATGATAAGGATTTATTGGCCGGAAAAATCGAAAACACAAAGGTTTTTAGAGTGGTTCGGCCCTCCTCTGGAGTAATAGCTTACATCCGCTTTGTCTAGTATTTCTGGTAAGTTTCTTACTGAGAACTCGACCAATTTTCTTCCTGCCCCCACTCTCTTCTCCTTCTCTTCCTTTTATAGGTCAGGAGAGATGGATGGGTTAATGAGATTTGACACCCAATCCCTTAAATCACTAGATTAGGTTACCCACTATACCATCACTCATAATCCCTTAAATCTTGGGATTAGGTGGCCAAATACAGTTACAAACATTCATCAGAAATTGAATCTCTACAGTGATAATCCCGGGTTCTACGGGATTAGTTACATAATTCCTCACGTTCAAGGTCAGATAAACAGCAGAAAAGATGGACCTAAACTACATCGCGATAACTCCATCTCCAATCGGGGGTCACCAGCTTCGGGGGTTGAGCCTTCCGCCCTGAACGAAGTCCTTGCTTCCTCTACGAGGCTAGCATCGTTGGGGAGGGGGAAGGGGGGGGGGGGGGGGGGGGGGGGGGGGGGGGGGTAGGGGGGCGGAGGATCATTTTCGAGGATCCGCGGCCTTCTTGTCCGTCAATTCTTCTCTGAGGGTCTATTCATAAAATGTTTACCACCTCCGGTGGCGCTTCTTCATTCTATCTTCTTAGGTGTAAGATCGAGGGTCATCGTTCGACAATCCTCGTACACTTTTCGTCCGGGGAAGCTTTTGTGATGACGTGGCATTGTTGTGTTGTTAGAAACGAGTGCGTGTTTGCATGAATTGCTCTTCGGGGACTTTTCTCCCGAAGTTACAATTGCGGACAAAAAATCGCTTGCAACATGTTATATTGAGCTTATTAAAACATCATGCCAGAAGCATGTACGAAAATAATTTTATGTTCTCTTCCAAATTATGATTGTACAACTACAAGAGTTGTTATAGTTAACCAGAAGATTATTTGTAAAATGATATATTTGAGAATGACTTAAAATCCCTACAAGTAAGTATTATATTATAAATATAAAATAAATCCCACCATCAGGGAGAGAAAAATAACAGTTGGATATGATCCTCGTATTATAATAGTGTGAACATGACGTTCAGAAAATTAAGCATTGCAATGCATATTGATATGAAAAGAAAGTTCATGAATTGTTTATACTAACTTTTAATTTTAAAGTAGAAATAAAGTTTTTTTTATGCATAGTCTATTGAGCTTATTAGTCTAAGATACGCTTAAAACATTGAAGATATTTTAATTATATATTTATTAGAAGAGAAAAATAACTATATTGGGTGCTTTAGAATAGACTATATATCAAAATGGGTTATTGATTTTATATTGGTACTTTTGAGGTGACCAAAACTCTCAAAAGAATTTAGACATAATCGATAGTATAAAGAACCATAGAATTGGTCAAAATCAGGTACTTGTGTTGGTAAAAGAGATCTCCATGAGTTATATCATTGGGAGAATAAAATTAAATGCAATATAAGTATCGACGGTATTATGTATTTGCATTTAAAATCATTGTGATATTTTAAAGGGAAAAAGGATCGTAAATGTAATCCGTCGAAAATTCGACGTAGATATGATTAGCTAAGATTTAGAAGAAGACGCAATTCAAGCAAGCATTAAGGACCTAGAGTCTAAATATCTATGTATTTAATACTTGTAGGGTATAAAAAGTATGAGGTTATGGGTAAATTGTGAAATAGTTTCATTAAGAAACTTAAACAAAATATGAGTGGGTACTCATATGTGTTAGATAAGCTATTAAATTGATGAGCCTGACAAATTTCGTATGCGTCGTAGTTTCTGTGAAAGTTGCAACATATTGATATTTGTATGAATTTAATTTTTGAAAGATTTAAAAATACATAAGTATGTTATTGAAAGCGCGCGCTATATTTTGTTTAGAAATACAAAAATCTTTGTATAGAAAAATTATTAAAGAGTTAACATACTTATTATAAGATGTGATGAAAATCTCATCTCGACTTAAAGATCGATATTTTGTGAAAACTTATTCATTATCTATAACGTAAAAGAAAAGTCCAGAAGTACTTCCAGTTCAAACTACATATCCGCATATTATATTAGTTGTTTGTTTTATATTGAATGGACAAAAACTCAATCAATTGTTAGTAAGATACAATATGGTCCTGAAGAATCTTGAAATGCATATTTCATGAATATTGGTACTA
This sequence comes from Boehmeria nivea var. tenacissima, assembly GCA_018132145.1. Taxonomy (NCBI): domain Eukaryota; kingdom Viridiplantae; phylum Streptophyta; class Magnoliopsida; order Rosales; family Urticaceae; genus Boehmeria; species Boehmeria nivea. The sequence goes on from CM030882.1 coordinate 4,738,435, forward strand.
TTATCTCATATATTAGTGGTAATTATCAAAATTATCTAATTGATTAGATACATATCTTAGTTTGAAGTATTAGAACTCATAAATATGCAAATAAGTATCAAATATGATTGAGACTGTCATAAAGTATTTATATCGAGTACAACCAATATGTGGTATTATAAAATATAAGCTGAGTTCCTAAAGGGCAATTGATGTAACTGTAAAAATATATATAATTTTACTTATTAGCTCCCGAAGAGTTGTTAGCGAACAATCTTAATAATGTAAAAGATATATGGATATGTCAACTAGTTAAATAGTGAATAATGAAATTTTAAACAATCAAAGATATCCTCATGAGGGGATACAAATACGTATTGTACTCTTTTTCCCGTTGTTTAGGTTTTGTCCTTTTGGGTTTTCATGACTAGATTTTTAATGAGGCAGTCTATTATGCGTGTAAAGAATGATGTATCTTTTTCGTTCACTAGAATTTTTGTCCCACTGGATTTTATCTAGTAAGGTTTTAATAAGACACCTTTGTAAGGTGACATCCAAGGGTGAGTGTTATGAATATTTTGTGGATATCACCTTTAACTATTACGGGATTCTATTTCTTATTTTAGCTAATGGTTGAAATTTTGTAAATCCCTATGGTAAATGAGAAGATATTGTTTCCTTATTTCTACTATAATGTACATCTATAAATATCCTTACGTGCTCTTTACACATAAACACAAATGTAATACACAAAGTTAATGAGAAGAGTGCTCTCAATTTCTCTCTATGTTCTCTTGTGTCTATCTTTTAATTTCTTTTCTTCTTTTACTTTATACAATTTATCTTCTAGTAATTTTGTTAATTTTATAATAATTTCGTATCTTTTTGTTACATGGAAATTTTGGTAGTTAGATCATACTAAAAAAATGACCGTAATTTTATTTTTTTTATTTAATAAATAGACAAAATACTATAATAAATGGACAAAGTACCAATCATATTTAGCTTGGTATTTTTTCAATTAATCATGATAAATAATTTAAGAGATTTTTAAGGATTTAGCTAAATTTTTAGCTAATTTTTTAAGAATGTATCAAATATGAAAATGACTAATTTCTTAATTTCATGAAACTATGTTAAATTCTTAAAACATTGGCCTAAAAAAAGGCTAAAAGCCTAAACTGCCCATAATTTAAATACACAAAAAAAAAATATTAACTTGAAAAGCAAAAATTATGTACATTTTTTAAAAATAATTTTTAAAATTAAACCATTGAACTACAAACCCCTTTCCTTAGATGCTTCCGAGAAAACCCCGAGGAATGCCCCCTCCCCTCTCTCTCTCATCACAAAAATCTATTTCTTAACACCACAGGAACGAAGAGGGCATTTCCGTCATTTTATGTCCATCGCACCTCCTCGTTTTAAACCTAAACAATCTCACATTAACACAACCACCTGAAGAGCAAAACAAACAAACAACAAACAAAAGAAAGCACTCAACAATGGCGGACGTGACCTACTTTTCTCTCCACGGCCCAGCGGACGACGACCACTCTCTCCCATACTGGTCCCACAACCTCGACTTCGACCTCTACGCCTCCGATCCCGAGTTCACGCCCTCGGATCTCTCGCGCCACGCTCAGATCACCGTCGTCCACGACGACTCCGACGACGGCGGAGATTCGGCCATGCGCGTTAGGGCTCTGGGCGGCGACGAGGAAGACTTCCTCTCGGATATGGCCAACGCCGATATCATGGAGGACCGCGAGAACCAGGTCAACTTCGTGATGGATCTGTTCCACCAGCGCGTCGAGCAGTCTCATGTCATGAACGGCGTCGTCGGCGGCGGCGGCGATGGAGGTGTCGATTTGGTAGCCGAGGCGCTATGTGACTCAGGCTTCGGCGTGATCGACGGAAATGATGATGGTCTGGATTCGGATTTAGGGTTAGGGTTAGAGCTTGATTTTGGGGGCGACAGGCATTGCATCGAGATCGACGGGGAAGATGATTTCTTCGTGGCGAGGAGGGTTTCGGGGACGGAATCCGGCGACGCCTCGACGCTGGAGAATTGCATCAGGCTGGCTGGGTTCGGCTCCGATTCGGACGAGGAAGAGATTGGCGTTGTTGGGATTGATTTGAATTCGGAGGACGCTTATGGATTGGACATCCATGGGCACGATTGCAACGATAACGACGACGATTCGAGCATTCCTCTGTGCTGGGATTCGCTTCAATTGGACGATCATAGGGAAATTGTTGAGGATTTCGAGTGGGAAGAGATCGATGCCCGCGTCGACGAGCGAGACGTTCTCAGCACATTGTCGATGGAGGCCGAGAATGAAGGCTCTGTTTCAGTGTTGGTGTCCAGTTTGGTTGATCATGGAGAGGAGGAAGATGCGGGTGCTGAGAGAGGAGGGTTTGGGAATTTGGAATGGGAAATCCTGTTGAACAACAATAGTTTGGAGGCGAACCCCGAAAACGAGGCTTATTTTGGGGAACATGATTACATTTACCCTGCTGAATATGACATGTTGTTTGGGCAATTTGCAGAGAATGATGCCGACATGATGGGCCGGCCTCCGGCGTCTAAATCCGCTGTCGAGAGTCTGCCCTCCGTGGTTATGACTCAAGAGGACATCAAGAACAACAATGCACTTTGCGCTGTTTGTAAGGACGAGATTGGCGTAGGTGAGCGAGCGAAGCAGTTGCCTTGCTCACACCGGTATCACGGTGACTGCATTGTGCCGTGGCTGGGAATTCGGAACACTTGTCCCGTTTGTCGCCACGAATTGCCCACGGACGACGCGGAGTATGAGCGGAGGAAATCGCAGAGGGCCGTCCGCGGCCGCTGATTTGGTAAAAAAGTTTTGTTTGTTGGTTTGAATTTTCTGGGGCATCATGTTGTCAAAAATGTATTTATGGAAAAATTTTTTTTTTTTATGTCCTTTTGATGCGAGGTTGAGAAGCGTTTGTTCATACTTTAGATTGCGTTTTTTTGGGAAATCTATATTTATGAATTTGGTTGTTTTGATTGGATTTTGATACCATATTTTTGGGCTAGTTGCAGGCTGATACAATGTAATATACTTATATGAGCAGGTTCCTAATAATCTATATTACTTTTTCCCTTTGAGTTTATGATTTTGTTCTTTTTTTCCGGGATGTTTCTCTGTTACTTTTTTTTTAATTATTTTTTATTTATTTTGGAATGATTATTTGTTACTTAGAGCCCTAGAAGATAGGATTAGACTTTGAAGGGACTTAGTGAATGAAATTAGTATTAGGCAAACCTACTAGTACTGTGATTGAGTTTAAAAGTAGATCCCTGAACCCTGCAATATTTGTAATTTGATAGGCATGCTGACGATTGCGTAGGGTGGGTTTAGTGGAAGGGATGGGATTGGATGACAAAATTTAGTTTAATTTCATGTTTAATGACAAACTTAGATATGATTAAAATTCTATCGCTAAAAAAATTTCCCCACACATGATTATATATCCCGTCCAAAAACTAGGACGGTAGGCATGAGATGACAATAAAATAGTAAAAGTTAAAAGTAAATATTTTATGGAGATTTTCGATTGAAGAACGAAAGTAAAATAGATTGATGGAGAACAATTTTTATAAGTTTTTATTACATGCTAATAAGAGTGCATACTAATTCAAATCCTTCTTACCACGTTGATCGTTGTAAAAAATTTTAATAAAAAAGTTAGGTTCTGAAACCCTACTTCATTTTCTCCAACTATCTCCTCCAACCCCGCCGCGCCGACAACTTCGGCAAGTCCTCATCTGTCTCTGTCAATGTTTTTAATTTCAAATGGTTTTAGTTCACCTCGCTATCGTTGTTAAGTCAAAGAAACTCTTTGTTCTTTATTTGTTTATGTCAATCCATCGTCGACTGGATTGCGCCCTTCATCCACCGCGATGACTACGCAGCTGTCTACGACCCAAAGATCGGCCTGCACCGGACAACAGCATCACGGTGCTTGCAGCGCGCTGCATCGGGTCTGCCACCACATGACTTGTCCAAGAGGAAGAAAATGACCGCTGCAATTTTTTTTGATAACCCAAAACATTAAATGGACAAATTTTATAAAGGAAAAAGAACGCAACGGTGAACATGCACCTTCTTTGAAGCCCAATAATAATTCTTAGTTCATTCGCCATCGGTCTATTTTTGGAAGTGTTTCGCACTTGAGAATCCTCTAATATTTTATAATGGCAAAAACAAAAAATGAAAAATCTATGAGTTAACGCTAAATTCTAAAAGAAATTCTTCTTATTTTCGAAATTCTCAAGTGATCCATATATTGTCAAAATCGACTCTAAAATATACCATGATGTCAAGTTTGCGTTGACTTGACATATTAAAAGATATTATTACCGTCAAGTTTTTCAATCATTACATATAAATTAATATACTTGTAGCAGTAAACTTTTTTAAAATATTATTGGTTCCCTAATTTAATAAATTCTCAATAAATATAATCCAATCAAAAAATGAAATCGCAATCAAAACAAAAACCAAATCCCATGAATCGACAAAGCTAACAAAGGGGATCTGTAAGCAAAAACCCCAATGTACTATTATTAATTATTATTTAAAAATAAATATTGGTATCCAATATAATTATATATCAAAACATATACCAGTAAAGTAAAATTTTCCAATTTAGTCAAATCTCATCCGAAACACCAAATGACCCTTAATGTACTCGTTTCTTTAACACTTCTAGTTTCATTGTTTCTTAACATTATAAATAATGGTCTCGGCTTAGCTTGCTTTTAAGAAGTGCGAAAATTTCATTGACAAATAGCCGAATTCTAGGGAAAAATGTTGAGCTAAGAATGACTGACAAAGAGGGGGAGGTGAACTGGTTTTTAAATAAAATCCTAATAAATCAAAATTGTAAACTAATTAAAGATGTGAAATATGATCAAGTGCGTAATGTAAATTAAAATTTCAGCAATTCTTCAAGTGCAAAGCAAAGAGCAACAAGTAAAGAGTACGCAAAAGGGAATTTAAACTATTTGGTTATGCAGGTTCGATCCAAAAAGATCCACGTCCCCCATTACTAAGCTCTCCATCATGAGCAAAGCCTTTGTCTATTTTAGAGATCGATTTTCAGCTCAATCAATCTTGTACAATCGTCAAGCGCCTCACGGATACACTAAAAAATTCCTCGATTCTTCTCACAAGAAGCCCAATGAAATTGCTTCGGGACTTCAGCTAACCCACTTGTCGAAACCACGGCTAACTCTCGCAAATGTAGTAAGGAGAAAAGATCTCTCTCAATGAAATAGTAAGGAGAGAATCACTCACAAAGATTTGAGAAAGATTGGGTCGAAATTGTTTTTTGAATCTTTCTTGAAAAAGAGTGCACAAAGATGTAGTATAATAATCAAGAGAAGAAAGTAATGTTTTTGAATACTTTTTGCTATGAAAATTACAGATTTGTTCGTATTCTTATTTTTTTTTTTTTAGCAAATAGAAGTCAATCCTTATATATGGTCCAAAAATCTTTTGAAAAACACATTCAGACAAAGAAACGGCCGTCCACTTCATCCAACGGGTCGACATGTTCGTTGGACAAGTCTATCCAACAAAACGACTAGTTGCAACAGCTCTTCTTGAGTCTATTGCGACACAACTAGTCGACCGGGTCCTCATTTCTGCTTGACAATTACACTTTTAAATGCGAAAATGAACCAGCATAAAAATGCTTGAGATGTAACTTAGTATGTTGCATTTCCTTAATTAAAATAACCTTAAATTGATTTTAAATATATTTTCAAGGATCAAAATAATTCACTTTGAAATTTTATAAAATCATGACATGAATAAGTTCAATTTCAAAGTAAATGCATTTAAATGAAATATCAAGCCAAAAATAATAAAATATTTAAAGAGTGATTTTTACTTATAAGAAAATGCTAATTTTATTCTTCGTGCTTGATCCTTCTTGACTTACAAATTTTTCATACTTCAAGCTTTGGCTTTTTAGCTCTCATTTTTCCTTAAAGACGCATAGCAAACATATTAGTAACAAAAGCTCATTTTATTTGTAATTAATAAAATATTAGGTTAATTTATGATATAAGCAAACAAAAAATTATAGCAAATATAGTACAATTTTTTTTTTTTTTTTTTACAAGTAAGAAATGTTTCATGATACTAGAAAAAATGCCACCTGACTGAAATTTAAAATTTTGTTACGTTAGGAAAACTCTAGCCAATATGTCAACATTTTTTCTTATAAATTTATGACAAGTTTTATTTTTTCGAATATTTCGATATATATGTTATATTTTAAAAAAGCGGAATTGTAACTAATGGCCCCAAAGCTTATTTGCCTTTGGCAAGTTGTCACTTAACATTTTATTTATGGAAATTTCAAGAAAATAGCCACAATTTACAAAATAATTTTTAAAAATAGTCGCAGTTTTAAAAAATTTAAAAATCAGCCCTGTAAGAAATTTATTACAAAATTTTTACCTAGTGTAAGAAATTTCTGACAATATTTTTATGTGTATTTTTGTTATTGTCAGAAATTTCTTACAGTTCTATGGCTTTATTTTTTTAGCAAATAGCACCATAAATTTGAATTCTTGGCAAATCAACCCAATTATTAGCGGAAGTTTATACTTTGATGGCAATTACTACACACGTACTACTACACATTTGGCATTATTAGCTAATAAATCAATACTAACATATATTAAAAAAGAGAATAAGTTTCCACAAGTGTTACGGCTGTATGTATTGCTACAAATCCGTTTTTTTAGCATTTCGATGTTGCTAAAAAAGTAAAAATAAAATAAAAACTCGTTTTATTTTCTTCTCTTTTTCCTCTTTTATCCCTCTCTCTTGCGTTTGGCTCATCCCGTCTCTTGCCTTTTCTTTCTCTTAGTCAGTTTGCGCGAGGCAGCCTTGTTAGTAGATTTGAGTGTTGCAGGTATTTTTAGCAAAACATATTATATGACTTCTCATATTATGGGATTCTATTTTGATAACAATGGTCAAGTATTCTTCTATGAGTCCTGGATGAGCTGCAACACTCGATATGTTTGGCAAGTATATTTTTGGTATTGGTTGACTTTAAAGAATTTGGTATGATTTATTTCTTCTATCAAATCTCAAGCTATCCATTTATATCAAGACTGCTGCTTTATTTGAATGAGATGGACGGATTTCCTATTTATGGAAAGTAGTGGATTTTTGGTGATTTTGTAGTCAAATGAATATAGACGTGTTTTTGTTCTCTAGGGGAAAAGTGTTGCAACACCTTATATTTTTGGTAAGTGTAGATTCGAAATTAATTATCTTGATCGGATTTTGATGATTTGGCTGACTCTGAAATTCACATTTCAAGACTCTTCCTAGATCTTATCAATTCTGAAGATATTCCAGTTGTACCATATACAATTGATAGTTGTTGAACAACCTTTATAGTGTGATTTTTCTTTCATTGGAAAGTCAAAGATTTGTGGTATTTTTTAGATATTTTATTGCCAAATAAATTTAGAAATTTCCTTAATTGTTTCACATGGCGTTGCGATACCTGATAAATTTGGCAAGTGTTGATACGAACTTTGATTGACTTAATCTAGATGATTTGGTCATATTATCTTTAATTAATTCGATCTTTGACCAAGCATTTCGAACTTATTCATTTCCTCTCATTGGAAAGTATCCTTGATACCTTGGAGTGATGATCTCTCTGCTATATCAGAAGTTAAAGACGTGAAGATTTGTGTGAGAGGTTTTTTAGCAGAGAATACAAATATGGGTTTTTGTTCTTGGGTTGTGAGTTTTTGTACACACTCTTGTGAGGTCTTTCTCAGAGTGTCATGACACTGTGAGTACGAGTGTGATAGAGTGTATTTGTATAACGGGAATTGGTGAGAGATTACACAGGATATGTGATTTGTAAGATGAGGAGATCTCATCACGGTTGATTTGTAAGACAAAGGGATCTCATAAGGATAGATTGCAAGGTTGATGAGAGTGACGGTGGTCCATTCTTGTATAAGTTTGGGTGTTCTCGTTTGAAATTCTAGTGGATCTTTTTATCCAGGCGTCCCCCCGTACGTAGGTACAGCCGAACTGTGTTATCAGTTTTCGTGTACCATTTCCTTTATTTTTCGCATTTTTCCATCTCGGTTTTAGTTATTCGTAGTGTTCCATGATAGTGCCGCAACACTGACGAGGAACACATGCTAACAAAACAGTTCTTTTAATTAGTATCAGAGCGGGGGTCGCTTGTACTTTAAGCGATATTCTTGATTTTTCAGATTCGTTTTGTTGAGATGGGCTTTTTCAGAGAAGGAAGCTCTGTACAATTTACTTGATGAAAGTAATTACTCTTATTAGAAGGCTCGTACGAAGGCATTTATTGTAATCTATAAAATTTATGCCGGTCAACTTTTTGACCGAAACCTGAAAATGTATTATGAATTGTAAATTATTCAGTTATTGATGAATAACGCTTTCTTAAGTTAAAAGTATCTCTTTATTTATGTGAGTATACATACCAATATATAGAAAATTTATTTTATGGATTAGGTTAACAGTCTAAAATTCGAAAATAACTCAAAAAATGATAACCGAGTCTTAGCCGACAAATTTTGTTATTCGAAAGGTTCAACGGAGATAGAGACTTGTTGGATAACGGGTGATAATTCTCATATATAGTTTTCGACACAGAACTAGATTTGGTACTCAATTTTTGATAAGACGGGATTGATGATTTAGTTCGTGTCAAACTTCGAGCGACAATCTCTGATTCTTGGATAAAAAAAAAAAAAAAAAACTCCATGTATATAATTTAGAAATAGGTTTTCACATGTTTCTAAATATTTATGTTGATATTTGATAATATATTATTACGGAGGGTCAACCAGACAAGCTTATTTGGAAATTTTCCTTTGATGGTGTTGCTACGTGTCAAAATTTATATAATAATGAGCTTTCATTAGTTGTGAGCTTTAATTGTGGCAAAAAAATCTGGGGTAAATTCATTCCACCAAGATGATTAATTATACTTTGGGACATTATACATAAACAATTGGCCAAGGAAGAGGAAGTTCAAGTTCGAGGTTTTCACATGGTGAGGTGCTATTTTTGTTACTCGAGTTTGGAGAGTCTTGGTCATCTATTTTGGACATGTTATTTTGCTCAATTTTTATGGACGTATGTGCTAGAAAAATTTGGAACTACTCTCGGGAAATAATTTGTAAAATTTTTCTCTTGAGCTAGGGAGCTAAAAGATAGTCACCTAAGTTTGGGTGTTCAGTAGGGAGGCTAAAATTTTCAATTGGGATTTATTCACAATTAAGCGAAGGATTTGGCTACTCTCAAAAAACGCGTATCATCACGGAAGTGCATTGGAATTTCCACTAGGAGTTGGATTAAGTACAATGTTGATGGCTCTACTTTTGGATCTCTTGGACTTTGTCGATACGGGGGTATTTCTATAACCTCTAGTGAAACAATCGATTGGCACTACCTCTGTGATCGATGGGTTGAAGACCAAGCTAAGGTAAAAATATTAGATCATTTAAATTTTATTTTTTTACATTATAAAAGATTATAACTTTTTGTTTTGACTACAGCGTTATGCAGTGGTTATGCGGAACAACTGAGCTAGGCAGCTAGATCTGAGCCGACACCGGACCATATCCATAGCTAACCATAAGTTCAAGAGGGTAAGATATATTATGTGATGTAAGTATAGCTAATTTATTTTAACAATTAATTAGTTTATATAATTGGTCTTTTTTGAAAAATTATAGATTCTCGAGGAGTCACCAACGTTGCTGAGAATCAGATGTATTAAATATTTTTTGAAAATAAATAAATGAAGTAGTTATTTATGAATTTTGTTTGTTTTAATCTTACTATATATACTAAGGCTCTATCTGTTTCTCCCATCGCAACCAAGAAACGGCTAACAAGGGGACGACACGTGGCGTCCCCTGCGGATGACACATGACGTCCCCTTTTTTAAAATTTTTTCTTTACAAAATTTGCATTTAAGGTCATCTTTTAAGGGTTTTTGGGTAATTCTTTGAGGCTTTTTTGCAAAATTTGAGGGACTTTTTTGTAATTTCTCTCTCCTCTCTCTTTTTTTTTCTTTTTTGTTTTAATCGTTTCAACAGCTATTTTTCGGACGTAATGATATCAATTTTTTTTTCTTTACACGGTTAGATTCAGAATATTTTTCTCAATCTTTTTACACCCATTGTCATATACTTTTTTTTAACCATAACTATTTTTTATTTATTATCTTTGTTCTAAGCTTTTATTTTTATTTTTTAAGTTTAAAAAATTTTAAAAAAACCCTTGTGTTTATATGAAATGATAAATTTAACCTCTCAATTATTCAAAATAACAAAAATATACTTTATTATTTTTTGTCATATTTTTTTATGCGTTATAGTATTTTACACGTACTCTACACGCACAAAGCACGTGTGTAAAAACTAGTTTACTATAATCAATGTTTATTAATATCCAAAATGTGGTGATATAATTATAATTTTAGTATGTAAAGAGTTATACGTACCAGAAGATTAAAATTATAAATTAACATATTTAAACTAGTCCGTGATAGTTCGAAGAGTAAGGAACTCTATGATCGGTATTAACTAATACTTTATGAATGTGACCCTCTGATTCGGATGGTCAGTGTATGTGATACTAGAATGAAAGTATTTTATATAATATAGATTATATGAGACTTGTACCGACTTTATTCTAGAATCTTTATTTAAGTGTCATTATGGAGATTCAAATTAAGGTCAAAAGATGATCTAATTGTGTTTTACACCACAAATATAAAAAATAAAAAAAAATATCGCAAGGAAGTCATTCCTTGTGTAGGCGCCTATTTTATGGTATGTTTTTTAGAGAATTTTATTATTTAATAATTTGATTATTAAAATTACAAATTGATAATTAAAATAAATATGAGATATTTAATATTTACAAGAGATATTTAAAGTTAAATATATTTAATTAAGCGTTTTTTTCATGGGTGATGTAGGCAAATACCCAGAATTTATATAACAATAAAAATAAATACCCAAGCTTTTGAAATAATTGAGTTTCTAGTCAATTTGTGAATTACTTGCACATGCTTTTGGTAACTAAGTGAATTACCACCACATACTTTTGGTAACTAAGTGAATTACTTGCACATACTTTTGGGTAGTTGGTTACATTTTTCAAAAGATTGGGTAATAACTTACATTAAGTTTTAAAAATTGGGTATTCACTATAATTTCTCTTTTTTCAATTATCTAATTGATAGATAATTGCTCATTCAAATTAAATATGAGATATTTGTTTTGATATAACTCCTAGAAAAAATTAAGATTTAAGAAATCAAATCACTTGCTATAAGAAGATGAGCGCATATTGGCTAAGGAGAGAGAATGATATGTTTACCATATATCTCAATTTGAGTGTATTTTTGATATATTTAATAAAATAAGAAAATCAAAATTTATTAAGAAGACTGATATTATCCTGATTTTCTCTATATATGGCCAGTTATCTTAGTCCAAATTAGGATAGGAATTGTTTACTCAATTCCTAATTTGAATACAATAATAATTATTTGATAATCATTTATTTATTTATTATTTGATAGACTATTAAGATGATCGATATCGGATTTTTCAAAATCACAAATTTAATTTTTTAATTAATTTTAGAGATTTTTACCAAAAATTGATTTTTTTTTTCTTTCCATATTTAAACGAAACTCAAACATTATTTGATATTTGAGTATTATTTCCACACATGGATATCTACATCCATATAAGAAATTTTCACCATTAAAATATGTTTTTATAAAATTAATCCTAGCTCACAAACTAGATTTATAAATATCTATATATTTTAGTATAGATATAATAATTTCTCTACAAGATATATCAACTCCAATAACAAATCTTAGTTATTGAAATTAGATATTAAAATTAACATTAAATGATTTGAATAGAAAAGTATTATAATATAAGGAATTAAATGCTTGAGAAAAAAAATGCTCATAATAAAAAGGAATCTAGAATTTCAAATCGCAAAATAAATTGTGTAATGTAAGTCTAACCCAAGGCAATAGAAAAAAAAAAAAAAAAAAAGAAATGAAGAGGAGAGAGAAAGGGCAAAGAAATGCCAAAACAAAGTGAAGCTGTGGGCCGCACAAAACCTTGATAAAATATAAAGAAGTTCAAATGATTACAATGTAGTGTATGTAGTGTTTTACATTTTTAATCTGAGTCGTTAGATCTCATCTCAACAGTCAGACAACAGGAGAGACCAGTCTCTCCTTATACACGGAGAATTTCAGAGCACCTCTTTTTTTTTTTTTTGTTATGTATTAGTTTGTTTTATATATTATTAATATATAAAAAATTATATTTACTAATATTTAATGATGAACCAAAATTTAATATTGTAAAAAATTTAATAAAAAATAATTAAAATAAATTAAAAGCAAACATAGACTTATAGGGAAAAAAAAAAATAAACAAACAAAGACTATATCTGTGAATGATATGTTAATCACAAATAGCCTTGCCAACCACTATCTGTAATTGATAAATCAATCAACAGAAACTCCTACTAGCGAAATTCAAGGGTGCCAACGGTAACTTTTTTGCGAATGATCTATTAGTTGCAGTTAGTGTCATACTATCAGTGAGTGAAATTATCAATTGTGAATGCCTATCTGCGACAAGGTATCTGCGACTGATTGGTGACTGATTTTTTAATTGTCAAAACTCTTCCGCAAGTGAAATTTTGGCTTTTCTCAACTGATTGATTAGTCGCGAAAAGGCTTGTTTCTAGTAGTTGGTTCGCAAAAGCATGCTTGTCATGGGGCTAGGTGTTTGTTTTTCATTTGAAGCTAAAATGATGGGTTTTATTTTTACTACTGAAAAGGCTTTAGAGTTCAACTGGACAAATATATGGGTCGAAACAAACTCTCTAAATATTGTTAATTTGTTCAAGAGAGGAAATGGAAAGATTTATTGGCGTTTTGAAATCGATGGTTGAGAGGAGCTAAAATGGCAAAATAAATAAATAAATAAATTTAGTGGATTTGCATATATTCAGATAAAAGGAATAGTGTGGCAAACAAGCTTACAACTCAGGCTTCTTGATCAAAACTTCAGAACTGGTGGATGGATATTCTAGATAGGTTGTCATATGTAACCTATAGAGATCGTATTGATTTTTTGCTTTTATAAATTCCATTCTTAATCCTGGGTCATGTATTTTGTCTTTATTTCTCCAGATTTTTCTTTTTTAGTTTTTTTAGAAGAGTCTTAATGAAGTCCCAATTTTATAGGTAGACCCTATGAGATAGGTGTTCTAATTCTTTTTTACTACTTTTGTTTTTAGCCTATTTTGTGGAGGTTGTAATTCTCGATCTTATTGTCTTTCTTTTATTTTTCATTTAATCAAATTCCAGCCTTCTTTGTGGATATTTTAGAAGAAGATCAACTTAGTTGAAATTTAAAAATCATATATTTGCTAAATTTATTAGAATGCATTCTTAATAGGCCGTTCATTAAAAAATGCAGAAAGTCAATCTTTCTTTTAAGAAAGTTAATTAATAAAGATATATAACGATAATAAGTATAGCAATTGTAGTCTCGCGATGTGAATTATTGATTTAGAATATATGCGTTCTGATTATCATGTTAAATTGTACTATCTTGAATACACAAAAATAAAAGGAGCAAAAATCTATAAAATTACGTACTAAAAAATTATAAAAATTAACATTGAATTTTTTTATAATACCTAAAACAAATATAATGTTATTTGAAAGAAATATAAAAACAAGTATAATAATATTATGGAAAAAAAATTTTGATCACCTATGTGTTTGATGAGTCACAAATATATCAACTTTTATTAATTTTTGTTTAATCATGCAGTAAAAAAGATACTACTTAAATTTAAATATTATATTATTTGATCGATTTCTTTTACCAAATATATTATTAATAAGGGAATTTTAAAAAAATAGCTACTGTTTACAAAATAATTTTAAAAAATAGCCACAGTTTCAAAAAATTTAAAAACTAACCATGTAAGAAATATTTGCCAAAATTTTTGCCTAATGTTAGAAATTTCTGACAGTATTTTTATGTGTATTTTTGTTATTGCCAGAAATTTCTTACAGTTTTATGGCCAGTTTTTAAATTTTTTGGAACTGTGGCTATTTTTTAAAAACACACTGTCTAAAATAGCTATTTACCTAACTAACCCAATTTGTTTTAATAAACCAATAGTTCTTTTGGGTATTATAGAAAAAGGAGGCTAATTTAATATTTTTTGAGAGAATTAAAGTTTATAAATTTAATTGAATTAATAATATGCATTGCACTGGACTGTAGGGACTTCGTGAAAGAGCTACTTGTATCAATATTACATAAAGCAGACCCACCATATTTTGTCAAATAGCTGATTGATGCCAAAATAGGCAATGGCTAATACTTAAAATTTAAGCTTAAGCTTCATTAACTAAATTCATATAAGTTGGTTTCCTTAAATAAAATGAGTTTTATAAAATGTGTTTACGTCAAGTAGTTCATTAATTAACTTATGCAAGCATAAAAAATCTCACCTAATAAAATCACGATCAGTTAGAAGTTCCATCAAGTAATCATCTAAAATTATTTAGCAAAGTTCTACAAATAATATGATAATTATATATAAGTAGCTATAGTTGGTCCCTAAGTAGTAACTTGGATATACCATCAGAAGTCTATTAACCCCTAAACACTAACCTTCAGTTTTCCTTAGCAGATTTATGTCTAAACTTTGCGAGCTCCATGCTTTTTCCTCCTCTAGCTCCGCACGTGATTTTTCTTCTCCTTCACACTTATTTTATGCGAATGATGTCCTTTTTTTTTTTTTTTAGAAAAGCTACAAAGAAAAAACTTTCTTACACTCAAAGAGCTCCTCGACACCTACTCAGCCATCTTGGGTCAAACAGTCAGTATTGACAAATCAAAGATATACCTGAATTCACAATTGTCCTCTAATGCCGCAAACAGGTTACTACAGAGGTGGAGCATTCCACGTGGATATATATCTCCTGTTTGATTACCTAGGGGTTTCCCTATTTAAAGGGACTCCTAAAAGTTTTCATCTTCAAAAGATTGCGGATTACATCTGTTAGTGTTTCTATTATTGGCATTCTGTTTGTAAATTAATTATTCAATATTATATTATTATTCCTTGATTGATTTGCCTTGATTTTGAGAGAGCTGGAATTTATTGGCTTAATATCACCATTACTCACTAATCTCTCTATGTTTGGAATGTTAATATTATTGACATTCTGTTTGCAAATTAATTATCCAATATTATGTTATTATTGCTTGATTTATTCGTTTTGATTTTGAGAGAGCTGGAATTTATTGGCCTGATATCACCATTACTCACTAATCTCTCAATGTTTGGAATGTTAATATTCGGTATTTATTAGGAGATTTCATTCGGTCAACTTTGGAGAAAGTCTGCCTTGGTGTTCTTGAGGGTGTTGCTCAGAGACAAGTTGAGACACTCTGTCTGGGTTATAGAGACACCTGGTCTGGCGTACGAAGAAGGAAAGTTTCTAGAAGATTGTTGACCAAGCTTCTGGTGATTATCTCTACAGTTCATGTACGATCATTGTTGATATTCTCTCTTAATGAAGAAATATGCCATGGAGTATTGAAGATTATTACACACAATTAATTCGATAATTAATATGTGCTCTTTATGGAAAGTCTCACTTGGCTTGTCTCTTTTTATTCTCAAGTTGAAGTCATTTTTCATTAAGCCCTTACGTTGCATTCTTGAGAGTTGTATTTTCTGGGTTTGAGAGAAGAGAGAGTGAGAAAGAGTTTTGTATGTATTCCTTCTTGTGAGAGAGAAGAGTGTATTCGGTGAGGCTGTGTTTTATGGGTGTTATATAGTTGTAAACTGAATGAACTGGGTGTCACACGGGAGTGTGCTATAAAGGACGAGGGGATCTCGTCAAGGGTAGATCACTAGGTCAAAAAGGGTGACGGTGGAAGAGAGTGGAGGGATTCCAATCTTGTATAAGTCAGTGAGTCCTTATTTGGACATTTCTAGTGGATCTTTTGCAACTGGGCGTTGTCCCGCAGACGTAGGCGTTGCCAAACTGCGTATCCAATTCTCCCGTGTCATTTTATTATTCTGCTCATTTTATTATTATGCACACTGTGTTGTTTATCTCGTTTTAATATCACCTTGTGTCCTTTGTTGGTGTTTCTGACATTAACAAAGAACACATACTAACAAAACGGTTCTTAAAAGATCAAACAAAAGTTGGTAGCTTGGAAGGGCTCCCTTTTATCTACGACATATAGACTTACACTGATTAAATCAGTTATTGAGAGTTCATTTATTCACTCATTCTGGATTTATAAATGGCCTAGAAAAGTGCTAAACAACCTGAACAGCAACATAAGGAATTTCCTACGAACTGGGTCAACAAAGAATAGGAAACTGGTTACAGTTGCATGGAAAAAAGTTTGTCAACCTACTGATAACAGAGTGCTGGGGCTTAAAGAGTTGAGAACCATCAACCGATTTTTCCTCAAAAAACTTGCTTGGGATTTGATTTCGAATGACATGCTTGGAGGCTAGTAATTGAAAAATCGTTACTTACCAAGTCGCCTAATTGTTCGTAACTCTGGTATAATTTCTTCTATTTGGCATGGTCTTAAGCCAATACTAAAAGAGTTAATTTCAGAAGCATGCTGGATCGTGGGCGAAGATTCCAAGATTAATTTCTGGAACGAAAACTAGCTAGGGGTACTCTATTCTAGATAAAGTTGAAATTGACGATGAAGTTTGGCTCAGACTACGCGCAACTATAAAGGATTTTAGATACAATAATTCTTGGTGCCTGCCACAAATATTAGAGGAAAAACTCTCGGATATTTTCCATGACATCCATAATTACATCATAGCAGATGGTCAATCTGATAAACTTTTATGGAAAAACTCTTTAGTTGGCACAGTCACTTGCCAAAAGCTATATAATTTAGAAATCGCGTCGTCTGGTATTATAACCTGGGGCAAACATGTGTGGGCCAATTATATCCATCTCAGACGCTCATTTTTTCTCTGAAAAATTCTTTATAAACGCCTCGCCACAGAAGAAGAGGTACAAGCTAGAGGAATTCAATTAGTTAGTAGAGCTGTTGGATTTGCTTCTCAAGCTTGGAAACGCTGGATCATCTTTTCTGGAGTTGCCCTTTCGCTAAATTTCTCTGGACATATGTTATGGACAAATTTGGGGTTAAAGCTTTCTCAGCTAACAATTTTGTAGAATTTTTGTCCGAGGCTGTCCATCAGTAGAAGTCCACATATTTTTGCTCTTTGAAAGGTTTCTTTAGCAAGCGTATATGATATTATTTGGAGCTCGAGAAATTAACGAGTATTTGAAGATGTCTCTACTTCATTCCTATCAGGCAAAGCTTCTATTTAGGCATCAATAAAAGAAGCTGGGAACCTTAATCTTGGATGGATTCGCAATAATATAGAGGGCTATGTCATCATTTAGAGACTTGGCTTAGTGGGCTAGTACCCAAAATCAAGCTCTATTTTGGAAGATCACTGGAATTTTCCCCCCAGGGGTTGAATTAAATGTAATATTGATGGTTCAGCGTTAGGCTCCTCGTTTTAGAACTTCTCGAGGATTCACAAAAGCTTGATTTTCATGGGGCCTTGGTAATTGATTTGCCTTCGAAATGGAGATGATTGGCTTTATCATGGCGGTAGAAAAAGCTTCAGAGTTTAACTGGCACAACATTTGGATAGAAACGAATTCAATGTACGTTGTCAACTTATTCACTAATGGAACCAACAAAATTCGTTGGCGTCTTCATAATTATTGGTCCAAAGCAGTCATTAATGCCAAAAGAATGAACATGGTAGTCTCATGCATCTTTCGTGAAAGTAATAATGTTGCAAACAGACTAGCATCTCAAGCTTCTTCCTCTCAACAAAATCATTGGTGGATGGGTATTCCAGATCACCTTGCAGCGATCGCTTACATAGATCACTTGGATCTTCCGTTTTATAGATTTTGTGGGAATGCTAACAATTAGATAACTTGATTTTCTCATATTTTATTTTTATTTATTAGTTTTCCTGGGTCATGTACTCTTTTTCCTCTCTTTAGATTTTTTTCTTTGGGTTTTTCTGAAGAAAGGTTTTAATGAGGCACTATAATGAATAGACCCCATAGGATTAATTTGTGAAGAAAGGTTTTAATGAGACACCATAATTAGTTGACCCCATAGGATTATTTTTATTTTTCTTCCAGCCCTAAACTAGAGTTTTTTTTTTTTGAACAGTTTGTTATTTTTTTTTATTAAATCAAATTGGATCTCTTAGGGTATCCACGTCATATAGTTACTCTATTTA
The DNA here is from genome assembly GCA_018132145.1 of Boehmeria nivea var. tenacissima. Taxonomy (NCBI): domain Eukaryota; kingdom Viridiplantae; phylum Streptophyta; class Magnoliopsida; order Rosales; family Urticaceae; genus Boehmeria; species Boehmeria nivea. Next base: position 4,756,893 of record CM030882.1, read on the forward strand.
TAAAGCTATGAACAGTAGTGGTGCTCTATTAGAGTACCACAGTTCAATCTCTATTTAAAAAAAAAAATAATAGTTTTTTCAATTGCAATATAGTCCCTTATTATTTATATATATAGATTTATTTAACTTATTTTATTATATAATGAGAATTTTAAGAAAATAACTACTTTTTAGAAATTGATTTTCAAAAATGACCACAGTTTAAAAAATTTTTAAAATGACTATTTATCTAAAAACACACGATCCATTAAATGTAATGTGTTTTTTTCCTCAGAAAAAAAATGTTTGTATTATTTATTATAAAGTCCTTATTAGTATATATAATTTTAATAATATTCGCCGTAATTTAATTCATAAGTTAGGAAAACATTGTACATCTTTTGTATATAAATGCAAAAAAGAATGTTAAAACATATAAATAAGTGCAAAGTTTAAAAAAAGAAAATTGTGTGAGGTGTAAAATGTAAATAGTTAAAAATTATAAAAAAAAACTATTAAAAAAATAAAGTACAAAGAATATAAAGAGAATATATATATATATTTTGGAATTAAAAATAGAGTTTGTAGTTGGAGATAAAATATTGTTTGATAGTGATATTTACTTTAAAAATAGAGTTTAGAGAGAAAAAAAAAATAGAATTTATGATTATAGATGGCCTTAGAAGATTTAAAAAAAAAAAAAACCTTCAGTAATATATTTCTTATTGTTTAGAAAGCTAACTCAAAGTGTGTCAGTATGAAATGTCTTTGAATCATTATCATAGATTAGAGACATTAATAAGCAAGAAAATATAAATTGAAATACCTATGTAACAGAGATTTATATATTTTTAAATGGCGGCATGTATTCTTGTTACAATATAAAAGATACCTAGTACACAATATTTTGTGCACTACGGTATAATAACTTCCAAAATATATAAGAATATAAAATTTTGCTCACATTATCACACTATATCATCTACTTAATTTTATATTGACTTTCGTATTCAAATTTAACATCAAAATTATATTGAATAGGAGATGAAAAGATTAAAAATAAGGCTCATATTTTTGTTTATGTCTTCTTTTATTTTTTATTAATCAAATAATCATTTTTTAAATGATATTTAAAAAATAGCCAATTTTTTCATTAATTAAAGAAATATAATCATATTCTCAGCTATATGATGGTGTGATTTTATCTTTATTTTTTAATCATATTCTTAATAGATCATATTTTTATTTTTTGGACTGAGAATGAGAATGAGAATAAGAATACAATGGAATGAGAATGGGTTAATGTCATTCTAATACTAGCGTTTGGTTTATCAGTGGAATTGATACTGGAATCTGGCTCAACGTATTTTAAATAGTTTGGAGACTGGAAAGGAATGGGCATTTCATAGATTATAAGTTAAGGAACACTGATTTCTATAACTAATGGAATGGGGATTCTATTGGAATGACTATTCCTATATAGTTTTTGCCTAACCAAACATGAGAATAGGAATTGCCATTCCACTTCACCGAACCAAATGTGCCCTTAGTTCTTTAAGGGATTAATGGTTAGTTTTTTAGTTTTTAAAAATGTTAGCTATTTCCTTGAAACATGGACAATCTGACTGAACATAATTTTAATATGAAATTTTAAAAAGAATAGATAATAAGAAAATAGAAGGATGTGATGTGCCAATGTATTAAAAAATTATGGGCCAGTTAAGCAATTAGCAATTTTAAAGGTAAAGTTTGAAGGATTTAGCCATAGTTTCACGAAATTAGAGATTTAGCCATAGCATGTAATATTTTTTGTAACATGTAACATATATACGCCTAAAAAATGTAACATTTTTTGTAACTTATAACATAAAATATTACATTTTTACACGTATATATGTTTCATGTAACAAAAAATTGTTACATTTTATGGCTAAATCTCTAATTTCGTAAAACTATGGCTAAATCCTAAAAAATTACCCAAAAGTTTGGTTAAATACCTAAAAAATTCAAAAATTATATTTTATATATATTTTTGAACTATTTTACATTGTGCTCTAGATAAGTTTTTTTCAATTATTTTGTATTCGATCGATATGAATAAAAACTATAAATATAATCAGTACGTAACTAAGCAACATCCAATTAGTAATACTAAAAAAAAAAAAAAAAATTTAAGTTCACAAGTTATTTATACGTTGAATTTAAACATATATAAACGACTCGTCGTTGAAAAAAGTGAATAATAAAATAAAGAAAAATAATATGTTTTTAGAGCCTTAAGCAGTATACAAATTTGAAAATTGGATTCTTTCTTTAAAAAAATGAAGAAAGGCAGTTATTGTATTTGAAGATGTCTACGGAAAAAAAAAAGAGGGGGGGGGGGGGGGGGGGGGGGGGGGGGGGGGGGGTTGGGGGGTGGGGGGGATGGGGGTAGATGACCGGTCCTTTATAATTATATCGATATTCAAACATAGTTATAAAAATACAATACGCATTTAATTATGCATATAAAAACTTATAGAAACACCACATGTACGTACTAATACAAATCACCGTATATAATATAGCGTACCATGTTCTAATAAGAGCTTTATTAACTTATATCCAGTAAATTAATCTGAATGTATACCCACCTTCGTTGAATTGTAATGCTCACCAAACATTAATGCTAATTATGATAAAATAAAACATTGCATATAGATCTCACATGATATAGAACGATTTTATTATCTGATTTCTTCGCTTTTCTAAGGGCATAGATATTTTGTATAGCTGCGATCAATACGCCATCTCTAAATTAATCTTCATTCTTTTTTTTTTTTTTTATTGTTTTGAAAGAAATTCGATTAGATGGGAATTTATGAAATGATGGTGTTTTTTTTTTTTTTTTATGACATGAAGCTTAAGTTAACCAACCAATAAGTACTTTTGATGAAAGCATGTATTTGTAATTCTGCAAGAATCCTATAAACTTTTACTTAACCAGATCTGATTTAAATTCGGGTTCCAGACCAACTAATTAATGCAGTTTAATAGAGTTATATCAAGCAAAAATTTCCTTATAGAGTATCCCCTAGGTTTTGACCATTATTCAATTTCGCAGTACCAATCTACCTATGTGTAATCCTATTCTAAAAGACTACGTAAAGCAGCAGTAGATTGTTTTCACCGAAGAAGCATTACTACACTTAATATACAGAAAAAGCATAATTAGTGGTGCTTTTTCAAAATATAGATGAGACGGTTTCAATTTGTACTATAATAAGACTACAATATTAGTGTCCAAAGCTTAATTAAAAATATGTTTGCGTCTTTGTCTAAATAAATACCCCACCCTAATCACTTACACACACAAAACACACTCATTTATGTTCCGGCAAAACATACGTGGAAACAATTAACAAAATACTACCCTAAAAGTAACGCAATTGCTGATTAATTAATGGTAGATGTACTATTTTCCCTATATAACACCTCTCTCTAATTTTCCTCTTCCTCAACTAAACCTCTCTCTCTCTCTCTCTCTCTCTCTCTCTGAAGCCAATATGGAACAAAATGAATCCAAAACTTCTCTAACTCACAAACAACCCCAGTACTCCTTTGAAGTAATTAACCTAGGCAACAATTCCCATTGCCAACAAAACCTATCTCACACCAACAATAGCAATAATAACAATATTTCAGACCCTATTTTTCCGTTTGCCATCACCACCGCAACTAGGCCTAATTTCCCTAAACATAGCACCTTCTCCCTGCCAACATCGTCCCCCGGGAACAACTACGACTCCACCACCGACGACGCGAAAGACGGTAATCGGAGCCAAGGACAAAGCAGCAGCGGGGCCGTGGTGAGCAACGAGAGGAGGCTGAAGAGGATGATATCGAACCGAGAGTCGGCTCGGAGGTCGCGGATGAGGAGGAAGATGCAGATAGAGGAGCTTCAGTGCCTAGTTAGCCAGCTCCAGACGACGAATCGCCAGCTCTCGGAGAAGTTGATTCAGCTTCTGGATTGCAACCAGCAGATTCTCCAGGAGAACTCTCAGCTCAAAGAGAAGATCTCTTCACTTCAGATGGTTCTCTCTGATTTTCTTGTCCCTTTGAGAAATGTGGGGGAAGATCACAACTCTAGTGGTACTGGTGAAAGAGCACTTAGAGCCCAAGGTTCTTCTATCGGTCACTATTAGTTCCATGCAATTGCTTCAATAGATAATATAGATTACTATATATATATGTATGTATGTACAATTACTAGTTTCTCTTAGAAACAATAGTTCCAATTTAACTATATATGTTCTTATTTTAGTTTTTGTAACTATTCATGTACCACTAATTATATCAAAAATCATGATCATACAATATGTGAATGCCGAAAGTACTGATATATAATACAGCTTAATTACTTAATTACAGTACGATTAAAAGGCAAATATTAGAGGTTATGATGGTTGTGGTTTACATACTCTATATACTAAAGGGAAGCAAAGATACATATTTGAGTCCTTTTTTTGTTATAATGATGTACATATTGGGATTTACACACTGAGATATGTTAAATTTGAGCTGCTTAATTAATTATGGTTCCTAAATTGCGTTAGGTAATTAGGTCCGAAAAAAAATATACGGAGTGGCGTTATAAATCTTTTTTCGATATTAAATATGTTCTATCACTGTTATAAAATGTATAATGCAAGTATTTTCCTTTCAGAAATGATCTCATAATTGCAAGTATAGTAACGCGTTGTGTTACTTTTGTATAAACTTGTAGATGAAGTTTGATGGTATAGTAAGCTTATTAGGTCCCAAAACCTAAACCCTAGAAATTAATTGCATAATTAGGTGAACACTACAAAAATTGACCTTTTGCAACTAAAATTTGAGCAACTATAAATATTTGGTCGCTAACGTTTTAGCAGCCAAGTTGGTGACTAAAAATTTTGTGATTACACAATGAATATAGGGTCAGTTAGGTATATAGTCATTTTGTATAATGTTTACTAAAAAAATAACCGTAGGTTTTAAAAAATTTAAATAACCATACAAAGTTTCTTATACATGTAAGAAATTTATGACTATAACAAAATTATACGTAAAATTTGCTGTAAGAAACTTCTTACCAAGGTATAAATTTTTGAAATAACTAGTTTCTTAAAATTTTAAAACTATAGCTATTTTTTAAAATTATTTTCTAAAAAGTGACTACTTTCTTAAAATTCTCATGAAATATACTAAATATTTGCAAAAACAACTTTTATCAACCAAAATGTGTGGTTAATACAAATTTTAATTACATCATGAATTGAAAGACTAAAAAAATTGTTTTGTAACAAAATATTTAGTTGCAAAAATAACATTTAGCACCCAAATGTGGTTACTAAAATTTTGCGATTGCACCGTGAATGAAATACTAACCAATTCTTTTGTAACTAAATATTTAGTTGCAAAAACAACTTTTAGCAACCAAAAACATTTAGTTGTAACAAAATATTTAATAGCCTGTAATTATTCAGTAAATTATTCAAAAAAATTTAATTCATAGTAAAAATCTAAAAAAAAATGTGAGTTCTTGACGTCTTATCAGAGTCATCACAACGTCCTTTCTAAAAATATTTGATTAGACATTTACCATTTTATCAATTTATTTTACTATTTTAATTTAAAAATGTGGATAAAAAAATAATTTTGCACTTAAATGGTTAGAGAAGAGTTTTTCACTCAAATTTGGAAGATTAAAAAAAAAAAAAAAAAAAAAGAGAGAGCCCCACATGTATTTTTTCCCTCCTCGTGTCCTTTCTTTCCTATCAAACAAGTGCATTTGTGAATTTCACTTCAAATTTCCCTCCACCCACTTCCTTCCTTCTCTTTTTTTCATCATACCAAACATAGTGTTAAAAGCAAATTGGCTGCTAATTGATCGGTACAGTTAAACAAAATAAACATACCAACTAGACATTAATCAATAAAATTTCATCAAAGAATAACTGCAATAAAACTTGTTTAACTATAGTGCTTATTATTATTGGTGTTTTGAAATTCATTTTCCTTTTTAAAATGCAAGGTCAATACATGATGCAATATTATTTTTAAGTTAATTTTACTATTTACCTCACTATTATTGTTGGCATTATCCAATGGGAATTTAGGGTCATTAGTCATTACAAAACCACTGTTTACATAGGTAGGGTAAATCCTGATTGCAGGCTCCTGTACGATGTGCATATGACAAACTGCAATCTCAGAGAGAAATTTCTGTCGACGTTACGATGTGCCTATTTGTTGTTCTATTTCAAGGTTATCCAAGGTTGCAGCTAAAGAAAGAATCCATTCCTCTCGAATAACACTCAAATCCAACTGTGCTACACCGTCATAATTAGCTTTCATTTTCTTCTTCTTTTGGTTTATTATTATGTCTATGCACTAATTGGTATTTGTGCCTCGCATCGCATGGTTGAAAAAAGAAACATTCCGAACGTGATGAATGACAATGGCAGTCACTAAGCATGATTAGATTCTAACTAAAAAAGACTAGATTAGATGTGTAAAATTTATATATACATAATCAAATTTTAAGTTAATTAATCAAATTATGAAGAAAACAAGACAAATGCTCAAGGATGAATTAGCTTAAGTTAGAAGAAAATCTAGCCATTCTGATGAACAAAAGCGAGATCACGATTTCTAGCTTCATTATATTATATACATGTATGGACGCCACAGGCTTAAAATCCGAGCATCCTTTTGAGTTTGCAATAAACAGACAAAACTTGATCAAACAAGAAAACCTTACAACAGCTTCTCCAACAAAACTGCTTGTGTCTCGATCGGCCGAGACTTGCATTGCAGCTCTCATCCAATTCTTGAAGACCGCACTAAATCTCAGCGTCTCTCGTCGGCAAAGATCCATTGTGCATGTACAGTAAGCCTTCAAGCGTCACCAGAGACCAAGCGTCCTCGCTTCGGGCGTAGTACATTCTTCGATTAAGAGAGTCCACTATAATGCTGACATTTCCGAAGCCATATATTTGGTGACCGTTGTGCATCCTCCCTGGTTTAGGCTTGAACAGTAAGCCGTGCTGTTGAGCGTAGGCCTCAACAACTTCTTTGATGCTCAACTCTGGGCTGCTGCTCGTGCCGTCAAAACTATCAGTAGCTTGCTGTTGAGAACGTGCGGCTTCTTTTTGCTGCGCCTCAAACTGTCTCCGCTCAACAACTCTTAGATAGCTAAGATTTTCTTTCAAACCAGGCTGGGGTACCTCCACTCCTTCAACAGCCCGATTCATCATGTCAAGGCCACAATTAAGCTGATTGCGGATACTTTCATTCGCTAGAAGCTCCTTTGGAAGCAGATCTTTCCATCCCAAAAACCACCCTGTGACCTCTTCAAAATTTGGGTTTGAAGACAACCAATGATACAAAACTTGTAGCCACTTGGGGAAGAAAAATCTAACCATCATATCAACCATAAGGTGACTCGGTATAATCGAAGCCCAGCTTGTGACCCAATAGAACTGATCAAGCTCTGATTTGCTGGATTCACCTGAAAATCTTGCAAGAAAAGCTGCAATTTGGGAGCTATGAATCTACGCATGAGTTGTTCCCAACTGGCCGAGTCAAAGACAGTCTTCCATGGAGACAGAATGGCAAATGCAGAACCATCACTAGGATGCCAAGCGCCAAGAACATTATTCAACTTGGATCGTATTGTGCGATATACGTCCTCCAACTTGTGCCCCAACAGCGGAAGCCATGGGTGCATCCAGACATGGATGGGAATCGTCTCTCGGTGTGGCTCCCAAGACTCAACAGCATTCTTTAATTTTGGCATAACTACATCATCCAATATGGTATCCACAACTGAAGAAGGCAGCAGATTTTCCCAGTTCTCTAAAAAACTGAGCATCGGTTCAGGATCCCGGGCTTGCCAAGTGTTGATGCCTGAGGTTCTGACTGCGGGCACCACGGCCTCAAAAACCAGTCGAGCATAGGGAGAAGAAGCTGAGTCCCAAATTTCCAAGGATCCCTCTCCTTGAAGCAAAGCCTTCCAAGAAGACACCACTTGTAATCCGTGGCATGGGTTTCGAAGTGGGTCCCAACCTTGAAATTCTCTCACAACCAAAGGTAAGGCAAACGAGCAGGCAATACATGAGAGGTTGCACAACTTGTAGTCGTCGGAATATCTCCTTCGCAAGTCAGTGAAGCACTTTGATAGTGATTTCAATGTCAAGACACCCTCTGACTTCTGTTTCCCAACTCGTTCCAATACACCCATGATTTCTTCCAAGCTTTGTAAATGCATCTTCTGTCTCGCAACCTCAATTTCCAATCTATCTTTCTCATCTTTCAAGCCCATGGCTGTCTCTCTCTCATTCCTCAAATCCCTATCAATCCTCTGAATTTCAAGCTCGGCTAGATCCACAATCAGCTCATGTTGTGCTGGAGTTCAGGCATAGGAACATCCTCTTCTTGGGCTTTATCTGCGGCATCCAAATTCGCCAAATTGGTCAAAACACGAACCTGAGGACCACGCATATCCAACACTTTTTGAGCAAGCATAACCTCATTCTCACCCTGTTCCTGCCTCTTAGCCAGTAAATCCTCCGCTGTGTGGTACTGGTATGCTTGTTGATTTATCTTCTTAGGCAATGCTCTTTTCGACCATAGCTTTAGCTTCTCCTTGGATTTTGCCACAGTTTGTTGAGTTGAAGCATGCAGAGAGTTGGGCAGAGCCTCGTTGAAATCGTTGTAGCCCATACCCATGTTCTTGGGCCTGAGCTTGGGTTCAATTGGGGCGACAATGCCTTGCTCGTTCTTGCCAAGACCGCCTCCTTTGTATCCCATTTTCTCGAGAAGCTTCATCCCAATACCTTTGGTGTGTTTCTCGAAAGCACCGACGACGGATGGGTTGTTCTGCGACATAATAAGCCTTTGTCGCTCCTTTTCTCTTCTCTGAGCTCCCTCCATTATCTTCTTCCCAAAGGCGGTGGACAATAAGAAATTGTCATCACCAACTTCTTCACCCAAACCCAAACCCAAACCACCGACAGAGATAGTCGAAGGTAATCCCAAACCAGAACCCTTGCGAGTTTCTGAAACGGCCTGCCTTTTTGCTGCAGGAGCCACTGGCATATCTTCTGCAATTCTCTTGGAAGACAATTGCGCACTCCAACTGGATTCACTCAACTCCAATTCTGAAATCCAACCCATATTGATAAATACATACAAAATAAGCCTCAATTTCACAAAAGAATACAAGTTACAAGCCCCACACTCGCCACTCCGACTGACCAACTTTACGACTGACTCGTGGAACGCGAGCTAAATTCGGAGACTGTACATAAACAAAGAAAAAAGAATGCGGAGGAGAAGAAGAAGAAGACGATGTTCTTATTTAATTAAGCATAAGCCATATTATATATAAAAATAACAACGTGAAATCCTATTCCGAATCGGACTTGCCCTAATCCAATAAGGGAATTTTAATTTTAGATAATTGTACAACACATTTTTTATTATTGTATTGTACCCCACTTGATTGTATGACTGTCAGATGTGACGATGTGGATTTTTTTTTTTTGGAATAATTAAAGGAATGAACGATCAGGATTCTTTGTTACAGGGGAAAACATTAACTAGAAAATCGGACACCAATCGAATAAAATAGTAAAAGGAAAAGGAAAAAAAATAAGGGAAAATTTTTTAAATAATCCCTAAGTTTTGTCAAACTTCTAATTTTGTCCTTGTATTTTTTAAAATTATTAAATAATCCCTCAGTTGTTTTAATCGTAATAAAAATATCATTTTGCATTGACTTTGACTTACTTTTTATAAAAATAACCAAATTAACCTTCAAATAAAACAAACAAAAAAAGAGACTTTTTTGCAACAATGGCCCCCGTCTTTTACCCATTCTCCCAATCAGGCACCTTACCTTTTTTTTTTTTGGCAATTGGCACCTTATCTTTTTTTTTTTGGCAATTGGCACCTTACCTAAATCTCAGTTTGCATAGTTGCTGGAAATTTCTTCACCTCTGAAGCAATTTTTTTTTTTTTTTGTTAAAAGAAGTTTCAATCCAAATCTGAATTATTTGATAAAAAAATCCAAATCAATTATAGAAAAATTCAAATCCTAACCAAACTCATAAACACAAAAAAATCCATAATACTCAAATCAAAACCAAATCTGTAGTTACACCGAATAATCCACAACACTCAAATAAAAATAAAAAACGAAAATAAAAATCCACACCCATCAACACAAAGAAAGTCCATATCAGATTTTGCAAGTGACAAGGCGGAGGCAAGGTCGCGCGAGGTATGGGTGTTCACGGATGGCGGAGGCTCGGCTTGGCGGCTTGGGGTCGGGAAGGTGAAGGCCGCACAAGGTGTGAGGTTTTGCGAGTGGTAGAGGTGCGGCTTGGTCTCGAGATCGATTTCGCGCTCGCCGTAGAAGAAATCCCGACCACGTGCGACGAAGCCCCAACCCATGACGACCCAAACCCAAAAGAACGGTTCAGCTCGAAGGTTGGAGGGGTTCCCGACTCCTCAAGTATTGCCTTCACCTGAGAGATTATTTAGTAATTTTTAAAAACACAAGGACAAAACTAGAAGTTTGATAAAACTCAGGGATTATTTAAAAATTTTCCCAAAAAATAATAATAATAAAAATAGGGACATGTCTCCCTTAGTCCTTTGTGACCAGCGAAGGAGGGCCTGACTTTTAAAAATTTATACTTTAGCTCTAAATTTTAAATAAATAATTTAATTATATTCTTATCTTACTCGCACATATCTTTTAAATTTTTATTGGAAGGAAACGTGAATGAAAGATTTTTCCAATGCCATGAAGAGTGTAATTATTTTTTTGTTCATTTTTAAATGTTAAATAATAAAATATATTGGTATAATAGTAATTGTATAGACAAAAAGTTTTTCTTCTCTCTTAACATACCAAACACTACAAAGGGAAATCATTTTCTTTTCTTTCCATCTTATTTTCTATCAGCTCTTGTTGTTCTTTTCATTCAATTTTCTTTCTCTCTTACCAAACAGACTCTAAATTCCCATAAGATAAAGCCAGTAATGATAGTGAGAGTAAAATTGACTTAAAAACAATATTGCATCATGTATTGACCTTGCATATTAAAAATAAAATAAATTTCAAAATATCAATAATAATAAGCACCCTAGTTAAACAAGTTTTATTGCAATTATTCTTTTATGACATTTTATTGATTAATATCTAGTTGATATGTTCGTTTTGTTTTACTGTACCTATAACTAGAGTCAATTTGCTTTTAACAATGTTTGGTATGATGGAAAAGTAGAAGGAAGGAAGTCACCGTAGGAAAATTTGAAAAGAAATTCACAAATGCATTTGTTTGGTAGGAAAGAAAAGAAAAAGGAAAAAAAAAGAGGAAAAAAATACATGTGTAGCCCATTATTTTTTTATCCTTATAATTATGAGTCGAAAATTCTTTTCTAACTTTTTCAGTGCAAAATTATTTTTTATTCACATTTTTAAATTAAAATAATAAAATAAATTAATACAATGATAATTGTCTAATCAAACATTTTCTTTACGTCCCAAAATACCAAATATTATAAAAGAAAATTGTTTTTTTTCTTTTTTTCCTATTTCTTATAACCTCTTATTTTTTCTTTCATCCGCTTTTCTTTTCCTCCAACCAAACGGAGTGTAATAGTTGAAATCAATACATTACGATACAAATCGACACGTTGCTTTTTTGTAAGTTTGTTTGTTTGTTTGTTTGTTTTTTTTAATTGGTTTTGATAGTTGTCTGTATCCTCTTCATTTGATAAGGATTATCACTAACTATTCGGTGATATATACACACACATACAATTATTCAATGATAAAGATTATCACTAACCCATATAAATAGTGGTTTTGTAGTGACTAAATACTAATGACCTTAAGATAATGTCAATAATAATTAGGGGTATGTATAAAAAATCGAAACTGACACACCTATTCATTCAAAATCGTAACCGCCCAAAAATTTATAATGGTAAATCGAAAAAATTTATAATGGTTGATAAAGATTTTTTTTTTTTTGGTTATAATGATATACATATTGGGATTTATGCACTGAGATATGTTAGAATTGGGTAGGCGTAATTATGGTTCCTTAATTGCATTAGGTAATTAGGTTCGATAAAGAAACATATGGAGTGGCATAATTATGGTTCCTTAATTGCATTAGGTAATTAGGTTCGATAAAGAAACATATGGAGTGGCTTCATATTTTTTCGATATGAACTATGATTTATCACTATTATATTATAAAATGTATAATGCAAGTATTTTTCTTTTCAGAAATTATCTCATAATTGCAAGTATACGAAAGCATTATGTTACTTTTGTACAAAATTAATAGTAGATGAAGTTTGATGGTATAATAAGCTTATTAGAGTCCCAAAACCTAAATAGTAGAAATTAATTGCATTAGGTGATCACTACAAAAATTGACCTTTGGCAACTAAAATTTGAGCAACTACAAATATTTGGTTGCTAACGTTTTAGTAACCAAGCTGGTTACTAAAAATTTTGTGATTACACAACGAATATAGGATTAGTTAGGTATATAGTCATTTTGGATCGTGTTTATTAAAAAATAGTCATAGTTTTAAAAAATTTAAAAACTAACCATGAAAAATTTCTTACACATATAAGAAGTTTTTGACTATAACAACATTACATGTAAAATTTACTGTAAGAAGCTTCTTACCAAGGTATAAATATTTAAAATGGCTATTTTCTTAAAATTTTGAAACTATGACTATTTTTAAAATTTATTTTCTAAAAAGTGACTATTTTCTTAAAATTCTCATGAAATATAACGCCATCAAATTCTTTTGTAACTAAACATTTGAAAAAATAACTTTTAGCAACCAAAATGTGTGGTTAACAAAAATTTTGAGATTACATCATGAATGAAAGACTAACAAGTTCTTTTCTAACAAAATATATAGTTGCAAAAATAACCTTTAGTACCCAAAATGTGGTTACTAAATTTTTGCAATTACACCATGAATGAAATACTAATAAATTCTTTTGTAACTGAATATTTAGTTACAAAAATAACTTTTAGCAACCAAAATATTTTGTTACAACCAAAAATTCTTTTGTAAAAAAAAAAAAAAAATTCAATAGCCAGTAATTATTCAGTAAATTATTTTTAAAAAAATTTAATTCATAGTAAAAATCTAAAAAAAAAAGTGAGTTATTGACTTCTTATCAGAGTCATAACAACGTCCTTACCTCTACCCAAACTCTTATTTACTATTGCAAGCCAATTGCATTATATAACCAATTTTAGTGGGAAGTTTTGAATCATGAACTTATTAATTTAGTAGCCTTTTCAGAACTAAAAATAGTTATTAGTCAGAGAGCAAGCATATTAAATCTACGATTTTGCCAGTCAACCTCCATAAAACTCTCATTCCTTCATCATCTTCAACCAACCAGTCCAACCCAGTAGGCCAGCTCCCATCTCTCCGAAACTATACGTATCGCTTAGTTAAATCCATAGAGACTCACTTATCTCCTCTCAGCGATGGTGCCATGATTCTTGTGCACGATGTCTCTGTTGGATATCGAATTTCATGAATTCAATTGTTTTGTAAATTATGATCAAATCAGACTATGGAAAATAAAAAATGACAATTCAATTCAACAATTTAATTAAAGGGTAAATTCTACCAATGCCCCCTCTACTAAATGCGTTATTTCACATTGCCCCTTAATGTTTAATTTGTTAGATCCGTTTCCCTCATATTATAAAGAGTAATTTGCACTGGTGCCCCCTGAACTTTACGGGATTGGCAACTAGTCCCCTAACCTTTTATTTTTGGTATTTTGCACCCTGATTTCGAAAATATTGGCAAATTATTACAAATTGATAACTTCCGTCCAATTATTAACGGAAATAGCTCCTCACGTGATTATCACGTGAGTTTTGTAAGGGCATAATTGGTAATTTAAAATATTACATCTTAAAAAAAAAAAAAAATTTGAAAGAGGGATGCCTTCGATCTCTCTCCTCTTTCCGTTGCTCTTTCTCTCCTCTCAGCAGCGGCGAACTCATGATAATTTACTATGGCCGCGATGATTTGAATTTTCCTCAAGTTTGTCTTTTAACGTTTCTAGTTGTTCCTTGAATGCTCTTTAAATATATATATATATATATATATATATATATATATATATATATATATATATATAACTTAGTGCTGTTATGACAATCTTTGAAATCACTTTATACTAAAACCAGTGCACAACGCTCAATCTAGTCAGTTGCTTTAGAAATTTTATAATGATGCACTATCTCGTATCTTTCTGTGGATTGCTTATCACCGGTTGGAATATGCTTATTATTCTTTATCATGAATTCATGATATTTAGCACTATGAGTTAGTTAGACACAGCTTTCTTTTTCATTTTTTTATATGCAACTCTTTAATGTTATGTATTTTCTTCTACTTACCCCAAGCAATATGATTTCTTGAAATTTCATAATATTCTAGGAACCACCAGCTGAGCCTCATAAAGAAAGTCCATTACTAGACGGCCTGATTCTGTTGTTGGCGAGCCAAGAGAAGAATGCGAAGAAAGAGTTTTGCACCGGTGGCGGTGAGCCTTGGCGCCGCTCAAGCTCCGGCCTTCCCCTTCTCGTCGCGCTCTCCTCTGCCGCGCTGATCGCGCCGCCGGCCGTACAGCCCGCGCCGCCCTGGGCCTTGCGAGCTCCGCCTCCGCCTCTCGCGCTCGTCGACCTGAGATCCGGGTCTCGCCTTCGCCTCGCGAGGACCAGCCCCGAGGATGCCCGCTGCCGCCCAGGCCTCCAAGAAGGCCGATCTAAGTTTTTAGACGCCCTATGTCTCGCGAGCTCCGCATCCCCGCCTCTCGCGCTCGTCGCCTTGAGATCCGGGCCTCGCCTCCGCCTCGCGAGAACCAACCCCGGGGATGCCCGCCGCCCTCTGCGCAGCTTTGGCTTGACCAGCCCCGGGGATGCCCGCCGCTCACGCCAAAGAGCTCGACAACTACGTCCCCAAAGGTTTCTCAAGCACATTTGTATAATCAGATTTGTGTTTTTTTTTTTTATGGAAGATATGTGTATTAATTTGGATATAAAGTTTCAGTTTTTTTTTTTTCTTTTTAGTTCATAATATGGTTCAATTGCTTGACACATATGAGATTGAGTATTTGCAATGATCTTTTTGTGTGAAAATTCTCTGAGTTTGGTTCATTGGCGATGGAATTTTGAATTTGTACACAAATTTAAATTAAATTAATTAAGAGAGGATAAGGGGAAGAGAGACAGTGTGACTGACGGGGAAGAAAAAGGGAAGAGAGAGTGAAAGCAAGAAAAAGAAAAATGAAGAAGAAGATGAATAGTAAAAAGACCCAAATGTCCTTCGTAATTGGTCACGTGATACGCACATGTCAAATTCCGTTTAAGTTTTTTACGGAAGTTATCAATTTGTAGTGAATTGTCAAAATTTTCAAAATTAAGGTGTAAAATACCAAAAATAAAAGATTAAGGGGCAGATTGCCATACCTCGTAAAGTTCAGGGGGCACCAAGTGCAAATTACTCTATTATAAAATTGACTCAAAACTTCATTCTGTTAATTTTTTCCGTTAGAAACTTACACGTGGCAACTAGTTGATTGATATCTCTCCATTTGAAAATGAAATTACTCTTTGGCCCTTTTGTTATTAGATTTATAATTTTTTTTTCTTTTTTCTTTTATTTCTCTCCTCCCTTGTCTCTTTCTTTCTCTTCCCTTTTCTTTCTCCTCGCCCATCCCCAGAAACACAGTGAACTTCAAAACCATATCAAATTGCAAATTACAAAATGCAGTCCCATAATCCAAATAAGGGTTTTCTTTTTTCTTTTTTTCCTTTTCCTTTTACCGTGTTGAGCTTCTCGAAGGAGTCGGCGCGGCACGGCGTCCAGCCATCGATGGCCTCGCCGGCGACAGCGAAGTGCCACGACGGCCAGCCGGCGGCGACCTGCTCGCCAAGGACGTTCTTCAGTGGGTTGCTCAGCCTCGGATTCGGCCTCGCCGACCGCCGCCTCAACTTCGTCGTTGCCTCTTCTAATTATTATAAAAAATATCAAAAATAAAATAAAATTCTACTAAACAGATCTACCATGGCACTTTTCTTTTCCTTTTTGCACTTCCACCTTGCTATCGTTGATCGCCAGAAGGCTGTATCATTCTCGTGGAACTTTGGTCAACTCCGATTGCGCCACTGGGAAGAGGCCGTCAACAGTAAAGCTGTGGAAGATCGGTGAGTTGGCGGCTGAGTTATTGAGCACCGTGGAAGATTGCTCGAACTGAGTTGCACGAGGCCTGCCGTGGTCTCGTCCTAAGTCTCAGCGCTTCCTCGAGACGAAACTTCTGCCGGAGCAATGAAGCCCAACGCCGTGGCAGCAGTGGCCATGTCGACATTTGGGGTTTTTTTTTTTTTTTGGGAGGAAGGGTTGTGTTGGTTGGTTTTTTGCAACACAGATTGTGTGCGTAAAATTGTGTAGACATTATTGGGTTTCAATTTTGCACCATGTTCTTATGGTGTTCGATGATACGTTGAATTCCTCCTTGTTTCCATGTCAACATTTAGGATTCTTATTTTGAGATCAATATTTAGGTATTTGTAAGTTTGCATTCGCTTCAATTATTGTCTTTTGTCCTTTTAGACTATAGTTGATGATTTACAAAGAAAAGAGAAAAGAAGCAGATCTGCAAAAATTCATTGCTATTGTTGACGAAGATCTACAGAGAGAGAAGATGGGAAAATATTTGATATTAGTAGATGTGGTAAGGACTAACTGAGGTGTTGTACACCACAAAATAGAGCCAATAATAATAGTCTATTTATTCCCCCATCAATCAATTTTTGTTCTTTGACCATAATACCCTCAAATTTGCTATCATGTGATAAACACGTGACTAACTTAACAGAAATTTTGACAAAAATTGAATTAATGACTCATTTTTATAATACGAGGGGAACGGATCTAACAAATTAAACATTAGAAGGCAATGTAAAATAATGTCTATAGTAAAGGGGGCATTCATAGAATTTACCCTTAATTAAAACGAGCAAAGTGAACTTTATGACCATATGGCACTACAAAAATTTTTTAAAACAAATTATCATATAATTTAAATAATTAGAGATCAAGAAATTATACCATAAGCTTTTTTTGAATCTTGGATTACTTGATTAGTCACCGTATGTTGTGAGACTACCAAAGTTGGACTAGCTTCGCCCTATGCTAACAACGAGTTTACCGGTCAGATTTTGACACTATTGTCTTCCACTCTAATTCTCATATCAAGATAGGTCATCGGTGACCGAAGAGTCTACTATAACATAACATGCATATAATTATAATATAACCATCTTATATTGCCTTTACGTCAGCTAAAGGTCCAATATTATGAAAAAGCCTCACTTAGGAGGGTGGTACGACACAGGTATTAACCTAAGTTTCACTTATTTAATTCGTGACATACAACGTGGCATATAACATTTCATAACATAATTATGATAACATCATCGACATGGCTTAATGATACTAGCTTGAATCATACAAGGTACTTTCATCTTTCATCATAAAACTTTTCATCATGGCATATTCATTTTCATAAACATCATCACATACATAATAGTCATCACGTTATATTGTAAACATAAGTACAATGCGACGATTTCATGAACATACTTTTCTTTTGAACAAATCTGTACTATAGTGAGGTTGTACTCACTTTGATTCGTTCAGAGAAAACTCGTAAATCTTCGAACTAGGATTCACAGTCACAGCAGTGCGCTACTAAAAATACAAGACTTAACCACTTAACTCAACAAACATAAGTCACAAATGAATATTCTAGAATCTGCCCTAAACTTAAATTTATAGTTTTGACACCAAATTTTTACAAAATTTATATTTTGACCTTGAAAATATAATTTTTGGCAAAAATATTCAATCTTGAAATCAAGCCAAAATTTACATAATATTAGAGTATGAACAACTAAGTAAATTTTGCTTTTTTAATTTCTCAAAAATAGGATTCTAATCTCATCTAAAACGACGAACAAAATCAGGAGTAAAATTGTCTTTTTAAGGTATTTATTCAATGGTTTGCTTTCTTGAAAATATTTTGAAGAGACTCATATTATTTTTTAAAGATCTACAATTTTACAGTTTAAACTTTTTACAGAATATAATCATATTGTACTGTTTCTTTACAAGGCAGATTTTAGATATACATTTAAACAGTTTAACCACTTTAGAAATAGAATATGCAGAAACACAAAATTAGAAAATATTTTAAAAATAAATTTCATATATTTTTTCTCTTAAAAATCTGATTCTGCCTCTAAGGTGTTCAATACTTGCTTAAATCAAATCTACGTAGAAAGGTTTAGAAAACCATTTCGGCGACCGTCGGTTTTAAATTTTTCAAAAATAATTTATATGTCTATAAATTCTTAAAAATTTTATGATTAATATGTGCTCATAAATGGATATTCATGAATTTTTGTAGATTTAAAATATTTTAGTTGAGTGTCGAATCATACGGGGATATTTTATCGAATTCTAAGCTAGAGATAGCAACCCTAATCATGCTTAAAACAACTATAATGGTTTAGATCCAAATTTAATCCACATAATCGTAATGAAATACATAAAAAAATATCTCAATATTAATCTAAAGAGATTTAGCGTTTAATCTATTACCTCTTGATCTGTAAACGACTCTTAGAAACTCCTCTAATTTGTGTTTAACCTACGCGATTGAACACCGGTTGGTTCAGATTCGAACATATTCGTTCTAAAACACATAAGAGACTTTTCTTACCTTAGATTTCAGAACAAAACTCCTCCAAAAACCTCTACAATGGCTGGCTCTAAGCTCTTATTTCTCTCTATTTTTCTTTTTATTTATTTATTTATTTTTCTCATCTTTTTTCACTAGGGTTTTCTTTGATTTTTGGGTGAAATGCAAGAATGAAATTGGTCTGAAAATCCCTTAGGAAATTCAACCATTATAGGCTGAAAAAGGGTGGAAATATTTCCCATTAATCTTCCCTTAGTTGTATAATCAAGGCCCTAAATCAATTCTCAACAATTAAGGGTTAGTTTCTCTTTTTCGGGTTGTTCCTTATTTAGAAAATCTTGCTACGAATTTGTACACAATTCAACCTTGATTCATCCTCCCAATATGCGCCAATTATATGCCCAATTATGCTATTTTTAAAGCTATTTTTTATCACCATGTGACAACATGTAAACTACATGATACGATCCTCGTAGCGAGAACCGGGTTGACGATTGTTTTCTTATCGGATTGTTAGATTGGATAGGAGCCTTGTTGAATAACTCGGCTAAGGTGCGGTGTGGCGACGCCACAATGGTTGCGAGTGTCTGTTGATAAGTCTTTGGATTGATGAACACCACAAACGGTTGCGGAATGGCCGTTTGATAAGTTCAAGGTGAATCATCAAGTATTGTGTTTGATCGATTCAAGTTTCCCAGACAAACTCAGGAAGAAAACCTCACAAAGGTGTTTGCAAAATAACGCAGTCTGCTTGTTTTATTCATAAGAGCCTTTAAATAGTCTTTACACCGAAAATAAACATAAAACCCTAAGTAACTCGAAACTCAACAAAAAGTACTGAAAAAAATAAGTAAAAACCCAAATTTGGCCCAAACTCGTAGGCCCATCGCGAGTGGGCGCTGTGGCACTAATGAACCCAGATCGGGCGGTCGTTCGCCAAGTCTGGGCGAACGATCTTTTAGCGTTCTGCCCATTGCACCACTTTTGGGCGGTCGTTCGCCAAGTCTGGGCGAATGACCAGCTATTGTTCTGTATTTTATTTGTTTCGCGTTCTTTTGGCGATCGATCGCCGGAAAACAGAAGAACGACTGCCACCTTGCGTCCCGAACTTATTTCTAACTTCTAATTGACTCTAAGATGTTCCAAATGACTCTAAGTTCTCATTATTACATAAATAACTCAAATAACAAAAAATAAAAGAAAGATCTTCCATGAACACTCAATTATTCGTCTCGGTAGCTTCACTATCTTCATGTGTTGAACGGCATGCTTGCTCGACAATCTTGACTCTTGCATATGGTGCCTTGTTCCTTGAAAAGAGCTCTTCTTGAGTAGGTTGAAGTTGTTCCTTGACTCGCTCATCACGGACCTTTATCATCAAACCTCCTGGATCCATGATTATAGCTTGCACGCCGATCATGATCGCATCACTACACATAGGTTTGTCGACTTTTGCAAAATTGTGCGTAGTTTTTTTATAATTCACTGAACATTGATAATTTGTTGTGGTTTTTCTATAAAACTACACCAAATTTGGTAACATAATTCATTAATCATCATAATAGTTCACATGACAAGAAATATTTTTCAATAAATAAAGTAATTATTTTCCAATTCATCGGTCAGAAGTCAAACTTCAAACTCAACGTTGTTTGTTAATTAGTAGTCAATGAATCGTTTAAAATTATCATATATGTTCTCATTCCGTAATATAAGTTGGATCCATATAAATCAGCTTCTCTCATCCACTTGTCAAATTGCAGAACATCATCACGAATGCCACTTCCAGCAACATACTTATAGAAGTGAACTTCTGAGTCCGATCAATGCGCGACCATGTTCTATAGGCGGTTGATAATAGTGGTCGCGCGGTTGATAGCAATGTTCATGCCTATCAATCTTTATTGTGCGAGTTGCACTGCTCGCACTCGTACGAGCGACAACAATTCACGAGAGTGCAACCAAGATTTGAAAGATTGTCGTGCGGTTGATAACGGTGGTCGTGCGCCTATAAATCATGGTCGTGCGGGTATCACTGCTTATGCGTCCATGCACGATAATAATTCGTAGGCATGCGGCCAATATTTGAAAGATGGTCGTGCGGTTGATAACAGTGATCGCGCCCCTATCAATCTTGTTCTTGTGGATCACATTGCTTGCGTGCCTATCAATCTTAGTTGCACGAGGTCGTGTGATTGAAATTTGACATTCTTAGGCACGCGACCAAGATTTGAAGAGGGTCGTGTGGTTGATAATAATGGTTGCGTGCCCATGATTCTTGGTCGCGCACACATGGTTCTTGGTCGTATATGTGCAAACGACTAAAATTTAAGCACTGTAAAGAATGTTAAATATTACTTCTAGATCTTCTAAGTTCTTCTTAAATCATACTAATTTGGAAGACATAAGGTTCTTTGACTCCCGTGGCAAAAAAAGAGGAATCTTATCACTATTTACTCAGTTTGAAATGCCTCACTTAATTTGAGGACAACCTAAATTGACCAAGCCTGTGTCATTTTCAAAAGAAATCACTTTAAAATATCAAACACATTTAAAAAAAAAATACAAACAATCGAAAAAACTAGGAAGATCTAACCTGAAACATATGCGAGCGAATATAAAATTTCTACTTTTCCACGGATGATTCTTAGTCTTAAAATCAAACTTCAAGTAATCTAGTTGATGCGAACCTCGCTAAGAGTAACGAGACCCGGAATCAAAAAGGAACCCAAGATCGTTCTACGATCAGATTTAGGGTGGAAACCTCGACCCAATGCTTAACAAAGCACGAACCTCGGTATGTCGAAGACGCCACAAACGGGAATGGATGAACCGTTTGATAAGTCAAAAGGGTGAACGCCACAAGGAAAACCTTGATAAGTTCAAATCAGTTCACAAAGAACCAAAGAGAAACACTCTCAATTTCTGAATAATAATCGTCTTCTTATTTCATTAACACTTAAGCCTTTAAATAGGCTGAAAATACATTATAAATGTCCAATACAAACTTAATGGACGTTCATAATGCTAATGGAAAGTTTAGTGGCTGAATTTTTAGCCTTACATACCAAAAATAGAAAAGAAAAGTTGACTAGTGCTGAAACAAACAAGAAAACTGAAATCTGCCTAACAAAACTAGCTCATTTGAGCAACAAATAAAAGGAAACTACCCTAAACACAATATGAACGAAATTAATAATTAAAAATAACATAATTAATCAATCATGGACTTGATCTACATTTATATTGGCTGGCCATTCATATGGGCTTTCTTTCGGGCCGAATTTGAACTATCTTCGTCGTAACTGGCCAATCTTTTCTCCAGCCCAACTCCTCGTCTTGAACTTCTTGCATCAAAGTTATAATTTCTTCAATAACTTGATCTAGCTCACTCATGATCACATCACTAGTTTTAGATCATAACACATATGCCCCAAAAGATAATTATCGAACAACTCCAGATCGCTAAAGTTGGAAATAAAATGCATCAATGATTTTCTTTGTGTCTTGTGCCATTAAGAAACCAACAAGTAGATACACAAATGCTATTCGTACTTTTTCTCTACTCCTCGTGTGTGAACTCACATTCTCAAACTTATTTTTAAATTTTTCTAGTGTTACTTTTGCTCCATCGCTAAAAACTTCATCCCTCAAATTATTATTTTTGGTAACTTTTTTTTAATTTTTCATTTGGTGGGATACTCCATGTCTTTAACCCCAATAGCAAGGCAAATTCCTTACTGTGAATCTAACTGGTTTTCCTTCCACTGTAAACCAGATCTCTTTTTTTTTTTTTTTTTCCTTCAACTTCCTTAGTACTAAATAATGGACTATTTACACTAAAAAATCCTATTCTTCTGCAACATCAATGAAATGATGAAGTTATTGGCACCTCTGAAATACCATCAATTCATTCTCATTGATATTATCTCTAATTGTCTTCAAAACATCTACTCGAGAACGTATTGTAACTTTCTCCGAAGAGTGCATATTTGGAGTCAATTTCAAAAGAAAATCTAGCAGTTGTGATGTGTACATTGCATGATGCACCTTGCAAAAAAAAAAAAAGGATCAATTTGGACAAAAGTTATACAAACTAGTAGATATTGGACGAATGACTACATTAAAAATAGGAACAACTTCGATAATAGGTCAAACAACCTACATAATGGTCAACAATTTCTTACCTAATTATGATAAAATTTTGTCAGTTGTAGTAAACTGTTAGAAGGATGCACTGCATCATTGAGAAGATAACGCCCATCTTCCCATTGGGGCAAGTTTGTAATATTTTGGTCCGTCATCCACGTCGTTCTGCATCGTTGATGTAATGACCTGAAACCTAGACCACTGTTGCGAGTAATTAATTTCTATTATTGAGACATATTAGCTCGTGATATTATATTGATTGTGTTTAATTTTGAGGGGGATTATCTCGTTTTCGTCAAATTTGGTCAACTTTGAAATCCTGCAACTAGTAATGCAAATATCATTATTTTTGCATTCTTGAAATTTTTGGACTTGTTAGGAATCGATTTTTCAAGTTAAATGTGATATTAAAATTCCTAACTTCTCAAGCTCAATTTATTAGTAAAATTTTATAATTTTAGAAAATTGTACCAATTTATTTATTTTAAGTGGCCAATTTTTTTTGCCCAATTGTGAAAGCCCAATTCCACTAAGGTTTCTTTTTCTTTTTCTCCCTTATTTCTTTTCCTCCCCAGCCGACCACCACCATCTCTCTCTCTCTCTCTCTCTCTCTCTCTCTCTCTCTCTCTCTCTCTCTCTCTCTCTCTCTCTCTCTCTCTCTCTCTCTCGTTTGGCCGACCACCCTCCTGGTCGAGCTGCCGCTCGCCGCCACGCCCAGCCCAGGCATTTGCTGACCCCGGCCCAGCCCCCTTCGCATGCGGCCCCGACCTGGCGAGCCCAGCGCTCCCCTGCGAAGCCCAGCACCGGCCAAGCTCCGTGCCGCCTCCACGCACAGCCCCGACGCCCCCAGCTCGCTTCGAGCCTCCGCGCCTTTCCGCGTCGGACCCTGCCTCGCCTAGCTTCCTCGCGCCAGTGCGCAGCCTTGCACGCTCGCCTCTCCGCATGTTTCTTCGCCCTCGCGCGATGGTGGCGTGCGCTAGACGTCCGTGCCTACTCAGCCCCCGCGCGGCGCCTCGATTTAAGCAGCCTCGCGCCCGAGTCACGCTCCTCTACGGCGACCCAACACGCAGCCTCCGGCGCTGGTTTCTCGCCGCTCCGTGCCTCACAGTGCCGCGCCACCGCACCGCTCAACTCGCGCCTCCCCACGCCCACGCAGCCGCGCCGCTCCGCTCACGAGCGTTGCCCTAGCTAGCGCGAGCAGCTCTGCGCCAGTCAGCCCTCGCCGCTCTGCTTTTGCGCGAGACCAGCGAGCTTGCGAGCTCGCGCAGCCCGCGCCTCGTCTCAGCGAGACCCAGCTACGCCTTGCCTCGCTGCGGCCGTCTCGAGGCAGCAACCGTGCCTCTTCCGCGAGGCTCCGCGACGGCCATTCCGAGCACGCCTCTGCCAGCCGCCATTCACCGAGCTTGCGCTCAAGCTCCGCCGACAAATCTCTGTGTCGCTTCTCCCGTGATGTCCGACGAGCCCAAGGGTTAGCAACCTCAACCTTGCTGCCCGTTATGGTCTCCATTCCGTCGAGTGAGCTCGTCGGTGCTGTCACTGTCGCTAGCGAGTCGTCGTCGCTCGCGCTAGGTGAGCTTACTGTGGCCGAACGTGTTTACTTGTCTTGATAGATTAAAATTGTTGTTTTGAATTTCAATGTTTATGGTTGGATTAATAATATCGTGGCGAATATATTAGTTTGTTTGGATGTGTTTGTGCGAGATTGGTACCTATTGTGTTTCTTAGTCTTGCGAGTTTGTGGGCGTGCTTGGCTTAGTATACTTTTGTCTATTTGGCGCTATCAAGTTTGGTGGATTCATGTCGTTTTGAGATCTGTCAAGTTATTTTTTTGGTGGACTTTTGTGAAAACCTCGTTTGGGCCATGACAAGCTTTTTGAGTGGCCTTATCCCTTTAATTGTAGAACCATAATTGGAAAGATTAATGTTAAAAAGCCATAATTTGTGGGATTGTGATTGCGATGACTTTATTAATTCGTTTAGATTAAATACTTTTCGGCGAATGTACTAGTTGATTCAAGGTGTTTTATTGGAATTTGGTGTCTTAAGTGTTTCGACATAAAACCTTGCGGATATGCGCCGTTTTAGTATCTTTTCAAAATAAGACACTTTAGATAAGAATTTTCTAAAAAGAAAATTGTGTGATCTTGAGGATTTAGTTTTGTTGCACGAGCCTTGGTTGTATTGGGTTATATTTTTGTTAACGTGCGCGTTTGAGCTTAAAGCGAGTATCGGGTCGCGGGTCTGAGTGTTTCGCATCATGTTTTTGTTTTAAGTTCGAAACTTGACTCGATTTCTTTTATTCTCGCAAATTGTGCAGGAACGTCAACAACGCAAGTTCGAACGCTCAACCCTTCACCGCCTTTTTATTAAAGGTATCAACGGCAGTCGGAAACAAAGTATTAGCGCTAAGCTACGACGACGTTCTCTGTGACTTTCTTTTATGGTTTAAATGTCCGTTGGTCTAGTGTGAATCCGAGCCGCTGAGGCTCGGTGTTGAATTATGATTATGTTTGAAATTAATGATGATAAATGATAAAATTGTCTGTGCGGTTGTTGTGATGAATTGTGACCGAAATTAGTTCGGTGCTGGGTTGAAATTAGGTGAAGGCTTCGGCCGTGATATCCGAAAAACAGGGGAAATTCTGTCTGCGAGGCTCGGTGTTGAATTATGATTATGTTTGAAATTAATGATGATAAATGATAAAATTGTCTGTGCGGTTGTTGTGATGAATTGTGACCGAAATTAGTTCGGTGCTGGGTTGAAATTAGGTGAAGGCTTCGGCCGTGATATCCGAAAAACAGGGGAAATTCTGCTGGATTTCTGGCTCGAAGTTTAGACACTTTTTATGGCTAAGTCGAGGACTATTTGGATCCAAGAATTTCTCTCACCTAAACTAATCTAATGACAACACTAGGGACAAAAATGCCCTTAGAGGGGTTTTCTGGAGAAACTAATATCCGTCCCACTATCTAAAATCACATTCTTTGAGTTCAACCTCAAGTTCTTTCCTCTCTAATAATTAATGGTAAACCTTGGCGTTGACCCTTTAAAACTCGTGTTGGATAGGAATATCTCATGCCAAGCATGAGAAGGGACGCCTTTGAGGGAGAACTCCGAGGACCGCAGCAAGAAGCTTAGGACCTCAGGTAAGTGGATCTCTACTGTGGCACGAGCAGACTATACCATGCTTGAAATATGCATGTGTTGAGATTGTGTTAACCATACGGTGCTTCTAAAATTGTGGCTGTCAAACTATATGAATCTCTATTCTAGCTAGGGCCGTAAATATGGGCTCTTGATTATGTTCGTCTCGTTTTGTGCAACAAACCTGCAGGTATAGGACTGTAGGTTCGTTTATGATATGTTGTATTTTTCTAGGTATGTATTGGTACGTGTGCTCATTTATATGTTTATCTGTCTATGGGTATGGGACCACAGACATAAAACTACTCAATTTCGTGGTTCAGGTTCTAGTGTACGGTGTGTGACTATTTGTATGTGTATATGTTAGTATGACTTATCTGTCGGTGGGTATGGGACCATAGACATAAAACTATTTTACGTTTGTGGTTGAGATCTTATTGCAGGATAAGTTAAATTCTAGAGAGACGCAATGGGATTGAGGGGTCGAGTCGAACGATTCCTCTTCGTCGCTGTGAACGTTCCAGATAGGCTCAAAGAGTCCGAGGAGTTGAGTCGAATGATTCATCCTTGTTACTGTGAATGTTCTAGTTAGGCTCAAGGAGTCGGAAGAGTCGAGTCGAATGATTTCTCGTCGTCACTGTGAGCGTCTTAGATCGACTCAAGGAACGGCCTGAAATAAGGCCCAGCCTATGCGGAGACACTCATAAATTCTGGAACGATCGGATGTAAAGTAAAGCCAAGGGTTGCAAGAGCACCGTATGTTTTTGAAGGGCCCGGATGGGGGCCGCAATCATGATCGGTTCCGAGATCGCCCGACGGGGCCATTGTCTGTGTGAGGTCTCGGAACGACCCGAGAGGTCTCAAGGACGTCGGTAGACGACCTTCCTCTTTATATACTGTGTGCTGCGATCATGATCGATTCCGAGATCGCCCGATGGGGCCATTGTCTGTGTGAGGTTTCGGAACGACCCGAGGGGTCTCAAGGAGATCGGTAGACGACCTTCCTCTTTATATGTTGTGTGCTGCGATCATGATCGATTCCGAGATCGCTTGACGGGGCCATTGTCTGTGTGAGATTTTGGAACGACCCGAGGGGTCTCAAGGAGGTCGGTAGACGACCTTCCTCTCTATATGCTGTGTGCTGCGATCATGATCGATTCCGAGATTGCCCGACGGGGCCATTGTCTGTGTGAGGTTTCGGAACGACCCGAAGAGTCTCAAGGAGGTCGGTAGACGACCTTCCTCTTTATATGCTGTGTGCTGCGATCATGATCGATTCCGAGATCGCCCGATGGGGCCATTGTCTATGTGAGGTTTCGAAACGACCCACAGAGGGTCCAGAGTCGTATTAACGACCCATGAGAGGTCTAGATTGTGTATAAGTTCTAGAACGACACGTAAGGGGTCTGGATGTGAATCGTGTGCACATGTATTTTTATAAACTGAGTCAGAGAGTTGTGAACTTGAGTGAGATTAGAACAAATTTTGAGTCGAGATTAATGGGTCGTTAAGCCCGACCTCATTCCATGTCACAACTCTTTTGCAGGTACTGTATCCCGCGTAGGTTTAGTACCCTATCTTTGAAGTCTACTTCGTGGGTAAGGTTGCTTAAGAGTGACGTTTATTCTTCGGACTATGACGACTCGATCGTCGAGTCCGTCCTTTTGTTAGATTATTGTGTTGTGATATCTCTTGGTTGTATGTTACCTGCAGACTTAGCAACTTATTTATCTAATCTACTTACTGGGCTATTGGCTCATTAGTGTGCTCGTGTCGCAGGTAAGATGAAAGAAACATAAGGGCGATGCGACAACGACAGGAATAGCGAGTGTATATGGGACCGACCTGTAAGATCTTACGTGGACTACCGGCTAATCGTTGGCAAAGAAAAGATTTTAAATTCCGCAATATTTGTAAAGTTTAAAATTAAACCCACTTTAGTTATAGTGAGGACTGATAAACCTCATGCTCGGTATAAATAATTTGATTATGTCACTCAAATTAAAAAGTTCAAATTTATCTGTATTTTTCGGACTAAAACTCCGTTTTGAGTTTTGGGTCGTTACAGTTGACCATAATAATTCAAGACTTCAAAAAGAAATGGTATCTTTATCAATCGCATGACCATCTTTCCAATATTGGTCGTGCGCCGCGTGATTATGGTCACGCGTCTACGCGATCAAGATTCATGGGCGCGTGACAATTGTTATCAATCGTGCGACCATCTTTGAAAACTTAGTCGCCTTGGGCCAATACTCAAATTTCGATCGCGCAACCAAGATTCATAGGTGCATGACCATTGTTATCAGTCATGCAACCATCTTTCAAATATTGGTTGCGTGCCTGCATAATTATAGTCGTGCATGGGCGAGTGACTCAAATTTGAGCATTGGTCGCCAGTTACGGCACCTATATTCAAATGATTTCTTTTCCCTCAGTCAACAACCAATGATTTCTTTTTAGTTTTTTTTTTACAACAAAAAACAACAGCGGGGCTTACAAAGGCAAAAGTTGTAATCGCTGTTGAGTACGTCACTTCGACGATGACGTTACAAGATTTTAGGAACAACCTAGGCTCCATGGCGCCGCTATAACTCTGGGTCGTCTTGGTAGGTCTTCCTCGACGGTGCTTCCTCGGCACAAGTTGGTAGTAGGTGATTTGAGGGTGGAAAGAGAGCGCTAGAGAAAGAGAGGATGGGCTCGAGCGAAAGAGAGAGGAGACGGTTAGGGTTAAGGACGGGAACTCCTACGGTTCTTTTTTTTTTTAAATTTTTTAATTTTTACTTTAATTGAAAGAAGAGGCGACTCTGGGAAAAGAGGTAATGAGTTTTAAGAGAGGTAATTAAAATTTATTTATACCATAGTCTTTAATTATGACAGGTGAGATTATTTAAAAAATAAAAAATAGAAGCGAAAAATATGAAAGAAAAGTCTTTTTTTTTTTATTTTAAATTTTGGTTCTTGGTGGAGTCATTTTGAATATGGATGGTTCTATTTGCACATCCCTCTTAACTCTCTACACATTTTTTCTAAATACACACTCTTTTTAAATTAAAATTTTTTAGAATTACTAATCTCACACTCCTACAAATTCTAAAATTATCTATAATTAACAACTTATTAAAATATGTTATTTTATTCTTAAAATATCTTTCCTCACTCACCTACCAAGTTTTTCTATTTTCTTTTTCAAACTCCCTCACTAACTCATTTTTACAAGCTCTATTTTTTTTTCCCACCCACTAATTTATTTTTAAAAGCTTTATTTTTTCCTTTTTTTTAAACCCTAAGTTATACAAGCGTTATTTTTTTATTTGTAAAAATTATAACTCAACTATAAAAAATTATATATGGAAAATAAATCTACGTAATAAAAACACAAAAAATTTTGAGGAGATCGTAAGGTGTGGACTGTGGAGTCAGGGGTGTGTGGTATAGAAAAAAAGTGAGTTTTCTTTTTCTATTTTAGCCGAATGTATATTTCATTTCATAATATTTATTTTTGTTACTATATATAAGAATATTGGGATTTTTAAAGATTTAACCAAATTTTTAGTTAATTTTTTTTTTATGAATTAACCTTATTTTATGAAATTCTTAATTTTATGAAATTAAAGACTTAGTCGTAACATACGTATAATATAATATGTTACATGTAACATTCATGTAACATAATGTGTAACATAATATGTTACACGTATATCATATATGTATCATATTATGTTAGACGTATGTTATAATTAAATCTTTAATTTTGATGTTGTAGGATTAAATTTTTAAACTTTGTCTTTAAAATAGCTAATTTCCCTTAAGAGAAATTATAGTGAATACTCAATTTTTAAAACTTAATGTAAGTTATTACCCAATCTTTTAAAAAATGTAACAAACTATCCAAGTAATTCAATTACTTACATAGTGATAAGTGGTGGTAATTCACTTAGTTACCAAAAATATGTGCAAATAATTCACAAATTGACTAGAAACTCAATTACTTCAAAAATTTGGGTATTTATTTTTATTGCTATATAAATTTAACTGGTACTAAGAATATTATAGTAATATTAAATTTTAAACCAAACGTGTGTGAATAGAAGCACTTTTGGGTTAATAAAAAAAAAAGGGTTAATTTCACCATTTCCCCCTCTACTTTAACCCGAATCTCAAATTGCCCCTTGTCCTTCAATTTGTTACATCCGTTCTCCCTATACTCTTAAAACGTTTCAAATTTGTCCTTCCGTTAACTTTTCCATCCAAAGTTGCCATTTTCCATCCAAAGTTGCCATGTGTCACATAATTATAGAGGTTTTTGTGCATTTGTAGATAAAATTATGTTTCTGCTCATGTTTGATACTTTTTTTTCTCAAGTTTTCTTTTTTTTTTTGTGCTAAAAACACTTGATTAAAAAAAATTAGTTTTTTTCTTCAGCTAAAAATTTGATAATTTTTAGTTTTATTTTTTTGTGCTAGAAACACTTGATTGAAGAAAAAAGTTTTTCTTTTTTTCAATCAAGTGTTTCTAGCACAAAAAAAAAAACCTTAAAAGAAAAACATATCAAATAAGGGCAAAAATATAATTTCACTTACAAATGCACAAAAATCTATCTAATTATGTGACACATGGCAACTTTGGATGGAAAATGACAATTTTGGATGGAAAAGTTAACAGAAGGATAAATTTGAGACGTTTTAAAAGTATAAGGGGAGCGGATGTAACAAATTGAAATACAGGGGCAATTTGATATTCGGGTTAAAATAGAGGGGGAAATGATGAAATTAATCAAAAAAAAAAAAAAGCACCACTTTTGGGCTTTGGCTATTTTTATCGGCTAATCTCATCGACAAACTTCCTCCCACCCAAACGAAAAAGCTAAGCGAGCCGGACACAGCGACAATGGAGACTGACTCCGCCAACTCAGACTCATCCCCGTTCCCGAACAAGCGCCTCAAAACAACCACCGACGACTGTCGCTCCGAATCCGAACCAAAGCCCCAAACCCACTGCGCGATTTGCTTCGTCGTCGTCGGCGGCGGCGGCGGCGACGACGATGAGAAACCGACCAGAGGCGAGATCGACTGCTGCGACCACCATTTCTGCTTTCTGTGCATCATGGAATGGGCGAGGACCGAGTCGCGCTGCCCTCTCTGCCGACGCCGCTTCGCCTCCATCCGCAGACCGCCGAAGCCCGGCGTCTTCGCCTGCGAGCGCCTCATTACCATCCCTGTCAGAGACCAGGTCAGAGAAATCTCCGTTATGGTTTTGATCGATTTCTGGTCGTAATTTACCTCTCAACGTTGGAATTAAAATGCTTTGATATTGCTAATTATGCAGCTATTATGGTTGCCAGTTTTGAGTTAGAAAAAGTTAGGCTTTTTGAATCTCTAACCATTGTATATCACTTACTAATTCATGACACTATACGAACCAAATGTGGAGAGATCTTGAGATATGGAATGCAAAAACAAGATGAATTGCTTATTTTTAGTTGGAGAAGCGTGGTTTGTGAATTTCAAGCCCATTTAATACAAATTTATGTATAAATTATTAATCAAAGTAGTGCTTGCCAGTTATGTCACAAACTAAATAGCCAGTTAACAGGACTTGGTACGTACGGTATTAGTTTGTTCCAGTTTTAAGAAGTTGACAGATTTGGATAAGTAATTTTTATGGTATTTACTCTTTTGCTCTAGATGTGGTATTATTATTATTATTATTATTTTTTCAGTACTTATAAATATGTGTGAGAAATTGAGATATTTGTATGTGATGGAAAAACTGAAGTAGAATGCTCAAGAGGTAGCGGTTAGTTTCTGATTACTAAATGAGGTATAGTACTAGTAGCATATGATGGCTGGTCTCGTGTTACGATTTTTCGAACCATAATTTTGTTTGTTGTTATTTGGATTACAAGTCTTTCTAAATGAGTGCGTGTATATGTCTCAGTCGGTATTTTTTCTTCGCTCAGGCTTGCTACGCAGCTGGGTCTTCTGATCCATATGCTGAGGTTTCATGTAATGTGTGCCGTGGCACAGGAGATGATTGTCTTCTGATGCTGTGTGATCTCTGTGATTCGGCTTCTCATACCTACTGTGTT
Source organism: Boehmeria nivea var. tenacissima (assembly GCA_018132145.1). Lineage (NCBI taxonomy): Eukaryota > Viridiplantae > Streptophyta > Magnoliopsida > Rosales > Urticaceae > Boehmeria > Boehmeria nivea. The sequence goes on from CM030882.1 coordinate 4,789,128, forward strand.
GGGCTTGGTTTTACCGTGCCGGAAGGAGATTGGTTTTGCCATGACTGCGCCCTTTCTAGGGCTGAACGTGCCAATTGTGAGAAAGAAACCGAAGAAGACATAGGGCGTGAATTGACTGGTCTGGTGGCTGAGAAATCTCCTCCGTTAGTTTCTTCATGTTCAAAACGACCCACATCTCGTGTCCCCGATCGAAAAGCCAGTGCCTCGAAAGAAGTTACTCGCCGAGATACTAAAAACTTAATAACGGGTCTTTCTAAGAAGAAATCAACTGGTTCAAGCACAAGAACGCTTGGCCGATGTCGCAGCGTGCACGGCCGCATAAGAGCAATACGTGAAAATTGGAAAGCCTTGCAAACTGGTTCGTTGAGCTTCTCTGCTCCAGTTTCTCACAGACCTTTTCACCACGGTCAAAAGCATGAAACTAAAGCAGCATCCCAGCACAGATCAACTCAAGTGGAATCATCATCTTCTGCCAGTTGTTCTCAGTCGAAAGATCAAGTTGGTGGTGGGTTGTACGACATCGACAGGGCATGGAAAATGATGGATATGGCAATATCAAAACAATTCGGTCGCGGAAAGACTATTACTCTTCAGTCATCCAAAGTGCCTCGTAGTGAAGCAAGTGCCTCAAAAGAAATGGCTAAGGCTAATTCAAATTTTGTGACAAAAAGCCAGCAAATTAACTATAATAGTCTGGGACGAACTGAATCTCCATCATTTAAAGGAGCGGAAACAAAGAAGTCCCAATTTCTCGAGTTGGATAAGGAAAAGCAGCATAGAGTTATTATTAAAAAAGCAGCAGAATGTAGTACTACTCTCTCAACGAAACGTTCATGCAAATTGTCTGAAAACTCTTTGTCCGAGAATATTACTTGTGTTGGAGATGATAACTGTCAAGAACAAAGGTCAACGCGGTTTCAGGAAATCATGAACCAAGATTCGTACAATGTTGCTAGTGGGCGAGATGGGTTAGCTTCTTCAGTAAGGCAAGTAGTGTCTGATTCATTCAATGTCAGATCAGAAGTAAACGCATCTTCCTCTGTAGTGGACGTACTCAAGCGTAATATCACATCAAAAAACAAGGATACACAGTATGATGCTGCGAAGAGCAAGATCCAGTCTCTTGTCAAACACAACTTGAAGCTTCTTACCAAAGAAAAACGAATAGGTAACATGAATATTTTTAAACTTGGCAGAAGAATGTAGTCTATTTAGATTGATCTTGTTAGCCATTGAAATTGTCTATGGAAGAATCTACTTCTGAGAAATAAATCTAAATCAAATTAGTTGAAATGGATTAGCGCTTACAGATATGTGAGCTTTCTATTGATAACTAAGAATTAATTACTTCTGGTTACTATTTGTAATTTAGGTGTTGACTTATTCAAGGAAATTGCGAGGTTCGCAACGCATACAATTTTGGCGGCCTGTGGTCTAGAGCACCATAAAAAGTATGGGGCTCATTCTGTCCCTAGCTCAGTATTATGCTCTCACATCCAACTCTCTCATGAAAGTCCCAAATCTAATTTGATGCCCAAATATTGCGAGCCATGCTTTAACAGTTTTGTTAAGGATGTTGTCACTTCCATTATGTTTGAAAGAGTTGGTTGTGCAAGATCTAGTTAGGGTAATTCTCAATGAATATCATTTTTTGCTTTTTCAAATGTATAAGTTGTAAATTAGGTAGTAATTGATTCATTTTTTTGTAACAGCCGTCAATGGACTTCTCGGCAAGCTGTATGTATAATGTATAGCCGCGAAAGGTCTTTCTGTTCCGTAGTTATGTTATTCTTTGGTGTTTCAAATCAAAATTATGTATGTAACTTAATGACAATTGTCAGCAAAAATCATAGGAGTGAATTATGAATTTAAAATTGCTGTTGTTTTCCAGTAGAAACTCCCCTATTGGTTGGAGGTTGGTAATTTAAAAAACAACAATAATAAGATTTGATTAGCATGATCCCTTTTTTGTATTCTTATTCTCAAATTTTGGTTTGGTTTTAGTTTTTGTTTTGAGTGTCCAACTAAAAAAATAGAGTTTATTAGGCATTTAAGTAAATTTTTGGGTAATTTTTTAGGATTTAGTCATAAAATATCGAAATTAAGGATTTAGTCATCACATATATACGTGTAAAAGTGTAACATTACATGTAATGTTATATTTGTTACATTTTATGTTACATGTAACGTTATATTTAATGTTACATTTTTTAAACATATATATGTTATACGTAATATAAAATATTACATGTTATGGCTAAATCTTTAATTTCGTGAAACTATGGCTAAATCTTTAAAACTTTACTTTTAAAATGGTTAATTGCTTAACTGGCCCAAAAATAAATCGGTACCCAGAAATTACGGTTTAAATGTTTATTTTTGTACAGATACATCCATGATTTTTTTTTTTGGATGATTTCTTTGTAAAGATTCTTTCATAGTATACATATTTGATGATGCAAAACGTATAATATTTTGAAAATACGTAAAAATATAAAATTTTATACATGCACACTAAATTTACATCTTTTTTCTTAAATCTCCGATTAAGCATAACCTTATAATCTTGTTAATTTGTGAATGGGTTTCGTCTTGAGGTTTCGTTCGTTTCAGTACAAATAGTTTCCTCCCCGTTTTTTTGGGCTTTTTTGGTATGAAAAAAAAATGCGTACTTCAGGAAGACAAAAATGAATTTTTGTTAAAATTAAGGTCAAAGTATAAATATTATTAACTTTAGGGTGAGAAATAAAAATAAACAGGGGTAGATTAGCAAAAAGGTAGGGCCAAATGCAATATTAAAAACCCGTAGAAAAGGGTCCTGACACGAGGCCCACAGGCGTTAGGCCCTGTCACACACACACCCAAAATGGGCGCGCATACTGCACGTGTCATTTTTTTTTTGCTAGTTAAGAAATTAGCCATTTTAAAAGTAAAGTTTGAAAGATTAAGTCCTAGAATGTCAAGGCAAGGAAATAACTATTAAACACCTTAATGAACATAAGTATCCATGATAATTTCTTAAAAAAACCATCCGAATCAAATAAAAAATCGCTAAAAATTCGGCTACTTCAACTTCAAAAGGCAAACCAAATTTATTATTATCAAAATTTCATCGACTGTGATAAAATAAAAGATAAAAATCGCTAGTTTCTTAAATTTTTAAAACTATGACCAATCTTAAAAAAATTAGTCTAAAGTTCGGCTAAATCCTTAAAATTCACTTTTTTTTTCATTTTTTTTACTCTTTTTTTTTTCTCTCTCTTTTTTGGTTTTGTATTTTTTTTTGGCTCAATTTTTGGCTTTTTTTTTTCTTTCTTCTTTTGACCTTTTTTTGCTCTTTTTTCCTCTCTTTCTTTTTTTCTTTATTATCTTTTCTTTTTAGTTATGATTTTATTGTTCTTTTATTTTGTTTATTTGTCTAATATTTATACTCTTTTCCATCTTTATTAGGTTTTTAGTCATTTTTTCTCTTCTAAAAATATGGGATCATAATAAATTTAAAATATATTTATACATGCATTTGAATTATAAACTAAGAAGTTTGAAAATAAAATTAAATTGTGCATAACACGTGCTTTGCGCGTGAATTATACTAGTTTCGGTATTAAATTTATAAAGTGCATCGATAATATAAAAGTAGAGAATGGAATATCTTGTTAATGTTAAAATTGAAAAATTAAATCGATAGTATGAAAATAGAAGATGTAATGTACTAATGTGTAAAAATATATTTATAATTATGTATTTAACGTATTATACAGAAATTTAGCTTAGTAGGGCAAAACAATGAAAATTTCATCTTGATAAATTATTTAATTTAAAATATTAAACTTTACTCATAACAATTTTATAGGAGAAAAATAGAAGTAATAAAATGATGGGCTAAGGGATATCAAAGAAAATAGATTCATTGATATGTGCAGTAATTTAAAGATTTTAATCATTTAAGAGGACAAAATTTTGGAACTTCTAATAATTTTAAGTAAATTTAAATGTTCTAAAAAATTATTTTAAAATATGAGCAGCTGCAATATTGTAAAAAAGAGTTTAACATATATTGTAAATTTTGTAATTTTAGATAGTTGAGATGGGCAAAAGCCGCATTCGCCCCCTAAAAGATGAGTTTGATGCACTAAATGAGATTAAATAGGATTTGATAAGAGATTGTATTATATGAGATTTGATTAAATTGGATATATTATTTTAGGGAGAATATTATATCTAGTCCTAAATAAGAAGATATTTACAAATTTAATTTTGACTCTAGAGTTTTTCCATAAATATATTTTAAAAGATAAAATTATTTAAATAGGTATGGGTACCCAAAGGCTCAAATAATAACTGGGTTGGTATTAACCCGTTTATATTTTGAAATACAATTTATTTAAATATATTTTATACAAAAATGGTTCCTACTAACTAGGTGGGTATAACAAAAGGAACAACTTCAAAAAAAAGTATATAAATATATATATACCTCAAATCATATTCAAATTTAAATCATATGTGTGAATGATTTATTACTCACGCAATAGAATATTCTCGATGATGTGGTGTATTACTGTGGTTATATGTGCATTAGTTCTCTGTTCAATTTTATTTGGGGATTTGCATGGGTGTGACGGTTTAAAGTGATGTTTTTACTATATCATATTTCTCATTAAAAATTATATTTCTCTGCAGTTGAATAAAATATTAATCTACTTTTTTCTTTAAGTACTTAGAAATATTTTATTACTGTGCAATACAATATTTTTTATAGTTTTGAGACATGAAAATATCTTATTACCTAGATAATACCAAATGATCCATATTTAATTTCGAAGAGTACAAATGCTTGTAAATATTAAACGTTTCATAGTAATGCATTGTTAATTTATTATGTGGTTGGAAATTATATATGTTAAGTTGATATATGTAAATAGTTAAAGCCAACCGGGTAATGGATATTCATTTTAAGAGTGTAATTTTAATTTAAAAAGTCTAAAATCTAATTAAGGAATGTTATAATATTTTTATAAATTTCTAATTTTGTCAAACATTTTTATAAATATCATGCCTAAGGAATATAGATGTGTAATTTTCTCATTATTATTTTATACTATCATGTGTTTTGAATAGTATTGAATTTGATTAGATTAGATGTAACATTTATGTTAAATTCAAGAAAATATTTAATTAATCATAAAAAATATTTCTTTTTCTGTTTTTACTTTTATTAATCAAGGAGTGGGGTCCACATTTTTAGTTTAATCTCATTATCACTTAAAAGGAGTGGGGTTTGATAGAATAAATCATCAAACCCACAAAAATTATTTTTGTAGGAAAAATTGAATTATGCCATCCACTTTTAACACCAACACGTAGTATATCAATTTCGTATTATATCCTTCCACGGAACACACTCTAAAAGACCTATCTGTGTACGGTAAGTACGTAGAAAAGTGTAAATTATATATTTTTTATATACAAAACAATAATTAAGAAATTATCCTCAGTTTTTAATTTGTACTAGCATGTGTATGAGCCAAAAGGCACGTACTCATTTAATCTTTTGCAGTTGCTATAATTTTTTTTTATTTTTAATTGTTATATGTTAAATAATTGAACAAGTACTTGAAAAAAAAAATTCATCTAAATAATTTCAAATATTACACTATATGATAGACATTTATGACATTAAAATTCTAGTACAACTTGAATTTTTAGCGTGCTTTACACATAAAATCTGTAAAAGAAAGAAAACAAAAAAGACGACGCAATAAGTAAAAAAAAAATATTTAAAAAAATTTTAAATTGCAAATATCAAATAATAGATAGAAGACTCACCTATAGATCAATTTTATTTCTTTTACTGCAGATCAAAGTTTAAGTTTGATAGTTTTTTTATGATTTTAGATTATTGATTAAAATATAAAATTAGTCGGGAATTTTAATAGTATCATTATTTTGTATATCATATAATTTATTCAATTAATAATAATATTTCTTTGTATACAATATTTTTTGTATATTCACAATTTTTTTTCTTTATGACATCTGGTTTAATAAGAACTTTAACACATTTAGCTGATTTTGCTTTTGATAATGCGGCATACAGTTGGCCATGAGAAAATACTGATTGTGGAAGATAAATACCTACAAAATCTAAAGTTCGGCTTTGAGCTTTACTATAGACATTACAAAGCTTAAACGTATGGAGAATTGTGTTCTCTTAAATGAAAAAAGATATTTATTATTTTTCATTTGGTATAAACTGAATTCTAGGTAAATATACAATTTACCAGAGTAATATCCATGTGAAATTTCTGCATCAATAATATTTTGTTGAAAGCTTCGACATATTAATCGTGTTCCATTACATAGTCCTTCTGAAGTATTGATATCGCGTAATAAAATAATAGGGCAATCGAGATTTAAAATTAATTCATGAGGAGGTATTACGTTTGGTGTCAAAGTATTTAAAAAATTTTCTTGAAAATATTGCTTAGTTGTATCTAAAGTTTCGTCAAAATTATAATATTTAATACTCACTTAGAAATTTTTCAATTAGTAAATTATTGACTTCATCAACTTAATTGTTTGTTAGTATTAATATAACTCTATTACTCATTACATGTAAATTATGTTTCAAATAATGTATATTTAGAAATACAAAGTTTATTAATTTTTGCATGAGGCATTATCATTTTCATAAGGTATAATCATTTCATGCGGCAACTTTATTAAATTATCTTCATATACTTTTTCTTTTCCTTCACCATTGCGTAACAATAAATGTGAAAAATTATTATCATTGATAGCTCTTATATTTTCTGTTAATTTTATTTTTATAAATATTGGCCATAAATATGACATGACTAAACTTGGTTCTATAATTTATTCTTTTGTTGAGCTGTGCACAACCGGAAGAATTTGATGGAAATCTCCAACAAGTATTACTACTTTTTCACTAAAAGGTAAGTCGCAATTATTTAAATCTCGTAACATGTTATCTAACACCTCTATTGCTAGTTTATTCATCACTGGAGCCTCGTCCCATATTATAAGTTTCGTAGATTATAATAATTTGGCTAAACCTGTTTGTTTACTAACACAACATGTAATATTATTTTTTATATCAAGTGAAAGTTTAAATCTTGAATGTACAGTACGACCACCAGGTAATATAGATGCAGCAAGTATCACCAGAAAAAAATTAAAAATTTTTTGACCACTTTTAATATTTTTAATATTTTTTTCCTTCTAAAATTACAATAATTAGCATCGAGTAAAGTACGATATAAATATAACTTTCCCATGCCTCTTGGAACATCAATAAAAAATGTAGCTCCTTCGTTGCTGAAAACTTTTGCTAATAGAGAATCACATGCATATTTTTGTTGTTTGTTCAATGTTTCAATAGCTAAAATATCTTGTTCAGAAACATCAATGGATAACTCTTCATTTATTTCTTTCATATATCGTTTGTCTTCTGATAAATTTATATAAAAATCAATTAAATGATATTCATTTATATCTTTCCCATTGATTCTAAAATATTTCTCAATATTGTAGAACTTTAATTATAATTTCTACAAGTTTGATGCCTAATTGTATATAATCATTACTTAATTGTATGTTCAAATTTTTATCATAATACTTTTGGATTATTTGGTTCACAATATGCTAATAAAGTTGCAAAGAATCGATGTAAATTGTATGGTAATCAATATAACGATGCTTCTTCTAAACATGAAGTTAAATAGTTATCTCTTTTTAATAACCCATGTAAAAGAGTAGATTCACGAAAAGATGATGCTAACACTCCATTAACGGTTTTTAAGTCATCAAACGAAGTAGCCCCTTTAATATGATCAAGTAACAATTTTAAATAATATATTTCTCTTTCGCTTGAATTAGTTGTACCAATTCTTCTAATGACTTTTTTTTTTTTTTTTTTTTTTTTTTTTTTCTGAAAATCCAAATTTTATCTTTTTTATTCCACACAAAATGTTCAAAACAAAGTTTTTGCAAAGTCATTGATTTTATTCATATAAAAATATTCGGTTATAAGACATATGCTGCTATAAGACCAAGTATATGTTTATTAAATAATTCATTCTTTAATTCTTCAAATTTTGTTTTAAATACTTGACCAATTAGATCAAGTCTATTTTAAATCCCCTTATATGATTTTAATTCTTGTTTTATTTCACACCAGTTAGGATTATATGTCATGGTCAGAAATATATGAGACTTTCTAAATCTTTGTACTAATGACATAGCTTCTATATATATCTTCTACACATATCTCTAGGACCACCAGTAAAAAAAAGCTGGTAAAACTATTCTTTTTCTACTTTAAAAGCTCAGACTTCTCCAAATTTAACACTATCTATGATACCTTGACATAATTCAACAAGAATTTCATTTTGTTTACCTCGTAAAAAATCTAATCTTTGAGTTTCTATTTTTGCATACATATCGACAACATATTGCTGAAACAGTCGACCAGAAGATAATAACATTGATTTATCATTAGCTCTTATTTATAATTTATAACAATAATACTTACGACAAGATATTGTGTTTCTCTTTTTTATTCTAGATACTGAAAAATAAAATAAAATAAAAAACAACACATCATTTATTGCAAAAGAACATAAAAAATTATTTAATTTTAAAAAAGTAAGTACATACCTTCAACTTCTTTCTAAAGTAACTCCACCATATAGTTCATCTTCTATGAATCTAGTAAATATTGGTATTGATAAATTTTTCTCCTTTATTTTTGTTAATTTTTAATATACCGTGATACCAGCCAACATCTCCATTGGAAAATAATAAAGGATACCGTAAAGGATCATAACAACCATATTTTTTTTTAATTTTTTAAGTAATACCAGCATGAAAATTTACAATTATAAAACATTCTGAACACTCTGTTGAAGGATCACTATTTAACCATATAGCAGCAACTTTTAAAACCGAAGGAGTATTATAAACTCTTTGATCTAATTCAAGATCTCATTTTATGCATATCTTATAATTTTCAATATTAGGTATATCTTTAAGATAACAAAAAAAAAAAAAAAAGACTATAAGGGTTTGTACTTAATATATTAAGTATTTTAATTATAGCATCTGAATTCAACTTAGGAGAAATATGTAATCTATTTTCTGTCTCATGTTCAGTATCGTAAAAATAAAATTGTAAATATGATCATTGATGTAATAAAAAAAATTTCCTTGAATTATGAATGTATATATTCCTTTATTCCTTTTGCATAAATCTTTTTCATATTTGACGCTAAATTATGTGAAGGTAAAATTATGATTATAAGTTTGAATATTATTCCTAACTCTCTTGATTTATTTGTGTTTATATAAATTACATAACTCTTTAGGAAAATTATTTATAGTTAAAGCTATCTCTCCGTTCGAAGAACATAAATATTTAGTTTCATCTAGATTTGCTTAGTTTCTCCAATGCCGATTGGGCCGGTTGCTCAATTGATCAGAAAAGCACTAGTGGCACATGTCATTTTCTAGGTTTTGCACTAGTATCTTAGTTTAGCAAAAAGCAAAATTCGGTTGCTCTATCCACTGCCGAAGCGGAATACATTTCGGCAGCTAGTTATTGTGCACAAGTTCTGTGGATGAGACAAACATTGCATGATTATGGTCTTTCATTTTCTTACACTCCAATCATGTGTGACAACACAAGTGCAATCAACTTGTCAAAAAATCCAGTTTTGTATTCACGCACCAAACATATAGAAATTAGACATCATTTCTTGCGTGATCATGTGCAACGTGGTAATATTGCTTTGGAATTTATTTGCACCGAAAAATAATTAGCCGATATTTTTATAAAATCTCTCGCATTAGAAAGATTTTCTTTTATTAGGAAAGGACTTGGTTTGATTGATATATCTGAAATTGCTTGATTGACAAATTTATAATCATATATACTTTGGTTAATTATACGTTTTTAAGTTGATTTGCCTTATTTGTATGATATTTCTGGCATTTTTAAGTGTTAAAATTAGGATTATTCATATTTTTGGGTAATCCGGACGACCGAATGAAAAACCGGTCGACCGAATGGGCAAAACAAATTTTGCACCGTCTCTGGCGGTCGATCGGATGGCCAAACGGTCGACCGGTTTATGAAACGGACGATCGGATGGGTAACTGGTCGCCCGGTTCTTGCGTGCCCAAATTTTTTTGGGTTTCGTGAAGAACCGGTCGATCGGATAAAGGAACCGGTCGACTGGTTCCTCGCCTGGTCCGATTTTTAATCGCGAAAAGGGGCCGTTTCCTCTTATTTTTCTCCTCCCCTCTCACCCAAAACCGCGACAAACACCACCTCTCTCTCTAAAATACGCCATTCATCATCATTTTTCTTCGAATTTCTTCCATTAAAATCATTTCTCTTACCTTCCTCATCAAAATCCACTAAAAATCCTCATCTAAAACACTTCAAATCTCCAAAATCCATTCAAAATCCTCCTCACAAACCCTAACTTTCTCTCTCTACAATTTCTCTCAAAAATCCGTTCAATATCTTTCGTGCTCCATGGGAAGGAAGTAAATGGCCACTAAAGGAAGAGGAAAACGAGTTCGTCAAGAGGATTCAAACGATTCTTCTCCGGAGAGGTATCATGATCATCGCTCCTTTGATACTTCTTTGGTTTTAGGTGGAAAGGTTGTTAATTTTATCGCATTTGAGGATTTTGGTATATTAGAACTTTTTGAACATCAAAGTTGGGTTGAATTTGTTTTTCTTCGTGAACCATATTATCCCGAGCTCGTGAAAGAATTCTATAAGAACCTTAGATTTGATGGTCAAGGGTATGCCACTGTTGTTAAAAAAATCAAAATCACATTCAACCATCAAGTTTTAGATAGGCTCCTTAGAACCCACCTAAATGGAGAGTGTGTGTTTGAAAAGAAAGGATGGCCTCAAGTTGAAGGATTTGATCAACTTGAGTGCATCGAGAGACTCTCTGGGCGACGACTAGCTGGTCCCATTAAGCTCAAAGCCAAAGACCTCAACCTTACCGCTAAACTTATCCATCATATCATCGGTTATATTATTCTTCCTAGGTCGGGGCATCGTGATGAGATTAGTGCTTTCGATCACTTTTTGATTGATAGTATCATATTAAAAAGGAGGCTTTCCCTTGGTTTTATCATTGGAAATTTCATGATGGTTGCTAAAGAAAAGAAACGGGCCGCTCTTCCATACGGTGCCGTCATTACTAGGCTTCTCCGTGCTCACCGCGTTCCTCTAACAAATGAAGCCCAAGTTACAAAAGTTAGCACAATGAATGCGACTACTCTACACCAAATGCACATTGTTAAAGGTTCCGACGGTCAATAGTCCTTCATTTCTCCCAAAAATCAAGGCTCCTCCTCTCGCGGCCATGATGACGACGAAGATGAAATCGAAGCAGAGCTTGATGCCGCCGCCGCCGGATACCGCCCGGGGCAAGATCATGATGAGGATCCCGTTGGCCCACAAACGAGTGCCTTCCGGTTCACCGAAGAGCACTACAACATGATGCAAGCTCGTCTTGACTCACTCATCGGTGCGGTTGATGAGTTTCGAGGTGCCGCCAACACTCGTTTTGATCACTTTGATGCACGCCTCACCGAGCTCTCCTCCTCCTTCAACACAATGGCTCTCAATCAACAAGCCTTCTTCGATCACATGTATCGCCACTTCCCTCCGCCACCACCACCGCTGCCCTTCGAGTAGATTTTTATTTTATTTTACTTTATTTGAGATGTCTAAACTCTTTTTTTGTATTTTGGTCTCACTTTATCTTATTTGATGGCTATGTGATCCTTAACTATGACTATGGACTTATTTTGGTTTATCTTGGATGCATTTTGCCTTATTTTGTTATCTCCTTACACCTTGGATTATTTGCTTATGTCTCAAGTCTCTATACTCATGTCTTATCATGCTTCTCTTCTTTCGTGTTTTCCCATTTCTTTTTTATCAATGCCAAAAGGAGAAAATATTGCATGATTGCTTTATCTTTGTTACTTGCATTATTATTGAATATCATCATCTTTAGGACTTGCATTTTTTTTCTTTTCTTTTAAGCACAAACTAAGGGGGAATGCCATCATCTTTAGGACTTGCATTTTTTTAAGCACAAACTAAGGGGGGAAAATCTTGGACTAAACTTGAAACTATCACACAAGGTCTACAATTTATTTACTCTTCATGTTTGCAATCATTTTGTTTGTCATTATCAAAAAGGGGAAAATTATTGGCTTATGTTACAAATTAACCAAATGTTTTGATAATTACAAACAAGATGAGTTTTTATTATTAATATATTTGTCAAATGTGCATGAAGCAAATTGTCTAGAAGACCAATGTTGAAATGGTGTTACATCAAGAAAAATCAAGCATGAAGAACAAGCAAGATTAGGATATTCTAATGTAAGGGAAAATTATCCTTTAAGCATTCGATAATTTTTGGCTCAAAGTTCTTTTTATTAAAAATCTTTTTGATTCATTTACTTTGAAATCGAACGAATTATATTCATGTCTTAATCCTCAATAGTTGCATCTTATATTAAGGCAAATGAATTCATGATTAAGAAGGTAAATTTATTTTGACATTTTAGATTTGAGCTTTCATAAGATTAGATTTGAGCTTTCTTGTCTTATCTTATGAAAATTCAAAGTAAATCATTCAATCTTCTAATTTTTTGTAAAATTATATAAAGGATCATTTTTTTATTAAGAAAATGTCGCACTCAAAGTTTGATTTTAAGAACATTTTCGTATCGGTTCGTTTCTTGCCTTAAAAGTTTCATTTTTAGGCAAAATTTGACGAACCGGTCGACCGCTTCCACGAACCGGTCGACCGGTTCCCCTGCAACGGACCCAAAAATATCCGTTGCAAGTAGCCGTTTTATTTTCTGATGTGGTAATTGAAACGGTCGACCGGTTATTGAAACGGTCGACCGTTTAGGTCGCTGATACAAACATAAAATTGTGTTTTTGAGTCAAATATAAAAGGTCATGTTCTATTTTGCTCATTCCAAGAAAGATAACAAAATATTCTAAAAATTCTCTGAGCAAAACCTTACAAAATTATTTCTTTCTTCTCTTGATTATTCTCTTACATCATTGTGCATCCTTTTTCAAGAAAGAAACCAAAAAACACTTTTGAGCCAATCATTATCAAATACTTAAAGTGTTTCTCTCATAGATTTGTTTTGTAATATTTTACATTTTGAGAGAGTTAGTGAGCTTCATTGTATTCATCTTCTCTTCATACTATTCTTTTGAGAGTTAGTCGAGGTTTCGACAAAGGGGTTTATCGAAGACCCGAAGTAACTTTGGTGGGTTTATTGTGAAGAGGATTGGGTAATCCTCGGATGTGCCCGTAAGGTGTTCGACAAATGTACATGGTAGATCGAGCCGAAAGTCGATCGCAATAGTGGACAAAGTCGATCGGATCAAACCTCCATAAACATATAGTTTGCGCTCTTTTCTCCCTACTCCTTACCTATTCATTTCTCTTATTTTGTTCTTGAATAGTTGTTGAAATTTATATTAGCACAACTCGTTTTAAGCATATAGAACATTATTAAATTAGCTTAATAAAATTGAATTTATTAGGATTTTATCTAATAACCAATTCACCCCCCCTCTTGGTTAGTCATTCTTGGGTCAACAAAGTCGTCCACCGACCTCCTCAAGATCTCTTGGGTCGTTTCGAAACCTTTCATGGCCAGTAGCCCCGTCGGGCTGTTTCGAAACCGAATCATGATTGCGGCCCCGTCGGGCCCCTCTCGAATTATCAAACTACACATATAAAGAAAGGTCGTCCGCCGACCTCCTCGAGTAGTTCCGAAACCTCGTACGATGGCCCCGTCGGGCGGTCTCGGAACCGATCATGATTCGCGGCCCCGTCGGGCTCTACCCGAATACATTCGGAGCTTTCACTCCCCTTGGCTTGTCTTAGAGTTTCTCTTTAACCTGCAATAAAGTCTCAACAATAACAGAAACAGTTTTATGCCTGTGGTCCCATACCCACCGACATATAAGTCATACTAACACATATACACATACAAACAGACACACACACCCTGCATAATAACCTGAACTACGAAGATGAGTAGTTTTATGCATGTGGTCCCATACCCACAGACAGATAAGTATATAAATGAACACACACACCAATACACACCTAAACAAACATAACATATTATAAACGAACCTACAGTCCCATACCTATAGGTTAGTTGCACAAACAAGACAAATATGATCGAGGGCCCGTATTCGCGGCCCTAGCGAGAATGAAGATCAACACAGTTTAATAGCCACAACTTTAGAAGCATCGTATGCTTAACATAATCTCAACATATGCACAATTAATTCAAGCAGTGTAAAGTCTACTCGTGTCACAGTCGAGATCCACTTACCTAAGGTCCTAAGTCTCTCATCTTTGTCCTCGCGATCTTTACTCAGTGGCGTCCCTCCTTAAAGCTTGATGTGTGGCACTTTGATAAAGGACGGTGAAGGGTCGTGCGTCCAAACTTGTGTCGTAGGCGTTCCAAGCGTAAATGACAGCAGGCTCGACGAGATAAACGGCGTAGCTACGATACTGGCGCTGCGAGACGAAGCTCTGCCACCAGCTCGGTGATGGAGTGGCCGAAGCTTGGTAAGGAAATATGACAGCAGCGAAGCGTGCTCCGCGAGTGGCGGCCACGAAAAAGGATGCACATTGGAGCTCGGTGCTCTCGGGGCTAGGCACGGCACGACAAGAGCTCTCGATAAGGGCAAAGTGGCACGACCCTCATCACACGCATGGAGGCGCTGGAGTAGCCGCGGAGGTGCCAGAGCTACATTGGGTGGTGTGCGGTATCGTCACGCGCAGGGAGATCGGCGACAGCAACGGCGGAGTGGCGCGCGGACAGGCGCGAGGCTTCGCGGTGACGAGTGGCTGGGCCTCACGGATCGGGGCTGGGCCTTACTGGTCGGGGCTTGTCGTCGACGAGCACGAAGACGGCAGCATGAGTCCGAGCTCTGTGGACGAGGCGGAGGTCCGGCGAGGCGAGGCGTGGCTCGCTGGGGAGCGCCGGCGGGGAGCGTGACATTGGTTCGCGCACGGCAAAGCCCTCGTGAAGTATGCCGAGGCTGGGCTCGCTCGGGCCGCGATCAGAGAGGGCAACGGGGAGGCGCGAGGGCCGCAGGAGACCCACGAAGCTCGGGCTGAGTTCGCCGGCGTCGCGCGTGGAGGAGGCGAGCAGCGGCGGCTTCTACCGGCGTGGCTGGGCAGAGGCGAACCGCGGGGGTTCGTGGAGGAAAGCGGCGTCGGGAGACGCAGATTCGCGCAGGTCGCGCAGCGGCAATGCCAGAAACGAGGCGACGGTTGGAGTTCGGCAGCTGCGACGTGCGAAGGCGAAGCGCGCTCGAAGTCGTGCGGTGGCTGGGCTGGCCTCGAGGAGGGCCGAGCGGCGCGGAGGAGGCGGCGCCGTGCTGGGAGCAGCGCGGCTGTGCGGGGCCAGTAGGAGTTCGATCGAAGTTTGGGCAGCGCCAGCAACACGCGAGAGTTGGCGGAGGAGAAGCACGCCGGAAGGGCTGCCGGCCGGAGCTGAGGAGGGAAAGAGAGATAGAGTGAGGGAGAGCGAAAGATTAGAGAGAGAGAGAGGAGGGGGGGTGTTGTGCCGGCTGATTGGGAGTGAAAGGGAAAAGAAGAAAGAAAAATAAAACCCTAGAATGTTGGGCTTTTTAATATTGGGTTAATTGGGCCAAACACAATAGTTAATTGGTGAAATTTCTAAAAACTAAGAAAATGCACTAATTAATTGAACTTGAGAAGTTAGGAATTTTAATATCACATTCAATTTGAAAATCAATTCCTAACAAGTCCAAAAATTCGAAAAGGCAAATAACCATACCAATTTCATAATTATACCCATAGTTCCATGACGAAACTAACCAATTTTATAAATTAGTCACAACTGAGACAAAAATACAATTTAAATAACTAGCACAGTGCTTTTAAATTCAGGTCATTACAGGACTAATTTAAATCATTTTTGTATTTTAGTGACTGCGAATGAGACGTTTTTTAGTATAAGGACCAAAGTGAAACGACACCCAAAGTACAGGGACCAAAAGTAAAATTTATTCATAATTTATTCTTCTTCATTTCTCTACTAAAGTCGATAACTGCAATTAAAAGAAATATATTAGGCACTTATCATAATTAAACATATCAAAATAGCCAACATAACTCCAAAACTTTTTGATTAGAAGACTTATCATAATTATATATTTAATAAATCCTTTCCAAGTGGATATGCAGGCCTAATTAATCCCTATTGCTCCGTGGATAATACTGTTTTTGAAGTTGATATTCTGCTTCATTTGTAGTTCTATAAATTAACATTCAAGTTTAATTATTACTTTTTTATCCAAATGACTCATCACTTCTTAATTACACCAACTAAAGTTTATATACATATATTAATAATAAATAGTTGAAAGTTTTAGAGCTACAACATTTGATTGTCTTTCTAATTAGACACAATCGATTCTATCAATTTTAAAATAACTTATTATGTATAGTACATATATTAAAACAAATACTACCACTAAAAAAAAGCCCAATATCATATTAACTATTTGATAATTGAGACTTGATAGGAATTATAATAAATCTCATAACACAAATCATACCATAAGAAAAAAGGAATTATACGAACTCAAATGTCAAAAACATCAAAATCGAATTAACTAAACAAACATATATATATGTATAATATGTCCTCATAAAATACAACCAAATAATTCAATTAGCAATTCATTTTTACAATACAAATACACATCCTCATTTGACAATAATTCTTGCGCTTTGAACTTAACTTCCATATTTGTTTAATTATTTATTTGTCGTAGCAGTAGTAGCAGTGTGGTAGTTAAACTATTTTTAGCAGTGTGGTAGTTTTCCATTCATACATTATTAAAAAAAATTGTTATACTCCGAGAGAAGAACAAAGACATTGTAGTTTGAACCTCAGTTTCAATAAAAGTGGCTCCATCACTTAAAAGTTACATATTGTAAGTAGTTTATTTCTTAGTTTTTTGGTTACACTTCCTCATTGATATATCAATTATATTCGAACATATGCAATCTGAATGGTATATATGTATATATATTATTTTGTATTTTTATGTGTGTTGATATTGATTTTTATCATTTATATAACTTGTTTTGCTTGAGATATTATATATATATATATATATATAATTGTTGTTGTTTATATCTTTGTACTGATATTTGTGAATTGAATTGTGGAATTGGAGTTTAGGATAGTTTATAGAAAGTGTTAGTTTAGGTTTTTTTTTTCTTTTATATATATATATATATATCACTAAATTATTATTTTAAAAATTCATTGATTTGTAAAATATTTTTTTACTAGTAACAATATTGTTATGGAAGACTCTAAGCTACAAAAGGAGTTTGATTTTGAGAATGGAACCTTTTGATAGGAATGAAGACGATGTGGCTGATAATACCAAAAGTATGGAGTGCATTCATTCTAAGATTTCTGTTCAAACTATCCCGAAAGTTGACATGGAGTTTGAATCAGAAGAAGCTTATAATTTTTGTAATTATTATACTTATAATGTTGAATTTAGTATCCGTAAAACTTCAGTGCACAAAGACTCGCATGGGAAGACAAAAAATAAAACTTTTTGATGTTCTTGTCAAGGCCACCATGAGAAAGACAAACGATGTGTTACTGTGCAAAATCAACGAGCTGAAACAAGGTTTGGTTGCCATGCTAAAATGAAGGTTAGTCGCCGCGAAACTGGTAAATATCGTGTTACAGAATTCGTTGCGCAACACAAATATGTAACCGCAAGCCTAGATAAAAGTAACTTACACAGACCTCATAGAAGGTTGAGTCCTACCCAAAAAGAAGAAATCAATTTAGCTGAGAAAATAGGACTTCCTCCCAAATTAAGTTGTGACTTAATGGCTAGTCGAGGTGGTGGGCATGAAAATCTTAGATTCACTGTCGTTGATTGTCATAATTACCAGCAGACTAAACGTACCAACGAAATGAAGGTAGATGATACATGTGGTGTTCTTGAATATCCTAAACTTATGCAACTAGATGATCATTCTTTCTTTTATACTTTACAAGTAGATAAAGATGGATTGATCTCTAATACTTTTGGGTAGATGCACAAATGCTAGTGGCATATTCTAATTTTGGTGATGTGATTTCATTTGATACGACTTACTGAAAAAATTGAGACAGTCGACGTTTTGCAATGTTTCTTAGGATGAACCATCATAAGCAAACTATTTTTTTGGAGCTGCATTACTGTATGATGAAACTACTGATATATTTATTTGATTGTTTGATACTTTTGTCAGAGCAATGTCAGGAAGAAAACCAAAAATAATTTTCACTGATCAAGATGCAGCAACGGCAAAAGCATTAGCCTTGCAGTGGCTAGAAACATCTCATCGCTTGTGTATTTAGCACTTATATCAGAATGCAGCAAAACATCTTAGTGGGGTCTTTACTAAAGATTTCAGTCGCTGCATATATGATTTTAAGGATGAGGAAGACTTTTTAAATGATTGGAATGAGATGCTTTTGAAGTATAAACTTCAAGATAATGATTGGTTAAAGTGAATGTTCACTTTAAAAGAAATGTGGGCATTAATATATGGTAGGAACACTTTTTGTGCAGACATGACAACAACTCAACGCAGTAAGAGTATGAATAATGTCATAAAAAGTTATGTCAGCTACCGTTATGATATTCCACGATTTTTTGAGCAATTTAAAAGGTTGATTGAGGACCGGCGATATAAAGAGTTACAAGCTGATTTCAAAGCGACTTAAAGAAAAGTATCGTTATTTCTTGACATTGAAATTTTAGAGCATGCTACAACTATTTATACTCCGGCAGTGTATGAAGTGTTCAAGAAGGAAGTGAGCAAAGCTTATGATTGTAGTATTGATATTATTTCTGAAGATGAGATATCCACAACGTACAAAGTTACTCTTCCCAAGAAACAATTTCAACATACCGTACAGTATGGCTCAGCTAATGGAACAGTAATTTGTAGTTGTAAAAAAATTTAGTTTGTCGGGATTTTTTGTGCACATATCTTGAAAGTCTTTTCTTATAAAAGTATAATAAAGATTCTTTTTGAATATATTTTGAGAAGGTGGACAAAAGATGCAAGGAAGAGAATGATTGCGCGTCCAACATAGGATGATGCTACACATGTTGAGGAGCCTAATGCAAGTATGGCAAGACGATACAAAGAGTTATGTAGGTTACAAACTCAAATAGTAACGAAGGAAGCAGAAACTAAAGAAGCATATGGAATTGCTATAAATGGTCTTTATAAAATTTTAGAAGAAGTTGGCGTGTGTGTGAGAAGCCAAGAAATTGAAATATCGCCTACTTCTACAATCATGAAAAGTAGTATTGATAATATTATTGATGATGGAGTTGGTAAAATAAAAAGAATTAAGACCAAAGAAAGAGTTCGTGGCAGCTCTAGCATGCCAAAAGGTGTCCTTGAGAAATTAAAAAAAAAAAAAAGAGTTCACAAGAGGTATTTAAAAGAAATATATATTTCAGTACTTAATTATATTTCTAAATCAATCTCAACCAAGTAACAATTTTTTTCCCTATATTAATCACTTTTTTATTTTTATTTTTATTTTTATTATTATTATAGAGTTCTTCTAATTCCACTGCACCTAATAAATTTGGTAACATACCAGCTTCATGTGATACTTTACATGTTCAACTAAATTCATCAGAGCTTGCATCACGTTTTGATCTCAATCTTACATTACCGTTTGATCTCAACGAGGTAATTCTACATTATTTTTACCAATATATTCAACTGGTTTTTTTAATTTCATATTTTCATCTAGTGTTTAGTTAATCGTTGTATCTTAATTTGAAATTGTTTTTTTTTTTAATTTTTGATGCAAACACATATTTCTTCTCAAAATCCAGATAAAATCACAAAAATAACATCGTAACAGGCAATTTATTAATTTTTATTTGTTTATTAAGAAGTTTCATTTAAAGGATTTTTAGAGTAATAAAATATATTTTATCTTGCAGGACCACTCATATTCAACAATACTTAAAGACTTTGAATCTACTCACAATATCCTATAAATGAGCTTGTATTGTTGTTTATTTTACAATGCTTATTTATATTTTTTAAGTTTAAATATTTTCATGTAGGGAGTTATAAATTTGAGATTTTTTTTACTCTATTTTTCTTTCGGTCTTTTAACCATATGTGATATATATATATATATATATATATATATATATTATCATTTCAATAATATTGGAGTTAGTATTAGTGGAACATTTAGAAGAGTGCCAATATATTGGTATGCTTCTATACTGTTTAGGCATGTGCCAATTTTCGTCAATTTTCTTGAGATACGTTCCTAATTCTTTCTCTTTAATTTATGAAAAAAAGTCAAGTATTATTCAATGTATTTCTAGTTTCGTATAATTATTTCTCTTGAATAAAACGAAAATATTCTATCTTTTGTCTTAAGCATCTAACGACATTACAGGAATAGAAGTAATTGCTAAGTTAAAGAACGTGATATGCTTGTCAAAACTATTGTCGCTTTTAAATTTACATAAAAAAAACGTAAATTAATAAAAAAATGTTACTTGTGTTATACTATCAACTACGAAGGAGAAAAATCTCTCTAAAAAAAGAAATAGTATATGTGTTGCTATTGCTAATGTATGTTTAATAAATATATTCTTCAAAGTAATTGTTATATATATTAAAATCCATTTAAAAAATTAATTGATGCAGTAGACTTTTTTTTTTTTTTTTGCAGTAGACCTTTTTTTTTTTAATACGTATGCATACAGTAGAAAATGAGTAACTCTTTTTGAGGAGTGATGCATGGCAGCATGATGTGAAAGAACATGCAGAAAAAATGTTAATGGGAGAAGAAAATACTGCTGCTGATTTGCTTTCTAAATGGGCGAGACTTAATGGAGTCTCAAGTCCTTTTTAAATGGGGGAGGTGGTTTCCTCTGCAACCACCATTGACTGATTCTAGCGCTTTGCTTTCTCAATCAAGAGGTTTTTTCAGCCAAAAAAAAAAACTCTTCTTAAATAATCCTTGTGAGTGACAAATTCGCAACCCAAGGAAGAATATTTTATTCTTATTAATGAGTATGACGGAAATTATGTAATGGAGTGTTTTTTAAACGGAAATCCATGTATTGCAGTTATTGAGAATTACTACTTTAGAGGCAGTCAAAGGGCACAGCACATTTGCTTTCATATTTTCCCATAAAATCCAAGTCCAAGAGCTACTTTTTAACAAATACTCAAAACTCCAAGGCAAACCGAGTATGGATAAAAAAAAAAAAAAATTCATTCACTCTGCCCATCTAACAATATCTTACATTAAAGGGCATTTATTTCCTAAAAATTTATTTCTCAATCACTGCATCACTTAAAACACCCAACTTCTACCAACTAAATTGTTGCCTGGTCCATTGTTTACTAAAACACCAAACAGAAAGCCGAACAAATTACGTCAAAACCGGCATGAAGTCCCGAGCCTTGTTGACTTCTTTCCCTGCTCCGTAGTAGCAGATTTTCGCCTGGCAAAAGCAGGATAAAGAAGCTCCTTGAACTTGTCCAGAAACGTCACCCAGTCCTCCTTGCTCATATCGGCAAGATTCACGAAGCTCTTCGTGATAGGTAGCTGCTCATTAGTGCTTCTTCTGATCCCAGATATAGAACCGACTCCGCTCAGGTTTCTCTCGCCTGAATCAGACTTATTTGAAGAGGCAGATACCTTTAAGGCATTCTTATCCCAATCTCTCCAACAATCGGTATAGTTTTTGGCCTTGACTGATCTATCTTTTGTGCTAACTTCATCACCATCTTCCAAATTCTCGTCCAGCTTAGAAAGCGTGAAACGACCGCTCGTCCCTTTAAACTTGTAACAGAGTGCGTTCTCACTATCGATATCGAACAACAACTCGTCATCTACACATTCAGCCTTGGAGCTTGATATGTTCCATTCTGCTATGTTCCTCCTTGCTTCGAGACACACGAACTCGAGTTCGCTTGGCCGGTCGTCAAGCGGTCGGAATTCCCTGCTCATCATCTCACCAATCTCAGAAAGACATAGTCCAAAAGCAGCCGCTTCCTTTAGAAACACTGTGCAAAGGACTAGTACCCGAAGGCATGCTTCCCGAATCATGGGCAACTCCATCTGGAGCATTTCAGAATCACGAGTTGGATCGAGCTTGTTTATGTACTCAAGCTCGTCATCAGAGAAAGGAATTGATGCCTGCGGCCAGTGGATCCACTCAAAATACGGATCTTCCAAGCTCTCTGGTAAGCAAAAGCCATGGTCGATTGGTGTGAGCTCTACCTGACCAATTCCCCCGACCCCGTCAAGCATTTTAACCAAAAGGTTCCCTGCATGTCTATCAGTGTTAAAAATCCTAATATCTAAAATACCTATTCTATGAACGGCAGAAACGGGAAAACTCGAGGTTCCATAGTCACTCGCATCAAAGTCATGAGCAATGAATTGCTGGAGAGAGGCTATCTTGCTCACCTTCTTCCCACTCTGCAGATCGTTTCTGCTCACACCATCATTTACATTGAACACAGAGTGTGTAACCTTTACAATAACAGTTAGAGGTACATTGGCAAAATGATCATAATCCAAAAGGTAAGCAGCTACTTCTCTAAACCCTGTTTCCCCAACTCGTACAGAACGTTTCAGGCCCGGCTGCCCAAGAGCTTTTCCCGCAAAGCCTTTAGGGTTGTTCGGTGCAAAGGGTTCCTCATCTGTTGGTTTCACAATGGCCACAGTCTCACCTCTGCTGTTCCTGAAAAAGTATGCACCTCCAAGCCCATTCCGAACAGGAATCGGATCAACACCGTTATTTATGGCCACTACAATGTCCTCCACCAATTCTTTACTCCCAAGAAACCGATTACCACCTAAAATCTGTATCATCTCACTCGGATCCCTCTGGTGATGAGGATTGTTCCCAGTAGGAGAGAGACAAGGAGTGGATGAGCTTCTCTGGATGACATTCCGAGTAAGAAGCAATGGGGAATCATTTCGAACGGCACTAAGATCGTTCTTCAACACTATATCC
The DNA here is from genome assembly GCA_018132145.1 of Boehmeria nivea var. tenacissima. Classification (NCBI taxonomy): domain Eukaryota; kingdom Viridiplantae; phylum Streptophyta; class Magnoliopsida; order Rosales; family Urticaceae; genus Boehmeria; species Boehmeria nivea. The sequence goes on from CM030882.1 coordinate 4,812,334, forward strand.
CCAAATGTCAAAGAGCTCCCGTGAGTGGGTATATTGAGAGCAAGCTGCAATCTCCTCTTCACAGTATGGGCATTGTCACCCCTTTCTAGCTCCATCCCTAAAACACAGCCAGTCTCAGTCTGCACAAAAACCCGCCTCCTCCTTGCCAGATTCCCAGTAGTGCTGCCGTTACTGTGCTCACCATTGCGAACCCGATTAAAGAGTGCAACAGCCATATTCTTCCGAGCATGAATATCCATCGTAGCAGACATGAAAGAAGAAAACCTGTTACTTCAAAATGCGGGACAGAGTCAGTGACAGCAGGGTAGAGACCTTTCCTCTCTCTCAAAAAGGCGTCGGATGACACCAAACGAATGAGAGAGATAAAACGACTCCAACCTATCATCAACGAACCTCACATCTGCAAATCACCTAAACATGCCACAAGCAGAACCGAGAATCGCAGAGTGAACTTGCAGCAATTGAGAGCTCTACTGAGCCGAGAAGCGCATAGTGAATTTGCAGCAATTGGGTGCTCTACTGAGCCGAGAAGCGCAGAGTGAACTTGCAGCAATTGGGAGCTCTACTGAGCCGAGAAGCGCCGAGTGTAACTTGCAGCATTTGGGAGCTCTACTGAGCCGAGAAGCGCAGAGTGAATTTGCAGCAATTGGGAGCTCTACTGAGCTGAGAAGCGCCGAGTGAACTTGCAGCATTTGGGAGCTCTACTGAGCCGAGAAGCGCAGAGTGAACTTGCAGCATTTGGGAGTTCTACTGAGCCGAGAAGCGCAGAGTGAATTTGCGGCTGGGAGCTCTTCTGAGCCAAGAAACGCAGAGTGAACTTGCAGCATTTGGGAGCTCTACTGATTGTGGGATTACATGATTGAGCCTATATTTGCTACAAAAAAAATAAAAAATAAAAATGAAGTGCCATTAAACAAATTAAATATAAAAGTTTTTCGAAAAGGAAATGGTAGATTGTAGAAGAATCTCTGCTAGAACGCAGTAACATATAGCTACGGAAAATAAATACAATAAAAAGGAAACAAAAGCAAACATTATTTACCATAACTCAAATAATAGATCACATATCTAACTCTGTCAAAACTGCATTCAAGTTGGGTTTTTTTTTTTTTTTGTTGAATGATAACTGCATTAAATTCACGTGACTTCATTTTATTTATTTATGTTTTTGGAAGGGCTTGCAACTTCATATTAAAGAAATCAAGATCAACGAATCGTTAAATATGGTTGTAACATAACACAATGTGAACAAAAAATAAATAAAGAAATAATAAAAATTATTAAATTTGACTTCTTCCAAAGTAGAATTATAAACATTTTTCATGATTGAAACCAATTACAAGTGACATGGTTCTGGTTAAGCTAGCCAACCACCATTGGAAAACTTTTTGATTGCCTCATTTTAAGAAAAATAATATGCCCTTTCAACTTCAACTACAAACATTACAGTTTCAAAAAAAAAAAAAAAAGAGAGAGAAATATAAAAGAAAATTGGCCGAACGATCAGATTCAACAGGCCATCTAGTTATATAGAGAGAGTTATGAAAACTAAGGAAATTAAGCGGAGCCAATCCAAACAACTTTAGAAGACTTTATAACAGTTATCATATTTACAATTTTGTACTTAACAAAAATGGAATTAAAGAGAAAATCAGAAAACCAGATCATTGAGTGTTCACGCTTGCTTATCAACCTGAATACCAATTAATTCTTTAAAAGAAAGAGTCAAAGAGAGATATATAAACATGCAATCCAGAAATAATCAAATTCAATTAAAAAAAAGTACACGAATTTTCGGAGTATAAAAAAAAACCTCGAATTTGAAATTTCTCAGAATGGGAATTAAAGAGAGAATCGATTTGACGATCGAACGAACCGGAGGAAGCAACTCTCTGATGACGATCAGAGGCGTTTTGAGTTGAGCCTGAGTGATGAACGGCCAGGATCGGAGACGCAACTGAATCAACGGTCGCTATGGACCGTCGATACCGGAACCTCACTCAGTCACCGATAAAGCCTTATATAAAACTCTCTCTCTCTCTCTCTCTCTCTCTCTCTCTCCCTCTTTCACTGGCGCTAATGAAGAGCTGTCTCCGTTATGTCTTAAATCTTACAAAAATAATAATAAATAAATGAAAGAAATATTTCGATTTCCTTGATGATTTTGGGAGAAAGACCCTGGTGGTTTGACTTGTATTTAACTGACATAAGGACGGAAATTGGACGAGATAATGAAAGTTATCGTGCTAGCGTCGCAGGATATAACTTATTGCATAGGCATTACGTGACACGTGGGAAATTCTGAAGACTACCGCGTGACAACTTTTTTTTTAAACTAGTTTTTACTAAAAATGTAAATCGTGTGGTGCTATTAGGGGTGACAATTCGTGTCTCGTATCGTGTTCATGTCGTATCTTATTGTGTTGATCTTTTTTTGGACCCAGATCCGACCCAATCCATTTAGCAGTATTTACTTATCGTGTCGTGTCGTGTTCGTGTCGTGTCTTGTCGTGTTATCCATTAACGACTCATTAAGACCCATTTAATAATCGTATCTTAATGATAAACAGATTTAATGGTATTACAATCCATATACGACTCATTTAAATTTTAAACTCATTTGTGATCTAAATTAAAATAAAAAGATAATTCAATACATAGAAAAAACAACAAAACTAGCAAGACTGTATGTCCAATAAAGAAAAAAATAACAAAACCAATCAACAAAATATATAACATGACTAAATCAACAAAATATGTTGTTCTATTTTATAAGAATGAATATAAAATTAAAGAAGATATATATAAATATTAAAAATTATTTATTAATCGTGTCTTAACGTTCTTAATCGTGTCTTCGTGTTCGTGTCGTGTTCACCCATTTAATTATCGTGTTAATCGTGTCGACCCGTTTAAGACCAAGACCCATTAAGGGTGGACCCAGACCCGTTTATTTCGTGTCGTGCTCGTGTTGTGTCTTGTGTCCGGACCCAAATTGCCACCCCTAGGTGCTATGCCAGCCCAGCTGTAATGACCTGAATTAAAAAGCACTGTGCTAGTTATTTAAATTGTATTTTTGTCTCAGTTGTGACCAATTTGTAAAATTGGTCAGTTTCGTCAAATTTGGTCAATTTGAAACTATGGGTATAATTATGAAATTGGTATGGTTATTTGCCTTTTCGAATATTTGGACTTGTTAGGAATTGATTTTCAAGTTGAATGTGATATTAAAATTCCTAACTTCTCAAGTTCAATTAATTAGTGCATTTTCTTCGTTTTTAGAAATTTCACCAATTAACTATTTTGTTTGGCCCAATTAACCCAATATTAAAAAGCCCAACATTCTAGGGTTTTATTTTCTTCCTTCTTTTCCCTTTCCATCCCAATCAGCCGGCACAACACCCCCTCTCCTCTCTCTCTCTCTAATCTCTCGTTCTCTCTCACTCTATCTCTCTTTCCCTTCTCAGCTCCGGCCGGCAGCCCTTCCGGCGTGCTTCTCCTCCGCCAACTCTCGCGCGTTGACGGCGCCGCCTCCTCCGCGCCGCTCGGCCCTCCTCGAGGCCAGCCCAGCCACCGCACGACTTCGAGCGCGCTTCGCCTTCGCGCGTCACAACTGCCCGAACTCCAACCGTCGCCTCGTCTCCGGCGCTGCCGCGCGTCTCCCGACGCTGCTTTCCTCCACGAACCCCCGCGGTTCGCCTCTGCCCAGCCACGCCGGTAGAAGCCGCCGCTGCTCGCCTCCTCCACGCGCGACGCCGGCGAACTCAGCCCGAGCTTCGTGGGTCTCCTCCAGCCCTCGCGCCTTCCCGCTGCCCTCTCCGATCGCGGCCCGAGCGAGCCCAGCCCCGGCATACTTCGCGAGGGCTTCGCTGTGCGCGAACCAATGTCGCGCTCCCCGCCAGCGCTACCCAGCCGCCGGCGCTCCCTAGCGAGCCACGCCTCGCCTCGCCGGACCTCCGCCTCGTCCATAGAGCTCGGACTCATGCCGCCGCCTTCGTGCTCGTCGACGACAAGCCTCGACCAGTGAGGCCCAGCCCCAATCTGTGAGGCCCAGCCACTCGTCACCGCGAAGCCTCGCGCCTGTCCGTGCGCCACTCCGCCGCTGCTGTCGCCGAACTCCCTGCACGTGATGATACCGCACACCGCCCAATGCAGCTCTGGCACCTCCGCGGCTACTCCAGCGCCTCCATGCGCGTGATGAGGTCCGTGCCACTTCGCCCTTATCGAGAGCTCTCGCCGTGCCGTGCCTAGCCCCGAGAGCACCGAGCTCCAGTGTGCATCCTTTTTCGTGGCCGCCACTCGCGGAGCACGCTTCGCTACTGTCATATTTCCTTACCAAGCTTCGGCCACGCCATCACCGAGCTGGTGGCAGAGCTTCTTCTCGCAGCACCAGTATCGTAGCTGCGCCGTTTATCTCGTCGAGCCTGCTGCCATTTACGCTTGGTGAGTCGAGTTGTACTCGATGATGGAATTATGTTTATGTTAGAAATGCTTAGGGTGTTTGGTGATTTAGCTCGCAATGAGAAACTTTGTTGTCTTTTGGTAGTCTTATGAAAATTATAATCGTGTTCGGTCTTTCGAAATTTGCGAGCTTTCGTAGTTTTGAAAACTCGGATGTGCGGTCATGATTGTGATGGGTCACACGTTTTCAATATTGTTTGCGTGTCTAATTTCAATGTGTTGGCACAAGTTTTAGTAAACTAATGAGTTGGTTGAATTTCTAGAAACTTCGTTAGATTATCGGTTTGACAATGTCGTGAACAGTACAATAGTTCTATTTGGTGTGTTTTATGAGTTGTTATCTCAAGCGTTTGGCATTATCAAAATTGTGGATTTATGTTGTTTCGAAAATCTTATTTTTGCGGGATTGAAATTGAGAGGATTTCGGGAGTTGCTTGTAGTTTAATCGTGCGGAAATCTAAAATGTCCTTTTTGAATTGTGGCTAAAATATTTTGGTTAATGTACTAGTTCAAGAGACTTGATATTTTGAGTATTTTTGCATTACAAAAGTTTGTGGTTTTGTTTCGTTTTAGAAATCCAGAACTCATCAGAAAGTGTCGTTTTTAATATATACAAAATAAAAAAAAATTTACCCGAGCACGTAATGAAGTAGCTCAATTTATCTTAATTAGGGAAGAGATTGAGAATTTTCTTAAATTAAGAAAATAAATAAAAAGTAAATTGTGTGATCTTCAGGATCGAGTTTTGCACGCGCCTAATAATCTGATTGTATTGGGTTATGTTTTCGTTAACTTGCCCGTTTGAGCTTAAAGCGAGTATCGGGTCGTGGGTTCGAGCGTTTCGCATCATGTTTTTGTTTTAGTTCGAAACTTAATTCGATCTCTTTTTCTATTCTCCCAAATTGTGCAGGAACGCCTACGACACAAGTTTCGACGCACGACCCTTCACCGTCCTTTACCAAAGGTATAAACGGGCGATTGACTATGGCGTCCAACCTAAATATTTCGGAGACTTGGGAACGATTGATTTGAGTTTAATATAAACGCTTATCACCTTCGAGTAGAATCTGAGCCGTTAAGGCTTAGTGATGACTTGTGTTTATGTTTCCAATGATTCAAAATATTATTGTGAAAATTATTCTGTATGGTTGTTGTGATTGACTGTGACCGAAATTAGTTCGGTGCTGGGTTGAAATTAGGTGAAGGCTTCAGCCGGGATATCCAAAAAATAGGGGAAATTCTGCCGGATTTCCGGCTCGAATATTTAATACGTAATAAAATAAAGTCAAAAACCGATTAGTTTAAGAGACTCATTTCTCACCTTATCTAGTCAAACAAAAGACCCGATAGTCTGGATTGATTGTTAACGTTAAGTCAACGACACTCGGGACGAGAATACCCTAGGGGGATTTCTCGACGAACTATATGTCGTCCCACTGTCTAAACTTCCATTCTGTTGATTCATTGAGCCCTACAGTCTCATTTCTCGCGAATGATTAGTAAACATAGGCATTGACCCTCTAATCCTCGTGTTGGACAGAAGTGCCACACATCAAGCTTTAAGGAGGGACGCCACTGAGGAAAGATCGCGAGGACAAAGATGAGAGACTTAAGACCTCAGGTAAGTGGATCTCTACTGTGACACGAGTAGACTTTACACTGCTTGAATTAATTGTGCATATGTTGAGATTATGTTAAGCATACGATGCTTCTAAAGTTGTGGCTGTTAGACTGTGTGGATCTTTATTCTCGCAAAGGTTGCGAATACGGGCCCTCGATCATGTTTGTCTTGTTTGTGCAACGAGCCTATAGGTATGGGATTGTAGGTTCGTTTATAATATGCTATGTTTGTCTAGGTGTGTATTGGTGCGTGTGTTCATTTATATACTTATCTGTCTGTGAGTATGGGACCACATACATAAAACTACTCAACTTCGTGGTTCAGGTTATTATGCAGGGTGTGTGTGTCTGTTTGTATGTGTATATGTGTTAGTATGACTTATATGTCGGTGGGTATGGGACCACAGGCATAAAATTGTTTTTGTTATTGTTGAGACTTTATTGCAGGTTAAAGAGAAACTCTAAGACAAGCCAAGGGGAGTGAAAGCTCCGAATGTATGCGGGTAGGGCCCGACGGGGCCGCGAATCATGATCGGTTCCGAGACCGCCCGACGGGGCCATCGTACGAGGTTTCGGAATTACTCGAGGAGGTCGGCGGACGACCTTTCTTTGTATGTGTAGTTTGATAATTCGAGAGGGGCCCGACGGGGCCGCGATCATGATTCGGTTTCGAAACAGCCCGACGGGGCTACTGGCCATGAAAGGTTTCGAAACGACCCAAGAGGTCTTGAGGAGGTTGGTAGACGACTTTCCGGAACGGCCCGAGGAGCCTTGGGGAGGAGAGCCACGACCCTCCCCACAGTTGTGACTTGACGATCCGTATCGGTCCAATGGGGTGATTGCACAATCAATCCGAAACAGTCCGACGGAACCCCAGTCGTGAGAAGTTTCGGATCGACCCGTAGAGGGTCTAGAGTTATATTGGTTCTAGAACGACCCGTAGAGGGTCCAGAGTTGTAGAGTTCTAGAACGACCCGTAGAGGGTCCAAAGTTGTATAAGTTCTAGAACGACCCGTAGAGGGTCCAGAGTTGTATAAGTTCTAGAACGACCAGCAGAGGATCCAGAGTTGTTTAGTTCTAGAACGACCCTTAGAGGGTCCCAAGTTGTATATTTCTAGAACGACCCGTAGAGGGTCCAGAGTTGTTTATTTCTAGAACGACCGCAGAGGGTCCAGAGTTGTTTATTTCTAGAACGACCGCAGAGGGTCCAGAGTTGCTTAGTTCTAGAACGACCCGTAGAGGGTCCAGATTTGTATAAGTTATAGAACAACCCGCGAACGGGTTTAGATGTGTATTAAATTCTAGAACGACCCGAGAATGAGTCTAGATGTGTATTAAATTCTGGAATGACCCGTGAGAGGTCTAAAGAAGGGGTAAGGCCGATGTGACCTCCCTAATATTATAGAATCAAGAATTCTTAAATAGTAAACCGTGTGCACACATTTTTATAAGCTAAGTCAGAGAGTTGTGAACTTGAGTGAGATTATAACTAAATATGAAATTGACTTTCGAGTCGAGATTTATGGGTCGCTAAGTCCGACCCCATTCCACGTCACAACTCTTTTGCGGGTATTATGCCCCGTGCAGGTTTAGCAACCTATTCCTAAAATCTATTTCGCGGGCAAAGTTGTTCAAAAGTGACATTTACTCTTCGGACTACGATGACTCGATCGGCGAGTCCGTCCCTTTTTATTAGATTATTGGGTCGTGATATTTTGATTGTTTATGACCTGCAAACTTAGCAGTTTATTTATATAATCTACTTACTGGGCTAATAGCTCACTAGTGTACTCGTGTCGCAGGTATCTTGTCATGATGCAAAAAGGGCGAGGCGACAATGACAGGAGCAGCGAGTGTATACGGGACCGACCTGTAAAATTTTACGTGGGCTACCGGCTAATCGTTGGCAAAGAATGTTTTAAATTCCGCATATTTATAAATATTTAATTTAAATTCATTTTGGTTATGATGAGGATTGATAATCCTTATGTTTGTTATTAAAAGCTCAATTATGTAACTTATTTTAAAAAGTTCAAATTTGTCCGTATTTTTCGAGACTAAAACATCGTTTGGAGTTTTGGGTCGTTACACCAGCCCTTTTATCTCCATGCCTATCGTGCTTTGTGTCGTGCTAGCCCATAGGTTAAAATGAGCGTCAAGTTTAGCTCGCGGTCCGTGTATAAATGTGTCGTGCTTTTGTCGTATCGTGTCGTGTCATGTTTGGGCCGTGCCTCCGTTGTATTTTTACGCACATATGTATTATTATACTAATTTTGTACTTATTTTATATCCGTTTAAGTAAAAATTATTTAATTAGAGTTATTACATTTGTTTTGATGCAAACAAAATACATTATTTAAAACTAACATTAAATTAAAGAGAAAGTTAGTGATTAATATAACAAAATAATATTAATTTTTAATTAAAATTTTGTTCAATAATAATTTTATTGAGAAAATATAATATGTTATAGAAATAAAGACATTATATAATATTTTTTTGGGCTGAAAATATAATATGTTATAGAAATAAAGACAATATACAATATGAAATAGAAAATATAAATTTTAAGCAAATTTATGTCGTGCTTTGTGGTGCTTATGTCGTGCTATCAATTGTGCCTGTGCCGTGATCGTGTTGTACCTAATGGTGCTCGTACCTTATCGTGCTTCATGCCTTCAATCCTTGTCCAAGCCCAGCTCGCCAGCTTATCGTGCCGTGCTTAAGCCCGTTAACTATCGTGTCGTGCCGTATCGTGCTTCGTGCCAACCCACTAGGCCCGACCCATTTTGACATCTTTAGTTTTTACACACGCGCAGAGCGCGTGTAGAGCACTTATAAAATAATAACGGATAAAAAATATAACGAAAATATAATAAAGTATATTTTTGTTAAAATTTTTTAAAAATTGATATATTTGTCATTTTGAATAACCGATGGGTTCAATTTATCACTTAATGTGAATACATGGGCTCTGTTATAATTTTTTAAACATAAAAGTAAAAAAAAAAAAAAGCTTAAAAGAAAAAAAAACAAATAAAAAATAGTTATTGCGAAAAAAAAATGTATGACAATGGGTGTCAAAAGAACGAGAAAAATATTTTGAGTGCAACCGTGTCAAGATTTTTTTTTTTAGATCATTATGATAAAAAAAATAATGGCTGAAACAATTACAACAAAAAATAATAAAAGTAGCAGAGAGGAGAGATAAATTGCAAAAGAGTCCTAAAAAATTACTTAAAACCCACCTCAATATTTTGACAAAGCCTCTAAAATAAGCCCTTTTTTGCTAATTTTTATTAAAAAAAAAAACAAAGAGACGCCATGTGTCGCTCACAAGGAGCGCCACGTGTTGCCCCATGTTAAGTGTTTCAACCAAAAGTGGAAGAAACAGATTGGCACTTAGTATGTAGTCTAGATATAGATATAGATACTAGTTTAATTAACGCCCTATATAAGTACATTTTAATTTTGCTTTATAAATATATCAATTTATAATTTAAATACAAAGATAAAAATATCTTATATTTGACAAAGTACATATATTTTTAAATAATAAAAATAAAAAATATTTTTCTCAGCTTATGAGCAAAATAAATAAAAAAAAGACTATCATAAGTTTTGAAGGATTAAAAAAACCTAAGAAATAAGGAAAAAAAAACTCTATCAAAAATTTAAAAGGAAAAAAAATTGAATCTAGACAGAGAATCAAAAGAACATTAAGCAAAATAAATAAAAAAAAATAAAAAAAGAGAAAAAAATGAAGAAAAAGAACTGAAATCAAAACAAAAAAAAAAGCGAAAAAAAAGAAAAAAAGAAGAAAAAAAAGGTGAAAAATAAATTAAATTTTTTTTTTAAATTTGTTAAAAAAAAAGACCATGATATTTTTTTAAGGATTAAAAAATCTAATAGATAAGAAAAAAAAAACTCTATAAGAAATTGGAAAGGAAAAAAAAATTAAATCTAGACCAATAATCAAAAGAAAATGAAGCAAAAAGAAAAAGAAAAAGAAAAGAAAAATAACAAAGAAAGAAGAAAGAGAGAAAAAAAAATGGAGAAAATAAAATAAAATCATAAGAAAAAAAAAGAAAAAGAAAAGTAAAAAAAGAAAGAAAGAAAGAAAGGAAAAAAAAAACAAGCGGGCAGGCGCGCGCCCTTTGATGTGTGTTACGAGGGTCTGAAGCGTGTGGGACCCACGTCAGGCCCTTTTCAGCCAACTATTAATAATTGCAAGCTGGCCTCTACTTTTTTACTATTCTACCACAATTTTTTTTTGACATAAAAATTTAAGATATTTATACTTGGGCCCATTTTTTTTTTAATTCATATTTGACCGAATAGAATGTTTTTTTTGTTTTTTTTCGAGAAACGGGAAAAAAACTCCCTCAAACCCACATAGAAAAAAAGGTCGAAACTCTTTTAAAAAATCCATTCACTCTTTTATGGGTAGTAAGGATATCAGTTTAAAAAAAAATGAAATCTATGTCACTTTTTAGTAGTCAATTTAACTGAATTATTATTATTATTATTATTATTATTATTTTCAACTGAGGAAGACAAGAAAGGAGAAGAGAGCAACATAGTAATTTATTGAAGGAAAAAAAGGGACATAATTTGTAAACTTAAATGTCAAATGTTTGTTGTACTTGAAATTGAGACGGACAATACTATTAAGTTGAATTTCAAAAGGAGGGGCTCTCGTATCTAAGATTTCGTGCAGTCCTTTTTTATTTTTATTTTATTTCCTTAAAAGGTTAATCTTTACTATATAGCTCACATACAAGAATTGGAATCTTTACTATATAGCTCACATACAAGAATTGGATTAAATATCTATACCCGGTTAAAAAAATCAAATTCAAATATTCTTAATACAATAAAAAGAAAGTTTTACAATTCTTAAACAAATCTTTTTTTTTTTTTTTTACAATCTAAATTAAAAAATTAAAGCCAAATTACAATTTTTACATCGATTTAAAATTTAAAATTTTACCAAATAATAACTCAAATCAAAATGATCCGAATTCCGTATTTGAATTTACTAAAGATAAAAATACAAGTGTGTTTAGACTTAATTTTAATTTATCTCTCCTATTTTTAAAATTCAAAATTGTCTCAAAAAATCCTAACTTCAATTTTGCAATGACTAATGTTCTAATGTTTTTGAAAGTGCCCAAATTACCACTTTAAATAAAATAAAAACAACTAATATATATATTGGTGGATAGGTATTTGTACGTGTCGGGCCAAGTCGTGTGAGTTTAGGCGAGCACAACCGAAAGAGTCCGAGCAAGCACAGGCCGAGTGAACCCAGGCATGTCTAAGCATGTACGTGCCGAGCTAGTACATGCATATCCGAGATGGACGCATCTTAGCGAATGCAGTTTCAGCTGACCGCTAAGGCGACTATGTACTAATGTAGACCAAATCTTAGCTACTATGGTCCCCACGCAAGAATATTGGGTACAACTAGGCACTAAGGCATTTGTACCAATGACTGACAACTATTCTTGTCAAAACGATACACCTGCCATTGTATGCAAAAGTTCACTCGATCACAAACTCTAAGAACTTGCAAAAGGATGACATGGCAAGAAGTGCGCTCGAGTATGACGACTCTAGATGCACCAGGTGTTGACAGAGGTCGAATCAAACACCAAACCTGATTAATGAACCTAACCCGTGGCAACCGATATAAAGATGCAGGGATAACATGTGTTGGACTGGTTCAATTTCTTACTCGCTCATACTTGGATGAAATTTGAGCATCAACAATATATATAAAAGAAAATGTTAAAATCCAATCAAACTACTACACTTCTTTTTAATGACGGAAAAAAAAAAAACAATCAAATAACAAATTTCAATTTCAACCAGCTTGTTTTATTCCTTCAATTATTAAATCAAACAAATAAAAAATGAAACAAATTCATCAACATCAAATACCGACATTTCAAGTACTACAATCAAACTCTTATCCAAACGTCGATTTGAATTCAAGAATTTGCCATACAATAACTCAAATCAAAATGATCCAAATTATTACTAAAAGACCCCTAAAAATTTGAAAAAAGAAGAAGATATAATCGTATTTCATTGGAATGTGAAAGTGTCTTTTACGCGTCAAGTTTGCTAAATATGATTGCAGTGATACTTTGGAATCGGTTTTGAAAACACATAGATTATTTTGAAAATAATAGAGATAAAATTGGAGACTTGCCAGAACTTAAAGATTATTTAGGGATTAGCCTTTTTTTTTTTTAATAAAAAATGATCTATTTGGCATTTGAACATTTATTGGTTTATATTTTAAAAAATTGGCCAACGTTTTCAAAAATTAAATATTAGCCACTAATACATAAGAAATCTAATGGTACGAAGGTAAAAGTATCTCGTTATGTAGATAAAAAAAATGATTAATTTATTATTTCATCAAAACATTGGCTCTTAAAACATCATGCAAAAAATGACTATTTACTCAATTATCACTTTTTAAAATAACATAGTTTCTTAGAAAATAGAAATTATAGTACATATCCAAATTCCAACACCTGATTTAAAATATTAACCGGTCTTTTAAAAATTATAACAAATACCCAAGTGATTCAATTACTTACTCTGTGGTAATTGGTGATAACTGATTTAATCATTAAGAACATGTGCAAGTAATTGATGAACTGACTATATATTTAATTGCTTAAAAATTAGATATTTATTTTTATTGTAATATACATTTTTAGTATTTTCCTCTTTCGCTCTTTTAAAAGAATGAACATGACCCATTTGGTCTTTTTATTGTTAAAAGTATCACTTTTTTTTTCTCAAGAAAAAAATTTCACTCTGGTCTTTATCCTTTTAATTGAAACTAATAAGGTGTGGTTTGACAAATTATACAAGGGTCTGTTAGGTAACTAGTCATTTTAGATTGTATGTTTTAAAAAAATAGCCACAGTTTTAAAAATTTTAAACTAGCCATTATACATGTCAAAAATTGCTGACAATAACAAAATTACACATAAAAATTGCTATCATAAAATTTCTGACACGTGGCAAAAATTTCTAAAAGTGCTAATTTTTAAATTTTTTAAAATTATGGCCATTTTTTAAAACCATTTTCTAAAAAAGTGGCTATTTTTTAAAAAATTCTCATTATACAAATATAAGTTTTGGTTTGGCCAATCATACAATTTTTTTTATTTAACTATTTTTACTATAGTTCCAGTCGTTGTTTGGAAAATTACATGGCTAAAAAAAGCTTAAGCATTTCTTCTACCGTATTTTAAATACTCTTATTACAGTCAAAAGCATTTTTACAACTTTTCAATTCAAATTTCTCTCTTAAATCTCAATTCAAAATAGTGCAAACCAAACTCTTGTTTTACCATTGATTTAAAATACAATTTAAATACAAAACTTTGACCTTCTCAATTCAAATTAAAATGATGTAAAATTTGTTAATTTAAATTTCTTGTTTATTTACTTTGTATCAGTTAAGTCCCTCATTTATTTAATTTTTTCAATAACATATTTATAGTTCATTAATAGTCAAAATTTGACTTATATTTTTATCACGAATTAAGAACGTGCTTCTACTTTCCAGGATAATATAATAAAATGACATGCTAATTTGAATAAAAAGAAGAGAAAATGTCAAAATGCAAGGTTTAAGATTCATAAGAACGACGATATGAAACTAAAAACTATAGAGAAAAAAGTGAAGTAAATTGTATACGAGTGTAGCAGGGTTAAAATTATAAATTTTGCCAGAAACAAAAGCACGTAAGGCGCTCGTTCTTGAAAAATGTTCAGAATTCAATGCTCATAAAGTAGGACTTAATCGATACAATATAAATCAATGAGGTATTAATTTTTTTTAAGTTGAAAATAAAAGAGTCGTAGTGATTTTTTTTAAATAATAGAAGGACCAAATTGATGATTAGCTTTCGGGGGAAAAAAAAAAGGTTGGGGTAAATTTATAAATGCCCTTATACTTGTTGGTTGCTTCACATTGTTAGTGTTTTGGTGTAGCAGGTCAACATAAGTTCTGAAATGGTCCATAAATAGGCCCAGACTCTAAGTTTCAAAACAGCCCATAGGGCACAAGAAGACTTAAGAGTATAATTCCAAAGCAACCCGCAAGGGAACCTAAACTATAAGTTACGAAACGGCTCGCAAGAGGGCCCATATGTTCAAAGATAGCCTGCAAGGGGGCTTGGAGTACAAGTTTCGGAATGGCTCGCAAGAGGGGCTTAGAGTACAAGTTCTAGAACGAATCGCACAAGTGCTTATACTACAAGTTCCGGAGCAGCCCTCAAGGAGACTTATACTATGAGTTTCATAACGACCCACAAGGGGGCTCTATAGAGGACAAGTTTTGATATGGCCCACAAATTAAGGGGCTTAGCGTATAAGTTTCAAGGGAACGCCTGCAAGGGGGCCCAGATAATATGTCTCGCAGCAGCCTATAAGGGGGCCCAAATTATAAGTTTCGGAATTAATCACGAGGGGCCTAGAGAAGGCTAGATAGATAAATCATTCTCAATTGTGAATGACTCAATGACCCTTAACAAGATGTGTGCACGTGCGTAGTCATAAGATAAATTAGAAACCTGTAGAGCCTAAGGTAAAATTTGAGAAAAACTTAAGGGTAGGGAGTTGTCGGTGGCACTGCCGTGTTTGATTCTTCTCTTGATTACTTATGTTGTGCTCCACCCTTTCACTTACCATATTATGTTATAGATTCACTCAATAACTTGCCTAACTACCTACTTATTGGGCTATTATCTCTTAGTATGCTCATGTCGCAGATAAATTAAAAGGAAACCTCAATGGTTAGATGACAACAACGGAAGACGGCGAGTGCCTGTGGACAACAAGCTAAAATCTAGCAATAGAAAACTTTTAAATTTTGCGTCTTGAAACTCCACGATCGAACTTCGTTTTCGAGGCATCATGAGCTACAGTGTCAACTCTATTATTTAATAGTAAAAGTTTGACTACGTAGTTAAATTTGAAAAATTTCAGATTTATCCATATTTTTGTACTAAACTACCATGCTATTTTGTGAATTGCATTGTTATGTTTTACTGATTAGTTGGGCCGTTACACAATGCCTTGGAGCATGGAAAAAAAATTGAGCGTCAAGTCCACGTAGTCTCGTACAGTGAAAAAATCTAACCATGTATACAAGGCTTGCAAATCTGCTCTATATTTTTATCTTGTTTTATTTTATTTCAATATCATATCTACTCTTAAAATGTGCAGAACCTATATACAGTGTTTAAATTTTTCTCAAGAAATAAAGAGAAAAAACAAATGACGCACATTATTTATTCAAAAACGAAAATTAGCTCCTTTGTGTATCTCTCTCGCTGATATATTCCGTCTACGGATTTTGAAAACAAATCCCTCTATTTCTGCATCTAAAATTACTCAACTCCTTTTTTTTTTTTTGTCTAGATTCTACTAATCCTTTCTTGAGTTAATTATTTTCCCTTTTTATTATTATTTTTTTTATGTGAGATTTTGAGATTTTTCTTTTTATTATTTCAGTGAGCTTCTCCAACAATGTCTACAAATTAGACTGGATCTCAGAGGAATCACTCTTTGCATAAGATATGATATGAAAATTTTGTTCAAGTTTTTCTCACGCGGCATGAAAAGAAGAAAGCACATGTGATATAAGTTATTTTTGGACTTAAGTGAATTAACAAATAGAAAAAAAAAAAAAAAAAGACGAAGCCTTGTGCACCAGCTTCTAGTGGGCCCAAGGACAAAAGCCCAATTATAATGATCTGGTGAAAAAAAAAGGGAGAATCACAAAAGAATATCATGATCAATGCCACTAAATAATCTATGTCCCAAGTGGTGTGCTCGTATTATTTTTACTCTATATGTGTAGTGTAAAATTTAAATTATAAATCAAAAGTGCAACGCAAAAGAGGCATATATTATTAAAATGCCAAAAGATGTGCATTCCTCTAAATCTCCCAAAAAAAAAATCATTTTGTGACTAAACAAATAGGAAATCAAAACTTGCCATGTGAAGACTTGATCAACCGTACAAAGACCAAGAAAAAATGTGTGAGAAAAAGAGAGAGAAAAAGAGAAGAATAAGGGAAAGAAATTACGATTTTTTTGTGGTATTCTGTAAATTGAAGAACGCAAGATTATTGGCTAATCTTTACCTAATCTTCGTGAGATTTTGGTATCTCATTGGTAGCGGTTTGGGCGGCGAGGCTAGTGGTTCGAATTATGTAGTCATCTCTTTAGTCACTTATTTGGTGAGATTTGTCAAACTTAATGTTTGATGATTATTCATGATTACCACCTATATTGGTGAGGCTTGATTGTTAATCCTCTAGTTACTTTCTAGAGAAGAACTTGGTTCCCATTATTTGATTAGTAGAGATTTTTCAGTGGCTTATGAGTCCTGTGGTTTTTTGCTCTCTATTTTGAGGATTTTCCATGCTAAAATTCGGTGTCGTAATTTTTCGTTAATTGCCCTATTTGTTTTTGTTGATTTAATTACTTTTTGAATTGCTTATTTGATTACACAAAGAAAAATAATGAATTTATTTATTCCAATGTCGCTGAGTCACCATTTATTGGCCTTTTCCCAACAAGTGGTATCAGAGCGTCAAGTTGGTTGCTTTGCCGTTTTCCTAAGCTAACAAATGGAGGAGTCAAGCAGTAGTAGTAGTAATAATACTATGATCAAGCTCACGGCTACCAATTACTCAATTTGGAAGTCGCGAATGGAGAACTTGCTTTCTTGTCTTGATTATGAAGACACACTTTTGGGGAATAAAGCAAACTAAAGAAAGTGCAGATAACGACTTGACCAAGTTCAACAGAAAGGCAGTTGGTAAGATTTGATGGTTGGTCAGCAATAGTGTTTATCAACATATTGCTAATGAGTCTGATGCTAGTGTGGTATGAAAATTTTTGCAGGAGTTATACGAAAAAAAGAATGAATAGAACAAAACTTTTCTTATAAGGAAGTTCATGTATCTACTCTAGTTTTAGATCACTTGAATACTTTTCAGGGTATAGTAAATCAATTCTTTAGGATGAATATGGAGTTAGATGACGAGGTACTTGCTTTATGTTTGACTGGTTCTCTACCTGACAGTGGGAGAATAGTAGGACTCCGAAGAGCCGTGATGTTAATGACAGTCGCGAGAAAAATCCTAGACGAGGAATGGTTTTAAATGTTATTATTGTGATAAGCATGGGCAGAAGCAATCTCATTGCAGATTATGGAAAAAGGGAACATAAACAGAAAGAAAAAGCAATGAAAGAAGAGGCTAATACAATTGTTGCCACAGATGGAGATGTTACTATTATCTACGATGTTGGTAGTATTAATCTCACAGGTCTGGATGCTCATTGAGTAGTTGATTCTGGTGTGTTGTATCACGCCACTTCTCATCATGATATATTTTTTACTTACAAGGATAGTGAGTTTGGCAATGTGAAGATAAGGAACAATACAAAGTGCAAGATCGTAGGCATATGTAATGTCTACATGAATACAGATACAAAATACAAATTTTGTCTAAAGGATGTGAGACATGTTCCTGAAATTCACCTGAATTTGAACTCTACTGACATACTTGATGATATGGGATAGAAGGTAAATTAAAGCTCACTAATGGTGGCTAGAGGAAAGAAGTTTAGTTCCCTTTATATGACGGAGGCTAAAATCTTATTGGAGAGAGATGAATACGGTTGATGATCCGTCTACTCAACTATAGCATATGCGGCTTGGACATATGAGTCAAAACGATATGCGGATGCTCTCCATGAATCAAAATATTCCTTGCTTGAAGTCAACAGATTTAGAGGCATGCTTTCTTTGTCTGGTTGGTAAACAACACAGAATTGCTTTTAAAATGCTTCTTCCATCTAGAAAAGCAAATGTGTAAGATTTGGTGTATACAGATATCTGTTCTATGAACGCTACGAGCATTGGTGGTTCTCGTTATTATGTCACTTTTATTGAAGATCATTCCAGAAAAAGTTTGAGCTTATGCTTTAATGTCTAAAGACCGAACTTTAGAGAAATTCAAGCATTTTCAAGCGTCAATTGAGAGAGAAATTGACAGGAAGCTAAAATGCATCTGTTCAGATAATGGTGGTGAGTATATAGGGCCATTCAAAGTGTGCTACATAATACAATGGATCAAGTTTACGAAGATAGAGCCAAAAATTCCTCAGCACAATGGAATTGCAGAGAGAATGAACCGCACGATTAATGAGAAATTTTATTGTAAGCTTTCTCATGCAAAGCTACCTAAATCCTATTGGGGGGAGACAATGGGATTGGCAGTTCTTTCTCTATCAGTTTCTTCGGATCATGATGTGTCGTAGAGAGTTTGAACAGGAAAAGATGTTTCTTATGATTATCTAAGAGTTTTTGGACGCAATGCATTTGTTCATGTTCCTAGAGACAAGAGGTCTAACCTTATGAGCAAGACAGGACGGTGGGTTTTTATCGGGTATGGTCACGAGAAGTTTTGGTACAAATTTTGGGATCCGGTCAACAAGAAAGTTATCAGAAGCAGAGATGCGATTTTCTTTGAAGATCAGACTATTATAGATTTTGAGAAGACAGTAGAGCCAAAGTTTAGCAATGAAGAACTAGTTGACACGGGTATGGTATGCCCCCCTATGGTGCCTGCGGGTGATAACAGAGATGTGCAGGTTGATGATCCCCTTTCAGCTAATGTTGAGCCAGTTGATGAGAACCCAACAAAACCACAAGTTGAGCCTCAACTTATGAGAAGATCCTCTAGAGAGCGATAACGTTCTACGAGATACACCATTAGCGATTATCTGATGCTTACTGACTGGAGAGATCCAGAGACTTATCAGGAGGTTATGTCCTATGAGAAGAAAGACGAGTGGTTAAGGTGACATGCAAGATGAGATAAAGTCTTTATATGAGAACCACAATTATGATCTGGTTAAACTACCAAAGGGCAAGAAAGCGTTGAAGAATAAATGGGTGTTCAGATTGAAGACTGAAGAGAATAGCTCGCAACCAAGATACAAGGAATGGGTATTAACTTCGACGAGATTTTCTCTCCTATCATGAAGATGAGTTCTATCCTATTTTTTCATTGATTAGCCGCAAGTATGAATTTAAAGATCGAACAACTTGATGTGAAGATTGCGTTACTCCACGGTGATCTAGAGGAAGAGATCTACATGGAGCAACTCGATGGTTTAAAAACTAAAGAGAAATATGTTGTCTAAAAGTTTAAAAAGAGCTCATACAGGCTTAAAAAAGCGTCATGACAGTGGTACAAGAAGTTTGACGCTTTTATGGAAGCGAATGAATATAGTAAGACTACTCCTGACCATTGTGTTTTTGTGAAGAAATTCGCCGACAATGATTTTGTGATTCTCTTGCTATAATTATTTTCGCAATCATACATATTAGCTTTATTTTAATAGCAGTTATAAAAGTAACACTATATGCCACTAGTTTTATTAATGTATTTTAAATGTATAACATGCATTAATTATTTTATAAATTCTACGTGATACTAAATTGACCTAATGAGATATATATATCCATTGGCGGAGCCAGGTGGTAGAGAATGGAGGCAATCACTCTCCCACTCAAATTTTTAAAAATTAACTTTTAAACAATAATTTTTCTAAAAATTATGATTTTGCCACCATTAGGAAGTAATTTTTTTTTAAATATACCCTTACTAAAATTAAATTAATTTCTAAACATGTCCCTTCGTAAAATATATGCCCCCATTATGATAAATTTTTGACTCCGCAATATATGAGTAATTAGTTTTTCCTACTATTTCCAGAAGTTGACAAATCGATTATCCAATTATATCAATTATATATCTCAGTCTAATAGAGAGTAAACAACCTAGCGTATCAGCCTAACTTAAAGGGACCGGTACCCTTCTCATTGGGTCTTTAATGCAACTTTACAAAAGCCAAATTACCACGTTTTGGTTCATCCATTTTTTTTATTATTTATTTTTAGATAAGAGTGGTTAATTAACCTTTATATATATATATAGGGACGGGCTAGAAATTAAATTTGAAGGGCTTATGATAATCCATTTTAAAAAGAGTGGTAATATGATAAAAACTAAAAACTTTAGGGAGTTATTCAAAATAAAAATTTTAAAAAAATTAAAAATTTCATTTACAGGCCAAAAAATATAACGGGCTACCTTGAGCCAGGGTTGTGCTAGAATCCCCTGGCCCAAAGATAGTTCCGTCCCTATATAATATATATGATCACTCATACATATACATATTGTCTTAGTTCCAAACAAACAAATTAGCATCTCAAGTAATAAACATGATCAAAGTAGTCGTGGGAGCACACATACCTTGCTAAACGCAAGCTCTCGCTTGTGCTTGATCAGAAGTTGACCAATATTCATCTATATTGTACTCTATGATGATCGCTTTCTCAAGTACTTTGGAGAAATAATTCAAGCTCAAGACTTTAGAACTTCTTATTATAAGTAGAACTTGATCATCTTGAAGATCACCGAATCAATGAGATCACCTTTTTTTAGATCAACACGCTTTATAAGTATATGATAAATATCTATCGAAATATGGGCGAGGGGATTTTGTTACCCTTTTTTTCTAGTACTCGTTATCTTTCTTGGTACTGATCATCTTAACTTCATGTTAGGCAAGCTACTTAGTCAAGAAAGTGACTTCCATTTTCCCTTTACTTTTATTCTTTGTTTTATTTAATTATTCTCTCTATCCTATTATAGTTTAAAGACATGGATCAAGTGACGTTTGTTGAAAATTTTATAATATTCGAGAGGATAAGGTTAAGTGTTTTTTTTTTTTTTTTTGCTACTTTCTTACCAATATTCTTATCATTAGGAAAAAAAAAACTACCTGTGGTCATCCTTGCATATAAATATCACATAATTATAATTTGATTTTCGGGTTTACTTTAAGTGAAATGTTAAGGAACCAGATTTTTTTTTTACCACAATGATGTGTTAATTACTATTATATAAAATATATTATTAAGTGTATTCTTTAATTAAACAAATTAGTATATATCACATCATTCTGGCTAATTTTTTAGTTATGTAGCATAATTCTTATTTTAAAAGAGTAAGATTTTATTTTTTGTGTATCTAATGACTAATGTGTTGGGCATGCATCTATGCTTCCTAAAATAAAAGGGTAGTTTTGAAAAATGCACTTTATCCAACTTGTTTTGAGAATTGTCAACTTAATTTGTAACGACCCGACTTTTTTAAGTCGTTACTTACTACTTTCTTCAATCATTTTCTGAAATTTTTTTATAATAATTTTTTTATACTTCTAGAATTTACTTATAAATATTGTAGGCTATTTTTTTTTTCTTTCAAAATAACATAATAGTAAATCCAAACATCATCAACATATTATTATGTCAACTTAAACTCTCTTTAAAATTGTTGTCCTACTTCATAGGCCTATTCAAATAAGAAATTAACAATCATGAAAGAAATAAATCGATAAATAAATCCTTAAATAATAGTCTTAAAATCTTTGCGGAAAAATTTATGTGGTTAGTCATTCCCCCTCGTCTCGCATCCTCGACACTGCCACCGCACAACCCATCGCATTTTCATGCCGTAGGTTTCTTACCTACAGTACGAACGCAAAACTTTTTGGTGAGCTAAAAGCCCAGTGAGTTACAACTATTTTCTCACAAAATAAGTTATGTAATGCATGAGCATTTAGGCTCAATTATTCATTCTTATATTCTAAAATTCCAATTCTCATTTTCATTCTCTTTTCTATTCTCTTTCTTATTCTTTCTATGGGATCCCTCTATGTGTACGTACCATGGTGCGCGCGCGACCAATAGACGACGGGAGTGCGCATATTCCCGACGACCGTGGTCCTTTCTTAGTTGGCTATTCTCATCCGTCGTTGCCTCTAGGTAGCTGGGGATATATGAATGCCGTCAACCGTACCCATATCGTCATTTATCGACCCAAAGTAAAATGGATGAGTGAAAATCTCATTAAGAGGGGTAGTATGACACAGCTTATTAAATTAGATCTCACTTTATTGTTTAAGTGTCATGCAACGTGAATACACAAATATATAAAATAAATTGCATAAAGACCAATATTCATTCATTCTTTCCATAAATAGAACATCATATTACACTTTTTTTTCATTCTTTTCTTTCTTAAAAATAACACATGATAAATTGACACATATAAAACATTCAATTCACAAACAAATAAAAGTCATATAATTCATAACATAGCATAAGTTCTAATTTTCTTTTAAACTAATTCGTACTGTAGTGAGGTTGAACTCACTTTATCTCTTATTATTTTGAAGTATAAAATAGTTTAATTCTATTCTCGTTCTTGACGTCGTCCTAAACCTAAAATTTATAACTTGCATAAAAATATAAACTAATCAAACTCATCAAATCCTATTAAGGCTCGAATTCTTCTAAACTACATAATTATAGAAATTTACAGTTTTACACTATACTTTATAAAAATTACATTTTTGACTCAGAAAATAAAATTTACAACGAAAATACCATCAATAAAATCATACTAAAATTTCCAAGTTATTAATGCATACAAAATTAAGCAGCTTTTACTTCTGGACTATAACAAAAATCGATTTATATTTTTCCTCAAAAGCGATACTAAAAATCAGAGGCGGAATTGTAATTTCTATTTATTTCTTGAATAAGGCGGTTTTTGGAAAAATACTTCAAAGAGACTTATAATATTTTTCAAAAACATAAAACTTTCCTCTGTTAAGTTTTTACAGAAAAGGTCTGTATCTTAAGGTTTCTTCACAAAGTATATTTTAAATTTATACTTAGACGTTATGTTTGACCATCTAAACAATTGAATTTTCCAAAACTCTAAACTGTGAAGTTACTCAAAATTGAATTTTCTACAATTTCTCTTTTATAATTAAGACAGGATTCATCATTTAAACTAATCAAAATCTGCCAAAATCTAGATCTATCTAGAACAGTCCAAAAATAATTTCGACGACTCTCGGTTCCGAATTTTTCAAAAACTATTTATTTATCCAATAGTTCTGAAGTTTTATACACATAATCTAGACTCATAAATCAACATATCTAAAAAACTTTAAACACAAATGAGACTTTTTGCTTCATGAAATAATGTGAGGAATTCAACTTTATTTCTAAATCTCAAAAATTCTAATTGGGTATGTAGAATGGGCGTTCTAATACCGATCCAAGCACACCAATTAATCCAATCAGAGCCTAAATATGCTACATCATCATATAATCAGATTCTAAAGTTTTAATTTTGAGACTACCTTCGTGGCTAAAGATCTCTTCAAAATTCCCCTTTCTGACGTTCGTTGTCTACACGAAACGTCTCCGAATTAGTACTAATTTGAATGCTACAATTCTAAACCGTAAAGGAGATTTTTCTTACCTTACTTCTAGAATTTCTTGACGGAAATCTTTTAGAAAAATAGCCTCTAACTTCTTCTCTTTTTCCTTTCTTTTTCTTTTCTCTTTTTTCTCTCTAGGGTTTCTCTCTTTTTGAGTGAGTAGAAAAATAAAGCAGAAGAAAAATACATATATATAGTGTTGTTCTAGAAACCTTAATTGTACCCTAATTTTATTTAATTTAAAATACTAAACTTTAAATTATACATGCTGCATATATATATATATATATATATATATATATGAGTAGTGCTAGACATACCAACTTTTTAATACAAACTCATGTGTTATCATTGGTGAGTGTTTATCATCTAATTAGAAGGATATCAATCAAAACATGACATTTCAATTGCTACATAAGTTGGTATTAGAAAATTGATAAAAGAATTGGTATGTCTATCATTATTCTATATATATATATATATATTATATAATATAAAGATATAACATATTTTTTTTATATATACACGCACGAACAAAAAAAAAAAATTCGGCATCACTACATTAAATATATAATATCATATATATATATATTTAAGATTTCAAAGCTTATACGTTTATATATTTATATATATATATATATAATTCTAATTTCAATATATAATGTATATATATATATATTTTAATTGACTTTTATGAAATTTATTTAATTAATACCTAAAAATCTCTTTTAGTATCTATTAGGAGAGTATTTAACTCCTAAAATAACTCCCCAGTTATCTTCACTTATCCCCTATTTAGTGATTATCAAAATTAACTTTCTATTTTAAATTTTGAATTTATTTGAAATATCCGTACAAAAATAATAAAATCTTCAAATAATTATCCACCTAGTTTACTTAAATCTAAATAATAGGAATAATTTCTCCCTATTTTATTTGCAATGTGCCTGTAAAATATTAGGATATCACAAACTTGAAGAAGTATTACAGTTCATATCAATTTTTAGTTGTAAATTTAACCGAAATCTCAATCTTAACTTTTTTATAAAAAAATAAAACAAGAGACAACAAAGGGGGTAAAATAGTAATTTGAACGAAAAAATAATATGATTTGTAATAGTGGTATAAATTATAAACTTAAATGTCAAATTGGCATTACATAAAAATGTTTCAACACAAAAGCATTATATATATATATAGAGGGAATTTTAAGAAAATAGCTACTTTTTACAAAATGATTTTAAGAAATAGCTATAGTTTTAAAAATTTCTGACAAGTGTCAGAAATTTTCTGACATTAATTTTTATGTGTAATTTTGTTCTTGTCAGCAATTTCTGACATGTGTTATAGGTAGTTTTTAAATTTTTTGAAACTGTTGCTACTTTTATAAAATATACGGTCTAAAATAGCTAATTACCTAACTGATCCAATATATATATTATTAGCATGATATTACCAAAGTTCTTGTTGAATTTGTCATCTACCATTTTACGTGGGTGTGATCGTTGAATTTGTCAGCATGTGTGATTGTTCGTTTGGATAGGAATCAATTGAAGATGAATTGTTGGATCGGATTGTATGAGATAGGAATGGATTGAATAACCCTTGTTTGGGGAAACATCTCAAACATTCTATCACATTTCAAAATAGAATGATTTGACTTTGTGAATTTTAAGGTGGTATAAATTGTTGAGATTTAAGGATATTGTATTGAGATTAGGAAAGTTGAAAAAATAGTTAAAAAAATGGAATGAAATGGGAGGAATGAAGAGGGCAAACAAGGATGGTATATTTGGTTTTGTATGAATTGGATTATAATTATCTGTTTAAAACTTCAAAAGTACATCTAAGAATATTAAATTATTCAAGAGTGTTTTAGGCATTTAACCAAAATTTTAGGTAATTTTTTAAGATTTAGCCCTAAAATATCAAAATTAAGGATTTAGCCATAACGTGTTACATTTTATGTTACATGTAACATATATACGTGCAAAAGTGTAACATTACATGTAATGTTACATGTGTTACATTTTATGTTACATGTAATGTTACACTTTTTACTCGTATATATGTTACATGTAACATAAAATGTTACATGTTATGGCTAAATCCTTAATTTCGTGAAACTATGGCTAAATACTTCAAATTTTACTTTCAAAATGGCTAATTGCTTAACTGGCCCTTTATTCAAATGTATAATTTCTTTTATTTAAAGTTAATTTAAAATAATTAAAATATTATTTTCAAAGTGTCATGACCCAATACAAGATACTAATAAAATACCAATAATGTTCATATATTATAAATAATCTATAATTTTGTAAATTGTTTCATATCCAAAAATATGGTTACATATGAACTTTTTACCCGAGCATACAAAATATTATTTTGCCACTAAGCACATGATTGCAACCGTGACCCCATAATATCCCAAATTAGTTTCTCTATGGGGATTTGTCAAAAGAAATAATTTCATCTTCAAAACCTTGGCCAACAGCTAGCCAACGGTCCACATGATACTCCCAAGGTCGGTCCCGTATGCACCCGCCGTCTTCTTCCATTGTTGCCTAGCTCTCAATTTTTTCCTTCAACTAACTTGCAATACGAACACGCTAGTGAGCTATTGGCCCATTAAGAAAATTGGATGATTTTAAGCTATTAAAATCGTCACTACAACAACAATCCAAATAACTCAAACATGACAAATAAGAGGAATGGAAAACATGATAAATATTGGGGTTTTAGACTACACAATACGTGTAGTATCCTAAGGTGTAATAACCTAAAACTCAAAACGGTGTTCTAGTTCCAAAAAATACGGTCAAAATTGAACTTTTTAAATTAAGTTACAAAACCAAACTTTTAATACTAAACATAAGGTTCTTCAATCCTCACCATAGCCAAAATAGATTTAATTTTAACATTTACAAAATGTTGCGGAATAAAAGATTTTCTTTGCCAACGATTAGCCGGTAGTCCAAGTAAAGTCTTACAAGTCGGTTCCGTATACACTCGCTATCCCTGTCATTGTCGCCTCGTCTGTTCGTATCCTTTCATCTTACATGCAACACGAGCACACTAGTGAGCTATTAGCCCAGTAAGTAGATTAGATAAAAGATTGACTTAACGACTCATTAATCTCGACTCAAAAGTCAGTCTCATATTTTGTTTTAATCTCACTCAAGTTCACAACTCTCTGACTTAGTTTATCAAAATACGTGTGCACATAATTTACTATTTAAGATTTCTTGATTCTGTAATATTGGGAAGGTCTCGTTAGCCTCACCCTTTCTCTAGACCTCTTGCGAGTCTTTCTAGAACTCGTACATATATCCAAACCCCTTCGTGGGTTGTTCTAGAATTCAATACACATTTAGACCCATTGCAGGTCGTTTTAGAACTTATACACAATCTAGAACTCTTACGGATCGTTCTAGAATTTAATATATATCTAAACCCGTTCGCGGGTTGTTATAGAATTTATAAATAATCTAGACCTCTTCCAGGTCGTTATAGAATTTAATACACATCTTGACCCCTTTCGCGGGTCGTTTCGAAACCTCACATAGACAATGGCCCCGTCAGGCGATCTCGAAACCGATCATGATCGCGGCATACAGAATGTAGAGAGAAAGGTCCTGTACCGACCTCCTCGAGACCCCTCGGGTCGTTCCGAAACCTCACACAGACAATTGCCCCGTCGGGTGATCTCGGAACCGATCATGATCGCGGCACACAACATATGGAGAGGAAAGTCATCTACCAACCTCTTCGAGACCCTTTGGGTCGTTCCGAAAACTCACACAGACAATGGCCCTGTCGGGCGATCTCGGAACTGATCTTGATCGCGGCCCTCTTTAGAAACATACGATGCTTTTACCCCCCTGGCTTGTCTTAGAGTTTCTCTTTGACATGCAATAATGTCTCAACAACAACATAACAGTTTTGTGTCTGTGGTCCCATACCCACCGATAGATAAGTCAGACTAACATATACACGCAAAAACAGATACACACCCTATACTAGAACTTGAACCACGGAGTTTAGTAGTTTCATGTCTGTGGTCCCATACCCACCGACAGATAAGCATATAAATGAACACATGCACCAATACACACCTAAGAAAACAAAACACAACATTATCATAAACAAACCCACAGTCCCATACCTGTAGGCTCGTTGAACAAACAAGACAAACATTGATCAAGAGCCCGTATTCGCGGTCCTAGCGAGAATGGAGATCCACACAGTTTAACGGCCACAATTTTAGAAGCATCGCATGCTTTACATAATCTCAACACATGCACAATTAATTCAAGCATGATAAAGTCTATTCGTGTCACAGTGGAGATCCAGTTACCTGAGGTCCTAAGCCTCTTGCCTCGGTCCCCGTAGCTCTTTCCTAGTAGCATCCTCCCTTGAAACTCATCGTGCGACAAATCTGTCCAACACGCGAGTAACAGGGTAAAAAGCCACTTTTCACTAGAAATAAATCAAAGAATTGCTCTAGGAGGTTCTTTAGGGTAGAGCTTATGTGCAAGCTTTGTGAGGGGCGGCCGGCGGCAATGACACGCATAGGGTGGCTATGGTTGGACAGGGCCTCGTGGAGGTGCAGCGAGCAAGGCGGGGCTCCGGCGAGGCGACTGACTGTGTGGGCTAAGCGCGACTTGGCGTGGCGAGGTGGAAGCGGAGGGTACTCAAGGCGGTCGCGGTGCAGGTCGCTTGGAGGAGGTGCAAATGGGACTGGACTGGCCGGATTGGAGGGAAACGGGGAGGCGTGGCGCGACGCGATGAGGCGTGGATAGTTTCTTGCATGGGGAAGGGGCGATACGGTGTCGCCAACTCGAGGATAACGGGTAGCGCAGCTACCTTGCGCTGCTTGGGTCTTAAATGAGTCGGTGCTGTGCACGGAGGTTTGGCAAGGCAGAGATAGAGATAGCAGTGCAGGAATGAGAGAGAGAGAGAGAGAGAGAGAGAGAGAGAGAGAGAGAGAGAGAGAGAGAGAGAGAGAGAGAGAGAGAGAGAGAGAGAGAGAGAGTTACTAGGATGAGAGAGAGTGTGTGCGGTTGAGAGGGAGATGGGAAGGGGGATTGCAAAATGAGGTTATTCTATGACCCAGTTATTAATTTATGCCCTAACTTACTTAACCCCATTTTTTAATTTTAATTTCCTATTGTACTGACGAAAATACCCTTCCTTTGCAGGATTTCAGAAGCCCGAAATGATTAACTTCTCTATAACTTGATCAAACCGCACTATGAAATATCGCTCTCTAGCCACACTCCGCTACGAAACCTAGCTCTCCGGCTACTCTCTGTCGTGCCAGCTTCAATGCCATCCCATTATCATCCGCAAGCATGATACGTTGAGAGGGAGATGGCAGATATGTTGATAAACGTATCTGACACCAGTTTTTGCTTCAAAGATGGTGATTATCTTTGCGCTCTGATCACTGATCTATATGAGCGTCCAACCTTACCTTAATGGCTTATACGGCCATTATACCATTCTTGGCTTCCTTTGCATCACTTTCGAGGTACAATCTCTTAATGTTTTTCTTGGTTTCAATTTGTTTAGTTGCCTAGAAATTCACTAAAAAATTTTCTATTTCTAAGTGTAGAATTAATTTTTTTGTTGATTTTGTGCTCTGAAGGGGAAAAGTAAACATGAATCAACAAATAATTATGTTGTTTACTAGTAGTACTTGATGAATTTTTATTGTTTTAAGTTTCATCAATTCTCAAGTTTGATAATTAATTTCAGTTACTTTTTGCAAGCTTCTGCAGTTTTATTCAAGTAATAGTAGAAGCCAATGCTTTGTTCAGGTTGTGAGATACCGTGAAACCAAGGTATTGACTTTATTAATATAATGATACTTATTTATAACCAACAAGTTTAGTAATTTTTCTTACCGATAAACCTTAGCTACTAGTACACTAGTGATTAGCATGTGGATTCTGAAGCTTTTGGCTACTTGTATTTGGTTATCAAATTTTATTTTTACCTAATAATCATTTATCATGTAGTTTAGCTTAATTATTGCACTCTGGTATGTCAATATGCTGAATCATTGTATTTCGTTTCATAATAATGTGACATAACATTATACTCGGAATATGGTTATGCTTATAATCATGAATTTTGATTTTTTCATGCTCTAGCATGAAAATATTATGTCATACTTGCTCTGATGAACCTTTAGATTTGAATTTTGAGGGGGGGGTTTTTTTTTTTTTTAGTTGTAAGATTTGATTACCTGTTTGCTTTTTACTAGTTATTGCTATATCTATTTTGCAAAGCAAGTGTGTGTTTTTTTTTTAAAATTTATTTATTCAATTTTGGGATTATTTGATTTATGGATTTTTTTTATTATTATTTTGGCATAAGTTAATAGTATTTGAGTAAAATATATTCTGATTATGTCAATCCCGGAAAATTCAATTACGCTTCGTAGGGCAAAACGGTAATTTTTTTAAAGTTTATCGGAAATGTCTCTAAGGCGATTATAATTACTTATTTTGAGTAATGAATGCCCTAAATGACCTTTGAATGGTTGAAATTATTCAACGGCCTGAATTTTCAAACAGTGCCCATAACTTTCAAAAATTGCACTTTTGGCCCAAAAATAAAAGTGCTCAAAATAAGTCATGAATTGGTCTTTTGAGACCTAATATCATAGTTATTGATATTTCTAAAGTCATTTTGAAAGTTTGAGGTCATTCCGATGCCTATTTAGGACAATTTCGGCGAAATATCACCTTTTCGGTGTTAAGCGGGAAAACTCCGAAAAAATAGCAAACGGGTTCGTAAAATTCTAAAAATTTCCAGTATGGCTTATTTTAGTATATATTAGTGGAATATAATCAGAGTTTTCCAAATAGTGCCTTAAAAATAATAGTTCTAAAGAGAGGGACCAAAACGCAATAAAACGACTTTAGGGAGAGCAAGGGCTGAAGCTAGCTCGAATTTTCTGCATGTGAAGGTTGAGTTGTCAACCATTAAGCCCTAAGTTGAATCCATTTTCGTAGTTGTCACCATGCATGAGAATTAAGTGACAAATGGCTTGATTTTTAGTTAAAAACTAGGCTAGCTTTGGTGAAAACAAGTGGTAGTGTGTAAATCCTCATTCACTTCAGCCAAAATCCGACCTCCAAGCAGAAAAGAGAGAGAGGAGAGTAGAGAAAAAGAAAGAAAGGAAAAGAGAGAAAGAAGAAAAAAGAAAGAAGAAAACAAAATAAAAATAAAAAAGAGAGAGAGAGAAGAAAGACATGAGTTATTCTTGGAGTTCAAGCTTACTATTGGTAAGAAAACAATACCTCCTCTCTTTTCTTCATCTACTTAGCTCCATGTTAGGAGATTTTGGGAGATTGTTTATTAAAGAAATGATATGATTATATGATAGGGTTTCTTAATTAGAGTACATGTTTATAATTATTTGATCAAGAACTTGATTTAGCTTGATGTTCAATGTTTTAGTTTGTATTTATAGTTGATGTAGAATGAAAAAAAGATAACAAATTCTTAGACTTTTGTTGTATGTTTGCATGCATGAGAGTTTTAAAGAAAGTTGATAAAGAATGTGTTTAAACAATACTTAGAGTAAAGTTTCTGTACACGTTAAATTCCGACAAGGTAACGACATGCATTGTTATATTTCCTATTTTTACCTAAAACTAGACTCTTGTAGATTTCTATACGAAGAAGAATCACAGCAAAATGATTTTTCTAGAATTATATAGAATTTCTCAAAATTAGACTTAAAATCTGCCTTAGAAACTAGATGTAATTTCTTTAATCGTATTTTCGAGTATGTTATGTCAGGATCATGATATAAACTATATTTTATCCTTAAACTAGATTCTTTTACCTTTTTACAGAAAAAAGAATCACATAAAAAGGATTTTTCTAGAATTAAGTAGAAATATTCAAAATTAGGTCCAGAATCTGCCTTGTATAGAGAAAAGAATATGGAGATCCTATATTTCGGGCTGTTTTTCAAAAATACAAAAGAGTAAAAACCATACAAGCAACCACTGTATTGAAAGATCTTTGAATTTAATTTCAAATGCAATCGGTTTTGTAATTTTTGAATGCTTGATGAATATCTTACGAATATTCTCGTAACGGTCGACAAAACTGACAAATACACAGTTTTATAGTCAAATTAGGAAAATAAAATATTGTTTAGTTAGAGATGTGTGATTTTCTTAATCAAGCAAGTCCCTAAGTTTTAAGGATCTAGTGTAAAGATTTTTTTATTTTTTTAAAGGAAAACTTTGCTTAAACTCAAAGTTTAAAATCTAACTAAATAGGTTTATTTTAAGGGAATAGTAACCGTTACGGGCTCGGAAGCTTCAAAGACAAGATCAAGACAACCGAACCCCCGATTCGGCAACTGTAAGTGGAATCGGCACCTACGACACAAGAACGAAGATGTTTTGCTCATGATTGTTATTGTGTATTTTATGCCTCGGGTCGTAATAATTAATTATCGTCTTGTTTATGTTTTCTTGATATGCTTGATTGTCCGACGATAATTAGATACTAGGCCGAACCCGGGTAAAGATGAAAAGTTTACAACAGATAATGGGTCCAACGCCCTCGTTAATTAAAAAGTTAGATGGGTTTTACCCGCTTAAGCTAACTGAAAATGAATGAGATGCCCCGGACCCGATATTATGATAATTGCTTGGAGTTATGAATGTGGATTAAATATAAGGTTTTAATGCTAAGGCCCGCTCGTGTGGAGCGGGTAAATCTCCGAAAGGACTTTATGTCCCTCGTGAAATAATAATCCACTTGAAGAATGTATACGCGAATAAAACTGCATAAAACATGAAATTATCGATGGCACCGCCAGATACTCCCGATGGCTGACGGTGGTACGTCCCGGGCATATGTGTTTGCGGTGAGTTGTCCCCAACACCTACGGAGTTTATGGTCGGGAATTCGGCCCATTTCCGACTGGCGCCTTATGATTGCGGTGGCCATTAGTGGATCCCAGATAAATTTAAATAATGTCAAGAATCTGGATTGAACCAGCTGAGACAAATGTAGAAGCATCAAGAATCTGGATTGAACTAGCTGAGATGTAAACTTAATTAGGAAAGAAAGATATTGTATGTACAATGGTGTATACCTTAAGTGTAAGGGTTTACTGGTATGGGACAGTTAGATCCTTTTTGTATGTTGCATAATGATATTGTTTCACGTGCATTGCGAATAGGGTAGATAGACTTCCACTTACTGAGTAAAATCTCATTAGGTGTTTGTTGTGTTGTAGACACAGGTAAGCGACCGAAAATGGAGTAAGACGGCGGATGAAAGTCGAGAGAGCCGGTGAATGTACATATGGACCCGACCTGTGAATGGCGTGGAATGCCAGCACCCAGCATATTTAAGTTATTTTGATTCTCTTGACAGAAAGAGAAAAGTTTTAATTCCGCCGTACTTTTGGACATTAATTATGTATTATGTCTTTTAAAGTCTTAAAATGGTCATGACCATATTGTATAATTATTATTTTCCCATATTTGAATTTATAATATTCTAAAATGATATATAAGCATGGTTTATGAACGGAAAAAGGGTCGCGGCCCGTACCGGGCGGGTCGTGACAGATTATATTCTATTATGTGGCAAACCAAACAAAGAAATTTTTATTGCTACAGTCATTCCAAAAGGCTAACAAAATAATTGAATCAGTTTTTTGTTTCACTCATATTCCTATTCTATTGTATTATAATTATAGTCGCGATTATGATTTTTCCTACCAACCGAACACTATCTTATTAATAAATAGTGTAATAAAGTAAAAAAATAGCTAAGTTTCACATCAAAATGAAAATAATTATTACTTCATAATTTAAAAAATAACTAATTTATCAATTATTTCTATATGTTTTTAGTACTTCAGTCAATAACTATTATATAATTTTGTGGTCATCTATTCAATTATAAAACAAGTAGCATTTCTAATATCGGGTCATTTACTATAATTTGTTGGTTAATTAAGAAAATACTTAATTTCTACACCACATTAAAAAATAAATGCTCAATGGTTTAATTCATCCGATTCTTTTATCACTAGTAAGTCAATCAATTACCATGACATAGTGTTTGATTTTGAATGAAATTTAATATAATTAATATTATTGGCGGTTATGTTCTAATGCAATTTGATGTCGGGGGCTTCTATTGCCACCCCCATTTCTGCTCTCCACACCCTCTAAATAAAAATTAGTTTTTTTTTTTATATTTTTAATCATTTATTTGTATTTGTGTTGTTTCAAAAATACATTTAAAAGTATAAAAATTTAGTTTCTGTTACCCATTCCTTATTATGATCATATGTTTTTTAGGATGTAGTTTTTTTTTTTTTCATTTGAGCATGAACCTTGTTGTAGTGCACACCCTCTTTTCTCAAAACCAAACTTACAGAGCCGCACACACCATTTTTTATACACACCAATGAAAATTGAAAATTATTTTTGAAAAAATAGTGTGTGTAGCTCTGCAAGTTTGGTTTTGGAGAAAGATGGTGTGCACTCCAACGAGATTCATACTCAAATGATAATAGAAAAAGAAAACTGCATACCAAAAAAATAAGATCACAATAAAGAATGGTTAATCATGATTAAGAAACTAAATTTTTTTATATTTTTAAAGATATTTTTGAAACAACACAAATACAAATAAATGATTGAAAAAAAAACTAATTTTTATTTAGGGGGTGTAGAGAGCAGAAATAGGGGTGTCAATAGAAGATTCCATTTTACTTTGTCGTTTATATTCCTTTTATTACGATAATGTTTGTTTTAATGGCTATTACTTCTATATCAATAATCGTTTGTGGCTGGTAGTTTTCTTTGTACTAATGCTTTGAATTGGTTTGCATATGCTAGCTAGTGCATTATTTCAATACTTCGGTTTCATATTGCCATGTATGT
Organism: Boehmeria nivea var. tenacissima; assembly: GCA_018132145.1. Lineage (NCBI taxonomy): Eukaryota > Viridiplantae > Streptophyta > Magnoliopsida > Rosales > Urticaceae > Boehmeria > Boehmeria nivea. Next base: position 4,846,791 of record CM030882.1, read on the forward strand.
TGGGTACCTAAACCATTAGGATGACAAAGCAAATGTAGTGGAGCATAATCATGGTTGCTATTCTAAGATCAAGAATAGTAAGACGGGCAAAAGAACCAAGTTGGGACCTAAGGGAGAAATTTCTAAGAAGTCCAAGTTCCAACAAAAGGTCTAACTGAAGTTCCAAGGCAAGTGCTTCAATTTTTAAAAGATGGGTGACAAGTCATCAGAGTTTAGGCTGCCTAAGAAAACCCATGAGGATAATGTGGTGGACAACATCACTCAAGATGTGTCTGAGATAAATCTATCTATAGTGGGTTCTAAAGTGAACCTCATTCGATATTATCCAAGAGAATGGTGGATTGACACCAGTGTCACTCGGCATGTTTGCTCAGATAACGAGATGTTCACTTCCTTTGAACCAAATGTTAATGGAGAGAAGCTATTGTTGGAAACTCTGCAACATCAGTGATTGAGGGACAAGGCAAGGTGGTCATGAAGATGACGTCTAGGAAAGAGCTGACTCTCAACAACATGCTGTATGTGCCGAAAATCCACAAGAACATTGTATCTGGCTCATTGATGAGCAAATATAGATTACGCATAGTGTTTGAGTCTAGCAATGTTGTTTTGTCTAAGAGTGGAATGTATGTAGGTAAGGGTTATGAATTTGATGGGATGTTTAAGATCAACGTAACCATTGTAAGGTCGAAAATAAATAAAGTGATTAATTCTTCTGCAACTGGATTGTTCTTCCAATTTGTGGCATGGTAGACTAGGATATGTTAATTATAATGCTATGTGAAAATTAATTAATATCATATCTCTTCATTTCATATTGATTCCAAACATAAGTCTAAAACTTGTGAAGAGGCAAAACTAATAACGTAATCTTTCCAAAGTATTGAAAAGAACACCGAACCCCTTGAATTAATCCACAGTGATATATGTGATTTTAAATCCACGCAAACAAGGGGTGTGTAAGCCCCGAGACTACTCCTAACCTAATTATGTATAAGAAAAAGTTAATGTGCTAGATTATATCAGTGTATTTTCTTATATATATGTATATATAAAATATTTTTTCCTCTGTCGACTTTTTTTTTTTCCTGAAGTCATTTTCACTCTAAGGGGTAAAATCATAATTTCACCAAATCTTGCACCAAGACGACTGAAAGGCTTATTAAATCATTCCGATATTAGGATTTATTGGTTTAGTATATTTTGAAAGGTCAAAATCTCTGATACAATAATTTTTCAAAAAAAGTCCTCGATCTTTTTAAAATTACTATTTCGGCCCAAAATTTTGAAACCAAGAATAATAATGGTGACATAAAAAATGACTTCGTGGTTTATTTTAATTATGATATTAGGCTTATAAATAAAATTTGGGGCCATTCTGGTATATAACATAGTCGTCATGATCAACTTTTGGCATATTACGGGCCAAATTGTAAATTCAGAAAAAATAACAAATAGAGTTGTAAATTTGTAAAAATTTTTGGGATGTCTTATAATATTATAGAGGATACGAAAAAAAAATTAAATTCTCACAGAAAACCATTTTGGGGTCAATTTGATATTAATGCAATTTGGAGCAAAAATTCTTGTGTTGACAGCAAAATTTTAAAAAGATAAAGAATTTTGCTCAGTTTTTTATAACTTGCTTCTGTTAGTCAAACTTATAGAGAATAAATGGACATAATAACATGAGTGTTGAGATAAGAAATCTCTCATTCATTAAATTTGATTATTTGAATTCATTATATTGGAATAAAAGGTCGGGTTATCACAGTGACGAATGTCATGATGAGGATCTCAGACAACAAGACGAGCAACTACAACAGTAGGCCAACTTAGTTAATCGTCTCATAGATCAGCTTGGGTAACAAGGCACAGGACCTCCGCAAACAAAAAGGGGACAAATCCTTGTAGGTGGAAATGCGGAGGAACCTGTTGGGCAAGAAAACCTTAATCTTGTGCCACCGGCACCGAACCCATTGCCTATGCCGGCAGTCACCTAGCCAGTATATGAGAGGTTTGGACGCCAATAACCCCCACCTTTGAGGGAACAACCGCCCTAAAATAGCTGAGGATTGGATTAAGTGGATTCAACGGATTTTCAATTTAAAGTGACTCAATGACGAGGAAAGGGTTGTGTACGCCATTACCAACTAGAAAGAAGGGCTAGCTGCTAGTAAGATCTCGTGGCACAGACTGAGGATGTGGCAGCCTTAACGTGGACCAGTTTTGTAAATCTATTTAATGACAAATATCTGGATGACAAATATCTGGGAGAGGCGATAAGAACGAGAAAAGTACATAAGCTCGTGGACCTTCATCAGGGAAAGTTATCAGTAGCTGAATACGCCACCAAATTCGAGGAGCTAGCCCGATTTGCACCAACCAATATGCCCACATATGATGCTCGCAAAAACAAGTATATGCACGGTCTTAGAATTGACATCGTAAAACAAGTGAACTCCGTGGCAACTGGGCCCCAATCATATAGTAAAGCAGTCCAGAGAGCCATATAACAGGACGACTAGACGGTTGGGATAGTAAGAAAGATGGAGATGCCCCGAAGGCGAAAGGAACAGGTTCTGGAGAAGGACGCTAAACTAAGGGGTATAAAAATCACAGTCGAAGTCAATCCTCATTTTCACTGAAAAGATCTCAAGGGAATTTCTCCAAGCGGTTCACTAGTCATAATCGCTCGAACACTGGCGGGGGCTCAAAGAGGGTGGACTCCGACAATAGAGGTAACAAGAGATTAAAGGGCCAGACTATATGCGGTACCAACAAAAGACAACAATCTCGTCAGAGAAACCATGCAAGGCTTTGCAAATCAGATTGCCCCTTGCAATAGGTGCAGAAGAGCTCATCCAGGTGAAAACTGTAGAGGATCAAGACAATGTTTCAATTATGGAAAGTAAGATCACTACATAAAGGATTGTCCAAGACTGTTGAAGTTGGGGGAATCAAGAGATAACAAGCCGAAACAGAATGCCAGGGTTTATAGTCTTAGCGAAGGGGAAAGAGAAGTAAAACCATCGACAACGGTAATAGGTTAGCTCTCTATGGCCAACCTCTCAACATACTTACTTATCAATTCCGGTTCATCTCATTCATTTATAATTGGTCATGCGTCAAATAAGTTAGAATGGAAGAAAGAAGTATTCTGTCAACCATTTTACATGGTAACACCAGCATGAAACCTTAAGGAGTCCACCTCTTGGTCTAGGAACATGCCAATTAAATCTGGCAATTTTTATACCCTAATCTCATAGTTATAGAATTCAATGATTATGACGACATATTGGGGATGAACTGGTTGAGCACACATCACACGATGATTGATTGTTCCCTGAAAAAGGTGCGGTTTTAATAACCCAATAAAACAAGTTTAACCATTTGTTTGGTTTGGCCATTTTGGCCATTCCATCCTACTTTTTGGGATGGAAAAAATGGTTTGAAAATGTTTTTGAATGGTTTGAAAATAGTTTGTAAAAATGATGTAAGAATGGTTTGACTTTGCTGATTTTGAGGTAGTATGAATGGTTGAGATTTAAAGATATTGCATAGGGATTTGGAAAGTTGAAAAAAAATGGTTGAAAAAAAATAAAATGGAATGGAATAGTTTGAAGGATTTGAAAAGTTAAAAAAATGAAAAATGGGAATGGAATGAAATGGGAGAAATGGGTAAACCAAACAAATGGTAAGTTCAAGGGAACGTTAAGACGTTGATCTGTTCTGATCATCTCTGCAGTTAGGGCAAAATAAATGCTTCAAAATGGCTGTCAAGGTTATTTGGAAAACATTGTCGACATGACGCAAGAGCGGAAGGACGAGCCTCAAGATATACCTGTTGTCCAAGAATATTTGTCGATATTTCCTAAAGATCTTCTAGGTTTACCGCCAGACAGAGAGATTGAATTTGTTCTTGAGGTTATCTTATAGTTAGGCTGAGCACAAAAATCCGTTACCTAAATTACCGCCCGTCCATTACCAAAACAGCCCAAAAAAAGGACAAATTTTGGGGCCCGAAAATTTTTGGGCGGTTTTGGTAATTACCGAAACTTTTTTGAGCGGTTTTTGGTTTTAGTAAATTGAATTTTGGTTTATTGAAAACCACCCAAAATGAGAAGTGCGTTAAAATATATATATTTTCAATAATTTTTAGAGTAATAGTGGTGTGGCTCCCCTAGGTTTTCTTCCCAGTTTCCACTTCACTTTACATTTCAATTTCTTTATATCTTATAATATATTGAGCTATTTAGTATTTACAATCTTTTTTTTTTTGGGCTAGAGATCGTTTCATCATCTATAACTAAATCTTCAACTTCGTTAGGACCACCTCCTCCTCGACCACCAGGATTTTAGTTTACAATTTATTTCTTTTTGAATTTGGATGTCTTATGGATTTGAAAAACTATGATAGAGTTTGATAGTTTATGTGAAACAATTTATGGATTTTTAATTTTTTTTATTCTCTTTTTCGCTTGATTAATTTTTAGTTACCCAAAAACCGACCAAAAACCGAAATAAAATACCGAAACCGACCGCTAATTTTTGGGGGGTTTTTGGTTTTCATAATTCGAATTTTGGTTATATTACAAAATTACCGAAACCGCCTAATAACCCAAAACCCGCCCAATGCTCAGGCCTACTTATAGTAGCTCCAACCTCAAAGGAACCTTATAGGATGACACTAGCAGAGCTTAAAGAACTAAAGACCCAAATCCAGGAATTGATCGATAAGGGCTTTATTCGCCTGAGTCACTCTCCATAGGGAGCTGAGCTCTGATACTGTTTGTGAAAATGAAGGACGAAACCTTGCGGCTCTGCATCGATTATTGAAAATTAAACAAGGTTACTATAAAGAATAAGTATCTGCTTCCCAGGATTGATGACTTATTTGATCAGCTCGTAGGAGCAACCACCTTCTAAAAAATCGACCTTAGATCTAGCAACCACTAATTAAACATTTGTAATGAGGACATCCCAAAGATAGTCTTTCGCACAGGCTATGGTATCTATGAATTTTTCCTTTAGACTCACTACTACAGCTGTCTTTATGGATCTAATGAATAAGGTATTTAAAGATTATATAGATAAGTTCGTCATCGTATTTATCGATGATATCCCGGTGTACACCAAATCCCGAGAAGAGCTTGAACGGCACTTACACCTACTGTTTGAAAGATTGAAGGAAAAAAAAAACTCTATGCCCAATCTAAGAAGTGGGAATTCTAGCTAGACAAGACCGTCTAGCTAGGTCATGTAGTATCAAAAGAGGGAATCATGGTGTACCCTGTCAAGGTTGAGGTGGTGAGTCAGTGGCAACAACTAAAGAATGTAATAGAGGTGTGTTATCAGGATACTACCGTAGTTTCGTAGAAGGATTCTCTAAAATAGCCTTGGAAATGACCCTTTTGACTCGCAAAGACATAAGTTCGTATGATCTGACTCGTGTGAAAGGAGATTCCAAGAACTGAAGAAGAAGCTAATGACGGCACCCATTCTCACTATTCCAGAAGGCAATGAAGGGTTATCAATATATTGTGACACATCAAAGCAAGGCCTCGGAGCTGTGTTTATGCAACATGAAAAAGTGATAGCATACGCATCTTGCCAGCATAAGGACTATGAAACGCGGTACCAGGCACACGATTTAGAGTTAGCCGCAGTAGTCTTTTCTCTCAAAATTTAGAGGCACTACGTCTACGTGGTGCACTGTGACATTTATATGGACCATAAGATACTTAAATATTTATTCACTCAGAATGAGTTGAATATACGACAAAGAAGATGGCTAGAACTTCTAACGGACTACGACTGCGACATACACTTGGAAGGGCCAATAAAGTCGCTGATGCTCTGAGCCGTAGATCAACAAGAACTCTAATGGCCCTACACACGTTGTTGAAGCAATTCCAATGCAAAACTGAGGAGCTTGGGCTACTCATCTCGGGGCGATTATATACACTACATCTAAAGTCACTCATTCTCAATAAGATTTAGGAAGGACAAGAGTTAGATAAGAATTTATCTGAGATAATATGAAGTGCAAAAGGAAAGAAGAGAAGGCTTTAAAATTGAGAAGGATAGAATGTTTAAGGTTATTGGTAGAATCTGCATCCAGCCGGACGATGAGATCAAGAGCCAACTGTTGGAAGAAGCTTACCCAACGCCGTACTCTGTGTACCCGGGGCTACCAAAATGTACTAAGACCTAAAGCAATATTTCTGGTGGCCATGATTGACGTTATGTGGTCAGATATGTCGAAAAATGTCTTACATGTCAACAGATCAAGGCAGAACACCAAAAGCCAACAGTTTTACTACAACCTCTCGCAATGCCAGAATAGAAATGGGCACAAGTCACGATGGTTTTTGTTTTGGGATTGCCAAAGACAATCAAATAACACGATTCGATTTGGGTCATTATTTATCATTTGACCAAATCAGCACCCTTTTTACCAGTAAAGACAACTTACACACTGGATAAGTTGGCCGAGATTTACGTATAAGAGATCGTGAGGCTTAATGGGGTTCTAGTCTCCATAGTATCAGATCGAGCCACGAGGTTCACTTCAAATTTTTGGAAAATTCTCCAACGAGCCCTAGGCACCAACTAGAAGTTCTGCACAAGCTTCCACCCTCAAACTGATGGACAGAGCGAATGAACTATGCAAACCCTCAAGGATATGCTATGAACCTTCTTCCTCGACTTTCAAGTCTCGTGGAGTAAGTACTTATCATTGATAGAGTTCGCATAAAACAGTAACTATCAGTCAACTATTAGCATGGCTTCGTACGCAGCTTTGTATGGACGAAAATGTTGGTCCTCCATCCATTGGCACGAGATAGGTGAAGGAAAATACTTGGGACCCGAATTAGTAGACGAAGCCACAGAAGCCATCTTTAAGATTAAAAAGTGTATGAAGACCTCCTAAAGTTGGTAGAAAAGTTATGCTAACACAAGACGACAACCCTTGGAGTTAGAGAAAGGCGATCACTTGTTCCTCAAAGTCTCTCCGATCAAAGGCTTAGTAAGACTCGGAAAAAAAAAAAAAAGGAAAATTAAGTCCAATGTACACTGTGATGTAGTAGTTTATCAACTTGCGTTACCACCTTCGATATCTAGAGTGCACAGTGTATTTTATGTGTCAATACTATGAAAATACATCGCCAACCCATCTCGTATAATTCATCACCAGGAGTTACAAATCCTATTGGGAGTAAAATACGAAAAGCAGCAATTATAGATTCTAGACAGGAGGACCAAGGAATTACGCAACAAGACCATTCAATATGTCAAGGTTTTATGGAGCAACCGCTCAACAGAGGAAGATATGTGGCAGTTAAAGAGTGAGATGAGTCAACTTGTTATAAGTTTCAAGGACGCAACTTATGTAAGGGGGATAGGTTGTAAGCCCTCCTAATTATGTATAAGAAAAGGTTATTGTGCTATATTATATCGTAGCATTTTCTTATATATATAAATATTTTTTCCTCCATAGAAAAATTTGAGTTTTTGACTTTTTTTTTTCAAAGTCATTTTCACTCATTTTCACTATAAGGGGTAATCGTAATTTCACCCATTCTTGCACCAAGACGACCGGAAGGCTTTCTAACTCATCCCAAAATTAGGATTTGTTGGCATAGTACATTTTGAAAGGTCAAAATCTACGGTACAATATGTAATACCCACATACTTAATCACGTACTTTACGTCATAATCTATCTAGTTAATTGAATGAGTGCTAATCTCATTCATAACTTTTTTATAATCGTAGTATGAAATCCGGAAGCAAACATGTTTTCAACATGAACTGTGAAAAAGGTACGAAAAATATAAAGTTGTATATCTTATAAAAAAACAAAAGTAGGCAGCTCTAAAACTATATTCTACATAAAACAACGTGCACATAATATAATGCAATTTTTTTTTTCAAAAATTATACTACACGATCTTCCTTTGACGGCATATAAACATTTTGTAGGTAATGGGCGTCATTTCAACCACCTTCTATTGCTCATGAGACTCGTTATCTGCATCACAAGAAACTACATGAGCTAACGCTCATTAAGCAGAAACTTTTATCTAATAAAAATAACCTTTATCTAATAAAAATAATAAAAGATCCATAAAATATTCGTAGTTGTTATTCTACTCATTTCTTAACATAAAACATCAATATTTTCATCAATTATTTGGGCCTTATTTAAGTATAAATCTCAGCTTAGCATTTGATAGGCTGTGAGTTTTGAAAACCTATTCTATACTTGCCAGACTTTATGAAAGTTCATCCCACTTAGAAACCTTATGCTAAGAGAAATTGACTTTCCCTTTGCAAGCATTATGATTGCCCTATGTTGGCTTTTATGCCTTAAGGAATTTGACCACCATGGTTGGATCCGCCGGTCCTCCGCGTCCCTTGCCTGCCTAGATATCAAATCAAAACTCATACTTACATCTTAACCGTCAAAATAGAGTACAATAATTCGTTTTCTATTTTGAAACTATATTCATGAACCATTGATTATAGTAAGATTCACAACAATTTAAAGGATATGAAAGACCATACAATCTATCACCTAAATCACTTAAGCACATGGAGAGCACACAACATATATTATTGCTTCTTGCGACGGTTTTAAAAAAGTAAGATTTCTACTTACCTCTTAGAGATCAACAAGCTAGTGTAGACTATGAATATCTTTGCCCAAGCAATTAATGTGCTTTTCAACTTCACCATGTTAAACAATTCGCTTTTATAAAGTTAGAATTTGATTTTAACACTAGTATTGAAAAATAATTTAACTTCAAACTTTTACGGCACTATTATTGCATTTTCTTTACCTGACAACCCAAAATTTTCCTAACACATAGCAAAGTAGCAATCTACTTTACAAGTCCAAATATACAACACAGGGACTATTTTTAAAATGTTCCAATCACAACAAAAAGATAAGAAGCAGTATTAAGTTTGTAATTTCCTATAATAATAACATCTAAAAATATCATTTTTAGCAAATACATTGTATATGAACAAAGCAGAAAACTGATTTACAATTTTTGTGCCTACCAAACTTTGTTTTAACATATTACTCACAATAACTTCAATAATTTTTATTTAGGAAAACTACTAAATAATAACAATATTATAAAAGTATAATTAAGATTTATAAGCTCATTGGAACTAGAACAAATCTTATAAACACAATCTGAAATTACCAAATTAGAGTAATTTCCAAAACCACAAAAATAAATCATGAAAGAACTATATGGTCATAATCAAATCTAAATTTTTGAAACCAAAGCCATAAACTTATAGGAAAGACTATAATACTATATCATTCTTTTACTAAATCAACACAAGCTAAATATAAGTTCCAATAACTAACTGTCAAACTAACTAAACTTGCAAAGCATAATTAAAATTTTAATAGTTAAAACAGAAATTTCAACAATAGTAAGAATTTAATTGTATTATAACTCGATTTATAAAATTCTAAACCAAAACCTACAAAATAAGAACCAATCGTACACAAATACTGGGGAAAACGCCACCCACTTAATTCTAAGCTCAATTTATAGTAAACTAAACAGAAAACACAACTAAAACGTGATTTTCACACCAAAACTACAAGAAATTTCAACAAAATCAATTTAGGGCTTTTTATTGAAGTTTAATTTTCACCACACAAAATTTAAAAAGTGTTTCAGCTTACCCAAACTGAATTCTCCGATTGAAGGCTTCCAATTAAAAAAAGAAGAGATGAAAAGGTGATTTAGTGCGCTAAAATGGAAAGAAGCAGCCTCCCTCTATCTCTGCCTTTTCTTCGTTCTCTATTTCTTTCTTTCTTTGCTCAATCGTTGATGTATATGCGCAAGAAGGGAATGAATTTATATCCATTTGAGTATAGGCTTGACTGAGTATGGGCTTGGACTCATAAAGGTATGGGCTTGGGCTAATGTGTTGAATATTGGTATGGTGTGTTCGGCTTAGCCTATTCTATTCTTTTTTTTTTTCTTTTTGAAAAACCAATATAAATCAATCACAATAATTATACCAATAATATGAATTACATGCTACAAATAGAAATGTGAGATATACTAACTATAACAATCACATAGTCAAATTTATATAATTTTAGACAAGTAATATTTTTATTATTATTATTATTCTTACTATATACTAATTCACCTTCTTCTTTTTTCTTTTTTATACTTATAAATGGTCCTCACATATGCAGTAATTTTTACAAAAAATGGACCTTGATCTTTTTAAAATTATTGTTTTGGCCTAAAAGTTTGAAACCAAGAAAAATAGTGGTGAAAATAAAAAAATGAGTTTGTGGTGGGCTCTAATTATGATATTAGACCTATGAATAAAATTTAGGGCCATTCCGGTATATAACGTAGCCGTCACTATTTAATTTTGACATATTAGGTGGGCTAATTTGTAAATTCATAGAAAAATAGCAAATGGAGTTGTAAATTTTTGAAAGTTTTTTGAATGTCTTATAATATCATATAGGATTAGAAAATAAATAAAAATCTGATAGAAAGTCCTTTTAGACCTTAGTTAAATTATTCAAGGAACTAAAACACAAGAAAAAGATATTTATGGGGCCAATTTACAATTAGGAGCAACAATTCTTTTGCTGGCAGTAAAATTTCAGAGAGAAAAAAAGTTTTGCTCCTATCTTTACAGCTGGCTTGTGTTAGTCAAACTTATAGGAAATAAATGTACAAGTGTCCATTGAATTGGACAAGGGTTAACTTCTTTTTTTTATATATATAAATAATAATGCAACATATAAATAAGTAATTGAGAAGCCATTCTCATTTTAATTCAGCCATCTTGCAGACCAAAGTAGGGGAAAGAAAGAGAAAGAGAAAGAGAGAGAGAAAAAAAAAGAAGAAGAAGAAAGAGAGAAATAAAAGAGAAGAGTCCTAGAAGCTAAGGGAAGAAAGGGCTTGAAGATTAAGCTCAATATACGTAAGAAGTAACTTTTTTTTTTCTTTTAATTATTCATTAGTTCCATGATTAGGTATTTTCAGAGGTTGTTAAACTAAATGTTAGTATAGAAAAGGTTCCATGCATTAGATTATATATGTATGATAAGTTTTGAGATTATGTTAAAGTTGGGTTGTTATTTTAAAAAGCTTAAAGTTATACTCATCATTGATGTAGAATGAAAAATTTAAAAAAAAAAAATCTTGAACTTTTATCGTATGGTTGCATGGATGGGATTTTGAAAAAAAAAATTGATAGAGAATGGTGTACAAACAAAGCTTAGAACAAAATCCTGACCAGTTTATAAAAATAATAATTTTTGGCTATGTAACGACATGTATTGATATTGCTTTTATTTTTACCTCAAACTAGCTCGTTTAGCTTTTTATAGAAATAAAAAAATATATAAAATGATTTTTTCTACAATTAGATAGCATTTTCCAAAAATTTATAAAAAAAAATCTGACCATGAAATTGAATACAGTTTGATTAATCATATTATCGAGTATGTTTTATCAGATTATTGATAGAAACCTTATTTTTTCCTTAAACTAGATTTGTATATCTTTCTACAGAAATGAGAAGCACATAAAAAGAATTTTTTTTTAGAATTTCTCAAAGTTAGATTTAGAATCGACTTGGGCTAGACAATCTAATATGAAAATTCTTATTTTTTGGGCTATGTTTTGAAAATATGAAACAGCTAAAACTATGCATGTAACCATTGTAATGAAAAATATTCGAGTCTGATTTCTAACCCCAATGGTTTCGTAATTTTTTAATTGAGGAATACTTTACGAGTATTCCCGTGACAGCCGATTAAACTGAAAAATAGGCAGTTTCTCAATCAAGACCCGAAAATAAATTCTTGTCTAGTTTATTTAGGTTTTTTAGGATTGCGTCTTACTCGAGCATGTTCTTAGGATCCAAGAACTTAGTATAAGGCATTCAAAAAGAAGTATTTCAAGGAGAAAGTTTTATATTCTAACTAAAGAGGTTTATTTTGTCTAGAAAAGGAAAAGTTTTTGGCTATGGGCTTGCGAGCTTCGAAGGCGAGATTAAGACAATCGAACCTCGTATGAGCATTCAGTAGTTTTAATAATTCTACCGCTAAGAGATTAATAAAACACAATAGTTTTATACTTGATGAAATAGAGATTATCTCTTTGTTAATGGGACTCCTGTTGTGATACCTTATATGCTGCATTTTGTTGTACACTACATTGTGTCTAATATTTCTAGTCTTCCTTGAGTAAATCTTACTAGGAGTATCTAGTATTGTAGTTAAGGTACAACAAAGGTCGAGTAGAAGACGGAGATTGGACTGATAGGCCAGAGGGTATAAATTTTAGTAAAAGTTTAAATTTTACTGTAGTTTTGGTAAAACTATTACGTATATTTCTTTAAAATTACCGTGGCCACACTGTTAGTTTGGGTATAAATATATTTTGACACTTAATGTTTAAAGTATGGATGTATATGTAAGTTAATGCTTAGGTCGCGGTCAGCACGGTGGGTCGTGACAGGGTGGCAATAAGTATTTTATTACTTTTGTCAACGATAGTACAAAGTAATGTATATCTGCTAAAAAGAAAGTACGAGACTATAGAGAAATTTATTCTTTATAAATATGAAGTTGAGAATTAACTCAAACGAAAGATTAAGGAGCTAAGAAGCGACCTAGATGGTGAGTACCAAACACCATTTGCAGAATTTTGTGCACAACACGGAATTGTTCACAATGTCACAGCTCCTTACTCGCCTCAGCAAAATGGTGCTGTTAAACAGAAAAATTGCACCTTGAAAGAAATGATGAATACAATGTTGTTAAGTTCTCGGTTGCAATATTACATGTGGGGGAAAGCAATACTTTCAAGTAATTACCTCTTAAATAAGGTGCCTCGTAAGAAAGAAGACAAAATTCTATAAGAGTTATGGAAAGGAAGAATTCTTACAAATACTTACGAGTATGGATGTGTCTTGCTAAAGTAATCGTTCCTACACCAAAGAAAATGAGGATAGGTCAAAAAAAATGATTGCATTTTCATTGGTTATGCACATAATAATAGTGTTTATCGATTTTTATTATATTATACTAAAATCCCAGACATATATAACAATACGATAATAGAATCGAGAAATGCATCATTCTTTGAACATGATTTCCATACAAGTCCAATGAAGGGTCAAGTTCGTCTAAATGAACACAAGAGACTACTAATGATAGTACTCATGACCAAAAATAAGAACAAGAGGTCGAAGTTGAAGAGGTTGAGGATGAACCTAGAGGTACCAAAAGGACTAGGACAGAAAGATCTTTTGGCCCATTTCTGACTTATTTCATAGAAAGTGCACCTCATAACTTCCAAGAAGTTGTGAGCTCTACAGAGTGACCTCGGTGGAAAGAGGAAATTAAAGAGCGAAATTGACTCTATTATGCAAAACCATACGAACTTTCTTCGGGATGTAAACCATTAGGATATAAATGGATTTTCAAAAGAAAAATAAAAGCAGATGGATCAATTGGCAAGTATAAGGCCAGACTAATAATAAAAGGTTATAAACAATGAGAATGCCTTGATTACTTTGACACTTATTCTCTGGTAACGAGAATAAATTTAACCCTTATATGGAGGTCGTGCAATGAAGAGTAATACTCAAGTGAACTTAATTTTAAAGCAACACTTCAAATCTAATTAAAAATCATGAATAAGAAAACTCTACAAATGCCCTAGGGTCTTAAATCATTTAGAATCCAACAACAACCAAATAGTTAGATAAAGTTTAATAAGTCCCAAATCCATAGTATAATGTAGCACCGTGAAAATATAAAGTAAGACCTGTCATCATTCAATAATCCTACATCAGTTAAATCTTATACAGTCATCTTAAAATAGCACAAAAGATCAAATCTTACAAGACGAAGATCACCAAAATAAGAGTAGAATTCTCAAGCCAAAATTCCACCAAAGCAAACCCTAGCTCATAATATTTTCTACTGCTCCTCAACACTTTGCACCTCTCCTGAGGGGGGAAAAAGTAGGGGTGAGCTAAACACGCTCGGTAGAAATTACCAATACTCATCTTTCGGTTTTTATAACTATAATTATGATAACTTCCTGTATGGTTAGATTTCAATAGATATAAGTACAACCAACACAAGTATGTCTCAACTGAAATACTTCATTTCACAAATCTGGTTTTTCATGTATAATACATAATACAAAGAAGTATAATCAAGCATTTCAATTCTGTTAACACAGTGATAAACCTCATGGATTAGAACATCCAATGATAACCTATACCTGCGCGGAGACTAGAACGACATGCGGGCTGTGCAAAAATAAACCACATATGATAGCAGAACAACCCAGAGACATACTATCGTTTCATTTCAACCAAACCATCCATTTCAATATTAGAAAAACAACATCACATTTCAAGTCATATACATGTATACAAAATAATAATATATATATATAGTTTATTTTTCTTTCCAATTACCAGTTATTCAATAAAATTCTCACGAGATATAAGTACTAGAGATTCCTACCTCTTTGGACTAACACAAGTGTCGGCAAAATCTACGGGTTTCCAATATTCTCAAAAGTCTTATTAGATTACAACCCGATCAAGCTTTGAATTAACCAAAAATCCTAACAGAAAACAATCTCATCAAACGGAGATCACCGTTGAATTTGGAAAGCCAAACAAGGAGCGAGAACACACACTCACCAAAAGTGGAAGAAGAATTTCCCGGTCAACAGCATGGTCAACGTCGGTCAACAGGACAATAGCGGCTGTGACGGGGTGAGTCTTCCTTATAGTTCTCGACGTCCTAAGTTCAATGGCGACATCCAAAAGGCCTAATTTTGCCATGAAGTACACGAATAAACACCACTTAGCTCCCATAATTTTCGATACAAAAACTAACTTTACGGTGAGTTAAATCACAAAAATTTTTGAGGGCTTTTGCCAAAAGATTATAAGTGGATTGGAATAAGAAATTTTTAAATAAAGGGGGTACCTCACTGGATCTCAAAAAATGACGGCGGCGGCTACTATTTCGACGACTATTCCAGAACTCCAATGACAACCAAGCTGCTCTCCATACTCCCTGCCGCCATGGACATAATGCCACAATAATCACCTTGATTAGAGCCCGGATGAGGAAGTTATCCCACTTCAAAGTTTGCAATTTTTTGGCGACATTCCAGCCAACTCTAGCCACCACAATGAGCAAGCTTGGTCTTAACAGAGTCCTCTCATCATGAGCTTTCCATAGGCACCGAGTTTGCGAAAAATGAAACTCAATAGACCAAGATGTGATAATTCAAAGTTAGGGTTTGAGTAAAGAAAAAAAAATGGAGAAAGATAGAGAGAAAGGAAGACAGAAGATTGAGGGAGAGAAAGACAAAATAAGGGTTTTTAATATGTGGCTGATTATTTTTTAATTATTAGACTTTGACCCCACATTTGATAAAAATTGAAAAATTTTCCCCACATTACAACTTTTCTTATAAATAAATCTCAAAGACAAAGTTTAAAATAAACGGGTCTTACAATAAATTCCATTTGTATGGTACTTACAACCGCAGTCTTCCTTTTAGTGGACTAGCAATCAGCGTTTCCTTGCATATAAGGCTTCATACGGGGCCATGCCTGAAGAAGCTTGGTAACTATTGTTGTACAAGAATTTAGCTAATGGAAACTTCTTGTTCTATGATCCGCTGAAATCCATAACACAACTTCTCAACATGTCTTATAGTGTTTGGATGGTTCTCTTTACTTGACTAATCTGTTTGCGGTTGGAATGTCGTACTAAACTTTAGTTGCATCCCTAGTGCCCATTGAACACATCTCCCTAATTATGAAGTAAACCGAGCATCTCAAACCGATATTATGGAGAGTGAAACTCCATGAAGACAAAAAATTCTCGCAATTTAGATCTTGGCCAGTCGTTACACCGAGAATGTGACTTTGATTGGTGTAAAGTGAGGTGACTTGGTCAACTGATCAACAATGATCCAAATAACGTCATATCTTTCAACTGTTCTAGGCAATCCAACTACAAAATTCATAGTGATCCAGTCTCATTTTCATTC
This sequence comes from Boehmeria nivea var. tenacissima, assembly GCA_018132145.1. Lineage (NCBI taxonomy): Eukaryota > Viridiplantae > Streptophyta > Magnoliopsida > Rosales > Urticaceae > Boehmeria > Boehmeria nivea. The sequence goes on from CM030882.1 coordinate 4,862,907, forward strand.
CAGAAGTTCTTTGGGTTGTAATTCACCAGTGGGATTTCTGTATTTAGCCTTGACTTTTTGAAGTGTTAAACACTTATCAACGTACTCGATCACATCTTTCTTCATCCCATTCCACCAAAAATGCTCTTTTAAGCCTTGGTACATTTTTGTTGCTCCTGGGTGGACTGAATAAGGCGTATCCTGTGCCTCAGACAGTATTTGCTTCTTTATTTCTCCATCGTTTGGTACACAAAGTTGCCTATCCAAATGTAGGATCGCATCTTCAGATAGGGTAAAGGACATTTCTTTTCCCTTGTGTATTTCATTCACAATCTTCACCAAATATGGATCAAGTGTCTGAGCTCTCTTTATCCTATCAAATATGATAGGCTGAATTATTAAATTTGCCAAATTTCCCATCATAAGCTCAATTTTTAGCTCATTTATCTTCTTTCGCAATTCCAGGTGAAAAGTTCGTATAATCATAAGTCTGGCTTCCTTCTTTCTACTTAGCATGTTAGCATCACTATTTGTCTTCTCAGGATAGTAGAGGCATTCGCAGTCACAATTCTTAACCAAATCAAACCATCTTCACTGCCTCATGTTGAGCTCCTTCTAAGTGAATATATACTAAAGACTCTTATGGTCTATTTAATTCTCACATCTTCTTCCGTAGAGATAATATTGCCAGATCTTTAAGGCGAAGACCACGAAAGCCATTTCTAAATCTTGAATGGGGAAATTATTCTCATGATACTTCAGTTGTCTCGAGGCATAGGCCACAACCTTCCCGTTTTGCATCAAGACGGCACCATTTCTGACTTTTGAGGCGTCACTTTAGATGAAATACGATTCTCCACTTGTCAAACTTATCAAAATTGGTACAATTGTCAGGTTTCGTTTAAGTTCTTGAAAACTTTCTTCGCATTTCTGTGTCTATTCGTATTTCTTTCCTTTTCGAGTGAGGGCATTTAGCGAAGCTACTATCTTAAAAAATCCTTCTACGAATCTTCTATAATGGCCCGCTAGACCAAAAAAACTTCTAACTTCTGTAACACTTTGTGGGGCCTTTCCAATCTTTAACTGCTTCAATCTTCACAGGGTCCACAGATATCCCTTAAGCAGACACCACGTGCCCCAGGAAATGGACTTTATTTAGCCAAAATTCACACTTAAAGAATTTGGCGTACAACTGATGCTCCTTTAAAGTCAAAAGTGCTAGCCTAAAGTGTTCTTCATGTTCTTCTCGATTCTTTGAGTAGATGAGGATGTTGTCAATGAACACGATAACGAACTTATCCAAATACTTGTGAAAGAAGCGATTCATCAAGGCTATAAATGTTGTAGGGACATTCGTGAGTCCAAAAAGCATGAGTGTTTACTCATAGTGGCCGTACCAAGTTCTAAAGTCAGTCTTTGCGATGTTTCCTTCCTTTATTCTCAACTGTTGGTAGCCCGATCGGAGATCAATCTTCCAAAAGATTAAAGCTCCTTTCAACTGATCGAACAAATCGTCGATTCTAGGAAGTGGATACTTGTTATTGACCGTTACCTTATTTAGCTCTCTATAGTCATGCACATCCTAAATGTCTCATTTTTCTTCTTCAAAAATAATACATGTGTACCCCATAGAGAATAGCTAGGGCGAATAAAACTCTTCTCAAAGAGTTCTCGCGACTGTGCCAGAAGTTCTTTCTATTTAGCAAGTGCCATACGATTGGAGCCTTTTATATGGTTTTCGTTCAAGGCATAAGTTCTATCTTCAAATAGATTTGTCGTTCTAGAGCTAATCATGGTAATTCCTCGGGAAAAATCTCTACAAACTCCTTTACGATTAGTACATCTGAAGGGTCGAGCTTCTTTTTCTTGCTTTTATCTACAACTGACGTGAGCAAGCCCACACATATGTTCTATAACAACTTTTGTGCTTGTATAGATGAAATCATAATCTTGGGTTGGAGCAGAGGTCTTCCATTAAAGGCGAATTTCTTGCCACCATTCAGAAGGTGACTCTTCGGTTATAACAGATGATGATTGCAGTATTTTTGTCCAAGAATTCCATCCCTAAAATAGCAGAAATTCTCCATTTCGATTGCTATAAATTGACATTTAACGTAACTCCGTTGAGTATTATTGGTGTCATCCTCAAAAGGAATTCCAACATCAAAATTTCACCCAAGGATAAAGCTGTTCTTAAGAGTCTTGGGGTCCTATCCTTACTATTACCTATACTCAGTGCTAATTCAAAAAAGGTAAAGGAATGTGTGGCGCTATAATCAAACTAAGTATAAGTAGCTAATGAAGTCTGACCTGCTATGATATTTGAAGTATCGGACATTGCGTCTACGTTGGTTTAGGCATAGAGCTGTACTTGGAGTGGGGTACTTTTAGTCTTCCTTGTGAGATAGCGAGCCCCTCGAAAGTAGGCCGTATAGCGTTGAGGCATGGGTTTGATGTCTCTGTTGGGCTTAGTTTCATTGTATTCGGTATCGTTTAGGGCAGTATTTGACAAAATGACCGCCTTGCCCATAAGAGTAGTAGTTCAGCGTCCCTCTACGACATTGGCCAAAATGGCTCTTCATGCAATTTTTGCATCTCGGGGCAGGGTTTCCATTGTCGATCTTCTATTGGACTCTTCGGTTGTCACATGTTTGATTTACGTTTGACTTGCCTCTCTTCTTACTACTGTAATTATTGCTCGTCTAGGGATACTTGTTGCCTTGGTTTCTCGACCCATTATAATTGTAGTTTCCCCGAGGTTTCTTGTTTATATTTTTCTCCCGATTTTTCTCCTTCATCCAAGCCTTTTGAAACTAGGCTCGTTCTTCTTTGACTTGTGTCCGCTCTTTTCCACATGCTTCCACACGCGAATTATAACCGCAAGTGTACCGATCGTGACAAGTAATACAATGGATTGTGAGTCCGAATATCGTCCCACGGAGAACTAAAGGCTAATAATATCTAATTACTACAACCAGTAAAGACTTATTTTGTTTAGAAAATATAACTTAAGATTGATGATTGAATGAAATAAATAAAAACAATAAATAAATAAATAACTCAATTCTACTAATCAACTCAATTAACTAAACATATGATCGATTAGCTTCCCTTGATATCTCTTTTATTCAATTATTCACTAACTCCTCTCTACACTCATCAATTCTATGCTAGTCTAGGAATTTATGAATTACGTCACAACTCTCGCTTATTGACCTAATTATGCGTCTAATCCTAACTCACGGGTCCGCTCGCTAGAATTAAATACATTAAGCACGATTCCTAGAATCCTAAATCGATCACCTTCCGGTCCTTACGATTTACTATTCGACTACCTAGACAACCAGTCACCTCCCGGTCCGTATGGCGTCTAAGCTATGTTCTTATTACTCCCGATTCAATTAAATTGCCTCTCCCGAGTTTAATCCAATTAAACCTAATTTTTCTACCCAATTTTTCAATTGCAAATAGAAAATAAATTCAACCAACAAGAACATAAGCATATGAATTGAATATTGCAGAGATTTATTAATGAAAATCAAATAAATTCAACATCAAGTTTGGCTAATCTCTCCTAGTGAGAGATTCAACCTCTCATGGCTCACAACGAATCAAAATAATTAATGGAGTTCATGTTCATAACCAGAAAAATAATAGAAGAAGAGATAAATAATAAAGGATTAGAATAAACTCTAGGTTGACTAGTCTTCGACAGCATCCTTGAGTCTTCTTCTCCACATAACATCTTGTTCTTCTTCTTCTTGAGTTTCTTCGTGAGAATTTGTGTTTTTCGCTCTCTCAGGCTATCTTTTTTCGTCCAAATTGTGTTATATTTATAGAGCACATGCTTTGACCTAATTTTGGTGGAAATTCTGAGCCTAAAAAGTTTGGAAAACGACGCGCCGTAATGCATCAGGAAGTTTTGCCGATCGATCGGCTGAGTTCCACGATCGATCGGCGATGACGCTGTCTCGGTCTTCATTGGGCGCCCGGTCGATCGGCTCGTATGCCGCGATCGATCGGCGCTGCCGCTGTGAAATCGCATTGTTTGGACGATCGATCGGCGATCGTTCTGCCTTTTTCTGCTATTTTGTAAATCTCTTAGCCGATCGATCGTCTAAATATGCTTGTCCGATCAGCGATGGATCTGCTTTTCATCCTCGATTCTCTTTCACTCCAGATTGCTCCGTTTTGTGTGCTTTTTCATCTCGATTTTTGAATCTTTACTTAAATCATCAGTACACTCACAAAACTCATCAAATCACATAAACTTGAGGATTTTAACAATAATTCAAGCCTGAATTTGCGATATGTGCGTGAGTATTTTGCTCGCTCATCACACCCCCAAACTTAAATCATTGCTTGTCCTCAAGCAACAATGAAGCACAAATTTTAATTATATGATGCATGATTCCTATCTAAGAAAAAATGAATGAATGAATAACTGAATGAATGAATGAATTAATGAATGAATAATCCTAAAATTGAAAACAAAGCAACGTATGATTCTAACTTCAACATCCGGATTCTTTGTCGTGCATGGCATGAATAGTTCTCAGGGACATTTCACCGATTCCCTCGTGGTATCGAAGTCCTCTCGTCCAACTAGAGTTCTAACAAATCAAGCTTACCTCGAAAATGGCAATTCAAGAGTGTGTATTTGTATGCAGCTCCTCTTTCATCCAATCGACTACTGCATACTCAAGAAGACTTAATGTTTCACATTGAAGAGAATCACCATACGCCCGACCTTGTCGCTAATCTCCACTAATTTAGACAACAAGTAACTGAGGATCAAAAGAACTTTTTAGCTTGTAGTGTTACGGCCTCGGTTAAGGTAGGTCGAAGGATATTTTTAAGCTCGAAGTTCACCTAGACCCATAACTTTACGACAACACCACTGAATCTTTTTCAGACCTTCTTTTCCTTCCAATTCTTCCAACCGACTACCAAAACGCAAAAACACCATTTGGACTACCCTTTTGAATTAGAACACTGGATGCACCTATTTTCAACTTTTCTTTTCTTTTCCTCTTTCTCTTTTTTCTTTTTGTTTTAATTCAAAGGTGATCCAATACTTTTATTGTGAGTACGGGTAACGAAATTAGGTTTCAGGATCTATATTTTTAACGTATTCACTCCTCATCAAATGAAATTAAGCACTGCAGTCTAAGTGAACAAGGGTGATTGTGGATAGTGTAAGGCTACTGAGTGTGTAAATGTCACGGGTTGGTAAAATCTGAAATAAAATGGTGATTATAGGCTCAAAATTTTGGGTGCAAAGATATATTGTCAACGGTGTGCTATTTAGGATCAAACGGTCCAAAAGATGGCCTTAATCATTTCCTCAAGTTCTTGTCAGTAAGATTTCGCCTCAAAAAGCTACTAAAGTCGGGTCCTAGAGATCTCAAGCAAGTATTATCAAGAAGAACTTCTATTGCATACATTCATCAATCGGATTTCAAGAGAAGATAATTACGTGCATAGAAGGTGAAATCGCCAAATCCTATGTTTACTATCAATGTGATACTCACAGAAGGGGAGAAACTTACGACACAACGCAGGACTCGACTTCGTGACAGTCCTCATCATCGAATCATGCCATTGCACAAATAAAGAAAACACTAAACGCTTGTTAGAATTCATACAATAGCAACGTTTTTAAATATGCATAATGAAAACAACTAACTCAAAATAAACCTAAATAACCTAAAATAAAGTAAACGAAAATGAAATAGTTCAACAATAATTGAAATAACAACTAATAGAATGTAAGGATAGAATGGTGAACTCCTCTCGCTCTGGTCGCTGTGGCCCTGCCATGCAATGGAAGGCACTCTCCTCAAACTTGAAATAGACAGTGTCCTCAATGTCTCAAATAAAGCGGTGGAAGGAGCCTATTCGGGCCAAGAATCCCAGCCATCGTCGGGTCGCTCCGGGGAAGGGCTGCGGTATGGCCGCAAGAGGTACTCGAGGAAGGGCTCCCGCAGTAGTTCCACCTCAAGGTTGTGCACGTGCTGGCAAGGTGATACTGGCATTGCTGTATGTCGGAAACACGGCGAAGGAGGCAGTCCTGACCCAACTGCAAATTCTCCTAACCCAACTGCAAGTTCTCGAAACCCTAAGCCATCATCGCGGCGATGGAGTCGAGTGAATAGGGCGCGGATGGTTGGGCACCGGGGGAAGAGCCCTCGCCAAGTTGGGGTTGGCGACACAATCGGCGCGCCGCTTGTCGGCGCTCCCGCTCCTCATCGACGCCGGCGTCGATATTCTGAGTGGGAATCAGGTTCATATGCCGAATTCGTGATGGAGCTGCGGGTGGTGGCGGTGGTGGAGGTTGATTGGGAAAAGGCACAAAGCCCACCCCGTCTTTGTCGGGTGTACCGCCAGGCCACTGTTCGTATCGCATCAATCTGTCGTGGTTGAACTTCTTCGGCCCCAGTGTCATTTCCTCATCACTCATCGGCACACCAGCCTGAGCACATAAGTACGTGATCAGGATTGGATGAGTGAGTGCAGATGGGTGTTGTCCCAGATTCGCTCGATGGCAGATAGAGTCTTTAATGATCGTGGCTGCGTCGATGGAGCGGTCGGAGCAGATACAATACGTAAAGAGTACTTGGTCAGTGGTTATCTCCGATCGCTGGGAGGTCGGCACGAGATTGTGGCGGATGAAATGGTACCACGCATGAGCAAAGCGGTTGAGAGCATTGGCACGTAAATGCAGTGGCTTATTTGGGTTGGAGACCGAATAAGACCAATGGGAGCCTAGAAAACCCATCTCCTGCAAGAGAGCCTCATAGTCTGCACAGTCATGTAAGAGTTGATGAAAATCATCATTCGCCATAGTAGGGAGGTTGAGAACGCTCCTTAGGGTTGCCGAGCTGAAGTAGACGTCTTTGCCACGAACCAACACGACATTGCCAGGTCGATTAAAATGCGCGTTGGCGTAGAATTCTTGGACCACCACCACATTTACCGTGCAAGGTTGATTACACAACCGTTGCCATTCGAGCCGGCGTATCTGATCCTATAAATTACCATCGCTAGGCTCGGGAGCGAAGTCATACTCCACGTGAGTCGGTTGGGCGGATTGCACAAAGTGCTTGTAGAGTTTCTCGGTATCTGAATTCACAAACACTTGGGAAAATACTGTCGTAGGTCGGCACACCATCTCCGACGTCACTCGAGTTTTCCGCTTAAACATAGTAGATGAGGAAGTAATCGACCGCAAAAATCATAACAGATAATAGCACACCAAATCAAATCCGCAGCAAGTAGCAGCAAAAAGAAACCATAAAGACGACCACTAACGAAGCTAGATATCACAATTATGCATGATAATCACGACTATCCACCTCTCGGAACAAATAATGCAGCAATAGTTCCAAAACAAACAACCAAGACTCAGTAGAAAGCGCAAAAAACAAAGACGCCACTGAGAAGAAAAATGGTAAACCTCGAAGGGAGTGAGAGAGCCGGCTAGGAAGATGCGCGTAACGTGGGTTGCGTGAATGTGGCGCTCGGAAGGCGAGAGCGTGGCGGAGGGACGAGGTGGCGCTCGGACGAGTGAGTGAGAGCATCACTCGGGTTGGTGTTGCGGAGCGGCACTCAGGAAGAAGTGTGGCGGAGTACAGCTCGGCGCTCGTGAACAGCGCGGTGCAAGGGGGCGAGAGGGAGAGACGGAGAGCGTGATGGGCTCGCGAGGGCATTCAGGTTGGTGCAGTGAGGAGAATCGGGAAAGAGTAAGAGAGAGATTAGAGTGGGCGAGGGTTGGCCAGCGGCAAGGATGTTCTGGTGAGAGAGGTCGTCGAGAGTGGGCGGCGAGATAGGATGTTTTGGTGAGGGAAAGAGGTGTGGAGAATGGGAAGATCGATCGGCTGGGTTGAGAGAGAGGGAGATTGGGAGAGAGGATATGAATGTTGTAATGAGCGATCGGCTGAAAGGGTTTTAAAACCCTTAAAAAGAAGCCAAACGCCCCCGTTTTAGGGGCTGTGTGAGGGTAGCCGATCGATCGGCTAGTTTTAAGCGATCGTTCGGCTATTGATCGGCTAGCGATGTTATCTCGGCCCGATCGATCGGCGATGGCTCAGCTCCCTTGGTAAATTCTGTCTTCGAAGAGCTGCGATCGATCGCCTAAAGTGCGCGATCGACCGGCAGTGAAACGTTTTTTTTTCTATCTGCAGGCAAAAAAACAAAAATATTAGTAATCCATATCGAAATTACAAAACAAAAATAAAATAAATAAAAATAAAAAAGAAACTAAGCTTAAAAACGAAAAATAAAATAACGCTCGGGTTGTCTCCTGAGAAGCCGATCCGTTTAACGTCCATCTTGACGCTGCATCTTCATTCATTATCCTTCTCTCTTTGTTGTCCAAGTAACTCTACGGTGGCATGTTGCTTCCTCTTATGAATTTCATCTTAGGCTGGAATAGCTGTTGGCACAACTGGGGTATTCGGGATCTTACCACGCATTTTCAAACGTTTGAGATATAACCATAGGCGTCTTGTCATGGAATCTGGTTTGGTTAGCTCATTCTGTAGGATCTTGCCTTTAGATTCAGCTACTCTGACCGCCTTCTCCACTATGGCATCTACCTCACCTCCTTTGCACATGGGCTTTACTTTATATTGCTTGGGTAAGTGGGATTTGTGAAAATTGACCTGGTCATTGTCCACTCGAAGTGTAAGACAACCTGCCTCAACATCGATTAAAGCTCTGCCCGTTGCTAAGAATGGTCATACAAGGATTAGTGGGACCTCATTGTCATCCCCAATATCTAACACCACAATATCTAACACCATAAAGTCGACCGGATAGATAAACTTATCGACTTTGATGAACACATCTTCAATAACTCCCTATGGTTTGGCTATGGAGCTGTCGGCCATTTGAAGTGCGATGGTTCTTGGCTTTGCTTCCTGAAGTCCAAGCTTCTTAAAGATCGATAGCAGCATTAAATTAATGCTTGAGCCCAAATCACACTGCACATTGTTAAGTGTGGTGTCGCCGATCGTGCAAGGGATGGTAAAGCTCCCGGGGTCTTTCTCCTTCTTGGGTAACTTTCTTTGGACTATGGCACTGCATTCTTCAGGTAGACTTATCATCTTAAACTCCTCCACTTAATGCTTCTTTGACATCATCTCCTTCAAGAACTTTACATAGTTTGGCATGTGTTCGAATGCATTTGCGAATGGAATGTTTATGTGCAGTCTTGAATACCTCAAGGAACTTATAGAATTGTTCATCGAGGTTCTTCTTCTTGAAGCACTGGGGATATGGGAGTGGCGTGGTGATCATCGGAGGATTGTCAGGGAACATTATTCTTCCTGGCGTAAACGGTACTGGCTGTTTCTCTACTCACTCTCCGAATGTCTCCTTCTTGGCTTTCATTAGAGCCTTTGTCTCACCGTTTCTCTCTATTGTAGTTTGTACTTTTGTGCCACTCCTCACTGTGATTGCCTTGCATTCCCTTACATTATTCTCTGCATCATTCGAGAAAGATCGGGTTGCTTGCTCCTTGACTGCCATTGCCAACTGTCCAATTTGAGTTTCTAGGGTTTTGATAGAGGCTCCCATGTTTGTGCAGTGAATCTCCAAACTGTTGAAGCGCTTATCATAAGCATTCATTCTCTTCCTCGACTCAATAACAAAGACGTTGAGGTTGTCCTCTAGAGTTGACGCCCTCTTTTCCACAGGCGTGTTGTAATATGAGGAGGATTGCCCTTGGAAACCTGGAGGTGGTACATTAAGAGCGTTTATTGTGTTGCTATAAGAGAATTTCTCGTGATTCCTCAACCCTGGATGGTAGTGAGCGGGCAGATTGTTGTTTGGCCGAAATTGATAATTCATGTTCCCAACAAACTGAACATTCTCTACTCCAAACTGCTTTTCTGGCTGCTGTGCCTGTTTTGGCTGACTCTGCATCGCAGCTACTTGTCCTATGGTTGGCCGTTTTTTGCTTGACAATTTATTGGTGAGTGAGGCTAGTTGAGCTTGAATAGCAGATAGTTGGTCCACCTCTAGAACCCCTGCAACTCTCTTACCCGTATTCCTGTCCGATGGTGCTTGATAGTGACTAGAGGCCATCTCTTCATAAAGTTCACAAGCTTCCTTAGCTGTCTTGTTCATCACTTAACCTCCCGCTGCTACATCAACCATACTCCTAGTGGCATAGTTCAGCCCGTTATAGAAAGTCTGAGCTTGAAACCAAAGCTCGAATCCATGCTGTGGGCACCTCCTTAATAAGTCCTTAAACCTATTTCATACATCATACAGTGATTCACTCTCCCCCTATTGAAACTAGCTAATCTCTGCTCTCAGCTGTGAAGTCAGCTCTGGAGGGAAGAACTTTGTTAGGAATTTCTGCACCATGACATCCCAAGTTTCAATGGACCCTTTCGGTAAAGCGTGAAACCATGTTCGAGCCTTGTCTCAGAGAGAAAACGGGAACAACTGTAGCTTGATTGTGTCGTGAGGCACACCATTATACTTCACGGTGTCGCACAATTCCAGAAAAGAGGACAGGTGGTTATGGGGATCTTCAGATGGCGAACCCCCAAACTGTTGCTGCTGAACCATGGCGATCAAACCGGGTTTCAGCTTGAAGTTGTTTGCATTAATGGCCTGATGCCGAATCCCAGAGTAATTCTCATTGACTACAGGACTCAGGTAGTCTCAAAGGGTTCGAGTTTCGTTCTGCGGTTGCTGCCCTTCATTCCGAGGTTGTTGCCCGCGCGAGCTTGTATGATGTTCGTGTTTCGCGCATGTTGCACTGCCGGTCGGTCGTCGGTCATTGTGAACTCAGAAGTAAAATTTCTATTGATCTTTCTCGAAGATCTGAGTGTTCTTTCAATCTCTGGATCGAGTGGTAATATGCCTTGACTACTTAACCTTGGCATACACCTGTCACTTGTGAAACACAAAAACGACCGAAGGGACCGGCAAACGTAAGTTAACAAAAATAAAGGTTCTAAATCAAAATAATTCTTGTTTATTGTAGTATGAAACAGAATTAGATGATTAGTTCCCCGGCAATGGCGCCAAAAGCTTGTTCGCTTTTTTCCACACGCGAATTGTAACCGCAAGTGTACGGATCGTGACAAGTAATACAATGGATTGTGAGTCCGAATATCGTCCCACGGAGAACTAAAGGCTAATAATATCTAATTACTACAACCAGTAAAGACTTATTTTGTTTAGAAAATATAAGATTGGTAATTTAATGAAATAATTAAAAATAATAAATAAATAAATAACTTAATTCCACTAATCAACTCAATTAACTAAACTCAGGATCGATTAGCTTCCCTTGATATCTCTTTTATTCAATTAGTCACTAACTCCTCTCTACACTCATCAATTCTATGCTAGCCTAGGAATTTATGAATTACGTCACAGCTCTCGCTTATTGATCTAATTATGCATCTAATCCTAACCCACGAGTCCGTTCGCTAGAATTAAATACATTAAGCGCGATTCCTAGAATCCTAAATCAATCACCTCACAGTCCTCACGATTTACTATTCGACTATCTAGACAACCAATCACCTCCTCATCCTTATAGCGTCTAAGCTATGTTCTTATTATTCCATATTCAATTAAATTGCCTCTCACGAGTTTAATCCAATTAAACCTAATTTTTCTACCCAAGTTTCCAATTACAAGTAGAAAATAAGTTCAACCAACAAGAACATAAGCATATGAATTGAATATTGCAGAGATTTATTGATGAAAATCAAATAAATTGAACATCAAGTTTGGCTAATCTCTCCCATTGAGAGACTCAGCCTCTCATAGCTAACAACGAATCAAAATAATTAATGGAGTTCACGTTCATAACCAGAAAAATAATAGAAGAAGAGATAAAGAATAAATGATTAGAATAAACTCGAGGTCGATTAGTCTCCGACAGCTTCCTTGAGTCTTCTTCTCCACGTAACAGCTTGTTCTTCTTCTTCTTGAGTTTCTTTGAGAGAATTTGTGTTTTTCGCTCTCTTAGGTTCTCTTTTTTCATCCAAATTGTGTTGTATTTAAAGAGCACATGTTTTGACCTAATTTTGGTGGAAATTCGGAGCCTAAAAAGTCTGGAAAACGACGCCGTAATGCATCAGGAGATTTTGCCGATCTATCGGCTGAGTTCTACGATCGATCGGCGATGACGCTGTCTCGGTCTTTATTGGGCGCCCGATCGATCGGTGCTGCCGCTGCAAAATCGCATTGTTTGGGCGATCGATTGGCTGGTATGGTTCGATCGATCGGCGATCGTTCTGCCTTTTTCTGCTATTTTATAAATCTCTTAGCCGATCGATCGGCTAATTATGCCCGACCGATCGGCGATGGATCTGCCTTTCATCCTCGATTCTCTTTCGCTCCAGATTGCTCCGTTTTGTGTATTTTTTTATCTCGATTTTTGAACCTTTGCTTAAATCACCTGTACACTCACAAAACTCATCAAATCACATAAACTTGAGGATTTTAACAACAATTCAAGCCTAAATTTGCGATATGTGAGTGAGTATTTTGCTCGCTCATTAACTTGCACCAATCAATACACTGCCCTGAGCACGCGGGCCACACAATCAGCCATATTGGTCGAAGTTCTAAACCACTGTCAACAGCCATAGCCAGCTCTGGATTAAAGATCTTCATCTCGCTCCTCAACCTTTCCTCCTCTGTGGGTGCCAGACATTGGCATAGCCTAGCCATTTGAATAAACTTAGTGATTTCTTCGGTCACGGACATGCTTCCTCGTCTCAGATTGTTAACTCCTTTTGTTGGGTACTCATAATTCTCTTATTGAAGAATTTGGCATTGAATTCTTCTACGAATTCGGTCCAAGTCATTTGATTCACACCTCTCCTTAAGGTCACTATTTCCCAAAAATAACGTGCATATTTCTTTAGTACGAAAGACGTTGTTTAGGCATAATTAGTTAAATAAATAAATGAAATTCTACAATTAAGTTTTATTTTATACAAATAAATTATGTGATAATACAAAAAAATATTAACCAAGTCGTCATGTCGAAAGAGCAACGCTCAAGAAAGATTGATTTTTATATAAGGCGTACTTTGTGATCTCTTCCGCACTTACTAGAGGGAGTTTTGTCTAGGAAAGTCGGATTTTAACCGAGCCATAGTATCATTTCTAGTCGATCTGGGACCCATTGCCTCTTGGCAAACACATTTACGTTACTATATAATCGCATTTAAGGCTTTTTATTTTTGTTTTATGCTTGTTAAGTTTTATCGATAACCACCAAATATTATTTTAGAATCAAACTCAAAAGAGTTGAATTAGATTCAAGGATTCAAACAGTTTACAGATGACTAGTTTTGACCTTATGTTATGGCTCTAGGTTTATAGCGCTGTAGTGACCTAGTACCAAAGTCCGAAGAAATTCTAAGTTTCGAATAACTAAGGTGAGTACAATCTCACTATAATACGGATTAGCTCAAAATAAAAGATATGATATGCTTTGTAATGATGACGTCACGTTACATGTATATGATGTTGACTATGTTATGTATTTTAAGATTATGAACTAATGTTCATGACCTTGTTTATAATCTCTAAGAAAGTATCATTAAATTACGATATGAATGATACAATGATATAATAAGCTATATTATATTATATTATGCCACGTTGTATGTCACATGATTTAATACTTGAAACATAAGTTAAACAATATGTCCTACCACCCTCATAAGTGAGGTTATAAATTTGTCTCTTGAATCGACTTAAGGGCAATATAGAGCGGCTTTTATAAAAAGAAAAATATATGATATGACGGATCAATGGTCGTCGAGGACCAGTACACCATCATCACCCATTGGTTCGGTGCGCAACCCAATACGTACATACATATAATGAGAATTCTCTAAGAGAGATTCGTAATAGAATAATTAAATGAACCTAATTGGTCATGCATTACATATCATGATTTGTGATAAAATAATTGAATTTCATTGGGATGTTAGCTAGCTATGTTTTTTGTCCGTACTGTAGGTAAGAAACCTATGATATAACGTATCATAGGTTGGAAGGAGAAGGTGTGCAGTGGTAACGAGGTAAAGGTTATGGAGACCACTTATCTTTCGCATTTCTTAATATTTAAGACATTTATTTAAGATTAAGTTTAACGAGTATTTATGAGACCGTATTATAGAAAATTACTATTATGGTTATTTTCGAATATGATATTATAAGCAAGTTCTAATCGATTCATAAATTATAATTGTATAAAAAAATTTAGTATATTTACAAGTTATAAATAGAGTAAGATAAGTATGCTAATGACTCGAAATATCAAATCGTTACAATCTCCCCAACTTATAGAATTTTTATCAACGAAAATTGGCTTACATATAGGTTCAAAATTACATAGAGAGTCGGCTAGTAACATACGTAAAAGATTTTACAATACAAGTTGAAATTTCAGTTTAAGCTTAATTAATTAAATTAATAATTAAATTCTATAATAAAGTTTTCTTTATACAAATATATTATGTGATAATACAACGAATGTTAACCAGTACAAAGAGTAATGCTCAAGAAATATTGGCTTTTAAATAAGGCATACTTTGTGATCTCCTCCGTACTTACCTAGGATCCTCGGGGAGTTCTAGATAGGAAAGTCGAATTTTAATCGAGACTATAGTATCATTTCAAATCAATCTGTAGACTTCTTGGCGAACACCTTTCCGTTACTATGTAATCGCTTTTAAGGCTTTTATTCTTTTTATTATTATTATTATTCTTGGTGAACATCTTTCTGTTACTATGTCACCACGATATCCATAGACATACTATGTAATCGCTAAATATTATTTTAGAAGCAATTTCTAGAGAGTTGAATTAGATTCAAGGATTCAAATAGGTTGCGAAGAACTAGTTTTGATCTTATGTTATGTCTATAGGTTTAGAGTGTCGTGGTGACCGAGTACCAAAGTCCGAGGAAAATCTAAGTTTCAAACAACTAAGGTGAGTACAATCTCACTATAGTACAGATTAATTTGGTAAAAAAGCAAATGTTATAAGAACCACTTATCTTCTGCATTTTCTAATATTTCCTAATTATAACGAGGACGCGACGGTTGATGTTGATCAAAGGAACTAAGGGATCAAGGAAGAATTCTATCTTGCATCTACCTTTAGGCAAAATTTTGAATCCCTAATATGAATATAGAAGACCTAGGTTGATGATGCTTGAAATTAAGCATGATTAGAATTTTAAAGTTAAGATTTACATAATGAACACAATAGACGCTGGAAATTTTGATGTACTATTATGGTTTTTCGACGAATTATTTCCTAACCTCAAAAGGTTCTAAAAACTAATAAAAAAATCTTAAACATTTATTTATATGCATAGTTCATGCCTATAAAATTTCAGACCTAAATGATGTGTAAATTTTCCTATAAAAATTCAGATGTAAAAGTTTCACGGATTCATAATGTTGTCGGCAGTTTTTAGGGTTTTATGTTTCGGATTTTAAAACCTATGAAAACAATTCTGTATGGTGATAAAAATTTAAAAGATGATTTTTCTATATATTTTGAATGATTATAAAAATTTATCGGTCTAGATATTATTTTTAAGATTAAAAAATTAATCATCAAACGATATTGCATGTGCTGCAACAATTTCCAGATTTAAAGAGCCACAGTTTTTTAGCAATATGACCATTTTAACGACAGATATAGGTTTTGACTATGAAAAATAAAATGTAAAAAATAAAATTTTAAGTAACTTTTTAGAAATAAAGTTTTTGCCAAATCTATTTTGAAGTTGATGAAAAATGTGGTTAAAGTCATATATTTGTTTCTAGATTATCAAAGAACCTTATGATCCGATGAGTTTCTGGAAAAACGTATAACTGAAAAACTTTTGATCATTGAAAATCACAGAGCATTACTTCAAAAAGTTTTTCTAGATTTTATGAGTAATAAAAGATATAATGAAATGAAGTTTCGACCCATAATTTCGTTTCTCTTTTTGCTAATTTTCAATCCAATTTTAATGATGATGCATAAGAGAAAAATGTTTATTTTTGAATATATTAATGATCTGAAAATTTTGAAATAATTTTATAAAAAATATATTTGTGAAAATTTTATACTTAACGACTAAACTGCAATTTTGATAAAAATATTCGGTCAAAACAAAAGTTTTAGTTTATTCGAAATTAATTAAATAAAAAAAATTCTATAATTATGAAAATTATAGGGTCAAAACTGAAATTTCATATGAAAGTTTTTCATTATAATGAAATTTCATTAATTACATTTTAGTTATAAAATTTCAGTTTTTAAATAAATTTCACATGAAATTTCAATTTTTATGGAATTTCATTTATTCATTTAATTAGTTAGGACAAAAGTGAGATTTTAATTTTGACCTATACTTTAATCATAATTGCAATTTAGTCCTTTAAGTACAAAATTCTAATAAAAATGTCATTTTCTAAAATTATCCCAAAATTTCTAGATCATTAATATATAAATTGGATTTAAAGTTTATCAAAAATAGAAACGAAATTATGAGCTGAAACGTAATTCCATTATATCTTTATTTACGCTCAAAATATGAAAAACAATATCTGTAGTAACTCCCTATGAATTTTAAAGATATACAATTTTTCAATTATATGTTTTTCCATAAATGGATCGAATCATAAAGTTCTTTCATAATGTACAAACATATATATGATTTTAACCAAATTGTTTGTGAACTTAAAAATAGATTTGGCAAAAATTTTATTTCCGAAAATTTGTTCAAAATATAATTTTCTAAATTTTTGTGTTCATTGTCAAAATCTAGATCTGTCGTTAAAATGGTCAAATCGTTAAAATTTTGTGCCTGTCCAAATCTAGAAACAGTGGTAGCACCCTCAACAAAGTTTGACGATTAATTTTCGAACCTTAAAAATAATATTTGGACATATAAATTTCAAGAATCATTCAAAAATATAAAATCATCATCCTTTAAAATTTTATAAATATATGACATCGTTTTCATAAGTTTCAAAAATCTCAAACATAAAACCCTAAAAACTGTCGGACAACATTGTGAATCTGCGCAACTTTTACGTCCGAATTTTTATAGAAAACTTAACATATCAGCTAAGTCTCAAATTCTACAGGCATGAATTAGACATATAAATAGACGTTTAATATTTTTTTCTTAATTTTTAGATCCATTTAAGGTCATTAAATAATTCGTTAAAAAACCAGCAAAATACCTAAAAACTTCCAACATCTAGTATATTCATCATGGCATGTAAATCTTGACTAAAAATTTTAATAACGCATAATTTCAACCATCATCAACCTTGGTCTTATATATTAATATAAAAGCTTCAAAAGTTTACCTAAAAGTAGATGCAAGATAGAATTCTTCGTTGAGCAATTAGTTCATTCGATAAACGTCAACCGTCACGTCCGAGTCCTTAAACGCTTTAGAGAAATACCGTACCATATAAGTATCAAATCAAAACTAGACTTAAAATAAACTTTTAAAAGGACATCATCTTACCTTAGAGATTGAAATATAGTCTCTAAAAGTGTCCTATAGGTCCGGCCTCTTTATTGTATTTTTATCTCCTTTCTCTTTATCTCTTTCTCTTTCTTTTCTCTTCTTTTTCTCTCTAAGGTTTTTTGTGCTTCTTAAGAATTATGATAGGGGTTAACTTTAAGCACCATTGATCCATAATGAGCGTGTAATAAGGCTGCAATAGGAAGAGAAATAAATTCTCAATTTTCCCTCTTAATTTTCCCTTATCAAGCTTTTTCCATAAAAGCTCAATTTTTTCCTTTTGGTATATTTGGGCACATTTTAGTCCAAAGTTCAAACCACTAATGCGCTCATTTCATGCTATCTTAAGGATATTCTTAAAGCTATTTTTAGCACCGTGTGACTATTTTCAAACTACCGTAGTTTTGTTACAAAACGACACGTAGGTTTCACCCTTGTGTAAACACGACTAACAATTTTGTAGTTTCTATTTCAACTTATAATATTATTATAAAAAATAATAAAGAAAATAATAAAGAAATAAATTACAAAATTATTTATTTCATTAACATTATACGTTAAAAAGTCTGGTTATCACACTAGAAGATCCTCATCATGGTGTATGTACCGCAGGGGAGCGCGCTCAATGAATAATCGATGAGAGTATATAAGTCCTCAACGACCAAGGCCAAAACATCATAAAATTTCATTAAACTTTCTGCTTAATGCCTTTTGGTCGACACCATGAGAACGAGCAGTATGACACAGTTTTAACTTCAGTTTTCACTTGATTAATTAAGTGACATGCATCTTGATCATATGGAAATTGAACTTTTAATATATCGTAATCATATTTATAAATTACTATTATAAAAACATGAGATCATAACATACATTATAATCATGTTTATAAACCACTATTACAAAAATATGATATCAAAACCTTTAAAACTTTCATCATGTAAACATTCCATAACATGATTCATATAAACTTTAACATACGTCACATGCTTTCATCATGTAAACTTTATTTAACATACGTTACATTATATATTGCACAGCATAATTTTTCTTTTGAACTACTTCGTACCCCCTTTTTTTTTTTTGGGACTACTTCATATTGTTATACATGCTAGAATGAATATAACAGATGCTGAAAATTTTGATGTATTCTACCGGTATTTGGACGAATCATTTAGTGACCTTAAAAGGTTCTAAAAATTAAGAAAAAAATTATTGAACGTCTATTTATATGTCTAGTTCATTCTTATAAAATTTCATACCTAGATGATGTGTAGTTTTTCCTATAAAAAAATTTAGATGTAAAGGTTGCACAGATCTACAATGGTGTCCGATAGTTTTTAGGATTTTATGTTTGGGATTTTGAAACCTATGAAAAAATTTCGTATGGTCATAAAAATTTAAAAGATGGTGTTTCTATATTTTATGAATGATTTCAGAAATTATTAGGTCTCGGTATTATTTTTAAGGTTCGAAAATTAATTGTCAACCTGTGTTGCGTGTGCTGTTGTTTCTAGATCTGGACAGCCACAGTTTTTGAGTGATTTGACCATTCTAACAACAGATATAGATTTTTAAAATGACAAAAAAATTGTAGAAAATTAAATTTTGTATACTTTTTCAGAAATAGAGTTTTGGCCATATTTATTTCTAAGTTGATGAAAAACGTGCTTAAACTTGTAATAATCATTTTGTTAGCGGGAATTCTTCAGGGTGTTATAAGACCCCTAGGGACGCCATAAAACGATTTAAATAAATAACGATGAATAAAATGAAAACAGTGTAGAATGTAACGATTGTAAAACACGAGAATTTGGTAACGTAGTTAAAATTCGCCTAGGATTGTGGGGCCACGCCCAGCTGAAAAAGATCCAATAGTATAATGTTGAACGAGTACAATTAGACGTATTCGTGCTAGGACTCCTCTTACACTGAGTCGCCGCATACCCGAACATTTAGTCTTACAATTCTCATACTCGTGTTTCAACTCTCACAAATATATCGATAAATTCTCCCAAGCTCACAATACAATAAAATACACTCTTAAGGTTCTCATGAATAGTAACTGCGTTTTCTCTTCAATAATGAGCAATATATAATGAACAATAGTTAATGAGAAACTTCCTTTGAGAGAAAAAGTAAATTCCCATTTTTCCAAACCCAAAATAATCTATGTTATGGTCGAAATCATGATAGGCAGTAAAAGGGTAGTGTTCCTTTTTATTTTCGGTAACAATCATCAAAGATTTGGTCAAAATGCGCTTTCACAGTTTCCCAAAATTCGTTTGCCAAATATAGACCGTGTTGCAACACCGACTACAACACCCGATCTAATTCCTGTCCAGATTTTCTATAATTTGTACAGAGAATAATTTGACAATCCAAGAAGATATGATCCATATGATCCAATGATTTTGCTAATAAAATGTCAACAACAAAAAACCTAACAATCTCCCCTTTTGGCATTTTTGTTTGGCAAAATCACATAGCAAAAAAAAAAAAATACTAAGACTCAACAATACTCCCCTTTTTTTCCAGCAAAAAGGACAAAGACAAAAGAACACATCAAACCACAAATTGCATCAAGAATAGTAGGAATATTAGCAATAGGAGTAGGAACACCATGTGGATAGAAGAGACACCCTACAAAGAATCCTAGAAACTAGTATTTTCAGTCAGAGATGTACTACCAACAATAGTAGACGAACAAGAAGCATGAGAAGTAAAAGTACCAAATGCAGAAACATTAGTAATAACATCACTAAAGTGATCTAACTCCCACTACGAGTCAGCTACATGCTTTCCATGAATAGTTTTCTTGTTGATTCTGTTATCTTCCATAGTTTTCAAAGAAGTTCATGTCATTTGCAGCGTAAATCTGACTTTTTCACTCATATTTTCTTGATTTGTTTTTGAGGTGGAACCTTCTCTTGATTGGCTCTTCTAAGGTCTGTAAAGTACTGATAACATCATGGCCTAATGTGACCTCTTTTGTTACAATGGTAATAGATTGGAACCTATCTTTTTTCTCTCATTCTTCCTTGTGTCTCAGCAGGTTTACGTGCGGGAGTCGCATAAGGTGTTCTAGTAAGTGTCATCGTAGGTGCCTTCAACTTCATATCTTCATAATTCTTCACATTAGACGTGCTTGCCTAAATAAACACAATTTGAGCAGTAACCGACTTCCCAGCACCAGTGTATCCAAGGCCATGATGCTCTTTCTCTATTCTTACCGCGGTCAAAATTTAATCTACCTTAGAAGAACCAGAGTATAGCATCTTTACCGATTTCTTCATGTTCTCAAGTTCTGTAGTAAGCTCAGCCTCTTTGTCTTGACTCTCCTTTAGCTTCTTCTCCAGATCAGACGCGGTCTTCTAAAGGTTGTTTCTATCAACATCAAACTAGACCACTTGGCTGGTTAACTTCTCATCCAACATTGCTAAATTAGTTTATTTCTTGTACAAAAGCTTATAGGCTTCAACCAGTATTTCTTCAGTCCTATCATCATCATCACTGCTTTTATAGATGACTGTCGAAACACCACTTGTTACACCGGAAGGGACACCATATGCACTTTAAGTTTCTGTAGTTCCTATAACGTAAGTTTTAGAAGCAAAAGCAACAAAGTTATATTCATCATCATTACTGTAATCAGAATCTCCATCACTCCAAGTAGCATGGAGGGTCTTGTTTTTGTTATTAAGTGTATTGGCACACTCTGCTCCTATATTCTCAAAGCCTTCATATTCACTGCATTGAATTCTCTTGTTCTTCGTATAGGACTCCAAACTATTTTCTACATTGAACCTGTTTCAAAAACGTGCATGAAAACATAAGTGCAATACCAAATAGCTTCCTGACATAGGTTTCTTACCTATAGTACGAACTATTAACTTGTGAGCTAAAAGCCTAGTGAAATACAACTATTTTCTCACAAATCATGATATGGAATGCATGACTAATTAGGTTTATTTATTAATTATATTACTAATCTTTCCAAGAGGATCCTCATCATATAAGTGTACATACCAAGTTGTGCGCCGAACTAATGGGTGACGAGGATGTACTGATCCTCGACAACCATTGATCCGTCATATCATATCTTTTCTTTTCATAAAGGCTGCCCTATATTGCCTTTAGGTCGACTCAAGGGACGGCTTCATAACCTCACTTGTGAGGGACTGGTACGACACAATGTTTAAACTTACGTCTCACTTACTAAAGCTTGTGACATACAACGTGACATATTATAACATACCATACACTATTATTTTATCATATCGTTCATAACGTGGTTCAATGAGACTTGCTTAGCGATTATAAATAAGGTCATGAACGTTAATTCATAATCAAAATCATCATCACATACATGACATCATCATACACATGAAAATATTACATTATCATGACAAATCATATCATATTTTTATTTTGAACTAATCCGCACTTTAGTGAGATTGTACTCACCTTGGTTGTTTAAACACTTAGACTTTGCGTACTTTGGTGCTTGATCACCTCGGCGCTCTCACACCTAAGATCATAACATAAGGTTAAAACTGGTCATTCGGAGAATCCCTTAATCTACATCAACTCTCTAAGGTTTGATTCTAAGTAACGCTTGGCGATTAATGTTAAAACATTTCATGATAAAAAATTTTAAAACGATTACTTGGTAATGTAAAGGTGTTCACCAAGAAGTCCACAGATCAACAGGAAATGATAATATGGTCTCGCTTAAAATCTGACTTTCCTAGACAAAATTCCCCGAGGTTCTCAGGTAAGTGCGGAGGAGATCACAAAGTACGCCTTATTTAAATACCAGTCTTTCTTAAGTGTTGCTCGTTTGACAAGACGACTTGGTTCAAATCTTTGTATTACCAAGTAATTTATTTGTACTAAATAAAAATTAATTATAAAATTCATTTATTTAAATTAAGTAATTTAACCTAAATTGAAATTTCAGTTTAGACCAAATACTTTTAATAAAATTGTAATTTAATTAATCCTTAAAGTAAGAATTTCGACCAAAATGTCCTTTTATAAAATTAGCCCAAATTTTATAGGTCATTAATGTATATAAAAAACATTTTTCTTTTCAGCATTGGTTTAAAATTCGGCTTTAAAGCTTACCAAAAATATAAATAAATTTTAGGATCGAATTTTAATTCCATTATATATTAATTACACTTAAAATCTGGGCAAATTTTCTGAACTAACTCCCCATGATTTTTAAATATACACAACTTTCCAGTGATAAGCTTTTCCAGAAAATCAACGCATCATAATGTTCTTTCACAAGGTAGAAATAATTATATCGCTTTAATCACGCATTTAGTCTACGTAAAAATTGATTTGGGAAGAATTATATTTTTGAAAAGTTGTTCAAAATTTAATTTTCTACATTTTTTTGTCATGGTCAAAACCCAGATCTTATGTTAAAGTGATTAAAAACTAGACAACCCTTCCACTACTCAAACTGTCCAGAAAGACCGCACCGAGTATATCGTAGTTCCAAAATTTTTAAACATTAATTTACGCAACAATAAATTCTAAAATTTGATGAATAACATCTACACATATATATATAGATTTATAAAAAATTTATTATTGATAGAAACATTTTTTTCATCCATAAAATATCATCGCTAACATGAAATTTCTAAAACTGCGGTAATTGAAATACGAATCTACGCAACCTATATATCCGGATTTTCATAGAAAAATATACACATCATCTAGGTCTAAAATTGAATAACCATGAAACAGACATATTAATAGACGTTCCTATTTTTTGTCTAATTTTTAGAATCTTTTTAGATCATGAAATAATACGTCTAAATTCTGGCAGAAAACACCAAAATTTCTAGCATTCACAATTTTTATTTTTGCATGTAAATCATGAGTCTAAAAATTCTAATCATACTAGATTTTAACCATAAACAACCTAGATCTCTTATGCACATATTAGGGCTTCAAAATCTTTACCTAGGGTAGATTCTTCTGGAGCCCTTCGATTCTTCTATTGACGTCCACAGTCGAGTCATCCCCTTCAAATGCTTTGGAGAGAAATTTATACTAAGTGAATAACACATCAAAACGAACCTTGAAAACAACTTTTGAGAGAATAAAATCTTGCCTTAGAGGTTGAAATAGAGTCTCTAAATCACTAATATATAGTCGACTTCCTTACTGAAT
Source organism: Boehmeria nivea var. tenacissima (assembly GCA_018132145.1). Taxonomy (NCBI): domain Eukaryota; kingdom Viridiplantae; phylum Streptophyta; class Magnoliopsida; order Rosales; family Urticaceae; genus Boehmeria; species Boehmeria nivea. The sequence goes on from CM030882.1 coordinate 4,886,626, forward strand.
TTTTTCTTCATTTCTTTCTCTCTTTCTCTTTCTTTTCTCTCCCTTTTCTCTCTAGGGTTCTTGAACTTCTTAGGAGTGATATGAAAGATTACTTTTCAGCATCCTGGCCCTCTAAATGGTGTGCATTGGCTGAATAAAGAGGGGAAATTAATTTCCAAAATCCATTCTTAATTCCTCTTATTCATTCTTACATTCTTAAGGTTAATTTTTCAATTTTGGCAATGTTTGGACTACCTCATGGTTCCATGTATTTGAACTTAATATTAGCTTTATTCACCCTTAAAATTTGCAGCCATTATAAGCCCATTTATGGTATTTTAAAGTTATTTTTAGCACCATGACCATATATAAAACTACATGTACTTTTGCCTCTTTTTCGTGAAACTATGCGTAATTTTTGCAACCATTGAATATAGTTAATTTGTTATAGCTTTTTCACTAAATACACCAAATTAAATAATAAATTCTCATAACAAGAATTATCTTTTAGCAAATAAATTAAATATTTATTTATTGAAGGGTCGGCGGAGTCGGGTTATCACAATCTCCCCTTCATATAAAATTTTCGTCTCGAAAATTGAAAGAAATAAATAAAAAGACTAGGAGTTTCGCATATGACAATCTCCTCTTCTTACATAATTTTCATATCAAAAATTAAAATAACTGGGGGTAGCGAGTCTTCATACCATCCTCGCGCTCCCAAGTGGCTTCCTAGATCTTGTGATTCCGCCATAGTACCTGTACCAAAGGTATGAATTTATTTCTTAATACTTTTTCTTCTCTGTCCAAGATCTTTACCGGCTTCTCTTCATAAGTTAAATCTTCGTGTACGTCGATTGGTTCTTCATGAATGTCGTGGACAGGTCAGAGACATATTTCTTCAGCATTGATACATGGAACACGTCATAGACTGATGACAACTCATGGCTAAGGGCCAACTTGTATGCCATTTTCTCAATTCGTCGTACGATCTCAAAAGGTCCCACGTATCTAGGACTTAACTTTCCTTTCTCCACGAATCGTATTACACCTTTTAGTAGAGCCACGTTAAGAAACACGGCTTCTCCCACTTGAAATTTTGGTGGCCTTCGTCTCTTGTCGGCATAACTCTTCTGTCAACTTTGTGCAGTGTCAAGCTGTTGCCGAATCTTTTTCACCGCTTCCGTCGTTTCTCTCATAAAATATGTATGTTCAAGACTAGATTGTCTAACTTCGTACCAGTGGACTTGTAACACCTCCTAACCTAATAATGAAATTAGGCCGGAAGATGTTATTATTTCTTTATTTCTAATGTTTGTAAATATGGAATAATTTTTTTTATATAATACCTCAAAATTCATCTTTTGAAGTAGTAATTATTCTTAAATATAAAGTCAAGGAACTGAATATATAAGACATAATGCGATCATAAATGCCAATGAAAATAAATTAAAAATTATTGCATAAAATGCATTAAAGAAATAAAGATAAATCACCCAGCCACCACGTCGTCCAGCCGTCAACCACCATCGTCCGATACCATATAGTTATTGCCATAAAAATGTTTAAAATAAAGAATGAGTCAAAAGCCCAGTTAGCAAATCTCATGCACGAAAAGAATGATGTGCTTATGCAATATGTGTATAATTTTTATTTTTTATACATTCGGTCATTTGAGTGCTCAGTGTCATGTCTAAGCTATCGGTACCCAGTGGGACGTTAGTTTATTTGGAACCAAGTTGAACATGCCATGGCATCACTGTACATGACGGTTATACATTTGCTCTTTGGTGGAGCACTGGTCCACCGTGCCCCTTACCTACTCAGGCCGATCCTAGACATAGACATGAACACCCTTTATAATTTGTAAAAACATTATATCTTTCATGCATTAGACATAAACATATAAATCGTTTCATAAAGGTATTGGTTGTGACTTTTCTAAAACAACATTCATGCATGCATGTGTGATAATGAGAGTGCAATTACAATCAATCACATTTACATACGACATGTATAATATTCACATAGGGCAAGTATCACATAACAATTCAAAACAATAACTTAAAAACTAATGCAAGTAAGTGGGATTTACTTACAAAAATTTCTTAAGAGTAATTTAATTTTCCCCACAGTAGATGTACCTCACGCGTTCCTTCGGTGTCACCATGTGCGTTACTATTTTACATTAACATTTTACATTTAAGATATGAAATAGATATTAAAACTCTATTATATTACTTTAACCATATAACTAATAGTGTTTAAGATTTTATAAACTATGGTAATAAAATCCTAAAATATGAGTTTAAATGAAACAATTAGCTATATTAAAAATAGTTTCAGCGAACACTACATGATCTACGAATTTTAGCAGAAAATATAAAGCTTTTATAGTTCCAAGAATTTAACTATATACATAAAATGGAATATACACAAATTTTATCCTGATTTTTGAACATATGTAAGTTAGCTTAAAAATTCATCTGACCTGGTCAAATTGTTTTGGATCAGAATTTGTTTTTATGAACAAGTGATAAAGAACATTTTATATCTCCTAAAATACCGACTGTATGGCTTTGAAATTTTATTTACAATTCAGTAACACAATTTTAAGACTATATTAATTTTTATAGAAATTTTAACATGTTCAACAAAATTTTAAAATCGCCCAACGTACCCAAAAATTAATCTGAAAATTCCAGTTTTAATTGAACACATGATAAAGAAAATTAGAGATTTTATAAACTGTAAATCGGTTAACCATGAAAATTTAATGACAATCATATAATATGTATACCTATAGTCCTGATTTTTTAAATAATTATTGAACACCATATACCCCTGTTTAAACATACATAAATTTTCAACTAAAAATATGCCAGATCGATTAATTCTGCGCAATCCAAATGGAAAATTTATGTCGCCTAGATTATGTATTCAAAAATTCCGTAGAAAAATTTTTAGAACCATTCGAATTTTCTAACTGGGATTTTTAAAAATCTTAACACAAAACAAAAAATAAGATCATCAAAATTTCAAATTTACCATTCAAATCAAGCAATAATATTTAGTACACAAAATAAATCAATTGAAGTAATGTAGATCGCGAATTGAAACAACAAACATCAGATTAAACCAATTCAAGCTTATTTATAATTTTTAAAAGACATAAAATACATCAATATAGGTGAAGAATTATGATTCTCGTATTTTTTTTTTATGGAAAATTCCTCCATTGATTCATTGAAAGGGCCCCTGAACTTTAGGGTCAGTTTCATTATGCCCTTAAATTTCAAAACGTTAGATCTGTTCTCCCTATCTTTGAAATTTTGTAAAATTGCCCATTCCCTCAAATATTTAACGAAAAATATTATAAATTTATATTTTAAGGTGTTTTGAAGTTGGTGAAAGGCTGAAATTACTGTTTTATCCTTAAATTAGCGTGGGGTAGTTATATTTTAATAATTTTAACAATATTTATATGCAAAATTTATAATTAAATTCATATATTTTCTTTCCCAAAAAAATTAAGATCTGATCTTTTGCATATTAATATGAATTTAATTATAAATTTTGTATATAAATATTATTAAAATATAACTACTCACAATAATATAAAGATTAAACAATAATTTCAACATTTTTGTAACCTCAAAGTACCTTAAAACACAAATTTAAGGCATTTTCCATTAAATATTTAACGGATGGGTATTTCTACGAAATTTCGAAGAAGAAGGGGAACGGATCTAACGTTTTGAAATTTATAGAGCACAGAGAAACTAACCCCAAAGTTCAGAGGGCAAATGTAAAGTTACCCCTTGTTTGTTTCCCCCATTTCTCTCATTCCATTCCATTCCATTTTTTTCAACTTTTCAAACCCTTCAAACTATTCCATTCCATTTCATTTTTTTTCAACCACTTTTTTCAACTTTCCAAATCCCTATACAATATCTTTAAATCTCAACCATTCATATTACCTCAAAATCAGCAAAGTCAAATCATTCTTACATCATTTTTACAAACCATTTTCAAACAATTCCAAACCATTTTTAAAACTATTTTTTCCATCTCATTTCCATCCCAATAAATGGGATGGAATGGCCAAAATGGCCAAACCAAACAAAGGGTTAGTCCTTAAATTAAGACAGCCACACAGGGGTGCCTCCCCAATGTCAATAGGACCTGAAAAGTGTGAATTAAAAGCCTACTTTGCAACAGTATGAGCCAGCAAATTCAGGTTCCTAGGAATCCAAATGACAGAAACAGCAGACTACAATCATAAGCAGACAAGGCATTATAAAAAGAAGCATGACTTTGCCAGTCCGGTGGCGGGCTTCTAGAGGAGAGAGCCTTGCAAGCCAGTTTAGAGTCCGATTGAAGAAGCAGAGAAGACCACATCTCTCGGGTTGACCATTGGAATGCCACTTCGCACGCCACCAGCTCAGCTTCCAATGGAGAGGTCGTCGTGATACACTGAGCAAGGAGGCAAATCAAAGTTCCATCAGAACTAAAAACCGTCATTCCTACGGCCGCCTTGCCATCCTTGAAGCGAGCCTCCACTGATATCTTGAAAAATTGATGTTCCAAAGCAATAGAAGTGAAGGGCGGAGGATATGGAATACCGGATATACCATCATCGACATGTAAACCTTCCTCGTCAGAAGGAAGTGCCAATCTTTCCTGAACGAATTCCTGTAATCTCTGGCACGCGAGAATTGCATCCGGCTGTACCGCCTTTATAACCAAGTCATTGCGACACCGCCAAATGAGGTCCAGCAGTGTTGCTCCAAACGTGATGAAATGGGTGACTTGGATAGCCAACGACAGGTAATCTGAAAGGCTGAGAATGGCCTGGATAAGATCCGGTCCAGTTAGGACAATGGAGAAGTCGAGGACTTGTCCCCAAGGAGAGGAAAACCAGAGTGAACGAGAATTATGATTCTAGTATTACCTCTTCATAAACTCTTGATTGGTGCCTTTGATATAATCAATTACGTATAAGAGGAAGGCAGTGGGAGAAGAAGAGAATGTGAGAGACGGAACACGAGAGAGAGAGAGCTAAGAAAGAGAGTTTTGAGGGTCATTTTGGTGGTGTATATGAATATGTCAAGGTCTCGTACGGGGCTAAGCCTAGGGAGGCTTGGTAACTGTTATTGTCCGAGAATTCTATCAACGATAGCTTCTTATTTCAAGACCCACCAAAATCCATTATACAAGCTTGTAACATGTCATCCAAAGTTTGAATGGTTCTTTCTAACTGACCATCCGTTTGATGGTGAAAAGCTGTTCTGAACTTGAGCTGTGTCCCTAACACTTTTTGTACGTACTTCCAAAAGTGTGATGTGAAACGAGCATCTCGATCAAAAATAATCAAAGCAGGGACAACATGGAGTCGCACTATATTGGCTATATAAATCTCAGACAATCTCTCTACTTAAAAGGTGACTTTGATTAGTATGAAGTGAGTCGATTTGGTCAGTCGGTCCACAACGACCCAAATTGCATCGTAGCCTTCGAAAGTCCTTGGTAGGCCTACCATAAAATCCATTGTAATCTGGTCTCACTTCCATTCTGGGAGTTCTATGGCCTGTAACTCGCCAACATGATGCTTATGCTCGGCTTTGACCTTCTAACACGTCAGATACTTACTAATGTATTCAGCCACATCCCTCTTCATTCCATTCCACCAAAGTGTTCTCTTAGACCTTGGTACATTTTTGTCGCCCCAGGGTGGACGGAATAAGGTGTCTCGTGAGCTTCGAAGAGTATATGTTTACGTATATCTTCATCATTTGGAACGCAAAGTCTTTCGTCTAGATGTAAAATCCCATGCTCCGAAAGCGTGAAAGACATCTAATTTCCTTTGCGAATTCTTATCATTATATGGATTAGCTCAGGGTCGAGCGCCAAGGCTTCTTTCATTCCATCGAAAATAGTGGGCTAGATTGTCAAATTCACCAAGCTTCCCACTATGAGTTCGATTTTGAGCCCATTGATCTCTCTTTGCAATTTCGGGTGAAGAGTCTGTATAGACATGAGTTTGGCTTCTTTCTTTCTGCTCAGTGTATTCGCGACACTATTCGCTTTCCCCGAGTGATAGTGGATCTCACAGTAATAGTCTTTTACCAACTCGAGCCACCTTATTTGTCTCATGTTGAGATCTTTCTGAGTGAAGATATACTTGAGGCACATATGGTTTGTGAAAATCTCACATCTCACCCCATAGAGGTAGTGTCTCCAAATCTTCAAGGCAAAGACCACGGCCGCCATTTCCAGGTTGTGTGTCGGATAGTTTCTCTCATGATCCTTCAACTGCCATAAAGCATAGGCAACTACTTTTCCATTCTACATTAGGACTGCACCAAGTCCCACCTTCGAGGCGTCACTAAAAATGACCAATGCTTCACCACTTGTTGGAATCATAAGTATAAGTGCGGTCGTCACTCTATGCTTCAAGTCGCAAAAACTCTCTTCACACTTCTCAGTCTATTCGTACTTCTTTTCTTTTCGAGTGAGGGCGGTAAGCTGCGCTACTATCTTGGAAATTCCTTCGACGAAACTTCTATAGTAGCCTGCTAAGTCGAGAACACTCATAACTTCGGTGACACTTCACAGTGCCTTCTAATCATTCACCACTTCGATCTTTGTTAGGTCTACAGATATTCTATCAGCTGAAACCACGTGCCTGAGAAAGTGGACTTTGCTCAGCCAAAATTCACACTTCGAGAATTTGGCATACAATTGATATTCCTTTAAAGTCTGGAGCGCTAGTCTCAAATGCTCTTGGTGTTCTTTTTGATTCCTCGAGTAGATAAGGATATTGTCGATGAAGACGATGACAAACTTATCCGATACTCACAGAAGACTCTGTTCATAAGGTCCATAAATACTTTGGGGGCATTTGTGAGTCCGAAGGGCATCACTGTGAACTCATACTGGCTGTATCGTGACCTAAACGCTGTCTTTGCGATGTTGTCTTCCTTTACCCTTAGCTGATGATAGCCAGAGCGGAGGTCAATCTTTGAAAAGACAGGCGTTCTCTTAAGTTAGACGATAGGACGATAGGTCATCAATCCTCGACAGAGGGTATTTATTCTTTATGGTCACCTTGTTAAGCTCTTTGTAATCCATGCACATCCTAAATATTTCATCTTTCTTGTAATAACCTGAAATCGGAACTACTCATACGAAAAATTTTATTTTTATTTTGAGGCAAACTGTGTGTGATATTTCTCCTGGTTGTATTTTATTTTGAGGGAAAATATTTCAATTTCGGCAAATCTGGCCAACTTTTACAAGTATAAGTGTTTTGTTGCAATTAACGACGTTTTAACTTTGGAATTTTGATTTTCAGCTGGAAATGATTTCAAAATTCCCAACTCCTCTAATTAGATTAATTATGGCATTTTCTAAATTCTTGAAATTTTTAACAACTATTAAATTGATTGGGCCACAAAAAAAAAAAAAGAGAGAAAAAGAAAAGAAAAGTCCAAATTCCAATTAGGTTTTTATTTTCATTTCCTCTTCTTTCTTTTCCACACCTACCAACCGACATTCCCCCCCCCCCCCCCCTCCCCCCCCCCCCCCCTCCCCCCCCCCCCCCCCTCCCCCCCATTTCTCTCCATCTTACTCGATCTTTCTCTCTCTCTGTCTCTTCCACCGACGCCGGCGACCAAGCCCACTCCGGCGAGTCCTTCGCAGGCCTCCCCTCCGGATGAGCTCCGCCTCAAGTTCCTCGCGCGACTCCAAGCCGCGACGCCCAGTCCCGCCTCGCCCCTGCACGCTTCAGCTCGAGCTCACACAGTCCCGTGCGAGCAGCTCCGCCGAAGACTCCAGCGGCACGCCACCACGCCGCTCCGCACCTCCCAGCCTCCACGTGAGCTGTCCGCGTCTCGCCCAAGTCCTGGCGCCTCACCCTCGCGCTCGCCCATGCCCAGCCAGCCCAGTGCCGGCGTCTTTCGTGCTGCCCCGAGCCCTGCGCGCACGCGCTGCTCCGCTTACCTCCGGCGACCCCGAACGCAGCCGGCCTTGTCGCGCATCCTTCTTGCGCCGCCCTGAGCAGCCCCAGTGAGCCCAGCCTCTCCCGCGCCGCCTCGAGTGCGCTTAGCACCGACCCAGCCCTCCTCGTGGCTCGCGTAGGCCCCGCCGTGCACAGCCCCGCCCCGTCAGCCGGCCTTTGCGTGCCGTCACGCCCCAGCCTTCTGCTCGAGCTCCGCCCCGAGCCTCCGGCGGTGTACCAACCAGCCGTTCGTTGAGCCCCGCGGAGCCGTCTGAAACCCCGCCGCGAGCTACGCCTCGGTGAGCCTCGAACTCAATTTTTTTAACCCGAAGATAATTTATGTTCGCATTTTTAGTGTTTGGCGTTGTTTCAATTATTTTTTCGAGGTTGTGGCGAATGTGTGGGTTAATGGAAAGTTGTGTTCGTGTGGCATTGGGCATTGTGGCTTTGATAAAGCTTTCGTTTACTAGAACCTTTGCAATTTGTTGGATAATCTATAATTTGAAAATTTATAGTTCTAAAGCTTGCGCTATGTCGAGTTCAGTGTTGTAGTTATTAAAAGCTTAAATTAACTAACGGGTTGGTTTTGAGCCGAGACTTAGAAACCCGGTAATAAGTTAAACTAATATATGTGTAAAGAGTTTGCTACTCTTGGTGATTTTAGTGGTCGTTGAAATTGGTGAATTAAACATTTGGTTGGTTTTATTTCCTTTAATGATGATATTTGTACTCTCAAAGATTAGTGTTTTTGGTGATATTATCGTTTTGGAAAATCTGATATTTTGTGGAAATTGTGAATGTACAAACTTGAGAAATTGCTTAAGGAAGCGATGATTTGTGAGTTGGAACTTTCAAAGTAGAAAACATACAAATAGAATTTTCTAAAGAGAGATTTTGTAATCGTTGAATCTCTAGATGTACCCGTGCTTAGACGAGCAGGAACTTAATTTTCTCTTTTTAGACGTTGTTTTAGAAATCTAAAATTTACCAAGAGATGTTGCTTCGGAAGTTTAATTTGGAGATTTAGCGGACTCGCGAGGAATTAGTTTGTAAAAATTGAGAAGTTTTGAATGAACTTTTCAGAAAAAGAAAATGATGCACGTTCTTGTTAAACTAATCCTGTTGGGTGGTATTTTGACAAATATGCCTATTTTAAATGTATATGAGTTATCGATTCGGGTCACAATTCCGAGTGTTTAACAGCGTGTTGCATTTAAATTCGAAACTTGATTCGATCCTTTTATTATGTCAAAATTGTGCAGGATCACCACCGAAGCACTTAAGGACACACGACCCCTCACCTTCGTTTATTAAAGGTATAACCGAGGGGTCGAAATCGAGTTATTGTTGTAAAATGATACGACGTTAGAGTTGTGACTTGAGTTTTTATATTGTTGAGATCTTTGAGAAAAATGTTAAGTGATAAGTCTTTGAGGCTCGAGAATTATTGTTATTGTGATACCTTGAAATGTCTTTGATATCGTGTTGAATTATTCTGATTGTTGTTGTGATGGACTGTGACCGAAATTAGTTCGGTGCTGGGTTGAAATTAGGTGAAGGCTTCGGCCGGGATATCCGAAAAACAGGGGAAACTCTGCCGGATTTCGGCTCAAAGTTTTGTTACGTAGTAAAACTAAGTCGGAAACAAATTAGATTAAAGAATCCCTTTCTCGTCTAGTTAAATCAAACAATATGCCTGTTGGCTATGGGATTGACAAATAAATCTAAGTCTCCAACGAACGGAACGAGAACACTTCAAATTACAATTTGATATTCTATTTTCCCACTCTTGGTTAAAGACCGGCTTTGAGTAGTCCGTCAATCATTAGAGCAATTATTCGACTTTTGTCTAGTAGAAAGTGGCTTTTGACCCTATTACTCGCGTGTTGGACAGATTTGTCGCACGACGAGTTTCAAGGGAGGATGCCACTAGGAGAGAGCCACGATGATCGAGGCAAGAGGCTTAGGACCTCAGGTAAGTGGATCTCCACTGTGGCAGGGGCAAACTTTACAATGCTTGAATAAATTATGAATGTGTTAAGGTTATATTAAGCATACGATGCTTATAAAATTATGGCTATTAAACTGTATGGATCTCAATTCTTGCTGGTGCCGTGAATACAGGCTCTTGATCACGTTCGTATTGTTTGTGCAACGAGCCTGCAGGTATGGGACTGTAGGTTCGTTTATGATAGGTTGTGTTTTCTAGGTGTGTATTGGTGCGTGTGTTCACTTATATGTTTATCTGTCTGTGGGTATGGGACCACAGACATAAAACTACTCAACTTCGTAGTTTAGGTTCTAGTGTAGGGTATAGGTCTGTTTGTGTGTGTATATGCTAGTATGACTTATCTGTCTGTGGGTATGGGACCACAGGCATAAAACTATTTCTGTTGTTGTTGAGACTTTATTGCAGGTCAAAGAGAAAACTCTAAGACAAGCCAAGGGAAGCGGAGGCAATGTATGTACACGGGTAGGGCCCGACGGGGCCGCAAGTCATGATCGGTTCCGAAATAGCCCGACGGGGCCACTGATTACGTTTCGGGACGGCCCGAGAGGCCTTGGGGAGGTCGGCGGACGACCTTCCTCTGTCACATTACTTTGATCATTTGAGTATGGCCCGACGGGGCCGCGATCATGATTTGGTTCCGAAATAGCCCGACGGGGCCATCTTGTATGACAGATTTCGGAGCGACCCGAGGGACCTCGCGGAGGTCAACGAACCACCTTTCAGAACGGCCCGAGGGGCCTTGGAGAGGAGAGCCACGGCCCTCCCCACAGTTTATGATGTGACCATCTGGATCGGCCCGACGGGGTAAAGTGCAATAATGAATTCCGAAATGACCCGACGGGGTCACTGGCCGTAAAAGGTTTCGGAAAGGGTAGAGAGGCCCGAGGAGGATGAGTCCTCACAATCTTAAAGAATATCAGGATAGTCCGAGGGGCCAAGATCCATAGCACGTCCCGAATTAACCCGATGGGGTGATTGCGCAATCAATCCGAAACAGTCCGACGGAACCACCGGTCGTGAGAAGTTTCGGATTGACCCGAGAAGTCTCAAGGAGGTCGGTAGACGACCTTCCTCTTTATATGTTATGTGCTGCGATCATGATCGATTCCGAGATCGCCCGACGGGGCCATTGTCTGTGTGAGGTTTCGGAACGACCCGAGAAGTCTCAAGGAGATCGGTAGACGACCTTCCTCTTTATATGCTGTGTGCTGCGATCATGATCGATTCCGAGATCGCCTGACGGGGCTATTGTCTGTATGAGGTTTCGGAACGACCCACAGAGGGTCCATAGTCGTATTAGTTCTAGAACAACCCGTAATAGGTCTAAATGTGTATTGAATTCTAGAACGACCCGTAAGAGGTCTAGATTGTAAATAAGTTCTAGAACGACCCGTAATGGGTCTAAATGAGTATTGAATTCTATAACGACCCATAAGAGGTCTAGATTGTATATAAGTTCTAGAACGACCCGTAAGGGGTCTGGATGTGAATCGTGTGCACACGTAGTTTTATAAGCTAAGTCAGAGAGTTGTGAACTTGAGTGAGATTAGAATAAATTATGAGATTGACTTTTGAGTCGAGATTAATGGGTCGTTAAGCCCGACCTCGTTCCAAGTCACAACTCTTTTGCAGATATTGTATCCCGCGTAGGTTCGACGCCTTATCTCTGAAATCTACTTCGCGGGCAAGGTTGCATCAGAGTGATATTTACTCTTCGGACTATGACGACTCGATTATCGAATCCGTCCTTTCATTAGATTATTGTATTGTAATATACATTGATTGTTCGTTACCTGCAGACTTAGCAACCTACTTACCTAATCTACTTACTGGGCTATTAGCTCACTAGTGTGCTCGTGTCACAGGTATCTTGTCACAAAAGCAAATAGTGAGAGGCGACAACGACGGGAACAGCGAGTGTATACGGGACCGACCTGTATAACTTTACGTGGACTACCGGCAAATCGTTGGCAAAGAAAGTTTTAAATCCTGTAATATTTTGTAAATGTTTAAATTAAATCCATTTTAGTTATGATGAGAATTAATATTCCTTATGTTTATTATTAAAAACTCAAGTATGTAACTTAATTTAAAAAGTTCAAATTTGTCCGTATTTTTCGGAACTAAAACATTGTTTTAAGTTTTGGGTCGTTACATTTCTTTTTGACAAACAGAACTGGTGCACTCCACGGGTCAATTGTGGTCAATACTCTTGGTCAACGTCGGTCAATGTTCGATCAACACCAGGTCAACTCTGATTGGGTCAAAGAACCCATATCCATATATGACCCATAACACTTAAATCTTAAGATCAAAAGTTTGTTTAAATGCTTAAGACCTTATGCTATATGATTAAATAATCAAGCCCACATAGGGTCATAAAGACTTTGAATCTTGTTGGGTTTAAAATATATATATATATATATATATTGAGTTTTAAACCTTATTTAAATGAAAAATCCTAGCCCATAAATATTTATCATAAACAAAAATTGCAACAACCACTCTTTTTTTTTTTAATTCCAAAAATATTTTTTGAAAAATTGGTGCAGGTGGTTACAGACTACCTCTCTTATTTCTTGCCACACTCACAAAAAATGTGGTTTAAAAAAAAATATGAGAGTCACGAGTAAAAAAGATGGGAATCAACTCCCTTATTTTTCTCTACCAAAAACAAGAATAAAAATGGATCTGCAATATGAATACATAATTTGGGTTGAATAACAAAGAAGCTGTGGTTAAGAAAAAGGGAATTTGAAGAAAATAGCCACTGTTTACAAAATGATTTTAAAAAATAGCCACAGTATCAAAAAAATTTAAAAAGTATCAATGCTAGAAATTTCTGACAAAATTTTTGAATAGTGTCAGAAATTTTTGACCGTAATTTTATGTGTATTTTTGTTATTGTCAGAAATTTCTTACATGTTTTATCGCTAGTTTTTAATTTTTTTGAAACTACGGCTATTTTTTAAATACACACAGTCACAAATGGCTATTTACCTAACTGACCTTAAAAAAAAGACTAACAACCAAAATCAATGATTTATATATATGAATATAAATTTATAAATTCATATTTGTCTGATTATATTTTTGTCTTAAATAATTTCTTATAATCAAGCAAGGTACCTTTGATACCACTTGTTATAACAATATTAACCTTTGCTGAAAACTATCACCTATAAACCCTAGAATTGTCCATGCTTAATCATTAAGAATTTATAACTAAATATGCAGAAGCGTACCTGAATGCACGATGTTCAATTAACTCTTTAGAGTTGTGCGGTCTGTCTTCCAAATCAACACGTTCTTTTGAGAGAACTCTTTTAATTCTGCACTCTCTCTTGATGAGATAGAAGTGAATAAAAATAATACGTGTAACCTGTGGACCATGACCACTATTTATAGATATAACTTTCTTGTTATCTTTTTTGTATTTCTATTTTACCCAATCATAAAAATAAAAATTACTCATAAGTCTCTTCACATAAAAAGCTCCTACTCTATTAAATATAATAAAACTAAAATACCAAAAGCTTAAATCACTTCAATTGGGCTTAACATAATGTGACATCCCGCAACATATAATTATTTCATATATAAGTCCAATTCTATATTAATGGTCCAATAATTGATCACTATACAACAACAACAACAATAACAACAACAACAACAACAACAACAACAACAACAACAACAACAACAACAACAATAATAATAATAATAATAATAATAATAATAATAGTGTATCTTAACAACATATTAAAGCACAAGGGCGTTTTTAAAGGCCGATTCATTCTCGTTTCTAGTAAAGCTTTTTTTTTTGTTTGTTTTTGTTTTGCGTTTTTCTCGAGAAAGAAAATGAGTTTTTGAAAGGCAAAAATGAAAAAAAAAATCAAAAATTGGGCCCAAGTATGAATAATAAAAATTTAAGGAGCTAAAAAAATAAATAAATAGAGATATATTAGTAAATAAAAAAGGGCCAAAATAGAATTAACGAAAAATGCCTGATGCACAGCCCACCGTGGCAGGCCCTTAATCTCACGCCCTAGGAGGGTGCGCATCATGTGCCTGTGTGTCCATCTTTTCTTTTTTTTTTTTCGTTTTTTTTCCTTTCTCTTATTCGTTTTTTTTCCCTTTTTAAAACAAAATTATTTTTCTTTTTTTTTTTCTCTTCTTTTAAAATTTTTAATCTATCAACCAATTTATTTTAAAAACAATTTTATTCTGCTATTTAAATCCAAAAAAATTATTTTCCTATTTTATCTTAATTTATTATTGTTTTCTTTTGCGTGTTATAAAAATAAAAGTATGAATCTTATTTTAATTATTTATTTTTTAGCCACGAAATTAATCTTTTTAAATTTTAAATTAATTTGATGAATCTATCAAATAAATTAAATTGTGCTTCACGTTCGTGCGTAAATTCAACTAATCTTACTATATATACTAAGGGGGGATCCGTTTCTTCCCCCTTTCCCAAAGAAACGCTTCACCTGAGGGACGATACGTGGCGTCCCCTATTTTTATTTTATTTTTTAAAATTTTTTTTCTTAAAAAAATTGCATTTAGAGGCATCTTTTAGTGGTTTTTAAGAAATGTTTGAGGGCTTTTTCGCAAATTTTGGGGGCATTTTTGCAATTTCTCTCTCTTCTCTCTTCTCTCTTCTTTTTCACTTTTTTTTTTGTTTTAATGGCTATTTGCTTGATGTAATCTCGAAAAAAAAATTCTTAACACGGTTAAATTAAAAATATTTTTCTCGATCTTTTGACACCCATTGTCATATACTTTTTTTTTTTACCATAACTAATATTTATTTATTTTCTTTGTTCTAAGCTTTTATTTTTATTTTTAAAGTTTGAAAATTTTCAAATAAGCCCCTGTATTTATATAAATGATAAATTTAATCTTTTAATTATTTAAGCTAACAAAAAATCAATTTTTTTTTAAAATTTAATAAAAATATACTTTATTATTTTTTTAACATATTTTTCGTCCGTTATTTTATTTTACCCGTGTTCTACATGCAGAGAGTGCGGGTGTATAAACTAGTAAGATGAAATATGTGAAACTTTCCTTCCCTTTCAGAATCTAGGCTTTGCAGCCCCTGATCGTAATACTTGTCCCATCATATAGGGGGCCATGTGTCAACCTCGTGGACCAACTAAAAAATAATAATAATAATTAAAAAAAACTCACACACACACACGAGCAATACCACGTGAGTGAACAACATCAGCAAAGCCCCCCACCCCACAATTTGACCCATATACAGACAGGTCACTTTGTTTCCAGCACATGCCCCACTACATTGTTTTGACAGTTTCTTTGGTTATATATATATTTTTTTTTTAAAAAAAATTACTTTTTGCTTTTTGTTTTTCTTCTCTCATTTTTCCTCGTCAAATCCTTGCATTTCTTACCCTCTTATACATATATAATACATCATTGAGCAAATAAGAAAAAGGCCAAAATAATAATAGATCACTATTAGTAATCATGGTTATCACATTATTCTGTAAAGTTCAAAACATCACAACTATTATTATCTAATATTATTGCCTATCAACTTATAAAAAATGGTATTATTTATCTATACCATAATATAAAACTCTGCAAATTATTAACTTCGATTGAATATTATCTACTTGGTAGTCCATTTCATATAAATAATATTTTCAATTTCTCCTAGTTCAAGCTTATACGTTAATTAGTCATTTAATAAATTTATAAGATGATATGTAACAAAAAAGATGTTAAAGCCCCATTTGATATATCAATTAATAATTTTCAATATTAAAAAATTTATAACCTTATTAAGAAGAATTCAAAAAAAATATATTTTTTGCATTAGCTTGTGTTTTCATAAATTGTTTTTAATGTATTATAATAAATATGCAAAATTATGATAATATATATAATACGATGAATGTTTGGAAAAATGAGAAAATACCTCTATAAAATAAAATTTTATTAATTTTGTCGATTAAAATAATTCGTTCATTTATTGAATTTTGTAGTCTCAAGGTAGCTAATGTATAGAGGTTTAATCGTGAGTCATATATTATCTAAATATAATAATTAAGATCTCTTAAGTTTTCATGCAACGTCACGATTATCTATGTGTTTGTAAGTGTATCAAAAATAACCTCTTTGTTCATCAATTCAGGACAAAAATATTCGTTGTTGAGTTATCAAATGATGGCATAAATATCATGTATAATAAAAAAAATTGATTTTTTTCTAAATTAAATTTTTAACAATATGTTTGTTTTTTTAATATTATTTTTTATTCTTGGCAAGCAACATAAGTATTCTCATAATTTTACTAAACGGCACAAATTATACTTTATATTTATCAAAATACTATAAAACATTCCATGTTCTTAAACTTTTTAGACTTTTTTTGGTTCAAAATAATTCTTTTATTAATTCAAATTTAGTAGTCTTTATATATAAAAATAAAGTTAATTTGGAAAAAAAAATTATAAATTTGATAATATAAGATATTTTTTCATTAGTTAATAACTTGAGGGATGTTTCTTTATAATTTGATAAATTGAAAAAATATTTGTGATACATAAACGTTTTGTAAAAATTTATTCGTATTCATGATTTTTTTTACTATGTTTTTATATTCCATATTAATCCTACAATATATAGAACAGGTTTTGCTCGTGGGTCCCAGTCTACGCCCACGTGACACCGTCACGAGAAAGTGAAAGGTGGAGAGAGAGAGAAAGAGAGAGGGAGAGGGTCCTCTTCGCTCTTCCCACCGCCTAAACCTTCCAGGCACGTGCTCTTACATACCATTGGTCCTATAAAATCCTAATCGATGCCCATAACTTTACCTTTTTCAATTTAATATTTTCGATATTATTTAAAGGGAAAAGTCTCAAGGAGGAATGCGAATCGATCCGCACCAATGAGGAAAGAATATTCTCCCTGATGTGATTGTGAATTTGAGATGAGTCCTAGTGGAACAAATTAATAGCGTGAAATTATGCATATTATAAAAACACTAGCCGTTTAATGCTTGTAACGGCGTTGAAGAATTAACAGATGTGGGCTCAAATTTGATCTCATATCACATTAGACATTAAAATTTATAATTTATATTATTATTATATATTATGTTATTTTTTATTATGAAATTACTATATTGCATTTTTGCTTTCTCTTGTCTTTCTGATTTATTAAAAAAATGACAATTTGATTAAATTTCTGGTCAAAAACTAACATAGGTTGTAAAATTTTTTTAAAAGTGACATGTTTTCAAAATAAATTGTACATAAGTGGCATTTTTCAAAATTTCCCAATAATTTGTCATCCTCTTTGGTCTTGTAGCTGATAAACATTCGTTGAAGAAGTCTTCCTGTTTTATTTTATTTTTAGATTAATCATTAGTTTGACTTTTCAGTTAAGCAATAAATTACTGCAATCCTTCCAATGAAGGTAGTAATAGTACATATTATTCTTGTTATTATGACAATAACAACCATGATGGGTTTAGATTTCTCAATTATTTGTCACTAAGCACATTATAATAATCTTATTATAATAATTAGGAGAGTTCACAATTTTTTCATGGAGAGGCGGTAGGAAAAGATCAATGGGTTTATATGTGCATATTTATAATTATGTACAACTGTAAACTTACATATCATGGTGCCAGTATTTTTGCGCGAACCTAGAACATATAATGCTTCAATTTTTCTTATTATTATTATTATGATGATGATGATGAGTATTATTATAAAGTATTGATAATTTATTATTATTATAAAGTATTGATAATTTCTAAGTTGTTCGCTTTTTTGGTGTCTAAGAGTTTTGAAACAAGCTTTGCAGATGTTGGGAGTTTTTCTTCTTATCACCTTAAGCGAGCAGCGTGGCGGCATGAGGAGCGAGTCACGACTATGCAGGTTTGATAACGAACTGCCCGAGCTGGAAGTCGGTCATGCGGATCTTATAAGTTCGGTGTGGGTTTATGAGATTAGATTTGCAATCTAGGTTCTTCGGTCTGTGTTACAAGTGTCTATAAAATGGAGAGAGAGGGAGCAAATAAAATATAAAAAAAAAAAGTCTACAAAATAGAAAAGAAAAATAAATTATTTTTTTTTTGTCTTCTTATGGGTATTAATATTTTTTTTACTCATTAAATTTTATCAAATTTGAGACAAATGATAATTTTGGACAAAATCTATACTATACTACTAAGGTAGTATACTACTAAGGGGGGATCCGTTTCTCCCCCTTAGCTAAAAAAACGTCTCACCATAGGATGTCATGTGACTTCTCCTATGGACGACACATGGTATCCTATGGTTTTTTTTTTTTTAATTTTTTCCTTTAAAAAATTACATTTGAGGGCCTAGTGTAGGGGTTCTTGAGAAATTTTGGAGGGCTTTTGTACAAATTTGGACGGATTTTTTTGCAATTTCTCTCTCTTCTCTCTTCTTTTTTATTTTTTTTTTATTCTACTCGTTTCAACTACTATTTGTTTGACGTAATAATCTCGAATTTTTTTTTCTTTACATGGTTGTATTCATAATATTTTTCTCGATCGTTTGACACCCATTGTCATATACTTTTTTTTGCCATAATTATTATTTATTTATTTTCTTTATTCTAAGCTTTTATTTTTATTTCTTAAGTTTGAAATTTTTTTAAAAAGCCCATGTATTTATATTAAATGATAAATTTAACCCTTTAATTATTTAAGATTACAAAAATATCAATTTTTTGAAAAACATTTGACAAAATATAATTTATAATTTTTTTGTTATATTTTTCATACGTTATAATATTTTACACGTGCTCTACATACGCGGATCGCGGGTGCAAAAACTAGTTTAACATCTAAGGGGCTATTTATGGCTTTTGTGAGCTGAATCAAACAAAAGAGATCATTTAAAAATTATGAAAAATATAAGGACAAAATTAGAATTTTAATAAAACTCAAGGATTATTACCAAATTTCCCTAAAATATTACCCTTGCCTAGAAATAGGGTAAAAAAAGTTATTAAGGCTAAGTTTACAAGAAGTCAATTATCACAATGATTGCACAAGTTAAAAGTTGTAAGAAAAAGATTTTCAATATATTTCATGTAATATCTCGGATCAACAAACATAAAGGTTGTTTGCTCAACGATTTAAATTAAAAAAATTTGTTCTTTTTTATTTGAATTAAAAAAGTCAAAATACTGTATATAAATTTTAATTTAAATAAATGTTTGGATATAAATTTGGTTTGCAGTTTTTGGATTGAGATTTAGTTGAGAAAATTTGGGAATTTAAAAAACTTTTTTTTTAATTTTATGGTAGGAAGAGTAATTAAAACATTGTAAAAATAATGTTTAAGTTTTTAATATTTTTAAGTACATTTAGCTAAATTATACTTGAGTTCAAAATTTATGATCAAAATCCCTTATCAAACGAACCCTCATTATGAGTACTATCCAATGTAGATATCTATCTAATTGAGTGCAAGCAATTTTGTATTAGCTAAACTTAGAATGTATATAATATAATTCTTCTAACAAATTTATATCCCATAAGTCATATAAAAAAGTACTAGAAATTCAAAGCATTACTCTTTTTTTCCTCCTTTTATGTTTCTCTTTTTTTGTTTTAATATGCAATTAGTTTTTGGATGAAATTCCATGCATAAGCATGAATAGAGATAAACCATATAAAGATGGAAATAGCATGCGTCTTTTGTGGGAGAGAGAGAGTTGTACTTGTAGGCTGTAGCCAACTCAAAACAAGACAACAGCCGTGCGTATATGTGATTGCCCATTTGAGGCCTTTTCACGTGCTTCACGGATACAATCCCAAACCGCCAATCCCTGTTAACAAACCATCAACGCCTCCCTTACGCCGTCAACTCTTCTTAACGGCAATAAATGATAACGATAGATGACAGTGAGAAGAGGGGATATAAAGAGACATTATGTAATGACATGAAACAATACCACTTTTACAAGTATTTAATTTTTATTTTTGAGACAAAATTTATTTGTAATATTATTTTTGTTATAACTATTTTGAGGAAAATTAATTAGTTTTGTCAAATTTGGCCAATTTTTTACTATATAAATATATCAATGCAAATGATAATATTTTGACTTTTGAAATTTTAAGACTTGTTAGGAATTGATTTTCAACTTGAATGTGATATTAAAACTCCTAACTGTTCAAGTTTAATTCATTAGTGCATTTTTTTCATTTTTAAAAATTGCACCAATTAACTACTTTATTTGGCCAATTTGACCCAATTTTTAAAAGTCCATTTACCAAACTAGGGTTTTATTTTAATTTTTATTCCCCTTCTCTCTTCATTGCCGCCACTATCCCTTTCCCCTATCTCCCTCTTCCCATTGGCCCTTCCAAGCGCTCCTCCACGGCGACCCAACGCGCACAGCCCAGCGAGCCCCGCACGAGAACTTTGCTCGCCCTTGCCGTACCTCGCGTTTCCTCGCACTGGCAAGACCTCGCCACGCCGAGTCGCACACAGCCACGCTGCTCAGCCGCCTGCGTACCCCGGTGAGCCCGCGTCCTCGCCTCGCCCAGCCTTTACGCAACCCCTCCGCGCACCCTCTCCGCTGAGCCCCATCCGTGCGCCTCCCAGCCACCACCTTGCCTTCTCCGCAAGGCTCCGCCAGGACCACTCTGAGCACGCCACCACCGGCCGCAACTTGCCCGCTCGCGCTCAAGCTCCACATGACAAATCTTCGCGTCACTTCTCCCGCGACGTCTGATGGGCCCGAGGGTTAGCAACCTCAACCTTGCTGCCCGTTGCAGTTTTCGTGTTGTCGAGTGAGCTCGTCGATGCCGTCGCTGTCGCTGCGAGTCATCGCCGCTCGCGCTAGGTGAGCTGCTGTGGCCAAAGTCGTTTACTTGTTTGAGCGATATTATTTTAAATCCCATTGTTAATTATGTTGGCAAATTAATGTTACGGCAAATGTATTAGTTGGAGTTAACATGTTTTTGTTAGTTTGGTATTTTATAATTTTGTGAAAATTGTGGCTGTGTTCAGCTTAGTGCCTTGATTGTTTTGAAATTTCGAGGTTCTCGAGATTGGCTAGTTTTGAGAATTATACCACGGAGATTTGTGAGAACGCAAGGTTATGTTTGTGTTGGCTCACGCGTGATCATTAGGATATTTGAATGTGGCTTGAAACTTATTCTTGTGGTTTAGCATATTATTTTTGTAATAAAAATTCGTGCAAATATCTAAAAATTTTATACGCATATAATCAAATTGGTACAAAATTAAGCTGTTTGAATTATGCCAAGATCCATGATTAATCGAATTTTGGTAAATTGTTTGGTTGGTTAGTTTTGTGCCGAGACTTAGAAATCTAGTATTTGTTCGAACTAATGTGTCTAAATGGAATTCGTCACTCTTAGTGATTTGTTGGTTATTCAAGTTTATGAAATAAACTTGAGCTGGTCTCGTCCCGCTTGTTAGTAGTTTCGCCTTACTAAAAAGATTATTGTTGAAAATATTATTTTTGCAGGATTGTAATTGTGAGGATTTTGGGAGTTGTTTGTAGTTTAATCGCGCGGAAATCTAAAATTTCTTTTTTGAATCGTGGCTAAAATATTTTGGTTAATGTACCAGCTCAAGGAACTTGATATTTTGAGTGTTTTTGCATTACAAAAAGTTTGTGGTTTTGTTTCGTTTTGGAAATCAAGAACTCACCAAGAAGTGTCGTGTGTGTGTGTGTATACATATATATATATATATATATATATATATATATATATATATATATATCTGACCCGAGCATATAACGAAGTAGCATAATTTGACATTTTGAGAATGTTTAGTAAAAATGCGAGTGCATTCGAACTTAATTAGCAAGAGATTGAGAGTTTTCTTAAATTAAGAAAATTACTAAGAAGAAAATTATGTGATCTTCAGGATCAGGTTTTGCACGAGCCTAATAATCTAGTTGTATTGGATTGTATTTTTGTAAACGTGACCGTTTGAGCTTAAAACGAGTATCGGGTCGCGGGTCTGAGCGTTTCGCGTCATACTTTTGTTTAAATACGAAACTTGATTCGATTTCTTTTATTCTCGGGAATTGTGCAGGAACGTCAACGACACAATGCTCAACACTTCACTGCACTTTTTCTAAAGGTATAAGCGGGCAGTTGGAAACAAGATCTTAGCATTAAGACTCGATGACATCTTATGTGACTTCTGTTTTAATTCTCGACTTATGTTAATATCTCTTGTGTGGGATACAAGTCACTGAGGCTTGGTGTTAAAATATTTATTATGTTTTGAATTCGATTTCAATAATTTAAGAAAATTGGCTGTGCGATTGTTGTTGAGAAATTGTGATTGAATTGAATTCAGTGCTGGGTTGTTATTTGGTGAAGGCTTTGGTCGGGATGTCCGAAAAACAGAGGAAACTCTGCCGGATTTCCGACTTGAAATTAGACGCTCATGAAAATTAAGTTGGAAACCAATTAGCTTAAAGAATTTCATTTCTCACCTAAACTAGTCAAGCGATGTAACCATTAATCGGGATTGACGGTTAGTGATAAAGTGACGTACTCGGGATGAGAACCCCTAGGGGGGTTTTTCGACGAACCATTGGTCGTCCCACCGTCTAGAGTCCTATTCTTTGAGTTCATCAACTTTTAAAGTTTCTTTCCTCTCGAATAATTAGTAGAGCTCGACGTTGACCCTCTAATTCTCATGTTAGACAGAAGTATCACACAACATACTCTAAAGAGGGACATCGATGAAGGATACCGCAAGGACCAATTTGAGAAGCTTAGGACCTCAGGTAAGTGGATCTCAATTGTGACACGAGTAGAATTTACCATTCTTGAATTAATTGTGCATGTGTTGAGATTATGTTAAGCATACGATGCTTCTAAAATTATGACTGTTAAACTGTGCAGATCTCCACTCTCGCTAGGTTCGTGAATATAGGATTTTGCTCTTGTTTGTCTATTTTGTGCATGTATTTATGTTAGCATGACTTATCCGTCAGTAGATATAGGACCATAGATATAAAACTTCTTAATTTTTGTTGTTGAGATCTTATTGCAGGATGAGCTAAATTCCAGAGGGACGCAAGGGGATTGAGGAGTCGAGTCGAGCAATTCCTCTTCGTCATTGTGAATATTCTAGATAGGCTCAAAAAGCCCAAGGAGTCGAGTCGAATGATTTCCCTTTTCCGAAGAGTCGAGTTGAACGATTCCTCTTCGTCACTATGAGCGTCCTAGATAGACTCAAGGAACGGCCTGAAATAAGGCCCAGCCCGTGTGGAGACACTTATAAGTTCTGGAATGATCGGATGTAAAGTCAAGGGTTGGAGGAGCACAGTATGTTTTTGAAGGGCTAAGAAGGGGGCCACGATCATGATCAGTTCCGAGATCGCCCGATGGGGCCATTGGCTGTGTGAGGTTTCAGAATAAACCAAGGGGCCTCGAGGTGGTCGATAGATGACCTTCCTCTCCATATGTTGTGTGTCGCAATCATGATCGATTTCGAGATCGCCCGATGGGTCATTGTTTGTGTGAGGTTTCGGAATGACCTAAGTGGTCTCGAGCAGGTCGGTAAACAACCTTCCTCTCTATATGCTGTATGCCGCGATAATGATCGATTCTGAGATCGCCTGACGGGGCCATTGTCTGTGTGAGGTTTTGGAACGGCCTAAGAGGTCTCGAAGAGGTCGGTAGACGAACTTCCTTTACATATGCTGTGTTCCCAGATCGCTCAATCTTTTAGGATTGTCAGTATCTCAACAAGATCAGATTTAAGTGGTAGGCAGCGCTCGTTGAGAATGAGACCGGCGGAACTGAAAGCCGATTCGTAAGAAACCGATGAGACGGGCACGCTTAAGACATCTCTAGCAAAATGCGAGAGGATCGAGAATGAAAGTACATCGTGATAGCCACTAATTAATGATCTAATTATCTCTATTGCTACATTATTTGCAGACGCATTATCCAGAGTGATAGCAATAATTCTATTTCCTAGATCATAATCTATTAAAACATTCAAAATACGATCGTAAATATTTGCGCCAATGTGTGCGACATCTAATAGGCGAAATCCTATAATTCTTTTCTGCAAGTTCCAATCATTATCTTCGTAATAAGCGACTACACTAATATAATCCTCCCCAGATTACCCTATCCACACATCTGAAGTCAAAGCAAAGCAAAAATAACCTTTCTGAAATTCTTCTATAAGACCGGCTTTCCTCCTATTATATAACTTAACTATATCAATCCTAGTTGTATTTCTAGAAATATATTGAAATTGAGGAATAAAAGTTTTCAGATACTTTTGAAAAGTCTGATGCTCACCAAATCCTATCGGAAGATCGGCGCCATATATAAATTATGCTACAGCTTCTCTAGCGACATTAGGGTCGAAAAAATTTACCTGGGCCGCCGAAATTGCAGTTCCCCCACGTGTCGTTCCTGTCGCGGCGTATTTTGCCTTGCACCTCTGAGCGTAGTTCCTTAAGTGGTTAATTTCTTGAGTAGATAATGCGTTGAAACGTGTTTTTCATAATTTACAAATACCCTCCCCAAGATGTCGTTCATAGTGATCAAAATCTTGCCAAACGACTGAAGTTAACTTCTTCTTTCTCAGCCGTGGAGCTGGACATGTTCCAGTCACATTAGCGGGCGGACCTTCGGGTATAACTTCGTCTGCTTGTTCATCAGGATTTTGAGATTCCTCAAAAACTCCTTCACTTGGGTTAACAGGCACTATTGGCATGGCCATTGAAGTAACACCAACATTCGGTAATGGCTCCTGAATCATCCGGCGGAGCTCCTGAATCATTGTATTGTCTTCGGCTTACTCAGCATTGTCCATACATTGAAAACTCGGGAATTCATAGACCCATGGAGTGCGCTCGTTTGACATATTACAAAATATTGACTATAAAAATTACAAATAAAATTATATTTTTATAAAATATCTTAATAATAATTATATCATTATATAATGATGTTATATGAACTTAGAGAATAGTTTGTGAGAGTAGAGAGATTGAGACTTGAGAGTATCAAGAATTAGATGAGAAGAAGAAGATGAATATTGAAGGAGTGAAGAAAAAGAAGAAAAAGAAAGGGTTTAAATATAAGAGGGGGGTTGAATCTTCTATATTACCTATTTTCTTTATTATTATTTTTATTTTTGTGTAATGAGACTTTACGACTGTTTTCTTTATTATTGATAGGAATTCTCTTGTTAAAGCCTACAAATCAATTAAAACCTCAAATTCATACTAGAACCACGATGAGTCACAATAAAATCATGTCTAACTAAGTCTAAAAATTCATTGAGTAAGAACCGTTGGATCATCACTTATTCAATGAACATACATAATTACTAAAAAACCAAAGAAACCTTTGGACTTTGATCAAAATAAGCATAAACAAGAGTTTGAAAGAAAAAAATCTTTTAATTTATAAAATAACTTATAAATCTAACTCTTTCAAAAAAAAAAGGAAAGTCTGGCGTCTGGCCACGAGGTCTGAATATTAAGTATGAATCATAGTTTTTTTTGTAATCTATTTCATATATTCCGTGCTTAGCAACGGCCATTTTCTAATTTTCTTTTCTCAAAACCGTTGCTGTGAGCAACGATATATTCCCTTTACAAGACCGTTGATCAACGGTTTATTTTAATTTTTTTCTTCTTTAGTCGGTCGTTTGTTGGCAACAGTAATAAACCAAAAAAAAAAAAAAGAGAAAGAAAGAAAAACAGAAAATGGAAGCCGTTTCTGCGAAAATACAGAAATGGGTCCCCCCATTTCCGAGACGGAAATAGGCGGACCCGTTTCTGTATTTTCGCGTAAACGGCTTCCGCGGAAGGGAAAAAACAGAAACAGGACGCGGGTACCCGTTTTCATGATTCCATATTGCCGGGTCTAGTTGCTGCGATGGGTTTCAAAATGGCTCGACGGGGCCATTGGCTGCAAAAGGTTTCGGAACAGCCCAATGGGCCTCAATGAGGTCGGTTGACGACGCTCCTCACAGTTTATGATTTGACGATTCAGATCGGCTCGACAGGGTAAAGTGCTGCAAAAGGTTTAGCAAAAGGCAGAGAGGGCCAAAGAGAATGACTCCTCATAATTATAAAGAATACCGGGACGGTTCGAGGGGCCAAGATCCATAGCATGTCTTGAATTATCTCGACGGGGTGATTGCATAATCAGTTCTGAAACGGTCCGACGGGACCACTGATCGCAAAATATTTCGGAACGACCTACGAAGAGGTCAAGATGTGTATTAAGTTCTAGAACGACCCGCAGAGGATCTAGCATTAAATTAGTTATTAGTTCTAGAATGGCCTATAGAGAGCTCGGGGTCGTATGAAATCTAGGACTACCCGTAGAGGGTCTGGATATCACGACCCACGAAATGGTCTAGGCCATGTAAGTTCTATTACAACCCGTAATGGGTTGGACTTACCTAAAATTGTTGGAGTTTCGGAATAACCCGCCAAGGGTTGATTTGTCGAGAGACGTCACATTGTGCTTAATAGGATTAGGGAATCCTTAAGATGGTAGATCGTGGGCACACGTACCGTATATGATGGATTGAGTCTTGTGAATGTTAGCATTGTTTTATAAGGGCGAACTATATTCTTAAGTCGAGAGTAATTGGTTGACAAGCCTATCCTAGTATCGTGTCACAGCTCCCTTGCGTGTAATGTTCCTTTCGAATCTTTAACGCCTTATTACTAAGTCTACTCCACAGACAAGTTTGCTGTAAAGCGATACTAATCTTTCGAACTGCGATGACTTGATCGTCGAGTCCGTGTTTATGTTAGACTGTTGTGTTATGACCCCCTATTTTGGTGATTATGTTGATCGTGTGTAGACTTAGCAAATATCTGTATCCAATCTACTTACTGGGCTATTAGCTCACTAGTGTGCTCGTGTCGTAGGTATCTTGTCATGTTAGCAAAAGGGTGAGGCGATATTGACGGGAATAGCGAGTATACACGGGACCGATCTGTCAGACCTTATGTGGACTACCAGCTAATCGTTGACAAAGAAAAATTTTAAATTCCAAAATATTTTATAAACGTTAAAATTAAATCTATTTTGGTTATAGTGAGGATTGATTAGGGGTGGCAATTTGGGTTCGGAAACGAGAGACGACACGAACACGACACGAAATAAACGGGTTTGGGTCCACCCTTAATGGGTTTTTGGTCTTAAATGGGTCTACACGATTAACATGATAATTAAATTGATGAACACGACACGAAGACGAAGAGACGATTAAGAATGTTAAGACACGATTAGTAAATAGTTTTTAATATTTATATATTTAATAAATTTTTAAGAAAACTTTATTTAAAAAATATATATATCTTCTTTAATTTTATATCCATTCTTATAAAATAAAACAACATATCTTGTTGATTTAGTCACGTTATATGTTTTTTTGATTGGTTTTGTTATTTTTTTCTTTATTAGACTCACACTCTTGTTAGTTTTGTTATTTTTCTTGAATTTAATTTAATGTGTTGAATTATCATTTATTTGATTTGGGTTCGTAAATGGGTTATAAATGAGTTTAAAATTTAAGTGGGTCGTTTATGGGTTGTAATACCATTAATATTTTTTTACCATTAAGATATGATTATTAAATGGGTCTTAATGGGTCGTTAATGGGTAACACGACAAGACACGACACGACACGATAAGTAAATGCTACTAAATGGATTGGGTCGGGTCTGGGTCTAAAAAAGTCAACACGATAAGACACGACACGAACACGACATGAAACACGAATTTCCATCCCTAAGATTGATGAACCTCGTCCCTTGTATTAAAAGCTTGAATTTGTAACTTAATTTAAAAAGTTTAAATTTGTCCGTATTTTTTGAAACTAAAATACCATTTTGAGTATTGGGTCGTTACAAAGTTGGTATCAGAGCCACGATTTAGCCGGTCCTGTAGACAACCATGTACGCAGAAGCGTGATTATTTTGTTGTCGCCAATGTGAGTAACCCTTATTTTGCTTCACGAGCCATGAGATATTAAATTTAGTAAAGTTAATTGCACGCGTACTTAAGTAGTACGAGCATGATAAGACTTGAGGATCAAGCCGAGAATCAGGGCTCGAAGTGACTGTCCAAGGGACACTCTCGTTTAGGGTGGTAGCTCTCCACTACCCGTGCTGCCTAGAGCAGGCCAATAGTGGTATGCCGCTATTCACCACTAGCCTTAAGTCCTAGAGGAAGTACCCCTCGAGTTTCTAGCTGTCAATATCACCTGAAGAAGCGTGGTGAGCCCATAACCCACAGGCCAGTCCTATCAATAGCAATAGTTTAAATCTACGCAAACGTATGGCCCTTAAAGGAGGTGTTAGAGCCATTAATAATTTTGAAAGCGTTGTACGATAAGTTTTATGTGGCTTGCTCTCTATCATTGGATGGCGTTCAAATTCCGTCGTACCCGAGAAGATAAGCGTTAAACCATCCATTTTTCACAGGACGAACAAGCACTAACCGCTAGAAAATATCGACGATTTTTATGATTATCAGAGTGGCAGAGCAGAAGCGTGGAAGGCAATGCCTAGAGAGAGGTTAAAGGCTCATTTAGCACACTTAGGCGAAACCCACATCGAGCCTACACAGCTAGATTGGCGATAGCAGGCTCTAATGCGTTTCACTTTAACTGCGTTGTCATGAGGTTAGCTTAAACAGTTGATGTGATGACTTAATCAATCAAACATTCCACTTCTACAGATGAGACCATAGAGTCGCGACCTATTTTAAGAGTGTGTTAGGCCACCAGTTTGCTTCACGTATACTAGGCGTAAGAATAGAGGGAATAGAAGTACTGACGTATAGTAGAACTTATATTGACAAGTCTGGTTATATGTGATGTGAATAGTTGGCGTGTGAATTATGTGTCAAGTACTGTGATTAGTTAAATTGGTTTACGTGGATGTTTGGAATATAGGGGTTGTACTATAAACGTATTGTTCATCTGGGAAATTTTGTTATTGCAGAGCTCAACTCTTGTGGGAGAGATCCAGGCCTAGTGAAAGCTTGGTTTGTTTATTTCTTGCTAACTTTCAGATCATGATTTATTGAAATTGCCCTTTTATAATGCTTTGTGTTGATTCAACCATTTGAACTTTACTATGCTCTGCGATAACTATCTTTCGATGGTTGTATCTGTTGTTTTGTTGTTTATATTAGTTTGGGGTGTAACTAATGGCGGTGAATCATCTATAGATTCCTTTTTTCTCGGGATCCGAGATTTTGATGACATTATGAGTTTGGAATGATCATCTGAATGCCATGCAGCGATTGATTGAGCGGAGAGCTTCAAGTTTAAAAGGTCATATATGGGGTTAACCATACTTATTATCTCTACTCGTAAAGCGCAAAGAGTGATGTATGAAGACTGTCGAGGCTTCCTCATTTGCATTGCGACCTGTCTCATAAGGACATGCATCAAGCTCTGGATATTTCAATCGTAAGGAATTTTGTTCATGTCCTTTCCGAGGACCTTTTAGGATTACCTCTCGACCTTAAGATTGAGTTCGTTATCGAACTATTATCGAGTACCTTTCCAGTATCGACAGCATCGTATTGTATGATCCCGATGGTATTAAATAGGTTGAATTCAGCTAAAAGAGCTGTTAAACAAGGGTTTTATAAGATTCAGTCAGTCGCTGTTGGGAGCCTCGGTACTCTATGTAAAAAAAAAAAAAAAAAACGGGCGACTGCGGCAATTACAACCCCCTTGAGCCAAGAGAGGACAAGATAGTGTAAGTTGCGCAATCCCTCACAAAGTGGATTAGTAGGGGTCTAATGTACTGGTTCTTGAAGTAAAGACTTGCGATCGGGCTATCACTAGCTAAATGCACGAGGAATATATACCCAAGTCCGCCTTCCACACCAATTACGGACATTGTGAGCTCTTGGTGATGTCCTTTGGACTCACCAATACCTCATCCGTATTACGGCTTTATCGAATTATCTCCTCGAAGACTATATCGACGGGTTAATGATCATCTTTAACGACGATACTTTCATCTTCTCAAAAACTGAGGAAGAGCATGAGAAGCATGAACAAGCCTTTTTGCAGAGTGTAGCTGAGATAAAGCTCTATGAAAAGCTCAAGAAGTGTGAGTTTTGGTTGAATACGCCTCATTCATGGGTCGTAGTGATGCCTATCGAAAGGATTTTTGTGGATCCGTCAAGGATCGAAGTCGTGAGTTCATGGAAGGAGCCCATGAGGACCATAAAAGTTTGTTATTCTTGGCTGTAGTCGGGCATTATAGACGATTTATGGAGGGATTTTCCTAGCTTGATCTGCACCTAACCTACCTCAGTCGAAAGAGTAATTAGTTTTCTTGGACTCTAACGAGTGAAAGGAGTCTCTAAAGGCTCATAAGGCTTCTCGCACGTGCCATGGTATTGACTACCCCAAGGGGTACCGGGATTTAGAGTCCGAGATCGAGATAGTAGATTCGCTTTCTCACCTATGAAGAAGAGCTAACGTAAGATTATTGGGAGCCGGTTGGAGTTCAGCACGACATTTCCATCCCAAAACTGATGGCCAAGCACTCGCGTGCAACCAGACGCTAAAAGACGTCCTCCATGCTGGTATGTTAGATTTTCAGAGTTCACGACCCTCCGCGCACCCTCTCTGCTGCGCCCCATCCGTACGCCCCCAACCGGCATCGTGCCTCTCTGCGAGGCTCCGCCACGGCTACTTTGAGCACACCGCCATCGACTGCCACTTGCCAAGCTCGCGCTCAAGCTCTACCTAATAAATCTTCGCGTTGCTTCTCCCGCGATATCCGACGGGCCCGAGGGTTAGCAACCTCAACCTTGCTGCCCGTTACGATTTTTGTTCCGTCGAGTGCTGTCATTGTCGCTGCGAGTCATCACCTACTCGCGCTAGGCGAGCTGCTGTGGCCAAATTCGTTTACTTGTTTGGTAAATTGTCAATGTTGTTTTAAATCCTATTGTTAATTATGGTTGGCTTATTAATGTTGCGGCAAATATATTAGTTAGAGTTAATATGCTTTTGTTAGTTTGGTGTTTTACAATTATGTGAAAACTATGGTGGTCTTCGGCTTAGTGCCTCGATTGTTTTGAAATTTTGAGGTTCTCGAGATTGGCAAGTTTTGAGAATTATACCACGGAGAATTGTGTGAACGCAAGGTTGTGTTGTGCTGCTTCAAGCGTGATCATTAGAATATTTGAGTGTCGCTTGAAACTTATTCTTGTGGTTTAACATATTATTTTTGCAATAAACTTCGTGCAAATGTCTAAAAATTTTATACGCATATAATCAAATTGGTACAAAATTAAGTTGTTTGATTTATGCCAAGATCCATAAACTTTTTATGTTTATAAGTGGTTGAAAATATCGGGGCATCATGATTTTGAAGTTCTTGGAAAATTTGAAGCTAATTTTATTATTTTAGAAAATATTTACTTTTGTTGGTTGGATTGCTTTCTATGATTTATTTGTGTTACATATGTAACAAGATTAATCGAATCTTGGTAAATTGTTTGGTTGGTTGGTTTTGTCATTTGTGCCGAGACTTAGAAATTTAGTATTTTTCCGAACTAATGTGTGTATATAGAATTTGTCACTCTTAGTGATATGGTGGTTGTTTAAGTTTATGAAATAAACTTTCGTTGGTATCGTCCCGCTTGTTAGTGGTTTTGCCTTACTAAAAAGATAATTGTTGAAAATCTTTTTTTGCAAGATTGTGTTTGCGAGGATTTTGGGAGTTGCTTATAGTTTAATCGTGCTGAAATCTAAAATTTCCTTTTTGAATCGTGGCTAAAATATTTTGGTTAATGTACTAGTTCAAGGGACTTGATATTTTGAGTATTTTTGCATTACAATAAGTTTGTGGTTTTGTTTCGTTTTAGAAATCTAGAACTCACCAAGAAGTTTGTCATTTTGTGAATGTTTTGTAACTATTCGAGTGCATTCGAATTATTGTCTTAATTAGCAAAAAAATGAGAATTTTCTTAAATTAAGAAAATTAATAAAAAGAAAATTGTATGATCTTTAGGATCGGGCTTTGCACGAGCCTAATAATCTAGTTGTATTGGATTGTATTTTTGTAAACGTGCTCGTTTGAGTTTAAAACGAGTATCGGGTCGCGGGTCTGAGCATTTCGTGTCATACTTTTGTTTAAGTTCAAAACTTGATTCGATTTCTTTTATTCTCGTGAATTGTGCAAGAACGTCAACGACGCAACACTCAACCCTTCACCGGCCTTTTTCTAAAGGTATAAGCGGGCGATTGGAAACAAGATCTAAGCATTAAGACTCGATGACATCTTATGCGACTTCTTGTTTAATTCTCGATTTATGTTAATATCTCGTGTGTGGGATCTGAGTCATTGAGGCTTGATGTTGAAAAATTTATTATGTTTTGAATTCGATTTCAACCAATTAAGAAAATTGGCTAGGCGATTGTTGTTGAGAAATTGTGATTGAACTGAGTTCAGTGCTGGGTTGTTGATTAGTGAAGGCTTCGGCTGGGATGTCCAAAAAACAGAGGAAACTCTGCCGAATTTCCGGCTTGAAATTAGACGCTCATGAAAATTAAGTTGGAACCCAATTAGCTTAAAGAATTTCATTTCTCACCTAAACTAGTCAAGTGAAGTAACCACTAGTTAGGATTGACGGTTAGTGATAAAGTGACGACACTCGGGACGAGAACACCGCTAGAGGGTTTTCTCGACGAACAATTGGTCGTCCTACCGTCTAGAGTCTCATTCTTTGAGTCCATCAACCCTTAAAGTTTCTTTCCTCCCGAATAATTAATAGACCTCGATGTTGACCCTCTAATTCTCGTGTTGGACAGAAGTGTCACACAATGTACTCCAAAGAGGGACGTCAGGAGAGGAAGACTGCGAGGACCAAGTCGGGAAGTATAGGACCTCAGGTAAGTGGTTCTCCACTCTGACATGGGTAGACTTTACCATACTTCAACTAATTTTGCATGTGCTAAGATTATGTTAAGCATACGATGCTTCTAAAATTGTGTTTGTTAAACTATGCGGATCTCATTCTCGCTAGGGCTGTGAATACGGAATTTTGATCATCTTTGTCTATTTTCTGCAACGAGCCTATAGGTATATGATTGTAGGTTTGTTTATGATATATTGAGTTTCTCTAGGCATTTATTGGTGCGTGTGTTCTATTATATGTTTATCTGTCGGTGGGTATGGGACAACAGACATAAAACTACTCAACTTCCATTACTCAGATTCTAGTTTGGGGCGTATGGCTGTTTGCGTGTGTTTATGTTAGTATTACTTATCTGTTAGTAGGTATGTGACCACAGACATAAAACTACTTAACTTTTTTTGTTGAGATCTTATTGCAGGATGAGCTAAATTATAGAGGGACGCGAGAGGATTGAGGAGTCGAGTCGAACGATTCCTTTTCGTTATTGTGAATGTTCCAGATAGGCTCAAAGAGCCCAAGCAGTCGAGTCGAATGATTCATCTTTGTTGCTGTGAACGTCTAAATAGGCTCAAAGAGTCCAAAGAGTCTAGTCGAACGATTCCTTCTCATCACTGTAAGCGTCCTAGATGGACTCATGAATGGCCTGAAATAAGGCCCAGCCCGTGCGGAGACATTCATAAGTTTTGGAAAGATCATATCTAAAGCCAAGGGATGCAGGAGCATTGTAAGTTTCTGAAGGGCCCGGAAAGGGGCCGCGATCATGATCAGTTCGAAGATCGCCCGACGGGGCCATTGTCTGTGTGAGGTTTCGGAACGACCTGAGGGGTTTCGAGGAGGTCGGTAGACAACCGTCCTCTCCATATATTGTATGTCGCGATCATGATCGGTTCTGAGGTCGCCCGACAGAGCCATTGTCTGTGTGAGGTTTCAGAATGACCTAAGGGGTCTCGAGGAGGTCGATAGACGACCTTCCTCTCCATATATTGTGTGCCGCGATCATGATCGGTTCCAAGATCGCCCAACGGGGCCATTGTCTTTATGAGGTTTCAGAACGACCTGAGGAGTCTCGAGGAGGTTGGTAGACGACCTTCCTCTCCATATGCAGTGTGCCTGCGATCATGATCGGTTTCGAGATTGCCCAACGGGACAATTGCTGCGATGGGTTCTGAAATGGCCCGACGGAGCGATTGGCCGCAAAAGGTTTCGGAATGGCCCAAGAGGTCTAAATGAGGGCGGTTGACGGCGCTCCTCACAGTTTACGATTTGACGATCCGGATCAGCCCAACGAGGTAAAGTGCTGCAACGAATTTCGAAACGACCCGACAGGGATCACTGGCCTCAAAAGGTTTCGGAAAGGGCAGAGAGGCTAAAAAAGGATGAGTCCTCACAATTATAAAGAATAGCGGGACGGTCTGAGGGGCAAAGACCAATAGCATGTCCCGAATTATCCCGAAAGAGTGATTGAGCAATCAGTTCCGAAACAATCTGACGAGACCACTGGTCAAAAAAGGTTTTAGAACGACCCGCGAAAGGGGTCAAGATGTGTATTAAGTTCTAGAAAGACCCTGTAGAGGGTCTAGAATGATATTAGTTCTAGAACTACCCATAGGGGTCCACAGCTGTATTAGTCTAGGAACGGCCCGTAGAGAGCTCAGAGTCATATGAAATCTAGGTCGACTCGTTGAGGGTCTGAAACTGTGTCAGTTTTATCACGACCCACGAAAGAGCCTAGAGGCATGTAAGTTCTATAACGACCCGCAACGGGTTTGATTTGCATAAAGTTGTTGGAGTTTCAGAATAACCAGCTAGGAGTTAGCTTTGTCCGGAGACGTCACATTGTGCTTAATAGGATTTGGGAATCCTTAAGATAGTAAATCGTGGGCACACGTACTTTATATGATGTATTGAGTGTGAATGTTAGCGTTGTTTGATAAGGGCGAGTTATATTCTCAAGTCGAGAGTAATTAGTTGTCAAGCCTGACCTAGTATCGTGTCACAGCTTCTTTACATGTAATGTACCTTCCGGAGCTTTAACGTCCTATTACTAAGTCTACTCCGTATACGAGTTTGCTGTAGAGCGACTCTAATCTTCCGGATTGCGAAGACTTGATCGTCAAGTCCGTGTTTATGTTGGACTGTTGTGATATGGTCCCCTATTTTGGTGATTATATTGATTGTGTGTAGACTTAGCAAATATCTGTATTCAATCTACTTACTAGGCTATTAGCTTACTAGTATGCTCGTGTCACAGGTACCTTGTCATGTAAGCAAAAAGGCAAGGCGACAATGACGAGAATAGCGATTGTACACAGGGACCGACCTGTTAGACGTTACATAGACTACCGGCTAATCGTTGGCAAAGAAATATTTTAAATTCTGCAATATTTTGTAAATGTTAAAATTAAATCTATTTTGGTTATAGTAAGGATTGATGAACGTCATCTTGATATTAAAAGTTTGATTTTATAACTTAATTTAAAATTTTCAAATTTGTCCGTATTTTTTCGAATTAAAAAATCGTTTAAATTTTGGATCGTTACAGACTCAAAGGTTTTCACCGCACGTGAGGAGGTAGAAGGGGGCAGACTTCGCAGATGAATGGCAGGGGATGGGCAGATGACATGTTGCGTCCTCACGTGCGCTGTCCATTCCAAATTTCCTTCCTTTTCTTTTTCTTTTGTTAGACGTTAAATTTGAAAAATATATTTTCATAATTAAATTTAGACTGTGAAATCTGATCGTAGTAGTTAATTTATTAAAGTCAACTTTTTTTTCCTGAGTTATTGAACTACTGGAATTTAAGGCCGTAAAAGATAATTGATATGGCTGCAACTTTTACTAAATATAAAAGTGAAAAGGTGTTAATTGTTACATATTTGCAAAGTAAATGGTGTACTCTAAAAGAAATCCAATGTATGGTAGATGCCGAAGAAAATTATAGTTTTCAAACTATACATTAAAAAATTCATAAAATGTCATTTCATCAGTCAGAAAAATTATTAAAAATAACCCTTCTTTTATATAATTTAAAAATATGATAAATATTTTACTTATTAAAAAAATATATTTGTTAATTAGAGATATTGAGATTCATCTATACATCTTATACTTAGACCATACTAATTCTCTTAATTTTTTGAAATATTAACTAAAACCCAAAATAACATTTCCAAAATGACTTATTTAACTAATCCATCTTTTTTAAGTTTTTAGTTCCCTTTTTATAGCTCGTCTCAATACATCAAAACTATCAAGTCATATGATACAATTGTATCATTGTAACATTTGTTTAGATGTTAACTGTATTTTTATTTTTAGTTTAAAGTGTTAGAGCGGTGAACTCATGTTAAAATTAATTTTCATTTTATCCTTTATGTTTGGCGATTTTCAATTAGCCAAATTGTAAACTAATTTTTTAGAGATTAATCATAGTTTTAGAAATTTATGAAATTAACGTTTTTTATTTTATCATAATCGATGAAACTTTTTGTATTAGTAGGTTTGATTTGTTTTTTTAAGTTGAAGGAGCCGTATTTTTGAGATTTTTTTATTTGATCTTGACGATTTTCTTAAGCAATTATCATTGATATTTATGCTCCTTTATATATATGTAATGGCTATTTCCTTAATTTTGATATTCTAAGGTTAAATTCTCAAACGTCACTTTAAAATTACTAGTTTCTTAATTGTCCGTTTGTTTTTAAGGTCAAATAAAAAATATACAGCTATACACATTAAATAATTACCATCTACTTAACGCCTCTTGAAACAAATGTCAAGTGTATGCAATAATATATATTTGCCAGATATAACACCTACTTTAACACAAAATTGTTTCTGTTTTTATTTTATGTTACTAAAACACATAATAAAAATATCTTTATTTAAATTTTTGTATTGTAAAAATATTTAAAAAAAACAAAGAAAATTTCATTTTTCTTCTTTTCTAAAATTATATATATGTGTGTTGTTTCAAATATATATATATATATATATATATATAGAATTTTGAAAAAATAGTCACTATTTACAAAATGATTTTAATAAATAGGCACAGTTAACAAAAAATTTAAACTAGCAATTTCAGAAAATTTTGATACGTGTCATAAATTTCTGACAATAATTTTATGCGTAATTTTGTTATTATCATAAATTTCTTATAAGTATTATGACTAGGTTTTAAATTTTTTTGAACTGTGATTATTTTTTAAAAACACAAAGTTTAAAATAGCGATTTAACTGATTGAAATATATATATATATATATATATATATATATATATATATACATGAACATGGGACAAAGGGTCCCGTCACGTTATAATGACGCATACGTGTGCATGTCACATGGCAAACCCACTCTCACTCTCCTTCTTTCGCCCCCTTCCTCTACTACCACATACATAACACAAGTCTCTTCCCCAAAAATATATTTTTTAATTAATATATATATATATATATATATATGTATGTATATGTATCTAATATCTAACGCCCCTCGCCACTTCCCATAATCCATGCATGTGTTACTATATTTGTCTATTTCTCCTTTTGTATGGTGGCATAACTCACGCTTTCTTTGGCTCGTGGGATCTTTAAAAACGCAGTCATTTATGCAACTTTTATATATTCATAACCACAAGGCGAGCTTATGTATCACTAATGATATACAGGGTCATTTGCGTAAACTAGCTATTTTAAATAGTGCATTTTAAAAAAGAGTTTTTTTAGGCATTTAACCAAACTTTTAGGTAATTTTTTAAGATTTAGCTATAGTTTCACGAAATTAGGATTTAGCCATGAAATGTAATATTTTTTGTTACATGAAATATATATACGTGTAAAAGTGTAACATTTTATGTTACATGTTACAAAAAATGTTACATGTTATGGCTGAATCTCTAATTTCATGAAACTATGACTAAATCCTTCAAACTTTACCTTTAAAATGGCTAATTGCTTAACTGACCCTTCAAAAAACAGTAATAATTTTAAGAAATTTAAAAACTAGCATTAATAGAAAAAATTTTACACGGATGAAATTTTTTTTTACCATAACAAAATTACACATAAAATTTGTTGTAAAAAATATTGTATTAAAGTAAAAAAATTTTGAAATGACTATTTTTTAAAATTTTGAAACTAACTGTTTCATAAAATTATTTTTCAAAAAGTGAGTATTTTCTTAAAATTATCTAATATTTATATATATATATATATATATATATTTATATGTATGTATGTACCTGCCAAACTTTTTTTAACTAGCCAGTTAGACAATTAATATAGAGAAAGTAATTGTGCATAAGACTAGATTCCGGATTCCACGCGATGCTAAAATTTGCAGTAAATATGTAGATATGTAGTGATGTATATTCTTTTATATACACTTTTCCTAGATGTGTGTATCTATTTATATCAACGAGTATATTTGGAATCAAAATACTTTTGGAATAAAGATAACTATTTGTAGTAGTGTAGTTGGATTAGTAAAATCTAAATTATGTAAAAAAAGTAAGTATTTTTACATCTTTGTATAATCCCCTCGTCAAAAAAGAAAAAAAAATAGCATTATGCGTTGTTATATTAAGGTACAAAACTATAGGATTCTCTATAGATCATAACGGGCTAATTTAATTTCCTTTTCATTATTTATCCCTTTTCAATTTGTCTTAGCACCCAAAAATTTCCCAACTGATCAAACTTTGGTACATCATTTCAGTACAGCAATGATGATCTGTAATGCATAAATTCCATACAATATTCTCTAAAAAGGAATAAGTTGTTTCAAATATTTTTCAGCATGAAATTGATGATATCTATATATTTAATGATTTCGCTTGAACTCAAAGGTTTAGGGATCAAACTAATCTCTCTCTCTGCTTTTTCTTATTTCTAAGAATGATTATGAATTTATGTTTCTATGTAGAGAGCATAGCCTTTAGCTACATGCATTTGATATGGCTAACAATTATTGTTAGTGTATTTAGTGTTGGCAATTATTTTTGATAACTTTATCTTTGTTTAAAAGCTAATATTCAGTTGATGTATTTTTCGAATATGTTGTCTATGATTATCTGACACGAATCCCAGAGCAATTTCGTGAATGTTTGAAGATGTTTACAAGGTGTACGTCGAGATGTACTTCAAGGTGTACCAGAAAACGTGCAGTCGTACCAGGAATTTAAGGAGGCGACGATATCTCCGCAATTTGGATTATCCTGATATGATTCGAATCAGTATCTTATCCTTGATCAAGTAGGATTCGAATTTGGCCAGATAAATGCGCACGATTGTTGAAGATTAAAGAAGATAATGAAGTGATATTAAAAACCTAGGAGATCACTCTATAACGGATGATTGTTTCCTGACATTTTTATTCCTTCCTTTTAATTTTGGGTGTGTGATATCTCTCTCTGCTAGGGTTTGCTTGTAATCGTGGATTCCTCATCTAAGAGTGTGAGAGTTATTGTTGCAGAGAGAGTTTATTAGGTCTTCATTGTTATTGAGGGAGATCACTTGTGAGTTCACTTGTGAGTGCATTAGAGAATTGGCTGTATAGGAGGCTTGGGAGAGGTTCCTGTGGAAACGAGGGATCTTGGGCACAAGGGGAGCTTGTGTCTGGCTCACATAGCAGACGGAGGACAACAACGACGTAGTTAGGAGGGAGTCCAACTAGTTTAAGACCGGGTGTACACGTTTTGTAGTGAACGGTTTTCCACTAACTGGGCGAGGCCCCGCTGACGTAGGCAAATTGCCGAACCGCATTACCAATTCTGCTGTCGTTTATTCTATGCACTTTACTTTCTATTCGCACGTTATTTTCTTTCTCATTAATTATTCGTACGGGTGTACCCTCCTGATGTCATTTACTCTCTAAATCACCCTTCAGGTACACCTAATAGATTAGTTGCTTTTTACAACTGGTATCAAAGCGGGTTACTCTAAGTTATTGAGGGTGATCTTAGGGTTACTAATCTGTGTATTTGAGATGGATTTTTTGAAGGAAAGAGGCTTGGATAGCCGTGACACAAAATGTGGTGATCCACAACGTGTTCCTGGTCCTTCACAGAACATCATGAATCACAACCCTAGAAGGGAGAACAAGGTTGCAGATTCAAGCTCGGATTCGAGAAACAGGAGATCGGGGATTCGGTGTCGTGAATATGATGGTTTTGGCCACATCCAATCCAATGTGCTAACACATTGAAGAAGAACAACAAATCTTTAACTGCACGTGGAGTGATGGTGATTCTGAAGGAAGTAGAGCATAGAAAGATCATGTCAGCCACCATATCGCTCTTAGCACTCGTTCTGCATCAAAGAAAACAAGCTATGAAGATGACCCACGACATGTCTCACAGCATGTTCTAGAAGATGCTCAACTTGATGATTGTGATGATGTTCCAACACTTGACAGTGATAGTAGTGATGGAGAAGAGCTTACTGATGAAGCCATAATTGAATCTTATAGGGACATGTATCAAAACTTGATGCAGGTGGTCAAGATGAATGAGAAGCTTTCACGTGAAAAGGAAGATCAAGCAAAGAAGATTAAAGCTTTTGAAGGTGGACTTGCAGAGAGTAAGAAGATTCAAGGTGATCTCAGTGGTGAACTAGGTCACATGAAGAAGACCGTAAGGATGCTTAACTGTGGATCATCAAAATTGGATCAAATCCTTATAGCTAGGAAGACTGCAGATAATCACATGGGTCTTGGCTACAAAGGAGAGAGTTCTAGCACGAAGACTGTCTTTGTACTGGCAGCCAAAGTAAAGAAACCAGAGGTGAACCCAAAGAAGACAAAAACATAGTCTGGCGCACGTTCTGGTGCACCTGGCAAGAAGTGGGTCTCCGTGTGTATTACTGTAAGCGTGTTGGGCATATCAAAGCTCGGTGTTTTCAGTATTTAGCAGGTCTGAGGAAAATTGACGAGAAGAAGCCACAGCGCCAGAGTTTAACCAAGCAAGTATGGGTGAAGAAGTCGGATTTACAATGTAATATGTCACACACTTCTTCAAAAGCTAGTGGAAAGATCATAATCAAAAAGAATATTTTTCGTGGAAACTATGAAGCTGACGTGCAGGGGGAGTTAGATCTCTCTAGTGATGTTCTTTTTGATGTTCCTGGAGAAGTTTCTAAGGATGCTCCTGAAAAAGTTCCTTAAGATCTTCTTGCCTCAACTGTTGATACTCCAGGATGTGGTCGGTTTGATGTTTCAACTACCTGGCTCAATGCAAAGGGAGCTGAAGTGTCGAGTAAAGAGGTGATAAATGGGTAAATTCCTTTATTTTTAGTGTCTTTTGCATGTTCTTGGCAAAAAAGGGAACACATGTTAGTTTGTGAAGCTGCTGATGTCCCTAATCATGTTCCTGGAAATGTTCTCAATGATTACGCTGTTCATACTGATGTTCCAGGCTATGTTCATGTTCATGTTCCTCCTACCCGCCTTATCAAGATGAAGATAAAGATAAATGAGGCTTTGGTATTTCTTTGTCATTTTATTAGCAAAAAAGGGGGAGTATATGAAGGGGAGTACATGTATCAAACCCCAAAGACAGCTTATTTTTTGATGTTTTGTTGATTAGCTATTTTGCTATTTTGGGTATATTATGATGTTAGTATATTAGCTTTTTAGGTTTTATTGAGGTTTTGCCAAAAAATACCAAAGGTGGAGATTCTTAGTGTATTTGGTGTTGACAATTATTTTTGGTAACTTTATCTTTGTATAAAAGCTAATATTCAAATGATGTATTTTTCAAATATGTTGTCTGTGATTATCTGACACAAATCCCGAAGCAGTTTCATGAATGTTTGAAGATGTTTACAAGGCGTGCATTGAGATATACTTCATGGTGTACCAGAAGACGTGCAGTGGTACCAGGAATTTAAGGAGGCGACGGCTTCTCTGTGATTTGATTATCCTGATATGATTCAAATCGGTATCTTATCCTTGATCAAGTAGAATTAAAATTTGGCCAAATAAATACGCACGATTATTGAAGATTAAAGAAGATAATGAAGTGATATTCAAAACCTAGGAGATCACTATATAAAGGAAGATTATTTCCTGACATTTTTATTCCTTCTTTTTATTTTGGGTGTGTGATATCTCTCTCTGCTAGGGTTTGCTTGTAATCATGGGTTTCTCATATAAGAGTGTGAGAGTTATTGTTACAGAGAGAGTTTATTAGGCCTCCATTACTATTAAGGGAGATCACTTGTAAGTTCACTTGTGAGTGCATTAATGAATTGGGTGTATAGAAGGCTCGGGAGAGGTTCCTGTGAAAATGAGGGGATCTCGGGTACAAGGAGAGCTTGTGTCAGGTTCACGTAGCAGACGGAGGATAATGGCGACGTAGTTAGGAGAGAGTCCAACTAGTTTAAGTCCGGGTGTACGCGTTTTGTAGTGAACGGTTTTCTAATAACTGGGCCAGGCTCACAGACGTAGGCAAATTGCCGAAGCGCGTTGCCAATTATGGTGTCGTTTATTCTTTGCACTTTACTTTCTATTTGCACGTTATTTTCAGTCTCGTTAATTATTAGTACGGGTGTACCTGCCTGACGTGGTTTACTCTCCAGATCACCCGTCAAGTACACTTGTAACGACCCAAAACTCAAACGATGTTTTAGTTTCGAAAAATACGAAAAAATTTGAACTTTTTAAATTAAGTTACAAAACCAAGCTTCTAATACTAAACATGAGGTTCACCAATCCTAACCATAACCAAAGTAGATTTAATTTTAACGTTACAAAATATTGCGGAATAAAAGATTTTTCTTGCCAACGATTAACCGGTAGTCCATGTAAGGTCTTACAGGTCGGTCTTGTCTACAATCGCTATCCTCGTCATTGTCACCTCGCCCTTTTCATTCTTTTTCATCTTACCTGCGACGCGAGTACATTGGTGAGCTATTAGCCCAGTAAGTAGATTAGATAAATAAATTGCTAAGTCGGTAGGTGACAAACAACCAAAAATATCATAACACAATAATTTAATAAAAGAACGGACTCAATAGTCGATTCATCGTAGTATGAAGAGTAAATGCCATTCTTAAACAACCTTGCGCACGAAGTAGATTTCAGAATTAGGTTGCTAAACCTGCGCAGGGTACAATACCTGCAAAAGAGTTGCGACATGGAACGAGGTCGAACTCAATGACGCACTAATCTCGACTCAAAAGTGAGTCTCATATTTTGTTCTAAACTCACTCAAGTTCACAACTCTCTAACTTAGCTTATCAAAATACGTGTGCACACGATTCACATCTAAACCCCTCATGGGTCGTTCTAGAACTTATACACAATCTAGACTTCTAAACCCCTCATGTGCACACGATTCACATCAATAAGAAAGCCCTTAGGCTTGTTATCTGGACCCGTTCTCGGGTCGTTCTAGAACTTATAAACATTATAAACCTCTTATGGGTTGTTCTAGAATTTAATACACATCTGGACCTATTCTAAGGTTGTTCTAGAACTTATAAACATTCTAGACCTCTTACGGGTCGTTCAAAAACCTTTTACGACCAGTGGTCCCGTCGGACCGTTTCGGAATTGATTACGCAATCGCCTCATCTGGATAATTCGGGACACGCTATGGGTCTTGGCCCCTCGTGCCGTCCCGGCTTTATGATTATCAGGACTCATCCTCCTTGGGCCTCACTGCCCTTTCCGAAACCTTTTGCGGCCAGTGACCCCGTTGCGTCGTTTCAGAATTCGTTGCTACACTTTACCCCGTAAGGCCGATCCGGATCGTTAAATCATAAACAGTGAGGTGTACCATCTGCCGGCCTCCTTTAGGCCCCTATGGCCGTTCCGAAACCTATCACAGCCAATGGCCTC
This sequence comes from Boehmeria nivea var. tenacissima, assembly GCA_018132145.1. Taxonomy (NCBI): domain Eukaryota; kingdom Viridiplantae; phylum Streptophyta; class Magnoliopsida; order Rosales; family Urticaceae; genus Boehmeria; species Boehmeria nivea. The sequence continues at coordinate 4,930,441 of CM030882.1, forward strand.
GTCGGGCCATTTCGGAACCTATCGCAGCAACTACCCCATCGGTCCAGGCCTCATTTTCGGTCGATCCGGAAGGTCATATGTCGTCCCCTCCTCAAGACCCCTCGGTTCGTTCCGAAACCTCACACAAACAACGGCCCCGTCAGGCGATCTCAGAACCGATCATGATCGCAGAACACAACGTATGGAGAGGAAGGTCGTCGGCCGACCTCCTCGAGACCCCTCGGGTCGTTCTGTAACCTCACACAGACAATGACTACGTCAGGCGATCTCGGAACCGATCATGATCGCAGCCCCTTTTCAGGCCCTTCAGAAACGTACAGGTGCGTTCACTCCCCTTGGCTTGTCTTAGAGTTTCCCTTTGATCTGCAATAAAGTCTCAACAACAACGGAATAATTTTATGTTTGTGGTCCCATACCCACCGACAGATAAGTCATATAGATATATTCACCCACAAGTATACACACCCTACACTAAAATTTGAACAACTGGAGTCAAGCTGTTTAATGTCTGTGGTCCCATACCCACCGACAAATAAGTCATACAGATATATTCACCCACAAGTATACACACCCTACACTAAATTCTGAACAACAAGAGTCAAGCAGTTTGATGTTTGTGGTCCTATAACCACCGACATATAAGTCATACAAACGCACACGCACACAGCCAACGCAACACATCATATAAAAACCTACAATCCCGTACTGGCAGGCTCGTTACACAAACAAGTAGGGGTGTACGTGGGTTGGGTTGGGCTGGGTTTAAGATAATTATAACCCAACCCAAAGAGTTTGGGTTGAAGATTTTACGACCTATAGTAAAAAATAATAATGACAACCCGTCCGAATAAAAACTAGAATGGGTTGGGTTGGGTTATCGGGTTGGTACCAATAATTTTAATTCATATTTTACATGTTTGAACAATGTTTAGCTTATATTAGATTCTCAAAAAAAATTCTCATAAATTGATGAAATGAATAGTCTAACACTAATTGATTATAAAATTATATGTATACATCTTTATAATCAAATAGAGAATATAAAAATTGATGAAAAGACAAACTATTAACATATATAGGAAATACAAAATGAGATGATGCGCGATTTTAGTAAAAAGATTGAAAGAAAATGGTTTAAGAAAGAAAGAGTGGGTCGACGAACAAGTAGGTATATCAATCAAATAAAGATTTTTTTAAGCAAAACTTTTAAGAAAAGATTAATGTCTTCATATTTTTCATATTGTATTAACATATATAAATTTTAGATAAATATTTTAAAAGTTTGGGTTGGGTTGGGTTGCTCGGGTCCAAAAATTTAGAATTTCAACCCAACCCGTCATTCATGAGTTCAAACTAAATAAGCCCGAACTGAAATTTTTTCACTTTTGAACCCGTATTTTAGGTTGGGTTGGGTTGGGTTGGGTTGGGTCTTCGGTTGCTCGGCTTGATGTACACCCCTACTAACAAGAAAAATAAGGCCAAGAGTCCGTACTCGCGGCCCTAGCGAGAATGAAGATCCACGTGGTTTAACAACCAAAATTCTAGAAGTATCTCGCGTTATGCAATCTCAACACATGCACAATATATTCAAGCATGGTAAAGTCTATTCGTGTTATAGTGGAGATCCACTTACCTGAGGTCCTAAGCCTCTTGCCTCAGTCCTTGCAGCTCTCTCCTAGTGGCGTCTTCTCTTGAAACCCGTCGTGCGACAAATCTGTCCAACGGCGAGTTATAGGGTCAAAAGCCACTTTCCAAAGGAATAATTGAAAGAATTTCTCTAAGGATTGATGGACTACTCAAAGCAAGTCTTTATCAAGAGCGGACAAACGGCATGTCAAATTGTAAGTTTGAAGTATTCTCGTCCCGTTCGTCATTGCCTTAGCTTTATTCGTCAATCCTATAGTCAACGAGTATATTGTTGATTTAACTAGGCGAGAAATGGATTCTTTAATCTAATTAATTTTCGACTTAGTTTTACTAAGTATTTAAACTTCGAGCTGAAAATCCGATAGAGTTTCCCCTATTTTTGGGATATCCTAGCCAAAGCCTTCACCTTTCAACCCAGCACCGAACTAATTTCGGTCACAATCTTTCCAACCACAGCAACACAAAACAATTTCACAATTATCACAATTAACTTCAAAATATAATCATAATTTAATACCGAGCCTCGGTGGCTCTGATTCCACACAAAGAAAGCGATAATGATACGTTTGAAATCAAATCAACTTCCAAGTCGTCATTGGTTCTCTTAAACCGAAAATCGCCTTTGGCTGCCCGCTTATACTTTTGGTAAAAGACGGTGACGGGTTGAGCGTTCAAACTTGCGTCATTGACGTTCTTGCACAATTTGCGAGAATAAAGAAATCAAATAAAGTTCGAACTTAAACAAAAGCATGACGCAAAACGCTCGGACCCGCGACTCGATACTCGTTTTAAGCTCAAAGGAGCATGTTTACAAAAATACAATCCAATAAAACAAGGCTCGTGCAAAACCAAATCCTCAAGATCACATAATTTTCTTGGTATTAATTCTCTTATTTAAGAAATTCTCAATCTCTAGCCAATTAAGATAATGATTGAAATGCACTCGAATTTTTGCAAAATGGAAACTTGTGTTACATCGCTACATGCTCGGGTCATATTTTATTAAAAATGACACTTCTTGGTGGGTTTTAGATTTCTAAAACGATGTAAATTCACAAAGTTTCAAAATGCCAAAACACTCGAATTACCAAGTCCAACACAGCCATGAAACATAATAAAGCACCAATCCCATATAAACATATAAACTCAAATTAGTACATTTGCCGCCATAGTTTAAGCCACAACTCGAGTGGAAATTTAAATTCTCATATGACAAAACCACTAGAAAATTTACTAGAAAGCCTTCGCAATTACATTCCCACGTAAATAAAGTTTTTCCGACGATAATCTTTCCAAGCATAAACTTCACGAGTAAATGAACAGGACCAACCAAATAGTTTATCAAGCCGGAATAACCCCAACACAAATCCCACGCAACTAGATTGCCCAAGACAAAGAACCCGACATAAACGCAAGCCTTTCAAAATTAAGACTCGATTCACATTCACCAAGGACTCCACATCGATCAAGTTAACAGTTTATTAAAACCCGCACAATCACGTCCGCTCTATATATTGCAACGCTAGTTTCAAATTGAGATTTCGTTCATGCATTAAATCCTCCAATATATCAAGCATTAGACCACAAATATAAAAACAAGAATTTGTGCAAAATATGATGACTACATGCGTATCAATTTGACGAAATCTTTAATTTCAAAATACGATCAACGCTAAAATCATTGCGGTCGCTCCTAAAATTAAAGTCGACGCTTTATCAAAACGCTTTTGAGCTTTACCACAAATTAACCAACCCAAATATATATGCACTAAAGCCCAAACGATCATAATTCAAACTCAACATCAATAAACCATAAATAAAACCATTAAATCACATAATCACAGCCACACAATATTGAATACGTCTAAAATTGTCACAAATCGCCAAATACTACGAGGTTAAGACGCAATAAAACAAATATAAAATCTCGGTTCAAGCTCAAAGCTCACCTAACGTAAGCAATGATGGCTCACCTAACGTAAACAACGGACTCGCCAGGTCACGCGACAGCAACGCAGAGGTAGCGCGCGGAGTCATACGCATAGGCAGAGTCTCGTGCAGGGGAGGGTGGCGCGAGGTGTCGACTCGAGCAGGGACTGAAGCTCGCTGGTCTGTCGAAGTCGAGGGTCGCAAATAGGGCTGGTCAGGTACGGACAGCTCGCGCTCCACCGGAGGCTCGAGGCAGAGCTCGGGCAAAGGAGAGGTACGCGGGAAAGGTCGGCTTGGAACTGGACTCGCGCGATGACGATGGTCTGACGAAGACGGAACTGTGCGCACGGGGCCACTACGGGAAACGCGCGTTGAGGCAAGGCACAAAGTTTTGGCGGCAGGCATCGCGCAGAGCTCGGGCGGAACTCGGAGATGCAGGCCTGAGTTCGCGTGACGGCGGCGAACTTCACGGATGGTTAGCAAGGCGAAGAGGGGCTACGTCGGACTGAGGAGACGCACGAAGGGTGAGCTGGATACGCCGCGGCTGGAGGCGCAGGGTCAGGACGCCCGTAGAGGCGAGCAACGGCCTCTCGCACGGGGAAGATGTGTTGCAGGGCTCGGGGGCTGCACTGGGGCTTCGCCAGTGCAGGGAAGCGCTGGGCAGCGCGGGGTTAAGGCGCGCTGGCGGTGGGATGGCGCAGGGGCGAGCGGCACTGGCGGCGGGATGGCGCAGGCTGAGCGCGCGAAGTGGAGAGGCGGCAGCGCTGGGAGGGGTTGGGCTGGCCGGCGATAGGGGCGTGGAGTCACGGCGAAGAGAGAGGGAGAGAGAGAGAGAGAGAGAAGAAACTTTTTGAGAGGGAGGGGGTGTGTTGGACAGCTAAGAGGGAAAGGAGAAGGAGAAGAAAAAACCCTAAAGGGCTTTAGAGCCGGCAATCCGGTAACGATAATCGATTATCCGTTACCGTTACCGTTATTTCGGTAACAGTTAACCGTTACCGGAATCAAACGGTTAACGATTAACCGTTACCGGAATCAAACGGTAACGGTTAACCGTTAACCATTTACGAAAATTGTTATCGGACCGTTAACCGTTTTGCAAATATATATATATATATTTTTATAAAAACGAGAGCCGTTGGATTGAAATCCAACGGTCTCAAAATCCCCCCTTCCAACGGTCTTTTTCACCGTTTGAACAAAAAAAAATTCAACGGTCTTTTTGACCGTTGGTGGCCTTTTAACCGCTCCCCCCCCCCCCCCCCCCCCCCCCCCCCCCCCCCCCCCCCCCCCCCCCCCCCCCCCCCCCCCGCCCAACGTCTCTCTCTCTCCGACTCTCCTATAAAGCCCCCCCCTCCCCCCCCCCCCCCCCCCCCCCCCCCCCCCCCCCCCCCCCCCCCCCCCCCCCCCCCCCCCCCCCCCCCCCCCCCCCCCCCCCCCCCCCCCCCCCCCCCCCCCCCCCCCCCCCCCCCCCCCCCCCCCCCCCCCCCCCCCCCCCCCCCCCCCCCCCCCCCCCCCCCCCCCCCCCCCCCCCCCCCCCCCCACCCCCCCCCCCCCCCCCCCCCCCCCCCCCCCCCCCCCCCCCCCCCCCCCCCCCCCCCCCCCCCCCCCCCCCCCCCCCCCCCCCCCCCCCCACCCCCCCCCCCCCCCCCCCCCCCCCCCCCCCCCCCCCCCCCCCCCCCCCCCCCCCCTCTCCCCGCCCAACGTCTCTCTTCTCTCCGACTCTCCCTATAAACCCCACCCCCCCCCTCCCCTTCCTAAAATTCAAAATCTACAATTTATCTTCTTCTTCTTCTTCTTCTTCTTCTTCTTCTAATTCTTTCTAAAATCAAAAAAATTCTAAACAAATTCTCAAAAATTCCCAAATATTATACATAAATTTATAATATATTAATTTATAAAATTTAAAATTTATTAATTATTTATTTACACAATATTATAAACTATGGCTCACGAGCGCACTCCAACTTCTCGTCCTTGCCGGCGTTGGATGCGGGAATCCAAATTTCCCGACTTTATAGACCTGGGAGATGAAGTGGATTTGAACGCATCACCGAATATGGCGCATTTGCATGCATTACTCGAGCAACCGTTAGGTGGGAGTTCAAGCATGATTGGTGGAGATTACAGTTATGATTTTCCTCTTGCTCCTCCTCCTCCTCCTCCCCCTCATCTTCCTCATTTCCATGAAGAGCCGGCCCCGCACATATACGATTCACAGCATCCCGGCGGAGGAGGAGGAGGAGGAGGACGAACCGCTGACGGCAACGGCGAACCTGTCGTCATCAGTGCCTCCTCGGAGGAAGAAGCTACGCTCTGAGGTGTGGTACACTTTGATCATGCTTACGAATTGGCAACGGATGGCACACAAATTTCGTTGGGCGTGGTGTAAATTATGCCGAAGAAAATTCAACGCGAACTCCACGACGGGCACAACGACACTCAAAAATCACCATAGGAAGTGCCAAGCCGAACATGATTGTCTAGCAGCAGCGACATCGGCGGCGACAGGAACGGGAGCTGCCGGCATCCTAACATACGTTGGGCCTTCCTCCCAAGTAAGTTGTTTCGACCCCCAAGCACATAGGGAAGCATTAGTAAATACATTGTGGGTGCGGATATGCCAATTAGTTTAGGAGAACATCCCGCCCACATTGAATATGTTAGGAGTTTAGTTCCAGATTATCAACCCGTCACTAGGAATACAATTAGGAGTGATTTAGAAAAATATTACAGAAAGAGACGGGCTGCTCTAGGTAAAGAATTAGAAAATGGAACATTTAACGTTGCATTTACTTCTGATGTTTGGTCAGGTAGAGCTAGGGAAGATTACATTAGTGTAGTGATTCATTACATAGATAGCGATTGGGTTTTAAACAAACGCACTATAGGTTTTCGTTTACTTGATGTTAGACACACAGGAGTTAACTTTGCACAGCGTATAGTTAACGTGTTAGAGGATTATACTTTACAGAACCGTGTCATAGCATTCACTATGGACAACGCATCGGCCAACGATAGAGCCATAGACATATTGCGTCCGTTAGTTAGTAGACACCATGACTCGTTGTTGCATCAAAGATGTGCATGCCACATCGTTAACTTGATAGTCAAAGCCGACCTTAACGAGATAGAGGACCAAATCCATCGACTTCGATATGCAATTTCGTATTTGAAATCTTCTAACGTCCGTATTGCTTCTTTTAGATATTATTGCAGGCACAATTGTCTACCGTAGCGGACATTCTCATTGGATGTTCCAACGCAGTGGAACTCAACGTACTTGATGATCGAGAGTGTTCTTTCTTACAAACATGTGTTCACAGCGTGGATACATAACGAGCTTGGCGCAGAAAGGCTCACGGAGGACGACTGGACTGTTTGCACAATTTTTCATTCTTTCCTTAAAACTTTTTATAATCATACCGTTAACTTATCTGCTGTTTACACTCCTACAAGTAACGTCGTTTTACATTCACTATTAGAGTTTACTGAATCTTTCTCGGCTAACAGAGAACTTCCTTTGTTGCAGGTCGCTGTGAGAAGAATGGAAGCAATGTATAAGAAGTATTGGGAGAAAATCTCATACCTCTACAGTTTTGGTCTAATTTTAGACCCGCGTTGGAGGGTGGACAATTATTTGGAAGTCCTTAAATTAATTGAGGAAAACATGAAGCAGCCAGAAGGAACAGCAAAAAGAATATGCAACGACGTGACGGAAAAAGTTCTTAGCATTCTACAAGACGTACGAGGACGAGTTTAGAGGAGGAGAAACGCAACCGCCAGATGCCATACCAGCCCCACATCCTTCGCCAATGAAGTGCTCAATATCCAGACTCCAGGCTAGATGGAACGCACAGCAAGCGAGTTCTTCGTCGTCTTCATCTCTATTGTCACAAAGTGCAGAAGTTCGTCGCTACTTCAACATATCTTAGGTATATATGACGAAACAGGATTTCGACATTCTACAGTGGTGGAAATCACACGAGTCGACGTTTCCAATTCTCGCGAGGTTTGCCCAGGACATCCTAGTAGTCCCCGTCTCTACTGTGTCGTCGGAGTCCGCCTTTAGCTCCTGCGGTCGTATTCTCGATGACAGACGGATGTCACTTAAGTCTGATATAGTGGAGATGACAACGTTAGCGAAGGATTGGGATCAAGCGGCTCGACAGCTACAAGAAAATGTCGCCAACACAGCTGAACTTGACGACTATTTTGATAACTTATATGTAAACGATCCCCCCGTAGAATAAAAAGTTTTCAATTACTTATATTTAATTTTGTAATAATGTTCATTTACTATAATAAAAGTTTTGATTTCATTTTATTCAATTTCATTTCATTTATTAATTTCATGTCATTTAATTCAATTGAAAATAACTTTTAGACCAAAATAATTTTCATAATACTTATAAAACTAAAACCACAAAATAATAAAACAAAACAATTACAAGTGTAAAACTACAAAATAAACAAAAAATAACTTATAACAAAACTTATAAAAATAAAACTTATAAAACTTAAAAAATACGGATAATGGTTTCTGGTAACGGTCTTACCGTTACCGAAGTTTAACGGTAACGGTTCCGTTACCGTTAAACTTCGGTAATACTAAGACCAGAACCGTTAATCGGAAACCGTGGAAAACGGTTTCGGTAACGTTTTGCCGGCTCTAAAGGGCTTGGGCTCACGTTTGGGCCAAATTGGCCAAAAATTTAACAAACAAAAAATGGTGAGATTATTCCGTGAAAAATTAAAACTGCACACGTAATTTGGACATCGAAACTTAGGAATTCTAATATCATTCCCGAATCAAATATAAATTCCTTACACGTCTAAGAATTCAAAAATGCAAAGATAAGCATACCAATTTCATAATTTTACTCATAATTCCAAATTGACTCGATTTGATGAAACTGTCAATTTTACACACAAAAAAAAAAGTCATAACTGAGGCAAAAATACAAACTGCTTAGCTAGTACAATGATTTTAATTTTAGACCATTACAACACCTAACAGACTAGTTGCTTTTACAATTATAAATATTAATTTCTGATGTACACCATGACATGATTTGTCAACATTAATTATCAATGGCAATTAACTAAGTAGCCCACACCTCTCCCTAATCATTATACAAAGAAAACATGGTATAAACCTTATCCTATAGTTAAACTAACTTATCCTATAGTTAAACTTATAGGAGTTGGTATGTCAATGATATCCTAGAATTAAGCTTAAGCTTGAGAGTGTTCAGATGAGAATAAAAATTCAAAGATTAGGTAATTAGAGTTGTTAATCACGTGACGGCGCAATATAAATAGCAAACTATACATATCCCAAACAGTGCTGAAATTGAACTTCAAAGAATTTAATTTACACCCTTTACCATAATCGCTTTTGCAAAACACATTCGAGAAATTTTAGGCATCCACTTAATAATATGGTATTGCAAAACAAACTCAACACTGAACAAAGTCTCCTAAAAAAAAAAAAAAGAAGAAAACCTATAGAACAAAGTCACTGCATATATCATCAGAACGGGTCTAAGATTTTAATTCAATAAATACTGATTTAAAAAAAATTTAATATATAAAGTCAAGATTATAACATTAATTTTTCTTTACATTAAAAAGAGAAGTTTACACAAAGTACCAAACCTAAAATTTGTTAATGTGCAAATATTCCCTATTTTTTAATTATGCGAGTCTGGCATTTGTTTTAACATTTAGACAACGGATGGATAAATTAAAAGGTGCTTCTAAATGCATCCTTTAGTTTCTCTCCACACACTTCAAATATAATTATTAAATTTAAAATTTAAAATAGATAATTGGTAACTATACTTTTTTTTTTTTTCAAAATAGCTCTTTAAACTCGATTCTCTTTTTACCCAATAAAGAGCCGTAAGAACATTATAATCAAAAAAAGAAAAAAAACAAAACAAAACAAAACCAAAATATATATATATATATATGTACAAAAAAAAAAAAACAGATATTATGTATGTTTAGGACAAGGTATAGTAACCTAGATGTTTTCGTATTATCTATATGTTTCTGCTGTACTTTCAATTAAGCAGTGTTTTTTCTTTAATTTTGAACGACATTGAAAAATGAAAGAGTAAAAAAGAAATATTTACGTCAAATGAAAAAATCGGATTTTATGTTTAATAATGATGAAAAACGTCAACAACTATGTAACAAGTGAGATGAAGTTATGTTATATAGAGGGAGAGAGCGAAAACGATTAGGACACGACAAATAAGAAAAGCAAAAAAAAATAAATAAAAATAAAAGAGAGAGAGAGAGAGAGAGAGAGAGAGAGAGAGGGTTTGATGGTTTTTTTCCATGGTGAAAAATGTGTCAGAAAAATGAAAAAAAAATATAAATAGCAGTTATTTTATTTTAAATTTTAAATTAAATAAATATATTGGATTTGTTTGGAGAATAAACTTAGGGATGAAATTAGAAGCAAGTTAAATAGTCATCTAGCTGAGTCATTAAAGAGTTGAACTACATAAAGTATCTCTCATATTAAAGAAAGAAATTGCTATTTAATTTGTTAATAAAACCAAACTTTTACCATGTATATATGATTAATTTTTCCTTCTCAAATTATTAAAAAAGTATTGTTCATCAAACAAAATTCACATTTCTTTATTATTTCATAACTTTTTAGAACCAATTATTGTTTTTATAAAATAAAATTTATTTATACTTCTATATTAGAACCAGTGTCGTATTATTTTTATGCTTTTAAAATAAATCTTAATTAACGTTGTTTAACCTAAACCTTCATGTGTTGTGAGTTGTCGTTGTTTGGGAGTCACGTCATTTTCATCTCGTCACCCTTCAACTTAACGAATGCATTGCTTGCCCTTTAGGGCTCTTTGAAATTAGGCTCTTCAGCATTGATATTCATAGCCCAAATCAAAAACTCGCTGAGGGTCTTGTGTGGCCTATTTTGGATCGAATATGAAAAGCAGGACTCGAGAACATTTCACCCAGCTGCCATAATGGCATCATCGTTGGTATAAGCCATTATCATGTTTTTAGCCTTGTTGAAGCGATTTACCCATGTAATGACCCGATTTTTAGGACCATTACTTTACTTTATTTATGCGAAAAAAATCCCAATAATTTTTTTTTTAACACAGATCATGTAAAAAAATAATAATAATACCTTTAAGAAAAATAACTTCTTTATTACTTAAGAAAATAAATGTCACAGTAACATAAATTTTTTCTTGAAACTGAATGAATACTTAATAATTTAAATAACTTGGTTTTGCGGAAATTATTTTTATGGCTTTTCATAACCCGCCTCACTCGCCTTGCACCGTCGTTGCCCAATCCAGCATCATACCATAGGTTTCATACCTACAGTATGAAGGAAAAACATGTGAGCTAAAAGTCAGTGAAATAACTATTTTATCACAAAACATAGTTTATGCAATGCATGACAAATTATTATCCATTCATTTTGTCATGTTTCATTATCTTTCATCATAGATGATCCTCATCATGGTGTATGTACCTCGTGGAGCACGCTCGACCAATAGTCGACGATGGTGTACAAGGTCCTCGCGACTAAGGCCAAAACATCATAAACATATCGTTAAACTATCTCCTTAATGCCCTTGGGTCGACACAAAGAGAACAAAACTTAACATGAAACAGTCTCCTTAATGCCCTTGGGTCGACACAACGAGAACGGGTGGTACGACACAGTTTTAACTTTAGTTATCGCTTAATTATGTAAGTGACATGCGTCATGAACATATAAACTTGAACTTAAATAAAACAGCATCATAATAATGTTTTATAATAATTTAAGCATGATATCATACTTCTTTAAAACATTTATCGTATAGCATATATAATTTCATGTTATATTATCATCATATCATCTTATAACATATCATTAGTTCATCATAAAATAATTTCGTCACATATAAAATATTGCATAACATTTTTTTTGAACTACTTCGTACTGCAGTGAGGTTCTACTCACCTTGAGAGAAGAGTTCCTCAATTAGCGTTCTGGATAGTACTGGGAGTGGGCAAACCTAAATCATACACTTATTGTAAGTATCTAGGTATAAACTTAGATATTCTTGTACTAACGTCTCACCTAAAGAGTGGTAGTCTAAAAAAACAAGCTTGCATAAACTTATTTCCTTATTAAGAACAAGTCCTTAACAATGTGTTTCGTATTTACCGAAACGTCCCGAGATCGATTGGGAAGAGTGCTATGGTCCCGCTTCATGCCCAACTTACCTAGACAGAACTTCCCGAGGTTCACAGGTAAGTGTGGAGGAGATTACAAAAGTACATCTTATTTAAAAATTAATCTTTCTAGACAGGTCGTTTCAATTTTTGTATCGCCCCATTATAAACATGTTCTTACTTTTTATTAGTAATCATGTTAAAATAGATTTACTTAAATAAAAAAAATTAATAAAAGAAATAATTAAGTAAAAAATACATGGAAAAGGAGCCTAGGGGCCGAATTTGACAAAGTTTTTTAAAGAGAGTTCTCTTACTTTATAAAAATAAGAAACTTCGATTTATATACTTTTTCAAAAAACCTACCAATCATATACTTTTTTCATAAAGCTAAATATATTATGAAAATCGCATTATATCTACTCAGGGAAATCGAATTGAGAAAAATGTTGTTTCATAAAACTTTCTCAAAATTAAATTTACTGCGTTTTTGTCTCTAATGTCAAAATCGAGATATGGCTTCTAAATTTGTTAAACTAGCAGAACTTCGATTTCTTAAAAAATAAACGTAGAATTTAAATCGGATTTTAAATCTCGAATTTCTAACACATAAGAATCCTAACTTCGATATTCTAAAATTCAAACTGACTAGGAATCTAGAATGTAAACCTCAGAATTCGCCTTAAAGTGTTTTCAGTTTTCCTTCGAGTTTCCACAAACACTCGAATCCTTTGAATGATAAATTTAGGCTCGATCAAAAGAAAATTAAACATCAACATGTGAGGCTTTGTTCTACTTTAGCCTTGGCAGAGTGACCTTCAAGCTTCTCTACTAGGTCAGTCTCTTCCTCAAGAATACTCTCGAACTTTCTTCAGAGTTTTTCACTCTTCTCTCTCTTTCTCTATAAAGTTCTTAGGTTTTGGTGTGAAGAATGAAGGAGGCCTAAGCCTTTATTTATAGGGGGATGGGTTCTATAAGGGGTAGGAAAAGGGGATATTCTATCTCATTAATTCCCTTGATCCTTGACTTATTTCCATAATCTCCGAATTTTCCTTTTTTGGTTGATTTTGGTTGACTTTCTTCTGTATTAATTGACTGAATCTTGGATTTTATTTCTCTAGAAAACACGCCCATATCCTCTTAGAATCACTTTTGATTTGCAAAAAATTTGCTTCCTAAAATGCACCTTTGACCTCCTCTTCAGTTGATACAGTTGGCTTTCCTATTTTGGCAGAAGTCCTATGTGATTTCTTTTGATATTTCTCTTGGATTTGGAAGAAATAAAATCCTCTCTATTCATACTAATAATGCTGTCATTTTGCAGCCCTAGGGGGATAAAATTTCTATTTATTTTATTGCCCTATAACTTCCTTTCAATTGCCCTTTTTGTCTCTAATCAAACTACATGTAGTTTTTGCTAGCAAATTTGCTCCGACACTATTTTTAATTATCATTTTATATGACGAAATATACATATACAAGGTATCGGGATAGTTCCCGTTCATTTTATTAAAATTTCATAAACATTTTAGGGCTGTACAAAAAGTGGTGCAGTTTAAAACCGCACCGAATAATTCGGTGACCGAATTTTCGATTTTCAAAAATCCAAAATCGAAAATCGCACCGAATAGGTTGAAAATCAAATTTTGGTTAACCGAATTATTCGGTATCGGTGCGGTTTTTAATTCGGTTGACCGAATTATTATATTATATATAAAATAGCATACTTTGTTTCTAAAAGAAGCTTGCAGCTCAGTGGCAACATGGCTTGTTTTAAGGCCTCTCAATTGCAGACCACTTTTCAATTCCTCTTGAGCGCAGATTTAGTGCATTATTTTTGCTTTTCCAACTTGAAAAAATATTGGGCTAAAAATTGCACTTGTTAGAGCTTGAATCTGAGATAAGAGCAAGGAAAGGACTCAAGGTAACTTTAATAACCACTAAATTACCTTGTATTATTGGTAAAATCCTATTAAAAAATTATATATATATTAACAATAATTTGCATTGGTGCACCTGAACTTTACGTGATGTAGCAAACTGCCCTCTAACCTTTTATTTTTGAAAAATTACACCCTAATCTAAGAAATCTTCGCAATTCGATACAAATTGATAACTTCTGTTAATTTTTTAACAGAAAATGAGTCACGTGACTTGCACATAAATTTTATAAGGATATTAACGTCATTTACATCATTGTCTTCTTCCTCTAGTCTTCACCATTCACAAGGGAAAAAAATCAAGAAATTTGACACACAAAACTATTCTTCCTAAATGAAAAAATTAACAACAAAATCGCGAAGAGACATTCAAAGTCAAACACAACCAAGACTCTTAATGTATTGATAAACACAAGGCAATTCCAAAACCATCATTAAATCCTCAATTCCAAAACCATCACTAAATCCAAAGCAGTAGGCAGTTCTACGATCCTTTACGAAAATTAACAAAAATCACAAATTGTCAAAATCTCTAAAGCACTAATTAGAATAAAGCACTAAAATATCATTAATTCTTTGTTTTCATAAAGCACTAAACCATGAAACATCTATAAAAACACAACTGTAACTCTTATAATTAGAATATAAAAAAAAACTTGAAATGCTAACATAACCATGACCACGCGATCTGGCTGTTGACAACAACATTGAGGTTTTAAAGGTTGGCTTTAAACTATAGTTCTTTGTGGGAACAAATCATCCATCGCCTCTGTAAAAGGCTCGAAGTCACTGGCGCCCCAGTCTCCTCCACTATCACATTGGCGAACCTCGACTCGATTTGCCGACGGGTCATTTCGCTACTATCGACTATTGGCACTGTCATCTTAGCAAGACCATTACGCTCAAGGTCGAGAGCTCCGACACTATCGACAACGTCAAGGCAAACATCCAAGAAGAAAATAAAAACAGCCCCGGCGCTACTCCGTCCTCGCGTGAACTCTACCGCTGTAACTCCTCGAGACCTCGAGACATCACGATGCCATCCTCAGGCGAACTCCACCACCGACGTCCTCGCGTTGAACTCTGTGTCGGCGCCGGCCTTCCTCGTGCTCAACGGCGACCTCATCGCACTAAGGCTCCAACAGCTCGCGTCATGGTGTGCTCCGACAACGCTCCGCCACTGTGAAACAATAAGGTAATTTTCAGAGGAAATTTTCACACTCATCATCGCCGTTTTGAGTCTGGCGCAATTTAGGGTTCAATGGCATGATGGTAGGAAGATTGGCGGCGAAATTTGGGGTTCAAAGGTTTGGTCGCGGAAAAAAAAAAAAGACAAAACGAAGATTGAAGAAGAAGAAGAAAGAGGAGGAAGAAAAATGACAAAAAAACCCTTAATATTTAGTCATGTGCCGATCACATGTCGATTTTCGTCGAAAAAATTAACTGAAGTTATCAATTTGTAGTGATTTGCCAAGATTTTCGAGTTTAAGGTGTAAAATACCAAAAATAAAAGATTAGGGGTCAAATTGTCAAACACGTCAAGTTCAAAGGGCACCAATGCAAATTACTCATATATTAATTTGGTGCGGTTTCGGTTTAAACCAATTGCAATTTTTTAAAATCGAAAACCGCACCGATTTGCCAAATTCGGTGCGGTGGCCGCACCGAAAATTCGGTTTCGCTGACGAGGCACCGAATTTCGGTGTGGTGCGATTTTAGAAGCGGTTTAAACCGAATTTTTCGGTCACCATGTACAGCCCTGAAACGTTTCATGAAATGAAAGGTCGGGTTTTACAATCCACTACTTAAGGACTCGTCTTCACGCTACATTACCTGGACGAGCAACGCTTTGTTTCTCATGGGACCTTGGCCTCGACTAAGTTAGTTAGGAATGACCACCTCAATTAGTCTCAAGAGGAAATAGATGCCTCTAGGAGTCTCTTAAACCAGCACTATGTGTTGCCAGTCAATGACGAGTCGAAATTTTGACTCATGATGTGCTCGTGAATACTTAGAGACACATCAACAAGGTGAACTTCCTCAAGTGGCCCGATGGATCGGTGGTTCTGTCATAGTAGGGAATGTTTAGCATGTTGAACCTCTCAAGGAAAGGTGTGGCAATGACTACCATTAAAAATGGGTAACTAATCGCAACTATGGTATCTTCCATGAGATCTCCTCTCGTCTGCATGAGAAGGTCCACATTTAGGCATAATTCTTCCACGACGGGATTTGAAGCGCGAGTCCTACTTGGCAGAGATCTATCGAGTATGATAGTAGTATTTGTACGAAAACTCTAATTTTCTTAGAAAGCAAGTCTTGTCGGACTAGATCCTCTAGTGCTTCCATGATTGTTCCCCAGCCTATCGAACACGTCGTGATTCGGTGGACGCTGATTCACAACCTGATTGGAAAGGATCTGCTGATTAGCAGGGGCTATTCGTGCTATTGTTGTCGCACTCTCTATCTTTCCTTTGATTCCACTTTGGTCTCTTGTGTATAAAAGAAAAAGGACGGTTAAGCATTTAGCCCATTTTAATATTATATTTTAAACATCTGGCCCACGTTTTTATTTATTAGCAAAATAGCCATCACATTAAAAAATCAATCAGGAGTCACAAAATTTATGAAAATAAACACGTGTTTTCATAAATTTTCACAAAAAGAAAAATAGAATAGCCAAACAACATATTAATAACGAAAAAATGTCAAATTAAAACATCAAATACGAATGAAAACACACCACATTATTATAAAAACAAGTACAATTTCAGTATAAACCTAATCTCGAATTCTAATAGGAAACCAAATCGAAGTTTCAAACGCAACAAATGTCAACACAAAAATAGTAGAAAAATCAATGAAATCACCTATTAGATCAGCTAAAACATTAGCCAAAATAAGGCAACAAACCTAAGAAACAATAGATGAAACACTAAGCAATATAATCTTTAGGATTCAAACATAGCTCTGAAAAATATGACAATAAAGACCAAAGTTTGAGAATGTATAAAACGAATGACTATTTTACTAATAAAAGCAAATATAGGCTATTTCTTAAAAATTAACTTAAATATATGGCTATTCCATACAAAAACCCAAAAGAAATTTCATAAATAATTTATAAAATTCCATTAAAAAATCATGTATAATAAGCTTTCAAAACTTGTTATTAATATCAATTTTCCGAAATCAAATTACACAATCTTAAGATACACCAATTAATTAGATGCAGACACAATGAAAAAAGATAAAAAAAAATTAAAAAAATTAGTTCTGAGAATACAAAAACTCAATTGTTTTAATCAAAGTTAATATATATATATATATATGTTGTTTATGTGATATAAATGTAATAAGCATGACGCCGGTAAAATTAATGTACAGATTTATCCAAGTTAAAATTATATTTACTCGATTTATAAGATATTAAACCCGATTTGGGAAAATCTAATATACAATTTTTATTTATGTTTCAAGGACCAGTTAAAGATTTAGCCATTTTGCAATATGTACTTTAGAAATATAGCCCACGTTTTGAAATATTAGTAAAATAGCCATCAAGTCAATATCTAAAAGTTTATGACAAAAGAAATAAAATTTTTGACAAATTTTAGACACTATTGTGTACAACAAAAAATAAAAACTTAATTAAAAAGACTAATGACTGCAGTCTCAAAAATTCAGACACGAATATATGGCTATTTTACTAATAAAAAAAAACATAGACTAAATGTTTAAAACTAACATAAACAGATAGCTATTTCATATAAAACCCGATGATTTTTGTAGCTTATTTACTTGGTTTACATAAAAAGCGCTAGTTTATATTACAAAAACTAAGTTTATGATGATTTATACCTCTACATATGAATTTTAGAGATTCTATGATGATTTATACCTCTACATATGAATTTAGAGATTCTTAATTAGACGTATAAATCTCGCGATTTTTTTTAACATTCTTAAATAAAACCAATGTAAATACAATTTTAACAAATAAAAAATAGAAAATGAAGGGCGAAATTGTCAAACAGATAAAATGGAAAAGATTAGATATGAAAATATTCTAATGTTAAAAGAATATATAATTATAACTATAAACCAGACTATATATGTAGTGTTGGGCCATAATTAAGCCCGAGGCCCAAACATTCTGAGACCAAAAGATGATAGTAGGGCCGAACCGTCAAAAAGCCCAAGAAAGGACGCATTGGAGGATCAAGAAGGTGGCCCGCAACGCGAGCAGTCGACAACGCCATCTCTGGCGACCAGAGGCCATCCGGTGCCACCATGGACGGCGGCCAACCACCTGGTAGAAGTATGGGCGACGGTGTCTCCGTGGGTGACGACCTGCCGACTAATGTCATGTAGACGGCGGCTTGCCGCCCGGTGCAATGTGGGCGGCCGCCTGTCGCCTAGTGCAATGCAGGTGGCCGCCAGCCGCCCGGTACCATGTGGGCGGCCGCTTGCTGTCCGATGTCATGTGGGCGGTAGCCTGCCGCCCGACGCCATATGGGTCGCAGCCAGCCGCCCGATGCTGCCACCCGCCTTCACGCACGTTGCCGCCCCTACCTCGCGTGCGTCACGGACATGTCACTCGTCTTCGTCAAACTGTCATAAAGATATAAGAAAGTTGCCGAAAATAGATCGATGTAATTTATTGAAGATGTGTTTTGTACAAAATTGTATTCGGCTATAAGTAGCCAATCGTGATAAGAAAAGAAGACGATCAATAATATTTCGAGAAAAACAATTCTTCTGGACCTCTAATATTTTCTTTGTCTTTACCTTTTCTACATTATTTTCACACATTTTAGTTGTTACAAAAAAATGCATCAATATTTTGGTGCTAGAATAAGGGCCTTGTGTTATTAACAGCCTCAAGGTCCAACCAGTAATTTTGAACACTTCAGCCACTGACGACCGGCAGCCGCTCAAGACTTTGCGCTTGGCAACTGCCTGCACGCCCGTTGCTTCACGCCGCCGACAACACCGCCGCCCGGGCCGCCGACTGAGCAGCCGCTCGTGCGCTTTTCTGCAGCGCCTAGTAGCCACTTCGGCCGCCGCTCATGCTGCCGCCTGCGCCGCCGACCACGCCGCTGCCAGTACGCCTTGCTGCCACTCGTGCATGCTTCGTTAATATTTTTATATGGCATATTGCATACCATATGTAATATCTTTGAAAATTCTTTCCAACGGTATGCCATATGCGTAATTTCGATGAACGACGAGGGAGATATGAAGTTCTAAAAATTAGTGCGCGCAAAGCAACCGGCCGAGCTGCCTCCCGTGCATGCACCCTTAATATTTTTATATGGCATATTGAATACCATATGAAAGATCTTTGAAAATTCTTTTCAACGGTATGCCATATGCATAATTTCGGTGAACAACGAGGGAGATATGAAGATCTGAATATTAGTGCGCACAAAGCTGCCGCCCGAGCTGCCGCCTGTGCTACTTACTGCCTCACGTGAAAGCATCCTCAATATTTTTATATAGCATATTGAACACCATATGAAACATATTTTATAATTCTTTCCAACGGTAGGCCATATGCATAATTCTGATAAACAGCAAAGGAGATATAAAGATTCGAAAATTGGTGCGCATAGTGCGACCACCCAACCACCCATGCGCCACAGTGAGCAGCCGCCCAACTGCCCGAGTAACTGTCGTGTGCACCGCCGCGTCCGCCAATGTATACCACTGCGAGCACCCATCTGTGCCACTGGTTGCCACCGAGTACCCACGTGTGCCACCGCAAACACCACACCTGTGCCGCCCTGAGCCCCCACGTATGCCACCATGAGCAGCCGCCCGAGCAGCCGCAGGTGCGCCAACGTGCACCACCGCAAGCAGTCGCCTAACCGCCCAAGCAACTGCCGTGTGTGCCGTCGCGTGCGCCAGCGTGCGCTACCATGAGTGCCCACCTATGCCGTCGGTTGCCACCGAGCGCCCTCGTGCGCCGCCGCATGCAACCTTGTGCCGTCGCACGCCCCCTTGTGCCGCCGTACACCCCCTTGTGCTGCCACATGCCACAACGTGCCGCCTTCGGCCACACACCGGCGTGTGTCGCCATATGCCGCCGTGTGCCCTCGTATGCCACCATGCGCCGCCGCATGCCTTCATGTGATGCTGTATGTACTTACGTGCGACGCAGTGTACTCCGCAGCGTGCCGCCGCGCGTTTAAAACAAAAAAAAACAAAACAAAACCCTACTACGGATAGGCAAAAAAAAAAAAAAAAAGACCTACCATGAGTAGGCACAAAAAGACCTAGTACGCTTAGGCACAAAAAAAGACCTACTACGGGTAGGCACAAAAATACCTACTATGGGTAGGCACAAAAAGACCTACCACGAGTAGGCATAAAAAGACCTACTACACGTAAGCACAAAAAAAAGACCTACTACGCGTAGGAACAAAAAGACCTACCACGAGTAGGCACCAAAAAAGACCTACTACGGGTAGACATAATCAAAAAGACCTACTAGGCACAACAAAAAGACCTACTACGCGTAGGCACAAAAAAGACCTACTACGTGTAGGCAATAAAAGACCTACTATGGGTAGGCAACAATAAACCTACTATGGGTAGGCACAAAAAGACCTACTATGTGTAGGCTCCAAAAGATCTACTACGGGTAGGCAAAAAAAAAAAAACCTTTAGTTTCTTGGTGCGACAAGCGCTACACAGAAACTAGGGGGCTAATGTTGGGCCATAATTCAGCCCGAGGCCCAAACATTCTAAGACCAAAAGATGACAGTAGGCCGGACCGCAGAAAGCCCAAGAAAGGAAGGCTTTGGAGGATCAAGAAGGCAGCCTGTGATACGAGCAGTCGGCAACGCCATCTCGGGCGAGCAAAGGCCATGAAATGCCACCATGGGCGGCAGCCAACCGCCCGACAACTGTATGGGCGATGGCGCCTCCGTGGGCGACGACCCGCAACCTGACGCCATGTGGTGGCGGCCTGCTGCCCGGTGCCATGTGGGTGGCCGCCTGCCGCCCGGAGCCATGTGGTCGGCCGCCTGCTGCCCGGTGTCATGTGGGCGGCCGCCTGTTGCCCAGTGCAATATGGGCGGCAGCCTGCCGCCCGGCACCATATGGGCAGTAGCCAGTCGCCCGAAGCTGTTGCCCGCCTTCACGCATGTTGACGCCCCTCCCTCGCGCGCGTCCGTCCTTCGCGCGCATCCCAGACATGTCACTCGGCTTCGTCAAACTGTCATAAAGATATAAGAAAGTTGCCGAAAATAGATCGGCGTAATTTATTGAAGATGTTTTTGTAAACAATTGTATTCAGCTATAAATAGCCAATCGTGATAAGAAAAGAAGACGATCAATAATATTCCGAGAAAAATAATTCTTCTCGAGCTCCAATATTTTCTTGTCTTTACCTTTTTTGCATTTTTTCATACGTTTTAGTTGTTACGAAAAATCGCATCAACATGTAGTATTTCTTATTTAAACTCATGTTTGCAAAAGGTAAAATTCCTAAGTAATCTATGAGTTATACCAAAATTTTAGTTTCGTTCCTATATTTTTTATAATTCCAAAATAACCTCTCAAAAAATAAAAATAAAAACAAAGCTAGAACAAGATTTGAGTCGTTCAGTTGTTCAAATCAATATAAAGATATTCTCCAGCTAAAATGTACATTGACTAATTCTTATTATTTTTTAAATGGCCAAACTATCGTTCCGATAAAGTAAAAATAAAAGAAAAGATAAAACACGCATTTGTGAATTTGGACTTCTTTTATACTAAACCTTGGAGTCCATTAAGGTTTAAATTGCAATCTTGTTATCTCCGTCTATGACCGTTTTGTACAAACCATATGCTTAGAAACCTGTTAAGACAACTACTGCATAATTAGCAACTCAGCATCCAGAGGTGAAGACATCGTGATCTTTCGCTTTGAGGAACAGATAAACATGTCCTGAGTTATAGCCGCAATCTCCACTTGATTGACCACAAAGGATGCATCAATGTTGATTTTGAAATCAATTGGAAGTGCCATGATTGTCTTCTCTCTAGCTAATAATATTACTCTCCACTAACAATTTACAAAAGGAGAAAACGGACCTGGTTTCATACCAAAATCAAATAAACAAGAGTGTGGATTTTGAAGATAACAATTGTGAGTAAATTTTCCAATCTTTTCTACTTTAGATTAACCAAGAACGCTTCTAATTAATCCCTCCCATTCAAATTATTTATACGCACGATGCAAATAGCTTCAATAAGGCTTAAGGCGAAGAGTCAATTGATCTAGGTTAATTGTCCGACACAGAATCACTTAATTTAGGTTTGAGTCTATGTTTCAAGTAACTCCGCGTCCTTTGAACTTCACATACTACAATTATGAATTTAAGAGGAGTATGACTCCAAGATCTTAATCTAGTAATATGAAAGTAATTAAGAGAATCAACAGGACTTTTAACAATCTCAATAACAATCAATCAATAATTTAAGTAATAGAAACGAACTACCTCAATTTTATTTAAGGAATCAACAAATAATCACAATCAATCAAGCTAGGGTTTTCAAATTACTCTTAACCATGAAAAAAAAAAACGAAAAACACATCATGAAAATTAACAACAGCAAGAGTTTAAGGACGAATGAGACAACAAAAGCTCTAGTTGTCACCAAAATTGATCTCCATGCGATGACCTCCTCCAATCACGCTGTGAGCCTCCTCGCTTTCTAGTCCACTTAACAGCTCTCCAAAAGTATTGGAAAAGTCAGCTAAACCTAATTTTTGTTAATATTTATTGGTTTCACTTGGAAGGAGAAAGTTTGGGCTTAATTCATTGTCATTTGGGCCTTTTTAAGGCTTTTGCTTTTGGAGAATGGCAAAATCAGGCTATTCTAAGTACCATTTAATAATGTATATCTCGAGTGGTGTGCACCTTTTTGTTTATACTCTAATTTTTAGTGCAAATTTATAGTATAAATTAAAAGTACAACCTAAAAAAGATATGAATTATTAACGTGTCAAAGGAGGGGCATTCATTAAAATCCTCCTTCTATTTGGTATTTGCTACCCCAAGGACTCCGTATAATAATTTTCGATTCATCATAACTTCTTCAATACAACTTTGATTGACGCATACGACCTATTGTTGTAAAAAAAATTCAAAGAAATTTAATGTGATATCAGTATGCCATATAATCTTCTATAATCATCAAGATATCCTATTGTAAGGTGTTAGTAAATTTATGACTTCACATTCTAGCCTCTAATTAGCCAATTTTTGCCATGTTTTGAGTAGGTTTCCATTAATAGCTTCTAACCTACAAAACAATAAAAAAAATATGTTAAGGACTTATAATTTTAAAGGTATAAGAGATAGAAAATGCTACATATCAAAGTTCTTCCTCCGGCTTCAGGGAGAAAACTCCCTAGTATTTGCAAGAAAACTAGAATTTACCAAACAACTCCCCACCCCCACCCCCACCCTATATATATATATATATATATATATATATATATATATATATATATATATATATATATATATAATTGTACTCGTGCTCAACACGGGCATAAACGCAACGCATAATAAATTTGCAACCACCACGTATAATGTTAAATAGAAAAAAGAGATATTGAAGTCAAAAAATGAAGCAAAATTATTTTATAAGTTAAAATAAATATAAAACAATGGGTGTCAAAATAAGAGACATAAAAAAAAAAAAAAAAGGAAGACTAACTACGATAATGATTCAATTTTTGGAAATCCAAATGGAACAAAAATAACCCTTACAATAAATAGGAAACAAAGCTTTAAAAAATAAAGTAAAATAAAATAAAATAAAAACTTAAAAGATAAGGGATACTAAAACTAAAAAATAAATAAATAAATAAATAAATATAAGGGGGCAGGCGCGTATCACATATGAATTCGGTGCAGTTTCAGTTTAAACCGATTGCTATTTTCTAAAACCGAAAACCGCACCGATTTGTCAAATTCGGTGCGGTGGCCGCACCAAAAAATTAGTTTCGCTGACGTGGCATCAAATTTCGGTGCGGTGCGGTTTTAGAAATGGTTTAAACATAATTTTTCGGTCTCCATGTACCGCCCCACTCCCGAATGGCAATTCATCACGAATATCATATAATGGAGAATGGACAAAGAGGTCCTAAACATGCCTAACCACAAAATGGTACCTCAATGTTCTAAAGAGAGAGCATTGAAGAGATTGATCACTATATAATAATAATAATAATAATAATAATAATAGTATATAAGATGAATGGGAATTCTCAGTTGGGATTTTTTTTTTTTTGTCTGTTAAGTAATTAGTTATTTTAAAAGTAAAGCTTAAAAGATTTAGCCATAATTTAACGAAACTAAGGATTTAGCCATAACATGTAAATATACATACGTGTAAAAAGTATAATATTAAATGTAATGTTACATGTAACATAAAATATAACACATGTAATATTACATGTAATGTTACATTTTTACACATATATATGTTACATGTAAAATAAAATGTTATATGTTATGGCTAAATCCTTAATTTCGACATTCTAGGGATAAATCCTAAAAATTACCCAAAAGTTTGTTTAAATGCCTAAAAAATCCTTTTTTTTGTGGTAAAAAATAATTATGGATCGTCAGATTTAGTTTTTTAGTGGGTTCTACATCTTAAAAAAGTAAATCTGACGATGCAGAATTATTTTCCACTACAAAAATAAACCCACTAAAGAAACACCGTAAGATGAAATATGTGAAACTTTCCCTTCCTTTCCAGAATCTAGGCTTTGCCGCAGGTCGTGACACTTGTCCCATCCTATGTGGGGCCACGTGTCACTTCGTGGACCAGTCGAAGAAAAAAGTAAAAAAAATTAAAGAAAAAAAAAACACACGCGCATTGCACGTGAGTGAACAACAGCAGCATAATCCCCCCACACAACCCCGCCCCCTCCCCCACCTACCCCCCCCCCCCCCCCCCCCCCCCCCCCCCCCCCCCCCCGCGGCAAAGGCCAGCACATGCCTCATTATTTGCATGTTTATTTGGTTATCTCTCTCTTTTTTTTATTTTTGCTTTTTGTTTTTCTTTTCTCTTTTTCCTCCTCAAATCCTTCCGATTTTTACCCTCTTATACGTAGATAATACATCATTGATCAAAAAAGAAAAAGGAACATATAATAATGCATCTTTATTAGTAATCATGGTTATCACTTTATTATTCTGTACAGTTCAAAACATCACAACTATTATTATCTAATATTCTGCTTATTAACTTATAAAAAATGGTATTGTTTATCTATACCATAATATAAAACTCTGCAAATTATTAACTTCGATTGAATACTATCTACTTGGTAGTCCATTTCATACAAATAATATTTTCAATGGCTGTTCAAGTCTTATACGTTAATTGGTAATTTAATAAATTTATAAGATGATATGTAACAAAAAAGATCTTAAAGCCCCAGTTAATATATCAATTAATAATTTTTAATATTAAAAAATTTATAACCTTATTAAGAAGATTTCAAAAAACATATATTTTTTTCAATAGCAAAAAAAAAAAAAAAAAACCATATATTTTTTGCGTTAGCTTGTGTTTTGCTCCTTAACGAGAGGTTGCTTGTGGGTCCCAGTCTACGCCCACGTGACACCGTCACGAGAAAGAGAAAGGTGGAGAGAGAGAGAGAGACCGCCTAAACCTTCCAAGCACGTGCTCTTACATACCATTGGTCCAATAAAATCACAATCGATGCCCATAACTTACCTTTTATAATTTAATATTTTCGATATTATTAAAGAAATGGGTGTCTCTTTTTGCCACGAATTGCATGTATATAATTATTTATTATTGAAAACAAAAAGAAGTGGAAAGAAATGTTTGTCCAATTAAAATCTGACAAATCATGATTAGCTGTTTGTTTCCATTGTTAGGATGATTAGCTGTTTAAAGTTGCAACAAAAAATTTTGATCCAAAACAACTTATTCCATCTCAGATTCATATGTGTACAGTGCTACAGAATTAAAGAGCACTTTTATCAGAGAATTTTAATCCACATGCTTTTTCGCTCACATCACAATGTCACAAATATCCACTTTAAATTTCCATTATAAAATTACCGCTCGAACCCCTTTTTTTAATTTTACATGATAAGCTAATTAATAAATCCAACCAAAGTTGTCTCCTTTAACTATAAAGGCTTTCGACTAATTTGTCAAAATTAATTAGTTGAACGTGAAAACAAGATTAAGATGCAAAACTAATTAGAGATCTTTTTGATATTTAATTTTTTTTAAATCTATATTTCAAGAAAATAGCTAAAATTTTGAAAAATTATGAACCTAATTATTAACCCATACAAATTAAGAGTATAAATATAAAACTAATGTATTATATAATTAAAAAAATAACTATTTTATTAATTGATTCAAACATCGACGATTTTCTTAAAATATCTTTTAAAAAACGGTCCTCATTTTTTACGAAACACGTAGTACTAGATTAGAGTCTCCCAAATAAAATTTTTTCATTTATATACTTATTTTTGGACGTTTTCTGATTGAATATTAAATTACTTGATTTGACATAAAATGAATTCGTAAGAGCACATCTTGTATTATGTTAAAAAAATTAAAAAATAAAAAATAATAAAGAGTCTACCACCTACATAATTAAGCTAGCTATGTTTGAATTCAAGTTGTTAGCTAGCTAGTATGAAAAAGATTGACTGTAGTATAATAAATATGTATAGCAAAATAATTTTGCAAACGTAACGACAGTACAAATAATAATGCTATGACCCAGCAAAAATAATAATAATAATAATGCTATGGGTATACTAAATGATACTAGCTAGTCAGGTATCTAAATCATAAAAGACTTGCTGAACAATGAATAATTAAAAGTTGAAACAATCTAACATTAAAAATAGAATGGCACAAAATTTAAGGCATTCTTATAATATAACCATCATATTGGCAACAAAGGGAAATCATTCACATCCTTTTATTTATTTATTTATCCATTTATTTTTGCTGGAAAAAGTAACCACGAAAATTAATATTACATGTGTTATTTTTTTTTAATAATTAAAGGAAGTTGGATTTCACAATAAAAAATTTATTTTATCGGTCACACGGTTATACTAATCACGGCAGAAATTAGCAGCGTCTAATTAACCAATCAGAAAACAGATATTGATATATTAATCGTGAATATTACTGTCATAAAAAGTATGATTTTTGGTAGTATGTAAAAATTACTATTAGACTATACATGCAATATAATATTTCACATTTTTTTAAGAGGCACTCGGCACTCCCATTATTACTAGCCTAGTCTTGGGAGAAATTAAAACATGAAAACGAAAACAGTAAAAAAGTAATTTCTCCTCTTGTAACTAGGTAAACATTTTTTTTTTTTGTTTTCAAATATGCTATACTAAGGTTTGCAGTAAAAATTTTCCTCTTAAAGCTTATGTAAATTAATTTTATTTGAAAAAAATTACTGATTTTCACCAATCATATATAATTATACTCATTTAATTAACCTTTTCTTTTCTTTTGATTCACACTCAACTAAATTTTGATCAAGTATATGAATTTCTGTCGAAATTTTAAATTTTCATAAATTTTTGGACTTCCAAACTAAAATTTTGAGAAATTTTAAGAAAATCGATGATATTTCGATAAAAATATCAGTGATGCCGATTTTGGTTCAAACACAGTGTTATTTATACAAAACTATTTAGATATTTCGGTAAATTTCAGAAATTTTGGTTAAAATTTCGGTAATTAGAAAAAGAAAATTGTTATTTTTCTTTATTATTATAATAATAATTATTATTATTATTTACAAAATAGCTTTGGCATTTTTCTGATCCATGAAATACCAATAATTTATCATCCTCTTTGGTTTTGTAGCTGATAAATATTCGTTCAAGAAGTTGTCCTTTTTTATTATTTTTTAATTAATCATTTGTTTGACTTTTTCAGTTAAGGAATAAATTACTGCAATCCTTCCAATGAAAGTAGTAATAGTACATATTATTCTTCTTATTATGACACTAATAACCATGATGATGTAGATTTCTCAATTATTTGTCACTAAGCACATTATAATAATCTTATTATAATAATTTGGGGAATTCACAATTTTTTCATGGAGAGGCGGTAGGAAAAGATCAATGAGTTTATATGTGCATATTTATAATTATGTACGACTGTACTTAACTTACATATCATGGTGCCAGCCAGTATTTTTGAATTAAGATGGAATTTCAAGCACATATATGCGACATCAATTCTCATTTGGGTATTTAACATATATTGAAATGTTACTAATTAGTATAATATTGAGTGATTTATCTTTAACTTTAATTGTCTAGTTAAAATACAAAAATATAATGATTGATCAGTTTTTCTTAGGGTTATCTATACAAACGCCCCCTAATATTGTGCTATTATTGTAAGTTGCACCCTAATATTTAAAAACTGTAATTCTTGCTCCTTAAAGTATTAAAAGCTTATAAATATGCCCCCTCCGTCACAATCTGTAAAAAAATTGATTTGAATTAATAACGTAACATTAATCTGTTCGCACTGGTACAAATGTTTAAAGATCAAACGCCTTCAAATTAAAAAAATTATAGTAATTAATTCTATATTTATTTTCACAAACACCCACTTATGTTGTCTTTTTCTCTCAAAATGCACCCCGATCTTTTAAAATTTTGTATTCATGCCCCCTAATTTCATCTATTTAAAAAAAAATTGAAGTAGAAAGGGTGAACTTATAATGTTTTCAAACATTAGGGGGCACGAATGTCAGTTTTGAAACATCAGAGTGCAACTTGCAAGTATGATACAACATCGGGGGGCATTTATATAGATTACCCTTTTTTTATTATTGCGCGAACCTAGAACATATATTGCTTCTTTTTCTTTTCTTATTATTATTATTATTATTGTAAAGTATTGATCAGGTCAAGTTGTACGCTTTTTTGGCGTCTAAGAGTTTTGGAACAAGCTCTATAGGTGTTGGTCGTTTTCTTCTCATCACCTTAAGCGAGCAACATGGCAGCATGAGGAGCGAGTCACGATTATGCATGTTTGTTTGCGGACTGCGCAGGGTGGAAGTGGGTCATGCGGATCTAAGTAGTTCGATGTGGTTAGATTTGCAATCTAAGTTCTTCGGTCTGGGTTACAAGTGGCTGAACTTGAAAATTCGGGTACCTTAACTGTGCCCATATTTGTTTTTAATCGAAAACGGGTAAATGATTACGATCAATTGTACTTGTCTAAAATTATTATGGTTAAAACCTTTTTTTTTTTTTCGGGTCATTGGATTGGCTATCTAACCATCACATATAGATTTATAAAAAAAAAATTAAACAGGAATCGTTTTCGTTTTTGGCCAAAACGGTTAACCGTTTTTATATTCCGGAATTTCAGCTCTAGCAATAGACAGCGGTAGGCGGTGATCTAGGTTAGTTCGTGGTGGGCGACCAAGATTTGGGCTAGTTTGTAGTGGTTCATAGGACGAAGAGCAGAGAAAGAGAGAGAGAGATGGAGCAAATAAAATATAGACGAAAAATGTCTATAAAATGGAAAAGAAAAGTAAATTATTTTTTTGTCTTCTTATGGGCCTTAATAGTTTTTCACTCGTTAATTTTTAATTAAATTTGAAAAATAATAATTTTGGACCAAATTTAACAACTAAGGGGTTATTTATGTCTTTTGTCAACTGAATCAAACAACTGAGAGATCTTTTAAGAATCATGAAAAATATAAGGACGAAATTAGAATTTTAATAAAACTCAACGATTATTGACAAATTTCCCTAAAATATTACCCTTCCCTAGAAATAGGTTAAACAAAAGTTATTAGGGTCTGTTAGGTAAATAATCATTTTAGACTGTGTGTTTTTAAAAAAATAGCTGCAGTTTCAAAAAATTTAAAAACTAGCCATAAAATTGTAAGAAATTTCTGACAATAACAAAAATACATACAAAAATACTGACACTAGGCAAAAATTTTGTAAAAAATTTCTGGCATTGCTAGTATTTAAATTTTTTGAAATTGTAGTTATTTTTTAAAATTATTTTATAAACAGATGCTATTTTCTTAAAATTCCCCAAGTTATTAATGCTAAGTTTACAAGAAATCAATTGTCACAGAGTGATTGCACAAGTTAAAAGTTGTAATAAAAAGATTTTCAATATATTTCATGTAATATCTCGAATCTGAAAACATAAGGGTTGTTTGCTTAACAATTTAAACTAAAAAAATTTGTTTTTTTTATTTAAATTAAAAAAAGTCAAAATATTATATATAAATTGTAATTTAAATAAATGTTTAGATATAAATTTGGTTGGCACTATTTGGATTGAGATTTAAGAGAGAAAATTTGAGAATCTAAAAAACTTTTTATTTTATTTTATCATAGTTAGAGTAATTAAGACATTGTAAAAATAATGTTTAAGTTTTTATTATTTTGAAGTACATTTTCCTAAATTATAAAGCCATTATAAAAACGAACCCTCATTATGAGTACTATCCTATGTACATATTTCTCTAATTGAGTGCAAGCAATTTTGTATTAACTAAACTTAAAATGTGTAAAATATAATACTTCTAACAAATTTATATCTCATAAGTCATATTAATAAGTACTAGAAATTCAAAGCATTACTCTTTTTTTTTGTCTATTTTTTTTAATATGTAATTAGATTTTGGCTGAAATTCCATGCATATGTACGAATAGAGATAAGGGGAAGGAAAATTTCTAAAATAGTTCTTGAGTTTTACCGAAAATCCAATTAAATTCCTATTTTTTTAGTAATTATGAAATAATCTTTCAGTTTTTCAAATCGGTTTAAAATTATCATTTTACACTGATTAAAACTTAAATTTTTCTAAATGTCGAAATTATTCTTTATAAAAATCATTAATCTAACCTCTAATATTTTTAAAAAGAGATTTTTAGCTAAATGGCTTATTTTTTGCTTTAGTTTTAAGGAATTGGCCTAAGTTTGTCATAATTAAGTTATTAGCCATTTTTTCCTGCTATTTTTTAGACATTATGCATGGACTGTTTTGTCCTTTATTACGGAAGGTAACAAATGTTACAGACTGTAATAATAGGTTACAACTTTTGATACAGACCGTCACAGACAAAATTTGATAAACACGTGTAACAAAATATCTAATTTTTATTACACATTTGTCTGTTACGATTTGTATCAATATTTGTTACATGTCATCTGTAATAATATTTGTTACATTCTGTAACAAAATTTGGGCGAACATGGGTATTTTGGGTAATCCAGATGTAACCAAGCTAATAACTTAATTTTTGGATAGTTATGTTATTTTAAGAGGCCAATTTGCTAATGAGCCATTTTAAAAAGTATACTTATTACAACATTTTACTTTTATTTGCAGAATATTTTTAAAAATTCAACTAAGACTCAATATTGAGGTATAAATGCACTTTTTAAAAATTTTGGAGGTTGAATTAGTGATTTTTGTAAAGGCTACTTTTGTCATTTTGAAAACTTTTAAGATTTAGTCAACGTAAAAAAATATTTTTAAACCGATTTAAAAGATTAAAAAACCATTTCAGAATAATTAAAATTATATAAATAAAATAAAATTTTCGATAAAACTCATGACTGTTTTAGAATTTTCCAAAAAAACCAAATAAAGATGGTAATAGCATGTGTGTTTTGTGGGGGAGAGAGAGAGTTGTACTTGTAGACAACTCAAAACAAGACCACAGCCATGCGTATACGTGATTGCCCACTTGAGGCAATTTCACGTGCTTCACGGACTCAATCCCAAACCGCCGATCCCCGTTAACGAACCATCAACGCCTCCCTGACGCCGTCATCTCTTTCTAACAGCAATAGATAACCTTAGGAGAGAGAGAGAGAGAGAGAGAGAGAGAGAGAGACTTAAAGGTCCCCACCGCACGCGGCAGCAGGGGGCCAGACTTCGCAGATGAACGGCAGGGGATGGGCGCACGTGACATGTTGCGTCCTCACGTGCGTTGCACACTCTAAATTTCCTTCCTCTTCTTTTTTCTTCTGCTAGACGTTAAATTTGAAAAAAAAATAACTATTTTAATAATTAAAATTAGATAGTTATCTAATCGTAGTAGTTATTAAATTCAACTTTTTTTTTCTTGAGTAATTCATACTGCTGACATTTAAGGCCGTAAAAGATCATATATGGTTGCGACTTTTACTAAAAATAAAAAGTGAAAAGATGTTAATTGTTACAAATACAAGATGTACTCTAAAAAGAATTATTGAATAAATAGTATTTTTTGAATGATGTTTTCAAAAAAAGAAAGATTTGACTTTTAGTCTTTATTTGGTCTATGTTTTAAAAATTTAGACATAATTTTACGAAATTAAAGACCTAGTCATTTTCATATTTGTTATTCATGTATTAAAATTTATTGCATGTGTAACAAATTTTAATACACGTGTATAATATAAAAAGTTTTAATTTCTTTAATTTGTGAAACTATGATTAATCCTTAAAAAAATAACTACTAAAATTTTTGTCAAATCCTTTCAAAAACTTACCAATGCTTTCATTAATTAAGGAAGTAGTTATTCTTTTAACTATATAATGTTGTGGCTTGATTTTTTTTTCTTTAGCTACTCAATTTGAACCAATGACTAATTTTTTAATTTTTAAAAATATTGATTATTTTAAAAAAAATATGTATAAAAAATGACTAAATGTTAAATAAATTAAAAAAAATTCAAAGTATAATAGTTGTCCAAAAAAATTAGAATGTTCAGATCGGACATTAAAAAATTAATAAAATGCTATTTTAAGTTATTAGTTTCCCCTTTTATATCACGTGTCAACACATCAAAGTTATCCAGTGATATGATACAACTGCATCCTGTTAATTGTAACCCCGTAACGAGACATTTGTTTAGATATTATCTTTATTTTATTTACTTTTCATTTAAAAAGTTAGAGCGGTGAGCTCAGGTTAAAATTACTTTTAATTTTATCCTTTATGTTCTTAAGGCCAAATAAAAAATATGCAGCTATAAACATCAAATAATTATCATCTACTTACGCCTCTTGAGACAAATGTCAAGTTTATACAATAAGATATATTTGCCAGATACAACACCTACTTTAGAGACAAAGTTGTTTCTGTTTTTATTTATAAAAATATCTTTATTTATGCTTTAATTTTTAAAATATATTGAAAAAAAAACTAATAAATTTTCATTTTTCTTCCATGGGAAGAAGGGTCCCGTCACGTCATAATGTCACATACGTATGCGTATCACATGGCAAACCCACTCCCACTCTCCTTCCAAATGTAGCCCCCACCACCACCACCACCACCACCACTCCCCCTTCCTCTACTACCACATACATGACACAAGTCTCTCCCCAAACATATATTTCTTAATTAATATATATATATATATATTTATATATATGTATCTAATATCTAACCCCCCTCGCCGCTTCCCATAATCCATGCATGTGTTACTATATTTGTCTATTTCTCCTTTTGTATGGTGGCATAACTCGCACTTTCTTTGGCTCGTGGGATCTTTAAAAACGCAGTCATTTATGCAACTTTTGTATATTCATAAGTCATAACCACAAGGCGAGCTTATGTATCACTAATGATATACAGGGTCATTAGCATAAACTCGCTATTTTAAATAGTGTGTTGTTAAAAAATAATAATAATTTTAAAAAATTTAAAAACTAGAATTAATAGAAATTTTTTTACACGGATTATTATTATTTTTACCATAACAAAATTACACAAAAAATTTATTATAAAAAATATTTATTAATGTAATAAATTATTGAAATGATTATTTTTTAAAAAATTTGAAACTATAACTGTTTTTTAAAATATTTTTTAAAAAGTGAGTATATTTTTAAAATTATATAATATTATATATTATATTTATATGTATGTATGTATGTACCAATGCCAAACTTTTTTTAACTATCTAGTTAGACAATTAATATAGAGAAAATAATTGTGCATACGCCCAATATATTAAGACTAGATTCCGGATTCCACACGATGCTAACATTTGTAGTAAATATGTAGTGATGTATATTCTTTTATATACATTTTGCATAGATGTGTGTATGTATTTATATCAACAAGTGTATTTGGAATCAAAATACTTTTGGAATAAAGATAGATATTAGTAGTAGCGTAGTTGGATTAGTAAAATCTAAGTTGTGTAAAATAAGTAAGTATTTATACATCTTTGTATAATCCCCTCATCAAAAAAGAAAAAAAAATAGCATTATGCGTTGTTATATTATGGTACAAAAATATAGGATTCTCTATAGATCATAACGGGTTAATTTAATTTCCTTTTCATTATTTATCCCTTTTTAATTTGTCCTATCACCCAAAAATTTCCCAATTGATCAAACTTTGGTACATCATTTCAGTACAGTAATTATGATCTGTAATGCATAAATTCCATACAATATTCTCTAAAAAGGAATAAGTTGTTTAAAATGTTTTTAAGCACATGAAATTGATATCTTTATATTTAATGATTTGGCTTTAACTCAAAGGTTTAGGGATCAAACTAATCTCTCTCTGAGGTTTTTCTTATTTCAAAGAATGATTATGAATTTGTGTTACTAGCTAGATAACATTCACGGTTAGTCTTTAGATACATGCATTTGATGGGCTAATAATTATTAATATTAATTTCTGAAGTACACCATGACACATGTCATTTGTCAACATTAATTATCAATGGCATTTAACTAAGTATAGCCCACACCTTTCGCTAATCATTATATATATATATATATTTATTTATATATGTCAAATGCTAATAAAGAAAACATGGTATAAACTTTATCATATAGTTAAACTTATAGGTGATGGTACTGCCATTGATATCCTAGAATTAAGCTTAAGCTTGAGAGTGTTGAGATGGGAATAAAAATTCAAAGATTAGGTAATTAGAGTTGTTAATCACGTGATGGCGCAATATAAATAACAAACTGTACATATCCCAAATAGTGATGAAATTGAACATTATAGAATTTATTTTACACCATTTTCCATAATCGCTTTTGCAAAACACACTCAAGGGAGAAATTTTAGGCATCCACTTTATATGTGTTGCAAGTGATTTTTCGTCAGTAAATGCAGCCTCAGGGGGGGCGGAGTCTCCGAGGAACATTTAATACGAGCACAAGTCCCCGATCTTAATAGGAAAGGAATGCCACGTCATCACATGAGCTTTCCTCGAACGGAGACGGGACGAGGATCGTTGAAGATGATCCACGATTGTATACCCACGATGATAGGCAGGAGAAACACCACCAAAGGTAATGTCGATTTTATGGCAAAACCCTCGGAGAGGGATTGACGGACAAGAAGGCTGTGGATCATCAAAGATGATCCACCCCGTGAAGCTAGCCTCGGAGAAGAAGCAAGAACTTCACTCAAGACGGAGGGCTCG
The DNA here is from genome assembly GCA_018132145.1 of Boehmeria nivea var. tenacissima. Taxonomy (NCBI): domain Eukaryota; kingdom Viridiplantae; phylum Streptophyta; class Magnoliopsida; order Rosales; family Urticaceae; genus Boehmeria; species Boehmeria nivea. Next base: position 4,965,689 of record CM030882.1, read on the forward strand.
TCCTGGGAAGCTGGTGACCCCCGATCGAAGATGAAGTCCGCATATGGTAGTTTAGGTCTCACTTTCTGTTCCGATTTTCTAGCTCTGATCATGTGATATTTTGTAATTAAGCCCGTAAGACTCGCGATTGATATAACCGTTAGGATATTCAATTTTTAAGTCATTAAGGAGAGATAAGAGCTCATTTAATAACCGCACATTGAATTCGGCATTTATTCCCGATTTTTGGGAGATTGTGTGTTATAGTTTTACCATCTCCGAACCTTAATCCCTCGAATATAAAAGAGGAATGAAGGGACTTGAGAGGGGATTGGTTGGAATTTTGATAATCAAATACTCATAATACAATTTACAGTGGACGTAGGTTATTACTCCGTAGGAGGGCCGAACCACTTTAAAAATTATTTCTCGTATATTATTTTTCCGATTCAAATTCTGACCAAAAATTTATACTTCATAGCCGCACATGTCCTAGAGGTGCAAATCTCGTCGTTGATTTAAATTTACACCAATAGATTGGCACTAGAGGAAGTGGGGCTTTTGCCTTTCTTTCCAGCCTTTCAGAAGTTTCCGTTGTTGGTTCCACGTGATCGGGGATCAATGGCGGCGGCGACTAGACATGTGGGAAAGAGCCCGATGACTTCCGAGCAAGAGCAGCTCGAGCAAAGGTTGCAGAACATGGAGGAGCTCATGTCGCAGATGAGCGGCATGACGGAGACTTTGCTGCAAAACCAAGATCAGCCGATGCGCCTTACTGATGGGGAGCAAGCAGATATACTCCGGGCGTGGCTCCAGGCGGAGCGAGAGAAGGATGCAGCCGAGATGGCTATCGGAGGTACCACCGCGGCCGACCAGAAAGAAGACTCCGTGGCACGAGTCACATACTAGATGGCATTCATTTTTGTCACAGATAGAAGACTATATAGCTACAAAATGATGCTTTTCAAACTAAAAACTATGGAGGCTACATACCAAAGGTTAGTGAGTAAAATATTCATCGGCTTCATTAGAAGAAACTCAATGGAAGTTTACGTAGATGACATATTGGTCAAAAGTGTACGCATGACTAACCATGTTCTCCATTTGAGACAGATGTTAGAGGTTCTTAGAAATTACGTCGTGAAGCTTAACCCGTACAAATGCAAGTTTGTAGTCACTTGAAAATTTCTTGGACTACATAGTTAACCATTGAGAATCAAAGTAAATCCAAAAAAAGTTAACGCACTAGTTGAAATTTCTCCCCGCTGATGCAGAAAAATGGCCATCCACCCGCCCACTTGAAGCAGTGCCCAAAATCCGTCTGAACAGGCGGGTGCCATGCCACGACCTTAGCCATCGGGCGATACCCGCCTGACATGTCACTCATATTCGATCAAAGTCAGGTACAGTCAATCTCTCTCGGGCGATACCCGTTTTTCCGACGTAATATTTTTCAAAAAACTTTTACATATATTTTTATTGTTCCTCCCCGTCGCCGCCTCTCCACCACCACCTATGTCTGTCTGTTCTCACTCTCTATCTACCTCCCTCCCCCGTCGCCGCCTCTCCACCACTACTTCCTTTGCCTTTACTTTCTCTTTCATTCTCATTCTCACTCTCTGATATCCCCATCTTTCTATAAGAATGCATATACTAGTTTTTCAATGACAGTCGAATATTATAGTTTGATGAGTATTTTCGGAAGCTTTGTTTATGTGTATATATATAAGTATATATATATAATTATATATATATATATGTGTGTGTGTGTATGTGTATGTATATATTGATTTTTCAATGGTTGTCCGAATACTATGAGTTGATGAGTGTTTTGGCAACTTTGTTTATGTGTATATATATATATATATGTCTATACTGGTTTTTTAATGGTTTTAATGGTAGTCGAACGAAACTCATGATTGTTTTGGCAAGTTTTTGACCAAGCTTAATAAGCCCTTTTATAAGCCGAAACCCACATACCCGTCCGTCATCCGCTCGTAACACCTTCGGTCGGATTTCGGCTTAGCATTTCCTGTCACCCGCCACCCGTCGAAGTTGAAGTCTAGATGCTCGGTAGCCGCCGCCCGACCAATGTTCACCCCTATTAAAGAGTAGCACTCTCAGCCGCTTCATGGTGCGAGCAACTGACAAGTGCAACCCATTTTTTCAAACATTGAAAGCGACGGAAACTTGCAATGGAGTGCGAAGTGCAAAAGGGCTTTTTAAGAGCTAAAACATATATAGGGCAGCCACCATTATTATCGAAGCCCAATAAAGGTGAACTTGTATCTATATGAGGTCATTTCTAAACAAGCATTGTGCACTATTTTTATAAGAGAAGAAGATAAAGTACAATGACCAGTATAGTACATCAACAAGGCACTGCTCCATGAAAAACACGCTTCGCCATGATGGAGAAGCTAGCGTTGGCTTTAGTCATGGCAGCCTAAAAGTTGAGGCAATATTTTCAGGCCCACAAAGAAGTAGTGTTAACAAGCTATCCGCTAAAGAAGGTTATTGAGAAGGTGGGACCTGAAAGAGTTGCCATATAGGCCAATGAGCTAAGTGAGTATGGCATCAAGTTCAAACCTTGTACTATAATTAAAGGTCAAGCCTTGGCAGACTTTGTAGAGGAATTAACGTATCAAACACGAGTTCAGCCTCTGGAAGGTACGCCGGCTAAATGAACTGGTAGTCCATCCAACAACCTACCTATTCAGCTTGTAGGTTGTCTAGCCAACATTCTGTCATCTCAACTCATGAGTAACTCTGTCCAAAATCTACTGATTGCTGTCGTGGGCCGACACGCCTTAAAGAAAAAGATTGATCCTATCAAACTAATTTTAAAGCTTCATGATGATGGATCATCCAATGTATATGAAAGCGACGTGGATAATTCTTGTCGCCCCAAAAAGAGTCAAGATCAATTGTGCGCCTTGAAGTTTGGCTTCAACGCCTCAAATAATGTGGCTAAGTACGTAACGATCATTACTGGGCTTGAACTAGTAGCCGCAATGAAGGCTAAGAATCTAAAAGTCCACAATCATTCCCAATTGATTGTTAACCAAGGCAACATAAATTATCAAGCAAAGGAAGATAGTATGGTGCAATATCTACAAAAAGTAAAAACATTAGCAGCGAAGTTCAAGTCGATCGAAGTTGAGCAAGTCCCAAGACTGAACAAGGCTGAAATCGACACCTTGCTAGACTTGGCTTTGAAATGAAAACTAAAAATCTAAGATGAGTCCTCATGAAAAAGCTAGATGAGCCTACCATTAGACACAAGAACGAGGTTAACATTATTAGTGGCCACGACGATGCGAACTGGATGACTGCCCCAGTCAAATATCTCACAAAGAACGAGCTCCTAAATGATCAAGCTAAGCTAAAAAACTTAAATGTCTAGCAAACAAGTTTCTCATGATCGGTGAGAAGTTGTACGAAAAAGGATACGACCTAGGCCCAACTGGGAAGGACTTAACAGAATTTCTAAGCAAGTGCACTATGCAACCTACGAGCTCGAGGAACTTGACCATACTCCAATCAAATATCCTTGGAATGCAGAACACTCCAGGAAATTTTACTAGTATTAGTGGGATGTCGCTTTAAAGTTAGTTGTTTCTCTATATTTTGCATATAAATTTTTCTTTCTTTTTATTTCTCTTCATTTTCGTCTGCCTGTCTTATAAGTTAAGTTAATTCGCAATTACTTTATTTCAATGTAATCATGTTAGAAGTTCCCTTTATGTATGTCTACTTACTTTATTTTTCTTCACAATCCAATTATAAGAAAAATAGGGGTTGGGGAATATATATAATATATATTTTATGACTTTAGCAAAAAACGGAGCGTGTTAACAAAAAATGGTTTGCAATTTGTAATAAGCGAACTAAGTGTCAATATAAAAATCTCATAAAATGTTGAACCGCAAATTGAACAATGAGCTGGTGAACAATGTTAGGCAAAAATATGACTAAGTATCAAAGTGGGCAAGCCCGGCTAAAGCATGATAAGCACAATAATCTTCCTCCTTCTCACACCTACAGGCAACCTCACCAAAGGCCTACATGGTAGCTACTGACTTATACTCTGTGAATTAATATGTCCTCTCATAATGGGTCGAAGTCTCAAAAGCACATATTCTCCCGCTAATATGATTTTCCCGAGGCAATCTAAAATGTGCGAATCATATCCCTCATTGACCTAATGAGCAAATTTTAGATTACTAACCTCCATTTGAAGCCCGACATATCTCTTCTTTTCTACTTTCATCTCATTTGGTGCTTTATTTAATCCAACATGTATTCGTTGGGAGCTCTTATTGCCCCTTGGAGGAGGAATGACAAAACTAATCTCTACAACAGAGAAGACTAACAATTAAAAATTGCGTAAGGAATCCCGAGCAAAAGTGATCCTTGCAACCCATGAGAAATTACAAAAGCCATTGAAAGTGGGCGCAACCCCTAAATGATCGTCAAGTTTTCTTCAACGAACCATATTCGCCAACTACGATGCTCGAAGCTCAGTTCCCTGATCCGCTCAACGTTGTTCTCCTTGGTATTGATCATGCCAACAAGGGAGCGTTGCCTCATTCCACGACAAAGGCGATTCACCAAAATAGAAAATGGGAACATAAAACAAGAGACTTCTCCAATACCTTTCGGCATTAGGAATGTTGGAGATGAGACTTTCCGTGGTGTGAAAATAATACAAACGCCAAATGCCCAACGCAGCACGCCTGATAGTAAAAATTTAGAAAAAATTGTCTAGAGTTAACTCGCCTAAACTAAGGAGATTCCAGAGGATGCAAAAGTAGGACAAAACTCAGTATGTCTTTGGAGTTAATTGTGCTGCAAAATTTCTGAAACAATTAAGTATCTAGAGGAAAGGATTCAGCGGGAGGAAAGCTCTATAGCAGAGGCGGCACCGCTTGACCCGTCAGATAACCATCCGGCAAAATGCCGGGTTTGTCGGTGGGTAGGGCATCCGGGCCGGCAAAGACGTTGGCCCATGTTGCGGCTAGCCTGACCGAAAAATTATCGGCCCATGTGGCGGTTGCCCAACTAATGAAGACACTAGATTGTCTAGTGGCTAACCAGTCGGTATGCCAACTGGCGAAACGCTAGCTCATCAAAAGGGTAGCCCTTGCCAGCACCTCAGGCTGGTGAAAACTGCCAGCCCACCCAGCAACTAGCCCAATTGACAAAATGCAAATTATTCTAGCGGGAAATTTAATCTAGCGTTAAAGTCAATAATTCATTTGATGCTCTACGGTTACGATTACGTTATCGCTATCCATAATTTATGCAAAAATCGGTGAACATAAACCCCACAAATACTTAGGCCAAGTGGGGCAGCCCACGACCTTTATGAGGACCAACTGCCAACGTGGTTGAGATGGCGATTATAGATTACATTTTTTACAAATAGAAATATCACCTCTCACGAGGCACAAAGGTATAAAATATCCTAAACACAAAAAACTCTTACAACTTTCACATTTTCTAGTTCACCTTCACTGGCTTGAGCGTCGGAGTGTCCACGCTAGGAACATTACCATTGCCCCCATCACACTTTTCCGTCTATTTTGCAAAACTAGAGTATATCGTCACACTATACAATTCATTTCCAGTGCCCGATTCAACGCAAGTCTGAGATAAGCGAAGCGATCTTGTGCTGATCATGTGTTGATATAACAAATACAATCAACAATGTTACTTCATAGTAGATTTATAAATAAAATCTATTACAAGTATAAAAAAAAATGACCGGGTAAGTAAGTTTATTAGCGTAACATAATTTAATATAATAGTATTAAATTAATTATCAAGTAAATATTTACTTGTTATTTTCTTAAAGTTTCTAAATATTAACAATTTTAAAATCAAACCTAAAATGACAATTTATTACAACTTTTCATTAATTTATACTCAACCAATATATATATATATATATATATATATTATAGTTTAAACTTAAGACAATTCTAATGTTATAATCATATTTTTCAAATAGAACATATTAAAAATGATCTATTTGGTTTGGACAAATTAAAATGACCGAGTTCACATGCACCATGCAAAGGGAGAATTCGTAACCCTTGAAATCAAATAATATGAACTAATTGGTTTGGACAAATTAACGGTACCAACTATTGCAAATACATCAATGTGGCTCCCATGTGTCATGATGTGCAATGGGAATACTACACTAGGAATCCGATTGATCACTGATAGTGACATTTTTTTTTTAGTGGGGATAGCATTTTGGGTATAATAAAATAGAAAATTACAAAAGAAAGCTATTTTTAGTGCCATTTAATAATCTATACTCTAAATAATGTACTTTTTTAAATTATATTTATATATATAGTGTAAATTTTGGGATACAAACTAAAAAATCAACACACACGAGATATAGATTATCATTATGCAAAAAGAGAAGCATTCTTCAAAATCCCACATAATTAAAGGGTCAGTTAAGAAATTAGTCATTTTAAAAGTAAAGTTTAAAGGATTTAACCTTAAAATGTCAAAATTAATGGATTGATCATAACATATGTGTAACATAATATCTTCCATCACATATATTACTGCTAAATTCTTAATTTTGTGAAACTATGGTTAATTCTTAAAAATTAACTAAAAATTTGGTTAAATCCTTAAAAATCTCCATAATTAAATGCAAGGAAATTGATGTCAATTGGGACCCAATGACAGAAGCACTGTGATTTTAGAGAGTTTTTGTTGGTAGCAATCCAAGCAGCTGGGTCTGATATATATATCTATATTTACTAAAAATAGAGTAATTGGCACCTCTAGCCCCTGAACTTATCAGACTTTGACACTTCGGCACCACATATTTTTTTAGGTATTAACCCCCCTGAACTTAAATTTCGTTGGACGTTGCCCCAAATCACAAATGGCCTTCCAATTTTGGACGGAAAGTCACACGTGTTCCTCACGTGGAATTTTATATGGGGGAATTTTTGTAGTTTGATGGCAAAATACAATACAATAGAATCAAAAAATAAAAAATTCCCCAAATTTTCTTAGTCTACAACTAGGGTCGTAAAAAAAAATCGAAAAATCGAAAAAAACCGACCGAAAACCGATTATAAATAACCGAAAATTCAATTTTTTTAAAATTACATTTCGGTTAAAAACCGAACCGAAACCGAATATTCGGTTCGGTATTCGGTTACAATGATTTAAAATTCGGTTATAACCGAATTTAACCGAAATAATATATATTATATATATATTTTTGTTGTTTTAAGTTACAGGTAATGTGCTCGTAGAGTGGCAACTTCCACATGTCTAAATCCTTATCCCCACTCCCCTGCTGGGTTCGAATCCCGCCCATTGCGTTTGTTTTGTGAAATTTTTTCACAAAAATAAAAACTTAGTTTTGCAACAAGTAAGGTTCGAACTTGTGACCATGAGTGAATGGAGATTTAAAGCCTCCAAGAATACTACTTTGACTACATGTTTTATTTGTCATTTTCTTTCATAAATAATATATATTGTATTATATTTGATAATATTTTTTTTTAGATAAATTCGGTTATAACCGAATTTAATCGAACCGAAAACCGAATATTCGATTTCGGTTCGGTTCAATTTTAATTTTTAAAAATTAGTTTTCGATCTATATCTTTGAAAAATCGAATAATTCGGTTCAGTGGATTTTTTCTTCAAAAACCGAACCGAACCGAACCGAATCGATTTCACCCCTATCTGCAACAATTACAAACCCTATAGCTCATAAACTTTCCCAGACCCTCTCGCTTGGCCGCTCAATTCTCCACTGCCTTCCTCGTCACCAAAACCCCCAAGAAGTTCTGGAAGATGCGCACAAGAAGGAGAGCGCGAGGAAGAAGCCAGTCCAGTCCGAGCTCAATCGCGGGTAACGTCGAGCACTGATTTGTGGTCTAGTCGAAGCAGTACCTCCCCGGCTAGCCCGAGCACGTCCTCCGCCTCTATGACGCCAGAAAGCTCCGCCACGAGCTCGGCTTCCAGCATGACCGCAAGGTAGCGCTTCCACCACGAGCTCGACTTCCTATTGCCACTCCGACTGCAAGAGTGGCTCGGCTTCAGCGACGTCAAGGAAGACCTTCTCGACGGGCAGCGAGACGATGTGGGCGGAGTCAAGCACGGCGGTGAAGAAGAGCTCGGCGAGGCTCAGAGTTCTGAAAGATTAACCTCGATGAATGACGGGTTTTGTTGGTGCAACATAATGGTGGCAACGAAGGCTGAAGCCCGTGAGCTTTGCAGGCGAAGTACGGCGAGCTCTGTTTTTTGTGTTTTGGAGACTATTGAATAGTTATGAATTGTGCCTGATTTTCAGAGGGAAAAAAGGATGGAAAAAAATATTAGTTTTGGAATTGTGATGGTTTTGATTTGGCTGTTAAATGTGTTGGTGACTTGATATGAATTTGGCAATGATTTTTGCAATATTCTGGGTTTTGGACGCAATATTATAGGTTTTGGATGCTATGATTTTCGCAATGTGTTGGTGGACTTGATATGAATTTGGCTGTTGAGTTGTGATGGTTTCTGCTCATGAGGAAGAAAATAGAAGTAGAACTTTTTTCCTTTTTTTTTAAGTTTTGTTATAAATTGACATATATGCCCTCTGATAGATGATCATGTGCTGAGTCACATGCACAACTCTGTCTAATTTTCGACGGAGGTCTACAATTTGGGGTAAAGTGCAACGAAATTTAAGTACATGGGGTTAATGCCTAAAAAAAAAAAAGAAGTGCCAAAAAAAAAAGGAAGTGCCGAAGTGTCGAAGTCCGATAAGTTCAGAGGTGTCAGGTGCCAATTACTCTATTAAACGTATGCGCGTTTGTATATATATGTTGTAATATTGTCGTTTTGCTTTTATGCACATGAGGCAAGGGGTCAACTGAGGTTGGGACAGGCCGGTAGAGAGTGGCCTCGTTGATGACAGCCCTGAATGTGACCAGACATCACTTTTCATTTATCATTTCTTTGAATGAATACTCAATCTTAGTCTATATGCCATTACAAGTAAGCTATCTCGAGTGATTTGGAAGAGTTTTTGTAGAGGGTGAAATTTGAAGTGAACAGCCAACTGGCATCGAGGGAAAAAAAAATATGGGAAACTAGAAGGTGAAAGCGTCAGGAAACTTAAAGTAATGAATTTTTTTTTGTTTTTCGAGAGAGAAATCTTTAAAAACAAGGAAATTTTAAGAAAATAGCCACTGTTTATAAAATGATTTTAAAATATAGCCACAATTTCAAAAAATTTAAAAACTAGCTTTTAAGAAATTTCTGACACGTGTCAGAAATTTCTTACAATAATTTTTATGTGTAATTTTGTTATTGTCAGAAATTTCTTACATTGTGTTATGACTAGTTTTTAAATTTTTTGAAACTGTGGCTATTTTTTAAAATACATAGTTTAAAATGGCTATTTACTTAACTGACCATAAAAACAAACTAGTTTTCTTTTTAATAAAAAAATTCCCATGTCTTGTTAATGTGAGTCACAAGTATATCTTACATGAAATTTTTATATATAAGTATAATTTTTTTAAAAAGAAAAACAATGATAGTCTTGGTGACTGGTTATTAATATATGCATTTTGATCGATTTTGTTCAAGTATAGAGAGAAAATTACACCATTTATATTTAGAGTATTTGGGACATTTCACTATAGGACATTTTACGAGAACCGTTTTGATATATAAATATGATTTTTTTTAAGGATTACACCGAATTGCTTATATCTTTCAAAAGTATTTTTGAGATCATTTTGATGTGTATGAAGTGTTTTGTTAATTATTTTTGTTGGGAAAGACTACCAAACACAACAATTGCAGAAGTTTTTTCTTTTCCCTCTCTGTGTACCAAATGGGATCAACAATTAAATAACAATCAAAGCCAATCAACAAAGCAAACCAATAATCAAAGCGAAAATCAATAACAAAGTGAGACAATAATTTTTGCATAGTAAACCAAATCACGAGATACGTAGGCCACTTAATAAACATTCACTATCACAATAATAATATGAGGAACACCAAAGTTCTTCTCTAGCAGCAATTAGATGTTCACAATAATTACAAATAGTCAAGAACATCATTTTTGGTTCACCAAAACAATCATCTTCATCAACAAAGATGGATTACACAGAGACAAATTTTAGGTCTCACCAAAGTAGAATGCCGAAAAGAGCATCATAAATACAGTTAACACACGATCAATGCTAGCAGAATTATACAGTACTTTGCAAGGATTCACCACGTCAGATTTGAGTCAAAACAAACACCAATTGGCTCTCAATCTTCTTACCAAAAGACTAAAAAACCCTAACCTTTTTTCTTCCTTCTCTCTAGTTTTTTCTTTCTTCTACAGCTACTTTCTTCACAGTCTACACACTTGCACTTTTCTTTATTTCACAAGGCTTGCCTACAAAACCTCTCATCTTCTTTTTTTTTTTCTCTTTTTTTTTTGAATTTAAATATGGGCAAGAGCCCATTAGCTGCCTAGTCCAACATAGGCCGAACCTAACAAATCTCCCCCTTCGGCTCATGTTGTGGGCTCGACCAAGCCTTCTGTTTGCCTACAAGCCTCTAGGTTCTCCTTAGCAAAGACTTCAACATATCAACTTCATTCTTACTAGTGTATACTTTCTCAAAGTACAATTGTTTCGACTCAAGTACATCACGAATCCAGTGATACAAAAAATCAATATGCATTGATCTCAAATGGAATGTTGAAGTCTTAGAGAGGTGGATACCACTCTTGCTATCATTGTAGACTACATACCTTTCTTGTAGAAATCTTAATTGCTCTAGAAATTTCCTCATCCACAAAGCTTCCTTGCAACCCTCAGTAACAGTAAGTATGATGAATTCAGCTTCTGTTGTGTATAGCGCAACACAATTTTACAACTTGGATTGGCAAGAGACCGATCCGATTGGAAAAGTCATTAAGAACTCCAAAATAGACTTCTTGGAATCCACGTCACCCGCTATTTCTTAATTTATGTACCCATCTAGCATAGGATTTCCACAGCCAAAACACAAGCACACTCTGGAAGTATCTTTCAGATATCTCAGTATCCACTTCACTGCTTTTCAGTGTTCCTTCTCAGAGTTAGAATTAAATCGACTGACTACTCTAATTGCATGAGCAATGTCTAGCCTAGTATAGACCATACAATACATCAAACTTCCATTGCAGACGTATAGGGAAATCTACTCATCTCCTTCATATATTTCTCACTTAGGAGACTGCATAGAACTAAGCTTGAAGCGACTTGCAAGTGGAGAACGAACAGTTTTGGTCTTACTCATGTTGAATCTTTCAAGAACCTTCTCAATGTAGCTTTCTTGAGATAACCATAGCTTCCCATTCTTCCAATCACAGGGGACCTTCAAATCAAGTATTTGTTTCGCAAGTCCCAAGTCTTTCATAGCAAAAGACTTGCAGTCTTTCTCTTTAGATTGCTAATCTTGTTAGGATCATAGCCAATAATCATCATGTCATTAACATCCACCAAAAAAAAAATCGTCATCAGAATACTTTCTGGTAAACACACAATAATCAAATGTGGTCTTGGGGTATACGTGACTGATCATGAAATAGTTAAAACTTTTTGTGCCATTGTCTTGGTTCTTGCTTGATTCTATACAAGCTCTTCTTCAATGTGAACACAAGATTCTTTTTTCGTTGAATTTGAAACCTTTAGGCTATTGCATATAAATTTCGTCTTCCGAATCTCCATGAAGAAATCCAGTTTTCACATCAAGTTGCTTAACTTCTAGATTTAAGCGGGCAGCAAGGCCAAGAGCAACTCGGATAGAAGACATTTTTACCACTGGAGAATAAAAATCTTCAAACTCAACGTCTTTCTTGTAATCAAACCCCTTCACAATAAACCATGCCTTGTACATGAGTTATGAACTATTTTGTCGGTCTTCAGTCAGTATACCCATTTGTTTCAGTGTGCTCTCTTTCCTTGTTGTAACTTCACCAAGAAATAACTGTGATTCTTATGCAAAGATTGCATATCATGTTTCATTGCTTTCATCCACTCTTTTTTTTTAATCAACAGGCATAGCTTCTTGGTAAGTTTCTGTCTCTCATGTATCGTTGAGCATCACATACTCATTAGAAGAGTACCTCATAGGTAGCTTACTGCTCTTTAGTAGATATTCTCAATCGAGGTTCAACTGGTACTATTGTAAGTTCCTTATCAACTTGTTCAGCTGGCTCAACATCATCACCATAGGGGCATCTTTATTTTCAGTGTCGTCGTCATCTTCTTGTACCTCTCCCCTGTAATCAGCAGGTAAAACAAGAGGAGGAGTGACTGTATCAAGTATAATATGAAACTCAACAGAGGAACTAGCTTTCTCTAACTTGTCATCTTCATCGACAAATTGGTCTTCAGAAACGCAACATCTCTGCTTCTAACACTCTTCTTGGTCATGGATTCCATAACTTATACCCAAACTCTTTATTATCATATCATATAAAAATACACTGCTTTGCTTTGTTATCAAGCTTCGACCTATCATCTTTGGGAATGAGAACAAATACTATGCAATCAAAGACTCCCAAATGATCATAAGAGACGTCTTTAACTGTCCTAACCCTATTGGTAATATCATTTCTCAAAACAGCTGCAGCTGATAGGTTTATCAAATTAATGGCAGTCATCGTTGCCTCCCCAAAAAATGACTTAGGTAACTTCGCGTGAGACAACATACACGAAAGGTTTTCTTCAATCGTTCTGCTCATTGTTGGGTGTTTTAGAAGGAGTCTTCTCAAGCCTTATACTGTGCACTTGTTATATTTTTCAAACGGCCACATGTACTCTACACCATTGTCACCTTTGACACTTTTCATCTTGCACGTTTTCCTTTCAACCTTGGCATGAAACTCTTCATAGACATCCAACACCTAGTGTTTAGATTTCAAAAAAAAAAAAAAAACCCACACCTTTCTAGAATGGTCGTTAATAAAAAAAAAAAGAGAAAATAAAGTGCACCAAAAGTGGATTTATCTTTCATGGAGCAAAAATTAGTATAAATCAAATCAAGCATATTTGACTTCAATGATGAAGGATAAGTATGAACTGAAACTCTACGTGTATTTCCCACTAAGCAATTATAATAAGTTTTAAGAGATGTACCTTGCAGATCGGATAAAAACTTCTTTCTAGCGAGAAGTTGAAGTCCTTCTCGTTGATGTGGCCAAGTCTCATGTGCAAAAGATCTATATCTATTTGTTTGTGAAATACTTTGATCTCTTCTTTTTAAAGCTTAGCTTGCATAATAAAACAAAGTATTTGTCTTCATCCCTCTAGCCACCACTAGAGAATCTTTGGTGAGCTTCAATTTATTTCACCAAAATAATTAACAAAACCCTCATCATCAAGTTTGCCCATCAAAATCAAGTTGAGGCGAATATCTGGATCATGCCTCACATCTTTGACTATCAACTTGCTTCCAAAAGTCTCCAAGCAAATACCTCTGACACCCACAATCTTTGATGCACCACTATTCCCCATGCTGACCTCACTCAAATCACCAATAGAGTACGCACTGAAGAAATCACTATGAGGGCTAACATGAAAAGAATAACAAGAATCAATTACTCACTTACTCTCCTGAGAAGTAAGATTAACACAATCATCCTCGTAAACACTAGTAGCGTCGTCTTGAATTGGTTTCTTTTTCTTTTTTTGTTCCTTCATTCTGTTATCTTTTGCAACCTTTGCACTCTCTTTGTATGTGCCCTAGCTTGTTGCAATAGTGACATTTGATGTTTCTTCTAGACTTTGTTATTGCACATTGAGGATCTTTCTTGCAATTTCAATGTGAGGTTATTCTATGCACTTCTTGCTTTTCACTGACATAAGCATCAAAAGAAGAAGAAGATTCACCATCTTCTTTTCTCTTGGCTTCTTCGTAGATCAAACTGTCTTTAACTATATCCACAATTAGCTTAGACACAGAGTTACTCAGTGAAATCACCACCATTTTTCAGCTATGAAGTAATAATATGAGAAGTAAAAACACTTGTATCTCATCATTAATCTCAATTTCCATTGCTACAAACTGATTCACTAAGCTTATAAAGTTGCTCGTATGCTCAGTCATACTATGGCCATCTATGTACTTCAAATTCACAAGCCTCCTGATAACAAGGCTTTCTTTCTAGATGTACCCTTCACAAATATGGTTTCCCATTTCTTCCAAAGCTTCTAGGCATCATTTTCTTCTTCAATGTGGTGAAAAATATTGTGAACATCCCATTCTCTTGTCGTTTCTAGCTTTGTAATACCTTGAACAAGCATAAACAAATCTTTGTAAATATGCAAATAAAGCATTTTGTGCTTGCAAATTGAAAATTTGTTGAGATTATATTTATAATGCCAAATGAATTTTGCTCCTTGATAAGTGCACGGAGTGTACTTTCACCGTGCTTAATTGTATAAAATTGCTAGAATTGTTTAGATATAGATAAATATTTTCATGATTCTTAGTGATTATTATTTTTGTTGAAAAATATTTATTTTAGTTTGTTATAATTCAATTCATGTTAATTTTTGTTTAATTTTAATTGCAAGTTTAAAAGAAGAAGAAATTTTGCTAAAAATATCAAAAAGAACACAAAAAGCCCAAAAGAACCAACCACCGGGACCCACAAAGCCACATGGGCTAATCAAAAGGCGGATTTGTGCGCTACCTTAATGCCACGCGAGCTAGAAGGCTCACTCCACTTCTTTCACGCGCGTGAAGTGTGATTTCCTTGCACCAGCAGTGCAAAGAGACACGTCCCCCTTCACTGTAAAAGCGCGCAAGTATACGCGATCACCTAGCAGTCCCGATAGGTGGGCCCCATGCCGAGGTTCCAGCCAACCAGGGCACATTTAGGTGCGCGCCAACTGTCTGCGTTCATCAGGTTTGCCAGCCTTTCACCCAATGGACTCAAGACGCGTGTTCAAACAGGCCTCGCACAGCAAATCTTCAGCCATTCTCCGTATGCAATTTTGCCAAGTGGGCCTGAGTGGCCCACGGTTGCTCCCTTGCAAGGTCAAAGCCGAAAGTCCTCGCTCACTGAGTGCTTGCGACGTGGTAAATCTATTCCACCATGTGACAAGCTCGAGGCGTATTTTCTCAGCGTTGAAATCTTTGACTAAGCTTCGAATTATCAATTTAAAATGCTAAATATCTCCAAAAACTGGTAGAAATTACTTATTTTTATTTTTCTCATTTTTTATTAGTTTTCCTTTTTCTATCTTAAATAAAGGTGTTGGCTAGAGTTTTTTTACAATCTTTACCATATTATAATAGACAATCTATTTTCTTATTCTTTGAAGCCTAGGCTAAATTCCTAGTAAGGCAAGGGATGAGCTCAATTGTGTAATTTTTCTGTCCCAATTTTGATTCTAAATTTGTGCTTCAGTGTTTCAATTTTTGTTATGTTTATGCTCTTATTATTTTCATCAAGCAATCATGTTCTATTTTTTTCATATAGGTTTAGTCATGCTCTACCCATGTGCGATTTCTAAAGAATTTTATTTGTCATTGGTTTGTAAGTTAGTCTTTTACTGCAATATGATCAATTTGATATATTGTCGATTTTATATAGCTTATGAATATTCGAATATTTTGTTTTGTATGACGAGATGATCTAATTGATGTCTCTTCGATTTAAGATAGCGTATAGAATATATATTTATTGTATTAATTAAAAGAGCTTTTTCATATCAAAATACATTTGTTTTATTTTAGATCTTCAATATCATATTTTCTGATTGCTTGTTTGGGATGTGAAGTTTGCAATTGAGTAATAAATTGGAATCGAAATTGGTGTTAGTTAAATGAAAAAATTGAGTGACTCCCGAAGCTTTGTTATATTTTCTCGTTGATTGTTTATTTAATTTTATTCACTTTCTTTTTTTCTAAAATTTCATAATTTAATCTTTTTATTTTTAACTTTTAGTATTGTCTCTTAACAAGTATATTGGTTGTCTTTGTTTGTACCTCCTCTTGGAGAACTTCGTAAAATTATATTTATATATATGACCAGCTTAGACTGATTAAGGGTTATGCATGCACTTGCTTAGAGATTTGGGTATATAGAGCGTTTTTCTTATTTTTAGCTTTTCAAAAAGTTGATCACATAGCCATGGCCTTTTAGTTTGAGTTCTTAGAGAAGATTTTTGTATACTAGATTGTTCTAGAACTTGTCGAAACCTCTTTCGAAGAAAAATCCTAGGTCATGCACGATTAGGGGAATAACGTAGGCTAGTTTTTGTACGTTTGAACCTTACTAGCTTACCTAGTGAAATAGATATCCATAAGAGTTTTAATGTATTAGCCATTCATTTTTTTGTCACTTACATCAAGCTAGGTCATAAAGAAAAACAAATATTGATCCCTATACCTTGGGCACATTGAATTTTATAAATTAGTAGAGAAGGAGAAGATGTGGAAAGTAGTTGCTAGACCAGATAATTACCGTTGCAAGCGTGTTACACTTATTGTAAAATAAAAATAAAAATAGAACAAAAGGAAGAAATGCCTCTTCTTTCATTAAACAAAAAAAAAAATGGAGAGATAGAGGGTCGAGTGCAACGTATAAAAGTGTAAAAATTGGTGCTAGTGATAAGAGTGAAGATTAGTGAAAAACGAAAAGGTGATAAGGATATGGGAGATCATATGAAAAGAATGGCCATCAATGTTTTTAAAGTGGTGGTCATACTTATATCCAAATGACATACCTTGGTCAAGACCAATTATTACAAGCTTAAAAGATCTACTAACTCGTGATTATGATATTGGTCTACATTAGTGAAGATGGAGGCTGTGGCAAGCCTATAGGATAATGAATCATAATTGCACGTCATATAAACATAGTCCTCATGAATTCATCCGAGGGCAAAGAGTAAGAGTGATTGGCTAAAGCCCACATAAAAAAGAGAGCAAGAGATAGGAGAAAATAGAAGAGTTAACCAAGTGTGTAACTTGATTTTACTTTGAGTTGGTCCATATTTTCTCTAACTTTTTGTTGTTAATTTGAGAATCCAATACTTGAACCTTAACTCGATCACCTTTTGTAAAGAGTTTAGATAAGTCAGTCCATAAGTGTGAGAGTCTAGATAAGTCAGTCCATAGATACATGACTAGCAAAATCTAAGTGTGAGAGTAATTGGCAGGTTGTCAATTTACTTAAAATATTTGTAGATTGGAACCACCCCCCCCCCCCCCCCCCCCCCCCCCTCCCCCGCGCGTTAAAAATGATAATTTCTAGTTGTTTTATGATATACACGATGAACGAGGGTAATTAAACAAGACATAGTGCAAAACGGTGCAAAATGAGGCCACGAGCATAAGGGCCGCGATGCCTAAAAACTAGGGCCGTAGCCCTGAAGAAGATGCGCGACAATAGATCTATGCATCGCGACGAAACTGCCCATATTTGACCAGCACCGTAGCGCCAAATCTCAAGGGCCGCAGGCCCGCAGATACAGACAAAAAAAGCTGCCCATGAATCTGCAGCAGCGCGGCACCCATATTTAAGGGCCGAGGTGCTACTTAAAAGAAATCAGCCTGTATGCTTCTAAAGCAGGCCGCGAACCGCCCAAAAAGTCCAAGATGACCACAATTTGACTTTGAGCAACAAAAATAACACTTAGCAATGAGAAAGGGACACTAAGAGAAAGTCTTATAGCGTGTTAAAGGATAGAGGGAACAAGATAGAAAGCATTTAAGAGACGGATCATCCCTTCATCGTCAAGAGTTTAATTTTCATCCAATCTTGTTATTTTTCCCAATGAACATTCATTTATTGATCCTTTAGAATACGCTTGTATGGAAATTTAGGATTGTTGTTCATAAAGCAAATTTAGTGAATCAGGATCGATCACTGAAGATATGAGAGCTCAAGATTAAATTTACGTTAATTTTTGCTCGAGAGAGACGTATTAATAGGCTAGTGAATTCACCATCATCGTAGGATCAAAACCAATTTGAATTGAAGTAAAATTTACTAATAATTAGGTCTTGCTGAAATTAGATGCCCTAGCGTCGTTTGTGTTGAGTTATAACTTAATTTATATTGCCTTCCTTGTTTCTTGTCTTTTATTATTTAGTTTGATAAGTTCTTTAATTTAGTTCTTGTTCCCTTCTTTTTCATTGTTCAAATAGAGTTAGGATTATTGTAGCTTGGTTTCAAAAATAAAGTCCTCATTGGAACAACACTTCATTCACTATTATTATATTTCTTTTAAAAATGTAGGAAGGTGGGCTGATGCCCAAATTAATTTTTCATTCTCTTCATACCTCCCTAGGAATCGAATCCAGAAACGTGTAGCAATAAAAATTAGCTACTTACCACCTAAGTTACGCCCCCTAGGGCTTTCTTCACTATTATATTACTTATGTATGATGTTATATACTTTATTCACTATTTTGTATTAAAAAGGTCTTCATTATTTGTAAGCCACTTAATGAATTCTACAATCTACAAGCTACCATGGACTTTTGGATATCTTTGTGTATCTCCGTCTCACATTGCCTTAGATTCACATATCCTATTGATATTGCCACTACTCCTCCGTCGCTACCGCTCATCGCCTTGTCAACTTTTCCTGTCAAGCCCCCTTCTACTGGTCGTTTCGTTGCCATTGAGGTTGCTTCCAATATTCCCCTTGTGGTTTATTCACCTCAAAGTCATCTTTATGAATCTGGTTAGGTTGTCGATCACAATTGAATTCGCAATTTTGTTGTCATTTCTAGATAACGTGTCGACATTTCTTTTAACCTAATTTTCCAAACCTCTTATGTGATCCCTCTCATAAACTTTTTCAAATGGTGTAATCGTAGGAGGCATGTTGCAGGAGCATAGTAAGTCTTCGTTACCAACTAATAAGGGTGAACATCGGGCGGGCTGGCAAGTGCCGAGTGTTGAGGATTCATATCCGGCGAGTGGTAGGTGGCGAAAAACCTATGCTGAAGGCCGACCGAGCTTTGTGCGTGTGGATGGCGGGTGGCTGGTCAGGTGGGCAGTCGGGTGGTTGGTGTTACACAATATTCAGAGTCAGTGTTACACAATCTTCCAATCAAAGAGTTGAAACTCTAAACTCCACAGTCTATGCACATAATCCACAGAGACCAATTTGTCAAAACTCAAAGTTAAATTATATTTATTAAACTCCTATTCTGACCTAAGAATGAGCAAGACGAGATAACGAGAGAGGAGTCAGCAAAGAGACTGTAAGAGATTACCATTGAGGAGGCGCGAGAAGGTGAGGGCTTGAGGGCGAGAGAGGCTCGAGGGTGTGAGGGCTCGAGCGTGAGCGCAAGGTCTCACTATTTGGACAACAAGCTAAGATGCAAAAATGAGGAGGCGTGAGTGTTGGGAGAGGGTTTCCTGGAGGTTGCAGGAGGCATAAAGGAAGAGGTAGAACCTATGTTTTCATTTTTACATATGTTAAAAAATAAGAAGGCAATTCATTAAAACATCATCGGGCAAGCGGGTGCAACCCAAAAAATAACTCCAAATACCCGCCACCCGCCCTCCTATACACCACCATCTAGCGGGTACCCACCGGACACACACAATGAAGAATTATACCCATCCAAACGAGCGGGTGGACGGTTGGGTCGGATTTTTTGGCCAGCCCTACCAACAAATATAGTGGACTCGTGATAAAACTCAAGGTTTGACAATTCACTCATGAATAAATTTGAGAGAAAACTTTGAAATGTTATTCAAATTCTAATTGTTTTCAGTAGAGTCGTGCATAAAGTAGAAGGGCAAAAAATAGAAACTAAGCTGATTTTGACTATTTTAAACTTCATTACCTAAACAATTATGAATTTTTTTAAGAGATTTTTAATGATTTAGTCAAGCTTTAGACTAATTTGTTAGGGATTAGCCATAGTTTTAGAAATTTAACAAATTAGCCATTTTTATTTTTTATTTTATCACACTTGATGAAAATTTTGATAATAGTAGGTTTGGTTTGCTTTTTTAAGTTGAATGAGCCGAATTTACGGAGACTTTTTATTTGATTTGGGCGATTTTTTGAAGTAATTTCTATAAATACTTATGTCCATTAAGGTATTTAATGACTATTTCTTAATTTTGACATTTTAGTTCTAAATCCTTCAAACTTTACCTTTAAAATGGCTAATTTCTTAATTGGTCTTTTTCTTTTTTTAATATGAAAAGTTTTAAATTAATTGTCAAAAATGAAGTATTCAACTCAAGGATCTAGAAGTATTTGATATCCAGTTAATCAAAATATAACATCTCAACTGCCATATAAATTGAGCAGTTGTACAATTCTCTCTAGGCTTCTAAGAGAGTTCTTATCCCCCACGAGTACAGGCGTAAGGGGTTGTGGTGGTGAATCGATGGAAGCGATCCTTGGGTAACTCCTAGGTTTCTCCATCTCCGGGGAGGAAGAGGTCATCGGGGTGGATGATAGGTGTATCTAGAAGGGCAAGGATGAAGTACGATTTGGCTTAGTTGGTAAATTATTGTCACGGAGTAGAGTCCGCTTTGAAGCTTTCAAGGAGTTCGTTGCAGCCCTATGGAAGCCATCTAGAGGTGTTAAGTTTAAGAAAGTTAAGAACGATCTATTTCTATTTAATTTTGAACGATAGGAGGATTGAAGGAGGGTTTTGATTAATGAATTCTGGAATTTTGGCAAGGCTTTGTTGATTCTGAAAGCTCTGTGGATACAACGGGACAGGACGGGGAGGAGTTTTTCACCACTCAAATGTGGGTACAAATTCATTCCTTGTCGGCTTTTACTATGACAAAAACCATTGGGAGTCTCATTGGAAAGCAGCTTGGGGAGGTGACAGAGGTGTACTCTGATGCTCGGGGCAGTTGTATTGGACGTTATCTCTGCCGCATTAGTTTCGATATTCAAAATCCACTTAAATAGGGGCAAAAATTTGGCTGGGGTCTAAAGGTGAGGTTTGCTGGGTGGATTTCAAATATGAAAAATCACCAAATTTCTTCTATGTCTGTGGTTTGATCGGCCACATCATAAAAGAATGTACGGTGACAGGAGTGCAGGAGATGTGCGGTAATGGTTCCTATCCCTATGGTCTTTTTCTTTGTGGTTCGTTGATACTAAAGTCGTTCTGTGGTCAAAACTAACGCGATGATAAAGCCCAAGCCACCAATCGGGTTTATAATCCTGTCGGAGCTCCATCTAAAGCAAGGAACAACAATGAGCAAATTTGACGTGAGTTCCTGGGGACTGATTCATCCGGGGAATCCACCATAGCACGAGATACGCGGGAACGATCTGAGGCGCAAGTTACACAAGAGGATAGTGACGATGATAGTCCACGTGTACCTCCCCCTCTCATGGCTTTTCAAATTTGAATTCAAAGCTAATTTCACATGTGGGCCTGTTGATGGGCCATAGCTCTTCTAAAAAATATTCTCTGGGCTCACTAGCATCAAAACTGATGGGCATTTCTCTGGCATGAAATAACCCCTTCTTTAGAAAATAAGTCTGGGATGCCCAATGAGTTTCAGCCCAAGTGAGGAGGAACATCGAAGGTGAAGGAGACTACCTCTTTTATATCGCCATCTCTGCATAATGCTACAAATGACTTTCTTTTTTCCGCGACTCCTCAGACTAGTCAATTTGATTCTAAGCCGCGTAACTTAGAGGATAGTAGACATAGCGATGTGTCGACGGGAAACTTTTCAGTGGGAGCTGGGGAGACAAATAAAAGGCGTAAAGGATGGAAAAAACAGGCGCGGGCTAGATTGGGTGAGGCAAAATGGATTGAAGTAGGGATGGAAAGTGGCGCTTTGGCTGAAGTAGGGATGGAAAATGGCGCTTTGGCATCGGCTATCAAACGTAAGTCTGGGTCAATTACCGCTGCAGAGGTTGATGGAAAATTTTGGCGTGTTCCAGGAGACACAACCAACACTGATTATTTATCGTCGGGCCTCCGCCAGTCACCATGAGTTGTTTATGCTGGAATGCCCGAGGTTTGGGGAGCCTCGAGGCATTCCTCTGACAACAAAAATTAGTCTGTAGTTACATCCCAAACCGGATCTTTCTGATGAAAACTCTTTTGTGGGGTAGACGTGCAAGGGAGATGCATCAAAGGATCGGATTTTTGAATGGTTTCCTAGTGGATTGTTTTGGAAGTAGTGGTGGGCTGTTTTTAGCTTAGAATTCAGAATTGAGGGTCAATGTTAAGAGCTATTCTAGATGGCATGTGGACACGTTCGTGCAAGACACAGAAGGGAAGCTATGGCATTTTACAGGGATTTATGGGCACCCGAATGGCAATGAGCGTAAATATGCTTGGAGTCTTATAAGGCATCTTGGAGGTATATTTTCCTTACATTGGTGTTGTGCGGGTGATTTTAATGAGATTTTGAATTACAGAGAGAAGCAAAGGGGATCTAACAGAAGTCGGGCGGGAGTTGACCAATTCTTCTTTTGTTTGGAGGACAGTGGCTTACGTGAATTGCCGGCAGGGGGTGAAGTGATGACATGGGAGAATAGGAAAAGTGGGTCAGCGAGTGTGTTTGAAAAGCTTGATAGGTTGGTGGCAATGTACGGGTGGGCTTCTTTGGAATCTCCACGTTGGATTTTTGAGGCTCGGACCATCAGGTTATCAAGATGGCACTAGAGTTTGGGATGAGAGGATCAGCTTATAGAGGTGCAAGGTTACATTTCCAGCCTTGGTAGTCGAAGGATGACGAGTGTGAGAAAGTCGTTGATGAAGAGTTGCAGGACAGCGAGTCTAATGTTATTGTGAATTCTTTGGTTTCAGATCTGTGTGGGCGGACTACGGGACTGAAGTCGTACTCAGTTTGGGTCACTACCAAAAAGATTGATGGAGGCACATAAAGTAGTTGAGCAACTTCAAATGGCGATCGCAGGAGAAGAATATCAGAAGAATACGAGAGGCCGAAAAAAGTTTCAAGAGACTCATGATGCTTGAGGAGCATTATTTGAATCAACAATTGCGAGCGGAGTGGCTAAATGCTAGCGACTTGAATATCAAGTATTTCTATCCAAGGCCTCGAGTAGACAGAAGAAAAACGCTATCGCTGGCATCAAAGATGATGATTGTAGTTGAAGGGATAAGGCAGAGGACGTCGAACAGGTTATAGAGCAACATTTTTTGGGCATCTATACGACTGCGAACCCAGTAGAAACAGATATAGAGCAGGTCTTGAGCCGGTCACTTTGAGACTGTCTGCATAAGCTCGTGTACCATTGGATGCTCCTTTTACGGCAAAAGATGTTAAGGAGGTAGTATTCTCGGCGGGGCCAACTAAAGCCCCGGGGCTGATGATTTTCATTGTGTGTTTTTCTAGCGTTTTTGGTACATTATTGGTGTTCAGATCACCTGAGTATGTTTAGAAATTCTTAATGGACATACGCCTATGGCATCGATCAACTCCACCCACAACGTGTTGATCCCGAAGGTTAAGAAGCCGCAGAAGATGAGCGAATATCGCCCAATCAGCCTCTATAATATTGTTTACAAATTCATCACTAAGGCTCTAGCTAATCGTCTTAAAAGGTATTTAGATCTCATTATCTTAACAACGCACAGCACCTTTGTTCTCGGTAGGTTAATCACTGATAATGCTATGATTGTTTTTGAGCTTATGCACTCGCTTAAGAGGCAAAACAATAGGCAGATGGGCGGCGGGATTAACCTTAAATTGGATATGAGTAAGGCTTATGATCGTGCTGATTGGTCATTTATTGACGCAATGATGGCACGTCTGGGTTTTGGGTGCAAATGGAGAAGTGTGGTGATGGATTGTATTGCAACTGCTAATTTTTTGGTTATCATTAACGATGTACCGAAAGGAAGGATCGTGCCAAGTCGGGGACTGAGACAAGGCTACACTTTATCACTATATTTATTCTTGCTTTGTGCAAAAGGTTTATCTGCTTTGATTAATCAAGTGGAGGCGGATGGAACAATTATGGGATTTGCTTGCAGGAGGACATGCCCAAAGGTTAGTTATCTCTTCTTCACTGATGATTCGCTACGCTTTTGCTCGGCAAGGAAAGAAGAATGTCGCTCGATAAAAACGTTATTTAGTGCGTATGAGCAGGCATCTAGCCAAGTAGTGAATGAAGCGAGGTCGTCTATTATGTTCAATCCACATGTCAAGCCAAATCTTCAAGCTGATTTGCAACAGGAACTAGGCGTGGATGATTCGGGCGGACATGAGAAGTATTTGGGCCTTCCATCATTAATCGGGAAAAACAAGAAGGATGCCTTTAGGGTGGGTGATTAAAGATAGGGTATGGGCGCGCCTAAACCTATGAAAGGGTAAGTTGTTTTCTCAAGCAGGGCGAGAGGTCTTAATTAAAGTGGTTGCACTAGCTCTACCGAAGTATACAATGAGTCTTTTTCGTATTCCAGATGCCTTATGTAGTGATCTTGAAAGCATGATGGCTCGTTTTTGGTGGGCGGGTGACACAGAGAATAGGAAGATCCACTGGAAATCATGGGCTTTGTTATGTCTCCCTAAGGTAGAAGGAGAAATGGGATTCGTTGAGGTAAGGGGATTCAACCAAGCGTTAATAGCAAAACAGGGGTGGAGGATTCAACAAAGATCAGATACGTTGGTGGCTAAGGTGCTACGTGGTAAGTACTTCCCAAATAGTTCTTTTCTAAATGCCCTTTAGGCTCCTATCCTTCTTATTTGTGGCGTAGCCTTGGTTGGGGAAATGAGGTAATTCAGCGGGATCTCGCTGGCAGATTAGGGATAGGGAAGATACCCGAGTTTTTCTTGATGCTTGGTTGCCAAACCTGTCTACTTTCAAAACGATAATAGTTCCGGGGCAGAACTCACGTGATCTTCGAGTGAGGGAACTGATCCATAATGACTCCAATCAATGGAATGTTGCAGCAATTTCTGAGCATTTGTGGCCAGGTGATGCACATGTAGTGATGAGCATCCCTCTAGGACAGGTATGAAGGAGCGACAACCTTATTTGGCATTACGATGTTCACAGGAACTATAAAAGTCCAGTCAGGGTACAAAATGGCAACATGATCGATGCTTTAGGCCTCTTCTACTGATCTGTGCTCAAGGAAACTCTGGAATGCAATTTGGGGACTTGACGTTCCGCGTAAAGTTTGGGTTTTTCTCTGGCACTACGTTCACGATGCTATTCCCACAATGAGTAATTTAGCAAAGAGAGGTATAGGGTGCTCCTCGAAGTGTGCTCGCTGTGGAGAGGTGGAGTCCGGAGTACATGCCTTGATCTTTTGTGCTGATGTTAGACAGGCATGGAAGAACTCGGTGTTTTGGGAGTTGCTGAGTAAGTGTAAGGACTTTCACCTAGGGGATCTATTGTTTCACGTGTGGGAACATACTCACATCGACGTCTTTGCAAACTTTAGTGCTGGGTTATGGTTTATATGGCGAATTAGAATGATATAGTTCATAATCAAAAATCGATGGGATATGAAAGGGCCCTAGAATTTGCTGGGAGCTGGTTGCTTGAACTTCAGCAAGCTCGACGTCATATTGATGGAGTCCTATGTACACCAAAGGCTACTCCATGGAGGCCACTTGAGGGTGGTATGCTCAAAATGAATGCTGATGGTGTTGTGTTCTCGGACGGCGTGGGCACAGGGATATGAGCTGTGATTCGTGATTCTCGGGGACTGGTCAGGAGGGGGGAGGAGGGGGGGGGGGGGGGGGGTGTCGGGGGTCGGGGGTCGGGAGGGGGGGGGCGTGTCGGGGGTGTTAGGGGGGGGGGGGGGGGGGGGGAGGAGGGGATCGGGGGAGGGGGTGGGGGAGGGGGGGGGGTGGTGGGGGGAGGGGGGCTTTCGCACAATACTTCCCAAATTGTTACGATCCTCTTGTAATACAATGTGTTGCGATCAAAGCAGGGCTGCAATTCGCCTTAAGTTGCGGATTTAGGGCCAACTATGTGGAGAGTGATTCGATGGTGGCAGTCAATGCCATTAATAATGGTCGATGCCCTTTGGTGATAGATTCAGTTATAGAAGACATCAAGTTTCTCTTAGAAGAGCTCGGTTGTGGTACGTGCAGTCATATTCTGCAAACAGGAATTATGGCAGCCCAAAAACTAGCCCATGAATCTATTTCCTTTCAACTTAGTGCTATTTGGTTAGATGAGTGTCCTAAGTGCATTGTTCAACAAGTTGTAACAAATGCTTCTTTGATTCGTTAATAAAAGGATACGTACTCTTGTTGCTATCAAAAAAAAAAATCTCAAAACATCATATGTAATTGAATTTTGAAATTTAGCTAAAGCTATTGTGAAATCAAAATTACAAAAAAAAAATGAAAATGAAAATTTGACCCCAAAAGAAAGCCGTTTTTAGGCTAAAATAGCAAATTCGGCAAAAAAAAAAAAAAAAAAAAAAAAAAAAAAAAAAAAGGCATACATGGAAAATCACGAGTTTGATTTGTTCCACCTGAAAAACTTTTTTGACCAAATTCAAATTCGGCACCCAGATCTCAAAAAATCGGAACATGTCTTATATTTAGCCTTCGGGTAATTTTGACGCTCCATGAATGCCAAATCTTCCTTCACGACTTAAAAAAATGACGATGGATTCACTAGTAACAAAATATCACTATATTTCTACGTCCCTTTTCTATTTTATTTGCTAGAATCCTTCTATTTCCATGACTTAACAAGAACGAGCCTTAGAAATTTTTTTGCCCACTAATTCGTTAGTAGGAAATAAACTAAAGATAATGAAATAGCTTTTAAAGGGGGAAAAAAGCATTGGTTATAATTTATCAGAAACATCCACAGAATTATGCTAGAATTACGTAATTAACTGTATTTTGTGGATTAAGTTCATGTTTGTATGTAATATTGTACTCCTACAGTAGTGCTTACTTAGATTTACTTAACACGTCTTGCCAAAAAATTGGCACATTAACAATAGGTACTAATTTAATTTTCCTTTTAAAGTAGAGCATAATGTCTGCACTGATCGCGGATGAGCTGTAGGGCTAAATTAGAATATTAGATCATGACTCAAAACTGAATAAAAATAAAAATAAAAATAAAATTAAAATAAAGAAACTTCTGTGTAGGTATACTTGTACGTACTTCATCATCTATAATGTGTGTCACATGCAATTTCTCCATTAAATTTTGACGTCCATTTTTCTTGTCTATAATTGGACTGTGCTTAGAGAGGAAAAATTAACAATAAATAAGCCAAAGGCTGGTTTCCACCTCTTGGCAAATGCATGTTTCCTAAACTCAGATCACACACACACATAATATACCATTATATATTAAAAAGTTTCCAAAAATGTTTTGGAAATTATGGGCTTATCTCCAAAAGAAATTCGAAGAAGGTAGACACTACTAATGAAGGTTTATAATGATTGATTTAGTAATATAGATAATTAGTAGGTATTAAAATGAATTAAAGGCAAAGAAGTGGCCATGCCACGTGATGATAAATAAAGATATAACATGACACAACTTGTGAGTGGAGATACATGTTCTTCAAAATTTAATATCATTGTTGAAAAAGATAGTGATTAAGCCAAGCTGTAAAATTTTGTCCTAAAAGGATGACAAAAAAGAAATAAAAACTGGAATTGAAGAAGAAGCCAATGAGGGTTTATTTTTATTTTTATTTCTATTTTGATTGTGTGTGCGCGCGCTCGAGCCAAAGAAGCTGCCAAGTGTTCAACCAATTATATATTTATGCACCGTAATGTGAAAATGCTTGCCATGATTGTCGGAGCTAGCCTAAGCTCAATGAACTGTATTTCTTTATTAGGGTTAAAGATTATCCTCAATTAATAGAAGAGAATTTATAAAGAATACTTAAAGGTTACTCTTAAAGAAATATGCGCCTGGAATCTATAATTAGAAGTCTTTAGAAAAAGACGCCACCACAAATTTAAAAATTATATTATTTGTACGGGACATCAGATTAATATTTTGGATATGGATCATACATATATGGAAGTTCATCTATTTGTTTTCTCCAATTTCGGTTATTGATTAAGTTTTGTGATCTTTAATCTCACCCATAATTTCTTTCATAGGACCATGGAAATGTTTCAAGTTCTATCCTTAATGATGAAATTTGACAACATATGACTATAGGCAATACGGAATATTTCTTTTAAGGTGCTTTTGTCACCCGCAAAATATATAATACGAGTTTGATGGTAAATTATTTTTAATATAGACACCATGAAATTTTGTGTGAGTTGTGAGTAACAAATATTTTAATATGCTAATTGCACTCACAAAACGCTACGAAGTTGACAGGTAAATTACCTCTATCATACAACAACTCACAAATAATTATCCATAACACATTTTATATTCCCTTATAAACTTTCAAGTCCCTTGCAAGGTTTTCATGTCAGACTTTGGTTTCCCACGTATTAGGACTCGTAATTTCAACCCACATTACAATCCACACAACATTCTCGTATTCAAGACCGGATATCAAGTGAAGGATTAATCCAGATCAACAAAAATTAATTTATTAATTTTTAATTGTTTAGTACTAAGTTTTCTAATTAGATTAAAAATGTAGTTTTCTTATCATGTGGAAAAATTCAAAGAATAGTATGTATAATTGAGGAATGCTAATCCTTGAATTATTTGATTAACGATATTTAAATATCATTCATCCTTATCATCCAAAAAGTCAGTGCTTATAATCTATTCATTATGGTTTCATTCACACATGAACTCATCTAAGAAATGACAAATAATTAAGGGTCAGTTAGGTAAATAGTCATTTTGAACTGTGTGTTTTCAAAAAATAGCCACAGTTTTAAAAAATTTAAAAACTAGCCATAACACAATGTAAGAAATTTCTAACAATAACGAAATTACACATAAAAATTGTTGTAAGAAATTTCTGACACGTGTCAGAAATTTCTGAAAGGGCTAGTTTTTAAATTTTTTGAAACTGTGGCTATTTTTTAAAATCATTTTGTAAACAGTGACTATTTTCTTAAAATTCTCAATAATTAATTGTTAAAATCGTTCCTTGTTAAGCAACCATTTTACAACAGGAAAATAAATAATTCAATTTTCTTAAAAAGTCCTAAAAAAAAATAAGAAAAACACTCACAAAAAATATAAAAAGTAGACCTTACGTCGTTATATTTTTTATTTGAAATTCCAAAAATATAGAGAAATTGAGGAAAAAAATCCAACATCCATAAGTTGGCATTTGACAAATCTCAAAAGTTAGTTGAATGGCACAAGTCCTCCAATATAGAGTTTAAAGTCTCATATTCAAATCTTAATATTGTGTACATTTTTCTCGTATATGGTGGTATTATGTTGTGGGTTGAGGTCTAATATCTAAGGTAATTTGTTGTCTACGCTGCTCTTAAATTACTCTCAAGCTTAAAGCTTGTAAATATGTTCTCTTAATGGAAATTTAGGTCAATGGTTTTGACTCATACTAGAGTGTTTAAACATGTAACTATTGTTCAAACAAAATTATGTTTGACAAGATTCATAAAGGAAAGAGGATATACATGATAAATACATGATAAATTTAAATTATGTCGATTACTCTATTTTTCTCAATTTATATTCAAAAAACGCTCATAACTTTCTCTTTTTTTTTCTTTTTTTTTTCAAGTTAAGAAACTTATTTTTGATAAATAGATTAATTCCCTCTTTAATTTCATTTAGTTTTTTCAATGTTCACCATGATAAGTAGGCTTTACCAAAAATAGTTATATATAATTAAAAAATGGAAAAAAATGTTGTGGACATTATTTTAAAATTAGGTATTTATAAATCCCTGAAAACATGTTTATACTATTTTATGAAACTTATAAATGACAGAAAATTGGAATGCCGAAAATTGTTGTTTAAATGTTTAGGACATTTTATTTGTTTGTAAATATTAAATAATAATATGGTCGTTAGGAAAATGTCGATAATTATTGTTTAAAAATAAATAAGGGTTGGAATAAGCTTTGGTCATTTGAATGCTATCCCGAAAGAAAATCATAACGACGATTTAGATTCTTAAAATCATTTGAATGACCCAAATTAACATATTCAAGCTCATCTTCCTAATGAGTCCATTCATTATAATTTACAAAGCTTAAGAATGGGCCAATGCCCACGAATGTGCTAAGTAGACTCAGGCATGCGCCCGTGCGTATTGAGCAAGGTCAAATAGATTTATGTTTGCGCTCGTCGAGCGTAACCAAGCAAGCTTGCGCCTGCGCCAACATTGAGTAGCTGAGTAGATTCAAACAAGCCTGAGCATGTTGTACTGAGCAAGGCCAAGCAAGTCAGTCATGCATATGCAGAGCAAGGCGGAATATGCGTATGCTGAGAAACAACAAGCACTTATAAGCTAATTAAATCCAACTATGCTTGTGCCACGTAATTCGAGGAGCACGATGCCGAGCAAGGACGAGCATGCATGTCTCGAACAAGATTGAGCAACACCAAGTACATATGTGCTACGAAAATCCAAGCACGCTTATGGTGAGAAAGATTTATGTGGTTCCTAATATATATGGATTTAAGGAAGATAGCTCCCATTGCGCATGCCTAGTACGTGGAACTACTTTTAGACAAATGTGCATGTCAAGATGCGTCGCGCTACTTTCTGCTAACACTCGAGAAGATAACGTCACAACATATATCCCAACTAGAAGGTATAACAATTACGTCCATGCATGAGGCACCATGTGACCAAAGAGGATGAAACATCATCAATATTTGGAAGGCAGATCTAACCTGCTATGCAATCTATAAATAAGACCTACCATATTCTATTGTGTATGCTCATTTACTTGTGCAAACTTGTATCAAGTTCTTCGCATTAACATTTGGATCTAAAATGAGGGTCTAGCTTGTTAAAACTTGTGTTTTCCGTCCTTTTCCAGTAATCTGCAATGGCATGTTGTAGTTGGGGAAGACATACGATAAGATCAGTCCTATCCGCACGTGCTACGTCACGAATAACGGTCCTTGAGAAACAAGTTCGCAAGCTTACTACTATCATCTAACAGCTCCTCCAAGCTATCCAAGCCAAATTGATTGTTCCTACTCCTTCAGATGTGTTGATACTATATGGGGAACCACTTACATGACTTTCTTGCAATATGTCTATTCCTATTGCCATCCAACTTATTCATCTGAGCTAGGTGCAGCGAGTCCAATGTTAATTGCCCTGAGCACTCATGCTTATGGTAAAATGAACATGTTAAAGCTCATGAAGCACGAGAACCGCATGAAGATGATGAGTGTCATCAACAGACCTCAAACGCTCCTTACGATGCGAGCGAAGCTGGGGAACGTTTATCGGCTAATTTATTTGTTACACAAGAAGAGAAAACAATTACACGACTTCTAGAAGAAAAAAAACCTTGAATCAGTTATCTAAGTAAATCGCCTCATCTAAACCCCAAACTGACTAGCAGGCAAAGGCAGAGCAGCGAAGCAAGCGTCGTTTAAGCAAGGTCGAGCAATGGACTAGCTCGAGCAATCAATAAACCTATTCTAACAATGCCAACTAGTCAACAGACATGTTTCGTCGCTGCTAAACAACCTTCCTAAATACCAACAGTACTACTGCGTAGCCAACTAGCGTAGCCACATACTACATGTTGTCATCACTGGGAAACAAAGTGGCTAGTCATCGTCAGTCTCCTCTGAATAGCTCGAGCGACTAAGTATAATCCCAACATTCTTGAGTACTTTCGCGTGTAGGTAGATTCACGTAGCTAAGCTAAATTACTATACATGAACTATCTAGATGAGCAAACCAGAGTTCACCCTCCATCATTGTTAGTTCAAGGCAAAGCTATGCAATCAAGTAGAAGAAGAGCTCCCAAAGTAGTTCGATGGTCAAGTATGACTAAGAAGAACCACCAACGAGCAACACCAAGAAGACCGTGGCCGAAAAGGACAACAGAATAGCGTAGTGGGGCATGGTATAGAATACCAAGACCAAGAATGAAGAAAATGTCCATGGACAAAAATAACCGAGAAGGAAGAAGAAGTCCATGGCCGAACACAATAAAATAAGAAGAAAATAAAAAAGATTTAGGTTCACCTACTTTTGATCAACTAGGCACTTCACAACCAAGGTCGGATTATTACTCCAAAAGTCCAATCTACTTGAATCAAGTTGGCTTACGAGTAAGGTCCATTTGACTATGGTCAATTAGGCATGTGTCGAATAAGGTTAAATAGTCGCACAAGGCTCCCTCCTACTCGACTCAAGTCTAGTTAGAAAAATCCTCGAACGAAGGACCAAGGTTCGCATGGCTTTGGTTGAGTAGGCACATCTCGACCAAGGTTAGGTCATGTTGTTAGGCACTGGCCGACCAAGCATAACCCCGATCAAAGTCAAACGGTTGGCATAAGGCTCTAGCCTACTTGAATAAGGTCAACTTAGGACAAAGGTTCATCTGCTCTAGTAAACTAGGCACGTCCCGACCAAGGTCAGAATGTCGCCACAAGGCTCCAGTCTACTTGAATCAGGTTAATCAGGAAGCCTCCTAACAAAGAATAGAAAATAGTCGGGTTAGGCACGTCCTAACTAGAGTCAAAACAGTCGCTACAGAGCTCCGACCTAATCGACTCAGGTTGAATAAAAAATCCTTAAAACAAGGAAAACTGATCGTCTTAAACCTTATGCTAAGTTTAGGTCGAATTGGTACGCATGTGGACACTAAGGCTTCTTGATACCCGCCAGAAGTTAATAAATTGCAAAACCTACCATACAACAAAGTTTGCAGGTTAGGAGGCAAGTATACACAATACACCAGGTGGTAGTGGTTGTACTATCGGCACATGGTCTGAAGTTTCTCCATTGGTCACTATCAATTAAGAGATTTAGGCGGTCAGTTGGTGGGTACTTGTGTACACGACACATGGCATTCGTAGCAATCTAATGCCCATGTATGTGCTAAGTAGACTTAGGTCTATACCCGCATCAAGCTTGTCCAACCAAGTTTGGCCATGCTGGCTGAGCATGGTTAGGCACACACACGTCGAGCAAGGCCAAGTAGGCTTTCTCCTACGCCCGCACTGAGCATCTAAGCAGATCCAAACAAGCCCGAGCACATAGTGCCGTTCAAGGCCAATGACCTACAAGCCGAGCAAGTCTGAGCATGCTTGTGTCATCCACAAGTCCATGTTTTAAATTGTGTTGTCCTAACGTTACTGATTTATAGTCGTCCTCAAAATAATGTTTTAATTAATGTGCCCGTTATATGAGTCTACCACGTATTACTATATATAGGTGAAAATTTGAAAGGGTTTAATAGTTCATTTGGTCCCTGAACTTGTACTCGGGTGATAATTTGGTCCCTATTCTTTTTTTATTAGCAATAGTTGTCCCCAAACTTTTTATTTGTTATTGTGCCATTAAGTTTCAAAAATGTCGTTTGAATCATAACAGGTTTTGCACGTGAGATCACACCTCTTTCTTTCACCTCTACCAACGCCAAAAACTTTTTTTTTCTGAAGAGAAATTAAAAACGACAAGAGCCGATAAAAGTCCTTATATGAGAAGAGATTTATTAGAAACTCAGATAAGTGATCTATTCTTTTCTATAGATAATTTCTTTAGATTTCCTTATATTAAGCTAAATTTTGATTCCATCTGAGAAACTAAAGTCTAAAGAATGAGACGCATCTCCATATTTCAAACAGGTTTATTAGCCAGTAAGTTAATTGGAATAAAGTGGAAACTAGTGGTTCTTCCCACAATGTAGTACACCTATTGGGAGATTTCTCATGCACTTATAAGGAGACAAAATTTAGAATGAAATAACTCTTTTAGCGCAAAATCAGTAAGAAATTCTAATGGGTTTTGATAATACGCAGCTCCAAAAAAAATGAGAAAAGAATAAACAAAAACAAAAACAACAAATCACGCCAAAATTCATAATGGGTTTTGCAGCTCGGGGCCCGACGGTTGGGCCAAAATTCCAAAACTCCAAATGAGGTTTGAGAGGTCACGCTTGTTGAGGGCGAGGATGCGGCGCTTAGCGAGACGGATGCGGATGTTACAAACTTCGAGGGCGTGGTCGGCCAACTTGAGGCGGTCGCGGATAGAGT
Organism: Boehmeria nivea var. tenacissima; assembly: GCA_018132145.1. Classification (NCBI taxonomy): domain Eukaryota; kingdom Viridiplantae; phylum Streptophyta; class Magnoliopsida; order Rosales; family Urticaceae; genus Boehmeria; species Boehmeria nivea. Next base: position 4,999,783 of record CM030882.1, read on the forward strand.
AGGGTGGCAGCGGCCAGGTGGCCAGGGGAACCAGTTGATAGTTCCGCCGCCGACATTGAACGCCATCTCGCTCAGAGTGGGCGGAGGAAGTCAAAGGGGGCAAAGTGAGGTGGAGGGTGGTAGGGGTTAGAGAGTGGCGGAGGGTGGTGGATGAGAGCTCAAAAATTCACCTAAACCCCAAATATCTAGGGTTGTTTTGGTATTTTGATTTATAATATACCCTACGTGAGAGGCACGTGTAAACTCAGTCAAATATTAGACCGAATATTCAAATTTTAAAGGTGTAGCAACAAATAAAAATTTCAAGGACTACTATTTCTAATAAAAAAAAATAGGGACCAGACTGTCACCAGAGTTAAAGTTGAGGGACCAAATGAGCCATTAACAAAAAAAAAAAAAGCAAAAACAGAAATTCTATTTCATTTTCTACCACGAAAACGAGAATAATTATTTTCGCTTTAATTTTTATAAAATAAAAGCAAACAAAAAAACAAAAAAAAAACAAAAACAAACAGTCCAAAATTTATTTTGAAAATGGTAACTTAAACGGAAATGGAAAAGGTATTACATTTTTCGTTAAAACGGAATCGATCTTACCTTTTCTGTTCGGTATTACATTTGTTCATTTAAAATGGAAAGAAAAATACAGTTATCGTTTAAGAAGAAAATTAGGATTACCATTTCGACTTTAAATGGAAACAAGTACCGTATTTTCACATATACATATTATATTTTTAAGGAAAAATTCTAACACAGTCCTTATGTTATACAAAAAATCTAAATTTATACCTGTATTTTTATAATATTAAAATGGTCCTTTAGTGTTCTAAATATGTCTAAAATAATCCTTATGTGTAGACTGATGCTCAAAATTTTTTAAAAATCACCAAATTACCCTTTGAATAAAACAAAAATATACCAAAAATCCTCAAAATGGAAATAAATATTCATATTGAGAATCCTCAAAATCAATCGAGCATTGAAGAACTAGTGATTAAAAATCCTAAAAATCAAACAAATATTCATGCACAAATACAAAATCAGATTGTTCTTGTAAATCAAGCAGGAACACAAACACAAAATAAAAAACGAAGATCCAAACACAAACACAATATCTCTGTCGTCCTCGCCGCCTTGATCTATCGGAGCCCCCACCCCGGCCCCCAACCATGTCGCTCCCAATGCCTACGACACCAACCTCGAAAACTAACCCCGTCAGCCCACCCCAATCCCGAGCCTCCAACCCTCAATCCCGAGCTTCCACCCTGCGACCCCCTACCCTTACGACATCGACCCTAATCTCATCGGCCCCAACCCCGAGCCCCCAACATGTCGCCTTGAAAAAATGAGAGAGAGAGAGAGAGAGAGAGAGAGAGAGAGAGAGAGAGAGAGAGAGAGAAGAGTTGGTTTTATTTTTCATAAAAAAAAAGTTTAAAGGAAGAAAATATATAATGAAAAAGTTAACATTATTAAAGGGTAATATTATCTTTTTATATATAAATATTGACCAAAATAAAACTTGAGGATACTTTTAGACTAATTTAAATAACTGAGTGATCAATTTGGAATTAAAAAAAAAACACAAGGATGAAGCTAGATCTTTTATAAAATTTGGGAACTATTTTAGAATTTTCTTTATTTTTCACTATACTTAGTTTGTTTCTTCAACATTTGTTCCCTTTTAAAATAGAATTAGGCGGCACTCCCTTATAACATAATTAAAACATACAACTGATAACAACAATTCAGTAATTGATACAATCATTTGATAACAAAATATTTTTATTCATCGTTGTAAGTGGTGAAGATGCTTTTTAGCTCTTGTTTGGTAGAGCTATCTAAATATATCCATTTAAATGATTTTTTTCATGAGTTTCACCATGGTGAAGTTAAACATACTTAAATCTAGGGGTGGCAATTCGTGTCTCGTGTCGTGTTCGTGTCGTGTCTTATCGTGTTGATTTTTTTTTTGGACCCAGACCCGACCCAACCCATTTAGTAGTATTTACTTATCGTGTCGTGTCGTGTTCGTGTCGTGTCTTGTCATGTTACCCATTAACGGCCCATTAAGACCTATTTAATAAGAATTTTGCTAGCAACAGACGCGACTGACGCGTCTGTTGCATCACAGCCGTTGATGGCTGTGGGCCCCACTGTGGGACCCACAGCCATCAACGGCTGTGATTCAACAGACGCGACACGCGCGTCTGTTGATAGCACGCCTCATTTAATAATCGTATCTTAATGATAAACATATATTAATGGTATACAATCCATATACGACTCATTTAAATTTTAAACTCATTTATGACCTAAATTAAAATAAAAAGATAATTCACCACATAGAAACAACAACAAAACTAACAAGACTGTACGTCCAATAAAGAAAAAAAATAACAAAACCAATCAACAAAATATATAACATGACTAAATCAACAAAATATGTTGTTCTATTTTATAAGAATGAATATAAAATTAAAGAAGATATATATAAATATTAAAAATTATTTATTAATCGTGTCTTAACGTTCTTAATCGTGTCTTCGTATTCGTGTCGTGTTCACCCATTTAATTATCGTGTTAATCGTGTCGACCCGTTTAAGACCCAGACCCATTAAGGGTGGACCCAGACCCGTTTATTTCGTGTCGTGTTCGTGTCGTGTCTCGTGTCCGGACCCAAATTGCCACCCCTACTTAAATCTTGTCCTTTTAAATTATTTTAAAATTTGATAAGTCAATTACTTTTTAAATTATCACATTCAAATAAAAGGAATTTAGATGTTTCGTCTCTTTTTTTTTTTTTTTTGTCTCGTCTTCAAATTAAATTTGGCTTAAACAAAATAATTAGTTATTTTAAAACAAAATAAAATAAAATATGATTAAAAATTTCAGTGATTTTACTTAGGGTCAGTTAAGGATTTAGCCATTTTGCAATCTATATTTTAAAGATATAGCCCACGTTTTGAAATATTAGCAAAATAGTCATCAGGTCAACATCTAAAAATATATTACTAAAGAAATAAAATTTGTGACTAAATAAATAAAATACAAAGTCATAAAATTTGTGACTATAATCACAAAATTTCAGAAAATTTGAAATAAACACAATAAAAAGTTTAAACATCCAGTAACAAAATAACCAACTCGCAAATAAATGATTGCCTATACAACTAATTTCATAAAACTTACTACTAAATAAAAAATATCTTATAAATAGTAAAAAAATATGCTGCCAAAGAAGTCACAAATTTCATGACTAGAGACACAAAATTTTAGATAATATTGTCTGCAACTAACATTGAAAACAGAATTCAAAAAACTAATGACTACAGTCTCAAAAATCTAGACGCAAATATATGGCTATTTTGTTAGTAAAAGTAAACATAAGCTAATTGTTAAAAAAATATATAAAAATATGACTATTTATTTAAAAAACTATTTTACTTAAATGTAAAAATCTTATTTGGAGAATAGAAAATGAGGAGAGAAATAAAATAGAAGATATGAACTTAGATAAGAGTTGGTTTTTAGCTGAAAATATAATAGGATAAAAAAAAAAGTATAAAAATTGGTGGAAGCATGTGAAGGAGAATCTGGGAAGCACATGGGTATGGGAAGAGAGAGAAAAGTAGGCGAGAGAAATTAAAAACTAAAATTAAAAGATAAATAAAAGCCCCGCGTTTTCCGGCACAGCCAAAAGACCTCTTCCCAACGCCACACTTGCAAAAAACAACCTTCCCACGTGACTTTCCTCCTTTACACCAACATCCTCTCTCTCTCTCTCTCTCTCTCTCTCTCTATCTCTCTCTCTCTCTCTCTCTTATCTCTCTCTCTAACAGTGACACTATTAACTTGAGATAATTGGGATCTGTGAACTAATCATCACCTATCTAAATATTAATTACTTTGTCAATTGTTAGGGCTCTGGTCAACTACTTACTGCTCTTCAGTCAACCCCTTCAGTTCACTCTCACTCACGTGACTATTTTTTTTTTTAATTATCTTTTCTTTTCTATCCAGTCCGAATTGTGTGACATGAAAGAATTTACCTGGCTCTGGCTGAGAGTAAATTTTGAAGGTAGATTCCTTCGGCGCAACGATATATATATATATATATATATATATAAATATATATATTTGACATCCCAACAAAAGAACAATGCTAAAAGGCACGAGATGCAATTGTCACAATTTTTATAAAACAACAGTTTGTTCTCTTATAACACAAAATAATGCATCATTAACGATAGTATCTTAACAATCATCACATAAAACTTAAAAGATATTTTCCCCTAGTGAACATTTTTGTCACCAGTCATAAAAGTGAGATTTGCATAATTATTTCTGAGAAATCCGAGCAAATAACACAATTTTTTTTTATACTTTTCAAGAAGATAAGTTAGATAAATAGCCATTTTGTAATGTGTATTTTTTAAAAATACCTACAGTTTCAAATTTTTTTAAAAATAGTCATAATGCATGTAAAAATTTCTAACAATAATAAAATTACACATAAAATTGATTTCAGAAATTTTTGATACGTGTCAGAAATTTTGTCAGAAATTTTTGAAAGTGCTAGTTTTTAAATATTTTGAATTCGAATAATTAATGGAATATTTTCTGACATCTTAATAGAAAATTAAATAATATATTCAAATCCCACCAAAATATGATATTTTTTTTATTTAATTCATTCTCTCAAAGATGAGGAAATATGCCCAGTTACGGTAATATAAATATGTATCGTTTGGTAAGCAATTCTCAACTTCTCGCTATTTTCCTTATTTTCTCTGTACAAGATCACTGACTTAAGCCGAGAAGGTGAGAACCACCATTGGGAGGATGGGAACAAGTAGGACCAGGACTGAGTGAACCGGAATCTTGAAGACCTAAACCCAATCTTTGGGACTCATCTCTTGATGAGAAATAAAATCATGATAATTGAAAGCCGTGGATCGCGACCAAGTGAACCAGAACTCGGTGGACGATTATATTGATCGAGAGGATCGGGACCATGTGAACTGGAACATCGAGATAAATCTAAAAAAGATATCAAGTCACTCAATGCTTAGAGGGAAAAATCCCTTGAGAATGGAACCTCTCTCGACCAACCGCTTCTCCTCTAAGTGAGCACAATTCACACGAGAAGGTTACTGTAAGAGTGTAAGCTTTTCGATATTAATATTCAGGGAAGGGGGGGAGGGAGAGTAGGAGGAGGAGTGGGGGAGGGGGGGTACAACACATTGCGAGAGGCACTGAAGCTTACCTGCTCAGGAGGCAAAGTCCCTCGATTGAAACTACCCAAAAGCCAAATTCCTTCGTAACTAGTCAGTGAAAACTTCCACGGGAAGGTAGATTACAAACTCTGTTTCAACACTTTGAATTTTTTTGAGAAACTAAGTCTGCGCTAAAGGAGACAAGTACTTAAGGAAGCAAGTTCGCACATAAGCAAACAAGTATTTGAAGTAAATATATTTTAACTTGAGCTTCCCAAGGAAGCCCAGCACCAAAAATATGTTGGAACTCTAATCTCGATTGGTCAAAAGAGAAAACACTCAATCGACATCGAGTGAATAGGGTGGATAAAAAATTTAGTAGACTGGGACGGAATGAACAAAAACCTTGAGGACCTTAAACTCAATCTTTTAGAAACTCGCTTTGGTCCCGATCATCTTGGAGTCTCTTTCTACATGGATCTCGATCTGTGCTTATGCAAGGCGCAGAACTTCTCAGCAAATTTAGTGGGATAGTAGGAAAAAATAATTAAGAGTGAATTCATAAATAAGCCAAAATTATTTACGATCTTTTAAGAAAAAACACATATTTTGAAATATTAAAAATAACATAACACTTGTAAAAAAATTTATAACAAAAAATATTGAAATATTGGTTAGAATAGCATAACAAATATTTTTATTATGTCAAAGATATTTCTAATAAATATATTAATATTTTTGTTATAAAATTTCTAACAAGCGATAAATTTTAATTAGTGATCAATACTAGAAATTTTTACTAAAAATGACTAAAATGATGTGATATTCACTTATTAGTTATAAAATATATTTCAACATATGTGTTTTTTTTTTGTCAGTTAGGTAAATAGCCATTTTGAACTGTTTGTTTTCAAAAAATAGCCACAGTTTCAAAAAATTTAAAAACTAACCATAACATAATGTAAGAAATTTCTGACAATAACAAAATTACACATAAAAATTGTTATGAAAAATTTCTAAAACGTGTCAGAAATTTCTGAAAGGGCTAGTTTTTAAGTTTTTTGAAACTGTGACTATTTTTTAAAATTATTTTGTAAACAGTGACTATTTTCTTAAAATTCATTTTTTTTCCTTTAAGTTATTTTGAGTATTATAAATGAAAATACAAATAGAGCAGAAACATGTAAAAAACCCATAAAAAATAAACGATAATAATAAATTTTGACTTTATTGTTACCAAAATAAAAATTTAAGGAGATTTTTGCTTATAACCATCTTCGTAAAGTAGTATGTAGTGTACTGTGTATACGAGGGAAACCATATACAAGGCCGCAATTCTGTGTTTGTTTATTTTTTGGGAAGAAGAACCTTCCCTATGGTGGGCAAAAGGACATAAGCCGATCAATTTTATTTTTAAAAAAAAGATAAAAATAAAATAAAATAATTAATCGGGATTGCCAAAATCCTAAAAAGAAATATAGATCGGGATTGCCGTAAAAGAATAAAATAATATTAAAAAGAATTGAATCATTGAGTTCCGTGAAGTACAAACACAACACACACACAGCCTTACCCAGTTTTTTATCAAAACAAACGGCGTCCTCCTAAACTTGCCGTCAAGTGAAGTCCTGACGCCGTCAGATCCGCCGCAACGCCGTTATCTTAACGCCGTTACTCTACCTAACGATAGATAACGATTACGACAAAAAAAAAAAAAAAGAAAAAAAAAAGAAAGCAAAGGAGCAAGCAAAGAAAGAAGAAAGAAACTGTATGTATATATATATGTGTGTGCGTGAAATATATATATATATATATACATATGTATATATTAAAGACATATTTATTCAACAAAAAATAAGCACTCACGCAGAGAGAGAAAGTTTCGGACCTGAAGTCCAATCCATCGGCGAATAACATTAGGAAACAACGACAGAGATTGAGAAAATAAGGAAAATAAAGTGGAAAATTAGAGTGATTTTTTGTGGTTCGAATTTTGGCGGAGATTTTTCTTATTCATTTCGTGCATTAGTACTGGAATCTCGCATAATCATTTTTTCGAGGAATTTCGAGTTCGGAGAAGCAGAAGCAGTTTCAGAAGCTAAATTCGGAAAAAGAAAATCTCTGGTTTTTTCATATCAAAAGTAAGCCTTTTACCTTTTTTTTTTTTTCTCGGATCTCTTTGCCTCTTTTATGTTTATCTTTTATTTATTTATTTATTTTTAATTTCGTTTCTACTCGTTGAATTGAAATTATGGTTGAATTCAGTTTGTGGATTCGCCGAATTGTGGTTGGAAAGGACTTTGTCGTGATATCGGCGAAGGAATTAATTTTCTCGAGAAAACGATACGGGAAAAATTCTCTCTCTTTTTGGAGTTTCCTGAGACTGCATAATTCGACAATCCTCGGTTTCAGTTCTTCGGGCTCTGTTTGGTTGGAGAGAAAATAAACGAGAAAGAAAAGGAAGAGAAAGTATTGGAATGTGCCTCCGATCTCGTTTCGGAGGCCGAAATCTTCAGCGAAAGAGACTGCTTGTTCTGTTACCGAACGGATCTAAGAAGCTCTCGTCGCAATTCGAGTAATCCGCGACTCGGTTTTCGCTTCCGAGTCAACTCAGCGATTCCCGAGTCAGTTCAGTCCCAGAATTCAGCGAATTCTGCGACAATTCTATCCAAAACATTTTATTTTTTTTTCGTTTTTTTATTTTTTTTTTAATTTTTTCCAAAAATACGAAAATAGCATCTAAGCTGTGGATGGAGCTTTCTCAACCTCGTCCCTACGGTACCGAAGGTATTTTCTTTATTTTTTATTTCTTAAATCAAGATTCAGAAACAGAGTTTTCGTTTCAAATTTCTCTTCTTTTACGGTGTTTTTTTTTTTTTTTTTTTTTGGGACTGTGTTTATCCTTTTTAATATGATTCACATGGTAGATTTTTTATTTTTTATTTTTCCTTTTTTCATTTTTCATTTGAATAGACCAAGGTGACGAATAGAGAACAATTCGTTTCTTTGTATGTTTTTCTTCTTCTCACTTTTGGTGTGTATTTATTTATTTATTTATTTCACAGGAAGAAAACCAACGCACGACTTTCTGTCACTGTACAGTCATTCAACTGCTCAACAAGATCCAAGACCAACTTCTCAAGGTATTCCTCTTCTTTCCCTTCATCTCTCTCTCTCTCTCTCTTTTTTTTTTTTTTTTTTCTTAGATCCCAAAAAAGTGTTCTTCCCCACTTATATTTCGCTATTTTATTTTTTTCTGTTTTAATTTACATCTCGCCATTTTATTAATATCTAAATAAAACCCCAAAAATAAAGAGGCGATTTACTAATAATAGATTAAGAACTACGTAATTCAATCTATATACATCTATATTGCTTTTGTGACCTGAAATTATTACCACGATATAAACCAAGTAAATTTTGATCTCTATAAGAGTTTTTGTAATTTAATTTTTCGGATTATATCCATATGTGTGTGTTTGTATGTGTGTGTATATATATATATATTGAGATAAGCAAAGGGGAGATGCACGTGAGTGGGAAATGAATGATGGAATCTGATGGAGAGAAATAGGCAGCCGAATCCAAAAAGGAACGGTGTAGCAGTTAGCAAATAGCAATAATAAGCACCATCAGATTGCGATCATGGGACCCACAAAAGTGGGACTAAAGAAGGGCCATGATTTGACGTATCACGGTGTGATTATCACACTTGATCCCCACTCCACCAACGCCTCTCCGTGCTATTTCTGCATATACAATATTAATACACTATATATACACTGCACGTACAGCACTCGTATATTCACTCTATATATTCTTCAAGCAAACGGATCTATAGAAAATAGATTGAAAATGAAATTTTTTTATAGATGTATCATGTATATTGAGTGTGGGTGATTGCATGACAAGAAGAAAATTAAATAAAAAAATTGATTGGGCGAATATATTTAGAGGAATTACAAAACAAAGTGGGTCACTTAATAATCTTGTCCTGAGTAACGTGCTTATTTGTTTATACTTTATGTTTACGGTGTAAAATTTATAGCATAAATTAAAAGTGATGTGTTGAGAGTGAGACGTAGATTATTATTGTGCCAAAAGAAGATCATTCATCAAAATCTCATATTTTAAATTATTTATTCGTCCTTAATTGAAGCCGTACACATAATAGTGCATGGTCGATCTGTTTATGTGGTGGTGTAATGGGGTTGTATTTGGTACGTCATATCCATGGTCACTGCTCATCGGTTGTTGTTGTTGTTGTTTTTTATTTATTAATTTTTTTCCTTGAGGTGGACTGCTCATTTCTTAGAACAGTTTATTCCTGTAAGTTTTTGTTTTTTTAGGTGAATAATACTCTACTCAAAGATTTGACTTGATGGTGGTTGGCAAAGGAATAATGTTGATCCAGCTATAATGTTCACCACTAAGTACTAATGGTTAATTTTTCTGCGATATATTATAAAAACTCTCAATAATACGCATGGTAAAAAAAAATGTTGTATTATTTGCTCACATTTTGAATGTCAGGTTATATCAGAATCAAATTTGTATATGAATTGCATTTAAGGCCGAAGAGAGTGGATGAGTATTGCGAAGTTGATGGAACTGGTCATTATCATTATTTTGTTTTTAAAAGGAAAATTCAGAATTCTTGTTTATAAATGAAAATTTATTTAATGTGAAGTTTGTGTGTTAATGTTTCCCTTATCAACAAGCTGTGGAAGTTTTGGATTTATGCACAAAATTGAATTGATTTTTGGTGGAAGTTGATGAGCATAGCTGTACTTATTTTGTGTATATATTTTCTTCGTCGATCTTTCGGGTCTTTGGCTTCACGTGGCTTAACGGCCATATTTATTATTTAGTATTGCTCATCTATTTCAATATTCCACTGCAATATTGTTCGCTAAATAAAGGCTAGCTATATAGATCTAATATCTTGCTTAAAGATAAGATTTCACTCTCTCATAAATGTCCAAATTAAGACTATAATTTTGACAATCGTTTGGTGAACAATGCATGGCCATTTTATTTCCATGCAAACGTATAAGATCTCCTCTGGGCCAAAATGCAAGTATTAGTCCTATTCTTTCCTTTTAGGGTATTGTAACCATAACATGTTTCTTTAAAAGTCTTCGTAGTGATTTGTTATTGGATTCTTTTATGTGTCATGATCAGTTACAGGTTATAGCCTAAAAACTCATGATTTCCTACAACCACTAGAGCGGGTAGGGAAGGCCTGTGCCAAGGAAGAGATCACATCGGCGGAGGTGTCGAGTGCGGAGAAGCCACCGCCCCCAGCGCCCCCTCCGGTGGAGCATGTTCTCCCCGGAGGAATCGGGACGTACAGTATAAGCCACATTCCCTATTTCAACCCAATAAGGGCTCCGAAGCCGGAGGGGACGGTGTTCACGGCAGCCCAAACGAGCAGTACCGATAGAAACGACGAGAACTCGCATTGCAGTTCTTACACAGGAAGTGGCTTCACTCTCTGGGAAGAGTCTGCGGTGAAGAAGGGAAAGACAGGGAAGGAGAATATGAGGGACAAATCCAGTGTCTTAGGTAATTTTTTTTTTAATTTTAAATTTATGACGCATTTTATTGGAAAATGGTATGGTTACCGAATATTATCAGAGAAACTTTGTGACAATGGATGAGTTGATATATCAAATTGTATAATGACTTATTTTTGAAATCAATTGAAAGATGTTATATTATTATGAAAATTTTTTTAGATATTATTTCTGGCTACTCCTGAGTTTTATATATGGCTCATGCATGACCATGTGATGTGATAAGTTATACGACTTACCCTCATTAATTGGCCACGTCAAAAGTCTATAGTAGGCATGAGCTCATAAATTCAAAGCATATGGTATTTATTATCATTTATTTCCGTAGATAAAAAGATTCCACTGTGCATGTTTTGATAATAAAGATCATCCATTCGCTTGTTTGTGTACATTATCACTTCAATTTTGCATCTACAACAGTCTTTAACACAAATAACATCCCACAAGAAGTGAAACGTAAAAAGATAAAGAACAATCACGTTTAATGATGTTTTTAATTGTACGTAGTAATTATGATGTGATATGACAATGCTGATACATATTAGCATTTCATGTAATACTAGCCTCCAAATAGAAAGAAAGATAAGAAACAAACAAATGGAAAAGATGATGCATGAAACTCATGCTGCCTAATTTGGTGACGTTCTGATAGATGGTGCGGCGGCGAGAGCAGGACAGTGGGGTTCGTCGTCGGAGAGGCCGACACAGTCATCTTCGAACAACCACCATGGCAGCTTCAGCTCTCTCTCTTCATCTCAGTCAGTCTACTTATAATAAACTCTTCCATTAATATCGATTGTAGAGAGACCGTGCTTTATAAATATATATAATTTGTGGCGGGAAATCTGGTAATTTTGAACAGGCCATCAGGGCAGAGAAGCCAGAGTTTCATGGAGATGATAAAGTCCGCTAAGGGCAGCGCCGCAATCGAAGATGAGTTTGAGGAAGAGGAGCACTTAGTCCTCAAGAAAGAGATCTCTACCGCTGCTACCGCCCACAAAGGTATTCTCTTGATCCTCTTTAAGCTTTTTGTTTCGGTTTTTTTTTTTTATTTTTTTATTTTTTATTTTTTTTTATTTTTTTGCATGATATTTAATGAGTTAAAACTGATGTTTCATCTGCATCATGTAATGGCATGGGCGGAACTTTTTTATTTATTTTTTATTATATAATTTATGACCTACCATATGAAAATAAATTTTGAGTAAAATAGACATGCACTGTACTTTTTGTTTTTGTTTTGTTTTTTTCAGTAAGATAGTACTCATAAATCATATTTTTAAGGTATAAACGAAAATCTGTTACAAGACTTGCTGACTTGTTCTTTGAAGACAGAGAGTTGATCAATGGTAATTTTGCAGCTTTGTAGCTTTTATGTTTCACTCTATATTATTAAAGGGGAATTGCTTTAATAATCTATGCTCTTAGTAGTGCGCTTCATTAATTTCTACTCTATGATTATAGAGTAAAAATAGGGGCATAAATTAAAAGTGCTACACTTACGGGGTATAAATTATTAATTTGTCAAAAAAGAGACATCATTCTTTAAAATCTCCTTAAATCAAATAATCTTATTTAGTACTTATATCGGTACACACGAAGTACTATCAATGACATAGATTCTTCACATGTTCAGATGCTTTACGAAGAGATTTTTCTCACAGAATTTCCAATCTATATATTACACATACACGAAAACTCGCACTTTTCCTCAATTGCTTTTCCACCTCAATAAGGTTAAGATATCAACCAATTAACAAGTCTAATATGTTGACACAACATTTAGTTTCTATTAGTCAAGCTTCTCTAGATTATGGTTTATCTTTTTTCTCTTTCTGTTTTTTTTTTTTTGCACGTAACAGAACTGAGGATAAAAGTTGATGGGATGAGCTCCGATCAGAAAGCCAACACGCCAAGATCAAAACATTCCGCAACAGAGCAACGCCGGAGAAGCAAAATAAATGATAGGCAAGTTTTGACTTGTAATTTTCTCTCTACCTATACCATTGTTTATCTGTTAGGTACTTCAGTTCATTCATTTTTCTTTTTTTTTTTTTTTCCCCTTTTAGTTGATGTTTGCTGCTATGTTTTGCTGTATGCCATTCCCTAAATGAGTTCTGGTTCCACTAATCAAACATTATAGCATATTAACATAAAATTTATGGTCAAGTACTAGAAAGGAAGAGCGAAATTCAGATTTCCTCCATCCTTTAGATTGGGATAAAACAAGAAGATCGATAACATATATGGTCTGGGAAAATATAGTCCCTTCAGGCCTTCACGTTATATTATTAATATAAGTAGAGACTTGTGGTTGCGTGGCTGGGGCACTGAGTTATTAACTTGGAAATTGTACCTATGTTTTGATTTGTTACTTTCTTTTGCTCATTTCCAAGTTGGTGTTTTTGATCGGTTGAATCACATGAATTTCGAGTTCAAGTTTGGTATTTTCTCATTTCACCAAGTGATGTCGACTCTGAATGTTATTATGCAGGTTTCAAATGTTGAGAGAACTCATCCCTCACGGTGACCAAAAGAGAGATAAGGCATCATTCTTGTTAGAGGTACAAAAAATGTCCATTTTGATCTGATTTTATCTCAAACTCAGCTTACCAGTCTTTTCTGAATCGTGGAGCCCATGGAATTGTTTTGCAGGTAATTGAGTATATCCAGTTTTTACAGGATAAAGTACAAAAACACGAAGGGCCATATCAGGGATGGAATAACGAACAGAGAAAGTTGATGCCTTGGGTAAAAGTCCTTTACTTCAATTGTCAGCACTACTTAATGTTTCCTCTAGTGAGAACTATTTGTATACTTTGTTTATTGATTAACCTGAAAAGGTTTATATTTGCCTGTGATGCTGCATGACATGAATATTCGTGCATAGTTTTGTGGTTCCATCTTACTAATGGACCGTCTTGATTGCATTTGAAACAGAGAAACAACAACAGGATTGGGGAAAGTTTTGATCACTCTCAAGGAATGAACAGCGGTTCTGGTCCCGCATTATCTTTTGCCACAACGTTTGAAGAGAAACCTTTATCAGCAACTACAACCATTCCTGGGACTGCACTAAACCCCGTAGAATCTGACACGAGTGCTGCCACTATAACAAACAAGGGAATGAGCTTTCCCATGTCACTGCATCCAAATTTCTTCTCTTCCGTAGGGAGCAGTGGGGCTGTACCTGAGGTTCCGAGTAGGCTACTATCCGATGTAGAAAACACATCATCGCAGCCTCATTCTCAATTATGTCAAACAAGATCATGTACTACAGTTGACGGTGCTGTTGCTGGTGATAAGCTAAAGAAAGAGGAACTGACAATTGAAGGCGGTACCATTAGCATCTCGAGCGCATACTCTCAAGGGTGAGAATTTCTATAATTTACTTGTAGTGTTTGAGTCATGGTTCTCATTGGTTGCTTATACTTGATTACATGTTGTTTTACTTTAATTTTCTCACACTACATTTTGAAAGATCTATACAGTCTATGACAGCGCATCTTGAAATAGAATTTAGATTTACTTGTTAGTGATTTGAAGGAATTTTGGTGTTGACAGGTTGTTGAGTACGCTGACACACGCGTTGCAGAGTTCTGGCGTGGATTTGTCACAGGCCAGCATCTCGGTCCAAATTGAGCTTAAGAAGCGAGCGAATAGTAGGACAGCTGCCTCGACATCGATTACACATGTAATGTACTATTATGCCTTGTTGATCTGTCCCTATCCTATAATTCTTTTTACAACTAAACTATAAAAGTGAGAGTTCATCGGTCAAGATTGCCTTGAATTATTTACTTGCAAGACGTTACGGTTTCGAAGCAAAGCGTAGAGTTGTCTAATGTTTCTTCTTTCTTGAACTATAGGATAATAAGATTTCACCAAGCAATCAAGGTATGAAACATTCTAGAGCTCCAAATGCAGATGTTTCTGACCAAGCTCAAAAGAAGCTCAAGGCAAGCAAAAACTAATATGGCACATTCTATTGTGATTTTTTGTTTTCTTTTTCCGTTTCCTTATTAAAACCTACATTTAATTCATTTTTTGGGGACCCCAAATCTCATCTATTAGGGGTTTTATTCTTAAGTCTACTGGTCCATAAATTACCAATTGAGACCAAGATTTGTTGTAAATTAATTGTCTCTGTTGGGCTATGTAGCTATTTCCCAACAAGAAGTGCTTCCCATTTTGTTTCTCCTATTTTATTACCATCATAGATGCTTCCAATCTAATGTTGAGAAGCTGCTTTTTCAGTAAAGCTTCCATTCATGTAAAGTCTTCCTAAGGTAATATCACTTTCTTTGACATGGTTTTTGTTGGATTCAGTTTTTATTTTCTTTATTTCTTCCCTTTTATTTTGGCCAGGGATGTTGCTAAACGTTACTAGTCATTCATATTATATATATATATAATCAGTTAAGCAATTAGCCATTTTAAAAGTAAAAATTGAAAGATTTATCGTAACATAATATATTATATATAACATATGTGTAACGTATTATGTTATATGTATGTTACGGCTAAATCTTTAATTTCATGATACTAGGGTTAATTCTTAAAAAATTAGTCAAACAATTTGGTTATATAAAAAATATCTATCTCTCTCTCTATATAAAAAATATCTATCTCTCTCTCTCTCTATATATATATATATGTACATGGAACGGAGATTATAATTGTGTTTCTATCCGTTGAAACATTTCAAATCAGAAACTCAAAATGAAAAAGAATCGAGGCATCGTAGAAAACTAATTTTGAAAAAAAGCACTAATACCACTGGAGGAGATAAATCTCCTGTTCAGGACAAATGTTAAAGTTCAGCTTAAGCTTAGTTAATGATTAGTCAATTAATTAAGCTGCGATCAGTTTGTTAAGAGTCTGTTACAAGTCAGTCAAAGGTCTGTAACCAGTGGTCACCTGTAATTGATCTGGATGTTATAATCTCCTGAGAAGAATAGTTCCAAATGTAGTGTCGGTAATGGTATCTTAGACCACTCAACTCGCCAGACCTCTCTAAAATGATTTCGGAGCGCCTTTCTAAAATCCTATCTCATACAAACAGTTTTAGTTAAAAAAAAAAAAAAATGAGTAGAGGAGTTATATTAGCTACATTGTTCATTCGTTTCAATAGTAAAAATATTTATCTCAAAAGTACTTCAAATTGAAGCGTTGATCCTCAGCCTCATTATTAATCAGATTTCACCTTCCAAGTTAGAGAAACAATTTTTATGCGGTGTAGGTTTTGGTTTTGGCTTTGGTTTTTTTCTTTTCTTTTCTTTAAGCAATTCAGTCCTTACTTTATATGATTCTTATCTTTATAATGTCTTTATTTATTTATTTCTTTATTTATTTCTAATTTATAGAAACGAAATGTCTTGAATATTTTGATTAATCGAGGACCATCTTTTGTTGATTGTGACGTGTTGTGAAAGAAATCCTTAATCAGTTGAACCATCATCGCATTTGTGACTTTCTTCGAAGTGTTAATGTTTTAGTTTAGATTTCAATCTGTACTGAAGTCTTGTAGTTCTCAACTTCTCTCATTGTGTGACTTCTTCAATGTATCAAATGTAAACAAACACATAAAATACAAGGCATATAATAGCTTTAAAAATACATAAAAATAAATTTTTTCCTACCCATTAGCATAGTAAATTTTATATTTTTATGTTATCATTCATGTCCCAAATTTAAAACTAAAGGCTAGGTTTGATAACATTTTTATTTTTCGTTTTTATAAACAAAAATTTGGAAGTGTTTTTGCTATTTTATTTTTAAGAATTTAAAAAATACAAAATATGTTTGATAATCTCTATTTGTTATTGTTTTTAAAAATGAAAAATATAAAATAATAGCTTGTAACTAAAATAAGAGGGAATGAAAAAAATTAGAAACCTAGTGATGAAGTATGGAGATAGTGTATAATTGTGAAAAGCACAAAAAAATTTGTAAGTAATATTTTTGTTTAAAAAGATTTTGACAATACGAGTTTTTTGTTTCCTCTATTTTAGAAAATTTTTAATTAAAAAAAGAAAAGAAAACGAAAGCAGATTTATCAAAGAGTTTTTTAGGCATTTAACCACATTTTTGGGTAATTTTTTAGGATTTATCCCTAAAATGTCGAAATTAAGGATTTAGCCACAACATGTAATATTTTATGTTACATGTAACATATATACGTGTAAAAGTGTAACATTACATGTAATGTTATATGTGTTACATTTTATGTTACACGTAACGTTACGTTGAATGTTACACTTTTTACACGTATATATGTTTCATGTAACATAAAATGTTACATGTTATGGCTAAATCCTTAATTTCGTGAAACTATAGCTAAATCTTTCAAACTTTACCTTTAAAATTGCTAATTGCTTAACTGGCCCATTTATTAAACGCGTTTTATAAATTTTGATCAAATTTTTGTTTAAAAAAACAAAAAAAAATATAGAAAACAAAAGTGTTATCAAACGGGACCTGAACTTATGTTCAATTAGAGATGAAAAAGAGAAAAAAAAATTTTTTGTCTTTTTGTTTGTTTATTCTTCTGTGCATTTTCATTTTCGAATAAACATAATTATAGTTTTATGTTTATGAAATAAATCGATAATATGAAAGTAGATGATAAGTGCTAATGTGTATGAAAAAAAAGAAGTTATTTTTATGTATTTTTTAAACTATTATAAATCGTGCATTATTGATAGTGTATAAAATCATCACCTATTTCAGAAAATTCCAACAATATAACTGGACATAGCTTTATCTTTTTCCTACCTTTGACGAACGAGTGAAAGGAGAGAGAAATAATACAGAATAAGAGTTCACTTGACAACTCCATAAAATTTCAACTTCTTATCTCATCTACTAAGAAAATAAGATTCCTCTAGCTATCCCTTCCTTTTTATTAATTCCAGCATATAAATGATAATAATGAAGGAAAATGCAAGTGAGAATCATCGGAGAAAAGAAAAATAATCTGAGAGAGTAATAAAGTCCTAAAACATTAGGGGGTAGGAAAGTAATTAGTCTTTTCTTTTTTTGGGAGAATTAGGAATTTTAGGAGAATTTTCTTTTACTACTGTCCTGATTGAAATATATGTTCATATGTGAATTGAAATTCTATTCGATATAAAGGGAAAGGTAAATAAAGACACAGCTGCATCCAATACAAAGATGAGTTAGACCGCAAATATTGTCCAGAATACAGGCCTAGGTTAAAATCGACCAAATCTTAATGGGGGATTTTGAGGAATACCCCATTTTTGACACAATGATAATCTATACCCCATATGTGTTGCACTTTTAATTTATACCCCAAAATTTACACTACAAACATAGAGTGAAAATAAAGGGAGCACACCACATGGGGTATAGATTATTAAGTGGCATAAAAAATGGCTTTATTTTGAAATTCTCCCAATCTTTTTCTTAATTAAGATAAACCTTTTCCTCAATGAAATGAAACCATCTAAACTTTTCCCTAAATATTTGTTTATATGTACTCATTCTTTTGGTGCTGTTGAGAAATCATGGTAAGAAGACGCAAGGGAAGGGTCACCTACCCTTGAAATTTCCATGTATAAGAAACAAAATTCGGTGAGGTTTTTTGCATAGTTCCTTTCTCATTGAATGAGTCAGTAATTTGGCAGCCAAGTCCCCCAGCATAAATAATGGTAAACAAACTATGAGAGTTGACACACTTTGCATTATTATTTTTTTTCCCTTGAGAATAAAAGTTGATATCTCACCAATTACCTCTTGATAGGGGTATAATCGAGTCAAGTCGAGCCAAGCCTAGCCGAGTCGAGCTTTGCAAAGTTAAAGCTATGCTAGTTAAGAAATTTTTGAGCTTCATCAGCTCGAGCTCGTGCCTAATCAGAGCTGAGTCAAGCTGAGTTTTGAAATGCTCAAGTTTAGCTTACTAGAAAATTTTCGAGCCCCGTTAGAAATTATTTTTTGGGGCAGTTCAAGCTCTTTCGAGAGCTTGGCTTGATTAAGAAGCTCAATAAAGCTCGAGAGCTCAAGCTTGATTTGAATATGAAAAAGGGATTGATCCAGTAATAATATTATAATAAAAATTATATGAAAATAATCGTTAAAATCATCCATATAAATAGTCCTTCATAAAACAACAATACAACAACACATAAAACTTAAAAACTAGATCAAACAAGAAATAAAAGTAACGTAAAACTCCAAAAAATTGAAATTTAAAATTTCATTCATCAAATTATAAGTATAAAATTACATTTATTATAAGATAAATTTAAAATTACGAAAAAAATATGGAAACAAACTTCTAAACAAGTTTATAACTGAACTTCTAAACGAGCATGCTCACTAACTCCTAAACGAGTCAGCTTGCAAGCTTTAACGAGTCGAGCATCTACAACCTCAAGCTCGGCTCATTATCAAACAAGTTTTCAAATGAAGCTCAAACATGGCTCATTTACTTGACGAGCCAAACAGGATCGAGCATTTATTGAGTCGAGCAGCTTGGTTCGTTTACGGCCCTACCTCTTGATATTAAGAAGTTGATATGTTAGCTTTAGTCAATTGAAAATATAGATATGACAAAATAGAAGATAAAAAATATATATAAATGCCAGCACCAAGAAAGAAAATAAATATATAAATAAAATAAAGAGAAAGTGAAAGAGAAAGAGTGAGAAAGCTAAACTAACAATGCCATTTGAATTGACTATGATGATAAATTTCACCAAACTTTAATTGGTTATAGGCTTATAGCCTTCTTCCCATCATTTTTTCTCATGTCACTCTCTCAACATTTCAAGTTTCTCAATAAGAAAAATAAGAAAGAAGGGACCATATAATATTCCCAACTGAAAGCACAGTGCACTATTAAAATATACACATCGCAACGCAACCAAACAAGCGCTTAAGCTTTGAACAAGCCAAAGGACCACAAGACGACTTGCCTTGCAATCATTCCTAAACTTGCGGTTTATACAAACCAGGTCTTTTATAGGGAGCATGACCTTTTTAGGGGGAAATTCTATGTTGTGGAACGTCCATTGGTAGGGAACACTATCGTTCCTCACCCAAAAACACCTACAAAAACATCTCCATATAATATAATTTATGCCCCTTTTTATGTTGCACTTATAATTTCTTCTCTTATTTTTACATTTTAACAAGAATAAGAGCACATTATTTATAGTAAAAATTATTAAGTGACACGCACGGATTCGGAATTCTAATTCAGTTGGGGCACAAAATTATATAAAACTTATAAATAAGCAAAACGAAAAATTTAGATCATATTTATAAATCAAATTTGGTGAAATTGAAAATTTTAACAAAAATATGGACAAAATTAAATGGGGGCACAAGAAGAATTTTAGAAAATTTTCTTTAATTATAGAAGTGATATACAAATTTTAACTAATTTAAAGAGGGGGGTGGGGCACGGACTAAGATCTGTCTATGCAGTTATAATATGGGAAATCGTAGAAAATAGCCAAAAAAAAAATTCGTTTTTAAAATCCAACTCATGTTTCAAAAAAAAAAAAATAGCCATGTTATGAATTGTATAACAGAAAAGTGTCACACAAAGTATAACACATTTGTAAATATTTGTAAGATATTTTGTAACACTTCAAGTTTTACTCATTATTTTCTGAAGTGTTAAATAATATCTTACAAATATTTATAAATCTGTTATATTTTGTGTGATACTTTTCTGTTATATTTCGTAATATGGCTATTTTTTTAATTTTTTGAAACACGGACTATCATTTAAAATAAACATTTAATTTTGACCTATTTTTGCAACTCACCCTTATAATTATTATTATTTTTATTTTTACAGTTCCCCTATATATAATCCATGTTTTACAATATGATTATTTACTAGTTTTATTTACGTGCTTTGATGTGGACGTGGCGTATGATTTTTTTTTTTTTCATAAATTTGTTCACTTATTATTTATTGAATGTGAACAAAAATTAGAACGGTGTATTTTTGTTAAGATTTCGAAAAATAAACAGACATTTGTCATTTCGATCAAATGAGGTGACAATTTTGTTGTTTAATAAAAGTAAAATAAGAAAACTAAAAGAAACAACATAAAAATAAATAATAAATAAATAAAACAAAATTTATGGCATTAAAAAAAGGGTCAGTTAAGGATTTAGCTATTTTGCAATATATATTTTAAAGATATAGTCCACGTTTTGAAATATTAACAAAATAACCATCAGGTCAACGTCTAAAAATCTATAACTAAATAAATAAAATTTGTGATTTAATAAATAAAATACACAGTCATAAAATTTGTGACTATATTCACAAAATTTCAGAAAATTTAAAATAAACACAATAAAAAATTTAAATATCCATTAACAAAATATGCAACTCACAAATAAATGATTGCCTATACAACCAATTTCATAAAACTTATTACTAAATAAAAAATTTCTTATAAATAGAAAAAAAAATATGCAGTTAAAAAAGTCACAAATTTCATAACTAGAGACACAAAAATTTTCGACAATATTGTCTGCAACAAATAATAAAAACAAAATTCAAAAAACTAATGACTGCAGTATCAAAAATCTAGACACAAATGTATGGCTATGTTGCTAAAAAAAGCAAACATATGCTAATTGTTAAAAATAAATATAAAAATATGGCTATTTATTTTAAAAAACCATTAAAAAAATTAGCATAATGAGTATAAAAAATGAGAAAAAATAAATAAATCCAATCATGTCAAGAAAAATATTTTTCCTAGATCATTCGAGAAAGAATACGGTGGTTGAGACGATAAACACAAGAATATTAAAAAGAAAAAAAGAAAAGAAAAGGTAAGAGAGGGGAGAGAATAAGAATGAAGAATTGTAAAAAAAAGTCTCCCAAAATTAGCAAAAAATACCTTAAAAATTTGCCTAAAACTCCTCAAAATAGGCCATTTTCTACAATTTTGTCAAAAAAATTCAATGGCAGCCATGTGTTGGCGCTAGAGGCCTCCACGTATTTTGTTTGCGTGGAAGAAATGCATCACCTATTTTGTATATTGTTTTGTTACGATTTAAAAAATTAACTGATATCTTTATTATTTCGACTAATTGACGGGTTCATTTTATCATTTAATCAAAATATATGGTTTTCACTGCAAGAAAAGAAATAAAAAATAGTTATAACAATATTATATATATATATATATATATATATATGACAATGGATGTAAAAAGATTGAGAAAAAATTTTTGAATCCAACCAATTCAAGATTTTTTTTTTCAAGATCATTAGTAAAAAAATTAGGTCTTGAAACGATTAAGACAAAAAAGTAAAAAGAAAGAGAAAGAATAGAGAAATTGACAAAAAAAAAAAAAAAACCCCTTAAAATTTGAAAAAATGGCCTGAAATTTTTTCAAAAACCTCTAAAAGAGACCTTTAAAATAATAATAAAAAAAGATAAACATAAGGGATGCCGCGTGTCATCCATTCGGAATGTCACATGTTGTCCATCCAAGACTCCACGTGTCATCCCTATGAGAGCCGTTTCTTTTGGCAAGTGGAAGAAACCTATCTATTCTTAGTATATGTGTAGTAAGATTTGTTTGAGATTAAAAAAAAAAATCAGTCCTTTTAGTCAAATAAAACGAGTAACATCAACTACAACAATACTCTCAAATGCATGGACACTAAAAAGACCAACGAATATAGCTCTGTAAGTAAGACTCACAAGCATGCATATAGGCCGACCTATTACAATTTGGAGGATTAAAGCGACAATAACCACTTACTGGCTCAAATATCGTAGAATGAATATCTTAAATGATTGAGTCTACTACAAAAGGAATTGGATCCCTGGAAACATCCAATTCACTCCCAATTATTACACTTTGAGAAAAACTCTGATTGAGAAGCCTTTATTGATTCATAATCCCATCTTTAAAAAATCCATAGGCAAAATATTACAAAATCAGGGCAAACGCCTAAGCTTAATGCTCATGACATCAACTTTGAAAATAAAACCAAATATATTAACACAAACAAATTTAAATGCTACACCTGTGTATGAATGGAATATTGATAGAATGTTTGAGTATATTATTATCAATCTTCTCCAGCAAATGACCATGACTGCCAATGCCTATAAAAACTAAAATTGGTATATCTGATAAGGCTATCGCTGAATTTTCTACCGTGGGATTTTCATGACAACTAAAAGGATGGTGGGACTACTATCTTATTGAAAATGAATGAAACCATATTTTAATTATGTTGAATTTGTTGAAGATGGTGATCCCATTCTAAAAAAGGGCTAGACCATCCAAAATGTCGTTTCCACACTTATATTAACTATATCACTGCACTTTATAAGAGATCCTTCTCACCTCAAAGACAAAAATGCAATATTGCTTTCAAATTTTAGATGCAAAAAGTTAAATGACTTTAAATTGTATAAAAACACTTTTCTTACTAGGATCATTCTTAGGAAAGACTCGAATCAATCTTTCTAGAAAGAAAAATTTATTGCTAGCCTCCCTACGCTCCTAGGGGAAAAGTTAGAAACAAAATCAAAGAAACGTTTGGTACAAATCAAACCCCGTCAATGAAGACGATGACAAACTTATCTAGATACTCGCGAAAAACTCTGTTCATGAGGTCCATAAATACTGTGGGGGCATTTGTGAGTTAGAAGGGCATAATTGTAAACTCATAATGGCCATATCGTGACCTAAACTATGTCTTTACGATGTTGCCGTCCTTTACCCTCAATTGATGATAGCCAGAGCAGAGATCGATCTTTGAGAAGACTGATGCTCCCTTAAGTTGGTTGAACATATAATCAATCCTCGGGATGGACTTATTCTTTATGGTCACCTTGTTGAGCTCTCCATAATCAATGCATATCCTAAAATTTTCATCCTTCTTTTCCACAAACAGGACAAACGTGTTCCACTAGAAATGGCTTGGGCAAATAAAATCCTTATCTAGAAGCTCTTGAAGCTGCGTTTGGAGTTCCTTCAACTCGACGAATATTGGTCCTTGGGAAAAACTTCCACGAATTCTCTCACAATTGGTGCCTCTGTCAGATCTAACTTGTTCTCCTTACTTTTATCAACCGCCGATGCTAGGAAGCCTATACACCTATTTTCCAACATCGTTTATACTGGACGATGTTATCATTTTATGATTTAGCAATGACCTTTCTTTAAATTTGAACTTCTCACCATTTCTTGGCTTGAAAGTAACCCTTCGATTATAACAGTCGATGATTGCGTTGTTCCTTCCTAAGAAATTTATTCCTAAAATGACATTAAAGTCCTTCATCTCGATTGCGATAAGATCAACCTTTAGCATGACGCCATCGATGGTTACCAGGATTTGCCTCAAGAAAAATTCTGACAATAAAATCTCAGCCGAGGGCAAAGATGTCCTAAAAATCCTTGGAGTTCTACCTTTATCACTACTTATACTTAATACCAGTTTAGTTGAAATGAAAGAATGAGTAGCACCCGAATCAAAAAGCTTATACATGTCATATCAGGCTATAGAAAGATGACCTTCTACGACATTAAAAGCAATGGACATTGCGTCTGCGTTGATATACACATATAGGTGTGCTTGTGGTACCCGTGCCTCTAACCTTTCTTAAGAGATTAAAGGTCCTTCCAAAGTGGGTTGCATAACATTCAGGCGCGGCATTGGGTTACTCTGTTGGAATGGATTGCTTTGCCCTTGCTTCTGTTTAGGGCAGTTGTTGACGAAATGTCCACTTTGTCTTCAAGCAAAACAATTAAAGCTTCCCTTATGACACTTTCTTGTATAATTCTTGCCGCAATTCCCATATAGCGGGTATGGGGCGTTATTGTTTGCTTTAGGGTACACATTTTGATTCTCACAGGATTGGTTCACGTTTGCCACCTCCCTCATCTTTCTTTCTATTTTTTTTGTTTTGTTGTGAATGTAGTAGTTGTTGTGGTTGAGCTGGCTGTTGTTATTCTAGTTTCTTGGCCCAAAATGGTTATTGGGCCCGTCTCCTTGGTGCTTATTGTTATCTTCGTTCTATTTCTCTCTAAATCTTTCTTCGTTACGGGCTTTATGAAACTGGGCCCATTCCTCCTTTATTCGGGCAAGGCGGTACTCGACCCTTAGCGCATGCTCCATACAATCAGTCATTATGACAGGGGCTTGTTTTCCACTGTCAATAGCCATGGCTAACTCTGGCTTGAACATTTTCATCATTCTTCTAACCCCTTCTTCCTCAATCGGCACGAGGTTATGGCAGAGTCGTGTTAATTGGTTAAACTTGGTGACGGCCTCAGTCACTGTGCATGCTACTCTATTTCAGGTTGTTGAAGCCCTCTGGTTGGCGTTCATGGTCCTCATATTCAATAACTTTGTGTTAAGTCATTCCAACTCATACCATCGACATCTCTTCTCAATGCCACTGTTTTCCGGTGGTAACGGGCATCTTTCTTCCATTACATATGAGGCACAGTGCCCTTATCTTGATCATTGAGATTCATGAAGTCCAAAATTACTTGTAGACTTGACAACCACTAAACTGAAACTAGGGGTCAGACGATCCTTTAAACTTACGCTCGCGCATGCGCCTAAACCACTCATACAAGTTGCCTCCAGGTGGTGCCGCAGCGACAGGGTTCATAGTAGGTTGTGGCACAAGCTGGGAAGGCAGTACCTCTTGAGGAGCAACGTTCTGATTGTGGCCTACTCCTCGCTGCTGTAGCTCAGCCCTTAACTCCTGCATAACCACCTTTTGGGTCTCCAAAGGATCTTGGAGTGTGTCACAAGGACAATACTTGACACACAAATAAGGCCGCTGTGATGGCACTAAGTGTGGCACTCTTAGTCAGTCAAC
This sequence comes from Boehmeria nivea var. tenacissima, assembly GCA_018132145.1. Classification (NCBI taxonomy): domain Eukaryota; kingdom Viridiplantae; phylum Streptophyta; class Magnoliopsida; order Rosales; family Urticaceae; genus Boehmeria; species Boehmeria nivea. Next base: position 5,025,439 of record CM030882.1, read on the forward strand.
TCGTTACACACGCAACATAAGCAACAATTTGAGGCAAAAAAGAACAATAATAGGACACACAAATTATCAAGCTCAACAGAACACGCACAATGCAAAGACAATGCACGAGGATTATAAGAAACCCTTTTCCCAACCCTTTATTAATCTCAATAAAAGGAATATAAGGTAACTAGGCAGGATTACCACATGCACTTGGTGTCTCAACCTTTTAAAGCACACACTCTCTAGGCACACTTTGATTACAATTGCTCACTTATGCAACGCTATGCATATTCTGATTCTCTATCCCCCGATCTCTTACAACATAGCCACAAAGGCTATTTAATACCACTAACTCTAGAGTCTAACAGGCCACAAAGATGTTGTTGCTCATGTCATCAGCAAAATGCCCCTACAATTTGCCTCGTTGTAAGATCTCGTGCCGCAGTGCCTACTCTCACCGTGTCTTGGCACATAGCCAATGTCACGGTTGTAACAAACCACCCTAACCAAATAAACCTGTCGTCCTCGTCGAATAGTACTCGAGACATTCGCCCAAGATTCAGTGCCACTGCACTTCTCATGCTGTACGCTGCTTTCATGCGTGCTCTAGTCTGCTCCATCGACACTTGTTGCACCCATTTTGTCGGCTACTCTTTTTACTAGGTTGATGAAGTCCCCCTTGATATAGTTTGACGAATACGGGCCAGACGAGATATATTCAACCTCGTTCCCGTTCTGCCTTTTGCCCACCAAATTCTCTTCGGCAGCCAAGATTGTAAGTATAGCACCCCCTTCCAAAGTCGCTTGCTACAAGTCTGGTGCCAATAGACTCGCTAGACCCTTTCTTCGAGCCTTCTCGAACATCCTTTCGCTTGATGCACGTGCAGTAGATCCTATCCCTATAAAGACACTGCCACGAGCCATGTGCACCCAAACAAATGAAACGGCCTCATCTCCAACCGTAATTGGCAGCGTCACCCCGTGCTGACATGCCTAGATGCACACATCGTTCAGCATCCAAGGAACATTATACTTCTTGCTCAAAAAACCCCGTTGCAACACCATTTCCCATGTTGATGGTCAAGGTTGAGTAGTATTCTACCCCCTTTGGACATTCTCGTATCGGGTGGTGTTTCCTTGCAAAGAAACAATTATCAAGGAAAATTTTACCATCATCTTCGCTTTCCATCAGCGTGACTTATGGAACCGCACCGCACACACTGTATGCAGGCATGTTACTCGTGGAATCGCTCCAACCATTGTCTTTTGTTCCAAAATTGGCCGCTACTTGGTTCGTTAGAATCACCATTATAGCCACATTGAAAGTTTGAAGAGATACAATGTGTGAAAATCCCCTCGATCAGCCACAACTTCTTCGTTGCTTTCCTCTTGTGCTACCAATGAATTCAATTTTTTCCTCATTGGGCAATCATGTGCCATGTTAAGACCGTTACAAAGAAAACAGCCCCTGCCCTTTTCATTGTTCGAAGCACCACCTGTGTACTTCGAGTCCTCTTGTTTCCTCTTCCCTTCGGCCTTCCCATCGTTCCCCTGATGGTTCTTCTTGTCCTTTCCCTTTCTGAGTTCTTGGTTGGACGAAGAAGATTTAAACTTATAGTCCGCAAGTTTGTCGGTCGCTGTAGTCGCACTAGGAAGATCCTTCACCTACTGCCTCTGTAATTCAGTTTGTGCCCAAGGTTGCAATCCGAACATGAAGTTGAACAACTTGTCATCCTCCGACATGTTCCTAATCTTCAGCATCAAGGAAATGAACTCCTTAACGTAATCACGAACGGAACCTGTTTGTCTCAATCCTTTGAGAGACGCCTTCACAACCCAGCCCACGTTGAAAGGCAGAAACTGATACTTCAATTCCTTCTTTAACACATCCCAAGTGTTGATAAAGGGATAGCCAACACTAGCATCATCGCCAACCCGAGTGCGCCACAATAGTTTGGCGTCGCTTGTGAGATACATGCTTGTCACCATAACCCGTTCCGCTTCAAGCACTCGCACCGCCTTGGAGTATTGTTCTATATCCCAAAGAAAGTTCTCCAGCTCTTTAGCATTCTATAGCCTGTTGTAAGGCTTCAGTTCAGGAACCTTGATCTTCGAGGTGCTGCCCTACCTACAGTCAGGAAGGTTGGCCTTAGCCCCTTTTAGTAAGGTCATCTCGTCCTCCATCTTCTTCAAATCTCCAATTGAAGAATTGGCTTTCTCCACCACAGAAAGCATCTGGGCTTCGATGTCCTTCACCCAATCTGTTTGAGCATTTTGCAGATGACTAATTTGCTCACCTTGTAGTGCCACTCAATCCGCAATGCTTCCACCGTCACACACGCACAAGGACAATACTTGACATGCAAATAAGGCCGCTGTGATGACACTACGTGTGGCATACTTACTCAGCCAACCCGTCACACACGCAGAACAAAGAACAATCCCAGGTAACAAGGAACAATAATTGGACGTACGAATTATCAAGCTCAATAGAACATGCACAATGCAAATACAATGCATGAGGCTTACAAGAAACCCTTTTTCCAAACCTTTATTAATCTCAATAAAAGGAATATAAGGCAAGTAGGTAGGATCACCACGTGCACTTGGTGTCTCAACCTTTTCAAAGCACACATTCTCTAGGCACACTTTGATTACAATTGCTCACTTATGCAACCCTATGCATATTCTGATTCTCTATCCCCCGATCTCTTACAACATAGCCACAAAGGCTATTTAATAACACTAACTCTAGGGAAAGGCCAATACACCCCACAGAGGCATGCAAGGCGGTTACAACTGTCAATCCTTGCTGTCTGTCGTGTACGCCTGCCATACAAGCATTTTGAGTCATTAGGATGAGGCCAGCGCCCCACTGCTAACAACCTCTGCCAAGGGCGGTTACAACTTCATGTAACTGTCATCTTATTAGATTAGATCATTTTCAAAGCCATAACCGTCGTGCCACAGCACTTGAACATTGGATTCTCGCACAACCGCTTAGAACCGCTTGGAGCCGCTCATAATTGCCTGCCAGTGTTAGCAACATGTCAGTTTAGCACACGCTGTGCGCGCCAACCGCTCGTCTGCTCCCGTCTGTACGCCTATACCCCTGTTCCGCCATAGCCTGTCAATTCTCAGCCTTGTCTGCCATCTCTCGCCTCTGTGCTCTGTCGTACACCCCGTCTCGTGCACCTGCAAGTTCCCATCAACATGAAATCTGTCTTGCCCGATATGACTTGCCTCGCTATTGACGTTGCGGCATGTCGACGTGTTGTGCGTACCATGCGCCCAACACTAATCCAACATCTCGGTTAAGCCATCTTTGCTTGTATCCTATAACCAAATCCCTCGCACATGTCTGCACCATATGCTTTATCTAGAGTCCAAAAGGCCACAAAGACGCTGCTGCTCATGTCATCAGTAAAATGCCCCCATAACTTGCCTAATTGTAAGATCTTGTGCCACAGTGCCTACTCTCACTGTGTCTTGGCACATAGCCAATGTCAAGGTTGAAACAGAGTGGCACCGCAGTGCCATTTTTTTTGGGTTTCTAATCGGGTCCGGCGTCGCGGCACTGTAGGATTAGTGTCGCAGTGCTATCATATATAAGGCTAGACTAGGCTTCTAGCGATTGTGGCGCTGCAGCGCCAGCAATGAGACAGAGACTCCACCCGAGACCGTGTCTTTTTTCTCGGAGTACTCGACACGACGATGCTATGAGTTGATTCTTCAAACTTTCTCTGTTTTGCTCATTTATGCTCATTTGCACATGCAATTCATTAAATGCCCACACATTATCATCCTTTCTCACTTTCAATGCAAACACGTAGGGGTTTTATAAAGAAAATGTATGCATTTTGACCAACTATCACGACTCATCTGCAACTTTTTGCTCGAAAATACAAGCGAATTTAACCGCAAGCGCACGGATCGTTCAAGTAATAAAGTGGACAAAAGAGTCCAGATATCGTTCCCACGGAGAACTAACTAACCTAATTAACTAAGCACTACGAATACTAAATGTCTACCTTATCTAGGCTAGCAACATAGATGAAGAATGATGATTAAACAAAATAAATGTAAACAAAAATATTATAAATAAACCTAGGATCGATTAGCTTCTCTCAACGTGTCCTGTATTCAATTACTCCTTAATATCTCACTACAATTCTCAATTCTATGCTAGTCTAGGAATTTGAGAACTAAGTCGCAACTCTCGCTTATTGACCTAATTATGTACTTAATTCTAACTCACGAGTCCGCTTGTTGAAATTTAATACATTCACACACGATTCCTAGAATCTAAATCGGTCTCCTCTCGGTTCTTACGATTCAAAATTCGACTACCTGGACTACCAATCTCTTCTCGATACTTATGGCGACTAAGCTGTGATTCTTGTTATTCCCAATTCAATTAAATTGCCTCTCTCAAGTTTAACCTAATTGAATCTAGAGTTTCTATCCAATCTCTCAATTGCAAATAGAATTAAATAAACCAACAAGAAGACAAACATGAGAATTGAGTAATTACAATACTTTATTAATGAAAATTATAATGGATTCGACATTGAGTTCGGCCAATCTCTCCTAGAAAGAGATTTAACCTCTTGAAACCAAACAAATAAATATATAAAATAAATTATATATATTTATTTTTTGCGAACGACCGCCCCAATGAGTTTTTTTTTTTTTTTGCAATTCTTCGCTCGGGTGGTCGTTTGGCTGGATTTTGGCGAACGATTGGTGATGCCTTGGGTTTTTCCTTCTTTTTGGCTATTTTTTGCGGTCGTTCAGCCCATGATAGGCAAACGACGGTCTCTTTATCTTTCTTCTTGATTTTTCTTACTTCTCCTTCAGGATTTGTCCCTTTTTTCGGGCTTCTTCGTCTCAATTTCTGTGTTTGTTCTCAAATCACCTATACACTCACAAAACTCATCAAAACACATAAAACTTAAGGAAATTACAACAATTCAAGATGAAAAATGTGATATATGAGTGAGTGTATTACTCACTCATCACACCCCCAAGCTTAAATCGTTGCTTATCCTCAAGCAACAAAGCTCTAACAAGTGTATCAACATACCCATTTTATTTATACATAAGTGAAATAAAGAACTAAATGAAAAATATAAATATGCAAAGCGTGAATAAATGTGTCTCGTAATTAGTCTCTCGGATTTACATCTCAAATTAAAATTCTTCTATAGAGCTTTTAGGAAAAATAAAGATTGCAAATGACTTTGCTTTTGTACATCTCTCTCAAATGCTTGAATTCTTTGTGTGTGTGTGTGTGTGTTTTGTCTCTCCCCTCTTAGCCTTAAAACTTGGTTTCCCTTAAGTACAAGTAAGAGTCAAATTTCTAATGACGAACAACCATAAGTCCAATTTTTGCACCCTTCTCCACTAATGGAACACTTAAGAGTTATAAAAGATCAAAAAGACTTTGTAGGCTAGTAGCGATAGGCTCCGGCTAGGGGTGGATAGAAGTGGTGTATTTAAGCTCAAATCATCCTAGTTCTCTTCCTAAGAATCGTCTCAATTGACATTGACGATCCTAAGATCCTCAAAGACATCCCGATACTAACATTGCGAATGCTTAAAACTCTTACCCATTATTGACCTTTTTATGATTTCCCTTCCTGCACTATATATTTTCTTACTTTTAATCCTTCCCCGAACTTATTGATTTTAGAGGGTTAAACTTGAAGGTTTTTTTTTTTTTTTTCATGGTGAAGGAAGGTTTGATGTACATGGTCTTTTATGGGTGATGGCATTACCTTGATCATACAAGGTTAGCTATCCTAGCTAGGATGATGGGTTAGGTTTCTTTTATTGGATAATGATTTTGTTTTGGGTTTGCCAAAGAAATGGCTAATAAAGATCAAAACGAGACACAAAGGTTTAAACATCAACATGTTAGCTATTTGGCTCAAGCGATTCAAATGAAGGCCTTAATCATCTCTCTCACTACTCTAAGCGTTCAGATTTTGCCTTAAAAAGTGCCAAAAAAAGGTTCTAGTGCTCGTGAAATGAACTCTCACAAGTACAAATTCAATTCTAAAATTTTACAAGACCTAAATACTTGAGACATAAGTGCATAAATTTGAAAAACATCAAGCATAATCAAGAGTATGAACCTCTCACTCAATCAATTCACAATAACAAATTTTTAAAAAGAGCTCATCAAAAGTTATTCATCCTATCAACGACCGAAAAAACTAACACAAAACACAACAATCACTCCTAAAATGCAATGAAAATGAATGAAAAATAACTAAATGAAAAATAAGTAAAATATAGAATCGTACCCCCAAACTTAAAATGGACAATGTCTTCACTGTCTACTATACTGCACAGGTTAAGAGTACTTACCTTGGGTTGCCTCCCAAAAAGCGCTACGTTTAACGTCTAGCTTGACTCGGCGTTGCCACAAGTCTTCAAATAGTGGCTTCCACCCATAGTACGTGTCATACAACACGTCCTACGGGTTTCGGTCTTGAACGCCCTCAAGCTTGGCAAAATATGGGTGGGAGATTTTGAAGGAATCTCCAAGAGATGGTGGTAGAAGCGTCGTCCATAAGTGATATTCACTTTTGAAATCTTCGAGGGACAGTGACAAAGTGATGTCATGAGTCTCGGAAGGAGATGACTTGCCGTCTAATTTATTATATTCGATCATGGCTTCTAAAATCTTTGTCATTTGACTCGACATATGATCGCTTTCACATTTTATATCTTTTTTCACGGTTTCGATGGAGTTTTTAGGAGGTATACTCATGGTTGACAACTCCTTTGGGATTTGATCGAGTTAAAGTTGTACTCTTTTTAGTTCATCTCTCCTTGATGTCGCTGTGATTGTATCTTCTTGAGGTATCGGTGTTGTTGACATGACCATCTGGAGATGATCCAGTTGATTATGTAATTGACCGATTTTTTTTCTTCTTTGCTCTTATTCATGCAGCTGTGTCACTTCCAAATATGGTGTGGATTCAGAGTGTACCTCGATGAAGTACTCCATGGTTGGGTTTGGAGGGTTTTGGTATGTCGTTGGGTTGTATATCTCCTTCTCAAAATATTGATACGCTTGTGAATGATTCCAACATTGGTAATCGTACCCGACTAGATCTTCTAGGTACCGGTAGGCTTCGTCCGCGGTGAAATTATAGAAAAAGGTGATAGTTCCTCCTTTCACCCATTCCCGTGTTGCGGCGATGAGCCCATCCAAGAAGTTCATTAGTTGACCCTCTCCGTTGAAGCCGCGGTAAGAAAAGTCCTGGAGAAGGTCCTCGTATCTCTCCCACACAAGATAATAAGGCTCGTGATTCCTTTGCACAAACTGTAAGATCTCTTGTCGATCCCACATTTTTAACCTCCTGCAAAACAAAAACATGATAGCATCAAAGAAAATTTTAAATTGAATAAAAATGATCTCTTTTTTTTTTTAAGTTTCTATCGTTCTTCACAGCATTAGTCAAATTAGTTCGTTTTGTTCCCCGATAATTGTGCAAAAAACTTGTTCACTCGAAAACGCACGCGAATTTAACAGCAAGCGCATGGATCGTTCAAGTATTAAAGTAGACAGAAGGGTTCGGATATCGTTCTCACGGAGAACTAACTAATCTAATTAACTAAACACTATGAATACTAAATGTCTACCATATCTATACTAGCAACATAGATGAAGAATGATAAATAAACAAAATAAATGTAAACAAAAATATTATAAATAAAATCTAGTATCGATTAGCTTCCCTCAACGTGTCCTCTATTCAATTACGCCGTACTATCTCACCACAATCCTCAATTCTGTGCTAGTCTAGGAATTTAATAACTAAGTTGCAGCTCTCGCTTATTGACCTAATTATGTACTTAATTTTAACTCATGCGTCTGCTCGTTGAAATTTAATACATTCACACACGATTCCTATAATCCTAAATTGGTCTCCTCTCGGTTCTTACGATTCAAAATTCGACTACATAGACTACCAATCTCTTCTCGATACTTATGGCAACTAAGCTGTGATTCTTGTTATTCCCAATTCAATTAAATTGCCTCTCTCAAGTTTAACCTAATTGAATCTAGAGTTTCTATCCAATCTCTCAATTGTAAATAGAAATAAATAAACCAACAAGAACAAAAACATGAGAATTGAGTAATTACAATACTTTATTAATGAAAATTATAATGGATTCGACATTGAGTTCGGCCTATCTCTCCTAGAAAGAGATTTAACCTCTTGAAACCAAAAAAATAAATATATAAAATAAATTAGGGTTCATAATGACTACAAGAAATAAAAGAGAAAGGAAAATAAATAGACTAGATAAAACTCAGGAAAGATTCGCAAGCAAATCCATCTCCATCTCCTATTTGAAGAGCCAATCTTTCTCTTGGTGTTCTTGAGCTTTTTGTGGTGTTTCTCTCTTTGTGAACCTCTCTTTTTTCATCCAAATAGTGTTCTATTTATATACCAAGTGATTTGATCTAATTTCCCATCTTGAAACTAAGTTAAAACGTTGTTGTTTTTGCATCAGCGAAGTTTAGCGGTCGTACGGTTGAGTTTGGCGAACAACCGGCTCATAAAAAGTCGATGTTAAAAATTGGCCTAGCGACCGTTCGCCCAGATCAGATGTTCGACTGCCCAACTCGGCGGTCGACCGCTCCAAGGAGTTTTTTTTCGCGATTCTCCACTCGGGCGGTCGTTCGGCTGGATTTTGGCAAATGACCGGTGATGACTCGGGTTTTTCCTTCTTTTTGGCTATTTTGGGCGTTTGTTCGGCCCATGATAGGCAAATGACCGGCTCTTTATCTTTTTCCTTGATTTTTCTTACTTCTCCTTCAAGATTTATCCTTTTTTTCGGGTTTCTTCATCTCGATTTTCGTGTTAGTTCTCAAATCACCTATACACTAACAAAACTCATCAAAACACATAAAACTTGAGAAAAATTACAACAATTCAAGATGGAAAATATGATATATGAGTGAGTATATTGCTCACTCATCAGCAATTAGGGAATTAGACGATCCTTCAAACTTAGGCGCGTGCATGCTCCTAAACTGCTCATACAAGTTTCCTCTAGGAGGTGCCGCAGTGACAGGTCATAGTAGGTTATGGCACAAGCGGGGGAGTCGGTACCTTCTAAGGGGCACGTTCTGATTCCGGCCGACTCCTCGCTGCCACTGTTCGACCCTTAACTCCTATAAAATCACCTTATGGGACTCCAAACGCTGATGGAGTGCCATTACCAAGTTTGCCAGATCAGTTCGGCCTAAGGTTGTCCAACCGGTGCTGAGACATGGGCAGTAACATTAGCTCTATCACGGCCTCTTCCTCTCCTTGCTCTCAGAGCAGCTCCCCTTCCTCTTCCTCGACCAACCATTGAGGCAGCCACCCCTTGTCCCACCACTTGTTGTGCGGCTTGGTTTTCCTGTTCAACTGGCTTCTGGGCAGCACATCTATTAACACTTGTTTGATGAATTGACTCTATTTCTCAAATTCTGGTAAGTGAGTACATTCGCCATGTTAATATCTTTTTAAAATTTCTAACTTGGTAGGTGTACTTTACTAGCAACATCATATTTGCACAACCAACATTCATAATTCACAACTTTTTTTTAGAGGTGACTTAAGGTGTAACTCATAATATTTCTTTTATTGATAAGAAATATATCTTACTACATTTTTCATGGAATCATACCAAAATCATAACTTGTTTGAATAACATAACATAAAGTAAACTAATGCTAGCATAGTACACTAAAAACAATCCAACGATAATAATAGTAAAATATTAAACTAAAACTTAATTTTAATCGTCGGCTTCATCCTGAGATAGGTCCTCCTCTTCTTCTTCACTTTCTTCTTCCACAGGGGCCGCTTCTATGTCAACTTTGGATAGAGGGGCAGCAAGGTTGACTGGTTCCATTAGCAGCCCAAAATAACGTAGGAAGTACAATATTGTACTCAAACTTCTATTGATGTCTGTGAGAACCTGTGGGTTTTCCATCACGGCCCTCAGTTCCGCCGATAGGTCTACTCGGAATAGATCTATCAACTCCATGTCGTCGATGTCCTCGGGGATGATTCTAACTATGTTCTCATTGAAGCGAAGGACAAAGTCTTCGTCTCCTTCGCTGGGGAGTCTTCCCCAGATCCGACGTCATCCCTCATATTTGATCCTCCTTCTTCTATGTTCAACCGTGTACAGGTTGAAGTAACCTCTCAACCCTTGACACATTCCTGTCCAGCTGGCATCAGCGCATGTGTCGTACTGGTCTATCTATCAGTTAAAGACTTCACCTTCGAGTTGAAAAGACGCAAAAACAACTCGAGCATCTTTCTCTACGTAACATTAACAAAAGAAGATGTTCATCTTGTTAATCCACTCTTCAAGTTTGTTTACATTTGAGCTATTGAAGGTAGGGTTTAACCTCGTAAACGCTTCAAAAACCCTACAGTCGTCTTCCAGACGTTGTGCTCTCGTCCTCACCATGATGTCTACAATATTGTTAGTCATAAGTACTTAATAAAAAAATATTATTTCAACTTCAAAAATTTACTTGGATTGTAACGCTCGACTTTGTGAATGTTAGCAAGGAAGGGTGACAGGATTACCGATATAATATCAATTGTAACGACCCGACTTTTCGAGCCGTTAATCATACTTATCTTACTTAACATAACTCGTAAACACGCTAATATTTTCTTAAACTATTATAAAAAATAACTCGAACTAGATAAGTTATGATTAAAACTACTTTTTTTTTTAAATAGAGTAACTAGATTACCATGTATAGTACATTACAACAATAGATAGGAATAAAAGTTCAACATTAATTAATTAACAAATTCTTAAAACAAGAAATCTTAATCATAAAGCGAAAATAGTTGCGTGGATTTCTCAAGCCCCGTGCCTCGCCGTTTTGGACACCATTGCCGCACAGCCCATGACACTTCATGCCATAGGTTTCTTACCTATAATATGGACGAAAAACATAGTGAGCTAAAAATCCAGTGAATTACAACTATTTTCCCACAAATCATGAAATGCAATGCATGACCAATTAGGCTCATTTATTCATTCTATTATTAATCTTTCTTAGAAGATCATCATCATCATCTAAGTGTAAGTACCGGATTGCGCACCAAATCAATGGGCGATGAGGGTGTGCAAGTTCTCGATGACCATTAATCTGTCATATCTTATCTTTTCATATAGGCCACATATATTGCCCTTAGGTCGACTCAAGGGACGGTATCATAACCTCACTTATGAGGGCGGTACGACACGATGTTTAAACTTATGTTTTATTTATTTAATGTTGTGGCATACAACGTGACTTAGAACAACATAACATAACTTATCATCATATCTTTGTATCGTTCATATTGTGGTTCAATGATACTTGCTTAGAGATTATAAACAAGCTCATGAACGTCATTTCATAATCTTAACATCGTTATTTCTTGTATACTATGATGAAATAATCATATATCATAAGATCATAACATAGCCATCATCATATATATGTAAACATGATATCATCGTATACATGAAAATAAAACATCATCATCATCATCATCATCATGACAAAGCATATCATATCTTTTATTTCGAACTAATCCGTATTGTAGTGAGATTATACTCACCTCGTTTGTTTCGAATACTTAAAATTTTCGGACTTCGGTACTCAATCACCTAGGCGCTCCAAACCTAAAACCATAACATAAAGTCAAAACTCATCATTCGAACCCCTTTAATCCTTAAATTTAATTTAACTCTCTACGGTTTGACTTTGAATAACGTTTGGTGGTTAACGTTAAAACTTTACAAGATTAAAAAGTTTCAAAACGATTCATGGTAACGTAAAGGTGTTCACCAAGAAGGCCTCAAATCGACTAGAAATGATACTATGGTCTCTCTTAAAACCCTGCTTGCCTAGACAGAACTCCCTGAAGTTCTCAGGTAAGTACATAGGAGATCACAAAGTACACCTTATTTAAAAATCGATCTTTCTTGAACATTTTTCTATCGGCAAGACTACTTGGTTAAAATTCTCCATGTTACCACATAATTTATTTGAATAAAATAAAACTTACTTATTAAAAATTTATTTATTCATTTAATTAATTTGGTATAAACTAAAATTTCAATTTTGACCCAATACTTTTAAGAAAATTACAATTTAGTCCCAAACACAAAATTTCGATAAAAATGCTCTTTTATAAAATTATCCCAAAATTTTTAGATCATTAATATATAAAAATAAATAAATATTTTTCTCTTCTTCACCATCATCAAAATCGGATTAAAATTTACAGAAAATAGAAATGAAATTACGGGCCAAAAGTTAAATTCGTTATTTTTTTAATTACACTACAAAAATGAAAAAAATTTCCGAAGTAATTCTCTACGATTGTCAAATATCTACAAATCTTCAATTATACGTTTTTGCAGAAAACAATCGGATCGTATAAATCCTTCATAAGCTAAAAATTGAAACATAACTTTAATCACGTTTTTCATCAATTTAGAAACGGATTTGGCAAAATCTCTATTTTTGAAAAGTCCAAAATTGAATTTCACATTTTTTTTGTTTAGTCGAAATCTAGGCTTGTAGTTAGAGTAATCAAAATGAGTCAAAACCTTCGACTGCTCATGCCGTCTAGAAAAATCGCAATGAACACATCGCAGTTCCGGAATTTTAGAAATTAATTTACATATCAATAAATTTTGATATTTTATATATAACATCTATACACATATATACATTTTTAGAAAATATCTTATTGATAGAAAAATTTGTTTTTTGCATAAAATATTTGTTGGTGTGGAATTTGAACCAACGCCGTGATTCGTATCTCTAGATTGTGATACGGCAATGAACAAGAAGATACGATGGTAAATAGTAAAACACCGGTGAGTTTTGAAGTGGTTCGACCCTCCTCCGGAGTAATTGTCTACATCCACTGTTTATGAAATTTCTTATGAAGTGTTTTACAGAGTGTTTTTCCGTTTTTTCTTCCAACCCCTTCCCCTTTCTCCTCTTCTTCCTTTTATAGGCTTTTCAGAGGAGAGAAGGGAGGGTCTATTAATGGTGCCTGACAAATTATCCCTTAAATCTCGGGATTAGGTGACCTTAACACAGTCGACCATACCCTTCCCTGAATTACGGGAGTGGGTTACCAACTAATCTACTCACGTCCATCAGAAACGGGACGTCTACAGTACCTGTCAGACACCATTAACATCGGGGTTAATTGATCACAGCCATGCAGGCTGCAATCTTTAGTCGGGGATCTCCAGCTATGCCGGAAGACCTCCGGCTCGACTGATCTTCTATTCTCTTATCGGTTATCAACGTAGGTCTAGCTCGTCCTCGGGCTCCTAGGGTTTCCAGCTTAACTGTCCTCCTCCGAGGACCCCGTTTCAAGCCGGCATCCACCTTCGGTGGCGCCGCTACTCACCGTGCTTGTGGATATAAGCTCGAGGGTGATCTTTGATGACCGTCGCTCACGATGTCGTCGAGGTTGGCACTCTTGATGACGTGGCGATTTAGCACTGTCGCCTGGGGATTCTCTCCCAAGGTCGCATTCCATCGGGGATCACCTCCGATGTTAGTACCTCGGACGAAAATCAGCTTACAACAATATTGTCGACAATATAGAATTGATAATAAATAAATAAATAACCCTAATCGTGCACATTTCTCAATGTCTACCATAATTTGGTTTATAATCCACAAATAACAATCTAAATAATTGATAATCATTCTAAACATCAATCTCTAAAACTTGGTTTTGGATTTTACCTTCTCGTCTTTTGATTGATACGAGCAATCTCTTTCAATTTCCCTTTTTACGACTAAGAACGTATAGATTATCATTAATCGATTGTCCACTATTCAAAATCACACAATGATACATCTAAACTATAAAATAACAAGATTAAAGCCTCCTTTTCTTACCTATAGCAGCCGGCCTCCCTTAAGAAATTTATTTTAAAACTTGCAAATCAAGAATGGATGAAAAAGCATGGTAAGGCAAAGCTGGATGGGATGGAAAACATGACTTTCTCCGCACAAAAGTCTCACGTCATTATCCTGTTCGTGCATTTCATAATAATAATAATAATAATAATAATAATAATAATATATAATTTTTCAAAGTGCATTGAGGATGATTCATTACCTATTGCGAAGGATAAACACTCCTCCGAAAAAGCATGTATAAGTTTAGAAAAAAAAAAAAAGAAGAGTAAAAAAGATATACAGTGTTAGAGATAACCGGTTGTGACAAAAGTGCAATAATTTTATCATGGTCATAGTAGCAACTGACGAAGCTATATAAATCATGACACAACTATGTGAAGCCTGCAAGAAGGTAATGGTGAACACAGCCAAGTGAAGCCTGCAACAAAATAATGGGTAATATTGATAAGACCGTTATTTTTCAAATGAAGAAAATTTCAAAAATGCCATAAGAATGAAGCCCATGGTGCCTACAAATTGAAGAAGAAGAAGAAGGTGAAGGCAGACTACGAAAAACAGAAAACTCCCAATTTCTTTTTATTCTCTTTAAAATATTTGTATTTGCAACACTTATAATATTTTTCTCCTTTGAAGTTGTTCAAATAATTTTGTTAGTATTTCTTCAAATCTTTTATCCAAATTTCAAATTTATAATTTATTTGTTATGTAAATTTTAACATTTTACATTTTATATATATATGGAATTTTTTGGTGGGTTTTTTTTTTTTTTTGAAACAATTCTGGACCGTCAGATTTACCTTTTTAAGATGCAGGACCTATCAAAAAGATAAATCTGACGGTCCAGAACTATTCCCCACCACAAAAAATTTTCACCACAAAAGTACTCATATATATATATATATATATATATATATATATATATCATTCTGAATTTCGATTAGTTGTAAAAGACAACATTTACTATATCAATCACATCTAATCATATAACCATCGATTCAGCCCAACTTTGTTGTATATATTTGTAATGAACAAAAAGTTTCCTAGTGAATAACGAGATTCAACCCAACTTTATTGCCTTCACAATCAGAATTACTTGACTGCCTTTTTTCCGGGTTCTGATGAGAGATTATGTTGTCCAAACAGCTCCTTTGACAACCTACCAATTTTCTTCCTCCCTGAGAACGTACGGAAAGGTTCAAAGATGAAAGATCCACACATGAACAAGCCACATGGAAAAACACTATATTCCCTCATCTTCGCACCTTCTTCAACCGTGCAATCCTTCATGGGATGCCCAATCAAACCACAAGCGAAACAAAATATTGGTTGCTTCATATACTTAAAGTCAACCCAATGCACCGTACCTCAAGAGCTTAACTTGACTTTAGTGCCTCATTTTAAAGGTGTTCAAATATCGAACTGAATCCCGACTTGCAAGAATCGTTCCACGTAGCGCCAATTACAATCACTTTCCACATCTATGGCCTTTCTCGCCGCCAATAAATTGGTTGGTTGATGGATTTAGTCATGACAAAACGAGGCAGAAAGTGTATCTGCATCCATAAACTCATTTCATCAAACTCCATATAAGGAACATCGGTTTGAGTAACCATAGCCTTGAGAACGAGAATCCAAATCTTATGTCCTATTTTTCTTTATCTTCTCTCTATTACTTCAATAAGATTGTGACACGTAAGGAAAATTAGTTATTATAATATAAATTTATGCAAAGTGGTTGAGAAATTTAAATGTTTTTGCTTACGTGTCAAAATTTATTGAAGGGGCAGAGAAAGAGACAGACAAATGGGACATAATATATGGACTCTGAAAACGAGGAGTGCTCTATCGAAGTGCCATGGCTAGTTCGCCAATACTCTATCCCGACCCACCTTAGCCCAATTTGAAAAATAGCATATTCAATGAAATTTGGTAGAACTCTAGGCTCTATTTAGGTTCCATATATTGAGAAAAAATCTCCTTCGAAACCGACATTCTACTTGGTTTCCTTGAGAGTAGCTTTGACTAGCAAGCCAAAGCGAACATCACTCTTACCTTCATCCACTCATTCATCGTCAATTCATAGAACCTCATCTTCCCTAGAGATAGAGAAGCCTTGAAATCATCCTAGCATGTTTTCCATACTCATTGTCGTAAGTTGGATACACCATATCGCTCACGCTCTTAAGCTTATGGAAAAAGAAACTCTCAGGATTTAGAGTCTAGACTTCACACTTGACACACATTAAATACCGATATCAAAGAGAAAAAAAATAGTTATCTTCATATGATGGGTTGGTCTAGAAAGAGGCTAAATTCAAAAAATAGAGAGATCATTATTTTTAATTTTTAATTTAAAAAGAAAGAGCATAATTTCTAGTAGGATATACTTTGTGGTAGAAGACGATTTTAGACTACAAATTTAATTTGCTCCAAAACTTGTAATTTCTATTGATTTTCGGATTTTTTTTTTTTTCAACATCATATCACCCACCACTCTCATAAATACCAAAAGCCTGAATTCTTGTGAAATTCCCAAGTACCCCCAGTTTATCATAATACACAACTTCCCAATTGTCAAATTAGTCAAAAGCTATTCCTTGAATGGACTAATAAGAGTTTTTTTTTTTTTTTTTTAAAGTAACTATCCTAACCAAGGTATTTCAAATATATATATATATATATATATATATATATATTTATGGGTGAAGTTGACAAATATCCAAAATTTATATAACAATAAAAATAAATACCCAAACTTTTAAAGTAATTGAGTTTCTAGTCAATTTGTGAATTACTTGCAGGGTCAGTTAGGTAAATAGCCATTTTGAACTGTGTGTTTTCAAAAATTAGCCACAGTTTCAAAAAATTTAAAAACTAGCCATTACACACTGTAAGAAATTTCTGACAATAACAAAATAACACATAAAATTTGTTGTAAGAAATTTCTGACACGTGTCAGAAATTTCTGAAAGGGCTAGTTTTTGAATTTTTCGAAACTGTGGCTATTTTTTAAAATCATTTTGTAAACAGTAGCTATTTTCTTAAAATTCTCTTACTTGCACATGTTTTTGATAACTAAGTGAATTACCACCACTTATCACTGTGTAAGTAATTGAATCATTTTGATAGTTAGTTACATTTTTCAAAAGATTGGGTAATAACTTATATTAAATTTTAAAAATTGGGTATTTACAATAATTTTTCTTTATTTATTAATCAACTATTGATTTAAAAACAAAAAAAAAAAAGGGGGGGGGGGGGGGGGGGGGGGGGGCGGCGGGGGGGGGTTGTGGGGTGAAATCAACTATTGATTTCGTATTATGGCTTAAACAAAAGTATTTTGTGAAATTTCATAAGAATCCAAAGGACATTTTTTTTATTTTCCCTAATTTTAACAAGTTATTGACGGATAATTTCTTGGTTAAGAATAATTTAGAGATGGCAATAAAATGAGATTTGAATAATAATATAATGGACAAAAATTACACCACAAATATTACACCTCAAAAAACATGTGATTAAACTACCTTGAAGACCACAAAAACATCACAGCTCCAGAAAGTTGATGTGAACTAAAAGCAAGCTTGCTAAAATAATGATTAAATTAAAGTATTTCGGGGAAAGAAAAAACAAGGGGTAGATACATAATTATCGCACGCTCCATTCCCTGTTAATACAATGCAACCAAGCTAAAAAACAGGAAAGAGGTAACGATCTGTGCAACATAAAAGCCTTAGCACATGCATTATATATGGGTGCCACAAAATCACAAGACCTTATGGGATTTTCGTCGAATAAAAAAATATAAGACATGAGAAGACACTAAATGAGAAGGTATTGGGATTGACTTAAACGTTTCAAGATTGATTCCTTGCAGTCCAAGTAAACCCATAAACACCCTATTATGTTGGCAATCCCTTAGTGTACACATTTCACTTGTTTGATTTGCTCCACTTCTACACCCAATAAATCATAGGGTGGCTTCTATACAGCATGAATTTGAGTTGGATTATTTGGATATTTATATAAAGAAGATATAATTGATGGCCTCGAAGATTTATCCCAATAAAGCTCATCGTATCTTCTCAGGCTTTCTTGAAAGTGTTTTTACAATATTCCCAGATAAACTTCGTGGTGGCTTTCTCTTCCGAACAAAATCTATATTACCTCCCTCTCTCTGCAGATATCTATCTTAAACACCTGTGTTAATAAGAGACACTGCTGTGGGAAGAACACTGGTGATAAGTATCGGGAAAACGTCCTAAGCCATAAAAAGTATCACGTACTGCTCAAACCTTCGTCTGTCAATAACGGTTCATCCAGCAGTCCTAAACACTCCTCTGGGTTGGCATAGAAATAGTCCTCCTCTTTCGGTCGGTCAGGAATCACCAACCTTTTGGTTGGGTTGCCCATGCGATCTGCATGAGTTTCCTTCACGGCAGATGAAAATTCATCCCAACTAAGTGACCCACTGCTGTACTGGTCTATCAAATCAATGAGAAGCCTTCTGTCCAAGAGTATTGTCTTCTTGAACCCAAGAAACCTGAGGTAGTTAACACACAAAACAGGTTCTCATTTTAGGTTGCCAGTTACTAAAACGTGAATGATCATTCGCATGATTTAGTTTAAACAATCAAATGGCAAAACCCAGAGAACTGGGACCACAAAAGCATGTAAAGTGCAATTTGTACTCAACCAAATATCATCAGGTCCTAAACTGGAAGGCAAAAAAAAGCGGTAGGTAAACGGAAAACCATACACAATGACCATCTTCTATATAAGACCGAAGCCAAAAACGTAAAATAAACAAACAGGAATGACCTAAAAAAAGTTGGGGCTTCTAAAGTACAGTACCTGCGATGGCCTTCAACAACTTTAGCCATGTTTCCATCATATGTGGGAACAAAAATGTCACTCTCCAACGAGACAAGATAATCCAATGCAGCCATCTGGGAAGAGTGATTCTGAAAAAACCGAAGGTCTGAGTGATCCAACAGTGTCTCCTTTCTGACCTGTTCATTAAAATTCAAAGCAGACTTTAATAGAAGAATATAATACCAAGTAAAAATAAAATAAAAAGATGGATATAGTTTCATCAATTCACCAATTTTGGATACGCCTTTGCTAAACTTGCCATTCTCCTTTCCCCACCATATATCTCACCAGCTGCGATATAAATCTGGATATTGGGATCAACGCCCAGTGCCCGCAGAGTAAGGGCAGTTTCTTCTGGTGTCAACGGGCACAAACCATCTTTCCTTTTCAAGTCCGAATTTATTATTTTTTCTTTCCACCACGGATAAGCATATCTGCCAAAAACTGAAGATATCAGAATGACTGAGAAGCAAAATAGATTCTGACCGCAGTATTAATTGATAACTAGAAAACGAGTAAAGCACACCTCATTCTCGTCAACTCTTCAACCTCATCATCGTTGCAACCCTGGGTACAACCAGAAAATGCTAACATGTCCATTTCATATCTAAGATGAAGAACTAGGAACGGTCCATTTTGCCTCAATAGCTTGATAACTCTTCTACCCAATTCTTCAATCTGAGAGGTGAACCTGAGAGCACTAAAATTTACTCGGCACCGAAGCTTTTGAATCTCAAGTGGTTGATCATTATTGGCAAGTCGAGCATCGGTTCTATTCAAATGTACAACTTTGTACTTTTGTATAAGAGGAAGAATCTGTAGAGCAAGAAAATATACAAAGTACAGACAAATAAGACTAGCTCTAGGAACATTTAAACAACATGAAGAAGTTTATGGGTAATTCTGCATGAAGTAATCAGCTTTCTTCTATAACCCCAAATATCAGAGACTAATAACAAGAACTTACCTGTTTGTGATAATAAGATATATCGGACCAACTAATTGGAGGCATGGTATAGATGCCTCCTAGTTCCACTCTTCTTTTGAGCCTGGGAGGCAATTCCTTCAATATACGAACCTCATCTCTCAAGGATGTAATGAAATGGTCAACATCAAATATGTCTTGGAACTCACTGCCATATAAAAGCAAGAAAGGGTCATTGGAGCTTACGTAAGGAACAAAATTGTATCCCCAATTTTAGGAACTTGAATCAAATTATATGCAATACATATTAAAGTGAAAGGTAATTTGCATACCTAGGATCTGCCCAAAAGGATGCTTTGTCCAATTCGGGCACTACGAGCGTGACATTTAAGTATCTTGCAATAGCAACCATGTCACATATCTGTGTTGCAAGGAGGAAAAAAATGGAACAAGTCACAACAAGGCCCATATTAAGCAAAACATTTAAGGTAAATATAATTCTGTTGTGGTAAACAGCATTTTTCTAACCACTCACCGCTGCTCTCATCTGATTGAGTCCCCCATTACAGGAGACCATCAGGTATCCGTTGTTCTTGTAAATCCCTAATCACAAAGTCCAAATTGAAGATCAGAAAAACGATAGCCAAATAAATACTCGGAAAAAAAAAACGAAGAAAAGAGCCTTTCATAAGAAGATCCACAAAGTAAACAAAACAAGAACCATCTCATAAAATCTACTAGATACTAACGCTCAGGTCTGCATGAAAAGCTACTTTACGATCTCAGCATAAAACTAAAGAGGGTAAAAGTTTATTTCTTTTAATATAATCAAACAAGCAAGAGCTTGGATAAATTATTGGAAAAATCACTACGATATCAACCTCAGATAGTAGCTAATTGCCAGCCAGTTGACCTCCAGGCCACAACTGGCTCTGCACTAAAATACCAGGTTTTGGGTCCTAAGCTTTTAGAGCACTACGAATTTAATGGTTGAAAAAAAGACGATAAAATTCATAAGCTTGGACATGCATGAAAATGAGCAACTAACTTCGAAACAATAGGTTCCAAAGAGTTCAGATAAGAGAAAAACACAGAATTGAAAGGGTAGTCAGCTTCTCGAGAAAGCCCTGCTCTTTTAGTTGGATAGGATTTATATAGTTTTCTCACATCTCAATAAAATTTATTACTCCGAAACTTTTTTCATTTTCGAAAAAAAACACACACAATGACGATATTTTTTCGCACACACGTTGGATAAATGGCAGTAAGAGTTGAGTTGACTCTCACCTATAAAAGCAAAACGAAAAAAAAAAAAAAAAACACCCAATACCATCATCCTCGCCGCAAGCGAACCGGAAAAAATAAAACGAAACTCAAACTCAACCACCACCATATTTTTGGGAAATCAAATCAATCAAAGCACAAGTAAGATCGGAGAAGAAAGTCACATCCTTCATGAATGAAAAAGCAAAATAAAAAATAAAAAAAAAAACCAAAAATAACAACAAAAGAAAAAAAAAAAAGAGAGGGAGAGAGAGAACCGACTCTTGGGCGGAAGAACTCGGGCCTGAATGAAAGGGGTCTTCTCCTGAAGTGCAGCGGCGGATTCCTGAGAGAAACAAGAAGGCCATCCCTTGAGAACCCGTGGGCCCCACATGTCCCCCAAAGCCGTCAATTGGACGATGCAAGTCCACAGCAGCACCGACGTTGTCGCCCGTATCATCCACAGCTTCATCTTCGGCCTCGACGCCATCGCCGCCGTCGCCGCCGCCGTGCTCTTCAGCTTCTCCGCTCCCACTGACTTTATCCCCATTCCCCTCTCCCTCTCCTTCTTCTTCTTCTCCTCTACCCTACACATCAATCCCAACTCTCTCTCTCTCTCTCTCTACGCTAAGCTTCCATGAAACGACACTGTTTCTCGGATTCAACCCCAACCGACACCAATGCCGGATCAGAAACCAACAGAAAAAGGGATTCAAATCGCTCCGAGATCCGAAACCACCACGAATGCGGACGAGAAAAGCACCGGAAAAACAAAATTCCAAAGATTCAAACCTAGAACTCACGAAACATGGAGATTTCCTCAGATTACTCCCTCTGAACACCAGAGATTCGTCCCCAAACCGTACATCAAACCCTCAGCCTCCTCGCGCATTGCGATAATCCTCCGATCTCCGATGGCCGAGCGAAATCTTTGAACTCAATTATTCACAACGGAGAAACAAAAATCAAAATAGAAATGAGAAATCAAACTCTCCTCTGATTCCAGCGATGAACAAATTTCGCCGGAAAAATAATGCTACCGACAAAAATCTCCGAACACTAGCTATATATACATATACATATATATATATATATAGACAGATATAGAAATAGAGAGAGAGAGAGAGAGAGAGAGAGAGAGAGAGAGAGAAAAGAGGCTGTGAAGAAGAAACAAAACCGCGTTGAGAGAGAGAGAGAGACTGTGATTGTTTTTAGAGAGAGAGAGAGAGAGAGAGAGAAGAGAGAGAAAGTGGGGTGTGTGGTGACGTGCACCGCTAGATCGGTGGGGATGAGGGACTGAGTTCGGGGTTTCGTAGATCTCAGCCAATAAATGCGTGCCAGCTGGCTTTCAACGTTAGAGTGCGGTCGGGCCCACCGTAATAAAAGGGGGATTCTCGAGAGAGAGCGGATCGTGGTCCTTTGATTGACCCAATCGATGAATGACACGTGGATGTACGGCGTGATGTGATAATAATAATCCCGTATGTATAGTGTAGCGGTGGTTGGTGAGCTTGAGCTAATTCGAGAGCGCTCGCTTATTTCGCCTCCGATATATTTGATTTAGTATTTTTATATATATCTCTTAGCCGACGATACGCCGACAATTTATCGCGAGAATTTTCAGCTATTATTTTGCCGTTGATGATGATGATAATATACGATATGAATAATAAATGGCTGCGAAAATTAAATAGACAAAAGCAAAAAAAAAAAAAAAAAGTTATGGAAAAGAGAGAATTCTCTCCTATTTTTGGGACATTTCGGGTGTCAATCAGTAATTTGGAACGTCTCATCTATTTTTTTGTTTGTGCGCTTCATTCTTTTTTTATTTCCTTTTTCCATTTTCTATTTGGAATGTTTCCTTGTTATATATAGAAAAAAGAATCATCTTTTAATTGTATTCACTTTTTTTTTTCTTTTTATCTTTTTTTCACTATTTATTGCTCATTGCTTAATGGAAAAGTGACTTTATTAATAAGGGGAATTGAAAAAAAAAATATTTTAAGTGCTACTTAATAATTTATGCCATAAGTAGTGTACTCCATTGATTTGGACTCTAAATTTATAGTGTAAAAAGAGGGATAGAAATTAAAAATACAATAAAAATGGGATATATATTATTAATTTGTCAAAAAAAGGACATTCATCAAAATTCTCATATGAGTAATGATGGCAATTTGGGCGGGCTTGGACCATCAAGCCCAAATTTTTTCAAGGCTTTTCAAGTCACGAGCAGGCGAATGAGAGACTCAACCCGCCCTTTTTACCCTATGTAGTAATGGGATAGCCGAGCCAAGCCGATGTCGTTGAGCCTTAGCTTTTTCTAGAATGACCCACAAGAGGTCTAGATATGTATAAGTTCCGGAATGACCCTCGAGGAGTAGAGAAGGGGTAAGGCAGACGAATCATTTCCAACATTATAGAATCAAGGATTCGTTAATAGTTAACCGTGTGCACACATACCTTTATAAGATAAGCCAGAGACTTGTGAATTCAAGTGAGATAAGAAAAAGAAGAGATTAACTCTCGAGTCGAGATTAATTGATCATTAAGTCCGACATCGTTTCATGTCACAACTCTTTTTTAAGTATTGTACCCTGTTGGTGTAGAATTTAAACCAACGCCGTGATCCGTACCTCTAGCGTGTGATACGGCAATGAATAGTGGAAATTTGAACGGAAAATAAATACTCGGAGATTTTTTAAGTGGTTCGACCCTCCGTCGGAGTAATAGTCTACGTCCACTGTGTTTATGATATTTTCAAATAGGAAGTTTACAGAGTAATTTTTTCCAACCCCTTTCCCCTTCTCCTTTCCCTCCTTTTATAGAAATCCGGAAAGAGAGAGAGAGGAAAGTGCATTAAATGCGCCCCACCAAATCACCCTTAAATCAGGGGATTAGGTGGCCTTATCTTAATCGACCATGCCCTGCCCGAAACTCAGGGGGTTGGTTACTAACTAATCACTTCACGTCTTTCACAAGTGAGGCACCTACAGTGCATGTCAGAGGTAGCTACCATCGGGAGCGATCTCACTGTGGTTGTCCGCGTTTTACCCTTCGTCCGGAGACTTCCCGCTTCGCGGGGAGTCCCCCGACTCTCCTGATCCGCTGCGAACGTGAGGCTGACTACGAGTTCCACTCGTCCCCGAGCTTACTTTCTGTTTTACTTTACAGTTTGCTTACTTTACTGTATTGTTTTGTGGTTGTTCTTTATTATCGTTGATCACTGTGTAGAACAACCAGTTGACCACCTTTACATATTAGTTGCGTTTTCAATTGGTATCAGATTGGGTCACTCTAAACTGTTGAGTGTGATCCTAAGGGGTACTAATCTGTTTTTTCTTGTGAGATGGATTTTTTGAAGGAAGGTGAAGCAGTTGGTTGACCACCCTTGCTCGATGGCTCGAATTATTTATATTGGGAGGCTAAAATGAAGACATTCATCAAGGCCTTTGATGAAAAGGCATGGCGGGCGATTTTGATTGGATGGAGTCACCCAACCAAGACAGACGACCAAGGTGAGACCGTTTCAAAGTCCGAATTAGAATGGTCCGCTAGAGAAGACAAATTGGCGATGAGCAACTTGAAAGCACTTAATGCAATATTTAATGCGTTTGATTCAAATCAATTCAAGTTGATCTCGACGTATGAATCGGCAAAGATTGCATGGGATGTTCTTCAAACAGCCTATGAAGGAACAAACATGGTTAGGTTATCGAGACTACAACTCTTGACCACCAAGTTTGAGAATCTAAAGATGCGCGATGAGGAGACTATAGGAGAATTCAATGCAAGGCTATGTGATATAGCCAATGAGGCATTCGCACTTGGTGAGAAGATGCTCGAGGAGAAGCTAGTGAGTAAGACCTTGAGATCTTTACCGAAGAGGTTCGTGTACAAAGTGATGGCAATTGAGGAGGCCAAAGACATGAGAACCATGAAGCTTGAAGAATTAATGGAGTCCCGCCGTACATTTGAGATGATCTTGGAAGAAGAACGCGGTGAGAAGATAAACAAAGGGATTGCTTTGAAGGCCGATACTGACAATGATGACTCGGAAAAAAGGAGATCCAGCAATGGTGGTCCGCAACATGTTCCTGGTACTTCGCTGAACAACAGGAACTATAACCCTTCAGGGAATGTCAAGCCTGCAAAACCAACTCCAGATTCGAGAAATAAAGGATCTGGAATACGGTGTCATGAATGTGATGGTTTTGGGCATATTCGATCCGAGTGTGCCAACACCTTGAAGAAGAACAACAAGACTTTCAACACCATATGGAGTGATGGAGATTTTGATAGAAGCAGAGATGATGAAGATCATGTTAGCCATCATATTGCCCTTACCACTTGGTCTGCAACAGAAAAGTTGAGTTCTGAAGATCCCGAAGATGTTCCAGCACATGACAGCGACAGTAGTGATGGAGAAGATCTCACTAATGAAGCCATTATTGAATCATACATGACCATGTATCAAAAGTGGTTGCAAGTGGTCAAGATCAATGAAAGGCTCAGGAAGGAGCATGCCCAACTCAACATTAAGAAGAATGATCAATTGAAGAGGATCATGTTGCTCGAAGGTGATCTTGCTAAAAGAAAGAAGATTCAAGGAGAACTAAGTGGAGAGTTGGAACACATGAAAAAACAACGATGCTCAAATCCGGTTCCTCAAAGTTGGACCAAATCCTTGCTTCGGGGAAGGCCACTGGAGATCATGTGGGTCTTGGATATAAAGGAGAAGCGTCAAGCTCGAAGACGCTGTTTGTTCCTGCATCCAAATTGAAGAAACCTGAGGTGATCAAGAAGAAGACTGATACACGTTCGAAAACACGTTCTGGAACAACTGGCAAAAGATGGGTCCCGATGTGTCATTATTGTGACCGTGTTGGCCATATCCGACCCCAATGTTATCAGTATTTGGCGGATCTAAGAAAGATTAGTGAAAAGAAGCCACACAGCATGAGGTCAACTAAGCAAGTATGGGTGAAGAAGTCAGATTTACATTGTAATATGGCATCCACCTCTTCGAAAGCTTATGGAAATATCATAGTCAACAAGAATGTTTTACATGGGAAGCATGAAGCTAGCATGCTGGGGGAGTTAGATCTCTCTGGTGTAGTTGTTTCTGATGTTCTTGGAGAAGTTTCTGAGGATGCTCTCAAAAAGGTTCCTAAAGATGTTCTAGCCTCAATTGTTCATACTCTAAGATGTGATCGACCTGATGTTTCAACTACCTGAATGCATATAAGAGGAGCTGAAGAGTATAGTAAGAAATAGGCGAAAAAGGGGAGAATTCCTTTGTTCTTAGTGTTCCTTTACCTTTTTTTGGCAAAAAATAGGAGCACATGCTAATTTGTGGAGGTGTTAATATTCATGTTCATGTTCTTGGAGATGTTCCTAATGTTTTCTGCTGCACATACTGATGTTCTAGGCCATGATCAGGTTGATGTTCCTCCTTCCCCAGCCTCATGCATATGTATATGAAGATGAAGATGAAAGAGGACTGAAGATTGAAGATATATTTTTTTTTATGCATTTGATATTTCTTTGTCATTTATTAACAAAAAAGGGGAGCTTAATTTGAAGAAGTCAGGGGGAGATATTAGTAGGAGACATGCTGATGATCCAACTGATGTCCCTGGACATGTTCCTGTTCTTGGTCCCAGTTAATTAGTCCAGGACCATGTTTGATGTTTTTTGTTCTCAGATTATCCACCAACTAAAGAAGGAGTTGAAGTTTATCAACTCTAGTTGAAGTCCACCACTAATCGCAAGAATGAAGTTGCAACCTTTTTCGCTGATTTGGAGTCCTCTAGTGCTCCGGCTGCTGATGCTCCACAGGATGTTCAGGCAGAAATTCAGGTTGGAGATGTTTTTATTGATATTACTGCAGGTGTTCCTTCTAGTGGTGCTGTAGTTATTGATGTTGCAGGTAGGAGCAATTATAGTGTTGCTCATGTTATTACATGTGCTGATGTTGCTGATCCGGAGGTTGTTCCAGCACCTGCTGAAGTTGTTCATACCCATGTGCCTGATGGTGTTCATGATGATTCTGCTGCGCAGACCACAGTTCTAGGCCATGTTCAGGAAGATGTTCCTACGTAGTCCTAGACCACTTTCTATTGAAGCTTGCAATACTTGTTTTTCTTAACATTTATTAGCAAAAAGGGGAGTATTTGTATTGACCCCAAAGACAGCTTATTTTGTTGTTTTTGTTGATTAGTTGACTTTACTTTTTGGTAGGACATTTTGACATTTTGTTTAGAATATTAGCCTTTTTGGGTTCATGGGGGTTTTGCCAAAAAAAGGCCAAACGGGGAGATTGTTAGAGCATTTGGTGTTGGCATAATATTTTTGGCAACCCATTTATTTGTTTTAAATGCTAATATTCGGATAGTATATTCTATATATATTATCTTAGATTTTCTAGTGCAAATCCCTAGCAGATTTGATGTTTTGAAGATTTTGGCCAGGTGATCCACGAGATGATCCAGGAGTTGTTCCTCGTCGGCAGATTTTGTGGAGGCGGTTGTAATCTCCAAGATTTGGGATTTCTTAAGGAAGATTCGATCATGATGATTATGTTTGACTTCAAGAAGATCGAATTTGGCCAGATTTGCCCAAGACTTACCGTGAATCAAGGGATTTGAAGATGACTCATTTATAAGGAATGGCATCACTAGAATTAGGGTCGTACTTTTCTTAATTTGTTTTTCTTGGGTCTTGGGCATGTGATATATTGTCTGTAATGGGTGTTTTGAGGTATCCATTCCTCAAAGTGTGAGTTTGAGAGTTATTTGCAGAGAGTTGTTCATTGTTCATTATTCTCCATTGTATTTGGAGACCATTTTGTAGACCATATGAGTGTGATTGTATAGAGGAGTCTCGGGAGAGGTTCATATGGAAACGAGGGGATCTCGGACACAAGGGGAGCTTGTGTTGACTTTTAGGAAGAGAAGACGGAGGAAAACGGCGTCGTAGTTAGGAGGGATTCCAACTAAGTTAAGTCCGGGTGTACGCGTCTTATTGTAAACTTCTTTCCATTAACCGGGCGAGGCCCCGCAGATGTAGGCAAATTACCGAACTTCGTTACCGTCTTTGGTGTCGTTTACTTTCTGTTTTACTTTACAGTTTGCTTACTTTACTTTATTGTTTCGTGGTTGTTCTTTATTATCGTTGATCACTGTGTAAAACAACCAGTTGACCACATTTATAGATTAGTTGCGTTTTGAAGACTCATAGATGAATGTAAGTAAAAATTTTCATATACAAATAAGATTGGTTATTACATAAAATGACGAAAGAAACTATTTATATGGTTTTTTGAACGTTGGAATCAATATGTTGTGGAAAGTTGTGACTTTTTACGGTGTTTAAAGCCCTTTTCTTATAGAATTTCTGATTTAATATATTTGATACTTAATATTAAAAAAACACTCATACGAAAATCAAACACTTATTGATAGTCGTTCTAGCCTACAATTAGATTTTCATTGGTGTTTGGTGCAAATTTGATCGAAGTCTTCTTATATCTTGCTAGCGTATTTAAAAAACATCCACAAAGAATCAAGCCTACAAGTTATTCGGTCTCCAATGTTCATATTCCTAAGATACTCATGCCAATCTCGACTGGCACCTAAAAGTACATTATCAATTCCAATTGAATCATTGTTACAATAACAAATTAGAATCAAATACAATCGTCTTGAATTATATGTACCTTCGTTTAATAATGGTGCAAAAATATTACACAGCTAAAAAATCCACTGCTTGTAATGATGGCTCTTCAGGTGCTTACCATAGCTTGCCCAATTTGAAGTCAACGATGACACGTAGAGGCAACCACATATGCGAAGGACAACATCACTTCTTTTTGTTAATCTTAGCTCACGGTGGCTTAATCTTCATGAGAAAGTCAATGACAATATCTTTGTACATGGAAGAACCTTGTGATGTCTTTTGGCAGCCTCATAAACCTGCGACAAAGATTAGCCATCAATGTGGAGAAGCAAGATGGCCTCGGTCAGTGTTGAGAAGGCGGTGTAGCTAGAGCTACACCGTCAACGTTGTGATGAAAAGGCGGCAGTTCATTTAGCGGTTAGGCGCTTTTGAGGTGCACATATGCTTATGAAATTTGAGCATTGTATCTTAAAGGTAGTTTGCCATCTACCCACAACATTTTTGTGAGCAACTAACATCTCAAAAGTGTTTCTCACTCTTCTACGTACACAAACTGCCCTACCCCAAACAGTTTAGCATTTATTTTTTATTCAACAATTATATTCTATTAATAGCAAATGTGAAAAACTCGAAATAATTTTTTTTATTTTGAAAAATCCCAATTTCTTCTTTGTGTTTTTTGAAATTTTAAAATTATCACTCTTTTTATTAAAAACTCTTAAAATATGTACCACTAGATATTTTCAGTATCAAAATTTTATACGAAAATATTAAGTATCTCATAACTCCACTTTAAAGTTTAAAAAATTGCTACATATTCACTTAAAAATTACAAAAATCATTTACAAATATGATTAAGTGAATATGTAAATAAATTTTACAATTTTTAAGCAAATATATTAACATTTTTTTTTCTTTTAGTAATTTTTAGGTGAATTTGTGGGATTTTTACTATTTTCGTTCAAAATCTTGTACTAAAAAATATCGCATGGTATATATTTGAGAGTATTTAATAAATTGTGGGATAATTTTGAACTTTCCTAAACCACAAGGTCAAAATTGAAACTTTTGAAAAACACAGGGATTATTTATGATTTTTCCATCACAAATAGCCGTGTAATTACAATACCTAGCCAAGAACAAACTCTTGGAAGTGACGATAAATGAGGTTAGGATTTATGCATGACATGTTTAATAAATTGATAAGCATGGATTTATTTGTCAAAAAATCGAATGCTATAACAATTATTAATTTGATAAGCATGGATTTGATTTTTAAAAAGTAGTCTCGATGTCATGTTAATTTGATAAGCATGTATTATTAATGAAGGGTACATTAATTAAGAGGATAAAGGGTTCACATCTTAGGATATGACAATTAAGTAATAATAGTTGTCAACTGAGAGAAATTGCTTGGACAGTACAATTGATTGCGTGTACTTTTATATTGATTGGACGTTTACACAGAGCTTAAGGCCTTCTTGAATATTAGTTAATGATCATGATGTATCCAGGACCATAATCCCATCGCCGACTAAATTTTTTCAGAGCTTTGTTGTCATATTTTATTTGTTGTTGTTTGTTTGTTTGTTTTTTTTTGTTTTGAACTATTTGAGCTAGATTTTCTATTCTTAAGTATATATACAGTATACATAAATACACATGCATGTATCACAATTCAATATGATGCACACAAGTGGGCACAACTAAAAGATGAATAATGCTTTTGGTGTATTTGCTTTAGAAACTGGGAAAATCAAAAGTGTTCGGGTGATTGTTTCAGACTTTAGTTATTAGTGGTGTGTTAAGAATACTTTTTTTAAAGTATTATTTGACTTCACTTATTAATATTACGCCGTTGATGGCAAATATCTCACAAGATATAACACTCATAGGTAGAATTTTCATGAAATTTTAGAACAAAACTAAAACCCTGTTAAAAAATCTAAACAAAATTTTTGGGTTTAAATGCAGTCAATTATGTCTATATTTCAATATCCAGAAGAAAAAAAAAAGTCAGACATTAAACATCGTTGCATGTTTCGCACCACTATATGATAAGGAGTGCACTTCTCAACACGAATAAGCAATAAATTATTGCTCACATTTCCTTGTAAACTCTTTTAATTCGAACTTATTCTTTCTACGTGGGACTTTTAATTTCCCTTAAGCTTTTGATTATCAAAAAATTGTATTGTGAAATAAACTAGGAGTTTGGGGTAAGAGATGGACACTTATAATTTCAATTGCAAATTATGAAGGTTTATCATGAAGGAACATCCGTGCACGTTATGTGCAATTCAGGTATTTGAAAAGGGGAAAGATATAATAAAAATAAAAACAATTGAAGATATTAGAAAAGAACAAGAATAAAAATTCATATTTTTATAGCATAATCAGAAGAAAAAAAAATACTCATTGCGTGATTGTGAATAGAGGTATGTATGCAAATCAATGAGTATTTATTCAAATATTTCATGAATACACGACTTAAGCTCTTCGTGGACCTTCAGTAATGATGATGATGATGAACCTTAAGATGATTAGTATATGCCTTGAATATTTCCTAGAGACGATTAGTTAATATTAGATAGCAAAGCGTTTTGTAATCCTTGTAACACTTCACTAAATTTGGGTGATTAAATTTGGGTGATTATAATTGTCTTGTAATAATTGAGGTATAAGTATAGACAGTCGCTGGTACTTCCCTTGTTTCGCCGACAAGACTGATAAACTCAATCTCATATTTTGAATTAGACAAGAGATTTTTTTAAATTTTCTGACTAGACTCTCTCTCTAAAACTACGAGTAGGATTGCTGATGAGCGAGCAAAATACTCACTCATATATCGCAAATTCAGGCTTGAATTGTTGTTTAATTTCTCAAGTTTATGTTATTTGATGAGTTTTGTGAGTGTACAGTGATTTTAGCACAGCTACGAAAATCGAGATGAAAAAGTACCCAAAACGGAGCATTTTGGAGCAAAGGAAAACTAGAGGAGAAAAACAGACCCATCGCCGATCGATCGCGGCATATAAGCCGATCGATCGGCAGGAGTTTCAGAGAAGACAAGCGAAAAGCCAGAGAGCTTGCCGATCGATCGCGTCAAACCAGCCGATCGATCGGCCCAATTATGCGAGTCACACAGAGAGAACGCCGATCGATCGTGGAACGCAAGCCGATCTTTCGGGAGCCCAATGAAGCCGAGACCGCATCTGCGCCGATCGATCGCGGGTTTTCAGCCGATCGATCGGCCAAAGCTCTTCACGCAGTACCACGTCGTTTTCCAAGCGTTTTAGGTTCCGAATTTTCTCCAAAATTAGGTCAAACCTTGTGCTCTAGAAATAGAACACAGTTTGGACGAAAAAAGAGACTTTTGACACGGAGAAAACTCAAGAGAACACAGGAGAAGAAGATTGAGCATTCATCGGAGCTGAAGGATTCGCGAAGATCATCGATTTTCAGAGTTTTTCTTTACTCTTTATTTCTTCATATCTTCTTCCTATTTGACTCTATGTTTGTCATGAACTCTAGAATTTATTATTCGTTGTATGTGATTATGAGAGGCTAAATCTCTCTTTCTAGGAGAGATTGGCTGAACTCGATGTTGATTCTTTTTAATTATAAGTAATAAATTTCTGCAATATTCAGTTTTTATGCTTGTGATTCTTACTGGTTTATTTTATTTTCTGTTGCAATTGAGAGATTGAATAGAAGAATTTAGGTTCAATTTAATTAAACTCGAGAGAGGAAATTAGATTGAATCGAGAATAGTAAGAACCACAACTTAGACATCATAAGTACCGAGAGGTGATTGGTAATCTAGGTAGTCTAGTGATAAATCGTAAGGACCGAGAGGTGATCGATTTAGAACTATAAGAGTTGAGTTTTAAATGTATTTAATTCTAGCAAGCAGACGCGTGAGTTAGGATCAAACACATAATTAGGTCAACAAGCGAGAGCTGCGACGTAATTTATAATCTCTTAGACTAGCATAAAAGTGCAAATTGTGGTGAGGAGTTAGTAATTGATTGAATTGAGGAAGCATTGAGGGAAGCCAATCGATCCTAGTCTTCAGTTAATTGAGTAAATCCGTGAATTCTGGTTATTTGTCATTTTAAATTTAACTGCTTTGTTTATTTTAATTTATAACATTCACTTAAATTCGATTTCTAGACAAAGTAATTCTTCATTAGTTGTAGTAATTAGATATAGGCATTTGTTCTCCGTGGGACGATATTCGGACTCACAATCCACTTTATTACTTGAATGACCCGTGCACTTGCGGTTACAATTCGCGTGTGTTTTCGAGCGAACAAGTTTTTGGCGCCGTTGCCGGGGAGCAAAGCGTCTAATTTTGTTTAATACTACAATAAACGAGAATTATTTTGATTTAGAGTTTTTTTTATTTAACTAACGTTTGCCGGTCTCTTTTGTGCTTTTGCTTCGTAGGTGTATGCCAAGGTCGAGTGGTCAAGGCATATTACCACTCGATCCAAAGATTGAACGAACACTCCGGTCGTTGAAAAAGATCAACAGGAACTTGTCATCCGAGTTCACAATGGCTGACGACCCACCGGCTGCCCAACAAGCACGAGACGCTAACATTCTACAGGCTCAGCAGGGGCAGCAACCTCAGAATGAAGCCCGTACGCTTCGCGACTATTTGAGGCCTGTAGTAAATGAAAATTATTCGGGGATTCGGCGACAGACCATCAATGCCAACAACTTTGAGTTGAAGCCCGGATTGATTGCCATGGTACATCAGCAACAGTTTGGGGGTTTGCCGTCTGAAGATCCTCATAACCACTTATCGTCATTCTTGGAGCTGTGCGACACTGTAAAGTATAATGGTGTGCCCCATGACACAATCAAGCTACAGTTGTTCCCGTTCTCTCTCCGGGACAAGGCTCGCTCATGGTTTCATGCTCTACCAAAGGGGTTTATCGAAACTTGGGACGTGATGATGCAGAAGTTTCTCACGAAGTTATTCCCTCCACAGATGACTTCGCAGCTGAGAGTTGAAATAAGCCAATTCCGACACGGGGAGAGCGAATCACTGTATGATGCTTGGGACAGGTTTAAGGACCTATTAAGGAGGTGTCCACAACATGGGTTCGAGCTATGGTTTCAAGCTCAAACTTTCTACAATGGTTTGAATTATGCTACTAGAAGTATGGTGGATACTGCAGCGGGTGGTTCTGTAATGAACAAAACGGCTGAAGAAGCTTGTGATTTGTATGAGGAGATGGTCACGAGTCATTATCAGGCACCTTCAGATAGAAATATGGGTAGACGAGTTGCAGGGGTTTTAGAAGTAGATCAGTTGTCTGCAATTCAAGCACAAATTGCGTCCCTAACCAATCAACTTGCTAACCAGAAGGGGCCAACTATGGGACAAGTAGCTATGATGCAGAGCCAGCCAGAGCAGGTACAACATTCACATGAACAGTTTGGGGTAGAAGATGTTCAATTTGTGGGGAACAGAAATTATCAATTTCGACCAAACAACAATATGCCCGCCCATTATCATCCAGGGTTGAGGAACCACGAGAATTTTTCTTATAGCAAGCCAAG
The DNA here is from genome assembly GCA_018132145.1 of Boehmeria nivea var. tenacissima. Lineage (NCBI taxonomy): Eukaryota > Viridiplantae > Streptophyta > Magnoliopsida > Rosales > Urticaceae > Boehmeria > Boehmeria nivea. The sequence continues at coordinate 5,059,737 of CM030882.1, forward strand.
AAACGCTCTGAATGCACCACCTCCAGGTTTCCAAGGGCAATCCTCCTCAAATTATAACGCGCCTGTGGAAAAGAGGGCGCCGAATCTAGAAGACAACATTAATGCTTTTGTGAGCGAGTCAAGGAAAAGAATGGACGCTTACGATAAGCGCTTCAACAGTTTAGAGACTCATTGTGTGAACATGGGGGCAACAATCAAAACACTAGAAACCCAGATCGGTCAGTTGGCCATAGCAGTTCAAGAACAATCTGTTAGGACATTTCCTAGTGATACAGAGAAAAGCCCACAGGAATGTAAAGCTGTAACTCTAAGGAGTGGGAAGGAGTTGGGAGAAAATAAAAAGGAACAGTTGAAAGATGGTGAATTGGAGAAAGTAAACGAAGACACTACCCAAGTCACATAACCTATAATTATCACACCTGTTAACATTACCTTTCCTGACAAACTGCATAAGATAACCCATCCCCTTCCATACCCCCAGCGGTTTAAAAAGAAGATAATTGATGAACAGTTCTCCAAGTTCCTGAGCATTTTCAAGAAACTACAGGTGAATATCCCGTTTGCCGATGCTTTGGAACAGATGCCCCATTATGCCAAGCTTATGAAGGAGATAATGACCAAGAAAAGGAAGATTGAAGAACAAGGGATGATCAACTTATCAGAGCAGTGTAGTGCCATCATTCAGAGAAAATTACCAGAAAAGCTGAAAGATCCAGGAAGTTTCACTATTCCTTGCTCGATTGGAGGCCACACTATTGAGAAGGCACTGTGCGATCTTGGAGCCAGTATCAATCTCATGCCTTCATCCATCCTTAACAAGCTGGGCATTGGAGACCTCACACCGACTTCAATCTCTTTACAGATGGCAGACAGGTCTATTGCCTTTCCTCGAGGGATTCTTGAGGACGTGCTCGTGAAAATTGATAAGTTCATCTTTCCGGTGGACTTTGTGATTCTCGACATGGAGGAGGATAGGGACGTCCCCATTATTCTTGGTAGGCCGTTTTTAGCAACGGGACATGCATTGATTGATGTATGTGAAGGCCATCTCACTTTGCGAGTAAACGGTGAAGAGGTCAAGTTTAACATCCCTCAGGCTATGAAATTTCCATCTGAGGAACTCTCGTGCAAGCAAATTGAGGTGTTAAAGTCATGTGCAGAAAAGTATTTTCAAGAGTTGATTCATACTGATCCGTTGGAGAAGTGTTTGAGTGAGTCCTTATCGGAGGTAGATCTTGACAAAGAAACTCCAACTTGTGTCGATGGAGTGATCGAAACCATACTTGCCCTTGAAAACAAAGACGATGAGACAGTGATTGAGGAGGAAGTAAAGACTTCAGACGGTCTAGTATTGAAACAACTGCCAGAACACCTCCGCTACTCCTTTTTGGGTGATGATGAGACGAAGCCAGTGATTATCTCATCTGACTTAACTAAGGAAGAAGAGCTAAAACTTCTTGAGGTACTTCGCCAACACCAATCTGCCTTCGCATGGTCGATGTCAAACATAAAAGGAATCAGTCCTTCGATTTGTATGCATAAGATTTTAATGGAGGATGACTACAAACCCACTATTGAGCATTAGTGGCGGTTGAATCCAGCAATGAAAGAAGTAGTAAAGAAAGAGGTTTTGAAGTGGTTAAACGCGGGGTTCATACATGCAATCTCAGACAGTTCTTGGGTCAGTCCAGTTCAAGTTGTTCCGAAAAAGAGTGGCATGACAGTGGTGAAGAATGAGAATGAGCTGATTCCAACTCGCACCGTGACAGGATGGCGTATCTGCATTGACTACAGAAAGTTGAATAAGGCTACCAGAAAAGACCACTTTCCTCTGCCTTTCATTGATCAGATGCTTGACAGGTTGGCTGGCCACCAGTATTACTGCTTTGTAGATGGATACTCCGGGTATAATCAGATTGCCATAGCTCCTGAGGACCAAGAGAAGACTACATTTACTTGCCCGTATGGTACATTCGCCTTTCGCCGCATGCCATTCGGCCTCTGCAATGCTCCTGCTACATTTCAGAGTTGCATGATAGCTATCTTCGCGGATTTGGTTGAAGATGTCATGGAGATCTTCATGGATGACTTCTCTATTTTTGGCTCTTCTTTCGATCATTGTCTGACCAATCTGGGTATGGTGCTGAAAAGATGTGATAAGAAGCAACAGGTCTTAAATTGGGAGAAGTGTCACTTCATGGTCAAAGAGGGCATTGTTCTGGGCCACAGAGTTTCAAAAGATGGGTTGGAGGTTGATCGAGCCAAAATATCTACTATAGAACATCTACCACTGCCAGTGAATGTAAAGGGCATTAGAAGTTTTCTGGGTCATGCTGGCTTCTATCGTCGATTCATCAAGGACTTCTCTAAAATAACTCCACCATTGTGCAATCTCTTAGAAAAGGATGCGCCGTTTGAGTTTGGTGAGTCATGTCTACAAGCATTCAACATTCTCAAGGAGAAACTGATTCAGGCACCGATTATGGCAGTACCGGATTGGGGGTTTCCATTCAAAATTATGTGTGGCGCCAGTGCTTTTTCAGTAGGAGCCGTGTTGGGTCAGAGGAAGGATAAGGTGTTTCGAGCTATTTATTACGCTAGCAGAACGTTGAACGAGGCTCAAGGAAACTACACTACAACTGAGAAAGAAATGTTGACAGTTGTGTATTCTTGTGACAAGTTTCGAGCTTACATAATTGGATCAAAAGTTGTAGTATTCACTGATCATGCCACCATACGTTATTTGCTAGAAAGGAAGGATGCCAAACCTCGTCTCATTCGGTGGGTACTTCTCTTGCAAGAATTCGATATGGAGATCCGTGATAAGCGTGGGGTAGAAAATATTGTGGCTGACCATCTGTCGCTTCTCGAGGGCACAAGAGAAAATTCTGAAACCTCACTTATACACGAGCAATTTCCGGATGAACAGATAATGGCTATTCGTGACTACATCCCATGGTTTGCGGATTTTGTAAATTACCTTTCCTGTCATGTGCTTCCTCCTGATCTGACAACACAACAACGCAAGAAATTCCTCCATGATGCTAACTACTACCTTTGGGACGAGCTTTTCTTGTTCCGGCGGTGTTCCGACCAAGTCATCCGTCGTCGTGTTCCTGAAAAAGAGTTCCTCGATATCCTATACCATTGCCACTCTGCACCATATGGAGGACATTTCGGGGCCATTCGTACAGCTCATAAGGTGTTACAGTCTGGTTTTTATTGGCCATCATTGTTTAAAGACGCCCATGCCTTTATTATAAGTTGTGATAAATGCCAACAGACGGGTAACATATTCCGGCGATATGAGATGCCATTAGCCCTCATTCTCGAAGTTGAAATATTCGATGTTTGGGGTATTGATTTCATGGGACCATTCCCTCCCTCTTTCGGGAATCTATACATTTTGCTAGCCGTGGACTACGTCTCCAAGTGGGTGGAAGCGGTAGCAACAACAACGAATGATACAAAGGTCGTGGTTAAGTTCCTTTCCAAGAACATCTTTACTCGATTCGGCACCCCCCGAGCTATTATTAGTGACGAGGGCACACACTTCTATAACAAGGTGTTCAATGCCACAATGGCAAAGTATGGGATCAAGCACAATAAAACACTAGCCTACCTTCCTCAAGCAAATGGCCAAGTAGAAGTGTCTAACAGAGAAGTGAAATCGATCCTTGAGAAGACGGTACAATCCAACAGAAAAGATTGGTCGACAAAGTTGGATGATGCACTATTGGCCTACCGAACTGCTTTCAAGACACCTATAGGAATGTCACCGAATCGGTTGGTGTTTGGAAATGCTTGCCATCTACCAGTGGAGTTGGAACACAAGGCATATTGGGCAATCAAGAAGCTCGATTTCGATTTGAAATCCGCCGGTGAAAAGCGTCTTCTAGACTTGAACGAGCTTGACGAAATGCGTCTTGAGGCTTATGAGAGTGCTCGTCTTTACAAGGAAAAGACAAAGCGATGGCACGATAAAAACTTAGTCCGACGGGAGTTCGAAGAAGGCGCCTTAAACTCTTTCTAGGTAAGTTGAAGTCCTGATAGTCGGGACCATTCACAATGGTTAAAGTGTTTCCCCATGGTGCCGTTGAAGTAAAAAGCGACAACGGGGTGACTTTCAAGGTGAACGGTCAACAACTCAAATCGTATATGGGCAATAAAGTTCGTCAAGTGGCTGTCATTACATTCCTCTGATGAAGAGAAAGCGGCGTCAAGATGGACGTTAAACGGATTGGCTTCTCGGGAGGCAACCCGAGCATTATTTTATGTTTTCATTTTTAAGTTTTGTTTCTTTTTATTTTTATTTTATTTTCATTTTTATTGTTTTATTTTTTTTTCTAGTTGAAAATTCGATATGGATTGCTAATCTTTTTGTTTTTGGTTTTCAGATGCAAAAAAAAAAAAAAAAAAACAAGGAGGGGCGACACAGATTCAACGCCGATCGATCGCATAATTTGGCGATCGATCGCGGCTCATCTTCATCAGCACACTTCACCAGGGCCGAGTTGTAGCCGATCGGTCGGGAGAATAATGCCGATCGATCGCGAGAGGAGACACTAGTGATGACCAATACATAGTCGATCGATCGCAGAATCTCGTGCGATCGATCTCGAGAGACGACTGAGGGCACCCGATCGATAGCCGATCGATTGCGAGTCTTTAGCCGATCGATCGGCGAGGCTAATACAACACTAAAACGGTGCGTTTTAACTACTTTCAAGGGTTTTTCTCTTCAAAACCTCCCTATTTCGCCCAAACAACCTCTCTCTCTCTCACCCAGCCGATCGTTCCTCCCCTTCTCTCTCTCCTTCTTCCCTTACCCAAAGACACTATCTCACCGCCCTTCTCACCAATCTATACAACATCCCTCTCACTCGCCACCAGAAAACCACCAACCCTTACGCCCTCTCTCCCCCCTCGCACCACGCTCTCTCCTGCCGTGCGCCGCTCAGCCTCTCCCCTGCACTTCATCCCGATCACCATCCCATCCTCAGCGGCGCTCTCTCTCGCACAACTCACGCCTTCTGCTGTGCGCCTCTCTGCACCACCAACCCGAGTGCCACTCACGCTCACTTGTCCGAGCTCTCGCCCTAAGACACGCTCACGCCTTCCGCACGCCGCTTTCACCGCCGGCTATCTCTCGCTCTTCTGAGGTTTGCCATTTTTCTTCTCAGTAGCATCTTGGTTGTCAGCACGTTTTGTTGGGTCGTGGTTATTTGTTTTGGCATTATTGCTACAATATTTGTTCTGAGGGGTTGGAAGTCGTGATTCTCGTGCATTATTGTGTGATCTTGCTTAGTTGGTGGTCATATTTGTGGGTTCATTTTGTTGCTGCGGGTTTGCTTCGTGTGCGGTTATTTGTTGTGGTTTTTTAGATCGGTTATCGACTTCTCCATCATGGCTAAACGAAAGACTCGAGTGCCGTCCGAGATGGTGCATCGACCCGCAGTGGCATTTTCACAGGTGTTTGTCAATTCTGATGCCGAACGACTTTAGAAGCACTTTGTGCAGGCCGCCCAACCAACGCACGTGGAGTGTGACTTCGCTCCCGAGCCCAGCGACGGTCATTTACAGGCTCAGATACGCCGACTCGGCTGGCAACGGTTGTATGATCAACCTTGCGCGGCCAATGTGGTAGTGGTCCGGGAGTTCTATGCCAACACTCACTTTAACAGACCGGGCAATGTCGTGTTGGTTCGTGGCAAGGACGTTTCTTTCAGCTCGGCAACCCTACGGAGCGTTCTCAACCTCTCTACTGTGACGGATGACGATTTTCATCGCCTCTTACATGACGGTGCCGACTATGAGACTCTCTTGCAAGAGATGGGTTACCCAGGCTCCCATTGGTCTTATTCGGTTATTGTTTCATTTACTTTATTTTAGGTTATTAGGTTTATTTTGAGTTAGCATGTTTTCATTATGCATATTCACAAACTTTGCTATTGTATGAATTCTAACAAAGCGTTTAGTGTTTCTTTTATTTGTACAATGGCGTGATTCGATGATGAGGACTGGCACGAAGTCGAGTCCTGCATTGTGTCGTAAGTCTCTCCCCTTCTTTGAGTATAACATTAATAGTAAACTTAGGATTTGGCTATTTCACCTTCTATGCACATAATATCTTCTCTTGAAATTCGACTGATGAATGTATGCAATAGAAGTTCTTCCTGATAATACTTGCTTGAGATCTCTAGAACCCGACCTTCGTAGCTTTTCGAGGCGAAATTCTAGTGACAAGAACCTTAGGAAATGATTAAGGCCATCTTTTGGACCGTTTGAGCCTAAATAGCACAACTTTGACAATATATCTTTGCACCCATAGTTTTGAGCCTATAATCACCATTTCATTTCAGATTTTACCAACCTGTGATATTTACACACTCACTAGCCTTACACTATCCATAATCACCCTTGTTCACCTAGACTGCAATGCTTAATTTTGTATGAAGGGGAGTGAATATGTTAATAATGTAGAACCTTAAACCCAATTTCGTTACTCACACCCACAATAAAAGTATTGGATTACTTAAAAAAAAAAGTTGAAAATAAGTGCATCCAGTATTCTAATTCAAAAGGGTAGTCAAAACGAAGTTTGGAGGAAGGGTGGTTTTGGTGTTTTGGTAATCGGTTGGAAGAATTGAATGGAAAAGAAGGTGTGAAAAAGATTCAGTGGTGTTGACAGTCGCTAGTACTTCACTTGTTTCGCTGACAAGACTGATAAACTCAATCTCATATTTTGAATTAGACAAGAGATTTTTTTAGATTTTCTGACTAGACTCTCTCTCTAAAACTACGAGTAGGATTGCTTAAGAAGCCAAAACAATTGAAGATATTAGAAACGATCAAGAATAAAAATTCATATTTTTATAGCATAATCAGAAGAAAAGAAAAATACTCATTGCGTGATTGTGAATAGAGGTATGTATGCAAATCAATGAGTATTTATTCGAATGTTTCATGAACGCACAACTTAAGCTCTTCGTGGACCTTCAATAATGATGATGATGATGAACCTTAAGATGATTCGTATATGCCTCGAATATTTCCTAGAGACGGTTAGTTAATATTAGACAGCAAAGCGTTTTGTAATCGTTGTAACACTTCACTAAATTTGGGTGATTATAATTATCTCGTAATAATTGAGATATAAGGATAGACAGTCGCTGGTACTTCACTTGATTCGCTGACAAGACTAATAAACTCAATCTCAGATTCTGAATTAGACATGAAATTTTTTTAGATTTTCTGACTAGACTCTCTCTCTAAAACTATGAGTAGGATTACTTATGAAGAGAAAAGTTACATTTCTCATCTATTCTCTCATATTTATAGATCTTAAATTCGGGGTTGGGTGGGGGTCTAAATAAATTCCCACGTCTCATGTGCTTGGCATGAGTTTTCGTTCTGATCCGCCTCATTGAACTCCCTTTATTGACCAACTTTGGTGGATCAATTTTGATCATCCGTTTTTCAAGTGTCGTGGATATTCTTCGGATCTGTTCAATTGGCCTCAAGCGCACCTAGTCCTTTTGAATCTTTCGAGATGACAAAGAAATGCCAAAGTACCTTTAATTTAAAGAGATGACAAAGAAATGCCAAAGTACCTTTAATTTAAAGATTTAAACTACTACGTTTTGGTCTCAAAATTACTATCCCACAGTTTATATATCATTTTTAATTAAAGATTTATTAGAGTAGTTCCAAAAAAGAAGACTAGTCTTGCAATTTATGAATTTGTTGGTTGATTAAATAAAAGGAGACTAGACAGTAAATGAATTGTTTACTAGCAAATCACTTATACTTAAGGAACAAGATATTATCAGAGGGGATCACCAACTCGGATCATGAACCAATCTAGAGGGTCATATATCATGTAATGATGATTACATTAGTGGACAACTCACCAAGAAAATTATTTCAATAATTTCAGGAGTGCAATTCTAAGTTTTTAGTGGAGTTACCTTAGAATTAATATATCAAATTTTAATAGAGAGTTTTAGTTAATTATCTTTATTTATTAAAGCCTAAATTATTGGATTAATAGTTTAATTCAATCCCAAATAGTTATTTTTTATTATTTATTTAATTTTTAAATAACTAATGGTTTGATTTAATTTTGAACTTAATTTTGGAGGGAATCATGGAAATAATTTCATACCAAAATAAAAATTACATACCAAAAGAAATAACTTTCCACCAAGGTTAGCTTATTTAGACGGCAAACAATTTAAATAAAATAGTTTTATTAAATTACTCAATTATCAAATAGTTGGACAAAATAAAAGAAGTATTTTCTAAAAATCCTAATTAGATTAAAATTGACACAAATGTATTTAATTAATAAAAAATAGCATCATTTATAAATATGATATATTTATTTCAAACGGTAATTATCGAACGTGTTTGGATAATTATTAATGTCGGATTTATCAGAAAAAGATTTGGATTTATTCAAATAATTAATTATTCTATTGACAAAATAAAATTTATTTTTGAAGATAATTCTTATACATGGTTGTCCACAGGTTATGAAAAATTCAATTTTCCACGCAAATTTAATTAGTTAAATAAATCTTAATTGGGTTTAAATAGGATTTTGAAAGAGGTTCAAATCCATATTCAACAACAAGGGGGATTTGAATCCCACCACCCTATCATAGGCTCCCACTTTGAGTCCAGATTGGACTAAGAGTGTACCAATAAAAGTCATCCTTATTCTCTCTATAAATTCTAAAGAGATGCACACAAGTATCACCGAGAGAATTTTATGTGAGAAAATCCTTCCCATTTGTCGCCCCTTATAATGAGCCTACACCACTACAAGAAAAATCATTATCGACGACCAAGAAATCGACACCTAAACAATTTTTGTCGCCACTATATTTTGGAGACCAATGTTAATTGAGTCAGGTAAAGACAAAAAAAAAATCAGTATTAAGCTTGGTCGCTGATAAGAGTATGCAAATCAACACTTTGAGCAAAAAATTTCCCGCCCCTATATATTATTAGCGAGAAAAACTTGGTCGCGGATAGTTTTGCAAAAAAAAATTCTGTCAAGGTGAAAATTATAGGCGATCAAATTTGATCGCACTAGCCCCTCCTCGACGGCAAGTCTTTGTACTGTTTTTTTTTTTTTTAATTTCGTTGGTGCCAAACTAAGATTTGTTTGGAAATGAAGAAGAAATGTAGTTCGGGTTATACTAATTGTATGAATTGGGTCTGTTTTGTTTTGTTTTTTTTTCTTTGATTGCTAATAAATTGGGGTTTTTTGTTTTTATTTCTTCGTCTGAGTTAAAATGTAAATTTAGTTTTTTGTTTTGAATTTTTTTTATTTTGTTTAAAATTATTTTTATTCTAAGGGTAATTTGGTCATTTTTTAAAAAATTTGAGCATTATTCAACGCAAAAGGATAATTTGAAACAGATTTGAAAAAATGAATGAGCATTTTGGAATTATAAAAAACGCACGGATCAAATTAGAATTTGGATAAAACACAAAGAATATTTTAGAATTTTCTCATTATCAAATTAGTGGATAATTGTCCATTTAAATTAAAAATGAGATATTTTATTTTGTTCAAATCTTAATATGATTAGGAATTGAAAAATCAAATCTCTTGCTACAAGGATTGGGAGCATATTACGACTAAGGAGAGAGAATGTAATATTTTCAAGCATCTCAAATTTGAGTGTATTTCTGATACACTTAATAAATTAGGAAAATAAAAATTTATTTAGTGGAAATATCTTCCCATGTTTTTCTAATACATGGCCGGGCACCCTATAGCGAAATTCGCCACCCCTATAACAATTGAAAAGAAAAAAAAAATTCACTCGTTTTTGTGTAAGAATATATGAGAAAACTCACACTCAAGTCCTTGACTTGGTCTGAGAATTGGAGTGGAAGACTTTGGTGTCGAAAGATTGACAAATAAATACGATGTGAGCATAGGACAACACGAGCCCAACCTTGATGGTTACACAACGCATGGTGAGCAATTCAAGTCTTTAATGATTAAAGAAAATTTATGGTATAATTTTTTGTTCTTATTCTATGTCATTATGTAATAATTATTTTTATAAAATTTTTGCAATGCAATATCTCCAGTAATCCACTTTGTTAGTTTTAATTAAAATTTTTAAATTTCCACATCAATTCTTCCATTGCGCATATCAATATGTTATTACTTATGTGATGAATTCTGAATGTATGTATGATAATTGATCCTTAATTATATTATTCCTTTTGGAATTTTATTTTTTGGGTTTAGATTCCATGTTCACCCTTCATTTGGTTTATGATTTTTTGTATAAATTTATTAGATCAATTGTTTACTTAATTTAATAGGTTAGGAATTTATGTAATTTTATTATTTAATTTAAAACTATATAAAATAGATCAAAGAGGAAGTTTTAGAGCAAAAGATAGGGCTTTGAACCCTATGACTGGCCGACAAGCCCACGGTGAAAGAATCGGATGTTGTCGCTGTCGTATGGCTCACACATTTGCACAGTCGAGGGACTGCACCCGGGGTCGCAACGTGCGCACGCCTGCGCTACCTTCCGTTAGTTCTTAGCAATACTGCATGTTCCGCTTGGTGTGTCGAGTGGCGGGCGTTGCTGCTACCCAGTAGTGCCTACCCTAAAGCTCCTTGTCGCATGACTGGGCGCTTATGCTCCTTCCCAAGTACTTATACACTCCCTATTGTGCGACCGCACGCCCCTGTACGCTCTTGAGTACCCGCATGCTCCCTACAGTGCAACTGTGTACCTCTCCGCCCTCTTGAGCATTTGAACATCTCATATTGCAATATCATGTACTCGTCGAAGTGCCATAGCACGCCTGGAGCTCGTTGCAGCCCTCAGTTGCTTTCAGCAACATGCATTGGCACACTTAGTTTTTAGTCTTACTTCTTGTGGATGTTTTCAATGACTTATTTAATACGGATTTAGTTTCTGAGTAGGTTCCTTCTTTAACCATATTGTTTCAATCGAGGGATATTGCTTCTTGAGCAGTTTGGCTCCGGTGCCTTAGGTGGTTTCAATGCTTTAGGTGACTTCAGTGCCATAGGTGGTTTCAGTGCCTTCTCGGGGTGTTGCGACCTATAGTATTGACATGAAGATTTTACTTTGAAAAGTTTAAAGTTGCTCCTTGAGTGAATTTTGCTCGCTCGAATGAGAAGTTGCTAGTCAAGAATGGTTCACTTTGCAAGGGCTTTTACTCCTGAGCATCAAGTGACTTAATGTCTTTTTGGAATTTACCACTGGGTTTCAGTCCACTAAGTCCCAGTCTTCTCAATTAAGAGAGTCTCCATCGAGATCTGGTTCACTTGGTCTTGTTTCGATGAGTTCCAATGTTCTAGGTTTTGTTTTTTATTAGGAATAAAGTCTCGAAGATAGAGGTTCAGGTCCCCAAGGTTCCAGTCTGCCCAGTTTCCTTCCTTCCGGTGATGGTTCTCACCTTCTCGTTTTATGACTTGCGAGTCTTTCAGTCGTCCTTGAAAGTTCTTTTTTTTCTCCTGAAGATGCATCAACCACGATTGGTTGCTTTATTGTGAATTGTCATCATACGAACGACGTCTTATTTTTCTTCTTGTCTCCCTATGATTGAGTGGACGTATTGTCTACCTTTTGAAGCTATATAATGTCGAGCTGTTCAGCAATAATATAGTTCCTAGCAATAGTCAGAAATTTAGCGAAGGTCTTGAGTGGTCTCTTTTGGATGGAATAGGCAAATCGAGACTCGAGAAGAATACATCCACATGCTATAATGAGGGCTTTACCATTAGTATTGTCCATTGCCGAGTTTTTCACCTTGTTTAAGTGATTTACCCACTTCCCTAAAAGACTCACTCTCCTTGTGCTTAAACTGGACAAGCAGCACCTTGTTCTTCTTTAAGACGTTGGCCGCAACGAAGTGGGTCAAGAATGATTGTCTCAAGTCATCCCACGGGGGGACAGATCCGTCAGAGAGCCTCTTAAACCAAGTTCAGCATGGTTGATCAAGGTCGAGTAGAAGGCTTGACACATGATGTGCTCATTTACCCTATAAAGAATTGTTGGTTCCTAGCATGATATCTTGAACCGTCGTGGTAAGGGATGGTTAGCATCTTGGACCTCTTGGGGAAATGAGCCGCCATCACTTTTTCCAAGAAAGAATTGTTGGTTCCTAGCATGATATCTTGGATGAGATCTCCTCCCACCTTTATTGGGCGAGCAGGCCCTCCTGCTGCTTCTGCGTGTGCAACGTTGGTTGATTATGCTACAACTCTAGGACGACTTCTTACATCAATGCCATCCCCTTGGTCAGTTTAGCAATATGCTAATGAAGAGCTTGTTTATTATTCTAGGTTTGCTTGCCCTTGGTCTTTGATGGCTTTATGCCTCTAACCATTGTTGTACAATTTTTTCAGAGGTGTTGGAAAAATAAGAGTTCAAGGACGTCATTGTTGACGTTTAATCAGAGATATAAGGAATTTGGACCCTCCTAGCATCAAGATGTTGTAATGGAATTTCAATAGAGAAAATTACATCGAGGATATGCTCAAGGAGCAAGTGAAGACCCGTGGCAATTAAATTTCCACATTTTGTATTTGAAAGTCAATATTTTATTTTGAATCTGAGACGAGATCCCGAGAATTTATTACGTGTGTGTAAAACGTATTTACATTATGCCTTGGTGGATTTTACTTAAGAATGGTGTTTAAAACTTCCGCATTACAATATATATATATATATATATGACGACGTCGTTGAAAATGTTTTAAAGTGTTTACGAGAATATGAAAAGGAGTTTGTACTTTCTTGTCGCAGCCTCGGCCGAGCGAGCGGGTCATGACAACCTGTCAGGTACACCTTCATAGATTAATCGTTTTTTCACGTATGTTAAAGGCCAAAGGAAGGGACCGAAGATTTCCCTGGCTTGGCTTTTCGATACTTAAGTCAACAATCTCGATGAGAGAAAATAGGAAACTCAATGATTAGTTGAGAATTGCTTATGGAACGACATCTATTTATAGTACCCGCCAGACTATGTTTCCTCTTTCTTGAAGGATCAAATTAAATCGGAAAATATCCTTAATTGGTGTTATTTGAATATAATCATATATTATGTAATTTTCTCTTAAAATATTGAGAAATATCCTTATTTATTTGAGTCTGGATCTATCTCTTTGAGATTATTCAACGTGTGATTCTATCCCTTAATTTTGGGATTTATTGAGCGCTTAGGTGCACTTACGTGAGGAGAATGACATTTGAGCGCCGCTATCATCCTCGGGATGAGTATGCCTGGGGTTCTTGTGAACCTTTTTACATCTTCTAAGATTTTGGCTCCTCAGTTGCAACCACTATGGCTCTTGAGACCGAGTATCGAGTGCGGGAAATGCATGATAATTTGTTGAGGTAAACCCGTCTCATCATCCACGAGCCTCTTTGGCTACTCGCACCCAATGGCCCTATGAGTCCCCGGATCTTAAGTTGGCTCATATCCTTGTTCATGAGTATTCTTTAGTTCTTCATGCCTAAGGTGCTAGTACGAAAACTACCCGATAATAATTTTTTAATCAAGTGCAGAATCAATCATGGTGGTTTCAAAAGAAAGAAATCGAAATATAGCCCCCAATCATTTGATTAAAAGTTGAAAAGCTTAGCATTGGAAATCGTATAGTCTTTGATCGGCGAAGTAATAAAAAAAAATTTTGGTTGTTCGCCCGAAAGTTCCGGCCCGACACAAATTGAAGGGACCACCGATGGAGGTCGGCCCGGTGTTGCAACCGGCGTTTGTCCCAACGTGGTTGCAACGGAAACAAGGATCCAACGAAAAGAAAAGAAAAAAAAAAAGAAAAAAGAAGACGACCGAATAAAATTATTAAGTGGAGTATTAAGTCATATTAATTGTCATGCACCTCTATTGGTATCAATCACAAATTTGTCAAATCGGTTCATGCGGCAGAAGTTTCGTATTTATTTATATTATATTTACTACATGGAAACCTTGCGAACTCCACTATCCAAACACTAAAAAAAATGTGTGATAATGTCAACAAATAACTAAATTAACAAATAGATGAATGCTGATTTTCGGAACAGGCATTGAATTTTTGTGGAGGCAAACAGATTGGAGCTTACAAGATAAACACTAATAAAATTCTATATACCAATATTTTTTTTTTCCCTTCAGTACTCCTCACCACAAATACATTAATCTGTATGATGAGAATAAACCAAAAATCAAAGTCAACTTTGTGGAAGCAAACATTAATCTCCACTCCAATTTTTGTTCTGCTGGGTTGGGTTTCTTTTATTTTAATATTAATTTTTAGAAAAGTGCATGGTTTAATACTGCGGTTTGACATTGGACCATCAGTGAGCCAACTATAATCCTAACTATTTTTGTTCAATATGTGGCATAAATATTGAAATAAAAAAGTAATCAACTGAGGAAAATCAGGATGGGTGATGTGGGGCTATGTTGGGATTTGATAAAATTGAGAGTATTTTACACTGGTGCCCCTTAAACTTTACGATGTATAATAATCTGTTCCCTAATTATTATTTTTGGCATTTTGTATATTGATTTCGAAAATCTTGACAAATGACTTTAAAATTGATAGCTTTTGTAATTGAACGAAATTTGACATGTGCTTATCACATGACTTATTACGAATGACATTTGAGTCTTTTTACTATTTATCTTCTTCTTGTTCCTTTCGCTTTTCATTTTTTTTTTTTTCACTTTCTCACACTTCAAATTCTTTCACAACCTGCACAACCGAGTCCCCTCCGGCGAAACCATCCCCACCATCCAACAGACTTGCTCCCCGCCTTTGCCTCAAGACAGTAGAACACAACATACAACGGCCTGTTGAGCCAAGAGTTCAAGCTTATTTTTTATTTATCGTGCGTGCATTTTTGGGTTTTGCAAATAGTGGTCGCACATTCGCAATAGGCTTGCTTTTCGATGAATTCCCGTTGAAATTATTCTCTCTTTAAAATATTAGAAAAGGGAAAAATTGTGGTTTTTTTTAGGCTGTATTTTAATAATATTTCACAACGAACAAATTCTCTTGGAGTAGTTTATTCTTTGTCCAGATTCTTAAAAAATGCATAATTAGAGTAGCTTGAATTCAAAGGCATTGCTCAACTTCCATACACAGCCCTGTTATTCATCAACTGTTGAGAACCGCGATTGGGCCTGTTACGGACCTACAACGACGGCATCGACGACATTGACCGCCACTTTGACGTGATAGGCTTGGAGCTCAATTTCGACAAGGCCTCGTCGTCGTCGATCGCCGACGAGCGCGCCATCGAGTTGCAGAATAAGCAGAGGACTACAGCGTGAGCGGTGTCGTCGAACCACGGGTGGAAGATTGCTGATGACGCTTGGGTGGTTGAAGACGAAGCAGGCAAAGGATGGGAAGCTCAAGGCTGACCATGAAGGAGAAAGATGCATAGTAAAATGACTCAAATGTCCTTCTTAACAGGTTGTGTGATACGCACGTGGTAAGTTTCGTCCAAAAATTTGACGGAAGTGATCAATAGTAATTTGCCAAGATTTTTAAAATTATGGTGTAATTTACCAAAAATTAAGAAATAAGGGGAAAGTTACCAAACACGTGAAGTTAAGGGGGCACCAGTGTAAAATACTTTTAAATTTGGGTTTTTTGCAGCTATGACCCTTCAATTTGGCGTGTTTGACAATTTGGTACCCCTTCTTTTTTTTTTGGCATTAACACCCTTGAATTTAAAAATCGTTGCATTTAGCCTCAAATTGAAAACTTCCGTCTAAAATTGGACGGAATATGCCCCCAAATAAGCTATCACGTGCGAAGCACGTGCCAAATTTCGTTAAACTTTGGACGGACGTTTTCAATTTGAGGCTAAATGCAACAATTTTTAAATTCAGGGGGGTTAATGCCAAAAAAAAAAAGGGTGCTAAAGTGTAGAAAGCCGATAAGTTGAGGGGTCATAGGTGCAAAAAACCATTTAAATTTACCTCTGTGTGGTTAGTACTTATTAATTTGAATTTAAATTTAAAAGTTTTTTTTTAGTTAAAAAATCTATTTTAGAAAAGTTTACAAATATCCCTCAAGATTTATCAAGTTTTTAAAAGAGGAACCTAATGTATAAAATATGTCAGATTACGTGCCACCATTTATTTATTATTTATTTATTAGTTTTTAATGATAAAATTCCAAATAAACCCTATTAATTTTAGGATTCATTAGCAAAATGACATGTTAAAATAACATATTTTTAAAGAAATAACCCAACTATTCAAGTATTAAGTTATTAGCGCCCCCAGGTCCATTCACATATATTCGAACTGTCCAAAATACCATTGTTCGCCCAAATTTTGTTATAATTTGTAACAAATATTATTACGGATTGTAACAAATGTTGATATGAATTGTAACAGATAAATGTGTGATAAAAATTAGATATTTTGTTACATATGTGTATCAAATTTTGTCTGTGACGGTCTATATCAAAAGTTGTTACCTATTGTACCAAAAATTATTACAGGCTGTAATATTTGTTACATTTCATAACAAATGGCAAAATAATCAATGCATAATGTCTAAAAAAAATAGTGAAAAAGAAAAATGGTTACTAATTTAATTATGACAAACTTAGGTCAATTCCTTAAAATTAAGGCTAAAAACAAGCAATTTAGCCAAATATCTCCTAATTTTATAATTTTCACTTAATACCCAACTTGTTGCCGTGGCTCTTAACTTTTGATTTTTTAATGATACTAGTCAAGGAGCGCGCTTCGCGCGCGTGAAAGAGAAAAGCAGAAGAAAATGGAGGGAAAAAGAAAAAAAAAACAAAAAACAAAGGAAAACGAAATTTAAAAAAAAAAAAAAAGTCTGGCGCGTGCTGCACACGCGCCAAATGGAGAGTGAGGGTCTGAGGGGGACAGCCCCTGACACGCGGGCCCCACGCACGCGGGCCCGTGTCAGGGACAAATTTTTTTGCTCTGAAGTCCCTATATTTAAAATTTTTGTCCTTTTTTATTTATATTTGAGTCCCTAAATTTTTTTAAAATTACGAAATAGCCCAATTTTTTTTAAAAAAAATTCAATCTGATCCTAAAAAACGCGTTTTTTTAACGAAAAACTTCAAAAAAAAGCCACGAAACCGCTTGAAAAAAAACGGCTGAAACGCCCACTAAAAACTCATTGGGTCTTTTATTGTTTGTTAAGGATATTTTTAGATAAACGCCAAATAATTCAAAAAAAAATCACTTAACCCAACTTTAAAAAATCCTAAAAGAAATCATTTATTGATGAAGAGTATTTGGCACCAATGGCCACTGAACTTGTTATGTTTTAATAAGTTTAGCCCTAAACTATTTTTCTTAGCAAATTGCACCCTGAGCTTGTAAAATTTGACAAATTAGTCCCAATTGGTAACAAAAGCTCAAATTTTCATGAATTTAGACATAATAAAAAGTGCGGATTACTAAAATAAATAAAACTCATAATGCAATTTGATAAAACTCAACATGTTTTAAAACTATCATTGCAAATTGATAATGATTATTAAATTTTTAAAAAATGATTTGCAACAAAAGCCCTTAAAATTATCAAATTCCTACAAACTCCCACTCACACTTTGTTTATTAGAGTAATCTATACCATCCAATCTGTCGAATTTTGTCAAAATTTGAACTTGCGTCAACAAAAAGACTAATTTGCCAAATCTTATAAGTTCAAGATGCAAATTGCCAACAAAAAAAAAAATCAAGGGCCAACTTGCCAAAATGACAAGTTCTAGGACCACTGGTGCCAACTACTAAATATATATATATATATATATATCTATAATAACAATATAAATATAATAAAGATGAGTTTATTTACTATTTATCCTCTCATAATTTACTATTTATTTAGAGGTTAAATTATTTTGTCTTTTTTTTTTCTTCTTGCTCCACCATACGCCACCCTCCCCTTTAAATATTACACAAGCGGTGACACATGGCGTCCCACGTAGACGACGCCTGGCGTTTCTTAATTTTTTTCTTTTGTTAATTTTTTTTTCTTTTAAAAAATTGCATTTAAAGGTCTATTTTAAGGATTTTTAAAAAATTTTAAAGAACTTTTTCACAATTTTAGGAGGATTTTTTTGCACATTCGTAAATTTTGAAGGGGTTTTTTTTTATTTATATAAATTCTATTTCTCTTTCTTACTTTTTCGTTTTAATCGTTTTAACAGCTTTTTTTTTTTTTTTAACTATAATGATCTTGAAAAAAAAATTTCTTACCACGGTTAAATTCGGAGTATTTTTCTCAATCTTTTGACATCCATTGTCATATACTTTTTTTAGCATAACTATTTTTTATTTGATTTATTTGTTCTAAGCTTTTATTTTTATTTTTTAAGTTTGAAACATTTTAAAAAAACCCTTGTATTTATATAAATAATAAATTAAATAATTTAATTATTCAAAATAACAAAAATATTAATTTTTTAAAAGAATTAACAAAAATATACTTTATTATTTCTTTCGTCGTGTCATATTTTTTTATTAGTTATATTATTTTACACTAAATATATAAAACTGGCTCCTCTCTCTAGTAGCACTAGAACCCTATCGCATATATAATTACATGTTGAGTGTGGTTCTGAAGATCATAGTCATATATAATTACATATGAACAACATCGAAGAAATCGATATGGGAATGAAACCTCAAGTGTGATCTGAATTTTAGGCCATCCTCCAGATTGTCAAGCCGGCGAATTTGTCCTTTCCACCGTTTCACAAATCAATATTATCATTTACATTTTGTGGAGAAGAATTATATCCAATCCTTCAACAGTTGCTATAAGCTATCCTTCTCAAGTTCTCATCATCATCCTGAGGACCAACCAAATTTCAAAACAGTATCAGTGGAAGGACGAACTAGACTATGGTTTGTTGATGTAGTTTTGAATTTGGCCACAGCCTGAATCCACAAGATCCTCGCGAAACTTTTCAAAAGAAACACTTTGCTACGTGTGCCAAACATAAAAATAAGAAAATTATAAAAAGTAGGCTCAGCCCTCAAGCTGATTCAGTAGTAGTAGTAAATATAAAAAATAAGAATAGCTTGATTGAATGGGCTTCTATATTTAACAACTAATGTGAATCGGCTTAGAAGCGAATGCAGCGAGGTCAATAGTCAGAGAGTTCTGCTTACCAAGCCATCCAACATTTTGTCAAAATCATCATCAATGTCACCACCGTCATCATCTGAAATACCAGATAAATAATCAGAATAGAAGAAGTTCACCAGATCTTGAGTTTCAGAGATTTTGGGAAAAGGTATATTAGACATCTTATCTACAGACGACACAAAACCAATGGCAGTGCAAATGGAACAGGGTAGTCTGTGTCGATAGCCATGGACAACAAAACAAAGACATTCTATTTCCCATTTCCCACAGAGATGACCTTGATGTTTTTAATGTGAAGCATGAATGCCACACTGGTGTTTTGTTGAAAAAGCACTCTGAGACTAATAACTTTGCCTTAACCAATAAGAAAAACAAGTAACTATTAAAGCTAAATAGTGAGACAAATTAATGGCCGAACCTGGAAAATCCACTGTTTTACCACAATATTCAATTCTGTAATGACAGTAACTTAGAACTGAAGAATGGGGTTCTCACTATCACATTGGGAAGAAGCACATAATCAATCATAGAGACAATTGTGCAATTCAACGATTGAATGTGGAAAGACTTAAAAATAAGATACATCAAGCCGTCTATTATGAACACCATAGCTACAGATATATGATGTCAATAGAATCTTAGACACACCTGGACCACCATCATCGCTGTCACCGGGATCTCCCAAAAGAAACACATCTAAGTCTTCTTCAGAAGTTGATGAGATTGAGGTTTTACTTTGCGGAATCTTTTCCTTAAGTTCAGTTTTAGAAGTTTGTTCAACCTGGGTAGGTTCCTCTACATTGTCATCTTTCACTTCCTCTGCAGAGTCTTTTCCTTGTTCAGCTGCTTTTGACTTAATATCAAGCATGTACCTCTTCTCATAGCTAAAAGCATCCAGAAAATTTGGCACAGTCAGCATCTTAACAGTTCGGTTCGTGAAAACAATTTTATGGATAAAGAGACAAATTAATTATCCGTCAGGTTTAATTTAGCCGAAAAAGAAACAAGCATAATTATTGAGTTGGATATGACACTTCATGACATCATACAAGCTACTAAGGGCTAATCTTTAATATCTGCTTCCAAAATAGGAAAAATAACTAAAGAAAATGTAATAAAAGGGTTGAACGAAAGAAAATGAAGTTTAAAACACACAAATCAGATGCATATACATCCCACTTTGTAAGCATATCATACATGGATACAGCTTTCTTGTAGAATTGCTCAAGCCGTATGTGCAAAATATTTTGGTTTAATTATGAGATCAAAAGGCCTAATATAAAGCCGTTGCGAGTTTATATCTTGATTCTGCAATTAAAGCGCAGTTTAAAAGAGAACAAGCTTACGGTGCCACATGACTGTTAACTAGGATAAAATATATCCTCCAAAACATTCTTTCTTTCATAAAGCGTGGACACAACTCATATCTTAACTTGGAAATATCCTGCAACAAAAAATGAAGCAGTCATAGGAGCACATTAGACAAATAGCAATTAAAAAGTTTAATTGTAAAATCACCAGCGAAAAATACGCAATTTGCTGCTAGCATATGTTCAAACAGTCCATTGGGGTCAATTGGTTCTATGTCGTATGGCAAAGAGAACAAAAATAGAATACTCTACGGCCCAATTTGTGCCCCCTTATTCACTGCCCAACGAAGATGAAATGCTATAAAAAGGTACAAGGAGAACATTCTCAGTATCAGTAGCCTTCCTAAAGTATTTGAAATGTTGGACTTTCTTCATTAGTTACGAAACTAAGCTTTCTCTGATAAAAGCGAGAACTTTTCAACTTTCTAGAACTTGCTCTCCAAAATGATTAAGAACACCACTGCAAAAGTGAACCCGTTTCCCATACATAACTTTTTTACATTCCTATACACATTTGAGACTCTGAAACTGCAATGAAGGTACCTTGACAGTTGAAAGAACGAGACTGGCATGTCTTTCTTGCCACTCCGAGAGGTCGTGCCTAACATTTGAGACTATATCAACGTCGTACAATTGTGTATCGTCTGTACATGCAGCCAAACCCATTTCTATTAAGCTTTTAAAACAAGTAAATGTTTGTCTACAACATATAACCTTCGCTTACTCAATCAAAGTAAGATAGCCCATCATTACACTTCAACTCTCTATATTTCATAATAGGGCAGCAAAGTTTTCTATAGCGATCTTCAAAATAGTAAAGCTTTTTTTTTTTTTTTTTTTTTCCTTTCATAAATTAGCTTAAACAACTTCACAGTTTTGATTTTTCCAGTTTCGTTTCCCTTTCTATCATTTATTATTTTACACCAACTTAATTCAAAAAAAAAAAAATACGCGACGAATTCTAATAGTTATCGAAATTTTCTCAGCAACCAAACGGAAAAGGAAAAGCGAAAAGAGTAGAAGGTACCTTCGAGAGGGAAATCGCGGAAAGTCGTCGGAGTGATTCCCTGGACGAACTCGGCCAACTCCTCTGTCACTCCGAACGTTTCCAGATCCTTCTCGGCCTGAGCCTCCGCGGCGGCACGCTCGGCGGGCAGCGTTGCGCCGCCGATCCCGGCGGCCACGCGCCTGACTTCGTCGGCTCGCCTCGCGGCTTCGGAGCGGACCAGGTCGATTCGGTGGGCGACAACGTGGGATAGCCTGGAAGTTCCGGCGGAGAGGTTTTGGGAGCGCCTGGCTGCGTCCTTGGCGAGCTCGTGAGAGCGCTTTGTGGCTTCTTCGGCGAAGCTTCGAGCTTTGTGCCAGAAATCCATGGGAATGGGAGGGGTTTTGTCTGAGTCAGTTGTTCTGTCTGTGTTGCAGAGTCTTCTCTTCACTATGCTCTTCTTTTGACGGACTGGTCGATTGATCGTCTTACTCAACGCCACGTGGCTACTCTGGGCCCCACGCTGTTGAACGACTCACTTCTTTTTACTTTGAACCGGTTTATTTTCATGGTCCCCTCAAGTCTCAATGGGTTGCAAATTTGTTGAGAGGAGTAAATTTATTTTCATGGCCCCTACGTGGTTTGAAATGGTTTGAAAATTATTTATAAAAATAATATAAAAATAGTTTAATTTTGTTTTTTAAAATCGACCCGAACCGATCAAAAAAATATTTATTTTAGTTTAATTTCATTTTTAGAATTTAAATATATGAAATTTGGGCTAATACACTAAGAAGAATATAAAGAAAATTTACACAATCAATTAAGTTTGAGGAAAAATATTTTACATTTGATTAAAAAAAAGTTATAAATATTATATTGAGTCATTTTGTACTGTTGATATTTAGAGACACTTTTACCCTTATCGGACACTCAAAAATAAAACTCATTTGTCATATTTTTTTTTTGTTCTTTTTTTGTGATATAAATTAAAATAGATAATGTAATAATATAAGAAACAGCTAAAAGAATCACTGCTATTATTATTATTGTTGTTACACTTTTTTAATGTAAAAAAAAAAATCACTTTTTTAATGTTACATTACACACCACTAAGTGGAGTATTGTAGAAAACCGTATTATTATTATTATTATTATTATTATTATTATTATTATCATCATGATGTATTGTTTTACATACCTTAATTCATGAGAAAACATAATTGTTTATTAAACGTTCCCCACACCCCCCCACCTCACCCCCCCACCCCCCCCCCCCCCCCCCCCCCCCCCCCCTTCTTTTTTTTTTATCATCAATTTCTTATTACAATTTGTGGGATTCGTATCATTTTTTTTCACGGGTGTCTTGTAACTTATACGTAACAAACCTCAAATCAATTTCATTTACTTTTAGCATTTTATGGGATCTGTTATTGGTTTATTAATATTTGGGTCAGTTAGGTAAATAGTCATTTTGGACTATGTGCTTTTAAAAAAAGTCACAGTTTCAAAAAATTTAAAAACTAGCAATAAAACTGTAAGAAATTTCAGACAATAACAAAAATACACATAAAAATACTGTTAGAAATTTCTGACACCAGGCAAAAATTTTGTAAAAAGTTTCTTACATGGCTAGTTTTTAAATTTTTTGAAACTGTGGCTATTTTTTAAAATCATTTTGTAAACAGTGGCTATTTTCTTAAAATTCCCTTAATATTTATCTAAACAATACTGAAAACTAAAAAATATATATTTTTCATATTATGAGGACCATTTATATCTATATTTATTGAATGATATTTCTTTTTTTATTTATATTTTTGAGTTAAATTATTATATCTAATAATTTCATATCTAATTTCGATGAGCGAAATTCTTTCAAATTTTAACAAATAAAAATATTAACATATTATGAGTTGTTTGTTATATATATATATATATATATATATATATATATTAAACTCTAAAATGATATAAAATTAAGAGAAAATTCTAAAATATTCCCTGAGTTTTACTCGAAATCTAGTTTCGTCCTCGTGTTTTTTGTAATTCCAAAACAATCATTTAGTTGTTCAAACTAGTCTAAAAGTCTCCTTTTGCGTTGACTAAAAATGACAAAACTACCCTTTTTATTAACTATCAAAATATATCTTTTTTAAAAAAAAATTCTTTTGCTTAAATTCTTAATCTTCTCACCACTCAGAGCAGAAGATTGGTTTTTTTTTTTGTTTTTTTGTTTTTTTGTTTTGTTTTTTTAACCCGAGCTTAATCTCTCATTGGAGAAAGCACCTCCTCAACGCCGCCATGAAAATCCCGTTGCTGGAGATTGGGGTTCTCCCAAGCCCGCGTGATTTCCTCGGACATCCCAAATTTTGAAAGCTTGAACACTAACTTTGACCAAAATTAAATTGAAGGATATTTTTGTAACTATTTTAACAGTTAAAGGACTATTTTGGAATTAAAAAAAATACAAGGACAAAATTGGATTTTCAGTAAATCTCAGGGATTATTTTAGAATTTTTCCTAAAATTAAATATTAAATGTCATGCTAACATGTTTAATATGAAAAAGTGAATGAAGTTTTAGCTTTGGATTAAGATTTTAAGTACAATTATCTATTTTTAACTATCAAAATAAATATTTTGTTTTCTTTTTCTATTAATTGCTGGATTTTAATTCTTAAATACCAGAAATACATTCAATACATATTATTCTCTATGAAAGTTTTCTTTCTTTCATCTTCATCATCGGCTTCTTCTTTCAAATTTAGCTCCTTTCGAATTCTAATACGTTGTTCTATCATCTTGGCATGCGTCTCTGTTGTTTGATGTCGTTATGATCCGTATCGCCTATTTTATTTTTTTAATACGATATTACACATTTCAAAAGATATAATTTTATATTTAATTTTTCTAAATAATTAGTTATTTTTATAATATGATATTTAAAGAATACGTGCTAATATCATATTAGTTCTTAGTAAAATATTTTATTCTATTTTTTTTCCTTTCAATCTCATTATATCTTTAGAATTATTTTCTTTAAAATCATATTTAATTTTTAAGGATTTTCTATATTATTAAATTATTAATTTTTATATTAAATGAGGCTTACTGGTTGTCTTATTAATGTATTATCTCATAAATTTAGCGAATTATTAATTTAACACGTTGGATCCGAATCGAAACCAATAAAAAATATTATTAAATCGAGGTTATTAGTTTATGGAGTATTAATGTAATGAGGTTTTACTTAATTTATAAATGTACAAATCTATTACGATTAAATATATAGGGTTTTTTTTTAAAGGAATAACCATACATTTATGTTAATTTTTAACAACTAGCTTATGTTTACTTTTATTAGTAAAATAGTCATTCTTTTTATATTTTCTCATATTTGAAATTTCATTACATAAGTCACAAATTTAATGACAAACTTTTCAGAAGCTAGCTTATCAAACTAAAATTTTGAGACACTAGTCACAAATTTTCAGACTCGACCAAACACCAGTCACAAAATTTTAGACTTGCAATGAGACTCTCTATGCGATATTTTATTATATATTTAAAGGGCATTTAATAAAAATCACACGAAAAATTTGAATTTTGTGGTCCAGTGAAAGTGATGAGGATATTTTATGGTCCGATGAAAGTGGTGAGAGTATTTTAGTCCGTTCTTGTTTAAATTGTTAGGCCTATGGCTAATTTGCTAATATTTGTAAATTTTAATTATTTTATTGAAAGATAGGTTTAAAATTGACTAAAACTCAAAGTGATCTTAAATTATATATATATATATATATATATATATATATATACGTAAAATCAAACATGGTCTGAATTGGAAAAAAAAACGCTGAGGAAAATTATGGGTGTCCAACCAAACCAAACCACTACTTTTTACCAAAATCAAACCAAACCAACTTCTAAATGGTTTAGTGATTTTTCAGACTAAACCAAACCAATTAAACAATCAAAATCAAACCAAACTAAACCAATTATAGTTGGTTTGGTTTGGTTTTTATAATCAGTTTGAGCCTTTTTTCAAATAGGCCCATACAAGTTGAGAACTTAATAAAATAATATAATTCATCAAAATCAAAGACATCATAATCTAACCTAATTAGATAAGGGCTAAATTCAAAATATTTTAAATATCATAAAAAAATATATTAAATATTCAATGATTTTAAGATGATGCAAGAGTATTCACGTCTGAACAACTAATGACTTCCTAACAAAGTTGATCTGTACTAGAAGTTCTATCAAAACCATCCCCAAATTATCAAATACCTAATTAATAAATAACAAAGTTGTTCACTTCAAGTTCTCACAACTTCTTAGCAAAAAAGGAGGAAAAAATTAACCCTCCATACATATAATATAATTTTAAATACATGTTGTACATATAAGTATTGGTTTGGTTTGGTTTGGTTTTTTAACAAAGTCAAACATGAACCAAACCAAACCAATTAAAATTTGAGAAATTTCAAACTAAACCAAACCAATTATAATCGGTTTGAAATTAATTTGGTTTAATTTGGATTGATTTCGCCGGTTTGATTTGGTCCCATCGGTTTTTTGAACACCCCTAAGGAAAATAATGCAAAAATGACACGCATAGTCTACCTGTATAGCAGTTGGCAAGTCTTTAATCAGGGACTTGAATTTCAAAGAAAGTTTGGTTGGCCTAATCTTTGAATTAATATTCTCAATCTCTCTCCGATTCTATAAGACTCTCATGACAGTGCCCCCTATCTCTCCAACACTCATCACATTCTAAACACTAAACTAAACATAATCGCAAAGATAATCATGGCTTGTTTTAGATCAACCACTCTGCTAGTGCTTATTGTTGCTTTCTTTATTGCAATTGGTATAACTGGTACCAATGCAAGGAAGATTTTGCAAATTGTGGGTCTGGGTCTTAACCCTTTCCGAGGCATCAATCTGGGTGGACACGTTGGACTTGGTGGTGTCGCTGGATCTCCTTGAAGAGATGATATCGATCCTTGATAAATAAAGTACCACTTGGAAACAAGAGGTTTAACATCGCATTCATGGATAATGCGATACGCTCTATATGAAATACATTATAAATACGCATTATATATTACTAATCACGTAATGTTTCCCTTTTATGCTCTATATATGAAAAAAATGAATACGCATTATATATTACTAATCATGTATGTTTCCTTTTTATGCTCTATGAACTAAATGAATACATATTATATATTACTAATCATGACAGTGCCCCCTATCTCTCCAACACTCATCACATTCTAAACACTAAACTAAACACAATAACAAAGATAATCATGGCTTGTTTTAGATCCACCACTCTGCTAGTGCTTATTGTTGCTCTCTTTATTGCAATTGGTACAACTGGTACCAATGCAAGGAAGATTTTGCAAGCTGGTGCTTCTCTCGGTGCCGATTTGTTGGGTCTGGATGAAATTATTGCACGTCTTCGGGGAAGTGGTGGTGTTGGAACTCCTTGAAGATATTATATTCATCCCTTTATATATAAGTACCACTTGGAAACAAGAGGTTTAACATCATATTCATGGATAATGCAATAGGCTCTATATGAAATTTATAACTGCGTATTATATATTACTAATTACGTAATATTTCTCTTTTATGCTCTATATGAACTAAATGAATACGCATTATATATTATTAATCATGTATGTTTCCCTTTTATGCTATATGAACTAAATGAATACACATCATATATTACTAATCATGTATGTTTCCCTTTTATGCCCTATATGAAATAAATAAATGCGCAATATATTACTAATCACTCCATGTTTTTAGTCTGTTTCCCTTTATGCTCTACTAGTTTTCAAGCACGAGCATGCGCGTGTTATTTATCCGATCCCTGCAAAAAAAATTCACATGTTGTAAAATAAAAATATTTTTTAATAAATGCGCCAAATAAAAGTAAAAATAAAACTTTATTTGGACCCAAAAAAGTATACAAAAATAGATGTCAAAAGATTAAAAAAAATTAAATCCAAATATGGCAAGAATTTTTTTTTTTTTTGAGATTACCACGATAAGAAAATAACTTTTAAATGATTGGAACCAAAAAATTTTAAAATAGGAGAGAGAATAAGAATTTATAAAAAAGTCCCTCAGAATTTGCTTAACCTAAAAATTTGCCCACAAACCCAAAAATGAAGCCCCTTGCAAAGAAAAAAAAAATCAAAAAAGAAAAAACAAATTAGAAAAAAAAAAAACGTTTGGACATGCGCCCAAAGCAAAATAAATAAATAAATAAACAAAAATTAAAAAAGAATTTAATTTCGAGCAAAATGCGCGTTTTGATTCAAAAACTCTCACTTATATATATTTAAGGATATATGAAATAAATAAATATGCACTATATATTATTAATGACTCTATACTTTTAATATGCTACGATTTTATGCTCGTGCATTTCATTATCTGAGCATACTATTATTACAAGCTCGTTCAGTGATCGATTTTTTATTTTTTTTAATAATTATTTTTGAATGATGCTCGATCTTACAAAAGTTTTCAACAGTCATCTGGCATTTTTCTAATACCTGCCCATTACCCAAGACCCAAAACGTAGTATTTTGAGATTTGGGGATATCATTCTTGAATTTAATTAGCATTTTATATATTGAGGTAATAGAGATCTCAAAGAGAATAATGCCAATAGCTATTCGAAATCTTTTATTGATATCACGAAATATCAACAGATCATATCAAAATAGCGTAAAAAACTTCTCAAAATAGAACAATTCTCTCATTAAAAAAATAGATCCGTCGGGTATTAATAAATCGGTGACCACAAGATTTGTATAAATTGATCATCACAAAACTAGCCGCGGGAAGTTTTGAACATAATTGGTCGCCTATATATAATTATCAACGACCATTTTTGATCGCTATTACTTCTGACAACTAAAATTATTGGTGAAGTTCTACGCACGTTGTTGGTGAAGTTCTTCAATGCATTTTCCAATAGCATCGGCAACCATGTATGCTCGCTGATAAGTTGTACATCGATAATTTTGGCCAATTTTTTGAGAGCCAGCAGAAAAAATGTAGCCTACCTATACCATCGGCAACCATCTATGAGTCGGTGATACTTTTATAAATTATAGTAATATTTTCTACGACCATACCAGGTCGCCAGAAATGTCTAAACAGTAGCTGATATTGTATGTCTTAAAACGATCTAGTTCGCAGATCCTACAATTTTTTTTACTCCCGACAACTAAATAAAAAAAAATTAGCCTCTCTCTCTCTCGCCCCCGTCGTCCCGCAAATGTCGTTGTCCACAACTCACTGCTGTCACGCAACCTGACCAGTGGCGGTAAATTTGCTTAAATTTATTTTATTTTTTTTAATAAATTAGTGATTGGTTTTATTTATTTTTATTTGTTTCATGTGTGTAATTAATGATGTATTATTTGTTAAATGGAAATTTGCGGAATGCTCTCTTTTTGTACAATGATAATCTATACCCCATGTATTGTACTTTTTTATTTATGTCCCAAAATTTATACTAAAAATATAGAGTGAAAATGAAGGGAGCATAACATTTGAAGCATAGATTATTAAGTGGTACTAATGAACTTATTTTGTAATTTATCGTTTGTTAAATGATAGGGGATTTTGAGGAATGCACCATTTTTGGCACAATGATAACCTCATGTGTGTTGCACTTTAATTTATACCCCAAATTTATACTACAAACATAGAGTGAAAATAAAAGAAGATTTGAAGCATAGATTATTAAGTGGCATCCAGAAGACTTTATTTTGAAATTTTCCCTTAAATGAATGATTGTGTGGGCCTGACTGTTTTCCTAATGGGCTGATTGTGAATTGATGCTTGATTTATTTGAGTTTAGATTGACATTGTCTTAAAGTTTATATTTTTTTGATAATTTGTCAAATTTGGTGCATGTTATGATATGCAATTTGTTGATTGTTGTGAAAATTGTTATTGTTTGATGTTTTTGGAAATTATCAGATGGATTATTTGGTAATATTTTGTTAAAAGTTTATGCAAATTTGTGATTTTTTCGTAGTACTGTTGAATTTTGTAGGATTTGGAGAGGTGATGAAATGAAAAAAAGAAACAAAAAAAGACCTATTTAGGCAAAATTTTCGTGTTTAGTTAAAAAGTACATTATTTAGACTGAGGTAGTAAGAAGACTCCTTACCTTTTCGTTACGCGACAATAAAGAAGGTAAACAATAATTTCGATGCAAAAACTACAATGTTTTGTCAGAAACGACGAGGTCTTGTGTAAAACGAATTGGTTTTGTAGAAAACCAACTTTTTTTTTCCCCCAGTGAAGACTGGATTTTGTTAAAAATGGCTATGTTGGTTTAAATGAGATTGTTGTGGTGAAAACAACACTGGTTTGCCCAAAACGACAATGTTTTTGTGCAAAATGACACTTCTTCATAAAAATGACACTAATTACGCAAAAAGGACATATTTTTGTCATAATCCACATTATTCTTGTAAAAATAAAATAATGAAAATTCTAATAAATTTGTGAATAAATTGTGATAATAATAATAATAATAATAATAATAATAATAATAACACATTTATTATAATAGTATATATTATCGGCCAAAATATTTATAAATTAAGCAATAGAGTTAGTATAATAAGAAAATGTCAATATGTAATTTAATAATTGCTATTTTTTCATCTTGTTGAAGCACTCAGTGGATAAAATAGAATACGGTATTTTACCTTTAGTAAACTTAAGCCAAAGTCCTATAAAATAGAACGCGGGTAAAACAATAACCGATAGATTTGCAAACTTAATTAGCCAAAGTTCTATAAAACAGAACACGGGTAAAAGCCAAGGGGGCACCCCGTCATGTCGTAATTCTACGGTTGTGTTTTTTTTCTTATTTTTTTTATATTTTTTTTAACCTTTAGTAGTTTTATTTTGCCTTGTAATGTTATCATCATTCCTTCGGAGGTGCTGATTCGATGATTATGATTTTTAAGAAACTCAGGGTTTCCTCACCTAATAGGGGCTTATAGGTTCCATCCAAGCATATTCATGTTCTCAACTGTATTCATTTCTTAGATACGTCTCGTGGTCTTTAGGCGCGAGCTAGGTTAACTGGCTCAGTTTTTAAATCGAGTTACTTTTCTTTTTTAGAAAAATTTCTGCTTCAAAAGACCACGAGAGGTTTAGGTCTTGTGGTGAGGATAGCATTCCTGTTGTGATTGGTCTTGGAAGCAAGGACCATCAAGCGACTTTGTGTGGAAGCCGCTTAAGAAAAGTGAACTAATGTGGATTTTTAATGTGTATATATATATATATATGTAGAGGAGGAATCTACTACTGATGATCACAACTCATGCGAGATAGGTAGAAGGAAGTATATGTTAGCATAAGAACCTACTCTCACACTGAGACACAAGTCCCGCTACTCAAAAACCCTAATACCAGCACCATCTCCTGCGGTGACCACCCAAGTTCACTGTCCCATTCAACTGCATGACCATCTAGTATGACTCAAGGCTACTGCTGCATTTGTTCATCTTCAACACGCGATTGTACTATAACCTTTTCCTTACACAGCCAAACCCTAACGCTTATCGGCTAATGGAGTGTTGCTTCATTTTTTAGAGGCAATAGAAAGATTGGACGGACATTTTGTTGAGGGAGTTCGTACGCATCTATAGGATGATGAACTATCTGAACTAGCATAGGCTGTACCATGTATAGTGTCACAACGACTTGCCGGGTCTATTTCTCCATATCTACGTCGTATTCGAAGGATGGATGATAGGATGAGAACTTTGCTTTTCGTTCACAATACTTCATTAATTTATAGATAAATAAATAAATTATTGATTTATCAAGATATCTTTTCTATTAATTTAAATAATTTTCATTCTTAACATAATTTTGAAAATTATTATTATGATTTCATGTATTTGATATGTAGATAAATCCACGTTAAAATTAATTTATGCGAATAACAAGTACCACTAGATATAAATTTTACAAAATTGTATAAATAATGTAAAAAAAATTATATATTAAGAAATTATTAATTTATGTATCAAGTGAGGTTTAAGGATTTTTTTTAATAATATATTATTTTATAAATTTTACAAATTATTGATTTAGCAAGTTTGACCCAAATTGAGACCAATAAAAAGTATTATTAAATCAAGGTTATTAATTTATCAAGTATTAATGTAAGGAGGTTTTACTTTAAAATGTACAAATCCATTATATATATATATATATATACACATTAAAAATCAAACATGGTCTGCATTCTAAAAAAAAAAAGAGAAATTATAGTGAATACCCAATTTTTAAAACTTAATGTAAGTTATTACTCAATCTTTTGAAAAATATAACCAACTACCCAAATGATTCAATTACTTATACTGTGGTAAATAGTGGTAATTTACTTAGTTACCAAAAGCATGTGCAAGTAATTCACTGATTGACTAGAAACTCAATTACTCTAAAAGTTTGAGTATTTATTTTTATTGTTATATAAAGTCTAGGTATTTGCCTACTTCAAAAAAAAAAAAAAAGGGAAAATAATGCAAAAATGACACGCATAGTCTACCTCTATAGGAGTGGCAAGGCTTTAATTAGGGACTTGTTTTTCAAAGAAAGTTAGGTTGGCCTAATATTTGATTAATTTCTTAATCTCTCTTTGATTATATAAGACTCGGTAACGGCTCTCTTAATTCTCATTACATTACCCCCTATCTCTCCCAGCACTCGTCACATTCTAAAAACTAAACTAAACACAATAACAAAGATAATCATGGCTTGTTTTAGATCCACCACTCTGCTAGTGCTTATTGTTGCTCTCTTTATTGCAATTGGTACAACTGGTACCAATGCAAGGAAGCTTGTGCAAGCTGCTGTTTCAGCGCCAGGTTTAAATATCGGTGCCCTTTTTGAAGCTCTTCAAGGTCTGGGTGGTGGTGGTGGTGGTGGATCTCCTTGAAGAGATTATATTTATACTTGATAAATAAGTACTACTTGGAAACAAGAGGTTTAACTTCGCATTCATAGATAATGAGACACGCTCTATATGAAATAAATAAATAAATACGCATTATATATTACTAATCACGTAATGTTTCCCTTTTATGCTCTATATGAAATAAATAAATACGCATTATATATTACTAGGTTGGGCATTCCATCTCCATTCACCATCTTAATGCTCCACAAGCTACGCATCTGTCCAATCTCACCAAGAAGAAACACACAAAGAAGATAAAATGGTGCAAGAGAGGAGCCTAATACACTAGTAAAATGAAGAGTATTCCCGAATGCGCTATCCGCGACTGATATATGAAAAAAATCAGTCGCGAAAAGTTGAAAAGTTACTTAAATCGCGTATACTCATCTGCGACTGATTTTTTTTACAAAATCAGTCGCGCATAATCGAAATAAAAGTGGGACCAATTCTCGCGAACTGTTGCGAACTATCCGCGACTGATAGTGGTATATATATTCAGTCGCGGATAGTTGGCGTCAATTTTTTTTTGGCACCAAATATGCGCACAATTCCCATAGCTTTCCGCGACTGATTATTCAGTCGCGGATAATTTTTTCTGCGAGTGAACTGTCACTCGCGGACAATGGTGGGAAAACTGAAAAGACGCGCACAGTGTTAAATCAGTCGCGGAAAGTGCAAAATCCCGTCCCGAGGCAGGAAAATAGGAACGTTATTATGCCTCACTTTCCGCGACTGATATATCAGTCGCTAATGCTATTATCCACGACTGAAATATCAGTTGCGGAAAATCCCCGAAGTTTATTTTGATATTTTTGTTTCAGTTCTCCATTCTCTCTATCGCTCACTCTCTCTTTTCTCTCCCCGCCTCGAATGCCGCCGGCCCCCATCGTACGCTGCCGTCCTCGAACGCTGCCCCCTAATCGAATGCGCCGCCCCACCATCGAACGCCGGCTCTCGTCGCACGCCGGCCTCCTCGAACCCCGCCTGTCCTCGAACCCCGCCCCTCCTTGAACACTGCCGTCCGTCGCGAACGTTGGCCTGTCGTCCCGCCGCGCGTCCATCGCACCGCCGACCGTCGAACTTCGCCACCCGTCGAACACCACCGCCCTTCGGCGCCGCTGCTGCCGCCGCCTAACTTCGCTCGCTGCCGCTGTCTCCGTCGCAGACACCGTCGCCGCTGTTGCCGCCACTGCCGCACTTTGCCGCTGCCGCCGCCTGCCGGTAAAGTTTATTTAATTTTATTTGTTTTATAATTTTTTTAAATTATTGAATAATGTAGTTATGTTTTATTTTTAGTTATTTATTTTTTATTTAATTTTCATTATTTTATTAGTAAAAAAATATTAATTAGATATGAAAATAATAATTAGTAAGTAATGAAATTTGAATTAGTAACTAATTATATATTAATTAAGTACATTAGTTAAATAATAATTACTTAGTTAATAATCAAATTAAAATTTAAAATAAATTAGTAAAATAATAGGTAAGTAACTTAAATAATAACTTAGAATATACATTAATAATTATAAAATAAATATATAAATTAATAATACTAATTAATAATATAACAAGTTATAAATTAATAATGTAAACGTAAATACTAATTAACTAGTAATTATTAACGTAAATAATAATTAATTCATATTTATTTAATATAAATAATATCGATGATAATAATGAAATAATCATTAATTTGAATTTTTAATAAGTAAATAAAATCAATTGATAAATATAAATACAATTAAGTTATAAGATAATTGCTAACATTAAATATTAATAATATAATTAATGCATAATTAATAATAAATTTTTACAATATTTGTCAATAAAATAAATAATAATAACAATTATATAATTAATAAAGTTCTTATGAAATCTACAGAGTAATAAAGGATAAGAGTTGGACTAAAATGACGAATAGACTAAATAGATGGTATGTAGTGGAGCGAATGAGTTTTCAGAAATGGCGAAATTATTTGCTGACGATGAAGGGAGAGCATCATGTCCGTGCATCAAGTGTTTGAATGCGATGGGTCAACCGACTAACACAATATTTTATTACATTGCTCAGTTTGGTTTCGATCAGTCGTATGATGTTTGGGTAAATCATGGTGAAGTACTTACGGGTTTTGAAAATATCGAAGAAATTCACGGAGTGGTGGACAGTGGTGGCGAAGAAGATAATGACGACGTGGAAGACTTATTGGATGATGCTTTTCTAGGTTCAGACAACGAAGGTGGTTATAATACCGATGAAGGGGCTAATCGTAGTGCTCGACATGATGATCCTGACGTTGAGAAACTATTTGACGATATGGAGAAGCTATTACTTTCAAGATGTGAAGATTTTTCAGTCTTGAGCTTCTTGTTGAGGATGATGCATGTGAAGGTGACATGTAAGATGTCGAACATAACAATAAATATGATGTTGCAGCTGCTAAACGAAGCTTTTAAAATGGCAATTTTGCCAAAGAATCATTATGAGGCGAAAAAATATCTGCGGTCGCTTGGTTTGGGGTACGAGTCAATCCACGCATGTGAAAATGATTGCGCACTATTTTGGAAAGAGAATAAAGATACGCAGTTTTGTCCTGTTTGCAAAAGTAGTCGCTGGGTGGAAAAGAGGACGTCGGAGGGGAAAAAAGTTCCGAAGAAGGTTTTACGTTATTTTCCTATTACTAGTAGATTGAAAAGATTTTACAGCTCGAGATATACTGCTAAAGAGATGAGATGGCATCACATAAATAAATTGAAGAAGGATGGGGTTATGAGACATCCAAGTGATGGAGAGGCTTTGTCTCATTTTGACGCAACGTTCCCTGACTTCGCCTCCGACCCGAGAAATGTCCGACTTGGGTTAGCAAGTGATGGTTTTAACCCATTTGGAACTATGAGCTTGTCTTATAGTATGTGGCCAGTGATGTTGAGACCTTATAATATGCTGCCGTGGAGGACTATGACGGCTTCGTCCTTTATGATGGCTTTGTTGATTCCGGGACCTGACATTCCAGGAAGAGACATAGATGTTTATCTCCGTCCGTTGATTGATGAATTGAAGATTCTATGGGAAACAGGAGTCGAGGCATATGATTGTGTGTCGAAAGAAAAATTCAACATGCGTGCTACGCTTATGTGGACAGTGAACGACTTTCCTGCGTATGGGTACTTATCTGGTTGGAGTACAAGTGGCTACAAAGCATGTCCTACCTGCAAGGAAGATATGTCTTCTGTTTGTTTGAGAGACAAGGTGTCTTATATAGGTCATCGACGGTTTTTACCACTTGAGTATTCGTAGAGGAAGTCGCGAGATTTTAGCGATAAGACGAAAAATAGGAGGGCTCCAATTGAATGCACTAGAGAAGACTGCTTGAGGCAGTTGGAAAACGTGCCTTCAATGTTTGGAAAAGTTGGAGGAAAAAAGAGAAAACGAGATTCGCGTAATTTGAACTGGACAAAGCGAAGCATTTTGTTTGAACTTCCTTATTGGGATAAGTTATTGTTGCGCCACAACATTGATGTCATGCATGTAGAAAAAAACTTATGTGATAATTTATTGGGAACAGTATTAGACATTACAGGAAAAACAAAAGACACCGATAAGGCAAGATTAGACTTAGAAGATATGAATATTCGACGGGAGCTTCACTTGATTGAATCCAATGGTCGATGCTCAAAACCTCCAGCAGCATATGTGTTGAGTCAGATAGAGAGAAGAACATTTTATCGTTTTCTTAAGTCCGTACGATTTCCTGACGGCTTCGCTTCAAATTTGAGTAGAAATGTTGTTAAAGAATAAGGAAAGCTTTATGGTCTTAAATCGCACGGCTGTCATATATTGCTGCAGCGTATACTCCCAATCGTCATTCGTCCTTTTCTGACTAAGCAAATACGAGACACATTGATGGAATTAGAACAATTTTTCCAGAAACTTACTGCTCGAACATTAGAGGTTCAAGATTTGAAGGCTTTGGAAGAAGGTGTTGTCTTGGTATTATGTAAATTGGAGCACATATTTCCTCCAGCTTTTTTCACAATAATGATTTATTTGTGTGTTCATCTTCTGCGAGAGGCCATTTTAGGAGGGCCAATTCATTCGAGATGGATGTATCCTGTTGAGCGGTACTTATGACATTTAAAGAAATACGTCCGCAATAAGGCAAGACCAGAAGGCTCGATTGCAGAAGGGTATATTGCCCAAGAGGCTATGACATTTTCAGCTCAATACTTGCGTGAGATTCAATCTAAATTTTCAATGCGTACACGAGATGATGAGAAACTCCAACATAAAAGAAATTATGCTTTGGAAGTGTTTCGTCCAGTTGGTCGTCCGATTGGGAAGAATGATTATAATTATTTATCGACAGATATTTTGGACTAGGCAAAGTGGTTTGTACTTAACAATTGTCCATAAGTTGAACCATACTTAGAGTAAGTAATCCAATTTTATGATTGTAGTTTCATTATTAACTTACTCATAGTGTATAATTTAAGTTTTTTTTTTTTAGTGAACACAAACTGATTTTGCAACACCAACTCACATCGTCAAATATTGACCAACTTCAGCAATCGTCATTTCCAACTTGGTTCCAGGAACGGATAATAATAATACTTAAAGAATTTATAACGCTTCATTTAATGTATATACATATCTTATTTGAAATATTTAAATGCAGATTGGTAAATTATATCATGAGAAGCCGTCAGATGTATCTGATGAACTGTATGCACTATCTTGTAGTCCGGATGCTCATGTCAACTCTTATAGTACATACGTTGTCAACAGTGTCAAGTTCGTCGTTAAGTCACGCGATGATCGGCGTCAAACCCAAAATTGTGGAGTTGTTACTGCAGGAACACATGCCGGTATTAAAGATGATTATTACGGATATTTAGAAGAGATTATTGAGTTAGTCTACATTAAAGACTACCGGGTTGTTCTATTTAAATGCAAATGTTTGATACGGATCGACGAAGGAAGCACGTTATATAAGAGCCTCATTTTATTAGTATCGATACAAGTCGTGAAGCGTATAAAGAAGATCCTTTCGTTTTTGCAACTCAAGTGCGTCAAGTATTTTATATTGACGATCCTAGCAAGTCAAACCCAAATTGGAAAATCATCCAAAGATTTAATCATAGACACTTGTGGGATATCCCTAACGACCAAGAAGATGTGGAACGGTCGTTGGATGAAATTGAATCACTGTCAGATTCGCGCACTATCTCGTTCGAAATGACCAACTTCGACAATGTCGCTTTTGATCGAGATGATGTGCCAGCAGAAGTTGTAGATCGAGCCGTTGTTGTAGAAGATGATGGCAGTGATGATGAGATGCATCACAAGCTATACTACAGGGGTGGCTGGCAGAACGATCACGCGAGAAATGAATATTTAAGTCTATTTTAGTTTTAAGTTACTTTTTTTAAAGGTTATGTTACTTTAAAATACTAACTTATCTAATATTTTTTGTTGAAGGAGGATAAGAATTTATTTATCGTTTTATTTATGTCATGATTATTAATTTCTTATTTGAATAGGCCTATGAAGTAGGCCAAACTATTTTAAAGAGATTTTAAGTTGACATAATAATATGTTGATGATGTTTGGATTTACTATTATGTTATTTAAAAAAAAAATAGCCGGCAATATTTGTAAGTAAATTCTAAAAGTATTTTAAAAAAAAAATTATTGAGAAATTTTAGAAAATGATTGAAGAAAGTAGTAAGTAACGACTTGAAAAAGTCGGGTTGCTACAACTATAAATACCAATCAAATGTCAGATTATCTGCTACCATCAATGGTCACTTATATGATAAGCTAAAGAAAGGCGACCAAATTTGCTTTCTATGGTTACAGGAAGTATTGACCATGCTTGATCGCCTATATATTATTATTGACAACCATTTTTTTGTGTTTGATACTATTGACTACCAAAATTATTGGTGAAGTTCTTTCATACGTATTCCAATAGTATCGGCAACCATGTATGTTCGCTGACAAATTTACTACCTCGATAATTTTATCCAATTTTTGAGACCTCGTAGAAAATTTTTTGCCTAATCAGCAATCATCTATCGGTCGGTGATACGTACTTTTATATATTATAGTATTTTCCACGACCATATCTGATCGCCAATGTCTAAACGGTCGCCGATATAGGAGGTCGTAAAAAGACCTAGCTCGCAAGTCCCACCAATTTTTTACTGCCAACAACTAAATGAAAAAAAAAAGCCTCTCTCTCTCTCGCCCCCGACGTATTGGCTCCCCCACCCCGACCCCTACCCTCTATCAATCTCCTCCCCATCTCAGACCCTCCGTCGTTTTCCTCCTATCCCTACAACACCTTGCCGCTCTCCTCCTCGCCATCGACCTCACGGTATTCCTCTACCCCCGATCCTCGTCTCTCCACTATCCCCCGTTCTGGCCTTGTATTCCACTGTACAACCTCCGCCAGACAGCTTGCATTGCACCCTCGCCCTTAGCTTGCTATGTGTCCCCACCCTTGCCCCGCTAGCCCGCAGTCCCCGTTGTCGTTGTCCATAACCCACTGTCGTCCTGCAAACCGATCAGTGGTGGTAAATTTGCTTAAATTTATTTTATTTTTTTAATTAACTAGTGTTTGGTTTTATTTATTTTTTATTTGTTTCGTGTGTGTGATTAATGATGTCTTATTTGTTAAGGGGAATTTTGAGGAATACCCAACTTTTGGTAAAATGATAATCTATACTCCATGTGTGTTTACTTTTAATTTACGCCCTAAAATTTACACTACAAACATAGAATGAAAACAAAGGGAACACGCCACTTGAGACATAAATTATTAAGTGGTACTAACAATGACCTTATTTGTAATTTTTCTTTTGTTAAATGTATGATTGTGTAGGCCTAACTGTATCCCTCATGGGTGATTGTGAGTTGATTCGTGATTTATTTGGGTTTAGACTGACATTGTCTTAAAGTTTAGATTTTTTTTAATAATTTGTTAAATTTGGGGCATGTTATGATATGTAATATTTTTGTTTTTATTTTTGTTTGTTTGTTTGTTTTTTTTTTTTTGCTGGAAAGACATCAGCCATTTAATTCATTCACAATTAGCTTGAATTAACATGGAAACATCAT
This sequence comes from Boehmeria nivea var. tenacissima, assembly GCA_018132145.1. Taxonomy (NCBI): domain Eukaryota; kingdom Viridiplantae; phylum Streptophyta; class Magnoliopsida; order Rosales; family Urticaceae; genus Boehmeria; species Boehmeria nivea. The sequence continues at coordinate 5,099,429 of CM030882.1, forward strand.
TTGGCAACTCAAACCATTAAAAAGTTCCGATAAAGGAACCGTTGAGAGTTAACCGAATAATAAGATCCGCAGGTCTATTAGCTTCTCTTACAACCCAACAAAACTCAATCTTAACAAAGAAAATACAGAGTCCTAGAATATGATAAAAGAGGGACCAACAGCTCCAATCCAGCGGAACGAAAAGCGTTTGACAAGGCTTCCATTGTACTCTTGCAATCCGATTCGATGATGAGATGATATGATTTGTTGATTGTTGTGAAAATCATTATTGTTTGGTGTTCTTGGAAATTATCATATGGATTATTTGGTATTATTTTGTTAGTTTATGCAAATTTGTGATTTTTTCCCAGTGTTGAATTTTGTGGGATTTTGAGAGTTACTGAAATGAAAAAAAAAAGAAAAAAAGATAGGTATGGCTTAGAAACTAAATAGATATATTTAGGCAATATTTTCATGTTTAGTTATAAAGTACATTATTTAGACTAAGGTTGTAAGAGAAGATTCCTTACCTTTTCGTTAAGTGACAATGAAGAAGGTAAACAACAATTTCGATGCAAAAACTATAATGTTTTGTCAGAGACGACAAGGTCTTGTGTAAAATGAATGGGTTTTGTAGAAAACTAACTTTTTTTTTTCCAGAGAAGACTGGATTTTGTTAAAAATGACTATTTTGGTTAAAATGAGATTGTTGGAAATAACAACACTGGTACGCCCAAGACGACAATGTTTTTGCGCAAAATGACACTTCTTCAGAAAAATGACACTAATTACGCAAAAAGACATTTTTGTCACAATCCACATTTATAAAACATAAAATAATGAAAATTCTAATAAATTTGTGAATAAATTGTGATCTTAATAATAATAATAATAATAATAACAATAATAATGACGACGGCGACACTATTAATAATAATAAAAATAATAAAATACATTTATTATAATAGTATATATTATTGGTCAAAATAATTATAAATTAAGCAATAGAGTTAATATAATAAGAAAGTACCAATATGTACCTTAATAATCGCCAATTTTTCATCTTGTTCAAGCACGATCTCAATGGATAAAATAGAACACGGGTATTTTACAATTAGTAAACTTAAGCTAAAGTCCTATAAAATAGAACACGAGTAAAACAATAACCGAGAGCTTTGCGAACTTAATTAGCCAAAGTTATCATTTCTTCGGAGGTGCTAATTCGATGATTTATGATTTTTAAAAACCCAGGGTTTGCTCACCTAATAAGGGCTTCGAGGTTCCATCCAAGGATATTCTTGTTCTCAACTTTATTCGTTTCTTAGATATCTTTCGTGGTCTTTAGGCCCGAGTTAGGTTAACTAGGTCAGCTTTTAAATCCCATTACTTTTCTTTTTATAAAAAATTCGTAGCTCAAAAGATCACGAGAGGGTTAGGTCTTGTGGTGAGGATAGCGTTCCTATTGCGATCGTTCTTGGGAGCGAGGATCATAAAGCGACTTTGTGTGGAAGTCGCTCAAGAAAAGTCAACTCGCGCGGATCTTGAGACGGCCGCAGCAACTGTCGCGGAGTAGGAATCTGCTACTGATGATCATAACTCATGCGAGATAGATAGAAGGAAGTATATGTTTGCATAAGAACCTATTCTCACACTGAGAAACAAGTCACGCGGGCCTCTAGTTGGTCAAGAAGATGCCCCATCTCAGTGGTGCAATTCGCCTACATCAGATGCGCGTTGACGAATGGTCGAACCACCTACCCAAGTTCACAGTCACATTCAACTTCATGACCATCTCTTATGAATCGAGGCTGCCACTGCATATGTTCATCTGCAACATGCTATTGTGCTACAACCTTTTTCCTACACAGCTGAACCCTAACACTTATCAGCTAATGGAGTGTTGCTTCCTTTTTTGGAGGCAATAGAATGATTGGACGGATATTTCATTGAGGGAGTTCGTACGCATCTACAGGATGATGAACTATTCGAACTAGCACAGACTGTACCATGTATAGTGTCACAACGATGTGCCCAGTCTATTTCTCCATACATCGTCTTCGAAGGATAGATGACAGGATGAGAACTTCTGTATCAAAGAATAATTCGACATTAAGAACTTGTGCCGTGTCATAAATCCCAACCAAAATATCGGCGATCACATAACATAATCAGCGACTACAATATATGGTCACTAGAATCAACGACCACAGAAAGTGGTCGACGATAAGAATCAGCGACCACATCATGATTTTCGGCGACCACTGATAAGTGCACCAAAGTACTTTCAATGTGCTTAATTGTATAAATTTACTAGAATTATTTAGATATAAATGAATATTTTCATGATTTTTAAAGATTATTATTTTTGTTGGAAAATATATATTTTAGTTTGTCATAATTTGATTTATATATTAATTTTAGTTTAATTTTATTTATAGGATTGAAATTGGAAGAGATTAGGGCAAAAAAAAAAAACTCAAAATCACACAAAAGCCCAAAGAAATAGCCTAGACGCCGCATTAGCCAACCAATGGGACCCACACGGCCAAGGGGCCCAATCATCACGCGGATTTGTATGCCAACGCGGACCAAGCCCAGTAGCCGCCTCTTCCCGAATGTGAAGCGCGAGTCTTGCACACAGCAGCGCCCATATGGACTCGTTCCTTCAGCGCCAGCGCCCGCGAATGGCGCTATTGTCTCAGACGACATCACGCGGATTTGTGTGCCAACGCGGACCAATCCCAACAACCGCCTCTTCCCGAATATGAAGCGTGAGTCTTGTGCACAGCAGCGCCCATATGGGCTCATTGCTTAAGTGCCAGCACCCGCGAGCGGCGCTATTGTCTCAGACTATAGGTGGGCTTGAGCGCAGCCCCTCAACCAATAAAGTGGGAGATTCGTGCACAAGTAGGCCCGGATGTTTCCCATACGCCAAGCAACTCTCGTCCATTCTTGGATTGCCACGTGGCAAGTACAGCCCGGAAGTTCCCTTGCTCGGCCAACGCCGCAGGACTTCGCCCAATCTCTACTCGCCACGTGGAATTTCCTCTCTAATGCCGCCAATCTCCGTGTGACACGTGGCAAGCCCGAGCCTAATTTTCCTTCAGCGTGGAATTCGATTCTCAGCTTCGAATTTGTCAGTTTAATTGTCAAAATATCTCCAAGAATTTGTAGAAATTATCTCATTTTTATGTTTATCTTTTTCTATTAGTTTTCCTATTACTAGCCTCTCCTAAACACTATAAATAAATGTGTTGAATATAGTTTTTTTTTATTTTTTTTACCATTATCTTTATAATAGACAATTTATTTTCTTATGCTTTGGAGGTTAAGCTAAATTCCTAGCAAGACTATGGATGAACTCAATTGTGTAACTTCATTGTCTCAATTTAGATCCCAAATTAAGTGCTTAAAAGTTAGATTTGTATTATAAATTAAGTTCTTAATTATTTCTAAAAAATTATGTTGTTTTATTTTTCAAGTAAATTTAGTCATGCTTGATTTTATGTGATTTTAAAGAATAGTAATTTCATTAATTTGCTTATTTTGTAAGTTTTTCTTTTACTACAATATTATCGAATTGATATATTGTCGATTTTTGAATGCTTATAGAATAGAATTTTTTAGGCATTTAACCAAACTTTTGGGTGATTTTTTAGAATTTAGCCATAGTTTCACGAAATTAGGGATTTAGCCATAAAATGCAACATTTTTTGTTACACGAAACATATATACGTGTAAAAGTATAACATTTTATGTTACATGTTACATTTAATGTTACATTTTTTACACGTATATATATTACATGTTACAAAAAATGTTACATGCTATGTGGGTAAATCCATAATTTCGTGAAACTATGGCTAAATCCTTCAAACTTTACTTTTAAAATGGCTAATTGCTTAACTGGCCCTATAGAATATGCGATTGAATTTTTATTTTGTTTGGTTAATCCTTTACTGCATTATTGTCAATTTAATATATCGTCGATTTAGGATAGTCAATAAAATTTTTATTTGTGGTTTTAATTGAAAGAACTTTTTCATAATAAAATATTGTAGTTTAATTTTAAGGTCTTAATGTCATATTTTCAGATTGCTTGTTTGAGATGTGAAACTTGCAATTGAGTAATAAATTTGAATCGAAATTGGTGTCAGCAAAGCAAAACCATTGAGTGACTGCTAAAGCCTTATTAATTTTCCTCATTGATTGTCTATTTTGTTTTATTTACTTTTTTTGATTCTAAATTTTCTTTAATTCAAAATTCTCATTCTTTTTAATATTTTTATTTTTATCTCTTAAAGTTTGTTTCGAGTTTTTAATTGTTTATTTTAACCTCCTCGTGAAGACGATTCCGCTTTCATTATGCTATCAACGACTGCTTTACCTTTTGCAAAATTTGGGTGTGATCAACCACTTTTGTGGTCGCCGAAACTATTGATTCTAATATTAAGTTCGACCCTTATATATACACACAACAAATATATATAATACAAATAGAGAAACGGCGTCGTCTTCCTTAGCACCTCCAAGCCAAACAATGGGTCGTCCCAAGCGTCTCACCAAAGTGTTTGAGCGCTATCACACGTGATGACCAACTCCATTACTTGCCCATTAATTGCTATGTCGTTCAGTTGTATAGTCCATTTCATATGTAATGTCGTTTAATGGCCTTTAGTGCCTCTGATGACTTGTCATTTTATTATTAGCAACACTCTAATGTTTGGATGATATATATACCAGAATAAAGAAGTGAAAAGGGTATGACGTATTTGATAGCAGAGTGAATGATTTCTAATTTCTCATCTCTTTCTTCCTTCTCTGTGACTTCCCTTTGGAATCTCTTATACCATTTGGTGCTTTCATTCCTTTCCCATTTCCATGGCTGCCAACACCTGTGGCAAAAAGGAGGAACGATTAGACCGTATTGAGCTGGCTTTGAAATGGTGCTTAAGGAAATTCAAGCCCTGCATTCACAAAACCAGATTACGTAGACCAATTTTACGGCGGTTTCCGACGAACTCTGAGCCCTCACCATCCAAATCGCCTCTGCCCACTCTCAACCACCGTTCCCCACCTCCGCCACCGCCTCCCCGTCTTCAACGACTACAACCCAGCCTCACCACACCCCAGATCTGACCCCGACCGACTAGCACTCTGCATGCCCAATAACCAACTATCTTAAAGGTATTCGCCTCGATGTACGCCGCTTTAATGGTGCCGATGTTTGTGAATGGATTCCAAAATCCAACAATACTTTGAATAGCATAACGTACCCGCGGATCAGCGAGTTAAGCTCGCTAGTTTTTACTTTGATGGCAAAGTATGCTCGTGGTACTAATGGATGGAATGTCATAATAAGACCTCTGATTGGAACTCATTCTTGGCCGAACTTACGGTTCGTTTCGGTGCGGCACAAATTGATAATGGTGAGGAACTGTCATCAAAACTGACCCAAACCAGGACGGTCCTAGAATACCAAGAACAGTTCGAATTATTGTCCAAACGCGTCTCCTGGATCTCCTCGATGTTTTTGCTGAATTGTTTCTTGTCCGACTTGAAATTGACGATTCACTATGAGGTCGAATCGTTACAACCTACATCGATTTCTATGGCTTTCTGGCTCACCCAGCTCCAAGAATGAAAGTTTCTCTTGAACAAACCACCCCGCCTCTACTCTCCCTTACCGCCACTCCAACCGATCCCATCTTTTCTGTAGCCCAAAACATCCCCATCTACACCCACCTTTCTGAACACCATCACCCTGAAACCACCAAACATACCACCCCATAATCCGCCCACCCTCTCCAGCCGTCCTACTCACCGCCTCTTCCAAAGTCAACTTCATGAAAAGCGCCTTAAAGGGCTCTGTTACTACTGCAACGACAAATATACATTCAGCCATAAATGCAAGCCTTCCTTTAACATTCTCTTTGGCAAGGACTACCTTGCCAATGAACCTCTCCTCGATTATGAGTTGGTGGACATCGAGGGTTCCTCAAAAATCAGTTGCACGCACTTGCCGGGTCAGCCAACCCTCGAACACTTCGCTTTGTTGGGTACATTAATGGCAAGCCACTTACAATTTTGGTCGACTCCGGGAGTACCCACAATTTTGTCCAACCACGTGTGGCTAATTTACTAAACCTACCCGTACATCACACCTTGTCTTTTGACGTCACAGTTGGCAATGGGTCGACCATTAGATGCGAGGGTAAATGCAACGCTGTCCTGATCTCCATCAAGCAATCAGTATTCTCTGTGGACTATTTTGCTCTCCCTAGACATGGTGCCGAGCTTATCCCCTGTATGGATTGGTTCCGAAGCCTAGGCCCAGTCCTTTTTGACTATAATGCCTTGACCATGTCCTTCCCTACTCGCACGGGCCAGACCACCCTCCATGGCCAAAATGCATTTCAACCAAAACCCATCACATATCCCCAATTTTGCCACCTCCTACGGCGAGACTTTATCCTTTGCTCCTTTCATGTCGCACCATTCTCGTCCACCCCAATTGACACACCGTCCTTACCCACCGAAACAGCCCCGCCCATTACTGCCCTACTTAATGAGTTCGTGGATATCTTCCAAGAACCTACTACTCTACCCCCACACCGTTTCATCGACCACCGCATCACCCTTCTTCCCAATACCCCTCCTTTTTCCCTTCGGCCCTACCGTTACCCGAGATTTCAAAAAGAAGAAAAAGAGAAGCAAGTTGCTGAGATGCTAAAATCTAGGATCATTTAACCGAGTTCTAGCCCGTTCGCATCGCCTATTCTTCTTGTCAAAAAGAAAGACAGAACGTGGCGGTTTTGCATCGACTACCACTCCCTAAACACCATCACTGTTAAAGACAAGTTTCCTATTCCAACCACCAATGAATAACTTGATGAACTTCATAACGCTTCTATTTTTTCTAAGCTTGATTTGCGTGCAGGTTATCACCCATCAAGGCCTTTACGAGTTCCTCGTCATGCCTTTCAGCCTCACTAACGCACTGGCAACTTTTCAAGGCCTTATCAACTCCATTCTCCAACCGTTACTTTGCCAATGTGTCGCCGTGTTCTTCGATGATATTTTGATCTTCTCCACCAACTTGGACGACCATCTCCACCATTTGTGGCTTGTCTTCCGAACTCTCCGCAATCACAGTTTGTATGCCAAGCACTCTAAGTGCATCTTTGGACAGCCTACCATGCACTATCTTGGCCATGTGATTTCTGCTCAGGGTGTCACTATGGACCCATCCAAGGTTATGCCATTTTCAATTTGCCGGTTCCAGCGAACATCCGCAAGATCCGTGCCTTCCTCGGCCTTACAAGTTATTACTGCCGTTTCATCAAGGGATTCGCCTCCATTGCTGCCCTGCTCACGGACTTGTTGGGCTCTACCACCTTCTCTTGGACACCGCTGTCCGTCACTGCTTTCCTCGCCCTCAAGCGAGCCGTTACCACTGCCCCGGTACTTGCTCTTTCAGATTTTTCCTTCTAATTTGTAGTGGAAACTGACGCCTCCGGGATTGCAATTGGCACTGTGCTCCATCAGAACGAGCACACGATTGCTTATTTCAGCAAGAAAATATGCCCGCGAATGCGCGCCGCGTCCGTGTATGTCCGAGAACTCTATGCTATCACCGAGGCCGTCAAGAAGTGGAGCTATTATCTTCTCGGCAAGCATTTTACTATCCGCACGGCCCAAAAGAGCCTTCGTCATCTTCTTAGCCAAGCCGTTTAAACACCGGAGCAACAATTTTACCTCACTAAATTGAACGGTTTTGATTATACAATCTCCTACAAACCTGGTCGTGACAACGCTATTGCTGATACCTTGTCCCGTCACCCCACCCATGCTTCTTACAACACCCTAGCTGCCTCCGCCGCACGACCTCGCCTTCTCGTCGAGATACAAGCTGAGCAAGCGAGTGATTCCTTTTTATACGGACCTTCTCATGTATAGTGACAAGATACTCCTTTCTCCTACATCTCCTCTGCTTGTGCCCATCATTACCGAGTTATACTCGAGTCTTCTAGGCAGCCACGCCGGTATCCAACGCAACATTACCCGTGTCCAATGCTCCTTCTTTTAGGCCACCCTCCGTAAAGACGTGACCGTTTTCGTTCAACAATGCTTTATTTGTCAATCCACTAAAGATCCAACACATTCGCCACTGGGTCTCCTCTAACCACTTCCTCTTCCTCGCAACATATGGGAAGAGATTTCCATGGATTTCATCACTGATCTTCCGCCATCGAATGGTTCGATGACTATTCTCGTCATCATCGATTGTCTCTCTAAGTGTGGTCATTTTCTTTCCTTGCCTACCTCATACACTGCGGCTAAAGTCGCTGCTCTTTTCTCCAAAGAGTATTGTCGCCTTCATGGATTTTCGAAAGTCATTCTTTCCGATCGTGACCCCATTTTCATGTGTCATTTTTGGTCCGAACTCATGAAACTTAGTGGCACCACTCCACAGTATTTCACCCGTAAACCGAGGTGATTAACCGCACTCTTGAACAATACCTCTACGCCTTTTGTTCCGCCAAACCTCACTGCTGGTCTAACATCGTCCACTGGGCCGAGCTTTGGTTCAACACCTATTTTCATACCTCTGCTGGCACAATACCTTTTCGGGTTGTCTACGGCCGCGACCTGCCGTCGATCTCTGACCATCTAGCTCCGGTGGCATCCTCTGACTTGGTTCAACGCGAGCTACTTAATCGCCAACAAATCCTTCACCACATGCGCATCAATCTGGAGTCTGTGCAGCGCCGAATGAAGAAGAACGTTGACAAACAGAGTAAAGATGCTACCTTTACCGTTGGCGACTGGGCCTTTCTCCACTTACAGCCGTATCGCCAATATTCCGTCGCTTGACATGTCTTTCACAAACTGTTCAACCGATACTTCGGACTTTTTCGCATCACGGCACGGGTCAGCGCCGTCACCTACCGCCTCGATCTGCCACCCTCTCCGGGGATCCATAATGTCTTCCACATTTCCCTCCTCAAAACGTACAAGGGTCCCCTGCTAGTCAAGATCATTTCTTTACAGTCTTCACTCACCACTCTGCCAGTACAACGGCGCCACCGTTCCTCAGGTGCTTGTTTCTTGCGGCGAACTGGGACCCGATGGCGCCTCTTGGGAGGATGAGCAAGCCTTCAAGGCTTCTTTTCCCAACTTTGACCTTGAGGACAATGTCCCTTTTGAAGGGCTGGGTATTGATACAAATAGAGAAACGACTTCGTCTTCCTCAACACCTCCAATCCAAACGACTGGTCGTCCCAAGCGTCTCACCAAAGTGCCTGAGCACTATCGCACGTGAAGACCAACTCGATTAATTGCTATGTCGTTCAGTTTTATAGTCCATTTCATATGTAATGTCATTTAATCGCCTTTAGTGCCGCTGATGACTTATCGTTTTATTACTAGCAGCACTCTAATGTTTGTATGATATATATACCAGACTAAAGAAATGAAAAGGGTATGACCCATTTTGATAGAACAGTGAATGATTTCTGATTTCTCATCTCCTTCTTCCTTCTCTGTGACTTCCCTTTGGAATCTCTTATACCAATATATGTCTAACTTAACTGACATACTCAAGCCCATTTAAAATTGCATATGTATAAGGCATAAACAATGTCAACTAAGATGCACATATATATGTTTTTTTTTTTTGCTAAGAGAAAAGGGGGATCGAATGGTGCTGTTCACGCCCCCACGCCCCATCGGCATTCATAGCAGTCCCGGGGACCCCCGAGGAGTGACAGAGGTCTATCAGGGCTTCCCCACGCGAGACTATTAGGTCCCTAAAATCTGCAAGACAGGGGCCCGCCACACTCCACCTAAGACCACTGGGGTCTCTGGTGCATCCAACTTCAGAGAATTGGGGGTGTGGGGGCTCGAACCCTGGCCTGCGGGGTGGGGAAGACTAGATGGACTTTTCATTGCCACTACACCACCTCGTCGGTGATAAATACACATATATATGTTGAATGAGCCTTTGTTGGCATACCCCTTTTTTTTTTTCCCTCTTATCACCCTCTTTTATTATAATTATTTTTTGTGTAGTATAATTCCAATAACACGTTTAAACATTGTTTAATTGTATTTCTATTTTATCAAAGTTGTCATACACATCCGTTCACACTCGTCTCCTCCACCTTTCCTTTCTTTACAATTTTTTTTTTCTTTTACATTCCATCATAGAAATTCACTCGTTATAAGCATAAAAATTATCTTAGATACGGAGGTATATCGAAAAGGGAAATAAGAAAGGAAAGAAAAATAGAAACTTGCAAGTGGAAGTGGGTGTGGCGTAGAGAAATAAGGAAGGGGGAGAGGAAAAGGAGGAGGCTGGAATGGAATCATTTTCGCAATCAAAACATGAGAAGCAATTAAATAGAATTGTGCATATTTGAGCATTTTGGGGGAAAAGCAAAAGCCTGATGATGTCGAAAATTGCACGTATAGAATGAAGAATCGTATTTTTGTTAAGATAGTTGGTAAAATAATTACATTTAAATTTTAGAATTTCTAATTATAATAAATTTTAATAAGGGTGCGAGAAGAGTAACAAGAAAAGTGTTAATAGAACTCTGATTGGTTGAAATGTGAACAAATATATATATATATATATATATATATATATATATATATATATGGGTCAGTTAGGTAAATAGTCATTTTTAACTGTGTGTTTTCAAAAAATAGCCACAGTTTCAAAAAATTTAAAACTTAGCCATAACACAATATAAGAAATTTATGACAATAACAAAATTACACATAAAAATTATTGTAAGAAATTTCTGACACGTGTCAGAAATTTCTGAAATGGATAGTTTTTTAATTTTTTGAAACTGTGGCTATTTTTTTAAATTATTTTGTAAACAGTGGCTATTTTTTTAAAATTCCTTATATATATATATATCCGTAGATATAGTAAAACCTCGATTAAAATGATAGTTTTGTTAGATGCTAATTTAGTAATTTGATAAATTTAGATGATCATACACTACAAAGGAGACCTATAATATATATATATATATATATATATATAAAAGTTAATAATTTCCTAATGTAGAAATATTTATAACATTATTTTAAAGAATTTACATAATATGTATATAATATTACTCATTTTTCTCTGAAATCGGAATTGATATTGATTTACTAGTTAATAAAGTACGTGAAATTATAATAATAATTTTAAAACAATTGAAATTATTAGTTTTTTTATATAAATAATGAAATATACTTAAATAAATTGATTATTTATTAATGTAAAAAAATTAATTTTTATTAATTTTTAAATAAATTAATAATTTACTAAATTAATAAATTTGTTTGGTCCAGCCGTTACTAAACACAGTAGATGTTTTATTATATACTAAAACCTCTACAAATTAATAACTTATTAACCAAGAAAAATTATTATATATTTTAGTGAATTATAAATTTATCAAAAAATACTTTGACTTTGTTTGCTTTTATTTCACAATCTATAAATAAATTATTAATTCATCAAGATATTTTTCCTATTAATTTAAATAATTTTCATCGTTAACATAATTTTGCAAATTATTATTATGATTTCATGCATTTGTTAAGTAGGTAAATCCACAATAAAATTAATTTATGCAAACAATAAGTAACACTAGATATATATTTTGCAAAATTTTATAAATAATGTTAAAAAATTTCTTTATTAAGAAATTATTAATCTATAAATCAAGTGAGGCTTAATGATTTTCTTAAAAATGCATTCTTTTAAATTTAGCGAATTATTAATTTAGCATGTTCGACCTAAATCGAGAATTATTAAATCAAACTTATTAATTTATGGGCCAGTTAAGCAATTAGTCATTTTAAATGTAAAGTTTGAATGATTTAGCCATAGTTTCACGAAATAAAGGATTTAGCCAAAACATGTAACATTTTAGGTTACATGTAACATATGTACGTGTAAAAAGTGTAACATTAAATGTAACGTTACATTTAAATGTAACGTTACATGTTTTATGTTACATGTAACGTTACATGTAATGTTATACTTTTACACGTATATATGTTACATGTAACATAAAACATGTTATGGCTAAATCCTTAATTTCGACATTTTAGGACTAAATCCTAAAAAAAAAAAATTCAAAAGTTTGGTTATATGCCTAAAAAATTCTTAATTTAATGAGTATTAATTAATGAGGTTTTACTTTAAAAATGTACAAATCCATTATGATTATATATATACATATATATACATAAAAAATCTAACATGGTCTGCACTGGAAAAAAAAATGTTGGGGAAAATAATGCAAAAATGACACGCACAGTCTACCTGTATAGGAGTTGGCAAGGCTTTAATCATGGACTTGAATTTCAAAGAAAGTTTGGTTGGCCTAATCTTTGAATTAATATTCTCAATCTCTCTCCGATTCTATAAGACTCTCATGACAGTGCCCCCTATCTCTCCAACACTCATCACATTCTAAACACTAAACTAAACATAATCGCAAAGATAATCATGGCTTGTTTTAGATCCACCACTCTGCTAGTGCTTATTGTTGCTTTCTTTATTATTGCAATTGGCACAACTTGTTCCAATGCTAGGAAGCTTGCGCAAGTTGATGTTTCTCTCGGTGCCGATTTGTTTGGTCTGGATGAAATTATTGCAGGTCTTCGGGGAAGTGGTGGTATTGTAATTCCTTGAAGATATTATATCCATCCCTTTATATATAAGTACCACTTGGAAACAAGAGGTTTAACATCATATTCATGGATAATGCAATAGGCTCTATATGAAATTTATAAATGCGTATTATATATTACTAATTACGTAATATTTCTCTTTTATGCTCTATATGAACTAAATGAATACGCATTATATATTATTAATCATGTATGTTTCCCTTTTATGCTATATGAACTAAATGAATACACATCATATATTACTAATCATGTATGTTTCCCTTTTATGCCCTATATGAAATAAATAAATGCGCAATATATTACTAATCACTCCATGTTTTTAGTCTGTTTCCCTTTATGCTCTACTAGTTTTCAAGCACGCGCATGCGCGTGTTATTTATCCGATCCCTGCAAAAAAAAATTCACATGTTGTAAAATAAAAATATTTTTTAATAAATGCGCCAAATAAAAGTAAAAATAAAACTTTATTTGGACCCAAAAAAGTATACAACAATAGATGTCAAAAGAGTAAAAAAAATTAAATCCAAATATGGCAAGAATTTTTTTTTTTTTGAGATTACCACGATAAGAAAATAACTTTATTATTGCAATTGGTATAACTGGTACCAATGCAAGGAAGATTTTGCAAGCTGGTGCTGCTCTCGGTGACGAATTGGGTGTGGGTGTGGGTGTGGATGTGGATCTTAACCCTCTCGGAGGCATCAATCTGGGTGGAAACGTTGGAATTGGTGGTGGCGCTGGATCTCCTTGAAGAGATGATATCGATCCTTGATAAATAAAGTACCACTTGGAAACAAGAGGTTTAACATCGCATTCATGGATAATGCGATACGCTCTATATGAAATACATTATAAATACGCATTATATATTACTAATCACGTAATGTTTCCCTTTTATGCTCTATATATGAAAAAAATGAATACGCATTATATATTACTAATCATGTATGTTTCCCTTTTATGCTCTATGAACTAAATGAATACATATTATATATTATAATCATGTATGTTTCGCTTTTCTGCCCTATATGAAACAAATGAATACGCATTATATATTACTAATCACGTAATGTTTCCCTTTTATGCTCTATACGAAATAAATGAATGCGCATTATATATTATTAATCACGTATGTTTCCCTTTTGTGCTCTATATGAAATAAATAAATACGCATAATATATATTATTAATGACTCCATAATTTTAGTATGTCTTCCTTTTATGCTTTATTTGAAAAAAATGAATGCGCATTATATATTACTAATAATGTGTGTTTCCCTTTTATGCCCTATATGAAAATAAAGAAATATGCATTATATATTAATAATCACTTATGTTTCCCTTTTATGCTCTATATGAAATAAATGAATACGCATTATATATTACTAATCACGTATGTTTCCCTTTTGGGCTCTATATGAAATAAATACGCATAATATAGATATTACTACTCACTCCATATTTTTAGTATGTTTCCCTTTTATGCTCTATATGAAATAAATAAATACACATTATATATTATTAATCACTCTATATCCTTAATATGCTACTTTCTTATGCTCGGGAATTTCATTATCCGAGCATACTATTATTACAAGGTCGTTTAGTGATCGATTTTTATAATTTTTAAAATAATTTTTGAATGATGCTCGATGTTACAAAAGGTTTCAGCAGTCATCGGGGCATTTTTCTAATAACCGCTCACAACTCAAGACCCAAAACGTAATATATTGAGATTTGGGGACATAGTTCTTGAATTTAATTAATTAGCTTTTTATAGGTTGAGTTAAATAGAGACCTAAAAGAGAATAATGCCAATAGGCAATAGTTATACAAAATCTTTTAATGGTATCACGGAATATCAATAGATCATATCAAAATAGCATAAGAAACTTCGCAAAATAGATTAATTCGCTCGTTAAAGGAATAGGTCTGTCGGGTATTGGACCACAAGTATGTTCAACCTTGCTAGGTTCCTCTACGATGTCATCTTTTACTTCCTCTGCAGAGTCTTTTGACTTTATATCAACCAGGTACCTCTTCTCATAGCTAAAAGCATCCAGAAAATTTTTGTGAAAGCACTTCTAAGTATAAAGAGACAAAATTAATTATCCATCAGGTTTAATTGAGCCGAAAGAAGAAACAAGCATAATTATTGAGTTGTATATGCACTTCATGAGATCATACAAGCTATCAAGGGCTAGTCTTTTATATATGCTTGCAAAATAGGAAAATAACTAAATGGATTAAAGGGTTGAACGAAAGAAAAAAAATTAAAACACACAAATCAGATGCAGATACATCCCACTTTGTAAGCAGACCGAACACGGATACGGCTTTCTTGTAGAATTGCTCAAGCCGTATGTGCAAAATATTTTGGTTTAATTATGAGATCAAAAGGCCTAATTTAAAGCTGTTGCGAGTTTATATATTGATACAAGCTTACGGTGGCACATGACCGTTAACTAGGAGAAAATATATCCTCCAAAACATGCTTTCTTTCATAAAGCGTGGACACAACTCATATCTTAGCTTGGAAATGTCCTGCAACAAAATATGAGGCATTCATATGAGGTCGTTAGAAAAATAGGAATTAAAAATTTTACGAGTAAAATCACCACCGAAAAACACGCAATTTGAGGCTACTATATGTTCAAACACTCCATTGGGGTCAATTAGTTCTATTTCGTATGGCAAAGAGAACAAAAATATAATCCTCTACGACCCAATTTGTGACCCCTTATTCACTGCCTAAAGAAGATGAAATACTATAAAAAGGTACAAGGAGTACAAGGAGAACATTCTCAGTATGAATAGTCTTCCTAAAGAATTTGAAATATTGGACTTTTTTCATTAGTTAAGAAACTAAGCTTTCTCTGATAAAAGTGACAACTTGTAACTTTCTAGGACTTGCTATCCAAAATGATTAAGAACACCACTACAAAAGTGAACCAGTTTCCCTTTAGATAACTCTTTTACATTCGTGAATATTATTGTTAGATTGTAGTTTGGTTTATTATTGGAATTCAAAAAGGCTATTAGAAAACCAGAAGCTATTGGGTAGTTAAAAGTCCTACATGGTCAGTGGATGTAAGACTTGAAGGATTTATAAGGGAATGTGAGCTAAGGACTTGTAGGTTGAGTGCGGTAAGGAGCGAATAAGGGTACCGCGTTTAGGTCGCACTTGAGCATAGGAGCGAATATTTTTTCGCTTTTATTATTATTCCCAGATTAAATATAGACAGTTGATTGCAAAGAGTAGCGATCCAATGGTCAAATTCAAGAGGCTTTTGGATACAACAACGGCCAGATTTAAGTGACTTTTGAAACAGTCACAACTAAATTAAATAAACCATTAAATCTAGACCGTTGATTGCAAAGAGTTGCGATCCAATGGTCAGATTTAAGTGTCTTTTGGATACAACAACGGTCAGATTTAAGTGACTTTTGCAACAGTCATAACTAAATTAAAAAAACCAAAAATGCTTTTTTTTTTATGTACTTTTTACTTATTGTTCTGTTTATCTATAAGAGTGCTACTTGTGAGATTAGTGTGAGTGTTGTATCTTAAGAGGTAATTTACCATTAACCCGTAGTATTATTGGGGCAAATAACACCTTAAGAAAAGTAGTTCCTATGCCTCTACTCACAAATGATTCCCCAAACACTTTCTGTCATTTTTGGTCTATTTTCTCAACATTAAATACATCAGGCGATTTTTGAAACAGCAATGAAGTTATCTTGATAGTTGAAAGAGCGAGACTGACATGTCTTTGTTGCCACTCCAAGAGGTCCTGGCTAACATTTGAGACTGTATCAACGTCATACAATTATGTATCGTCTGTACATGCAGCCAATCCCAGTTTTATTAAGCTTTCAATAAATACAAAAACTTAATTCAAAAAATAAATACACGACGAATTCTAATACTTATCCAAATTTTCTCAACAACCAAACGGAAAAGGCAAAGCGAAAAGAGTAGAAGGTACATGCAAGAGGGAAATCGCGGAATGTGGTCGGAGTGATTCCCTGGACGAACTCGGCCAACTCCTGTGTCACTAAGAACGTTTCTAGATCCTTCTCCGTCTAAGCCTCCGTAACGGCTCGTTCGCGGGCGGTGTCGCACCACCGACCCTGGAGGCCGCCAATCCCGTAATCCGCAAACCCTCCAATACATATTTCAGAATAAGTCGCGATGCCATGGATTCGAAGACGCTTCCGATGAAGAAGGCAGCGGCAGCGGCATGGCCATATACAAGTAAGGACCCGGAAGTGAAGAAGCCGACGTGGCTGAAGCAAAGTGCTGGTATGGCAGCGAAGACAGCATTGCCACAGCCACCATCATGCTACTTGGCAACACCTGCACCAGCGGCTGCCGCTTCTATGCTGTCAAGATCAGCCACAACCCGCCCCACCTGAACCCATGGACCCTCTCCGACGCCCCTCCGCGACGTCAATAACCTTCTCGCCCCTCTAATGCCCGACCGCACCCCTTTGCGATGATACTCCTCTGCCCCTCGGCGATGGCAACGACCTTCGGCATCCTCTAACATCGACGCCCCTCCATGACGAGAGAGAGAGAGAGAGAGAGAGAGAGAGAGAGAGAGAGAGAGAGAGAGAGAGAGAGAGAGAGAGAGAGAGAGAGAGAGAGAGAGAGAGAGAGAGAGAGAGGTTTAATAAAAAAATTCTAATTATTTTGAAATAAAAAAAACTTTAATTAAAGGTAAATTAATAGTTTTTTAGACGGTAATTAGGTCTTTTCAGCTATTATCTTTGACTAAAATTAAGTCGAAAGATAATTATAGACATATTTAAAAAACTAAAATCAACTTGTAATTAACAAAAACATAAAGATAAAACTGGATACTATTTTAGAATTTTTTTTCTTTTAAAAATGACGGTTTCTTTTACAATTTTTCTTATACGTATTAAAATCTAACATGACATGATTAAACTTTAATTACTTCTCTAAACACATTATCTCTCTCCCTCTATTCTCTCAATTAAATTAGAAACCCTTCTTCCTAATCTATCTAGCACACTGAGCCCCTCATCCCACTCATCCGAGCCCCTACCTCTCCTCCTCTCTCTCATTTGAGCCCCTCCCTCCTCTTTTCTCTCTCATTTGAATTATTCCCCCTTCCTCTCTTTCTCTCACTGCTACAGAGGTCAATTGCTGCCACCGTGGGTCGAGGAGCACCGGCATATCCCAAATGAGAATACCTAGAGGTCAAGCACTGCCGCCATGAGTCGAGGAAGCACTGTCGAGTGCTATCGTCTTCTTTGCATGAATTCATATCGGTATGTTCTTTATTGTTATTTTTTTTTTCTTTGTTGATTGAATTTAAATTCAAACTATTATTATATAGCTTAACTCATAATGTAACTTTAACGGGTTATAGGAACTTACTTGGGCCTCCAGTTGAGCACGGTTTTCTCCTAGAGACGATTGTCCTATGCTTGCTTGCCGTTGTTTGCAAATCGCCGTGTGATTCTTCAAATGCATCATCCTGTTTGATGATGATGTAATTATCTTTTTCTTGCAAATTTTACAATTTGCCCATCACACCTTGCTTCCATCGTCCATGGTTTGGTAAGAAAGGTGAATATCTTGCCAAACCACGGACGTTAATTTCTTTCTGCGAGTTCGTGCTGGCCTTTCGTCTGCCCGTATCCGCCTACCGTATTATCATCATTGCCCCATATTCAAGTACATATACACCGATTAAACGCATAGATTCGCAATTTCTTTATATTCATGGAAATTCACATTAAACTCAAATATTTCGTCCAAGAAGAAACCAAACATAATACGAAAGCAATAAGTGTGACATCACATAAAACCTAATAATCTTATTAAGTCCTTAACAAAATAACCTTAATTCTTCAACGGAAATATCGTCTCTCTTCATAAAAAGAAAAGAGAAGAAAACTATATGGGTTAGCATTGTGAGGGTCAAAACATTGTCGTTTTATCCTTAAAATACCTCTTGAATCATTGGCATTTAAGTAAATACAATAGATTGAGATATTAGATATAAGAAAAGTCACATACCAAGCACATGACAAGAAATAAAAAGATAGAAAATTCAGATCTAAAATCCCCAATATTCACTCTCAGAATAGACCAAACTAGAGCATGGACTAAAGCCTATATAAAGAAAAATCTCAGAGGTAAAATTCCCTAATATTCGGATGAAAAATCTCCACATAGTCCCGATCTGATAATAAAATTTCAGATCTGAAGAAAAGTGAGCTACGAGCTTCCACATCTATAAAGAAAAATAGTTACAAGCTCACATAAATAAATTGTTGGTTGTTTGGCAGGAAACTTAAAGAATTTGATGACTAGATCTACATCTCCAAACAGATCCTCCAAGAATAGAACAGATCCGTCCGGATCAGGGAAGATCCTCCCGGAACATAACAGATCCGTGCAGAACGGACCGTATCTACCAAAACAGATGAATCCGTCATATCAATATTTCAGAACGGTAAAGCCAGATCTGCAGTTCTATAGCACTTATTCCAAATCCGCAATACAAGGTAAACCATTCAGATCTGGCAATTCTATGGTGGCAACTTCAAAGCATCGGTCCAGCTTAAATTAAAAATGAACCTCCAGGAATAATGCATGTGCTGGACGTTAAGATCATCAAAATAAATATAGACAAGAGCAAAGTAAGTAATGACCAAAGCATTTATCAAATTGCAAAAGCATTTGCTATGATTATCCAGATCCATCCAAGTAATTAATAATGCAAGCACAATCACAAGAAATTAGAGATAAATGAATTCAATCGCAATTAACCAGAGCATAGACTAAAGCCCATAAATAGACGCTACTTATAGAGAATTGTAACTTTTTGCTCATTTAAAAATCCTATGAATAAATTTAGAGAGAGAATCTATTGGGAATTTCTAGAGAAAAAACTTTTGTCTAAATCAGATCTAAAATTCATTTATTCATAATCTAAGTGAACAAATCAAGTGGAATACATGTAACAAAATTTTGGCACGAATAAAAACTGTGCGTGATTTGGTCATTTGGAGACTAAAACCAAAAGGGCATTTATATATGGCTCACTCTAACCAAAAGGCACTCTTAGGGCCTATAACCAACAGGGGCTTCTACTCGATTTCATTCAATATCGATTTGACTAATTTATGGGCTTCAGTTACACAATTTCAGCAACATTAAATAGCTTATACACAGTATGAGAATTATATGTTGCTCGGTATGGGTAATCTAATTTCCTAACATAAAACGTACTTCGTCTATATAAATTTCCTTATAAGAATATTGTTAGTGTATTTTGGTGTTGGCATGTATTTTGACAAAACTAGGTGTTTTCAGATAGGTGTTCTTCATTGGTGTTCCAACATCGGCTATATTTGGCAAGTTTATTTTTGGCATCAAAATGATCTTGTATGTAAGATGTTCATATGAATGAGATGATTTGCATGATCTGATCACTTATTCTCTGAATATTCTCTGTATGGAAAGTGTATTTTCGTCCATGATTAATAGAGGATGAATCTGGACGTGATTTTGGTCAAAAGAGAAAAGTTTCATTTGGTGTTTCACAAGGTGTTACAACACCTTGTATATATTTGGCAAGTGTGGATCTGCCCGATTGATTGGCTTTAATTTGAGAAAGCTGAAATTAATTGCTTGAGCTATCATCTTTATTCTCTGACTTTTCTATTTTGGTATGTTGATTCTCCTCATTAAGTTGAGAGATTGAATTCGGTCAACTTTGTTAACAATCTGCTTGGGTGCTGTTGAGGGTGTTGCTTAGAGATAGGTTGAGACACCCTGTCTGGGTGTTAGAAACACCCGGTCTGGCGCATGAAGAAGGACAGTTTCTAGAAGACTGTTGACCAAGCTTCTGGTGATTATCTCTACAGCTCATGCACGATTATTGCTGATATTATCTTTTAATGAAGAAATATTCCATGGAGTAATGAAGATTATTGCACATAATTAATTGGATAATTAATGTGTGCTCTTTATGGAAAGTCTCCATCTTTTTTGGCCTTATTATTCTACGTTGGAGACTCTTTTTAGATTATCTCTTTCATTTGTATTCTTGAGAGTTTTGTACTTTTCTGGTTTGAGAGAGAGAGAGAGAGAGAGAGAGAGAGAGAGAGAGAGAGAGAGAGAGAGAGAGAGAGAGAGAGAGAGAGAGAGAGAGAGAGAGAGAGAGAGAGAGAGAGAGAGAGAGAGAGAGAGAGAGAGAGAGATCGTTTATATGTATTCCTTCTTGAGAAACAAGAGTCTATTTGGTGAGGGTGTGTTTATGGGTGTTCTAAGTTTGTAATTTGCTATACTGGGTGTGTCGCACGGGAGTGTGCTGTGAAGGACGAGGGGAGCTCGTCAAGGGTAGATCACTAGGTTAAAGGGGAAACGGCGGAAGAGAGTGGAGGGATTCCAATCTTGTATAAGTCCGTGAGTCCTTGTTTGGACATTTCTAGTGGATCTTTTACAACTGGGCGTGGCCCCGCAGACGTAGGCGTTGCCAAACTGCGTAACCAATTCTCCCGTGTCATTTTATTATTCTACTCATTTTATTATTCTGCACCATGTGTTGTTTATCTTGATTTAGTTACACCCTGTGTTCTTTGTTGGTGTTTCTGACATTAACAAAGAATACCTTCCAACAAAACAGTGCTTACAAATATAATATGTCAAATATATCAAATGTGTGTTATATTTATTGAGATAATAGATAAGGTGTTTTGATCGCAAAAGACGGAATATATAGCAGATTATAATAATTCAAACACATTATAAGGTAGGTTGGTTTTTACTGGGATCCATGACTTTTCCTTAATAGCGGCACAAATTTTTTTTAATTAAGTCATATTGGGTGAAATTGAAGCTTTTTATAAAAATTATAGACAAAATTATAAATTTAAAAAGTTTAATAGGAGAACAAGAAGGATTTGTTTGGAAACTCTCTTCCATTATAAGTGTAAAATACAAATTTTCTTAAATTCAAGGGAGGCGTGTGAAAGATTTATTTGAAGATATTCTACAAATATAGGGATAAAACATTAATTTTTCAAAATTCGGGGGGGGGGGGGGGGGGGGGGGGGGGAGGGGGGGGAGGAGGGGGGGGGGGGTGGGGGGGCGGGCTACGATTGAAAAATATTGTCACTTATATAGGATTGGCAAGGCACCATGTATTACGAGCTTGTTTTTTTGAAGAAAGTTAGGTTTGCCAAATCTTTGAACTGATTCTATTAGACTTGGTAATGACTTTATTCTAAGGGTGAAGTAGAGAAATATCCACAATTTATACAACAACAAAAATAAATATCTAAACTTTGGAAATAATTGAGTTTTTAGTTAACTCGTTAATTATTTACACATGCTTTTGGTAACTAAGCTAATTATCACCACTTACCATTTAGTAAGTAATTGAATCACTTGGATAGTTAGTTATATTTTACAAAAGACTGAGAAATAATTTAAATTAGGTGTTAAAAATTTAGTATTAAGCATAATTTCTCTTATTTCTAATCCTTTGTTTGGATGACTCATTTGAGTCATTCCATTCTATTTATTGTAATGGAGAAAATGGTTTGAAGAATGATTTGTAAAATGGTTTGAAATGATTATAAAATGGTTTGATTTTGCAAATTTCGAGGTGGTATAAATGGTTGAGATTTAAAGATATTGTATAGGGACTAGGAAAGTTGAAAAAATTGTTGAAAAAAATTGGAATGGAATAGAATAGTTTGGAGGATTAAGAAAGTTGAAAAAATTGAATGGAATGGAATGAGTGAAATGGGGTAAACAAACAAAGGGTAATTACATTACCCCCTATAAATCTCTCCAACCACTGATCACATCTAAACACTAACCGCCGTTTGGCTTCCACATTCTAACCATTCAATTACATTATATATTTTTTTTCATTTTTTTCAACTTTCATAATCTTCCAAACCAGTACATTACATTCTATTTTTTTCAATAATTTTTTCAACTTTCCAAATCCCTATACAATATCTTTAAATCTCAACTATTTATACCACCTCGAAATTCGTAAAGTCAAACAATTCTAATCATTTTTCTAACCATTTTCCAAACAGTTTTTAAACCATCCAAAAATGGTCAAAAATGAGCAAAATGATTTCTTCAAATGGAACTAAACATAATAGCCAAGATACTCAAGGCTTGTTTTAGATCAACAACTATATATTAGTACTTATTGTTTTTTTCAAAGCAAGGAAGCTTGCGGCGTAAGGCGATACATGTTAAA
The DNA here is from genome assembly GCA_018132145.1 of Boehmeria nivea var. tenacissima. Taxonomy (NCBI): domain Eukaryota; kingdom Viridiplantae; phylum Streptophyta; class Magnoliopsida; order Rosales; family Urticaceae; genus Boehmeria; species Boehmeria nivea. Next base: position 5,122,389 of record CM030882.1, read on the forward strand.
GTGCTACAAAAGTTTTCAGCAGTCATCGGGCATTTTTCTAATACCTGCTCGCAACTCGAGATTAGAGGGAGCTCGAAGGTAGAGAGCTCAATTCATAATTTAAATAAGAAAAACTTACAACTCCATACTCCTTTGATTCAATATTTAAGAAAAGATTTTGGGAAAATTAGATACACATAAATATTCAAGCAAAATTCAAAGTTTCCTTAACTAAATTACATATTATTTTTATTACACTTTTACTCTCTCTCTCTCTATATATATATATTATACTTAAGTATTTTAGACAATTACCTTTCTTATGTTTTATTATAAATTTATTGATGTTAAAAATAAGTTTATAATGCAAAATTAAATATTATTAGCTTTTAATTTTTCTCTCAACGTATTTATTTATTTATATTTGCTATGTGTTTGTTTTTTCGAAAGTAAATATTTTATTATTATAAAAATATTTATTTTCTAATGAATTTATAACTTTTATGAAGCTATGAAAATTTTTTTATTTCTAACTAATTCATATTTCTTATGAAAATACCAATTTATATTCTCTAACAAGCTATGAAAATATTTATATGAAATTACTTCATTTCCAACAAATTCGATTTCTTAGGAAAGTATTTCTAGCACAATCAATGAAATTTCATAATGGAAATATTTTATTATTATGGAAATATTTTATTTCTAACCAATCCGAAAATTCTGTAAAGGAAGTAGTTTGCTCACCGATAAAAACCCTTGACAAACTATATATGTTTTCTTCTAACACAAAAGATTTAGAATTACATGTATAAGCGTAGTAATTTGTTGATAGTAAATTCAAATTATTTATATAGAAAGTTTTAGAATGTTGAAGTAAAAAAAAAATTATTTCCTTAGTAACATCATATTTACACAATATGTGCTGAAAACAATATTTTCTTAGTAACATCATATTTACACTGTAACAACCCAAAACTTAAAACAATATTTTAATATTAATACCAAAAAATGTAGTATGATTTATAAGACAGAGTAATACTTTTCTTCCAAAAATACGGATAAATTTGAACTTTTTACATTAATACATTCACTGGAACTCTTATTCAAAAGCACGAGAATTCACCGTGTTCTCACAATAACCAAAAGAGTTAATATTAATCGTAAATTTAAAAAGTGCAGAAATCAAGACTGCTCATTGCCAACGATTAGCCGATAGACCACGTAAAGCTTTAAAGGTCGGTCCCGTATACACTCGCTACTCCCGTCATTGTCGCCTGGCCATTTTCTTTCCTTTCGACTTACCTGCGACACGAGCACACCAGTGAGCTAGTAGCCTAGTAAGTAGATTAGATAGATAAATAGCTAAGTCTGCAGGTAACATACAACCAAGAGATATCACACACAATAATCCAATAAAAGGATGAAATCGACATTATAGCCCAGTAACTCGAAGAGTAAACATCATTCTTAAACAACATTGCCCGCGGAGCAGATTTATAAAAAAGGATGTTAAATCTAAGCGAGATACAATACCTGGAAATGAGTTGTGACATGGAATGAGGTCGGACTTAACTACCTATTAATCTCGACTCAAAAGTCGATCTCATAGTTTGTCCCAATCTCACTCAAGTTCACAAATCTCTAACTTAGCATATAAAGAGATGTATGCACACAATTAAATATTTAAGACTCCTTCTTGACTTTTCTTAGGCCCTGGGGCCATTAGAAACTCTAGTATGCTTCGCTCGGGTCAGGCCTTCTAACAAGCCGCTTCGCAACTTTACTATACCCTCGATCGAGCCAGGCCTCCTTTCAGACCAATCCGATACTCAAGTATGCCCCCGTGCGAGCTAGGCCTCCGTCCAGGCCAATTGGGCACCGAGTATGCCCCCGTGCAGGCTAGGCCTGCATCCAAGTCAATCCGGTACTCGAGCATGGCTAGGTCTCCGTCTAAGCCAATCGGGTACCGAGTATGCCTCCGTGTGGACTAGGCCTCCGTCCAAGCCAATCTGGTACTCTAGTATTCCCTTGTACGGGCTAGGCCTCCTTCCAGGCCAATCCAGTACTCGAGTATGCCCCCATACGGGCTAGGCCTCCGTCTAGGCCAATCAGGTACTGAGTATGCCCCCGTGCAGGCTAGGCCTCTTTTCAGGCCAATTTGAACTCACTCAATTCATCTAACACTAACCACTTCAATCAATAAGTGAAATTTTAGTGTCCATGGTCCCATACCTATGGACAAGCAACAACACACACAAACTCACACACATACAAACAAATACTCTTACACTTAAGCATATATTTCAAGTTAGGATATGAAATTATCGTAATACATCTTGGGCACGTTAGGATACGCTCCTAGACTATTGTTGAAAAGATTAGCTTGCCCAATCTCCTTGAGTCCCTTGCAGGCCTGGCTGGATACTAATATGATTCAAGAGAATGGCTTGATTGCATCACCTTCTCGGGCCCCCTTGTGAGCCTATCTAGAAGTATTTGTTACAACGAGGAAGAGTTGCTCGGCTCGACTCCTCGGGCCCTCTCGCGGGCCTATCCAGACATCTTTATTGCATTGTAAGGAAGGTCTTCCACCCTGGCCTCTTTTAAGTCCATTGCGCTCTAATTAGAACTTAGCATCCGACTTGAATCGATTAACACAGTGTTATCCTGAAGTTTTATATTTGTGGTCCCATACCTACCAGTAGATAAACATATAAATAAATACACGCACTAGCACACACCTAGAAAGCACAACATATAATAAACAAACCTACAGTCTTATACATGCAGGCTCGTTGCACAAACAAGACAAACATGGTTAAGAGCCCGTATTCACGGCCCTAGCAAGAATGGAGATCCACACAGTTTAACAGCCACAATTTTAGAAGCATCGTATGCTTAACATAATCTCAGCGCATGCACATTTAATTCAAGCATCATAGAGTTTACTCGTGTTACAGTGGAGATCTACTTACTTGAGGTCCTAAGCTCCTTGCATCGGTCCTCAGAGTCCTTTCCTCAGGGGCGTCCCTTCTCATGCTTGGCCTGCGATGTTTCTATCTAACATGAGAATTAAGGGGGTCAACGCTGAGGTTTACCACTAACTATTCGAGAGAAAGAAACTTCGGGTTGATGGACTCAAAGAATATGACTCTAGATAGTGGGACGGCTAATAGTTCATCAAGAAAACCCCTCTAAGGGTGTTTCCGTCCCATGTGTTTTCACTTATCCTTAACTGTCAATCCCGTCTGACGGTTGTGTTATTCGATTAGTTTAGGTGAAGATTCGGTTCTTAGACATACACGTACAATGATTAAATCATCACAAAGGCCTACGCTTTGAGCCGAAATCCGGTAGAGTTTTTCCTATTTTTCGGATATCCTGGCCGAAGCCTTCACCTAATTTCAACCTAGCACCGAACTACTTTCGGTGACAATCCATCACAACAACAACCAGAATAATTTAAGACAATATCAAGACATTTCAAAATCTCGTAATCGCAAAAGTTCTCGAGCTTCAGCGGCTTATCACAAAACACTTTTCTCAAAGATGTCAACAAATTTAAAGATTCAAGTCACAACTCTAATGTCGTTTCAGTTTGCGACTAAAATTCAATTTCGACGGTTCGGTTATATCTTTAATATACGACAATGAGGGGTCGTGTATCCGTAAGTGCTTCAGTGGCGATCCTGCATAATTTTGACATAATAAAAGATCGCGCGGCTTGGGGACGGAACTGGTAAGGGCCAGGCGAGCTCGAGCGGCGCAGAGTCGGGGGACTTGGAGGTTGCGCTGCGCAGCTGTATGCTGGCATGGGAATCGCGGTGATGAGGGAGCGCAAACAGAGGGTGCGCGTCTGTTTGCGCGGGTACGGCGGGGTCTAGCGGAGCAAGGGTCAGCGTCAAGTCGAGCAGCAAGGCTCGCGAGAGGAAGGGGGAGGTGCGCAGGTGCCCTGGGCTTCGCGCTAGCGAGGGCTGGGTGCAGCGCACGGGGCTGCGCAAGGCGCGCCGCGCGACATGGGCTGGGCGCGGCGCTCGGGAGGCAGCGCTAACAGGGGCTCGAGCCCGCCGCTGCGTGAGGAATCACGAGAGAGAGAGAGAGAGAGAGAGAGAGAGAGAGAGAGAGAGAGAGAGAGAGAGGAAAACTTTGAGAGGGAGGGGGTGTGTGATGATCGGCAGTGGAGAGGGGAAGAACGAAAAGAAAATGCCCTAGGGGGCTTGGGCCATATTTGGGCCAAAATGGCCAAAAATTTGACTAACGAAAAATGATAAAATTTTTCCGTGAAATATTAAAATTGCACAAGTACTTTGGACACGTAAACTTTGGAATTTTAATATCATCTTCGAATCAAAATCAAATTCCTAACACTTCTAATAATTTGAAAATGCAACATAACTATACATATTTTATAATTATACTCATAGCTCCAAATTGACCAAATTTGACGAAGTTGGCCAATTTTACAAAATGGTCATGACTGAGGCAAAATATACAAACTAATTAACTAGTACAGTGATTTCAAATTCAGGCCATTACATATATATATATATATATATATATATATATATTTGAAGACGTAACTTATAAGGGAATAATGTCATCAAAATAAGAAAGAGTCAATATTTTAAGATTTAGAGAAGTATTCTAGGAATTTAATTGGCACTTTGCAGATTGAATTGAACAGAGATCGAAGAGATTCATGCCCAATTTTTATACGAAATCTTGAATGAAATAAAAAAAAACTCAAGAGATTAAATAACTTCACAAAATAGAACAAACAACTTCTCAAAATAGAACTTCGCTCGTTGAGGAAATCAATCCGTCATATATTTGTAAATAGGTGATAAGATTTATACATATCGACGACCATAAAAATTTATCACCAATATTTTTTGGTGATCATATTGGAGACAAAAATACTACAAAAATCAAAGATATCGGATGGTCGCTGACATAACAAGCTAAAAAAAGACAACCAAATTTTCTTTCTTTGGTCGCGGGAAGTATCAACGACCATGACTGGTCTCTTATATTTAATTATATGCGACCATCTTTGGTCATTGATACTTTTCACGACCAAAATTATTGGTGATGTCCTTTCACTCGTATGCCAATAATACCGACGACCATGTATGCTCGCTGATAAGTTTATTACCGCAATAATTTTGTCATTTTTAAAGGGTACGCCAAAAAAATCTAGCCAAAATTTATCGGCAACCATCTATTGATCGACGCTACTTTATATATTATATTATTTTCAACGACCATACCTGGTCTATGGTCGCCAAAAATGCTTAAATGGTCGCCAATATTGGAAGTCTTTAAAAGACATAGCTCGGAGATCCCCCATTTTTTGTTATCAAAAACTACGAAAAATATTCGCTCCTATGCCACTTGCGAAGTGCAAAGTGCGCCTAAAATGTATCCTAAACGCCGAGTAGCCTATCATGATGCTATGCAGTAGTGTAGTATACTACTTACCAAACTCAACTACAAACCTTTATCTCACATTTCCTTTAAATCCGTTCAAGTCATACATCCACTAACCATGTGGGATTCTTGATTTTTATCGGCTTTTGGTCTTCCAACAGCTTTTAGATTCTAATAATAAACCAAATATTACAATGTAAGTCTAACATTACTAGGGGTGTTAACGAACAAAGCCGCTCGTGAGCTACTCGGGATGGCTCGATAAAAACTCGTTCGTGTTCAGGTCGTCATATAAACAAGTCAAGCTTGAACTTGATATTAAGGCTCATTTGATAAATGAGCCGAGCTTCAGCTCTGTAATGACATGAATTAAATATCATTGTGCTAATTAATTAATTTGTATTTCTACCTCAGTTGTGACCAATTTGTAAAATTGGTCAGTTTCGTCAAATCTGATATATTGGAACTATGAGAGAAATTATGAAATTAGCATGGTTATCTTACAATTTTAAAAGTTAGACGTGTTAGGAATTTATGTTTGATTCGAAAATGATATTTAAATTCCTAAGTTTACGTTTTCAAATAACGTGTGCAATTTTAAAATTTCTCGGAAAAATTTATTGTATTTTCGTGGTCAATTTTCGGCCATTTTGGCCCAATTAAGCCGAAGCCCATTAGGGCAATTTTCTTTTCCCCCTTTCTCCACCCACAGCCGACCAAAACCCCTTCCACACAAAAAAATTTCTTTTTCTTCTTCTTCTTTCCTTTCCTCTCTCTCTCTCTCTCTCCGCCGGCCAACCAGCCCTCCACCGCCGGTGCTGCAGCTCCTCCGCCCAGCTCGCGTGCACAGCGCCGGTGCCGTCCGGCCGCCAGCTCCGCTCAACCCCCCGAGCCTTCCCAGCCCGCACGCGCAGCTCCGCCAGCGCGAGCCCCCGCGCCTCTCCCTCCCTCTCGCGCCCCGCATGCTTCCCCCGCACGCCGAGCAGCAGCGCGCCTCTCCGTCGAGCTCGCCCAGCCTCCGCGCTCGCTGCCGGCGCCGACCAAGCCGCGCCCGACCTCGCCAAGTGCGAGAGCAGCTCGCCCAAGCCTCCCATGTCTCGCGCGCGCAGCCCAGCCGGAGTGCTCGCTGACTCCGCACCGACCTCCTCCGCGCCGAGCTTCTCCGCGCCGAGCTCCGCCGCGCCGACCCAGTCTCCGCACACCGCAGCCGAGCTCTTCCGTGCGATCTCTGCCCGCTGCCGGCCACCTCAGCTCCGGCCAGCCCCTCTCGCGCAGCCGCACAACCCCGCAGCTCCTCATCGCGCTGCGGTCCCCTCCGGGCAACAACCGTGCCCCTCCTCGCGTTAAATCCCTTTTCGTACGTTGTCGTTGACGCCGACACCGAGGTAAGCTTCGTGTCCGCAGCGTTGACGTCGAATGTTCAATTTGAATCTTTAATTTCAGCGGGTTAATTCTCGTTTTCATTTATGTTTAGAGCTCGTCGTCCCTTCACTCCGCCGCTGAAATTTCTCGACAGCCGCAACGCGCTTCTTTGAGCCGCAATTGCTCAAGTTTGGTGAGCCTCGTTACCTTTGTGGTTGTTGAGAAATACTTGATTTTCGTCGGTTAGGATTTTGATGAAGTTTTATCTTGTCTACCGCTTGTTTTCGTTAGGATCGTAATGAAATTTATGTTCGTGTTGTGAGTGAATGAAATTATTTTTGCGTTCAAGAATCGTATCATTATGGGCTTGAACTTGTTAGACGCCCAGAGGTCGTTTTTAATTCGGTTTACTTGAACTTTTGACACCTTAAAGTGTGCTAATTTAGTAACGAACAAGTTGGGAATTCGTTTTTGTGCGGCAAACTTCTTGCGTTTAAGTGTTTATTTTTCGCAATATATTTGTAATCGTTGAGTCTCCCAATTTATCCGTGCTTAGACGAGCGGGAACTTAATTTTCTCTTTTAGACGTGGTTTTGGAAAAAAATAAATAAATAAAATTGCCAAGTGACATTGTTTTGAAAGTTTGATTTGGAGATTTAGTTGTCAAAAATCAAATAGTTGAAATAGCCTTTTGGAAAAGAAAATTATGCACGTATTGGTTATTCAACCGTGTGAAGTTGTATTTTGGCAAGTAGACCATTCAAATGTGAATGAGTTATAAATTTGGGTCACAATTCCGAGTGTTTCCCATCGTGTTGCATTTAGTTCGAAAATTGATTCGATCATTTTATTATGCCAAATTGTGTAGGATCACCACCGAAGCACTCAAGGACGCACGACCCCTCACCGTCGTATACTAAAGGTATAACCAAAAGGCCAAAATCGAGTTTTTGTCGTAAAATGTTACGACATTGGAAGTGTGACTTGAGTTAGGATATTGTTGGAATCCTTGAGAATTATGTTATGAGTTTAGCCTTTGAGGCTCGAGAATAATTGTTGTTATGAAATTTTGGAAATGTCTTGATATTGTGTTAAATGACTCTAGTATTGTTATGATGGATTGTGACCGAAATTAGTTCGGTGCTGGGTTGGTATTAGGTGAAGGCTTCGGCCGGGATATCCGAAAAACAGGGGAAACTCTGCTGGATTTCCGGCTCGAAGCCTAGGCACTTTTATTGATTTAATCATTGTACGAGTAAGGCTAAGAACGTATTCCTCACATAAACTAATCCAATGACAACAATTAGGACGGAAACAACCTTAGATGGGCTTTCTTAATGAATTATTAACCGTTCCACTAACTAGAGTCACATTCTTCGAGTCCACCAATCCCAAGTTCTTTCTCTCCTGTATTTAGTGGTAAACCTTGGCGTTGATCATTAATTGCTCGTGTGGAACAGAAGCATCTCACACAAAGCACGAGAAGAGACGCCCCTAGGGAAAGGATTTCGAGGACCGAAGCGAGGAGCTTAGGACCTCAAGTAAGTGGATCTCCTCTGTAACACGAGTAGACTCTACTATGCTCGATTGCTTGCTCCTGTTGTGATCTTATTATGGTTGTAGCAAATGTTAATGTTTAACCTAGTAATTATGATGTTGGTTGTCCTAGGTACGTGAGTATGGGCTCACGTGCCTATACTATGTCTGTTAACTCGAAATTATGGTGTTGCGAGTCTAAGTTCTTAGGGTTAACAGTCTATATGGTGTGTGTGTGTCTCTTGTCTGTGGGTATGGGACCACAGACATAAAATTATTATTATTGTGGTTGAGATTCTTGTTTGCAGGTTGAGAGAGACGCTTTTTTTTTAAGTCGAAAGGATATGGGAAATTTTAGGCTTCCGAATGGAGGTCGCGATCGTGATAAGTACCGAAATTGCCCGACGGGGCCACTGTATGTGTGAGATTTTGGGACTACCCGACGGGGTCATGAGGAAGTCGGCGGACGATTATCCTCTCTATATATGCTGTGTGCTAATCTTAGTACGGCCGATGGGGCCGCGATCACGATCGGTTCCGAAATTGCCCGACGGGGCCATTGTCTGTGTGAGGTTTCGGAACGATCCAACTGGATTTCGAGGAGGTTGGTCGACAACCTTCTTTTATGATTCAAGGAGATTGAGTTCAAGAGTCTCGTGATAAATCCAATGGTGGATGATACTGAGTAGAGTCATTATCGGGCCACGGAAGGCTCGATTTACGGAGTTAGAGGAGGATAGACTTATTTCGGACTCAGTTATAAATTCTATTCGCATATATTTAAATAAGTCTCGATGTAAAGTATTATACGTCTTTAATCCACTTATTGGGCTATTAGCTCACTAGTGTGCTCGTGTTGCAGGTAAGTTGAAGGGGAAACTGGAAAACTAGGCGACATGGAAGGATAACGGCGAGTGGATACGGGACCGACCTTGGGAGCGTCGGGTATACCGCCGGCTAGCCGTTGGCAACTATTTTGAGAGTTGATGTTTTTGTTTTGAAAATCCCACGTGAAAACTCTTTTGATGGTCATGTGGTCACGGTTACATCCCGTGTTAGGCATTTAAATGTATTTCCTTATTGTTATGGAAAAAGTTCAAATTCTACCGTATTTTTGGGACTTGAAAATTACTAAATCTCTTATGTTTATTACGAATTTATATTTCCTTTTATGTGTTAGTTTTTGGGTCGTTACAAGCTCACTAATGCTCAGCTCGTAAAAGCTCGCGAGCTGACACGTTTACGAGCTCGCAAGCTATGCAGTTTTGGAGTCACACATAGATTGGTGTGTGACTGGAAATGAGAGGACTTGCCTCTATACCATCTACAAAGACTTGTTTTTCTCTTTCTTTCATTCTCAATACATGAGTCAAGTATAAAAAGATAAATTTCTTTTAGTTGTCTTTAGTTTTTTTAAAACTCTTTTAATTTGGCATTCTAAATCATAAATGCTTTAATGAAAAGAATTATAGTTAGTATTATTTTTTTTATTAAAGAATATTTAAATAGTAATATGAACTTTTTAATTATTTATCTTATTAATTAATTAACAATTGGTAATAAAAATAATTAAATATTTAATTAGATTAAAAAAATTATAATAATTTTGGTTAAAGCCGAGGTCCAAACGAGCTTTTTTTGTGCTCGAACTCCAAACGAGCTATATTCGAGCTCTAAACAAGCTCGGGCTTGAAAAAAAGCTCGAATGAGCTTCCTAACCGAGCCAAGCTCAAGCTCTATATTTTAATTCTTACCGAGCTCGAGCTCGAATTTAGTAATTATATAGCCAACCGAGCCTAAGCATTCCAAAACTAGGCACGGCTCTAGTACACCCCCTACACATTACTCACAATAATTTTATGACATATTTTCTTCTCCCAGTGTAATATTGTTCTTTTGGAAGAAACTAATAAGCTTTATTATCATCATCATCTAGCTTGGTCCATGGACGTACTATTGTTGCCCAATGGACGGGTTAAATACTACTCACAATATTATTGTGTGATAATTGATCAAGATACTGCTATCATCTTACACGTGCTCAACAAACTCAAGCTCAACTGCAGATTCACACTCATTCAATTAGTTCTTTGCACAAATATATTATTTCTGGGGTCGCTCTTCTTCTTTTTTCACTCTATATAGGGTCACGTAAATCATAATAATAATTTGAATAATAATAATAATAATAATAATAATAATAATAATAAGGGTTAATAACTCATTTAGTCCCTGAACTCTTACTCGGGTGACAGTTTGGTCCCTATTCTTTTTTTATTAGCAAAAGTGGTCCTTACACATGACACTGGTATTAATCTATAATACCCAAACTCTGTTTAAATTCAAACGGATTTAGCACATGACTTGCACATGACACCGGTATTAATCTATAATACCCAAAATACCCTTGTATATTTAGGGTTTAGGTTTATTTTTGTCAAAATAAAATGCAAATAGAAAAAAAAAAAAAAAAAGTGCAGCCGGGGGTCATTGGGGCTCGCAAAGGGTGAAGGACGGAGGGCAGAGGGGGTCATGGGGTCGTCGGGTGGCGGGTTCGTCAAGGGCGGAGGGGTCGTTGGGGGGGCCGAGAGGGTCATCGGGCTCAACGAGGATCGTCGGGGGTCGTCAGGGGTCAGAGGGGCCTGAGGGGTCGTGGAGGATGGAGGATGGAGGGGGTCGTGGAGGGTGAATGGCAGAGGACAGAGGGGGTCGCGGGGTCGTCGGGGGGCATGGTCATCGGGGGCTGAGGGATCGTCGGGGGGCGGAGGGGGTTGTCGGGCTCAACGGGAATTGTCGGGGGCCGTAGGGTCATCAGAGGGGCCGGAGGGGGTCGCGGAGGGTGAATGGCAGAAGGCGGAGGGGGTCGCGGTGTCGTCAGGGACCGAGGGGTCGTCAAGGGGCGGAGGGGATCGTTGGGCTCAACGGGGATCGTCGGGGGTCGTCGGGGGTCAGAGGGGCCGGAGGGGGTCGTTGAGCTCAGATGGGGTCGGAGGGGGCAGAGGTGATCTCGGGGGGCTGAGGGGGCTGATGGGGGCGCGGGTTGTCGTCGGGGAGCTGAGGGGTCGAAGGATGTCATCGGGGGGTGGGGGTAGAGTGGAGCGGAGATGGGTGGAGAGGGCGGAGATGGCAAAGGCGGCTGAGGGGGCGGAGGCGATCGTCGAGGGGTAGGGGCAGAGAGGGGCGGAGAGTGAGAGGCTTTGTTTGTTTGTTTTTTTTTTTTTTGGTAATCATTCCAATGCTTTGTTTTCTAAGGGTATTTTGGGTGTTTTCTTTTAAAACCCAAAGCACGTGTTAGTCATGTAATAAGTCTATTAAAAAACTAACGGAATTTTTATAATTGGCCGGTGTAGCAACGAATAAAAAGTTCAATGACCACTATTGCTAATAAGAAACGAATAGGGACCAAACTGTCACCCGAGTAAGAGTTTCAAATGAACTATTAACCCTTATAACAATAATATGACCTTTTTGCAATGATCTATTAATTTGTTTGTCAATGTAATAATATAAAATAGTATAGTAATTATAAAAGTATGTAGTAATGATTATTTCAGATTCGTTACATTAACTGTTTAAATTATTACACATCTTTTATATAATGTTACATGGAGCACCGATTGATATGTCGTAATAATAATACTAATAATAATAATAATCATCATCATCATCATCATTATCATGTGATGGATCGTTGAGGCTAAATAGTAAAGTTTATTTAGTGGGTCCTACAAGTATTCTTTGACCTGTTGACATGAAGGTTTTTTTTTTTTCCCTCTTAAGGAGTTTGAAGTTCTTATGATGTCGGGTTTGTTAGTAAATTTATACTTCACTATAAAGAACCTGTATATCTTGTACCTCAGAAAATATCTCCTAATAAAAAAAATAAAAAAAAGGAATAAGCAAAAAGACCTCTACATACTTCAATGATCGATTCATGACCTATATAGAAGCCCAGCAATGAAAAATATGACAACACATATTTCCCTAGAAGTTTTGCCTCCAACTTTATCTATTACTAGAAGGTGATTTCTTTTCCACTCTACTTTTTTTTTTCCAATTTGTTAAACCACCATGAACATTGAATAATTTCCTATTTGCAAGTCCACTTTGTGACTGACAAAGGGCTGTTCTTCTTTCTCTAATGTCAATACATGCTATAACTCATTGTAACAAAGCACATAAATTATTCCCGTTTGTGTTTGGTTAAGTACAAGGTTTTTTTTTTTTTTTTGTTTATTATAGTTGACCAAATTACATGATTGGCATATTCATTAGGGTATGGGGTGAAAATGTTGGAATCTGGTAGTGACCCAATAGGTGATTTAGTGTAAAGAGAAAACCTCAGATGGGAATTTGTGTGAAACAGAGGAATGGGTTTGTTTGGTTAGTGAGCAAAACTCAGAGGAATGAGCACCGGCCACGGCCACGACCACGACCACGGGGAGGAGGGAGAGGAGGCGACGGAGAAAGCCAAGAGCTCGGACTGGGAGAGGAGGCAGATGTCCACGACGAGGAGTCCGCCGGAGATGGATGCCGGAAATGGCGTTGGTGGAGCGGAGGCGAAGGATATTTTTTTTTTTTTTTTTTTTTTTTGTAAATTTGCATTTTAGTTGGTGTAAATGGATAAAGAAAGTTTTTTTTTTTTAATCTGCATCTATATTCTCTTAAGAAGAAGAAGAGAAGAAAATCGACAAAAAAAAAAAGAAAAAAAAAGAAAGGTATGGTTAATTGCAAAAAAGAGAAGTCACTTGAATTTTTTATTCTTAGTGATCAAATGACTTAAATGCCCTTTTAATATCATGTGTGGGCACATGGACGTGAAATTCCGTCCAAAATAGAACGGACGTTATCGATTTATAATGAGATGCCAAGGATTTCGAACATGGGGGGTTAAAGGCCACAAATAAAAGGTTAGGGGGCAACTTGCCATACCCCGTAAAGGTCAGGGGGCACCGGTGCCAAATACCCTTTCTTAAACTTCTATATGCAATAGGCATTACTTCAAACTCAACTGAGCACGATATGAAAATTAAAAAAAAAAATACACACACACAAATAACAACCACATACTTGAAAAATTTTAGGACCAAAGAGAAAGATAATAGCACGTACATGTGATGAAGTTGTGGACTTGTTAGCCCTTACTATGTTTCTGTAGAATTTAATTGAATGTGAGGGATGTGGGCAATCTTGTTCCACTATTCCCCTGTTCTCTGACACTTTTATTCAACCAAAGGACATCCAATGATTTCCAGAGATAAAAGAGACGCTGGAAGCCCTTCTTCTGGCATCGTCAGCAAGCTCAAGCAGTTGATGATGGTTAGATGTTCCAAAGAGGTGAGCTGTTGAAGCCCTTTGCTGTCTAGCCTTTTAAGACATTCGACATTCCAAATTTCAATTCGAGTGACAGTGCTTGGCAGCAGCCCTTCTTCTGGAAAAGACTCCATATCTTCACATTTGGTGTCCCCAATAATAAAGATTAAAAGATTGGGAAGTCTTTGCAGATTCCAACTTTTTCGAGAAGCAATGAGCTTATCAGAATTTGTAATGTGGAGCCTACGTAGACTTGAGGGCAACCCCAATGTAGGAAACGACTCCAATTCCAAACAATCATGTATATCCAAAGATACCAAGGAAGGGAGGAGATTGTGCATTGTATCCGGCAGAGACTTTAATTCCTTGAAATTTGAGACAGTGAGGTGCTTTAGATTGGCGAGTGGTGATGTGTTACTCGGAAACAATGACAAACTGGTGTAATCAGATATGCAAACGATATAGAGATTTTAGGCTTTCAAATGAGAGAGATTCTGTATTTTCACAACCTTCAAGAGAGAGAGTTCTGATATTGGGGAAATTATCCAGTCCAAAAGACAGTCTGAAAGAGCAGTTACGACATACTATTGAAAGATTTTCTAGAGAATCGTGTGATTGCTGCAGGAGTTGAAATCCAAAACTTTCATCACTACGAATTAATAATGATTTTAGAGCAGTTGGAAGACATTGAAATGGTAATGAGAGTGAATTTCCAATAATTGTCAGATGTTGAAGACAATTAGATGATTCGAGTTCTTCTATGGATCTAATGATGTTCTCAGAACAGTATTCAAGTTCTAACTTAGTAACATTTGGAATCCTTTGTAGTGACAAAGTAAACTGATGACATTCCTGGATTCTAAGCACTTTTAAGGATGGAAGGAAACAAGTCATGTCCCCTGTAAGCCTTCTGCAAAATTCCAAAGAGACTTCTCTTAGTTTTGGGAAAGGTTCAACATCTCTATCTGGTATCGTCCATTCTTTCCAATTTGGCATCCCATAAAACTTGAGTACTTCCAGCGATGCAAATGGCTTTACCATTGAAGAACTACTCCCATAAAGTTCATCACCCACAGTCACCACTGCTTCAAAATTCTTAATTTGAAGCTTTTTCAAGGATGACAGCTCTCCAAGTGGGGGCAAGGTCACACAACGATTACAACCAGAGAGATATACATCACTATGTTGCAAAACGAGTGATGGCCTAACCAATCTGGGAATTTCGTACCTCCATATCCAGTGATCTCAAGCGTTTTCAAGCTTGTGTGGGGCACTAGGTTGTCAAGTAGTCCTAATTCATGTACTAAATCATTAGTTTGTTGGGAAGCCCATTCAAACTTTAATTTCTCGAGATACTTCTTTTCCCGCAATTTGGCCTCCAATGCATCCTCTAAGTTTGCCACGTTTTGTAGATTCTTGATGCGGAGTGTTCCTTTCAAAATTGAAAGTTTCTTTAATTCACTTATCTTGGCTCCGCTGTCTTTCCCCACAACAAAGGTACTCAAAGTTTGAAGGCTTTTCAAATTACTTATTCCTATTGGCATCTCTTTCAAGCCACTATCTGCGACATTAAGATATCTCAAATTAATGAGACGATGAAGACTTTCAGGCAGCTTAGTGAGTTTAAAACAATTGGATAAGATCAGTTTCTGTAAATTAAACAACGAGCCTAGAGATTCTGGCAACTCTTCTAGAATGGTACGAGCGGCATCAAGATATCTTAAATTTACGAGATGATGCAAATCATTGGGTAGCTTAGAAATGCGACGACAGTCTACCAACTTCAGAGTTTGTAAATTGTACAAAGTGCATACAGAATCGGGCAAGCTATCAATTGAAGTAAAAGAAAGATCCAGAAAGCGGAGATGCCTTAATTTACAAACCGAATCAACTAACTCTTTTCCTCCACGATAGCCAGAAAAAGAGAAAACTCTTAAGTACTTCATTGCCTTTAAGAAATGATGTATTGCCACCTTAGAAACATGATAAGGTCCTCCATATTTACGTAGCAAGATAGTTCGCACACGAGTTGCTTTCAAAACAGAGTTGAATCTCTCACAGATAACATCTCGATTCCCAATACAAAGATAGCGCATCTTCTTTGTCACAGCCTTATATGAGTGTTCACTATCTAGTCGAAAACAATATTCACTGGATACAAAATCAGCCAAATCAACAATGAGATCATGCATGACAAAAGATGATCCATAAATTGTACTCGAGCGTTGAAAAAATGACCATGATACTAGGTGATTAAAATATTGATCCCTCACTTCTTCCATACTCCTATTTCCTTTTGGTTTCTCCAAGAGATTTTCTGCCATCCAGAGTAGGATCAATTCTTCTTTTTGAAATTCATAGTCCTTGGGGAAAATTGAACAATAAGCAAAGCATCGCTTCAAGTGTGACGGAAGATAACGGTAACTCAACATCAAAGCTGGAAGAATATCATTCTGCTTATCGGTTAGTTCCCATATTTCACTCTTGAGTATTCCCTCCCAATGATCAATATCCAACTTGGAACGCAAGAGACGTCCAAGTGTTCTGAGAGCCAATGGCAACCCCTTACATTTCTTCAAAATTTCTCTACCAATTCTTTCCAAGTCTGGATTAGTAGTAAAGTTTCCAAATGCGTGCTTCGCAAATAGCTTCCAGGAATCTTCTTCTGTTAATTCATTGAGATGATAAATTGGAATCGTTTGCGCTCCCATAATAGACACAACCGCTTTGCTTCTCGTGGTTACGATTATCTTGCTTCCTTGAGCCCCCATCTTTAAATGGCATTCTCATGGCATCCCAATAGGGGAGGAGCTCATCCCAAACATCATCCAACACAATTAAGAACTTTTTCCCAGCTAACTTCTCTCTCAAATCAACTTGAAGCGAATTCAGGTCGCGAGCATCGCGAGCAGAAGATGAAGATTCTGAATCAAGTAGTGTACTTGTGACCCTAAAAACATCAAAATCCTCAGAAACACAAACCCAAGACTTGAGATCAAAATGCCCCGCAACTCTACGATCATTAAAGACTGCTTGAGCAAGAGTGGTCTTCCCAACCCCACCCATGCCGACGATTGGAATCACGCACATCTTCTCGCTACTCACCGCATCCGACAGCAACAACTTGATTACAGCCTCCTTGTCATCATCCCTACCGTAGACTTCAGATTCATCGACCAGAGATGTCGAAGGTAACCTCTGCCACCCTACAGAAGTCTCTTTAAGACCGATGAGATCTTTTTCTTTCAGTATCTCCTCCAACCGATCCAGAAGCTGCTTAATTTGATTCTCTACATCTCTCTCATTCGATTTACAAGACCAGGGAAGCAAGTTAAACACCTTTTGCCTTTTGGTTTCACTTACCTCGCTCGTGCCGGCACTTGACTCGCCTTCCACCTTGCACTGCAAAGCATCGGTTTCGATCTCGTCCAGCAAGTCATCTGCATCGAACACAGCTTCTTGAACCTCGTCGAGCCACGCCTCCACCCTCGGGTCGTTCCTTATCTGCCTCTGCTCCGCATCATCGAGCACCCCGGTCAGAGAGGTCACCATGATCTTGATTCTCTTGACAAGGCCTTCAAGATCAGAGTCTCTCTTTCCGAGGAAATAGTTGACAAACTCAGGAGAAGCAATCCTCTCAAGCAGCAGTTGAATGGCACCAGAGACGAAAGCTTCACCAACAAATTTTGCAGCCATGATTCAACTCTCTCTCTCTCTCTCTCTCTCTCTCTCTCTCTCTCTCTCTGAGTTTCAGTTTACAGAGCCAAAGATTCACAGAAAGTCAGTCAATGGCAATGGTAAAGAAAGGGTATCAGAGAAGAGAATGAGAAAACCAAAAGTAGATGAGTAAAAGTTTTAAAAACATAAATTAATGGCCACAACTTGACCTTTGTCTATCCGTAGTGGTTTCTTTTCTTTTTTATATTACTAGTTTGAAGAACGCGCAAAAGGAACGAAGAAAAAAAAAAGAGTGGGGATTAGCCAAACAGAAGGATGGAAACCCAAAAAAAAAAAAAAAGATTGGGGAAGACAGTGTGGATGAAAGAAAAGAAGAGTGGGGAAGACGAATGACAGTGGGGGATAATGAAAAGAAGAAAAAATTAGAAAACTTAAAAAGAGAAACACGTGTCAAATTTTTAAGCAAAGTTAAGAAAATCAGAGAATAAAAAAAAAATTTTGGGGAAGATAGTGGGGGGGGGAACGAAAAGAAGAGTGGGGGATAAACGAAAAAGAAGAAAAAAATTAGAAACTTAAAGAGGGACACGTATTGTATTTTTAAACAAAGTTAAAGAAAACCCAAGAATTTTAGAAAATTTAGTATAGACTAGTTTTTTATACACACGCGTTGCGCGTGCGTGTGGAACACGTGTAAAATAACAAAATAATAAAAAAATATTATAAAAAAATAATAAAGTATATTTTTGGTTAGTTTAAAAAAATTGATATTTTTGTAATTTTTAATAATTTAAAGGTTAGATTTATCATTTAATATAAATACAAGGGCTCTTTTAAAATTTTTCAAACTTTAAAAATAAAAATAAACGCTTAGAACAAAGAAAATAAATAAAAAAAATAGTTATGGTAAAAAAAAGTATATGACAATGGGTGTCAAAAGATCAAGAAAAATATTCTGAATCCAACTGTGTCAAGAAATTTTTTTTTTCGAGATCATTACGTCAAACAAATAGCCGTTGAAGCAATTAGAACAAAAAAAAGTAAAAAAGAGTCTCTCTAAATTTGCACAAAAGCTCCCTAAAATTTCTTAAAAACCCCTAAAATAAGCCCTTAAATGCAATTTTTTTTAAAAAAAGAAAAAAAAAATAGAGGGCGCCACGTGTCGTCCACAGAGGACGCCACGTGTCGCCCTCTCCTTCACGTTTCTTTAGCAAAGTTGGAAGAAACGTATACAAACTTAGTAAATATAGTAAGATTACTCGGTTGGTCCTTCATTATCCCATCGTTTCTTAACTAATTCATTAAGAACGGGTCTTTGAAAAGGCGATGCCGTTGGTTTCTTTCATAATTTCATGTTAATTCAACAAAATTTGGTATTTATAAACTGAGAATTAGAAACTTTTGTTTTTCTTTTGAAAATGTACTATTTCGACTGATGGAAGCTTAAAGGTAAGTACAACTAATTTCAAGGAGTTTAGGGAGTTACTGTGTTTTATTTTAGGATATCAAGGATAATATCCAAATTTAATACTTTGTTTTATGTAAATAGCCAAAGAATAGTAGTAATGTAAAATAGTCATTATGTGGTAATTGTATGCATTAATTTGATCTATTTCTAGTAATTTAATTACTTAATCTGTTAATCACCACAAAACGCAGTTTCATTGTGATTCGTTTTGTTATCAAGTAAATACTCAATTATTTAGGTATTTTGCAAAAACTTTCAAAATAACGGGTATTCATTAAAATTAAATTTAAAAATTGAGTATTTACTTCTAGTTCTGTTTATTTTAATAGATTGATAATAAAAATCATTTTATGAGATATTATTATTTTATAGAAACTTATAAGATAAAATAAGAACATTGGAATAATTTAAGATGCATTTATACAATTTAAGATTATTTTATTGTTCTTATAACTCATCATGTTTACACACTTTTTTTTGTGCAATGTGAACACTATGGTTTTTTTTTTATTATTATTTTTTACAATTTAGTTAAATTTGTTAAGAGTGTATCATAAACCAATATACTGTAAATTATCTCCGAATTAATTAAAGAAATATTTATTTTCATATTCTTAAATGCTTTACTCCTTATGCATATATATATAAAATATATATATATATTTATTTATTTATATCTATAGTCCGTAATCTATACTATGGTAGATTACTAAAGGGGGATCTGTTTCTCCCCTTAGCCAAAAAAATGCTTCACCAGAGGATGATACGTGGCGACGACACATGCATCCTTAGTTTTTTTTTTTAATTTTTTCTTTAAAAAAATTGCATTTTTGTGCAAATTTAGAGGGACTTTTTTACAATTTCTCTCTCCTTTCTCTTCTTTTTCACAAATCGTTTCACTGGCTATTTGTTTTACATAATGATCTCGAAAAAAAAATTTCTTAACATGATTGGATTCATAATATTTTTCTCGATCTTTTGACGCCTATTGTCATCTACTTTTTTTTACCATAACTATTTTTTATTTGTTTTCTTTGTTTTAATCTTTTATTTTTATTTTTTAAATTTAAAAATTTTTAAAAGAGCTACTGTGTTTATATAAATGATAAATTTAAAGCCTTAATTATTCAAAATTACAAAAATATCAATTCTTTTAACAAAATTTAACAAAAATATACTTTATAATTTTTTTGTCATATTTTTCATACGTTATATTATTTTATACGTGTTCTACATGCGCTGGTGTAAAAACTAACCCCCGTTTGGGCCAAACATTTTGGCTATTTTTGACAATTCTTGAATGGTTTGAAAATAGTTTGGAAAATAATTTGAAAATACTTTGGAAAAATGATTGGAATGGTTTGACTTTCTGAATTTCGAGCTGGTATAAATAGTTGAGATTTAAAGATATCGTATATAGATTTGGAATGTTAAAAAAAATAGTTGAAAAAAAAAAATGAAATGTAATAGTTTGTAGGATTAAGAAAGTTGAAAAACAAAATTAAAAAAAAGAATAGAATAGAATGGTTTCGGAGGGATTACCAAACAAGAAGTTAGTATATTATAATAAGTATTATATTGTTATAAGGAGATGTCTACAATGCTCTAGAAAATTCAAGACTCACCGATGCTCTTGGTAATATTGTTGACGTGTTGGATATTGTAGTGCAGTGTAATTTTTTGCAGGCAATCCATTGTTTAGGTTGCCATATAGGGCCTAGTGGGCCCATCTACACAAGATTAATAAGAAAAACTGAAAAAGGTATTATCGTTAGGGTCTTTTACATGTATAACCACATTAATACTCAATATTATACATATATTCAACATTTACAAGATATATTAAATATTTTCAATTATCATATTAATAATACCATTATACCCTTTTTAGTGTATACCCGAATTATAGATCCGGATCCACGAATGGGTAAGAGTAAAACATAAAAAATATATTTAAAACAAAACAGAGAATTGAATGCCTAATCTATAGGGATTAATACCAAAACAAATTACAAGATTCAAAATCACATAAACCTCCACGAAATCTTTTCTCCTCTAAGCCTCGCCGAGCAGTCGTGCCTCCGTGAAATCTCCAAGCACCGCCACGAGCTCTCTCTCTTTTCTGAGCCTCGCGAGTAGTCAAACCTCCGCAAAATCTCCTCGTGCTGCCACGAGCTTTTCTCTACCTAGCTTCACCGAGTAGCTGAGTCTCCGTAAAATCTTCTCGTCGTCACGGGCTCTCTCTCTCTTTTGAGCCTCCGAGAAATATCCTTGCACTACAACTCTCTCTCTCTCTCTCTCTCTCTCTCTCTCTCTCTCTCTCTCTCTCACGAGCCTTGCCGAGCCGCAACACCTCACAAAATCTCTTCACACTGCCGCAATCTTCCACTCTTCGCCGTGAGCCTTCTTGCTTCCTGGCGAGCATCGTCATCGTCCGCCACTGTTGGAGATTTGATCCGAGCAAACTGCAAAATCTCTTTGTCAGGTCTTTCTTTTTTTTTCTTCTTTTTTTTTTTGGGTGTGTGGGGGTGATAGAAATTTTACTTTTTGATGTTATAAAAATGAGGGTAACCCTTAATTGGAAAATAAATGTAATTTATTTTTTGATAATGTATATTTGGCAATTGGCGCTGGATAGAAGATTTTTTTTTTTTTTGATGTTATAAAAATGAGGGTAACTCTTAATTGGAACATAACCCTTAATTTAATTTATTTTTTGATAATGTATATTTATGGCCAATATGCTATTGAAATTTGAAAATATATATTAGCAATCAATTTGTCTTTAATGAGTTTGTTAATTTGAATATCATATTACAAACTTAGAGATATATGATTAATGAAAAGTATCACAATATAAAATTGAATATATATGATAAAATTGCTATTTGGTTAACATATCATTTTATATTTAATATTCGAATTTGAATACAATAATATGAAATATGAAGTAATTTCAATTTAATATCGAAGGATACATAAACAACAAGGCCTGCAAGTGACTTAGAGGATGCTCCTTCAGTTCTCTAACACATGTAGTATTTGGGGATCATTTTGCACTGTAATAAAGTGTTTTTACCTTGTAGACAAGCTTAAGTTTAAGGTGTTGCTATGTTGATATTGAGAAAATTCTACAATATTTTACTTCAATGATCATTGTTCTAAAAAAATTTAAATGGCATATGACTATTGTTTTATTGGACGACAAAAAATGTATTTGGTTGAAACTAATACTGAACAATTTTGTCTTTTAAATCTCCTTGCTGTTATGTGATCATTTGACACCCTAAGTTATCAAACTGAATATCATATTATATATTTAGTATTCATATTATATATTTAATAATGAATATCATATTACAGTATGACGTAACTTTTATGACATAAAATTTCAGGACAAAATATGTATTGTATTGTTATGTTATTATATATGAATTTGAATATCATATTTAACTTTATATAATATCATATGAATAATTTAATATCATATTTCAATTTGATACGAAAAGAGGAAGTAACGGAACATATTAGGGGGGGAGAAAAAAACAAGACAACAAATAAATACTACCAATAAATAAGGAAATAAATAATGTTGAGAGGAAAAAATGATGAAGAAAAACTGTAATAGCCGAAAATTTAAAATCATTGTACAAGCTAACCAGTTTATATTTTTGCCTCGATGACGACTATTTCTGTAAAATTGGCCAACTTCGTCAAATCAAGGCAATTTGGGATTATGAGTAAAATTATGAAATTGGTATAATTCTCTTTTTTTTTTTGCCTATTTGAATTTTTGGACATGTTAGGAATTTATTTTATTTCGAGAATGATATTAAAATTCCTAAGTCTCCGTGTTCAAATTACGTGTGCAATTTTAATATTTCACGGAGAAATTTTACCACTTTCGTTTATTGAATTTTTGGCTATTTTGGCCCAAAATTAAGCCCAAACCCTCTACGGCTTCTACTTCTCTTTCTCCTTTCCTTCTCAGCCGACGAACACTCACCCTCCCTCTCAAAATTTTTCCTCTCTCTCATAAATCTCTCGACCTCTCTCTTGCTCCCTCTCCTATTTTCGTCAGCAACCAGGCCCGGCGCCTCCGTCGTTCGCCTCTGCCCTATCTAGGCCGCCACTCGTCGGCGCACACAAGGCGCGATCCACTTCAGCCCTTGCTCGCGCCGACTCCACGCCCCTGCCGCCGGCCAGCCCAGCCCTCGCCGGTGCTGCCTCCCTCGCGCATCCCCGAACCCACGCCCATTGCCGGCGTCCCTCGCTCAGCCCCTGCCTCGTCACTGCGTAGCCGCGCCGCTCAGCTCACGAACGCCGAGCTCGCCCAGCTCCGTCCGAGGCTCTGGCGGCACGCCTCCGTGCTTCCTAGCCTCCGCGTGAGCCGCCGCACCTCGCCTAGGCCCTCGCGCGCCTTGCAAGCCCCTACGCGCTACTCCACCTACCTCCGGCGACCACACGAGCAGCCGGCCTTATCGCGCGTCCTCCTCGCGCCGCCCCGAGCAACCCCGGTGAGCCCAGCCTCTCCCGCGCCCCCTCGGGCGCGCTCAACGCCAACCCAGGCCTCCACGCGCCTCCCCAGAGCCTCCGCGCGCCGACCCAGCCCTCCGCCCGCCACCTCCTCAACTCCAGCGAACATCCGCCCAGCCGCGCAATGCTCGATCTGCGTGAGCCCAGCTCGGCGAGCCTCCGGCGAAGCCCGCAGCCCTCGTCTCGCAACCGCGCCACTCCTTGTCAAGCCGGCTACTATTCGTGTTCGGTGAGCCTCGAACCCATGATACCACTAAATATCAAAAGCGTTGGATTGCGTTTTGCCAATATTGTCGGGCTCTCGCTAGTGTATTCGTTGGTCGATTGTTTCTTATTCACAAGTTGCTTAGTTTTGAGTTAACATAAGCAAGAAATTTCGAGATGCTCGTGATTTTACCATTGATCTCATTGAGATGGTTTGTGTGTTTCCTTATAATTTATTTGTGTTAAGTTCAAAAGTGTGTTTGTACGTATTCTATAATATTTACGCGATTGTGTGAAATTGTACCAACGCTTTGAAGTGGTTTATGATTATGATCCTTTTGAATTACCATGACGATTTCACAATTTTAGAGTCTTTGACGATTTCGAAGCTAGCTTATAATTTGAGAAAACTTACGAGTTTGTCAATTTAATGACTTTCAATGTGTGGTATGCTCGGGCCTAGACTTGAAACTTTATTGTGCAATGGTTTTTAGGTTTAACCAATTTGTCGAGAACGAGAATTTATATTTGAGTGGGCACTCGACTTCCCTTGAAACACGTAGTTAATAAACTTTAAAAAGGACTTTTCCTTCATTAGATTGGAGATTTTGCTTTTCCAAATATATATATATATATATATATATTATATATATAATATATATATATATAAAAAGAGAGAGCAGAAAAGAAAAAGGGATTATTTTTATTCGATCGTATTGGATTGTATTTTAATAAATCTACCCCTTTTGATCATTAAACGAATTATTGGATCGGGTTGCGGGACCAAGCGTCTTGTGTCGTGTTTTGCATTAAGCTTAAAATTTGATTTGCTTAAAGCTTGTAAATTCGAGAACTGTTTATAAGTGATTCAATCCTTATCCCTTCGAACTGTGCAGGAACGCCAGCAAAACTAGTTTTGACACACGATCGTTCACCGTCTTTTACCAAAGGTATAAGCAGGCAGCTAAAGACGATTTTTGGTTTAGAGAACCATTGACGACTTAGAAGTTAAATTAATTTCAAGTGTATCATTATTATTATCGCTTTCTTGATGTGGAATCCGAGCCATTGAGGCTCGGTGTTGAAGTATGATTATGTTTTGAAATTAATTGTTATAGTTGTGGAATTGTTTGTATGATTGTGGTGGAAAAGATTGTGACCGAAATTAGTTCGGTGCTGGGTTGAAATTTGGTGAAGGCTTCGGCCGGGATATCCAAAAAACAGGGGAAACTCTGCCGGATTTTCGGCTCGAAGTTTAGATACGTAGTTAAACTAAGTCGGAAACAAATTAGATTAAAGAATCACTTTCTTGCCTAGTTAAATCAAACAATATAATTGTTGGCTATGAGATTGACAGATAAATCTAAGTCATCGACGAACGGGACGAGGACACTTCAAATTACAATTTGATATTCTGTTTGTCCGCTCTTGGTTAAAGACCGGCTTTTAGTAGTCCGTCAATCATTAGAGCAATTATTCGATTTATGTCTAGTGGAAAGCGGCTTTTAACCCTATTACTCGCGTGTTGGACAGATTTGTCGCACGACGAGTTTCAAGGGAGGACGCCACCAGGAGAGAGCCGCGAGGATCGAGGCAAGAGGCTTAGGACCTCAGGTAAGTGGATCCCCACTGTGGCACGAGTAGACTTTATCATGCCTGAATTAATTGTGCATGTGTTGAGATTGTGTTAAGCGTACGATGCTTCTAAAATTATGGCTGTTAAATTATGTGGATCTCCATTCTCTCTAGGGTCGTGGATACGGACTCTTGATCATATTTGTCTTATTTGTGCAACGAGCCTGCAGGTATGGGACTGTAGGTTCGTTTATGATATGTTGTGTTTGTCTAGGTGTGTATTGGTGCGTGCATTCATTAATATGTTTATCTGTCTGTGGGTATGGGACCACAGACATAAAAATTACTCAACTTCGCGGTTTAGGTTCTAGTGTAGGGTGTGTATCTGTTTGTGTGTTTATATGTTAGGATGACCTATATGTCGGTGGGTATGGGACCACAGACATAAAACGGTTTATATTATTGCTGAGACTTTGTTGCAGGTCAAAGAGAAAACTCTAAGACAAGCCAAGGGGAGTGAAAGCAACGTATGTATTCGGGTAGGGCCCGACGGGGCCGCGAATCATGATCGGTTCCGAGACCGCCCGACGGGGCCATCGTACGAGGTTTCGAAACTACTCGAGGAGGTCGGCAGACGACCTTTCTTTGCATGTGTAGTTTGATCATTCGAGAGGGGCCCGACGGGGTCGCGATCATGATTCGGTTTCGAAACAGCCCGACGGGGCTACTGGCCATGAAAGGTTTCGAAACGATCTAAGAGATCTTGAGGAGTTCGGCGGACGACCTTTCGGAACGGCCCGAGGGGCCTTAGGGAGGAGAGCCATGGCCCTCCCCGCAGCTTATGATTTGACGATCCGGATCGGCCCGACGGGGTAAAGTGTGATAATGAATTCCGAAACGACCCGACGGGGTCACTGGCCATAAAAGGTTTCGGAATGGGTAGAGAGGCCCAAGGAGGATGAGTCCTCACAATCATAAAGAATATCGGGACGGTCCGAGGGGCCAAGATCCATAGCATGTCCCGAATTAACCCGATGGGGTGATTGCGCAATCAATCCGAAACAGTCCGACGGAATCACCGGTCGTGAGAAGTTTCGGATCGACCGACAGAGGGTCCAGAGTTGTATTAGTTCTAGAACGACCCGCAGAAGAGGGTCCAGAGTTGTAGAAGTTCTAGAACGACCCACAGAGGGTCCAGAATCGTATCAGTTCTAGAACAACCCGTAATGGGTCTAAATGTGTATTGAATTCTAGAACGACCCCCAAATGGGTCTAGATGTGTGTAAAGTTCTAGAACAACCCGTAATGGGTCTAAATGTATATTAAATTCTAGAACGACCCGTAAGAGGTCTAGATTGCGTATAAGTTCTAGAACGACCCGTGATGGGTCTAGATGTGAATCGTGTGCATACGTAATTTGATAAGCTAAGTCAGAGAGTTGTGAACTTGAGTGAGATTTGAACAAAATACGAGACTGACTTTTGAGTCGAGATTAGTAGGTCGTTGAGTTCGACCTCGATCCATGTAGCAACTCTTTTGCAGGTATTGTATCCCGCGTAAGTTTAGCATGTTATATCTGAATTCTACTCCGCGGGCAAGATTATATTAAGAGTGTCGTTTACTCTTCAAACAACGACAACTCGATCATAGAGTTTTGTCCATTCGTTGAATATTAAAATTGCGATACCCCTAGATTATACGTTACCTGTAGACTTAGCAACTTATCTATCTAATCTACTTACTGGGCTATTAGCTCACTAGTGTGCTCGTGTCGCAGGTATCTTATCACGAAAGCAGAAAGGGCGAGGCGATAATGATGGGAACAACGAGTGTATACGGAACCGACCTGTAAAACCCTACGTGGACTACCGGCTAATTTTTAGCAAAGAAAAGTTTTAAATTACGCAGTATTTTGTAAATGTTTAAATTAAATCCATTTTGGTTATGATGAGGATTAATGATCCTTATGTTTGTTATTAAAATCTCAATTATGTAACTTAATTTAAAAAGTTCAAATTTATTTTTATTTTCAGAACTAAAACTCCGTTTTGAGTTTTGGGTCGTTACAAAAACAAATGTTCACAAATAACTTCTTTTTTTTTTTTTTTTTGAGCAAGTTAACAAATAACATTTAGATGAAACAGTACTGATATATGATATTCAAAATAATATATTTGAATTTGAAAAAAAAACGTAATAATAAATGTTGATAACAGAAAGCAGTAATAATAAATGTTGATAACAGAAAGCAGTGAATAAAATATTCTGTAAATAGTAAAGAGTCAACCTTAATTAATTGATTTTGAAAAAAAATTAAGAAAAAAACAAAAAGTGTGAATTAAAATAAAAACATTCAAGAAATGTTCCAACCTTAAAAAGGGCTATTAAACCCTTAATACACGTTTTTCTTTTAATTATAAAATCAAAAGATTTTGAATTAAAAAAAACAGAAAAATATTCTTTCATGCTCAGCAATAACTCATTGATTCCACAAGTTAAAGAAATTAAAATATAGAAAAAGCGTATATTACATTTTTCTAAAAATAGCAATAAAAACAAATGGGATTTTATTTCAATAAAAAAACTAATTAAAAAAATCATGTAGTACACGTTTGATAGTTGCAATTCAATATTAGATCCGTTAAAAAAGGAATTAAACCATAAAATATGGAGAAAAAGGGAATTTGTTTAAAAAATAAACCAAACTAAATAAGAGCAAAAACGCATTAATCTCTCCTTTAATAATTCGTGTCTTGATATTGGATATTACACTAAGGGTAAAATAGTATAATAAATTATGCCACATAAGCCTAATGAAGTAATTTAATAATACTTGTGATTGTTGAACATATTTGTAATATAAGACTCTAAATTGACTGATTTCGTAAAAACTTCTTATGGTTATTATTGGACGCAGAATATAGTTTAATATCACAAAATATTGATCATGACGAAGAAATGTGGAAATTACAAAATATAGGACGAACACGTCGTCATTGTAACGAATATTGAGGCACTTGCAAAAGTTGCATGAAGTGTTGTAACATATTAATTGCAAACGCACCGTCGTGTGACGTATCTATCATCGCGCTTTTTGTGTTAAAATTGCCTTATTTAAATTTGTCGTTTCTGTATTAGTGATATCGTAGAAGCAAACAAATAGGCAGAAAAGAATACTAAAGGCATATTAAAAATTCTTTTTCTCCAAATCCCATTTTTCCTCTCCAATTTCAATCCGCTTACTGTTAGAGTAATACGATTATTATTAGGATTATTATTAGTTTCCTATTATTATTAGGATTATTATTCGTTATTAGTTTCCCATTATTATTAGGATTACTCTTGTATTGGTATTATAAATACCACAACTTTATTCAATAATAATTAAGCAAATTCCCTATTATGGTATCAGAGCAATAGTCTATATACACAACGAAACAGATTCTAGGCCTTCTTTTGACTCACGCATGCTGTCATCCTTCCACGCAGCTCCTCCCCGCTGCCCGTCACTCTCTGTCTCTCTCGCCAGATCTGAACCAGTGTGAACCCCCGCAAACCAGCGATGCCTTCATCATGAGTACGGATGAGAACGTCACAGGAACCCCACCGTCCAACATGGCCAATCATGTCACCGGCCCACGTCCACACCTCTCCACCGCGTCTGATTTATCATCGCCACTGATTGGGATCAACATAACTACCCAAGCTCCTCTCAAACTAACTGCAACCAACTACGCCGCATGGCTATGACCTTTATAACTCCAACAAGTACATTGTGGATCTATTAAGCAAGTACAATATGCTTGACTTGAAACCTATGTCTACACCTCTGGCAGTCAGTATGTCTCTTATGCTTCATGATGGAGCACCTCTGGTGAATGCTACTATGTATCATCAGGTTGTGGATGGCCTGCAACATCTCCACATGACCAGACCAGACATCTCCTTTGCAGTCTACAAACTTTCCCAATTTATACATGCTCCGTCTGAACATTATTGGGGTGCTGCGAAATGCCTTCTTCGGTACCTTAATGGGACTCGCACTCTTGGCATTCGTCTACTAGGCTCCACGCCAATCTCTCTTGTTACTCTGATGCTGATTGGGAGGGAAATCCAAACGACTGCACATCCACTGGTGCGTATGTTATGTTTTTGGGTGCCAACCCAATATCGTGAAGTTCGACAAAACAACGCAATGTTGCCCGTTTATCCACTGAAGTTGAGTACAGAGCCATTGCCTCTGCTGCTGTCGAGATTTAATAGATTCAAATGCTACTAGCCGAACTGCATTTACCGATGTCCTCGACACCAACTATCTACTCAGACAACCTAGGTGCAACGTACTTATGTGCCAATCTGGTGTTCCACTGACGTATGAAGCACTTAGCGATTGACTATCACTTTGTTTGTGATTTAGTACAATCGGACTCCCTTCGGGTTATCCATGTTTCTTCGGGCGATCAACTTGCGGATGCTCTCACAAAGTCACTTCCACGCCCTTGACTTTTGGACATCTGTAACAAGATTGGTGTTTCTTCTGGCACACCATCTTGAGGGAGCATGTTAGAGTAATACGATTATTATTAGGATTATTATTAGTTTCCTATTATTATTAGGATTTTTATTCGTTATTAGTTTTCCATTATTATTGGGATTATCCTTGTATTGGTATTATAAATACTACAACTTTATTCAATAATAATTAAGCAAATTCTCTATTACTTACAACAAAATATAATCTATTGGGAGAGCACCTATTGAATACTTCACCAATTTCAATTATTGTGCTAATACTGAAATCTGCTAAAGGATTGGGGAGATAAATTGACACTGATATTCGCTCATGAATTGTTAAATATATTATTTTCAAGCTTGCATAATACTATATCAGACATAACAAGACAGTGAGTGATATAAACCCAAAATCACGACCTTCTCGAACTTTGAATTGGGTGGATTTGACATTGTTTTTCAAAGAAACCTAAGTAAACACGGTAACTTTACACAAAATAACAGATACTTACTCATCAGTTTACAATATAATAATCATTGTACTCGCTTTGTGGAATCCACAAGTTCATAATTGCATTTCAAAAATTACGAGTTTCCATATATGCCTGCATCGTCGATGCTGAAGAGATTCTTTGATGTTATGGCTGAGTCAATCTCCATGGATGCCATAAGAATGTATGATTTTGTCTTCATTTTCAATACCAATTTTTAATTCACCTAGCAACTCATTCACCGCTATATATGAATGCCCCTATATGCCTTTATGCTCCACAGCGTTAATGTCCACCATTGATTAACATTTGTGCTTTTTTTTTTTTTTTTTAATTTGTCTCATCCAACGGTCCCTGTGCTCGTAGGAATACTGATGCTCCACAACAGTATAGGAGCACTATAGACGAACCCTTTTTATAAAAAGAAGGAAATGTATTGTCTCTTTTAACTGCTCACTTGTTGTGCCCCCAATCAAATGATGACAAATAAACAAAACAGTTTGTGTATTGAAGTTATTAATGATTTTTACTTTAATTTTTTTCTTATTTGTCAAATTTTAATTTGGGGGCATAGCAATGAGCACAGTCTAAAGACACAGAATATTTGTTTCTATTATAAAAGTATGTTATCTAAAATATGATTTAAATAATTATATCATGTATAATGATGGCAAAATTTCAACGAGGCCTTTGATCCATCTTGGGCTGGAAGCGCATCGGCCCAAACAAAAACTGAAAACAAGCGCACATTGAGAAGAAAAGTCCAAGAATGAATACCAAGGAAACAGCCAAGCTGGTCCTAGTTAGCACAGCGCCAAGCTCAAGACGCCCTGTCCCCGTAGGACCCCGTCCTACAATGTGGGACCCTATGGGTGCATGCTAGAAGAAACTAACCCCTTGTTTGGTGTAATCATTTTACTTATTCTATTCTATTCTTTGGAATGGATAAAAAATGAGTTGAAGAATGGTTTAGAAAATGATTTTGAAATGGTTTGACTTTGCTAATTTTCATGTGGTATAAATGGTTGAGATTTAAAAATATTGTATAGGGATTAGAAAAGTTGAAAAAAAAAATAGAATGGAATGAGAGGAATTAGAGATTTAAAAAAGTGGAAAAAAGATAAAATGAAATGGAATAGAATGAGTAAAATGGGGCACCCAAAAAAGGGAAGCCAATCCCCATCCAGACCCGGCAACTCCTTCTCCAATGGAGTGTGTGTGTATGTATTTTTGTGTATATGCATTAAATTTAATGCATACCTATATATTGTGTTTTCGATGGTCTATGTCATTTCTCTGTGGATGTGCAGACATTGATGCTTTGGATGTGATCTCATAGTCTCTATCTCTCTCATTATTGATACTTCAATTGCAAGTTGTTGGTTAATTATATCCTTCGATGAAAATGATATTTTTGCTTTGGACTTCAATTACGAGCTTCAAACTTTCTACAGTTCTTTAACTAATTTTTTTTCATCAAATCACTCGTGAGATATTTACGGCATGTTTATTCGAACGAATGTAGCTGAAACTGTACAAGGAGGTTGAAGGCCACGTTTGTCCTCAAGTACCAACCATAAGTATTGGTTTTTTTTTTTTTTTTTCTCGAATATATACTCTACTAATTGTCCAGCGACGAGAGATCTTTCAGACCAAATGTCTTTTTTTTAGACGAGTTATGAAGAAATGATAAAAGGGAAATCGTGGAGGAAAAGAAGCTAGGTTTAGGCTTCTTCCATATCATCTCTGCCTCGAAGTTTACTATATATACTAATTGGTATACGTTGTTTTGTGTAAAAAATAGGCCATTTTTAAGGTGTATTTTTAAAGCTCTAACAATACCAATTTAAAAAAACACTTATCTATGGAGTATTTTTAATGGGTGTTCTACATAATATTCTACGTCAGACAGAAAACAAGTTTAACAGTAAATGAAATTGAGATGGACATGAGAACAGAAATGAAACGGGAGAAAATAAATGACACAGAATTATTAACGTGATTTGACAAAGTCTATGTCCGTTGGGTCACGCTCAGATGGTAGAAAGTGATTCACTATTTTGAATCGTGTACACTTGGTGTTACACGCAAAGGACTCTCTCCTTACACCGTTAGTGTTTTCCTTCGTCTGATGTTTGTGAATTACAATACGAGATTTCCTCGTGTCTGAGCTCCCCTCGCTTCCAAAGAGGAGATCTGTCCTGAGACTCCTTTCTCCAATTTTCTCAAATGTTCTATCAAAATACGAAAGATCTCTTACTTAATACCAAAACAAAACAAAACAAAATACAAAACAAAAATACTACTCACACACCCCAAAAATTCATGAAGCTCTATGTGAGCCAACTAAATACTTTCAAGAAGACTATAGATAAGATCTTGATTTCTTACCATTTGGTGCATATCACCAGAATTCGTCGAATCGTGGAACATAATGGACTCAATTCCTTGGTAGAATATTATCTTCTAGAAGTCACTTATTTTATATAATCATCACTTAAATAAATCGTATATTTTAGATTTTAGCAAATTATACAAAATCAGAATTGAATATCTTCTGGACACCCCAGTGGAACACCACGTGAAACTCTAACAGAAACATTCATAGAATCTTCAAGAAGCAATTTTTTACTCCAGGAATGAAGGTAGAAAATCCCGATCTAATAGACACAATATAAGTTTAGCAAAAATATGTCTAACACGAAAATACAGTAACTATTTCAAACCACATTACTATTTAGTTAATTTTTTACTAGAGTAATATATACAAGACATGGGAGGATCAAAGAATTTCTTAATTAGTGCACGTTTTTTGTACTCTATTTTTGTCACTCCTTTCAAACTAAATTGCATCTTTACATACCCCTTTCAAACATTTTGGGAGATTTTAATGAATGCCTATATTTTTAATACATTAATAATCTATGTCCCATTTGTGTTACACTTTTAATTTATACCCTTCCTACTTGTACACTGTAAACATCTCCTAGAAATAAAGAGAGCACGCTACTTGGGATATAAATTATTAAGTGACACTTAAAATGACTTTTGTTTCAATGTAAATTATGCTTGAAAGTCGTATTTTGAAATACAATTCTGTTTGAAATTCATATTTTGTAGTTTTTTAAGTTTCTCATGCTCCAATTTTTCTTTCATTTTCTTTTATAATAATATTCTTCTTTTATCATGTCGTTTTCAAAGTTTATCTAGCATTTTTATGATTTGTAGTTGTATTTGAAATAGTATGTCGTTTTATTTTCTAATGTAGCAATCCGTCACACTTTTGAACATCAAATCTAAGTAAAGTATCTTTTTTTTAAAATGAGAAAGACAATAGAGAAGGCAAAATGGTAATTTGACGATAAGAAAAAGTGACATAATTTACAATAGTGATATACATTGTAAACTTGGATTTCAAAGGCAACACAAGCTCAAATTTTCTCATAAGATATTCCATTTTTTTTATGTAGAACTAGCCTTGTTCCGTGCTCAGCATAGGCGTAAGTGCGTTGTAAATTTGTTACAATAAGATATTTTAAAGTAAGATATAGAAATTAAAAAAAAACAAAGGAAATCCAAAAATGAAGCAAAAACAAAAAATAAAATTTTCTCATTAAACAAAATGTTAAATGATGGGTGTCAAAAGAACTAGGAAAAAAAAATATCATCGTAATTCAATGTGAGTATCAGTAGGTGCATGCTTGGCATGAGCCCTTCCTGTGCGTCATGGACGCCTATCATGTTGTGAGGCCCACGTCAAGCCCCCTTTTTTCAATTGCACTTCGCTCATTTTGATTTTATTGGTATGCTCCTATGTATTATTATTTCTAAATATGAATTTTGTAATATTTATACTTGGACCTTATTTAAAAATAAAAATCATCTCCAATAAAAAGGCAAAAAAAAAAAACCAGAAACCACAAGTGACAAAAAGGCCAAAACTCCTTTAGGAAACCTATTTTATCTTTGAAGGATTGCAGTTTGTTATTTATAACAAAAAATCAAATTTTGATTTATCGAAACCGCCCAAAATTTATTTATATATTTTGATTTATTTTGACCTTTTTTTTTCATTTTGTGTGTAAAAGTTAGGTTAACGATAAAAATGCCAACAAAATCAATAAACCAAGCAAAATAATAATCTATTAAAAAATAAATAAAAAATAAAAAATCAACCACAGAGTGTGAAAGCAATTTTCGCATGAAAATTTTTCAATTATAAGTTACTTAAAAACTTCTACTATCACAATAATGAGCACACGGCTAAAATATTCTCTAACCAAATTTGAAGGGATCACAAAAACATAAGAGATCAAGAATATCACTCTTGTTTCACCTTTATACTCATCTTAATCAACGAAGATGAGTTATATATATATATATATAGATAAACAAAGTCAAGTTTCACCGAAGTAGAATTTTCAAACAAATATCTTATCTTAGAGAGAGTTAGTTAACACACGATTAAGACCGTAGGATTCTAGGGCACTTCGCACCATTCTTTCTCAAATATAAGGCCCCACATGCTGATTGGACAAATAATGGACAATGAGCCGGATCACAATTAAGAAAATGAAGAAGAAGAAGAAGAAAGAGAAAGGCTCGTTGAGCAATAAGAGAATGAAGTGTCGTGCAAGAGAATCCTTGCGAAGTACTAGAGTAAATAAAAATAAATAAATAAATAAAACAAATATTCACTCAATTAATTTGATCATTTATGGAGTAACATACAAATAAAACACCAATTCTTCGTTGGGGAAAGTTAAAAGGTTAGAAAACTTTCTCCGGCACCACTGTTCGCCTCCTTCCCTTTGCCCGAAGCGCTGTCGATTTCGTCCGCCGTCTCGTCACACATCCAAGCTTCAGCTCCGGTGGAAGCCTCATGTTTTGCGCCCCTCTTGATTTGTCCATTTTCACCGATAATCAATCGACTATGTTTACAGTTTCAATGAAGTTTTATTGTTTTTGGGTGTTTTTTCGTTTTTAATTCATTGAACATGTTACCTGGTTGATTTCTACTAAAATTATAAATACACGCTGCGTTCGTGAATTTCTACAGAAGTTATAAGTTCAGATAGTATTGGCTAATTTATCTGGTTGTTTATTAAGAAATATAGTAGTAATAAATAATAATAAGGGAAATTGTAATAAATAGCCTTTTTTTTAACATTGTTAAATGATAACCCATGTTTTAAAAAATAAAAAAAATAGTGATTTACGAATTCTATAACAGAAAATGTATTGCACAAAATATTACGCATTTGTAAATATTTGTAAGCTATTCTGTAACATTTCCACTTTTACTCATCGTTTAGTGTTAAACAATATCTTACAAGTTTTACAGATGTATAAATATTTGTTTGACATGGTTTGTTACAAAATTCTTTACGGTGACTTTTTTTTCTAATTTTTTGAAACATATTTAATTTTGGCATATTTTAGCGACTCACCCTAATAATAATAATATTATTAAATTTTAGCTATATAAATGGCATTATTTTATTTATTTATTGACAATGCTCTGTTTGATTACCGTTACCAGGAAAAATAATTTCGATGAAGTTAAAAGAAATACAAATATGTGGTTGAACACAAGCAATTTCAGTAAAGGTTAATATCAGAGTAGCTCAAAGCCGTAGATTAAGTCAAGTTTAGAATTTAACACAAGTCAGTTATTTGTTTTTCTCTAATTTACTTGCACTCATTACTAATACTAAATTTTATTGTGCGATTTTGATGGAAGCTTTTGATTTGGATAGGTAGCGTTTGACTCTGCAGAGTGTGGGAAGAATTATATTAGTTATCATAGACTTTTAATTATACCTGTTAAAATCGTTCCCAAATTGAGAATCCTCCCATCTCAAGTCACTTCTTTTTCTATAGCTTTCTTTCAATTTTGGTAACATCTATCAGGCACTACAAGGAATATTAATTGCGAAAATCGTAGAATATATAACTCACGCAGAGATTAAGATTTATATTAAAGATCTTCAAACTTCTAAACTTTGAAATGCTACAAATAAGATAAAAAAGAAGGAAATTAAAAAAGAAACAAAAGACATACTCCTGTGTGATTAAAACACTTATTCTTTGGCTAAAGAAGAGTTACTATTAGCTAGAAGCATCACGCGCCATAAAGTTATATCAATCCCTAAAACCTAATTAAACCTAATTAGAGAAGCTTAAATGCTTCTAGATTATTTTTGGGTTGTTGTTCATCACTGCAGGGTTAACCATGCTCCAAGCCTTAAGATGTTCAACGGTAATCGCCTCTATTCCGTTGTTAAAGACGTGCAAGTGAGCGTTGTTCATAACGGCGAGGGTCGGATAAATCCTAGACAAGATGTTTGTCCTCCCTCCGGCTCCGAAGCTTTCAACAACAGAGTGATCAATCTATATAACAAAAATAAATGGAAAATGAACATGAATTAGTGGTAATTAAATATGTAAGGTTTTTTATGATATACTAATTATGGAATTAATTTAGTTACGAAAAGAAAATAATGTTTGTAGTTTGTACTTACCAAACTTCTAAGAGAAAGCTTTTTGTCACTCAAGTCCACGTTCACAAAGCCGGCAAATGAAGGTTTGTACAATCCTTCTCCCAAAGAAGACCTTCATGACAAAGAGAGCGAAATAAAGATTAATTAAATTATAATATAGGAAGGAAAAAAAAAAAGAAAATAAGAAGACAATTATTTACAAATATTAGTGAGTTTGAAGAGCACAGTTATTAACCTTTTTGCATCGGAGCACAATAGAACTACATGTTCCTGTGGGGTTTTGAATATCCGGAAGAAAATAGGAGTGAACTCTTCTAGATTCTCTGAAGCCAATGTTAATAGCCCAAATGGACCAATACCTCCTTCAACATCTGAGCCTTTAAGGTCACAAAGATCTTGTGCGTTGACCCAGCTTGGGTCAAACTTTTCAGCTTTGTCCAAGCTTGCAAACGAGAATGTCACTTCTACATCAGCCTAACACCAAAAAAAAAAAACAGAGAAAAGAAATGTATGATACGTTATATATTAGTTTTTAAAACTAACATAGATAAAATTTGGGGGAACAAAAGATTACCTGAGCTGGGGTTATTCCTTTAACTTCAATTTTTTCTCCCTTTTGAAGTTTAGCATTGGCTATTTTGACATTTTGACCCCTCAACTTTTCAACTTCCTCAATAGGCCATTGCACCAATTGCTTTCCATTAGAATCAAGCCATAGTGTCCTTGGAATAGCCTGTGGAAAAAATGAGAAGAAATATGATTTAGATTTTAGACCTAGAGAGAATTAGAGAGCATTAAAATAGTACACACATATATGTATATATATATATATATATACCTGAATTCCAGCCCAACCCTTATTGGTATCTTGAGTAGCAGTGTCAGACTCATTAGCCCAACCCCACAAAATCCTCCTATTCTTAGATGGGTCAAAAAATGACTTTGAGGCATAAAAGTTGCCATAGTCATATCTAAGCCCACCCCAACCATCAACCAAGTCATCATCTGGGACATACCTATCTATCTCATGCAAATATTTTCCAATGGTATAGTACTCAAATCTAGTCAAGTCAAGGCTGACTTTCAATACATGCTTGACATCTTTGCCATCCACAGACCAATCAAGCCCATTGTTGTGGGACAGTGAGACAGGGAAGAAGTCAGGGCACTCCCACATGCCAGTCAAAGCCTTGGAGTGGATTGGGTGCTTTGCCTTGACCCAATTCACAAAGTCCTTGCTCCTATACAAGTGAGCCATCCCTCTGCTCCTCCTCCTGCCACCCACCACAATCCTCCAATGCCCGTCGGGGCTCCACCACGCAGTGGTGGGGTCACGGAATGCGCTCGCGTTCTCGCCCCTGTTGGGGAACACGATCGGGTTGTTGTCGGGTTTGACCCACTCGCGGAGGTAGGGATCTGACACATTCTTCGGGACGGCGTAGTTTTGGACCTGGTTGGATTGCGGGTCGATGCCCGTGTACATGATCACGGGTTTGTTACCGGGTAGGACCGTGGCCGACCCGGACCAACACCCATTTATGTCAAAGGGCTTGGAAGGGTAAATGGCCGGGTCAAGGGCTTCCCAGTTGATCAAGTCCTTTGACACTGAGTGGGCCCACACAATGTTGCCCCACACTGCACCTTTGGGGTTGTATTGGTAGAATAGATGGTAGAAGCCATTGAAGTACATAGGCCCTATTTCACATCAAGAGAAAAATTAATTTTGAGAGGACCAATTTTTGCTCCTCGGTAATTAATAAATTATATATGCTTATGAATAATTTTATACAAAGAAGTATTCGAATTAGAGACTCACCATTTGGATCTACATGACATCATGAGTTGGGTAGTTGAATCACATATGACCAAGCGTGACAAGAGACATAAGTCAGTGATAATAATTAATAATAATAAAATAAAAGCACTTTGTTATCAGTTCATTACAAAGATTGTGGTCCAAACTGCATATATATGGAGTATGTAACAAAACAAAGAAAGCTAGCTTGCCCAGTGATATTTGCATCTAAAGGTAATGGATAACCAATTTCAGAGGGTTTACCGATTTAAGAAGATCATAGTGACATATCCTATAAATCATGTGTGATATTTTTCCCTTGGATCGTTTGTATTTCTCGTTATTCAGAAAAAGTATTGCTTTTGCCATCAACTTCCTAAGTACAATAGAGTATGAGGATTTCTCAAACTCATACCAAATCATCAAGACTAAGAATTAATCTTCAGAGACCAAAATAACGTAGTAGAATTACTTTTAAACTAATTTTTTTCATACTAAATGTAAAATAAATAAATAAATATATAAATAAAAGAACCTATTTAACAGAGCAAATTAGTGGGAATTTTAATAAGTACATATCTATTATACAATAATCTAAGATTTAATAACTGGTCTAGTTACCAACTAATAGTGATTACTAATAATGCGAAGCTGTCTATTTTTGTGTGGTGAGATTGAAAACAAATGCACAGTGGAATATTAGTTACTCAAAATCATCCAATAAGATAAAGACAT
Source organism: Boehmeria nivea var. tenacissima (assembly GCA_018132145.1). Taxonomy (NCBI): domain Eukaryota; kingdom Viridiplantae; phylum Streptophyta; class Magnoliopsida; order Rosales; family Urticaceae; genus Boehmeria; species Boehmeria nivea. Next base: position 5,161,506 of record CM030882.1, read on the forward strand.
GAAAACTTAACTTTAAACTTCATATGCCAAGAAGCCTTTAAAAGTTTGTGTCTATTCGATGGAAAGTAATTAGCTTTGCGTAATTTAATTGTCCCACTGACAAAAATCTAATTAAATAGTACGGGTGTTTGATATAAAAATATATTATCTCACTTTTGGCCAGGATAAGAAAAAGAACAAATAAACATACAATGATACAAATATAACAATTAAAACCAAAACATTGCTGATGGGTCAAATAAATAAACCAGAGAGAAACAAAATTCAGTGATCTCTCTTGTACTTTATCATTTATTTAATATATAACGAATTAGATCTTTTTTTTCTCTTTAGGTCTCCACATATACATACATAACATATATAGACACACACACATATATATGTACATATATATATATATATATATAGAGAGAGAGAGAGACTGACCATTAATCCAATGCTTAGGAGGTTGGAAGTGAAATCCAGTTCTGAGAGTTTGCGTGACTTCCTCAGCCTCAACAGACTGAAACTCAGTGTAAACCTTGTGAGACGCTTCAATCTCATGAAGGCTAATTAATGTCACATAAAAGAAACAAATGACTGAAACCATAAGAGACTTTAGTGCACTCATTGTAGTGAATGCCAAAAACGAAAAAACGAAAAAGGTCAGTATAGAAGAGACGAGAGAAAAAGAGAGCCAAGTTGTTTTGGTTTTGGTTTTGGTTTGTGTGGCAAAGATGTTCAGGGGCTGTGATTTTATTTATATAGATGCATGGAAAAAGGAAGATTTGGGTACGAACTATTTACACAATTATTGTTTTTAATTAATGACATCAAACGCATTATCCACTAAGAAGGTTTTTTTTTTTTTTTTTGGCTACCAACATTATCCACTAGGAAGTTGTTGCATATAATCTGTTGCTAAAATTGCACGTCAGTACTAAGTCCAATATCGTACAAAAAATCGCATGCAATAGCGAAACAAGCTAAATCATAAAGTTAAAAAATACTTTGAGGGACAGTCGAAGGAAAAATATAATAATGACCAAATTAGTGCGTGATTGCCACGGCTAATCATAGACAGCATTTTTTTCCTTGACGATATTGTTTTAAATCCCTCAATTATAGGGATAAAAAAAAGTTATCATTATCTTTTTAGTGATTTTGTGATATCCTACGTAATGAGAGAAAAACTTGGAGAATATCTAAATGTATTTTATATATTTAATTATTTATTAATTAAGTAATCAAGATATAACAACGATTGGAAACTAAAGGATATATCAAGGAGAGATTTTAGGAGGCTTATTCTCTGCCCTTATGCGCCTATTAGACATTAGTCTAGGAAATAGCCCAAGATTATCTTTTAATTTAAAATTATGAAAAAAGTTCAAAACGTGCTACGGTTTTAGTGAAAACCGAAACTAATGATATATATATATATATATATATATATATATATATTGTGAATAATGAGATAATCATAAACCAATATATATATATATATATATTGAAAAAAAAAAAAAAGAATTTCAAAATCTTTCACGTGCTCCAATCGGCAAGGCCGAATTATTTTCTTAGTTGAGAAAAAAAAAAAACCTTAAAATAGAAGCTAATGGCCGGCCATATTAGGGTATTCTAGGGCAATATATATGGCTTCTTTCCTTTCCACTCCCAGTTTTTTACTCGGTAAAAAAATAAAATAAAATAAATAAAAATAGTAGAGCAAAACATCTCTCCTTTCCCCACAAACTAAGCATGTACATGGGTTGGGTTGGACAGTGTTTAAGATATTCACAACCCAACCCAAAAAGTTCGGATTGAAGATTTTCGAACCTAATAAAAAAAAATTATGATAACCCACTCAAATAAAAACTAAAATGCGTTGGGTTGAGTTGTCGGGTTGGAATAATAATTTTGATTTATATTTCATATGTTTGAACACTACTAAGTTTAGGCGAGATACTCAAAAAAATATTCTTAAAAATTAATAAAACGAATAATCCATTAATAATTGATTAAAAAATATATTTTATATCTCTATACTCAAAGAGAGAAAAAAATTTATGAAAAAACAAAATTTACAAATGAGAATTGAAATGAAATATAGAGGTAAGATTTAAGTAAAAAAAAAATAGAAATTCATGATTAGGGGCTGCTCAATGACGTTTTCAACACTTTGCAGTTTTAAACCACCAACTTTGGTAAATGTGTTAAGTAGGTGAACAGTTTTTTTTTTTTTTATCTAAAAATTTTATGGGTGAAACCTTATTCATTTAGATATTGTTCTAAATTTCATAGAATTTTTCAATGACTTTAATTCGGTTTAAATTCGAGATATTCAGATGTAACCATTGATACCGAAATTTCAGTTTTAATCATAACTGTTATTCTCAATTTTGAAAGTCTTAAGATTAGAATCAGGTCTAAAAAATAAAAGAGAAATTGTAGAAAATTTAATTTTGAACAATTTCACAATTTTGAGTTTTCATAAATTCGATTGTTAATATTGACATAATGTCAGTTTAAGATCGAGTATGAAATCTGCATTGTGAAGAAACCCTAAGATATGAACATTTTCTATAAAAAGTCAAAAGAGAAAAGTTGTAGTGTGTAATGACCTAAAATCGAGGCTACTTACCGTTTTTAATATTATCATGGTTATTTTAACTTTGAGGGAAGTTGGTCAGTTTCGTTAAATCTGGCCAACTCATGACCATGTAAAAATATTGGTTAATTGTGCATTTTCGAATAATTGAGCATGTTAGGAATCAAATTTCAACTGGAATGTGATATTAAAACTCCTAACTTGTCGTGTTCAATTTATTAGCGCAATTTTAAAATTTGATTCGGAAGATTATACCATTTTATTTTATTTTATTTTATTCTATTTGTAAATTTGCTAGCCATTTTGGCCCAATTATTGGCCCAAGCCCATTAGGGCTTTTTCCTTTTTCTCTTTTCCCCTCCCCCTCGTCATCTCCCTCTGCTCTCACTCTCTATCCCTCTCACTCGATCTCCATCTCTCCTCACCGGCGCACAGCCGCGCCACGCCGCCCCCTCCCCACACTGCCTCCAACTCCGGCGAGCCCTTCGCGCCCTCGAGCCCCCTTCGCGTGCCACCTCTGCCAGCGCGAAGCCCAGCTCCCCCACCGTCGCGCCTCCAGCAGCGGTCCCGCGCCGCTCGACCGCCCGAGCACCGCCGAGCTCCGCCTCGCCTCGCCGTGGCCGCCTCCGGGCAGTAGCCGCGCCGCCTCGCTCCGCCTCGCCTCGCCTCGTCGTGGCCGCCTCCGAGCAGCAGCCGCGACGCCGAGCTCCGCCTCGCCTCGCCTCGCCGTGGCCGCCTCCGAGCAGCAGCCGCGACGTCGAGCTCCGCCTCGCCTCGCCGTGGCCGTCTCCGGGCAACAGCCGCGACGCCGGGCTCCGCCTCGCCTCGCCGTGGCCGCCTCCGGGCAGCAGCCGCGCCGCCGAGCTCCGACTCCACGCCGCGACCAACGAGGCAGCAGCCGTGCCTCCTCTGCGAGGCTCCGCGACGGCCACTCCGAGCACGCCGCCGCCAGCCGCCACTCGCCGAGCTTGCGTTTAAGCTCCGCCGACAAACCTCTGTGTCGCTTCTCCCGCGACGTCCGACGAGCCCAATGGTTAGCAACCTCAACCTTGCTGCCCGTTGTGGTTTCAGTTCCGTCGAGTGAGCTCGTCGATGCCGTCGCTATCGCTAGCGAGTTGTCGCCGCTCGCGCTAGGTGAGCTTACTGAGGCTGAGCGGGTTTACTCGTCTTGATAGATTAACATTGTTGTGTTGAATTTCGATGTTGTTTATGGTTGGATTAATAATATCGCGGTGAACATATTAGTTTGTTTGGATGTGTTTGTGCGAGATTAGCGCCTATTGTGTTTCTTAGTCTTGCGAGTTTGTGGACGTGCTTGGCTTAGTATACTTTTGTCTTTTTGGTGCTATCAAGTTTGGTGGATTCATGTCATTTTGAAATCTGACGAGTTGTCGTCTTGGTGCACTTTTGTGAAAACCTCGTTTGGGCCATGACAAGCTTTTGAGTGGCCTTATCCCTTTAATTGTGGAACCATAATTGGAAGGATTAATGTTGAAAAGCCATACTTTGTGGGATTGTGATTGCGATGGCTTTATTAATTAGTTTAGCTTAAATACTTTTTGGTGAATGTACGATTTTGATTCAAGGTGTTTATTAGAATTTTCTAAAAAAAAAAGAAAATTGTGTGATCTTAAGGATTTGGTTTTGTTGCACGAGCTTTGGTTGTATTGGGTTGTATTTTTGTTAACGTGATCATTTGAGCTTAAAGCGAGTATCGGATCGCGGGTCTGAGCGTTTCGCACCATGTTTTTGTTTTATGTTCGAAACTTGATTCGATTTATTTTATTCTTGTAAATTGTGCAGGATCGTCAACAACGCAAGTTCGAACGCTCGACCCTTCACTGCTTTTTTTTAAAGGTATAAACGGCAGTTGGAAACAAAGTATTAGCGCTAAGCCACGACAACATTCTCTGTGACTTTCTTTTGTGGTTTAAATGTCCATTGGTCTATTGTGAATCCGAGCCGCTGAGGCTCGGTGTTGAATTATGATTATATTGAAATTAATTATGATAAATGATAAAAATTGCCTGTGTGGTTGTTGTGATGGATTGTGACCGAAATTAGTTCGGTGCTGGGTTGAAATTAGGTGAAGGCTTCGGCCGGGATATCTGAAAAAACAGGAGAAACTCTGCCGGATTTTCAGCTCGAAGTTTAGATGCTTAGTAAAGCTAAGTTGGAAACTAATTAGATTAAAGAATCCATTTCTCGTCAAATTAAATTAAACAATATACTCGTTGGCTACGGGTTAACGTATAAAACTAAGTCACTGGCGAACGGGACGAGAATACTTCAAATTACAATTTGATATCCGTTTGTCCGCTCTTGGTTAAAGACAAGCTTGAGTAGTCCGTCAATCCTTTGAGCAATTCTTTGATTTATGTCTAGTGGAAAGTGGCTTTTGACCCTATTACTCGCGTGTTGGACAGATTTGTCGCACGACGAGTTTCAAGGGAGGACGCCACTAGGAGAGAGTCGCAAGGACCGAGGCTTAGGACCTCAGGTAAGTGGATCTCCACTGTGGCACGAGTAGACTATACTATGCTTGAATTGTGCATGTGTTGAGATTGTGTTAAGCATACGGTGCTTCCAAATTTGTGGCTGTTAAACTATGTGAATCTCCATTCTAGCTAGGGCCGTGAATATGGGCTCTTGATTATGTTCGTATTGTTTTGTGCAACGAGCCTGCAGGTATGGGACTGTAGGTTCGTTTATGATAGGTTGTGTTTTTCTAGGTGTGTATTGGTGCGAGTATTTATTTAAATGCTGATTTGTCGGTGGGTATGGGACCACAGACATAAAACTGTTTATGTTGTTGTTGAGATCTTATTGCAGGATGAGCTAGATTCCAGAGAGACGCAAGGGGATTGAGGGTTTGATTCGAACGATTCCTCTTCGTCGCTGTGAACGTTCCAGATAGGCTCAAAGAGTCCGAGGAGTCGAATCAAATGATTCCTCCTTGTTACTGCGAACGTTCTAGCTAGGCTCTAGGAGTCCGAAGAGTCGAGTCAAACGATTCCTCTTCGTCGCTGTGAACGTTCCAGATAGGCTCAAAGAGTCCGAGGAGTCGAATCGAATGATTCCTCCTTGTTACTGCGAACGTTCTAGCTAGGCTCTAGGAGTCCGAAGAGTCGAGTCAAACGATTCCTCATCGTCACTGTGAGCGTCCTAGATAGACTCAAGAAACGGCTTGAAATAAGGCCCAGCCTGAGCGGAAACACTATTAAGTTTTGGAACGATCGTATGTAAAGTAAAGCCAAGAAATTGCAGGGACATCGTACGTTTCTGAAGGGCCCGGAAGGAGGCCGCGATCATGATCGGTTCCGAGATCGCCCGACGGGGACATTGTCTGTGTGAGGTTTCGGAACGACCCGATGGGTCTCGAGGAGGTCGGTAGACGACCTTCCTCTTCATATGCTGTGTGCTGCGATCATGATCGAATCCGAGATCGCCTGACGGTGCCATTGTCTGTGTGAGGTTTCGGAACGACCCGATGGGTCTCGAGGAGGTCGGTAGACGACCTTCCTCTTCATATGCTGTGTGCTGCGATCATGATCGACTCCGAGATCGCCCGACGGGGCCATTGTCTGTGTGAGGTTTCGGAACGACCCGATGGGTCTCGAGGAGGTCGGTAGACGACCTTCATCTTCATATCCTGTGTGCTGCGATCATGATCGACTCCGAGATCGCCCGACGGGGCCATTGTCTGTGTGACGTTTCAGAACGACCCGAGGGGTCTCAAGGAGGTCGGTAGACGACCTTCCTCTTTATATGCTGTGTGCTGCGATCATTATCGATGCCGAGATCGCCCGACGGGGCCATTGTCTGTGTGAGGTTTCGGAACGACCCACAAAGGGTCCAGAATCGTATTAGTTCTAGAACAACCCGTAATGGGTCTAAATGTGTATTAAATTATAAGATTACTCGCGAGTGGATCTAGATGTGTATAAAGTTCTAGAAAGACCCGCGAGTGGATCTAGATGTGTATAAAGTTCTAGAATGACCCGCGAATGGGTATAAATGTGTTTTAAATTCTATAATGACCCGTAAGAGGTCTAGATTGTGAATAAGTTCTAGAACAACCCGTAATGGATCTAAATGTGTTTTGAATTCTAGAACGACCCATGAGAGGACTAGATCGTGTATAAGTTCTAGAACGACCCGTAAGGGTCTGGATGTGAATCGTGTGCACACGTATTTTTATAAGCTAAGTCAGAGAGTTGTGAACTTGAGTGAGATTAGAACAAATTATGAGATTGACTTTGAGTCGAGATTAATGGGTCGTCAAGCCCGACCTCGTTCCAAGTCACAATTCTTTTGCAGGTATTGTATCCCGCGTAGGTTCAGCACCTTATTTTTGAAATCTACTTCGCGGGCAAGGTTGCTTAAGAGTGACGTTTACTCTTCGGACTATGACGACTCGATCGTCGAGTCCGTCCTTTTGTTAGATTATTGTGATGTGATATCTATTAGTTGTATGTTACCTGCAGACTTAGCAACTTATTTACTAAATCTGCTTACTGGGCTATTGGCTCACTAGTGTGCTCGTGTCGCAGGTAAGATGAAAGAAACGAAAGGGCGAGGCGACAACGACCGGAATAACGAGTGTATACGGGACCGACCTGTAAGATCTTACGTGGACTACCGGCTAATCGTTGGCAAAGAAAATATTTTAAATTCCGCAATATTTGTAAAGTATAAAATTAAACCCACTTTAGTTATAGTGAGGATTGATAAACCTCATGCTCGATATTAAAAATTGGATTATGTAATTCAAATTAAAAAGTTCAAATTTATCCGTATTTTTCGGAACTAAAACTCCGTTTTTGGTTTTGGGTCGTTACAAAGTTGGTATCAGAGCCACGGTTTAGCCGGTCCTGTAGACAACCCCGTATGCACTAGCGTGATTCCTTCGTTGTCGTCAATGTGAGTAACCCGTACTTATGTTTCTCGAGCTTCGAGATATTAAATATATATATATATATATAAATAAATAAATAAATAAATTGCAAGTAAAAACCTTCGCAGTTTACATAAGTTGATCTTTTAGCAGTTCCTTGTGTTCCAATAACAACTGAGGTTGTGAATGCCAAAGTAGAGGCCAAATCTTTGATTTACTAAAGAATGAGTAAATCATTAAGAATAAATACTTCTTGAAGGATTGTGAAAAGAATTAAACATCGATCCTAGAGATCGGTAAATCACAATATTAATGGCACAGCCGGGTCTTTATCCGTGCACTCTGCCTCATAGACTGTAGTCCGTTAGAATAATCTTGTAGGAAAACCCACCTAGCCTATTGTATATTTGTCGTGGACCCTTCGAACGAATAAATCTATGGTCTCGTACCCAAATGCAAGAGGTCAAATTGTGAGACTCGTTAGTAGTCTATCAATTGATATCTGCAAAGATAAATAAGACTAAGTGAAATCCGTGGCCTCTTGCAATATCTCGGTTTCCTTAATCAGTTAACGAGGGGATAAATAACGAGGGAACCCCAGTCTGCTGTGTGATCTGACAAGGGGTTCAAACATACTAAATTTCAGTCTGCTGTGTGATCTGACAAAGGGACATAAATCTGAAATAAGCCTCAATCCTCCGATAGGAGTCGATAAGAGGTAAACGAATTCAATCTAAATATTGAAATAAAGGTCGATGGTACCGCTCGGCTCCAAGAGAAGAGAGCCCTGGCTCCGAGAGAGAGAGCCCTTCTCCCTGAGGGTGAGCTTATTCCTCACACAAGCCGGCCAGTTGAGTGTGAGACGAAGTCTGTGTGACTGCCAGGAGATTGATCATCGCCCCGCCTGCGCGCTAGAAAAATTACGGTGACCATCAGTGGATCCTAGACTTGATAAAAATGTCGAGCTTGATAAATTAAGTAATGAAGTGATTTCTGTGTGAAACCAGTAAGTGCGGAGATAGTGTAACGGGACATTCCTCCAGAAGGACCATAAATAAGCGTGGTGGGTACAGAACCGATCACGAGATATTAATTTTAATAAAGTTACTTACAGGTGTACTCAAGTAGTACGAGCATGATGGGACTTGAGGATCATGATGAGAATTAAGGCTCAATGTGATGGTCCAAGGGACACTCTCGTTCGGGGTGGTAGCTCTTCACCATCCGTGCTGTCTCGAGTAGACGTAGGATGGTCTGCTGCTATTCACTCTTAGTCTTAAATTCCAAATGAAGGTCCCCTTGAGTTTCTAGCCGTCAATATCGCTTGAAGAAGCGCGAATGCTTACCTTACACGAAGCATAGTGAATAAAGACAAATTGGCGACAGACAATCTAAGGGCCAGAATCCTAATGGGGAGGCTGATCGGACTACACGCGAAGTCGGTGCATTTATTTTTCCTGGTCCGACCGAAGGCAGAGACGAGGAGTTGATATAGCCCTGTAGGAGGTGTTAGAGTCATTAATGATTTTGAAAGCGTTGTACTATGGGGTTTTATGTGGTTTGATCTCTATCTTTGGATGGCCTTCAAATTCTGTTGTACCTGGGAAGATAAGCACTAAACTTTATGTTTTTCACAAGATGCACAAGTTTTGGCCACGAGAGAATGTCGTGCACAATTGTGATGATTATCAGAGTGGCGCAGCAGAAGTGTGGGAAACAATGCTTTAAGGAGAGGTCAAAAAGCTCATTCAGCACACTCAAGCGGGACCTACATCGAGCCTGCACCACTACGTTGGTGCTAGTAGACTCTAAGGTGTTTCACTTCAATTACGAAGGGTGATTGATGAGGACTGTCAGGGATTCATCGCTCGCATTAGGACCTGTCCCAAGAGGATACACATCAAGCTCTGGATATTTCGATCGTAAGGAACTCTATTCATGTCCTTTCGGAGGACCTTCTAAGATTACTTCTCGACCTTGAGACTGAGTCCGTTATCGAACTATTACCGAGTACCGCCCAGTGTGAGATCCCGAAGGGATTAAATAGGTTGAATTCAGCTGAAGGGCCAATTTAACAAGGGTTTTATAAGACCCAGTCGCTCAACATTGGGAGCATCAGTGCTTTATGTTAGAAAATGAAGGTGATTGCGGCGGTCACAACCCCTTAAGCCAAGATAAGGGCAAGACAGGATAAGCTGCGCAATCCCTCACAACGTGGATTAGTGTCGATTCTCGAGGTAAAGACTTGCGATCAGGCTATCTCTAGCTAAAGGCACGAGGAATATATGCTCACGTCCGCCTTCCAAACCAGTTGTGGACACTGTGAGCCCTTGGTGATGTCCTTCGAACTCACTAGTACCTTAGCTGTATTGCAGTCTTAACGAATTGTGTCCTTAGAGACTATGTCGACGGGCTCATTATAGTCTAAAACGATGATATTCTCGTCTACTCGAAAGCAAAGGAGGAGCAGGGAGAGCATTTGCGAGCTATTGTGGAAGGATTAGCCAAAGAGAAGTTGTACGCAAAGTTCAAGAAGTGCGAGTTTTGGTCGGAAATATCCCATTTCTCGGTCACGTAGTGTCCAAGGAAGAAATTTTAGTGAATCTGTCGAGGACCAAAGCCGTGAGTCCAGAGAAACAGCCCTCGACCGTCACAAAAGCCCCTGGTTTCCTAATTTTAGCCGAGTAGTACAGGCAGTTTGTAGAGGAAGTCTCCAAACTTGCTCTACCTTTGACCCTCGACACTAGAAAGAATTTAAAGTTTTCTTGGACTTCGGTGTGCGAAGAGAGTTTTCAAGAGCTCAAAGATCGTCTCACAACGTCTTCAGAGTTGGCAATCCCCACGAGGACCATTAGATTTGCGTTTCATTGTAACGCTTATTGGGTGATTGTGAATGGGCGCAGAAAGTTAGCATACCTTATGCTTATTTGAATGTCGTCCTTCATAGACAGGTTGGCGAAAATTTACGTCGAAGGGACAGCAAAGCTCTTTATGATTGGAAGTTTCGCTCATCTCCATTGGTAGGAAGCTAGAGAAGATTCAAAGAGTCATGTGATAACCACTCGGAGTAAGTAGAAAAGCTATGTGGAAGTCGGCACTGACCCTGGAAGTTTGAAATAGTGATCATGTGTTCTTGAAAGCAACGCCCATGTTATAAATCATGTACCTTGGGAAGGAATGAAAGGTTACCCCTAGGTATATGGAACCCTTTGAAATTCTTGATAAGTGAGCAAGGGTCCTTATCGTTTGGTTTGCCGCCGGACATGACCCCTGGTCATAATCTCTACCACATCTCTATGCTTAGGAAGTATGTAGCCGACCCTAGTCATACTCTACGCCTTGAGGTCCTGAATATCGAACCTAAAGCTACGCATAAGAAGAAGTCTTTGCGAATTCTAAACTAGAAGGTCAAAGTTCTGTGAGGAAACCACACTGAAGAAGGGGCAACTTGTGAGCTAAAGACTTCAACAGGAGAGAAATACCCACCCTTGTTCTAAGTTTCGAGGACGAAACTTCTGTAAGGGGGTAGGATTGTAATGACCTAAAATCGAGGCTACTTACACGAGCATTTATTTTGAATTTTGAGACAAATGCGTTTTTAATATTATCATGGTTATTTTAACTTTGAGGGAAGTTGGTCAGTTTCGTCAAATCTGGCCAACTCATGACCATGTAAAAATATTGGTTAATTGTGCATTTTCGAATAATTGAGCATGTTAGGAATCAAATTTCAACTGGAATGTGATATTAAAACTCCTAACTTGTCGTGTTCAATTTATTAGCGCAATTTTAAAATTTGATTCGGAAGATTATACCATTTTATTTTATTTTATTTTATTCTATTTGTAAATTTGCTAGCCATTTTGGCCCAATTATTGGCCCAAGCCCATTAGGGCTTTTTCCTTTTTCTATTTTCCCCTCCCCCTCGTCATCTCCCTCTGCTCTCACTCTCTATCCCTCTCACTCGATCTCCATCTCTCCTCACCGGCGCACAGCCGCGCCACGCCGCCCCCTCCCCACACTGCCTCCAACTCCGGCGAGCCCTTCGCGCGCTCGAGCCCCCTTCGCGTGCCACCTCTGCCAGCGCGAAGCCCAGCTCCCCTACCGTCGCGCCTCCAGCAGCGGTCCCGCGCCGCTCGACCGCCCGAGCACCGCCGAGCTCCGCCTCGCCTCGCCGTGGCCGCCTCCGGGCAGTAGCCGCGCCGCCTCGCTCCGCCTCGCCTCGCCTCGCCGTGGCCGCCTCCGAGCAGCAGCCGCGACACCGAGCTCCGCCTCGCCTCGCCTCGCCGTGGCCGCCTCCGAGCAGCAGCCGCGACGCCGAGCTCCGCCTCGCCTCGCCGAGGCCGTCTCCGGGCAACAGCCGCTATGCCCGGCTCCGCCTCGCCTCGCCGTGGCCGCCTCCGGGCAGCAGCCGCGCCGCCGAGCTCCGACTCCACGCCGCAACCAACGAGGCAGCAGCCGTGCCTCCTCCGCGAGGCTCCGCGACGGCCACTCCGAGCACGCCGCCGCCAGCCGCCACTCGCCGAGCTTGCGTTTAAGCTCCGCCGACAAACCTCTGTGTCGCTTCTCCCGCGACGTCCGACGAGCCCAATGGTTAGCAACCTCAACCTTGCTGCCCGTTGTGGTTTCAGTTCCGTCGAGTGAGCTCGTCGATGCCGTCGCTATCGCTAGCGAGTCGTCGCCGCTCGCGCTAGGTGAGCTTACTGAGGCTGAGCGGGTTTACTCGTCTTGATAGATTAACATTGTTGTGTTGAATTTCGATGTTGTTTATGGTTGGATTAATAATATCGCGGTGAACATATTAGTTTGTTTGGATGTGTTTGTGCGAGATTAGCGCCTATTGTGTTTCTTAGTCTTGCGAGTTTGTGGACGTGCTTGGCTTAGTATACTTTTGTCTTTTTGGTGCTATCAAGTTTGGTGGATTCATGTCATTTTGAAATCTGACGAGTTGTCGTCTTGGTGCACTTTTGTGAAAACCTCGTTTGGGCCATGACAAGCTTTTGAGTGGCCTTATCCCTTTAATTGTGGAACCATAATTGGAAGGATTAATGTTGAAAAGCCATAATTTGTGGGATTGTGATTGCGATGGCTTTATTAATTAGTTTAGCTTAAATACTTTTTGGTGAATGTACGATTTTGATTCAAGGTGTTTATTAGAATTTTCTAAAAAAAAAAAGAAAATTGTGTGATCTTAAGGATTTGGTTTTGTTGCACGAGCTTTGGTTGTATTGGGTTGTATTTTTGTTAACGTGATCATTTGAGCTTAAAGCGAGTATCGGATCGCGGGTCTGAGCGTTTCGCACCATGTTTTTGTTTTATGTTCGAAACTTGATTCGATTTATTTTATTCTTGCAAATTGTGCAGGATCGTCAACAACGCAAGTTCGAACGCTCGACCCTTCACTGCTTTTTTTTAAAGGTATAAACGGCAGTTGGAAACAAAGTATTAGCGCTAAGCCACGACAACATTCTCTGTGACTTTCTTTTGTGGTTTAAATGTCCATTGGTCTATTGTGAATCCGAGCCGCTGAGGCTCGGTGTTGAATTATGATTATATTGAAATTAATTATGATAAATGATAAAAATTGCCTGTGTGGTTGTTGTGATGGATTGTGACCGAAATTAGTTCGGTGCTGGGTTGAAATTAGGTGAAGGCTTCGGCCGGGATATCTGAAAAAACAGGGGAAACTCTGCCGGATTTTCAGCTCGAAGTTTAGATGCTTAGTAAAGCTAAGTTGGAAACTAATTAGATTAAAGAATCCATTTCTCGTCAAATTAAATTAAACAATATACTCGTTGGCTACGGGTTAACATATAAAACTAAGTCACTGGCGAACGGGACGAGAATACTTCAAATTACAATTTGATATCTGTTTGTCCGCTCTTGGTTAAAGACCAGCTTGAGTAGTCCGTCAATCCTTTGAGCAATTCTTTGATTTATGTCTAGTGGAAAGTGGCTTTTGACCCTATTACTCGCGTGTTGGACAGATTTGTCGCACGACGAGTTTCAAGGGAGGACGCCACTAGGAGAGAGTCGCAAGGACCGAGGCTTAGGACCTCAGGTAAGTGGATCTCCACTGTGGCACGAGTAGACTATACTATGCTTGAATTGTGCATGTGTTGAGATTGTGTTAAGCATACGGTGCTTCCAAATTTGTGGCTGTGAAACTATGTGAATCTCTATTCTAGCTAGGGCCGTGAATATGGGCTCTTGATTATGTTCGTATTGTTTTGTGCAACGAGCCTGCAGGTATGGAACTGTAGGTTCGTTTATGATAGGTTGTGTTTTTCTAGGTGTGTATTGGTGCGAGTATTTATTTAAATGCTGATTTGTCGGTGGGTATGGGACCACAGACATAAAACTGTTTATGTTGTTGTTGAGATCTTATTGCAGGATGAGCTAGATTCCAGAGAGACGCAAGGGGATTGAGGGTTTGATTCGAACGATTCCTCTTCGTCGCTGTGAACGTTCCAGATAGGCTCAAAGAGTCCGAGGAGTCGAATCGAATGATTCCTCCTTGTTACTGCGAACGTTCTAGCTAGGCTCTAGGAGTCCGCAGAGTCGAGTCAAACGATTCCTCTTCGTCGCTGTGAACGTTCCAGATAGGCTCAAAGAGTCCGAGGAGTCGAATCGAATGATTCCTCCTTGTTACTGCGAACGTTCTAGCTAGGCTCTAGGAGTCCGAAGAGTCGAGTCAAACGATTCCTCATCGTCACTGTGAGCGTCCTAGATAGACTCAAGAAACGGCTTGAAATAAGGCCCAGCCTGAGCGGAAACACTATTAAGTTTTGGAACGATCGTATGTAAAGTAAAGCCAAGAAATTGCAGGGACATCGTACGTTTCTGAAGGGCCCGGAAGGAGGCCGCGATCATGATCGGTTCCGAGATCGCCCGACGGGGCCATTGTCTGTGTGAGGTTTCGGAACGACCCGATGGGTCTCGAGGAGGTCGGTAGACGACCTTCCTCTTCATATGCTGTGTGCTGCGATCATGATCGACTCCGAGATCGCCCGACAGGGCCATTGTCTGTGTGAGGTTTCGGAACGACCCGATGGGTCTCGAGGAGGTCGGTAGACGACCTTCCTCTTCATATGCTGTGTGCTGCGATCATGATCGACTCCGAGATCGCCCGACGGGGCCATTGTCTGTGTGAGGTTTCGGAACGACGCGATGGGTCTCGAGGAGGTCGGTAGACGACCTTCATCTTCATATCCTGTGTGCTGCGATCATGATCGACTCCGAGATCGCCCGACGGGGCCATTGTCTGTGTGACGTTTCAGAACGACCCGAGGGGTCTCAAGGAGGTCGGTAGACGACCTTCCTCTTTATATGCTGTGTGCTGCGATCATGATCGATGCCGAGATCGCCCGACGGGGCCATTGTCTGTGTGAGGTTTCGGAACGACCCACAAAGGGTCCAGAATCGTATTAGTTCTAGAACAACCCGTAATGGGTCTAAATGTGTATTAAATTATAAGATGACTCGCGAGTGGATCTAGATGTGTATAAAGTTCTAGAAAGACCCGCGAGTGGATCTAGATGTGTATAAAGTTCTAGAATGACCCGCGAACGGGTATAAATGGGTTTTAAATTCTATAATGACCCGTAAGAGGTCTAGATTGTGAATAAGTTCTAGAACAACCCGTAATGGATCTAAATGTGTTTTGAATTCTAGAACGACCCATGAGAGGTCTAGATCGTGTATAAGTTCTAGAACGACCCGTAAGGGTCTGGATGTGAATCGTGTGCACACGTATTTTTATAAGCTAAGTCAGAGAGTTGTGAACTTGAGTGAGATTAGAACAAATTATGAGATTGACTTTGAGTCGAGATTAATGGGTCGTCAAGCCCGACCTCGTTCCAAGTCACAATTCTTTTGCAGGTATTGTATCCCGCGTAGGTTCAGCACCTTATTTTTGAAATCTACTTCGCGGGCAAGGTTGCTTAAGAGTGACGTTTACTCTTCGGACTATGACGACTCGATCGTCGAGTCCGTCCTTTTGTTAGATTATTGTGATGTGATATCTATTAGTTGTATGTTACCTGCAGACTTAGCAACTTATTTATTAAATCTGCTTACTGGGCTATTGGCTCACTAGTGTGCTCGTGTCGCAGGTAAGATGAAAGAAACGAAAGGGCGAGGCGACAACGACGGGAATAACGAGTGTATACGGGACCGACCTGTAAGATCTTACGTGGACTACCGGCTAATCGTTGGCAAAGAAAATATTTTAAATTCCGCAATATTTGTAAAGTATAAAATTAAACCCACTTTAGTTATAGTGAGGATTGATAAACCTCATGCTCGATATTAAAAATTGGATTATGTAATTCAAATTAAAAAGTTCAAATTTATCCGTATTTTTCGGAACTAAAACTCCGTTTTTGGTTTTGGGTCGTTACAAAGTTGGTATCAGAGCCACGGTTTAGCCGGTCCTGTAGACAACCCCGTATGCACTAGCGTGATTCCTTCGTTGTCGTCAATGTGAGTAACCCGTACTTATGTTTCTCGAGCTTCGAGATATTAAATATATATATATATATAAATAAATAAATTGCAAGTAAAAACCTTCGCAGTTTACATAAGTTGATCTTTTAGCAGTTCCTTGTGTTCCAATAACAACTAAGGTTGTGAATGCCAAAGTAGAGGCCAAATCTTTGATTTACTAAAGAATGAGTAAATCATTAAGAATAAATACTTCTTGAAGGATTGTGAAAAGAATTAAACATCGATCCTAGAGATCGGTAAATCACAATATTAATGGCACAGCCGGGTCTTTACCCGTGCACTCTGCCTCATGGACTGTAGTCCGTTAGAATAATCTTGTAGGAAAACCCACCTAGCCTATTGTATGTTTGTCGTGGACCCTTCGAACGAATAAATCTATGGTCTCGTACCCAAATGCAAGAGGTCAAATTGTGAGACTCGTTAGTAGTCTATCAATTGATATCTGCAAAGATAAATAAGACTAAGTGAAATCCGTGGCCTCTTGCAATATCTCGGTTTCCTTAATCAGTTAACGAGGGGATAAATAACGAGGGAACCCCAGTCTGCTGTGTGATCTGACAAGGGGTTTAAACATACTAAATTCCAGTCTGCTGTGTGATCTGACAAAGGGACATAAATCTGAAATAAGCCTCAATCCTCCGATAGGAGTCGATAAGAGGTAAACGAATTCAATCTAAATATTGAAATAAAGGTCGATGGTACCGCTCGGCTCCAAGAGAAGAGAGCCCTGGCTCCGAGAGAGAGAGCCCTGCTCCCTGAGGGTGAGCTTATTCCTCACACAAGCCGGCTAGTTGAGTGTGAGACGAAGTCTGTGTGACTGCCAGGAGATTGATCATCGCCCCGCCTGCGCGCTAGAAAAATTGCGGTGACCATCAGTGGATCCTAGACTTGATAAAAATGTCGAGCTTGATAAATTAAGTAATGAAGTGATTTATGTGTGAAACCAGTAAGTGCGGAGATAGTCTAACGGGACATTCCTCCAGAAGGACTATAAATAAGCGTGGTGGGTACATAACCGATCACGAGATATTAATTTTAATAAAGTTACTTACAGGTGTACTCAAGTAGTACGAGCATGATGGGACTTGAGGATCATGATGAGAATTAAGGCTCAAAGTGATGGTCCAAGGGACACTCTCGTTCGGGGTGGTAGCTCTTCACCATCCGTGCTGTCTCGAGTAGACATAGGATGGTCTGCTGCTATACACTCTTAGTCTTAAATTCCAAATGAAGGTCCCCTTGAGTTTCTAGCCGTCAATATCGCTTGAAGAAGCGCGAATGCTTACCTTACACGAAGCATAGTGAATAAAGACAAATTGGCGACAGACAATCTAAGGGCCAGAATCCTAATGGGGAGGCTGATCGGACTACACGCGAAGTCGGTGCATTTATTTTTCCTGGTCCGACCGAAGGCAGAGACGAGGAGTTGATATAGCCCTGTAGGAGGTGTAAGAGTCATTAATGATTTTGAAAGCGTTGTACTATGGGGTTTTATGTGGTTTGATCTCTACCTTTGGATGGCCTTCAAATTCTGTTGTACCTGGGAAGATAAGCACTAAACTTTATGTTTTTCACAAGATGCACAAGTTTTGGCCACGAGAGAATGTCGTGCACAATTGTGATGATTATCAGAGTGGCGCAGCAGAAGTGTGGGAAACAATGCTTTAAGGAGAGGTCAAAAAGCTCATTCAGCACACTCAAGCGGGACCTACATCGAGCCTGCACCACTACGTTGGTGCTAGTAGACTCTAAGGTGTTTCACTTCAATTACGAAGGGTGATTGATGAGGACTGTCAGGGATTCATCGCTCGCATTAGGACCTGTCCCAAGAGGATACACATCAAGCTCTGGATATTTCGATCGTAAGGAACTCTATTCATGTCCTTTCGGAGGACCTTCTAAGATTACTTCTCGACCTTGAGACTGAGTCCGTTATCGAACTATTACCGAGTACCGCCCAGTGTGAGATCCCGAAGGGATTAAATGGGTTGAATTCAGCTGAAGGGCCAATTTAACAAGGGTTTTATAAGACCCAGTCGCTCAACATTGGGAGCATCAGTGCTTTATGTTAGAAAATGAAGGTGATTGCGGCGGTCACAACCCCTTAAGCCAAGATAAGGGCAAGACAGGGTAAGCTGCGCAATCCCTCACAACGTGGATTAGTGTCGATTCTCGAGGTAAAGACTTGCGATCAGGCTATCTCTAGCTAAAGGCACGAGGAATATATGCTCACGTCCGCCTTCCAAACCAGTTGTGGACACTGTGAGCCCTTGGTGATGTCCTTCGAACTCACTAGTACCTTAGCTGTATTGCAGTCTTAACGAATTGTGTCCTTAGAGACTATGTCGACGGGCTCATTATAGTCTAAAACGATGATATTCTCGTCTACTCGAAAGCAAAGGAGGAGCAGGGAGAGCATTTGCGAGCTATTGTGAAAGGATTAGCCAAAGAGAAGTTGTACGCAAAGTTCAAGAAGTGCGAGTTTTGGTCGGAAATATCCCATTTCTCGGTCACGTAGTGTCCAAGGAAGAAATTTTAGTGAATCTGTCGAGGACCAAAGCCGTGAGTCCAGAGAAACAGCCCTCGACCGTCACAAAAGCCCCTGGTTTCCTAATTTTAGCCGAGTAGTACAGGCAGTTTGTAGAGGAAGTCTCCAAACTTGCTCTACCTTTGACCCTCGACACTAGAAAGAATTTAAAGTTTTCTTGGACTTCGGTGTGCGAAGAGAGTTTTCAAGAGCTCAAAGACCGTCTCACAACGTCTTCAGAGTTGGCAATCCCCACGAGGACCATTAGATTTGCGTTTCATTGTAACGCTTATTGGGTGATTGTGAATGGGCGCAGAAAGTTAGCATACCTTATGCTTATTTGAATGTCGTCCTTCATAGACAGGTTGGCGAAAATTTACGTCGAAGGGACAGCAAAGCTCTTTATGATTGGAAGTTTCGCTCATCTCCATTGGTAGGAAGCTAGAGAAGATTCAAAGAGTCATGTGATAACCACTCGGAGTACGTAGAAAAGCTATGTGGAAGTCGGCACTGACCCTGGAAGTTTGAAATAGTGATCATGTGTTCTTGAAAGCAACGCCCATGTTATAAATCATGTACCTTGGGAAGGAATGAAAGGTTACCCCTAGGTATATGGAACCCTTTGAAATTCTTGATAAGTGAGCAAGGGTCCTTATCGTTTGGTTTGCCGCCGGACATGACCCCTGGTCATAATCTCTACCACATCTCTATGCTTAGGAAGTATGTAGCCGACCCTAGTCATACTCTACGCCTTGAGGTCCTGAATATCGAACCTAAAGCTACGCATAAGAAGAAGTCTTTGCGAATTCTAAACTAGAAGGTCAAAGTTCTGTGAGGAAACCACACTGAAGAAGGGGCAACTTGTGAGCTAAAGACTTCAACAGGAGAGAAATACCCACCCTTGTTCTAAGTTTCGAGGACGAAACTTCTGTAAGGGGGTAGGATTGTAATGACCTAAAATCGAGGCTACTTACACGAGCATTTATTTTGAATTTTGAGACAAATGCATTTTTAATATTATCATGGTTATTTTAACTTTGAGGGAAGTTGGTCAGTTTCGTCAAATCTGGCCAACTCATGACCATGTAAAAATATTGGTTAATTGTGCATTTTCGAATAATTGAGCATGTTAGGAATCAAATTTCAACTTGAATGTGATATTAAAACTCCTAACTTGTCGTGTTCAATTTATTAGCGCAATTTTAAAATTTGATTCGGAAGATTATACTATTTTATTTTATTTTATTTTATTCTATTTGTAAATTTGCTAGCCATTTTGGCCCAATTATTGGCCCAAGCCCATTAGGGCTTTTTTCTTTTTCTCTTTTCCCCTCCCCCTCGTCATCTCCCTCTGCTCTCACTCTCTATCCCTCTCACTCGATCTCCATCTCTCCTCACCGGCGCACAGCCGCGCCACGCCGCCCCCTCCCCACACTGCCTCCAACTCCGGCGAGCCCTTCGCGCGCTCGAGCCCCCTTCGCGTGCCACCTCTGCCAGCGCGAAGCCCAGCTCCCCCACCGTCGCGCCTCCAGCAGCGGTCCCGCGCCGCTCGACCGCCCGAGCGCCGCCGAGCTCCGTCTCGCCTCGCCGTGGCCGCCTCCGGGCAGTAGCCGCGCCGCCTCGCTCCGCCTCGCCTCGCCTCGCCGTGGCCGCCTCCGAGCAGCAGCCGCGACGCCGAGCTCCGCCTCGCCTCGCCTCGCCGTGGCCGCCTCCGAGCAGCAGCCGCGACACCGAGCTCCGCCTCGCCTCGCCGTGGCCGTCTCCGGGCAACAGCCGCGACGCCGGGCTCCGCCTCGCCTCGCCGTGGCCGCCTCCGGGCAGCAGCCGCGCCGCCGAGCTCCGACTCCACGCCGCGACCAACGAGGCAGCAGCCGTGCCTCTTCCGCGAGGCTCCGCGACGGCCACTCCGAGCACGCCGCCGCCAGCCGCCACTCGCCGAGCTTGCGTTTAAGCTCCGCCGACAAACCTCTGTGTCGCTTCTCCCGCGACGTCCGACGAGCCCAATGGTTAGCAACCTCAACCTTGCTGCCCGTTGTGGTTTCAGTTCCGTCGAGTGAGCTCGTCGATGCCGTCGCTATCGCTAGCGAGTCGTCGCCGCTCGCGCTAGGTGAGCTTACTGAGGCTGAGCGGGTTTACTCGTCTTGATAGATTAACAGTGTTGTGTTGAATTTCGATGTTGTTTATGGTTGGATTAATAATATCGCGGTGAACATATTAGTTTGTTTGGATGTGTTTGTGCGAGATTAGCGCCTATTGTGTTTCTTAGTCTTGCGAGTTTGTGGACGTGCTTGGCTTAGTATACTTTTGTCTTTTTGGTGCTATCAAGTTTGGTGGATTCATGTCATTTTGAAATCTGACGAGTTGTCGTCTTGGTGCACTTTTGTGAAAACCTCGTTTGGGCCATGACAAGCTTTTGAGTGGCCTTATCCCTTTAATTGTGGAACCATAATTGGAAGGATTAATGTTGAAAAGCCATACTTTGTGGGATTCTGATTGCGATGGCTTTATTAATTAGTTTAGCTTAAATACTTTTTGGTGAATGTACGATTTTGATTCAAGGTGTTTATTAGAATTTTCTAAAAAAAAAAGAAAATTGTGTGATCTTAAGGATTTGGTTTTGTTGCACGAGCTTTGGTTGTATTGGGTTGTATTTTTGTTAACGTGATCATTTGAGCTTAAAGCGAGTATCGGATCGCGGGTCTGAGCGTTTCGCACCATGTTTTTGTTTTATGTTCGAAACTTGATTCGATTTATTTTATTCTTGCAAATTGTGCAGGATCGTCAACAACGCAAGTTCGAACGCTCGACCCTTCACTGCTTTTTTTTAAAGGTATAAACGGCAGTTGGAAACAAAGTATTAGCGCTAAGCCACGACAACATTCTCTGTGACTTTCTTTTGTGGTTTAAATGTCCATTGGTCTATTGTGAATCCGAGCCGCTGAGGCTCGGTGTTGAATTATGATTATATTGAAATTAATTATGATAAATGATAAAAATTGCCTGTGTGGTTGTTGTGATGGATTGTGACCGAAATTAGTTCGGTGCTGGGTTGAAATTAGGTGAAGGCTTCGGCCGGGATATCTGAAAAAACAGGGGAAACTCTGCCGGATTTTCAGCTCGAAGTTTAGATGCTTAGTAAAGCTAAGTTGGAAACTAATTAGATTAAAGAATCCATTTCTCGTCAAATTAAATTAAACAATATACTCGTTGGCTACGGGTTAACGTATAAAACTAAGTCACTGGCGAACGGGACGAGAATACTTCAAATTACAATTTGATATCCGTTTGTCCGCTCTTGGTTAAAGACCAGCTTGAGTAGTCCGTCAATCCTTTGAGCAATTCTTTGATTTATGTCTAGTGGAAAGTGGCTTTTGACCCTATTACTCGCGTGTTGGACAGATTTGTCGCACGACGAGTTTCAAGGGAGGACGCCACTAGGAGAGAGTCGCAAGGACCGAGGCTTAGGACCTCAGGTAAGTGGATCTCCACTGTGGCACGAGTAGACTATACTATGCTTGAATTGTGCATGTGTTGAGATTGTGTTAAGCATACGGTGCTTCCAAATTTGTGGCTGTCAAACTATGTGAATCTCCATTCTAGCTAGGGCCGTGAATATGGGCTCTTGATTATGTTCGTATTGTTTTGTGCAACGAGCCTGCAGGTATGGGACTGTAGGTTCGTTTATGATAGGTTGTGTTTTTCTAGGTGTGTATTGGTGCGAGTATTTATTTAAATGCTGATTTGTCGGTGGGTATGGGACCACAGACATAAAACTGTTTATGTTGTTGTTGAGATCTTATTGCAGGATGAGCTAGATTCCAGAGAGACGCAAGGGGATTGAGGGTTTGATTCGAACGATTCCTCTTCGTCACTGTGAACGTTCCAGATAGGCTCAAAGAGTCCGAGGAGTCGAATCGAATGATTCCTCCTTGTTACTGCGAACGTTCTAGCTAGGCTCTAGGAGTCCGAAGAGTCGAGTCAAACGATTCCTCTTCGTCGCTGTGAACGTTCCAGATAGGCTCAAAGAGTCCGAGGAGTCGAATCGAATGATTCCTCCTTGTTACTACGAACGTTCTAGCTAGGCTCTAGGAGTCCGAAGAGTCGAGTCAAACGATTCCTCATCGTCACTGTGAGCGTCCTAGATAGACTCAAGAAACGGCTTGAAATAAGGCCCAGCCTGAGCGGAAACACTATTAAGTTTTGGAACGATCGTATGTAAAGTAAAGCCAAGAAATTGCAGGGACATCGTACGTTTCTGAAGGGCCCGGAAGGAGGCCGCGATCATGATCGGTTCCGAGATCGCCCGACGGGGCCATTGTCTGTGTGAGGTTTCGGAACGACCCGATGGGTCTCGAGGAGGTCGGTAGACGACCTTCCTCTTCATATGCTGTGTGCTGCGATCATGATCGACTCCGAGATCGCCCGACGGGGCCATTGTCTGTGTGAGGTTTCGGAACGACCCGATGGGTCTCGAGGAGGTCGGTAGACGACCTTTCTCTTCATATGCTGTGTGCTGCGATCATGATCGACTCCGAGATCGCCCGACGGGGCCATTGTCTGTGTGAGGTTTCGGAACGACCCGATGGGTCTCGAGGAGGTCGGTAGACGACCTTCATCTTCATATCCTGTGTGCTGCGATCATGATCGACTCCGAGATCGCCCGACGGGGCCATTGTCTGTGTGACGTTTCAGAACGACCCGAGGGGTCTCAAGGAGGTCGGTAGACGACCTTCCTCTTTATATGCTGTGTGCTGCGATCATGATCGATGCCGAGATCGCCCGACGGGGCCATTGTCTGTGTGAGGTTTCGGAACGACCCACAAAGGGTCCAGAATCGTATTAGTTCTAGAACAACCCGTAATGGGTATAAATGTGTATTAAATTATAAGATGACTCGCGAGTGGATCTAGATGTGTATAAAGTTCTAGAAAGACCCGCGAGTGGATCTAGATGTGTATAAAGTTCTAGAATGACCCGCGAACGGGTATAAATGTGTTTTAAATTCTATAATGACCCGTAAGAGGTCTAGATTGTGAATAAGTTCTAGAACAACCCGTAATGGATCTAAATGTGTTTTGAATTCTAGAACGACCCATAAGAGGTCTAGATCGTGTATAAGTTCTAGAACGACCCGTAAGGGTCTGGATGTGAATCGTGTGCACACGTATTTTTATAAGCTAAGTCAGAGAGTTGTGAACTTGAGTGAGATTAGAACAAATTATGAGATTGACTTTGAGTCGAGATTAATGGGTCGTCAAGCCCGACCTCGTTCCAAGTCACAATTCTTTTGCAGGTATTGTATCCCGCGTAGGTTCAGCACCTTATTTTTGAAATCTACTTCGCGGGCAAGGTTGCTTAAGAGTGACGTTTACTCTTCGGACTATGACGACTCGATCGTCGAGTCCGTCCTTTTGTTAGATTATTGTGATGTGATATCTATTAGTTGTATGTTACCTGCAGACTTAGCAACTTATTTATTAAATCTGCTTACTGGGCTATTGGCTCACTAGTGTGCTCGTGTCGCAGGTAAGATGAAAGAAACGAAAGGGCGAGGCGACAACGACGGGAATAACGAGTGTATACGGGACCGACCTGTAAGATCTTACGTGGACTACCGGCTAATCGTTGGCAAAGAAAATATTTTAAATTCCGCAATATTTGTAAAGTATAAAATTAAACCCACTTTAGTTATAGTGAGGATTGATAAACCTCATGCTCGATATTAAAAATTGGATTATGTAATTCAAATTAAAAAGTTCAAATTTATCCGTATTTTTCGGAACTAAAACTCCGTTTTTGGTTTTGGGTCGTTACATAGTGTTTTGAAAAATATTATAGATCTATTGAGAACATTTTCTTTGACACTGTTTCATTTATTAAATGCATTGAAATTACAATTTTGTTTTGAGTACCCTTTTTGAGATCAATAAAAACTGATTTATGGCATGGTACACAAGCAAAACTTGCTTATTTTATATGTATCAATAACCTGAAAATTTGGTATGGTTTTGTTAACAGGCAATTTTGTCATAAATTTCAATTTCGAGGTCAAAATTATAATTTTTGTAAAATATAGTGTCAAACTGTAAATTTTCAAAATCGAGCAGTTTAGAGAAAGTCGGGCTAGGATTTGATGAGTTAGTCCATTTTAGATTTCTTACGACAATTTATGATTTTAGGTTTTCGATAACACTAATAACGAAAGTAGATTCTTAAGCCATCTTTAGAGCTCAAATAACTTAAAAATAAATAAAAAAGAGAATGCGAGTTCAATCTCACTACAAAACGAATCAGTTTTAAAGAAGATATTAAGTTATGACGTGCTACGAATTTAATGCATGTGATGCCTGTTTTTAAATTGGGTAATTGGCGCCTGTTATCCCCAAATTTTTAGGATTTGAATACTTTGATCCCTGACTTTTTTTAATAGGCAAAAGTCTCCCTAAATGATTTTTTTTTTTTTGGCAAACTCAGTCCAATTGCTAACTGATCGTCAATTTAGACTGAACTAATTGTCCAATTTTTTAAAATTCCCATAGTACCATCTTCTTCAATTCATTAAACAAAAATAAAAAAAGAGAGGAAAAAAGTTTTTGAGAACTCTCGTGATTTCTCAACTATTTTCAAACTCTCTAGACTCTCTCTCTATCTTTCTCTCTGAATGAATTCCAATCTCTCATGGCTGCTCCTCGACAAGAAGAACCCAAGTTCATAAAATTACTTCAGCTATGACCTGAAAAGCAAAAGCAGAGGACGGCAGGGAAGGCGGATGACGAGCGCGTAAGACTTGAAACACAATAATTTTTTCTTCTTCCTCAACTCGCTATCTCTCTTCCTCTGCTTCATTTCTCAGACGGTCAGACCCATTCTTTTAAAAGTCCACAGTGATAAAAACATAAAAATAAATAATAAACAAAATCCCCAAACGGCCACAAAAGAAACGGATTATCTAGACTTTGAGAGCTTGGATTTTGGATTTTTTATAATGTTGACAGACTTTCAGAGCTTGGATTTGGGATTTTTGCTCTATTACTATGGTGGAGTGAATTAGATTTTGCAAGTGTTTTTTAGTTTTAAATTTCTTTTTCCTTTTTAGTTTTAGGCTTTGTATCTCTGAAATAAGGTAGGTGCGTATATTGGGGAATTACAGGCATTAGATAGATGCACGGGACCTTCAGATTGAACGTCATTTCATCAATTGTATCAACGGTGCCCAGAAAAATAAATTTAGAGAGATTTTTGCTTATTAAAAAAAGTTTGAGAAACAAAGTGTATGATACTTAAAAGTTCAGGGATCATGGACGCTAAT
This sequence comes from Boehmeria nivea var. tenacissima, assembly GCA_018132145.1. Taxonomy (NCBI): domain Eukaryota; kingdom Viridiplantae; phylum Streptophyta; class Magnoliopsida; order Rosales; family Urticaceae; genus Boehmeria; species Boehmeria nivea. The sequence goes on from CM030882.1 coordinate 5,187,334, forward strand.
TACCCTTTTAATTTAATGTTTAGTAATTTATACATGTCAATTTAATTAGAGTATTTTGCATTGGGTGCCTACTTTACGAGTGTGTCAATTTGTTTCCTAATTTTTTTATTTTGGCATTTTGCATTTATTTAAAAAACTTTGACAAATTACTATAAATCCGTAACAGACGTCGAAAACATAAACATAATATAACATATGCGTGTCATATTCCTAATTAAGGTCTATATGGGCTTGGCGTTTTATTATGTTTAGTGGTCATGTTGAACTTGGTAATTCGAGTGTTTTGGCATTTCGAAACTTTGAGAATTGCGTCGTTTTAGAAATCTATAAAATCCGCCAAAAAGTGTCGTTTTTAACAAAATATGACCCGATCATGTAGCGAAGTAACACAATTTCCTATTTTGTGAATGTTTTGTAAAAATTCGAGTGCATTTGAATAATTATCTTAATTGGCAAGAGATTGTGAATTTTCTTAAATTAAGAAAATAAGTAAAAAGAAAATTGTGTGATCTTGAGGATTTGGTTTTTTGCACGAGCCTTTGGGGCTGTTTAGTTATGTAGACTTATTTAAAAAAAAAGTTTTGATGGGTAGATTGAAAAAATACAAATTTTAAAATATAGACTCCTCTTTAATAAAATTTTTATTTTACCAAAACTACCCTTAATAAAATCTTTAATAAAACAATAAATAAATAAATTAAAAAAAACGAAATTGCTAGGGCTGAGTTCGCTGTTTTTGGGGTGGGTAGAAATTGGGGCTAAGTTGTAAACACAAAGTTTAGAAAAAGAAAAAAAAAAAACATGAGAGGATGGGAGAATGAACTGAAACTTTGTATTTCATTCATTAAGAAGGAAGATTCTTGATCAAAGTGCAGCTTAAATTGGGGTTTTCCATAGCTACATTGAGCTTGTAAAAGTTTGAAAGGTATGGTATTTTAATTTTTTTTTTTAGTTTCTTTTCTTTTTCTTTTGTTTTTATCTCAAATCATATGTAAAATTGAGTTATTTAGTTTCTATAGTGTTATTTCATGTAAATCAACATACTTTGGTCATGTGGTGTTAAAATTTGCGATTTTTGAGTTTAAAAAACGGAGGTTGAAGATGAGTTGCAGAGTGCTCGACAGCTATCAGTCGAACGCAGTCGAACAGCTATAAAAAAAAGTTCGACAGTTGTCTGTCGAACGCTGTCGAACGCAGTCGAACACAGCAACATAATTTTTTTGAGAGTTTTTTTTGTTTGATTATTTAACAAAACTTATTAATCTATGCAAACATATGCTTTCTTTTTAGTTTATTTTAAGCTAGATTAATGTCAAATATAATTTTTTTAATTTATTTTAGTTTTTTCACGTTTATAAATTAAGTTTTAAGTCATTAATTGTTTTTAATGTAGGAATGACTCCAATAGTTCTATAAGTTGCTTTTGGTGGAGAGTGGCAAAAAAAGAACGAAACTTTCAAATGGATAGGCGACACTAAGCTCATTGCATTTGTTGTTGATCCGGGGATTACTTTGGCGGAATTGGTTGAGAAATTGTATGTTAAGTTGAATGTAGACTCAAAGAAGACGAATATGCAATTAAGCTATGCTTCCAATTCATGGGACTTGTCGAATCACCCTATTTATCTAACAAGTGATGAATGTGTTATTGCACTTCTCAACAGCTTTGATGAGAAAGGTCGTAGAGGGACATTGAGAGTGGAACTAAAAGAGAAAGAAGGAGGTTGCGAAGAGAATGATAGAAGTGGAAACCTTGAAAGAGTCCATTTTGAAGAACCGGTTGAAATGGAGAATGAACAAGATCTTGAGCAAAATAACGAGAGCTTTGACAATGGTAACCATGAGGAGCACAATGAAGATGATAATTGCAACAATGATAATCAAGAGGAGCATTTGCGTGACTCATTCTTTAGTGATGTTGTCTTTGAAAAAGTTATTTGTGATGGGGCTTCTTCGCTTGTTGTCGATGAGATAAATATTGTTGGGACAGAGGTTCTGAGCCAAAATGTGAATTCCGATAACTTAGAACGTCCAGATCCAGAATTCGTTGTTGGTAATGATAGTCGTTCAACCGATATCGAAGCCTCTGCGTTGTATAGTTTCACAGACGGTTCTGGTTTTGTGGTTGGTCAGAATTTTTTGAGTAAGGAAGAATTAAAGAGCCGATTACATGAAGTTGCAATTAATAATTGCTTTGAAATGAGAATAATCAATTCGTCTACGTCATTGTACGTGGTTAAATGTGTGGACGACAAATGCACATGGCGGTTGCGGGCGGCTAAGATAACGAACTCAAGCTACTTCTCCATAAGAACATATAACAACACTCACACTTGCGGCTTAAAGAAACGAAAAAGAAAGCATAGACAAGCAAGTGCGGCACTAGTAGGGGATATGGTGAAACAGATTTGTGCAGAAGATAGTAAATATATTCCTACTCCTAAGGGTATCATAGGAATGATGAGCAAGTTAGGGGTAGAAGTTACTTACTGGAAAGCTTGGATGGCCAAAAAGCTTGCCAACAATCTAAGAAGGGGTTCACCAGAAGAGAATTTTGCGTCACTTCCTATATATCTATTCATGGTGAAGAAGGTTAATCCTGGTACAATCACACATTTGGAGGTAGACGACAACAGGTTCAAATATCTTTTCTTAGCATTTGGGTCCTGTATTAGAGGATTTTCATGCATGAGGAAAGTCATTTCTATAGATGGTACATTCTTGAAAACAAGCTATAAGGGTTGTTTGCTTGTAGCCACCGCGCAAGATGGTAATCGTCATTGTTACCCGATTGCTTGGGCCGTCGTGGATTCGGAGAATGATGCTTCGTGGGCTTGGTTTTTGACAAAACTTCAAGATTTTGTGCCTAATACCGATGACTTAGTATTCATCTCGGACCGACACCAAAGTATCAAGAAGGCGGTGTGCAGTGTTTACAGCAATGCCCATCATGGTTATTGTATGTGGCATATTGAACAAAATCTCAAATCTTTTTACACTTGTCAAGATGCGATTGATCTATTTAAGAAGGCGGCACAGGCATATCAGATTTCTCAATTTACACAATTGTGGATGGAGATTCAGAACAGGTATCCAAGAGTTGCAAATTATCTTACCACCAATATCACTTTTGGTCAATGGTCAAGAGCTCATTTTAGTGGTAATCGATACAATATTATGACAACTGGTTGCGCAGAGTCGATTAACAATGCTTTGAGGGAGGCTAGAGCTTATCCTGTAATTGCTTTGCTAGATGCAGTCCAAGAGTTAGACATCCAGTTGGTTTCACGACCACCGAAAAGCCGCTTCGTCCTGTACAACCTCTTTAACTCCGACAATAGAAACAATGTTGCGAGAGTGGTTTATTTTAGCACAACATATGACAGCAATACCCCTTAATCAGTTTGAGTATAATGTGCGGGGAAACAAGCTCGATTCAGTAGTCGATTTGAGTCAAAAGTCTTGTGGTTGCCGTGCATTTGATATTGACAGGATTCCTTGTGCACACGCTTTATCAGCTATAGGAGATGATGACTTTGACCAAGTATCTCGATTTTGCTCTAGATTATACACAGTCGATTCATGGGCACTGGCATATGCCGAAACTATATATCCAGTTCCTTTAGCATCAGAGTCAGATATCCCCGAAGACACTGAGTTTATCAAGGTTGTGCCTCCAATAGTAAAAAAGAAGCGCGGTCCAGTAAAGAAACAGAGAATTCCTTCAGTTGGGGAGAATAGAAGAAAGATAGTTCGTAGGAATAAATTTGCCATATGCAGAGAGATGGGACACTACCAAAAAAATTGTCCCCAGAGACAACCTCCATCAGATTTGAACATAGCTGGATAGAAGAAACAAAGGAAGGGTACTATTTGATTGTTACTTTTGCTATCTTTTGTTATAAATGTTATTACATCATATTTATAGCTTAACTAAATGCTGTTTTGGTTAAAATTCCAACTCATTGTCTAGCAGGTGTTATCAAACATTCTACTATAAAATTTGGCCAAAAAAAAAACTGTCATTGCTCGACTGGGCTGTCGAGCGCCCTACAGCACCTGTCGAACACCCAGACAGGTGTTCGACAGACCAGTGCTGTAGAGCGCTCCACAGCCCAATCGAACAAATAAGTATACTTATTTATTTATCGAGACATTCACATAATAACAATCATTTTACGTAATTCCAATGATATTCCAAGGTTAATAAATTAAAATTTGGCCAAAAAAAAAAAAGTCAGTGCTCGACTGGGCTGTCGAGCGCCCTACAGCACCTGTCGAACACCTGTTTGGGTGTTCGACAGGTGTTGTAGAGCGCTCGACAGCCCAGTCGAACAAATAAGCGTGCTTAATTATTTATGGAGACATTCACATAATAACAATCATTTTACGTATTTCCAATGATATTCCAAGGTTAATAAATTAAAATTTGGCCCAAAAAAAAAAAGTCATGCCCTACAGCACCTGTCGAACACCTGTTTGGGTGTTCGACAGGTGCTGTAGGGCGCTCGACAGCCCAGTCGAACAAATAAGCATGCTTAATTATTTATCGAAATCGATTAAATTACGGAATAAAGGAGGAAGCAATACTTCGTATATGTGAATAATTATCCTCGTCGTGGCTTAATTTTTTTTTAAAATGTTGTAAAACAAAGTGAATATTGGTTTTCATTCGAATCACTATAGTTTAAACTTCATCGGTCGTGATCCAATAAGTGTGTATACACAAAATGTATAAGAATGCGTAATTTAATGCGTTATAATTTACATTCACATAATAACAATCATTTTACGTAATTCCAATGATATTCCAAGGTTAATAAATTAAAATTTGGCCAAAAAAAAAAAGTCATTGCTCGACTGGGCTGTCGAGCGCCCTACAGCACCTGTCGAACACCTGCGCTCGACAGCCCAGTCGAACAAATAAGCATGCTTAATTATTTATCGAAATCGATTAAATTACGGAACAAAGGAGGAAGCAATACTTCGTATATGTGAATAATTATCCTCGTCGTGGCTTAATTTTTTTAAAAAATGTTGTAAAACAAAGTGAATATTGGTTTTCATTCGAATCACTATTGTTTAAACTTCATCGGTCGTGATCAATTAAGTGTGTATACACAAAATGTATAAGAATGCGTAATTTAATGCGATATAATTTACATTCACATAATAACAATCATTTTACGTAATTCCAATGATATTCCAAGGTTAATAAATTAAAATTTGGCCAAAAAAAAAAAAGTCATTGCTCGACTGGGCTGTCGAGCGCCCTACAGCACCTGTCGAACACCTGTTTGGGTGTTCGACAGGTGCTGTAGAGCGCTCGACAGCCCAGTCGAACAAATGAGCATGCTTAATTATTTATCGAAATCGATTAAATTACGGAACATAGGAGGAAGCAATACTTCGTATATGTGAATAATTATCCTCGTCGTGGCTTAATTTTTTTAAAAAATGTTGTAAAACAAAGTGAATATTGGTTTTCATTCGAATCACTATAGTTTAAACTTCATCGGTCGTGATCCATTAAGTGTGTATACACAAAATGTATAAGAATGCGTAATTTAATGCGATATAATTTACATTCACATAATAACAATCATTTTACGTAATTCCAATAATATTCCAAGGTTAATAAATTAAAATTTGGCCAAAAAAAAAAATTCATTGCTCGACTGGGCTGTCGAGCGCCCTACAGCACCTGTCGAACACCTGTTTGGGTGTTCGACAGGTGCTGCATAGCGCTCGACAGCCCAGTCGAACAAATAAGCATCGTGCTTATGACTTAATTATTTATCGAAATCGATTAAATTACAGAACAAAGGAGGAAGCAATACTTCGTTAGTGAATAATTATTCTCGTCGTGGCTTAATTTTTTTAAAAAAAAATGTTGTAAAACAAAGTGTGTTGATTTTCATTCGAATTACTATAGTTTAAACTTCATCAATCGTGATCCATCAAGCGTGTATAGAGAAAATGTATAAGAATGAGTAATTTAATGCGATATAATTTACATTCACATAATAAAAATCATTTTACGTAATTCTAATGATAATCCAAGGTTAATAAATTAAAATTTGGCAAAAAAAAAAAGGCCATTGCTCGACTGGGCTGTCGAGCGCCCTACAACACCTGTCGAACACCCAGACGGGTGTTCGACAGCACTAGTCGAGCGCTCGACTGGGCCAGTCGAGCACCTGTTTGGCTGTTCGACAGGTGCTGTAGAGCGCTCGACAGCCCAGTCGAACAAATAAGCATCGTGCTTATGACTTAATTATTTATCGAAATCGATTAAATTACGGAACAAAGGAGGAAACAATATAAAGTCTAAGGATCCCAATCACAATAAATTAAAATTTGGGCAAAAAAAAAAACGTCATTGCTCGACTGGACTGTCGAGCGCCTTACAGCACCTGTCGAACACGCAGAAATATAAAGTCTAAGGATCCCAATCACCATGAAATATATCAACTGCCATTTTAAGTCGTAATGACTTTATGGTGTCACAACCTAAGTTCAAAGTGTCAAATGGCATTTTTCCCATATCCAGCTCGATAAATTTGTTTGTAAATATTGCACAGTCGCCAATGCTGTTTGAGTGACAGAAATAGTAAGTTTAGTTAATAAAGCAACAAAATAAAAAATTTAAAGTTCGAAAAAAATTATGAACTTACCAATTTTGCGGCAAATTAGTCTCCCTAACATACGGCCAAGGACTATCTAAACTCGCTCCAAGCTTTGTAAACCATTCTGATTGTTTGAGAATGATCGGGATCATTGTGCAAAGCGGCTCCATCGCCTTTTGAATTGTCTCGTCGTCATTAGCGGATATATTGCAGTCGAAGACTATCAATTTGCATAAATTGAGATCAACTTTTACGGCAACCCAATGATGTTTCATCACATTTAGCACCGTGTACAAGGCTCGCTTATCCTTCCACTTTCTAGCAAAGTGCAATGGTTATTTACCATTCGGATATAACATTATTGTACCATCGCACTTGTAATTGCTACCTCTTGCATTTGCTCTTTCATTGTAGGCGCTTAAGATAAACTGGGGGAATGTCTCATCGAGCACAACGATAGATTGATCAAATATATCATTATACTTCTTTTGTCGCTTCCTCAAGCCAAACAATGCCTCCTCAATATGCTGTAATAAAAGAGTAAAAATTATATTAGCTAATGTAAAGAAAAGATTTAAACTATGATAATTGTTTGAGTTAAAAATTTACCTCGCTGAGGGGCCACTTGCCAGCAGCCATGATGTCCTTAAAGAACGTTTTGTTGCGCGATCCTAAAATACATGGGATGGTGTTGATTTTTTTATCGCGTAGCCACTGTCTAAAAGAACCTAGTTTTGTTTCTGAAACCTCTCTTAAAGGATCATATTGAACTCCATCATTCCGTCGGAACTTACGATGTTTACATAAGTCCGTATACGGATGCTGCAGCACAGCAGAAGGTTTGGCAAGCCTTTTTCTACCCTCTCCTCTAGTTAGGATGATATTCTCATCAAGAGTAATGTGGTCCTCTGACTGTGGCGGTGTTATGTAATACTCTCTATCATCTGCCTCAGCAATAAGATCATTGAAATCATCATTCACATTATTGCTATCAACGTGGTCCTCTGCGATTACCCCTGATGGCATACAATGAAACCTTGTATCTTGTCTCGCTATCATTATATCAAGCTTGTCATGTAACTCGCCGATTTTTGTTGTAATAAAAGCTTTGATATGTGACTCCATTTGAATAAATTTCTCATCAATATGGGCTTTCAAATGGATGTCTAATCCAACAGAATTTGGTGCAGTCTCAGGTGTCATTGTAGGAACTCTATGAGTAGGAATCGTGTCGCAGAAACCCCCTCTTGATTCAGGAGATGGAATTGGAGTTACAACTCGGTGCCCACTAAAATGTGTCGCACCATCATCATCAAGCCCGACTGAATCATGTTGTATCTTGGCTCCTGTTGATAACTTCCTAACCAATTCATCAATGACAGAATCCTCATTGTCATTCAGAACAATCGTGGTAGATACGCACTCAAAGTTTCTCTCCTCAACCGTCGGCACCAATAAGCTACGTATCTGTAAAATTTAACACAACAATGCAATAATGAATGACTGTTGTTCATTAAAAAGATAAGTTTAAGAAACAATACGTAAATGACATCTTATTCTTTTCTTCAAATAAAATCTCCAATACAATAAGTTTAAGAAACAACACATAAATGTACCTCCGCTCCTTCAAAGAGAGATTCAATCTCCTTATACTCGGGAGAACACTTTTCCTTCCATTGGTTCGTTTTCCAACGAAGTATTCGTTGAAAAGAATCATCGCGCCGTTGCGCATACTTGCTTGCAATAGCCGGCACCATCTCGTACGCCCACGTCTAGAGAACATAAAATAACAATTGTTATATTGAAATTAAAAGTTAAGAATCAAAATAGTAAAATAATAAATAATCAATTTGAAACATCAACCTGAATCACGTGCACAAAGCCATGTACTGTGAAACTCAATCTTTTCTTGCCACCTTTATTATTTAATTCTTCGATCTTGCTTTTCAAGTCCAACTTCTTAAAAGAGTTCAACATCCACAAGTATGCTTGAGTTCCCCAATCACAACTGTCAAATAATTCAATATTGTCAGCCATCGCAAGAAGATTAATATCGATTCCTCGATTATAATCTTGTGCCTTCACTACACCCACAACAAATAGAACAAGATCAAGCTTTACTCTATCGTCATTTATGTCCTCCGGAGGATTTTTAGTAGGCGCAAGTGAAGGCAATAATTCTTTCAACGCGCTGACAGTGATTGTGTGATGGCCTTCAAAATATTTATCTTTCAGGCGATTTTTCTCTAACGCTGTTTTCACCAATTCTTGATTTGCACCGCCTGAAAATTTAAGCCCAGTTATCAAAGAAAACTCTGTCATAGAAAGCCTCATCGGTGTCTTGTTGACTATCATCCATATTTCTTTTTCTTTCTTGATTTTTATTTGTCGAAGAAGAAAATACCACAGTAGTTGGCTAGAGAATTGATGATAGGTAGGCACATCAAGAAGGTGGCCGAATTGTGTCTTCCTAAACTGTTTGAGTTCTTCCTCACTAAGGCTAACCCTGATTGCATCACAGATTTCTTTAAATCTACATCTAACAGTCATCTGGCTTGGAAAGTACTGCTCCTTCGATAGTATAGGCTCAAGCGATTCAATTTCTTTTGCCTAAAGACAAATATGATCTAGTTTTAGTAAAATAAAATCTAGTAACGACAAAAATAGATATAATATTTTAAAATAAAAACTTGATATAAAATAAAAACTATACATACCGAAATAGTTTCTATCGGCGGCTCTTCTCTATCCTCGGCTATCGGCTCTATTGATTCCATACCTGCTCCATCAGCTCTGTCTTCGGCTATTAGCGGCTCTCCTCTATCTTCAACTATCGGCACTCTGTCTTCGGCTATTAGCGGCTCTCCTCTATCTTCAACTATCGGCGCTCTGTCTTCGCCTATTAGCGGCTCTCCTCTATCTTCAACTATCGGCTCCATCGGTTCTGTACCTACTTCGTTGGCTCCATCTTCGGCTACCGAATTTAAAATATCCTGTCAAAAGAGTTGGTTGATTAATTGAGTTAGTAGCATTAAGAAAAAACAATTTGTATTATCAAGCCATATAATTTGAATTTGATAGAGTCAATCGAACGTTTGACACAGCAAGTCGAGCGTTCGACAGATCCAGTCGAGCGTTCGACAGAACCAGTTGAGCGATCGACAGAGCAGTCGAACGCGCTCGACAGATCCAGTCAAGCGATCGACAGAGCAGTCGAACGCGCTCGACAGAGCCAGTCGAACGCGCTCGACTACCACATGTCGAGCGTTCGACATAACTATCAAACGCGTTCGACTTGCATTTGTCAAACGTTCGAAATAAATAAAAAATATGGAGAAACCTCAAGGAAATATTGTAAATAAAAAATAACGAAGATATAATAGTTATCAATATCACCTCATCCGCCGGCATTTTAGATGTCACCGCGCCTCCCGTCGATGTTCGTGCCACTGAATTGTCGCCAATTAAACTAGCCACGAGTCGATAAGTCTCATTGACCTTTTGTTGCTCGTCAAAACTCTCTCGAGTTTTTTTCTTCTCGCCATTATAGATATAAAAGATCTACAACAATGATCATATACACTAATAGAAATTAAAGATGCTAAAATTAAGACACTACATATTCTCAACCATATATTATTAGATGATAAACCGATTTTCGTCATCAATCACCTTCAACGTCAACCAAAGAAGCAGAACATGATCATATCCTAAACACCAAGACATATGATATACCATTTGTTATTTCACCAATTCCCTAAAAAGCTCATAGGTAAACCAACCCTGAACTTCACACTCTTAAGCTTACCATTCTCTCTTCAATCTCAGGGATTGGACAATTAGACACCCAACACATGAGAATGTCCAACTCAAGACTTGCTCATAGTCATACCATGTTACCTAAACTAGTCCCCTGTAAAAGCTTAAGCTTAAGTTAATAAAAAGTGACCCAATATTGAATTTCACACTCAAAACACTACACATGACCAATCTCACTCACCACTCAAGTCATACATCACCACTCAACTCATTCTGCAATGTTTATGAAAATTCTATAATAATTTTTAGAGTAAGTAGTGAGGTGTGTATCAATTAGTGTCTTGATTTTCTAACAATCTGTGGGTCAGTTGCCTGTGCGTGAGGATTTGATCTCAGGTGAGGTGGCACTTGAGAGAGTGAATACTCATACTTATCTTTGCCAGTTTTTGTGTATATTTAGATTAGCTGGATAATGGATCATGTCAAACTTTTACAAAATATCACAACTTTCAAACTTTAGATATTAGAATACTATATATATTAATGGATCATGTCAAACTTTTACAAAATATCACAACTTTCAACGTATGTTTTAGACCTCCCAATGGGAAAAATGAACAACGCATCAAAATGAACGACCGGTAAAAAAAGCAATCCCCTTCCAAGTAGCCTAACAAATTCACAATGCTCTTCAAGAAGTTACCATCTCGTGAGCTCAAGATAGTCAAAAGACCAGTCAAAAGGCATTACCTTCACAATCACCAAATAGATGCGTGAGGGGCGTCGGGGAGGCAGAGAGGCGTCAGGGAGTTGGGGCGGCGAGGCGGCAAGGCGTCGGGGCGGCAGAGAGGTGGGCAAGCGGGGATTGCGAGACCGGAGAGAGCGACGCGGTAGAGAGGTGGCAGAGACCTGCGAGACCAGGGAGAGCGCGAGCGCTGTCGGAGTTGCGCGCGAAGGAGAGGCGGAGTGGCACGACGCCGAGCGGGCGTCGGCGCGACGATTTTGTGCGAGCTTTGAGCGGCCTTGCACGAACGCGACGCCGCCGTCCCTCTGAGGTGGCGGAGACCTGTGGGACCGAGGAGGGGAGAGTGCGAGGCGGGAGTAGCCGTTGTGAGAAGAAGAATAGAGCCCGAAGAAGAAGAGGAAGATAGAACGAAGGGAAAATAAAATTAGTTACGAGCTAGGTAAAACCTGGTAAAACCTAGAATAGAAAACGAGAAGGGAATAACAAGACGGTATTTTGGTACTTTCACTCTATTTACTGTTTTAAAAAAAATAAAAACTGATAATAAATAAATCAGTTTATAATGAGATCTATATCCCAAAACCAGTGTTTTTGGAGATCTACTGAGCAAAAGTTCTAGAGCCTTTGAGGTATTGGATTGTATTTTTTTGTAAACGTGTTCGTTTAAGCTTAAAACGAGTATCGAGTCGCGGGTCTGAATGTTTTACGTTTTGCTTTTGTTTAGGTTCGAAACATGATTCGATTTCTTTTATTCTCGTGTCTTGCGCATGAATGTCAACAACGTAAGTTCGAACGCTCAACCCTTCGCCGCCCTTTTTCTAAAGGTATAAGCTGGCAGTTGTGAGTTTTGTCTTAGTACTCGACTTATATCAATATCTCTTGTGTGGAATCCGAGTCACTGAGGCTTGGTGTTGAAATATTTCTTATGTTTTGAAATTAATTGTGATAATTGTGAAATTGTTTGTGTGGTTGTGGTTGAAAAGATTGTGACCGAAATTAGTTCGGTGCTGGGTTTAAATTAGGTGAAGGTTTCGGCTGGGATATCAGAAAAATAGGGGAAACTCTGCCGGATTTTCGGCTCGAAGTTTAGATACTTAGTAAATCTAAGTCGGAAACTAATTAGATTAAAGAATATACTCGTTGGCTATGGGATTGACGGATAAAACTAAGTCACCGACGAACTGGGACGAGGATACTTCAAACTTATAATTTGATATGCCGGTTGTCCGCTCTTGGTTAACAACCTGCTTTGAGTAGTCCATCAATCCTTAGAGTAACTCTTTGAATTATGTCCAATGGAGAGTGACTTTTGACCTTATTAGTCGCATGTTGGACAGATTTGTTGCACGACGAGTTTCAAGGGAGGACGACACTAGGAGAGAGTCGCGAGGGAGGACGACGAGTTTGTGGGGTCAGTCGTCGATCTAGAAATCAGCCATTACAATTTCTTTCGCAAGGGACAAGAATTATAAAAATACGCAGTTTGAGACATAGATTATTAATAGTACATCAAATAAAGTTATATATATATATATATATATACACCTTAATGGAGGAGTTGAGGCCCAGTTTTTAACTGTCGTATACGCTGTACAGTTAGAAAATGCTACTACTACAAAAATAGTTATTTCAACACAAATGATATACACATTATCTTACTATATCTACTAAGGCAAGATCCGTTTCTCCCTATTTTGGTGAAGAAACACCTCACAAAGGGACGATACGGGCATCCCTCATTTATTCTTTTTCTTTTTTTGAATTTTTTTGTTTAAAAAATTTACATTTGAGAGCCTATTTTATGGGTTTTTGAGAAATTTTAGAGGGCTTTTCTCAAAATTTGGGGGACTTTTTTGCAAATTCTTTCTTATCTCTCTTTCTTTTTTAATGTTTTTTGTTCTAATCGTTTCAATAGCTTTTTTCAAAATAACAAAATTATCATTTTTTCAAATTAATAAAAATATGCTTTATTATTTTTTCGCCATATTTTTATCTATTCTATTATTGTACACGTGCTCTATATGCGCATAGCGCGTGTAAAAATTAGTAATAATGCTAGACATACCAATTTTTTTTAATACCAACTTATGTGTCATATCATCATTGGTGAGTGTTTGTCACCTAATTAAAAAGATTTGATATTAACCTATTCAAAACATGACACTTCAGCTGCCGCATAAGTTGGTATTAGAAAGTTAGTAAAAGAATTGGTATGTCTAGCATTATTCATCTTTTCAATTAGGTGATCAACACTCACCAGTGATGATATGACACATAAACTGGTATTAAAAAAATTGGTAAAAGAGTTGGTATGTCTAGCATTATTCTTATGTATAAACCATTTACAAAAGTAAATTTTTCTTCCGAATATCTTTCTTCCGAAGACCAAGTTTTACTACTAAAATGGAGGACATAGCCGAGTCCAGTATCCACGACTGATCTTATCAATCGCGAAAAGTCGCTATCCACGACTGATTTGATAAAAAAATCAGTCGCGAATAGTAAAAAAAAGGGAAATCGGCTATACTTATCCGCGACCGATTTTTTCGTCAATTCAGTCACAATTAAGGAAAATAAAAGTAGAACCAATTCTCGCGAATTGGTGTTAACTATCCGCGACTGATATTTCTTCAAAATCAGTCGCATATAGTTGGTGGGAATTTTTTTTTGCTCTAATTCTACGCGCCAATCCCCAAACCTTTTCGCGACTGACCTATAAGTCGCTGATAGAAGTTTCGGTGAAGGAAAATTCATTCGCAAATAAGTTTCTTATAAATTAAAAGACACAGCCAACTAGCTGCCAACCTATTATATGGCGACTAATAGGTCAGTCGCGGATACATCTATCCACGACTAAACTATCAATCGCAGATAGTTTGAATCCACAACCCGAGGCAAAATAATTGGGACGTTATTATGTTAGTTTTTCCGTGACTAATGAGTCAGAAGCGAAAAGTCTGTTCCGCGACTGATACGTCAATCGCAATAAGTCAAAAACTTTTGACCATCATTTCACTCTGCCTTTCTCTCTCATTACCCACCCTCTTTCTCTCATCTCCCACTCTGCCTCTCATCTCTGCCACCCTCTCCCTCCCTGCCGTCCGCCCGTTCCCCCCGCCGTCCGCTCGCTTCCCTTGCCTCTACCCCTCCCCCGTTCCCCCGCCTCTGCTGCTCCCCCGCACCAGGCTCCACCGACGTCGTCCGCCCGCTCCCCCGCTCCGCCGCCTCCTTCCGCCCACACCCCCGCTGCCGCTTCCTTGCCTCAACTGCTCCCCCGCTACCCCGCCGCTGTCGTCCTCCCGCTCCCCCGTCCGGTCGCCTCTGTCGTTCTACCCGTTGCCGTTGCTCCGTCCACCGCCGACACAATCATCCTCCGTCCGCTACTGGTAAATTATTGTTTATTTGTTTTATTATTATGTTTTAGTGCTAGTTATTTAATTTTTATTTTATTTTATTTTTATTTGTTATTATCAATAAATAAATATTAATTATATTTGAAAAAAATAATAAAATATTAATTAATTAATGAAATAACAATTAAGTATTATATTAATGAAATAATAAATAGTAATTAATCAAATTAGAATTAAAATATTAAATACAAAATAAATAATTTAAATAATAAAAATTAACTAATAATTAATAATAAGTTAGAATATAGATTAATAAATAAGTTGAAAAAATAAATTAATAATTTATTAATTAAAAATATAATGTGTTTGAACGTAAATACTGCTAACTAATATTTACTAATGTAAATAATAATTAATTAATAATTAATAACAAAAATAATAATTAATAACGATGATAATAATTAAAAAGTCATTAATTTTAATAATTAAAAAGTAAATATAATTAATTAACCAGATAATCACTAACTAACTAATAACTTAAATACAAATAAATTAATAACATAATTAATAAAATAATTAATAATAACTAAATATTTTTATTTAGACAATATATAATAATTTTTAATTAATTAATAATGTAATTAGAGAATAACCTAAATGATATTAGTTAGTTAATAAAGTTCTTATAAAATCCACAGAATAACAATGGATAAGAGTTGGAATAAGATGACGAATAGAATAAACAGAAGTTATGTAGAAGGAGCGAAGGAGTTCGTAGAAATATTGAAATTATATACTGACGATGAAGGGAGAGCATCATGTCCGTGCGTCAAGTGTTTGAATCTGAATGGTCAACTGGCTGATACAATATTTCGGGCCAGTTTGGCATTACTTCTGGAGACTGCTTTTAGATTATAAAAGAATCTAAAGCACCTAGAAGTGTTTGGTAAGCATGCTTCTTAAAAAATCATGTAACTGTTTCTGCTTTTACGTAGTATAATTTGAGAAGCAGGTTAAAGGCTGCTTTTTTGTAACCGAAATTGCTTCTTCATTTTAAATTACTAAAATATTCTTAGTTTTTTAATCCATATTCAACTAATTAATTTTTTAAAATTATTTTTTGGTAATTTTACATATCCACAGCAATTCCAAAAATAAAATAATCAAACACCCTACATGCTTATAACTCCAATAGTTTCTTTCTTCAGCAGAGCTTAAAGCACTTTTTATAAAAGCACGGTAATGCCAAACTGGCATTTCATCACATTGTTCAGTTTGGTTTTGATCAATCATATGACGTTTGGGTAAATCAAAGTGAAATACTTCCGGGTTTTGAAGATATTGAAGAAAGTTATGAAGTGGACAGTGGTGGCGAAGAAGGTAATGATGACGTGAAAGACTTATTGCATGATATTTTTTTAGGATTAGACAATGAAGCTTGTAATAATGCCGATAAAGGGATCAATCATAGTGCTCGACATGATGTTCCTGATATTGAGAAACTATTTGTCGATATGGAGAAGCCATTATTTTCAGGATGTGAATATTTTTCAATTTTGAGCTTTCTTTTGAGGATGATTCATGCTAAGGTGACATGTAAGATGTCGAATATAGCAATGGATATGATGTTGCAGGTGATAAATGAAGCTTTTAAAATGGTAATTTTGTTAAAGAATCATTATGAGGCAAAAAAATATCTGCACTCGCTTGGTTTGGGGTATGAGTCAATCCACGCATGTGAAAATGATTGTGCACTATTTTAGAAAGAGAATGAAGATGTGCAGATCTGTCCTGTTTGCAAAAGTAGTCGTTGAGTGGAAAATAGGACTTGAGAGAGGAAAAAGGTTCCGAAGAAGATTTTACGTTATTTTTTTGTTACTAGCAGATTGAAAGACTTTACAGCTCGAGATATATTATGCTTAAAAGATGAGAGGGCATCACATAAATAAATCGAAGAAGGATAGGGTTATGAGACATTTAAGTGATGGAGATGCTTGGTCTCATTTTGACACAACGTTCCCTGACTTCGCAAAAGACCCGAGAAATGTCCGACTTGGGTTAGCAAGTGATGGTTTTAACCCATTTGGAACTATAAGCGTGTCTTATAGTCTGTGGCCGGTGATGTTGATACCTTATAACATGCTGCCGTGGAGGACTATTACGGCTTCGCCTTTATTATAGCTTTATTGATTCCAGGACCGGACTCGCCAGGAAGAGATATAGATGTTTATCCGTGTTCGTTGATCGATGAATTGAAGATTTGGTGGAAAACGGGAGTCGAGACATATGATTGTGTGTCCATAGAAAAATTCAACATCCGTGTTGCAATTATGTGGACAGTGAATGATTTTCCTACGTACGGGTACTTATCTGGTTGGAGTACAAGTGGCTATAAAGTATGTCCAACCTGCAATGAAGATACAACTTCTGTTCGTTTGAGAGACAAGCTGTCATATATAGGTCATCGATGGTTTAAACCACCTGATCATCTGTGGAGGAAGTCGCAAGATTTTAGCGGTAAGACAGAAAATAGGACAATTCCAATTGTATGCATCGGAGAAGACTGCTTAAGGCAGTTGGAAAATGCTCCTTCCGTGTTAGTAAAAGTTAGAGGAAAAAAGAGAAAACGGGATTCGTGTAATTTGAACCCGACAAGGCGAATCATTTTGTTTGAACTTCCTCATTATTCAAAATAACAAAATTATCATTTTTTCAAATTAATAAAAATATGCTTTATTATTTTTTCGCCATATTTTTATCTATTCTATTATTGTACACGTGCTCTATATGCGCATAGCGCGTGTAAAAATTAGTAATAATGCTAGACATACCAATTTTTTTTAATACCAACTTATGTGTCATATCATCATTGGTGAGTGTTTGTCACCTAATTAAAAAGATTTGATATTAACCTATTCAAAACATGACACTTCAGCTGCCGCATAAGTTGGTATTAGAAAGTTAGTAAAAGAATTGGTATGTCTAGCATTATTCATCTTTTCAATTAGGTGATCAACACTCACCAGTGATGATATGACACATAAACTGGTATTAAAAAAATTGGTAAAAGAGTTGGTATGTCTAGCATTATTCTTATGTATAAACCATTTACAAAAGTAAATTTTTCTTCCGAATATCTTTCTTCCGAAGACCAAGTTTTACTACTAAAATGGAGGACATAGCCGAGTCCAGTATCCACGACTGATCTTATCAATCGCGAAAAGTCGCTATCCACGACTGATTTGATAAAAAAATCAGTCGCGAATAGTAAAAAAAAGGGAAATCGGCTATACTTATCCGCGACCGATTTTTTCGTCAATTCAGTCACAATTAAGGAAAATAAAAGTAGAACCAATTCTCGCGAATTGGTGTTAACTATCCGCGACTGATATTTCTTCAAAATCAGTCGCATATAGTTGGTGGGAATTTTTTTTTGCTCTAATTCTACGCGCCAATCCCCAAACCTTTTCGCGACTGACCTATAAGTCGCTGATAGAAGTTTCGGTGAAGGAAAATTCATTCGCAAATAAGTTTCTTATAAATTAAAAGACACAGCCAACTAGCTGCCAACCTATTATATGGCGACTAATAGGTCAGTCGCGGATACATCTATCCACGACTAAACTATCAATCGCAGATAGTTTGAATCCACAACCCGAGGCAAAATAATTGGGACGTTATTATGTTAGTTTTTCCGTGACTAATGAGTCAGAAGCGAAAAGTCTGTTCCGCGACTGATACGTCAATCGCAATAAGTCAAAAACTTTTGACCATCATTTCACTCTGCCTTTCTCTCTCATTACCCACCCTCTTTCTCTCATCTCCCACTCTGCCTCTCATCTCTGCCACCCTCTCCCTCCCTGCCGTCCGCCCGTTCCCCCCGCCGTCCGCTCGCTTCCCTTGCCTCTACCCCTCCCCCGTTCCCCCGCCTCTGCTGCTCCCCCGCACCAGGCTCCACCGACGTCGTCCGCCCGCTCCCCCGCTCCGCCGCCTCCTTCCGCCCACACCCCCGCTGCCGCTTCCTTGCCTCAACTGCTCCCCCGCTACCCCGCCGCTGTCGTCCTCCCGCTCCCCCGTCCGGTCGCCTCTGTCGTTCTACCCGTTGCCGTTGCTCCGTCCACCGCCGACACAATCATCCTCCGTCCGCTACTGGTAAATTATTGTTTATTTGTTTTATTATTATGTTTTAGTGCTAGTTATTTAATTTTTATTTTATTTTATTTTTATTTGTTATTATCAATAAATAAATATTAATTATATTTGAAAAAAATAATAAAATATTAATTAATTAATGAAATAACAATTAAGTATTATATTAATGAAATAATAAATAGTAATTAATCAAATTAGAATTAAAATATTAAATACAAAATAAATAATTTAAATAATAAAAATTAACTAATAATTAATAATAAGTTAGAATATAGATTAATAAATAAGTTGAAAAAATAAATTAATAATTTATTAATTAAAAATATAATGTGTTTGAACGTAAATACTGCTAACTAATATTTACTAATGTAAATAATAATTAATTAATAATTAATAACAAAAATAATAATTAATAACGATGATAATAATTAAAAAGTCATTAATTTTAATAATTAAAAAGTAAATATAATTAATTAACCAGATAATCACTAACTAACTAATAACTTAAATACAAATAAATTAATAACATAATTAATAAAATAATTAATAATAACTAAATATTTTTATTTAGACAATATATAATAATTTTTAATTAATTAATAATGTAATTAGAGAATAACCTAAATGATATTAGTTAGTTAATAAAGTTCTTATAAAATCCACAGAATAACAATGGATAAGAGTTGGAATAAGATGACGAATAGAATAAACAGAAGTTATGTAGAAGGAGCGAAGGAGTTCGTAGAAATATTGAAATTATATACTGACGATGAAGGGAGAGCATCATGTCCGTGCGTCAAGTGTTTGAATCTGAATGGTCAACTGGCTGATACAATATTTCGGGCCAGTTTGGCATTACTTCTGGAGACTGCTTTTAGATTATAAAAGAATCTAAAGCACCTAGAAGTGTTTGGTAAGCATGCTTCTTAAAAAATCATGTAACTGTTTCTGCTTTTACGTAGTATAATTTGAGAAGCAGGTTAAAGGCTGCTTTTTTGTAACCGAAATTGCTTCTTCATTTTAAATTACTAAAATATTCTTAGTTTTTTAATCCATATTCAACTAATTAATTTTTTAAAATTATTTTTTGGTAATTTTACATATCCACAGCAATTCCAAAAATAAAATAATCAAACACCCTACATGCTTATAACTCCAATAGTTTCTTTCTTCAGCAGAGCTTAAAGCACTTTTTATAAAAGCACGGTAATGCCAAACTGGCATTTCATCACATTGTTCAGTTTGGTTTTGATCAATCATATGACGTTTGGGTAAATCAAAGTGAAATACTTCCGGGTTTTGAAGATATTGAAGAAAGTTATGAAGTGGACAGTGGTGGCGAAGAAGGTAATGATGACGTGAAAGACTTATTGCATGATATTTTTTTAGGATTAGACAATGAAGCTTGTAATAATGCCGATAAAGGGATCAATCATAGTGCTCGACATGATGTTCCTGATATTGAGAAACTATTTGTCGATATGGAGAAGCCATTATTTTCAGGATGTGAATATTTTTCAATTTTGAGCTTTCTTTTGAGGATGATTCATGCTAAGGTGACATGTAAGATGTCGAATATAGCAATGGATATGATGTTGCAGGTGATAAATGAAGCTTTTAAAATGGTAATTTTGTTAAAGAATCATTATGAGGCAAAAAAATATCTGCACTCGCTTGGTTTGGGGTATGAGTCAATCCACGCATGTGAAAATGATTGTGCACTATTTTAGAAAGAGAATGAAGATGTGCAGATCTGTCCTGTTTGCAAAAGTAGTCGTTGAGTGGAAAATAGGACTTGAGAGAGGAAAAAGGTTCCGAAGAAGATTTTACGTTATTTTTTTGTTACTAGCAGATTGAAAGACTTTACAGCTCGAGATATATTATGCTTAAAAGATGAGAGGGCATCACATAAATAAATCGAAGAAGGATAGGGTTATGAGACATTTAAGTGATGGAGATGCTTGGTCTCATTTTGACACAACGTTCCCTGACTTCGCAAAAGACCCGAGAAATGTCCGACTTGGGTTAGCAAGTGATGGTTTTAACCCATTTGGAACTATAAGCGTGTCTTATAGTCTGTGGCCGGTGATGTTGATACCTTATAACATGCTGCCGTGGAGGACTATTACGGCTTCGCCTTTATTATAGCTTTATTGATTCCAGGACCGGACTCGCCAGGAAGAGATATAGATGTTTATCCGTGTTCGTTGATCGATGAATTGAAGATTTGGTGGAAAACGGGAGTCGAGACATATGATTGTGTGTCCATAGAAAAATTCAACATCCGTGTTGCAATTATGTGGACAGTGAATGATTTTCCTACGTACGGGTACTTATCTGGTTGGAGTACAAGTGGCTATAAAGTATGTCCAACCTGCAATGAAGATACAACTTCTGTTCGTTTGAGAGACAAGCTGTCATATATAGGTCATCGATGGTTTAAACCACCTGATCATCTGTGGAGGAAGTCGCAAGATTTTAGCGGTAAGACAGAAAATAGGACAATTCCAATTGTATGCATCGGAGAAGACTGCTTAAGGCAGTTGGAAAATGCTCCTTCCGTGTTAGTAAAAGTTAGAGGAAAAAAGAGAAAACGGGATTCGTGTAATTTGAACCCGACAAGGCGAATCATTTTGTTTGAACTTCCTCATTATTCAAAATAACAAAATTATCATTTTTTCAAATTAATAAAAATATGCTTTATTATTTTTTCGCCATATTTTTATCTATTCTATTATTGTACACGTGCTCTATATGCGCATAGCGCGTGTAAAAATTAGTAATAATGCTAGACATACCAATTTTTTTTAATACCAACTTATGTGTCATATCATCATTGGTGAGTGTTTGTCACCTAATTAAAAAGATTTGATATTAACCTATTCAAAACATGACACTTCAGCTGCCGCATAAGTTGGTATTAGAAAGTTAGTAAAAGAATTGGTATGTCTAGCATTATTCATCTTTTCAATTAGGTGATCAACACTCACCAGTGATGATATGACACATAAACTGGTATTAAAAAAATTGGTAAAAGAGTTGGTATGTCTAGCATTATTCTTATGTATAAACCATTTACAAAAGTAAATTTTTCTTCCGAATATCTTTCTTCCGAAGACCAAGTTTTACTACTAAAATGGAGGACATAGCCGAGTCCAGTATCCACGACTGATCTTATCAATCGCGAAAAGTCGCTATCCACGACTGATTTGATAAAAAAATCAGTCGCGAATAGTAAAAAAAAGGGAAATCGGCTATACTTATCCGCGACCGATTTTTTCGTCAATTCAGTCACAATTAAGGAAAATAAAAGTAGAACCAATTCTCGCGAATTGGTGTTAACTATCCGCGACTGATATTTCTTCAAAATCAGTCGCATATAGTTGGTGGGAATTTTTTTTTGCTCTAATTCTACGCGCCAATCCCCAAACCTTTTCGCGACTGACCTATAAGTCGCTGATAGAAGTTTCGGTGAAGGAAAATTCATTCGCAAATAAGTTTCTTATAAATTAAAAGACACAGCCAACTAGCTGCCAACCTATTATATGGCGACTAATAGGTCAGTCGCGGATACATCTATCCACGACTAAACTATCAATCGCAGATAGTTTGAATCCACAACCCGAGGCAAAATAATTGGGACGTTATTATGTTAGTTTTTCCGTGACTAATGAGTCAGAAGCGAAAAGTCTGTTCCGCGACTGATACGTCAATCGCAATAAGTCAAAAACTTTTGACCATCATTTCACTCTGCCTTTCTCTCTCATTACCCACCCTCTTTCTCTCATCTCCCACTCTGCCTCTCATCTCTGCCACCCTCTCCCTCCCTGCCGTCCGCCCGTTCCCCCCGCCGTCCGCTCGCTTCCCTTGCCTCTACCCCTCCCCCGTTCCCCCGCCTCTGCTGCTCCCCCGCACCAGGCTCCACCGACGTCGTCCGCCCGCTCCCCCGCTCCGCCGCCTCCTTCCGCCCACACCCCCGCTGCCGCTTCCTTGCCTCAACTGCTCCCCCGCTACCCCGCCGCTGTCGTCCTCCCGCTCCCCCGTCCGGTCGCCTCTGTCGTTCTACCCGTTGCCGTTGCTCCGTCCACCGCCGACACAATCATCCTCCGTCCGCTACTGGTAAATTATTGTTTATTTGTTTTATTATTATGTTTTAGTGCTAGTTATTTAATTTTTATTTTATTTTATTTTTATTTGTTATTATCAATAAATAAATATTAATTATATTTGAAAAAAATAATAAAATATTAATTAATTAATGAAATAACAATTAAGTATTATATTAATGAAATAATAAATAGTAATTAATCAAATTAGAATTAAAATATTAAATACAAAATAAATAATTTAAATAATAAAAATTAACTAATAATTAATAATAAGTTAGAATATAGATTAATAAATAAGTTGAAAAAATAAATTAATAATTTATTAATTAAAAATATAATGTGTTTGAACGTAAATACTGCTAACTAATATTTACTAATGTAAATAATAATTAATTAATAATTAATAACAAAAATAATAATTAATAACGATGATAATAATTAAAAAGTCATTAATTTTAATAATTAAAAAGTAAATATAATTAATTAACCAGATAATCACTAACTAACTAATAACTTAAATACAAATAAATTAATAACATAATTAATAAAATAATTAATAATAACTAAATATTTTTATTTAGACAATATATAATAATTTTTAATTAATTAATAATGTAATTAGAGAATAACCTAAATGATATTAGTTAGTTAATAAAGTTCTTATAAAATCCACAGAATAACAATGGATAAGAGTTGGAATAAGATGACGAATAGAATAAACAGAAGTTATGTAGAAGGAGCGAAGGAGTTCGTAGAAATATTGAAATTATATACTGACGATGAAGGGAGAGCATCATGTCCGTGCGTCAAGTGTTTGAATCTGAATGGTCAACTGGCTGATACAATATTTCGGGCCAGTTTGGCATTACTTCTGGAGACTGCTTTTAGATTATAAAAGAATCTAAAGCACCTAGAAGTGTTTGGTAAGCATGCTTCTTAAAAAATCATGTAACTGTTTCTGCTTTTACGTAGTATAATTTGAGAAGCAGGTTAAAGGCTGCTTTTTTGTAACCGAAATTGCTTCTTCATTTTAAATTACTAAAATATTCTTAGTTTTTTAATCCATATTCAACTAATTAATTTTTTAAAATTATTTTTTGGTAATTTTACATATCCACAGCAATTCCAAAAATAAAATAATCAAACACCCTACATGCTTATAACTCCAATAGTTTCTTTCTTCAGCAGAGCTTAAAGCACTTTTTATAAAAGCACGGTAATGCCAAACTGGCATTTCATCACATTGTTCAGTTTGGTTTTGATCAATCATATGACGTTTGGGTAAATCAAAGTGAAATACTTCCGGGTTTTGAAGATATTGAAGAAAGTTATGAAGTGGACAGTGGTGGCGAAGAAGGTAATGATGACGTGAAAGACTTATTGCATGATATTTTTTTAGGATTAGACAATGAAGCTTGTAATAATGCCGATAAAGGGATCAATCATAGTGCTCGACATGATGTTCCTGATATTGAGAAACTATTTGTCGATATGGAGAAGCCATTATTTTCAGGATGTGAATATTTTTCAATTTTGAGCTTTCTTTTGAGGATGATTCATGCTAAGGTGACATGTAAGATGTCGAATATAGCAATGGATATGATGTTGCAGGTGATAAATGAAGCTTTTAAAATGGTAATTTTGTTAAAGAATCATTATGAGGCAAAAAAATATCTGCACTCGCTTGGTTTGGGGTATGAGTCAATCCACGCATGTGAAAATGATTGTGCACTATTTTAGAAAGAGAATGAAGATGTGCAGATCTGTCCTGTTTGCAAAAGTAGTCGTTGAGTGGAAAATAGGACTTGAGAGAGGAAAAAGGTTCCGAAGAAGATTTTACGTTATTTTTTTGTTACTAGCAGATTGAAAGACTTTACAGCTCGAGATATATTATGCTTAAAAGATGAGAGGGCATCACATAAATAAATCGAAGAAGGATAGGGTTATGAGACATTTAAGTGATGGAGATGCTTGGTCTCATTTTGACACAACGTTCCCTGACTTCGCAAAAGACCCGAGAAATGTCCGACTTGGGTTAGCAAGTGATGGTTTTAACCCATTTGGAACTATAAGCGTGTCTTATAGTCTGTGGCCGGTGATGTTGATACCTTATAACATGCTGCCGTGGAGGACTATTACGGCTTCGCCTTTATTATAGCTTTATTGATTCCAGGACCGGACTCGCCAGGAAGAGATATAGATGTTTATCCGTGTTCGTTGATCGATGAATTGAAGATTTGGTGGAAAACGGGAGTCGAGACATATGATTGTGTGTCCATAGAAAAATTCAACATCCGTGTTGCAATTATGTGGACAGTGAATGATTTTCCTACGTACGGGTACTTATCTGGTTGGAGTACAAGTGGCTATAAAGTATGTCCAACCTGCAATGAAGATACAACTTCTGTTCGTTTGAGAGACAAGCTGTCATATATAGGTCATCGATGGTTTAAACCACCTGATCATCTGTGGAGGAAGTCGCAAGATTTTAGCGGTAAGACAGAAAATAGGACAATTCCAATTGTATGCATCGGAGAAGACTGCTTAAGGCAGTTGGAAAATGCTCCTTCCGTGTTAGTAAAAGTTAGAGGAAAAAAGAGAAAACGGGATTCGTGTAATTTGAACCCGACAAGGCGAATCATTTTGTTTGAACTTCCTCATTGGGATAAGTTATTGTTGCGCCACAACATTGATGTCATGCATGTAGAAAAAAGGTTACGTGATAATTTGTTGGGAACAGTATTAGACATCGCAGGAAAAACAAAGGACACCAATAAGGCAAGATTAGACTTAGAAAATATGAATATTCGATGGGAGCTTCACTTGATTGACATCAATGGTTGATCAAAATCTCCAGCAGCATATGTGTTCAGTCGGGCAGAGAGAAGAATATTCTGTCATTTTCTTAAGTTAGTACAGTTTTCGAATAGCTTCGCTTCAAATTTGAGCAGAAATATTGTTCAAGAACAAGGAAATTTTATGGTCAATCACACGACTGTCATGTATTGCTGCAGCGTATACTTCCAATCGGCATTCGTCCTTTTCTTACAAAACAAATATAAGACACATTGGTTGAGTTGGCATAATATTTTCAATAACTCACTGCACGAACATTAGAGGTTCAAGATTTGAAGGCTTTGGAAGAAGAGGTTTTTTTTTTTTTTTTCACAATAATGGTTTATTTGTGTCTTCATCTGCTGCGAGAGGCAATTTTAGCAGGTTCAGTTCATTCTAGATGGATGTATCTTATTGAACAGTAGTTAAGACATTTAAAGAAATACGTCTGCAACAAGGCAAGACCGAAGGCTCAATTGTAGAAGGGTACATTGTCTAGAAGGATATGACATTTTCGTCTCAATACTTGCGTGCGATTCAATCTAAATATTCAATGCATAAACGAGATGATGACAAACTGAAAGATAAAAGAAATTATGCGTTGGAAGTATTTCGTCGAGTTAGTCGTCCGATTAGGAAGAATGATTATGGTTGTAAGCGGATTTTCGTCCGAGGAACTAGCGTCGGGGGTGACGCCCACGGTAGAATGCGACCACGAGAGAGAACGCTCGAGTGACAGTGCAGGATCGCCATGTCATCGAGGAAGCTAGCATCGAAGGCGTCAGGGGCAAAGGTCGTCGGAGATCACCCTCAAACTGACACCCACGAGTGTGGTGAATGGGGGCGCCACTGAAGGTGGATCCCGGCTTGAAATGAGGTCCTCGGAGAAGGACAGTTAAGCCGGAGACCCCAAGAGCCCGAGTATGAGCTAGACCTACGATGATGTCCGCTGAAAAGAGAGAAGATCAGTCGAGACGGAGGTTTCCCCGCGAAGATGGAGATCCCCGGTCTAAGATGGAAGTCTGCATGTTAGTCTATATCTTTTCTTGTAGTGATTGATTAACCCCGATGGTAAGGATATCTGACGGGTACTATAGACGTCCCGTTTCCGACGTACGTGGGTAGTTAGTTGGTAACCCACTCCCGTAATTCAGGGAGGGTATGGTCGACTGTGTGTTAAGGTCACATAATCCCGGAATTTAGGAGATAATTTGTCAGGCGTCATTAATGCAACCTTCCCTCTCTCCTCCAAAAAGCCTATAAAATGAAGAGGAATAGAAAGGGGAAGGGGTTTGAAGAAAAATAGGGAGAAATTCTGTAAAATATTTACAAGAAATACCATAAACAGTGGATGTAGACTATTACTCCGTAGGAGGGTCAAACCACTTGAAAATCTACCGGTGTTTTATTGTTCCCCACCATAATCTTCCTGTTCATTGCCGTATCACAAGCTAGAGGTACGGAACACGGCGTTGGTTCAAATTTCACACCAACAGCTTGGCACTAGAAGGAGGCCGTGGTTTCAACCTCCGACCTTGTGGTTACCTTCTCTTCCCGTTTTCTCTGGGTTGGCTACCGCGCTAACTGATCGGAGATCAAATGGCGCCCAACCTGAGAAGCAACAGCAAGAATCCTGTAATCTCCGAGCAGGAGGTGTTCGAAGACCGAATCCGGCACATGGAGGAGTCCATGGCAAGAATGACCGGATTAGTAGAGACTTTGGTGCATAACCAAAGCCCACCGGCACTTCTGACTGACGCGGAGCATGCTGATGTGCTCCGGGCACTGCGCAGGGCAGGCGACGCGGCCGGCAACCTCCGGGTCGCGGGCGACGTCACTGCGGCCCAAGATGAGGACTCGGGTAGCGATCCCGCACGTGAGGCCCACAATTCCCGCCATCGGAGGAATGCGCCAGCCCAGAAATCCGCCACCCGCTCCGGAGGAGTGCAGTTGCCAGCTGACCCAGCGGGACCTTCGCGCCCCGCAGCCGAAGACGAAATGCCAATTCATCCCGGCTCGGTATTTAATAGGCTAGGCCCTTTGCCACGAGACATCACGGAGCACGCGCCTGCACGTGATGGAGTCCGCACCGAAGGTACGCAACTTCCGGTGCGGGAGCGTCTCTGTGAGGAATCGGCTACCACCGCTATTAGCCGGCAGACCGAGGAAACCCAGGAGTTCTCCCCCGCGGAGATCGAGCTTCTTCGGGGGATCTTTGGCGAGGCGTCTCACGACGGAATCCTGAATGAGTATTTTACACCCCTCACGGAGTACCTCCTGGCAACCCTCGTCCCCGATCGTCTCAGGCTGCCGAAGGTAAGCCTGTTCGATGGAAGCGAGGACCCTTCCGACCACCTGGGATTTACTCTTCGTGGGCGCGCGCTTATGGCTATTCTGAGGCCATCAAGTGTAGGCTCTTCGACACCACCCTCGCGGGTGAAGCCCGCCGATGGTGGTACCGACTCCCAGCTAATTCGATCGGGAGCTGGCAGGATCTGAGAACGAGGTTTGCCGCACAGTTCTTGCGAGGTCATAGACACCTCAAGAACCCAGCATACCTCTCTAGAGTCAAGCAGGGGGAAGGTGATAGCCTCCAAGCTTGGCTCCAAAGGTTCACCAAGGCCACTGTAGAGGTGGGGCATTTGTCCGATGATGCCTTGCTTCTAGTCGCGAGTTTCGCGGTGCGCGAAGATACTCCCTTCGCGTTCTCCATCGGCAAAAAACCCCCGCGGGTGTACGCTGACTTTCTGTGGCAAGCTAGAAACTACATTAACGCAGAAGCAACGACTTCGAAGAAGTCTGGTTCTTCAAAGGCATCCCGCGGCAACCCCGAAGAGGACCGTCGGAAGGAGATGAAGAGGCCCGTCAAAGCCCCAGTGGGCGGCAACTGGCAGCACCGTAACGAGAAGAGGCCTCGCGACTCTAGCTCAGGGCCGAGGACAGTCCGAACTCGCAGGCCGCAGTACAACAGGTACCAAGAGCTCACGCCCACCATCGAGCAGATCTTTGTCAACTCACGGAGCGAGGTTGCCTTCCGGCCCCCTGAACCCTTAAAGGGGAAGGTGTCGGAAAAGCACAAGGATAAATTCTGCTTGTACCACAACGCGGCTGGGCATACGACCGCAACTTGCTTCGACCTAAATGATGAGATAGAATATCTCATCCGCCGAGGGAAGCTCTTGGGATACCGCAAAGAAGCGAATCCAGAGAGCGAAACCCGCCCAATCGGGAGATCGAGGTCGAAATTCGGACGATCGCGGGGGGCCCTTATCCTGGGGGGCACTCTCAGCGGTCCATGAAGGATTATGCCCGAGAGCTGCGGCAGGGGCCTTCCCGAGGAGTATTCCACGT
This sequence comes from Boehmeria nivea var. tenacissima, assembly GCA_018132145.1. NCBI lineage: Eukaryota > Viridiplantae > Streptophyta > Magnoliopsida > Rosales > Urticaceae > Boehmeria > Boehmeria nivea. The sequence goes on from CM030882.1 coordinate 5,216,267, forward strand.
GTCACGACAGTCTCTGCAAACCTCTCGGAGGACCACAAGCCAGCTCAAATTCACAGACGCAGATGCCAAAGGTGTTCGATTTCCACATCACGATCCCCTGGTCGTTTCCGCAATGATCGGGAACCACCTTGTCCACCGTTGCCTGATTGATGACGGCAGTTCAGTGGACATCCTGTACTTTGATGTCCTCGAAAAAATGAGGATCGATCTGCAGAGCTTGCGAGCGGCCGCAAGCCCGTTGCACGGCTTCACGGGAGACTCTATCTTCCCGGAGGGAAGCATAGAGTTAGCCGTTTCGTTTGGTAACGAACCAACGAGATCGACCGCCATGTCCAACTTCATGGTGGTCACGGGTAGGTCTTCTTACAACGCCATCCTCGGGCGTCCTACCCTCGTGGCCATGAAAGCGGTCACGTCTATCTACCACCTCTGCCTCAAGTTTCCCACTCCTAGCAGTGTGGGAGTGGTCCGAGAAAATCAGTATGAAGCCTGGATGTGTTACACGACGAGCGTCAAATCGGCCCCCGTTGACTCTAAGGGAAAGCGGACGACCGAGAAGGCTGCTTTGGGAGAAGCAACCCTAACCATTGGAATATCAGAGGCTCGATGTGAACTGGACCCTCACTTGCCAGTCCAATAGCAATTAGCGGGCCCTGCCGAGGATACAGAAGAGGTGGACATAGATGACCTGGGCACGGCTCGTAAAGTTAAAATTGGGACTTCGCTAAGTTTCGAGATACGCGAGGCTGTCATTGCCTGCCTACGAAGAAATCGAGACGTGTTTGCATGGAGCTATAGTGATATGAAGGGCGTTGACCCGGATTTGATGTGTCACCGTCTCAACGTTGATCCCCGGATCCCAGTCCGACGGTAGAAGAGGAGGCCGCTCGACCCCGAAGGAGCCCAAGCCCTTAAAGACGAAGTCGACAGGCTTATCAGGGCCGAGTTCGTTCACGAAGCGAAGTACCAGGCTTGGGTCTCGAATCCAGTTCTGGTCCCGAAGCCAGACGGGAGGTAGAGGTGCTGTGTGGACTTCACCAACCTCAACGAGGCCTGTCCGAAAGACAGCTTTCCTGTGCCCCGAATCGACCAGATGGTTGATGCTACCGCAGGCCACGAACTCCTCAGCTTCATGGATGTATATTCGGGGTACAACCAGATTCCCATATTCCATCGAGACGAGGAGTATACTGCGTTCATCACCGATCGAGGGTTGTATTGCTACAAGGTCATGCCCTTCGGACTTAAGAACGCGGGGGCAACTTATCAAAGGCTGGTTAACAAAATTTTCGCAGAGTTGCTGGGTGTCTCCATGGAAGTTTACATCGATGATATGCTAGTCAAGAGTGCGGTGGCACGGGATCATGTCACGCACCTAGATCAAACTTTCTCCGTCCTTCGGCAGACCAACATGATGCTCAACCCGAATAAGTGCACTTTCGCCGTTAGAGCTAGGAAATTTTTAGGCTTCATGGTGAGCCAACGAGGAATAGAGGCTAACCCAGAGAAGATCCAAGCCATCCTCGACATGAGGCCTCCTCGACGAGGGAAAGAAGTCCAGAAGCTCACAGGATGCATCGCCGCGTTGAACAAGTTTGTCTCCCGTTCAACTGACAAATGCCTCCCTTTCTTCAACACTCTCCGTGGCAGTAAGGAGTTTGCATGGACCGATGAATGTGAACGAGCCTTCAAGTAGCTTAAGGTTTACCTTGGGCACACCCCGATTCTGGCGAAGCCGTTATCGGGAGAGAAGCTTTTTACTTACCTCACGGTGTCCCCACATGCAGTCAGCTCGGTGCTGGTCAAGGAGGCTGCTGGAGTCCAGGTGCCAGTTTACTACGTCAGCAAACGCCTTCTCGACGCCGAACTCAGATATCCTGAGCTGGAATGACTTACCCTTTGCTCTCATCGTCTCTACCAGGAAACTTCGCCACTACTTTCTAGCTTACCCGGTGGTGGTTTTCACCAATCACCCGATGAAGCAAGTTCTGCACAGGCCGGAGGCTTTGGGCAGACTCGTCAAGTGGGTAGTTGCATTGACACAATTCGACATCCTGTATCAACCACAAACGACGGTCAAGGAGCAAGCGTTAGCAGACTATTTTGCCGAGTTCACCTTTCCTTCGGAGGAGGATCGGGATGGACAAAGGGAGCCCCCGAAGTGGAAGCTCTTCGTGGACGGATCCTCGAACGAGAATGGTTCGGGAGTAGGGCTCATGCTGATTAGCCCCGAAAATCATCGAATCAGCAGCGCGCTGCGGTTCACCTTCAAGGCATCGAACAATGAGGCGGAGTACGAAGCCTTGCGGGCTGGCCTCAGACTCGCCAATGAGCTTCAGGTGGATTCGCTTATGGTTTATAGTGACTCGAAGTTAGCGGTCTCTCAAGTTTCGGGCTAGTTCCAAGCCCGCGATGATAGAATGGCAGCTTACTTGGAAAAGGTTAATGCAGAGCTTTGAAACTTCTCTAGGCACGAAGTGAAGCACATCAACCGCGAGAATAATACGAACGCGGACGCCTTGGCGAAGCTAGCTACCAGCCGAGACGCGGAGCTTCTCCGCCTGGTCCCGGTCGAAATCATCTCCGAACCAAGTATCGCGAAGCAACACTCGATAGAGGCGATCGATGCACAACCTTCGTGGATGGACAATATTATCGTCTATTTAAAGGAAGATAGGCTGCCTGAAGATCGAGACCTGGCACGAAAGGTCAGGTATCACGCTGAACATTATTTACTACTGAACGGCAAACTTTCCAAGAGAGGAGTTTCGACTCCGCTGCTGCGCTGCCTCAACCCCGAAGAAGCCAAGCAAGTCCTCAGTGAGATCCACGACGGAGTCTGCGGAAATCGCGCCGGTGGGCAGTCACTCGCGCACAAGGCATTGTTACAGGGATTCTACGGGCCCACGATGAAGCAAAGTGCCGCTGAATATGCAAGGAAATGTGATAAGTGCCAAAGGTACTCTGCACTCATCCGAGCTCATCCAGAACGACTCACGGTCATCTATTGTCCATGGCCCTTTGCGAAGTGGGGAATCGATATCATCGGCCCGATACCGCAGCGTCCGGAGGACTTAAGTTTGCCGTGGTGGCGGTCGATTACTTCACCAAATAGGCCGAGGCGATTCCCTTATCCGTTATCACCGAGAAGAACCTGACAAAGTTCATTCGCGAACACATCATTTACCGATTCGGGATACCTCACTCCTTGATTTCGGACAACGCTCTTCAGTTCAATAACCAGGCCGTGAGGAATCTTTGTGACCACTTCGGCGTCAGCAAAGATTTCTCCGCACCATACTACCCGCAGGGCAATGGCCAGGTTGAGGCCGTAAAAAAGATCATCAAAATTACTCTGAAGAGGCGACTGGACGCGCTCAAAGGACGATGGGCTGCGGAGCTGCCTCTAGTCCTTTGGAGCTATCGCACCACAGCCCGCACGGCCACCGGAGAAACCCCATTCTCCATGGTATATGACACTGAGGCGATGATTCCTGCAGAAGTGAGAGTCCTCTCATTTCGGTACGAGAGTTTCGATGAAGCCGCCAACGATTCGCTCCTGGCCGCGGAGAGAGATAAGATCGAGGAACGAATAGAAGTCGCTAGGGTCTGAATGGAAGCCCAGAAGCAGCGGATGGCGAGGTACTACGACTCCAAAGTGAAGGAAAGAAAGTTTAAGGTCGGGGACACCGTCTTCAGACAAGTATTTCAGAATACCAAGGAGACCGGAGCAGGAGCACTTGGATATTCGTGGGAGGGACCCTATCAAGTCACCGAGGTCCTGCGATCGGGGGCCAACTGACTCGCGGACCTCGCCGGGATCCCAATCAGGCACCCTTGGAACGCGGAACATCTTAAAAAGTATTACCAGTAGGCTCCCCTCGTTTGTAATTTATTATTCCTCATATTGTAATTCGGCTGTGGTTAATAAAAAAGTTCACACTTCGCACCTATTCTCGAATAAACTCTTAAAAGTCTCCAGAGTAGACTATAAACTCGGTGTATAAAGGATAGAACCGCGAAGCGGATGAGTCCTAGAAACACTACCCTGACTGTCCTCTTGACCGCTAAACGCCCAAGAAGCCGGGGTACCAGAAAGAAATAGATGCGCTCTATAGGTATTTCGAAGGCGAGCGAGGCTAGAACGCGTGAGTTCCGAAGGGCTTACGTAGGCTTTATTCGTTGAGGCTTCCTACCGCACAAAGGTTTATCTTGTCGGGTCATTCCTTCGGAGAAGGAAACCTCTTCGGAGACTAACTTGGGAAGTTTGGCTGATTTGCTCCTAGAACTATTCTAATCTTCTAAGAAGATAGAAGACCTAGGCACGCTCAAAGAAAGGACTCCGAGGCAGATCTGACAGAAAGATTTCTCAAAAATTAACCAGCCTGGTCGCCAAAGCGTAGAAGGCAAGAGGCCACGCTCTGTTAAGAAGATGGCCCTCGGAGAGGGCATATTTCGACTCGATCCTCGAAGAAGGCGAAATTGTTCAACCATCGATCCCGAAGGGATTTAGTCAATTAATGACTGATCCGAAGACGATAAATAGACAACAGTGAAATCAAATTCCTATGTTTTATTTATTTGAAAAAAGATTACAAGAGGTGGGCGTCCAAACGGAGGACCCCGAACAAAAAAATAATAATAAATAAATAAATATCAGAATAACCCTTAAGCTGAGACGGAAGCCCGCGCCTGACCTCTTCTATGAAGTTCCACTTAGGGTGGAGGGCCTTGAGCTTGTCAAGTACGCGGTTGGCTCCGTCGTGGGTAGCAAACTTGATCTCATTGCGGTAACCCTCGCTTTGTTGGAAATCGGAGAGCCATTGTTGTCTTCTCAGCTCGACATGGTTGTCGAACGCGGGGCTGTTCTTGTAATTAGCTACTGCGAAGTGAATTCGCGCTCTAGCCCCGTTGAGATAAGCTTCGGTCCGGCTAGTTCGCCTCGAGCTGTTTTCAGCTCACCCTCGAGGGCCTTAATCCTCGTCTCGGCCGCGCCTCTCAAGCCCTTTTCCTCCTCAAGCACAGCCTCAAACGCCGCCTTCTCTGAGAGGGCACTCTCCTCGCGAATCCGACGCTCCTCCTCCAGCGATTTCCATGCCTCCGTTTGCTGGATCCTCGCCTGAGCCAGCCCCAGCTCGAACTGGATTTTTGCGTGTGCATGGGCCGCCCTCTCCTTCTCCAACTCCTCCCGGATTTTGGCCATCTCCTCCGTGTGTGCTCTCCATCGATCCTTGGAGCTCTTCAGGCTTTCATTGGTCAGCTCTATCATTTTAATGGAGAGTTCCGCTTGAGCACATGCATCCTGGAGCTCGGTGGTGAGCTTCTCCTTTTCCACTCCGAGCTGGAGCAAAGCATTCCTGTCCTGAGCGAAGATCGCCTCGGTCCTTCGGGAGTAGATAAAGTTGGAGAGGAAAGCCTACAACGACCAGGGCTGATTAGCAACAGAGCCGGATAGAAAGATCGAAAGAAAGGTTTGTCAAATCTTACCTTCGTGAACAGCCGCACAGCATCCCTGTTGCCTGCTTGGAGCGGTTCCTTGGAGAGCTTCCTAAAGCTCTCCTCGGACCAGATCTCGTCCAGCATCGGACCAAGCTCTGGCATCCAAGGGAAGGACCCCGAAGGAATGTGCGACCCCTCGCCGAAAGGGGTCCCTGTAGGAGGAACCGAAAAATCCTCCAAGGGATCCCTAGTTGGGACCGGGTGAACCCTGAGAAGCCCCAGCACGTTCTTCCCTCGAGACCTCCGTGCCCGGATCTCTGGAGGAAGATGGGCCCATTGCGTCGGCTTGGGCGGTGTCGCCCTCCTTCGGTGGTGTGCGTCGCGGAGGAGTAGAGTCTTCTGCTACTTGTTTCCCCTTGGACTTATCCCCGGCGGAAGATTTGGGGACGAGAGCTGAGGGGTCAGAGGCCCCTGCCGAAGGCGGGGACCCCAAGAGCCCAAAAAGCTCATCTGCGGGCAAGAAACAGGCCAGTATCGGTTAATATTAAGAGATGGGTACAACCATAGTTTTGCGAGAAGGGTAATCGCTTACCGTCGTCGATGAGGATAGGAGCGGAACGATGCGACCCTTAGGGGGTTGAGTCGAGGACCCAACGGGTGTCGCCTTCCCCGGTGGAACGATCGTCCCCGAAGGAGCCGAATCGGCTTGCTCCACCGCAAAATCCTCGACACTCAGCAGAGGATCTTGGACCAGGGCCAGTGGGGGACTTGGAGCAACCGGAGGAGGTTTGCGAAAAATTTCCTCCGTTGCGACGAACGTCGTCTGAGCCGCCTCACCAATCAAGACTCCCTCGCGGATCACCATCGGGGGATTCTCCCGAGGCACCTGCGAGTTTTCAGACTCTGGGACGGGCGTGATTGTAGGTGCCTCAAAGTTCTTGGCATTTGGCGTCGTCCCAGTCTGAGAAGACTTAACTCCTTCGCCCGGGGCGGCGGGGCAAACGACCTCAGGAGTCGGTCTGGGCTCCATCCACGGTCGCTTAGGCCTCGCAGATTGTTCCTCTTCGCCCCCGAGTCTCACCGTCGGAGGCGGTAGAGTTGCGGACTGGGGTGATGCGGCCTTCTTCGAGGGCACAACCGCGATTTTCCTTTTCGGGGGCCGACGAGCGTCAGTCTTCTTCGACTGCCCGGCCTGGGTCGAAGGCACCGCTGTAACCTTAATTTTCTTCGGGACCGGTTTTTTTCCGCGGAGTTGGTCTGGGTCCAACTCCATCCGAGTGAAGATCCACCCGTACTCCATCAGGTTGTCCTCAGTGACGAGGGTCCGGATATCTCGGCCCTCATTAGGATAAGCAAGAGCGGTCGCGATTCGCTCGGCTTGCTCCAAGGTCACCGAGGTGCGAAGGAAGGTTTCTGAGCACAAACCCATGTTATCAAAAGTAGCAAGAAATGAAACTCAAGGGGGAACGCCAGGCAAGGTACTTACCAGGAACGTTATAGTTCCTCGGAACAGGCCTTGCTCCAATCACGGAGCTAAAGGGGTAAAAGTTCCCCCCGACCCAGAAATTCTTGTCCTTCCATCCTTCGCAGGATGATGACAAGTTCGTCATCAGAATCTTCTTCTTCTCCCACGGTGCCAAGAAGTACCCCGCCTCAGATTTCTTGGAGGAGGGGGTTGTACAGGTGGCAGACCTCCTCCACCGACAAGTCGGTCTCGAACCACATCCTCCACAGGATGTGCATCCCCGCCATTATCTTGTAGGCATTGGGGTTGAGTTGGCTCGGGGCAAGGCCCCAGTGGACTAGAACTCCGTGGACCAGTGGGTGCAGCGGGAACCGCGCCCCAATTTTCATGATAGCCTTGTTAAAGGCCACCAAGAAACGAGGTGGGTGGTTGGAGCGGTCCCCCGAGGACATCGCCCAGGTGGTGATGTCCCTCGGCAAGTAAAACTGCTCCTTGATGTGCTCCACGTCGCCCTGGGAGCAGCTGGAGACTCTGGCCTCCGCGGCGATGGTGGGAGACGGGGACGCCACTACGGGGTCGTCGGCCGTGATCGTTCGAGAGCCAGGAGGCGGATGCGGGGCGGTTGAGGTCTCCCTCGTTTCAACGAGTGTAGCCTCGACCACCTGTGAGCCCGAGGCCGAGCGCTCGGACTGTGTGGCCGTGACTCCCGAGGACCTTAAGGCCAGGCCGCTTGCGGATGGCGCTGCAGAAGAGGTTGGAGCGGCTGGGGTCTTTTTCACCTTCCATCCTCTGTTTTTCTTCGTCCCTGCCGTCACCGCCGGAGCCGGTGGCGGCGAGGGCTCCACAGGCGAAGCCAGTGGCGAGGGGTCCGAGCGCTCAGACGAAGGCGCAGACCCAATTCGGGCACCGGATGAAGACGGCGTAGATTTTTCGAACATCTTTTCTGATAAGAGAAGAAGGTTCCGATCAAACACCCCAAAACTCCAAGGGGAGAAACTCAATAACGATGAAGCAAAAGCTGCACGGGAACAAAAGTTATAAGGCGAGTTCGAATAAGCTTACCAATATTGAACGGACGGATGAAGAAGGAAAATGCCGGTGAAAGCTTCAGACGTCGGAGATTTGAGAGCAGGCTCGTCGGAATATCGAAAGGTGGGTGAGCTCGAAATTTCTCAGAGAACAGACGCGCAATGCAAAGGTTCATAAAGTGTGAGGGGGGGAGGAATTTATAGGCGAAGTGAGGAGGCGAAGAGGCGGAGTCTCTTCGCGTCATTTCACCCTCAAACCCCGAGCGCATTCCTGGAGCATCGGATGGGAATCTTCCCATCATTATCTGACGGCCAGGGATTTTTGACGAAAATGTCATTATTGCTTGACGTCAGCATATCCCATCGGAAGAGGCGGAATCTCAAAAAGTGTGTCAGGGCATTAACTGCCCGTCACTCAAACGGCGCGGCTTTTTAGCAAAGAAGCGTCCCAAAGAAGGAATCCCAGAGGGCGCAGCACGTGCCCTCGAGGATTGGGGGGTAGATGTTGTACGCGAATTTTCGTCCGAGGAACTAGCGTCGGGGGTGACGCCCCCGGTAGAATGTTACCACGAGAGAGAACGCCCGAGTGACAGCGCGGGATCGCCACGTCATCGAGGAAGCTAGCATCGAAGGCGTCAGGGGCAAGGATCGTCGGAGATCATCCTCGAATTGACAACCGCGAGTGTGGTGAATGGGGGCGCCACCGAAGGTGGATCCCGGCTTGAAATGAGGTCCTCGGAGAAGGACAGTTAAGCTGGAGACCCCAGGAGCCCGAGGATGAGCTAGACCTACGATGATGTCCGCTGAAAAGAGAGAAGATCAGTCGAGACGGAGGTTTCCCCACGAAGATGGAGATCCCCGGTCTAAGATGGAAGTCTGCATGTTAGTCTATATCTTTCTTTGTAGTGATTAATTAACCCCGATGGTAAGGATATCTGACAGCAACTGTAGACGTCTCGTTTCCGACGTACTTGGGTAGTTAGTTGGTAACCCACTCCGTAATTCAGGGAGGGTATGGTCGATTGTGTGTTAAGGTCACCTAATCCCGGAATTTGGGGGATAATTTGTCAGGCGTCATTAATGCAACATTCCCTCTCTCCTCCAAAAAGCCTATAAAAGGAAGAGCAGAAGAAAGGGGAAGGGGTTGGAAGAAAAATAGGGAGAAACTCTGTAAAATATTTACAAGAAATTCCATAAACAGTGGACGTAGACTATTAATCCGTAGGAGGGTCGAACCACTTAAAAATCTACTGTGTTTTACTATTCCCCATCATAATCTTCCTGTTCATTGCCGTATCACAAGCTAGAGGTACCGAACACGGCGTTGGTTCAAATTTCACACCAACAGTTATAATTACTTATCGACAGATCTTTTGGATAAATCAAAGTGGTTTGCACTTAACAATTGTCCAGAAGTTGAACTATACTTTGAGTAAGTAATCCAATTTTATGATTGTAGTTTCATTATTAACATATTGATAAAGCGTAGTTTAAGCGTTTTGTTTGTAGTGAACACAAACTGATTTTACAACACCAAACCATACCGTCGAATGTTGACCAACTACAATAATCGTCATTTCCAACTTCATTCAAGGAACGGATAATAATAGTACTTAATATTTTATAACGCTTTAGTCAATGTATATGCATATCTCATTTGAAATATTTAAACGCAGATTTGTAAATTATACCATGACAATCCGTCAGAGGTACCTAATGACTATATGTACTATCTTGTGGTCCGGATGCGCGTATTAACTTTTATAGTGCATATGTTGTCAACAGTGTCAAGTTCCTCGTTAGTGCACGAACACATGCCGGTATTGACAATGATCATTACAGATATTTGGAAGAGATCATTAAGTTAGTCTACATTAAATACTATCGTGTCATTTTATTTAAATGCAAATGGTTTGATATGGATCGATGAAAGAAACATGTTATATATGAGCCTCATTTTATTGGTATTGGTACAAGTCGTGAAGCGTAGAAAGAATATCTTTTCATCTTTGCAACTCATGTGTGTCAAGTATTTGATATTGACGATCCTAGCAAGTCAAATCCAAATTGAAAAATTATCCAGAGATTCAATCATAGACACTTGTGGGATATCCCTGACAACCAAGAAGATGTGGAACATTTGTTGGATGAAATTGAATCACCATCGGATTCGCGCACTATATCGTTCGAAATGACTAACTTCAATAATGTAGCTTTCGATCGAGACGATCTACTGGCAGAAGTTGTAGATCGAGCCGTTGTTGTAGATGATGATTTCAGTGAAGATGATACAGAAGTCGATGATACATTAGAAGAATACAATAATGAACCAGTTGCTGACAATGATAGTGACGATGATAACACTACCAATGACTGCAATGTAATGCGATCAGACGATGAGGAAGAATGAATGTGAAATACTAACTCTTATTTTATACTTAATATTAAATTAAAAACATTATATAATTTATTGTAATGTTTAATTTTGATATTTGGTTGCAGATCGAGATGTTGTTATTTTTTATTATCTGTATGGCCACTGCTACTGTTGGAGGCGGATCTGGCGACAATCCCACACGCTGACCGTGGGTTCCACCAGGATGCGATGACTCGTCGTCAGCGTCTACGTCAGCTCCACTGCAAAGACGACCGCGATGTAGACTTGTTCGAAACGATCCAGCCGTGTTTGATAGTACTGGTACATACAAAAATCTTTATAGCATGCACAAAAATGTGTCAATTAACATTTTAACAAATATATGTAAAAAAAAACTTAACACAGGCTCCTAAAAGACACAGGCCAAATGTAACCTGTCAAGCTGCAGTCAATCTGGTGAATACTCCCCCGGGTACACGCATCACACTTCAGTTAGACAAGCACGCACTGAAGTTTGTCAGACAGTCATCGGTATTGTTTGTAACCGAGTGCAGCATTGTCGACCGGTGAGATTGTCCGATGGAGTACTATTTTTGGAAAGACGGTCGAAGTCAAGGCGATGATGATTCATCGGCTAGCTATAAGTACTGTAAATTAGAATTAATTAATTAATTTATCTTTAATTATGTGAAATTAAATCAGTTTTTATTTACTTAGCAGGCGAGATTTACTATCCAAATAGACAATGCTAGGTTCACGCTGATCGTCGACCCAATTACAGGTCACTTGGGCCATTCTTGAAGAAGAAGAAGGATCGCATGGCATTGGCGTTGGCACCGCAGGCTAGACCATCGAAGCCGACGTTCTTCGAGACCAGCTCGCCGAGGTGAACTAACGACTTGCTGCATTTGAACGACAACTCAAGGGCCCATAGCAGGAAGCAGCAGCCGAAAGACGTTCAGCGGAGGAACGTTACTAACAGGAAGTTTGAGGAGTTGAAGGAGTTCCTGCATTACACGTTTCCTACCACCTTCAACCTCGGGCGCTCTATCGATGTTGCAAGCGGCAGTACCACGCGACAACCTCGTATGCCAGATGACATCCCAGATTTAGATGACGATGAGATATATGTTTCGCACTTTTTTAGTTTAATACTTGACACTGTTGTTTTTATTATATACTCTATAGTTATGTGTGTGTGTGTGTGTTTTTTTTTTATGTATTTATATTAGTTTTCTTATAATATAGAATTATTTCTATTTATGCCAATTTATTAACTAATTTAGTATGAAAAAAATATTAGAAATAAAAAATATTGAAAATGTTGAATCTGTATTTAAAAAAAAAAAAAAGCTAAAGACTTTCTGCGACTGAAGTTTTACTCGCGGATGGGTCTATGGAGAACTATCCGCGAGTGAAATTTTACTCGCAGATAGGTCGCCGAAACTTATCCGTGAGTGAAATTTCACTCACAGATAGGTCGCCAGAACTTATCCGCGAGTGAAATTTCACTCGCGGAACGTTCAGGGCAACTTATTTACGAGTGAAATTTCACTCGCAGATCGTTTCAGGGGACCTATATGCGACTGCAAGTTCACTTGCGAATTGATTTATTCGTGAGTGATATTTCACTCGCAGATAAGTTCACGGCAAATTTCACTCTCCTGCCAAAAACTTATCCGTGACTGAAATATCACTCGCAGATGCTTATCTGCGAGTAAGCATCCACGACTGAGTGGCGGCTGATGATTTCAATCGCGGATAATATTCCGCGACTGATTTTTTTTTTTTTTCCGCGCGGAAACTCTTTTTTCTACTAGTGTTTGTTGCGAATATATATGTAGCTATCGCGAAACAATGTATATCAACTTGTCCTTCTAGATTGATAGAGCAAAGATTTTGAGACTAATAATTATAATAATAAACTCAGCATGTTCTTTGATGTAAAGCCACATCCAAAGTGGGGCAATGACCACATGCGTGTGGGTAACTACCTTCATAGGCAAACTCTTGGTTGCATTGTTTTCAATGACAGACACTACTCACTAAAGATGACCTTGTTAGTACTGCAGTTTGTCTATATATATATATATATATATATATATATATATATATTAGGTTTCCCATATATTTATTGGGTACCCAAGCAGGTGATCCTTGTCAGAGAGGTCTCATGTCTGCTCTATTTGGTCTGCACCAAGTCTTTAAGCTGGGGTATACTACTAAAAGACTTTTGGCTATATATGCTCAAACCAGAAAGACACTCGAAATCTCAAGATGTCGTCTAGAAAAATAGATATAATTTCCGTCAAATATTCTCTCTCTAAAAAGCTTTAGCTATTAAACACTAAAAAAAATATATTAAAAAAAATAAAACAAAACAACAAACAAACACCTTGATTAATTTGTGAATAAAGTTAAAATTTTAGAATTTGTGCGCTATGAAAAGCTATTTTAATGACTAGTTAATATAAGTTGACTAATTGCGGCATTTAATAATGTTTTTAAGTAAATGTTTGTTGTAAGAAAAAAAAAAGAAATTAAAGGTTAGTTTTTTTTTTTAAAAGAAAATTATAGTACGTATTTATCTTTCACCACCTAATTTAAATAAAATCATTATTTTAAAAAGGACTAATTTTACGTTTGTCCTTGAACTTTGACGTCAATTTCACTATGCCCCATAAATTTCAAAACGTTAGGTCTGTTTCCTTTCATCTCTGAAATTTTATAAAATTGCCCCTTCCGTCAAATATTTAACAGAGGATGCCTAAATTCGTATTTTAAGGTGCTTTGAGGTTAATAAAATATTAAAATTATTGTTTTATCCTTAAATTGGTGTGGGGTAGTTATATTTAATAATTTTAATAATATTTTAAACAAAATTTATAATTAAATTCATATTAATTATATGCAAAAGATCATATCCTAATATTTTTTGGAGAAAAAAATATTAATTTAATTATAAATTTTGCATATAACTATTGTTAAAAATATTAAAATATAACTACCACACACTAATTTAAGAAAAAATAATAATTTCAACTTTTTACCAACTTTAAAGCACCTTAAAACATAAATTTAAGGCATTTTCCATTAAATATTTGACGGAAGGTGCAAATCTACAAAATTTCAAAGATGAAGGGGAACGGAGCTAACGTTTTGAAATTTATAGGGCATAGTGAAATTGACCCTAAAGTTCAGGGACAAACGTAAAATTAATCTTTTTAAAAATTAGAGTAATTGGCACCTGTGGCCTCTCAACTTGTCGGGTTACCACACTTTGGCACCTTCTTTTTTTTTTAGGCATTAAACCCCCTGAATTTAAAAAATATTGCATTTTGCCTCAAATTAAAAACAGCCGTCCAATTTCAAACGGAATCTGACACATGTTTAGCACGTGAGCTTTTATCCGAGGGTATATTTGTAATTTACTAACAAAAATACAAAAAAAAAAAGGGTTTTTAGTTCTGTTAGTCCCTGAAGTTTTGGTCGGGTGACAGATTGGTACCCAACCTATTTTTATTAGCATAAAATATCCCTGAATTGTTTTTTTATTGCAACACCGTTATTTAGGACGGAAAAGAAGCATGTGAGTTGCACGTGGTTCATACTTTTCTTTAATACCGAAAATACCATTGCATATTATTCGCCCTTTGTCATTTTCTTCCGATTAGAACCAGGTTCGAAGACGTAGAGAGGGAGAAAACGTTCGGCGCGGGGCCGATTTGGATGACTTGGACGCTCAAGCTGGATTCGAGGTACAAGGATGATGATTCCGCGCGACCCTCGGACCGGTCAACTCGAATTTCTTAAGTTTTGTTTTTTTGTTTTTGGTTTTCTGGTTTGATATGTACGGCTTGGGTTGGAATTTTAGTGAGAGATTTTTCTGTAATTTTTGGTGTTAGTTTAGGGTTTAGTTTTGGCTGTGAATTTAAAGTTTGATATTGTTTGATTTAATATCAAATTCAACTGATTAGTTGGTGATAGAAATTGATTGTGCATTTCAATTTAGAAACGGATTGTTGAAGCTCATGTGTTCGATGAAATGCCAACACATAGAAAAAGAAGTTTTTATAGTATTGTCTTTTGGAAAATAAGGTTTTAGGAATATTGGAGGCTGGTTTTGTTTCGGCGTTTCTATGACACACATATATTTGTCTAGTATTCATCCATGTGTTCGATGAAATGCCAACACAATTTCTTGTTTGTTTACTAGGTTTTGCCAGCTCAATATATTGTTTGTTGTTTGCTTTTTTTTTTTTTTTTGCAGCCACGATGACATTGGGTAACTCTGAAACCTGCTTCCTCCAAATCCACGGCTGACGAATCCTTTTATGGAGAATTTTTCTTTTTCCCTTCTTCTCTCCTTTGAAGCTGCTCTAAGAAATTAATTCACGTAACAGTTCCAACAAGAAGAAAGAATCAAGGGTATTTGTGGGTTTTTAATTTTTTTTGCGCGCAACGTGAGTATCACGTGCAAAATCCGTCACTAATTTGACGTCTGTTACCATTTTTAACGGTGTTGCAAGAAAAAAATAATTCAGGGATACTTTGTGCTAATAAAAAAAGATTGGGTACTAATCTGTCACCCGACCAAAAGTTCAGGGACTAACAGAACTAAAAAAGCTAGATAGAGGAATAGAAGCAGCCAGCGATGGAGGAAAAAAAAAAAACCTATGAACACTAACTTCGAGTCAAACCCAGTAACCAACAAAAATTTGGAAATGCACACCAACAAAAACAAACCCAGAACTAATAAAACTTGACAAAATAAAAAAAAACAAACAAACAAGATTTAGCCTTAAACCTCTCTTCAGCAGCCATCTTCTTCTTCGTTTTCTATTTCCATTAAATCAAAAAAACAAAAAAAATCTCTCTGTATCTCATCCCGTCACACACACACACTCTCTCTCTCTCTCTCACCGCCGTGAAGCCACCCCAACGAAGCCCCGCTCCGCACCGTTTGCCGTGCCGCCGACCGCCAATAAAAACAAAAAAAAAATCCAACAAAGCCGTTCGTCGGATCTGGGATCGTGGAGCAGCCGCTCGATTCGTGGCGAAGATTAGGCGGCGCGGGTTCGAGCGCGATGGCCCTGGGTTCGCCGCCAAGCCTCCCCACCGCCTCCCTTACTCCGCCCTCCGCCGCACCACCCACTCCTCCTTCTTGCGCCGCCTCGGCAAGGGCGGCTTTCGTCCTGTCTTCCGCGGCTCTCCGCTCAACCCCAAGAGCCCTGCCGCGCCGGAGATTGCCGTGAAGGTCATGGACTCGGGCTCCCTCAAGAACGAGCTCCTCTTCCTTGTCGTGCTCGAATCCGTCAAATGCCAGGCCCCACATCGCAAAGTCAAACGCCCCCGTCGAGAAACTCACGCCCGTCGACGCCGTCCAAGTCAAGGAAGCCAAGTCGCTCGCCGAGAACCCATATCTGAGCTGAGAAGGAGATGTGCGCAGAACGACGAGGTGTGCTCCTTCGCCGTGCTTCTCTTACGATCTCGTCGGAGTCGTCGGTAAATGGGCAGCAGTAGATTTTCACCGCTATTGGCCATCGAAGTCCGTCGGCGCTGGTCATCGGTGTTTTGGGTGTTGCAAGAAAGAAGGGTGTTTTGCTTTAGAAAAAAAAAATCTCTTGAAATAAGTTTTTGAAAGAAAAAAAAAACCAAATGCAAGAACGAGGAGGGAGAATAATGGGATAGCAAATGACAAATTTACCCTCAAATAAAGGGCCATGTGATAAGCACGTGCCAAATTCCGTCCAATTTCGAACGGACGTTTTCGATTTAAGGTAAAATGCAACAATTTTCAAATTCAAGGGGTTTAGTGCCTAAAAAAAAAAAAGAAGGTGCCAAAGTGTCGTAACCCGACAAGTTGAGGGGCCACAGGTGCCAATTACTCTAAAAATTATAACAAACTGCTCAAACATCCGAATCACTTATTTAATGATGATTAATGGTAATTGATTGAGTGGTAATATGACATTTCTAAAAACTTATGTTAAAACATTGTGCATATTATTTTCATTATATTTAAATTTTGGCATTTTCTCACTTTATTTGCTTTTTTTTTTTTTAAATAGCTATAGTCGCTTATAGACGTTAAATTTTACGTTATAATATCTCAATACATGTGGGCTAAGATAATCCTTTGAGATATTAAATCCCTATGCCTCTATAATATGAATTTGAAATACACCCCCTTTTTTTCCTGTTATTCAAATGTTCTCTCGTTTTAATAGTTATTAATTTTCATGATACAAGGTGAAATACTTAAATCATAATTATTTAAATCATCTTAAAATTTGAAAAGTCAACAGCAATTTAAATTTCTTCATTCAAAAAATTAATAAAACAAAGAGGGTGATAGCTAGTTATCAACAAAAGCCTAATCTATTAGGAGGTACGTAATCTTGTTAAAGTCATGTGTATGTAAACATTTCTCTTTACATACTTGTGATGGGTTAGAATTTTGAGCTCTCAGCACTTAATATTAATTGCCAGTCTCATAGTATTTATATCATCTGAAGAATTACTATAACGCCTTCATAATAGTCTATATCATTTTTGCATTAATTATAATCGATAATTAATGTTCTATTTGAAGAGACATAATTAATGTTTTTTTATTTCAGCAAGTACAAACAATGTATAATATTTTCAACAAATTTGAGCTAGATGAAATGATGAATCTCTCAGAAAATCATGCAATATTAAGTACAGAAATATAAGCAAACTTCTATGTATCATAATCATGAATATTGTCGTTGCGATTGATCTAAATAAAATCTTTGTTATCCAGTGTCCACTTCTTGCTTAGAGTTTATAAATCATTACACACCAGAACCTCATATTCATTTTGCAATTATTCATGATATTAGTTCACGAGTCTTTTTCTCTCTCTAGGTATATATGTGTGTTTGTATCTATATATACTATTGATGCATATATGGTGTGAATTGTGAGAGAATCAGACAATAATATAACCATAATGTTACATCTAAATAGTTTTTCTTTGTCGACACTATATATATGCCATATAGTTTTTATGTACAACAATAATATAGTTAATCCTGTATATGCTACAGCAATCGGGATGTTTATATGGTGAGTGTGTGGGGTGTGTTTCCTTTCTTTCGGTTTTTTTCTAGTTGAAAAAAAAAAATTCAAATGTGTATATGTATATATATATATAATATCATCGTGACGTGACTTCAAGATCTTGGAGTTTCATCACTAATACACATCACTGCTTGTGTGCACAAAAGAAAACGACAACCCAACTTCACAAACATATCTCTACGTTTGTTGTTGTCATGTGGCAAATGGGACCTGAAAATTTGACAAAGCAGTGTGTGTCTAATTGTCTATATATGTGCTCAGTTTAGAGTATATAATCGTCCTCAATGTTTTCTTTTATGATCTCTCTCTATCAGGAAGAAAGAATGAAAAATATCGTTTATATTCAGAAATCGGACATTATTCCTATGGTTTAGGGTGATTTTCCGCTTTCATACAACAATTAGAAGAATCTAAGGAGGTTGGGTGTTTTATCCGCGTGAGGTCGAAACGTTTTAGCCTCCGTTTTTTCTTTCTTTTTTTTTTTGGCATTTTTTTTGTTCAAAACGCCTAAAAAATGCGTTTTGCAGGGGATGAAATGTTTTTTCCCCCCTAAAAAATGGGTTATTATATAATTTTAAAAAATATTAAGGAGTGAAATGTAATTAAACAATGATGCATATGATAAAGAGAAGGACTTAGAAAAAAAAAAAAAAAAGCCCCTGACGCGTGGGGACCGCGTGTCAGGGGCTGTTCCAACTCTCTTTTATGGCGCGAACCCTCTTTTTTTATTTTTTTCCCTTTCTTTTTTGTTTTTTCCCCATTTTCTTTTCTTTTTTTTTCTTTCTTTTATTCAATTATTTTCTTTCATCTATAATTTGTAAAAAAAATATTTTCATGCCTAATAATATTTAAAATATTTTCTATAATGGTTTACTTTTACAATGTTTTTGTTTAAACAATTATTTATTCAGAAACTTAAATTTTTTTTTTTGAAAAACATAATCATTTTTATAAAATTTCAATTGATAATAGGACCAGTTAAACAATTAGCTATTTTAAAGGTAAAGTTTGAAGGATTTAACTATAGTTTCACGATAGATATTTAGCCATAATATTTAACATTTTTAGTAACATGTAACATATATAAGTGCAAAAAATGTAACATTAAATATAACGTTACATTTATTTTTATATTTTTTATACGTATATATGTTACATGTTACCAAAAATGTTACATGTTATGACTAAATCCCTAATTTTGTGAAATTATGGCTAATTCCTAAAAAATTACCCAAAAGTTTGGTTAAATACCTAAAAAACTCTTAAAAATAAATGTATAAATTAATTATATTTTAAAATATAATTGATGATTGATTAAAAATAATTTTGATACAATTTAAATTCTAACTTAAGAAATATATAATATAAAAATTAATCAAATAAAAAAATTATCGACGTGCGATACTACAACTAGTAAGCATTAGGGGTGAACATCGGGCGGTCGGTCGGGTATCGACGCGAGTTTTCTCATACTTGAGCTCGGTCGGGTATAGGTGAAAGAGGTCCCGATTCCGATCGTGGAAGACTCGGTCGGGGGAGCTTCGGGTGGCGGTCGGGTGGCAGTTGGGTGGGCTTCTCGTCCTGAGATGGCGAGACCAATGCCGGCGTGAGATGGAGAGAGTCAAGAGATGAGAGACGAGTCGAGAGAGCCTGAGAGCTTGAGAGAGCCAACAATCGAGACTTGAGTGTCAACTACGGCGTGTTGGCGTTTGTAATGACCTGAATTTCAAAAGCACTGTGCCAGTAAATTAATTTGTATTTTTGCCTCAGCAGTGAGCAATTTGTAAAATTGGTTAGTTTTATAAAATCAGGTTAACTTGGAACTACGAGAGGAATTTTAAAATTGGCATGATTAATTTCAGTTTCGAATTTTGGACGTGTTAGGAATTTGTGTTTGTTTCGAGAAAGATATTAAAATTCCTGAGTTTATGTGTTCAAATAACGTGTGCAATTTTATTTTTTTCTCGGAAAAATTTAATGTATTTTCGTTTATCAATTGTTGGCCAATTTGACCCAATTTGAGCCCAAGCCCACTAGGGTTTCTTTTATTTTCTTTTTTCCCTCTTCTTTCTTTTCCTCCCCAGCCGACACCCACCATCTCCCCCTCTCTCCTTTTCTTCCTTCTTCCTCTCGTCTGACCGACCCCTCCTGGTCAGGCCGCCGCTCGCCGCCGCGCCCAAGACTCGGGCGGCGCCCCTCGACTCCGACGAGCCCAGGCTCACGCAGCGCGCGCCTCGCTCAGCTTTGCGTCGTCGGAGCTCCCCGTCGCGCAGCCCGCGCAACCCCGGTGAGCCTAGCCTCCCTCGCGCCGCCTCGGGCGCACTCAACGCTGACCCATGCCTCCGCGCACCTCGCCGGAGCCTTGGCGCGCCGACCCAGCCCTCCGCGCGCCTCCTCCTCAACTCCGGCGAGCCTCCGCCCAGCCGTCTTGCCGTCGGCACTGCCCACCACCGCGCGAGGACCTCGCTGGCCGCGGCTTTTCTCCGCCCAGCAGCTTCTCGTTTTCGCGCTCCTAGCGCCGGCGCCGCTGCGACCCGCGCTCCCGACCTGCCCATAACTGCCGCACGCCGCCCCTCGCCTAGCCGCGCAAGGCTCGATCTGCGTGAGCCCAGCTCGGCGGGCCTCCGGCGAAGCCCGCAGCCCTCGTCTCGCAGTCGCGCCACTCCTCGTCAAGCCGGCTACTATTCGTGTTCGGTGAGCCTCGAACCCTTGATGCCACTAAATATCGATAGTGTTGGATTGCATTTTGCCAATATTGTCGGGCTCGCTAGTATATTCGTTGGTCGATTGGTTGTTATTCGTAAGTTGCTTAGTTTTGAGTTAACATAAGTCTGAAATTTCGAGATGCTCGTGGTTTTACCATTGGTCTCATCGGGATGGTTTGTGTGTTTTTCTTAACAATTTATTTGTGTTAAGTTCAAAAGTGTGTTTGTGCGTATTCTAGAATATTTACGCGATTGTGTGAAATTGTGCCAACGCTTTGAAGTTGTTTATGATTATGATCCTTTTGAATTACCACGACGATTTTACAATTTCAGAGTTTTTGACAATTTCAAAGCTAGCTTATAACTTGAGAAAATTTACGAGCTTGTCAATTTAATGACTTTCAATGTGTGGTATGCTCGGGCCTAGACTTGAAACTTTATTGTGCAATGGTTTTGAGGCTTGACCATGTGTCGAGAATGAGATTTTATCTTTGAGTGGGCACTCGACTTCCCTTGAAACACTTAATTAATAAACTTTAAAAAGGACTTTTCCTTCATTAGATTGGAGATTTTGTTTTCCTAAATATATATATATATATATATATATAAAGAGAGTGCAGAAAAGAAAAAGGGATTATTTTTATTCGATCGTGTTGAATTGTATTTTAATAATACCCCTTTTGATCCTTAAACGAATTATTGGATCGGGTTGCGGGACCAAGCGTTTCGTGTCATGTTTTTCAATTAAGTTCGAGGTTTGAATTGCTTAAGCTTTGAAAAATCCAAGACCGTCTTTAAGTGATTCAATCTTTATTCCTTCAAATTGTGCAGGAACGCCAACAAAACTAGTTTGGACTCACAACCACATCGCCGTCTTTCGCTGAAGGTAAAAGCGGGCGATCAAGGACAAATTCAAGTTCATGAAGAGATTATTTTAAATAGTTGAATTCTTAGTTCTTTAGATGTAATGACATGAATTTAATATCACTGTGCTAATTAATTAATTTGTACTTCTACCTCAGTGGTGACCAATTTGTAAAATTGGTCAGTTTCGTCATATCTGATAAATTGGAACTATGAGTGGAATTATGAATTTAGCACGGTTATCTTGCAATTTTAAAAGTTAGACGTGTTAGGAATTTATGTTTGATTCGAAAATGATATTTAAATTCCTAAGTTTACGTTTTTAAATAACGTGTGCAATTTTAATAATTTCTCGGAAAATTTGTTGCATTTTCGTGGTCAATTTTCGGCCATTTTGGGCCCAATTAGCCCAAGCCCATTAGGGCATTTTCTTTTCTCCCTCTCTTTCCCCCACAGCCGACCAAAGCCTCCTTCTTCCTCACAATTTTTTTTTTCTTTCTTTTCTTCTTCTTCTTTCCTTTCCTCCCTCTCTCTCCCTCTCTCCGCCGGCCAACTAGCCTCCCCGCCGGTGCCGCCCAGCTCCGCCCAGCTCCGCCCAGCTCGCGTGCACAGCGCCGGCGCCGTCCGGCCGCCAACACCGCTCGGCCCCGAGCTCCAGCCGCACGCGCAGCGCAAGCCCAGCGCGAGCCCAGCGCGCCTCTCCCTTCCCTCGCGCCCGCGCACTTCTCCGAGCAGCAGCGCGCCTCTCCCTCCCTTGCGCCCGCGCGCTTCCCCGAGCAGCAGCGCGCCTCTCCGTCGCGCGCAGCCCAAGCTTCCCAAGTCGCACGCGCGCAGCCCAGCCGGAGCACCGAGCTCCTCCGCGCCGATCTCCTCCGCGCCGAGCTCCTCCGCGCCGATCTCCTCCGCGCCGAGCTCCTCCGCGCCGATCTTCTCCGCGCCGAGCTCCTCCGCGCGAGCTCCGCCCGCTGCCGGCCACCTCAGCTCCGGCCAACCCCTCTCGCACGGCCGCGTAACCACGCCGACCCTTGTCGCGTCGTGGTCTCCTCCGGGCAGCAACCGTGCTCCTCCTCGCGTTAAACCCCCCTTTTTTTTTTCGTACGTTGTCGTTGACGCCGACACCGAGGTAAGCTTCGCGTCCGCAACGTTGACGTCGAATGTTCATTTTTGAATCTTAAATTTCAGCGGGTTAATTCTCGTTTTTTGTTTATGTTTTGAGCTCGTCGTCCCTTCGCTCCGCCGTTGAAATTTCTCGACAGCCGCAACGCGCTTCTTTGAGCCGCAAATTCTCAAGTTTGGTGAGCCTCGTTTCCTTTTTGTGGTTGTTGTTAGATACTCGATTTTCGTTGATTGTGTTGTTAACGGAATTCTATTTTATTCGAGGCTTGTTTTGTAAAGCATCGTATTGAGTATTATGTTATGTCGTAGTGGGTGAATTAAATTAGTTTGCGTTCAAGAATCGTGTTTTTATGGGTTTGAACTTGTTGGACGCCTAGAGGTCGTTTTTAATTCGGTTTACTTGAACTTTTGACACCTTAAAGTGTGATAATTTAGTAACGAACAAGTTGGGAATTCGTTTTTGTGCGGCAAACTTCACGCGCTTAAATGTTTATTTTTCGCACTATTTTTGTAATCGTTGAAATCCCGATTTATCCGTGCTTAGACGAGCGGGAACTTAATTTTCTCTTTTAGACGCGGTTTTGGAAAAAATAAAAATAAAAATAAAATTTCCAAGTGATATTATTTTGAAAGTTTGATTTGGAGATTTGTTGTCAAAAATCAAATAGTTGAAAAAGAGAAAATTATGCACGTTATTGGTTATTCAACTGTGTGAAGTTGTATTTTGACAATTGTGCTATTCAAATGTGAATGAGTGATAAATCTGGGTCACAATTCCGAGCGTTTCCCATCATGTTGTATTTCAGTTCGAAAATTGATCCGATCATTTTATTATGCCAAAATTGTGCAGGATCACCACCGAAACACTCAAGGACGCACGACCCCTCACCGTCGTATACTAAAGGTATAATCAAGCGGCCAAAAATTGAGTTTTTGCCGTAAAATGTTACGACATTGGAAGCGTGACTTGAGTTAGGATATTGTTGGAATCCTTGAGAATTATGCTACGAGTTTAGCCTTTGAGACTCGAGAATAATTGTTGTTATGAAATTTTGGAAATGTCTTGATATTATGTTTATCGACTCTAGTTGTTGATATGTTGGATTGTGACCGAAATTAGTTCGGTGCTGGGTTGATATTAGGTGAAGGCTTCGGCCGGGATATCCGAAAAACAGGGGAAACTCTGCCGGATTTCCGGCTCGAAGCCTAGGCACTTTTATTGATGTAATCATTGTACGAGTAAGGCTAAGAGCCTATTCCTCACATAAACAAATCCAATGACAACAGTTAGGACGGAAACAACCTTAGATGGGCATTCTTAATAAATTATTAACCGTTCCACTAACTAGAGTCACATTCTTCGAGTCCACCAATTCCAAGTTCTTCCTCTCCTGTATTTAGTGGTAAACCTTGGCGTTGATCATTAATTGCTCGTGTGGAACAGAAGCATCTCACACAAAGCACGAGAAGAGACGCCCCTAGGGAAAGGATTTCGAGGACCGAAGCGAGGAGCTTAGGACCTCAAGTAAGTGGATCTCCTCTGTAACACGAGTAGGCTTTACCTTGTTTGATTGTTTCTCTTTCTTGTGATGTCGTGAAATGTCGCTTGTGATGTTTAGTTTCCTAGGTGCGTGAGTATGGGCTCACGTGCTTATACCCTGTCTTCTAACTCGCAATTATGGGGTTGCGAGTCTGCATATATTTTAAATGCATGTGTGATTGCGTGTATGAGTCTCCTGTCTGTGGGTATGGGACCACGGACATAAAACTATTTCTGTTGTCGTTGAGAACTTATTGCAGGTAAGAGAGAAACTCTAAGACAAGCTAAGAGGGGTGAAAACACTGTATGTGTGCGGGTAGGGCCTGACGAGGCCGCAAGTCATGATCGGTCCCGAAATAGCCCGACGGGGTCACTTATCATATTTCGGGGCGGCCTGAGAGCCTAGGGGAGGTCGGTGGACGACCTTCCTCTGTGTGAGTACCTTGCTCATTTGGGTGGGGCCCGACGGGGCCGCGATCATGATTTGGTTCCGAAATAGCCCGACGGGGCCAGCAGCCATGATAGATTTCGGAACGACCCGAAGGACCTCGTGGAGGTCAGCGAGCTATTTTTTTGGCATAATTCAGCGGGCCCAGTAAGAATTAATAAGGATTCTCTAAACATGAAAGTCGTGTGCACACGTAATTCAATCAAGGAGATTGAATTCTAGAGCCTTGTGTTGAATCCAGCATTGGATGGTCTTGAGGTATAATCATGATCGAGCCGCCGGAGGCTCGATTTTAGAGGAGGGTAGACTTATTCTGACTAAATTATAAATTCTATGCGCATATGTTTAAATAAGTCTCGATATAAAGTATTACACCTCTTTAATCCACTTATTGGGCTATTAGCTCACTAGTGTGCTCGTGTTGCAGGTAAGTTGAAGGGGAAGCTGGAATACTAGGCGACATGGAAGGATAACGGCGAGTGCATACGGGACCGACCTTGGGAGAGTCGGGTATACCGCCGGCTAGCCGTTGGCATTTATTTTGAGAAGTGGTTGTTTTTGTTTTGAAAATCCCACGTGAAAACTCTTTTGATGGTCGTGTGGTCACGGTTACATTCCGTGTTAGGCATTTAAATGTATTTTCCTATCGTATGTAAAAATTTTCAAATTCTACCGTATTTTTGGGACTTGAAAATTGGTAAATCTCTTATGATTATTGTGAATTTATATTTCTTTTTACGTGTTAGTTTTTGGGTCGTTACAAAGTTGGTATCAGAGCCAAGGTTTAGCCGGTTCTGCAGACAATCCCGTATGCACAACTGTGATTCCCTCATTGTCGCCACTGTGAGTGCCTTTCCTTTAACTTCACGAGCTATACCTTGTTGATTTGGGTTGAAATACTTGCAGGATTTTACTCTACGATGGCAGGACGAGGAGAGAGAGATGAGTCTCAGAACTCTAGCCAGCCCACGAGAGAGCGCAGTCGCTCAGGCGGTAGGCCCCCGGTTCCACCATCCTCTCCACGCGAGGGCCACAGCCAACAGCCGCATTCTTCCATCAGCGCGACCCGCCAATTTATGGCTGACATCACTAATCTCCTGCGTAGGGAACGATTTCCAGCTCTAACACAGGATGCCTCCATGACCGTTCGTGATTGGGTCAATATGTTCGAGATTAGGATGGAGGAATATGGAGTCTCCCGTGACCTTTGGATTTCTATTGCAGTCGGATTCTTGAGGGACGAACCACTTAGTTGGTGGAGGACTGTCATTAGGAGGCCAGGAGGAGCCGCGGGCTACAATTGGCATTCGTTCTGTCAGGCATTGCAGCAGTCATTCGACCCTCTCAGTCGCCGCCGAGTGTGGGACGAAGCGGTGAGGACGTGGGGCCAGAAGCAGGGGGAGCGTGTGTCCAAGTACCATAGGCGTTTCATGCGTGAGATAGTGGAGGATAGCCCTACGGTCCTGTCGCAGTCCCGGCTGCACGAGATTTATTATCGAGGCCTGATGGCCCCTTTTCGTCCTCATGGTTCGCCTGCCACTTTTGAGAGCCTGACTTCCATTAGAG
This sequence comes from Boehmeria nivea var. tenacissima, assembly GCA_018132145.1. Taxonomy (NCBI): domain Eukaryota; kingdom Viridiplantae; phylum Streptophyta; class Magnoliopsida; order Rosales; family Urticaceae; genus Boehmeria; species Boehmeria nivea. Next base: position 5,241,925 of record CM030882.1, read on the forward strand.
ATGTAGCGATGCGCATGGAGCGTCAGTATATCGACGAGATGGGCGCGTACGTGGACGACTTCCGGGCCGGCAGTGATACGCCGACGAGGGAGGACACTTCTGAGGAGGAGGATGACCCCGACGAGGATGATAGTTAGATCGTATTGGTGGAGACACTAACCCAACTTCGTAGCCTAGGGTAGCCGTATGTGTATGAATTTAAAGTAGTTTAGCTTTGTACCTAGTTGGAGCAGAAATGACGCTAGTAGCAATTAATAGTTAGCACTCTTATTTTGACTAATTGTGGTAGAGACAAAATGTTACTAGTTATGTGTTGTGTCATCCTCTATGAAGGATTTTTATGCTTGTAGTGATGTTTATATAACTCATTTTGCATTGCAATTATGTATGGTTAATTAGTATTTATTAGTGCTATGTGATGATTGTCTTGTACCTTGCTTTCTTTTGTCTGGTCATGTAATGATCTTAACCTTAGTGCGTTGACTCAGGTCGCTTGCATTTTCTTTCTCTTTGGCTATGACGAGACCAAATCTGTCGAGGGCGGTGGCCGATCTTCGTGAGGCCATGGAACGCCAAGCTGAGATCCAGCGACAGCAAACGGAGGTTCTAAATCGCCTAATGGAGCACATGGGACGTGGGGCCTTACCCCTCCCTCCCCCACCTCCGATTGATGCCCAAGGACAGGTTGAGGGCGAGGGACTGCCCGAGTATCCAGACCCGGTTCCGGAAGCCGAGGCAGTCCATCCGGGGGCAGCGGCGATTCCCGCGGAAGGCCCTCCAGTGCAAGACAGGGCAGCAGTGTACCCTAATCCTGCAATGAACGCCCCTCACCCCGCGGGTCATCCTATTCCGGGCATGCCCCAACATCCCCCGATGATGCAAGCTCATGCTCCGGCGATTCGACCTCCAGCGCCTGGTTTGGCACCACACGGTTATGCCCAAGGAATGCCGGTGCCACATATGACTTTGGAGGCGGTCTACGAGAGGTTTCGTAGGGCCCAACCTCCATCATTTGATGGTACTCCGGACCCTCTCGCTGCTGAAGAATGGATAAGTCGCGTAGAACTTATCTTTGACATGATGCAAATATCAGACCATGAGAAGGTTTCGTGCGCCGTCTTTATGCTCAATAAAGACGCGCGTTATTGGTGGAGTGTGGTGAAGCAGACTCGGGATGTCAGTACCATGACTTGGGCTGATTTCCAGCAAGTCTTCCATGAGAAGTACTTCAGCGAGGCTGTTCAAAATAGCAAGATGAACGAGTTTATCAATTTGCGTCAAGGAAAGCTGAGCGTCGCAGACTATGTCTTGAAATTCGATCAGTTGGCCAGATTTGCGCCGGACATTGTAGCTACCGATACGAGTCGTAAGAACAAGTTCATGAGGGGCTTGAACTCCGACATAGCCCGTTTCGTTGATACGGGCAGAGAGGGACCCGCTAGCTACTCGGATGCTGTCCAACGAGCCCTGCGCTCAGAGTCTTGGGTGACCAAGCAGGAGGAGAAACCTAAGTCGGAGCTGCCCCGATCTGATAATACTCAGAATAAATCTCACTTTGGCCGCTCGTATCGCGGTAACTACCCACCGCGACGCTCTAGCGATGATCAGCGATCGGGCCACAATCAACGTTCCAATCAGTCTGGAAGGAACAACTCAGGTGGCAAGCGCAAGTCGGGACCTAACCCTCCTGATCGGGCCGTTCAAGCAAAGAAGCATGATGCTAATGTGCCCCTTTGTCCCAAATGCGGCAAACACCACCGTGGAGAGTGCCGGAGTAATGACCGGGGATGTTACAACTGTGGCAAGTTGGGACACTTTGCAAGGGAGTGCAGAGAACCAAGTGCCCAAGATCGAGGTCAACGAGGCCAGGGTGAGAATCAAGCGAAGCCGAATGCTCGGGTTTTTGCTATTTCTGAAGGGGAGGTGGCTGCAGGACCTTCAACTGTTGTCACAGGTCAGATCTCTATAGCTAACACTACTGCTTATGTCCTTATAGACTCGGGGGCATCCCACTCTTTTATTGCGGGTGGCTTTGTAAAGAAGCTAGATAGGAAACCAGATGATTTGGCCCAGCCTTTTGTGACGGCTACACCGTCGGGTGAGACCATGCAGTCTAGGTTTTGGTTCCGAGATGTCCCCATCTTTTTGAGTGGTCGCGAGTTAGCTGTGAATCTAGTAGTCCTCGAGATGCGGGACTTTGATATCATTCTAGGCATGGATTGGTTATCCAAGTACCATGCTACTATTGACTGTAAGAGAAAGAGCGTACTTTTTCGACCCCCTGGATCAGAAAGTTTTGAGTTTAAAGGGTCACCTAAGGGGTTAACCATACCCTTGGTCTCTGCTCTTCAAGCACGGAAGATGCTTGAAGGTGGTTGTCAGGGCTTCCTCGCCCACATCGTAGATCTGTCCCAAGAGGACACGCGTCAAGCGTCGGATATCCCGGTCGTGAAGGATTTCCTCCACGTCTTTCCCGAAGACCTTCCAGGGTTACCTCCTGACCGTGAAATTGAGTTCGTCATCGAACTATTACCCGGTACCGCCCCTGTGTCCAAGTCGCCATATCGAATGGCCCCGGCAGAATTGAAAGAATTGAAGATCCAACTACAGGAGTTGTTGGACAAGGGCTTCATAAGACCCAGTTATTCACCGTGGGGGGCACCGGTGCTTTTTGTCAGGAAGAAGGATGGATCTATGCGTTTATGCATAGATTATCGGGAATTGAACAAGCTAACCATAAAGAACAAATATCCCCTTCCCAGGATCGAGGACTTGTTCGACCAACTTCAAGGGTCGTCAGTGTTCTCGAAGATCGATCTACGATCGGGATATCACCAGCTAAAGATACGCGAGGAAGATGTACCCAAAACCGCTTTCCGCACTCGTTATGGCCACTATGAATTCTTGGTGATGTCCTTTGGACTCACTAACGCTCCGGCAGCGTTCATGGATCTGATGAACCGTGTCTTCGAAGACTATCTTGACAAGTTCGTCATAGTCTTTATTGACGATATTCTCGTCTATTCGAAGACGAAAGAGGAGCACGAGGAGCACTTGAAAGCTGTTTTGCTTAGGTTAGCGGAGAAAAAGCTTTACGCAAAGTTCAAGAAGTGCGAATTTTGGCTGGAGAAGGTCTCATTTTTGGGACACATGGTCTCTAAAGAGGGGATTTCGGTGGATCCGTCCAAGATCGAAGCCGTGAGTTCATGGAAACAGCCCACAACTGTCACGGAAGTCCGTAGTTTCTTGGGCCTAGCAGGGTATTATAGGCGTTTCGTTGAGGGATTTTCTAAACTCGCTCTACCTTTGACTCGCCTAACGAGGAAGAATACCAAATTTTCTTGGACTCCGGCGTGCGAAGAGAGCTTTCAAGAGCTCAAGAGGCGTCTCACATCGGCTCCAGTCTTGACAATTCCCACGGGAACTACTGGGTTTGCGCTTTATTGTGATGCCTCAAAACTGGGATTGGGTGCGGTGTTGATGCAGCATGGTAAAGTGATAGCTTACGCATCAAGATAACTTAAGGATTACGAGACCCGCTACCCTACCCATGACTTGGAATTGGCGGCGGTTGTGTTCGCACTGAAGATTTGGAGGCATTACCTTTATGGGATTCACTGCGACATCTTTACAGACCACAAAAGCCTGAAATACATTTTCACCCAAAGAGACCTTAATGTGCGCCAAGGGAGGTGGTTAGAGCTCGTCAAGGATTATGACTGTGACATTCATTATCACCCTGGGAAAGCTAACAAGGTAGCGGACGCCTTAAGCCGAAAGAGCACGGGTACACTCATGTCACTTCAAGCAATACCCTCAGAGTTAGCCAAAGAGATTAAAGATATGGGCTTGGAGATCATAGTAGGTAGCCTTTCAACTCTTATCGTCCAACCCATTTTGTACGACCAGATTAAGGAGGGACAACGTTCCGATCCGTACTTAGAGGAAATTCGTCATGAAATCGTCAAGGAACGGAGGGAAGACTTCCAGATAGCAGAGGACGGTGCTCTCCGCTTGAACGGAAGATTGTGCGTTCCGAACAATGGAGACCTAAGGTACCAAATCCTTAAAGAAGCCCACACAGCACCTTATGCGGTGCATCCTGGTGCCACCAAGATGTATCACGACCTAAAGGAACATTACTGGTGGACAGGCTTAAAGAGAGATGTGGTGGAGTTCGTGGGAAGGTGTCTCACCTGTCAACAGGTAAAAGCTGAACACCAGAAACCCGCCGGGTTGCTCCAACCCCTCGATATCCCAGAGTGGAAATGGGAACACGTGTCTATGGACTTTGTGAGCGGTCTACCTAAAACTAGTAAAGGGCACGACTCTATTTGGGTGATTGTAGATAGACTCACAAAGTCAGCACATTTTCTTCCAGTGCGGAAGACGTACTCCATGGATAGGTTGGCAGAGATTTACATACAGGAGGTGGTTAGGCTTCACGGAGTACCCGTTTCTCTAGTCTCTGATAGAGATACCAGATTCACCTCCGCGTTTTGGAAAAGCTTGCATCGGGCCATGGGAACCCAGTTGAAGTTTAGCACAGCGTTCCATCCACAGACTGACGGTCAGACAGAGCGTACCAACCAAACGCTCGAAGACATGCTTCGTGCCTGTATCTTGGATTTCCAAGGTTCGTGGAGCACGTACCTGCCTTTGATCGAGTTTGCTTACAACAACAGTTACCAAGCGACGATCCAAATGGCTCCGTACGAGGCTCTCTATGGCCGCAAGTTTCGTTCCCCTCTCCATTGGCACGAAGTTGGAGAGAGGAAGTTTCTAGGTCCTGAACTTGTGGACCTCACCTCTTCAGCCATCGAGAAGATTCGGAGTCGCATGAAAACCGCTCAGAGTAGGCAGAAGAGCTATGCGGACGTCCGACGTCGTCCGTTGGAGTTTGAGATTGGCGATCATGTGTTCTTGAAGATAGCACCCATGAAAGGCGTCATGCGATTCGGGAAGAAGGGCAAGCTTAGCCCTCGGTATATAGGACCTTTCAAAGTCCTAGATAAGGTAGGTGAGGTTGCATATCGTTTGGCCCTACCGCCTAGCTTGGCCTCGGTCCACAACGTATTCCACGTCTCAATGCTGAGAAAGTATGTGCCCGATCCAAGTCACGTTCTACGTCATGAGGTCCTAGATATCGATCCGGAAGCCACTTACGAGGAGAAGCCATCGCGGATCTTAGATCGCAGGGACAAACAACTGAGGAACAGGACCATTCCGATGGTCAAGGTTCAATGGGGAAATCATGCTGAGGAAGAGGCAACATGGGAACTCGAGAGTGCCATGAGAGAGAAATACCCTCACTTGTTCTAAGTTTCGAGGACGAAACTTTTGTAAGGGGGTAGGATTGTAATGACATGAATTTAATATCACTGTGCTAATTAATTAATTTGTACTTCTACCTCAGTGGTGACCAATTTGTAAAATTGGTCAGTTTCGTCATATCTGATAAATTGGAACTATGAGTGGAATTATGAATTTAGCACGGTTATCTTGCAATTTTAAAAGTTAGACGTGTTAGGAATTTATGTTTGATTCGAAAATGATATTTAAATTCCTAAGTTTACGTTTTTAAATAACGTGTGCAATTTTAATAATTTCTCGGAAAATTTGTTGCATTTTCGTGGTCAATTTTCGGCCATTTTGGGCCAAATTAGCCCAAGCCCATTAGGGCATTTTCTTTTCTCCCTCTCTTTCCCCCCACAGCCGACCAAAGCCTCCTTCTTCCTCACAATTTTTTTTTCTTTCTTTTCTTCTTCTTCTTTCCTTTCCTCCCTCTCTCTCCCTCTCTCCGCCGGCCAACTAGCCTCCCCGCCGGTGCCGCCCAGCTCCGCCCAGCTCCGCCCAGCTCGCGTGCACAGCGCCGGCGCCGTCCGGCCGCCAACACCGCTCGGCCCAAAGCTCCAGCCGCACGCGCAGCGCGAGCCCAGCGCGCCTCTCCCTCCCCTCGCGCCCGCGCACTTCTCCGAGCAGCAGCGCGCCTCTCCCTCCCCTTGCGCCCGCGTGCTTCCCCGAGCAGCAGCGCGCCTCTCCGTCGCGCGCAGCCCAAGCTTCCCAAGTCGCGCGCGCGCAGCCCAGCCGGAGCACCGAGCTCCTCCGCGCCGATCTCCTCCGCGCCGAGCTCCTCCGCGCCGATCTCCTCCGCGCCGAGCTCCTCCGCGCGAGCTCCGCCCGCTGCCGGCCACCTCAGCTCCGGCCAACCCCTCTCGCACGGCCGCGTAACCACGCCGACCCTTGTCGCGTCGTGGTCTCCTCCGGGCAGCAACCGTGCTCCTCCTCGCGTTAAACCCCCCTTTTTTTTTCGTACGTTGTCGTTGACGCCGACACCGAGGTAAGCTTCGCGTCCGCAACGTTGACGTCGAATGTTCATTTTTGAATCTTAAATTTCAGCGGGTTAATTCTCGTTTTTTGTTTATGTTTTGAGCTCGTCGTCCCTTCGCTCCGCCGTTGAAATTTCTCGACAGCCGCAACGCGCTTCTTTGAGCCGCAAATTCTCAAGTTTGGTGAGCCTCGTTTCCTTTTTGTGGTTGTTGTTAGATACTCGATTTTCGTTGATTGTGTTGTTAACGGAATTCTATTTTATTCGAGGCTTGTTTTGTAAAGCATCGTATTGAGTATTATGTTATGTCGTAGTGGGTGAATTAAATTAGTTTGCGTTCAAGAATCGTGTTTTTATGGGTTTGAACTTGTTGGACGCCTAGAGGTCGTTTTTAATTCGGTTTACTTGAACTTTTGACACCTTAAAGTGTGATAATTTAGTAACGAACAAGTTGGGAATTCGTTTTTGTGCGGCAAACTTCACGCGCTTAAATGTTTATTTTTCGCACTATTTTTGTAATCGTTGAAATCCCGATTTATCCGTGCTTAGACGAGCGGGAACTTAATTTTCTCTTTTAGACGCGGTTTTGGAAAAAATAAAAATAAAAATAAAATTTCCAAGTGATATTATTTTGAAAGTTTGATTTGGAGATTTGTTGTCAAAAATCAAATAGTTGAAAAAGAGAAAATTATGCACGTTATTGGTTATTCAACTGTGTGAAGTTGTATTTTGACAATTGTGCTATTCAAATGTGAATGAGTGATAAATCTGGGTCACAATTCCGAGCGTTTCCCATCATGTTGTATTTCAGTTCGAAAATTGATCCGATCATTTTATTATGCCAAAATTGTGCAGGATCACCACCGAAACACTCAAGGACGCACGACCCCTCACCGTCGTATACTAAAGGTATAATCAAGCGGCCAAAAATTGAGTTTTTGCCGTAAAATGTTACGACATTGGAAGCGTGACTTGAGTTAGGATATTGTTGGAATCCTTGAGAATTATGCTACGAGTTTAGCCTTTGAGACTCGAGAATAATTGTTGTTATGAAATTTTGGAAATGTCTTGATATTATGTTTATCGACTCTAGTTGTTGATATGTTGGATTGTGACCGAAATTAGTTCGGTGCTGGGTTGATATTAGGTGAAGGCTTCGGCCGGGATATCCGAAAAACAGGGGAAACTCTGCCGGATTTCCGGCTCGAAGCCTAGGCACTTTTATTGATGTAATCATTGTACGAGTAAGGCTAAGAGCCTATTCCTCACATAAACAAATCCAATGACAACAGTTAGGACGGAAACAACCTTAGATGGGCATTCTTAATAAATTATTAACCGTTCCACTAACTAGAGTCACATTCTTCGAGTCCACCAATTCCAAGTTCTTCCTCTCCTGTATTTAGTGGTAAACCTTGGCGTTGATCATTAATTGCTCGTGTGGAACAGAAGCATCTCACACAAAGCACGAGAAGAGACGCCCCTAGGGAAAGGATTTCGAGGACCGAAGCGAGGAGCTTAGGACCTCAAGTAAGTGGATCTCCTCTGTAACACGAGTAGGCTTTACCTTGTTTGATTGTTTCTCTTTCTTGTGATGTCGTGAAATGTCGCTTGTGATGTTTAGTTTCCTAGGTGCGTGAGTATGGGCTCACGTGCTTATACCCTGTCTTCTAACTCGCAATTATGGGGTTGCGAGTCTGCATATATTTTAAATGCATGTGTGATTGCGTGTATGAGTCTCCTGTCTGTGGGTATGGGACCACGGACATAAAACTATTTCTGTTGTCGTTGAGAACTTATTGCAGGTAAGAGAGAAACTCTAAGACAAGCTAAGAGGGGTGAAAACACTGTATGTGTGCGGGTAGGGCCTGACGAGGCCGCAAGTCATGATCGGTCCCGAAATAGCCCGACGGGGTCACTTATCATATTTCGGGGCGGCCTGAGAGCCTAGGGGAGGTCGGTGGACGACCTTCCTCTGTGTGAGTACCTTGCTCATTTGGGTGGGGCCCGACGGGGCCGCGATCATGATTTGGTTCCGAAATAGCCCGACGGGGCCAGCAGCCATGATAGATTTCGGAACGACCCGAAGGACCTCGTGGAGGTCAGCGAGCTATTTTTTCGGCATAATTCAGCGGGCCCAGTAAGAATTAATAAGGATTCTCTAAACATGAAAGTCGTGTGCACACGTAATTCAATCAAGGAGATTGAATTCTAGAGCCTTGTGTTGAATCCAGCATTGGATGGTCTTGAGGTATAATCATGATCGAGCCGCCGGAGGCTCGATTTTAGAGGAGGGTAGACTTATTCTGACTAAATTATAAATTCTATGCGCATATGTTTAAATAAGTCTCGATATAAAGTATTACACCTCTTTAATCCACTTATTGGGCTATTAGCTCACTAGTGTGCTCGTGTTGCAGGTAAGTTGAAGGGGAAGCTGGAATACTAGGCGACATGGAAGGATAACGGCGAGTGCATACGGGACCGACCTTGGGAGAGTCGGGTATACCGCCGGCTAGCCGTTGGCATTTATTTTGAGAAGTGGTTGTTTTTGTTTTGAAAATCCCACGTGAAAACTCTTTTGATGGTCGTGTGGTCACGGTTACATTCCGTGTTAGGCATTTAAATGTATTTTCCTATCGTATGTAAAAATTTTCAAATTCTACCGTATTTTTGGGACTTGAAAATTGGTAAATCTCTTATGATTATTGTGAATTTATATTTCTTTTTACGTGTTAGTTTTTGGGTCGTTACATTAGACCTATGTGGGATCCGAGCCTTTGAGGCTCGAGAATTATTGTTATTTTGATATGTTGAAATGTCTTTGATAACATGTTTAATTATTTTGGTTGTTGTTGTGATGGACTGTGACCGAAATTAGTTCGGTGCTGGGTTGAAATTAGGTGAAGGCTTCGGCCGGGATATCCGAAAAACAGGGGAAACTCTGCCGGATTTTCGGCTCGAAGTTTAGATGCTTAGTAAAGCTAAGTTGCAAACTAATTAGATTAAAGAACCCATTTCTCGTCACATTAAATCAATCAATATATTCGTTGGCTACGGGTTAACGTATAAAACTAAGTCACTGATGAACGGGACGAGGATACTTCAAATTACAATTTGATATCCGTTTGTCCGCTTTTGGTTAAAGACCAGCTTGAGTAGCCCGTCAATCCTTTGAGCAATTCTTTGATTTATGTATAGTGGAAAGTGGCTTTTGACCCTATTACTCGCGTGTTGGACAGATTTGTCGCACGACGAGTTTCAAGGGAGGACGCCACTAGGAGAGAGTCACAAGGACCGAGGCTTAGGACCTCAGGTAAGTGGATCTCCACTGTGACACGAGTATACTTTACCATGCTTGAATATATTGTGCATGTGTTGAGATTGTATAAAGCGTGCGATGCTTCTAAAATTGTGGCTACCCAACTGTGTGGATCCTCATTCTTGCTAAGGTTGAGAATACGGGCCCTCGATTATGTTGTCTTGTTTGTGCAACGAGCCTATAGGTATGGGACTGTAGGTTCGTTTATAATATGTTATGTTTGTCTAGGTGTGTATCGGTGCGTGTGTTTATTTATATATGTTTATCTGTCTGTGGGTATGGGACCACAGACATAAAACTACTCAACTTCGTGGTTCAGGTTATTGTGCAGGGTGTGTGTGTCTGTTTGTGTGTGTATATGTGTTAGTATGACTTATATGTCGGTGGGTATGGGACCACAGGCATAAAACTGTTTCTGTTGTTATTGAGACTTTATTGCAGGTCAAAGAGAAAAATCTAAGACAAGAAAAAGGGAGCGAAAGCATTGTATGTATACGGGTAGGGCCCGACGGGGCCGCAAGTTATGATCGGTTCCGAAACAGCCCGACGGGGCCACTGATTTCGTTTCGGGACGGCCCGAGAGGCCCTGGGGAGGTCGGCGGACGACCTTCCTCTGTCGCATTACTTTGATCATTTGGGTATGGCCCGACGGGACCGCGATCATGATTTGGTTCCGAAATAGCCCGACGGGGCCACTTTGTATGACAGATTTCGGAGCGACCCGAGGGACCTCGCGGAGGTCAACGAACCACCTTTCAGAACGGCCCGAGGGGTCTTGGGGAGGAGAGCCACGGCCCTCCCCACAGTTTATGATGTGACGATCCGGATCGGCCCGACGGGGTAAAGTGCAATAATGAATTCCGAAACGACCCGATGGGGTCACTGGCCGTAAAAGGTTTCGGAATGGGTAGAGAGGCCCAAGGAGGATGAGTCCTCACAATCATAAAGAATATCGGGACGGTCCGAGGGGCCAAGATCCATAGCATGTCCCGAATTAACCCGATGGGGTGATTGCGCAATCAATCCGAAACAGTCCGACGGAACCCCCAGTCGTGAGAAGTTTCGGATCGACCCGCAGAGGGTCCAGAGTTGTATAGTTCTAGAACGACCCGTAGAGGGTCCAGAGTTGTATAGTTCTAGAACGACCCGTAGAGGGTCCAGAGTTGTATAGTTCTAGAACGACCCGCAGAGGGTCCGGAGTTGTATTGTTCTAGAACGACCCGTAGAGGGTCCAGAGTTGTATAGTTCTAGAACGACCCGTAGAGGGTCCAGAGTTGTATAGTTCTAGAACGACCCGCAGAGGGTCCAGAGTTGTTTATTTCTCGAACGACCGCAGAGGGTTCAGAGTTGCTTAGTTCTAGAATGACCCGTAGAGGGTCCAGATTTGTATAAGTTCTAGAACAACCCGCGAACGGGTTTAGATGTGTATTAAATTTTGGAATGACCCGTGAGAGGTCTAAAGAAGGGGTAAGGCCGATGCGACCTCCCTAATATTATAGAATCAAAAATTCTTAAATAGTAAACCGTGTGCACACATATTTTTATAAGTTAAGTCAGAGAGTTGTGAACTTGAGTTAAATTAGAATAAAGTATGAGATTAACTTTATCGAGATTAATGGGTCGTTGAATCCGACCTCGTTACATGTCACAACTCCTTTGCAGGTATTTTATCCCGCGTAAGTTCAGCACATTATATCTGAATTCTACTCCGCGGGCAAGATTATTTAAGAGTGTTGTTTACTCTTCGAACTACGACGACTCGATCGTCGAGTCTATCCAATTGTTGAATTATAATATTGTGATACCTCTTGATTGTATGTTACCTGCAGACTTAGAATTTATCTATCTAATCCACTTACTGGGCTAATAGCTCACTAGTGTGCTCGTGTCGCCGGTATCTTGTCACGATGCAAAAAGGGCGAGGCGACAATGACAGGAACAGCGAGTGTATACGGGACCGACCTGTAAAATCTCAGTGGACTACCGGCTAATCGTTGGCAAAGAATGTTTTAAATTCCGCATATTTATAAATGTTTAAGTTAAATTTATTTTGGCTACGATGAGGATTGATAATCCTTATGTTTGTTATTAAAAGCTCAATTATGTAACTTATTTAAAAAAAAAAAGTTTAAATTTGTCCGTATTTTTCGAGACTAAAATATCGTTTGGAGTTTTGGGTCGTTACAGCGTTGGACGTCGACAGCAGCTCAAAAGTCACGACGGCTCGACATTCGACTTGGAGAATAACGTGGCCGTGGGAAAGAAACGACGTTGAATATGTGAATAAGGTTTAGAATCTCCATCGTCGGTCGGGTCGATTTTCGACCGACCTTCCCAACGATAACCCGACCCCGTCCGTGAATCGGCGATGTTCGGTCAGATTTTCGACCGTGGTACCATCGGGCGGTGGTGGTGGCCGACATTCCGGACAGTGCATCGGTCGGGATTTTGTTCGGGTCGAAAATCTGAACATTTTGTTCAGGCCTAGAAAGCATAGAAGATCTTTTGAATAATTATATGTGATTATATTCCACCGTGTGAAGTGGGATATCGGTTTCGTATAAAATAATAATGATAAAAAAAATAGACGTTTTGGACAAACAGATAAAATAGAGGAAAGTTATAGTACATAGCCAAAAAAATATATGTTTATAAAAAATAACATGTGTTTTAAAAAATTAAAACATAGTCATATTATGAATTGTATAATTGAAAAATGTCACACAAAATATTACACATCTACGCGTGGCAAAAAAAAAAATATTACACATCTACATTAGCAATATATATATATATAAATACATATATATATTACACATCTATAAACATTTGTAAGATATTTTGTAACACTTCAACTTTTACTCATCAATTTTTAAAGTGACAAACGATATCTTACAAATGTTTACAGATGTGTAATATTTTATTTGATACTTTTCTGTTACAATTCGTAATATGGGTATTTTTTTAATTTTTTGAAAGACGTGTTATTTTTTAAAGGACTTATTCAATACAACTCACCCTATAATAAGTTTAAAGATTCAGAATATAAAAGCAAAGATTTGACTTTTAGCCTTTTTTAGGCCAACGTTTTAATAATTTAGCCACAGTTTTATCAAATTAAAGAATTAGTCTTTCATATTTGTTACACGTGTATCAAAATTTAATACACGTGTAATAAATTTTGATATACGTGTATCAAATATAAAAATGATTAATTTTTTAATTTCGTAAAATTAAGGCTAATTTTTAAAAAAATAATCAAAATTTTGGTTAAATCCTTTAAAAATCCCATAAAAAATTGTACAATAATTGAGTATTCGAAAGCCGCCAATAATAAATTATTCAAAACACAAATAATAAGGAGTAAGGACTACGTTACAATAATTGATTGTTGAAGTAAGGGTAGACACAATACCATTATCAGTTTAAATGTATTAGTATTTTGTTTCTCGTACATATAAAAGATTGCCCAAATCTCCTTTCAATGAATAAAGTTTTTTTTGCTTTGTATCGTGACTTCCTTGTGTGTACGGAATAGTAACGATTCATTTCCAAAATTTTATCATAATTATATATGTACATACAAACACTAATATCAAGATAATGTTGTCAGTGATGTTTGCAAAAAAAAAAAAAAAAAGATAATGTTGTCAGTGTACCAATTTTTTTTTTTTTGCAAACATATGTTATCAGTGTACTTGCTAACATATTTTATTTTGAAAACAAGAAAATAGTTTTACTTCATTTCACTTTAAATACGGTCACCACAATCGAGTGTACTTTTTTTTTTTTCTAAGAAACAATCGAGTGTACTTTTTTTTTTTTGCAAACAATCGAGTGTACTTGGTATCCCAAATTTTAATTCATTGGGGACGAACCAATGACGATTTTTATCTTATTTGTTATTTGGGGTAAAGATTAATTAAAATAGTTTTGACTTTATAAATTCGTGTTATAAATGGTTAAAATTTAAGATATTATATTGAGTTAGAAAAGTTAAAAAAATAAAATGAAATATTTTGAATAATAAAGACAAACAAGACATTAATATATTTATTTGTGTCAAAATATCAACTTTTACTCATCATAATATTCTATGACAAAAATAAAAATAACAAGATATTAGTATAAGATATTAAAGAAAAGAAATTAATTGATACATGGAGTAAATTTTGATAAGTTTATAGAAGTAGATATCAAAAATTTTTCAAATTTGAGATAAATTTAAAAATTTTAAAATATTGAAAGGGGCGAATACAAAAACAAACTTTGATTGGCAGATTAATAATTATAAAAAGTTTAGAGGGCAAATCCTCCTACATCTGTCCCTGCCTGCAAACGCATGTAGCAACTTTTCTGAAGAGAAATTATAACTGAACATTCATACACACACGCACATAGTGACAGAGTGAAATTAAGGTCAGGGAAAGCTTATAGTAATATATTTTAACAAGAATATTAATAGGATAAAAATTAAAAAATTTAGAAGGGCTATATGAAACAAAAATTGAGGGAAAAAAAAGGATAATTGCCAAATAATGTTAATTTTAGTACCATTTAATAATCTATATCTCAACTGATGTGCTTATTTTATTTTCATTTTATATTTACAATGTAAAATTTAAAGTATAAATTAAAAGTGTAACACATATAAGGCATAGATTATCATTTTGTCAAAAAAAAAAAGGCATTCTTCAAAATCCCCCTAAAATTAACTTGGGCCAGGGAGTAAGCCTAAACTGGCTCCGCATATATATATATATATATATATATATATATACTGAAATTGCTTATCTTTTTTAAAAAATAACACACGTATTCTAATATTTAAAAAGTGGGAAAATTCCTAAAAAATCTCCGAGTTTTAACGAAATTCTAGTTTCTCCTTATGTTTTTTAAAATTCTTAATCAATCCCTTAAGTTGTTTAAATCAGTATAAATATATCCTTTTGCCTTGGCCGAAGCTTAACTTTTCTAAAAATGACCAAACTAACCTTTGAATAAAACAAAAAATAAACAACAAAATAATTATAAAAAAATTTCATATTTTGTATTAAAAACATACATAACTGAAAAGCATTAAAATTGTTCATTCATAATTAAACCCAAACTTCACAACTTCCGATCGTGATTCAAAAAAAAAAAACAAACAAACAAACAAACAAACTTAAGTTATTAACAGAATAAAAACCCAACCAAAACCTTCTCATTAACAAAATCAAAACGCAAATAAGTCAAAACTCAAAATCAAAACCCAACTCAAATAAGAGCTCCAGGAGGCGCTTCGGAGAGGCGGAGATGGGCGTAGGGGTAGACGTCACGGAGAGGCGGAGGTGGGCAGAGGGTCACGGAGAGCCGGAGGGGCGCGGAAGAGGCGGAGGTGGGCGGAGGTTCGTAGAGAGGCAGAGGTGCGCGGAAGAGGCAGAGGTGGGCGGAGGGTCTCGGCTAGAAGTTGAAGGTTGAGAGGTGGTTGCGGTGAAAATGGGGAAATTTACAGAGAATTAGTTAAAAAAAATTTGTGTTTTCTGGAAATAAAAATTAGGATATGAAAAAAAAAAAAGTTAAGATGTAAGATGTTATTCTGATAAAGGGTAATAATTTCTTTTTAGATGTGAATGTTGACCAAATTCGAATCAAATAATATTTTTATACCGATTTTTAACAGCTAAGAGATTGATTAGGAATTTTTAAAAATATAAGGACGAAACTAGAATTTCGTTAAAACTCGGGGATTTTTTAGAGATTTTTCCTTAAAAAATAGCACTCTGCCGTATTTTTGAGGTAAGGGCCATTTCATCTTTAATGTCAGACAAACGTTTGAAAAAAATATCATTTTTAAAATTTGCAAACATGATTGTAATTTGAAATGTCCGATTTAAATTGGCTTAAATTTGTAAATGACTTTTGAAAAAAAAGGCAAAGTATTAAGAACTGACACATACGTGTGATTAGGCGTGCAACTTTGGAATGTATAGTACAGGGTAATTATTTACTCGGTAGAGTTTTTGGGTAAATTTTGGATATTACTAGAAAATTATCCAGATAGTAAATCCGGGTATATACTCGAAATTATCTGGAATAAAAAAAAATTGGAATACTTTTCCCGGCTTTTACCTGGAATTTACCCAAAATTCTATTCCACATATAATACTTCTTTCTCTCTCATTCTCTTCCCTCTCTTATTCTGTGAACAATTTTTTTTCTTATAAAATTCGGATAAAATATGGATAATTACTCGAAAATTATCCGACTGTTCATTCCATGGAATGCCATAGAATTCCACATTTGCACGCCTACGTGTGTGATCTTAAAGCGGCTCACCAACTAAATCCTCCACTACAAAATTCACTAACACTAATATATTAGTTATAATTAAGAGATTACAAAGTTTATGAAGTTACAATCTCAGATAAAACATATATTTATAAAAAAACAAACGATAAGAACATGTATATATTTATTTAAAGTAATAGTGCAAAGATAGTTTATAAAAAATGGTAAAATGGTCAGTTAGGTAAACAGCCATTTTAGACGGTGTGTTTTTACAAAATAATTACAGTTTCAAAAAATTTAAAAATTAACCATTATATATGTAAGAAATTTCTGACAATAACAAAATTACACATAAAATTGATGTCAGAAATTTCTGACACGTGTTAGAAATTTCTAAAAGGTCTAGTTTTTAAATTTTTTGAAACTGTGATTAATTTTTAAAATCATTTTACAAACCGTGGCTATTTTCTTAAATTCCCTAGAAAAAAATATGAAATTTAGATTATTTTTTTAGAATTTGGTTATTCATTATACATGTGGCTCACTAAAAACAACTTATTAACTTAATCATTTTCCTAATTTTTCCAAAAAATCATATTGTACTTTCCTACAGAATTCTGACAAATAGTTGGAGAAGAAAACAATGTATAAACCTGGGCCAAAATTATTGAATTTCTAAAGCGTCCGAATGACCTGTTAAATGGCTTTCAAAAACTAATACAGATAGTTCGGGGCCACCACTATTTCAATAAGATTTCTACTAGTCTAATGTATCCACTATCCAACAAAACAGACCATGGAAACATTCTGAATAGCAAAACATTGATTTTTAAGAATTTAGTCCTAATTTTATAAAATTAAAAATTAATTATTTTTATATTTGATATACGTATATCATTTTTTATATATATGTATAAAAAATATAATAAGAATGATACACATATAACAAATATGAAAATGAGTAATTCTTTAGTTTTAGTTTTATAAAACTATGACTATATTATTAAAATATAGGCCTAAAATTAGTTAAAAGCCTAACTACCCAAATATGCGCAACATGGAAGGAAAAAAAAAAGTACGGGCAATAAACTGCTTTGAGATTAAATAATCAATAGATATATCTGTGTTTAATTGCAAAGGCATTGTCCGACATCTATAAATATATAGTATTGGTTTATATGTGAATTTCACACGATTAATATTTATCTTTTTACTGCTCGTCAACAAAACCAATATTTGTCTAATCTTTTTGACGTTATCAGTTTTTCTATATCCAGAAAAGTGATTTATAAACCACTTTTATCTTTAAAAAATTAATAAATAATTATTCTTCGTGACAAGTGAGAAATACCCAATTGAGATACTTCATCATTAATTAAAATATTTCTATCTTAAGATTTAGAAATAAGATATTTACTATAATTTCTCTTATTTTTTGCTATTGATTTTTGCATATAGTTTATCTCAAAAAGATCGATGCGTAAAATAATTAATAAAGATTACATTACTTAGTACCTAGTTTATCACATTAACATATTGCTATTAATTAAATGGAAATAGTTGTCAGTTATTTATTAAACATAAAGTATTAAATAAAGAGAAAATATAGTGAATACCCAATTTTTAAAACTTAATGTAAGTTATTACCCAATTTTTTTAAAAATGTGATCAACTACCCAAAAATGCAATTACTTACACAGTGTTAAGTGGTGGTAATTCACTTTGTTATCAAAAGCATATGCAAGTAATTCACAAATTGACTAGAAACTCAATTACTTTAAAAGTCTGGCTATTTGTTTTTATTGTTATATAAATTCTGAGTATTTGCCTACTTCACCCTTAAATAATAAAGAGATTATTAAGTAAATGGCCTGTTTTTAATTTTAGTTTTAAAGAATTGACCTGAGTTTGCTATAATTAAGTTATTAGCCTTTAGACAATGTGTATTGACTTATTTGCCCTTTGATACATAAGGTTTGGAAGAAGAGTGATGATGGGTAAAAATGAGATTTCATAGGGATTTGAGGCTAATAACTTAATATTTGAATTCTTAGGCCATTTTCTTAAAACATAGACTTGCAAGTGGCTATTTAACAAATGAGCCCTTAAATAAATCTATTTTTCTGAAGCTATTGAGAAGCTCAAATGGGTTAATTGGGTGGAGTGAAGAGAGATGAATGGGCTGGGGCCCAGAAGCCACATGATGTGTGGGGCCCAAATCTGAGAAGATGTCTACACTCCAACCGACTGGGCCTTAGGGTCTGAGCCCAAAGTTGGTGATTTAGGATAGTGACAACCATTAATGTGGGCACACCACAACGCAGCGCAACCAAACCAAACCATGAGTAGACGGAAAAATACTACCACTGACCATAACAAAGTTTTCCAAAAGATTTTTCATATATATATATATATATATATATATATATATATGACCTTTCTAGTTTCTACAATGCTTGACTTAATGATATGCCATGTAACACTAAAAATATGTGTAGTAATGATTCTTTACATCTCTTCAATACAATGTTAGAATAAATACCGATAAGTATAGAGCACTATAGAATCAGTCATATATATATAATATATATATATATATATATGGTGAGTTGTGAAAATAGGTCAAAATTGAATGAGTCTATTAAAAAATAACACATTTTTTAACATATCAAAAGAATAGCCATGTCAAGAATTTTATAACAAAAAAACAGCAAAAAATATTTAACAAGGCCTATGGTTTGATTTGGTTTGGTTTGGTTGCGTTGCAAAAATTTAACACTTCAAATTTTAACAAGTAAAATTTTACTATTTACTGCAATTTTCCGTAAATATATATTTGACTGCTAAATAAGTAACGTAATTTTCTTACAATCCCAAACAAAGGACAGCTACTATATTATGTAATCTAAAACATATGTATATTCACATTTCACACACACACATTTTGTATAAATAGCTCCTAAATAAATAGAGTTAGAAAGGGAGAGATGTGGACAGGTACCAGAAGACCCAGCAAATATATATTTGATTAAATTGTTTTGAGACCCACCACCGTCCCATGTGCATGTGAACATGTTTCTATCAAAGAGCCTATACGTAGACTTAACTCTCAATCAATCAAAATCAATATTGGCAGTGTTTTCACTTGCGATTCTCGGTGCCTTACAGTTTTAACACTATCCGGCTCTAGCAATATTATCATTGTAGTGACCCCGAGAGAAAAACCCCACTCTCTCACCTATCATAGTTCATATATTTTTTTTCTTTTCTTTTCTTTTTGTGTGACTGTGTTTTATGCACAAGTACCTACCCATAATAGGGCTTAATTCCGTGACACTACCACTTGATGTCTTGTTCGATTGCATTGTTATGTGTAGGGGTGGCAATTCGTGTCGTGGGTCGTGTTCGTGTCGTGTCCTATTCGTGTCCACGTAATTTTGGCAAGACCCAGACACGACCCATTTATTAAACGTGTCTAAAATGAAGACCCAGACACGACCCATTTATTTTTTACCAGACCCAGACACGACCCATTAAGACACGGTTACTATTCGTGTCTAATCGTGTCTTAATGGGTCGTGTAGACCCACGAACCCATTTAGTTAAATGGGTCCAAATGGGTCACACAACCCATTTTTAAATGGGTTTAAACGGGTCCTGAACCCATTAAGACCCGTTTATCCCAAAATTAATTAACTATCAAAAATACTTAAAAAATAAGTGATTAATATACCAAAACATAATTATAGTCTATCAATTTTAAACTTAGCCACAAGTTAATCCCTTAAACATAAATAAATAAATAAAAAAACTAACAATCCATCAAGCAAAATCACAAAACATAAAACAATCCATACAATCCATACAATCCATAAAAGAAAACCTTAATCAAACCTAAGTCATAATAACAACAAGATAATTAGATAAATAACAAAATAAGTCAAGGGTCGGAAGCGGCGGATTTTGAAGCATCTTCGGTGTTTGAACCTAACGAGGCAATTTCATCGTCCTTCAAATTGAAGTTGAAAATGTCTTGTGTGAGGTTCTCAACTGTTTTTTTCAAGTCTGCATATTAAAAACATCAAATTAGTTCAAATTTCATAATTGACAATATATGAAAATTAAAAATTTATTGTCGATACCTCTATCACCATATAGCCAATCATCAAAAGCATTTGGGATACATCATGATTGACATTGGCCAAACAGCCTTGAAGGTGCTTCAACAAACTGCCAGTTCCATTCTTTGCTACTAAATTATATACCGAACCACATCTATTGCACTTCGCTTTTGGTATCTTGTCACTTCCCAAGGGTAGCTCCGTAAAGAATTTCCAAACATTTGAGGTCTTCTTCCGCTTCTTTTTTCCGACTTCTGACGTTCCTTCCTGACTTATTGCGTTGTCCACCTCAATTGGAACATCCACACTTTCACATTCAAGAGATTCAAGATCAATCTCCATTAAAAATTTTCTGCAAAATAGAGATATATATAAATTTAGAAAATTGCTCAATATTAAGTCCTTAACTGATTAAATTCCAAATATCAAAACTAAAGCACATATATTCTAATCCAAAATCGCCAGAGGAGCAACATAAGCAGACAAAACAAATTTCCAACATAAGCAGCAGACGTGTTAATATAAGCCATGTTATATGATAATATAACAGTTTTGATACACTATCGTAATTGAAAGATTCAATCCATATAACAACTTTGATACGCGACCAAAAAGATAAAAACAAACAATGTGATTGTTAACAATTACTAGTGCTTTTCTCGTATAGTATATTCCGAAGTAAAAGTTCTATTACTTCTAATCAGGCCAAAGATCTCTCAACGTATATTCTTTCAAAGTCCCATATGGCAAAGAGGCATATTTGACTCCAATCAAGCAGACATGTTAATATATTCCAAAGGCCACCAAATTTCCAAAACAAACAGAGGACAAAACAAACCAAGCACAAACCAAGCAGAATAATAGACAGAACAAACCAAGCAGACAAAGAAGCTAACTTACAGAGTATCGAGGCGAACTCCGGCAGGTTGGTTTCGGTGAGAATAAGACAAACTCCGGTGGGCTGGCTTCGGCGAAAACAAGGCGAACTCCTGCGGGCTGCTTTTGGCGAGAACGAGGCGAACTCCGGCGACCTGGTTTCGGCGACAACGAGGTGATCTACGGCGGGCTGGTTTCGGCGACAACGAAGCGAACTCCGGCGGCCTGATTTCGGTGAGAACGAGGTGATCTACGGCGGGCTGGTTTGGGCGAGAACGAGGCGAACTCCAGCGAGTTAGTTTCGGCGAGAAAGAGGCGAACTCCGTCGAGTTAGTTTCGGCGAGAAAGAGGCGAACTCCGGCGGGCTGGTTTCGGCGAGAACGAGGCGAACTCCGACGGGCTCTGGTTTCGGCGAGAACGAGGCGAAATCTGACGAGATGGAGGGTTCGGAGAATGGTTCGGAGAATGGTTCGGCGAGACGGGGTAGGAGATGTTTTCGGCGAGATGGTGGCGAGAGAGAGAGACAGTGAGAGAGATCAGAGATGGTTCGGCTAGGGTTTTTTCTTTTTTGGCTGAGTGAGTCTAACTAAGAGCGTGAGTGCGTGAGAGAGGGAGAACGAAAAAGTAAAGGGGGAAAACGGAAATGCAAAGAAAATTGGGGAACGAAATTATAATTAAAAAAGAAAAAATTAAAAAATAGCTAAGAAATATAATAAAAAATTAATATATATATATATGTGTGTGTATATATGGGTATTAAACGTGCCGTAATCGTGTCTACCCATTAAGACCCGTTTAATAAACGTGTCTTAACGGGTCTTATTGGGTCGTAATCGTGTCTACCCATTTAAGACCCAATTATTAATCGTGTCTAATTGGATCTAATCGTGTTTGCGGGTTCGTGCCGTGTTCACCCGTTATTTAATCGTGTTAATCGTGTCCGACCCGGTTAGACCCAGACCCATTAAGGGGGGACCCAAACCCGCTTAAGTCGTGTCGTAAACGTGTCGTGTCGCGTGTCTGGACCCAGATTGCCGGCCCTAGTTATGTGACCCACTTTTGGATCATGCTCTTGCTCTCCACCTAAATAATAAAAATAAATTAATAAACAAACAAAAAATAAATAAATAATCACTAATGTTTTTTTTATTTAAACGTTGTTGAAGCAATTTTCTATCATCAACTTCACACGGGTCATATGATCGCGTACTTCATAAAAGCTTCGTTCAGCCACGTGAAAAGGTAGATGTTATGACACATTATATATCAAATAAAAGATATATAATTAATAATGATGAGGTTTTTAGCACCAGGGGGCTCTCACCTTATAGCACGGTTGCAATGCAGTCCCTAACCTTGATTTTTGGCAATCGGCTCCCCAATCTTATAGAATCGTTGCAATTGGGTCCTTCCGTCTAATTTTTGTCTAAAATTAGATTGAATTTTTGACATGACTCACACGTGATCCTATGTTTAAGGGTATCTTAGTCACTTTATACCCATAAGCTCCTCAGGATCGGCTTCACGAAGATCATGCTCGGCTTGGGCTCAAGCTCAAGCTGAAGCTCATCAAGGACTTCGGGCTTCCGGTAACAAGTTGAGGGTATTAGGCTCGAGATCCGCAAGCCTATATCACATCGCTGTGATTTTCTAGGTAAAATGGGTCGTGGCTAGGTTGATCGAGAATGGGAAGCTCTTTTAGCAAGACGAGCAACAAGGAAACTATGCGTCAGTTGCTGGGTTGGAATGGGTCTAGAGGCGAAATGGGTCGTGGTGGTTGGGTCGGTTTCTGGGCCTCGACAAAGTCTTATTGTGATTCGATCGGAGACCAGAGTTTGTCTGGGGAGGCGGTTAGTGGTGGAGAATGGGATTCGGACAAAAATATCGATTGCTCGGTTGAAGGATTTGCGCAGTTGATTGGTGACGAAAAGAAATTAGCTATGTGGTTGGTTCAAGAATTTAAAAATTGTGTTTATAGTGAACGAAGATACTCATTAGGCTACAAATTGACGATTTGTGTAATGAAGTGAGAGTTTCTCGTTTGTATTCCAGTTGTTGTTGGTTTCTTGTAATTTTAGAGTTTGATTTGAAGACATTGAAGAAGTTCTTAATTTAATCTTCATATATTATTGAGTCTACCAAATAGCACCGTATCTATTGGTTTGAAAAATTATATTCATTTTGTTTCTTTCATGAAAATAATTTTCTATCTAAGTAATTATGTTTTCTACAATCTGTGATGATCTTATTTGTCATTAAAATAGATTAATTGTGTTTTCCAAAACTACTACAATGATACAAATTGAAGGACTGAGTAGTTGGATTTTTATGCATCATTGATAAATAGGGATTAAATTGGAAGATAAATAAACCCTTGATCCTTAGTTTCTGTAAGTGTACTAAAGAAAAGGGAGGTTGGATATTGTTGTTAGAGGAAGCAAAATGGTATTTCGCTTGGATAAGATCAAGTTAACCAAGAAGCCAATTCAAAAAATAAAATAGAATAAAAGGAAATAACTTGTTTAGTTTTACAGAAACAAATCAAGACAATATAAAGCGGAAGTAAAAACAAGTGGCACACATCAAAGACCCCATATATGTGATTTTAAAAAATAAACCATTTTATTTTTAATATGTGTGTAAAGTGATTGAAATACCCTTAAGCATAGGGTCATGTACGGGTCTTGTGAGAAATTCTATCTAATTTTGGATAAAAATTAGACAGAAGGACTCAAATGCAACGGTTTTATAAGATTGGGGAGCAAAGTGTAAAAAAAAAAGTGTTAAAGGTCACATTACAATTATGCTATAAAGTGAGGGGTCATCAGTGCAAAAAATCCAAAGCAACCACTTAATCGGATTGATAATTGATTAATTATTTGAGGCTAGGCGCGTTGATGTTCAAACAAGCATATCTTTTGCATTACTCATTAATAACGCACACATGATACCCTGTTTAAAAAAAAAACTCTTTTGAAGAGTATTTCCATTGAAATGCGATCTATCAAATTAATCGATCAAAGAATAGCCAATGTAATCGGTCAAAGACCGATAACTGATATTGTATTCGGCCATTGACTGGTCAGGTCGCGTGCTGATCTTCAAACGCTAATAAACTTCTTTGTTTTTTTAAATTGTAGATATTGGTGTGAAATTTGAACCAACACCGTGATCCGCGCCTCTAGGCTGTGGTGCGGTAATGAACAGGGGAGAAATAGCCGGAAAAAGCGAAAACACGACGGTTTTTGGAGTGGTTCGGCCCTCCTCCGGAGTAATAGCCTACGTCCACTTTTCTCGTATTTCTGGTAAATTTCTTACAAAGAATTTGTCCAATTTTTCTTCCAACCCCCTCTCCGTTCTCCTTCCCTTCCTTATATAGGTCAGGAGAGAGGGACGAATTAATGAGATTTGACACCTAATCCCCTAAATCGTGAGATTAGGTGACCAAATACACAGTCATTCCAAATCTCCTAAATTACGGGATTGAGTTACCAACTAAATACATAGATATATTAGAAACCGAAAACCTACAGTCCCTGTCCCAGGTTTTACGGGGTAGACTGTCAAACATCCCACAATCGGGGGTAGTCGATCAGATCAAAAGAAAGAGCTAGACTATTACGCGCAGACTCCAGCTTTGGTTTGGGGTTACCAGCTTCACGGGTCGAGGTTTCCATCGAGTGAAGTCGTTGCTTCCTCTCCGAGGTTAGCTTCGCGAGGACAGATCATCCCCGAGGATCTGTGGCCTTCTTGTCCGTCAATCTCTCCTCGAGGGTCTTGTCATAAAATTGATACCACTTCCGGTGGTGCTTCTCCAGTTTATCTTCGAGGGCATAAGATCGAGGATCATCTTCGACAATCCTCGTACACTTTTTATCTGGGGAAAGCTCCTATGATGACGTGGCATTGTTGTGCTGTTGGAAACGAGCGTTTGTATTTGTATTATCTGTTCTTTGAGGACTCTACCCCCGAAGCTACAATCGTGGACGAAAAATCACTTACAACAGTAGATATGATACATCAATTGAAAGCTCTTTTGAAGAGCGTTTTATTGATAAGAATATGTTGTTATAACCGATCGGATGCCGATTAGTATAAACGGGCAATGACCGGTGAACGATTATGAAGTCGAGGAGTGATCGGTCATTGATCGGCTATGTAACCAGTAATTGACCGCTCATTGAGTGGTTATGTTATTGAGGACCATTTAGGTGATCATTCATTGACCGATTATGTGATTAGTGACTGGTTATGTGATCTTTTTTAGACCAACTACTTGACCTGTCGTTGATAGATGACGCGGTTAATGACCAGTTAGATGATGGAATTTTCACTGACTACTTGACCCGTCTTTGATCGGTCATTGGCCGATTACATGACAAGTGATTGGTCTTTGACTGGATACTTGACCAGTTATTTGACCGGTCTTTGATGACTTAATGCTTCTAGTCTTCATCAATTTCACTATTCCTTAGTCAATCCTAGGCACACTATGGACCGTCTTCTTGCTCGAATGTTCAAAAAGACCATGGTTTGCTTGGGCTTTAGAATCATCCTCTTTGATCACTCTATGAAAATAGAGTTATCCATCTTGTTTTTGTGGGTAAATTCTCCTTTTAAGTCTCTGTTTTCAACTTGTTTTTGTTTGTTATTAGCTTGATTATAATGAATTTCTCTAAGACCATATCACAATATTAATTTATTAGATTGAATCGAAGAAACACAATGCTGAGATGTATTTTAGTGTCAAAAATTTAAGTGGAATGATGAGGGTAAGATGTGGAAGTAAGAGCATATTTTAGAGAATGCTGAAAGCAATGCTATGGTATTGCTACGAAGTCAAACTTGAAGCAGAATTGAACGTGGTTGAGCTGGCAAAAGAGAGAAATGCATATGGCTGCTGAAATGACAATACTACCCTCGTTTAATGACCTGAAAATTAGTGCCCTAGCTGAAAATGGTAGAGAGGACACAAAGGGATAGGGGAGAACATAAGATTAAATTCCTTTCCCCTGAGGTGTGGGTAACGGCTGCAATTTTTAGAGAGGACCAACTAGCTGCTATTTTGAGGGAGAAGTCAAGGAAATTCATAAGTGGAAGAAGCTAAACTAGAGACTACACCTTTGGGAGTGGTTGTAATTAATAGTCTTAACTTAGACCTTACTCTGGCCTAATTTTTCTTGCTAGAACTAATGTGGATCTTTGATTTGTAATGAACATTGGTATGCTATAGCATTGTTGAAGTATGTTTAGTCTAAGTTCAATAAAGTGAGCTTTATATTTTATTTCTTGGTTTTTTTTTTTTTGCCATCAAAAGTAAGATACAAACTGATTTTAATACTGGAAGGGTTAAAATTAGTGGAAAGGGCTTGGTTGATGCATAAAAATTGACAATGAAAATTGTTGATTAGTAGATAGTATAGGCATATATTATTTACCTTGCAAAACCTAAAGAATTTGTGCTTAATATTGTGTTGTTGAGTTAAATGGCAGAGACATGTTTAATTTAGCTTAGATATGCTTTCTCATGGAATTTGAAAAAATTGCATGTCCTGTTGATAATTTTGGTTTACTGGAAAAATTGTTGAAACTATGTTGTAGAATTCTTTAGAAATTACAGATTAGAGTGAAACATTAGTTCTGGCTTTATTACCATATATTGCATCCTCAATTGACTCTCTAACTGTTCTTTGCTTGTTATTTAGCCTCACAACTGTTCATTATTCTTGTTAATTCAACACTTAGATCAATATCCATTTTGTACAAATATTTTGCACTAAACAATCCTTATGGAGACGATACTATTACTCACTATTATATTACTTGTTACGATTACGTGCACTTGCGTATAAATTAGATTAATACATTGATCTATTAGTTGTAACACTCTTCATGCTTCCGCTCGATTTGCAATTTGGGCTTTTCCAAAACATGGCCAGCAATAGCCCTTCAACTTTATTTGTAGCACTTATTGCACTAAGAAAACTATCTTCTTCCCCGCGCTTCATGATGGAAATTGCATGTTTGGTTTATCATTGTAGCTTGACTCTTGACATTTTGAAATCTTTGTTATGAATTTGAACTCTACACTCGGTAAAGGTGTGCCTATCCTATGATTAGGCGTTCACTTTTGGTGTCATCGAGAGCATATATTTCTAAGACCTAACCCAATTATACTTGGTGGATTACTCAAGGTTTTAATTAGATCCCGGTATTTTATTCTTGTGTACAGATATCATTGTTTAATCAGGTTGGGTGCCTTATTCTTTTGACCCGAGTCTGACTTTGTACTTATGTTAGGAGCATTTATTTTTCAATCCGGCCTATTTTGTATCCAAGCAGTGAGACTTTTTTGTTTTGTGACATTGCCTAATTTGTATTCAGGTCAAGTGCCTTTTATGACGCAAAATAAATTTTGTATTCAGGGTAAGTGCCTTTATTTTCATGAGGTAACTTGACTTTCTAACCCGGTTGGAGCCTTAATTTTCTTAATTTGGTCTAATTTTGTGCCCAATATGGGAGCCTTTGTTTTCGTGACCTGGCCTGATTTTGTGTACAGGTCAGAAATCTTTCTTTTCTTAAGCCGACTTGATTTTTTGCTCAGGTCAAAAGCCTTTAGTTGTATGACCGAGCTTGATTTTAGGTTTAGGTCAAGTGCCTTTGTTGGAGAAATTGTGTTTGGAATGCAGCACAGGCAGCTCTTTCGGGGCTACTTTATGGGAATTCTTTTTGGCCCATTTTTACTTGCCTATCTTGGCGTATATCTTTTTCTATTGCCTATATTAGTGTAGGACTTGTTTTGTGCTTTGTAGAGTTTGTCCTCTGTCTTCCATTTCTGCAAGGTACGATGAAGACCATAGGCGCTATATTGCGACACGATTGACTAAGACCTACTTGGTCCAACCTCAACCACTATAGTTTCAAAGAGCTTGATAACTTTGAACTAAGCAATCGGATTTGCATGCTAAGGTAGTCTTTTTTTCTTTAAGGGACTACTGGAGACCCGCTTTACTGGATAGGTTCAACATAGACTGGCGGGAACCTATTAAGTTTAGCTTAAATTGGTGGGGACCCATGCGGTTAAGGTTCGAGCAACGTGGTTGTGCACAGTGAGATACTGTGCACGTTGATGGTGTTCTTGTGGGCTTATTTGTTTGTTTGTTTGTTTTTTTTTTCATATTATCGAGGTTGAACCTTTTGCGTATTTTGGATTATTTCCATCGACTGCATCTTATTGTCTCGTATTATGTGTATATATTTGTTGATGTCTTTTTATTCACCTAATTGACTTGAGTTCATTCATGGGGCTCGTCTTGCCACTTAGTTCATGTTAAGTTTGACTGAGTTCAGTTCCATGTGATTAGCTTTTCTTGGTATGCACATGACTTATTATGAATAGGTTGTGGCACGGTTAAGCCAAGGCGGCTCGATTTCTGCCACGACATAGCTTAGTTCTTCGTCATGCCACATAACATGTGGAGATGTAGTTCATAATCAAATGTCTCATCATAGTACGGTTTGTCGTAAAGAGTCTTAACCTATGATGTCTTAATACGATTATATGATGAAGCCGCTTTGGGCATGGTTATATGGTTTGACTAGAGGCGACACGGGTCTAAATATTTAGTTATGATTTCACTAATACATTTTTTAGGAGTTTTCCACATAGATTCTTCTGTTATGTTTATTGTTTCTTATTCTCTTTAATTTCTCATTTATTTGCTTGCTCTTAGTAGTGAATGCAAATTGAATTTTCCAATATATATATATATATATATATATATAGGTGTGTGTAGTACATCTATGTACGAAAGAATCGCGCAAATAAAATTAATTAAAACAATTGATTATGCTATTGTATATCTTGGACCATTTTTTGGACTCCAAATAGAATTGCACAACTAATCCAACGGACGGGATTAAAAAATAAATAAATAAATAAAGGAAGAAAAATAAAGATCTAGTTGGTATGCTGACAATAATGGAAAGGTGACAATTTGCAGCTTATAGAACTGTCAATGGACGTCAAATGTATTGAGTGAGAGTGAACGAAAGAGACTTACATTTGTTTGGGTAGCCTACTTAAACCATTCCATCCCATTTTTTGGGATGGAAAAAATGGTTTGAAAATGATTTTGAATGGTTTGTAAAAATGATGTAAGAATGGTTTGACTTTGCTGATTTTAAGGTAGTATGAATGGTTGAGATTTAAAGATATTGTATAGCGATTTGGAAAGTTGAAAAAAATAGTTGAAAAAAAATGAAATGGAATGGAATAGTTTGAAAGATTTGAAAAGTTGAAAAACATGAAAAATTGGAATGGAATGGAATGGGAGAAATGGGTAAACCAAACAAATGGTAACCATTGCTTGAATTTTTCTGCATAAAACGGTCAAACGGACGGTTGATTTACTCGGTACATGGGACCATATATATAAAACATTGTCACTTGGTCCTTTAAAAAATGAGCAATGCTACATGTATCAATATTTTTACCAATTTTTTTAATACAAACTCACGTGTCATATTATTATTGGTAAGTGCTTATTACATTGGTAGAAGAATTTGATATTTAACCAATCAAAACATGACACAGCAATTATCACATAAGTTGGTATTAAAAAGTTGATAAAAGAGTTAGTATGTCTAGCATTATTCTGCAAAAATAGGAAAAAAAATCACGCCATATATAAAGATTGTAGTTATATCCGTAGTGTAGTACATACCGTTTCTTTCTAGAAAACTACTATGTAATTACTAAAATGACAAGTAATTTTGACATGTCGTGTTGGTAATTATTTTAAGAAAAAATTATAGTGAATACTCAATTTTTACCACCTAATTGAAATATGAGAATTTTAAGAAAATAGCCACTGTTTTCAAAATGATTTTAAAAAATAGTCACAGTTTTAAAAAATTTAAAAACTAGCTATGTAAGAAATTTCTTACAAAATTTTTGCCTAGAGTCAGAAATTTCTTACGGTATTTTTATGTGTATTTTTGTTATTGTCAGAAATTTCTTATAGTTTTATGACAAGTTTTTAAATTTTTTGAAACTATGACTATTTTTTAAAAACACACAGTCCAAAATGATTATTTATCTAACTGATCCTTTAAATTAATATTCAATCTTTTGAAAAATATAACAAAATATACAAGTGATTGAATTACTTACATAGTGGTAAAAAACTATTATATTGAAAACTAATTTTAATCTAATTCTTGCATTTATAATTTGCAGTTCAAAAGTTGTTGTGAAAAGCGTACATACTCAAATTTTATATTACATGTTTTCAATATTTTTTACTGTTATTGTGTTTTTTTTCCTTGTAAAATCTACTTTGTCACAACGCATAAATTTTTTGCTGGCGGTACAGCTACTATAATTTCTTTTTGTAGTATGAAGATACTAATAAAAAAGTTTTTGTTGGTAGATATTAAGAGGAAAATGGATTATTTCAGGTTGTGGGCCCCTGGTAGCAAAGAGTAGAGTTAAGAATCTGTAGTTTGGCAGTTACTTTCATTGACTAGTGTGTACGTGTAACGACCCGATTTTTTGAGCCGTTATTTTTCTTAACTTTCTTAAAATACTATCATGAAAAACCTTAATTTTTTTTAACATAAACTTCAAATTATTTAAACCAACATAATAACAACCCAAAATAAAAATTCAACAATAACATAACTAGTAAAATCATGAATCCAAAACATTGGCCACACCTCGGCCTAGACAAATAAAGTTTAACGGTAAATCTTAAACCATTTAGACTAAAAATAAATTTTTATTTGAATGCGGAATAAAACACGTGGTTTCCCATTCCCCATGCCTCGCTACTCCCATGCACCGTTGCCGCACGACCCATGACTTATCATGCCATAGGTTTCTTACTTACAATACGAACGAAAATATTTTGGTGAGCTAAAAGCCCAGTGAGTTACAACTATTTTCTCACAAAAATAATTTATGCAATACATGACCACTTAGGATCAATTATTCTTTCTTTCAGTCTAACTTTCTTATTCCCATTCTCTTTCTTTTTATGGGATCCTCTTGTGTGTAAGTACCGAGTGCGCTTGACCAATGGAAGACGAGGGGTGCACATGTCCTCGACGACTAAGAGTCAATTCTTGCTTTCTTTCTTTCTTTCTCACTTCCGTCGTTGCCTCTTGGTAGCTCGGGGTTTATGAGTGCTAGTAACTATACTTATATTGCCTTTAGGTCGACTCAAGATAACGGCATCATATAAACCTCACATAGGAGGGTGGTACGACCCATCTTATTAACTTAAGTCTCACTTGTTTACTTAGGTGACATGCAATTATGACAAGCAATAAATAAATAGATATATGCATAGAGATCATCAACACAATATGTTTTATTATTTCTTCTCTTTTCTTCTTTTCTTTCTAAAAACTTCTCAAATATCAAACATAATTAGATTGAAAGCAAAACATAAAAATTTCTTTCTTTTAGAAAAACAACATAATAAATCATAAACATCAAACAAACATCACAGGCATGTAACTCATGGCATGGCATAACTTAACATTTTCTTTGGAAATTAATCCGTACTGTAGCTAGGTTGTACTCACCTTGTTTCTTGAAATGCCTAAAAATTCTCAGACTTTAGGCTCGATCCCAAGGGCTCTCGAAACCTTAAAAAAATAAAGTTTATCTTTAAAACTCTTAACATATGTAACATACTTAATCTAACTTGGACTTGACATTCTCGACTCTGCTATAATATGAAAATTTACAGTTTCAGCATACATTATTTATAAAATTATAGTTTGACCCCAAAATATAAATTTTCGACAAAATGCCCGTTAATGGATTTAATCCAAAATTTTCAGATTTGAAATACATGTAAAACAAAGTATTTTTTGCTTCTATAACATGTCAAAAATAAATATCTAACTTGTTAAAAAACGATAATAAAAATTAAGAAATATAATAGTAATTTTAAGATATCTCAAAATAGGTTCCGTTTCTGAAAATTTTTTCTGAAACGACTCATATCCATTTTTCAAAATCTACAACTTTTCTCATTTGACTTTTGAAAGAAAACGTTTTCATTATATTGTTTCTTTAGCAACTTATATTTGATTTAGAATTTAAACCATATATTTAGCCATCTTAACATCAAAATTTGAAGAAATTCAAAACTGAAACATTGTTCAAAATTAAATTTCTAATGATTTCTCTCTTACTGTAAAAATTCAATCCGGCATTTAAGGTATTCAAAACGGTAAAAAACTCAGATCTGCCCAGAACGGTACAGAAACTGTTTCAGGCAGCCCTTGGTTCCGGATTTTAAATAAATAATCCACTATTAAAAAAATTACAAATATTAATATACATAATCAGCACTCATAGATAGAGTAGCAAAAAAATTTTCAAATAAAAATAAAATTTTTTAGCTCATAAAATAATTCATGAAATTTACACAAAGTTTTAAGACTTGAAAAACTCTTGTCGTGTGCGTAAAACGATCGTTCTAACACGGATCCAAGATCATGACTCATAAAAATCAAACCCTAAACCCTAAGTAATCTTACTAAAATAGATCTCAAGAGTTTTAGGTTAGAAATTTATCTTCAAAGCGTTTGTTTGTGTCGAAATTGTCTTCCTGAAGTAAGATTTCCTACAGGAACGATACGAATCAATTTAGATTTGAAACTATTCAATCTAAATCACAAAATGAGATTCTATTTACCTTTAAATCGTAAGGAATAGACTCTTGAAGGCCTTAGGATACCTTCTAGGTTTCTAAGTCTCAAGAACTAGTCTATGTGTGTTTGGAGGCTCTTAAGGTTGAAAAATTCGCATAAAAGGGCTTTAAATAGACCTAACTTATAAAATCATGTCGTTTTTACGTATGCCCTTAAAATTGTGTCGTTTTCGCGGACTGGTTCGCGCACTAAATTTTAAACAGTCATAACTTTCTATATACTTATCCGATTGACACATATGATATACCGTTGGAAAGTTTATTCAAAGATCTTTAAATTGATTGCAATATGCTATATAAAAATTTCATATAGCCTAAGAAGAATTTAGAAATATATCACATACTTAATCTGACGATAACATTCTTTTCACTTTTCTAATAAAATTCAACACTTAAATGTCTGAAATCTTCACTTCCTAAAAAACGTCCCATTCTAAAAAGGGAGAATATTATAACTAGTCCCCTTAAATTAGATATTTATAAATCTAATTTCCATATTAGGGTTTTTATATTAATATTCTATAAGGTGTGTAATTACTAAAGAGGACTCTTGTAATGGCCTGAAACCAAGACCACTGTTACGAATAATCAATTTCTATTATTGAGACATTATCTCATAATATTGTATTGATTGTGTTTATTTTTGAGGAAAATCACAGTCATTTCGTCAAATCTGGTCAACTCTTGATTATGTAAAAATAATAGTACTGATAATGTTATTTTTTTATTGGATTTTAAATCATGTTAGGGATTCAATTTCAACTTAAGATTGATATTAAAATTCCTAGCTTTACAATTGGAGACTATTAGTATATTTTCACGATTTTTGAAAATATACCAAATTAATTTATTATTTGTTGGCCAAATAAGCCTTAAAATAAAATATTATTTAATCCATTAGGTTTTTTCTTTCTTCTCATTTCTACCACCACCCAGCCGTCACTTTCTTCTTCAAAAAAAAAAAAAAGCTAAGCCCATTCTCTCTTTTTCCCTTTCTCTCCTCTACTCGAATCTCTCTCTCTCCCGCCGGCTAACCGAGCTCGCCACCGTCTAAGCCCAGCTCTGACGAGCTTCCCCGCGCCGCGTGTTCCCTGCCTCGAGTAGCTCCCGGCGACTCGCGTGACTCCCGCCGTTCGCCCAGCCCACCTCCGCGCGAAGACCCCGCTGGCCACAGCATTCCTCGGCGTCGTTCTCCTCGCCTCCGCGCGACCCAGGCCCCGCCTCTCTCGGTGCCGTCCTGCCCAGCGCCCGAGCCCAACGCCGCCCCACCGCGGGACCCATACGAGGACCTCGCCTCGCCTCGCCTCGCCCAGTCCTCCCGCTGGCGATGAGCCACACCCCAGCTCCGGCCAGTCTCCTCCTCAACTCCGGCGAGCGTTCGCCCAGCCATCACTGCGTGAAGACCCCGCTGGCCGCGACCTTCCTCTGCGGCGAGCCCAGCCCTGAAGCGACGCCGGCGTGCGCGCAGCTCCTGCGTGCTCTGCGCAAAGCTCTTTGCGTCGCTCAGCTCCGAGCCACCGCGAGCCCCGCGCTGCCTCCGCGCATTCTCGCGAAGCTCGTCTTCGCCGTCGACGAGACCCTGCGCCCCTCTGTTCGCGACCCAGCTCGCAGCGAGCCTCTGCTCCGAACTCGCCTTCGCACCGCAGCGCGCCTCCTTGAGCCGTCCTTGCTCGAGTCGGTGAGCCTCGTGTCCTTTTGAGCGTTGCTTGTTATTCGTTGATGAGTCGTGAGCAAGAATTTAGCTTGTCTGCTGCTTGATTTTGATGAATCGCTTGAGTCGGAATCGGTATTATATTGTGGTGTGTGAAATAAAATTAGTTGAGTACAATGGTCGTAATATCGTGTGTTTGATATTGATTAATGTTTCGTGATCATGCCTAGTTAGATATATCTTCGGGTATGTCGGCGTTGCGAAAGTTGTTAATTTGTGCCGCTTGGTGTGTTATTTTGGTCAGTCGCGTTTGAATTTGATTTGAGATGGTGTGAGTTTAAACTTATAATTTATTATCGTGTGGTTGTTTGAATTTACGAAATAAACCTTGGTTGATCCCATTGACTTGTTATGATAAATTGTCGATGATTGTTTTAAATCCCAGTGTTAGTTATGGTCGGCTCATGAATGTTGCGGCAAATGCATTAGTTAGAGTTAACATATTTTGTTAGTTCGGTATTTTACAAATTGCGGAAATTGCGGCTGTGATCGGTTTAGTGCCTTGATTGTTTTGAAATTTCGAGGTTCTCGAGATTGCCTATTTTTCTGAGAAGTTATATCATTGAGGATTGTGTAGATGCAAGGTTGTCCTGGTGTTGACTCTCAAGTCTTTCAAATGTATAATAGTATGTTTGTGCATATTCTAGAATATTTGCACAATTGTGTGGAATA
This sequence comes from Boehmeria nivea var. tenacissima, assembly GCA_018132145.1. Classification (NCBI taxonomy): domain Eukaryota; kingdom Viridiplantae; phylum Streptophyta; class Magnoliopsida; order Rosales; family Urticaceae; genus Boehmeria; species Boehmeria nivea. The sequence goes on from CM030882.1 coordinate 5,276,960, forward strand.
ATGCCAATATTTGGAAGTTGTTTATGTTTATGATCATTTTGAATTACCACGACGATTTCACAATTTTAGAGTCTTTGACAATTTCAAAGCTAGCTTATAATTTGAGAAAACTTACGAGTTTGTCAATTTAATGACTTTCAATGTGTGGTATGCTCGGGCCTAGACTTGAAACCTTATCGTGCAATGGCTTTGAGGTTTAACCAAATTGTCGAGAACGAGAGTTTATCTTTGAGTGGGCACTCGACTTCCCTTGAAACACTTAGTTAATAAATTTTAAAAAGGGACTTTTCTTTTATTAGATTGGAGATTTTTGTTTTTCCAAATATATATATATATATATATATATATATATATATATAAAGAGAGAGCAGAAAAGAAAAAGGGATTATTTTATTCGATCGTGTTGAATTGTATTTTAATAAATATACCCCTTTTGATCATTAAACAAATTATTGGATCGGGTTGCGGGATTAAGCGTTTCGTGTCGTGTTTTTCATTTAAGTTCGAGGTTTGAATTGCTTAAGCTTTGAAAATCCAAGACCGTCTTTAAGTGATTCAATCTTTATTCCTTCGAATTGTGCAGGAACGCCAACAAAACTAGTTTGGACTCACAACCACTTCGCCCTCTTTCGCTGAAGGTAAAAGCGGACGATCAAGGACAAATTCAAGTTCATGAAGAGTTTATTTTAAATAGTTGAATTTTTAGTTCTGTAGACCTATATGGGATCCGAGCCTTTGAGGCTCGAGAATTATTGTTATTTGGATATTTTGAAATGTCTTTGATATCGTGTTGAATTATTCTGGTTGTTGCTGTGATGGATTGTGACCGAAATTAGTTCGGTGCTGGGTTGATATTAGGTGAAGGCTTCGGCCGGGATATCCGACAAAAAGAGGAAACTCTGCCGGATTTCCGACTCGAAGTTTAGACACTTTTTATGGCTAAGTCAAGGACCATTTAGGTCCAAGAATTTCTTTCTCACCTAAACTAGTCAATCGATAGAACTATTAGTCGAGATGGACGGTTAATGATGAAGTGACGACACTCGGGACATGAATACCCCTAGAGGGGTTTCTCGATAAACCATTGGTCGTCCCATCTTCTAGAGTCCTATTCTTTTAATCCATAGGCACTTGAAGTTTCATTCAACTCAAATAATTCGTGGACTTAGACGTTGACCCTCTAATTCTCGTGTTGGACAGAAGTGTCACACAACATGCTCCAAAGAGGGACGTCGGGAGAGGAAAACTACGAGGACCAAGTCGGAGGCTTAGGACCTCAGGTAAGTGGATCTCCACTGTGGCACGAGTATACTTTACCCTGCTTGAATTAATCGTGCATATGTTGAGATTATGTTAAGCATTCGATGCTTCCAAAATTGTGGCTGTCAAACTATGTGAATTTCCATTCTAGTTAGGGCCGTGAGTATGGGCTCTTGACTATGTTTGCCTCGTTTTGTGCAACGAGCCTGCATGTATGGGACTGTAGGTTCGTTATAATATGTAGTGTCCTTCTAGATGTTTATTGGCTTGTGTGTTCACGTATATGTTTATCTGTCTGTGGGTATGGGACCACAGACATAAAACTACTCAACTTCGTGGTTCAGGTTATTGTGCAGGGTGTGTGTGTCTGTTTGTGTGTTTATATGTGTTAGTATGACTTATATGTCGGTGGGTATGGGACCACAGGCATAAAACTATTTCTGTTGTTGTTGAGACTTTATTGCAGGTCAAAGAGAAAACTCTAAGACAAGAAAAAGGGAGCGAAAGCATTGTATGTATACGGGTAGGGCCCGACGGGGCCGCAAGTCATGATCGGTTCCGAAACAGCCCGACGGGGCCACTGATTTCGTTTCGGGACGGCCCGAGAGGCCCTGGGGAGGTCGGCGGACGACCTTCCTCTGTCGCATTACTTTGATCATTTGGGTATGGCCCGACGGGGCCGCGATCATGATTTGGTTCCGAAATAGCCCGACGGGGCCATCTTGTATGACAGATTTCGGAGCGACCCGAGGGACCTCGTGGAGGTCAACGAACCACCTTTCAGAACGGCCCGAGGGGTCTTGGGGAGGAGAGCCACGGCCCTCCCCACAGTTTATGATGTGACGATCCGGATCGGCCCGACGGGGTAAAGTGCAATAATGAATTCCGAAACGACCCGACGGGGTCACTGGCCGTAAAAGGTTTCAGAATGGGCAGAGAGGCCCAAGGAGGATGAGTCCTCACAATCATAAAGAATATCGGGACGGTCCGAGGGGCCAAGATCCATAGCATGTCCCGAATTAACCCGATGGGGTGATTGCGTAATCAATCCGAAACAGTCCGACGGAACCCCAGTCGTGAGAAGTTTCGGATCGACCCGCAGAGGGTCCAGAGTTGTATAGTTCGAGAACGACCCGTAGAGGGTCCAGAGTTGTATAGTTCTAGAACAACCCGTAGAGGGTCCAGAGTTGTATAGTTCTAGAACGACCCGTAGAGGGTCCAGAGTTGTATAGTTCTAGAACGACCCGCAGAGGGTCCAGAGTTTAGTTCTAGAACGACCCGTAGAGGGTCCCGAGTTGTTTATTTCTAGAACGACCCGCAGAGGTTCCAAAGTTGTTTAGTTCTAGAACGACCCGCAGAGGGTCCAGAGTTGTTTATTTCTCGAACGACCGCAGAGGGTTCAGAGTTGCTTAGTTCTAGAATGACCCGTAGAGGGTCCAGATTTGTATAAGTTCTAGAACAACCCGCGAACGGGTTTAGATGTGTATTAAATTTTGGAATGACCCGTGAGAGGTCTAAAGAAGGGGTAAGGCCGATGCGACCTCCCTAATATTATAGAATCAAGAATTCTTAAATAGTAAACCGTGTGCACACATATTTTTATAAGCTAAGTCAGAGAGTTGTGAACTTGAGTGAAATTAGAATAAAGTATGAGATTAACTTTATCGAGATTAATGGGTCGTTGAATCCGACCTCGTTACATGTCACAACTCCTTTGTAGGTATTTTATCCCGCGTAAGTTCAGCACATTATATCAGAATTCTACTCCGCGGGCAAGATTATTTAAGAGTGTTGTTTACTCTTCGAACTACGACGACTAGATCGTCGAGTCTATCCATTTGTTGAATTATAATATTGTGATACCTCTTGATTGTATGTTACCTGCAGACTTAGCAATTTATCTATCTAATCCACTTACTGGGCTAATAGCTCACTAGTGTGCTCGTGTCGCAGGTATCTTGTCACGATGCAAAAAGGGCGAGGCGACAATGACAGGAACAGCGAGTGTATACGGGACCGACCTGTAAAATCTCAGTGGACTACCGGCTAATCGTTGGCAAAGAATGTTTTAAATTCCGCATATTTATAAATGTTTAAGTTAAATTTATTTTGGCTACGATGAGGATTGATAATCCTTATGTTTGTTATTAAAAGCTCAATTATGTAACTTATTTTAAAAAAAAAAAAGTTTAAATTTGTCCGTATTTTTCGAGACTAAAATATCGTTTGGAGTTTTGGGTCGTTACAACTCTAGACCCAGTTTCTAAAAAAAATCCAATTTTAGAAAGGGATATTACCCAAAAAAACTCAAAACAAAATTCCTATTATTGTGGGATTTAAAAATAAAAAGGTATGCTGATTAATAAATAATAAGAATTGATTAATAATAGGAATTGATTAATATTATCACGGAAAAATATTATAGTTACGGTATATATAATATTTCTTGGTTAATATAATATTTACAGTATTGCTGATATGATATTGCATTTCAAATAACTACTGAATTTATTGTTTGGAAGTATGATATATACCAGTCAATATATTATTTATTCAATATCTTGTTTGCATTGGGATGGAAACTTCACCTAACAAATATTTTTCAGTAAATTTGTTGAGTTTAAGGTATGATCTATAGTAGTTTTGGTTTATATAATATTACATGGATAATATAATATTTACCATATTGATATTGTTCATATGTGAAACATGTTTTTTATATTTACAGTATTGACAACATGTACATTATAAAATTGACAATATTATATTTACAGCATAATATGTTATTATTTCCTGGTAAATATAAGATTGACTGTAGATTCCTATGTGACAGATGCTTCATAATTAATTGAGAAAGTTTTCCTCGGTAAATGTTATAGTTACAGTATGTAATATTTATTGGTTAATATATTATAGGTGAATATGATATTTACACTTAGCATATGAATACAAACGGCAATGAATAACAAACCAAAATCAGATATAGGTAATAGGTATTCCTTTTAAGAGTAATAGGTATTCCTTTTAAGGGTATAATTAAAGTGAACCGGGTAATGAGTATTCCTTTTAAGGGTACAATTGTAATTAAAAAAAATTTGAAATCTAATTAAGGAATGTTAGAATATTTTTGTAAATTTCTAATTTTGTCAAACATTTTTGTAAATATCATGTCTAAAGAATATAGATGTGTAATTTTCCCTTCTAAAAAAACAATCGTAATCTAAAGGTGATTGCTCTTTTTTAACGCCACGTGACATCAAATAGAATTACATATAATTTTGTCATTTCTTTGCACTGTGTGATGTTTTATAAATCCACACATTATTTACTATTTTTGTAAAACTATGTGTAATTTTAACAACTATCATACACAACAATTTTGTAGTTTCTCAATCAAACTACACTAAAATTGTTGTAGTTTTTCATATAACAACAACATTCATTCAGCATACAAGTTTTATTAATATCCATCTTGATTTTACTTGATACAAAAATATTGAGTAAAATATCATAAAAATAACTTTAAAATAGTAAAGAAATTTTCTAATAAAAACACATGTCAATCTCATTATAAAATGACGTTAGTGTCCTAAAATCGAGATATCACAGTATGAGTACTTCATGTGGATATTGTAAGGTTTATGTTACAACAAGCTCTAATACAAATACAATACCCGTATTAAATATCGCATCACATTTTCATGTTAGACATCTTCATATAAATGTAATTCTTAATGTTATATTTTACATTTAAGAAGTTAAAATGTTATATTTGACATTTAATATTCTAATATATAAGTGTTATTTAAAATATTATTTTATTTTTTGAAATTTTGTGGTGGGTTTTATTTTTAGTGAAAAAAATCATTTTTGATTGTGAGACTTACATTTTTAGTAAGCTCTACATCTTGAAAAAGATAAATTTAACGATCCAAAATTGTTTATCACAACAAAAAAAAAAATCCACTAAATAAATTTCCTTTTTTATTTTATTATTTTTAATAGTAAACCCCCAATTAAAATAATTATTGTTACCTAAGAGTGAACAAAACATTATAGTCATAAAGATTTCTTAACATGAGAAAATTTTCTAGAATATAATATTAAATTTTAATTAAATATTAAAAAATAAATCAAGCAATTCTCACATTTCAATATCAATTTTTTTGCATTTTATTATACTTGGTGGCAGCACTATGGATACTATTTGTCAAATTTAACATTAAAGTATCCATATGTCAAATTTAACAATAAATATAATATTATGTTGAAAAATATTTTTTATGCTAAAACGTGCAAATTTGGCATGCATTAGAGCTCTTAGTTTGATAACAAGTTCTTCATAGTTTTAAAAGGTGAATCTCAGTGCATGCACTGTTATTATGTTTTGCTGAAACATAATTTAACAAGGTAGTTCTATGTATATCAACTATTTTACCTCTATTTATAAAATAAAATAAAAATTGAAAGAAAAAAAATAAAGCACCACTTGTCAAAATATAGTAAGCCCTTTCTAATCTAATCCTTAAGAAACGTATCAAAACTTAGTAAGAGTCCTAGTTTTTATACCCACGCTCAGCGCATGTAGAGCAAGTGTAAAATAACATAACGGATAAAAAATATAGTAAAAAAATAATAAAATATATTTTTGTTAGCTGTTATAAAAAATTGAATTTTTTTTTGTTATTTTGAATAATTGAAGGGTTAAATTTATAATTTATATAATTAAAGGGGCTTTTTAAAAAGTTTTCAAACATAAAAAATAAAAAGAAAAGCTTAGAATAAAGAAAACAAATAAAATCTAGTTATAGTAAAAAAAAAAAAAAAAGTATATGACAATGGGTGTCAAAAGATCGAGAAAAATATTATAAATCCAACCGTGTCAAAATTTTTTTTCAAGATCATTACGCCAAACAAATAGCTATTGAAACGACTAAAAAAAAAAAGTGAAAAAGTAGAGAGAGGAGAAAAAATTGCAAAAAAGTCCCTCAAAATTTGTAAAAATGCCCTCTAAAATTTCTCAAAAACCCTTAAAAGGAGCCCTTAAATGCAATTAAAAAAATTAAAAAAAAAAGAAAAAATAGGGGCGCCACGTGCCGTCCGCAGGAGATGCCACATGTCACTCCCTCAACAAGCGTTTCTTGGCAAAGTTGGAGAAACAAATTGATTCTTAGTAATATAGTATAAACTAGTTTTTATATACGCACTAAGCGTGTGTGTATAAAATAATATAACCAATAGAAAATATTATTAAAAAATATTAAAGTATATTTTTGAATTTTTTTGAAAAAAAATAGATTTTTTTTGTTATTTTGAATAATTAAAAGGTTAAATTTATCATTTAATATAAATATAGGGGCTCTTTTAAATTTTTTTAAACATAAAAATAAAAATAAAAGATTATAACAAATAAAATAAATAAAAATAGGTGTGGTAAAAAAAAAATATGACAATGGGTGTTCAAAGATTGATAAAAATATTATGAATCCAACCGTATCAAGAAAAAAAATATTTCGAGATCATTACGTCAAAAAAATAGTTGTTGAAACAATTAAAGCAAAAGAACAAGAAAGAGGAGAGAGAATTTATAAAAAAAGTCCTCCAAAAATTATAAATTTGCAGAAAAGTCCTCCAAAATTTACAAAAATAGACCTTTAAAATTTTTTAAAAGTTAAAACCCCCTAAAATAGGCCCTCAAATGCAATTTTTTTTAAGAAAAAATTTAAAAAAAAAAAAATGGGGATGCCACGCGTCGTCCGAGGGGACGCCACGTGGCCTCCCATTGTGAGCCATTTTTTTGAAGGCGTGAAAGAAATCTTTCACGCCTTAGTTATATAGTAAAGATTAGTTTTTACCCACGCGCTCACGTGTAAAATAATATTACGAATGAAAAATATGACGAAAAAATAATAAAGTATCTTTTTATAATTTTTTATAAAAAATTTGATACTTCTGAAATTTTGAATAATTGAGTTAAATTTATTATTTAATATAAATACAGGGCTCTTTAAAAATTTTTCAAACTTAAAAAATAAAAATAAAAGCTTAGAACAAATAAAACAAATAAAAAATAATTATGATTAAAAAGTATATGACGATGAATGTCAAAATATTGAGAAAAATATTCTAAATCCAACGGTGTCAAGAATTTTTTTTTTCAAGATCATTACGGCAAAAGGAAAGTTGTTGATGCATTTGCATTTACCATAGTTTTTAAGTTTATTTTGATCGATAAAATCCATTTGAATTCTTGGTTTGTGATGATATTTGACTAATATTTTCTTATATTTGGTCTTGTAGAGATTTGCTGCAAGTTGGAGAAAGAACGGGTTAATTCCGAGATAAAACGAGTTATTTTGGAGAAATATCAGGAGTGATGAAATCAAGATTTATTACTTGGAGGAGAATTTTCATCAATAATTATGGATTTTTATTGGCAAATTACATATTGAATTAAAGATCTTCGAAAGAGCTTTCCAATGGCGTATCATATGCGCGAATTGGACTTACAACGAGGGAGATATGACGATTTGAAAATCGGTGCGCGCAAAAAACCGCCGCAGCGCTTCGAGAAAACCCAAAATCGCTCCGTTCGCAACGCCTAGGTGCCACAAAGTCAGCGCCGCAGTGCTACATGCCCGTACAAGTGTGCAAATGTGCGAGAAAGGCCCAAAACACTCCAAAAACACCCAAAATAGCCCTAATTCGACCTAGACCTCATATGAGACTATCAATACAACCATAAACACCTAAAACACATAAGAGAGACCATAATTCATCTTAACACCATAATTCTTTGGTTGGAGCTTTTGAAGAGCGGGACAAGAGGCGTCTCCGCCACAGAGCCGTTCCACGTCGTTAAAACTCTTCTAGTTTGTATTGTTTTTCTGTTTTGTTAATTTTATTCACTAGGGCTACGATGTAACCAGACTATTTTACTATATAGAAGTTAATTTCAATTCAATTGGTATTTTTATTCCAGATTATGGTGATTGATTTGATTTATACTTAATGCTTGCTTGTGTTTGGCCAACTCTTGCATGATATTTTGATTCCGATTAAAAATTCGAGAGATGCTAATTGGGGTATGGAAATAATCAAATTGACATGTGAAATTCTATGATTAGAGATAGCTTAGTCTTCATATGTGGTTAATGGATCTTGTGCTTATTGCATTATGACTAGGAGATCGAAATTTGAGAGATGAGAGATCTTAGTTGTGAATAGGATCGTAATTGCTTGAGAAAGAATTATGATTAATTTAGTTGATTCGCCATCATCATAGGAATAGAAAATCAATTGGTTTAATTAACGGATGCTAGTAAATTGTCTTGGTAAAGTCAATGCCCTAGGCTCTTTTATTATATTTTTTCTTTTAATTTATTATGTTAATTATTTATTTCTGTTTAGTTAATTTGTCATTATTCGTTTCTTGCATTGTTAAATTAGCGTTAGAATTAGAGTAGTTTGGTGATTTGTGACTCGTACTCGCTACGATATTACTTGTAAGGATATCGTGCACTTGCGATTTCGCACATCAAATTTTTGGCGCTGTTGCCGAGGACTTATTTCACGGTTACCGAGAAAAATAATTCTTTCACTAATTTAACTTCTTATTCTTTATTTTTATTTTTATTCGTAATTTTTGTTATATTTATTTTTGTCGAGATACTTTGAGATGTTTCATTGAAGGGTAATCTTGAGTTTTTCTCAACAAGACTCTGAACCATTATCTAACACTTGGGAAAGATTTCAAGGTTTGCTTTGTAGGTTTGCTATGCACGGATTCTTGAAGGAGTATCAACTAGAGATCTTCATCAACGGCTTACGCAATGCAACAAAGAGTTGGGTCGAGAGAGGTGATGGAATTACCTCCTTTTACTAACAGTCAATAGATGAAGCCTACTGGATGATGGAGGACATGGTCGAGTATGACCAATGAAAGAGAAGTCATTTAATGAAAAACTACGGTTGGGAGAATGATGCAAGCATGAGAGGACCATGGATTGACATTAAGAGGGGAAAGGTTCTTAAAGAAGCTATGGGTCGATTGACGAGTATGACCAACCAATTCATGTTGGAAACCAAAGTCAATCTTCAACTACAACAAATGACCATGACAAGGTTGGGACTTCAAATTGACAACCTTATCACAAAGTGCATGGTTGATGCAAAGGAAAACAATATTGAAGATTCTACGTCAATGGAGGAAAATCTTGAAAAGCCTCAACAAGAGTGTGCAAAAGAAGGAACTAATCCCGAAGTTGTTGAACAAGTGCTATGCAGAAAAGTAGATGATCCTCTTTGGCTACTATATTCGGCACTTACATGGAAAGTAATTCTCCAATCCCAAGAATAACAAGAAAAAGAGAGTCATGTTGAGAGTACGAGCTACAAATGTAACCATCCTGCCAAGCTTGAGGGCAACTCAACCCAAGAACCATGGGTAGTGTTGTATGATACTTACTATGGTAGAAAGCCGCTCTTTGATGAGCATGTGCCTGACAACTCTACCACACTATCCGAAAGGTGTCATCTAATCGGTCGACGAGCTAATCATGCATAATTTTAGATGGGCGGTACCTATCGAAGGGAGTATTTCTATCTTTATTCGTTCATAGTGTCATATTCAAGTATGGGGGTAGAAATAATTTTTTTTTTATGTTTGTTAATCATTTTTTTTTGTTTATTTGCTTATTGCATTTGAATAAATAGTTCTTTGTTTCTAGGTTGAGTAGATTTTGTTGGGTGAATTGAAAGCCAGTGACAATATTTTCTTATATTTCCTTTCTTTTCTTGCTATATGTCATGTTGATTGATAGTGATGATTGTTATGTATTTGCAAAGTTGACTAGCTTTAGGAATTATTTAACTTGCTTTTAATTTCCTCACCATTTGAGCACATAGCTAAGAATTCTCAGTTTAGGTTTTTAGAGAAAATTTGTGTAGACCATTGTTCTAGAACTAGTTCGAATTCTCTCTCAAGGCGAAATCTTAGGTGAAACATGATAAAGAAAATAAGGTAGGCCATCCTTGACCCGTTTGAGCCTTTTGTAGCCTACCCGATTATAAAGCATAACCATAGTCACCATCTTGAGCCAATAAACACAAATCCTTTGTTGAGACTTAACCTAACCTAAAGAAAGACCATGTTGTAGTCCCTAACTTAAGCACATTGATTGAAATCATTAGAGCCAGAAGTGAAAAGGGAAGGCAACTTTAATAGATCATTGCTAGCACTGAAAAAAAAAAAGCATACTGAGCCAAAAGAAATAGAGAAAGAAATCATTCTAAAAAAAAAAGAGTATGCCAAGATTTAATAAGTGCTAGTGATGTGACAAGGTGAAGTTAGGTTATTAACAAAGGAAAGTAAAAAGAATGGTGACGTATGTGGTAGTCAATGTGCTTAGGTAATGAGCTCACACTTTAATCCAAATGAATCATACCTTAGCCGAGGCCTAACAATACAAGCTTTAAAGTCCTACCGATTCTTAAGAGTGCTAGGTACTTACATTAGTAGAGAAAGAGATTAGAACTAGCTTATGGGATAATGAGAACCAATTTATCATCCAAATCATTAGGTTCTTTGTTTACACACATTTATCCAAGACTGACACCTGAGAACAATTGGCTAATTCTCACACACACGAGGAAATTAAGAGTAGGAGACAACATGAACTTAGTTAGGATTCGAACATTGCATGGCATGATTCACTTATATTAACATGACGCTTTGTTTCTCTTACATATAGTAGTAATAAATTGGAGGCATCCATTTCATGAAACCCTACTTGTTTGCTTAGCTTAGAACTTAGAACTTGTTTAGTTTTGAAATTCCATTTAGGTTTTGCTCGAGGGCGAGCAAAAGGTAAGTGTGGGGATGTGATGCATTTGCATTTATCATAGTTTTTATGTTTATTTTATTCAATAAAATTCATTTGAATTATTGGTTTGTGATGATATTTGACTAATATTTTCTTATATTTGGTCTTGTAGAGATTTGCTGCAAGTTGGAGAAAGAACGGGTTAATTCTGAGATAAAACGAGTTATTTTGGAGAAATGTCGAGAGTGATGAAATCAAGACTTCTTACTTGGAGGAGAATTTAAATCAATAATTATGAATTTTTATCAGCAAATTTCATATCAATTAAAGATATTCGAAAGAACTTTCTAATGGCATATCATATGCGCGAATTTGACTTACAACGATGGAGATATGATAATTTAAAAATCGGTGCGCGCAGAAAACCGCCGCAGTGCCGCGGCGCCAGTTTATAGCGCCGCAGCGCTCCGAGAAAACCCAAAATCGCTCTATTCGCAGTGCCGCAGCGCTACATGCCCGTACAAGTGCGCAAATGTGCGAGAAAGGCCCAAAACACTCCAAAAAGGCCAAAAATTGCCCTAATTCGACCTAGACCTCATATGAGATATAAATACAACCATAAACACCTAAAACACATCAGAGAGACCATAATTCTTTGGTTGGAGCTTTTGGAGAGCGGGACAAGAGGCGTCTCCGCAACAGAGACGTTCCACATCTTCAAAACTCTTCTAGTTTGTATTGTTTTTTTGTTTTGTTAATTTCATTAACTAGGGCTACGATGTAACCAGACTATTTTACTATATAGAAGTTAATTTCAATTCAATTGGTATTTTTATTCCAGATTATGGTGATTGATTTTATTTATACTTAATGCTTGCTTGTGTTTGGCCAACTCTTGCATGATATTTTGATTCTGATTAAAAATTCGAGAGATGCTAATTGGGATGTGCAAATAATCAAATTGACATGTGAAATTCTATGACTAGAGATAGCTTAGTTTTCATGTGTAGTTTATGGATCTTGTGCTTATTGCATTATGACCAGGAGACCGAAATTTGAGAGATGAGAGATCTTAGTTGTGATTAGGATCGTAATTGCTTGAGAAAGAATTATGATTAATTTAGTTGATTCGCCATCATCATAGGAATAGAAAATCAATTGGTTTAATTAATGGATACTAGTAAATTGTCTTGGTAAAGTCAATGCCCTAGGCTCTTTTATTATGTTTTTTATCTTTTAATTTACTGTGTTAATTATCTATTTCTGTTTAGTTAATTTGTCATTATTCGTTTCTTGCATTGTTAAATTAGCGTTAGAATTAGAGTAGTTTGGCGATTTGTGTGCAAGTCCTCGTGGGGTCGACTCATACTCGATACGATATTACTTGTAACGATATCGTGCACTTGCGATTTCACACATCAGCTATTAATGCAATTTAAACAAAAAAGTAATAAAGAAAGAGAGAGGAGTAAAAATTTGCATTAAAGTCCTTCCAAGTTTGCGCAAAACCTCTAAAATTTCTCTAAAACCCTTAAAATTGGTCTTTAAATGCAATTTTGTTAAAGAATTAAAAAAAAAAAAGTAGACGCCACATGTCATCCGCAGGGGACGTGTCGTGGTTGTCTCCTTATGAGGTGTTTTTTTGGCAAATATGGAAAAACACATCCATCCTTCGTATACTTGTATAGATACAGTAAGATATATTTATATAATTATTCATTTGTTGTAGTATCTGGTTCATCTGATAAGAATAGTAATAGAAAAAAGGAATGTCGGAGTATTTCGTACTACTGTAAAATTATAGAAGAATTTGTGGACTATGCTACACAATGAAAAACGAATCTAAACCCGATACATCTACTTCTTTTTTTTTTTTTTTTTAATACAAAGCATCATGTTTTATTTTTATTTAGAGCATGCAACAATGGGTTAGATTATTAGTTTTATTTATTTATTTATTTATTTATTATTGATTATAATATACTGATTTTGTGAACTTGTCTCAGGTGAAAAAAATTGTGATACAAAACAAATTTTAGACGGTTAAATTTAAATTTTTTGAAATGTGAGATACACTAAAAAGACAAATATGATGATCCATACATATTTCCACTAAGAATTTTCCTAATTTTAGTGTTGACCTATATCTTTTAAGCAAAAGCGAAATATGGTAACAGAGCACTAAGTAAACGTTTTATAGCTTAACATGGATCGACTATAGAACTTCCTTGATCAAGAATTTCAATAAAATTGTTTGGAAAAATTGTTAAATTGTTGTTGTCCAAACAAGTGTAGTCAAGCACTTGACAGTTGTTATGAGTGTTATAAAAAACAAGGTATCCAATTAGCCAATAGTGGCTTTTATTAGCAATTAAAAAAAAACAAAAAAACAAAAGAGCAAACAAAAAAAAAGACAAAAAATAAAGTGAGAAGCAAGACTATCTCTAATGCAAATGTCAATATTGATGCTAAATTTGACAAATGTTATATTTGACTGTAAGTGTTCTAATGTATTTTTGTTATTCTAAAGGTCATTTATTATTTTATTAATTTTTTAGTAGTAAAATTCATAAAAGATAAATATTATACCAATAGTAAAGAAGAATACGTGTAACAATAATTACATTTTGGTATAATATGGTAGTCATTATTACTTTTACATAAAAAGTTAAAAAATCAATCAATCAATGATCAAACTCAAATGTTAAATTTTGACATAATACTATACTTGATGAGTTGATGTTATATTAAACACCAAAAATGGCATTTACCCCTTGTGAATGCCTCATTTGAATGTTTCCATTTACATTAATTTTGACTTTCATGATCCTAATACAATATGCTTAAACCTCAATCATTTAATGCACTTCAAAATTTAAAAAGTTAACAATTATTCTAAATAACTTATTATTCAAACGTTTTCTCCAAACAAAAAGAAAAATTGACATTAATTATAATATTATCTTTAACTACACTTTTTATTTAAAAATATCAAATTTTGATATTGACACATTAAAATGACATTGAATTAGAAATGCTCTGAGCAGTAGTTTGAACAAAGTGTTGTAGAAAAGTAATTACAATGAGAGAGGAAAGGACTAGTGCGTAGATTACATAAAACTATTTTGCGAAAGCTCAGTGTAACCAAAAAAAAAAAAAAATTCAATAATGGAATAACATATACAATACAAATTGTCACATTATGCCGCGTAATTGCGACAAAACTAGGAGTCTCAAATATTTTTGCCTAAAGACAATTCTTAATCAAGGACTCGTGTTTTCACGTGTATTATGCTTTGATTTGTCTGCTATGTAAAACGAACGAACGATCATGTCATGGTCATTCCGTTATTTCTAATTTATTTGTTTTATTTGTTTTATTTCTTCAACATAAAAGAATTCAGGGTATGTTTGGTTTGGTAGAATGTTAATTTCTATCCGCCGGACACCACCGTGGTTGGCTGCCAGCCGCCCAGTTTCTCAGTTGGCGGAGTAGCTGCCCGATTCCTCAGTTAGCGGAGCAGCCGCCCGGTTCTTTAGTAGGCGCAGCCACCCAGCTCCCTCAATGGGCAGCTGCCAACCATTCGGCCTCACCATGTGCGGCGGCTGCCCCAATCGCCCTTTGACAGGCACTTGTATCCGCCCGGTTCCGTGATTATCTCCTCAATCCCGAATATGCCGCAGACACAAACTTCACCCGATTTTGCCAAACTAATCATAAAGAAAGCAAAGTTACTAGAAATAGATTCGTGTGACTTTAATGAGGATATTTCTATACGCATTCATGTATGACTATATATAGCCAATGATTACGAGAAATACATACATGGTATTCTTTGAGACATACAATTATTCTCAAGTTTCAATCGCTTTTGTCTTTACGTTTTGCGTTCTTTTACTTGTGTTAGTCGATACGAAATTCCGTATCAATATTTTTGGTGCTACAAGGAGGACATTGTGAGATCAACAGTCACGACACGAGATTCAACCGGCAACATTTATCACATCAATCCAAACTGATTCAAGAGCAATGGCGGACGAGGCCCACGAAGTGCACGTGAAAGACGAGGTTGTAGCAACTGAGGCCGTGGCACCAGTCGCCCCATGGGGTAGAGGCAGACCACGCCGTCTGCAGGCAGCAGCGAACCCGCAACCTACTGCCCAACGGCTCGACAGATTGGAAAATACAGTGCTGAATCTATCTAACATAATGACCCAGTTTGTCACAACGATGACAAGCACTCAAGCAGCTCCAGCTCCCACTTTAACAAGACCCCTTGATGCACAAGACAACTCGATTTGTCGTGAAGATCAAGCCTCACCCCAAGCGGCCCATGGTGAACGAGCAGCCCGACGCCGAAGGAACTTGCGGGAATCGCGGAGCAGAACGAGGTAAGAATCATAGCGTACTCTTACGTTCGTCTTCGATCGATTTGGAGTTGAAGATGAAGATCAGGCCAATAACACCTAGACTCCAATGCGACTGAAAGCACGGTAGATTTTCGCGCACATAAACCAACGACGGGGAGGAGCCCTTGCCTGACTAGGACCAAACCCCGCGCCCAGTAACCAGTCAGCTTCTTGGAGAACTGGAGCAGTCCCCAAAGAAGCAGAGTGTCACGGACATCAGTGGCCCGTGCCGTCAACCTTACTCCAGCTGTTGCCCCTGTAGAGAATCTGGAGGAGGTTGTGCGCTGGCTGATACGCCAGCAACAAGGGACCCACAACATAGTCGGGAAAATCGAATCCTTTTTCGCGAAGCAAATTTTGGCTGAGCCATTCCCTAAGGATTGTAAAATGCCAACTATAAAGCAGTACGAAGGGCTTACTGACCGAATCAACCATTTTGAAAGCTATTGCAAATGGATGAACGTGCGGAGGGTGAGTGCAAATATCAAATGCTAGGCATTTAAACTAACCTTGTCGAGGGTCGTGCTAGAATGGTTTCGTAGCCTCCAACCTAGATCGATAGCATCCTTCGACCAACTTATAACAGAGTTCATGAGCCGATTCATCAGCTTGAAGATGCGCAAGAACAACAAGACCTAACCATGATCGCTAAACCAAGGGAGGAGCGAAAGCCGTAAAAGCTACGTGCGCCGGTTCACCAAAGAGATTAATACCATGGAAGGATTCACCGATGGAGACGTCATAGTCGCTTTGAACGAAGGCTTGCAAGAAGGCGAACTCTTGAGGTCGACGGTCCGCAAAGAACCAAAGACATTCGTAGAATTCTTGACGCATGCCGAAGAATACATAAAAGTCGATGACTATCTTAAAAGCCGTAAGGATCATACAGGAGATGGGAAGCGCAAAAGGGAGAGTAAGGTCAAAACTGAAAGGCTAAAGAGAACAAGAAGCCAATGGTCGAGACCAAGCCAACGAGGAACGAGGCAAAACTACCATTGGCGGACAAGTTTCGCGCATATACCCCTTTGATATCAACTTCTAATCAAATTTTATGCAAATAGAGAACCAAAATTTATTGACCCCACCTGCACCTTTGAAAGGGGACCCGAACTTGCGAGACCAATCAAAATATTATTGTTTCCATAACGATCTTGGGCATATATGTGCTGAATGCTACCAACTAAAATGCTATATAGAAGCCCTAATCTAATAAAGACATACGAGAGAGTTCGTCAACCGAATGATCGACGAATGGCGTATGGGCCCACCTCAAGCGAATACTCAGAATGATGCCCAACAGAATGTACGAGACATAAGGACAATCTTCGGTAGAACTGAGACTAGGAACTCCTCAAGAAATAGAAAAGACCTATGCAAGGGAAGCAAGATGCACGCACGCCGGCCACTTTGTCAACATGACAGAATACGTGTACACGCTCTCTGAAAAGAAAAAAACAACACAATTACATTCAATGAAGAGGAGGTCCATCAAGTTTACCAACCCCAGTGCGACGCTCTAGTAGTATCGCTGGTGATAGCAAATAATCACATTCACCGCATCCAGACAGACAATGGAAGCTCGACGGATATATTGTTCAAGAGTGTTATAGATCATATGGACTCAGGAGCGGTCCTACAACAAGTGAGAACCCCGCTATCTAGCTTCTCTGAAGACCACGTAGAGACGGAAGGGACGATCACTCTCCCTATTACAATGGGTGAGGCGTCATCCCAAGTCACTAGAATGATTAGCCTTTTAGTTGTAAACCGCCCATCAGTGTATGATGTCATCATTGGTCGTCCGATCCTAAATAGCATGAAGGCGATCACCTCCACTTACCACTTAATGATGAAATTCCCTATCGGCAACGGAATTGAAAAATTAATGGAAATCAAACAAAGGAGAGATCGTGCTACGACTGTGCAATACCTTACGACTTGGGGCATATCCGATGATAGAATGAAAGATCGTCTGGTTAGACACCTTGTCGAGCATTAATTGGCGTAATTTTCTTCTAAGTTAATTGCAACAAAGTTTAATAAATTCATCTACTTTTCCAAATTGATATTTCTTTATATCTCAAAGTTCATATATATATATATATATATAGAAGAACAGCTGACAGCCACCCAAGGTCCCTGTGACCACAACGGCAGTCGGTTGCAAAAAAGAAGGAAAAAAAAAAAAAAGAAGCAACTGACAGTTGCCCAAAGCGACGGGCAGTCGCCCAAGGTCCCAGAGACCACAAGGGTGATCGGTTGCAAAAAACAAAAACAAAAACAGATGATAAGCGACCAAAAGCTGCCCAATGTCCTTCAGACCACAAGGGCAGAAAAAAAAAAAAAAAAAAGCCGACAACTGCCTAACAACCCTTCCACAACGGCCCAAGGCCTAAAAGACCATAAAGGCAACAAAAGAAAAAAAAAAACAATTTTTGCGAAGTGGGAAGAAAAATTCGTTTTATTTATAGAAAAGAAATGAAACATATTTGAATAAAAGAGTCTGAAGAACATAAAAGAGATTGCCGCGATCAGTCATCATACTAAATATCCGGCTCATCGGCAATAACCCCTCAGACATCTTCCTCGGGAGCAGCATCACCTGGAGTAAGACCACCGGAGTCAGGAGAGTCTTCGGCCGGCTCGATTGAAGATATGCTTTGATGCCTTGGTGAAAGCTGATACTTTCTGTTATAGGTGGATTTTCGTCCGAGGTCGTAGCTTCGGGGGCGAAGTCCTCGGAGTGCAACAACCGCAAGGGAGAACGCCCGGTGTTAGCACAGCATCACCGTGTCATCAAGGAAGCTGTCATCGCGGGAGTCGGGAGCTAGGGTTTTCGGAGATCACCATCGCTCCAGCACCCACGAGGATAGCCAGTGGGGACATCACCAAAGGTGGAGCCCTCTTATAGTAAGATCCTCGGAGAATGATAACTAAGCAAGAAGATCACAAAAACCCGGATATGGACTAGACCCGCGATGGTATCCGCGGGGAGGAGTTAAGGACTATTCAAGACGGAGGGCTCGACTCGCCAAGCTGAAGACCCCCGATCGAGGATTAATTCCGCGCGTGAATATTTAGACTAGGTCTCTCCTTGTAATGATGGATTGACCCTGATTATGGGGATGTCTGACACGTACTGTAGACATCCCGATCCCAATGTACGTCGGTACTTAGTTGGTAACCCACTCTCGTAATTCAGAGCGGGTATGGTCGACTGTGTGTTTAGGTCACCTAAACCCGAAAATTAAGGGATGGTTTGTCAGGCCTCATTAATATAACCTTCCCCTCTTTCCTCTCGGCTAACCTATAAAAGGAAGAGAAGGAGAAGGGAGAAGGGGTTGGAAGAAATTTTTGTCGGAATTCTCTGTAAGAAATTCACTTGAAATACTAAAAAAAGTGGATGTAGGCTATTATTCCGGAAGAGGGCCAAACCACTCTAAAACTACCGTGTTATTAACTTTTCCAGCTGATTCTTCCTGTTTCATTGCCGCACCACAGCCTAGAGGTGCGGATCACGGCGTTGGTTCAAATTTCACACCAACAGCTTGGCGCTAGAAGGAGGGCCTGACATAAACCTCCGCCCTTTTTTCAGATTTTCTTCTTGTTCCCTCCAAGTTGACTACCGTGTTATTTGATCGAAGATCAATGATACCCAACCTCAGGAGCAACGGTAAGAACCACATGACCTCCGAGCAGGAGGTGCTTGAGGACTGAATCCGGCGCATGGAGGAGTCCATGGCGAGAATGACCGGATTGGTGGAGAGTTTGGTACAAAGCCGAAGTCAGCCACCATTTTTGACTGACGCGGAGTAGGCCGACGTGCTCCGGGCGCGGCACAGGGCCGACGGCGAAGACGCTGCCTCCGTGCTTGAGGCCGTAGGCATCAACGCGGTGGTTCAGGATGAGGACTCTGGCGGTAACCCCGCACACGAAGCCCACAATTCCCTCCTCCAGCGAACCGTGTCTACTCAGAGGCTCGCAGCCCGCTTCGAAGGAGTGCGGCTGCCGACTGACCAAGCCGCACCTTCTCGCCCTACCATCGAAGGAGGTGGACCACCGGCTCAACCCAGCTCAGTCATTGAGAGGTTGGGCCCATTGCCGCGAGATACCACAAGGCATGTGCCTGCACATGCTGGGGTCCGCAGCGAAGATACGCGACTCTCGGTAAGAGAGCGACTCCGCGAGGGTTCGGCTACTACCGCAACTAGCAGGCAGACCGCGGGGACGTAGGAATTCTCGCCCGTAGAGATCGCGTGCCTCCGAGGGATTCTTGGCGAGGTTTCTCATGACGGTATCCTGGATGGGGATTTTACACCCCTAATAGAATACCTTCTCGCTACCCCCGTCCCCAATCGTCTCAGGCTGTCGAAGGTAAATATGTTCAATGGTAGCAGGGACCCTTCCGACCACTTGGATATCTCCTCCTCGTAGGTGCGTGCTTATGGCTATTCTGAGGCCATTAAGTGCAGACTGTTTGACACCACCCTCGCGGACCAAGCCCGCTGATGGTGGTATCGACTCCCAGCCAACTCAATCGAGAGCTGGCAGGATCTGAGGGCGAGGTTTGCTGCACAATTCTTGAGGGGTCGAAGACGCCTCAAGAATCCGGCCTACCTCTCCCGGGTTAGGCAGGGAGATGGTGAAAGACTCCAAACGTGGCTCCAGAGGTTCACCAAGGTCGCAATGGAGGTGAGGCATTTATCTGATGTTTCCCTACTCTTGGCCGCGAGCTCCGCGGTGCGCGAGGACACGTTCTTCGCGTTCTCGATCAGTAAGAAGCCCCCGCGAGCGTACTCGGATTTCCTGGGTCGAGCCAGGAACTACATCAACGCGGAAGCCTCGACTTCGAAGAAGTCCAGGCCCGCAAAGGTCTCCCGAGGAAACCTTAAAGGGGAGCGTCGGAAAGAGATGAAAAGGCCTGTTGAGCTCTCCGCAGGCGGCAGTCGACAGGCCCGCAAGGAAAAAAGGCCTCGCGACTCGGGTCTGGGGCCAGGGGTGGTTCGAGCTTGTAAGCCGCGGTATGACAGGTACCAAGAGCTCACTGTCTCGATCGAAGAGGTCTTTGTCAACTCGTGTGGCGAGGTTGACTTTTGACCCCCGGTGCTGTTGAAGGGGAAAGTGCTGGAAAAGCACCAGGACAAGTTCTGCTTGTTCTACAATACGGCCGGGCACACGACCGCAATCTGTTTTGACCTCAAGGATGAGATAGAATATCTCATTCGTCGAGGGAAGCTCACGGGGTACTGCAAAGATGCGGACCGCGGAGCAAGAAATTCACCCAGCCGAGAAATCAAAGGCGACATTCGTACGATCACAGGAATGCCTTATTTTGGGGGGCACTCTAAGTGGTCCATGAAGGATTACACCCGGGAAGTGCGACAGAAGCAGTCCGGAGGAATTTTCCAAGTTACAGAGGCATCTTCGGAACCTCCTCGGAGATTTGTGAACGAGCTCAAGTTCACGTACGCAGATGCCGTAGGTGTCCGGTTCCCACATCACGATCCCTTGGTAATTTCTGTAATGATCGGGAACCATCTAGTCCACTGATGCCTAATTGACGATGATAGTTTGGTGGACATCCTGTACTTAGAGTCCTCGAGAAGATGAGGATTAGTCCCCAGAGTCTGCGAGCGGCTGCGAGCCCGCTGCACGGCTTCACAAGAGATTCTATCTTTCCGGAGGGAAGCATAGAGTTGGCCGTCTTGTTTGGCGAAGAGCCGACGAGATCAACCGCCATGTCCAACTTCATGGTAGTCAAAGGTAGGTCTTCTTATAATGCCATCCTCGCGAGTCCGACCCTCATGGCCATGAAGGCGGTAACATCCATCTACCACCTCTGCCTAAAGTTTCCCACACCCCGCAGTGTCGGAGTCGTCTGGGGAAATCAGTACGAGGCTCGGATGTGTTACACCACAAGTGTCAGATCGGCTCCCGCTGACTCAAGCGGAAAGCGAACAACCGAGAAAGTAGGTCTGATGAAAGGTGAGGCCCTTACTATCGGGGTTCCCGAAGCCCGGTGTGAGGACACTGAGGAGGTAGAAATAGATAACCTCAGCACACCTCGCAGAATCAAGATTGGGACTTCACTGAGTCCAGAAGTGCGCGAGGCTTTAAGTACGCGAGACGTGTTTGGAGTCACAGCAACATATAGGGCATCGATCCCGATCTTATGTGCCAACGTCTCAATATCGATCCTCGGGTCCCGACCCGGTGGCAAAAGAGGAGACCACTCGACCCCCGAGAGAGCCCAAGCGCTTAAAGACGAAGTCGATAAGCTTATTAGGGCCGAGTTCATTCGCGAAGTGAAGTACCCGGTTTGAATCTCGATTCCTGTTCTGGTCCTAAAGCCAGACGGAAGATGGAGATGCTGTGTGGACTTCACCAACCTCAACGAAGCCTGCTCAAAGGATAGCTTCCCCGTGCCCCGAATTGACCAGATAGTCGATGCTACCGCGGGCCATGAACTCCTTAGCTACGTGGACGCATATTCTGGGTATAACCAGATTCCTATGTTTCCTCGAGACGAAGAGCACACGACGTTCATCACCGATCGTAGGCTTTATTACTCTATGGTCATGCCCTTCGGTTTGAAGAACGCAGGGGCAACTTATTAGAGGTTGGTGAACAAATTCTTCGCGGAGCTGCTAGGAATCTCGATGGAGGTTTACATCGACGATATGCTGGTCAAGAGTCAGTAGGGCAAGATCATGTCACGCACCTAGATCAAACCTTCTCCATCCTTCGACAAACCAACATGATGCTCAACCCGAGCAAATGTACCTTCGCGGTAAAAGCTGAGAAGTTCCTAGGCTTCATGGTAAGTTAGCGAGGAATAGAGGCTAACCCAGAGAAGATCTAAGCCATCCTCGACATGGGCCCCCCTCGAAGAAGGAAGGAAGTCTAGAAGCTCACGGGATGCATCGCTGCGTTAAATAGGTTGTCTCCCGTTCGATTGACAAATGTCTCCTATTTTTCAACATTCTTCGTGGCAGCAAGGAGTTTGCCTAGACCGAGGAATGTGAACGAGCCTTCCAAGAGCTCAAGATCTATCTCGGGCATGCCCCGGTTCTGGAAAAGCCATTGACGGGAGAGAAGCTTTTCAGTTACCTCGCGGTAATGGAGCATGAAGTCAGTTCAGTCTTAGTCAAGGAGGCAGCCGGAGTGCAGGTGCCGCTATACTACGTCAGCAAACGTCTCCTCGACGTTGAACTGAGATATCCTGAGCTCGAACGACTCGCCCTCGCTCTCATCACCTCGACCAGGAAGTTGCGGCATTACTTCCTGGCTCACCCAGTGGTCGTACTCACCAACCACCCGATGAAACAAGTACTGCGCAGACCGGAGGTCTCGGGCAGACTTGTAAAGTGGGCGGTCGAGTTGACGCAATTCGACATCCTATACCAACCACGGACTGCAATTAAGGGACAAGCCCTGGCAGACTTCATTGCCGAGTTCACATTTCCTTCGAATGAGGATCGGGATAGGCAAATAGAGCCCCCGAAGTGAAGCATATCGATTGCGAGGATAACTTGAATGCGGACGCCTTGGAGAAGCTAGCCAACAGCAGAGACACGGAGCTCCTTCGCTTAGTCCCGATTGAAATCATACCCGAACCAAGTATCGCAAAGCGAGACTTGGTATAGGCGATCGACTCTGAGCCTTCATGAATGGATGATATCGTCGTCTATCTGAAGAAGGATAAGCTGCCAAAAGACTGAGAACAGGCCCAGAAGGTCAGGTACGATGCCGAACACTACTTACTACTGAATGACAAGTTATACAAGAGAAGGGTTTCGACCCCGCTGCTTCAATGCCTCAGCAACAAGGAGGCCAAGAAAGTCCTCAGTGAGATTCACGATGGAGTTTGTGGGAATCATGCTGGGGGGCAGTCCCTCGCACATAAGGTATTGTTGCAGGGATTCTATTTGCCCACTATGAAGCGAGATGCTGCTGATTACGTGAAGAAATGTGAAAAGTACCAGAGGTACTCTGCGCTTATTCGAGCTCATCCAGAACGGCTCACGACTATTTTTTGCCCATGGCGCTTCGCAAAGTGGGGAATCGACATCATCGGTCCACTTGCCAACGGCGTCCGGAGGGCTCAAGTTCGCCATCATAGCGGTGGATTACTTCACCAAGTGGGCTGAGGCCATTCCCTTGTCCACCATCACCGAGAAGAACCTGACGAAGTTTATCCGCGAGCATATCATCTACAGGCGGTCAGGGACCTCTGTTATCAGCTCGGCATCAATAAGGACTTCTCAGCACCGTACTATCCGCAAAGTAATAGCCTGGTCGAGGCCGTCAATAAGATCATCAAGGTTACCTTGAAGAGATTCCTCGACACACTCAAAAGGCGATGGGCCGCTGAGCTGTCTTTAGTCCTTTGGAGTTATTGCACCACAGCCAGAACGGCCACCGGAGAAACTTCATTCTCCATGGCTTACGGCACCAAAGCGATGATCCCCGCGGAAGTAAGAGTTCCCTTGTTTTGATATGAAGATTTTGACGAAGAAACTAACACTTCCCTCTTGGCCGCGGAGAGAGATACAATCGAGGAGCGAAGAGAGGTCGCAAGAGTCCGAATGGAAGCCCAGAAGCAGCAGATGGCGAATTATTATGACTCCAAAGTGAAAGAAAAAAATTTAAGGTCAGGGACATCGTCCTCCTACAGGTATTTCAGAACACCAAGGAGCCACGAGATGGGGTACTTGGATATTCATGGGAGGGACCCTACCAAGCCACCGAGGTTCTACGATTGGGAGCTTACCGACTCACGAACCTCGCTGGGGTCCCGATCAGACATCCTTGGAATGCGGAGCATCTCAAGAAGTATTACCAGTAGGCTCCATTCGCTTGTACTTTACTTACCCTCTTGTATTGTCACTCTTTTGTAATTCAGCGTTAAATGAATAAAAGTTCAGCAAGCTTGATACCAAGTGTGTTGAAAAAAAAAATAAAAAAAAAAAAGAGAGTCAGCGGAGTAGACTATAAATTCAAATGTCTGCGAAGTAGACTATAAACTCAAAAGTTTGCAGAGTATACTCTAAACTCGGTGTATAAAGGAAAGAACTGCGAAGCGAAAAATTCCTAGAAGCACTACCCTCGACTGTCTTCTTGTACGAGAAGAAGCGTTTAAGAAAACAGGAGGGGCGCCCGGGGTACCACAAAAGAAATAGGTGCGCCCTATAGGTACTTCGTAGGTGTACGAAGCTAGAACGCGTGGGTCCGAAGGGCTTAAGTAGGTTTTAATCGTTGAAACTTCCTACCACACAAAGGTTAGTCTTGTCAGACCATTTCTTCGAAGAAGGAAACCTGTTCGGGGATTAACTTAGGAAGTATGGCTAATTTTCTCCTAGAGCCATTCTACTCTTCGAAAAAGATAGAAGACCTAGGTACGCTTAAAGAAAGAACTCCAAGGCGTGAAAGACTTAGGAAATTTTTTCAAAAAATTAAACTAAGTCTTATCACCAAAGCGTATAAGTCAAGAGGCCACACCCTATTCAGAAGCATCATCGACCGTTGCGAGTAATAAGGTGCTTTCAAATTTCGTTGGCTATTAGATTTGCCCAAGGTCATTCCTTCGAAGAAGGAGCTTGGTTCGGGACAATCCTTCGAAGAAGGAAGAACCCGGAGTAACTCGGAGCATCTTTCGAAGAAAATCAAGTTCGAGTTACGGTCTAAATAGTCGCATAATTAATCTTAAGTATGATCCTCGGAGAGGGCATAGGTCAAATTAAGATCCTCGAAGAAAACACAATTAATTTTAGCGGTTGATCCCGCAGTGATTTGATCGTATAAATTAAGCAAGCAAATTGATGAGCTGCATAAGAAGTAAATATACACTTTTGTAAAAGCAAAAGCCAAGTTTTATTTATTTAAATAAAAGTACAGGATGTGGGCGTCCGGAAGAAGGACCCCGAAAAAAAAGGACAAAAATATCAACAGCTAAGGAGACGGTTGCTGAAGTGGATGCGGGAATTCACGCCTAACTTCTACGATGAAGTTCCACCCGGGGTGAAGGGCCTTGAGTTTGTCCAGCACCCGATTGGCACCATCGATGGTGGCCAACTTGATCTCATTTCAGTAGCCCATGCTCTGGTAAAAATCGAAGATCCATTGTTGTCTCCTCAATTCGATAAGATTGTCGAAAGTGGGGCTCTTTTTATAGTCAGCCACGGCGGAGCGGATCCTAGCCTTGTCACCGTTGAGGTCAGCCTCGGTCCTACAGAGTGTGCCTAGGGTGGTTTTAAGCTTGCCGTTGAGTGCCTGGATTCTCGTCTCAGCTGCTACTCTCAAGCCCTTCTCTTCCTCGAACGCTGCCTTCTCGGAGAGAGAGTTCTCTTTGCGAAGACGACGCTTTTCCTCCAGGGCTTTCCACGCCTCTTCCTACTGTGTCTTCGCCTAAGCCAGTCCGACTTCGAACTGGGCTTTTACCTCCGCGCAAGCTGCTTTCTCTTTTTCCAACTCCCCCCGGAGTTTGGCCACTTCCTTCGCGTGTTCCCTCTTGCACTTCTGGTGCTCTTGAGGCTTTCGTTGGCTAGCTCTATCATTTTCGTTGAAATGTCCGATCGGGAGGAGGCCTCGCGGAGCTCGGCAGCAAGCTTCTCTTCCTTTTCGCGGAGGCGAAGCAGGGCTTCCCTGCCTTAGGCGAAGATGGCCTCGGACCTCCGGGAGTAGGTGAAGTTAGCAAGGAAAGCCTGCAACAACTAGAACAGTTAGTAACGAGCATGTTGGTCCTTCGAAGGAGAAAGCCTCGGCAAATCTTACCCTTGAGAGTAGCCGCATGCCCTCCCTGTTGCTAACTTGGAGCGACTCCTCGGATAGCCGCCTGAAGCTCTCTTCGGACCAGATCTCGTCCAGCATAGGACCGAGATCGAGGATCCAGGCGAAGGACCCCGAGGGAGTGTACTACCCCTCGCCAAAAATAGTCCCCGCCGGGAGCAATTGTAAAATCCTCTAATGGATCATTGGCAGGGGCAGAACCCTCGAGGGGACCCAGGGAAGCCCCGACGGACTCTATCCTCGAGGCCTCTGTAGCTGGTGCCCTGGGCGAAGATGGGCCCGCTGCTCCGGCGCAAGTAGTATCGCTCTCCTTTCGGGACAGAATTCTCGAAGGAGGAGCATCTTCCACCATTTGTTTCCCCTTGGCCTTATCCCCTGTGGAAGATTCGGGGACGGGGGTTGGACGATCGGGGGTCCCTATTGGGACCCCAAGAGGCTAAAAAGTTCATATGCAGGCAAGAAGCAAGTTTGTGTCAGCTAATATTAAAGTTGTATCTACAATTTTATTTTTGCAAGAAAAACGACTGCTTACCGTCGACGAGGACGATGGGGGCAGAGCGCCTCGGCCCAGGTTGGATTTGGGTCGAAGACCCAGCACGCGTCGCCTGCCTATGTGAAACATCTGGTCCCGAAGGAGCCAGACCTTCTTGCTCCACAATAAAGTCCTCGACGCTCAGTAGGGGATCTTGCGCCAAAGTAGTCGGAGGGCTCGGTGTGATCGGAGGAGGTTCGCGAAAAATTTCCTCCGTGGCGATGAACGCCATCTGAGCAGCCTCGCCAAAGGAGACCCCATCGTGAGTCGTCGTTAGGGGATTCTCCTGTGGCGCTTAAGAGTTCTCATACTCTGGGGCGGACTTTTTCGGAAGCACCTCAGAGTCCTTAAAACTTGGAACCGCCCCGGTCTGGGAAGATAGGTCACCCTCGCCCTTGGGGGAAAGGGGATGAGAGGAAACAACCTCAGGAGTAACCTCGAACTCCGTTCGTTATCGTTTAGGGTTTAGGCGATGGGGCCACAAACTTGGAAGATCCGGGCTTCTTCGAAGATGAGGCCACACTTTTCCTTTTCAACGGTCGGGAGGCAGTGGCTTTCTTCGGCTAGGCGACCTGGGTCGAAGGCTCCGTTGCTGTCTTCGGCTTCTTCGGGCCCGATTTCTGCCCGCGGAGCTGGTTCGGGTCCAGCTCCATTCGAGTGGAAATCCACCGGTACTCTACAAGATTGTCCTCGGTAACGAGGGCCTGTACATCTCTACCCTCATCTGGGGAGGCAAGGGCAGCATAGATCCGCTGACCTTGGGCCACGGTCACTGGGGTGCGGTGGAAGGACTCTGCGCAAACACGGATGTTAGGTAAGAGAATGCAGCAAACAAAAAGAAAAGAGCTAAGTGAGGAGCTTACCAGGAACATTGTAGTTCCTCGGGACAGGTTTTGCTCCCTCCACGAAGCTGAAAGGGTCGAAGTTCCTCCCGACCCAGAAGTTCTTGTCCTTCCATCCCTCGCAGCAGGATGAAAAGTTTGTCATAATGATCCTCTTCTTCTCCCAGGGCGCCAAGAATAAGTACCCCACCTCCGACTTCTTGGAGAAAGGCTTGTAGAGGTGACAAACCTCTTCCATGGCGAGGTCGACCTCGAATAGCTGCCTCCACAGAATGTACATCCCCGCCATAAACTTATAGGCGTTCAGGTTCAGCGGACTCGGCGATAGGCCCCAATGGGCAAAGACTCCCTGGACGAGGGGATGCAGTG
The DNA here is from genome assembly GCA_018132145.1 of Boehmeria nivea var. tenacissima. Classification (NCBI taxonomy): domain Eukaryota; kingdom Viridiplantae; phylum Streptophyta; class Magnoliopsida; order Rosales; family Urticaceae; genus Boehmeria; species Boehmeria nivea. The sequence continues at coordinate 5,304,985 of CM030882.1, forward strand.
GGAGCCCTACCCCGTGCTTCATTATGGCCTTGTTAAAGGCCACCAGTGAACAGGGTGGGCGGTTGGAGCGCTCCTCCGAGGACATCGCCCAGGTGGTTATGCCCCCGGGCAACTGAAATTGCTCCTGGATGTGCCCTACGTCGTTCTCGGAGCATATAAAGACTCTGGCCTCCGCAGCGATGGTGGGCGAAGGCGACGCAAGGACGGGGTCGTCGGCCGCGCCTGGTGGCAGTTGCGGGGCGGCTGTCGTCTGCCGTGGTTCAACGGGTGTAGCCTCGGCCACTCGTGAACCCGAGGCTGAGGACTCGGGCCTGGTGGCCACAGCTCGGTACGACCGCGATACTAGGTCGCCTTCCACGGTCGCCGGAGAAGGAACCAGAGCGGCTGAAGTCTTCTTCTTCTTCTTCTTCTTCTTCGCTATTGCCGCGGTCGAAGGCGGTGGCGGCGAGGGCGCCACTGGCAAAGCCGGTGGCGAGGGTTCGAAGCGCTTAGAAGAAGACTCAGACCCAAACCCAGCGCCGGACGAGGATGATGCAGACTCGCCGGACATTTTCTTAAAAAGAGAAGCACTATTCAGACCCCTCAAAACCCCAAAAACGCTCAAAACAATTAAAACCTAAAACTGCCCAGAAAGTGGAAATCTAAGGAGAGTTCGTAGAACTTACTAATAGGTAGTGGATGGTGCTGGCGGAAGAACGTCGGAGAAATCTTAGCAAGTCGGAGAAATCTTCGCGAGTCGAAGAACAGAGAGCGAGTTCGTCGAAGTTTTGAAGTTTTTAAGAATCGGAGAGCTCGAGATTTTTCATAAAAATGGCAATCGGTGCAAAAGTTCATGAAGTGAGAGAAAAGAGAAGATTTATAGGCGAAAGAGGGAAGCGAAGAGGCGAGATCTCTTTGCGCCTTTTTGCCCCAAACCCCGAGCATAATTCTGGGATGTCGGATTGGAATCTTTCCCTCATCATTTAACGGCCAGGGATTTTCAAAGAGAATCTCATTATTACCTAACGTCAGCAAATCCAATCGAAACGGCAGAAACCCAAAAGGTGTCAGGGCATTAACTGCCCATCATTCAAAAGGCACGACTTTTCAGTAAGGAAGCGTCCCAAGGAAGGAATCCCGAAGGGCACGGCTCGTACCGTCAGGATTGGGGGGCAGATGTTGTAGGTGGATTTTCATCCGAGGTCGTAGCTTCGGGGGCGAAGTCCCCAAAGAGCAACAACCACGAGGGAGAATGCCCGGTATCAGCGCAGCATCACCACGTCATCAAGTAAGTTTTCATCGGGGGAGTCAGGAGCTAGGGTTGTCGGAGATCACCATCGCTCCAGCACCCACGAGGATAGTCAAAGGAGGCATCACCAATGGTGGAGCTTGTCTTGTATTAAGATCCTCGGAGAATGATAACTAAGCAAGAAGATCACATAAGCCCGGGAATGGACTAGACCTGCGATGGTATCCGCGGGGAGGAGTTAAGGGCTAGTCAAGACGGAGGGCTCGACCCGCCAAGCTGGAGAGCCCCGATCGATGATGAAGTCCGCGCATGAATATTTAGATTAGGTCTCTCCTTGTAATGATGGATTGACCCCGATTATGGGGATGTCTGATAGGTACTGTAAACATCCCGTTCCCAATGTACGTCGGAAATTAGTTTGTAACCCACTCCCGTAATTCAGAGAGGGTATGGTTGACTGTGTGTTTAGGTTACCTAACCACTAAAATTTAGGGATGGTTTGTCAGACCTCATTAATGTAACCTTCCCCCCTCTCCTCTCAGCTAACCTATAAAAGGAAGAGGAGGAGAAGGGATAAAGGGTTGGAAGAAATTTTGGTCGGAATTCTCTGTAAGAAATTCACTTGAAATACCAGAAAAAGTGGATGTAGGATATTACTCTAGATGAGGGCCGAACAACTCTAAAACCACCGTGTTATTAACTTTTCTAGCTGATTCTTCCCGTTTCATTGGCGCATCACAGCCTAGAGGTGCGGATCATGGCGTTGGTTCAAATTTCACACCAACACTTTCTGAGCACCATCTCTACCATCTCACGGCCTTAATACTCGACATTCTCCTCCACGTCCCGGTACCTGGTCGCGAGGTCCGCCACCTCATCGCACAAGTCTATCACGTCATCGCACTGATATTTCACTCGCGAAAAACAACATATGCAACTAATAAAAATTCATTATTTATGCCAAAATGCAAGATGTTTGACAATGATCAATCAGTTACGAAAACTTATCAATTTGCGCCTTTGGGCTGAAAGATCGTTCACAGATACTTTATTTATACATAAATAATATTTATTTATTATTATTGATGAATCGTAATTTTACTTATTTTTAAGTATGTATTTACCCCATAATTAATGTCAAAATACTATCATTTTAGTCATTATTGATTCTTTCAATGATATGTAGGTTAATTGGGAGCAATGAGAGCAAATGGAACAAAAACAAGAAAATTCGGAGCAATTTGAGTTGAGGAAAACGAAGACTTCACTTTGTGACAAAATTACACGAAGATTTTTGGACGTTTTGTGCGCTATAATGCATATCAAATTAAAGATCTTCGAAAGAGCTTTCGAACGGTGTATCATACGCGTGATTTTGACAAATAACGAAGGAGATATGGTATTTTGAAAAGCAGTGCGCGCAGAGTGACGGAGACCCGCAAAATCGCAGTGCCGCAGCGCCCACAAAGTAGCGCCGCGGCGCTACTTCGAAAAGACGACCCGTAAAATTGTGAAAACACTCTGAAAAGGCCCAAATTACCCTAATTTGACCTAAAACTATAAATAAGACACTTAGAACTCGAAAAAGCATTCTTCCTTTCAGTTTAGAGCGTATTGGAGGCGAGACGAAGGGCGTTCTCGCGATGGAGTCTTTCCGAGCCATCAAGAGTTCTTTCTTTCACCTTTGCTTTTCTTTTTCCTAAATTTGTTTTCTAGGGCTACGATGTAGCCGGACCTATTGCTATGTAGAAGTTATTTTCAATTCAATTGATGTTTCTTATTCCATTGTATGATGATTAGTTTGATTTATTCTTAATGCTTGTATGATATTGATCACATTGTACATGATAAATTGGTTCTTAATTAGAGGTCGAGAGATAATAATTAGAACGCTCTCTAGTCAAATTAACATATGAAGGATATTAAGTTAGAGATAGCTAATACGCTTATGTGGTACTTTGAATTCCCGTTCGTTATGCAATCTAGTATTAATGTTTGAGATCGAGAGATGAAACTTGATATTAGTATTAGGCTAGTCGATGCTCGAGAGAGATTGGTTAGTAAATTAGCGAATTCGCCATCATCATAGGAATAGAAAATTAATTGATTGAATTAACGGATACGAGTAATTGGTCTAGGTGAAATCGAAAGCCCTAGGTTCTTTTACATTGCTTTATATTTATTTTTGTCGCATTCTTCAATTATTTCTTCTTGCTTTAGTTAGATATTCATTCTTTTTCATTACATTGTTCAATTAGAGTTAGGATTAGAGTAGTTTAGTACTTAGTGCACAAGTCCTCGTGGGATCGACACTCTATTTATCACTTTATTACTTGAAACGATATCGTGCACTTGCGATTTCGCACATCAATTATTCATTTTAATAATTATATTATTTTTTCATTTAATTATTATATAATTAATATATGAAATATAACTAACAGAACTGTGCAATTTATAATTAAAATCAACACTAAATATGTACGTACAAGCAAACTAATTGTCAAAAAAAGTAATGGAAAATAAAATTGCTAGAAAAGATAACAAAATATAACATAATATCCCATAAAAATAAGAAAACTAACTAATATCCTAGGTCTGGAGTAGCGTGATCATTATTCTGGTCGTCCTTGTGTGCAGCTATATCCCTTCCCTTATTGATCTTGACTTCACCACTCGTAGCGGTCGTAGTACGTTGAAGCTCGTGGTCACTGAACCTGGGAATGGTGGTCCAAAACTCAGTTCTGTGCAATGGTTTAGTTGGACTTTTGCAGCACCTGCTCAGTTTTCAGTTGGCGTTAAGTGACTGCCGCCAACTTAATATGAAGATGATCTCACTATTCATCAATCTCAATGCGAAGCTAATCCACGCTCGCTGCTTCTGTTGCCCTTAAAAACTGACCCAACGATACTTCTTACTGGTACTTTTTTGACCCTTTTGTCCCAGCTGGACGAAAGTGTCTTCTCCTTTCCAAAAATGCGCCAGATCACGTTTCACTCCAACTCATGTTGCTGGAACTAAGTAAGAAGAATTACCGACTGAACATGTGACACCATCTAATCATGCGCCTCTACGATTTGTTTCTGCTCATAATATAATAAGATTTTATAAATGAACAATATAATATTATCAATTAATGCATAAAATCATATTTAAAGCATATTACTTACTTATGGGGAATGCGCATGTTCATTTTGCCAACCTCCTCTTTATCCGGGCTTTTGAGGCAACTTGACAGGAGAACGTGATATTTGGATCGAGGTATCATAATAGAGAAAAAAAAATAAACACTAGTAAAGTAGTGATTTTTGAATATTAAACATGAATTATGGAGGAGAGTAGCTACATACTAGCCTATATACATAATCAACATACGATCGCAATTAGTTGTAAAATTGTGATTGTTGTTGGGCTCGATTTTCTTCCATCATATGCGATGTAGAGCTAACAAAATTTTGACATAAATTTGTTTGAAATTTAATCATATATTACAATTAAAAAAAATAAAATGTAAAAAGAGATTAAAAACCAGTACTTGTCCATCATTTGTCTTCGAATAATCGCACAGGTAGTTCTAGTCATCTGCGCTACTGATATGTGAATGTGGCTTTGCATTTGCACCAACAGGGTCCGTTTCACCGTTGTTTTGCTTCCACCAAATCGTAGTTGTTGCGGAGGCGTGTCAAGGCATAATGAAGAAGAGAATCAATCTGAACTATGAACTCTACGTTTTACAAGTGTAAAATGATTTGCATCTAGTAGTTAAAAAAAAAAAGGCAATATACATTAAACAAACAAATTTATACAGAAAATTAAAAAAATGATAATATTTTAGTGACTTATAATAAGACATTAAAGCATAACATCTTTGATATCATGTGGCAATATATTCAATCGTGACAGTTCAGCGAGCATAAAATACGCACTACAATGCATCTCTCCGCCACTAGATACATAGAAGTATTGCCTACAAAGTTCAGGGATGACGGGTCCATTATCAACTTAAAGCGGCTACCGGGTGGCAAATCTTGAAGGGCACGGTGCATGCTATGGTTCATATTTGGTCCCTATCTATGTGGTGCATTTGGGTCACGCTAGACATGACACGGCTTCGGTAGCCGGCTTGATCCATGGGTGGAATTCGATGATCCAGATGATGCGCAGCAATTGGGTAGGCCCACCACTTCACTTTCACTTAGGCCCGGGCCAAGTGAGTTGAGGGACCCTATTGGGCTAGAGAATCCTCTTTAGTGCCACCTGCACTGGGAGCCGAGCCCACACTTTTGCTATGCTCGTACTAGAAGAGGGGGTGATAGCCATACATACGTATAGGAAAATCTAGATATGTAGAAGAAGAAAATTAACCGTATAGAATGTTAGAAGGTAACAAAATAATATAATGATAATTAAAAATATTTGATACGTTATTGTAGAAAGTTATGCTTCTAAAACCAAAATACTTATTCTTCTTTGTCATCTGATGCGTAGGCCTCGCCATTAGTGGATGAACTAATTATGTCAAAGTCATTGATAATAGGTTCTTCAGCGTACTCATATAATGTTTCATCCACATCCGTCTCATCGTCAATAAACTCATCATCCCCTGCGTCAGGTTGTGATATTGAATAACACTGACTTCATGGGAAATGTTTTTGATTACTTATCTCGCAACGTCTTATTGATGCATCTGGACGTTATTAAGGTCCGACACTTAAATTTTTATGGCGGCAGGTATTGGTACATCATCTTCTAACAATATTTGTGCATCATTATCATCATATTCTAGAATATCCTACAAGTGTCTTTAGGTGAATCTCTTAATAATCTTCAAATTTAGTTTGGTTTGTTAGGGTCCTCGACATAGAAAATCTATCGAGCATGACTAGCTAATACAAAAGTGTCTTCCTTATATGCCTCTCGACTAGTGTCGATACTAGTAAAATAAAGTTGGAATTGGACATGTCTCCAACACCTATAGGTGTCAAACTACTTGTACTTGAATAACATAACAGTGTACCCTTTGATAAAGGAGAATTTGACACCGGCATGCGTTCCTGGAACAAAAACTCAACAATTATGTGTCGGTCTACGCTCATCTCTTTGTGCGACCTACAATTTCACTCCATTTACTATATATTCGTTGTATGAGACAACTCAAAGATCTAGCTCGCAGATTACTAGTTTACCTCAGCCACTTTCGGCCTATATAGTTCTCCTATCCTTCGTTTGAACCAAGCAGTAAACGTAAATTGTTGGGAGTGTTGCAATATTCGTAGATGGATATTCGACTTGTAGTAATTGCAAATGTTCTTTGTATGACATTAATCATCAATACTTTCAAGTGAGCATTATTTATAGCTATAAAAGAAAAAAACCAATGATACATTTAAGTAAGAAACTTACTATATGTGTGGTTGCACTGCTATCTAATTGCTTAGTACAAACCATCGTGCCTTCTCCACTATTGCTCTCGGTAGGAAAATAAATTATTTCGTGCCAATCTCCCTACTAACAGGCTTTAATATTTCAAGTGCATACTCTCTTTCATCGATGGTAATACCCTTAGTTGTTCTATCGCGCATCTCAAACTTTGATTGCACAACTTTCAAGTATTGAGTTCAAAATGTCAGGACTTCTTCAACATTGTACCATTCTACAATACATCTCCCGGGACGTGCCTTATTGCGAACATATTTTTGAAAAAAATATTCAAGATTTGTTTCAAATAGATACATCCATCTCAAATAAACGCGGCAAGCCAACATTGCTTGTTGAGGGAAGGGAACTACCAAGTGAACCATTAGTATAAAGAAAGCAAGATGGAATGTGTGCTTGAGCTTACACAACACCAGAACAATCCCTTGTTCCAATCTTTGGAGATTGTTAACATGTCGAGTCTTTAAAGTCGACTTCAAAAAGAATTATGATAACTCCACCAAAGTATCGCATATTGATTTAGTCAAATAAGGCCGAAACGTGATGAGAATGATTGGTTGGAATAGGATTTGACATTCATTAGATTTGAGGCCGTATAACTTTCCATTTTTAACATTGGATTTTCCTGATAAACTGGCTATGAATCCGTCTTCAAAGCGAACATATTTCATAAAACTACACAACTATCATCTCTCTACCATACGTAACACGTAACTAGCATGCGATTTTACATATCGATCATTTCGTTTGATAAGGTAAAGTTACATTCGTATAATCATGTCGTATCAATCCTTTCTTACCTTGTCGGTGTCCATTGTCTTTCCCAGGATGTCAAGTATCATTTTAGGCAAGTTATCATAAATATTTTTCTCCATATGCATGGTACTGATGTTATGCCGAAGCAATAATATACGACAGTACGGGCGTTCAAAGAAAATATTGCTCTTTGTCCCCTTTAGCTTGCACACATCTTGATTATATTTTTTTCCAATAGTATGGCTTGTGCTTGACCAGAACAATCATCGGTATGTGCTCCAATTCTCTTAGACGATCTAATTCTATCCCAAGTGGACCTGCGGAGAGCTTTTCTTATTTTCTATTAGAGTATCATTACCTCTCCCAAGGATTATCACTTGTTAAAAATCTTTTGTGGCCAACGTATGCTATTGTGTCATGGAACCTAATAGGCGATATGTTCTCATTGCAAGTTCAGCATGCTTAATAATCGGTACTGCTCTATCCTAAAAAGTACCCATACGCTGGAAACTTGTTGATCATCCTTATTGGAGCAACGCACAAATTAAATATCTTATTCGACATGCAGTCATAAGTCTTTATCCCCGTCCCCTACAATAGGTTAAGTTCGTCTACTAGGAGAAGTACATAAATATCAATGTATTTACGGAGAGAATCCGTTCTTGGTATCAATAAAGTCAACATAAATAAAGCATCGGACATAAACCTTCCCGGTAGCGTGTTATTTGGGACTAGAATGACCTGCCACATACTATCCGAGAGACATATATCTCCAAATTGGTTGAACCCGTTGCTTGCAAGACTGAGACGAAAAGTTCTCAGCTTACGAGCAAAATCTTAACACAAATAGTCATAATGATTCAAAGCTTCTTCATCAACTAGGTGTCGTAACACTTCTTCCTTCTTTGACCTTTTGACACGGTGCCATGTTAGTGTGTCATGAACTTAAGAGGCGTTTGAGCTTACTAGTGATTAAAAAAAAACGCAGCACCGGTCTCAAGATTTTTCTTCCACGTGTTGTTTTTGCATTCCAACGATTAGTATCACATACCAGGCAGACAAGTTTTAAGATCTGCATTCTCTTTCCAAAACAAAGCATATTTATGCTTGTATGCATGTATGGACTCATATCCTAAACCAAGGCTACGTAGGTACCTTTTTTTGTCTCATAATGGTTCTTTGGAAAGTTCGCATGCTTAAAAGCTTACGCAACAACGGAACCATCATATATTTTGCCATATTTGTCATTTTACAAGTAACTTTGACATGCATCATTCTCATTATGAAACTTAAGATTGATAAGTCATCGCATCCGGAAAACAATGGTTTTGCCATGTTTGCAAATTATTTTTAATCTCAAGATTATTGTTTGAAAACGTTGGTTCACCTTCTTCTTTGTCCGGACTCCGACTAGGATCATCTCCACCAATATTAAGAAAGGTTTCGCCAAGTAAGTCTTCCACACCATTATCAAAACCGATGTTGCTCGCCTCGTCTTTTCTGTTAGAGCACGTTTGGTTTGGTGGAATGTGAATGGATTGGAATGACAATTCCTATTCTCATGTTTGGTTGAATAAAAAATACATGGGAATAGTCGTTCCAAAGGAATACTCATTCTAGCATATATAGGAATCAGCATTCCTAAACTCAACTTATGGAATGCCAATTCCTTTCCAATTCTCAAACTTACTAAAATAATTTTGGCCTAAATTACTCTTTTTAAAACGTATTTTTTATCTTAATTTTTTCACGTATCTTAGATATAATGGGCTAAACCACTTAACCACTCACTTTCACATAGCCCTATTTTGTTTATATCCATAATGAGTGCTACATATTAACTTATTAAACCTACCCCTTGACGATCACAGCACTGGTAGCCGAAGGTACACAAGAAGGAGAGCTTCGATTGCCTCGTAGATTTAGCTCTGAAAAAAAAATGTTATAAATAGATAGCTGCAATTAATCCAAGTCTATTTCCTAATGACCCTACTTTTGTTTATAATATAGTATTTCTCCTCTTTTTATATAACCTAATTTGCTTTTGTAGTTAATTAAGGAAATAATTTTTGTCAATAAAAAAAAAAGAATAGTTTTGGGTTTCTTTTATTTTAGAATTTGATTCAATCTTAATCAAATTATGCTTGTAAATTTTTGGTTGTCATATATTGACTTGATAAAGGATTTTGGGTTTTTTTGGACTTGCGTGGTCAAATGTATAATCATAATTAATTATGTCTTATTTTTTTGTCAAAGAATAAAGCATACATTACATATCATTAACAGTTATGTTAATTTTTTGCTTTTAAGAATTCTATTTATCATATTTGCTTATTGTTAATTTTTTTTAAATAGTGATCTTTTCATTGGGGATTGATGAAAATATCTCAGTTACATGATGATATGGTCATGCTATAAAAAGAGAAGAGAGTGAGAAAATAGGCATTTCATAAATAATAAAAAAAACATTTTTAATCGAATATAGTTGTCTGCTTTATGACTTTAGAAAAATTTGCCTACAATTGCAAATCATGAAAAATGTAATAAAAAACCGAAGCAGGTTTTTTTTTTCTGTACAAAGACAGCTGAAGTGTAGACTCAACAGATAAATAGCATAGAATAGTAATCGGAATTTGAAAACTAAAAAAAAAATCCTTGAAATTTGATATATGACATTGCCTTGGTAGAATTTGCATAGAAATCCTTGAATATATCTATCAGGTTGACTGGACAATACTTCTCAAATGGATTAATTTGTTCAAGTATAGTTTATTTTAAGATTATTTTTTTCTAGTGTATTTTAAGTTATTTATTTTAGAAGTTTTATTGATTAATATTTTTTTAATGTAGGATTTAATCTGTGTGTATCTATATGGCTCATCTTTTAAGCAGGAGAAAAAAATTGATTAGCCTCTTAACATATTGGTCACATTTGTTGCATGTAGTGATTCGGTTTTTTCAATTACTGTAAATATTATAAAAGAGTGTTCTGAAATCAAATCTTTAAAAATACAAATATATGTTATTGACTCTTTTAGAAATAGACAAATCATCCATAGATTGGTCTATGAGAGTAATGTTGCTAGTCTTGATAATCTCAGAATGAATAAGCATGTTTTTACCATATTATATAGGATGCTTAAAACTATTGGCGGCTTGCGAGCATCAAAGTATGTTTGTGTTGATGAGTAACTAGCTATGTTTTTGCAAATTTTAGCTCATCATTCAAAAAATAGAGTCATTAAATTTCAATTTATGCGATAGAAGGAGACAATTAGTAAGTTTTTTCATAAAGTTTTATATTCCATCATCCGTCTACATGGAGAGCTATTAAAAGTACCTAAACTAGTTCTTGAAAGCTCAATTGATGAAAGATGGAATGGTTAAAGGCATACAAATCATTTTTTTTTTGTTTGTCATAGTTGATCGTCTACAATCATTCCTAATTAACATGTGTTCCTGCTGAAAATAAAATTACTTGGGAACACTATATGTCACACATATAAGAGTGAGAGTTCCTATGGAGGATAGAACTAAGTATTGAACTCGAAGAGGGGAAATTACCACAAATATTTTAGGAGTATATTCTCAAGACATGCAATTTATTTATGTACTGCCTGGTTAGGAAGGCTCAACAGCCGATGGTAGAGTACTTCGTGATGCATTACGTAGGAAAAATGGATTAAAAGTTCCAAATGGTATGACATTCTCATGTTTCTTTTTAAACATGCAATTATTATTAAATGTTAGAAACCTTTAAATTGATTTTGGAGTTTTTAATAATAAATATCTAGATTAATATTATCTTGTGGGTGATAGATATATAAATTGCAACGGATTCCTTCCTCCGTATCAAGGAACCTATTATCATCTTCAAGATTGAGGAAGAAGTGGATAATGACCAAATTCTCCACGAGAACATTTTAATCTAAGACATGCATTAGGTAGGAATGTTGTTGAGAGATGTTTTGGTGTCCTGATAAATAGATGGGCGATTCTTTGAAGTCCTGCATTCTATCCTATAAAAACGCAAAATAAAATTATCTTGGCATGTTACTTGTTACATAATTTTCTTAGGAGAGAGATGCCAAATGGTCCATTCAATCAAGTTTATTGTGATGGGAATCAAGAAAATCGTAATGATTTATCATATAATCCAATAAGCACTATTGAGACCTCAGATGAATAGAGTGAGTGGAGAAATATTCTAGCAGAACAAATGTACAATGAATATATACAATGTAGGCGTTGAAATTAACTAAAGTGTCTACAATGCAATTTGTGCTTTAGTATTTTTATTATATATCGTAATTGTTATCACATATGATTTGTCTCAATGACTATATTGTGGTTGATACTTTTCTGACTTTGTAAATGTAGTTGTTTCTTTACGGTATCATCTTTAAATCATTATGTTGTTGCTTTCTTATTCATATGCCTATTGTATTATTATAGACATATACTAGTATTAATAAGTGAATATCAATTTATTATTGTAGTTGATATTTTTTAATATGTATCAAGGGAAGAGTGAAATGTTTTTTTTTTCTTTTGCTTGCTAAAAAGAAATTTGTTCTTAATATTAGGATGGACACAAAAAAAAAAAAAAAACAGAGGACCAGGATTGAATAAGAGGTTTTGAACTGAGGAAGAAGATATCAAGCTAATTGAGTCCCTATTATAGTTACATAATGAAGGAAAATACAAAGCTAAAGGAAATTTTAAAGCTGGTTATTTAAAAGCTATTGAAACTCTCTTATCAAGAAAAATACATGGTTGTGACTTATTGGCAAAACTCCACATTGAGTTTCGAATGAAAACCTTGAAATCACAATTCCATGTTGTTCATGAAATGTTAACTGGTCCAAACTGTAGTGGATTTGGTTGGGATCGAGAGAAAAAGGATATGACAGCAGAGAAGCCAGTGTGGGATGCATACTTGCAGGTATACATTTTTTATTTTTTTTAAATGTAATTCATTAGTACAAGCTTCATTTTTTATATTAATTAGTACATTTTTTCTTTGTGTATTTACTACAAATTGATATTTTTAATTAATTTATGTTTACTTTTTTTAAGAGACATAAAGAGGCAAAACTTTTTAAAAATAAGTCATTTCCTTTTTATGATGATTTGTGTATTGTTTTTAGAAAAGATCATGAATGCGGAAAAGAAGCAGAGGCACCAGCGGATGTTTGAAGGAGCTTCAGAGGAAAGATGCAAAAAACGATGTTGAAGAAAATAATACCAATACTGAAGATAATATTTGAGATGGAGAGGAAGAAAGCATTCACAACATATTTTTCACAAGCTCAAAGAGTGTTTTATTCTCAATCTGAGGGATCGTCAACAAAAATAATAATAATAATAATAAAGTGCCGGATTCAAAGATTTTGCAGAAGCAATTAAAGAATTAACACTTCTTCTTGTTAGAGAAATGAAAGAATCTTTTACTTGACTTAGTCAAACTATTACTGAGGAACATATGATTGCGAAATAGATGGGGGTCAATGACGAGTTCATAAGGACGACTAATCTGTCCATGATAAACCGACACAAAACATGTAGTTTGATTATTCGTGATAATGACATATTAAATTTCTTTTGGGGTCTTCCTGATGAGGAGAAATATGAGTGGGTATTTGCAAAACTAGCTAATAAGATATAGATTTTATTTAATCGATTGTTTTCATGTCTTTATTTATTTTTTATTGAACTGTGAGTGTTGCATTGGAACCATATGACTGATTAAGACGATTTTATTTATTTCTTATTTTATTATGGGTGCTGCCATTTTACATAAATTAATAAATTAGCTTCAAGAGGGCTCAATTATTCAATAGTATAAATTTATTAAGGAGAATAATATTATTCTACATTGGATTTTTATCTTTTCCGTTAGTTCCGTAAATTAAATTTCAATTATTTTTATATTACATAAATGAAGGGTGTGCTTTTGCCAAAATATTATATTCCATTCCATTTCAATGACTAGGCAAACATATTAATACCGATTCTAGTGTCAATTCTACTGATATTCCAAATACTGGAATTGGAGTGAGATTATCATTCCTATTTTATTGTATTCATATTCTTATTCTCATTCTCTACCCATTCTACTAAACCGAACATGTCCTTATTAGTCAGTTTTCCCTCAGAATACGTCAACTACTTCGTCGTAGTGTATCCACGTAGTATACGTTGTGTCAATACCATATTGATAAATGTGACCCTCGTCAATTGCTGGAGGAGGATATTGGCGTGTGTTTAAGCATCTAGTACGGAGCCATACTACGTGTGCGTCTTCGTCAATAAATGTCGCTGCATGATCAACAAACTCCTTCGCATCATAGATATATCGTGGATCCAACTTATTACTTGTCTAAATCTTATCCATCTGGCTCGTTCACTGACCTGAGCTACCGTGAATGTATAAATGAGTCCTAAATCTTCTTCCTTCATACTCCATAAACTAAAAAGTAAGGGTCTTACCAACTTCATGATCACTCTTTTTTCATTAAATTACATAATTTGTTGGCCAGCATTTAACAGACAAAATGCCAGCAGCATTTCGCAACTGTTACTCATATAGTGCAATAATTGTACACCACAGAGAAATAATGCATAAGACCTAAATCTTCTTCCTCCATATTCCATAAACTAAAAAGTAAAGGTCCTACCAAATTCGTGATTGCTCTTTTTGCATTGAATTATACATTTTGCTAGCCTCCACTTCGCGAGACCAAATTCAAGCAGCATGTCACAACAGTGCCTCATATGGTGCAATGAGTGTACACCACCATAGAGAAACAAGGTCACTCAATGAAGTTGAATAGTTAGCACACACAACATGTAAAATCAATCATAAATACAATCGAGCCCAAACTCTCCAAACAAGAACAATTCAAGGGTCGGCAAAAAACTACCATCCACGGACCCTCAAACGGAACAAACATATTGCTAATATTTTTATTAAATGATTACTTGTTTTAAATGTGATATTTTTACTAAAATAATTAATTTGTACATAATTATTTAATTCAAGGATCTAAGTTTATAATTGGGTAATATATTAGGTTATTGAGAGGAATGCTCGAAATATTGAGTAAAGTTAACAAAAAAAAAGTAACAATCAAATTTTTGTGAATATACTTGAGTTTGTAATTGAGGATAGGGCTATAATGCTAACAGATAATATCACAATCATACTTTGATTGGATATTTATTTGGATTAACTAAGGATAAATAACATTTTTTTTTCTATCAATAATAAACCTTTTGCGTGAATGTAATCTGACACTTTCACATATCCAATTTATTATTTCACCCAAGTCAAAACTTTGACCTTATTTGTTTTAGCTTAACTAATCCCAACAAATGTCAACCGACCCTATTCAGAGCCCATGTCATAACATCATATCGTCAGAATTTAATCATATGGTTAGAAACTAATCCTATCTAGACTAAGTGTGTTTAATTTCAGCTTAGACCATAAATAGGGCACACCTCCAACATTATTGGACATTACTTCGACACCCCACACTTCTTGTACACCACACTCCCCCTCTCTCTTCTAATGTAGAAAAAATCTCTCTTTGTCACTATCTAGTTTAGCTTCCCAAAAACCTCCAGAAAGCTTCTATTCTTCGCTTTGTCTCATAAATTCACACAACCTTTTTAACTCCCGAACAACCACCTAAATCGTCATTTCCTAAACCCTGCATGTTCCTACAAACACAAAATCATGCATACACATCTGCTTATTTCACATATATTTAAAACCATACTATTATGTTCATATTCACATTTACGTATAGCTAATCGGGAGTTTATTTCTTACCTTAAAACTATACTCTCTAATTACTCCAACACCTTAATCTAATAGTTTTGCCAATCTATGTTTTATTTAGCTTACTTATTATCATGACTCAAGTGCGGTATTTATTCTCATATCATTTATTTTCATACTATTGTTATACATTACTTTTGCAATGCTCTCTGTGCCATGGATTTTAACTCGTTAATCTGTCATTATTTTATTTTAGTTTTGCCGTAAAACCCGAGTCTGACTAAATTTTTAGAAAAATACCTTAGGTCCTCATGTTACTTTGCCAAAATTTTGGTAACTACTTCAGTCTCATAGTATATTTATTGGTCCTAGTTAATTCATTTGTTATCATATATTAGTCTCATTTTACCACATAAGTCACGGTATACCTAACTTCCTTATGTTAGCCACTGTTCATTTATATTAGGCTCTCATTAGAAGTCGTATATATGCATTCTAATGTCATGCCACATCAGATCATGTCATCATTTATATCATCACATATACCACATTTAGCTCCTATATTTCACATATTAAGTCTATGTCATGCTAAAGTACATTTCATAACCATTGTTCATGTCGTGAACCACCTTCCACGCGCATAAACATCAATCAGTCTGTTAGGATCCTATTTGCTTCAAATTACATATATATTATACATCTTATTGGTTATATTATTATTTAACCTTAATACTACATTTAAGTTACCAATTTGGCTAAACTATGGATGTAAATATGTTATAATACAATCTGCCTTTAGGACAACCCTTTATATTAGGCGGTTTTTCAGTTTTTTGAGTTGTTTCAATTATTTTTAAAATAACAAAACTTCTAATTTTAAAAACCAAAACCCCCTAAAATAGTAGTTTATTTTTGTTTTTTATTTCTATTTTGGCTCGAAATATGGATGGTTTTTGGATAACCTAAAATTAAACACTGAAAATTTTGTTAAAGAAACCTATTCATAGAAAATTACAAGAACTTGTCAAAAAAACACTAAAGTACTTCATAGTCCATACTCCACTCTACAACATACTTAAGAAAATGCAAGAACAACATACTCAACACTACAACATGAACATGAGATAGTTTTTTTTTTTTTTTGTTTTTTTTGCAAACAATGAACATGGATAGTTACCACTTAAGAGTTCATACTCCAAACTCCAAAATACAAAGCACAATATAATGAAACACTAAAATAATTTAAGCTAAAATAGAGGTGGTCGAGGAAGAGGTGGGCCCATTGAAGTTGAAGCTTTAGCGTTCGATAATGAAATAATTTCTAGCAGACTAATGATTTTTATGTTAGACCAATATATTATAAGATAGTCTTTTTTGCAGCAATGGCCCCTGACCTTTACCCACCTTCGCAATCGAGTACCTTATCTTTTTTTTTTTTTGGCAATTGACTCCTTGACCTTTGATTTCTTTGCATTTTTATGCAATTTCGTTAAATCCCATCAATTTTGGACGGAATTAGCCTCATGCCACGCACGTGAGACTTTGTTTAAGGACTTTTTTGTCATTTGACTAAGAAACTGAAAAAAAAAATCTTATCTCATCTCTACTATTCTTCACTTTCTCTTTCTTTACTGGAACATCACATATTCATCTCAGATTGCATTTGAAAAGCAACAATTTCACAATTGATATACCATCCCCGCTGGCTTTACACATACATACAAACGAACAAGCAATTTAATGAAAGCTTTGCTCTTTTTTTTTTTCTTTTTGTTCTAAATTGTTCCAAAGATCCCAATTCAATCAATCTAACAAAACAAGAAAAAAAACAAAAACAAAAATAATAAAAAAAAACAAATCAAAATCGAACTAGAACATTCGAAGATCATGAGCAACATGTATCGTTGTTGCCTTTGGCGGCGGCAAAATGGAGAGGTAAATTAAGGCCACCGAAGGTCAAGTACTTGGTGAGGAACGAATTGTAATCCAAAATCATCTTCGCCTCAATCATGTCGCCGACACCAGCCTCTCATCGGAGGCAAAGCAAGTGTAGCGTGCCGGAACACAGCGGCAAGTTTTGACTTCGGGAAAGGCGAAGGTCGTGTGAGGCGTAGGATTTTCACGAGCGGGTCACGGCAGCAATGATGGTTAAGGGCTAGGGTTATGGTGCGAGATGCAATGTTAGAGGCAAAATCCGACAGAAAGGCATTATCGCCCATGGCAGCGGCGGCAGTGGCAGCTAGGCCTAGGGTTTCAAGAAGCTTGAGAGGGGAGAGATAGAGGACTACGGGCTATTGTTTTTGGCAGGAAATAATAGGTTGTTGAGAATGGACTTTTCACCCATGATTTGGCAGATTGTAAATTAAAATTTTGGGTTTGGTTTTTATGGTAATTTGTTTTTTCTTTTCAGTTGCTCTTCAAAAATTCTGAAAATGAAGTTGGAATATTCTTGTGTTCTTGGTTTATTTTGAATTTTTTTTTTTGAAATTTTTTAATAAAATGACATAAATTACCCTCGAATAAGGTGTCATGTGACTTTCACATGTGAACTTTCGTTCAAAATTGACGGAATTTAACGAAATTGCATAAAAGTGCAAAGAAAATGGTCAAGAAGTTAATTGCTAAACAAAAGGTAAAGTACCCGATTACGAAGGTGGGTAAAGGTCGGAGGACACAGTTGCAAAAAAGCCTATAAGATATAATAAAATAATACAAAGGCAATATTGTTACCGATTTATATTACCTTCCTTAAGGCGCTCTGATGTTACAAAAATTTTGGCTTAATCCATGAACTCTTTGATCACAATTGATTGCTTGTTTGCACTCCACAAATTTTTTTAGACAAATAAGACCTTCCACTACTGTAGGGCTTAATGCACTCCTAAATGGATAAAGAATGCGGTCTCTTATGAAAAATAGACTCTGATGGAACCCTAGTCATAAGAACAGGTAGTACATCTTAAGCAATATCAGATTAGACTTTATATTTTGTGAAATTTAGCCTCCACCATTCTAAAATGTCAAAATGAGTACTATAAACTTCCTCACATTGCTTCTCTAAATATTTATAACCTTCATTCTTTACTCTACCATAATCTTTGTTACGTCGCTTGGTCAAAAATTTGAAAATCACTTTTGCAGTTTGAGAACTCAAGCTCGTAGCACTAAACCATTACTGGACTCGGATGCAACCTGTGAATGTGTTGCTCTCTTGACCTGGAAAAAGTGCTCATTATAGTGGTCACATAGGTTGCGGAAGGTCGATTCAACTTTCTTGACCAACTTTACAGTTTCAATATCATTAAAAATCTAAAAAGGAATGTTTGTGGAATTCAAGCTTGTAATATGGATCAAGGACGATAACAATAATCAATTGCACGTCTGTGCCTTTAATGCCACCCCAATACTTTACCTATCTTTTTTGCATCAAAGTAGCCATATTGCCAAATAACTCAGATTTGTCTCATCATTTGCAAACCCTTACAGCTCACTTTAAATTTCACAAATTTTCAAAATGTACAAATTGGAAGTGACAAGGTAGACCCGCTAAATTTCAGCGTCACGTTGTAAAAATTCTTTAAAAACTTCAAGAAGATTATTGCATTATTCAAATCTACCGACGTAGGTGGTTCATCCTTCTCATTTTCATAAAAGTAACTCGAAGTTCAAATCCTTTTCTATTCTTTTTAATTTCATTTGAATTTTAACGCATTTTCCAACATCAAGTTGGTGGAATTCCACCTTGTCGGTACATCCAAGGTCAAAAGTCTTTTACACTCAATTCTTTCTTTTACTACACATTCTTTAAATTTCAACAACCTAGATAGAGAGGAGCAAACATACCTTATCATAATTCGAATGTTATTAATCAAGCGGTGCTTTTCCTTCAAACCTGTTGGCTTATGTCACAATAACCTAGTGTTTTGATAATCACAAGCAAAATGAGTTTTATTACTAATATGTTTGTCAAGTGTGATTGAAGCAAAATATCAAAAAGTTTGAAGCAAAATGTCAAGAGGACCAATATTAAAGTGTTAATACATCAAGAAAAATCAAGCATGAAGAGCAAGCAAGACTAGGATATTTCAATGTAAGGGAAAATCATCTACTAAGCACTTGATAATTTTTTGCTCAAAGTTTTTATATAAAAATCCTTTGATTCATTTACTATGAAATTGAACGAATTATATTTTTTTTTATAGTCAATGTTTAGGCCTTAATATTATATAATCACATTTTATATTAAGGCAAATAAATTAATATTAAGAAAGTTTACTTACTTTGAATTTCAAGTTGAGCATTCTTATTTTATTTCATGAAAATTTAAAGTAAATCATTTGATCCTTTCAATTATGTTTAAAAACATTTAAAGGATCATTTTCATTCAGAAAATGTTGCACATAGAGTTTTATTTCAAGCACATTTTCTTAACGGTCCGTTTTTGTGTTAAAACTTTATTTTTTAACAATATTTAGACGAACCGGTCAACCACTTCCACGAACCGGTTGATCGATTCTCCTGCAACGGACTCAAAAATAGAGCCGTTGCAAAGAGCCGTTTTATTGTCTGACTTGGGAACGAAACGGTCGACCGTTTTTTGAACAGAAACATTTTTTCGAAACATATTTTTGAGCCACACATATAAGGCTTAACTTCTTTTTTGCTCATCAAGAAAAGAAAATGTATTATTCTGATATTCTTTGAGCTTTTATTCAAAACATTTCTTTCTTCTCTTGATTATTCTATTATATATGTGTGCATCTCTTTCAAGAAAGAAGCCAAAAACACTTTTGAGCCAATCATTATCAAATACTTAAAGTGATTCTCTCATAGATTTCTTTTGTAATATTTTACTATTTTGACAGAGTTGGTAAGCTTTATTGTATTCATCACTTTTCATACTACCTTTTGTGAGAGTTAGTCGAGATTTTGACAAACGGGTTTTTCTAAGACCCGAAGCAACTTCGGTGGGTTTATTGTGAGGGGGATTGGGTAATCCTCCGGTGTGCCCGTGAGGTTTTCGACATTTGTACATGATAGATCAAGCCGAAAGTCGATCACAATAGTGGACAAAGGCCTTGCTCGTGACGGAGAGCTTGGTAACAGATGATGTAGATCTTTTCGGATCGAACCTCCATAAACACATACTTTGCATTCTTTTCTCCTTACTCTTTACCTATTTATTCATCTTGTCTTGTTCCTGAATAGTTGCTGAATTTTATATTTGCTTCACTCATTTAATCATATTTAACATCATTAATTAGGTTATAAATTTCGATTTATTAGTATTTAATCTAAAAATAAATTCACCCCCCTCTTGGTTAGTCATTCTTGGATCAACAAAACCTTATGTGACAATTAAGTTTACAATGTGAGCAGAACATCTGAAGTGTAGAAACTCGCCGTCCAAGATAAGTGCACCTTTTCAGGCACATATTTCTCTTTTATGTAGTCAATGGCCATACTAGTTGAGGATGTATTGTCAACCGTAATTGTAAAGAGCTTTTCAATTCCCTATGTATTAATACAACCCTCAAGCTCTTCCCTAGGTCTCCTCCTTTTGATAAGTTATTCGACAAAAGTTGATAATTTTTTTTTCTATAACTTCCAATCACTATCCACCCAATGCACAGTAATACACATGTAGTTAATGTTTTGAATAGAATTCCATGCTAGTGGGGATTGATATCCTCTCGTCGTTCAAAAGCTTCTTCAACTTCTCTTTCTCATCCAAACAGAGTTGAAATATATATCTCGCACTTGTGACACATGAACGAACTCTCTAAATCCTTCATGCTCTATATGGAGAAATGATAATTCATCAACAAGAATGAATTTTTCAAGAGCTGACGTACTAGCTTCCTTATTAAATTTTATACCTACCAATTGACCACACTTTGTATCCTCTTCTTTCTTTGGTTCAAATCCCAAGACTATTTGGTTCTTTACATCAAAATTTTTTGAATTCTTTTCACAATGTTTATGGTGATTCCAAAGACAACTAGTTCCACTTCGTTTGACATAAATAGCTAAGTCCTTCTTGTGAAAATTACAAGCAGCCCTAGGAGGATGTCTCCCTTCAATCAAAGTAAAAAAGTTCCAAACTTTAGATTGAAATCTTTTTTTTTTTTACCTTATTTTTTCAATGGTAATACTTCCCTCCTCACATATAGTATCAGTAGATGCTTTATCTTCAATTCCAGTTTTATTATCAATTTAAGATTGAATTTCAGCTTCTTAATCTTACATTTTAACCCTAATCACAATCCATAAAGAAAAATTGAATACACTTAAAATCTCAATCACAAGACACAATAGTTCAAATCACATATTACAAATCACAATTAACAATTCATAATTCACAAATCACAAAATCAAGAAACACAAAGTTGCTCAGAGTTCAAATCGTAACAATTCAATGGCTGACTCAGGGTTGTCGTTCGGGGCTCAGAGCTGCCATTCACAACTCAAAAAGTGGAAGGTAAGGACGACGTGCCAACGTGGGAGAAGTTGGCGTTTGAATCTCGCCATCGTCGTCGACTCAGGAGCTCAAATGATGAAGACTAGAGAGCAGTACTACCGGTATTCGAGACTCGGGACTATCGTTCGAGACTTGGGGTTGCCGTTCGCAACTCGAAGGGCAGAGGACGTGGCTGACGTGGGAGTACTTGGTGTTCAAATATCGTCGGCGTCACCGACTCAGGATCTCAAATGGTAGAGATCGGAGAGCAGTAGTACCGGCGTTCTAGACTCAGAGCTACTATTTGTGACTTAGGGAATCCGTTTGCAACTCGAATGGCAGAGGACGGGGATGGCTTGGGAGTCGATGAGACACAACTGGCAAACTAAGAGCTGGTGAATCGCAGAGAGTCGGCGGCAGACAGGTGATCCGACTAAGAGGTGTCAGGAGGAAGGCATTGCGAGCTACGATTGAGATTGAGAGCCGTCGTAAGGGTAGGAAGGAGGGCAACAGCCGACAAAGAAAGCGAGAAACGTCGAGGAAGGGGGAGACGAGGGAGGCGCTGAGAGTGAGAGTTAGGGGCTTAGAGCGTCTCCAACAACACTGCATATTCAAACGCATAACGCAAATTTGCGTCTCTCCCCTACATAATCCACTCAAATCAACACACCATTTCTAAACCCAAAACGAGTTTTAAGAATAGTGTAACACCAAATATGGTGTTGTACTATTCATCAAACTTATTTTTTGTTTAAGTTTTGTTATTTATAAAATGACCCTTTAATTTTAAGATGTTTTTATTTTTTATCTAAATCGTAATTTTTAAGTAAGATTTATATTAATATTTTGGTTTTAATATATTTAATTTTTTGTGTTTAATTTATTTAAAAAAACTGATCATTTATAATAATTTAAAATACAGATATGTACCTAATTAAAATACAACACTGATATATAGATTAAAATTACATCAAATAATAAATATATATAAAAAAAGACATTCAATAAGCTAAAAGCAACGAATACATAGAGTATGGAAATTAAAATTACATAAGGAGTAGCGAAATTAAAAATACATAGCCGGAAATAAAACTTAAAACAACTAGGACTATAATAACCTAGTAATCTGGAAGACTGGTTCCGGATCCTCCAAGATCATTGAAGTATTGCCCAAACGAATAAGATACATGAGGAGGTTGTTGATATTTTTGTTGTGCAGCAATCTTTTGTAAAATTCATGCTTGTTCAGCCTGAACATATGCACGAATGTTTGGATCTTGTATGGAATTAATGTCCTGAAACAAAATTTTATTTTCATCCTTAAGTTCTTTCAAGGCATAGTTCTTACTTTGGATCTCTAAGTGGTGTTGCCTCTATGAAGTTGTCTTTTTTAATTGCTCTAAAAGTTATCTATTTCCTTCTGAACGGATTTGACAATACAATGACGCATTGATTTCAAAATTCTCACATTTTTTAATTCTGAACGGATTTGACAATACATTGACACATTGATTCCAAGATTCTCATTGTAACGACCCAAAACTCAGAACGGTATTTTGGTTCCTAAAAATACGGTCAAATTTGAACTTTTTAAATTAAGTTACAAAACCAAACTTTTAATATTAAACATGAGGTTCACCAATCCTCACCATAACCAATATAAATTTAATTTTAACATTTACAAAATATGCGGAATTTAAAAAGTTTTCTTTGCCAACGATTAGCCGGTAGTCCACGTAAAGTTTTACAGGTCGGTCCCGTATACACTCGCTGTTCCCGTCGTTATCGCTTCGCCCTTTCTGCTTTTCTTAATAAAATACCTGCGACACGAGTACACTAGTGAGCTAATAGCCCAATAAGTGGATTAGATAGATAAATTGTTAAGTCTGCAGGTAACAAACAATCAAGAGGTATCACAATATTTTAATTCAACAAATAGATAGATTCGACGATCGAGTCGTCGTAGTTCGAAGAGTAAACGACACTCTTAAATAATCTTGCCCGCGGAGTAGAATTCAAATATAATTGTTGAACTTACGCGGGATACAATACCTGCAAAGGAGTTGTGACATGTAACGAGGTCGAATTCAATGACCCATTAATCTCGACTCAAAAGTCAATTTCATAATTTGTTCTAATCTCACTCAAGTTCACAACTCTGACTCAGCTTATAAAAATGCATGTGTACACGTTTCACATCCCGACCCCTTGCGGGTCGTACACAATCTGGACCTCTCCTGGGTCATTCTAGAAATTCAATACACATTTATACCCGTTCGCGGGTCGTTCTAGAACTATATACACATCTAGACCCATTCTCGGGTCGTTCTAGAACTATATACACATCTAGACCCATTCTCGGGTCGTTAGAAATTTCATGTGTCGCTGATCTCTCTAGAAGTTATTCTAGAGCTAATACAATTCTGGACAATCTATGAGTCGTTCCGAAACCTCACACAGACAATGGCCCCGTCGGGCGATCTCGGAATCGATCACAATCGCGACACACAACATATAAAGAGGAAGGTCGTCTACCGATCTCCTCGAGACCCATCGGGTCGTTCCGAAACTTCTCACGACCGGTGGTTCTGTCGGACGGTTTCGGATTGATTGCGCAATCACCCCATCGGGTTAATTCGGGACATGCTATGGATCTTGGCCCCTCGGACCATCCCGATATTCCTTAAGATTGTGAGGACTCATCCTCCTCGGGCCTCTCTGCCCTTTCCGAAACCTTTTACGGCCAGTGACCCCGTCGGGTCGTTTCGGAATTCATTATTGCACTTTACCCCGTCGGGCCGATCCGGATCGTCACATCATAAACTGTGGGGAGGGCCGTGGCTCTCCTCCCCAAGGCCCCTCGGGCCGTTCTAAAAGATGGTTCGTTGACCTCCGCGAGGTCCCTCGGGTCGTTCCGAAATCTGTCATACATAATGGCCCCGTCGGGCTATTTCGGAACCAAATCATGATCGCGGCCCCGTCGGGCCCTACCCAAATGGTCAAAATATTGCCACCGAGGAAGGTCGTCCGCCGACCTCCCCAAGGCCTCTCGGGCCGTCCCGAAACGAAATCAGCGGCCCCGTCGGGCTATTTCGGAACCGATCATGACTTGCGGCCCCGTCGGGCCCTACCCGTATACATACATTACTTTAGCTCCCCTCGTCTTGTCTTGGAGTTTTCTCTTTGACCTGCAACAAAGTGTCAACAATAATATAAACAGTTTTATGTCTGTGGTCCCATACCCACCGACGTATAGGTCATCCTAACATATAAACACACAAACATATACACACCCTACACTAGAACCTAAACCACGAAGTTGACTAATTTTTATATCTGTGGTCCCATACCCACAGACAGATAAACATATAAATGAATGCACGCACCAATATACATCTAGACAAACACAACCTGCCACAAACGAACCTACAGTCCCATACCTGCAGGCCCGTTGTACAAAACGAGACTAATATAATCAAGAGCCCATATACATGGCCCTGGCTAGAATGCAGATTCACATAGTTTAACAGCCACAATTTTGGAAGCATCGCACGCTTTATATAATCTCAATACATGCATAATATATTCAAGCATGGTATCGTATATTCGTGTCACAGTGGAGATCCACTTAGTATATTCGTGTCACAGTGGAGATCCACTTACCTGAGGTCCTAAGCTCCCTGACTTGATCCTCGCAGTTCTCCTCTCCCGACGTTCCCCTTTGGAGAATGTGGTGTGGCACTTCTGTCTAACACGAGAATTAGAGGGTCAATGCCAAGGTTCACTAAATATTCGGGAGGAAAGAAACTTTAAGAGTTGGACTCAAAGAATGGGACACTAGACGATGGGACGACCACTGGTTCGTTAAGAAACCCCTCTAGGGGTGTTCTCGTCCCGAGTGTCGTTGACTTAATGTTAACAATCGATCCACACTATCGGGTCTTTCGTTTGACCAGATTAGGTGAGAAATGAGTTCCTTAAACTAATCGGTTTCTGACTTTATTTTATTACGTACTAAATATTCGAGCCGAAAATTCGGCAGAGTTTCCCCTGTTTTTCGGATATCCCGGCCGAAGCCTTCACCTAATTTCAACCCAGCACCGAACTAATTTCGGTCACAGTCCATCACAACAACCACACAGACAATTTATTCATTTATCGTATTTAATTTCAAACATAATCATAAATCAACACCGAGCCTCAGCGGCTCGGATTCATATTAGACCAACGGACGTTTAAACTAAAAGAAAGTAACAGAGAACGTCGTCGTGGATTAGCACCAATACTTTGTTTCCAACCGCCGTTTATACCTTTAATAAAAAGGCGGTGAAGGGTTGAGCGTTCGAACTCGCGTTGTTCACGTTCCTGCACAATTTGCGAGAATAAAAGAAATCGAATCAAGTTTCGAGCTAAAACAAAACCATGATGCGAACCACTCGGACCCGCGATCCGATACTCGCTTTAAGCTCAAACGGGCAAGTTAACAAAAACACAACCCAATACAATTAGTTTATTAGGCGCGTGCAAAACCCGATCCTGAAGATCACACAATTTTCCTTTTTTTTTTTTTCTTAATTTAAGAAAATTCTCAATATCTTGCCAAGTAAGAAAAATTGAGCTACTTCGCTACGTGCTCTGGTCATAATTTATTTTATATATATTAAAAACGACACTTCTTCGTGAGTTCTAAATTTCTAAAACGAAACAAAACCACAAACTTTTGTAATGCAAAAATACTCGAAATATCAAGTCCCTTGAACTAGTACATTAACCAAAATATTGTAGCCACAATTCCAAAAGGACATTTTAGATTCCCGCACGATTAAACCACAAACAACTGCCAAAATCCTAGCAATTACAATCCCGCAAAAATGAGATTATCAACAATATTCTTTTTAGTGAGGCAAAACCATTAACAAGCAGGACGAGACCAACTAAAGTTTATTTCATAAACTTAACAACCACCAAGAGACGCGTACTAAGACACAATCTCATCTAATTACATAATAAACACAAACAGATAACATAACCAAGATATGTGCAACAAAATCAACCAATTTGCACCCATCCAATAATGTTTACAAGGAGACTACGCTACACAATTTTAATCACGTTATCAAGCCTAAACAAGATTTTTATTTCATTATATTACTGAAAATTTCTAAGACTTTCCAGTAATCCAATTAACACCAAAAACATGCCACAAACACGAATTACCAAAAAAACGTGCAAACAAATCATAATTTAACCTCGCATTCAACAACACGAATCACAACAAGCCTTATCATTACGAGCCAAAGATTACAAAACACAACCAAGCATTACAAAGAATCCACACATTTGTAATCATGCTAAGCTAATTGAAAGCAATAATTTGGATTTAAAACAACGCGACGATTAACTATACCGAGGATCATAACTCGCGAATCGAAATTAAACAAAATATCACAAATCATTACCAGCACGAACACAAGTTATCGTCGGGTTTGAAAACGAGTTTGAGGTATTACCTCAACGTGACTCGGAGCATGCCCAAACACGGTGAAGGCAGCGAAGCGTCGCTGCGAATGGTTGGGCTCAGTGCTGCGATACGCGGAGGCGCGGCTGGAGGCACACGGCTCGCGAGGAGGCAGTGGCGCGCGAAGGCTCAGAGGTGCGCTCGCGAACTTCACGGGGCCGGCGCTGGGGGAGGCTGGTGCAGCGCACGCGGGGCTGCGAGAGGCGCGGGCTGAGTGCGCGAGGGAAGAGGCGGCAGTACCGGCGGGGGTTGGACGGAGCCGGACCGGCGCCGGCAAAGCACGCAGAGGCTGGGCGAGGTCGGGCTGAGCACGCGCAGGCCAGAGCGGCGCTAGCGAGCGCGACGGCGCAGAGGACTGGGCTCGCAAGAGGGGGGGGAGAGGCGCGCGGGGGCTCGCGCTGGAGGAGCTGCGCGTGCAGGCTTGGGAAGGCTCGGAGTCGAGCGGCGTTGGCGGCAGGACGGCGCAGGGGGCACGCGAGCTCGAGCGGAGGCGGGGGCTGCGCGAAGGGGACGCGCGAGGGCAGGGGAGAGCGGGGCTGGGCTCAGTGTCACGTGGAGATGCTCGCCGGAGCTGGCCTTGGTCACCGGCGTTGGGTGGGGAGGTGAGGCAGAGTGAGCGAGAGTGAGAGAGAGGGTGGTGTGCGGCTGTGAGGGGGAAGAAGATAAGAGAATGAAACCCTAATGGGCTTGGGCTCAAATTGGGTCAAAAATTGACAAACAAAAATACATTAAATTTCTCCGAGAAATATCAAAATTGCACACGTTATTTGAACACGTAACTTAGGAATTTTAATATCTTTCTCGAAACAAACACAAATTCCTAACACGTCTAAAATTCGAAACTGCAAAATAATCATGCCAATTTTATAATTTCTCTCATAGTTCCAAATTGACCTGATTTGACGAAACTGACCAATTTTACAAATTGCTCACAACTGAGGCAAAAATACAAATTAATTAACTAGTATAGTGCTTTTGAAATTCAGGTCATTACAATCCTACCCCCTTACAGAAGTTTCGTCCTCGAAACTTAGAACAAGAGAGGGTATTTCTCTCGCATAAAACTCTCAAGCTCCCAAGTTGTCTCTCCTTCGGTATGGTTTCCCCTATATACCTTGATCGTCGAGATAGTCCTATGTCTTAACTCCTGGTCCTCTCGATCTGAAATTTTGTAGGGACTTCTCTTCATAAGTAGCTTCAGGCTCGATGTCCAAGATTTCATGACGCAGCACAAAACTAGGATTGGCCACGTACCTCAGCTGGGTTCCCATGACTTTGAGCAAGCTCTTTAAAATGCGGAAGTGAACCTATTATCTCTGTCTGAGACAAGGGGTACTGGCACTCCGTGGAGTCTCACTATCTCCTGGACATAAATCTCCGCTAACCTATCCATGGAGTATGTCATTGGCATCGGCAAAAAGTGCGCTGACCTTGCGAGCCTATCTACAATCACCTAGGTGGCATTGCAATAAGGGTGAATCCAGTGGTCCCCGCGGGGATTGTCCTCACTGGAGCAGTTGTGAGACGCCCTTTGAGCTCTTGAAAGCTCTATTCACAAGCCGGAGTCAAAGAAAATTTGGTATTACTTTAAGTAAGGCGGGTTAAAGTAGAGATAGTTTGGTGAACCCCTCTACAATTGTTTATAGTACCCGGCTAAGCCCAAGGAACTACAAACTTCTGTGACCACCGTGGGCTTTTCCCATGAACTCGCGGCTTCAATTCTTGACGGGTCCACTGAACTTCCTTCCTTAGGCACCATGTGACCGAGAAATGAGACATTTCTAGCCAAAGTTCACACACTCTGAACTTTGCACGAGGCTTCTTCTCGGCTACACTCTGCAAAACGCTTATTCATGCTTCTCATGCTCCTCCTTTGTTTTCTAGTAGGCGAGAATATCATCGCTAAAGACTATAACAAATTTTCGATATAGTTTTCAAAGACGCGATGCTTTAAAGTCGTAATACGGCAGGGGTATTGGTGAGTCCAAAGAACACCATCAAGGGTTCACAGTGTCCGCAGCCGATATGGAAAGCGGACTTGGGCAAAAATTCATCGTGCCTCTAGTTAGAGATAGCCCAATTGCAAGTCTTTACCTCCAGAACTGGTACGTTAGACCTCTACTAACCCACATTGCGAGGGATTGCGCAGCTCATCCTGTCTTGCCATTCCTCTCAAGGGATTGTGACTGCCGCAATTACCCTCCATTTCTAACATAGAGTACCCAAAGCTCCCAACAGCTAGTGGCTGGGTCTTATAAAACCCTTGTTGAACAGCTCCTTCAGTTGAATTTTAACCAATTTAATCCCGTAGGGATCACACAATACGACGTCGTCGACAGTGGGGCGGTACTCGATAATAACTCAATAATGAGCTCAATCTTGAGGTTGTGAGGTAATCCTGAAAGGTCCTTGGAAAGGACGTGGACGAAATTCTCTAAGTTTGGGATGTCCGAAGGTTGACGCGTGTCCTCTTGGGACAGGTCCTCATCAATCACCCTTCGTAACCGACGAGTTGAGATGACGGGTATGGCTAACCCCATTAATAACCCTTTAAGATCGAAGTTCTCCACTCAGTCAATCGCCTCATGGCATTCGGGTTATCATTCTATGCTTATAATGTCATCATAATTTTGCATCCCGAGCAAAAAGGAAATCTATAAATAATTAACAACACTCAGGTACACCCAAATTAATAGAAGCAATAATACAACAAATTCGACCATTCAAAGTTAGTATCGCAGAGCACAGTAAGGATCAAATGATTGAATTAACACAAAGCGTTATAAAAGGGTCATTTGTATGAATCAAGATAAAAAAAATTAGCAAGAAGCAAGCAAACCAAACTTTTGAGAGGTTTGGATCTCTCTCACAAGAGCTGAGTTCTGCAATAACTAAATTTTCAAATGACCAATACGCTTACAACATAACCCCTATATTCCAAACATTCACATGAGCCAATTTAGCTAATCACAGCACTTGATACGTAATTCACACGCCAACACTTCTATTCCCTCTATTCTTACGCCTAGTATGTGTGAAGTGAACCGTTGGCCTTCGCGACTCTATGGTCTCATCGCCTGGGTGGAAGCCTCGAATGATTAAGCTTTCACGTCTATTGTCTAAACTAACCTCTTGACAACGCCCTTCGCAATTGGAGTGAAACGCCTTAGAGCCTACCAGCGCTAACGTAGTGATGCAAGCTCGATGTGGGTCCCGACTAAGTATCCTGAAAGAACCTTTAACTTCTCTTTAAGCATTGATTGCCATGCTTCCGCTGCGCGACTCTGAAAATCATAAAAATTATGGACATTTCCTCGCGGTTAGTGCTCGTGCGTCCTGTGAAAGACTGATAGTCGAGCGCTTATCTTCTAGGATACGACGGAATTTGAACGCCATCCAAGGATAGAGATCAAGCATCATAAAACCCATCATACAATGCTTTCAAAATCATTAATGGCTCAATCAACTCCTACAGGGCCATTTCGACTCGTCTCCCACTTTCGGTTTGTACCAAACCCAGGCACTCAGGCAGCTCCTCACTCCTCCACGATCCTTGAACGAGATCAACGGCCGAGACGGGGTGGAGAAGGACTCACACCTAAGGTGTTCTAGTGAGCAGTTCAGCGTTCTTGCCAGCTCGCAATGCCCACGCGCACTGGGCCCCACGTTTTCATAGATTTAAACTTTTGCTATTAATGAGATTGGCCTTAGGATGATTACTAAGAAAAAGATGGCAGCACGATGATTGGTTGCTTCTATTGTTAGCTAGTTTTGTTTTTTTTTTTTTTTTTGAAGAGAGCCTATTATACTCGGCTCAAGCAAAAAGAAAAGTATTACGCTTTTGCCAAGTAGAGTCTAGTCGGCGCCTCAAAAGAGAACTCTAGTACGGGGACCATCTGTGATTGATGTGTCTTTAATGACTTTCATTCCTTTCGAAAAATGGCCATTGCGTTCCTTCAAGTGATCTCTACAACCAGCAACGCGAGAACTGCACACCTTAAGAATTGATACTAGTAGCGAATAGCATCAGACCGACATTGG
This sequence comes from Boehmeria nivea var. tenacissima, assembly GCA_018132145.1. Taxonomy (NCBI): domain Eukaryota; kingdom Viridiplantae; phylum Streptophyta; class Magnoliopsida; order Rosales; family Urticaceae; genus Boehmeria; species Boehmeria nivea. Next base: position 5,336,214 of record CM030882.1, read on the forward strand.
CCTACTCGAGGCAACATAGGTAGTGGAGAACTGCCACTCAGAACGAAAGCTTCTCTTAGATGGCCACATCGCGTCCCAAGTCTCGATTGGATCCTCTCGTCTCATCTTGCTCATACTATTTAAGTACACCTGCAACTATCTTTACTAAATTAACATCTCATTGCTCGTGAAGCATAAGTAAGGGTTACTCACATTGGCGACAACGAAGGGACCACGCTTGTGCATACGGGGTTGTCTACAGGACCGGCTAAACCGTGGCTCTGATACCAACTTTGTAACGACCCAAAACTCAGAACGGTATTTTGGTTCCTAAAAATACGGTCAAATTTGAACTTTTTAAATTAAGTTACAAAACCAAACTTTTAATATTAAACATGAGGTTCACCAATCCTCACCATAACCAAAATAAATTTAATTTTAACATTTACAAAATATGCGGAATTTAAAAAGTTTTCTTTGCCAACGATTAGCCGGTAGTCCACGTAAAGTTTTACAGGTCGGTCCCGTATACACTCGCTGTTCCCATCGTTATCGCTTCGCCCTTTCTGCTTTTCTTAATAAAATACCTGCGACACGAGCACACTAGTGAGCTAATAGCCCAATAAGTGGATTAGATAGATAAATTGTTAAGTCTGCAGGTAACATACAATCAAGAGGTATCACAATATTTTAATTCAACAAATAGATAGATTCGACGATCGAGTCGTCGTAGTTCGAAGAGTAAACGACACTCTTAAATAATCTTGCCCGCGGAGTAGAATTCAAATATAATTGTTGAACTTACGCGGGATACAATACCTGCAAAGGAGTTGTGACATGTAACGAGGTTGAATTCAACGACCCATTAATCTCGACTCAAAAGTCAATTTCATAATTTGTTCTAATCTCACTCAAGTTCACAACTCTGACTCAGCTTATAAAAATGCATGTGCACACGTTTCACATCCCGACCCCTTGCGGGTCGTTCTAAAACTTATACACAATCTGGACCTCTCCTGGGTCATTCTAGAAATTCAATACACATTTATACCCGTTCGCGGGTCGTTCTAGAACTATATACACATCTAGACCCATTCTCGGGTCGTTCTAGAACTATATACACATCTAGACCCATTCTCGGGTCGTTAGAAATTTCATGTGTCTCTGATCTCTCTAGAAGTTATTCTAGAGCTAATACAATTCTGGACAATCTATGAGTCGTTCCGAAACCTCACACAGACAATGGCCCCGTCGGGCGATCTCGGAATCGATCACAATCGCGACACACAACATATGAAGAGGAAGGTCGTCTACCGATCTCCTCGAGACCCATCGGGTCGTTCCGAAACTTCTCACGACCGGTGGTTCTGTCGGACGGTTTCGGATTGATTGCGCAATCACCCCATCGGGTTAATTCGGGACATGCTATGGATCTTGGCCCCTCGGACCATCCCGGTATTCCTTAAGATTGTGAGGACTCATCCTCCTCGGGCCTCTCTGCCCTTTCCGAAACCTTTTACGGCCAGTGACCCCGTCGGGTCGTTTCGGAATTCATTATTGCACTTTACCCCGTCGGGCCGATCCGGATCGTCACATCATAAACTGTGGGGAGGGCCGTGGCTCTCCTCCCCAAGGCCCCTCGGGCCGTTCTGAAAGATGGTTCGTTGACCTCCGCGAGGTCCCTCGGGTCGTTCCGAAATCTGTCATACATAATGGCCCCGTCGGGCTATTTCGGAACCAAATCATGATCGCGGCCCCGTCGGGCCCTACCCAAATGGTCAAAATATTGCCACCGAGGAAGGTCGTCCGCCGACCTCCCCAAGGCCTCTCGGGCCGTCCCGAAACGAAATCAGCGGCCCCGTCGGGCTATTTCGGAACCGATCATGACTTGCGGCCCCGTCGGGCCCTACCCGTATACATACATTACTTTAGCTCCCCTCGTCTTATCTTGGAGTTTTCTCTTTGACCTGCAACAAAGTGTCAACAATAATATAAACAGTTTTATGTCTGTGGTCCCATACCCACCGACGTATAGGTCATCCTAACATATAAACACACAAACATATACACACCCTACACTAGAACCTAAACCACGAAGTTGACTAATTTTTATATCTGTGGTCCCATACCCACAGACAGATAAACATATAAATGAATGCACGCACCAATATACATCTAGACAAACACAACCTGCCACAAACGAACCTACAGTCCCATACCTGCAGGCCCGTTGTACAAAACGAGACTAATATAATCAAGAGCCCATATACATGGCCCTGGCTAGAATGGAGATTCACATAGTTTAACAGCCACAATTTTGGAAGCATCGCACGCTTTATATAATCTCAATACATGCATAATATATTCAAGCATGGTATCGTATATTCATGTCACAGTGGAGATCTACTTAGTATATTCGTGTCACAGTGGAGATCCACTTACCTGAGGTCCTAAGCTCCCTGACTTGATCCTCGCGGTTCTCCTCTCCCGACGTTCCCCTTTGGAGAATGTGGTGTGGCACTTCTGTCCAACACGAGAATTAGAGGGTCAATGCCAAGGTCCACTAAATATTCGGGAGGAAAGAAACTTTAAGAGTTGGACTCAAAGAATGGGACACTAGACGATGGGACGACCACTAGTTCGTTAAGAAACCCCTCTAGGGGTGTTCTCGTCCCGAGTGTCGTTGACTTAATGTTAACAATCGATCCACACTATCGGGTCTTTCGTTTGACCAGATTAGGTATGAAATGAGTTCCTTAAACTAATCGGTTTTTGACTTTATTTTATTACGTACTAAATATTCGAGCCGGAAATTCGGCAGAGTTTCTCCTGTTTTTCGGATATCCCGGCCGAAGCCTTCACCTAATTTCAACCCAGCACCGAACTAATTTCGGTCACAGTCCATCACAACAACCACACAGACAATTTATTCATTTATCGTATTTAATTTCAAACATAATCATAAATCAACACCGAGCCTCAGCGGCTCGGATTCACATTAGACCAACGGACGTTTAAACTAAAAGAAAGTAACAGAGAACGTCGTCGTGGATTAGCGCCAATACTTTGTTTCCAACCGCCGTTTATACCTTTAATAAAAAGGCGGTGAAGGGTTGAGCGTTCGAACTCGCGTTGTTGACGTTCCTGCACAATTTGCGAGAATAAAAGAAATCGAATCAAATTTCGAGCTAAAACAAAACCATGATGCGAACCACTCGGGCCCGCGATCCGATACTCGCTTTAAGCTCAAACGGGCAAGTTAACAAAAACATAACCCAATACAATTAGTTTATTAGGCGCGTGCAAAACCCGATCCTGAAGATCACACAATTTTCCTTTTTTTTTTTCCTTAATTTAAGAAAATTCTCAATATCTTGCCAAGTAAGAAAAATTGAGCTACTTCGCTACGTGCTCTGGTCATAATTTATTTTATATATATTAAAAACGACACTTCTTCGTGAGTTCTAAATTTCTAAAACGAAACAAAACCACAAACTTTTGTAATGCAAAAATACTCGAAATATCAAGTCCCTTGAACTAGTACATTAACTAAAATATTGTAGCCACAATTCCAAAAGGACATTTTAGATTCCCGCACGATTAAACCACAAACAACTGCCAAAATCCTAGCAATTACAATCCCGCAAAAATGAGATTATCAACAATATTCTTTTTAGTGAGGCAAAACCATTAACAAGCAGGACGAGACCAACTAAAGTTTATTTCATAAACTTAACAACCACCAAGAGACGCGTACTAAGACACAATCTCATCTAATTACATAATAAACACAAACAGATAACATAACCAAGATATGTGCAACAAAATCAACCAATTTGCACCCATCCAATAATGTTTACAAGGAGACTACGCTACACAATTTTAATCACGTTATCAAGCCTAAACAAGATTTTTATTTCATTATATTACTGAAAATTTCTAAGACTTTCCAGTAATCCAATTAACACCAAAAACATGCCACAAACACGAATTACCAAAAAAACGTGCAAACAAATCATAATTTAACCTCGCATTCAACAACACGAATCACAACAAGCCTTATCATTACGAGCCAAAGATTACAAAACACAACCAAGCATTACAAAGAATCCACACATTTGTAATCATGCTAAGCTAATTGAAAGCAATAATTTGGATTTAAAACAACGCGACGATTAACTATACCGAGGATCATAACTCGCGAATCGAAATTAAACAAATCATTACCAGCACGAACACAAGTTATCGTCGGGTTTGAAAACGAGTTTGAGGTATTACCTCAACGTGACTCGGAGCATGCCCAAACACGGTGAAGGCAGCGAAGCGTCGCTGCGAATGGTTGGGCTCGGTGCTGCGATACGCGGAGGCGGGGCTGGAGGCACACGGCTCGCGAGGAGGCAGCGGCGCGCGAAGGCTCAGAGGTGCGCTCGCGAACTTCACGGGGCCTGCGCTGGGGGAGGCTGGTGCAGCACACGCGGGGCTGCGAGAGGCGCGGGCTGAGTGCGCGAGGGAAGAGGCGGCAGCACCGGCGGGGGTTGGGCAGAGCCGGACCGGCGCCGGCAAAGCACGCAGAGGCTGGGCGAGGTCGGGCTGAGCACGCGCAGGCCAGAGCGGCGCTAGCGAGCGCGACGGCGCGGAGGACTGGGCTCGCAAGAGGGGGGGGGAGAGGCGCGCGGGGGCTCGCGCTGGCGGAGCTGCGCGTGCAGGCTTGGGAAGGCTCGGAGTCGAGCGGCGTTGGCGGCAGGACGGCGCAGGGGGCACGCGAGCTCGAGCGGAGGCGGGGGCTGCGCGAAGGGGACGCGCGAGGGCAGGGGAGAGCGGGGCTGGGCTCGGTGTCACGTGGAGATGCTCGCCGGAGCTGGGCTTGGTCACCGGCGTTGGGTGGGGAGGTGAGGCAGAGTGAGCGAGAGTGAGAGAGAGGGTGGTGTGCGGCTGTGAGAGGGAAGAAGAGAAGAGAATGAAACCCTAATGGGCTTGGGCTCAAATTGGGTCAAAAATTGACAAACGAAAATACATTAAATTTTTCCGAGAAATATCAAAATTGCACACGTTATTTGAACACGTAACTTAGGAATTTTAATATCTTTCTCGAAACAAACACAAATTCCTAACACGTCTAAAATTCGAAACTGCAAAATAATCATGCTAATTTTATAATTTCTCTCATAGTTCCAAATTGACCTGATTTGACGAAACTAACCAATTTTACAAATTGCTCACAACTGAGGCAAAAATACAAATTAATTAACTAGTATAGTGCTTTTGAAATTCAGGTCATTACTAACTTAGGAATTTTAATATCTTTCTCGAAACAAACACAAATTCCTAACACGTCTAAAATTCGAAACTGCAAAATAATCATGCCAATTTTATAATTTCTCTCATAGTTCCAAATTGACCTGATTTGACGAAACTAACCAATTTTACAAATTGCTCACAACTGAGGCAAAAAATACAAATTAATTAACTAGTATAGTGTTTTTGAAATTCAGGTCATTACACTCATGCTTCTCATTATATTCTGAACGGATTTGACAATACAATGACGCATTGATTCTAAGATTCTCACGCTTCTCAATCAATTTTGAGAAAACTTCTATAAATTATGCTATAACTTCATGTTTGTCATTGCAAACTGCAAGCAATACCTACTACTTTGTTCGCCCAAAAATTCTCTCTCAAAATGAATTTCAGTTTCATAAGTCCACCACACTCTTCATCTTCATCATCCTCTTCAGATGATGAAGATAATATGCAAATGATTAATAGTCTCAAAGAAGAAGAAGAAGAAGAAGCGATATGTCGTGCTATCACTAATAACAATTTGATCATCCAATTCATTCTCAATCAACAAAATAACCAAGTGATCCGCAGTGGGTCAGTTTCCGTACGTTCATTTATCAATTGCGATAGAGAAAGCGCAAATTGTAGATAGTTCAATGATTACTTCTTGGAGACCCCATTGTACAATGATGTCATGTTCCGTCGGAGATATCGAATGTCTCGCTCGTTGTTCCTTTGCATTATTAATGCTGTAAAAGGTCATGACATCTAATTTGCACAACGGAGGGATATGTTAGGCAAACCTGGATTACCACCTCTCCAGAAAGTAACCGCCGTGTTCCAAATGCTGGCATATGGTCTACCAGCAGATTCCACATACGAGTACGCTAAGATAGGCGAGTCCATGGCAATTGAAAGCATGAAGAGATTTTGACGAGCAATAGTAAAGATATTTTCGAAGCAATACTTAAGATCATCAATAACTAATGATGTTGCCAGGCTTCTTTACATTGGTAAAAAAATGAGGTTTTCCAAGAATGCTAGGCAGCTTAGATTGCATGCACTAGAAGTGGAAAAATTGTCCAACTTCGTGGGCGGGCCGTAGTGGATCACCAACTATTATTCTCGAAGCTGTAGCAGATTATGATCTTTGGATATGGCATTCTTAATTCGGTATACCAGGCACCAACAACGATATCAATGTGTTGGAATCTTTCCACCTTTTCTCCAAACTCGCTCAAGGTATTGCTCCTTGTGCTCATTATGTCATTCAAAAACAAATAATATGATATGGGTTATTATTTGGCTGATAGTATATAACCAAAATAGTCCACCATTGTGCAATCTATTCACGAGCCATGCGGTCCAAAAAAAAATATTTTTCTACGTAACATGAAGCATGTAAAAAAGACTTAGAATGTGCCTTTGGAGTTGAACGTGATCTTAATGTACCAATTAAAGTTGCGAGAGAAGCACCACCTCCAGAGGGCGAAATGACGGTGGATGATAATACCCCCTTTCAAGAATTTCTTGCTGGTATAGACAAATCAAGGATAAAGAAGCTCATTTTGCACTTTGAAATGCGTTAATTGATCATCTATGGGAGGAGTACACTAATTCTTATGCTTAAATGCATATCTACTATTTTTAGCTCTTTTATTTGTGTGTTGTGATGTTTTTTTTTAATTAAATGAACGTTTATTATTATACAAAAGCATAATTTTGTTTGGAATTAAATTGTCATGTAATATTTATTTTGGGAGAAATGGTCTAATAATAAATAATTTTTTATTAAGTTATTGTGAAAGTAAAATATAAGTGGGTCTAATTTGTATGGTTAATAAATATAAGAGTATTATTAAAAATTAATATAATTAGTGATATGAGAGGAATATACTCAGAATATTCCATTTTGGTGTAAAAAAAATAGTGTAATAGGTTGGAGATGAATTACTGTTTGATGTGACACTTACTGCGTTTTGGTGTTGAAAATGGGAAAATCCATTAGAGATGGCCCTAGGGCAAAAACTTAGGTTGTAAAACAAAAAACTAAAAGGGAAAAAAAGCAGTATATTTATTTTAGGCAATTTCAAAAAATCTAAATTAATTTTTGCAATTCTAAAAATCGCCCGATATTTTTTTGGTCATTACCGAAACCTCTAAAAAAATTTTGGATATTAATTTTAATATTTTGTTTGGGCGATTTTTCTTTGGGATGGGCGATTATTCGAGTATTCAATTTGGATTGACATGTAAGTATCACGACCAACCTAGAAATTCACCTAAACAATGTTGGTTGTGTATTTGCTTTAACCATTGGCCATCTATTATATACTAGTTTTTAAGCACGCGCTATTCACGTATTCGTGTTATTTATTTATCCGATCCGTAAAAAAATAAATAAATAAATTCACAACATATAACAAATAAAATTAAAATATTTTTAATAAAGGATATTTTTGTTAAAATTTTAGAAATTTTAGAAAAATATATGAAGACTTTTATAATTTTGTAAAACACTACAAAATAAAAATGAAAGGGGCCAAACAAAAGAAAAAATAAAACATTATTCACACTAAAAAAAGTATATAACAATGGATATCAAAAGATAAAGAAAAAAATATATCCAACTATAGAAATATATATATATATTTTTTTTTTTTTGAGATTATTACGGTAAAAAAATGACAATTTAAACGATTGAAACAAAAATTTTTAAAAAGAATGAGAGAGAATAAAATTTTGCAAAAGAAAAAACCGAAAAAGGAAAAAAAAAAGTTGTGGAACGCGCGCGTGGGGGGCACATGCGCATCCATTGGGCGCGTATCATACACTCGCCCGAAGCAAAAAATAAAAAAAAAATAAAAGAAATAAAAATTAGGGGGCTTTGAACGTGCATGTCGATCAAAATGCGCGTTTTGGTCGAAATCATTGTTCCCAAAAGCCCTCCTTTCTCACTTTTTTTTGTTAAAGATTAGCCTTCACTTTATTTTATAGCTCATTTAAGGCACCTATTTTCACCAATAAAATTCCCACTTTTTTACAGGTCCTTTTTTTCCCCTTAATGCTTGATTTGAGCATCTAAATGACATAGAAACATGGATTAGCACTTGAAATCAGCAGCGATGGCAATTCATATCTCATATTATGGCCGTCTTGAGTTTTAATCGTGTTTGAGAATTTTAGATTAGACCTAGAAGGCACCCCAATTATAGATAGTGTCTTACAAGCATATTCAAGTACGTTTCAATTAAATACCATGTTAATTTTGTCATTCAAATGTGACCCATTTATGAGTTATATCTAAATGGGAATTACCACGCACAGATTTATATTTAGGACCAATTAGCTATTTTGGTTAAAATGAATAAATTTTTAATTATGTTTTCTAAATCTATAATAAAAACTACTCGAGACTTGATTTTCAAAATATATATAATAGAATTGGTAATTCATATCTCTTATGAGACGATAGAAATTATGAAATGCAAAATAAATTATGATATGATAAAAATTATGTATAAATGGGTGTTACATATATTTTCATCGAGGTTTCTTGCTATTACTCATTAATAATCATATCTTAATGCATGGGACTTAATCGTATTAGAATGTTTTTGTCATGTTCACTCATAACATAAACAAGTTAATTGTGTCCGATCCGATATATTATACCAATATCTACTAACAGAGGACTAAAACCTGCTAAATTTCTGTGAAGTCTCGTGTATGAACCTGAATTGTCGGTCCAAGAATTAAGTTACCGAATGACCATATCATAATACCCGATAATTATTTTGACTTAAATAACACATCTAGGCTTTCAATTTTCCCCACAATTACCCGTTGTTCACTGTGACGTCTCTGTCCTAATTTTGGTATATTGAAATATGTTCTTCCTACTATAACATGATTACAAGTCTCTTTTAATGTTGTTTATGCTAGTTATTATATGATTAAATATAATCGTTTGTTTATAATTTAGCTAAGTAGTTTATAAAAAAATAAATAAAAAATATCGTTAACATTATAATTTAATTAAATATACTAAATTTAAATTAATAAGAGTAACATTTTATATTTTTTAACTAATTGAATTATTGATGTAGTTATCATGATAATTAAATAAATTACAATAAAATATACAAAGATAATTTATAAATTTACTTTGTATTTTTTAGGGAAAACTATTCTTATAATTTTTGAATTAGTATAAAACATTGAGTTTTTATTTGAAATGTGGTTTAATTAAAATCTGAAAATTTTCCTGCTTCATTTGAAAAAAGAAAAAAAAAAAAAAAAAGCAAAAATATACCCACCAATTTCCTTTTCATAATTTCGCATTTGATTTCTTAAAAGGTGCAAGTTTGGCATTTTGCAAACTCTGAAGAAAAAAGCTGCTGAAGTTATAAGTAGATAAGACATTTGATAAATTGTATTTTTAAATTATTATTTATAACAGAATCACTGTTTAAGTGTTTGATAAAACTATTGTGAGTTTTTATAATTATTAAAATAAACAGTGTAATATTTTCTATAAAATTATTACGAGAAACTATTTTTGTATTTTAAATGGAGAAAATAAATTAAATTTTGTTATAATAACTAATAACAATGCATCTTATATTCTTGAAATATTATATACATATATATAACTGTTAGTTTGAATGTATAGATAGTAGCATATATAAAAATATTATATTGAAATAATTAGTAACAATCCATTAAAAGAAAAAAAAATTATATATAGTTTATTAGATACATATTAACTATATATAAGTCAATTAATTGAATGTAATATACGTGTGACATGTCCATCAAATAGGTGAGTGACGTTTAAAGTTCGGTATTTTATTAATTGTAAAACTAAAAGCATAATTAGTTATTTAAAAGTAACTTGAACCTGCTTTTTAAACTCTATTAAATTTACACTACTTAGAAGCAAAAATAGTTATATATTTTTTTAAGAAGCAGGTTTACTAAAACACTCAAAACTGTTTCAAATTCTTTTATAATCTAGAAGCAGCCCATAAAAGCAATGTCAACCGGCACATAGTTAACATGAATAAAACCACTTCTAGATTATGGTCATTCAAAATGATTTTGATTTATCAAAAATCTAACGAACTATATATATTTTCAATATTAAGGTATCATTCAATCCGCCATTTAAACTTGAGTTTTTTAGGCATTTAACTAAATTTTTGGGTAATTTTTTAGGATTTAGCCATAGTTACACGAAATTAGGAATTTAGCCATAACATGTAATATTTTTGGTAACATGTAACATATAAACGTGTAAAAAATGTAACATTAAATGTGTAAATCCTTCAAACTTTACCTTTAAAATAGCTAATTGCTTAACTGACCCTTTAAACTTAAAGGGAAAAAAAAAAAAAAAAGCTAGACTATTTTTTTAACTGAAAAAAAAAATCAAAATTTAGTATTATATTGTTTTTTACAAGCATTTTTTTTTACTTTAAGATTCAAGAAAAAAAAAAGTTTCAATTGAGAATTTGAAACATTGTTCTCATTATTAAAAATAATTTCAATTAGAAATTTTTGGCTAAATGGCCAGTTTTTAGCCTTAGTTTTAAGAAATTGACTTGAGTTTGTCATAATTAAGTTATTAGCTATTTTTCTTTTTCGTTATTTTTTAGACATTATACATTCATTGTTTTGTCCTTTGTTATGGAAGATAACAAATGTTACAGACTGTAACAATTTTTATTACAATAGGTAAAAACTTTTGATACAGACCGTCACAGACAAAATTTAATACACATATGCAAAAAAATATCTAATTCTTATTACACATTGTTGTCAGTGATTTTTCGTCAGCGGATGTGTCTTCGGGGGCGGAGTCTTCGAGGCACATTTAGTGGAGGCACAAGCCCCTGATTCCACCAGCATAAACGATGCCACCCAATCACAGGAGCTTCCCCCAGGCAAAGGATAGACAAAGATTATCGAAGATGATCCTCGATCCTACACCCCCGAGTATAAACAGAGCACCGTCGGAGGTAGTGCTAAGTTTCTAACAAGCCTCTCGAAGAGGAGTTGGCGGAAAAAAAAGAACAAGGATCCCTGAAGGTGATCCATCCCTGAAGAGCTTGCCACAGACTAAAGATTGCTCAAGACAGACTCGGCCTTCCAAGCTAGTGACCCACGGTCATAGAAAGCCTGTTCGCGGTAGCTTAGATCTCAATTATCTTCCTGCCTTTCCAACTCCAAACAGGGGATTTATGGTAACATCAGTTTTATCCTGCAAATTTCGAGATAACTGCTCCCAACAGATGTGCAGCTTTATTAGGTGAACCAAACCCGTGAAATAGGGGATGGGAGTTTTGTCTCTTTCTGACTGTAGCCTCCTTCTTTGATCTATAAGAGAATGAGGGAAAGAGGAGAAAGGGATCGGAAAAAACAATAAGAAGTGAAGGAGAAATCCAACACTACAGTGGACGTAGGCTATTACTCCGAAGGAGGGCCGAACCACTCTAAAAACTCTCCTGCCTTTTTACTTTTCCGTTCAACTTTTATTTTCATTGCCACATCACATCCTAGAGGTGCGGATCTCGTCGTTGGTTCAAATTTCATACCAAAAGATTGGCACTAGAAGGAGGGCCCGGGGGCCGCCGGATCGCTGACCGGAGGACAGTAGACGTTAGCCTTGTCACTCCCCGTTCTTTCCTGTTTTCAGCTTCCGTAATCCCTGAGGTTTTCGTCACTCTCTGGTCGGAGAACGGAGGCGCCGATGACACAACTCGGTGGGAAGAAGTGATATGAACCCCGCGCGTTGTGCTCGTGATTCACGGTTTGTTTACGGATCGTCTACGGAATTAGGAACGATTGTGGATCGAATGGTGCTCGAACGATTGCGGAAAGTCCGTTCGATAAGCCGGGTGAACGCCACAAGATAGATTCTTGTGTCAACGAGATAAATTCTCGCCTATGTTCGTTGTCCAAGGTAAATCCTTTGGCACTTTGGTAAATCCGAGGTTAGTTCTTCGAAGAACTCAAGAGGAGAGAATGCTCTCAAAACACACAAGGTTTTCTGAATAATACGTCTGATTCTTTTATTGATCAAAGTTAGCCTTTAAATAGGCTCATAAACCTTACAACCCTAATTAGACTTAAGAATTCGGAAATTACCCTAAACAATTCGAAATTACCAAAAATAAACTAAGAAAACGCGTCAAAATAAAGTCTGTCGCAACTTAAATCGTTTTGGCGATCGATCGGCTGCTGAGGGGCGAACGATCGGCGCTGGGCGATCGATCGGCTGGAATGCGGCGAACGATCGGCGATGGATCTGCTCGATTTCTCGCTGAATGTCCAATTTGTGGCGATCGTTCGGCTGAAAGTGGGCGAACGATCGGCGATGGCTCGGACGAAAATTGCAAAAATCTACATTTAAATTCCAAAAACTACTAAAACAATTCTAACATGTTCCTAAACCATACTTAAGCTATTTAACTTCTAATTACATAAAAATTGTCTTGAATTACTAGCTAAACTCTTAATGATGACTCGTCTCGGCTTGAATGACATGCACGAGTCTTTGTTGTTGCTCTCCTTTGATTGCTTCCTTCTCGGCAGCGTCGAGTTCTTGATCTTGAAGCTTTGTGATTAGGCTTCGGAGTTCTTCCTTGAATCGCTTGGCTCGAGCTCTCGTGACTGGACCCGTGGGCACGGTGTATCGTTCACCAAGGGCTTGCGTAGTGACGTCCTCGTCATTCCCCTCGTCTTGAAAAGGATTTGCCCTCAAATCGTCACCTGCATCAAAAAGAGATAGATCAGAAACATTGAAAGTAGCACTGACATTGTACTCACCAGGTAGATCCAATTTGTAGGCATTGTCATTAATGCGCTCGAGAACTTGAAACGGTCCATCACCGCGGGGAAGCAACTTCGAACGTCTTTGTTCAGGAAAACGCTCCTTTCGCATATGTAACCATACCCAATCGCCTGGCTCAAAGACTACTTTAGTCCGGCCCTTGTTGGCGTGTTTGGCGTATTGCTCGGTTCGCCGCTCAATGTTGAGTCTTGCCGTCTCATGAATCTGCTTCACAAGCTCTGCTTTCTTGGCACCATCTAAATTCACACGCTCAGACATAGGTAAAGGTGATAAATCCAAAGGAGTAAGTGGATTAAACCCATAAACAATTTCAAACGGTGAGAATTTAGTAGAAGAATGAATTGAACGATTGTAAGCAAACTCAACATGTGGCAAACAATCTTCCCAAGTTTTTATATTTTTCTTAATGATTGCCCTCAACAAGGTAGACAAAGTCCTATTCACTACTTCGGTTTGACCATCAGTTTGTGGGTGACAAGTGGTTGAGAACAACAACTTAGTACCTAATTTACTCCAAAGGGTCTTCCAAAAGTAACTTAAGAACTTAGCATCTCTATCGGAAACGATCGTCCTAGGCATACCATGTAACCTAACAATCTCCCGAAAGAACAAATCTGCAACATGAGTAGCATCATCAGTTTTGTGACAAGGGATGAAATGTGCCATCTTAGAAAATCTATCCACCACTACATAGATTGAATCTCGACCCTTCTTAGTCCTTGGTAAACCTAGCACAAAATCCATGGAGATGTCTACCCAAGGGGCAGTGGGAATAGGAAGTGGTGTATACAAGCCATGTGCTTGGACTCGAGACTTGGCTTGTCGACAAGTGACACATCTAGCACAAATTCGCTCTATATCTCTCTTTAGGCGGGGCCAGTAAAAGTGTTCTTGGAGAATACCTAGAGTTTTGGCTACCCCAAAGTGTCCCATTAGGCCTCCACCATGTGCCTCCCTAACTAACAACTCTCTTAGTGAACTATGTGGCACACACAATTTACTCTTTCGAAACAAAAACCCTTCATGCCTATAATAGTCCCCAAAAGCAACTTTTTCACATGCCGAATACAATTCACTAAAATCTTGGTCTAATGGATATAAATCTTTAATTTGTTCAAAACCAAGTAGTTTAGCATCAAGAGTAGAAAGTAAGGTATACCTGCGAGAAAGGGCATCGGCGACCACATTCTCCTTACCTTGCTTGTATTTGATGACGTACGGAAATGGTTCGAGGAACTCCATCCATTGCCCATGTCGTTTGTTGAGCTTGTGTTGCGCCTTCAGATGTTTAAGCGACTCATGGTCGGTGTGGACCACAAACTCCCGCGGCAAGAGATAGTGTTGCCACGTTTCCAACGCCCTTACCAATGCGTACATCTCCTTATCATAAGTAGGGTAATTGAGGGGTCCCCCACTTAGTTTCTCGCTGAAGTACGCGATTGGCCTCTTGTCTTGCATGAGAACCGCTCCAATTCCCACGCCGGAAGCATCGCACTCAACTTCGAATGGTTTGTCGAAGTTTGGCAACGCTAGCAAAGGAGGATTGATCAACTTGTGCTTGATAGCTTGGAACGCCTCCTCTTGTGCACGCCCCCATTTGAAGCTCACATGTTTCTTCATAACATCGGTAAGCGGGGCTGCGACGGTGCTAAAGTCCTTCACGAAGCGGCGATAGAATCCCGCTAGGCCATGAAAACTTCGCACTTGTGCTGCATTTGTAGGTGTTGGCCAATCTCGAATGGCTTGCACCTTCTCCTCATCCACCTGCACTCCTTTAGCACTTACAACAAAACCCAAGAAAACAACGTGATCGGTGCAAAAGTGACACTTGTTAAAGTTAGCATATAATTTCTCACGTTGTAGAACAATAAAAACTTCTTTCAAATGTAAAACATGTTCCTCTAAGGTTTTGCTATAAATCAAAATATCATCGAAGTAAACCACCACAAACTTCCCTATGAACGGACGCAAGACATGGTTCATAAGTCGCATGAATGTACTAGGAGCGTTAGTTAAACCAAAAGGCATCACCAACCATTCATACAACCCATGTTTAGTTTTAAAAGCAGTTTTCCATTCATCTCCCTCTTTCATTCTAATTTGGTGATATCCACTTTTTAGATCAACTTTTGAGAAAATACATGCACCATGCAACTCATCTAACATGTCATCCAAACGAGGAATGGGAAAACGATACTTTACCGTGATGTTGTTGATTGCCCGGCAATCAACGCACATCCGTGAAGAACCATCCTTCTTTGGAACGAGTAACACCGGAACGGCGCATGGACTCATGCTTTCTCGAATGTAACCCTTCGCCAATAGCTCTTCGACTTGCCGTTGCAACTCCTTTGTCTCCTCCGGGTTGGTACGGTAAGCCGGCCTGTTTGGTAACGAGGCGCCGGGTACAAGGTCGATTTGGTGTTCAATACCGCGGATTGGTGGTAATCCCGCGGGCATGTCTTCCACGACCACATCTTGAAATTCCTGCAAAAGAGCATCAATGGCACTAGGTAGAACCTTGCCACTAGAGTTAGTTAAAAGTGTAGCCTCCTTATACAAAAGTAAAATCATTGGCTTGTTTGTTAAGAAAGCTCTCCGCACTTCTCTTGCTCCCACAAAGAAATTTTGTTTTGAACACTCGTGTTTGCCCTCACTTTTCTTTTGTGGACACTCCTGTTTTTCCCCACAACTCACTTTTTCACTCTTCTTTTGTATCTCTTTTGTTTTCTTTTGTCGCTCATTTTCTTTTTCTCTCATACTCTCTTTTTGTTTCACTCTATCTTGTTGTAGCTTCATTTGATCTTCATGAACTTGCTGCGGCGTCAAAGGTACAAGAGTGATGGTCCGGTTGTTTCGCATGAGTGAATACTTGTTGGTGTAGCCATCATGTACCACCCGTCGGTCGAATTGCCAAGGTCTCCCAAGAAGAATATGCCCCGCGTCCATGGGAGCAACATCACACAACACCTCGTCTTCATACTTTCCGATGCGAAACGAAACTAACACCTGTCGAGTAACCCGAATTTCGCCCCCATCATTGAACCATTGAAGCTTGTACGGGCGAGGGTGATTAGTCATTGGAAGGCCGAGTTTGTTGACCATTGTGGTGCTTGCGACATTCGTACAGCTACCACCATCGATAATCATGCTACAAATCTTGTCACGGACTTGACATCGGGTATGGAAGATATTCTCCCGTTGCTCAACGTCAACTTCCTCCTTAGCATGCACGTTTAAAGCTCGTCGTGCAACTAATGTGACGGTTGTACCTACTGCAGCTTCGGTATCCGAGACGTCGTCCAAAGGTGGCATGGCATCATCATCCTCGTCTTCTTCACTTACTATTTCTCCATTGTCGAGAAGTACCATACTCCTCTTGTTCGGACAATTGGTAGATATGTGCCCCAAACCTTGACATTTGTAGCACTTTATGTCCCGACTACGAGTTGTTGAGGCTTCGGACTTGCTTGTCACTTGTGAAGTTGAAGAAGATGGCTTGGATTCAAACTTGGGTTTTCCTCCTTGTTTGTCGTCACTACTTTGATTAGACATATTTGCTGCAAAACAAGGTTAGATAACAGAAAATAGAACCTCACTAATTCACTCCCTTACGTGTTTCGCTCCCAAATATAACTCAATCACTCGTGTATAAGATTAATTGGCTTTTACCCTCTGTTAAACTCACACACTCTGCCTTTTACCACTCGTTCAATCCTCTTTCGGTTCTTATCGAACTAACCACGCCCACAAGAACGCTCGAGTAGCAATTCACAAGACTCACCAAAGAACTCAACACAATAATTCGAGAAAAATTGAAACTCAATCCAACAATGATATAACGAGATAACGACTAAGGTTCCTTTTTTTTTTTTTTTCTTTTTTTTTTTTTATAATATGATGGTGACGTTTTTTTTTTTTTTTTTTTTTTTTTTGATAGGCGTCAATGAGGGATTAACGCCGACGAAGAAAAGACTCGATACTAAACGAAGAAAAAGAAGAGGCACGACACCACTAGATTGATTGGAACCGAATTTTTTTTTTTTTTTTTTGACTCTAAGAAAATTCGCAAAAACAAGAAATTAAAGGGATAGGCAAACCTAATTCGTAGAAACTGCGCTCTGATACCAACTGATATGAACCCCGCGCGTTGTGCTCGTGATTCACGGTTTGTTTACGGATCGTCTACGGAATTAGGAACGATTGTGGATCGAATGGTGCTCGAACGATTGCGGAAAGTCCGTTCGATAAGCCGGGTGAACGCCACAAGATAGATTCTTGTGTCAACGAGATAAATTCTCGCCTATGTTCGTTGTCCAAGGTAAATCCTTTGGCACTTTGGTAAATCCGAGGTTAGTTCTTCGAAGAACTCAAGAGGAGAGAATGCTCTCAAAACACACAAGGTTTTCTGAATAATACGTCTGATTCTTTTATTGATCAAAGTTAGCCTTTAAATAGGCTCATAAACCTTACAACCCTAATTAGACTTAAGAATTCGGAAATTACCCTAAACAATTCGAAATTACCAAAAATAAACTAAGAAAACGCGTCAAAATAAAGTCTGTCGCAACTTAAATCGTTTTGGCGATCGATCGGCTGCTGAGGGGCGAACGATCGGCGCTGGGCGAACGATCGGCTGGAATGCGGCGAACGATCGGCGATGGATCTGCTCGATTTCTCGCTGAATGTCCAATTTGTGGCGATCGTTCGGCTGAAAGTGGGCGAACGATCGGCGATGGCTCGGACGAAAATTGCAAAAATCTACATTTAAATTCCAAAAACTACTAAAACAATTCTAACATGTTCCTAAACCATACTTAAGCTATTTAACTTCTAATTACATAAAAATTGTCTTGAATTACTAGCTAAACTCTTAATGATGACTCGTCTCGGCTTGAATGACATGCACGAGTCTTTGTTGTTGCTCTCCTTTGATTGCTTCCTTCTCGGCAGCGTCGAGTTCTTGATCTTGAAGCTTTGTGATTAGGCTTCGGAGTTCTTCCTTGAATCGCTTGGCTCGAGCTCTCGTGACTGGACCCGTGGGCACGGTGTATCGTTCACCAAGGGCTTGCGTAGTGACGTCCTCGTCAAGAAGCCTGTGGCCTCCGATCAAGGTCGACCTGGGCCGAAGAAGATTTTAGTTCAGAAGCAAAGTTGGTCACCGTCTCTTGCCGACACGAATCATCTTAATGTGTTCCAGGTACGGCTCCGAGCGGGGCAAAGGAAGGTCGTCATCGTAGTAACCACCGTAGGCGTCAACGATGCCGACCAAGAAGATATCTCTATTGCCAGGACCGATGCCAAGACCCACGAATCTCGCCGGGGCGGCCGTCGACTATCCGCCAAAGGGTGGGACGACTGTCGGAACCACGGTCCGCACCGGAGGTTCGCGGTCGCCAGCTGCTCGCACGGCCGGAGCGGGTATCGTCACCGCAGCCCACACCGGAGGTGCACGGTCGCTTGCTGTTCACGGAAGGTCGGAACGGGTGTCGTCACCAGGGCCTACACCGGAGGTGCGCGGCTGCTGGTTACTCACGGAGTCCGAACGGCCGCCGTCATAGTTGAAGATTCGGCTTGGTTACACTATCTCTGACCAAGATGGGCCCGCCTCAGATAGACTCGGCCATGCGCGTCTCCACATAACTCAGGATCCGCATCGTAGATGCGCAACCCACGATCGAAGGTCAATTCCGCGATTGGTCAAAACCACCGCCAGTAGGCAAACCCCGGCAAACTCGAAGTTTTCGCATGCAGAGATCAAACTTCTTCGGGAGACCCCTCGATAAAACTGCACGGGGAAGGAGGCAGCCCACGTTTAGAAGCCGCAGTGAGACAGGCAGCGACCTTGTTGCCCCAACCAAGAGAGATCCAAAGGCTAGATCCTCTAGTCCCGGAAGGGCTTTCCCTCTCTTGTAATTTATTTCTTGAGTTATATAATATGTAATTCAGCAAATTCGATATCAAGAACACAATTCTCAACTAGTTACTCTCTTCTTAAAAGTCTGCTAAGTAGACTCTAAACTCATAAAAGTCTGCGAAGTAGACTTTAAACTCATAAAAGTCTGCGAAGTAGAATCTAAACTCGGTGTATAGAAGAAAGAACTGCAAAGTAGAAAATTCCTAGAAGCACAACCCTCGACGACCTTTTTGACCGCGGAGCGCTCAGGTAGCCTGGAGGGGCAACCGGGGTACCACAAAAGAAATAGGTGCGCCTTATAGGTACTTCGAAGGCGTGCGAAGCTAGAACGCGTGGGTCCGAAGGGCTCACGTAGGCTTTAGTCGTTGAAACTTCCTACCAAACAAAGGTTAGTCTTGTCAGACCATCCCTTCGAAGAAGGAAACCTGTTCAGGGATTAACTTGGGAAGTTTGGCTAATTTTCTCCTAGAACCATTCTATTCTTCGAAGAAGATAGAAGACCTAGGTACGCTTAAAGGAAGAACTCCGAGGCGTGAAAGACAGAAACATTCTTCAAAAAATTGACTGTCTAATCATCAAAGTGTACAAGTCAAGAGACCACACCCTATTAAGAAGCATCAGGGACCGCTGCAAGTAATGGGGTGCTTACAAATTTCGTCGATGGTTAGATTTGACCATGGGCAAACCTTCGGAGGTGGGGCCTGGTTTGGGGTTATCCATCGGTGAAGGAAGAACCCGCTACTGATCAGAACATTTTTCGGAGAGAAAATTGTTCGGGTCACGGTCTAACCAAATCGCTTAATTTTCTTTTATTATGACCCTCGGAGAGGACGCGGCGTGCGACTACATGGTGGATCCCGTAGGGACTCGGTCATGTCAGTTGGAGGCAACAGCTCGGAACATGTTAGTGTTAAATTCATAAAATGGTTCACATGTTAGTGTGCTCGTTTTGCAGTTAACAGCCGCTTTCCATCAACGAAGATGATCGGAGTCGAACATCCTCACCTAGGCATAGTTTGGGGCGGTGCCAGAATTGGCAGAGTTAGTTTTGGTAGAGCGTCTGGCTCCGAAGGAGTCGGATCTTCTCGTTCCTCTGGTCTTTCATCAAGGCAACGAGAAGATTCAGCATAGCCAAGGAATCATCTTCGCGGATGACTTCCTCCGCGATGCTTAACGCATCCTATACGACGTCACCAGAGGGGTTTCCGAGAGCACCTGAAGCCTCAAACTCGAAGACGGCTCGAGTCTAGGAAATCCTAGCATCCTCTCTCCTAGAGGGAAGAGCGCCTGGCGGCGGCAAAACTTGGCAAACGGAGGGAATCTCCCGATGAATGTCAGAACATCAAGAAAGAAATCTCGCAAGGCACGGTTCGTACCTTCGGGATTGGGGGTAGATGTTGTCAGAAATTTTTCGTCAGCGGACGTGTCTTCAGGGGCAGAGTCTCCGAGGCACATTTAGTGGAAGCACAAGCCCCCGATTCCACCAACAAAACGATGCCACCCCATCACAAGAGCTTCCCCTAGGCGAAGATGGACAAAGATTATCGAAGATGATCCTCGATCCTACACCCCCGAGTATAAACAGAGCATCGCCGGAGGTAGTGCTAAGTTTCTGACAAGCCTCTCGAAGAGGAGTTGGCGGACAAAAAAGACCAAGGATCCCCGAAGTTGATCCATCCCTGAATGTGATCCATCCCCGAAGAGCTTGCCACAGACGAAAGATTGCTCAAGACAGACTTGGCCTTCGAAGCCAGTGACCCCCGGTCATAGAAATTCTGTTCGTGGTAGCTTAGATCTCAATTATTTTCCCGCCTTTTCAACCCCAAACAAGGGATTTATAATAACAGCAGTTTTATCCTGCAAAGTTCAAGATAACTACTCCCAACAGATGTGGAGCTTTATTAGGGGAACCAAACCCGTGAAATAGGGGATGGGATGTTTTGTCTCTTTCTGACTGTAGCCTCCTTCTTCGATCTATAAGAGAATGAGGGAAAGAAAAGAATGGGATCGGAAAAAACAACGAGAATTGAAGGAGAAATCTAACACTACAGTGGACGTAGGCTATTACTCCGAAGGAGGGCCGAACCACTCTAAAAACTCTCCTACCTTTTTACTTTTCCGTTCAACTTTTATTTTCAATGTCGCATCATATCCCAGAGGTGCGGATCTCGTCGTTGGTTCAAATTCCTCACCAACACACATTTATCTGTTACGATTTGTATCAACATTTGTTACATGAGATAACAAATATTGTTACAATCCGTAACAATATTGTTACAGATTGTAACGAAATTTGGGCGAACATGGGTATTTTGGGCAGTCCGGATGTATGTGAATGAGCCTAGTGGCTAATAACTTAATTTTTGGATAGTTGGGTCATTTCTTTAAAATATGTTATTTTAACAAGTCATTTTCCGAATGGGCCCAATTAATTAAAGTTCTATTTGATAATTTTTTCCTTAATCAATGAAAATATTGACTATTTTCTTAAAAGATAATCTAAAATGGTTATTTACTCGATAATCATCTCATAAAATTATAATAAATTACTATTCTGCTTAGATGATTTGGAAATATAACTAATATTTTTAATCATTAAAAAAGTAGTCATTAAGTCATTGTAGAAAGATAAACTTTGTCTATACATATTGTTATTAGACTATGATTGTTTTCTTAATGTTTTAGCACATATACTTAAATTTAAAAAAGAAAAATGTGATAATTGTATAAATAGGATAGCCATTTTCTAAATGACGTTTTAAGAAAATAGTCAACGTTTATAGTAATTAAGAAATTGATCATTTTTTTTAACTACATGATATTGTACTTTTATATTTATGTTATTAATTTATTTATGTACTATTGCCTAATAATTTTTGACAATGCTATTTTCTTTTTAATATGTACTAAAATATGGTTAAATACCACATAAAACCTTTAAAAAAAACCTTTGTAAATTATAGCATACTTAACTAAGAGTAATGCTATAAAATCAAAAAATTTAGCCATAATGAACAATGACATAATTTAATTTATTTATGATCAAATTTATTATATCCCTTTAGAAATCTTTTAGAAAATTACATATTTAACTAGCAATACTACAGAGTAAAATTTGACCATAATGAATGGTCTAATGAGGTGGCAGTTATTTATCTATTATAAAACAGGCATTTATTTTTATTTTATTCAATAAAAAACTCGAACATAATTTTGGTCAATGTTTGTAACTAGATTTTTTTTATCCTTTAGTATTTCTCATTTGACTAAGAGATAATTAAGTAAATAATCATTTTTAAATGATATTTTAAAAAAATAGCCAATATTTCGCTTAATTAAGAAAAATATCATTTTTTAACTATATAAAGATGTATTTTTATGTTTATGTCATTAATTCTCTTATCGATAAGTGTCTAATAACATAATTTTTAAAAAAGTTGAATATTTTGTTAAAACATAGACACAAAATGGCCAAATATCAAATAGACTTTATGCGAGTTTGAGATTGTTGTGGTTATAAAATAAGTGCTTCATACTGTGCTGAAGAAAAAAATTGCTGAAGTTATAAGCATGTAGGGTGTTTGGTTACATTATGTTTTAAACTGCTTTTAAAATACTGTGGGTATGTAAAATTACCAAAAAATAATTTTAGAAAATTAGTTAGTAGAATACAGATAGTTAATTAATGATATTTTAGTAATTTAAAATGGAGAAGTAGTTTCGGTTACAGAAAAACAACTTTTAACCTGCTTCTCAAATTATAGTACGTAAAAGCAGAAACGGTTACTTGCTTCATAAAGAAGCAGGCTTACTAAACGCTTATAACTATTTTAGATTATTTTATTATCTCAAAATAGCCTCTAGAAACAATGCAAAACTGTCCTTTAACTAATTAACTTTGAATTATTTAAACAATCTTTAAATTTTGGATCGCAAGAGTAGCTCTCGCATTTTCAAGAAATACATGGGTTCTTTATGAAATTATACTCTCTCTTATTTAAATAAAGAGAAATTATAGTGAATACTCGGTTTTTATCATCTAATTTAAATTAATACTTAATCTTTTGAAAAATATAAAAAATACTCAAGTGATTGAATTACTTACATACTGATAAGTGATGATAATTAACTTAGTTACCGAAAATTTGTGTAAGTAATTAACGAATTGACAAAAAATTTAATTACTTCAAAAATTTAAGTATTTATTTTATTATTATATAAATTCTGGTATTTCTATACTTCACCCTTTAATAAATAAATAAATAAACAAAAACAAAAATCACGTCCACAACTCAATAACGCAATTGGGCGACGTGGCGGTCCCTGAACCACCCGAGATCAGCGAAGAAGCAGATAAAACTTCCAGATAATTATTTTCACTAATAAAAAAACAACAACAATAATAATAAAATGGTGGCCGACAAAGCGACAATCAGATTTCGTGGACTATAACACCCCGCTCTCTCCGCCGTCCACGTGTCCCATCAGTGTTGCCGATCCTGTCCCTCCCCTCCGTACAGTCCGATATCACGGCGATGATTTAACGCGCGAACTCCGCTACGGCCTGATACGGTCATACCGTATATAATGGGCGTGCAAAGCCTCCGGGGGCTATTTTCGTCATTTCACCCCGCGCGAGTCTTGGGCTCTGTCGGTTATTTTCCCGGCGCTTCAGGGGTGGTTTCGTAATTTCCGTTTCGAAAAATATTGGAAATCGGAGCGAGATATGTTGCGAGGATATTTTGTCAGAGTTCAGTTAAGAACTCAACTTCTCTTCTCTTCTCTGATTTCTTCTCTCTCTCTCTCTCTCTCTCTCTCTCTCTCTCTCACTCAGAAACCGCACGAACGAATAAAACCCAACAAATATACAAAATAAAATAAAAACAGTGCGCGCGAGATAACTTCTTCAGCGAATGTGAATAGCTGAACTGGCCGTTCGAAATGCAAGACATTCATTCGATCGGAGGAGGGAGATTCTTCGCCGGAGACGGCAGCGGAGTTAGCGGCGGCGGCGGCGGCGGAGGAGATCGGAGGCTGAGGCCTCACCAGCATCACCACCACCATCACCTTCATCAGCAAGGCCTACAGGCGTCGCAGGCGCTCAAGTGCCCTCGCTGCGATTCGCTCAACACCAAGTTCTGCTACTACAACAATTACAACCTCTCTCAGCCGCGCCACTTCTGCAAGAACTGCCGCCGCTACTGGACCAAAGGCGGCGTCCTCCGCAACGTCCCCGTCGGCGGCGGCTGCCGCAAGACCAAGCGCTCCAAGCCCAAGTCCGCCTCTTCCTCCGCCGCCGCCGCCGCCGCCGCCGCTGCCGCGGTGGCCGAGGCAGCGGCAGCGCCGGCGCAGGAGCGGAAATCGTCGAACTCTCACTCCAGCAGCGAGAGCTCAAGCCTCACCGCCGCCAACACCACGACGGAGGCCGTCTCGGCGCCGTCGAATCAAGCGGCGGTGGCTGCTCCGGCGCCGAACTCGCTCATGGAGCAGCAAGGGGGCCTCTTCTCGGCCGAGATCGGGAGCTTCACCAGCCTGATCTCGGCGCCGTCGTCGGTCGCCGCCGCCGCCTCCGGCGGAGCAATGCCTTTCGAGTACGGTCATCACGTTAACGCGCCGTGGAACAGTGGTCCGAAGGCCGTGGCGACGATGGGCGTTGATGATCATCAGGAGGCGCTGAAGATGCAGGAGATCGCGGCGGCGGGGGGGTTGCTTGACCAGACGGCTCAGGCTGATCTATCGGTGTTGCAGGACAGATCGAACGGCGCAGGAGGAGGGTTCGGATCGCTGGGGGATTGGCAACAGTGCGGAGATCAAGGACTCTTTGATCTCACCAACACCGTTGATCAAGCTTACTGGAGCCAGAGTCAATGGAACGATCAAGACCACCCTAGTCTATATCTCCCGTAATATCTCTTAATTACCTTTTTTGTTTTTTGTTTTTAACTATTTATTAGGAAAAAAATCAAAAGACAAAAGAAAGAAAAAAAAAAGACTCTCAATTTCTTGAAACAAAACAAAAGTGGAATTTAAACGGAAAAAATTATTTTAGAGAGTTCTTTTTTTTTTTTTTTCACCTCTAAGAAGAATGAATTAATCTGAGTATATGACCGTTTCTTCTATGTAAATTTTCGAAGTATAAAATATATATTTTTTTCCGTGGGTTTAATTTGATGGTTTATTTTTTTGGGTATGATGTTTGGGGTTTGAATATTGATCTTGAATCTTGGTGTACGTACTTGTAAGTGTAACTAACATCCGAAGCGTGTTTCAGTTTTTTAATTCAATTTTTTTTTTGGGAGCTTTATTTATTATAATTGTATCTGGATTTAAGAATAAATCAAATATAGAGAACCAATATAGTGTTATTTATTTATTTTGCTTATCGGTGTGACTTGTGTGTTCGTTGTACCCTTTCTTTTCCTGAGTTTGATAAAACCTATCCCAACTAGTAAAAAATAAAATTATAAATAAGTTACATTTATAAATTGAGTAGCAATCATCGCAAATCGATTGCCACGTCATCATCATGTCGACGACGCTAGAGTCGGTTGGAGGCGGTCTCTCTCTGTGGGTCCCACGAGGGTAGTGATCAATCCCATGCGCGATTATGACTCTACGTGCGCTGGGGTTTAAGTGGGTCCCGCGTGGGAAAGCGGCATGGTCCTTGAATCGTGGGGTCCACGTGTCCCTTCTTCATTGGCCTATTGGTGGGAGAGGTCGGTTTGTCTTTGCCTGGCTTTGGCTGGGCATATAGATATCTAAAGGCCGAGTGAGTTAGAGTGACAACCAAGTCCAAGTATAAGGTGGTGTCATTAGTGTGCTATTTTTGCAAGTTCTTTGATGTTTGGAAGTATTACAAATTTATTTTTTATGCTCTAATTTATCCTTTTATTTTGTATTTACACATTAAAGTAGAGTGAGTGAATTAAAAAATATATATAAAAGGGTGTTTGTAAAAAACACAATTATAAAAATAATAATAATTATTAATTTTATAATTTTAAGATATTTTATCTTTTAAAATTATTTTGTTATTTTATTAATTTTATCAATTTTGTTTTACGAATTATGACAAATTGAGTACACTTGTAAGTTCTTAAAACCTCAGAGGTAATAATATCGGTTTTGAAATATTAAGGTACAATTTGAAAAAATAATATAATATTAAAATTATGTATATAATAACCTTTTGTGATATTAGTAGTGTCATATGTTAATTGTTATAGTAATTGTTTTATAATAATATGTAAGAACACAAATAAATATGAAATATAACAAGGGTAGAAAAAAGAAAATCAACCATCAAATATAATATAGATTATTTTTTAAACTTATAAATATTGATTTTTACTCAAATTACGTGTATAAAATATATTATTTACTAAAATTTCTGAATATCCTTTTTTTATTTTAATTATTCACGCTTAAAATCATAATGTTGTTCTACAAAATATTATACGGTATAACTTTATATTGACTCGGAGACTTTTATAAAGACATATTGTAATAATTCATTTACAGTGGGAATTTTATAGTTAATCGATTCGAGAGAGAGCTGAGCAGATCAATAGAGGTAAGATATGGAGGGTGAGATGATGGACATGGTGGTGGCGTGGCGATGATGATCATGATCATCGTGGTGGTGAATATTATGATGACGTGGTGATGATCGATTTTGTGCGTGTGGGACCCATGTTAGGTTTGGGTCATTGGGTGGGAGGCTAGGGGTGGAGGTGTGGTGGGGTCCACAAAGGATGCAAGTGCTAGAGTGGTCTCTGCAGTACTCTTCCGAATTCCGCTAGAATATCATGCATGGCAATATTGGGTGGTGGTGTGTGGATAAGTTTCACTTACGTATCCGATCAAATTATAAAGCCATAATTAAAACAGGGAAAATTAGCAGATGGATTATTAATAATTCATCTCCTTTTGTTGTTATTATTTTGACGTAATTAATCTTACAATAATTTTAAAAACTTAGGTTTGATGTTAAGTGTGACATTATGGAGTTATAATCATTTAAAACATTTTCAAACGTGCATTTCTAACTCTTTTAAGTGAATGATATTTCATACTTTTGATTTGGTGGAATTGGAATGAAATGCGAATAGGTTAATAGAACTACAATTGAAGAGAATAAGAATATTATTTTGATTTTAATATTTGGTTTACCAATAAAATTGGCACTGAAATCAATATATAGTTATCAAAAAAATAAAATAAACAATGAGTTTTAAAAAAGATTTAGACCAAACGCATGTAATTTGATAAATATAAACAGAATGCGAATTTTTTAAGTTCAGCTAGAGAATGTCCATTCGAATATAAAATAGAATCTTCACTCCATTAATTACAATAGATATTCCTAAATTGTTTTGGCCTAACCAAATATAAGAGTAATTATTTTTTTCATCTCATTCCATCAAACTAACTAATGTACCCTTAAGTTAATCTTTTTTGTCGTCGAGTTTGAATCCTGATCTTAATTTAAAAAACAAATATGTATTATATCTCAATAAGGATGAGTTTTAGCACAACTTGTAAATCGCCGCTAATGGGACGAGCTAATTTAGGTATCATCAATTATCACATAAAAATATCGACTTAAGATAATTACAACGTCCAATAGTAGTATCAGAATTAGATACTCTTTATATATATATATTTGTATTTTATCTCTTGATCATAATTCTATTAATCATCACACATTATAGTAAATGACAATTATGCAAAGAAAACTAACAATAATAATTTAATGATATCTGTACGTACGTTTTTTACGGCACTGCTGTCACAGGTTTTTGTTGACGTGGTATTTTATAGTACTGATCAATATTGATCCATTTCCCTTTTAGGAACTAGGCAGCCAAGTTATTAATATAAGGCACATACAAAAATATCGTTTATTAATTGCCCAACTAAAGTATAACTTCTAGTTGTTCTGAACCATATCTAGTCATCCTCTAACCCTTTTTTATATTCTCTTCACCTTTACCTTTTTAGTAATATCATTACAATAAAGCAAATTGTTTTAAATTATTCATCTGTATTTAATAATTTTATGTTTTCGTTAAATAGATTTTGATGAGTTATTAGGATTTATTAAGAGTGATAGAAAATGGATCTTTTATATAAACATATATATAACTTTTAGTATTTACTGTTTTTTTTTTAAGAATTAGAAATATATGCGTGTTTCCCTCAAAAGAAGAAAACATACAAATTAAATTGTGTAAAATTTAGACGTAAATAATCACATCGGTTTTTGGATTTGCAAATTGGTTTTGTACGGCGGCCGTACATATGTTCTTATATCTTTCTCAAGATTTTGAATTTGAAATGTTTTGCCTCATGAATAAAGATTTTTTCGAATAAGTCCGTTAAGTGGCGGGTCAAAGTGACATGGCCATTTAAGAAAGAGTTTGAATTATGTGGTATTAAACCCAATTTAAGAAGGGGACACTTCAACGGTCTTCTTCATACCGACTACGCTATTTATAACATATGTAGCTTGCATTTAAATTCTTAGTAATTTTGCGGCAGTGAAAATAGTAATTTTGTAGCCCATGTCCACATAGAGGTCGCGAGGCTACTCTTTTAGTACGTATGTATGCAAATGTAGAGGCCGAGGTTACTCTTTTATGTTACTCGTAAGTGCTCTTATATATATATTAAAATTTATGATGCGATTCAATATATAATTGCATGTAGTTCTAAAAAAAATTAATTGTAAATGAATTGATTGTATCAATGTTATTTTGATTTACGTGGTACATTGACAAATAAAAAATGAAAAAAAAAAAACGAAAATGAAATTCCGTTTTCGATTTCTGTTTTCCGCCAAAAATGGAAACGAAACAGAAACAAAATTTCGTTTTTAGTAATATTATTATAGATTAAATAAGTCAATGCAAATAGACCAATTTAAAAGTGGATTTTAAATAATTTTCAAAATCAAATGTTAGACTGACTATTTATTACAATTTATTAACAAATTTTGATATCTGAATGATTTGTCTATTCAACTCTATAGTATAGTTATTTTATTTAGTAATTTCACACTTTTTTGTTAAATAATTATATAATATGTATAATGACATGATACGCCAACATAATAGTTTTTATTTACTTTATTCCTTTGTACATTTATATAAATTTGATTTCAGTATAGATCGTAACTGACACAGTCTATCTAGAGCTCTCGTCTCTCTAGGTTTTCCCTATGAGAGTGTGTCCGTCAAAAGTTTGAGTCTTTTGTTCTGAGTCTCAACCACTGTGAGATCTGGTTTGGTTTTTTTAGAGTATTATGGATGATATGCTAGGGCGCTGGAAGGGGCTTGCGATTACTGAGGAGGAAGAAGATGTGTTGGGCATTGATGAAGGGCTGCTGGAAAAAGGGAAAGGGATGCGAAGGTTTCTGGTGTTGGCAAAAATCCTGACTCGCAAGCCGTACAGCAAGGAAGCTTTTAAACGGACGATGTCCTCGCTATGGAAGACTGACGGTGGTGTGTCGGCTCGGAGTCTGGAATCTGACATTTTTCTCTTCACTTTCAATGAGGAGAAGGATTGCAGAAGGATTCTCAATATGGAGCCATGGCATTTTGATAATGCCTTAGTGCTGTTAAAGGAGATTGGGGAAAACGACTCAATTGCTTGGGGTAACTGGTCCATGGCTAAATTTTGGGTCCAAATCCTTAATCTTCCCACATCGGGTATGATAAAGGAAATAGGGGAAATCATAGGTCGGGGTTTTGGACAGAGCATTGAGGTCGAGGCTGATGCGGAGGGGAGATGCAATGGTCATTTCATGAGGATTCGTGTTTTACTCGATACCTCTAAGCCGTTACGCCGCGGAGCTAGGATTCGTTTGGGCTCAAAGGGAGATGTGGTCTGGGTTGATGTCCGGTACGAGCGACTTCCAGATTTCTGTTTTGGGTGCGGCAAAATTGGTCATGGTTTTCGTGAATGTTCGGACCCGGCGACTACCACGATGGTGTTGTCAAACTCACTACCTTATGGTGCTTGGATGCGAGCGGGTGGCGGTCGTCGCAATTCGGCTGTGCTTCGCCAACAGAGGGCGGATCTTCCCAATGAGAAGGTTGCTACACCGGCGGCCAATTCGGTTGCCACACCGGCGAGCAAATCCCCTCAAAATCTCCTGATTTCAAAACTCCCAGGAGAGACGGGGACGGAGGTTGCGGGAGCGGAGGTTGCGGGAACTATCTTGTTACAGTCGAATGAGGAAATTTTGCCACGTATGGGTACCAGCAGGTCAAGTGTGGACTTTGGCATTGACAGGGTGGATGCTGATTGTTTAAAAATTACTGATGTGGCAGCCAACTCAACAGGGGATGGTGCAGCAAAACATCCCCCTTTTTTGCCTTCTGGAGCCTCTAATTCAGACGCACTAAAAATAGGTACGTTACCCTCATCAGGTCTGGTTTTCTCAGCTGGGGATACAGGCACAAAACCAGGTAGCACCAAGGCGAAAGGGTGGAAGAAGATTGCTCGGGCAAAAAAGGATGGGAAATCGGGATCTGAGGCATACACAGAGGTGGACGATGTGGGAAAGAAGAGACTGGGAGTGGATGAGCACAGATCGGAGCTTGGGCCAAAGACGAAGAGGGTTCTTGCAGATCTGACAAACACTTCGACTTCGATTGGATCGGCGGAGGTTGCGATGCAACCCCGCCGGGACCAATGAGTCTCCTATTCTGGAATGCTCGGGGGTTGGGGAGTCCCCGAGCATTCACACGACTACGGAAACTACTCCGTAGTTACTCCCCGGACTTGGTTTTTTTACTGGAAACCAAGTTGCACGGCCGCCGAGCCAAGTTTCTTGCACGGAGAGTCGGTTATGAATGCAGCTTTCATGTTGACTCGGAGGGTAAAAGCGGCGGTCTGGTGCTTATGTGGAAAGAAGGGTGGGATGTGGCTATTGAAAACTATTCTCGGAGCCATATTGATAGCTTAATTTCGATGCCGGATGGGAGAAGGTGGCGCTTTTCAGGCATTTACGGGCAACCGATTGCAGCGGAAAGGAGCCATACTTGGGAGTTGTTACGCCGTTTACGTGATTTGTCGTCTTCACCATGGCTGTGCGCGGGCGACTTCAACGAAGTTACTAATTTTTCGGAAAAGAAGGGAGGTCGGGTGAAGTCACTTAGGGAACTTCGTCTTTTTAGCGACACTCTTGAAGATTGTGATTTGGTTGACTTGGGATTTGTTGGACCACCGTTCACCTGGCGGAATGGACAGGAGGCACGTCGACATATCCAAGAACGTCTTGATCGAGCAGTGGCAACCAAATCGTGGCAAGATTTGTTCCGGGAAGCAACAGTCACTCATTTAGAATACTGGGGGTCTGACCATCGAGCGTTACTGTTGGAACTCATTCCAAAGCATCCGGGAGGGCAGAGGTCCCAGAAGCGTAAAATCGACTTTCGATTTGAGCCGTGGTGGCTGAAAGAGGAAGAATGCATTGATGTGATTTCCAATGCCTGGCAAAACCACCGATTCGATGGGACACCGGTATCACTTCGTAATGGCATGAGACAATGTGCGGTGAAATTGGGGGCGTGGAGTAAGAGAAGGTTTGGCAATCTCCCCCGTAAGATTCTCCGATTACGCGAAGAGTTAGAGAAGTTATATGGGGCAGTGCAAACGGGAGCAGTGAGAGAGAGAATTCGACGAGTTGAAAGTGATTTTGATCGTCTTCTTGCTCATGAAGAGCAATATTGGCAGCAAAGGGCACGTGTTGATTGGCTGAGAGCGGGTGACAAGAACACAAAGTACTTTCATATGAAGGCTGCTCAAAGGAAACGTAAGAAGCGAATAGATGGGATAGAATCTTCTACTGGGGAATGGCACACTAAGGAAGAATCAGTGGCAGCGGTGGTTGGGGACTACTTTTCAGATGTGTTCACATCGGCGAACCCGTCAGATACGAGCATAAATGAAGTGCTGGAGTGTGTGGAAAAGTCAGTCACAACAGAGATGAATTCAGTGCTGCTTTCGGCGTTCACAGAAGACGACATCCGACATGCTTTGTTTGAAATGGGCAGCAATAAGGCTCCGGGACCAGATGGCTTCCACGCGGCTTTCTATCAACACAATTGGGACCTGGTGGGCAAAGATGTGACTAGGATGTGTCTTAACGTTCTCAATGGAGACCACCCAATCGAAGCTCTCAATGCCACATTGTTATGTCTGATCCCGAAAACTAAAGAGCCGCGGCTAGTTTCCGAGTACCGTCCAATTAGCCTCTGCAATGTGGCATACAAGCTTATTACTAAAACCATTGCGAACAGGTTGAAACTCGTACTTGGCAATATTATCTCGGAAAACCAAAGCGCCTTTGTCCCGGGGCGTCTGATATCAGATAATGCTCTTGTCGCTTTTGAGCTTATGCACGCGCTTAAAGCAAAATCGAATGGAAATAAGGGTTGGTTAGCACTTAAACTGGATATGAGCAAAGCCTACGATAGGGTGGAGTGGAGCTTCTTGGAGGCAATAATGGTTCGATTGGGCTTCGCTGATCAGTGGATAAATTTGACTATGAAGTGCATTAAAACAGCCAGCTTTTCTTGTCTAATTAATGGCCAGCCTTTCGGCAAGATTATACCACAACGGGGGCTTCGTCAAGGCTGTCCGCTCTCCCCCTATCTTTTTCTCTTATGTGCCCAGGGACTCTCGGCTATGCTTCGAAGAGCAGAAGCGGAAGGGCGAGTTTGGGGTTTTTCATGCTGCCGAAACGGACCCCGGGTGAGTCACTTATTCTTTGCAGACGACAGTTTGATCTTCTGCCGCTCTAGAGATGATGATTGCACTACTGTGAAGCACATTTTGCACACTTATGAGAGAGCGTCGGGTCAGGTAATCAATTTCACCAAATCTTCAGTTTGCTTTAGCCCAAATGTTCCCGCAGAGAGACGAGAGTCAATTTTGCAGCTTTTTGGCGTCAATGCTGCCCAGATGCATGCAAAATACTTAGGTTTGCCTACTCTAATTGGCCGGAACAAGAAAGCGACGTTCGACAACATTAAAGCAAGGGTGTGGGACAAACTACAGCTTTGGAAGAGCCGCCTATTCTCAGTAGGGGGTCGTGAAATACTCATTAAAGCAGTTGCGACGGCAATCCCAACATACACTATGGGACTTTTTCGATTGCCTAACACGTTGTGTGCTGATTTGCAGAGCTTAATAGCAAGGTATTGGTGGGGGGGAGATGCGGGTGCACGAAAGATTCACTGGCGGAGCTGGGATAAGCTCTGTCTACCCAAATCGGAAGGCGGCCTGGGGTTCCGAAATTTCGAAGCGTTTAATCAAGCCATGTTGGCCAAACAAGGCTGGCGTTTGATACAAAATCCTACAGGTTTAGTGGCTAAGGTGCTCAAGGCCAAGTATTACCCCCATGGTAACTTTCTACAAGCCAATTTAGGCTCAAGACCTTCTTATGCTTGGCGGAGTATCCTGTGGGGTCGAACTCTTCTTGAGAAAGGGTTGAGATGGCGAGTTGGGAATGGGGAGAGTGTGTCTATCTTTACAGACCCGTGGATTCCAAGACCCTACTCTTTCAAGCCTATAACAGGTCCATCACCAGAAATATTGGATTGGTCAGTCTCTAAGCTAATTCATAGAGAGCGAGGCGAATGGGATACAGAGTTGGTGAAACAGTTATTTTGGGAGGTTGACCACGCGGCTATTTTAGATATTCCATTAGGAGTTTCGCAGTGCATGGACCGGTTGGTGTGGCATTATGATAAAAAAGGTTCATACTCGGTTCGATCCGGCTACCGAGTGGCGATGAATGCCAAGATAACCTCCCAAGGATCGTCGAAAAGCTCCGAGGAAAAGTGGTGGGCTGTTTTGTGGTCCTTACAAATTCCGGGGAAGGTGAAAATTTGTATATGGCGTGCCTTTCATGAGATTCTCCCGACCTCTCTTAATCTTGCTAAGAGGGGAATTGATGCTAGTCGTGGATGCCCCTGTTGTAGCTACGGGGTTGAGTCTTCTTACCACGCACTAGTGGACTGTCAAGCAGCGAAATTGGTTTGGAAGTCAAGTGCCTATCGAGATGTATTTCTTCACCTAACACAGCGCCCATTTGCTGATGTCCTGCTGGAAATTTTTGAGAAAGTTCAACGTGCAGAGCTCGAAGGGATTTGTGTGTTGATTTGGCTGTTATGGTGGGATCGAAATCTAGCTTTACATGGCCAGCCAAGGAAGTCGCCAGAAACGATTATACGGGAGTGTGGGACTCTTATTCACGAGTACCATTCAGCAATCTCAATCTCAAACATCCGTAGGCCTGCAACGCAAACACGAGAAAACGATGATAAGTGGCAACCCTCGCCACCAGGTCTACTCAAGCTTAATACAGACGCTTCAGTTTTCCCTGATATGGATTTTGTTGGAGTTGGAGGGGTTATACGGGACGCTGCCGGGGAGGTGCTCGGAGCTTTCAGCAAACGAATATCTGGAAGATTTGGGCCTCACATGGCAGAGTGTCTGGCTGTTCGAGCGGGGCTGATTTTTGCTCTTGACAGCGGTTTGCAGGTGGGGCAAGTTGAATGTGATGCACTTAATGCAGTCCAGGCTATACGAGGACGAGAAGTTATGGGAATGGAGGGGACTGTGATTGAAGATATTATCCATTTATTAGAATCTGCAGGTGGTGGCTCGTGTAACTTTGTTTCTCGACAAAGAAATAGAGTTGCCCACTCACTTGCAAAGTTATCTTTTTCTTTTGTTCACGATTGTTACTGGCTAGAGGAAATTCCCTCTGGTATTGCTTCTTTGGTGGCTGCCGATTTGGCACGTGATTAATAAATATTTCCTATTTGGTTTCAAAAAAAAAAAAAAAAAATTTCAGTATAGATCATGATCTTATAAAAGGTAGACAATGCATAATTAGTTATTAGTTGAAAAGATCCAAAAAAAAAAAAGTCAATTACAAAACATAGACCTTTAATGCTTCAACAAAACATGTTACCAAACACCATACGAAAACAAGAGAAAAACGCGGTCAAACCATAATTATTGATCGGTACGTAGCTAGTAGGTTGAATTAGTTTTATACCACCCATTAATGCCTTGTTGCTGTTGTCATTATTTATTTATTTATTTTTCTTTTGTTTGCTAAATTGGTGCTTTGTTGTTTGTTAATAATGGATACAAGTTACAACAATATTATTGCATATATAAGTATTTTGCTAATTTTTCCGACGACACATTATAAGGAGGTGGTTAATTAATTAATACACCTGCTTAGTTTACAATTTACGGTAATAACTGTAATCAAAACCAAATTAATTTTTACTAAAGGAACACTAGTTTGACTTTTGCCTTAGCGTAATAAAAGGCTAATATGAGAAGTTATATGGTAATTTTATAACTAGATCAAATGGTTCTATGCTAATTTACTTAAAGATTTCTTATATGTTTCTCTATTGAGAAGTGATAGCAGAATAATAGATAAGCTCAAATATTGTCAAAATTGAGTTCTTAAATTAATTGAGAAAGAAATGTGTAAACTAATATATTTGATTTGGTAGAGCAAGTCAAAGGAAATTGAATGCGGTTGTTCGCGAGAGAGAGAGATATGGGATATTTATGTTTTTTGGGCTCAAAATCACGTTGAAAAGTGCGTGTGTGTGTATATTATGGACAGCAAGGCTTTAGCTTGAGATGGTAACATCTTTTGACAGAGATGGAAAACTAACGAACAAGGTCTAAGGGAGAGTCAAAGACTTTCATGGCATATTGTAATGGTGTTTTTGTTTTTGGATTTTTTATTTTTTTTTGTTTTTTTTATGGCTTGGTTTTTGTGGTCCTTCATTATTATTTGGTGTGCGCTAGTCTGGCCATGATACCCAAAATTCTTACTTTTTTCTTTCTTCTAACAATTATTTTCACATGTTATAGGCATATATATGGTTTGTACAATATGAAACTTCATTTATTTCTCCTTTACCTTGGAAAAGTAGGGAAAAAAAAATCAATTAATGCATTTGCTAGGATCAGATCACAGATATATATTGGTACTCTTTTTTTGTTTGTCTTTTTTTTTTTCTTTGGTTTTTTTTTCCGCCCGTAATTGATCATGTTAAAAAAAAAAAAAAAAAGGCGTATGAAAAGCCTTGTTAGGAGTTAGAATGACATGTAACATGTTTTGTTTATAGTTAATTTTATTTAACAAAAAGAAATACTAATTAGCCATTAGGGACCAACCATTGTTATATATATTTTATATATATATATATATATATATATATATACTAATAAAACTAGTTGATTAAAATTTTCAATCTCAATATTTGGGTTTCGAAATGTGGTGTGTTCGGATCAATTTTACAATTTTGCATTATATTTTAATTAACATGCCATCATTTTACATTAGTAAAAAATACAATAAAACCTCTAGAAATCAATAACTTTGGACAAAAAAAATTTATAAATTAAGTGAAATGATTAAATAATCAATCAAGTAAAATAAGTAATTATCTACGTCGATATTTAATGAAAAAAAAACCCGCACCAAACACATATTTTGTGATCATCTTCTTTGATATCCAGGGATTATTAACTTATTTATCAAGCGTTATGGCATTATTTTATAAATTTAAGAAATAATAATATTTTAGCATGTTGGTTATGAGTAATCGACCCAATTAATTTATCCAGTATTAATTTGTCGAGGTTAGACCGCAATGTATTCTCGATGACGTAGAGTTTTACAGTAAATTTTTTTAACGAGTAAATAGATATGAGTACTATCAGTTAAATTACACTTATGAATTATTATGCATCAAGAAATGCAATTATTGTTTTTGTTTCTTTTAGCAGAGTTCT
This sequence comes from Boehmeria nivea var. tenacissima, assembly GCA_018132145.1. Taxonomy (NCBI): domain Eukaryota; kingdom Viridiplantae; phylum Streptophyta; class Magnoliopsida; order Rosales; family Urticaceae; genus Boehmeria; species Boehmeria nivea. The sequence goes on from CM030882.1 coordinate 5,373,104, forward strand.
GCAGTAATTGATTTAAACTACTAAGTAAATATCTGAACAATAAGTTACACATGTCATAAATTTTAAACAATAGGAGTTATTTATTAAAATTAAATGTTAAAAGTAAGCTAATTACTATAATTTCTATTTTTTTTTAAAGGTTTACTCATCTCTAGGGTTTAAAGTCTAGACTCAAGAGAACATGTTCATTAACTAAATATATATGCTCAGACCCCATGTCGTATATGAAACTCTTGACTTGCATTTTCATTTCTGATAATTTTTCCTCTTACCCTTTTGCTATATACATAGTGGGTTGCACATAGTGGATTGCAAGTTGGTTTTGTATGTAATTATTGTAATGGGCAACCATATATAGCTCCGTCTAATAAATATCCTCTCTTGGGACAAACATAAAAATGTAGTATCCTACAAGTTCCTTGGTGAAAATGACATGTCGGGTCTCACTTTGGGAACGGTCTAAATTGGTTTGTTCCGTGGAGCTCAGACGACCAACGATTATAAAATAGGAATATTCTAAAATAGTCCATAAGTTTTATAAAAAATCTGGTTTTAGTAATTCCGAAATAGTATTTCAATTTTTTAAATCGGTCTAAAATATCCTTTTGTGTTGACTAAATTTTAATTTTTTTTAACTGACAAAACTACCTGTTGTTAAAACCATTAATTCAATCTCTAAATTTTAAAAGTTCATTTATACCCTAATATTGGGTATTAGTGTAATTTTTAAAAGGGCTCATTTGTTAAATAGCCACTTGAAAGTCTATATTTTAAGAAAATGGCATAAGAATTTAAATATTAAGTTATTAGCCTTAAATTCTTATGAAATCTCATTTTTATCCCTCATCACTCTTCTTCCAACCTCATGTATCAAAGGGCAAAAGAGTCAATACATATTGTCTAAAGGCTAATAACTTAATTATAACAAACTCAGGTCAATTTCTTAAAATTAAAGTTAAAAACATGTCATTTACTTAATAATCTCTTTTTAAAAACTATACAGAAAATAAAAGTAAAATATTGGGTATAAATGTAATTTTTAAAAATATTAGAGGTTGGATTATTGATTTTTTTTAAAAGTTAGGTTCATCGTTTAGAAAAATTTTAAGTTTTAGTCAACGCAAAAAGATAATTTTAGACCAATTTAAAAAATTAAAAGATCATTTCATAATTACTAAAACAGAGGGATAAAATTAATTTTTTGGTAAAACCCAAGAACTAAGGTATTGTATATTATTAGTTTAACATGAGATCTCGTATTTCATCTCATTCTCAAGCATATTAAGGCACGTTACTAGAATAAGCCCATAAATTTTGGGACATAAGTCTTACACTTTACAAATGATACTATTCCCAGTTAATTAGTTGATTAATTACCTCAATGGTCTTGAAGCTATAGAAATTAGTTGTTTAATATATCAGACTTATAATATTTTAATTCTAGGTGTTGTATCATTTTCGTGTCATTGATTAGACTATCAGATATTTAATGGCCTTTTCATAGCCTCTCTGAGCAGTTGGTTGATCAAATTTAAATAGATCATGTGGCCGGTCGACTAAATCATGAATGGTACGGTTTGAAAACTTAAGCCCAGCTGCTAATTAGGAACCAAATCATTGTTAGCAATAACAACCTGAATACTACAACTGAAAAGTGTCCTAGCTCCAATGTGGGGTCCTTATTAGCACTGTTAATACATGAATATTAAATTTAGGAGTCTCATAGGCAATAGAACCCGGTCCAATAAAGAGAAATACTTATAGATTTGGATTGTCGTACTTTATTATTTCTATATAGCTGCAATTATACAACCCTATAATAAACAAAACTGTAAAATATTCAAATGTTTCCCTTCTCTAAATAGAAGAGGGGAGCTCCCTTCTATGGGCAGTAAACCAACGACCGCGTGTTAATGGCCGATAATTTTTGCAGTTTGAAAGTTAAATCTCCTCACCAAAACAAAAATTATCGGCAACCAAATTTTGGTCAAGGATAATTTTTGCAGTTCGATCATGAAAATTATTTGCGAAAATTAAATCTTCATTTTGTTAGTTCGATCATGAAAATTATTTGTGAAAATTAAATCTTCATGTTAAAACAAAAATTATCAGCAACCGATAATTTTGAGAGAGAAATTTATGCCAAAATGAAAATTATCCTCCAAAATTAATAGTAAACATTAAATTGGCGACCAAATACCAATATTAACAACCACGAATTTTGGTCGCTTACATTTCTCCCTTATAAAAGGCCTAATTCGATCAAAATCTAAAAATTTATCCCTCTTTCTCACCTACCATTCGCCCTGCCCAAGCTGCAACCCCGCCGCCTGTAGTACTTTTTTTTTTCTTTTCCTTTTATTTTTTTGAGTAAGTAATTATATGTCTTTTTTTTTTTTTATTTGTCAGATACCCCGCTAGCATTAGCACCATAGCCGCCGTGGCCCTCATTATCGCCACCGAACTTCCGCCGCCACAACCCCACCGCCGATAAGAATTTTTGTTTTAGTTTTATTTACTAATTATTATTATTATTATTATTATTATTTTTGTGAAGGCCTCACCGCCTTTACCAAGGCCTTGTTGCCGGCCACCGCCGCCACAACACCCTTGCCATCGTCGATACCACAACCCGCTCCCAACCGTCACCACTACAGGTCATCTTAAAGTGTGATTTTCTTTTGTTGTAAATTTTTTTTTATTAATTCTCATTATGTATAAATTTGTTGCTATCTGTTTTATTGAAATTTAAATGCAATAGTTTGAAATTTAAGTTGAGGATGATATTGTTGGAATTTAATGTATTGAAAATTTTTAATTTTTGATGTTAGAATTTAGGAATTTTCGATATTGAAATTTAAGACATTTTACATTCGAATTTAGTGTATTTTTAAAATTTTGGTCGTCGATATTTTTTGAATTCAAATAAATTAGCAATTTATCGAATTAAGTAGTGATAAATTTGGCGACCAAGCATTGGTCATTGATAAACAATTTTTGCTAATTAAATTTTGTCGCCAATACTTATCTGCGACTAAAAGTGTTTTTTCAACGACCAAAATTATGGTTGCCGATAATGCTGATTGCTATAGTACACTACAAGGGAAAAAAAAAACATATTTGCGATCACGAAATTGTGGTTGTTGATGATAAAGAATCAGCGATCACATATGGTCGCCAATCAAATTGAGCGACCAATACTGCAATTTTTTTCAGTAGTTTAATATCAGCGACTATTTATGGTCACTGTTAATATCAACAACTTGACTTTTTTGCTATAATTTTTCTCTTGGAAGCGAAAGAGTATTTCGGCGACTATGTAGTCGTCGATTATAAAAAAAAACGAGCTAAATTGTAGAGACAAATTTTTGGTTCCCGAGGGATCAATTAGTGGCTCTCGCTAGTTTTTATTTATTTATGTTTTAGATTATGATTTAATTATGATTAGTATTATTGATATTTGGTTAAAGTTGATAAATTTTGTTAGAATTTGAAAAAGCTCGGTTAAAGTTTGAGAAATTTGTAATTTTTGTTAGTATTGAAAATTAGTAATTTTGGTAAGTTAATTTTGAAATTGTTAAAAAATTAGGGATATTTATTACTCAATGTTTACATTGGAAGTTTTAAAATTAGTAATGTTGGCCAACATTGATTAGGTTTGGGGGGGAGGGGGGGGGGGGTGTTGTTAGTGTATGCGTTGTTGGCATGGTAATTGGCAAAACATATTTTGATGTAAAAGCTAATATCGATTGTGATATATACTATTTTGATGTTGTGGCAAGAATCTCGGAGCACGTTGTTATCAAGTTTGACTTCTGACAAGGTGGTCTTGAAGGTGCTCTAGAAGATGTTCCAGAAGGTTTTCCAGCTCGAGATTTTAGGAGGCAGTTACAGATAAGCAAATACGCATTTATTTGGATAATTACATATATCCAAATATATTTAAAACAAGAAGATCACGTCCAAGATTATTCAAATCCAAAAAGGTGCCACATATCAAGAGATAAAACCCTAGAAAGACAAGTATAAATACTTTAGGTTGTTATCTTTTCTTTGAACGCACTTTTTGATTATTCTGATTATTTTTGGTATGTTTTTACATACTCTCTACTAGGGTTTAATGCTATATGGGTTTGATAGCTTGAGTGATTAAAAAGCAGAGAGTTATTCTTTGTATTTTGTGAGACAAGAGTGAATTGGTTGTAAAGGGCCTCGAGAGAGGTTCCGGTGGGAACGAGGGGAGCTCGAACTCAAGGGGAGCTTGAGTGGACTTCACGACAGCAGAAGACAGGGTGGAACGGCGATGGGTTGATTAGGAGGGAGTCCTTAGAAATGTAAGATCGTGTTCACACGTTTTCATAGTGAAATTTTTCCACCATCTGGGCGAGGCTCCGCAGACGTAGGTAGGTTGCCGAACTGTGTCAACAATTCCAGTGTCGTTTACTTAGTGCAATTTATTTACAGTTCGTTCATTATTTAATTTATCCATTCACTGCATCACTGGTGTTCCTGCCTGACGTAGACTATCTCGTAGGACACTTGTCAGGAACACTAGAGTAGATTATTAGTTGCTTTTTCAGGGGTTTGATAAATTATGATTAGTTTGTGAATACATATAAGTTTTTGTTATCTATTAGCATATTTATAATAATAAGTGTATGGTTTGTTTTGATATTTATTAAATGTTTTTGAGTTGTTCATTGTATAATTTTATGGGATTTAAAATTGTTGTTGATTTTAGTCGTTATAATATACCGTTTAAACATAAGAGTAGGTTAGATAGTTTTAGAAAAATGAAAACAACCAAAGTTTAGGTTAAACTACCCCAAAATGAGGATGATTTAGTAAATCGTCGGTGCAGAAAGTGTTGAAATTTTTTATGGCATAACTTGAATGTGGTCGGGGTCCATCTCATTGATCACGATTTCAATCTGAATCACACAAACTGGATCCACCATAGGGAACAAGAGGTGTACCAAAGACCTATCAATATTGCCGCTAACAGTAGAGATAGTATTTGACGACTTGTCGTCGGATGAGATGGTTGATGCACTCTTAGATTTAGCAAATGAAGTCAACTGGGCGGCTGATGATGAGAATTATGAGAATGTTGAACCAACAGGTGAAGAAGCGGCTATGTTTGAGAAGCTTTTCTAAGACTTGCAATTAAAATTATTTCAAGGGTGTAAAAATATTTATGTCTTTAACCTTCTTGTCAAGTTAATGCACTTAAAGGTCTTGAACAAATGGAGAAATCAATTGTTCGATGTGATATACTTAAGCTATCGTATGTGGAAGGTAATAATGTTATAGATTCATACTATGATGCAAAAAAGAAATTGCGATCTCTTTGACTTGGTTACGAGTCAAATCATGTGTGCAAGTATATGAATGTGCATTATTTTAGAGAGTGGATACTGACTGTAAATGTTGTCCAGTGTAGGGCCAAAGTAGGTGGATTGAGAAGAAGGATAAGGCTAAAATAGTGCCACATACGAGTTGTAGTACTTTCCCTTGTCAAATATCACTTTCGTCGTTTATTCAGCTCAAGACATACACCTCAACAATTGGTTAGTTATTAAAAGGTGGACTGATGCGTCACCCGATAGATGGTGAGGCATGGAACCCATATTTTGCTCCACAGCCAAGGAATGTCAGGCTCGGTTTGGCAATTGACGGGTTTAACTCATTTGGCAATATGATTGTCCCTTACAACATGTGTCCAGTGGTGCTTACCACATAATACTTGCCTCCTTGGTTGTGCATGAAGACTCCTTACTTTATGTTGACGTTATTAATTATGAGATTTTCTACTCTAAGAAAAGACATAGGTGTATTTCTCAGACCTCTTGTCGAAGAGTTAAAGGAACTGTGCTAGGAAAGAGTGGTAGTGAAGGATGATAATTTTGAATGCAATATTAAACTACATGCACTATTGCTGTTGAGAATCAATGACTTTCAAGCTCAAAGCAGCTTATCTTGGCAGACTGGTTAGGGGTACAAAGCGTGCACGACATGTAACGAATAAATACCAAGTGTTAGGGGTCAATTTAAAATGCAATATATTTGTTATAGGCAATGGCTACCAATGACACACCTGTTTAGAAAAACTTGAAGTTTAATGGTGAAGTTGAATAACGAAAGCATCCTCGTGCATTTACGATGACCCATTTACTAGTGCAAGTGTAAAGTGTATCTGCAAGGATCCGAGGAAGCGCTAACTGTTTGAAGGGAAAAAAGCATATGCTGGGTTCAGAAAAGATAAACTGGATAAAGAATAGCATTTTCTTGAAATTGCTTTACTTGTCAGAAAAACTCAACTTAGACGTGATGCACATTGAGAAAAATGTATATGATAGTTTGCTTGACAACTTTCCATGAGACTATTACCGCTATTACAGACAAGAAGGCAGATATTATTGTTAATGACGTCGGCGAAGAGTATAAGGCTATTGAAAATGAGTCCTTGCACTTTAACAACCTAGTGGGATAACTACAAGAGATTTATTACTGCTGTATATCGTTCGGTGGCCCCTTGTCTGACACAATCTGATCAGCAACCACTTATAGATGAAAGATACCTTAGAGTATTCGATTTGCACAATATGATGCAAGAATAAACCTCAAGAGTTCTAATAAACCTCAAGAGTTCTCACACAGACTTGTACGCAAACCAAAGAAACTACATAGAGATACGACACCAAAAGATCTAGCTTTTTCCTACGAAAATTGCGAAAATTTTCTCTCTAGATCTCAGTCTCTCTCTACCTTTCTTTAGTTTTGTGTCAACTATTTCTACCAGTGTGATATCTGTATAATTTTATATGCTTATTTGAATAAATTTTAAGAATGAGAAATTATTCCTATTATTTAAATTCAAGTAGATTATGTGGATAATTATTAGAAGATTTTATTATTTTTAGAAAGATATTAATTTTCAAAATTCAAATTTAAATGAGATAGTTAATTAAAAGAAAATCACCAAATAATAGAAAAGTTGAAATAATAGAGGAGATATTTTAGGAGATAAATACTCCACACATATTAAGAGAGATTATAGGGCATTAGTTAAATATTTTTCTTAATATATAATTAGAAAAAAAAAGAAAATTACGATTTGTTTATATATATATATATATATATATATACGTATATATATATATATATATGTAAACTCCAATTCCTAAAGATTTGAAACTTGAATATATATAATATTAAATAATTGTTACACATAGAGTGAGTTCGGCAAAAAATTTTTAGTTCGTATATATATACACACGTTATCTTTATATATGATTAATATATATATTCAAGAAAAAAATAGAAATTACGATTCTGGCATTGACTTTTATTATCGTTTTTTGAGAAAGATAAAAACTATTTTTTTACACAATCTAGAAGTAAAAGTCATTTATTTTTACATGCATTAATGAACTGAAAATTTTAGTATGATTTTATTGATGGGTATTTTTGTCGTATATTTTAATTCTGGGGATCAAAATTGTCATTTTGGTAAAATACTGTGTAAAACTATAAATTTTTAGAATTATGCAGTTTAGAGGAATTCGGACCGTAATATGATTTAATAAGTTAGTTTGGTTTAGATTCTTAGACAAGTTATAAATTTTATATTTCGGACGACGCCAAGAACGAGATTAGACTTAAGCTATTTTCTAGACTTCAAAGGAAAGAGAATCAAGGTGAGCACAACCTCACTACAGTACGAATTAGTTTAAAAGAAAATTAGAAGATATGTCATGTCATGAATTATATGATTATGTTGTTTGGTTGTGAATTGAATGTTTTACATGTGTCAATTTATTATGTGATGTTTTTAAGAAAGAAAAGAATGAGAAAGAAGAAGCGTAATATGATATTCTATTTATGAAAATAATGAATGAATGTTAGTTTTTATGCGATTTATGTTATTGATTTGCGTTGTCACGTTGTATGACACTTAAATAATAAAGTCAGGTCTAATTTAATACTCTCTTGATGAGATTTTTACACAACTGTTTTACCTTAAGTCGATAAATGACGATATTGGTACAGTTGACGGCACTCATATACCCTGAGCCACCTAGAGGCAACGACAGATGAGAATAGCCAACTAAGAACGAAAGAAAGAAAGGACCGTGGTCGTCGGGAATATGCGCACTCCCGTCGTCTATTGCTCGCGCGCGCACCTTGGTACGCACACATAGAGGGATCCCATAGAAAGAATAAGAAAGAGAATGAGAATTAGAAAATTAGAATAAAAGAAATAATCATTGAGCCTAAACGGTCATGCATTCATAATTTATTTTGTGAGAAAATAGTTTTAACTCACTGAGCTTTTAGCTCACAAAAAAAAAAGTTTTTCGTTCTTACTGTAGGTAAAAAACCTATGGCATGAAAATGCGATGGGTTGTGCGGTGGCAGTGTCGAGGATGTGAGGCGAGGGGTACTGACAAACCACTTAAATATTTCCGCACAGATTTTAATGCTATGATTTAAAGATTTATTTATCATTTTATTATTGGCATGATTGTTTTTTTTTTTTTATTTGAATAAGGCATAGGATGTTGGCCAAACTATTTTAAATTATTTTTCAGTTGACATAATAACATGTTTGATGAAGTTTGGATTTACTATTATGTTATTTAAAAAAAAGTAGCCGGCAATATTTATAAGTAAATTCTAAAATTATTTTAAAAATTAAATTATTACGAAAAATTTAAGAAAATGATTGAAGGAAGTAGTTATGAACACCCGTTACAACAAGTGTACAATAGCTGAACATGAAATCGCTCACAGTACTATTTATAACTAACTGATACAACTTGGACTAATTGCAATCATTTAATGATCAATACACAATATGTGCCAATCACAATCTCGTAATCCAACAATTGAGGGCAATGTAGGCTAAACTGTACAATCCCGCACCGCCTGGGTTAAGGTGAAGATCTAGCATAATGGTTCCGAGATTATGTAGGTATGAGACTGTACAGTTAAGGTACTGAGATTGTGCACATATGAGACTGTATGGTTAAAGAGCACTTAGAAAATTTGATGATACTACTTATACATACTAACAAGATGCATCTTCTTTTCGATGTCCAATAAATCAAAAACTCCATAATTAAGTGTGCTTGACTTGGAATTATCAGGGATGGGTGACCTTCTGGTAAGTTTTTTGGATAAACATATGCTAAAACGACTTGTGTTGGTCTGTGGGACCAGTGAGTGTAGTGTCGTTTACTAAAATTTACAAGGGTTCAAATTTTGATGAAGAAAAAAAGATTAAAGATCAAATTATCGAAGCAGTACGACAAATTTAAAGACCAATAATACCAATGACATATAAAAAAAAAATTATCAATTGCATGAGTATAAATATCAATAAACTCTACCCATATATAATTTTCGATTACTCTTCTAGTGAGAAGTACATATCTTAAATCTTACTAGGCCAGCAGATTGGTGCAGGTTAATTAATTAATTCAGATAAGGGTGGAGTAGTAGCATTCACATAATTCTTCATTTGCAAATCACGTGTCATGAGGTCACATGTGATGTGAAATATATAATGTTGAATAGGCCTTGGTCCTTGAAACTTTTGGTGTCATATATATGTGAGATAATGCTGTATAGACCCCAGATTAATTGGTCATTTAGTGTCTCTTCCAATTGCCTATGGCCGTAGAACTGGTCAACTAATAATCAAGACGTATTCGGGGTACTGGACCATGTCTAAATGTGGCTACTATTATGATATATATATATATATATATATATATATATATATATTTATGTGTGATACTTTCGCGATAGATATGAAACTATTTATTTCACAATAGTTTTAATCTCCACAATTGTCAAACAAAAATAACGAAAATTTTAAAAGGAAGGGGTGATATAATAAGGGCCGGTTAAGAAATCAGTCATTTTAAATTAAAATTTGAAGGATTCAGTCCTAGCTAGAATGTCAAAATTAAGGATTTACCCGTAACATACGTGTAACATAAATATGTTACGCGTGTAACATTCGTATGCTATATGTAACATATTATGTTACACGTATATTACAGTAATTTTGACTAGTTTTTAAAATTTTTGAAAGTATGGCTATTTTTTAAAAACACACGGTCTAAAATGGCTATTTACCTAACAGACTTTTTTTTTTTAATGTCTGAATAAAAAATTTTGATATGGATGTAATGGAATCTTGTCTATGGTTTGCTATGGCTAGATGACAATATGTTTATGAATCAATATTAGCCTACCACCAGAGAGATAAGTTGAAATTAGTATATAGGTGAGGCTGAGGATGAAGGTGGCAATAACGATGCGGTGTTTGCAGTTTGATAGTTGACTGGCTTGCTCAAGGAAGCCATATGTAGCTTCAATTTCTTCCTACAAAACTTAAGGTTGCGCCAAAAAACAAATAGCTCAACAACTGCAAATGAAAAGATATTGAGTATAGTAAGAAAGAGGCATTAAATAAGATAATTGAATAAATAAAAAAGAATAAAACAAATTACGTATCATATTGCCGTAGATGTTTTTTTTTTTTACCGAGGTGCTTTTTTCAATAACGGCTTAAAAGATACAAGCTAATTTGATATGTTTTAGGGAGTTTTAAGAAAATAGTCGCCTTTTAGAAAATGAATTTTAAAAAATAGTCACAGTTTCAAAAAGTTTAAAAACTAGCCCTTTTAAAAAAAATTTACACTTGTCCGAAATTTTCTTATTGCAGTTTTTTATGTATAATTTTGTCATTGGCAGAAATTTCTTACATGTGTTATGGTTAGTTTTTAAATTTTTTAAAACTGTGGCTATTTTTTAAAAATATACAGTACAAAATAGCTATTTATCTAACTGTCCCTATGTTTTATACATATATATATATATATATAAATAAAAATCAATACACTATTAATCTATAGTATATACTCCTTTTTATGTACGATACTTATAATTTGTGCCTCTATTTTTATACAATAAACTTATAATAAAAATTAAGACAACACACAACTAAGATACAAATTATTATAAGTGACACTTAAATATATATATATTTGCAATTCTACCCTTATTGTACAACAAATGCTAATTTGAGATTCGAACCAAACAATATGGGCTATATATATTTTTTCTCCTATATAAATAAGGGTGATTTTCTACAAATAAAGGTGATTTCAAGGAATGCTATTCTTTTGGTACATGAATTATTTATGTACTTGTTGTGTTGCATTTTTAATTTATACTTCAAATTTAGATATTACAACCAAAAATAAAAATAAAAAGAGCACACCACTTCAGGTATAGAAACGACCTTATTTTGCAATTCTCCTACACAGATAGATATATGCAGTTGGGCAGGAAGATGATGGATCAATGACGGTTGTGGTCCATGAATTGGTGTTTACTACGAATGGCCCTTTGAACTGTAAACATCACATCTTGAGGTGCCCTAATTGGTGCGCTATTAAAGACTGAAATTTAAGACATTTTTTTGGTCCCAAACAATGACTTATCAGGGGATCGAGTTGTGCCATTAAGGATGTCTACGTTGTTGTATATTTTCTTCAGTATAGAGACGATGAGAAAGTGGAAAGAAATTGATAGTTGTATATTTTTATATTTGAGAGCTGGAGATATATAATCTACATCTCAAATTTTTGTGTATGATCATTTCTAGATTTGTGTGGCATTGATTTTGAAGGAAATTTATGCTAATGCAGAAGCGTTTATTTCAAAAAAAAAAAAAATTCATATTGACCATATCAATAAACAAACACATGATATCATTTATCGAAACAAGCATAGAATTCAAGGATATTTATTTCATGTTTAATCAAAACAATCTAACGATCCTAATTTATAACATAAATTAATATTTAAAGATTAAAAGGAAAAAGGTGCGAGATTTATACCAAAACGATTTACGTCTAAACCGACTCCACCAAAATCCGGCGTCTCAAAACTACCAAGGTAGGGCTAGAAGAATGTTTTGAGACGGCTTATGGATTGTTGAGAAGAATCGATATCACAACCTTCTGGATCGTCTTCCAAAACCAATAGAGACAAAGGATGGGCTTTCTCTTGATTCTCACAAAGAATAGAGGAAGAAATAAATATTTCTTGCAATAGGGGAAGGGCTGGGCGATTTTTACAGAGGTTTTTCTCTTTGGAAAACTCTCTGTTTTCCTTCTGTAGTTTTTGGCTAAAAAAAATTACGCAATATTTTTCTGACTCTAAAAAAAAGTGTCCGCTTAATTTTTTTTTAAGCCTTTTTAAATCAAAGAGATAGAAGAGAGATGAGTGAGCTAAAATTTAGCCCACTCCCTCTGTAAATGACACTATTTATGGGTAGACTTTTTTCTGAGCAAAAGTCTCCCAACTGCTTAATATCTTTAATTTAAAATTTAAATATTTTAGATAATTATCTCATAACTATCTTTTATTTTAAAATAAAGATATTTTAATATTTAAATCTAATTTAAATCTAAATGTTTATCCATTTGATTTACTTAACAATTAATTAAATCAAAGGGGATAAAAATCTTGTAATTTACACCATTTAGTACAGGAAAAAGTTAGACAAGACTTTTTCTTGCTCTGATTAAAAAATAATAATAAAAATAAAAATCCTTTTATTTTTATGTTAAAATTCGCTGATTATAAGACAATGGAGGGAAAATTAATTCCCACCAAAATATGAATTTAAATTAATTCTTGTCATTATTTTTTTAACACTTAAATAAATAACTAGAACTAATTTATATGTTGTGAGACTATATAATTAATCAACATTAATTATATTGTAAAGTTTCTTTATTGATTCTTATGGAGTCGGTTCGGAGACCATGAACCCGATAATTAAAGCTCCAATCAATTGGAATAATTAACTAAAGCTCTTTAGTTAAAAATTCAATTTATTAACTTCGAGGTTACTCCGCTAAAAATACAGAGTTGCACTCTTGAAATTATCAGAATAATTTACTCGACGAGTGTCCACTGATTTAGTCATTACATGAGATTTGACCCTCCAAATTGGTCCACGTCCCGAGTGGATGAGTTTACCGTTATACCCATTAGGTCATTTCTTGTTCCTTAAGTACCGTCATTTCACCAGTGAATAATTCACTCACGATATGATCGTGAATGTGCGCGCAATGATTTAGTTTAAGAATTGACACATAAAGGAACCAATATTAACTCCTATTATGATTCGAAGCTGGATTCCATGTCTATGAATACCCCATTCTCCAACAATCTCATCTCGAGCTCCCAAAATGCAAGTATTCGTTCCATTGTGTTAATGGCACTTAAAGAACAAATCAAAGAACTCGCAAACACGGCCTAGGAGTCTATGGCCACTCAGGGTTGAGATCAATTCTCATATAACCATCTTTTGACTTTGTCACGAGTATAGTAACAATACTTCGTGATTAGTCGGTCTGAGTCATCTATAGTCTAACTATACAGAACGCTCATACTGAGTGTCACTACACTAACAGTATTCCACGTATGTGATTTCGGATCAAGCTATCCAATCTTGATCAATCACCGACCATTTATTTAAATACGTCAACTAAATAAATTTGAAATTTCATAAAACACTTATAAATATCAAAACTTAGATTCAGAACATATTTTTGATATTCAATGAATATTTATGAAAAATAAAACTGATGAGCGAGCAAAATACTCAATCATATATCTCAAATTCAAGCTTGAATTATTGTTAAATTCCTCAAGTTTATGTGATTTGATGAGTTTTGTGAGTGTACAGGTGATTTAAGCATAGAGACGGAAATCGAGATGAAAAAGCACATAAAACGGAGCACTCTGGAGCGAAAGAGAAACAAAGATGAAGGATAGAACCATCGCTGATCGGTTGGGCACAAGCAGCCGATCGATCGGCCAAGTATTTGCAAAATAGCGGAAAGAGGCAGAGTGACCGCCGATTGATCGCGACCTAGCCGCCGATCGATCAGCCAAGCCCTACGGAAGAGTCATATCCAGTGCGCCCATCGATCACGTGAATTAGCCGATCGATCAAGCCTCCATTGATGATCGTGACAGAGTCAACGCCGATCAATCGCAGGACTCAGCCGATCGATCAGTAAAGCTTCCTGATGCAAAACGGCATCGTTTTCTAGAACTTTTAAGAATATGAATTTCTACTAAAATTAGGTCAAAGCATGTGCTCTATAAATATAACACAATTTGGACGAAAGAGGAGAAGAACCTTAGAGAGAAAAACTCAAAATTCTCACAAAGAAACTCAAGAAGAAGAATAAGTTGTTACGTGGAGACGAAGACTCAAGAAAGCTGTCGAAGACTAATCGACTTAGAGTTTATTCTGATCCTTTATTCTTTATCTTTTCTTCTCTTATTTTTCTGGTTATGAATATGAACTCCATTGTTTATATTGATTTGTTGTTAGCCATAGTAGGCTAAATCTCTCACTAGGAGAGATTAGCCGAACTTGATGTCGAATTTATTTGGCTTTCATTAATAAATCTATGCAATATTCAATTCATATGCTTATGTTCTTGTTGGTTAAATTTATTTTCTATTTGCAATTGGAAAATTGAATAGAAAAATTAGGTTTTATTGGATTAAACTCGGGAGGGGCACTTTAATTGAATCGGGAATAATAAGAACATAACTTAGATGCCACAAGGACCGGGAGGTTACTAGTTGTCTAGCTAGTCGAATTGTAAATCGTAAGGACCGGGAGGTGATCGATTTAGGATTCTAGGAATCAAGCTTTAATGTGTTTCCTTATAGCAAGCGGACGCGTGAGTTAGGATGAGACACATAATTAGGTCAATAAGCAGGAGCTTCGACGTAATTCATAAATTTCTAGACTAGCATAGAATTAATGATTGTAGAGATGAGTTAGTGAGTAATTCAATAAAAGAGATATCAAGGGAAGCTAATCGATCCTAGGTGTAGTTAATTGAGTTAACTAGTGAGTTTCAAGTTATCTATTTATTTATTACATTTATTGTTTTATTTATTTTATTCATTCACAAATTTTCAGTTATCTTTTCTAACCAAAATAAGTCTTTACTAGTTGTAGTAATTAGATATTTTTAGCCTTTAGTTCTCCGCGGGACGATATTCGGACTCACAATCTATTATATTACTTGTCACGATCCGTACATTTGCGGTTATAATTTACATGTTGAAAAGAGCGAACAAGTTTTTGGCGCCGTTGCCGGGGAGCAACGCGTCTAATTTTGTTTAATACTACGATAAACGAGAAGTATTTTGATTTAGAACTTTTATTTTTGTTAACTAACGTTTGCCGGTCTCTTCTGTCATTTTCGTGCTTCACAGGTGACAGATGTATGCCAAGGTCGAGTAGTCAAGGCATATTACCACTCGATCCAGAGATTGAAAGAACACTCCGATCTTTGAGAAATATCAACAAAAACTTGTCTTCTGAGTTCGCAATGGCCGACGAACCACCGGCTGCGCAACACACGCGAAACGCTAACATTCTACAAGCTCCGCAAGGGCAACAACTTCAGAATGAACCTTGAACCTCCGAGACTACCTAAGGCCTGTAGTCAATGAGAATTACTCTGGGATTCAGCGACAGACCATTAATGCCAACAAATTCGAGTTGAAGCTCGGTTTGATCGCCATGGTTCAGCAACAGCAGTTTGGGGGATTGCTATCTGAAGATCCCCATAATCATTTATCATCATTCTTGGAGCTGTGCGACATTGTAAAATACAACAGTGTGCCTCACGATACAATAAAGTTGCAGCTGTTCCCGTTTTCTCTCCGAGACAAGGCTCGCACATGGTTCCACGCTCTACCAAAGGGATCTATCGAAACTTGGGACGCCATGGTGCAAAAGTTCCTCACAAAGTTCTTCCCTCCACAGATGACTTCACAGCTAAGAGTAGAAATAAGTCAGTTCCGACAGGGTGAGAATGAGTCATTATATGATGCATGGGATAAGTTCAAGAACTTGTTAAGGAGGTGTCCACAACATGGATTCGAGCTTTGGTTTCAAGCTCAGACATTCTATAATGGGCTGAACTATGCCACTAGGAGTATAGTGGATGCAGCAGCAGGAGGTTCAGTGATGAATAAGACGGCTGAGGAAGCATGTGTACTTTATATAAAGATTGCCGCAAGTCACTACCAAGCACCATCGGACAAGAAGATGGGCAGGAAAGTTGCAGGGATTCTAGAGGTAGACCAACTATCTGCCATTCAGGCTCAGCTAGTCTCACTCGCCAACAAGTTGTCAAGCCAGAAAAGGCCAACCGTATGACAAGTAGCTGTGATGCAGAGTCAACAGGAACAAGTACAGTAACAAGAAGAGCAGTTTGGAGTAGAGGATGTTCAGTTTGTTGGGAACATGAATTATCAGTTTCGACTAAACAATAATCTGCCCACTCACTACCATCCAGGGTTGAGGAATCACGAGAACTTCTCTTATAGCAACCCAAGAAACGCTCTTAATGCACCACCTCCAGGTTTCCAAGGGCAGTCCTCATCTGATTACAATGCACCTGCGGAAAAGATGGCGTCAACCTTGGAGGATGACCTCAACACTTTTGTTATTGAGTCGAGGAAGAGAATGGATACTTACGATAAGCGCTTCAACAGTTTGGAGATTCATTACACGAACATGGGAGCCTCCATCAAAACCCTAGAGACTGAAATTGGGCAACTGGCAATGGCAGTCAAGGAGCAAGAAACCCGATCTTTCTCGAATGACGCAAAGAATAATGTAAGGGAATGCAAGGCAATCACAGTGAAGAGTAGCACAGAAGTACGAACCACAATGGAGAGAAACTGTGAGACTAAGACTCTGACGAAAGCCAAGGAGGAGACACATAAGAGAAAGTAGAGCAAGAGCCAGTGAAGGTTACACCAGGAAGGATAATGTTCCTTGACAATCCTCCGAAGATCACCACGCCACTCCCATATCCTCAGCGTTTCAAGAAGCAGAATCTCGATGAACAATTCACTAAGTTCCTAGGGGTTTTCAAGAAACTGCACATAAACATTCCATTTGCAAACGTATTGGTACACATGCAAAATTATGTAAAGTTCTTCAGGGAGATGATGTCAAAGAAGCATAAAGTGGAGGAGTTCAAGACGATAAGTCTAACTGAAGAATGTAGTACTGTAGTCCAAAGAAAGTTACCAAAGTAGGAGAAAGACCCCAGGAGCTTTACCATCCCTTGCACGATCGACGACACCACAATTGACAATGTGCTTTGTGATTTGGGCACTAGTATCAATTTAATGCCGCTATCGATCTTTAGGAAGCTTGGACTCAAGGAAGCAAAGCCTACAACCATTGCACTTCAAATGGCCGACCGCTTCATAGCCCACCCATAGGGAGTTATTGAAGATATGTTCGGCAAAGTCGACAAGTTTATCTACCCAGTAGACTTTATGGTGTTGGATATAGGGGATGACAATGAGGTCTCACTAATCCATGGACGACCATTCTTAGCAATGGGCAGAGCTTTAATCGACATCGAGGCAGGTTGTCTTACGCTTCGAGTGGACAATGAACAGGTCCACTCGACCAAGCAGTATGAAGTAGAGCCCATGTGCAAATGAGGTGAGGTAGATGCCATATTGGAGAAGGCGATTAGAGTAGCTGAATTTGAAGACATGATCCTACAAAAAGAGCTAACCAAACCGCTTTCTATGACAAGACGCCTACGGTTATATCTCAAACATCTGAAAAGGCGTGGCAAAATCTCGAACACCCGAGTCGCGCCAACACCTATTCCAGCCTCAGATTAAACTCTTAAGAAGAAGCGGAAATTCACCGTAGAGTTACTTGGGCAATAAAGAAAGAAGAATAATGAATGAAGATGCAGCGTCAAGATGGACGTTAAACGGATCGGCTTCTCGGGAGGCAACCCAAGCGTTATTTTATGCTTTCGTTTTTAGGCTTAGGTTTTTTTTTTTTCCTTTGTAATTTCGTTAGGGAGTACTTTATATTTTTTATTTTGCTAAGAACTCTGGTAAAAAAAAAAAAAACAGTTTCATCACCAGTCGATCGCCTATTCTTGGCGATCGATCGTGGCTCTTTGAAGACAGAGTACAGCAAGGACATCGAGCAATCACCTGATTCTGGGCGATCTATCGCGCCAAGAAGAACAAGAGGACCCAATTTTTCGCCGAACGATAACGCAGTATGTGCTGATCGATCGGGCAAAGAAGATGGAGACAACATAAAAATCGTCGATCGATCGGCGCCTACGCACAGGCATAAAATGAGGCATTTTGCTGTTTTCCAGGGTTTTTGAAAGCCTTTCAATCCACGCCACCTCTCTCTCAACCCACTCTCATTCCCTCACACCTCTATCTCATTCTTCCCACCTTTCAAACACTCCTTCGCTAAATCTTCTCTCTCTCTCGACCCTCTCCAAAACCTGATCATTACACACCCCCGCGTCTATTATCCTCTCCCGAGCACCATGCTATCCCTCGCGAGCACAGCCCCACGTGCTCCATCGCCGCACCCCATTATTTCGGGCACCACTCTGACCTGAGCTCCCCCGCCACGCTCCCTCCTGTCAAGCGCTGCTCCGCTCTTCCGCCACACCATCCTGTGTGTTGCGCCCCCTTACTCTTCCGAGCATCGCGCCGTTCGCTGCACTTGCGCCGCCACGCCATTAACAGCCAAACCCGTCCTCCGCTCCCGTGTCACCACTACAGAGGTTTGGCTTCGTTATCCTCCATTTGGTCGCATTGTTGTTGGAGGGATTGCTGGGTATTGGTTGTTTGTTTTGGAATTGTTTGCTAAATCATTTGTTTCAAGGGATGGGCGTTCGAACATTGTGAATCATTGTGATAACTAGCTACATCAGTGGTAATATTTCGTGGGCTTGTTACTGCTGATTATTTATTGCGCATTTGGTTGGGTTACTATAATTTGTTGTGGTTTTCGCGGTCGGTTACTTGCTAATCTATATTATGTCTAAGCGGAAGACTCAAGTGCCGTCGGAGATGGTTCGCCGACCCCCACGGCTGCATTCTCTCAGATGTTTGTCAATTCAGATGCCGAAAAACTTTACAAGCACTTTGTGCAGTCCGCCAAACCGACTCATGTGGAGTGTGACTTCGCTCCCAAGCCCAGCGATGGTAGTTTACATGATCAGATACACCGGCTCGGATAGAAACGGTTATGTAATCAACATTGTGCCGCCAATGTTGTCGTGGTCTGGGAATTCTACGCCAACACGTATTATAACCGACCTGGCAATGTGGTGTTGGTACGCGGCAAAGACTTCTCCTTCAGCTCGGCAACCCTAAGGAGCATTCTCAACCTCCCTACTATGACGAATGATGATTTTCGTCGACTTTTACATGCAGATGTAGACTATGAGGCTCTCTTACAGGAGATGGGTTTTCCGGACTCCCATTGGTCCTATTCGATCTCCAACCCAACTAAACCACTGCATGTCAGCGCCAATGCTCTCAACCGCTTTGCTTATGCGTGGTACCATTTCATCCGCCACAATCTCTTGCCGACCTCCCAACGATCATAGATAACCACTGACCGAGCACTCTTCATATATTGTATACGCTCCAATCGCTACATCGACGTGGCCACGATCATTAAAGACTCCATCTGCCATCAAGCAAATCTGGGAAACACACAGTTGCACTCAATCATCCCATCATGATCACGTACTTATGTGCTCAGATAGGTGTGCCGATGAGTGATGAGAAAATAACCCTGGGGCCAAATAAGTTCAACCACGACAGTCTTATGCGATTCGAACAGTGGCCCGGTGGTACACCAGACAAAGACGGGATGGGCTTTGTGTCATTTCCCAATCAACCTCCACCACCGCCACCACTCGCAGCTCCACCGCTAATTCAAAATATGACCTGATTCCCACTCAGAACATTGACACCAGTGTTGGTGAGGAACAGGAGCGCCGACAAGCGGCGCGCAGATCGCGTCGCCAGCCCCCGCACGGAGAGGGCTCCTCTTTCAATGCCCAACAATCTGAGCCACATTCACTCGACTCTATCGCCGCGTTGATGGCTCAGGGTTTCGAGACCTTGCAATTGGGTCAAGAGAACTTGCACTTGGGTCACGACTAACTTCTTCGCTGTGTTTCAGATCTGCACTAGTGCCAGTACCACCTTGCCCAGCACGTTCATAACCTTGAGGTGGGACTGCAGTATCAACCGATGGATCTGTTTTCAGATAACCTCCTGCAGCCATATTGCAGCCCTTCACAAAAGAGAACAAACGATGGGTGGGAACATCGCCCAAATAGACATCCTTCCCCCGCATTACCCGAGACAGTGAGGACACTGTCTATTCCAAGTTTGGGGGGGTGCCTTCCATTGCATGGGAGGGCCACAGTGAGCAGAGCGATAGGAGTTCACCATTCTATCTTTACTTTCCATTAGTTGTTATTTCATTTATTGTTGAACTATTTCATTTCCGTTCAGTTTATTTTTAGGTTGTTTAGGTTTATTTTGAGTTATTTTTGCTTTTATTTTGCATATTTATAAACTTTGCCATTGTATGAATTCTAGAAAAGCATTTATTGTTTCTTTCTTCGTGCAATGGCGTGGTTCGATGATGAGGACTGGCACCAAGTCGAGTCCTGCGTTTTGTTGCAAGTTTCTCCCCTTCTATGAGTTTAACTCTAATAGTAAACTTAGGATTTGGCTATTTAATCTTTATGCACGTAATTATCTTCTATTGAAATTCAATTGATGAATGTATGCGATAGGAGTTCTTCTTGATAACACTTGCTTGAGATTTCTAGAACCCGACCTTAGTAGCTTTTCGAGGCGAAATCCTAGTGACAAGAACTTGAGGAAATGATTAAGGCCATCTTTTGGACCGTTTGAGCCTAAATAGCACACCGTTGACAATATATCTTTGCACCCTAATTTTTGAGCCTATAATCACCATTTTATTTCAAATTTTACCAACCCGTGCCGTTTAGACACTCACTAGCCTTTCACTATCCACAATCACCCCTGTTCACCTAGACTGCAATGCTTAATTTCATGTGATGAGGAGTGAATATGTTGATCCTTAAACTCAATTTCGTTACCCGTACTCACAATAAAATTATTGAATCACCTTTCTAATAAATTGAAAAAAAAACAAAAAAGTTGAAAATAGGTGTATCCAGTATTCTAATTCAAAAAGGGTAGTCCAAACGAAGTTTAGGGGAGAGGAATTTATGGTATTTTGGTAATCGGTTGGAAGAATTTGAAGGAAAAGTTGGGGTGGAAAAGATTCAGTGGTGTTGTCGTGAAGTTATGGGTCTAGGTGAACTTTCGAGCTTAAAAATATCCATCGACATACCTTAGCCGAGGCCATAACATTACAAGCCGAAAAGTCCTTTTGATCGTCAGTTACTTGTTGTCTAAATTAGTGGTGATTAGCGACGAAGTCAGGCGTATAGTACTTCTCTTCGGTGTGAAACATTAAGTCTTCTTGAGTATGCAATAGTCGATTGGATGAAAGAGGAGTCGCACACACACACACAAACTCTTGAATTGCCATTTCCGTGGTAAGCTTGATTTGTTTGAACTCTAGTTGGACGAGATGACTTCGATACCATAAGGGAATCGGTGAAATGTCCCTGATAACTAATCTATGCCATGCACGACAAAGAATCTGGATGCTAAAGTCAGAATCATACATTGCTTTGTTTTCAGTTTTAGGCTTATTCATCCAAATTTTCATTCATTTAATTATTCATTCATTCATTTTGAGATAGGAGTCATGAATCATAGAATTAAAAATTGTGCTTCATTGTTGCTTGAGGACAAGCAATGGTTTAAGTTTGGGAGTGTGATGAGCGAGCAAAATACTCACTCATATATCGTAATTTCAGGCTTGAATTATTGTTAAATTCCTCAAGTTTATACGAAAATCAAAATGAAAAAGCACACAAAACGGAGCAATCTGGAGCGAAAGATAAATGAAGATGAAGGACAGAACCATCGCCGATCGGTCGGGCACAAGCAGCCGATCGATCGGCCAAGTATTTGCAAAATAGCGAAAAGAGGCAGAGTAACCGCCGATCGATCGCGACCTAGCCGCCGATCGATCGGGCCTCTATTGATGATCCTGACAAAGTCAGCGCCGATCGATCGCGGGACTCAGCCGATCGATCGGCAAAGCTTCCTGATGCAAAACGGCATCATTTTCTAGAACTTTTAAGAATCCGAATATCCACCAAAATTAGGTCAAAGCATGTACTCTACAAATAGAACACAATTTGGACGAAAGAGGAGAAGAACCTTGGAGAGAAAAACTCAAAATTCTTATAAAGAAACTCAAGAAGAAGAAGAATAAGCTGTTTCGTGGAGACGAAGACTCAAGAAAGCTATCTCAAGAAAGACTCAAGACTAGTCGACTTAGTCTTTATTCTAATCCTTTATTCTTTATCTCTTCTTGTTTTATTTTTCTGGTTATGAACATGAACTCAATTGTTCATATTGATTTGTTGTTAGCCATGAGAGGCTAAATCTCTCACTAAGAGAGATTAGCCGAACTTGATGTCAAATTTATTTGATTTTCATTAACAAATCTATGCAATATTCAATTCGTATGCTTATGTTCTTGTTGGTTAGATTTATTTTCTATTTGCAATTGGAAAATTGAGTAGAAATCTTAGGTTTAATTGAATTAAACTCAGGAGAGGTAATTTAATTGAATCGGGAATAATAAGAACATAACTTATATGCCACAAGGACCAGGAGGTGAATGGTTGTCTAGGAAGTCAAATTGTAAATCGTAAGGACCGGAAGGTGATCAATTTAGGATTCTAGGAATCGAGCTTTATTGTGTTTACTTCTAGCGAGCAGACGCGTGAGTTAGGATTAGAGGCATAATTAGGTCAATAAGCGAGAGCTGCGACGTAATTCATAAATTCCTAGACTAGCATAGAATTGATGATTGTAGAGAGGAGTTAGTGAGTAATTGAATAAAAGAGATATCAAGGAAAGCTAATCGATCCTAGGTTTAGTTAATTGAGTTAATTAGTGAGTTTCGAGTTATCTATTTATTTATTGCATTTATTGTTTTATTTATTTTATTCATTCACAAATTTTTAGTTATCTTTTCTAAACAAAATAAGTGTTTACTAGTCGTAGTAATTAGATATTTTTAGCCTTTAGTTCTCTGTGGGACGATATTCGGACTCACAATCCATTATATTACTTGTCACGATCCATACACTTGGGGTTATAATTTGCGTGTGGAAAAGAGCGAACAAAAACTCCAAACAAATAATAAAAATGTCTATTTATTTTATTGATTAGCAAATAATATTACAATTAATATTACAAAACCCTAATCTCTAGGGCAACTTCTAACAATCTTCCTCTTTGCCCTCTAAGTGTTTTTAGAATTGTTTCTCAATTAGAGTCTTTGTGAAGGAGTCTGCTAGGTTCTCCAGTGTCAGGATCTTTATGACTGTGACATCTTTCCGGTGCACGATCTGTCTGATGAGGTGGTACTTCCTCTCTATGTGCTTTTCCCTCTTGTGGCTGCGAGGCTTTCTTGAATTGGCCACAACACCACTGTTATTATGGGCTTATCTATTTCTGGAACAACTTCCAGACCACTCAAGAAGTTCTTGAGCCAAACCGCCTCTTTAGCTGCTCTGTAGTAGCTATGTACTCAACCTCCGTGGTTGAGTCAGCAATGCTGGATTACTTAATGCTTTTCCAGACTACCGCTCCACCACCAAGAGTAAACACTGATCTGGATGTAGATTTCTTAGAGTCCTTATCCGCCTGAAAATTATAATCACTGTATCCAAGTAAATTCAAGTCTCCACTTGAATATACTAGCATATAGTCCCTCGTTCTCCTAAAATACTTGAGAATGTGTTTTACTGCCACCCAATGTTTTGGACTAGGGTTTTATTGGAACCAGCTAACTACTCTCATTGCAAAGCAGATATCTGGTCTAGTGCATAGCATTGTGTGCATTAGACTTTCAACTGCAGATGCATATGGAATATGTCTTATGTCCTCTTCTTCTTGCGATATCTGAGGACACTGCTTCTTCGAGAGGAAAACTCTATGTCGGGTCGGCAAGAGACCCTTTTTGGAGTTTTGCATCGAAAATCGAGCTAGCACCTTATCAACATAAGATGCTTGAGACAGTGCTAGTAGCTTGTTCTTTACTATCCCTTAGGATTTGTATTCTAAGAACATAGCTAGCATTTCCCAAATCTTTCATTTGAAATTGCTCGGCTAGCCAGCTCTTTAGTTCTGATAACTTTACTATATTATTCCCAATAAGTAGTATATCATCAACATAAAGAACTAAAAATACCACAGTTTTTTCATTGATGAGCTTGTAAACACAAGGCTCATTAACGCTTTGTTTGAAACCATATGTTTTGACAGTTTAATCAAACCTTAGGTTCCAAGACCTAGATGCTTGCTTAAGCCCATAAATGGACTTAAGCAACTTGCAGATTTTCTGCTCTTGGCCTTCTTTTATGAACCGATCTGGTTGAGATATATAAATCCCCTTTTTAAGATAGCCATTCAAAAATGATGTCTTGATATCCATTTGCCATATCTCGTAAATGAGACTGGCAGCTATGGAGAGGAGTATGCGGATGGATTTGAGCAGAACAACAGGAGAACAGGTTTCCTCATAGTCAATCCCTTCCTTCTGGGTATAACCTTTTGCCACGAGTCTAGCCTAGGTTTTGACTTTTTTATCGGTACCTCTCTTTTTTTTTTTTGTATATCCATTTACACCCAATAGGGCTGACATCTTCAGGTGGGTCTATAAGTTCCTAGACGGAGTTGGAATACATTGATTCCATCTCCTGGTTCATGGCTTCTTGTCATTTTTTCTTGTCAGGATTGACCATTGCCTCTTTGAAAGAGACTGGGTCATCATCGCTCGTATCGAATACAACAATGTTTGCCTCGTTTTCCCTTCAGTAGCAAATTGGTAATCGTATTTCCCTCCCACTACGTCTAGGTTCCGAGGGTTCCTGACTTGGAACTGTGATTTCTTCTTCTTCTCTTAATTCAACAACCCTTGTTGGTTGAGATGAAGAAGGTATTGCTTCTTCACCTCCTAGTTCAACAACTCGTGTTTGTCGAGGAGTTGAAGTGGTCCCTAACATTTCCTCGAGCACTACTTTACTTTGAGGTTTGAAGTTATTTATATAGTCGTTCTCAAGAAAAGTAGTGTGCGTCGATACGAACACTTTTTTTTCTTTTGGACTATAGAATATTCCTCCTCCTTTTGGATATCCAATAAACAGAGACACTTCTGTTCTGGATTCCAATTTGCCCGTCCTTTTCTCTAGCATGTGTGCTAGGCATCCTTATATGCGATAATGGCGCAACTAGGTTTGTGACTATTCCTCAACTCCAGAGGAGTCTTAGGCATAGACTTGGATGGCATGACATTCAAAATGTCGACTGTCGCCTTATCACATAGCCGCAGAAGGATACTGGCAGCGAAAAATAGCTAATCATGGATCATACTGTGTCCAACTAGGTTCGATTCCTTCTTTCTGCTACTCCATTGAGTTGTGGATCACCAGGAGTCGACAACTATGACACTATCACATTCTCAATGAGATGGTCAGTAAATTTAGTATCTAAGTATTCACCTCACCGATTTGATGGAAAGGTCTATAATGACCTACCTAATTGCTTTTCAGCTTCTACATGGAATTCCTTAAACTTATCAAAAGTTTCTGATTTCCGTTGCATAAGGTAGATATATGCATATCTAGAGAAATCATCAATGAAACTGACCAAATACTCATAGCCACCTCTTGCCTGAACATTCAAAGGTCCGCAGACATCTGAATGAACGAAAAAGGTTCTTTGGCTCTTTCCCCTTTACCTGAGGAAGGTCTCTTGGTTATTTTGTTCTCTAGGCACTCACAGACGGGTAGAGAACTAACTCTTAGTTCTCTCAAAATCACTATCCTTTGTTAATCTGTTAATCCTATCTAGACTTATATATCCAAGTCTAAGATGCCATAGATATGTTTGATCATCATTAGATACTTTTTGTTTCTAGTTAGATATTGATTAGTTACTCTAAACATTTCAGTGTTAAAAGAACAAGATTCAAAAGGCCTTCAAACATACAACCCATATTCCATACAAACACGACATATTTCCAAACCATTTCTTGAAATAACAATCTAATTATTATTAAAGGAAATTAAAAATAATTGTCTGCATAATTTAGAAATAGAAATTAAATTGCGTCTGAAACAAGGAATGAAATAAACATATTTTATTAACATAAAATTCTCTCCAAAAGGCAAGACGAGCTTCTCCTACTGCTTTGGCTGAGACGGACTCTCCATTCCTTACCGTAAGCGTAAGCTCTCCGTCTTTAAGCTCGCTCCATAAGCTAAGCACCTGCAAACACAAAAAAAAAAAAAAACATGATTAGTCGCTCCTGAATCAACTATCCAGGTCGAGGAAGAATCATCGACAAATTTGCTTCTAATACATGCAAGTTTGAGTTTGGTACTATATCATTCTTCTTCTATGCTTCTAGCTATAAAAGATAAAGAGGACAGTTCCTCTTTTATTCTTTGCAATGGAAACAACTTCTGTTTGTAAGAGCTTGGGCTTTTGGGCACTCATTTGACTTTACGGGCTTCGGATTCGTGGCACTTTTGTTCTTTTTATTCTTCTCTTCCTTTGCGGGACCTTTCCCTTGGATAAGCTGGCTTGTCCTGGCCCAGATGTATCAAGGGCCTTCCTCTTAGGAGGTTTGGCCTTGGAAGAAGAAGCCCGATCGGAAACATTTGCTAATCCTTTCATCTTTCCCTGTCTCGAGATTGACTCAAAGGTCTGTAGCTCGTTGAAGAGCTGGAAGAGACCATTATTCAGTTTGTTCATAATATAGTTAGAAGTAGACTGAATGAAGTCCGCAGATAGGGAATTCAGAATAATCCCCACCTGCGTTACTTTGTCAATCTGGGCCATGTGGAGCTCCGCTTTGGTGAAGTAATTAGTCATCATCACGACATGATCCCTCACCGGAGTCCCAACACGCATTTTCGTACTTGAGTATTTGTGGGTTAACTCATTGCGAGCCTGCTCGCTTTATTTGCCAAACATTTCCTGTGGGGCATCAAGGATCTCCATAGCAGTCTCATTGCCCTCGAACTTGGTTCGCAACGCATCTAACATGCTTGCTAACATATAGCCAACGGCCTTGTTATTAGAGGTAACCCAGCGGTCGAAACTTTTTTTCGCTGCTCGTGAACAGTTCGCGCTTAAAAAGAGCGGACGATTTTCAGTAAGCACAAACCTTATGCTTTCTGAGACCAGCCTGATGTTAAGGTTAGACTTCCATTTCTAGAAGTTTTCACCTGTCAGCACATTGTGAGAGAGTAGTGCAATGATTGGGTTTTCCATATACATAATTTTGCTGATAAATAAAAGAAAAACATAATTAAATTTTTCTTTGGAAAGGATAAACATTCATTGTAACATTTGGGAATGTAAACGTTAATGCATAAATGCAGCATGAAAAATACTTGACAAAACCCTTTGTCTTAATTCCCTTGACAATTCGATTAACCATGAATAAAGTGCCGCCGTAGGGTAGGTCACTTTACCCACTTAACCAAACTAAGACTATCTCGATTAATAGACGTGACTAAAATAACTCTTATTTTCACGTTTACTAAAAGCCGAATTGGGTTTGGTCAAACAACTCAACGATTGATCGTTTTGTGAATCGACCCATCGTTTCAACTCATTGGGCTTAACTCAAATGTGCCGTCATAGGGTAGGTCACACTTGAGATACACCTAACGAGTCTATCGTTAGAAACCTAGCCTTGTTATTGGTCTAAGAGAATACCTTCCGTAGGGGGACGACCAAAGCGTCGCTAGGCACCTCTTAACCCTCACGGTGCTAGACTAATGATGGAGACCATTGGATTCATTATTCAAATTGATTTTTATTATTCCTAGTTTAATTAACTAGGTCAAATTCGTTTTAGGATTACTAATCTCATTAATAACCTAAAGTTGAATTTTTATGTGATTCTAAGCTACTCATTTAAAACTCTTTTAAATATGCTTAGGATTGTATCTTTCATGAAATTCTAATCTTGTAATTAATCATCTCATGTTAATTATCTTAATTAGAGCTATTATGATTTGCATATAGTCTTACTTCACGAAAAGGGTTTCCAGGTATGGGGGGGGGGGAGGGGCACGAGGCCCGCTTAAAACCCTTCGAACCTTAGACCGCTTATTGGTCTTTTTGACAAAGCCTTTCCGATCCGTTTGACCTATTCATTAATCTATTCTAATCCAATTAGATAATTTTAATTGAATAAAACCCAAATTCAAGTTGGATTATCCATTTCAAAACCATTTTTAAATTTAAACCAACCATTATTAGTCATATTTTAAAATTAATCACATTAAAAAAATGAATAATTGATGAATGCGACATATTTTGAATGACACAACCTATGGTATAAGCCGTCTCAAATATTAGTCGTATTTCATGTTTAATCAAAACAATCTAACAATCCTAATTTATCACATAAATTATTATTGAAAGATTGAAAGGAAAAAAGGGGCTAGAAGAATATTTGAGACGGCTTATACATTGTTGAGAAGAATCGACATCACAGCCTTCAAGATCGTCCTCCAAAACCAATGGAGACAAAGGGTGGACTTTTTCTTAATTCTCACTAAGAATAGAGGAAGAAATAAATATTTCTTGCCCTAGGGGAAGGGGTGGACGATTTTTACATTGGGAGAAAACTCTCTGTGTTTCTTTCTATAGTTTCTGGCTAAAAAAAATTTACGTAATATTTTTTTGACTCTTTGAAAAAAAATTGTCTGCTTAATTTTTTTTTTCTGAAGCCTTTTTAAATCAGAGAGATAGAGGAGAGAGGAATGAGCTAAAATTTAGCCCACTCCCTCTGTAAATGACGTCATTTATGGGGAGACTTTTTCTCTGAGTAAATGTCTCTCAACTGCTTAATAACTTTAATTAACAAATTAAATATTTTAGATCATTATTCCATAATTACCTTTTATGTTAAAATAAACATATTTTAAGATTTAAACCTAATTTAAATCTAAATATTTATCCATTTGATTTAATTAATAATTAATTAAATCAAAGGGGATAAAAATCTTGTCATTTATGCCTTTTAGTGCAAGAAAAAGCCAGATAAGTCTTTTTTTTGCTCTGATTAAAAAATAATAATAAAAATAAAACCCCTTTTATTTTTATGTTAAAGTTTACCAATTATAAGATAATGGAGGGAAAATTAATTCCAACTAAAATATGAATTTAAATTAATTATTACCATTATTTATTTAACACTTAAATAAATAACTAGAACTAATTTATATGTTATGAGATTATATGATTAATCAATATTAATTACATTGTAAAGTTTCTCTATTGATTCTTACGGAGTCGGTCCGGGGACCATGAACTTAATAATTCAAGCTCCAATAAATTGAATTAATTAATTAAAGTTCTTTACTTAAAAATTCAATAAGTTAACTCCGAGCTTACTCCACTAAAAACCTGGAGTTGCACTCTTGAATTATCATAATAATTTACTCGATGAGTGTCCACTGGTATAGTCATTACATGAGTTTTGACTCTC
Organism: Boehmeria nivea var. tenacissima; assembly: GCA_018132145.1. Lineage (NCBI taxonomy): Eukaryota > Viridiplantae > Streptophyta > Magnoliopsida > Rosales > Urticaceae > Boehmeria > Boehmeria nivea. The sequence continues at coordinate 5,402,757 of CM030882.1, forward strand.
CAAATTGGTTCATGTGCCGAGTGGGTGAGTTTGCCGTCATACCCATCGGGTCGTTTCTTGTTCCTTAAGTACTGTCGTTTCACCAGTGAATAATTCACTCACGCAATTATTCAGTTCTAGAATTAACACTTACCGGAACCAATATTAACTCCCGTTATGATTAGAAGCTGAATTCCATATCTGTGAATACCTCATTCCCCAATGATCCCGTCCCGAGCTCACAAAATGCAAGTATTCGTTCCATTGTGATAATGACACTTAACAAACAAATCAAAGAACTCGTAAACGCGACCTAAGAGTCTGTGACCACTCAGGATTGAGATCAATTCTCTTATGACTATCTTCTGACTTTGTCACGAGTATAGTAACGGTTCTTAAGCAATACTTCGTGACTAGTCGATCCGAGTCGTGTATAGTCTAACTATACAGAACGCTCCACTGAGTGTCACTACACCAACAGTGTTCCACGTATGTGATTTCAGATCAAGTTATCTAATCTTGATCAATCACCGACCATTTATTTAAATAAGTCAACTAAATAAATTTGATATTTCATAAAACACTTATAAATATCAAAACTTAGTTTCATAACATATTTTGGATATTCAATGAATATTTATGAAAAATAAAACTCCAAATAAATAATAAAAATATCTACTTATTTTATTGATCAACAAATAATATTACAAAACCCTAATCTCTAGGGCAACTTCCAACAGATTTACATATTTAAATTTAAAACTATAAGTCATAATCTTATGACATGCTTGTGCTAATCGTTTCTATGTTTCTAATCATTAAGATAGAAATGATTAGCATTGATATGATGTGAAATGTTAATTAGAGAGAAAATGTGTCGTAGGAAGTTGATATAAGATTACGTTGAAAAAGAAACAAAAAAAAAAAAAGGAAAGATAGGTTCGATAATGTAGCATGGGAAATTTTGAGGAATGTCCATTTTTTGCCCCATTGGTAATTTATACTCAATGTGTATTGAACTTTTAATTTTTGTCCTAAATTTTACACTATAAATATAGAGTAAAAACAAGAGGAACGCACTATATGGGGTAAAAGTTATTAAGTAACACTAAAAATAACATTGTTTTGCAATTCCCTTATGTATAAATTTGGTTTGGACTAGGTTTAGTACGAACGACTCAAGCCGAATTCCTAAATAACTCGCCAAAACAATAAATCTCGGATATATAGATAAATATAACTAATTAATTATTTCCAAACTATTTTTTGGAAAGGGAAATAAGAAGGGGAGATTTTGAGGAATCGCTTTTTTTTTTTTTTTGGAGTGCCCGTTTTTGGAAAAACAAAATGATCATACTACTTGTGGCATAAAGTATTAAGGGACATTAAGAATGACCTTGTTTTGTAATTCTTTCAAATAATAATGTGTTACGTTCTTAGTTTGTATTAAGTTTTTGTCACGACCCGCCGGCTCGGCCACGGCCGCGACAAGAGAGTACAAACTAATTTTCATAATCTCGTAAACTCTTTTAAAACTCTGAAAGTAGAAATTATGTGTATTATTTTTAAATGCGGAAGTCTTTATAATATGTAATACTTATAACGTAATACATTTGATGGAGCATGGATGCTGCCATAATATTACCAACAATATTACCAGGAGTCCTCGGGATCACGTCCCGGTCTCAAAATAGGATATGACTCACATAGAGTGTGTTAGCATTATAATATTACATATCCAAGTCTTAAAGCTCTCGGAATCTCATCCCGGTATAAAAAAAAATATATACTATTTATAATATAACAAAAGTGCGAAAAATATTGTCATGGGTAATCATCTTCAACGGATACCACAGACATCAGCTCCACCAGCTCCTAATCGTCAATCTTCATTGGCTTCTTACCTACAACACTGAGAACCTATGAGTTGATAAACTTAGTAAGGGCGAACTAGTCTATCCTAAATGATATGCATTACAAGTTCATATATTACAACAATCACACAGAGAGGAGTTAGCCGTCCCATACCGACTAACACCCTTTAAACAGCAAATGCAACAAAGTTGACCTATCACCCTTATCTATTCCCATGTCTCTCAATTCTCTCTTTTTCACAGCTGAATACTTCGTACTCCGTTCACACGCCTGAGCTTTCTACGCGAGGTAGTTCGATCTCGTTGCACTATGCATACTCATAACACCCGTGATTCATCTTGCTCTGAGAAGACAACTCGGCTTCACTGACGAGTCTTTTGCACGCAGGTTCACTCATCATATCGTCAAGGTTTCGTGATCGGTCCACGCTTATTTATAGTCCTTCTGGAGGATTTGTCTTGTCAGACTCTCACTCCGGACTTAATGGTTTCACGCAACATTCATTTCGTTACTTATTTAATCGAGCTCAACATCTTCGTCAGGTCTGGGAGCCACTGATGGTCACCGTGATTTCTCTAACGCGCAGGCGGGGAGACGGCTTATCTCCCAGCAATCTTTCGGACTTCGTCTTACACTCAACTGGCCGGCTTCGTGTGAGGAATAAGCTCACCCTCAAGGAGCAGGGCTCTCTCTCTTGGAGCCAGGGCTCTTTTCTCTTGGAGCCAGGCGGTAACATCGACTTATTTCATTTCAATATTTAGATTGTATTCGTTTACCTCTTATCGACTTCTATCGGAGGATTGAGGCTTGTTTCAGATTCTTGTCCTTCCATCTGGTTGCCGAGGATTCGAGACTTTAGATCTAATAACTATTCCATTGCCCGTTCAGACAGTGTACTGGGATGATAAGTATGTTTTAACCCCCGTGTCTGATCACACAGCAGACTGGAGCTTTCTCGTTATTTATCCCCTCGTTAACTGGTTAGGGAAATTAGGATATTGCAAGAGACCTGTGATTTCATTTAGACTTATTTATCTTTGAAGATATCACATTAATGGACTACTCGCGAGTCCCACACTTAGGCCTCTTGTGTTTGGGTACGAGACCCTGGTTTAGTGGTTGAAGAGGTTCACAGTAAACATACATAGACTGGGTAGGTTTTCCTACAAGATTATTCTAACGGACCACAGTCCATAAGGCAGAGCGCACGAGTAAAGACCCGGCTGTGCCGTTAGTATTATTTTTTACCGATCTTAGGGATCGATGTCTAATTCTTTCCACAATTCTTTAAGGAGTATTCATTCTCAATTATTTACTCGTTCTTTAGTAATTCAAAGATTCAGCCTCTACTTTGGCATTCACAGCCATAGTTGTTACTGGCGGCTTAAGGCCACTTTTCTTTGTCTTTAAGTTGTTTCTCTTTTAGTTATATGTTCGGCTTATAGCCGACCTTCTTCTCGCACTCGAGTTATAAACTCGGTAGAGATCGAGTATGAGCGAACTCGTACTAATGAGTTTTATTACATCTTATTCTCTCTTATTGAGGGTTGTAAAAATCTAATCCAAAGATTAGATTGCATGTATTTATAACGTTTATTCATACTTTATTTACGCTAGGGTTCTCTTTCGGCTATTATAGTTTATACACTATACATCACAAAGATATAGTAGTTACACAGTATTTATTCACAAAGTACTAATGCAATCCTAGCAAACATTTCACACATACACTCGGTGTCGTAGGTGCATCGCCACTTACCGTTGTAGGCGTTACAGCGGTTCCGAGGACTTTTTGGGAACTTGTTCCGAGCTCCGACCACATTCGTGTCTCCTTGTCCTTGAATAGAAGACATGGTCTCGTTAGTTTTCCCGTCTCATAAAACACGAGAGCGAACTATTAAGAGTTGATTTCTAAGGGCTCGGGTTTCCATCTCAAACTTTTCTAGACGGTCTCTCGTCTTTTGAAATCTTCAGACTATTCAATGCCCGTCTGAGCTTAGGAAAGTCTAATCTTAACTTGATGATTTTCTACTGACTTATTTTGATCGGGCCACTTCATGTGACTCACTACTAGGTTCGAGGCCTTCTTACACATTTGGTCTTGATACAAATAGGCCTTAGCCACTTCTGAGGCCCAAACGGGTAACTTGGGCTTCGGGCTAGAACAAGGTCCAAAATGGCCTTCACAGCTTCCTTGCTGTTACGTCCACTAATGGTTTGGGCTTTTCAACAAAGTGAAGGCCCAACATGGCCTTTACAATTTGAAACAATTTGGCACAACAAGCTTTGGGCTTCAAAGACTAAGGCAAGGCCCAAAATGGCGTTGGTAGTTTAAACGTCTCTAAGACGCAAAGTTTGTCCGTTTTATCGTTTTCGCAAAAATACTTTTGAACACTAAGTTTAGCTAATAAGCTCTCTTTATTTAAAAAGTGTTTATTAAATTATTTTTCAACTAGGATATAAATTTACAAAATGTTATTGGGCTCGGTATAGTGGTTTTCACGCGCTATAACCATTTCTTAAGAAAAATGTTCGGTTTCAAGGAAACCGAGTCTCGTTTCATTTGAATAAGCCCGTTTAATTCAATTTAAACAACTATGGTTCTCATCTCACTATGTTTGGGATGGAATAAGCCCATTTAAGTCTCGACACCCATTTTACATTAGTTTGAGAATTCATCTAACCTTTGATTTCGACTAAGTTATGAAAACGTCGCTTTGAGCTTTTAAATTTAACTCGTTCTTTTATTGCTCTTAAAATTTCTTAAGGGCAGCAAGCTTTACATTTGAAAAGCATATATGTTTGGTTTCCAAACCTTTCTTGATAATAGAAAAAGGTTGCACAATTCCAACTTGCAAAAAATGGCCTTTTTTAAACTAGTTTCGCGATTTCCCGCAAAATCGTTGTTTTCGGCAAAACGTTATTTTTGACTTTTTTCAAATCTCATTGTTAACAAAAAGATGAGTGTCTTCTAGGTTCTAAGGAAAATTTTCACTCCTTTTTGAAACCTTTCATCGAAGCATGAATCCGCGCGAAAACGATTCTTAAGCTAAACGTTTTCGAACCGTTTTTCACGGGTTTTAATCGAGATACTCATTTCATCGTGTCTTTTTGGTTTCCATTTGATTTTTAACATAAAAATTAATTAAAAACAGTAACTAAGCATTCAAACAACAAATCAAACAAACCATGATATTTACACAAGTTTGGATTCGGATTTTTAGAAGAAATTTACCAAATTTTATCTTTTGAACAGTTACACTTCGGTCCGTTGGAAACCATCGTGTGCATGGCGATTTTGAAAATATTTTTACACTTTAAACTCATCTAGGCATCCATGCAAAAAAATCAAAAGGCAAAACAAAAACTCAAGGGTCACGGTCACAAAGAACCTAAACCCTAGACATGCAAGCAACCAAACAACAAATACAACCGAATACAAGTTGAAATATTCGGAAGCTAGCCGATCTAGCTTCCTTAAACTCGTGTTCGGCAAAACTTAACCTTAAAGAGGCCATGCATGCTTACAACTCAAACCTATTTACGTCCATGGTTAACCTAATGAACTTAAGGAAATAGAAAGATCCTCACGTTACTCTAGGTTAGAGATTTATACCTAGCTCTTGGATTTTGAGTGTCCTTCGGCGTGCTTCCTTCTTGGCCGAACGGTCACCTTGGTTTTGCTCCAAACCACCACGTGCGGTTTTCTACTTCTTAGGGCAGAATAATAAGAAGGTTTGGCTAGGTTTTTGGAGCACGAAACGTGGAGAAAAGGCTAGTCAAGGTCACGGATTTTCTTACCTTACTGAGGCTAGGGTTTTGAAGCTTTCCTTTGCTTCTTGCTCTCTCGCCCGGCTTCTTCTCTCTCTCTTTCAAACTTGTTTTCTTTATCTCTCAAGCTTCCTCTTTCTTTTTCTTTCTCACTTTCCCACGGTTTTCCTCTCAAGTTTTTGGAAAAGGAAGAGCAAAATGGGAGCTGAAGGGTCTAAAATCCTTTTATACTTGAGAGAGTTTTAGAGAAAATTTCACTTATGTTTCTCTCTCTTCCTTGGCCTAATATATATCTCTCTCTCCTTCTCAATTATTTTAATTTTTCAATAATCTAATTGATAAGTTCCAAGTTTCATCCTAGCCCTCAATCTCTTTCATCAACCAATCCTACGGTTGAGATTCACTTAGAGGAAACTTTTCATTTCTCTAGACACTCATCATTAAGTTGCATTCTCCAAGCAACTGAATGACTATTTTTCACTCTCTCTCTTCTCCTCAATGGCCGAACATCATTCATGTATATTCTCCATGATTTTAATTACAACAATGTCATTTAATTGGTAATTCCAATAAATCTTGGCCCTTGATTCAAACTTGGTGGTTAAGGGATTCAAATCCAATGGTTAGGATTTAACAAGAGTAATAAGACTAAAAACTTTTCATTTTTCCTTATCTCTCTTCAAAAATGGCGCCCATATTGAGCCTTTTTTCTGGTTAGTTGGTTCAAATGTGCCACCAATGAAAAAATCCTTGGATTTATTTTATTGGTTCACTAGTTATTCCACTAAGTTCATTAAAGCACTCAACCATTTCTCAACTCCTTTGGCCTACGGTTTTCACTTTGATTTTGCGCTTAGGATTATTTCTTAGCTCTCCAAGCCCACTAAGGGTTATTTAGGGGCAGTAATGGGCTGGTCCGAGGGGTCGGGAACCTTTCCTGAGGCCCGTTTCTCTCGAAGGGACCTAAACGTCCCTTTCTCGAACCATCGGTCGGAGTTTTGACCTAATTCGAATTCCTTTTAACCCGAGACTTGACGAGGCTTACCTATGTTAATAGAAACTTCTAAAATACTGTTTAGAAGTCAAATATAAAATGATAATTGGTCGTTCCGAGCTCATTCCCTTTCTATAACCATGTTTACACGATTTATCTCGACTTTTCGAGTTTAAGCCGTTTCGGCTTCGTTTTAACTCGGAATGGTCTCAAATTTGAAACCAAGGTTAATTATATGATAATAAATCATATTATAACCTTAAAATCATATTACAATGCAAAAGGGTCGTTTTTCTAAATTAGGCCAATTTTACAATTTCTTAAAAGTTCAGGGACTCACGGTGCAATTTTGCGCTTTAAGGAGTCGATTTCAAATTATAAATTGGATAATGCAATGTTATAAGAATGTTGTAAGGGGCAAAACGGTTACCGAAACTGTTTTTCACGGTTTCTTATTAACGGTTCCGGTCTTACTGTTACCGAAGGTTAACGGTAACGGTTAACCGTTAACCGTTACCGTTAAACTTCGGTAACAGTAAGACCGTTACTGGAAACCGTTTTCCGTTTCCAAATTTTTTTCGGTTTTTTTTTTAGTTTTATAAGTTTTATTTTTATAAGTTTTGTTATAAGTTATTTTTTGTTTATTTTGTAGTTTTAGACTTATAAGTGTTTTGTTTTATTATTTTGTGGTTTTAGTTGTATAAGTATTATAAAAATTTTGTAATTTATTTGAATTTTGGTTTAAAAATTATTTTCAATTGAATTAAATGAAATTAAAAATAAATTTATTAAATGAAATGAAATTGAATAAAATGAAATGAAAAGAAAACTTTTATTATAGTAAATGAATATTATTACAAAATTAAATATAAGTAAAAGAAAACTTTTTATTCAGCGGGGGATCGTTTACATATAAGTTATCAACATTTTCGACAAGTTCAGCTGTGTTTGCGACATTTTCTTGTAGCCGTTGAGCCGCTTGATCCCAATCATTCGCTAATGTTGTCATCTCCACCATATCGGACTTAAGTGACATCCTCCTATCATCGAGAATACGACCGCAGGAGCTAAAGGCGGACTCCGACGACACAATAGAGACGGGGACTGCTAGGATGTCCCGGGCAAACCTCGCTAGAATTGGGAACGTCGACTCGTGTGATTTCCACCACTGAAGAATGTCAAAATCCTGTTCCATCATATTTACCCAAGATATGTTGAGGTAGCGACGAACTTCTGCACTTTGCGACAATGGCGATGAAGACGATGAAGAACTTGCTTGCTGTGCGTTCCTTCTAGCTTGAAGTCTGGATATTGAGCACTTCATTGGCGAAGGATGTAGGGTTAGTATGGCATCTGGCGGTTGAGTTTCTCCTCCTCTAAACTCGTCCTCATACGTCTTGTAGAATGCTAAGAACTTTTCCGTCGCGTCATTGCATATTCTTTCTGCTGTGCCTTCTGGCTGCTTCAAATTTTCCTCAATTACTTTAAGGACTTCCAAATAATTATCTACCCTCCAACGCGGGTCTAAAATTAGACCAAAGCTGCAGAGGTATGGGATTTTCTCCCAATACTTCTTGTACATTGCTTCCATTCTTCTCACGGTGAGTTGCAACAAAGGAAGTTCTCTATTAGCCGAGAAAGATTCAGTAAACTCTAATAGTGAATGTAAAGCGACATTACTTGTAGGAGTGTAAACAGCAAATAAGATAATGGTATGATTATAAAAAGTTTTAAGGAAAGAATAAAAAATTGTGCAAATAGTCCAGTCGTCCTCCGTGAGGCTATCTGAGATAAGCTCGTTATGTATCCACGTCGTGAATACATGTTTGTAAGGAAGAACACTCTCGATCATCAATTATGTTAAATTCCACCACGTTGGAACATCCAATGAGAATGTCCGCTGTGGTAGACAGTTGTGCCTGCAATAACGTCTAAAAGAAGCAATATGGACGTTAGAAGATTTCAAATACAAAATTACATATCGAAGCCGATGAATTTGGTCCTCTATCTCCTTAAGGCCGGCTTTGACTATCAAGTTAATGATGTGGGATGCACATCTTTGATGCAACAAGGAGTCATGGTGTCCGCTAACTAATGGACACAATATGTCTATGGCTCGATCGTTGGCCGATGCGTTGTCCATCATGAATGCTATGACACGGTTTTGTAAAGTATAATCCTCTAACACATTAACTATGCGCTGAGCAATGTTAACTCCTGTGTGTCTAGCATCAAGTAAACGAAAACCTATAATGCATTTGTTTAAAACCCAATCGTTATCTATGTAATGAATCACTAAACTAATGTGATCTTCCTTAGATTTAACTGACCAAACATCAGAAGTAAATACAACGTTAATTGTTCTATTTTCTAATTTTTTAACTAAAGCAGCCCGTCTCTTTCTATAATATTTTTCTAAATCATTCCTAATTGTATTCCTAGTGACGGGTTGATAATCCGGAACTAAACTCCTAACATATTTAATGCGGACGGCGGGGTGTTCTTCTAAACTGATTGGCATATCCGCACCCACAATGTATTTTACTAATGCTTCTCTATGTACTTGGGGGTCGAAACTACTTACTTGGGAGGAAGGGCCAATGTGTGTTGGGATGCCGGCAACTCCCGCTCTTGTCACCGCCGTCGCCGCTGCTGGTAGACGATCATGTTCAGCTTGGCACTTCCTATGGTGATTTTTTAGTGCCGTTATGCCCGTCGTGGAGTTCGCGTTGAATTTTCTTTGGCATAATTTACACCATGCCCAGCGAATTTGTGTGCCATCCGCTGCCAATTCGTAAGCATGCTCAAAATGCTGCCACACCTTGGAGCGTAGCTTTTTGCTCCGAGGAGGCACCGATGACGAAGGGTTTACCGTTGATGCCGGCGCTTCGTCCTCCTCCTCCTCCACCTCCTCCTCCGTCGGACATTGTGAATCGTCTTCGTGCGGGGCCGGCTCTTCATGGAAATGAGGAAGATGAGGGGGAGAAGGAGGAGGAGCAAGAGGAAAATCATAACTGTAATCGCCACCAATTATGCTTGAACTCCCACCTAATGGTTGATCGAGTAACGCCTGCAAATACGCCATATTCGGTGATGCGTTCAAATCCACTTCAGCTCCCAAGCCTATGAAGTCGGGAAATTCAGATTCCCGCATCCAACGCCGGTGAGGATGAGAAGTTGGAGTGCGCTCGTGAGCCATAATTTCTAATATTCTGTAAATAAATAAATTTTAATTTTATAAATTAATATATTATAAATTTTTATATAATATTTGGGAATTTTTTAAAAAATTTTCGAAATTTTTTGATATTATGAAGAATTAGAAGAAGAAGAATAAGAGAGAAGGTTTTGAATTGTAGGGGGGAATTAGAAGAAGAAGAAGAAGAAGAAGAAGAAGAGAGTAGTTTTGAATTTTAGGGGGGGGAGGGGGGGGGGGGGGGGGGGGGGGGGGGGGGGGGTGGCGCTATTTTGCCACCAACGGTCAAAATGACCGTTTAAAGTTTTTTTTTCGGTCAAAATGACCGTTGCACTTTTTTTTTCGAAACAGTCAAAAAGACCATTGGAAGAGGGCGGTTTAGAGCCGTTGGATTGATTTCAATCCAACGGCTCTCTTTAAAAAAAATGAAAACGGTTAACGGTTCGGTAACGGTTTTCGTAAACGGTTGACTGTTAACCGTTTAATTCCGGTAACGGTTAAGAAATAACGGTAACGGTAACGGATAATCCGTTACCGGTTTGCCACCTCTAGGCTAGAGTGAGATGAGGTTAGAGATGAACTTAATGTAATTGTTATGTTTCAATTTTGATTCCAAATTTGTATTTCAATGTTTCAATTTTTGTTATAATTTTGCTCTTATTTTCATCATGCAATTATGTTCTATTTTTCATATAAGTTTAGTCATGCTCTTCTTATGTGCGATTTCTTATGAATATTAATCGTCATTAGTTTGTAAGTTAGTCTTTTACTGCAATATGATCAATTTGATATATTGTCGATTTTAGATGGCTTATGAATATTCGAATATTTTGTTTTGTATGACTAGTCTTTTACTACGTGATGATCAAATTGATATCTCGTCAATTTAAGATAGCGTATAGAATTAATATTTATTGTTTTAATTGAAAGAGCTTTTCATATCAAAATACATTTGTTTTATTTTAGATCTTGATGACATATTTTTCGGTTGCTTGTTTGGGATGTGAAACTTGCAATTAAGTTATAGGAATCAGAATTATAAACAGTTAAATGAAATAATTATGAGATTCTCGATACCTCGTTAGATTTTCTTATTGATTGTTCTCCTTAATCTTAATTTCATCTTCTTCAACTCCAAATTCTTATTCTTTTTAATATTTTAGTTTTGCCTCTTAAAGTTTGTTTTGAGTATATTGGTTTGTCTTTCATTTTCACCTCCTCGTGGAGACGACTCCGCTTTCATTGTGCTATCAACGACCGCTTTAGCTATTGCACAATTTGGGCGTGATCAATGCTCGACTATTAATACGATTGGGTAAGTGTAGAATATGCAGAGAGATACATGTATAAGATTGAGTGAAAGCATTATCAATATGGGTTTATGTTTATGTATTGGGTTTATACTCTCATCAATGGTGTCTCGCATGGTGTTCTATGAAATGTGAGTGAGAGGGAGTTTGAGTGAACTTTGTGTAATGAGAAAATGGTGAGTGATTACATGTGAGTGTGATTTATAAATCGAGGGGATCTCATTAGTGTAGATCGCTATGGTTGACGTGAGAACTGTGACAGAGATTGAGAAAGAGTCAAAATCTTGTATAAGTCCGAGAGTTCTCATTTCATCTTTACCAGTGAATCTTTCTTCTTAGCGTGGCCCCGCAGATGTAGGCGAAGCCGAACTGCGTTAACAATTTTCGTGTGTCAATTTTTTTAGGGTAAGTTGCAAAAATAGGCCAAAATTAAATGTTTGTTTTAAATGATAGCCTATGTTTCAATAAATTAAAAAAAATAGCCATGTTATGAATTGTATAACAGAAAAGTGTAACACAAAATATAACACATCTGTAAACATTTGTAAGATATTATTTAACACTTCAAAAAATAACGAGTAAAACTTGAAGTGTTACAAAATATATTACAAATATTTACAGATGTGTTATATTTTGTGTGATACTTTTCTGTTATACAATTCATAGCATGGCTATTTTTTTTAATTTTTTGAAACATGGACTGTATTTTAAGAACGAACATTTTTTTGGCTATTTCCTACGATTTTTCCATTTTTTTTATATGCTGCACTTTTTGTTACTGTTCACTCGTTATATTTTTCTATCTCAGTTTTAGTTATTTTCGTGTTCCTTGTAAGTGTTCCAACGTCGGAAAGGAACACCTACCAACAAAATGATTCTTTCAACATTTAACTTTAATGAATTTTTTATTAAAATATAATAAATAAATAAATAAATAGAACGACAAAAATAGTACAAACACATTAGAGTATTCAATCTCCAATAGAGCATTCTGTTATTTTTTATGTTGAATTTAGTGTTAACATTAACATTTATTGGAGATGGTCTTAAACCAACCTTGTGTCTTTTCGTATTTTTATTTTTTGCTGCAAATCTCTTATATATATATATATATATATATATATATATATATATATATATGATGGTTGAATGAATTTACCAACTAGCACTCGGAGTGATTCAATTCCATTTGTTGAAGTATTAGCATCGACTCTTGAATAATTTGCTTCACATTAAGAAGTTAGCTAAAGATAGAAGCTTTAGACTTGTAAGTCTATGGGAAGTTAGATAACGAGTTTTTTTTTTTTTGCAAAAGAGTTAGATATCGAGTTACTTCCTTCAAATTTCTGCTCCACATGTTCTTTTAAAATCCGGTTCTCATTATCCATTGGTATCTATCATATGTATTTGCATCCCGATTCACGAATCTCCTCGTTCAAGTCAAAAAAAAAAAAAAATGCCCAATTCTTCCCACATAACGATGGAATGAAATATATGTTTGTCCCTGCTATATGAATATTATATTTATTTTTTGAGAATTATAATAAATGGACATTTTTTTAAAAGTTTGATTAAAAAAAAAGTCTATTTGGTATTTAGAGATATTTTAATCTATATTTTAAACACATAGTCAATATTTTTAAAAATTAAATTATTAGTCACTAGTACATAAAAGAAATTAAAGATATAAAAGGTAAAAGTACATCATCTTATAGTTAAAAAATAACTAATTTTTTAATTAATGAAAACATGAGCTATTTTTTTTAAACATTATTCATAAAATGGCTATTAATTCAATTATCTCTTAAAAATTACTTATATTTCCAAATAAGTAGCTATTGTAACAAATTTTATGACAAAAAAAAAAAAAAGAAATCAATACTAGTAAAAAATTTCTGAACAAACTGAAGAGTCATTTTTGTTATAAATTTTATAACAGCGGCTTTTTTTGGGAATTTTAAGAAAATAGTTACATTTTAGAAAATGATTTTAAAAAATAGCCATAGTTTCAAAATTTTAAGAAAATAATCATTTCAAAAACTTATTACCTTGGTAAGAAATTTCTGTCAACAAATTTGATGTATAATTTTGTTATGGTAAAAAATTTTCTTACTTTTGTAAAAAAAAAAAACTTTTATAGATAGTTTTTAAATTTTTTAAATCTGTGGTTATTATTTTTAAACACACTATCTAAGATAGCTATTTACCTAATTGAACATTTTTCCCCTTAAACTCGACCTATTATTTAAAAATGGGTGAGTTGCAAAAATAGGCCAAAATTAAATGTTTGTTTTAAATGATAGCCTATGTTTCAAAAAATTAAAAAAATAGTCATGTTACGAATTGTATAACAGAAAAATATCACACAAAATATAACAGATCTATAAATATTTGTAAGATATTATTTAACACTTCAAAAAATAATGAGTAAAACTTGAAGTGTTACAAAATATCTTACAAATATTTACAAATGTGTTATATTTTGTGTGACACTTTTCTGTTATATAATTCGTAACATGGCTATTTTTTTAATTTTTTGAAACATGGACTGGACTTTAAAAACAAAATTTTTTTTTTGGCTATTTCCTACGATTTCCCTTTAAAAATCAACCTACAATTGGCTTATTTCTTCAACTTACTCATGTATTTTAGGTTCTTCTTGAGATTAAGTGTTTTTTTTTTTTCCCTATTTTTGCATTTTTACACTATATTGAGCCAAAAGGGCTTCTTTTATTTACAAACATCATCTTCAACAAATGCAGACTTGCTTGCTCAAAAAAAAACAAAAACAAAAAAAACAAAAAAACAAATGCAGACTTGCATCAATGCTTAAACCCAAAAAATAAATGTCAATAAAATTCCAAACGACAAACAATAAATATTATATTATAAGATCAATGCTTTTGAATGATTGCTTGATGAAAATGGCTGAATTACTAAACAAAAATAACATGCTTTTAATTTCATAACAGCAATAATACTGTCATAGTGTAAATCACAACACGTATACTATAAATCAAATGATATGGAATTCATGGACAATCCACACTTTAAAAATTTTTGACACACAAGAACATGAACGAATGTGAGAGAAGAAATAAACCAAATAATTAATGATTATGAATTTCAAACGGAGTCTAAAAGGGACCATATAAACACCTTTAGAATTTACAGCAGAGAAACCGAGCACACTTGCTTTCCCTCTTCTTTAACTGTCGCTTGTCGGGTTTCACCATCCTTTCAGGGCTGCAATGCCATTCTGAAGCTAATCTGCCCAAAACCAATAAAAGCCAAACTAAATTACTAGCTATTGCAACAATAGATATATAAGCGTCGAAATAGGAGGGAAAATAGCGTAAAATGAGTTTAGATTCTTACATGGGGAAAGCGAAAGAGCGTGAGCTAGTGGTGCTGCTGTTTGAGCGGTGAGAGGCGCTTCGAAAGCTTGGTGTTGCTGATCCGTGGTGTGATATGAGACCAGAAAAGTGACCAGATGCGAAGAGTGCTGATTCGTCGCTGCAGTTTTGGTGGACTTGGCTTGTAGATTCAGCGATTCCTCTAGGCGGTAATCCATCTTCAGAGTTGGCATGGAATTTTCCTGAATCAGGATCCCGTTGCTGACTCTCCCGGCAGAGTGAAAGTTCCTCTGTGCCACTGGTTGTGGGCATGGACAAATCATTATCGAAAGATTTTTTTCTTCTCTCCACGTCCTTTGGAATGGAGATGGTAGTGCTGAGTTGGTTACTGCCATCATTTTTCTCGGTTGTGAGTGGTACCATAGAGCTTGTCAAAACCGCCTTTTGAACCTACAAAAACGTTCTGAAGAGAAATCAGAACCATATTGTTTCATTGAAAAGATGTCGAGATCTAGATGTTGGTGGAAATGAGGACTGAGTTTGTAGTTTGCAGATTTAGCATAAGCACCGGGCCTTCTTGTGTGGCCTCGAAATATGGAGATTGAATGAATGATGAAAAAGCGATAGAGAGAGCACACCAACTATAGGTTGACTACTAGAGCATCCCATGGATGGCCTCGTAAATTTTACAAAAATATGATGTAAATTGCAATGGCACATTTTTTTGTTTTGCTTTAGTTTAAATCGCAAATTAAAAATCCCCATTTAAGGTGACATAAAATGCAAAACGATAAGCAAAGAAAAGAACTCAAAGAAGAAATTTAGTAACAAGAAAAACAAGTTGTATAAACTGTTTCAGTTGGCTACAAGAGTGAAAGTATTGATTTATGCCTCAGCCTCTTCTGGTCTTGTCCTTCTTATCAAGTTAAGTATGTCAAAGCTTGACAGAAATAGGAAGGCATTGTTATGGTGGATTTTACTAGAGTTTCTACCCGCTTTTCTTATTTTCCACAGCATGAGCCTAATCCCAATGTGCAGATTATTAATGCTAATTTCCAAAGTACCATATAGAATCATATCAAATTCTTTTTCAATCTTTTGATAAGCAAGATTTTCAACCTGGATTTTGTCCTCCAGTCATGGATGAAATGACTAGTAAATTCGCTTTAACTTAGTCTTCAGTCAGAAGATGAAACATTAGGCAGCAAAAAACTCATAAAAGATTTTATGTGATTTAAATTCTACAAGGTGTTAAAGCTAATAAACACCTCACCTGCCCGACCAGGAGTAACGATTCAGGTACAATCTCCTTGGTGGATTTGTCAGCTGAGATCTCGTCTTTTGAATCAAAGTCTAGACCTTCTTTCACCGAGTTCGCAGAACCACGATGCTTAGATCCATCCTTTTTGTTGATGTTGCTGTTGTTATTCTCTTCATCAGCAATTGATTTCGACTCCTTCGAAATGGATGGCAGTGTCACCACATTTGGCACTCTCGATTCACGTTTGCTTTCCACGTCAGATTCAAGTATGCAGGAGATGATCTTATGGTCCAGCTCGCAATTTTCTACCAAGCACTTCCCATGAGAGTGCATTTTCTTATCAATGCATATGTCCTTGACGAAATGGTAACTGCTCTCTTGAAGAAAAACAACCAGCTCAGGCAATTCATAGTCCATAGAACCCCTTTTAGCGCAACAACTTTTTCTTGTTTTACTATCCTCTGAACCATTTTTAGCACAAATATGTTCCTCTATAAGCTCCTTGCCATCACCTTTATCCTCAGTAGCTATCGGTGTAGTATTGCCATTCTGCTTCTCTAAGCGAAGTGGATCAGGAACTAACTCGCAATCCTGACTTTTCAGATTGGAAATACAAAAATCCTCTAAACAGCTTTTATCGTCTGCCTTAGCTTTTTTCATACCCTCACTATTGTCGCTGAATTTGAAGGACTTGTAAACAGGACGGTAAGAAATATTTGGCTTGCTCCACATGGAATCACCATCTATTGCGCGTACTAGTTGTCCAAGTGAAAAAGAAAACATTAAGACAACATTTTACTCAGATTAAAAAAAAATCATTTTTAACTTAAAAAGAGCTTAAAGCAACAAAACAGCTTCTATAGTTGTAATATTGAATTCATAGCCTAAAATCTGTATATTCATCTTATCAAAACTGGGTACAGATTCAGTGATTAAACTGGTGACCAGCATGAATCGAAGTTTGCAAGATTTTTCGAAAGCCTTATCGATATGGTACAAAAAACATAGTTGTTAATATGATATGAAAATCAGAATTGAAAACTGTCATTCCGCGTTACATTTTTACCAAAAACTAGGAATAGTTTCATGTAATATGGTCATGCTACAATGAACAGATAATAATAAGAAAAAAACTGCATAATATGTTGAAAAAACAGTACGAGACTAATCCAGTTTTTGGTTAGAGAATTTTAGCCACATACCAGCTAACAAAGGTGCTGCTTGAAAAAATCATAGCCCAAACCAAATCTGATTCCAAAGGCATCGGTGCTTCGATGGCTTGTAAAACTCTGCCTTTACAAAGAGGCATAATCTACTAATAGCGGGGTATTTTTATGTAAGAAAATTATGGATTAGAAAGATAAATTTGAGCATATATATATACAACACGAAAATCAATTATATTTAAAGAATAACTTAAATTTTCTTGTAACTGAGAATGATGAAGGGAAAGCAAAACAAAGCACATAACAGATTTCAGAAAAATAGAAAATGTCCAGCCAAATATGATTGAATGTATAGGTGTATTCTTTCCCTTTGTGAAAAGAAAAAAAAAAAAAAAAGAATTAGTGACTTACCTATTGGTGATATATGAACTTGTTATTTTCTATTCCGGGAATGCGCTTATCACATCATTCATCATTCATTATTCTTTGCTTTTAGCAAATATGGTGATGAAATTGGTATATTCTTTTCTCTCTAGACAAGCAAAAACATAATAAAGACAGGAAAGAAAATGTAATTCCTGAAAAAAAAAAAGAAAAACAGACATTTAAGAGAAGATATAAACAAGGACCAAAAACAATAATGTTAATTGCCTCTCCTTTTGATCTATCTAGATTGTTCATATATTAATTAACAATAAATTTTCAGTTTGAAAAAGAAAAAATGGTTTTTTATATTCTGATCAATTTGGTTTTCGGGAGTTGAAACAACTTTTCTTCTTTCTGTCCAAATCATTCTCTCAGGGTGGCCTAAAGTCATCTGAATTAAAGTATTCAACCAATTACCCATTGAAAAATGTTTTATAAAGAACTGACTAGACATTAAGAAAATATATTATATGAAACCACTACTTTGACTTCTTCTATGAACTAAAATTCACACCTTTCAAATACTATAGAGTAAACCCATCTCCTAAAAAGCTAGAGGAAACTAAGATTTTAATTCCTAAAGCACAGAGTTCTCAATTCAGATTCCATAAAATTCTGAACTAGGATAACATAGTGGCCAAAAACTGAAAAACTACTTTGCTCAGCAATAAAGAAGTGAAAAAAAAAAAAAAGTACCTCAGAAATAGGCCACAGAGAACATTGAAGCTAAAGTTGTTGATGAACATGGTTGTTATTCTCTTTGCATGGATATGTATAGAGAGGAACAGATAGAGTGACAAAGAAATTCAGAAGAACAATGGCCAAGAAATGTATTTATAAAGAAAAAAAAAAGAAAGGAAATAATCAAATGAATGTATGTAAAAGGTACAAGTGATTACCAAGTGGCTGAGAAGAACTCAGAGCTCTCTAAAAATAGTGAAAAAAAAAAATCTATATAGCACTGTTTTTGGAATAACAAAGCAACTGTTCCAAAAAAGTGTGCATTAAAAGGACAGGTCAAAGAAATAAATATCCATAAAAACAGATACTGATGCGTATAGAAACTGAACTGTCACTCTCTTACTTTGCCAACACATGAACCCTTCACACCATTTCATCTCTGCCTTTAACACCTTTTTTTTTTTTTTTTGTTCCTTTTTATTTACTAACAAACATCTTCACATGCCCTGCTATTACTTTTGATGGTTTTTTTTACTGGAATAAGGCTAGAAATATCAAATTTTTTTATTAATATTTTCATACAAATTGATATGACAATTAAAATATTATGTTTTGATTGGTTGAATATCAAATTTTTTTTATAAAAATGATAAACACTCACAAATAATAATATGACATATAAATTATGATATGACACATAAATTTATATTAAAAAAGTTAATAAAAGAATTAATATGTATAGCGCTACTCTTTTTACTGTTGTTTTGGGGCATAACCCACAGAATGGAATAACTCAGGACCCCATATTTCACACTTTTTTTTTGGGGGGAATTTAACAGAAAGAGAAATTAACCAAAAGAAAATAACAAAGGTGAAATGAACCAAATCAAGTGTCGGGTAATACATGTCAAAATTTCCCGGAAAATAAGAAAGGTTCTGAAGAAGATCTTGTCAGAAAATTTGAAGGCAAAAGCCAAAACATTTTGAAGAAAAAAGAAAAGTGTACATAAGCTTTTAAGCATAATGCTTGGCAATTACAGACTACAGTCCAATAGCCACATTGGTTTAAACTTGTGAGCATTGATGTTGGTGGGGTTTCTTCTATTCTTTTGCAGAAAAACATGTTATAATTTTGGTGGGGTTCTTATTTAATGCCAATCATTATCATTCCCAATCCTGATCTCAGGTCCTTACTTTGTTTTTCTTGTCTCGTTCAACCAAAAAAATTTCGTGAATAAATTATAGAGCCAATTAAGAAATTAGTCATTTTAAAAGTAAAATTTAAATGATTTAGTCTTAAATTGTCAAAATTAAGGATTTAGCCGTGATATACGTGTATGTCACACGCATGTTACATGTAACACGTATATTACGGCTAAATCCTTCATTTCATAAAACTATGACTAATTTTTAAAAAATTTGCCAAAAGTTTGGTTAAATCCTTAAAAAACTCTAAATTATATAAGTACCTCTGGATCTTATTTTACCATATTAAATTGCTTATTGATCTTGCATTTATACTAATTATACCCTCGTTGTGCATTCGGTGCACCAAGTTAAATTGGATAAGATTTGATTATATATGTGCAATTACATTGTATTGTATTTAATACTATCATGTGTTTTGGAATATTATTAAATTCGATTGAATTGAATATAATATTTACTATAAATTTAAAATAATTATTTGATTAATCAGTTATAAATTTATTTTTTATTTTTTATTTTATCAGTGAATAAAATAGTCCACATTTTTTTGTTATATCCCATATAATTCTCTATTTTTGGATGGATAAGTTATCTCACCCATATTAGATTATTTCTTAAAGGCAATTTGAATAATTCTTTTCACTTTTCTCACCAAATATAACATAACGATTATATAGTCCAATCTAATCCAATCACATGTTATATCGAATTCAAGCAAATAATCTTCTAAGAAGTGTCAACTTTATATATTTCATCTATGATGACAAAATGTTGATCTAAACACTAAATATTATAAAGTATTAACTAAATTTTTAAAAACAGCAGTGATAATCTACTTTTAACTTATTTTAAGTCAGGTGTTTTATTTACACATCATTTTACTTTATCTATCCCTCAAAAGTTATAATAATTTTTTAAATAATCTATTAATTTTTTTAATTTTTAAAATATCCCTAATGTATTTACGCATAATTACACTAATTTTTTCCTTTTTTTCTTCTCTTTAAGTCTCTACACGTCCACTTTAGCCCCTTTTTTTTACAGTCAATTTTTCTTATGTTTTTTTTTTTCAAATTGTTTTGTCTCATATGTATACATTTACACGCATGTTTTCTTAATAAGATAGCACCTTTTATTTTACTCTCATATATAAAAGAATTGGATGAGTATGTGGATGGTATAAGAAAAAAAAAAAAAAAGGGAGAAGTCACTACAACAAAAACATCCATTAGTGACATTTCTTTTAGTTACATATACGAAGAAAATGTCACAATAAATGTATTTAGTGATATTATCAAATATTTCACAATAATTAACAAATTTAATATAACAAAGCGTCTCTAAACATTTGAAAAAACGTCACAATAAATAATTATTGTGACATTTTTATAAGTGTTGCTAAAACTTTATTTTAGATTCATTTAAAAATGTTACTTGTTGATGCAATTTTTCGCAACAACTAACACGTGTAAAATAACGTGAAAAGCAAAGACAAATAATGAAGAAAATAGCAAAGAACAATTGAGAGTAATTGAGTTATATTCTCTGAGTATTATTCAACGTCCCTTTCCTTTTGTAATCATCTACTATATATAGCATTACAATGATGTATAAGGAAAATATATACACAATAAAGTCTGTTACTCTATCTTTAGTAACTTTGTATTTCTTTACTATAGGTTCGGCAGAAATTAGACGAAGATCAGAGAATTCGGGACGAGCGGGCCACGGGCGGTCGCCCACATAGGCGACGGGCGACTGCCCACGTAATATCGGGCGGTCGCCCACATAGGCGACGGGCGATCGCCCATATGACGTCGGGCGACGGGCGGTCGCCCATATGATGCCAGGCGGCGAGCGGTCGCCCACAAGGCGTCGGGTGACGGGCGGTGGGCGGTCGCCCACGTGACGCCGAGCGACGGGCGGCCGCCCACATGGCGCCGAGCGGCTGGGCGCCACCCAAACGGAGCCAGGCGACTGGCTGCCGCCTGCGTAGGCATTGGGCGCTGGGCGTACCGGGCGCTGGGGCGCGGGGTGCTGGGTGCTGGGGCGCCATACGCTGGGCGCAGGGGCGTTAGGCGCGCTAGGCGCTCGCCAACTGCTTGTGTCACAGGCCGTCTTACCGGACCTCCGTTCGTCGCTCTTCCTACTTGGGCTTTCCACCAGACCAGCCCATCCTCAATTTACAACCTCAAAGTCGGGCCTTGAGTCTTGGGTTGAATTATGGCCCAACTTTAGCCCCCCCCCCCCCCAGTTTCCGTGTAGCGCTTGTCGCACGGAGGAAACTAAGAGCGTTCGTTGTCGTCGTCGTCAGTTTTTTTTTTTTCGCCTACCCATAGTAGGTCTTTTTGTGCCTACACGTAGTAGGTCTTTTACTGCCTACCCGTAGTAGGTCATTTTGTGCCTACCCGTAGTAGGTCTTTTTTTGTGCCTACTCATAGTAGGTTTTTTGTGGTGCCTACCTGTAGTAGGTCTTTTTCTGCGTACCCGTAGTAGGTCTTTTGTTGCCTACCCATAGTAGGTCTTTTTTGGTGTCTACTCGTAGTAGGTCTTTGTTGCCTACTCATAGTAGGTCTTTTTTGGTGCCTACTCATAGTAGGTCTTTTGTGGCGCCTACCCGTAGTAGGTCTTCTTGTGCCTACCCGTAGTAGGTCTTTTGTTGGTGCCTACTCATAGTAGGTCTTTTGTGGTGCATACCCGTAGTAGGTCTTTGTTGCCTATCCGTAGTAGGCCTTTTTTGGTGTCTACTCATAGTAGATCTTTTGCGGTGCCTACCCGTAGTAGGTCTTTGTTGGTGCCTACCCGTAGTAGGTCTTTGTTACTGACCCGTAGTAGGTCTTTGTTGCCTTCCCGAAATAGGTCTTTTTGTGCCTACCCGTAGCAGGTCTTTTTTTGGTGCCTACTCATAGTAGGTCTTTTGTTGCGCCTACCCGTAGTAGGTCTTTTGTTGCCTACCCGTAGTAGGTCTTTGCGCACGGAAGCGCATACGACGGCGCAAGTACGTACACGCAGTGGCGCATGGCGGCACGCGGTGGCTCAAGGCGGCACGCAGCGGCTCAAGGCGGCGCATGGCGGCACGCAACGGCTCAGGGCGACACAAGGCGGCTCACGGCGGCACAAAGCGGCACGCAGCGGCACACGGCGGCACATGGCGCAACATGGCGGCACGCAGCGGCTCAAGGCGGCACAAGGCGGCCCATGGCAGCACAAAGCGGCACGTGGCGGCACAAAGCGGCACACAGCGGCGCATGGTGGCACACGGCGGCTCAAGGTAGCGCACGGAAGTACAAGGTGGCATGTGGCGGCACACGGCGGCACGCGGTGGAACATGGCGGCACGCGGTGGCACACGGCGGCGCATGGCGGCTCACGGTAGCACAAAGCGACACGTGGTGGAACAAAGCGGCACGCAACGGCTCAAGGCGGCGCATGGCGGCACGTTGCGGTTGAAGGCGGCTCACGGTCGCACAAAGCGGCACGCGGCGGCACAAAGCGGCACACGGCGGCACACGGCGGCACATGGCGGCACGCAGTGGCTCAAGGCGGCACACGGCGGCACAAGGTGGCATGTGGCGGCACACGGCGGCACAAAGCAGCACACGGCAGCGCATGACAGTACATGGCGGCACGCATCGGCTCAAGGCGGCACATGGCGGCACAAGGTGGCATGTGGCGGCATGCGGCGGCACACGATGGCACATGGCGGCCTAAGATGGTAAGCGGTGGCACACATTGGCGCATGTGGGGGCTCGCGGCGGCACTTTGGGGCGCCGCGGCACAAATGGGTGCTTGCAGCGGCGCATGTGGGAGCTCGGTGGCAACCGGCGGCACAGGTCGGTGCTCGCGGTGGCGCACGTTGGCTCACGCCGCGCACACGGCGGTTGCTCGGGCGGCTGCTCGCGGTGGCGCACGGCCAGCTGCTCGGGCAGTTGCTTTGCGCGCACCAATTTTCGAATCTTGATATCTCCCTCGTTGTTCATCGGAATTGCGCATATGGCATACCATTAGAAATAATTTTCAAAGATCTTTCATATGGTATACAATATGCAGTATACAAAAGTTGACATAGCATGCACGGGCGGCCGCAAGGCGCACGGGCGGCGGCGTGGGCGGCCGCGCAGGCGGTTGCTTGCGCGCACCAATTTTTGAATCTTGATATCTCCCTCGTTGTTCATCGGAATTGCGCATATGGCATACCATTGGAAATAATTTTCAAAGATCTTTCATGTGATATACAATATTCTGTATAAAAAAGTTGATGTAGCATGCACGGGCGGCGGCGTGGGCGGCCGCACGGGCGGTTGCTTGCACGCACCAATTTTCGAATCTTCGTATCTCCCTCGTTGGGATACCATTGGAAAGAACTTTCAAAGATCTTTCATATGGTATACAATATGCAGTATAAATTAAAAAGTTGATGTAGCATGCACGGGCAGCCGCAAGGCGCACGAGCGGCAGCGTGGGCGGCCGCAAGGCGCCTGGTCGGCGGCGTGAGCGGCCGCACGGGCAACGGTGTGGGCGGCCACAAGGCTCACGGTCGGCAGCGTCTTCCATGCTCCATCAATATGGAATACCGTTGGAAAGAATTTTCAAAGATCTTTCATATGGTACTATGCCATATAAAAAAGTTGATGGAGCATGTACGGGCGGCCGCAAGGCGCACGGACAGCGGCGTGGGCGGCCGCAAGGCGCCTGGTCGGCGGCGTGGGCGGCCGCACGGGCGGCGATGTGGGCGGCCGCAGGGCCCACGGTGGCAGCGTCTTCCATGTGCACAGGGTGGACGACGTCTTCCATGTGCACGGTGTCGGCGGCATGGGCGGCCGCAAGGCTCACGGTTGGCGGCGTCTTCCATGTGCACGAGGTGGACCTCGTCCGCCATTGCTCTCAAGTCGGTTGTGATTGATGTGAAAGAAATTGCTCGTTGAACCTCGTGTCTGTTGATTGCACAAGGCTCTCTTTCAAGCGCCAAAATGTTGATGCAATTTTTCGCAACAACTAACACGTTTTAAAAATGTAACTAAAATGTTATTTTAGGTCACTGATATTTAGTTTCTGCGACGTTTAACAATGTAGCAAAAAATTGTGCTTGGCAACAATTTAGTAATGTCACTGATGGTGTGTTTTAAAAACATTTTTAAAATGAATCTAAAATTTTATCTAACTAACAATTCTAAAATGTCATAGGATACTGATTTACACGAATTAAATCTATTATCTTATAATAAAAAAAATTATTGATTATATTTTGGTTTATGACTCCAATATAATATGGGTCTTTGAGAGAAAAATTATAGGAAAAAGTTCCTACTAGGTTACGTATAAGCTAGGGAGTCCAAATCCTTTCCAAGAGAAATCCACACCTTCTTAGAAATCATGGATTTTTCTTTAACAAATAAAGTTTATCTCCTCAAATTTTTCTTTAGTTTAACCCAAAAATCCCTTAAAAGTTAATCTTCGACTAATTAAAATCAAGGGTGATTTTGAAGAATGCCATTTTTTTGACACAATGATAATCTATACCCCATGTGTGATGCACTTTTAATTTATACCCCGAATTTTACACTACAAACATAAAATGAAAACAAATGGAGCATATCACTTGAGGTATAGATTATTAAGTGATATTAAGAATGTCTTATTTTACAATTCTCCCAAAAATCAATTGGGTCATTTGGTAGCTTAAAATATCTTAGGGGATTTTGAGAAATGCCCTATTCTTGACACACTGATAATCTATACGCCATGTGTATTGCACTTTTAATTTTTAGGCCAATTACGAAATTAATCATTTTAAAGGTAAAGTTTGAAGGATTTAGCCCTAGAATGTCAAAATTAAGGAAATAGCCATTAAATACCTTAATATATATAAGTATCCATGATAATTACTTAAAAATACCGCTCAAATCAAATAAAAAATTTCCAAAAATTCAGCTCATTAAAGCAAACCAAACCTACAATTACCAAAATTTTCATCTACCGTGATAAAATAAAAAATAAAATTTGTTAATTTCTTAAATTTCTAAAACTATGGTTAATTCCTAAAAACTTAGTTTAAAGTTTGGCTAAATCCTTAAAAATCTCTTAATTAATTTATACCCCAAAATTTACACTACAAACATAGAGCACATCACTTAGAGCATAGATTATTAAGTAGTATAAAAAATGGCTTTATTTTGCAATTCTTCCCGATATTCTTTAAGTAAGCTTAGAAATTCATTTTGATTAGCTTAGAAATCAATTGGGTAATTTTGATTGGTCAGATAATGGGAGAGCAGAGCCTGGCCTTGCGCGGGGCTTGGTTGGGCAGGGCTAGGTGACATGTCACCTATTTTGAGCAACATATCGCCATAGCCATTGCTCAGTAAGCGACATGTTGCCCTCAACGTGCACATATCGCTACCACCACTACCCGAAAGGCCTTTTTTTTTTTTTTTTGTCTTTTTATCTAAAAATGACCCTAATTTTATACCAATCAATGCTAAATCCAAATATGACCAAATTTAACTCAATTTCTACTTCAAATTCAGTCCAAACACCACAATTTCTCATTTTCAATCATGTGTCAATATTACTACATTTAACACTATTGAGCATGCCAATTTTCAACCGAACTCATAAATCCAATTTTCATACTAATTTCACAAGCATTTGCATCGCTAAACTAACTCTCCTCTAACCAATTCTTCTTATCAAACCACCATTTCAGTGATTTAAGCAAAAATGTCACTAACAAATTCAACAGTACCATGCCATAGTAATTTTTGCAGCAAATTCACTAGAAATCCAATTTTTGAAGTTCAAGCAACACAACCACGAGTTTAATTTTTTTCATGCTCTTTGACCAGCATATCAAGACCATAGTCCCAAGATTTCAAGGAAGAGGGAGAGCAATGTCTCAGTGATCATGAAAATTTAAGCATTTAACACAATGTTAGGAATATGTCTTTAATATCAGATGTGTTAAACATTTTCTAAGAATAAATAAAAGCAGTCATTTGTGTATTTTGTTTGTTTTATTTTATTACAAAAATGAATGTTTATTAAAAACTTAAATATGTTAATATGATTATAATTTTATTATGCAAAAAGCTTTACGTACGACATAATTAAAATTATAAATTAAAGTATTTAAACTATTCCGTGATAGATCAAAGAATAGGGATCTCTTAGATCGGTATTTACTAATACTGTCCATGGCGTTATGAACGTGACCGTCTTATCTGAAATATGGTCAGTATATGAGACACTAGATGGAGGTATTTTATGTAATATAGATTATATATGACAAGGACTAACCTGATTCTAAAATCTTTATTTAAGTACTGTTATAAAGATTCAAATCAAGATCTAAAGATGATCATATGATGGTTTATCTAAATCCCGAGTATTTCATAGACTCCTCCATTGTTTTTACGAGTTCTTTGATTCGCTTGTTCAAGCCCAAAAGCTAATAGGCCCAATACTAGCATTTTGGGAGCCTACAATTCACTGGTGCTGGGAATGTGAATTACAGATATGAAATTCACAACTCGAAGTTAAAATGGTTACCTTAAGTATTGACTTCTAGAACTAAACCGTTTGAGCGCTTTAATTCGTAAATAATTACAGATTAACTTTTACTAGTGAACTCAATGGTACTTAAGAACAAAGAGATAATCCAGGGGTAGGACGATAATTACATACGGCTTAGGTTATGAACCATTAGTGAAGTTATTGAATAAATAATATCTGTATAATTCGAGAGTTCAATCCCAGATTTCTAGTGGAGTAATCTCAGGATTAATAAATGGAGAATTTGATTAAAGAGTTTTAATTCAATTCTCCAAGTTTATTGGAGGTTGAATTCACAGGTCAATGGTCTCTGCTTCGTTTCAATAAATCAAGCTAGGATTCTCATAAAATGATTAAGAGTTAATTATTTTATTTTCTCGTATTTATTTATATTTATATTTTAAAGCACAAACAGAAATAAAATCACAAAGAAGTCCCGCCTAGTGTAGGTGCATTTTTCAATGCAATATTGAAAGAATTTATTTATTTTGTAATTTGATCATTAAAGTTACAAATCAATAATTAAAATAAATATGAGATGTTTATTAGATATTTTTAAAAGTTAAATATATTAAAGAGTTATTTTTAGGGTCAGTTAAGGATTTAGCCATTTTGCAATCTATATTTTAAAGATATAGCCCACGTTTTGAAATATTAGCAAAATAGCTATCAGGTCAACATCTAAAAATCCATGACTAAAGAAATAAAATTTGTGACTAAATAAATAAAATACACAGTCATAAAATTTGTGACTATAGTCACAAAATTTTATAAAATTTGAAATAAACATAATAAAAAATTTAAACATCCATTAACAAAATAACCAACTCACAAATAAATGATTGCCTATACAACTAATTTCATAAAACTTATTACTAAATAAAAAAATATCTTATAAATAGTAAAAAAATATGCAACCAAAGAAGTTATAAATTTCATGACTAGAGACACAAAATTTTAGACAATATTGTCTGCAACAAACAGCAAAAACAGAATTAAAAAAATTAATGACTGCTGTCTCAAAAATCTAGACACGAATTTATAGCTATTTTGCTAATAAAAGCAAACATAGGCTAATTGTTAAAAATATATATATAAAAAATTGGCTATTTATTTAAAAAACTATTATTTTTTAGTTATCTAATTAGTAGATAATTATCAATCCAAATCAAATATGAGGAATTTTGTTTTTTATTTAACTCCTATTTGATTTAGGATTTGGAAAATGAAATCCCTTGCTACATCATATTGGGCGAATTTTAGGGCTAAGAGAAGGAATGAGATACTTCTCATTATCTCAATTTAAGTGTATTTTTAATAAAATAAGAAAATAGAAAATTATTTTTGACAAAAATATTTTTTCCTATTTTCACATAGTGGCCGAATACCCTAGGAAAAATTGGGAAATGAATTGTATCTTTCATTCCTAATTTGCTTATTAAAATAATTATTTTGTGATTATTTAATTACAATATTATTTTTTGGAAAATAGTAAAAAGTGTATTTCATGTTTTTTTGAAATCATAAAATCCGAAAGGGATTAACCCTAGTTGGCCGAATTTTACCTTGGGATTATGCCTTTAAAATATATTCTTTTGTAACACACAAACTAACCTAAGTTATTCTTAAATGAGAAATTATAGTGAATACCCAATTTTCAAAACTTAATGTAAGTTATTACCCAATCTTTTGAAAAATATAACCAATTACTCAAAAGATGTAATTACTTACACAGTGGTAAGTGGTGGTAATTCACTTTGTTACCAAAATCATGTGCAAGTAATTCACAAATTGACTAGAAACTCAATTACTTCAAAAGTTTGGGTATTTATTTTTATTGTTATATAAATTCTGGGTATTTGCCTACTTCACCCTTCTTAAATTTGGATTACCAAAACTTTGTCCAATTCTCTTTAGACCATTGAGGAAAAGAAAAGTATTCTCTCCTTTCTGCCTGGCTTAAAATTGCCTCACCATGTACAAGAAATAAGAAATTTTTATTTTCATATTCTTGTGAGAAAAATAGAGAGAGCCCACATTCAAGTTCTAATTTTGATCTGAGAATTGTAATGGAAGATTTAGGTGTCGAGAACTGACCGGTAAACTCATTATGAATGTACGACAAAAGCGAGTCTAACCTTGGCAGTCTCACAACGTACAGTGATCAATCAAGCATACGAAGATTCAAGAAAATTTTTGGTATAATGTCTTGATCCTTGCAATCTCAATTATGTGATAATTTATGTTTAGAAAACTTTTATAAGGCAATATGTTCATGACATCAACTTTGTTAGTTTCAATGAAATTGTTAATTGAATTATCACATTTTAAGTTCCGCTACGCATACTCTAATTTGAACAAAATTTGCATAATAATTCGGTTTATGAAATTTGATTTCCAACACATAACCATTTCTAATTTAAGTACACCATGATCATCACAAGTAACCAATCCAAACATTCTCATACTTAGATGACAAGCATTACCAAGGTACCAATTTGTCCAATCATCATTATCACAATTCAAAGCAAGATTCAACAATCCAACAATAATTATATTGTAAGCCCCGGGACTACACCTAACGTAACTATTTATAAGAAAAGGTTATTGTGCTAATTCAACAAAGAGGCTATCGTGCCAATCAAGTGGCCAATGATTTGACGAGGTTTAGTTTTTTTTTTTATAAATAAAAATGCAACAAAGAGGTGATTAAATGAGAAGCACTTCTCTTTTATCTCAGCCACACTGCCGACCAAGAGGAGAAAGAAAGAAAAATAACAAAAGAGAAGAGAAAGAGGTAGAAAGAGAGAGGAAGAAAAGAGAAGAAAAAAAAATCATTCAAGAGCAAAAACAACAAAGAGTTCTGGAAATTAAGAGAGAAAGAGCTTGAAGTTCAAGCTCAATAGTGGTAAGAATGTGTCTTTCCCTCTCTTTTATTCATCTTCAAATAAATTCTAGGGTTGCATGCACTAGGCTAGACATGCTTGTAAATGTTGGAACAAGAATTTAGTTTGGATTGATGTTTAATATTTTAGGGTGTACTCATGGATGATGTGGGGCTAAAAATAATATCAAACTTTTAAGGATTGGTTGCATGCATGAGGTTTTAAAGAAATTGGTAGATGATAGTTAGAAAACAAACTTTCGAAAGTTAGAAAACCTAAGATTCACCCCGACCGGTTTCAAACACTCTAATTTTTTATTATGTAAAGACATGCATTTGATCTAAGAATATATTTTTTCTTGAAATTAGACTCTATTAGCTTTTAACAGAGGCAAAATGTATGCAAAAGGAATTTTTCTAGAATTAGTTTGATTTTTCCAAATATAGATCAAGAATCTGCCCTTGTAACTAAATACAATTTTAATAAATCAAACTATCGAGTATGTTTTGGCACATGAATGAGAAAAATTATATTTTTTCTCAATACTAGACTTTTTTTTATCTTTCCACATAAATAAGAATCATGTAAAAAGAGTTTTCTCGAATTAATTAGAATTTTTTAAAGTTAGATGCTGAATATGCTTGGTCTAGACAAATAGATCTAGAAGAGTCGGGTTACTTTTGGAAAATACAAAAGTGGTAAACCCATATATGCAACTACTGTAAGGAAAGATCTTTGAGTCTATTTTCCAACGCAATTAATTTCGTAAATTTCGAATACTCAGAGAATATTTTACGAATATTCTTGTGCCGGTCGACGAAACTAGAAAATAGACAGTTTCTCAATCAAGTCCCGAAAATTAAATTCTTGTCTAGTTTAGAGGTTTGGAGATTTTTCGCCTTACCCAAGCAAGTTCCTCGGTTCTAAGGAAGCATAAGGACTTTCGAACGAGGTTTAACATAAAGAAAAAATTTACATTCTAACCAAATAGGTTTATTTTGTATGAAAAAAGAAAAGCTTCTGGACTCAGACTCGGGAGCTTCGAATGAGAGATCAAGACAATCGAACCTCATACGAGTAATCAGTAAGTTGGAACGGCACCTATAACACTAAGGGTGAAATACGAAAATACCTAGAATTTATATAACAATAAAAATAAATACCCAAACTTTTGAAGTAATTGAGTTTTTAGTCAATTCGTGAATTACCACCACTTATCACTATGTAAGCAATTGAATTACTTGGGTAGTTGGTTACATTTTTTTAAAGATTGGGTAATAACTTACACTAAGTTTTAAATATTGGGTATTCACTATAATTTCTCTAACACTAAAGTAAGGATGATTGATTTATTTATATTTATTTCAAATGGTCTGTAATAATTTTATTTTTGCTTTTTTTGCCGTGTTGTTATATCGATCGCTCCTGACGTATGTAACCCAGAAGGAACTGAGAGACTAAAAAGAAGATAATGAGAGTCCAACACCCTTATGACTAAAAGGCTAGGAGAAATCTAATTTTCGGTTAGAGCTAAGTTCTAAAAAAATTTCGAGCCACATTTTATGTTTGCAACCCCCTTTCTTGATTTTAGGAACAAATTTTTAGTCTTTTTAAACGAATGAAAGAGAAGAGAGCAAAATCTAAAGAAGCAACACATAATTTATAGTTATTGGACCTTAAGGTCTTAAAGTGAAGTAGAGTTTTATGGTCCTAGCGAGAACAAGATATAATGTAACTCAAACTTAAGCAAAAAATCTTAAAATTTTGAAATACGTCGATGGTAATGGCCTATACTCCCATGAGACAGTGGTGGTATGTTCCGCGCAAAATCCTTGTAGTGATTTGGAGTTGAGTAGTCAAGAGATTCTCTTTGAGAGTTGGCCCACTCCTGACTCAGCGCCGCAGTTAAAGTGATATTGCGATATCCATTAGTAGATCCTAGACGATACGAAAAGAGTTGCTTTAGAGATGCAAATAACTAGTGGTACAAGCTCATTGGTCTCGACATTCTTTACTGTAAGTATATTTTAAGCTGGATATTATAATTAGGTGTATAATTAATTAGAACAATCTTCCTTGCACGAAAGTAATATATCTAGTGTGAACCAAGGTGATACCCAGGATTCTGTCGAATGCTCCCGCCACAGAGTGTTAGGACCAGTACCAGCAGCGCGAGCTAACGCTAAATACGCTAACATGATCCCTTCTACAACAGTGAAGTTTAGCAGACGCGCAGGCAAGATGCTACTAGATGAGTGGCTAAAGCACACGAGGGTAGCAAGCATCTTACTTAGGGGACTCACTTTGATTTTTGGAGAAAGTACTTGCAAGATTATATGCCGAAAATTTTGATGTATTTCTACCAGTTGTTAGTCTGACTATTTCATGACCTTAAACGGCTCTAAAAATTAGAAGAAAAATTCATGGATGCTTATTTATGTTATAGTTCATGTTTATAAAATTTCATACCTAAATGATGAATACATTTTCTTATAAAAATTCGAAAGTAAAGGTTACGCATATTCACAATGATGTCTGATAGTTTTTAGGGTTTTATGTTTGGAATTTTTGAAACCTATGAAAATGATTTCGTATGGTCATAAAAATTTAAAGGTTGATGTTTTTATATATTATGAATGATTTTGAAAGTTTATAGGTCCAGATAATATTTTTAATGCTAAAAAATAAATCGTCAACTTTGTTGCGCGTGCTACCTCTATTACCATATTAGGGCAGCCGCAGTTTTTAAGCGTTTTTACCATTTTAACGATGAATATGGACTTTGATCATGAACAAGAAAATATATAATAAAAAAAATTAATTTTGGATAACTTTTCAAACATATAAATTTCGCCAAATCTATTTTAAATTGATGAAAAACATGATTAATTAACATTATGTTTCAATTTCTTTTTTATGAAGGAACTATATGATCTGTTGGTTTTCTACAAAAACGTAAAACTAGAGATTTATAGATCGTAAAAAATAATAGGGAGTTACTTCAAGAAATTTTTTAAGATTTTGAGCGGAATTATAGATCAAACAAATATAAGTTTATGCCCATATTTTTATTTTTATTTTGGTAAACTTTAAATCCAATTTTGATTATATTGTAGAAGAGAAAAATGTTTATTTTTATATATATTAATGATCTAGAGATTTTGGTAAAATGTGATAAAAAAAATTATTTTTGTCGAAATTTTACAATTAAGGACTAAATTGCAATTTTGTAAAAATATAAGGTTAAAATTGAAAATTTCAATTTAGACAAAATAAATTAAATGGTCAAATAAATTTTGATAATTTAGTTTTATTGTACAAAATAAATTATGTAGTAATTTCATGGTTTTAACTAAGTTAAGTGGTCCTATCAACAGAGCAATGATAAATGAATAGTGATTTTTAATATGGTTTATTTGTTATCTCCCCCGTACTATTTGGGAACTTCTGAGAGTTCTGTCAAGGCAAGTCAGATTTTAAGCGATACCATAGTATCAATTCCAATCGATCTGGGTACTCCTTGGTAAACTCATCAACATTATCATATAATCGTTTTGAAATTTTTTAATATTACAAAGTTTTAAAGTTAAGCCCGAACGCTATTTTAAGATCAAACCATAGAAAATTGATATTAGATTTAGAAAGATGAAGATAAACTCTTTCAGAGAATGTTTGGATTTGTTTAAAAGTTAGCTAATTAGGCTTTTGATATGATTATGAAATATTAGAGGAACAAATAAGAAGTTTCAAGCAAGATGAAGTTAAATTTAAGTTGTTGAATTTTTATATGTTCTGATGCTGACTTATGAAATCAGGATTTTCGCTCCCGACACAAACTAGAAGCCAAGCTACTTTACTCATTTCTTTGAACGCAAACTTCTGGTGAGTATGTTTCACTACAGTGCGAAGTTGTTCAAAAAAATATTTATGTTATGCACAATATGATGATGACATACGATAAAATGATGATGTATGATATAATGATGACGTACGGTATGATGACGTGAATCACGAAATGATGATATAATATTAAGATGTGATTATTGTTATGATGTATGTATCATGATGACGTATTATTATGGTATGTCGTATGGTAGATGCGTAAAGAAATTATGTATGATGATAAGATAAGATAAGATGAAGTTATGTTCATAATTGCTTTTAAAGATTTATAAGCTTTGTGAACTATGATGAGATAAATGTTATATTATGAAGTATGATAATGCTATGAATGTCATGATGCATATCACTAATAATCAAGTGATAACATACGAATAAGATGTGTCATATCACTCGTCCTCCTTATGCTGACCTAAAGGTTTTAAAGGAGGTGGTTAACTTAATGTTATGATGTCGCCCTTTGAGTCGAACTAAAAGCAATATAAGGCGGTTGATATGTATGTATACGTACATTTAGTCATCGAGAACCAGTGTACCTCTCGTCGACTATTGGTCATAGAGCGCTCACCTGGAACGTGCACTTATATGGTAAGGATTATCTACGAAAGATTAATAATAAAATGAACAATCAAGAATAATTTTCATGCATTGCATAACATATTTTTGTGAGAAAATAGTTGTGCTTCACTAAGCTTTTAGCTCACCAAATATTTTTTCTTTCGTATTATATGTAAGAAACCTATAGTATGATATTTGAATTGTGTGGCAGCGGTGCAAAGAAAGTATTAATAATAGATAATGATTATCTACGAAAGATTAATAATAGAATGAACAATCAAGAATAATTATCATGCATTTCATAACATATTTTGGTGAGAAAATAGTTGTGCTTTTAGACAATCTCCAATGCAAATGCCAATGCCAATGCCAAATTTGGCACTAAAAAATGTAAAAATGCTATATTTGACATTTGATGCTCTAATGCACAAATGCTATTTTATTATTTTTTAATTGCAAAAATCAATAAAAGTAGTTGATGCTCACCAAAAGTAAATAAGACTACAAATAGTCATAATGACTTATTGGTAAGATGAAACTTTTTTAAATAAAATATTAGTTTTCAATTAAATGCCTAAACATTGACCAATCAATGCTCTATTTGAAATGCCAAAATTTGGCATTATGCTATACTTATACCATTTGTCAAATTTAATGCCAAATTTAACATTGCATTGGAGAATGCTTATTATGTCAAAATGCCAAATTTTGGCATTGGCACATAAATTTGGCATTGCATTGGAGATGCTCTAAGCTTTTAGCTCACCAAATATTTTTTATTTCATATTGTAGGTAGGAAACTTATAACATGATATTTGAATTGTGCGGCAACATTGCAAGGAAAGCATTAATAATAGATAAAAAATATCTACGAAAGATTAATAATAGAATGAACAATCAAGAATAATTGTCATGCGTTACATAACATGTTTTTGTGAGTTGTGCTTCACTAAGCTTTTAGCTCACCAAATATTTTTTCTTTCGTACTATATAGGTAAGAAAGAAATTATAATATGATATTTGAATTGTGCGGCGGCGGTGCATGGAAAGCGAGGCGGTGGATGAGAAAGTCACGAAGTTATAATTTTGATATTCAAAATAATTTATTTAATTATAAAGTATTATTTTAAATTCTGCATTTAGTAATGTTTATATGTTATGACTTATGTTTTAAAGTATGTGAGTCATATTGTAAGACCATAACGTCAAATTAAGTTTTTTGTAATACGCGTAAAACTATTATGTGATTTCAATGTATAAATCACTTTTGAAAAAAAAAATTACAATCTTGGAAGTTCTTCCCAGTTGTATACGAAAAATGAAAAGTATTTTTAGTAAAAGAAAAGTTTATAGTTAAAACTTAAATATATAAATATATATATATGTTATAATTTTGACATTTTAAGGCTAAATCCTAAAAAATTATCTAAAAATTTAGTTAAATGCCTAAAAAACTCTTTATTATAAAATAATTTCAAGTATTATTGATTTTAATATTAAATTATAAAATAAAATAAAATAACACCATGCTCCACGCGCGGCTTTTGAGCACTCGTAATATACTAATGCGTAACCCTTTGCTTAGCATACACATTTCACTCATTCCATTTTTTCATTTTTTTTCAACTTTCATAATCCTCTAAACCATTCCTGTTTTTTTTCAACTTTTCAAATATCTATACAATATCTTTAAATCTCAACCATTCATACCACTTCGAAATTCGCAAAGTCAAACCATTCTTACATCATTTTTTCAAATCATTTTCAAATCGTTCTAAACTATTTTCAAACTATTTTTTCATCAAAAAATAGATAGAACGGCCAAAATGACCACCCAAACAAAAGACGTGTATTTTTTAATTTATAACTGACCGTGGACTGATTTACAAAATCGTCACTATTGTATATATAAAAAAAAAAAGATTTTAAGGGACAATTTAGTAAATCTCGTCTTATTCAAAGTACGTTGGAAATGTGTCTCCAGGAAAAAGGGAAAAAATTCAAAACACAGACACAGAGTCCCCAATTAGTCCTTTTATTTATTTATTTTTTCCCTTTCTTCACACTCACACATCTTCTCCTTCTTCCCAATTTTCCTTTTTTTTTTATTAATTATTTATCAGAAAAATCCAAAGAATCGTCCATTGAAGAAGAAAAATATGTACGAGCAACAGCATTTCGTGGATTTGCAGGACAATGCGAGCGGTTTCGGAGACCCCAATTCCTGGCTCGCCGGCGACCCAACCTTGTCTCCGACTCATCGCCAGAATCCGCCCTCCTACGGTGGCGCCGGCGCCGGTGCCGGCGCCGGAGCAACTGCCAGAATGTGGATCGCGACCTCTTCAAGGACCTCGTCGAGATCGTCCCTCTAGTCCAGTCCCTCATTGTAAGCTCTCCTTTTTTAAACTCTAAAAGTGGGGATTTTTTTTTTTTTCCCGGTCGATGTGTGCTTGGTGAGCGAGAAAATGGGAGAAGAGAAAAAGAAGTGATTTTTAAAAAATTCGCGAAATGCGAGGGTTTTTTTTGTTTGGAATGAGAGAAAGTTGGGTTTTTCAAAATTCAGTTTGTCAAATTCGTTTTTTCCTTCGTAGGAAGTGAATGAAGTTCTTGACTTTGCAACAATTGTGAAAGGTTATTGTGGAATTGAGACAGTTTCATAGCAATGTTCTTTGTAGGATAAGAAAGCAAGCAGCTCGTTCACGCGTCGCGGCTCGATGATCTACACCAAGACGCCTTCAAGGGAATCTCTATCAAGAAAGGTTGAGAATTTACACTTAAAAAGAGTTTTGAATTGTTCAGAAATATTTGGGGCTTCTATGGAATTCAGTATTTGAATGGTATTAATTTCCCTTTTAGTTCTTTGCTTAATTCAGACAATTATGAGCTATAACTATCAGTGTCTGCGTCTGTATTGCTTTTCAATGCAATCAATGTTTTGGGCAAAAGTCTTTTGGTAATCATTTTGCACGGGTGGTTTGAACCTGGAATCTTCATGTCTACTTTTTTTTTTTCATCGATCTTCTTATGTTTTATGTACTATAAGTGCCGAAATTATGACAAAGAAAGTACAGATAGCGGAGTGTTTTTTTTTTTTTTTGGAATGGTTCTATACTTTTAAAGATGTTATTTCATGTTGGCAATGGTTTAAGTTTCAGCTTGTTCGTGGAAGTTCTGTTTTATGAGGTCTTGTTTAGGAAATGAAGTAGTTTATTCTGCTAGAATGATCAAGTAAGTTATATATATATTTTTTGTTGCCGAAGATACCCGACCTGAGAGGGAGGCATGTCTCTCAATCTATACCTGCAAGGAAGAAAAGAGAGCATGGAGAAAAGGAAGGCAAGTCCGGGGGCAATAATCTAGACGCTGA
Organism: Boehmeria nivea var. tenacissima; assembly: GCA_018132145.1. Classification (NCBI taxonomy): domain Eukaryota; kingdom Viridiplantae; phylum Streptophyta; class Magnoliopsida; order Rosales; family Urticaceae; genus Boehmeria; species Boehmeria nivea. Next base: position 5,440,241 of record CM030882.1, read on the forward strand.
GAGCTTTTCAAATTTTTCCTCGATAGCTTTGACAACAGATGACAGAGAAGAGTTGGATCTGTTAAAGGGACAGGTTGAGGATCTGCAGAAGAAGTTGTTGGAGAAAGAGGAATCTTTAAATTCAGCAGAGGCTTTGAATAATGAAATGAGTTCTATTCACACAGAACTTGAGTCATTAAAGATCCGAACTTCAGAAAAGGACTCTCTTATCAAGTCCACACAGCGACAACTGTCTGATGCGAAGGTGCGTATTGCTAGCATTTTCTTATATGACTGCTAAATTCTGAAACTGTTCTCTCTTCATGAATGCCAACAATTCCTAGATTTGGAAGCGTTGCGAAAGTCGTAGGTTTAGCAAAGCTTTAGAATTATCACATAAATCTCATCATGGTCAACATCAGCGTTAATATAGAAGTAAAAGTCATAGACTTTGAAATTCATTGCAATTTCTAAAAATTTCCATGATAATTATAATTTGACGATGTTTCTGGATTGTGTTGGCAATGTTTAATTAACCATTGAAAGTGCTCCTTTCTCTGTTAAATTATAATTAGAATAAAGTCTTCCTTACATTAAAATTTGATGACCTAGAATCACGTTAAGAACCACATTGCTTGCTTTAAAGAAAAAATTATCATTTGCATCTATCAAATTTCTATTCATGAATACCGATAATAGCTATTCGCTTCTACAGATTAAGCTTGCAGACAAGCAAGCTGCGCTAGAGAAAATACAGTGGGAAGCAATGACATCCAACAGGAAAGTGGAGAAGCTCCAGGAAGAGCTGAACTCAGTGCAAGGGGAGATTTCATCCTTTATGCTACTGTTTGATGGGTTGCTAAAAAATGAGTCGGGTCATTGTGCCGACAATTATGACTTCTCCCCTTGTAATGCGGATAATCTTCCTGATATTGTAAGTTCGTAAACCCCTTTTTTAGTCATTTAGCTTCTTTTTTTCGAATTTTTGTATGTTTTTCAGCTAAGATCTTACCTCTCATTAAAGTTGTTTGAGAGAGAGGCACTTTAATTTTGAGGCTGTTTATCTATTTAATATAGTTGTTGTAGAGTTGTATTCTTGAACCAGGACTATTGTTTGAATGAACAGGATGATTTGGACGAGGCCGATATGCAGAAAATGGAAGAGGCTAGAAAAGCTTATGTCGCCGCGGTTGCTGCTGCAAAAGAAAAGAGAGATGATGAATCTGTTGCTGCTGCTGCAAACGCAAGGCAACTTCTCCAATCATATGTTTTGAGAAAAAGCTCGGGAGCATTGACTTTGTGAGATCTTTCGATGCAGCCGCACACGGATTATGCCTTTTGGATCGCCAACTGCTATCCATTGCATCAGTTACTGGTTTTCGTTTTATTTGTTGCACTTTGTCCTTTCTGTGAATCGATATTAGTTTTAGTATCTTAGACTTGTGTGAAGACCAAACTATCTGTTTTGTCTGCTTATCTGTTTGTTGTTATATTGTTCGGTACTCTGGTGGTACATAATGAAAATGTTTTTTCTTACTTTTTATGTGACATAACAAGGGTGATCAAAGCTTAGAACTCGGATTTGGTTTCGAAGTTGCTGCATTTATTAAAGAGGACAGTTAGGGTATGTCTGATGTAACGTATAAGCTCATCGTATTGTATTACATAACACAATAAGGTACTTGGCGTGTTTAAATTACAATAATATGAAAAATACACTTAATGCAATATAAATTTATTATTTAATACAAAAAAAAATCCTTCGCATTAGAATGTAATATTTACTCTAATGTTTAAGATCATATTTTCATTATTTTATATAATATTTTAAATAATACATAAATCGTATAAACTTTATAATACAATATTGTACAATACATTATGGTAAACCAAACGCGCCGTTAGGATTGTCTCAACAAGTCTAAGCCTCGAATCAATCAAACTCCACTCCATCGTCGAGGTGCTCTTGTATTGTGGTTGAGGGCACCATGCCGCTAGCCATATATAATACCTCCATTATAGTGTCATACACACTGATCATCTGGATTAGACGATCACGTTCATAATGTCATGGACAATATTAATAAATAGCGATCAAAGAGATCTTTATTCTTTGATCTATCACAGACCAATTTAAATATGTTAACCTATAATTTTAATCCTCTTGTATGTAAAATTATTTACATTCTAAAATCATAGTTTGGTTAACATCTTTTGGATTTTAATAAACATTTAATTTTGTAGTAAAATAAAACATATAAAATTCTCAAATAACTACTTTTATTTAATTTTCAAAAAATGTGTATTACATCTGATTTTGAGGGAATTTTCCTAACAAAATCTACATAACTAATTATACATATGATATTAGTTTTTTAAAAACCAAAAGAGGCAAAGGATTATGAACATATCTCTACTAAGTTGATACACAACCGATCAACTGGAAGTTTATCACTAGATTGGTCCGCTTTCAATTGATCCTACTAACACTGTACCCAAATATATTACTAGAAAAGAAAAGATACAATGTTAAAAAAAAGTGATCTATCCCGAAGGACAAAAAATACATGAAACAAAAAAGCAATAAAAAATTACAAGTCCTACAACGCCTCCATATTATTTAGTCGAAACTCACATCTTGTAAGAAGACTGGGCAGTCAATCTTCACTAAAAATCTTATCGGTAAATCGAATGAGAAAACTCATTAAAGAAGAAAGAGCACTCAAGTCTTGATATGTGATGACGAAATCTGTAATAAGATAGGGGTTCATATCTATATTTAAAGAATTTTAATGAATGAAGGGGCTGGTTTATATTTAATTTATTAAATTTGGATATCAACATGCCTAGTTGAAAAATTATAAATCCTTATTATAGATCACTAAAAATGAAAAATCATAATAAATACCAAAATTTTAAAACTTATTTAATAAATACTCAGTATTCTAAAATTTTAATAAAATATAGAAGTAATTGAGTTACATGGTAACCAAATGAATCACCATAAACTTTGCTTTTGCAATTGATTGATAATATAATCAGTTAATAATTTATTTATAAAATTTTGATTATTATATATAAGTACATAATTTACCTAATTCACTTTTAGTTAAACAGCCAATATTTAGAAATTCTAGAAAGATATCTTGTATGTTGTAACTTAATTACTTATTTGATAATTGATTTTAATTATTACAAAAATTTATTCTAGCATAATTATATTATGAGATAATTGATTAAATAGCCATTTATTGATTGATATTTAAGAAAATAGCCAATGTTTCGATTAATTAAAAAATTAATCATTTTTTTTATTGTATGAGGATGTGCATATACTTTTATATCCTTAGTTCTCTTATGTATTAGTTGCTAATAATTTAATTTTTGAAAACGTTGGACATTTCTTTAAAACATTGACTTAGAAAATGATCAAATACTATATAGACTCATATATTATTTACTAAGTAAATAACTATTTACTTGATAGCGAACGTTATTTATTATATATTTAAAATATACTGTAAATTTTGGTTATCCTTTAAGCTAGTTCACTGCTGTATAGTTGTTGGTTGGAAATTTTTTTTAAATATTTTATAATAGTATTATTATTGTATAATAACGGGTGAATTAGTTAAATAGGTCATTCTGAAAAATGAAATTTAAATTTTAGTCAATGTTTCAAAAAATTAAAAAAATCATCATGGTTTAAGTACAAGATATATGATGAACTTCATCATTTATAATTACCTATTGGATTATCTATACAAATGCCCCCAATGTTGTGCTATTGTTGCAGTTTGCACCCTAATGTTTAAAAACTGTCATTTTTGCCCCCTAAAGTATTAAAAACTTATAGATTTGCCCCCTCTGTCATAATCTGTAACAAAAATGGGTTAAATTAATTACGTAATATTAATCTGTTGGTGCCTGTACAATTTTTTAAGGGAATGAATACAAAATTTTAAAAGATCGAGGTGCATTTTGAGAAGAAAAGACGACATAAGGGGGTGTTTGTGAAAATAAATATAGAATTAATTATTATAATTTTCTTAATTTGAAAGCAGTTGATCTTTAAAAATTGTTCAGGTGCCAACAGAATAATATTATGCTATTACTTTAATCTATTTTTTTTACAAATTGTAACAGAGGGGGCATATCTATAAGTTTTTAATACTTTAGGGGGCAAGAATGATAGTTTTTAAACATTAGGGTGCAAACTGCAACAATAGCACAACATTGGGGGGTGTTTATGTAGATAACCCTTACCTATTTGACTTTTTTTTCAATAAATAAAAACATTAACTATATTTTTAAAGAGATTTTTAAGGATTTAACCAAACTTTTGGCTAATTCTTTAGGAATTAACCCTATTTTCATGAAATTAAGGATTTAAATGTAACATACGTGTAACGTAATATGCTTCACGTATAACATAATATGATACACATGTAACATACATATATCATATTATATTACACGTATAACATATTATGTTACACGTAACTTACGGCTAAATCCTTAATTTTGACATTCTAGGGCTAAATTATTCAAAATTTACCTTTAAAATGGCTAATTTTTTAACTGGTTCATTTTTAAATTACCTAAACAAAATGATTGTTTTTTGTGATTTCTCTATAACTAGTTTTTGCACCCGCGCTCCGCCCGTGCAGAGCACGTGTAAAATAACACAACGGATAAAAAATATGACAAAAAAATTACGAAGTATACTTTTGTTAATTTTTTTAAAAAGATTGACATTTTTGTAATTTTGAATAATTAATGGGTTAAATTTATCATTTAATATAAATATAGGGGCTTTTTAAAAAAATTTAAACTTAAAAAATAAAAATAAAAGCTTAGAACAAAGAAAATAACTAAAAAATAGTTATGCTAAAAAAAAGTATATGACAATGGGTGTTTAAAGATCAAGAAAAATATTCTAAATCCAACCAAGTCAAGAAAAAAAATTTCGAGATCATTACGTCAAACAAATAGGCGTCGAAACGATTAAAACAAAAAAAAAAAGAAAAAGAAGAGAGAGGAGAGAGAATTTGCAAAAAAAAAAAATCCCAAAAAATTTGTAAAAACACCCCCTAAAATTTCTCAAAAAACCCTTAAAAGGAGGCTCTAAATGCAATTTAAAAAAATTAAAAAATAAAAGAAAAAATAAAAGCATCACGTGTCGTTCACCGAGAACGCCATGTGTCGCCCCCTCCTTAGCCGTTTCTTTGGCAACATCGGAGAAACTTATTCTCCCTTAATAAGTATAATAGATATATTAACTAATTTTTTATACACGCGCTACGCGCGTGTGGAGCACGTGTAAAATAATATAACGCCTGAAAAATATGACCCAAAAATAATAAAGTATATTTTTGTTTAATTTTTTAAAAAAAATTTGATAATTTTGTAATTTTTAATAATTAAAGGGTTAAATTTATCATTTAATATAAATACAAGGGCTTTTTGTAAATTTTTTCAAACTAAAAAAATAAAAATAAAAGCTTAGAACAAATAAAACAAATAAAAAATAGCTACGTTTAAAAAAATATATACGACAATGCGTATCAAAAGATTGAGAAAAATATTCTAAATCCATCCGTGCAAAAAAAAAAATTCGAGATCATTACATCAAAGAAAAAGTTGTTAAAACGATTGAAACAAAAAAGTAAAAAAGAAAAAGAGAATTTATAAAAAAATCCTCTTAAATTTATGAATTTACAATAAAATTCTCCTATATTTACGAAAAAAACCCTTCAAATTTTCTTAAAAACCTCCAAAATAAGCCCCTAAATGCAATTTTTTTAAAATTAAAAATTAAAAAAAAAAGAAAAATAAGAGATGTCACGTTTCGTTCTCAGGGGACGCCACGTGTTGTTGTCCCCCCAGGCCCCAACACACGTTTCTTGGCAGAGTTGGAAAAAACACGAAAAAACCCTTCAATTTTTCTTAAAAACCCCAAAATAAGCCCTTAAATGCAATTTTTTAAAAATTAAAAATTAAAAAAAAAAAAAAAAAAGAGATGCCACGTGTCGTCTGCAGGGGACGCCACGTGTCGTCCGCTCAACACACGTTTCTTGGCAGAGTTGGAAAAAACGGATTGAGCCTTAGTAAATATACTAGTTTTTTATACACGCGCGACGCGCGTGTGGAGCACGTGTTAAATAACACAATAATAAAAAAATATTATAAAAAAACAATAAAGTATATTTTTGTTTAGTTTAAAAAAAAATTTGATATTTTTGTAATTTTTAATAAATAAAGGGTTAGATTTATCATTTAATATAAATACAAGGGCTCTTTTAAAATTTTTCAAACTTTAAAAATAAAAATAAAAGCTTAGAACAAAGAAAATAAATAAAAAATAGTTATGGTAAAAAAAAAGTATATGACAATAGGTGTCAAAAGATCAAGAAAAATATTCTGAATCCAACCGTGTTAAGAAATTTTTTTTTCGAGATCATTACGTCAAACAAATAGCTGTTGAAACAATTAGAACAAAAAAAGTAAAAAAGAAGAGAGAGGAGAGAGAAATTATACAAAAGTCCTTCTAAATTTACACAAAAGCCCCCCAAAATTTCTTAAAAACCCCTAAAATAAGCCCCTAAATGCAAATTTTTTTAAAAAAAAAGAAAAAAAAAAAAGAAAAATAGAGGGCGCCACGTGTCGTCCACAGAAGACGCCACGTGTCGCCCTCTCCTTCACGTTTCTTTTGGCAAAGTTGGAGAAACGTATACAAACTTAGTAAATATAGTAATATATATATATATATATATATATATATATATATATATTAAGATTAGTGGCGAGGCATAAAAAGAAAGATCCACGAGAGTGGAGAGGGGGGCGTGTCTACAAGGAAAGAAGAAGTAAGGGAAGTCAAAAAAAAAAAAAAAATCTAGTAACAAAATAACAAATATTAAAGAAAGAAGCTAAACTTGAACCAATCAAATTGCAGCCCAATGCCCACTAAGAGACGGCATGATGCCGTCACGGCATTAATGAAATTTTGCCTCAAAGGAATTAGGGACTGCCAAGTAGAGAATTCTTTTGAGTGACGGGAAACGACGTCTAGCAAGCCTGTAAATACGATGGCATTTTCGGGATTTCCTTAGCCAATAGAGGCTTAAAGAGGGAGAAAGGAAACTGGGCTAATTAAACCTCCAATTTTCTTATTAAGTATTGTATAAACGAGCACTGCTCGGGCTATCCATATTATCATGCGTGAGTATTTATATAATTTTTTAAAACTTCAGTTAAATAATTAGTTATTTTAAATTGTATGGTTTAAAAAAAAATAATTATAGTTTTAAAAAATTTAAAAATTAATCATCAAATATGTCAAAAATTTTTTACAATAACAAAATTATACATAAAAATTACTGTCAGAAAATTTTTGACACGTGCCAAAAAATTTTAAAATGACTAATTTTTAAATTTTTTAAAAATATGGTCAATTTTTAAATTATTTTCTAAAAAATGACTATTTCCTTAAAATTCTCTTTTTTAAATGTAAAAATATAAATAAAATTGTAATTATTATTAAAATCAAATGAGCAGATAGGCGATGACTAAAATTGTAGCGTGCCCTAACCCGTTTACTCACTAAAAAACTCTATTTGTTTACAATTGTTTTTACTTTCCTTGTTTATGATGATTAAAATTACCATCCCTAATCGTGCGTACATGCATTGTGATTCTTCTTTTAAGATGATCCAAAGAACGGTGGACAAATAACACATTATAATACTTGAGGTAAAAAACGACAGTATAGTAATAATAATTTTCAATCTAATATGTAGTAATAGTGGAAAGAAAATGAGAGGGAGCTTTTCAGTTTTTCAGAATTTGCAACAGTGAAAGCCTACAAAGCGAGCCATGTGTTTTCTGGAGCGCAATCCTTCTGATTTTGGCATCTTCTTTGGACTCCCATTCCACTCCCAACCCAACCTGCATTGTTTTTCACCAAAATCCTTCAATCCAAGAAATAGAAAATAAAAGTTCTACAAATAGGAAAAATCTACTCTCAAAGCTCTACCGACTTAGGATTTTCAATCTAATTTTGAAGAATGCTATCCTTTTCCCTTTAAAAATCAATATTGGTGATTTATCAAATCATCTTACAAGATTCGTATGTGAGAGTGAGATCTAAATATCATGTGAGCATTTTTTTTTTTTTCGCCACTTTGATTAAGCATCGATGATGGTGTGATAAAAATAAGGGTGAAGTAGGTAAATACTCAAAATTTATATAATAATAACAATAAATACCCAAACTTTTGAAGTAATTGAGATTCTAGTCAATTTGTGAATTACTTGCACATGTTTTTGGTAACTAAGTGAATTACTACCACTTATTATTGTGTAAGTAATTGAATCATTTGGGTAGTTGGTTACATTTTTTAAAAGATTGGGTAATAACTTACATTAAGTTTTAAAAATTGGGTATTCACTATAATTTCTCTAAAAATAATTATTTAGTCGAAAATTAGCTCGGATGACAAAATCTTCTAATATAAAGGTTGAGATCACATGTTCAAATCCTAATGAGTGATCTATAATGTACATTTATAATGTGATGTGGATGAGTTCAAGATATTTAGCGATCCATACTGCTCCTAATTTTTATAAAGTAAAAAATCATATGTTAGTAATAACTAATAATTGAGAAAAAAACAATCTCAGTAAAAGTTATTTAATGGACAAATGACATTAGAAACTTAATTACACCGGAATAAAGTAGTATGCCTAATTGAATTTGCTTTAAATTTCATTAATCATCATTGCTCATTAAGGATTAATTGATTGGTTGATTGATTGATTTTTTATTATTTGGTATCGCAAAACAGATATTGCCATCAATACTAATTATGAATTTACTTACGAAGGGAACGCAAAAGAGCCTGAGCTGGCATTTGATGACCGAGTTGAATCGCTTGACTCGGCCAATTTTACCCTTCTTTGCTCTTCAAAATTGGCACCAGAAACCCTCTCTGCTTCCAACTGAATGTTCTTTTCTTTCTCCTTGAGAAAAGCAACGAAAATTCTAAAATCATCAAGCCATGTTATCACAAGGACTATATGGTATCTTTTTAATGAAAAAAAAAAAAAAAACTGATTAGCTTTTTCCATCAACGTGATTAATTGTGTACATATAAAGACCAAATTGTTTATCAAATCATGCATAGATGTTATTTTCTTTTAACGAGAGAAAAATTGAGCTCAAAAGAAGAATTCTTTTTACCTTGGCATCCAATTTAATGCAAGCGCTATCATATCTAAATGACCTTTCAATCGCCACTGCTTTGGTCTTCTCTTCATAATTAAGCTGTTCTTCCAAAACCAAAAATGACCAAATTAAAAAAATCAAACCATGCATAAGAATTTGTCTAGTTTTATTTTCTCTTTAGTTTCGTCAATTTTTGCTTCGCAACCATCGGTCAAAAAAATTTAATTCTTGTCACTGACCTTTCGATTAACGGCTCTCGTGCATCTTGACGTACGATCTAGAGAACAATCGGGCATTTTATCGATACTAATCTTGCCATTTTTCACAATGTCGAAATCACCATCTTCTCTAAAGCAGAAAACAATGTAGTCTTCATCATCTGCACAATCTTGCCGTCGCATTGCCTTGCTTTTTCCACTTCGAGACAATCTTCTTTTGGCCTCATCGGGTCTAATCCTCTCACCGTTTGTGTCGAACGCCATGAAATTTGTTCTCATTGGCAATGTCTATGGATGAATTCCTCATCCAAAAAATAATAAATAAAATAAGAAGACAAATTAAGGAGACAAATGCTAATGAATGAAAAATATTGAACATATATGAATATCAAAAACTATAGGATATAATAAATAATGGGGGTGATTTTATTCTGTACCTACAGAAAATTTGCCTGCCAAGAAACAAGAAATCCTAGCCTTGTGATTTCAATGGTAATCTCAAAATTTTTTTTTTTTTTTTTTGGGGCGGTTAATTAGCTGTACGTTTTCTCCTCTGCAAGCAAGTGATGATCTCAGGCAAAAAAGGAGGAGAATATGGTGAGAGTTTATGAATATAGAGAGGGAAAGAGGGATTTGAATTTGAAAATAAGGGACGACAATAATACCAAAGGTGTTACACGGTGGGAAATTTTAAGCCATAATAATTAATATATATATATCTTCTTTAACATCTTTGAGAATCAAGAATTAACTATGTTTACGGTTTTATTCCTAAATTAAGTATTTGTGCAATTTTAATCACGATTCACGACATGTATTTGTTACATCAATTTTGATGCATACATAATTGCATAACTTTTAAAACTTAAACTAATTTCACCACGTATCACTAATATTTTGTAGAGGGAACGAAAGGCTCTCTTTTTTTTTTTTTTTAATCAAAATTGGAACTCTTAGCTCATTTTCCTTTTTTGAACCTAAGCTATAAAAGACAACCCCAAGGTCCAAACAGTTAGCATCAGTGACGGCGATGAGTCCACCTACAAAGTACTACGAGCCAATTCCGACAGGGCCACGACAATGAACGACGACGGCGCCTGGGAGAACGACAAGCCCAACTGCTAGAAGTGTGCATTGGCTTTGGAGTAGTGGCTTATGTTGGAATTGTTGCCCTAGAAAATGGTTTTTGTAATATTAAGTTGTAATATTGTCATTTGCTGATTAATAAAATGAGTAGACATTTTTATTTATTTGTTTAGAATTTTATTTTATGTATATATTCATTAAATATGCATAATGTGTTATGAAACTAAATCTTGATATTTATAAGTGTTTTATGGGATATCAAATTATCTAGTTAACGCGTTTAAATCAATGATCGATGATTGATCAAGATTGGACAACTTGATCTAAAATCAGATTCGTGGAAAACTATTGGTGTAGAGACACTCAGTTGGGAACGTTCTATATAGTTAGACTATACTCGACTCGATCGACTCATCACGAAGCATCGTTTGAGAGCCGATATGATACTCGTGACGAAGTCATAAGATTGTCATATGAGAATGGATCTCAATTCTGAGTGGCCACAGAATCCTAGGTCACGTTTACGAGTTATTTGATTTGTTCGTTAAGTTCTATACTCGTAATGGAAACGAATACTTGCATTTTGGAATCTTGGGACAGGATCACTGGGAATGAGGATTTCACAAACATGGAATCCAGCTTCCGATCATAACGGAAGTAAATATTGGTTCACTTAAAGTGTCGATTTTGGAGCTGAACGATTGCATGTACATTCACTATCTTGTCGTGACTGAATCATTCACTGGTGAAGCGACGGTACTTAAGGAATAAGAAATGACCCGATGGGTATAATAGTAATTTCACGCTCTCGGGACATGAACCGATCTGGAGGGTCAAAACTCATGAAATGACTATATCAGTAGACGTACTCATCGAGTAAATTATTCTAATAATTTTAAGAGTTCAATTTCGAATCTTTAGTGGAATAACCACAGAATTAATAAATCGTATTTTGAAATAAAGTGCTTTAGTTAATTATCTTAATTTATTAGAACTTGAATTATTGGGTCCATGGTACCCGGGCTAACTCTAGAAAATTAATAGAGAAAGCTTACAATATAATTGTTGTCAGTGATTTTTCATCAGCCAATGTGTCCAGGAGCGGTCTCCAGGGCACTCTCGAGGAAGCACAAGCCCCCAACTCCAGGATCAAGCGAAGTCACCACATCATGAGAACTCCCCTCAGGATAAGGACGGACAAGGATTATCGGAGATAATCCTCGATCCTATATCCCCGGAGATAGAGTGCCGCTAAAAGACGTGGAGCTTCCGGGAAGCCCCTCGACGAGGAGCCAACATATAAAAGAGGATCCCCGAAGGTAATCCATCCCCGAGGAAGTTGCCACGAACGAGGGATCATTCGAGATAGACTCGGCCCTCGGAGTCATCGACCCCCGGTCATAGAACGTTTGTTCGCGGCATCACAGATCTCAATTATTCTCCCGCCTTTTCTACCCCGAGCAGGGAATTCACTGTAACAGCAGCCTTATCCTGCCAAACCCAGAATAACTACTCCCGGCAGAGGTGCAGCTTTATTAGGTGAGCTAAACCTGTGATTCAAGGGATGGGACGCTTTGTATTATTGGGACTGTAGCCTCCTTCTTCGTCTATAAAGAGAAGGTGGAAATGATTAAAAGGAAGGAGGAAGGAAAAACAGAAAAACACTCTGTAAAAACACTTCACAAGAAATTCCATAAACAGTGGATGTAGACTATTACTCCAAAGGAGGGCCGAACCACTTTAAAAATCTCCATCTCTTTACTGTTTTGATCGCTTTATTTCTTTATATTGCCGCATCACATCCTATAGATGCGGATCTCGTCGTTGGTTCAAATTCCACACCAACAATAATTAATGCTGATTAATTATATAGTCTCACAGCATACAAATTAATTCTAGTTATTTATTTTTAAGTGTTAAATAAATAATGATAAGAATTAATTAAATTCATATTTTGGTGGGAATTATTTTTTCCCTCCATTATCTTATGATGTGCAAATTTTATACATAAAATAAAAAAAAGTTTTATTTTATTTTAATTGTTAAATAATTTTCTTCTTTTTTTGAGTAATTTGCACTGGTGCCCCCTGAACTTTACGAGCTATGGCAAACTGCCCCCTAAATTTTTATTTTTGGCAAATTGTACCTTAAACTCGAAAATTTTGACAAATTACTACAAATTGATGACTTCCGTCTAAAATTTGGACGGAATTTGACACGTGAGTATCACATGACTCATAATAAAGGGCATTTGAGTCTTTTCTTCTACTTTCTTCAGATTCTTCCCAAGATGCTTTTTTTTTTTTTGTCTCTGACAATCTTTTTTTTTTCTTCCTCCACTTTCCACTTCAGCCTCCTTCGAGCCTCTCTCCGTCTCCGACAAGACGGCCCACGTCTTCCTCCAACCCAAGCGCCCCCCCCCCCCCCCCCCCCCCCCCCCCCCTCCCCGCTCAGCCTCAGCCTCACCCCCATCGTCCTCCCAAGCCCAAACCCCAACCCCAACCCCATCCCTCCTCCGCACTCCCATCCCACCACGCATCCCCTCTGCCTCCCCTCCAGCACCTCCGCCGCCGTGCTTCTCCCCTTTCTCTACCCCGTCTCCGACCATTGCCAGCTCCAACCTGCCCCACATCCTCTCTGCCTCCTCCTACGGCAGACGCATCCAGCACCGCCCCCACAAGCACCAGCAGCTCCTCCCGAGGTGGCGCGGCTCGCCGGCGTCGTGCGGCGCGTGAGAGACATCGCTGCAAAACACGTGAAGGCCGGCAGCAGTAACTAGAGAAAACTACTGCTGCCAGCCTCCTCGCCGCCGCCGAGGTCTACCACTCCATCGTCGGCTCCAAGAGAGACATCGCCACCGAGGTCCGTCAAGGACGCGTGCAAGGCGCTGTTCGGCGAAGCTAAGCGAAGCCATGGCAGACGATCTGCTCGATCTCGTCCACCGACGAATGCCTGTACCAGGCGTACTTGACGTTGGTGTCGCCGTAGCTCACACTCTGCTCTTTCGATTCGTGATTCTTTTATTTGTTTTTTGATGGAATAGTTGGCTCTAAATTATAGCAATCATGTATGAACATAATTGGCTGCTGTTTATTTGGGCTTGAGAATATATATAAACCTGTAACTAATTCTCATTCTCTTTACTCGTTATTGCTCCAACGCAAAGTTTGGAATTGTGAAAAAAGAAAAAATCTCCAGGGAACTCAAAAACACAGTCCCCCCCGCCAAAAAAAATGTTGGTTTGTTTTGTTCTTATCTTTTACCTTTTAATATCGTTGCAAAGTTTTGTGAATGTTATTTTCTGAGAGGGAATAAGAAATCAAAGTTGGATGACCATAGTTGACATCCAAAATTTCAAATACAGGAGGGATCTTTTTTTTCTCCTAAAAAGATCACTGCAACGAAGAGAGAAGTATATCCAATCTTAGTTTCTCTTTAATTTGTTTGGATCTTTTATAATTTGGTTTATTTAATTTAGTATTTGTTTTTTCGCTGAAGCTTTTGCGTTATTTTAATTTTGAGTTGAAAACATCTTGTAATTGTTTTTTTGTTTCTTTTGCTGAATAAAAACTTCTGGTAATTGTTAATATGACAAAAGGATAATATTGATTATTGAGTAGCCAGTGGATTGAGGAAAGGAAACAAAAGAGAAGCATCTGGTCTTCTGGTTTCACAGCAACCGAAAAAAAAAAGAAAAAAAAAACTAAGGTGATGAGTCATCATTTAATTCGGGAGAGGAAGGAGATGAAAGAGGAGGAAGTAAAATGACAAAAAAACCCTTAGTATTTAATCATGTGTCGATCACATGTTAATTTCCGTCAAAAAATTAACAGAAGTTATCAATTTGTAGTGATTTACCAAGAATTTTGAGTTCAGGGAGAAAAATATCAAAAATAAAAGATTAGGGGGCAAGTTGTCAAACACGTGAAGTTCAGGGGGCACCAGTGCAAATTACTCTTTTTAATTAGAGCTGGAAAAGTCATAGTTTGACCTTTTTTCAAAAGTAGGCGCTAATTTCAGATGGTTTATCCTTTGATTTAATTACCACTTGTTTGGGGTCATCATTACACCAAATCCATCTTATTCCTTGGGATAAAAAAAATAGTTTGAAAATAGTTTAGAATTGTTTGAAAATAGTTTGGAAAAATGATGTAGAATGTTTGACTTTGCAAATTTCGAGATGATATAAATGGTTGAGATTTAAAGATATTGTATAGGGATTTTGAAAGTTAAAAAAATAGTTGAAAAAAATGGAATGGAATGGGATGGATTGTAGGATTAGAAAAGTTGAAAAATAAAAAAAAAAATAGAATGGTATAGAATTGAATGGGTAAAATGGGTGAACCAAAAAATAATTTGATTAATTAAATCAAGTGGATAAATATTAAAATTTAAATTAGATTTAAATGTTATAATATCTTTATTTTAAACCAATTAAAGATAATTATGAAATATTAACTAAAAGATTTAAATAAAAGATATTATACTGGAGGAGACTTTTTCTCGGGGGAGAAGTCTCCCTATTTGGCGCAAATTAGGAGGAAAACGTGGGCTAAATTTTAGCCCACTTCTCTCTCATGTATCTCTGAATAGATAGAAAGATTAGGGTTTCTCAGAAAAAAGAGCGTACAATTTTCAGAGCCAGAGAGAAAATCTCCTAAAAACTCACCTACCCCATTGAACGAAAGGAAAAAATTGTTCTTCCTTCTTCTCTTATGAGATCAAACAAAAAGCTCACTCTTTTATTCTCTATTGATTCGAAGCACGGCTTGAAAAACGGTGGTATCGATTTGATTCAACGATCTATACGTCGTTTTCAAGCGTTCAACATAGCCGAACCTTGGTAGACTTGAAATGCAAGATCTTGGTGGACTCGTTTTTAGACCAATTCGTCTTGGTAGAATTCTTCCTTTATGTTCTTATGTGATAAAATTATACTATATGTTCTTTTGATTAAACATGAAAATATGTTCCTATGTTTTTTATGCTTAAGTTTGATATGTGATATCATGTTATTATGTTTTTCTTTCAATTAGATTGATTAGCAATTACATAAAAAAAATTTTGAAATATACGCTTCCGCCTTGAATAGATTTATTTAAGCTTACTCAAGCTTGCTCTTCACATGAAAGGTTAAAAACGAGTTTTTCTACAATGCCATGATTAGAGTCTACGCACTTAGTGACTTGAACACTGAAGCATGACGTTTCAAGATCAGGAAAATTCCATTTTGCCTAACAAATTCATGTTTCCTTTGTTGAGAAAAATCATCATACACTCATGTTATTTAATGTGTCATCTAAATCCTGATTGCTTTTTTCAATTGAGTGCCGAGCTGGAAATAGGTCACAAGTCATCAGGTTCCTTATGTAGTTCTTAGTCCAGGTGGAGCCACGTTAGCAATGACAGTTAATACTGTTAAGAAGACTGCAGCTTCTTAACGGTGAAATCAATATAAAAGGAATAAGAACTTCGTTGTATCATAGTACTGAGATTTTGAGAGATCTAACAAGAGAGAGAGTCTAGAGAGCGAAACTATTGTAAAGTGTTCGGATAGAGAGATTCTTGGGAGCTCTAGGGTGTTTGGTTTATGGGAAAATTGGGAAATCTTACGAGACTGTGAATGTAATCTTGAACAGTGAAGATTGAATAAGAACGTCTTCAGTATGGACATAGGTCAATTTGGGCCAAACCACATTAAAATCTGGTGTTCTTGATTTGTTCTTTAATTATTGTTTAGAATTGTTTTAGCTTTCTTCGTCATTTAGTTTATTCTTGATATTGGCTAGTGAATCAGTTGGTAACATAGAAGTCAGAATTCACAACAATTGGTATCAGAGCTAGGTTCTCTGAAATCAAGAACGAGCCGGCAATGACGGGAACAAAGATTAAGGTGGAGCGTTTCGACGAAAAAGGAGATTTCGGACTCTAGCATCGAAGAATGCATGCTATACTGGTTCAACAGAGAGTTGAGAAGGCTTTGGAAGGCGAGAATAAACTACCAGGCAATCTCACCGTTGAACAGAAGTCGGAGATGTTGGAGATGGCTTTCAGCACTCTCACGTTGCACCTGGACGACAAAATTCTCCGGGAAGTCTCATCGAAAACCACAGCGGCAGGGCTCTGGCTAAAGCATGAACAACTATACATGACGAAATCGCTTCAAGATCACATCTACCTGAAAGGTAAACTTTTCGGCTTTAAGATAACTGAGTCAGAAGGCGTGCAAGATAATCTGGATGATTTTAATAAGTTGATCTTGGATTTAGCGAATCTCAAAATTCAAGTAGAAGATGAGGATAAGGCTGTGATAATCTTGAATTCTTTACCCAAGTGTTTCTCATATTTTGTTGATACGATGAAGTATGCTAGAGAAAGTCCGAGTTTAGAGGATGTCTTAGTAGCCCTTAAATCTAAAGAAATTGATAATCATTTTTCTAAAGAATCTATGAATTCTGGGGAAAGTCTAACAGTTAGAGGTAGATCAGAAAAGAGGGATTTCAACAGAAAGGAAAAGTCCAGATCTAAGCCGCAGAACCGGAAAGAGAAATGCTTCATATGTCATAAGCCAGGCCACTATCGAAGGGAATGTCCTGATAGAAGGTAACAACCTAACAAGGGAAAGAACCAAGGTGAAGTAGCGGTTGCCCAAGACGGTTATGAAAGTGCAGAGGCTCTTTGTGCCATAGAGGTTTTGAATGCCAAAGACTGGATCCTAGACAGTGGCTGTTTGTTTCATATGACTCCCGCTAAAGCCTGGTTTGAGTCGTTTGTCTCAGTCGATAGTGGACATGTTTTTCTAGGCAATAATAAAGCTTGTAAGGTTATGAGATCAGGTACAATCAGATTGAAGATGTTCGATGGGACAGAGAGAGTTCTGAAAGAAGTGAGGTATGTTCCTAAACTAAAGAGGAATTTGATTTCATTGGGCGTGCTTGATCGAGAAGGCTATACTTTTAAGGCAGAGAATGGAAAGCTAGTTGTGGCAATGGGTTATTTGATAGCTATGAAATGACTAAGATCAAATTGGTTGTATACTCTAATTGGTCAAACTATTATTGGGTCTACTGCCTCTGTGACAAACCAGATTCAAGATGACACAATGAAGTTGCATCTCCAGTTGGGACATGTGAATGAAATAGGTTTAATTGAACTGCACAAACAAGGTTTTCTAGGAGATAAGCCTCTCTCAAGTCTATAGTTTTGTGTAGATTGTGTAAAGGAGAAAGCCACCAGGGTAAAGTTTGGGAAAGGCATTCACTACACTAAAGCTATTCTAGACTATGTTCACTCAGATCTGTGGCGGCCTTCAAGGGTTGTCTCAAATGGGGGTGCGAGGTACTTCATGTCCATCATATATGACTATTCAAGGAGAAACTGGATTTATATTCTGAAAACCAAAGATGAAGCTCTGCAAAAGTTCAAGGAGTGGCATATATTGCTGGAAAACCAGACCAGTAAGAAACTAAAGAATCTGAGGACCGAAACAGGTTGGAATACTTTTTAGAGGAGTTTGACAACTATTGTAAAAGTGTAGGAGTTGCAAAGCATCGTACAATTATTACAACACCTCAACAAAATGGGTTGGCTGAAATGTTGAACATGACTTTATTAGAAAGAGTTAGGTGTATGTTGTCCTACTCTGGTCTATCAAACTCCTTCTGGGCAGAAGCGGTAACAACAGCTGGTTATCTGATAAATAGGTATCCTTCTACTGCAATTAACCTGAAAACTCCTATGGAGATGTAGTTTGGGAAGCCCCCAAAGTACGAGCATCTAAGGGTCTTTGGCTGTACAACTTATGCTCATGTAAAGCCAGGGAAACTAGACTCAAGGGCTGAGAATTGTGTGTTCCTTAGATATCCCCAGGGTATAAAAGGATATAAGCTATGTTACATTAAACCAGGGCAGCAAAAGAGCATCATAAGCAGAGATGTTACTTTCAAAGAAGACGAGTTTCCTATGAAGAAAGGTCAAGCTGGTGAGGAAAGTTCTAGATCTACCGAGAGCTTAGATGATTTTTCAATTAAGGTGGAGTTTCCTACTATGATAGAGAGTACAGAACCTCATTTTTCAGGCCAAGATGATGAGGTGCCTTATACAGCTACAACTCAACCTCAGACTCAAGACTATAACCTTATAAGGGACAGGCAGAGAAGAGCAGTGAGGTCACCTCAAAAGTTTGACGATGCTAACCTTATTTTATTTGCTCTTACTGTTGGATCTGAGTTTGATATTATAGAACTAAGTTCATATAATGAAGCTATGAGGTCAGAACATAAAGAGCAGTGGCTGCAGGCTATGATAGAGAAGATTGAATCCTTGAAGAAGAACAACAATTGAGAACTGGTACAGAAACCTAAAAGGTAGAATGTTGTAAGTTCAAAGTAGGTGTTCAAGTTAAAATAGGGGATTCTAGGAGTAGAAAAGCCTAGATTTAAAGCAAGATTAGTGGCCAGAGGATTCACTCAGGGGGAGGGGATAGATTACAATGAAGTATTCTCAACCGTAGTAGAACAAAGATCAATTCGATCGGTTCTGTCCATTGTGGCTCACAAAGACTTAGAGTTAGAGCAGCTTGATGTCAAGACTGCCTTCTTGTATGGAGAATTAGAAGAAACAATCTACATGAATCAGCCAGACGGTTTTGAAGTAAATTCAGAAGCTCAGCTGGTTTGTTTTCTCAAGAAGTCAATGTATGGGCTTAAGCAGTCCCCGAGACAGTGGTATACACGTTTTGACGAGTTTATGACTAAGCAAAAGTTTAAACGAAGTGAGCATAACTGGTGTGTGTACACTAAAGATCTAATGAAGGGGAAGCTGATCTATTTGTTGCTATACGTAGATGACATGCTCCTAACCTGCCATGACATGGAAGAGATTGAGAAGCTCAAGTCTTAGCTTAGCAATGAATTTGAAATGAAGGTTCTAGGTGTGGTCAGAAGATCCTCGGCATGGAAATTTACAAAAATAGGGATTAGAGAATATTGTTCCTATCTCCAAAGGGGTATCTTCAGAAGGTGCTAGAAAGGTTTGGAATGAAGGATTGTAAATCAGTTACAGGTCCTTTAGCTCAATATTTCAAACTCACTACAGCTCAATGCCTAAAAACATATGAGGATATGGCTCACATGAGCTCCGTACCTTATGCTAGTGGCATAGGAAGTTTGATGTATGCCATGATTTGCACAAGACTTGATTTGGCTTACTCTGTCAGCCTGGTGAGCAGGTTTATGCGAATCCAGGTAGAGAGCACTGGGAGGCTCTTAAATCGGTGCTGAGATATGTAAAGGGAACCTTGGATGTTGCTCTGCGTTTCAAAGGGAAAGCAGCACCGTCCGGTGTAGTGGCTGGTTTTGTAGACTCGGACTATGCATGAAGTATTGACTCTAGAAAGTCGCTCACTGGTTATGCATTTACAGCTTTTGGGACAACTATTAACTGGAAGGCAATGCTACAACCTGTAGTAGCTCTGTCAACAATGAAAGCTAAGTATATAGCAGTCACGGAAACTGTGAAGGAGGCGATGTAGCTAAGAGGCATTATGGAAGAACTTGGTTTTGGTCAAAAGACTATGATTGTTTATTGTGATAATCAAAGTGCAGTTCATTTGTCCAAATATCAAGTGTTTCACAAGCGCTCAAAGCACATTGATATAAAACTCTCTTTTGTGAGAGATGTGATTGAAGGTGGAGCTATTCTAGAGGAGAAGATCAGTACCGATCACAACCCTGTAGATATGCTAACTAAGGTCATTCCTAGCACTAAGTTCAAATACAACTTGGACATGATCAAGGTGGAGCGTAGGTAGCCCTTCGGGGCGAAATGAAGACAATTGAAATCTAACAGGATTTAGTGACAAGGTGGAGAATTGTTATTTAATGTGCCATCTAAATCCTGATTGCTTTTTTCAGTTGAGTGTTGAGCTGGAAACAAGTCACAGGTCATTAAGTTTCTTTATGTAGTTCTTAGTCCAGGTAGAGCCACGTCAACAATGACAGTTAAAACTGTTGAGAAGACTGCAGCTTCTCAACGGTGAAATCAATATAAAAGGAATAAGAGCTTCGTAGTATCATAGTACTGAGATTTTGAGAGATCAAACAAGAGAGAGAGTCTAGAAAGCAAAACTGTTGTAAAGTGTTTGGCTAGAGAGATTCTTGGGAGCTTTGGGGTGTTTGGTTTCTAGGAAAATCGGGAAGTCTTACGAGACTGTGAATGTAATCTTGAACAGTGAAGATTGAATAAGAGTGTCTTCAGTAGGGACGTAGGTCAATTTGGGCCGAACCACGTTAAAATCTGGTGTTCTTGATTTGTTCTTTAATTCTTGTTTAGAATTGTTTTAGCTTCGTTCGTCATTTGGTTTATTCTTGATATTGGTTAGTGAATCAGTTGGTAACAGAGAATCCAAAATTCACAACAACCCACAATGCAATCACATGCGCACGCAGCAAAAAAAAAAAAAAAAGAGTAATGAAAATGAGTTCTTTTGATCGGTGACTAAGAGATCAAAAGCTCTCTTAATCCTTATCAGTTGGTAGTCACTAGTTTCATGCTTTTGGAAGTCGGTTGCCAAGAAGAATAAAGAAGAACGAGTTAGATGAATGAAATAAAAAGAAAAATAAATAAATAAATAAATAGGAGGAAATTCTATACCTCCAAAAGGTCTTGGGAGTAGGCTTATTCCTCTCCCCGGCAGACAAAATGGAACGCCGTGAATAAAAACATTTGTGTCTCCATCATGGCGGACAAAATGATATAAGTCTATCTCCTCTAGCAAGGTCTTAAGGCGGTACATTGACTGAATCTCCTTAATCGTGAGCTCGGGCCAATCCCCATGCATTTATAGTATGAATGTGGACGCCATGACGCGGTACGTGTTCGGGTTGAGTTGTGCTAGTGTGAGGTTATAGATTATCAAGACCTCACAAATAAAAGGATAAAAAAAAAAAAAAAAACGGGTGTTGTGCTACATTATCATTCGGTTGAACGCAACTGAATACATAGGCAGAGAAGTAGATTGCTTGTCATGACGCATTACCCACAACTTCTTGGACTTCGACAAATAGAATTTCTTTTTGATTGCATGGAGACTCTGGCCTTAAGAGTTGGTGTCAATTTCTTTTATGCACTAAATCCTCAAATGGCCTCGCAACCTCCTTGCTGAGCATGATCCTTAAGTGGAAAGCAAGGATAAATAGGCAAATTCCCTCCGTGGTTGAGGATCTGGCTCTACAAACTCCCATGTTGAGTTCTCTTGAGCTGGCTCAATTCAAATCGTCTGATACTTCTTCTTATGAGTATTGTAGTGATCGGTACGTCATTCTCTATTGCCTTGTCGGTGAACCTAACCCTCTCGTGGTCATGGTATGCGTCTTAAGACATTTTCTGAAAAAGAAAATGAGGAAATCAAAATGAAATCCTAAAGGATCATCCAAGTCCAAAGATCACGAGGAGACTTTGTCTAAGCACGGGATTTATGTTATAACGGGTTATTGCGACTAGCTAGAATACTGAAGAATCAGTGACCAAATACTAATTATTTGCGGCCAAACAAGTACCAGTGGTTCCTAAGGATTCTAAGTTTGACAAATCATAGAACACTCCTAAAAAATGTGTCTTAGTCAATATTCAAGCCTATGAGTTTGTATTGACATTTCAACAACATAAAACTCGGAAGTTAAAAGCTAAATGCAAATTGAAAAAGCAACTAATATGTACTGGTGTTTAGGACGGGTGTTCTACACAATCTTCTACGACTTACAGGAACACTAGTGAAATAGTAAATAAAATTGAGCTATATTGTGAGAACTGAAATAAAACAGCAGAAAATAAATGACAACAAGAATTGGTAACACGGTTCGGCCAAGACTACGTCCACGGGAGCACGCCCAGATGGTAGAAAGTGATTCACAACTTTGAAACATATGTACACCCAGTCTTATACACTAAGGAGTCCCTCCTTACACTGTTGTCGTCTACCCCGTCTCCTCTTTGTGAATTACAATACGAGATCCTCTCGTGTCCGAGCTCCCCTCGCTTCCACAAAGATCTCTCCTGAGACTCTTTTCTCCCATTCAATCAAAAAATATGTATCACAAAATTACAAAGGAACAATACAAACTCTGGAGTATTTTTATCTCAAGTTCACAATAACATTACATCCATTAACGCTTGCAAAGAGGTAATTCTCACCCCCAAAAAGTTCTCCAAGCTCTTTAGAATACAAAGAATCAAGCATGTTGAAGAATATGTGAAACTTTCTATATAAGGAATATTAAATATGATTGAAATTCTTATAAAGCACTTGTATGAGTGCAACCAATATGTTACATCATAAAATTTCTCTTTCTCATATGTCTATCTCTCTATCTCTCTTCTACTTTTATTTTAGGAAAAATTTCACGAACACCCCTTAAGTTTTGCTGAAATGCCATTGACACCCCCCTTGACTAAAATTATTATCATCAACACCCTCCCAAATATTATAAAAATACCACTAACAGGCCCTCTATCAAAGTTCCATTAAAAGGCTTTTAAAAAATCTATTAATTATTTTAAAATGACAAAAATACCCTTTAAATTGCCAAAAAAGTAAAAATTACACGAAATATTTATTGTTCAGTATTTTATTTTAAACTCAAATCATTATTTGTGTCATTTTTGTTTAAAATATATCATTTATTACAATAAAAATAAAAAAGTTAAATTGTAAAATTAATTTATTATAAATTTTTAAAAAATATATTTTATTTATTTGTTATGTTAGTGGCTAAGGTGAGAAATAAGAGAATATATCGTAGTCTAATTTTTTCCCTATTCCTAATAGCCTAATCCATGATATTCTATCTATTTTTTATTCTAAATCTAATTATTAATAATGTATTCTCCCATAAGGATAGAATTAATATTAGGGAATTTTAAGAAAATAGCCACTGTTTACAAAATGATTTTAAAAAATAGCCACAGTTTCAAAAAATTTAAAAACTAGCTATATAATAAATTTATCACAAAATTTTGCCTAGAGTCTTGAATTTCTGACAGTATTTTATGTGTATTGTTGTTATTGTCAGAAATTTCTTACAGTTTTATGGCTAGTTTTTAAATTTTTAGAAACTATGGCTATTTTTTAAAAACACACAGTCTAAAATAGTTATTTATCTAACTGACCCTCAACATTAACCCAAAATAAAGATTGATGAGATTTAAGGGCATTTAGGTCTTTTTTGATAGTTAACTAATGGAACCTGTTAAACGGGATGTTGATGGTGTTGATTTCCATCAAATGAGTGTCAGTGGCATTTCAACAAAATTAAGGTAGTGTCAATAAAATTCACTCTTTATTTTATCAAATTTGTCTTATTGCAATCTCTATTAATTTTATAACAAACAAACATTTATTGTGTGCGTAAATTTTTCCATTTCTAAAGAATATAATTTTTCTAAGGGTGCAAAGGGTGGATTTAGATGCACCCTACATTCAAATTTGAAAATTGTTGATTAAAACAATGTAGTCTTCATCATCTGCACAATCTTGCCGTCGCATTGCCTTGCTTTTTGCACTTCGAGACAATCTTCTTTTGGCCTCATCGGTTCTAATCCTCTCACCGTTTGTGTCGAACGCCATGATATTTTTTCTCATTGGCAATGTCTATGGATGAATTCCTCATCCAAAAAATAATAAATAAAATAAGAAGACAAATTAAGGAGACAAATGCTAATGAATGAAAAATATTGAACATACATGAATACCAAAAACTATAGGATATAATAAATAATGGGGGTGATTTTATTCTGTACCTACAGAAAATTTGCCTGCCAAGAAACAAGAAATCCTAGCCTTGTGATTTCAATGGTAATCTCAAAATTTTTTTTTTTTTTGTGGGGTTAATTAGCTGTACGTTTTCTCCTCTGCAAGCAAGTGATGATCTCAGGCAAAAAAGGAGGAGAATATGGTGAGAGTTTATGAATATAGAGAGGGAAAGAGGGATTTGAATTTGAAAATAAGGGACGACAATAATACCAAAGGTGTTACACGGTGGGAAATTTTAAGCCATAATAATTAATATATATATATATATATCTTCTTTTACATCTTTGAGAATCCAGAATTAACTATGTTTACGGTTTTATCCCTAAATGAAGTATTTGTGCAATTTTAATCACGATTCACGGCATGTATTTGTTACATCAATTTTGATGCATACATAATTGCATAACTTTTAAAACTTAAACAAATTTCACCACGTATCACTAATATTTTGTAGAGGGAACGAAAGGCTCTCTTTTTTTTTTTAATCAAAATTAGAACTCTTAGCTCATTTTCCTTTTTTGAACCTAAGCTATAAAAGACAACCCCAAGGTCCAAACAGTTAGCATAAGTGACGGCGATGAGTCCACCTACAGAGTACTACAAGCCAATTCCGACAGGACCACGACAATGAACGACGACGGCACCTGGGAGAACGACAAGCCCAACTGCTAGAAGTGTGCATTGGCTTTGGAGTAGTGGCTTATGTTGGAGTTGTTGCCCTAGAAAATGGCTTTTGTAATATTAAGTTGTAATATTGTCATTTGCTGATTAATAAAATGAGTATACATTTTTATTTATTTGTTTAGAGTTTTATTTTATGTAAATATTCATTAAATATGCATAATGTGTTATGAAACTAAATCTTGATATTTATAAGTATTTTATGGGATATCAAATTATCTAGTTAACGCGTTTAAATCAATGATCGATGATTGATCAAGATTCGACAACTTGATCTAAAATCAGACTCGTGGAAAACTATTGGTGTAGAGACACTCAGTTGAGAACGTTTTATATAGTTAGACTATACACGACTCGATCGATTTATCACGAAGCATCGTTTGAGAGCCGTTATGATACTCGTGACGAAGTCATAAGATTGTCATATGAGAATGGATCTCAATTCTGAGTGGCCACAGAATCCTAGGTCACGTTTACGAGTTTTTTGATTTGTTCGTTAAGTTCCATACTCGTAATGGAAACGAATACTTGCATTTGGGAACTTGGGACGGGATCACTGGGAATGAGGATTTCACAAACATAGAATCCAGCTTCCAATCATAACGGAAGTAAATATTGGTTCATTTAAAGTGTCAATTTTGGAGCTGAACGATTGCACATACATTCACTATCTTGTCGTGACTGAATCATTCACTGGTGAAGTGACGGTACTTAAGGAATAAGAAATGACCCGATGGGTATAATAGTAATTTCACGCTCTCAGGACATGAGCCGATCTGGAGGGTCAAAACTCATGAAATGACTATATCAGTAGACTTACTCATCGAGTAAATTATTCTAATAATTTTAAGAGTTCAATTTCGAATCTTTAGTGGAGTAACCACAGAATTAATAAATCATATTTTGAAATATAGTGCTTTAGTTAATTATCTTTATTTATTGAAACTTGAATTATTGGGTCCATGGTACCCGGGCTAACTCCAGAAAATTAATAGAGAAAGCTTACAATATAATTAATGCTGATTAATTATTTAGTCTCACAGCATACAAATTAATTCTAGTTATTTATTTTTAAGTGTTAAATAAATAATGATAAGAATTAATTTAAATTGATATTTTGGTGGGAATTATTTTTTCCCTCCATTATCTTATGATGTGCAAATTTTATACATAAAATAAAAAAAAAGTTTTATTTTATTTTAATTGTTTAATTGTTAAATAATTTTCTTCTTTTTTAATCAGAGCTGGAAAAGTCATAGTTTGACTTTTTTTTTTCCAAAAGTAGGCGCTAATTTCAGATGGTTTATCCTTTGATTTAATTACCACTTGTTTGGGGTCATCATTACCCCAATTCCATCTTATTCCTTGGGATGGAAAAAATAGTTTGAAAATAGTTTGGAATGATTTGAAAATAGTTTGGAAAAATGATATAGAATGTTTGACTTTGCGAATTTCGAGGTGGTATAAATGGTTGAGATTTAAAGACATTGTATAGGGATTCGGAAAGTTAAAAAAATAGTTGAAAAAAAATGGAATGGAATGGGATGGATTGTAGGATTAGGAAAGTTGAAAAAAAAAAATAGAATGGTATGGAATTGAATATGTAAAATGGGTGAACCAAACAATAATTTGATTAATTAAATCAAGTAGATAAATATTAAAATTTAAATTAGATTTAAATATTATAATATCTTTATTTTAAACCAATTAAAGATAATTATGAAATATTTACTAAAAGATTTAAATAAAAGATATTATACTGGAGGAGACTTTTTCTCGGGGGAGAAGTCTCCCTATTTGGCGCAAATTAGGAGGAAAACGTGGGCTAAATTTTAGCCCACTTCTCTCTCATGTATTTCTGAATAGATAGAAGGATTAGGGTTTCTCAGAAAAAAGAGCGTACAATTTTCAGAGCCAGAGAGACTTCAGAAAGAATTTTTCATCCTAAAAAATCACCCACCCCATTGAACCAAAGGAAAAAAATGTTCTTCCTTCTTCTCTTATGAGATCAAACAAAAAGCTCACTCTTTTATTCTCTATTAATTCGGAGCATGGCTTGGAATACGGTGGTATCGATTTGATTCAACGATCTATAAATCGTTTTCAAGCGTTCAACATCGCCGAACCTTGGTAGACTTGAAATGCAAGATCTTGGTGGACTCGTTTTTAGACCAATTCGTCTTGGTAGAATTCTTCCTTTATGTTCTTATGATTTAACTTTATGTGATAAAATTATACTACATGTTCTTTTGATTAAACATGAAAATATGTTCCTATGTTTTTTATGCTTAAGTTTGATATGTGATATCATGTTATTATGTTTTTCTTTCAATTAGATTGATTAGAAATTACATAAAAATTTTTTGAAATATACGCTTCCGCCTTGAATAGATTTATTTAAGCTTACTCAAGCTTGCTCTTCACATGAAAGGTTAAAAAAGAGTTTTTCTACAATGCCATGATTAGAGTCTACGCACTTAGTGACTTGAACACTGAAGCATGACGTTTCAAGATAAGGAAAATTCCATTTTGCCTAACGAATTCATGTTTGTTGAGAAAAATCATCATACACCTATGTTATTTAATGTGTCATCTAAATCCTGATTGCTTTTTTTTTTATTGAGTGCTGAGCTGAAAACAGGTCACATGTCATCAAGTTTCCTTATGTAGTTCTTAGTCCAGGTGGAACCACGTTAGCAATGACAGTTAATACTGTTAAGAAGACTACAGCTTCTTAACGGTGAAATAAATATAAAAGGAATAAGAACTTCGTTGTATCATAGTACTGAGATTTTGAGAGATCAAACAAGAGAGAGAGTCTAGAGAGCGAAACTGTTGTAAAGTGTTTGGCTAGAGAGATTCTTAGGAGCTCTAGTGTGTTTGGTTTCTGGGAAAATTGGGAAGTCTTACGAGACTGTGAATGTAATCTTGAACAGTGAAGATTGAATAAGAGTATCTTCAGTGTGGACATAGGTCAATTTGGGCCAAACCACATTAAAATCTGGTGTTCTTGATTTATTCTTTAATTCTTGTTTAGAATTGTTTTATATTTCTTCGTCATTTAGTTTATTCTTGATATTGGCTAGTGAATCAGTTGGTAACATAGAAGCCATAATTCACAACAATTGGTATCAGAGCTAGGTTCTCTGAAATCAAGAACGAGCCGGCAATGACGGGAACAAAGATTAAGGTGGAGCGTTTCGACGGAAAAGGAGATTTCGGACTCTAGCATCTAAGAATGCATGCTATACTGGTTCAACAGAGAGTTGAGAAGGCTTTGGAAGGCGAGAATAAACTACCAGGCAATCTCACCGTTGAACAGAAGTTGGAGATGTTGGAGATGGCTTTCAGCACTCTCACGCTGCACCTATACATGACGAAATCGCTTCAAGATTGCATCTACCTGAAAGGTAAACTTTTCGGCTTTAAGATAACTGAGTTAAAAGGCGTGCAAGATAATCTGGATGATTTTAATAAGTTGATCTTGGATTTAGCGAATCTCGAAATTCAAGTAGAAGATGAGGATAAGGCTGTGATAATCTTGAATTCTTTACCCAAGTGTTTCTCATATTTTGTTGATACGATGAAGTATGCTAGAGAAAGTCCGAGTTTAGAGGATGTCTTGGTAGCCCTTAAATCTAAAGAAATTGATAATCAGTTTTCTAAAGAATATGTGAATTCTGGGGAAAGTCTAACAGTTAGAGGTAGATCAGAAAAGAGGGATTTCAACAGAAAGGAAAAGTCCAGATCTAAGTCTCAGAACCGGAAAGAGAAGTGCTTCATATTTCATAAGCCAGGCCACTATCGAAGGGAATGTCCTGATAGAAGGAAACAACCTAACAAGGGAAAAAACCAAGGTGAAGCAGCGGTTGCCCAAGACGGTTATGATAGTGCGGAGGCTCTTTGTGCCATAGCGGTTTTGAATGCCAAAGACTGGATCCTAGACAGTGGTTGTTTGTTTCATATGACTCCCACTAAAGCTTGGTTTGAGTCGTTTGTCTCAGTCGATCGTGGACATGTTTTTCTAGGCAATAATAAAGCTTGTAAGGTTATGAGATCAGGTACAATCAGATTGAAGATGTTCGATGAGACAGAGAGAGTTCTGAAGGAAGTGAGGTATGTTCCTAAACTAAAGAGGAATTTGATTTCATTGGGCGTGCTTGATCAAGAAGGCTATAGTTTTAAGGCAGAGAATGGAAAGCTAGTTGGGGAAATGGGTTATTTGATTGCTATGAAATGACTAAGATCAAATGGGTTGTATACTCTGATTGGTCAAACTATTATTGGGTCTACTGCCTGTGTGACAAACCAGATTCAAGATGACACAATGAAGTTGCATCTCCAGTTGGGACATGTGAATGAACGAGGTTTAATTGAACTACACAAACAAGGTTTTCTAGGAGATAAGCCTCTCTCAAGTCTATAGTTTTGTGTAGATTGTGTAAAGGAGAAAGCCACCAGGGTAAAGTTTCGGAAAGGCATTCACTGCACTAAAGCTATTCTAGACTATGTTCACCCAGATCTGTGGCGGCCTTCAAGGGTTGTCTCAAATGGGGGTGCGAGGTACTTCATGTCCATCATAGATGACTATTCAAGGAGAAACTGGATTTATATTCTGAAAACCAAAGATGAAGCTCTGCAAAAGTTCAAGGAGTGGTATATATTGCTGGAAAACCAGACCAGTAAGAAACTAAAGAATCTGAGGACAGATAACAGGCTGGAATACTTTTTAGAGGAGTTTGACAACTACTGTAAAAGTGTAGGAGTTGCAAAGCATCGTACAATTATTAAAACACGTTAACAAAATGGGTTAGCTGAAAGGTTGAACATGACTTTATTAGAAAGAGTTAGGTGTATGTTGTCCTACTCTGGTCTATCAAATTCCTTCTAGGCAGAAGCAGTAACAACAGCTGATTATCTGATAAATAGGTATCCTTCTACTGCAATTAACCTGAAAACTCCTATGGAGATGTGGTTTGGGAAGCCCCCAAAGTACGAGCATCTAAGGGTCTTTGGCTGCACAACTTATGCTCATGTAAAGCATGTAAAGCCAGGGAAACTAGACTCAAGGGCTGTGAAATGTGTGTTCCTTAGATATCCCCAGGGTATAAAAGGATATAAGCTATGGTGCATTAAACCAGGGCAGCAAAAGAGCATCATAAGCAGAGATGTTAATTTCAAAGAAGACGAGTTTCCTATGAAGAAAGGTCAAGCTGGTGAGGAAAGTTCTAGATCTGTCGAGAGCTTAGATGATTTTTCAATTAAGGTGGAGTTTCCTACTATGATAGAGAGTACATAACCTCATTTTTTCAGGCCAAGATGATGAGATGCCTTATACAGCTGTACCTCAACCTCAGACTTAAGACTATAACCTTATAAGGGACATGCTGCAGAAAAGAGCAGTGAGGTCACCTCAAAGGTTTGGCGATGCTAACCTTATTTCATTTGCTCTTACTGTTGGATCTGAGTTTGATATTGTAGAACTAATTTCATATAATGAAGCTATGAGGTCAGAACATAAAGAGCAGTGGCTGCAGGCTATGATAGAGGAGATTGAATCCTTGAAGAAGAACAACACTTGGGAACTGGTACAGAAACCTAAAAGGTAGAATGTTGTAAGTTCAAAGTAGGTGTTCAAGTTAAACTAGGGGATTCTAGGAGTAGAAAAGCCTAGATTTAAAGCAAGATTAGTGGCCAGAGGATTCACTCAGGGGGAGGGGATAGATTACAATGAAGTATTCTCAACCGTAGTGGAACAAAGATCAATTCGATCGGTTCTGTCCATTGTGGCTCACAAAGACTTAGAGTTAGAGCAGCTTGATGTCAAGACTGCCTTCTTGCATGGAGAATTAGAAGAAACAATCTACATGAATCAGCCAGACGGTTTTGAAGTAAATTCAGAAGCTCAGCTGGTTTGTTTTCTCAAGAAGTCATTGTATGGGCTTAAGCAGTCCCCGAGACAGTGGTATAGACGTTTTGACGAGTTTATGACTAAGCAAAAGTTTAAACGAAGTGAGCATAACTGGTGTGTGTACACTAAAGATCTAATGAAGAGGAAGCTGATCTATTTGTTGCTATACGTAGATGACATGCTCCTAGCCTGCCATGACATGGAAGAGATTGAGAAGCTCAAGTCTCAGCTTAGCAACGAATTTGAAATGAAGGTTCTAGATGTGGTCAGAAGATCCTCGGCATGGAAATTTATAGAAACAGGGATTAGAGAATATTGTTCTTATCTCAAAAGGGGTATCTTCAGAAGGTCCTAGAAAGGTTTGGAATGAAGGATTGTAAATCAGTTACAGGTCCTTTAGCTCAATATTTCGAACTCACTACAGCTCAATGCCTAAAAACAGATGAGGATATCGCTCACATGAGCTCAGTACCTTATGCTAGTGGCGTAGGAAGTTTGATGTATGCCATGATTTGCACAAGACCTGATTTGGCTTACTCTGTCAGCCTGGTGAGCAGGTTTATGGCGAATCCAAGTAGCTTAGATATGTAAAGGGAACCTTGGATGTTGCTCTGCGTTTCCAAGGGAAAGCAACACCGTCTGGTGTAGTGGCTGGTTTTGTAGACTCAGACTATGCATGAAGTATTGATACTAGAAAGTCGCTCACTGGTTATGCATTTACAGCTTTTGGGACAACTATTAACTGGAAGGCAATGCTACAACCTGTAGTAGCTCTGTCAACAACGGAAGCTAAGTATATAACAGTCACAGAAGCTGTGAAGGAGGCGATGTGGCTAAGAGGCATTTTGGAAGAACTTGGTTTTGGTCAAAAGACTATGACTGTTCATTGTGATAATCAAAGTGCAGTTCATTTGTCCAACATCAAGTGTTTCACAAGCGCTCAAAGCACATTTATAAAACTCTCTTTTGTGAGAGATGTGATTGAAGGTGGAGCTATTCTAGACGAGAAGATCAGTACCGATCACAACCCTGCAGATATGCTAACTAAGGTCATTCTAGCACTAAGTTCAAATACTACTTGGACATGATCAAGGTAGAGCGTAGGTAGGCCCTTCGGGGCGAAATGAAGACAATTGAAATCTAACAGGATTTAGTGACAAGGTGGAGAATTGTTATTTAATGTGCCATCTAAATCCTGATTGCTTTTTTCAATTGAGTGCTGAGCTGGAAACAAGTCACAGGTCATCAAGTTTCCTTATGTAGTTCTTAGTCTAGGTGGAGCCACGTCAGCAATGACAGTTAAAACTATTGAGAAGACTGCAGCTTCTCAACGGTGAAATCAATATAAAAGGAATAAGAGCTTCGTAGTATCATAGTACTGAGGTTTTGAGAGATCAAACAAGAGAGAGAGTCTAGAGAGCGAAATTGTTGTAAAGTGTTTGGCTAGAGAGATTATTGGGAGCTCTGGGGTGTTTGGTTTCTGGGAAAATCGGGAAGTCTTACGAGACTGTGAATGTAATATTGAATAGTAAAGATTGAATAAGAGTGTCTTCAGTGTGGACGTAGGTCAATTTGGGCCGAACCACGTTAAAATATGGTGTTCTTGATTTGTTCTTTAATACTTGTTTAGAATTGTTTTAGCTTCGTTCGTCATTTGGTTTATTCTTGATATTGGCAAGTGAATCAGTTGGTAACAGAGAAGCCAAAATTCACAACAACCCATAATGCAATCACACGCGCACGCAACAAAAAAAAAAAAAAGAGTAATGAAAACCGAGTTCTTTAGATCGGTGACTAAGAGCTCAAAAGCTCTCTTAATCCTTATCAGTTGGTAGTCACTAGGTTCATGCTTTTGGAAGTCGGTTGCCAAGAAGAATAAAGAAGAACGAGTTAGATGAATGAAATATAAAGAAAAATAAATAAATAAATAGGAGGAAATTCTAGACCTCCGAAAGGTCTTGGGAGTAGGCTTATTCCTCTCCCCGATAGATAAAATGGAACGCCGTGAATAAAAGCATTTGTATCTCCATCACGGCGGACAAAATGATATAAGTCTATCTCCTCTAGCAAGATCTTAAGGCGGTACGTCTACTGAATCTCCTTAATCGTGAGCTCGAGCCAATCCATATGCATTTATAGTATGAATGTGGATGCCATGATGCGGTACGCGTTCGGGTTGAGTTGTGCTAGTGTGAGGTTATAGGTTATCAAGACCTCGCAAATGAAAGGATAAAACAAAAAAACGGGTGTTGTGCTATATTATCATTCGGTTGAACGCAACCGAATACATAGGCAGACAAGTAGATTGCTTGTCATGACGCATTACCCACAACTTTTTGGACTTCGACAAGTTGAATATCTTTTTGATTACATGGAGACTCTGGCCTTAAGAGTTGGTGTCAATTTCTTTTATGCACTAAATCCTCAAATGGCCTCGCAACCTCCTTGCTGAGCATGATCCTTAAGTGGAAAGCAAGGATAAATAGGCAAATTCCCTCCGTGGTTGAGGATCTGGCTCTACAGACTCCCATGTTGAGTTCTCTTGAGCTGGCTCAATTCAAATCGTCTGATACTTCTTTTTATGAGTATTTTAGTGATCGGTACGTCATTCTCTATTGCCTTGTCGGCGAACCTAACCCTCTCGTGGTCATGGGATGCGTCTTAAGACTTTTTCTGAAAAAGAAAAGGAGGAAATCAAAATGAAATCCTAAAGGATCATCCAAGTCCAAAGATCACGAGGGGACTTTGTCTAAGCACGGGATTTATGTTATAACGGGTTATTGCGACTAGCTAGAATACTGAAGAATCAGTGACCAAATACTAATTATTTGCGGCCAAACAAGTACGAGTGGTTCCTAAGGATTCTAAGTTTGACAAATTATAGAACACTCCTAAAAAATGTGTCTTAGTCAATATTCAAGGCTATGAGTTTGTATTGACATTTCAACAGCATAAAACTCGGAAGTTAAAAGCTAAATGCAAATTGAAAAAGCAACTAATATGTACTGGTGTTTAGGACGGGTGTTCTACACAATATTCTACAACTGACAGGAACACTAGTAAAATAGTAAATAAAATTGAGCTATATTGTGAGAACTGAAATAAAACAACAGAAAATAAATGACAACAAGAATTGGTAACACGGTTCGGCTAAGCCTACGTCCGCGGGACCACGCCCAGATGGTAGAAAGTGATTCACAACTTTGAAACATATGTACACCCAGTCTTATACACTAAGAAGTCCCTCCTTACACTGCCGTCGTCTACCCCGTCTCCTCTTTGTGAATTACAATACGAGATCCTCTCGTGTCCGAGCTCCCCTCGCTTCCACAAAGATCTCTCTTGAGACTCTTTTCTCCCATTCAATCAAAAATATTTATAACAAAATTACAAAGGAACAATATAAACTCTGCAGTATTTTTATCTCAATCTCACAATAACATTACATCCATTAATGCTTGTAAAGAGGTAATTCTCACCCCCAAAAAGTTCTCCAAGCTCTTTAGAATACAAGGAATCAAGCATGTTGAAGAATATGTGAAACTTTCTATATAAGGAATATTAAATATGATTGAAATTCTTATAAAGCACTTGTATGAGTGCAACCAATATGTTACATCATAAAATTTCTCTCTCATATGTCTATCTCTCTATCTCTCTTCTACTTTTATTTTAGGATAAATTTCACTAACACCCCTTAAGTTTTGCTGAAATGCCATTGACACCCACCCCCCTTGGCTAAAATTATTATCATCAACACCCTCCCAAATTTTATAAAAATACCACTAACAGGCCCTCTATCAAAGTTCCATTAAAAGGCTTTTAAAAAATCTATTAATTATTTAAAAATGACAAAAATACCCTTTAAATTGGAAAAAAAGTAAAAATTACACGAAATATTTATTTTTCAATATTTTATTTTAAACTCAAATCATTATTTGTGTCATTTTTGTTTAAAATATATCATTTATTACAATAAAAATAAAAAGTTAAATTGTAAAATTAATTTATTATAAATGTTTAAAAAATATATTTTATTGATTTGTTATTTAGTGTCTAAGGTGAGAAATAAGAGAATATATCTTAGCCTAATTTTTTCCCTATTCCTAATAGCCTAATCCATGATATTCTATCTATTTTTTATTCTAAATCTAATTATTAATAATGTATTCTCCCATAAGGATAGAATTAATATTAGGGAATTTTAAGAAAATAGCCACTGTTTACAAAATAATTTTAAAAAATAGCCACAGTTTCAAACAATTTAAAAACTAGTCATATCATAAATTTCTCACAAAATTTTGCCTAGAGTCTTAAATTTCTGACAATATTTTTATGTGTATTGTTGTTATTGTCAGAAATTTCTTACAGTTTTATGGCTAGTTTTTAAATTTTTAGAAACTATAGCTATTTTTTAAAAACACACAGTCTAAAATAGCTATTTACCTAACTGACTCTTAATATTAACCCAAAATAAAGATCGATGAGATTTAAGGGCATTTAGGTCTTTTTTGATAGTTAACTAATGGAACCTGTTAAAGGGGATGTTGATGGTGTTGATTTCCATCAAATGAGTGTCAGTGGCATTTCAACAAAATTAAGGTAGTGTCAATAAAATTGACTCTTTTTTTTTATCAAATTTGTCTTATTGCAATCTCTATTAATTTTATAACAAACAAACATTTATTGTGTTCGTAAATTTTTCCATTTTTAAAGAATATAATTTTTCTAAGGGTGGGTGCAAAGGGTGGATTTAGATGCACCCTACATTCAAATTTAAAAATTGCTGATTAAAAGTAGTTTTAAAAATCGTGTTAGACAAGTATAAAACTCCCCCATTAAAAGCCATAAGCTGTATATCTTACGAATATGCGTCATAACTAGTATCTCCTAAAATGTAAATTCATAAAACATTATCAATCGAACCCATCTGCCGGGGTTTTACTAGTGAGTGCTTTCTTATAGAATTGTGCCAAAAGGATGTCCTACGCTAGCCAGCAAAATACAACGAAATTGGCAATAATCACAGCATGGATACAACAATTACAAATGATGTATGAGATTTTATTGAGCATATTACAAACGAAGTTAGACAAAGAAAACTTGCCCAACATTCAATAGACTCTCATGAGGAACATTGAATATCACACTGTTCTCTCTGCATATCTTCCTAAGAAAAGCATATATGTAATCGACAGCTATCTTCTTATAGAACTTGGAATCCCTTCTTGCTCTGATTACTGTATTCCCCAAAATGTGCACCACTCCGGCGTCTCTACAACTATTCAAAAACTCTAGCTCATCGATCTCTGTCTGGCTGCTCACCTGCCCAGATGACCCGAATGTATTGCTGTTTATGTGCGCCGGAGACTTGACAGGCACGATTGAATCCACAGACGATATCGTTAAATCTACACTGGAGGAAGTCGTGTTGTAGTTATTATTCAACAGACCATCACGCGACTGCTCGGTTTGCTGGCCATAAATACTATACTCGTCTGAGTCTGAACAGCCTTCCATCATGGATTCGAGCCTGACAAACATGAAAAGGTTGTCAAACAGTTTTTTCTCAAAATCATCATCTTTCTTGTGGAGGTCTTTGTAGCCATATCTTGCGACACAACGGAACATGTGGAAGTTCTTCGGTCCAATTCGTTTCACGAGGAACCTTTCTTCGTCTGGGACAGTGTAGACAGGAAGATACTTCACACAAACAAAAACAACAACGGAGTGGATGGCTGGTAGGTTTGTGATGAAGTGGGAAAATATGTTGGGAACCCCACTGGCAAGCTCAGTGTAAACAAGTCCTATACCAGGGACCCGAACGAGGCCCAAACTCGGACCAAGTCCAAGAATCCACGCCATTGAGACTTTACTGTGCATTTCAAACTCGTAGCGCTTCACCGTGCCGTAATGCCAAACATACATGATGATAAGAAAGGTTCCAGCAATTACAAGTGGAACCCACCCACCTTGATCAATCTTGAAGAGTACAGCAGAAAAGTAAGTCCCCTCAACAAGCAATGATAAACCAGTGAAGATCACGACAAGGATCCAATGGCAACGCCAAACTAAAATCATGATCAGCGTCATAATCAAAGTGGTGACCAGCATTACTATCACGACTGCTGTACCTGTTGCAACATGAAATGTTATGCAACGGAATACAAGCATGAGTTTAAATTCAACAAAGACTAACGATATCGAACACCAGCATGCATCTCTTTCTTACCATAAGCATTTCCAATTTGGCTTTGGTTTTTGAAGCCAGCAGTGACAGCAATACATAGAATCATAAGGATCCAGTTGATATCTGGAACATATATCTGGCCCAGAAAGTTCTTGGACGTATGTACAACTTTGACTCTTGGAAAACAACCATGTGCTAGCGCCTGCTTAATTATCGAAAATGTTGCTGATATAGTTGCTTGACTTGCAACAGCAGCCGCGGCAGTTGCTACAAGGAATACCGGCCAATAAATGCTTCCTGATTTATAACAATAGCATGGTAGTGAGGAGAGACAATCGTATAGATAACTGTGGACTGATTTATAAGAGTTGTATCAAAACGGCAACAAACCTGGAATAGAATAATAAAACGCATCGACCACATGCTCATGGTGTTGCATAAGATATGCAGCTTGTCCAGAATAGGCTAATAGAAGGCAAGGGAACACAACGACAATGAAAGCAATCTGAACAGCTAAAACTGGAAAATGGGCCAAGTCCGCAAAGAGTGCTTCCGTCCCTGTAATGATAATCAGCAGCATGTCAATGTAAGTAATCAGCAGATTTTTTTTTTTTTACTTGTGCCTTACAAAATAATAGAGGTAACTAGCATCCATAGTCCCTGAAATTTTTAATATAATATTTTATCCTTGATCTATTTTTATAGGAAAAAATCTCCAACGATTAATTTCTTTTTTTTTTTTTTTTTTTTTTTGCAATGTTGGTCCGATTGACAGAATATCTTCACGTCGAAGACCCTCTCTCGTTTATTTAATTGGATTCCCCATGATAACCTCTCCAGTTAGAGACCCAAATTGAGACAAACTGCCAATGGTTCCACCTAAAACTCCATTAACAAAATATGCCATCAATTCCTTGTATTTCTACTAGCGCAGATCAAGCCCAGGCCAAGCTTTTGGAAATCAATTGTCTTCTTCTAACACTACAAATCAAGTTGAGACTAAATCTTCATTATTATTATTATTATTATTGAAAATTAAAATAAAAACCTAAGATCAAGTGGCTTGTGAAGCTTTCCAACAACAACCAATTTCCAGCCACAACCAAACCAAAACAGTCACAACTGTCCAAAGCTTATTGGAGAAAAATCTCAGATCTCAATGTAGAGACTGGAAATCTAGCACATTTGGTGGCTTTGCGGGAAAGGAGATGTAGATGAGAGTGTAGTCCTCGGTGAAGCACAAGACACGCATTTGCGCTGGCGCAGAAGGCGCAGTTTTAGCAGCGCAACCGGGCAACTGTGGCTTGGGGCTGAGATTCGGAGGTGTGATGGTCATTATTTTGTACCACACAACATTGAGATTTGCGAATGAGAAAACTCTCTCTCCATAACCTATGGTGAAGAATGTCTATGAGAGAGAAGATCGTGGATGTTGAAACAGAGATGAGAGCTTGTTGGATTGGGAAATTTTTTTTGTTGTGGGTAAGTTTTTGTTGTGCTGGGTAATTTTAGGAATTCTTGGTTGCAAGGAGAAGTTTTTGTTTTTTGTTTTTTTTTTTTGTGTTTTTTTTTTTCCTTTCTAGGTTTCGGGGTATTAAGGGAAATTTCAATAAATCTTCAGGGTCATGTGTTATGCACATGACGTATATTCCGTTTACAACTAACCATTTGTTGTCAATTGAACTGATGTTGCCAAGAAAAGTAAACTGCGGGAGATTTATGCCTATTAATATAGATCGAGAACTAAAGCGTACAACGTCCAAAGTACAGGTACCGCAGACGCTACTTACCCAAATAATAAAAAAGACTTATCTGAATCTAAAAATTTGATGAATGGCATTATATACCAGTTATGCTAAGCATTATACCACCAAGAGACGTCCATCCATCTTTGCCATTCCTTCTAAAGTAACGATATATGTAGACAGGCGAGAAAGCTTTTAGAACACTGCTGTCATATTTCCAGATGTTGTACATTCCAATACCTCCAATCAAGAGAAACCACAGCAACACAATTGGTGCAAAAAGCCAACCAACTCTATCTGTACCATAATGTTGCATGCTAAACAAGCCCACTAATATAATAGCCGCAACAAGTATAATAATATCTGTTCAAGGCAGCAGGCTAAAAAAGGTGAGTTTTTAAATAATCGTGCAACATGAAAGAATGTAGGACATTAAAAGAAATGAAGAGATCAAGGGCAAGAGTATATGGAAATACCAGGGTTCATACTGGGTCCTCTTACTTTGATCCCACCAACAGCTGATAAAACTGCCCAAGAATAGCGTAGTCCACTAATTTCAGGGTTATACAATCTTACGCAGCAGAATGAGTAGCAACAAGAATGAGTCTATCTATATGCTTTCCCTAATCAAGTTCTTGAGAAATATGTAATAAAAGAATTTGAGAATATCACACATATTTGATACCAATTAGGTTAAATAAAGGTTTAGATGGATCAAAGTGAGTGGCATTAGCAATTATTATTGCAGCATATTTATCACAAGAAATGAGGGTCCTTCCTTACATATCTAGAAATTAAAAAGATAGAAACAACCAGAAAAACATCATTAACCGCATGTTTATGTTTGTCATATATATATGACAAATATGCAAAACCAAAATACAGACTGACAAAAAAATAGAACTTGTATCTAATTTGAAAAGGCATTTATGTGGAGGGCAGAGAAACAACTACTTTGTGGTATTTGTATTTAACGATAGCTTTATATTTCAACATTAGATATATCTACATAAAGGGTACCAGATATAGCAGGAGTAAGAATGCCATCCCCAATGACCATACAAGTGCCAACAAGGACAAGAAGAAGAAGCGAAGTCTTGCGAGAAGCATGGGCTTCAAGCCATCTCTTGGTTTTCGCAGCGTAGGAATGTTCCGGGAAGGTCGTACGACTGTATGTAGTGAGCTCTTCGTCGGTCCGGTGCTGGTTTGGAATGATTTTGACTTTGGCGTGTCGACACAGCAACGAGTAAAGAGCCAACGTTCCACCTGAACATCGTAAACAAAATAACTAGTCATGTATCTCAATGTCATACATAGGCGTGTATATACATACATATAAGAAAATACGAAATTTGTGTTTACCTTGACCGTTGTCATTAGCCTTACAGACGACGACGACGTACTTGAGAAGAGGGACAAGAGTAAGCGAGTATATAATCAACGAGAGAGCGCCGATCACATCCTCTGGATCTTTTATTTCGTTCGAAAATGTATTGTAAAACACATACAATGGTGATGTGCCCAAATCTCCAAACACCACACCCAGACTTTGGAATGCCAGCCTCAGAAGCAACACCACAGAAAATTTCTGAACCAAACAGCATTCAATTCAAAACTCTGTTACTTCTTTATCATCTACTTTTCGCAAAAGTCTAAAGCCAAGCAACATCAACATTAGCTAACACACGAGTCAATAGAACAACATAACCATCAATCTGATTCTTAAGAAATTGTATTTTCTTGTGACAATATCTAGAGAAAAAAGAAACAGTGCAAAATATATACATATATATATATATATATATATTTCTATATATATACCTTTTCTCTGTACATATTCCTAAGTCTGCCAGCCTCTTCGTCCATGGGCTGATCAAGCTTCTTATCCAAATCCCACATACTTCCTCTGTTCTCAGTATCTTGATCATCCTCTCCGCTCGAACCCATATCTCAACTCTATCCAATCGATTCGATTCGATTCGATTCTCAAACCAACAATTCAATCCCCAAAATCAAAACATATAAAACAAAAACCCTAACCCTTCACGCCAAATTCAAATAACCCAGCCATAAACATAGCACCTAATCCAAACCTTCAAACACATCGCACACTTGACATCAAATCCATGTTCGATTGAACCCAATAAAAACTTCAATTCAATCAATAAGCTCAGAAATAAAAATAAAAACTAAGAAAATATAGACCAAAAGAAATAAATTAAACCCAGACACAGAGACCCACTTAAGACCAACAACAACAGCTCAGACGCAGAAATAATGGGAAAAGAGACAAAAGGGAATTGGTATTTATTAGGCTGAGGATGAAATTTTTGTTCAGGTGGGGTCAGCTTAGTGAAGAGGCCCAGTATGAGCCACGAGATCGAAGAGATCAAATTAAGGCGGTTTTTAGAGAGAGAGAGAGAGAGAGAGAGAGAGAGAGAGAAACAAATTACTAAAACAGAGGCGGAAATGGAAGTCGTCGTGGTGGTGTTTATCTTCTTCGTGGGCTTAGAGCTCAGCGCTTTTGGCGGCTTATTCAACGATGACACAATACTCTCGCAATACTCTGTTTCTTTCTCTTCTTTGCTTTGCTCTATCTAATCTGTAAATTTGTAATCTCTATTTGTCGACGGTGTTAACGCCGTTTATTTTTAAACGACGTAGCTTACGTCAATTGACGGCTAAACTTTCGAAAACGTTTTTGTTGTTTCCCTGATTTGCACATTAATGTCTTGGAGTTGGAGTGGGAGGTGCAGGGCAACTTGTGTTTTCCTATTGCTCGTGCTACGGATTATTACATCATAACAGGCTTGGTAATATAAATATAAATTATTATTAAAGGGAGAGTTTCAAATTAAAGCATCTTTATTTGTATTATATTAGTTGGGAATTTTAAGAAAATAGTAACTTTTTAGAAAATAATTTTAAAAATAGTAATAGTTTTAGAAAAGTTAAAAATTAACCATTTTAGAAATATTTTGCAAGTGTCAGAAATTTTCTTACAGTAATTTTTATATGTTATTTTGTTATTGTCAAAATTTTTTTACATATATTATGATTAATTTTTAAAATTTTTGAAACTGTAACTATTTTTGTAAAATATACAGTCTAAAATAACTATTTAACTAACTGACCTATATTAATTTGAGTGTCCGACTCAAGGATAAGGCCTATAAGGCGATTGCCTGAGACCTCCTTGAACCAAGGCCCCACTTTTATTAAAGAATAACGTACGCTATAAGTAGTTATTTTGTAACGACCCAAAACTCAAAACAGAGTTTTAGTTCCGAAAAATACGGATAAATTTGAACTTTTGAATATCATTTTCGAATCAAATATAAATTCCTAACACGTCCAAGAATTCAAAAGTGCAAAATAATCAGACCAATTTTATAATTATACTCGAAATCCAAATTGACCAGATTTTACAAAGTTGGTCAATTTTACAAATTGGTCACAACTGAGATAAAAATACAAATTAATTAATCAGCATAGTGCTTTTAAATTCAGGTTATTACAATCCTACCCCTTACAAAAGTTTCGCCCTCGAAACTTAGAACAAGTGAGGGTATTTCTCTCTTATGGCACTCTCGAGTTCCCAAGTTACCTCTTCTTCGGTATCATTTTCCCATTGAACCTTGACCATCGGCATGGTCCTGTTCCTCAGTTCCTTGTCCTTGCGATCTAGGACCCGCTATGGCTTCTCCTCAGAAGTAGTTTCAGGCTCAAATCTAGAATTTTGTGGCGCTCGGCCATGTACATCCCAAGCATAGACACGTGGTAGAGGTTATGACCAGGGTCATCACGTGATTTTTTGAATCTTC
This sequence comes from Boehmeria nivea var. tenacissima, assembly GCA_018132145.1. Taxonomy (NCBI): domain Eukaryota; kingdom Viridiplantae; phylum Streptophyta; class Magnoliopsida; order Rosales; family Urticaceae; genus Boehmeria; species Boehmeria nivea. The sequence goes on from CM030882.1 coordinate 5,482,914, forward strand.
TCTTACTTTTAACTAACGGAGAAGAGCAACACATCCAATCATGAAGAGCTTCATTGTCCCTTGGACGTAAATCTCTGCCAACCTACTTATAGAGCACGTCATCCACATAAGCAGAAAGTGCACCGACTTTCTGAGCCTATTTACAATCACCCAATATGTGTCGCAATGACACGCAAATCTAGTGGTCCTCGTGGGGATTGCCAACTTTGAAGATGTTGTGAGACGGCCTTTGAGCTCTTGAAAACTCTCTTTGCACGTCGGAAACCACGAAAACTTGTCATTCCTTTACGTGAGACGGCCTAACGGTAGAGCGAGCTTGGAGAACTCCTCTACAAATCGATTAAAGTGTCCGACTAAGCCAAAGGAATGACGGTCTTCTGGGACCGTTTCTCTGAATCTATGGCACCGATCTTTAACGGGTCTGCTGATTTTCCTTCTTCAGATACCACATGACCGAAAAATAAGGCTTACCCAAACAAGGTTCAAACTTCTTGGGCTTTTAATAGGGCTTTTTCTCGATTACACGCTGCAAAAAGGCTCGTTCATGTTTCTCATGCTCCTATTTTATTTTCGAATAATTGAGAATATCATCGTTAAAGACTATAACGATCATGTTGATATAGTCTTCGAAGACACAATTCGTTACAACCGTAATACGGCTGGGGTATTGGTGAGTCTGAAAGACGTCACTAAGGGCTCACAATGTCCGTAACTAGTACGGAAGGCGAACTTGGGCATAAATTCCTCGAGCCTTTAACTAGAGATAGCCTGATCGTAAGTCTTTACCTCGAGAATCAATAATAATCCACTTTGAGAGGGATTGCGCAGCTTACCCTATCTTGTCATTCTCTTGGCTCAAGGGGTTGTGACTACCGCAATCACCCTCATTTTCTAACATAGAGTACGGATGCTCCCAACGTTGAGCGACTGGGTCTTATAAAACCCCTGTTAAACAGCCCTTTCAGCTGAATTTAACCCATTTAATCCCGTCGGGATCACACACTGGGCGGTACTCGATAATAGTTCGATAACGGACTCAATCTCAAGGTCGAGAAGTAATATTAGAAGGTCCTCCGAAAGGACATGAACAGAGTTCCTTACGATCGAAATATCCAGAGCTTGATGCGTATCCTCTTGGGACAGGTCCTAATGCGAGCGAGGAATCCCTGACAGTCCTTATCAATCACCCTTCGTACAGCTTTTAAAATCATTCAAGGCTCTAACGCCTTTAACATGTCCTTGAGCAGGGGTTGGTGGTCGTGGCAGTGTTCGAAAGGACTTACACTTTTTATATTCAAGTGAGTTTTTGTTTTGTTTTGTTTTTTTTTTTTTTTTGAAACTAAGCATATGGTCTTACAACTGCACGAAGCTTAAGCCACTACTCTTGATGGGACTGACCTTAGGATGGCTACTCAGAAAGGGTGGCAATTGATGGTCATACATGCACATCGTTATCCAATTATGTTAAAAAAAAAAGAGCCTATTATATTAAGAATTAAACATCCTCGCTTGTGGGACCATCTGCCATTTGCGTGCCTCTAACAGCCTTCATTTCATGTAGGGTCAGCAATAATGTTTCTTCAAGTGATATTGATGGCTAAAAACTCGAAAGGCACTTCTTTTAGGAATTAAGGCTAATGGTGAATAGCTGCAGGCTACCATTGGTCTACTCGAGGCAGCAGAGGTAGTGGAGAGCTACCACTCTGAATGAGAGTGTCCTTTGGACCGTCACTCCGAGTCCTAAATCTCGGCTTCCTCCTCAAGTTTCGTCATGCTCGTACTACTTGAGAAAAGCTCCAATCAACTTTATTAAATTTAATATCTCATGGCTCGTGAAATAAAATAAAAGTTACTCACTTTGGCGACAACAAAGGAACCACGCTTGTGCATGCGGGATTGTCTACAGGACCGGCTAAACCGTGGCTCTGATACCAACTTTGTAACGACCCAAAACTCAAAACGGAGTTTTAGTTCCAAAAAATACGGATAAATTTGAACTTTTTAATATCATTTCCGAATCAAATATAAATTCCTAACACGTCCAAGAATTCAAAAGTGCAAAATAATCAAACCAATTTTATAATTATACTCGAAATTCCAAATTGACCAGATTTTACGAACTTGGTCAATTTTACAAATTGGTCACAACTGAGATAAAAATACAAATTAATTAATCAACATAGTGCTTTTAAATTCAAGTCATTACAATTTGGAACTATGGGTATAATTATGAAATTAGTATGGTTATTTGCATTTTTGAATTTTGGACTGGTTAAGAACTTATTTTATACTTGAATGTGATATTAAAATTCCTAACTATTCGAGTTTAACTTATTTGTGCGATTTTTTTGGAAAATTTTACCTATTAATCATTTTGTTTGGCCCAATTGACCCAACTCTACAAGCCCATTGTCTTAGGGTTTTATCTCATATGTTTTCCCCTTTCTTTTTCGGGTTATTTACATATATATTCACTTTAGGAGTGAATAATACATTTTGATTCACTATCTACAACATATATTAACCCCTTGTTTGGTTTGGCCATTTTGGCCATTCCATCCCATTTATTGGGATGGAAATGAGATGGAAAAAATGGTTTTAAAAATGGTTTGGAATAGTTTGAAAATGGTTTGTAAAAATGATGTAAGAATGGTTTGACTTTGCTAATTTCGAGGTGATATGAATGGTTGAGATTTAAAGATATTGTATAGGGATTTGGAAAGTTGAAAAAAATGGTTGAAAAAAAAATGGAATGGAATGGAATAGTTTGAATGATTTGAAAAGTTGAAAAAAATGAAAAATGGGAATGGAATGGGATGGGAGAAATGGGTTATACAAACATATGGTAAATTAGTTCAAACTAATTAATTATAGTACTATAATACCCCTACCCATTTCAAAACTCAGATCCCCATTAGAATATTAAACAAAAAACTTATTTTTCGGAACTTATTTTTTACTGAATCCTAATTTTCAGATTACAAACAAGGAACATTAGATGAAAAACCGCCCAATTTCATATTCAAAATTGAATAACACAAAATTATTGAAAAATGAAAAACCGCCCAATTTCATATTTAAAAAACACAGTATACTAATATATCATATTCAAAAATAAATTACACAAATTCGTTGAAAATGAAAATTCGAGAAGTTCTATATGTTAAAAAAAAACTATACTAATATATCAAATGAACAAGATGAAATATCATATTCAAAATTGAATAATACATGTTTATTAAAAATGACCAACACGACATGCTAGGCTTACTCACCTTGAGAAAAAATAAAAAGTTTGTGTATCAACACTTGTGCGTGGAAGGAAGATGAACGCTGCTTGGAAGAAAATTATGAACTAAACCTCTGGATATGGATGCCACCAATAATTTTATTTTGAATTTGAGTGAGCAATACTTGTTTTCTTTCCTTTTTATCTGAGCTAACATTAAATTACAACTAATATCGCAAATTAAATTACGTGTATTTATCTCGATAAATATTTCCCGCGAATTGCGGTGTTTGAAAGTTACAAAAATATTCAAGAATATGTATATTGCTTTGAAAATTCATACGTATAAAAACACTTTAAATTACAGCTAATAACGCAAATTGAATTAAGTGTATATGTCTCGATAAATACTTTTCATGAATTGCGGTATTTAAAAGTTACAAAAATATATAAATTTGAATATGTATATTGCTTTGAAAATTCATATGTACAAAAACACTGAATACGTTTTTTTTTCTGCTATCATTTATTTACAAATAGTATGATAATTAATATTTGAATATGTGATATTAATAGCTTGTTTTGATTTGGTCGTCCCTATAAATAAGGGGTTTGATTTTTTTTTTTGGTTAAAATTAATTTACAAATAATTTGATATTTAAAATATGTATCTTTATCTTAGTAAATAACAACCTCCACATCCTCCACGTATCTTTATCTATTATATTTGAATATTCAAATTTTAAATATTTGTACATGTTTGATTACTTGGTATTATAATTGAAAATACAGAAATTTGATATTCAAAATTGAATATGTGTAATGCTTTGAAATTTCATATGTATATATTGTAGCACTGAATATGTATTTTTTTTTGCTACAGTTAATTTACAAATAATATGATAATTAAATTAATTACGTAATATTTAGGGATCTAATATATTGGAATATTAAAATTTGAATATGTGTATAATTTTTTTTGGTACGCAAACGGAATATGTGTACAATTTAGTTTTCTTAAAACTACACGTATTGTAATATTAACGAATATTTATGGATTTTTTTTTCTAAGTCGAATATTTGTGGAATTAATGATATGATTTGATTTATTCATCACTATAAAAAGGGGGTTTGACTAAAACAATATAAGGTAACAGATTTAAAATAATCTAAATCCTAATTTATAAAAAAAAAAAACAAAACCCGGGTTGATCTAAAACTGATCCACTAAGGGGTATATATGTCCAATAAAACACACCACCTAAGCACAATGAATTACCCCTGTTTGCCCCACCCAATCTTCCATTCCATTCCATTTTTTCACTTTTTTCAATCTTCCAAACCATTCCATTCCATTCCAATTTTTTCAACTATTTTTTTCAACTTTCCAAATCCCTATACAATATATTTAAATCTCAACCATTTATACCACCTCGAAATTTACAAAGTCAAACTATTTTTCAAACTATTTTTTAAACCATTTAGAATGGTAATAAATGACTAGAATGGTTTACCCAAGCACAAGCTTACTATGATAATACTTGTATTTATTTCTCTTCTTTTTCACTCTACAGCCACGCACCACCGCCCCTCCCCCCCCCCCTACTTCTGTCTTCGCTCAACTCACCTCTCTCTCTCTCTCTCTCTCTCCTTCCCTCCCACCTCGCCGGAGCTCCGCCTTGCTCACTGCTCGTCGGGCGAGCCCCCGAGCGCCCAGCCACTGGCATGCCCCTCCAGCCGCGGTCCAGGCGGACCCAAACCCTCCCAGCAAGCTTCTCCGAGTCGTGCCTCCTTCGCACGACCCCGACGCCGTTCAGTGCGCGGCTCTGCGCCTCCCGCATCGCAGCCTCGCGCGAGACCCCGCCAGCGAGCCCAGCTCCTCCACGCGACTTCCGTCGCATCCCCTCGCTCCGGCGCAACTTCTCCGGGCGCGAACCAGACCCCACAGTGCCTCCGTGCGCTCCGCGCGTACTCCTCGCGCAGCCCCCGCACGTCTCGGCCCGAGCTCGCGCGGTCTCGCGCGAGCAGCTCTGCCAGAGACTCCAGCGGAGCGCCACCACGCCGCTCCACGCTTCCCAGCCTCCTTGTCTCGCCCAGGCCCTGGCGCCTCGCCCTCGCGCTCGCCCACGCCCACCCAGCCCAGCGTTGGCGTCTTCTACGCAGCCCCGAGCCCCGCTCGCCCTTGCCCGCGCGCCGCCTCTCCGCGAGCCACGCCGGGCCCAGCTCCTCCGTGCAGCCGCGCAAACCCCGCGCACTGCCTCCCCGCGAGCCGTGTACCTCTACCCCCGCCTCCGCGAATCGCAACGACGCTTCGCTGCCTTCGCCGTGCTTGGGCATGCTCCGAGTCACGTTGAGGTAAATCCTTGAACTCGTTTTCAAACCCGACGATAACATATGTTCGTGTTGGTAATGATTGGTGATATTTTGTTTAATTTCGATTTGCGAGTTATGATCCTCGGTACGATTAATAGTCGAGTTGTTTTAAATCCAAATTGTTATTTTCAATTAGCTTAGCGAGATTACAACAAATGTGTGGATGCTTTGTAATGCTTGTGTTCGTATTAAAATGGACTTTTTGACTTACAACCTCAACGTTGATCTAGTTTTCTTTTGTTAGAGTTTTTGGTGATTTTGTTGGCAACTTTGAAGCGAGTTATGAGTTGAAAACTCGCGATTGTGTCAAAATTGTCTCGAAGTTATTGGGTCTTGATAAACTTTTTTTTGTGGTCGTTGAAATTGGTGAATTAAGCATTTGGTTGGTTTTATTTCCTTTAATGGTGATATTTGTACTGTCAAGGATTAGTGTTTTTGGTAATATTATCGTTTTGGAAAATCTAATGTTTTGTGGAAATCGTGAATGCACGAACTTGAATAATTGGTTAAGGAAGCAATGATTTGTGAAATTGCTTAAGGAAGCGATGATTTGTGAGTTGGAACTTTCAAAGTAAGACACTTGCAAATAGAATTTTCTAAAGGGAGATTTGTAATCGTTGAATCTCTAGATTTACCCGTGCTTAGACGAGCGGGAACTTAATTTTCTCTTTTTAGACGTGGTTTTGGAAATCTAAAATTTACCAAGAGATGTTGTTTCGAAAGTTTAATTTGGAGATTTAGCGGACTCGCGAAGATTTAATTTGTAAAAATTGAAAAGTTTTGAATGAACATTTCAGAAAAAGAAAATGGTGCACGTTCTTGTTAATCTAATCCTGTTGGGTGGTATTTTGACAAATATGCCCATTTTAAATGTAAACGAGTTATCGATTCAGGTCACAATTCAGAATGTTTCACATCGTGTTGCATTTAAATTCGAAACTTGATTCGATCCTTCTATTTTGTGCAGGATCACCACCGAAGCACTTAAGGACACGCGACCACTCATCTTCGTTTATTAAAGGTATAACTGAGCGGCCGAAATAGAGTTCTTGTCGTAAAATGATACGACGTTAGAGTTGTGACTTGAGTCTTAATATTGTTGAGATCTTTGAGAAATATGTTTAGTGATAAGCCTTTGAGGCTTGAGAATTATTGTTATTATGATACCTTGAAATGTCTTTGATATCGTGTTGAATTATTCTGGTTGTTGTTGTGATGGACTGTGACCGAAATTAGTTCGGTGCTGGGTTAAAATTCGGTGAAGGCTTCGGCCGAGATATCCGAAAAATAGGGAAAACTTTGCCGAATTTCCGGCTTAAAGTTTAGACATTTTTTTATGGCTAAGTTAAGGACCGTTTAGGTCCAAGAATTTATTTCTCACCTAAACTAGTCAAGCGATAGAACCATTAGTCGAGATTGACAGTTATTGATAAAGTGACGACAATCAGGACGGGAACACCCTTAGAAGGGTTTCTCGACGAACCATTGGTCGTCTCACCGTCTAGAGTCCTATTCTTTGAATCCATAAATCCTTAAAGTTTCTTTCATCCCGAATAATTAGCAGACCTCGATGTTTACCCTCTAATTTTCGTGTTGGGCAGAAGTCTCACACAATATACTCCAAAGAGGACATCGGGAGAGGAAGACCGCGAGGACCAAGTCGGGAAGCATAGGACCTCAAGTAAGTGGATCTCCATTGTAGCACGAGTAGACTATACCATGCTTGAATTAATTGTGCATGTGTTAAGATTGTGTTAAGCATACGGTGCTTCCAAAATTGTAGCTGTTAAACTGTGTGAATCTCCATTCTAGCTAGGGCCGTGAATATGGGCTCTTGATTATGTTCGTCTCGTTTTGTACAACGAGCTTGCAGGTATGGGACTGTAGGCTCGTTTATGATATGTTGTGTTTTTCTAGGTGTGTATTGGTGTGTGCATTCATTTATATGTTTATTTGTCTGTGGGTATGGGACCACATATATAAAAATTACTCAACTTCGTGGTTCAGGTTCTAGTGTAGAGTGTGTGTCTATTTGTGTGTGTATATGTTAGTATGACTTATATGTCGGTAGGTATGGGACCACAAACATAAAACTATTTCTGTTATTGATGAGACTTTATTGCAGGTCAATGAGAAAACTTTAAGACAAGCCAATGGGAGCGAAAGCAATATATGTATACAGGTAGGGCCTGATGGGGCCGCAAGTCATTATCGGTTCCGAAATAGCCCGACGAGGCCACTAATTATGTTTCGGGACGGCCTGAGAGGACTCGGGGAGGTCGACAGACGACCTTCCTATGTGGCAATACTTTGATCATTTGGGTAGGGCTCGACGGGGCCGCGATTGTGATTTGGTTCCGAAATAGCCCGACGGGGCCATCATGCATGACATATTTCGGAACGACCCGAGGGACCTCGTGGAGGTCAGCAAACTACCTCCCAGAACGGCCCGAGGGGCCTTGGGAGGAGAGCCACAGCCCTCTCCACAGTTGTAACTTGACATTCCAGATCAGCCCGATGGGTTGATTGCGCAATCAATCCGAAACAGTCCGACGGAACCCCAGTCGTGAGGAGTTTCGGATCGACCCACAAAGGGTCAAGAGTTGTATTAGTTCTAGAACGACCCGAAAAGGGTCTAGAGTTGTTTTAGTTCTAGAACGACCCGTAGAGGGTCCAGAGTTGTATTAGTCCCGTAGAGGGTTCATAGTTATATTAGTTCTAGAATGACCCGTAGAGGGTCCAGAGTTGTATTAATTCTATAACGACCCGTAGAGGGTCCATATTTGTATTAGTTCTAGAATGACCCGTAGAGGGTTTGTATTAGTTCTAGAACGACCCGTAGAGGGTCCAGAGTTGCATTAACTCTAGAATAACCTGTAGAGAGATCAGAGTCACATGAACTTTAGAACGACCCACGAATGGATTTAGATGTGTATAAGTTCTAGAACGACTCGAGAATGGGTCCAGATGTGTATTAAATCCTAGAATGACCCGTAAGAGATCTAGAGAAGAGGTGAGGTTGACGAGACCTCCCCAATATTTTAGAATAAAGAATTCTTAAATAGTAAATCGTGTGCACACGTAATTTTTATAAGCTAAGTCAAAGAGTTGTGAACTTGAGTGAGATTGAATCAAAATATAAGATTGACTTTTGAGTCGAGATTAACGGGTCGTTAAGTTAGACTTCGTTCCATGTCACAACTCTTTTACAGGTATTGTCTCCTGCGTAGGTTCAACACCATATTTCTGAAATCCGCGGGCAAGATTATTAAGAGTGACGTTTACTCTTTGGACTACGACGACGCAATCGTCGAGTCCGTCTGGTTGTTAAATTATAGCGTTGTGATATCTCTTGATTGCTTATTACTTGTAGACTTAGCAACTTATTTATCTAATCTACTTACTGGGCTATTAGCTCACTAGTGTGCTCGTGTCGCAGGTAAGATGAAAAGAAACAAAAGGGGCAAGGCGACAATGACGACGATAGCGAGTGTATACGGGACCGACCTGTAAGACCTTACATGGACTACCGGCTAATCGTTGGCAAGGAAAATCTTTTAGTCCAAAATATTTTGTAAACGTTAAAATTAAATGTATTTTGGTTATGGTGAGGATTATTGAATCTCATGTTTAATATTAAAAGCTTGGGTTGTAACTTAATTTAAAAAGTTTAAATTTTTTCGTATTTTTCGAAACTAAAACATCGTTTTGAATTTTGGGTCGTTACACGCCTTTAGGTGCACTTGTGGCACTTAGGGCACGTGGCTCGAGAACCCACTTGGAACCACGACGCGATCGAGAGAGCTGCAGCTCACAGGAGTTGTACAAATTTGATGGGGCGCGATAGTGCTACATCGCTGTGTGAGAGCGTCGCGGCGCCACTAGACGCATAAGAACAGCGCCACGGCATCTGGCAGTTATGACAGTTTGTCTTTACTGTTTTTCAGCGAAGAGATGCGAATCTTTGACTAAAAAACGTTATTTCCTCTACATAAAACATATTTTGGATGTTTTTCAAATAAGAAAAATATAAGAAAACATCCAACAATATTGAGAAACATTTCCATTAATAAATCTTTTCCATCAATTGAGTTTTCATTATTGCTTTGGTGCAAAGTCAATCAAGGCTTGTTGTATCCTGCGGCGTATTTGCTAGTTGGTCCACAAAGCGAGATAAGACGCAAATAAATGCTTAAAAAAAGCATTTCGTACGTGATTTAAGCCTCATTCTTCATCGTTTCCTTCAAAATTTCCAACAAATTGTGCCGCGGTTTTGATGCTCTCAAAGAGAGACCATCGAACTAGGCCCCAGACTTCTGTTTGATTCCATAAGGAGACGTGCAAATGTGTGTGCAATTTAAATCGCACATATAACTCATTATGGAATATCAGATGAATGAACGTGCAACAATTCTGATGTTCTCAGAGAGAGACCATCGAACTAGGCCCTGGACTTCCACTCGATTCCATAAGGAGACGTAGAAATGGTGTGTGCAATTTAAATCTCATATATAACTCGTTATGGAATATCGAATGAATTATCGTGCAGTGGTTCTGACATTCTCATTGAGAAATAATCGAACTAGGCCCCGGACTTCCGCTCGATTCCATAAGGAGACGTGCAAATGTTGTGTGCAATTTAAATCTCACATATAACTCGTTATGGAATATCGAATGAATTATCGTACAGCGGTTCTGATGTTCTCAGAGAGAGACCATCGAACTAGGCCCTGGACTTCCGCTCGATTCCATAAAGAGACGTGCATTCAGAGGGTTTTAGTACTTACATAGCTATTCTTGTGGAGGATCCTAAGCACGGCATTGGTTTTTGGAGGCGACGAACATTCATCTAAATAGCTCTGTTTTGGAGAAGACAATCCCCTTTGGAGTCGCCATTGTTCTTAGTGGGTTCTAGCTAAGACAAATCTAAATGTAAAATTGGTATGGAGAAACAATACTCATGGATTGGAGTGGGGAAACCTATTCCTCTAAGAAGGCCATTTTTGGATTCCCTACGTACTTGTCGTGGTGACACGAATGTTATACAACTAGTAAATGGTGGAGTTCCTTCCTCCTATTTATAGGAAGGAAACTTTTGCGAGTTTCAAATTTTGCCCTTCTGAGAGTTGCATAATTACAGCTATAGAAATAATAAAGCGTTCCACTCCAAATCTATAAGTATTTCCCTCCATTTGGAACGGGTTCCACCAAACTCGTCCATTACTTTCATGCACCAACAGATACTGTTGAGGTATTTAGAAAAATGCAGAAAATAATAGGATACTGCCAAAGGCGGAAGTAAGGTCGAGGCGTGCTAGGCACTGTCCTTAAGGATATATTCCGCCCCTCTCGGATAATATCCGGGTACAATACTGGCTTCACGGCGACCTAATCTTCAGGATTCAACGACCTGAGCTTTGTAAGGGTGTACTCCCAATACTTAGCTCTAGAACAACTATTTGACTTTGAACCTCTAGCAAGAATAGAAATGACACTATTTTAGAATATGGATTATAACTCACAATTATTTGATTTATGATCAAACAATTACTCAGAGAAATAAAAACTCCAAAGAAATAGAAGAGAGCACAAGAGAAAACAAAAAGCAGAGAAAGAATTGCTTCTGATGGTGTATTGAAATCTCTCAACAAAGGCCTTTATTTATAGGCCAGGAAGATGTCATTTTGATTGTTTTTCATGCTCAAGGTAACACACTTATACATAAGCACCGAAAGCATCTTTGCTTGTACAATATGCTAGATTTATTCAATATACCACATCCTGATTGTTGAAGCATGCCACATAAGCCATATTTGTAACTCATTATTGTACAAAAGAATATTGTGACTTTTGGACTCAAAACGAAAAAGGTGTTGGCAACAAAATTGTCTTGATGACATGGATATCCTATTAAGCACAAAAACGTTATTGACAAAGCCAGCTCAGCATTATATTTGAAATAGAAAATCCAATGCATAAGAGCTAGTGCCTTTCGAGCTATGAACTAACTCGTAGGATAACTAATCGTGAATCACAGAAACTTGGTGAAACTAAGTTTTTATGAACCAATATTCCTTGGGTGTGAAACAGAGGATTAGCACCCACATTGAACTCTCTAAGTCGAGCTGTTCTGCAGTTTGGCACATTATCGGCTGTGCGCCTACCTGGAATTTCAGGAGCGCTCTAGAGAGTCTGCCTAAACTCTCATAGGAACCGACCCGGCCCCAGTTCCATACTCATATAGGTGAACTTCCATCAAGTGTGTACTACAGTTTAACACACCACCAATAATATATACACACATATATATAGGCTATGGAGTTCATTAAGAGCCTTTAGCTCAACCTACCTCACTGTAATCAACACTATCTCGCCATAGGAAGGGACTTCTCAATAATGAATATTAAGACACAAAGTGTCAGCGATAGTGTTACAAGACAACCAGTGACTTGTTCTTACCTCTATGAACCTACTTCATAAGATCTCCAATCACATCGGTGAGGTTACCATCACTTTTGTCTTTTTTTCTAGGCATTAGTCCCATTTCCCTCGACGTATTAACCACTAACCTCCTATTTAGCGGCTTTGTCAGAGGATCTGCCAAATTCAACTCTGACTTTACATAATCTAGAGTCACAACTCCAGATTCTAACACCTGTTTCACAATATTATGTCTCAGACAAATATGTCTGCTTTTCCCATTATAAATTTTACTCTTTACTCTTGCAATTGCAGCCTGACAATCACAGTGTATAGAAACACTAGGAGGAGGATGAATATTAATGGGAAGATTTGCCAGTAGGTTTCTTAACCATTCGGCCTCAGAACATGCCTTTTCTAAGGCGATCAACTCGGACTCCATGGTAAATTGAGCTATACACGTTTGATTAGATGGTTTCCAAGACACAACATCTCTACCAAGGGTGAACACATAACCACTAGTGGATTTTATCTCATCTGAATCAGAGATCCAGTTAGCATCGCTATACCCTTCTAGAATTGGTGGAGAGCTCTCAAATTTTAGACCATAATCAATGGTGCCTTTCAAATATTTAGCAAGCCTTTCTAATGCAGTCCAATGATCCTTATTAGGATTATAAGTATATATACTCAACCTGCTAACTGCATAAGCTATGTCAGGCCTTGTACAATTCATTAAATACATTAGGCTACCAATGATCTGGGCATACTTAGGTTGTGAGACATTATCACTTGTATTTTTCTTAAGTTTGGTATTTGTGTCATAAGGAGTAGACACTGGCTTGCAATTAAAGAACCCAAAATTTTTCAAAATAATGTTCTTGTGATAAAATAAGACCATCATCACATTTGATAATTTTAATGCCAAGAATCACATTTGTTTCTCCCATATCTTTCATATCAAAATTAGAAGCAAGAAAATTTTTAGTCTCATTTATCACATTCATGCTAGTCCCAAAAATAAGCACGTCATCAACATATAGGCATATAATCACATAAGTGTTAGTATCATAAGATTTGTAATAAATACATTTATCTACCTCATTAATCAGATAACCATTAGAAACTAACACTTTATCAAATTTCTCATGCTATTGTTTTGGTGCTTGTTTTAAGCCATATAAAGATTTAACAAGCTTACATACCTTTTGCTCGTTACCCTCAGCTACACTACCTTCTGGTTGATCCATGTAAATTTTCTTTTCCAAGTCTCCATTCAAAAATGCAGTTTTAACATCCATTTGATGAACAAACAAATTATGAATGGAAGTTAATGCAATTAAAACTCTTATAGAGGAGATTCTAGTAACGGGAGCAAAAGTATCAAAATAATCAATATCTTTTTTTTGGTTGAAGCCCTTAGCAACTAATCTTGCTTTATATTTATCAATACACCCATCAGGTTTTAATTTCTTTTTTAAATATCTACAACCAATTGTCTTAGCACCTGGAGGCAGAGAAAGTTGCTTCTGATAGTGTATTAAAATCTCTCGGCAAAGGCCCCTATTTATAGGCCAGGAAGATGCCATTTTGTTTGTTTTTCATGCTCAAGGTACCACCCTTATACATAAGCACCGAAAGCATCTTTGCTTGTACAATATGCTAGATTTATTCAATATACCACATCCTGATTGTTGAAGCATGCCACATAAGCCATATTTGTAACTCATTGTTGTACAAAAGAATATTGTGACTTTTGGACTCAAAACGAAAAAGGTGTTGGCAACAAAATTGCCTTGATGACATGGATATCCTATTAAGCACAAAACCGTTATTGACAAAGCCAACTCAGCATTATATTTGAAATATATACAACAATATATACAACAGATACAAAATCCCTAATTAATTCTTATGGTTTTGTTTAAGAGAGCCAAAAACTGAAGCTATCGACGATCCTAGCTAGCAGGATTTCACATACAGGGAGTGAAATGACGAAGGGCCGCGCATTGACCATTTTGTGTGGCTGAGCTGCATCGGGGTTGGCATAGTGGATGTTTCTTTGTGTGGTCTTGTTCTCTTCCTTAACAAACCATTTTGTTGTGGTGTTTTTTTTTTTTTTTTTTTTTTTTTTTTTTTTTTTTTTTTGAGGATAGGGATTGTAGAGATAGCAAGTTCCTACAGGATACCACAAGTTCAAAAAAAAAAAAAAAAGTTCCTACAGGTTACCTGCTAATTGCAACAGAGAGAGTGCGGTCGTCGATCGGAGAGATAGAATTTAGAGAGGGGGGAGAGAGTGAAAGTGGAAAAATGAAATGTAGAGAACAAAATTTAAATAAAAAATGGCAATGAAGAAATTTTATTTATTTATTTTTTTTTTTTTTTTTTGCCTTTTTCTCGTGGGTATTAATGTCACTTATCAAGTTTCACTAAATTTGAGTCAAATGATAATTTTGAAACCAATTTAACAACTAAGAGATTATTTAAGAATTATTAAGAATATTACGACAAAATTCAAATATTATTTATGATTTTTTCATTAATTAAAGATACAAACTCATCGTCTCACTCACCGTTTCTGCGTAGGACAACTATATAACACACACACGCATATATATATATATATATAAAACCATTTTTAATTGAAATTATTTTAAAGAACTTTTGATTTCAATGCATTTATTAATTATGTTTGCAGAAAATCACGTTTAAGTTTACACGTACGTATAGCAATTTTATTTTATTTTTTTATAAATAAACCTACAAAATGGCCAATAACTACATTACTCTTATTGTTTCAACAATTTTTATGAAGTAATTGCATTTCATCAAACACCACAATACAATATAAAATTAATTACATAAATACATATATTTTTTTCGTTTAAAATATAATAGCGAGGATTTATAGTTGGTGAATAGAAAAAAGGGAAAATCTCCAAATAGTCCCTAAGTTTTAGAAGAATTCTCGTTTCGTCCTTTTATTTTTGAAAATCCCAAAATAGTCCTCGTGTTTATGACATTTGACACTAAAATATACCTTGTGGTAAATTTCAATTGATTTATTATTAAAATACCCAAACTACTCTTCATGTAATATTTTAAAGAATTTTTAAATTTGGGTATTACTGAAATTTTGAAAAGTTTAGCCATCTAATTTTGAGTTTTTATGAGTTTTTTAGTTGGTTAGATTGTATATAATTGTGTTATATTTTTTGAATTTTTTTTTTTGGCAATAAGGTAATATTAAAAATTTAAGTACGCAAATGTAATGAAATAAAAGTTGGAGAGTAATATAGTCTTTTTATTAAAAAAAAATCAATTGAAATTTACCTCAAGATATATTTTGGTGTCAAATTTAATAAATACAAGGACTATTTTGGGATTTTCAAAAACACAAGAACGAAACGAGAATTATTGCAAAACCTAATGATTATTTAGGGATTTTTCCTACAAAAAATAAAGTTTTAATAAAATTTTTAGGGTATACAAATTGTTTAGGTATAATTTTTGTAACTTACAAGTATGTATTAAGTATTTCAGAATTTTATGAATTGTTTAGGGTATACAAATTGGAAATTTCAACTACTTGTTTGGATCACTCATTCTATTCCATTCTATTTTTTATTTTTTATTTTTTTTCAACTTTACTAATCCTCCAAACCATTCCATTACATTCTATTTTTTTTCAACCATTTTTTTCAACTTTCCAATCCCTATACAATATCTTTAAATCTCAATCATTCATACCACCTCGAAATTAGCAAAGTCAAACCATTCTTACATCATTTTTACAAACCATATTTAAACCATTCCAAACCATTTTCAAACCATTTTTTCCATCCTAAAAAATAGGATGGAATGGGCCAAAATGGCCTCCCGAAACAAGGGGTTAATTAACAAAAATCTAGGGAGGGGGCCCATTCCATACCCAAGAAAATAAATCGGGTAAAATTCGGGTATTACCCGAAATTTATCCGGTGGTAAAATTTGGGTAATTACCCGAATTTTATCCGATTTTTATTTTATAAAAAATCCCCACCGTTTACCCGTCCTTTACCCGATGTTCACCCGGTTTACTAGTTTTTTTTCAATTTCGGAAGTTTGCTAATCGGACAAACCAACTCCTACTTTTTGCATTAAATGTGCTTCCTTCTCTTTCCCCCTATCTTTCTCTCTCTTACTTCTATATATTTTATTAATTCTCTTTCCACTTTTATCCGTTTCTCTCCTACTCTCTCTCACTCTCTCAAACATACTTTATTTCACATCAATCACAGCACCAGCCCACCTCCCCCTCTCTTTCCATCTCTCTCCTCCTCTTTCCCTCTATGAGACGTCACGAACATTAAAAAAAAAAAGAAAAAAAAAAGTGAAGACCGGGTAATTTTCGGGTAATTACCCGGTTTTACCCGAAAATTACTCAGCATTCCATGTTATTATTTTTCGGGTATTTACCCGGAAATATATTCCGGATAATTTTCGGGTAATTACCCAAAAAATACTCGGATTTGATTCCATGGAATTCCAAATTTACATGCTTTCGAGGATCCTCATGTGGTTTTTTTTTTTTTTTGGTGTCTTATAAAAAAAAAAAAACCACTAATAAAAGAAACTTTTTTAAAAGCTCCAAGTATCAGAATCTATTGATTACCCGGAACGCTCTCGTCCTTGGTGTCAACTGAGTTAAAGATTGGACCTAAAGAAAGGGAGCTCTCTAAACCCATTGATTACCCGGAACGCCAAATATGAAAGCTTCTAAAAAATCTTTTATATCACTTAATACTAAGCAAATAGGAATTGTAGTCCATTAATTCTAAGAATACTATAAACTAATGCAAAATATTATGAGAACTCTCAAGAAATATTTTATTAATACATAAATCTTGAAATAGAAAATCATAACCCCAATCAACCACGTCATCAAAACTAGTCCCCATCATAAATCAAACACATATTTCAAAACTAGTCACGACCCCAATTAAATAGAATAAAAATAACTGATTAGCTCCTTGAAATACACACTGGCCAGGATGCGACAGAACATAAAAACTCTAACAGCCCTAACTAACCTAAGAAGCCCAACTGGCTGCATCAAGGTGAACGCGTACTTGAGCGTCATGAGGGGGCTGTACTCGCCGCGCTGCGCCGACACAGCATAGCTCTCTCGCGTCTGCGCAACCATGATCGACTTCGAGTTTGGAGTGACGGTAATTAGCGAGTCATCAATCACATATTGCCACCCGAATGAGGCTGTGTAGTTCTCTTCGGAGGCCTCTATTGCAGTGATTGAAATAGAGCAAGCCATTATAATTACTAAGTAATATGCTATGAGAATTAAAGCATGCCTTTTGGCCATTGCCATATATTTGGCTTAACTAATTACGTTTATATGTGAAAATGAGTTTCTTTTTTTTCTTCACTTAGTTTTGGAAATTGATGAACTTAATTAGTGCGGTCTGCGTGTTATTGTTTTTATAGTTTTGACGGTGGAGGTCAGTCAAGACTCAAGAGTCGACTTTGTATGTATTTTCATGAATATTTTTCATAGTTGTGGAAAAAATGTAGAGATTAATGGCTATTAATTATAGTTAGTCTAGGTTTTAATGCGGTCAAAGTCGTCTCGATGGAAATTTCTTGGTTGTGGGGTCTTGTAGAGTAATTGAACATGGAAACGTATTTAGTGGAACAACTCTTGTGAATTCTAGCGTATGAAATACTCAAAAGCATCTACGATCCAATACCAAATTTGTGTTCGTGTATTAATGCTAAAATTTGGTATTTTGATAATATAGTATTAAATTTGACATTTTAGTATAAAAAGTTTTCTCTAATATAATATTAAATTTAGCATTTACACCCATCGCAAAAGAAATTAATGTCATCGACAACATTATATATATTTATGAGAAATTATAGTAAATATCTAATTTTTAACACCTAATTTAAATTAATACTCAATCTTTTGAAAAATATAACAAAATACCTAATTGATTCAATTACTTACATAGTGGTAGCTTGATAGGATTGAACCTATCTACGTGCTAATGGAGCTTAGCACTGGCTGGAAGGTGAGAACAGAGAGATTTGGGGAAGAAGAAGATAGAGAGAAATTAGGGAGGAAAGTGATATTTTCATTCATAGTTTCCATAACAACGTGATGGAGTATATAGTTTGTAACCGAAAAGCTAAACGACAAAGTTACCAAATAAACGTAAATAAAAATAAACATGACGCCAATGATAATTCTGTTACAACGATTCCAGAGAAGATTCCAATTATTCTTAGCACACATAATCGTCATGCCAAGCAGGTGTCTTCCTTCCCCGCGTGGATCTTTGATTCTTTGAGCTGTGATCTTCGGGCTCGACATTGGGCTCAGCGTGGTCCATTTCTTCAGCATAATCCACATCAGCTAACTTTTGGGCCTGCTCCCTCGAGGTATCCATGTCCAAGCCCAACCTCAAGTCCATATCACGCCCGGCCCGTTCAAAAATCAGCTTGTCCTCAAGCTGTAGGTCGGAGTAAAGTGCCCTAAAAGCTTCAAAATCCTCCCAGGTGCTATCTTCCGGCGTCGCCTCAGACCATTGAACCAAAATCTGGCGAACTGGACCTGTAGGCCGGAGAATAGTGCGGCAAGCAAGAATAGCAATGGGCCACGAAAGATGAGCAGTAGGCAAGACATTGTTTGGGAGTGAACAGCCTTGGGTGCCGTCACGACCAGTATAGCGTTTCAGCAGAGAAACGTGAAAAACATTGTGAAGTTTACATCCTTCCGGCAACTGGAGGCGGTACGCGACTCGGCCGATAGAAGCAAGTACCTTGAAGGGACCATAGAAACGAACGCTGAGCTTCTGAAATCGTCGTCCCGCCAGTGTTGTTTGGCGATAAGGTTGCAACTTGACCAACACCAAATCCCCTGGTTCCAAGATCACGTCGCGACGATGTTTGTTAGCCTGGTCCTCCATTCTTTGGCGAGCACGTTGTAGATTAATTTTGAGATCCCGCAGCAGAGAATCTCGCTTCACGAGTAACTCGTCCAACGCTCGAGCAGCAGAGTCTCCACGGCGATAGGGTAGAATCTGGTAGGGTTGTCGCCCGAACACCGCCATGTACGAGGTCATCCCGATACTACTCTGGAAGCTGGTGTTGTAACTAAACTCAGCCCAAGGAAGGAACTTGGACCAATCACGGGGACGGTCGTGACAAAACAGTCGTAAATACTGTTCAAGACATCGATTGAGGACTTCAGTTTGCCCGTCTGTTTGAGGGTGGTAAGCGGATGAATTTTTCAACGTCGTTCCACTGAGGGAAAACAAAGTACGCTAGAAGGAACTCATAAATATCGGATCTCGATCCGACACGATGGAGAAAGGGAAACCATGATGTTTGACGACGATATTGGCGAACAAAGTTGCGGTTTGCTCAGCGGTGAAATGGCCCGGAAGGGCGCCAAAATGAGCATGCTTGCTGAGACGATCAACAACGACAAGTATAGCCGAGAATCCCTTGGATTGGGGTAATCCCACAATGAAGTCCATCGACAAATCTTCCCATATATGTGCCGGCACCGGCAGTGGTTGTAAGAGACCAGCAGGGGGGGCGGTGGAGTATTTGACTCGCTGACACACATCACACGAATTAATATGGTGGCGTACGTCGGAACTCATGCCAACCCAGTGAAATTTAGCTGCCAACCGGGCTAGAGTTCGCTTGACACCAGAGTGTCCCGCCAATGGCGAGTCATGAAACTCACGCAAAAGAGCAGTTTTATGCACCGAATCTTTGCTAAGGCAGAAGCGATGATCATAGAAAAGATCGCCAGCAACCAGGTGGTACCGAGGTGGAGCAAGTCCCCTTGAAACTTGGTCGACAAGAGCGAGGATATCGCCGGCGCGGGAGTTCTCAGCTTTAATGTCGTCGTAGATACTCGACCAAGGTTCCGTGACCAATAAAAACGCCTGAGGTGGGTCGGTTGGGAATTCAACCGTCGATTCGTGGCGACGTGAAAGAGCATCAGCCACTACATTAGTAGGTCCAGACCTGTACACGATAGTGAATTGGAATCCCAAGAGTTTCCGCAAAAACTCCTGTTGCTACGGAGTTTGTACCACTTGTGTAAGTAATTGCTTTAAACTGCGATGATCCGTGCGAATAAGGAAAGACCGCCCCAACAAGTATTGCCGCCATTTCAATACGGCGTCCGTAATCGCCGTGAGCTCCCGAACGTACACTGACGCTCGCTGCATACGTGGGCATAGCTTCTTGCTATAGAAAGCCACCGGATGCCCCTGCTGCATCAAAACGGCTCCAATTTCTGTCCCCGAAGCATCTGCTTCGATCTCGAAAGGTTGGTTGAAATCAGGCAGTGCGAGAACAGGGGCGTTCATCATGACTTGCTTGAGTTGTTCGAATGCCGACGCGGCTGCGGTTGTCCAGCAGAAAGCGTCCTTCCGTAGTAAATCTGTAAGAGGGAGGGCAATCGAAGCGTAATTTCGGATAAATCGACGGTAATAACCGGTAAGGCCGAGAAAACCTCGGAGCTGCTTGATGGTAGTGGGAGGTGGCCACGAGTTCATGGCATCTAGTTTGGACGGGTCGGCGAGAAGGTGGCCATCATGAATGAAATGACCAAGGTACTCTATTTGGGATTGGCAAAAATGGCATTTGGAGAGTTTGAGGGCAACGGAGTGGTCGGTTAAACTTTGAAGCACGGATTGGAGGTGGATGGTGTGTGAGGGTAAGTCCGGGGCTATACACGAGAATGTCATCGAAGAATACAATGACAAACTTGCGTAGATAGGGTCGGAAAATATTATTCATGGTGTCTTGGAAGGTTGACGGCGCATTTGTAAGGCCGAAAGGCATCACAAGAAATTCGTAATGGCCGTCGTGGGTGCGGAAGGCGGTTTTGTGGATGTCGTGAGGGTGAACTCGTATTTGGTGGTAGCCCGAACGGAGGTCAAGTTTAGAAAATAAGCGAGCTTGTCCTAATTCGTCAAATAGTTCGTCTATGGTGGGAATAGGGAAACGGTTCTTGATTGTAATGGCGTTAAGTGCCCGATAATTGACACAAAAATGCCATGTTCCGTATTTTTTCTTTACTAACAGTATGGGGTACGAGAATGGGCTTTGGCTAGGACGGATGATCCCCATGTCGAGCATGTCGGAGACCATCTTCTCAATTTCATTTTTTTGAAAGTGGGGGTAACGATAGGGCCGAATATTAACGGGGCGGGATTGGGGTTCTAAGAAAATCCTATGGTCCACGGAGCGGCGTGGTGGTAGTGTTTTAGGTGGGGTGAAGAGGGGACGGTATGGGATAAGTATGCGGGTAATGGACGACGGAAGTGAGGACAGCAGCTTATTCCAGAGGATATCATCCTCGTCCGAACCAGATGGTACCGTTAATTTATCAGAAACAGTAAGTAAAAAATAATGTTGAATAGAGTCAGAAGATACCAATGCGTGGAGGGCGTTGTAAGAGATAGGTTGTGGCGTAGTGCACTGCCCTTGAAGGGTCACTGCTGTCCCGTCACGGTCAAATTGGATGGTCTGCGACGCGTAGTTGTGTCGAACCTCGCCCAGGCCCAGGAGCTATTGAACGCCCAGAACAACCTCGGGACCTTGGATAGGCAACACACAAAGGTCGACGGAGAATGTGTGGCCTTGAATGGTGATAGGAACGTTGGTGCAGCGCCATTGACACGTCAACTTGCTGCCGTTGCCCACAGCAACGTAGAATGCCGGAATGGATTCGACAGCTAAACCAAGCCGTTCGACGACACTCGGTTGAATGAAATTGTGAGTAGCTTCGTTATCAATCAAAAGTTGGACGGTGTGGTTTCCGATAACCCCCGGCAACCGTAAGGTGCGGGGGCAAGCTTGGCTGGCCAAGGAGTGCAGACTGGAAACGTCACCAGTGAGCGCGACATCGTCGGGCAAATCTGGCTCCGTAGGGTCGTCAGCGTGCTCATCGTCGGTGCCAAGGAGGAGGTAGAATTTGCTCTTACAGCGGTGACCCAGAACAAAGCGTTCATCGCAGTTGTAGTAAAGTCCTTGGTCGCGTTTGGCCTGGAGTTCAGCCGTGGTCAAGCGTTTGATTGGAAGGGGAGGTTTCGGCGATGGTGTGGTCGCGCCGGGTTTTGTGGGAGGGAGTGTTTGAGGCGAGGAGGGCCCGGAGGTGGACAGTGGTCGGGATGGGTGTGGAGAAAACGGTTGAAGGCGGCCCACGCGGGTGACGAGGTCCGAAAATTGAGCCTCAACCAGTTTAGCTCGGGCGGCGGCATCGGACAGCGAGAAGGGGTGGTGGACGAGAAGCTCGCGCTGAATCTCTTTTTTGAGGCCAGAGAGGAAAAAACTGAGTATGAGCTGTTCGTCAAGGCCCGAGGTGTGACTGAGAAGCTGCTCGAAAGCAGAATGGTACTCGTCAACGGAGCGGGTTTGGAGCAACTTCGATAACCGGCCAAATGGGTCATCATAAATGGCATGGTCAAAGCGAAGGTGGACTTCCCGTATAAAAGACGGCCAGTCGGGAATCAGACGGTTGTTCTCCATAAGGCCAAACCAAGTAGCCGCGGGGCCTTCAAGGTGAAACGCGGCGATCTGGAGGCGGAGGTGAGCCGGCGTACCGTGGAAAGCAAAGAAACGTTCGACGCGGGAGAGCCACGAGCGTGGGTCCGTACCATCGAACCGCGGAATTTCGAGCTTCATGGCGCGAACATGCGAAGCATACTCGGAGACGGGCGGCAGAGGTGATGTGACCGGAACGGCAGAGCTGGCTGGAGTCGGCAGGATGCCGGCGGCAGGGGATGCTGCACCAGGGTGGGGTGGGGGGGCTGTCTTGACGTCGGCAGTGGGCGGTGGTGAGGATTGGGGCGTATGGGTGTGTTGGATGAAGGTAAGAAAAGCAAGCATCTGCTCGTCGCTCTGCTGACGCAGCGCCGTCAACGCGTCTGATTGGGCGGAGAGAGTCCGGAGGATCTCTTGCTGTTGGGA
This sequence comes from Boehmeria nivea var. tenacissima, assembly GCA_018132145.1. Lineage (NCBI taxonomy): Eukaryota > Viridiplantae > Streptophyta > Magnoliopsida > Rosales > Urticaceae > Boehmeria > Boehmeria nivea. Next base: position 5,505,934 of record CM030882.1, read on the forward strand.
TTGAAGGGAGTCCGTTTGATTTTGGAGGCCCTTGACGACCTCGTTGAGTTCCGCATTTTTCAGCATGTTGAAGGATAAGAAGGCTCAATGAAAGCACCAATGATAGGATTGAACCTATCTACGTGCTAATGGAGCTTAGCACTGGCTCGAAGGTGAGAACAGAGAGATTTGGGGAAGAAGAAGATAGAGAGAAATTAGGGAGGAAAGTGATATTTTCATTCATAGTTTCCATAACAACGTGATGGAGTATATAGTTTGTAACCGAAAAGCTAAACGACAAAGTTACCAAATAAACGTAAATAAAAATAAACATGACGCCAATGATAATTCTGTTACAACGATTCGAGAGAAGATTCCAATTATTCTTAGCACACATAATCGTCATGCCAAGTAGGTGTCTTCCTTCCCCGCGTGGATCTTCGATTCTTTGAGCTGTGATCTTCGGGCTCGACATTGGGCTCAGCGTGGTCCATTTCTTCAGCATAATCCACATCAGCTAACTTTTGGGCCTGCTCCCTCGAGGTATCCATGTCCAAGCCCAACCTCAGGTCCATATCATAGCTGGTCCAAAAATATGTGCAAGTAATTAACAAACTGGCTATAGTTACTCAATTACTTCATAAGTTTGGGCATTTATTTTATTGTTGTGTAAATCTGGGTATTTTCTCACTTCATCGACCAAGACATAATCACGATTGATAATACGACTTGTGGTGAAGTCATGATTCATCTAGCTTTTGGAATTCTGATTACGATCCTGTCGTATTATTGATATGGCCAAACTGATTTTTTTGGTGTGTCTATTTTCTATTTATTTGTAATAATAATAATAAATTTTATATATTTGTGATATTTTTTATAGCAAAGTAAATATAATAACATTGATGTTTTTAAACAATAATAATATTGTTTTTGTTTGATACTATATGTATAACTTCTTTATAAACAATATATTTTTACATGATTTGAGTATCTATTGATTGAATAATGAATCAATATATATAATTATTTTGGAGATTTTACTCCTGATAATGCAATATAGAGTTGACCATGTGTGAAAAATTCATTTTTGATATAAAAACTAATTTTGTCAAGAGATTGCCCTTGGCTTGTATTTATTATCATGACATATTGAATTTTTACAGGAAATTATCGACTTTTTAAAGTGAATGGCAATTTCAATTCATGCACAGTAATTTCTATCCTATATCCATATATTTCATTTGTACTATTTGAATTAATGATTTGTCCTATTGATTATTTTATTTGTTAATTGTGTAATTATTAATCTAGTTCCATTACATAGTCGTATTTACGTTTCTTAATAGCATTATTGGTGTCTGGATCTTAAAATTTAATTTATGTGGTGGTAATCAATTAAAATTCAATCTATGCAAAAATTCTTCTGGATATAAAAGATTTAGTCCATCAGTGTTTCCACATGAAGGCAAAACTGTATCAAAGCTATAATAGGTTCTTGATTTCGTCGGTACTAACGACAAAATATATTGATTAATTTCATCAACTGTTTTAATTTTAGGAGCTAGCTACAATTGCACGTTGTTTTAGATATTATTTTTTTTAAACACTCTGTTTTAGATATTTAACATTATTGACATTATGTACAAAATCATTATATATTGAATGTGAAATTTTTTCCTTTGAATTGCAATCATATTGTAATAAAAAAAAATTGGTATTTTTATCCATGTAACATCCTTATTTTTTGTATCTTTTATTCTTTTTGTCATACCACTACCGTTGTTCAAAATCCATGTTGAGAAATCTGCAATTTATTATTTTTCTTTTATTGATAAATTGTCTTGTTTTAGTCTCATATTTTATGTTAAAGTTAAGATTCAAAATATGACTAAAGATAAGAATTAGTTGCATCGATTGCATGTTCTTTTGTTCCAAATGTTACAACAGGTAAAATCTGTCAAAAAATCTCCGCCTAATGTTGCTGTCATTCCTTCAAATGGTTGTTCATAGTTATCTCGTAAATCTAGTAATGATATATTCAAAGCTTCAAAGTAATATTTATTATTCATATGTGCTTAATCCAACAATATAAGAGATATATATTTTTTAATTAATTTTGCTAATTGAGTTCATTTTTTGACATGACATGTAAAAAACTTATCTATAGATTACGGTATTCGAAATCTTAAACATGCAGCTCTTACTTTAGGTAATAATAAAGATACAATTCTTGATTATATAACAAGTAAAACAATATCATTATTCGATCTAATTTTACTAGTAATTGCATTCTATAAATATGTTTTGTCTATTCCCTCATGTTCATGAATAAAATATAGTTTTAATTTTTTATTCGTAATAGAATTTGAAATTTTTTCATATATGTATTTTTCTCTTTATTTAAATTTTGGACTAATTTTAAATTTTCTTCTTTTAATTTGTTCACATCATAATTTAATTACTCTCACAAAGTTTGTTATATAAATCGTCGATTAATGAAAATAAAAGGACTAATAGAAAGTAAAAGGTTGATAAAAATAGTCATATTAGTTGTTCAGTGACAAAGTCTCTCCATCGATTATCATCAACCAATTAAGAGACTTGGAAGGCTAATGTTGGGGGTGGATTTGGAAGTCGCCATATAGCGATCGGGATAAGCCAAGCAAGACGGGTTCGAGTGGGCCAATCGAGTAGATTGGAACCATACTAGCCGTGTAGGATGAGTCCGAGCGGGCTTTGAGCCGAGTAAAATGAGTCCGAGCAAGTTGAATAGAATAGATTTCGTACCAGCCGAGTAGGACCGATTTAGATAAGTCAAGATACATCTACATGAGCGTGCTTGGGATTCAACGGAGTAGGATTAGGGAGGAAAGAACGATATATACTTGGGTGGTCGCATTCAACTGCTCGTGGTCCCTTTTCATAATATCTAGTACGCATGTAAACTATCGCGTCTGTGTCTACAATGACATCTGCCTGCTACAGAATGTCACGACGCCATGCAAATGGTTGTCACTCCACGATCTCTGCACACTGGATGGATAGACATGGCATCAGTCGTACATCTCGTACGCCCACTCCGAGAGGGCCACTCCTCCAACGGCAAAACTCAAGCCTCGCATCCGCAAGGTAGGGTCAATTCACGATCACAAAGATAAATACACAGAGTCACTTGGTATAAGGTGACCTTAGTATATTTTTTTTCTTGAAGGCTCATTTTTTCCTACTTGCTGGTACTGGCGAAATTTGAGCATCAACTCATTGCATTTGGTTCCTTTTCTCTTCTCAATGCCTTTGTCCTATGAGCTTTCAGTCATGCATTTAGAATTCTAATTTCTTCAGTTGGAGTTGTTTGCATCTCTTCCTGTCCTCCATTTCTTCTGAAGTTTTCTTTCAATAAGTGTTGAAAATTATGAGCAATCATTGCAAGCGTCTCTTCAGGCAGGATTCCATTTGTCGTGTCAGCATCCACTTTCATAACCATTCACTTGTCTTTTTCTCTTGGTGGATTCTAGTTTTTAAGCAAGTTATCCGTCGACATAAGGAAAAAGGTCTCATGACGTTTTGTTTTTTTCTTTTTTGTTTTTTTACAAATGTGTGAAATTTCCTACAATAATAAAATTACACATAAAATTTATTGTAATAAATTTCTTACAAATGTAATAACATTTTGAAATGCCTATTTTCTTAAAATTTTGAAACATTGACTATTTTAACATCATTCTCTAAACAATGGCTATTTTCTAAAAATTCTATTTTTTCCTATATTGATCTCGAAAATTTTTCTTAACGCAGTTGTTTATAATTTTTTTATCTGTCTTCAGACATTCATTAAGTTATACTTACTTTAACATAAACAGTTTTGTTTTCTAAACTTTGGTGTTCTTTTGCACATTTATTTTAGTGTTTTCATATTTATTTATTAATTATGTTAATTTTTTACTCTTTTGCATATAAAAATTTTAATTAATTTTTTTTACTCTTTATCTCTATCAACTGGATTTTTCGGATTTTATATTTTTATTAATATTTTTCTCTTTCATAGAGAAAAAGATAAATTTGAATGTGTTAGATTATTTCTTTTACTTTATATAATCATTTAAATTATATAATTGTAATTGAACTAGTAATATTTATAGTATTAAAATATTAAATATTTAATTATCATAAAATTCAAAGAAAGTGAATGACAGAAAATCTGTTTTCTCTATACTCCTGTATTTCTTACACAAATTAAATTTTGATACCACATTTAAAATATCACATCACACTCTCACGTACACCTCACACTCTAACAGCAGTTGGAAAACATAGATGTTAAAATCATACACCCTATTTTATATATTGGTAAAATATGAAAACATGCGCCGCAACTACACAAACTTTGAAACTATAATAGAAGTCTCAGACTCCTTTCGAATTCTTTCGATTGTATTATCGTACTTTTACAAAATTTGACTCTTTTGAAGGTCCTAACTCATTCTTTTTATATATTTTTTTTATCATATTGTTTTATACGATTCCTTAATATATTGTCATTTCAATGGGAGAATTTTAAAAAAATACCCACTTTTTAGAAAATAAATTTAAAAAATACTCACAATTTCAAAATTTTAAGAAAATAGCCATTTCATAAATTTATTACCTTAGTAAGAAATTTCTTACAGCAAATTTTGGAAGTATTATATTTGACTTTTTCTGGTGCACATATAGGAAAGGGAAAAGGAAAATTTAGGTAAAACAAATCAATTCAAGTATGTACAAGAAGTAAAAAATCCAGAATTTTTAATCTAAAATCCAAATATATTCCATTCCGATATACGTATATGTATAATTAGTTTACATAATAAAATAATTAAATTTGATATATATCATATTGAAAAAAAAAAGATATCTTTTTATCTAGACCTCTTCCTCACTATTTTAAAATCCAAATTCTATAATTTTTTTTGTCACAAAAAGTTCATATATTCTTCAATAGATATTAAAAAGTGAGTTAAAAATTAATTGTTTGTTGTTAAATTCTTTTGAAGGGAGATCATAGAGGATGAAAATTTTTGTATGAGAAAACTTCACTCATGTAAAAAAGCTAAATTTTGAAAATGGAGTCGAAAATGAAGAATGATTGCAGTTTACAATGAGAAAAATATAGAGTACATCTATTCTCAGATTTCCAGTGAAATAAAACCAAAAGCTGACATATAGTTAGTGTTGGGAAAAATTGCTTAATTCACACACTCACAGGCACAAATAACACACGCAGCAGAAATACGCAGAACAATAAAAATAGAGAAGACAAGTTCGGCAAATTGCCTACGTCCACTGTAGATAGAAACTAAATTTCACTAATCAATTTGGCAGAGATTACACACTCAAACACTCTCAAATCTCTCACCAACACAATACCCAATTACACCCAATTATCTATCCCTGACACAATCACACAACTTCTTCTCAAATACACACACCTCAGCAATTAACACTTAATTGCACCACACTCACAGCCGTTTCTCACTTCACAAAGCACACACTATAGCCTTTTCTTTTTCTTCCTCACACTGCGCACTATTTCACAATACACGGCTGCTTTTCTTTTTCTTCTTGGCTGCCCCTCACACTTAATCGTCGCACTTTTCTTCTTCACGTTGGCTGCACCCATCTTCTTCTCAATAGCCATAAATATATATATATATATATATATAACGAGGTCAATAAGTATATTGGGCCATAAGCTCATGGCCACACTAAAAAATAAATTGAGTCAAAAGCCCAACAATCTCCACCTTGACACAATTTTTCTCCACATCAACTCAAACCGCTCCACCGCATCTCGGGCACCACTCCACGACGCTCGACTTTGCACCCCTTTTGGGTAGGTGCCACCACAACACAATCAATCAGAGTAAAAGTGCGTCGTGTTCAAACTCTCATCGAACTTGACGCGACAAACCGATTTCATCTGCTTAGACATCGCCACGATCTTCTTGTCTTCAACCTCTTCCTCGATCAAGTAGCTCGTACTTGCAACATCGGTCTTGTCCACCACTTTCTTACTCTCGTCGCTTCGCCCCGAACTCTTGTTGCGGTCACTTACTTTGACCCACTTCATCGTAACATCGGGAAGCTTCTCACTTCTTGGCTCCACCTTGATCGCTCCACCTACAACGGGTTCCCCAATCAACATGAAGAGATTCTTCACTTTCTCACCCTTCATAAGCGTCGAAGCACCTCTCACAACGCTCATAGTGCCATTCTTGACAGAGACATCACAACCCAAAGTGTCAAGCACTCCCAAAGAAATCAACCCTCTTCTCAATCTTGGGACGTGCCTAACATTAGCCAACGTTCTCACGACACCATCAAACATCTTCATCTTCACCGTACTGATTCCCACAACTCTAGACGCGGAACCATTACCCATCATCACGGTACTAGCATCACATACTCTATAGGTGTCGAAGTACTTCCTCTCCGGGCACAAATGAAACGAACAACCTGAGTCCAAGATCCACGCATCAGAAACTTTATCATCGGCTATCACAGAACACACATCACCTTCATTAATCACGGAGCTCCCATCAATCACATTAGCCGACTCGGACTTCTCTTTGGCCTCTTCTTTTCTTTTTTCTTCAAGATGCTTCGTTAACTCTTCGTAATCTCTTCTTTTATGCCCCTTCTTGTGACAATAGTAACACTCTACATTACTCCACCCTCGCAGCTGAGATCGGTTGTCCCTCCTATCATTGTATCGTCCTCATGACATACTCCTACCTCGGTCTGGCCCAGACTTCACCGCTAGCACTTGATCACCGTTAGACGAACTCGGCCCCTTCATGTTCTCCATCTCCAATAGCGCGGTTGTCACCTCATCCACCGCCAACGTCGTCTTGCCAACCAAAAGCGTAGTCACCAACGTCTCATAAGATCTCGGCAAGAAGGACAACAAAGTAATCGCCTGATCCTCGGCTTCTATCTCTACCTCCAAACTTAACAACTGAGTAATGTATTTATTAAATTGATTTATATGATCCCTAACATCACTTCCTTCACTCATCTTCAGACCATATAACTGTTTCTTCAAATATAGTCTATTTGTTAAGGAATTCGACATATAAATCTTCTCTAACTTTGCCCACAAAGCAGATGGGGACTTCTCATTCAAGACACTATATTTTATTTCAGGAGCCAAACTTAAGCGAATAGTGCTTACCGCTTTCGCTTCCAATTCTTCCCACTCGTCGGCCGCCATGCTCTCGGGCTTCTTCCCTTGCAATGCCTTGAGGAGCCCTTGTTGCACCAACACATCTTTAACATTGCTTTGCCAAATGCTGAAGTTGATCTTTCCGTCAAACCGCTCGATATCTAACTTCAACCCAGACATCTTTGCCAATTTTTCCACGCTCTCCACAATACAACCTTTGCTCTGATACCACTTGTTGGGAAAAATTGCTTAATTCACACACCCACAGGCACAAATAACACACGCAGTGGAAATACGCAGATCAATAAAAATAGAGAAGACCGGTTCGGCAAATTGCCTACGTCCACTGTAGATAGAAACTAAATTTCACTAATCAATTTGGCAGAGATTACACACTCAAATACTCTCAAATCTCTCACCAACACAATACCCAATTACACCCAATTATCTATCCCTGACACAATCACACAACTTCTTCTCAAATACACACACCTCAGCAATTAACACTTAATTGCACCACACTCACAGCCGTTTCTCACTTCACAAAGCACACACTGTAGCCTTTTCTTTTTCTTCCTCACACTGCGCACTATTTCACAATACACGGCTGTTTTTCTTTTTCTTCTTGGCTGCCCCTCACACTTAATCGTCGCACTTTTCTTCTTCACGTTGGCTGCACCCATCTTCTTCTCAATAGCCATATATATATATATATATATATATAACTAGGTCAATAAGTATATTGGGCCATAAGCTCATGGCCACACTAAAAAATAAATTGAGTCAAAAGCCCAACAGTTAGAAACAGAAGAAGAAGCTTACAACTTTTATAATCCTTGTGCATATGAGGTAGGATTCAATATACAGACAACACATAAAGATAACACACGCAAGACGAAAAGTAGAATATTTTGCTGCTCTTGTCAAGGTCATTGTGAAATAGATATGCATGCATCACTATTAAAATCCAGTGTGCTAAAACAAGGTGTGGTTGTCATGCAAAAAAGAAGGTCAATTGTCGTCAATATGGTGAATGTCGTATTGTCGATTTGTTGTTTCACATGCACATGTAACATCAAGTCCCAATAAAAGCCATTAATACAAGTCTCAAAGAACATTAACAACAGCCCAACAATCTGAAATTGATTTAACTACTACATCAAAGAATCCTCCAAAACTTGGTTGTGAATTGATGTCTAGAGGAATTGGTGAACAAGAAAATCTACGATTTACTCTTATTGATTATTGAAATTATGCACTGATTGCAAAAGTCAATCAAGCAAAACTAGATGATACAGATGGTATCCTTGATTATCTTCAACGTATGCAATTGGAAGATCCATCTTTCTTTTATGCTTTAAAATTATATGAAGAAGGGTTTATTTGCAATATATTTTGGACAAATGCGAATATGAGATTTTCCCACTCATGATTTAATGATGTGGTTTCTTTTGATACTATGTATAGAAGAAAATCAAGAAGATTGACATTTTGCTATGTTCATTAGAATCGTCACAAACAAACTACTAGTTTTGGAGCAGCTCTTCTCTATGATGAAACAAAGGAATTATTTATTTGGTTGTTCGATACCTTTGTTAAAGTAATGCTAGAAAAAAAAAGCATGTTCTCACCGTTTAAGATGTGGCGATGGCGAAAGCATTAGAATCTTAGTGACCTTAAAAAGCTCAGAGAATATGTATTTGGCACTATTATCAAACAGCGAAACATCTTAGACTTAGTGGTGCTTTTGAGCAAAGTCAAGAATTTTTTAAAGATTTTCGTAGATGCATTGATTTTGAAGAGGAGGATGACTTTTTCCAAGTTTGAAATGAGATGATGGTGAAATATAGACTTCAAGATAACGAATGGTTGCTGCGAATTTTTAATTTGAAGAAAAAATGGGCATTGCTCTATGGTTGAGACTATTTTTATGCATATATGACATACGCAAATAAAAATTACATCGATTACTAACATGGCATACCAAAATTTCTTCACCATTTTAATAAGCTGATCGAGGACCGCCAATATAAAGAGTTGATGGCTGACTTTAGAACAATTCAACATAATATTTTGTTTACGCTTAATATAGAAATTCATAAAGTGTGTATACCCTATACAATGTTAAAAGTATTTGAATCTGAATGTGGTAAAGCTTATGACTATGGCATTGAGATTCGTCTTGAGGTTGAAACAATTATTTAGTAGTTCACTTCTCCTATTAAAAACTTAAACCATAGTGTCAAGTATGACTTAGCGAATGGGATGGTGTTAACGGGTGCTAGTAATTGGTCTAGGTAAAATTGGAAGTCCTAGGATCTTTTTCATTACTGTACACCTCTACTTTTATCATATTCCTTATTCATTTATTCTTGTCTTAGTTAATTTTTTTGTTCTTCTTCATTGTATTGTTCAATTAAAGTTACGATTAGAGTAATTTGGCACTTAGTTCGACACTCTACACATCTTTTTATTACTTGAAACAATATTGTGCCCTTGCGATTTTGTATAAGTTTTTGGCGCTGCTGTTGGGGACTTGTTTTCACTAATGCTGAGAGAAATAATTCTTTCACTAATTTGAATTTTTTTTCTTTTCTATTTTTATATTTAATTTTCTTTTTTTTTTTAACTTGAGATACTCTGAGATGCTACATCGAAGAGTATTATTGGTTATTTTCAACTTGACTCGGAACCGTTATTTTTAGCTTTACAGAGATTTAAAGATTTGCTTTGTAGGTTTCCTATGCATGGATTGTATAAGGAATGTCAACTACAAATTTTCATCAATGGTTTATGAAACACAACAAGAAATTCGGTTTACTCATCTATCGTTGATCCCTTCGAATAACGAAATTTATCGGTTGAGACTCAGTTATTATTTTCCGAGTTATTTTATAATTTTAGACCTTCTTATAACCTAAACCGTAGAGTAACTTTTCTATATTTTGGTATGCATACTTAAAGGACTAATGAGATACTTTTGGCTTAGGAAAACGTAATATATTAATAACTGCGAAGTCCATAATGCATTTCCGGGCTTCGGTCCAAAAGTTGACCAGCTTAAATTTTGTGAGGTCACAGGTTTTCCCTATATAACACAAAACACAAACCCAAGAGTGAGATATGGGAATTATACTATTGATTGCAGTGTTTCCTTATTTTCATTGCTTTGAACCGGGGTCCTACCTTTCTTCTCCATCTCTTGACCTCACTTTGCCAATCCTTTTTGCTTCCTTAATGTGCGGGTATGCTCCATTCATGCCCCCTTAACAATTGCCATTGTATAAGAAAATTCAAGCAATTGCATCGGGGCCAATTCCTCTCGAATATGTTGCGGGAGTCCTTGCTTAAATCTCGCAACATAAGCTAGGGTATTTGTGATAGTTTCTGGCTCTTGTTGCGATATTTTCCATGAGCTTCGCTTAATATTCCACCATGGTCATAACTATGGACGAATTTAAGGGACTTGTTGATTATCTCCAACTGATGGTCTTTAACATCAAATACCCAAGAAACATAGCCTCGAACTCTCCCCATGTCAGGATTTACAAACTTATGTTTTCCCGCTGCCATATTCCATCTTCGCATTTGTAAAAGGAAAAGGGAAATTCAGTCAAATTCATTGTCAAAAGTGACATAAGCTGCAAACCTATTTTTAAAGTGACATATTTTAAAATAAGCTGTCCAAAAATGATATTTTTCAAAATTTTCCCTGACGAGCCGGAGCTGAATTTCGGGCTTTTAGGCTCTTTGTAGTTTGTACACCTTACCGGTTATATTCAAATTAAGAGTAAATATTACATTTTGATTCACTATTTACAACATATATTAAATAAGTTCAAACTAACTATTTCTAGTACCATAATGCCCCTACCCGCCTAAAAAACCCGGATCTACATTGAAATATTAAAAAAAAAACTTATTTTTCAAAAATTATTTTTTGCTAAATCCTAATTTTCTGAATGAATTAAGGGTTTTCAAAACTTTGTGAAATAAACCCACATAATCTCACAGTATTGTTTAAAAAAAAAAACTGAAAATGAAATACCCTATTCAAAATTGAATAACACAAGTTTATTGAAAATGAAAAATCGGGCAGTTTGATATGAAAAAAAAAGTATATTAATATATAAAATGAAAAACAACGAATATGATATGAAAAACTTTAAATATCATATTCAAAATTGAATAACACATATTTATTGAAAGTGAAAGACCGAGCAATTTTATATGTAAATATACAATGAAAAACAAGGAATATCAAATTAACAAACTGAAATATCGTATTCAAAATTGAATAACACATGTTTATTGAAAATGCAAAACACGACAGCTTGATATGTAAATAACCTGGGTTTTTTTTTTCTTTTATTGCTTAGCAAAAAGTGGCAATAATGCATATGAGTCACTAGGACTTCCATGAATTCGATCTAGTGACGAAGCTCAAGCCCTCTACGCTTTTTGATAATTCATGTACTAAAAATGCAACAAAAGATACAAATGACATTTTGAAATCTTACAACAAATATAATCACGTCAATATATGCCTCCTAAATATTATAAGACGAATAATAGCAATCTGACATTACTTACAATACGTGATACCTACTATAATAGAATATCATATTACAAATAGCTTAGCACATACATCAGTGAACAAGATATTTTACAAACATGCTAGGCTTGGTAATTACTCACCTTGTGAAAGAATAAAAAGTTTGTGTATCAGCGCTTGTGGAAGGAAAATGAACACTGCTTGGAGGAAAATGGTGAATTAAACCTCTGTATATGGATGCTGCCAATAATTTCTTTTTGAATTTGGGTATGCTACGTACTAAAAATATGACACCGCAACACTTGTTTTCTTTCCTTTTTCATCTGAGCTAGCATTAAATTACAGCTAATAACGCAATTGAATTAAGTGTGTTTACCTCGATAAATACTATTTCCACGTATTGCGGTATTTGAGGTTATAAATATATTCAAATTTGAGTATGTGTATTGCTTTGAAAATTCATACGTATAGAAATACTGAAACACTGTTTTTTTTGCTATAATTAATTTATAAATAATATGATAATTAATATTTGAATATGTAGTATTAACAACATGCTTTGGTTTTTGATTTGAATAAGGGGGTTTTTTTTTTGTGCTAAAATTAATTTACAAATAATTTGATATTTAAAATACATATCTGTATCTCAATAAATAACGACCTCCACGTATTAGCGAATCTAGGGCATCCGTTATATTTGAATATTCAAATTTTGAATATTTGTACATATTTGATTGCTTGGTATTATATGTGAAAATATAGTAATCTGATATTCAAAATTGAATATGTGTAATGAACGTATATATTGTAAACACTGAATATGTAATTTTTTTATGTTATAATTAATTTACAAATAATATGATAATTAAATTACGTGCGTAATATTTGGGGATCTATTATATTCGAATATTAAAACTTTGATATGTGTATATTTTAGGTTACTTAATATTACACGTATAAAAGTATTAACGAATATTTATGAAATTAATTGCCTAAAAAAAAACTTGCTTTGATTTATTCATCCCTATAAAAAAAGGTGGTTGACTACTAAATCAATATACGGTAACAATTTTAGCTTAAATAACCAATCCTACAATCATGGGTATTATTTAAAATCATCTACGGGCCAGTTTGGTATTGCTATGCTGATATAAAAAGTGCTTCAAAATGGGCTGAAGAAAGAAACTGCTAGAGTTACAAGTATGTAGGGTGTTTGGTTATTTTATTTTTGAAATTGCTGTGGATATGTAAAATTACCAAAAAATAATTTTAGAAAATTAATTAGTTGAATATGGATTAATCTCTGAGTTGTTACAAAATTCTAGTTTCGTCCCTATGTTTTTTTAAATTCCTAAATAATCCTCCAGTTATTAAATTTAATCTATAATAACCTTTATGTTGATTCTGGTCAAAATTAGAGTGCAAAAAGACACTAATGCCCATAGAAAAGACAAAAAAAAAAAACCTTCCTATTTAGGAACTCATAACTGGATTTAAAAACCCATTCATGAAAACACCCTCCTACGACGCCACCGATCCTCCGGCCCTTCCCACGACGCCACTGACCCTCCGGCCCTCCTGCGACCCTCCGGCCCTCTCGCGACCCTTCTGCCCTCTGTGGCCCATCAACCCTCTGCGACCCTCTGGCCCCTTTGGCCCTCCGACCCTCTTCCGGCCCTCTGACCCTCTTCCGGCCCCCTCTCCGACCTCTCCGAGCCCCTCCGGCCCCCTCTCCGGCCCCTCCGACTCCTCCGGCCCCCTCTCCGGGCCCTCCGAGCCCCTCCGACCCCCTCTCCGGCCCCTCTGGCCCCTCCAACTCCTCCGGCCCTCCGAGCCCCTCGGGCCCCCTCTCCGACCCCTCCGACCCCTCCGGCCCCCTCTCCGACCCCCCCGAGCCCCTCCGACCCCCTCTCCGGCCCCTCTGGCCCCTCTGACTCCTCCGGCCATCCGAGCCCCTCGAACCCCCTCTTCGGCCCCTCGGGCCCCCTCTCCGGCCCCTCCGAGCCCCTCCAACTCCTCTGGCCCCCTCTTAGACCCCTCCAAGCCCTTCCGACCCCCTCTCCGGCCCCTCTGGCCCCTCTGACTCCTCCGGCCCTCCGAGCCCCTCGGGCCCCCTCTTCGGCCCCTCCGAGCCCCTCCGCCACCCACCAGTCCTCCCACGACCCACCGGCCCTCCATGACCCTTCCTGCCCCTCCGCGACCCTCAACACCTCCGGCGACTTAGCTACCCTTCGGCGATTTTTGTTTTTATTTTTTGAATCGAATTTGTGTTTTGTTTTAGCGTTTGCAGTTTTCTATTTTCTTTTGTTGATTTCTTTTTCTTTTTTTTTTCCTTAAGGGCAATTTGATCATTTTTATAAAATTTATGTACTTTAGTCAACTCAAATCTGACATGAGGTATATTTTTGGATCATTTTTAACAACTCGAGGATTATTTTGGAATTTAAAAAAATATAAGGATAAAACTAGAATTTTGTAACAACTCAAGGATTAATTAGGGATTTTTCACCCTAATTAATATTTGAATATGTAGTATTAACAACTTGCTTTGGTTTTTGATTTGAATAAAGGGTTTTTTTTTTTTGTGCTAAAATTAATTTACAAATAATTTGATATTTAAAATACATATCTGTATCTCAATAAATAACGACCTCCACGTATTAGCGAATCTAGGGCATCTGTTATATTTGTATTCAAATTTTGAATATTTGTACATATTTGATTGCTTGGTATTATACGTGAAAATATAGTAATCTGATATTCAAAATTGAATACGTATAATGCATTGAAATTTCATACGTATATATTGTAAACACTGAATATGTAATTTTTTTATGCTATAATTAATTTACAAATAATATGATAATTAAATTACGTGCGTAATATTTGAGGATCTATTATATTCGAATATTAAAACTTTAATATGTGTACATTTTGAGTTACTTAATATTACACGTATAAAAGTATTAACGAATATTTATGAAATTAATTGCCTCAAAAAAAAAAACTTGCTTTGATTTATTCATCCCTATAAAAAAGGTTGTTGACTACTAAATCAATATACGGTAACAATTTTAGCTTAAATAACCAATCTTACAATCATGGGTATTATTTAAAATTATCTACGGGCCAGTTTGGCATTGCTGTGCTGATATAAAAAGTGCTTCAAAATGGGCTAAAGAAAGAAACTGCTAGAGTTACAAGCATGTAGGGTGTTTGGTTATTTTATTTTTGAAATTGCTGTGGATATGTAAAATTACCAAAAAATAATTTTAGAAAATTAATTAGTTGAATATGGATTAAAAAATTAATGATATTTTAGTAATTAAAATAGAGAAGCAGTTTCAGTTACAAAAAAGCAGTCTTTAACATGCTTCTCAAATTACACTACGTAAAAGCAGAAACGGTTACATACTTCTTTAAGAAGCATGTTTACCAAACGCCTCTAGGTGCTTTAGATTCTTTTATAATCTAGAAGTAGCCTTCAAAAGCAATGCGAAATTGGCCCTACATCAAATTTAAAAAATATATTTAAAAAAATAAATATAAACCCGATTGAGTTGATCCAAAATTGTAAATTGAGGGGTATATATATTCAATAAAAATTGTCACATAAATACAATAAATTACTGTGATAATACTTGTACTTATTGCCATTGAGTTTAATATATTGTTATAATTTGAACGATTGTGTTATTTCTTATTTTTTACCCCTAGTATAAAAGCAATTTTTTTTTTTTTTTCATTAAAGAGTCAGACTGACTGTGAGGAAATCCCCGCCAATTTGGAGGACCCATTAAATACTGAAATCTTCAAAGCGAAAACGGGAATTTCAACAAACCCTAACAATTCCGATCACTACAAATACAGAGAGCAAGTTTTCTTGCTTGCCACGACTATGGCGGAGTCAGAACGCGTCCGAGAGCTCGTCGTCCGTACACTATCCGGCGAGTCCATCGCTGTTTCTCTCTCCGGCGACGCCACCGTCGAAGACCTTAAGCTTCTTCTCAAGCAGAATTTCCCTCCGGCTTCCATTTCCCCCAGTTTTCACCTCTTTTTCAAGGCAAACCATCTCTCTCTCTCTCTCCATTGCTTTTCATGGTTAATCTTGCAATTCTTATTTCTGCAAAATCAAAGAAAAATTTCCTAGATGTATATCGGTATATGTTACGCTCGTACGTACAATATATAATCTCTTGGTTCTGATTGTTTGATCAATATATTGAGAGTTTGTGAATGTATGTAAGTATGCTCTTATTTGGGCTGTATTATACGAGTAAGTGCTTTTTCTATTAGCTTAATTCGCAATGTTTATAATAAAGTTTGGAAAAGTTTGAGCGTCTGATATTGTTATTGTATTGAATTTATGTTTTTCAGGGTGTTAAGTTGAGAATGCAGAGTAAGGTAAATGTGCTGAATATTCATAGTTGCGAGTTTATACTGCTTGTTCCGTTTACTAAGAAAGACTCTAAGCGGACGGAGGAATTTGATCAATCTAAGGCCTCGATGAGCGTTAAGAATGAAAACTCGCTATCCAAGTTTACTGACTCTGCATGGTCCGAAATGATGCAAGACTTGTCATATTTGTGTGATGGTGCAAGCACGAAAGATAGTCTTGCAGAGGTTGGTAGATTTAGTGTCGCGGGTAGAGGAGAAGAAATGGTAGGCACTGTTTGTCAAGGCTCTTCTCAGGCGAAAAGGAAAAGGGGCGACGACAATGATGAGTTAATTTTGGATATATTGAGGTCTTCCAAGGGTAAGAATGTTCTTGATGAAGAGAACTGTGAAAGACTAGTCAAAGTTTTGGGGTCATTAAATTGTTTATCGGATCCGTATTCTGGAGATTGCATGCTGATAAGAAAAGCCAGTGTAAGGGGTCTTGGAGTCATTAATCAAGGTTTGCATACACGCCATGGTAGTTCATGTATGTGTCCCGCATGGTTGAAGGTCATACTGAAGGCGTTTTCTTTCTTAAACGTTGTTTATGCAATCCTGGAGTTGAGGAGGGATAGAACTACCTTGAACCTTTTGGAAGAAGTGTTGGGGCAGCTTGGGAATTTTGGAGTTGAATTTGGTATGAAGGACTTGGAACATCTTAGTGTTCTTTCGCCCAAGGTAATAAATTGAGTTACGGTAATTGTGTTAGGAGTATAATGATACGGAGTTCCTTTGCAAGCTACATGAAGTTAGTTGTACCAGTCCTTGTTTAATTCCTCTGACAGCTAAAGCCAGTTTGATTGTTCAAAAGATCTTACGTTACATTGAAATTCTGAGAAAATTCAACCTGTTCCCCTCCAGGTAGTGCACTTTGCAAGTGACTTCAAAGATGAAATAAGTTCTACCGATGCAATTATTGTGAACTGCTCAACACAAAAATTTAAAGTCAGAAATAATTGTAAATCTGGTACAGTGAATGAATAATCTCTCTCTCTCTCTCTCTCTCTCTCCTAATTTCTGAAGTATATTGCAACAGCCTCTTACTCCTATACTGCAGGGTCCAAAAGATTGGATGTAGTAGAAATGATCTCTGCTTTGAAGCAAAGAGAAAACGCTTTCAGATCTAGTTTGTGGGAGGCTACAGAGAGCTTCATGGTATGTTCAATTGATTCATTTACATCCCATCCTCCAACCGAGCGTGTAGTGTGTGGGATCAATACATTTTAGTTTATAGTTTAAAACGACAGTCCATAGTAAACATCTGTTACAACATCCCTAACTCATATTTCCTTTTTTTTTTTTTGGTATATTCCAGCTATGGTGAGTTTAGATACCCCGTTATTTAATTCATTTAATCCTCTAGTTTTCTTGTTTTTATTATTTGTTTTTTTTATTTTAAACTCTATTATGTGGTTTACCATTTCTAATTTGAAGTAAGTCGAAGTATATATTGCTAAGCAACCTCATGGTTTGCCAATTTTTTATATAGGAATTAGTGCCTTGTAGAATTTATATCCGTTTTCTCTATTTTCCCTGTTTTTCTCTACGAAGTACAGAAAGTAACATGTGGGCTATTGCATTTGTGGAAAACTTTCATGCAGTTTACTCGTGGAAATGAGAAGATTTCATTTTCATCTGTAGTTGAATTATTTCCTTTTGTGAAGAATTATGATCTTCCTGCAAGTACTAGCACAAGTTGGAATGAAGGGATAAAGTCAGCCAGGAGTTTTGCAACTTCAAGTTTTCATTCAAGGAGATGTCATGTAGGTCTAAACTCACAATGCAAAGTTATTGTTTTTGTGATTTCTTTACGTATCTTGTAAAGGTTCTAGTATGCCACAGGGATAATGAAAAAAAAAAAAAAAAAAAAAAAAAAAAAGAGAAAAAACAAAAAACAAAGACGAGAAAAGAAAAGAAAGATAAAGAAATGAGGTCATGTAAGTATCAAAATGTCCAAAATATGTTGCAATATCCCCCTTTGGTCGAAGAGGTTTTTTGTATCCTGCATTTTAAGTGTCTGTTTTAACATCTTTCGGTGACTGCCATCTGATTTGATAGACTTATTCTGAGAATTATGGACACAGGAATTGTAGTCATTCGGTATGAAGGGAAAAACTTTATCATATGATTGTTTTGAAAGGGTGAATTGATCATGGGGGTTGGTTAGCTGGTTGAATTGCATTAAGCATTTATGGTTAATCTAATCAGTAGCTGCCTATATTTAATATCCATTTATCTAGTATGTAATCTCACTATGTAAAGTTCATTGATATAAGTTCTTTTTTAAGATTATCTTAGAAGATGCGAAAAGAGTTAGATGCTTCGTGCATGTGAAAAAAAAAAAAAAAAAATCTCCTTGTGGAGATTTAGGAATTTGAGTTCAAACTTGTAGTAATGAGTATACATGATGTCCATTTATCTGTGTTCTCGATGAGTTAGATTTTTTTGAATCATCACTGTGAATTTATTTCAGAATCTCAGATTTCTAGATAGTATGCAATAGATTAAGTATGTGCCATCATAACCGCTTCTTGCCTGTGCAGGTCACAAATGCATTATCACCTTTGGAAATGGTTGAACATCTTAGGAAGGGAGCTGGATCTCAAGGACAGGTTGTTTCTCTTGTTTTGTTTTGTTTATGGTGGCTTCCCCCCATGTCAGAATGGTTGTTTGAATGTGGCAGCGGATAGTGGAGATTAATATACAAACAATGCCTGTCCCATCATATTTATGATTATGAATTGCACTTCATGTTGGAGTCTGTATCTGACGCAGATAGCTCATATGGAAGACATTGGTTCCAGGAAAGCTGTTCATGTTGAAATTCCAAATGTCCTTTCACAAAACATGATCGCTGCACTCAAACATATTGGAATTACCAAACTGTATAGCCACCAGGTATGGATGCTATACTCTATGACTGCTGTTTACTAAAAATGTGTGTTTAGATGTGTTTGAGCTCTTTCAATGCCATTATTTCTAAATAGGCAGAAGCAGTAGAAGCATCTTTGGCGGGTAAGAATGTTGTCATATCAACAATGACGTCTAGTGGGAAATCTCTTTGCTATAATCTGCCAGTTCTAGAAGTGTTGTCGCAGAATGCGTTGTCATGTGCTTTATACTTATTTCCAACCAAGGTAGGTTGGAATAGTTTTAAGTAGAGTGCAAATAACTGCTATTCTAGTTTATTTGTATGATCGAGATATTTCATTGATGAAGGCTCTGGCTCAAGATCAGTTACGTGCTTTATTGGTTATGACAAAAGAACTTGATTGTGGTTTAAACATCGGTATATATGATGGCGATACTCCTCAAGGGGACAGGAAATGGCTTCGTGATAATGCTAGACTGGTAATAATGACTTGCAATTCATCTACAGGTTTCTGAGGTTCACTGAATTACTCTAACTATGCTATTTTTACCTTAATAGCTAATCACAAATCCAGACATGCTGCATTTGTCTATATTGCCTTACCATAGACAATTCAGACGGATCTTATCGAATCTTAGGTATTGCATTATTGCCTCTATCTCTAATTTCTGTCAGGAAGGGACCTGTTTAAATGACTATTGTTTAATGATGATACTACTGCTGCTTTTACTTGTTACTTGGATTGTGTTGTTTGTTACTGCAATAATTATATCCTCCTGCTTGTTACTGCAATAATTATATCCTCCTGCTATCAAGAGGCTTTGTATACTTCTATGTTAGGTTCATAGTTGTTGATGAGGCACATGCTTACAAGGGAGCATTTGGTTGTCACACCGCTTTCATATTAAGAAGACTTCGGCGACTCTGCACACATGGTACAATTTATCGGTGTCTGCGAAAGATGATGAATGTTATTTTTACTCCTTGTGCCCTATGTATATTCAGGTTTTTCCTCAGGCGGCTAGTTCTGTAAGATATGTTAATCATCTTCATTGACCTAAGCTTGAAAATTTCATTTGGCTGTTGTTTTCATGTGCAGTGTATGGAAGTGATCCATCTTTTGTTTTTTGTACTGCAACTTCTGCAAATCCTCGTGAACATTGTAAGGTAAAGATTTCAGACTGTTTCTATTATTTTGTCTATTACATATTTGACTTTTCATGATTTGTTAGTGTCAAATTTATGATCTAGTTCCCTATTATGGTTAGTCTCTGTGTTGTTTATTTTACAGTTATTTTCTTACTAAAAGAAAGTCACTTCTCTAATTAGGATTATTTTCTTTTCTGCAACTGGATGAAATCCATATTCATTTTTAAAGTTTTCTAGGAAAATTTCTGAAATTATTTGTTGATTTGTCAATTTACTCGAATATATGAATTACAACAGTGTCTCTTTATTACCATCAGGAACTTGCAAATCTACAGGAAGTGGAGCTGATTCAGAATGATGGAAGCCCCGCTGCAAGGAAGCTTTTTATTCTTTGGAATCCTTTTCTCAATCAAGCAAACGTAGTTGCATCAATACAAAAATTTACTGTTAACATTTTAACATCAAGAGATTTCCATGATATCTATCAATTGTGCTTGCTTATAGGCGTCCAAAAAAATACAGGGCAGCACGGATACTTGTAAATTTGCTGATGGAAAATGTTCAAGGTAGGAATTTGTTATGTCTATGAGCTAGGCAAGTTAGGGGCAAATCATCATTTTTCCATTAACAATCACCATGATGGAATCAGACAATGCCAAATTTCTATAGGTGGTTTCAATTTCACTCTGCAATTGTGGTCAACCGCTTTTCAATTTCTCTTTCGATGGAAACATTATGCGTTACTTGTTTTCTATCAACATGAGACTTCTATATGTTACTTTGAAATTGCAAATAAATAAATTTGAAACTGTGTACTCATAACTGAGTGCAGCATTGGTAGCTTCTTAGATGGACATACGTTATTATACCAAAGGATTCTCTTTTGTTTAGAGTCAGGATTATGTTTGATGCCTTTATTTATGTGTGCAGCCCAATGGTTTTGTCACTCCTTTTCGCAGAAATGGTTCAGCATGGTCTTCGTTGCATTGCATTCTGTAAGACACGCAAACTATGTGAATTAATCCTGTGCAACACGTAAGAACAATTAACTTTACGGATTTTAATAGTTTGATGCTACATGACATGAATTGTGGCCTTTTTGGGTCTTATTTTATTTAGTTTACAATTTCTGGAAGTTCTGGATTCTCATTACTCATTAGTACCTATATATGGAGATACTGAAATCAAATCTACATGTTATGATAGGCGTGAAATCCTTCACAAGACAGCACCTCATCTAGTTGACTCTATATGTGCTTATCGTGCTGGCTACATTGCTGAGGTCTGTAGCCTGTTTATATAGCTTCTTATTTCTCATAGTGGCATTAATCTTCCTATGCGTTTTCTTCTATAGATTATCGATGATGCGTTCTCCTGGGTATATCATTTTTTTTCCCTTAGTCTTTATGATCTTTAGGAACGAAGTGGAGCAGATTGCAATAGAGAGGTCCAGTGCCTGAAATGATGCTTAGGAACCTTAAAATTAGCAACATCATCTATTATGGTTTTGGTAGAGACAAGAATGAGTTTATCTTTTCTCTCTCACATTTTTGCTTTATAGTTTATGACAGTAAAGAAACAGTTGATTAGTAACTTTTTGGTAGATCTAAGCATGTGTAACTTTTGTTTCATCTATTAAGTTTTCATTAATGTAACTTGTGCTCCTGTCCGATTCCATGTTCATAAGAGGATCAAATTGTATTTATTAATAAATGCTATGTTTATTTTTTGGCATTTTGCTGACATGTTAAGCAGGATAGGAGGAGAATCGAGAGAGATTTTTTTGGTGGGAAGATTTGTGGGGTTGCTGCTACAAATGCCCTGGAATTGGGCATTGATGTTGGACATATTGATGTAACTCTGCATCTAGGTTTTCCTGGTAGTATTGCTAGGTAGAGAGCCACTCGTATCTGCTTCTTTTCCGTCATCATTCTTCACTGAATTGTCCTGGTCAAGTCTATTCTTATTTCTGACGTCCTTTACTTTTATATATTTAGCTTGTGGCAACAAGCTGGTAGAGCAGGTAGGAGAGAAAGACCTTCTCTTTCTGTATATGTTGCATTTGAAAGCCCTCTCGATCAATATTTCATGAAAAATCCAAGAAAACTTTTTGATAGTCCAATTGAGTGCTGTCATGTTGATGCTCAAAACCAGCAGGTACTTTCAATTAAATTTTATAACTTCTACTAACATCTACTTTTGACCAACTTGGTTAAACATGGGCTTATGTTGTTATTACTTTATTACTTTCAGGTTTTGGAACAGCATTTAGTCTGTGCTGCTCTTGAACACCCGTTGAGTTTGCTTTACGATGAAAAGTATTTTGGACCTGGTTTATGTAGCACCATAGTTTCTCTTAAAAATAAGGGATGTTTGAGTTATGATCCATCATGTGATTCTTCTGCCGCAATGTGGAGCTATATCGGGAAAGAGGTATGCTGTCTTTTTGCATTTAGACCTGAAACTTCTCGTTCTTTTTTATTTAATATATTTGGAAGTTCCCTAATCCTCTGTGATGTTAATTTGTTTCTTAACATATTTCTCTACTTATTAAGATTTTGGCTAAGGTTTTTTTCCATGTTCTTCTCCCACCACCCCAAACACCAAAAATAAAATAAAAAGAAAATGCCTTCACGTGAAGTTAGTATCCGTGCAATAGAGACTGAAAGATATCAGGTTATAGATGAAAATACGAAAGAAATTCTTGAAGAGATTGAGGAAAGCAAGGCTTTCTTTCAGGTAAGAGTAGGTGATTTAATGCATTTGCAAGACCTTTTCCAACTCTACTCATGTTTGACCATCTGACTCTTCAAGTCTGGTACATTTTGTTTCGTCGATTTCCATTGTCTAGGTATATGAAGGTGCTGTATATATGTGCCAGGGGAAGAGCTATCTTGTCAAAAGCTTAAGCTTATCTACAAAGATTGCTTTGTGCAAAGTGGCTGATTTGAACTATTACACAAAAACACGAGATTACACAGACATTGAAGTTGTCGGCGGTAGAATTGTATGCCTTTCTCGCAGTATCTCTTCTCTTGTTTTTATAATTCCTTATTGTTGAAAAACGAGAAAATGGATAATTGCAAATTTTGACCTAATTGGTGCACCACTTAACAATTTATGCCCCAAGTGATGCTCTTTTGATTTCTACTCTATGTTTATAGTGTAAAAATAGGGGTAGAAAGTAAAAGTACACTAGAAAAGGGGCATATATTAATAGTGTGTCAAAAAAGGGGGCATTCACCATAATCTCCCTTGTGAAAGTTGGAAATGAAAGATGTTGTTTCAGATATTCACGAGTACCTTTTCTATTCGAGGGAGTGGAAATCTGGTACCTGCAATTTTTCCTGTAATGTGTAACTCTGTGCTCAAATTTTGTTAACTTCTCTAAACGAAGTTAGGTAGCTTAAAAAGGGGGGAAAAGATTGTCCTAAGCAGCGGAGAATATCCATTTGTCAGGAAAAAGGGGCTTTTGAAATATATATTTATATTATCATCTGTAGATCATTATTTATTGATAGTCTCTTATTCATGCAAGCATTTCAAGTGCCTTTCCTCGCCAATGCATTTTCTGCATGGTTATGTTGGTAGTAAAAAACATTCATCTCTTCAGCAAAATAAATAAGCAAATAATAAATTATACCTTATTTTCTTCTACTTTGTCTAGGCTTATCCAGCAAGGGCTTCCAAAAGTGAAATCTCAAGAACAATTGCCCGGGCAGATCCTTGCAAGGTGACAACTACTTGGTTCGGGTTTCATCGTGTGGATAGAAGCAGCCACAAGATTGTCGATACAGTTGACCTCACACTTCCCAAGTATTCATACAATTCACAGGTACATTACCTTTCAAAAGTAGACATCGAAATTATCAAGGACTTCACTGAATCTATCCAAATCTGTAATGATTATTTTGTCATGATCCCACATCTTCAAAGTATATGATTGGGTCATGGTTTATAAACCAATGGGTTTTATTCCCCTGTAAGCCAGTTTTTGGTGGTGAGTTGTACCCATGGACTTATGACCATTGGTTTGAGCCTAGTATGGGATGGGTTTCTATCATATATTTAAAATTCACAATTTCTTTTATTCAACTCTATTTTTCATCGTCTAAACAGGCAGTTTGGGCTCCGGTTCCACAGTCAATAAAACAAGCAGTTGAGGCGGAAAATTGGGATTTTCGAGCAGGCTTGCATGCTGCTTGTCATGCACTTTTGAATGTGGTGCCTATGTAAGTCTCGTATTTTTTGTGTCTGTCTAACAAGTTGTACCTTTTTTCTTTTCCCCCTTTCTCAAGATAATCATATTTTCACATTGTTTGTCTCATATACGCCTGCATTGTCTATTACTATGCTTTTGTCCAACAATGACCAGCATTAAGGTCAATGACGAAGTTTTAAGTCCTGTCACTTGAAAGGAAAGCTTTCTTTTGGTGTCAATTTTGTACATCTTACTAGCTAATATTTTTAACTGTGCTATGATGATTGTTATGAAGACGAATAATATGCAACTTATCCGACTTGGCACCTGAGTGCGCGAACCCTCAAGATAGCCGCTATTTCCCTGAAAGAATCCTATTATACGATAAGCATCCAGGAGGGATAGGCATGTCTGTGCAGGTAAATCATAGAATTAGAACTTCAGTATTTCTGGATATTTTCACCTTAATGGCATTTCTTTCGAAAGCTCCGATCACTTACACAACTGTTTATGATATTATGATTCATGTTAGATTCAACCCTTTTTCAAGGAGCTTTTAACTTTTGCTCTCGAACTTCTTACATCTTGCTACTGCCAAGGAGCTACCGGTTGTCCACATTGTATCCAAGTCAGCCACCATTTTCTCATTTCCTGTAATTTAACTCGCTTCACTCAAAGATTAGCATCACCATTCACTGTTTTGAATAAATTGTTTGCTGGGTCGCAGAGTTTTGCCTGCAAGGAGTATAACGAGGTTCTGCACAAGAAAGCAGCCATTATGATCATAAAGGTTCAGATTTTAGACCTCGTTGATTTCATTTTCACCATTCTTATTAAGGTGCTTTTTCACTCATGACATTGACTAAATTTTCAGGGCGTTCTTGAGGCCGAGGAAACTTAGTTCAGAGGTTTTTCGTAAGTTTTCCTAGAATCTCTTTAACAACGGAACAATAGAAAAGTTGAGATCGCATGCAAACTTTGTAAAGAGAGAGTTATGGAACCAATACTAATTCGTCTAATAACATCAATCTTCCTTAAATCTTTACCTCTTGCACATACTAGATATTTCTTTCCTTATGTTGGCTAGCCAGTACTCAATGGAGGTTACTCTGTTTTTTACTCTTTCACTGCGTAATAAATTCGTATAAAGCTATTCTACTGGCAATTGATTACTCATAGGTCCCGTTTTGTTTATTAAATGTCAATATCCTTTCCATACAAAGAAGCAACTTGTTATTTTTTGATGGGAAAGCAACTTGTTATGGGTATTAATAGTTACTACAATTAAATGTTTAATCTTTGTGCAAGTTAATATTTTGGTCTTTGAACCAAAAAGTTGTGTGATCCAATCAATGTAAATAATCGGCCGAAATTTTAGCATGTGTTCAGATAGTTTATCAATTCTTAGCAAAAAAAAAAAAAAGGAACTCAAATTTGAAACTAAATGTAATATTAAATGTTCATTGAGTAATTTTGTTGAATAAAATGATTATAGCGTAAAATTTGCCACAACCACCGCTTCTTTGATGGGCTTTGGACTCATTTGTGTTGAAGTGGGCAAGGGACTAAAATTTCATGTTGTGCAATTCTGTGCAAGATTTTGGAAAATATCGAGAAATATGGACGATATTTCAGTTACCGTAGCTTAGTGTTATTTTTAGAAAATCTCAGTAAATATCAGTTAGTATCGATGAGATTTCTGATAATTCTGGAGATCTTATAAATCTCAGTGAATATCAGTTTTTTTTTTTTTTGCTAATGAGTAATGACAGTAAGTATAACTGTACAAAGATATGGCTTCGCAAGTTCGCAGCGACGCAGCCTTTCTCGTTCAGCGAAGGAAAGAGCCGTTTGGCTTTCCCACTCTCTTTTTTTTCCTTGGGCCACGTGGCGACGCACTACTGAACATGAATGGAGAAGTGGATGACAAGAGGAACACGTGGCAGCCTGTCATTGGTGCTCTAGTGCGAGTGCGTGACAGCCTTGTCACATGTCACCGCCGCCTTGGAAGGTCGTCACGTGTGGGCTGGTTGTGTTGGCTTTGCTCTTTCGCTCTCTCTCTCTCTCCTACTTCGACCCCATTATGCCTAAAAATTTCATATAAGCTCATCTGAACTATAAAATTAATCAATCTAGTTTTATTATTTCTAGAAACTAAATTAAAGACTTTAAAGCCAAATAAAAATGCAAAACAAATACTAAAATAAAACGAAATGAACTTAATAATAATTTAAATAGCAGAACGAAAAATATCCAAAATAATACGGAGATGAAACTAAAAGCTCAAGAGCTAAATAAATTAAGTAAAATTTAGCACAAAATAACTCGATTTTCATAGAGTGATCATAATTTATCTCCACTAAATTTGCTTTTCCACCATCTTTTTTTTTTTTTGGTAAGGTATAATTTAAAAAAGATTGCACACTTAACTTTAGCCGATGGTTTAGTATGCAGGTATCTTCACTTAGGGAATGATAATTTTAAGATTACATTTTTGTTACTTAGTTTTTTTTTTTTAATTTAAGATATCCGAGTAATCTATTCCCATGTGTATGAGATTGCCTTAAAAATGAGTAAAGAAGGGTGGGCTTTATATTATCCTCTATTTGATAACTATGATAATCTTAAAAAAAAAAAAAAGAAGTTAAACTAAACTATTATTTATTTCTTAATCTAAAAAACTTACAAATCTAATTATAAAATATCACTCTACATCGTCAAAAAAAAAATTATTCACTTTTTTTTTCTCGTAAGAGCAACCCTTTTTGTTTTTTTTTTTGGGTTTTTTTTTTTTTTTTTTTTGCATGTTGAGGATCTCTTGTTGCTAATTATTGCATTATGTGATTATGAGTTTTGTTCTTGATGTTGAATGAGATTTTTATGGTTTCTCATATCATTATATCATGCGCTAATAAGTAAAAAATAATCGATGACCTATTTATTTTTGCATTTTGCATTGCTGCTTTTTTCCTTTTTTACTCTTTTAATATACATGAAATTTTTTTCATATAATTGGATGTTTTAATACATTTTGATTTTAGTCATAGTATTGTTATAAAATACATTAATTTGAGGAAATATTTGAACAATTGATGAAATCACATTACATTCATATATTTAATCAAATAATATAATCTGGCATTTTTAGGAATCTTATTTAAAATTATACTACATAATCAAACGTTATAATCTAAAATATTTGAATATTTGATTACTTTAAAAAGATTTTCAAGTATTTTATTACTGAGGTTACCACGTTGACCCCTAAGTTTTCAGTCTCACACCACAAGTCCAAAAAAAAAAAATCTCAAATTTACAACCAAATCAGTGTATATTAACTTTTTTAATGCATCACAAAAATACCAATGGTCTAAATATGATGTGCCCTAAAGCAATGTTTAGTGTGACAGAGTTTTGCTAGCGAAAGAAACAGACTCCTATCACTGTCTCATATAAATTAACTTATCCCCATTAGTTCGTTTCTCTGTTTCAATGTTGTTTCTATTTTGATTAAAGGAAAAGTTCCTCCACTTGCAGAGAAAGACAAAAAGTGGTTCAACTTATTCTCAATTTCCAATAACTAGACAAACGTGCATGGTATTAGAGTCAATTTTCAATTAAGGATTTTTATATTTTCAAAACTTAAAATTTTATTTTTAGATTTTCGATATAAGTGTATAATTTTTTAATACACGTATATCAAAAACATGATACATGTGTATCAAATATGAAAATGACTAATTCCTTAATTTTATGAAACTAGCCAAAAGTTTGGCTAAATCTTTAAAATCTCTTTTATTATAATATAACATTATTTGCTTCTCTTTTATGACCAAGGCCGACGATTTGAGTCCGACATGATATAGACATGAGCATGACATGAAATTAGCGATTCTGAGTCATCTCTTAATAAGTCTAAGTCAAAGTAGATCGGACCTAACTAATACGATTAAATAATATGTGAACACGACACAAACAGCAAAACACGATTAGGACTTAATACGACACAATGATTAAATGGATCATAAACGGGTAGATACGATTAGGGGTGTAAATGAGCTGAGCCGTTCGTGAGCAGCTCGGTGTTCGGCTCGATAAAAGCTCGTTCGTGTTCGGCTCGTTGTGTAAACGAGCCAAGCTTGAACATGATTTCAGAGCTCGAATAATAAATGAACAGAGCTTGAACTAACTAAAGCTCGGCTCGTTAAAGCTCGCGAACAAACTCAATTATATGTTCGTGAACAAGCTCGATTATATGTTCGTGAACAGGCTCGTTTATGAGCTCGCGAACAGGCTCGTTTTATATTATATATAATACAATAAATATATATTTATATTATACAAAATTATTTTTATAAACTTATAACATAAAAATTATAATAAATTAGAATTTCATGTTTTATTATATGTAAATATGTAATACAATAATTATATTATAAAATAAAAAAATTATTTTTATAAAATTATAACATTACATTTTTTCTTAAAATGAGCCCAAGCCCACTAGGGCTTTGTTTTCCCTTTCCTTCCCCCTCCCAGCCGACAACTCCTCCCTTCCCTCTCTCAAAGGTTTCTTTTCTTTTCTTCTCTCTTTCTCCCTCTCTCTGCCGTTCCTTCTTCGCTCAGTCGCCGGCCCCAACCCCCGTCTGCGTGCCTCGCCAGCACTGCCCCCGAGCGCCGGCCCAGCCCCCGTCCCCGAGCCTTGCCAGTACTGCCCCCGAGCCCCCTTCCCCGAGCCTCGCTAGCGCTGCCCCTGACCTCCGGCTTCGCGACGTCCGCCAGTGTCGACTCTGCGACGTCCGCGACGTCTCACCAGTGCAACGCGAAACCTCCCTGCGCGTCGTCTCGCCAACGCAACGTCGAGCCTCCGTGCGCCTCCCAGCCCTCCAGCGCTGCCCAGCTAATCCCAAGCTCTGGTTAGAAGCTGTGGAAGTCAACCTTTCTCTCTCAGTGGTTGTGGAAATTTTTTTCTCTCTCATTCCTCTCTCCGGCGAACTCGAGCTCAAAACGAGCTTTTCTCGAGCTCGAGCTCAAATCGAGCTTTAAACGAGCTCGAGCTCGAAAAAGCTCGAACGAGCTTAGTTATCTCAAGTCGAGCTCGAGCCGAGCTCAAGCTTTTGTTGTTCGAGCTCGAGCTTTTTCGAATTTTATCGAGCTCAAGCTCGAGCTCGAGCTCGAGAAAAACCTGACGAGCCGAGCCTGAGCATCTCAAAGCTCGGCTCGGCTCGATTACACCCCTAGATACGATCAAAACGTGTTTAGACACATTTATTTTGTATCTATTTCTAATTACTTTTTTAGCTATAATATTCATATTAATAAAACAAAGTTACATGTTTTTTATTTTTGCTAATTTCACTCTTTTTTTTTCCTCTTAGTTTTGAATGTTCTCTTTTACTTTAGACCACACGAGAAAGTCACGCTCTTAAAGCAAAAACAAACCTAGTATCGTCTCTAACGCTCAAACCTAACCCTTCTTTCTCAAAGTTTGCGTTCAATCATTATCTCTATATCTATAAAGAGAGAGAAAAAAATTATAACTGGCGATGATTATGAAATTTTTTTCAAGAATTGGCGCTACAGACTAAGAAAAAATTACAACCGGCGATAATGACAAAAGGGCTTTTGAAAATTGAGCAGTAAAAATAGATGATTAAAATAAAATAAGAGATAGAGGAGAGAGTACGCGAGAGAACAACTAAATAAAAAAAGAAAAAAAAAACTTATATTCTTTTTTTACAGTTATATAGAGTTATTTCACAAAAAATATAATTTAAAAAAATAACAGAGGTAGAGAAGGTGTAACATAATAGTTGTCCATAAATTGAGAGAGAAAAAAAAAAGTACGACCATAGTGGCACACAAAATATTTTTTGATACTCTAGCAGTAAAAATGGGCGATTTAGAATAAACAAAGAGAGAATGAGAAAAACTGAAAAGTAGTTTTTTTTTTATAATCGTGAAAAAATTGTAAAACCAAATATTTTTATCCATAATTACAAACGTTTTGATTGAGTTGAGAGTAGTTAACTCCCACTTGTTTATTTATATATATATATATATATATATATATATTACGATTTTTTAAATTTTTATATATAAGCAAGCTGGTGTCATACAGTTCAAATGCATCTTTCACTTTTGATATTGGATGTCTTGCTCGTATATAAAACAAAAAAAAATTCTCTCTCTCTTAATTTTTTTTTATTTATCCGAAATATAGTATGAGTGTGAAGCAACCAAAATTTAAAAAATCTGTAAAAAATATATTTAAAAAATAGTATTATAATGGGAAACATAATGTATATCTGTTTATTATCATTATTTTTTAAATTTGCTGTTATTTTGTCATCAACAATACAAAATTTTAAACATAGAATGAAAAAAAAATGATAACACAACATGTTATAAACTTTTAAAAAATTATTTCCCAGCACAAAAAAAAATTAAACAAAAACACTTTAAAAAACAATTACTACTAGTAACGATGAGAATATAATTTTTTGAGGCTTGAGCAATAGGAGGGAAAAAAAAAAGAAGATTTAAAGAGATAAAGGAGATTGAAAGAGAAAGAACATGTAAAAAAATAAAATTAAAAAATAAAAAAAAACTATCTCACTTGATCAATGGATAAAAACACCTATTAATGAGAAAACAGTTTAAAAACTTTCAATTGCCAGTTGATTAAGGTGTATGAAAATTAAGATACTTATTACTAGACTAAACTCTTGTCCATTTTTATTTTATTTCCCCCATTTACTTCAATCTTTGTTCTCTATTTTTGACTTTTTGTTTGTTCCTTTCATTCTCTCTATTTTTTTTTTTGGCTTTTACTAAGTATATCTTCTTTTTTTTTTTCTTTCTTTTTTGTCTTCCTTTCCTGTTTGAATCTTTGTTCCTAGTCCTCTAAACACCTTTTTTATCTTTTGTTTCCGACTTTCGACTCTGTCATTGGCAATCTCTGGCCTTGAGGCTCATCAATGCTGAAAGCTCGCTAGCTTGCTCACCATGCCTGAATTGTCGTGTGATGAGAATTGGACTAAAGAGCCAAAAAGCTTGAACTGTCAATAAATGGACTAGTGAAGGAGTTTACTTGTGCAATAATCCAAACATAGAAGGAACGCCCTTAATGGAATAGATCACCAAGAAAAGTGACGCCAAATAAAGATAATCGACTCGCTTTAAATGTGACTATGGTTACTGACGAAATGGCAAGGAAATCTGTGCTATATTGGCCTCAAATTTGAATTTTATATATGTTTTCAAAATTTAGTTTCCTGATTTGTTGGACAAAACCTTGAATCTACTTGCCAAGTTTAAGTGAACCAATGAGACGATAATAGGTAATATTTTTCGCCTAACAAGGCTTTATGGATGTGGTTTAGGCCTTTTAAGCTTAGTTTCTAATTTAATCTTCAACAACACAAGTTAATTTATTTATTCAAAGTACCTATTTTCCTATTTTGAGTTAGAGTTAATTTTTGAGTAAGTTTCCCTATCTTTGAACATTATGGACACTAAATATAGCCATATGCACATGGTTTTGTTTCATTTATATATATATATATATATATATATATATATATATATATTTGTTATCATATTTGAATTAATGAATAAAAATTGCTAGAGAGCACGTGCTTCTCTTTTGATTTTTGCGAGTCCTTTTGAGCCTATGAAGTCAAAATCTTATAGCATTCAAAACCCATTGATAGCTTACCTTCTCATCTGGTCTTCGACCGTGTTGTCGCAATTTTAGGGTTAAGTATTCTTACGGCTCTTCATTCTTTACAATCAAAGAGATGTGATTGCACACCGTATTATTCTTACGACTCTTGGTTCGTTTAATTAAGACCATCTCAATCAGAAGATGCAAAACTTCATTTTTTTATGCCAAAATAGTATTATGCATCAATGAACAGTACATGTCATCTCCAACCTAGTTTTATTTTTTATATTAAAAAAAATATTCTTAGTATATTCTTTCACACCAATTTTTATAATAATTTATTTTTAAATCCTTATAATTTCAATATTTTACTAATTGCTCACAATAAAAGTTAATTCTAGGCACAGGTGTTACATTTATATGTAATTTTTATCTTTTTTTATGTCTTTGTAATTTTTAGTTTTTAATCGTATTCTAGGCTTTTCTATCCCAGTTGTTATATTTATATGCAATTTTTATCTTTTTTTATGTCTTTATAATTTTTAGTTTTTAATTGTATTTTTACCTTGAATAAAATTCTATTCAATGTATGTATTTATTTAAAAGTTTTTTAGTCTTTGTTTATATTTCTTGTTCAAGTATTTTACCATTTTCTAATTATATTTGCAATTTCAAAACAATATTTAGACAATAAATATTGTTTAAAATATAAATAATAATTTTAAAATAGGGTTATATTTGAAAATATTGAAAAGTAAAAGGATTAAAAATAAATTAAAAAAATGCATCATGAACAATGGTGATGCAAACATCACTACTGTTCACTTTTGGAGCAAAATGAATTATGCATATGGAAATGGCTCTTGGTTGGAGCGCTTGGTGTTACAAAAATACAAAATAGCAATATGCATCTCTCGGTTGGAGATGCCCTAAGACCATCTCCGATCAGAAGATGCAAAACTTCATTTTTTTATGCCAAAATAGCATTATGCATCAGTGAACAGTACTTGTCATCTTCAACTGAGCTTCATTTTTTATATCGAAAAGAATATTCTTAGTATATTCTCACACAACTTGTTATAATAATTTATTTTTAAATCCTTATAAATTCAATATTTTACCAATTGCTCACGATAAAAATTAATTCTAGGCCCAGTTGTTATATTTATATGTAATTTTCATGTTTTTTTTTATGTCTTTGTAATTTTTAGTTTTTAATCGTATTCTAGGCTTTTTTATTCCCAGTTGTTATATTTATATGCAATTTTTATCCTTTTTTTATGTTATGTCTCTGTAATTTTTAGTTTTTAATCATATTTTTACCTTGAATAGAATTTTATTCAATGTATGTATTTATTTAAAAGTTTTTTAATCTTTGTTTATGTTTTATGTTCAAGTATTTTACTATTTTCTAATTATATTTGTAATTGCAAAACAATATTTAGACAATAAATGTTGTATAAAATATATATAATAATTTAAAAATAGGGTTATATTTAAAAATATTGAAAAGTTAAAGGATTAAAAAATAAATTTAAAAAAATACATCATGAACAGTAGTGATGCAAATTTGCATCCACTTTTAGAGCAAAATGCAATTATGCATATGGAAATGGCACTTGGTTGGAGCACTTGGTGATGCAAAAATGCAAAATAGCAATATGCATCTCTCGGTTGAAGATGCCCTAAGACCATCTCCAATCAGAAAATGAAAAACTTCATTTTTTTATGCAAAAAAACATTATGCATCAGTGAACAGTACCTGTCATCTCCAGCTCAGTTTCATTTTTTATATCAAAAAGAATATTCTTAGTATAATCTTTCACACTAATTTTTTATAATAATTTATTTTTAAATCCTTATAATTTCAATATTTTACCAATTGCTCACAATAAAAGTTAATTCTAGGCCCAGTTATTATATTTATATGTAATTTTTTATCTTTTTTTTATGTCTTTGTAATTTTTAGTTTTTAATCGTATTCTAGGCTTTTCTATTCCCATTTGTTATATTTATATGCAATTTTTATCTTTTTTTTTATGTCTTTGTAATTTTTAGCTTTTAATCGTATTTTTACCTTGAATAGAATTCTATTCAATGTATGTATTTATTTAAAAGTTTTTTAGTATTTGATTATATTTCATGTTCAAGTATTTTACCATTTCCTAATTATATTTGTAATTTCAAAACTATTTTCTAATTATATTTGTAATTTCAAAATAATATTTAGACAATAAATATTGTTTAAAATATAAATAATAATTTAAAAATAAGGTTATATTTGAAAATATTGAAAAGTAAAAAGATTAAAAAATAAATTTAAAAAAATATATCATGAACCGCAAGTGCCAATTTGCATTACTACTGTTCACTTTTGGAGCAAAATGCAATTATGCATCTGATAATGGCTCTTGGTTGGAGCACTTAGTGATATAAAATACAAAATAGCAATATGCATCTCTCGATTGGAGAGGCCTTAAAGGGGACAGAAATGCAACTTACTTGATTTACCGCTGTTGGTCCAATATAATCAAGGAATCATGGTTGCAAACTCATATCTTATTTGGCGTTCTTCAACACGACTCCAATTGACGAAGTCGCACGTGTTTTACATCACTTCAATGGCTAACTATGTGAGGTCATATGAATGAAGCGAAGAAGATCTTAAATAAAATCTCAGCAATGAAGGAAGAAGCAGAGACAAGGTAATTAGAGATCGTCAAATTAGTAGCATATTTTTTTCGAGAAAAGGGTACAATTAAAATAAACAAAGAGATAACAGAAAATTTGAAACGTAATTTTTTTTTAAAATCGTTAAAAAAGCTGCAACTATGTAGTGTGATTGAATTTTGAGCAGTACCCACTTAATATATAGGGTTAAGGATTAAGGGTAAGGATTAATATATATATATATATATATATATATATATATATTATACACGAGCTTATTCCTCAATTCATTATTATTATTATTATTATTGTTATCATTTGATAATTAATTAGTGTAGTCACTCCTTCATTTCTCTCTCTTTCTCTCACCTTTAATTATTTTTTATACGTTAGCAAGTCCCTAGACGTAACTCTCAATAAGAAGACACTTTGGTCTCAAAACCCAACACAGGAAAAGTGAGAACTTCATGGGTTGGGCAATAGCAATGCACGGTGGCGCCGGAGACATCCCAGTGAGCTTGCCGGCGGAGCGTCGCCAGCCGCGCGAGGAAGCCCTCCGTCACTGCCTCAGCATCGGCGTCGCCGCTCTCAAAGCCGGAAGCTCTGCCTTGGACGTCGTTGAACTTGTGGTATAAATATTATATCTCTATTATGTATAATATATATATATTATTATCATTCATACTATGTACCAACATAAACCTCTTGCTAAATCATTTACTCCAAGCAATGCCCAGATCTCCAAACTTGTCTTTCTTTGTTGCCATGGCCTTCTTTGTTTGTGTACAAGGTATAGTCTATTTGTGCTTTTTGATTTGGTCCTTTCTCTCTCGCTCACTCTCTCTCTACACAAAAACACATGTTTTTCTTTAGTGTATTAGGTTTGGGAAATGGGTTACGGTCCATAGTTCATATATCTTTATAACATGTTTTTGCCTTCCGTACATATTAGTATATCAGCTGCTTAAGAAATGAAAGAGGTTTCTCTTTCTTCAGTTACTGTTCCATCTTCGAAGCCAGTACTTTGATTTGCAGTTAATACAGGTCCTGCCTAAACAGCAAGGTTTTCTATATATGTTCCTTTTTTTTTTTTTCATTGAGTGCTAATACAGAAAAATAATATTAATAAAGGCATGGGTGAGTCTTTTCTATTGTTAGGTTATCGTGGACCGTCTTCTTGGTTATTTTCACTAATAATATACTCTGTTTGGCACTCATTAGGTCCGTGAGCTAGAGAACAATCCACACTACAATGCCGGAAGAGGATCGGTCTTAACCAGCGAAGGCACGGTTGAAATGGAGGCTTGCATTATGGACGGAAAGACCAAGAAATGCGGTGCTGTTTCTGGCCTCAAAACCGTAGTTAACGCCATATCTTTGGCGCGGTTGGTCATGGAAAAGACTCCTCACATTTATCTTGGATTTGAAGGAGCAGAAGCTTTTGCCAGGGAACAAGTGAGTTAGTTAGTTTCTAGTTTCTGAATTCATTCACACACACTTTAGCTGTTTAAGCAATAATAAGTATATGACACTCTAGGACTAAAGTTAAAAGTACCTTTATCATCTTCATTGCAATACAAGTTTCCAACAAATTATCCATGTTTCTCTGATTTAAAAAATTATTAAAAAAAAAAAAAAGGAAGAAGCTATGTATAGATCAAGTCAACTCTCGAGGTGCAAGGAATTTTTTTCTCTTTTCGTTTCATAGATTATTCTGTTGTGGTAACACTAGTATTTGTTTGTGTTTGGTCAGGGTGTTGAGACTGTAGATCCTAGCCATTTCATCACACCAGAAAATGTTGAAAGGCTTGAGCAAGCCAGAGAAGCCAACAGAACACAGGTACGTTCACACGCGCCTTTTTACCGAGGACTTTGTCGCCATCAAACAAATTTATCTCCCTTAAGGTCGTTAATCTGAAATTTCCAACATTGGTTTAATTGCAACTAAAAGCAATAGACATCAATTTTCTTCTACTACTATGACATTTTTTTTTTTTTTTTCAATCTACACAGCTTGATTACACACAACCGACTCCAAAAACTCTGAAGGATGACAAACTGATTGCAAATGGCGACAGCCAGGGGACGGTTGGTTGCGTGGCAATTGACAGCCAAGGCAACTTAGCCACCGCAACTTCCACTGGAGGACTTGTCAACAAGATGGTCGGAAGGATTGGAGACACGCCCATCATTGGAGCGGGAACCTACGCCAATGACCTCTGTGCGGTCTCTGCCACAGGCAAAGGCGAGGCCATAATCCGCGGCACAGTGGCGAGAGACGTGGCTGCACTCATGGAGTTCAAAGGCCTTTCCCTAAAGGAGGCTGCAGCATATGCTGTGGAGAGAGTGCCAGTAGGCACTGCTGGCCTTGTTGCTGTTTCCGCTGCAGGGGAGGTTGCGATGCCTTTCAATACAGCAGGCATGTTCCGCGCCTGTGCCACTGAAGATGGCCACTCGGAGATCGCAATATGGCCTTCCGTATAAAATTGAACGGTCTGGGCATGGTGAGCCTCAGCAGTAAGATTTTACTTGACTTCGGTTTTTCTTGTTTCTGGTTTGGTGGAATAAGGGGAAGAGATTATGCATTTTTTTTATGTGTAAGCTCACTAGGTGTTTTGAGTACTTCGTTTATCACCCCAATTTGAATGGCAATACCACAATCACTATTTAAGTAGTCAAATATTTGTCTTTTTCAACACTTTCTTTAAGCTTGTTCATCGGACGGTTTTTCAGTATTTTGGACGGTTTTCAGCTATTTTTTATATAACAAATTGTCTAATTTTGAAAATCATAAACCGCCCAAAAAATAACGATTGATTTCGGTATTTCGTTTCAATTTTTGGCCGGTTTTCAGAAAATCCAAATGGTAAGGAAAATTGAAAAAATTGACATTTTCTTCTTTATAATATTAATATAATAAAACCTATTCATTAAAAATAATAAGGGTGAAGTAGGCAAATACCCAGAATTTATATAACAATAAAAATAAATACCCAAACTTTTGAAGTAATTGAGTTTCTAGTCAATTTGTGAATTACTTGCACATGCTTTTGGTAACAAAGTGAATTACCACCACTTACTACTGTGTAAGTAATTCCATCTTTTGGATAACTGGTTACATTTTTCAAAAGATTGGGTAATAACTTACATTAAGTTTTAAAAATTGGGTATTCACTATAATTTCTCAAATAATAATAATAAACAAAATAAGTTTATAATTCATAAAAAAAAGACATGCATAACAAGACATGACGTAATAACTAATAAGCATAAGAAAAGGCTAAGACACAAAACTAAACTATTAAAAAAGAATATAAATTATATAAATTTTGGGTGGTTTATTGGTAAATCAAAAATTAATTTCTCAAAACCAAAAACCACCCAAATAACCACAATAATTACTTTTGGCATTTTTAGTTGGTTTCAATAATAGACCTGCGATAATTCATTTTTTGTTTTTGTTTTTTTTTTTTTTTTTAGGGGCCTAAATTTTCCTTTGGGGGCAATCTTGTGGCATAAGATGAAAGATTGCATTTGTCATTTCATGGGACACTCTTATTTCTTATCTACATTAGGGAAGTCCTGGCTAAGGACAGAGTCACAACCACCAAGCAACCAACAAAATAGTGTCGGTAGGATTCTAAAACAATCTTATTATGAAACGCTTAAGTTAACTGAGGTTAATTACCACAACATCCATTGAGATATCTAAAAAGTGGGGTTTCATTTTGTAATCGGATTAACATTGTCAGTTGCAACATTCAATATTGTCAAAGCTCATGAGTCAAGGAGGCTGAGAAAATGAAGAAATCTGAGACAACCTTTATTGTAACATAAATAGCACAACTCAAAAGCTATTGACAAATGAAATATTCCAATATTACACAAATGCCCAATTAGGCAGTAAGGAAATCTCTCAGATTGATGCTGTAGAAACACAATTATTATTAACATACAGAAGAATCCCCAAAACATTGCAAATCATGTTACATTTGGGCCAACCTAAGTAAATATTACTTGCAGCCTCTAGAATATTTGTTGATTCTGTTAAAATTAATGAAACGAGAAAATGAATCTCTAAAGGGGAAACAAGCATTCTGAATTTGAAATTTCTCTCAACATAATGACTAAATTTTCTAGCAGGAAACATAGAAGAAAAACTGTTTTGGTACTACATAGCTTAAACTTGTAAAACGAGCTGATAATTATTACAAGAATTGGTGAATGAATAGTTGTACAGCTGGTACAAGAGGAAAATGAAAA
This sequence comes from Boehmeria nivea var. tenacissima, assembly GCA_018132145.1. Classification (NCBI taxonomy): domain Eukaryota; kingdom Viridiplantae; phylum Streptophyta; class Magnoliopsida; order Rosales; family Urticaceae; genus Boehmeria; species Boehmeria nivea. The sequence continues at coordinate 5,544,936 of CM030882.1, forward strand.
CCCCCCAACCAGCCAAAAATGAATCTCCCAAATTTTCTTGGCCTAGTACATTTGAATACACTCTAAATGTATAAAAGAAATCTCTTTTTCTTCTTTCTTTCTTGTAAAAACACTATAATTGAAGGGAAAAAAAAAAAAAACCGAAAAAGGATAACTTCCTAACGAAGTCAAAATTTTCTGCTTCTGACTTTACAATAATAGGTTGATTCCAGTTTGTAGGTTTTTAAAAAAAGTATTGAGGATCATGTGAAAGTACCAGCAAGAAAGAAGTGGCACATTTTAACTTGTGGCGCAATCTTGGATGTGTGGATGGCTTTGATTTACGTACCGTTCCCACAAAGGCTTGTACCTTCCAATGCCCAGCCTTAGCCATGGCTTCATGTTCCCATTGTAGTGAATAACAGCTGCGCTCTCAATCAAGCGATTGTCAATGTTAACATCATAACCCAATCCCAATACATGCCATCTCCTGTCTAGTGGTTCTGTGAGACCGTAGAAGGTCAGAAGACCAGGAGGAAGTGTACCCAGCTTCCAAAGTGTCCCATCCGCGTTCTGTTCCTGCCAGTAATGATACCGAGCTGTCACATTTTCTTTCCTCCAAGAGATCAGATCAAACACATTCATGCCAAATGCCCATCCACACGCTTGGGGATCAATCTTTGTGCTAATGACCGAATTTGAAAAGTTGAGATACTTGTAAAAACGATGAAACGCTTCAAGACAAGTTTCTACTGCTCCATTTACATTTCCGTGCAGATCCAAAGAGAAGAGCGGGGTCAGATCCTTCTGGACAACAACATCATCGTCAAGGAAAACTACCTTCTCCAGCAGCGGATAGATCTCGGGGATGTAAAACCTCAAGTGATTCAGCAATGCCAGATACTTGGGGTTCTGAAATTTTGGCTCAGTGTTTGCATCTTGAAATCCTCCAAAGTAGAAGGCCCGTGAATCTTGATTGAGAAGCTGCTTGAAAATGGGAGCATACGAAGCATTCAACCACGCGAATTCCTCAATGTTCTGCACTTCTATAGTGGACCCTTTGAAGTCGTTGCTGAGAAACCAAGCCTGCATTGCGCCATAGCTAATTCCGTTCGTGACAATGTGGAAAACGAGCTGTTTTGGATGTTCGGTGTTGGAGACAGTAGAGTTGACAACCACTGACGTGGCCTTTACATTATCTGAAAATATGCAGAAATGGTATAGATTGTTATCCACAAGCCGTGGAGAGTTTCTCTTGTCATTTGCAAGTTCCTGTAGATATGGCTTTACAAGCCAATCGGAAATAAGCTTAACATTCAAACAATGGAGGCTTTTAGGCAACGCTTCAGCTACTTGTTGGCCAAATACGGTGCTCTGAGCAGTTGCTGCCTTAGCCCGATCTTCTAGGGCTTGAATGTGAGACTTCATTGTCATTATTGTAGTAGCAACATCATAGTGAGCATCTTGTGCCTTAAAGATTAGAGACGATAAGCTTTTGATAATTGGTTCTGCTTCCTCTAGAGTTATGGGCTCCCCCCTCATGGCAGCTTTCGAAAGCAAAAGTTGGCTGCTTCTGATCTCTGAGCTAAGCTGCCAAGCAAGGTGAAGGTTGCTGTGTTCTTTCGCAATAATAAGATATGCTTTGGCCAGTGTTATTTGCTCAGCCAACTGCCGGGAAAATGAAGTGGCACTCAATATTTCTTGAGTTAAGTTTAAATCTTCACGAGCAACCTCTTCGATTCTAGGCTTCTCCTGGAACAAAGAGATTCACATTTTAAATCATGCAGATTACAGTTACCAAGTCATGTGATATAATTTTCTCCAACAAATATACTGTTTTCCAAAATACAAAACAAGTAAAAATGAGAAAATAAGAAAACTGTAGCGAAGTAGCTTGTCACACAAAATGCAAAAATTATTGAAGTTGGCTAGATTTTTCATTTCAAACAGAAGTTTAAGCTAAGAGCTTGAAGCAAAATATAAAAAGAGCAAGAGTTGCATTTTCAAATTTCCATGCCTTGTGTAAACCATCTTTTTCCAAACAATCATTAGCCACCACGTACAATTAGGTAGCATCATCATCGTCCTGAATACCACCAAATCATGCATTTTCCAATTTCAGATATAAGTAAGTAGGAACGTAATTGGTTCTCATTGAGATTCATACACATTTAGCATTTGAGTTACCCCGTCATTAAATACTAGCTTGCATTCATTTAATGTGATGAAATGCTTGCTAATCATACAGACCAATCTCTTTTTCACATCTTAGTCACTCTCAATAAGTAGAATATCAACCTCACAATAGGTGTACACGTTGCCATATTCCTAACTCTATAATTGATCAAGAGGAACATCAACTGTCTCTAGACTTGTCGACTCATAACTACACCTTATGCCTACACTTGAAAATTCTAGCACTCAAACACCCCAAAGGCAATATCACATATCAATTATTATGACTGTTAGTGAAAATTTAGTGTACGTCGTTCATATCTTGTTCTTTAGATAATATCGACTCAATAAATGCGTTGTATCACAGAATGCCAACTCTTGAATACAGTTTTGAAGTTCTAAACGTGAAAAATGAAGAATATTAAACAGCAACAGAGATAACATTGCAAGTAGCCCTGTATTCAAGATTACAATACAATCTCAATTAGGCATCTAAAACTATCTAATTCTTTTGCATCATGAAAAAGAAATTAATCACAGAAGTTAGAACGTTCATATTCTTCACGCAAATACAAACAGATTCTACTAGATCTAAGTTTCAAATTTCTAACTCTCCATAACGATCGATTACACATTTCCAAAATCTAGGTGTTTAAAACCAATGGGAAAACATAAATGTGAATCCAATAAGAACCAAACCCGCCTCCTTCTCTCTGCGAATTTTCTCATTACAAAAACACCTAAGGCCTAAATATGCAATAAGATCAATGCTACGATGAGTCACTAAACTCCACCACAGCTCAGTTAGTCCACCGACAAGAAATGCATTAAAGAAAAAACCAAAATTTATTCTCAGTCCATCAAAGACCAGACTTTCAATCAATAACAAAACCCTTTTGCTTAGTTTACAACAAGAACCCAAACAATAACCAGTTTTTTTCCATTTCCATATCCATTTGCATGATTCATCACAAACTCCTCAAACAAAATGTCAAGATTAACAAAAAGGAATTGCTCAAAACCACTTTCTTGCATCAAACTAGACGCAAAAATAGACTCAAGAACGACAAAACACTCGGGAGAAAAGAAACAGTAAAATACCAGTGAAGGCTTTTCGAGCCGATCTTCATTGTGGTTATGGTGAAGCACAAACAAGAACAGTCCGGCAATGGAGAAGAGACCCAGAAGAGCCCAGATCCAATTCGGAAACCGCCGCCGGACCGGTCGCCGGAAATCGGCCGCCCGCCGCCGCATCTCGCCTCGCCGATCCCCCCCAAAAGAATCGGATTCACGACAAAGATTTGAACATTTCAAACCAGAAATAAAAATTAAGAAAAAAAACCTTCAATCTAAAAAAATCTCTGAACTCAACTTTTATTTCTTGAATCAATATAACTCTCTCTTCACTTTTTTTTTTTTTCTTATTTTAGTTGAATCTTCTAAGCGTTCAAGAGACAGGGAAAAAGGATTAGCCCAAGAGGGGTTGAGATTGGGAAAATCAGGGGTGTTATTCAGTGAAGGTGATCTGTGAAAAACAGTGAAAGAATGCGAGTGAAGAATCAGCCGATGTACTAATTACTAAAGTATAAATATGAAGATTTTGTGCGTATTTTGTATGAATAAAATATAAGAAATTTTAAGATATTAATCACTTTTTATAAAATAATTTAAAAAATAATTATAATTTAAAAAAAATTAAAAATGAGCTCAGTAATTTTTATGTATAATTTTATTATTATAAAAAATTTATTATATGTGTCATGATTAATTTTTAAATTTTTTTAAATTATAATTGTTGTAGGTGATTTTTCGTCAAGGAATGTAGCATCGGGGGCGAAGTCCTCGAGGGACATTAAAGGCGTGCACAAGCCCTCGATCCCGCACCCACGAAGATAAACCGAAAAAGCATCACCGAAGGTGATGTCGATTTTATGGTAGCAAGACCCTCGGAGAGGGATTGACGGACTAGAAGACCCTCGGAGAGAGATTGACGGACCAGAAGACCTTCGGAGAGGGAGTGACGTACAAGAAGGCCGCGGATCCTCGAAGATGATCCACACCCGCGAAGCTGGCGATCCCTGGTCGGAGATGAGGTCTGTGCTCGGTACTTAGGTTTTTCCTTATACTATTTATTTACCCCGAGCGTGGGATATTTTGTACCTGCTCCCGCAGAGTCAGGGATTATCACTGTAGATGTCTTTCCCAATGTATGACTGCAGAGATAGTTGGTCACCTAGCCCCGGATTTTAAGGGATAGGATGTCAGACCACTGACTCATGCAACCTCTCTCCCTTGGCTATAAAACGGAGAGAATAACTCCAAAGAAAAGGAGGCTTCTCTTTTCGGTTGGGAGAATTTTTGCTTGGAATTCTCTGTAAAACAGTAAACGCTTAATACCATAAAACAGTGGACGTAGGCTATTACTCTATAGGAGGGCCGAACCACTCTAAAAACCTCCCTCTCTTTATTGTTCCGACTACTTTATTTCTGTTCATTGCCGTATCACAAGCTAGAGATATGGAACACGGCATTGGTTCAAATTTCACACCAACAGCTTGGCGCTAGAAAGAGGGCGCGAAAGCCTTTCTTTCCAGTTTTTCTTTCCAAATTTTTAGAAGTTTTCTGTCGTCACCCGTGATCGGAGATCTATGGCGCTGACGACCAGACGGGCAGGAAAGAGCCCCATGACCTCCGAGCAGGAGCAACTAGGGCAGAGGCTGGCGACCATGAAGGAGTTCATGGCGAAGATGAGCGGCGCGTTGGAGATTCTGGCTCAGAACCAGAGTCGACCGCCGCTCCTCGCCGGCGAAGAGCAGACAGACGTGCTCCGGGCGCGACTCCAAGCGAAGCAGAGAGAACCCGAGGCCGACTCGGAGGCGGAGGCTGGCGGATTAGGCGATCCGGCCTATAACCCCAGCAGCCGGAGGACTACAACGGTGCGTGAGCCCGCGGCCCACACCGAAGGTGTGCGGTCGCTGGTGGTCCGAGCCGAAGGTTCGCGACCTGTCGCCGACGTATCCGAAGGCTTGGCCTGCACCGAAGGTGCGCGGCCGCTGGCGGCCCGGGCCGAAAAACCACGATCAGCCGCCGATGTTCGAAGCGAACCGGCCGTTCCAGATCTGTCTCTAACAGACTGGGCCCACTTCCGCGAGAGCCAGCAAGGCGTGCCCCTGCACGGCCCACGGTCCGCACAGAAGGTGCGCGACTCCCGATGGTAGATCGACTCCCCGATGGATCAGCTACCACCGCCACAAGCAGGCGAACATTGGCATCCCAAAACTTCTCACCCGCGGAGATCGAGTGTCTTCGAGGGCTCCTTGGTGGGACTGCCCGAGAAGGAATTCTAGACGGGGATTTCATTCCCCTGACCGAAGAGCTTCTCAACGCCCCCGTCCCCGATCAGCTCAGGCTACCGAAGGTAAACCTCTTCGATGGGACCGGGGATCCTACAGACCACTTGGGGATCTACTCCTCTTGGTCCCGCGCTTATGGCTTTTCTGATGCCATCAAGTGTCGACTATTCGACACCACCCTCACGGGCGAAGCACGCAAATGGTGGTATCGACTCCCTATCAACTCAATCGGGAGCTGGCAGGACCTGAGAGCAAGGTTCACCACCCAATTCCTAGGGGGCAGGAGGCACTTCAAGAACCTACTTATCTCTTCCGAGTAAAGCAGCGGGACGATGAAACCCTCTAGGCCTGGCTGAAGAGATTCACCAAGGCCACAGTCGCGGTAGGGCCTCTGGCTGACGACGCCCTACTACTTGCCGCAAACTCCGCAGTCTGCGAAGATACTCCGTTCGCGTTTTTAGTTAATAAGAAGCCACCGCGGACATATCCTGATTTCTTGAGACGGGCGTGGAGTTACATCAATACTGAGGCGTCGACTTCAAAGAAGTCCGAGGCCATGGAGACTTCCCAAGGAGACCCCGAAGGGGAGTGACGGAAGAAGAGACCTGCGGGGACGCTTGCAGGGACGCTCCATCAGGACTGAGGGGACCGTCATCAACTCGCGAAGCGAGACTAGCCCCCCGTCCAACATAAAGGCAATAAAGAGTCTGCGAAGTAGACTATAAACTCGAAGAGTCTACGAAGTAGACTATAAACTCGGAGAGTCTACAAAGTAGACTATAAACTCGAAGAGTCTACGAAGTGGACTTTAAACTCGGTGTATAAATGGGTGAACCGCGAAGCGGACGACTCCTAAAAACACCATCCTCGACTGCCTTTTTGACCGCAAAGCGCTCAGGCAGCCTGGGGGGCATCCGGGGTACCATAAAGAAATAGGTCCGCCCTATAAGTACATCGAAGACGGGCGCCAAAAATATCCGTTGCAAGTAGTCGTTTTATTGTCTGATGTGACAATTAAAACGGTCGACCGGTTATTGAAGCGGTCGACCGTTTAGGTCGCTGATACAAACATAAAATTGTGTTTTTGAGTCACATATAAAAAAAGGCTTAAGTCTATTTTGCTCATTCCAAGAAAGATAACAAAATATTCTGAAATTCTCTGAGCAAAAAACCTTACAAAATTATTTCTCTCTTCTCTTGATTATTCTCTTACATCATTGTGCATCCTTTTTCAAGAAAGAAACCAAAAACACTTTTGAGCCAATCATTATCAAATACTTAAAGTGTTTCTCTCATAGATTTGTCTTGTAATATTTTATATTTTGAGAGAGTTAGTGAGCTTCATTGTATTCCTCTTCTTTTCATACTATTCTTTTGAGAGTTAGTCGAGGTTTCGACAAAGGAGTTTATCGAAGACCCGAAGCAACTTCGGTGGGTTTATTGTGAAGAGGATTGGGTAATCCTCGGGTGTGCCCGTAAGGTGTTCGACAAATATTCATGGTAGATCGAGCCGAAAGTCGATCGCAATAGTGGACAAAGGCCTTGCTCGTAACGGAGAGCTTGGTAACGGGGGACGTAGATCTTTCGGATCGAACCTCCATAAACATATAGTTTGCACTCTTTTCTCCCTACTCCTTACCTATTCATTTCTCTTATTTTGTTCTTGAATAGTTGCTGAAATTTATATTAGCACAACTCGTTTGAGCATATTGAACATTATTAAGTTAGCTTAATAAAATTGAATTTATTAGGATTTTATCTAATAACCAATTTACCCCCCTCTTGGTTAGTAATTCTTGGGTCAACATTATATTAGTTTCTTTTTATATGATCGGCATTTGTACGTAACCTTGTAAGATGTTCATAGTGGAGTTTCTTAAATATGTGAACAAGTGTAAATCGTGTAATTATTGGTAGTGTTTGCTTTGGGTGCGTGAGTATGGGATCACTTTCCTATTTGTCTTGTTAGTTAACAGATATGCAAGTATGAGATTGTAGGTTTGTTTGTGTCATAGCTATATTCGTGCGTATAAGTATTTGTATGTGTCTGTGTGCATTTGTGTGTGTGTGTTTGCTTGTTTTTTGGTATGGGACCATGGACATTAAATTTCACTTATTGATTGAAGGGGTTAGAGTTGGTTGGAATGAGTGAGTTGAGGCCTAGCCCGCATAGGGGCATACTCAAGTATCGGATTGGCCTGGACGGAGGCCCAGCCCGAACGGTGGGCATACTCGAGTACCAGATTGGCCTAGACAGAGGCCTAGCCTGCACGGGGACATACTCGAGTATCGGATTGGCCTGGACGGAGGCCCGGCTCGAACGAGGGCATACTCGAGTACCGGATTGGCCTGTACGGAGGCCTAGCCTGCACGGAGGCATACTCGAGTACTGGATTGGCTTGGACGGAGGTCCGGCCTGAACGAGGGCATACTCGAGTACCGGAATGGCCTGGACGGAGGCCTAGCTTGCACGGGGGCATACTCAAGTACTGAATTGGCCTGGACGGAGGTCTAGCGTGAACAGGGGCATACTCGACTACTCGAGTACCATAACAGCCTGGACAGAGACCTGACCCGAACGGGGGCATGATAAAGTTCCATAACGGCCTGAAAGGAGGTCCGGCCCGAACGGGGGCATGACAAAGTTCCAAAACGGCTTGAAAAGAGACCTGGCCCGAATGGGGGTATAGTAAAGTTACGAAAGGCCTGTAAGGAGGCTTGACTCGAACAAAGCATGAGGAAAGTCAAGTAAGGACCCTAAATTAGTAAATCGTGTTCACACGTATATTGTGAGAAAAGTCAAATTTTTGTGGTTCATAAGAGGGGATTAGAAGATGAAGAGATTTATTCATAAGTTGCGATTCTTGAGCCGCTAAGTCTTGTTTTGTTTCAGGTTACGACACTTTTGTAAGGTATTGTACCCCGCGTAGATTTAGTATCATGCTTCCTAATCTACTTAGTGGACTATGAAAAGTTAGAGATTTTGAAAGAATTCATGACTCTTAAAACTATGATGGTTTATCGATGAGTCAGTCGCCTTGTTGAATGTGGTGATGTATATTCACTCAATTATTACACTGTTTGTAAGCTTAGCGATCTCTGTACCTAATCTACTTATTGGGCTATTAGCTCACTAGTATGCTTATGTCACATGTAAGTTGAATAGAAAGCCAAAAGGCTTGACGACAACGACCGAAAACGGCGACTGCATACGGGACTGACCTTTGGAGGGTAAGTGGACCGCTAGCTAATCGTTGGCAATTGACATTTTAATTTCCGCACTTTTAAAACCCTACATTTGGACTAGATGTCTAATGATGTGGGAATATAGTTAGATTTTATGCTTTATTAGCAAAAATATAATTTGATGCATAAAAAGTTCAAATTTGTCTATATTTTTAGAACTAGAATATTGATTTTATTCTACAACTGCATTGTATATTTATATAATATTACTGAATTATTCATTGCGGGCCGACAGGAGTCGGCCCGCGTGCAGCTCTTCAGCCAATCAGCGCCAAGATAAGTACGCCAAGTAGGCCCCGTTCGCAGTCAACCCGCAAACCATCGGCCTTCTCACGTCGCGACACATGTGCAAGTGGACCCAAATGTCCCCAAATTTGGTCAGCTCCAGCAAGTTCTCGGCCACTCTCTGTGCGCCATGTGTCTGGTCAACTTCTAAACCACTAATCACTATATGACACGTGGCAAGTTAGAAGCAAATTTTATTTCAGCGTGGATTTAATTCTCAGCTCAGAATTTATCAGTTTAAATGATAAAATATCTCAAAAAATAATAGAAATTAGCTTATTTTTGTATTTCTCTTTTTTATTAGTTTCCTTTATACTAGCCTCTCTTAAACACTATAAAGAAAGGTGTTGGCTAGAGTTTGTGTACAACCCTTACTTTACAATAATAATAGACAATTTATTTCAATAAAGTTCTCATATTTTTCTCTTTAGAATTTGTGTGAGAATATATTGGAGGCTAGGCTAAATTTCTAGTAAGGCTAAGGATGATCTAAATTGTGTAGCTTTATTGTCTCAATTTTAATTTCAAATTATGTGCTATAAAGGTTAGATTTTTATGATGAATTAAGTTCTTATTTATTTATGAGAAATTATGTTATTTTATTTTTCATACAAATTTAGTCATGCTTGATTTATTTGATTTTTAGAGAATATTAATTTCATTGATTTGCTTACTTATATGAGTTGTTCTTTTACTGAAAGTCTGTAATATGAGCAATTTGATATATTGTCGATTTAAGAATTACTTATAGTATAAGTAATTGAATGTTTATTTTATTTGTTCAATCCTCTACTGCATTATGATCAATTTTGATATATCGTCGATTTATGATAGTCAATAAAATTTATATTCATGATTTTAATTGAAATAATTTTTTTATAATAAAATATATTTGTTTAATTTTATATCTTAATGACATATTTTCTGGTTGATTGTTTAGGATGTGAAACTTGCAATAAATTAGTGTGAGTGAAACAAAGCAATTGAGTGACTCCCGAAATCTTGTTAATTTTCCTCGTTGATTGTCAATTTATTTAATTTATTTTTCTTTTGATTCTAAACTTTCAAAAGTTTCGATCTTTTTATCTTTAAATTTTAGTTTTTCCTCTTAACGTTTGTCTTGAGTCCTATTGGTTGTCTTTATTTTCACCTACTCGTGGAGACAAACTCCGCTTTCATTGTGCTACCAACAGCTGTTTTAGCTTTTGCACAATTTGAGCGAGATCATAGGGTGACAAATTATCAAACCGTTCATAGTTAACCTATGTCGTTATAGGCTCTAATTCTTTTGAGTTGTACATGAGGGTTAACGAAGCTAGCTTGGACATGCGATACCTCACCGTCGTGCACCAAAGGTATAAGCGGGCGACTGGATGTAATTTCTAGTATTGAAATATGATGATTTTTAGTGTTGACTTTAGTTTTTTAATTATTTAATGCTCTTGTGTGGGATCCGAGTTGCTGAGGCTCAATGTTGAATTATCGTTATGTCTTGTTTGGGTTGTGGTATTTTGAGAAAATTATTTTGTAGTTGTTGTTCAAAATTTTTGTGATCGAATAGAGTTCTGTGCCAGGTTGACTTTTAGGTGAAGGCTTCGGCCGAGTTGCCTGAAAAATATAAAAAAAACTCTATCGAGTTTCCGACAAGAAGTTTGGACTTACTAAAACTAGTTTGGAAAGCTAATTTAAATAACTAACCTTTTCTCACCTAATCGAGTCAAACGACATACTAGAGTTTTGAAATGGCCTTAAAAGAGGCGCAGCCCAAACGATGACACACTAGAGTTTTTGAACAGCCTAAATGATTACGCAGCCTGAACAGGAGCACAACAGAATTCAAGAAGGGGCTGAAAGGAGGCGTAGACCGAACGGGGGCACGCTAGAGTTCCAATACGACTTAAAAGGAGGTGCAGCCCGAACATGGGCATACTAGAGTTACAAAATGACCTGAAAGAGGCCCAGTTCAAACATCGGCATACTAGAGTTCCAAGACAGCCCCATAGGGCAGGTGCTGCAATATGTTTTGAAATGGTCCGATAATGCCACTACCTGCTAGAGGTTTCGAAACAACCCAGAGGGCCCAGAGGAGGCCAATTGACGTCTGCCTCACAGATTATAATATGACGATCCAGATCGACCCTTTGGGGTGAAGTCCAATAACAAATTTTGAAACGGCCCTATGGGACCATTGGTTGTGAGAGGTTTTGAAAAGCAAAGAGATGCTCAAAGGAGAAAAAGTTTTCGCGAGTACAAGAAAAAGTACCAAGACTGCCCGAGAGACCAAGAACCATTATAGGTCTCAAATTATCCTGACAAGGCAACTGCACAATCAGATCTGAAACAGCCCGATAAGGCCATTGGTCGTAAGATGTTTCGGGACGAACCGAGAGGCCTAGAGAAAGTTTAGTAAGGATTCTTAAATAGTAAATCGTGTGCACGTGTACCTTTATGAGATAATTTGGAGATCTGTGAACTTTAGTGAAGTTAGAAAAGGACAAGGTCGACCCTCAACTCGCGATTATTTTGTTGTTAAATTCGATCTCGTTTCACGTTACGCCTTTTTACAGAGTATTGTATTCCGCGTAGATTTAGTAACCTTTTTTCTTAAATCTAGTTTTCAGATTATGAAAGAGTGGAGATTAGTAAAGAGTGAGTTGGATTCTTCAAACTGCAACGACTTAAACATCGATTCCGTACTATTATTGAACGTTATGATATGATTTCTCTCAATTATTATATTGCTTGTAGCCTTGTAATCTTTGTCTCTAATCTACTACCTAGGCTATTAGCTTAGTAGTATGCTCGTGTTGCAGGTAAGCCAAAAAGAAAGTTAGAATGTTAGGCAACAATGATAGAAACATCAGGTGCATACGAAACGACTTGAGGAGTGTTGGGTGGACCACCAACTAACCGTTAGCAGAGAATAATCTTGACTTTTGCACTTTTAAAATTTCATGACTAAAATTAATTTCTTTTGGTTGCTCGAGAACACGGTTAAATCTCATGTTTTGTAATAAAATCTTGATTAAATAAATCGACGCAAACGTTCGTTCAACTTTGTCCATATTTTTATAACTAAAAATATTACTCTATAAGTCATGTTATATATTCGAGTAGTATTATTAAAATACTATTTTATAGCTTGGGTAGTTACATATTTATTTATATTATTGACAAAAATAAGTTTATATAATTTTACGAATATTATAATTTTTTATGTACATGTTCTCTCTCTTCTCTAAATTGTTCTTATTTTGAAGTTTTTTTTTATTTTTTATTTATTTTGACGGTCATGTTTCGGAAACTTTTTTTCATTGCTACCATTGGATGTAATTTTCCCTCTCACTAGAGCACAAATTGTGTTAGTGTTTTTTTTTTAATTTGTTTTTTAAATTTCTTTAGTCTAACTAATAATACTAAATCTTTATACGTTTAGGCGGCCCTATGGTTTTTCTTTTTCTAAAAGTTAAAGTTTGCTTGTGGCACATGTTGTGCATACACAATACACACTAGGACACTCACTCGAATCTCTCATGTGTGTCTGAATTTGTTTTTTCTTTCTTTTTTTTTTTTGGATTGATTTCTTGATTTCCCACTATATTTTAACTCAAATTTCAAATTGCTCCTTGTATTTTAATTTGTTACATCCGTTTTCCCTATATTTTTAAAATGTCTCAAACCCACCCTTCCGTTAACTTTTCCGTTTAAAATTGCCAATTTTCACTTAATTGAATAGGTTTTTGTCCTTTTTAGGTGAAATTATGTTTTTGTCCATATTTGATACTTTTCTTCTTTCAATTTTTTTTTCTGCTACAAACACTTAATTTAAAAAAAAAGACTCGTGGCCAGTTTGTTTTCAAGAAATACAAAAAGAACTTAATTTTTGTTTTTTTACAAAATAAAACAACCACAAAGTTCGCTGCAATTAACATTACATTTAATTATTTAGGTTTTTTCTAAAAAGAATTTTGAGGAAGGAAAAACTCTAAAATCACATGTTTTGTAGGGAATGATTTATTAGAGAAAGAAAGAGCTCATGAAAAATTCAAAGTAGTGCCTTAAGTGGAAATCTGTCCAAAATAGCCTTTAATATGTGATCATGTGACAATCACATGATATTTTTGGATGGAAATTTTGACAGAATGATGAGTTTGAGACGTTTTAAAAGTAATGGGAGAACGCCCGGAACAGATCTAACAAATTGAAGTACAAGGGATCAATTTGAGGTTTACGTTAAAGTTCATGCGAAAATGATAAAATTAACTTTTTTTTTGGTAATATAAATGTGGGTTCATGTAATCTACGAGTTTAATAGGACATGTGTGAGCATGTCCGCCATATATTTGTGTCCCAAAATATTTTTTTTTTCTTTTCACATTTTTTCCGTCTTCTCGCTCTCTTTCTATAACCGTTCTTTTTGCCATCTCAAACTATGAGGAGGATTTCTTGCCTATCCTCCTTTAGGATTCTCGGACCGTTTCGAAACCTCTTGCGACTATTTGCCTTGTCGTACTGTTTCAAAACCTATTACGACCGTTCCCTTTGAGCCATTTCGAAACCTATTGCAACCATTGCCTCCTTTGGCCACTCTAGAATCGACCAATTTCTACCAGATAAACTAGGTTCGAATGTTTAACGTGATACTTTTTAATATTTTAAAAAATAATTACGTAATATATTCAAATTTCATTATATATCAGGATATTTTCTTATTTGAATTACCTTCCTATTCCTGTTAGAAGAAATTCATGCATCAAAAAATTTAATTCAAGAAACTTTAAGCCCGATAAGATATATTGTTCTCAGCCAAAATAAAAATAAAATAAAAATAAAATAAAAATAAAACTAAAGCTATCGCCCAATCAGAAGAATTTATTGTATCTAAGAAGAGGACTACATGCCACGTGCGAGTGAGTGCTATGTAGAGACTTAATAAATGGGATCTCAAGTTCTCAACTGATGAATGTGGTGTGGGGTAATAACCATCACGTACAAGTGTCCAATGCTTGCCTATTCACATACTCATTGATTTTTCATTTCCATTCAATATGAGAAATTTGAGGCCTAAATTTCAAATCACCAAACAGCCCGCATCTTATGCTGTCGGCTGAGATCTTCGCTTTACAAGACGTGGTAAATCGACAGAGTTTCTATACTTAAAAAAGTTCAAAACGGAATATACTTGCGTTTATATTAGAACTAGTTGTCTATCACTGTTTGAGTTATTAAACATTCATAGTAAAACAATAATATATATATTAAAAAAAATCTAATATCTGTAATGGGAAATGAAGGAAATACAGACCGGTGGGAAACAAATCATGAAATACTATTACATGTCGGGTAGAGTGCATAGAAATTAGTGTGTTCACATAACCACACTCAAATATTATCACAAAATATCATAAACAAAAGAAAAAATGAAATAAAGATGAAGAAATCATATGCTCCTTCGACGGTATCGATCAGCTCCTCCACCCCCTTTGACGTTGTCGATCTCTCAAGTTCTATAACCACGCCAGCATTCATTTCAACTCGCACAATCGTCCTCGAGTCCAAACACTTTAATGTTTATCGATTTCAAAATTTTTATGAGAAATTCATTATTTTTTCTTCTATGTATATGACCCCCAAATTCTTTTAGAAAACCGTATTTGCGTAATTCGATCTCCGAGTTTTTTTTTTTCCTGGATTACCATATTCAAATAGATTTTTTATTTTTAATTTTTTTTGTTGGGTCAATCATGACTCTGAAAGTTTCCCACTAGGGCCTCTCTCATCAATGAGTCGCGTTACTTGTAGAATACTCTAGTAAAAGCAGGAGGTAAGTCGAAAGTATCCAAAAAGTGTGCGTTACTATATTAAGGAGCTTTGCTCCAAGTTTTAATAAAAGCAATTCAGTAGGATTGATCTAACTAATACATATTAAGTGGTTTTGAATCTAATTGTGAGCCACTCAAAAAGGGAAATTTTTTTTAATAAAATAATGAGGATTTCTTTGCTTCTCGAACTTTCTTGATCTAGCTTATGATTTCTTATGATTTATAAAATAAGAAGATATAACATTTTGAGATTTTGTGGATTACCTTTGGTTTGGTGAATAAAATTGTTCTGAGAATATTATTGAGTGTAGTGTATATTGAATATTATTGTTGGGCTTTTATTTATTTATTTATATTATTTGTGGATTCTGAGCCATTTAGAAAAACAAAAATTTGTATGGATTTTCAGCTCTGTATTTGTGTTTTTTTAGCTCTGTTGTTGTACTACTTGTATATATATTTTCTTTTAAATCATCTTTGAAAGAACGGTTTTGTTAATGGGTGTTCCTTGTCAGTGATAGAACACTTCCTTTGAACACAGGAAATAACTAAAATCGAGATGGAAAAAATATGACGTGAACAATAACCAAAAGTGCAGCGGATAAAGTAAATGACACACGAAAATTGGTTACGCAGTTCGGCTTTCGCCTACGTTTGTGGGGCCTCGCCAAGATGAAACGGTCCACTAGAAAATCTCGAAACGAGAATGCTTGGACTTATACAAGACTTTGACTCCCTCTCTATCTTCGTCGTCATCCTCTCGTCACTCTTAACAATCTACCATTGACGAGATTCCCTCGCCTTACAAACAAACCCTGACAAGATCCCCTCGCCTTAAAAATCGCACATTCCGTGTAATCACTCACCAATTTCCCGATACAAAAGCTCACTCAAAACATGCTCACACTCACACGGTTTATAGAACACTACTCATCAGAGTATGAACCCCATACAAAGATAAACCCAGATTATGAATAAGCATTCAACTCTCTCTATGTATCTCTCCTGCTTTTCTTTACTTCTACCATCAGATTAATAGCTGAGAAAGATGATAAGATGACCAAGCATAATCTTCAAAATGAAAGGCATTAAACATGCAATAAAACCTTGGTTAAAGATGATGAATCCCGTATCAAAACAATCATCCATATTAACAGTTAAGATATCCACGCGTTCCAGCTTAGTGTTCGATCTCCACGTGATATAAAAGGAAACAAGATCATCCAAGTCAACTCTGCACATTCAGACTTGCCATAAATATACCAATGTGCAATCACCGCGTGATATAAAAGGAAACACAATCAAGTCATCCAACTTATTCACGGACTTGCCAAATATATCAGGTGTCACAACACCGCCTGAAACACATAAAGAAAGTTCCAAACTTATTTGGCAAGAGAATATCTGAAAAATCACCAAGCATCATTGACTTTCCATTGAGAAAAAATCATATCACATCATGAATGGTCAACACCCATTAATACCGAATAATATTTCTAGGATAATAAAATGTATCAATCATCAGAAGAATGAAATCAAGAAAATCCAACAAATTTATTCAAACCAACCAAATTCGCATCTCCACATGTCAGATATATTTAGTGTTCGAACATTGCGTGGAAAACTTAACAAAACACTATCTCCTAGTGACCAAGAAAGAATCCAAATTCATTTGACTAGGAGATATCCGAAAATCATAAAAAATTAAGACCTTCTAATCAAAGATAATTCGCCAAACTCATCCAAAAATCACAGGGGAATTTTAAGAAAATAGCCACTTTTTACAAAATAATTTTAAAAAATAGCCACAGTTTCAAAAAATTTAAAAACTAGTCATGTAAGAAATTTCTCACAAAATTTTTGTCTATTATCAGAAATTTCTTATGGTATTTTTATGTGTATTTTTATTATTGTTAGAAATTTCTTACAGTTTTATGGCTAGTTTTTTAATTTTTTAAAACTGTGACTATTTTTTAAAAACACATAGTCTAAAATGGCTACTTACCTAATTGATTCGAATCATTGAACCAAATCACAACAGTCTCCAAAATAAGTTATAGGTAATCAAAAATACTATCAACCAATGAAATATGATTTTGTCAATTAAAATGACAATCAAGAAAAACACTAAAAAACTTCTTTTATTTAAGTCTAGGGTTGATTCCCATTCTTAAATCGATTATGCAATACCAAATTCTATTAATATTCTCAATTTATATTCTATATTTTTTTCTTTAACACAAAAAAAAAAAGAAAATTCTCAGGTGGGGAATTTCCCATCAAGAACAGTTTTGGATCGTCAGATTAACTTTTTTAAGCAGTAGGACCCACTAAAAAAATAAATCTGACGATCCAGAGTTGTTCCCTATGGTGGAGAATTCCCCACATGAGACTCTTTCAAAAATAAATTATAACTTGGTCGGTTTTGAGGAAGAAATGAAGAGAAGAGGAGTGAGAATCTGGTGTGTCAAGATTTGTGCTTAAATTTGTAGTCTATTTATTTTCAGCCTTTGGATTTAAATCCAATGATCCAAAATCAAAACTCTTTAACATTTTTCCTAACTAGTGTGATTTTTTTTTTAGCTTTCCCAATACAGAACTACGCATTTTAAAAATCATGAAATAAAAATTTGCCCCGTACTTGGGCAAACCATTCCACTCATTTCATTCCATTCCATACTATTCTAAATCAGTCAACTTTCTAATCCTACAAACTATTCCATTCTATTTCATTTTTTTCAACTATTTTTTTTAACTTTCTAAATTCCTATACAATATCTTTAAATCTCAACTATTTATACCACATCGAGATTCGCAAAATCAAGCCATACAACGTCATTTTTTTTTCAAACTATTCCAAATTATTTTTAAACCATTCTTTCCATCCAAATAATAGGATGGAAAGGGCAAAAATGCCCTTTCCAAACATAAGCTTGATACTTTCCAATTTTTTAAAAACAAATTTTTAATCTCAGGTTTGTTCTATTAGACTCTCTGGCTTTGATTCTCACTAGTCACTTCTCAGCAAAAAAAAAAAAAAAAAAAAAAAAAAAAAAAAAACTGTCTCACTTTGTTCGAAGAGCTCACGAACTCTCACTCTCAGCTCTGATCGAAAAATTTTCAGCTATGTTTGTGTCCTTAGAAAATAAAAAAATCGCGTCAAACTCTGATCGAACAAAGGTACTTCGCTCGACCTTTCATTCCAATTTCTTGATCTATTTCATTTTTCTCAAGTTCAACCATGGCTTTTTCTCTCGCTCGTTCCGGATTTGTCTTTTGAGTTTCGCCGTTTGTTTCTCAGGTAAATAGAGATAGACGTCTTCTCCATTGAAGCCAAAAACGATAATGACGAAGCTTCGATTATTAGGGTTTTGACTGACGAAGCTTTATTGATTTTATAGCTCGCCACCCCACCTGAAGTAAGTTCTCTTCGATTCTCTGGAAAATTCGAGTATTTAGTGATTTTCATTACTTCTCTGAGCATTTTTTTTTGGGTTGTTGCTGCGTTTTTGGTGCATTTCAAGTTAAATTATAATTTGTCTACAAACTGTTTGACAAAATGCAAAGAGAGTGTTTGTAGTAGTAAAAGAAAAACTTCAGTGTTTGTTCTTGTTCATTTTTGCCTTGGCTTGCTTTGTGTGTTGGGTTTTGGTTTTGGATATTTGGAAAGTTTGGGTTTTTTTTATGGGTAGTGAAGTTGGCAAGGAAATCGTTGCGGTTGAAAAATATTTGAAAATGTGAGGCTTTCGAACTCCATGGCAAAGGAAAACATCTAGGAGTTTTTAGGTTACTCTATTTTTTAATAGATTGTTTCATTTTTATCAGCCCAATTATTATTATTATTTTTTTATAATATTTTATCAGCCCCAATTGTCTTGTTGGCTAATGTATTAACAGCAACAATATTGTACTTGTGGTATGCAAAGCTTTAAAATCTGTCATGTTTTATCAAGATCATTTACAATATGCCATTGAGCCTAATTATTCATCTCAAATCTTGATTGGAGCTTTTTTTGCCATATCATATATTCATAGTACAAGATCAGAAAGGCCTACAATATTTCCTCTTCTTGAATTCTCTGTCAATTTTTATGCATTTGGAACAATTATCCTGCAGCATTTAGACTGTTAATTTTCCCATTGGGTGATCTAAAATGGAACAAGAGAAGCTAGATAACATCCTGTGAGTCATGGCTAGGCTTCTTGGTTTTGGGCATGAAATTTTTGGCAAGGCTTCTACTTTCTCTGTGAAAATATGATTAAGTATGTAGGAGAGCAGATCTTGTCGTTTTGTAACTCCAAACAAAGCCTCACCTGCAACTCCCAGAGTTAGCAAAACAACCAGGGAAATTACCAAATCAGAAACTGATTCACCCTCTCCTCTTCTAACTTCTCGCCTTTCAATTGAGCGGTCTCCGCTCTCTATTGTATGCACTTTGTGGTACTTTGTCCTTTACCAATTTTATTTTTTCTCCAGCAGTAAAAAATTGCATCTTATGGTAGTAGTTTTAGCTCCAGTTCCTAGCTTGTCCTCAATACGAAATAGTTGTCAGTTGCTCTTGATTTCGGGCCGTCCATTGAAGGTTTATATAGATTATGGACAAATAGCAAATGAAGTTATTGATCTTAGTAATAATAACGAAGCTAGTATATGGTCTCGAAGTTACGAAGAGATTTTTATTGACCTTATGGAAGAAGAGGTTACAAAACGAAATAGGAGCACCACAACATTCTCCACATCTGCATGGAGTTGTATCCTCAAACTTTGTGCACATACCTAAAAAAGCTATACCGACATTCAGATAAGAAACAAATTTAACCAATTGAAGCAAAGAGAAAAGGATTTCAAGTTACTATTGCAAGAGATCGACATTGGATATAATGAGACGACTGGGCAAGAAACTGCTTTTGAGGATGTGCGGGATAAACTTATGCGGGTATTGATCAATAATCCCAATTTCTTTATAATTGAGTTAAGTGTAGTGATTGTGATATTAGTTTTATGGATGAAATGAAGTTCAAAAGTTTGCCAAAAAATTCAAGAAGAAAAGTTGCCCATTTTAGACAAGCTATGCACAATATTTGAAGATACCACATCCATAGGTTCTAATGCCCATCCCTCGGTAAACGATCCTTCTGACGATGAAGAAGAAGATAGTGAGTTATCCAAAAGCTCCAATAAAAAACGTGACTATTTGGATGAATATGATGACAACAGTAGAAATGGTTCTCGTAGTTTCGAGAAACTTAAGAAGAGATCTTGCTCATCGCAGTTGTCATTGGCTTTACGTCAATATAGTGAAACTTCTAAAGAGAATAATGGAATTGATGGAAAGAGTAGTGATATCTTCAGCCCCTACATCTCATGATTGCACAAGTATTAGAACCCAATTTCACTTGTTAAAGGAGAGCGTCAGTGCATTGGAAAAAAGAGTAAATAGTCGAAATGACTTGACGTAAAACCAAAATTTATAAAATGACTTTCCTTTTATATTTTTCTCTTTTATTTAAAAAAAATCTAACTTGACATATTAAAATTTAATTAGCATAATCAACGAGTCCATTCTCAAACTAACATATAGAAATATTTAAAATTTTAAAATGTATTTTCAGAAAATTTTATTTGCAAACTAACCCCGTGTTTGGGGTCCATTTATTGGAATGAAAAAAATGAGTTGAAGAATGGTTTGGAAAATGGCTTGAAATAATTATAAAATGGTTTGACTTTGTTAATTTCGAGGTGATATAAATGGTTGAGATTTAAGGATATTGTATAGGGATTTGGAAAGTTGAAAAAAAAGATTGAAAAAAATAGAATGTAATGGAATGGTTTAGAGGATTAGGAAAGTTGAAAAAAATGAAAAAATGAAATGGAATGGAATGGGTAAAATAGAGGGGCCAAACAAAGGGTAACTTCTTTTTGAAAATGTTATTACAAATGAGAAGTTAGTTTAGTTAATATAGCATTTAACAAACGAAAAGTTTCCCTTCCTCTCTCTTTGCTCAGAAATAAATAAATAAATAAAAAAGCCACTTTCCCTTTTTCTCGTAACCAATCCTGAACGACCTCACCTCCCTTCCCGTCCCTAACCCAAACTTCACCTCCATAACTTGTGAGTATCCCATCTCCTATTTGATATTCTCTCATTCTTTCCGACCATACAAGCAGAACTGAAGACCTTTTAGCTCATTTAGTGCAAGGAAGAACCTTTTAGCTAATTGAAGGTAAACTTAAACCTTACATTTATATTTTATTTTAATTATTTGTTTATGTTATCATTCACTTCTAATATAGTTTGTGTGATAAATAATTGAGTTTGAGAGTGAAACAATGAATTGGGTTGTTTTGTGGAGAGTTGTTCGACCTGCAAATACCATAGTTTAGATTTGGGTTGTGCGCGACCAAGAGATGGGCACTCGACCAACTTATACAGCGTACGATCGCGCGACCAAAATTTGAAACTTGGTCGTGCGTCTAAACATTTTGGTCGCACGGGGTTGTGCGCCTAATAATCTTGGGCGGGATTGGGCATGGTCGCGCGGATTGTGCGTGGTTGCGCAAAATCATGCGTGGTCGCAGTTTGACTCATTGTTGATGTTCTTATAATTTTTTTTTTTTTACTTTTAAATATTTTAACTAATCTATAACTATCATGTAAGAGTCGGTTGGCCCAACTTTTGTCCTTCATTTTGTCGAAAACGCACACTGCATTTCTTTTTTTTTTTTTTTCCTTTTTCCTTTTTTTAATGTTTTCTAATTATTATTATTTTGCTAAAGTCCCCAATAATTTGTTTATATTTGCGCTTTTAGAGGGGTGTGATGTCCTTAAAATAGGAACTAAAAATATAATTTCTTTCTTTTGCTCTTCGATATATATATATATATATATATATATATATATATATCTTTTTATTTGAATCACTTTTTTCTGGCCGTTGAAGTTTCGAAATTTTTTTCGTCACCGCCATTAGATATAACTTTTTTTCCATGATCTATAGACACCTATTGTATTATATTTTCTTGGCTCGATTTTTTTTTTCCTGAAAAATGTGGTGTTAGTGAAAATTACTACCTTAGAAGATTAAAATATAATTTTTTTTTTTTGCTTTTAAACCATTCTCTTATAAGAACTAAAAAATAATTTTTTTTATTTCCAAATATTTCTTCTATCTATTTTGTTTCTCTTTTTAAATTAAATTCTCTTTATTTTGCCGCTTGGGTATCGGGAAAAAATTTTCACCATCGATGTCAGTTGTGATTTTTTAAGAAGTTATAAAAAATCACTATTCTGCTTAGTTGAATTATTAACATAGTCATATACATGCATATTTTCCTATACTAATAAAGAAAAAATTGTAGTTTTATATCTTAATCATATCCATGCATATTTTATTTTTCGGTTTGTTTCTTCAAAATTTGCATTATAAGTGACAATAAAAAAAATGTGCCTAAAAAATCACTAAATATAATTATTATATTTTTAGTTTGTATCCGGATCGTAAATCGATCTTTGAGAAGTAATAACATCTACCGAGTTAATCGAAAAGGTCCTCAATTTGAAGCAATGTATATTTGTTCTTTATAGTGATCTTATTGAGTTGACGATAATCCACGCAAAGTCGTAAGGTCCCATCATGCTTCTTGACAAAAAGAACGGGTGCTTCTCGCGGCGAAGTGCTCAGCCTAATAAATCCTTTGTCCAGAAGATCATCGAACTGAGTCCGTAACTCTGTGAGCTCTACCGGCGCCATGCGGTACGGTGCTATTGAGACGGGAGATCTTCTAGGAATGAAGTCAATGTAGAACACAATCTCTCGTTCCGTAGAAAGTTCGGGAAGTACTTGAGGAAACCCATCCAAGAACTCATTGGCCACTGGGATAAAGGAGTCTGCACTTTCACCTCTTTTTTCTCCATCGAGAATAAAACAACATTCCTTCCAAATTTCGGCGGGCTTTCTCCATCGAGAATAAAACAACATTCCTTCCAAATTTCGGCGCCCGCCTTAAAGAGGTTTGAGCATGGAGGGAAACACGAACCTTCCGTGCTTTGCCTGAAACTCCAAGACTTGACCATGCTTCTTCAAAAGAATAACGCGTTTCCGATAACAATACACTGTGGCTTGATACTTGATTAACCCCATGTTTGGCAAACCATCCCACACATTCCCTTCCATTCCATACTATTCCAAATCATTCAACTTTCTAATCGTACAAACCATTCTATTATATTTTATTTTTTTTCAACCATTTTTTTCAATTTTCCAAATCTTTATACAATATCTTTAAATATCAACCATTTATAACACCTCGAAATTCGTAAGTCAAGCCATTAAACATCATTTTTTTTAAACCATTCCAAATTATTTTTTACATCTTAAGGAATGGGATCAAATGGGTGGGATGGACACCCCAAACAAGGGATAACCAATATATGCCTAAAATTACATCGAATTCGGACATTGGCAATACAAATAAGTCAGCAGAGAATCGATGTTCTCCGATGAAAAGGTGACACATTTTACAAATCAAAGTCACATCTAACAACCCATTCATTGGGGTTGGCAATACCAAGAGACGATCACAATTCTTAACATCCAGTTGTAAAGTTTGTACTAATGACACCGAAACAAAAGAATGAATTGCTCCCGTGTTAAACAACATGTGAGCCCAAGACTAAGAAATGAGGAATATATCATCCATGACGTTTCTGCCAGAGTTCTCCCAAGCCACGACTGCGTAAGCCTGTCTATTGCCTCTGCTCTGCACTTGCTGTCCACGGCCCTTACGATGTTAACTACCGCTGGCACTTCTCTGAGGTTGAAAGCGACCTCAACTGCTAGTGGCCGGAGTAGTGATAGAGACAGTCTGAGTTGGCTGAAATCTCGAGTTTTGGAGTCTCGGCTGTTGATAGTAGAAGTTCTGTTGAGGTTCTTGAGGTTGTGAGACTGAAGCGTAGGAAGGTGCAGGGCTCTGCTGGAACATAGGTTGGTTTCGATTGAATTCTCCGGACGGCTGGGTGTAAGGGCTTTTTGTTGTCCTTGCAGCTAAGGACAGTTGCGTCTGAAGTACCCAACTTGCCTACATTTATGGCAAGCACCGTCGAACCGAGTCCGATGACTGTCCTCACTCGACAATCGCAGACTAGGCCTGTCGGGCGACCCGGTAGATTCGCATAGCGAAGTCGGCATGTCAATCGAGGCAGCTCCCGAAGTAGATTCTACAAAAACGGAGACCACCGTTGCGATCAGTGCGACGAAACGAGCCAAACGGCGGTGTCGGTTCGCTAATCGGTAGTTCGAAAGTACATGGTCAATTTTGGACCTAATTGGCATTTTGGCACATAAAACGAGATGGTCAGTCGAACGTTTCTTGGACCTACGAAAAACTTACTCAACTTATTTCGACACTTCCGAATCTTATAGTGAGGTCAATTTCATAAAACAACTACAGCACGTCCAATTTCATCAATAAAGTTCTAAACTTCAAATCGAAATTAAACACTCACCGAGTGTCGGATCGGAGAAATTCTTGATGACTTTTGCTGCCCACGATGTCCTCTACAAAACCCCTAAATCAATTTCTTGTT
Source organism: Boehmeria nivea var. tenacissima (assembly GCA_018132145.1). Classification (NCBI taxonomy): domain Eukaryota; kingdom Viridiplantae; phylum Streptophyta; class Magnoliopsida; order Rosales; family Urticaceae; genus Boehmeria; species Boehmeria nivea. The sequence goes on from CM030882.1 coordinate 5,569,383, forward strand.
TGGAGGAGAGAGAGAGAGATAGAGAGAGAGAGAGAGAGGGGGCTGTGAATTTGAGAGAGAGAGAGTGAGTCACGGGAGAGGGAAGGAAGAAGGAAAAAGAAAAAGGAAGAAAAAGAAAAAAAGAAAAAGTAATGTTGTATAAATGTAGACCAAAATAAATCAAAATTTGTACAATTGCCTATCAAAATATTTTTTTCTTTGCACCAAAATTTTTTGTAATAATTTATTAATTTTGAGGGCTTTACAATACTCTCTTTTAAGAAATTTTGTCATCGAAATTCGATCACAACAAGATTCAGAATAAGAAAGGGTATTTCTCTCTCATCTCAGACTTTAACTCCCAAATTGCATCATCAATTCCGTTGTACTACCACAACACCTTCACCAGTGAAATCTCTCGGCGGCTCAAAACCTTGACTTCTTGGGCTAAGATCATGATCGGTTGTTTCTCATACGTCAAGTCCTTCCAGAGGGGTATCTCGGTCCACATGTTGACTTGTGACGGGTGAGGCTCGTACTTCCTTAACATGGACACGTAGAACACGTGGTGAATGTCCGATAGGTGAGGAAGAAGGTCGAGACGATAAGCAAGTGGTCTCACTCGCTCTATTATCTCGAATGGACTCGTAAATCGAGGAGCCAACTTCCCTTTAATTTCAAAACGAGTGATGCCACACATAGGACTAACTTTAAGGAAAACAAAGTCTCCAATAATGAATTTCAATGGTCTCCTTCGTCTATCAGTATAACTCTTTTATCGACTTTTGGCCGTCTTGAGTCGTTCACGGATTAATTGGACAGCCTCAGTGGTGTTGCTGATGTAATCGGGCCCAAGAGTAATGTGATCTTTATGCTCGGCCCAACAAAGAGGTGATCGAAAGGGTCGATCATACAACGCCTCATGTAGTGCCATACTAATGCTGGCTTAGTAACTATTGTTGTAAGCAAACTCTGCGAAAGGTAACTGTTCATCCCACTTTCCACCAAAGTCAAGCACACAGGCCCGAAGCATATCCTCTAGGATCTGAATAGTCCGCTCAAATTGTCTATCAGTCTGAAGGATGGAATGCTGTACTCAAGTGAAGCTCCGTTCCCAAAGCCTGTTGTAGTACATTCCAAAACTTGGAGGTAAAGTGGATATCTCAATCAGATACAATGGAAACTGAAATTCGTCGAAATCGTGCTGCCGCCGTCGCCGTCCGCCTCACCGCCTTCGCCCGCCGCCGTCGGCCTCCAAATCTGAAATTTTTGAGGGGTTTTGTAGAGGGTATCGTGGGCAGCAAAAGTTCTCAAGAATTTTTCCGATCCGACGCTCGGTGAGTGTCTGATTTCAGTTTGAAGTTTAGAGTTTTATTGTTGGAATTAGATGTGTTGTGGTTGTTGTTTGCCGAAATTGACCTCACCATTGGATTCAGAAGGGTTGAAATAGGTTAAGTAAGCTTTTCGTAGATCCGAAAAATATCCGCTTGGCCGTCTCGTTTTTAGTGCCAAAATACCAATTATGACAAAAATTGACATGTACTTTCGGACTTCCGTTTTGCGAACCGACACTGTCATATAGCTCGATTCGTCGCATTGATTGCAACAGTGGTCTCCGTTTATGCAGATTTTACTCCGAGAGTTGCCTCGATTTGGATGCCGACTTCGCCGTGCGAATCTACCGTGTCGTGCGACAGGTCCAGACTCCGATTGTCGAGGGAGGACAGTAATCGGACTCGATTCGACGAGACAAATCCAGTGGTGACCTCTGTTTCACGAGATTCGACTCCGGCGGAAAAGTGAACTGCTTGACCGCTCTTACACGTATATCGAGATATAGGTTCTGTTTTCAGATCTTGTTTTTTTATCTAATAGATTTTATGAACGTTAGAAACTGACATTTATGGCAGTTTAAATATATATAATTGATTGGTATTAGAGATTATGACTGGAACAAATAATATATACCTAATATGACTAATCAATTACAGCCGGTTAATGAGAAATTGAATAATTAATTAACTATTGTTTGCGGTCAACTGAGATTGTGATTGTGAGGTCGTGAGTGTGATATTCCCGACCCATTTATTATATGCATTATGACATTCTAGATTTAGGCGCGGGCCCCCGATGCGTGATGTGTCTTGTTGACGTTGACCATGATTGCCGTTGACAAGTGGCTGATTGGTGCGCAGTATGCATCGGGATGACTACAGTACTCGAGGTATTGAAATAGTGTAGGGGAACGGTTTGAGAGCCCGCATCGTACCGATCATCTTGATGTCCACGCCAGATCTGGTTTCGGAAAGGGACGTTTGCTCCACTTGTAGCTGGTCTTATGACATTTCTTGAGGATCTATGGTTGTTCCCGGTATCTGTTGCGTGCTACCGATCGTTCTCTAGTTTTGAGTTTTTTTTTTTTTTTTTTTTTTTTTTTTTTTTTTTTTTTTTTTTTTTTTTTTGCAGCTGAGAGCGATGGATTGTACTCGTGAGAGTTTATGAATAATTGACAGTAATTATATCCGGTTCAAAAGTAAAAAACCTGGTTACAAAACTAACGAAATGAATAACCGGACTAATTAAAGGTTTGACTAAAAGAGATTTGGTAATAAGATTTTTTACTGGGCTCTTTGAGTTCACCATTTCTTTCCCCCCTTCCAGGAGGTGTGCAGTGCGACCTATCGGACGAGGCGTAGAAGTTTCTTTTTCGAGATTTGGAAGGCGTTTTCTCTGTTTGCTCGTTTTCAAGTGTAGGTTCTCTGTCATATCTTTGGTGCGTACTTTTAAGACGGAATGACTGTATAATTATTTGATTAGAGCTTTTGTGGTCGATGAGGACTTTTAACTTTATTTTCTAGTGGTAATGCATTAAACTGTGAATTTTATAATTGTTTTTAGTTTTATGTTAAATCCCATGTGTGAATTTCAAGTCGTTATTTTTATATTTTTATTTATTTGCAAGACTTTATTTATTATTTCATTAATTCTACTGACCCCCAATTAGGGGCGTCACAGATTTTGGTATCAGAGCCTAGGTTGCAGAAACCTAGGAGTACATCACCACCTTTTATTTAATATAAACTATTTTGACAAGTGTTTTCGATTTGACGTACCATCGGTCACTTTATAACTATAATTATAATTTCAATTTCACTCGTCGTGTCCCGCACTCGACAAAGCGCTGACGAGCCTGAACCCAAACCTACTTTTAACATGGAACAGATGTCTATTTTTCTACAGAGTCTTCAACAAGCAGCTAGTGGCTCGAGTCGACAGCCAGATCGTCGCAAGTTGTTTAAGGAGTTCAAGGAACAGGATCCACCTTCCTTCGACGGGAAGCTCGATCCAGTGGCAGCTGAGCTTTGGATCGAATCAGTATAAAAGAAGTTTGATATTTTGGATATTCCTAAGAGGTTCAAGGTTGAGTTTGCTACCTATATGTTTGAAGGCCCTGCTACACAGTGGCGGAGGATGCAACATGATGACTTGAGCAACAAGAACCCTACTTGGCAGGAGTTCGAGAACATGTTCCTGAGCTATTATGTTCCCGAGGACTACCGGTTGGGAAAGATAAACTATTTCTTTAAGCTCACTAAGGGGAACATGTCAGTTGCTGAGTATCAGTCCAAGTTCGTGAATCTGTCCCGATATTTCTCTAAAGCAGTTGCCGATCCTCGAGCTCGAACTGTGAATTTCATTCGAGAACTCCGTCTTCGACTCCGGGAAGCATTAGCCCCCGTGTTGCTCACAGACTTTGCAGCAGCTGCGGTCGTCAAGAACACTGAAACAGAGATTGCCCGCAACCAAGGGAGGCATAGAGAGCCGAAAAATCGAGACCGCAAGATGAGAAGAGGAAGGAAGTACTCAGCACAAGGGTTAGAGGGGAGTGGGACCAGTAGCAGTTCAGGGTCGTCTGTAGGAGGGCGTTTCTCTCCTTACGGTGCTTGCCACCACTGTGGACAAGTCGGACACTTCAGACGCAACTGTCTTCAGCTATAGGGATAACAACAACAGTCGGCCGGATGATTCAATCAGAATCGGCCTATGTTCCAGCAGAGTCATGTACCCTCTTATACTTCAGCCTCACAGCCTCGATGTCCTCAGCAGAACTTCTATTATCAACACCCAAGGCCCCAACACTTTAGATTTTAGCCAACCCAAATTGTCCCTATTGCTACTCTGGCAGCTAGCAGTCGAGGCAGCTTCCAGCTTCAGGGGAGTGCCGGATCCAGCAGTAGTCAGCATCGAAGGAGTTGTAGACAGCAAGGACAGGGCAGAGGATTCAATCAAAATCGACCTATGTTCCAACAGAGTCCTGCACCATCTTATGCTTAAGCCTCACTGTAATACCAAAGGAAGATCACAATTCTCCACATCCAACTGTAATCCTTATATTAAGAATGCCGAAATAAAAGAATGAGTGGCTCTTGTATCAAACAACACGTGAGCGCAAGACTGAGAAATAAGGAGCATACCATCAACGATGTTCCTGCCTGCGTCCTCCTGAACCGCGGTAGCATAAGCTTGTCCTCTACCTCTGTCCTGTCCTTGCCGTCCACGACCCCTTCGATGCTGACTACTCCATTGAGGCTGGAAGCTGCCTCGGCTGCTAGTTGCCGGAGTAGCAATATGGACAGTTTTAGTTGGCTGAAATCCAGAGTGTTGGGGCCTCGGCTGTTGATAATAGAAGACATGCTGAGGCTGAAGCATAAGAGGGTGCATGGCTTTGTTGGAACATAGGCCGATTCTGATTGAATCATCCGGTCGACTGTTGTTGTTGTTGTCCCTGCAGCTGAGGATAGTCGCATCTGAAGTGTCCGACTTGTCCGCAATTATGGCAAGCACTGTAAGAAGAGAAACGTCCTCCTCCAGACGATTTTGAACTACTGTTGGTACCACTTCCCTGTGACCCTTGTCCTGAATACTTCCTTCATCTTCTCATCCTGCGGTCGATTTTCTAGCTCTCTGTGTCTCCTATAGTTGCAGGCTATTTCTGTCTTAGTGTTTCTGGCGGCCACAATAGCCGCTGCAAAGTCTGTGAGCAACATGGAGGCTAATGCTTCTCGGAGTCGAGGTCTGAGTCTTCGAATGAACTTCGCAGTTCGAGCACGAGGATCGGCGACTGCTTTAGGGGGCATATCGGGACAGATTCACGAACTTTTCTTGATACTCAGCAACTGACATGTTCCCCTGAGTGAGCTCAAAGAAATCATTTACCTTTCCCAACCGGTAGTCCTTGGGAACATAATAGCTCAGGAACATGTTCTCGAACTCTTGCCAAGTAGGATTCTTGTTGCTCAAGTCATCAAGTTGCATCCTCCACCATTGTGTAGCAGGACCTTCAAACATATAGGTGGCAAACTCAACCCTGAACCTCTGAGGGATATTCAAAATATCAAAAAAAATTTCACTGATTCGGTCCAGAGTTCAGCAGCTTCTGGATCGGGCTTTCCATCGAAAGAAGATGTATCATGTTCCTTGAAGTCTTTAAGCAACTTGTGACGATTTAGCTATCGACTCGAGCAACTGGCTACTTGTTGAAAAATCTGTAGAAAAGCAGTCATCTGTTCCATGTTAAAGATAGGCTCGGATTCAGGCTCGTCAGCGTTTTGTCGAGTGCAAGGCATGATGTTAGAAATTGAAATTATAATCAGAGTTGCAAAATGATCGATGGTACGTCAAATTAAGAACACTTGTCAAAATAATTTATTAAATAAAAGGTGGTGATGTACCCATAGGCTTTCTCAACCTAGGCTCTGATACCAAAAAGTCTGTGACGCTCCTAATTAGGGGTCAGTAGAATTAATAAAATAATAAATAAAGTCTTGTAAATAAATAAAAAATAAATAAAAATAACGACTTGAAATTCACCCATGGGATTTAACATAAAACTAAAAATTGTTATAAAATTCACAATTTAATACATCATCACTAGAAAATAAAGTTAAAAGTCCTGTGTACTCGGCTTCAGTGGAATGTGGGAGCAGCAGTTACATTTCGTAGAGTTTGCCTACAACAACAGTTACTAAGCCAGCATCGGTATGGCACTAAATGAGGTGTTGTGTGGTCGACCCTGTTGATCACCTCTTTGTTGCGCCGAGCATGAAAATCACATTACTCCCGATTACATCAGGGACACCACTGAGGACATTTCAATTACATCCGTGAACGGCTAAAGACAGCCCAAAGTCGGCAGAAAAGTTATGCTGATAGACGAAGGAGACCATTAGAGTTACGGTTGGAGACTTTGTCTTCCTAAAGGTTAGTCCTATGGGTGGCGTTACTCGTTTTGGAATCAAATTAAAGTTGGCTCCTCGGTTTATGGGTCCATTCGAGATAATAGAGCGAGTGGGACAACTTGCCTATCGTCTCGATCTACCTTCTCACCTATCGGACATTCATAATGTGTTCTATGTGTCCATGTTAAGGAAGTACGAGCCTGACCCGTCACAGGTGTTCGCTCGAAAACACACGCGAATTTGTAACCGCAAATGCACGGGTCATTCAAGTAATAAAGTGGATTGTGAGTCCGAATATCGTCCCACGGAGAACAAATGCCTATATCTAATTACTACTATTAATAAAGAACTATTTTGTCTAGAAATCGAGTTTAGATGAATGTTGTAAATTAAAATAAACAAAACAATGAAATTAAATTGACAAAGAGCAAAATTGCACGGATTCACTCAATTAACTAATTACTAGGGTCGATTGGCTTCCCTCGATGCTTCCTCAATTCAATCCTTTACTAACTCATTATCACAATTTTCAGTTCTATACTAGTCTAAGAGATTATTAATTACGTCGCAGCTTTCGCTTATTGACCTAATTATGCATTTAACCCTAACTCACGCGTCCGTTTGCTAGAATTAAATACAATTACGCTCAGCTCTTATAGTTCTAAATCGATCACCTCTCGGTCCCTACGATTTATAGCTAGACTACCTAGACTATCAATCACCTCTCGGTCCTTATGATGTCTAAATTGTGTTCTTACTATTCCCGATTCAACTCAATTTCCTCTTTCGAGTTTAATTAAATTAAACCTAAATTCTTCTATTCAATCTTTCAATTGCAACAGAAAATAAAATAAACCAGCAAGAATCACAAGCATATAAACTGAATATTGCAGAAATTTATTACTTGAAATTGAAAAGAGTCTACATCGAGTTCAGCCAATCTCTCCTAGACAGAGAGATTTAGCCTATCATAATCATGTACTGCAAATAATAAATTCTAGAGTTCTTGAATAACATAGAATTAGAAGAGAAGAAGATACGAAGAAAATAAGAGTAAGAAAAACTCTGAAAATCGATGATCTTCGCGAATTCTTCAGCTCCGATGAACGCTCAGTCTTCTTCTTCTTGTTCTCTTGAGTTTCTCCGTGTCAAAGTCTTTCTTTTTCGTCTAAGTCCCCCCTCTTTGTCCAAACTGTGTTCTATTTATAGAGCACGAGGTTTGACCTAATTTTGGAGGAATTTCGGAACCTTTTACGCTTGGAAAACGACGTCGTTCTGCTTTAGGAGGTCTGGCCGATCGATCGGCTGATAACTTGCGATCGATCGGCGCTTATGCGTTCTCAGGAATCGTGGCTCCCGATCGATCGGCTTGAATGCCACGATCGATCGGCTTGAATGCCACGATCGATCGGCCTTGCTTCTGTCTGACTCGCGTAGTTGAGCCGATCATCGGCTAGTGTAGCGCGATCGATCGGCAATCCTTCTGCCTTTTCGTTGCGTTCTTTGAAACTTCGGCTGATCGATCGGCTGCTATGCCGCGATCGATCGGCGATGACTCTGTCTTTGTCTTCCTATTTTCCTTTGCTCCAAAATGTTCCGTTTTGTGTACTTTTTCACCTCGATTTCCGTACTTGTGCTTAAATCACCTGTACACTCACAAAAGTCATCAAATAACATAAACTTGAGGAATTAAACAACAATTCAAGCCTGAATTTGCGATATATAAGTGAGTATTTTGCTCGCTTATCACACCCCCAAACTTGAATCATTGCTTGTCCTAAAGCAACAATGAAACACAAATTTTAATTTTATGATGCATGACTCCTATCTTAAACATGAATGAATAATTGGATAAATGAATGAATAATCCTAAATGAAAACAAAGCAAGTATGATTCTAACTTCAACATCCGGATTCTTTGTCGTGCATGGCATGGATAGTTCTCAGGGACATTTCACCGATTCCCTTGTAGTATCGAAGTCCTCATCCAACTAGAGCTTTTACAGATCAAGCTTACCTCGGAAATGGCCTTTCAAGTGTGTGTGTGTGCGATTCCTCTTTCATCCAACCGACTACTGCATGCTCAAGAAGACTTAACGGTTCATACCGAAGGGAATCACCATAAGCCCGACCTTTTCGCTAATCTCAACTAATGTAGAACACAAGTAATTGAGGATCAAAAGGACTTTTCGGCTTATAATATTGCGGCCTCGGCTAAGGTAGGTTGAAGGTTAATTTTAAGCTCGATGTTCACCTAAACTCATGCCTTTACGGCAACACCATTGAATCTTTTTACACCTTCTTTTCCTTTCAATTTTTTCATCCGATTACCAGAACACCAAACCACCCTTCCCCCAAACTTCGTTTTGACTACCCTTATTAAATTAGAACATTGGATATTTTTTTTTCCAATATTTTTATTGTTGATACGGGTAACGAAATTGGGTTTAAGGCTCTACATTGTTAACATAATCACTCTCCTTCAAACAAAATTAAGCATTGCAGTCTAGGTGAACATGGGTGATTGTGGATAATGTAAGGCTAGTGGGTGTGTAAATGTCACCGGTTGGTAAAATCTGAAATAAATGGTGGTTATAGGCTCAAAACTATGGGTGCAAAGATATATTGTCAAAGGTGTGCTATTTATGCTCAAACGGTCCAAATGATGGCCTTAATCATTTCCTCAAGTTCTTGTTACTAGGATTTCGCCTCGAAAAGCAACTAAGGTTGGGTTCTAGAGATCTCAAACAAGTATTATCAGAAAGAACTTCTATTGCATACGTTCATCAGTCGAATTTCAAGAGAAATATTACGTGCATGGAATGTGAAATAGCCAAATCCTAAGTTTACTATCAATGTTATACTCAAAGAAGGGGAAAAACTTACGACACAACGCAAGACTCGACTTCGTGCCAGTCCTCATCATCGACTCACGCTATTGCACAAATGAAATAAACACTAAACATTTCGTTAGAATTCATACAATAGCCAAGTTTATTAACATGCATAAATGAAAACAAGCTACATAAAAATAAACCTAATAACCTAAAAATAAAGTAAATGAAAATGAGATAGTTCAACAATAATTAAAATACAACTAATATAAAATAAAGATAGAAATGTGCCTCCTCTCGATCGGGTTGCTGCGGCCTGGCCATGCAATGGAAAGCACCTCCCCAAACTTGGAATAGACAGTGTCCTCACTGTCTCAAATAAGGCTGTGGAAGGGGGGCCTATTCGGGCCATGATTCCCACTCAACGTCTGGTCGGTCCGGGGACGGGCTGCGGTATGGCTGCAAGAGGTACTCGGGGAATGGCTCCCTCGGTTGGTGCTGCAAGTCCACCTCCAGGTTGTGCACATGCTGGGCGAGGTGGTACTGGCGTTGCTGCGAGTCGGACACACGGCGAAGGAGGCCAGCCTGACCCAACTGTAGAGACTCCTGACCTAACCGCAAAGTTTCGAAACCCTGAGTCATCAGCGCGGCAATGTAGTCGAGTGAATGGGGCTCTGGTGGTGGGGCACCGGAAGAGGAGCCCTCGCCTGGCTGGACTTGGCGACGCGACCTACGCGCTGCTTGGCAGCGCTCTCGTTCATCATCAACTCCGGCGTCGATGTTCTGCGTCGGGATCATGTTCATGTGCCGAATGCGCGGTGGGGCTGCGGGTGGTGGCGGTGGCGGAGGTTGATTGGGGAAAGGCACAAAGCCCATCCCGTCAGGGTCGGGGGTACCGCCGGGCCACTGTTCGAATCTCATTAAGCTGTCGTGGTTAAACTTCTTCGGCCCCAATGTCATCTCCTCATCGCTCATCGGCACACCGGCCTGAGCACACAAGTAGGTGATCAGAATCGGATGAGTGAGTGTCGCCGGGTGCTGCCCCAGATTCGCCTGATGGCAGATGGAGTCCTTGATGATCGTGGCGGCGTCGACGGAGCGGCCGGAGCAGATGCAGTAGGTGAGGAGGGCGCGGTCTGTGGTAATCTCCGATCTCTGGGAGGTCGGCATGAGATTATGGCGGATGAGATGATACCATGCATGCGCGAAGCGGTTGAGAGTGTTGGCACGAACATGCAGTGGCTTGGTCGGGTTGGAGGCCGAATAAGACCAATGGGAGCCTGGGAAACCCATCTCCTGCAAAAGAGCCTCATAGTCGGCACCCTCGTGTAATAAACGATGGAAATCGTCATCCACGACCGTTGGGAGGTTGAGAACGCTCCGGAGGGTGGCCGAACTGAAGGACACGTCCTTGCCGCGAACCAACACGACATTGCCCGGTCTGTTAAAGTGTGCGTTGGCATAGAACTCCCGGACCACGACCACATTAGCTGCGCAAGGTTGATCGCACAACCGTTGCCAGCCGAGCCTCCGTGCCCTCCACGCCGGTCAGCCATCCCTTCCTCGCGCCCTCACTCGTCCGCGCTCCACCCTCCACAGTGCAACGCCTTCCCCGCCGGCTCTCTCGCGCTCTTCAGAGGTTTGCCATCTTTTCTCCGTGGCCCCTTGGTTGTCGGCACTGTTTGTTGGGTTGTGGTTATTTGTTTGGCATACTTGCTGCTACAATTGTTCTGCGGGGTGGGAGTCGGGATTCTGGTGCTTTATTGGATATTTTAGCTCTGTCAGTGGTCGTGTTTGTGGGTTTGATTTGCTGTTAGTTGCTGCGGGTTTGTTCGTGTGCGGTTCTGTGTTGTGATTGTTGCGTTCAGTTATCGACTTCTCCGTAATGGCTAAGAGAAAGACTAGAGTGCCGGCCGAGATGGTAGCCGACCCGCCGTGGCCTTTTCTCAAGTGTTTGTCAATGCAGATGCCGAACGACTCTATAAGCACTTTGTGCAGTCTGGCCAACCAACGCACGTGGAGTGCGATTTCGCGCCCGAGCCCAGTGATGGCCATTTACAGGCTCAGATACGCCGGCTCGGCTGGCAACGGTTGTGCGATCAACCTTGCGCAGCTAATGTGGTCGTGGTCCGGGAGTTCTATGCCAACGCACACTTTAACAGACCGGGCAATGTCGTGTTGGTTCGCGGCAAGGACGTGTCCTTCAGCTCGGCCATCCTCCGGAGCGTTCTCAACCTCCCAACGGTCGCGGATGACGATTTCCATCGTTTATTACACGAGTGTGCCGACTATGAGACTCTTTTGCAGGAGATGGGTTTCCCAGACCCCCATTGGTCTTATTCGGCCTCCAACCCGACCAAGCCACTGCATGTTCGTGCCAACACTCTCAACCGCTTCGCGCATGCATGGTATCATCTCATCCGCCATAATCTCATGCCGACCTCCCAGAGATCAGAGATTACCACAAACCGCGCCCTCCTCACCTACTGCATCTGCTCCGGCCGCTCATTCGACACCGCCACGATCATCAAGGACTCCATCTGCCATCAGGCGAATCTGGGGCAGCACCCGGCGACACTCACACATCCGATTCTGATCACCTACTTGTGTGCTCAGGCCGGTGTGCCGATGAGCAATGAGGAGATGACATTGGGGCCGAAGAAGTTTAACCACGACAGCTTAATGAGATTCGAACAGTGGCCCGGCGGTACCCCCGACCCTGACGGGATGGGCTTTGTGCCTTTCCCCAATCAACCTCCGCCACCGCCACCACCCGCAGCCCCACCGCGCATTCGGCACATGAACATGATCCCGACGCAGAACATCGACGCCAGAGTTGATGAAGAACGAGAGCGCCACCAAGCAGCGCGTAGGTCGCGTCGCCAAGTCCAGCCAGGCGAGGTCCTCTTCCGGTGCCCCACCACCAGAGCCCCATTCACTCGACTCCATTGCCGCGCTGATGACTCAGGGTTTCGAAACTTTGCGGTTGGGTCAGGAGTCTCTACAGTTAGGTCAGGCTAGCCTCCTTCGCCGTGTGTCCGACTTGCAGCAACGCCAGTACCACCTCGCCCAGCATGTGCACAACCTGGAGGTGGACTTGCAACACCAACCAAGGGAGCCATTTCCCGAGTACCTCTTGCAGCCATACCGCAGCCCGTCCCCGGACCGACCCGACGTTGAGTGGGAATCATGGCCCGAATAGGCCCCCCTTCCACAGCCTTATTTGAGACAGTGAGGACACTGTCTATTCCAAGTTTGGGGGGGTGCTTTCCATTGCATGGCCAGGCCGCAGCAACCCGATCGAGAGGAGGCACATTTCTATCTTTATTTTCTATTAGTTGTATTTTAATTATTGTTGAACTATCTCATTTTCATTTACTTTATTTTTAGGTTATTAGGTTTATTTTTATGTAGCTTGTTTTCATTTATGCATGTTAATAAACTTGGCTATTGTATGAATTCTAACGAAATGTTTAGTGTTTCTTTCATTTGTGCAATGGCGTGAGTCGATGATGAGGACTGGCACGAAGTCGAGTCATGCGTTAACAACTATCATACATAACAATTTCGTTGTAGTTTCTCAATCAAACTACACTAAAATTGTTGTAATTTTCATATAACAACAACATTCATTCGTCATACAAATTTCATTAATATCCATCTTAATTCTACTCGATACAAAATTTTGAGTAAAACATCACAAAAATAATTTCAAAATAATAAATAAATTTTCTAATAAAGACACTTGTCAATTTCATAATAAAATGACGTTAGTGTCCTAAAATCGGGATATCACAGGGGTCTTGACTATGCCCTACAAACTTTCCATTTTTTTTTCTAGTTGATGGATTTGTCCGTTGATATTGTTTCATTCCCAAAACCCAAACACGTCCGAGCGGCAAAGGACGAATCGTTTCATGTTTGGTTTTGATTTTTGGGACTGTAAGGGCGGTGCTCGTTTCACGTGCGAGCGGCCGGGCTCATAGTCGATGCCACAGCCATATCCATCGGTGGGTAGAGATCTACCTCCGAACATGTTGTCACTTACCCCCCACCGCCGATCTCTGCCCATCTCGCCCTTTGCCACAATATAAGAACATGAAATCCTCTCTAGTTGTTGTTGATCAAAGATTATATTTGTTGTTTCATAATGTGCTTTGATTTTCAGCACTTGGTGTAGATTAACGTGACTATTCTGATAGCAGAGAGCGGAAAAAGAGGAAAAAGGTGAAAATATTTGGTGTGACAAAGAGTATATTAGACGCCATACACTTGTTTTAAGAACCAATCATAATAACTTACCACTTGTTTGGGGTGATCATTTTACCAATTCCAGGTTTGAAAAAATAATATAGAATTGTTTGAATTTGCAAATTTTGAGGTGGTATAAATGATTAAGATTTAAAGATATTGTATAGGGATTTGGAAAGTTGAAAAAATGGTTAAAAAAATAAAATAGAATGGGATGGTTGTAGGATTAGGAAAGTTGAAAAAATGAAAAAAATAAAATGGAATAGAATGAGTGAAATGAGAGGGCCAAACAATGAGTTATTTATTCCCCACCGGTTTATTTTTCCAAGCATTCCCCATTTAAGAACCCCCGTAAGATAAAACCTTATCAACTAAAATAAACCTACCAAAGCACAAATCAGAGCCAAGGAATCGAACAGGGAAAAAAGACACTGTTTTTGAAAACCCATAAAGAAAAAAAAAATTACATAGCAATGAGAAAGCATTTTAAGCCAAAAGAATAAAATGGCCATACCATAATCACAAAGCACGACCAAAAACTCGGACATAGAAAGAGGTGTGGCAATGATAGTTTTATTTATTGCATTGCTGACTTTTTTTTGCTTTTCTAACCCTAAATTTTATATTATTCTCACTCGGGCCTAATTTTTTATAAAACAAATTCATTTTCACCCCCAAAAAATGCGCTTTTTTTCGAAAAAAAAAAAACACAAAAAAAAAAAAACATCACCCCTGAAAAACGTTTTTTTGGAAAAAAAAAAAAAATAAATGCCACGAAACCGCTTTAAAAAAACGTGACGAAACCCATCAATGAAACGTCTTGCAAACATTATATATAGTTAGATTACGAGTTCAACAGCCTGCTAAATGGTTCCTCATAGGGTCCAGCAGGAGCTAACTCTACATACTTTGGAAAAAAAAAAGGCCCTTTAATTTGAGAATTCTTTAACAATATCCCTCACTAAATTAAATTTTTTTAAGAGATTTTTAAAGATTTAGCCAATTTTTAGTTATTTTTTCAAGAATTAGCCATAGTTTCACGAAATTAAAGAATTATATTTTCATTGTGGTACTATTTTTGTTACACGTACGTGTAACAAATTTTATTACACGTGTAACAAAAATTATTACTAGGTGCATCAAAATTTATTACACGTGTAACAAAATTTGTTACACGTGTTAAAAATTTGTTACACAATAAAATGACTAATTCTTTAATTTTACAAAAGTTATTACACAATAAAAATGGCTAATTCCTTAATTTCATGAAACTATGGCTCAATTTTAAAAACATGAGGTACAACTATTTTTAAACAATATATATTTTCTTTCACAAATATCAAAAATTCATTATTTTAGTTATTGATCTAAATTTACTCTTTAATTGCTTGTTTATTTTGTTTTTCAATTTATAAAGAAAAAAGTTAAATAAATAAATGATCGAGAAAATTTTGAAAAAAAAATATGAATATCACTAACAATTTAATTATATCTATTTATTTAGAAAAGAAAAATTATAGGGAAAACTCAATATATAACACTGAATTTAAATAATTTCTCAATTTTTTGAAAAATATAACAAAATACTAGCATGATTAACTACTGACATAGTGATTATTAGTGGTAATTGAGTGAGTTATAAAAAATATGTGCAAGTAATTGATGAATTAACTAGTTACTCAATTACTTTAAAAACTTAGAAATTTATTTTTATTACTATGTAAATTTTGAGTATTTTCTTACTTTTCCAGATCCAGCTTCCCTTCTCTGGCCCTATAATAATATATTGACAACTCATATATTTACTTTCTTAACTCTACTCATCTATTTAACACCGTTTGTCCATCCGTCTCCTCTGTCAACAGCCCTAAGATATTTCTTTTTTCTTTTTTTTTTCATTTTCTTTTTCTTTTTATTTTTTTAGCAATATCTAAATAAAATAAATAATAGTTTTCTCCTATTCTATTTTTTGGTACTATGTTTCCTTATATTCGATGGCTTCTGAAAGAGAAAAAAAAAAGTGCTTTTGGACATCAATTTCTAGCCGGCCATCTCCTTATTCTTTCGCCGTCTTCTTCATCTTCTTCCACTTGTTGGTTATTCAATCCCGAAGCACCCAGCCGACTTTGTCATCCAAATCGCCTCCACTGATCACGATTCCGAGTCCGATCGAAAAATTTACAATAACTTTTGTTTTTCTCTTTTTCCAATTAGCTTTTATTTGTTCTTTTTTGTCTGAGAAGTTCTGGGATCTAATTTCTCTCTAGATTTTTTTTAAGGTTGAAAAAAATATTGCAGAGACAATTACCATCGCTCATGGTGAAAAAGAACTCAATGCAATAAAAATGTTGTCTTGAAGAACAATGAGCTTGCTTCTTTTTTTATTTTTTATTTTTTTTGTATAAGTTTGTGAGAATTTGTGGCTGTTTGAACTTTGAACCATCTTGGTGTTCGAGCTTGAGAAAAAAATCGGGGTTTTTTAAAAGGGGTGCTTCTGTGTCGGGGGAAGTTTAAAAAACGGACCGGTGGGGAAAGATCTAACGGTTTGTTATTCAATCCCAGTGAGGGTATATTGAACTTGTCATGTACTATCAGGTACTTAATTTAATCAGTCTAAAAAAAAAAGAAAAAATAAATAAAGACCACCGTCATTGTCGACTCCAAGCTCCATCCATGGGTTCAAATGGTAATCAAAGAGCTCTTCAATTAGAGAACATACTGATTTATAATCACCATATCAAGATCAAGAGAGAGAAAGAAAAAAAAAACCAACGCAGAGTCTTATTCGTTTGAACATGAACAAAAACCCATCAACAAAAACCTAAGCCTTGAACAAAAAATAACATAATTAAAATAAAGAATCAGTGTTACAAGACCATGGACTTGTTTCGCAATTCTCTCACGAATCTTCAGCACTTCTTCTTGGTCTGTTTTTTTCAGGGCTTTGATTTTCGTATACCTTGTTGCCTTGTTTAATATAAGCAAGTCTACCCAAAAGGAAAAAATATATATATTATTCGAAGACAAATAAACCGGATGGGATCAAATCAACATCAGAGCTCAAGAGCAGACCGAGACGGTAAACTCGAGGGTGTGCACAAAGCCAAACTCAATGAATCGGATATGGCGAAACACAACAAGGACATAGGCACCATGGAGATCGCGACAAAAGGGACGAGGTTGAGGAATCGGGCCGAGACCCCATGGATTATAGGGTTTGTTTAGATCTGAGATTGGATTGTTTCACAATCTCTCTCTTTAGTGCAACCGTTTTGATTTTTCCTTTAGGCTTTCAGCGGAGATTTATGATGTCGCGGACCCGTTGTCGCGACGTTTACGAGGTCGTCGGCGAACATAGGATAGGTAACCAACGATGGAGAAGACAACGTTGGAGCGGCGGCGATCAATTTGAGGTCGGACTCGGGGTGGAATCCATTGGAGGCGAACCACCGTAGTTCTTGTAATTTTGCCCTTTTTTTTTCCGGATGATTATTTAGTATAAGTCAATACACAATAAGCTCGATGCACTTTTGTTGTGATTGAATATTGAACTGTTAGATTTTTTCCCCACCGGTCTGTTTTTAAAACTTTCCCCGATACAGAAGTTCCGTTTTAAAAGAAGAAGCTGTTAAATATAAGAGTGACAAGTATGTCTATGTCTGGCGTGAAAATATGGAAAACCGGTATTACCCGGAAATATTTTTGGGGTAAATTTCGAGAATTATTTTCGGGTAATAAGGAAAACCGGATAATTACCTGGTTTTATCTAGGGGTGGTAATTTGGATCGGACACGAGACACAATACGAGTACGACACAAAATAAACAGGTATGATTCCACTTTTAATGGATTTGGGTCTTAAACAGGTCGACACGATTAACACGATAATTAAACGGGTAAACACGATACGAACACGAAGACACGATTAAGAATGTTAAGACACGATTAATAAATAATTTTTAATATTTATATATATCTTCTTTAATTTTATATTCATTCTTATAAAATAAAACAACATATTTTGTTGATTTATTTATGTTATATATTTTGTTGATTGATTTTGTTATTTTTTTTATTGGACATACAGTCTTGTTAGTTTTGTTATTTTTTCTATGTATTGAATTATCTTTTTATTTTAATTTAGGTCATAAATGAGTTTAAAATTTAAATGAGTCGTATATGGATCGTAATACCATTAATATATGTTTATCATTAAGATACGATTATTAAATGGGTCTTAATAGGACGTTAATGGATAACACGATAAGTCACGATACAAATACGATATGATACGATAAGTAAATACTACTAAATAAGTTGGGTCAGGTCTGAGTCAAAAAAAAATCAATACGATAAAACACAATACGAATACGAGACGAGACACGAATTATCACCCTTAGTTTTATCGAGTAATTACCCAAAAAATGCGCGGTTCTTATTATTTTGTTTTTTTTTTCACCACACCAGTCAGCACTTCCACTCCCCAACGCACTGCATCTGTACCACACCAGTCACACTCCCCAACGCACTGCACCACACCAGTCACAGTCCCCAACGCCCACAACTCCACAACCAACGTAGGTTGCCATGACTAAAAAAAGTTGTGAATATGATACATATTTTACAACTTTCAAATCATACCAACAATAGCCTTTGTTAAACTTCCAATTTTAATCCTTATCAAAAGCACATTTTTCTTCTTTATTATAGTCTGCACATTTTTCTTCTTTTTTTTTCTTTTTTTTATTCAGTTTTTTATTATATTTTTTTAATTATAAGATTTGTAAAAATTAAATTAAGTTTGATAATTATATTTGTAAGTTTAAATTAAGTTTCATAATTATATTTTTAAGTTTTAACTTAAATTTGATAAATTTTTAAAAATTAAGTATTTTAATTACCCTTTTAAGTTTTACAAAGACTTTCTAATTTTTTTAAATTAATAATTATTTAATTTTATTTATAAGTTTGAAAGTTTAAATTTAGAGTTTTAAGTTATTTAGCAACCAATGTTTAATTTTATTAATTCTAAGGTTTAATTAAATTTTTGAAATTATAAAATTTATTTTATGTAGGTTTAACTTAAGTGTTATATATTATAAATTATAATGATAATTTAAGTAATAATATGTTATTTGTAAAGAATAAGTAAAGAAAATGGTGTAGTTTAGTTGCATAAAATATGAATAACAAATTAACAATTGTCTTAATGAACAATGAACTAAAGAATAGTACAAAATCAATTATTTATACAATTAATAAAAATAAAAAGCTGAGAAAAACCACTGCTGACATTCCGAGGCGGACGTTTCGAGGGAGGGGATGCCATGCGACTTCACTGGAGAGTCCACTCTTGAACCCGTTCAAATAGCTCCGCGTTGTCTTGTGCTACCGTGTTCTGCATGCTCAGGTTCGCACATTCCCAGTCTTTGGCTAATGTCAGAATCTTAACCATCTTTGGCGTTAGTCAGCTTCGTTGAGGATATATAATATTACCGGCCATGTTAAATGCAAATTCTAAAGACACTGTTGATACGGGAATCGAGAAGATGTCACGAGCCATGTGAGTTAGCACTGGAAACTGGCTCGAATGAATCCGCCACCATACTATCAGATCCAGGTTGTCGTGTGTCACGTCGTTGAATCTGGTATTCAAAAAGACGTTTAACTCGCTGTTCTCGGCTTGTACTGGTGGGCTCATGCTTGACGGCGACTCCTCCTCCGACTGACTCTGTTTGCGAACCAACCTCCAACTGGCTGATATCGGCGACGTCTGCGCAATTGAGGCCGGTCCCGTAGTTCTCCTATACCGCAACTCGTAAAGCTCGTAGGCCTGTTGCAAGGCATTTGTGTGGCCTTCTAGATCGCTCAAGTAATCAGGACCTAAGTGCCTTTTCATCAACTTTAAAAATGTCTTCAAACCAGTAACTCTACTTCGAGGATCTAATAGAACACTGAAAGCGTAGAGATGCGGTAAGGGATAAAAATATTTAAGGAACTTGTCTAGCATAGCAGCGACGGCCTCCGAGAGTCGTTGGTGGTCTTTATATGTCTTGAAGACTTCGCAATGAGGATCAGCTCATGCATGACAAGAGGAGATGTTGGGCGCAATGATGCGAACAGATTTGTTGTTGCCGTGTAGAACACCTGAAGGAACGTGCAGAGCACGGTAGCGTCGTCCCAATGCAAATCACCGATCATATTCTATCTCCGCTCGGTATTGTACCAAACAGTTAAGACATCGCAGAACGAAATGAGACTCTGCAGCATCAAGTACATGGAAATCCAACGATTGGGAACGTTAGTGGTGGCGCATGCTCTCCTCCATCTTTCCTCGCGTTAGTGGGAGCCATTCAAATAAAATATAGCGTCCCGAATGTCTTTAAGCGAGGACTGAAGCAACTTCAAGCCATCTTGAACAGCTAGATTCAAGATGTGTGCAATACAACGGTAAAAGAAGAATGGTTCAGAGATCGGGTGCAATGTCCCTCGTAGAATGTTAATAGCTCGGTCGTTGGCTGATGCGTTATCCATGGTAATGGATATAATCCGGCCTGTAACAGCAAAATCATTGATCGCTTCTAATATTTGTTCAGCGATTCGTTCTCCAGTGTGACCTTCATCCATAAGTTTGAACCCAAGGAGTCTCTTCTCAATGTTCCAATCTTTATCGACGTAATGACAACAAATACAGATGTAGTCATGAGAAGTGCCACTGGACCATACGTCGCTCGTTAACACCACTCGTTGTTCTGTCTCTACAAACTGCCTAATCAACTTCGTCCTTTTCCACTCGTAGTACTTGATGATGTCTGCCCGAATAGTCGTCCTATTTGGGCATTGATAGTTGCCATAGAAAGATGTTTGTACCAGCCGTTCCCAAGCTGGATTGTCAGCGAAGTTCAAACTCGAGCCTGTCGCTACAATAAACTGAGTAAGGGCTTGTCGATGCCGCTGCTCGTCATACTTTGTGGACGATCCTACTCCTGATATCGCCCCCTCCCCTTGCACAAGTTCACCGTTAACAAGTTGTTCACACCTATCGATGTGGTAACGAAGGTGGTTCGTGCCCATACTTGAATGACCAGTGAATTGCTTCCCGCACCCTTTACATTGTGCCATCACCTTAATTGTGCCGTCCGACTTTTGTACTAGTACTTCCATCATACTCTGCAACACGGCAGACTTCTTTCGCTTCGGCCGCCGAACTCGGCCTTGCAGTTGTTGCTCATCGAGGTCCTCCTCGTCCTCGTCATGATCCTCGTCATGTTCATCCTAAGCTGGGGCTGATGAACTGTAACGACCCAAAACTTAAAACAATATTTTAGTTCTGAAAAATACGGACAAATTTGAACTTTTTAAGTTAAGTTACATACTTGAGCTTTTAATAACAAACATGAGGAATATTAATTCTCATCATAACTAAAATTGATTTAATTAAAACATTTACAAAATATTGCAGGATTTAAAACTTTCTTTGCCAACGATTTGCCGGTAGTCCACGTAAGGTTATACAGGTCGGTCCCGTATACACTCGCTGTTCCCGTCGTTGTCACCTCTCACTATTTGCTTTTGTGACAAGATACCTGCGACACGAGCACACTAGTGAGCTAATAGCCCAGTAAGTAGATTAGGTAAGTAGGTTGCTAAGTCTGCAGGTAACAAGCAATCAATGGATATCACAATACAATAATCTAATGAAAGGACGGACTCGATAATCGAGTCGTCATAGTCCGAAGAGTAAACGTCACTCTTATGCAACCTTGCCCGCGAAGTAGATTTCAGAAACAGGTTGCTAAACCTACGCGGGGTATAATACCTGCAAAATAGTTGTGCCGTGGAATAGGGTTGGACTTAACGACCCATTAATCTTGACTCAAAGGTCAACCTCATGTTTTGATCTAATCTCACTCAAGTTCACAACTCTCTGACTTAGCTTGTAAAAATACGTGTGCACATAATTTACTATTTAAGAATTCTCGATTCTATAATATTGGGAAGGTCTCGTCAGCCTCACCCCTCCTCTAGACCTCTTGCGGGTCGATCTAGAACTCATATATATATATCCAAACCCCTTCGCGGGTTATTCTAAAATTTAATACACACTTAGACCCATTGCGGGTCGTTTAATAACTTATACACAATCTAGAACTCTTGCAGATCGTTCTAGAATTTAACACATATCTAACCCCATTCGCGGCTTGTTCTAGAACTTATAAACATCTAGACCTTATCTCAGGTCGTTCTAGAACTTTATACAAATCTAGACCCATTCTCGGGTCGTTCTAGAATTTAATACACATCTGGACCCATTCGCGGGTCGTTTTTATAATTTAATACACATTTAGACCCATTACGGGTTGTTCTAGAACTGACTCTGGACCCTCTGTGAGCGTTCCGAAATCTCACACAGACAATGGCCCCGTCGGGCGATCTCGGAACCGATCAAAATCGCAGCACACAGCATATGAAGAAGAAGGTCGTCTACCGACCTCCTCGAGACCTATCGGGTCGTTCCGAAACCTCACACAGACAATGGCCCTGTCGGGCGATCTCGGAATCGATCAAAATCGTAGCACACAGCATATGAAGAGGAAGGTCGTCTACCGACCTCCTCGAGACCCATCGGGTTAGTTCGGGACATGTTATGGATTTTGGCCCCTCGGACCGTCCCGATATTCTTTATGCTTGTGAGGACTCATCCTCCTTGGGCCTCTCTGCCCATTCCGAAACCTTTTACGGCCAATGACCCTGTCGGGTCGTTTCGGAATTCAATATTGCACTTTACCCCGTCGGGCCGATCCGGATCGTCAAATCATAAGTTGTGGGGAGGGCCGTGGCTCTCCTCCCCAAGGCCCCTCGGGGCGTTCTGGAAGGTCGTCCGCCGACCTCCTCAAGATCTCTTGGATCGTTCCGAAACCTTTCATGGCCAGTAGCCCCGTCGGGCTGTTTCGAAACCGAATCATGATTGCGACCCTGTCAGGCCCCTCTCGAATGATCAACTACACATGCAAAGAAAGATCGTCTGCCGACCTCCTCGAGTAGTTCCGAAACCTCGTACGATGGCCCCGTCGGGTGGTCTCGAAACCGATCATGATTCGCGGCCCCGTCGGGCCCTACCCGAATACATACGGTGCTTCTACAACCCTTGGCTTTACTTTACATCCGATCCTTCCAGAACTTACGAGTGTCTCCGCTCGAGTTGGGCCTTAATTTCAGGCCGTTTCTTAAGTCTATCTAAGACGCTCACAATGACGATGAGGAATCGTTCGACTCGATTCTTCGGACTCCTAGAGCCTAGCTAGAACGTTCGCAGCAACAAGGAGGAATCATTCAATTCGACTCCTCGGACTCTTTAAGCCTATCTGGAACTTTCACAGCGACGAAGAGGAATCGTTCGAATCAAACCCTCAATCCCCTTGCGTCTCTCTGGAATTTAGTTCATCCTGCAATAAAATCTCAACAACAACATAAACAGTTTTATGTCTGTGGTCCCATACCCACCGACAAATAAGTCAAACTAACATATACACACACAAACAGCCACACACCCTACACTAGAACCTGAACCAGGAAGTGGGATAGTTTTATGTCTGTGGTCCCATACCCACAGACAGATAAATATACAAACGAACACACGTCCCAATACACACCTACAAAAACACAACATATCATAAACGAACTTACAGTCCCATACCTGCAACTTCGTTGCACAAAACCAGACAAGCATAATCAAGGGCCCGTAGTCGCGGCCCTAGCGAGAATGAAGATCCACACAGTTTAATAGCCCCAACTTTAGAAGCATCGAATGCTTAACATAATCTCAACATATGCACGATTAATTCAAGCAGGGTAAAGTATACTCATGTCACATTGGAGATCCACTTACTTGAGGTCCTAAGATCCCTGACTTAGTCCACGCGGTCTTCCTCTCCCGACGTCCCTCTTTGGAGTATATTGCTTGACATTTCTGTCCAACACGAGAATTAGCCGGTCAACGTCGAGGTCCACTAATTATTTAGGAGGAAAGAAACTTTAAGAGATGATGGACTCAAATAATGGGACTCAAGACAGTGGGACGACCAATGGTTCGTCGAGAAATCCCTCTAAGGATATTCTCGCCCCGTGTGTCGTCATTTTATCATTAATCGTCAATCCCGACTAATGGTTACGTCGCTTGACAGGTTTAGGTGAGAAAGAAACTCTTGGTCCTAAGTGGTCATTGACTTAGCCATAAAAAGTGTCTAAACTTCGAGCCGAAAATCCGGCAGAGTTTCCTCTGTTTTTCGGATATCCCGGCCGAAGCCTTCACTTAATTCAACCCAGCACCGAACTAATTTCGATCACAATCCATCACAACAATCACGTAGAATAATTTTCACATTAATAATTTAACATTTCATCATCATCGATTTCAAAATATAATTGCATCGCAATACCGAGCCTCGTTCAGTTCCCGCACAAAATAATAATAAGCATAATAACTAAAACAAAAGTCACTTAAGATGTCATCGAGTCATAATGCTTGGATCTTGTTTCCAACCGCCCGCTTATACCTTTAGTACAAAGGCGGTGATGAGTTGAGCGTTCTAAATGCTTCGTTGACGGTCCTGCACCATTCAAGAGAATAAAGATCGAATCATTTAGAGACGGTTCTTGATTAACAAAGCTTTAACGATTTTAGACTCCGAGTTTAAATAGGAAACACAACGCGAACGCTTAGAGCCGTGATCCGGTCTCGATGAATCGGTTTAAGTTCAAATAGGTATATTTGCAAAGAAATACCACTCAATTTGACTAGATTAAAAAAAAACGGTGGTGAAATCCCAATCCTTAAAGTTACAAGATTTTCCTTTTAGAAAAAATTGTTTTCTCAAGTCTCTTAAAAAAAGAAAGTCTCGATCCTCTCATTTACTCGCACACTAATTCAAGGGTCCTCAAATTTTATTTTATTTTTACAAAAACGACACAAATTCGTAAAATCCCATTATGCCGACTTACACGAAATACCAAGTCCAACGTGGTCACAAACATGGTAAAATGCCAACTCCTATAGACAAGTTAACTCAAATATTCACAACGGTGTAAATTTCAACACCGAATAATCTCAATATCACCAAATGTCAAACCAACCAAATTTAACGTTTGCATTAAAACCATAACAAAAATATGCTCGCAACAAGAAAACGAGTTCGACCATAGCATCTCACCTAATGCGAGCAACGACGGCTCGCGACGACAGCGACGACGTCGACTAAGTGGCCGGGAGCAAGACAGCGCTGGCGGACGACACAGAACACGGTCGTCAGCAGCTGGGCAGATCTCGAGCGCGAGTCCAACGAATGGCGACCGACGACGTGCTCGGGACAACTGTGGCGTGGCCGAGCCTCGCGGAGGGGGCGCGGCTGCGGCTGGGAGGAGCTCCGGGCGGCGCAAGAAGGGTTGGCCGAGACAAGGTTCGGCGCAAAAGGGGCTGGGCCGCGCGAGAGGCGACGGCTGCGCGCATGGGAGGCGGGCTGGGCCGGCACGCAGAAGAGTTGCGCGAAGGTGCAGGCGCGCAGATCGGGGCCGAGGAAGGCCGGGCGAGGTGAGGCGTGGCTCGCCGGGGCTAGCCAGCGGCTGGGCGGCGCTGGCAGGGAGCGCGACGCTGGTTCGCGCACGGCGAAGCTCGCGCGAAGTACGCCGGGGCTGGGCTCGCTCGAGGCGAGGCGCGAAGGTTGGAACTCGCGCAGAGGCTCAGCAGAGTTGGGCTGTGTAGCAAGGGCGATGCACGGAGGCTCGGGGCTGAAGGAGCTCGCACTCGCGACGGCGTGTGGCTGAGCGACGCGCGGTGTGTGGGCCTAGGCAGTGCGAGTCGTCGCAACGAAGCGAGGAGGCTTCACGGGGAGGCACTTACGACAATGGGCCGGCACCGGAGGCTGCGCAAGGTGCTCGGGGACTGGGCTGGGCAGCACCGAGCAAGACGAGGCTTGGACCGCGCAGAGAGGACAGCGCGGAGCTCAAGCGCGAGCTCGACAGGCCGGCGGCGAGGCACATCGCGCTGAGATTCGCGGGCGTCGGCCAGGGACAAGAAGCGACGGCCTTGGCTCTGTCCTCGACAGAGATGATGGAAGGGGAGAGAGAGAGTGTCGGGCAGAGAAGGAGAAAGAGAAAGAGTTGAGCAAAGATTTTTTTTTTATATGAGGAAGATGACGGCGTGAAAGGGGAGGGGGAGGGGGAAAGACAATAATAACAAAACCCTAATGGGTTATAAGATATAAAGTATTAGTTTATTTAGCTAACACTTGGAAAAATAATTGGTATATTTTCAAAATTCATGAAAATACACTAATTGGCTCAACTGGTGAAACTAGGAATTTTAATATCAATTTCAAGACGAAATTGACTTCATAACATGTTTTGAAATTCCAAAAATGTCAAAAATAACATTATCGCACCAATATTTTTATTTAGTCCAAAGTTGGCCAGATTTGACAAAACGAGTCAATTTTCCTCGAAATTAACATAGCCAAGTTAATAGGAACCGAAATAATATCACGAGTTGTTTTGCCTCAAAGCTATAGATTCAATAGTTGTAAAAGTGGTCTCGGTTCAGACCATTACAATCCTACCGCCTTATAGAAGTTTCGTCCTCGAAACTTAGAAGAAGTGTGGGTAATTCCCTCTCATTTCAGCCTTAAGCTCTCGAGTTGCTTCTCTCCCGATGTGGTTCCTTCACACAATCTCGATCTTTGAACTCCAAATGCGGTTACCTACATGGGTAGTTAATACTATGGCACTCATGAGACGCCCTAAGAGCTTTTGGAGACTTCTTTCACTCTTCAGGGTCCAAGAAAACTCAATACATCTTTCGAGTGAGGTGGTTAGGTGCGGAGCATGCCACGAAGATCCCTCCGCAAATCGTCTATAATACCCGACTACAGTCAAGAACTACGAACTTCTATAGTCTTCCTGGGCTGTTTATACGAACTTACGACTTCGATTCTTTATGGATCCAAAAAAATCCCTTTTGATAGGCACCACCACGACTAATGAATGAGGCGTATTCAATCAAAACTCACACTTCTTGAGCTTTTCATAGAGCTTTTTCTCGGCTAAACTCTGCAAAAATGCTTGATCATGCTTTTCATACGAGAATATCGTTGCTAAAGACTATAACAAACCCATCAATATAATCTTCGAAGCCGCAATTCGCTAAAGCCGCAATACGACTGGGGCATTAGTGAGTCCGAAGGGCTCACAGTGTCCGTAATTGATACGGAAGGCGGACTTGGCCATATATTCCTCGTGCCTTTAGTTAGAGATAGCCCAATTGCATGTCTTTACCTCAAGAACTGGTGCGTTAGACCTCTACAAACCCATATTGTAAGGGATTGCGCAGCTTATCCTGTCTTGCCCTCTTCTTGGCCCAAGGGATTATGACTGCCGCAATTACCCTCATTTTCTACATAGAGTACCGAGGTTCCCAACGGCGAGTGACTGTGTCTTATAAAACCCTTGTTGAATAGCTCATTCAGCTGAATTTCAACCCATTTAATCCCGTAGGGATCACACCATACAATGTCGTCAACAGTGGGGTAGTACTCGATAATAACTCAATAACAAACTCAATCTCAAGGTCGATAGGTAATCTTAAAAGGTCTTCTTAAAGGACATGAACAAAATTCCTTACGATCGAAATATCCAGTTCCTGATGCGTGTTCTCATGGGAGAAGATGCAATGCAAGTAATGAAGTCCCGACAGTCTTCATCCATCACCCTTCGCACTTTAAAAGCAGAGATAACAGGAGTGGCTAGCCCCATAGATGACCCTTTAAGCTTGAAGCTCTCCATCCCAAGGGTTAGAAATGGTACGTTATTCCCTCCACAAAATCACCTAATGGCAACCGGGTTATCATTCTATACTTATAATGTCATCAAAATTTCGTATCCCGAGGAAAAAGAAAATCTATAAATAATTAACATCCATTAGGTACAACCAAACTAGTAGAAACAGTGACTCAACAGATACAACCATCCAAAGATAGTTATCGCAGAGCACAATAAAGTACAAATAGTTGAATCAACATAAAACGTTATGAAAAGACAATTCGTATAATTTAAAATCTGTAAGTTATCAAGAAATAAGCAAACCAAACTTTTGAGAGGTTTGTTTCTCTCCCACAAGAGCTGAGCTCTGCGATAACAAAATTTTACAGATAACCAATACGCTTACAGCGTAACCCCTATTTTCCAAACATTCACGTAAGCCAATTTAATTCATCACGTTACTTGACACGTAAATCATACGCCAACACCCTGATCACATAAGACCAGACTTGTTACTATAAGTTCTACAATGCATTAGCACTTCTATTCCCTCTATACTCACGCCTAGTATATGTGAAGTGAACTGGTAGCCTTCGCGATTCTATGGTCTCATCCGTCTGGGTGGGAGCCTTGAACGATTAAGTTATCACGTCAACTGTCTACGCTAATCTCTTGACAACGCCCTTCGCAATTGAAGTGAAACGCCTTAGAGCCTACTAGTGCCAACGTAGTAGTGTAGGCTCGATGTGGGTCCCGCCTGGGTGTGCTGAATGGGCCTTTAACCTCTTTTTAAGCATTGTTTTCTACGCTTCCGCTGCGTCACTCTGATAATCATCACAATTGTGCACGACACTCTCTTATTGCCAATACTTGTGCGTTCTGTGAAAAAGTAGATAGTTTAGCAATTATCTTCTTGGGTAAGACGAATTTTGGGACGCCATCTACTAGGTCACATCAGCTCCCTGTTGCTCATCTCCGGTTGTACTGAACTAAACAACTGTTATTGATGGGAACAGCCTTATGATGGATACTAGAAAAAAAATATGGCAGCATGACGATTGGTTGCTTCTATCGTTAGCTCGCTATTTTGAATAGGGCCTATTATACTCGACTCTATAAAAAGGTAAGCTTCATTTTTTTTTTTTTGTGCCTAGTAGAGCCTAATCAGCGCCTCAAAGGGAACTCTCACCTGGGGAATATCTGTGATTGTTGTGACTTTAATGACTTTCATTCTTTCCGAAAATGGCAATCGCGTTCCTTTGCGTAACCTCAACGGCCAACAATGCGAGAATTACAACCCTTAGGAATTGACGCTAGTAGCGAAAAACGACAGACCGACATTGGCCTACTCGAGGCAGCGTAGGTAGTAGAGAGCTACCACTTTAAACAAGAGTGTCCTGTGGACCATCACTCTGAGTCCTAATTCTCAGCATCATCCTCAAGTCCCATCATGCTCGTACTCGAGTACACCTGCAATCGACTTTACTAAATTTTATATCTCATTTCATGTGAAGTAGAAGTAAGGGTTACTCACATTGGCGACAACGAAAGAATCACGCTTGTGTATACGGGGTTGTCTACAGGACCGGCTAAACCGTGGCTCTAATACCAACTTTGTAACGACCCAAAACTTAAAACAATATTTTAGTTCTGAAAAATACGGACAAATTTGAACTTTTTAAGTTAAGTTACGTACTTGAGCTTTTAATAACAAACATGAAGAATATTAATTCTCATCATAACTAAAATTGATTTAATTAAAACATTTACAAAATATTGCAGGATTTAAAACTTTCTTTGCCAACGATTTGCCGGTAGTCCACGTAAGGTTATACAGGTCGGTCCCGTATACACTCGCTGTTCCCGTCGTTGTCACCTCTCACTATTTGCTTTTGTGACAAGATACCTGCGACACGAGCACACTAGTGAGCTAATAGCCCAGTAAGTAGATTAGGTAAGTAGGTTGCTAAGTCTGCAGGTAACAAGCAATCAATGGATATCACAATACAATAATCTAATGAAAGGACGGACTCGATAATCGAGTCGTCATAGTCCGAAGAGTAAACGTCACTCTTATGCAACCTTGCCCGCGAAGTAGATTTCAGAAACAGGTTGCTAAACCTACGCGGGGTATAATACCTGCAAAAGAGTTGTGCCGTGGAATAGGGTTGGACTTAACGACCCATTAATCTCGACTCAAAGGTCAACCTCATGTTTTGATCTAATCTCACTCAAGTTCACAACTCTCTGACTTAGCTTGTAAAAATACGTGTGCACATAATTTACTATTTAAGAATTCTCGATTCTATAATATTGGAAAGGTCTCGTCAGCCTCACCCCTCCTCTAGACCTCTTGCGGGTCGATCTAGAACTCATATATATATCCAAACCCCTTCGCGGGTTATTCTAAAATTTAATATACACTTAGACCCATTGCGGGTCGTTCAATAACTTATACACAATCTAGAACTCTTGCAGATCGTTCTAGAATTTAACACATATCTAACCCCATTCGCGGTTTGTTCTAGAACTTATAAACATCTAGACCTTATCTCAGGTCGTTCTAGAACTTTATACAAATCTAGACCCATTCTCGAGTCGTTCTAGAATTTAATACACATCTGGACCCATTCGCGGGTCGTTTTTATAATTTAATACACATTTAGACCCATTACGGGTTGTTCTAGAACTGACTCTGGACCCTCTGTGAGCGTTCCGAAATCTCACACAGACAATGGCCCCGTCGGACGATCTCGGAACCGATCAAAATCGCAGCACACAGCATATGAAGAGGAAGGTCGTCTACCGACCTCCTCGAGACCTATCGGGTCGTTCCGAAACCTCACACAGACAATGGCCCCGTCGGGCGATCTCGGAATCGATCAAAATCGTAGCACACAGCATATGAAGAGGAAGGTCGTCTACCGACCTCCTCGAGACCCATCGGGTTAGTTCGGGACATGTTATGGATTTTGGCCCCTACCGTCCCGATATTCTTTATGCTTGTGAGGACTCATCCTCCTTGGGCCTCTCTGCCCATTCCGAAACCTTTTACGGCCAATGACCCCGTCGGGTCGTTTCTGAATTCAATATTGCACTTTACCCCGTCGGGCCGATCCGGATCGTCAAATCATAAGTTGTAGGGAGGGCCGTGGCTCTCCTCCCCAAGGCCCCTCGGGGCGTTCTGGAAGGTCGTCCGCCGACCTCCTCAAGATCTCTTGGATCGTTTCGAAACCTTTCATGGCCAGTAGCCCAATCGGGCTGTTTCGAAACCGAATCATGATCGCTTCCCAACTTTAGAAGCATCGAATGCTTAACATAATCTCAACATATGCACGATTAATTCAAGCAGGGTAAAGTATACTCATGTCACAGTGGAGATCCACTTACTTGAGGTCCTAAGATCCCTGACTTAGTCCACGCGGTCTTCCTCTCCCGACGTCCCTCTTTGGAGTATATTGCTTGACATTTCTGTCCAACACGAGAATTAGCGGGTCAACGTCGAGGTCCACTAATTATTTAGGAGGAAAGAAACTTTAAGAAATGATGGACTCAAATAATGGGACTCAAGACAGTGGGACGACCAATGGATCGTCGAGAAATCCCTCTAAGGATATTCTCGCCCCGTGTGTCGTCATTTTATCATTAATCGTCAATCCCGACTAATGGTTACGTCGCTTGACAGGTTTAGGTGAGAAAGAAACTCTTGGTCCTAAGTGGTCATTGACTTAGCCATAAAAAGTGTCTAAACTTCGAGCCGAAAATCCGGCAGAGTTTCCTCTGTTTTTCGGATATCCCGGCCGAAGCCTTCACCTAATTCAACCCAGCACCGAACTAATTTCGGTCACAATCCATCACAACAATCACGTAGAATAATTTTCACATTAATAATTTAACATTTCATCATCATCGATTTCAAAATATAATTGCATCGCAATACCGAGCCTCGTTCAGTTCCCGCACAAAATAATAATAAGCATAATAACTAAAACAAAAGTCACTTAAGATGTCATCGAGTCATAATGCTTGGATCTTGTTTCCAACCGCCCGCTTATACCTTTAGTACAAAGGCGGTGATGAGTTGAGCGTTCTACATGCTTCGTTGACGGTCCTGCACCATTCAAGAGAATAAAGATGGAATCATTTAGAGACGGTTCTTGATTAACAAAGCTTTAACGATTTTAGACTCCGAGTTTAAATAGGAAACACAACGCGAACGCTTAGAGCCGTGATCCGGTCTCGATGAATCGGTTTAAGTTCAAATAGGTATATTTGCAAAGAAATACCACTCAATTTGACTAGATTAAAAAAAACGGTGGTGAAATCCCAATCCTTAAAGTTACAAGATTTTCCTTTTAGAAAAAATTGTTTTCTCAAGTCTCTTAAAAAAAGAAAGTCTCGATCCTCTCATTTACTCGCATACTAATTCAAGGGTCCTCAAATTTTATTTTATTTTTACAAAAACGACACAAATTCGTAAAATCCCATTATGCCGATTTACACGAAATACCAAGTCCAACGTGGTCACAAACATGGTAAAATGCCAACCCCTATAGACAAGTTAACTCAAATATTCACAACGGTGTAAATTTCAACACCGAATAATCTCAATATCACCAAATGTCAAACCAACCAAATTTAACGTTTGCATTAAAACCATAACAAAAATATGCTCGCAACAAGAAAACGAGTTCGACCATAGCATCTCACCTAATGCGAGCAACGACGGCTCGCGACGACAGCGACGACGTCGACTAAGTGGCCGGGAGCAAGACAGCGCTGGCGGACGACACAGAACACGGTCGTCAGCAGCTGGGCAGAGCTCGAGCGCGAGTCTAACGAATGGCGACCGACGACGTGCTCGGGACAACTGTGGCGTGGCCGAGCCTCGCGGAGGGGGCGCGGCTGGGGCTGGGAGGAGCTCCGGGCGTCGCAAGAAGGGTTGGCCGAGACAAGGTTCGGCGCAGAAGGGGCTGGGCCGCGCGAGAGGCGACGGCTGCGCGCATGGGAGGCGGGCTGGGCCGGCGCGCAGAAGAGTTGCGCGAAGGTGCAGGCGCGCAGATCGGGGCCGAGGAAGGCCGGGCGAGGTGAGGCGGGGCTCGCCGGGGCTAGCCAGCGGCTGGACGGCGCTGGCAGGGAGCGCGACGCTGGGGCTGGGCTCGCTCGAGGCGAGGCGCGAAGTACGCCGGGGCTGGGCTCGCTCGAGGCGAGGCGCGAAGTTTGGAACTCGCGCGGAGGCTCAGCAGAGTTGGGCTGTGTAGCAAGGGCGATGCACGGAGGCTCGGGGCTGAAGGAGCTCGCACTCGCGACGGCGTGTGGCTGAGGGACGCGCGGTGTGTGGGCCTAGGCAGTGCGAGTCGTCGCAACGAAGCGAGGAGGCTTCACGGGGAGGCACTTACGACAATGGGCCGGCACCGGAGGCTGCGCAAGGTGCTCGGGGACTGGGCAGGGCAGCACCGAGCAAGACGAGGCTTGGACCGCGCAGAGAGGACGGCGCGGAGCTCAAGCGCGAGCTCGGTGAGGAACAGGCCGGCGGCGAGGCACATCGCGCTGAGATTCGCGGGCGTCGGCCAGGGACAAGAAGCGACGGCCTTGGCTCTGTCCTCGACAGAGATGATGGAAGGGGAGAGAGAGTGTGTTGGGCAGAGAAGGAGAAAGAGAAAGAGCTGAGCAAAGATTTTTTTTTTTTATTTGACAAAGATGACGGCGTGAAAGGGGAGGGGGAGGGGGAAAGACAATAATAACAAAACCCTAATGGGTTATAAGATATAAAGTATTAGTTTATTTAGCTAACACTTGGAAAAATAATTGGTATATTTTCAAAATTCATGAAAATACACTAATTGGCTCAACTGGTGAAACTAGGAATTTTAATATCAATTTCAAGACGAAATTGACTTCATAACATGTTTTGAAATTCCAAAAATGTCAAAAATAACATTATCGCACCAATATTTTTATTTGGTCCAAAGTTGGCCAGATTTGACAAAACGAGTCAATTTTCCTCGAAATTAACATAGCCAAGTTAATAGGAACCGAAATAATATCACGAGTTGTTTTGCCTCAAAGCTATAGATTCACTAGTTGTAAAAGTGGTCTCGGTTCAGACCATTACATGAACTGCCAACCTCAGGTCCGAATAAGTTCCGCGCTGTTAGGTGGTGGACAGACCTGGATGTTCGGGACCATTGTAGGCTCGGTATACGGGGAGGGAGGGGGGCACAGGGAAAGTCGAGGGCATCCCGAGCGGGGTAAAATCTGGTCTCCCCCCTCCGCGCCCCGGCCGAAAATTGAGCAAATATTGGCATTTGGTGATAATAATCGCTCCCCGACGGATATTGTACCGTCGTACAACCCCGGACCGTTTGCGGGGCCAATTGTAGAGCCGTAGAAGGTCCACCCAATATATGGTGGGCACGATTGATCACACTATCTGTAAAGATGTGCGGAGGGAACTGTGGGGTACCAACGAATTCATTCCCCTGCTGTTGCATCGCCTTAACCCACGGGTCATTAGGTTGTGTTTGGCTGATGTGGGTTCCTTGAGTTTCGTCGTCGCTATACTGGGCATGCGAGTCTTGGTATAAAAACATTGTCGATATCTAACAACAAATAAATAAAAATAAGTAATTAAATTAAGCAATTAATAAGAATAAGTTCGAAAAACAATTAACTAAAAGAGTACTAAAATATGACTTAAAATATTACTAAAATAATTCAACTAATTTAATTAAAAAACCTAAAAATATTACTACTAATTTAAGAACTATTACGTGAAGTAAAATTAAACTAAAATATAACTACTAATTAAATAAATTTTACTAAAAAATTGAACTACAATAAAACTACTAGTAATTTAACTTAAATTAAACTAAAAAAACAACTATTAATTTAATATAATGTAACTAAAATATTACTACCAATTTAACAATTAAAAAAGTTAACTAAAATAAAATTACCTAAATTTTACTAAACTACTAATTTAATTAAAATAACAAATAATTATTTAACTAACATTTAACAAAAGTATAATAACTAGTAATATGTAATAAATAAAATAAACTAAATTTAATTAAAATATTCCAAGTAAATATTACAACTAATATTTAACTAAAATATTACTAAAAAAAATACTACTAATTTTACAACTATTAAGTTAACTAAACATAAAGTAAAATAACAACTACAAATGAAATAAATTTTAACTAAACTACTAATTTTTAAGTTAAAAAATTTAACTAAAATAACAAATAATAATTTAACTTAACTAAATTTAAAGTATGATGACAACTAGTAATTTAACTAAATTTTAACTAAACCACTAACTTAACTAAAATTTCACTAAAATAACAAATATAATTTCACTAAAATAACAAATAATAATTTAACTAACAATTAACAAAAGTTTAATAACTAGTAATGTAAAAAATAAAATAAGAACTACTAACTTACTAAATTTTAACTCAAATATTACTACTAATTTAACTAAGTTAGTTATTAGTTATTACTTATTACTAAATATTATAACTTGATATAATCATATAATACTATGAAAGTAAAATAAAAAATATATACTCAAACTAAACATCTAAACTTACATTAAGCAAAAAAAAAAAAAAAAATCTCTTACATTAAGCATAATAGGGGGCCGGCTCTTTCTTTTCCTTTGCCAAAATACAAAACAACTTGTACAATAGCCGAACAAGAATGTGATGTGAAAAATAGGTTAACAACAAGAGTGTGAGCACAAGAATGTGAAGTGAAAGCCTTGCCGAACCTTTGAATTATATAGCACAAGTTTTATTAATTTTTTTCCTTCTAGGACTTTTTTTTTTTTTTTTACAAATACATTAATCACGGACTTACTAATGCAGCTCAACTACCAATCTACCATGCTGCACCACATTGATTCACGCCACTATGGCCTTCACGCTTCACACAACTGTACATTTTCACGCCCAACTGCACTCTGCACACACCCCACAGCACTGCACTTTGACCACAAATTAAATGAAACGCCGGGGAAGGTAATTAAATGGGTAATTGCCAGAGAATAAATGGAATGAGAAAATTCGGGTAAAATTCGGGTATTACCCGGTTTTCCCATTCAGGTAATACCCGGATTTTACTTGAAAATTCTACCAGATAAAAAATTACCCGGCACTATTAGTTCCGTATTTTCACGCCTAGTCATACTATTTTCTGCTAAAAATACCTCTTTGAGGTTAGATGTTGATAACTGGAAAGAGAATTAGAATTTAGATGGTGTATACGAAACACTTTTGAATAAATAATTTTTTTAAAAAAATTTATCAATTATTAATAGAGCAGACGGAAAGAGAGAAGGGAATAGGCGATAGACAAACGGTGTTAAAATTGACGTATAGTGTTGGATGCATCTAGAGAGTCGGAGAGAGGAGCTTTCGTATTGACCAAAAAAACCCTGAAAACTATTAAACTAATTAACTAAATAAGGGTAAATATGTAATTTATTCAGTTCACTGTAGAAACTACAGTGATTGAGGTCTTCATTTTAGTATATTACGAGCTCAAAAAACCGCGCGTTGCAGCGGGTAGGGACGGGCCTTAATCAGTTAATTGGTGCTATCCTCAATGATTTTGAAAGAATACTTAATTTTTAACACTTAATTCTAATAAGAGTCTATTTAGTATCTGGCCATTTTTTGGTCCATATTTTAAAGAAATGACTAATTTTTCAAAAATTAAGCTATTAGCGTAAGAGAATTAAGGGCATAAAGGTAAATTTATATGATCATGTAGTTAAAAAAAATGACTAATTTCTTAATTAATTGAAACGCTGTCTATTTTCTTAAAACATCATTCAAAAAATGAATATTTACTCAATTAGCTCTTTTAATAAATACCTTTTAAAAACAAATTAACAAAACACCCAAGTGATATTTTAATTGACTGATTCATCGAAAACATGGGCATATAATTGATGAATTAGCAAGTTGCTCAATTACTTTGAAAATTTGAATATTTATCTTTATTGCTATGTAAATTCTTGGTATTTCCCTACTTCACTATTTCTAAAATTTATTGGAAATATTTTTTATGTTATTTTCAATTTTGTTTATAATTTATGTAATATGTATCTCATATATATTCTTTTTATAATTTAAATTTGAATACACATAAAAGTAATATCTTAGCATATAATAAATAAATATCAAATGTATTTGAACATATTTTTTGTATCCTTTAATCATTTTTGTTTCTATAAATAACCTCCACTCAAATAAATTTTTAGATCTGTCACTTGCAGCAGTGTTGTTTTTTAAATGAAATAGTAAAATTAATAATATTTGAAAAGTATTAAAACTTATGTGAGGCAAAAAAGAAAGAAGACAATAACATCTATACAAATATTTGACACTTTATAATATTATATGTTAAAATACATAACAAAAATTCGATAATAATTATGACAATCTTTTTCTCATTGAGCTAAAATTTACAAACACATACATATACACATATATGTATATATATTGTACATATACAATAAATATCTAATTCTTGAAATTTTATATGTATGTGTGTGTTGCAATGTTATAGTAAAATGTAAAAGTTGAAAAAACTAATTTGTCTAAAATAGTCGTCATAATTTTATTTAGAAAATATTAGAAAATTACTTAAGGAGTTTGCACTTTGACCGTGTTGTCGCAACTTCTTTTTTCAGAAATACAATGATAAACTCAAAGTTATTTTATTCGTATTGATATCCGAAAAGCCATCAAATTTTGTTAGTTCAAATAATATACCCATTATTTCAAAGAAAAAATTACTATTTTATTAAAAGTCTATTTGGTATTTAATAATCTTTTTATTAATATTTTAAATAAATGACCAAAGTTTTTAAAAATTTAGTAGCCATTAATACGTAAGAGAACCAATGGCTTTTATGTATTTAAGAAAATTACTAATTTCTTAATTAATCGAAACATTGACTTTTTTTTAAATATTATTCAAAAAATAATTATTTGTTCAATTATTTCCTTTACAAATTAAATCAAATTTAGAATATTTATTAAAAACATCACTAAAAAGCTAAATCTATAATAACCTGTTTAAAAAAAGATGTACTATTTTGAAAATATAAAGATAAATATCAAATCTAATCAAGATTACCAAAGATAGAGTATAGCATAATAATATTGTATCTTTTTTATTTTCTTGTTGGGTAATATATACAAATACCCCCGATGTTGTGCTATCCTTGCAAGTTGCACCATGATATTTTAAAACTGGCACTTGTGCCCCTTGATGTTTGAAAACGTTATAAATTCACCACTTCCACTTCAAATTTTTTTAAAAATAGATGAAATTAGGAGATATGAATATAAAATTTTAAAAGATCGGGGTGTATTTTGAGAAAAGAAAACTACATGAGGGGGTGTTTGTGAAAATAATTATAGAACTAATTACTATAATATTCTTAATTTTAAGACGTTTGATCTTTAAAAAGTTATACATATGCTAACAGATTATTGTTACACTATTAATTTAATCAATTTTTTTACGGATTGTGATAGAGGGGGCATATTTACAAGTTTTTAAAACTTTAAGGGGCAAGAATGACAGTTTTAAAACATTATGGTGCAATCTGCAACAATAGCAGAACAGATTATAGAACTAATTACTATAATTATAATTATAGAACTAATTATAGAACTAATTACTATAATATTCTTAATTTTAAGACGTTTGATCTTTAAAAAGTTATACATATGCTAACAGATTATTGTTACACTATTAATTTAATCAATTTTTTTACGGATTGTGATAGATGGGGCATATTTATAAGTTTTTAAAACTTTAAGAGGCAAGAATGACAGTTTTAAAATATTATGGTGCAATATGCAATAATAGCAGAACATCAGAGGGCATTTGTATAGATAACTCTTTTTTTTTTTTTACATTAAGCTTGTAGGGACCGCCAGTTTGTGGTGTATGCTTTTATTATATCTTGATTTTATTTTTCATAATATTTTTCACTTGTTTATTGTTTGTATAATAAAATAATATTAATAGTAGCCAATTGTCCAATTGTGAGATGTGTGCGTCAGACTCGATTTTTGTGCAGCTAGGATGAGAAAGCTTTTAGTTCATTTGCTTTCGGTATTACCAAAGATTCCCTACAAACTTATTAACTTAATCAACTTAAAAGTATAAAAGTAATTGTATTAATTACTGTAAAAACTACAGTAAAATAGCCCTCTTTTTTAGTATATACACTTGTTTCTTGTTTATATAATAAAATAATATTAATAGTAGCCGATTGTCTAATTTTGTGAGATGTGTGCGTCAGACTCGATTTTTGTGCAGCTAGGATGAGAAAGCTTTTAGTTTATTTGCTTTTGCTATTACCAAAGAATCCCTACAAACTTATTAACTTAATCAACTATTTAAGGGTATAAAAGTAGTTGTCTTAATTACTGTAGAAACTACAGTAAAACAGCCCTATCTTTTGGTATATATAATAATGAAATAAAATGTTCAAAATATCATATTATATTATATTATATTATATTGAGTATCAGTTTAGAATGATTGTCACGTTCAGTTTTGAATGTTTGAATGCTGGGTAGTAATTTTGAATTCTTCACACACACACACACATATATATATATATATATAATGTGTTGAAAAACATACTTTTCATGTATGTTTGGGCATTCTTTGGAAATTGTGGGACGTCTGTTGTGCCTTATATAGACAAACTCAAAACGATGTTTTAGTTCCGAAAAATACGGAAAAATTTGAACTTTTAAAATTAAGTTACATAATTTAGCTTTTAATAATAAACATAAGGTTCATCAATCCTCACCATAGTCAAAATAGATTTAATTTTAAACATTTACAAAATATTGCGAAATTTAAAACTTTTCTTTGCCAACGATTGGTCGGTAGTCCATGTAAGATCTTACAGGTCGGTCCCGTATACACTCGCTATCCCCGTCATTGTCGCCTCGCCCTTTTGTTTCCCTTCATCTTACCTGCGACACGAGCACAGTAGTGAGCTATTAACCTAGTAAGCAGATTAGATAAATAGATTGTTAAGTCTGCAGGTAACGAATAACCCAAAAATGTCACACAACACAATCATCTAATAAAAGGACAGACTCAACGATCGAGTCATCGTAGTCCGAAGAATAAATGTCACTCTTAATTAACCTCGCCCGCGGATTAGATTTCAGAAATAAGATACTAAACTTGTGCGGGGTATAGTACCTGCAAAGGAGTTGCGACGTGGAATGGGGTTGGACATAGCGACCCATTAATTACAACTCAAAAGTCAATCTCATATCTTGTTCTAATCTCACTCAAGTTCATAACTCTCTGACTTAACTTATGAAAATACGCATACACACGATTTACTATGTGAGAATTCTGATTCTATAATATTGGGAAGGTCTCGTCAGCCTCACCCCTACTCTAGACCTCTCACGGGTCGTTTTAGAATTTAATATACATCTGGACCCATTCTCAGGTCGTTCTAGAATTTAATACACATCTGGACCCATTCTCGGATCGTTCTAGAATATAATACATATCTGGACCCATTCTCGGGTTTTTCTAGAACTTATAAATATTCTAGACCTCTTACGGGTCATTCTGAAACCTTTTGCAACCAGTGGTCCCGTCAGACCGTTTCGGAATTGATTGCGCAATCACCCCGTCGGGATGATTCGGGAAACGCTATGGATCTTGGCCCCTCGGGCCATCCCAATATTCTTTATGATTATGAGGACTCATCCTCCTTGGGCCTCTCTGCCCTTTCCGAAACCTTTTGCGTCCAATGACCTCGTCGGGTCGTTTCGGAATTCGTTGCTGCACTTTACCCTATTGGGCCGATCCGGAGAGTCAAATCATAAATTGTAGAGAGGGTCGTGGCTCTCCTCTCCAAGGACCCTCAGGCCGTTCTGGAAGGTCGTCCGCCGATCTCCTCAAGATATCTTGGGTCGTTTCGAAACCATTCACGGCCAATGGCCTCATCGGGCCGTTTCGAAATCGAATCATGACCGCGGCCCCGTCGGGCCCTACCCGGATGATCAAACTACATATGCCAAGGAAGGTCGTCTGCCGACCTCATCGAGTCGTTCGAAAACCTCACACAGATAATGGCCCCGTCGGGCGATCTCAAAATCGATCGTGATTTGCGGCCCCGTCGGGCCCTACGCGACTGCATACGGTACTCCCGCAATAAGATCTCAACAACAAAAGTTAAGTAGTTTTATGTCTGTGGTCCCATGCCCACCGACAGATAAGTCACATCATCATATACATACGAAATACGAAAGTTGAGTAGTTTTATGTCTGTGGTCCTATACCCACCGACAGATAAACATGATCAAGAGCCCGTATTCACGGCCCCAGCGGATTAGAGATCCACATAGTTTAACAGTCACAATTTTGGAAGTATCGCATGCTTTATGCAATATTAACACATGCACAATTAATTGAAGTATTGTAAAGTCTACTCGTGCCGCAGTGGAGATCCACTTACCTGAGGTCTTAAGCTCATTGCTTCGGTCCTCGGAGTCCTTCCTCAGGGGCATCCATCCTCGTGCTTGGCGTGAGATGTTTTTGTCCAACACGAGTATTAAAGGGTCAACGCCAAGGTTTACCACTAATTATTGGAGAAGAAAGAACTTGAGGTTGATGGACTCAAAGAATGTGATTCTAGACAGTGGGACAACTATTAGTTCCTCAAGAAAATGCATTTTCGTCCCTAGTGTTGTCACTGTATCTTTAGTCATCAATCCCGACTGACAGTTGGGTCATT
The DNA here is from genome assembly GCA_018132145.1 of Boehmeria nivea var. tenacissima. Classification (NCBI taxonomy): domain Eukaryota; kingdom Viridiplantae; phylum Streptophyta; class Magnoliopsida; order Rosales; family Urticaceae; genus Boehmeria; species Boehmeria nivea. The sequence continues at coordinate 5,610,307 of CM030882.1, forward strand.
CGATTAGTTTAGGTGAAAATTGAGTTCTTAGACACACATGGACAATGATTAAATCATAAAAAGTGCCTAGGCTTTGAGCAGAAAATCCGACAGAATTTCTTATATTTTTCGAATATCTCGGCCGAAGCCTTCACCTAGTTTCAACCCAGCACCGAACTAATTTCGGTCACAATTCATCACAACAACCACGCAAATAATTTCATGATTATCACAATTAATTTTTAATCATAATTCAACACCGAGCCTCAGTGACTCGGAGTCCACACAAGAGATATTGATGTAAGTCGAGTACTAAGACGAAAGTCACATAAGATGTCATCGAGTCTTAATGCTTGGATCTTTTTTCTAACCGTCCGCTTATACCTTTAGAATAAGGGCGGTGAAGGATTGAGCGTTCGAACTTGCGTTATTGACGTTCCTGCGCAATGCACGAGAATAAAATAAATCGAATCAAGTTTCAAACTTAAACAAAAGAAAGAAGCGAAACACTTGGACTCGCGACTCGATACTCGTTTTTAGCTCAAACGGCCACGTTTACAAAAATACAATCCAATACAACCAAGGCTCGTGCAAAAACCAAATCCTAAGATCCCGCAATTTTCTTTTTATTAATTCCCTTAATTTAAGAAAATTCTCAATCTCTTGCTAATTAAGATAACCAAAGCTCGATTCATAATTATTATCCAAACCTTTCTAGTTGATTTTCTATTGAGCCTCCAACTTCGGCGCAAAATCAACAATCAGAGAATAACTAAAATTTATACTACTGAAATCCCCTAATCTCGCAGGTTTATTTTATTATATTATATTATTATTATTATTATTATTATTATTATTATTATTATTATTATTATTATTATTTTAAAAAAGAAAAACTCGACCAAAGTCTTCCCATAGTTACCCAAAATACGATTTTATCACAAGTTCTAAGTTACATAAAAGAACTCACCCGTTAAATTTCAAATTCCCATAATAACGAATTTATAATAAAATCCATATTAGAAACTTAATCATCATATTATCTCAAACCAAGCAACCTCGAAAATATTTTTGAGTCAACCAACGAAAACACAAGCGAATATGGCGCTACCTGATAATGCGCAACCAAGCAATGTCCAAAAAATACGCACAATTACACCTTTAAATTCAACACAAATAAATCACCAAAAGAATGCCAACGGACACAATTTTAACCTTTCACACATACATTCACAATGGCATAAATTTCAAAACCAAGAAATTTCAATATCATCATGTCAAACCAACCAAGACGTTCAAACCGAACACGACTATTATTTTCATAATGTTACAAAACACAATAAAGTCTAACGCCGTGAACCAAAATACATAATGGTGTCACCACGAGCTCGAGGTTTTAACCTCAAATGACGCCTCGAACTCCAACTTGGTGGCGGAATAGGACTCAATAGCGCATGGACTCAAACGAAGTAGTGGGATGGCGCGGCTGCTGGTCCGGGGTTCTCGGGCGACGGCGACATGAGGCGAAGATTGGCAAAGTGGCTCGGGGTCACCAGAGTGTCGCGGTAAGGCAGAGGCTCAAGCGGCGAAACTCGGGCTTCGCGTACACAGTTGCTTGGGAGCGAACGGACGCGGCTTGGCCTGGGCTCAGGTGTTCGAGCTGTGGCGACATGACGTGCGGGAAGAGGCACGACTGCGTTCGTATGGAGGAGGCGAAGGGCAGCTCGCGACTCGCGGCTCGCGCCGAAGAAATGACGTCGGAGTCACACGGAGGTGACGTAGCGACGTGAGGGTGAGCGGCAGAAGGCTGAGGCGACGTAGCGACACGAGGGTGAGCGGCTGAAGGCTGGTTCGGTGCGGAGGAGCGCAGATCAGAGGTGCGGTGCACTGGGCGTGAGGGTGCGCGAGGTTAGGCTCGAGGGCACGGCGCGCTGGGCGAGCTCGGGGCGAAGGCTGGGCTCAAGGGTTGAGCGCGCTGGGAAGTGCTCGCCGTGGCGTGACGAGGCCGCACAGCGGTAGAGGGTGAGGCGCGACGGCTGAGCTTGTAGGACGGAAAAGGTGAGGGAAAAAGAGAGAGAGAGATTCGGGCTAAGAGAGTGATACGACCTCCGGCGATTCTTTTGGCAGTCGTAAGGGATAAATACTCTTCGAGCGAGTATGAGCTTCTAAGAAATTAGAGAAATGGAGAGACTAGAGAGATAGAGAGGAAGACTAATTCATTTCATTCATTAATTATTCCATCCAAAATACATTGATCCACTTATATAGGTTTTAGCCTCAATAAGACTAATTAACTAAGTAACCAACTATACCAACAAATAAGAAAATAACCTAGAAGCTAGAGTGTATCATTCCCCAACCCTTCAAAAACACCTTGTCCTCAAGGTGGTGATTACACTTCAACCAAAACCAAGCAAAAAATAAAAGGGTTGTATTTTTGTTTTTGTTTTTGTTTTTTTGTTTTGTTTTTTGTTTTAACTAATAGGGGAGGGGGATTGCAACAATTCACCAGACAAGTCCACGTTCAAAGGCCCAAGAACAACATATGAGTTTTTTTTTTTATTTGACCCAATAGGCCCAAGTGCTACTTGGACTCCACACGTGAACAATGAACCCTTCATGATCCATCCAAACGCCGCCACTCCCAATTGCCGTTCCAGAGATCGTTACAGGTTGAACATCGGTAAATTTCCACCGTCGCCGCGCCGTTCTCTTTTGTTCCATATCCAACATAAATCTGACTTGCTCTTTGCAGATTCGAACATGGACAACTTGTGGCTCTGCCGCAAAAGAAGAACTCGCTTGATGATCATTCGCGAGCAAGGTTCCTTGTTCTCCGTTGCGCTTTACCACTGCATCCCTTCCGGCATACTCCATTGTCGCCACCTCATCGCGACTCGCCGTGACCACGCCTCCTCGCTGCTCGTTGTCTCGCCTCTGGCTGCTTCCATGGTCCCTTGACTACCAGTCCGCTGCCGCATCGTCGGCGACCTCGAACGGCCACTCGCGGCTTCCCTCGATCCTTTACAAACATCATGTGCTTCTTAGTCTTCTTCGCATGAGTCGAGAAAGATGATTTCGTATGTCGGTTATTTTGGCCGGCCAACTCAATCTTGTCAATATGTTCGTCGTCTAGGCTGTTGGCGATCTGGCCTTGCGTTTCAATGACAACAAGCTAAACGGACTCGATAATGGGTGGATCACTAAGCACCTGTAACACGACTTTATTACTGCTAGAGAGCTTAATCGTGACTTCTTCATTACCGACCAGATCAGAAGCGTCCGCGTCACCATCGACGAGGTCAGTAGTCGTCATGTTCAGATCTAGATCTGGATCTGCGAGCTCTGATTTTGTTAGTGGTTCGTCCTTCGAATTGAAAATCGATTGGAGCGACAATATTGCATCGGGTTTGTTCATCTCTTGATCTTGCTTCATCTCTAACGTCGTCGATCGCCGAGGGCAGAGCAAAATCAACTCCTCGAATTGATGTCCAATGGTGTCCACAGGTCGTGCGTATTGATTGGTTTGAAATAGAAAATAATTTATTCTTGATTGTATTGGCAGAGAAGTTCTTACCGATCCAAGAACCGGCGATCAGAATTCTTCGTAACAAGAATCCACGACGGTCTGAAATTATTGGAGTGTTTGATGCCTTAATCTCACATTCTTCTCCATCTGGTTTTGCAGAGCCTTGGTCTATTGTTGCAGAGCTTTAAGAGTGGCAAGAATGTCAGAATTCGCCATGGTTACTATCAACGAGAGCTCTCAATGAAAGCACCAATTGATGCGACCTCCGGCGATTATTCCGGCAGTCGTAAGGGATAAACACTCTTCGAGCGAGTGTGAGCTCCTAAGAAATTAGAGAAAGGGAGAGACTAGAGAGATAGAGAGGAAAACTAATTCATTTCATTCAATAATTGTTCCATCCAAAATATATTGATACACTTATATAGCTTTTAGCTTCAATAATACTAATTAACTAAGTAACCAACTATACCAACAAATAAGAAAATAACCCAGAAGCTAGAGTGCATTAGAGAGGTAGAGAGAGAGAGGTCGTGAGAGATTTAGGAGGGTGTGGGGAAAGAAAGAAACCCTAGGTGGGTTAATTTGTAATTAATTATTATTATTATTATTATTATTATTTTGGCCAAGACTATTAACCCCTTGTTTGGGGCAACCATTTTGCCCATTCCATCCCATTTTTTAGGATGGAAAAAATGGTTTGGAATAGTTTGAAAATGGTTTAGAAAAATAATGGAAGAACGGTTTGACTTTGCGAATTTCGAGGTGGTATGAATGGTTGAGATTTAAAGATATTGGATAGGGATTTGAAAAGTAGAAAAAAATAGTTGAAAAAAAATGGAATGGTTTAGAAGATTAGGAAAGTTGAAAAAAAAATGGAATGAAATGGGTAAAATGAGGGGCCAAACAAGGGGTAAAATTATTAGTAAAATTTCAAAAATTATGAAAATACATTAATAGGGTCCAATTGTAAAGTTAGAAATTTTAATATGAATTTCAAGTTGAAATTAAATCTCTAACATGGTTTAAAATCCAACAATTCAAAAATAACATTATCTGTACTGTTATTTTTACATAATCAAGAGATGGCCAGATTTGATGAAATGACTACAATTTTCCTCAAAATTAAACACAATCAATATAATATTACAAGCTAATATGTCTCAATAATATAAATTAATTACTCGCAACAGTGGTATTGGTTTCAGGCCATTACAGTTTTAATGTCGAAGGATGCACGACCAATAAAGACGTATGCAAGGGATTCAAGAGATGTAGTACACGGACCCTCCAAGAAAGGTAATTAACCAAAAACGATACGCACTTCACTATTTCGTTACTGAATACTATACTATTTTTTTTCATAATATCGTATCATTCAAATTTCAATATTATATTTTGAAATTAAAGTTGAATGATTTTGCCTCTTTAATCCCCTTTGTTAAGTGTGATCTTTTTATAATTTAATATGCGAAACTAAATATCATATTACAAATTCAAAAATAAATCTATTAAAATATGGCATAAATATGATTCATACTGCAAAATATTGATAGTGTGTATTGTATCATGTTTCCCTTCTGAATATGATTGACATACATATATTTTTTCCAGTTTAGCATTAGTGATCTTTGACACTTGAATCAAAAAAGAAAAGTTAAAGCACTAGAAAATCTTAATATCATATTAGAGTATTAATACTACATTAAAGATTGTCTGTTAATTTTTGTTCGCTAAGTATTACTGTTTTGTTGATTTTGATTCATGATTTGTATTGTAGGGAAGTTGTCCAACAAGAAGTCAAAAGATGGTGCAGGCTGCAATGAGAATCATGAGAGAAAAATTGAGAACTAAAAAAATCTTAATATAATATTAAAATATTAAAATTAAATCAACAATTATTTGCTAACTTCAATTCATTTGAATCGTAATCACTAAATTTCTCATGATGTAGTACTTGTTTTACCAAGTTGAAATATGATTTATTTGGGTTTTTTTTTTTCAGTTCAGTAGTGATGATTTTTTCCGGTTTCTGTAAAAACTATGCAAATGAACCAAAATTTTACATAAGTAACTCATGTCTTAGCCCCCCTCGATGGATGTGATTGTTTCATTATTCGTTATTCAAAATTAAATATCATATTACAAAATTTCAAATAAATTTATTTTAGCGTCGAAGAATACATATTGAAACTGATTGAGAATCCCCAATAAATTGTATATGAATTTGAATATAAAATGTATTAGAAACTATTAATGATATATATATATATATGATCATATAACATATAAACTACTGTTTGCACCATAAAAAAAAAACATATAAACTACTGATAGGAAAAGTGTGAGATATTTATTTAGAAAGAAAACGATAATTACAACAAAAAATAAATGATACCAAACACTTTCTATTTACCACTTAATACGTGAATATAAAAAATATTCAAATATGACTGCACGGTTTTTTATGGGATAATTCAACATATTTAATTAACTTTATATTAAAATTAGGAAGGATATATCTCATTAACTAACAATACCCTTAACTTATGGGATTGAGAAAAACGTCAATATTTAAATATTAAAGATACTTAAATATTTAAATATTTTGTATTATTTCAGATAGTTGACTAAAAAATACATTGATACTTTAATTATGAAGATACTTTAATATTTTATTATTAAGAATTTTGTTCATGATATGTATTTTCTACTTCTAAAAAAATAAATACGTTTAAAATTTTGAAAAAAATCAATCAAACATTTAATTCCCCAAATTATATGAAGGTAGTTAGATACCAAACATTTAAACACTATTTGTTGAAACTGTTTCTTTAAACCCTTAACTTAAGCTACTGGAAAAAAGTGTAAAATTTGAATAGTCACATTTCAATAACCGGGTCTCAATCCGGGTTTAAGGGTAAAATAGTCTTTAAAAACATGCTACCTAAGCATGATGAACTGTTATGATAATACTTGTATTTGTTAAATAAATATATAATATATGCTTCTAAATAGACTGATTGTGTAAAAAATTCTTTAAAGGTAAAGTTTGAATGATTTAGCCGTAGAATGTCAAAATTAAGGATTTAGTTGTAACATACGGGTAACATATGTGTAACATAAATATGATACACGTATGTTACAGGTGTAACATATTATGTTACACGTATATTACATGTAACATATTATACTACACGTATGTTACGGTTAAATCCTTAATTTCTTAAAACTAGGGCTAATTGTTAAAGAAATTAGCCAAAATTTTGGTTAAATCCTTAAAAATCTCTATTTATTTTACACGTGCTCTACACACGTTACACGTGCTTTACACGCGCAGAGCGCATGTGTAAAAACTAGTCATAGATAAGTTTAAATCACGTAATTTCAAAACATATAAATGATGAAACAGTTGGAATATTGCCCTAGGAGTTAGGTTTTTGTAATATTATTATTTGCCGATTAATAAAATAAGTAGACATTTTTATTTATTTTTTTTTAAAAAAATTTTATTTTACATAAATAATCATTAAACATCCAAAATATGTTATGAAACTAAAATTTGATATTTATAAGTATTTTATGAAATATTGAATTATTTAGTTAACACATTTAAATAAATGGTCGGTGATTAATCAAGAATGGATAGCTTGATCTGAAATCACATACGTAGAACACTATTAGTATAGTGACACTCAGTGGGAACGTTCTGTATAGTTAGACTATACACGACTCGGACCGACTCGTCACAAAGTATCGTTTAAGAACCGTTACTGTACTCGTGACGAAGTCATAAGATGGTCATATGAGAATTGATCTCAATTTTGAGTGGCCACAGACTCCTAGGTTACGTTTACAGGTTCTTTGATTTGTTAGTTAAGTGCTATTATCGCAATGGAAACGAATACTTGCATTTTGGGAACTCGGGACGGGATCACTAGAGAATAGGGTATTCACAGATATGGAATCTAGCTTCCAATAATAACGGGAGTTAATATTAGTTCCCTTAAAATGTCGATTATGGAACTGAATGATTTTGCGCACACATTCACGATCAAGTCATGAATGAATCGTTCACTAGTGAAATGACGGTATTTAAGGAACAAGAAACGACCCGAGGAGTATAACGATAATTTCACCCACACGGGACGTGAACCAATCTGGATAGTCAAAACTCATGAAATGACTATTTCAATGGACGTACTCATCGAGTAAATTATTCTGATAATTTCAAAAGTTCAATTCTGTGTTTTTAGTGGAGTAACCTCAGAGTTAATAAATTGAATTTTTAACTAAAGAGCTTTAGTTAATTATTCTAATTTATTAGAGCTTGAATTATCGGGTCCATAGTCTCCGGACCGACTCCGTAAAAATTAATAGAGAAAGCTTATTATATAACTATGGGCCAGTTAGGTACATAGTCATTTTAAATTGTGTTTTTAAAAAATAGTCACAGTTTCAAAAAAATTTAAAAACTAGCCAACATTTGTGTAAGAAATTTCTGACAATATCAAAATTACACATAAAATTGTTGTCAGAAATTTCTGATACGTGTTAGAAATTTGGTCAGAAATTTCTGACAGTGCTAGTTTTTAATTTTTTTGAAACTGTGGCTATTTTTTAAAATTATTTTGTAAACAGTATCTATTTTCTTAAAATTCCCTATAATTAATGATGATTAATTATATATTTAACTCACAATATAAATTAATTCTAATTATTTATTTAAGGGTTAAATAAATAGTATTAATAATTAATTTGAATTGATTTTGGTGGGATATAATTTTTTCTCTATTTAATCAATATGGGCGAATTTTTGGACAAAAATAAAAGGAGTTTTATTTTTATTTCAATTATTTAAATGTTAAATAATTGTCTCCCTTTTGATCAGAGTAAGGAAAAATCCCATGAGATTTTTCCACCCCTTAGGCACCAATTTTGGGATTCATTATCCCTTAATTTAATTAAATCAAGTGGATAATTATTTAGAATTTAAATAAGATTTAAATTAAATAATATCTTTATTTAAAAGGGAGAATATTATAACTAGTCCCCTTAAATTAGATATTTACAAATCTAATTTCTATATTAGGGTTTTTACATTAATATTTAATGAGGTGTGTAATTACTAAAGAGGATTATAGACCCGGTTTAAAAAAAAAAAAAAAAAACCCCAATCTTAGAAATGGATATTACCCAAAATATTCAAAACGAAATTCTAATTTTGTGGGATTCAAAAATAAAAACTAACATTCTCTTTCCTCTCCCCCATTCTTTCCCGTTCAGATTTTTTCCTCTTCCCGAATCAAACCCTAGCAATCTTCAAGCCCCACGAAATCTTCAAAATCTCGTCGCCATTAGCTCTAAAATGGCGAGAACGAAGACCATAGTGAAAGAAGTTGCGGGGCATGCCAAGGAACCGGTCGCCGTAATCTAAAAATCACCCCGCGCCGGACCATCGAAAAGAGGCGTCGCCGGACAAAGCAAGGAGACGACCGCCGGACCTTCTAGACTACCCGGGATAAAAGGGGACAATGCTGAGGTTCATAAGCCTGTAAGTTGTGGTTATATTATTGTCTATATGATATTTTTTTTATTAATTTCATATGCTGAATATGTGGATGATATTGCTGAAAAAATAAAATATTGGCCAACTATATATGAGTTTCATGGGTTTGAAAAGTTTTATTTTTATTTTTCTTTCTCTTCTAATGTTACGAAATAGATATATAATATGTCCTGGATAATATTATATTTACAGTATTTTTATTATTGTTATATGGAATGTGATTCTTAAATTTACAGTTGTTACAACATTTAAACAATTTTTCTCGAAAAAATATAAGAGTTACGATATATGTAATATTTCTAGGTTAATATAATATTTACAATATTTCATATATGATATTGCATTCAAATAACTACTTGATTTGTTGTTTGGAAGTATGATATATACCAGTCAATATATTATTTATTGAATATCTCGTTTCGATTTCACCTAACGGGCATTTCCGATTCAATTTGTTGAGTTTAATGTGTGATTTATAGTAGTTTTGGTTTATATAATATTTTCATGATAATATATTATTTACTGTATTGATATTGTTCATATGTGAAATGTGTTTCTTATATTTACAGTATTTACAGCATGTACATTATAACATTGTCAATATTATATTTACAGCATAATATGTTATTGATGTGGTAAATTTAAGATTGACTGTATATTCCTATGAGACAGATGTTTCATAATTCATTGAGAAAATTATCATCGGTAAATGTTATAGTTACGTATATGTAATATTTATTGGTTAATATAATATTTACAGTATTGCTGATATGATATTGAAACTCACTCACAATTTTGCAGCAAAAACAACCCAGAAAAGCTGCAAATAACAGAGGAATTCGGAGGTTGATATTCACCCACAGTGAAGAACGAAGCTGTAAAATAATGAGCGACAAACTTTTTGAAATCAGCATTTGAATTTAAACAAAAAGTCAGAGGAAGAGAGAGCTGGATAATAACGCTCATTTCCTGAATTTTAGCAACAAAATTATGTAAAAGATACGTGCAAAATTAATGAAGGGATATTTTTTTGTGGGTTATCAATGAAATGGGTAAAATCCAATTGAAGGATAATTGAGGAATTAAAATAAACATAAAAATTATTTAAAGTAATTAAGAATATTATCGTAAATATCTTATCTTGTTAACTATAAATATAAATATCAAGCTAGCAGGATATATATGTGTAATTTTTCCTATTTAAAACCCTAAAGATAATTATGAGATAATTATCTAAAAATATTTAAATAAAAGATATTAGCTGTATTGGAGAGACTTTTTCTCATAAGAAACACCCCCCCCCCCCCCCCCCCACCAGGAGAAAGTGGGCTATTTTTTTTTTAGGCCACACCTTTGTTCTCTAATTGGTCTGGAACACGGCTTGGAAGTCGTTGGTGTTGATCTCGTTCAACTCCTATAAGCTGTTTCAGGCGTACGACGTTTGCCCTACCTTAGCAGACTTGAAGCGCTAGGATTTTTTGCGGAGTCAATTCAATCAGAATCGTCTTGGTATAATTTCTCGTATCTCTTCATTTTAATCTTTCAATTTTAATTTATGTGATAAATTAGGTTGTTAGATTATTTTGTTTAAACATGAAAACAATGATCCATGAATTCTATGCTACATGTTGATATGCAACATCATGTATATATTTCCTTTTCAATATGATTGGATTGTTTAACATGATTTGTTTTTATAAAAAAAAATAGAAGATTCTACAATAGTGTACGATTTTTTACACTTTCAATAGTGCACGACTTAAAATAGCTTAAAAAATACATAAACATACAAAAAAAAATCCGCATATAAGTACATTACATCGCCTATTTTCATGTTATCAATTCATTTCTCAAATTTTAAACTAAAATTATGTTCAATTGAAGATGAGAATGGAAAAATAAGAAAAAAAAAAAGAAAAAAAAACAATTTTTTTTAATCTTTTTCATTTCCGATTAAACATTATTTTTGTGTTAAATTTGAAGAAATGAATCAATAACATATAAATAGACTATATAATATGCTTATGTGTAAGAAAAAAATTTATTTTTATATATTTTTAAACAATTTTAAGCGGTGCATAGCTTAAAAAATTGTGCACTGCTATAGAAAACCTTTAGAAACAAAAGCAGAAAATGTAGGCCTCAGAAAAACAAAGTAATATTTTGTATTATATTAAAAAAATATATATTTACCTAAAAAAAATATATTTATGGTCCAAAATTGCTCTTTTTTATTTTATTTATTAAAATCACGGCCGTAAGTGGTTCGTTTGTCCGTGTGGCGGCGTTTTAACGTTTCATTACACGTTTCTGGCTCGTTGAAGCCATGAATTCTTATGAATACCCAAATCCGCCATTGATGAGTTAGCTCTCTTTATCTGTTAATTGCCAACCTTCTTTTTCAGTTTCGTTTTCTTCTATGAATCTTCTTTAAAAAAAAAAACAGAAAAAAAAAGAAAACAATTTGTACAAATATATTTGTCGTGACGTGTATTCCATCAAAGCTTGAGCTTCGTCGTCATCTTAAATTGGCTTTGGTGGAAATATTTCCCCATTTATTCTTCCCAAGAAAGCACCTTCAGGTATTAGCTTTTATTCCAGCAAAACAAGGTGTTAGCTTTTATGTGTTTTTTTTTTTATTTATAATTATTATTTTACTGTGATTGTTCATTGTTGTTTATTGGTTTTTCTCGAGTTTTATTTCTGTAAATTTTTTTTTCACCCGAAATCTTCATGATTTGTTTATATGGGTTTTCTTGATTCTGCTTGAAAAGACATGTTGAATTGGAATTTCAAAAGGCTTTGGAGTTTGGACCTATTATTCATTGGAGATTTTCTGGCTCAAAACATTAATCTTCTTTGCTGGCATTTATTTTCTTCTAATTGAATAGCAATTCTGCACTTTACTTTCTTGCACGAGGCTTTGTTGATTTTCTTGTTGAATCAAATTTCCTTAAGGAATAGGGACTGCTTATTCATATACATATGTGTTGAAATAGTAAAGACCATTTTCAGGGTTTATGAGGAATTGGCAATGACAAGGCAATCAGACAAGTTCTCAGCAGATTTTGCAATGGGAGGAGTGGCAGCCATTATAGCAAAGAGCGCGGCGGCGCCGATAGAGAGAGTGAAGCTCTTGCTTCAGAATCAAGGGGAGATGATAAAGAGAGGCCACCTGAAGAGGCCTTACGTTGGCGTTGGTGACGGCTTCAAAAGGGTGTTTAGAGAGGAAGGCTTTTTGTCTTTCTGGAGAGGTAACCAGGCCAACGTCATCCGCTATTTCCCTACTCAGGTAGCTTTTTTTCGGTTCCTCCAATGGCTTTCTTTGCACTAAATTTTTGTGTAATGCTCTGTTGTTGCTATGGTTTTGTGTGGTGAGTTTCATTGAATCGGAATGAGATACAAAATTGGCAACTTCTCTTGCAATTTCGCTTCGACAAATGGATGTTTCAGGTTTAGGTGTTAGTTAATTTGGGATTTTGATCTAGTTTGATTTGTTCGGAGGACGTGGTTGTTCGTGTAGGGTCTTCTCGAAAAGTTTATGGCATTTTTCTTCTCTGAATCTTCAACAATTCATCAGTTTTGTGCATGTGACTTCAATTCTTATCGATCTGAAGTTAATAATTTACAGAACATAAATTTTATTTTTTTATTTTTACGGGTTGATGATATTTCATAAATCATAACAAGGCATAGTCCAGTATTGCACTCTCAGATCCTGAAATTGTATATAAAAAAAGCTTGTTAGTTAGGAAAGGCTATTTGTGGACTATAATTGTAAGGATGTGTACGATGTGGGCCTGTAACTGTAAGGATGTGTACTGTCAAACCGATTATAAATGGTTTTAATTTTGTCATATGCTCTATGTAATATTGACTTGTACTGGCATTTTGATCTCCAATAAAGATACCTATTGGGTGTATAGATGTAAATATGATTTTTACAGTCATTGAAACTATTAATATGCCCTAAAGATGTATAAATGATTTTCACTCAGTCTTTGAAGTGATGGTCAAAATATTTCATTTGTATAGTATTTGTTGAGCTTTTAATCTGCACATTACAATGCTACCGAATGTCACTACCAGATTTTGGATTATCCGTAGGCTTTCAACTTTGCGTTCAAAGGTTATTTCAAAAGCATTTTTGGACGCTCGAAAGAGAGAGATGGATACTTGAAGTGGTTTGCTGGAAACTTGGCTTCGGGAAGTGCTGCAGGGGCAACCACTTCTTTGTTTCTATACCATTTAGATTTCGCACGAACACGACTAGCGACTGACACACGGGCTCACTCAGCAGATGGTCAACGCCAGTTCAAAGGGTTACTTGATGTTTACAGGAAAACCTTGTTGAGTGACGGAATTGTTGGTCTGTATCGGGGTTTCGGGGTTTCAATCCTGGGAATTACACTGTACCGAGGCATGTACTTTGGGATTTATGACACAGTGAAGCCTATCATTTTGGTTGGTCCATTTGAGGTAATCATCCGGTCTTGTCAAACTATTTGTTTGAAATGTCTTATGTCAATTTAAATATCAAACTCACTTTACAGAAACTTGTCTTTAGAGATCGCAGCTAGAACACAATTATATCGTCTAGCAGTTAGAACTGGTAATAACTTGTGCCAAAACGGCAGAGCATTTTTTTGGTCAAACAGTTTAGAAATTTTATTTGATGTCCTGCTATTTTTCCTTATGATTCTATCTTATTCTATTAATGGTATGGACATTTCCATGTTCTAGTTTATCTTATTTGTAAAATTACTTTTGTCTGACTCTTTTATTTAGGACAAATTAAACTTATGATATGGTAGATCATATGTTAAAGCGTGTCACTTTGGGAAGAAGCTCTCGTAAATCTGGACACTGATCTTCTAAACAAAATGTTATTGCAGGGAAATTTTCTTGCTAGTTTCTTTCTGGGTTGGAGCATCACGACATTCTCTGGTGTCTGTGCGTATCCCTTTGACACTCTTCGGCGAAGAATGATGATGACCTCTGGACAATTATTGAAGTACCGTAGTGCGATGCATGCCTTTAATGAGATCATTCACCTCGAAGGTTTCAGAGCATTGTATCGAGGAGTGACCGCAAATATGCTTCTTGGTGTCGCAGGGGCTGGAGTGCTTGCAGGATATGATCAGCTGCAACGGATTGCATACGGACACGGGCATTATTTGGAGCCATGCCAAACAACTTTAAAGTGAAGATCCAGAGATCAAATTTGCAATTGTGTACACTAGTTTTCCTTTCTTGGCTGATTTATATTATATCTGCAACTGCAAAAACTGCAAAATTAAAGAAGGAAAACAAAGAAAAAAGAAAATGAAAATAATGGAAATATCCTTATTTATACTGTTTGTCCTGAAATGCCAGAAAACATGGCTTGCACTAGTTGTATTTATATTCTTTGTACAGTGTTGAAAACATTATAATCGTATATAGTTCACTAGAGTTGAAGTTTAGGTTCTAAAGCTGTAAATGCATTATTTCCGAAAGGCAAAATAGGTTTTCTACTATGACTGAAGATCTGTTTTCTTTTAAGCAAAAGCCACATAGCCACAGTTTTTGGGGGAAAAAAAAAAGGAAAAAAGAAAGGGCAGAGAAACTTTGGAGACGAACTATTTATATCCATAAGGCAGTGATCTAACATCTTCACACTATTATATGTCGTGGAATTGAATTTGCCTTTGTTTGTTCGGATGGTATTAAATTGGAGATGTGATAGAATTAGATAGGATATTACAGGAATAGATTGAATACCATTTAATACTATGATATTTGATGTATGGGATGTTTGGGGAAAAGAGTAATCACGGTTGGTATGTTTGTCTTTAACAGTCTCTTTTTTTTTTTTTTAATTCAGAAAAGAGTCTGTCTTATTTGTTATTCTTGTGAGAGAGGTGATAGTACTAATCACGTTTTAAGTCTGCTGAAAGCGGCATTCATTGCACTCAGATAATTGCTCGCAGTCGTTGTTTCTTAAAAGATAGATGACACGAAAGTCTTAAATACCTTCTGTTAGGGGGCGAATATATTTTAGAGAAAATGGGTGACACACATATTTTGGCTTAAAGTCAATTCTCGTTCCGTCGTCATTGTTAGTCTTCTTTAGTTTGTGTCATTTGATTGTAATTATTTCTAGCAAAAAAAAATTTTGATTGTAATTATTTATAAATAGTTGTCAATATTTTATCCCCATTTCTTGCTTGTGTCGTGTATTATTTTCTAGCAAGACATCCTATATCCATATTTTTCCCTAACGTATTAGATAAAGTAAAATAATACGAAGTTGAAAGGTGAGTTTTTTTTTGGGAAAATTGCAAAATAGAGCCAATCTGAGAGCCGGTTATTAATTCATACCCCAATTCATTCCACCCAATTTTCTTTTTCATTTTTTTAATGCATTGACAAAAATACCCTTCTCTTCAATGTTCCAGAAATCCTCACTTATTTTCCCTCTCATTCTCTCTCTAGCTATCTCTGAATTCTGATCGTCCCTTTTTCGAGTCAGCTCCGATTGCCGATTTTCCAACCTTACAAGCTTGCTCTGATCTCTATAGTCGTGCAACCACTCTTCGCTGCCATTGTTGTTCGTTTCTGTGCCATCATCGATTATCTCTGTTCTATGGCGAAGCTTCGCAAAACTCCGCCTTAAGGCCGTGAATCTTGTCCGGAGACACGCTTTCGCTGCCCGTTTTCGTCTGTGACGTCGTCTCGAAAATCGCAGCCATTGCTTCCTCTATTCTTGGCTTCAGTTTTATAGCCGTCGTGTTGCTACCATGAAAGCCGTCCCTAAGCTCGCCTTTGTTAATAGATTTGCTCTTGGACTCCTTATCTCCACCATGAAGTCGCAAAGGTGTTTTCTTTGTTATATACTAGTAATTAATTTTATTTTTTCTTGAATGTGTTGGATTGTTGAAACTATTGAGGAAATGAAATTGATTGATTTATGGGTTTTTTTCACTGCTACATGGCTTTTTTTTGCACAGCTGCAGCTGCAGTACTATGCCAAATTAATAAAACAGAAACCCAAATTAAAAAGAAAAATAATATTCGTGTATTCAATTTTTGTAGTGTTTATATTTTTGGTGGCAGAGCAAGTTGTCTCATTTATGCTTTCATGGTAAGAAGATTGTTGCTTATCTCTGCAAGCATGTTCAAAAGCTAGAAGATAACTACACTAAGTGGTCGAAGCTCCACAAAGGAGGAACAAGAAGAAGAGACAAATGATTATTTTTTTCATCTTTTGTACTTTTTTTGATAAACTGTTTATAGGGAGTGTCATAAAAAATTTATTTTGTAAATTAACCAAGTAGCTGTGAAGCTAAAGTATAAACAAAACTCATATTTTATATTGTCATTGCGATTGAGATGAACATGTACAACAATTCTTTTTATGTATCTACATGTTTATATAATGATCCATTGAATATGCCAATTCGTTTGATGCTTGCTTGGTTTCCTTAACAAATAGATTTGGTAACCCACTGAGTTACTATTTGATAACCTACTGAGTTACGATTTGGTAACTCACGAAATTACCATGGATAATATTCTAGGTTATTTGTTTTGTTTGACTTTTTGCAATTTATTTCTAATTACATTTTTTTTGGCAGTTGAAATGAATATAGCAATTTTTTATTCTTATATAGTAAATATGAATTGGTATTTTGATGGGTTACCATTTGGTAACTCAATGAGTTACTATATGATAATCCATTATGCTATTCGTTTGTCTGATTTTTTTAGATTATTTCTAAGTACATTGTTTACTATGACAATTGAAATAAATATATTAATTTATTTTAATTATGATATGGCTCTATCAATAATATAAGTGAGTAACCTACTGAGTTACCATTTGGTAACTCAATAATTTACCATTCAACAATTTGATAGGTTACCACCATCTAGTACTCAGTGGGATATCATTGAATAATCCAATGGGTTCCACTATATAGTATCTCAGTAAGTTACTTTATGGTAACTTAGTGAGTTACCATCTTAGTAACAATCAGGTAACCTACTGAGTTACCAAGTGGTTTACCCTTCAACAATTCAGCAGGTTACCACCATCTAGTACTCAGTGGGGTACCATTCAGTAACACAGTAAATTCTGTTATAAAGTATCTCAGTAAGTTACTTAATGGTAACCCATACCATCGTAGTAATAATCGGGTAAACTACTGAGTTACCACTTAGTAACTTAATAGTTTACCGTTCAACAATTTAATAAGTTACCATCATCTAATACTTAGTGGGGTACCATTCAATAATCCAATGAATTCCGCTATATAGTATCTCAGTAAGTTACTCAATAGTAACTCAGTGAGTTACCTTCTTAGTAACTCAGTGAGTTACTGCTATATGCGAACTTTAGAAATTACCACTTGATAATCCATTAATTTTTTTTTGTCTAGTTTTTTGCATATTATTTATAAGTACATTATTTTCTATTAATACTAACAATCGATATGATAACCTACTGAGTTACTACTATCTAGTAACTCAATAGATTACTCAATGAGTTATTCAATAGTAACTCACTCAAACTAAGACTTGTATTATGAACATTCAGTTTTTTTTTTTCTTTTCAATGGTTCCTAGTTATCATGATATACTAATTTACTTGCTTTAGTAGCTGCAAACAATGCTAAATATTTATGTTGATTAGTCTATCAAACTGGTCGTTAAATCAGTTAGCAAATAAAATCAAATAAATTATAGAGATTTTAGTCATTTAGTAAGTTACCATTGGAGAAATAGCTCACTTGCATTTAAATCTTGTGCCAATATCAAGATTTTTTTTTTCTCAAGCCAAAAATAAGAAACGTTAAAAAAAGTTCAAGAACTAAACCAACTTCAATAATGAACAAGTTATATTGAAGTAAAGAATCCAAAATTTTGAATTACAACACATAGCTGTGAACCCACAAAAAATCTCTAAGCAAATGAATATTTGAATCTAAAATAAGAACACAAATATTAGTACTGTGCTAATACTACGGCATCAAAGCCTGGTGCATGACATAGAAGCCATGAGCCAGCAACACACTTTCGGTTCTTGACGTTCTTAAAAGAGATAGTGATCCTCATCTTGTAAATATGCTCCTAAGACTCCTCCAAGCTAGGCTTAGTCGGATTCATCGTAGCATAAGCCATTGTTGTCACTTGCTTTATCCAAGTTCTATAACAGAGAGCCTTTTATATGCTAAACAAAGCTCAAGCTCTTTGAAGCTTGCAAAACCACTATGATAAGATTAGTATTTTAAAAACAACAACATTCTTTGTATATCTCTAAGCATATCAAATCAACAACATAAAATCAAAATCTTATTAACTTTCTTCTTCCTCCACATTTCACCAAAGAAACATCCAACAAAGCAAACTATTTTATTTGTTCTGAATAATGAATTTCTTCAAACAGTTGGTGCACAGTTTTAACTATAACAAAACAGCAATGGAGATTTAACAAAAAGTCGAATATAGAAAAAGAAGAATAAGAAGAAGCCAATAAGTACAGCCACTATTAGAATTAAATTATGATTTCAAAACTTAAAACCAAGTTTCAAATTATCACAGTCACAAGAAATTTACTAAAACACAAATTTTAATTGAACAAATGAAATTGGAAAATTAAAATTTGGCTGACATTGAAGAAAAGATCGAAGTAGTTCAGGACGTGGAGAGGAAAAGCAGACTCATAGCAGCAAAAACTTCTTCTTCGCGCTCAAATCACCATTGTCAGTTCGATCGGTCGTTTGAGAGAAATAAAAACAAAAACTAAAGAGAAAGATAAATTTCAAGGGTTAATTGCATGTTTGAATTCTTCTGAGGACGACGACCATGAAATTGGATGCACCAAACCGTTAAATCGCCATTGTTGCTCAACCTTGAGCTAAGGTATATAATCTGCAAATTTCACGAAGAAGAAGAAAGAGGTAAGGGTAGTTTTCTCATTAAATTTTGTTGTGTAAGAAAAAACGGGGTATATATTAAAAGTGCCACTTGATTGGGGTAAAAATTATTAATTGATCCGAAACGGGGTATTCCTCAAGTAAGCCCTTTTTTTTTTGTTTCTTCCCTTTAGATTTTGAAGGGAATCTTGGTGAGGTTTTTGTTTATTTAACTAGAAATAATTTCGAATTGCCAAATTTACTTTTTTAGTGGATCTCATATTTAATTTTTTTAAATAAGAGGGTGGGTTGAGGTCCTAATTAATTTTATTTTTTTCTCTTACTTCCTTAAAAATCGAACCAAAAAACATGCCGTCATAAATATTAATTATTTATTACTTGAGTTACGCTCTCTAAGACATTTTCAAAATATAAATACAATGATCCATAACGCTTTCAAAAGAAAAAAAAAAATCCACCAGATAAGTTTCCATGGTTTTTGTTCTTCAAAAAGGTTAAAACATGTTTACAATAAGTCGGGAGCTCTAATTTTTCCGGAATATTTGGCTCTAAATTATCCAATCAGATAGCTTGTGCGAGTCAACTTCACTTTATATTCCAATTAGAAGATTCTTCATTCAAGTATTCAAATTTATTCTTCAAAAACAAAAAAAAAAAGTATTCAAAATTTATTTGAAAAAATTGACACGTCAAACATTTTTCCTTCCTCAAAGGAATCATGTCACCAACCGTTATTAAACGTTCTTTTGATTTTTGTTTTAGTTGACGCTTCATTTCCCTATCAGTGTTGTGTCGACGAATTTAGAATTATGTATTAAAAAACAAAGGGGGATTTTGATAAATTACTATTTTTTGAGAAACTATGTGTTGTTTGTTTTGCATTTTTAATTTGTATCCCTATTTTTACGTTTATATTATAAAATATAATAAAAATTAAAAAATTATTCATAAATTATTAAATAGCACTTACAATGATTTTTTTTTATTTTTGTAATTTCTTCAAAAACAACAAAAAAAAAACCCATCTTTAACATAAGAGAAAATAACAAATCTCTCTTGAATAAATATTTATATATTTGAGAAAATTAGATATTTTTATAAATATTCAGTCAACATTTAAAGTTCCTTTAATTAAATTACATATTATTTTAATTACAATTTTATCTTATATATATGGATATCCAAATTATACTTCAATAACTATAGACAATTTTATTTGTTGTTTTTATATTATAAACTTACTGGTGCTATGGATTTTTTTATGCTAAAGCCCAATTAAATATTATTAATTCTTGTTATGTACTTTTTTGTTCTCAATGTTTTTAGAGATTTTTAAGGATTTAACCAAACTTTTGGCTAGTTTTTTAAAAACTAGCCATAGCTTCATGAAATTAAGCATTTAGTCATAACATACGTGTAACATAATATGTTACATGCAACATACGTGTAACATAATACGTTACACGTTGTAATATATTATGTTACACGTATGTTACGGTTAAATCCTTAATTTTGACATTCTATGGTTAAATCATTCAAACATTACATTTAAAATGACTAATTTCTTAATTGACCGTGTTTTTATTACTAATTACTATGCGTAGTCCACTAGTTTCACAAGAAAAATATTTTATTACTGTAAAATATTTCATTGTAATTTGTATTTCTATCAAACTATTGCAATATTTACATGGAAATATTTTGTTTTTGACTAATTCAGTTTTTTTTTTTTGAAAATATTTCTTTTCTAACCAATTTGAATTTTCAAGAAAGCTATTGAAATATATTAATGAAATTATTTCATTTCCAATGAATTCGGGTTTTTTATAAAAATATTTCTAACACAAGCTATGAAATATCATAATGAAAATATTTTATAATTATGAAAATATTCTACTTTTAATTAATTTGAATTTTTTTTTATGAAGGAAGTAGTTTACACATAGAAAGAATGTTTATAACATTTTTGTTTGAAGGTTTGATACACCAATAACGATAATTGATTCGAATTTAAATATTTAAAAATTTCAAATTTAATTTTTAAATTAATTTTAGAGATTTTTACCGATAAATTATAATTTTTTTCCCTTTTTATACTTAAACTAAGCTCAAACTTTGTTTGACATTCGGGTATTATATATTTTCATATAAATATAAATATATATATATATATGTCTATATAAATAATATTCACCATGAAAGTATATATTTGTAAAAATCCTAACTCACAAATTAGATTTGTAAATATCTATTTATTTTAGTATAGATATAATAATCTCCAATAACATAATTTGTTCTAAAAATCAAATAAATAACTTATATTTCTAGCATTATCAATAGATATACAATAGATATGCCTAGAGATGTCAAAACGGGCCGGGCCTAGGCACGAAGCACAGTACGATTTTTAGTGGCACGACACGGCATGACACGATAATTAACGGGCTTAAGCACGGCACGATAAGTTGGCAGGCTGGGCTTGGACAAGGGTATAAGGCACGAAGCACGATAAGACACGAGCATGATTTGGCACGGCACGATAAGTTGGCGGGCTGGGCTTGGACAAGGGTATAAGGCACGAAGCACGATAAGGCACGAGCATGATTAGGCACGGCACGAGCACGATACGGGCACGATTGATAGCACGGCACGAGCACGACACGAGCACGATATAAATTTGCTTAAAATTTATATTTTCCATTACATATTATGTATGTATAGTTCAATTTTCAACCCAAAAAATATTATATATTGTCTTTATTTCTATAACATATTATATTTTCTCACTAAAATTATTATTGAACAAAATTTTAATTAAATATTAATATTATTTTGTTACTGTTAATCACTAACTTTTTCTTTAATTTCATGTTAGTATTAAATAATGTATTCTGTTTGCATCAAAATAACTATAATAACTCTAATTATATAATTTTAATTTAAATGGATATGAAATAAGTACAAAATTAGTATAATAATATATATGCGTGTAAAAGCACGACGGAGGCACGACCCAAACACGGCATGGCACGACAAAAGCACGACACGTTTATAAACGGGCCGCGGGCCGGGCTTGACGCTTATTTTGAACCATGGGCCGCCACGGCACGAGCATGGCACGAAACACGATAGGCACGAAGATAGACGGGCTAGGCCGGCACAGCACGACACAATTTACATCTCTAGATATGCCAAAGACATAGTGGCAAACCATTTGCCAGAAAAAAGAGAGAAAAAAAAAAAGAAAAAGAACCACGTTACAAAATGAGATTCACCTAATCTAATGTTTTGCCATATGTGTGAACATACGGATCAAACAAATATCACAAAAACCTCTTGTTGTTTTTCTAATTTTTTTTTTCACTAAATTATATATATGAACAATTACAAACAAATACAACAATTTTGTAATCATCAGCATATTTACTATCTAACACTCAAACTCATCAGTCACCAAAGAAAAAAATAAAGCTCCATGCGTGCTTGGTTAGACCAAATTAATAACAAGTAATAGAGCAACCACTTTTCCATTTTCTCAGGTTAATCCCATTTCTCGCCTGAAATTATGGTTTAAATTACATATTTCAGTCTCAGACTTTCAGTATTTCCCCCAAATTGATTAACAATCTACAAACTTGTCTAGTTTTATTCTTTTTAACAATAATAATTTAAAATTTTAACACAAAATTCACCAGATCAATACATGATATATAATTTGTTTGAATTTTCATTCTTTTAATGCTTTTTCATGTGTTGTATATCACTGGTAAATTTTTTGTTAAAAAGTTAAATAATTGTAAATAAAAGACTAAAAGTTGAATATAATATTGTGGATCAAAGACAAAGACTACTAATTCAGGATCTCAAATGAAGATTGAACCAATATTTTGGAGGACAATATATGATTATTTTGGGATTTTCAATGATTAAGCTAAAAGCCAAAAGTTCTTGTGTCGCTTGGTGGTGATTAAATAGCCTCCAAATTTCTTATTCTTTCTTCTAACGGCAATGGTCATGCATTGAGCATTTTCTATGCAATAATCAGCAACATCTCTTCGTTTGCCTCTCCTTGTCCACATCTTCATTAGGCTCCACCAAACAGACCTCTTTCTCTTCTGCCCAAGCACAAGAAGAGACACCTTTTGTCTCTTTGCAGCTTCCACTATTATTGGACCCTTTTCCTTCCCTTGTAACAACTCTATTTCAACTTTCACCTATCATAATTATAATTTCAAAAAAAAAAAAGAAAAAAAAAAGAAAAAACATTATTGGTTGTTGCTGATTTTGTGTATATTTATATGTTGGAAACTATATTCACTCGTTTGTTGAATTCGGATTGACTTTGGAATGTTTGGTTGGCATAAGAATGATTCATCTATATGTACATGCACCTACACAATATCTACGCTCATAGTCGACTTTTTAGGAGAATAAATAATTGTGTGATTATCCATTAAATTGTTCCTTTTATTATTCCTTAAGAGCATCCATTAAGGTATACTAAAGAATTATTTATAGGTAGGAAATGTACACGGTGTGTTTATTTTTCATAATTATATCGAACCTCTTGTTTGAAATTACTCAACTTTATGGCAAATTGTTTTTTGTTTTTTTGTTTTAATTAAATGGCTCATGATATTAGTTAATCTTCCAATCATTTCAAATATTATATTCCTGTCCTTAATTTTTAAATTAAATGATTGAGGCAGTACCTAAACTTTAGAAATCATACTATTTTATAACTAACATATAATCAATAATTTTTTAGCATAGAAGCACATGGGAGGTACTATAGTTATACTTTTTTCTTAAATTTTAAGGAATAAAAATATGCTCATATTATTATAATGAGTGGAAAACACCTTGCTAATGACCGACAACACAACAATTAAATTGAAAGCTGATATATGCTTGACAGCTAATTAGGGACCAAAACAAAGGGTATTTTTTTTAGTTAATTATATATAACTCATTATTTAGGTAACTGATCCTTCGAATTTAAAATATTAAAAAAAAGAAGAGAGAAAGGAAAAAAAAAAAAGTGTACTAAAATTTAAGAATTTAACTAACCCCGGGCCTTTTCCTTTCACAAGTGTTCTTCATGGAGTGAAGAAGCTCTGTTGCCCTCAGATTATTAACTTTCCCGTTTGAATTATCTGCACCACCAATAATACGAGTTTATATGGCATTTGATGTGTCGTATTTTGATTAGCTAAATATCAAATCATTCTACCAAGGTGATAAACACTCATCAATAATATTATGACAAATGAGTTTTTATTAAAAAAGTTAGGTAAAAAAATTAGTATGCGTAGAATTGCTCTCTAAGTAGAATTACTCTCTAAATAATACACATATATTATGATGACCTTGTTTATTGGCAACATGAAGAAGCACAACAGTGTCTTGGCTCTGGACAGTGTGAGAAAGAGCCCATTCAAGGCCTCCTTTGGCCTCAAGGCTTGAGTCAACCACAACCATGATCTTGTTCCCACTAATAATCTTCTGATCATCATGATCATCATTTTCCTGATCAGCCTCAAAATTTTTATTAACCAAGCTAAACTGATCCTCCGACATGGACTTCCCACCACCTCCATCACTACTGCCTGTGCTGATCATCAGCATTTTGTTGCTCAGAAACTCGGCGCTCTGAGCCGCCGTTGTCGTCGTCGCTATCGCCGCCGTCGACGACCCGAACGAGCTCGTTCTCCGCTGCCGCTTCACTCGGAAGCAGCCCCCCGGACGACGCCCAATGCACAGCCTCCCATATTTTCTTCCCATACTTGCTATATATATATATATATATACTTTTCTTGGTATATATATGACAGTATATAGTACTACAATTGTACTTCTATGAATGATATATCACCTAGCTATATATATATGTTTGTTATATGCGGATTTTAGACTATTTATCTTGACTCAAACCTATATGAATTTATGTGTCTGTGTGTGTATATATATATATGTGTGTGTGTGTGTGTATGAATTCCTGTGTTGTGGAATTTCTATGTGGTGAGGCACTTTCTAAAACGTGCTTGCCATGAATTATGTACTATATATATGTATGTGATTGGAGGCTTTATTATTCTATTACATATATATGATTTTTGGCGCCATGCATTTAACTAAGTTTAGTAGTTGAGTTTTGAGAACTTTAATATTATATATGTGTATGTGGATCATGTTCAGATAGATAGGGAATATACTATTGTTGTTATTTCAGGCTGTCACATTTAATTTTTGGAATGCACGTCTTAATTTTTGGCTTGGTTTGCTTAGTATTGCTTTGTAGAACAATAGAAAGGAAATCTTCAAGTTGACATTATCTCTCTCCTTTTCATGGATGATTAATTATATATGATTGATTTTGAGGTGCAACTAATGGTTTTGCCCCACGGGCTAATGATTTCATTTTGATTAGGACTGAGTATGTCATTTGAGATTTGCACGATTAGAATTAAGAAGTGTAAGTGGTGGTGTTTTTTTTTTTTTTTTTTTCTTCGATATGCGGTGTTCAACTTTTAATTAGTGAAAGCAAAAATATTTTTGGGTGCCGAAAATTAAATAAAACATTTTGTTTTGAAAAAAAAAAAACGTATTTCAGGAACGACATAGGCACGAATTAAAATTATTTTGTAAGAAAATTAAAAACAATCTCTAACTTCTAAACAATAATTTAAATTAATTAAGAAAATGTAACTTTTAATCGAAATGATTAATCAGGACATGATTCATTCTCTTTCTTTTCTTCTAGTATATATCTTCTCTTATTGATTGAATTCTATATAACTCCTTTTTACAGTAACCACGTTTTCTGCATTATAACTCGAGTCCGACAAATTTGACGAGTGGTGCGTCAGTGAAGAAAAAAATATATGGTGATTTTTGGTTTCAAAACGGAGAATTAATCATCTCTCTTGATTTTTCATTCTAAAAAATTGTATGCCAGTTTTTTTCTCCTCTCCATTCATTGGAATATTTGGGTAACCTCCCATTACCTCTATCTTATTGAAGATGGACAAATCCGTGAGGAAACTTGTCTTGTACGTAAAAATGTGAATAAAATAAAAAAGTTCTGTATGTTTGACATTTTTTCAATAAATTACAAAGAAATAGGTGCATATCAAGTCAGTTCAAATTTGTTATTACAGTTAAGCATAACACACGTACATTGGCTATTATTGCTAATATTCAAGTACATGAGGTAATATCTTTTCGTAGCAAAAAAAAAAAAAAAAGGTACATGAGGTAATATGCACAGGTGGATATGACAAACGAATGATAATAACCTAAATTGGGTCTTTTGTAGACATCCCTAGTTGTGATATAGTGGTCGAGTTTTGCATTGCCTCTTGAATTTTAACTAGTCACTTTCGTTCTGCCTGTACTATTCAAATGCCTCAGACAATTCATTCTGTTAGTGTATATATATTAACGGAAACATCACATGTAAAATGCTCATGTAATAAAAAATTGGGGTATATTGGTAAAATGATTCTTACTCGAGATTAACCTCTAAAATTGAAAGTGCCGATTTTTTTTTTGGTTCCTCTTTTACTTTTGTTTTTGTTTCTGTTTTTTTAAAAATAGTTAACAACATAGTTATTTGACTATCGAATATAATTAAAAAGATAAAAAGAAAAAAGAAAGAAAAAAAATCTCATGAACTTCCAGTTCCATGGACCAACAAAAGAAAACTTAAACAAAAATAAATAAATAAACCTTTTTTCATTACTCATTCTTTTAAGCCATTCATCTCATGAAGAAATACTCAATAAGATACATTGACTAGCAAAGAACACACATTCAAAACATCATTCCCTTTCTTTTAAAACGAAGCAAAACCCCATAGACATTTACACATACTAAGAGAAAAAATAAAAGGGATAGTTAGAATTGATCTAAAGGAATTTTAAGAAAATAACCCCTTTTTAAAAATAATTTTAAAAGATAGCCATAATTTCAAAAAATTTAAAACTATCCATTTCAGAAATTTTTTACATGTGTCAGAATTTTTTTTACAATAATTTTTATGTGTACTTTTGTTATTGTCAGAAATTTCTTATATGTGTTATGACTAGTTTTTATATTTTTTGAACCTATGACTATTTTTTTAAAATACACATTTCAAAATAGCTATATACCTAATTGACCCTTGATCTAATTGGTGTATCATTTAATAATTTATGTTTCAAGTGGTATGCTTTATTGATTTTTACTCTATATTCACAGTGTAAACGTAGGGGTAAAAATTATAACTGTAACACAAAATGAGGTATAGGTTTAAATAGTATGTCAAAAAAAGAGCATTCGTTAAAATCTCCAAAAATTAAAATTCCATAGATCCAACCCAAGTCCAAGTCCAAGCCCAAGCCCAAGCCCAACCCCTGCTTATATTCCATGGCAACATTTGTCATTAATCAGTAATCAAATTATCTATCAACAAACATAACTTGAGCCACCCATGAGCTTTGCAGATCTAACCTTGGCGCAAAATCCACGCGATTTTGTGAATCTAACCTTGGTGCACAATTACAACTAAGTTCCGACGGGGTTCGGTTGTGATCGGAAATTTGTCGAGAACTCATTAGGTTGGCTTTTTTTATGTTAGCAAGGGCTTGCAATATGATGACAAGGAACTAGCATGGCCGAGTTTCTTCTGATTCACTCTCTGAGATTATCAGTGAACACAACTTTTTTTTCCCCTTTTTGGGTTTTTTTTTGGAAGAATTTAGGGCTTTGGATTGGGAATTTAAGAAGTTGAGGCTAAATTTGGGATCTTTTTGTGATCTCGAGGGTATTTTTGAAACGAATTTTAGGGTTTGGTCACTCTTCGAAAGTGGAAAAAATGGATTTTGAAACCCATTTGATTTTTTCCGATCACATGTTGGTTCAGGACCGTTCGCAACTAACATAGGGTAGGGGCAAAATAATAAATTACCAAGTAAATGCAAACATAACACATCAGAATAGTGACATGTATGATATTTTTGTTTATTCATATTGGAATTTTATCAACATGAAATATCAATCGAGAACCTTACAAATTCAAGCCTTAGTCTTGTAAAATAGAACATAAGTCAATGGCCAAAGGGGGGCACCGAGGGTGTCACCGATATTAGCTCTCCGATGCTTAAGTCAGCAAAGTATTTAAGGAAAAAACTAGGCAAACTATGAATAGAGAAAAATTGCTTACCATCGACACTTATTAGTTACCCAATCGAACTTGTTTCCACTTCTATGAGGAGAATGAATCAAATCAACATTCTTACATGGCAGACTTTGAATATATTATTTAATTATCTCTTAAGATTTTCAGAGATATATCATTAATTGTTTGAATATGGGCTTATCTGTTTGAGAGTAGTCAACTCATGATTCTATCCCTTGATTTTAAGATTTGATAAGCACTTATGTACGCTCTAACGAGAGAAATGATGTCAACTCATGAAAATCATGCTTCAGATTGGTATCCCTATGGTCCTGAGGATATCTTCACATTTATTTGGATATAGGCTCCTCGGTCCTAAGTACTCTTGGCTATTCTTCGGACCAAGTACACAGTGCGAGGAATGCCTGATAACGATTCCTTCTAGTCTCGAGCGACACGGTCATTATCAGGTCCTCGAGACTCTTTGCTTAAGTGGAATCAATTTGAATTCAAAGTTTTGAATTTGAGTGGTAACAATTATTAGCATTAATGCACGTCATGATTATAGTCAAATCACCCTGCCAACTATCAATGACGCCGCTTAAATGTCGGCGGTGGTTCATGTTCCGCAGCCTTTAGATCTAAGATTATTCTCACACGTGCGTTTGACGCTAGGGTTAGAAGTCATCTGATCAAGAACGTGCATTGTTCAATCTGACGGTTGAGGTCTCACATCCTCGTCTAAAAATAGAGGGATTTTTATTTTTTGAAAACTCATCAAAAATTGGAAAAACTTACCGAAACTCTGCCAAAATTTTCTGAAACACTGCTCATTTTCTTCTCCAATACTGAATCCTACTTATCTGACCTGAAACCTTGCCATAATTCCTTGGAAAGACCTTCAAGCATACTCAATTTTGACAGAACCATCATCGCGATATGCGTTTACACTTCTTACTACTTTTCACAAGTTTTTGGGGACCTTCGACCGATTTCTAAGGTATTTTCATTACCGAGCGACTTTTAGGAATATAGGGTTTACTTATCCTATTAGGGCTTTTGTAATTTGTTCCATAGATTCCTCTTGTGGTCTTTAGGTTTAGAATAGATTAATAATGCTACTTCTTAACCTATGTTCATTGTCATTTTTAGAAAATATCCCATTCAAACGGTCACGGGAGGGTTAGGTTCGGCAGTTAGACGAGGACTATAGCCCCACCGTGATCGCCCCTTTAGAAAGAAAGGCATTTGAGAGGAGGGGTATCCGCGACTGATAGCTTTAGTCGTGAATAAAGGCTATTCCTGATTGAATAAGATAAACATCAGTCAGCAAAAGGACCAAATATCGACACATAATGCTTGCACTTTCCACGACTAATTTTAATGCATATCAGTTGCTAATAATCATGCTTGGAGGCAAACTTTGGTGTATTTTGACAGTTATTTTCTACGAGTGATTGAAGAATCTCTTAAAGACTAAATCAAACACACGTTGTTTGTGACGCCCCTAATTGGGGGTCAGTAGAATTAATGAAATAATAAATAAAGTCTTGCAAATAAATAAAAAAGTAAAAATAACGTTTTGAAATTCACCCATGTGATTTAACATAAAACTAAAAACAGTTATAAAATCCACAGTTTAATACATCACCACTAGAAAATAAAGTTAAAAGTCCTTATCGGTCACAAAAGCTCTAAACTAATAATTATACAGTCATCCCGTCTTAAAAGTCTGAACCGAAAACTCGAAAGAAAACCTACACTTGTGAAGAAGCAAGAGGGGAAAACGCCTTACACGTCCCAATCAGAAGTCTACTGCTCCTCGTCAGATAAGTCGCACTATACACCTCCTGGAAGGAGGAGGAAAAAAGGAGGGGTGAGCTCATCGAGCCCGTAGGAAATCCTATTACCAAATCTCTTTAGTCAAACCTTTAATTAGTCTGGTTATTCATTAAGTGAGTTTCTAAATAGTTTTATCACATTTGAACCAGATATAATTACTGTCAAATTATTCCATCAACTCTCACGAGTACTGGTCAAAGTTCTCAGCTGTCAATAAAAAAGTCCAAAACTAGATAACGGCCAGTAGCACGCAACAGGTACCGAGAACAACCCTAAATCCTCAAGGA
Source organism: Boehmeria nivea var. tenacissima (assembly GCA_018132145.1). Lineage (NCBI taxonomy): Eukaryota > Viridiplantae > Streptophyta > Magnoliopsida > Rosales > Urticaceae > Boehmeria > Boehmeria nivea. The sequence goes on from CM030882.1 coordinate 5,640,590, forward strand.
CATGCCATAGGACCGACTACAGGTGGACCAAATGTCCTTATCCGTAACTTGATCTGGCGTTGACGTTGAGACGACCGGTACGCTGCGGGCTCTCAAACCGTTCCCCTACACTATTCCAGTACCTCGAGTACTGTGGTCATCCCGATGCATACTGCGCAACAGCCAGCCACTCGTCAGCTACAATCACGGTCAAAGTCAACAGGTCACATCACACGTCAGGGGCCCGCGTCCAAATCCATAAAGTCATAATGCATATAATAAATAAGTCGGGGATATCAAACTCACGACCTCACAATCACAATCTCAGTTTCACACAAATAGTTAGTTATTTACTCAATTTCTCATTAGCTGTCTGTAATTGATTAGTCCAATTAGGCACATTTTTAATTATTACAGTCATAATTCCTAATACCAATCAATTGTATATTTTCAAACTGCCCTAAATGTCAGTTTCTAACATTCATAAAACCTATCAGATAAAATGACGAGATCTGATAACAGAACCCCTACCTCGATATACGTGTAAGAGCGATCAAATAGTTGACTTTTCCACAAGAGCTGAATCTCCTGAAACGGAGGTCACCGTTGGGTTTGTCTCGTCAAACCGAGTTCGTTGACTGTCCTCACTCGACAATCGGAGACTGGGCCCGTCGGGCGACCCAGTAGATTCACACAACGAAGTCAGCACGCAAATCGAGGCAGCTTCTGGAGTAGAATCTGCACAAACGGAGACCACCGTTGCGATCACCGCAACGAATAGAGTCAAATGGCAATATCGGTTCCCAAAATAGAGGTCCAGAGATGCGGGTCAATTTTGGACATAACCGGTATTTTGGCACGCAAAACGAGACGGCCAACCGGACATTTTTTGGACCTGCGAAAAGCTTACCCAACCTATTTCGACCTTCTAAATCCAATGGTGAGGTCAATTTCATCAAACAGCAACCACAACACATCCAATTTCATCAATAAAGTCATAAATTTCAAACTGAAATTAACCACTCATCGAGCGTCGGATCGAAGAAATTCTTGAGGGCTTTTGCTGCCCACGATGCCCTCTACAAAACCCCTAAAAAAATTTCAGATTTGGAGGCCGGCGGCGACGGGCGATGGCGGCGAGGCGGACAGCGGCGGCGGCGGCACGATTCTGGCGAATTTCGGTAGTTTCCGATGGCAAACCACCACTCAAAATGTTCCTCTCGTCGAGAGCTTTCCAACGGTACCAAGTATGCACCAATCGGATATCGAATGAGAAAGTTATAAGTGTTTGAAATTTGAGGAGTTTTTGAAAAAAATAATTGAGGAGAGAGAAAGGGGGAATTCGAAAATTGAGAGAGAGAGGAGAGAGAAGGTGACGGGAAGGGGGCAGAAGGAGAAGAAAAGAAAAAAGAAAAAAGAAAAAGAAAAGAAAAAGGAAAAAGAAATAATATTTTATAAATTTAGACCAAAAGAAACTAAAAATTGTGTAATTGCCCATCAAAATTAATTTTATTTGCACAAAAAATTCTTGTAATAATTTAATAATTTTGAGGGCTTTATATTGTTTTATGCTAGAGTATTTTTGGAGCATATTTTAGATTCTAGCAACATGCTTTTGCAACTGATATATAAGTCGTGAAAAGCCTATAATATTAGCAACCAAAACTGCCCACCATAATTTTCACTTTCACGACATATAGATAACTCGTGGATAGCATTATCTGCGATTGATATATCAGTCGTGCTTAATGAATGACAACTAATCTTGACGTTCAAGCTAGTGTAACCACTTTCTGCGACTGCTCTATTAGTCGCAAAAAAGCCTCATCTACAACTGATATCAGTTGCAAAAATCCTTACCCAGGACTGGTTTATTTGTCATGAAAACGTATAACCCTTGACGCGTAAAATCTGACGCTAGTTTTTCGCTAACCTCGTCCACGACTGATGCAATCAGTCACAAATAATTTGTGCGACTGATTTTACCAGTCGCGGGTAGTCAAAAACTTTATTTCAGTGTTATTTCTTACTTTCAGTCCTTCTCTCTATCAAGTCTCTCATTTTCTCTTTCTTTCTTTCTCTCACTAGAGAAGACGACTTATGCTAGTTGCAAACAGTACCACCTTCTGTGTTTGGTAAGAATAGGAGAAGAGAATATAGGATTCACATGATTTAAATTGGTCAAAGCAGAATATTTTTGGGTGGTCTAGTTCATTCTCGGTAGATATAATTTGTTGAGAGGTATTTGAGACATTTAAAGAAATATGTTCGTAATAAGGTAAGATAAGAAGGCTCAATCGGATAGAAGACTATAATATTTTCATATCAATACTTGCATGAGGTTGAATCCAAGTTCTCGATGTGTGAACATAATGATGTTGACACTCTGAGAGACAGACAAAACTATGCATTATAACTTTTCTATCACCTTTGTCATGGTATCAAAAAAAAATTCCATTCCTTATCTTCATATATTTTAGATAAGGTAAAGTGGTTTATGCTTAATAATTATCCAAAAGTTGAATCTTACTTTGAGCAAGTATCATTCTTTCATTGACGTTATTTCATTGTTATTAAATGAATCACTTATAATTTATCTCTACTATTTACAGTAAGCGTAAGTAAATTTTACAACAATAATGTACACTGTGAATTTGGAACAACTACAACAATCAACATTTCCAACATGATTCAAAAAACGGGTAATAATTAAAGTTTACACTTCAGTTAATCGTATTTCATCATCATATATATGCACTTGTAACTTAATATAAGATTAACAGTAAATTGGAAATTATACGAAGACAAGAAGCCCGAGTTAATAGATGTATTGTATGCACTATCTTTTGCTAATTTGTGACAAATCTAAAAGTCACAGAAGATGCATCTTGATAGGACAGAGGTCAACAGATAAGTACTATCAATTAAAATCTCAATTCTCACTTGTTATTTTTTTGTGCAGATTAATATAGCTGAGCTATAGTATCAAAAACTTGGACACGCAAATTACTAGGATTTGATGAACCTGAGTCCTGCTAACACAGTCCGAGTATTACCATCGTTAGGAGAGAAGCTTATTGGCATATGTGGACCTTGTCAGATGGAAAAATAGACACGACAGTCACATAAATACTCTTACCAGAACAACTCTATTCATGTGCTCCTATACGTGGACCTAAGGTAACCAATGACTAATGAAAGTGTCAGTAGTAAGAGGTACATCTTTGTTTGTGTAGATTATTTTTCAAGGTACACCATTGTTGACTTACTTGAGGAAAAATAAAAAAAACTTTTGAAAAATGTAACAATTTTTGTGTCAAACTAACTAATGAGAAAGGAAGAAAAGTCATAAAAATTGTTAGAATTAAAAGTGATCATGGCAAAGAATTTGAAAATTCTAACTTTGCTATATTTTTTGATGAGCAATGAATTTCTTATGAGTTCTCGACACCCAAGACACCTAAGCTGTAAAACTCAAAAATTTTAAGTTTGGATTTATTTGTAAGAAAAACTTTCTTCGTATGGAGCTTTTGTAAGTTTTATTAAGGTGTGGGGTTAAAATCTAATTTTTGGGGAAATATGTCAGCCCATTAGCTCTTCCTCCCCCTTTACTCTCTTCCTCGTTCTCTCTCTCCCACAAAAGCCCCTCAAACCGTCACTCTACCGTGCCACTTTTGTGCGCGCTGTTTGGCCCACACCGTGAGAGACGGCGTAAAGCACCAAAGAAGAATCAAAGTACAAGTGGGGGGGAACACCGAGGTCTCACCGTCCGACCTTGGCAACGCCGTGGCTCGCCGTGAATCGAAAGGAAAGTTCGAAGAAAACTACGGCGGAGCTTTTGGTCGCCAGAACTTTGACGAGCCGTAACTTTTTCGTCCGAACTCCGATGGGTACGATTCTTGCGGCATTGGATTCCTTATGAAGAGTACTACAAGTCTATAAAGTTTTGTGGCCAAAGTCCTCCAAAAATTCCGTCATCGGAGCTTCGCCAGAAAACGCATTTTTGGACTTTCAGCGTAGATCTCGATCACCTCGGGAGGAGTTTGGGAAAACGGCCACCACCACTATGTTCGGGGAGTCAAGAGCTTCAAAGTCCAGCCTTCCCTCGTTAGATCCGCCTCCGCCACCTGTCGTTGACCGGCGTTGACTCCGGCATTGACTGGTCAACTTTTCGACGAAGTCGGGTTAGTGAGCTCTTGGACTTCGTTTCGATCTCCTAAACGCAATGGTGAACTCGGTTTAACCAAATTCTATTTGAGCAGGAAGTTTGGTCGAGTCAAAGTTTCTTTTCGTCGCGGAAACATGAGAAAATTAGCGGGAATTGGTGATCTGTAGATTTTGCTAACCTTTTGGTTAGTCCAAAGAGGTAGGGATTCTATTACTTGCCTTTTGTGAGGTGTTTTGCGAATAAACAATAAACTAGAAAAAAAATGAAAACTAAATTATATTATTTTGTTCTATGTTTATGTATCACATGTGAAATATTTGTTGTTGTTTTGAAATGACTTGATTATTTATGGTAAATATTACTGCATGGTTGTTTGAAAATGAGAAAATTAGTGTACGTTTGAAATTATTAGTTCGCATGGGATTCACATCGGTACAATGCACGTGCCGCTTGTTACTGCGCAAGCTAGGTCCGGGAGCTATCGAGTCCTCGTGGGGTGAGTCATGATATAAGGTTGGCCAGTTCACGATAGTGGACCCTCGTGCCACATGTGGGTTGATGATTTGGATGTTTGTTTTATTTTTATCTCATTTTGTGATTTGTAGATATTTTTTGAAAAAAGAAAAGACAAACATCCATAGAATACACATTAATGAAATTATTATTTATCTATTATTGTTTTACAAATTTTAACTATGCAGGTTTATGATAATAGTTAAAGTAAAACTGGTAAAACCGAAAAGTTAGTAATCGTTTCCCTACTAAGCGCGTTAGCTCACCCTTCATTTTTCTCCTCATGCGGAGTTCAATGTAATATTCCTGATGGGGAGTGATTGGAGTGTTGGACCAAAGTTAAGCTTGGATCGCTAATCTCTAATTGTGTCAACTCTTTTGTGTAAGAATCTAACTACTTTTGGATGAATATATGAGTTTATTTTGGAATTATGATGCTTATCCAATGGCGATTGGCCATGTTATTTTTTATTTTACTTACTCTAGGTGCTACACTAAACTGTAGAATTTATGCTGTCTATTTCTAAGTATTTCTATGCTTGAATTTCATAAAATTCCCTGGGAAAAACCATTTGAAATGGTCATGACAGGTGTTAAACTGTGAATCTATGTTTTAAATGATTATTATGATTCTTTTTATTCTTAAACTCCAACCCCCACATAGGGGTGGGTGTTACATAAACAGTATGGTGTTGAAGAAAGGAAAAACAGGCAGTTGTAGGAAATAGCAATGATAATGTTAAACAACAAGAAACTTACACAAACACTATGAGCAAAGGCTGTCAACACAGTGTACTATACCATCAATCGTGTCTGTCTGAGATCAGGAACCAAGATAATACCATATTAACTAGGAAAAGGACGCAAGACCATCATAAAATACTTTTGTGTTTGGAAGCAAGTGCTACATCTTGAATGACTGAGACCATTTGGAAAAAATTGATTCAAGAGTTATGAGGGAGTGTTCATTGGATATTGATGACACTGTTGATTTCTCTAAGTTCTCACAGAAAGAAGAAATAACTCATTAAGACAATACTCTAGAAGCATATGATGGTATAACGATCGCAACTGAAGCGATGTCCCCTGACATGGTAACCGCGGATTATATCACGCTCATCCTGTAAGAATACAATGAAGAACATTCAAGACCACTCTAGTTTGATGTCAACCTCTTCACGTGTGATAAACAATCACTCGGTTGAGAATTTGATTGGTGATTTTGAGGAAAGTATGGCTACTTGTCGTTGGTTCAATAATGCCATTACATACTCTTGTTATATTTCTGATGTTGAGCCCAAGAACATGAAAAAGACTCTTAAAGAGGAAGCATGCATACATGTTATGCAAGAGGAACTGGAGCAGTTTGCATGAAATGACGGCTAGACACTAGTTGTTCATCCTAACAGCACGGACATCATTGGAACAAAATGGATATTCAAGAACAAGTCATATGAGGATTGGAACATCATGCATTAGAGACCTTCTAGTTTCTAGATTTAGACTAGACTGTTATGGTCCAGGTGTGATAAAGTCAATAAGAAGAATATCTTAGTCTACTATTTGTCATTTTGTGTCATTTGGGGTTGTTTTTTGTTGTTGTCATTTGTGTTGGATGGTGTTATATGTCATTTTTCTTTTACTTTGAAACTCAAGTCGTTTTGCCTTTATAATGTACCAATTTTGGATTTAAGCTAATATTGGATGAGAAATACACATTTAGACTTTGTCAAAAAATAATTACATCTTTGTTCTTATTCTATAGCCTATCTTTTGACTAGGTTCGACACCATGGCTCGAGGGAGTCGTGGATGTGGCCGTGGAAACTTGGCAATCCGTGAGCCTCAATCAATTTGGTATAAGACTCGAACATGGCGAAGAGAAATCGGATCCAGCTTCTTGAGCAGAGGTACGAATCTCTAAGCTTGGGGGAAGAGGAAATCAAACAACAAATGTGGGAGTAGTTGATGTTGTTGTGCACACGGTAGGGATTGTCTTTGGTTTTTTAAAAGGATCAAATTATCTCTGGCAGTCGATGCCTTCAAAGAACTCTGCAAGCTAACACAAATGACAACAGTCCAAAAGTACCAAAACCTATTTGAGCGGCTTATGGGACACACTGGCGATCTGACTGACAAATAGGAGGTGGTCCTTTTCGTCAATGGCCTTTACGATAGCCTCAAAGACCACGTGAAAGCTCAACACTCCGCTATTCTCAGCTCTGCCATCGGGCTTGCGAGGATCTTTGAGAGCTCAGAAGGTCCCACGAGTTTAGAGCTGAGATCGCCCAGTAACGGGTCGCGCGGACTAAGCTTTGGGAGCTCGAGAAATACTAGCGGTGGCGAGGAATGAAAATTCTTTAGTTCAGCACTGGCCATGTGCAAGTTACTTCAGCCGAATTACCCAAAATACAAAAAAAGGGACTATATTATCACTCCGATATGAATTACGCCTTGGACCCTCAGTCTAAGCAACACTTTTGGTTTGAAATAGCCGAGACCAATAGCGAGTAAGAGTCCGAGTCACCAAGGGGAACAGATGAGTCAGAGATTTTGCTCTACGCGCTAACGGGTAGGGGTGAAACCAGTTTTGATTTTTGATTTTTAGTTTTTTTGCCCTTGTCATAACTGAAACCGAATAATCGATTATTTGAAAATGCACCGGTTTTTTTTAATGAAAAACTGAATTAAACCGAAACTCAATTTTTGATTTTTGGTTCGGTTATTTCAGTTCAAAACCGAATTCAATGCAGTGGCGCTGCGGCGACAGACTTGGCTATGGCGGCGGCACTACACTGTCGGACTAGGCTATGCGTCGGGGGCTCAGGGTGTTTCACGTTTCTGCGCTGGCGGTGGCGGACTGGGCTACGAATCGGGGGCCGGGACTGCGAGTCGAGGTCGACAACGTGAGGCCGTGAAGGGTGAAGCCATGAAGGGATGGCCGCGGCGACCTTACGGCTAAGGGTCGAAGGACGGAAGATGGGAGTGTTTCGGCAGGTTTGGCTCTATGTTTCAGAGTGTTTGACTGTTTGTGACAAAATTAACTTAGGGCACGATTTAGCCTTTAGGGCTCGATTTTTATTTTTATTTTTTTATATAAAAAATCGGTTATGCAGTTATAAAATCGGGTATTCGATTTTCAATATTTCTGGCGAAATAACCGCACCAAAATTCTTGGTTAATTCCGTTTCAAGAGCCAATTTTTTGTTTTTTGTTTTTAATTTGGTTTTCGGTTACGGTTTTTAAAAAATCGGTTAATCTTTTTGGTTTTTTCGGTTTTAATTTTCAGCCCTACTAACGGGCACTCCAACACCTCAAACCATAAGAGTATCGGGAAATATCGGTAATATCCTCCTTACTACCCTTATTGATTCGGGTTCGACTCATAATTTTTTTACTACTAAAATTGGCTTCAAGCTGAAATTGCCTATTGATGATTCTAGCTTCCTTCGGGTGGCGGTGGCTGATGGAGGTAGACTATAATGTCATAGGTTATGCCTCAAGTTGTCGCTGCTATCACCTTCTTTTGAGTATCTGGTGGATTTCTATTTGCTCAGCCTTGATGGTTGTGATGCGGTACTTAGTATACAATGGTAGTGCACCTTAGAAACCATAATTTGGGATCTTGAGCACTTAACAATGACGTTTAAGTGGCAGAGGCAGTAGGTGCGATAGAGGGTTTTCGGTAACAGAGTGTAAAAGCAAGGCATGCGTCGAGCTCTCTAGAACAATGGGGAAAACGCGTCTTGATGATTATATCAGGTGTTGGGGAATCAGACCAAGTAGATTTGTCGTTGTTGTCGTTTTTCTTAAATGATGTTATATGTAGTTTTTCATTTACTTTTAAACTTAGGCCGCTTTGCCTTTATGGTGTACCAATTTGGAATATAACCTAATATTGGATGAGAAATTAGAATTTTTCCAGAAAATGATCATAGCTCTGTTCTTATTTAGCCTGTCTTGTGACCAAGTTCGACACCATAACTCGAGGGAGTCATGGGCGTGGTTGTGAAACTCAGCAATCTGCGAGCCTTGTATCATGGACATATAGAACTTTTAGTTGGGCGAGTGGTGCCACCAAATTTAAAACCTAGTTTGCTGAGTACTTTTGTGTTTTGTCCATCAAGTAGGATACACATAATTTTGCGAGTATTTCAAGAAAAGAAAAATAAAATAGAGATTATTAAGTAAATAACCATTTTTTGATGAATGTTTTAAGAAAATAGCAGATGTTTCAATTATTAATTAACAAAATAATCATTTTTTTGATTAAATAGTGCATTGATTTTACCTTTATACCTTTAATTTTACCTTTCACTTTTTTATTGGCTAATGACTAATTTTTTAATTTTTTAAAATTTTGACCATTTTCTTGAAACATAAATTGAAAAATAACTAAATACCAAAAAATCCAATAAAATAATAAATTATTGGGCCTAACAGTAATTTATTTACTTAAAAAAGAAACGAAAAAAATATACTATAAGATTTATATGATTATTATTGGACCAGCTCCCATCATCACCTTTAAAGAAGAAATCTCAAGTTGTATAAGGTCGTTACTAAAAATAATAAAATATGTAAGTAAACCATTAATTATCATATTTGAATAACAAAGGCTAAAAAAAATTGTTTTCCCATCTCGAACCGCCACAAAATTAACAATACCGCTTCAAAATAATTAACAATCTCTTCGTCTAATTTTTAATTAAACTTAATGGTCTCCTCTTTCTCACACTCTAATTAATAACCTCACCGACAGCGAGTTCATTTCTGCATGTTTGTACTTTAGGAATTTCAGGATAATGACAAAATCTGGCTTTTCATTTTCATTGGGGCAGATAGCATATTATATCAACTGTCAATATCCACAAGGAAAATGGTTTACACAACCCAACATTTAAGCACTCGCATGTGGCCACAAAATATTTGTTGCAATGAAACAAAGAAAGGACTAAGGAGGTTGGTCCCTTTTAATACAAGCACATATCTCAGTTTTCCTCCTCTAATTACCCTAGTGACATGTACTAGGACACCTGACATGGATGATACATTATGACGATGATATAGTCTGCTATATCCAAAAAAAAGTTCATATACGTAGCTTTTTTTTTTTTGTGTGTGTGGATCTATGTGTAGGTGTTGTACTATCTTCACACATATATATATATGTAGACACATGATGATGATGAGTGTACTGAAATGCATACATACATACATACATACATACATACATATACTTTCTTCTATGCATTGTTATTGTTGAGCATCCATGGGAGGAGTCTACTCAGTTGAGCGTTGATATTGCCGCTGATACTTCTTCCTCCCCTATTCCGTCACATCTTTCCGTGTACACTCTGCTAATAATATTATGCATGTATATTTTTGACCGACTTTAATTAGTTGATAATCAAATCAATTTGCAGCTGACATTAAGGGTTAAATAAAACAACAATATTCATAGCCAACAACAAAAAAAAAAAAAATACAGTGATCACTTTTCTAAACGTTATACTTTTCAATTAGTTGGAGAGTTGTATTTAATGATGGCAAGGGCATGCATTACGTGACTAGCGAGTGAATACAAATCCTATATTTGTGTGCAATTACTCTGCGATACTTCGAGATAAGCATGGAATTTCGGATTATCCAAAATTTACGGAAAAAAATTTCGGGTAATTACCTGAACTTCCCTTACCCGATGGGTAATTTCTCGAAAATTTCGCGTAAATTTTGTTTTGTTTTGGTTTTTTTTTTTATTCTTTTTTGTTTTAGATTTTTGTTTTAAGTAATTTGTTTTATAATTAATTTTTATATAAAAAAAACCAGCAAATAAAACATTTAAAATGTTTGAAAAAAATTGGAAAAAAACAAAAAAGAGAGAGAGAGAGAGAGAGAGAGAGAGAGAGAGAGGTGGGGGAGAGGAAGTGACCGAGCAAAAGAAAAGGAAAAAGAAAGAAGGAAAAGAGGAGAGAAAGAGAGGGGTGGGGAGGAGGAAGAGGTGGGGCCGGGTAAAAGAAAGAGAGAGAAAGAGAAGGGGGAGGGAGGAGGTGGGACGGGATGAAATAAAGAGAGAGAGAAAGAAAGGGGCAGGCCCCACAGAGGTAGAGAGAAGGTAGTGTGTGTGGGGTACATACTTGGCCATTCCTAGACAACAAATGCATCCAAATTAATTTTTTTTTTTTTGGGTAATTTCGGGTAATTTCTAATTACTCGAATTTTTCGTGTAAAATTCGAATAATACCCGACTGTTTTTCGATTACCCGAATTTTACCTTAAATAGGTATGGGTAATTTTTTTTATCTAATTTACCCGTCTCCAAAATTACATGCTTACTTCAAGAATTTAGTTAATGTGCTATAGTGTTGCAAAGTAATTGAAGGAAAAATATTGTCAATATATAATCTAAATTCCTGAAATAATGATTATATTATTATAATTATTTTGATTTTGCTCTAGTTGGTGGTATCATAACTAGCACAATGTTGGCGCAGAGTTTCGTGTAAATGAGAGATTTAAAATATACTCCCAACGAGCTAAACATTGAGACGTATCAGGGCTTATACTTTTTCTATCATGTTTCATAATAGTTCAAGGTCAATATTTATTACTCTTTTTTCTTTGGTTATCAAAATATCATTTTTAAATACCATGTACTGTGAATAGTAACTCAACAATTGGACTATCTATTTCCAATATACCAATGAATACATATATAAATAAACGAAGGTTTATTTATTTATTTCCATTTCAACAAAATAGTCAATATTTTAAAAAATTAAAAAACTAGGCATAAGCTCATACAAACTTAAAAGTATTAAAGTACGTAGTTATGATATTGACCATTTCTTTAATTAATTAAAACGTTAATTATTTTGTTAAAATGTCCTAAATAAAAGGTTATTTACTTCATAATCTCAACAAAAATTAAAGAACATTTAAAGTTGGGGAAAAACCAATAGAATAATAACTAGTGCTAAGTCGGCCTCTTGTTATAATACCAAAAAACTCTACCTGTACAAAAAATGGCATCATTTATAACTTGGATTGAGAATATTGGGACGCAAAAATTCTGCCTGATATTGCACGTGGAATTGGAGCTCCCTTGAGAATTGATCAACAAATCCTAGACGGGGAAACTGGACACTACACACATCCTTGTTGATGTTGATCTCTCGAAACACCTTCAATCTAATGATTGAAAGACTGCCACAGTTATTTTGCGGACATTGAATACGAAAAGCCGCCCGAATTTCGGTCCCATTGCCAAGGCGTTGGTCATTCGATGGCCAATTGAAGAAAATAAATAAAAAAAATCCTAGTAGTCGCGGGATTGATGATGGGAAAAGCATAAAAGTCAAAGAAGCACTAAAGCAGATTTATATAAATCGATTCAGAAGGAACAGGTGATCAACGCCTAAGAGACTGATTTATACAAGTTAAATTCGGTGGATAAGACTTTTTCTACATAACAAGGAAAAAACTGCAACGATTAATTACCATAACAGCCGTCCTGACCATTACCTCTGCAGGTTGTGGGGAAATTTTGGGTTGGAAAAGAGCGAGGAGACGGAGCCTTGCATTGTAGCTACACAGGATGATGACAGGACAAAATCGACTGAAGTCGCAATTTCGACAACGGTTCTTCCTCCCCCTTCAATGGTGGTTCAAACCTCGATCTCCTATGATCAGAATTCGGCGGCTAGATCAGTTGTTGAGGAGAATAATTATGCGGCTAACCCAAATCTAGAAGAGTGCAATCCTACAGAATTAGAGTTGTCAGTTGTTTTTTCAAGGCCTAGTAACCTTATGGTGGTTGCTAACACATCAATTGAGCTCGCCAATAAAGAAGTTGAGACTATGGCTAAGAATTCCTAGCTAGACTTATTTAGGAAGAAGAACATCCCAAGCAGCCATAGAAATCAGAAAAGAAACCAGCAAAAGACATTTTCAGGACCTCAAAAGACTCGCGGTGGTCGGATTCCTAAAACTTCCCAATGAAATTTTTTTATTGAAATACATTAAAGGCTTAGCTAACGATCCTTCTATGAATTCTCTTTACAAATTTTGTAAAGAGGTCTCTTCAGATTTGGTTTTGTTTAGTTGTGCCTATGATGAGCCCCCCACGGATTTTCCATTGTCTTTTTTGCGCTCTATTAATATGTCAATAGCTGTTTTTAAATTACGCAATGATGTTTCGAAGATTTGGATTTTGGTTTCTAATCGCATTAGTTTTTCTCTCATTATTTCTAAAACACGGAACAAGAGGTACTTTTGAAGTTGGCTCTCGTACTAATGATTGTTGTATCACTTTTATCTATGCTAGCGTTTTACCAAATATAAGACGGTCTATGGGATCATCTTCGCAGTTATCAAGCTGGAGAGAGCCATGGCTGGTTATAGGAGATTTTGACGCGATTCTCGAGTCAAGTGAAAAGATGGGCAGTAATTTACCTAACACTTATTCGTGTGAGGACTTTTCTCTGATGACTCAGGACTTCAATTTAGAGAGTCTAACCTTTTGTTTGGTTAGGTCATTTTGGCCATCTTTGACCATTTTTTGATATGGAAAAAAGAGTTTGAAAATGGTTTGGAATAGTTTGAAAATGGTTTGTAAAAATGATGTAAGAATGGTTTGACTTTGCTGATTTTGAGGTAGTATGAATGATTGAGATTTAAAGATATTGTATAGAGATTTGGAAAGTTGAAAAAATTGGTTGAAAAAAAATAGAATGGAATGGAATAGTTTGAAGGATTTGAAAAGTTGAAAAAAATGAAAAATGGGAATGGAATGGAATGGGAGAAATGGGTTTCTCAAACAAAGGGTAAATACAGTTGGCACTTAGTACACTTAGGCAAGAAAATCTGACATTCGTTATGTGGCTTGCAAATTATATAGAGCATTTTGTTCGAACAGTTTGCTAGACTTATGGCTTTCGGTTAGTTGTTTCACTCTATCACAATCCAATTCTGATCATAATCCTATTGGAGTCATTTGTAAAGATTCTGTACATATAGGGTCGGTTCCTTTTCGCTTCAACAAACTGTGGTGCTTACATGAAAACATAAATGACTCAGTTACATAAAGATTCATGATTCACGTCTGGCCTATGGGGGAAAATTGAGTGTGGTGGTTTGTAAATTGATGGCATTAAAAAAGACCATCAAGATCTGGAACCGAAAGGTATTTGGGAATGTTCAGGACAAGCTTAATCAAGCTCGGTTCACCTTAGAGCAAATTCGACTTGATATCGCCAACCTTGGGTGTACTCTGATGACAAGCATAAAGTAGAAATCCAAGCCAAAAACACTCTCAATGAAGCAATGAAATTTGAATCAGCATTGTTGGAATATCATTGGATCAGATATTTGTGTAGCTATTCGGGAATTTTTCAACTCGAGAACTATTTAGGAAAATTTGAACAGCAACTCCCTCGTTCTCGTCCTTCAAATAGAAGGCGCTTCATCAATAAGGAATTTCTGACTCGTAGTTCTTAGTAATTTATCATGTAAAAGAATTATTAAGATTTTGGCGGATCATTTATCTGGGGTCGCTTCTAAAATTTAATCGCAAGCAGTATAGGTTCATTCGAGGCCGCGTGATTCATGAATGCATGCAGTGGTTTCAGAAGCGGTTAATCAATTAAAAAAATAAAAAAGGCGGCGGCAAAAATATGATCATTAAGTTAGAAATTCATTAAACTTTTGACTCGATCTCATGGGATTTTGTTTTAGCAGTGCAAGAGAGTTTTGAGTTCTCAGGGAAGTTCAGAAATTGGATCATTGAGATTTTCAAGTCTACGATAATTTTTATCCTTCATAATGGTTCTCCTTTTGGATTTGTTCATTGCTCTAAAGCTGTGAGGCAAGGAGATCCGTTATCTCTACTCTATTTCAGGATAGTTGAGGCTTTCCAGAGTAGGTTCATGTTGAAGCTCTGCGATCTTAATGTTTTCACCCTTTAGCTTCTTCATGGTACATTTCATTGTTTTTTGACAAAGAAAATAAGAACCTTACTACTATAAAGGAACTTATTGACAACTTGTTAGACTGCCGATCGTACACACTTACGTGAGGCGTAAGTTAAGAGGTGTTAGAGTTTAATAATAATAATAATAATAATAATAATCATAATGGGCTGGATTTAATAATAATGGGCAAAGATTATTTCCTAACGAGGGATTAGGTATAATTCGGAGGGATTAGGGTTATGAGAGCGGGGGAGAGATTTTACGTGAAAATTATAGGAGTAAGAGTAGGAGTCTTGGGAGAGTCGGTTGCCTCTCGAATGCAACCGGAATTGTTTCATCATTGATTATTGGTGAGTAATTCATAATAAATTCCCGTTAGTAATTTAGATTGTCACGAATATCCCCGGTTCCTATTAAATTGGTATTAGAGCGGTAACCAAAAAAGTCGAAGCCTTGGAAGAGAAATTGGAGTCCGAGATCGGTGCGGTGAAAACCGCGGCGGAGGACCAGGCCGTCACGATAAACGAGCAGTTCAATCGGTTTCAAGAGCAGTTCTCGAACCTCGAAACCATGTTAAGCCAGCTGATGGACGAAAAAAACAAGGCCACTGCGGGCAAGCCAAACGGACGCGGTGGACATGACGGCGGGGAGTCCCAGCGACGCAACCACCGGCGGCGGCGAGGCCGGACCGACGGTGATGTTCGCATAGTGAGCAAGGAAGGCCGTTGCGGTATGCCAGTCGGAACCGCGTAAAGGGGCGAAAGGAGCTACGTCCGTAGAGAGCAGGGATTGTAGTAGGTGGCTGCTGTGACCGCAGATCAGGCGGCAGGGATATGGTGCGGAGGCGACGCGCACAGGCCGGCTAGGCACGAGGCAGCACCAGACGGGGACGACACGGTCGAGGAGCGCGATTGGGGGAGGTTTTCGCACTGGTCCCAGCCACGGTCTGGCTGACCTATCCTTTTTCCAACCAGATCTAGCCGAGCCAGCCCGTTCCCGATCAAATAGGGGTCAAAGGACTCGAGGGCTGGCGGGAGAGGGGCGGTGATGGCCCTTACAATGACGCCAGCGGGCGCCCTCTGTGTGAGCATACCGGCGCCAGTTATTACTGGTCTGACAGCTCGAGATTTCTATCAGAAAGCGGCAGTGGAGGCCCAATCAGGGCTGAAGGCGGCGGGTTTCCTTTGGAATGGGGAGGGGGTGTTCCGGCTTGGCAAGAAAATAGGGGTCGCACCCCCCGAGAACGTTGGACGACCTCTATGGGCGCACGACGGTGAGTGGACTGCAGCTGCGGAGGCCGAAACAGCTGGGTGGGGCCACGGGTGGCACGGGGAGAGGACCAATTTCAGGCCTTACGGTGGTTT
Organism: Boehmeria nivea var. tenacissima; assembly: GCA_018132145.1. Classification (NCBI taxonomy): domain Eukaryota; kingdom Viridiplantae; phylum Streptophyta; class Magnoliopsida; order Rosales; family Urticaceae; genus Boehmeria; species Boehmeria nivea. The sequence continues at coordinate 5,656,584 of CM030882.1, forward strand.
TTGTGGTGGTCATGGTGTTTTTGGCCCGAAATCATGGATTTGCAAGTTGAAGATGCCAATTTTCTAAGGGCGAGGACGTCCATGAATGGTTGCATCACGCTAAGCAGTACTTCGCGGTGAATGGGCTGATAGACGAGGAGAAACTTGCGGCGATGGCATTGTGCCTGGAAGGAAGAGTTGTCGCGTGGTATCAGTGATGTCAACAACGGAAGCCAGTGAGGAATTGGAAAGAGTTCAAAGGGAAGGTTCTGGAGTGCTTTCGACCAACACAAGACGGTGACTATCATGAGCAATTCTTAGCCCTTGTCCAGAATACGGTCAAGGAGTACCAAGAGAAGTTTGAGATGCTGGCAGGAAGAGTTTTTGGCCTCTCAAACAATATGTTGAAAAGCAACTTCCAGAAGGACTTAAAGCCGAAGATCCAGGCGGCGCTGAGAACATTGGGATCGAGAGGGATTGCGGACACCATGAGGCTGGATCAGACGGTGGAGGATGAGAAACGAATTGAGCGTAGTGGACGAGCAGGGACGGGAATGTTTTACCGAGCCAGCAACTACAATGGAAATCCCAAACCACCACAAATGACGGTTAAGAAAGAGGCGCAAAAAGAATCAGACGGCACGCCAAGACTAGCAACGAACTTTAAGCATCTCACAGAAATCGAAATTCAGAACAAGAGGGCTAAAGGGTGGTGTTTCAGATGCAGCTAGAAATTCACTCCAAGTCACCGATGCAAGGATTTTTCATTACAAGTTTTAACCATGTATGACGACGAGGTTGACAGGCCAGCTACCAGCAACGACGAGGACAAAGTACTTGAAGAGGAAGAGCACTCGCACCTAGATGCAATTGAGGAGTCACTCAACTCAGTGGCCGGCTTCGCATCGAATCGTACCATGAAGATTAAAGGTGCTATTGGGGAATAAGAGGTGATGGCGCTCATTGACAAAGTAGCCACTCACAACTTCATTGCTAATTGGGTAGTTTAGGAGCTTGATCTTCGTCTGGCAGACACAAGGAGTTTTGGAGTGACTTTGGGAACGGAAAAGGTGGAGATGAGTACGGGAGTCTGCCGTAAGTTAATTTTGGAGGTGCAAGGAATTCGGGTGCCGATGATTTTCTTCTCTGGATCTCAGCGGAACATATGTGATACTCGGAATGCAATGGCTGCAAGCGTTGTGAGACATGAAGGTGAATTAGAAGCTGTTGAGTATGAATTTCTAATTGGAGATCAGCTGGTCGTTCTAAAGGGGGACCCGAGTCTATATAGGACCCAGGTGTTAATTAAAGCCATGTCTAGAGCAATTAAGAAGACAGGTGGGGGTATTCCGGCATCACTGCATCGATAAGTGGTCGCAAAGGCATACTCCCTGAAGGAAATACCAGGGCAAATCCATCAGTTATTGGTCCAATATGAATCAATTTTTAAAATTCCGCAAAATCTTCCCCCACAGCAGGATCACGAACATGCCATCGTTTTGAAGGAGGAGATAGCACCGATCAGTGTCCAACCGTACTGTTACCCGCAGATTCAGAAAGATGAGATCAAAAGGTTAGTATGGGAGATGTTAGCAGCAGGGATTATGCAGTCGAGCGTGAGCCCATTCTCTAGTCCAGTCTTGTTGGTGAAGAAAAAAGACGAAAATTGGCATTTTTGTGTGGATTAATATGCTCTCAACAAGGAGATCATTCTGGATAAGTTCCCTATTCCAATAAATGAGGAGCTTTTAGACGAGCTATTCAGTCTGACCTTGATCTCGAAGATTGATTTGAAATCGGGGATATCACCATATTCGAATGCGGCCGAAGGATGTTCCTAAGTCGGCTTTTCGGACACCTGAAGGGCACTACGAATTTCTCGTCATGCCGTTTGGCCTAGCTAATGATCTGGCTATTTTTCAAGCATTGATGAACAAGGTATTCAACCCGTACTTACGAAAGTTCGTTTTGGTTTTCTTTGATGATATTTTGGTGTATAGCCGCACCTTGGAGGAGCACATTGAGCACTTGGAGACGGTGTTAGGAGAGTTGCAGTGGCACAGCCTGTATGCCAATATGAAGAAGTGTTTGTTTGCTCAAATGCGAATGGAGTATTTAGGGCACGTGGTATCTGCTGATGTAGTGACGGTCGATCAGACTAAGGTAATAGCAATGTTGGAATGGCCAATTCCCAAGACTTTGAAGCAGTTGCGAGGGTTTTTGGGGCTCACGGGATATTACCGAAAGTTTGTAAAGGGTATGGTACTATCGCTTGGCCACCGACGGAGCAGTTGAAGAAGGAAAGCTTTCAGTGGGGGCGTGAAGCTAACGAGGCTTTTGAGAAATTGAAGAAAGCAATGATAAGTGTGTCAGTGATGGCATTGCCGGATTTTAACCAACCCTTCGTGGTTGAGACAGATGCATCTGGAGTAGGGTTGGGAGCTGTGCTCATGTAGAATCAACACCCTATTGTATATTTTAGTGAAGTGTTGACAGCGAGGGCAAGGCTAAAGACGATTACGAACGAGTACTCATGGCGATCGTGCTCGCCATACATAAATGGTGCCCGTACTTACTAGAAAGAAAGTTCATCGTACGCACTGATCAGCGTAGCCTAAAGTACTTGTTGGAGCAGGGGATGGTAACAAAGGAGCATAAACTATGGTTATCGAAGCTCTTGTGGTGCAAGTTTGAGATTCATTACCGGCCAGGAATAGAGAATAAAGTGACAAATGCTCTTTCTCGGCATGTTGAAGAGCCCCAACTTATGGCATTTTCGGTTCCCTTAGTAGTTGGGTTAGAACCCCTGACGCGAGAGATTGATGAGGATGAAGGGTTACATGATATTTTTTCGGCTTTCTGACGTTGGGAGGCAAACCACCCGGGGTATTCCCTTGACGAGCAGCGCCTATTCTATCGGGGACGGTTGGCTTTACCCTGCACCTCTTCTCATATACCCAAATTGCTAGCCAAGTTCATGGTAGCGCCGTCGGCGGACACTCTGAGGTTTTGAAGACTTATCAACGTTTGGTGCCTGAGTTGTATTGGTTAGGAATAAAAAAGGACGTCGAAGAGATAGTAACCACTTGTGATGTGTGCCAGCATAATAAATATATGGCCATGGTATCGGGAGGTTTATTGCAACCATTGGACTTGCCTGCAAAGGTGTTGAAAGATGTGACTATGGATTTATAGAAGGCTTACCTCGGTCGGAGGGGTTTACGGTGATTTTGGTTGTTGTGGACTGCTTGAGTAAATATGCTCACTTTGTTCCTCAACGGCATCCCTACATAGATGTGACAGCAGCAGCAACGTTTTTACAAGAGGTGGAGCGACTACACGGGTTCCGGAATCGATTGTCATAGATACGGATAAGATTTTTTTGAGTAATTTCTGGAAAGATATGTTCAAGATACAGGGAACGATTTTGAAAAGGAGTACAGCTTACCACCCGCAGACCGATGGACAGATTGAGGTGGTTAATCAGAGTGTTGAGACGTAGTTACGGTGTTTTGTTTCGGACACTCCCAAGCAGTGAGCGCGATAGTTGGCTTGGACGGAATATTGGTACAACCTTTCCTATCACACGGCGGCACGGACGACTCCTTTCAAGATCCTTTATGGGCGTGATCCTTCGTACTAGGTGCATTACGGTCATTGAACCACCCTGGTGTCTCAAGTTGAGCAATACTTGGAGGAGAGAGATCGTATGTTAGACGAACTAAAATCATATTTGGCGAGAGCTCAGCAGATCATGAAGAAGCAAGCAGATGGGCAACGGTAGGAAGTACAATTTGATATCAGGGAGAAGGTTTATTTGAAGTTAAAGGTCTTATCGATAGTGCTCCTTAGCGCGACAATGGAATGAGAAGTTATCACCTCGGTACTTTGGACCTTACGAGATCATTGCACGTATTGGCGTTGTGGCGTACAAGTTGGACTTGCCACTATCGTCCGTGATACACACGATATTCCATGTGTCATAGTTACGCTGAGCGATTGGTGACCAGGCATCTCCTTCCTTATTGCCTTCGAAGTTGACAGACAACAATGAGGATGTAATGGAGCCAGCAACGGTGGAGGGTGAGCGACGAGAGGTCAGGAAGTGCTATGGGGTGGAAGGGGCTGTCGAACTACCGAGACGACTTGGGAAACAGTTGATGTAATCCACCAGCAATTTCTGGAATTCCACCTTGAGGACAAGGTGTCTCTTAAAGGGGGGAGTACTGTTAGACCGCTGATTGTACACACTTACGTGAGGCGTAAGTTGAGGGGTGTGAGAGTTTAATAATAATAATAATGGGCTGGGATTATTTCCTAATGAGGGGTTAGGGTTATGAGAGCGGGGGAGCGATTTTACATGAAAATTATAAGAGTAGGAGTAGGAGTCTTGGGAGAGTTAGTTGCCCCTCGAATGCAACCAGAATTGTTTTTTCATTGATTATTTGGTGAGTATTTCAAAATAAATTCCTGTTAGTAATTTCAAATTGTTACGAATATCCTTGGTTCCCATCAAAACTATTCGAACCTCTCGTGTCATGTAATGTGTTAAGAAATAAAACATTTACTTGAGCTCCTCTATCTCCTCTAATCCCTCGAGATATCTTCTTCAATTTTGGGACATCCTACCGGTAGTCTGCTTTTTGACTACTTAGGGGTTCCCCTGTTAAATGAAGCCCTAAAGAGTACCCATTTAGAAGATTACATCAAGATCCGAAATAAATTGAGTTCCTAAAGGGGAAATCTTTTATTTATGGCTAGCAGACTTGCTATAATAAAGTTTGTCATTGAGAGCTCTTTCATCCATTCTTTCTAGATTTACAAATGGCTGGATAATCTCATCAAAGACCTTAATAGATGTATCATGATTTTTTTTTTTTGGACAAGGTCGACTTTGAATCAGATGTTAGTCACGGCTTCTTGGAAGAAAAGTTTGTCAATGTGCGGTGTGGTTTTGGTTTGCGCAATCTCGGGATTAAAAATCGTGGTTTCATAAAATAAAAAAAAATATGTTTGCATGGGATTTGGTTACGACGGACTCTCTAGCCACTGTTTTATTGCTTCTTAGTACTTGATAGATCGCACGGTTCCTCGTGAAACTAGCGTCTGCTCTTCCATTTGACTTGACATGAACAATTGTTTTAAGTAGCTTTTTTTAGACATTCGTTGGGTTGCATGTGACAATTCTCACCTATATTGTTGATCGAAAAATTTACTTGGGTACTCTATTCTAGAAAAGGTGAATGTTGATAATTCGGCAAAGGTAAGGCATCAAGTGGCTATCTCTGAATTCTGAAAATATTAACGATGCTTGGTTTGACCAAAAATTCTTGACAGACATCATCCTGCTATCTATGAGGCTATAAGAAGTCATATTTTACCGGAGGGTCAAACAGATTGTTTGGTGTATGAGATATATCTAGACGGAGTTGTCTCACGTAAAAAATTATATAACAATGAGCTTCTTACCATAGGCAAATATATTTTGGATAAATCCATTCTTCCTAGACATTTTATCATTTGGAAAATCCTGCACATATGGACTGCTATGGAGGAAGATGTCCAACTCCTTAGGATTCATCAAGTGAGTTGTTGCATATTTTGCTTCTCTAGTCAAGAATATTTGGGTAATTTATTATAGAATTGTCCCTTTGCCAGATCCTTCGGTCAGATGTGATGGGTAAATTCCGCTTTAGAGCTTTATTTGGAGAGTTTTGCGGGATTTTTTGTTTGGGCTATGTCTTTGAAGCCAAGCTCGCAATAGGTTCATTGTGGAAAATTGTTATAGCGGCTGTTTGTGACATCATTTGGTGTTTGGGGAATGAACTTATTTTTTTTAGGGTGCTTCGACAACTTTCTTTTCTGATCTTTGAGTTAGTCAGACAAGTCAGGAATTTTAATCTAGGTTTTGTCTATAATACGGTGGAGGATCTAGTTATCATTTGAAACTTGGGAGTGCAAGTTTGCTATCCAAAGTTGTGCACCATCAGAGAAGTCCGCTAGAATTTTCCCCCAAGACACCGGATTAAGATAAACATTGACAGATCAACGCTCAGGTCTCGTAGTCCAGGCAGTTGTGGACGGATATTTAGAACGTCATGAGGCTCACTAAAGTATGTCTCTCATGGGGTATAGGGTTTTGTTTTGCGTTTTATGCTGAAATGATTGGCTTTATAATAGTGATTGAAAAAGAGAAAGAGTATAGTTGGTCTAATTTATGGGTTGAAACGGATTCCCTGTGCTCAGTGAATCTTTTCAATGCAGGAACTGACAAGATTTTTTTGCGATTCAGAAGTCAAATGTTGAGCAGTCAAGTTGGCGAATAAGATGAATTAGTAATTTCGCACATCTAACGAGTAGGAAATTGCGTTGCAGACAAGTTAGCTTCTTGGGCCTCTTGCTCAAAATCAAATTTGGTGGATGGGCATTCTAGACAATTTGGCATCCTTAGCCTCTAAGGATCACATTGATCTCCCTTATTATCACTTTTCTTAGTCTTGGGTCATGCATTCTAATTGCAGAACTATTAGAGTGTATTTTATTGTATTGCGTGCATGAAAGAATTTGTCAATGTATTTGTGAGAGTTGAAACACGGGTGTGTGAATTGTAAGACGAGGGGATCTCGTCGAGTTTAGATCATTAGGTGTACGGGTAAGCGACGACTTGATGCAGGAGAGAGTCCTAGCACATATAAGTAGTCCAATTATACTAATTCGACATTTTACTAGTGGATCTTTTCATCTGGGCGTAGTCCCGCAGACGTAGGCGAAGCCGAACTGCGTTATCAATTCTTGTGTTTCACTATCTTTATATTCAACACCGTTTTTATTACTGTCCCTCATCATTATTTTAATCATTCTCTAGTGTTCTTACGGGTGTTATAACACCTGAAAGAACACCCACTAACAAAGCGGTTCTTTCAGTGTCTGTTTGAAAAATAATTGATGATACTTGGCTTTTTAGTTTAGGGAAAAACTGTGGTAATCTACACACTACTGAATAGTAGAATTCAAAATCGATAGATTTATTTATTTTTATTAAAAAAATAATAATTTAACTATTCAGAGTTGTAAAAAAAAAAAAAATTTAGCCAAACAAACTTTATGTGTTAAACATTGATATACGTGCATGGAGAGAGACTAACCCATCATTCAATGGTTGCATATCCTTTGGTGCAATGGAAGATGAATCTGGATCAACATTCTGCTGTTCCACTCGTGCCTTTTGGGCTAACAACAGTTTCTCTTTCTCCTTTATCTGGTGTTTAGAAAGACAAGTGAGCTACACAAAATCAGACTCAAAAAATATACCAACGAACTCAAGCTAAATATGTATATGTGAGCTATTATATATCAGTATATGCATAGAAAATATCTTCTTGAGGGCAGTGGAAAAAGAACTTTCCAATTTTTGTAATAACAGAAAAGCTTCACCTTCTTTGTGAGTAAGTTATTTTGCTCTTGTATTGCCCTGTCCTGTCACGGCACACATCAATCGATCAGAATTAGCTCGCATTTCCGCTTGTAACTTATTAAAATCGCGCTAATCTTAATATTCACACGGGTTTGCCAGGGAATATTGTTACCTTTTTTTGGAGCGCTGAAATGGATTCATACATGACGTTGTTCTGCATTTCAGTGACGAGAAAGCCATTTCAGTCCCATTTATCTACGAAGTGCTAGCTAGTCCAAACATATAGTGAATAATTGTTCACTCACCTTTCTCGACCTAACGTGCTTGAGTGCAGTCTCAATCTGATGCTCCAAATTTTGAAGCTCTTTCAAACTTAAAGAATCAATTTCTTCTCCTTTGAAATTCCTGCAATGTACATATTTTGGTGTCCAATTAATGGTATTTGGTAAAATATGTAGAAGATTGATGCTTAGAAATGATCAAGTTCATACTTTTGATTTTTTTCTAAAACCTCCATCCTGGCCTTGAGCTTTGCATGTTCCAGAGTCCAGCTTTCCTGCGTGATCAATAGCTAATTGGATAGTACCTTTTTTTTTTTGTGTTTTTTTTCTTATTATAGGACAATAAATTTGTTAACAGAAAACGAAGCTAAAGAAATATAATATGCCTGCATAAACAAGTATTATTACATCTTGGTCTGAGTTGTTTGACTTAAGCTGCCTTTCTGCAAACGAATATCTTTCATACCGTTCGAGTATTCTCTCCATGCTGTCACCCAAAGAAAGTTATGAAATAGTGAGTTCACATAGTACGGTTTTTCAGAACCACATCTTCAGTCAAAAAAAAAAAAAAAAACAGTAAAACTATTTCGAAAACTGTTTTTTTTTTTTTTTTTCATGCGTAAAACCAAGAAGAACAATGCGTTTTTTCATTCATTATGAGAACAAAAACATAGAACATTATCTTGAAAATGTGTTCGTCTTCATGCCAATACAGGAGGCGGAAACAGGTACCGCCTCCCGTTTCCGTAAAATCACGAGTCTGGCACTGTTTTTTTATTTTTTTTTTTTTTTAATTTGTGACAGTTGGATTGAAATCCAACGATCAAAATTACATTTACAAACTTTAGAATAGTTTTAAAATTAAGTTAAAAAAAAAAAAAAAAAAACGGTGCAGGTAGCAGAAAAAACGGTTTCTGCCTCGTTTTACACGGAAATGGATACCTGTCCCGTTTGGACGACGGAAACAGGTCTTCCATATCCGTTTTCGTATAATCCGGCAAAAACAAGTACGAATGACCAGTGGGTACTCATTTTGCTGGGACTAATTAGCACATGGAGAGTCATAGACACCGTAGTAAAATCCAAAGAAGAGAGGCAAATATTAACTCAAGCAAAATTACTTTTAACCTATAAATTTACTCTACCTTTAATTTTAATTGTACTTAAGAGAATGGTTTTGGGAGGAGTATTTAAGTGAGTCAAAAGCGTAAGGAATATATATTAGACGTGAAAATTATTGATTAATAATAATAATAATAATAATAATAATAATAATAATGGGCTGGGTTTTATAATAATGGGCTGAGATTATTTCCTAATTAAGCTTTAGGGTTTATTTATACGAAGAGGGGGGGGGGAGGCTGAGAGAGGCTATTGAGAAAATTGGTGAGAAATAATTAGGTTTTAGTAAATTAGGAGCAGCTTAGGATTGTGGAGAGTGGTTTGCCTCTCGAATGCAACCAAATCAATCGAACATTTGTTCTTAGTGAGATTCTGTGTTAATTTGTTTGTGAATTATTGCTTGGTTCCTATCAAATTGGTATCAGAGCACTTTTCTGGGACAATGGCAACGAAAAAAGTCGAAGCCTTGGAGGAGAAATTGGAGTCCGAGATCGGCGCGGTGAAAACCGCAGTGGAGTCCGAGATCGGCGCGGTGAAAATCGCAGTGGAGTCCGAGATCGGTGCGGTGAAAACGACGTTAAACGAACGACTTAACCAGTTTCAAGAACGATTTTCGAGCCTTGAATCCATGCTCCGACGTCTGATGGAAGAGAAAGCCATCCCGCCGTCGGCAAGCAAGGTGGACGCGACGGCGATGGCGACGGGGAGTCCCGGCGACGCAACCATTAGCGGCGGCGAAGGCGGACCGACGGTGATGTACGCGCAGCGGGCCGGAAAGGCCGTCGCGGAGAGCTGGCAGGAACCACGCAGAGGGGGGGAAGGAGCGGCGATCGCGGGAGAGCAGGGGCCGACAAGGCTTGAGGCGGCACCAGACGTGGACGAGGCGCTCGGGGAGCGCGATTGGGGGCGGCTCCGCGCGAGTTCCGGCCAGGTCTGGCCGACCCATCCTTTATCCGGCCAGATCAGATCGACCCAGCCCCTTCCCGGTCAAATGGTAGTCGGAGACCATGGCGGGGCGGCGGCGCGGCAGCCGGCGCGGGGAGTCGGAGCGGCAGAATATCGCGATTTTCGCGATTGGAGCAGAGGGGGGCGCGAATATCGCGAATGGGACCCAGGGACTCGCGATTGGGGAGTGACCCAGACCGGTGACGGCCGGATCAGGGCCGGTGACCCTCGGGGCCGGCCGACGGGGGGCGGCGCCGACCAGGGGAAGGCCGGCAGCGGTGTTTTGGCACCGGGCAGGGGGCGAAACCCCAACGAACCCCTTGAAATAGGCGGGGTTGGGTGACCCAAGGCCCACCCGGTCAGATCTGGCCCGGGGGTCCTTTGGGCCGGACAACGGGGGGCGGCGCCGGCCACGACGCCACCGGCCACGACGAGTTTCCGCCGGAGAGGGGCGGCGGTGGTCACGGCAGCACTGGGCGTGGAATTCTTGGGCTGGAAAGAGTAGATTCAGCTCATTGTTGGCCGCGAGGCGGTGCCAACCCGCCGGAGAGGATGAGAATTGGCCGAGATTGGCCCGAATTTGGTAGAGATCCCGCCGAACAAGCAGATTGGGACGTTGGCATTGACGCGTGGGAACCGGAGGTATATGACGAAAGACCGCCGATGATAGGGCCACGGGATCCTCAATGGTTGGGTCGCGGCCGAGGATGGCACGAGGAGCAGCCTGTTTACCGACCTTATGGGGGACTCGGTGAAGGTCGTGGAGTGTTCCGTCCGGATTCCAGAATTCGAAAGCTAAAGATGCCGGTCTTCGAAGGCGAAGATGCTCAAGGGTGGATGTATCGGGTGGAGCGTTACTTTGCGGTCAATGGGCTAACCGAAGATGAGAAACTTGCGGCGGCGGCATTGTGTTTGGAGGGAAAGGCGCTCGCATGGTATCAATGGTGCGAGCAGCGTGATCCCATGCGTACATGGGAAGACTTTAAGATCCAGATCCTCGATCGTTTCCGACCACTACAGGATGGCGACTATCGCGAGCAATTTTTTGCCCTTATGCAGACGAGCACAGTTGGCGAGTACCGCGAGAAGTTTGAGATGTTATCTAGTCGACTACGCGGAATTTCCGAAGACGCGTTAAAGAGCAATTTTATGAAGGGGTTGAAGCCAGAGATTAGAGCGACAGTAAGGACACACGGGCCGCGGGGAATTATGGACACCATGAAGTTAGCACAAATGGTGGAGGATCAGAAGAGGATTGAGCAAAGTGATAACAGGGGATCGACTCCTGTCTATGGAACAGACCCCTATAGTGGCAATTCTAAGTTTCCACCAACAAAAGGGCAGACGGAAGCGTCCAAGGAACTGAGTAACGGCACTCAATCGGTGACACATTTCAAGCGCCTTACTGAGTCAGAGATCCAAAACAAGAGGGCGCAGGGGTTGTGTTTTCGATGCAACGAGAAGTTCTCTCCAGGTCATAGATGCAAGGATCGGTCGTTGCAAGTTCTAACCGTAGGCGATGAGAAGGACGTTCGAGGAGTGATAGAAGCTGAAGAGGACGAGGTTGTAGAGGAGGAACGTCTTCACCAAGACTGAGGCGACAACAGTTTTTGGGTATTCCACCTTGAGGACAAGGTGTCTTTTCGGGAGGGGAGTAATGTTAGACGTAAAAATTATTGATTAATAATAATAATAATAATAATAATAATAATAATGGGCTGGGTTTAATAATAATGGGATGAGATTATTTCCTAATTAAGCTTTAGGGTTTATTTATACGAAGAGGGGGGGGGCTGAGAGAGGCTATTGAGAAAATTGGTGAGAAATAATTAGGTTTTAGTAAATTAGGAGTAGCTTAGAATATATTTTTAAAATGTTATTCGTCCCCTCTTAACATACATGTTTCAATGACAAATTAACTCTAAAACTTCAACAGCTTAGTAAATTCTATAAGTGGCAATCTTACAGAATTTTAAATTGCAATAAGATTAAGAGATTTTTGTGAACAAAATTATTGGAAAACAATTGGAGTATATAAGAAGAATTGTGGCCATTGACAACGACGCGTACATGTATGAAAATTATACCACAAAAGCAACCAATCGAAATTGCACACTTCGCACCACTATCCGGCAAGAAGCTTGCTCTTTCCGACGCAAAACTCACACTTATTTGTAGAGATGAATCAGAACTGAGTGCATCTTTTAAAACATAGCATATGATTTAACATATCAGATTTTTATTTTTTATAAAAAAAAATTAACATTTCAAAATTAGTACAACTCAATGTATTTCAAAATCAGATTTTAAATTTTTTTTGCTATTTGGTTCAATTTTCCCTGCCGATTTGGTCTTTTACTAGTTAAGCCATTACAATCTAGACAAGAAAGCATGTATTCGCAAGTGATTTAGTGAACAAAAAACTAGAGTAGACATCAAATTCTATTCATACGTATGCTTTTATAAGCAATGGGCTCCAAATAGAGAAAGAGGTTGAAGCATATGCAAGCTTTTGACTTTGTTGCTTGCTAAGACTCGGAAAAAAAGTAGATGGAACTGAAAAAGTGTGTAAAGAACAAGGAGAGAAAAACAACCTTCTTTAGTTGATTGGTGAGTTAGGAGGTACGTAAAATGTTTGAGCACAAACCAATTACCATTTATCAATTTGTTATTAGTTTATTTTTCAAATATAAAAAAATACGTATCATCTTAGATATAAAGTTTTTGAGCTAAAATCTTTATAATGTTTGGAAGGAGAGAAAATAGAGATCCTCAGTGTACTTTTTTACTCTCCAATTTTCCGCTTCTCTTTCTATTTTTCCCCTAACAAACAAGTAAACATACTAACTTTATCAAAAAAAATCTCAACATCTACTTCTTTCTCTTCTTATTTCCACCTTAAATTCAAGCAAACTAATACCATTCTAAGAGCCATTAAACACAAAGAACTAAACCTTGCATATACCTTTTAAAGATTATTGAGCAAATAGCTATTTTTTTAGATGCTATTTTAAGAATATAACCAACGTTTTCATTAATTAAGGAAGTAGTTATTTTTTTAACTATATGATAGTGTGATGTTATCTTTATGCCCTTAGTTTTTTAAAGGGCTAATGACTATTTTCTTAATTTTTGAAAACATGAACTAGAAAATGACCAAATACTATGTACTCCCATATTTTTAAAGGCATGCATGCTTTAACCATTTCTAAATAGAAACAATCAAGAACAAGACACAAAACCCACACACATACATATTGCTAAGAAAATCCTCCAAATTATAGTCGACTTGAGTTCAAACATAGTATCTCAAAAGTAGTTAGTAGTCAATAAGTAATTAACCTTTAGGTATATATCTAAGCCAAGTATGCGAGTAAATCACAAGCATAGTTGTTTAACTAAGCTTTTGTGATTTATGTTTATTTATATTCAAATCAATTGTACGTCTTGACTATTAAGCGATAATCATTTCTTGAGTAATCATTGTGCCGCACGCGACAAGCAACTGTACCAGGAGTTCTAGGTTTTAAACTTATAGAAATTCTTATTTGGTTATAACCATACTAGAACCAAAATACATGGTACAAATCCCTTCAAAAAACCAAAAAAAAAAATACCGTGGATGAGCTAAAAATTGAAGCCCCATTTTGCATGAAAAATTGTTGGAAATTGGAACGATATGTTTACACAAATGATCCTGAAATTATTTTGACAAGTAGTCTATTTGTTTTTTGCAAATTCGACTTGAAATCTATTTTCTTGCAGTCCCACAACTCTTGATGATATCTTTATCGAAGGCCATTAAATGTTGAAATCTTTGTTAGAATTTTTATGTTTTCTCATAAACCATATGCTCTTGACTTGATGACCAGAGAGATAAATGATGCTTCATTTGTTAGAAACATATATATTAGAATAGAGCCAGTTAAGCAATTAGCCATTTTAAAGGTAAAATTTGAAGAATTTAGCTATAGTTTCACGAAATTAGGGATTTAACCATAGCATGTAATATTTTTTGTAATATGTAACATATATACGTGTAAAAAATGTAACATTAAATATAACATGTAACATAAAATATTACACTTTTACACTTATATATGTTTCATGTACCAAAAAATGTTACATTTTATGGCTAAATCCCTAATTTAGTGAAACTATGGCTAAATCCTAAAAAATTACCCAAAAACTTGGTTAAATGCCTAAAAACTTCATTAGAATAACTACAACATTTTGGACCTATTTTTCTTAAAAGGAAAAAAAAAAATAGGATCACCATATATAATTCAATGCCAATTTCCAAAAAAGTAAAAATAAAAATAAAAATAAAGGCAACATTTATCACTCATAAAAAAATTCGAGGCTGCTATTGCGAAAAGTTCACATAAAAATCTAAAAAATTTTACACAAGTAATAGCAAAGAATTCCTCAAACTGTATAAAAACTAGGAGAAGTTAAAAAACAGATTAATTAAGAAGGAAAAGTAAAAGGATGAGAAAAGGCATAGTAGTCATGAAAGAGAGCCTAAAAATGGACATATGTAAAAGCTGAGCCAATGTTAAATCAATAAAATAAGTTATACAATAACTCAATATTGAGCTGTCACTATTGCTTTTCGGACTTCAAAGTGAATAAAAGTTGCTTATCCACATCCTAATGCACATTAAACCAATAAGTGTAGCTTGATAGTGGTTATAGTTTTAAGCTCCAAGCCATTCTTCAGAATAATAAGCAATTAATAAGGATTCATCAGAATAATCACTAAGCAATTACTAAGCATTCATCAAAATAAAAATGTGCCACAAAGAATAGTGATGAATAGCCATCACATGCATGGACCATAATTTGGCAGTAAAACATAGTAATGGCATGTCTTTCTTTTTCCTTTTAACAGAAGTTGTTAAAAATCCCTAATAAGGTCAACCATAATAAATTTTTGAGTCAATTAACTAAATAAGCAATTTTGAAAAAGGCCTTCTAAATTTTAGCTTATATTACAAAAAATTAGGAATATAATCATGGTCTAGATGCATGAATGAACTACATTCCTTATAGCTAGTTGAACTCCATTCTTTATAACTAGTTGATGAGTATTTTCTTAATAATTGAAAACGCTGGTCATATTTTTAAATTACTTAAGGAGAATGATTACTTCTTACTATTTTACTTTTTAATGTCAATTGTGATTGCGAACATAAATATCTAGTAGCTTACCAATAATGTTGATTCTCTTATAGATGTTCCTCTAAGACCGCTTAATATTATAAATAAAAAAATGATAAAAAAAAACTAAAAAAACCTAAAAGTACAAACTAAAAAAAGGCGTGCATCAAACATGCCAAAACAATAACATAAGATATTAGAGTTTAATACATCAATAACTTTTAAGATTAAATTAGGCACTGCCAAATAGTCAATTTTTTTAACTTTATATCACATCAATCAATTATAGTAATATATATATTACTTTGCTAACAATAAAATAAAGATAATTTTCTTGTGCTTTGTACATGGATTATCAATTTGCTATTTATAAACACAAGACGTTCAGAGATTGGCTAGTCTAAAATCAAAACGTTTCGAAGATAAATACAGAAAAAAAAATACCTTCTAATCAAATGGGGATTTGTCAATTACATTATTATCCGGGAATCAACACTATCTAGCATCAAACTACACTCCAAAAAGTTTAAAGACTAAAAATAATAATTTTATTATACTTTCAATCTTTTTGAAGTTTCAATAAAACCAAATGGGAAAGTTTGAACTTATGAACCAATAGTTTACGGGGAAAAAACTTAAAACAATTCATAACATATATAAAGTTAATATCTGTAAAATTCGGGATATTTATTCAAGAGAAAATATGGCGTGTATATATAAACGTAATACCTATCTGATAAATAAAGATTTACAAACTGCTATGTCATAATGAACACATATACGAATCCAAAGTGCAATCATCCGTTTACGATAACTAAAATTTTTCCCAAAAACAAAGTTACCAAAAATTAAAATAAAACAATAACCAAATAATATCTCCACTTTGAATTTATACGATTATCAACGTTTATTAATCCCAAAGAAGATTGTTCATATTAATTTATTAATATTCCTCTTTCTCTCTCTGTCTTTCTCTCTTATCCGGTATTTGGGTAAAACTGAGACCAATAACGACAACAACGTTTCTGCATGAGATCTCACAAGCAATAAAGCCAAGCATCAAAAACAAAGGCAAAAATAGAAACTTCAACCAAAAATATATCAAACAACAAATAATTCTACTATATAAGAGAAAACGATAGAGATAGAAAGATATATAATAAATATTACTTTCTCGGGAAATTTATCAAACATAAAACAAACGTCAATATATGTGAGTCTATACAGACACACAGACACACACACACACACACACACACACACACACACACATATATATATATATCTTACCAGGAATTGGTGGCGTAGTCGGCGAGCTTGCCTTTGGTGGAGAAGACGATGAGAGCGACCTCGGCGTCGCAGAGAACAGAGATCTCATGAGCTTTCTTAAGCAAACCAGAACGTCTCTTAGAGAATGTGACTTGCCTGTTGATCTTGTTCTCGATCCTCTTCAGCAGAACTCTTCCTCTCCCCATTATTCTCTCTCCGGCTAATTTTCTCACCGGCCAGAAATTTTCTCGAGAAAATAAATAAATCAATCTCGCACTTTCTCTCTAGTCTCTAGTCTCTAGTCGCGAACGAAGAAAGATAAGAAGAGAAGAAACAACGTGTCGATGTTGCAATTGTTGATTTGGTCCGTAGCTTTGTTTGTTTAGTCTGTATATATTTATTATATTTTTTGTTAATGAGAAAGAAGATCAAAACCGGTTTGGGACCACATGGGAGGTATTGGAAAACCGGAGAGGTTTCGTCACAGATGTTGTCGGATTCTTATTGGTTGATGGCACTGTGTCGGACATGTTATTGTCGGTTTGTGTTTTTGTACCAGCGAATCACATAAATTGTCACTCACTCGCTCTTTTTTTTTTTTTTTTTTTCTTTTTCTTTTTTTTTTTTTTACATTTTGTAATTTGTTTTCTGGTGAATAGAAAGTGCCCGTACTCAAGTATCAATGCTAAAATTTGGATTCTCTTATGATTTTTTTTTTTTTAATGACGGTGAAGGACAATTATGGACCTATGCTCATATATAGTTAGATTTTTTTTTTTAAAGACTTATAATTTATTGAAAAATTAAAGGGAATTTTAAGAAAATAGCCACTGTTTACAAAATGATTTTAAAAAATAGTCACAGTTTCAAAAAATTTAAAAACTAGCCCTTTCAGAAATTTTTGACACGTGTCAGAAATTTCTTACAGCACATTTTATGTATAATTTTGTTATTGTCAGAAATTTCTTACAGTGTGTAATGGCTAGTTTTTAAATTTTTTGAAACTGTGGCTATTTTTTGAAAACACATAGTTCAAAATGGCTATTTACCTAACTGACTCAAAATTAAATCTGATAATTTTACATTATTTTTTGTCATAAAAAATTTACTTGAAAATTTTATAAAATTAAAAAAATAGAGTTTTTTTAGGCATTTAACCAAACTTTTTCATAGTTTTTTAGGATTTAGCCATAGTTTTACGAAATTAGGGATTTAGCCATGAAATATAATATTTTTTGTTACATGTTACAAAAAATATTACATGCTATGGCTAAATCCCTAATTTCGTAAAACTATGACTAAATCCTTCAAACTTTACCTTTAAAATGGCTAATTACTTAACTGGCCCATTAAAATATACACATAATATTTTCAATAATTAAAAAATAAACAATTCCATAAAATTATAGTTTAATAGATTGTTAAATTGTTTGATTTAGTTTTTTTATAATTTTCAATTGAGTATTTACCCCTTGTTTGGTTCACTCTTTTTAGTTATTCAATTCTATTTCATTTTATTTTTAACTTTCTTAAATTCTTATGCAATTCAACCTATTCCATTTCATTTTTTTCAACTATTTTTTCAACTTTCCTAATCCCTATACAATATTCACAAATCTCAACCATATATACCATCTTAAAATTTACAAAGTCAAATAATTTCATAATCATTTCAAATCATTTTACATACCATTCTTCGACTCAATTTTTTTTTTTTTTTACTTTTTAGTATTTCGCGGCTGTGATGGATTGCCTAAGCACTCCCAATGGCTATTTTTTTAAAATTCTCTTAAAAAAATAATCATGTCAAGAATTTAAAAACATAAAATAGTAAAAAATATTCATTGTATAAGAAATTTTTTAATATTTCAATTTTTACTTGTTTAATATCTTACAAAAGTATATATATATATATATATATTTTTTTTTTTTTTTGTTATTTTCTATCATAAAATTCTTGGCATGTCTATTCTTTTAATATATTGAAACATATGTTACTTATTAAAAAATACATTTAATTTTGGTTTATTTTTGTAACTCATCCAAATATTAATCCATAGGCTGCAATAAATAAGTTCCACAAACAAAACCCAAACAATCGTAAAAAAACGAAATTATGCAAATATGAAGCACTTTTATTGTTTTACAAAAGCAAATATTTCAAACACAATAGTAGACAAATCTGATTAGCAAAACCTAACTCTCATGACGACCGCATTAGATATATTTGTTATTGTTAGTTTTGTTTGTTTTACTTTATTATAGTATTGAATATTTATTAAAATTTAAAATATGTTGAGTTAAGCATAATTTTAGTATATATGTAAATAATTTTACGTACAATAAGATTAAAATTATAAGTTGACGTATTTAAACTAATCTGTGAGAGATTAAGGAGTAAAGATCTCCTTAATCGATATTTACTAATCGGTTCTCTTATAAAATTCACAACTATATAGTTAAAATAGTTCTCTTATTCGTAATTTAATAATTTGATTATTAAAACTATAAATGCAAAAAAAAAAAAAATTGTCATTTATTTCATTTTTGTCCCACACACAATTTTTCTCCCCAAAAATATACTCCTCTCTCTCTTTTCCTCTCATTTTCTCCATACATCACTTTCTCTTTCTCACTTCTCTCCCGTCCATCTCTTTCTCTCTCTCTCTCTCATCAAAATTTTTTTCAAAAATTCTTCTCAACTTTAAATCACCATATCTCCCACATCTAAAGTCCAATCAACACACTTGTGGAAAGCTTATGACGAGAGGAACACATTGAAGGGCGGGTTGTTGCCACAAGCCGTTGGATTTGGCCTAAAAATAGCCTAGAAAGTTTAGATTTTTGTGTGCCATAGTTTGCTCATTTTCGAGCCAAATTTGAGAAAAGAACACAGCCATTAAGCTGGGGAGGGTCTTCCGATTTATTAGGCTGGGGGAGCTTGGCCCATGTCACAGCTGGAATCCATCGCATATGCCACCGCCTACCGGCATGTGATCCCTACACGCTGTTATCTGTCGGCTGCCACCAAAGACAAGTGCAAGTCCTCCCTGACAAGGTAGAGCTAGTGACCACTCCCCCGCCACTCACATGCCCACCCATTAACTGCATCGTCGAAAAATCACTTCGCCGTCGACTGTCTTCTGCTCTATTGCGGTCGCACGCTGCCGCCGGTCTTTTGAGGTCATATTGAACAATGTGTTTTATAGAGGGTTTTTGGGCAGGAATACCCCTAAAGAAATTTTTTGATCTGATACACGGTGTGTTGTTAACTTTGATTCAAAGTTTCAAAAATATATCGATCAAATTGGACATGTTCAGGACTTCATTTACTGAAATAAAACTCACCATTGGATTTGGAAGGGTCAAATTAGGTTGGGCGAGCTAATCGTAGATTTGAACGGCGATAGACTGGCTGTCTCATTTTACGTGCAAAAAATTGAATATGTCTTATATGGATCTCATAACTTCGGACCTCTTATTAGTGAACCGATATCAATTTTTGATTCATTTCGACTCACTGATCGGAATAGTGACCCTTGTTGGTGTGAATTTGAATCAACGACGAAATCCGCACCTCTAGGATGTGATGCGGCAATGAAAAGTAAATTTGGTCAGAATTTAGATTAGGAAGAAAATAAAATAGAGATCATTTTTTAAGTGATTCAGTCCTCTTCCGGAGTAATAACCTACGTCCACTCAGAAATGTATTATGAATATTTGATTCCCCTGAATTCCAACCAACCCCCCCTCCAGTTCCTTCATTCCCTTTTTATATTTGAGGAATTAAGGTTCGGAGAAGGTCAAACCATAACGCACGATCCCTCACAAATCGGGAGTAATTGCTGAATTAAATGTGCAGTTATTAAATGAGCGGTTATCTCTTCCTAATGACTCGATAATTGAATTTTCTAACGGTTATATCAATCGCGAGTCTTACGGTCTTAATTACAAAATATCCCACGACTGGGGCTAGAAAAGCGGAACAGAAAGAAAAACCTAAACTACCAAATGTGGACTTCATATTCGATCGGGGATCACCAGTTTCGCGGGACGAGCCTTCCATCTTGAGTGAAGTCCTTACTTCCTCTCTGAGGCTAGCTTCGCGGGAGTGGATCATCTTCGATGATTCGCGGCCTTCTTGTCCATCAATCCCTCTTCAAGAGTCTTGTCATAAAATCAACATTACCTTCGGTAGTAATTTTTCTACTTACCGCCGTGGGTGTACAATCGAGGATCATCTTCGACGATCCTCGTCCCGTCTCTGTCCAGAGGAGGTTCCTGTGATGACGTGGCATTCCTTTCTATTGGGATCGGGGACTTGTGCTCGCATTAAATGTTCCTCAGAGACTCCACCCCCGAGGCTATATTTACTGACAAAAAATCACTTACAACATCTTCTCCCCAATCCCAAAGGTACGAATCGTGCCTTGAGGGATTTCTTCCTTGAGAAGTTTCCCTCTTGAGAAGATGTAGAGTTCCCGTCCAAAATTGTGTCTTTTGATGGACGAGTATTTAATGCTCTGATACCTTTGGAAGATTTCCTTCGTTCGATATAATTTGCTGACGTCAGGTCATGATGAGATTTTCTTCGAAAATCCCTGACCGTCGGATGGTAAGGAGAAGATGCGAATCGGAAGGTCTAGATTCAGGCTCGGGGGAGGAGGTGAAAGGGGAGGAGTGAGGAAGTCGGTTCTCGCGTATCTCTTCGCCTTCCTTGACATCTATAAATTCCCTCTTCCTTCTCCAATTTCGAACCTTTAGAAATTTTGTGCCTTTGATACTCTCCGAAACCTAAAAAATTCTCCGACTCCCTAAAGTCTTCAAAAACTTCGTCTGATTCCTACGGAATCTTCGCCAAAAAGCCAGTCCAATCTGCGACCGTACTTCTTTTTCGAATTTCTAGTAAGTCCTCTGGACTCCTCTTTAACCCCCATTCTTTGACTGGCTTAGGGTTTTAGGTAGAATTTTTTGACTTCGTGACACTGATTTCGTCACCTTTTCTTTTCAAAAAAAATGTCTAACTAATCCGCATCGTCTTCCTCCGACACTCGATTTGGGTCGGAACCCTCATCCGAGTGTACGGAGCATTCGCCACCGGCTTCGTAAGTGGCTTCTTCACCGCCTCCGGCAGCGGAGATAGAGTCTCCTTTGGCCTCTCCACCGTATTCGCAGTGGAGCAAGAGAAGAAGAAGAAGTCCAGTAGGGCTTCTCTTGCGCGGCCATCTTCCACTGTGAACCTGGTGGACAGCCCGGCTTCGCGGTTCTCCAGTACCGCAGCTTCGAGGCCAGTCTCCTCGACTTTTGCTCCGCGGGTTGCCGAAGCCAGTTCCGTGTAACCGCTCCAGGCGACGGCTGCTCCATAGACGACAATCGTGGTAGCTGAGGAGGTCCTCGTGGTGCCATCGTCCATCATCATCGTGGACACCAAAGTCTCTACGTGTACGGAGCCGGACGTAGGGCATTTGAGGAAGCAGCTTCATCTGCCCGTGAACATAATGACCAGGGCGATGACCGCGGATGAACGTTCGAATCATCTTCTGTATCCCTTGGTCCTTTAACAAGGCCATCATGAAGCACGGGGCCAGGATGCCACTGCATCCCTTAGTTCAGGGAGTGTTGGCGCACTATGGGCTTTCCCCGAGACAACTAAATCCGAATGCCTACAAGATCATGGCGGGGATGTACATCTTTTAGAGGAGGGTGTTTGGGGTCAACCTCACCACGGAGGCGGTATGCACATTTACAAGCCCTCTTCGAAGAAGTCTGAAGTTAGTTACTTCTTCTTAGCTCCCTACGAGAAGAAGAAGATTTTGAAGACCAACTTGTCCTCGTCCTGCGAAGGATGGAAGGATAAGAACTTCTAGGTCGAGGGTAGCTTCGACCCATTTAGTTCCGTCGCGGGAGCCCAGATTGTCCCAAGAAACTACAACGTCCCTGGTGAGTTTCATACTTAGATAAATTTTTCTTTCTCATTTTTCTGTCTTCTTTATGATTTCTTCTTGACTAACCTTTTCATGGTTGGATGTAGTCGTTTATTCGACCTGAAGTGTCAGGTGATCAACGGCGAAGGATTTTGGAAGCCCTCGCCCTCCCATATGAAGATAGAGACGTCTGGGTCCTCGTCAACGAGGGCAACCTAGTTATCTATGGGTGGATCTCTACCCATATGGAGTTGGACTCGGACCAACTCTATCCCTACGTGCCGGCCTCAAAGAAACCGAAGTCAAAGGTCGGGGCATCTTCAACTGTGGACGAAGGAAGTGTGGCTCCTTCTTCGAAGAAGTCTACTTCCTCCGGGGCTTCAAAAAGAAAGAAGGATGCCTCTTCTTCGAAGAGGCCAGCTCCGTCCAAGCCCGCGGCTATACCTGCTCCGCTATCGACAAAAGAGGTTGAGGTCGAGTCTCCTCCAAAACCTTTTCAGAAGACGAAGAAAAAATAGTCGGAGTCAGCTCATTTGAAGATGGCTCTGTCGGATCTTTCTTCCTCCCGGAGTGAGAATGTTCTGACTTTCTAGACACGGGTCGTCCCCGAGTCTGAGAAATCTCAGGCGCTCTCGAAGGCCCCCTCGACGACAGTTCTCGAGGGAGGCTCTTTTGATGATGTTGCCCGAGAGGCACTAAAGGCTGCAAAGGAAGTATTCTGCAAAGGTGGTTCCTCGGCTACGCCGAATCCCCCTGTGACCTCGACAGAAGATCCTCCTTTGAGCATGGAGGATTTCCTTGTAGAGGAACAGGAAGATCTGACTCCTCTAGGGTCAGATGTTCTACCGAAGCTAACTCCGCCAAATTTGGCACTGACCTAAACTACGCCTGGGTCGGAACGTTGAAGACCGAGGGTAAGTAGTTGATGCATGCAAAATAGACACACGATGTATTTTATACTTGGAATAAATCTCAAATACTAACCTGTTTCGTTTTGTTGCCTTTGCATATGATTTCTTCAGTCGCCTTGGGCGTTCAAGGCCTTCGAAGCCCGCGACGAAAACCGTTCCCGTCCCCGAACCTTTCATCCGGGACAAGGCCAAGGGAAAGCGGCCCATGAAAGGTGATCTTTCTTCGGGAACTCCGCCCCCGAAGAAGATGAAGAGTCATGTCTAGTGTGAGCACGAGATGACCTCTGGCGGGAAATATCTAGAGACCGATTTCAACGAGGAGTTGGTTCCATCGACCCTGAAGACGCCAATAGGAGAAGTTCTGGAGGATTCTTCGCCAGCTGCCGAAACTAGGAAGAGGGGTCCCACTGAAGTCCCGAAAGATCCACTGAAGGACTTCGTGATTCCTCCGGTCGAAACTCCTTATGGTGAGGCGTCTTTCAACTCCTAAGGGTCATTCCCTTAGATTGCCGATCTTAGTCCTATGCTGGACGAGATATGGTATGAGGAGGGCTTCCAAGAGTTGTCCAAGAAACCACTACAAGTCGGCAATCGAGAAGGGATGCAGATACTCTCAAGGGTAAGACTCTTTATATTTTCTTCAAAAATTTATAAGTCTTAGACTCTTGATCCTAACCTCTTCAAACGATGCAGGTATTGCTCACGAACTTCATCTACTCCCGCAGGACGGAGGCCACACTCGCCAAAGGTCAACAAGCCCTAATCCAACTTCGTGGTGAAAACAAGAGGCTGGTCGCGGAGCTCGCGGAGGCTACTGTCACTTTGGACAAGGCAACCAAAATCGTGGCCTAGGCGAACGACAGCCTAGAGAAGTTGGAGGGTTATAAGAAGACCCGCGATGATGAGGTAGCCAAACTCTGAGAGAAGTTGCTTAAAGAGAGTGCATCTTACGAGGAGGCATGGAAGGTCCTCGAGGAAAAGCGCCGAATTCACGAGGAGAACCTTCAATCCGAGATGATTGCTCTCGAGCTGGCGATCAAGGAGGAAAGGGGGTTGAGAGAGACAGCCGAGACTAAGCTCCAAGCGGTCGAAGGTGAGCTCCAAGGGGTAACTACTGAGCTCAAATAGATGGATGCTGCTTTCAACGAAGCCAGGGCTAATATCCGTACTGCCGTAGCAGATTACAAAAAGAGCACTACCTTCAATAATTATATCGAATCAAAAAGACAAACGCGGCTCTCAAACTTTCAAGAAAGCCCCGGCTATAAAGTTGAAATGCAGCATACTACGTTTGAGGGCGCGAAAAAGGTGCTAGAGAAGCTTGATTCTCTTCACCCCGAGTGGAACGTCTATGACAGAATCAAGCGCCACTAGAACTAGCTTTCTCCCTCAGCCTCTTTTGTAATTTTTCTTTTTTGCCTCAGGGTCTTCTGGACGGCCATCTTTTATAATTCCCCGATAATGTTAATAAAACTTAGTTTGTGTTCTCACAAAATTGTCTAACTGTTTATCTCTTCCCAACTCTAATTTCTGACTTTATCTTCTGCTATTTCCCTTGGCTAACACGATCGAGTCCCTCCGGGATCAACCACGTAATTGTAAGTCGCTTCCTCTTCGAAGATCACAACTTATCTAAATCATGCCCTCTTCGACAGTCATAATTAAAGCAAATGAAGTGATTAACTAGACCGTAACTCAAACATAATTTTCTTCAAAAAATGTTCTAAGTCACTTTGGGTTCTTCCTTCTCCGAAGGATTATCTTGAACCAAGTTTACTTCTCCGAATGGAGATCTCGATCAAATCTAATAACCGACAAAATTTACAAGCACCCTATTACTCGCATCGGTCCCCGATGCTTCTGAATAAAGCGTGGCCTCTTTACTTTGCAAAAATTTTTTAAGTCTTTCAAACATCGGAGTTCTACCTTTAAGCATACTAAAGTCTTCTATTTTCTTCAAAATATAGAATGGTTCTAGGAGTAAATCAGCCAAATCCTTCCCAAGTTAATCCCCGAACATGTTAAGACCTGACAAGAAAAACATTTATATGGTAGGAAGCTTCAACAGTTAAAGCCTATGTAAGCCCTCCAGACTCACGCGTTCTAGCCTTGCACATCTTCGACGTACCTATAGGGCGCACCTATTTATTTATGATACCCTAGGTGCCCCCCTGTCTTCTTAGGTGCCGCTTCGCGGGCAAGAAGACCACCGATGGTAGTGTTTATAGGATTCATCCGTTTCGCGGTTCATTCCTTTATACACCGAGTTTATAGTCTACTCCGCAGTTTTTTTGAGTTTATAGTCTACTTCGCAGACTTTTTTTTATATGAAAAGAATAAATAATCAAGAACAAAATTTTTGGTACCACACTTGTTGAATTTTCATTGATAATCGTTGAATTACATATAATAAAATAGAAAACTAATTTACAAGCGAGGGGAGCCTACCGGTAATTTTTTTTTATGCTCCGCATTCCAAGGATGTCTTATTGGGACTCCAGCGAGATCCGCGAGTCGGTATGCCCTCGATCGCAGAACCTCGGTGATCTGGTAAGGTCCTTCCCATGAGTATCCTAGTGCTCCAGCTCCGGGCTCCTTGGTGTTTTGAAATACTTGCCTAAGGACGGTGTCTCCGACCTTAAACTTTCTTTCTCTCACCTTTGAGTTATAATACCTCGCCATGCGCTACTTCTGGGCTTCCATCTAGATCCTCGCGACTTCTCTTCTTCCTTGATTATGTCTCTCTCTGCGAATAAGAGTGAAGTGTTAGTTTCTTCGTCGAAGTTTTCATATCGAAACGAATGAACTTTCACTTCAGCAGGAATCATCGCTTCGGTGCCATAAGCCATGTAGAATGGAGTTTCTTCAGTGGCCGTTCTGGTTGTGGTGCGATAATTCCAAAGAACTAAAGGCAGCTCCGCAGCCTATCGTCCTTTGAGTGTGTCGAGACGTCTCTTCAAGGTGACCTTGATAATCTTATTGACGGCCTCAACTTGACTGTTACTTTGCGGATGATATGGTGCTGAGAAGTCTTTGTTGATGCCGAACTGATCACAGAGATATCTCACAGCCTGATTATCGAACTGAAGAGTGTTGTCTAAGATTAAGGAGTGAGGGATCCTGAACCTGTAAATGATGTGTTTGTGAATGAACTTCGACAGGTTCTTCTCGGTGATAGTTGAAAAAGGAATAGCCTCGGCCTATTTGGTGAAGTAGTCCACTACCACGACGACGAATTTAAGCCCTCCGGGCGCCGTGGGCAGAGGATCGATGATGTCGATTCCCCAATTCGTGAAGGGCCATGGACAAAAGATGACCGTGAGCCGCTCTGGATGAGCTCTAATAAGTGTAGAATATCTCTAGCACTTATCAGATTTCTTCACGTAATTGGCAGCATCTTGCTTCATCGTGGGCCAAAAGAATCCAGCAAAAAATCCTTGCGTGCGAGGACTGCCCCCCTGCGTGATTCCCACAGACTCCGTCATGGATCTCGCTTAGAACTTGTTTGGCTTCCTTGTCATCGAGCCATCGAAATAGCTATGTTGAAACTCATCTCTTGTATAATTTGTCGTTTAGTAGCAAGTAATGTTCAACATGGTACCTGACCCTCCGGGCCTGTTCTCGTCCTCCTTCAAATAAATGACGATTTCGTCCATCCACGAAGGCTCTGAGTCGATCGCTTCTACCAATTCTCGCTTTGCGATACTTGGTTCGGGGATAATCTCAATCGGGACTAGACGTAGTAGCTTTGCGTCTTTACTTGTCGTTAGCTTAGCCAAGGAGTCTGCATTTGAATTATCCTCGCGGTCGATGTGTTTCACTTCGTACCTGGAGAAGTTTTGAAGCTCCGCTTTGACCTTCTCCTGGTACGCTGCTCATATAATACATCGGTGCTTGCACTCTAGCAACCTCCTTGACGAGCATTGAACTAAATGCATGCTCCGAAACTGCGAGGTATATGAAGAGCTTTTCCCCCGATAATGGCTTCGCCAAAATCGGGGTGTGCCCAAGATAGACTTTGAGCTCTTGGAAGGCTCGTTCACATTCCTCTGTCCAAACGAACTCCTTACAGCCACGAAGAACGTCGAAGAAGGGGAGACATTTGTCAGTCGAATGAGAGACAAACCTGTTTAATGTGGCGATGCACCTCGTGAGTTTCTGGACTTCTTTTCCTCTCCGAGGGGACTCCATGTCGAGGATGGCTTGGATTTTTTCTGGGTTAACCTCGATTCCTCGCTGACTCATCATGAAGCCTAAGAACTTTCCAGCTCTTACCGCGAAAGTGCACTTATTCGGATTGAGCATCATGTTGGTTTGTCGAAGGATGGAGAAAGTCTATTCTAAATACGTGACGTGATCCTGAGTCTTCACACTTTTGACCAACATGTCGTCATTGTAGACTTCCATCGAGACTCCCAATAGCTCCGTGAAGATCTTGTTAACTAATCTTTGATATGTTGCCCCCGCATTCTTCAAACTGAATGGCATGAATTTGTAATAGTAAAGCCCGCGATCGGTGATGAATGCAGTGTGTTCCTCCTCTCGGTGGAACATGAGGATCTGGTTGACCACGAATATGCGTCTATGAAGCTGAGAAGGTCATGACCTGCAGTTGCGTCAACCATCTGTTCGATTCAGGGAACCAAAAATTTATCCTTCGGACAAGCCTCGTTGAGGTTGGTGAAGTCCACACAATATCTCCATCTTCTTTCTGGCTCCGGGACCAAAATAGGATTCAAAACCCAATCCGGGTACTTCGCTTCGCGAATGAACCCAGCCCTAATGAGCTTATTGACTTCTTCTTTAAGCGCTTGGGCTCTATCGGGGTCGAGTGGTCTCCTCTTTTGCCGTTGGGTCGGGACTCGAGGATCGATGTTGAGACGGTGGCACATAAGTTCGGGGTCTATCCCCTTCATATCGCTGTGACTCCATGCAAACACGTCTCGATTACGCAGTAGGCAGGCGATAACAGCCTCACGTATTTCTAGACTTAGACAAGTCCTAATTTTGACTTTGCGTACTGAGTCGTGGCTGTCTATGCCCATCTCCTCCGTTTCTTCGGCCGGGCCCGTTGATTGCTATTGGGCCGGCAGTCGTGGGTCTAGTTCGTACTGGATCTCGGGAACCCTGATGGTTAAGGCCTCATCTTCGGCCAACTCTGCTTCCCCGGCTGTCTGCTTTCCCTTTGAGTCCGCGGGAACCGATCTGACGCTCGTTGTGTAGCACATCAGAGCTTCATATTGATTTCCTCGGACGACTTCGACGCTACGGGGTGTAGGAAACTTCATGCAAAGGTAGTAGATAGAAGTGACCGCCTTCAAGACCACAAGGGTAGGACGGTGACGGCGTTATAAGATCTACCCTTGACCACCATAAAGCTGGACATAGTGGTTGTCCTCTTCGCCTCTTCGCCGAATGACCTGGTCAGATCTATACTTCCCTCCAGGAAGATAGAATCTCATGAAATGCCATAAAGTGGGCTCGCAGTCGCTCGTAAGCTTTGGGGACTTATCCTCATCTTCTCGAGGACGTCCAAGTACATGATGTCCACCGAACTGCCATCGTCAATAAGGCAGCAGTGGACCAGATAGTTCCCGATCATAATTGATATTTCCAAGGGGTGGTGCAGAAATCGAACGCCTTCGGCATCCGCTTCTGTAAACGAGAGCTCATTCGCAGCACCCTATAGGGTCGCAAAGTTTCCTTTGCGACTTGAAAAACACCTCCGGAAGGCTTCTGTCGCACCTCCCGGGCATAGTTCTTCATCGATCGCTGAGACTGCCCCCCACGATATGGGCCTCCCGCGATCATATGGATCTCGCCCTCGATCTCTCTGTTTGGCGGGTTTCCTTGCTCCGCGGTTCGCATCATTTCGGTAAACCGCGAGCTTTCCTCTGCGGATGAGAAACTCTATCTCATCCTTCAAGTCGAAACATGTCGCGGTTGTGTGAGCGTGAACATTGTGGAACAAGTAGAACTTGTCCTTATGCTTCTTCAGGACATTCATCTTCATTAGCAATGAGGGTCGGAAGTCAACCTCGCTTCGCGAGTTGACAAAGATCTCCTCGATTGAGGCGATAAGCTCGTGGTACATGCCGTACCGTTACTTACGAGCTCGAGCCACCTCGTTCCCCGGTCGTGATTCACGATGCCACTTTTCATCGCGAAGCTGCTGGCTTTCTCACGTGAGGGTCTCTGCAGGTCTCTTCTTATCCTTTCGTAGGTCCCTTTCGGGGTTTCCTCGGGAGGTCTTCGCAGCCCTGGACTTTTTCAAAGTCAAGGCCTTGACAATTATGTATTTCCTGACCCGATCCAGGAAATAGGAATACGTCCGCGACAGTTTTTATTAATAGAAAATATGAACAGAGTATCCTCGCGAACTGTGAAGTTCGCGGCCAGTAGTAGGTCATTATCAGACAGATGCCCAACCTCTACACTAGCCTTAGTGAATCGCTTCAGCAAAGTCTGGAGCGTGTCGTCATCCTTCTGCCTGATGCGGGCAAGATACGCTGGATTCTTGAGGTGCCTCCGGCCCCCCAAGAATTGCGAAGCGGACCTCGCTCTCATATCTTGCCAACTCGTGATTGAGTTGGCTAGAAGTCGATACCATCACCTGGGTACTTGGCCCGCAAGGGTGGTATCGAATAGACGGCACTTGATTCGTCATAATAATCATAAGTGCGGGCCACGAGGAGTAAATCCCCATGTGGTCAGAAGGATCCCCGGTCCCATCGAACAAGTTTACCTTCGGCAACCTGAGTCAATCGGGGATGGGGGCGGTGAGAATGTCTTCGGTCAAGGGAGTAAAATCCCCGTACAAAATGACATCGGGGGCAGTATCGTCGAGGAGCCCTCTGAGACGTTCGATCTCTGCGGGCAAGAAATCCTGGGTTCCCAGGGTCTGCCTACTGGGGGCGGTGGTAGCTGACCTATCACGGAGTCAGTCAACCAGCGGGGGTCGCGTACCTCTGATGCGGACCGCGGGTTGCACTGGAACACGCCTTATTGGCTCCTGTGAAAGTGGGCCCAATCTATCAAAGACAGACCCGGACTGGGCCGAATCCTCAGCTACGACAGCGGTAGGTCGCGAACCTCCAGTGCGGGCCGCGGGCTCGTGCGCCGTCGTAGTCCTGTGGCTGCGGAGGTTACGGGTTTCAATCTTGGACCCGTCAGTAGAGTTTTCCTCCTGGTCAACCGCGGTGGCATCTCCGGCAGCAACCTCGGCCAAACCTTCTTTTGCTCCGCCTGGAGCTGCGCCCGAAGCACATCCGCTTGCTCCCCGTTAGTAAGGTGCAGCAGTGGCTGACCTTGGCTTTTCCCCAAAGTCTTCATTATGCTGCTCATCCACGCCATGAATTTCTCCACGTTTTGCAGCCTTTGTTCGAGTGGCTCCTGTTCGGAGGTCATTGGGCTCTTTTCCGCAAGTCTAGTCGCCGACACCATTGATCTCCGATCACATGGAACCAACAATGGAAACTTCTCAAAAACCTGGAAAGAAAGGCAAATCGCCCTTCTTCTAGCGCCAATTTGTTGGTGTGAATTTGTAACAACGACGAGATCCGCAACTCTAGGATGTGATGCGGCAATGAAAAGTAAATTTGGTCGAAATTTAGATTAGGAAGAAAATAAAAAAGAGAGAATTTTTTAAGTGGTTCGGCTCTCCTCCGGAGTAATAACCTACGTTCACTCAGAATTGTATTATGAATATTTGATTCACCTAAATTCTAACCAACCCTCCCTCCAGCTCTTTCATTCCCTTTTTATATTCGAGGAATTAAGGTTCGAAGAAGGTCAAACTATAACGCATGATCCCTCACAAATTTGGAGTAATTACCGAATTAAATGTGCGATTATTAAATTAGCAGTTATCTCTCCCTAATGACTCGGGAATTGAATATCTTAACGGTTATGTCAATTGCAAGTCTTACAGGCTTAATTACAAAATATCCCACGATCGGGGCTAGAAAAGTGGAACGGAAAGAGAAACCTAAACTACTAAATGTGGACTTCATATTCAATTGGGGGTCACCAGTTTCCCGGGACGAGCCCTCCGTCTTGAGTGAAGTCCTTACTTCCTCTTCGAGGCTAGCTTCGCGGGGGTGGATCATCTTCGATGATCCACGGCCTTCTTGTCCGTCAATTCCTCTTCGAGGGTCTTGTCATAAAATCGACATTACCTTCGGTGGTATTTTTCTTGCTTATCGTCGTGGGTGTACATTCGAGGATCATCTTCGACGATCCTCATCCCGTCTCTGTCCATAAGAGGTTCCTGTGATGACGTGGCATTTCTTTCCTATTGGGATCGAGAACTTGTGCTCGCATTAAATGTTCCTCGGAGACTCCATCCCCGAGGCTACATTTACTAATGAAAAATCACTTACAAGAACCCTGTTTGTGCTTATTTTGCTCTGGTCAAAATCATTTTTGCATGCCAATACCAATAGACGGGCCCGTTGGATTACCCAAAAAAGTGTAGTACTTGACCAACCTACATGCGTATCAAGGTAGGTGTTCTATTACTAGATCTCATCTTTTCAATTTGCTAGGTGCCAAAGAAATTATTAAATAATATTTGAAGCAATATTTCAGTATCATTTAGACATAGAAGACGTATCTTTGCCTAGAATAAATTATTTGTTGCTTTGGACTGTTAGAATATTTGAATTAGACTATAAATGATTTGTCTAATAATTAAAGAGGACAATGTGACTTAGATTATATAAAAATAATATTAGTATTTATGTGACGGTTGTTGAAAGATGAATATCGAGTTTTGCTATGTTGTGCAACACGTTTTAGGATATGATGGATAAGACGCGTACCCCGACGCGTGTTGTAAAAAAGGATTGTAATACCGCTAAGAGTGGTTGGATACTGCACAGTATGCATCGAGTTGATAATTGATATCTGGTATTGGAATTAGTGTAAAAGGATGGTTCAAGTGCCTGCAGTGTATTGGACACCCAATTTTGGAGCCCGACCGAGTTACAATCACGGACATTTAGTCTACCTATATAGGTTCTAAGTCATATCTTCGAGGACCTAGTGTTGCTACTGTAACCTGTTGTTAGCCACCGACCGGTCTTCTGATTTTAGGGTATTCTTTTTGTAACTTGACCAGTGAACCCTCGAGTATTACCATCTCGACATTCTAAACTTATTTTGTAGTTTGTTATAAGTAATAGATCCTGCTAGAATGTTTCCTGGTTTTGGAGAAACATCCATGTTACAACGTCCAAAGGCTGAAAATGATTAATATAAAAGAGTATAGGGCTAAGATTAAAACATATAATAGGGTGGTTGTAATTATATCCCAAAAGCTTTTGCGTTAATAGGATAAATCACATCAAACTTGTTACCAATTTTTTTTTTAAAAAAGAAGACTTTAACCTCTCATTCGTAAAGAGAAAAAAAAAAGAAGAAAAAAGAAAGGTTCACTAACTGTTCTTGGGAGCTATTACAATATAGCTCCAACCCCCACAACCGTAGCCCATCAGAAGCATTCATATCCACTGGAGATCTCCAGAGACCACTAAACGACGTCCATGGTGTGGCTCTCTCGGCGGGAACTGCCGGTGAGAAGATCTGCATCTTGGGGACGCGGCGATCAAAGCCATAACTTATTGTGCGCATGACTTCATCGAAAATCCATATTTAAGTCGTTGGAGGCCGTATGACATCATGGTTTAATTATGGTGACCGCTAAAAATTAGTGGTAAAAGTTTACCGTCTCGTTAAGCGGCACGCTCTTATACGCTATCCGAAGGCCACCCTCATTGAGACATAGAGACATACATACATGCATACATACATATATATATATATATATATATATATTGATATAGACACTAAAATGAATCCTAGAGAAGATTATTTGTTTGATTTCATTTACGATGATTACGAAATTTCTTTTAGTCGCTGCTGTGAATTGTGAAAGATGCTATCAATGGCACAAAATCTTTTAAGAGGTTAAGAATGTGGGCGGCGAAAGTTTTGATGCGTACGACAAAGAAGAAAAGTGACCTAAGTCCACAGTCAAAGGCTTCCCGGGTAGAGTCGCCTTTTAATATAGGGAGTCTTTTGTGTGTTGATGGTGTACTGCAAGCAAGATTGGCCCGATTCCACACTCAAAGGCTTCCCGGGTAGAGTTGTCTTTTAATGTGAAGAGGTGTTTAGGCCCGGCTCGTCAAATTGGGCTTCGGTCGAATACGGTACTGGTCTTGGATAAGGCACTGGATTTTAGACCGTCAACCCGCTTCGACGGACCACTAGTAATTCTCCCACAATGAGATGCTGGATGGTGAGTTGGAGTGACAACCACGAAGGAAAGCACCCATACCCTACTCTATATGAGTCAGTATCTACAAGAAATGAAAAGACAAACGGGTTGTGAGAAACCCGGTGGTGGCCATAGCACAAGCTATCCAAGTTAAGAGGTTAAGGCATAATATCCATGATTTTGAGCAAAATAAGCCAGACTCGTGCTTAGAGTGCAGAATAGTGATGATATTATGAAATATGTTATAATTCAACCGTAAATATGTAGTTGGCGGTTAACTTCAATACACGAACACGTAATCAACATATAGACATGCATAAAACAAGTAATTTACTAGCATGCTAAGAAAGTAATAAGATTGCCTATTGGCGGTAATAATGCATGTGTTCACATAATCACTCAATCAAATATGTATAATCAATCCATAGTATAGAGAAGTAATTCATTATTATTTAATAAGGTGATTGGGTAGTATATTGGTAGTAGCGACCGGAATCGGCAATAGGCGTAGCAGCCATAATATGACAAAGTAGAGGCATTTAGCCAAAGCCTGGGGCCATAATACTGTGAAATAAGGGCGTATAGCCGGGATTGATGCCATAATCGTGGTATAATAGTATACGAATTAGTAGAGTTATTATGACAGGTATTATCCTTTATGTATATGTGGAGCATGTTTACGAAGGATTTTTATATCAAAATACCCTTATGATAACCGTAGAAGACCACACAGGAATTGACATTATCATATATATGGGGAACATAATAATCCACTCATAGTAAATGATCCATTTCAGACAATAAGACAGATGGTCCCTGAGGGATGATAATGATAAGTGTGGTCCCAAAGAGCGATAATATGATAATAGTTTGTGAGTGGACGAGTAAGATAAGAAGAAAGAAACTAGCGGATAATGATAAATTTCTCGATTTACGTGATAAGACATATACACTTGGGACGGCTTCTAAGTCTAAGGCTATGCACGCAATCAGACAATGACACATGAAAATAATATGTAAGGCAAGTAGTCATATGATATTTTTAGATTCTGGCTATAACATGTGAATATGATATATGATAATTTGATAAAACGAGTTATCATGTAATCATGTTATGTTTTTGTAAGGCAAACAAGTAGGCATGTGATCAAATAAAGCATATGATTAAAATAAATAAGTACATAATCAGATTAAAATATATGATTAATACAACTAAGAATATGAGGAAGTGTATGATTACGATATGCAAATAACTAGCATGCCGTGACATGTATGAATATTAATAATAAAATAGTGACCATGTCACATTCATATAAGAGGGTTATGAACCCGTTGGTTTTAAATGAAGTGTAAATTGCAGGAATGTAAATTTTGGGAAAATAAAGCATATGACATGGCTTGGTTTGCGGGAATTTAAATGACTGAATAAATAAAAAAAATAAAGCACATAACATGACCTGATTTGCGGGAATTTAAATGACTGAAATGTAAATAAGAAAAATAAAGCACATGACATGGCTTGATTTGCGGGAATTTAAATGACTGAAGAAATAAAGAAAATAAAGCACAATACATGACCTGGTTTGTAGGAATTTAAATGACTGAAGAAACAAATAAAATAAAGCACATGACATGGCCTGATTTGCGGGAATTTAAATGACTGTAATGTAAGTTGTGAAAATATAAATGACTAAATCAATAAATAGTACAATTTCGGGACACACATGGGTCAAATCCACAGACATTGACCGGGGCATAAATGTAAATGACTGAATAAATAAATAAATAAAAGATACAGTGTCGGGACAACACATGGGTCAAATCCACAGACACGAACCAAGTCACATCACCAGAACAACACGAAGTCAAATCCTCAGATAACTATTTTTTAGTTTATAAATGAATATATATAGTGTAATAGTAAAGTATAACATGGTATTTATTTTGTACCTAACATATATAATATAATATATATAACATAATATTATCATATGGTAATTATCATGTACCTAATATGTAATATAGTGATGCATAGTATATATATATATATATATATATATATATAGCATGATAGTGCATGTATATATATTATATAGTATTGTAATACATATAGCATATAATATAGTATAGTAATGGTATAGCAATATGATATGATGATAGTATATAATATGGATCAAAGTATGGTATGATGATATGAGCTAAAGCATAATATGATAAACTAATATGCAATATGAGTTATATCATGAATGGGTAAAAATACTGAATAATAGAGTGTGTGTAAAAAAAAAGTAAGGTAAAATAATAAATAAACATCTTTTAGTTGTTTGATGAAGTTTTTGACACTATGATTGCAAAATATGTAGCACATGACACTTATGTTTGATATATGGACAATTTTTGATTAATGGAGGTATATTGATGAGGGGACCAAAACAATGATTGAGTGATGACTTTTATGGACTTAAAGTTGTTGGAGTATTTGGAAGAATAAATAAGGAAAAAAAAAGACTTTTGGGGTATTGTGATTTTGGGTGTTTTGTGTGAGAGAAAAAGAAAGATTTGAGAGAGAATATTGGCATATGGGTGGTATGATGTTGATTGTTATGATTTTGTGATGATTGTATCTTGTGTTTTTCATATGGTGGAGTCCCTATTTATAGGAAAATAATAGAGCAAAATGGAAAAGTTTTTAACTCTCTTAACTTGTGGTTAAGGGAAATTACTATTCTTCAGTTGTATTTAGTTAGAGTAACTAGATGATGTCATTGGATAATAGGAATGAAACTTTTTAGTCTCTTGTAATCCAAGTAATCAATGTTTAGTGGATAAGTGAGCAAAGCTTGTGTTATATTGGTGGATAAATAAGTAAAGCTTGTGTCATCCATGGAAAGACATATGGTTGGTGTTATGAGTGCTTATGTGGCCATCCAATTAGAGCTTGAGTTGCCAACTAATCACTATTTTATTTTTAAAAAATGTTAATTTTGCCACATCATGTGACATGTCACCATGGGTTAGTCGTGAGATGAATATTGACCTTATTTGTAGGCTTGATGGACTTTTCACATCTAATCACAAGTGTCATGTGGATTTAAAAAAAATGTCCAAAGCTAGAAATTAGGTTTTTTTATAAAAAAAAATGATGTTTATAAAAAGTGGTTATTTATTTTCTTAGTCTAACAAATCAATTCTATATTTAATAATGTGTTAATGAATTTTCTCAAGTAAAATTCATAAACTTTTAGATATGATTTTATTTGTTAGCCTTACTCTTTATTTTGAACCTTTCACTCCATAACCTAATAAGTCACCCCTTGTGGGCTTGGGTCCCTAGATTAAATAATTATGTATTTTGGGTAAAATATATTTGTGATTCAAAAAATAAGTGATTTTTTTTTATGATTTTCTCAGAAAAAATACAAGGATTAGCACAAATTTATATAACATTTGAGTTGAGAATTTTACCTTAGCTTATTGGGCCTCAATGTGCTGATGATGAGCTTCCATGGGCTTTTGATGAGGTTTGGGCCTTGATGAGTCTTTGACGGACCTTAACAGGTTTTGTGGGCCTTGATGGGCTAAATGGGCCTTGATGGATTTTTTAATAGGCTTTGATGGGTTAAATGGGCCTTGACGGGCTTTTTATTGGGCTTTGATAGGATCGATGGGCCTTGATGGGTTAAATGGGCCTTGATGGGTCCTTGATGTGTATTGACAGGTTTAATGGGTTTTGACGAGTTTTAATGGGCTTTGGTGTACTTTCGGGGCCCGTAAGACTTAATTCCGAGCTTGGGCTCGATTTTATACTTTGTTAAATTTTGACCATCAATAAAGAATTAATGGCAATAGGTATTTTAACAGGAAAAAAAAATCTCACTTTATTTTTAATGACATTATTTTTAATGACATTCTCATTGTTGCATAATAGTTAGCAAGGTCCACCATCATTAAATATATTTCTACTGGGAATAAAAATATACAGGCCCGCATGACTAGACTCACTCTTCAAACTTTATTTTGTGCATGAAGTCTCATGTTAGCATGCATGTACCTTATACATTAAAAACCACAAGATAAAATCTTAATGGTTATAAATCACGAAATATGGATGTTTCCTCTAAAACAGGAAACATTCTAGTCGGATCCATAAATAATTGAACATATATTTAATATTTCAAAATTAATATGAAAATTTGTTAGAAACTCACACTACATGATACCCAGACTAATTTAAGGTTTAATAAAAGAGAAATGATAATGGTTTCCTATCGAGCACTCTGTGCTCACCCCTCTCTCTCTATCCCCCCTTATTATGTGGCGTACAATGTATTAGAATTCAGTGATGATTGAGATCTTAAGTTACGGACTAGGGCTAAGCTGATGGTGTTGACTTCAAAATTATTATATTTTTTTATTATTAAATTAAACAAAACTATTAAATTTTATTTATTATTAAATTAATTATGGTGTTGTATTAACCGTTATATTAACTGTTGAAATTTAAAAGCTGTGTTTTCATGTTTAAGACCCTGGGCATAAAATTTCACAAATTGTGTTTCATGGTTTTATTCAACTTTTATTTAATTTATAAGGAATTTATTCATTTTTGTTTCAATTATAGTCTTTTATTTTTAACCCCCATTTAGGGCCGTTATAATTTTCGGTATGAGAGCCTAGGTTATGGTAACCTAGTAGTACAACACCACACCTTATTTTATAATAGTTCTGACTATTTCTAGTTTTGAAAACGTCATCGACTTATTTCTACTCCTGGTCTAAAACCCTATCGACAGTCATTATAGCTCGTCCACTATGCGATGTTCGAGACTATGTGTTAGGTTTTGAACTCAACTAGGTGGCAGTCATGTCTTAAGCTTCCTTTCAAACAAGCTAGAGAGCCTTGATTAATCTAGTGTCAAAATAAAAGAGCTCCTCAAGAGTTCATATCATATCAGAGGTTAATTCCTTCGCCCATCTTAGGCTTATAGTTGCCACGTTTTAACGACCCAAAACTCAAAACGGTATTTTAGTTCCGAAAAATACGGATAAATTTGTACTTTTTAAATTAAGTTACATAAACTAATTTTTAATACCAAGCATGAGGTTCATTAACCCTCACCATAACTAAAGTGGATTTAATTCTAAACTTTACAAATATTGCAGAATTTAAAAACCTTTCTTTGCCAACGATTAGCCGGTATTCCACATATAGTCTTACAGGTTGATCCCGTATACACTCGCTATCCCCGTCGTTGTCTACTCGCCATTTCGTTTCCTTTCATCTTACTTGCGACACGAGCACACTAGTGAGCTACTAGCCCAGTAAGTAGATTAGATAAATAGATTGCTAAGTCTGCTGGTAACAAACAACCCAAAAAGGTCACAACACAATCATCTAATAAAAAGACGGACTCAACGATCGAGTCATTGTAGTTCGAAGAGGAAATATCACTCTTAATCAACCTTGGCCGCAGATTAGATTTCAAAAATAGGGTGCTAAACCTGAACGGGGTATGATGCCTGCAAAGGAGTTGTGATGTGGAATGGGATCGGACTTAGCGGCCCATTAATTACGACTCAAAAGTAAATCTCATATCTTGTTCTAATCTCACTCAAGTTCACAACTCTCTGACTTAGCTTATAAAAATACTTGTGCATACGATTTACTATGTAAGGATTCTGATTCTATAATATTGGGGAGGTCTCGTCAGCCTCACCCCTACTCTAGACCTCTCAATGGTCATTCTAGAATTTAATACACATCTAGACCCATTCTCGGGTCGTTCTAGAATTTAATACACATCTGGACCCATTCTCGGGTCGTTCTAGAATTTAATACACATCTGGACCGATTCTCGAGTCATTTTAGAATTTAATACACATATGGACCCATTCCCGGGTCGTTCTAGAACTTATAAACGTTCTAGACCTCTTACGGGTCGTTCTGAAACCTTTTTCGACTAATGGTCATGTCGGACCGTTTCGGAATTGATTACGGAATCACCCCTTCGGGATAATTCGGGACACGTTATGGATCTTGGCCCCAAGGTCGTCCCGATATTATTTATGATTATGAGGACTCATCCTCATTGGGCCTCTCTGCCCTTTCTGAATCCTTTTGCGGCCAATGACCCCGTCGGGTCGTTTCGAAATTCGTTGTTGTACTTTATCCCGTCGAACCGATCCGGATCGTCAAATTATAAACTGTGGGGA
The DNA here is from genome assembly GCA_018132145.1 of Boehmeria nivea var. tenacissima. Classification (NCBI taxonomy): domain Eukaryota; kingdom Viridiplantae; phylum Streptophyta; class Magnoliopsida; order Rosales; family Urticaceae; genus Boehmeria; species Boehmeria nivea. Next base: position 5,696,084 of record CM030882.1, read on the forward strand.
GGGCCGTGGCTCTCTTCTCCAAGGCCCCTTGGGCCGTTCCGGATGGTCGTCTGCCGACCTCTTCAAGATATCTTGGGTCATTTCGAAACCTTTCACGGCCAATTGCCCCGTCGTGCCATTTCGAAACCGAATCATGATCGCGGCCCCGTCGAGCCCTACCTGGATGATCAAACTACATATGCCAAGGAAGGTCGTTTGCCGACCTCATCGAGTCGTTTTGAAACCTCACACAGATAATGGCCCTGTCGGGCGATCTTAGAATCGATCATGATTCGCGGCCCCGTCGGGCCCTACCCGGATGCATACGGTACTCCTGCAATAAGATCTCAACAACAAAAGTTAAGTAGTTTTATGTCTGTGGTCCCATACCCACCGACAGATAAGTCATATCAACATATACCTACGCAGGCAGACATACGCCCTACACTAGAACCTGAAACATGAAAGTTGAGTAGTTTTATGTCTGTGGTCCCATACCTACCGACAGATAAACATATAAATGAACACACGCACCAAATACATACCTAGAAAACACAACAAATCATAAACAAACCTATAGTCCCATACCTGCAGGCTCGGTGCACAAACAAGACAAACATGATCAAGAGCCCGTATTCACGGCCCTAGCGATAATGAAGATCCACATAATTTAACAGCCACAATTTAGAAGCATCGTATGCTTACCATTATCTCAGCACATGCACAATTAATTTAAAAAAACATAATCATAATTCAACACTGAGCCTCAGTGGCTCGGATTCCACACAAGAGATATTGATATAAGTCGAGTACTAAGACAAAAGTTACATAAGATGTCATCGAGACTTAATGCTTGGATTTTGTTTCCAACCGCTCGCTTATACCTTTGGAATAGGACGGCCAACGCTCGTGCGCCCGAGCTTGCTATGTTGACATTCCTGCACGATTTGATAAAATAAAAGAAATTTAATCAAGTTTCGAACTTAAACAAAAGCATGACACGAAACGATCGAACCCGCAACCCGATACTTGTTTCAAGCTCAAACGGACACATTTACAATAAATACAATCCAATACAACCAAAGCTCGTGCAAAAAACCAAATCCTCCGGATCACACAATTTTCTTTTTATTAATTTCAGAACTAAAATACCGTTTTGAGTTTTGGGTCGTTACACACGTACTTGCATTAGGGCTTAACTACTCGATGCTACCGAGCAAGAGAACATGCGAATCCCAATGTAGCGAGAAACTTAGGTTATGTTTCTATGAGACTTAATGACAGAATACCATCGGTTGGATAAAATTAATAAAATTTCTTAAACTAATCACGGAAATATGACGTAACAGAATATTAAACCAAGTTCGTAAAACCATCGTGAGAAAGTTCGGCAACTGTCGTAAATCCCCCTAGCAAGTATTAAGAAGTTAGAATGAGCCTCTAATGATGGATCTAAAAACTTCAATTTTTTCGTTGTGGTTACAATTGTCAAAATGGCAGAGAAGAACAAATATACCTGCTTTAAAAGAGAGCAGGAGGAATTAGTAGAACAAGGTCTGAAAATGATGATGAAGGACAAGACTTTGGGTTACGACTCCCAAAGCGATAGAACAAGTGGCCGTATTAGAGGACTGTACAACTGTGAAGCCAATGTTTTAGTACTCATCTCCCACCTATGGGCTCGCTTTTTATTTCATGAGATAGCGACCCCTTTCTTTTTATAGCTATGTGGCTTGCCTCTACATTATAACGGAATGACGAGACATGTGGCACCCCTTTCGACTTTGACAAATCTGTCAGAGTGATGTTTTTCGTAGTTTTGGGAATAAATGAGTTTTTAAGTTCTAAGCTACAGTGGATTGGTTCCGTACAAATGTCACCTAAGAAATGAGTGTCAGGGTCCCCTTCTTTCCTAATGTTACTCACTAGTGAGCATTAGAATGCAAAAGGATTTAAAAATGATCTTATATTCGAGCTCAATGGAAAAGACGGTGACACCAAACCTTATATTCAAGTAGTAAATACTTAGTCCTGGAAATTGAGCTGGGAATGCATTCAAGTGATCTTCCAAGCAAGGGAATTATTAGACAAGTAGGCCTTCATGAGATAATGTATCTTGAAATCATGTATGATGATAAGATATGATGAAGTTATGTTATGTCATAATTTCTTTTAAGAAAAATTATAAACTTTGTGAACCATGATGAGAGCAATGTTATATTATAAAGTATGGTGATGCTATGAATGTCATGATTCATGTCACTAATAATCAAGTGATAACATACGAATAATATGTGTCGTACCACCCGTCCTCCTTATGCCGACCTAAGGGCTTTAAAGAAGGCGGTTAATTGAATGTTATGATTTCGTCCCTTTAATCGACTTTAAGGCAATATAGGGCAGCTAATATGTATGTATATATACCTTTGGTCATTGAGGACCAGTGCACCCCTCGTTGACTATTGGTCATAGAGCGCTTACTAGGTACGTACACATATATGATGAGGATTCTATAGGAAATATTAGTAATAGAATGAATAATCAAGCATAAATAATCATGTATTGCATAACATATTTTGGTGAGAAAATAATTGTGCTTCACTGAGTTTTTAGTTCACACTTTTTTTCCTTCGTACAGTAGGTAGGAAACCTATAACATGATGTTTGAGTTGAGCGGCAACGGTGCAAGGTAAGCGAGGCAATGAGATGAGAAAGCCACGATATTGTATTTCCGATATTCAAGATAATTTATTTAAGTATGAAGTATATTTTTAATTTCCGTATGTTTTTAATTTCTATCTTTTTGATATATTTACAAGTAATGACTCATGTTTGAAATTAAGTAGGTCCCGCTGTAAGACCATAATGTCAAGTTAAGTTTTTCTATGATATATGTAAATATGTTACTTGATACCATAATGTCAAGTTAAATTTTACTATGATACACGTAAATATGTTATTTGATACCATAATGTCAAGTTAAGTTTTTCTATGATACACGTAAATATATTATTTGATTTCATTGTTTAAATCTATTTTGAAAAGGAATTTACAAAATTGGATGTTCTTTTTTGTTGCGTACGAAAATGAAAAGTATTTTTAAGTATTTTTTTAATAAAAAAAAGCTAATTAGGTTTTTCTGCTAAAAGTTAAAGTAAAACATTGTACGTTAACAGCTCGAAAAGTCGGATCGTTACAAGTGCCTTATTCGATCGAAGCCCAATTTGACAAGCCATGTCCATCAAGCCCATGTTTAAAGGAGACTCAACCCGAGAAGTCTTTAATTGTGGAGTTGGGTCAAACCTGCATATAGTACGTCTTTTAACACAAAGAACCCTCCACATATCGCAATTGAAAAATTAGGTAGATTTATTAGACAAGAAATATTTAAACTCGAAAAAGGCAATTAAATCGGACTGAATAGCAAGTAATATAGTTTAGGAACTCGTAAGGACCAAAAGGTGATTAGAATTTCCTAAATAGTCGAGGCTAACTCGTAAGGATTGGAGGTGATCAAATTTAGTTCTTTAGGGTTTTTTAATTGTTAATAGTTTTTGACGGTCGGATAACTTAGTTAGAATTAATAGCACAACAAAACCAACATGCAAAAGTTACGGTCGAGTTCATTAGTTTCCTAGACTAGCAATGAGATAAAAGTGCTTTAGTGGAAGAATGAACTTGTGAATTGGATACACTAAGGAAAGCTAATCGATCCTATGTTTAAATTCTGTGTTTAATTAGGGTATTTATGTTTTGCTTTTTTAGTTTAGAATTTAACTTAATTTTAAAATGATTACTCTCATCGTTTGTTAGTTAGCCTAGAGAAAGTAGATATTTAGTATTCACAATACGTTAGTTAGTTAGTTCTTCGTGGGAACAATATCTGGACTCAATCTGTTCATTTTATTAATTGTACGATCCGTGCGCTTACGGTATATTTGCCTGTGTTTTCGATTGAACAGCTAGTGCCCATCATTTTGGCGCTTAAGGATTGTAAACTATTCAAGAGCGGATGTAGCCACTACTTGGCTAGAATAATCGACAAGTCAAAGGAAGACAAGTAATAGCCGAAAGACGTCAAAATAGTATGGGGATACAACTCTATGTTCCTTGAGGAACTACCAAGTCTACAACTGAACCGAGAAATTGAGTTCGACATCGATTTTATACATAGGGCAACCCAATATCAAAGGCTCCATATAGTTTAGTGCCCGTCGAGCTAGAAGAATTGAAGGCACAACTAGAAGAGCTGGTCGACTAAGGCTTTATTAACTTTAGTTACTTGCCTTTGAATCTTTTGATCCATTCTTCGGCCGTGATCAGATCAGTTGTTCCATCAAACATAGGTGGCTTCTACAGGCAAAAATGCTCATAGATCAGCTCACCTACTTTCGGGGCTAGCGGTGGGTCATGTGGGGCGAAATTGACCGCCATCTGAGGATTACGCAATCCTTTCCTCGGTAGTGCAACATGCATGTGGTGAGCTTGCTCATGTGATTGTTGTTGTTGCCTTCCCAACTGGTGAGGCGCTCGAGCAATTGGGTGATCAATTGATTTTACTGCCTCAACTACTCAGTTTGCGTGCTTCCCAAACATATGTTTCCACAAGTTGGTAGACTTCATTAAACTCCCGATTAACACTAGTTTCGCTCGACCTTGACGGCATCGTTGCTAGCTAGAAGGATGCTAAAGGCACCCATCTGAATGCCATAGGTATGGGCATAAGAGCTTATAAATTATCATCATTTGTAAGATTAAGGGCTTCCAATATTTAAGCTAGCACAATAACTCAAATATCATTCATAGCTTAATAACTAACAACTAGAGTTTTGCATTTAATACTAGATGTTTTGAAACTTAACATATAAAACAAAGTGACTACATAATCACCACTATTCTGAAGTTTAGTAACTTAGGTTTTTTTTGTCAAGAAACCAAACTTATGTTCATTAATCAGTGAATACCCAGTTCAAATCACTTGGGTTTTTTTAATCACTTGAGCATTATGATAAATTGATTATATAAATTTAAATGGTTACAAAATCTCAGTTATATAATCTTTATATGCATATAGAAATTAAGGGCTCATTTGGTTGACGAATTTGAATCAATTTTGGATAATTCAAACGAATTTATCAAGATAAATCGCCGTTGGAGAACTTTTTTCTGGATGAAATTCAAATGGCCAAACTCATTCAAAGCTTTAAAATTCAAATTTTACCCATCCTATTATTTAATCATTTTTTTTTATATATTTCCAATAGTGCGTTTCCATTTGACATTTCGATAATTTTTTTCACAACTCAAATCACACATTTCAAAATCTATCTCGAAAACAATTCAAATAATAATTTTAATTTAGATAATTTTAGCCGAACAATAATGTAAATTCTTAGTTCAAATTATCCAATCCAAATGAAAAAGGGGTTAATGGCTCATTTGGTCCTTAAATTTTAACTCAGGTGACGGTTTGGTCATCATTCTTTTTTTATTAGCAATAGTAGTCCTCAAACTTTAAAATTATTGCTCCACCGTTAAAATTCAAAAACTCCATTTGAATCCTAACGGGCTTAGCACGTGACTTGCACATGACGCGGGTCTTAAACTAGAATACCCAAAATATCCTTGCAAATTTAGTGTTTAGATCTAAAAAAAAAAAGGTATGGGTTATGCTTTGTAATTATCGCAAATTGGCTGGTCGCACGGAGGCAGATGGGGCGGAGGGGATCGGGGGAGGGTGGAGGGGGCAAAAGTCATGGAGGACGGAGGAAGGCGGAGGTCGAAGAGGGTGAAGGTCGCTGAGGGCGGAGGAGGTCGGGGGTTGTGGAAGGCGGAGGGGCAGAAGGGGGACGGAGGAAGTCGGGGAGGGGGGGTAGAGGGGTCGAGGGTCGCAGAGCAGAGGGGTCGAGGAGGTCGTCGCGAGGGGGTTAGAGGAGGCCGAAAGGGGTCGGAGGAAGTCGGGGGGGCGGGGGTCGCGGAGCGAATGAGGTCAAGGGCAGCGAGGGGTCGGGGGTAGCAAGAGGGGCAGAGGGTAGCAGAGGGCGGTGGAGGGTGGCAGAACGGGGCAGGTGAAGTCAGTTGAAGGGGGGGTGACGGAGATAGGCGGAGGGGGACAGAGAGGGGCAGATGGGGGCAAAGATAGGTGGAGGATGGTGGGTTGGGGAGGGGGGGGGGGGGGGGGGGGGGGGGGGGAGTAGGTGGGTGTGTGCAGCGATTGGCAGAGCTGAGCGGAGGGTGGCGGAGTGGGCGGAGTGGGGCGGATAGTGGAGGGGTTAGAGGGGGGCTCAAAAATTCACCTAAACCCCAAATATCTAGTGTTATTTTTCGGTATTTTGATTTGTAATAAGTTCAAGGACTACCATTGCTAATAAAAAAAAGGGACCAATTTGTCACCCAAGTTAAAATTCAAGGACTAAATGAGTCATGAACCTATAAAAAAAAATTAATTGCCACAATTTGAAGTCGTTTACCAAACTTCATATAAATAAGAGAAAACATTATGTTGTGGTAAGTCTATGCAGAAACAAAACCACACGCCATAGAAATATTTGATTGGGGTCAGGACAGAATACATATGGTCCTTTATGTCAATACAACACGTGGATACTACTTATTGTCGTCCAGTATGATAATTACAAGTTGCATAAATAAACAGAGAACAAAGAAAAATTTAAAATACAAACAAACAAACGTAATAATAGGATTTGATATAAGCTTTTATTGGCTCAATACCTTTCAGATCTTTTTTGCAAAGAATACCTTGCATATCAGAATTCATAATTAAAGCATCCAGCCATGACCATAGCCATTATTAAAATTTTGGGCCGGGGCTCCAACATTCAGCGCATCCGGGCCCCCAGAATTGTAACTGTCAGCAGCAAAAAGATGATTAGTTTCAAGGCAAGTCACTACAAGAACAATGCGTGCTATTTATGTAAAACTAAAATTATATCTACCATTATTAATAATTTTGATTAGTAGTACTTAATTTCCAGAAATTAAAAAAAGACCGGCAATTGCATTTACCTTCATGCACCACAGGCAGGTTGGGAAAAAATTTCTTAAGAATAAAAATGTTGGCACTATTTCGAGAAAATTAAATGTTACAACTATATAAAAAGAATGTATTAACTGGCTAATTAAGGTTAAAAGAATATCATTAAATTAGGAAATTAATATTTCATTACTGTATAAGGTCTATTTATATTCGGTTAAATTTTTCGTACTTATTTCATTTATTTGCCATACTTTTATTCTCTCTCTATATATCAATTGTTTGCCATATTCTAGAGGTTCTAAACGTGGAATTAAACACGTTGAGAGGTGGAAGGATTTTTCTCTTATTAAAAGTAGGCAAATACCCAGAATTTATATAATAATCAAAATAAATACCCAAACTTTTGAAGTAATTAAGTTTGTAGTCAATTTGTGAATTACTTGCACATGCTTTTGGTAACTAAGTGAATTACCACCACTTACTACTGTGTAAGTAATTAAATCATTTGGGTAGTTGGTTACATTTTTCAAAAGATTAGGTAGTAACTTAAAGTTCTAAAAATTGGGTATTCACTATAATTTTTCTTAAAATTTCAGATTCTATTTTTTGTTACCTTTTTTATGTTTTTTCTTAATGTTAGTGTAATTATTTTTATCCGATAGTCAATTTTCTTATCATTATAGTGTGTATTTGTTCATTTATGTTTTAAGAAATAAGTATGTCCAATCGAAAATATGAATATGGTTATGAGAAAATAAAGAGAAAAAAAATAGAAGAATAGAAAAACTAAGAAAAGATTTTGAAAATACCCATTTTACTTAGGTTGTTGTGTTAATGTGCCCCTATAGTTTAAAACGTCTCAACCAACATCGTAAATATTGACAAAGTTACAATTACCCCCTATACTTTAAATATGCCCCTCTACTTAAATTTTTGCGTTAATATCTATATACTTAAAAAATGTCTCAATCGACACCCTAAAAAAAAATATGCAACACTTAAAGCTGCATTGTAATATATATAGTCATTTAATAATTTATACCCCAACTGGTGTGCTCCCTTTATTTTCACTCTATGTTTGTAGTGTAAATTTTAGAGTATAAATTAAAAGTGCAACACACATGAGGCGTTTTGAAGTATATGGGGCACACTGACACAATATCCTAAGTGGAAGTGATATTTTTAAAATTTTCAAAAAATTAATTGAATCACGAAAAGGAACACTTGATTAATTTTTAATGAATCACAAACACGACGGATATACAAATGAAAATTTAGAAATTCAACAATCCGGGTTGAGTAAATTAGAACATGATCAAGTGAGGATAGAGAAAGATAATTAACTAGGAGCATGCTGATTATAGAGAAACATTTGAAAAGGTTGACAAAGATAAAAATAGATTAAAGAAACCAAAGAGATTAACCAAAGATCTCGCCTAGGGCTCCCAAAATTATTGAGCCAGCTTTTTCTTTTATATTTTTGCACCTCACCCAGACAACCGTTACAACATGATCATTTATTGGATTCAAAAATTTATTAAGCATGTTCGCTAAAAGTACTACTCAAAATAGCTAATAATTATGGCTTTTGAGTTGTTAACTTTAACAAAACTTAAGCAAGTTTGAATTGCTTAAGTTTAGAGTACTACTTAAGCTCAAAACTATGGAATTATGCTCACTGTATTACTCAAAACTATGAGTTTTACTTTAACAAAACTAAAGTATAACTCTTACTTAATTAACAGGACTAAAGTATGAATGAGTTTTGAATAAAAGTTTCATTCATGCTTGCATACTATGAGTTTTACTTAATCAGGTTAATATTTGCTCATAGTATTACTCAAAATAGCATATAGTTATGCGTTCCGAGTTGTTAACTTTAGACAAAACTAACCTGACTTGCAAGCTAGAATTGCTTCCCAGAGGTTGAAAGAATCCGTCTTCAGCATGAGAAGGCGGTCGGGGGAACTGAACGTTGTTTGGTTCTCCGGAAGCTTCCCAGGCAAGCCGGAGCGGAAATTGAGCACTGTTTTCTTCTATCTGATGGATTTAGAGAGAAAAAAATAGAGAAAGCCAGCCAATATAATGAGCAATATTCACACTAAAATTATAAACGGCTTGCAAGTTTCACTTTAGCAATAGCAGCCAAAAAGAAACAAGAGACTTTTTGACCCTCTAGTCCATTCCAAGGTAACAAAAAGTATTGTTGTTGAACATCATTATCAAAGTGTGGTTTCAATAACTTTAAAATTCTATATGTCAACTTCGTGTTACACAAAAAACAGAGTTTGTTTTTAATTACAGGAAAATAATAATAATATTAGTCATCACTGCTTGACACTTTCTAACATGTGCTGTCATTTGAGGCGGGTGCACAGCCTATATAAAGTACAGTAAAAGTGTTTGAAAAAAAAAAAAAAGAGTACAGTAAAACTTTGATAAATTAATACTCGATAAATTAATAATAATATTTATTAAATAATATTTTTATCTAATCTTAATTGAGTTAGTTAGGTAAATAGCCCTTTCAGACTGTGTGTTTTCAAAAAATAGCCACAATTTCAAAAAATTTAAAAACTAGCCATAACACATTGTGAGAAATTTTTGACAATAACGAAATTACACCTAAAATGTGCTGTAAAAAATTTCTGACACGTGTCAGAAATTTCTAAAGGGGCTAGTTTTTAAATTTTTTGAAACTGTGGCTATTTTTTAAAATTATTTTATAAACTGTGGCTATTTTCTTAAAATTTCCATTTTCATTTAGGCCCAACGTGCTAAAATTATAATTTACTAAATTTATAAGAGAATAAATCCTTAAGAAAATTCTTAAGACCCACTTGATAAATAAATTTATAATTTTTTAATAAAGAAATATTTATAATATTGTTTAGACTATTTTATATTATACATATTTAGTATTACTCGTTTAAAAAAATGAATGTCTACGTGGATTTACTTATTTAATAAATACATGGAATCATAATAATAATTTGTAAAACGGTGACAAGCATGATATATATATATATATATATATATAAAGGTTATCTTGAATTAATAGGTAATTGAGTAAATAATCAATTTTTGAATGGTGTTTTAAGAAAGTAGTCAATATTTTGATTAATTAAGAAATTATTTTTTTAAGCTACATGATAATGTGTATGTACATTTATATCATTATTTCTCTTATGTATTAGTGGCTAATAACATTTTAATTTTTTAAAACATTGCAAATTTTCTTAAAATATGGACAAAAAAAAGACCAAATACCAAATATATTCATAAATTAAACTATTGATAAATTAATTATTCGCTAAATTAATAATTTTTTTCGTCTCAAAGTTATTAATTTATAGAGGTTTTATTATATAATCAAAGTCCAGCCAATCATGCATATATATGGACTAATGCTACAAATATTATTGTGTATAGAGAAATAATTTCAAGACGTATGCAAAACTCGACTTCCAGAGACCTACAGTTTATAATTTGAACATGTTTGAAAAAAATATAAATTATTATAATTTGAAGGCCTTTAGCATTTTATGACCTATATATATTACTAAGCCTAGGCCAAGCACCTGAAAATCCGGACAATATAATAATATTGGAGACTTGGAGTTTGTACCTTCTTTCTTAAGGCTCTGTTAGCATCAAGTAGTGCTTGCTCCTGGACAAGTTTGTATTTTCAAGAAGACGAACATGTAATTAATGTAACATTTGCATAATACTTACTGAAAAGTATTAAGAAATACATACCCTTTGTTGAAGCCCATTAAGCTGATCAAGCATGCACTGAGCCTGAAAATAGTATATAGGCTAATTTAGAAATCTCTTCTTTAGACTTTATTATAAGAAGTCAATTAGCACTAAATATAGACACAAACATTTCAATAAGTATTTCCATAGTTCAAATGGTGTATATGTATATATATATATATATATATATATCCAAATTACGTACGGTTAAAATAGTATTTTCAGTTCAAATTCTGCAAGCCAACTAACAATTTGGATCTCTAGTTATTCAAATAGTCTTATTCAAAATTTTCAATTTAAATAAAAAAAATTCTAATTGTCACAATTTGAACTTAGTCGTCAAACGACACCATAAAAATCAATTTCATCACTTTCAAAAAATAAATAATGATTCAATAAATAATGTTTTAGAAAAAATTCTCCTATTATTTGCATGCAACAGTTAGGAAGAGATATAGGTTTGAATATCCGACATTGTAGTAAATAGAGCTATAAAATTTCAATTAGTGAATTTCAAATATAACATGCAAAAAAGTGTTACTCATCACCGCACCACATTTTTAAAAAATGAGAACTGCAAAAAATAAATTTTAAGTATTACTTGATAATTTATGCGCGAGTGATATACCCTATTAATTTTGTTCTATGTTTATACTATATAAATATAAATATAAATTATAAATGTAACACATTAGGGATATTGATTATTACTGTGATAAAAAAAAAAAAGGCATCCATCAAAATTTCCCTTCAAAAATTGATCCCATCGTGGGAATCACAAGTAGAATTCCCAGTACTCTTGTAAGAACGCATTAACAGTTTTTGTAGATGTCCATATTATGCAATCAGTTACTCACCACAATTACAAACTTATATTCTTTGAGGAAATTAAAAATTTATGCTCTTAATTTAGTTATATTTACTAAAATATTTTAAAAATTAGATATTCTCATCAATATTTAATTAAATTATTATGTATTTTTTATAAAGAAATTATAGTGAATATCTAATTTTTAAAACTGAATGTAAGTTATTATCCAATCTTTTGAAAAATGTAACTAACTACCCAAATGATTCAATTACTCGCATAGTGGTAAGTGGTGGTAATTCACTTTGTTACCAAAAGTATGTGCAAGCAATTCACAAATTGACTAGAAACTCAATTACTTCAAAAGTTTAGGTATTTATTTTTATTGTTATATATATATTCTAGGTATTTGTCTACTTCACTCTTTTTTATATAGTACATTTTGAATAATTAGTCTACTCGTCAAAAGATAATATTACTAATTAGCAGCGATTTACTATTTTCAAACTTAAAGATTTTGAATCATTTCACAAAATCTCTCGTTCTATAAAACCCTCCAATAAAACAAAGGCGTTTCTGGCTAAATGATCTAATTTTTAAACTTGTGAAGAAAAAAAGAGTCTAACTTCATTCACTAATGCTTAAAAGTGGAATGCAATGTGCACGAGGGGTAAAAGTGACACTTCAGCCAGCTAAAAGACCCTTAAGCCGAAAAGCTTATGTTCTAATTAGCATGGTTGTTTGTCAATCACTCTTCTTAGTAAGACTAATAGAAACTGGTGAAAGACTATAATTTTATCATGCAAATTTGATACTAATTGTGATAAAATTAAAGCATGGAACTAGAAACTGCCCAGATAAGGAAAGGAAAATTAAACCAAAAGCCAAAAGATTAAAAAAAAAATTAAGAACAAAAAATAAGAATAAATATATGCGAATTTTAAGAAAATAACCATTATTTACAAAATGATTTTAAAAAATAGCCACAGTTTCAAAAAATTTAAAAACTATCCCTTTTAGAAATTTCTGACACGTGTCAGAAATTTCTTACAACAATTTTTATGTGTAATTTTGTTATTGTCAGAAATTTCTTACATTGTGTTATGGCTAGTTTTTAAACTTTTTGAAACTGTGGTTATTTTTTAAAAACACACAATTCAAAATAGCTATTTACCTAACTGACTCTAAATATAAAATCTTACCCTAGCTGACCTAATGTGCCTGAGAGATGTTTCCAGTTGATTCTCAAGATGCTCAAGCTCCTTTGTATTTAAGGGTTCAAGATCTTCTCCAAGGAGGTTTCTGCAGCCCTTCCACACAGATAATTACATATATAGGCAAATAATATACGCGTATATATATATATATATATATATATATATATATTAGATATATCAACTTTTATAATATTAACTTAGGTGTAATATTATTATTGGTGAGTGTTTATTGCTTAGGTAGACGGATTATTGGTGAGTGTTTATTATTTGGTATTAAAAAATTGATAAAAAAATTAGTATTTCTAGCATTAATCTTTAGATATATATGTGTATATATATATATATATATGTATATATATATATAAATTCACATTTATTCTAATCGGGATGTTATATAAATTCTTCTTCAAAGTTCATGTTGTTTAATTGTCAAAACTAACTTTTAAGAATCAGCTTGGAATGAGTATATATATATATATTTCCTCGATTATAAAACTTGAAAAACATATGTAGAATATGATGTACATGTATGTTACGTACCGCTGGGATCGCTGCAGGACCTCAACTCTAGCTTTTAGCTTCAGATATTCCTGATAGCTACTCTGCAGCTAGAAAATAAATTAATTAACCAAACTTATTTATTTTTGGCAAATGAGCTTATAATCAAATCATGGCATAATGGTTGAGCACAACTATATTAAAAAAAAAAAAAACAGAGAATTGAAATAAGCTGGCAAGACAATAAAACTTGTCGTCGTTTTATAAACAATAATTCGGGTAAATTAAAATACGGTATCAATGGATTTTTTTAGTAAAATACCCAAACTTCAACTCAACTTTTTTTCTATAATATTTTAATACTCTTGCTACATTAAAAAAGTAACTTTTTTACTTTTTAATATAAAATTTTTCTCTTACAATCTTAAATTTTAATTCAAGTATCCTTAGTATAAGTGGTTTTTTAGCAAAATACTCAAATTTTTAACTCAACTTTGTCTTGTATTAATACTCTTGTTACAATAACATTTTCAATTTCTAATATAAACATTCTCTCTTACAATTTTAATTCAAATACTATGACTAAACTTCAATAGAAAGCTTGATTGTCATTATAAGATTTTGTCAAATGATAAATCGAATTGAAATGATGCAAATGTTTTTATCTAAATTACTTATCAGACGACCCTTTGAGTGTATTTAGTTAGGAGTGCTCCTAGGATTCATGGAACATTGAGTATGAAGTTAATTTGACTAGCAGTGTTGAAAAAAAGTTTTAAAAATATTTAATATAACAAAAGCTAGACTTGAAACTTAAAATGTAATTTTGAAAACGTCTGAACTTAAAAGAATTTTAACATGATCGTTGCTCATTTTATCATTCGTTCACCATAGACAGGCTTTTGCTTCGTTATGCAATTGGTGTATCTATTACCAATCTTCTCAGGAAAAAAATAAATAAATTAAAAGCTAAAAATTAGCGTCAAAGTGTTAATTACCTGAGTGTCGCTCGTAGGTTGGCTGGCCTCCAGTGCACTGTAATTATACTTCTGGTATTTTTCAAGTGTCTTGATCATGCTAATTAAAATAAATTAAAAAAAAAAAGAATTATAACAATGAAACCACATAAGTGAAATGATATTTTAATAATTAGCTAATGTGGAAATTTACGAACGCATTTGAATTCAAAAGGATAAAGTTTAGTCATCAATTATAAAATTATCTTAATTTTGGAGGCTGAAAGACAATTTAGAAAATACTGCCACCAGTGTTTGATTTTGCATGTCAAATTGCGAAGGTTAAGCACATTTCAGGTTTAAATCTAAGGAAACTAAGGAATTAAAATATAATTTCGCCTTAGTCTACTTCCTAACTTTCCGTAATTGAAAAATATATGTATTAACTATTGGACTTTCTATTTCACACTCCAAAATCCAAATCCCCAGACTCCATATACTCTCTCACTTGCACTGTGTTACTATCTTTTTTCTTTTTCTTTTTTTTCACGCGTGATTTCCATTTATAGAAACACTTTTATTAAACCTTTGAGAGATTAAAAAGTAAGATGAAAAGCAAGTACACAAATTTAACCTTCAGATAAAAAAATTATAACGTTTTCCAAATTATAAAATACCACATAGGTCTTTAATTAACATTTCAGAAATATTTTATTTTTTCCAAAAGAGTATAAGTATCTAAAGACCGACTCACTCAAATTAATATTTCCCAAATACATATTGCAATTTATACTCTATGGAAAGATCTTCTTCAACAAAAGAGACTAGCAATTCGAAATTTTCCATATCAAAATATACATAAAAGTAAAAATGAAATGTTCAACCACAAAATTACTAAAGGAAGCAAAAAGTGTAATTTCTTTTTTATTTTCCCAAAATAGCTATAGCCATTTAGCATTTTTCATGTTTTGAGCATAAAAAGAATTGATCTAGTATCAAATGAGAACAATAAAAGACTACATGAGATGATATATCTAGCTTTATATGGTTACTAATATAAAATTAATATGCACACGTACATAAGTGTGAATTAATAATACAAGGCAAATTTGATAATTGAAGGCAACCTTTTAGTTAAACTAATAATAAGAACATTTGACATATTTGTCCCACAAAACATGTATATATGTTACATAAAAACACATATAGGAGATCATGTACCATAAATTTCTAATTATGTAGTCTAAACACCAAAAGACATTTTATGTAATAATGTTTTACATGTAAGGTAACAAGCTCGTATTAAGCAGAAGTGCAATCATATAGGTCAAAAAAATATTATGGTCTCCTTCTTGCTCAATGGTTAAATGAAATTAATTATAAGCTTTAAGTGGATGAAAATATAGCTTTGAAATATAGCGTACTTTAAACCCTCTTCTGCACAACTTTAAAGATAAAGAAAACTCAAACAAACCAGCAAATAAAAGAAAATCTAAGCCAGAGGTACTCTCATATATATAGAGTGTAATAACTAATAAGCAATTTTCCATGAAGATCCAGTTTATTCAAACTTGCCAAATTCTATTATTGATTAATATGAGGAAAACGACAAAAGATTTGTTAACTGTGAAGATGAAAATGAAAGATATATTGCAAAACCCTTGAGATAACTTTTTTTTTTTCTTGGGAGTTTTGCTAGATTTGCTGCTTTAGAAAGTAGACACTGAGAAAAATTTTTTTTTACTAGTTTTTGTTCTACTTCTCTATAAATAAGGCTAATAAGAAAATGAAATGAAATAAAAAAAAATAACTTTAACTTAATAATTTCCTTTAACTATCATAACTCAAAAATTCAGTCCCGGCTCCCCTTTACATCACACATAACATCTGATATCTGCCTTCTTGGAGATCATAACAGTAGTGAAATTAATTTTTTTTTTAAAAAGTAATTAAGTGTTTATCTTGTGTTTAAAATCAGTGAAAGCATTTTTTTTTTTTTTTGGTCAAGCTCCCGGAAAACAAATTTGAAAGCAAAAAAATCTTTATTTGAAACCTTCAATATTATGATGTATTCCACACCAGATAGAAGGGTTCAGTTTTTATATTTTTAATTTTTCTTGTTAACGCTAATTATAAAAGGGTTCTCAGTATTTGTATGGATATAAAAGAAACCACGTATTAATTAAAATATAAAAAAAGAACGAACAAAAAGAAACCATGTTGTATTAGACAGGATGTGCATGCCCAGACCACCATATAATTAAGCTCATAAAGTTTGACCATAGATATTAAAAAAAAAAAAGTTCAATGATCAGATCAACTTCAGATCTTAAAGAGTAGAATAACTTCAGAAAATCAGTTAACCCTTAGAGCTCCTTTATGGCAACGGATCATCAAAACTTGACAGAAACTGTGAAATAATGAAGAAATAAAAAAGGATATAAATTTCAAATAAAGAAAGACGACATATTTTTTAATTTATTTATTTTTAATATATAAAATCACAAAAATTCTGTGCCCTAATATATGAAACCCTAATTTAATTACTCTTGAAACCATTTAAAGTGAACATATATTGCACAAAATTAGAGAAAATTAGCAGAAATATTTTTCCCCTCATAATAAATTCATAAATAAATAATCATGAGAAAGCTACAGAGAGATATGAGTATGTATATATATATATATATACCTAGAGCCGCTAGAGAACTCAAAAAGCTTGCCACGGTTAGAGAAGATAATGAGAGCGACCTCAGCATCACAGAGGACAGAGAGCTCATAAGCTTTCTTGAGAAGCCCATTTCTTCTCTTGGCAAATGTCACTTGCCTGTTGATTTTGTTCTCTATCCTCTTTAGTTCAACTCTCCCTCTTCCCATTTTTTTCTCTCTCTCTCTCTCTCTCTCTCTCTCTCTTATTATTTCTCTCTCTAGACCCCTCTTTCTTTCCAGTCTTGGATAAGAGGTCACCGAGCCCTCTAAAAAGAGACTGTTGTTTAGGGTATACCAAAAGGGTTATATGGGAGGAAAAAAAAGAGAGTATATATACGAAAGAAATATATATATTGACAAGTACTCTTGTGTGAGAGAGAAATGGAAACCCTGATGAATAATGTTTTTTTTTTTAATTTGTTTGGTAGAGTAGAAAAGTGGAGACAAAGAAAAAGGAGGAGAATAAGTGTGATAGAAATATAAAATTTAACTGTTTTATAGGGATAAAATACAAAGGGAAAGAAATGCATGTAGCTAGAAAAGTTTAGATTATGGATGTGTCATAGTTTTCAATTACTCTCCATATATTAGAGATTAGAGGAGAGAAAAGAAAGAATCTTTGACTTTTAATATAAAATTATTAAAATATCCCTAAAAATAATAATTATGAATATTACTTGTTCTTATTTTCTTCATATATTTAGCGGCGAAAAATAAGTTTAACTCCCAATATCTTTTAAAGAAGTTATAGTGAATACTCAATTTGTAATATTCAATTCAAATAAATACTTAATTTTTTAGAAAAAAATAATAAAATACTAAAGTGATTTAGTTAGTCACATAATAATAATTTGTGGTAATTGAGTGAGTGATTAAAATTATGTACAAATAATTAATGAATTGAGTAGTTATTAAATTATGTTAAAAACTTAAATATTTATTTTTATTATTTTTTAAATTTTTAATATTTTCCAACATCATATGGACCAGTTAAGGATTTAGCCATTTTGTAATATGTGTTTTAGAAATATAGCCCATGTATTAAAATATTAGTAAAATAGCAATCAGGTCCATATCTAAAAATTTATAAACAAAGAAATAATTTGTGACAAAATTTTAGACAATATTGTCTGTAACAAACAATAAAAACTGAATTAAAAAAACTAATGACTGCAGTCTCAAAAATCCAGACGCGAATGTATGGCTATTTTACTAATAAAAACAAACATAGGCTAGATGTTTAAAATTAACATAAATAGATGGCTATTTCATATAAAAACCGTTATTTCTATCATTCTAATTTAGGTTATAATATCAAATTAAAAACATATATTTTTCTCCATACCAAATAATCTAAAAAAATGCGTATTATTTTCTTTCTCATATATTTTCGTACCAACGGAGTGCGGAATGTTTGCTTTCTACCGCAAATAGAGAATTATGTATAAATTTTGGATTTTGTAATTTTAATTTTAATTTTTGGTGGTGGTTTATTCTTTATTAATTTATTTTCTTCAGATTTCTCTTCTAACCTGGCTTTCAACTGCGTTCCGTTGATGAATATCAACTAGACAAGTCGTCAATCACTGCCGACTAATATTCAGACTAATAGAAACAATCTTCTGCTTTTTGTTAAATTAGAAGGGACTTCAGTAAATATAACATACAAGACATTTGCAATAATTTAATAACAATAATAAAAAATAATAACACACACAACAAGTAGTAATAACCGGTTAGATCGAATTATTAGTATATATAGTTTATAATTAAAGCCCATCAATATCATCATCTTTCACAATCACCTTAATTTGGCTCTTGCAATGATACGGAATAGTTCGAAAATTTTTAAATATAACACCGTAAAAGCCTTAGAAATGTAGCTAACTAGTTCATGTTTGTAGCTATACGATTTATTTGTTCATTTTTCTAAAACAGAATAGAACAAAGAAAATTGATTTGAACTTTGATCTACCTTTTATCATTTTAAAAGGAAAAAATAAAAGACCTTAAAAACTTAAAATTGAGAAGAAAAATTCAACAAGACACACTCAAAATCATTAAAATTAATGGCTGCCTAAACTAGACCAAAATATTAGAAAAAAACTTAATAATCTTTTGTTTAATAAATTAATATCTACTCAAATATTAATAAGACAAAAATATAATCTTACAATTCAACCAAAATTTTCTACCTCACATCTTCTGTGCTAACTACATTACTAAAAGTTCTTCAACCAATATGTAAAATCTACGATAATCCCATGTAACGTAAGTAATTTTTAGCTGTGGGAGAAAATATTGATAATAAACTACTAATTTATGTTCTTGCAAAAGATTTTGAACCTAATAAAAAGAAAGCAACTACAATAGATGATAATTTTGTGAACTGTCCAGCGACTTATAATAACTTAAAAAATACATAAAAATATACTTTGACTGATTTGAGATCTATACCAAAAAATAGAATAACTTACTCTTTCACGGGTCAATCCAATGCACAAAATACCTCACACCCTTATTGATGTTTACTGGTAACGTAATTATGTCGACCTTGTAATATCCATTGGTTCAAAAACTGAACTTCTAAATGTCACATCGTTTCAGTGGACACGTGTCGACTTCTCAGGGAATATGAACTATGTTAATTCGAAAGCTTTTTCTATTATTAATTTTGATAAAATTGATTGTGGAAACATGTTGTAATACTGTCATGTAATCATGTGATCGCTTATTAGCGAACAAAAGGGGAAAAAAAAAAAAAGTGTGGTTGCAATTGGCAATTTGGCATAGCGTGCGGCAAAACAATTTCATGTAACTTTGTTTGATATGGTTTTGGCACCAGGAAAAATATTAGATATTTAATTATTTTTATTTTTATTTTTTTCTAAGTGATCATTGAAATATTAATGGATTATTTAGAGTAAACATTTTAATCATTTTATTTTAGAATGATTAAAATTTAAAGATATTGAATTGAGATTAGAAAAATTGAAAAAATAAAAAATAAAACGTGAGGAATAATGAGACAAATAAGGCATAAATATATATTGTTAACCTTAATAACTGCACTCATATATTTATTTTAGGAAGGACGTCTATATTTATGTGTTGTTTCTGCTGTTTAGTAAAGAAGTGACAAGTAATCATGCTTTTTTAAAATAAATAAATTATCACGAAAAATTGAATAATAATAATAATAATGTGAAGATTTGTTGTTTGAAATGCATGAGAATAACATCAAAATGAAAATAAAGGATTTTTTTTTTTTTAATGTTGCTTCCCTACAGCGAGAACATGTCACGATACAAAATATTCCTAATTACTTTAGCCATAATATAAGAGAATTTCTTGTGATCGTTTCTAAGAACATACGCTATAACAATTGGCCATAGTTTTACCAATTTTTAGAACCTAAGAAAATGACAATTTGAATACATTTTCAGGAATACCACACACACATATATATATATATATATATATATAGCAGTGATGGAGTCGGAATTAACTTCAAGGGGCTTATTGTAATATATTTTAAAAGAGTTATCAAATAATGAAATTTAAATAATATTATAGGGCTAATGCAAACAAAAATAAAAAATATTATAACTGAAACCCACCATGGGTCCAAGCTGGCTCCGTGCCTGTATATATGTTTTATGCATGAGGTACCTTTCAACTTTCATAAAGTATAATATGTGTTAAGTTTTACCTAAGGACCACCATATAACTTTCAATAGTTATATATGCAAGAAGCACCCTATAACTTTCATTTATATTTTACGCGGGAAGCACCTTACCGCATTCATTTTCCTACAAATAGACTCCAATTTAGAAAAGAGAAGAACAAAAATAAGAAAAAAGAACAGAAAGAAGCAAAGACTCTTAGAGAGAGAAAAAAGAAGCAATATTTTATGAGTGAGAAGTTACTGAAGAATGTTGAAGTAGCATGATCAAAATTATAAGAGTATTGTTATTTTTGTATAATACTATTTGAGTGAGAAATATAATTATCTCTTTTTGTAGTATATATACAACAAGAAGCCATTACTTATAATAATTATTATTTGTGGCCACCTTTCATGTAAATCTCAATGTTTTTTAAGCTTACTTGAAAGTTTCATAGTCGTTTAAGAAAAATATAAGGCTATTTTGGTAAAAATTGTATTGTCGTATCGAAAATGAAAAATTCAAAAAAATATATATATATACAAATGAGATAAAAAAAATTATGAAAATTTCAAGGATAATCGTTTATTAGATCTATCATCATTTGAGATGTTCATTTGCAATTAAGGAAACTTAGGCTGCATTCAATCACTTCATGTCACTACGGACGTGTATGAACTTAGGTTGAGGAGAGCAAATTACTATGGAAACACTATTCCTTTCCAAGTTATTTGTTTATCCTTAAAATTGATTCTCTCTCCCTATCTCCTTCCACTGTCCAAACTAGAAATAAAAAAAAAAAAAATCTGAGTTTGATAAAATTTTCCTCTCTTTTTCCCTCTCTTCTACTCTCTGTCGCCGCCGTCAGAGGCTTCGCTAGTGACCCTCTGTTGCTGCTCATGCGATCGCCTCATCGTGCCCAATTTCTGTTGGGCTCCCTTATATGGTTCTTCTTTGTAAACATTTTGCTTTGGATTTTGTGGATTTGTTGTCATTGTCGAGGGTTTTGGTTTTTTCATATTGTTAGTTTGTTTCAATGTGAATATGAACATATGATGTTTTAATAAAGTAGAATACAGTGAATAAAGATTGAAAATTTTGGTTTTGTTAGCTGATTTTGGTCTCTGGATGTTGTAAATCGTGATTTTTTTTTTTTAAATCTGAAATTTGTGATTATAAAGATAATCGGTGTCTACGAGAGATGGAAATTATGTAACAAATTAAATAGATTTCAAAAGGGGAAAAGATGATGATATGGTACATCGGACATTTTATTGTTCAGAGAAAAATGGTGTCAAATGCTCTCTATCTGTAACTGGAAAACATATATATGCTAATGTGATGAAGATGAAGGGTAAACTAAGGATAAATGAATAAAATACACTTTGATTTCAACCAAAAATAAAATAAAATACACTTTGATTTTTTTTGGTAGCATACCAAGCAAAGGAACTTTCATTGTAAAAGTCATTCTAGAAGCCTAACCAAACATTGAATCGCATTTGTCTTTCTCTCAAATTCCTATTCAATTACATTACAATTATGATTGCGATTACAATTTGATTCTTCTTGCCAACCAAATACTACATTAAGATAATTAGACTCTCTTCCTTCTTCATTTCCGTTAGAGAGAAACTCTTCTCCTTCTTTTGCACACTCTGGAGCTCAATGATCTTATGCTATTGTGGGTACACAGATTAAAGTATGAAGATTGGATTCAAGACTTAACCCTGATCTCAAGGTTGGGAAGGAAACTCTCATGGTAAGCTCTTGATCTTAAGATCTTTGTGTTGACAAATGTGTAAAAAAATGCATGCTTGAAGAAAGTGGATTGTTTTGATGAAGTGTATATGGATGATTAGATTGGGCGATTGTTTTTTACCATCTTGATGCATGCATGAAATTCATAAAATACTTGTTTGGTTGAGTTAATCTTGATGGTAGTTGAAATTGGCCTAAGTATTTAAATTGGCATGTTGAATATGGTGATTTGTATTGAAAAATTGGCCTAAGTATGAAAATATGGTAAAATGCCTTTGGAAGAAGCATAACTAGTGCATATGGCAATTTGTCGTTGAGGTGGGGTGACATGTCGCACTTCAAGTAGCCCTGCGCATGCTATCAGGCATTGCGCTCATCCCATAGCACATGGTATAAACACGTTGCGCGCAAAGTAGGCACGCTAAATGGTCAGCCTGCAGCAAGTGCACTGCGTGCACAACAAGAACACTATGCGCAGCTTAGTGTGAACGATATGTATATTGCACCTACAACTCAAGAAGCGTGATATGTGCTTCTATCAAGGCATAGTACAAAAAATTAACCCTTCTGCAACTAAAGTATTCGTGACTAAATGGTGAGTATATGCGACTGGTTAGAAAGTATTTGGGTAAACTCTATTAATACCCCCTCTACTATTAGTCTCGTTTCACATTGCCCCTTATTTAACTTATCGTGGATTATAAGTTACAAATACTTTATCTTTGTAGTACTCGAGACATTACTCTAGAGTATATGCCTCATCACGCTCGGGGATGAAATTCGGCATTAGCGATGCCTATCCTGGCACCCCTCGTTTACTTGAGTCTGAAGACTCTAAGTTGTTTTCGCATTAGGAATTCTAATCATAATACTTGCTAATTCGACTCGGTTTCTATTTTTCCCTTTTCGGTTGGTTTTATTTTCCGAAACGAGTCCACTCTAGCAAATTATTCTAAAAAAGAGAGAGCAACTTTCGATTTATATTTATTACATAATAACTTTTGAATTTCAATCACCAAATTGGATGTGTTGTGGATTTTGTTTCCTGAAATTAACCTCGACATTGGCTTTGGAAAGGTAAAAATATGATTGGTAAGCTAATCGCAGGTTCGAGGAACACTCGGTCAGTCGTCTCATTTTGCGTGTGGAAAATCGATTATGTCCAAATGGACCTTGTATTTTCAGACCTTTGATTTCACAAACCGACACAATCGTTTGACTCGTTGTGACTTACTGATCGCAATGGTGGTCTCCAATCGTGCAAATTTTACTCTAAGAAATACCTAATTTTGCATGCTAACTCCGACAGACGGGCCCGCTGAGTCGTCTGACAACTCCAGTCTCGGATTGATGACTAAGGAAAGTTAACACACTCATTTTGATGAGACGTTTTCAATAGTGTCCTCATGTTGTCTGATTCAACTCTGCAGAAAACTCAACTAGTTGACCAAGGTGCACGCATATTAAGGTTGGAGTTCTATTGCCATTTCTCCTCCTTCGAATCTGCTAGATTTTTAGAGTATTTTAACATTATTTGAGTATTAGTTAGACTTAGAAGCAATAATTTTGTCTACAAAAAACATAATTACTACTTGGATTATGCCTAATGCAACTAATAATTTAAGACGGTTGATAAGACATAAAAAAATTTAATAGCGATTATATCTGTGACATTGTATGGCTATTAAGAGATCATGAGTATCGGTCCCTCGTAAGATTATGGTACGTTTTACGATAGTACTGATTTGCACGCGGGCCCCCAATACGTGTAGTGATTTTTGTGTTGTGATTGACGCTGAGAAGTGGCTGGCTAGTGCACAGTATGTATTGTGATGACCTCGTATAGTACTTGTGATACTAGACATAGTGCAAAAGGACAATTCAAGAGCTCGTAGTGTATCGGTCGTCCGGACGTCCGAGCCGAGATGGGTTATGGTTAGAGACACTCAGTCCACTTGTAGTCAAAACTACAATAATTTTTTTTAATTGGATATTAATAATAGTTTGATAATTAATAATAAAATTTATTAGAAACTTACCTTGTGAATAACCAGATGAATTAGAGGTTTGACTAAAAGAGGTTTGGTAATGGCTTTACTAGGCTCTCTGAGCTCACCATTTTTTCCCATCGCTATCTTTCATGATGTATACAGTGCGATATTTTCAATATCGAGAAGACGGCTGCAAACATAGCCTCAAAGACTACGTCCTTTTTCGCTATCTATTTTTCTTTCTACTGTAGTATAGAAGTTTATATGTGACTATTCCGCTTACTGACAGACTCTGATGATGGCTGAGATCCCAAGTTGTAGACGGATTTAGTTAATAGTGAAGACTTCAAATGTTACCCAATTTTTTTATTCATGATTAAATTAATCGATGTGTCGTATTAATTGTGGTTTTTAAACTGCAAATCGAGGATTTAAGACCTATGGGCACAAATTGAATTTTAATTTTTATTCCTTTTTTTTATATGTAAATTTAAGAACTTTATTTACATTTCGTCTTATTATTTTCCATTTCTTTTGACCCTCATTTAGGGGCGTTACAGTTGACTTATCCATCGGAGTTGAATCAGGCAAAACATAGGTCATCGTTGAATTTGTCTCATCAAAACAAGTCTATTTGACCATCCTTCCTCGTTAATCAAAGACTAGGGCTGTCTGGTAGTTTGATGGATTCATGCGTCGATAATGGCGCGCAAAACGAGGTAGCGCAAATAGCAAAATTTTTACAATAGAGACAACCATTACGATCAATGAATCAAAATGAGTCAAATGGCTGTATGGGTTTGCAAATCGAAGGTTCAAAGTATTAGATTTGTAGCAAACATCGCCTGGACATGTAATTAGCTTACCCAACCTAATAATCTAACCTTCCCAAATCCATTAGTGAGGTAAATCTCAACAAATCAAGCCTAGAGCAAGTCCAAATCCATTGTCAGTCCCAGAAAATATTATTTAGTCGCAAATATGTTGATGCCAAAAAAATATCTTGATGATTTATAAGTTTCGGCACAAAAAATTTGCATTATCCCTAAAGTTATCCGCGACTGAAATTCACTCGTGGATAGAGTTTTCAGCGAGTGAAATTTCAGTCACGGATAACTTTTTGATATCGAAAAAGACGCGACTGTGCGCTATCAAATCTTGTTTTTGCGACTGAATTTTCACTCGCGGATTGGGCATTCTGCAAGTGAATTTTCAATCGCGAAAAGTGCCGTAAACGTTGAAGTGTGGATTACGAGGCAGATTATTCGCACACGATAATTAATGTCATTTTCGCGACTGATATTTTACTCGCGGAAAATAGAATCTGCGAGTGAAAATTCAGTCCCGAAAAATCATTAAAATTCGCGGGGTGTTTCTTCTTCTTCACTTTCGCTCTCTTTGAAATTTACGACCAAGAGACTCTTTATACAATATATACTAGGGTTTGATTAGGTTATCTTTATAGAAAGAGACTTTTTCTTTCTTTGGTTTTCGCTATTATTAGTTGTTACTGAGGGAAAAAACTAATAAATAAATTAGGGACTGTTCTACAATGGTCCACTTAGTGGTATACTAATATAATATTATAAAAGTGTATAGTAATGATATTGAAGCACGTAGTAATAATTCTTTAAATCTCTCTATACTCATAGATGGAACACTGATGTGTATGAAGCACTACAAAATTAGCCAATAAATTATACAAACAGTACATATCAATAGTTGTATATTATTGTACTAAAATACCCTTAAATTTACGAGTATGTGCCATTCACATGTTTATTTAACGGAAAATTTGGACGGAATGAGGTAAATGAGATTTTTTTTTTCATTGTTTAGGATGTTGGGTGTGACGTTGAGGTAAAAGAGGCACAGTGACATAACTCCTTAAGTACAAGGGCATTTATAAATTTTTTCTTTTTTGAAAACTTATAAAATATTTTGTTATTTACTCTAATTTCCCAAGATATTAGCGGGTAGTGTACATGTGGCCTGCGGGTATGTTTTCAAACGATGAAATCTTTGTCAGGGGTTGATGTTTATAAATATTATTTAAATTTGGACGGCTTTTATTTTGACAAATTTTATGGTTTTGACATCAATCCATATTTTATAGTTTTGATTGTTAGTGGAGTTTAGTTGACTTTTCTTTATTACTAAGATATTAATTTGGTGCTAATAATAATGGATAAAATAGGCAAATACCCAGAATTTATATAACATTAAAAATAAATATCCAAACTTTTGAAGTAATTGAGTCTCTAGTCAATTTGTGAATTATTTGCACATGCTTTTGGTAACTAAGTGAATAACCACTACTTATCACTGTGTAAGTAATTGAATCATTTGGGTAGTTGGCTATATTTTTCAAAAGATTGGGTAAAACCTTACATTAAGTTTTAAAAATTGGGTATTCACTATAATTTCTCATAATAATATATATTACCGGGTAGTGTATATATATATATATATATATATATATATTTGTGTGGGAGTATTTGGGAATGGTAAAATCTTTGTTTGGGGTTTATATTTATAAATTGTATTTCATTTTGTGGTTTTGAAATCAATCCATATTTTCCTTTGCTTATGTGACATTAAGATAAAAATACAATGATTGGAAGCGTAAAACGTATTGTTTAATTGAGCTTAATGTTTGACCCAAATTCATGTTTTGGACTCCTTTTGCATGTTTTAAAATCTGATTTTCGATGGGCTCGGAATAAAACTACTTAATTTTTCTCAAAAATTTGATATCATCCCACATTTGACATTCAAAGTTTACAACTTATATCATCATTGTCTATCATGTTACTTTTTTTTTATTAGCAAATTACTATATTTACCTCTTTCTCCCCTTTTGGCTTCACTATTTATAAAAAAAAGGCAATTCGGTCAAATTTACTAGTAAAAATTGTCATATACCACAAAGTATGTTTTGAAATAAGTTGTTCATAAGTAACATTTTCAAAATTTTTATAAACTTATGGTTTTCTTTGCTAATTTTTTAAAAGGAACCATCTACACATAATTTTTTATTTTCTTCGCTAATTAATTCAATCACATGTTACACATCATTTCAACAATTTTCAATTCATTTTGCCAATATAGTAAGTTTGCTAAGACTATTATACCCTTTGTAACCGGGTTACACAATTGGGTCTTTTTAAAATTTATTATTCATTTATTCCTTTAAATGATGATAATTTTTGACGATTTTTTTTTCAAACCCCTTAATCGTAGGGATGGATAAAACAAACGTTTATATATAATTTTTTTTCTATTAAAATTATGAGGTTTTTTTTTTATATATATTTTCGAAAGCATGAATTTATACTTTATTAGATATAATCAACATCTTCGCAGATGCAAGAGAAAACACATCGAGGATAATCGTGAGACCAATACATATTAGTAGGGAAAGTAATGAATTCACGAGCGAGAGTGTGGGCGACTACATGTCCTTGTCGAGGAGCCACCTCCTAACTCTAATAACAAACATATG
Source organism: Boehmeria nivea var. tenacissima (assembly GCA_018132145.1). Classification (NCBI taxonomy): domain Eukaryota; kingdom Viridiplantae; phylum Streptophyta; class Magnoliopsida; order Rosales; family Urticaceae; genus Boehmeria; species Boehmeria nivea. The sequence goes on from CM030882.1 coordinate 5,723,933, forward strand.
ATGTCAGATTAGAATGAATCCAAAACTAAATTTGATGAATCTTTGTGAAGCATTGAGATCGCGACCAGAGAATCACTTTCAACACATTGGATTTGGAGGCCCCTATCGTGTCAATCCCTCCCGAATAGCAAGACACTTCGCTATAAGGGGATCAAGTACAGATGACCATCGTCGCATTAAAGCACCCACTACTCTGCCTTTGTGATCCTGGATAATCGCTCCCATCCCCGTAGGTCCTTGACTGGTGAACGTGGCAGCATGACATTTAGTTTTAACGTCTCCTGAGTGGGAGCTTTCCAATGATAGGTCATTACCCCTACCTGTAGCATCCTTTACCTCTAAGACATTGGGATCCCGAGCAACTTCATATCCATGCAACCATAAGCCAGCTCCCTCTGATAGCCCAGATGACTCGTATATCTGATTGCCATGAAGTTTATCATTTCGTCATTTCCAAATAAACCAGTTGGCAACACTTCATATCTTAAACCGATCTTTCCCGAGAGCCGACAATAGATGAAATACAATGTCTGATGATCGGCGCCAAATTTGCTTGTTCTTCGGGCAGGACAAAATCGCATGATGGCTAGTTTCCAAACCTCTACACCAAGGGCATGCGGGGCTAACCTTAATCCCTCGATTAGCCAAGTTTGCTTTACTGGGAAGAAGGTTATGATAGAGTCTCTAAACAAATACCTTTACTTTTTTGGGGATGTTCATGGACCACAAAGACTTCTAACAAGTAACGTTACCAGATTGATTAGAAGTAGAGCTGGGCTCCCAGAAGTCTGCAAAAGTGCGATAACACGAACGAACCTAATAATTGCCCGAAAGCTCGAAGTTCCATACATGTTTGTCCTACCAGGTAGAAGATTGAGAGGGATAGAAGTAATACATGAGACATCAAGGGGCCAGAGATGAGAGGATATTGCCTCATAATTCCATTCCCCTAGAGAGGTGCTGAGTATTCCCAACACAAGAAGCTCGCTTGTTTCGTTAACTGACCTGGTAATGGGCTTGAAAGTTGTCAATCTAAGAAGCCCTAGGTCCCGAAAACCTGAATAGATTTGCCGTCACCTACCCGCCAATGCAGCCCCCATTACAAGACCGCACATCCTCACAGAAAGCTTCGCCACATAAAAGAAGGGGAATGTCCCAGCTCAACATCTATAAACGACTTGCTAGGGAAGTACTTCATTTTAAATACCCGCGCCAATAGCGAATGAGGGTATGAAAGGATACACTCTCCTTGCTTAGCCACCATTGCTTGATTAAACACCTTAAAATCCTGAAACCCAAGCCCCCAAGAGCATTTTCGGGCACACAAGATTTGCCACGCCTTATAATGTAGCTTATTCTTATCCACAAACCCACCCGACCAGAAGTTCTCCATTAGTTTCTCAAGGTCCTCGGATCAGTTGGAATACGCTCATAGCAAAAGTGGGCACTTCAAGGGCAACTACCTTAATAAGAACTTCTCGGCCAGCTTGGGGAAAAAGCTTCCCATGCCATAGCTACAATTTGTTCCAAATTTTTTCTTTGCTAGCTCGGAACGTTTGTTTCATCTTCTGACCGATGATTGATGGCAAGCCAATATATTTCTCGTGAGTATTGGCATATCAAAGATTTAAGCGAAAGAGAAACTCACCTTGGGTACCGGAATCAACGTTGGGGCTGGAAGAGACCACTGATTTCTCAAGATTAACTAGTTGTCCGGAAGCTTTGGAGTAGTGTATAGCAGAGCAAGGATTCTGTTGTAGTTGTCTATGCTTTATTTACAAATTACCAATGATCCATATGCCAAAAAAAAAAAAAAAAACTAAGTGTCTGATACGAAGGCTGTTTCGATTACATACAAAACCTTGGATACAGTTGTTTTCTTATGCATGGCTAATTAACAAGGATAACCCTTCCGCACACAAGAGAAAGAGGTGTGGAGAAAGTAGGCAACCTTGTCTAAGACCTCGTTGCGGGATCACACTGTCGTTAGCCTTCCTATTTATGATGAAAGAGAACTTGGCCGTGCAGATGCATTCTCTAATAATACGCTGCTAACAGTCATTAAATCCCATCTTCTTTAATACCTCATCTAGAAAACCCAATTCCAAATTGTCATACACCTTGCTCATTTCCAGCTTCATGCTTAACCAGCCATTTATCTCGTTACTTCGTCATTTAAGCGAGTACATAAGCTGGAAAGCCACAGCTACATCATCCGAGATCAACCTGTTAGGATCGAAGACACCTTGAAAAGGAGATATAAGATCATCTAGACGTCTCTTAAGCCTGTTGGCAATAGCTTTAGAAATAAACTTGTACAGGACATTGCATATAAACTTATCGGATGACAGTCCGAGATTTTTGTTGGTGCTGCAACTTTGCAGATAAGAAAAATATCAGTATGGTTGATAGGGACTATAGATGAACTACCATTAAGGAAGTCAAGACAGAACTTTGTCACATTGTCGTCCACTACTGACCACGTTTTCTGGAAAAATATCTCATGAAATGCGTCGGGACTTGGGGATCTCGTGCCACTTATTACAAATACTGCCTCCTTGATCTCCTCTGCGATGAAAGGCCTTTCAAGTTTAGTTTCTCTTTCTGTCGTCAAGCGCCGATGCATAACATTAGTGACCTTCGCTAGCTGTTCCACTAAAGGCTTGGTCGAAGTAAAAAAAGTGAAGAAATACATTTGGGTAATATCTGCCATTTCTGCCTTCTTCTCTCGCCACATGGGCTCGTCTTCTAAGAGCCCTAACATTGTGTTCTTCTTGCGCCTCAAAGAAGCCTTAGCATGGAAAAGTTTGTATTCCAGTAGCCAGCCCGTAGCCACTCCAAGCGACTTCTTTGCCGCCAATAGGATTCTTCCAAGTACAAGAGCTTTTTGAAATGACATTGAGTCACCTTCAATTTACTTAATTTCCTCAGCCGATCGACCCCTATTACTCAATCTACCGACCTTCTCTTGAACTTTAGCGATTTTTCAGAGCAGTGACCTGAATTTCGTGGAACTCCATGACCTGAGCTTAGTTGCACTCTCTGATAGACCACGTAATAACATGAGATCCGAGTGATCAATCACAGTTGAATTCCATATTTCAGAGATGATAGTAGCACACTCTTCATCCTTTAACTACCACGGTTCAAATTGGAACCCCTTGCTACGTCTCACTGTCTTTCCTCCCGCTCTCTCAAGAGCAATCTTTATAGCGCGATGATCCGAGCCTCAAAAGTCGAGATGAATCACCGAACTTATTATACGATGAGTTATTACTTATTATACGAAACTTTTTCAAACCCTCTTAATTATAGGAATAAGTAAAACAAATGTTACAAATAAACAGTTCAAATATGTTTTATTTATATTACAAACAAATGTTACAACTCAATTATCTTAAATATCCAAAACATCAACGTTTTTTTAGTCAATTTTCTACAATATGGTGAATTAAATATTTGAGTCTGCATACATTTTCTATTTATTATATAATTGTGTGAAAAAAATGAATGAAAATATCAGTTACCACTTTGTGGTCGCTGATAATCTTAAATTGTGATCGTTGGTAATTTTGCACAAAAAAATTGACGGAATTTTCCACAATACTTTTGCTTTTGGCAAAAAATTATGCGCCATTATTGGGGTTAGCCGAAAATTATTGGCGATCAAAATATGTGATCGTCGATATTTTTTTTTATTTTCGCAAGAGATTCATCCACTATGATTAGTGGTCACTGATAATTTTTTGAACAAAAAATTATTTGTGGTCGCCGATACTTGATAGTTTTTTTTTTTTTTTTAGTGAGTGGACAAAATTGGTGGATTCCACCAGCCTTTCGAGACTCGGAAGAATCACGCTAACTTTTGTTAAATTCGGAGCAGAAAATTCCACATGTGTTCAAATGTCCCTCCGAACTCCGAAGGATGTAACCTGACCTTGAGAGGAGAGAGAGAGAGAGAGAGAGAGTGGAGGTGGTATTGTGGAGAGTGTGTGGTTAGGGGCAAAGGAAGGGAAAAGAAAGGTGGCATCAATATTTGGGACCACAACCTCCGGTAGGGCTCTCTACGAGTTTATGGCGAAAGGTGTGACTGAGAGTGAGATGGGTATTTTTTGTCATTGAATTGTTTACATAGATACAAACAAAAAGAAAAAAAAAAAAGCTAGAGAGAGAGAAATTTGTGTACTTTTGCTGAGTTTTTTTTTTTTATTCATTTCATGCAAGGACAAAGTCATAAATAATTTATGTATTTTTCAAAAATTTCAATTCACTGCCAAAAAAAAAAAAAAAAGGTCATATATTCGCTTAGAAGCCGTAAAAGATATTGACATATTTACTTATAGTCACACGTGAATTTGTAACTCAATTTTTTTTATAATATTTAAGTTAATATGTGAGCAATTTTTACAGTTTTAGCAATTTTTACAGCTCTAGCATGTTATTTGACATTTGTTAAATTCACCATTTTTTATTTTTAAGAATTTAGAATATGTTTACTGTACATAAAATGGTGATTGGTCGCGCTCCAAATCCGGGATTAGTGACTAAATGATTTTTTTTTAATTTTTAGATAAAATGATATAAAGTAAGAAAAACAACCACAAGACCTTGATTTAAAAAACTAACATAGAGTGAAATAATATTTTTACTAAACAATTTATAAAGGTGAAACATTTGTCTTTAGAATTTTTTTTTTAACATGCCAGAGGGTAAAGGAATTTTAAATAATCACAAAAATAATGTCCGTATACATTTTGTACAAAATACAAAATTTATACAATACTCTCCCAAAGAATAGCATAGTTCAATGTAACGTCTCTGCAACCAAAATTTACACAAACTTCGCTAAGATATCAAAGACAAAAACAAACCAAAAACAATGACATACCCACCAAGTGTCCGCAAGAGCACTTGATATATATAAAAACAAAACCAAATGACTTTGAAGCAAACTGAATCGAACCGAACTATACATTTCGAAAAAAAAAAAAAGGCATTCGATCAGTACATTTCAATATGTTAACCTGGCTCTGCATGTTAGATTATTAATTCTCCCAAAAACTTAAGTTGCTAGTAGGTGGACAAACAATAATTTTTGTTCGTGCATTTAGTGTTGCCATGTTATTTTTCACAAAATATATATTTGTTTACAGTTAATATTTGGTTTAATTTAATTTATAACTTTCTAGCACCAATCGCGGAGCAAGATTTTGGCTTTCTAAAGATTCTGATGAGATGTTCCAGAAGATATTTCTCGCTCCGGATTTTGTTGTAATCTCCAATATTCGATTTGGCTTTAATTCTGTTGAAGAATTGTTACGTTATTTGACTCCATGGAGATTATATCTGGCCATATTTATGCTCATAAAATGCCACGATTTGAGGAGATCTTTGTGGCATGCACATATAGAAAGAAATCATAAGATTAATGTTGAGGGTTTTTTTATTTTCTCTCTTAGAGCTTTGGTGAACATTTTTGGGATGTGAGACTTCTATCTCTGCATGGGTTTTGTTGTAGCAATTGCATTTTTAACTTAGAGAAAAATATAATAGAGAGCTTTTCATTTTTGCTTTGTAATTTTGAGAGAACATTGAGGTAATTGGAGAAATGAGTCTCGAGAGATTTCTTGTTGAAAAAAAAGGACCTCATTTTGTCATTCATGAACATGAGACAGAAGAAAACAATAACGGAGTAAGAAGTGAATCCTTCATGGGTAAGAATGCTTGTAAGCATTTCAAAGTACTGAATAAATTTCCATCATTTGAGTGTGGCCTCGCAGACATAGGCTTGGCTGAACTGCATTATCAATTCTGGTATCTTTTTTTTTCTGCATTTTTATTATTGTTTTCTCATTCACCTCATTTTCAGGTTATGATTTCACAGGTGTAAAACAACCGTCAGGAACACCTGCATAAATTAGTCGCTTTTTAAGTTTTATATTTCAACTCTCATCCTCAAACATAAGGCGGTGAAATGCATGACTTCTTACTCTGATATCATATTAGATTATCAATTCTCCTAAAAATATAAGCTGATAAGAGGTGGACAAATAATAGTTTCATTTACTATTTCAATAATAATAAAAGCGATGATTTCAGTTGCACGCCACGATAAGGTCTCATCAACAAATTGCTTAGAATTGGCACAATGTGGAACTACATTGGTGACTAAGAATAGGGCACGTAATGAGATCAATAGATATATGTGTTTAGTTGTGGAGACAAGAGAGGCTAATAGATGAGGGAAAGCATGGTTTTTCCGAATGAAAAAGAATGAAACACGAATTCTTTTGGGCTCTTGGAACCTTTATAAATGTTATTTACATATATAGTCAAAATGCAATTTAATATTAGACACATCTATTTAGGGTTTACAACATATAATAAAATTATTCATTCTACAATTTGATTGTCCCATAATACCCTCATCTATATTATACCGGATCTTTTAACCCATTTTCATAATCATGTCTAGTATATACATATATATATATATATATATATATATATATATTGAATATGCAATAAGTTTGGATATAATGAATAGAGTTTTTTAGGCATTTAACCAAACTTTTGGGTAATTTTTTAGGATTTAGCCATAGTTTTACGAAATTAGGGATTTAGCCATAAAATGTAATATTTTTTGTTACATGAAATATATATACGTGTAAAAGTGTAACATTTTATGTTAAATGTTACAAAAAAATGTTACATTTTTTACACGTATATATGTTACATGTTATAAAAAATGTTACATGTTATGGCTAAATCCCTAATTTCCTGAAACTATGGCTAAATCCTTTAAATTTTACCTTTAAAATTATTAATTGCTTAACTGGCCCTAATTAATATGCAATTAAAAAGGTTGAAAATAAAAAGTCTAACTAATTAAAAAAAATCCAAATTACAAATAAAACAAAGGATGAGTACATTAATATTTGCTCCTCATTTAAAATCAAGCGATATTCTCTCCTCCTTATATTCAAAACAAAAAAATAAAAATAAAAATATCATAAAATGCTCTCAAATCTCTCGTTAAAACCCATCCTAGATCAAATTCTACACCAAAAATCAGAATCATCCATAACATGAAATTACAAAAATCTTTGCATAATGTCTTCAAAATTTGACGAAGAAATTCCAGTTTCGTGGAACCGGTGTGCAAACAACTTTGTTCCTAACACCACTGATCAAGCACTACCACACGATCACCACCGTCTGATCACCGGAAGTAAATGTGCTGTCTTTTTGGGTTGTGCCCCCAATCAAATTGTGACAAATAAACCAAACAGTTTGTGTATTACAGTTATTGAAGATTTTCATTTAATCCTTCGTTTATTTGTCATAATTTAATTGAGAGCACAACAATTGGCAAAATGCAAAGAGACACATTTGCATACCTAATCACCACCATGATGTCTATGAGAACTATTGCACCAACACCTATGCAATTTGCTTAATTGATTATTAGCTTCAGTCCACCTTCGCGATACTCTTCCGGTGGTAATGAGATTGTCATCGTTAATACAACATCACCATCGAACCGTAGATAGACAATTTAACAAACAATGAAATCCCGCTATACTTGGATTGAATAACGATGTGAGTTTGTGTGTACTATTCAATATTATATTACATTTTTTATGATATGATATTGATTTCAATATTATTTATAATACATATGTATTTTTTATTACATTCTTTGTGCATTTGTTTTGGTTTCAATACAATTTGTAATTATTGGGCAAATATGCATTTGATTATTGAGAAGTCAAAATATCTATAATTATTGTTGTTCCGACATGCAGTTTTACCATTTTTTATTCCGAGAAGTAAATGGCCATCATATCTATTAACCAATAATTACTTATGACATAAAAGCATTCGAATCCTGAAAAATAAGTTAGCAAAAAAAAAAAAGTCTGTTGTTTAACGTTTAAGATACATTGAATCTGTTAAATATGTAGAATTGAATATATTTTTCAATTTGATTAAATATATAAAATTTAATAGCATATTCACTTTTTACCAATATGTGGGATTTTTGTCCTTGCATGTGTCACGTTTTTTACTCGTGACAACTTATATCAAAATAACGAATTTAAAAAATAAATACATAAATAAAAAGTTTGAATACAATAAAACTAAAAAAATACTCCAAAAGGAAACCGGTTATTATATTCTAAAAAAGGAAAGTAACCAACCTTAAAACAAAAAATGACAATTACACCATTTATACACCATTTTTGTAAAAAAAAAAAAAAAAAAGAAAAAAAAAAGAAAATTTTGAGTTAAAAAAAATACTAAGAAAAATATTCCAAAATGTTGATTGGGATAATTACACATTCTACAATAACCAATTGACTTCCTAAATCAAGGGAATGTATCACACGTTTGTTAACAAAACAATCAATTAAAAAAGGGTGAAGTAAGCAAATACCTAAAATTTATATTAATAATAAAAATAAATACCCAAACTTTTGAAGTAATTGAATTTCTAGTCAATTTGTGAATTATTTGCACATATTTTTGGTAACGAAGTGAATTACCACCACTTACCACTGTGTAAGTAATTGAATCATTTGGGTAGTTGGTTACATTTTTCAAAAGATTGGGTAATAACTTACATTAAGTTTTAAAAATTGAGTATTCAGTATAATTTCTCATTAAAAAAAAAAGTAACAATCCATCTATTTAGGACGTAATTCCTTCTGAAAATAGAAAGGAGTCAAACCTGATTATACGCTTTATTGTTGGAATAATTACAGATTACAATTTACAAATAATTTCACATTAAATTTGAAATAATTTATCTCATTAACTATCATATTCCCCAATTCTAGAAGATTAAACTAATAACTATTGGTCTTTGAATATTGGGCCCGTTAAGCAATTAGTCAATTTAAAGGTAAAGTTTGAGGAATTTAGCCATAGTTTTATGAAATTAAGGATTTAGCCATAATATGTAACATTTTATGTTACATGTAACATATATACGTGTAAAAAGTATAACATTAAATGTAACGTTACATGTAACATAAAATGTAGCACATGTAACATTACATGTAATGTTACACTTTTACACGTATATATGTTACATGTAATATAAAATGTTTCATATTATGACTAAATCTTTAATTTCGACATTTTAGAGCTAAATCCTGAAAAATTACCTAAAAGTTTGGTTAAATGCCTAAAAAACCCTTATATAAATTATTAAATATGCATAATTTAAAAATTAATAAATTATAATAAATAAAAAATATTAATGATAATATACATAATTTAAATGTAATAATCATGGAAATTATAAATTAATAATTATATAAATGATTATATATTTTCAAAAATAAAAATTTATAATATTGAAAATTAGGAAATTATAATAAATATATAAAAATAGTAAATTATAATATTTCGAATCAATAGAAATTAATAACTAATAATATGTTTTGTATTATAAAATTTATAATGGGTTCATTTAAATATAAGTAAGGGAATTTGAAGAAAATAGCCACTATTTACAAAATGATTTTAAAAAATAGTTACAGTTTCAAAAAATTTAAAAACTAGCCATGTGAGAAATTTTTGATAAAACTTTTGACTAGTGACAGAAATTTCTGACATAATTTTATGTGTATATTTGTTATTGTCAAAATTTTCATACATGTTTTATGACTAATTTTTAAATTTTTTGAAACTGTGACTATTTTTTAAAACACACAGTCCAAAATAGCTATTTACCTAATTGACCCTATCAGTAATAACTTTTAATTAGAGTCTTATTATGCAGAAAAGACTTGGTTGATTGATTGTGACGCATCACTATAGATTATTGTAATATATAGTTAATAACTAGAAATTTGATCATAACTCAGTCTATTAAGTGCATAATATATTCATTTATAAAGTAAATATTTTTCATTGTAGGTAGAATTTCAATGAAGTCGTTATTAATTACCAATATTGATTTAACAGCTTTTTGACAAAAGTGATAGCCGATAATTTTGTAGCGGCCGATAATCTAGTTTATAAATAGTCTCAACTTGAGATTTTTGTCATTTTCCCCTAAAATTTCTCCATCTCTTTCTATTTCTCTCTTCTCTCTACTGCCCCATCTACGCGTCGCCCTCTACCTCGTTGGACCGCCCCCCACTCACCTCTCCGGACTACCCCCTCATCTCGCCAAACCGTGCCCCCACTCACCTCGCCAGACTACCCTCTCATCTCGCCAAACCGTGCTCCTACTCACCTCACTAGATCGCCCCTCCACCTCGTCGGACCGTGCCCCCACTCACCTCGCCGGACCACCACCAACCCCTTTCATTGGTAATTTCTCTTCTTCCACCCTCTCTCTCTCTCCCTAACGTTTTGCACTGGTGGCCCCCCACCTTACAACACGGTTGCAATGTAGCCCTTAACATTTTTTTTTCAATCGGATCCCCAACCTCCCAAAAGCGTTGCAATTAGGTCCTTCTGTCTCTTTTTGTTTAAATTTAGACGGGAATTAATAAGTGCCATGTACATGACATTTTCCCAAGGATATTTGGCTGTCATTTTAAAATTTGAGCACACTCTCATACTAATTGAACTGCAAATTTGAAAAAAAAAATTATACTAATCAAAACCAAAATCCTAAATTAAATTTGAAATGCTAATCAAACTAAAATCTAGAAAAGAAAATTTCAAGAACTACTGAATTAAAACCCAAAGTTGATTTCTTTTTCTCAATCCAAAAATCAAATCAATACTAGTGATTTTAAAATATGTTTGAACGCATAATTCAATGTCTAGATTTTGACCCAATTCCATGTCCATTTGCAGTGATTGCACTTCAATCCCAAAACAGACTGACAAACAAAAAAACAAACAAACAAACAACAACAACAACAACAACAGATTCAACAACAATAATAGCATCCAAAGGGCCCCAAATAGGGATGTCAATTTTCTCCACAGGGATGGATATCTGTGGAGATTCGCTCCATTTACTTGAAGATGGAGAGTTTGAATATGGAGATTATATAGGGATGGAGATGATATCCTCCTAAGCAAAATAGAGCGGGGCTGGAAGGAGTATTATTTGCTCCATGGAGCCTCATGTACATATATATATATATATGATTTTATAATTCACTTATACATATTTAATTATTTTAGAATTTCTTGATAATTATCTATTTTCAATAGAATTCAAATTTACCTATTGGCTAGCAAAACAAGAAAATTCTTTATATTAAAAAAAATCAGCTTAAGTTTCACAAGACTTAAGATATAATACTGGTTATTTTAGGATTCATGTTTCTTATAATTTTTTTACTCATTAATTGAGTGGGGATGGATGCATGTTATCCAATGGAGATTCTATACCTCCATCCCCGGTACAATTTAGATAGGGATGGAGCTGGGATAGATCAGGATTTTACTTATGGATATGGAGGTGAAGAATGTAGATCTAGCCCTATGGGGCTTTATTGACATCCCTAGCCCCAAACAATCAAAATCATCTCATTGATTCAAACAATACAGAGAACATCATTGATTCAACAATAGTTAGATTTCATGAGCTATGGCAGCGTCGGGCCGATAGAGGTAATGAGAAGGTGGAAGTTAGATTTAACCTCATCGACTCGGATGTGCAGGTCACCAGTTGACTCCTCCATGGAACTGAGTCGTTGACGTCATCTCTGGCGCAGATCTAGGCTACGACGTCATCACCTTCATAGTCGCTTGCCTCCGCCTCACTCGCCTCAGCTTCCCTCCGCCTCGCGCTTCCCTCCGCCTGTCTTGCCTCGGCCTCCCTCCACCTTGCGCTCGCCTCTGTCTCCTTCTGCCTCCCTTCGCCTCCTTCAACCTTCCTTTGCCTTCCTTCGCCTCCCTCTGCCTCCTTCAGCGTCGTGTTTGCCTCCGCCTCCACCTCCATTCGCCTCCCTCCACCTGCCTCGGCCTCCCTCAACCTCACGCTTGCCTCCGCCTCTACCTCCCTCCACCTCCGCCTCCTTTCACCTCCCTCAGCCCTGCGCTCGCCTCCTCCTCTGCCTTTGCCTCTGCCTCGAGCTCTCCACTCTCCTCCGGCTCCGTCGCCACTCGCCAAGTAGAGAGTGAGAGAGAGAGAGATGGAGACAGAGAGTAAAAATCTTTTTTTATTATGATTTTTTGTCGAATTTTTTAAACTTTTATGGTCAAAAGACCAAAATATCCCCTAAAAATGGCTCACAGACAAGTCACGTGCGAGTTTCGATTCAATTTTAGACGGAAAGTAGACAGAAGCGCTCAATTGCAACTCTTTTGGGAGGTTGGGGATCCGGTTGCGAAAAAAAAAAAAAAAAGGTTAAGGGTCACATTACAATCGCACTTAAAGGTGAGGGGCCACCAGTGCAAGAAACCCTATTTATTGTCTCTCTCTCTCTCTCTCTTCCCATTCGGGTGTTTTTTTTTTCAATGTTTTTTTTTTAAGTTCTAACACACACACACATGTATATATATATATATATATATATATATATATATATATATATTGTTAACAAGTTCTCTCCTGGCCGCCACACCATCGCTATCTTCCGCCGCTACCTATCGTCACCCGCCGCCACTGTTCGCCGTCGTCCCCGGTCCGAGTTTGATGAAGTTTTAGTGTATTTGTTGTTGTTTAAGATTTGGTGAAATTGTTGTAAAATAATTGTTAGATATTTAAGTTTAAATTTGTTGTCGTAAAAGTCTTAGGTAATTATTATAATTGTAAAATTGTTGTATGATGTTCAACTTAAGGTTAATAAATATAAATTGTTGCAATTTGATTTCTATTCTATAATTTGAAAATAAATTAGCCATACAAAATAAAAAAATTAATTTAAAAATTTTTTTATGTAAAAATTCCTCACGAAAAAAATAAAAATTAATTTAATAAATAAAAAAATAATTTTTTTAAGAAAATAATTAAAAATATATAAGTGACCACTATTTCAAATTATGTGGTTGCCGATAATAGAAAGTTGATTAAATTTTGGTCGATCTAACCCTAAAATCAACGACCAATTTTAATTATCAGCGACCATATCAATGACGAAGTGTCAACGACCACTTTTGTGGTCGCTGAGAAGTTTCGACGACCAGGTCGATTCTTGTGTGAGTCTTTACCACAAAACCCGACTCTAGATTCTTTTCCATAAAAGCAATGTAAGACACATCAAATATGGATTTTGGTGAAAACAAAAGAAAACCGACTGAAGTTAGTTTATGCTATGTCTATTAAACTTTGAGCTAGTTTTTGTGGGTTTTTTTTTTTTTTCAATCAGATATTTTCTTGCGGTAGCACGTCGGAAATCCTTTTTAAGGCCTTATTAGAAGGGATAATGAACTTCTGAAATTTCTCTTAAAATGATGTATAAAAAAAAAAAAGAAAGAAATTGAAGAGAAATGATATTTAAGTGTCATTCTCAAATAATTTGCTCATTGATTTTATTCTATGCCTATAGGGTAAACGTGTAAAATTATAAATACAACACAAAATATATAAATTAATAAAATAACTGGCATTGATCAAAATTTTTCCTATAAAAATGCAAGGCCACGTTGAATATAGCTTTAGTCGTTGTGTGAATGTGTGCATATATTAAGAGCCCTTTGACTGTTCATCTACAAATATAGTAAATTCATCCTTTGGTTAAATTATTTCCTCTTAAAGTAGATTATTTATTATTATTATCAGGTCTAAATATAGCCATATTAATTTATAAATAGAAAAAAAAAAAGAGCTACTATAACCGTTTTCACAAACTGTTACTCAAAATTTTTATTTTTCCCTTTTCTTTATCCTTCCTACCAACTTTTGATTGAGCTTTTTTATTTTCTTTTTCGTTTTTAGTTTAACTTAATTTATTTTTGTTTGTGAAATCTCTATGATCATTGTTTGTACAATCAAATATTAAATAATGCTTAATAATATCAAAGCCTGTACCATTTAATGCTAAAAATTTTCTAAATATTTTGATGTTGCCTATATCTTTGATTTGCTAAGAAAAAATATCATTAAAATAAGGGCTCATTTGCTAAATGGCCATTTAGAAGTCTACGTTTTTCGCAAATGACCTGAGAATCTAAATATTAAGTTATTAGCCACTAGCTTACTCTTATATTTGTTGAAGAGACCAAATTGCCCCTCCTTTATCCTCAGCCAAAAACGAAAATGCTCATCCATCTCTCTCTTCTCAATTGTAATTCTCCTCCTTCCCCTCTTATTCTTCATTTTTTTTTTCACGCTATCTTCTTCTTCTTCTTTTTTTTTTGTCATGCCGTCTTCTTCTTCGAATTGGATCGATCGAAGAAATAGGTTCGAACCCCCGACGTCTTGCAATCCAACTCGAATCGCGACGCCATTTTAAGTCGAATCTCTGTGGTCGCAAGTTCGTTGACGAGAGCTCGAGAGAAGCGGCGATGGTCGACCCTGTCAAGCCAGAGAAGGTGCTCATGGTCGCCGAAGCTCTCTCGTTGTGATATAATTTTGGTTTCTATTTGTTTGGCTACTGTAAAAATCCAAAATGACAATAATTTGGTTTGGTGTTTGTTTGAATTTTCCATATCTGGTTCGTATGATAGGAAGAAAATTCGTATGTGGTTTGTTTATGTATTTTTCGGGAAGCTGAAGCCATTCCGTGGCAAGCCGATCTTTTTGAAGTGGGCCCAAGTCCGATTGGGATCGTCGTGGTGGTGATGGTCGTCGTCGTCCTTGACCTCATGTCGTCGTTCCTCATAAACCCTAGAAACCCTGCTATTGTTCTCAGAAACCCCATCGTTGTTGCCTCACCGACGACACCGTATTGACGTCGGCGACATAGAAAAAAAGAAATGGACTGGTCTTTTTTGTTTAGTTTGGTTTTAATTGTGTGTGTGTGTGTGTGTTTATTTTTTTTTAATTATTGGTTTGTTGTTGCAGAAGTAAAAGAGAAAGGAAAAACACAATCTTTGATGCTATATGGATATGCAATACACGTTTGGAAATTAGTTAAATCAGTGAAATTTTGGGTTTAATGGTTTAATTTTGGGTTTTTTTTTTCAATTTAATTTTTTTTGTTAAGTTGTTAAAGATTTAGGGTATCAGTAAATTTTTTAAATAAATCAAGGGTCAAATTACAACATTTTTAGTGCCACGTCATCGTTTAACTGATGCACTTGGACGGATAGTGCAAAATGGACTACGTCGAATAGTTCAGAGTGCAAACATGTCGAAATTAAAGAATATTGTGCATTTGGTAAATGCAGCACTTTTTTTTTTTATGTGATGGAAATTTTGAGAGGCTTGATAGTACAGTAAATTAAAGAGTTTTTTGCACCTATGGCCCTGAACTTGTCACGTTTGATACTTTGGCACTTCATCTTTTTTTTTTTTTGCATTTACCCTCTCGAATCTGAAAATTGTTGCAGTTAGCCTGAAATTGGAAACGTCCGTTCAATTTTTAACAGAAATTTATGTGTGCTTCTCACATGGTCGTCTAGTTGGGGGCATATTTGTAATTTACTTACAAAAAGAAAAAAAAAAAAAAAAAACCCCAACGATAATATGTTAAAAACCGACGACATTCCACCAATTAACCCACAAAGTCCCGCCGCTTCCTTCTCCAATGTAGCGCAGCAGGCCTCGACCTCGATCGCCTCAACGCAGTCTCCGTCGATGTGGGCTTCTACAAATCAGCAGCAATGGAGCTCGCGAGAGTTCAAAATCAATGCCATCTTCGTCGATGTGGTTGTCATCCTTAGCGGATTAGCACTGTTGGATGCCTCGGTTGCAGCATGGGGAAGTCCCTCGGCGGCATAAAGGAAGCCCCACGACGACACCAAACTCAAACCTAGCGGCTAAAGGCGAGCGGTGTCGGGGAGACCTAAGCGGCGTGAGGCGCGGACCTAGCCGGAGCCGTGTACTGTGAGGACCGAGTAGCGCGGAGTGGACGGAAGAGCGGCGGCAACGGCGTGGGGGACTCCTTGTAGGAGTCAAGCGCAAGGAAGAGCCGTTCTCCTCCGGCGCCCTGTGCTTCCTCAACCGCCGCAACGCTTCCTCGTCCTCCTCGGCGGTGGCGATGGAGGTAAAGTCTCGGCGGAGCACATGAGATGAAATGGACTCGGCGAGAAACTTAGTAGCGGTGGCGGTGACGTTATGGTTTGAAATTGGGGCCTTAATATGTAGTTTGAATTTGGGGGTTTAGATTTTTGGAGATTAAGAAACTAAAGAATGATAATGATATTGATTGTTAGCCCGCAGTTGTAGTTTAATCTGGCTTTTGCTCAATTGGAAAATACATACAATTTTTTATGTTCAATTTATGATGGGTTTGAGTAGAAACAAAGTGTGGTCAAAATTCATGATGGGTTTAATTTTAGAGTGAATATTGCTAGACTATGATATCAAAGCTTAATAAAAACACTAGAGTAAAATAAGAATGAAACTAAGAATCTGAATTCAACTACGATGATCCAACTGAAATTGAATACAATTTTGAGTATTATTTGCTAAATATTGTACATGAAACCAAACGCCAAGAAATTTGAAGGAAGGAGAAGGATTATGGACTTGCGGTTAGGTTGGAGGGAAATAACAAAAATACCCTTGTTTAGAGGGTCACATGATAGGCACAAGTGAGTTTCTGTCTCATTTTAGATGGAAGTTTTCGATTTGGGGTAAAATGCAACGATTTTCAAATTCGAGAGGGTAAATGCCTAAAAAAAAGAAAGATAAGGTGCTAAAGTGTCAAACGCGACAAGTTCAGAGGCCATAGGTGCAAAAAACCCTAAATTAAAATGTGGTCTAAAATTGAAAAATTGTACAATTTTCTTTTGTAAAATGAGGCGATTGTTCCACATATTTATCAACACCAAAGTCCTCATATTTATCAACACCGAAGTCCTGCTCATTCTCTCTCAAGTTGTAAGACCATTCGTTGGTCTTTTATCCTCTTAACACCTTGTAACACAAATAAAATGCAAAATAGATTCATCAATGCACATTAAAAGTTAATGAAAAATGCTAATATTAAAACATAGAAGCATAATCACGACATTAATTATAATTTCGAACAATGCAATCCCTAATCAACAACACCGCCGAGAACTTCTTGTGTGATTGCAAAGTTGGCACGATGCGCTGGGTTGATGTTGAGCAATGCGTCGCGCTAGATGCTCGGGCGCCATGTGCGAATTGGTGTCGGAGTTTTGTTGAAAATATTCTTCAGAATTCCTCACGAAACGGCTTGAATCACGCACGAAACGCTTTCCTTAAACGTTATTTGCACCCTCTCGAATGCTTTGTGGGTATGAATGCAAATACGTTGCAGGATACGACAAGCCTAAAATCAAATCCGCACCAAAGCACTAGTGAGAATTCGATTGTAGACAAGATTTTAGTGTTTGGAAGTGTTTTTATATTTTTTTTAATGTTCGTTAAACATTAAAAACGTTTAATCATGTTTTATTGTAGAGGAAACGACGTTTTTCTAAGTGAAGAGACACTTCTCTTCGCTAAAAAACGGTCAGAAAAACGGTTATAACTGTCGGGCGCCGCGGCGCCATTACTGAGCGCTGCGGCACTGTTCATGATCACCACCGGTGCCGCGGCGCTATCTCCATAGCGCCGCGGCGCTAATGCGCTCACCTAAAATCCTCGAGCTTCTGGATGCCGCGACGCTCTCAGCAGCGAGAATCCCCGCGAGAGAGTCCGCGACTCCGCGGACGCGGTGCTCTGGCTCGAGCCACGTGCCCTAAGTGCCACAAGTGCGCCTAAAGGCGCCAATGGCGCCTTTACAGCCTCACTGCCCACGACCACGCCCCGCCACATCCCGTCGCGCGCGCGTCGCGACGCGACGCGCCGCGCTCGGGCTCGGGCTCGCTTGCGCGAATGCTCGCCACGATGCCAAGTGTGTGAGTGTGCCATGTGGCACACTCTTAGCTTGCACTTAGTTTACACCCACTAAAGAGCTCTTTCCTTATAAAGAACACAATCTCTTCATAAGTTTCCCATGTAGGACTCTTTTCCCACAACACATTTCCTCTACACACACACACACTAACTTAGCTTATTTATGAACAAAACCCAACAATCCCCCACTTGTTCAACAATAAGCTAATCACACTTCCAAAACAAATAAACAAAGAATGTTAATACAATAAGGTATCTTTCGATTTGAACCTTACCTTAGTAAAAGCACCACAAAGTCTTGACGAAATTTCAGGTAGCATAAAAACTTTGAACCAGCTATTCCTTGTGACAAGACCGGTGATGCATCACACACACTCTTTAGAATTTCTTGTCTACATCTCTCGCTTAGCACCGTTAATGGCTATGTGCTCATCCTTTTCATGAACTTTTTCATGAGAGAAACTCCAACTCTCACTTGAGACGGCACCATCTCAAAGTTCATATAGGTGAAATTCTTACAGTATCTCTGTTACGTTACAGATACTTGTCCTCAACGACTGAATTTCATTAAGAGTTTAAAACTCAACCCTCCAACTGTAACAGCCAATACTTTTAAATATTCAATAATATTTAATATTGCCACTATTCACTTATCAACGACTTGTTTGTACCCATTGAACCTAATACTAGTCATTTCCTAGTATAAGGTTGGGTTGCCATCGTTGGTGAATCTTTTACTCAAGGAGTTTAAGTCCCATACCTCTTGAGGACTTCTTTACCAAATCTCTTGTAAGTGGTTTTGTAAAAGGATCAGCTAGATTATAGCTTGATCTCACAAATGTGAGTGAAATTATTCCATCCTTGATTAATTTTCTCACATACTCATGTCTAAGACTTATGTGTCTAGACTTTCCATTGTACACTTCACTGTACGCTCTAGCTAAAGTAGCTTGACTATCACAATGTATCGACACCTTCGACACATTCTTCGAAGCCAATGGGATTTCTAATAGAAGATCCCTTAACCACTCAGCCTCTTGTCCTGCTGAAGCCAGAGCCACAAACTCTGATTCCATGGTTGAATGTGTTATACACGTTTGTTTCTTGGATTTCCAAGAAATTGCTCCACCCGCAAGTGTAAACACCCAACCTGTGGTAGATTTGTTATCTCCCACACTCGATATCCAACTCGCGTCGGTATATCCTTCTAATATCCCTGGAAATCTTGAATAATGGAGACCAAGATTTTTAGTTTTCATTAGATAACAAAAGATCCTACCTATGGCCTTCCAATGTTCAACACTCGGATTGCTAGTAAACCTACTTAGTTTACTAACTGCGAATGCTACATCGGGTCTAGTGCATTGCATCAAATACATTAGACAACCTATAGCACTTTGCATACTCTAGTTGAGCCACTGCTCGTCCACTATTCTTTTCAAGTTTAAGACTTGGATCAAACGGGGTATTCACCTCTTTGAATTTTAAATGTTTGAACTTGTCTAATACTTTCTCAGCATAGTGTGATTGACATAGTTCATAACCTCCACTATTTTGTTTCACTTTGATGCCCAAAATAGTGTCTACTTGTCCAAGGTCTTTCATCTTGAAAGTGGAGCTTAGAAACCTCTTCGTTTCTAGTATGCCTTTCATATCATTGCTAATGATCAACATATCATCAACATAAAGACATACATAAATGACAATGTCTTCATATACCTTTGTATACAAACATTTATCAGAACCATTAAGAACAAATCCATTAGAAAGTATGACAGTGTCAAATTTTTCATGCCATTGTTTCGGTGCTTGTTTCAATCCATATAATGATTTAACAAGCTTGCATACCTTATGTTCATTTCCCGTTAGAACAAAACCTTCCGGTTGCTCCATATAGATCTCCTCATCGAGATCTCCATTTAAGAATGCCGTTTTGACATCCATTTGATGAACATAAAGATTATGCAAAGAAGCTAAAGCAAACAATACTCTTATTGTTGTTATCCTAGCTACCGGTGCATATGTATCAAAATAATCAATTCCTTCCTTTTGTCGAAAGCCCTTGGCTACTAGCCTAGCCTTGTAGGTGTTTAAAGTATCATCACTATTGTACTTTCTCTTAAACACCCACTTACATCCAATGGGTTTAGACCCGTGTGGCAAATCAACAAGCTCCCAAGTGTGGTTTGACATAATGGAATCCATTTCATCTTGAATTGTATCCTTCTAAAAAGCCGAATCCCTTGAAGCCATAGCTTCCTTAAAAGTTTTAGGATCATCTTCCACTTGAAGAATGATAGGTACCTTCCGGATATAATGTTCTCTACTTCCTTCTACCAAGTAGAAAGAAATAAGTTGAGAGTCTATCTCGTCAGGTCCTAATTCCTTAACTTTTCAGACTCTTTTGCTTTTTCGAAGCTACAGTTGTTTTTCAACAACCCTTGAAGAGTTCTCTTCTTGAGAATCTTCGTTTGTAGGAGTTTGAGAACTCTTCCCTTTAGTGGTTAAGTTCTCAAAGAACTCCACATCTCTAGATTCCACTATAACATTAGACTCTAAATCTAGAAGTCTATATGCTTTGCTATTTGAGGCATAGCCAACAAAAGCACTCTTAATCCCTCTAGGACCTAACTTGGTCCTTTTAGGATCTAGGTTCTTGTAGTAAGCAAGACACCCCCACACTTTGAAATACCCTATATTGGGTTTTCTTCCTTTCCATATCTCATATGGAGAGGTTTGATTTTTCTTAGAAGGAATTCTATTAAGAATATGACATGCAGCAAGTAAAGCTTCACCCCACAAATTAAATGACAACTCAGAATGCATCAACATAGCATTTATCATTTCTTGAAATGTTCTATTTTTACGTTCTGCTAAACCGTTTTGTTGAGGTGTACGTGGAGCTGAACATTGATGTATGATTCTATTTTCCTCACAATAAGCATTAAAATCATTAGGAAAATATTCACCACCCCTATCACTCCTAAGGGTTTTAATATTTTTACCTAATTGATTTTCTACTTCTGCTTTATACACTTTAAAAGCATGGAAAGCTTCATATTTATGCTTTAATAAAAACACATATGTAAATCTGGAGCAATCATCTATGAAAGTGATAAAATATCTATTACCACCTCTTGTCAACATGCTATTAAATTCACATATGTCGGAGTGCACTAGATCTAGCAAATTAGTACTCCTCTCAACACTATGAAAAGGTTTCTTAATCATCTTTGATTTAGTGCAAATTTCACATTTGTTAAAGTTTTTAACATCACACTCAATCAAACCACATTTAACCATTCTTTTCGTAGTGCCAATACCAATGTGAGCTAATCTACCATGCCATAAAGAAATGTAATCAACAATATAAGCAGAAGACACACTTTTATTATTAATAGAAACATTGTCATTAGTACATAGTTTGATCATTCCCTCAGTAGAATAGCCTTTGCCTACAAACACACCATTACGGGACAAAATAAGCTTGCCCGATTCAAGTACAGATTTTATTCCCGGTTTGCCCAAAAGATCCCCACTAACAAGATTCCTATTCATTTCCGGAACATGAAATACATTAGTCAAAGTGACTCTTTTTCCAGAAGTGAACACAATTTCCACATTTCCTATTCCAAGCACCTTGGAGCGACCATCATTGCCCATTTGAACCTCTTGCACTTGAACCAAAATAGGTTTATCATCAACCATCTTAAACTCAAAATACTTTGAGATTAAGAACTTTTTGGTACCTTCCTCCTCGGCCTTATATTTGAACTCGAGCGCATTCCAAATCTCCACCGCCGATTGTGTGTCGGTGTAGAGATCGTAGAGTCGGTCGAAGAGAGCGTTGAGGATGTGCCCACAGCATATGAGTTCGTCATCCCTCCGTTTCTTGCGCTCTGCCTTGAGTTCATCGGAATCTTCATTGGTGGGCTCGGGAATTGGCGCTAATTCGGGGTCGAGCACGTAGAAGATCTTCAAGGCCGTCAGAAGGAATTTCAATTTGTCTTGCCAACGAGTGAAGTTCGTCCCATCGAAACGGTCCAACTTTACGAGATCTTGATTCATCAATTTTATTGTCGCCACGGAGGTGTTCGAATCCATAATGTTTAAGATTGTTGAAAATATTCTTCGGAATTCCTCACGAAACGGCTTGAATCACGCACGAAACGCTTTCCTTAAACGTTATTTGCACCCTCTCGAATGCTTTGTGGGTATGAATGCAAATGCGTTGCAGGATACGACAAGCCTAAAATCAAATCCGCACTAAAGCACTAGTGAGAATTCGATTGTAGACAAGATTTTAGTGTTTGGAAGTGTTTTTATATTTTTTTAATGTTTGTTAAACGTTAAAAACGTTTAATCAGCCACACTGCCCACGCCCCGCCCCGTCCCGTCGCGCGCGCGTCGCGACGCGATGCACCGCGCTCGGGCTCGGGCTCGCATTCGCTTGCGCGAATGCTCGCCACGTGGCCAAGTGTGTGAGTGTGCCATGTGGCACACTCTTAGCTTGCACTTAGTTTACACCCACTAAAGAGCTCTTTCCTTATAAACATAAGTTTCACATGTGGGACTCTTTTCCCACAACACATTTCCTCTACACACACACTAACTTAGTTTTTTTATGAACAAAACCCAACAGGTTTTGCGCCAACGGCGTGGACAATGGGCGCAAAGCAATTGGTGAAGTAGGGCGATATGTTGCTTGGTAAGGAACACAGCGTGCGTGGGTGGGCTGGGCTGGTGGCGCAATGCCCCGGAGAACAACGCAATATGTTGTAGCTACATCTAGATTACGTCGACGCTAATGTTTTAAACTCAAAATTAAGCCATCGCAATGTGATGCGCTTTGTAGAGCAGAACGTCGCGCTACCCTTTTTTCGGTGAGAGAAAACAGCCTCGTTCTCACCTAGTTTTGCTCTGATACATCATGCTTGATCATACTTGAGCTAGTGAATCGTTCTTTTTTGCTCTAAATATGTACAATAAAAAAAGAAAGAAAAAAAAAAGATAAAAAATACACAAAAGTTAAGGATGTTTTATTGTAATGATGCTAAAGAAGACAATAGTGATAGCAATAAGGTGATGGAGGCTGAAAATTACTCTCCCCATCCTCGTCCATGCTAACAAATAAGTAATCATCCCTGCGTTGTCCCCATGAATAGCATAAGTGGGGAGGGGGCAACTGAAAACCTTTTGATCCCTGGTAACAAAAAAAATTTTAGTAACTCTTTTTTATGATAAAAGTTTAACAAAAATAAATATTGTAAAAGTTTGATTAAAATTCAAATGATAAAACAAATAGAAATATATGTGCGATTGAGACTAAAAGATTGAGAGACAAAGATGCAATAATAAAAATTCAAATATAAATTTAATTGAATTATACTAATTTTTTACGATTAAATACCATAAGTATCTCCTGTATTTCATTGAATTCTACGTTTATACCTTGAGTTTATGATAATACAAATTTTATGGTTCAGTTTTTTAAACTTAACAAAAAAATTACTTTATGTTAACTTTAAGTCAAAAATGCGTATAGAATTTTCATACTGCGACTGTATTTTTTTTGTTCTTTTGTTTAAATAGTTTACGAGACACTAAAATATTTTGACAGTTTGGAGAAAAAATTATAGTTTTTGATCAATAAAAAGCCATAACAATATATATATATTTTGTTGAATTCAAGAACTTAGGGGATAAATTTTCTATTATCGAAAATGTAAGAGACAAAACATGAAATTTCGATGAAACACATGGGATACTTACGATATTTACTTTATTTTTAAATGCATATGGAATTATTACTAAAAAAATAAGTACTTTTAGGCCTATTAAAATACGTATGTAACTAATGTTTATATATATATATTTATATATATAGTATATAATGAAATGCAGAGTAATTGTATATGATATTGCATGATGTAGTTGAAGTACTATGGCAGATTAATGAAGCGGTGGAGATTTGAATCTACAGTGATTGCTACATTAAATTTTATGGTTTAAAATAAATATTTTGCAGACAGAATGATATATACCTAAAGTGATAAAATTTACATAAACAATTAAACTATAATTTTTGAATTTGGATACAAGATCTTGAGAAATACTTAAGAAATTATTTGAAAACATCGAAGGAAAAAATATTACAAGATTTAAAAAGTACAAATATATATTATAAGGAGCCAACAAAGAAATTTGAGTGTTTTCTATTTTCTACGGTCTTCTCCATTCTCTTTTTATAGATACCATGGGCATCATTCTATGTGAATTTTGTAAATTTTTTCTCTTCAAAAATAAAGGTTATTATCTATTATTTTCTCCATTTGCCCGTTGAAGGATTCACATGGCTTCATCACGATTCACACTACAAGAAAATTGACTATGTTTTGGTCGTTGATATTAGTATTAGCGACCAACTTTTGGTCTCCGATATTAATTGGGAGAAATTTAGGTTGAAATATATCAGCGACCACTTTTGGTCGCTGATATAAAACTATCTGCGACCAAATTTGGTCGCTACAAAGTGTATGGGCGACCAATACTTGGTGTGAGAAAATTTCATGCCCTGAATATTATAGGCGATCAAATTTTGGTCGCAGATATTTTTGGAAAAAATAATTCCCGCCAAAACCAAAATTATTTGGTTGCTGATAAATTTTATAGGGAAAACTCCCGCCAAGTGAAAATTATTAGCGACCACGTTGGTCGCTGATATTTTTATGGAAAAATTCCCACCCAAATAAATATATCAACGACCAATTTTGGTCGCTGATGAATTTAGTCGGAAAAACATGCCGCCAAATGAAAAAAATTATCGATGACCAATTTTGGTTGCCAATATCTTCCTCGAAATTATGAGATTAAGTCATATCAGCGACCTGGTTTTAAACTGTAATGGCCTAAAACTAGACCACATTAAAAAGTATTTAATTTCTATTTCCAAGACAAAAAATTTCTTGAGATATTATCTTGATTACAATTATTTTGAGAGAAGTGACTAGTTTCGTCAAATCTGGCCAACTTGGACAATATAAGAATGACAGTGCAAAAATATTAATTTGATGTGTTGGAATTTAAAGCTTGTTAGGAATTCAATTTCAACCTGAAATTGATTTTAAAATTCCTAATTTCACTAATTGAGCCAAGTTGTGTATTTTAATAATTTTTGGAAATATGTCTTTTACTTAATGAATTTATGCTAATAAATAATAAATAAATCAATTTTCTATTGAGTAGAGTTTTTTTTTTAATCCCATTTCTCTTTCTTCTCCTTCTCTCCCACGCCGTCACCCCCCCTTCCTCCTCCGTCCCTCACTCACGCAGCCGTCGCGCCTCCAGCAGCGGTCCCGCGCCGCTCGACCGCCCGAGCTCCGTCCGAGCTCCGCAATCAGCGCGAACCCGAGCTCCTCCGCGCCGCGCCGCCGCGCCACCCAACCAGAGCCTCCGCGCGAGCGCGACCCCTCCGCCTCGTCGCGTCTCCCGGCAACCAGCTGTGCGCGCGAGCTCCGACGGTCCCGAGCTCAGCTTGTCGCCGTTCGGCCTTCCCCAGCTTCTTGCGTAGCCACGCTCCCTCCCCGTGCCCAGCGCGTGCCTCCGAGCTGCCCAACCCCGAGCTCTGCTCGTCGCCGACCACCATAGCTCCGGGCACTGTGGCATGACGTCGGCCAGCCCCTCTTGCGCTTTGTCGAGCTTGTCTCCGTACCGCTACGCGCCTACTTGAGCCGGTCTTGCTCGCGTCGGTGAGCCTCGCATTCTTTTTTTGGTGGTTGTGCGTTACTTGTTATTCGTTGATAAGTTTTGAGAAAAAATCTAGCTTGTCTGCGGCTTGATTTTGGTGAATCGTTATGTCGGAATCGGTGTTGTATTGTGGTGCGTGAATAAAATTAGTATGAGTATGTTGGTCGTATGATTGTGGGTAAAATTGATTAATGTTTCGTAATCGAGTCTAGCTCGACCTATTTTCGAGTATCTTGGCGTTGCGAAAGTTGTTAATTTGTGCCGCTTAGTGCGTTATTTTGGTCAGTCGCGATGGAATTGATTTGAGATGGTGTGAGTTTTATCTTAACGGTTAATTGTCGTGTGGTTATTGAAATTAAGAAATAAACATCGGTTGATTTTATTTCTTTAATGGTGAAATCTATACTCGCAAAGATTAGTGTTTTGGATGATATTATTGTTTTGAAAATCCGATTTTTGTGGAAATCGTGAATGTACAAACTTGAGTAAATTGCTTAAGGAAGCGATTGTATGTGAGTTGGAACTTTCAAATTTAGAAACTTACAAAAAGAATTTCTAAAGGAAGATTTTGCAATCTTGAGGATCGTGTCTTGCTCAAACTTTATAATCTACTTTTTATTGGATTTGTATTTTGTAAACTTGTTCGTTTGAGCCTAAAACGAGTATCGGGTCGCGAGTTCGAGCGTTTCGCGTTATACTTTCGTTTGAGTTCGAAGCTTGATTCGATTTCTTCTTCTATTCTCTCAAATTTTGCAGGATCGCCACCGAAGCACTTACAGATACCCGACCCCTCACTATCGAATACTAAAAGTATAACCGAACGGCCGGAATTGAGTTTTAGTCGTAAACTAAAACGACATTAGAGTGGTGACTGTAATTTTAGATTTGTTAAAATCCTTAAGAAAAGTGTTTTGTGATAAGCCGTTGAGGCTCAAGAACTTTGCGATTATGAAATCTTGAAATGTCTTGATATTATGTTAAATTATTCTGTGTGGTTGTTGTGATGGACTGTGACCGAAATTAGTTCGGTGCTGGGTTGAAATTAGGTGAAGGCTTCGGCCGGGATATCCAAAAAACAGGGGAAACTCTGCCGGATTTCCGGCTCGAAGTTTAGACACTTTATATAGCTAAGTCAAAGACCATTTAGGTTCAAGGAATTCTTTCTCACCTAAACTAATCGAGCGACGTAACCATTAGTTGGGATTGACGGTTAGGGATAAAGTGATGACACTCGAGATGAGAACACCCCTAGAGGGGTTTCTCGACGAACCATTGGTCGACCCACCGTCTAGTGTCCAATTCTTTGAGTCTATTAACTCTTAAAGTTTCCTCCCTCTCGAATATTTTGTGGACTTCGACGTTGACCCTCTAATTCTCGTGTTCGACAGAAGTGTCGCACCACATACTCTAAATAGGGACGTCGGAAGAGGAAAACCGCGAGGACCTAGTCGGGGAGGCTTAGGACCTCAGGTAAGTGGATCTCCACTGCGACACAAGTAGACTTTACAATGCTTGAATTACTTGTGCTTGTGCTGAGATTATGTTAAGCATACGTTGCTTCTATATTGGTGGCTGTTAAACTGTGTGGATTTCCATTCTCGCTAAGGTTGTGAATACGGGCTCTTGATTATATTCGTCTCGTTTTGTGCAACGAGCCTGCAGGTATGGGACTGTAGGTTCGTTTATGATAGGCTGTGTTTTTCTAGGTGTGTATTGGGGCGTGTGTTCATTTATATATTTATCTGTCTGTGGGTATGGAGCCACAGACATAAAACTATTCAACTTCGTGGTTTAGGTTCTAGTATGTGTGTGGATGTTTGTGTCTGTATATGTTAGTTTGACTTATTTGTCGGTGGGTATGGGACCACAGACATAAAACTGTTTATGTTGTTATTGAGATCTTATTGCACGATGAGCTAAATTACAGAGAGATGCAAGGGGATTGAGGGTTTGATTCGAACGATTCCTCTTTGTCACTGTGAACGTTCCAGATAGGCTCAAAGAGTCCGAGGAGTCGAATCGAATGATTCCTCCTTGTTGCTGCGAACGTTCTAGCTAGGCTCTATGAGTCCGAAGAGTCGAGTCAAACGATTCCTCATCGTCACTGTGAGCGTCCTAGATAGACTCAAGAAACGGCTTGAAATAAGGCCCAGCCCGAGCGGAAACACTATTAAGTTTTGGAACGATCGGATGTAAAGTAAAGCCAAGAGTTGCAAAGGCACTGTATGTTTCTGAAGGGCCCGGAAGGAGGCCGCGAACATGATCGGTTCCGAGATCGCCCGACGGGGCCATTGTCTGTGTGAGGTTTCGGAACGACCCGATGGGTCTCGAGGAGGTTGGTAGACGGCCTTCCTCTTCATATGCTGTGTGCCGCGATTGTGATCGATTCCGAGATCGCCCGACGGGGCCATTATCTGTGTGAGGTTTCGGAACGACCCGATGGGTCTCGAGGAGGTCGGTAGACGACCTTCCTCTCCATATGCTGTGTGCCGCGATTGTGATCGATTCCGAGATCGCCCGACAGGGCCATTGTCTGTGTGAGGTTTCGGAACGACCCATAGAGGGTCTAGAATTGTATTAGCTCTAGAATAACTTCTAGAGAGATCAGAGTCACATGAAATTTCGAACGACCCGTAGAGGGTGTGGAACTGTGTGAGTTTTATCACGATCTACAGTAGGATTTCGAGGCATGTACGTTCTATAATGAACCGCGAAGGGGTCTAGATGTGTATATAGTTCTAGAACGACCCGAGAATGGGTCTAGATGTGTATATAGTTCTAGAACGACCCGCGAACGGGTATAAATGTGTATTGAATTCTAGAATGACCCAGGAGAGGTCCAGATTGTGTATAAGTTCTAGAACGACCTGCAAGGGGTCTGGATGTGAAACGTGTACACATGTATTTTTATAAGCTGAGTCAGAGTTGTGAACTTGAGTGAGATTAGAACAAATTATGAAATTGACTTTTGAGTCGAGATTAATGGGTCGTTGAATTCGACCTCGTTACATATCACAACTCCTTTGCAGGTATTTTATCCCGCGTAAGTTCAGCAATTTTATTTGAATTCTACTCCGCGGGCAAGATTATTTAAGAGTGTCGTTTACTCTTCGAACTACGACGACTCGATCGTCGAATCTATCTATTTGTTGAATTAAAATATTGTGATACCTCTTGATTGTATGTTACCTGCAGACTTAGCAATTTATCTATCTAATCCACTTATTGGGCTATTAGCTCACTAGTGTGCTCGTGTCGAAAGTATTTTATTAAGAAAGCAGAAAGGGCGAAGCGATAACGACGGGAACAGCGAGTGTATACGGGACCGACCTGTAAAACTTTACGTGGACTACCGGCTAATCGTTGGCAAAAAAAAAAAAGTTTTAAATTCCGCACATTTTGTAAATGTTAAAATTAAATTTATTTTGGTTATGGTGAGGATTGGTGAACCTCATGTTTAATATTAAAAGTTTGGTTTTGTAACTTAATTTAAAAAGTTCAAATTTGACCGTATTTTTAGGAACCAAAATACCGTTTTGAGTTTTGGGTCGTTACATAAACTTTTATTATCGGCGACCAAACGTTTTGGTCACCGATATTGATGGGTTTTTAAAGCCCTTCGACCATCTCTTTGAAGTTCTATCTCTATCTCTTTCTCTGAAATCACCGCCGCCCACCCCTCTTTTTTTCAGGTGCTGCCCCGCCGCCATCCATCCAATCGCTAGACGTCCCGTAGGTCGCCGCCCCTATGTCGGCCTTCAATTCACTGCCGTTTTTTTTTTTCCTTCGAGCACCCGCCTCCAGGCATTCTGCTCTGTCGAGCACCTCCACCCGTTTGAGTCCACCGACTACTTGCGTCCGCTGAGCACTTTGTGGCCGGCAGCCTTGCCCCACCACCGGCCACCTCTCCCATTGTTGCGGCTAGCCCCGGCCCGCCTTCGGCCGCCTCTCTTGCCGTCACTGCCAGCCGCCCGCCGTTTCGCTGTCCGCCATGTTTTTTGTTAACGCTTTACATTTGTGTGCTTTTGGTTGGAAAAAATAATATTGGGTAGTTTTGCGGATCTATGATTTGTATAGTTTTGTGGAAAAATAGTTGTGTAGTTTTGTGGATTTGAGTTTGTGAAAAAATATGCAATTTTGGTTATTGGCAAAGTTGTGTTTTTTGGTTTGTGTATTTGCATGTATGCTAAAAATGATATTACTAGAGTACGAACAGAAATTATGATTTTAATTTGTGGATAATGTGGTTAAGGTTGAGAAATTTAGAGCTAAAATATATTATCTAATTTACGTCATTGTCATTGTTTAGTCGGTTAATGTGGTTTTTTAATGTGTTGTATGTGTCGAAATGTAATTTTTGAAACATGGATATTTCCTAAAAACCGAGATATGTTCTAGCCTTGCCCAAAACTGATTATATTTGTAGAAATATTTTATGGCCAATGGACAGCAGACTTTGTACTCTTTTTAAATGAATTAGTCAATTATGTAAGGGTAATTAATTTTTAAATTTGGACATTTAAAATCTTGTTTTCATGTCATTTAGAAATTTAACAAAAATGGACGAATAATACAAAACATACTACGAGACAAATATCTGCAAAATTAATCGAAGAACGGAAATGTCACTGCACAAGTAGAAATTCAGCGACCACGAATGCAAAAAATCTTAATTTAACGTGACGTTTAGCTAGAAGCATTTCCAACACGAGGACTATATATCTCCATAATTGAGTGTGTGGGGATTGAAAGGGTTGTTGAAATTTCAAGAAATAATGTGAAGGGACCACATTTGTGGGGAACGAAAAGGTCACTCAAATCACAAAGGACAGTTTCCACTTGGGAAACTGGCTGGCAAAGTGGGTTAATGTGTCCCATTTGGTGATGTTTTTCAGTGTCAAGCACCTTTCAAGCCCTCCGCAGTGTCCTCACTTCACCCATCAAAAATCACCCATCAAAAATCACTTAGCAAACTTTAGAGCTTTCCTTATTATTATTATTGGGGTGGTTTAGGCTTTTAATTATTTTTAGGCTTATGTTTTAAAAATTTAATCAAAGTTTTATGAAATTAAAAAATTAATCATTTTTATATTTGATACGCGTGTATTATATTTTTGATATATGTGTATCAAATATAAAAATAATTAATTCCTCAATTTCATGAAATTAGTACTAAATTTTAAAAATTAACAAAAAAAATTGGCTAAATTCTTAAAAATATCTTATTATTATTATTATTTTTTTTTTATTGGAAGATGCAAGTTGCGTATTTCAGCCTCATGCTTTTGCCTAGAGAATTGGAGGCCCCTACAGTATATATGTGCTCTTGTAGTTTTTCATACACATTCTTTCATTAACCCCACGTGAACACACAGTTGTGGGGCTTTAGTTATGTCTAGAAGCACTAATTAATGGGGAATATAAATCTTTTATCTCATTTTGTTGTCTCTTTGGTTCTCCTTATTAATTAGACTTTAATATCTCACATATTTTTATTTATTATTTTAATTTAAAATCCCACATAATAATTAAAGTATGTGAGTTGTCAAGACAGTAATCGGAGAGATCAGATTTCATTTTCTTTATAGGAAATACGTGATCTTTGATAAATAAAAGGGATACTTTATGAATTTAGTATGCTGAAAATTTTTAAATTAAATAAGCAACATTGTTAATTATTTGGCACATAAACTATTATTTGGAAAATATTATTATTATTATATTTATATCATAATTTAAGATAATTAAATTAACAAACATGATTATAAAAATAGAGATTTTTAGCTAAATGGCCTGTTTTTAGCTTTAGTTTTAAGAAATTGACATAAATTTGTCATAATTAAGTTATTAACCTTCAGGCCCATTCACATATATCCAGACTGCTCAAAATACCCATGTTCGTCCAAATTTTGTTACAATTTTTAACAAATATTGTTATAGACTGTAACATTTTTGTTACAATAGGTAACAATTTTTGATACACATATAACAAAATATCTAATTTTATCACACATTTGTCTGTTACGATTTGTATCACTATTTGTTACTTGTTGTAACAAATATTGTTACAATCCGTAATAATATTTGTTACACATTATAACAAAATTTGGGTTAAATATCTCATGTTTATCACACATTTGTTTGTTATAATTTGTATCAACATTTGTTACATATCGTAACAAGTATTGTTATAATCCGTAACAATATTTGTTGCAGATTGTACCAAAATTTGGACGAATAAGGGTATTTTGGACAGTCCACATGGGCTTGGGGCTAATAACTTAATTTTTGAATAATTATGTCATTTTCTTAAAAGATGTTATTTTAACAGGTCATTTTACTAATGGCCCCAAATAAATAACAGCTTTAAATTTAATTTTAGAAAATAGTCAATATTTTAAAATAAATACTAATAAATTGACTATTAACAATACGTTAAGATTTTTACCATATTTTTTTTACCAATCTATTTTAAGTTTTTGAACTATGGTTAGTATTTTAAAACCCACTTTCAAAATAAAATATTCACATGATGATCCTTAAAATATTATTCAAATAAATAATAGGTTAATAACAAATTAATTTTTTAATTTTATTCATTATTTAATTGTTAAAATCAACTATCTGTAATTATATTTCTCAATATATGTAGATGCTAAGCAGGGTCAATTTTTATGATACAATTGCATTCAATAAGATGAGAAAAATGTATCGCATGTGTTCACAGTCAGTCGTTCTTTCGCCCACCACGGTGCTATGTAAAATGTCTAAATCTGGCGGTGTCGAATTCGCGACGTTAGATGAATTGATTGGATTCTTTCTATACCCGTTGATGTGTCGGAATCGAGTAGCATTAGATATTTAGATTATCAATACGAACTTAATTATCAGAGATTCTTAGGTGGGTTTTTTTTTAAAAAAATAATTTTGAATCGTCAGATTTATATTTTTAGTGAGCCCTACATCTTAAAAAGATAAAACTAACGATTCAGAATTGTTCACACCACTAAAATAAACCCACTAGAGAAATACCACTTAATTATTAAAGAATGTTGAAATAATTCAAGCCATTTATTTTTAGGGTTAGTTAAGAAATTAGTCATTTTAAAGGTAAAGTTTGAAGGACTTAGCCTTAATTTCATGAAACTAAGGATTTAGCCGTAACATACGTTTAATATAATATATTATATGTAACATACGTGTAACATATTATATTACGCGTGTAACATAAATATGATACACGTATGTTACACGTGTGCGAGCGTTGAGACAACACGAGGAGAGAAGATATGAGAATATTGTTTAGAGTATATGTCTTTCGTGGAGCAGAGCTATATTTAGGAAACTACTCAGAGATTCTACATCAAGTATTACCGTCTGTATTATTCTCAGACTGGACTTTTAAGCCTCGAGAGAGGCAGTTTTAGGCCTCTAGAAAGACTGAAGTATATCTCAGGAGAGGTCGCATTAAGTCAATCGGATCACGCCAGTAGTTTACAAAGGTGTGCGACATAGACGACAACAAGGAGGGTAGAAGGAGGTTTGGTGTGTAAGACCGGTTATCTTTTGCTTTTTCCAGACTTATTGAATTACTTTTCATCTAGGCATGGTCCCACGGATGTAGGTGTGCAAACCGAAGTGCGTTATCAATATCCCGTGTCATTTTACTCTCTCTATACCATTTACTTTAGTTCTGTGCCCTGTTGTTTTATCTTCTAATGCAATATTGAAAATTGCTTCTTAAGTCTTTGTCCAAGGTTATGTGCAAGTTTCATCTTTGTGTATAACTTGGTGTAGAATTATGACTACGAAAATAAAATTTTCATTCGGTATCAGAATGAGTCACTTTAAGTTATTAAGTAAGAAATGTGAAGTGTTTATTAGTTTTATTATAGAACGGACTTTCTTATGAAAGGCGGCCCAATCACTCGTCCCTTGCAATTAGACGGATCTAACTATGCATACTAGAACGAGAGCGTTTGTCATGGCAATTGATGAGCAAGTCTGAAAAGCATTACTATTCGGTTGGACATATCCCAAAACATATGAGAAAAGAGAGAAGATTTGTAAGCCTGAGTTGGAACGTACAATAGCTGAGGATTGCCTAGTGAACAACAACTCTTAGTGCCTGAATGTTATATTCAATGCAGTTGACCATAACTACTTCAAGCTCATTTCAATCAATAAGACAACCAAAGAAGCTTGAGTGATGATGCACATTTATTTAATCATTTCATAGTAAATTCGGTCATATTTAGGATATTTTGGATGCTATATCATGGCTAATTAGTTGAATTTTAATGTTTCAGGTCTATGATGGAACAATGAGCGAAAAGAAAGTAAAGCGGAACAAAAACGGAGCCTCACGGAGAAAACCAGCCCAAGCACTGCGGCTGGGGGCCGCGGCGCATCCCTTAGAGCTGCGGCGTTATACACTAGCGGCGCAGCGCCATTCCTCAAGCGCCGCGACGCCATTAAGAAGAGCTGCGGCGCCATGACGTCAGTAACTCTGACAAAGCTCAATTTTGACCTAATTCGAAGTCAATTGAGAGGAGACTATAAATAAGAGTTGGAAACCATAAAAATGCATCTTTGAAGCACTCAAGCACTCAACAGGAGGAGAAGAGAAAGCAGGAGGAGATTCAAGGCTGAAGATCCACTGTGTGGAGGCTCAACAACTCAGTTTCTTTCTTTTCATCTTTAATTCTCTTCGTATTTCAATTAAATATGAGTAGTAATTTTCCCTGTAGTCAAGGGGGCCTTGAAATCCTAACTGATGATTTGTGAACAGTCTTTGATATTTTATTAATGCAATTGAGGTTGTTTGCTTTAATGTTTTATGGTAATTTATTTATGATTAAGTTAATTAAATGGCCATTGATTTGCTTAATCGTATTCATGTTGCTAGTTAGGGTTTACGATTCATAATCACTAATTCTAATACGTAGTAGCAAATTGTGAGGAGAGCACGCGTTCACTCACGATTTAGAACAAACCTAGGATGAATTTACCACGTGGATTATTTAGCTTAGGCCTTTATGTCTTGCTTCATGCTTCATTCAAATTGTTTGCAGCGCGTGATGAAACACTTTGCTTGGTAGGGATTAATTAGGTGCGTGAATAATTAATCTACATTAGAAAAGATTGGTAACCTCAAGAAAGTAATTAATTCGATAGTGTGAGCAATGAATCGTATTAAGATGGAAAGTACCTCTTGGCTATGTTTTCTCATTGAGTTATTTCTCGTATTTTACTTTTTTTCCTTTAATTACTGCATCAATCTACTCTCAAAACCCTTGTTTAATTAATTTGTTTAACTTAATATCAGTGTGACCAACCGTGTCTCTATGGGATTGATCCATAATTGTCGCAATACTAGTTTTAGTGTAGAGAACCGTGAGGTTAAATTTGGCGTATCTAATGACATCATCAAATTTTTGGCGCCGTTGTCGGGGACACAGAAATAGCAAACATTGATTTTGTTTTCTTTTTATCCTTTAGAGTGCTAAATCTTGTCTATTCATTGCTTTTAGGTATATGTCAGACGACGACTATTAATTCTAATTGCTACGAATCCAAGGCTTTTGTAAGGAGATCCGACGTGAAGAAGCCGAAGCGTCCAATCAAGGGGCTCCATAAGAAAAGGTTAATCCTTACCATCTCTTAGAAGGAATAAGATGCCCTCAAGCACCATCCGAATCAAGTGAGGAAGATATGACCAACTCCATTCACAACCCAACACTCAAGGAGTTGGCGGCTCCAGTGCTTGATCAACAGCCGCTATGCATTCAACTCCCAAAAATAGGTGCAGGCCCTGTCAGGACTCATCCACCTGTTGCCAAAGTTTCATGGGTCAAGTAAAGAAGACCCAAATAAACACTTAACAGAATTTCACATTGTCTGTTCAAGTATGAAGCTAGCTGGGGTGACTGAAGAACAAATTGCACTCAGAGCTTTCCTATTCTCCTTGGCCGACTCAACGAAAAAGTGGTTGTACTACTTACCTTCAAGGTCAATCACTACATAAATTGAGATGAAGCGTCAGTTCTTAGAGAAGTATATCCCAGCCTTAAAAGCAACTGTCATCCGCAAGGAAATATGCAGGATTCGACAAATGACTAGGGAGACACTCTATGAGTATTGGGAGCACTTCAAGAAATTGTGCGCAAGCTACCCGCACAATCAGATATCAGAACAACTCCTTATCCAATATTTTATGAAGGACTCTTACTAATGGAAATGAGCATGATAGATGCAGCCAGTGGTGGTGCCTTAGTGAATAAAACTTCAGATGCAGCATGACAATTGATTGCCAACATGGCAGCTAATTTTCAATAGTTTGGTCATCACCTACCCACTCCATAACAGGTTAATAAGGTACAAACGCCATCCATAGAGCAGTAATCGGCCAACGTCACGACCATGATATCATAATTGGCCACTAGCAATGTACTACAGACAAGACCCTGTGGCATCTGTGTAATGATAGGGCACCTAACTGATATGTGTCCCACTCTACAATCTGATACTATGGAAGAGACTAATGCAATAAGGGGTTTTCTAGGTCAACCACTGTCCAACACCTACAATTTTTCATGGAAGAACCACCTAATCTGAGTTATAGAAACCAACAACGTTAGAACTTTTCACAAGGTGCAATGAACGTTCCACCAGGGTACAATCAACAACGAAACCAGCAGTACCAAAACTGCCAGAAAACGGCTACCACTGGGAATATAGAAGTGGATAAGTTGATAATGACCTTGGTGATGGGTCAAACTCAATTGCAATAGGGCTAAATTCAATTGCAACAACAATACACGCAACTTTCCTAAAAGACTGATCTCCAAGCTCAAAAGACTGACACTCATCTACAACTGTTCAAAAAACAAATACGGCAGTTGGCCACCTCTATGAGTAAGATAGAAGCTCAAAGCTCGGGAAAACTACCATATCAAACGGTGGTAAACCCGAGGGAGAGTACAAGCGCTGTCACACTAAGGAATGGGAAGGAACTAGAAGAACGGCCTCCGGCAAGCAAACCTGAAGACAAGGATAAAGACAAGAAGCATAACATCAAAAAGGAAAAAGTGGTAAGTATTTCTAACCCTGCCCCTCATTATATAACACCACCTCCGTTTCCTAGCAGGATAGCACCAAATAAAAAAGAAGAGAAGGAGCGCGAGCTTCTAGATGTCTTCCGCAAGGTGAAAGTCAACATACCTTTGCTTGATGTCATCAAGCAAGTCCCTTGTAACGCCAAGTTCTTAAAAGATCTTTGCACCAACAAAATGCGACTATCAAGGAATGAAAAGGTAAGTGTGGGGAAGAATGTATCGGCAGTACTCCAAAACAAGATGCCAACTAATGCAAAGACCCCAACACATTCACAATCCCTTGCACTATAGATAATACTCGTTTTGAATGAGTCATTCTAGATTTAGGAGCTTCGATTAATGTCACGTCTTACTCAATTTAAGCTTCTTTAAATCTAGGCCCATTAGAAAAAACAGATGTCATAATTCAATTGGTAGATCGTTCTAACACATAACCAAATAGGGTAGTTGAAGATGTTTTGGTGCAAGTAAACGAGCTCGTTTTTTCGGCAGATTTCTATGTCCACGAGATGGAAAACGACACTTTGCCCAATGCAACACCAATCCTTCTAGGGCGACCATTCCTTAAAACGGCCCGAACAAAGATAGACATACATACCGGGTCGTTTACGATGGAGTTTGATACAGAGAAGATACGTTTCAACATTTTTGAAGCGATGAGATATCCGAGCAACGTCCATTTCGTCTTTGAAATTGACGTGATTGATGAACTCTCTCAATGTATTCTCGATCTACATAGCAAAGAAGAGATAGATGTGGCTATTTCTAAGGCTATCACATCCAACTAGATGGAAGAAACACTTCGTGAAGACATCATCGAAGTGGTTTCTATTCTAGACACAATCCATCTTGGGAAGTCTTTTACATCGATTTACCACTAACCAAAGAAAAACTATTGCCTTCAATACAACAGGCTTCCACGGTCGAATTGAAGCCCTTCTCGGATCACCTAAAATATGCATTTTTGGGTGACAACAATAAACTCGCAATGATTATAGCCAAGGGTTTGGAACCACAATACGAAGCACAATTGATCAAAGTGCTTCAAGAGCACAAGACGAAAATTGGGTGGACAATAACAGACATCAAAAGAATAAGCCTGTCATTGTGTATGCACATAATTCTTCTAGAAGAGGAAGCAAAACCACCAAGGGAGGGTCAAAGGAGACTGAACCTTCCTATGACAAAAGTGGTAAAAAAGGAGATCTTAAAACTCCTTGATGTTGGGATCATTTATCCTATTCTGATAGCAAATGGGTAAGCCATATCCAAATAGTGCCTAAGAAGTCATGTGTCATAGTTATAAAGAGCAAATACAACAAACTTGTCCCAATAAGAGATCAACAAGATGGCGCATGTGCATGGACTATTGCAAACTAAACGCCGCTACACGTAAGGAACACTTCTCCTTGCCATTCATTAACCAAATGCCAGAAAGGTTAGCTGGAAACTTAAACTATTGCTTTTTAGATGGGTACTCTTGTTACAATCACATAGATTGCTCCGAAAGACCAAGATAAAGTAATTTCACTTGTCCGTTTGGTACCTTCACTTATAGACGTATGCTTTTTGGACTTTGCAATACACCGACTACATTTTAACGGTGCATGGTAAGTATCTTCTCCGAATATATAGAGAACATAATTGAGGTGTTTATGGATAATTTTAATGTTTATGGAGACTCGTTCAGTCATTGTTTAAACAACCACGCACTTATCTTGAAACAATGCATGGAAACAAATTTAGTTCTTGATTGGAAAAAAAATATCACTTCATGGTAAATCAATATATAGTTTTAGCGCACATCATATAATATGAAGGAATTGAAGTAGATAAATCTAAAATTGATCTTATTCGTTCCTTATCCCCGCCCACTAGAGTGCTGAAAATTCGTGATTTTCTTGGACATGCAGGTTTCCATCGCAGGTTTATCAAGAACTTCTCCAAGATAGCCCGACCATTGTGCAAGTTGTTGCAAAAGGACTGTGCCTTTAATTTCGATGATAAATACAGGGAGAGTTTTGATCGATTGAAGGCTTCATTGACCCCGACGCCCATTATCCGGTCACCGAATTGGGGCCTCCAATTCAAGGTCATATATGATGCAAGTGACTACGGGGTTTGAGCCATATTGGGACAATGGGATGGCCTACCATATATCATCTACTATGCATCCTTAACCTTGAACGATGCACAACTCAACTACTTCGCCACTGAAAAAGAGTTGTTGCCCTTGATATATTCCCTCAAGAAATTCAGATCATATCTCTTTAGAACTACGGTAACAATGTTTTCTGACCATGCTGGATTGAAATATTTACTAACCAAGAAGGAGGCTAAAATGGGATTAATACGGTGGATCCTTCTTCTACAAGAGTTTGATTTGCAGATTAAAGATTTGAAGGGGAGCGAGAATTCCATGGCCGACCATCTGAGTCATCTAGTCCACGAAGAAGACACGCTACCACTAAAGGACAACTTCCTAGATGAACAACTCTAGGCCGTGCAAAAAGTGGAAAGACTGTGGTTTGCAGATATTGTAAACTATGTAGTCACCAAAGTGTTCCCATCACACCTATCCAAGACCCAAAGAGACAAATTCAGAAGCAAAGCTAAACATTACATTTGGAAGGTCCTTATCTTTTTAAGATCTGCCCCGATCAGGTGATACGAAGGTACATTCTTGACACTGAATTCAATCCTATTCTAACCTTGTGTCACTCTGAAGCTTGCGGTGGACACTTTAGTTCCAAACGAACAGCGTGTCGAGTGCTAGATTGCAGCTTCTTTTGGCCATCTCTTTTTAAGGACGCATACACTTTCTACAAGGCACGCGATCGATGCCAAAGGACAGGTAACATTGGGTCGAGTAATCAAATGCCTCAACTTCCCATTCTTGCTATTGAATTTTTTTATGTTTGGGGCATAGATTTCATGGACCCATTTCCTAACTTTGCCGGTAATATTTACCTTTTATTAGCTCTGGATTATGTTTTGAAGTGGGTGAAAGCCATTGCTACCTACACTGACAATTCTAAGGTTATTGTAGACTTTGTCAGGGCCAACATCTTCG
Organism: Boehmeria nivea var. tenacissima; assembly: GCA_018132145.1. Lineage (NCBI taxonomy): Eukaryota > Viridiplantae > Streptophyta > Magnoliopsida > Rosales > Urticaceae > Boehmeria > Boehmeria nivea. The sequence continues at coordinate 5,763,768 of CM030882.1, forward strand.
CCAGACTTAGTCTACCACGAGCTATAATCAGTGACAGGGGCACACACTTTTGTAATCGATCTATAGAAGCCCTTTTTCCGAAAGCATGGTGTCACTCTTAAGGTCTCTATAGCCTATCATCCACAAACAAATGGCCACGCAGAGGTATCTAACTCGAAAGTGAAGACAATTCTGGAAAAAAACGGTCAATCTGTCTCGCAAGGATTGGTCTCAATGACTCGACGATGCCTTATGGGCGTATCAAACGACATACAAGACCCCAATCGAAATTTCACCATACCACATTGTCTACGGAAAGCCGTGCCATTTGCTAGTCAAGCTCGAGCACAAGGTATAGTTGGCCATCAAGCAATGCAATGTGACCATTGATAAAGCATGTAATGAAAGGAAGTTGCAATTGCATGAATTAGAAGAGATCAAGAACGATGCCTAAGAGAATGCTCACATTTACAAGGACAAAACTAAGGCATTCCACGACCACATTTCTTACCTTGGTGAACTAGGTTCGAAGCCTTGTTCTTGCTTCTTCGTCTCCCTGCTCGGCCACTCTCCAACTCTAACTTCTATTTTCTTTTCTTTTCTTTCTTTCTTACTCAAAGTTTTCTCTTTTCTCTTTTTGTCTCTCTATCTCTACAGTTTTCTCTCAAATTTTTGCAAAAGAAAAAGCAAAAATGGGAGCTTAAGAGATAAAACTCTATTTATACCTAAGGTGGGTGTAGAGAGAATTTACTTGTCTTTCTCTCTCTTCTCTTGGCCGAATTTTACACTCTCTCTCCTTCCAAATATTTTAATTTCTCAATAATCTAATTGATAAGTTCCATGTTTCATCCTAGCCCTCAATCTCTTTCATCAACCAATCCTACGGTTAAGATTCATTTAGAGGAAACTTTTCATTTCTCTAGACACTCATCATTAAGTTGCATTTTTCAAGCAACTTAATGATTATTTTCCACTCTCTCTCTTCTCCTCAATGGCTGAACAACATTCACATATATTCTCCAAGATTTTAATTCAAATAATATCATTTAATTAGTAATTTGAATCAATCTTGGCCCTTGATTCAAACTTGGTGGTTAAGGGATTCGAATCCAATGGTTAGGATTTAACAAGGTAACTAAAACTTTTTATTTTCCCTTCTCTCTCTTCAAAAATGGTACCTATAATGAGCCATTTTCTGGTTGGTTGGTTTAAACGTGCCACCAATGAAAAAATCCTAGGATTTATTTCATTGGTTCACTAATTATTCCACTTAAACCATTTAAAACACTCAACCATTTCTCAACACATTGGGCCCATGGTTTTCACTTTGATTTTGGGCCTAGGATTATTTCTTAGCCTTCCAAGCCCAATAAGGTTAATTAGGGACGGTTATGGGCTGGCCCAAGGGGTCGGGAACCTTTCTCGTGGCCCGTTTGGCACGAAGACACCTAAACGTCCTATTTTCGAGCTATCGGTCGGAGTTTTGACCTAATTCGAATTCCTTTCAACCCGCGACTTACCATTTGTTTGGTTTGGCCATTTTGGCCATTCCATCCCATTTATTGGGATGGAAAAAAATGGTTTGTAATAGTTTGAAAATGATTTGTAAAAATGATGTAAGAATAGTTTGACTTTGCTAATTTTGAGGTGATATGAATAGTTGAGATTTAAAAATATTGTATAGGGATTTGAAAAAATTGTTGAAAAAAAATGGAATGGAATGGAATGGTTTGGAGGATTAGAAAAGTTGAAAAAAAATGAAAAAATGGAATGGAATGGAATGAGAAAAATGGGTATCCCAAACAAAGGGTTAATGAGGCTCACCTATGTTGCTAGAAACTTCTAAAATACTGTTTAGAAGTCAAATATTAAATTATAAGTAGTTGCTCCAAGCTCGTTCCCTTTTCTTTAACCGTGTTTACACGGTTTATCTAGACTTTTCGAGTTTAAGCCGTTTTGGCTTTGTTTTAACTCAAAGTGGTCTCAAATTTGAAACTAAGGTTAATTATATGATTATAAATCATATTGTAACCTTAAAAATAGATTACAATCCAAAAAGGATCATTTTTCTAAATTAGTCCAATTTTATAATTTTTTAAAAGTTCGAGGACTCACGGTGCAATTTTGCACTTTAAGGAGCCGATTTCAAATTAAATGGAAATTAAGAAATCAAACACAAGTATTTCAATTATAAATTGGACAATGCAATAATGGAAGTGATTTCGAATCGCAATATGGGATATAAATAATTATGGAGGGGTCGTTAATTATAAAAACGAGTGTCATATCTATCGAAAAAGTACCGTAAAGGATAACCCCGGGGGTTGGGGTTACATAAATACTATGTAAGTGCTATAACTTTGTGTTATGTTGTAGTTAAACCACAATAACCAAAGGAGAACCCTAGCTTGAATAAATTATGAATAAAGTATATGAGACTAGAAATGGTCTAATCGTTAAATTGAATTTACATAAACCTCAATAAAAGAGAATAAGATGTAAATAAGATACATTATGAGTTTGCTCGTACACGATCTCCACCGAGTTTTCTAACTCGGGTATGAGAAGAAAGATGGCAGTACGCTGTGCTTCTATACAACTAAAAGAGAAACAGTTAAAAAAAAAAAAAAGAGCGAAAGGAAAGAGACCGTGAGCCGCCATTATTAAACTAAGGCTGTAAGTACAATAAATGAGGTTAAAATATTAAATACTAAAGAATGAGTTATTTTTTAAAGAATCTTGGGATGAGCTTGATGTCGATTACAGGATCGATAAAACAATATAATTAACAGCACAGCCACGTCTCTACCGGTGCGCAGTGCCTATTGAACTATGGTCTATAAAAAAAAATCTTGTAGGAAAACTTACCCATCCAAATAGTATGTTTGTTGTGAAACCCCTTGACAAACTAAATCAAGGGTCTCCGACCCAAACACAAGAGGCCAAAGTGTGGGACACGTGAGAAATCTATTTGTTGTTTTAAAACCTTAATCAAAATCATAAAGGTGTCTCTTGTGAAATCCCAGCCTGCTATATGATCAGACAATGGGGTTTCAATATACTTGTAATCCCAGTCTACTGTGTGATCGGACAAGGGGATGCATAACATATTGAGAGTCCCAAATTCCTCAAGAATGAGATGGAAGGACAGAAGTCTGAGATGAGCCTCCGTCTTCCAACATGAGTAGACAGAGGTATACAAATGCAATTCAAATATTGTAATAAATAAAAGTCGATGGTACTGCCCGGCTCCAAGTGAAGAGAGTTCCAGCTCCGAGAGAAATAGCCCCGCTCCCAGAGGATGAGCTTATTCTTCACACAAGCCGGCCAGTTGAGTGTAAGATGAAGTCCGAGGGACTATCGGGAGATTGGCCGTCTCCCTACCTGCGTGCTTAAGAATTTGCGGCGACCATCAGTGGATCCCATACTTGAGAAAAAGTGTCGAGCTCGAATTAATATTAACTTACTGTGGAAAAGCATTATGTCCGGAGTGAGTCTGACACGACAAATCCTCCAGAAGGACTTTAAAGATATGTGGTGGGACCATAACCTGTCACAAGACCTTCTAGTTACGGGGAGAGATGCTGTGTGCAAGAGACTCACCGACATTAGGGCCGAGTTGCCTCTTCAATACAAGGTAATCCGAGATTATGCAGGTGCGTGTAAAATAGTGAGGACAAGCTACCTCGTATAGGCAGCTCTTGTGTATTAGCCGAGCACGATGTACTTAGCTGCGAAAAAAAAAAGAGTTGAGAGACATGGGGAAACACTGGGGTAATAGGTCGTCATTGATATGTTCGCTGTGTGAAGAGTGTTAGTCGGCATGGGATGGTTAACTCTTTGTATGTTTGTTTCATAATGTGAACCTGTGTTGCATAGCATTTAGGATAGACTAGTTCGCCCTTACTGAGTTTTGCAACTCATAGGTTTCTCAGTGTTGTAGATAAGAAGCCGATGAAGACAGACGAGTATGAGCAGGCAGGGATGGTGTCTGTGGCATATGACGAAGATGAAGACTAGTGGTATTATATTTCTGCACTTTTGTTATGTATAAACAGTACATGATTTTGACATCGAGATGAGATCCTGAGGATTTAAGACTTGGATGATGTAATATTATGATAATAAACTATGTGTGAACCATAATATATTTTGAGGCCGGGACGTGATCCCGGGGACTTCTAAGAATTTAAGTTATGTAATATTATGGTAGTGAAATGTGTTTGAACGAGCAGATGATGACTAACTCTCAGTATGTATGTTACATACTGTGAATCTGTGTTGCATATCATTTAAGATAGACTAGTTCACCCTTACTGAGTTTAGCAACTCATAGGTTTCTTGGTGTTGTACGTAAGAAGCCAATGAAGACAGACGAGTAGGAGCATGTAAGGATGGTGTGTGTGGCATACGACGAAGATGAAGACCGGTGGCATTATATTTCTACACTTTTGTTATGTATAAACAGTACATAGTTTTTGACACCGGGACGAGATCCCGAGGATTTTAAGACTTGGATGATGTAATATTATGATAGTAAACTCCATGTGAACCATAATATATTTTGAGGCCGGGACGTGATCCTGGGGACTTCTAAGAATTTAAGTTATGTAATATTGTTGTAGTGAAATGCGTTTAAACGATCTTACCATGTTGTATGTACTTTCTACGACAAGTCTTCTGCATTTTATATATATATATATATATATATATAATTTCCGCTTTCAAAGTTTTAAAAGTAGTTACGAGAGTATGAAAAGAAGTTTGTACTGTCTTGTCACGGCCTTAGTTGAGCCAGCAGGTCGTGACACGAAGAATCGTGCAGACGGGTATAATTCGAATTTTATGATAAAAAAATACGTTAAAATTCGCAATTATAATAATTGTGAATTTTTTTTTCTAAATCTATATAGATTATAAAAATATGTGATACAATTTCGTTAATAAAAGTTAAAATACATTCTAAAGGAAGTATTAAATGGTCAATGTAATTGATATTTTATAATAAAATTAGGAAAGATTTGGGTTTTAGCCATTTTTAAGCTCATGTTTCAAAAATTTAGCCATAGTTTCAGAAATTTAATGAATTAGCCATTTTCGTTGTGTAACAATTTTTGTTACACGCGTAACAATTTTTGTTATCCGTGTAACAAAAATTGTTACTGGGCGTAACAAAATTTGTTACACGGGTAACAAAATTTGTTACACGTGTAACAAAAATTATTACATAACGAAAATGGCTAATTCCTTAAATTCGTGAAACTATGGCTAATTCTTAAAAAAATTACTAAAAATTTGGCTAAATCCTTAAAAATCTCATAAAATTATGACAATTTTTCATGAAATGCGGAGAAAGTTATTGAAACTTATGAAGAAAAGTATCTCGCAGGGAGGAGTATTATTCACTGATAAGATACTTATTCATATACTATTCGTGTGTTGATACTTTTTTTTCTTGATAAATACGTTTTAATTAGATTTCTCAAATATACGAAATTCGAGAGTGATTCAAAAGTACACACGTACGTATAATACATGTATTATATGTTTAAAAAATTTGAAAAATTTTGAAAAATGCGACTTCTGGATAACTGATTTTGAAAATTTCTACTAAAAAATAAGGTTTCGATTCATGCTGCCTTTATTAATGATTTTATTAATGAATTTTACAGAATTGCCCTTCTTTTATTTTTAAATGATGAAGATAAGAGGAGAGAGATGGGTAACATAGTAATTTAATAATTGAAAAAGTGACATGACTTGTAATAGTAACATAAATTGTAAACTACAATGTCAAAGGTGGTATTGGATCAAATTTTCTTGAATAAATTAGTTATATGTAGACTGTAGATTGCAATTAATAGGAATTTCTTTAGTTAGAAAATATTTTTGTAATTATTTTCAGTTAAGTACTTTTGATGGCATGAATATTTTTTTTTCTTTTACATTTTCTCAACCGTGTGAATGCCATTCATGTTCAACAATATATAGAACGTCATTAAGCCACTCAAAAGTCGAAATTCAATACCGAAACGTTTGTCTCTCTATTTAGCATTTTGGTGGTCCTATAAACGTAAAATCTTGACATTCTCTTTTGCTTCCAAGAAAATGTAAGCAAGGGATAATAACACAAAGGTAAACATTCTTCTAGGGTTTGAGTTTTTTATTTTATTTTTTTTAATTGGTGAATGAGAGATCGAAGTTTCGAACTCAACATTTTTGTGAAGTTAGTGTGAAATAATCATTAGGTTATTCAATCACCGTAAAGTTTTAATAATAATTAAGATCGTACAACGATGCAGCTTTTTTGTAAATTATAGCAACAAATTAACTAAATAAAATTATATCAGTACACTGTACACATATTGTATATATTGAAATGCAGTTGCCCCAAAAAAATTTATTTACAGAGAAAAATCTAAGGAAAAGTTCACATATGGTATACGTTGAACTTAGTGTTGCGGACTGGAGCAAAATTCCAGTCTATCTTTGAAAGCAAGGCTAAACTGAAATCTCATGAACGATAAAAGCCAAAATTTCTATAGCGTTTTGGCTTTTATAGTAAATTAGTTTATAAATACGCTCTATGCGTATGCAAGCTTTGTATAATTTCTGTGTGCAACGTGTGTAAAGAGGACTCACCACAGTTACACGTAACAAATAAGATAAAAATATTTTAACAACCGGTGATTTTGTTAAAATTTCAATAAATAAGTGCACTTTTATCATTTCAACAAAATATATATCGAGATTTTCATAATTTTGTCAAATATCACAAAAAAATGAAAAAATCTAAACCGAAACAAAATTTTGTCAAATATCACAAAAAAATAAATAAAAAACCTAAAAAAAACAAAATAAACGACATTTGCATTAATATATATGTATATATTTATATAAGATAATGAGTGTCAAAAGATTAAAAAAAAAAAATTTAAACTCAACCATGCTAAGAAAAAAAAAATCGAGATTTTCATAGTATAAAATGATGACAACTTAAACAACTTAAATAAAAATTTTAAACTGAATAAGAGAGAATAAGAAAATACATAAAAGTCTATGATAATTTGTGGTAAAACCCCTAAAAATTGAGCAAAAAACCCTCAAAGAAGCCCCTATGTCCAAAAGGAAAATTCGAAAAGAAAAAACAAATAAAAAAGGTCGCGTGCATTCAACGGGCGCATGTGTGACACACACCTGCGTGAAAATTTAAAAAAAATGAAAAAAAAAGAATTGGGGAAGAAAACACGGGTCAGTTAGGTAAATAGTCATTTTAGACTGTTTGTTTTTAAAAAATAGCCACAATTTTAAAAATTTTAAAAACTAGCCAAAATTACTATAAGAAATTTCTGATAGTATCAAAATTACACATAAAATTGCTGTCAAAAATTTCTAACACGTGTTAGGAATTTTGTCAGATCCTGACAGTGTTAGTTTTTAAAGTTTTTGAAACTGTGGCTATTTTTTAAAATCATTTTGTAAACAGTGGTTATTTTCTTAAAATTCTCTCGAAAACACACGTTTTAGTCAAATCATTGTTCCCAATTTATTCGTTAAGGATTCCATGACAATTTTTATACTTAGCAAATCCTAAGCGAGACTTAATTATTGATATTTTTAGATATTAAAATAAAAATGGAAGAGTAAAATAAAGAACGGTATAATTAAAGGGATGTGGATATTTACTATTCTCCATTGTCAATGACAGAATTAATATTGAAAAATGAGTGAAATGCTACCTTTACCTTGTTTGGTTGCCCCATTTCACTTATTCCATTCATTCTATTTTTTTATTTTTTTTATTTTCTTAATCCTACAATCATATCATTCCTTTCTATTTTTTTTAACTATTTTTTCAACTTTCCAAATCCATATACAATATCTTTAAATCTCAATCATTTATATCACCTCGAAATTCGCAAAATCAAACCATTCTACATCATTTTTTCAAACCATTCCAAACCATTTTTCAAACCATTTAGAATGAATGGAATGCTCAAAATGAGCTATCCAAACAAATTAGTCATTCTAAACAATTTTCAGCTTGAAACTACATCAACATAAATTCCTCTTGTAGTCTACAAATACCAAATTAACACATGAAATACAAAGGTAATAAATGAAAATTGGGACAACATTGTATTGTTAGAAATTGACATAATAACTGGTGCCGATAGCAGACATAAATTAACTCATAGAACACATTCATCGAAAGAGTGTACATAAAAAGTATCAAATCATGTAATTTTTCAATGATAATTGAGTCTTGATACTTAGTGCATTTAGATATGTGATAAGCAGCTCAATCAATAAGTAGATAATGTTTATAAGTGCACATTTTGGTTAAATTCTTTGACAGGTAGGAGGAAAAATAAAAATTGACTTGAATTTCGGCCCACCCTCCTACCTTTTGGAAAACAAAAGATGTATAACAAAAATATATCGAAAACGATAAACGAATATTATATATAAAATTCATAAAATAAAACGTCACAAATATACACGCATGCTTCAAAATATTTTTAAAAAAGAAAAGTACTTGTCAAAAAAAAAATTTTGGCAACAAATATTGACACATTTATTATAAATTTTAAGAATAAATTTCTAAAAGTTAAACAATTTCTAATAAATGTATTAATTTATTTATAAAGTTTTTTACAAGTGTTTTTTTTTTTTTTTGAAAAATATGCTACTCTTTAAAAATACCGAATAATTTTGGCATAATTCTGCAACTCATCCCATGATAAAGATGAATATTAATATTAATTATTAGATTATTGTAAGGAATAGCCAAATATTTATGTTAGTTTTAATAACTAGCCTATGTTTCTTTTTATTAGTAAAATAGTCATTCTTTTTATATATATTCATATCAAAAATATCATTACTTAAGTCACAAATTTAATGATCAATTTTTCAGACCCAATCAAACACCAGTCACAAAATTCAGACTTGCTATGAGGACTCTCTATGCGATATTTTATCATATTTAAAGGACATTTAACAAAGAACACAAAATATCTTAATTTTGAGGTACGGTGAAAGTGGTGAGGACATTTTGTGGTCCGATGAAAGTGGTGAGAACACTTTGGTCCTTTCATGTTAAAATTATTGGGCCTATGGCTAATTTGTTAATATTTGTAAATATTGGTTATTTTGTTGAAATATAAATTTAAAAGAGCCAGTTAGGTATTTAGCCATTTTGGACTGTGTGTTCCTAAAAAATAGCCATAATTTCAAAAAATTTAAAAACTAGTCATAAAAATGTAAGAAATTTCTGATAATAACAAAAATACACATAAATACTGTCAGAAATTTCTAACACTATTCAAAAATTTGTAAGAAATTTCTGACATGGCTAGTTTTTAAATTTTTTGAAAATGTGGCTATCTTTTAAAATTATTTTGTAAATAATGACGATTTTCTTAAAATTCCCAGTTTAAAAATGGCTAAACCTCAGATTGACTGTTAATTATTAGATATTTATCTTTATATATATACTAGTTTTTGCACCCGCACTCCGCGCATGTAAAGCACGTGTAAAATAAGACAATTGATAAAAAAATATGACGAAAAAGTTATAAGTATACTTTTGTTAACTTTTTTTTTTAAAGATTGGCATTTTTATAATTTTAAATAATTAAAGGGTTAAATTTATAATTTAATATAAATATATGGGCTTTTTAAAAAAGTTTCAAACTTAAAAAATAAAAATAAAAACTTAGAACAAAAAAATAAATAAATGTGACCCCCAACCCTAGAGTTACTCTACTGACTCCATGCCGGGATAAAATTCTCGAAGAATGAATTGTATTTTGTAAACTCCGACATTTTTGTGAATGTCGTATTGAATCATCGAATAAAGTATGAAATTTCACTTTCATTACTTATTTTATCCATTAAGAAATAAGTTTGTTACAATAGTGGTCACAAAAGCAAAGTTCGGCTTAATTTTAAAAAATTACACAATAGCCCTTGAACTTTTAGAAAATTATATTTTAGCTCATATTTTAGAAAAATGACCCTCGACAGTCGTAATATTTTTTTAAGGCTATAAAATGACTTAAAGTCACATAATAGGCCTTAGTTTAAAGTTTGGAGTCATTCCGAGCTAAAACGAAGCCGAAATGAGAAGATTTCGGTAAAAATCAGGATTTTACCGTAAAGAATAGAAATATCGTGATGGAGCTCAAAAACAGCCACAAAGAGGTAAACCACCACAAAGAGGTAAACCTAACTTCTAATTATATTTTTAGAGGTTATTAGAAACAACTAAGAGTCTCTTAAAGTCTCGGGATAATAGAATTCAAGGATAAGAAATGTCAATTACGGTAAGTTAGGAAAATGACAGTTTAATCACCTTTACCGTGAAAACAGGTTCCTCAGGATTTTTCCTGATAGCAATGAGCCAGAACAGTAGATAAATATTATTCTACTGATAATTGATGAGAAGAAATAATTTTTCTAATTTATTAGTGCAAAACCGTGGGCCACACTAAGTGAGAAATAGATTTTATTTAATATTTATATTCCAAGCACTAATAGCATAAATTAAGTAAAATGGTGTAATATTTGAGAGTGAATCCGAATTTCACCAGCCCTTAGTCATCTTTGAGTTATTATTTGATGGGAAAGAGGTTGTGGCAAGGTGTTAGTCAAGTTTGAGGAGCTTTTGATAAGTGTCACAAAAGTTAAAGCATAAAAAGTTGTTCTTTCTCCATCCTAGCCCTTAGATGAGAAACCAAGTGAAATCAATGGCCAAAAAATTGTGCAGCCCATATTAGATCAAATAAGAATTAATGTTTTTAAATAAATTTGGAGGAAAATTAACTAACCATAGTTGGATTTGAAGAGGAGAGAGAGAGAGAGACTAGTTTGTTAAGTAAGCTTACTCAACAAGCTTCTCAATTGCCTATAAAAGGGATGCTAAGACCACAAGCTTTTATTTATTTTTATTTTGCACAGCCAAATAGAGAGAAAAACCGTGCTTTGGGTTAGAGAGAAGAGAAATAGAGAGAGAGAGAGGGGGGTGGATTTGCTCAAGGAAGGGAGAAGAAAAAGCCTACAAGTTCAAGCCATTTTTCCAAACCTAAACCTAAGGTAACTTAGCTAGCTTTTCCTATGGGTTTAGTTTCTTAAAAATACCTCTGTACCTTTCCTTTCACCTCTGCCCTAAGGTGTCAAAGGCTACCAAGAAGGATTTTTGGAAGAAAAATCCTAGAGGAAGCCGGCCTAGGACAAGAAAGACCACCACAAAAAAGTTCAACCTTGAACTTTACGTATATCTCTAAATCTTGTGAGTTTTGACTAGTTTAAGGAATAGTTCTTATTTTGGTATGACTATTGGATGTATTTGGTGTTGATATGTTATAATAAGTAGCATACATGGTGTTTTGCTTGGTAAAAATCCGAACACAAGCATAGGTGGAAGTTAGAAACCCTAGCTTATGAGGCTTGTGTGTGTGTATGTGTGTGTGTGTGTGTGTGTGTGTGTTTGTGTCGACTTTTAACTAGCTTTAATGTATTGGCCATGAACGTTTCTTTTAGCTTCTTGCATGCCTTAGACATTGTCCATTTATGTCCTTGATTAAGATTTTACGAGCGCAACAATTTCCAACGAACCGTTGTGACAACTGTAGAGAAATTTTTTATAAAAGTGAGCTACATGTAAAATCCAACCATATTGAGTTCTTAAACTATTTGAACACTTTGAAATGAAATTATAAAATGATTTTAGGCTCCAATAGTATGTTTTAGAGATTAGAAAAGAGAAATGTCAAAACAAATTTCGTACGGTAAACACCCGATCAAATCTTAAGTTTACGATAAGTAAGTTTTTTTGGACTTTGGTAAACTTTGAGAACTTGAGCTTTAATGCTCTTAAGCAAGTTTATATAGACATCTCTTAATACTTTAGTCTATTGTTCTTAATATTTTTTTGTAAAGAAAAGAAAGAGGTTTAAAAAGAAAAGACGCTAACTTATTGGTTTGAACAAAACCTTGAGTAAGCTAGAAAAACATGTCGTTTTAAAGATGGAACGGAACGAGCTCTCAAAGCTTCGATGAAGGTTAAGTATAAGGACTAAATATGTACTAAAAGAAACCTAGAAGCTACTGCTTACCTAGTGTGCTTGGCATTTTTAAAGAAAAGATAAGGATTTACGTTAAAACGACGTTTTCTAAGGAAACCGTAACCGAGAGCTCGGTAAAACCACAAGAGTGGTAATTAGAGTTTTAATTGAACAAACATGGACTTTTCAGTCTTTATACCTTTAGAAAATAATTTTAGAAAATAAATGCAATTGATATTTAATTTGTTTTGGCCAAGACTCGGGTTCGAACCTATAGAATCTGAAAAGTCAAACCCGAGCCAAATTGACTATGATTTTTGAAAAGTAAACTTTTTAAAGTTCAAAAAGGATTTTCATGGTCTTAGATAAATCAAATAGTTTTAGAAATCATATGTTAGACCTAAGAATGGCTAAGTAAGAAATTTAGATAAATTCCCGAACCGTAAATAGTGAATAGTATAAATCGACCTTCGGGATTGCTCGGTAAGCTCGTGAGGCTCGTCGGGAGTACCAATTAGCGTTCGGAATAATCCCGAACCTAAGTAAGGTTAAATAAACCTTGGTTAAGTTACCTAGGCAGCCCTGCCTTGGTAATAAGATAATGTAGAAAGTCCCGAGCATTAGAACATTTAGGATAAGAATTAGTTTCGCTCCCGGTTAACGAGACAAGCGAACTAACAAGACTTGATTCCTTTTCTATTAAAAGGAATAAAGAACGGAGAAGTGGTCGGAGCTCGGAGTATTGCTCAAGACAATCTCGGAGAAACATTATCACTTATGCAAGGTTAGTGGCAATGCACCTACGATACCAAGTTGTATGTTTGTGCTTATGTATACTTGTTTGTTAGGCTTTTACTTGCTATTCCCGATAACCGTATCGTGTGAATATATCTGTGTATTGAGAAACTAAAAGAAGTAAAAAGTTGTACCAAGCCTTAGAAAGAGAGTAAAAGAGAAACAAAAGAAGAAAGAAAGTAAATGAAAGAAAAAGTAATTAAGTAGAGCTTTGCCTCTAGAAAAAATGTGACTAAACGTTAAGAAAGTCAGACTAAGGTCCGTGACAGAATTGGAGTCAGGTTTCGACCCGAGCAAGTTTAGGACTAAGACAGCCAAGCCTTGTTGTTTGTTGAACCTAAAAATCCTGATGAATTCATTGTTGTGGGTCTTACTACCCCGATACAAGAGGTTAAAACCCTGGGACTCTAGAGAAACCTGGTTTCATGTGACTTTTCTCTGTTTGAGAAGCTGACACCTCTTGTTAGACCCCGATCCTCCGAGAGAGTGGACGACGAGTCTAATGTATAACTATAGTAGAACATATGTCGATGGAACCGCTGGCTCCAAGAGAGAGCTGTATCATTGATTATCAGGAGATTTGGCCATCTCCCGTGGAACGCCATAGTATTGAGACAGAAGCAGTTTCCATCAGTGGATCCCAGACAAAAGAAATAAAGAAAGAATAGTCGACCCCAGAGGTGGTGACTTACAGAAAGAACAGTTTATTAGGGTTTGATCGTCCGAAGATTATCAAACTCTCTATCTCTTGCATTGTGAATTGTTGTTGCATATATGAATTCTTGTTGCATTGCATTACATCGTTAAGACAGAGTAGTTTTGCCCTTACTGAGTTTATCAACTCATTAGTTTTGAGTAGTTTTGCCCTTATTGAGTTCATCAACTCATTAGTTTTTCCTTGGTATTATAGGTAAGGGAAAATCTAAATCAGAAGATCAGTAGAAGTGGAGCTACTGGTGGTGGACGATGTGAGTGGCAACCCAAGAAGAGAAAGACCCCGTGGCATATATGTTTTAATTCCGCATTTTGTATTTTGATAACAAAGATGTGATATTGTGACCGGGAATAGAGTGGTGGCTCTTTTCCTGAACTCAAGAGAAGTCAGGAGATAGTATTTTGATTTAAAAAAGTACTTTAACTTCCGCATTAAAAAACAAAAACAAAAAAAACCGAGCTCGTTATGTTATAAAGTAATTTGTGTTTTACGTTTTAAGTAGGATTAATAATAGTAAAGAGAAAAGAACCCATGTCACGGCCTTCGGCCGAGAGAGAGCTGGGTCGTGACAATAAATAATAGTTATGGTAAAAAAAAAAGTATATGACAATAGTTGTCAAAAGATCGAGAAAAATATTACGAATCCAACCATGTCGAGAATTTTTTTTTTCGAGATTATTACATCAAACAAATAGCCGTTGAAATGATTAAAACAAAAAAAAAATGAAAAGAAGAGAGATGAGAGAGAATTTGCAAAAAAGTCTCCAAAAATTTGCAAAAACGCCTCCTCAAATTTCTTAAAACCCTTAAAAAGAGGCCCTAAATGCATTTTTTTTTAATTTAAAAAAAAAAAAGGGTACCACGTGTTGTCCACAGGAGACGTCACGTGTCGCCCCTCCTTAGTCGTTTCTTTTGGCAACGTTGGAAAAACATATTCTTCCTTAGTATATATATATATATATATATATATATATAAAACAAGGATTGTCAATCAAATGATCAATTTTCCAACACCAAATGAGTAAAAATTTTCCAACAACAAATGACAAGTGTAGCTTGAATGGTATGTGGTAACAAAACCACATAAAAGAACAAATTTAAAGGCGACAACTAAAGCGTATTTTAGTGTTAAAAAAAAAAAAAAGATAGTTATGAAAATGTGGATAAGAATATTTACATGCAGTAGAGTTGCAGAGTTATAAACTCATTGTATAATCATTGAGTACATAATAAACATACATGCTACGATGTATAAAGTTAAAAAATAAAATAAAATAAACATGTGGAAAAAGCACGTCTTTCTGCACTGTTCATACACACACAACTTTTAGCCATCTAGCTAGACTGATTGTTTCTCTTTGCTCAGATGAAAATAAAAGCTAAAGCTCAGTGAAATAAAAGCTGAAAACTGCATTGCTCTCTCTCTCTCTCTCTCTCTCTCTCTCTCTCTATATATATATATATATATCAAAATAGTAGTTTTAACAACCACAAAACTCATCCATGGAGTTTGTGATACAATTACACTAAAATACATTTCATTCCGAGCTCTGTGTGCTCTCTCATCTCCGTACCAAAACACCAGTTTTTCTACTATTCACTTGCAAAGTAAGAGCTCTCTCTCTCTCTCTCTCTCTCTCTCTCTCTCTCTCATATCATTCAAGCATAACAAGATTTTTGTACTTTCGTTTTTTTTTTTTTCGGTAAGTAATAGGCAAGAGAGAAAAAAAAAAAAAAAGTTGTTAATGTAGTATTTTGCTCTGCTCAGTTTTCAACATTGAATATTTGATTGACTTTAACTTATGCTGGGAATCATCAGAAAGTTTTATATATTTTTTGTTCCTTAAGAAAAAGTTTTCTTCTGTTTTTTTTTTTTTTTTTTTGGGCGTTTCTCTGACGGGTCCTTTTCTTTTTATTTCATTTGGTTTGTCAGGAATTGGTATTTTCCATTGAGTTTGTAACGTGTAAGAGAACAATATGTGGGGTTTTTCTTCAATGCTTCCAAATATTAAGCTTTACCTTTGAACCTGACTAAAATTGAAAGGTATTTGAGGAAAAAGTTTAAGAAAAAGTAGTAGAATAGATAACTTGAATAGGGTATCTTGAATTTCAGTTTCTTTTTTTCTTTTTTTTCCCTTTTTTGGTTGTTATGGAGTCCTGGGGCTATGTGTCTAAAGGGAAAGGGTTTGTGGCTGAAGAAGCAATTTCACCTTTTAATTCACTTGTTAGAAATAAAAATCCTATGTTGGGATGGGAATTGAAATCCCCACTGGCTTTTGGCAACAATATGTTGGTCTCAAGTCAACAAACTGTTGACATTCAAGGTTTCGCGGCGTGCATAGAAATGACGGGTAAACAAGCCCCCGGTGACTCGATTTTCTGCGAAAAGACTATTGATCCGAACATAGCGATTGCATTTTCCGGTGATGAAGAGTCCACTACTAAGCTCTCAAGCTCTGTTGTGGACTCTAGCAGCCAGGATTTGTCTCTCATTGATCTCAAGTTGGGACGTTTTGGGGATCGCGGAGATGTCCTTGGCTCCAAAGTGTCTAGAGGAGCCCCGGGTTTGTCTTCGTCGGGGTCATCTACGCCGCCACCAAAGAGAATGCGTCTCTCCGGGGTGAATTCCCAGACTGCCTTATGCCAAGTCTATGGATGCAACAAAGATCTTAGCTCTTCCAAGGACTACCATAAGAGACATAAAGTTTGTGAGCTTCATTCAAAAACTGCTAAAGTTATAGTGAATGGTATAGAACAGAGGTTTTGTCAACAATGTAGCAGGTATATGCTAGTCCGAAAGTTTTTTCCCATTCTTTTTTTGCTAAGAGAATTTTGCCTATTTTTATTTGCTTGTACAATTAAATGCTTGATTTTGAAAAAAAATAAAAATAAAAATAAAAACACTTGACATCTCGAACTATTACGGTCTTCATATATTCATCCTTTATACCTTCCTGTGTAATGATATCATGTGAAAACAATTTAACGGTTGTCATAACTTCCTTTTACCTTGTATCTACAATATTGCTATTGTTCATGTCCCTAAATGTCTTCATTAACTTAATTGCTACTTATTGTACCATGGCCTTCTTTCATAATTATCTCTCTCAACTCTTAATGACTAATCATTATTTAGTCCCCTCTTGGGGTTCATAAAGTTGGTCCCAATCTTGAATGGCAATGATATTACCTCTATAGCTACTTATGATTTCGAGCTTATGACAAGTCAGATTCCATTTGCTGGCTGAATTTGATGACGGCAAGCGCAGCTGTCGTAAACGTCTTGCAGGACACAATGAGCGCCGGAGAAAGCCTCAAGTTGGCAATCACTCCGGTAGAGCCGGGAGGATTCTTCAATCAGATAATGGTATTGCATGAGGATCGCTCATATTCTTGATTTCACCCGTAACAGATATTAATAGAACTTTCACGCTTTGCAGATAACAGATTTGAGGGGATCACATCCTTTATTTGCCACGACATACTCCCGAGTGGCTTGTTACATCCTGAGAAACACACGAATTACTTGTCCCAGAGCATAAAAGTTGAAGATGAGTCTGATTATTGGTCTCCCTCGATTGACCTTCAATCAAAATTGCTCTACAATCGTAATGCTGGAAAACAGTTGCCTTCATTTCCCGAAACCAGAGCTAATGCTGTAACCTCAAGCGTGTTTGGGGACAGCTCCAGTCAAGCCCACGAGCTGGGCAGACCAGAGCCCGGTCCTCGCTCTACTTTCTTCCACAACTCGATGTTCGGATGTGAAGACTTAAACGGTTTCAGTGCAGCATCAACCAACGAGGGATTTTCGGGGACTACAGACTCTGGTTGTGCTCTCTCTCTTCTGTCGTCTCAACAATCTCACAACTCTTCAAGCCACTTGCCCGATATTCCCTTGGCCCGTTCCTTTGTGAATCTGGGCAGCCAGACCTGTTATAGCACGAGTCAAGTCTCTGGAAAGCTTATCAGACCATCTTCACAAGCGTCGTTGAGTGTTGTCCCAAGTAATCTTCCTTCTTCGCGAATGAACCTTGTAAATGGCAGTCACTTGACATGTCCAATTTTGATGTCGAAAAGTGGTGATGCAGCCAATTTTGGGTCAGATTTTCCAAACTACAAAGATTGTCTTTCCGCCAAAGAGGGTCCCACCATCGATCTGCTTCAATTGTCATCGCAGCTCCAACGTGTGGAGGATCAAAGGCAGTCCCTGAAGATGAAACAGGAGAATGTTGCTTTTCACTGTCCTCGAATCACTTAATATGCTCAAACAAGGTACTTTGTGTCCTGATACACCTGAGTCAATTGGTCTAAATGATGATTGGTAATTTATTTTCTAATCTTGGGCTAGTTCACTCTTATTGATCTAGAAAAAAATGACATGGGTGAAACTTTAGGTTTATCTATCTCAATCTATTAATGTCGCATGTATGAATATGCTGAATTCCATAGCTGATAACATTAATGAATCTTCATGTCATCTCAATGTTGAAGTCTTAGCATTAAACAAGATAAAAGTTTATGTAGGGATAAAGTTTATGCAAGTATGCAGAAAGATGAATCTTAATTGCCAAAAAAATCCTAACATTTTAGACATTATAATTTGTCAGATAAAGCATTAGACCTTTGAACTTCTAAAACCACAACGATTCTCTTTGTGAGTTTGTTATATTTTTGCTGGTAGAGAATGCTCGGCATAGAATCAGTCAATGTTAAACAAAACAACCTTCTATAAATTTTTAAAGGTAAATTATAATTTAAACTTATAATGATACTTTCATGGATGAATCGATCGCAAGAGCTTTCGCCTTTTGTTCAATATTTTCGCATTATTTTTCACACACACATACCCTTATGACTTGCATAAACTCTTAATCCAATGTTTTAAACTCCATGTCTTTAGGCAGGTAGTGAACTCGGTGATAGTACCGAAGAGTTCAACCTGAAGCGTACTCAAGAAACGTAGATTGTGCATAACTTACGAGCAATTCGTAAAGACGAGATGAGAATTCTATCTCCTCCTACCAACCTGCTGCTAGCAACATTATTGTATCAGATAAAACTCGTTTTATTTATTGGTACAACTTGTTTGTTGGGAATGTGCCCTTAAAGCATTATCGTAATGTTTTATTTTATTTTTGTATATATTTATTGAAATTAATAAAAGAAGTATTTATTTTCTAGTTTGAGTGTTTTATACTTGATAAAAATGAATATTCATAAGTCCATAATATATTATATAAACCATAATATTATTGTGTAAGTGTATTATACAAAAGAGGATTAATATTATGGATAATATATTTAAAGATGTCCGTAATTAAGTCAAGAATTGGACAACTTGACTGGTAATTATAAATGTGATCCACTCACATTATGAATGTAAAAATTTTATCCGAATTTTTAGTGTTGAGACACTTAGTGGATACATTTTATATAATTTGATTATATAGGACAGGACCAGACGTTATTTTAAGGTCTTTTAGTAAGTACCGTAATAAAGACCTACATGTACGTCATAAGATGATCATATGAATATCAACCTTAATCCTGAGTGTTCACAAACTCTTTGTTTGTGTCAATGGACCTTTTGATTTGTTCGTTAAAGCCCAATTTAGATAATGGGCCTAATACTTACTTTTCGGAGGCCCGGAAGCACAAATAGTTGAAAATGTGTTTTACAGATACGGAATCCATAACTTTATCAGAGAGAAAGATTAAATGATCCCCTTAAGTGTCGGTTTCTGGAACTGAACGGTTTGAGCGCTCTAATTTATAATAAGTTATAAATTAACCATTCACTGGTGGACCCGATGGTACTTAAGGATCGAGAAATAATTAGAGGGGCAAAACGGTAATTTATCCAGCTCTAATTATGGATCATTATGGAGGGTTGAATTTCATGAAATGATTATATCAATGGACTGATAAATGTTTTGAGTAAATTACTCTGTAATTTCAAGAGTTCAATTCTGAGTTTATAGTGGAATAATTTCGGGATTAATAAATTGAATAATTATTTTATTCAATTTATTGGAGCTTGAAATTATAGGTCCATGGTCCCCAATTCGTCTTTGAGTATTGAGAATTGATAACTAATAATAATTAATTAGATTAATTATTTAATTTCTTACACTTAGTATTATTATTTAATTAAATGGTTTAATATATGAATTTTAGATTGTCTAAAAATCATGTAATAATAATAATACATTTGAGGGAATACCATAAGGAGTAAAATTCTTATGGTGTGGGTGCATGCCACTTGAGATTATTAAAAGAGGAAAAAGAATTTTTAATAATAAGATTATTAAAAATATCACATGTAATAAATATCAAATTAATTAATTAGATTAATTAAAATTCAAATATTAGATATTTATTGATATCCATCTATTAAAGGAGGGAGAAGAATAGGGATTAGAATTCCCTTATATATTTATGATTATTTAAATAAATATGATTATTTAAATAATTATTTATTTATAATATATTTTCATATACGTATGTATTATATATATATATATAGAAGGTTTGACTTTTCAAACCTGTAGCTGTGGGAGGATGGATTTACTCACCTATTTTATATATATACATATATAAAAAGTCAAAAAGAAAAACATCAAATCCATTACTACCGTGTATATATGTAGTGTATATATATATATATATAAAGGTTATATATGTAAAGATTTTGAATTGAAAACCGTGTGATTTTTTTTCGGCAATTAAACCCATGTGACAGTATATACGGTGATGGTTTATATAAGTATTATTTGTAAGATTAATACCACTAATTATTTGAAGATAATTTTGGGTCATTAATCAGGATTTGATTTGATCAAATTAATTGGTCATTATTTCACCAATTGTCAACTGTTGATATTTAGAGAATATAAATGTGTTATATGGTAAAAGAAATGAAAAACTAAGTTTTTGTCAGACAAATTCTCTAAGAGAAAAATTTTACGTGAAAAATTTTCTCTACCTCTTCCTCTCTCAATAGTCTCTCCCTTCCTCTTTTGCTTAGAATATTTCATAGTGTAAGAAAATTTAGAGCCCACTCTCTAGTTCAATTTTCTGCTAAAGAATCGAATTGGAAGACTACGGTTTCAAAGCACCAAATAGCCCAGACCGATAAACTCGTGCCAAATGTATTCCATTAGCCCCACCTTGGCGGTTTTGGCACGTACGGTGTTTTGAAGATTTAAGCACATCCATAATTTCGTCTCGGTAAAAATCTATATCTCTATTTCAATTAATATATGTTTAATTGTTGTTTGATTGAATTCATATTATTATCACGTTAGATTTTGTGAAAATCTTGATCCGTATTGCATGTGTAAATTGTTTACTATTTGATTCAATTTAAATTGTTTGAATTGAAATTAATTTTTTTTATAATTCCGCTGCGCAATTGTAATGACCTGAATTTAAAAGCAATGTGACAGTTAATTAATTTGTACTTTTGCCTCAGTTATGACCAATTTGTAAAATTGGTCAGTTTCATTAAATCTGGTCAATTTGGAGTTATGATTTAAACTATGGAATTGGATGGATATTTTGTAATTTCGAATTAATGTGTTAGGAGTTTATTTTATTTCGAGAACGATATTAAAATTCCTAACTCTCATTTGTCCAAATTACGTGTGCAATTTTATTATTTCACGGAGAAATTTTACCATTCCCGTTGGTAAATTTTTTGGGCCTTTTTGGCCAAAATTGAGCCCAAGCCCACTAGGGCTTTATTTTCTTTTTTCCCTTTTTTTTCTTTCTTCCCAGCCGCCACCTTCACTCTCCCTCTATCTCTCAGCCTCACACACTCTCTCTCTCCCTCTCTCTCCGCCGTGACTCCACGCCCTTGCCGCCGGCCAGCCCAGCCCCGCCGGCGCTGCCTCCCTCTCGCGTGTCCAGCGCGCGCGCCCCCGAGCCCCGCCGGCGCTGCCTCCTTCTCGCGTGTCCAGCGCGCGCATCCCCCTCGCTTTCCTCTCACTCCCGTCGGCGACGAGCGGCCGACGCCCAGCCTTCACGCGTGCCGCCCACGCCGAACGCCGCCCAGCTGCGACACCCCAGATCCGGTGAGACCCAGCTCCGCCTCCCCTTGCCTGGCGTTCCTCGGCCCCGATCCGTGAGGCCCAGCCACTCGTCATGCGATCAGCCCGCCCCTCCCCGTGCCGGCGAAGCTCCCTGAGCTCTCGCGTCGCCGTGTGCAACCTCCGCGCTGTGCACCCAAACTCCTCCGCGAGGCCTCGTGCGTGTGCACTACTCCGGCGACCCCGCGCGCAGTCGGCCTTGTCGCGCGTCCTCCTCGCGCCGGCCCGAGCAACCTCGACGAGCCCAGCCTCCCTCGCGCTGCCTCGAGCGCGCTCAGCGCCGACCCAGGTCTTTGCGCACCTCGACGGAGCCTCCGCGCGCCTCGTCTAGGCCTCGCCGCGCACAGCTCTGCACCGTCAGCGGCCTTCGTGTGCCGCCGCACCCTCCCCTCTGCTCGAGCTCCGCCCCGAGCCCCTGGCGGTGTACCAGCCAGCCGTTGTCTCATCGAGCCTCACGGTGCCGTTGGAAATCCCGACACGATCTTCTCCTCGGTGAGCCTCGATCTCAATTTTTTTTAACCCGGCGATAGTTTATGTTCGCATTTTTAGTGTTTGGTGTTGTTTGTGTGTTTTAGATTCGCGAACCATAATTCTCGTTACGCTTAGTGTTCGGGTTATATTATTTGTGTCTAAAGGTGTTGTTGTCATTATTTTGTCGAGGTTGTGGCGAATGATTGGATTAATGGAAGGTTGTGTTCGTGCGAAATTGGGCATTTTGACTTGGATAAAGTTTTCGTTTACTAGAACCTTTGCGATTTGTTGGATAATCTATAATTTGAAAATTTATAGTTTGAAAGCTTGCGCTATGTCGAGTTTAGTGTTGTAGTCATTAAAAGCTTAAATTAACTAACGGGTTGGTTTTGAGCCGAGACTTAGAAAACCGGTAATAAGTTGAACTATTATATGTGAAAAGAGTTTGCTACTCTTGGTAATTTTTTTTGGTGGTCGTTGAAATTGGTGAATTAAACATTGGTTAGTTTTATTTCCTTTAATGGTGATATTGGTACTCTCTAAGACTAGTGTTTTTGGTAATATTATCGTTTTGGAAAATTTGATGTTTTGCGGAAATCGTGAATGTACAAACTTGAGTAATTGCTTAAGAAAGCTATGATTTGTGAGTTGGAGCTTTCAAAGTAAGAAACTTGCAAAAAGAATTTTCAAAAAGGGAGATTTTGTAATCGTTGAATATCTAGATTTAACCGTGATTTAAATTAATTTTTCTCCTTTTACACGTGGCTTTGGAAATCTAAAATATATCAAGAGATGTTTCGAAAGTTTAATTTGGAGATTTAGCGGACTCGCGAAGATTTAGTTTGTAAAAATTGAGAAGTTTTGAATGAACTTTTTAGAAAATGAAAATGGTGCACGTTCTTGTTAATCTAATCCTGTTGGATGGTATGTTGACAATTGTGCCCATTTTTTTTATGTAAATGAGTTATCGATTCGAGTCACAATTCCGAGTGTTTCACATCGTGTTGCATTTAAATTCGAAACTTGATTCGATCTTTTTATTATGTCAAAATCGTACAGGAACATCATCAAAGTAAGTTCGGGCGCACGAACGCTCGCCGTCCTATTCCAAAGGTATAAGCGAGCGGCCTAAGGCAATTTTCGGTTTAAGAGAATCAACGACGACTTGAAAGTTGTTTTAATTTCAAATGTATCAATATCGCTCTCTTTGTGAGGAATCCGAGCCACTGGGGCTCGGTATTGAATTATGATTATATTTTTAAAGTAATTATGAAAAATGATAAAATTGCCTGTGTGGTTGTTATGATTGACTGTGACCGAAATTAGTTCGGTGCTGGGTTGAAATTAGGTGAAGGCTTCGGCCGGGGTATCCGAAAAACAGGGGAAACTCTGCCGGATTTCCGGCTCGAATATTTAATACGTAATGAAATAAAGTCAGAAAACGATTAGTTTAAGGAACTCACTTCTCGCCTAATCTAGTCAAACGAAAGACCCGATAGTCTGGATTGATTGTTAACGTTAAGTCAACGACATTTGGGACGAGAATACCCCTAGAGGGATTTCTTGACGAACCGTCTGTCGTCCCACTGTCTAAACTTCCCTGCTATTGATTCATTGAGCCCTAAAGTCTCATTTCTCGCGAATGATTAGTAAGCAGAGGCATTGACCCTCTAATCCTCGTGTTGGACAGAAGTGCCACGCATCAAGCTTTTAG
This sequence comes from Boehmeria nivea var. tenacissima, assembly GCA_018132145.1. NCBI lineage: Eukaryota > Viridiplantae > Streptophyta > Magnoliopsida > Rosales > Urticaceae > Boehmeria > Boehmeria nivea. Next base: position 5,787,603 of record CM030882.1, read on the forward strand.
GAGGGATGCCACTGAGGAAAACTGCGAGGACCAAGTCGGGAAGCTTAGGACCTCAAGTAAGTGGATCTTCACTGTGGCACGAGTATACTTTACCCTGCTTGAATTAATCGTGCATATGTTGAGATTATGTTAAGCATTCGATGCTTCCAAAATTGTGGCTGTCAAACTATGTGAATCTCCATTCTAGTTAGGGCCGTGAATATGGGCTCTTGACTATGTTTGTCTCGTTTTGTGCAACGAGCCTGCAGGTATGGGACTGTAGGTTCGTTATAATATGTGGTGTCCTTCTAGATGTTTATTGGCTTGTGTGTTCACGTATATGTTTATCTGTCTGTGGGTATGGGACCACAGACATAAAACTACTCAACTTCGTAGTTCAGGTTATTGTGCAGGGTGTGTGTGTCTGTTTGTGTGTGTATATGTGTTAATATGACTTATATGTCGGTGGGTATGGGACCACAGGCATAAAACTGTTTCTGTTGTTGTTGAGACTTTATTGCAGGTCAAAGAGAAAACTCTAAGACAAGAAAAATGGAGCGAAAGCATTGTATGTATACGGGTAGGGCCCGACGGGGCCGCAAGTCATGATCGGTTCCGAAACAGCCCGACGGGGCCACTGATTTCGTTTCGGGACGGCCCGAGAGGCCCTGGGGAGGTCGGCGGACGACCTTCCTCTGTCGCATTACTTTGATCATTTGGGTATGGCCCGACGGGGCCGCGATCATGATTTGGTTCCGAAATAGCCCGACGGGGCCATCTTGTATGACAGATTTCGAAGCGACCCGAGGGACCTCGCGGAGGTCAACGAACCACCTCTCAGAATGGCCCGAGGGGTCTTGGGGAGGAGAGCCACGGCCCTCCCCACAGTTTATGATGTGACGATCCGGATCGGCCCGACGGGGTAAAGTGCAATAATGAATTCCGAAACGACCCGACGGGGTCACTGGCCGTAAAAGGTTTCGGAATGGGCAGAGAGGCCCAAGGAGGATGAGTCCTCACAATCATAAAGAATATCGGGACGGTCCGAGGGGCCAAGATCCATAGCATGTCCCGAATTAACCCGATGGGGTGATTGCGCAATCAATCCAAAACAGTCCGACGGAACCCCAGTCGTGAGAAGTTTCAGATAGACCCGCAGAGGGTCCAGAGTTGTATAGTTCTAGAACGACCCGCAGAGGGTCCAGAGTTGTATAGTTCTAGAACGAAGAGTTGTATAGTTCTAGAACGACCCGCAGAGGGTCCAGAGTTGTATAGTTCTAGAACGACCTGCAGAGGGTCCAGAGTTTAGCTCTAGATCGACCCGTAGAGGGTCCCGAGTTGTTTATTTCTAGAACGACCCGCAGAGGTTCCAAAGTTGTTTAGTTCTAGAACGAGCCGCAGAGGGTCCAGAGTTGTTTATTTCTCGAACGACCGCAGAGGGTTCAGAGTTGCTTAGTTCTAGAATGACCCGTAGAGGGTCCAGATTTGTATAAGTTCTAGAACAACCCGCGAACGGGTTTAGATGTGTATTAAATTTTGGAATGACCCGTGAGAGGTCTACAGAAGGGGTAAGGCCGATGCGACCTCCCTAATATTATAGAATCAAGAATTCTTAAACAGTAAACCGTGTGCACACATATTTTTATAAGCTAAGTCAGAGAGTTGTGAACTTGAGTGAAATTAGAATAAAGTATGAGATTAACTTTATCGAGATTAATGGGTCGTTGAATCCGACCTCGTTACATGTCACAACTCCTTTGCAGGTATTTTATCCCGCGTAAGTTTAGCACATTATATCTGAATTCTACTCCACGGGCAAGATTATTTAAGAGTGTTGATTACTCTTCGAACTACGACGACTCGATCGTCGAGTTTATCCATTTGTTGAATTATAATATTGTGATACCTCTTGATTGTATGTTACCTGCAGACTTAGCAATTTATCTATCTAATCCACTTACTAGGCTAATAGCTCACTAGTGTGCTCGTGTCGCAGGTATCTTGTCACGATGCAAAAAGGGCGAGGCGACAATGACAGGAACAGCGAGTGTATACGGGACCGACCTGTAAAATCTCAGTGGACTACCGGCTAATCGTTGGCAAAGAATGTTTTAAATTCCGCATATTTATAAATGTTTAAGTTAAATTTATTTTGGCTACGATGAGGATTGAGAATCCTTATGTTTGTTATTAAAAGCTCAATTATGTAACTTATTTTAAAAAAAGTTTAAATTTGTCCGTATTTTTCGAGACTAAAATATCGTTTGGAGTTTGGGGTCGTTACAGCAATGTACTCCGATTACCAACAAGTGGTATCAGAGCGGTCGTTATTAATAATATGAAATCAATAGCTTTGATTTATGAAATCTTGATTACATGTATTTATGAATAGGCGCATTGAATATTTTTGTCATATGATGAATTTTGTTTTGGTAATTGTTTGATGTATGGACATGGAGTTGGTCGTTAATTATATGGTCCTTTGGAATTTTTTAATTTTTTATCAGATCAAATCTGTTCGCCCTAATTACCATGGGTTAGGAATTATTGTATTTGATTCTCTGTAATTTTTTTTTTTCCTTTTCTGTAATCTCATTGGAGGCGCACATCAGAATATGTTTTGGACTCTTGATCTTGCGGCAAATTTTTTTTCCTGGAAGCAGCGTATTTCAGTAGCCACCTGGGCTGTTTGCAATGATAAGCCAAATTGGGTTATGTTTGGTTTAAGCCCAAGGGGCCATTTGGTGGAAAGCCCAAAAGAAAGCCCATTTTGGACTATTTGGTCCTACGAAGAAAAGGAAGCAAGAAGCACAATTTGAACTTTATATATATATATATATATATATATATATACTATATATAAGGACTGTAATTATTTCCAAAGGACCCGGTCAATTCTATTTTATTTTATGTTTTATTTAATTATTTTATTTGATAAAATAATATACGTCCATGCATATTCACACGTCATTTAGACTAGGTGCGCCTATTCATTGCATTATAACATGTCATGCATCATGGTTTATTTGTTTAATGTATGTTTTTATTTTAATTAGATTAAAATTGACATAATTAAATATAAATCATGATATTTATTTATTATTTAATTTTGACTAAAATTATTTTGGTTAAAATTAGATAATGGGTTATTCATTAGTAATTCTATTTATAAATTGTTAGGAATAGAATTAAATGAATAAATCATATGATCAAAAGTGTTTTGTGAAATATGATTATCATTCTTGAATGGGTTCAATATGGGTACTTAGAATAATAAGAAATTATGTTTCTTAATTTGAGATTTTAAATAACCTAGATAAACATTAGATGTTAAAATTAATTTGATTAATTATTCTAGATTATTTAAATCTCAAAATTAATAAATGTTATCTAAAGAAAATACAATTTTTTTATTGAGTAATCTAAAAGGTCTCCACCGTTAGTTTAGCACCGTGAGGATTGAAATGGCGCCTCGAGACGCTTTGATTCCGTCCTCCCTACGGAGGGTGTCCATTTTAATTCAATATCAAGGTTAGACTTCTTATGATAGATTTTAAGATGTACTCCAAGATTGACCTACCCTACGGCGGCACTCTTGGGTTAAGTCCGAAAAGTCGAAACGGTGGGTCTTACTCAAAAGGATATGAGATCAAATGTGTTGATTATATCTTTGACCAAACTATAAACTTCGATAGTTAATGGTCATGAAATTAAAAGTAAATAGAATGATTATTAATCAAGAACGTCTTGGTTTAACTAAGTGTATGGTATTTCCTACCCTACGGCGGCGTGTCATGCATGGCTAGTTGAATTATCGAGGAATGTTAAACTAGGTTTTGTATTTTCCTGTGCATTCTCGCATCACGTTTAATATTCCAAATTATACAAATACATGAATGTTCATTTCAAACAGTTGATTATATTTATTTCTTTTATTCAGCAAAATGATTTCCAATCCAATTACGTCTCTTTTGGCAAACAATATTTTGACTGGGGATAACTATCAGAAATGAAAAAGTAACATTAACATAGTGCTGGTAAGTGAGAATATAAGGCATGTTCTCACAGAAGGCTGCCCACCACCACCTACTGCGAATGCCCCCCGTACGACGAGGGACGCATTTGAAGATTGGCATAAGGCTAATAATAAGGCAAAGGGCTACATGTTAGCTTCTATGTCTGAATCCCTCCGGACTAAACTGGAAGAAAAGATAACTGCAGCTGAAATAATGGAAAGTCTCCAAGAAATGTTCGGGAGACAATCTGAGCATGCACGTCATGAGGCGACTAGGAAGTACACCAATGCCCGCATGCAATCTGGGACACATGTCCGTGACCATGTCATAAGGATGACAAATTATTTCACTGAAGCTGAACTTCATGGGGCAACATTAGATGAGCCCACTCAAGTGAGCATAATTCTGAACTCGCTGCCGAACGAATTCTTGCCGTTCACTAGCAACTACATAATGAATAAGCTGACTTATGGGATGACTCAACTTCTCAATGAATTGCAAACTTTTGAGTCAATCTGTGGAACTACGAAGAAGAAGCAAGAGGCAAACGTTGCCAGTAGCTCTAATTCAAAGAAGAAGAAAGCTCAAAAGCCAAAGGGTGGTAAGAAAGGTGGACAAGCTCTTGGAGCTAAAAAGTTCAAGAAAAATGACAACAAACCCCAACCCCAGAAAAAGAAGAAGGACAAGAAAGGAAAGTGTTTTCATTGTGATGTGGAAGGGCATTGGAAGCACAATTGCCCTAAGTACCTCGCTGAGTTAGCCGAGGAACGTAAGAACCGAGGTAAATCAGATTTACACGTTTTAGAAAATTATTTAATAGAGGATGAGTCCTCTTGGATTGTTGATTCGGGATCAACTAACCATGTTTGTACTTCTTTGCAGCTACTTGATTCCTACCAAGAGCTTGCTGAAGGGGAGCTGACTATGAAGGTTGGCAATGGGGCGTCCGTTTCAGCTAGAGCAGTGGGAGTTGCCCGTTTAAAATTTCCGTTTAATAAATTTCTGTTATTGAAGGATATTTTATATATTCCTGGGTTTTCTAGGAATCTTATTTCAGTTTCCAAACTTCATGAACAATTGTTTGCTATTTCATTTGCTAATAATTCAATTGTGATTTCCAAAAATGGTTTGGATATTTGTCATGCATGTTTGGAAAATGGGCTTTATTTCCTTAGACCTGCTTATCAAATATGTTTGAATACTGAAATGTTTAAAGTAGCTAATCCTAAGTCCAACAAGAAACAAAAACTTAATAGTGATGATGAAACATATCTATGGCACTTAAGATTAGGCCATATTAACTTGGAAAGAATTAACAGGCTAACAAAGGAAGGTCCTTTGAGGGAACTAAGAGTTGGAACTCTACCAGTTTGTGAATCTTGCCTAGAAGGTAAGATGACTAGGAGGCCTTTTTCCGCTAAGGGAGAGAGAGCAAAAGAACCATTAGAGTTAGTACATACCGACGTGTGTGGACCGTTGAATGTACAAGCTCGAGGTGGTTATGAATATTTTGTCACATTTATTGATGACTTTTCAAGGTATGGATATGTTTATCTTATGCAACAAAAATCTGAGACTTTTGGAAAGTTTAAAGAATTTGTTGCAGAAGCCGAAAAACAATTAGGCAAATCACTTAAGACACTTAGATCTGATCGAGGTGGAGAGTACTTGGATAATGAATTCAAAGATTTCTTGATAGAGAATGGGATTCTCTCACATTTGACGGCTCCTAACACTCCAGAACAAAATGGGGTTGCAGAGAGAAGGAACCGAACATTGTTGGACATGGTAAGATCCATGATTAGTTATTCGTCTTTACCGTTGTCATTCTGGGGCTATGCCCTACAAACTGCGGTGCATATTTTGAATGTTGTACCGTCAAAATCAATCCCTAAGACTCCACTAGAATTATGGAATGGGCGTAAACCAAGTTTGCGTCACTTTCGTATTTGGGGGTGTCCTGCTCATGTGTTGAAAGGGAAAACTGGAAAATTGGAACCACGGACAGAAGTGTGTTTGTTCGTAGGATATCCTAAAGGCACTAGAGGGGGTTTATTTTATAGTCCGAAAGATAAGAAAGTATTTATATCGACAAATGCTACTTTTCTTGAAAATGACTATATGACAAACTTCAAACCTCGAAGTAAAGTGATACTCGAGGAAATGTTACACGGTCCGATACCTCCACGACCAACAACAGTTGTTGATCATGGGATAGAAGAAACCACAGTTCCTGATCAAGTCACTATGGTACCTAGACGTAGTGGGAGGGAAATTAGATTACCATCTCGCTATAGACAAGAGATTGAAGCAAATGTTGTTACAGATACCAATGAAGAAGATCCATTGACATATAAGGATGCAATGGTAGATTGTGATAAGGAACAATGGCAAGAAGCCATGAACCAAGAGATGGAGTCCATGTACTCTAACTCTGTCTGGGAACTTGTAGATCCACCTGAAGAAATCAGGCCCATAGGATGTAAATGGATCTATAAGAGAAAGAGAGGAGCAGATGGGAAAGTAGAGACTTTCAAAGCTCGATTGGTGGCTAAGGGTTGTACCCAAAGAGAGGGTATTGACTATGAAGAGACATTCTCTCTTGTCGCCATGTTGAAATCCATAAGGATCCTCTTATCTATTGCTGCCAACTTAGACTATGAAATTTGGCAGATGGATGTCAAGACAGCCTTTTTAAATGGAAATCTTGAAGAAAGCATATATATGGTGCAACCAGAAGGTTTCGTGGCAAAAGGCCAAGAACAGAAAGTCTGTAAGCTATTAAAGTCCATTTATGGACTTAAACAAGCTTCAAGGTCATGGAACATAAGATTTGATGAGACTATCAAAACTTATGGTTTCAAACAAAATGAAGATGAGCCTTGTGTGTACAAGCTCATCAAAGAAAGTAGTGTGGTTTTCTTAATCCTTTACGTTGATGATATCCTACTTATTGGGAATGATGTAGGAGTATTATCAAGTGTAAAGGAATGGCTGAGCAAACAATTTCAAATGAAGGATTTGGGAGAAGCAAGTTATGTTCTTGGGATCCAGATCATTAGGGATAGAAAGAACAGACTTTTGGCTCTATTACAAGCATCTTATATAGATAAAGTGCTAACACGTTTCTCAATGCAACATTCCAAGAAGGGTCTTTTACCAACCTGACACGGAGTAGTTCTTTCTAAGGAACATTGTCCTAAAACACCTCAAGAGGAGGAGGACATGAGACGTGTTCCTTACGCTTCGGCAGTTGGAAGCCTAATGTACGCAATGTTGTGTACTAGGCCAGACATCTGTTATGCCGTAGGAATAGTGAGCAGATATCAGTCAAACCCTGGTAAAGAACATTGGATTGCCGTTAAACATATTCTAAAGTACTTACGAAGGACTAGAAACTATATGCTTATTTATTCAGGTGGTGACTTGAAACCCATTGGGTATACTGATTCTGATTTCCAATCAGATAGGGACTCAAGAAAGTCGACGTCCAGATCAGTATTCACTCTTGGTGGTGGAGCTGTGATTTGGAGAAGCATAAAGCAATCCAGCATGGCAGATTCTACCATGGAAGCTGAATATATAGCTGCTTGTGAAGCTGCTAAAGAATCAGTCTGGCTCAGAAAATTTTGTACTGACTTGGAAATTGTTCCAGGAATGAATGAAGCCATAACACTTTACTGTGACAACAGTGGAGCAGTGGATAATTCAAAAGAACCAAGGAGTCACAAGAGGGGTAAGCATATTGAAAGGAAATACCATTTGATTCGAGAAATCGTACATCGAGGAGACGTGAACGTTATGAAGATAGCGTCAGAGAACAACCTTGCTGATCCTTTTACAAAGACACTGGCGGAAAAGATTTTCAACCGCCACTTAGAAGGAATGGGTTTAAAGGAAATGTCTCACATGCTTTAGGGCAAGTGGGAGTTTGTTGGGAATGTGCCCTTAAAGCATTATCGTAATGCTTTATTTTATTTTTGTAAACATTTATTGAAATTAATAGAAGAAGTATTTATTTTCTAGTTTGAGTGTTTTATACTTGATAAAAATGAATATTCATAAGTCCATAATATATTATATAAACCATAATATTATTGTGTAAGTGTATTATACAAAAGAGGATTAATATTATGGATAATATATTTAAAGATGTCCGTAATTAAGTCAAGAATTGGACAACTTGACTGGTAATTATAAATGTGATCCACTCACATTATGAATGTAAAAATTTTATCCGAATTTTTAGTGTTGAGACACTTAGTGGATACATTTTATATAATTTGATTATATAGGACAGGACCAGACGTTATTTTAAGGTCTTTTAGTAAGTACCGTAATAAAGACCTACATGTACGTCATAAGATGATCATATGAATATCAACCTTAATCCTGAGTGTTCACAAACTCTTTGTTTGTGTCAATGGACCTTTTGATTTGTTCGTTAAAGCCCAATTTAGATAATGGGCCTAATACTTACTTTTCGGAGGCCCGGAAGCACAAATAGTTGAAAATGTGTTTTACAGATACGGAATCCATAACTTTATCAGAGAGAAAGATTAAATGATCCCCTTAAGTGTCGGTTTCTGGAACTGAACGGTTTGAGCGCTCTAATTTATAATAAGTTATAAATTAACCATTCACTGGTGGACCCGATGGTACTTAAGGATCGAGAAATAATTAGAGGGGCAAAACGGTAATTTATCCAGCTCTAATTATGGATCATTATGGAGGGTTGAATTTCATGAAATGATTATATCAATGGACTGATAAATGTTTTGAGTAAATTACTCTGTAATTTCAAGAGTTCAATTCTGAGTTTATAGTGGAATAATTTCGGGATTAATAAATTGAATAATTATTTTATTCAATTTATTGGAGCTTGAAATTATAGGTCCATGGTCCCCAATTCGTCTTTGAGTATTGAGAATTGATAACTAATAATAATTAATTAGATTAATTATTTAATTTCTTACACTTAGTATTATTATTTAATTAAATGGTTTAATATATGAATTTTAGATTGTCTAAAAATCATGTAATAATAATAATACATTTGAGGGAATACCATAAGGAGTAAAATTCTTATGGTGTGGGTGCATGCCACTTGAGATTATTAAAAATATCACATGTAATAAATATCAAATTAATTAATTAGATTAATTAAAATTCAAATATTAGATATTTATTGATATCCATCTATTAAAGGAGGGAGAAGAATAGGGATTAGAATTCCCTTATATATTTATGATTATTTAAATAAATATGATTATTTAAATAATTATTTATTTATAATATATTTTCATATACGTATGTATTATATATATATATATATATAGAAGGTTTGACTTTTCAAACCTGTAGCTGTGGGAGGATGGATTTACTCACCTATTTTATATATATACATATATAAAAAGTCAAAAAGAAAAACATCAAATCCATTACTACCGTGTATATATGTAGTGTATATATATATATATATAAAGGTTATATATGTAAAGATTTTGAATTGAAAACCGTGTGATTTTTTTTCGGCAATTAAACCCATGTGACAGTATATACGGTGATGGTTTATATAAGTATTATTTGTAAGATTAATACCACTAATTATTTGAAGATAATTTTGGGTCATTAATCAGGATTTGATTTGATCAAATTAATTGGTCATTATTTCACCAATTGTCAACTGTTGATATTTAGAGAATATAAATGTGTTATATGGTAAAAGAAATGAAAAACTAAGTTTTTGTCAGACAAATTCTCTAAGAGAAAAATTTTACGTGAAAAATTTTCTCTACCTCTTCCTCTCTCAATAGTCTCTCCCTTCCTCTTTTGCTTAGAATATTTCATAGTGTAAGAAAATTTAGAGCCCACTCTCTAGTTCAATTTTCTGCTAAAGAATCGAATTGGAAGACTACGGTTTCAAAGCACCAAATAGCCCAGACCGATAAACTCGTGCCAAATGTATTCCATTAGCCCCACCTTGACGGTTTTGGCACGTACGGTGTTTTGAAGATTTAAGCACATCCATAATTTCGTCTCGGTAAAAATCTATATCTCTATTTCAATTAATATATGTTTAATTGTTGTTTGATTGAATTCATATTATTATCACGTTAGATTTTGTGAAAATCTTGATCCGTATTGCATGTGTAAATTGTTTACTATTTGATTCAATTTAAATTGTTTGAATTGAAATTAATTTTTTTTATAATTCCGCTGCGCAATTGTAATGACCTGAATTTAAAAGCAATGTGACAGTTAATTAATTTGTACTTTTGCCTCAGTTATGACCAATTTGTAAAATTGGTCAGTTTCATTAAATCTGGTCAATTTGGAGTTATGATTTAAACTATGGAATTGGATGGATATTTTGTAATTTCGAATTAATGTGTTAGGAGTTTATTTTATTTCGAGAACGATATTAAAATTCCTAACTCTCATTTGTCCAAATTACGTGTGCAATTTTATTATTTCACGGAGAAATTTTACCATTCCCGTTGGTAAATTTTTTGGGCCTTTTTGGCCAAAATTGAGCCCAAGCCCACTAGGGCTTTATTTTCTTTTTTCCCTTTTTTTTCTTTCTTCCCAGCCGCCACCTTCACTCTCCCTCTATCTCTCAGCCTCACACACTCTCTCTCTCCCTCTCTCTCCGCCGTGACTCCACGCCCTTGCCGCCGGCCAGCCCAGCCCCGCCGGCGCTGCCTCCCTCTCGCGTGTCCAGCGCGCGCGCCCCCGAGCCCCGCCGGCGCTGCCTCCTTCTCGCGTGTCCAGCGCGCGCATCCCCCTCGCTTTCCTCTCACTCCCGTCGGCGACGAGCGGCCGACGCCCAGCCTTCATGCGTGCCGCCCACGCCGAACGCCGCCCAGCTGCGACACCCCAGATCCGGTGAGACCCAGCTCCGCCTCCCCTTGCTTGGCGTTCCTCGGCCCCGATCCGTGAGGCCCAGCCACTCGTCATGCGATCAGCCCGCCCCTCCCCGTGCCGGCGAAGCTCCCTGAGCTCTCGCGTCGCCGTGTGCAACCTCCGCGCTGTGCACCCAAACTCCTCCGCGAGGCCTCGTGCGTGTGCACTACTCCGGCGACCCCGCGCGCAGTCGGCCTTGTCGCGCGTCCTCCTCGCGCCGGCCCGAGCAACCTCGACGAGCCCAGCCTCCCTCGCGCTGCCTCGAGCGCGCTCAGCGCCGACCCAGGCCTTTGCGCACCTCGACGGAGCCTCCGCGCGCCTCGTCTAGGCCTCGCCGCGCACAGCCCTGCACCGTCAGCGGCCTTCGTGTGCCGCCGCACCCTCCCCTCTGCTCGAGCTCCGCCCCGAGCCCCTGGCGGTGTACCAGCCAGCCGTTGTCTCATCGAGCCTCAGGGTGCCGTTGGAAATCCCGACACGATCTTCTCCTCGGTGAGCCTCGATCTCAATTTTTTTTAACCCGGCGATAGTTTATGTTCGCATTTTTAGTGTTTGGTGTTGTTTGTGTGTTTTAGATTCGCGAACCATAATTCTCGTTACGCTTAGTGTTCGGGTTATACTATTTGTGTCTAAAGGTGTTGTTGTCATTATTTTGTCGAGGTTGTGGCGAATGATTGGATTAATGGAAGGTTGTGTTCGTGCGAAATTGGGCATTTTGACTTGGATAAAGTTTTCGTTTACTAGAACCTTTGCGATTTGTTGGATAATCTATAATTTGAAAATTTATAGTTTGAAAGCTTGCGCTATGTCGAGTTTAGTGTTGTAGTCATTAAAAGCTTAAATTAACTAACGGGTTGGTTTTGAGCCGAGACTTAGAAAACCGGTAATAAGTTGAACTATTATATGTGAAAAGAGTTTGCTACTCTTGGTAATTTTTTTTGGTGGTCGTTGAAATTGGTGAATTAAACATTGGTTAGTTTTATTTCCTTTAATGGTGATATTGGTACTCTCTAAGACTAGTGTTTTTGGTAATATTATCGTTTTGGAAAATTTGATGTTTTGCGGAAATCGTGAATGTACAAACTTGAGTAATTGCTTAAGAAAGCTATGATTTGTGAGTTGGAGCTTTCAAAGTAAGAAACTTGCAAAAAGAATTTTCAAAAAGGGAGATTTTGTAATCGTTGAATATCTAGATTTAACCGTGATTTAAATTAATTTTTCTCCTTTTACACGTGGCTTTGAAAATCTAAAATATATCAAGAGATGTTTCGAAAGTTTAATTTGGAGATTTAGCGGACTCGCGAAGATTTAGTTTGTAAAAATTGAGAAGTTTTGAATGAACTTTTTAGAAAATGAAAATGGTGCACGTTCTTGTTAATCTAATCCTGTTGGATGGTATGTTGACAATTGTGCCCATTTTTTTTATGTAAATGAGTTATCGATTCGAGTCACAATTCCGAGTGTTTCACATCGTGTTGCATTTAAATTCGAAACTTGATTCGATCTTTTTATTATGTCAAAATCGTACAGGAACATCATCAAAGTAAGTTCGGGCGCACGAACGCTCGCCGTCCTATTCCAAAGGTATAAGCGAGCGGCCTAAGGCAATTTTCGGTTTAAGAGAATCAACGACGACTTGAAAGTTGTTTTAATTTCAAATGTATCAATATCGCTCTCTTTGTGAGGAATCCGAGCCACTGGGGCTCGGTATTGAATTATGATTATATTTTTAAAGTAATTATGAAAAATGATAAAATTGCCTGTGTGGTTGTTATGATTGACTGTGACCGAAATTAGTTCGGTGCTGGGTTGAAATTAGGTGAAGGCTTCGGCCGGGGTATCCGAAAAACAGGGGAAACTCTGCCGGATTTCCGGCTCGAATATTTAATACGTAATGAAATAAAGTCAGAAAACGATTAGTTTAAGGAACTCACTTCTCGCCTAATCTAGTCAAACGAAAGACCCGATAGTCTGGATTGATTGTTAACGTTAAGTCAACGACATTTGGGACGAGAATACCCCTAGAGGGATTTCTTGACGAACCGTCTGTCGTCCCACTGTCTAAACTTCCCTGCTATTGATTCATTGAGCCCTAAAGTCTCATTTCTCGCGAATGATTAGTAAGCAGAGGCATACTCTTTATTACTTTCTTAAAAACTGCGCTAATATGTTTGAATAACTTATTTGGGGTCAGTTAAGAAATTAATCATTTTAAAGATAAAATTTGAAGGATTTAGCCGTAACATGCGTGTAACATATTATATGTTACAGGTATAATATAAATAGAATAATGTTAAACATACAAATTTTTTTACCAATATTTTAATACCAACTGATATAACAATTGAAGTGTTATGTTTTGATTGGATAAATACCAAATACTTCTAAAAATGTGATAAACACTCATCAATAATAACATGACACATAGGTTAGTATAAAAAAAGTTAGTAAAAAAATGTATATGTCTAGCACTACTCATATAAATATGATATATGTATATTACATATGTAAAATATTATATTACGCGTATGTTACGGCCAAATACTCATAAAACTAGGGCTAATTCCTAAAAAATTAGCCAAAAATTTGGTTAAATCCAAATGTTATGCTTTCTTTCCGCGATTCTATTTTAAATACACTTATAAAGAAATTCTTATCATAAACAGAACTCGTACCATCCACGATTTGGCAATGACTTCACTTCTTTTTGTTTGCAGTAAATATCCCCACATTCTATTTCAATTTTTTTTCAATTTTCATAATCCCAATGCAATATGTTTAAATTTCAACCATTATACTACATCAAAATTTACAAAATCAAATCATTTTAAAATAAAATTGTTGAGATATTTATCCCAAACAACTCAATAACCCATTAATGAAGTCATTGCCTAATATTCACGTTTGACTGACTTGAAAAGTGACAAGAAGCGAAACCTAATTATAGATGAAAACTAAGACCGAGGCAAACTTTGGCATTGAATTTGTCGACTATTGATATTCATTTATCATAACCGCGTTTGGTACTTTCAGACTTGGAAAAGTCAAACCAAAAGTTACCAGCAAGCAAACCAACTTGATTCCTCTTCTAACCAGAATTGTTTGTTAACTTTGACTTTCTCTTAAGAGTTGGGTTTTGGCCAAAGCCATGTCCAAAACGTCGGAATAGAGAGAGTACTTGGGAATTTTTGGTGTATTTTAATTGCATTAAAATTAATTATAGAGATATTCTAAAAATGTAACTATCAATGTATATGTCTTTGTTTCATGCAATATATAATTGCCAAATCATTTGATTACTATGTTCTACATCATTTCTCTATTAATAATGGATGAATAAGCTAAATAAACTATTTTGAAAACAACTTTTTAGATTTTAGCCAATGTTTCAAAAAATTAAGAAAATAGTTATAGTCTAAGTATAAGATGTGTAGATGAACTTAATCTTTCATAACTATTTAATGACAATTTTATTAATGAACGAAAACAATTATCACATTTTTAATTACTTAAACAAAAGAAAATTTTAAGAAAATGGCCATTGTTTACAAAATAATTTCAAAAAAATAGCTACAGTTTCAAAAAATTTAAAAATTAGTCACGTAAGAAATTTTTGACAAAATTTTGGACTAGTATCAGAAATTTCTACTAGTAATTTTGTGTATTTTTGTTATTATCAAAAATTTCTTGCACGTTTTATGATTAATTCTTAAATTTTTTGAAATTGTTGTTATTTTTTAAAAACAATCAGCCAAAAATAACTATTTACCTAACTGATTCTAAACAAAATAGCCATTTTTTTTGTAGTTTTTCATTAATAGTTTATATGTCACATTTCACATGATATATTCTTTTGATTCTTATAATAAATGCTTTTTATTTCGTACACAGCTATATTTGTACTATAAAGTAATGAACTGAAAAAATAGAGTAAAATCATTGTAATAAGATGTATTAATTGTGTTTTATATTCGTTACAACATTACTGTTACTTTTGCTTTATGGGGTAAAATCACAAATAAAGGCATTCTGCAACATCTCCATTATATTATATACCATATTCTTCTACACCTCCATAATATTATACCATATAATGTCGTATCATATTTAGGTTTTCTTCTTCGTTCTAATATTGTATAAAATAAGTTATGAAATTAATTTACTTAATTTGATAAATAATAGAGTCCATATAAAAATTCTTTATACTATGCAACACATATAAGAAATTATGAACCATCCAAGAAGCCTTATGATACATGCTCGTGGCTACCAAAAAACAACATAAGTAAATAATAAAATCAAACAAAAAAAAAACTGATATATAACCAACACAAATATTCTCTAAAATTTCAAAGGATCATAGCAATCACCTCATTGTTCGATTTAAAAATAATTAAAAAAAAAATAGCTAACATTCGATCAAAGCTCATAACAACAGAAAACTCATCTAGATTGTTTGTGGTTCGAAAACTGTGATAAAATGTGATAAAAATCAACCCCACTGGCCAGATGAATACTCCGAAGAAAGAGAACATAAATTGAGGTATAGAAAGAAATAAGGCTCTAACAATTGTCAAAAGCTGTGTCAATCACACAAAACCTCTATTTTTTGGGTCCATTGGTCAGCTCAGCAGATTTTCCTGCAGGTGGGTTAAGTTCATCCCATGCTTCAATCCACGTAACCATGGCATCGGCAAGCTTGATGAAGTACTCATCGACCTTGCCGAGCTTTTCCTTTACTTTCTTCGAGAGCTCAATGTAACACTTCTGGACGGTGGTGCATTCCTTCGGAAGTGTAACAGATTGAAAGAATGGGATCAGCTCCTCCTGCCAGAAGATTCCTTTGTATTCTTTCTTGAGGTTGACAAACGGGTTGCTCGCCTTGCTATGCCAGATGTACGGCAGTCCCGTCTTCACTCCCAGCCCCAGGTGGTCGCAGATTACCTGTGTAATGAAAGTCAATGGAGATTAGACACTAGAGAATAGAGAATAGAGATAGAAGCACGAGCTTAAGTAACCAATGAAAAGATTAGATGTTATGTTTAATGATGTGAAATGTTCATCTCCATCTTCTGAAACCTTGGTCGTGGTTCTTACTTTTGCATACCAAATACAGTTAAAGGCGGTAGGTTATTACGACTACACAATAAATGTACTTTGAGGCCAAGAGGTGACTTCAAAAGCGCATAGAAAATATATGGAGGACAAGGGCAGAGGTAGCCTCAAGTAAAGGGCCATCAGAAAGGCAATTTGAGAATTAAAAATGAAACTTTAATCATAGGTTAAGATTCAATTTAAGGACTAATCCTAGATTGTAACTGTGGAGATCAGAGTAAACAATTAGTGTAGACACTGCAATGGCACGATGATAAATACCTTCACACACCAGCCAGCCCACATGTCGTCGTATCGTCCAATCGGCTGGCCATCACCCATGAGTCCAAAGTACATTGCAGGGCCGATCAACTCACGGTTGAATGTCAAATTCATGCCACACATGGGGAAGAGAGTGCCCTTCGGAATACTCATGACAGCATCAACATACCTAAACACATACAGGCAAGATTATGATAAGAAATGTTGTTTGGATAAAATATAAAATGATTTCGTTTCAATTAGGGGAGTGTAAATGTACCTCGTGTTTCTCTCAAGAGGCTTAACGAGCTGGGTGGGAGCATCATAGTCAGGAATGTTAAGCCAGAGGCCATGGGAAACAGCCGTTGGGACACCCTCCCGGAGACTGAACGGATAGCCACGGACAAAATCTGCGCCTTCGCGATAAGGATCATAGAGGGTGTTGAAGAAAAACGGAGTCGATGGGCTCAAAATGTTCTTGATGTGCTGCTCAAGGGCATTGATTTCTTTGCCAGAAGGGTCTTTTGCAACCTATGATCCAAAGAAAGAATTCCAATCAAATCCAAAATCCACAATCTAAATAAAAAGGCAGTGAAATTAGTCAAATTCACATGAATGTGGATAATCAGTAATGAAATTGAACTGAAACTATATCAATGAGAATCCAAGAGGAATCACAATACAAGATTAGTAGATCTAAGTCACTGTAAAAAGCTTAACCCAAATCGACGCAACAGGTTCTAGATCGACGAAAGTTTGAAAGTGGAGTTTCCTAAGCCAAAAAGCACTGAAGATCCATGATTTTTGGTCAACGCCATACAAAATAGCTTCATGCTTCAACAACAAGCAAATCTACCAAATAAAATATCGCAATAATAACCCAAAAAGGTTCGATCTTAATTTTTTTTTCATTTTTTTTTTTTTTTGGGTACAAAAACAACAGTTTGCTCGTTTGCTTTATGCCCAATTAGAACAACCAAACAAATCAACAGAAAGGAACGCAATCATACCTAATCAAATCTATATTAAAAAAAAATAATAATACACACTGATCGGATCATTACAATTGCATGACTCAAAAACACAAAACCAAATCTCAATTCAAATTTCACAGCATGAAATTAACAAGCAGCAAAACAGACCTCACCAAAAAAAAAAAAGCAAGAACAGATCCAACGACCGAAAACCCAGCAATTCTTTTACTATTGCCAGTCAAACCTCCAAACCATAAAATTAATTTGAAAAAAATAAATAAATGAGCAAAAGGCAGATCCAATCACAAGACCCAAGTACTATTATAAAAAATAATAATAATAATTCCAAGAACCATCAAGCATCGAAAAAGAAAGGGAAAAAAAAAAACTTACGAAGCAATCGTCGTCGATGGTGAAGATGTACTTCTTCTTGGAGACCATGTAGCCGAAGCAGCGACAAGCGGAGTCCTTGAAGGAAATGCAAGAGGCCTTCGGGCCGAGAATCTTGTTGATGTCGTTTCTGTTGTAGAGCTCGTAGTCGAATCCCTCAGGGACTCTGATGACCTTCGATGGGTCTCCGTCCTGGACGATGATCAGATGGTACGGCTGGAAGTACGGCCGCCACATCTCCAGGAAGTCGAGGTTGCGGATCGTCGGAATCACGATGTCAAGCTCGTCCTTCAGGAGAGGCGTCAGAGGGACCACCGTCTTGCTCTCGGCCATGGCCACAAATTACAGAGACAGAGAGAGAGAGAGAGACGAGAACGAAGGAGGTTTTGTTTTGTGTGTGATTTGAGAAGATTGGAAAAGAGCCAAGTTTCGTTGTGTGTATTTGTAGCGGAGATGCAGAGAAGGTTTCACCTCGTGTCTTTCTCACGTGCCAAGGTGTTTTTCTAGGAAGCATCAATTTCGTTTGGTTTGATTTTTTAGTACTCCTAGTGGAAAAATTTTCAAATTTGAGGTGAATAGCATGAATATTTCTTATGACATAAATGTTGAATTTTAATTAAATATAAGAAATATTTATGATATTTTTTAAATGTTTTATTTGTATGTCAAAATAATAAATTGAGATGAAAAAAAGAAACAAAAAAAGTAAGTAATTAGAACAAGGTATATTAAATGAGTTTAAATTCGTTATAATTACTTTTAATTTTGTTATTTTTTCTTTATGGCGTATTAGTACACCTGATGTATTAAATAATGACTCAAATTTTATAAAAGGAAATTGTGGTAAATAGTCAAACAATTTTATGTTTTTAAATGATAGTTCATGTTTTAAAAAATTAAAAAAAATAGACATGTTACAAATTGTATAACAAAAAAAGTGTCGCACAAAATATTACACTTCTGTAAATATTTGTAAAATATTTTGTAACACTTCAACTTTTACTCATTTTTTGTAACACATCATTTTTTAAAGTGTTAAATAATATCTTACAAATATTTACAATTATAAATATTTGCTTGACTTTTTTTGTTACGAAATTTTTTACAATTGTTATTTTTTTAATTTTTTAAAATAGGGACTATCAATTAAAAGACGCATTTAATTTTGGCCTATTTTTACAACTCACCCTTCTCTAAATTGCTCTGATTTTTAACTCTAGTGCCCTCGATCTTTAAAACATGTAAAATGAGCTCCTGAATGTTATATTATTTGACATTTACACTATGTTAATTTTTAGACAAAATTTGGCACGTAAACATCATGTGAGAAAGAATTGTAGGACATTTTAGTAAATTGACAATATGACAATAAGTTTTCGATGGTGGCTTTATTGTCACCCTTTATAGTTTATTCTATTATTCACACCCTCAAATTGAAATTATTCAAAAAATAACCCTATTATGAAATCTTTATTTATTTCCGTCTTTGCTCTATTAAATCCTCCACTCAAAAGAATAAGTAATTTTCTGTAGCCATTGAATATTAAAATTAAGGATTTAACCGTAACATACGTGTATACATATTACGCTATATGTTATGTTACACGTATGTGACATGTAACATATTATGTTATACGTATATTACGACTAAATCCTTAATTTCATGAAATTATGGTTAATTCCTAAAAAAAGTAACCAAAAAGGTAAAATCCTTAAAAATATCTTCTTTTTGTTCTGTGTTTAAAAATAAAGAAATTTATGGGTAAATACTAGAGAATAGAAACCATAAAAAATTACAAACTATCATTTAGAAAGTTTTTATAACAATCACTGTGATGAAATTTCTTATTCATTTTCTCTCTAGAATTTGTATGACATATAACAAATGAGAGTTGTTAAGTTTATTAAAAGGACAAATAAAAGACGATGACAAATTATTTTATAAAAAAGTAAAATAAAAACTATTTATAGAAAGAGTTTAAAGAAATGACTTTTATGAAAAGAATTTATTACAAATTCATAATTGTAATATCATAAATGGTTAGTTTAGTATTAGCAACCGTTTCTCAAGATGGTCTGAACCAGGATTCATGTCTATGACGGTTCTCTAACAATAGAATTTGATGTAAAAATATACGCTTCATCGTATTTGAAGCAATGAGATACCCGAGCGACATCTATTCGGTCTATATGTGTTAACGTCATAGACGTTCATGTCACAACGCATTCTTGAGTCACATGGGGAAGATGAGTTGGAAGTGACCATTATTACAACACAACTAGATGAGACACTTTGTGATGATGTGGCTAAGGTTGTCTCGGGTCTAGACGCCTTAAATGTAGAAGGTAACATTGATATTTCATATATTTCTTTACCACTAACTAATGAAAAATTATTACCTTTAGTGCAACAGGCTCTTGAACTACAATTAAAGTCCTTGCCAAGTCACTTAAAGAATAAAGAATGTGTTTTTGGGCGATGGAGACATGCTTTCGGTGATTATAGTTAAGGGACTAAAACCACAACTAGAGGAAAAGCTCATCCGGGTGCTTCAGGAGCACAAGACGGCAATAGGGAGGACAATTGCCAACATTAAAGGTATAAGCTCGTCTTGTGCATGAACCATATTCTTTTAAAAGATGTAGTAAAGGTGTCTACGGAGGGTCAAAGGCTATTGAAACCCCGATGATACAGCTATCCAAGAAGGAGATATTGAAGCTTCTAGATGTAGGGTGATCTACCCTATATCTAACAGCAAGTGGGTGAGCCTGTACAAGTTATGCCAAAGATGTCTAGGGTAACGATAGTGAAGAATGAAGAAAATGAGCCCATTCCAAAACTAGTTTAGACCAAGTAGCGCATATGCATCGACTACCGCAAATGCGACAACACGCAAGGACCAAGTTCTTTGCCATTAATTGATCATATGTTAGAAAGATTAGCGGGTCATTTCACTATTATTTTCTGGATGGATATTTTGGGTACTATTAAAAATTGATTGCCCATAGTACCAAGATAAAACTACATTCACTTGTCTTTTTGGTACGTCAGTCTATAGATGCATGCCTTTTCAGGCTATCCAATGCACCTGTCACTTTTTAAAAGTGTATGGTAAGTATTTTTCTGAATGACTTGAGAACATCATTGAGATTTTCATAGATGATTTTAGTGTTTATAATAAATTGTTTTACAATTGTTTGACTAACCATACATTTGTTTTGAAAGGATGCATGAAAACTAACATTGTACTTGATTAGGAAAAGTGTCTGTTCATGGTTAGTCAAGGCATAGTTTTGGGACACATTATCTCTTCAAAAGGAATTGTGGTTATAAATTTAAAATAGATCTTATCTATTCTATCCCCCTCCCTTTTCCACTATGTGTTGAAAGTTCGTGCTTTTCTTGGACATGTAGGGTTTTATCGCAAGTTTACCAAGGACTTTTACAAGATAGCTCACTCGCTCTGCAAGCTGTTGTAGAAAGACTATGCCTTCAATTTGAAAGCATCATTGACCTGGTCGCAATTTTGGTACAACAAGATGGTAATCTACCATGTGACATCTATTACACCTCTCGTTTTTTCAACAATGCACAACTATGCTACTCCACCACAAAGAAGGAGCTCTTAGCGGTTATCTTTTCCATTGAAAAATATCGCTCAAATTTTCTTGGCACTATGGTAGCTGTGTTTACTAACCACACTACTTTAAAGTATTTGCTAATGAAGAAGGAGGCAAAATCGAGGCTAATACGGTGGATCTTTCTTCTACAAGAATTTAATTTGTAGTGGAAAGGGCGTGAGAACTCGATGGCAGACCATCTTAGTTGTCTAATACACAACAATGCTGCGTTACAACTAAAGACAACCTCCCTGACAAGAAATTGTGGACGGTCACAAAGTTGGATACGCTTTGGTGACCGAGACGTTTTCGTCATATTATCTATGGTCCAAACGAACAACTTTCAGAGCGAGGACAAGTACTACATATGGGAAGACACATATCCTTTCAAGATTTACCCCGGTCAAGTGATACAAAGATGCGTACCTAAAATTAAATTCCAATCAATATAAAGGTCACTTCAGCTCAGCGAGAACGACAAGAAGTGTCCTTTATTGTGGCTTTTTTTGGAGTACTTTATTCAAACATGCCTATCTCTTCTACAAGGCATGTGATCAATGCCAACGAATATATAACTTAGGCCCTAAAAATCAAATGTCCCAACTTTTAATCTTAATTATGAAAACTCATTATGTTTAGTGTATAGATTCAATGGGCCTCTTTCCTTCCTCCTTTTGTCATACTTACATTTTATTACATGTTGACTATGTTTCAAACTAGGTGGCTATATTTTGGAAGATATAGCCATCTGTGTTGATGATTCCAAAATAGTTATAGATTTTATCAAGGCTAACATTTTTGTAAGGTATGGAACTCCGCAAGCGTTTATCAGTGATCGGGGCATTCACTTGTGCAATAATTCCATCAAGGCACTTATGAAGAAGTATGGAGTTACACACAAGATATCCGTGGCGTACCATCCGCAAAAAAATGACAAGCAGAAGTGTCGACCAAAAGGTAAATACAATTCTTGAAAAGACGGTTAATCCATCTCGGAAGGATTGGACTTTGCAACTCGATGACGCAATATAGGCTTACAACATGGCAATTGGTATGTCACTGTATTGATTGGTGTATGAGAAGCCGTGTCATCTACTTGTGGAACTTGAACTCAAAGCGTAGTGGGCTGTTAAACAATGCAACTTAGAAATTGATGAGGCCGACGCACATAAGAAGCTGCAAATTAAAGAATTGGTGGAAATTAGAAATGACTCTTATATAACTCTTGTATTTACAAGGATAAAACCAAAGCGTTCCAAGACCAAATGATTGCCCGGAGGAATTTTCAGTGGGACAAAAGGTGTTGCTTTACGACATTCGCCTCCAACTCTTTCGAGGTAAACTTCGCTCTCATTAGATTGGTCCTTTTACTGCTCAAATGCTTGCCCTCATAAAACAGTGGGAATTCAAAAATTGGAGACAAACAAGATTTTTAAGGTAAACAAGTATCGTTTGAAACTATAATATTAGAAAATGCAGTTGGAGGAGGTCGATGTTTTCTATTTGGTGAAACCGACTTATAAGTAGGAATGAATCCAATCTACATCAGTCTTACAATATTAAACCAATCGCTTGTTGAGAGGCAACCCAATTTAGTTTTCACTTTTGGTATTATAGAAATTCGCACTTCTATTTTAGCGTTTTTCCAAAAAAAAAAAAAAAAGAAAGAAAAAGAATCGACGCGATGTCATTTGAGGCGACAGGTTGCCTCAGTACCAATAATTTATAGGTATCTTTGTGTGTCGTGTCGCCGATTTATCAATATAAAGAAAATAATGAAATAAATAAGAGATGCTTAATCATAATTGAAAATAGTAAATAAAAATAATAAACAAGAGACGAATTAATTATGTTCTTCGACTTAATTATATAATACTTACTGTTTTGGTGGTCAATTACCCCGATATTACTTTTTCTCGTAATGACGATATTAGCGAAATCCATTTTGTCTCTGATAAATTCTATTTTCTTGTTTACAGGCTATAGCCTCTATCCAAACACAAAATTTCCCTTCTGTTTTTTCTCTGAATAAAAAGGCAAATTCACTTGCTCATAGCCACAAAATAAATTTCCCTTTTCTAATATCACTTGAGTATACAAGATTAAAGTACTATGAAACAATAACTTTATTCGTTTACCTACAAATAGAAAAGAGCAAACAAAATCTTAATGGGACGTTTGGTAAGCAATTAAGACAAAAATTTGAGATAATTTTGATTTGAGTTATTTGGTAAAATCTTTAAATACAAATCAATATTTGTGTAGGTGTTTGGCTACAGTATTTGAATTTAGATTGTAAGAGAAAAGATTTGTATTGAGAATCAAAAGAATTTATTATGTAATATGGCAAAATTATTAAAACACTATAGAAGGATTAGTTAAGTTAAAAATTTGAATATTATTTGTACTGTAGCAAAGACATTACAATCAAAATTTTAATATAAATTGCTTATCATAGACCTCTCAATTTTTTAGTTTTTGTTCGGGTTGAATTGTAAAAGGAAAAGTTGTATGTTTGGAAATTCATCCTCGAATGACACCCATGGTGAATTCAAGTAATGGCATGGTTGTACCTATGGCCAACAACTTTGTACATAAGAGGGACGCGTATTCCTCTCCTTGCGGAAATAGGCTAGCTGAACGTGGCACCCGATAGACAAATCTATTCTGCAATGGCTAATAAAAATGTTCATTTACTTGTACAAACTTATATCCAATTTATAACATTAATATCGGTGAGCATTCTTGCCTTGCTGATATTGATGTTTTTAAAAAATAATAATAATAATAAAAAAAAAAATACAACACGGTCGCGAATGTAGATCTACGATCAAGATTTTGTGGCCAATGCAGTGGTCACTGATTATTTTTTCTTATAATGAATTCCTTGGAGCACATATTTTACTTAAAAGGGTAGTGAATAAAATTATAAAAGGAATTATTGTTCAAAATGGTCTCAAGTCACTTACAAGTAAAGCACACCCACGAGTAGGGTAAGTAGCAATACAAGACCATTGTTTAAAAGGTGTGATTCTCTTTTATAACGTTTCTATTTTTCAATTCTCCCGACTAGCTAAGAAGTAAACATATCAATTATTTCATCATTAATTCTAATTTCCTTTTTCATTTTTGTTTTTGCAATTTAGAATCAAGACTGCTTAAATGAAAGGTGCAAATCAAATCATGGAATATAGTAATAAACATTAATCTTAAATTATTCACAAACTTTAATATAATTATCGTCTTTTGACGGTTAAATTTTGACAGACTTTAACAATGATAGTTATGATAGAACAATTGAGTCATACATACTCATTTAAAAAACAACTAATAATATGTTTATTTAGCTAAGAAAAAACGAATTAATTAGTTTTATCATTATTTTTTTTTTGTTTTTTATTTTTTACTTTAAATCTAGACCCTTATAATGGACGGCATTTCTCAATTGGGAATAGCCTATAAAAATAGACCGGTGGGGAATGCCTAAGTAGATCCAATCTAAACCGTCCATATTTGAATGAACGGTGATGATAGAGAGGTATGCGTTTGTATTCAAACTTTGTAAGATGCATAGGATTATTTGTAGTCAAAGAGTTATAACAGACGTCTTCTTCACTAGTATATCTTCATATGACATAAACGAATAAACCCATAAATATATTGCTTACTTTCGATTTGGGAGTGAAATCGGATCCGTGAAGAACTCCTTCCGATTTGGACATTTGAACCATTATCATTCAACTCTTAAAAAAATAAAAAATAATAATAATCCAAATTACATTTTTACACAGATCCATAAAACTACATAAAAATTCCACATCCAAAAACTCCATAAAACACAAACCCATTCATCTTATAAGACACAAACCAAAAAGAAATAAATGAAAAAAAGAAAAAATGAATAACATTGATCGTGCCGATGGGTTGGATGATGCAGGTGGCGAGCATACCGGAGGCGCCGCCATTAACGACGGGCTTCACCTTCGGCCAAAACCACCTAAACAGACGACTTCGGCTTCTAAACTTCTCACATTTTTGCCTTTTGATCAAAACAATCAATCAAACAGTCTGAGACTCAAAACTCAGAGAGAAGAAAGAAGAGATGAGAAAGAGAGTGGGGTGGTTTTGGTATTACAGGGACCGAAAGAGCAAGAAAAATCCGAGGAAAGAGACGGAAAACAACGGCAAGAGCTACGGCGGCTCGGCGTCCCCGTCGACGACAAGTGGAACCTCTCATCAGCGACTGCTCTTTCCTCCTCCTCCTCCGACGATCACGACAGCGAGGATGAGCCCACGATGGATTATGCGGCGTTTCTCGGTGGCTGAGGAATGACGAGGCTGAGCGTGAGCGACGAGAAGTTGAGAAGGCTTAACGATGTGTTGTTCAAAAAGAAAACCTGGAAAAAAAAAATCCTCTCTGCAAGTCAGTGTTTACAATATTCAACTAAAAGAAGAGGAGGAATACAGAGTAAATATAAAATGTGGTAAGGACTACTTTAGTTGTTATGAATCTCTGTTATTACCTAATCATAACTCATTAAACGTTTCCCACCGGTCTATTTTTTTTGGTATTCCCCAACAAAGAATTACCGTATAACGGAAGGTTTAAATCAAATTACATAATATATTGATGAAATTAATTTAAAATGGTATGAAAAAATTATTTTACGTTTAAGTAAAGTAACTAATGTATCTTGACCGTTCAATTTTGAGACCCGTTACACTGAACAACTGTGCTACAACAATTAAGCCATATGCAGTGATTTAAAAAACAACGGGCTCAATAAGCAGTTTTGTAACCTTCGCCTATTAAGGTAACTACTATGTTTTGACCGTTCAATTTAAAAAAAAAAAAAACTGATATCACTAAATAATTATGATGCAACAATTGAGTCATACGTGTCTGATATATAAAACCACTAACAATAAAACTATGGGCTCAAAGGCAATTTTTTATTTTATTTTATTTTATACATAACATTGCCCAACACAACCCCAAACCCCCCCCCCCCCTCCCCTCCCCTCCCGGGGCCAACATACACGCACACGCACACGCACACAACCCAACCCAACTCAACCAAACTCAAACTCACAACCCCTCCCCCCCCAACACACACGCGCACACAACCCACCCGAAACCCACCCAAACCCAACTCAACCCAATAGTTGGCCTATATATTAAGGCCATTGGCACAAGAGCACATAAGACAACAATGTAGTTTGAGTATTGGCATAGTTGAAATGAGAGATGTGTGTTCCAGATGCTAGTAAAAATGGGTAGCTGGGATAAATCTGCAATGAATAGTCCTTCTTTAAGGACGTATAGACATGGATTTTCCCATGCCACCCATTTTTATTGTTTCTGGATTTCTCTCTCACTTCACCTTCATCCCATATGTTTTGTTATTTTTCTTTCTTTTTTCTTTTTTTTTTTTAATGTTTTTTTGCTTTTTATATAATACTGCCCTCCCAAACCCCAATCAACCCAAAAGCTAGCCTATAAAGTAAGGTCATTGGCAGAAGAATATAGCAATCTCTTTGAGCATTGGCAGAGTTGAAATGGGAGATTGGTGTTCCAGATGCTAGTAGAAATGGGTAGCTGGGATAAATCTGCAATGAATGTCCTTCTTTAAGGACATATAGACATGGATTTTCCCATGCCACCCATTTCTATTGTTTCTGGATTTCCCTCCCACTTCACCTTCATCCCATTTGTTTGTTTAATTTTCTTTTCTTTTTTTAAGCATTTGAAATAAACTTTCTTATAATTTTTAACATTGTTGTAGTTGTTGCTGTTAAAGATTTTTGTTTGTATCGATTGCATGAAAGTATAGAAACGAGGTTTTTTCTTTTTAATTTAAATCGAGACCCCTTGAATGAAGGTTTAAATCAAATACCATAATATACTGATGATATTAATTTAAAATGATACAAAAAATTCTTTTACTTATCTTGACTGTTCAATTTTAGACCCGTTACTCTGAACTAACAATTGAGTCACATATAGTAATTTAAAAAACAACATGATACAACAACTGAGTCACACGTGTCAATATTATAAAACCACAAACATCAAAATTACTTGCTGTAGCTTTATATTTATTTTTATTTATTTTTGCATACCCATCCCCCCCCCCCCCCCCCCCCCCCCCCCCCCCCCAAAACCCCCCCGGGCCTCCTTTCAAGCTATTCTAGAACTCTAGTGTGCCTTTGTTTAGGTTGGGCCTCCGTTCAAGCCGTTCTAGAACTATAGTGTGCTCCCATTCAAGTTGGGCCTCCGTTCAGGCTGTTCTAGAACTCAAGTGTGCCCCCCTTTGGGCTAAACCTCTGTTCAAGCCATTCTAAAATTATAGTGAGCCCCCGTTCTGGCTAGGCATCCTTTCAGGCCGTTCTGAAACTTTACTTCACCTCCAACATTACAACAATAACAAACTTGGGGAGTTTTATATCCGTAGTCCCATAACTACAGACAACAATTACACAAAAGCAATCATGGACATAACATAACAAACCTACAATTCCATAATTGTAGATTAATTAACTAAACCAGATAGATATAAACGGAAGCCCATACTGACTTTCAATCACATTTCTCTCCTAGTCAAGTAAGAAAAAATGAAGTATCCAGATTATGTACTATGATTTACAATTTTTGAATCGCATTTCTCGCCTAGCCTAAGTATGTTCTATAGCCTATGACTTAGTTTATATGTAATAAAATTTCTCCCTCATGCCTACATAAATATCAAATGGGATATTGTCGCTTGGATTCCTGATGGCCACGTGGTAAGTTTCACATGTCAACTTGTTAACTTAATTTCCGTGCCATGTGACATACCTTGAAATGCTAGTTCAAATATTGCAAACCAATCAACAAAACAACAATAGAAAGTCAAAAACCAGCATAAAAAGGTCCATAAGGACCATAACTCAACTCTGAGAAATGGTACAATGACAAATAAGCAAACCATTACAATTAACCAAACTTAATCTTGAAGCATTTCCCAATTTTAGGCCGACTATAAAACAAACTTTGTGACTAGGTGGTACTTGATAAGCTTTGGAGAATTAATTTGTAATTAGTAGTTGAAAAATGGTTCAATGATCGGCGCATAGCGTGTCCTGGCTGGACCTTGGTCAGGTCATGGACTAAGAAATGGGTCATATGGTCAATGGTTGGTGCTCAAGCCAGTGACCAAGAAAACTGCTCCAAGTTCAAAGAGAATATTTCACAATGCTGCAAGAGAAACTCGTCGATAGTTGATCTTCTTCCTGGAGTCTCAAACAAGGCGGGAGTCCTTGCGTCTTGGGGACAAGACCCTTCAGCCGTAGCCTCACCCTTTCAGCTCAGCGTTAGCCTTTCAGGCATTTCAAATAAAACAGTTCGGCCTCCTAAGAACATTTATATGTTTGGTCTCGGACAAGTCTACGCATGTGGTGGTGAAACCATTGTTCCTTCTTCAGTTTTCGTCGAAGAACTCAAGTCATGAGTGAGTTTAACTTTTGCCATCTATAAGCTCGAACATAATTCTTGTGACTTTGTTTCCCTTTTCTTTAAGGAACTTTTCTTTAACTAAAAAGGGGAAGGTTGAGTTTGGCATAAGTCAATCACACAGAAAGCTAGTTTAGTGATTTTTATAGTATTTTATATAATTATAACTTTTAAAGAAGCATATTTGTTATTCTTCTTGAATAAATAAACAAATTTCTCCGGTTATAAATTTGAAGATTTATAGTTGTCTCCAATTTGATCCTTTGTGGTTTAAAGTGACATGGACCACAATCTGCACTTAATCACTTTTCTTGGCATCCAAGAATCCAACATTCTGTGTCTCGTTTATCGTCATTTTAAAACCTCATGATCACACCTTGTCCGTCCTATGCTTGTGGATGTCACGACACGGATAGTTGTGACATTTAAGTTGCCACAGCCCTTCTTTTCTTCTCGTCTTGTTACATATACATCTACGTGACATTATAACCTTGTCTATGTACTTTCATCACTACAATAAGTTGGCATATCTGATGAAAGATTCTTAATCAATAGGAATATTTGTTTCTTTTCGATTTTTTTTGTTTGACTTTTACGTATATGAAAATCGTAGCACTAGTATTTAATAGAAATGACTTGAAGATTTTAAGTGCAGTGATATCAAAAGGAATAGAAGATAATAAGCTAATGTTACAGTGCACACAGCACGTACGTCCTGTCCGGGTTCATTGGCATGTCAAGCTATAACTAGCGGGAATAATGGCGCGTCAAAATCACAATTACGAATTTCGATTACTAGATGAACTACACACAGTGGACACTGTTTGACTTATAGCTTTGTCTATAAACCACTCAATTGATACAGGCTCTCAAGTAAGTCTAGAGAGAATCTGCAGAACCACTAGTTATACTTCATTGTTTTTCCTTGCAGAGTATCAATTTTGTTAAAATTTGTTATCAACGAAAAAACATTCATTTGTCAAAAAAAAAAAAATAATAATAATAATAATAATAATTTGTTGGCGAGAATGATTTGGAAGTTTATGGTGATGGCATATTACAGTTATTTTTCAATCAACTCATATAACAAAGATGTAACTTTGTACTAAAAAAGTCTCATTAGCTTTCTACTTTGATACGCAGATGATGTTGGCATGTTTTACGGCACAAAATACCACAACGGCCGGCCCTATCCTAAGGCACTTAGGTCATAGCCTAAGGCCCTATACCATTCTAGCAAAAAAAGAAAGTCCTATATCAAAAAAGGTCCCTAATTAATTTACAATTTATATATATATAATTAATAATTTTGAAAAAAACAAGATTTATTCAATAGCATAAACTTCATAAGTTATAAAAATTATAGTAATCATAGTTATTGTTTAGCTATTATTTTAATAACTAATCATAATTTTTTTAATTAATATACATTTTCATATTCTCTATATTCAATATCATAGTTCCAAGACAAATTAGTAACAAGTAGCAATATTTCTTT
Organism: Boehmeria nivea var. tenacissima; assembly: GCA_018132145.1. NCBI lineage: Eukaryota > Viridiplantae > Streptophyta > Magnoliopsida > Rosales > Urticaceae > Boehmeria > Boehmeria nivea. The sequence goes on from CM030882.1 coordinate 5,817,831, forward strand.
AAATATATGTCACTTTCTCTTCTTTTTTTTTCTTTTTTTTTTTTTTTTTTTTTTTGCATTTCCTAGAAAAGCATCGAACATGTTTAAGTCTATATATATGTTGACACTATATATAACATAAAAAAAATTACTTGTTTTTTTTTTTAAGTTCGTGTCTTTCAAAATTTTTTTTATAGAATTTTAAGAAAATAGCCACTGTTTACAAAATGATTTTAAAAAATAGTAACAGTTTCAAATAATTTAAAAACTAGCTATGTCAGAAATTTCTAACAAATTTTTTGCCTAGTGTCATAAATTTCTGACAGTATTTTTATGTGTATTTTTGTTATTCTCATAAATTTCTTACAGTTTTATGGCTAGTTTTTAATTTTTTTTGAAACTGTGGCTATTTTTTTATAATACACAGTCCAAAATGACTGTTTACCTAATTGTCCCTTTCTTTTAAGGGTTTGTTAAAAAAAAAAAAAAAGAAATGAAGAACAATCATGAAAAATAAAAAAATAATAAATATTAAGATTTGTTAAATTAAATTGTAAAATACTCTAATAAAATATGATGTTATTATTACTTTCACTAGTGTTTTTTTTTTTATATATTTTTTAGAGTATATATTTACTAAAGAAAGACTCTTTTGCAATTTTAGCTTAAGGTCCTTAAATACATTGGGCCTCCCTGACCTACTAATGGAAGCTGGGCCTGCTAGGCATGTCCCGACCTAATTGCTTCTGAAGAAGGACAAGGCAGAATTTATATTGGATCAAAGTTGGGCATTTCCGGTGAAAGTTTACTTCAATGGTGACGAGTGTCCGATGCCTCTTCCAAATCTATATCCGTCCCTACCAAATTCGGCTTAAAGGAATCCGATTTCACCGTTTATTGTTGCTATGTTGTTGCTTTTTCTACTGATAGCTGAGTTGTGATTCCCTATTGAAGATTCATCTTTGCGAGGATATGAAGCGTACATTCACATTTACACATACGAGAAACTAAAAATTAATATACACTCAGATACATTAGCATCATATAAGTAGTGTTCCCCGGTTCGTCGGGGAACACTGCGTGTCGTTTTTTATTGATTCTAATATTGATGCATAATGCAGTGTGTCATAATATTTAAGCGACACATATTAACGATCTAATCACTAGAAATGTTACTAGAATTGATTATTTACTTATGGATTAAAATGCATGGATACTAATAATGAAATGTCAGTGTATAAGATTATGTGAATTTAATTAGTAGAGATAAATAATAACATGATAATCATACAAGAAAGCAATAACATATACTTAATCGCTAAGCTGCTTGTTAAAGATAATCATATAATTTAAATTATACCTTGAGAAAGGCTAAGCCAAAATGATAATATAAATGGCTTCATTGGGTAAACTAGTAAAGTAATTATGTAAAAAGTAGAATTATTAGCCTAATAGTAATGTAAAACTGACTGGATAAATTGTCAATCTAAAATAATATAAATGTGACTAGAAAGATTGTCAGTCGAAATGTAAAAATGACTAGACAAGTTGCCAGTTTGTGTGGTGAATTAGAAATGACTAGACAAGTTGCCAGTCTAAACAATGAATTACAATGACTAGACAATTTATCAGTCCGAACAGTAAAATAAAGTAACTAGGCAAATTGCCAGTCTGAGCGGTAAATAAAACAACTAGGCAAGTTGCCAGTGAGTAGTAAAATAAAATGAATAGGCAAGTTGCCAGTTTGAGTAATAAAATAATATGACTTGGCAATTTGCCAGTCTGAGCAGTAAAATAAAATGACTAGGCAATTTGCCAGTATGAACAGTAAAATAAAATGACTAGACAATTTATCAGTCTTAACTATTAAAGAAAAATAAAATATTATGGTGTTAATGAATTAAAATTAACCAAATAATTAATATTTTACAATTATTTTTTGACCAAAACAGTCTTAACTAATAAAGAAAGATAATTTATTATGGTGTTAATTAATCACAATTAACTAAATAATTAATATTTTACAATTATTTTTTACCAAAAGAATGATCACTGAAGTATTTAAGTCAAGAGAATATATGTGTATTTAATATCAATTATTTTTGTTATATGCAAGTAGTCGCACTGATGTATATATATATATGATAATTATACCAGTCATCTAATTGCTTGGCTTGGCAGAATAGTTTTTTTGACGTATGCAGAAATAATGTCGTAGAGTTGATGGGAAGAGTACAAATCCTACAAATCAAATGGTCTGAATCAATAATCTAGAGATGATACTCTCTCTTATTATTGGCTATTATTATCTTCTAGAGAGTAGGTTCCTTTTACTCAGATAATGGTACTAAAATTCATGTTTACCTGAATTTTTTCTTGTACTTAATCTCTTTTATCCTTTCCTTTATCTTCTTTTCTTTTCCTGCTCTTTCTCTTCTTTCTTTCTTTCTTTCTTTTCTTTCTATTCTTTCTCTCTTTTCTCCCCTTCTTTCTCTCTTCTTTCCTCCATAACTAGACTTGTTGTCATCCTTTAAATAGGCAAAAGGATGGATGTTTGACAAAAAGATCACTATTGGCAATTTAAAACAAGAAGGTATTATTGGTACTTTTGGACAATAAAACATTATTGTACTTTTCAATCATTCTTACAAGTGTAAGTGCCGCTTTGTTAGACGGTGTTCCCAGTCAGTGTTGTAACACTGTCAGAGAACACTGAAGTGAAACTAGAATTGAAACGGAATTAAGAGGAATGAACAGTAACAGTAAATGCTGAACATAATAAAAACGACACACAGAAATTGGTGACGCAGTTCGGCTTTCGCCTACGTCTGCGGGGCCTTGCCCAGATAAAGTAATCCACTATCAAATAAGAAACGAGAACACCTTCGACAATTACAAGATCTTGACTCCCTCTCAATCTTCTAACTTCGACCTCTCGTGACTCCTAGTGAACTACCCGACAAGCTCCCCTTGTCTTACAATAAACCCTGACGAGATCCCCTCGTCTTACAAGTCACACATCCCGTGTAAACTCTCACCAATTTCTTTTTACAAAAATTACGCTCAACACTCAAACCCAAGGTGTCGCAACACCATGGGAAAACACCTCATACGAGTGTAAATAAAACCCAAGAACACAAACCCAGACTTTGTGTTCAACACTCTCTCACTCTGAAAAAATCTCTCCGGTCTCTGAAAGAATTCACTACTATATGCACCCAGAGAATTGACTAAGAGAGAATAATCTTCATGGAAAGAATTCCAACCTTCCACCAATAAAATCGGGAAATTGCCAGATATAAAAATCGGGAAATTACCAGATATAAAAATCGGGAAATTACCAGAAATAGTTCGGGTGTCGCAACACCCTCCGAATCACACACTTTCCATCTAAAGAATAACCATCCAATCAGGAAAGATCTCCACGAATTTGTCATAGTGAATCAACAATAAAATTGCCAATTAATAAGAAATAAGTTGCCAATTAAATGCCAATAAGTCAACACCAACAATCTCCCCCTTTGGCATTTTTGATTGGCAAAACACTATGACAAAATACTACCATTCTTTAAGTTTCAGAAACAACCAGCAGCAAAAACAGAAACTAAGAAGCCAACCAAAGTGTAGCAACAACCAGAAGAAACAACAGAAACACCGAAATAATATCCAATCCACTACTCCCCCTTTTTGCCACCAAAAATAGACAAAGGCAAAAAGTACAAAACGGCTACAAAAGCAAAGTCAAGGAGTAGGCGCAGGAGGCTGGGAGGATGTTGGAACATCTGATGGTGCAGCAGGAGGAACACCTGGACGATCACTGGAAGGGGTGACGCCAACAGGAGGAGGATCAATAGGATCAGTAGTCGGCTGAACATCCGAGCTAGAGGTGGCAACACCAAACCCCAACGAGCGAAGAAAAGCGATGATCTCAGACCGACGAACCACTATGTTCCGTTCCTGAGCTTCCAAAAAGGCTAATTCAGCGCGCAAGAATCTGACCATCTCTGAAACAGCAGGTGTTTCAACACCCTGCTTGCCACTAGGAGGAACATCAGGAAAAACTCGCTCCTCATCAACATCCTGAGTATGCTGCCCCTGGAAGAACTTCTTACTAATCCCGAGAGCACCAGGGATCTTCTCACACAACTCCCCCTCAAAAGTAAGAGACTGATTTTGGCTCTTCAGAATGCCAAAAATCAAGGATGGATAACCAACACACAGATTAACTGAAGTAGACTCAGCATGGCGCGAAATGTGACTGAAAATTAGCTCACCAAGATCAAATGGAATTCGAGTCCCAATCTTGTATAGCAGAACTGCAAGAGACTTCAGCACATTCGATTTGTGATTGGTAGGCACCCAGTTGTGAATAGCAATCCGGTGAAGCATGGCATACTTGGTAGAAAGCTGCGAGGCAGGAAAGGACTTTACAGTACCCCAAGTAGTTCGAACACCTCCAGTAAGCGTTTGGACAATTTGATCATAGTCCGGAACAAAGTCAGCCACAACCTCACGATTACTCTTCAAGAAATCATTGATGACAGTAGGAGAGAATTGTAGAGTATGTCTGCGAACAAATGCCTGCCCAAACTCGTCGGAAGTAGAGTTGAACATACCCTTTGACAAGTTGGCATAAAACTCTAGTACTACCTGCTTGACAAATGGAGATACCTCTGACACAGAGATAAACAAATTCTGCTCCTCTAAAAGTTCGACAATCCCCGTGTTGTTAAACACTTCTCTCAGAACGGGGCGCTCAGCAACAAATGAACGGGAACATGCTACACTCCAAAAAGGCTTGAAAGACTCAGTACGAAAGCTGATAGACTGCACAGTACCTGGATTAGGTGTTGTGACACCAGTTGAGACACCAGTTGTGCTCTTGCTCCCCCTGGACCTGAGATCTTTCTTTTTGACAGAGGCACCAGTAGAAACGGATTTTCCTTTGGAAGTAGCCGTCAGCTTCTTCCTCTTCTTAGCAACCGGAGCAGGATCCTCCTCATCAGACGCCAAAGCAGCATCTATTTCCTCGTCATCATCCGAGTTCCACTGACCATCGTCATCATCTTCATTACGAGTGCGCTTCGATGACTGCATCGTCCCTTTCGATGACTTTGAAGGTTCTGCTCTAGGAGAGCGTCTTGGAAATCCAGTGGGAAATCGATCAGTGAATTTGGAAGTACGAGCAGGAATGTTCTCACCCGGTCCAACAATAGGAGAAGGATCTGGGCCTTCAAGTGGAGGTGTTGGAACACCGGCAGAGACACCTTCAACAGCCCCAGACTTCTCAACCACAGTTTCCCCAATTTCAATCGCAGACTTCTCAACCACAGTCACATCCTCACCAATCTCCTCAGGCACATTATCAACAGGTACACCAGAAACACCAAGATCAGGAGGAGAAATAGGCACACCTGAGATAGAAATTGGATCCTCTGAGAGTGGAACAGAGGTCGCCGTGGTGTCCGTCACAGGTGCGGCAACAGCGGGAGCAGAGACATTTCTTGCTTTTTGAGCACGAAATTTTTGGCGCGTATATTTGTTCGAAAAATCTTCGAACCGAACAGCTCGCGCCGGAGGATCGGAAGGCAGAGTTTCCGTTGCCGGAACAACGGCATCAGGAGGAGCCGTCGCGGAGATGCTCTGAACAGGCGAAATCGAATCACTCGTCTCGGATTTGTCCTTGGAAACAGAGGGCTTTTTCTTGGGGGGAGCGGGTTTCTTCACCGCCGCACTCTTCTTCGCCGGAGCGGCCTTCTTCGCCAGAGCAACCTTCTTCGCCGGCGCTTTCTCCTCAAGAGACGAACCCTTGGAGGTTCCACCACGAGTCGAGACCATTGTCACACTCAAATCCAAAACCCGACCACACACAGGGAAGAACAACAAGTTGTAATTGCTTGACTTGTAGACCAAGAAAGTATGTAAGCTCTCCCACCATACTCATTTCAAATTCAGCCTTCATGTGTTCTACAAACTCGTCCACCAGGTGTTGCGACACTGAGCCGAAGACAATATCGTCAACATAAATTTGAGCTATAATAAGATCAGATTTCACCTTTTTAATGAACAAAGTTTTGTCAGCTCCCCCTCGACTGTAGCCTTGCTTCAGTAAGAACTCTGTCAACCTCTCGTACCAAGCACGTGGAGCCTGTTTTAGTCCATATAAAGCTTTCTTCAGTCGGTACACATGATCAGGATGATGTGGATTCTCAAAACCTTTCGGCTGGGCAACATATACTTCCTCATTAAGAAAACCATTGAGGAAAGCACTCTTTACATCCATCTGAAACAGCTTGAACTTGAGTGAACATGAAATAGCAAGCAATAATCGTATGGACTCAAGTCTGGCAACAGGGGCAAATGTTTCATCAAAGTCTATACCCTCAATTTGAGTGTATCCCTGTGCAACCAACCTTGCCTTATTCCGAGTAATATTACCTTTCTCGTCAGATTTGTTCTTGTAGATCCACTTTGTTCCAATGACATTGACGTTGCTTGGTCTGGGAACTAAATCCCAAACATCATTACGCTCAAATTGAGCAATTTCTTCTTGCATGGCCGCCACCCAGTACTCGTCTTCAAGAGCTTCTTTAATATTTTTAGGCTCGACTTTCGAGGTAAAGCACACGTTTCCGATAAGCTCCTGGTAGTTAATTCTCGGCTTTCCTCGAGTCTGGATGCCATCTTCTAAATTGCCAATAACATCTCCAGCGGAATGATTCTTTTGGACTCTTCTCGAAGGAACTCTACTTGGTTGATTCTGATTTTCAGTTGGGTGTTCTTCACCTTCAGCGTCTGGAACACCTGCAGAAACATTGTCAGAAACACAAGTAGGCGCAATGTCTGGAACATTGGTAGCAACACCTTCACTTCTGGTTATAAACTCGGTACTATCTTCTGAGTCTTGAACCTGTTTTTGATCATTTAAAGCATCATCAACAGTCACATTAATGGATTCCATGACTGTTTTGGTTCTCTTGTTGAAGACACGAAATGCTCGGCTATTAGTAGAGTAGCCAAGAAAAATTCCTTCGTCACTCTTTGCATCAAGTTTTCCTCTGTATTCACGATCATTGAGGATGTAGCAAGTACTTCCAAAGACATGAAAATATTGTACGGTAGGCTTCCTCCCTTTCCAGATCTCATAAGGTGTCATAATTGTACCCGGTCTCAAATAAACTCGATTGATAATATAACAAGCAGTGTTCATAGCTTCCCCCCAAAACCTGTGAGAAACACCCTTGGCGTTCAACATAACCCTGGCCATTTCTTGTATAGTGCGATTCTTTCGCTCTACTACTCCATTCTGCTCTGGGGTTTTTGGGGCTGAAAATTCATGAGCAATTCCATGTTTGTCACAATATTCGGCAAAGATAGCATTTTCAAACTCCCTACCATGATCGCTTCGGATCCTAACGATCTTTCCTATGTTGCAACACTGCTCAGTTTGTAGTCTGGAACACAGGGCTTTGAATACTTCAAACGTGTCAGATTTCTCCCTTATAAACTGTACCCAAGTGAACCGAGAGTAGTCATCCACGCAAACAAAAGCATATCTCTTCCCTCCAATACTTTCAACTTGCATAGGACCCATAAGATCCATGTGTATAAGTTCAAGTACACGATTTGTGACCAGGTGTTGTAACACCTTATGAGACGCCTTCACCTGTTTACCTTCAACGCAAGGACCACAAAATTTCCAAGAATCAGTCTTTAACTCTGGAATTCCACGTAAAGCTCCTACGGAAACAGCTTTCTTCATGCTCCGATAATTCACATGCCCAAGCTTGTGGTGCCATAACTCTGCCTCATCAACAGAAATCTTGAGGCAAGTTGCTTGAGGGGTTAAAAGATAACAGTTGTCAGGTGAACGAACACCTTCCATGATACTCTTCTCTGACTCATCAACCACCAAACATTTGTTCTTGGTAAATCTTACAAGTAAATTCTGATCGCACAGTTGACTGATACTAATGAGATTAGCCTTCAAACCTTCAACAAGCCACACATTGGTTAATTTAGGTAAGCCAGGAGCACACAGATTACCTTTACCAAGAACTTTCGCAGAAACACCATCTCCAAAGGTCACGTGATGTGAGCGATCACACGGTTGAATATCTTCTAGAAATCTCTTTTCACCCGTCATATGTCTTGAACACCCACTATCAAAGTACCATGACTGCCCAGTGCTAGCTTTGAGTGAAGTGAATGCAACATTGCACCTGCTTTCAATCTTCTTAACCCATTCTTGCTTGGTACTTCTACGAGGTTGAGATCTCTTTTGATGCTCTCTTCTAAGATCTGCAAAAAATTGAAAACAACGTGGCCTAATATGACCTCGTTTGTTACAATAGTGACAAATAGGAGTCCATCTTCCTCTTCTCGTTTTGCCTGATGTTCCAGCAGGTGTGGCAACACTGGTGTTACCAGGATTAACAACAGTAGAAGTTCCAATGGTTGATTCAACAGCTTTTTTTCCTTTCTCATCTCTTCCTTCATTAATACTGGATGAACTTCCTTTAACAAACACCGTTTGTCCATTTCCAGTCTGTCCAGAGTATCCAAGACCAAAATGCTCCTTCTCTGTTTTCCCTGTAGATAGAATTTCATCTAAATTAGAAGAACCAGAGTTTAGCATTTTTACCAGCTTTTTCATCTTCTCTAGTTCTGCCTTGAGTGTTGCAACACTTCCCTGGCTTTCGATAAGTTTTGACTCCAACTCTGAATTCTTCTTTTCCAGATTGTTCTTCTCGATGTTTGATTGTTGAATTTGAGCAGTCTTTCGTTCACAGATCTTTGTAAGTTCAATCCACTTAGTGTGAATCAATCGATAGGCTTCAAACAGATTATCTTCAGTCAAGTCATCATCATCACTGCTTTCATAGACAGGTGTTGCAACATCTTCAGTAACACCGGCAGTGATCTTAGGTGAACTTGCAGCACATTCTTCAATAACACCATCAGATCTGGAAGCAAAAGCAACAAGATTAGTATCATCCTCCTTACTGCAATCTGAATCCTCATCACTCCAAGTCGCATTTAACGACTTATTTTTCTTCTTTAGGGTATTTGCACATTCAGCTTGTATGTGTCCAAAGCCTTCACATTCTCGGCATTGAATCCCCTTGTTTTTAGCATTAGAGTCGGAGTTGTTGTTGCTTGTACTGGTCTTAAATCTAGAACCTGCATTAAAATTGCCAGAGTTAGGGACAGTGTTTCTTCTGGGTGTAGGAACACCAGTTGAAACACTGCTGGAATTTTTATTCCTCAAATAGCCTTTGTTTCTGTTAAACTTTTTGAGGACTTTCGAAAAATTCTTGGACAGGAGCACCATAGATTCTGTAAGATCATCATCTTCATTCCAGAAATCTTCTGTTTGATCTTCACGATTTTCTGCTTGAAAGGCGATGCCCTTTGACTTCTTATCCCCTCTTTCTTCATCTAGATTCATTTCAAAGGTTCGCAAAGAGCCCATCAGTTCTTCAAGCTTCATATTCTGAACATCCTTGGCTTCTTCAATGGCAGTGACCTTATACGCAAATCTCTTAGGAAGTGATCTAAGAGTTTTACGTACAAGTTTCTCCTCGCTATATTTCTCTCCAAGGGCAAAGGCTTCATTAGCGATGTCACATAGTCTTGAGTTGAAATCGCTTATCGACTCATCTTCTTTCATCCTGAGATTTTCAAAACGAGACGTTAGAATCTGGAGTTTTGAAAGTCTCACAGCCTTTGTACCTTCATGTGCCGTTTCTAAGATCTCCCAAGCTTCTTTAGCTACCTCACACGTTGAGATGAGCTTAAATTGATGAACATCGACGGCACTAAAGATTGCATTCAAGGCCTTGGAGTTACTGTTCGCCAATCTATCTTCTTCTGTCGTCCATTCAATCTCAGGCTTCTTGACGACTTCATTCTTGTCATCTGTCTTCGTGGGATGTTGCCAACCAGTCAATATGGCCCTCCATGCCTTCTCGTCCATGGATTTAATAAAAGCTTTCATCCGAGCTTTCCAATAGGAAAAATTTGTTCCATCAAGGAGAGGCGGACGTTGAACTGAGGCTCCTTCCTTCATGAATTCCATCTCGTCAAAGCGGAACTGAAAAACTAAGGATCTCGCTTAAAGCACAAGCGACCTGCTCTGATACCAATTGTAAGTGCCGCTTTGTTAGACGGTGTTCCCAGTCAGTGTTGTAACACTGTCAGAGAACACTGAAGTGAAACTAGAATTGAAACGGAATTAAGAGGAATGAACAGTAACAGTAAATGCTGAACATAATAAAAACGACACACAGAAATTGGTGACGCAGTTCGGCTTTCGCCTACGTCTGCGGGGCCTTGCCCAGATAAAGTAATCCACTATCAAATAAGAAACGAGAACACCTTCGACAATTACAAGATCTTGACTCCCTCTCAATCTTCTAACTTCGACCTCTCGTGACTCCTAGTGAACTACCCGACAAGCTCCCCTTGTCTTACAATAAACCCTGACGAGATCCCCTCGCCTTACAAGTCACACATCCCGTGTAAACTCTCACCAATTTCTTTTTACAAAAATTACTCTCAACACTCAAACCCAAGGTGTCGCAACACCATGGGAAAACACCTCATACGAGTGTAAATAAAACCCAAGAACACAAACCCAGACTTTGTGTTCAACACTCTCTCACTCTGAAAAAATCTCTCCGGTCTCTGAAAGAATTCACTACTATATGCACCCAGAGAATTGACTAAGAGAGAATAATCTTCATGGAAAGAATTCCAACCTTCCACCAATAAAATCGGGAAATTGCCAGATATAAAAATCGGGAAATTACCAGATATAAAAATCGGGAAATTACCAGAAATAGTTCGGGTGTCGCAACACCCTCCGAATCACACACTTTCCATCTAAAGAATAACCATCCAATCAGGAAAGATCTCCACGAATTTGTCATAGTGAATCAACAATAAAATTGCCAATTAATAAGAAATAAGTTGCCAATTAAATGCCAATAAGTCAACACCAACAACATGCATTTAATGGTTTGTTTATTTAAGACTTGGCATTTAATAAATGCCTTTGATGAAATAAGGCCATGTAACTACATAATGTTGCTATAGTAAAAAAAATATCTCCTTTGAACTCTCTCTATGTGTTAGATCTTAATAAATGTATTTTATTGTCTAATCTTGTTTTTATATGCCATGAGATTTGTATACTAATGATATGATTTTAGAGTATTTTGAATTATTAATTTAACAATATTAATGTGGGTCCATTAAGCATTATTGTACTGAATCTCTCCAAGTTAAACCTCAGGATCACATTATTCCCATTGGTACTCCACGAACCATCTCCATTCTAATATATCCAAAAACAATTAGTGTCATCAAGTGATTATTAGAAGTGAAGAATCAGCAAATTAGCAAAATATGTCAATGACAATAGTATGAACTGAGTAAGTTAGCTAGTAATATCTAATACGATGATGATCTACGATCTATGACATCTTGTTATCCTGAAATCGTAGTTCTTCGAATCGTAAGACTATTTTGCTGCCAGAAATGTAGCCTTTAGTTCCACTGATTTGATGGTCCGTGATTAATGTTATAGTCCGTCGCAAAAGTGGACATACAAGAGACCGAAAGAGTAAAGTTTTGGCTTGGCAATTCTGAATCTTGAGAATGGTATTACTAGCCAGAAATGATTTTATTCAAGAATATTATTGACCTTAGCTATGTTCTGTCTAATCTTTAGGAATATATTATAGTCAAATTTGAGGCGTTTGGTATGGCAATATTAATAAGATCGAAAATAAAACCAATTCACAAACTTTTTTTTTTTTCAAAGCAATTCACAAACTGAAATACATAATTTTCACAAGTTTTAAGGCTTGCCAAAATACTTTAATATGTGTGTATAATCGATAACCAAAATCTTCGATATGCATTCCAGTCAGGGACGGATCTAGGATCCTTAGTCAGTAGGGACATAATATTATATGAAAATTATAGATAAATTAAAAAATAAATTATATAGTATTTATAGATTATATTAGGTGAAATTGAAATTTTTTTATAAAAATTATAGACAAAATTATAAAATTAATAAGTTCAATGGGGGCACAAAAATGATATATTTGAAACATTTCTTCAAGTATAAGGTTAAAATATACATTTTCATAAATTCAGGGGGTTGTGAAGGATTTATTTGAAATTTTTTAACAAATAGAGGAGTAAAATATAGTTTTTAAAAAATTCGGGGATGTACATCCGTCTATGATTCCAGCTGATCGATAACCAAAACTAGTATGATTCCAGCTAATCGATAACCAAAACTAGAATACTACGGATAAAATAAAATAAAAGATTCCAGGCTGCAATATTAATTTTTAATCAGAGAGTTTATTAATTAGGATAGGATTGTCACTAGGACTGTGAAGGGCAGTGCAGGCCTTATTAGACTACAAGAGGAAGAGAAGGAAGATAAACTGTTAAACATAAAGGACAAAACAAACAAAAATTAATGAAGGCCTCAATAATTAATTAATAGTTAAATTATTTTTAAAAAAAATGGGGCTAGATTAGCAATTCAAGTTTTTTACCTTGTACATTTTGCGTGGCAAAAAAAAAAAAAAGTTTAAATATTGCACCACTTTTAGAGGAGACAATCGTGGAGGTTTAAAAATCTCTATTTATGCTTTTTTTTTTCAATTAAAAAGAAGTCAAAAAGAAGACCAAATTTCACCAATATAATAAAAGGATTTCATATACTTTTTTCCTCCATGTGATTTATTCCAAATGGACAACGAACCATGGAAAGAGAAAAAATTAAGTTGTTAATAATTTGGGATTTGATTCATGGAATGGTGGTCTCTGAAGCTTTTATAGCATTTTCTATTTCTCATTGATATAATATATTATGTTTTAGAAGTCTAAAACCGTTCAGATTGCTTTTTCATCTGAATGACAGTATTAGTTAGCATCCATTTTATAACATTAACATATTAGAAAGTTCTGTTACAATGATTGAGATCATTCAACTGCTACTAAAAGTTTGATATATGTTTTTTTTTTTTTTTTTTTTTAAGAATTAAAGTTGAAATCTTTAATATTGGATGAAATTAGAAAAAAGTCTCCTGTTAAAATGCAAGCAAAACCAACTGGGCATGAATTAATGATTTGTTGGTTAAAATGAAAATATAAAAAGTCTCCTGTTAAAGTGAAAAAGCCTCCTGTTACTAATTGACCAAATTAAAGTGATTTAAGGTGTCGGAAAGCATCAAAGTCTCCTGTTATTTACTAACATTTGAAATAGCATTATATATTAAAGTTTATTTCTTATAATAAGTATTATATGAGTTTTATGTATCTATCAAATATCAATATATATCATATCAAATAATACATAATTTTTTAAATATCAAAATAGTGTTTGCTAATATGTCATGTAAACAGGTATATATGCCCAAGCTTTCTATTGAACTTTTAATTCTTTTTTAGAATAGTCCCCCTAAATATTTTTAATTTTTGTCCTATGACCTATGTCGACTCTTGTAAAAAAGTATTAACTCCCTGTATATATAATATTTTTTTTAGGTGTGGTATATAACTTTAAGTGGACATATATTAATATATTCTTTTAATGATCCATTAACTGATTACTGAATTAAGTAACTGTAAAATTATTCCAATAATTCTTTTATAACAATTATTAAGTAAAATTTATGCTCTAGAAAATTAGTAAAATAGTGATAAAGATGAGCCTATAATGATAACTGCATTTGTTTTTGTTCTCTAGACTACGGTCGTCTACTTCATCATTATTATTCTTTTCTGAACGATATTTAAAAAAATAAATTTAAAAAAATAGAGATAATTAAATAAATAATTATTTTCTCATTTCAAGTAAATAGTTATTTTTTGAACGATAATTTAAAAAAATAGCCAATATTTTTATTCATTAACAAATTAGTCATTTTTTAACTACATGATTATGTGTTTTTACTTTTATATTTTAAATTTTTTTTATATACTAGTGATTAATAATTTAATTTTAAAAAACGTAGGTTATTTTTTTAGAATATAGACAAAAAAAAAAAACGATCAAATACCAAATAGACCCCAATAATAATAATAATAATAAAATAACATCCATGAGAAACTTAGTCATGGTTTCCTAAGAGTTGAGCTTTTGCATTCAAATATTCTAATATTCCTAGCGTGTATTCTAACTTCCAGTATATGCAAATACGAAAGATATGTATATTCATATAATATATTGTATGAAATATCTGCCAATGAAAACGACATAAAGATATCACATAAAAAATTCTAACAAACCAGCTGGTAAGCCTGGTAGTGTACTTATAAATTTCGAAACATCATTGCGAATCACACAAATACAAATCTTTGATTCTCTCTCTTTTTTTTTCTGTTTTTTTTCCCCTAATTTTAGTCTCAAAATCCGAAAGTACTGAAAAATGCTTTCCAGTAATTCTGCAAGGCCAATTTTTGTAGCACTTAGTTTTGTTATCTTGTTTTCTTATACAGGTAAGAAGATAATTGAACAGAGTAGATTCTATAACCACTTCGATTATGAAAATGAGATTTGATCTGTCACTTAATTAGTTTTTTGTTGTCACATTTTTTAGCTGCATATGACCCATTGGACCCAAACGGCAACATTACAATTAAATGGGATGTTATGTCTTGGACTCCAGATGGTTATGTGGTAAGTACTACTAAATGTGTTTTTTAGAGTAACTGCTTTTACGAATCCAATATTTATATACCCTAACACTTTGCTTCAAATGCAATCTCTCTACACTTTTCAAGAATATTAGTAAATTCTAATGTGCCTCACATAGACCAACACTATATATGTGTTTGTGACTTCTAGGCACAAATTTATTGAACAATGATATGTTATTTTCAAAAAGAACTAACACAGAAGTCAATAATGTTGTAAACTTCTCTGCAATTTTTTTTTTTGGTAATTTTAAGAAAATATCAATTTTTCAGATACTAATTTTAAAAAGTGGTTAACGTTTTCTTATAAATCTTATTATCACTCATAAATTTTATTATCGTTGTAAGAAATTTATTATAATAAATTTTATGTGTAATTTTATTATGATAATAAATTTTTTCTAGCTATTTTTAAATTTTCGGAAACTATAACTACTTTTTAAAAACACATAATTCAAAATGATTATTTACGTAACTAACGCTTTTTTTTTTTTTTCAGGCAGTGGTGACAATGTCCAACTTCCAAATGTACCGGCACATAATGCGGCCGGGTTGGAGCTTGGGGTGGGTTTGGGCAAAGAAGGAGGTGATATGGTCAATGGTTGGAGCACAAGCCACAGACCAAGGAGACTGCTCCAAGTTCAAGGGCAGTATCCCACACTGCTGCAAGAAGAACCCCACAGTTGTGGACTTGCTGCCGGGGGTGCCCTACAACCAGCAGATCGCCAACTGCTGCAAAGGCGGTGTCGTCGCCTCGTGGGGGCAGGACCCCTCTGCCGCCGTCTCCTCCTTCCAGGTGAGCGTCGGGCGCTCGGGGGCCTCCAACAAGACCGTCAAGCTGCCCAAGAACTTCACCCTCATGGGCCCCGGCCCCGGCTATACTTGCAGCCAGGCTAACATCGTTCCCTCCACCGTTTTCTTCACGCCCGATGGCCGCCGTAAAACTCAGGCTTGGAGTAAGTTCCTTTTTCGGTTTGGTTTAGAAGTTGTTGTGGAGCTAATGTTGCCATGTTTTATTGTTTAAAACTTTGTAGAAGAGTAACTCTCCTAAGGAAAATGGTAATAAATAGTCATTTTTAGAGTTTGATTTTAAATAATAACAAATGTTTTCAAATATTAAAAAAATGGTAATTGTACGTAATAAATTTTATTGCGTACAAAATAGCCAATATTGGTATAAAAAGAATTATTACACAACAAAATATTATGAATAAAATTTATTTTAGAAAAAATACCGGCAATTTCATAACACAATTAGACAGCAATTTCTGGAACAAAATTTTTAATCAAACTGTGGTCATTATTTAAAATCACACGGTGGCTTATTTATAGAATGAAAAATGATAGATGGTCAGAATTTTTTGTCAGAAAATAGTGGTTATAGTTTGACAATTGCTTATTGAAAAAAAAAAAAAGGAAAAAAAAAAGGAAGAAGTGTGTTCATTGATAGTTGTGATTTATAACTAATAAAGAAACGAAACAGCATTATGGTCACTTTTTTCTGGCCAAAAATTCTAACTCTCTAGCCATTCCTCTTATCAAATTCATGTGCAGAACAAACTCTGAAACTGTCCTCTTTTTTCTCTATCCAATTAGTGTTTTTGTGTTTTTGATTTTTGCAGTGACTTGGAATGTGACATGCACTTACTCACACTTGCTGGCTTCTAAGTACCCAAAATGCTGTGTCTCTATGTCATCATTTTACAACTCTACTATCACTGCTTGCCCAACCTGCGCTTGTGGTTGCCAAGACAAAAGCAAATGTATAGAGTAAGCCCAGATTTCTAATTAAAGCTCATGCTCAGTTTTAAATTACTCACAATGACTGAGCAATTTTTGCATTATAAAAATATGAAACCAATTAGGTCTTGTATTGTTATGTGAGTTTTAATTAAATATTAACTCACCAATAATATTAATATATACAATATGTAATTCTATGTTATGATATTTATAACTTCAATATTTAATTTATTTTCACAAAATTGAACGGATATATTTTCTTAATAATATCTATTTAATTTCAACTTCAAGTGGTTGTGGTGTTCATGTCTTTATTTTTGCTTTGCCCATGTTGCCCCTATATCACAAAAAGTTAAACCAAATAATTAACAAAAGCTATAGAAGAAGACTTTTACAGAGAATCGAAATCCATACATATTGATTAGTGGACTAGAGAAGAGATAACAACTAAGTTCTATGACTTATGTACAATGATGAAAAATAAAAAAATGAAAACTACAAGCTTTGTGTTAGGGATATTATTGTTGTTTTTCAACTGATAAAAATGTAAGTAATTACATTGCTAACCAAAAATCAATGGGAAATTGCGCAGTGGGACTTCCAAGCTGTCAAGTGTGGTGGGATTGCACACACCAACTAAGGACAACGCCCCATTGCTTCAGTGCACACAACACATGTGCCCTATCCGAGTGCATTGGCATGTGAAGCTTAACTACAAGCAATATTGGCGCGCCAAGATTGCGATCACAAACTTCGATTACCGCCTTAACTACACGCAGTGGACTCTCGTGGTCGAGCATCCCAATCTCGACAATGTCACGCAGGTTTTTAGCTTTAACTACAAGCCGATCGTCCCCTTCAAATCCAAGAGTAAGACTTGTGTACTAATATTTTCCAAATCACAATCCTCGCTTGATTACATGACAGTGCTCAGTGCTCACACACTGTCACATCTGTGATGATCTCATGATTAGTGATCACGTAAAATATACTTTTAAAAACTAGTTACTACCATGTTTTGCCAATAAATTTTTTCTTTAAATGATGCGAAACATGTCATGACGCTCTTATGCATTGTACACACACACAGGAAATATAGTACCATTTGACATTTTTGCTAATTATATATACATGTTCATGTTGCAGATGACACTGGTCTCTTTTACGGGCTAAAATTCTACAACGACGTCCTAATGGAAGCCGGGCCAGAAGGGAATGTCCAAACAGAGATAATACTTGAGAAGGACTTTGAAACATTCACATTCAATGAAGGTTGGGCTTTCCCTCGTAGGGTCTACTTCAATGGCGACGAGTGCATGATGCCACCTCCAGATTCCTACCCATTCCTGCCCAACTCTGCGCATCGAAGTTTTGCTACAATTTTACCCAACTCGGCTTTCTTTTGGGTTATTGTTGCTCTGGCTTTTTGTGGCCATTAAGCATCCGAATAGACAAGAATTTGATATTTGATATGGTTGAACTTGAATGTAAATTTTAAGTGAAGATGCATAGTGTAAAAATTCTAGTGTGATTGGGTTTTTTTTTAAGGAAAATAATGAAGAAATGGAAAAGGAAAGTTTGGTCTTGTCATTGTTACCGGCGATGTATTAGTTTATTGAATATGCAGAAATTATATAAATTTTTTTGGCAGCACCATTAGCCCCTTTTTTTTTTTTTTCCCTTTACTTTCCATTTTAATTATTGAGAAAATAAAAATTACTGTCGAATCAGAACTATGAATGCCCAACTTTGTGCAAACTATTGATGTGTTGACTTTCATTTCACCTGCCAAAATTTTGCTTGAAGTGAAACTGCACTACTACAGTTCAAATTTCACTAACCAACCAAAGTTTTGATTAGTAAAAACATCTCTGGTGAGACAAGCTGTTTAGTGTCATAAATTTGGCATTCATGAACCAAAAACTTAGTATGAATAACTTTAAGCCATCAAATTTACTTGCCAAATATCTGGCAGCGAAAAAGTCTGCAAATCATGAACAAGAACGATTCTCGTCCCGGCAACGCTAAATCCCACAATTTTGAAAACCTTTCACCAACCAAAAATATAGTGGGAAGACTCAAATAATTTTGTAAAATTTTGAAATACTTTTGCTGATCTAATTTTGCTAAATGAAAGTATCAAATAGCCATCTTGTTTTTCTTCATCTGAGCTGCTTTCTCAGTCAGTTTCATTCAATCTTTGCTTGAACAATTAAAAGAGGTAATAAAAGAGAACATAATATGCAAATCTCCAACACACATCACTTAGCCATTACCTAGAGAAAATGATGAATTCTACAACATGGAAAGTTGATAACTACTTTGTGTTTTGACACATAAGCAAGTACATGTACATGATCATTCCTTAAACCGTGTAAATAGAAAACGCCCTTACGCAGAGTAAGGAGTTATTTTATCATTAGCAACCAGTCGATTATACAGAAAGGAAAATATAATAAAAAAGTATTTAAACAAACACAAGGATTCAGTGGCATTAGAAATTATGAACTAATTTTGAGATGTATTGGTAGTGAATTGGTAGGAGGCATAAGAAAGGGAACCGTCGGACCAGCTCCTGTGGATGAGCTTCGCCTTGGAATGGTCGCCTGCTGCTCCCATTGCCACATGAAGCGGGTAGAAATGATCTGGCCAAGGGTGCGCGGTTTTTGCATGTGGCGCCTTCTTCTCGTAGTTGTTAACATCTTCGTATCTAAGCATTATTCATCATCATTAGTACATTCGGTAAACATATAGTAACATTGTTCATCCTTGAAAACACCAACTTAATTGCAGAGCACGATTTTATTATTTAATCATTAGCAACTTGTACGGCATAATGATTAAAAGTAGCAGTATTGTAACAAGAATTATGCAACTAAATCTCCACACTAATTTTGAATCAAACGACCACAATGACAATTTCATGTGATTAATTTCTACTTCGTTTAAAAGAAGATGAACAACAATGTTTTGTATTTATAATTTTTCAAAAAGAAATAGTAAGTACCTTCCTTGAAGAAGGGCTTGCTCGAGCCAAGAATCAAACTCCACAGCCCAAGAAAGTGGAGAACCATTCGAGAGGGCTCGCAAATTATGAGTGGCACTTCCAGAACCAATTATGAGGACGCCTTCATCTTTTAGCGGGGCCAGAGCCTTGCCCAAGTTGTAGTGATAAGTGCCATCTTTTTCGGTCTGGACAGAGAGTTGGCAGACAGGAATCTGAGCCTCCGGATACATCAACATTAGCGGGACCCAAGCCCCATGGTCGAGCCCGCGCTTTTTGTCTTCGTCAACACGTTTGTGCCCAGAAGCCAACAATAGTTCCTTCACTCTCTTCGCTAACTGTGGCGCCCCCGGAGCCGGATACTTGAGCTGGTCTCGCATGTATTAATCAAATCAATACCAAGAAAATAGCTGAGCTAAAATGCCAAGATGTAATAATAACAACAATAAAATAAAATAAAATAAAAAATTGTGTAAGACTAATAAATTGGCTCATGACACATGAGATTCATATAAAATAGAATTGCTTAAATTGCAAAGCAAGAGGCAAGCTACGTAGGTAACGTAGCAGAGGTCAAGTCAACAACCATTGTTTCTCCTCCACATACCAAACGCGTCCAACAACCAAAAGCAAAAACGATTGGGTCCCACATTTCTCCAAAACCCAAAATTCAATCCAAATTCATTATCCCCAATTCCAATAACCAAACTCCCAACTATTACCCTCTCTGTATTATCTGTTTCTTTTGGATCACAAATAACATTTAAACACACAATTTTTTTTCAAGTTTAGGAAAATAATCAATCAACTAAATAAACGAAGACGAAAAAGAAACGTAACCTTGTACATGGGCTTGGGAAAGCCATAGAAGTCATAGATTGTGTCGTTGGTGTTGACCACGTTGACCGTGGGAACGTGGGTCTCCCAGTGGCCGGAGATGACGAGGATGGAATTGGGTGTGTGAGAGTACACCTTATCCTTCCAGGACTTGAGGAAATGCCTCGCTTCCAAGCTTTCGTCGATCGACAGCGTCGGCGATCCGTGCGATATAAAGAAAGTTTCCTTTATCATATTCATTGCCATATGTATCTCTCTCTCTAATCCTTTTCTTTTCTTTTCTTTTGTTTGTGTCTGTATGCTTTTATGTTAAGTCTAACAACAATCTGATCTTGTCGCGTACTTATAGCGTTATGGGTGTGGGTATTTTCGGCATTTTGGTCATTCGAATTGGTAAACGTAATTGGTTACGTAATCATTCTATAACGTTCCTTCGATAGGTGTATTTAGTTGAATAAAAACTGCAAAAAAGTTTTTTTTTTTTTTTTTAGCACATGCTTCAAAATAGGGTAAACACCCTTGTTTGGTTGCGGTATTTCACTCCTCTTCGTTACATTTTTAGAGAATGGTAAATGAGTCATTTGTAAAATATTGAAATTGTTTATGTCTAACCTCATCTCATTCTATTTTTTTTTTAGAACTTTCTTAATTATAATGTAATATGCTTAAATCATAATCATTTATACCATATCGAAATTCGTAAAATCAAACAATTCTAAAATGAAATGGTTTAGATGTTTACCCCAAACAACCTAGAAAAATATACAAATCATTTCAAATTGGTGAAATGTTTGGAGAAATCTTCCATTTAATCAGTCTTTTATTGTTCAAAATCATTACAAGAGATATCCAACCTAAAATAAAATGGGTGAAATATTTAAAGGTTAAACCATTCTAAATAGAATTGGATGTTTAGAATGTGCACCCCAAACTCATTTGGTAACCCCAAACATTTCATTCCATTTCATTTTGTTGGAATGATTTGGAAAATGATTTGTAAAATAGTTTGGAATGATTATGAAATGGTTTGGTTTTACAAATTTCGAGGTGGTACAAATAGTTGAGATTTGAGGATATTGTATAGGGATTAGAAAAGTTAAAAAATAGTTTTAAAAAAATAGAATGAAATGAGAGGAATTATATAGGGATTAAGAAAGTTGAAAAAATAGTTGAAAAAAATGGAATGTGATGGGAAGAATATTGTGCCCAAACGGGGGTAACCTTTCATCCATTCCATTTCATTCCACAATAGAATGGTTTAACTTTGCGAATTTTGAGGTAGTATAAATGGTTGAGATTTAAAGCTATTGTATTAGGATTAGGAAAGTTGAAAAAATATTTGAAAAAAATAGAACGGAATGGGAGGAATGAGGGAGGCAAACAAGGGGAGACGTACATGTACATTATCATTTAGTTAAGAAAATGACTAATTTATTAATTAATCGAAACGTTAGTTATTTTCTTAATACATCATTTAGAAAATGATCCTTTACTTAATTATCTCTTTAAAATATAAAAAAATAATAATACTTGTACTGTTATGAATATTTGGTAGATATCACTTTTGACTATATCATTTGATTTCGAGAAATTCCTACAATACTAAATGAGAAATTCCTACAATCCCCTATATGCGATATTTACAGATACACAAATATAATTTACAATGATGATGAGAAGAATCCCATCATTTTCTCTCTAATTTCTCTTGTGTCTATCTCTCTATTTCTCTTATTTTTTTACTTTATGTAATTTATCTTCTAGTAATTCTATTAAGTTTATAATACGTTATCAACATGAGTCTCTAACCTTTATTTGTGTATAGATTAATCGACTTGTTGCGAATAAATTTTCTCGTCGATTTCTAATCACATCTTTCAAGTTTTCGAAGAAGAAAGAAAACAAACGATTGACAATTTCTCACACTTATGTAATCAATAGTAAAGAGTTATCTCCACGATCAATTTTATTTAATATTATTATTTTTATATTATGATAACTCCATCATTTATTTTTCATAGTGTTATATTATTTTTATTGTTATATTGTTATTTCTTATTATACATTAGCACATTTGTGGATTCAATTCTTACACAGGTCACTTAAATTGTTATTGGCTAATAAAAATAATGACATGTGTATATGCGCCGAAAAAAGCCATTAATATATAATCTTTGACTCTACAAATAATTTCAAAATGATAAAATATAAATTGATAAACTATATGATATGAACTGAAATATTATATTAATGAAAAAGGGATAAAATTGAATACACAAATAGATTCGTAGACGTTCGAGAGGTCTACTAGCTCTTCCAATGTACTTTCGAGAGACTCGTTCTCTGCCAAAGGAATTACTTCCTCAGCAAACAATCATATAATTTGCATACCCTTACATTCACCATTAACAGTCCTATTATAAATTTCTAACTCCTAATATTTCTAAATTTTACTCATAACTAACTACTAATTACTATTTAACCTTCTTACTGTAATTCCTAACAGTACCGGCCACCCAAGAACCACCTTGTCCTCAAGGTGGTGGCCATTCTTCAGTCGAAAAAAAAAATTGAGACTTTATTTTTTTAATTTAACTAGTCCAAACAGCACTTTGAGCTCCAATCAAACCACTACTTCTCGTTCAATTGGGCCCCAAATCAGACCACTACTTATTTTCACTTAGGCCCATTAGAGTTTAGTGGCCTATTATGAAAGTTCACGAGCCTTTATTGGGTTTCACCACTTTATTTTTTTAAATCCCATCGCAGCAGCCATGGCTAAGACGCAGACGACCGGAGAAACGATGCCTGAACACTGCCACTGATAGGGAGGTCCACTCCAGGCCACTCTGATGCTTTATTACGACTCGCTATAACCATGCATCCTTACAGCCTACGGCTCGCCCATTTGAACTCTCAATCTCGCCTTGCCATGTGGCGGATTCTGGTCAGCCTCGCTATTGCTGGCTTCTTTCATTGTTCTTCACCACCATCCTGCTACCCGGTCGTCTACGGCCTCGAACGGCTTTCCTCTATACTTCACGAAGGTCGCGGCCTTCATCGTCTTTTTTTTCAATGCTGATGCCGACGTCGACAATCTCACATTGCTCGGATTTTGGGTAGCCTTTCGTCGTACCTTTCCATTAATTTGCCGCGGCATACTCCATCGTCTTTGCAATGTCGACGTTTTCCCTCGATCTTTCACAAGCGAGGTGTCCTTCTTCTTCTTCTTCTTTGTTGAGGCCGACGAAGGTGATGTCGTAGCCCCTCGCTCCATCAAAATCTTGACGATCTAGTCGACGATCTGACCGTGGTTCGTGATGGCACAAAGCTGGTTGTTCTTCGCAGCCCCGAAAACACGATCTCGGACACAACTTCCTCAATGAAGTGAGCTTAACAGTAAAGACATCGGTGTTGGTCAGATCTGGCTTGATCTCCTCGTCACTGAGCAGCTCTAACCCAACTTCATCAATGTCGAAAAGCCACGTCCCGATCTCTTCATCACTAAGCTTCTCTAACCCAACTTCATCATTGTCGAAAAGCCACGTCTCGATCTCTTAGTCATCGACTAAATCCGACTAGTCCTCAGCAATGCCATTCGGATCTGACTCGTTTCCACCACTGACTGATCCCGCCTACATCACCGAGGCTGATTCACGCACTATCTTCTTCATCGTTGCCTCTTCTTGCATCTTACTCATCATGGCAAGCTTCTTGTTGATACTGATCTCCTTCATTTCTCGGAACATCCAAGCCATACCATCGAGACGTTGCACCATGTTCTTTGCTGCCACCGCTCTAAGATCAACTGTTCTGATACCAATTTGATATGAACTGAAATATTGTATTAATGGAAAACGTGATAAAATGGAATATGAAGATAGATTTGTAGATGTTCGAGAGGTCAACTAGCTCTCTCACCGAACTTTCGAGAGGTCCGTTCTCTCCAAATGAATTACTTCCTCACCAAACACTCATATAATTTACATACCCCTACATTCACCATTAAAACTCCTATTTATAGAATTCTAACTCCTAATATTTCTAAATTCTACCCATAACTAACTACTAATTACTAATAAACATTCTTACCCTAGCTAAATTTCAAATCAATCACTAATAAAATGAATCGTTTATCTCAATTTATTGTGCAAATTATATTTTTCTCTATTTTTATAAAATTTGCACAATACAAACTCTCGGATTTAGTAGTAATTTGAATTGATTACTCCGAGGATATCACATAAACAAAAAGATAATAAAAAATAATTTAAACAAACACAAGGATCCAGTGGCATTAAAAATTATGAGCTAATTTTGAGACGTAGTATTGGTAGTGAACTGGTAGGAGGCATAAGAAAGGGAACCCTTGGACCAGCTTCTGTGAATGAGCTTTGCCTTGGCATGGTCGCCCGCTGCGCCCATTGCCACGTGAAGCGGGTAGAAATGATCTGGCCGAGGGTGCGCGGTTTTCGCATGCGGCGTCTTCTCCTCGTAGTTGTTAACATCTTCGTATCTACGCATTATTTCATCATCATTAGCGCATTCGGTAAACACGTAGGAAAACACAGACTTAATTACAAAGCGCGATTTTATTATTTAATTATTAGCAACTTTGTACAACATAATGATTCAAACCAGCAGTACCGTAACAAGAATTATGCAACTAAATCTACACATTAATTTTGAATTAAACTGCCACAATAAGAATTTCATGTTATAATTTCTACGTAGTTTAAAAGAAGACAAATAACAACGTTTTGTATTTATTATTTTCAATTCATACTATAATTTCTACGTACCTTCCTTGCAAAAGGGCTTGTTCGAGCCAAGTATCAAACTCCACAGCCCAGGAAGACGAAGAACCATTTGGGAATTTAAGTATCCGCAAATTATGAGTGGCACTTCCGGAACCGATTATGAGGACGCCTTCATCCTTGAGCGGGGCCAGAGCCTTGCCCAAGTTGTAGTGATAAGTGCCATCTTTCTCGGTCTGGACAGAGAGTTGGCAGACAGGAATCTGAGCCTCCGGATACATCAACATTAGCGGCACCCAAGCCCCGTGGTCGAGCCCGCGATTTTCGTCTTCGTCAACACGTTCGTGCCCAGAAGCTAGCAATAGTTCCTTCACTCTCTTCGCCAACTGTGGCGCTCCGGGAGCTGGATACTTGAGCTGGTCTCGCATGTATTATTCAAATTTAGTACCAAGATAATAGCTATGCTAAAATTCCAAGATGACGCTATGGTTCGGTTCCCCTCATGTGAGTTTTGAGTTCATGCTTAGCTTTTTATTTTTATTTTCAGTTTTTTTTTTTTTTTTTTTGCTAGAATAGTTCACGCTCAGCATATTCACAATACCATGCAGAAAAATATGAATGAGACCACTCTAAAATATGAACACACACATGTTCTGCGATGATGCATCTCAAACAGTAATAAAAGCTTGAATCCAAATCCTCCATATCTCTCTTTCTGTCTTTTTCTTTTGTCCCCCAAATAAAATCGCAACTTCTGTAGTGAGAAATAAAATAAAAACAGATTGGTGGGAAACGATCTGATGCTCGGGACTGAACATAAACAGATGCACATGATAACTAACGTGTCCTTTAGCTCACTCAATTATTTTATCCTTCTTTTGAGTACCTCACACTTTTAACTTCTATTATTTTGAACAAACCCCAAACTCTACCAGACCACCACCGTGAGAATGAGTCTCACCACCATACAATCAAAGGGCTATTATCCCATCTTAAAGAGAAAGCATATAACTTAAAACTCCGGCTTAAAACTCTGAGCCTCGTTTCATAATTTTTTTTTCCTTTGTATTTCCATTTTCATTTGTTTAAAGCTCTGTTTTTTTTTTGTTTTTTTTTTGGGTTTCTTGAAGAAATCGCCGACGAGATTGAAGCGAACCGGTTACGATCAAGGAGATCTGTTGCAGTGAATCGCGACATCAGGCCATGGGGCTTGTCTTTTTGGGTTTGTCTTAGATCTGTTGTTAAACTTGAGTGGTCCATCGCTTTGAAATTCATAAGTTTAGAGCTATTCGGTGGCGGTAGAAAATGAAGATGATGATGTTGACGACAGATTTTGTACGTGAGTTCAACAGGACTTTTTTTTTTTTTTTGCCAGGAAGTTCAGCAGAGAACTTGAACGAAGGGAAGGAAATTAAAAAAGGAAAAACTTAGGTGAAGTTAGAAGCACTATACTTTCTGTACACCCTATTTCAAATCCAATCATAATCTCTAAAATTATTTCCCATGGGTCGATTTTTTTTTTTGTTTCCCATTACAGAAGTACCCATTATAATAAAACTTTGTAGAAATAATTATTATAAAATATAATAAAATAGAAAGTAGTTAAAAATTTAACTGTTTTTACTTTTGATGTTAAAATTTTTTTGAAAAACAGAAAAGGAGAAAGCTATCAGAAGATCTAGACTCAAAGAGCTATTATTATTATTATTATTATTATTATTATTATAAATGTAATTTTGGTTCGTAACCATTTTAGAGGGTGTATTATTAAAAAATAGTTATAGTTTCAAAAATTTTTAAAACTAATCATATATAGGGTAAAGTAGAGAAATATCAAGTTTACATAATAATAAAAATAAATATTCAAACTTTTGAAGTAATTGAATAACTAATAATTTCGTTAATTACTTGCACATGTTTTTGGTAACTAAGTTAATTATCCTCAGCTACCACTATGTAAGTAATTGAATCACTTGGATAATTTGTTATATTTTTCAAAAGATTGGGTATTAATTTAAATTAGGTGCTATAAAAAATTGGGTATTCACTATAATTTCTCTAAAAAATTTATTGTCTAAGTAAGAATTTCTTATCATAAAAAAATCACACATAAAATTTATTGTAATAAATTTCATACACTGGCTATTTTTAAAAAAAATTGAAATATTATGTATTTTTTAAGATCACGAATGATTATTTTCTTAAAATTTCCTTATTATTATTATTAGGATGAAGTAGGGAAATATCCAGAATTTATATAATAATAAGGGTAAAGTAGGCAATACCCAGAATTTATATAACAATAAAAATAAATACCCAAACTTTTGAAGTAATTGAGTTTCTAGTCAATTTATGAATTACTTGCACATGCTTTTGGGTAGTAATTGAATCATTTGGGTAGTTTGTTATATTTTTTAAAGATTGGATAATAACTTACATTAAGTTTTAAAAATTGGATATTCACTATAATAGGTATTCACTATAATTTCTCTAATAATAAAAATAAATACTCAAACTTTTGAAGTAATTGAGTTTCTAGCCAATTCTTTAATTACTTACTTGCACATATTTTTGATAACTAAGTTAATTATCACCACTTACCACTGTGTAAGTAATTGAATCACTTGGGTATTAGTTATATTTTTCAAAAGATTAGGTAATAATTTAAATTAGGTGTTAAAAATCGAGTATTCACTATAAAATTTCTCTTATTTTAGTAAGTACCCAATTTTTAATACCCAATTTAAACTAATACCTAATCTTTTGAAAAATATAATTAAATACTCAAGTGATTGAATTACTTACATAGTGTTAAGTGGTGGTAATTAACTTCGTTACCCAAAACATGTGCAAGTAATTAACGAAATTACTAGAAACTCAATTATTTCAAAAGTTTGGGTATTTATTTTTATTAGTGTATAAATTTGGGTATTTCTTTACTTTACTCATATATATTATTACTAATTTTTATACATTTGATGTTTGAAAAAATTTTAAAAATATACCAAGTACTTCTATTAACACTAAAAGATTGAGAAAAAATTCCTGAGATTATTTGAGTTAAAAATGACATAAAAACAAGAAAAACACTACAAAAGAAAATAACTTAATCAAAGTTTGAATAGTATTTTGTGAGAAGATGAGCAGTAAACAAACTCTTTTTTATTATAGTTAGATTAGATATTAAATATAAGTTTACCAATTTTTTTTTCTACTAAGTTCACCAAAATTTTAACAAACAACAAACAATATAGCTCACGACTGTGTAACAAAAAACTCATTATCATAAATTATGATTGAGGAATGAGGATAATTAAAAATTATCATAAGCCTAAAAAGCACTTAAATAAGAACTTAAATTTAGCCAATAAAGTAAAATAGTGCCTAAAATAGTAGTAAATTGGTATTAGTAAATTTGGGATATGATAAATAGTACACAAAAAGATGGAAAAGTTTTTGACAAACAACAAACAAAGTTGCTAATAAATGCGTAATAAAAAACAGATCATAAATTTAAAATGAAAAATGAGGATAATAAAAATAATATATAAGCCTAAAAAGCAGTAAAAATCAGAAGTCAAAATTTAGCCAAAAAAGTAAAAGTGTCAAAAAATAAGATTAAATTGCTATTAGTAAATTTGGGATATGTGTAAGAAGAATACGAAGTTAAAAGATTATGGGAAAAGAAAAAAATGAACAGAGAGAGAGAGGAAGGTAGTCTTGGTTGGATGAGTTGGAAAAGGCAAAAAAAAAATGAAGGGGTACGTGCAAATACCAATGTTAATACTAAATTTGACACTAAAAAATATAAAATGTTATATTTAACATTTGATGCTCTAATACACAAATATTATTTTATTATTTTATTATTTTTTAGTTGTAAAAATCAATAAAAGTAGTTGATATTAACCAATAATAAATAAAACTACAAATAGTATTATGATTTCTTGGTAAGAGGAAATTTTTTTAACAAAATATTAATTTTTAATTAAATGCCTAAAAATTGATAAATCAATATTTTATTTCAAATGCTAAAATTTAATATAAAATTTAATACTATATATAATATTTGACAAATTTAATATTATATTAAAAAATATTTTTATGTTAAAATGTTAAATTTTAGCATTAATATACAAATTCGACATTGTATTGGAGATGTTCTTCCTTGAGATAACAAAAGAAGAGGAGAGAGATCGTAAGGTGATTGATGAAAATTGGCTGGATAGGTGGCACGTGGAGGAGAGAGAGAATGCTTGTGTGGCGCGTGAAAGATAGCAAAGTGAGAAAAAGACGAAATAAGCTTACCATTACTTATATAAGCTTTTCTACTATGCTTTACTTAATGCTGTGCCAAAGTAATATTAGAAATATATGTAATAATAATATTAAAGCATATAATAATAATTTTTTATATATTTTTTTATATTTATTGGTAAAACATCGATGAGTATGGAACATTATAAAATTTATATAATAGTTTACCATTATTTGAACAGTAACATGTGAGACGTGCTACAGTAAACAAACTGTCATTTATATAATAGTTAAAGATATAGAATAGTTATTATTCTGACATTTTAACAATTACCAATTTTCTAAACTAATCATATAATCGCATCATCAGCACATGCCAATTATATAATACAAAGACTATTTAAATAACTTCACACCACAATTTGTGCATTATTAATACGAGATCTGATAGTGGTGGATCGCTATTAATTATAATATTCAAAACTAGTAGTGTATCAGGGGACCGAAGGTAGAACTACTGAGCCACAAAAGCATTATTCCACCAAACACCATTTCGAAAAAAAAAACACAAAAGCATTATTCCACCAGACACCATTTCGAAATATATATATATATATATATATATATTAACAACAGCAATATAATTTTAAAAAAAATTGAGTAAGAATAATAAATTGGCTCATCACACATGAGATTCATATAAAAATATAGAATTGCATGAATTGCAGAGCAAGAGAAAGCAGGTAAACCATTCAACCATTCATTCACCACATACCAAACGCATCGTTGAACAACCAAAAGCAAAAACGATTGGTTCCATTTCTCTGTTATCAGTTTCTTTTGCAGTTTCGGAATTCGGATCACAAATAACAAATCATTAATTTCAGCTACTAATTTTAATAAATACTCGTGTTTTCTTATTTTTTATTTCAAGTTCGGAAAATAATCAATAACTAACTAAAAGAAACGAAATGGAATTGAGGAACCAACCTTGTACATGGGCTCGGGAAAGCCATAGAAGTCATAGATTGTGTCGTTGGTGTTGACCACGTTGACCGTTGGAACGTGGGTTTCCCAGTGGCCGGAGATGAGGAGGATGGAATTGGGTGTGTGAGGGTACACCTTATCCTTCCAAGACTTGAGGAAATGCCTTGCCTCAAGGCTGTCGTCGATCGATAGCGTCGGCGATCCGTGCGATATGAAGAAAGTGTCTTTTATCATATTCATTGCCATATGTCTCTCTCTCTCTGATCCTTTTCTTTTCTTTTCTTTTCTTTTTTTGTGTGTGCTAATGTCTATATGCTTTTATGTTAACTCTAACGACAATCTGATGTTGTCGCGTATTTATAGCGTTATGGGTGTGGGTATTTTCGGCATTTTGGTCATTCAAATTGGTAAAAGTAATTGGTTATGAAATTATTCTATAACGTTCGGTTTAAACCGCATTTAAAAACAGCACCGCACCGAAATTCGGTGCCACGTCAGCAAATCGAATTTTCGGTGCGGTCACCGCACTGATTTTGAGGAAGCGGTACGGTTTTCGATTTTAGAAAATGATAGTCGATTAAAACCGAAACCGCACCGAATTAATATATATATATATATTTTATAATTCTTTACAAATAATACATAATGGATGAGTGGCTTTCAAGTGTGCCTCTTTCACTTTGCTCCCAAACAACACTCACAGGACTCGAACTTGAGTTCGTGGAAGGGTATGCCTTAAAACCCATCACCTTTCCACTACACCACAAGCTCTTTTAGTTAATATTTTATATTATTTAATATATAATATATTAAAACCTAATATATTTTAATATTTTTAAATAAGCGGTTTAATTCAGTGACCGAATAATTCGGTGGCCAAATTATTCGGTGCAGTTTTCGGTTTTTAGTTTTTTAAAACCGAAAATTCTGTCATCGAATTATTCGGTGCGGTTTAAAACCGCACCAAATTTTGTACAGCCTACCTTGTATAGGTGTACTTAGTTGAATAATATTTTAGGAAATTACAGAAAATAGTACGATTTTTTTATTTACTTTTAAAATATAAAAAAATGATATTTGTAAAAACTAAAAAGTACTAGAAATTGATAACTTCCGTCTAATTATTAACCAAGATAGCTCATCACATGAGAATCAAGTGAGTTTTATAAAGGTGTAATTGACAACTCAAAAAATCTCATCTTAAAAAAAAAAAGACAAAAAAAAAAACCAGAAAAAAAAAATCAAAACACCAATTAAAGCCCCCAAGTTCCTTGGTCTTTGTCAATATTATGATTTAACAAATCACCTCTAATTAGATCTTTGCAAACCCAAGTCTCGCTCTTTGTAAACTCGTCGCGACCTTGACTAATAAGAGGCAGAAATCATGGCCGTGCGATTCAAACTCAGCGCAAGACTGTCCCCAAGGAAGTCCATCATAAAACTATCTGATAACGATTGTGAAGTATGATTCATGACATTACAACTAATTATGATATAGTTATTTTTAAAGTTTGATTTTTAAAAAATTATCAAAGTTTCATAATATTAAAAAAAATAGTAGTGATAACAAATTTTATAGCAAAACCGGTGATAACAGAATATATTGATAAAAATAAGAACAATAAACTAGCACAAAATTATACCCAAATTCTTTTATCTATCATCTAATTGTAGTATGCGTATATAAATCAAAACATACCTCCTACAGTGTTTGAATCAGTCGCTACCATATTGACGATCTTGTAAAATCTACAAAATCAACAAACACAAGAAACCAAAAGCTATGTAGAGGATAATGAGTTCACACTTGTTTCTTCTCTCAATGTCATTTATATGGTGTTTCTCTCTATACCCCTATTGGGTCAAGACCACTACTTGAGAGTTACAGTCCAATGGGCTGACTAAATTATTTAGGACAAGGTGTACCTATGGGCCTCACACAATTAGTAATATAAGTTTTACGCAATCGGTCGATATATGACCTTATATTACACAAATATTTAACTGTTGTAAGTATTATTAGATCTATGTACTTTGATTACGTGGCTAATTTTTTTATGATATTTGTACCCCTTAAACCCGGTTTTACCCGGATATATTATTAATACCGCTTTGAAACGTTCAAAATGTACAATTAGTTAAAAAAAAAAAAACTACACGTTTACAAGCTTTTATATATAGTTTTTATATAGTTTTTACGTATAACCATCTTGTTACACGTATATATTTTTTTGCGATGAGTCAATAGCATCATCTTTTCAAAAAAAAAATTTTATAAATAGAAGAATTTTTTTCATTAAAATATTTGATTAGGTCAAGATATACTTAATAAATTATTATATTTTAAAATATCATAATATATTAGTTATTAGAATATCAAAAATTAAATAAAATTATATATTATATTGGGGATTATGCTTTTACGCAAAAAAATTAAGATTTTTGATATTTATATTGTACTTTACCAATTCTTTAAATATCTCAATAAATCAAATGTTTAATTATTTACGGTTTTTTTTTCCACCCATAATTTAGGATTTCTGTTATTCTGTATTTGAATGGTCCTTATATCCAGGTAAATGGTCCTTATATCCAGGTATCTCCACTGCTAAATAAGTGGAGTTTATTTTCTATGTTTGACTAATTGTTTTACGTTTTCTTATCCCTGCTTAACTTATTTTAATTTGATTCTATTTTTAGAATTTATTTACAGTTGTTTTAATGTCAATTATTATCTTAAAATTTAATCCACAGATATTAAACATTGATTTCAAATTCAAATACAATTGACAGTATATGTTTTCAAACTTTTGTCTTGTGTTTGCTTCACTAGTATT
Organism: Boehmeria nivea var. tenacissima; assembly: GCA_018132145.1. NCBI lineage: Eukaryota > Viridiplantae > Streptophyta > Magnoliopsida > Rosales > Urticaceae > Boehmeria > Boehmeria nivea. Next base: position 5,850,962 of record CM030882.1, read on the forward strand.
ATGGCAAAAAAATAAAATAAAATTTGTTGTTCGAACTTTGGCTTGTTGGCAAGAGAAGATCATTTCTTCTTCATTATGTGAGTTTTAAACATATTTCGTATTTCATATTTCATATTACTTTTTTAATGAGATATTCATTTATTTGGTTTATCTCTCAAAGTATGCATTACACATGTCATATTTGGTTTATTTTTGGTTATCTTGATATTTTGTAGTTAAATCTAATGGTATTCAAGTATAATATTGATATGTGAATATTCTTCGTTTGTATTTAGTACCATGAATGCTCCAATTTATAATGTTATTACTTAATATAATATACTTATTATGTAATAGTATGATATATTAGTTGGTGTTTTATGCAAGCTTTTCTTTTTAATGATTTTTATGTAGAATTTCAAAATGTCGACTGTATCATTTGTTGCATTATATGATAGAAAATGGTCGATAAGTAGCAACTACGTCGAATACCGGACGATGGGCGTGGTGGCTAACATCGACATATCGTTAGCCAATTTGATTTAACTGCGGATAAATGAGCTGAAGTTGAACCCTTCAAGAAGATGGCACTTATGTGTCAACATAGATTGGAATTCCTCCCCTACATTTGCCTGTGCATCCTGTTATTAGAAACGAAAATATTTCAAATATAGTACTCAAATATGAATACCGTATTCCAAAAATTACATGCAAGTCAGCAGAGGTGTTCAAATAACAATCATTTCTAGATGTCAAACTAAATTATATGATACTCAAATATGAATATCATATTTCAATAACAACACAAAAATAAGCAGCGAAGTTCAAACAAAGGAGTTCAAACACTCAAAATCTAGATATCAAATTCATATTATCATATTCCAAATTTCAGAAACAAAATTTCAAACACATATATTCCTAATTTCATATTCAAAAATTTCACAAACAAAAAACTTAAATCCTAACCCTAAATTTCATAATATCACACTCAAATCCGAATATCATATTCCAACAACCAAACACAAATCAACAGAGGAGTTCAAGCATGGAAGGTGTTCAAAAATTCAAAATGTGAGAAGATTGTAATATAGGTGGTATATGACAAAATGTATTGTATTGGGTATAATTGTGTGTATTATATACAACAGAGGGTAAATAAAGTTTTTCTAAATAGAATATAAGAAGATTTCATTCAAGTAACTTCGTCCTTCGTCCCTTATAGATAACTACAACGATAGATCGACCACAGGGGGGAAGGGGCCTGCATTTTAATACCGAATATGATATTCAAATATGATGGGTTTATAAACTTGAATATGATATTCAAGTATATACACTGATCAACAATATTCTCCTTGAAACCATTATGGGTGATGACCTCATCAAACTAAAGATACCACTGATGAGACGCTTGTTTTAGTCCATAAATATACTTTTTGAGCTTGCAAACCAGATTTTCCATTCCAAACGCCTCAAAAATAATATGTTGAACCATGTAAATATTCTCAAATAAATCATCATTGAGGAAAGTTTGTCTTCACATCTATCTGGTGTAATTCTAGATTGAAATGTGCAACAATGGCCACAATAATGTGAAAAGGGCCTTTAGAGGAGACAGGAGAAAATATTTCTTGTAATCAATCCCTTCTCTTTGGCTAAATTCTTTCGCTTAATGTTGATAAGTAACTGGATCAGAAGAATATCTAATGTCAAACTCGTGTTCCTGCAAATACACTAAATAGTCACTTGATACCGCATGCCTCTTTTCCCGCTAATATCTTCTCAAAACAACATCATTTGTAGTTATGTTTGGAATCTATGGTGGTATCTAATCAACAAGCTCGTCTCGAGTGACTATCGGTTCCTCAACAGGTTCGACTACGATCAGAGGAGTACGAGCAACATGTATAGGAATGATAACACGTTCCTCTCGTAACAAAATCTCACGAAGCGTAATACCAGTAATACCATTATCATCCTCAAAATACACTGCTTGCTCTGACTCTATCACTCTGGCGGTGTAGGAAGGACAGTAAAATCGAGAACCTCTTGATCCAATGTAGTAGCCAATAAAAAAATCCACTAACTGGCTTGTGATCCAGCTTCTTTAGTTGAGAATTGTAAGGTTTCACCTCTGCTCTACATCCCCACACATGGAAATGGTGCAAGCTTGGCTACTTTTTTTACCACAACTCATACAGAGTCTTTGGAACAGGCTTATTGGGAACTTGATTCAAGATGTATACTGCAGCCCTTAAGGCATCACCCCATAGGAATTCTAAGGCATCACCCCATAGGAATTCTAGAAAAGTAGAATGAGATAACATTGACCTCACCATATCCATCAAAGTCTGATTTCTTCTTTCTGCAATCCCATTTTGTTTAAGCGTTCCTTGCAATGTGTACTTGGTATCAATACCATATTCTTGTAAAAGGTGACATCCATTTATTTTACTATTCTTTGTATTATTTTTTTTAGCTTTAGTCTCTTCTTCCCTTTTTGTTGATGTTAGAAATATTAGGCTACATTTCCTTTAATTATATGATATCTTAAGCAATATTTTTAATAAAGAAAATGTAAAACTTGATTATTAGAACTTTTTTTTTTTTTAATTTGACAAGAGTGACAGACAAAATGATAGAACAAATCAACTCAAGGATTTATAATTCATACCTCTTCTTAAGTAAACGTTTATGATAAAGTCAATCTATTGGATCAAACACATTTAAGAGAAGTTCATTGCTGTTTAATGAAACAAACATTTGCATAAATATCTTACTAAGGCACATCCTAAATATATTATAAAGACTTCCGCATTTGTAAAATTATGAGTTTTTTGCATTGGTGCCCCCTTAATTATACGGTATGGGCAAGTTGCCCTCTAATATTTAATTTTTGGCATATTACTCCTTAAACTCGAAAATCTTGACAAATATCTACAAATTGATAACGTCTTTCAATTTTTTGACAGAGATGGTCTATCACATGATGTGCATGTGATTTTGATTGGGTTATTAATGGTATTTCAAAAAATTCAATAAAATTTTATCAAACGATTTTTCTTCCTCTACTCTTTCTTTTCAGTTTAGCTTTTTGTGTTTTTTTTTTCCTTTGCAAATACAAGACAACAGAAGAAAACGTCAGGGCTTCTTTTTCATTCTTCTCATCCACTTCTAATCTTACTTCTTCAAGGTAACTATAATTGTCACTAAATGAATTTAACATTTTTTTTTTCAATTTTGGAAGTTAAATCTGAAATCAATTTTTTTTACTACGGAACAGCAAGGGGGCGTCGTTAGGCGAGTCGGAGAGCAAGTCGAGCTTGTCAATGATGGACTTGCAAGGCGAACAGAAGGTTTGTTGGGTAACACGAACCCTACAAGGAAGAAGATGGCGCAACGAAAGAAGGCTCGGCACAGCCCGTACAGGTCTTTGCGTTGGAAATTGACCACACGAAGTCTGTGGCAACGGCCGCCGCGAAGATGTATTATGCTAGTATATCAATCCATCTCAAAAAGTTTAACTCATAATAGATGGATCAACATTTAATTTTGTACTCTAACATATTATTTTATATAATATAAATTTATTGAATAATTAATTAATTATATTATCTCAAATTTAGATAAGAAAAAAGATATTATTTGATTGCGATTATTACTTTGTCAACTAAGATATTGTTGTATTACACATATGTATGTACATGAAGTGAAGCTTTTGTACTTTTTCTTTTTTTCCTATAATCAACCCATCAAATTAACAATAATGTGTTTTTAGAAGGGACATTATTTGATTGAGATTATTAGTTTGTCAAGTACGATATTGTTGTATTACACATAGGTACATAGAGTAATCGTTGAGCCTTTTTAATAATGTGTTACTTAGTTGTTTGGTAAGAATTAAATGAAGAAGATGATCTTGACGGAAGTCAAAATCAATAATTTTAAGACAATTTAGATCCCTCCACATTGTAAAGATTGTTATAAAGAGTGAATCGGTCACATGATTTATATTTAAGGAACTTTGTGTTGGGCCGTAATTCAACCCGAGGCCCAAGGCCCGAACGTTTTGAGATTCCGAAGCGATTATTACTTTGTCAACTAAGATATTGTTGTATTACACATATGTATGTACATGAAGTGAAGCTTTTGTCCTTTTTCTTTTTTTCCTATAATCAACCCATCAAATTAACAATAATGTGTTTTTAGAAGGGACATTATTTGATTGAGATTATTAGTTTGTCAAGTACGATATTGTTGTATTACACATAGGTACATAGAGTAATCGTTGAGCCTTTTTAATAATGTGTTACTTAGTTGTTTGGTAAGAATTAAATGAAGAAGATGATCTTGACGGAAGTCAAAATCAATAATTTTAAGACAATTTAGATCCCTCCACATTGTAAAGATTGTTATAAAGAGTGAATCGGTCACATGATTTATATTTAAGGAACTTTGTGTTGGGCCGTAATTCAACCCGAGGCCCAAGGCCCGAACGTTTTGAGATTGCGAACTGATAGTGGGCCGGCCCAATGGAAAGCCCAAGTAAGAACGATAACAGAGGATAAAGGCGGCCCACAATGCGAATAGCCGACGACACTGTTCTGGGCGGCCAGTAGCCACCCATCGCCGCCATGGACAGCTGCGTTGTGGACAGGTGCCAACCGCCCGGTTTTGTTTTCCTACCCTGAAAATATCGCGATCACAATTTTTGCTTGATTTTGCCAATCAAGCAAGGTTACTGGAATTAAAAAAAAAAAAAAAAGACTTTAATGAATGTATTTTTATGCCCAATTATGTACGGCTATATATAGCTCAATGATTATAAAAAAAAATGAGAAATAATATTCTAAGATATAATATTCTTCTTGTTTTGTCTTTATTCTTTTCTCAAATTTACACGTGTTAGTTGGTACGAAATTTAGTATAAACATTTTGGCGCTAGAAGGAGAACCTTGTGCGACCAACGGTCACGAGGTTCAGCAAACAACTTTTGTCACATCAATCCCAACTGATTCTATAGAAATGGAGGACGAGGCCCACTCCGTGCACTTGGAACGCGAGGTTGAAGAACCCAGACCATGGCGCCAGTCGCCCCCAGAGGTAGAGGCCGACCACTCCGTCCACAGGCAGCGGTGAACCTGTAGTCTACCGCCCACTGGCTCCACAGGTTGGAAGATATAGTCCTGAATCTGTTAAATATGATGACTCAGTTCGTCGCTACAATGACAAACGCTCAAACTGCTCCGCATCTCGCCATAGTAAGACCTCCTAGTGCGTGGGATAACTCGGTTGGCTGTGAAGATCAAGCCCCGGCCCAAGCGGTCCACGGTGACTGAGCAACCCAACGCCCAAGGAACTCGGAGGCATCACAGAGCAGGACGAAAGCAAAATCCCAGCGTACCCGTACTTCCATCTTCGACCGACTTGGAGCCGAAGACGAAGATGAGGTGGATAGCACCTGGACTCCAAATGTGACTGGGAGCATGAGAGATTTGTGCAATCACCTAAATCAGCGATAGAGCCCTTGCCCAACTAGGACCAAATCCCGTGCCTAGCCACCATTCAGCTTCTAGGGGAACCACATCCAGTCCCCAAAGGAGCAGGATATCACGTGCAGCCGCGGCCCGCGCCGTCAACCCAGCTCCAGTCATTGCCTCTACAGAAAACTTTGAACAACTCGTACGTCGACTTTTAAAAGACCAATGAACTAGTTGGAGAAGTCGAATCTCCCTTCACAGAGCAAATTTTGGCCGAGGCTTTTCTGGAAAACTTCAAGATGCGGACTATAAAGCAATACAAAGGACTGACGGACTTAATCAACCACTTCGAAAGCTACTGCACATGGACGAACATATGAAGAGCGAGCCCCAACATCAAGTGTCAGGCATTCAAGCTTACTTTGATGGGAGCGGTGCTAGAGTGCTTCCACAGCCTCCAACCGATGTTGATAGCCTCTTTTGATCAACTACGGACGAAGTTCGTGAGTCGGTTCATCGGCCTAAGGATACGCAAGAACGGCAAGACTTACCTATGGTCATTAAAGCAAAGAAAGGGCAAGAGCTTGAAGATTTACATGCGACGATTCACCAGAAGATCAACACATTGAAGAAATTCATAGATGGAGATATCATAGCCGCCATACGAGAAGGTTTACAAAAAAGCGAACTATTGAGGTCAATGGTTCGAAAAGAGCCCAAGACGTTCGGCGAATTTCTCACTCATGAGTTGACTATTACCTTTAGACCGGCCAGGAACACAAAGGCGAAAACAAGCGGAAAAACGGGATCGAGATTGAGACACAAACCATGAAACAGAAAACTAATACCGACTTTGCATAGGACGACATGGGACCCGCTTTTCGGTAGAGGATGTAAAAAATAATAAAATTAAAAAAAAAGACTGCTGACAGTCTCCCAAAGCAACCATCACCCGCCAAAAAAATAAAATAAAAAAAAATCCTGCCAATGTAAGGAAAAAAAAAAAAAACTACTAAGCATATGCAACGAAAAGACCTACTACGAGCAAGCATAAAAAAAACAAAAAAAAAAAGACCTACTAAGCGTAGGCAACAAAAAAGATCTACTAGAAGTAGGAACAAAAGAAGACCTATGACGGGTAGGCAATAAAAAAGACCTTCTACGAGTAGCCACAAAAAAAAGACCTATTATGGGCAGGCAACACAAAAGACCTACCAAGGTAGGCACAAAAAAAAAAAAACCCTATTATGAGTGGGCAACAAAAACACTTATTATGAGTAGGCGCAAAAAAAAAAAAAAAAAAAAGACATACTACGAGTAAACACAAAAAAAAAAAACCTACTAAGCGTTGGCAACAAAAAAGACGTACTACAAATAGGCTAAAAATATTACTTAGTTTCCTTGGTGCGACAAGCACTACACGGAAACTAGGGGACTAATGTTGGGCCATAATTCAACCCGAGGCACAAGGCCTGAACGTTTTGAGACCTCAAGCTGACAGTGGGCTGGCCCAACGGAAAGCCCAAGTAAGAACGACAACGAAGGATCGAGAAGGTGGCCCACGACGCAAATAGCCAACGACATCATCCCAAGCGGCCAACAGCTACCCGGCACTGCCATGAACAGCTGCCGACTGCCCAGTGCCTCTATGGGCGGCTGCCAATCGCCCAGCCACGTTGTGGGCGATGCCTTCATGGGCGGCTGCTAGCCACCCAGTTCTTCGATGGGTGGCTGCCAACCGCCCAGCGCCTCCATCGGCGGTTGCTAACCACTCGGCGCCTCCATGGGCAGTTGTTAGCTACCGACCGCGTCATGGGTAGGTGCTGACCGCCCAGTTTCATTTTCCTATCCCAAAAATATCGCAATCACAATTCTTCCTTGATTTTGCCAATTATGCGAGGTTACCGAAATTTTTTTTTAAAAAAAATGACTTTAATGAATGTATTTTTATGCCCAATTTTGTACGGCTATATATAGCTCAATGATTACTAAAAAATAATGAGAAATAATATTATGAGATATACTCTCAACTTCCAAGCTTTCTGTGTCTTTATATTTCATTCTCATTTATTCTTCTCTTTTTATCTTTGTTCTTCTCGTAATTTTACACGTATTAGTTGGTACGAAATTCGGTATCAACACTTTGCTTAAAATATTTTTTTCCCTTATATTTTTCTTGTATATTTGGAACAAAAAATATAATGAACAAATAATAGAGTACGGTTTCATTGTTTACACAAATGTATATAAAGAAGAGATTTTTAGCTAAATGGCATATTTTTAGCTTTAGTTTTAAGGAATTGACTTGAGTTTGTTATAATTAAGCTATTAGCCTTTTTTTTTTTGCTATTTTTTTAGACATTATGCATTGACTGTTTTGTCCTTTATTACAGAAGGTAACAAATGTTAGAGACTGCAACAATTTTTGTTTAGGTAACAGCTTTTGATACAGACCGTCACAGACAAAATTGATAAACATATGTAACAAAATATCTAATTTTTATTACACATTTATCTGTTACGTTTGTATAAACATTTGTTACATGTCGTAACAAATATTGTTATAATCCGTTACAATATATGTTACAATCTATAACAAAATTTGAGCGAACATGAGTATTTTGGACAATCCAGATGTAACCAGACTAATAACTTAATTTTTAGATAATTAAGTCATTTCTTCAAAAATTGTTATTTTAACATGCCAATTTGCTAATGGCCCTGTAAAGAATTGTTGGCGGTTTTTTTTTTTTTTTTTTTCATCTAATCACTCCACCAGATTCAAACTATAGCGTGGTGCTTTATAGGTGGGAAATGTACTTGAATGACAGATAAAATGGAGGGTTTTTGGTGTGTTTTAAGCTATTTTGTCAGAATTAAATAAAAGATACGATCCGGACAGAGTACAAAATATATTTTTTCAACACAAAATTTGAATCCCTTCAAATTAAAAAGATTATTGTGAGGATTGAATTAATCACCTGTTTTCAGTTTAAGGAACTTCGCTGAAAACGTTTTTTCCCTTTTATTTCTCTTGTATCTCTGGAATAATTAATATAAGTACGATTGCAATACACGTGTACATAACGTAATGGCTGGGTTTTTTTTTTTCGCCTTTAGTCTTATTTTTCTCTAACGAGCCCACCAAATATTAACGATAGTGTGCTCTATAAAAAAAAAAAAAATGTTGAATGACAGATAAGAACAGAAGGTTCTGGACCTACTTGGTTGTTTCCTAAGAATTAAGAAGATGATCTCCACGAAATTCAAAATATATTATTTCAGCATAATTTAGATCCTTCCAAATTAAAAAGATTGTTGGGAAGAGTGAATTAATCACATGGTTTAAACTTAAGTAAGTTTGCTTTAAGCATTTTTTTTTCCTTTTATTTCTCTTGTATCTTTAAAACAAATCCCTTTTCCTCTTAGTGAAAAGCACACCGTCTATGTTTGTTATAGAACTGGAATGGTTACAATTTCCCTTTAAATAACAAAAAAAAATAACTCAATCAATTATAAAATATTAATTTTTACTTTTTATATTTAAAACAATAAAACATTGTAAAGAAACTTAGTAAAAAGAATAAGGGCCACAATCTCACTCTTTTCGAGTGGATATGGACTAATTACAGATTTATACTCTGTCCGTACAATATTTACAAAAATATTCGACAAAATTAGATATTTACATCAATATTCAAACTTTCCTTATTTAGTTTATGCATATTTTTGTATTACCCATATACCCTCCAATTGAATATCCTAATGCTTTAATTTGGATTTTCCATATATAGTTTGCATTTTTTTTCATTCTAATTATAAATGGCACCAGTTTTGTGAAAATCGTTTTAGATCTCATTGAACGACTTTGACGCAAAGTTTTCTCATAATCTGTTTTCAACGTCAATAAGATATTATGCTGTAAATATAATATTGTCAATGTTATAATGTACATATTGTAAATACTGTAAATATAAGAAATACATTTCACATATGAACAATATCAATATAGTAAATATTATATTAATCAGGTAATATTATATAAACCAAAACTACTATAAATCACACATTAAACTCAACAAATTTAATGAAAAATACCTATTAGGTGAAGTTTCCATCCCAATGCAAACGAGATATTCAATAAATAATATATTGACTGGTATATATATTATTTCCAAACAACAAACTCAGTAGTTTTTTGAAATACAATATCATATCGGCAATACTGTAAATATTATATTAACCAAGAAATATTACATATACCGTAACCATAATATTTTTCTGAGATAATATTAATCAATTCCGAGATAATATACCGTAACTATGAAATTAATCAATTCTTATTATTTATTAATCATCGTACCTTTTTTATTTTTAAATCCCATAATAATAGAAATTTTGTTTTGAATACTTTTGGGTAATATGCATTTCTAAAATTGGGGTTTTTTTTTTTTTATAGAAACTGGATCTAGAGTCCTCTTTAGTAATTCCACACCTTATAAAATATTAATGTAAAAACCCTAATATAAAAATTAGATTTGTAAATATCTAATTTAAGGGGACTAGTTATAATATTCTCCCATAGCCAATCTCATGTCGGTGGAATTATTTTTAGAGGAAAATTTTGTAATCTCATCAAATATGGGATTTAATCTAATACAATCAAATCTTCCCTCTAAACACATTCTAATGACACGTACGGTGCATCATATATACTTATTGTATTGTATTAGAGAATACAAAATACCATTTACTATTTTCAAAACGCCATATTTTATAATACGAAAACCATACATAGCACAATGTAAATTGTGTTATCTAGTAAAAAAAAAAAACCTTTGTATAAACCCTATTATTTACTATAATGACTAAGTTCATCTCATTTTTATATATAATTTCTTTAGATATTAGACAAGATGTATAAGGTTATATTGTATATAAAATACAATGCAATATATTACAATATAATATGGCATACTAAATGTGTAAGTTGATTGGTTAAATAGAGAGATAAAGGATGCATAGGAATTATTGTTGGATAGAAATCCTAAAAATTACTCTCTAGGTTCAGTAAAATAACAAAAAATTTAAGAGTTTTTTAGGCATTTAACTAAATTTTTGGATAATTTTTTAGGATTTAGCCATAATTTCACGAAATTAGGGATTTAGCCATAAAATATAACATTTTTTGTTACATGAAACATATATACGTGTAAAAGTGTAACATTTTATGTTACACATGTAACATAAAATGTTACACTTTTACACGTATATATGTTTCATGTAACAAAAAATGTTATATTTTATGGCTAAATCCCTAATTTAGTGAAACTATGGTTAAATCCTTCAAACTTTACCTTTAAAATGGCGAATTGCTTAACTGGCCTAAAATTTAATTAAAACTATTTTATTCAGTTCAAACTATTTAAACACTAGAACTATACGAGCTCTTGTAAGGACTGAAATAAATTCAATTTCATCCATGAACATGAACTATATTTAATATGCATAATAGCAAAATAATCATCACCTAATTCGCATAAATAAAACTAGAGAAGATATTCCAGTTTTATACCATAAACTGTATAGGAATAATATGACTTCTTCAAATCTTTTCATCGTACTTTACGAGACTGCTAAAGTGGGGTTAGATTATACTCTCGTAATGGGTTTACCGGCTTAATTGGAATTCCTTTGACACAAAAGTATGTGTCTCCAATTTTCGTATTGAAGTTAGAACAAGAGAGTGGGTTTGCTCTTGTTTTTCTAATATAACAAGCAAGAGAAAACTTTCTGTTCCTTGCTCTGGGGTGTCCTGCAGCTTTATGGTTTTAGGGGAGAGAAAAAACTAATTTTTCAAAGTGGAATTTGGTAGAGCTTTGATAGACTAAATTTGGGAATTTGCTTGAGATGCTATTAATGTGTTTCAATATATAGCACATACTTATAGGGTATAATAAATCTTAGGTGGCCGGCCATTAGGGTCCCTATTCCATGGGAACTTCCAACTTTTGAATCTACCCAAAATAGGAAATATCTTATAAATTATGTTTTAAAAATATATAATTATTATCTAAAAATTTGATAATTAACTAATGGGAATATTTGAAGAAAATTCCTTCCCAATTTTCCCTATATAGTATATAGTGGCCAGCCATATATCGAAAAAAAATATTCCAAAATAATCTTGTAGTTAAAATATATTTGATTATGTAAATCAAGGAAATAACTCCCTCCCTTATGTTGCCTAAGCTCCCAATACCCTTTCATTTTTTTTCAAATCCTAACCCTATTACGTTATAATTTTTAGCCAATTTTAAAATAATTATCTAACACTCACAAAAGTTAAAAGTTTTAAAGTATTTAATAATTAAATATTTATTCCAAAAATAAATATTTATATTTATTTTTTATTTATTTAAATTATAATAATCACATTATTGAAATATTATGATTATTGAAATAATAAATTAATTAAATCTCATGAATAATTTCTCATTAATTTCGTCCATCACAAGAAGGGTTCTCCTTGTGAAGTTTTTATATTTGTGGTAAAAAAAAGTTAAATATTTAATAATAACAACTTATTATATAACTTATGAGAAAATAAAATAATTATTGATAAATTATTTTCAAGACATTCTAACTCGATTTTCAGATGGAGTGGGAATCATAGACCCATGAATTCAAGCTCTAATAAACCTAAATAATTAATCAAAACTCTTTGATTGATTTTTAAGTTTATTAATCTCAAAGTTACTCCAAAAAACTTGGGGCTAAACTCTTAAATTTTATGGAATGTATTTATTAAAAGAGATTTGAGTAGATATAATCATTATATGAAATCTAATCCTCATAAATGGTTCATAAATCAAAGATGAGTGCAAGTATTGTTTTAACCCTCCAATTATGTATTTTCCTTTAGATACTGTTAATTTAACTAGTAAACAATTAGTTTATAATCGAAATATATTAATTAGAACCCTCAAACTCTTTAGCCCTAGAATTCAACATATAATAAAGAAATCATTTTGAATTCTTTACCAGAAGCTATGAATTTCATATTCGTAAATCACATTCCTATCGCTAATAAATTATTGTGCTTCCAAAATATAAGAATTGGGTCCAGCTCCATATGGACTAACCTAAAAAGGAATCTGCGAATGCTCGAGATAGATATTAACCTTCATATATCGCTTATGACTTTTATTCGATCTTTTATAATGATATTTAAATAAATACTCTAGAATAAAGTCAGTCTTTATTCTATATAATATTAACTATATGAAATAAATTCTCTTAGTGTGATGACACTGATAATCCGTATATAAATATCACATTAATAATAGAGCATGTTAGGTAAATAGTCATTTTGAATGGTGTATTTTTAAAAAGTGATCACATTTTTTATAAAAATACTCATAAAAACTATTATTAATGTAAGAAATTTCTTACCAGAACAAAATTACATATAAAATTTACTCTCATAAATCTCTTACAAAGGTAATAAAATTTATGAATAGCTAAAACACATTGGCTATTTTTAAAAGAACACCCTCTAAAAAATTGTTATTTTATTCAAATTCCCTTTATAATATCAGTGAATCATATTAGTGATTATTGATTAAAGATCCGTTCTTTTATTTAATCACGAACAAATATAAATATATTAAACTATAATTATAATCCCCTTTAATAAATTAAACTATAATTTTGATTTTCTGGTATATTAACTCTTTATATATTAAAATTATAACTGCATTAATATATTTAAGGTTTTTAATAAGCATTTGCTTTTATATTAAATGTATAACCAAAGAGCTACTTTTTTTTATTCAATTCAAAATATATTTTACAATACATATGATTTAAGAGCACTACTGTACTGTTATTATATTGTAAATTTTGTTCTGTTTGTTATTAATTATTATAAGAGATTTTTAATGATTTAACCAATCTTTTGGCTAATTTTTTAGGAATTAGTCCTAATTTTATGAAATTAAGAATTTAACCATAACTGATGAGTGTGGTTTTACACACTCATTTACCCTTAAATTTCACCAATATCCGATGTAAATCCTCAAGTTTGAGGTTGTTTAATGTAGTCTTTGAGCTTTTGTAGGACTAAACCCTCAATTTGACAAAAAGAGGCACAAAGCATGGAAATATCGCTATAAAATAATCGAAGGATTTATTTCATAACGGCGAAATGTGCTTCGTGGCATGGCAACGATGCAAAGGTAACCATGACAGACACAAAATACCCCGGCGGTACCTCATCGTGCGAATCACGGGCATCCAAAGCGCGCATAGCCACCCAACAACAGCACCGTAGGCCCGTCTCTCGCGCCCAAAGCCTACCAAAAACACGCCATCGGGCCCAAAAGTTCGACCTTATTTTGCTTGGTCGCAATGCGACCTATTTTGGTCGCGGTGCGACCAACATTTTAGTAATTGCAGATTAGTTTTGCGTATTGCGACACCACCGCGACCAACCCAATTCTGGGCGTCGCAATGGTGTCGCAATGCGACCAAGGTCATTGTTTCAGGTGTTGCAATGGTGTCGCAATGGTGTCGCATTGCGATCAATGTTCCAGATTGTGCCTACCACGTGCCCAACACATGCCCACTTCGAATTTTTAGCTCAAATTTAGCCATTGGATGTAAAATCAAGGGCCAAGATGACTCCATAAGTTAGGACAACTTGCTTAAGTGAGGGGGAGCTCGAAATTGGAAAGGAGGAGACCATTTTGGAGACTCAAAGAGGAACTTGGAGGAAGAAGAGTTTCCATGGGAGCTTGAAGTCTTCAACCACCATTTTTATGAGCTTTTAGGCTCATTAGTGTTTGATTTTCTTGTTCCCTTCTCTTATATTTATTTCTATTGAACTATGAAGTGTTTGTATTTTGTGATTTTTATTGAGACAACTTTGTGAGTGATATTTGGATTCAAGGGTGATGTAGTTCACCCTTGAAGTGCCATGAACTATTTAGTTAATTAATTGATGTTTTGTTCATTCCATTGTGATTGCTTGGTATTTATTGTCTTTTAATCATTTTGCAATTTTCCTTTACCATAGCTATAGAATGGTTAGGTTGTTGTGGATGATTAATTGTCTTGGGAGAATAACATAGCTTGGAAAAGTATGTTAAAATCCTCGTATGAGCATGCACGTCTAATTTAACCTTGAGATCGAGAGGAGATAGGTGATTAGGTAATCTTAAGAGGGGGCTTAAAGTGTGATTAATTAACCGGTTAGTTAGGGATAACAACTTGGTAAATATAGTCACTTAAATTCTCATTCACGCTCGGAAGAGGTGAATGAGATATACATTAGACCTCTAGATTAATGGAATTACTTAACTAGATTAATTGGACTTATAGGTAATGGCATGGATAGGTGAATGAAATCAACCCTTGGATCCACATTTATTTATTATTTTTATTGTCATTTTAATTTACCGCCTAGTTAATGTTAGTCTTAATTTAGTTTAATTTCTCGTACTCACTTAATTAGTCTAGATAGCAAGTAGGATGATCGAAGTAATACTCAATTCCTATCTCTGACCCAATCAATCCCTGTGGAGGCGATATCCGGACTCAAAGTCCACTTTATTACTTGTGCAACCCGTATACTTGCGGATAAAATATCGCTAACAATAACATACGTGTATCATATTATGTTACACGTATGTTACAGCTAAATAGTTAATTTTAAAAATCTAAGAGTAAATCCTTCGTACTTTATCTTTAAAATAATTAATTTATAAAGGGTATTTCTTTTTTCATTATTAAAGTGTGGAGAAGTAATTTATCGTATAGTAGTATCGTGAGTACCGGAAAACAAGCTCTCACTATCCTGCCAATCAAGCAAATGGATAGCAGCTCTCCTCTACTCTTTTGGCCTTCTTATTCCTCGTCCATCCAACCAAAGACAACTTACTGATAATTAAAGAGTACCAATACCAGAAGCAATATAAAACAGTGTGTCAATTAAACAGCCACAAGAAAAGCTGTTTGGATTAAGAGGCATTTGTTTTCTTAACCATAACATTTCACTATTTGATAATATCATCACGAAAGTGACATGTGCACTAAATTTTTTGTTTCAAGACGTGCATCGCAAAGTTTAATTTTACTATTACAAGTGACAAGATTAAACTGACCATGTGTAACAAAATTCTTGTTTCGCAATGGTAAGCGTGGTTGCTCATCATTTTCCAATTCCTTTTATTGGGTTTAACCAATAACCCTTATATTGTCCAATTATTTGATGGTTAGGACTGAAAGAGCTTTTAACTCTCAAGCCAACCCTAAAGATTTATCTCCATCATTGTAAAGGTTCTGATTTCACTTCAGCACATAACTCTCTTGCTTTCCTCAAGATTTTCCATCACTCTCACCGAAAGTGTTTTGCTTCAGATGCGGACACATAAGCTGAACAAAAAACACTGAATTTTAGTAAGGTGGTTTTGATGTTTCTGTGTTTGCGTTTTGGTTATACGTGTGATATCTATGTTTGAGATTTGAGAAAGAGGAAATGAAAATGTCACATAAGATGAGATGTCAATTGCAATGGTGCTTGAAAATCCAGTGGATGAGACACATAGAGCCATGTCACTTTTCACTTCTGATACCCCTTCCTCTTTATAATGATGGAAGTGTAGGACATGTCTTGTACCATCTCAAATCCTCGTCGGCTTGGGAGCTTGTGATCTGCCATATTTTACGCCATGTTTCTCGAAGCCAATGCCGACCCGATTCAGAAACCTACGCAAAAAGACGATTCGTGTTTGCTTTGGTCGAAGTTCGTCTTCTTGGCAGTTCTATGTTACATGATTGTTTCCCCTGCAGGTTAAGTATAAAGTATCAAACACAAAACATAAAGGGTTTCTTTTCTATGTTTTTTCTTTGGTTGATCTTTGTGTTCTCATTTGTTGTTTTTTTTTTTCCCTTAGATGCATATGAACCACTGGACCCAAATGGAAATGTTTCAATTAGGTGGGATGTTATGTCTTGGACATCAGATGGTTATGTGGTAAGTGTTATTTTCTTTATTAGAAGCATATTTAGTGCACTGATCGTATTGAATTAGAAAATACAATATTCATATTTGGCCTTTTTCAAATTGATATGACACAGTACAAAAGAACAAACTTAATACATAAGAAAATAAAATTCGTTTTAAGTTGTCATATTCACAAATGTAACTAGCTAGCTAAGCTAAAAGCAGCAAAAAACAAAAAAGAAAACAGGACATCAAACGCCAAGTTCAATTTCTTATTCAATTTGGATTTAGAAAACAAAACCATCACAAAGGTAAATTTTTTAATTTTTATTTTTTTTGTATGGTTGTGATCAACCAAGGCCGCGGTGACAATAAACAACTTCCAACTGTTCCGGCACTTCATGAGCCCCGGGTGGAGCCTGGGGTGGACGTGGGCTAAGAAGGAGATCATCTGGACTATGCTGGGAGCTCAAGCCACGGAACAAGGAGACTGCTCTAAGTTCAAAATAAACATCCCTCACAGCTGCAAGAGGAACCCCAAGGTGGTCGATCTTCTTCCCGATACCCCTTACAACCAGCAGTATGCAAACTGCTGCAAGGGCGGTGTTCTCGCGTCCTGGGGGCAGGACCCTTCTGCTTCTATTGCCGCATTTCAGATCTCCGTCGGGCTGTCAGGCACCTCGAACAAGACCCTGAAGCTGCCGAAGAATTTCACTCTGCTTGGCCCGGGGCCAGGATACACTTGTGGCCCTGCAAAGGTTGTGCCTTCCTCACATTTCCTCTCGCCCGATGGCAGGCGAAAAGCCCAAGCTCTCAGTAGGTTCCTATTTCTATTTCTCTCCCTTCTTTTAGCCCCTATGTTTTTAAAGAGTTCCAATCACAATTTTAATGCAAGTAATTAGCTACGTTTAAACCTTATAAAAAAAACTAATCATCCTAAACTTAGGGGAAAAGAAACCTTACAAATAATATTGCCAAGTTATCATATTCCACAATCTATTGCCGTTTGGAGATGACTTGAAGACGTAATTATTGCCTCTCTCACATTTGCAGTGACATGGAATGTGACTTGTACTTATTCAAAGTTTCTTGCCTCAAAGAATCCGAGTTGTTGTGTTTCTTTCTCGTCTTTCTACAGCAGCAAAATCACACCCTGCCCGGCTTGTGCTTGCGGTTGCCAGAACAACAGAACTTGCATCATGTAAGTAAACCTTGTTTCAGATACTCGTACTTATGAACGCCGAGTTTACAGATCCAAATCTGTGCTACTCGGGAAATTTTTAGACAAACTATGCTGTTGGGACATGGATGTGCAGGAGCAACTCAACCCTATTGGAGAAACCAGGGATTAACACGCCGAGGAAGGACAACGCGCCGTTGCTACAATGCACAAAGCACATGTGCCCCGTACGAGTGCACTGGCATCTGAAGCTCAACTACGAGGCCTATTGGAGGGTCAAGATCGCAATAACGAATTTCAACTTTCGGAGAAACTACAGCGACTGGACGCTCGTCGTTCAGCATCCGAATCTGAACAATCTCACCCAAGCGTTCAGCTTCAACTACAAGCCTCTTTTTACCTACCAGGATATCAGTAAGTCCTTAAAATACAAACCCCAAAAAAATGAATCCAAAAATATAATTTGCAATCTATGACTTCACATGTTTCATATGCTGGTAATTATGCAGATGATACTGGCATGTTCTATGGCATGAAATTCTTCAATGACTACTTAATGGAAGCTGGACTATTCGGGAATGTCCAATCAGAGCTGCTTATGGAGAAAGATAAGAACATCTTCACGCTGCGCCAGGGGTGGGGATTTCCCCGCAGAGTTTATTTTAACGGTGAAGAATGCATGCTACCTCCACCTGATGAATACCCATTTCTACCAAACTCTGCCCATCAACTATGTTCGTCGGCAATTTTGAAGCTCGCTGCCTCGGTGCTTCTGATGCTGTGGTGGTGGTGTGTGTGGTGATCACTACGCTAGAAACCAAGGCGGCACTTTCTATTCAGTTTTAAAAGAAAAAAAGTAAATGTAATACTAGCTACAGAACATTCAAATTTTACCGAAATGTGTTCACGATGCACCATTGAGAACAAAATTGCTTCAGCAGATATTTTGCAAGGTTTTCAGATCCGTCATGAAAATAATCAGAATACAAAATTCTGGCAAGAAAACCTTGACGCAATCGTTCATAAACTATGACTCTTGAAATTCTGTTACAATGCTAAGAACATTTTCATTGTGGATATTCTACAGACAAAATAGAAAACTGTATATAAATAAAAATAAATAAATTACCATGCAAGAGCTAATTCTAAAACCAAAAAGAATGGCAGTGAAAGTTGAATTCATTCACATAACAGATTATGAAGCTGAATTTTCTATAGTGCACCTGAATCACTTCCTTAACCACAAGGTTTCAGCACTAACATATTTGATCAGAACATCGGACTTTCCATAACCTTTTGGTAAACAGAATTTGTAGAGTGCCCTTAGAAAGGAGACTGCTTTTGTTGCTTGTTGAATCCTTTTAACTCACTTATGCATATGCAACGAAGAGCATGAATGATGCTAGGACGGTCGTGACTACAGAAAGTAGAGATGCCATTGGCCGATGGCTGGTGTTTGGTAACCACGGGTAGGAATCTGGAGGTGGCATGACACAATTATCACCGTTGAAATAGATCCTCCGAGGGAAAGCCCATCCTTTTTCGAAAGTGAAAGTCGACTTATCTTTACGGAAAAGAAGCTCCGACTGCACATTTCCAAGGGGGCCAGCTTGGTTGAGAAAATCGTTGTAAAACTTGACTCCCCACAACATGGCAGTATCATCTGCAAAGCGAGGAATGTTTATATTTTATTAAAAGAGATCAACTATTAATAAACAGAAATATTTCGCAAGGTTTCATTCTTCAGTGTTAATAAACAAATTATAACTTACTTAAGCCTGCATAAGGTGTCAAAGACTTGTAATTGAAGCTGAAAATCTGGGTGAGATTATCAAAGTTGGGATGTTGCACAACTAGATTCCATTGCGTGTAGTTCATTCTGTAATTGAAGTTCGTAATAGAGACTTTAATTCTCCAGTACTCCTTGTAATTGAGCTTAACATGCCAATGGACTCGAATCGGACACATATGGCTAGTACACTGGACTAGAGGTGTATTGATGTTAGCTTTTCCAGGATTTGATACAGCGGAAGCTAAATAAGGAGAGTTCGGACTGCATTTGAAAAATAAATAAATAAATAAATGAAACAAAAAAAGATGAGAAAAATATTGTAGTCACAGAAAACCCAAGACTAAAAACACCAACAAAAAGATTAAAGAAAGAACTTACTCTACGCAACTCCCAGGATCCGTATTATTATTCTGGCAGCCACATGTGCAGGTCGGACAGTTCACTATAGTTTCATTATAGAAGGACGAGAGAGAAACACAGCATGTCGGCGTCTTTTGAGCGAGGAATTGTGAGTATGTGCAAGTAACATTCCAAGTCACTGCCAAAAGAAAGCCAGACGTTAGGACAACAATAAAAATATTGAGAACAAATTCCATTCTATCAATGAGCATTATTCGCATTACTTTGAACTCTACACTCTGTTTTCAACCTTTGGCCCGTGTGACAGTGAAATCGACAATACAGCATAGTTTTGGTGCCAAAAACTACTTGAGAATTTATATATGTCACATATATGATAGTAAAAAAATGTTGATGTTAATATTGGCGTGATTACGTCGATCCTGATGAACCCATTAGATTGGTATTTCAAGATTAATGTTGAACACTCAAAAACTTTAGGCATGGATTGGAACTTACTCAAAGCTTGAGTGACTCTCCTCTTGTCTTGAGTGATATACCTAGTTGATCGTACAACCTTAGCGGGTCCACAAGTGTATCCAGGCCCAGGGGCTTTAAGTGTGAAGTTCTTTGGCAGTCTGACCGTTTTGTTACTCGTCCCGGCAGCACCCACACTGACCTGGAACGAACTCGCTGCATTAGATGGATCCTGGGCCCAAGAGTTCAACACACCGCCTTTGCAGCAATTTGCAATTTGTTGGTTGTAAGGAGTTCCCGGCAACAAATCCACCACCGTCGGGTCCTTCTTACAACAATGCGGGACATTCCCTTTGTATTTCGAGCAATCGCCTTGCTCCGTTGTTTGTGCTCCCATCATGCTCCATATCACCTCTTTCTTTGCCCACGTCCACCCTAATGTCCAACCCGGCGCTTGTATGTGACGATACTGCTGAAAATTAAACATCGTAACAACGGCCTGCCCAAAATTCCAAATGGTCAAACACATCACATCAGAGGAAATGGCAAATAGATCGAATTATATATTACTACTTTTACCACACCTAGAAGGAAAAGTGACTACAAATTCAAAGGTGGTTTTCTTTATCTTGTCTAACAAAGTATAAAGAAAGAACTTCAGTGAAAAGTTAAAACGCCAACAATATGCATAACTAACACGATTGTTTTAGGAGCTAAATCGCTTTCAATCATCAACTGATCAAAAATAATACATAGAAAGTTTCTGACTGTTAATACTTACAACATAGCCATCTGGGGTCCAACTTATGACATCCCATTTGATTGTGATATTTCCAGTTGGATCAAGGGCATCGTACGCATCTGCAAAAATTAAGAAATAAAATAATTTAAAACCAAAAAAAAAAAAAAAAGTGACAAATCCCTCATTTGATGCTTGAAAATTCCATCAATTATGATTATCAAAACAATAAAATTCAACAAGTATAGTCACAGTCTAGTGATTTATGATATATAGATATATAAGATTAGACATCGACCCTCTTTTTCTTTTTCCCTTTATTTTTTTATGAGGCTCTCTAACTAGTCCAATTCACCAAATTCAAGGCATTTTAGTTTTTTTTTTTTAATTTATCTTTTTTATCACTGAGGAAGTGTTGATATCTGATTCTCACCTAATCCAGCCCAATTCAACTCTTCATTTCACATAAAACTCAGAAACTTTTAAAGTAATAATAATAATGATAAAACCTTTTCTCAAAGCTCTACTACCAAAATCAGAATTAGCAACTGAGAAAAAGAAACACAAAAAAAGAAAAAAAAAAAGACAGAGAATTGAAATGAAATCTGAGGAAGAAGTGACTGACCTGTGGAAGTGAAAGCGAAGCAAGAGAGGAAAAAGAGAAGCAAAAGGGTGAAACTTGAGAGCTTGAAGGCAATGGATGATCCAGTGGGTGATGGGCACTGGGAAGCCATTGCCATCGCCATCGCCATTGCCGTTCGCTTTCTAAACTCAGATTTGGTTTCTGACTTGTGAGCTCTGTGTTTCAATGGCGTTGTTGTTTGAGTCTTTGAGATGTGAGATCTGAATAATAATATAGGAAAAGAGAGAGAGAGAAGCAAGTAGGAAGAAGTGAAAGCAAAAGCCTTTGGAAGTGCAACTATGCACTTATAAATAAAATCAAAATGTCTGGCTGTGACAACCACTGTTTTTAATCTAACTTTTTGGAGATAGATTTACCGCTAATTATTGACATGTATGTACCGTTTTGCCCTTCACCAAAAAATGTTTTTATTTTTTGTTTTTTTTTTTTTGTTGAGAGTTTTCATATTTCAAGGTGAGAAAATATATACATAGCACATTGATATTACACATTGATATTATTATAATAATGAATCGCTATGTATGTTACTAAATGTTATTATTTGCCCCCCTAAAAAAATTACAATTATTAGATATTAAAAAAATTTAAACAAGATCAATAAGTACAAGTACAATGTTAAGTGTTAATTTTAGTATATCAAAACGTTGTTTCAAAAAAAGAAAAAAGTATGTTAAAACGTATGTTTGGACAAGTAGTTTTCTGAAATTAGTGGTTGAATGGTGATTATAGAGTAAAAGATTCTGATGTATTAAAGTTGATAATAGCAGCATGGACAAGAGTTGGAATCTAATTATATTTTAAAAGATCTTATTATCAATATTGTTTAATAGTTCGACTCAATCATAATCTTTTAGGATTTTTTTTTCTTTTTTTCTTTTTTTGTCAAAACAATGTATATAACTCGACTAAATTACATTAGATGCGAAAGATAATTTTAAGTATTTTATAATTATTTTACTTTATTTATAATTTTAATATATTTACAATTTTAACTATATATTTACAATAGTTGGAGTCAGTCATAATCTTTTATAACTATTTTACTTTATTTAAAATTTTAATTTATTAATAAATTTCTTCTCATATGAATCACATTCACACAATGTGAAAGTGCTGGCTTTCAAATGCGCTAAACTAATAAGTTAGTAGCAAAACACGTACAATAATAACTTTCTCAAAATATTCTTAAAAGATTTTTTTCAAACTAAAATGAAAATGCAGGCATAAAATAAAACATGGTGTTAAACTATCCCCCCAAATAGAGGGGTATTTTCGGAATAGAGGAAAAGACGATCGCCATGAACGTGATCATATTCCAATTAAAAAGTAAGTCATATAAGTAAGTTGGACAGCAAAGACTGTGGACCCCACTGGCAATTGTTCACTGTCGGTGGAGAGCGAATACAAATGACTTGCTATGTGAGAAAAAGAAATAGATCAAAAGATGTTTTAAGGGTTTTTGCGTTTTTCTCTTTTGTCCAAATCCTTATTCTTACCCACCAAATTCAATTATTTAATCACCAATTGCCATTATTTTTTGTCCAATTATTTGGCCTTATAAATATACACTCACCAAATGACAAATTGTAGGCCATGGATGTTATAATAAAAGTCTTCGGTCTTCAATATTTTTTTCATTTCTTATTTTGATGAAGTATGGAATATTTTTTTTTATTTTATGCAATGAATTAGCATTACCGACAATCTTAAACCAACTAGTTTTATAGAGGCATAATGGCAAATGTTTTTGTCAATTGGGATTCTGTGGAGCTAAACAACCCATCGTAATCAGCTTTTAATTCAGCCCTGAAAACCTCTTGACCCCAATCGAATACGTATTTCACTTTATTTATTTATTTTTTTTGATGCAATATTTCACTTTAATTTTCAGATTAAGTTCGATGAAACATTTATAAATGATTTTTAATTCAGAATTGTCTTTGATAGCTACTGCCTAACACAACTTCTGCTATATATTTCAATATTCATAATGCGTATATGCCTGTCATCTAAACATAATGTTTACAAATATATATAATCACTGTCAAAAAAAAATATATATATATATAATCATATATTCAAAATCAAGGCATACTTGTAACTTCAAAAGGAATTAAATGTTTTAGTATCCATTCAACTTTTTTAATCAAACTTTAGGTGGAGTATGTGACCAGATATTTCAAAAAAGCATGCCAAATTGGACACTTAGACCATCTCCAACCAGGAGAATTATAATGCTATATTTTTATGCCAAAATAACATTATACATCAGTGAAGTAACTGTTATCTCCAACCCAGCTCTATTTTTTATATCAAAAAGAATATTCTTAGTATATTCTTTCACACCAACTTTTTATAATAATTTATTTTTAAATCCTTATAATTTCAATATTTTACCAATTGCTCACAATAAAAGTTAATTAGTATATTATTAATCTAATAATATAAATTAAAAAATATATACGTATGACAAACTAAATGCATATTTTCTTTATTACATGAAATATATTGATTTATTTATCATAAAACATTACAAAAAAAATTAATACGTATATAAATTACATAAATCTAAACATTACACCTCATAATTAAAGAAAGAAAACAAGCCACCACATATTTCATTATCCTTTTTTTATGTCTTTGTAATTTTTAGTTTTTAATTGTATTTTTACATTGAATAGAATTCTATTCAATGTATGTATTTATTTAAAAGTTTTTAAGTCATTGTTATATTTCATGTTCAAGTATTTTATTATTTTCTAATTATATTTCTAAATTTAAAATAATATTTAGACAATAAATATTGTTTAAAATATAAATAATAATTTAAAGATGGGGTTATATTTAAAAATATTAAAAAGTAAAAGGACTAAAAAATAAATTCAAAAAAAATAGATCATGAATAGTGGTGATCTAAATTTGGATCACCACTATTCACTTTTGAAGCAAAATAGCATTTTAGCTCAAGAAATAGCTCTTGATTGGAGTGAATTAGTGATGCAAAACTTCAATTTGAAATTATAGCTCATGGGTTGGAGATGCTCTTAGAATGTTACTGAAAAATGAAAAAAAAAATTTGAAAAATGAACATTGCATTGCAAGGGATGCCAGATGCGTCAGAGGTGAAGGCTCTCCGCTCTCCAATAGTCATGGCAATTCGAGCCGAGCTAGGCCATCCAACCCGCTTTTTTTTTTTTTTTTTCAGGCTCGCCAACCCGTGGGCCGGCCCGGTGTCAATCTGGGCGGGTCCAACCGGTGGAATGGAAGGGGAGTCCCGACCTGCTCATATGACCGGTGAAGGGATAGGTCGGTCAAGCCGAGCTCAGGCTCAATGGGCCGATTGGAATGTACGGACCGATAGGCTTGTTTTGTCGTGGTTTTTTTTTTTTGTAAAAAAATTAAGTGAAGATGATTTAATATAATAAAATGTAAAAATAAAAAATAAAATATTTGACATAATTAAAGGAGAATACAAATACTATTAATTAAGAGTGATGAGAAGAAAATTAGTACAAACAAGAGGGAAAAAACAAGTCACAACATAAATAAAAAGAATTAAACATTACACATGCTAAACTAAAAGGGGAATTTTGTGTGTGTGTGTGTGCGTTTTTTTCTTTTATTTTTTTTTTGAAACAATTTTGAATCGTCAAATTCACCTTTTTAAGTTGCAGGACACACCGAAACGATGAATCTGATGATCCAAAATTGTTTCTCACCGCAAAAAAAAAAGGAAAAAAAAACACCCACCGCAAAAGTACCCAATCAAAATAAAAAATAAAATAAAAATGATAAATTAATAATAATAATAATAATAATAATAATAAGCACTTCAACCACAGAATTACTTTCACCCACAGTGGAACCATTAGAAATGTCCAAGTCAAAAAAATTTGCTAGCATGTCATCTAAAAATTGTTGACCTCTACAGTCCTTCACACACATCAAGGCCTTCAAGATGTCTGCATTCAGTCTAGCCCTCTATTATTTAAGCACTCTTCCATTGTAGTTGAAGATTTATTCACTAGCCATTATGGAAATTAGAGTTGTAAGAACATCACGGGCTATTTGCTATGAACAAGAAATATTGTTGATTGATCTCTCCACAATGCTAGAATGTCAGAGTTAGTAAAATTGATCAGACCATCATGTCTTGTAAAAAAAAAATTGCCTCACAATAATTCTCCAGTTTAGAGCGGGTTGAAGATGACGAACTAAAATGACCAAAACCAGAGATGCTCTTAACGGTTTGCCACGATGCAATAGAGGGTGGGATTTTGTTGAGTGAAGCGAATGTAGAAGATGCTGCAGAAAAACCTCCATACTTTTTTATAGTAAAAGTATAACATTCTTGACATCTCGCTTCTAACGTCTTGAATGGTCAGGACTTTGTCAACCTCGAGTTTCTCCGTAATCCCTCGCATCAGCAAATCCACATCAAGAAGTTTCATCCTTGGTCCAGCACGGCTGGCACATAGTAGAGAGGCGAGAGTCTCTTTCAATACTTCTTGAATTTGTTCTATATGAATGCAATAGTAGATTTAAACACTTTAACACCTCTATGCAGTTCGAATGCATTAATAATATCATACAGTTTATGCAATTTATGATAGAAGATTGGATAGTATACACCAGAAAATGTCATTATTATACTATAAAAAAACTTTCACGAAGTAGTAGAAGTACTGACCAATTTGCTAATCACTCTTCGCTATAAGTTCCCCTTTGTTTTGTTTTGGGTGTTGTAAAATACCATGACCGCTTCAGCGTAAGCATGCTTCTAACATCATGTAGGTGGCATTCCACATATGGGGTACATTGGTGCGCGATTTCTTTGGATGCATCGTGAACCGCTAGCAATGTTGCACGGACTCTTTCAATCTTCTCCATAACTTGAAATGTAGCCTAAAGCAGTCTGAATGTTGTCTATATTGAAAGAACCGTTTCGTTAGCCTATGTTCTTTATTAGTGTTTTAAAATAGTTCGAACACTCACAGAGTACACCACAAGTGCGAACATAGAGATGTAATATACATATTAACAATAGAGGTACGAGTACAGAAAGTAAAGTAAATGACATGTGAAAACCAGTAACACAGTTCCGCTAGCCTACGTCCGTGTGGCCACACCTAGATATAAAATATCCACTAGTAACCTCAAACGAGGACATTCAGACTTATACAAGAATAGACTCCCTCATATTCTATGTCGCCGCCATATCCGTCAACCTTGTGATCTACCCTGACGAGATCTGCTTGTTTTACAATTCACACACTCGAGACATCACTCACCAATTTACCCAATTACAAAAAGAGTATATTTCGCTGATGCCCCTTGAACTTTACAGGGTATGACAATCTGCCCCTTAATCTTTTTATTTTTGGTATTTTGCACCCTGACTTTGAAAATCTTGGCAAATTACTACAAATTGGTAACTTCCGTTAAAAATTTGGACGAATTTTAACATGTGTGTGTCATATGTCTTATTATCAAGGGCATTTGAGTCATTTTATTAATCTTTTTTTTTTCCTTAAAAACAAAAACCATGAAATAAAAATTAAAAAAAACTACTGGAAAAAGGAAAGACAAGAGAAACTCAAAAAACTCAACCAGAGGACTCGTGGGGGGTCATGGCAGCGGAGTTCACGCGAGGACTTGCGGGGTCGCGGGGTTCGGGGATGACGGCGGTAGAGTTCGCACGAGGACTCGCGGGGTCGCGGGGTTTGGGGGGTCACGGCGGCGATATTCGCGCTGAGACGGGGCGCAGGGTTTGGAGGGTCACGGCGGCGATATTCGCGCTGAGACGGGGTCGCGGGGTTTGGAGGGTCACGGCGACGATATTCGCGCTGGGACGGGGTCGCGGGGTTTTGGGGTTCACAACGGTGGAGTTCACGCAAGGACTCGCGGGGTTGCGGGGTTCATGGATCACGGCAGCCAAGTTCGCGCTAGGACTCGCGTGGTCGCCGGGTGTTCCCGGGTTCGTTGGGGAACACTACGTGTCATTTTTATTAATTGTAATAATAATGTATAATGCGATATGCAATAATATTTAAGCGACACGTGTTAATGATCTAATCACCAGAGATATTACTAGAATTGATTATTTGCTCGTGGATTAAAATGCATAGATACTAATTATGGTATGTCAATGCATAAGATGATGTGAATTTAATTAGTTGAGATAAATAATAACATGATAATCATATTAAAATAATATAATATGTCTAATCGCTAAATCGCTTATTAAAGTGAATCATGTAATTTAAATTATACCTTGAGAAAGGACTAGCTGTAATAACAATATAAAGGGCTTCACTGGGTAAAGTAATAGAGTAATTATGTAAGAAGGAGCATTATTAGTCTAATAATAATATAAAACTGACTAGATAAATTGTCAATCTAAACTAATATAAACATGACTAGGAAAATTATCAGTCTGAATGTAAAAATAAGAAATGACTAGACAAATTGCCAGTCTAAACAGTAAATTAAGATAACTTGGTAATTTGCCAGTTTGAACAGTAAAATAAAATGACTAGGCGAATTGCCAGTCTGAACAGTAAAATAAAATGACTAGGCAATTTGCCAGTCTGAACAGCAAGATAAAATGACTAGACAATTTGCCAGTCTGAACAGTAAAATGAAATTACTAGACAAGTTGTCAGTCCGAACAGTAAAATAAAATGACTAGGCGAATTGCCAGTCTGAACAGTAAAATAAAATGACTAGGCAATTTGCCAGTCTGAACAGCAAGATAAAATGACTAGACAATTTGCCAGTCTGAACAGTAAAATGAAATGACTAGACAAGTTGCCAGTCCGAACAGTAAAATAAAATGACTAGGCAAGTTGCCAGTCCAAGCAATGAAATAAAATGAATAGGCAAGTTGCCAGTCTGAACAATAAAATAAAATGACTAGGCAAGTTGCCAGTCTGAGCAGCAAAATAAAATGACTAGGCAAGTTGCCAGTCTGAACAGTAAAATAAAGTGAAAATAAAATGACTAGGCAAGTTGCCAGTCTGAGCAGTAAAATAAAGTGACTATAAAATGACTAGGCAAGTTGCCAGTCTGAGCAGTAAAATAAAATGACTAGGCAAGTTGCCAGTCTGAACAGTAAAATAAAGTGAAGATAAAATGACTAGGCAAGTTGCCAGTCTGAGCAGTAAAATAAAGTGAAAATAAAATGACTATTAAAGTATTTAAATTAAGAGTATAGATGTGTATTCATTATCAAATAACTCTTATATGCAAGTAGACAAACGTGTATATATATATATATATATATATATGAGAGAATTATACCTGTTGTCTGATTGCTTGATTTGGTAGAACAGCTTTTTCTGATGTATACAGGAATAATGTCGTGGAGTTGATGGGAAGAGTACAAATCCCACGAATCAAGGGGGGTCTAAATTAATAATCTGGAGATGGTACTCTCTCTTATTGATGGTTACTGTTACTTTATAGATAGTAGGTTTCTATTTTACTCAGGCAATGACACTAAAATTCAGGTTTTTCTGAATCTTTTCATGTACTCAAACACTTTTCTTCTCTTTTTTTTTCTTTTCCTTTCTTTCCTTCCTATTCTTTCTCTCCCTTTTTCACCACCCTTTTTTTTCTACGAAGCTTGCATTGCCATCCTTTATATAGGCAAAAGGATGGAAGTTTTGGTAAAAACTACTATTAACCATTTAAGGCAAGAAGACAAAAACCATCATTGAGTTCATGCATTATTTACATGCATTTAATGTTTGTTCCAAAAATCACTACTTCGTAGTGTTGCTATAGTAGACATATATATATACATATATATGTATGTATATATATATTAATTTCTCTCTATGTATTAGATCTTAATAATTGTATTTTCTCGTCTAATCTTAAACTTATATGTCATGAGATTTAGTATACTAAGGATATGATTTTAGAGTATCTTGAATTATTAATTTAGCAACATTGATGTGGGTCCATTTGGCATTATTGTACTCAATCTCTCCAGGCCAAGCCCCATGACATTATTCCCGCTGGTGTTCCATGAACCATCTCCATTCTAATATATCCACAAACACCGGGTTTGGGGGGTCAGGGTGGCGATATTAGCACTGGGACGGGGTAGCGGGTTTGGGGGCATGGCAGCAGAGTTCACGCGAGGAATTGCGGGGGTCTCGAGGTTCACGGGGTCGGAGTGGCGGTAGGTCTGGAAGAGGAGGGGTGTTGCGGCCGCACGGGAAGCCGAGCTCACGGTGGAGCTTACCGGCATCATCGAGGCGGAGGACGCACTCAGGGTTGCCCGAGAAGTACTGCTTCATCCTCGCGCTCTCCTTCTTCTTGCACTTCTTCCGAAACTTCTTGGGGTTTTGGCGACGGGGAAAGAGGTGGAGAATTGGGCAACCGTGGGATTTGGGTTGGGGTTTTGGGGACGACGAGGAGATGGTGGAGGCTAGGGTTTGGAAAGGTATGAGATTGTGGGTCTTGCCAAGGTTGCGGCCTACGGAGTTGCACCGGGGGTTGTGGATCTTGCCAAGGTTGCGGTAGAGGAGATCGGAGAGATGGCGACTTCATGAATGGAAATAGAGGAAGAATACAACATTGGAAATGACGTTAATATCCTTGTAAAATCCACGTGCCAAGATTTTTGAGTTTAGGGATATACCAAAGGTTAGGGTGTAAGTTGTCAAACACGTAAAGTTCAGAGGCCACCAGTGCAAATTACTCTTATGACAATTAACACTCATGACTAAAACACTTTCTAAATGTTTTACTCTCACCCAAGATGAAACCTAAAGTTGCTTTTCACTCAAGTTATACAAAAGCACATGTTCTCCTGAATAAAAAGACCAACAACATGAGGAAAGTTGAAAAGTTTCCTTATAAAGAATATTGAATCTCCAATAATTAATTTTGTCAAATTCTCTCAATATGAGGAATAATCTTGACTAGAATTAAGAGAGAATATCCCTCAATTTGTGCATCAGAAATCACGTCCAAATCGCATCAATTCAGAGATCAATAATTTCTTAAATAATCTTTCCATGAACATATTTTGTTGGAACACAGAGAAAGAACACCTGCAAAGAACATCTGACTAGTGTTTGAACCAAGTATAAAAACAGTTTAGATTTATTAGCTGGTCAATGATTACCAAGATCCATTTTCCTTCCACAGCCGATTCGACCAACTCATCAAGCCAGCTCTCTTTAAATCAAGACAAGATCATTAAGAAATAAGGAAATATTATGAATAATAATAGATCGAATAAAGACCATGGGCATCCACATAAAGTTACATATAATCAAACCCATTGCACCAACCTCTACAATTAAGCCATGCAAAACATGGTATCCTGTATTTATCATTACATGATTCAGGTATTTATTGCAGGTTCGTTCTGTGGGATGTTGGCACTGGAAGACTGGTTAAACATTACCTCAGAGCTACACATACGCAGTTGCGGTCTCAGGTATCCCTAGAATTGTGAGTATGTGCAAGTAACATTCCAAGTCACTGCCAAAAGAAAGCCAGATGTTAGGAAAACAATAAAAATATTGAGAAAAAATTCCATTCATTTAATGACACCATTATTCGCATTACTTTGAACTCAACTCTCTGTTTTCAACACTTAGCCCGTGTGACACTGAAATCGACGATAGAGCATAGTCTTGGTGCCAAAACTACTTGAGAATTAATATATGTCACATATATGATAGTAAAAAAAAAATGTTGATCTTAACATTGGCGTGATTACGTCGATCTTGATGAACCCATTATATTGGCATTTCCACATTAATGTTGTACACTCAAAGTTTAGGCATGGATTGGAACTTACTCAAAGCTTGAGTGACTCTCCTCTTGTCTCGAGTGATAAACCTAGTTGGCCTTACAATCCTAGCGGGTCCACACGGGTATCCCGGGCCAGGGGCTTTAAGTGTGAAGTTCTTTGGCGGTCTGACCGTTTTGTTACTCGTCCCAGCATCACCCACACTGACCTGGAACGAACTCAGTGCATTGGATGGATCCTTGGCCCAAGTGTTCAACACACCGCCTTTGCAGCAATTCGCGATTCGCTGGTTGTGAGGAGTTCCCGGCAACAAATCCACCACCGTCGGGTCCTTCTTACAGGAATGCGGGACATTCCCTTTGAATTGCGAGCAATCGCCTTGCTCCGTGGTTTGTGCTCCCATCATGCTCCATATCACCTCTTTCTCTGCCCACGTCCACCCTAACGTCCAACCCGGCGCTTGTATGCGACGATACTTCTGAAAGTTAAACAGTGTAACAACGGCCTGCCCAAAATTCCAAGGCGTCAAACACATCACATTAGACAATTCAAAGAGAGGGCAAATAGATCGAATTGTACATTACTATTTGGGTTATCTATATAAAGCCCCCCAATGTTGTGCTATTGTTCCAATTTGCACCCTCATGTTTAAAAATTATCATTTTTGCCCCTTAAAGTATTCAAAACTTATAGATATGCCCCTTCTTTCACAATCTGTAAACAAAATAGATTAAATTAATAATGTAACATTAATCTGTTGGCGCCTGTATAAATTTTTAAAGATAAAAATAGATAAAATCAAGGGATATGAATATAAAATTTTAAAAGATCGGGGAGTATTTAAGAAAAAAAGACAACATAAGAGAGTGTTTGTGAAAATAAATATAGAATTAATTACTATAATTTTCTTAATTTGATGGCGGTTGATCTTTAAAAATTTGTACAGGTGTCAATACACTAATGTTACATTATATTTTTTTACAGATTGTGACAGAGAGGGCATATCTATAAGTTTTGAATACTTTAAGGGGTAAAAATGATAATTTTTAAATATTAGGGTGCAAACTACAACAATAGCACAACATTAAGGGGCATTTATATAGATAACCCTTACTATTTTTTAGCAAACCTAGAAGGCAAAGTGACTACGGATTCGAAGGTGGTTTTCTTTATCTTGTTCTAACAAAGTATAAAGAAAGAACTTCAGTGAAAAGTTAAAACGCCAACAATATGCATAACTAACACGATTGTTTTAGGAGCTAAATCGCTTATAATCATCAACTGATTTAAAAAAAATCATGCAGTGGAAGGTTTCTGACTGTTAATACTTACAACATAGCCATCTGGGGTCCAACTCATGACATCCCATTTGATTGTGATATTTCCAGTTGGATCAAGGGCATCGTACGCATCTGCAAAAAATTATGAAATAAAATAATTTAATACAAATAGAAAAGAAGAAGAAAAAAAGTGACAAATCCCTCATTTGATGCTTGAAATTTCCATCAATTATGATTATCAAAACAATAAAATTCAACAAGTATAGTCATAGTATAGTGATTTATGATATATCTATATTGCCTCAATTTTCGTCCCCAGCTATTTCGTCCAAAACGCACAGCTGTGTTTCTTTTTCTTTTCGTTTTTTTATTATTTTTATTTTTATTTTTTTGCTTTTTCTTTTTAATTTTTTCTTGATTATTATTATTTTTTGCTAAAGTGCCGCTTGACTTATTGATATTTGTGCTTCTAGAGAGATATGAAGTTCTTAAATAGGGACCAACAAGTAATTTCTTTCTTTTGCTTTTTTATTATTTTCTCTCTCTTTTATATATATATATATATATATATATATATATATATATCTTTTAATTTCAAATCGTTTTTTCTTGCCGTTAGAGTATCGAAAAAAAAAATTTTGTCGCCGCTATTAGATGTAACTTTTCTTCTTTTATTTATAGACACCCATTGTGTTATACTTTTTTTTTTTTGCCCAATTTTTATATAAAAAAAATTGTGTTATTAGTTATAATTGATACCTTTAAAAAAGATTAAAAAATAATTACTTTTTTTGGTTTTAAAACCTTCTCTCCTTTGGGAAGGACTAAAAATAATTATTTTTCTATTTTCAAATATATTTTTTATCTCTACTTTTTCTTTTTTAAATTTAAAATTCTCTTTATTTTTAATTTTTATTTCTAATTTATAAAAATAAATATTTTCATACCAAATAATTTCTAAAATTCATTTTGATACCTCTTTTTTTTTTTGTTCTCTTTCTTTTCTTTTCATTTTTTCTTATTTTTCTTTTCTCCCCTTTCCACACTTCTAATTTTTATTTATTTATTTTAGTTTCTAAGATTTTCTCTATTTTTTAACTTTTATTTCTAATTTATAAAAAAATCTTTCCACACTAAATAATTTTTAAAATTCTTTTTAGCAGTGTTTTATTTTTATATTCTATTAAAAAATAATGATTTCATCTAGAAATCTAAATTATTTTTATTTAAAAAATGTAATTGTTGCTAAATTAAAGATAATTTAGAAATACCTTGAATTTTATTTTAATAAATATATAATGCAACGAGTGATTTTTTTTTATTTTTGTTTATTGTGTTTGAAATTTTTTAAAAAGTGTCTATAGGCTTCGATTTAACGATAAATTATCTTCTCAATTTGTCAAAATAACAAATATACACTTATTTATTAGAGTCTTTAATTACAAAAATATCCTTTGTTTAAATCGCATAAATTTTTTTCTTGTTTGTATGGTTATTAATTTTTTATAATAATTTTATATTTTTTTTGTTTCATTTTTATATTTCAATTTTGTTATTTTTAATTTTTTAAAATTCAAAATTAAATACTAAACAAATTTGATCAATAATTTTTGTATTTGTAGGTTATAACAATTATACATAAGTCTCACTTGTAGATATATAAGATTAGACTAGGGCTGAAAAAAAAACTGAAAAATTGAAAAAACCGACCGAAAATCGGATATAAATAAGCAAAAATTCAATTTTTTTCAATGAAATTCGGTTAAGAAACCGAATATTCGGTTCGGTATTCAGTTACAAGATTTTAAAATTCGGTTATATATTATATATTTTTTTGTTGTATATATTAGCAAATAGCATGTTGGTGATCTCCACACTCCCATTTCCTTTCCACGCTCCCAAAGTGGTGCAAGTTCTTTGTTAATTTATTTTCACAAAAAGAAAGCTCAATTATGAGCTTGGGAGGGCTCGAACTTGGGGCTTGGGTAAACAAAGAGACTTAAAGCACCCAAGAACACCACTTTGCCAGCGTGTTGTATTTGTCATATTCTTTCGTAAATAATATATATTATAAAATTCATTAATTTTATTTTTTTTAAATTCGATTATACCGAACCAAAATCGAATATTCATTTTCGGTTCGGTTTTGATGCTTTTAAAACCAATTTTCGATTCTTCATTTAAAAAAACTGAATAATTCGATTCGGTTGGTTTTTTTTTTCTTTCAAAAAACTAAACCGAATAATTCTGTTCTGTTGGTTTTTTTCGCAAAAACTAAACCGAATTGAACCGATTTCACCCCTATATTAGACATCAACCCTCTTTTTCTTTTTCCCTTTATTTTTTTAGGAGGCTCTCTAACTATTCCAATTCACCAAATTCAAGGCATTTTAATTTATTTATTTTTTATCACTGAGAGTGATATCTAATTCTTACCTAATCCAGCCAAATGCAACTCTTGATTTCACATAAAACTCAAAAACTTTTAAAGTAAAAGTAATAATAATAATAATAATGATAAAACCTTTTCTAAAAATAGGCTCGGGGATTTAACTATTTTGCAATTTGTGTTTTAGAAATATAGTCTCTATTTTAACTATTAGGTCAAATCTAAAATTTTATGATCAAGGAAATAAAATTTGTGATAAAATTTTAGACACTATTATATGCAACAAATAATAAAAACTGAATTAAAAAATAGAAAATTTGAGTTTTAGCTATTTTTAAACTCATGTTTCAAGAATTTAGCCATAGTGTTACAAAATTAAGGAATTAGTCATTTTCATTGCATAACAAAATTTGATACACATATAACAAATTTTGTTACACGTGTAACAAGTTTTGATACACTCTATAATAAATTTTGTTACACATTACACAATAAAAATAACTAATTTCTTAATTTCATAAAACTATAGCTAATTCTTAAAAAAAATAACTAAAAATTTAGATAAATCCTTAAAGATCTCATTAAAAAAACTAACAACTACGGTCTTAAAAATCCAAACATGAATATATGATTATTTTACTAATAAAAATAAATATAAACTAGATGTTTAAATTTCATTAACATAAACTAGATGTTTAAATTTACCCTTTGTTTGTATAACTCATTTCTCCCACTCCATTCCATTCTCATTTTTCATTTTTTTCAACTTTTTAAATCCTTCAAACTATTCTATTCCATTCAATTTTTTTTTCAACTATTTTTTTCAACTTTCCAAATCCCTATACAATATCTTTAAATCTCAACCATTCATATCACCTCGAAATTAGCAAAGTCAAACCATTCTTACATCATTTTTACAAACCATTTTCAAACTATTCCAAATCATTTTTAAACTCTTTTTTCCATACCAAAAAATGGTCAAAGATGGCCAAAATGACCAAACCAAGATTAACATAAATGAATGACTATTTTATATACAAACCGAAATTCCCTACCAAAATAAGATTTAGCAACTGAGAAAAAGAAACATAAAATAAAGAAGCAGAAAAAAAAAAAAAGAGAGAGAGAATTGAAAGGAAATCTGAGGAAGAAGTGACTGACCTGTGGAAGTGAAAGCGAAGCAAGAGAGGAAAAAGAGAAGCAAAAGGGTGAAACTTGAGAGCTTGAAGGCAATGGATGATCCAGTGGGTGATGGGCACTGGGAAGCCATTGCCATTGCCATCGCCATTGCCGTTTGCTTCTCAACTCTGATTTGGTTTCTGACTTGTGAGCTCTGTGTTTCAATGCCGTTGTTGTTGTTGTTGTTGTTTGAGATGTGAGATCTGTTAGACCAAACTACAATCTACAAATAATAATATAGGAAGAGAAAGAAGAGAGTATGAAGACTGAATTGAAAGCGACAGCGTTTGGAAATTCAACTATGTACTTGTAAATAAAGTCAAAATGCGTGGCTGTCACAACCACTGTTTTTCATCTACTTTTTGGAGACAGATTTCCCGCTAAATATTGACATGTATGTACCGTTTTGCCCTTCACCAAAAAATGTTTTTGTTTTTTGTTTTTGTTGAGGGAATTCATATTTCAAGGTGAGAAAATATATACATAGCACATTGATACTATTATAGTAATGAATCGTTATGTATGTTACTACAATGTAATTATTTTGTCCCCGCTCCTCCAAAAGTATAATTATTAGATGTTAAACAATTTAAACAAGACCAATAAGTACAATGTTAAGTGCTAATTTTGGTATATTAAAACGTTATTTCAAAAAAAGAAAAAAGTATGTTAAAATGTATGTTTGGAAAAACTGAAACATGTGTTATCAAAATGTAACTCCCCCAAAAAGTATAATTATTAGATGTTAAAAAATTTAAAAAAGACCAATAAGTACAATGTTAAGTGCTAATTTTTGTATATTAAAATGTTGTTTCAAAAAAAAAAAGTTAAAAAGTATGTTTGGAAAAGCAGTTTGTGAAACTAGTGATGGTGAATTAGAGTAAATATTGTGATGAATTTTTTTTTTTTTTTTGCTGAGAAATATTGTGATGGATTAAAGTTGATAATAGCCACATGTACAAGAGTTGGAATCTAATCAATTCTATTATAAAACATTTTATTATCAATATTGTTCAATAATTTGACTCAGTCATAATCTTGCATTCTTTCTTTTGAAAAAAAAAAAAAAACAAGAACATTAGTATATAACTCGACCAAATTACATTAGATGATTTTGCTGAGAGTGACAATTTTAAGTATTTTGTAACTATTTTTTTATTTAAAATTTTAATTTATTATTCTTCTAATTATTATTTCAATGTAATTTGCTAAAAATTGTTTCTTTACATGTATTACTAAATAATAATTGATTATGTATATAATTTAACTACCATTTACTCATTCCTCAGGCAAGTATTATAAGTATTACTAAGTTTTTGTTCTTTACAATTACAGCAAAAATATATTGATCTTAGAATCTTAAATATTGTAATAATAAGCTCCTTCTCATATGAATCACATTCACACAATTTTGAAAGTCGCCCGCTTTTCAACCGCACCAAAACTAATAAGTTACTAGCAAAACACGTACAATAATAACTTTCTAAAAATATTCTTAAAAGATTTTTTCACATTAAATGAAAATGCAGGCATAAAACATGGTATTAAAAATATCCCCCAGATTGAGGGGTATTTTCGGAATAAAGGAAAAGACGATTGTCATGATTTGAACGTGATCAAATTCCAATTAAAAAGAAGTCATATAAGCAAGTTGGACAGCAAAGGCTGTGGACCCCACTGGCAATTGTTCAATGTCGGTGGAGAGCGAATCCAAATGGCTTGCGGTGTGATAAGTCTTCAGTCTTCAATATATTTTTTATTTCTTATTTTGATTAAGAATGCAATATTTTTTTCGGTTAATAGCTCATTTAGTTTCTGAATTTTTATTCCGATAACAGTTTGATCTTTTTTTTTTATTAGCAATAGTAGTACCCGAATTTTTTAAATATTGATCTGCCATTAAAATTGAAAAATTCTGTTTAAATCCAAACGGCTTTACCACGTGACTTGCACGTGTGTTGGTATCCAAATTAGAAAACCGAAAATACCCTTGTATAATTAGGGTTTGGTCAAAACTCAACTACGAATAGAAGAGAAAAAAAAAAGTGCAACGCCAATTAAAGTGGAAATTTCTTGTTGATTTTGTTTGTGGTTTCGACAATTTCTTCTTGATATGGTTTATAGTTTCGTGAATTTGTGGTTTGTGGTTATTGTTCTTGAACTTTGTCCTTTTCTTTTTTTTTTTTTTTTTTTGTTCTTGAATTTGTGGTTTGTGGCATAAAGGAACTTTGGTAAATATAGGTTGAGGGGCGTCGAGGAGGGGAGGGGGCGTTGTAGAGGGGAGGGGTCGTCGGCAGAGGGGTCGTCGCAGAGGGTACGGGTCGTCGCGGAGGGGAGGGGGCGTCGGCAGAGGGGTCGTTGCGGAGGTCGAGGGGCGTCGGCGGAGGTCCTAGGACGTCACATAGGGGAGGGGACATCATGGAGGAGAGGGGGCATCGCGGAGGGGAGGGGCGTCAGCGGAGAGGTCGTCACGGAGGTTGGGGGTGTCGTGGAGGTCGGTGATCATCGCGGAGGAGAGGGGCGTCGCAGAGGTCTTGGGTCGTCGGCGGAGGTCTTGGGTCGTCAGCGGAGGGGAAGGGGCGGCGCGGAAGGGCTTGTCGCACTGTGATTCACGAGCAGACTCTCTCCATCTCCCGATGGCTTTCGCTGCTTGACTCCGCCGTCACCGCCGAGTCCGCCGACTCTCTATTTTCATCAATTTGTTCTTTTTTTTTTTTTGGCTGGGATTCATCAATTTGTTCTTGTTTCTGATACTGAAGAGTTTTTTTTTCCCTCTAATATGTTATCAAATTTCATGAATTTGTGCTTTTTTTTTTTAACACAATTTGTGCTTGTTTTGTTTATGAAATATTTGAACTTTCTCAATTTTCTTAGTTTTAGATTTTCCTATAATGAAGAGTTTTTTTCTTTTTTCTCCAACGTATAACACGAATTTCATGAATTTTGTTTGTTCTGTTTCTTAATGATTTGGACTTTCTCAATTGTTCTTCATGAATTAAGGAAAATTTTTTATCCAAAGAGTTTGAAGGGCCATTTAAAAATTCAAGGGTATTTTAGGTATTTTAATTTAAAATGTGAACCACGTGCAAATCACGTGAAGAATTTAACGGATTTTTTAAAATTTAACGACACAACAACAATTAAAAAGTTCGGGTACTACTACTGTTAATAAAAAAAAAAAAAAAAGGACGAAACTGTCACCCGAGTAAAAGTTCAGGGGCCAAATAAGTTATTAACTCTATTTTTTTTTATGCAATGAATTTACCGACAATCTTAAACAGACTAGTTTTATAGAGGCATAATAGCAAATGTTTTTGTCAGTCCGAGCTGGTCCAGCCTATAGAATGGAAGGAGAGACCCGACCTGCTCATATGACTGGTGAAGGGATAGGTGGGTCGGACTGAGCTCGGGCTCAACGGGCTTATTGAAATGTACGAACCAGTAGGTAGGAACAGATCTAGGATTCTAATATAGTGGGGGCACAAAATTATATAAAAATTATAGAGATAAATTAAAAAAGCTATATATCATATTAATATATTATACTGGATGAAACTGAATTAGAAAAATTATAGACAAAATTATAAATATAAAGAGTTCACTGGGGCACAATAAGGATTTATTTGAAATTTTCTTCACTTGTATAGGTATAAAATAATTTTTTTATTAATTCAAGGGGGGTTGGGGGGCTAGGCTGTGAAGGATTTATTTGAAAATCCTCTTCAATTATAAGGATAAACACAGAAATTTTCAAAAAAAAATTCAGGAGGGGCATGTGCCCCCACAGGCCCCTTAGTAGATCCATTTATGCCGGTAGGCTTGTTTTGTCAGGGTTTTTATTTAATTTTTTTTTGTAAAAAAATTATTTTTAGATGATATAATATAATCAAATGTAAGGGTAAAATAGAATAGTTGACATAATTGAAAGAGAATACAAATATTATTAATTAAGAATGATGAGAAGAAAATTAGTACAAACCAGAGGAGGATAAAAAAAGTCACAACATATATTTAAAAAATAAACATTACACATGCTAAATTAAAAAGAGGAAAATAAAATAAAATTGATAAATTAATAATAATAAGTACTTTAACCTCACAAAGAATTACGTCCACCCACAGTGGAACCCTAGACATGTCTAAGTTAAAGAAATTTGTCAGCATGTCATTAGAAAATTATTGACCTCTACGGCCTTTTACACACATTAAGGCATTCAGGATGTCTTCATTTTCTTCAAGCACTCTTCCATTGCAGTTGAAGACTTATTCACTAGTTATTATGGAAAATGGAGTTGTAAGAACATTACGAGCCATTCTGATAAGAACAGGAAACATTGTTCATTGATCTTTCTACAATACCAAAATATCAAAGTTAGTGA
The DNA here is from genome assembly GCA_018132145.1 of Boehmeria nivea var. tenacissima. Classification (NCBI taxonomy): domain Eukaryota; kingdom Viridiplantae; phylum Streptophyta; class Magnoliopsida; order Rosales; family Urticaceae; genus Boehmeria; species Boehmeria nivea. The sequence continues at coordinate 5,891,604 of CM030882.1, forward strand.
AATTGATCAGACCATCATGTCCTGTAAGTAGAAAAATTTGTCTCATAATAATTCTCCAATTTAAAGCGGGTTAAAGATAACGAACTAAAATGACCAAAAACAGGGATGCTCTTGACAGTTTGCCATGATGCAATAAAGGGTGGGATTTTGTTAAATGAAGCGGGTATAGAAGATGTTGCAGAAGAACCTCCATGCTTTTGATTGTAAGAATCAAACATTCTTAACATCTAACTTCTAACGCCTCGAATGGTAAGAACTCCGTCAACCTGGAGTTTCTCTGCACTCCCTTGCATCAGCGAATCCACACTAGTCTCATCCTTGGGTCCAGCATGGCTGCCACATAGTACAGAGGTGGGACTCTCTTTCAATACTTCTTGAACTTGTTCTCCATGAATACAATTATAGATTTAAACACTTTAACACCTCTATGCAGTTTAAATGCATTAGTAATATCATACAGTTTGTGTAATGCATGATGGAAGGATGAATAATATACACCAGAAAATGTCATTCTGTATCATAAAAAACTTCCATGAAGTAGTACAAACATTGACCAATTTCTCAATCACTCTTTTAGAAGTTCCCCTTTGTTTTGGGTGTTGTAAAATTCCATGATCACTTCTGATACGATCGTCATTGAGGAACGCGTTTGGTGCGATCGTTTTCTTGTTTGAAAAATGCTTGGATAGAAACCCCGTTGCGAAGACCTCGGTTAGGATGCTTGAAGTGACGCCACAATGGATGCGAGAATCAGTTGATAAGTTGTGGATGGAAGGACGCCACAAACGGTCACGAAATTACCGTTTGATGAGTCAGGTTGAACGCCACAAGATTGAACCAATCTTGACGAGTTCGATAAAAGAGGTTCAAAGAACCAAAAGAGAGGACTCTCAAATTTTGGAATAAACATATTCTACCCTTTTATTGATGAAAAGAGCCTTCAAATAGGCTTAATTGTTTACAACCTAAATTTGGAATTAAAAATATGCAAATAAATTAAATAAAATCTAATATAACCTAAATAGGTCTAAAAAAACTCAAAATATCCAAAAATAACAATAGAATCGAAAATAATCAAGTTGGCCGAGTTGGGTGCGCTGGCATGCGTCTGGTGCGCGCGTGTGTGCATATGGGCATCGCGGCGCTGCCTGCTGCTGCACACTGAGACGCACTCTGATGCACACTCTGGTGCACTTTGCCGCACATGTGCCGTACAATGCCGCCCATTCTTACTAGTTTTCACATAAAGCTTATTTTAAACCACACAAATTACATCCAAATGATAAAAATACCAAAATTAGAATAAATTACCATAAAGTAACTATAATAAACTCATAAAAACTCAAATAAAAGTAGCTTCAACTTGAATCTCGGATTTGTTGACAATGTTCGCATCATTCCCTTCCTCTTCAAAAAGGAATTGCCCTGAAATCGGAGCCATGGTCACTACTCCATTTTTCCTTCACTCGCTTCCTAGTTCTCCCTTATTTGCTTCCTAGTTCTCCCTTCTTTCTCTTTTTCCCCCTTTACACTTCAATCACTCTTTTTCTTCCCTTTTGTTTTAATTCTCTCATCATGTTTTCCCTTACACTCTTATTTGTCACTCTCACGTGCTCTTTTTCTTATCTCATGCTTACACGATACAATTGTTGAAACTTCAAAGATACAAGAATAATAGTAGGACTAGTGAGTACAATAGGAATTATACAGCTTAACTTCAACTCATGGTCGGAGTTATCTTGGTGTTGAACTAAGAATTCTTTGTAGCTGTTTTGGCAAAATTATATCCTCATTACAACCTTCAAGTCATACCACGTGTTGATAGGCCTCTCACCGTAGAAACGCCTTTGTGCCTCTAACTCATCCCACCACTCAAAAACTTCGTCATCGAACGTATAAGCGGCAATTTGTACCTTGTTTCGTTCGGAGTAGAAGTCACATCGAACATCTAATCCAATGTATCCGCCCACTTCTGAAACTCCTTATAGTAACACCTTCTATAGAATGACAGAGGCATCACATCAACGTACGTGTGGCGGCGGTGATCTCGACAAACTTCTTTGCAAAACATGGCCTTGCAAGATTTGTTAGATATAAAATAATGGACCTTACATTCACTCTCTTACGTGTTTCATTCAAAAAGTGTTTGAATTCACTCAACGCTCGTGTTTAACAATATGACTTTTACCCTCAATTGCTCTCACACACTCTTGCCTTTTTTCACTTAAAACAAACCCCTTTGATTCTTATTGAACAAAGAAAACCCAACAATAATTTTTCAGGTAATGGTTTGACACAATCAACCCAACAATATATGGAAGAAAAGAAGGATTAAAAACAAGCCCAAAAAAAATATATTTTTGCAATTTGGCTACTCCAATTATTTTTATGACGGCTTTTTTACTTAGTTTTTTTTTTCACCTTGGAGCGGAGCGGGGCACGCTGGGTATGGCGCTCACATACAGTACTGCGTTGTGCATCTTTGGGGGCTGCGCCGCTACGAATTAGCGCACCATAGGCGCCGTAGTGCTAAAGGTTTCCGAAAAAGTGCGAACTAGGTTTTTCGTGATCCCCTTCGAATTTCAAGCGTCGTTTTGACATCTAAACTGAATATGTCGATTCCCAAACACCAAAAACACTAATCTAATAACTCTAAACCAAGATTAACAAAAGATTTTTGATGAATCGACCATAAGAACTCAATTTTTTTTTTTGCAAACACCCAAATAAGAAACTATTGGACACGAACACGAAATAAGCACGAAACAAAGAACAGCTCGAAGATGAATGAACGAACGGAACGAATTTGTTGAATCCCAAACTAAAATTGACAAACTCAAAAGATAAACACCCGATGAACAAGAAACAAAAGAAAACTCAATAAAATTAAACAAACCTAAACTTAATAAGAACACAAAGAACGCTGAAATTTTATCTCTTCTAAATTGACACGAAACAAAAGAAATCTAGATAAAAGAAAAACCAACAAGAAGGGCAAAATCTTTGAGACCACTTGATTCGATCCTCGTTGAGGAGCGCATTTGGTGCAGTCGTTTTCTTGTTGGAAAAACGCTTAGATGCCAACACCTCGGTTAAGATGCTTGAAGTGACGCCACAATAGATGCGAGAAGTCGTCGATAAGTCTTGGATCGAAGGAAGCCACAAACGATCGCGAAATTATCATTTGATGAGTTGGGTTGAATGCCACAAGATTGAACCAATCTTGATAAGTTCAATAAAAAGAGGTTCCAAGAACCAAAAGAGAGAACTCTCAAATTTTAGAATAAACGTATTCTACTTTTTTATTGATGAAAAGAGCCTTTAAATAGGCTTAATTATTTACAACCTAATTTGGAATTAAAAATATGCAAATAAATTAAATGAAACCTAATATAACCTAAATAGGTCTAAAATAACTCAAAATATCCAAAATAACAAAAGACTAGAAAATAATCAAGTTGGCCGAGTTAGGCGCTCTGGCACGCGTTTGGTGCTCGTATGTGCGCATATAGGCGCCACGACACTGCCTGCTGTTGCACGCTGACACCCATTCTGATGCACACTGATGCCCACTCTGGTGCACTCTGCCGTACATGTGCCACACAATGCCGTCCATTCTTGCTTGTTTTCACCTGAAGCTTATTTTAAACCACCCAAATTACATCCAAATGATAAAAATACCGAAATAACAATAAATTACCATACAGTGACTCTTATAAACTCATAAAAACTCAAATAAAAGTAGCTTCAACTTAAATCTCAGATTTGTTAACGATGTCCGCATCAACTTTGGCGTAGGTATGCCTCTAACATCATGTAGGTGGCATTCCACATGTGGGGTACGTTGGTGGACAACTTCTTTGGTGGCATCTCGAATCGCTGGCAATGTTGCACGAACTCTTGTAATCTTCTCTTAGAACTTGAAATATAGCCTAATGCAATCTGAATGCTGTCTATGTTGAAAGAACCGCATTGTTAACCAGTGTTCTTTATTATTGTTCTAAAATAGTTGGAACATTCACAGAGTACACCAAGTGTGAACACAGAGATGTAGTATATGTATGAACAATAAAGGTACGAGTGCATAAAGTAAAGTAAATGACACATGAAAAATGGTGACGAGGTTCCGCTATGCCTACGTCCGCGTTGCCATGGCTAGATGAAAAGAACCACTAGTAACTTCAAACAATGACAATCAGACTTATACAAAAATAGACTCCCTCATATTCTATGTCGCCGCCACTCCTGTCAACCTAGTGATCTAACCTGACGAGATTCTCTTGTTTTACAATTCACAATATGGGATATCACTCACCAATTTACCCAATTACAAGAATAAACTCGCATGACTAAAATGCTTTCTCAATGTTTCACTCTCACCCAAGATGAAACTCAAAAGTGTTTTTCACTCAAATTATACAAATCACTCTTTAAATATACAATACACTCAGCTACGAAGATCCTCACATTCTCTAGAATAAAAAGACTAACAACTTGAGGAAAGTTGGAAAGATTCCATATATGGAACATCAAATCTCTAATAATTAATTTTGTCAAATTCTCCCAATATGAACGAACAATCGTGACCAGAATTAAGAGAAAACATCCCTTGATTTGTGCAGTAGAAAATTACGTTCAAATCGCATCAATTCAGAGGTCAATTTCTGAAATAATCTTTGTCATAAACATATTATGTTGGAACACTAAAAAAGAACACCTCTAAAGAACATCTGACTAATTTTTGAACCAAGTACAAAAATAATCCAGAGTCATTAGCTGGTCAATGAATTCTAAGATCCACTTTCCTTCCATAGACAACTCGACCAACTCATCAAGCAAATCACCAGCTCTCTCCAAATCTTGACAAGATCATTAAGAAATAAGAAAATATTATGAATAATAATTTGCTAAACAAAATGCTAACACATAAATATTAACGTATGTAAAACTCGAGCTCCTTCATGCCATCTTAGACCACCAAGTTGATAATATGACAAGCACACCGTTGGTGAAATAGCGAACTGTCGTGGGTGCCTGAGAGTTTGCTTGAAAAGGCTAATAAAAACATTGTTAGATGAAGCAATGTCAAATGTAATGCTTAAAACTTTTACTTTTGAGTCGTACATGTCAAAAATTCTATAATAGTGTTGTAAATGACTAGCGCATAATGTGAATAAGGAATTTAGCAAATTGCAATTAACCTTTTTTGAAATTACCAAGTCCTATTGACATAATTTACAATGACACAAATATAATCACATTTCGTGCGACTGGTCCAAATGTCAGACGTGTATGATATAGAAGCGTGAAAAGTGTTAAATTTATTTATCAAATTCTTCCTCATCTTTGTGAAAACTTAAATGCAATCAGCACGAGTTGTGTTTCTAATTACTGCCTAAAACTATGGATTATATGCTTAAGGAATATATTCTTCGAAGGCTGGGTCCTTTGCTAAGCCTATGGGGAGCTGCATACTAGTTATGTTTTTAGCATGAAATTCTCTTTCTCTTTGCGGATCATATGTGAACGTGCCGAGGATACCCTCGCGTGTGAAGTTTAGTATGCTTTGGCGAGGATCTACATGACTGCTAATTCGTATTAGGCACTTCTCTAGGTGCCTTTTGAGATGTGTTGTGCTACTAGAAAAAGCGGCAGTGAAATATTTCTTATAAAACTTATAGTATGTACATTCTATGATATTCTCACATTCATCTTCCTATCCTACCAAGTCAAAGACTTCCTCTTACTAATAACATAAACACTTAATCATAATAATAAAAAAAATTATGTTTAAGAGATTAAATACTTTAGACTAAAGTTTGGCGACAAGGGTAGAGTGCTTCGAGAGAGTGAGAAGGGAGAGTGTGAGAAGAAGATTTCTTAGAGAGTGTTTTGAGTGATTGTGAGAAGGGAAAGTAGTTGCATGTATTTATTTATAGGGGAGCTTTGATAATATAGTTGAGTGTTTGGTATTGGAAGAATGTGATGTTTATATTTTGTGACATAGATTTGTCAAATCAAAATTTAAAAAGAGTGTGAGTTATATATTTTGTGTCATTGATTGTCTAATTAATGTTGGAGAAGAGTGTGATGTTTGTATTTTGCTCAATTAACTTGTCTAATCAATATTAGGGATAGAGAATAGTGAGAGGCTTGGTTTTTGTGACATTGAACTGTAAAATCAATGTTCAACAAGAGTGTGAATTTTATTTTATTTTATTTTATTTTTTGTGGTATTGATTGTCAAATTAAAATAAAAAAGATTGCGAGGTTTGTTTTTTTGTGATAGTAGAGCAAGAGAAGTAATTGATAATTATTTTTTTAAATCTTTTAAAGACACATAAAAAATTTTTTGAACGGATCAGGCCGGCTCGCTAAAGTAGTGTAGGGAGAATTTCAAAACAAAATTATTTTTCATGCCACTTAATAATCTATACTTCATGTGATGTGCTCTTTTTATGTTTATAGTGTAAATTTTAGAGTATAAATTAAAAATGCAACACACATGAGGCATAATTATCATTATGTCAAGAATGGTACATTCCTCAAAATCCCCCAAAAGTATACACTTTTGTCCAGCCAGGCCGAAGAGGCCCGTGGACACCACTTCGCCCCGCCCCGCCCCGCCCCGCCCAGCCCCGCCCTATATATATGTTTGGGCCAGTTGGGTCTGGTATTACAACAGGCCGGGCTGCCCAGGCCCACGATGAAGAGTGAGAAGTAAGTTGAAGAAGAGATTGCAGCGTCCAAATTTAGGGATTAATGGAAAGCGTTCTAATGGAGCAGTCTGTGCAAGATGGGAAGCTCTACAGACACCTCAACTCTCTCATCGTCGCCCACCTTCGCCACAACAATCTCAATCAGGCGAGCTCTTTATTTGCCTTAATAGCTTCAGTGGAGGACTTAAGAGTTATAATCTTTTTGTTTGGTCAGTCACTGGGAAAATTTAGAGAAAGTGTGTCTGTTTCAGCTTAAAATTTAAATAATGCTATCTTGGGTTCGAAAAAATGAAATTGAGAACATGAGATATCAGTTGGAAGATTGAAAAATGCTCAAGCAATTTTTACTTCAAAAACTTCAAATTATGTGGCTATGGCTGAGTCTGAACTGAACTTTGGATGTTGACATTTTTAAGGCTGCGAGCGCAGTTGCTTCTGCAACAATGACGCCGTTGACTGCAGAAGCCCCGTCAAACAAACTTCTTCAACTTGTTGCTAAGGTCTGTGCTTTTGATATTTTACGGTTCTGATTGAATTATGCCCAAAATTTGACACTACATTTCAAATAAATACCCATTGATTTAAAAACTAGAGAAATTCATTAGTTTCTTCCTCTCTATTTCTTGTAATTCAATCAATTACCAAAACAGTGTTGCATTAGAATTTGCTTATTACCAAGTAATTCAGCTACCTCGCATTTTGCTAAAATTTTCAAGCAATGGGTATTTACTTGAGTAAGTGTTGAAGTTGAGAATTTACTACAGTAGGGAGTTTTTGGTTCTAAGGTGAGAACAGGGTCTTGCAGTTGAAAGGGATGAGATGGTGAGAGGGGTTCCTTTATCTATGCCGGTGGCGGGCGGTTCAATTCCGGCTCCATGCGCTGCTGCTATTGATTTCAGGTAGTCGACCTCGTTAGTAATAAGCCTGCGTTGCTGCATCTCGTTTTTCCGCAGGATGTTGACCATGTTATCATATGTCTTTTGTTTATGATATGAATGCTGTTTTCGAGACTTAGAAGAAAAGTAGGTTTTTGTGGTATTTCACGTTTCATGATTTGAAGAACTGCGCGGGTATTGGGCTGATTGTTTGAGTGTTGGTCGATCAGTGCTGTGCAAGATGCAAAAGGCTCATCGAAGAGTTTCCCAAAGCATGAGACGAGGCATCTTTCAGAGCATAAGGTATTTAAGAGTATCAAAAAAAGGGATTGACTATAAGCTTGTCTTTGTTAATTTCTGTTTTTGTTTTTGTTATTTTTTCTGGAAACATAACACTTTTGAGTTTCTAGTTTGCATCTTTTTCTGTCTGACATATCAAAATTTCTAGAATGTTGCCAGATGTGCGAGATTTAGTCCTGATGGAAAATATATTGCCAGTGGAAGTTCCGACACATCGATAAAGCTTTTTGAGGTGCTATATATATGTTTTTTTTTTCTGGTCATTTGTTGTGTGTTAAAATAGTTCCTTACTAATTGATTCCTGTCAATTTTCTTGTTTAGGTTGCAAAAATCAAACAAATGTTGCTGCCAGATGCAAGAGATGGTCCTGTGAGGCCCGTGATACGGACATTTTATGACCATACTCAGGTGAATCTGCATTTTCATATTTTTTGTATACTTACTTTCCTGAAAAAAAAAAAAAAAAAAAGGAAAAGAATATCTAAAAGACACTGACGTTCTTATTTTTGCTTTGCTTTATGTTCACAATTGCAGCCAATAAATGACTTGGATTTCCATCCTCAAAACCCTATTATGATATCTGGGGCCAAAGATCATACAATAAAGTATATCTCTACATCACATTCTGCTTGTTTTTTATTTTTATTGATAAATTTTGCACTATACCCTGATTTATTTGTTTTTCAAATGGAGCCGCCAAAAGGAGATGTTGATATGTCATTCTCTTCTTATGTTGCTGATAACTTCTGTATATATTATCTCCACTATAAGAGACCCAAGGGAAGATTAAACTTTATATTAATCCTTAACTTATTTTTTTTTTTGTAGATTCTTTGACTTTACCAAGACGACTGCAAAGAGAGCATTTAGAGTAATTCAGGTTTGTGTGTCTTGTCATTTTAATAGTTGGAAGGATTTGTTCCTAGATTCATTCTGCTACGGATTTGTAATGGAGTTCAAAAGTTCACTTTTGACAAGACCCCATTTGTTTTGATTGTCAGGATACACACAACGTCCGTTCTGTGTCTTTCCACCCTTCTGGGGATTTTCTTTTAGCAGGTAAATGATGCATCTAAATTTTGTTGGTACTTGAGCGCAATTGATTCAAATTCTATAAACATGCTAATCCATTAACACACTGCTAGAATTGGGGTTTAGAAAAAAGAATTGTTTCTGATGATGTTTAGAACAATAATTGAATTAACAGGAACCGATCATCAAGTTCCTCATCTGTATGATATCAATACCTTTCAGTGTTACCTGTCAGCAAATGTTCCAGAGATTGGCGTTAGTGGAGCCATAAATCAGGCATGCTCAATTTCCGTCCTCTTCATTCTTAAGATCTGTTGTCCATGTTTTAGATGAACTCAAATGCTGTGGAGACCAATTTCCCGTGTTGGATATCAGGTTAGGTATTCAGCTACTGGTGGTATGTATGTTACTGCTTCTAAAGATGGTGTTATTCGGTTATGGGATGGCGTAAATGCCAGCTGTGTACGTTCGATAGTTGGTGCACATGGAACATCTGAGGCCACTAGTGCAATTTTCACCAAAGATGAAAGGTTAAGATCATGGGCATCTACATAAAGTTACATAGAATCAAACCCGTTGCACCAATCTCTCAAATTAAGCCATGCAAAACTTGGTATCCTGTATTTATCATTACATGATTCGGGTATTAATTTTGCAGGTTCGTTCTCTCTTGTGGGAAGGATTCGTCTGTGAAGCTGTGGGAAGTTGGCACTGGAAGACTGGTTAAACATTACCTCGGGGCTACACATATGCAGTTGCGGTCTCAGGTATCCCTAGGACTGTCTTCTCTTTTATGTTTCTATGTGTTTCTTCCATAACAGCTTCTCTTTAGTTTCAGAAAGTAAGAAATGCATTCCTTCACTGCCCTAAAAGATACATGCCATTTAATAAACTGTTTTTACACGTTTTCTGAAATTTGAGTGGCTATTTGGAATTTCTTTTGCTCATCCCTCTGTGTCTACTTTGGCATGGAAAATCACAACTAATTTCGTTCTTTAATTTACATCTGTTAGACGACAGTTACCACAGTGGTTAGCAATTAATCCTCTCGTGGAAAGTTAGACAAGAATTTAGAGCAATAAACTTATAAACAGTATTGCTTAATTGTTGGCTGTGTACTAGTGAATAAAAAAGAAAAGAAACAAGATTTGTTTTCTTGTAATTTTTGGCTGGGAACTGATACTTGAGTGTTCAATTGGATTTTCTACCCGTATCCTGAAAAATATTACTCAGAATCAGTTTTTACCCATAGAAGCTTCCTAATTGGTCTTCTAGTTCAAAATTCAAATAAAATCAGCGTCACACACTGTGATCGGAAAATAAAAGTTCAACATTTGGCACCAGCATTCTCTCATAGAATGATAGTGAGCTTAATAGAGCTTCTAAACGTCGTTGCAGGCTGTTTTCAATAATACCGAAGAATTCATACTATCCATAGATGAGCCAAACAACGAGGTTAGTTAATCTTCCTCAGCGTTTAAACTGACAAACTGTTACACAAGTGTCTGAACATTTGACTGATTCTACCATGGGGCGGGTGCAGATTGTTGTTTGGGATGCTTTGACGGCAGAGAAGGTAGCGAGGTGGCCGTCCAATCATATCGGTGCTCCTCGTTGGCTTGAGCACTCACCAACAGAGGCAGCATTTGTTTCCTGTGGCATCGATAAATCGATTCGTTATTGGAAGGAAACGCTTTAAATCTGCAGAATTGTTACTTTTCATTATATTGTTTTGCAGTTAAAAGAATTTGTTTAGGATCCAATACAGTAAGCTTCATAAAGTATCAGAATTTTTGGCCTGTCACCATTAATTATAAGCGCGGACGGGTGCTCGCTTGATTTTGTTTTTTCATAAGTTAATTCTTTTCAGACGACGTTTTATATTTTATGATAATTTGAATATTGATGATCATCTCCGGAAGTACATTTGAACTTTGCACCGCAGCTTATTTTATAAACGTGTTGTGTTTTTGTTATATGATGCTTATTTGACCCTAGCCAAATGATAACCTAACTAAAAAAAAGAAAAGAAAAAAGCAATGTGATCATGAATTTTTAGTACCAACTGCATCGCTAAATAGCTCTATCAATTTAAAAGCTAAATATATTGCATTAATCAGTGGTCTCCCATCTACCAAACTAGAAAGCATGCAAACTTGAATAAAACTATGGAATATGTTAGCATTACGAGTGAACACTTATATAAGTGTGCCAAGAGTATAATGATCTCACTTTAATATTCTTGCATAGTATCAAATATCATAAGCAAAAGATCCAACAATTAATGCTTTCACCAAGTAGCTTAAAAACACAAACTAAACTTCCTCCATTACATGGACCAATACACAACGCCGAAAGTAATAAATCACTAAGTAAAAAAAAAAGGCATTTTATTGTGTTATGTTTCTCTGTTGGTTAACAAATGTGCCAAAAAATAAAAGAACCAACAAGAAAAGCACATGAAGGCAATTACATTGGACATCAAAAATTGGAAAATGACCAAAAATTCACTAACTTTCAATCTCTCATGAATACTCACTCCAAACCTTTATCATGCCCGCTTATCAATACGCTCGGCGAATACCCTTTTTGGGTTTCTTAACGAAACTTAGCCGAATCTGTTTGAGTCGCCTCCTCTTCCTCGCCATCTTCTCCGGCAGCGTCTCCCTTTTCTTCTCCTTCTTCTCAGCCCTCGCGGCCTTCGCCTCCCGCTTCAACTTCGCATACCTCGGGTCCAACGGATACTCCTTCTGCATCACCGGTACTCCTCTCTTCTCCGCATCGCTAAACAGCACATTCGCCTTGTCAATTCTGCCATAGCCACACACCTTCCGTATCAACAAATCATAAGTCCTGACCCCGGGCTCGCACCCGTCCTTTTTCATCATCTCGAACAAGCTCAGCGCGTGATCGACCCTCTCAATCCCGCACAACACCTTCAAGAACCCGTAGTACGCCTTCTTATCAAGCTTATCACCGAAACCCGCGGATTTCATCCGATCAATCATCTCGTCCCCCTCCCCGATCCTCGCAGCCTGATACAAGCTCTTGATCAAGAGGAGGAAGGTCTCCTCATTCGGATAACACCCCCACTCCCCCATTCTCCGAAACAAACCCACCGCCTCCTCCGTCCTCCTAATCTTACACAAATTGTTGATCAGAACATTGAAAGTCTCCACATTTCTCGGAACTCCAAACCTCTCCATGTCAACCAACACGCTCTCGGCCTCGATTGAAGCCGGAACGGATCCTTTTCCCTGCAGAGCTTGCAAACGCAATCCAGCATTGCGTTGAACGCCGCCGGCCCGAGCTCGAACCCTCCTCGGTGCATCTCCCCGGCCAATCTCCTCGCCTCCTCTAGCTTCCCGTCGGCGCACCAGCCCTTGATCAGGAGATCGCAGGTCTGCTCGCCGGGGAAAAACTCGCTCGCCAGATTCTTCACCATCTTCTCCGCGTAGCTCGCGTACCCGCGCTCGCAGAGCTTCTCCACGACGAGCCCCAGCGACTCCTTGTTCCTCTCCAGCCCGTAATCTCTCTCCATCCTCTCGAAGAACGCCACGGCCTGAGCCGCCCGGCCGGCTCGCACCAGGCGGTCCACGGCAGAGGCTAGGGTTTTCGCCCCGGCGACTCCGCGGCCGTTTCCGGCGATGATGTCGTGGATCGCCTTGAAGTCCTTCCGCCGACCTAGGTAATCTACGAAGAACGAGATCGTCTCGTCGGAGTGGGCGAAGCCAGGGCTCGAGACGAGCCACTCGTGGAAGCCGAGGACTGTACGGCCGGCCTCCGGGGAGCGATTGAGGGTGGCGAGGACCAGAGCCGGCGTCGGAGAGATGTGAGAGAAGCCGAGCTTGAGGCGCTCGAAGACGGAGAGAGGCTCGGAGTCAGGGTCCTTGAGGAGCTCCCTGGAGAGTGACTCGGCGACCTGGTCGTCGTCCTGTGAGGTCGAGAAAGGCCTGGAGAGAGAAAGCGAGAGTCCGGGTGGAGAGAGAGAGCTAGGGCTTTTCCGGGAGTGGAGATGGAAATGGCGGACATGAGAGGGAGACTGAGATGGTTCAGAGGAAGGAGAAGAAGAGCAAGGTCTGAAGAGAGAGGAAGAGAAGAGCGAAGATGGACTTGTGAGTCTGCGAAGCAAGAGCGCTCGTAGTTGCAGAGACGTTAATGGCGGCATTTTTGCTGAGAGAGAGAGAGAGAGAGAGAGAGAGAGATGGCAGTCCGGTTGAAGAGAAGAGAGGGTTACAGTGAGAAGTGCCAAAACCTAAACGATGAAGAATTGAAACGCACCGTTTCTTCGTTGTGAATGCGACGTTGTCGTTTAATGGCTTTTTTTCTTATGTTGGGCTTGGGCCAACAAATTTAGGGGAGGGGAATTTTGAGGAATACCCATTCTTGACACAATGATAATCTATACCACATGTGTATTGCACGTTTAATTTATACTCCAAAACTTACACTACAAACATAGAATGGAAATGAATGGAGCACACCACATGAGGTATAGATTATTAAGTGGCATCAAGATTGGCTTTATTTTGAAATTTTCCCTTTAGGGGATTACGGCCCTTTTCTATTAGGAAATTTTGAGAAGGGTCGTATATAGTCATATTAGAACTTAATATTACACATATATTTATCATTTACGAGATATATTAAATCTATTCAATCATTTTATTGATAATACCATTATGTCCTTTTTAATATATACCCAGATTATAGATCCGGATTCATAAATAGATAAGAAAAAAACATGAAAAAAGAGAGAGAATTGAATGCTTGTACGGGCATTAATACCAAATCAAAATACAAAAAAAGAGAAATTATAGTGAATACTCAATTTTTAAAACTTAATGTAAGATATTACCGAATCTTTTAAAAAATGTAACCAACTATCCAAGTAATTCAATTACTTATATAGTGATAAATGGTGGTAATTCACTTAGTTACCAAAAACATGTGCAAATAATTCACGAATTGACTAGAAACTCAATTACTTCAAAAATTTGAGTATTTATTTTTATTATTATATAAATTCTGGATATTTTCCTACTTCACCCTAAATATTCAAAATCAATTAAATGAATAATATGAAAGCCTAATTATACGGACCTAAAGCTAAATGGCACTAAAAGCTTTTAATATAAATATATATATATATATATATATATATATATATATATAACAATGCGATTTTCACTGGGTTTTGAATTTTTTTATTATTTTAAATTAGTTGCCATTCAAGATTAATAGGAAAACCGTTTACAGATAAAATTAGTCCATTTAATATTATATATTCCCTCATTTATATTTAAAACAAAAAAATTGAAACGCCAGTCCTTAATTCTCCTTTGCACCCCACCACCCCACCCTTGATTTGCAAAAACATTGTTGACCATTCTTTTCTTAAGCAAGCCCGACTGACTTCCACTGCGCGAGAGACATCACGCGAGCATCTCTTTGCCGAATGCCGTAGTCCGACTGGCACCCCACAAGAGCTGGCGTCACGCGAGCACCCTCGCGCATCGCAAAAACGCACCTTGCATCTATGTGGAGGACGATCGCCTTATTCAATATCCAGAAAAGACAGGCAATGAAAGTAAGAGATTTAAAGGGAGTTGAAGGCTGCCAAAGATCTAATGTAAGAGATTTATCTCGTTTTGTTATGGTTTTTATGATTTCATATTGAAATTTTAATATAATGTCATTGAATTTGTTTCTTAAAAATTTGTAATATCATATTATGATAAACATTTCACATTCGTTTATTATGTGGTTTTTATACATAATGAAGAACATTGTTTTGTGTATAATATCAAAATAATACTTAAATATCATATTACAATACAAAATTTATGCTGCCATGCATAACTCTTCATATCATATTATATTGGTAATATAATATTAAGAATCGTTGGTTATTTTTGTGCCATTGATTCCCAATAATGCAATATTGTGATATGTATTTATTTTATTTTATTAACTCTATAAATTAATATTTTTCTTTATATGTTTTGCAGATAATTTGTGAGATTTTGAATTCAAAAAATAGAAAGTGCAAAGGCAACGAAGAAGAAGATGGGAGAGAGTTATTGAATTAATGAAAAATGATAATAATAAGAAAATAAAAAACAAAAACAAAAACATAAACATAAACAAGTTGGATCCATCAACAAGGGTAGTTTTAGAAGAAAAAATTATGCCACGTAGGCAAAATGAATATATTTGATATTAATTTAAATTTGAAACGAATATGTAATATACAATTGAAAGTTGAATGATCGTGTAAATAGTTCTCACAACGTTTGAAGAGTTGGTCATTTACATATATAGTCAAAACTCAAAATACAACATAATATTGCACAATAATTCAAGGTTTACAACATATATTAAATCTATTTATTCTATAAATAATAGTACCATAATACCCTTGATCTCTCTGCCCAGTCATTCAACCTAGTTTCATTAAAATTAAAAAAAAAAAATTTGACCAAGCCTTAATTTCAGTACAACCTCCTTCCCTAAATTAGCAATATTCTCTCCCCCCTTATATTTCAAAAGAAAAGAATTTAAAATCCACCACAAAGCTCTCGTCAAAACCCATCGCTGATAAACCATCACAAAAAAAAAAAAACAAAAAAAAAAAAAAAAAACAAAAGATCATCCATATCAGAAAAATCACAAACATCTTAAAACCACAACTCTATCAAAGCTCTGCTCCGAACACCACTGATCGAAGACCAAAGTCCCTGCTTTCTATATTTAAAACCAAAAGTTGAAACCTATTGCACCAAATTCATTTAACAACATGCAAAATTGATTAAAAAAATAAACTCAAAACACCTAGTCCCAAATCTCACAGAAAAAAAAAATCCTCATCTTGAAAAAATCAACACTGAAACAACGCTAGAAAAATTCCTACCCATTGTCATCCGAACAATATCAAGCAAGCCTGCCGGAAACACCCCCATCTCGTGCACACGTACAAACCCATCATCTCGCGAGCTCGCTCGAGTGAGTTTCGCCGTACCTTCGTCTACAATAAAAAATAGAAAAGGGTGAGCGGCATTGCCACCACTCCGTAGACAGATCTCGGTGAACAATGACATTACAAATTTAATATTTTAAAAATTGTATATGAATATTTTGGTGTTTAGTATTTCATTTGACTCTTTTGGTGTCTAAGGTATTGTATTTTCTATATTAAATTATGTTTTTTAATATGTGTTATTTGTGTGTTAGTTGTAAATGGTCGTTTTGGCATTTTATTTTTTAGTCCTTAATATGGTATGAACCATGCAACAAGAAGTGAAATAGACATGGTTGTAGTCGTTTTTTTTTTTTTTTAATTTTAATTTTTTATTTTTATGTTAATTCTTTTAAATTCAATATGATATTAATTTTGAAATTTCATATTCACAACATACATACTTTGATACAGTTGTTATAATTTCATATTACATATTGTATATTTTTCATACTAAAATATGGAACTCGTTTTCAAAACTTGAGTGTAAATGTAGATTCCACCGGTAATGTTGAAGGCTACGCAGACAGCAAGGATTATCGCAAGTAACTCAGAGGATGCTTCCTCTAATTCTCAAACATATATATCATTTGGTGATTGATTGCACTATAATAAAGTGTTTTTTACCGTGTATACAAGTTTAGGTGTTGCTATGTTGGTATTAAGAAAATCTTGTATTGTAACATTCTTTTGTATTTGTAACCTTCTTAATATCTTTAATGATCGTTGTTACAAAGAATTTAAATGGCATTTGAAATTACTTTTGAACAATTTTACCTCTTTAATCCCCTGTCGTAGTACGTGACCCTTTGATCTGCTAAGATATTAAATGAATATTATATTACATATTTAGAATTATTGAATATCATATTATGGGGCATACAAATTCAAGACAAGTAATTAAAAAAAATTGCATTGTATTGTTCTGTTACCGTATATAAAAATTGAATATCATATTTAATTTTTAAAATACCATATATGAAAAATTGAATATCATATTTAAAATTCAACTTTGATATGAAGGGAAAGTAGGAGAACATATTACGAAAAAAAAAAGAGACAACAAATAAATATTGATTGTGTCACTCAACAAATAAGAAAAAAATAGTGATGAGAAACATTAAATGTGATAATAAGTTTCTCCTAATAACCAATTAATTTTCTAAATCAAGGGAATTATATGAAAGAAAAAAACTTGTATCACGTTAGTTAAAAAAACAATGCAATTAAAAAAGTAACAAAATTCTTCTATTTAAGACGTAATACCTTTTGTATATGGTTAATATTTGGAAAAAAAAAATTGTGTGAAAATTTTACTTTCCATTTAAAGTTACACACGTAAATGATTTTTATTGATAATTTTCATAACCTATTTTATCTATCCCTACAATTGTGGGGTTCAAAACAATGTGGTCAAAGCAGTAACTAATCAGCATTTGAAAACATATCATTAATTGATAATTTTTATAATGCTTTATCCAGAGCTATAATCAGCATTGTTGGTGTGAAATTTGAACCAACGCCAAGATCCGTATCTCTAGTTTGTGATACGGCAATGAACAGGAAGATTACGGTGGAAAATAGTAAACGTCGGTAAATTTTCAAGTGGTTCGACCCTCATACGGAGTAATAGTCTACGTCCACTGTTATGGAATTATTGTAAAATATTTTACATAGTTTTTTCCCTTTTTTCTTCCAACCCCTTTCCCTTTCTCCTCATCTCCCTTTTATAGGCTGGTCGGAGGAGAGAGAGGGAAGGTTGCATTAATAGCGCCTGACAAATTATCCCCTAAATCCCGGGATTAGGTGACCTTAACACACAGTCGACCATACTCCCTCTGAATTACGGGAGTGGGTAACCAACTAACTACCCAAGTACATCAGAAACGGGACGTCTACAGTACCTGTTAGACACCCTCTACATCGGGGTTAATCAATCATTACCATGTAGGCTTGAATCTTCGACCGGGGATCCCCACCTTCGCGGGAAGACCTCTGGCTCGACTGATCTTTTACCTTCTTAATGGTCATCGTCGTAGGTCTAGCTCATCCTCGGGCTCCTGGGGTTTCTGGCTTAACTATCCTTCTCCGAGGACCTCGCTTCAAGCGGGGTCCACCTTCGGCGGTGCCCCCCACTCACCACACTCACGGATGCAAGTTCGAGGGTGATCTTCGACGACCCTCGCCCCCCTGATGCCTTTGATGTTGGCTTCCTCGATGACGTGGCGATGCCGCGCTGCCACTTGGGCATTCTCTCTCGAGGTCGCATTCAATCGAGGGCGTTACCCCCGACGCTAGTACCTCAGACGAAAATCAGCTTACAACAAGCATGTTAGGGGTATAATAGTCTAAAAAACACATAGGCATAATAAATTGATATGAAAATACTTGTAACTCTTGAACTAAATTGTAATATATGATTCTATATTGAATTGTTGTGTAAATAGTTCTTTTCATGGGGAATTTTGAGGAATGATCCATTTCTGGCACAATGATATACTATACACCATGTGTGTTGCATTTTTAATTTATACTCAAAATTTATTATACAAACATAGAGTAAATATAAAAGGGGCACAACACTTAGGGTATAGATTATTAAGTGGCATAAAAAATGACTTTATTTTGAAATTTCCCCTTTTTCTTCTCTTCTTTTCTTTCTTTTCTTTCAAATATGCCACCATAACTAGCGAATTGCAACCTATGCCACTTTTAAACAGTAGATAAGACCTAAATATCCCAATCTTCAATCTCACAATATCAGATATACAAACACCAACTGGAGTGACTACTCTTAAAAGATGCAACGAAGAAACAACCATAGCCATGTCCATAACCAGCGAATTGAAATCGGGATTGAAAGCGAGAATCGATGAGAATATAGTCTGAAAAACTCAAGACAAGCTTTAAAAAACTTAGGTACTAATCAGCCTTTTATGAACAGTTTCGATCTTATAAATTTTCAACATTTAATAGGTGTGCTTGATTAATTATATATGATTTTGATTTGATTAACCCTACGTTTGGTCTTCCATTTCATCTATTCTATTTTTTCATTTTTTTCAACTTTTCTAATCCTCCAAATCATTATATTCCATTCTATTTTTTTTCAACCATTTTTTTCAACTTTTCAAATCCTTATACAATATTTTTAAATGTCAACCATTTATACCACCTCAAAATTAGCAAAGTCAAACCATTTTATAATCATTCAAATTATTTTCCAAAGCATTCTTCAGCTCATTTTTTCCATTCCAAGAAATGGAATGAAATGAGTAAAATATTTACCCCAAACAAGGAGTATTAGTTTCTAGAGGCAGCTAGGGCTAAATCGAGTTCTCAGATTAGCAAAGTTATATGTTCATTATTATGATACTATTGTTTTAATTTATGGGGTTGAAAAGCAAAACATTGATACATGCATCGGTTCGATTATCTATTCGTGATCATAGAAGGTGTCATATTTGCAAATTATCACTAAGACAAATAAAAGGGAGCCAAAATTAACAAAATAAGGCATATATATGAATTTTGGAAAAGTGAATGTATTTTTTGAAAATTTTACAAAAATATCCGAAATTAAAAAATAATATTTATAAAAAATGAAAATTTTGAGTGACATGTAAGAAAAACTTATTTTTTCACAAAATGACATGTCGTTTTCACTTGGTGGCTGAAAACAACTTCGTGAAAATTACATGATGTTTTTGAACAGATAAAAACAACTTGTCGTTTTCACTTCATGTTGAAGACAACTTTAATAAAACCACATGTTGTTTTTAAGTTGACAGAAACGACATGTCATTTTCACTTATTGGCTGAAGACAACTTTAAGAAAATTACATGTAGTTTTTAAGCTAACAAAAACGACATTTTGTTTACTGATATATTCAATTTCCAACCGAGTTATATATGTCTTTGACCCGTTTTCAACCCGAAACAAAACCCAACTATTTATCAATATTGCTCCATACACCATTTGTGTTATTAAAAATCACAAAAAGGATAGGAAAATAATAGCATAATGGTTTCTACCGTCATTTAGTATAAATAAAAAATAAAAAAACTTAGAAAAACATAAACCACTGTCCATGAACACCAAAATGACCGAGACTTGTTGGAACAAGGGAGAGAGGCATAAAAACGTTGCTCTAATACCAAATGTATGCTAAATACGCGGAGTAAAAACACAAAGAGAGAACGAAAAGTAATTGATCCAAGAATCAGATTAACTCTAGCTATCGTCGTATTGGATGTTTCTAAGTTTTAAACTCACAGCCACGATGGTGTATTTTTTATGACAAAGATGAGTTTGAGCATAGGGACCAAAGAAACATATATATTGTCGAGCTTCCCATCAAACGTCGACTAAAACCGACGATGTCTGTGACTCTCATGAATGGCCATTAAAAGTCAGCCATATGAATGGCCGTTGAAAACCAAGAAAACATCTCACCATGAATGCCATTAACGTTGCACCATTTTTTATAGCATAAAATGTTACAATGATTACGTAGAGACGTGTCTAATTTCAAACGAAAACACTATTGTTTTTACTATAATAATTTAATATTTGCAAAGGTGATTTTAGAGTACAAACTTAATCTATACTAAATCTTCTAAAAATCTAAAGTTTTTTTTTTTAAAACTTTGATTCACCACGTTTCGACGCGTAGCATGCTTATTTTTTTTATTATTTATTTTTTTTAAACTATATTTAAGGGCTTTTTTTTAAAGACTTTTGAAAAATTTTAAAAAATTATGCTTAAGGACCTCTTTTAAAGATTTTTGAAAAATTTTAAAGATAAAAATTTACACGTGCTCTACATGCGCTTTGCGCATTATAAAAACTAGTAAGAAAAGAAGATTGGTGATGTATAGTTTTTCATAGGTAGTAATATTGCATTTATTTCAGCAAAGCATAACACATAGTACAACAATTTCCATCACATAAATACCAGTACATAAAAACAAAACATATATAGCTGACCCATGGAAAGATAAAATACACCCACAAGTAGTTACTTTAATGATTATAAAAGATAAACAAGATAAAACAAGCAGATATAAGTTATCTAGATCTTTTATTCTCTGTCTCTTAAATCAAATATCTCTTAAATCAAATTTTAACACTTAAGCAGAGATAATTATTATAAAATAAAAAATAATTAAAACTTTAATTGTTTCTGCTTAAGTGTCAAAATATGATTTGAGGGACGAGAAAAAGACAGAAAAGAAGATCTGTACTCTTAATTAAGCACCTAGAGAAAATCTTTTCCCCTATATCTTCATGCGGCAGCATATAATATATAGTACCCGTAGTACGATAAATAATTAAAGAGAGAATTAATCAAGACGAAACCCTAGGAAAGACCTTGCAGACCAAAGAGCTCTTCATCTCCAAAGAAAGCTTCAACGTCTCGGACAAGTCCACACCATCATCACAAGCCACCCACTTGAAGCTCTGCAGCAACTGAGCGAGCCACAGCTCCACGGTGGCCAAGCCCATCGCCTTGCCCGGACAGACCCTTCTTCCCGAGCCGAAAGGAGCCAGCCTCAAATCAGACCCCATGATGCTGGCCATGTGACCTCCTCCTCCTCCTCCTCCTCCTCCTTCCATGAACCTCTCCGGCATGAATTTGTCGGGCTCGGGCCATACCTCGTCGTCGTGAGTTATGGCCCACATGTTCACCATGGCGGTCGTGCCCGCGGGGACGAAGTGTTGGCCTATTCGGGTGTCGCGGGTGGCGAGCCTGGCCCACGAGAGGAGGGGCCCCGGCGGGTGGAGCCTTAGGGTTTCTTTGACTATGGCTTGGAGGTAATGGAGGTTGTGGAGGTCGGCGTCGGAGACCGGTCGGTGGGACCCGCCGATGGCCTTGTCGATTTCGGATTGGGCCTTGGATTGGATGTCTGGGTGGAGGATCATTCTTGCAAGGATCCACTCTAGGAGGATTGCTACCGTATCAGTTCCTCTAAATATCATCTCCTGATGAAATAATAATCAATTGTTCAAGACCGATTAATAAAAGAATTATTCTTTCAAATTTTCTATAACTATGGAGACAGAGAAGTTAAAAATAAATCGTTTTTGGAATTTAAAAAAAATATATATATTGAGCAAGAAAGATATAATTAGGAGAGTCTGTGAAAGTGCAAGGGATGTCTGCCGTGGAATATAAAAGAGAGGAGATAAGAATAATAATAGGACGTACCATGTCTATTACTACTAATACCATATTGATATACTATTATAAAATAGTATTATAGATGTGTCTCTGTGTTTTTTGTACCTAAATGGGTGATATATGTATTAAGGTTTACATGTGTAGATGTATCTTAAGAAATATTCCTTAACCTCAAATAAATTAAAATATTAAGGAAAAGAGCAGTTAGATTGACCAAGCTAAACATAAAGAAAGATTAGAAACCTTGAGCCAGATCGTTTGAAGAAAACACTAGCGTATATGTGGAACAGGAAAATGCAAATAAAAGTACCCAATGCAACAAGAAAAAAATAACATCTTCTATAAAAAATGAAGCAAGTAAAAAAAGTTTTACTCAGAAACGGTGACTATTGGATTGCTTTTTTTTTTTTTTTTTTTTTTGTTGTTAGAATCTTGGGGATATATATATATATATAGGAGAGAGTATTAAATATCATTACCCACAAAACAGCAATAATGTCAGAGTCACTGAGCCTGTTTTCCTTCTTCAAACCAAGTAACACATCAACAAAATCTCCACTCTCATCAATATCATCATCATCATCATGATTTTCAACTCTCTTTAACCTATGCTCTTCAATGATTTTCCCAACAAAATGGTTCACTTTCACCACCAACTTCTTACACCTCTTTCTCACTCCTTGCAAATCCAGGAAACCCAACAAAGGAAAGTGGTCACTCCAGTTGAAAACCCCAAGCAAATCATACCCTTCTCTCACCAACTCTTCAACCTCATCGTACTCACCAAAACCCACCGAACACTTTGAGTTCCCAAACCCATAACTCTTCCCAAACACACTCATCATCGCATTGCTCAACGACCCAAAATGCAAAACCTCCCTAACACCAACCCTTCCCTCTCTCCCCATCGAAACCCTAAGGGTTTCGACCATGCCGAGCCCGATCCTTCTCCGAGACGTCCCGGAGAAGGCGATGCGCTTCGGGCTGAACAAATGCACCGCCGAGATCCTCCTCAGGCACCTCCAGTAGTCTCCGTGCGGCGCGAAGCCGATGGCCCTGTGGAAGAGAAGCTCGTGAGCGGACTCTTTCACGGGCCGGTCCGCGAAGGCCGGGCTGTTCAGGAGCTCTCTCGCCGTCTCAGGGTGGCTCGAAACGACGAAGCGTGTGAGGCCGACGGAGAACGCCATCAACGGCTTGGCCTTGAAGGACTGAGAGAGCGCCGCGAGAGCTCTGTGAGTCAAAGAGCCGGCGCTGAAAGCGAAGAGCAAGCCCAGGAGAGGAAGCCCCGAGGGTCCGGAATGGCGGCTCGGCGGTGAGTCTTGTGGAGCTTAGAGAGAGACCAGGCCAGTCCACCGGGAGAGAGAAAGAGTGAAACGACGAAGAGGACCATGATCGTGAAACACAGCAAGGTTTTGGAGTTCATGCTGTTCAGTAGGAACGAGAACCCAGTTTGAGGAATGAAGAGGAGATATGATTCTAACGACATTTTTTTTTTTTTTGTGAGAGAAAATGATGAGAGAGAGAATAATAGAGAGTAGGGTATGGTTGTCACTTTCTTGGGGAATATAGATTATAGAGAAATGAAAAGGTTTTGCGTGAGAGATAGAAAGAGAGACGAGTTTGAGTGAGAAGGAAGAGGCAAGAATGAGGAATTATATAGACATGGGTGATGGAGTAAAAATATTATTCACCTCGATTAACTTTTACTTTATTTTTATTTACGTAGTAAATTATAGGCTGGACGTATTTACCCCTGTGCTTAGTGTGGTATAATAATTATAATATGTATATTTAGGTCCTTTGTGGGAATTCAGATATATTGTATCATTTTTCTCTATTTTCTTTTGTCCCCAATAAGATTTTGACATGTAAGTAAAAATAGTTATTATAATATAAATTTATGCAAAATGGTTGAGAAATTTAAGTATTTTTGCTTACGTATCAAAATTTTATTAGAGAGACAGAAAAAGAGACAGATAAAAAGGACAGAAGATTTACACTCCCTTTGTGGTTGCTTCTAAAACCTGCTTTGCAAAATAGGTTTTGATAAGCATGTTTTTAAAGAAGCAAGTTAATGTTTTGCGCTTCTACAAAGTAATTCGAGAAGTACGATAAATACTATTTTTTTAACCCAAACTGTTTCTCTACTTAAATTATTAAAATATTTTTAATTATTTGTCCCTCTTTTATTAAGTACTTTTCTTTATTTATTAATTTCACATGTCTATAATATTTTAACAACAGTTTTAAAAGGTTATTTATCAAAAGTCTTGATGTTTATAACTTTAACAATTTCTTTCTTCAGAAAAAAATAAAGTACTTATTTTTGGGACTTTCTTTGGTAGGGTCCCCCCTACGGTAGGGGAGATTCTAGACCGTCAGATTAAGTATTTTACAATTTTTAAAAAATTAAAAAAGTAAATCTGACGGTTCAGGGAGCCCCCACTACCGGTAGAGGCCCCCTACCAAAGAATTTTTCTATTTTATAAGGTGTCAAACAGACACATAGAATAATCCACTCATGTATCCTCTTATCTATTATTATCTCAGTCCCCTAATTTGATTTTTGCACATAAGTAAAATAATTATTTTGAAATATACTAAAGTATAAGGTAATTAATATATGTGAAGATTTGACTTTTAGCCCCCTTTTAAGCTCATGTTTCAAGAATTTAGTCATAGTTTTACAAAATTTAAGAGTTAATCATTTTCATCGTGTAATAAAATTTGATACACGTGTAACAATTTTTTATACTCATTTAACAAATTTTGATACATGTGTAATACATTTTGCTGCACGATTAAAATGACCAACTTCTTTGAATCGTCTACTAGAAACGTAGTAATTGTTTTTTTTTTTGAAGAAAAGAATTTTGCTATTAATATATGTGTTTTTATTTTAAACAACCAGTACTTTATTTTACACAACCAGTTAACTGGTCGCCATAAAGTAAAAATAATATAAATAAAAGTGATTGTAACGAATTTAAAACACATTTAATATAAATTTTTATAATTACTTGCTTTTTTATTATTTTGGCTTACAAATATAGTGTATTGAATAACATGTCTTAATATATTTCTTTTTCATCAAATAGTAAAGTAATTTTATGATCTCATCAATTCATAATATCATGAGCATGATTGACGTTATCATTTAAGAGGAGCAGAGCCTTTTCAGCTTTAAGAGAGTTAATAATCATGCCAATGTGAGAAGCCATGTTATGATATGTATGATTAGGTTTTGATGCCATGTTATGATTATGGCGCAGCTTACTCTGGTATATATAAATACCCAAAAATCACAAAAATATTAGGACTAATATAAAGAAGAAATTCTAAATGATACCGCATATACAAACACTTCTCATTTGATATGCTAACTAGATAAGGTGAATAATTGCTTTCCACGTTCCTGTTTGCAACAGGGAATATAAAATAATAAAGACAGCATGTGAGAGTTTCAATCATTAATTAAAATATAAAAAAAACCATTTATGGGTTTCAATAAATCACATAACGATTATTATTTTTTGAAGTTTTGAAGAATGTCCTCATTTTTGACACAATAATAATCTATATTCTATGTGTGTTGCACTTTTAATTTAGACCCAAAATTTTACAAGATGTCGTTTGATCGGAGTCCGACCTTTCGACGATGCCAAGTTCAGTTGATGTTCGACACCTTGAGTTTCCACAATACGAAGAGTGCAGAGTAGGCCGAAGAAAATGCAACATTCTGGAAATTCACTGATTGATTGAGGAGCCATTATCAGGGTCCGCAGGTTACGGTATCAAGTTCAAGTCCGATACCTATACCGCCGTTGGACTCAGGTCAAGTAGTCTTTAAAGATTCACAAAATTCAAATGAAGAGGGTGAGGGTGGGGAAGTTATGGTAGAAGCTCTTGCCACAAATGTTACTTCTAC
This sequence comes from Boehmeria nivea var. tenacissima, assembly GCA_018132145.1. Classification (NCBI taxonomy): domain Eukaryota; kingdom Viridiplantae; phylum Streptophyta; class Magnoliopsida; order Rosales; family Urticaceae; genus Boehmeria; species Boehmeria nivea. Next base: position 5,917,661 of record CM030882.1, read on the forward strand.
GGTCGAACCTTCACATGGGAGAAAGAAAATATTAACTTTAGCTATTAACTTTAGCTATTTGCAAGATTTTGATCATTTTGAGCAAGATCTTGGCGGTGAGAATAGGCAGCGACTGGGGTATTTGCAAATGTGAAAAAAAAAAAATGCTTCAATGCCACATTCGCTAACGAAACAAACCACTTGAGGAACCACACGAGAGCGTTGCAAGGCGAAGTACGCTCAGGCAGCAACAGCACAGTCAAGAATATAGTAGATCGTCGAAACGTCGGCGGCCAAAGTAAGTTCGTATGACCCTCTTGTAAGTAGAGAATCTTTAGCACAATTTATATGCGTTGCTGATCTTCTTATAAGATTCGGTGAGCATACAACTTTTCAAAGGTATATGATAAGTTTTATTCTACAATTTCAATCTGTTTCTAGAAATACAAGTAGGACTGATATAGTTACCTATTAAAAGAAGAGATAGCTAGGCTTATAGAAGAATCCCAACGGGTTCATTTTGTGTGACTTTGACTTCTGACGTATGGACAAGGCGATCTAGGGAGGATTATACTAGTGTGGTCGCTTATTATGTAGACGATGAGTAGAACTTGCAAACAAGAATAATAGGTTTTCGCCTTTTAGATGTCGCACACACTGGCACAAATATTTCTGAACACGTTTTAATGTTTTAGTAGATTATGATCTAGGAAATAGAGTTATTGCTATGATGCTAGACAATGCGTTGGCAAACAACGTTGCAATAGAGGTACATTTTGCAGTAATAATTAATATCTTATTGCTAATATGTTTTGGTGGTAGCATGTTTTAATTATTAAATTTATGAAAATATCAATATCTTTCGGAGCATAAAATATTTTTGATTATTAAGTAAATAATCATTTTTAATAATATTTTAATAAAATACTCAATATTTTTATTAATTAAAGAAATAGTTATATCCTTAATTGCATGATGCTTATGATTTTATCTTTTATACTCTTAATTCTTTATGAGCTTACAATTAATTTCTTAATTTTTGAAAATATAAGTCATTTCTTTGAAATATTTACCAAAAAATAATAAAATATCAAATAGGCCCTAAAATTTTAGGCATGAAAATTGTTGGTGTAAAATTTGAACCAACGCCGTGATCCGCACTTTTAGGCTGTTGTGCGGCAATGAAAAGGGAAGAATTGGCCAAAAAAGTTGAAAACACGAAGGTTTTTAGAGTGGTTCGGCCTTCGTCCGGAGTAGTAGCCAACGTCCACTTTTTCTAGTATTTATGGTAAATTTCTTACAGGGAATTCGACCAATTTTTCTTCCAACACCCTCTCCCTTCTCCTTCCCTTCTTTTTATAGGTCAGGAGAGAGGGTTCGGTCAATGAGATTCTAACACCCAATCCCCTAAATCACGAGATTAAGTTACTAAATATACAGTAATTCATAATCCCTTAAGTTCCAGGATTGGGTCACCAACTAAATACATAGATACATTAGAAACCGAATACCTACAGTTCCTATCCTAGGTTTTACAACGTAGACTGTCAGACATCCCACAATCGAGGATAGTCGATCAGTATAAAAGAAAGACCTAGACTATTACGCGCGGACTCCAGCTTCGGTCGGGGGTCACCAGCTTCGCGGATCGAACCTTCTCCCTTGAGCGGAGTTCTTGCTTCCTTTCCGAGGCTAGCTTCACGGGTGTAGATCCTCTTCGAAGATCTGCGGCCTTCTTATCCGTTATTCTCCCTCCGAGAGTATTGTCATAAACTCAGCACCACATTCGGTGATGCCTTTACTGATTACCCTCGAGGGTATAAGATCGAGGGTCATCTTCGATAATCCTCGTTCATTCTACGTTCGAGGGAAGCTTCCGAGATGACGTGGCGGTGCTTTGCTATTGGAATCGGGGGCTTAGGTTCGTCATCAAATGTGCCTCGGAGACTCCGCCCCCGAAGCTATACCTACGGACGAAAACTCACTTACAACATCTGCCCACCAATCCTAAAGGTACGAAGTGTGCCTTTCGGGATTCCTTCTTCGGGAAGTTTCCTTTTTGAAAAGTTGCGCTTCGCGCGTGACGGGCATTAAGTGCTCTGACGCCTTTTGAGAAATCCCTGCCGCTTCGATGAGATTTGATGACGTCAGGTCATAATGAGATTTTCTCCGAAAATCCTTGACCGTCAGATGATGATGAAGAGATTCGAATTGGACGTCTCGGATTTACGCTCGAGGAAAGAGGTAAAAGGCGAGATGGGATCTCGACCCTTCGTCTTCGTCTTCGTCTTTCGCCTATCTCAACTTTTCGTCTTCGTCTCTCGCCTATAAAATCCCTCTTTTTCCTTTCCTTGTGAACTTTTCGAACCCTCACGATTTTTGGTCTTCTCTAACTCTGAGTTTTCTCAAATCTCCGATTCTCTGAAAACTCAAAAAGTCACGGTCTCCGTTCTTCATCATCAGAGAAATTCACCGGACTCTCTTCATCATCCTCACTCCCAATTTGCCAGTAAGTTCTACGAACTCATCTCAGACCCCCATTCTTTGAATGGTTTAGGGTTTAGACCTTTAGGAAATTTCTGGGTTTTGAGCAATTTAACAGGTGTTTTCTTTCTTCTCTTTTTAAGAAAAAATGTCGGTCGAATCTGCAACGCCTTCTTCCGGGACCCAATCTGGGTCGAGATCCCCCACTATACATGCGGAGGTTCCTCTGTCATCTTTGACAGTGAGTCTACTACCGCCTTTGATGGCGGAGAAAGGAAAGAAGAAGAAGAAAGCAGTGAAGACTTCAGCAGCTCCAGTTCCTTCGCCGGCGACAGTGGCGGACAACCCGGCTTCGCGGTCCTCTGGAGAAGCGGCTTTGAGGCCTGTCCCCTCGGTCCCCGCTCCGCGAGTGGCCGAGGCCGAACCTATAGAGTCGCCCTAGGCGACGGCTGCTCTGCAGCCTCCTCCGGGCGCGGGGATAATTGTGGTTGATGACCCTGTCCTCATAACGCCCTCGCCTGTCATCGTCGCAGAAACTAAGGTTTCCTCGTGCTCCAAGCATGACGTGGAGCCCGTTCGGAACCAGTTCCACCTGTCCGTGGATATTACACCCCGAGCGATGACTACGACGGAGCGCTCTAGTCACCCCCCGTATCTGCTAGTGGCCTTCAACAAGGCCATTATGAAGCACGGGGCGCGGCTCTCCCTGCATCCCTTGGTTCGGGGAGTGCTGGCGTACTTCAACCTGTCCCTAAGGCAACTGAACCCAAACGCCTACAAGATATTGGACGGGATGCACATTTGATGGAGGCAGCTGTTCGAGGACGACTTCACCGTCGAGGACGTCTGCTACCTCTACAAGCCTTCCTCGAAGAAGTCCGATGTTGGCTACTTCTTCTTAGCTCTATGGGAGAAGAAGAAGATAATGATGATGGACCTATCCTCCTCTTACGAGGATTGGAAGGAGAAGAACTTTTGGGCCGAGAGGAACTTCGACTCCTTTAGTTTTGTCGCGGGAGCCCAACCAGTCCCGATGAACTACAACGTTCCCGGTAAGTATTAAGCTTAGGAAACTTCTCCTCTTTTTGGCAATATCTCCGTGACTGACCTTTTCGAGGCCTTATGCAGATTCGTTCATTAGGACTCCCGTGGCTAGAGATATACGACAGAGGATCGAGGTGGCCCTCGCCTATTTGGATGAGTATCGAGACGTTCAGGTCCTCGTTACTGAGGATAATCTGGTCACCTTCGGGTGGATCTCCACCCGCATAGAGTTGGACCCGGACCAACTCTGGCCATACAAGCCGGCCCCAAAAAAGTCCAAGCCCGCCTCTGGAGAGCCTTCGGCCGAGACTGAAGAGGGAGTAGCCGCTCCTCCGAAGAAGGCCACTTCCTTTGAGCTGCTGAAGAGAAAGAAAGCGACCTCTTCTTCGAAGAGGCCCGCTTCCCCTAAGTCCGTGGCCACATCCACTCTGCCTTCGACAGATGAGGCCGAAGAAGATGCGCCTTCTCCGGAACCTTTGAAGAGGAGAAGGAGATCAAGGACGGAGTCTGAGTCGACTCCTGAGGTTGCTCCCGCCAATCATTCTCTCTCTAAGGCTGAGGATGTTTCTACTTCTCGGACCGGGATCGCCCCCGAGTCCGAGAACTCCCATGTGCCCCAGGAGGTTCCCTCGGAGATGGCTTGCGAGGGGAGAGCTTTTGATGAAGTTGCCCGGAAGGCGCTTAGGGCAGCGGAGGAGGTAATTCAAAGGGTAAATCCTTCGAGTTCGCCAATCCCCCCATCGGCCATGGTGGAAGATCCTCTTCTGAGCGTTGAGGATCTTCTCGGAGAGGAGCACGCAGATCTGGCTTCTTCTCTGCTAGATGCTCCTTCGAGGCAGGCTTTGCCTACTCGGGCCCTTACCCAAACTTTACCTCGGTTAACTCACTTCGCACCTATAATCCTCGACGATGGTAAGTAGACGTTTTCTACCAAAAAAAAAAACATGATGAAAAGAACAAGACTAATTAAAGTTAGAATGCTAACCTGCTTAGTGTTTACAGATGAATTTTTTAGTCGACTTGGGCCTTTGCCTATGGCGAGGCCCTCGGCTAAACAAACGCATGTCCCCGAAGCTTCCACCGAGGACAAGGCCAAGGGAAAAAGGCCTGTGGAAGACGCTTCTCCTTCAGGAACTCCGCTCCCGAAGGAGAGCGATACTCTGCGCGAGGAAGCGGCGGCTCCTTCATCCTCTAGGACACCGGCTGGAGAGTCCTCGAGGAAAGAATCCACTAAGGTTCCCAAGGACCCTCTGGAGGACTTCTTAATTCCTCTAGTTGGGACTCCTTTTGGAGAGGGATCTTTTACTCCCTCGGGATCCTTCCCTTGGATCTCCACTCTCGGTCCTATGCTGGACGAGATTTGGTCCAAGGAAAGCTTCAAGCGGTTGTCTGAGGAGCCGCTCCAAGCTGGCAACTGTGAGGGTATGCGGATACTCTCGAGGGTAAGCTCACTGATGTTGCCTTCGGGAATTTCTAAGTTCACTTCTAACCCCTTTATTTGTTGCATGCATTCCTCGCAAATTTTGTTTACTCCCGAAGAATAGAGGCCATCTTCGCCCAGGGTCAAGAAGCCCTGCTTCACCTTCGTGAGGAGAACGAAAAATTTACTGCCAAGCTCAACAAAGCCTCCTTTAAATTGGATATCTCATTCGAGATGGTGGAGCTGGCAACCACTAGCCTTAGGCACTCTGCGAAGTTCAGGAGAAGTCGCGATGAGGAGGTGGCCAAACTCTGGGAGAAGTTAAGTGAGAGAGAGCATCTCGCATCGAGGAGGTGGCCAGGCTCGAGGAAGAGCTGAATAAGGAGAGAGTGCTGCGAGAGGAGGCGTGGAAGACCCTTGAGGACGAGCGCATTCATGAAGAGAACCTTCTCTCCGAGAAGGCAGCTTTTGATGCGGCGCTCAAGGAGGAAAAAAGAACGAGAGTAGCGGCCGAGACGGGGATTCAAGCGGTCGAAAATGAGCTTAAAACTGTCCACGGCGAGCTTAGCAAGTCCGAGGTTGATCTCAATGGGGCCAGGGTTAGGATCCGCACTGTCGTGGCGAACTTCAAGAAGAGCCCTGTCTTCGAAAGCTACTTTGAATCGAGGAGACAACATTGGGTCTCAGATTTTCACTAAAGCAAAGGCTTTCTAGTTGAGATGCAGCAGGCTACCTTTGCCGGCGCTAATAGAGCACTCAGGAAGCTTAACGCTCTTCATCCTGAGTGGAACGCCTTTGAAGAAGTTAGGCGTTCGCTTCTGCACCGATGACTCTCAGCCGTTATAATTTTTCTTTTCTTTTTGCCTATTTTTCTTCGGAGTTTTTCGGATGCCCATATTTTGTATTCTCTCAGACATATTAATAAAATTTTGCTTTAACAAAATTGTTAATTTATTTCTTCGCGATTCCTTTTGGATTTATTTTTTGTTTATTTCCCTTTGGCTAATACGATCAAGTCCCTCCAGGATCGACCATGTTAAATTATGTCCTCTTCGAGGATCACAACTCTAATCATGCCCTCTCCGAGGGTCACGATATAAACAAATTTAGCGATTTATTAGACCGTAACCCGAACATACTTTTATCTGAAAAATGCTCTGTTACTTTGGGCTCTTCCTTCTCGAAAGGATTGTCCTGAACCAAGCTCATTCTCCGAAAGAATTACCTTGGTCAAATCTAATAACCGAATCAATTTTAAAGCACCATATTACTCGCAACGGTCCCCGATGCTTCTGAATAGAGTGCGACCTCTTTACTTATATGCTTCGGTTATCAAACTTATTCCAATTTTTCAAAATTCTCCTAAGTTTTTCACACCTCGGAGTTCCCATTTTAAGCATATCTAGGTCTTATATCTTATTCGAAGAGTATAATGGTTCTAGGAGCAAATTAGCCAAATGCTTCCCAAGTTAATCCCCGAACTGGTTGAGACTTGACAAGAAAAACCTTTGTGTGGTAGGAAGCTTCAACGATTAAAGTCTACGTAAGCCTTCCGAACTTACGCGTTCTAGCCTGGCACGTCTTCGAAATACCTATAGGGCACACCTATTTTTTTCTGGTACCTCGGATGCCCCCTGTTTCCCTGAGCGCTCCAGCGGTCAGGAAGACAGTCGAGGGTGGTGTTACTTCGCAGAACTTTTCTCTGTTTTTTTGTTTTGAAACGAAGAGAATAAATAATCGAAAACTAAAAGCTTAATACCAAATTTGCTAAACCTTTTATTAATAACTGCTGGATTATTAGACTTATAAAAGAGGATAAAAACAAAAACTAATTACAAACGAGGGGAGACTACTGATAGTATTTCTTGAGATGCTCCGCATTCCAAGGATTCCTGATTGGGACCCCTGCGAGGTCCGCAATTTGGTATGCACCTGATTTTAGCACCTCGGTGATCTGGTATGGTCCTTCCCACGAATATCCAAGTGCTCCAGCTCTAGGCTCCTTGATGTTTTGAAATACTTGTCTAAGGACGGTTTCCCTGACCTTGAACTTTTTTTCTTTCACCTTGGAGTCATAATACCTCGCTATGCGCTGCTTCTGGGTTTCTATTCGGATCATCGCCTCACTGCCATATGCCTTGGAGAAGGGAGTTTCCCCAGTGGCCGTTCTGGCAGTGGTGCGATAACTTCAAAGGACTACAGGCAGCTCCGCAACCCATCACCTTTTAAGTGTGTCGATGCGTCTCTTCAAGGTCACCTTAATAATCTTGTTGACGGCCTCAACCTGGCCATTGATTTGTAGATGGTATGGAGCGGACAAGTCTTTGTTGATGCCGAACTGATCACAAATGTCCTTTACTGCTTGATTATCAAACTGAAGAGCATTGTCCGAAACCAAGGAGTGAGGTTTCCCGAACCTATAGATGACGTGTTCGCGGATGAACTTGGTCAGGTTCTTATCGGTGATTGTCAACGAAAGAATAGCCTCGGCCTATTTGGTGAAGTAATCTACTGCTACGACGGCAAATTTAAGCCCTCCGTGCGCAGTCAGCAGAGGTCCAATAATGTCAATTCCCCACTTCGTGAAGGGCCACGGACAAAAGATTACTATGAGCCGTTCTGGATGCGCTCTAATAATTGCAGAGTACCTTTGGCACTTGTTACGTTTCCTCGCATAATCGGTAGCATCTTGCTTCATCGTGGGCCAATAAAATCCCTGCAATAAAGCCTTATGTGCGAGGGACTACCCCCCTGCGTGATTTCTACAGACTTCATCGTGGATCTCGCTTAGGTCTTCTTTGGCTTCCTTGTCGTTGAGGCAGCGAAGCAGTGGTGTTGAAACTCCTTTCTTTTATAACTTATCATTCACCATCAAGTAATGTTCAGCATGGTACCTGACCTTCCGGGCCTGTTCCCGATCATCCAGCAACTTATCTTCCTTCAGATAGACGACAATTTCATCCATCTATGAAGGCTTCGCATTGATCGCTTCTACCAAGTCTCGTTTCGCGATACTTGGTTCGGGGATGATTTCAACCAGGACTAGGCGAATGAGCTCATCGTCTTTATTGGTCGTTAACTTTTCCAAGGCGTCCTGTTTGAATTATCTTCACAATCGACGTGTTTTACTTCGTACGTGGAAAAGTTTTGAAGCTCCGCCTTGATCTTCTCTAGATATACTGCCATTCTACCATCGCAAGCTTGGAATTCACCTGAAATTTGACTTACGACTAATTTTGAGTCACTAAAAATTAGAAGTGAGTCTACCTAAAGTTCCTTGGCGAGTCTGAGGCCGGCCAATAAAGCTTCGTACTCTGCCTTGTTATTCGAGGCTTTGAAGGTGAATCGCGAGGCGCTGCTGATGCGGTGATTCTCGGGGCTGATCAGCATAAGCCCTGCTCCTGAACCATTCTCGTTCGAGGATCCATCCACGTATATCTTCCACTTTGGGAGCTCCATTTATCGATCCCGATCCTCCTTCGAAAGAAAGGTAAACTCGGCAATGAAGTCTGCCAAGGGTTGCCCCTTGATCGCTGTTTGTGGCTGATAATAGATGTCGAACTGTGTCAACTCGACTGCCCATTTCACAAGTCTGTCCGAGGCCTCCAGCCTGCGCAGCACTTGCTTCATCGGATGATCAGTGAAAACAGCCACCGAATGGGCCAAGAAGTAATAACAAAGTTTCTTGGTCGAGACGATAAGAGCGAGGACGAGTCGCTCTAGCTCAGGATATCTGAGTTCAACGTGGAGGAGACGCTTGCTGACGTAGTACACCGGCACCTGTACTCCAGCTGCTTCCTTGACGAGCACTGAACTGACTGCATGCTCTGAGACGGTAAGTGAAAAGTTTCTCCCCCAATAATGGCTTCGCCAGAATAGGGGTGTGCCCAAGGTATACCTGGAGCTCTTAGAAAGCTCGTTCACACTTCTCGGTCCAAATGAACTCCTAACTACCACGGAGGACTTTGAAGAAGGGGAGACACTTATTGGTAGACCGCGAGACAAACCTGTTCAATGCGGCGACGCACCCCATGAGCTTTTGGACATGTTTTCTTCTCTGAGTGGACTCCAAGTCGAGGATGGCTCGGATCTTCTCCGGGTTAGCCTCAATTCCTCGTTGACTCACTATGAAGCCTAAGAACTTCCCAGCTCTGACCGCGAAGGTACACTTGTTGGGATTGAGTACCATATTGGTTTGCTGAAGGATGGAGAAGGTTTGATCTAGGTGCGTGATATGATCTCGCGCTGCTGCACTCTTAACCAATATTTCGTCGATATAAACTTCCATCGAGACTTCCAGTAGTTCCGCGAAGATCTTATCCACCAGCCTCTGATAAGTTGCCCCTGCATTCTTTAAACCGAAGGGCATGATTTTATAGCAATAAAGTCTACGATCTGCGATGAAGGCGGTGTGTTCCTCGTCCCGATGGAATGTGGGGATCTGATTGTACCCCGAATATGCATCCATGAAGCTGAGGAGTTCATGGCCAGCGGTCGCGTCGACCATCTGATCAATTCGGGGCATAGGAAAGCTGTCCTTCGGGCAGGCTTCATTGAGGTTGATGATGAAATCCACGCAGCATCTCCATCTTCCGTTTGGCTTAGGAACCAGTATGGGGTTCTAGACCCAATCGGGGTACTTCGTTTCGCGAATGAACCCCGCTCGGATTAGTTTATCGACTTCGTCTTTAAGCGCTTGGGCTCTCTCGAGTGGTCTCCTCTTTTGTTGTCGGGTAGAGACCCGAGGATCAATATTGAGACGGTTGCATATTGGCTCGGGGTCTATTCCCTTTATATCGTTATGGCTCCATGCGAACATGTCTCGATTATGGCAAAGGCAGGCCACAATAGCCTCACACGTTCTAGACTTAAAGAAGTCCCGATTTTGAGTTTGCGCGCTAGGTCGTGGTTATTTACGCCCACCTCCTCCGTTTCTTCGCCCGAGCCCGTTAATTGCTATTGGGCCGACAGTCGGGGGTCCAGCTCGTACCAAATCTTAGGAACCCCGATCATTAAGGCTTCTTCGGCCAAGCCTGCTTGCTCGGCTTTTCGTTTTCCCTTCAGGTCTGCGGGAACCGATCTGATGCTCATTGTGTAACACATCTGAGCTTTATATTGATTCCCCCGGATGACTCCGACGCCAAGGGTTATGGAAAACTTCAAGCAGAAGTGGTAAATTGAGGTTACTGCCTTCATGGCCACGAGGGTAGGATGATGGCATTATATGAAGATCTACCCTTAACCACCATAGAGTTAGACATGGTGGTTAATCTTTTCGGCTCTTCACCGAAGGAGACGGCCAATTCTATGCTTCCCTCCGGGAAGATAGAATCCCTCGTGAAGCCGTGGAGTGGACTAGCGGCCACTCGCAGGCTTTGGGGACTTATCATCATCTTCTCAAGGACGTCCAGATACAGGATGTCCACCGAACTACCGTCGTCTATTAGGCAACAGTGGACTAGATGGTTCCCGATCATGACCGATATGACCAGAAGATCATGATGCGGGAATCTGATGCCTTCGGTGTCAATTTCCGTGAACGAGATTTCGTTCTCGGATCTTCGAGGGAGTCGCGAAGCTTCTTTTGCGACCTAAAAAACTCCTCCAGAAGGCCTTTGTCGTACCTCCCAGGCATAATCCTTCATCGACTGCTGAGAGTGCCCCCTAAGATAAGGGCCTCCCGCGATCGTATGGATTTCGCCCTTGATCTCTCGATTGGGCAGGTTTCTTGCTCCACGGTCCGCATCTTTGCGGTATCCCACGAGCTTCCATCTGTGGATGAGATATTCTATCTCATCCTTCAGGTCGTAGCACGTCACGGTGGTGTGACCGATCGCGTTGTGGTACAAGCAGAACTTGTCCATGTGCTTCTCCGGGGTCTTTCCCCTTATCGGTTACGGGGGTTGGAAGTCAACTGCGCTCCGTTAGTTGACGTATATTTCCTCTATCGAGGCAATGAGCTCGTGGTACTTGCCGTTTCGCTGTTTGCGAGCTCGGATAATTTCTAATCCCGACCCTGAGTCGCGAGGCCTCTTCTCATCCCGTATCTATTGGCTCCCGCCTGCAGGGTTCTCCACGGGTCTCTTCTCCTTCCTTCGGTCCTCTTCGAGGTTCCCTCTAGAGGTTTTCGCAGCCCCGGACTTCTTCGAAGTCAGGGCCTCAGCGTTGACATAATTTTTTGCTCGATCCAGGAAGTCCGAATACGTCCGTGGCAGTTTCTTATTGATTGAAAACACGAAGGGCGTATTCTCGTGAACCGCGGAGCTGGCGGCCAACAGCAGGGTATCATCAGATAGATGCCCTACCTCCACCGTGGCCTTAGTGAATCTCTTCAGCTATGCCTGGATGGTTTCCCCATCCCCTTGCTTAACTCAGGAGAGGTAAGCAGGATTCTTGAGGTGTCTCCACCCTCCTAAGAACTGTGAAGCGAACCTCGCTCTCAGATCCTGCCAACTCGCGATGGAGTCGGCTGGTAGTCGATACCACTATCTTCATGCTTTGCCCGAGAGGGTCGAATCGAAAAGTCGGCATTTAATGGCATCATAATAGCCATAAGCGCGTGCCCAGGAGGACTAGACTCCCAAGTGGTCAGAAGGGTCCCCAGACACAACGAACAGGGTTACCTTCGGTAGCCTGAGTTGATCATGGATGGGGGCGTTAAGGATGTTTTCGTTCAAGAGAGTAAAATCCTCGTCCAGAATACTATCACGGGCTCTCCCGTCGAGGAGCCCTCAGAGACGCTCGATCTGCACGAGCAAGAACTCCTGGGTCGCCTGGGTCTATCTGTTGGTGGCGGTGGTAGCCGACCCATCGCAGAGTTGATCCACGACCGGGGGTCGCGCATCTCCGATACGGACCCTGGGTTGTGAAGGGGCATGTCTTGTTGGCTCCCGCAGAAGTGGGCCCAGCCTGTCAAAGACAGATCTAGACTAGGCCGAATCCTCTTCTGCGTCAGCGGCCGGTCCCGAGCCTCCAGCTCGGACCACCAACGGTCGCACACCTCCGGTATAAGCTGCGGGCTGGCGCACTGGCGCATCTCTGCAGCTGCGGAGGTTGTAGGTTTCAGCGTCTGACCTGCCATCAAACTCTTCCCGGTCGGCTACAGTGTTATTTCCGTTGGCCAATTCGGCCGCTGCCCTCTCGCAGTCCGCCTGAAGCCGTGCTCAGAGAACGTCAGCCTGCTCCTTGTTAGTGAGGAGCAGCGGCAGACTCTAGCTCTGAGCCAGTGTCTCCATCATGCCGCTCAAGTACGACATGAAGTCCTCCACCGTCTTTAACCTCTGCTCGAGCAGTTCCTGCTCGGCATTCACCGGGCTCTTCCCACGGCATCCGGTGTTGGGTGCCATTAATCTCCGACCAAATAACACCAAAAATCTTAGAGTTGAGGGGAAGAGAACGGAGTTAGAGGGAAAGAAATCTGGAAAGAAAGGCTTTGAGTGTCGGCCCTCCTTTTAGCGCCAAGCTGTTGGTGTAAAATTTGAACCAACGTCGTGATCCGCACCTCTAGGCTATGGTGCGCCAATGAAAAGGGAAGAATTGGCCGGAAAAGTTGAAAACACAAAGGTTTTTAGAGTGGTTCGGCCTACGTCCACTTTTTCTAGTATTTCTAGTAAATTTCTTATAGAGAATTTGACAAATTTTTCTTCCAACCCCCTCTCCCTTCTCCTTCCCTTCTTTTTATAGGTCGGGAGAGAGGGTTCGGTCAATGAGATTCTGACACCCAATCCCCTAAATCACGAGATTAGGTTACCAAATATACAGTCATTCATAATCCCTTAGGTTTCGGGATTGGATCACCAACTAAATACAGAGATACATTGGAAGCCGAATACCTACAGTCCCTATCCCAGGTTTTACGGGGTAGACTGTCAGACATCCCACAATCGGGGATAGTCGATCAGTACAAAAGAAAGACCTAGACTATTACGCACGGACTCCAGCTTCGGTTGGGAGTCACCAGCTTCACAGATCGAACCTTCTCCCTTGAGTAGAGTTCTTGCTTCCTCTCTGAGGCTAGCTTCGAGGATGTAGATCCTCTTCGAAGATCTGTGGCCTTCTTATCCGTCATTCTCTCTCCGAGGGTATTGTCGTAAACTCAGCACCACCTTCGGTGATGCCTTTACTGATTACCCTTGAGGGTATAAGATCGAGGGTCATCTTTGACAATCCTCGTTCATTCTACGATCAAGGGAAGCTTCCGAGATGACGTGGCAGTGTTTGCTGTTGGAATCGGGGGCTTAGGTTCGTCATCAAATGTGCCTCGGAGACTCCGCCACCGAAGCTACAACTGCTGATGAAAAATCACTTACAACAAAAAAATTTCTGGTTTTGTCACAAATCTTTAATTAGTCATTCCAAATTACAAAATTTTACTTTAGTCACAAATTGTTTATACTATAAATAATGGTGTTTTTTTTTATTTTATATATATATATTTTTAGTGATTATTGGCACGAAAAGTTCATGAACTGGTAAATGTTTTATGACTGAAAAAACATGCCAATAATTTTCTTGTAAAATTACAATCAATAAGTATTTTCTATGACAGGTAGTGGAAATCTCTTCTGCCGGATAACCATCATTTCTCAAGGAAAAAAGAAAAAAAGAAAAAAAAAACAGAAATTATGTATATCTTCTTCTTTTTCCTCTTTTGGTCCAATATGATTTTAATTTGGAGAGATCACAAAGTTTCTCTTAAAAAGATAACAGTCGTGTACTAACAATATATCTCAAGTTTTACGTCTCTTAACCATTCAGGACCATGAGTCGGTTCCCAGAAAATGCGCTCTAAACCACCCTTTAAACACAAATTTTGACTTCTTTGAGCTTCTAATTAATCTCAAAAAGGAGCATCAACGGACTAACATACCACTCTACAAAAGTAATATTTTTATAAGTTAGTGGTAAATAGCTCTACCATGTTATGTTCCACGTACGTCCTTATTAGAAAAATAGGTAATTGCATGGTAACTTCAATTGTCCACGTCTCCCAAATTTTTTTTTAATCCTAAAATAAAACTAAAGAATTAACAACTTGCATATATGGATTCAGCTAGAAGTTAGTACTATAGTTACTTTTTGCTAGAATATTAATGATCACCGACCCACTAGAAATCTTTGCCATGAGTTTGCTTTGGAAAGAGCTTTAGTAAAACTTTGTCAAGTCAATGGTAATAAATTCAAACTAATATTTAATTAATTATGTCCAAGTCTTTGCAACCGCGCGTTGTGATACTATATTAGGGCGTGAAATATTGATTTCTGGCTATAACGCGTGTTTTACTTAACAAAGCTAAGTTGGACAGCCCTAAAGTACAAAACATTTGTCATAAAATTATTCCATGGTTACCTAACTCTTTGCGTATATATTTTAGATCGATCTAATGATACATGAAATCTTTCAAAATAATTTTATGTATAAATAAAATATCGGCTTCTTAATATGTTGCATATAATAATTGTGTCTGCCAAACCACGTACATCTTGCAAAGGTGTTGCTGATTCTCCTTAAGTCCATACATAATCTGTACTGTAATAATTTAAAAAATTATTCAGAATTGTAAAAATTGATCATATCAATTAATGCGCAGCGGAATAAGAGACGTGATAAATCAATTAAACAGTTAAATCAAAACTAACAAAGTAAGATCTCATGGACAAGTTATCACAAAGAATTAACAAATATAAATTATCACATAATTTAAACAAATATAAATTATCACATAATTTAAATAGAAAAAAATATTCAAGAATTATACCATCTGTTGATTGTAAATTGATTGAGTCATTCTATTTGATCACTGTACGTTGTGAGACCGCGAAGGTTGAGCACGATTTCATATTCTGAGCCGGGTTAAACTACAATTTTACCCCTCGATTATTTCTTAATCCTCAAGTACTATTGAAATCACTAGTAAATACTTAATTCATAAACAATTTACGAATTAGAGTGCTCAAACTGTTTAGTTCTAGAATTCAACACTTAAGGGAACCATATATGTAGTTGTGAATTCTATGGCTGTAAATCACATTTTCAATACTAGTGAATTACAAACTTCTAAAATACAAGCAGTAGGCCCCAGCTGCTTACGGGCTATAACAAATAAAGAAAAAAAGTTCGTTAATACAAGGGAGTAGTCTGTGACTACTTAAGATTTAGATTAATCTTCATATGATCATCTTGTGCCCTCGATTCAATCTTTATAACAGTATTTAAATAAAGATTTAAGAATAAGGTCAGCCCTAGTCTTATGTAAAATATTTTCACTATAGTGTCATACACACTGACAATACAGATAAGACCATAACATTCATAATACTGTGGACTGGATTAGTATCTTTTGAATTTTTAATAAACATTCAATTTTATAATAAAACAAGAAATATTCTCATATAACTACTTCTTTTATTTATTTGAAAAAATATTTAATGCATCCAATTTGAAGCACATTTATAATATAACAATGTAAGCGTAGTTCTAGTTAACTCAAATGACTGGATTATTTATATAGCAAGAGCTTACAAAATTCCTTGGTGAACATAAGAATAGTAATTGGGATGTTTGCTAAACTCGCAGCAGCGTACAATTTTCTTGGTCTAATTTAATATTGTCCTATAATTAATAGATTTCCAAATCCCATGTGAAAAGAATAGGCCGGCTAGTTTACAAACTGTACAAGTTAGGATTCTTTCTTATGGATAAACTCTCCAAAAATGGAGTACAAAACTCGAGATTAATTGTAGTGTACAATATTATTACTTTGAGTTTGTAGGCCAATTGGGAATAGACAACGTTTAGACATAGTCTGAGTTGTTTAAAAATGTTAGGCAAAAGCCAATCCCAGCTTTAAGTCAAACAATACGCTCTTAAACCCTTCATTTTCTCAAATTGCTAGTTATATATATATAGCTTACTTCTCGGTGAACTTGCCAAAAATTAAGGGAATCCTTCTGGCTCTTTCTCTCCCTCTCGATTATAGTTTAAATTAATATTTATTCATTAAATAATTGCCCACATACTTATTTTATATATATATATATATTTATATATATATATATATTTATATATATAATCCTCATTGGTAAATGTAGTTTTGGCCATATGAACAGTAAGCTTCATAGGCTTGTCACACTTTCAACAATCTTCTTGGAAAATGCCATACAGCTTTTAGGTCAAACAGGATCTTTTACCGTTTGATCCCTAGTTTGGTAGACTCATGGATTCTCTTACTTGAACTTGAAGTCATGGGCTCCTTTTAACCAAGGCAAAAGCTCATGTCTTGATAATTAAAGGTTTATAATTAGTAGGCAATAATTTAAAGCAGATATTCGAATTTTAGGATTGTATGGATGCAACACGAGTTGGATTGTGTAATAACGAAGGAATTCAAGGAATATGAATCATAGTATTGCGGTCAGGGACGGATTTAGGAACTACTGGTTTTGTCCCCATTTTCACTGTTATTAGAGATCTCTATGTTATTAGAGAATTATTAATTATTGATGTAGAGTCAAACCCAATAATTATTATTTATTTATGACCTAATTGAATTATTGATTTGTTTATGTTTTTTTTTTTCTGATGGGTTTGAGCTGTAATAGAATATAGCTCAATAAAATTGGCTCCCGCCTGACGTTAATGAGGCTTACCTACTAGGTTGATCATCCCTGTTAACATCCTATAAAACAGCCCAAAATTTTTATTAATAATGAAAATAAATGCAAAAATTCTGAAAAAGAAAGAGAAAAGACAACCTAAGAAAGGAAATAAAGCAAACGCCAAGAAACAAAGAAAAATAAAGACATTTCCATAACGATCTACCCGAAGTGCCATGGGGCTTCATTAAAACCTTCAGAAGGAAAAACCACAAGGGAATATCTTCATGAAGCAAAAAGAGTGCATGATCCACAAAATCTAATTCCTAGACCTATAAAACGGCATAGGAATCATGCTCTATATGATAGACGTTTAATACTCTCTGGAGCCTCATTCCACCAAGTTCTCATCTCTGAAGTAGAAGCCAGGAAGCGAGTTTGACTGCCACACAATTTCCTTCTCTAAAAACATGTGAAACTATAGCATTAAATTTTGTCACATATTTTAAAGCTCTGATCCACCTATTTCGTATTTCCCATGGCATACGGTGCGACTGTTTCTTGAATAGTAAGACCACATAAATAGAATTTGTCTCCACCCATAAGTTTTTTTGCAAATAAGTCTCCACCCATAAGTTACTCCAACCAAATTTGTGAGCAAATTTCAGCGCCATAATAAAGCTCATAATTTCAGCCTCAAAAGCATATTTATTACATAGGTAAAAGCTGAAGCATCCCTTGATAAAACCACGACAGTTTCTAAACACACCACCACAACCTGCCTGTCATGAGGCACCTCTGGCAGCTCCATCAATATTTACTTCAGTCCAACCTTGAAGAGGGAGGTTCTAGCGTAGTTCAATAATGGCTGGGCCGATAGATGGACGACCTTTAACACCAAGGTTATGAAGAACGAGAAGGTCCTCTTGGTTTTTTTTCATGTGTCTTGGAGCTAAGTTTCTTGATTCCTTAATAGAGTCCAAAATCCATGCTTTGGAGGATACAATGTTTGCCTTTTTGTTCTCAAAGATCTGACTATTTCTAGCTCTCTGGATTTCCCACAAAGTTGCAAAGATTCTGATCTGTCGCAAGGCTTGTATTTATGAGCTAAGTTTTTCTTTCATTGTCGAGACAAAGAGGTGTTCAAAGTCCTTTGAAAAATCAAATCCCCTACCAAAAAGAGAGCTAATATAATTCCATAGTTCTCTGATGAAAGAGCAGCGGACCATCAAATGCTCTAAATTTTCCTCTTTAGATTCGCAGAGGTAACATATGCTAGGGAATGAAAAACCACGCTTCTTGAGGTTGTCTTCTGAGGCTAGACGATTGTGGAGAACTTTCTATTACGAAATTAATGGCAAATAAACGAAAAATAGAAACACGAAAATAGAGAACACACAGATTTAAGTGGAAACCCAAGACGGGAAAAAACCACTGGCAGAGGAGAGAAAATTCACTATCTGAAAGATTGGTACAAGTTACAGAGTATTTCGAAATTTTAGAAAAAAAAAATATAGAAAAAACCCTAACTCAATAGGTCCATACCGGGTTTGGGCCGCTTCCACAACAGACCCCCATTTTTTCTCAATTTTTCATTTATGTCGCACCACGGGCCTTCGGGTCGGTCCAAAAATATAATTCGGGTCACAAAACTCCAACAATCTCCACCTTGATGCGAATTCCAAAACGCAAGGAAGACACCACAAACTCCAATCTCTAATAACAAACGAATATCTCCTCCTCTTCGACAACGAAAAGCCCATAAGGCTAAACTCAACAACCAATGCCAACCAAGTCTAAGCAATGCTCAAACTTGGCAATAGGAAGTGGCTTAGTCATCATGTCTGCAGGATTATCATGTTTACTAACCTTGCTCACAACTATGTCACCACGAGCAATAACATCACGAACAAAGTGATACCACACATCAATATGTTTAGTCCTCTCATAAAACATCTGATCTTTAGTAAGAAAAATAGCACTTTGACTATCACAAAACACCGTGCTAACCTGCAATTCTTCATTCAATTCGCTAAACAGCCCTATCAACCAAATAGCTTCCTTACAAGCCTCAGTAATCGCCATATACTCGGCCTCTGTAGTGGACAATACTACTGTATGTTGCAAAGTAGCCTTCCAACTGATAGTGCAACCACTAACAGTGAAGATGTACCCCGTAAGTGATCTTCTTTTATCGAGGTCTACAGCAAAATCAGAATCTACATACCCAGTGACTCCATCTCTAGTCCTCCCAAACTGCAAGCAAACATCAGTAGAGCCACGCAAGTATCTTAGAATCCACTGAACTGCCTTCCAATGTTCCTTGCCGGGGTTTGCCATGTATCTACTAACTGCACTGACTGCAAATGCCAAATCTGGACGCGAACAGACCATGGCATACATCAGAGAACCCACTGCACTCGAATATGGAACCCGTGACATGTAATCAACCTCGTCATCTGACTGTGGACATAAGGCAGATGAGAGTCTGAAGTGAGCCGCTAATGGAGTAGTAACCGGCTTAGCACTCTGCATGTTGAACCTGCGAAGAACTTTTTTAATGTACCCTTTTTCACTTAGGTACAATATGCCTGCCCCTCTATCTCTCACAATCTCCATCCCTAGTATCTTCTTTGCTGCTCCCAAGTCTTTCATCTCAAACTCCTTACTGAGTTGTGCTTTGACTTTTCTTACTTCCTCTTTACTGCTGGCTGCTATCAACATATCATCAACGTATAATAGTAAATAAACAAACGACCCATCATCACACCTTTTTAAGTAGACACTACTATCAAAATTACTTCTTTTGAAGCCATGCGTCGTCATAAACAAGTCAAATCTCTTATACCACTGTCTTGGCAATTGTTTCAGCCCACAAAGTGATTTCTTCAACAAACAAACAAAGTCCTCTTTTCCTAAGACTGTAAAACCCTTAGGCTGCTGCATGTAGATATCCTCCCCTAACTCTCCATTTAAAAATGCGGTCTTCACATCCATTTGCTCAAGCTCAAAATCATGTAAGGCCATAATACCGAGTAAAGCTCTAATTGAACTATGCTTTACAACCGGAGAGAATACATCTGTGAAGTCTACACCTGGAATCTGACTACAACCCTTCGCAACTAGTCTTGCCTTGTACCTCGCATCTTCAACTCCTGGTGTACCTTCTTTCCTTTTAAATACCCACTTGCAACGAACAGCCTTCTTACCCTTGGGTAGCTTCACTAGGTCCCATGTACCATTCTTGTGAAGTAATTCCATCTCCTCCTGCACAGCAATCATCCATCTGCCCGAATCATCACAACTAACTGCCTCTGAATAAGAAGATGGTTCTTCATTGAAATCAATATCTTCAGCAATACTTAAGGCATAAGTAACCAATCAGCTTCACCATATCTTTGTGGGGGTTTAATAGTTCTTCTCTCTCTATCTTTGGCAATAGTATACTGCAGTGATGGAGGTGTAGCAACCCTCTGTGTCTCTGGTTCAGATTGCAATGTTGTCTCTGTAGTAAACTCTGTACCAATCTCAAACTCCACCTGTCTCTTGGACTTCTGTTGATCATCATCACTCGAGTCTTTAGAAGTTGATCCATGACTCATAGGAGTCTCATCAAATATCACATCTCTGCTTATTATCAGTTTCTTGATTTCTAGACATCATAACTTATACCCCTTTACACCAGACTTATAACCAAGAAAAACACACTTCATAGATCTAGGCTCTAACTTTCCATTATCAATATGAGCATACGCAGGGCAACCAAAGATCTTCAAATCAGAGTAATTAGAAGGAGTCCCATACCATACCTCTTGTGGAGTCTTTTTATCGATAGCAATCGAGGGGGAGCGATTGACCAAATAACATGCAAAGGAAGCAGCTTCAGCCCAGAAAGACTTCGGTAAATTTGCGTTAGAGAGCATACAACGCACCTTCTCCATTATAGTCCTATTCATCCGCTCTACTACACCATTCTGCTGCGGCGTTTTGCGTACTGTTTTATGCCTCACGATTCCTTCCTTCTTGTAGAGGACAGTAAATTCATCAGAACAAAACTCCAAGCCATTATCAGTGCGGAGATTTTTAATTTGTTTCCATGTATGCTTCTCAATCATAGTCTTCTAATCCTTGAATGTAGACAACACATCACTCTTGTGTTTCAAGAAAAAACGCCCAAAGTTTTCTGGAGAAATCATCAATAATCGTCAACATAAAACTAGCGCCTCCCTTTGAAGGCACTCTCGACGCTCCCCAGAGATCAGAATGAATATAATCAATAGTTCCCTTCGACTTATGAATGCCCCTTGAGAATCTGAACCCGTTTCTGCTTCTCGAAAACGCAGTGCTCACAAAACTGCAATTTATTAGTACTCTGCCTGTCAAGGAGTCCTCTTCTACACAATTCTGCCATCACGTTCTCACTCGTATGCCCAAGACGCATATGCCATAACTTAGTAACATCATCCTCTGATAGCGAACTAGTGGCAACAGCAGCATCACCTGTGATTGTAGAGCCTTGCAAGACATACAACCTGGCAGACCGTTGCTGACCTTTCATCATTACCAGAGCGCCTTTTCCAATCTTTAAAACTCCACCTTCACCAGTGTACTTGTACCCTTTTGAATCAAAAGTACTTAGAGAGATCAAATTTCTCTTCAAGTTAGGAACATGTCTGACATCACCAAGTGTAAGAACAACTCCATCAAACATCTTAATTCGGACTGTCCTAATACCAGCTACCTTGTAAGATGTATTTCCCCATCAACACAGCACCTTTAGGCACCAATTCATATGTTGAGAACCAGTCTCGATTAGGAGTCATATGAAACGTGCAACCAGAGTCCAAAATCCAATCCTGTCTGGCTTTCGAGTCGCCAACAGAAGTAACCAGAAGTTCACCATCACTGTGATCAATCTCCACAACACCGGCTTCACCAGATTTCTCTTGTTGTTTTCCCTGCTTGTCCCCCATTCTCTTTTTCTTGTTCTGCAACTTGTAACATTCAGTTTTGATGTGGCCTTTTTTCTTGCAATAATTGCAAGTCTTCTCAGCATTCCTGGATTTGTTCCTGGATTTCGATCTTTCCATATGCTCATCACCAGAAAATCTCTCTTGTGGTCAACCACGAACAAAGAGACCTTCTCCCTGAGCCTCAGATCCGACCACATGTTGCTTCATCTTCTCCTTACAGAATAAAGCATCATAAACTTCATCTAGGGTTAATGTATCACGACTATACAAAATCGTATCTCTAAAAGTTGCATATGAAGCAGGCAGCGAACACAATAAAATTAACCCTATATCCTCATCTTCGTACTTAACCTTCAAAGTCTGTAAATCAGCGATAATTTCCTTAAACGTAGTTAAGTGCTCTTCTACAGACGTACCTTCTGTCATACGGTGAGAATAGAGCCGCTGTTTTAGATGCAGCTTACTAGTAAGACTTTTTGTCATACATAACTGCTCCAATTTTAACCACAACGCAGCGGTAATTTTCTCCTTCAAAACGTCCTACAGAATCTGATTCGACAGATGAAGATGAATCTGCGATAAGGCCTTTCGATCCTTACGTTCTTTCTCCTCCTTTGTCCACGACGAGGGCATCTTTTCAAACCCTAACAATACATCATCTAGATCCATCTGCGCCAGTACAGCCCGCATCTTAACCTGCCATAACGAAAATCTGGGGTTGCGATCCAAAAGCGAAATATCGTATTTCATGGTCACCACTAATCAGATCAAGCCAAGCTCTGATACCAATTGTTACGAAATTAATGGCAAATAAACGAAAAATAGAAACACGAAAATAGAAAACACACAGATTTAAGTGGAAACCCAAGACGAGAAAAAACTACTGGCAGATGAGAGAAAATTCACTATCTGAAAGATTGGTACAAGTTACAGAGTATTTTGAAATTTTAGAAAAAAAATATAGAAAAAACCCTAACTCAACAGGTCCATACCGGGTTTGGGCCTCCGCTTCCACAACAGACCCCCATTTTTTCTCAAGTTTTCATTTATGTCGCACCGCGAGCCTTCGGGTCGGTCCAAAAATAGAATTCGGGTCACAAAACTCCAACACTTTCCATGCATGGATAAATTGATGGGGTAAAATATATAGTTTCCAAAGAAATCTGGCCCAGTGTTTATTTGATTGATTATCGCAATAATTCTCAAAGAAGATTTTGCTTGACACCTCTCTATCTCCTAAAAGAGACCATATGGGTTTATCACTCGGACCAAGAATGCTCTTGGAAATTAGAGTATTGAGCTCCGGAATTTTGAATACAGTTCTGCTGGAATAGCTTAACCGCCTCGCCAATAGTCATCTATCTTCCCTAATAAGTTATTTGCCAAGTACTCTTGAATTATAAGGAGATCGATAAGAGATTTCACCAACCAATTATCTCTCCAAAAATCGATGTTGGAATCCTCACCAGGTAGCCATCTGATTTCTTGTGAAAGCTCGTAGAAAATATCCTTCATGCATGTCTACATGGAGGAGGCAAAGATGGTCCTTCTCAGACTCATACCCTTCAAGAGGAAGCATTTTTCAAGAATTTAGTTGCCCAATTATCTCTTGTAATCTAGCCCCGGCAGAATTTTTTAATGAAAGCCCTGTTAACCAAAGGTAAATCTTTAAACATAAGACCCCTTTTATCTTTGCTCAAACAAACTGTATGTCAAGCAACTGTAACCAGTTTACGATCCATAATAGATCCCGTCCAAAGGGAATTTCAAATACAAGAGTTCATATATTTCAAAATGTTAGCCGGCCACTTGTAAATAAAGAAAGAATAGATGAAAGTACCAGTAATGGCTGCCTTGTTCAAAGCTAGACGATGCGCTATAGAAAGCGATTTACCTTTCTAACTAAGTAGTTTGCTTTTGTTCTATCGCTCAGAGGTAGCAAAAACTCTTTTTTTGGCTTACCTATAAAGAGCGAGATAGTTGAACGGAAAGGCACCATGCTGTGTTGGCCAAATGTCGAGGATCTGGGCCCATAAGGCATTGCCAATATATTTTCCAAAATATATTCTGGATTTATCCACATTCACCACCTGGCCCGATATGTGACCGTAAAAGTTGATCGCGAATTTTAGAGATTGCGTATTGTGTTTAGAAGCCTGGCAAAAAGAAGGATATCAACGGCATAAAGTAGATGAGATTGAGCACCAAAATTGCACCCAGCTAATGTGTATATGAGAGCGTCCGATTCACCCAATATACTGAGGTATCTACTAAAGAAATCCTCACCGATATTAAAGAGTAGTGGTGACATAGGGTCTCCTTGTCTAACTCCCCGGAGCAACTAAAGATACCAATAGGCAAGCCATTAAGGAGGATAGATAATTTGGCAACTTTGAGAATGTTGAGAATCGATTTACAGAAGAGGTCTGAGAATCCAAATATTTTAGAACTTTGATCAAGAAATTCCAGTCCAGAGTGTCAAAGGCTTTTTCTAATGTCGATCTGAATGGCCATATTTTGTGAGTTCTTTGACCTATCGAGGCAATTTACTACTTAGAAGCTACTGCGATACAATCGTGGATTTTACGCCCTCTAATGATACCAAATTGTTGTGGTTGCACTATTTTATTAGTAATAATGTTAAAGGCGGTCAGTTAGAATTTTTGTGATAATTTTAAAAATAAAATTACCAGGAACTATTGGCCGGTATTTATATGCTTCCAAAACTGCTTTTGGAATAAGTACTATAAAATTCGAATTCGGATTCTGAAATTTTTCCTGTTCTGAAAAAATTTTGAAGTGCCTTTATGACATCTTGACCCACCGTATTCCAGCAAGATTGACAGAAAATGCTATCAAAATCGTCAAGTCCTAGCGCCAAGGCATTCATTTCGAAAACTGCTAGCTTGACATCCTCTGGAGAAGACATACAAGTAAGATAATTATTCTCCGCTTCTGAGATTAGATTCGGGATAGCCTCATTCACGAGATGAAGATCAATGTCTGTGCAGGTGGTTTGATCGTTGAAAAGATAGTTGTAAAAATTAATAACGTGGTCCTTGATAGCTTCCTTATCGGTGCAAACCCATCCATTAATCATGAGCATTGATATTACTCTATTTCTTGTATTCGATTTCACTGATTTATGGAAGAAGCAGAGTTGCGATTTCCTTCCTCTAGCCATTTCGCACGTGACCGTTCTCTGTAAAAATTAGATTCTGATTCCAGAGCAGAGAAAAATTGATTGTGGGCTGCAGTTTCTAGCTGGAATAAATCACTTGAGTAACCTCTATTAGCAATGAGCAATTGTATATTTTCGAGTTCCTTTTTTGCTTTAGCCACCCGTTTGTGAATATTCCCAAAAATAGTGTGATTCCAAACTTTAAGGTCTTTCTTAAGGCTTCGAAGTTGGGAGGTAAGGACAAAGATACTACAACCTGATGGGTTCTAGGATTTTTATTTTTCTTCAACAAATCTTTTAAAGTCTTCATGAGCAATCCACATTTTCATAAATCTGAACGGTCGTGGTCCCTTGTGTGCATGCTCAGAGAATTGTAAGACAAGTGGGTTGTGGTCAGAGGAGTGTCTCGGGAGGGTGAAGCAGTCAGTTTGTTCCCAAAATTCTATCCATTCTGAATTGCAAAGCACTCTATCTAGTTTACACTCCATGTAACCCCTCAACGAGCGACGAGCCCAAGTGAAATGAGCTCTTTTTGTTTCAACTTCGTGAAGGTCGTTCTCAGCAATCATGTTGGCAAAGTCATAGATAAAGTAGTTGGGTAAGTTGCCTCCCATTCTATCATAAGCTCCAAGAACCGAATTGAAATCTCCAAGAAGGATTCATGGGGAAGAATGAGGTGAGAGACTACATAGAGAGTTCCATAGTCTTTTGAGAGAACCAATGAGAACGCTGGAATAGATAAATGTGACTCTGAAAAGGTTGAAAGACCCGCCAAAGTCTAGTGTATTATCCTATTCAGAGTTGAAAACTACATTAGGACTCTGGATGTTATTATAGCATAGGATCCAAATTTTTGAGCATCCATCCCTAGAGTTAAAGGATAATAAATTCATATTAGTAGAGCGTAAAAAAGATAATGGTAACTTATCTAGTTCTATCATCTGTTCGGCAAGATAAATCATGTCCGGAGAAATCTGATTAACAAAGCTAAAAAGAGTATCTATGGAGGATTCATTTACAATCCCTCTGATGTTCCAAAAAAGGAATTTCATGAGGAATTATTGGGGGTGCAGCCTCCTAGCCCGAGTAGTAGAGTGTTTTTTTGGGATTTTTTTTTCCAGTCTTTTTTGTAACTTTGGTAGGTTGCTCTATTCTTTAGCTAAATCAACCCATGGGTTTGAAGTAATTATACCAACTTCTTTAACTGCAATATTGGATGGCTATATTGTAGTGGCCGTTGAGTTGGGGACCGCATCTGTAAGCTCAACAGTTAAATTCAGCCCCGAAGATGATGTAGTGGTGACTATTTCATTGTCTAGTAAAGAATCTTTTCCATTTGGGTTTGTTATTAGAGCAGGCTTAACGATTGGTTCAACCGCTTGGTCTGACTTTGCCTGGTCTTCATTCACAGGGAAGGTTGACGGGTCTGCCCTTGAACTCATTCTATTTTGGGCGCCCCGAATGAGAAAATTCTGCCAAGTGGGTTATTGTGAATCATCAATGGATCAACCCTACCAGGTGATGTTTTGTCGCAAGCCTGAGAGGTGTCCGTGCTTCCAATCGTGTTGGGATGAGTCTTCCTTTGAATCCCTTGGTAATTAGGGGACCCTTAGGGTGACCCTTTGGTTGAGGGGGTTTTGGTTTTGTTTTCAAATTCTTTCTGTAAGAAGCAATCAAATGCCCAACTGTACAGTTTCGACAAAATTCTGGCAACTTTTCATAAACCAATGAGATAAATAATTTGTATCCTTCTCGTTCGATCATCAATGAATCTAGAATGTCGTTCGAAAGATCAACATCAATAAGTATTTTGGCAAAGTGCCCAAAGTTACCTTCTATCGTAGCCTTATCATTTTTTAAGAGGGCTTCTATTCCACGAGCAATATTCATCAGTATTCCTTCATCCCAATATTCACATGGGAGGTCATGCAGGCGAACACAAACTTGGGCATTAGTCGGCATCTATTGATTTGGATTGAAGTCCGGGCTACATTTTTGAAGTCTGACCGAACCAGGCTTGAGCGTCCAGCTTCCCATTGACCAAATTCGATCTCTGTAAGTGTGGTTGTCAAAGTGGAGGTTAAAAAATCCTTTTCCCAATGAGATCGTTCTTCAATTTCCAATTGGTTTCCAAACCTCCTGCAACCGTTTTTTGAGATCATCAAATAGTCAAGGTTTCTCTCCTTTGAGGAGCGTGATCTGTCCAATAAGATATTCCTTGCACAAATTGATTCTTCTTGCATAGGCTTCTTTATCAATCTTGACGCAGATTACCTCTCCATGTTTGTAAATCCCGCCTTAAGTTTGAGTGCAGCGATTGATGATTCATCGAAGAAACTAACACATCATAAGATCGTTTGGGCAGTTGTACATCTTGATTGACGTTTGAAGTTGCCATAATTGACGGCAGGAATGGAAGAGTAATCAGAAAGAACTAACACGCCAAAAAGGACCGTGAACCAAACGGACAAAGTCGACTACGGAGAGCAAAGGATCAGGATTGGAAAATCCCGATAACAGAGGAGCAACTCTGCCGAGGTACGCTGGAGAAGAATAGGTCGGAGGAAGAAAGCGGATGGGCACGCCGGTGAGATGTAGAGGACCTCACGATATCAATGCCGCCAAGAAAAATCGTAAAAAAAACCTAGAGAACCCAAGTCTCACGAATTATCGGCAATACTTTTTTTTTTTTTTTGCTACTAATTATCAGCAATACTTGCTCAACAGAGATGTGTAACTGTTCAGATAGATGTCTTTGATGACATCGAGATAAATTCTTTCTAGAAAGCTCTCATGGTTCAAAAGCCCGTCGCCAGCCAATATATGCCCAATATAATCCATTGTTCATTATATTAATTAAAGTTTTTTTTCTAAGTTGAACCCAAGCCTATTAAGATAAAGAAATCCTAAACTTATAAAAAAATAAAAATAAAATATAGTCAAGATACACTTTGTAACAAGATGAAAGATGAATTTTTAAGTAATTATTTGTTAGTGTATATTAAAAAAAATTGCTAAAAAATTTAATATAGATTCAATTATAGATGATTTTCGTGACACGCAAGATAAACGTTATGTATACAATTAATACTTTGAAATATGTAGACTATAGTTATAAATATTTATATGAAATTTGACACAAATATATTTGTTGGATACTTTAACTTTTAGTAGTTGGCCTCCTTCAATCGTATAATTCTCACTCCGTCCCTAATTGCGGTCAACTTTTGCCATGATAATTGTATATATAATTTGAACTAACATGACAAATAAACCAGGCGGATGCCAATAAGATTGGATGAATGCAAATCATATGTCAGAATTGTGTGTTGGACCAATCAAAGTTCGTCATGTCATGGTTAAATTTTATCTTCTACTTTACAAACTAACGAGCGTTTCTTGTTTTGTTTAAAAAATATAGTTACTCATCAATTGTCTCAAATTTTAATACTACATTAATGAATAACATAGATATTTTTATTTTTTGTGTTTTGCTTCTTAAAACAATGAACATTATTTTTCTATAAATAAAAAAATAAATAAAATTGGCTTCTAGAATGTGTCATGTATAGATTATTGAATACATATATGATAGATTAAAATAAAAAATTAAAAAAAAAAAACTTCATTGGGCAGAGTCACATGAGTAAAAAAAAAATTCATTCACTATAAACCTATAAGGCAAAATAATATATTCAAATAAAAAATTTAGCACTACAACAATCTATAAAGCATATTAAAAAAAAGAAAAAAAAACTTATAACATATATAGATATATGTAATAAGGCATGGCTTAACTCATAGTTTTGCCATTGCTGCAAACTTTTTCTAGTACAAGAAAAATCAGAGGAAAATTGAAGAGTGGTGTGAAGTGTATTGAATAAAGAATTTTCTATGGAGATTGAAAAGAAAAGCCCGACAAATGTCAGAACAAAAAAAAAAAAAAAAGAAGGAACAGACTGATTGTAACAACCCGACTTTTCAGACGGTTACTTAACATTAAATTTTACTTTATTTTAGGCAGAAAATCGTAACATTTTTTTATACATATATACTTTGTAAAGAGGACATAATAACACTTTTATAAAGAGTGTTAGTGTTTCTATTATTAGCATTTTGTTTGCAAATTAATTATTCAATATTTGGTAATTATTGCTTGATTATTTGCCTTGATTTTGAGAGAGCTGAAATTTATTAGCTGTGATATCATCTTTACTTACTAATCTCTCTATGTTTGGAATGTTATTATTCGTCATTAATGAGAGAGATTACATTCGGTCAACTTTAGAGAGAATCTGTCTGGGTGTTCTTTAGGGTGTTACTCAGAGACAGGTTGAGACACCCAGTCTAGCGCATGGAAACAAAAAGTTTTTAGAAGATTGTTGACCAAGCTTTTGATGATTGTCTCTACAGCTCATGCACTCTCATCTACTAATATTCTCTCTTAATGAAGAAATATTCCATGAGTAATGAAGATTATTACACACATTTAATTGGATAATTAATGTGTGCTTTTCATAGAAAGTCTTCACCTTGTTGGCTCTTTTATTATACGTTGAAGATATTTTTCATTCATCTCTTTAATTTTGTATTTTGAGAGTCTGTACTTTTTTGGGTTTTGAGATAAGAGAGAGAGAGAGAGAGAGGGGGAGAGAGCTTTTGTATCTATTCCTGCTTGAGAGAGAAGAGTGTATTCGGTGAGGATGTCTTTTATGGGTGTTTCAAGATTGTAAACTGATTGTACCAGGTGTCACATGTGAGTGTGCTGTGAAGAACGGGGGGATCTCGTTAAGGGTAGATCACTAGGTCTAAAGGGGCGACGACGAAAGAAAGTGGAGGGATTCCAATACAAAATTTTTGCCTAGTGTCAGAAATTTATGACAGTATTTTAATGTGTATTTTTGTTATTGTCAGAAATTTCTTACAATTTTATGGCTAGTTTTTAAATTTTTTGAAACTGTGACTATTTTTTAAAAATACACAGTCTAAAATGGCTATTTACCTAACTGACCCTAAAATTTAAATGAAAATTCATGGGCAGACTTTTAAATTTGATGTACATAAAAATCAAAGGAGAATCTGGAAAACGTTCTGGAAAAACTCCCAATATTTTTTTAAAAATTTACAACTTTTCAGTTTTGAGTTTTTTCAAAAAAACGTGCAGATCTTATGCTTTACTGTGACAACAGTGGAGCGGTGAAAAATTCCAAAGAACCTAGAAGCCACAAAAAAATTGGGCAAACACATTGAGAGAAATATCACCTCATCAGAGAGATCGTGTATAGAGGAGACGTCAATACGATTAAGATTGCTTCAGAAGATAATTTGGCCGACCCTTTCACCAAGACACTGCCAGAAAGCGTTTTGAACAAACACCTATTAGGAGTAGGACTTAGACACATGACCCATCTGATTTAGGACAAGTGGGAGATTGTTAGGAAAATGCCCTTGAAATTAGATGTAGTAAATATTTTATGAATATATTAAAATAAGTAGTCATTTGTGAATTTTGTTTGTTTTATTATATTATAAAATGAATGTTTATCAAAATCGTAAATATGTTAGTATGGTTATAATTTTAGTATATAAAGAGTTTTACGCACAAGATGATTAAAATTATAAATTAAAATATTTAAACCAGATCAAAGAGTATGGATCTTTATGACTGTTATTCACTAATAATGTCTCTGATGTTATGAACGTGACCGTCTGATCCGGATGATCAGTGTGTGTGACATTAGAATATAGGTATTTTATATAATGATTGATTATAGGACTTGGACCGACCTGATCATAGAAACTTTATTTCAGTGTCGTTATAAAGATTCTGATATACGTCAAACGATGATCAGATGATGGTTGATCTCATCCTAAGTAATCCATAGACTCTTTTTACGGGTTGATGGGTTCTTTAATTTATTCATTAAAGCCCAAAGATTATTGCGCCCAACACTTGCATATACAGGTTTGGAAGTAGTTCCAGACATGGATAAGCCACTAATGCTTTACTGTGACAATAGTGGAGCGGTGAAAAATTCCAAAGAACTAGAAGCCACAAAAGGGGCAAGCACATTGAGAGAAAATATCACCTCATCAGAGAGATCATGTATATAAGAGACGTCAACGTGGTTAAGATTGCTTCAAAAGACAATGTGGTTGACCATTTCACCAAGACACTGCCAGAAAGCGCTTTCAACAAACACCTATTAGAAATAGGACTTAGACACATGACCCATCTAATTTAGGAACATGGGAGATTGTTAAGAATATGCCCTTGAAATTAGATGTAATAAATATTTTATAAATATATTAATAAAAGAAGTAGTCATTTGTGAATTTTGTTTATTTTATTATATGATAAAATTAATGTTTATCAAAATCCTAAATATGTTAGTACGATTATAATTTTAGTATGTAAAGAGTTTTACGTACAAGATGATTAAAATTATAAATTAACATATTTAAACTAGATCGAAGAGTGTGGATCTCTTTGATTGGTATTCACTAATAATGTTCATGATGTTATGAACGTGACCGTCTGATCCGAATGGTCAGTGTGCGTGACACTAGAATGGAGGTATGATTACATAAGACTTGGACCGACCTGATCATAGAAACTTTAAGTGTTGTTATAAAGATTCTGATATAGGTCAAACAATGATCATATGATGGTTGATCTCAATCCTGAGTAATTCATAGTCTCTTTTTACGGATTGACGGGTTCTTTAATTTGTATGTTAAAGCCCAAAGATTATTGGGCCCAACACTTGCATTTTCGAAATTGGCAGTTCGTACTGGCTGGAATATGAATTATAGATAATGAATTCACAACGGAATAGTAATAATAGTTCCTTTATGTGTTGACTTCTGAAACTAAATGGTTTGAGCGCTCTAATTCGTAACTAATTATGAATTAACCATTTACTAGTGAACTCAATGGTACCTAAGGACTCAGACATAATCAAGGGGTAAAATATTAATTTAACCCGACTTAGATTATAAACCATTTTGTGAAGGATCAACAATCATATAATGATTATATCAATGGACAATTTGCAGAGCCAATCAAATAAATAATATATGTGCAATTCAAGAGTTCAGTACCAGATTTTTAGTAGAGTAATATCGAGATTAATAAATGGAGAATTATATTAAAGAACATTAATATAATTTTTTAAGTTTATTGAAGCTTGAATTCACGGGTCTATAGTCATCGCTCCATCTGAATGAATCGAACTACTATTCTCGTAGAATAATTAATAGTTAATTATTTTCTCACTATTTGTGTTTTGGACCACAAATAATATCACGAGGAGATCCCTCCTAGTGATAGGCACCTACTTTGAGGGTATTTTAGAGTATATTACTATTTTATAATTTGATAATTAGATTATTAAATTTATAAATTAATAATTGTATTAAATATAAGATATTTATAATTTATACTTAAAGATTAAATATAAAAAATAGTTTTGCAATAATTATCTAGTTAGTAGATAATTATAAATTTAAATAATATATTAGATATTTTATTTTGATTTACATACTAATTGGTTTAGGATTTGGAAAATCAATTCCTTGTCACTATTGATGGGCGAATTTCTGTGCAACATAGAAAAGGAGAATTATCTTTATTTAAGTGTATTTAGATAAACTAGATAAAAATCGGAAAATAGGAATTTATTTTTGAGAAAATTTTTTGTCCTATTTTTTCCTAGAGTGGCTGAATATTTGAGCAAGGAAAAGTAAAAGAAAAAGTTTTTCAAATTCCTATTCTTGCTCATTAATATTATTAGATAATTATTTATTCAAATATTATTTTTTTTAAATAATAAAAAAGATATTTTTTGTTTTTGAAATTGAGAAACATTCCAATCCAACTATGCTTGTAGTTGACGAATTTTAGCCCATCTATGGGCCTAGAAATATATCCTTTGTAGCAAAGGAAAATAACCTAAGTCATTATAATTTATGGATTGCTAAAACTCTACTAATTTTTCTATAGCTTTTAGAAAAAGAAAAGGGAAACATAGATTTTTAAGGATTTAACCAAAGTTTTGGCTAATTTTTTAGGAATTGGTCATACTTTCATGAAATTAAAGATTTAGCCATAACATACATGTAGCATAATACGATACGTGTGTAACATAATACGATACACGTATGTTACAGTTAAATTCTTAATTTTGACATTTTAGGACTAAATTCTTCAAACTTTACCTTTAAAATGACTAATTTCTTAACTTACCCAAAGAAAAAAGTTTTCTTCCCCCCTGACACTAAAATTGCCGCTGCGGCTGTTGCAATTTCTGAGGTACAAATGTCTTTGCGGTTCCTTATTGTGAGACCATCTTTACGACATTAAAGTTTTACGTGCAATTCGTGTCTTATAGGAATCTTTTGGTGCTATTCGAACTGTGAGATCTTTTGCGCAAGAAAGCTACGAGATATCACGTTACTCTGAGAAAGTTGATGACACAATTAAGCTCGGTCTTAAACAAGCTGTGATTTTCTAAGCCTTCATTAAATTTCTCTCTCTCGGAGACTCTATTTTTAACTTTTTCTTTAATCTGCTATAGCAAGTGCTTGGACTCTTTATAGGAGGTCTAAATGCAGCATCGACGCTATCGGTTATTGTAGTAGTGATAGATGGAGCTACTTTGACAATTAAAGGTTTCATGACACCCGGTGCTCTCACATCCTTCATTCTCTATAGCCTAACAGGTACTCTATTTTACTCGAATTACGAATGCAAAATGAAAGCATGACTGTCATCTCAAATGAATTTAAGTGTTGATTACTAGCTTTATGTCCAAATTTCTTGTTACTCCCACTTTAACTTGTCTGTACCGGCTTGCAGTTGGATCTTCTGTCTCTGGGTTATTAGGGCTATATGCAGTGGCAAAGAAAGCTGCGGGAGCAAGTAGGCGGGTTTTTCAGCTTCTGGATCGCGTATCTTCTATGCTTAAGGAAGGAAATCAATATCATTTGGGGTAATTCATTATACATCTATCGGAAACAAGCTTGTCAAAATCCTCTGTTTCTAATATTAGGAGGTAGAATGATGGCAAAATCGAAAGTGTCGTTCAGAAGTCCGTGCCTAAAAGGGAAATCTCGAGACTCAAAAAATGCTCAACCTTCGCAAATTTGCTCTCAGTTCTAAGAAAAATTATCAAATTGTGCCTTTTGTTGCAGTGACGAAGATGGAGAAGTCGAGTTAGGTGATGCTTTGTTCTATTATCCATCTTGCCCCAACCATATGGTGCTCAAGGTAACCCTTTCGCGTGTATGGCAAAGAGCCTATCGATCACGAAAGAAAGTGGATAGCTTCAAGCATTACACTGATATGATAACAGCGCCGTAACATACTTCTTTCATTTTCTGGGAATTACATTAAAGTTAAAGCCTGGCTCAAAGGTTGCTCTCGCTGGTCCTAGTGGCGGCAGTAAGGTAAAAAAGTCATCCTTCAAACTTTAACCTTACTTTTTGGTTTGAGTCATAGACTGGCTATTTTTCATTAGCACTGCTAGGGCACAAACTCTCCGAGTTAAAGCATAGGTCTGACCACTTAGTATGATATATTCAATTACATTTTATCTTTGCTTCAGACCACAATAGCGAACTTGATCGAACGATTTTACGACCCAATCAAGGGAACTATTCTGGTAAAAGGTTTGCCTTTGGTGGAGACATCACTGAACATCTACACCAAAAGGTAATTAAAACACCAACCACGCTTTATGGTGATTTTTCTGATAATATACAGTTATGTGTTTGACATGAATCAACTCTACTTTTTAATATATATAGATAAGTATAGTGAGCCTGGAGCCAATTCTATTCAACTGTTCCATTGAGGAGAACATAGCCTATGGTCTCGATGGCAAAGTCAGCAGCGCCGACATAGAAAACGCCGCTGTAAGCTCGTCATAATATTATTTCTCCCCTAGTAGAGAATTACCTTTTATCCTTGGTACATTTGGATTCTAAACATTAGATACCAACGATGACACATAATGCAGAAAAATGGCCAATGCACACGAATTCATATCGAAATTCCCAGACAAGTGCCAAACTTTCGGGCGAGAGAGAGAGAGAGAGAGAGGGGTGAGGCTTTCGGGAGGTCAGAAACAAAGAGTGGCAATCGCCAGAGCCCTCCTGATGAACCCGAGAATCCTTCTCTTGGATGAAGCCAGAAGTACAGGTGTGTTTTACGCGACTTTTTTCCTTTTTTTTTTTTTTCCGCTCTTGGATTTGATACTAAATTTACAACTAACGGATAAAAAAAAACTCTCGGTTGTATACATTTTTTCTACGACGCCATGGACGCACTTAGGAAAGGAAGGACGGTTCTGGTCATAGATCATAGGCTTTCTCAACGGTTAAAAACCGCAGACACTGTTGGTGTTGTTTCGGATGGACAGATAGTTGAAAGCGGCAGTCACGAAGGAACCAACTAAACCGGAGATATAACACAGAGCATGTGTTGCAAAGAAAGCAAGGTTTAGAATCTCATTAGCGTACTTCTTGAGAGGGAGACGGGCGCCGTTGGCGTGAGGCGGCACCGCCATGTTGCATAAAAGTGTCACTCTTGATTGAATCGAATCCGAACCGAATCGAATCGAATCAATTGATTGATTGATTTTCCAAGTGCAAGTAAAGAAAAAGAGCATAGCTGAGGTGGCCTGAATGGTGTTGCCGAGGTTGAGCGGAGTGGCTTGGGCGAGGACGAGGTCGCCGAGGTCGGCGCGCTTGAGGTGGAGGCCTGCGACGCGGTGGAAGCCGGAGGCCATGTGGGCGGCCATGCTGGCTAGGGCCGACACCCCGCCGCGCAGCACTTGAGGGTCACGAGTCACGACTCACGCGGAGCCGCCCCGTCACCCTCTGCGGGGACACCTATTCGAACTCGAACCCAATCGCCTCCAGTGGAGCATCCAAACCCTCCTGTCTCTCTCTCTCTGTCTTTGATCCTTCTTCTTTCCGATCCCTTTCCCATTTCCCACCACTCTAATAATATCCTCGATCCGATCTTCTCATCTGATCTGATCTGATGTACACTTAATTTCTTTCTGACAAGTCAAACACCAGGTCTTCTCTCCTCCTCTATTTATTATTATTATTATTATTATGAATGTAGTTTTGGCCTTTTGGGATTAGATGGAGGTGGGGGCAGTAGTGGGTAGGTAGATGTATGAGGATTTGATCTCATACTCGTATCTTTTGGTGAACGTGATAGATGTTTGTTTGTTTGTTTGTTACTTGTTGTTCCCACACTGACACACACACTCTCACTCGTCTTTTTTTTTTTTTGGTCCTTGAAATCAAAAAAACAAACAAAAACCAGAAATTAAGTGTCTTTGGTACGAAAGAAAAGTGAAGGAATGAATAATATAGGGCTGCTCATCGGGCAGGCAGGCGGGTGCCGAGCACCATAATGACATAACCGACGTCGAGCGGGTGAGGAAAAATCTATGCCGATTTTCAACCGATATTAGGTGGGCGGGCGGGTGGCCGGTCGAGTGGCCGAGTATAGAGAGGATAAAAAATAAACTAGCATCGGTGAGGATTAAGCAAGGAGAGAGGTGATTCATGGCGGGCATTAGGCGAGAGAGTAAGAGGGCTCGAGAGGTAGATAAGAGAGCGAATCAGAGAGAGAGAGGAAGATGATTTTTGTGTACCATTTGCCCTTATACTGTTGAGCATTGAATTGTTTTGGCAACAAAAATATTGAGCACTAACCTTCATGTACCAATGTGTATGATATGAAGCCATGAGCACTGTACAATCACCCAGCAAGCAAAAGAAGAAATAAGTGAATCAATTATGGACAAAGCAGCTTGACTGTAAGAATTGGGAGGAGTCCTAACAAACACTTTGATCAGAAACAATAAAGCATCTACAACATCTAATTATAAAGCATCGAGCGGGCGGGTTTTGTCCGGAAAGATATCACCATACCCGCCGCCCGCCCGTGTATAGGCCACCATCGGGCGGGTCCCGTCCGAGCCTTACGGGGAAATCAATTCATCCGCTCATTGGGGCGGGTGGCCGGTCGGAAGTTCGGGTGGCCGGTCGGGTGGCCTTTTTTGTGCACCCCTAGAATAATATAGAATAGATTTTGGGATGAGAGTTTAAAATTTGTGTTGTTTCATAAAAAATAAAATGTGAAAAAAAAAAAGAAAAATAAAAGAGATAAAAATGGAGGTGGGTGGGGTCTATAATTTTTTATCTTTTTAATATTAGAAAGAGAGGTGAAAGTGAAAATTTTTTATCAAAACAAACAAGAACAAATTACTTTTTTGTTAATTTTTTTATTATAAAAAAATTAAAATATATGAATATTGAATAAAATGGTAAATTTATAAATAAAAAATTTTCTTTTTTTTTATTATACCAAACAGAAAAAAGAGAAAAATATTTTTTTTTCATTTTCTTCTCATTTTCTATCACCTCATATATTCTTTTCCATTCAATTTTCTTTCTCTCTTATCAAATATAGTGTAAAAGTGTAACACACATGAGCATAGATTATCATTATGGCAAAAAAGTAACATTCCTCAAAATCCAACCTCTTAAAGGGCAATTGCAAAATAAGGTCATTCTTAGTAATGCTTAATAATTTGTACTCTAATTTGTGTGTTCTATTTGTTTCCACTCTATGTTTGTAGTGTAAATTATGAAATATAAATTAAAAGTACAACACATATAGGGCATAGATTATCATTGTGGCAAAAGATGGGCATTTCTCAAAATTCCACTTTTTAAGGAGGAATTGCAAAATAAAGTTATTTTTAGTGCCACTTAATAATCTATGTTCAAAGTGACGTGCTCTTTTGGTTTTCACTCTATGATCGTAGTATAAATTTTAAGGCATAAATTATAACTCCAACACATATGTGATATAAATTAGGGTTATCTACATAAACACCCCCCAATGTTGTGCTATTGTTGCAGTTTGCACCCTAATGTTTAAAAACTATCATTCTTGCCCCCTAAAGTATTAAAAACTTATAGATATGCCCCCTCTGTTACAATTTGTAAAAAAAAAAGATTAAATTAATAGCATAATATTATTCTGTTGGCACCTGTACAATTTTTAAAGATCAACTGCTTTCAAATTAAGAAAATTATAGTAATTAATTCTATATTTATTTTCACAAACACCCCCTTATGTCGTCTTTTCTTCTCAAAATGCACCTCGATCTTTTAAAATTTTGTATTCATACCCTTAAAAAATTGTACAGGCACTAACAGATTAATATTACGTAATTAATTTAACCCATTTTTGATACAGATTATGACAGATGGGGCAAATCTATAAGTTTTTAATACTTTAGGGGGCAAAAATGACAGTTTTTAAACATTAGGGTGCAAACTGCAACAATAGCACAACATTGGGGGGCATTTGTATAGATAATCCTATAAATTATTATTGTGACAAAAGAAGGGCAATTCTCAAATCCCACGATAATCTACTGTTGGACTTGTTCATCATCCTTCTATAGTAAGGAGATCTAAAGAAAGTGCCAGAAACTACGAAGGAAAAGAAAAGAAAAATAAAACTATAGTGCCAAAGAATTTAAAAGAAGAACCTGGAGTATCAATGAACCATTTAATGCTGGAGAGCATTGAAAAAAAGCCATTAAATGACGGGATTTCTTGTTTGGGGAACACCTAGAAAAAAAGATCAGTGGAGAACGATGTTGAGAATTATTATTGGAGTTAGAAGAGATATACAGTAACTATTACTCACGTCACCTCATCTAATTATTATAATAATTCAAATATAAATAATAAAAATGAAATTTCATAACTATTTATTCTTGAAAGAAAAAAAACACCATCGACCTCAAGAGAAAGAGATAAAGAAGGAGAGAAATGAAAAACTAAATAAAAAATTTAATTTTTTTTAAATTATTATTTTTTGTTTAATTTTTAAAAATTTTATTGTCAAAAAGACCAAAATATCCTTTAAAAATGACTCACGCACTACTCACGTGTGAATTTCCGTAAAAAAAAAACGAAAATTAGAAGGAATGATCTAATTGCAACGATTTGGTGAGAATGGGGACCCGATTGCCAAAATATAAAATTAAGGACCACATTCCAACCGAGCTATAAGGTGAGGGGCCACCAGTGCTAAAAACCCTAATCATTAATCTAACCTCTAGTCTTTTTAAAAATTACACGTATACCTAATATTTTATTTTTATTTTTAAAAAATTACACTTATACCCAATATTGGGGTATAAATGAACTTTTTAAAAAATTTTGATGTTAGAATTAATGGTTTTTATAAAGAGTAGTTTTGTAATTTTGAAAAATTGTAAGATTTAATCAACGCAAAAGAATATTTTTAAACCGATTTTAAAAACTGAATGACCGTTTCGGAATTACTAAAAACAGAAGATGAAATCAAATTTTCAATAAAACTTAGGGACTATTTTAGAATTTTCTTAAATTTTCGTACTATACTAGATTTATGTCAAACTGTATCACGCAAAGAAATCTTCTAATCAAGTTTTGGATTTTTTTAAGAAAAATTCCTAAAAAATCCCCGAGTTTGATCGAAATTCTAATTTCGTTCTTATGTTTTTTAAAATTCCTAATCACTCTTTTAGTTGTTGAAATCGGTATAAATAAATTATTTGATTCGAATTTGGTTAACATTCACATCTAAAAAGACATTATTACCCTTTATCAAAATAATATATTACTTCTTAACTTTTTTTTCCTCCATATTCTAATTTTTATTTCCAAAAAACAGTCAAATACTAAGGGTGTGTTTGATAACACTTTCATTTTATATTTTTTGTACTTCTAAACAAAAAAGTACAATTTTATTTTTAAAAACACGTTTGGTAAATCTAGTTTCTTTTTCTTTTTTTTTTTAAATTGGAAACATATTTTAAAAAATAGAAGAAATAAAAAACTCTTGTTTTCAAAAATTTTTTAAACAAAACATCAAATCTTAATAACTTTTTTTCGTATTTTCTCAATTCTACACTCGCATCATACTTTATCTTTATGTTTTTTTTTTATCTTTTCACTTCTTTTTTATCAGTTACAAACTATCATTTTATGCTTTTTATTTTTAAAAATAAATAATAAATAGTGATTACCAAACATATTTTATGTTTTTAAAAATTTTGAAAACGAAATAACAAAAATACTTCCAAATTCTTGTTTTTAAAAACACAAAATAAAAATGTTATCCAACATGGAAAGTTGTTTAAAAAACAAAACAAAACAACCTAAGTCTCTACAAATATCCCCATTTTCACCACCACCCGGTCTCAACCTTCAAATTCTAGCTGAGACCCTCCGCCCACCTCCGCCTCTTCCGCGTACATCGGAGCCAAAAAAAGCCCTTTAAAGGCTCGATTTCGGCAAAACTAGTTATAAGGACTTAGTTTTTGCGCGATGTGAATTTTTAAGGTTTTTTGGAGCTCCAAATGAGTCCCTAACACTTATTATAATATATTATATGTTTAAATACACGTTTGGGAACAAAACAACTTTGTAAGAGTGACATCGGTGCCAAATAAGCCCTTTAAAGGCTCGATTTTGGCAAAACTAGTTATAAGGACTTAGTTTTTGTGCGATGGGAATTTTTAATATTTTTTGGAGCTGCAAATGAGTCCCTAAGACTTATTATAATATATTATATATTTAAATACACGTTTGGGAACAAAACAACTTTGCGAGAGTGACATCGGTGCCAAATAAGCCCTTTAAAGGCTCGATTTCGGCAAAACTAGTTATAAGGACTTAGTATTTGCGCGATGTGAATTTTTAAGGTTTTTTGGAGCTCCAAATGAGTCCCTAAGAATTATTATAATATATTATATGTTTAAATACACGTTTGGGAACAAAACAACTTTGCAAGACTGACATCGGTGCCGAATAAGCCATTTAAAGGCTCGATTTCGGCAAAACTAGTTATCAGGACTTAGTTTTTGCGCGATGTGAATTTTTAAGGTTTTTTGGAGCTGCAAATGCGTCCCTAAGGCTTATTATAATATATTATATGTTGAAATACACATTTGGGAACAAACCAACTTTGCTAGAGTCATGTCGGTGCCAAATAAGCGCTTTAAAGGCTCGATTTCGGTAAAACTAGTTATAAGGACTTAGTTTTTGCGTGAGGTGAGTTTTTAAGGTTGTTTGGAGCTCCAAATGAGTCCCTAAGACTTATTATAATATATTACATGTTTAAATATACGTTTAGAAACAAAACAACTTTGCTAGATTCACATCGGAGCCAAAAAAAGCCCTTTAAAGGCTCGAAATCGGCAAAACTAGTTATAAGGACTTAGTTTTTGCGCGATGTGAATTTTTAAGGTTTTTTGGAGCT
Organism: Boehmeria nivea var. tenacissima; assembly: GCA_018132145.1. Classification (NCBI taxonomy): domain Eukaryota; kingdom Viridiplantae; phylum Streptophyta; class Magnoliopsida; order Rosales; family Urticaceae; genus Boehmeria; species Boehmeria nivea. The sequence goes on from CM030882.1 coordinate 5,958,694, forward strand.
CCAAATGAGTCCCTAAGACTTATTATAATATATTATATATTTAAATACACGTTTGCGAACAAAACAACTTTGCAAGAGTGACATCGGAGCTAAATAAGCCCTTTAAAGGCTCGATTTCGGCAAAACTAGTTATAAGGACTTAGTTTTAAGGACTTAGTTTTTGCGCGATGTGAATTTTTAAGGTTTTTTGGAGCTCCAAATGAGTCCCTAAGACTTATTATAATATATTATATGTTTAAATACACGTTTGGGAATAAAACAACTTTGCTATATTCACATCGGAGTAAAAAAAAATCCATTTAAAGGCTCGATTTCGCTAAAATTAGTTATAAGGACTTAGTTTTTACGCGCTGTGAAAGTTTAAGGTTTCTTGGAGATCCAAATGAGTCCCTAAGACTTATTATAATATATTATATGTTTAAATACACGTTTGGGGACAAAACAACTTTGCCAGATTCACATCGGAGCCAAAAAAAGCCCTTTAAAGACTTGATTTCAGCAAAACTAGTTATAAGGACTTAGTTTTTGCACGAGATGAGTTTTTAAGGTTTTTTGGAGCTCCAAATGAGTCCCTAAGACTTATCATAATTTTTTGGGAACAAAACAACTTTCCTAGAGTCACATCGGAGTCAATAAAGCCTTTAAATGCTCGATTGCTGCAAAACTAGTTATAAGGACTTAGTTTTTGCGCGAGGTGAGTTTTTTAAGTTTTTTGGAACTCCAAATGAGTCCCTAAGACTTATTATAATATTTTGGTAACAAAATAACTTTCCTATAGTCCCATCGGACCCAAAAAAGCCTTTAAACGCTAATTTGCGGCAAAACTAGTTATAAGGACTTAGTTTTTGCGCGATGTGAATTTTTAAGGTTTTTTGGAGCTCCAAATGAGTCCCTAACACTTATTATAATATATTATATGTTTAAATACACGTTTGTAAACAAAACAACTTTGCTAGATTCACATCGGAGCCAAAAAAGCCCTTTAAAGGCTCGATATCAGCAAAACTAGTTATAAGGACTTAGTTTTTGCGCGATGTGAATTTTTAAGATTTTTTGGAGCTCCAAATGAGTCCCTAACACTTATTATAATATATTCTCCGCCCACCTCCGCCTCTTCCGCGCACCTCCGCCTCTCCGTGACCCTCCGCCCACCTCCGCCTCTTCGCGACCCACCCCCCACCTCCGCCTCTTTGCGAGCCACCGCCCACCTTTGTCTCTTCGCGACCCTCAGCCCATCTCCGCCTCTCCATCTGCCCCTCTGCCCACCTCCGCCTCTCCGCGACCCACCGCCCACCTCCTCTCTCCGCAGCGCCTCCTGGAGCTCCCGGTGGTCGCTTATTTGAGTTGGGTTTTGAGTTTTGACTTATTTGAGTTTTGATTTTGTTAATGAGAAGGTTTTGGTTGGGTTTTGATTCTGTAAATACCTTGAGTTTGTTTTTTTTTTTTTAAATCACGATTGGAGTCGTGAAGTTTGGGTTTAATTATGAATAGACAATTTCATTGCTTTTCAGTTCTGTATGTTTTCTAATATAAAATATGATTTTTTTTAATAATTATTTTGTTGTTTACTTTTTGTTTTATTCAAAGGTTAGTTTGGTTATTTAAAAAAAAAAGTTAAGAATCGATCGACGCAAATTGATATATTTATACCGATTTCAACGGATTGATTAAGAATTTAAATAAAAAATATAAAGACGAAACTAAAATTTCAATAAAATTCGGAGATTTTTTAGGAATTTTTCTTATTTTTTGTAACTTTTTTTTTTTTTAGTGCACTGAGGAAATAGACTATTTTCACTATGGACACTAGACTTGATATGCAACCAATATGTTTTTCCCACATAGAAATAAGGAGAGACAAAAAAAAAAAAAAAAACATTTTCGTTTTTCCAAAAATGTCAAAACGGCAACTGAAACGGCATGAGTTGTGCGTAAGTCAGAACTCAGTGCTATATATTTGTTGAGGGAAAAAGAAAAGAAAAAAAAAATCAGTGTGTCTATATAGAGAGAGAAGAGAGAGAACGTTCGTCAACTGGGAAACACTAGACTTAGCCAACAGAACTGCTTGGTGAAACCAAACGACCAACTAAAAAAAAAACCTCTAACTTTGTTTTGCTTCATATAAGGTTCTCTGTATCGAATTTTTTTTTTTTTTTTTCACTCAAATGAGAGGCATTGGAAGTGACATACCTCTGTTGGATCGAGGAGTGAGTTATACACTTTTTCTCTGCTTTGTGATATTGCAGTTTTTCAGATGATTGACTTTTTTTTTTTTCCTTTGTTTTGTATAATCTTAACATGGAAAGCTCAAAGTTCTTGTCTTTGCTAATAATGGATTTACTCTTCGATGGGTTTAGTTTATTTCAGTTAGTGCTTTGTTCAGACTGGTTGTAGATTTAATCATGTCATTTCGAAAAATAAAGCTTTGGTTTTTTTTGTTTTCGTTTTTTCGGGTAATAGACTAATAGTGTATTCAGTTAGACTCTTTATTCATCTGTATATACCAATGTACTATATAGGCTTATAACTATACATGTCAATATTATAAGTGATGTGAAGAGCAACAATCTTTAGTTGTCCCTTTGATTCCTACAAAATGATTGTTTGAAAAGACCCTGAAACAAAGAAAGAAGGTCCATTCAACATGTTGGTCTATTATCACTTTTTAACTCTTTTCAGAGTTTTTATATTTGTCCAGCTCTCTTAGGATGGTTTTATTTTATTTTTTTCCTTTTCATTTTGTTCCTCATTCATGTAGGGTGGGAGAAGGAGAAATGATCCATCAACAGATCGCCAGTCGACGGACCATGAGCACGGGGATGTCATATTGGTACAGTGTCTGAACTATCAGTGTAATCTATCGGCATCGATACGAATGTTCTGTATTGTGATTCTAATATTGGTTCTGGAATATTTTAGGCTGCAAATGCGGGCTTTTGTAGAGTGCTTTCTCTCGTAAGTGCGCCTATCTTATCGATTATGACTTTGCAAATTTAAAATTGAAGACGCTGAAGATGAGAGTATTCTTTTGTATTGCAGGCGAAGCCTGAGGCGGCGAAGCTGATATTAGCTACATTCGCTCTCTTGATTGCTTCCACATCAAATTTATTGATTGTATGTATGATGTTTTTATGGTTCCACATCTGCGTATGTGTGTTCTTCTTGAAGGATACAAGTGAAACAAGGTAGTAAGATATAGAGTATGTAACATGTTGTCAATTGGGGTCTTATTTGATTGATTGGCTCAAATTACGCGATGCGAGGAAAAATTCTGGTACACACTGCAGTTCTAAGAATGAAATCCTATAGCAAGATAAAATGAAAAATCCATTGTTACTTGCTGAATAAGCTTGAAAAATCCCAATTAAAGTTGCATAATAGTGAGATTAGGTTGAGTACTAAGGTTACAAGCTAGCGTGCTTGAGTAGTTGGTGTTTGGAATTTTGAGTTCAAGTTCCAAAATTTATGGTTGATTATGAAGTTTCCCTCCTTCGCTTGCTGCAGCCTAAATTTGGTGGAAAAATTATAGATATTGTGTCCGGTGATATAGAAACACCTGAAAAGAAAGAGCGGGCTTTAAGTGATGTCAAGAATACCATACTACAGATATTTGCTATCGTTGTAATCGGGTATGAACACTTTCTTTGTTGTCTTTCTGCTTTCAATTGATCGATAAACAGTCATCTCATTCTTTCCTAAACAACAATCCCGATTTCCTCAGCTAGAATGCTACCAGTACCGAAAAAGCTGTGGATTATCACAGTGTGCATAATGAGCATTTGAAACACCCAAATTCTTGTCATTAAAAACTGGGTCATATGTCTTACTTTTTTGCTATATTGAGCTTTGTTTGGTATCATTGAGTATCAATTTAGTAGTTACGATTAATCTCTTGATTTCTTTTCAGCTCATTAACCGCGGCACTCAGAGCATGGTTGTTTTCCTCGGCTAGCGAGAGGGTTGTTGCTAGGCTGAGAAAAAACTTATTTAGTCACCTGATTAAACAGGTAATCCAATACTCTCTCTTTTTTTTTTTTATTGTTTTTATGATGATTTATCCTTACTACTTTTTCCCTCCTTTGTCCCTTGCTCTTGTTAGCAAAGAAAGCCACACTTGTTTTCAATATAGCTGAAGTGTTTCTGCAGGAAATAGCTTTTTTTGATATTACTCGAACCGGCGAGCTCTTGAGTAGGCTATCTGAAGACACCCAGATCATTAAAAATGCTGCAACTACTAATCTTTCTGAGGCCCTAAAAAATCTGTCCACGGCTTTTATTGGCCTTGGCTTCATGTTTGCTACGTCATGGAAATTAACATGTGAGAAGTTGTAGCATGGTTGTTACATCTATGTTTTGTCAACCTTGTCAACAACTAAAGTTACTGGTGCTAATAACCTAATTTTCTCAGTGTTGGCTTTGGCCATTATACCGGCTATTTCTGTTGCCGTACGCCAATTCGGTCGCTTCCTACGCGAACTTTCTCACAGGACTCAAGCTGCAGCTGCTGCTGCTGCTTCAATTGCTGAGGTACAAATGTCTTTGCGGTTCCTTATTTGTGAAACCCTCTTTACGACATTAAAGTTTTACATGCGATTTTTGTCTTATAGGAATCTTTTGGTGCTATTCGAACTGTGAGATCTTTTGCGCAAGAAAGCTATGAGATATCACGGTACTCTGAGAAAGTTGATGACACACTTAAGCTCGGTCTTAAACAAGCTGCGAGTTCCTAAGCCTTCATTATATTTCTCTCTTGGAGACTATTTTTAACTTTTCTTTAATCTGCTATAGCAAGTGCTTGGACTCTTTATAGGAGGTCTAAATGCAGCATCGACGCTATCGGTTATTGTAGTAGTGATATATGGAGCTACTTTGACAATTAAAGGTTTCGTGACACCTGGTGCTCTCACATCCTTCATTCTCTATAGCCTAACATGTACTCTATTTTACTCGAATTACGAATGCAAAATGAAAGCATGACTGTCATCTCACATGAATTCAAGTGTTGATTACTAGTTTTATATCCAAATTTCTTGTTACTCCCACTTTAATTTGTCTATACCGGCTTGTAGTTGGATTTTCTGTCTCTGGGTTATCAGGGCTATATGCAGTAGCAATGAAAGCTGCGGGAGCAAGTAGGCTGGTTTTTCAGCTTCTGGATCGCGTATCTTCTATGCCTAAGGCAGGAGATCAATGTCCTCTGGGGTAATTCATTTTACATCTTTCGGAAACAAGTTTGTCAAAATCCTCTGTTTCTAAAGAGTTATGGCAAATCGAAAGTGTCGTTCACAAGTCGCGCCTAATGAGAAACCTCGAGACTCAAAAAATGCTCAACCTTTGCAATTTTGCTCTCAATTCTAAGAAAAATGATCAAATTGTGCCTTTTTTTGTAGTGGTGAAGATGGAGAAGTTGAGTTAGATGATGTTTGGTTCTATTATCCATCTCGCCCCAACCATATGGTGCTCAAGGTAATCCTTTCGCGTGTATGGCAAAGAGCCTATCAATCATGAAAGAAAGTGGATAGCTCAAGCATTACACTGATACGATAACAGCGCTGTAACATACTTCTTTCGTTTTCAGGGAATTACATTAAAATTAACGCCTGGCTCAAAGGTTGCTCTCGTTGGTCCTAGTGGTGGTGGTAAGGTAAAAAAGTCATCCTTCAAACTTTAACCTTACTTTTTGGTGTGAATCATAGACTGGCTATTCTTCATTAGCACTGCTAGTGCACAAACATCCTTCAAACTCTCCGAGTCACATTTATCTTTGCTTCAGACCACAATAACGAACTTGATCGAACGATTTTACGACCCAATCAAGGGAAATATTCTGGTGAATGGTGTGCCTTTGGTGGAGATATCACATGAACATCTACACCAAAAGGTAATTAAAGTACCAATCATGCTTTATGTGATTTTTCTGATAATATACAGTTATGTTTTTGACATGAATCAACTCCACTTCTTAATATATATATATAGATAAGCATAGTGAGCCAGGAGCCAATTCTATTTAACTGTTCCATAGAGGAGAACATAGCCTATGGTCTCGATGGCAAAGTCAGCAACACCGACATAGAAAACGCCGCGGTAAGCTTTTCATAATATTTTTCCCCAAGTAGGAAATTACCCTTTATCCTTGGTACATTTGGATTCTAAACATTAGATACATATAATGACACATAATGCAGATAATGGCCAATGCACACGAATTCATATCGAAATTCCCAGACAAGTACAAAACCTTCGTGGCAGAGAGAGGGGTGAGGCTTTCAGGAGGTCAGAAACAAAGAGTGGCAATCGCGAGAGCCCTCCTGATGAACCCGAGAATCCTTCTCTTGGATGAAGCCACAAGTGCATTGGATGCTGAGAGCGAGTACTTAGTACAGGTGATTTTTACGTAACTTTTTCCTTTCTTCCCGTTCTTGGATTTCATACTAAATTCACGATTGACGAATAAAAAAATTATCGGTTGTATACATTTTTTCTAGGATGCCATGGACGCACTTATGAAAGGAAGGACGGTTCTGGTCATAGCTCATAGGCTTTCAACGGTTAAAACCGCAGACATTGTGGCTGTTGTTTCGGATGGACAGATAGTTGAAAGTGGTACTCACGAAGACCTCCTCTCGAAGAATGGTGTCTATACTTCACTAGTTAAACGGCAACTGCAAGGAACCAAACCGGAGATATAACACACAAAATGTGTTGCAAAGAAAGCAAGGTTTTGATTCCTACAAAATGGGAATCCAAAACTTTTGTATCCATTTGTTTGCCTTTCGCCGATTCTTAATGAACAATACTTAAACTGTTTGGACTTGTTCATCATCCTTCTATAATAAGGAGATCTAAAGACAGTGCCATAAACTATGGAGGAAAAGAAAATAAAAATAAAACTAAAGTGCCAAAGATTTTGGAAGAATATACAAAAAAAAAAAAGAAAGTTAAAAAATATATTGCTGATGAAATGCCTGTTCACTTTGCAATCTCTCTCTTTTGTTTTGTTTTGTTTTGTTTCCTAAGAAAAAAACTTCTTTGGACGCATAGAACCGAATGTGATAGCCAGGGAAAAGCTACCCATTTAAGGGGCTATCTCAATTGGTTTCATTGCATTACTTTTTAATCGAAATTCCATAGCTATTGTCTGATATCATATTGGCCATCCCAAACAAAATAAATTAAATATTAAATGTAAGTTAAGTAAATAGTCATTTTGTACTGTGTTTTTAAAAAATAACACTAGTTTCAAAAGAATTCAAAAACTAACCATTAACACATCCAAGAAATTTCTAACAATAACAAAATTACACATAAAAATTATTATAATAAATTTTTTGACACGTGTAAAAAATTTCTGAAATAGTCAATTTTTAAAGTTTTAAAAAATATGATTATTTTTTAAAATTATTTTCTAAAAAGTGACTATTTTCTTAAAATTCCCTAATCCAATCCATGTTGTATTCTGGTTTTTCATTCTTTAAGGAATTTTAGTTGAAACTTTCTGTACTAAATAAATATTAGGTAAGAAATTTTAATACTGTGGTTTATTTATTCTGTGCTATACATCTGGGCATTATTGATGACTAAGCTTCATTAGTCACATAACACCACCAAATTAACCAATCTTCATTACCAAAGCTTTAAAACCAGACTGAAAAAGACCGACGCAGAGACCAGGAAAGATCCACAGCATCTCATCCATGGATTAAAAAAAAAAAATCAGTCTATCTTCGATCAATGAGAAACAAACCCATTCCAAATCGACATAATTAAAATTAGGATTATCTATACAAATGCCCCCTAATGTTGTGCTATTGTTGCAGTTTGCACCCTAATGTTTAAAAATTGTCATTTTCGCCCCCTAAAGTATTAAAAACTTATAGATTTGCCCCCTCTGTCATAATCTGTAACAAAAATGGGTTAAATTAATTCCGTAATATTAATCTGTTGGTGCCTGTACAATTTTTTAAGGGTATGAATACAAAATTTTAAAAGATTGAGGTGCATTTTGAGAAGAAAAGACGACATAAGGGGGTGTTTGTGAAAATAAATATAGAATTAATTACTATAATTTTCTTAATTTGAAAGCAGTTGATCTTTAAAAATTATACAGGTGCCAACAGAATAATATTATGCCATTAATTTAATCTATTTTTTTTACAAATTGTAACAGATGGGGCATATCTATAAGTTTTTAATACTTTAGGGGGCAAGAATGATAGTTTTTAAACATTAGGGTGCAAACTGCAACAATAGCACAACATTGGGGGGTGTTTATGTAGATAACCCTTAAAATTATTCCATTTTTATTTATTAGCCAAAGAAACAAATTTAGAGCTCTTATCTGAGCCAATTCAAAAGACTTAATAATTGAATCATCTTGACTCAATTCTTGAATTGAGTTGGGCACCATTGAGCCCATAGCAATGCTTGACCTAAAATTGTGCCACATTGTTTATCCACAACTCTTTTGCACATTGCGGTTCGACCTCCAATCTTTCCAGAAAATTACTGATTTCGGCATTACAACCTTGCAATTCTCTCTCTCATTTTGAGATCAGTCCGACCTATGAAATGAATGGATCTTCAATATACCGCAAGGTCGACAATAAAACTTCTCACAAAGCCTAATACAGTTAGTCAAATCCGCTTACCAAGCCGAAAAGCCTCATCAGCCATCGTGTTTAATGCGCATCACTCCTCAAAATTAGGTAGAGGGACGGTTGCCAAATGCAGCCCGTGACGTTTCACCCAGCACAACTTAGTCTTTTAAGATCTGTCACTGAATTCCTTTTAGTAGAAACTAACGGGTCAAAACCGCGTCTGACAGAATTAAAAATTCAAACCTGAAATTCTTGGGGGCTCTGTTTATCCTTTTCCCACAGTTCTGTACTTTATACAATCTCTTTAACTTAATACAAAATATGTCAAAAAAACTCCCCTGACTATGCAAGAACGACCAACTCATCTTTCAACCACAATGTAGATTGGTGCAGTGTCAAACCAGAGCAAGACTAGATGATCCAAAGCAACCAAAGATTCCAAACTCCAGATTCTTGATAACTTTATAGATGAATCTTATGTACATTAAAACAAGTTCCGGAACTAATTGCGAGGTCGTCTTTAACAGTGCACTCCCATATAACACATCTTAAATATCTTGACCCTTCCAATATATGGACTGACCAGAAAGCTCACTCTATGAACTCCTCCATCTTGGATAAAGATGAACCATTGAGATTTGACATGACACAACAACGAAGTTCCGAATTCGTGGCCATTGATGTCTTCAATACCCGGTAACTCGCATGTTGTTTTGAAACTAGACCGATTCCATGAAGGATTTCATATTCTCCACATCTTCTTTGGAGTCCAGGTACTTCTGCGGTTTGAAACTCTTCCACAATCCAACTGGATGCCGGCTTTTCACAACAGCATCTCGTGAATATCTCGGAAACATCTTTTCGCATTCTGGGTACGGTTTGACATAAAGGTTGTAGAACTTCAGCCTGCTAGGCTTGATCATATCCCTCAATCCCACTTCGCAGCCAAGCCCATCTTTCGACCTCAAATACTCGATCACATTGAACCTCGAAACTATCTGCTTATCGAAATTCACTCCCATGTACTCCGGGACATCGAGCAAGCAACGGACACCCAATCTCATCCTCTTGACCAAAAAATCAACCTTCTTCTCAATATCCTCAATCCTATATATTATAGCCCTCGGCTCTTTCCACAAAACCTCAAAAGCCTCTCTGCGAATCAACCCGAGTCCACAGAAGTAGTCAACTCTCAACTTCACCTCGAACCCGGCTCGAAACTCTCCCTCACTAAGGATCTTCTCCTTGATCGGTTCTCTACATTTCAAACTCCTCAACAGCTCCAAACACCGCGAAAGCTCTCCGACCTCCATGCCGAGAATTCTCGGCTCCCTCAAAACCTCCTTCCTTATCAAATCCTCACTAAACCCCAAATTCTCGAACTCGAACATCAATGGCTTCAACCTATCTTCGACCCCGAACCCCAAAACCGCCGGCACCGAGCGAAGAACCCGATCGACTCCTTCCCTCGGAATCGGAATCGCCATGAGAAAGTCAATTCTCCTCCGAATCTCCCTCTCGTTCATCGAAGCCACTCCGGGAAAGCCCTCCAAAACCCTAGCCAGAGTGCCCTCGCTAAACCCTAAACCCCTCAGAACCTCCATGGACCGGGAAAAACCATCCGAATCCAATCGGAACCTCCTGGAATGTTCCAGAAGGCTCTTGATCATCAGCGGCGACCCGCTGGGAAGCCCCGAGCGAGCGAACCACTTTTCCCAATCCTTGAGAAATCGGTTGTCCAAAACCCCGGGACAGTCGAAGACCAGAGAAGCGAGGTGTTTCTGGGGGATTTTGAAGGCGAAGAGGAGGAGGGAGAGAGAGCTTTCCATGTCTTTGAGGTCAGAGTCGAGCAGAGAGCGATTCTTGGAGAGGAAATTGTGGAGCTGAGAAGAGGGAAAGCCGTACCTCTGGAGGAGCTTGGCGACGGAGATCTGCTTCCTGTATTGGGATTGGTCCGAAGGCGGAGGAGTTGGCTTGGCGCGGGTTGGGATGGACGAGAGAGATCGGCCATTTGGGCGGGCTGAGATTCTGGTCGCCGACCTTACCAGCAGCACGGACATCGCTGGGAAGAGGGTCGATTGGATTGGGAACGCCGCTGGTATTTGCTGCTGTCACTCCAAACACCATGCACTTCCACTTCCACTTCCACTTCCACTTCCACTCCAGGGATTGAATAGAGGTGAAGTGAAATTATGGGAGGGAAACCCGTTTCCCCTCCCAATCTTTTCTTTCCACTACGTCCCTACCGGAACAGTTCACTCTGCGAAAAAAACGGGTACGGTTTTGTGCGTACTTTTTATTTAGGGGAAACGGGTTCTCCGTGTTCGTAAAGACTACTACTATTTTTAATATTAATCTATTTATTATTGGGTCAGTTAGATAAATAGTTATTTTGGATTATCTGTTTTTAAAAAATAATTACAGTTTTAAAAAATTTAAAAATTAATCATAATGCATTGTAAAAAATTTTTGATAATAATAAAATTACACATAAAATATATTGTAAGAAATTTTTAATACGTATCAGAAATTTCTAAAAGTGCTAATTTTTAAATTTTTTGAAACTGTGATTATTTTTTAAAATTATTTTGTAAACAGTGACAATTTTCTTAAAATTCCCTTTATTATATTATTATTAATGAGTGATTATTATTTTTTAAAATGATTTAATATTAAATCAATTAAAATATGATATTTCAATTATCACATCAGTTGATATTAAAAATGTTGATAACAGAGTTGGTATGTTGAGCATTATTCATCTGTAAAATATTGGAAGATGGGAAAACATGTCTCCCGCGAGCCTGTTTTATTATTTTGTAATTAAATGTCAACTGCTATGTGGAAAGCAACAAAACAAAAATGAAAAATGACTGACAGTGCAACGGTCAAATTGAAAAAAAAAAATACCAATTCTATTTAAACTCCTTTCTCATTTTCAAAAATTCACACAAATTTACTCTCTCTCTCTCTCTAAATCTCTCTAAATATTTATAATTGTTATCTAGATTAATTCATATTAGTGGTAAAATAATTGTTATATTAAGATAACTCTTTTAGTAATATAATTTATATTTTTTATAATATGGACGGTGAATGCACTCGGACTTTGCAATGATGTACAATTCGGTGGGAATCAAATCTTTGGATCTTCCGCATCACGGAGACGGGTGAAGCGGCAGATGAATCACCAACAATAGCCAAACTCCACCGATGGTTTGAGCAACCGTTGTTAGAGCGGACAAATTTAGTATCAAGTTAGAAGTACTCTTACATTGTCCCTCTTTCTTACATTGGTTTGGTTCATTGAATTCCTATTCCTCGGCTTTGGTTCACCACCAAGCCTGTGCCATCGTTGTCCCATCTGAAGCGAAAGAAACTACTATCCGATGTATGACAAACTTTGATCACTTTTACCAAGACCTCAAGGAAGGAATTTCAACTGTTGGGCTTTTTGTAAAATATTAAATATATTAAAAAAAATTAATGCCGCATCATGGCACCAAACATCCCATCTCAAGGCACATAGTGCCAAGTGCAAAAAGAAGCTAGCTAACGACGCGGCCCAGGTAAGCTAGCTAGCAAACGGGAACAGCTACCACCGCCAAGCCAACGACGGCCCAGGTAAGTATCTATGATCATCCCATAGCTAGAAAATTCTTAGCCAAATTCATATGTGTATCATAACTTCAATTTAGTTTAGTGAAAACCCGGTGTTTGATGTTGTTTAAGCGAGATTAGGGTTTTTAGTGATAACATAGAAATTTGATGAAAGCTTCTCGTATTGTTCGACACTCAAAAAATCTAGAATAAAAACCAAAACCAAACAGAAACCAATCCAATAAAATTCAAGTTAATATAATTCTAAAAGTCTTGGATTAAATTTACACCACTTTGGCCTTGATCAATTTCTTCGAAAGTTCCTTCTAATACGTGATTTTCCTATGCAATCGTTAACCGAATTGGTTCGAGTTTGACAACAATCATTCTAAACCACAAAAGCAATTCACTATACCTTAAATTTCAGAGAATATGCCTTGAAAAATCCTCCTATAGTAGTTGTCCCTTGCTCTTCTTGTCTCTCAATTTTCTTCTCTTTTTCCTTCTCTTTCGCTCTCTTTTTTTTTTTTCACTCCTTCTCTCTCTAAACTTTTTGTGTACTTAGAATAACTATTAAGGAGTAAAATTTGGTCTTATTTCTCCTTTGGTGGTCAGCTAATATGGGCTGAAAAAGAATGGGAATATTTTTCATTATTTGCTTTCTTAACAGCCAAAATCATCCTCTAACCAAAATCGGGTTAGTTTACTTTTTCGGCGGATTTTGCTTTAACTAAGAGATCATGAACCTAGACTTTATTTTGGCTCAATTCTCTTCTCAAATTGCCGCCCCTTATACTGCGTAATACACAAAATTTCCTTTCTAAAATTGCCTCTTATCAATCCCAATTTGGTAAGTTTTTCCTAAGAGAAAATTTGTTTTCATTTCTTAGTGAAATTCTTGTCAAACTTTCATATTCTAAATTTTATGAATTATGAAAATAATTCACCCTAATTCCTCACCAAAAATGGTGTCCAATATGGCTATATTTCATGTTATTTTAGCACCATGTGACACCTTATAAAACTACATGTAGTTTAGCCACTTTTCGCAATACTACGCGTAGTTTTTGCAATTATCAAAGACAACAAATTTGTTCTAGGTGTTTGTTTGTTTGTTTGTTTATTTAATTTTTTTAAACTACACCAAAAATGTTATAGTTCATACCAAAAATATTGTAGTTCTTCATGTGAACTACAACACTCAAATATCTTTAAAAAAATCTATACTCATACATCTTACACTTCATCGATACAAAATACAACTATTTACAAAATCGTTACAAAAAATTCTAAATATCAAGGAATTTTGCAAATAGAAGAAATATTTATTTATTAAAAATATCATGAACATTCGGGATCGTGTTATCACAATTATATCTCTTGAGGCATAAAAACCAAGATAGGTTAGCCACAACGCTTGCAAAGGGAAGGCGAATTCCTCTTAGCGAGAGGTTTCTAAGAGTGATGAACTTTCATAAATTCTGTCCAGTATAAAAAAGGTTCTGAAAATTCATGGCCTTATCAGATGTTAAGCTGAGATTTCTACTTAATAGGGCCAAATAATTGATGAAAAGATTGATTTTTTTCTTCTAAGGTTAAGAAAACGAGTACGATAATAATATTTAATGATTTATATGTCTTTTATCATTTTTTAAAATGAAGGTTTGTACTTGTTAAGTGTTAGTTCATATCGTTTCTTGTGATGTAGATAACGAGTCTCATGAGCGATATAAGCTGATTGAACTACCGCCAGTTGCCTTCAGAATGTTCATATGCCATCAGAAGAAGACCATGTAGTATTATTTTGTAAATTTAATTGAATTATGCTACGAGTACATTGTTTTATGTAGACTAGACTGTGGTCTAACCAGAGACTGGACTGTGGTCGTGATCAAAGCCATAAATCCTTTCTAATGGAACAACGCTCTAAGTCTTTGCAAGGCTTTGCATTTGTTGAAGAAATCAAAGACTTGAGCTCGTTTATATATATATATATATATATTTATTTATTTGTGTGTGCATATAGAATTTTGGTATATATATATATATATGCATGTATGGCAGACAGTTCATAAAATTTTGGTGAAACCATAGATCCTAGAGAAACAATTGTAAAAGTTGAGTATTTTTTTTTTTGATTTATTGTTTGAGATAGAGAAGCAAAGATTGTGAAGTGAGGCTCAGAATTTGGTTGTGATTGCGTATTTGGAAATTTGACCGTAATTTTCCAAATCCAAATCAGAAGCCTCAGTAACCGTTCTAAGTGACGAGCGGGTAATGGGAGGCGTGAGGTTGATGAACCAATCCCTTGGGGGTATTTTGGTCTATTCAAAACTTTAATGTTGAATTTAATGATTAATAAGTGAATTATTGGATTCATAAGCCAATTTTTAAATGACTATTTGCCTAATTAACCCTAAAAGTAATTGCAATATCTTCACCAAGAATTCCGACACAAGGACTGTCATTGGTAATTTAAAAAAAAAAAAAAAAACTTTAAGGTTCTTGATGGCATTAAATTTGGTCAAGTGGGTGTCAATGGTATTTCACCAAAAGTAATGGGGTGTTAATGATATTTCTCTTTTTTCTATGCCAGGCTAGTTCATGCTTTATAAGGTACTTTCTAAGCCTACGACCTTTTCTCTTGCAAAGAGTTTGGTAAATTTCAGTAACATCCACTTCCTCTCCAAACAGCAAGAGAAGCAAACAACTTTATTCAAAACCCTCCAAAGAACACAAAACAAAAATGCAGAGAGTACTTATTACTCATCTCAAACAAGCTTCTAATCTCATGCATTATTCAGGACATTACAAAGCACCCACTAGTTCATTGATCGCCAAACAAGGTAGCCAAATTTATAACTCTATTCACCACCACTCTCAGCCTCTGAAAGTTCATGGCTTTTTCTCTATTGCACATTTTGCAAGAAAAAGAAATCATAAGCTTCCAAAACAAACAAACTTCGAGATCAACCAAAGCTTTGGTTCTTCCTCTTCCTGGTAATTACTATACGCTAATATACAAACATGTGTGTGTGTATGTTTGCCTTTTATATCTTTCTGTCCAATAAAATGTCTTTGGTTTCCAGATTTAACCACTTAGTTGAAGAAGAAATTGAGAAGCTGAAGTTTCACTTTTGTAGATCATAAGTCACAAATATAGGAATTTTAGCATTGTGGATTTGGATTTTTTGTTTCATTAACTATCATAAAATAATAATACAACTTGGGTTTATATGGTTTCTAGGGTTTTTTTAATCATATTTTGTTCAATAATAGTTGCTTTTCGTAACCTGTGAAAGTAAAACTACAGAGATGGACATCACGTGTCGGTTGGTTATTGGTGTAAGGAAATATTTCCTTGTGTGGTAGGTATATAGTGTTATTCCTTGTTTTTAAGACCTCTCCTACTGAAAAGAAATTACTATTGCTTTTTGACCTCAACAAAATTTGAAATTTGAGCTTTGACAGTATTTTACTATTTTATATATGTTTATTCAAAATATAATTTGGAGTAATAATGCTATTAGTGGACTTCAACTCAGAAAAAGAGGAAGTGTTTCACTATTTTATGCATGTTTATTCAAAATATAATTTGGAATAATAATGCTATTAATGGACTTCAAGTCAGAAAAAGGGGAAGAAAATTATGCGATAGTAAGGCAACAACACCATAAAAATAAAACCTGTTTTTTCCTTTTAAAAAAAATAATCAAAATGATATTACTAGTAAATATAAGACCAGATAAGGCCAGTTTTTTTTTTTTTTTTTATCAAGATATAAGGCCAGTTTATAATCATTAGTTTTGGAATATCTTAATCCCCAAATTGGATATTGGCCATGTTAGTTTTGTGAAAGCTAAAACTACTTTTTATGTGTCTTGAACACATCTAAAACTAATTGTTTCGTTTTAATTTCTTGATGTTTTTGGATTGAATGTTTGTTGAAGCTCTGGGTTATCCATCTCAATTTACGTAGCTGATGATACTTTATCCAAAAAATAAAATCACTACAAAACTATTTTGTTAGGTCATTTTTTAGAATTTACCCCGTTGACCCTTAAATTTGTCATCTTTTTAAAATTGATCATTAAACATATCACATTTTACGATTTGTCCTTCTTTTACTATTTGAACTTCAAAACTTTAAAATCTTGGTAAATATCATCAATTTGATAAAAATCTAATTTGGATAAAAAATTATAGTTTTTAGCACTTATATCACCTGAACTTCTTGGTTGTTAGCACTTTTGTGCTCAAAAGTTCCTTTATTTTGCAATTTAGTCCCTAAATCAGTCCAAGAAAGCATGATAGACTATAATATAGAGATTAATATTTAAAGTTTATTTTTCAAAACCCGACGTTATTCGTTTTCCTTTAAAGAAAAAGAAAACAAAGTTAAAAGGATAAATTGTCAAAACGTAGAAAGTTTAAGGCATTGGTGCAAACTTCTTCCTTTTTATTAAGTCACAAGTCATGAATTTTCTACCAATTATCACTGTAGTTTGATTTTGTTATCATGAAAAAAATTAAACAAGTTGATCTTCAATCAATTTTTTTTTTTTTATAATCTGGGAAGCTTATAATACTAGTGGCTATGGCTTAATAGCCTCTATATGCTTATTTGATAAGTAAGCTCTTAATCAATTTAGGAAGTCATGGCTCAACAAGATAACACCGAGCGACATGATTTTAGGCATCGTCACAGCCAACGTCGCCGTTCTCATGTTGTGGAGGGCTTCCGAAAATCGTAAACTTATGATCGCCAATTTCACTGTGAGTCATCAACCATCAACTTAGTTTGCACTTTGAAGAATGAAAATCGAGACACAAAATCGACTAATGCTTTTATCTTGATTTTTTTTTTCCTCTCTCAATAGGTCTCGATTGAAAATTTTAAGAGTGGTTCTATTCACACACTGATAACTTCGGCATTCAGTCATGTTCGCACCGGACATGTCATTTTTAACATGATTGCGCTATTCGCCTTCGGCCAACATGTATGCATGGCCATCTTCCTTTAATACTTCAATTTAGCCGTGACTTTTGGATTTTTTTTTCTCTTTCTCCTACTCTTGAATCTTTAAATAAATAAATATATATATCAATTTTTTTTTAAATGTATGAGACATCTGAGAGCTTGCACAGGTGCGTGAAGCTATTAAAGTTATCTCATATGTCTTAAACTTTTCTCTGATTTTGCTCATCGACTTTGCTCGTAGAAAATGAGTTAAACCTATTTTGATAATTGTTGTTGTACGGTATACATTGACAGTTTGTGAAAGTTTAACTTCTTGACGATGAATTAGCGATTTAGTTACTTTAACATTGAAAAGAACCATGCCGTGAAAAATATTTCAACGTTATTATACTCGTACTCGTTTGATCAATTAATTAATGTTATTTACTGAGTTTCTCTTATCGCTTTAATTTCTTTATGCAATCGACAGCTTGGGCGTGTTCTTGGGCCTGTATTTATGCTGAAGTTGTATATAGCTGGTGCAGTGACTGGTTCAATTTTTAGCTTGTTGCATTCTGCGGTTTTGGCCTTTTCATCGAAGGTATACTTTAATTTGACACCTCTATCAAGTTGACTTCTAATTTATAAAACGTGTCAAATCGACCCTTGTAGTTAGACTTGTGCATTATATTGACTCGTCCATCAGTTAAAATGGACAGAAATATGACGTGACACTACTTTTGATATTTTATTATTTTTTTAAAAAAATTTATTTAAAATTGTTGGATTTATCCCAAAAAATATTCTTTTTGAAAAATAATAAAAATATCAAAAGTCAGTGCCATGTCAGATTTTTATTTACTTAACTGACGGAGAGGCCAATATAATACAGGGATATAACTACATGGCCCAATTTGACACGTTTTATATTAAGGGGCAATTTATTAAGATTTATCCCACTTGAAAATATTTCTGATCTACTTTGGCCAACTTTGTGCTGATAATTGACCTACTAGGTATTCTTTTTTATGTTTTGTTCGCTAAATGTTTGTACCATTGATGATAACCGAACAACTTGAAGTAGCTTTAGAAAGATGTTGAATCCCATAATCAATTTTAAAGTTGAGGCGAGCATAATTTGCTTTAAACATTGTGTTTCAACTTCTTATCAAGCTCATTCTTAATTATTCTTGCTATTTACAGGACGAAAAAATGCGCAATTACCATTTAAGAAAGCCATTTCTGGTATGTATTATTGGCATTACATTTTTCACAATTGTTCCCATTTAGATCTCTTTAATTTTGATCTATCTTCAAACGTAGAGAACCATCTAAAAAAATTAGAAGAGTTTATTGTGACTTTATACTTTATGAAGGCAAAAAATGAAAATGGTGACTGTACGTAGTGACCAAGTTCTCTATCACAGATTGGTTGACCAATAGATTTTGAGTTAGGCTTAGCAACATTCAACATCGAAAACGTACGACTCAAAAATTGTTATGTGATTTGATTGTTGGGTCTGTTTTAGGGGGCAAATGGGGCTGTCACTGCTATTATTTTGCTTGACATATTCCTCTTCCCAAAAACCACTTTTTTATTGTACATGCTCATACCATGTCCTGGATATGTAGCGGTAAGTTTGCTTCAATATATATATCTCATTTCATGATTTGTTAATACGAATTTTCCATGTGAAGTTGTCTCTGTTGCTTAATATTTCAGGGGGGTCTTCAACTAGCCGGGTATATCCTTATGGCAGCAAAGGTATATATGATCTTCTCGTAGCAATGTGATTTCTTCTTTCACTGCTTGCCTGATCAATTGATCATATATACACGTTGTCTCTTCATTGCCAACACTTATGTTTTCCCAGCAATTAGACCTTGTTTTTTACTGCTTGTAAAACAATATAACTATAATACTTGGCGACATTGGAGCAAATATTATCTACTATCCAAGTAGAGTAACTAACTACATAAGATGTGGGTAAAACCTGTGTGACATGTGGTGAGGTAAGCAAAGAAGAGTAGAAGAGTCTGGACTCGAGTGAATCTGAGTAGACCCTGAGAGAGGATGTTCGGAGTAAGATTCTTTGTCAGAATCCGCCCATGGCGATCCAGAGAGAACGTGCCATGCAGGATACGAGCATGCACATGCCGAGTAGGAAGAAGCAAGTGCGGGTACTTTTGGCTAGATCCGAGTGGGATCAAGCAAATTCATTCGACTAGATCCGTGTAGTCACGGGTACTTTCGAATAGATCCGAGTAGCCATAATTAGTCCCGAATAGATCCGAGTATTTGCGGGTACTTCTTACTAGGTCTTAGCAGTCGCGAGTAGTTCGGACTAGTTCTGGGTAATCGTGAGTAATCCCAACTAGATCCAAGTAGTCACGGGTACTCTCTAGATCCTTACGGTCGCGAGTAGTCGTGATTAGATCCAAATAGCCGCGGGTACAGGAAATTAAAACTTATATACACATTGCTTTATACATAATAACAACGAAAATAAGTATAATTAACATCATTGTAATTATTGATTCGCTCGAGCGTACCAAAAGAATTGTAATTGTTGTTGTTGCTGTTGCTGTTGTAGGGAGACTATCCAGCAACTGAGCTTCTCGGAGGCGCTGCTGCTGCGGCCATGGCATGGGGGCTACTTCGGAAGGGTCGTTTCTGAGTTATTGATCTGACTTGATCTTTTCTCTTCCTCTCAACTTTGTAAGCAAATTACAAACTTTCATCCTAAGCAAAACATGTTAAGGACTAACGTAAGAAGGAACTACTTAGCCCAAGTCAATCTGATCTTTTTATTGAGTTGGATTGACAACTCTTTAAAGACCAATCTCTTTATTTCAAACTATGTTAGGCATTTTTAATTCTTGTTTTTTACCTCTCTCTCTTTCTGTTAGTTTTTTTCCCCTTTTGCCCCCTCTCTTGTCTCTTTTTACTTCATTTTTTTTTTAGTTTTTTTAATCAATTCCTATTTCCCAATTAGTTTTAGTACGTTGAGTCGTTTGATTCACAGTTTAAAATAATTATTTTTTATCTAAATTTATTAATTATGAATTAAATCATCGTTTGGCAATAAAAATTAGGGTGAAGTAAAGAAATACACAGAATTTATAGAACAATAAAAATAAATATCCAAACTTTTGAAGTAATTGAGTTTCTAGTCAATTCGTGAATTACTTGCACATACTTTTGGTAACTAAGTGAATTACCATCGCTTATCACTATGTAAGTAATTAAATTACTCGGGTAGTTGGTTACATTTTTTAAAAGATTGGGTAATAACTTACATTAAGTTTTAAAAATTGAGTATTCACTATAATTTCTCTAAAAATTATAGCAAGCGCTATTTTTTATTAATATTATTTTGTTATAAAAATTATAACAAGTGCTATTTTTAATATTTTAAATCATGTACTATATTTTAAACGTATAAAATAAATTGTGTCATTTGCTTCAATTTCTCTTATTATTTTGGGCAAATTAGTTAAATAGGCCACTTTAGAAAATATTTTTTTAAATTTTAGCCAATGTTTCAAAAAATTAAGAAAATAGTTATGGTTAAAGTACAAGATATATAGATGAATTTCATCATCAATAACTACTTAATGACTATTTTCTTCAGTATTGATACATCACTTGGCCATATCTTTGAATCACCTAAGCAATTGGCTATATTTATGATTTCCCTAAAATTATACTCTTTCTTACTTAAAATTGCTTCACGAATTTATTTAATTTGATACTTCCACCTTGAGATTTGAAACATAAAACGCCTCATTCCCTCTCTTTTTATTACTTCGATAGAGCTGGAGATTTTTTTTTTTCTTTCTTATCCATAGGCTCTTTGCTCGTGCAATTGAAGAAATTGACACGGCTTGGATAGACCGAGGAAGTCCATTTACTAACGTACTTCTTTTTCAATCAACATGTCGATCTCTTCAATTACACCAATCAACGTGTCACCATTATCTATCGTGAGTTGGACGTCAAAAGATTTTTAGTTTCCATTTTAACAGTTTCACTGCTCCAACAAATTAATGACAATTGCTTTTGAAGTACACCACCCTTCTTTTGTTATCATTTTGAACTTAAGGCTCAAAATTTTGTCTCTCAAATATGATTCTTGTTAAACTTTTACATCATATATATTGTCTAAAATTAAATTAAATTTGTAATAAGCAATCATTTTAAAATTGTTTTTAGAAAATTATTATTATTTTGGGTCAATTAAATAATTAGCCATTTTAAAGGTAAAGTTTGAAAGATTTAGCCGTAGTTTCACGAAATTAGAGATTTAGCCATAACACGTAACATTTTTTGTAACATGTAACATATATACGTGTAAAAAAATAAAACATTAAATGTAACGTTATATTTAATGTTACATTTTTTATATGTATATATGTTACATGTTATGGCTAAATTCCTAATTTTGTGAAACTATGACTAAATCCTAAAAAATTACCCAAAAGTTTGGTTAAATGCTTAAAAAACTCTATTATTTTTTGGATGATCAAAATTATACTATTTATCCGTTAAATATAGCAAAGGTAAATACCATGATAATAAAAAAATAAAACTTAAAGGGTGTTGATGGTATTAAATACCATGAAATTTTTCCTTTTCTATGCGAGGCTAGTTCATGCTTTATAAGCTAGGTACTTTCTAAGCCTACGACCTTTTCTCTTGCAAAGAGTGTGGTTATTTTCAGTAACATCCTCTACTTCTCCAAACAGGAAGAGAAGCAAACAACTTTATTCAGAACCCTCCAAAGAACACAAAAAAAAAATTGCAGAGAATACTAATCACTCATCTCAAAAAACCTTCTAATCACATGCATTATTCAGGACATTACAAAACACCCACTAGTTCATTGATCGCCAAAGAAAGTAGCCAACTTTATAACCCTATTCATCACCACTCTCAGCCTCTGAAAATTCATGGCTTTTTCGCTAATGCCCATTTTGCAAGAAAAAGAAATCATCAGCTTCCAAAACAAACAAACTTCGAGCATCAACCAAAGTTTTGGTTCTTCCTCTTCCTGGTAATTACTAAACGCTAATATACAAACATGTGTGTGTGTCTGTGTGTTTGGTTTTTACATATTTTTTCTATCCAATATTATTATGTGTTTGGTTTACAGATTTAACCACTTAGTTAAAGAAGAAACTGAGAAGCTGAAGTTTTCTCCTTTGTAGATCATAAGTCACAAATATAGAAACTTAGCATTGTGGATTAGGATTTTTGTTTCATTAGCTATGGTAATAATAATAATACAACATGGGTTTAAGTGGTTTCTAGGGGGGTTTTTTTTTTCTTTTTAATTATATTTATTCAGTAATAGTTGCTTTTCGTAACATGTGAAAGTGAAACTACAGAGAAGGACATCACGTGTCGGTTGGTTATTGGTGCAAAGAAATATTTCCTTGTATGGTAGGTATATAGTACGCTATTCCTTGTTTTTAAGACCTCTCCTACTGGAAAGAAATTACTATCGCTTTTTTACCCCAACAAAATTTGAAATTTGACCTTTGACAGTGCTTTACTATTTTATATGTGTATTCAAAATATAATTTGGAGTAATAATACTATTAATGGACTTCAAGCCACAAAAAGAGAGAAAATGGCTAATATACAAACATGAAACATGTGTGTGTGTGTTTGCCTATTATATCTTTCTGTCCAATATAATGTCTTTGGTTTCCAGATTTAACCACTTAGTTGAAGAAGAAATTGAGAAGCTGAAGTTTCACTTTTCTAGATCATAAGTCACAAATATAGGAATTTTAGCATTGTGGATTTGGATTTTTTGTTTCATTAGCTATCATAAAAATAATAATACGACTTGGGTTTATATGGTTTCTATGGCTTTTTTAATTATATTGCTTTTCGTAACTTGTGAAAGTAAAACTACAGAGATGGACATCACGTGTCGGTTGGTTATTGGTGTAAGTAAATATTTCCTTGTATGGTAGGTATATAGTGCTATTCCTTGTTTTTAAGACCTCTCCTACTGAAAGAAATTACTATTGCTTTTTGACCTCAACAAAATTTGAAATTTGAGCTTTGACAGTATTTTACTATTTTATATATGGGGTGCTTTGTGATGAGGTTTTTTTTAGTAAGAAATAATTTTAGATCGTCGAATTTTTTTTTTTGTAGGTCCAATATCTTAAAATTGTAAATCTGATTATTCAAAATTATTTAAAAAAAAAATTCACTACAAAATTTTCCTTTATATATGTTTATTCAAAATACAACTTGGAGTAATAATGCTATTAATGGACTTCAAGTCAGAAAAAGAGGAAGTATTTCACTATTTTATACATGTTTATTCAAAATATAATTTGAAGTAATAATACTATTAATGGACTTCAAGTCAGAAAAAGGGGAAGAAAATTAAGCGATAGTAAGGCAACAACACCAACAAAATGAAACCTGTTTTTTCCTTTTTAAAACAATAATCAAAATGATACTACTAGTAAATATAAGATCAGATAAGGCCAGTTTTTTTTTTTTTTTTGATCAAGATATAAGGCCAGTTTATAATCATTAGTTTTGGAATATCTTAATCCCCAAATTGGATATTGGCCATGTTAGTTTTGCCAACTTGCTAAAACTTCTTTTTATCTATGTCTTGAACACATTTAAAATTAATTGTTTCGTTTTAATTTCTTGATGTTTTAGTCATTTTAAGTTGTTTTGTTGAATTTGAGCCTTTATAGGGGTTTTTTGGTTCCGAAGTTACTCTAGCAAAGTAGTTTTGATCCAAAATATGTATTTAAACATATGATTTATTATAATAAGCCTTAGGGGCTCATTTGGAGTTAAAAAAGGCTTTCAAAACTCACTTCTCGTTAAAACTAAGTGTTTATAAACAGTTTTACCTAAATCAAGCCCTTAAAGGGCTTCTTTGACTTCGAAGTGTGTCTAGAAATGTTGTTTTGATCCCAAATGAGTATTTGAACATATCATGTATTAACTCTCAAATATAATTCTTGTTAAACTTTTACATCATATATATTGTCTAAAATTAAATTAAACTTGTAACAGGCAATCATTTTAAAATTGTTTTTAGAAAATAATTATTATTTTGGGTCAGTTAAGCAATTAGTCATTTTAAAGGTAAAGTTTGAAAAATTTAGCCGTAATTTCACGAAATTAGAGATTTAGCCATAACACGTAACATTTTTTGTAACATGTAACATATATACGTGTAAAAAATATAATATTAAATGTAACGTCAATATTAAATGTAACGTTACATTTAATATTATATTTGTTATACGTATATATGTTACATGTTATGACTAAATTTCTAATTTTGTAAAACTATGACTAAATCTTAAAAAATTACCCAAAAATTTGGTTAAATGCCTAAAAATACTCTATTATTTTTTGGATGATCAAAATTATACTATTTATCCGTTAAATATAGCAAAGGTAAATATATACCATGATAATAAAAAAAAATAAAACTTAAAGGGTGTTGATGGCATTAAATACCATGAAATTTTTCCTTTTCCATGCCAGGCTAGTTCATGCTTTATAAGCTAGGTACTTTCTAAGCCTACGACCTTTTCTCTTGCAAAGAGTTTGGTTATTTTCAGTCTACTTCTCCAAACAGGAAGAGAAGCAAACAACTTTATTCAAAGCCCTCCAAAGAATAGAAAAAAAAAATGCAGAGAATACTAATCACTCATCTCAAAAAAGCTTCTAATCACATGCATTATTCAGGACATTACAAAACACCCACTAGTTTAGCCAACTTTATAACCCTATTCATCACCACTCTCAGCCTCCGAAAATTCATGGATTTTTCTCTAATGCCCATTTTGCAAGAAAAAGAAATCATCAGCTTCCAAAACAAACGTACTCGAGCTCAACCAAAGTTTTGGTTCTTCCTCTTCCTGGTAATTACTAAACGCTAATATACAAACATGTGTGTGTCTGTGTGTTTGGTTTTTACATATTTTTTCTATCCGATATTATTATGTCTTTGGTTTCCAGATTTAACCACTTAGTTATAAAGAAGAAATTAAAAAGCTGAAGTTTTCTCCTTTGTAGATCATAAGTCACAAATATAGAAATTTAGCATTGTGGATTAGGATTTTTGTTTCATTAGCTATGATAATAAATTAATAATAATAATACAACTTGGGTTTTTTCTTTTTAATTATATTTATTCAATAATAGTTGCTTTTCGTAACATGTGAAAGTGAAACTACAGAGAAGACATCACGTGTCGGTTGGTTATTGGTGTAAAGAAATATTTCCTTGTATGGTAGGTATATAGTACGCTTTTTTACCTACTTAAAGCGTACGCTTTTTTACCTATTCCTTGTTTTTAAGACCTCTCCTACTGAAAGAAATTACTATCGCTTTTTTACCCCAACAAAATTTGAAATTTGAGCTTTGACAGTATTTTACTATTTTATATGTGTATTCAAAATATAATTTGGAGCAATAATACTATTAATGGACTTCAACTTTTCAAGCCACAAAAAGAGAGAGAAAATTAAAGCGATAATAATGCAACACCATCAAAATGAAACCTGTTTTTCCTTTTCTTAAAAAAATTAATCAAATGATACTACTAGTAAATATAAGACCATATAAGGCCAGTATATAATCATTAATTTTGAAATATCTTTATCCTCAAATTGGATATTGCCATGTTAGTTTTGCCAACTTGCTAAAACTTCTTTTTATCTGTGACTTGAACACACTTAAAATTTAAGACATTTGTTTCGTTTTAATTTCTTGATGTTTTCGGATTGAATGTTTGTTGAGGCTCTGGGTTGTCTATCTCAATTTATGTTGCTGTTTATCAAAAAATAAATTCACTTCAAAATTATATTTGTTCGGTCATTAATATTTATAATTTACACCATTGACGCTTTAATTCGTCATATTTTGAACATATCATACTTAAAAGTTGTCTTTTTTTTTTTTTTTTGAACAATTTGAACTCTAAACTTTAAGATCATGGTAAATATCATCAAATTGATAATCCAAATTGGATAGAAAATTAATGGTTTTTGGCATTCATATTTCACCTGAACTTCTAGGTTGTTAGCACTTTAGTCCTTAAAATTTAATTTATTTGGCAACTTAGTCCCTAAATTAGTCTAAGAAAGCATTATGGATTACAATATCGAGATTAATATTTTAAGTTATACCAAACTTTAAAGGGTTTTTAGCTTTTTTAGTCCCCGACCAAACTGTTACATGACAAAAAGTTCAAAGACTATTGTTGGTGCGATTTTTCGTACCAACTCGTGTTTGACACGTGGCCGCTCCTCCTAGCTCGAACTCGCGTTGAACCACGTGCGGAGATAGTTTGAGATGATCTCCGGTTCTGCAAAAAGACAGATAAGCGTGACGAGAGGGCACTGGGGTTGTTCTCAGTGCGGGCACTCCGACGCTCAAGCCAGTCAGGGTGAACCAGAGACTTTGAAGTGGAGTGTATTTTTGTGTTAGAATTACGTTACCTTAGTTTGTCTTGTTCGGTTGTTTTTATAAGAGCTGGGAATAACTGATTTTAACCACGTTCCACCACCATTTTTTCAGGTGTTGTGGAGAGATGGTTGAAGGTGGTTTCCGTTCGTGGGAGAGAGATTCCGAGTTTTTCTCGTTAAAACGTCGGTAGTGGACTTAGTGGTCTGAAAGAGGGGCCGGCAGGGAGCCGGGTCGTGGGTGGCATGACGCCTTCCAGAGTGGGCGGTGTGGCGCCCTCCAGCGGGGGCGCCGTGGTGCTTTCCAGAGTGGGCGGCGTGTCGCCCTCCAGCGGAGGCGGCGTGGTGCCCTCCAGAGTGGGCGGCGTGGCGCCTTCCAGCGTGGGCGGCGTGATGCCCTCCAGCGGGGACGACATTACGTCCTTCCATCTTGAGCTTTTTGTTCTTCTTTATGGGCTTTCGGGCCCAATCCGAAAAATGACCCAACATCAGCCCCCCAGTTTCTGAGTAGCGCTTCGTCGCACTAAGGAAACTAGAATTGTTGAAAAATTTGACCGTTGAGCTTTCTTCGCAGGAACCCGTTTGATTTTCGAAAAAATTCTGTTGCTATTCTTTCGCCTATAATCGACGTTAACTTCTTTTTTTTTTTTTTTTTTTTTTTTTTTTTTTTTTGCAGGAGAAAATTGTTCTCTGATATTTTTCTTCAAATTTCGTACTTCTTTTTGTACCTCGACGCCGCCGCGGGTCTGACATTCTTTCTGCAGTCTTGCCTGAAGTGGAAAGGGTCGTTTGTTGTGCGTTGGTAAGGTATTCTCACTTCCCTTTTATTCTCTTAAAAAACTTTCTTCTTTTTATTTGTCACTTTCTACGTTTCTTTTGGGCTTCCTCCATTCTTCTTTCTTTCCTATGGGTGGCTCAACGCAAAAGAAAACCAGGGAGAGTGATGATTTAGAGGTTCCCATTACTGAGGAATTTCCCGCTCCTGATTTGTCTTTCTTAGAGCGGGGGGAGAACGAATTTCAACGTGCGGCAAGAGGAGAGTTGTCATTGGGTTCTCTTCCTCCTTCCTTGAGCGGCGAGAATCCTTTGTTTGCGCTGAGAGTGGCGGCGACGTCAAGACCACGGCGTGTGGCAGCGGCGAATGTTGCGGCGGCGGCAGAATTGAGCGGGGTGAGTGTATCAAGTCTCGCCTCAAGGGGTACCGACGTGGATTGGTACCCCGATAAACGTAGAAGGGCAAATCCGAAAAATCCCAAAAGAAAGCAAGTGGTGAAAACGAAGTACCCTCCACGTGTTCGTAAAAAGTCTTCAATGGCCGAATCTTCAAGGAAAGAGGTGGGTCCCCAAGTGGTGGCCCAAGAGGGTTTAGGTGAGATTCCTCCTTCCATAAATGTGAATCCAGGCCTTGATAATGAGGAAATATTCGATGATTCGACGAGGCAAAACGACGATAATTTTGTTCTTCTCACCCTATCCGAATTAGCACATGTGGGTGGTCTTCTTATTTCTCCTGATCATGACGAGACGGTGGAGTCGGGCGTGTTTAAGGTTGCGGGTGGCACGACTGATAAGAGTAAGTGTTCGGAAATGGCCGAGCCACAAGTCACGTCTGGCGATTCCGCTCGGGGAGTGTCGGGCGAGGATGAAAATGAAGCGTCGGGCTGTTCGGCAGGTGAGAGGCGTAACGCGTTGGTCAGCGAGGGCGGCGCGGCGATTGGCGGTGGAGGTACGTCTCTACCGAGCGAGGACGGTGTGTTGCCGCCGAACGGGAGCGGCGTTTCGCCGCCTTGTGTAGGCGGCGTGTTGCCGCCTCGTGTGGGCGGCGTGTTGCCGCCTTGTGTAGACGGCGTGTTACCGCCTTGTGTAGACGGCATGTTGCCGTCTAGCGGTGGTGGTTCAACGGCGGCCGAAAGGAGCGGCACAGAAGTGGGCAGAGCGGCTTCAGTCGGAGGTGACGGGTTGTTGCCTAACCGGGGCGGTGTGTTACCATCCAGTGGCGGTGGATCAGCGGCGGCCGAAGGGAGCGACGCGGAGGCAGGCGGTGTGGCTTCAGCTGGAGGCGACGGCGGCGTTCCCGTCGGCAGTGGCGACGGCTTTCTGGGTGGGGCATCTGCACCGATCTTAACTTCTTCTCCAACGATAGAGGGTTCGCCCGATCGTCACGACGATGATATGGGATCGTGTGGTGGCGGCGTCGATTGTTTATCGTCTCCACGGCCTAATAACCCGGTTGACGATCATCTGGACGCTGCTTCAGCCATGGTTCCACGGGCTCGCCCTAGGGCTGCTCGTCGCCTCTCTGTGGAAGATGATTCGAGTCCAATGGCCATTAGGCGTCATTGTGGCGAGGCGGTAAGTCCCCGTGACGACGACATTGGAAATTCTGAGGGCGACGTGGTTGTTCCTTTTGACGTTAACGGGATTCTAGAGTTTCCTTTCGTGCGTTGTTCTTCAGTTGAGGCGATTCGTGAGAGGTTGGGATTGCCATGTTCGATTGATATCCGGATTCCTACCAAGGGAGAGACTTTGTTGCATCCCCCGGCAGGATACATTGGCATGTTCTTTGATCAGATCCGCTCCGCCATTTCGTTGCCTCTCCACCCATTCATTCAGCACGCTTTGAGGCACTTTGGGATTTGTCCGATCCAGCTTCACCCTAACTCCTACAGGTGTTTGATCGGATGTTGGGTCCTCTAGAAAGAGCATGGGCGTACCCTCTCTTGGACAGAGTTTTTAGATTATTTTACTGTTTGCGCCACCCCAATTGCTGGCGTTTTTAGCTTTCGAGCGCTAAGGGTAAATCCTGTCATCGATGCCACGAACAAAATTCATATTTGGCGATGTAAACTACTTTTTATTTCCACGGAGCTCGTAGGGTCTGCTCCTACTTCTTTTGGTGACGCGCTAGCCCATGATGTCGCTCGGGGCGACGAGGGTCGGGAAGAGATTTATGTTGGTCTGGAGTCGTTCTTGGAGACGATCCCTATTGAAAGGCGATCGTGGCCCGGGATTCTTCGTTGTTCCGGGGTCGGAACTGAGACTTGGTGCCCTGAGGAGTTTATAGGTTCACTTCCGCGTCTCCTTGACTAATTTTGCCTATTTTTTCATCTTCATACTGATGTTTCTATGTTTTTTTTGTTTTCACAGAGATGCCGGGCCATAATTCGGGTGCTCCTCGTGATCGGGCACGTCAAGGTGGGCATGTAGATGAAGATCGCGGTCATAGAGGGGCGCGAGTGCACGGCCAATGAGACAAAAGGCATAGTGCTGGGGGGCCGTCTGGGACTCCCACCAAGCATCTCCGGGAGGTGAACCCTTCCCGAGATATGCCTCCTCTGCCACCTCTCCCCGTCAAGCCGTTGCCGCAAAGGGTTACCGTCGATCGAGCGGAGACTCGTGGTGGTGCTAGCTCTAGCCGTCCCGGGGGTTCGGTGAAAGAGTCTGCTGCTTTCGCATTAAAAAAGTATGTCGTTCCAAATCTTTCAAACCTTTCTCGCGGTCCTCCCCCTAATCCTTCGTCATCTTCTTACGAACTTATGATGGAAGACATGTTGCAGGTATTTTTCTGAGACTTCCACGCTCGTGAATTGAACTATTTCTTAATCTGGTTGTGTGCTCTCCCTCTCTTCCCCTTTTTTTTCTTGTTCCCTTTTTTTTTATTTCGCAGATTGTCGAGCACTTTTCTCGCTTTACGGTTCGTCCTTCCGTGGACACTGGTAAGCTCGAGGAAGTGACCCAGGAGTTATCAAGGGCTAACGTTCGGGCGGGGTGAGCAGATTCCAGTTCTCAATATGCATTAGGATCCGATCTTGCGATGTGTTGAGGGGAGTATATGTACGGAATTTCTCGGCAATTGGTGGTCTGAGTGTATTTCTTGGCTCCCTCGATTCTATTTTGGATCTTTTGGTTTCGACCTTCTCGTTGTCGCCATCGTTTTTCCGTTTAGTTTCCCCCCGGTATTCCTTCCTACTACGGAAGTATTCTTCCTCATTGATGAATTCCTGCGCCCGAGCTAAGAACTCAGCGAGGGTCTTGGGGGCTTTTCTTACTGCCGACTTGAGAAGTTCGCCGTCCTGTAGTCCTTTACCAAGTGGTCTGTGGTGATCAAGCGGCTCGACGCGCGAGGAATCCTGAAGCATCACAAAACAGGACGAGGGAAGAATCCCAGCGTACTCGAGTCTCCGTCTTCGACCGACTCGAAGCTGAAAACGAAGACAAAATGGATAGCACTTGGACTCCAGATGCGGCTGGAAGCGCTGAAGATCTCCGCGACCACATAAACCAACGACGGGGAGGAGCCCTCTCCCGGCTAGGACCAAACTCCGCCCCTAGCCGCCAGTTCGCCTCGAGGAGAATTGATGCTAATCCTCAAGGTAGCAGAGTGTCGCGCGCGTCTGCAGCCCACGCTATCAATCGGGCTCCGGCCGCCGCCCTTGTGGAGAATTTGGAAGAGGTCGTGCGCCGACTAATACGTCAAGAACAAGGGACGCACGACATAATCAGGGAAACTGAATCCCCTTTCATAGAACAAGTTTTCGCCGAGCCATTTCCCGAAGACTTTAAGATGCCAGTCATGAAACAATATGAAGGATTGACGGACCCGATCAACCACTTCGAAAGCTACCGCACCTGGATAAATGTACGAAGAGCAAGCCCCAACATCAAATGTCAGGCATTCGGGCTTACTCTAACGGGAGCTGCGTTAGAGTGGTTTCATAGTCTCCAACCAAGGTCGATAACCTCTTTCGGCCAATTGAGGACGGAGTTTGTGAGCCGGTTTATCAGCCAAAAGACACGCAAGAACGACAAAACTTACCTATGGTCATTGAAGCAGGGAAAGAACGAAAGCTTGAAGGACTACATCCGACGATTCACCAAGGAGATCAACACCTTGGAGAAGTTCACTGACGGAGACGCCATTGCCGCCTTGCGGGAAGGTTTACAAGAAGGCGAGTTATTAAGGTCAATGATTCGAAAAGAACCCAAAACGTTCAACGAATTCCTCACCCGCGCGCATGAATATATTAAAGTCAACGACTACCTTCAGACCCGACAAGAACACAAAGGTGAAAAGAAATGGGCAAGCGAAACTGAGATGGAAGAAACCAAGAAACAAAAAAGTAACGCCGAGTTCAAATAAGACACCGCGACGCCCGCTATCATGAGAAGGTAAAAAAAAAAAAAATCCGCTGCGAGCCGCGTGCCAATATGAGCCACCGCGAGCCGTGTGCCGCCTTGAGACGCCGAGTGCCGCCTTGAGCTGTCGTGTGCCGCCGCGTACCGCCGTGTACCGCCTTGAGCCGCCGCGTGCTACCTTGAGCCGCCGTGTGCCGCCGCGTGCCGCCATGTGCTGTTAAAGCGAGACCGGCGACCACTACGACGAGGCCGCGACCGAGAAGAACTATCGCCATCAGCGTTGCCAGACGAAGAGACACCGTCATCAGTGGGCGTAGTCTCCTCCTCCACAAAAGCCTGTCCTTGTGAAGCTCCCTCCCTCGCGGCACTAAGCAAATCCTCAATATCTTCTACAGCACGAGAGGCATCACCACAGAACTAATGCGGAGGGGTGAAAGCAGAATAGGCCCGGCATTTGGTGAAGAAGTCTCTCTTGGTCCGACAGCGACGAGCAACCTTACCCAGAGCTTCCATAGCGCTGGCCTTCATATACTCCTTGTACTCGTCAGTTGTTTCATAGTAGTCCATGAAATCGGCAAAGCGCATGTGTTCTTGTTGATATTGCTGCGACGTAGCGACTCGAAGAGTATGGGCTTGGTCCCTCTCCGACCGAAGCTCTGAGCGAAGGCGATTGATCTCATGCATGTAATCAGCAGCCGCCTTCCGTTGCGCCTCCAACTCAGCTATTACCTCATCCAAATTTGCAACGTTAGATTGTGCACCGCCGCCGCCGGAAGAAAGGGAGAAATATGGGATCCATGAAAGCGCAACAACAGTTAGGGAAAGAAAGAAGGCCAAGAAAGCGAATAAAGAGTGACTTATTCAATGCAATGAGAGCACCTCCAATAGCTGTTGGCAGAAACCACCCGATTGCAGCCAGATTCCCGATAGTGAATAAATCGCGACAATTGCGCTCCCCAGCAGTTAGCCCCCGAACACGGTCAACATTGTTCTCCTGAGTTCCAGTTAAAGTAATCATCGGAAGATCAGTAGCCCTGTTCCATGTCAGGGGGGCCTCACCAAAATAGGAAGAAGCAACGTAAAACCAAAGGCGTCGCCAATATTTGTTTGGATCGGGAAGATCGAGTATTATCCCTCGTGAAGAATAAAAATAGTATATGCCCGACGACTTGCCTGACTGTGTAAAGGGAAAAGAACTCCTATGATGAAAGCTTATCCAGATCAAGTCGGTCCCACAAGATAGCGCAACAAGCTAGAATCCTAAACGAGTTTGGTGTCAACTGAGCAGCGGTAATGCCCAAGATACACAATATTTCTTGCGGAAGAAGAGACAACGGAAAGAGGGCCCCGCACTGAACATGGGTGGCCGAGATCGCCGTATATCCTTCGGGGGGATTCTCGAAGGTGTTGCCCCCTTGAGGAAGACGGATATCAAGCCACAAAGGCAAAAACCCGGTACCTCGTAACTTATCCAGGCGAGAGTCAGTAATCTAACTAGGATTCTCCATGAGAGGAGGAACACAGTTGGAAAAGGAAGGTCGCGGTGCAAAACAGAGAGAAAATAAGAATAAAGAGCAGAAACGTCTCAAAAAATTCCAGCCCGAAGCCCCTTTATACGCTCATAAGGATCTCAAACAAGTGGCCCCGTGTAAAAAAAAAAAAAAAAAAAAAAAACGGCCCCGCTAGAGTATCGCCGCCCTCCCTTTAGACGGCATAAGGCCGTCCTCGCTAGGCGACACGCTGTCCCGCTTTGGATGAAATCGACCGTCCTCACTAGGCGACCTACGCCGCCTTCTCCTAGACGGCGCCAGGCCGTCCTCACTAGGCGGCCCACGCCGCCCCCTTCTCCTAGACGGCGCCAGGCTGTCCTCACTAGGCGGCCCACGCCGCCCCCTTCTAGACGGCACCAGGCCGTCCTCACTAGGTGGCCTATGCCACCCCCTCCTAGACGGTACCAGGCCGTCCTCACTAGGCGGCCTATGCCGCCCCCCTCCTAGACGGTACCAAGCCGTCCTCGCCGTGGGATCCATGAAGACTACGATGATGATAGTCTCTTTCTGAATGACGTTGATGGTTCACCGGGATTCGACGATTAAGCTTGTTATTATTTCCTGCATTTGATTCTGTTGCTTTATTTTCCTTGTTTTATTGGCCATAGTGCCTAGACCATATTTTATGTTTCTGTTGATTTCGCTTTCGAACCTTTTCGCATTGATGTTTGGAATAAAATCTTCTGTCGTTTGTTGAATGATTTGTTTCGCAAATTTTTCTTTTGATGTTGATGAGCTTGCTTTTTCCACGCTTTTCGCTCGGTCTTCTTTGTGATGTTGTTTAAATTGTCGAAATTTGTTATCGTTTGCCGACGGCGAAAAACCCTGTCGGGGAGGCGGTGCGCCTTTGCGGTGGGGGCGTCGTGACGCGCGTGCTCTCTTCCGGAGGCGGCATGCAACTTCTCACGGGGGAGGTACGTTGTTGCCGATGAGGGCGGCTTGATGCCATCTAGGGCATGGCGTACGCCGCCTGAAGAGGGCGGCCTTACGCCGTTCAGGGGGGGGCGGTGTGTTCCGCCTAGTGAGGACGGCTTGGTGCCGTCTAGAAGGGGGCGGCGTGGGCCGCCTAGTGAGGACGGCCTGGCACCGTCTAGGAGAAGGGGGCGGCGTAGGCCGCCTAGTGAGGACGGCATGGTGCCATCTAGGAGAAGGCGGCGTAGGCCGCCTAGTGAGGACGGCCTGGTGCCGTCTAGGAGGGGGCGACATAGGCCACCTAGTGAGGACGACCTGGTGCCGTCTAGGAGAAGGTGGCGTAGGCCGCCTAGTGAGGACGGCCGATTTCATCCAAAGCGGGACGGCGTGCCGCCTAGCGAGGACGGCCATATGCCGTCTAGAGGGAGGGCGGCGTTACTCTAGCGGGGCCGTTTTTTTTTTTTTTTTACACGGGGCCACCCGTTTGAGATCCTTATGCGCGTATAAAGGGGCTTCAGGCTGGCATTTTTTGAGACGTTTCTGCTCTTTATTCTTATTTTCTCTCAGTTTTGCACCGCGACCTTCCTTTACCCACTGTGTTCCTCTTCTCATGGAGAATCCTAGTCAGATTACTGATTCTCGCCTGGATAAGTTACGGGGTACCGGGTTTTTGCCTTTGTGGCTTGATATCCGTCTTTCTTAAGGGGGCGACACATTCGAGAATCCCCCCGAATGATGTACGGCGATCTCGGCCACCCATGTTTAGTGCGGGGCTCTCTTTCCGTTGTCTCTTCTTCCGCAAGAAATATTGTGTATCTTGGGCATTACCGCCGCTCAGTTGACACCAAACTCGTTTAGGATTCTAGCTTGTTGCGCTATCTTATGGGACCGACTTGATTTGGGTAAGCTTTCATCATAGGAGTTCTTTTCCCTTTACACAGTCAGGCAAGTCGTTGGAATACCGGGCATATACTATTTTTATTCTTCCCGAGGGATAATACTCGATCTTCCCGATCCAAACAAATATTGGCGACGCCTTTGGTTTTACGTTGCTTCTTCCTATTTTGGTGAGGCCCCCCTGACGTGGAACAGGGCTATTGATCTTCCGACGATTACTTTAACCGGAACTCAGGATAACAATGTCGACCGTGTTCGGGGGCTAACTGCTGGGGAGCGCAATTGTCGCGATTTATTCACTATCGGAAATCTGGCTGCAATCGGGTGGTTTTCGCCAACAGCTATTGGAGGTGCTCTCATTGCGTTGAATAAGTCACTCTTTATTCGCTTTCTTGGCCTTCTTTCTTTCCCTAACTGTTGTTGCGCTTTCAGGGATCCCATATTTCTCCCTTCTTCCGGCGGCGGTGGTGCGCAATCTAACGCTGCAAATTTGGACGAGGTAATAGCTGAGTTGGAGGCGCAACGGAAGGCGGCTGCTGATTACATGCATGAGATCAATCGCCTTTGCTCAGAGCTTCGGTCGGAGAGGGACCAAGCCCATACTCTTCGAGTCGCTACGTCGCAGCAATATCAACGAGAACACATGCGCTTTGCCGATTTCATGGACTACTACGAAACAACTGACGAGTACAAGGAGTACATGAAGGCCAGCGCTATGGAAGCTCTAGGTAAGTTTGCTCGCCGCTGTCGGTCCGAGAGAGACTTCTTCTCCAAATGCCGGGCCTATTCTACTTTCACCCCTCCGCGTCAGTTCTGTGGTGACACCTCTCGTGCTGTCGAAGATATTGAGGATATGCTTAGTGCCGCGAGGGAGGGAGCTGTTGAGCGGGACACTTCACAAGGACAGGCTTCTGTGGAGGAGGAGACTGCGCCCACTGATGACGGTGTCTCTTCGTCTAGCAATGCTGATGGCGGTAGTTCTTCTCGGTCGCGGTCTCGTCGTAGTGGTCGCCGGTCTCGCTTTAACGACGCCGAGTGAACGTTATCGTCTCTTTTCTTTGCTTTTTGTTTTTCTTTTACTTACTGAACTCTTTTGTCGCTGGCCTGTAATTATTCCTTTCCCCTTTGAACTGAGACTTGTTCCTTAGTCGTGTAAGAATGCTTCTCTTTTTCTGTTATGGTGAATATCCCGTTCTTTGCTCACTTTGCCAAATTGCATTGTTTGTGTATCGCCGCTTCTTGTGGAGCGGTGTAACGTCGATCTGTAGGGACGGTATTATTCCGTCGAATGGAGCGGCGTGATGCCCTTTAGTTGAACCGGCGCGAAAATCCTTTGGCGAGGTTGGAGTGCCACCGTACTGCGGAGGCGGCGTTACACCGTGTAGGGGGTGCGGCATGAAGCCGCGCAGCGGGGGTGGTGGTGTCATTAGCTTGGTAGTTTCCATTCATCTGGTTCACGACCAACTGGGAGTCGCTGCAAATCTTCAAATTTTTTGCCTTCATTGCCGCCGCCAGTTCCATTCTGGCAATGATCGCTTCGTATTCGGCGGTATTGTTCGACGCTTTGAATCCGAATTTTAAAGCGTGGCTTATTTTCACTCCTTCCGGGGCCACGAGTAATATCCCGGCTCCACTCCCATGTACATTCGAAGATCCGTCGATGTGGAGTTCCCAAACCGATCCGGGTGGCATGTTTGACAGCGTGTGCCTGTCCAGCGTGGAGGGCGTGTGGCCGTCTAGATAAGGCGGAGTGCGGCCGTCTATCGGGGGTGGCGTCCGGCCGTCCGGCGGGGGCGTCGTTCGGCCATCCAGTGAAGCCGGCATGCGGCCGTCCATTGGGGACGGCGTATGGCCGTTTAGCGGGGACGGCATTCGACCGTCCAGTGAAGGCGGCGTGCGGCCGTCCATCATATGCGGCGTCTGGCCGACCAGCGGGGGCGGCATGGTGCCGTGTAGTGAGGGTGGCGCATCGTCATCTCGGTTTGTCGGGGTGAGTAAATTCCGCTAGAAAGTCCGCCAAAGCCTGCCCTTTGATCGCGGTCCTTGGCCGGAATTCGATCCCGTACTTGCTCAGCTTGTTTGCCCAAATAGCGACCCTTCCAGATCCTGCCTTCTCTAAAACCTTCTTCATTGGATAACTTGTCAAAACGATCACCTTGTGAGCCTGATTCCAAAGAGGAATGGAGCAGACCGTTTCGATACCTTCCGACCAATTAGTCAGTGCAATTTTGCTAAAAAATTGTATGTAAAATTCTAGCAGATCTGATTAGGCCTCTGATTAATGAATTGGTCTCCCCTTTCCAATCTGCCTTTGTGCCAAGGTGATGGATAGCAGAGAATTCTGTTTTAGCTCACAAGCTTGTTTCCATCATCAAAAAGAAGAAATTGGGCAAAGATGCGCTACTTGGAATCAAATTAGATATGAACAAAGCATACAATAGGATTGAGTGACCTATCATTGCCCGTGTTCTCAAGGCCTTCGGATTTGACCAACACTTCTGCCGACTAGTGATATTTTGTGTTAAATCCGTCTCTTTCTCCGTTTTCCTTAACGGAAGCCCTACTCCGTCCTTCAAACCACATAGAGGCATTCGTCAAGGAGATCCTCTTTCTCCGTATTTATTTATACTTTGCTCTAAAATTCTTTCAAGATTAATACTAAGGGCAGAGGCAAAAGGTGATATTCACGGGATTGAAATTGCTCGTGGTGCGCCTTCAGTCTCTCATCTGATGTTTGTTGACGATACATTTCTATTCTGTAGGGCTACATGCCAAGAGATGGAGGCGATCAAACAATGCCTTTCACCTTATGAGACATGGTCCGGTCAAAAGGTCAGCCTTGAGAAGTCGAGTCTCCTATTTTCTCCAAACTCTTCCCAGGAGCTAAAGGCCTTAATCCATAATACCTCGGGGATGGGGCCCATGAAGAAGGACGAAAGATATCTTGGCAACCCACTATTTTTTGTCGAAAAATAAAGCGATGGATTTTGAATTTACTAAAAAGAAGGTTCTGGCTCGGGTTGAAGGATGGCAGATAAAATTACTCTCCCAAGCTGGCCGAACTACTCTTATCCAGTCGGTGGCAATGGGAATTCCCACATACACGATGAGTTCCTTCTTACTACACAAAAGCTTTTGCTTTGAACTTAATGGTGTAATGAGACACTTCTGGTGGACAGGCAATCGTGAGAAGAAAAGATTTTTGGTACTTTCGAATTGGGATAATATATGTAAACCGAAGGCTAATGGAGAGTTGGGGATTAGGCGGCTCTATGACTTCAATTTAGCCTTACTATCCAAACTGGCTTGGAGACTACTCTCAGGTGATAATGCGGTTTGTGCTCGTGCCTTTCGTGCAAAATACTATCGCAATGAAAGGTTTTGGGATGTTCCTTGAAGAAGTGGTGATTCGTACGTTTGGAAAGGAATTCTGGAAACCCGCCCGATCTTATCAAGGGGCTGCTTTGACATCATGGGGAGCGGAGATACAGTGGACATATAGTCCAGACCTTGGGTCCCTTGGATCCCTTCAAGAGTCCCACGAGCTGCCTTCGATCCTTGCACACATAATATGATCTTGCACCCACTGGATTTTTCAAAGGTCCAATAACTTTTCCATCCAGCAACTAGAGATTGGAATGTGGAATTACTCAAAAGATTATTTGACCCAGTTTCAGCAGATGTTGTTTCTCGAATCCAGCCACTTCCGGGAGACAAGAGTGATATGGTGGTTTGGCGAGGTACTCGATCTAGGGAGTTTGATGTCAAAAGTGCTTACCGTCTATGGATGGGAACCAGATTGGACAAGCGACAAGAAGTTTGGTCCAAATTTTGGAAGAGTTCGCTGTATTTTTGCCTAAAATTATTGTTTGGGAGAGTGGCAATGGACATTCTTCCTATTAGAGCGCAAATTGCCCGTGTAGTCCCTGTACCATCTACTTTGTATGTGATTCCTCGAGTCCATAAATCAACTCTTCTGTCAATGTGAGACTGCACGACTGGCATGGTTTCATTGTCGATGGTCTATCATGTCTGATGGGTTAAATTTTGAGTCAGGGACTAATTTACTCAAGTGGGTGTTTAGCTTCCATGATGACTCTTTATTAATATTTACTGATGTTCTTATTGACCACATTTGGAAGGCTAAAAATGCTTGTTTATATTCTAGTATTGCCTTAGAGCCATAGTCTTTTTTGGCAAAAGTCTCAGCAATAATGAACGAGCACGAATCAATTCTGTCCCCAACAAGCTTAGCCCCTGCAAAGATGGCCCCACCTCCAAGCGACCTACCACATATGTTTATGGATGCGTCTTTTGTTGAAGGAAAATCTGGTTTGGGAGTGGTACTCCTCTCTGCTGATGGAACCATCTCGAAGCGTTGGGCTTCTACAAGCAAAGTCTTATCTGCTTTGGAAGCTGAATTGCTTGCTGTGGAATTTAGGCTAAAGCATGCTCAGGAAATAAGCCTGAAGTCTTTCAAAGTCTTTAGTGATTCCCTCACTATCATTCAGGCAGTTTAATAAGGCTACTCATTCCCCTGTGTGGAGTAGTACTAGTGTTTTCTGGTCCATTCTGCATCTCAAACTTTCCTTTGATGTTGTTAGTTTTAACTGGGTTCCTAGATCGGCTAATACCTTAGCTCATGATTTGTGTTCATAGGCAAGGGAGAATAATTTCCTTGGCTGTAACGTTGATTGAGGTGGCAGCCCCCTGTGTCTGTTTTTTCACTTTTCTCTCCTCTTTTATGAAAGCCGTTTCATTCAGCCAAAAAAAATTATACCGATGCCCTTTATTACGGGTCATGTGACACTCACGTGCTAAATTCCATCCAAATTTTCGACAGAAGTTATCAGTTTGTTGTGATTTGTCAAGATTTTAGAAATTAAGGTATAATTTACCAAAAAATAAAAATTAAGGGACAAGTTACCAATCACATGAAATTCAGGAGGCACCAGTACAAAATACTCTTAACAAAATAACATAATATGATAAGTTTATAACTATATTCTAATATAAATAATTAAATATTGTCCATTAAACACAATTTTTGTAATAAGTTCCAAAATAAGTTTCAATCCCAAATCATTAAACATGTATGATTTAAACATAATAATTATTAAATAAGTTCTAAAATCCAAAGTCTAGTCTAGTCTATTTCATCTCGATTGCAAACATCAAAAACAACTTCACTTGCTAGGTTGTAGTTGTTTCTTAATAAGAAAGATAATAATTCAAAAGTTAAAAGATATATTCAAGTAAGTAAATTTATTGAATATGTAAAACATAGATACAAATCTTCAATTTACCTCGTAGAATAAGAAGGTCACAATTAGATTATACTTCCGCATTAGGATTCTATAATAACGAAATCAAATAAATTAAAAAATAAAAATTTAATTCAAAAAAATTAGATATTAATGATGATACGTGGAACAAGTGAAATTATCTATTTCAAGGTTCTCGGATTCCTTCAACACTTCCGCCCCATCCATATCGTCCATCTTGATAATTGATTGGTGAGTATCTCTTAACCAATTTTTTTTATAAACAAATTAAGGCTTCAACCATCTTACAACTTACGGAGCTTCTAAATGGATCAATTATGCGTCCCCCGGTAAAAAATGCCAATTCGGATGCAACGGTGGTCACTGAAATAGCCATTATATCATGAGCAATAAGAGATAAAACTTTATACTTGCTTAAATTCACCTTCCAACAAGCCAAAATATCTAAGTCAACATTGATGTCCTCAGGTGTCTCAATCTAGTATCGATCAACCTTATTCGTTGAGGTTCCACCATCTTGACTAATTCTTTATTGCACATAAGCCAAATGTGTCTATCATTTCTTTCCGCATGAACATAAAGGTTGTTGTGATTGAGTGACTACTTCATTACTTGGTTGAATGCCAAAATACAACTCATTGTACTCATCAAATAATAGCCTCAAGTGCGCTTCAATTTCACAATCATAGTATCACAAATCTCTTTGTGTGACACCGAGTAACAATTTATGCAAATATCTAAGTTCGTAGCGCGGATCAATAACTACGGCAAGTAACAATGCTCCTTTGCTAGTAAGTAGATCTCC
Source organism: Boehmeria nivea var. tenacissima (assembly GCA_018132145.1). Taxonomy (NCBI): domain Eukaryota; kingdom Viridiplantae; phylum Streptophyta; class Magnoliopsida; order Rosales; family Urticaceae; genus Boehmeria; species Boehmeria nivea. The sequence goes on from CM030882.1 coordinate 5,999,910, forward strand.
CCAATGCTTGTCATATTTTTTCTTCAGGTTTCTTGCCTTTCCTCCAAATAAAGTATTATTGTTGTCCGATTCATTTATCATTGTAGACAACTCTTCTTAGATTTCAAAAATTTCAAGGAAGTATTTATTTGAGGTAATATATTCCGAACCACTAAACTTTAAAGTCACCTCATAAAAAGTATCTAAGAACTTAACAAACAATTCGGCATTTTTTCAATCATCTTCGTTCGGAGGACCCATTGTTTTGTTTCCATCCTTCACAAACACCAAACAAGAATGAATACAAGTTAGACAATTTTAACCAATAAAGTATAAACATAATAAAAAAAATTGTCCAAATTAAATAAAAAATAAGATTTAAATTCTCAATCTCCTCGAAGCATCGGATGTAATGTCCATCCTCTAAATCCATGCTATTGAATGCCTTTTGAAACTTTATGACATTAGACAACATCTTGTAAGTTGAATTCCACCGAGTTGGAACATCCAAGCACAAAAGTCCGTTTGAAGAGATCTAGAGGTGTCAAACGAGTCAGGTTCGGGCCGGCCCGGCCCACTTCATGTTGGCCCATTTGGGCTTTGGGCCGGCCCAAACAATGAAAACCCCAAGCCCGACCTGATCCAAAGCCCAAATAAGGAAAGTTCGGGCCGACCCACAGACCGGGCCTAAAACGGGACAAACGGGCCCGGCTCATTCGGGCCAATGTAGGCCCATTCTAAAAAAATGTAGAAAAATTAAAAAAAATTGTAAAAAAATTAAATATTAAGAGGAATTTTTGTTGGAGAATGAAAAGAAATTTTTTATTTACCCCATATTTGGGCTCCCCATCCAAACCATTCAATTCCATTCTATTTTTTCATTTTTTTTCAACTATCCTAATCCTATAAATAATTCCATTCCATTCTTTTTTTTTCAACCATTTTTTTTAACTTTCCAAATTCCTATACAATATCTTCAAATCTCAACTATATATATCACCTTGAAATTCGCAAAGTCAAACCATTCTAATCATTTTTCCAAACTATGTCCAAACTATTTTCAAATCATCCAAATATGGTCAAAATGAGTGCCCCAAAATACATTACGACTACCTCACTAAAAACCTTACAAGAAAACTCAATGGAATAAAATCTTGTTAAGGAAAAAAGAGTACAGTCTAGAAAACTTACAGACATAAAATAAAAAAGCAAAGGAAAAAATTATTCAATTATTATAGACCAACTTAAAAAGAAAAAAAAAAAAAGAAAAGAACTGTTCAATAACATTACATAGTATTACTTCCAGTCGCAGTGGAAGCCGCAAAAATATCCAAGTTTGAAAAACCACCGTCCATGTCATACATAAATTATTGCTCTCTTCAACGGACATCTTCCCACGTTTTAACGCACATCAACGCCTCGAATATGTCTTCACCCAGTCGAGCTCGTCTTTCCTTAAGTACCTTGCCGCTGCTACTAAAAACTTGTCCACTAGTAATAGTAGAAATTGGAGTGGTTAGTATACATGAGCCATTTTAGAAAGAACAGGAAATGCAGTTGATTGGGCTTTCCAGAAAGACAAAAGATCAAAATTTGTAAAATCATGTCGCTCATCTGGTCCAATAGCAAAACAAGCTGATAAATTGGTCTCATCATAGTTCTCTAATTATGATCGGCTATAAGACGATGACGAACAGCCAAAATCGATACCATGAAGCTTCATCATTTCTTCCCCGAATGGTACGCTTGCACTGGGCACTGATGGTGCAGAGGCTGATGAATGAGATCCTTCATATCTCTCACAGTATGCATCATACAATTTAAATCTATCACATTTTACAGTATTAATTGTAATCATATCAGAGGTTACGGAGAGTCTGGATGAGATCTCATTTATCATATATTCCATCCCATATAGTTTCATCCTGGGTCAAGTACAACAGCAGCATAATATTGAGGCAGAACCTCGCTGCCAATATTTTTTGAACTTGGCCTCCATGAACTCGACACACTGTGCAAATATGTCTAAACCTCTATGCAGATTAAATGCTTTTGCAATATCAAATAGTTTATGCAATGCATGAGGTGAAGTGGAATAATACGCACCTGATAGTTGGACAGTGGCATCGTAGAATGTAGCGACCCGACTTTTCAGACCGTTACATTTCATGAACTTTTATCTTTAAAACTTAGTTCTCAAAATTTCAGATAATTTTTTTTTTGAAAACTTGCTTCTTAAAATAATATACAAATGTGTTTGCTAATAGTAATGCTTAATTTAAAGCTACATCTTTTTTTTCTACTTTTGTAAGACTTTATCATAGTATTAATTATTTAGAATATTAAGCAATAGTAAAGTTTTTGAAAAACACTTATAAGAAAGTAGCATGTATATGAAAGTTCCAAAACGACGAAAAATTCTATACGTAGTATTTATTTGGTACACACCAATATTATAATTATTTAATTTGAAGGTAAATATCTAGCTTCAAAAGAGCTTTAAAGACTATTAGCAAAATAATCAAAACTTCTTTAAAAATCATAGAAAATATTCAAAGATCATAGAAAATTATCTTTCAAACATTAGCGGAAGACTTTAGTGCGGTATGCCCAAACTTCCCTCGCCTGCGCACTCATCACTGCTGCCCATCTAATCCATCATTAAATCATGGTGCAGGTTTCGTACCTACAGCACGAACAACTTGAATGAGCTTGACGCTCAGTGAGTACAAACATAATTCTCACAAAATATATGTCATGAATGAATGTCTAGTTATGCTTCATTATGAATACTTTACTGAAAATATTTTCTTCTAGTGGGATCCCCTTTTGTGTACGTACCGAGTGCGCACGACCAGTGGAAAGCTGAGGTTCGCGAGGTCCTCAACTACCACAGTCATAAAACTTTTGTTCATTAAACTTCACCTGAGTGGAGGGTGGTACGACACCTTAATCTTTAAAAACACATTAGCCTCATCTTTACATTTAGTGAGCATGGTAAATTGTAATGCTCATGAATATGCTTAAATAATAAAGCAACATGATAGAGGCACTGATTTCTATTTCTTTAAACATCATCATCACTTGAAATATGTGCCAATACATTTTAAAACTTAACACGTACAATATTATCATTCCATAAACAAAACTCATTAAAATATGCTTAACTTATAAACATATAACACATAAATCACATAACTTCAAACCATAGCAAATTGGGAAACATAACACATCATCATGACATAGTTTTATCTTTTGAAAACTATTCGTTGCTGTAGGTGAGATTTGTACTCACCTGGTGTCCTTGCAATACAAGTAATTTCCTCGCTTAATGCTCATAACCATACGTATCTCCTGGTTAGATTACGTGAGCAACGTGTGATTAGAAACTATGTTAATCACGCATTAACTAACTATTTAGCTTTCTTTTTAATTGAGCTATTGCTATTCTTACCACTCAATAATACACTTGAAATTGATTTATCACTTTTAAATTTATCAATTATCATGGTCTCATATCAATAAATTAATTTATTCAATTAATCTCTAAAACAAATTTTTTTTGAGTCTAAATTAATTGATTATCAAGGAATCAATTAATTACATCATAGAAATTATTAATTGAAATTAATTATCAATCAATATATTTTCTCAACTATACTTAATCTTTTTAGATTAGTTGATAACTAATCTCTGATTAACTTTAAAGTAATTAATTAATTAATTATCAATTAATTTATTTATTAAATAATCTTGGGTCTTGTTAATTTATCCGAATATGATAAATTTCTCACATTTATCACATTTGGTTATTGTAACTAATCACAAGAATAATTATCCTTATAATAAATAATTCTTGATCTAGGCATTAAATTAATTCATTTATATAATTTAATTATCAAGTTATATAAATTTGATTTCTACTTGATCATATAGCATTGTTTAGATCATTTTACTTTTAAAAGTAATAGGTTGGACCTTTAAGCTAATTTGCATATTTAGCTAAATACCTTAGAAAAAGTTTATGCTCATAAAGTTTAATTACTAATCTTAATTTTCAGCCCACTAACTATTTTTCGTTGGGTATTAATCCAACATAGTCCATTATATATATTTTGAACTTAAATGACTCATGTATTCATGTATAGACTTTAAGTAGAAAAGTCTATTTTAAGTTCTTTGAACTTAACATGTTCATTTATACTTTTGAAATATTAAAAATATCTTACTAAATTATCATTTGGTTTATCTAAAGAATCGTTTTGATTTTTAGACACTTTGTCCATAAAAATATCCAAATGACAAAAATACATTTAGGGGGAAAAATAACCTATTATTACAAATGATAATTTTTCAAGGCTTGAAAATCATTAATAAGAATTAAATTCTGCCTTTTCAGTCAAAATCTGACGTTTTACAGATTGGTCTCTATATTTTCTGAAATTTACACTTTTTGCCCAAAATATAAAATATTCGACATTTTTGCCCCAAATCAGTTTTGAAAGATTATTCTTTCATTTGACTCTATTAACTGAGATAAATATTTTTCTCTACTAGGTTGAAATCAAATTCAACCATCTTCCTCTTCAAACTCTTAGTTAAAGTTAAGGGTATTTTTGTAATTACTCTATAACTTTTTATAGGAGTCGAATTTGGATATAATTCCTGAATGAAAGTTGCTTCATTGTTCATTTCCAAAAACTTTGTAGTTTAGGTCTAGACTCAGATATAAGTGAATCAATGATATTTTATAACACCTTAAATGTTTATCATCTTAATGCATATTTTTAGGTGAGTTATGAAAAAACTCAAAACATAAAACTTGCTCCACTTTCTGAGATCTAAAACTTTTATTTTATGTTCAAGACAAGATTCGGATTCTAATAGAACCGAAATATAGATTTTGTAACCAAAGGTCTAAAAATACTTCTTTTGTCCGCTTAAAACTTGGGTATAGAAAAATCTCATTTCTTAAACTTTACTCTTTTTTTTTTCTTTTTTTTTTAAAGTCATTCTTCATAAAACTTGTTTTATAATAATTATCTATAAATTCTATTTTGTAGACCAAGCTATATTTAGCTTCTAATTAGTTGGTACTTATAGATTTTATAAAAATGACCTAAAATGAGTCTTTTAGACACCATTTTTCTTTTCGCATGTTCTTCTCTTTTAAATGCTCAAGCACTTAATCAAGTTTACAAACATGAACAAGACATATAAAATAACCATAGCAAATCATTTTCATTTATGTCATACTTATTTTAACTAGGAAAATAAGTAATAACTTCACATAGCTACCATGCATTTAGTCATTTGGCCTAAGTCATTTTTCTAGCATATTTATGACTAAACCATTCAAAAAAAAAAGGTAGCTACATGAATATATCTAAGCATGTTCTCAAACCACCTTTACATATAAGATTATATTTTTCTTAAGAAAATAGTAAATGAACTAGCAAAAGAGAACTATGCTAATGTTCAACTTTATTCTACATATCATAAATTAGGCCATTGTTTTAACTTATGGAATAAATTATTAAAAACTACTAAATAAAAAGTAGTCATAAAATATTCTAAGTATCATCACATTGTCACATTAATTTCGTTTAGCCTTAGTATTTTCTAAGATATTTAGTATTTTCTAAACTATGCTTCTCAATATTCATAGGCCATGAAAACCAAAGTTTTGTTTAATACCTCTTTCTCAAGCTTTTTGTTAAAAATTATTTTCCTTGATCTTCACCACTAACTTGAAGATGAACATATCAAAAAGAGAATGTAAATTAGTACATCAAACTAGCTAGGAAAATAAAAATAAAAATAATCATGTATGTCAAGAGCATAACTTACCAAATATTTAGCTCTTTCTTGTCTTGACTTTATTTCAAGAATACATTTGGATTTAAGGAAGTTTTAGAGGAGGGTTTTGTGAGGGTTTCTTTTCAAAAAAATGAAGAGAGATAGAGAGAGGTATTAGATACGGTTGTAGAAGAAGAGAGGAAAAAATATTACATTAAATGACGACTTGGGTTCTTATACAAGACTAAAAGACTAGAACCTAGTTTTTTTGCAAACATGACTAGAACCTAGTTGATATGCTTAAAACAAATCCTAACTCTCACTCATTGAGAGAACTACGGTTGGCTTGGCATGAGAAAAGTTGAGTGTGAAATGGCACTCAACAAATAAGAGCTAAAATTAGCTTACTATTTCTTTTTAATTTCTTTAATTCATAATTTCTTTTTGTCCTTATTTTTAGTTTTCAATAAGCATTACACCACTTGAAAACCGGTTGAGTGTGGAAGAGTAAAAATATGCTCTTTCAAGAAAATAAATCACGCATAAAGGACAATTCTCTTACACACAATCATGACTTTCTATCAATAAAAAAATATTAAAGTTTTACTTGTTCAATGCTAGGTTCGGATGTGAAGTAGAATTGGCTTTGCATACTTGTTGTCTTTATACTATAAGACATAAAAAAATTAGTATTGACATGACCACTCTCTTACACATTGTCATAGTTCTCATCATTTAATACCTTTTACTCAATAAAATAAATAAATAAACAATTACTTGTATAGTCCCGTATATATACAATATATATATATATATATTATTAAAATAAAGGCATGTGGCATGACCTATTAGAATAAGTTTGACTTGGGTTCAATTGTACATGTATAAAATTATAGGTACATTTTCATTACTTAGGATTAGGTGAAACACATGTACATTAATTATGTACTATGCCACCTAAATCAAGTTTCATGAGATTAAATCTCATGATACTATTCATCTAATTTAGATTTAAATAATCCTTATGCATATAGGTTAATTATTATATATATATATTATCTAATTAAACTTTCAAATACACAATTTGTTAATTATGTATTTTAACTTATTTGAAATTTTAGTCTCCATGGTACTACAATATTATTGAATATTATCAATAATTATTGTATCATACCATATATCACTAGACACAACTTTTCTATTTAACTTTACTTAATGAATTGGATAAATTAATCCAATTATTAAATTTATGGAATTAAACTAGACAAAATTGGGTCATTACAATCTCCCCTTCTTATAAAATTTTCGACCCGAAAATTAGAATAATTAAGGGTGCTAAATTCTAGTAACATCTTTGCATTCACAAATGACTTTCTTGTTCTTGTGACTTTGTCACAAAAGCTTGGCATTGTACATGACTTCATAGGATTTTTTTTTTTTTTTGGATTTAAAAAGAAAAACTCCTTCTTTTTGGAGTAAATCCTCTTACATTTTATCAACTAATCATTCAACAAATGTGTTGGGTTTCATTTAAACCCCTTTGGGTTGAATAATAAGTAACTTAATGAACAAAATGATCATTTTTGTCATATATAGACAACATTTTTTTATCTATAGGCAAGCTTATCCAACCTTGACTTTTGCTTTGAAATACATTATTCTTTATTAGCAAATTAGTATATTCATGTAAGTATATACTTATACTACTAGGTTATCATCTCTGAGCAATATCTGTTCTCTAGCGAACCTTTTTAGCTTATTCTATGGAATCAAGGAAATATTTTTCCTTCCTTGAATGTCTCTCTTGTTCATACTATCGGATGAACGATTGAAACTCTGACCATATAGTATTTCATAAGGTGCTATGAAAATAGATACTTGGTATCTATTATTGTTAGATAATTCTATCAACAATAACTTCTTACTTTAAGCTCCTTGAATCCAAAATGAACGCTCGAAGCATATCTTTCAAGATTGAGATAGTCTGTTTTCACTAATCACCATCCATTTAAGAGTGTAAAGTAGTACAAAATATAATTTTATACCCAACACTTGGTGAACATTTCTCCAAAACATGAACTGAGCTGATAATTACAATTAGAAGTAACTAAGATCAGTATTTCATAGAGTCGGATAATAAGTGCTACATATAGTTTACCAGAACTTTCTACTGATTAATTGACTTTAATGGGTCAAAAATGTAATAACTTGATTAATCAATCAGTGATTACCCATATTATATCAGAGCCTTAACTAGTCTTTGGTAACCATGTCACAAAAATCTATAATGATTTGGACTCATTTTCACTATGAAATCTCAATGGGCTACAACTTGGTAGTTGGGTGCTTGTGCTCTGCCTTGATTCGCAGAAACTAGAACTGCTACTCCAAGTTTCCATATATCTTTGTCACTTCTAGAATGACGGGTCTAACGGGCTTCGCAAATTATTTATTCTAAAAGCCAAGTTAAATACAATGTTATTTTATTCTTAAACTTCTTCTTTTATCCTTATCAGAAATGGATAAACCTCAAGAGCTTATTTCATCAGATTAAAGATAGTTAGTTGCAATAGCTAATAGATGATCGTCCAAATATCAGCTAGATATCCAATTCTTTCATCTTATCTTGCTTCTGCGGTGACTGTCCGTAAATCTGCATGAGAATGATATTCTACACTTACCTAGTTTGTGTCACCTTACTGGCTCTAATTCGATTGTAGAAAATTTCACTTTTGTAATCTTAACCAGTCAATTCACTTATTTATCTCATAATGATCTGATTTTAAGTGAAGATATACTTCGAACTCTAAAATGAAAGGAGTTTCGTCATGACAATCTATGATAGTGATGCCAATTCTTGAGATTCAAGACTAACATTTCAACTCCAAAATATGAGCTGTATAGATCTTTTTTTTTTTTTTAATCGACTGCAAGCTTGAGTGATCTTCTTGTGTTTCTTTTGAACTACTATTAGCACCAAATTTGATATATATACTCTTCTTTTCTTCTTTTTTTTTCGCAATGAATACTTCATGCACTATAGACCTTTTCTTAATCCCTTAAAACACTTTTCACACATCTTGATCTACTCAAATTTCTATTATTTTGATTTAGAATGGTAAAATATGTAACATGCTTTGTGAATTATTAATAAACATTCTTCGCACATTCTTCTAATTCTAACAAGACGTATTAATGCTATATCAGCAAGCAATACATGTTAAAATTAGTAAATTCCATATGACCACTTGTAATACCTTGAGAGTGGTATAGAGTTGATGTTACTTAAACATTTCCAGTGCAATACTCAAGAGCCTTATATTCATTAATCTTCGAGTAACTTAAGAAATCATCATCAATGTCAATATCAAAATTCTCTAAGTACTCAATGGAAACTTTAAATTGGGTCATTAGGGTACGAGAGTGTTGGATAATTCAAACAACATCACTACTAGTAGTGCATATTAGAAAAATCATCTTTGAGATTTGACTCAATAACCATTATATTGGGATTACACTAGTCAAAGACTTACATAACGATCGAGGCTCATTTAGATTGATCAAATAGGTCTCTAAACATCAACATCAGGAAAATTATTCTTAACAATAACCCCCTTTTTTTAGCTTATGCAAAGGTGGACTACATCTTAATTGTACTTTCTTTTTCTTTGGAAATACTATCGATGAGTCGATGATTTCGATGGTCCAATAATCCTTGTAGGTAAGTCTACAATTCTCAGGCTTTAGGACCTTTTGTGGTGTCTTTAATATCAAAGATACTTATGGCTCTATTTCAGCGGAATCTCTCATTCTCGAGATTCTCTGAATATTCCTTTAGAAAAACCTCCAAGGGATTATGTATGACTCAGACATCTTTTTGCTTCAGTTTTCCTTTTTCTTAATTTCATTCATCATACTTACTCATTGAATAGGGTAACATGTGTTTATCATCTTTATTAACTCATTCATAGGCACTATCTTTTTGCCATATAATTAATTTCTCTATGAGGGTAAATTCTACGTCCTTAGATGGTTGAAAATATGGTAACCTAATAATGCTCGATAATTGAGTAATATCCATTTAAATTTATTTCTTGAATGATATGGTAGTCATTTGTGTCTAAGAGAATCATTCCTTAACGAAATTTTTTTTTTTTTTTTGGAAAATAAGCCAATTAATACAGGTTTTTGCTTCTTTCTTAAGGCTAAGATAGTCCTGATAATCTATATATTTGCCTCATTTGTTCTCTCTTTTTTTTTTTTTACTAGCTTGCCTAGAAAATGAGAACGATTTATTATAATACCTGGCACTAGAACCTATTAAACCATGTGTATTTGGTTTAACTATTGGAGGCTAACGTTCGAATAAATTAGAATTTCTAATCTTGACATTGCCCATAGCATGGGCTTAGTTGTGAGAAAAGAATTTGGTGCTTCCAACCTTTCTTGATTAACCCCTTGTCCTTTTAATTTTAGTTTGGCCATTATGTGACTGAGGTCTTTGTTTCCTCTGAAGATGTTAGTTCTAATGTCTCATTACTTGAAAATGCTACCTATGACACATTAACTTTGTTTGCTACATATACGACAAGAGTGGGTACTTGTCTTATATTTTCTTGCGTACTTCTTCCTATATCTAGAGGGTTGATGATTAATGATTAAATTGATCATCGTGAAACTACCTCTCTTATCTCTCTTGTGAGCTCCATAATTCTACTCGTATAGTTTTTAACAAATATTCGATACCTATTATAGATGCGATAAATTCTTATTACTATATCGCCCTATTCGGACAACTTCGCCCTTAGTTGGCATTAAACATACGAGTAGAGACGTGTCAGGTTGTCATACTCCTTGTTAATATTTGGACGGTTGTCTAAGTCCTCTTCGTACACTTAGGACATAGTTTATGAACTTCCATAACTTCTTTAATTCTAAGATTTTGCAGGTACTTGATTGCTTTAGTAGCATTATAATACTAGAGAGTGAAACGTATTACTGAGATTGGAGATGCTAACGGTCGAAGTAGGAGACTTCTCTACTGCTAGGGTCTATCCCCAGTCGAGTAAGCTATACTTTTCATCTTATCTGCACTAGTGCACTGTCACCCGAGATTTCTTTATCTTTTCTTCTAAATTAAAGAGACATTCTTATTTTCTTGTTCAGTGAACCCATATATAAGATAATAGCTTTAATAAAAACTATCCATTCACTTGATACTAAGAGGGTTAAAGGACGCTCAGATTGCGGTGCCCTATCACGTACAATTTCTTTACTAGAATAGCTGTTGATAGTTGTATTCTAGCTTGCTATGGCTTTCTTTCTTCTCATAGCATAGGTTCTTGAGTTTCTTCTAATAGAGAGAAAATAAATATAATATTTTCTTCTTGTTACTAACATTAGAAATTAAGTGTAACTTGTACACAATTCTGTGTAACTATTGCTTACGTCTTATTATATCATCTTTAGACATATAGTCATATTATTCTTTAATGAAATGATAAGTATTATTATAAAATACATATCATTATAAAAAGGTTTGGTATCATTACTGCTTTTGGCACACTATCTATAAGCACCTTTTAAAAATTTTATAATTGAACACATGTTCAATTCGAGCATTCATAAACGTTTTAGGTAATTATTCACATAACTCATTGTCTCAGCATGAGTGTTGTGATTAAGATACTTAAAATCTGATTATCATATATATATCATTATCTTATGGGAGCTTTTAAGGAACATAATATCTCGAAAGAAAATATATACTTTATGTTTCTTATAACTTAAGACGATCCTAATCCTATTTCTTGATCTATAAAACGATGGATAATGAATTGATCATTCTTCGCAGTCGCCATATGTGCCGATATGAATGATGTTCCATTAATACCTTTATTGTTGTCATCTTGAGATGCTCATTGATCCTAAGGGTTGGTGAGTAGGTGATTGAACTATCTCCCGTAGGTTGTTATTGCAGTACATCCTTTTTATTTGTTATAATAGGCTTCCTCTCGCAATATTTAGTCGAGTTGATCATTTCTGCTGATAATTGTGACTGTTAATTGTAGTCAACTGTAGAAAAAATTGATAAGGAGATTTCCCGTTGAGTTTCCTTCCTTTGTTGTCGAGGCGACGATGTTTGTTGATTAATTGAGACAAATTAATCACCAGGCGCTTAAAAATCTCCATCAGTAATGCATAACGATTGTTGTTAGAGTTTGAGAATTTATAATCTAACTATCCCGCTAAAATAAAAGTAACTTGCTTGGATTAAGAAGTGGCAGCCTTGTGATGATGCGAGGTAGGATGGCAGGATAACCGCTCTGATACCAACTGTAGCGACCCGACTTTTCAGACCGTTACATTTCATGAACTTTTATCTTTAAAACTTAGTTCTCAAAATTTCAAATAATTTTTTTTTTTTTGAAAACTTGCTTCTTAAAATAATATACAAATGTGTTTGCTAATAGTAATGCTTAATTTAAAGCTACATCTTTTTTTTCTACTTTTGTAAGACTTTATCATAGTATTAATTATTTAGAATATTAAGCAATAGTAAAGTTTTTGAAAAACACTTATAAGAAAGTAGCATGTATATGAAAGTTCCAAAACGACGAAAAATTCTATACGTAGTATTTATTTGGTACACACCAATATTATAATTATTTAATTTGAAGGTAAATATCTAGCTTCAAAAGAGCTTTAAAGACTATTAGCAAAATAATCAAAACTTCTTTAAAGATCATAGAAAATATTCAAAGATCATAGAAAATTATCTTTCAAACATTAGCGGAAGACTTTAGTGCGGTATGCCCAAACTTCCCTCGCCTGCGCACTCATCACTGCTGCCCATCTAATCCATCATTAAATCATGGTGCAGGTTTCGTACCTACAGCACGAAGAACTTGAATGAGCTTGACGCTCAGTGAGTACAAACATAATTCTCACAAAATATATGTCATGAATGAATGTCCAGTTATGCTTCATTATGAATACTTTACTGAAAACATTTTCTTCTAGTGGGATCCCCTTTTGTGTACGTACCGAGTGCGCACGACCAGTGGAAAGCTGAGGTTCGCGAGGTCCTCAACTACCACAGTCATAAAACTTTTGTTCATTAAACCTCACCTGAGTGGAGGGTGGTACGACACCTTAATCTTTAAAAACACATTAGCCTCATCTTTACATTTAGTGAGCATGGTAAATTGTAATGCTCATGAATATGCTTAAATAATAAAGCAACATGATAGAGGCACTGATTTCTATTTCTTTAAACATCATCATCACTTGAAATATGTGCCAATACATTTTAAAACTTAACACGTACAATATTATCATTCCATAAACAAAACTCATTAAAATATGCTTAACTTATAAACATATAACACATAAATCACATAACTTCAAACCATAGCAAATTGGGAAACATAACACATCATCATGACATAGTTTTATCTTTTGAAATCTATTCGTTGCTGTAGGTGAGATTTGTACTCACCTGGTGTCCTTGCAATACAAGTAATTTCCTCGCTTAATGCTCATAACCATACGTATCTCCTGGTTAGATTACGTGAGCAACGTGTGATTAGAAACTATGTTAATCACGCATTAACTAACTATTTAGCTTTCTTTTTAATTGAGCTATTGCTATTCTTACCACTCAATAATACACTTGAAATTGATTTATCACTTTTAAATTTATCAATTATCATGGTCTCATATCAATAAATTAATTTATTCAATTAATCTCTAAAACAAACTTTTTTTGAGTCTAAATTAATTGATTATCAAGGAATCAATTAATTACATCATAGAAATTATTAATTGAAATTAATTATCAATCAATATATTTTCTCAACTATACTTAATCTTTTTAGATTAGTTGATAACTAATCTCTGATTAACTTTAAAGTAATTAATTAATTAATTATCAATTAATTAATTTATTAAATAATCTTGGTCTTGTTAATTTATCCGAATATGATAAATTTCTCACATTTATCACATTTGGTCATTGTAACTAATCACAAGAATAATTATCCTTATAATAAATAATTCTTGATCTAGGCATTAAATTAATTCATTTATATAATTTAAGTATCAAGTTATATAAATTTGATTTCTACTTGATCATATAGCATTGTTTAGATCATTTTACTTTTAAAAGTAATAGGTTGGACATTTAAGCTAATTTGCATATTTAGCTAAATACCTTAGAAAAAGTTTATGCTCATAAAGTTTAATTACTAATCTTAATTTTCAGCCCACTAACTATTTTTCGTTGGGTATTAATCCAACATAGTCCATTATATATATTTTGAACTTAAATGACTCATGTATTCATGTATAGACTTTAAGTAGAAAAGTCTATTTTAAGTTCTTTGAACTTAACATGTTCATTTATACTTTTGAAATATTAAAAATATCTTACTAAATTATCATTTGGTTTATCTAAAGAATCGTTTTGATTTTTAGACACTTTGTCCATAAAAATATCCAAATGACAAAAATACCTTTAGGGGGAAAAATAACCTATTATTACAAATGATAATTTTTCAAGGCTTGAAAATTATAAATAAGAATTAAATTCTGCCTTTTCAGTCAAAATCTGACGTTTTACAGATTGGTCTCTGTATTTTCTGAAATTTACACTTTTTGCCCAAAATATAAAATATTCGACATTTTTGCCCCAAATCAGTTTTGAAAGATTATTCTTTCATTTGACTCTATTAACTGAGATAAATATTTTTCTCTACTAGGTTGAAATCAAATTCAACCATCTTCCTCTTCAAACTCTTAGTTAAAGTTAAGGGTATTTTTGTAATTACTCTATAACTTTTTATAGGAGTCGAATTTGGATATAATTCCTGAATGAAAGTTGCTTCATTGTTCATTTTCAAAAACTTTGTAGTTTAGGTCTAGACTCAGATCTAAGTGAATCAATGATATTTTATAACACCTTAAATGTTTATTATCTTAATGCATATTTTTAGGTGAGTTATGAAAAAACTCAAAACATAAAACTTGCTCCACTTTCTGAGATCTAAAACTTTTATTTTATGTTCAAGACAAGATTCGGATTCTAATAGAACCGAAATAGAGATTTTGTAACCAAAGGTCTAAAAATACTTCTTTTGTCCACTTAAAACTTGGGTATAGAAAAATCTCATTTCTTAAACTTTACTCTTTTTTTTTCTTTTTTTTTTTAAAGTCATTCTTCATAAAACTTGTTTTATAATAATTATCTATAAATTCTATTTTGTAGACCAAGCTATATTTAGTTTCTAATTAGTTGATACTTATAGATTTTATAAAAATGACCTAAAATGAGTCTTTTAGACACCATTTTTCTTTTTGCATGTTCTTCTCTTTTAAATGCTCAAGCACTTAATCAAGTTTACAAACATGAACAAGACATATAAAATAACCATAGCAAATCATTTTCATTCTATGTCATACTTATTTTAACTAGGAAAATAAGTAATAACTTCACATAGCTACCATGCATTTAGTCATTTAGCCTAAGTCATTTTTCTAGCATATTTATGACTAAACCATTCACAAAAAAAAAGGTAGCTACATGAATATATCTAAGCATGTTCTCAAACCACCTTTACATATAAGATTATATTTTTCTTAAGAAAATAGTAAATGAACTAGCAAAAGAGAACTATGCCAATGTTCAACTTTATTCTACATATCATAAATTAGGCCATTGTTTTAACTTATGGAATAAATTATTAAAAACTACTAAATAAAAAGTAGTCATAAAATATTCTAAGTATCATCACATTGTCACATTAATTTCGTTTAGCCTTAGTATTTTCTAAGATATTTAGTATTTTCTAAACTATGCTTCTCAATATTCATAGGCCATGAAAACCAAAGTTTTGTTTAATACCTCTTTCTCAAGCTTTTTGTTAAAAATCATTTTCCTTGATCTTCACCACTAACTTGAAGATGAACACATCAAAAAGAGAATGTAAATTAGTGCATCAAACTAGCTAGGAAAATAAAAATAAAAATAATCTTGTATGTCAAGAGCATAACTTACCAAATATTTAGCTCTTTCTTGTCTTGACTTTATTTCAAGAATACATTTGGATTTAAGGAAGTTTTAGAGGAGGGTTTTGTGAGGGTTTCTTTTCAAAAAAATGAAGAGAGATAGAGAGAGGTATTAGATACGGTTGTAGAAGAAGAGAGGAAAAAATATTACATTGAATGACAACTTGGGTTGTTATACAAGACTAAAAGACTAGAACCTAGTTTTTTTGCAAACATGACTAGAACCTAGTTGATATGCTTAAAACAAATCCTAACTCTCACTCATTGAGAGAACTACGGTTGGCTTGGCATGAGAAAAGTTGAGTGTGAAATGGCACTCAACAAATAAGAGCTAAAATTAGCTTACTATTTCTTTTTAATTTCTTTAATTCATAATTTCTTTTTGTCCTTATTTTTAGTTTTCAATAAGCATTACACCACTTAAAAACCGGTTGAGTGTGGAAGAGTAAAAATATGCTCTTTCAAGAAAATAAATCAAGCATAAAGGACAATTCTCTTACACACAATCATGACTTTCTATCAATAAAAAAATAAAGTTTTACTTGTTCAATGCTAGGTTCGGATGTGAAGTAGAATTGGCTTTGCATACTTGTTGTCTTTATACTATAAGACATAAAAAAATTAGTATTGACATGACCACTCTCTTACACATTGTCATAGTTCTCATCATTTAATACCTTTTACTCAATAAAATAAATAAATAAACAATTGCTTGTATAGTCCCGTATATATACAATATATATATATATATTATTAAAATAAAGGCATGTGGCATGACCTATTAGAATAAGTTTGACTTGGGTTCAATTGTACACGTATAAAATTATAGGTACATTTTCATTACTTAGGATTAGGTGAAACACATGTACATTAATTATGTACTATGCCACCTAAATCAAGTTTCATGAGATTAAATCTCATGATACTATTCATCTAATTTAGATTTAAATAATCCTTATGCATATAGGTTAATTATTATATATATATATTATCTAATTAAACTTTCAAGTACACAATTTGTTAATTATGTATTTTAACTTATTTGAAATTTTAGTCTCCATGGTACTACAATATTATTGAATATTATCAATAATTATTGTATCATACCATATATCACTAGACACAACTTTTCTATTTAACTTTACTTAATGAATTGGATAAATTAATCCAATTATTAAATTTATGGAATTAAACTAGACAAAATTGTGTCATTACATAGAACACCTTCAGAAAGTAGTAGAAGCATGTACCAATTTTCCAGTCCAAATCCGTTTTCATACCATCTTTGAACAAAGAACTAACCACCTCCTTGTAGGGGTAGAGCAGCTTCCAACATCATATAAGTCGAGTTCCACATGTTTGGGACATCAGTTAGGAATCTCCTAGGTGTGATGCCAGAATGAGTACAGGGTTATGAAAACTCTTGAAGCTGGCCGCCTAAGCTAGCAATAAAGCTTAAAGCTGTCCGGATGTTGTTCAAGTAGTCTTTGAAGTGCTCTATCCCGTCTTGGACACACAGGTTGATGATGTAGCATGCACACTTTTGATGAAAGAGAGTCCCGCCATAAGGTGGTCTAAGAGTAGTCTCAAAAAGCCTAATTGCAGCATTGTTAATAGAATCATTATCAAAAATTATACTAAGAACTTTGTCTTTAACGCCATAAAAATCAAAAACATCCATGATTTAAATTATAGTTATACATATTTATTCAAGTTATTTAATTATAAATGAATACTTTCATGATTTTTAGTGATTATTATTTTTAGTGGAAAATATTTATTTAAGTGGATTTTAATCTTTTAAATATTTGATTTTGAATTAATTTTATTTTTAGGATTGAATTTAGATGAAATTGGGCCAAAAATACTTAAAACAACACAAAAGCCCAAAGAAAGAGCCACCTCAGCCAGCCAGGGCCCGCATGGCTACGTGGCTCAATTACCGTGCACATTCGTGCGCCACGCGGGCAGACAGCCCTGCCGCCCTTTCCATGCGCACAATAGGGGTGTACAAAAAGCGGTGCGGTTTTAAACCGCACCGAATAATTCGGTCACCGAATTTTCGGTTTCTAAAAATTCAAAACCGAAAACTGCACCGAAACATGTAAAAACCGAATTTCGGTTAACCGAATTATTCGGTGCGGTGCGGTTTTTCAATTCGGTGCACCGATTTTTGAAGGAAAAAAAAAAACGACTACATTATATATTAAATAATTTAATAGATTGCACATCAGCACTTGTAGCTTAGTGGAAGTGTGGGAGACTTTCCAACAAGGAGACCCAGGTTCGAACTCCCTCCAGCACATTTTAATGCTTGATTTTTAAACATTTGAAAAAAAATAAAACAAAAGCGTCACCAATGAGATTCGAACTCAGGTGAGGAGGGAAGACAACACACGTGAAGACCACTGAGCCACCATGCATTTTTTATAAAATATGAAATAAAATAATATATGTTATATTCGGTGCGGTTTCGGTTTTAACCGATTACCATTTTCTAAAACTGAAAACCGCACCGCTTCTTCAAAATCAGTGCGGTCACCGCACCGAAAATTCGGTTTGCTGACGTGGCACCGAATTTCGGTGCGGTGCGGTTTTTGAAAATGGTTTAAACCGAATTTTCGGTTTTCTTGTACAGCCCTAGCGCACAACAGCACGCTTCTCGCGCATGCCAGTATCCACTAGGGCGCGTCCTCTTCACTCCAATGCGCTATGATGGCACACGCTCCCTGCATCAGCCCAACAGCCCTGCCACGCGGGCCCAACAGCGCTCCTTCACGCAATCAGCATGCATTACTGCACTAGTAGGCCCCGGTGTTCTCCCAACTACCCCTTTTCCGGTCAACTTCAGCAAATTCCCGGCCACTCTCCGTACGCCACGTGTCTGTCAACCTTCAAGCGGCGAATTACATTCTGACACATGGCCATTCCGATGCTAATTTCCTCTCAGCGCGGAATTAATTCCCAAGCTCCGAATTCACCCATTTAATTGTCAAAATATCTCTAAAAATTAATAGAAATTACCCAAATTTTATATTTCTCATTTTCTATTAGTTTTTCATTTACTAGCCTCTCCTAAATACTATAAATAGAGGTGTTGGCTAGAGTTTTTTTGCATCCATAATTATATAATTAATAGACAATTTATTTCTTATATTTCTCTAGAATTTGTGTGATAATGTATTGGAGACTAGACTAAATTCCTAGAAAGGCTAGGGATGAACTCAATTGTGTAGCTTCATTGTCTCAATTTTGATTCCAAAATATGTGCTTAAAGGTTAGATTTTTATTATGAATTAAGTTTTTATTTATTTTCTAAAAAATTTAGTACTTTTATTTTCACATAAATTTAGTCATGCATGATTTATGTGATTTTTAGAGAATATTAATTTCATTAATTTGCTTATTTTTGTGAGTTATTCTTTTACTGCAATATTGTCAAATTGATATATTGTCGATTTAGGAATGCTTATAGAATAAGTAATTGAATGTTTATTTTACTTGACTAGTCCTTTACTACGTTGTTGTCAATTTTCATATATAGTCGATTTAGGATAGTCACTGAAATTTATATTCGTAGTTTTAATTGAAAGCACTTTTTCATAATAAAATACATGTGATTGATTTTAGTTCTTAATGACCTATTTTCTGGTCACTTGTTTGGGATGTGAAACTTATAATTGAGTAATAAATTAGAATCGAAATTGGTGTCAATGAAGCGAAGCAATTGAGTGACTCCCGAAGCCTTGTTCATTTTTCTCATTGATTGTCTATTAAATTTTACTCGCTTTCTCTGATTTTAAATTCTCATAATTTTCGATCTTTTTATTTTTTTTAAGCTTAAGTTTTACTCTTAAATTTTGTTTCGAGTCTTTTGATTGTCTTATTTACACCTCCTAATGGAGACGACTCCGCTTCTGTTTTGCTACCAACGACCGCTTAGCTATTGCACAATTTGAGCATAATCAGGCATCATGTGGAAATGGGATCTGCTTAAATGCAATTAATCTTTTTCGAAAAGACCAACTCCTATCAACGTAGTGAGCGGTTACACAAAAGTAACCACTCTTCGTGCAACCATTCCATATATCTTATGTGCATGCAACAGTAGTTGTGCAACTGTTGAACTCATTAATGAGATTGACCCTCATCTGATTGAAAACTCTTATGCAATCTACTCTTGTAGTATTCCTAGAGACCCGCTTAAATTGTGGATTATATGCATTTTGGATGTATTCTTCAAATGCATGGGAATCACAGGCTAAGTGGCAGTTGGGCTTATGCTATATATTTGGCATGTAACTCACGTGCCATATTTAGGTCGTAAGACCAAGATGTATGGTTTCCTTCTGTGGGAGAAAAGTTTAGGGTGGTTTGCCGAGGGTCAGAAGCACTTCCGTGGCTTTTTGTACATTGTGGAATGCGTCTTCTCATATGAGATATACCACCTTTTGAGTCTATAGTATATTTGACTTTGCAAAACTTAAAGACACCCATTTCTTTGATTGAGTCATCGGGTTGGGTGATAAAAACTATTTCGAAACTTTTCCAAACGTCAGACCTTTGCACCTGCTTCTTCCTTTTTCCTGCCGTTGTTGCCTACGACTCAGTCTGAGAATTTTCGTCTACTCTCCGATTTGGGCTTTGGACTTCGAGTTCAGCTTATTCAAACTCGTCAAAGTCAAGGATTCTAGGGGGCATTCTTGACCCGGATCCGGATGTCATTACTAACATGCAACATAATAAATTTATGATTAATAGACTTATACATGTCTAGTAAACAAAAATAAAACAAACAATCAAACGTCAAACATACGTTTAGAGAAGTCGTTTTGATGTGAAAAATTTATCTCCTCAAAAGTGACAAGATATGAGAGACAAGATTCTTAAGTAAATGAAAGTGTGAATGTGAGTATGAGTATAGGGAAGAAGTTATCTCTATTTATAGAGAAAAGATGAGCAGTTAAGTTTTTTGTGGAGTGTTTGCTTAGAGAGAGTGATTCGAGTTGTCTTTTCTAGTCATTGACTAGTCTTTTCTTCTTTAATGATAGAGTGTGTAGCTGGGTTGGATGTGATGAAGATTGTATGTATGTGATAAATGATAATATTGAAGAAGAGGAAAAGATGACTAGTCTTTTCTTGTCATTGTTTTGGTTGTACTGTAGTATGTCATAATGTGAGAGAAGAAGAAAAGATGTATAGTATTTTCTTCTTTAATTGGTGAGTGTATAGTTGGGCTGGATGTGTGGAAGCATATATTTCGAAATTGTGTGTAATTTGGTTGTATGTGATCAATGATAATGTTGAAGAAGAATAAAAGATGAGTGGTCTTTTTTTATTATTGCTTTGGTTGTACACTTATATGTAATAATGTGAGAGAAAAAGATAAAAAGATATGTAGTCTTTTCTTCTTTAATTGGTTAGTGTGTAAATTAGTTGGATGTGTGGAAGAATATATTCCAGAATAGTGTATAATTTGGGTGTATATTATAAATAATAAAAAAAGATGAGTAGTCTTTTCTTATGATATATTTGTTTGTATGTGGGAAGATAAAATAAATATTGAAAAATGTTATTTTGTTTATATTACACAAAAGTGCAATAATTTTTTTTTTAAAAAAAGAAGGGGCCGGTTAGGCCCATTCAGGCCAAAATATGCACTTCGGGCCCGGCCCGACCCATATACTATATTTGGGCCGGGCCGGCCCGTAGGCCTACATAAGTGAGCCCGGACCGAGCCCACTATATCCCACTAGCTGGGCCGGCCTGTTCAACACATATTTCAGGCCGGGCCCGAACCCGAATTGACAATATTAAAGAGATCTTTGCTTGGACAACATATTGTTTAAAGGAATTCAACCTTAAGGGGGACGATCTAACATATCTCACTGCATTCCGAATGCTACAAATAGAGTTATGTTTCTCTTTTAACCCTTCATTAACGATTAAGTTAACAATATAAGCACAACACCTAATGTGAATAAATTTACCGCCAAGTACAACTCCCCTTTTCTTTTCACTAAAGGTCTTCTTCAAGTGAGATACGATTCTTTTGTTGCTTGAAGCATTATCAACTGTAATCACAAAATTCTTCTCAATCCCCCAATCATCGAGACATTTCTCAATATCTTTTCCAATGATCACTCTCTTGTGATCCAAAATTTAACAAAAGTTAAGTATTCTCTATTGTAGTCTATATTCACAATCAACCGAATGAGTCGTAATCACCATTGAGTTGATATATTGAATTGATGTCTAAGTATCCGTTGTAATTGAAACTATTACATTCTTTAAAACATTCTTCAATTTCTGTTTCTCATCCAAGTACATTTTGTTCACATCTCTCCTAACGGTCATTCTTGACGGCGGAAGAAGCTTGGGACATATTCTTTGAATCAACTTTTTAAATGGCTTAGATTCGCCATTTCAAAATGACAATTCACTCATCACAATATACTTTACAATAGCTTTTATAGCATCTTTCTTGCTAAAGTGCACGGCTTTCAAAATTTCCTCCTTAGCATTTTCAAAACAAAGGATTTGTTGCTTTTCGTCCTCATCGACCACCTTAGATCTGAACGGACTTTTATCACATTGGGTCCTAATATGATGCCACAATAAACTAGTTCTATGCATCTTTAGATTGGATGTTGGCCGGTTCCCACAATGATTGCATGTTGCCTTTGTATCTTTCGGTTTTTTACCCACATGTTGTTTGAAATGCTCTCATACTAAAATTTTCGGTCTCGGAGGCTTTTTTCCCTTGTTCTTTACTTGTGTAGGTTCTTTGGCATTCACATTCTCTTCATTCTTGTCACCGGCATTCTCTTCATTTTGTTCAACGGTATTTTCTTCATTGGCATTCCCTTCGTTGACGTTTTCTTCAACAACTTTGCGCTTTTTATTAGTCATTTCTCACGTACGTTCTCAAACTTAACTTATAAATAAAAATTAAAAAAATACCGTTCTATCACACATTAATATTAGTCTTAAAATTAAGAACAAACAACATAATTAAATAGTTTAGTAGTTTAGTTAATAACAACTCATCACTATTCACTAATGTTTAAATAATAGTTTACTACATTAGTTAATAACACTTAGTCACTTTAAATTTTTAACAAGTATTCACATATCACATATCCCCATAGTAAATACAACAACTCAACAACATATATCAATATAATGATATATAATATCAAGATTCAATATGAATAGTATACAACAATATTGAATAGTCAATTAAGTTATTTACGGAGTGAATAAAAAAGCGATGCGTTGTCGAGAGAAACACGAGTGTGTCTATCGGCTTCACTGCTCTTGCGTTTTGTTTTCACAGCTGCAACCTAGAAAATCCACAAATCCACAACAAAAGCACAATTAGTCAAGCCAACACATGAATATTAAAAATCTATAATAAATACCACAACCCCAACACAATATCTGCCACTAACGCATTAACACTAATTAATGTCACAACTCACATTCTCACAACACTTTCACAACACTATCTGGCACAACAACACAATGAACATTAAACACTAATGACTAATGCCAATCGCAATCTGTCACAACATAATGGTGACTGGCGAGGGCGAATGAGCATAAAAGAGATTACCGAATGAGCATTGAGATATGAGTGCAAGAGATTATCGAATCCGACTGTGCGAGGACCAGCAGACAAGGGCAAGGTCGCGAGGCCGAGACTCGAGAGGTCACAAGCAGCAAGGTCAACGGCGAGACAGAGTAGACAGGGACGAGGTTACGAGCACAGAGCAGCAACAGTGAGGCTGCGAGCAGCAAGGTCAACAACGAGACTGAGAGGCCGTCGGGCTGAGCAGAGACAGAGACGGAGAGGTGAAAGGCGAGGCCGCAAGGTCGAGACTTGGAAGAGCAGGGCGAGGGCGTCACTGTTAGGCTTGACTTGAGGGCATCACGACATTGCCATTGAATGTCTGCGAATTTGAAGAGGGAATGAGGTAAGAGGCGCAGCAGAATAGAGAACTGAGAACATGATTCAATTAGAAACCTTAGTAAAAAATGGAAAAAAAAAATATTTGATATTTAGTGTAAATAAGTTCAGGCGAGCGGGTGCCACCCGACCTAGAAATCGCAAACCCTGCCACCCGCCTATTATCTCTCCTAGATCGGGCAGGTTTCGCCCGACACAACACGAATTTTTTTCTTACCGTCTATTTAGGCGTGTGGCCAGTCAGGAAGGTCGGGTGGCCAAAAATAGGCAGCCCTATTCTGGCCTTGAAATTCCTTCAGTTGAGCCTTAATCTGGTTCTGCACCTTTCTCCATAGATCTTCCTTCATCATCCCCCTATCTGCTGCTTTCCTCACCTTCTGCTCTTCCCTCACTCTCTCTTCCTTCATCTCTTTGATCTTTATTTCCAACGCAATCTTTTCCTCCAGTGCGGTCCTTTCCTCCCGCGCGATTCTCTCAGCGTCGCACTTGACCCCTGCCACTTTCTAAGTTGGCTGTTGCTGCTCCTCTGGTATCGGATCCGCTCTTGCCGAGATCTCTGGCATCTCTATGTCTTTCATCCACTCTTCGTCTCCCATTCTCGCTCCTTCTCTTGATCCTTCTTTTGCAGCTCGTGCTCCATTGCCTGCTGCCCTAACAACATCTTCAGCATGAGCGCCTCCATCTATTGTTGATTTTGCATCATTAACATAATCATTTGCTCTATCGTCAGCTCCGGTTGAGTCGGATTTGACTCCTAAGCTTCGATATGATCCTCCGCTACCTTTTGACTTTGATTCATTCTCATTATCCCATCTTCTTCCAGCTTCCTGCCTCTTTTGCTTCATCCTGCCAAATCAGATCTTCGATCTGAAAATTTTAGGAAACAAAATGGTTTAGTTTCCCACAGACAGCACCAAACAATTAGTACTAAGATCTGGCGAAACAGTTAATCGATTCACTCTCGAATGAGAAGAACAGAGGGTAGATTAGATCTAGAAAGATAAAATCTCTCCCGAAATACACTCAATAATATCTCTCTAAATCTTTGCTCTGTATTTCTCAAATGGACGAAAAGTTACAATTCAGTACTAGTGACCTCTATTTATAGAGTTTTGATTACATAGATGTCTCAATTTGCCACTCTTTTCTTACTCACACGTAGTGAGTGACTATTCTAATGTTCTCTCGTGCGGAACGGTTACGTCAGATCCGTGCTCGAGCCTAGTCAGCTAATATTCGTGTAATTACAACTTTGCCCTTACATATAATAAAACGACAGCATTCTTGGACATTCATATACATACAAATAATTCTAGATGATTACTAGTGTGTTTGTACATAATCAATATTCCAATAACTTTAGCCCCAGGAAAAAAAAAACAAAAACAAAAGTTTCACTTAATAATGATATGTTTCAATTTCTTCAACAATACCCCGTTTGTTTCCCGTGCTAGTCTTTACATAACAAGCATGTATTTCCTTACTAGCACAATTTTCTTCGATTTGTTAGAAACACGATTAACAAAAATTAACCAGATAAGAAAAACTGAAAAAGATAGGACTCTTAAATATACTAGTTAAAAGCAAGTGCGCAGAATCTTTTAAGAAAATTCGCTTGAAATATATATGAAAATAAAATAAAAAAAAAAGATACTAGAAAAATACTTAAAATTGAATATTTTTACAAATATATATATATATATATATATATGTCAAGGATATGCCATTTCTAAAGAAAATAAAATTTTTATATAAGTGTTGTTAACAACTCATGTTAAAAAAATCAAATAAAAAGTACAATAAAGGAAAAAAAATTGACACACGAGTGATAAAAAAAATTGAAATTGAAGACAAATCAAAGGAGAGAGATAAAGATTAAAATATAAATATAAAATATTTATTTTTCAGTCACTTAGAAAAATATTTTTAATTAAGATACTAATCTTCACGAATATTAATTTTTTTTTAAAATTGTGAAAAAGTATAACACAACGAGTGTCTATATGTTAAGCAAACAATGTTACAATATACGGCAGTGACAGAAAATTTTTTTAACACTAAAATAGTATGAAAAAGACAATTCAAATCAAAGAAAAAAAATTGTAAAATAAATAATCATTCTTTAGAATAAGAATTCTTGCGAATATGTGAGTTTTTCAAAAAAAAAAATCAAAACATAAAGGGTGTCAATAGATTAAGTAATAAAATTACAATTGGCATAAAACAGAATATTAGATAAGAGAGAAAGAGCTAATATGTAAATAAAGAGATTTATTTTTTAGTCCTTCTTTCAAGAGAACGAGCAAAAAGTAGAAAAAAAATATTTATTTTTTAATCCTTTAGCACGAATATAAGAAATTAAAAAAATGAGAAAAAGCAATACATAATAGCTGTCTATAGATTAAGCACGAAAAATTATAATCACTGGTGGTGACGGAAAAAATTTTCGACACTCAAATCACAAGAAAAAGAGATTGAAAAAAAGATAATATGAGCAGAGAGAAAAAAACTTAAATGCAAATAAAAGATAGTTAACTTTTAGTCCCTATTTTAGGGATTAAATATGTTAAGTTGGTGAAAAAAAAAATTTGTGGGCTCCTTATTTTGGTGTTCGTCAAAAATTGAAGTGGCTTAAGCCACTTATTATATAACTAGTGAAAGGCAAGTACGTTGCACGTGCATATTCTTTGTTGTAGATCAATAAAGAATATTTATTTGATAAATTAATTTGTTTTTAAATAATCGGTTTTTATAATAAATAGTCATATATTTCTGTTTTTTTAACAATTAGCCTATGTTTGCTTTTAGTAGTAAAATAGCCATACATTCGTGTCTAAATTTTTGAGACTGCAGTCATTAGTGTTTTGAATTCTATTTTTATTATTTGTTGTAGACAATATTGTCTAAAATTTTGTGTCTCTAGTCATGAAATTTGTGACTTCTTTGGCCGCATGTTTTTTTGTAATTTATAAGATATTTTTTATTTGATAATAAGTTTTGTGAAATTAGTTGTATAGGCAATCATTGATTTGTGAGTTTGTTATTTTGTTAATGGATGTTTAATTTTTTTATTGTGCCAATTTCAAATTTTCTAAAATTTTGTGACTATAGTCACAAATTTTATGACTGTGCATTTTATTTATCTAGTCACAAATTTTATTTCTTTAGTCATAGATTTTTAGATGTTGACCTGATGGCTATTTTATTAATATTTCAAAACGTGGGCTATATCCTTAAAACATAGACTGAAAAATGACTAAATCCTTAACTGGCCCTTAAATAATTATATTTGATTTGATCCAAAATAATTTACAAAATATATATATATATACATATATATATATTGATGTTGCCTATTATGTGACAATGAACAGTAACAATATTTTGATTTTTATTGTCTGTTAACAAAAAATTTTGAATAATTGTTTATTTTGAACTTAAATAACAAAATAATATATATATATATATATATTAAGATGCAAATTCTAAAGTTATGAGAAAGATGAGAGGAAAAATATCTAAAT
Source organism: Boehmeria nivea var. tenacissima (assembly GCA_018132145.1). NCBI lineage: Eukaryota > Viridiplantae > Streptophyta > Magnoliopsida > Rosales > Urticaceae > Boehmeria > Boehmeria nivea. Next base: position 6,027,252 of record CM030882.1, read on the forward strand.
AAAATATGCAATAAAAGTAATCCTTAACCAAGATCCAAATTGATATTTGAAAAATCTACATCTCTATATCAAAAAAAAAAAAGAGACAAAAAAGAGATAGAATAATAGGTCAGTTAGGTAAATAGCCATTTCAGACTGTGTGTTTTCAAAAAATTGAAAAACTAACCATAACACATTGTAAGAAATTTCTGACAATTACAAAATTACACATAAAATGTGCTATAAGAAATTTCTGACACGTGTCAGAAATTTCTGAAATGGCTAGTTTTTAAATTTTTTGAAACTGTGGCTATTTTTTAAAATTATTTTGTAAACAGTGGCTATTTTCTTAAAATTCCATAAAATAATATTGCACAAAAATATTTGCATTTGAAAATAGAAATAATTGAGTAAATAGCTTTTTTTCTAAATGATGATTTTAAAAAATAGTAAATGTTTCGATTAATAAAAAAGTAATCATTTTCTTAACTACAAGATTATGTGCATTTACATTTATGTAATTCTTTTATATATTAGTCGCTATTAACTTAATTTTTGAAAATATTGGTCATTTTTTTAAAACATTGATCAAGAAATGGCCAAATACCAAATAAACTCAAATACTCAAATAGAAAAGAGGCACAACGCAAAAACCTAAAAAATAATAATAATCCTTTATTAAGGGTAGTCAACGGTCATTTGGGCAAAAAAGATTATTTGGCGTTGAGGCTGTCACACTACACTATATTTTCACATTTTTTAGTTTTCTCCATACAAAGCATCCTTTTCCTATTTTTTTTATTATTTTGTTATAATGTTTATTGATGCGTGCATGATTTGCACTCCAAGTGGAATTAAGTGCCTCATGACGCTTTTAAACTATTTTTTAATTTAAAAATATATTAAAAAGAAAAGAAGCGGCAAATGACATCGTATTGGATAAAAATTTTGTTTAATGCAACGTGGTTTGGATGCGAAATGCACTTTTTAGTTATTTTTTAATTATTAAAATTTTAAAATGTTGCGAGCAAAAAAAAATTAAGAAAATTATATATACTTTTATTATCAACGCAAATGAAAAAATAAAATGAATGTCTATAAATCGATAAAAAAATCATGACTAATGGGGGGCTGAAAAATCTTTTTAAGACTCAATGAAAAAAAAAAAAGCAGGTTCCAAAATAAAATAAAATAGAAGATACGTAAGAAAGAAATACTGGGCAGAAAAAAATTTGGAAAAATATGCGATAAAACAATCAATTGGTAGATTTTGCTTTTTAAGTTTTTTACGAAAATGTTGCTGCCACTATCTCATTTTGTTGTTTCTCTTTAAAAAAGAATTAGAATGTTAATCCCCTTCAATGGGCAATGAAAATTATTTTAACGGAATAAAAATAAAAATAATAGAAATTAAGTGTCAAATATTTGAGAAATTATAAAATTAACGATTGTGAAAAAAAAATCTCAATTTAAAAATGATTTAAAAACAAAAATAATTGCTTACTAATGATTAAAAAAAAAGAAAGAAAAAGAAGCTAGAAGATAAGAAATTTAAAAGTTATGAAAAATATTTTTAAAAATATCATATAAATTAGGTGGGAAAAAATGTCATTCAAATTATATATAATTGAGTAAATAGTCATTTTCTATGTGATGTTTTAAGAAAATAACCTATGTGTCTATTAATTAAGAAATTAGTTATAGTATTAATTAAATGATTATGTGCATTTACCTTTACGCCCTTAGCCCTCTTTTGTATTAGTGACTAATAACTTAATTTTTGAAAATTATAGCCATTTCTTTAAAACATTGACTGAAAATTTACCAAATACCAAATAGACACTTCAAATAATCACTTAAATGGAGAACACTGAAGAAAAAACTTAAACGAAGAAGAAAAGAAAATTTTTTGTTTTTTTGAGTAATAAAAAGAAATAAAATAGAAAGATCAACAAAAATTATTTTGCTAAAATAAAAGTCTATTTGGTGTTTTGCATTTTCTTGATTCATGTTTTAAAGAAATAGTCAATGTCTGTAAAAGTTAAGTTATTAGTCGCTAATACATAAGAGAAGTAAGAGCACAAAAGTAAAAATAATTTTATCATGTAGTTAAGAAAATAATTAATTTCATAATTAATCGAAACACGAGCTATTTTTTAAAATACCATATAAAAATAGTTATTTACTCAATTATCTTTAAAGTAAAGCAAAAAGATTCAACATTGAAGGAACAATATTGGTCATATTGTTATTAATTTATAGAGGTTTAATTTTTTTTTTTATGTATTCAAACACTCCTTTCAAATAATAATTTATCAGCGTTAAAATAGAACTATGTGCAATTCATGTAGTAAAAAAATAACTAATTTCTTAATTAATCGAAACACGGACTATTTTCTTAAAATACCATATAAAAAATAGTTATTTACTCAATTATCTTTAAAGTAAAACAAAAAGATTCAATATTGAAGGAACAATATTGGTCATATTTTTATTAATTTATAGAGGTTTAATTTTATTTTTTTTAATGTATTCAAACACTCCTTTCAAATAATAATTTATCAGCGTTAAAATGCAACTATATGCAAAATAACAAACGAAGACACTTATGTTATTGAGAAAAAAAATAATTGCTAAAACCATCAATTACAATTGAAAAAAAAAAACTACCTTCATTGCTAAAATCATCCATTATAATAAGATAAATCACCGCTTATATTTGAGGGAAAAAAAAACTTTTATTGCTCAAATCGTATTGGCAAGCGATCAAGAAAAAATAGTGTAAATACATTAAAAAGTCATGCAATCAATGAAGACTCTCATTGTGCCTGGGTTATAACCCCTACTCATTTTTTAGAAAGTTTTAAAATGGCCCTATTCAGATAAACTTTTCATCACTGTCTTGTCCCTACTAATTTTTTTATTTATTTATAATTGAAAAAATATATAAAAAAAATTAGAGAGAGAATCAAAGAATAGTTTGAATCTAAAATCCAGGGTATGTATTTTATGTATGAAGTTCATTAGTTTTAATACTCAAGCAGTTCCATATGAAGGGTTTTATAGGCCTTTAACCAAACTTTTAGGTAATTTTTTAGGATTAAGCCTTAAAATGTCGAAATTAAGGATTAAGCTATAACATGTAATATATATACGTGTAAAAGTGTAATATTACATGTAAAGTTACATGTGTTACATTTTATGTTACATGTAACGTTACATTTAATGTTACACTTTTTACACATCTATATATTACATGTAACATAAAATGTTAAATGTTATGGCTAAATTCTTAATTTCGTGAAACTATGGCTAAATCATCAAACTTTACATTTAAAATAGCTAATTGCTTAACTGACCCTGATAAAATATTTAAATATTTTTTATTATTTATATATATATATATATTATATAGAAAGAAAAAAAAAAGCCCTCAAAGAGGAGAGGAGTAGTGACTGGACGTGGGATAGGGGAAGGAAAAGTGAGGAAAAAGAGAAGAATTGCTTAATTTTGAGATTCTAGATGAAGCAAGTGAACATGGTTGCTGATTGAATCAAGGACACCATTGACAAGTACCTCTGTCTCGATGCAAAGAAACGGCGTCGCTGAAGAGGGTTTCTTGGCTTGGTTTATGAAATCGATTGCTTGATCGAAGATGAGGACGATGGTGGCGATCCATTGGAATGACTAGGAGAGCTCAAGAAGATTAACCACTTGTTTGGATCACTTATTTCACCTATTCCATTCCATTCTATTTTTTCATTTTTTTCAACTTTCCTAATCCTCCAAACCATTCCATTCTATTCTATTTTTTTTCAATCATTTTTTTTCAACTTTCCAAATTCCTATACAATATCTTTAAATCTCCACCATTCATACCACCTCGAAATTAGCAAAGTCAAACCATTCTTACATCATTTTTACAAATCATTTTCATTCCACCAATTATTGGAACTAGAAAAACGGGAAGGCGAGAGAGCGGTGTGAAAGATGAGGAACATGGCGAGCTCGGCATCGAGCCGAGGCATAGCGGCGGTGGTGGGCGTGGGGCCGAAGCTAGGCCGGTCTGTCGCGCGCAAGTTCGCACACGAGGGCTACACTGTGGCCATCCGGCTTCGGGACCTCAACCCCGTCGCGCTGCCTCCGAGACTTCAACCCCGCCGCGACGCCTCCGAGACCTCAACCCCGCCGAGACCTCAACCCTCCGAGATCCTCAACCACGCCGAGATCCTCAACCCCTCCGATACCTCAACCCGCCGAGATCCTCAACCAAGCCGAGATCCTCAACCCCTCCGAGACCTCAACCCGCTGAGATCCTCAACCCGCCGAGACCTCAACCCCGTCGAGACCTCAACCAAGCTGCGCCGCCTCCGAGACCTCAACCCCGTCGCGCCGCCTTCGTGACCGTATCCCCTCCGCGCCTCTGCGACCTCGACTCATTTTCAAACCATTCCAGTCCATTTTCAAAACATTTTTTCCATTCCAAAAAATGAGATGGAATGGCCAAAATAGCCTCCCCAAACAAGGGGTAAGAAACTATAAGTAACTGAGGAAGAGATAGATAATTTAAATGGTATTTTGGTCAGGCCCAGTGAAATTTTTAAGCTCAACGGTTAGTTTCCTAATATTTTTGAAACACGTGTTATTTACTTAAAATTTATGCTTAAAAAATGACTAAAAGCCTAACCGACCTTATTTTTAAAATCATTATATAAAAAAAATACAATTTCTTAAAAATCCATTTTTAAAGAAGGAAAAAAAAAAGAAGATTCTACAATAGTGCACGATGTTTTGCACTATCGATAGTGCACGTCTTATAATAGCTTAAAAAATACATAAAAAATAATTTTTTTTTCTGCATAGAAGTACATTACATCGTCTATTTTTATGTTATCAATTCATTTCCACATTTAAAACTAAAATTATATTCAATCGGAGATTAAAATAGAAAATAAAGGGAAAAAAAAAAAGGCAAACTTATTTTTTTCATCTTTTTCATATCCGATTAAGCATATTTTTTGTGTTAAATTTGAATAAATGAATTGATAGCATATAAATAGAGAATGTAATATGCTTATACGTAAAAAAATATATTTTTTTTATATATTTTTTAAACTATTATAAGTCATTTACTATAAAAAAAATCATGCACTATTCAAAAATCTTCGAAAAAAAAAAAAAGGAATAATGCTTGCCTCTAGTACAAGAAAAATAAAAGCATCCAAAACCCCTAACGCAGAGAAACCCTCTCCTGATCCCATATGCTTCTCATTTGACACCCAAAATTTATTCAGACACAACTCAAAACCCAACAAAAATGCAGAGACTATTCTCTCTCAAACTCGTCTCCAATCTCACCAGAAAAGCTCTCTCCGACTCCACCGCCATTGGCATTTCTCACCCTCACAAGACCTTCGCTTCTTCACAACGCCACCTCAACAAGCCCACATCTTCTCTCATCCATGGCGGTCTCAGAGCTTTGCTCTCTCTCCGAAGCTCCGTGGCTTCGTATCGAACCCAATGCTCGCCAAGAATCTTTCGGAACTTTCCTCAAATCCCCTCCTTAGAAGGGGTTTCGCTGCCTTTCGGGGACTCCAATTTCGCAAGAGGAGCTTCAACTTCGACTCGAGTTATCACTCTCCTCGGCGTAATTGGTAATACTTTTTCTTTTTCTTTTTTTTTTTCGTTTCTTTTGTTTTGGATTTTGTTCATTCTGTTTGGTTGCCAAGAAAAATAGTGGACTTGTCTGTAGCCAAAAAAAAAAAAAAATGGAGTGGACTTGTTGAGAGGATTGGTTCTGAATTTGTCTTATTTGTTTAAGCTTCTCAGTGGTTTTAGTTAGAATTAAAGAGGTTCAAAATGTATTTTGTATTTTCTTAACATAAATTTGAACATTTTCTTGGTTGATCATTTCTTGTTTCAGTGATAGAATTGTTCCTAAATTTTAGGAACTCTTATTTACCCTAAAAAAAATTGTGATTTTTTTGGGGGTGTAACACATGTAATAATGATAACAACAATGCTGAATTTGATCTAAACAGATTAAAGGAAAAATGTAATATGAGCACAATGACACATAAAACAATTCCTTAAAATTGTTTTGCCTTCAGATAGGTTTAGAACATGCTATATAACCAGTGGCGGAGCCAGCAATCAAATACAGTGTGGGCGTACACACAAGTACTTTTTAATTAAATAAATACTATATAATAAAAATATACAAAGCTTACTAAATCACAATATTATCCAAGAATAACTAAATACGCATTTTTAGGCGAAGATTAGCCAGCAATATTATGTTTTTTAATGTAAAAAACACCACAAAACACTCTAATTTCTTTCCCTTATTATTCTTTCTTTCTTTCTCTTTTTCTCTCTACTTTTCTTAGTCTTTGTCTGCATGCTCAACTCTTCACACTGCAAAACTCCAATTTACGATTTCACTCTAATCGTACAACACACCAACTCATGCCTATATAATAAAAACTAATAGTAATTGATATAGATTATACTTATATGGTACATGGGTCTAGGCTTTTATCAAAGGGATAATTTCAAAATAAAGTCATTCTTGATGCCACTTAATAATCTATACTCCAAGTGATGTGTTTATTTTGTTTCAACTCTATGTTTACAGTGTAAATTTTAGGGAATAAATTAAAAGTGCAACACATATGAGGCATTTTTCAAAATCTTCCTTTATTAAAAGGTCACTCTAGAAACGTTAAAGGCTTCTACGCCTTACTATTTATTTATTTATTTTCATTCTTACTTAAGTCAATAATTACCCTTTCTATTTTTTTTTTTTTTTTTGGGTTTGATGTCATGGAGGGGTGATTTGTGAGGATATTGAGTGTGGTGTGGGCTAAACTGATAAATGAGAGATTTTGAGAAATACCTCATTCTTGACACAATGATAATCTACACCCCATGTGTATTGCACTTTTAATTTATACCCTAAAATTTACACTACAAATATAGAGTGGAAATGAAAGGAGCATACCACATGAGATATAGATTATTAAGTGGCATAAAAAATGACTTTATTTTAAAATTCTCTCATAATTAAATAAAACAAAAACTAATGAAAAAATAAATGGGCTTGGAAATTTATATAACATATATGCTCGTCGACGATGACACGATGTTACGGTTGTGCAAGTTTGTAGCTAAGCATTTGAACATAAGCAAATTGTCGTTTCTTTGCAGCAATGACTCGACTTCTCCGGCTATTTCATTGTTGGTTAGGGCGTTATAGTGTCTATTTTGCATTTATTATTCATTTGTTTCTTTTTTTTTCTTTTTCAAGATCGAAGAAAAATCATAATGAACTAGTTTTTGCTTGTACTGTAGCTCAATCTGAAGTTGATTGTGGAACGCTTGAAATGTGTGCTTTTTTATAAAATTTGGTTCATTGCAAGTTATCGCGACAAGATCAAACTTACTTGTTTTCAATTTCTGTGTTTTTTCTTCAGAATTTGTATGTTTTTAGCAACTTGTGCGTCGATAAAAATGGGTCATAGATAGCTGCTACAATCTTTTACTTATAAGTCAATTCTCATTTGCTTCCAATTGTTGTAGTTAGTAGTTTCTATTACTTTACACGTCAATAACTGATAATCTCCTTGCTCGCAGGAGGTCATGGTTACGTGAATTAGAACCTAATGATGTGGTCTTGGGCTTGATTATAGCTAATGTTGCTGTTTTCCTTGCATGGCGAGTTGTAGATTACAGATTTATGATGAATAATTTTACTGTGAGTGCTCTAATTTAACATTTATATTTTAAAATCTCCTTTTTTTTTCCCTTACAAAATCCGACTTCTGGGCGATATATTCCCTCTTGTGGTGATGCTCTTTTCTCTGAGAAGAAAGAAAGGTACATATAGAAATAAATGATTGATCTGATTATTGTACATTTCTGACCCAAATCTTCCATGTGTTGTTGATATTGTCTAAACAGATATCTGTGGAAAATTTTAAAAGTGGGCGCCTGCACACACTGATAACTTCTGCATTCAGTCACATGGATACGGGGCATATCATTCATAACATGATTGGACTGTATTTCTTCGGGATTCATGTATGGTCATATTTCCTGTTAAACACATTACCTTGACATTTAACAGTGGTTTGTTGGTTGATTTCCTGTTTTTTCCTCTCATGTTCAAGTATTAAGAATGACTTTATCAGTAGCTGAATTACATAGGGCCGTAAAATGTGACACGTAGATGGCATTGTGTGTTAACTTCATGAGTTATCTTGTGGAATTATGAAATTATCCCATAGTATTTATGGTATAATATGTTTGGAAATTCGCTTCAATTTCAAAGTGAAAAACTGTAAATGGTTATGTAAATATATATCAAAATGTGTATATATATATATATATATATATATATATATATATATAAGATAGCTTGGCACTATGAGAAACTATATGCTGGCACTTTGCGTTCATCAACAGACATAAGCTAGACGAGACATTTAAAATTTCATGTTTAATGCATTCTTAACCTTCCCGTTTCTGGAGCTTGGAAACAATTATAACTTTCTACAATTCAGACACTGACTTAATAATGTTACCTTTTTCCTTTTATCAGTTGGGAAATATATTTGATATGTTTCCACCATTATTTTTTCTTCTTGTACCTGAACAGCTTGGTCAAGTTTTTGGGCCTGAGTTCTTGCTAAAGCTGTATCTTGTCGGTGCCATAGCTGGTTCTGTGTTTTACTTGGTGCATTCTACCTATTTGGCCTCATCATCAGAGGTACTTTTGTGCTTGATCAAACTCTTGATATACACTCGAATGATGTCCAATTACAATTCTCATGGATGCATATTTTGCTTTGTTTGGTGCTAGAAGCCCCAAACAAGTAGGGAAACTCAGTTTGGCTATTTCTAACCTTTTGCTATTCACAGGGCCAATTGTGGAAGGACCCGTTGAAAACACCAGGATTGGTATGCTTTTGGAAACCTTTCTTTTCTTTTTTAATTTTTTCCTTTGTAGTTATGTTCCTTTCTTCGCTCACACAGGCACCAAAAACTGAAAGTAGTTTCAGATGCCTTCATTTTAATATATCGTCAAGTTGGACTTGAAGACAATCATAGAAAACAAGAAAATATTTAATTTCACGAAATAATTATATTTGCATTTATGCTTTACCAATAAGTACATGTATAGAAGGGAACGACTGACGAAAGCGAATGCACGTTCTTGGAATAACCGTATCCAAAGTGAGGCAAGAGTTGAAACTTGAAAATTATTTGATCCTTATTTATGATTTGAATTTAGGGCGCAAGTGGGGCCGTCAATGCTATCATATTGCTCGACATATTCCTCCATCCACGATCCACCTTATATTTCAACCTCTTCATACCAGTTCCCGCCATTTTACTGGTAACTTTAGCTTGTATATTGTTTTCACTTTTGAGGATACAAGGATTCTTAAGTAGTTGCTATTTCTTGTTTACAATTTCAGGGGATTTACCTTATTGGCAAAGATGTCTTGGGAATGATAGAGGTACGTCTTTGCTTCATTATTTTTGTTTATACATATATACAATCCATTCTTCTTCCTCTGATTGTTTAAGTGGATCTATTTGCCAAATTGTTAACAATGGTTTCACCCATTTAAACAGTTCACACATTCTTCATTAGTCTCCCTTTTTCTTCCTTCTCATATTATTATTATTTTTTTCCTTTCATACATTTGAAGGCCTTAAATGAGAGAATTCTAAAAATTGATCGAATCGACCAACTTCATTTGCATTTGGCATTGGCAGGGAAACACTCCGGGATCTGCACATCTCGGTGGCGCTGCAGTTGCAGCCATAGCTTGGGCTCGGCTTCGAAAGGGGCGGTTCTGAACTCCAATTTACTTTTATGATTACCTGATTCCAGACATTATTTTTTACCATCCTGGTAGTACTAAAGGCTAGATATTCCAGTATAGTTAGTAATCTTCTTGAGCTTTATGCTCTATGTATAGTTGAAATGCTGATTAATTATAGAATTTTGAAGAGCAGAAGAACGTTTATGTATTAACTTTATATTTACTCTTTTCTTGGAAGAAATGAGGAAATTGCCATGTTTACTAGATGGGGTCAGTTAAAGCCATTTTAGACTATGTGTTTTTAAAAAATAGTCACAGTTTCAAAATTTTAAAATTAGCGATAAAACATGTAAGAGATTTCTGACAATAACAAAAATGTACATAAAATTACTGTCAGAAATTTCTGACACTACTCAAAAAATTTGTAAGAAATCTCTAACATGGCTAGTTTTTAAATTTTTTGAAACTGTTGCTAGTTTTTAAAATCATTTTGTAGACAGTGGCTATTTTCTTAAAATTCCCTACTAGATGGTGTTATTCAATTTTGTAAACAATTTTTTTTTTTTTTGGGAAGCTTCTAGCAACGTAAACACATTTTGTACACTATTTATATTGCATAATAGTTTTTAAAAAATATAAAAATATTTTTTTTAAGCATTTGCACACATTATTTTTAGGGTCAGTTTGGTAAATAGTCATTTCGAACTGTGTGTTTTTAAAAAATAGCTACAGTTTCAAAAAATTTAAAAACTAGCTATAAAACTGTAAGAAATTTCTGACAATAACAAAAATACACATAAAAATACTGTCAGAAATTTGTAGTACTAGGTAAAAAATTTATTAGAAATTTTTACATTGCTAGTTTTCAAATTTTTTGAAATTGTAGCTATTTTTTAAAATCATTTTGTATACAGTGGCTATTTTCTTAAAATTCTCTTATTTTTATATTATTGATTCATATTTCAAATTTAAATCTAAAATAATGTTGAATAGGAGATAAAAACAAAAAAAAAAAAAAACAAATCTGGACCTAAACTCGAGAATCTGGCAGTTGTCGCGGGTGAATGGCTATAGGAATTCCAAGCAGCTCGCGTTCTCTCAGTTTGCCCAACACAACAACCACGACAGTAGTCAGCACATTGAATCCCACTTCTATTGGGAAAACTGAAACTGAATGTCAAGTAATGGTTTTGATGTAGAAGTTGTTTTACCGCTCGAAGTTTGACGAGGCTGGGCGCAGTCCTTCGAGATCACAATGGGACAGTGGTGGTGGCGGCTTGCACCAAGACAATTGATGTATCTCTTGCTCCTCTGGTAGCAGAAGCAATGGCGGTGCGGGAAGGTATCAGGTCTATGCTAGCCAAAGGTCTCCGGGTGGATTCTTTTGAAACAGATTCCCAATTAGTTTCCAAAGCGATAAACGATGCAATGCCAGTTTCGATTATAGACTCTATTATTTCTAACATTAAGTCTCTTTTGTTAGAGCTTGGCGGCGGCTCTTGTCACTTCATTCCCCGTTCGGGTAATGAGGTGGCCCACACGTTAGCTCGGGAGTGTATAATTTTTACTGGCGATAAGTTTTGGCTGTCAGAGTATCCCTCATGTCTTTACAAATGTATTATTGATGATCTTATGAAGAATTAATAAAGGCTACAAAGCTTTCTCAAAAAATATATATATATATAGTCTTTATCTAAACTGTAATGTAAAATTTCGTTATTTTACTCACATGAACTTAATACCAGAAATTTTTTATAAAATATTATATTTTGTCCCTTTTTTTTCTTTAAAATTGATGTGACAAGTTTGTAATTCGACTGAGTAAAAATATATTGAGATATTATAGTGAATACCTAATTTATAAATTTATTCAAGTAAATATCCAATGTTTTGAAAAATACAACCAAATACCCAAATGATGTAATTACTTACAAAGTAATGACTGGTGGTAACTAACTTAATTACCGAAAACATGTTCAAGTAATTAATGAATTGGGTAATTACTCAAACGGTTTTTTAAATAAATAGCCATATTTTTTTATATGTTCTTAACAATTAGCCTATGTTTGCTTTTATTAGCAAAACAACCATACATGTGCGTCTAGATTTTTGATATTGCAGTCATTAGTTTTTTTAATTCTGTTTTTATTGTTTGTTGCAGACAATATTGTCTAAAATTTTGTGTCTCTAGTCATGAAATTTGTGACTTCTTTGGCTGCATATTTTTTTGCTAGTTATAAGATATTTTTTATTTAGTAATAAGTTTTATGAAATTGGTTGTATAGGCAATTATTTATTTGTGAGTTGGTTATTTTGTTAATGGATGTTTAAATTTTTTATTGCGTTTAATTCAAATTTTCTGAAATTTTGTGACTATAGTCACAAATTTTATGATTGTGTATTTTATTTATTTAGTCACAAATTTTATTTCTTTAGTCATAGATTTTTAGATGTTGACCTTATGGCTATTTTGCTAATATTTCAAAACGTGGGCTATATCTTTAAAACATACATTGTAAAATGGCTAAATCCTTAACTGACCCTTACTCAGTTACTTGAAAATTATGGATAATTACTTTTATTATTTTATAATTTCTGAATATTTTCCTACTTTACCCAAATATATTTAATAACTATATTTTGTCAGCACTTCCCCTTTTGGAGGCAACATTCAAATGTTATTTTTCATTTGAACTGAAATATGTGAACGTGACAATTGAAATATAAGTGTCATTCGATAAATGGGTTTAAAATGTGGTAATCTAAAAAAAATTATCTGAATTAGACAATTCAAACCAAGAATTTAAATTGTTGTTTGGCTTAAATTATTAAGTTGAAAAAATTATTTGAATTCTTGTTTAGATAGATATAAAAATATTTTATTTAAGTTGTGGAAAAAGTGATTGAAATGCCAAATCAAAAGCACTATTGAAGAGAAAGGAAAATTTTAAGAAAATAGTCACTTTTTAGAAAATAATTAAAAATAGCCATAGTTTCAAAACATTTAAAAACTAAGCCCCTTTCAGAAATTTTTTACACGTGTTAAAATTTTCTTACAATAATTTTTATTTGTAATTTTGTTATTATCAGAAATTTCTTACATGTGTTATGGCTAGTTTTTATTTATTTTAAAACTTTCGACTATTTTTTTGAAAACACAGAGTCCAAAATACTATTTACTTAACTGACCCTTATTGAAAATGGATTCAAAATGGTGAAAATTTAGCGGGTGTAGAATTTGAATTTTAAAAGTTCGAACGAGTTTTGGTCATTTAGATTTTATCCAATAAAAAGTTCCCAAACGTGATTTAGATTAATAAATTTGTTTGAATGACTTAAAATGAATTTGAACCCGTTTGTCAAACGAGCTCATAATATGAATTGCTATTTTAAACTTGTATTTGGATAAATTTTCAAAAAGTACATTTGAATTATAAATGTTTAAATTGATTTTTGTAAGGAATTCAATGAATAAAAGAAGTGCGGATAGAGTTTCACCTAGCATTATTGCATAACTATCTAAATTGGTTTAATTTAGGGGTTTGTTGAATCCAAAAAATATATAATTAATAAAAAAGAAAAAGAAAATTCTTACTATTCCTTCACGACTATGAATCTAAAAAATGTTAAGCAAACAATGATTTTGGAAATTCAACTTATGATAACATCAAATGTTGCATTCAAGCAATGGATTAGAATAGTTTATCTAACTAAAATTCTTATAATAATGATTTATCGAGATTTTAGAATTCAAGTTCAACTTAACAAAAATTAAAGAATAATTGGGACCAATAGCCTTTGAACTTGTTATACTTGATAAGTTGGCCCTTGAACTTTTTTTCTTAGTAATTTGCACTTTATAGGGGCTTGACAAAAAATGACAAGTTCACATTAATGTAAATTACTCAAAATTAAAAAAGAAAAAATTGAAGCTAAATTGCCGAAGGCCATGAAAAGTAATAATGACAACTGCGGGTAAAATAAAGTAAACTCTTGTCTTGTCAATTTTGATTTGTGACTAATCAAAGCATACGCTATGGTACTTTAATCAAGTCATCTGAATTTTTTGGTGTGTGTGTAACAGAGTATTATAGTCTTGTAATAGCCTTTTTTTCCTTAACGACTTTTCTTCTTTACCTTGCTTAAATTAAAGCCTTAAACAGGCTATTTGAGACTACCAAGACTCCAAGAGAGAAGTAACAAAAAAACAAAACAAGAAAAGACTTTAGAGCTAATACAATAAATAATTTATAAAAAAACAAATGAAAATTATTAATGTGTATTAGTCAAAATCTCTTTTTCATTATCCCAATAAACCTCTCCAACGAAGTAATTAATTAGGTTTCTATCCTCTAAGCAGAATTAATGCGTAGCTTTTTCAGGATCTCACATGGCTCAGTCTAGTCTCATTACCAGGCTAACAGCACAATTGCAAAAGGTTCTACGCATAAATCATGTCAGTCCCTAATTTCTTGAACAATGTTTATTATTGTTATTATTGCCCTGTAATTATCATGGCAGTGCCAACTCATGCATTTTCTGTCTTCCGTTAGTCAATGATGTGTTTTTTTTTTTTTTTTGAAGGATCTTATTTTACTTTTATTATAAGGAGAATAGTATTTGTTTTCGTTTTGTTTTTGGCTAAAATACGAGAACAATATTCTGTCCGTAAATATGATAACAGCATTTCATAATTCATGTTATGTGATTGGTAAACAATTAGTTATTTTAAAAATAAAATTTGAAGGATTTAGTCATATTTTTATGTGAAAGAGAAATTATAGTGAATACTCAATTTTTAAAATTTAATGTAAGATATTACCCAATCTTTTGAAAAATGTAACCAACTACCCAAAAGATGCAATTAATTACACAGTGATAAGTGGTGGTAATTCACTTTGTTACCAAAAGCATGTGTAAGTAATTCACAAATTGACTAAAAACTCAATTACTTCAAAAGTTTGGGTAGTTATTTTTATTGTTATATAAATTCTGGGTATTTGCCTATTTCACCCTTTATGAAATTAAGAATTTAGTCATAATATATAATATTTTTTTAACATGTAATATATATACGTGTAAAAAATATAACATTAAATATAATGTTATATTTTTTACATGTATATATGTTACATGTTACCAAAAATGTTATGGCTAAATTCCTAATTTTATAAAACTATGGCTAAATCCTAAAAAATACCTCAAAAATTTATCTAAATGCCTAAAAAACTCTATGTGATTAATGATAGTTTTTATCGGGTGAGTTTGACATAGCTTGTTGAAGTTGTTAAATCTGCTTCTCAGAATAGTAGATAATTGTTTTTGCTTCTATAATGTATAAATTGAGAAACATGTTAAATGTTGTTTCATTATTTAACCGAAATTATTTTTACGTTTCAAATTATTAAATATCCTTAATTAATTGTTCATATTCGGCTAACGAACTTTTTCAAATTATTTTTTGGTAATTTCACATATTTACAATATTTTTAATAATAATCTCAAAAATAAATTTATCAAACATCGTGTCTGTTTATAACTTTAGCAATTTTTTTCTTCAGTGCAATTTATAATATTTTTTTCATAAGCATATCACTATCAAACTGGCACATCATCAAATTAATTTATAAACACCAAATGCTTTCATCATTCAAATGTTTTCATTATCAATTTCTCATTCTTTTTTATTTTTTTAATTTGAGTGCAATATAATTAAATCATAACTATTTAATTCATCTTGAAATTTAAAAAGTTAACGACTATAATTCATTCAAATGTTTTACTCTTTCAAATATTTTTCCCAAACTAAAGGAAAAGCAAATAAATGTACGAACATTTTAACACATTATACTCAAGAAATATTCTTAGATGGTACATGCACTACGTTGGTGCACAACACTATATTATCATATTTGTTATATTGAATGATATAATTTTTAAGAACATAAATTTAACAATCTAAAATTATATACCATCATACACCGTTAAAAAATCTTTGGTAAAAAAAAATCGAAAAAATACTTAAATGCACCCTATTTTTGTGCTATTGTGTTTAAATGCACAACATTATTTTAAACACTATACGTTTGCACCTCAATCTTTAAAATGATACGACGTTGCATCCTCAATCCAACTCTATTATCTTTTTAAGAAAAAAATAACTTAAATGCACCTCATCCTTGTGTTATCGTGTTTAAATGCACCATATAGTATAAACACTACACGTTTGCACCCGAATCTATTAAAATTATACGAGGTTGCACCCTATGTCCAACTCCGTTTTCTTTTCAGGTTCCAAAAGATGATGTAGTCCAGAGAGAAATATTTTGAGAGATTTTAACTCTATTTGTTGTCATTGGTTGCAGCAAATTATATTGACACTAAAATATTTAATTTTCCTCTATTTCTCCAAGAATATTTCAATCTATCTAGTGCTAGTAGCTTCATCCAAATAAATATTGGCATTATATATTGAAATCAATAGTATGGTTGAAGCTATTAATCTCAATAGTTAGCACTAGATAAATTGAAATATTCTTGGAGAAATGAAGGAAAAATTTATATTTTAGTGCCAATATAGTTTGCTATAGCCAATGACAAAAAATAGAACGTACAAAGA
Source organism: Boehmeria nivea var. tenacissima (assembly GCA_018132145.1). NCBI lineage: Eukaryota > Viridiplantae > Streptophyta > Magnoliopsida > Rosales > Urticaceae > Boehmeria > Boehmeria nivea. The sequence goes on from CM030882.1 coordinate 6,043,686, forward strand.
AAACGGAGTTCAACGGAGGGTTCAACTTCGTATAATTTCAATAGTTTGGGGTGCAACGTGCAGTGTTTAAACAATAGAGTGCATTTCAACACAAGGATGAGGTGCATTTAAATACAATAATACAAAGCTAGGGTACATTTAAGTATTTTTTTTCCTAAAAAGATAACGGAGTTAAACATATGGTGCAATGTTGTATAATTTTAGTAGATTAGGGTGCAAGCGTGTAGTGTTTAAAAAAATAAGTGTATTTAAATATAATAACACAAGAATACGGTGCATTTAAGTATTTTTTTCCTAAAATATCTATTATTCTAAAAGTATTCAAAGTTCTTTATAGTTTATAGTGGGGAAATGTAGCCGAGATAGAGAAAGAGGGGGAGATTTTTTGCCTTGATTTTAATAATTTGTGATTTATGACATTTGTTTTTTTTTTTTTTTATCATTTTAACAAATTTATGCATGTTTATGTCATTTCCATTAACTGTGAATTGTTCTTAAGAGATAAGACTATTCGTGACAGTGAGACAACTAATAAAAAGGCTATCATCAATGCGTGCTTTGCAGCCAGTACATTATTTTATTTATTTATTTATTTTTAACTCTTCTTATATCTGAGAATGTGTATGGTCTCTGCGTAGCTAGTAGTACATCACTTAAAAAGTCGTATATTATATAATCCACCACAGCCAATTAATGCAGCATCTTATTTTCGGACAATTACTCTTAATTGGTTTAACCATTTAAAAAGTTTTATTACATGTTTCCAATCAAAAAAAATTAGGAAATTTTAAGAAAATAGCCACGATTTAAAAAATAATTTTAAAAAATAGTCACAGTTTAAAAAAATTTAAAAACTAATCATGTAAAAAATTTCTTACAAAATTTTTGGCTATATATTAGAATTCTTTTACAGTATTTTTATGCGTATTTTTTTTTATTATCATAAATTTCTTACAGTTTTATGGCTAGTTTGTAAATTTTTTGAAACTGTGGCTATTTTTTAAAAACACACAGTCTAAAATGACTATTTACCTAACTGACCATAAAAATTATTGATTTTTTTAACAATAAATTACTTAAATTTTAATTATTTAAATCATTAACAAATATTTAAATGATCGCTTTTAAATAATTATTCTGAACAAACTACAGAAAGAATAGGAAAAGTAATGAATTTAAAATTATCACTACTTTTCTTTTTTTTTTTTGTGTTGGAAAAAGGTTATTAACCTATATTGAAAATGTACTTTTCAAATTAATTCAATACGTTTATAAATTAATGGGCTAGTTAAGAAATTAATCATTTTAAAAGTAAAGTTTGAAAGATTTAGCCATAGTTTCACGAAATTAAGGATTTAGCCGTAACATACGTGTAACATAACGTTTTATGTTACACGTGTAACATACGTATATTATATACATATTACACGTGTAATATTTTATGTTACACGTGTAACATAAAATGTTACATATAACATATTATGTTATACGTATGTTACGGTTAAATCCTTAATTTCATGAAACTATGGCTAAATCCTAAAAAATTAGTAAAAAATTTGGTTAAATCCCTATAAATCTCTAAATTAATTCGTCACACTAACAATTTTTTCTTGTTATTTTTCTCTTTTAATTCGTTATGTAAACTCATTTTAAAGAGCCATACCCAGTCAATGAAGTATGAAAACATTATTTTGTGGTTTTGGCCTGGTGGGAGTGAAATTAGACTCATATTTCGAGTAAAATTAGGTCTAAATCTTTTCAATAAGTAGATTTTTAGATTAGCAATATAGAGAAGGATGAGAATAAAATTAGTTGTCTATTTTCTTTTAGTAAAAAAAAAATTTCCCATTATTTATATCCTTTTCAGTTTGTTTAAACAAGCCCCTAGACTTATCTATCATGAAAGTAGAAACTACAAGTTATAACATGTTTCAAACCGATACGCATTAAATATTAGAAGCTAAAACATTTACTTCGTTCGGTAGTTTTCACATTGCTGCTTTTTGTTAGAAAGTCTCTGTAACAATATTCAATAAAAAGTTGTACGGACTTCATCTTAGCACTGCCTCACCAAACTTGACCAATAAGGCTTGGAGTTGAGAAAGAAAGGACATGTTATTTTAGTTAATGTACACCAAATAGTATTATTACTTATTTGAATTTTTTGCTTTGTACGAATTCGGGATTATTGGTGTGGAATATAAAGGATCTTGACGCCATTAACATAAACATACACACCATAGTAAATATGTAATTGCAACATAAATTCAAATGTTGTTTTAGCATATAGAGTACTACAAGTGAAAGAATGAATAAATAAATAAAAGAGTATAAATTATAGTTTAATTGTCATCAACATAATTGATAGTTTTTGGTCTTCTTTTTTTGTTTGGCTACGAGACATAATAAAAGTTTAATTCATATATACTAGTCTTGGCTTGTGCTTCAAACTAAAATGGAATCGTTTATTTGTATGTAAATGATTTTACTATGAACATGATTATTTACAAATAACAAAAAGGTGATAACACTGGTCACTCTGGAAGATTGAATTATTATCGAAATCTGGATAACAAATGTAATAAAAACACTTAATAATCTTGTATTGGATGAAGAAAATTTGCACGGCCTACTTAAAAATCAAGTTAAAAAAATCATAAAAACTCAATTTATTAAAAATATATAAAAAAATAGTCATTTTTAGAATGATGTTTTAAGAAAATAGTCAACGTTTTTATTAGTTAAGAAAATAATAATTTCTTACTTACATAATACTGAAATTTTACATTTATGTCCTTAAATCTTTAATGATTAATAACTAATCTCTTAATTTTTTTTAACAAATATTGGCTATTTCTTTGAAATGTGAACTAAAAAATAGTAAAATACTAAATAGAAGATAAAGGGAAATTTTTAAAAAATAGCCACTGTTTATAAAATAATTTTAAAAAATAGCTACAGTTTCAAAAAATTTAAAAACTAGCTATGTAATAAATTTTTTACAAATTTTTTGCCTAGTGTCAGAAATTTCTGACAATATTTTTATGTGTATTTTTGTTATTGTCATAAAGTTTTTACTATTTTATGGCTAGTTTTTAAATTTGTTGAATGTAACTGTTTTTTAAAAATACACAGTCCAAAATGACTATTTACCTAACTGACCCAAGATAAAGACATGATTTTACCTTCATCATTACGATATTTAATATTATGAATGTGTCTGTATCAAATACTAAAGAGTTTTTTAAGCATTTAACCAAACTTTTGGGTAATTTTTTAGGATTTAGCCATAGTTTCACGAAATTAGTGATTTAGCCATAAACCGTAATATTTTTTGTTACGTGTAAAAGTGTAACATTTTATGTTACATGTTACAAAAAATGTTACATTTTTTACACGTATATATGTTACATGTTACAAAAAATATTACATGTTATGGCTAAATCCCTAATTTCGTAAAACTATGGCTAAATCCTTCAAACTTTACCTTTAAAATGGCTAATTGCTTAACCGGCCCAATACTAAATGGTCAAATTTGTGATTATTTAATATTATGATTGTAATATCCATCTTTCTTTTTTTCTTAAAATAAATGAAAAATATTATTACACATCCTACTTTATATCATTTTTGTTTGACAATTTTTTTTTTACTCGTTTGATAGTAAATAAGAAAATTTTGTTGTTCTATATTATTTAAACCTTTATTTTTTTTAATTTTTAAATTTTTTATTTATACACATGTGATGAAAAATATGAATTTGCATGCATTTTTTGGGCAACTTTTTAAATTATAGTTTTGAATTTAAATTTTCTCTAATAATCGAACCACATGTACAACTGAAAACAAGCCTATTTCATGCTAATTGTTGTAATTTAGATGTTTAAACTTAGTACTTAAAATTAGCATTTGAAAGGATCAATTTAAAAGGAATAAGAAGTAAAATAAAATATAATAAAACCTTAATACAATCGTAAGTTCCAAAGCTAAATAAAGAAAAACGATCCAAAAAATTAGAAAATATGTGAATGCTCTTCTATGGAATATAATTTTGAATATCACATTTGTTTTTAGTAATGCTATGCATCAAAAAATCTATCACGTGAAAATTTTGGAAGGGTGTTTTCTCCTCCCATATTTTGCGAGCGCAGAACGCGTATTCTTTTTTTTTTTTCAATAAGAAAGTACCCCATACCCGTTTTTAAGAGGAAATGGGTTACTCGTTTGCCCTCTATTTATTTATTTTTATTTATTTATTTTTTTTAAATTTTACTAGCTGTTGAATTTGGGATCCAATTGTTGAAACTTAAAAAAAATACAACATTTAAAAAAAATGCTCAAAACGGGTAAAAAAAAATAAGTAAGTGTTCCGCACCCGTTTTACATGAGAAACGGGGAACTCCTCCTCTCCGTTTATCTGTAAAATTGGTACATGTACGAGTTTCCACAATTTAACCTTGATATTTATCAACAAATGTGGCATGTATATAACAAATAAAACGATCACATATCACATATTGCGTATATGGAGAACGTTAAAGATCAAACCCTAGCGAGAACGAGAGAGAGAGAGAGAGAGATTTTAAAGAAAGTGAATTGTATTCAATGAGTTTGTTACAAATAACATTTTATAATCTATTAGTACATAGTATTGTATTAACTTACTATTCGTACTAATACAAGGCTAATCATACTAATGGATTTTTCGGAGTAAACATTCTAATTATTTTATTTTAAAATTGTTTGACTTTGCGAATTTCGATGTGGTATAAATGGTTGAAATTTGATAATATTTTATTAGGATTAAGAAAGTTGAAAAAAAAATAAAATGTTAAAATGATGGAGACAAACGAAGCATGAGAACAATGACAAACGCTGTAAGATATCACAATTAGTGAATTAACTCTCCTTAGCAGAGATGAATAATTTAAGATAAATTTTAAAATGCCTAGCATTACTATTTTTTAGCGGGTCTTGTAATCTCATATCCAAGACAAAGGTTATCTTCATGTGATAGGAATAGCCTTTGTTTTATAATTTTCTTTTAAGCATAAATTATTAAACGACATTTAACAATTATTTTACTTTGCAATTTCTCCCGGAGAAAACCCTACCGTGAAATCTTCCAAAAACCTTAATCCTCAAACAAAAATAAAAGTGATGCCACGTGGCACAATCTTTTTGGTGACACAGATCTCTTTGTTGTGGGATGCCCCCACAATAGTGGGTCCCCACGCCATACCATAATACCATGCCACGTGTCTTCATTTCCATCTCCCTACCAAAGCTGAAACTACACACTCTCTCTCTCTCTTGTAAATAAAGCCAAAAATAAATCCCTTCTTCAGGTCCCCTAAATAAATCCTAATTATACAATCTTCTTTTCTTTTTTATTTATTTATTTATTTATTTTTCATCCCTAATCCTAATCCAAAAATATGGCACACTTCGAATAAAAAATTTTTAAGACTAAAAATTTAAAATTCTTTAATAATAATAAATGTGAATTAGATTTCCATGCCTTCACTTCCGTTTTGCCGTTTCCCTTCTCTCAATATTTTAATTAATTATTCAAACAACAATCAATTATAGCCTAATCCCTTGCATGAGCTCTCTCAAAACTCACCTCAAAATCCACTAATAACCCATAAACCACAGAGAGAGAGAGAAAAGAAAAAAAACAAAAAAAAGAGAATTTATTTAATTTCTTCTTCTTCTTCTTCGTCTTATCAGGCAGAGTGTGTTTGTGTTTGTGTTTGTTTGGGCTCTCTTTCTTTCATTTTCCCGGAAAAGGAGAAGGAAAATGAGGTGGGAGAGATTAGGGGGCGAGGAGAGACAAGACGTGGGAGGAGAGGCATCGTCTGGGTCTGGGTCTGGGCCAGGGAAGAGGTGGGGACACACCTGCAACGCCATTAAAGAAGGAAGGTTTCTCTACGTCTTTGGGGGTTATGGCAAACTTAACTGTCAGACCAATCAAGTCCACGTCTTCGACACTCGTTCGTCCCTTCTTCTTCTTCCATCGAACCAAATACTTTTTTTTTTTTTTTTTTCAATTCGTGCAGGGATTACTTAGGTTTCGCATTTTGGGGAAATATCATACAAGTATCGAAACTTGTTGTTTCTAGGGTTTTGTTTCATGACCCTTTTTTTTTATTTATAATTTTTTTAAATTTCTGGATTAACGTTGTCGTTGTTGATATTTTTCAGTTTTTGTTTTCTCAATATGGTACGGTCAAATAGTTGAAATTCCTTTTTTATTACATTTTCTGTTGGGGAGATTGATATGAAAATGGTTCATTGTTCTCTAATCGTGAATGGTTTGGTTTTTATTTTGCACTGACACAAATGGAATCAGCCAGTGATGAAAGATATATCTTTTTTCTGTTTTTTTTTTTTCCGTCAAAATTCAAATCGGATTTTGCAGATTCTTGGTTCCCCAATGTGGGGGAAAAACAGTGGAAATTTCAATGATAACATGTGCGTTTTGTGACGTTGATTGTTCTTGATTGACATTATTGCTGCTTTTAGTTTTTAGGTTTTATTGGTAAAAGTTTTGCTTTTGTTATTTGCATTTTTGTTTTGTTTCTTTGTTTTTCCTGGCATTTGGCTTATTATTTTCTATGGAGTAATTGATATGGAAGTGGTTAATTGATAATAATCCTGATTAGTTGGATTGTGGTTTGCAGTGACGCAGAAATGGAATGAGCCAGTGATAAAAGGAACACCACCAACTCCGCGAGACAGCCATACTTGCACCACTGTTGGTGATAATCTCTATGTGTTTGGTGGTACAGATGGGATGAATCCTCTCAAGGATTTGCACATTTTAGACACTTGTGAGCAACAAACTCTTATTTTTTGTGTCTTTGCATCGCTTTGACGACGGCCGCCTATAGGGCACATTTGGTTTACCGTATTGTAATTTATTGTATTTGCTTATATGATTTGTGTGTCTAAATGTATTATATAAAACAATGCAAAATGATTATAGACATTGGAGTAGATAATGTGCACGGATGATTTCTTTTGTATTATATAGCACAGTTTGTATGTATTATGTGTGTTTTTCGTATTATACAGTATAGTTGTTTGAACATGCCCTTACTTGTATTACTTGTATTAAGTGTGTTTTTCATATTATACAATACGATAAGCTTATACGGTGTACCAAACATGCCCTTACTCACCCGTTTGGAATACGCTGCCTGAGTTATGTTTCCTTTTGGTGGGTGTACCAAACTAGGGATTGTAGTAGACAACAAAGGATGCATCTTTGATGCTTATTGTTTTTGTTGGTATATGTATATTGTAGCCTCACATACATGGATGCGTCCAAGTTTACGGGGGGAAGGGCCAGATGCACGAGAGGGCCATAGCGCAGCCCTTGTTGGTAAACGGTTGTTTGTGTTTGGCGGTTGTGGTAAATCTTCGAGTAATGAGGAGGTGTACTACAATGATCTCTACGTATTAAACACTGGTAATTGTCTCTGAGATGGTGCTGCTTGTCAATCACGTTTGTTTGTTTGAATCGTTCTAATTGTTACCTTTTTGTATAGTTGTATGTTTTGATTTATGATGGCATAATTAGTTTAGTTGAGATGCTTAATATAAATAATGTCAGATAAAATTTTTTTGGAATCTCTTGAGGTAGACCAGTGTGTTCAGATATCCTTTTTCTGCTACTCTTGTAGAGACATTTTCCTGGAAGCGTGCTATAACATCAGGCACTCCACCATCCCCGCGTGATAGCCATACTTGCTCCGCTTGGAAGAACAATCTCATTGTGATTGGTGGTGAAGATGGGCATGATTATTATTTGGCTGATGTTCACATCCTTGACACAGGTACGACAATATTTTAATCTACTTTGATCACTTGCAGACTGTAATGTATGCATTTTAAAAATATTGTTGGAAGATATCTCTTTGGCTTGAGTATATCAAATAAGATTGTATCGTTTGATTTATTTGTGGTGTTTCAATTCATTAGATACTCTGGTTTGGAGAGAGCTCAGCACTTCAGGCTATTTATTGACTCCTCGAGCTGGTCACTCAACTGTTTCTTTTGGAAAGAAATTATTTGTTTTTGGGGGATTTACAGATGCACAAAATCTGTACAATGACCTCTACATGCTAGATGTCGGTATGTCTAGATAATATCCTTTGGATTGATGTGGATGTGCATGAAGGAAACTTTTAATTCTTTAATTGGAGCGGACTTGTGATGATCCGAGTCTGTAGCCATACTTGCAAACGAGATTCTATATGGATAAAACTAAATATTGTTTGCTTTCTGAACCAGTCTGTTTACTAGTAGTAGTTTCTAGGTTACTGTCTCACCTATTTTTGGATAAAGATAACTGTTTAAGCTTTATATAAAATATTGATGGTAAATTGACTTGATATTTGACATTAATGCTTGAAAATTCTGATAAATGTCCAAATTTATCTTTGTTCTAATGTTCCAAATTCATGTTTCTTTTATTGACTTTTCATTACCCCCATTATGATCTTCTGTTTTTTGTGTCCCACTCTGGTGCAGATACTGGTGTATGGACCAAGGTGGTGACCGTAGGTGATGGGCCATCTGCTAGATTTTCTGTTGCTGGAGACTGTTTAGATCCGCAGAGGAGAGGCGTTCTTGTGTTTTTGGGTGGTTGCAATAAGAGTCTTGAGGCCCTTGATGACATGTATTACTTATACACTGGTAACATATTTGTAACATTTGTTTTCCATGAATTCTTATGATTAGAATGACTTGTTGCCTGCATTCAAAATGTTAAAATGTCTTTACTTGCATGGCATGTTTTCTAATTTCAGGAATTACTAGGGAAAGTGAGCAGAGGCTAGAGAAGTTATCTCTGAGGAAGCAATTAAAGCTAAAGTGCCAAGAACAAAATCTCACCCCTATTCATAACAATGCTCTCATTAGAATTGGTGTTGGTGCTAATATTTACCAACCGATGAGTGCGCCGGTTTATGGTCAACCATGTAAGTAGGATTTTCAATTTGCGTTGGCAAGTCATGCTTGTATTTTATCATAGAAACACAATGTTATGCTTTGTTTAATCAGAGAAAATAATTCTACTCGTGTAAGACTTGAAAATAAATTGCGGATGCTTGACCACGCAACCTGTGTACTCGCTTTATAAGCAAGGTCTTGCAACTTGTTTTCTTTTCACACGCGGATTTTTTTCTCGTCAAATTATGTTTGTTTATAATGGTTTATTGACAATAATATTTTACATTCTAAATGAAACAAGTGACTTGGAAGAATTTGGTCTTGACTTTGATATATATATATATATATATTTTTTTTTTTTTCACATAGTAATTCATGTAGTGTGAGCATTACTAACTAGTATACAAGTTGTCATCAAATATTTTGCATTGGAGTAAAAAAAAAAATCATTAAAAACAGATTAGTTTATATGCTTGAGAATCTTTTACACCCCCTAGGAATGAACTTGGTTAGTGCTCTCTATTCATGGTGTCTCTGTAATCTTTTTATTCTCTGTCCTAATGCAGCAATTATGAGAAGAAATATATGCTTGTATGAAATGTATTAGCTTTGTATCTAAAACTCATTTTCTTAATGCAGGCGTACAGAATATTAGTTTGTTGCACTCCCCATCACCACAGGGAAAGAAAACATTTCAAGCACGGGTTACTGAAAGAATAGCTGATGGGTATACCATCGAAACTACAATCGATGGAAAGCCTCTTCGTGGAATACTGTTCTCCAGCAGGAAAAACTATAACCACAAAGCTATTCCTGATTCTAGTAGGTAAGGATATGACCAATCAACCATTTTATAATTCCTAGGTTTTCCAAAAATAAAAAGTCGTATCTTGATTTTCCTGGAACACTAGTTAAAGAGTTTATTGTTTCATTTTACAATCAGAAAGCGAGCTGCTGAGGAAACTGGGAATGTTGGGACAAATGGTGATTATAACAGCCAAGCTAAAAGTTCTAGGGTTGTCAAACAGGACAATGCAATTCATGAACAGGTGGTTGATATTTTCGAAAAGGAGTCCATGGGCAGCGAGTCCCATAAAGAAGGTTCTGCAGTTCCTATTTCGAAGGATCAAGCTCAAGCATTTTCTGATATTCCTCAGCCACAAAAGGTGAGAATTTTAGTGTTGTTATACCTTGTGGTCAATAAGTTAGCAGGACATTCATGGCTGATGGCACTATATATCGGATGATTGGCTCTCACGGCATATTAGTGTCACGATAAAGCTCAGTTAATATAGCAAGGATTTATGAACTTTCAGCTTGTTTCACATCTTGTTATAATTGGTACACCGTACACATAGCACACTGTTTTATACACAGTTTTGGGGAAAAGTAGTACAACCCGTTTGTTAAGACTTTTGTATTACGAGTTTCCAATATTAAAGAAGTTAATAGCATTGGCTTATCAATGTTTAGACTTCATTCCTACAGACCAAAGCTTTTGAACTAGAAGTAACATTAGTATAACAGCCACATTGTTTATTCTTACATTTTGAATCCTAATGGCCCTGGTTTTATGTAATTTCTTTGTGTCTACATGTGTCCGGCATCCATTTTGTTATTGGTTTTTTTTATCAAAGCTATAATTGATGGATACTGTTGGCTTACAATGAGTTCGTTTCCGTAGTCCTAGGCATGCTTTGTTTGGACCATCTTTTAGGGCAACAGATATAGTAGTAAGTGTCTCTTCTTCGACCAGTAAAGTAGTTCATTCTTTATGTGCTTTGATCAATAGACAAGTTGATATCCCTCGAGTGATTGAATACCGAAAGAAAGTGAATTGCACCTGTTAGTGCGACTTATCCTTTTATTACGGTAATAAAATGCCAATGAATATATATAGAAGCTATGTAAACTCCACATACATATTAGTTCTCAGTTTTCATTTTCCAGTGTCTAATAGGATTATAGTTGTCAAGTAAGATGTTCCAGTGTCTAATAGGATTATAGTTCTCAATTACTTGACGTTCATGTTGTTTGTATGGAAATTTGCAACTGTTATGCAGGTCACTGCTAATGTGGAATTGCTGGCGATCCCTCCGGGTCAGGAAAATGAGCAGTCGAAAGACGCAACAAAATCCAATCCTGAAGTACCTGGACAGGACAGTTTAAATAGTGCAACAAATGGCAGTAGTCAAGGTATTCGAATTCTTTTACTTATACGGTATCGTGCTTTATGTCCTTGAACGTGCACTTCATGAAAGAATTGATTTGACTTTCTTACCACAGCGCTTTAGGACAAAGTAAATTGGTTTCTTGCATTTGTGTGGCTTTAGGACCTTTCTTTCGTTCTCATTCTTCGTTTGGTGTATTTATTGTCTTTCGACTTACTTTGAGCTCTAGGATACACATTTTTCTTCAAAACTTGAACCTTCTTCCTACTTGTTTATCCAACAATGTCACTTTGAAGTCCATGTGGCTTAAGTTTCTTATATTAGCTAATCAACTGTTTAATTTTTTAATGATGTGGTAAATGACAGGACATTAACCTTTGGACTATGAAACAGCAACATCAGATTTCAATTGATCCTTAACGGTAACTTATGGAGATAGCGACGCACAAATGACCGGCTATTGTACATTTCGTTGGCATATGACAAGATATACAGGATTCCCTAACTGGCATTATCTGCCCCTTTCTAACAGTCTTTTAGGTCCTGAAGCTTTAGTTGTAAATGTGGTTCTTGTCTGAAGTTGGTGAATTTTGTAACTACTTCTCGCTTCAAATTGGGGCCCCACCTTCATACATTATTGGACAAAGAGGTTTATTTCCGGAAGCTGGTGACTTGTTTACTTCTCTTTCCTTTTTTCCGCAGAATTATCGATGGAACTTGCGGCGCTTCAAATTTTTTTCTGCTGGTTCCATTCCATGAGATGTCAGCAAGATTGCCAGAAATTTTCTGTTTATTTCCATTTCTAATTGAAGACCCGAAAACAAAGATCATTTGGGCAAAGCATTTCTAGAGAAGAATTCGTTCTATTATTTATGGTTCCATATTTATATATGATTCTTTACTGCTCAATATGCATTTGTCTCCTGAGGAATTCCATACGTGACCAAAGAATTATTTAACTAATCTTCATTTTACTTCAGGACGCAATCTGCCTATTTAGTTTGGAAAAAGTGGTGGTAAGATCTTCAATGCAAGGTTAAATTAATGTGTCAATATCAGATTTAGAAGTTTGGTGTAGAATTTAACATCAAGTATGGCATATTGCCAAAGTTTTGCATTTCAAAATGATAATTGATTATTTTTTATTTATTTATTTTTATCATTTGATGTGAAATTTAATAATGATTATAATTTTATATTCTAAAGAATCTTATAAAAATATGGACAGAAATTATAAGTGCAACACAAATGTGATTAATGATGTGTTAAAAGGCATTTGTCAAAATCCCTCAATTACCAATAAACAATGGTACACTTGTGGATTTTGTTATATTTTTGGAGTTTATTTTGTATTTGGTCATTACTTGGTACATGTTTTAAATAATTGACCAACGTATCTAAAAATTTAGTTATTAGCCATACAGAAAAGAATTAAAGGTACAAAAGTAAAAGTACATCGTATAGTTAAAAAAATGACTGATTTCTTAATTAATCGAAACACTGGCTATAATCGTGAGGACTCATCGGGTCTATCTTTCCAAACATTGGATAAGGGCGAGGTCAAATCCTACGATCATGATCTAATTTTTTTTTTCAAGTACTGTACAAAAATGCTTGTATTTTCGAGATTTGATTCGTGTTTTGGAGAGATTAGAATTCTTGTTTAATTGTATTCGCATTTTTCAGATCATAACAAAATTTGTTACAATCTGTAACAAAATGGACACGTACGTTACAATATATCGTAAGAAATGTAACAAATATGTTACGATATGCAACAAAACATGTTACGATAACAAATTTTTCTAGATCGTTGCAAATTGCGATACAATATGTCAGATCATAATAAAATTGTTACGATATGTATCAAAATTTGATACGGTCTGTAACATTTGTTACCTTGTATAACAAAGGACAAAAAAGTCAATATATAATATCTAAAAAAAAAACAAAAAAGAAAAATGACTAAATAACTTAATTATAACAAATTCAGGCCATTTCCTTCAAAGTAGAGCTAGGAACATGCCATTAAACCAAAAATCTCTATTATAAATTTCTCAATATTAGATATGCATCTCAAAAGCCTAGATTCACTTTATTATGTTGGATCTAATTCAAACTCAAATTAGAAAGAAAAACTGCAAAACGACGAGAAAACCTATTCTTGAAAATTAATAGTACGAAACGACAAAGAAACTGGTCGTGACACCAAAATAGAGAAGACAACTAGACAAGAATCAAATGGAATGGACAAAATAAACTGCCGAGTAGCACTTTGCAGTTGCAGACCAAGCACATTGGCAACAGTTATTGTTAGTAGTTCAGAGATCGGCTCAGAAAGCAAATAGAATAGCTTTACTTTACATTCTTATTACTATGATATCGTAATCGGTTTCTCCATTTTAGCAATGATCTATGTTAGATAAAGAAACAGAACTATATCATTGTTTTTTGACAGAGAGACAAACTAAAAAAAAAAAAAACTCACAACAATGGTACTCAACCCCACGCTGAAAAATGATATGAGACTGATCGGCATTCAAAACAAACTAGTGTGAGAGAAAGAAGTGAAAAAACCATTAACTGCAAGAATTGATTTACGCGAGGAAATTTTAATATATCATTGTTGTGTGATAACTATAAACTAAAGAAAAAACTCACAACAATGATGCATCAAAAAAAATTCCCTTGCTAAAAGAAGCTTTAAGACTGAAATGGGAATGCAAAACTGCTTCTTCTTGCGAGTCATTTTATGACCTTCCCAGAGGCCTTTAAGCTTCTTAGTAGAACATAATACAAAACTTTACAAAGTATTTGCCATCTACAAAAATCCAGTTTTCCACCAACCTAGCTTAAAGCTCTTCAGATGAAACAACTGAAAGCTCCATCAGCATGCATAGAATAAAGACGTAACATAATCTGCTCAGATTGTGCACTGGAATCGCAGGGAATGTCACTTTTATACTTTGACGTACTTATCAACATAACCCTGCAAAAGTTTATGGGAAATCGCGCAGGTAAGAACATATTCTGTCACACCGCGTAAACATTATAACACACCATCAATTCATCTTTCTGGTCAGACCAATAAGGAAAACCCATCTCAAATATTCTCCAAGTAACCATGAAGATTTTGAAGCAGCATCTAAACTGGCTGATGATACAATAAGATCAAAGTCGACCATCCACGAGTAGATAAAAGTGAAGCATTTTACTTGAGTTCTCAATGGGAGATTTTATGGATAAACTACAACTTGCAGGTAATGTTGCCACTTTAGCCATTTTCTCCATTCAGCAAGTTCTATAAAGCTTTTCAGAGTTTTAATAAAGATGTTGATAATTTGAATGAGCCAAGCTATCAATCTTCCACCATCAAACAAATGTGATTTGACTAAAAGGCATACTTGATATAACCTAGATTGAGCAAAAGTTTAATTTTTATTCAAAAGTTCAGCGGCTCTCTATGGATGATAGGAATTTCAAATAATGTCTCAACTATAATACGTTGCGAGTAGAAACAAAACTGGGAAAAGAGTATTTACCATGACGAGTTTTGTTAATTTGCGCTGCGATGAGTCAATGTATTGATCTATCTTTGCCCGAGACTTGGGTACGTTGTGGCCCTTCATGGCCCCGGAGACCTTATCAACAGTCTTTTTGACAATGGTCTTGAAGGCCTCCTTGCTCATGTTACCCTGCCGCCATGACGGCTTTAGAACCTCCTTCACAAAATCTGCAATAGCCATCTTGAAAGGCTTCGTTGATCTGGAATCCTTCTTCTTCTTCTTTTTCTTCCCTGTGGACTTTGTCTCGGTCTCTATCTCTTCTGCAGTGGCTACACCAACAGGATCACTCAGGCTCTCGTCCTCAACAGCGCCAACTTCTACATCAGCTGTCTCACCAAAATCATCATTATCCAAAGATGTCGTTGAGGCAACAGCAGCAACTTCATGTCTGCTGTTCTCATCCAAATCCACTAGCTTATGAGAGCCACTGCGCTTTTCCATTTGATCAGAATCAGAAGCAGGTTCCCATTTCCGAACATGGTGATCTTTCTTTCTAGCACTTGATGTTGGCTCTATGCTGTCAAAAAGTGGATCATACTGATCGCCACCAGCACTGGTCAAGATCTTCCCCTCAGCTCTAGCAGAAGTCGGTGAGGAATTTGTCTCTCTACATCCGTAGCTGCCAACACCTTGTCCATCAACTGTAACATGCTTTAAACTTGAAGGAATATCATATTGATTTGCAAAGAGTGGACCTTTACCCTGACTGAGAGAGGCAAAGCTCAATTTGGAGCCAAGTGGCTGCTCAAAGGTTGATGCATACGGATTATGATGTGCGACAATTTGTGGTAACCCAAAGTTGGGATCCCGAGATGATTGATTCCTGTCCTGAAGATCTGGGAGGTATTCAGACATAGAACCAGTTTTTACAGGCAAACCAACTTTGCCATCACCTAGATGGTATTTCAAATGGCCGGAAGCCACTTGCATGTGTGAAAAAGGGTGAATCTCAGAAGATGACTGTGACAGCTGACCTGAAGGAAGATTGCCATGCCGCATTCTGTTTACAAATAATTCCTGTGAAGTGACAGGTTGCTGGTGTAAGCTTTCAAGGCCTAAAGAATTTGAGGTCTTTAGTTCCTGAATGGTTGGATGTGTAGAGCGATCCTCTCTCGAAATGTCAGGTGCCAACAACTGAATTCTCAGATTGCCTGAACTAGAATTTTCGAGTTGCAAGTTAGGTTGTTGAGGCTCCTGAATAGCAGGGTGGGACTGATGGAGAAACCCAGTAACCTGAGAGCCGGAATGCGATTTAGCAGGGGGCCTTACAGGAACCTGCGAACCAAAATCATTCCTTGGAGGAAAGTGACTTTGTTGAAACTGTAAAAAAACACCTGGTGCTGCAGTTTCAGCACCAAACCGCAATTCAAAGGGTGGCCGAGGTGGTGGTAGTGGCAAGGTCCAAGAGGAGTTGGGTGGTGCACAAAACTGTGGAGGTTGGTTGGCTACAGAAGCCCGATAGGTATGATGATTTGTTGCATGAGAAGACTGAAGGGTAAAGGGCGCAACCTGAGCCATTGAGGTATAACCTATGGGTAACTGTGGCATATGAAGAGCATTTTCACTGTGTGGTGGTGGAAAGGGAGGGGGAGGGGGCAGCTGTGACGACTCATGTGGAATATTTGGAACGGTATAACAAGTGGGAGATAAGTCTTTAGCAGCAGGGTACTGCGTTGTGACAGCTTCAGATGGAAGTATTTGAGATGAACTTGCACTAGGCAATGACCCAGTTGGTAAGATGATGTTTGGAACTGATGCGCTGTTAGACAAATTCTTTGGAGAGTTGATTGTTGTTTGATTTGGCAATGCATCAGATACAGAAGAACCATCTATCTGACGAGACAGGCAATCGGCATTTTGATCTTCTGCAACTAAAGTATTGCTTTCATGCTGATGGACTCCAGAGTTTTTCATCAGCGGATGCACAACCCGAAAAGTTTCACCTCGTGAATTCAAAATGTCAGTACTGTTGGGAGATTGAGAGGGAAGCTTATCAATTGACGGAGGCTCCTGAGACTTCTCACGGAAAGTTCTATAATCATGGATCTGCAAGTTTGGCTCAGCTGACTTTTCTAGAGTTATTTTCATCTCCTGCTCTGTACTGCTTACCTCCCTAGGACTTGGACAGTTGACAATACCAGAATCAATCAATTCACCAATGTGATTCGAACTAATAGCCTGCCGAGAATTCATAATGATATCTTCTCTTTTCCAATCAACTCTTCCATCTTGAATCTCTTGACTTCGAGTTTTATCATGCAAATAATCTGGAAGTTTTACCGTGATATTCCGACTCTCTTTCTTTGTTTTATGATTCTCTGTACCAGATGGAACTTCTGGATTCTTTTGTTTGCCCCCATATCTCCTCGAACTGTCACTTTTACCAACTTCGTGGTGCATGTATCGACAGGATGCTCCACGGTAGCACCTCCCTCGCATGAAATCAAAGCATTCTGGAGCACGACCCCTGTTTGTTCTAATTTTCTTGCTTCTGATTTCACCAGCACGCCTATAACTGGGAGATCTGCTCCTGCTTCTTCGGTTCCTAGGAGACCGACTGGAGCAAGAGAACAAACACTTCCCAAAATTCATATACTTCACATGAAACAGAACATAGATGTAAATAGGTGAAGCAACAAGGACTAATCAGCTAGCAGAAAAGAGAACACATAACAAAATGAAGTTGTACCTGTGGGATCGATTTTGCTTATCTTTTCTCCTCCGTGAACTCCTCCTCGTCCTTCTCCTGTCTAGAGGGGACCGGCTGCGACTCCTACTTCTGTCTCTTTTTGCTCTTCTCTCATGCCTGTCAGCATACCCACGGTCAGAGTCACTATCACTGGCACCTTCTCTAACTAACCTCCCAAACTCATCCACTCTTAATGAATCTGACACAGACTTTGCTTGCTTCTCCTCATTTTCATTCAGAGTCTTATGCATCTTAGAAATATCATGAGCACCTCCATCATCCAAGATAGATTTGTTTCTAAAATCCAAATGAGATGTAGCATCTTTGGCAGCTTTTTTACTTCCATGGTTATTCTCTGGGCACCTATCAGCTATCCTAGTGTTTATAGACGCCATACCAGCAGCCTTACAATTCATGTTGGATTTAAATAGCTGACTCTTTGATCTCGCATCTGTCTCCAAACAACTGCTAGTATCTTTAATGAGACTTGATGCACCTGCACGGGATGTCAACAGTTTCGAGTGACTGGGATTGATATCTTTGTGCAAGAGCTCATCGGCATTTTCTGAGCTGTCATCAGAGGCATACTCTTGAAGAAGTCTGATTGGGCTGCCAGCTTTGATAAACTTGGAATTATTTCTGGATGTAGTCGTTTCAGCAGCGAGAGAAGTACTAAACGGACTTAAGCTATTGGCTGGATGAGAAACAGTTTTCCCAAGATTGTTGTCTGCGGGGCATTCAACAGCATCAACTTCATGCATGACCTGGCTGTGAACTTTCACGGCGGGTCTTAGAGTTAAATCTTCACTTTGCTGATGTGGATTCAAGAATTCAGATGAAATATCAGGCAAAATGATATTTTCTGGTGAAATCTGTGGTGCATTTGACTGCTCCTTTCCATCAATTTCCTCGGCATTCAATAGACCGTCAGTTGAGTTGTCCATTTTCTGGTCCTTATCAGAGAGGGTAATATCATCTTGCAAGCAGACAAAAAGGCAAAGAAACAATCATCAACAGCGTAGCAAAATGGCATACGGATTCGAAATTACAATAAAATGAATGAAAACCTACTTATGTTCTCCAGATCACCCTAAGATTCATTAAACAAAAAACAGAAATCCAAAAACAGCAAAACAAAAAAAAAAAATGTACATGAAGAATTTTGGAAAAAAAAAAAAGAGAAAAAACATTGGCGAACATAATGACAGCTTGACAAGAAACAATAAAATCAAGCTACATGCTTTTAAGCAGGAGAAAAGAAAGATAACGGGGAAAGCCTTTAACAGGGCATACATTTTTGAGCCATATAAGTTGTGCACTCAGACAAGTAATTTATTATTTTATTTCTAATGAAGTAGACTTTCATTAAATAAAAAACTATCTAAAATTCTGAATGTCGCACTGAATCCTTATCATATTAGTTAATATATGAACATACAAAAAGGCAAGAAAGAAAATTAAATTTCAAAATGAATGTGATGTGGAACAAACGAAAATTTCCAAACAGATAAGCCTACTACATTTTGACAATTTTATCGATGTTTCATATTGTGCAGGTCACCCAGTAAGCCATAAATAGCATCCTCTACCAGTCTTTCCCTAGACAACAAAATACAAAGATACAAAACAAGAGGACCGCACTCACTAGGTAGACAAAACATTGCAGTAAGAAAATATCTAAAAAACAATACTAAGTATTAGGGAAAGCATTTAAGCTAACCTTCCATCTCCATATCAGAATCAGCAGTAGATGTACATAAATCTTCAATCCCTTGTACAGGTTTTGCTTCTATTGACTCCAATAGAGGTAAAGTATCTAGATAATCAGTTCCACTAGGTCTTGATGTGGAATGTGAGGAAGAGGTAGCCAGTGATGAAGAGGGTACAATAGGTGTTGGACAACATGGAGGCAGAGGAGGAGCTGCTGCAGAGGCATGAGAATCAGAACATGCATATGCAGTAGGAGCCAAAAAACCAGAAGCAGTAACGGGAGGGGGAGGTGGAGGTGGAGGCGGAGGTGGATTCTGCTTAACGCCCTCCACGCCACCAGGATATGGTGGCAGTGGGTAAAACACAGTTGTAAGCGGCATTTGTCCCTGTGGCCGGGGAGGAGGAGGTAATGCTCCAAGAGGGTGTGGGGCCCGTACCATTTCTGGGCACGGAGGACCATGAGAAGGCGGTGCAATTGTTGAATTATGGTTCACATTTGGGGCTCCAAAATGTGAAGAGTGTTGTGCTTGCTGACCACCTGGGTATGTTTGTGATACCGCCGGAGGTGGATGCCTATATGATTCACTTGCGTTTGGTGTCTGAAGAGGAGGAGCTTGAACCGAGGGACTGGTGTGAACAGTTGGAAATGAGGCAGGAAGACTGTGCTGATATAAACGAGGGCCTGCCTGACCCATGTGGGGTGGTACACCAGGAGGCAGCTGTTGCGGTGGGGCCTGAGGCCGTTGTTGGAAATGAAAGTTAGGCGGTGGAGGAGGACCGGGTGGGTGTTGCTGGTACATAGCTCTGGGCGGCTGAGGACCCTGCCCAAAGGGAGGGCCATGATTAGCTTGACCATACATCAAAGATGGTCAAACTTAAC
Source organism: Boehmeria nivea var. tenacissima (assembly GCA_018132145.1). Taxonomy (NCBI): domain Eukaryota; kingdom Viridiplantae; phylum Streptophyta; class Magnoliopsida; order Rosales; family Urticaceae; genus Boehmeria; species Boehmeria nivea. The sequence continues at coordinate 6,063,663 of CM030882.1, forward strand.
AAACACTTCCAATGCAATGATTTTCTCGCATTTCGTCAAAATCCTCACAAGTGGTCTTTAACTCAAGCTTCCATTGAATACTCAGAGTTCCCTATAAAACAGTACAAAGAATTCGCCTATTTATAAAAGAAGCTCATAATCTAGTAAGAAACAGATTATAAAATCAATCTTCATCCAGACACTCTTAAGGATCAAGTATTGCCTAACATTTAGCCTTAGCTCAGAAAACAACAAAATCAACTAAGTAGTAACAAACTTCAGTACCTCTAAACACAAGTCAGTTTTTTTTTTTTTTTTTTGCAAGACAACCATAAGTCAGTTAAAGGCTTAGTTTAAGCAAAATCTACTCTCTCTCTCTCATGAACCACAAAAAAATCAGCCACCAAAATCTGCAAAAGGAATACACTCTCCGATCAATTCAATGACCAAATTGTACAAAAGCGAAGCAAAATTATCAAATTCCACGTCTCTGTAAATTCAAATCCTCATTCGCCCTCGAGGTTGTTTGTTGTTTTTTGTTTGTTTTTTTTTTTTTCGGGCTATTAAACAGCTAGTAATCCAGGAATCATTTACGCCACAATAAATAAACACATTAATCTCCAAACACCCAAACACCATTATTAGAGCACCAAAAACTCCTACGAAACTTACCAGAAAGGGAACGAAGAAGAAAACCGAAGCAAAACCGCCGATAGCTCTGGTCTGAGCGTAAAACCCTATCGGAAACGGGAATCAGGCAGTGGTTTTGGGGATTTTTTTTTTTTTTTTATTCTGTGAAACGAAAGAGAGACCGAAAATGGAATCTTGGTGTGAAACAATGAAACCCTAAAGAAGTAAGAAGGAGATTTTATGGCTCTTCCCGTTGAGTCATGTGTGAGTGTTGTTGTGGTTCATTTGGACACCAATACTCAGCGTGGAAGTGAAGAACAAGCTTTGTTAGTGCCCAAACGAAGAAAAAAATTCCAAAATAATCCCTCAGGTTTATCCTAATTGTAAATTTGTCTTTGTATTTTTAGTAATTTTAAAATAATCCCTTCATTATTCAAATCGGTCTAAAGTGTTATCAGACACCATTTACTCGACATTGATACAAAAAAAAAAAAATAGAGATGTTCACAAAAAACCAAAAATCGAATTATTGTTCGCTCATTATCGAAACTGACAAAAAATGATAAAATTAATTCTCATTGTTACTTTGGTAGTTTTTGGTGATTATCAAAACTTTTTGGGCAATTTTTGATTTTGAGAAATTAATTTTTGGTTTACCGAAAAACCATTCAAAATTTATATATACAACGGCAGACATGTATCCATGCGTAAACCTAGATAGCTGCCTTGCCTGAGCGAAGTCGAGGCTTCACTTGAAACCTCCAAAAATAGCGCTGCCCTAGCCTATTCTTCGATCCGCCCAACTCTTCCCTCAATCCACGCCCATATCTACTAGGGTGTGAGCCAAATTTCACACGACCCCCGACCCTCGACCTTCGCCTCCGACCCACAACCCCCGACCCTGGACCCCTGATCTCCACCTTTGCCTCCGACCCTTGACCCCCCTAAATCGCCGACGAACCTCGCCACACTTGCGTCTGCAACCCCAACCTCATAGCATTTCTTTTGGGTTTTTTTTTTCCCCTTGAGCATAAATATTTTTTTAGTTCTTGTTTGGCTTTTGGTTTTAGCTCAGGGATAAGTTGCTGCTACACTAGGATAGCTGACTTGGTAATTCCAATTATGAATAACTCACATGTCAATGAGGGTATTTATAGAATTATAGAAAAAAAATCACCATTTTTTCAACACTTAGTCAACGAAAGGGATAGGATTGAACAAAATTTAAAAACTGAGGGGTAATTTTGGTATTACGGCAAACTAAGGAAATATTTGTAGTATTATGCAAAAACCTATGGGTCATTTATGGTATTTTTTCCCCTCTTTATTATTTCTAAAGCACCTTTCTTATATAAACTAACTTTATTTTGCGATTGTTATAAAATTAAAAAAAGTGATAGATGAGAGAATACTGAATTTCTTATTATTGGTGTGTCTCAACAAAGTACATTGAAGGGGTATTTATACATGAACATTTTGATAAAATAAGGAAGCATATATTCATACATTGAAGGGATATTTATACATGAACTTTTTGATATTGTATGAATATTACAAAATGTCAACTGTTAAAAGAGATCCTTGATTGTCAATGGTGGAATCCACCAAATTAATACATAACACTTCCTCTTGGATGACACCATACAAGAGTATCCCTCGTTAAAAACCTTACCAAGAAAAAAACCCAATGGTAAAAAATCTTAGTGAAGGGAATAAGCGTGCATAAATCTCGTGACTTTGCGTATATCATTGCCTCATTAAAAACCGTACCAGAAAAATCCAATGGGACAAAACTTTAGTAAAGGAAAAGAGTATAACAGTGCCTCCCCCTCAGCACAACGTGTCTTCTTGAAAATTTCAACATAAGTCTCTGAGCCGACGCATCACAATCTTGTTCACCAATTTCTCAAATGTTGTGGTTGGATGGGCCTTCGTGAATAAGTCTGCTAGGTTGTCGCTGGAACGGACTTGGTGAACATCAATATCACCTTTCTTTTGAAGTTCGTGAGTGAAGAAAAAGTTTAGTGAAATGTGTTTAGTCCTATCACCCTTGATATATCCTCCCTTGACTTGAGCAATACAAGCTGTATTCTTTAATAGAGTTTAAACCACATGTTTTATTTATATGCTGGATTAACGATCTCAACCAAACACATTCACGACTTGCTTTATGAAGTGCTAATATTTATGCATGATTTGAAGAAGTGGCAGTAAGGGTTTGTTTCATAGAACGCCAAGATATGGTAGTATCAACACAAGTAGATACATAGCCTGATTGGGAATGGACTTTGTGCGGGTCAGACAAATATCCAACATTTGCATAGCCAATTAATCTTGACTTTGAACCTTGTGAGTAAAACAAACCCAAATCTGTTATTAAGATAACGAAATATTTGTTTAATACCATTCCAATGTCTTCGGGTTGGCGATGAACTAAATCTTGCTAGCAAGTTAACAGAAAATGCAATATACGGTCTTGTGCAGTTAGCAAGATACATTAATGCTCCAATAACACTAAGATATGGTACTTTTAGACCAAGAATTTATTCGTTATCTTCTGTCGGTCAAAATGGATCTTTATCCACATCAAGAGATCGACAAACCATAGCAGCACTTATAGGGTGGGATTTATTTATGTTAAAGCGTTTCAATATATTCTCGATATAATTTGATTGATGAACAAAAATTCCTTTTGATGTGTATTCAATTTGCAGGCCAAGACAAAATTTAGTTATCCCTAAATCTTTCATCTCAAATTCATTTTCAAGTATGATGCAACCTCTGAAATCTCTTCGGGAGTTCCAATTATATTTAAGTCATCAACATAAACTGCTATAATAGCGAATCCAGCTTTTGATTTCTTGATGAAAACACACAGGCAAATTTGATTGTTTATATACCCTTCCTTCATAAGATAATCACTAAGTCGATTATACCACATGCGTCCAGACTGTTTCAGACCATACAGATATCTTTGTAATTTAATAGAGTACATTTTTTGGGAATTAGATTTACATGTTTTAGGCATTTTCAACCCCTTCAGGGATTTTCATATAAATTTCATTATCAAGTGATCCATAGAGGTAAGCTGTATCGATGTCCATTAGACGCATTTGGAGTCCTTCTGAAATTGCCATACTAATTAAAAATCTAAAATTGAATGCATAAATTACAGGAGAGTATGTCTCTTCATAGTCAATTCCAGGTTTTTGTGAAAATTCTTGTGCTACAAGTCGAGCTTTATACTTCATAATCTCATTTTTCTCATTACATTTTCGAATGAATACCCACTTGTAGCCTACAGGCTTTACGCCCTAAGGAGTTTTGACTATAAGACCAAAAACGTTACTTTGTGAGTGAATCTAATTCGGCCTGGATAACATCTTTCCATTTTGGCCAATCACTTCTATGTCTACATTGTTCAACAGACTTTGGTTCAAGATCCTCGCTTTAATTAATAATATCGGTAGCTACTGCATAAGAAAAAATGTTATCAACAATGACTTCATTTCGATTCCATCTTTTTCCAGTAGTGACATAGTTTATCGAGATTTCTTCATTTTCAACAATCTCTTTTTCAGGTACCTGAAACTCTTCTGGAGGTGTTTCTTCACTTTTGTCTACTACTAGTTCTTTTTTCAAATTCTATTCAGGAGTACTGATAATGTCATATGTGTCAACACGCTCCATTAACTCCTTTCTTTTTCCTTGGGTTTTTATCCTTAGAACCAATTGGTGTACTACGTTTCAGACGTGCCGTAGATGTACTTGCAAATTCACTTGTTAATTGACCAATGGTAACTTGAATTGGAACATGAGTATTCTCAGCCGATATATGAGACTTTGTTACCCTTTTATATTATTAGTAAATGCATCGGGTAATTGATTTGCAACCTTTTGCAAATGTATAATATTTTGAACTTCCAACTCACATATATTTGTACGAGGATCAAAGTGAGTGGATGTATTCCATGAAATTTTTTGTTTGTCAAGCTGTGGTTTTTCTCCCCCTAAGGTTGGGAAAACTATCTCATTAAATTGATAGTCAATAAATATCGCTGTAAAAATATAACCTATTAAAGGCTCGAGATATTTTATTATGGATGGTGATTCAAACCCAATATATTTCCAACCTTCTTTATAGGCCCATCTTTGAGTGTTGTGGTGGAGCAATTGGAACATATACTCCATAACTGAAGACTTTTAGGTGGAATGTATCAGGCTCTTTCCCAAATACAAGCTGTAAGGGGAGTATTTATGATAAGCGGCTGGCCTTATACGAATTAATACTGCATCGTGTAAAATTACATGTCCTCAAGCATAAACAGGCATATTGGTTCTCAGAAGCAATGACCTATAAAGTAACTGCAAACGTTTAACCAATGATTCTGCTAACCAATTTTGGGTATGTACGTGAGCAACATGGTGTTCTACCAGAATTCCCATAGACATGCAGTAATCATCAAATGCTTGGGATGTAAATTCTTCTGTATTATTGAGGCGGATTTTCTTAGTCGAATGATCCATGAATCGCGCTCGTAACCAAATTATTTGGGCAAAGACTTTTGCAAATGCAATGTTGCAGATTGACAATAAAGAAACATGTGACCAACATGTTAAGGCATCAATCATCAACACTATAAAATAACAAAATAGTCTACATGGTGAAACAATAGGCCCGCATATATCTCCTTGTATCCTTTCTAAAAATGCAAATGACTCAATCGCAACTTTAGTTGGCAATGGTTTAATGATAAACTTTTCCTGAGAGCATACAGCACAAGAGAAATCAACAGATAAAAGAATCTTCTGGTTCTTTAAAGGATGCACATGTGAATTTTCACTTATCCTTCGCTTTATTATTGATCTTGGATGACCTAAATGATCATTCCACAAAATAAAAGTCTTTGGATTATTTTTCTTTTTCCTTATCACGACATTGGATTCAACTAGACTTATGAATGCATAATACATTCCTGAAGATAAGGTTGACAAGTTTTCTAAAACATGCTTCTGGCGTGGAATGGTAGATGTAATATAGAGATATTCAACGCTGTTTTTATCTTTAATTTCAATGTGAAAATCATTGCAACGCATATCCTTAAAACTTAATAAACTTATATTTGATCTACTAGAAAACAAAGCATCGTCTATAATGATTTTTGTTCCACCGTGCAACATTACACTTGTCTTTCTATATCTTTCTATCAAATTTGTTGCGCCAGATTTTGTAGTAATATTAGCTTCAACTAATTTCACATGTACAAAATATTTTTTTTATCTTTGAGAATTGTATGCGTCGTTGCACTATTGATTAGACACAAGTCTTTGCCATGCTTTTTCATGTCATTCCGTTGACAAAAAAAATAATATTTCATTATAAAAGAATAAAAGAAATATAAGAATTGACAAAATAAAATAATGCATTGTAGTATTTATTCAAAGAAAATACATCAAAATTAAAAATAATAAAAATATTATAAGCATATGCAAATATATAAATAATAATAATAATTAACACAAATATTCTAAAGATAACATGGCGCAATATCAACGATTTGCTCTTCTTTATTACTTGCACTAATAAGATTTTAATTGTCATCTTTTTTATTTTCAAAGAAATCAGTAACATCCAAATTTGCATAGTACATTGGGTTGATGTCAGCAACATTTACATTTGTGAACTCCATTGGGTCATCGATGGGTGCGAAATTTGTCTCCATGTTTTTTTCCTTTTCCTTTTCTGATGTTTTTTAAAGATCAACCAAGTATTTTAGTGTGAGACAAGTACAAGACCAATGCCTTCGTACCACACTTATAGTAGAGATTTCCACTTCCCTTGGTAGGCTTATCATGTGGGTTTGGGCCTCCCCTTTTTTCTTGTTTACCCACACCAGGATTCTTCTTAGAACTTGAGGAGTTTTCATTATGACCACTACGATATAAGGAGTTATTGCGGCCATGTCCTCTTCTTCCATTACCAAGACTGAGGTATCGACCACGACCAGGACCACGTCCATCGAATTTTTCAGCATTTGCTTTAGCCATTTGCTTCAGGAAATGACGCAAAACCTATTCCATTCACTTCTGGGAATGGTGTGGAATCAGTTGGATGTGACTAGTGATTTCTCATTAGCAATTCACTATTTTGCTCAGCCAACAGAAGACAAGAAATCAATTCAGAATGTTTGGTAAAATCACGTTGTTTATATTGTTGCTGCAGGACAATATTAGAAGCATGAAAAGTTGAATAAGTCTTTTCTAACATATCTTTATAACTAACTTTTTCTCCGCATAAATTCAATTGGAAAGTAATTCTGAACATAGCGGAGTTTTATTCGCTGACAGTTTTAAAATTATGTAAATACAGGTGTAACCAATCGTAGCGAACTTTTGGAAGTATAACTATCTTTTGGTGGTCATATCTATCCTTCAAGTTTTACCAAAGGATAAGGGGATCAGTCACCGTAAGATACTCGAATTTTCATCATTCATGAAGGTGACGTCGAATAAAAATTATTGCCCTTGCCCAGTCCTGTTGGGACGCAGTATTTTTTTCCTTGATTGTCTCTTCAAGATTCATGGCATCAAGATGGATTCGGGCATCTAAAATCCACTATATATAATTTTTGCTTGAAATGTCAAGAGCAACGAACTCCAACTTTGTAAGATTTGATTTAGAAAAATAACTATATAATAATGAAAATAATAAAGTCAATAAAAATAACATTATATATATCCTTAACAAACAAACTAAATCTAAATAATTGTAATTGGACTTTTCATAAAAATATAACAATACATATGAACTAATCATAAAAAAATATCAAGAAAGTACGATTTATTTATTAATTTTTTTAGATTTTCGGAGAATAAAAGTATATAAATATCTCAAAATATGTCAATTATAAAATAGCAGTCCACACATAATAAGTGTAATACATACTGAAGCACTAAATCATGTTCTAAAAATTAAAAAAAAAAAAACATATGCTTTACAATTTCAAGTGACATATCTATTATCATATATATACCTATGCAAATAAACTATGCTTCTATATGTGCAATAAAAAATATATACATATTATGGCATTCATTTTGTATAGTAACACTAATGCTTGATTTGTGAAGATGCATAGGTAAAAGACAAAACATACCAATTTCATGTATAAAAGTGTGAATGAAAAATTTTAACATGAAAATAGTTAATTGTGCAAAAAAAGTGCTTGTAAAGATAAAAAATTAAGGAAAAAAAGGCATAACATGATAATAACTTTAACAAATAGGAGTATAAAGGATAAAATTTTCCAGTAAAAAATTTTAAACTAGTGTAAAGCATGATAACATGTTATAAAATAAAGAAAGTGATAGATGAGAGAATAATGAATTTATTATTCTTGGTGTGTCTCAATATAGTACGTTAAAGGATATTTATACATGAACTTTTTGATAAAACAAAGAAACATATATTCACACTTATTGTATGAATATTATAAAATGCCAACTATTAAAAGAGATCATTGATTGTCAATGGTGGAATCCACTAAATTAATACATAACGGTGATGTAATTTTTGCTTTCACTTCCGCAGTAGTTTTAGATTAAAATTCAGAGTTCATAGCTAAAAAGGTACTTAGTCTTTTATTTAAAATAATAATAATTTTGTTCTATCCTAATATAAATACATAATATAGAAAGAAAAACAAGTCACTGTTGACTTTATGACCTGAAAAATATATTTCTACATAACCACACTTATTTGTCAACAAAAATTTAAATACTTATTAATTCAAGGGAATTTTACGAAAATAGCCACTTTTTAAATGATTTTAAATATAGTCACAATTTCAAAGTTTTGAGAAATAGCCATTTTAAAAATTTAATACATTGGTCAAAAATTTCTTAAAGTAAATTTTATATGTAATATTGTTATGATAATAAATTTTTTACAAGTTTAAGAAACTTCTTATGGCTAGTTTTTAAATTTTTTAAAACTATGGCTATTTCTTAAAATACACTATTCAAAACGACTATTTACATAAGGGCATCCATATTGGTGCTCTATTTTGGAGCAATTGCGCCGTTTTGGAGCAAAATCAAGCTCCAGCAGTCCTCCATTTTAGTGCTCTATTTTGGAGCAAATGAATAGTGTTGCTTCATTTTGGTGCAAATGAATAATGGATAGAGCAAAAATTATATATTTTTTCTTCAATTTTTTTTCTCATGATTTAAGAAAATTATATTTTAATATGTAGGTGTTTTATTTTAATGCGTGGTTAAATATTGTTGTATAATTTATAATATATTTTAGTGTTAATTTACATTATAAATAAATATATTAATTTTTAGCATAAATTTACTAGTTAAGATAAAAGCATATTTTGAAATATATTTTGACGAATTCAAAATATTAAACTTGAAATTGATCAGAACAAAAAAATTAAAACTTAGAAATTAAAATCTATATAACACTAAACTCACAACAAAGCAATTAAAATCACACAACGTAAATTATTACTAGAAAACACGTTAAATAGCTAAATAGAAGATAAAATGAAAGAAATATTTTTAATAATCTAGCAAATTTGAACCGGATGTGCCAAGATTATTGAAAAATAATCCATATCCACCATAGATATCATCGGTCCCTACAGAGTATTATTGTAATCTTTTCTGCAAAATCTTTGTCTTCTCACGTTCAAAGTATGCACGTACATTCGGAGCAGGAATGGAGTCTAAATTTTTCAATAGAATCTTTTCGTCCCTTTGGAGTTGTTGCATCTCTAATTTCTCTCTATCAGTTTCAACTCTTCTTTGCATTGCTTTCAAAGGCCTTTTTCTTTCCACGTTTTCAACTTCTGACAATGTAATAAGTCGTTCTTATCATTATTAAATTTTATCAAGCTTGTCGGTCAATTGATGGTCAACTTTATTCTTTAGTTTAGCTCTCTTCACGCCAGTTGGGTGATTCTCTTTATTGCAACCAACCTCCTCGTCACTCAAGTTCATTGAAAATGATGACAATCCAGGAGATGTGTAACCAGGCGAGTCCAGAGTATCTTTATCAGACTGTGATGATCCAAAATAGTCTGGTACTGGTTCAGACCATCCACTAGCTGGAGAGAACTTCTCAGCATCCTTTAGGATTGGCCAGCTATGATCAAATTTGAACCCCTTTCTGACTTCTTTGTCGTAAAGCTTTCTAACTTTGTCTATCTGTCAAAACGATTGTTAAACAATTTGTTTAGAAAGCCAATAAACTACATTTCAACACAATTTTAATGCAAAAAAAAAAAAAAAACCGTACAATATCGTTTTCAGCACATCCGCTTGGGCGTGAGTACTAAATTTGTCGAACGCACCCCCTGAATTTGTTAATTGCAGGAAGAATAACATTCATTTTACAACGACAAGATCTATCAGTTCGATCTTGCATGGTAGCATTGGGCTTTTGTTTGTTATAGTTGCTGGTAACTCTCTTCCAAAAAGTTTCTTTGGATTGGTTTGTACCAATTATAGGATTTTGTGAAACATCGAGCCATACACGACATATGTGGATATCTTCAGAAGTTCTATACGATTGTCTTCTAGAACTAATTGCAGATTAGTTAATTATATAATAAGAGGTGGTTCATAGTAAGTTGCTACTAGTCATTTATTTATAACAACCAAAGGATAAAATTCCAATGATTTAAGTTAGACGGCCCAAATCAAGCGAAATCCAACCGATGATAAATAATATATCTTCTAGATTTCTTATCTAGATTTAGTATAAAATAATAGATAAATGATAAGATTCTAATGATTTAAGCTAGACGGCCCAGATCGAATATAGTCCATCTGACGATCAATAAAAGATTTCTAGATTTCTTATCTAGATTTAGTATAAAATAATAGGTAAAGGATAAAATTCTAATGATTTAAGTTAGACGGCCCATATCTAGTGAAATTCATCCGACGATAAATAATAGATCTGCAAGCATAAAATCGATCATAGTATGCGGAATAAAACAAACGTAAAGGATCGAAATCAAAGGGCCCGATCGGCGTACCTCCGGCCATTGTCGATGTCAGTGATCGGCGACGATATTTGATGCTTTCACGCTCTAAACTCACAACCACAATGGTATATGTTGAGAATAAAGATATGAGTTAAGCATGGGGACCAAATACAGAAATATATAGTGGAGCTCCCATCAAAGCTCAACTAAGCCGACGTCAGTTTCGATTAAAATGACGTCCGTTACCACATCCATATAATGCAATTGAATGGCCATTAAAAGACAGCCATGAATGCCAAAAATGAATGCTATGGAACGTTGCACCATTTTCGCAACGTAAATGTTACATTCTCCCACTTGGTGCAAACGTTAGCATATAATTTCATTGAAAAACAAAACACATGAATCATAGTGATAAGTCCTCTTAGAACGAGTAATATCATCTATGTATTACAATGTATTTAATTTCTCAAATAACTTAATGTGGTAACAAAAACTTAATGAATAAACCCTATGTTTATTCTTGGTCCAGCTGAAGTATATTTTCTCAAACAAAATAAAGTTGTGCACATGAATATGAGAAAACTTTTGAATGCGTAAGAGTTTCATTAATAACTAAATGTATATATACAATTACAAAGTGGAACCAAGTCCCATTTTCTCTACATGATCCTTGAATTTCTGTGGTGGCATGCCTTTAGTCAAAGGATCAGCGATCATCAATTCAGTGCTAATGTGCTCAATGACCACTTTATCTTCTTTAATACGTTCTCTTATGGCTAAGTACTTAATGTTGATATATTTACTTCGACTTCCACTCTTATTGTTCTTAGCCATAAATACAGCAGCTGAATTGTCGCAGAAAATTCTCAATGGCCTAGATATAGAATCCATAATTCTAAGCCCAGAAATGAAACTCTTAAGCCATACAACATGTGAAGTAGCTTCAAAACAAGAGACGAACTCGGCTTCCATGGTAGAAGTAGCAGTCAAAGTCTGTTTGACACTTCTCCATGATATAGCTCCACCGGCCATAATGAAAATGTACCCATATGTTGATTTTCGAGAATCAACACAGCTAGCAAAGTCTGCATTTGAATAGCCGATCACATCCAAAATGTTCGTCTGTCTATACATAAGTATGTAGTCTTTGGTTCCTCGAATGTACCGCATGACTTTCTTTGCAGCTCTGCAGTGTTCCATACCTGGGTTACTTTGATATCGCCCTAATACCCCAACAACATATGCAATGTCAGGTCTAGTACAGACCTGAGCATACATAAGGCTTCCGACTGCAGAGGTATATGGAATATTCTTCATAGATTCTCTCTCAAAAACATTCTTTGGGTATTGGCTCAAACTGAGCCGATCACCCTTCACAATTGGAGCAACACTTGGCGAACAATCTTTCATCCGAAATCTCTCTAAAACTTTGTTAATATAGGTTTCTTGTGACAGTCCTAATACACCACGAGGTCTGTCCCAATGGATCTTAATGCCAATGACATAAGATGCCTCACCCATATCTTTCATATCAAAGTTTTTAGAGAGGCATTGTTTCACCTCATGTAGCATACCATTATCGTTGGTTGCAAGTAAAATATCATCTACATATAAAACAAGAAAGCAAATTTTGCTCCCACAGACCTTCTGGTATATACATTGATCCATGGGATTTTCAACAAAACCAAATGAAGAAATTACTCCATGGAATTTGAAATACCATTGACGGGAGGCTTGCTTTAAACCGTATATGGATTTCTTAAGCTTGCAAACCAAATGCTCACCATCACTAAAAGATAAACCTTCAGGTTATTTCATATAAACCTCCTCTTCTAGATCATCGTTAAGGAAAGCTGTTTTCACATCCATTTGTTCCAACTCAAGGTCGAAATGGGCAACTAATGCCAATATGATACAAAGAGAATCTTTCTTGGATACAGGAGAGAAAGTCTCCGTGTAGTCGATTCCTTCTTTTTGAGTGAACCACTTAGCAACGAGTCTCGCTTTGTATCTTTCAATGTTGCCTAATGAGTCTCTTTTGGTCTTAAAGACCCATTTATAGCCAATGGCCCTCGCCCCACTAGGCAACTCAACAAGGTCCCAGACTCCATTGCTTTTCATGGAATTCATTTATTCCTTCATAGCATCGTGCCACAAATCAGACTTTTTGCAGCTCATGGCTTGTGAAAACGTTTCGGGATCATTTTCGGCTCCTATGTCGGATTCTTGTAGATACACAACATAATCACTAGGAATCGCCGATTTTCTTTCTCGAGTAGATCTCCTTAATGTTGAATCATTATCTCCCTGAGAGCTTGTAATTCAACTGCTTGTTCAGGAATTTGAGATAATTCATGAACAAGTTGATCAACTGGAAAGTTCTCAGCAGATTGTGGAACTTCAATTACTGGTTGTTCAACACGAGTCTGAACTGGAGGAGTGTTATGAACTATCATCAATCTATCTAATGACGTGGAAGGTTGAGATTCTGTATGATCATGAGTAAGAATTAAGTCCTTGAACCGATCTCTCCCACTGATCACGTCATTCTCAAGAAACTTAGTATTTCTTGATTCCACAATCCTAGTAGTGTGAGATGGACAGTAAAATCTGTAACCCTTAGACCTCTCGGCATAGCCAATGAAGAAACCACTAATGGTTCTTGGGTCCAGCTTCTTCTCTTGTGGGTTATATATTCTCACCTCAGACGGACATCCCCAAACACGCATATATCGCAAACTCGGTTTCCAACCTTTCCATAGTTCAAAAAGCGTTTTAGGAACATCCTTGGTTGGTACTCGGTTTAATATATACGCAGCCGTCTTTAGTGCTTCAGTCCACAATGATTTAGGAAGATTGGAGTTGCTAAGCATACTCCGCACCATGTCCATAAGTGTTCTGTTTCTTCTTTCTGCAATACCATTCATGTCTGGAGAACCAGGCATGGTGTATTGAGCAACAATTCCATGCTCTTAAAGAAACTTCGCAAATGGACCAGGTGCTTGTCCATTCTCAGTGTATCTACCATAATATTCTCTACCTCTATCAGATCTCACTATTTGTATTTGCTTTCTACATTGGTTCTCAACTTCTGTCTTAAAAACTTTGAAGGCATCCAATGCTTCATGCTTGTTGTGAAGCAAATACACATACATGTATCTTGAGTAATCATCGATAAAAGTGACAAAATATTTCTGGCAATGCATATCCATGTCTGGACAGCATATATCAGTATGTATGATTTCTAATATGTTCGAACTCCTATTAGCACCTTTCTTAGACTTGTTCGTCTGCTTTCCCTTAATGCAGTCTACACAAGTCTCGAAATCAGTATAATCAAGAGTATTAAGTGCTCTGTCATTTACTAATATCTTAATTCTGTCTATGGAGATATGACCTAATCTCCAGTGCCATAACATAGAAGAGTCCTCGTTAATATTACACCTCTTAGTGCTAGTGTGAACATGCATTGAACTATTAGTGGCATCATTTTGCAAGAAAATGCGATAAAGACCATCAGACAAAATACCATTCCCAACACATTCAGATTTATAAAATAAACTGAAAGATGTGTCTTTAAAATTAAAGGAATATCCAAAAGGTACTAGTCTTAAAATAGAAATCAAGTTTCGTGAGAAACTTGGTACATAAAAGGTCCTTTCTAAAGTTAAAATAAAGCCACCACTTAAGGTTAAAATACAAGTTCCAATAGCCTCCACATGTGAGCCCATCTTGTTGTCTGATAAGATGCTTTGCTCACTTCCCACTGACTTCCTTAGATTTTGCATACCCTGCAAAGAGTTTGCAATGTGGATTGTAGATCCAAAGTCAACCCACCAGGTGTTAATATTAACATTAACCATATTAGACTCATAACAAACAAATGAGGATAGATTACCTTTCTTCTAAAGCCATTTCTTAAATTTACTACAATCCTTTCTTTCGCGTCTCTTCTTTTTACAGAAGAAACACTTGTTGGCTTTCTTAATATCAGAATGAGGTGGTATTTTACCTTTCCCCTTCTGAATAGCCCTAGAATTGGTGGCTTGAGGCTTGTCAGAATTTTTCAGCTTTGTTCTTTCCCTAGACCGTTGCCAGTATAGCACTTTCTCCCAATTCCATCACAAGCCTTTCCTCTTCTTGAACACACATGGTCATTAACTCGTTAATGGACCATTTATCCTTATGTGTGTTATAAGAGATCTTAAAAGGCCCATATTGATGTGGAAGGGTGTTCAGAATGAAGTGCACCAGGAAAGTCTTTGACATATCTACCTCAAGTTTCTTAAGTTGAGCCGCTATGTCCCTCATTTTCATGATGTGTTCACGCACACCCTTAACGCTTGTGAGACGAAGAGAAGAAAACTTCATTATAAGGGTGCTTGCTAAAGCTTTTTCTGAAGTGACGAATTGATCGTCAATGGCTTTCAGAAGATCATGGACATTTTCATGCTGATCGACAGAACCACGAATGATAGCAGAGATTTTGGTCTTTATGAAAATAACTGAGAGCCGATTAAATCGCTCCCACTTTTCATAAAGATCATCTTGATCTGGCGTGCTTTTTTCAGTAATAGCAAGTGGTTCGTCTTTCCTAATAGCATAGTCAATGTCCATCCACCCTAAATGAAAAAGAATCCTTTCTTTCCAAATTTTATAGTTATCACCTTTAAGTTCATGAATAACTAGGCGAATATCAGATAAACTAGCAGGTTGAGAAACTATAAAGATCTAAATTGCTTATGTTAGAATTTAAGGCTACTTACTAAAATCACATGTACTACCAATGTAAAACATGCACAAAAATTAAATCTAATGAAATAAAAATTGCATGTGGGCTAAATTTTTACTCAAGTAGATTTATTAGTTTCTTTATGATAGTAATATCAAATTATTCTCAATTTATGGGTACATTACAAAATAATTTGATATACCATCCTAAATATGATAAAACTACCAAACTATATTCCAATTCATAATCCCTGTGGGTAAATTATAAAAATAATTTGATATTTTATCCTAATTAATTATATAAATATAATAAAATTTCCTGTGGGATGAATTTTATTATATTAAGTATAATTAATCACAATTTTATGTCTTATTCCTTATGTGACCTTAAATACCATCTTAATATATAACTTTAATTAATTAAATATGCTGTGGCTAGTCTCTAATTAATTAAAATTATATTGATCACAAGACAATGTAGGCTAGACTAAATGCCTAAGAACAATTATTATTCATAACTTTATTGTTCACCTAAATAATTATCTAAATTTATTTAGTGAACATTTTATGAATCTTAATGTGCCAAAAATTAGACACTTAACTAAAGTTTTATGAGAATAATCCTAAATATTACAAATTTTAACAATATCTAGACTTAATGATATGTTATAATTTGTAAATGAAATTCTCATAAATAAAATATAAATTGCATAATTAAAACATAAATATTATGCAAAATTATATTAATAATCTCATTTATAAAGCATAAAATAATCATGCATAATATGAGATTAAAATAAAATCATACAGCTTATATGTAGACTTAATTAGAGCAAAATAATCAAAATGCTCAATACTTAATTATTTATGTACAAAACAAATAAAATATAATTACATGTATAAATCCAAAATATACATACAAAACTTATTAAATTTAAGCACATAAATAAGTTAAATATACCACAAGTACGGGAGTCAAACATATATATATACATATATATCAACACAGTATACAAAAAAAAAAGGCCAAGATAAAGAAAACTGCTGTTTTAAAAACTTTGATGAAAATGACAGCAACAGGCAAAACGACATCTGCCCAGAAAAATGACATCTGCTTCAGAAAATGACAGGTCGTTCAGAAACGACATATGCAGCAGAAACGACATTGTCGTTTTTGTGGTTGTCTTCAACCTCCAGACGGGTCAAAAACGACCCGGTTGAGACCCGAATCAAAACCCGACTTAAAATTACCATTTTTAACGTCAAAATTTATGTTTAATATCACATAAACGTTAGAAAATCAATTTCTAAAGGATTTCTAGAAACTCAAATAAACAAAAATTTAAAAAAAGCCATGAATGGCCATGAACACAAAAAATGGCCGAAACTATCAAAAACAAGGCAGAGGTATAAACATGCTCTGATACCTAATGTAAGCATAAAATTGATCCTAGTATGCGGAATAAAACAAACGTAAAGGATCGAAATCAAAGGGCCCGATCGGCATACCTTTGGCCATTGTCGATGTCGGTGATCGGCGACGGTATTTGATGCTTCCACGCTCTAAACTCACAACCACGATGGTGTATGTTGAGAATAAAGATATGAGTTAAGCATAGGGACCAAATACAGAAATATATAGTGGAGCTCCCATCAAAGCTCAACTAAGCCGATGTCCGTTTCGATTAAAACGACGTCCGTTACCACAACCATATAATGCAATTGAATGGCCATTAAAAGACAGCCATGAATGCCAAAAATGAATGCTATGGAACGTTGCACCATTTTCACAACGTAAATGTTACAAGATCTTCTAGATTTCTTATCTAGATTTAGTAGAAAATAATAAATAAAGGATAAGATTCCAATGATTTAAGCTAAACGGCCCAGATCAAGTGTAATCCATCCGACGGTCAATAAAAGATCTTCTAGATTTCTTATCTAGATTTAGCATAAAATAATAGCTAAATGATAAGATTCCAATGATTTAAGCTAGACGGCTAAACAGCCTAGATCGAGTGTAATCCATCCGACGGTCAATAAAAGAGCTTCTAGATTTCTTATCTAGATGCAATGTACCATATGTCCATGTATTATAAATTCTAATACGATCACCTGTAAAACACACAATAATCTTTCCAAATTAAGAAAGTGACATCAAACATTGGAGATAGTTCACAGTTTTCTTGTTCTTTGTCATCTTCATTTTCTGAGAGTGACCATGATGAGGAGACTCAACTTTTGATGGACCTTGATCAGATTGACGCCGAACAAGAAGCCATCATGAGTTGTATCTCTGATACTAACTATATGTTAGTTAATTATTTCATTCAACAAAATATCCAACAATCATCGGGTGGCTGTATTTTTCGTCGCGCAGTCATCCATCGAGATCATGAAGCCATTGATTGACGTCTGTTTGAAGATTACTTTTCTGAAAACCCCCAATACGATGATATATATCATGTCTGGACGACGCTTTCTGATGAATCAAAATTTGTTCTTGCGTATCGCAGAGGCAGTGCAACTTCACGATGGGTATTTTGTCCAACGAAGAGATACGAGTGGACGAATCGGCTTATCAGCGATTCAAAAAATCACAGCAGCTACGTGTATGCTTGCATATGGTGTCTCCGCGGATGCAACGGACGAGTATGTAAAGATTGGAGAGTCAACAACAATTAGGAGTTTGAAAAGATTTTGTCGAGCTGATATAGAGGTATTCAGATAGCGTTATCTTAGATCTCCACGCCAACCGATGTAGCTAGACTACTCTAGATTGGTGAACAACGTGGTTTTCTTGGGATGCTAGGGAGTTTGGACTGCATGCATTGGAAATATAAAAATTGTCCAACAGCTTGGCAGGGCAATATGCAGGTCGCAGCCAAGTCTCTACAATTATTCTTGAGGCGGTAGCTGATTACGACTTGTAGATATGGCATGCATATTTTGACATGCCTGGTTCAAACAACGACATAAATGTGTTGGACTCATCACCTCTATTTGCTAATCTTGCTAATGGTGTTGCTCCTGCTGCTAATTATACTTATTTAGGCAATAATTATAACATGGGGTATTATCTAGCTGATAGTATATATCCGAAGTGGTCTAGTCTTGTGCAAACTATTCATGAACCACGTGGTCCGAAGAAAAAATTGTTTACGCTCAGGCAAGAGTATTGTAAAAAAGACGTTGAACATGCTTTTGGAGTTCTTCAATCACGGTTTGATATTGTGGCATGGCCGACATATTTTTGGGATAAATATGAGTTACGTGACGTAATGACTACGTGCATAATCGTGCACAATATCATAGTGTAGGATCAACGTGATGTTAATGCACCAATACAAGATTGTGTGGAAGCTCCGATAACGAACATTGAGTACGTTGACGACGATACTAGATTTCAACAATTTCTAAGTCGACACCAAGAAATTTGAAATAAAGATGCTCATTATGCACTTTGAGATGCATAAATTGAACATTTGTGGAATGAATATGATAATTTAGAGATTTAATTTTTAGTTTTTACGTAGTGTGGTGGTTGTAATTTTCTTAAGGAATTATTTTCTATGTAGTTTGTTTTATGTTATTGTGTTTAATTGTGAATGTAATCAATGTTATTAATAATTTAAT
Organism: Boehmeria nivea var. tenacissima; assembly: GCA_018132145.1. Classification (NCBI taxonomy): domain Eukaryota; kingdom Viridiplantae; phylum Streptophyta; class Magnoliopsida; order Rosales; family Urticaceae; genus Boehmeria; species Boehmeria nivea. Next base: position 6,082,643 of record CM030882.1, read on the forward strand.
ATCATTATTTATATCTAATTAGCTTCATTAACTTGCAATAATAATGTTAATTATTTTTATTATCATTTATTTCAATTGTATTATGAAAATAGTTTTTTAAGAATATAAATTGATTAGCTCGGGTGGTAAAGTCCTCCAATATGGAGGTTGAGATTACTGGTTCAAATCGTGTTGAGTCCGTTTCATTCTTTATGGAGGTGTATATTTATAATTCAGTTGAGTCCAATGTATGTAGTAGTTCATGCAGCTACTCTTTAGGTTACTCGCTAGTGCTCGTAAATAGAGATTAAGGTATATGTGCGGTTCAATATGTAATGACATGTAATTCTTCTTCAAAAAAAGAATATAAATTAATTATTATAATAAGAAAAAAAGGATATGAGAAGAGAATATTTCTTATAGAGTAAGATCTGGAGTAATAGATGGAGATGGTTGATAAATTTGGTGCAGAATTTACTCTAAAATAGAGCAAAAGAAATTTTATACTTGGAGTAATTGGTGGAGATGCCTTAACTGACTCTTAATTCAAAGTAACGTAATTTTATACTTGATTTTTTATTAATGTTTTTTTGATAAATTTTTTCATTAACCCAAATAAAAGAAATTTTCGTATAATTATTTAGCAATAGGTTTTCAAATTTTCTTTAGAAAATCATGTCTAATCTCATTTTCAATATTGGATTATTTTTATACTATTTAGTACCTAAGATCAGGGACGGAGCCAAAAATTAAAATTAAGGAGACTTGTAGTAATATATTTTAATAAAAATAATATTAAAGTAAACATTAAAAAATTTAAGAAGCGCTATTGAAAAAAAATTAAAAATTTAAATTTTAGTCACAAATTATAATAGACCACTTGGACCAGGATATTGGGCCAAGTAGCTCCCGTCCTTGAATAAGATAGTACTAATCATTTGTTTGCCCTACCCATTTCAATTATTTCATTCCATTCTATTTTTTCATTTTTTTCAACTTTTTTAATCCTCCAAACCATTCCATTCAATTTCATTTTTTTCAACTTTTCAAATCCCTATATAATATATTTAAATCTCAACCATTCATACCACCTCGAAATTAGCAAAGTCAAACTATTTTTATATTTTTTTTCCAAATTATTGTCAAACCATTTCAAACCATTTTTTTTATCCCAATAAATAAGATGGAATGGGCAAAATATCTACCTCAAACAACGGGTAAATATAGTTTTATCCAATTTAATTCAATTAAATCTAGGGTGAAGTAGGCAAATACCCAGAATTTATATAACAATAAAAATAAATACCCAAACTTTTAAAGTAATTGAGTTTCTAGTCAATTTGTGAATTACTTGCATATGCTTTTGTAACAAAGTGAATTACCACCACTTATCACTGTATAAGTAATTGCATCTTTTGGATAATTGGTTACATTTTTTAAAAGATTGGGTAATAACTTACATTAAGTTTTAAAAATTGGGTATTCACTATAATTTCTCTTAAATCTAATACAGTCCGACTCAAAGAAATAATTCTATTGTACGAGAGACAAAGTGACGCTGAAGAGTGAAGAGTACGTAGACCATAGTGAAATTATCAGAAGTAAAAATAAATTTCAGAGACAAAGTGGAATTATCAGAAAGTAAAATTAAATCAGCGTGTAAATCCTGTTACTGTTGGTGAAGCTGAAGAGTCTGCCATTCAAAAAAAAAAAAAAAAAAAAAAAAAAAAAAAAAAAAAAAAACCACCCCAAGAGTCAAAGAAACAGAAGAGCCTCTCACTCGTCATTACTTATGGCGGCTGAGAACTGAACACAAAATCCTAATTCATTGGATTTCGATATTCAATTTCATTGCTCTCCAAATTCACTTCCCTTTTCGCTTCTCTTTCTCTAACGCCGCCGCGAACTTCGTCTTCTCTGCCACCGCAAGTTTTCTTCTCAGATGCAGAGGTTCCATTCCATTTTCTCTCTCTCTCTCTCTCTAATCCATTGAGAGATTTGCTTTTGTGAGAGATAATTTGCTTGCACAAAAAGAAGGTCTCTTTAGTTCTTTCTTCGTTGTTCTGTTTTGGTCTTTAATGTTTTGTGTTGGGCAATTGTTATGTTGAAATTCAGAGATTGATGCCAATTTTATTTTATATATATATATATATATATATATATATTTTTTTTTTTTCTTTTCCTTTGGTTGAATGAGAAGGAGGGCTATGAGGTATTGGTGTCCTTGTGTAACTTTGCGATTGAAATTGTTTATCTCTTTTGGGTAAAAACATGTTTATAGTCGGTTTTGTATGATAGATATAGGCATATCAAAGATGTTTTCCAATTATTTTCTTCATAAATGTTCGACACAAAATTGTGCTATTGGTTGTGTGGGTTTATCAAATTCTTGAGCTTGTAGTGTATTCTTTGGTCTTATGAAGCTGCTTTTGGTTTCTGTTGAATATGCATGTTCTTATAGCTGGCTGGATAGGCTTCAGGACTCACCAAGTGCCTATTTTTGGCGATACTGGACGGCGATGAACATGGGGCAGGCAATATCTGGTGAAAACCCGAGTTCTTGCCACAAAAAGAAGAATAGAAAGAGGCGTGAGACGGATAAGAACACTGAAGCAAACCGCGATTGCGTGCAGGAGAGTTTTTCAGTGAAGAATACTCCTGTGGATCCTCCAGTCGTTGTTGGTGCGACATTAGATCCTCAGATCGATGCTACTTCCGAAAAGAAGGAAAGGAGAAAAAGTAGAAAAAAGAGAATTCATACTGAGAACCTTGAAACGAATGCTATGGATCATGAGAGTACTGTATTGGCTCCCGAAAAGGTGGAGGCCACGGATTTGGAGCCCTCAGCCAATGTTACTCTGGGAAAGAAGAAAAGTAAGGGAAAATGCAAGAGAAGTGACGACTGTGACATGACAAATGGGGATAACCAGGGTACGTTGTGGTTTCCCACGAAGGCGGAGGCTACTGATTTAGATCCCACAGCCAATAGAACTCCTGGAAAGAAGAAAAAGACGAAGAGAAGTAACCACCTTGAAGTGACAACCATGGTCAACGAGAGTACCTTATTGGTTCCCACAAAGTTGGAGGCTTCAATGGACGCTACAAATAATGATCCCACCGCTGATGTTGCTTCAGGGAAGAAGAAAAAGAAAAAGAAAATCAAGCAGCGTGACGACCTTGAAATGACAACTGTGGATAATCAGAGTACATCCTTGGTTCCTGCGAAGGTGGAGGCTACAGATGACGCTACAAATCGAGATCCCACAATTGATGCTGCTCTAAGAGAGAAGAAAAAGAAGAGAAAAACGAAGAGAAGTGATCACAGTGAAATAAAGACTATGGAAAATGAGAGTATCTTATTGGCTCCGACAAAGGCAGAGCAGGCAGAGGCTGCAAATTTAGATCCCATAGCTGATGTTACTCGAGAAGAGAAGAAAAAGAAGAAAAAAACGAAGAGAAGTGACAATCTTGAAATAGAGACTGTGGATAGTAAGAGAATCATATTGGTTCAAACAAAGGCAGAGGCTACAAGTTTAGATCCCACAGCCGATGTTACTTCAGGAGAGAAGCAAAAGAAGAGAAAAACCAAGAAAAGGGACGATCTTGAAATGGCAGCATTGAATTATGAGAGTACCTCATTGGTTCCCACGGAGGCGAAGGCTACAACAGAGGCTTCAAATTTGGAGCCTGCAGCTAATGTAACTTCAGGAGGAAAGAAAAGGAAGAAAAAGACCAAGAGAAGTGACAACCTTGAAATGGCAACTGTGGATAATGAGAGTGCCTTATTTGTTCCCACAAAGGAGGTGACTATAAATTTAGAACCCTCGGACAATGTTCGTGCAGAAAAGAAGAGGAAGAAAAAATCGAAGAGAAGTGACGACCTTGGAATGACAACCATGGATTATGAGAGTGCCTTATTGGGTATTAGCGCTACTGGAGGACATGACTGTCAGGAACCTGTAGTTAACAAAGATGGAGCTACAAATTCGGAAAGCCAGATTTCAGAATCCCTAGTTACTGGGTCTCTGGGTAGACAAGAGTTGGTACCAACTACAAAAAAGAAGAGAAAGAAAACATCTGAAAGTAAGATAAGTGATTTAGATGCTATTACCATAGAAAGAAATGTACCTTCGGAATCTGCAGTACTTCGTACTGAGGGAACAACTTCAGAAAATCCAACAGCAAGTTTGGATTTGGGTTACTCAGACAAAAAAATAGGGAAAAGGAAAAAGAAAAAGAAAGATAATCATGCAGAGGTGGATAATGCCCATGAAAGTAATGATAAAGTTTGTGAACCCGGTGAAGTTACCGTAACAGAGAATGTCATGCTTGATAATAACGAGTCTATTCAGCCTTTAGTGGAAGAGTCTATAGCAGGGCTGCTGTATGCAGCGTCCAGTCTTTCTCCGGAAAAGGGCGAGGATAAGGTCCAGATAAAGGAGTTTAAGGACTCGGATATCTCTGGCGTGGACTGTGTGCAAGCCCTTGATCAAACTACCTACACGCCCACACAAGGTACAGTATATGCAAAAGAGAATTTGGCTGGAGAATATGCAAGACTGAACTTAACTGATGCAAAGGAAAACTCTTTGGCCGTTGCGGGGCAATTCGGATATCATGTTCTTGAATTAAAGAAAACTGAAACATGCGAGACAGAGAAAAGCAATGATTGCACGAATGTTGGGAAGTTCTCTTACTCTGGAGGTATGCAACGTGTGGAGAACGGTGACAACGGTAATTCTTTGTCTCATGGTTTGGTGGAAGCAACTCCATCTGGCTTACTGGATAATATATCTTCACAAGTGGATGTTGTCTCAAAACAGTTTGTTGACCTTTTGGCGGAGAAAGAGACTATTAACTGTACAGATATAGAACCTAGATGTGATCTTCATTTGGGAGCTTTACCCGAGAGGACTTTGGTTTGCAGGTCCAAGAAAAAGCTTCTCATCCTTGACGTGAATGGTATTCTTGTTGATTTTGTTAATTATAATCCAAGGCCATACAAAGCTGACATTACAATATCAAAAAAATATGGTGAGCTATACATCTCAGCTGCATTTAGAGTTTGAGATATTTTTTCTCTTATTCTTACCCTTACATTTGATAATTTGATGGTTAACTTTCCCTCTATCTGTTTTTTCCCCTTCTTTTTTCTCCAGTTTTTAAGAGGCCCTACTGTGACGAGTTTCTACAATTCTGCTTTGAGAGGTTCAACATTGGTGTGTGGTCATCGAGAATGAAGTAATTTTCAATCTATGAACTCATTTTGTCGTATGATCTCTTTAATTTTCATGTCCTTAGTATTTTTTCTAGATTTCTCAATATTTATCCCCATTGTCTTTAAATAGACTTGGTTTTTGACATTCTTAATTGCAGGCAGAATATGGAGAAAGCCATAAATTTTCTTTTTGGAGATTCCAAAGAGAAGTTGTTCCTTTGCTGGGTAAGTCCATAATAACTATTAGTCTTTGTAGTTTCAAATGTATGGTCATGCTAGTATTTCTTTCAAATTTCCCTTCTCAAATTGAATCTCGGTGTTTCTTTATCTAAATTTGTTAGACTCGGCTTTAGCCCCCTCTAGCCTCTTTATGTCAAATTTGGAAGGAAAAAAGAAAAACAAAAATAAAAATATAGCCATAAATATATGGATGAAATGAGGAAGTTGAGGTTCTTGGTCTATGTCTGAGTTATAATTGCTGGTCCCTCAATTATCAGTTACCTACTTTGGAACGATACATGGGATGATCTTGGAATTTACTTCTACAATTTAGAATCTTGTTCTTGTCTCAAACATTTTGGTCGTTCTCTCAAAGAAGATTGTTGCCTCTTTGAAGGTGACATCTACTTAATGCAACAGTAGACCAGGTTTTATTTACCTGACTGCCCACCAGCGTATTGCAGAGCTACTTTCTATTTGTTTTAACAGACTTTCTATATTTATAGTTGCTCAGTTTTTATTCGTCTTATTTTTACATGTATGGGAAGAGTGAGCCAATCGGTTTACATTTGTGCATGTCTCAAAAGGTCTTGATTCTTAGTTGTTATTTTTTCCTTATGTGTTGCTTTGGAACACTTCATCATCCTCCACTAAATTTTTTTCTCTCTCTGCCCCTCTTATCCAACTCTTGTTAAGTTCCCTTCTGAGCTGGCTTGAGCTAACGAGCCTAAGTCAAGATGTCAAACTTGTATTAGGTAATTAAATTTGAAGTTAAAATCCCATATCCTAAACTCAGTAAAACAATGGCAAATAATAACAATGTGGAGTTTTTTAAAGTTCACATTCGTGCTGAGTGGCGTTTGTTGTTGTCATATCACTGAAGTGGTCTCCTATAGAAAAGCAATGTCAACTCACAATTGCAAGCTATTTATTTTATGTGCTTGTGCAGGACCAGTCCCATTGTACTTCGACGGGGTTAAATACCTTGGAGAATCAAAGCAAGCCCTTAGTTTTGAAGGAACTTAGGAAGGTGTGGGAAAAGGTCGAACCTGATCTTCCATTCGAAAAGGGAGAGTATGATGAGACAAATACACTTTTATTGGATGATTCCCCATACAAGGCTTTGCGCAACCCGGTAAGTTGGTTGAGATAAACTGATACGCTGTAGAGTAGTTTCTTATATTTTCATGTTTCATTATGGTACAGAGGCAGTGCCATATTAGCAATTGAGTTTTTTGTTCCAATTGTCACACTTTTTGTTCATTCTTGTGACCAATATAGGCCAACACTGCAATTTTTCCCAAGTCATATAGCTACACTGACAGGGATGATAATGCATTAGGTAAGTGTACTGTGTATGTGATCTTCTGTTGTTTGTATAATGTGAAATTCTTTTTCTTCTGGTGTTTCATCATCTCATGTGGTTATCCAAAACACACCACCGGGAAAATCTTTTACTTTGTAATACTCGAGCTTTTTGCTAAAATTATACGAGAGTTTTAGTTCCTGCTTCAAATTATTTTTAAATTAAAGCTTTCCTAAACTCCAGCTCTTATGGTCTACATTTGTCTTAAATTTCAAAGTTCTTCAATGATAATTTCAACTCCTCGGTTTATAGGACTTGGTTTGTTTACTCTCTAATTGATAATTTCAGCCCAATAGGCATGTTTCCATGTCAAAATTGTGCTAATATGTGCTTTTGTATTGCTGGCTGGTTTTACCACAGGACCCGGGGGTGCTCTTAGGACTTATTTAGATCGCTTATCTTTGGTTGATAACGTTCAAAAGTATGTAGAACAGAATCCATTTGGTCAACCAGCTATTTCGGAATCACATACAGCATGGAGCTTTTATTCAAAAATTATCAGTACAATTCAAACATCCTCCAAATTCTGAAACCATTATTATCTGAGACTTTGTTGAACTACGAGTCGTGGGACGAGGAATTCCTCCGATCGCCTGCAAAAATCCTATTGAAGTTACTGTCGTCGCTGATGCACCAATGATGGGAAGCGAGCTTATGAGACTTGCAAAAACTAGACCACTTTTTTTTTTTTTATTAAAAAGATATGAGCTTTTCTTTTATAGACGGTTCGAGTTTTTTTGTAATGTAAGGTCAGAAATGTTGTTCTACCTCAAAATTTTGACGTTGATGTTCAGCTGAGGATTTACAAACTGGAAAAATGAGATTCTTTTAGTGCTAAGTGAATTTTACCCACACTGATTTTGAATTTTGTTGTACTAAAAACAGGCATTTCAATTCTTTTTGCGCCAAGTATAAAGGTCGTACTGTCATTTGTGCAATTAGTCCTTTTATTGTTCTTTTTAATTGCATCATTATTCATTACTCTGCTGGAACGTGAAAAAGCTGTGTACGTATTTTTCCATATTTACAAATAAAACACACCGAAGATGAAATCTAGTGGCTACCTCTGCAGTTCATCTGAGTTTAGCATTTTCCTATTTCTTTCTTATCATTATATGTTTGTTTTACATGGCTTGTTGTAATATCTGTGACCTGTTGTAATCAAATGCATTATCTCTAGAAGACTAGAATCCACCATATTCTTGCACAGATTTCAAATAGTTACACTGTCTCGAAACCAAAAGCCAGAACTTAGTCCGAAAAAGCTAATTACCTTTTATCAAAGTCAGGGCATTTACTAAAATAAAACTAAAAAGACAAGTTATGAAAATTCATGGAATGTGTTTGCTAGGTTGGCATTACTATTAATATTAATTAAGAGATAACTGACCCCATTTTACCCATTTAATTTCATTATATATATATATTTTTTCATTTTTTTCTACTTTCTAAATCCTTATAAAATATCATTAAATCTCAATCATTTATACCACCTTGAAATTAGCAAAGTCAAACTATTTTATAATCATTTCAAATCATTTTCCAAATCATTCTTCAACTCATTTTTTCCATTCCAAGAAATAGAATGAAATGAGTAAAATGTTTACCCCAAACAAAAGGTGAGTAAATAACTATTTTTTAAATAATGTTTAAAAAAATAGTCAACGGTTCGATGAATTAAAAAATTAGCTATTTTTTTAATTACATGATGATATATATGTTTTTAGGCGTTTTCTTTGGTCAGGCACACATATAATTGACGGACTCATCAGTTTTTTTTTTTTTTTGCTTATCTGTCAGGTCAAAAGCAGTGTTATTTACACACTTAGCCGGTTGAAAAGGTAAAAGTGTGGGATAGATCAGCTCGTACTTTTAGACTATAGTACATTATATTAGTACTTTATAATATATATTATTTTGGGTCTAGGGGTAGAACAGTCATCTCATGGCTGCTAGAATAAAAAACAAATTCCTTTTGTTTGGTTTGGTCATTTTGGCCATCTTTGACCATTTTTTGGTATGGAAAAAAGAGTTTGAAAATGGTTTGGAATAGTTTGAAAATGGTTTGTAAAAGTGATGTAAGAATGGTTTGACTTTGCTGATTTTGAGGTAGTATGAATGGTTGAGATTTAAAGATATTGTATAGGGATTTGAAAAGTTGAAAAAAATGGTTGAAAAAAAATGGAATGGAATGGAATAGTTTGAAGGATTTGAAAAGTTGAAAAAAAATGAAAAATGGGAATGGAATGGAATGGAAGAAATGATTTTCCCAAACAAAGGGAAATTTGGTGTTGTAATATGATGACCGTGAAAGTAAATACTTCAACGTATGTAAGTAACACACAGAGCATATATTTGACATGTCATTTTACGTCATAAATGTAATTTATACACTACATGTGGTTTAAAATGGAATAAGACTAAACTAAAGCAGCACACACTAGTGATCTAGTTTTTTTTTTTTTTTTCTTCCTGAAAAGCAATGTTCTGATAGTTAATACATTAATTAATATGAATGATGTTAATAAATTACGTAGCTCTAAAATATTTTTCATTTTACTTCTATAGTTTTATTACTAGCCACATAATTGTTGAGTGAAGGAAGATAGATGTTTCAATATTTTTCCTTCTTTATTTGTTCAACTTTTCAGTTGGTTTTTAAAAACTTATCAAACAATATTTGAAATAAAAATTGTGCTCTTCAGTATTAGGTTAGTATTTAAAAAAAATTGAGAAAAAAAAATTAACAAGAGTGACTAATTTAAGGTGAATTGCATAAATTGATCAAAACTAATTTTTTTTTAATAGCACGTCAGAAATTTCAAAATTTACCCTTATAATATGAAATGTTAAAACGTGTCAATATTTTTCTTTGCCATAAAATTTCTAAAACAAACAATTTTCAATGTTTTAAAATGTGTGCTATTTTTTAAAATTATATAAAAAGTTGTACTAGTTGCTACAATTTTCCACTTATTTATATGTAGAGTGTAGAGGTGTGGTTGAAGTTCTCTTAAGAAATTATGTAAACGAAAACTTATTGGATTAATTGGGTGAAGCAGAAACTTTTTTAATAAAAATTATAAGCAAAAGTACGAATATAGAAGGATTAGTAATGGCTCAAAAAGTATTAATTTGTAAATTATCTTCCACAATATAGGTAAGAACATAAATTGCCAATATTCATGGGGCTTTTCACGTTGCATCCGTGTCAGTATGTAACCTTGTGCAAGTGCAACTATGTAGTGAAAGCATTAAACTAATATATTTCTTCATCAGGTTGCCTGTTTCAATGTAGTTTTTATGCCCCTAGTTACCTATGGGTTGATCTTAGCCATTTATTTTGTCTGACACTGATATTTTAGAAAAAATCATTGAATCCAACGGTTCTTTCTCTGTCGACTGACCAGTCAGTCATATGCTAAGTGATGGATTGTAGCCAGCCTCATGTTTTTATACCTTAGTTCTCTTATGTATTAGTGGTTAATAACTTAATTTATGTTACATCTAATGATAATATAGGTTCTTGTTTTCAGTCTTGAAAATTGATGACACATATTTGGAAATTTTAAGAAAATAGCCACTGTTTACAAAATAATTTTAAAAAATAGCCACAGTTTCAAAAAATTTAAAAACTAGTCCTTTCAGAAATTTATAACACGTGTCAGAAATTTCTTACAACAATTTTTATGTGTAATTTTGTTATTGTCAGAAATTTCTTACATTGTGTTATGGCTAGTTTTTAAATTTTTTGAAACTGTGACTATTTTTGAAAACACACAATTCAAAATAGCTATTTACCTAACTGAACCCACATATTTAAGCTTATTAGCTAAATCAGGCTTCATTAGACAAAAAATAAATTAATAAATAAAAATTATAAAAAAAAACAATATTTATTTCCTATTTGTTAGATTCTAAATGATAACTTTGTCATAGCATGCATGCGCGGAAGATACGTACACATAATACGATATATGCGCATGCCTTGTTGCCAAAAATCCAAGTTATATAAAGGTTATTGATTTTTTTGTTTCTATTTCATGATTGAAAAAATGCAATAGATAAGTACTAGCATTAGGAAGAAAATTTTCTCATATATATATATATATATATATATATATTTTTTTAAAAATTTGTGTGTATAAATATCAACTATATAAGTTCATGTCAAGAGATATATAAAAATATAAAACTTCTAATACGTTGTCATATTACATTTTCTATTTTCATATTGTTCATTCATTTATCAAATTTAAGACCATAATCATATTCAATTGGAGATGAAAAAAAAAATCTTTTTTATTGAGATTATTAAGTAAATAGTCATTTTTATAGGATGTTTTAAGAAAATGACCAACATTTCGATTTATTAAGAAAATAGTCATTTTTCAACGGAAATTTTAAGAAAATAGCCACTGTTTACAAAATAATTTTAAAAAATAGCCACAGTTTCAAAAAATTTAAAAATTAGCCCTTTCAGAAATTTCTGACACTTGTCAGAAATTTCTTACAGCACATTTTATGTGTAATTTTGTTTGTCAGAAATTTCTTATAGTGTGTAATGGCTAGTTTTTAAATTTTTTGAAACTGTGGCTATTTTTTGAAAACACACAGTTCAAAAAATGGCTATTTACCTAACTTACCCTTTTTCAACTACATGATGCATTGATATTACTTTTATACCCTTAATTTTGTATTGATTAATGGTTAGTTTTTTAATTTTTTAAAACTTTGGCTATTTTCTTGAAACATAGATGAAAAATGGCTAAATACCAAAAAAAAAAACCCTTTATTGTCTTTTTTTTTTTCATCTCTTATTGAACATAATTTTGGTGTTAAATTTAGAAAAAAAAAATTCAATAATATAAGGGCACAAAATGTATAACCGTAGAAGAAACTTCATTTTCTTATAATATTACATAATTTTTGAAAAAAAATAGAAATCAATAATTCAATTTCGAAAAAAAAATGTTTAAAGATTATTTGAGTAATTTATTTGCATAAAAACCTAATTAAAAAGAGGGGATGAGGAGATTTTTTTTTTCCTTAAAAAGACATAAATCAAAAGGTGGAAGGATAAAATGATATAAAAACTATAGATGAACTTAAAAAGAAATCATATTTATAAATTTTAGGGTGAAATTGAAACGTTACACTAACTATAGGCAAATTTATAAATATAAAATATTCAACGGGGCACAAAAGATTTATCTGAATATTTTCTTCAATTACAAGGATAAAACATAAACTTTCAAAAATTTAAGGGGGCCTGGCCTGTAAATGATTTATTTGAAAATCTTCTTCAGTTATAAGTATTAAGCATAAATTAAAAAAAAAATCAAGGAAAATCTGATTCCCCCAAGGCCTCGTCTATGAATCTATATCATTAGTTGAGAAGGGGCATTTTTTTAAAAATTTTAGCGTTACTAGAGAAATAAGCCATAGATAAATAAGCAAACTTTAAAGAGTTTTGTGAAAGTAAATGAAAACAGAAAAAAGGCACCATAAAAGCTTCTTCAATATCCTTAATTAGGACACACTCACCATCTTCGTTTCATCGAGGTAGTTGTTGGTCTTTGACAGTTGATTTTGAATTTGTTGCCCAACCACCATAAATATATATATATATATATATATATCAAAGCTTATATATAACAATATTCAGAGAATCCCAACGTGCTTCTCTTTGTTGGCCTATACACATTATGGAGACATATTTGCCAACCATATAACAATAGATTTCCATGTGCCCTACCTATAATTGATTGAGTTTTGATAATATAAACAGCAGGGATTGGAGTTTTTTGTTTCTTATTTTTTAAATTTGGCTTGTTAAAATAGTTGCAAAGGTTTGGGCTTCAAAATTTTAATTTTAGCAATTTTATTCCTAAATTTAACTTTCAGTTGCAACAATAGTAAGGTAGATATAAGAAACGTCTCTATCCAGTACAGCCGGTGTACTGATACACTATAAATCAAAAGTAATAGAATTAAAAGTGATTGTAACACATTAAAATACATTTAATATAACTTGTTACAATGATTTATCTTTTTGTTACTTTTTCTTTTCAATTCATTACTTTGATGTACAAATACAACTAGTGTACTGAATAAAAAATCAACATACGAAATGTTAAATATTTAATGGAATTAATTGTCGTGCGACGTGTATATGCCTTTTCTTAGAGTAACGAAAAAACCTATGAAATTTCAGGTGTTTTTTTTTTTTTTTTTTCATCTGTACTGCATCGTTGATCCTTCTTCTATCATTTTTTCTAAAACTATTTTTAATTACCTTTACTACCGTTCAAAATATATCACATAGGTCTCACACTTGACACTGCTAATTCCGTCTATTATTGTTCTTAATGATTTGACCACTGCAGTAATTATAAAGTTAATTTCAGGATGAGTTCACAAAATTCAAAGTTTAATGCCAACTTATCATAAATTTACAAATTCAAGGACTAACACACATCAACAACCCTTTTTGGTTTTATTGCCCACGCATTTGTTTGTAATCAGAAGATTTTGACGAATGCCCTTTTTTGATGGGAAATTATAGTAAAAAGTATAAGTTATTTTTTTTTTTAAACACCTGTTTCAAAATATTTTAAAAAAATAGCATTTGCTAAAAATTTTATGACAAAAAAATCTTAACACATTTGTAATAAATTGTTCAACATTTCAAAGTTTACTCAGAAAATTTGAAATGTTAAACAATTTCTTACAAATGTATTAAAAAAAATTGTCATAAAATTCCTAACAAGTGTTATTTTTTTCTTAATATTTTAAAACATTTGTTATATTCTAAAATGCTCATTCAATTTTTGCAAATCACATTTTTTTTAACACACTATCAATCTATACTCTTTTTGTGTTACACTTATAATTTATATTTCAACTTTCATACTATACAACATAGGATAAATATCAAGAGTGCACAACACTTATATATATATATATATATATATATATATTGAAATAATATAGGCGATTATCACTCAATCGATGCAATATCGGCACTTACATAAGATAAAACACAGTGGGGAGTTTCCTCCAACCAGTATCGACCAACAGGAGAAGAAAAAGCAAAATGGGCTAAACAATGAGCCTCTTTAATTCCAGTGACATTTCAATTTTTTTTTCCCTTAATTCCCTCTTTATTTTTTGTATCTTTATAATAATATAGATATTAATCCCTTGGGCCCACAAGAACCAAATTTAGGCCCACCTATACTATCCAACAACATGGTCCTCCTTGTCTTTGGGTCCAAATGACGAAGAAAGCCCATAAATCCGAAGAGTAAACGGCAATGAAAGTCTCATAACGCCATTTGTAGTGTCAGGTGTCAGGTGTGTAATAAGTGATAACTGTGTGCAATTTTTTGAGGGTTCATATTATTATACCAAAAAATTTTGGACCAATAATATAAATCATCATGATTAATGAATTAATAGCTAATGATTTTTGTTCTACCATAAAGATCAAACTTGGCATGTGCTTAAGAAGGGGTTAGCTTGGAACAATATCTGGCAAAATCAATTAAGTGACTTGGCTTATAACCTCTAAATTATCTAAACATTGTGTCTTTTTTTTTTTTTTTTTTTTTTTTTGGCAACATTAGACAACTCTGACTTCTAATTTCAAATCATGCTGAAAAATGTCTTCTTTTCTGATGTGGTGTGATTAAAGTGTTAACCACTCTCATTAAATAGTTTTGTTTATGCTTATTAAATAATTTACATAACAATTCGGTTTGGATACTACAAATATTCAATATAATTGTCAAAACTAACTTATTATTATAACTCCTATTATACCGTTTACCATTATTTCTTTTTTCAAGAATATTATTACATTTGTGCACCAAGGATAGTGCACAATGTATATATGAGTAATATTTAGCACTAGACCTCAAATAGATTAAAGATGGATTTAGTGTTACTGTAAATAAATCAAATCTATATACCTCAAATTTATGAGTAATATTTAGCACTAAGCCTCAAATTTATCTAAATGGGACTCAGCATAAATCACCACAAGAGTAGTTTTTCACATGTAAAAGGCTTCACCAACTGTTGTTATCACCTATCAATACGTGACATAAAAATTAGTGTAGAATTTGAATCTCTTCACCTAAATTATAAAAATAAATAGATAAATAAAAGTTTTCCAATTAATGATGACCAATTAAGTTCTAGCGTTACTCATTTGATGAAATTTAATTTGGTAAACCCAAGGTACTATATGGGTATTATTTAATATTGTGCATATGCATCCTAAATAACATTTTCTTTAGATTTATATGTGCAAGATGTTTATAATTTTATTAGACTTAAACAAAATACTTAGTAGGATAGTATATGAATTTATCTATATATTAATTCTTGACGTGACGTAACAGTTCAAACCGCAACTTGATCAAGAAATACTTTGCACCTGTAACATCTTAAGAAAGCCAAAAGTATAAAGTGATATCTATTTAATTTATCCATGATCTCACCCAATATCTTCTTATATCCTTTTTTTTTGTTTTTTTTTTTTTGTTACTTAATATTGGAGCCACGTCTATCTCTGACTAGCAAAACTCCACGTCCTATTGTCTCGTACAAAAGTTTGATAAACTTTATGATCGTATAAATTAAATTATAAGAAGGAAGAGGTCTCAATTATATTTAAATTACTTTCATAGAGTATGTCAATGGGACATTCTACATACATATATATATATATATAATTATATATATATATAATATTATTATATATATAGCGAATAAGGAAAGAGAACACAGTGAGTTGCAAAAATAGGCCAAAATTAAATGTTTGTTTTAAATGATAGCCTATGTTTCAAAAAATTAAAAAAATAGCCATATTACGAATTATATAACAGAAAAGTGTCACACAAAATATAACAGATCTATAAATATTTGTAAGATATTATTTAACACTTTAAAAAATAATGAGTAAAACTTGAAGTGTTACAAAATATCT
This sequence comes from Boehmeria nivea var. tenacissima, assembly GCA_018132145.1. Taxonomy (NCBI): domain Eukaryota; kingdom Viridiplantae; phylum Streptophyta; class Magnoliopsida; order Rosales; family Urticaceae; genus Boehmeria; species Boehmeria nivea. Next base: position 6,098,423 of record CM030882.1, read on the forward strand.
TACAAATATTTACAAATATGTTATATTTTGTGTGACACTTTTCTGTTATATAATTCATAACATGGCTATTTTTTTAATTTTTTGAAACATAGACTGGACTTTAAAAACAAAATTTTTTTTTGGCTATTTCCTACGATTCCCATAATGTTTCCAAGTAATCAATGTTGATTACTTTTCTTGAAACTTAAGCTCAATTATTACCTAATTCTTTAAATCCTTAATATATGTATATCATTCTCTCACCTTTGATAATTCATTATTACCTAATAGAAAAAATTAATATGTCCAAAAAGGTTAAAAAAAAAAAAAAAAGGCGCAATTCATGTGATCAATCAAGCATGCAATGCATGAGGCTCGTCCTTATGGTTTCATTACTCAATCCAACATATGGGCACACACCTTTTTGCAAGCTAATTAATATTTATATCATTTTCTTTCTTTGTTTGGTTGCTTTTTTCACCATGATTATGACTCCTAGTAGGGTTCCGGTTTCCCCTTAGTGATTACAACTCTCCAACTTAAAATGAAAGTAAACGTCAATGATGATATAATGAACATATATGCATGATTATTTGGTGGGGAAACAAATGAGGTTACATTATAGAAAAAGCAAAAGCATATAATCTGACAATCACAAGAAGGGTATAGAGTGAGAGTATATATATATATATGTTCCGTGGAACATGGGTTAGAATGATGGAGATAGGTTAGTCGAGCTTGTCGGCTTGCTCTAATAGATTTTAAGAACATCACATGTAATTTCAATGCTTTATCTATGTGGGGACCAATCGTCTTGTTCACTTGTAATATATGATTGCCACTCTTGAAAAACATGTATACTATCGCTTATTTCTGTAATTATCATTAAGTCAACCCTATAATGCCCGCCGTTATTAGGAAAAATACCTAAAATTTTTTTGAGTTTAGACTAAATATTCGGGAAAAAAAATCATTTTACTTTTAAGATTCTTAAATAATTCATGTGTTCTCAAAATCGACTCTAAAATATACATTAGGGTTTGCGATTGGTGCAGGCGACTCTGTCACCTTCTACTAGGTCATCGTGATTTCTTTTGCGCCTTTACATATGCCTTGATTTCAATGATGGCATACATATACCTTTCCTTTTTTACTTTTTTATTTTTATTTTTAACTTCAAAGATGGCATACATGACTTTGATCTAAAGAAAACGGTGCAAAACTATTTTGGATGCAAATTAAATTCAACAAGTATAGGACTTTAAATCCGTATCCGTTTCTGTATCCGTACGGATACAGATAGTTCATATCTGTTTTGATGGATATCCATATCCATAAAAAAATGAATACAGATAACATATATCCATATCCGTTTATGAATTGTTTATTCAAAAAAAAAAAATTGAGCCGTTGGATTGATTATAAAACGGTCCCAAATTAAAAAAAAAAAGAATTAAAATAAAAATGGAATTTTCAAAATCCGTATCTTTTTTTTTTTTTTTTTTTTTTTTTACAAATACGGATCCGGATATCCGTATTTGCAGCTCTAATCAGCGATGTCCTCTCCATTGCGCTCCACTGTAGCACGTGATCTGTCCAAGCCGGTTCTAGCAAGGGCCTCAAGATGGCCTTGGAGTTTAATGAGGATTTGAACTGTACTGGCGCTAAGGAGATTAACCAACTGGGCGGCTTTGAAAGCAAACTACAAAAAGCTTAAATACCCATAAAAGAAAAGAATAGAAGGGATATGAGTTTTTTGATTTGAGAGAACAAGTAAAATTTTTTAGTCTCTTTATTTTTCACAATAAAAATACTAAAATACACTTTCAATAGTTTTTTTCGTGCATTAAAATAGACAGAAGGGCTGAAACTTTGATAAATTTTAAACATCATGTATGTTTGATGTGGCATTTTACACATAAAGGTCATAATTGAATAATATTTTGAATTGTTATAGGAAGAATTTGTCAAATCAAATTCATACATACATCACATACGCAAAGCACGTGAATCAACAAGTCTTAAGACAAAAGTGGAGTTTTAGCTATGGTGGTGACATTATTTGTTTATGAAAACTTATGTTTTTTTAAGGGGAATTTTATTCATTAGAAATGAAAAATCAATCACTAAAGCAGAAGTATTCCGCCTCATCGTAATTGACAATACAAGGCAAACAAATGGTACCACCTATTATATTATTGTTATTATTGATGGTAGATTATTATTAGCACAAGTTATCTACATGCCCATTCATAATTATTTTAGCAATGTAAATATAGATCTCAAAGCGGGTCTAGCCTAACGGGCCGGCATGAATTTTAGTGGCACAACATGATACGATACAAAAATTTTCAGGCTTAGCCACGGCACAAAAAAATAGCAGAATGAGGTTGGACAAGGTTTTGAGGCCCGACCACAATTAAGCACGACATGAGTACAACAAAATATGATATTAATTTGCTAAACAAAGTATGTTTTGTATTGCATCTAAAGTGTGTACACACACATATATATATATATATATATATATATATATTAAATTTGCATCCAAAAAACTATAATATCTCTTTAAACTATAAAATCTCATATTTTCTTATTAGATTATTATCGAGCAAAGTATTACTTAAAATACTAATAGTATTTTGTTACTATTGATACTAACTTTCTCTTTAATTTTATGTTAATCTTAAATAATTTATTTCATTTGCATTATAATAAATGTTAAATCTCAAATTAAATAATAATTCTTTTGATGAACATAAAATAAGTACAAAACTAGTATTAAAAATATATAAGCATGTAAAGTACGGCCCAAGCATGACACAACACAGTATGACAAAAGCACGACATATTATCAACGGGTTGCGGGCCAGACTTGGAGCTTATTTTGACTTGTGGACCTGCACGAGTACATGCATGATTAATAAAAAGACCGGTACAAACACAATATTAAGAACGACACGCACGAAACTAAACAGGCCAAGCCAGTGCAACTTTGCATGATTTACATTTCTAAATGTAAAAAAATAAAGATATATTGGTGTTCTAAACTATTACATCCAGATGTTTGTATATACAAGAATAATACTACATTTAATTTTGAAGCTTCTAATAATTCAAATGTTATAGGTTCTAATTTTCAAAGCAAATTCTTTAGATTGCTTGTTTGAACATCGATAAGTATAGAAGGTAGGTGTATCCTTTGTAACCCAGCATCAGAAGCACTTCTCCACCTGTTTGTTTGTTAGTTTATTAAATCCTTCTACCAAAGTGATAAACACTCTCTAATTATAATCTGACACATACGTTTGTGTTAAAAAAGTTGGTATGTATAGTACTGCTCTTTCATATTTTTCAAATGAATAACAATGAAAAACAAAAAATAAATAAGAAATAACAATATCAATCTTAATCCTATGCCATATTTTTTGCTCAGCTTGGTCATAGGCGGCGAGGGCATTCAAGGTGGGGAGTGGGGTAGCCGCACTGTAGTGAGAAGGTAGTTGCGGGGTTGCCGCGCTGACAGCGGCGAGGAGGCAATTGCAGGCGGAGTCCAAGGAAGGTGGTGTTGGGCGGGAGGTCAGGGTTGGAGGTGAGGGTCTCGACGTCGGCATCGAAGACAGATCTATTGCGGAGTTGGCGAGAATATGGTCAGCGTACGGGCAAAAACAATAGGATCTGGTGTGGTAGCTTGGTTTGGTTCAGGCAGATTTTGGATTTTTCAAAATTTTCTTTCGGCGGTTTTTTTTTTCTTTAATTGAAGAGCCATAGATATTATAGCATTTTAATATGATCTTTGAGGACTTTGACCTATGTTTGTTGGCTCTAGAACATCTTCGACTCTTTTGTTGTTTGGTTTACTCGTTCTGAGAACCTTGCTATGGAAAAAAAAAAAAAAAAAAAAGAGAACATGAATAACCATTCTAGTTTGAATGATAAAAGATATATATTGAAATTATGTTTGTTGAAACTATTCTCGTGTTTTTTTTTCCCCTAAAAAACTATTCTAGTGTTTGGATTCAAGGAATTTTGATGAGTTTAATACTCAACATGACAAAACTACGTTGTTTTATATAGGGGTATTTATGATATTTTACATCATATTTCAACGTAAAGTCAACAGAAGGGTAACAATCGGATTGAATTGAAAAACATAAGGGTAATTTTGGTATTATAGTAAACTGAAGGAGTATATGTAGTATTTTGCAAAAGCTCAAGAGTGGGTTATAGTATTTTCACTATTTATTTTAACTTAACTTTTTTACTTTTTATCTCTTGTTTTTCTATTTTATAATATACATAGTTGTAACAAATTTATGAGGCATTTACACTTGTGCAGCACGGGTACAAAACTAGCATCAATGTTATGACTATGTTCAATAAACTAAGAGAATGCTTATGAAATTTTTTGCTTTTCAAATAAAAAGGGTAGTTAGAGGATCTCTAATGTAATGCCAACTTTGCTTTTTAATGCTAAATTTGACATTTTAGAATAAAAATCATCCTTCAATGCAATGCTAAATTTGGCAATAGCTATACATGGTGCCAAATTTGATACCAAATATAACAAAATGTGAAAATTTTATCATTTGGAGTAGAGTATTGATTAGTCAATATTGGACAGAAAAAGAAAGATATGAAGAGAGGAAGAATCTTTGTACACCTACTTACATCGAATCGAGTGTTTATCACCCGGAAGAGAAATGACAGACCATGTCGAGTTGGCTGCCACAGCGTCTAGCTCGGCTGTCATTGCATCTTGCTAATGTGGAAAACGAACAGCTTGATGGTAAAACCGTGGTTCAAAGTGAGACGATATAGAGAGAATAAAGTGTTTATAGGAAGGGGAAAATGAGGAATAAGAAACAAATTTAGTAATGGAATGAGGACTAGTTCGACAAATAGAAGATAAGGGAATAAGATCATTTTGCATAAGAGCACAATAAAAGGATTGAAGATAAGAAGGAGGTTTAGAGACATGAGTAGAACGATGAACAATTGGAATAGGACTCGAAGGAATGGACGAAGGAATGGGACTCGAACTAGATGGTATAAATGACGGAGACGAGGGAGGAGAAATACCTCACACTATGTTAGAAGCACTAAGTCAGGAAAAGGATCAACCATATCGTCTTGTTCGACAACCGTGTGTTCATGAAAGACAACATCTCGAGATAAAAAGGCCTGTTTGGAAACAATATCATACAACTTATAACCTTTTACGCCAGAGAGATAGCCAAGAAAAATACACATACTAGCACAAGGATCAAATTTGGTACGATGGGAAGAGAGTGTGGACACAAAAGCCAAGCAGCTAAAAACATGGAGAAAAGAGTAATCAACAAGTGAATAATAAAGAAGCTCATAGGAAGTCTTATTAGAAAGAAAACGAGGAGTACTATTAATGAGAAAAGTAGTAGGGACGAAACATTCTGACCAGAATCAAAGAGGAACACGAGACTGGAAATAAAACGTCCAAGCTACATTAAGCAAGTGCTGATGTTTGCGCTCGACGACAGAAGTTTGTTACAGACGTCTAACACAAGGAAACTGATGCAACACGCCCTTTTCAGCCAAGAAGTCCGATAAAGCTAATTTAGGAGCATTATCAGAAGGAGCTGCTTGATCTTGCAATTAAATTGTATTGCGACCATAGCAAAAAAAAGAGGAATCATAATGATAACATCAGAATTTTGTTTAAGCAAAAAAAAAAAAAAAAACCCCCATGTAAATCATGTGTGATCATCCACAATAGTAAAAAAATAGTGATGTACCGAATAAGCAGTTTCATAATAAGGACCTCATACATTACAATGCACAAGATCAAAAGTGAATGGGGAAACATGATTATTAGACACAAAAGGCAAGCGTTTTTTATTTGCTAATGGACAAATGCAACAAGGCAAGTCCGTTTCAAAACAAGAAAAATCGTACTGTAGCAAAGACCGTAGTACTTCGAAGCGTTGACGAGAAGGATGTTCAAGCCGGTTATGCCAAAGTTGAGGTAAAACCTAACGAGGAAGAATATCATTAGCTGACACAGTAGCATTAGCAGAGGTAAGGGAGTTGGACTGCAACATATAGAGGCCTTGATATTCTTTAGCCTTTCCAATCATCACCTTGCTGATGCCCTGTTGAAGGAGACAGAAATCACGATGAAACTGCACTATCACTTGAGACTCGGCTGTCAAAGCACTTATGGAAATAAGGTCGAGATTAAATTGAGGCACAAAGAGAACATCTCTCAAAATAAGATCTGGACTGAGCTGTACAACCCCACATGACTCAACCTTAACAATTTTATTCAGTAGGACAACACTTGAATTGGACAATAAACTCAAGGATTGAAATAATGAATTATTGGATCAAATATGACTAGATGACCCTGAATCCAAAATCCATGTAGCAGCCAAACACGAATCATGGTTTAAAGATACTGAAGAACATATACCTGTTGAAAAGGACGAAGAAGCAACATCATGGATCACTTCAAGGCCGCTGGAAAGAAGTGGAAGGACTCAAATAGCGTGTGAATAAGGCCAAATGCTGTTGATATTGCTCATTGGACATTGAGGGAGCAAATTCAGCAGAGTTCTTAATACTGTCACCTCAACTTCCAACCACTTGATCCGAAACTTGATGCACATTTGCTGTAGTAGGAAAAGCAAAGTTTCCACGTGATTTAGGCTTGTAACTAGGGGGATAACCGTGTAATTTGTAACATTTTTCCATTCCGTGCCTATGATAGTTGCAATGAGTACAAAAAGGTCGATCACGCTTTTGAAACCGATGCCCGGAACATGTCTCTGCTACGTGACCAGACTTCTTCGGAGACTGAGAATTTACCAAAAAAGCTGTATTTTGAGAGGCAGTAGTACTTGCACCTAGAGACAAAGGAATGGATCTTTGTCACTCTTCTTGAGAAATTAAAGAGAATACGCAATTGATGGGAGACAGAGGATCCACGAGGAGCAATTAAGCTCGGACTTGAGCAAAAGACTCATGTAAACCATAAGAAAAGTCATCACATACTCATCTTGAAAATAAGCATTTAATTGCTTCACACCTCCGCAAGAGCATTTTCCACAATTACAGGAAGGGCGAAAATTACTAAGCCCAAAGAGTTTTCAGACGAGTAAAGTATACACCAACAGAACTATCATTCATGGACATATTGAAGAGCTCATGTTTCAAATGAAAAATTCTAGGTCCATTACATTGCTGAAACCTTTCTCTAATATCATTCCAGATATCGCAAGCAGAATCAGAAAGATAATACTTGCTGAGATTTCCTTAAAAACTGAATTCAAGATCCAAGAAATTACCAAGTTATTATTCCTGATCCAGGAATTGAGGAGATTCAAATCCTTTCCATTTGGTTGAACGAGTGAACTATCAACGAAGCCTAATTTATTCTTCGCCGACAGTGCGATCATCATTGCGCAACTCCATGAGGCATAATTGTCCCTATTATCAATTGAGAGACCAGTGAATGATGAAGAAAAACTGGACTGAACAGATCATCAATGGCAAATTTGCTCGTCAAACTAGAAGAATTGGCCGATAGTAGAGTAGTCATCGCCATTAATGAAGAAATCACAAGACAAATCGAATTTGGAACTCAACACAAATCAATCGAAGAACTGAACCGAAAACCTTGATTTGACATAGAAACTCAAATCAATCGAGGAGAAATAAGGATCTGAGTAACAAATTCAGAAATATCAAACCTGAGCATCAATGGCGAAGCAAGAGGAAGCAACAATGACGTTGCTAGGTCTTGCTCTGATACCATCTTAGATAGAGAAAGAAAGAGATGAAGAGAGAGGAAGAATCTTGGAGAAATGAAGTATGTTATATTGAATAACTAATCAGATTATAGTTATATGCAATGTTAACATAACTAACTAGCTAAGTAATGGATACATGTCAGCTAGATTACACCTCAGCTAACCATAACAATCTCTAATTATGCTAATAGTCAACATTTGAATTTTTTTTGAAAAAAATTATTATTATATTCAAAAAAACTTTTTATAACCAAAAAGCCATTATGACTATCTTAGTCTTATTTATTAGGGTTATTTGCACTGGTGGCACCTCTTCTTATAGCGCGGTGACAATGTGGCCCTTAATATTTTTTTTTGGCAATCGGGTCCCCATCCTCATAAAACCGTTGCAATTAGACCCTTCCGGCTAATTTTCGTCTAAAATTGAACAGAAATGCCCATGTGACTTGCACATGAGCCATTTTTAAAGGGTATTTTAGTCACTTCATAGAAAATAATAAAAAAAAAGGTCTCACCTTCTTTTTCACTTCTTCTTCTCTCATCTTCTTCTGCTTTTTCTTTATTGAAGAAAAATGTTCTTAGCCATTTGTGAGTTCAAATATATAGACATATATAGTTATCCTCATAGTGTACTGTTGTCTGATAGGTTAATCCCATCTTTTTAAAAATATATTTATAAATTGCATTTAGCAATTAATCGAGTCTGCTTTGTATACTTGTTCAGGCATATAGGATTGGCATTTGAGTTTTTCATACCATACAAAAAAAAAAAAAAACAGCGAATACATATTTGATTAGAAAAAAACCACCCATCGAGAGAAAAAACACCATCTCCCACAACCTCACCGAATACCAACCCACCACCAAACCACCAATCTCCGACCATTAAACCTATCATACACATATTTGATTAAAATGACAATTAATTTCTGATAAACCTCAAACTGATCTGAAGCAATAATATCAATTTATCATCAACCCAATTAACAACAAATCAAAATTCAATGAAAGAAAAAAGAGTAATAATTTATCATCAACCCAAACAAATCCACGGCCTTGAGAAAAAGAGGGAGAGCGACAGAGAGACCGGTCACCGCCGCGCTTGCCGACAAAGAGATGTGGGTTGCGACGTCGTCGCCTCTGCCTCGCGCTCGCAGCTCAGCGCCGCTCGCCTCTGCATTGCACTCGTCGTCGCCTTCCTCGCCTCCGCCAAGCCGTGGACGTCGTCTTCGATGGCCGCGCATTGTCAATGATGACGACGAGCCAAACCACACGCGACAATCCACGGCGACCCAAATCCGTACGCGACGACCCACGGCGCCCAAATCCCGCGTGACAACCACAGAGACCCAAACCCCACGCGACGACCCACGGCGACCCAAACACCACGCGACGACCCACGGTGACCCAAATCTCGCCTCCCTCGCGCTCTCCTTGCCCTCCACCTCGCGCTCGCCGCCTTCGCCTCCGCCTCCTCCCTCTCGCTCACCTCCGCCTCCACCGCCGCTGCCCTCCGCCTCGCGCTCGCCGCTCGCCCCTCGCCTCCGCCGCCGGTGCCCTCTGCTCTTCAAATGGGCTGATTTTAGAGATAACATTGAGAAAGAGAAAATGTGAGAGAGAGAGCAAAAATTGATTTTTTAATATTGTTTAATTTTTTGAACTTTTATGGTCAAAAAGACCAAATTACCCTCTAAAAATGGCTCATGTGCAAGTCACATAGGTATTTCCGTTAAATTTTAGACGGAAATTAGACGGAAGGGTCCAATTGCAACGGATATATGAGGATAGGGATCCGATTGTCAAAAAAAAAAGGTTAAGGGCCACATTGTCACCGCGCTATAAGGAGAGGGGCTACCAGTGCAAATAACCCTATTTATTATTGGTCAACATTAATTACTTTCTACTAAAAAATAATAAAAATAACAAAATAAATATATGCATTAGAGTATCAAATATCAAATATAATATTTTTTTTCCTTTTTGAGTATTAAATTTAACATTGACTTTGACGTTTACATTAGAGATGATCTTATTAATGACTATTGAATATTTGAAAGCCTAAAAGAATGAATATTTAAATTAAACATTTAGTTATGTGATCTAATTTAATTAAAATAATAGATGAAAATTTTTAATATGAAAAATACTTGCCTCCCTGATAAATTGAGGAATGTAAATATTTTAGCCAAGAAGGGCCAGTTTCGGCACGTACATAAATATATTGTAGCATCACACAAACACACTCATGCACACGCGCACATATGCCAACAATGAAGGCCTTCTTCAAACGAGTGATTGAAGGTTCATTTTTCATATCAAAATATTTTCTCTGCTCATTCATTATTGATATTGTAACAATGTAACGTCACACTTACACACTTTTGTCCATTTGATCTGTTTGTTCACTTTCTGTATGCAGAAACATTGCATTCATGTATTGAATTTGAAGGTAATGTAACAGTCACAAATAATTGTCATTTGTATTGATGTTGTTTCCCAAATAGACAATTGAAAATTAATGTAACACCTTTAACTAGCCATGTGCAATAGGAATATGACACACAATTGCATATAAAATGATCATGTGGGAAGAGAGAGAGAGAGAGAGAGAGAGAGAGAGAGAGCTATGTATGGATGCCCTCTTCATTATTGGTTTGGATGCCTCATAAAAGTTTGAAATACAACCTAGAAATTGCAGGTATAGCTACAATAAAGGGATAAAATACGAATTATTTGTGATAGAAACTTCTCTTATGAATTTTCCAAAATTTCCTCTTAATATGTATATTAGTATTGCATAAACGTGGAAATAACGCTAAACCTCATGGTGTTCAAATATTGCAATATATAACTTTTTTTTATATTTGAATTGAAAATTTTGAAGTGACAATTTAAAATACTTGTTAATTTTTTTTTTTAGCAATACTTGTTAAAATTTAAAACGCTATAAAATTTATTACAAAAGTATAAATGTTTTTTGTTATAAAATTCTTGATAGTATTATTTTTTTTAATATTTTAAATTATGTATTATTTTTTAAAAATTCATTTAATTTTGTCCTATTTTTATAATCGGTTTTTTAAATAAATAGCCATATTTTTATATATGTTTTTAACAATTAGCCTATGTTTGCTTTTATTAGCAAAATAGCCATACATTCGTGTCTAGATTTTTGAGACGGCAGTCACTGATTTTCTAAATTCTGTTTATGTTATTTGTTGTAGACAATATTGTCTAAAATTTTGTGTCTCTAGTAATGAAATTTGTGACTTCTTTGGTTGTATATTTTTTTTACTATTTATAAGATGTTTTTTATTTAGTAATAAGTTTTATGAAATTGGTTGTATAGACAATCATTTATTTGTGAGTTGGTTATTTTGTTAATGGATGTTTAAATTTTTTATTGTGTTTATTTCAAATTTTCTGAAATTTTGTGACTATAGTCACAAATTTTATGACTGTGTATTTTATTTATTTAGTCATAAATTTTATTTCTTTAGTCATAGATTTTTAGATGTTGACCTGATGACTATTTTACTAATATTTCAAAACGTGGACTATATCTTTAAAATATAGATTGTAAAATGGCTAAATCCTTAACTGATCTTTTTATAATTCACCGTTAATAAATTAGGATCAATATGTAACCGGGTGAGAGTTTTATGCTGACAAACATTCCTTCTCAATGACCCAAATTTTATTTAGGCCTGAAACAATAACCAAGAATAGGTATAAAATTAATGTTTCGAGTCTCGACTTCATAGCTAGGTTATTCTTTATTCATTTTGTTGTTGAATTAAGCTTTGAAAAGAATAAATAAATTACAAAATGCATTTCTAATTACTACTTATGATCTAAATTTTTGTTCTTTATAATGTTTAGTTTTAACCACTCCCTGTTTTTATAATGGGAAATGGTCCAGGTACCGATGCACGACTAAAAATGTCGTCCACTCTTACATAGCTACCATCTTCATAGGTAATAGTTTTTCAGAAGCTCCAAACTTCAAATTGTAATTTAATATTGCAAATGTTTTTTCAGTTGATATACACTGTCAACCACTCAAAGTCTCCAAAAGGAGATTTGTTTCTTCTATATTTTTATAATCTTACATTATATTCCTTGATATTAAGGACATACAGGAGCGTACAGAAGAGAGCATAGACTTTTAATTTTATATTAAATTAGACTAGATTGTATTAAATTTAAGTGGGAAAATCCATAAAAATTTTGCGCTACAGGAAAATTCTAACTTTGTCCCTAAGTTTTTAAAAAAAATTACGAGGTCTTTTTATTAGCAATTCAAATTTAAAAAATTGGATTAAAATATTTTTATTATAGTACTAATATTTTTTAGTCAAATATAAAAAACTACATTCAAGTATTCTTTACTTCGGTGAAAAACTTTTTCAATTCGCATAACATTTTTTTCTATTTAAGTTCAAGATTTTGCCAAATAATAACTCAAATCATAAGAGTCTTTTTGGTATTTAGCCATTTTTTAGTCTATATTTCAAGAAAATAGCCAAAGTTTCAAAAAATAAAGAAAACTAACCATTAACCAATACAAAATTAAGAATAGAAAATAAAATCAATGCATCATGTGGTTAAGAAAATGACTGATTCCTTAATTAATTGAATAGTTTGCCATTTTCTTAAAACATCCTTAAAAATGACTATTTACTTAATAATCTCAAATCAAAATGATTTGAATTTTGTATTTGAATTCATATCCAAACGATCCCTAAATCATTCCTTACCCCTTATTTGGGAAAATCATTCAAATGGGCATTTTGAAATGATTATTAACTTTTCAAATTTCGATGTGATTTAAATGATTGAGATTTAAGCATATTGCATTGATATTAGGAAAGTAAAAAAAAAAATGGAAACATTTGAATGTTTAAGAGTTCGTTTCGCAAACGAGTTCAAATTGTGGCAATTTGAACTTTTTTCATTTGAATTAGAAAAATTGAATTGAGCAATTTAAACGAAAAAAAATAAATTATTGTTTGGCTCAAATAATTTTAATTGAAAATATTATTTTAATTGTTATTTGCGTATATGTAAAATATGTGATTTTGAGTTATAAAAAGAGTGGTTGAAATATCAAATAAAAAAAGAACTATTTAAAATGGATCCAAACAGTTAAAATTTGAGAGGGGAGAGGGGAAGAATTTGAATTGTAAGAGTTTGAATGAGTTTTTTCTATTTTGATTTTATCCAAAAAAAAAGTTATCAAACAATGATTTAAATTGACAAATTTGGACCCCTAAGCCAAACAAGGAACTTATCAAAACTATCAAAAGCACTATCACACGGGCCTTAATGAAGCGAGGTGCTATGGAAAACTATTTTTATCAAACACTCCGTTTGACTGCAGATTCTTGCAGAAGCTAAAGGGTGTGTTTGGTGCATCAGATATGATTGAATTTGTTAGGACTTGTTCTATGGGATAAGATATGATTGGATTGTATTTAGTGTTATGATGTGTTTGGTAAAGTATTTGATTAAATTATAATTATATTTCATAAAATTTCAATTAAATAGTAAGTACATTAAAAAAATATTAGACAATTAATATTTACTATTTTTCATTTAAATTTAATTTTAAAATAAACAAAAATAATAATTTTTTAATGTGGATCCCACCATAGTATATCATATGATAAGTTATCCCACTATTCTCTATGGCTTACTTATCCCATGAGTATGAGATAAAAGTGTTGGGCCCAGAATTAATTAATCATACCAAAAAGTGTAATAAACATAAAACTAAACTAAATTTTGTACAATCAATCTAATCCAAATCAATCCAATCCTCCCTAATTTTTTCCTCCAAACATACCAAAAAATAATTTCCAAAAGCATTACCAAACATGCCTTAATAAAGCGAGGTGCTATAAAAGATATGAAATTCTTTTTCTCATACCAATTCAAAGGTTCCAAAATTTCTATCCCCTTAAAAAATCTGTTGTCCCATTTGCCTATCGTATTGGCTGTCCTCTCTCACATCTTTAATTATTATTTGAGTTTTTTAAAAATATTTTAGACAAATATAAATGAATTGTCAAATTTTTATTAGAAGGACAACTACGAGGACAGCCAAGAAGCCATCAAATTTCTGTTCCTTAGTTATACTGTCTTCTTTCATGTCCTCTAACAAATTTTGTAACATTAATTGTCAAATTATTAACTGGTTTGTATCTTATTTCTTACTTTTAGTATCCGAGCATTTAAAACTTTATGGTGTATCATAGAATATACAAGTGGAGGTTTTTGGGTTTCTTTAGCGGAGGGAAAAGAAAAAAAAAAAAAAAAAGATTTGTGTTTGTAGGGTAGTCCTAAACCTAAGAACTAGGCAGCGGCATGAGGTTGCGGGCGTAGGTGGCCCCAACCAAATTAGCCAACTCATTGCCTTTCAATCTCAAGCACCTTAGCTTAGACTAAGAGGACTTCCAAGTTCCAAATGGTAACCAACTAAGAAACTATCAAGTGTTTGTGCAAGAGGATTTTTAGGAAAAGAAAATGCCACTTTTAAGGGATGATTTTCTAGAGCAATATTTTTCAATGAGAATAAGGTGGATTGTTATATTTATTTTTTCAAAATGCTATGTGTTAAAAATTTGGTAAGTTTAAAGACACTAAAAACATGTATGTAATACGTTTTTTCTGCAATGTAATTTGTACCTCTCGACTGCTTAAGTTTGTTTCTGTGCATGTAACTTTGAGAATGTGAAAACCTTTACCAGATCTTCATCAAAGCAATATTAGCCTTCGAAAAGAATAAAAACCCTTCGAAGTGGATAACAATTTCGTACAAATTTATTTGATACATGTTTGATAGCTTACCACAAAAAGACAACATGCAAGACACTCGCTATAATAAAGTTAAGGTGGCAATCTCTCAAAGAAAAAAAATATAGAAATTAAAGCAAATAACACAATTTTTTTTGTTTGTTTTTTTTGTTTTTGTGTTTAAATGAATGACACATGTTTTCTAATATTTAAAAGCCCCTTGATGAGTGTGCATTTTACACATTCGTCGTATCTATTTACAACTTAGCTTTGTTGTATAACGTAAGTTTTTGTTGATTTTCAGATTACATTAACTCGAAGAAATTTACAATTTTGATCAAATCAGAGATGCGCAGTGGAATAAAATTAATGTGGTTATTCAATTAATGATTAATTAAAAACAACCAACTCGATCTCATGAATATATTGAGTTACAAAAATTTTCTAAAACAATTATCACATAATTAAATTGAAGGTTACCAAGAAATTATACCATAAGCTTTCTTTCCTAACTGTTTTGCGTTTTTTTTTTTAATTTACTTTCAAGTGTGTGCCACTTTAAGACAAGCTGAGCGAAAATGGGGTAGAAAATAGGCATTTGACGGTATTTCAAAGCACCCAGGGGCAAGGCACATGTCGCGCAGCCCAAAAATAAAAGCCTTGGTGCAACGGGCAGTGCTACGCGCTACCCTATTTAAGACACTGGGCACCACGCCCTTGACCTACATGTCGCGGTGCCCCTCAATAGGTTGCACGTTGCACAATTGACTAGTGCGACACACTATTTTTTCGCTGCCACGTGTAATTTAGCACTTATATCAAATCGAAGGGTCTGGCAACAGCTAGGTTTTGTTGCTCAAATAGAGAGGCATACCAAAAAAAAAAAGAAAAAAGTAGAAGGGGGATTCATAGAGACATAGAGTAGAAGTCTTTGAAGAGAAGAGGTTTCATGGAGGATTGGAGGTTATTTTCTTTTGAGCTTGGAAAAGTTTGCTTTCTTGTTTTTTCGTTTTACGTTTTATTTTGTATTGAATATTATGTTTTTTTTTTTTGGTTTGTGCTTGATATTGTAGATAATTATTGGGTAATTGTTGTGGTTTAAGAGGAGATAGGTAGCTTCCCTTGAATATATCGTGAATAATATGTGATTATTAATTATTTTCTTTTAGTTATATTGGTTTAATGCTTCCTTATTCCTTGCAACTTTCTTCAACTTCATAGGCCGTCTTAGTTGTGGTATTGGATTGGGTTTTGATGAATTTAGTTGATTTAGGTTGTTGAATTAAGACCTAGAAAGGTTGATAAAACAATCAGGCAAGGAATAATGTAAACTAGGACTTCATGACATCAGAAGGAGATTGAAACATCGTAAACGAAAAAGTGAGGCTTAAAAGTGTGGTTTTAACCGGTTAGATAGCATCAACTAGTTGAGAATACACCAAATGCCGTTTGACACCTGAAGGTTGTAACTCGTAACGAGATTGAATTCATATTTAGGTTAACGAGATAAAAGGAAATACTTAATAATCAGTAGTGGGATTGGTATGGGATGATGAAAGCAAAGTCTACCTTTGAACCCATCCATGTGTTTTATCATTTTTCTTTGTTTTAGTTAGTGTTAGTCTTAGTT
Source organism: Boehmeria nivea var. tenacissima (assembly GCA_018132145.1). NCBI lineage: Eukaryota > Viridiplantae > Streptophyta > Magnoliopsida > Rosales > Urticaceae > Boehmeria > Boehmeria nivea. The sequence continues at coordinate 6,114,620 of CM030882.1, forward strand.
TAATTTTAGCTTTAAATTCTTGCATTCGCTTCATTAGTCTAGATAGCAAGTAGAAAGAGCGTGATAATACTTGTTTCCTTTCATCGACCTAATCAATCTATGTAGAGACGATATATGTATTTAAATTCTGCTTTATTACTTATTACTTATGCGACCCATGCACTTGTGGAATATGCATTACCCCTTCCTTATGTTTTTCAAATAAGGGCTTTTTCATCCAATCTATTGCAATTGCCTCTAAGTAAAGAGTGAAAATATTGCATTGTGACATTGCAATTGCCACGCCACCAAGCTATTTGTCAACTCAGTAGAGACCTTTGCCTAATTGCCTTTATCCAACAAGTTGTTCCATTAGATGGACCGCTATTTTCTACGGTACAAGATATTTTAGAGAGACTTGTATTTCTAGTTTTAGAGAGGCAAAAGGATAGAACAAAAAAAAAAAAGTTGTCAATATCTTGTAGTTTGAATTCACAAAAGTGTCAGTAAGGTAAATAGCTATTTTGGATTGTGTGTTTTTAAAAAATAGTCACATTTTCAAAAAATTTAAAAACTAGCCATAAAACTGTAAGAAATTTTTGACAATAACAAAAATACACATAAAAATACTGTCATAAATTTCTAACATTTGGCAAAAATTTTGTAAATGTTGTAAAATCTTTTGGATACCTTTTTGGCTTCCCTCTACGCAAAATGGAAAAACAATATTCCATATAACCAATATATTAGTTACACCAAGATGCCATGTATTTCTTTATAAAAGGAATCAACTTCACCTATAAATAGGTGTAGTTCTTCATTGTAAAGACACAGCCATTTGAAGGCAAACTCGTGGAAATAATTGTGGAAGGAAATGAGAGAAAAATAGAGAGGAGAGAAAAGAAAGTGTGTATAGAAATAAATAGAGAGTAATTAATAAAATTTCTCTTTGTCTTCATTAATTTATTTCTTGTTCTAATATTTTGCTTTACTACTTTAAGTATTATTTTCACAACACGTTATCAGCACGAGTCTCTAACTACTGTCACGCTGCTCAGGTAAACTTCGCTACTTACATATTATTTTCTTTTAATTCCAATAGATCAAATATTATTTTATATATTACATTATTTGGCTCACAAAATAAAGTTATCATATTTAATATCAATGTCATTTACTTACATATTTAAATACACACTATAATAGTCGTTATTATGCTTGTATCTCATTTGATTAATTCCATATTTTATAATTATAATCGTTATATATCACTGCCAAATTAATTACCATAATTTGACATTGTTGATATATTATAAAATATTTATTTTCTGATTGTGAGATATTTATTTGTACTGTTATAGTTTCATAATGTCAAATATTACAAAGCTTGAGTTCGTTGCCCTTGATATTTCGGGCAAGAACTATTTGGAGTGGATCCTTGATGCTGAGATCCACCTTGATGCCATGAACCTTGGAAATACAATTATAGAAGGAAATAGCGTATCCCTGCAGGATCGCGCAAAAGCCATGATATTCCTTCGCCATCATCTTCATGAATCTTTAAAGGCTGAATATCTAACGGTAAAAGATCCATATGTCCTTTGGAAAAATTTAAAAGAAAGATATGATCACCAAAAAACGGTGATACTGCCACAAGCCAGATATGAGTGGATACACCTGCGATTGCAGGATTTTAGAACAGTTGGCGAGTATAACTCCGCAATGTTTAGAATAACTTCTCAGTTAAAATTATGCGGAGAAAATATTACTGATGCAGACATGTTAGAGAAATCATTCTCTACCTTTCATGCCTCGAATCTCGTACTGCAACAGCAGTATCGAGAACGTGGGTTTCAAAGGTATTCTGAGTTGATATCCTGTCTGCTAGTTGCTGAGCAAAATAATGAATTATTGATGAAAAATCATCAATCTCGCCCAACTGGTTCTGTGGCATTCCCTGAAGTGAATGCCACATCCACTGAAAATGAGCCACTAGCATTCCCTGAAGCGAATGCTACATCACTCAACAACCGCGGTCGTAACCGTGGTCGTGGCCGTAAAAATGGCCGTGGCTGGAACACTTGGCATCGTGGTGGTCAAAATACTAACTCCTCACGGTTTAAGAAAGCCGCACCTTACCACCAGAAGTGGGAAAATAGTGAGGAAAAAGGGAAAGGTTTCCAGAAGAAACCTTCCAAGAGCAAAGAGAATATTTGCTATAGGTGTGGCATGAAAGGACATTGGGTGCGTACCTGTCGTACACCCAAGCATCTTGCTGATCTTTACCAAGCTTCCTTAAAGGAAAAAGAAAAAGGCGTAGAAACAAACTTTGTCAATCATAATGATCGGATAGACACTACGCAGTTAGATATTTCAGATTTCCTTGAGAATCCTGAAGAAAGCTACAAGAATATGTTTGGCAATTGAAATGTCCATGTTTCTTATTTAATGTTGTATTTGCTCTAAATAACTCTTTTATGTAACCCTTAAATTTTAATATGATGATTTAAGTATTTTCCTATTGAAGTAATGAAAATAACTTTTTCAATATTAATGAGCAAATACTTATTTTATTTTATTTTCTTGAAGAAACATGGCTTTCACTAATTATTACTCCAAGGTCAATTGCAAAGAGCTATGTCTGGCAGACAGTGCGACAACGCACACAATTCTTAAAGATAAGAAATATTTTTCACAGTTGGCATTAGTCGAGGCTAATGTCAATACAATATCAGGTCCTGCAGACTTGATTGAAGGCTCTGGAAGAGCAAATATTATGTTGTCTGGAGGAACAACATTTATGATTAACGACGCTTTGTTCTCTAGTAGATCCAGAAGAAATCTACTAAGTTTCAAAGATATACGTCGTAATGGATATCATATTGAGACGAGAAATGAAGATAATACTGAATATCTTTATATTACTAATGTCGTCTCAGGACGGAAGCAAATACTGGAAAAATTGCCAGCTTTCTTTTCTGGGCTATATTATACATTTATTCATGAAATTGAATCACATACTGTGATGGCCCAGAAAGCTTCCGATCCAAAATGTTTTACTCTTTGGCATGACCGTTTGGGTCACCCTGGGTCAATAATGATGCGAAGAATTATTGAGAATTCATGTGGACATCCGTTAAAGAACCAGAAGATTCTTTTGTCCAATGAATTTTTCTGTGCTGCCTGTTCTCAGGGAAAATTAATTATAAGGCCATCCCCATTAAAAGTTGCAGTTGAGTCTCCTGCATTTTTAGAAAGAATTCAAGGGGATATATGTGGGCCTATTCAACCAGCATGTGGACCATTTAGATATTTTATGGTGTTGATAGATGCATCAACACGATGGTCGCACGTTTGTTTATTATCTACTCGCAATGTTGCATTTGCGAGATTTCTTGCTCAAATAATCCGATTAAGAGCACAGTTTCCGGATTATACAATCAAGACTGTTCGTCTTGATAATGCTGGTGAATTTACTTCCCAAGCTTTTAATGACTATTGTATGTCAATTGGGATTAATGTTGAACATCCTGTTGCTCATGTTCATACACAGAATGGTCTAGCGGAATCGTTTATTAAACGCTTGCAGCTAATTGCTAGACCAATACTAATGAGAACAAAATTGCCGATTTCGGCTTGGGGACATGCAATAATGCATGCTGCAGCACTTGTGCGCATCAGACCCACAAGTTATCAAAAGTACTCCCCATCACAACTTGTTTTTGGTCAAGAACCAAACATTACCCATCTAAGAATCTTTGGTTGCGCAGTATATGTTCCAATTGCTCCACCACAGCGCACCAAGATGGGTCCTCAAAGGAGGCTGGGAATTTATGTGGGATTTGAGTCCCCTTCGATCATCAAATATCTTGAACCCTTGACGGGAGATATTTTTACAGCAAGATTTGCTGATTGTCAATTTGATGAATCAATTTTCCCAGAATTAGGGGGAGAAAAGCAGCTGAAAAGAAAAATTGAATTTTCATGGAATGCATCATCATTATCTCATTATGATCCTCGCACAAATCAATGTGAACTGGAAGTTCAAAGAATGATTCATTTGCAAAATATAGCAAATCAATTACCAGATGCATTCATTGATACAAAGAAAGTGACTAGGTCACATATACCAGCTGCAAACACTCCAGCTCGAATTATTGTCCCTGAAGGACAATCTGGAGATGTAATAGCAAATGAATCTAAAGCACGCCTGAAGCGTGGTAGACCTATCGGTTCCAAAGATAAAGTTCCTCGGAAGAGAAAGGAACATGTTAAAACTCCTGAAGAGTTTGGTGCTCCTGAAGAGACCATATTTCCAGAACAAATAACTGACACAACAAAGACCCTTGATGAGGTCCAGGTACCTGAAAATGTTGATAATCACGAGATCTCGATAAATTATGTCAGTACTGGAAAACTTTGGAACCGTGATGAAATTAATGTCGACAATATATTTGCATATGCTATAGCGCTTGAAATTATGGAAGAAAGCGAGGATCTTGAGCCTAAATCCGTCGAAGAATGTCGACGTAGAAATGATTGGCCAAAATGGAAAGACGCTATCCAGGCAGAATTAAATTGTCTCGCAAAGCGAGAAGTATTTGGACCTGTAGTCCAAACACCTGAAGGGGTGAAACCTGTAGGGTACAAATGGGTTTTTGTACGAAAACGCAACGAAAAAAATGAAATAATGAGATATAAAGCAAGGCTCGTTGCACAAGGTTTCTCACAGAGACCAGGTGTTGATTATGAGGAGACGTATTCTCCCGTGGTGGATGCAATTACTTTTCGATATTTAATTAGCCTGGCAGTCTCTGAAGGACTTGATATGCGTCTAATGGATGTGGTAACCGCATATTTGTATGGATCACTAGATAGTGATATTTATATGAAAATCCCTGAAGGATTTAAAATGCCTGAAGCATATAATTCTATATCCCGGGATATGTGTTCAATAAAATTACAAAGATCTTTGTATGGTTTAAAACAATCAGGGCGCATGTGGTATAATCGTGTAACGACCCAAAACTCAAAACGGTATATTCGTTCCCAAAAATACGGTCAAATTTGAACTTTTTAAATTAAGTTACAAAACTAAGCTTTTAATATTAAATATGAGGTTCACCAATCCTCACCATAACCAAAATAAATTTAATTTTAACATTTACAAAATATGCGGAATTTAAAACTTTTCTTTGCCAACGACTAGCCGGTAGTCCACCTAAAGTTTTACAGGTCGGTCCCGTATACACTCACTGCTCCCGTCGTTATCGCTTCGCCCTTTCTGCTTTCTTGATAAGATACCTGCGACACGAGCACACTAGTGAGCTAATAGCCCAGTAAGTGGATTAGATAGATAAGTTGCTAAGTCTGCAGGTAACATACAATCAAGAGGTATCACAATATTATAATTCAACAAATGGATAAACTCAACGATCGAGTCGTCGTAGTTCGAAGAGTAAACGTCACTATTAAATAATCTTGCCCGCGGAGTAGAATTCAGATATAATGCACTGAACTCACGCAAGATACAATACCTGCAAAAGAGTTGTGACATGCAACGAGGTCGGATTCAGCGACCCATTAATCTCGATAAAGTTAATCTCATACTTTATTCTAATTTCATTCAAGTTCACAACTCTCTGACTTAGCATATAAAAACACGTGTGCACACGATTCGCATTCAGACCCCTTACGGGTTGTTCTAGAACTTATACACAATCTAGACCTCTCATGGGTCGTTCTAGAATTCAATACACATTTAGACCCATTACGGGTTGTTCTAGAACTTATACAAATCTAGACCCATTCTCGGGTCGTTCTAGAACTAATACAACTTTGGACCCTCTACGGGTCGTTCTAGAACTATAAGCATTTTAGACCTCTTAGAAGTCGATCCGAAACTTCTCACGACCGGTGGTTCCGTCGGGCTGTTTCGGATTGATTGCGCAATCACCCCATCGGGTTAGTTCGGGACATGCTATAGATCTTGGCCCCTCGGACCGTCCCGATATTCTTTATGATTGTGAGGACTCATCCTCCTTGGGCCTCTCTGCCCATTCCGAAACCTTTTACGGCCAGTGACCCCGTCGGGTCGTTTCGGAATTCAATATTGCACTTTACCCCGTCGGGCCCATCCGGATCGTCACATCATAAATTATGGGGAGGGCCGTGGCTCTCCTCCCCAAGGCCCCTCGGGCCGTTCCGGAAGGTCGTCTGCTGACCTCCTCAAGATCTCTTGGGTCGTTTCGAAACCTTTCATGGCCAGTAGCCCCGTCGGGCTGTTTCGAAACCGAATCATGATCGCGACCCCGTCGGGCCCCTCTCGAATGATCAAACTACACATGCAAAGAAAGGTCGTCCGCCGACCTCCTCGAGTAGTTCCGAAACCTCGTACGATGGCCCCGTCGGGCGATCTCGGAACCGATCATGATTCGCGGCCCCGTCGGGCCCTACCCGAATACATATGGTGCTTTCACTCCCCTTGGCTTGTCTTAGAGTTTCTCTTTGACCTGCAATAAAGTCTCAACAATAACAGAAATAGTTTTATGCCTGTGGTCCCATACCCACTGACATATAAGTCATACTAACACATATACACACACAAACAGACACACACACACCCTGCACAATAACCTGAACCACGAAGTTGAGTAGTTTTATGTCTGTGGTCCCATACCCACAGACAGATAAACATATAAATGAACACACGCCCCAAAACACACCTAGAAAAACACAACATATTATAAACGAACCTACAGTCCCATACCTGCAGGCTCGTTGCACAAACAAGACAACCACGATCAAACGCCCGTACTCACAACCTTAGCAAGAATGGGGATCCACACAGTTTAATAGCCACAATTTTTAAAGCGTCGCACGCTTTATACAATCTCAACACATGCATAATATATTCAAGCCTGATTAAGTCTACTCGTGTCACAGAGGAGATCTACTTACTTGGGGTCCTAAGCATCTTTCTTCGGTCCTCGGTGCTCTCTCCTAGTGGCGTCCTCCCTTGTAACTCGTCGTGCGACAAATCTGTCCAACACGCGAGTAAGAGGGTCAAAAGCCACTTTCCACTAGAAATTAATCAAAGAATTGAAGTATCATCGTCCCGTTCGTCAGTGACTTAGTTTTATCCATCAACCCAAGGCCAACAAGTATATTGTTTGCTTTAATTAGGTGAGAAAGAAATTCTATAATCTAATTAGTTTCCGGCTTAGTTTTACCAAGCATCTAAACTTCGAGCCGAAAATCCGGCAGAGCTTCCTCTGTTTTTCGAATATCCCGGCCGAAGCCTTCACCTAATTTCAACCCAGCACCGAACTAATTTCGGTCACAATCTTTCACAACAACTACGCAGACGATGTCATAATTGTAACAATTAATTTCAAAACATAATCATAATTCAACACCGAGCCTCAGTGGCTCGGATTCCACATAAGGAGAGCGACCATAAAAGCAATACATTTGAAATTAAATCAACTTCCAAGTCGTCATTAGTTCTCTAAATCGAAAATCGCCTTTGGCTGCTCGCTTATACCTTTGGAATAGGACGACGAACATTCGTACGTTCGAACTTGCTTTGTTGACATTCCTGCATGATTTGTGAGAATGAAAGAATCGAATTAAGTTTCGAACTTAAACAAAAGCGAGACGTGAAACGCTCAAACTCGCGGCTCGATACTCGTTTTAAGCTCAACCGGGCAATCAAGGCTCGTGCAAAACTAAATCCCCAAACTCACACAATTTTCTCTTTATTAGTTTTCTTAATTTAAGAAAATTCTCAATCTCTTGCTAATTAGGATAATGATTCAAATGCACCCGAATTTTTTTTACAAAACATTCACAAAAGAAAAAATCCTTGTCAACTTGTTAAATTCTCTAATTATTTTCTAAAGCGACTTTTCTAGATTTCCAAAACAATACAAACTTTAACCATTTTACATTGCTGAGGCACTTGAAACATTATTCTCCTCGACTAGTCATTTTCCAAATTATTTTACCTCGATCCGAAAAACTTGAGACGAGCATAACACGCATTGAGTGCCATTAAATAGTCAAACTCGTAAATTTTCTCAAATAATAAGCTAGCTTTGAATTAGCCAAAGATTCTAAAATTGTGAAATCACCGTGGTAATTCAAAAGGATCATAATCATAAACAACTTCAAAGTCTTGGCCTAATTCCACACAATCGTGCAAATATTTTAGAATACGCACACACACACTTTTGAACTTAACATAAATAAATTGTAAAGAAACACACCAACTATCTCAAAAAGACCAATGGTAAAACCACGAGCATCTTGAAATTTCATCCTTTAATAACTCAAAACTAAGCAACTTTGCGAATAACAAACAATCGACCACGAATACATTAGCGAGGACGACAATATTGGCAAAACGCAATCCAATACTTTTAATATCGTGATATCATGGGTTCGAGGCTCACCGAGCACGAAAAGTAGCCGGCTCGACGAGGAGCGGTGCGACTGCGAGATGAGGACTGCAGTAAGAGTTTCGCCACGAGTCCGATGATGGCGAGACGGCGGCAAGGATTTCGGGCTAGGCTCACGGCAACTGCAACCGCGAAGACGAGACGTGCTCGAGGCTGCTCAATTAATTCGGGCTCGCAGAAGGTGGGATCGTGAGCTCGAAACTTGGCGGCGGCCAGATCGGAGCAACCGTGAGCAGGCGAAGCTCCGGTGAGCACGGCGAGGTAGCAGCTGGCCGGCGCGAGGAGGCGTACCGCCGGAGGCTCAGGCAGAGCTCGTGCAGGGAGGCTCGGATCGGAGATGGACTTGCACGACGACGCGTGAAGGCTGGGCTGACGAAGGTAGAGCTGTGCGCGCAGGGTCGCTGCGGGAAGCGCGCGGAGAGCTCGCGCTCGTGCTCACGACGGTGCGGCTGTGGCTGAGCGGCGCAGTGGGGAAGCACGCCGCGGAGTCGGGTTGTGCTGGGGGAGTCGGGGCTGTGTGAGGAGGCGCGGGGCTGTGTGAGGAGGCGGCGCGGGAGGGGCTGGGCCGCGCGAGGAGCGGCAGTGCCGTGGAGGCGTGGGAGCTCCGGCGTGGCTCATCGCCGGCGGGAGGGATGGACGAGCTCGGGGAGGGAGCTCGTAAGGCAGGTGGCTGAGGCCAGCGCGGGATGGGCTGGGCGAGGCAAGGTGAGACGCGAGCTCGCCGGGGTCGTGCGCGCTGGGTCGTGCACGGAGGAGCGCGGGCCGTAGCCTTGTCGGAGCTCGGCTGCTCGAACGGCGATGAGACGCGAAGAGGGCTCGCGTGACTGGGCGAGCAGCGGCGATCGCCGGCGGGAATGGGAGAAGAGGGTGAGGGTTGGGCTCAGCAAAGAGAGAGAAGAAGAGAGAGCTGGAGTTCTTTTTTTTTTTTTTTTTTTTTTTTTTTTTTTTTTGAACGAGAGTGACGGCGTGGGTGAGGAAAATGGGGAAGAAAAGAAAACCCTAATGGGTTAAATAACATTTTAAATGAAAGCTTATTTGGCCAATAAATAATAAATTAATTGGTATATTTTTAAATCTATGAAAATACATCAATAGGCTCAATCTGAAAAGGAGGGAATTTTAATATCAATTTCAAGTTGATATTAAAATTCCTATCATATCTTAACATTCAAAAACAATACCAAAAAAAAATAACATTATTTGCACAACTATTTTTACACAATCGAGTGTCGGCCATATTTGCCGAAACGAAAGTAATTGTCCCCAAAATGTTCACAACCAAGTTACTACTTACTAATACAACAAATTTGCCTCCAAAATAGAAAATAAGCTCTTGTAAAAGCAACATTGGTTCAAGCCATTACAAATCGCCTTAGTGAATATTTGTTGAAAGAAGGCTATGTGAATAACACAATTTGCCCTTGTGTTTTTATTAAGAGATCAGACTCTGGGTTTGCTATTATTGCTGTATATGTTGATGATTTGAATATTATTGGGACTCCTGAAGAGCTCAATAAAACAATTTCTTATCTAAAGAAAGAATTTGAGATGAAAGATCTCGGAAAAACAAAATTCTGTCTTGGCTTGCAGATTGAGCATCTATTAGATGGAATATTTGTCCATCAATCAACATATACAGAAAAGATCCTTAATAGATTTTACATGGATAAAGCACACCCATTGAGTACCCCCATGATCGTACGATCTCTTGATGTTAAAAAGGATCATTTCCGACCTCGAGAAGATAACGAAGAAATACTTGGTCCTGAAGTACCATATTTGAGCGCAATTGGTGCTCTAATGTATCTTGCAAATTGCACTCGCCCAGATATTGCCTTTGCTGTTAATTTACTTGCAAGATACAGCTCTGAACCAACAAAAAGGCACTGGAAGGGAATAAAGCATATATTTCGTTATCTTCGAGGAACCACTGATCTGGGGTTATTTTATTCAAAAAGTTCAAAATCACCCTTGATTGGTTTTGCAGATGCAGGATATTTATCTGATCCGCACAAAGCCCGATCACAAAGTGGTTATTTATTCACATGTGGTGATACTGCAATATCATGGCGCTCCCGAAAGCAAACTATTGTTGCCACCTCCTCGAACCATGCTGAAATACTTGCGTTGCATGAAGCAAGTAGAGAATGTGTCTGGCTAAGATCTATGGTTCATCACATCCGAGAGACATGCATGTTATCTTTTGATCAAGGAAGCCCAACAATATTATACGAAGATAATACTGCGTGCATTGCTCAAGTCAAAGGAGGGTATATTAAAGGCGACAGAACAAAGCATATCTCACCCAAGTTCTTTTTCACACACGAACTACAAAAGAAGGGTGATATAGATGTCCAACAGATTCCCTCAAGTGACAATTTAGCAGACTTATTCACTAAAGCACTCCCTACTTCAACATTTGAGAAGTTGGTACACAAGATCGGGATGCGGCGTCTGAAAAAATCTATTACTGGTGTCTGAGTGACACTAGTCATGGTTGCATGAGGGGGAGTTGTCTACGCACTGCACTCTTTTTCCCTTGGCCAAGGTTTTGTCCCACTGGGTTTTCCTGGCAAGGTTTTTAATGAGGCAGTAATTTCAGAGCGTAGAACAAATAAGAATGGTGTACTCTTTTTCCTTCATTAGGAATTTTTTTCCCACGGGGTTTTTTCTTAATAAGGTTTTAACGAGGCATATTCTTATATATAATAAACATCCAAAAGAGGGGGAGTGTTGTAAAATCTTTTGGATACCTTTTTGGCTTCCCTCTACGCAAAATGGAAAAACAATATTCCATATAACCAATATATTAGTTACACCAAGATGCCATGTATTTCTTTATAAAAGGAATCAACTTCACCTATAAATAGGTGTAGTTCTTCATTGTAAAGACACAGCCATTTGAAGGCAAACTCGTGGAAATAATTGTGGAAGGAAATGAGAGAAAAATAGAGAGGAGAGAAAAGAAAGTGTGTATAGAAATAAATAGAGAGTAATTAATAAAATTTCTCTTTGTCTTCATTAATTTATTTCTTGTTCTAATATTTTGCTTTACTACTTTAAGTATTATTTTCACAACAGTAAAAAATTTCTTACATGGCTAATTTTAAATTTTTTTAAACTATGGCTATTTTTTAAAATCATTTAGTAGACAATGGCTATTTTCTTAAAATTTACTTCACACAAAAAACTCTCATTTTGCTCTTCTTAGCCACCTACCTAACAAAAGAAAATAACCAAAAATTTTTTTTAAAGAATTTTCATACATTAAAACTTCTAATAATTAAAATTAAAACATTTGTTTTAGGAAATTAAAGTATCGAAATTAATGATTTGAGTTTCAAGAAAATACTAAAAAAAAATGTTTGACATTATATATCATTTTTTTTTGACAATTCAAAGGATATTTTAGTCAATTTAAAATAAATAGCAGATTTGTTTAAATCTTTTAATTGAACCTTAACCAAGGAGTGTCAATGGCATTTTGATAAAACTCAAAGGTGTTAAAAGGTGGTTTTTTTTTTTTTTGGTTTTTTGTTTTTTTTGGAAAAGGTGTTAAAGGTATTAAATTATGAATAACACAAACACTAAACTAAACATTGGTAAAACTCACATATAAATTAGGAATTTTCCAATTAAGACAAAAGTTAATTGACCATGAGCGCTAATTAAAAATAGTCAGTTAAGGATTTAGCTATTTGTAATGTATATTTTAAAAATATAGCCAACGTTTTCAAATATTATCAAAATAGCCACCATATCAACATCTAAAAATTTATGACTAAAGAAATAAAATTTGTGACTAAATAAATAAAATACACAGTCATTCAAAAAATTTGAAATAAACACAATAAAAAATTAACCAACTCACAAATAATGATTGCCTATACAACCAATTTCACAAAACTTATTACTAAATTTTATGACCAGAAACACAAAATTTTAGATAATATTATCTACAACAAACAATAAAAACTGAATTAGAAAAACTAATGAGTGCAGTCTCAAAAATCTAAATACGAATGTATGATTATTTTGGTAATAAAAATAAAAATATACTAGTAGTTAAAAACTAACATAAATATATGGCTATTTATTATAAAAACCGAATTAAAAACCCTTCAAATTATTAGAATTAATTTACCAGCGAAGGGCAGAACGGTAAATGAGCAGGTTACAAGTCTAGAAGGGGTGTTTCCTCTTCCTTGTCGTGGTTTTATAATTATTATTAGTTCATAAATCTCTCTCTCTCTCTTAAAAGTCTCTCTCTCTCTCTCTCTCTCTCTCTCTCTCCTGACAACATCACATGCACATGCAGACAGTCTTAAAAGACCCACTCACATACTCATCCCACACCCACATGGATCTGCATTGTGCCTCATAGACATAGAGTACATAGATTGAGGATTTCTGACCCACACACACACCCTTACAAGTTACAACACAACAACTCTCTCCCTCTCTCTCTCTCTCTAATATTTGTTTGTGGGTTTTTTTATTTTATTTTTTTCATTTTTCAATTTAATATTTGCTAAGCAGTCTTGACTCTGGACTCTCTCTCCGGATTGGTTTACACACTTATTTTTCTAATAATATTAAAAAAAAAAAAAAAGCCTTCCCTGTCTGTCTCTCCTGAGCTGTCTTTCCAACTTGTTCCCATTCCAAACCAAGACTTGAAGAATTTCTTTCTTCCTTGGATCTGCAGAGAGATTATCCTTTTACATACCACTTTGCACATTGGTTTTAGAGTTTTTTTTTTTAAATTTTTTTAGCTCACCCCAACAAAAAAAAAAAAAAAACCCCAACATTTGAAGGTGAATATTTTCTGGTAAACTCTCTGCTTGTTTCATCTTCTGATATAGCTGAAAATGGGGTCCTTGATGTGAGGCACTTGTTTTTACTTGTGCTTAGTATTTTCCTGATTTGTTTTCTGTGAAACCAAATAACTTTTTCTTTCCCACACTGGTTGCTTCTGATGTGGGCTTTTCTCTTTTTCTTTTTGGGTAATGTTTCTTCTTATTTTTGTCTGTGGGTTTCCGATTTTTGTTGAGAAGTTGTTGAGATTGAGGAGAAACCAGTGAAGCACTGAGAGGAGAGGAAAGCCAAAAGAAGAAAAAGGATTTGTTGGTTTTGCATATTTTTATTTCAAAAGCACAAATCTTTTTTCCTTAGTGGCTTTTGGGAGAAGAAAAAAGTTTGTACCTTTAAGCTGTAATTGGCAAGAGAGGTGAATTTTGAAAGAGTTAGTTCATGTGGGCACTTTTGATGATGGTAATTTGACAAGGCTGTGTTTGGAGATAAGTGACTTCTTGTGGTTATTGTTGTACATAGCCATACAGAGGGCTTAAATTTTGCAGTTGGGTTTTTATGAATCATTGAGAAAGAGGGATTAAATCAGAGGGTAAATAAAGTCTTGATCTTTTACCTTTTGTTTTTTTCATTGTATTAAAAAAAAAGTTTAATATTGTTGTCAGAGGAAGCAAAATGGTCTTTTCTTTGAGGCGTGTGAATTTCTGCTGATCCTAGATTGAGTTAACCGAGAAGCCATTCCAAACCCAAAGGATATTTATCTGCAAGTTTTCTGATACTGTTGGTATTGGTGTCAGAGGGTATATATATATATAGAGGATATATTCTATATAAAGCACTGTTAGGTGTCTGAATTTACTGGGGTGTGAGAGGTTAATAAAAAGGTCTTGAAACACTGGTCCCAGGCATTGTTGAAGAACAGTCATATAAATTATCTTCTGCAGAAGGAGGCTGATAATGCTGTGATCTGGATTTTGACAGAAGAGTTAAAGTGTAATTAGTTATTGGTTGTTTAATAGGAAGTGGTAGATTTATTGATTGTTGGAGAGAGAGAGAGAGAGAGAGAGAGAGAGAGAGAGAGAGAGACAGACAGACAGACAGATAAGGAATTGTTGGAGATATGGCTGCAAAACTTTTGCAATCCTTGGCTGATGAAAATCCAGATTTGCACAAGCAAATTGGGTGTATGACTGGGATTTTTCAGATCTTTGATCGCCACCATGTCCTCACTGGGAAACGCATTACCCATAAGAGACTTCCTCATGGTAATCTTTATCCTTGATTCTACCAGTTTTTGACATTTCTTTTGGGTTGTATTAAAAAAAAAAAATAGATGTGCCCATTTCAATTGGCTTGACTTTTTGTCCAAGCATCAATATCTCAACTTATTTCTACTCCTTTTCTTGGAAATTTTGTTTTGATGAACTGTTATCATCCCATGTGGATGGAAATCTTTTCTAGTTACAGTTTTTACCACCATGTTTTGCTAACTTGTTGGTCAAGAATTTATTTGGAGTCTTTAGTAATCTAATCTTTGTTGCTTTAATTTTGCCTATAGGTAATTCCAACTTTGGCAACGGTAGCGTCGAAAGGCAGTCAAATAGTTTGCAGTATCAGCAGACTTCAGCAGTAAGCACTTTCTTTTTCATTACTCCATTGTTTCACATAATTTTTCCACTTGATTTGTCTTGATTTAGTCATCGGAAAGTCTCAACTATGCTGATTTGTAACAGAAAGATTGATTCTCTTCTACCCGAGTTCTGCATTATGAATTTGTATCATGAAGTCTCGACATTCTTGCTGCCATGTCGAAGCTTTGATCTGTTGTGTTTATAGGATATCCGGTGTGGCGCTGAATGAAAATCTTCTGTGTTGTCATTGTAGGATATAAGTTTGAACAAGAATGTGAATGAGAAACAAAGACTTTCTACCGAATCATCGAGAGCCTCCTTCTCATCGGCTTGCTCATCTTCAGCGTCATCCATTGATTACGACAAAACTGCTCACCAAGAAGTCTCATCGTACGATCGAATTATTTTTCCGGAGACATCCTCGAGGGATCCGATGATGAACCAGTCAAGTACCTCCCCACGATTAGGGAGGCACTCTCTCGATCTCAGGGATGTGGTCAAGGACTCGATGTATAGAGAAGCTAGAGGTCTGTCGGTTAAAACTATGAGTAAAGAGGAAGCAACGGGTCACGGAATGAAGCATAGAGATTCTCCTAGGCCCTTACAGATTTCCAAGCATGCAGAGGGATCTAATGGGGTTAGGATTAGTGGGAGCCAGAGTTCTCAAGTTGACTTGAAGGAGTCTCTCAGAGTTCTTGCTAAACTGAGAGAAGCACCATGGTACTATAGCGATTCTAGAGAACAGCCAAGATCTTCGTATGAATCAAGAGATGCATCATGGAACTCAATCTCAAAGGACGGCCCTCGATTTTCATACGACGGGAGAGAACTTAATCGTATGTCCTTTGAATCACGAGACACCATAAAATCAACTGTCAAGCTGAAAGAGCTGCCAAGACTTTCACTGGATAGTCGAGAAAGCTCAATTCGAGGATCCTACTTTGATTCGAAGCCAAGTAATCTTTCAAGAATCTCCAGGAATGGGAGCATCTCTAATGAGAAAGACCCGAGCCCCTCACAATCATCGGGAGCAGCACCAAAGCGACCTCCTAGTGTTGTTGCCAAGCTGATGGGCTTGGACGCATTGCCGGATTCTACTACAGCTAATGATGATGAGTTGATTTTGATCAAACCCTTCCCTGTTCAAGACGGGGAATCTTCCACAAAGCCACTGAAAATAAACAATCTTAACAGGCCTATTCGAACCCCCAACTCCCCGAGAAGCTCACTTAAAGAGCCAACGTCGCCACAGTGGAGGAATCCCGACTTTGTCATGAAACCCATTTCAAGTTCAAGGTTTCCAATTGAACCCGCTCCATGGAAAATGCAGGACGGAAATAGAGCGTCTCAGAGAACAAGTTCAAGAACTGTGAAAGTCCCACCAATGGCTCAAAACTCTTTACCTTCTGTTTATAGCGAGATTGAGAAGAGACTTAAAGATCTCGAATTCAAACAATCTGGAAAAGATCTCAGGGCTCTTAAACAGATATTAGAAGCAATGCAAGCAAAGGGATTGTTAGAGAGCAGTAGAGAAGAGCAAGCGTCAAATTTTGGAACTCAAGGACACAATGAACAGAGATATTTGAATCCCGATCTTAATCTAAGATCTGCTAGTCAACGAAACCAGCAAAGCAATCACGTTAATGCTTCCACAATCAGAGGTTCTGGCTCCTCAAGGATCTTTGAATCCCCAATTGTGATCATGAAGCCAGCCAAACTTGTAGAAAAATCCGCTACTTCTACTTCCTCAGTTGTTTCTGTGGATAGTCTTTCTGATCTTCGTAAACCTCACAATGTGGGAACTGTAGACAGTAAAAAGGGTTCTAATGGTGGCCGAACAGCTAAAGATCAGTCCCCCAAGTACAATCGAAAGGATGCTTCTGCCAGTACAATCGAGAAAAGAGGAAGTTCCCGGAATGCGAAATCGTCCAATTCTTCATCAAGGGCTCAACAAGGTCAATCCGATACAGCGAAGAGCTCAGGATCTGTGAGCCCAAGGCTGCAACAGAAGAAGCTTGAGATGGAGAAACGATCTCGTCCACCCACACCTCCGTCCGGTATGAGCAAACCTCGAAGGCAAACTAACAGGCAGCCAACAGAGTCGGGTTCTCCGGGTGGAAGATCCAGACCTAAGTATCCTACTATTACGCAGCAATGTGATGACCAATTGAGTGAGGTTAGTAATGAATCAAAAACATTGAGCTGCCACGAGGATGAGACGTCCTTGCAGTCAGATGGAAACGTGCTTTTGGATTTGAAATCAGACGTGGAAGTCACAAGTGACCTACGAGCTACTGACCTGAATTGCAGCCCGAGTCCGTTGATAAAGGGTACCAATTACTTGGCCTCGGACTCCATACAAAATGTAAGTGCTCTTGTTTTCTCTTTTCTTTTTTATTTTTTTATTTTTTTATTTTTTGTCATCATCTTGACATTTTTTCATTTATCTTTTGTTGTTTCAGAAGGCGACTCCAAGATTAGATGAAGAGGATTCGTTTGCTGAACTTGCTTCGGTCGCACCAGAACATCCTAGTCCCGTCTCCGTTCTTGATACCTCTGCTTATAAAGATGATGAACCATCTCCGGTGAAGCAGATAACGGTGTCGCTCAAAGGTAAATTTTCCAGCATTTTTCTGAAAACATGTTTTTCAACTCGGATTAGCCACCAAGTTAAAAAGAAAATTGGAATGCTATTAAGTGTAATAACTGTGTCCACCTTCTTAGTTGGGTCAAGTACTGCTTTTTAGGAAAGATTATACAAGAAAAATTAATATCTTTGAAAATTTTAACCTATGTTAACATTGTTATAAAATTAAAAAAATGTACTTAAAATGGAATGAGAACAAAGAGAATAAAATTTGTTTAATATGTATTCAGCCGCGTAATAGAATGGAACTAGGTATGGCAATAGGCTGGTTACTGTTTTTTAGTATATGGATGACACAATACAGAAGTTCAGAAGCTAATGCTTGTGGTTTGGCTCAAATGAGTTAATATTTCACCAAACCATGCAAATTTAGAGTGGCGCAGCATTTTTTCCCTCACCTAATAAGCAGTAGTAGGAACTCTTCTAGCTAGTAGGTTTTTAGTGGGGCATTTTAAAAGTCTGATTATTCGAAACCTAAGTTCTTAAGAAAAAATTGCTCCCTCAATTTCTCCAACAACCAAATGTGGAGAAGAGAAATATTTCGGATTTAATTTTCCTCTTGCATTACTTCTCTAACATCCCTCGTATTATTAATACTTATATAGACATCTTAGTTATTGAGTGTAGAAAACCCATGGAAGTTTACTTGCAATAAGAAAGGGAAACGGCACATTAAAATCAAAGAAACGGAATTGCACAAAATTGTCTCACCGGTCGTGAAGAAAAATTCTTCTCGGCTAGTCTAGCAAAGTAGAATTCACAAGCAAAATTAAAATTGAATTAAGTCTTAACATAAATTCCATCTCTCTTTACTTTGATTTTCTTTCCCAAGTGCCTTTGTGTGAATCTAAATACGAATAATAGGTAGCTTTACACATTTGTCCTTTCCCTGATTTCTTGGTTACCTTCTTTCGAGTAGAAACTTCAGAAACAAAATCCTTTAGAAATGACATGATGGGATCATCGAATGTGTTGTGGCAATTTGATTTGAATTGTTAGACCTTGGAAAGGTTATGAAATAATTTATAAGAAATTATATGGGAGTTGCTGCGTTTCGCATTAGAATAAAACAAAGGCTTTTTTTCGTCTGCCGAAGCTAACTTTATATATATCTATAGGCGATGCTGCTCGGGATTTCAACAACAACCAAGGTGAAGACCTATGGAGACCTGTCGATAACCTCTCATCTAAGGGCTCAGGGTCTGGTGTTGTTACCTCTGAGATCAATCGCAAGAAATTAGAAAATATCGAGAACTTAGTTCAGAAGCTGAGAAGGTTGAACTCGAGTCACGATGAAGCCAGAACGGACTACATTGCATCACTCTGCGAGAACACAAATCCTGACCACAGATACATTTCGGAGATATTGTTGGCTTCAGGCCTCCTACTCAGAGACCTCGGGTCTGGCTTAACGACGTTTCAGCTTCATCCCTCGGGCCATCCCATCAACCCCGAATTGTTTTTCGTGTTGGAGCAAACAAAAGCGAGCAGCCTGCAGCAGCCAAAGGAAGGATGCGGTACTGAAAAGGGCGCGGGCGCCAAGTCATCAGACAAGGAGAAGCTTCACAGGAAGCTCATATTTGATGCTGTCAATGAAGTCCTTGTTGGGAAATTGGCTTTGGTTAGTGTCTCTCATGAACCCTGGTTGAAGCCCGAGAAACTGGCGAAGAAGACCCTCAGCGCGCAAAAGCTGCTCAAGGAATTGTGCCACGAGATCGAGCAGTTTCAGACCAAGAAACTAGAGTTCAGCTTGGAGCCGGAGGATGATTCTTTGAAGACCATCTTGTGTGAGGATGTGATGTGCCGGTCCGGGAGTTGGACAGACTTCTCTGGTGAGATTTCTGGGGTGGTGTTGGATGTCGAGCGTTCGATATTCAAGGACTTGGTAGACGAGATTGTTAGGGGAGAGGCGGTGAATTTGCGAGGCAAGCCTGGAAGACGCAGGCAACTGTTTGGAAAGTAGTATTTTTTTTTCTTGGAAATTCTTTAGTGATTGGTTTCCACTTTTTATGATCTTTGGCTTTTCTCCTCTATGCAATTTAATTGTCAAATTGTCATTTTCTCTGACCAAAGGTGTAATAATTTTCTTGTGAAGAACTATAGTTCTGTTCTCTTGGATGTGTAAAGAAAATTAACTTCGAAAAATTTACAAGAGTTATTCTTAAGGATAAACATAAATATGAAACCCCATTTCTTAGCTTGCATGAAATTTTAAATTTCGTTGTCTTTATTTTGTATAGAAGTTAAGTTGAGTACTTGTTGGTCCTGATCAAGTAGTAACTCTTCGGATGTTTTTTGCATATTTCTTCATCCAGTAGGCGTGCTTGTTTCCGGGCAATAAATGTCAATCTCTTTCGTTATCGGTTAGTTTTCGTATTAGCACATCGGGCGCGAGGAACCAAAGAGACGATTGAAGACTTACTAGTTCCTTGGGGGCCTAATATTCATTCTACTTTTTTTATTATGTTAATTGTATTTAGGAAAAAATAGCTTTTTGCACTCCAATTCGTGCTACATTTCGCGAATGCATCTTATTCTTTAATTTCGTCCTGTTTGCATCCTGAATTATTTAACTTAGACCATTTTGCACCCTCCATCCAGTTCTGTTTGGTTTTCCATAAACTTGAGTGGCAATTGAGTAACTTGGAGAAATTAAAAGGGTAATATGGTGAAAATTGGGGATTAAAACTCCGAATCAAAGGCAAGTCTCCTCCTCTCCCCCAATTTGTGAATCTAGGGTACGAACTATGGCCTAAACACTAAATGACAACTCTCCTCTCCCACAATTCGCAATTTTAGGTTACGAACAAGAAAAATCCGTTCCACCAAACCAACAAAAATTGCTACAAAGAAATGACCAAAATTTTTAAAAATTAAGTTATTAGCCACTTATACATAAGAGAAGTAAGGGCATAAAAAGGTAAATGCACATTATCATGTAGTTAAGAAAATGGCTAAATATAAAATAGACTAGAAAAACTATATTGAGAATTAATATTAATCAATTTGCTAAAAAAAACAACAAAGAAAATTAATTAAAATAATTTTGGTACGTATAAGGGTAAAAGTGTAATTAAAATTTAATTAAGAAAATAATTAATATTGATTGAATATTAATGAGAATATCTAATTTTCTCAAAAAATATTGTAAATATTAAGTCAAATCAATATAAATTTACAATTTTCTAAAAAAAAAACCGAAAAAATCAATCAAACCCAGAAGAATGGAAAAGCTTGAAAATAATACTACCATAATTAGTCTAATTTATTGTAGATGCCATAGGAATCTTTAGTTTAGTATATTAGAATAAGGTGCCGAAAAGAAGCATGGATCAAAATCTCCCTTTCAAAATTGAGAAATTTTGAAAAATGCTTTTTGTTGAGCAATTTGTTTTGAAAATATCACTTTAAATAAAGGTTTGAGGTCCACTTTTTAGTAATAAATTTGACCTAATTGCTCTTTTTTTCTTCGCAAATGAGGAAGATCTCCTCTCTTATCTTCTTCACTTATAAGAAAAAGAACGACGAAAAAGAAGGACGATTCAGTAAAATCTGATACTAAAAAGTGGCATTGACTCCAATTTTTTTTTGTCAAAAGTGACATTTTTCAAAATTTTCCAAACCCAAGCCCATTCTCAATTTTCTCTCCACAAGCAGCTAGTTATTACAGTTATGTTTTGTTTATGTTTTCTATTTCGTTTTTGTTTATTTATTTATTTATTTTTTGGAGGTGCATAACACACTTCTAATTTTCCGATGGGTAATATTTGCACATATGGTCCTTAAACTTATAAACTTCGTACACTTTGGTTTCCGAACTATTTTTATAAAACTTACGGCTTTTAAATTTTTAATTTTTGGTGACTTTAGTCTTTATCCGTCAATTTTAATCAAATTGCAATCATAATTCCATATACATCACTAACATTAGTTTCCAATTACATAAAAATAAGTTATATGAGTCAAAATTATATAATGATTTTTATTTAATTAGAGAATATATTTAAAAAAATTTAGGAAATTTTCATTTAATTGTAAAACTTAATGTAATTTTGACTTATCTACTTTAATTTTCATGCAATTAGAACCTAATACAAGTGATATACATATAATTTTGATAAAAATTTAAGAATAATACGGGCTAAATTTGCCAAAAATTAAAAATTTAAGAACCATAAATACCTATAAAAATAATTTATGTACCAAAGTGTATAAAATCTAAAGCTAGAGGGGGCGGCGCGCCAAATATCCTTTTCTAATATAAAGAAGCTGGAAAGCCCCTACCTAAAGATTTAGTAAAATAACACGTGACTTTCATTATGTTAATTTATGTTTCCTAATCCTGTTCGAATTTCAACAAATCACGAATATTTTTATTTATGTAAATGTAATAATATTTCGTTAACCTTAATACACCAGTCCGTTGTTCATTGTTCATTGTTGTATCCTCACTAGACTAGGACTAGGTTTAAGACTCTAGTTTATCCGTTGTTTATTTGGGTTTAATATTTATATAGCACTCGTCAATTCACTGGTTTATTCATACCACGTTAACCAGAGAGAGTTACCGAACGATCAAATACTGTCAGAGGTGCGTTTTCTTTTTATTCCTTTTTCTATTATTATATTTCTAAAATCGAAGAAAATTATGTGCTTTCATAAAGGACAGAGCTAGCTTAGACTCGAGGGCTTGGAGTCTTTTGGTCTTGCCCATTATAAATTTGAGAAATTATAGTGAATACCCAATTTTCAAAATTTAATGTAAGTTATTACTCAATCTTTTGAAAAATATAGCCAATTACTTAAAAGATGTAATTACTTACACAGTGATAAGTGGTGGTAATTCACTTTATTACCAAAAGCATGTGCAAATAATTCACAAATTGATTAGAAACTCAATTACTTCAAAAGTTTGGGTATTTATTTTTATTGCTATATAAATTCTGGGTATTTGCCTACTTCACCCTTATAATTTTTGGCTCAAAATATATATTTTTTTATTTTTCAAATGGCCATCCTAAATTTTTAAAATTTTACTTTACTATTACTTTTTTTTTTTAAATGTATTACCTCAAACTCTCCTTAATCTTAATTTCTGGCCGCTGCAGCTTGCATATAATATTTGTGAATTTCTATATCTTGTTTTTATTAAATATCATTACGTGCTTTAAATATTTAGTTTTATAAATAAATTGTTCACACCTCACTCCTAGTTTATAATGCAAAGATCATAATTATATACGCATTGTACAAAATATCATTATAAAATCACAAATTAAACCACGATATGCATGCATGTTCTTCCAAAATTCGCATTAATATACGGTTATATATAATCTTCTCATAATACGATTTTTATCATATATATTTTTGCAGAGCTAGCGACTATATATCATCACGATGGAAGACGGGTTAGCCCTAATGCAGAGGTGTTTCGAGAAGTTACAGATCATTCTCGATGCCGGAGAATCGCAGCGTAATTCCATCATGACGAGCGAAGAGTACATGAGCGCCTACTCGACCGTCTACAACCTCGCCAACGCCCGCGCGGACAACGCGCGCATCGTCTACGACAACTACTGCGCCACCCTCCGGGCGTACCTCCACGAGAAGGTCGTGCCGTCGCTGCGGCGCCGCAACCACCGCGGCCCGGCGGGGCTGCTGCGCGAGCTCGCGGGGCGGTGGCGCGCGTACTCCGTCCTGATGCGGTGGCTCTCCCACTTCTACTCCTACCTCGACCGCTGCTACGTCCAGCTGATGAGCGGCGTCCCCTCGGTGCACGACTCGGGCGCGGTGTGCTTCCGCGACGTGGTGTTCGAGGGGATCAGGGGCGAGGCCGCCGAGGCGGTCCTCGCGCTGGTGGAGAAGGAGCGGAGGGGCGGCGGGAAGGCCGACCGCGCGCTCGTGAGGAGCGCGGCGGTGGAGCTGTTCGTGGCGATGGGGATGGGCGACATGCGGTACTACGAGGAGGGGTTGGAGGCGAAGTGGGCGGACGCCGCGGGGGAGTACTACTCCCGCAAGGGGGCGAGCTGGATCGAGGTTCACTCGTGCCCCGAGTACTTGAAGTTGGCCGAGGACGCGCTGCGGGAGGAGCGGGCGAGAGTGGAGAGTTACTTGCGCCGCAGCAGCGAGCCCAAGGTGGCGGAGAGGGTCCGCCAAGGGCTGCTTGTGGCCAACGCTCGTCGGCTTTTCGAGAATGAGGAGTCCGGGTTTCGGGCTCTTGTTCGGGACAACAAGACCGAAGACCTCGAGAGGCTTTTCGGGCTTTACGTTGAGACCCCGCAGCAGCTCGGGCTTGCCGCCGAGCTGTTCCGCCAGCATGTGGCCGAGGAAGTCTTGGGATTATTTTCCCATGTAGCCGAAGAAGCCTCTTCCGTAGAGCTAATCAGAAAACTAATCGAGCTTCACGAATGGTATAGCGTCAAGTACGTGGAGAGTTGCTTCAAGAGTCACACTCTGTTCCGGAGGGCTTTTATGGAAGCCTTCGGGCAGTTCGGGAGCAAGACTTTTGCGGGCAGGACGAGCGCCGAACACATCGCCATCTTCTGCGACGAATTCCTCAAAAAAGGCGGTGACGGCGAGAGGAGGAAGACGAGCGACGACGCCATCGAGAAGACCTTCGACGGCATCGTTCAGCTCCTCGCCTATGTCCCCGACAGGGATCTCTTTTCCGAGTTCTACCGCAAGAAGCTCTCCCGCCGCCTCCTCTTCAACCAAAGCGCATGCCACGACCACGAGACGGGCATCTTAGCCAAGCTAAAGCACCAATTCGGCGTCCACTTCACCTCCAAAATGGAATGCATGCTCAGCGACATAACCATGGCCAAGGAGAACCACGAAGGCTTCAAGAAATTCCTCCGAGAAAACCCCGAAAAAGGCGTCGACACTTCCGTCACCGTCCTCAACAATTTCCACTGGCCGACCTACAAGTCCTCGAGCCTCGTCATCCCCGCCGAGATGGCGAGGTCCGCCGAGGCCTTCGCTCGATACTACTCGACGCTCTACCCAAGCAGACGCCTCACATGGAACTACTCCCTCGGAAGCTGCCACATCCAAGCGGGCTTCGCCGCGAAAACCATCGAGCTCGTCGTCTCGACGCACCAAGCCGCAGTGCTAATGCTCTTCAACACGAGCGACACGCTGAGCTACCAAGACATCAAAGCTGAGCTGAAGGCCGAGGACGAGGACTTGGCCAGGCTCCTTCACTCCCTCTCCTGCGCCAAGCACAAGATCCTCCGAAAGACGCCGGGCAGCAGCAAAACCGTCTCGAGGGACGACGTTTTCGGGTTCAACGAGGGCTTCAACGACGCGATGCGGCGGGTGAAGATCCCTCTGCCGCAGGCCGTGGACGAGAGGAAGGCGGTGGTGAAGGCGGTGGACGTCGACAGGCGGCACCAAATCGACTGCGCGATCGTGAGGATCATGAAAGCAAGGAAGGTTTTGAAGGTCCAAAGGCTGGTGAGGGAGTGCATTGAGGTGCTAAGCCTGATGTTCAAGCCTGATGTGAGGTTGATTAAGAAGAGAATTGATAATCTCATGGAGAGAGAGTATATTGAGAGGGACTTGGAAGATTCCACTGTGTTGAAGTACATAGCTTGACCACATTTACTAATTGGGATTTTTTATTTTTATTTTTTGCTGTATTGTAAATTAGTAATTGTTAACTTAGGTGGTAATTTTGAAAATTTTCTATTTATATGGATTATTTGTTACTGTGGTTTTAGAGGCTGTAGTCTATATGGATTATTTTTTGTCACAGACAGTTTGGTATTATTATTATTATTTTTGTCAGTTTTACCTCTCAATTAAACGTTTTTTGGCATGAAGCAAATCACCTATCGAAATTGTCTGTCAGCTCTTTTATAGGACCAATCAAAACTTGCCACATTATTGCCAAACTTTGTCATTGATTTTATTACTAAATGGACGTTTCCTGCTCCATTAGTTTACAAGAAAAAGTTGTCTCGTATTCCCTCCCTTTTGTTACTCCGAAATTTGTCAACCTTTGCTTGTCCTTCTCCTTAACAAAATCTTTATTCTATGCAAGTCAAACTCTGCAATTTTCTTCAGATTTTACTAGTATGCGAAAAAGTTTGCAGCAACTGAAAAATTATGAGTTAAGTCATGCCTTGTTACATAAATCTATATATTTTATAACTAGGGACGGAGGCAGACTTAGATGATAAGAGGGCAAACTTACACAACAAATATATTTGTGTCAAAGTTTTATATAAATATTCATAACTATAGCCTATATATTCTAAAGTGTTAATTATGTTAACAATATGTTAAAATACATGATGTATGTTTTGCAGTTGCGAAAATCATATATAATTGAATCTATACTAAAGTTTTCAGCAATTTTTTTCAATGTACACTAGCAAATAATTGATTAACAATTCATCTTTCATCTTGTTGTAAAGTGTATTCTTGACTATATTTCATACATATATATATTTTTATATTTATTTATAAATTTAGAATTTCTTAATCTTAACAGGCTTGGGTTTAGCTTTAATTTTTTTTTTAAATTAATATATATGAACTATAGATAATTATTGATTTTGATCCACTTATTACATAAATAAATAATTAATTCAATTAGGCCATAAATAAACAATAATTATTGCGTTTGACTCACTTATTACATCAATAATTCTCTAGTACCATAGAGTTCTCTAATAAGATTGAAAAAAAAAAATTACAAGTGATTAAGAAGTTGATACTTAAAAAGAGAGAGAGAGAGAGAGAATTTTTTTTGGGGGGGGGGGGGGGGGGGGGGGGGGGGGGGGGGGGGTGGGTTGGGGCGGCCGCAGCTTGGCCCTTAACCACACCTAAATCCATCCCTGGTTAAAACATTTTTTTTCTTTCATTATGGATTGATGTAATGCTCAATTTTTTATTATTTTATTTGAATATATTATTTTGGCTAATCTATACAATATATTAAGGCCCAAAAGCGTTTCTTAAAAGGGTTCGTTCCCCTTTTTTGCGGTTTTTAGGGAGATTTTTTTTTTGGGCACTTTTTTTAAATGCATTTTTGAGGTAAAATTGAAAATATATTCCTAAGAGTTGGGTCCCAATATGAATAAAAAAATACGGGGCGAAAAAATTATAAATAAGGATAAATAACAAAAATATAAAGACCCATGTGCAAAGAAAAAAAAAATAAAACTGTCAGAATTTTCTATCTAGGTATCAGAAATTTCGGACAGTCGCTAGCTAGTAATATAACTAATGACAAAAGCATCAGAAAAATTTGACTTACCATAAAAAATTTCTTATACTGGTAAGACGAAAAACAGAACCATTAATAAAACGAAAAAAAACACGCTAAAACCACTCAAACTCAGGAAAAAGAAAACAAACGCACAATGATCAATTGGAAACATATTTGTTGAATAAAGATCAAATATAAAACAAGAAAACTAGCAAAATCATGCTTTAGATAGCACAAACAAAAAAGAAAAAGAAAGCAAAAGCGAGAAAAAAAAAAAAAAAAACTCCGCAAGCAAACTGAAAACGAATAGAATAATAGAAAATTTCTGCACGAATAGAATAATAGAAAATCACAAAAGGAACAAGTCGTTTGAATGCCGGTTGAACAAGAGAAATTCACCA
The DNA here is from genome assembly GCA_018132145.1 of Boehmeria nivea var. tenacissima. Lineage (NCBI taxonomy): Eukaryota > Viridiplantae > Streptophyta > Magnoliopsida > Rosales > Urticaceae > Boehmeria > Boehmeria nivea. The sequence goes on from CM030882.1 coordinate 6,141,769, forward strand.
AAATCAACATTAAAAACTGAATAAAAAAAAGAAGATTGCAAATTCGTTGTAGATCGATTACTTAGCAACGCGACAAAGATTTGAAGAGTTATCTGTAGATCGAATCACCAAAGTAATCGCGAAAATCGCCAGAACAAAAATTACAAATCTGTTTGCAAGCTAAGAAACGAAAAGAGAAAGGTAGAGAAATTGAGAAAACTTGCGTTGAGAACTGAGGAAAATAATAAGGTGAACAAGTTTTATTAAAATGGTAGGGGTAAGATAGTAAAATTAAGTTAATTAGTTTGAACTAATGGCTAATAGCTTAATAAATCAAAATATGTGTTATTTCTTGCAAACATATGTGAAACATGTGCTACTTGCTTAAAAAACCCATATAAATAATAGGCAATTGGATAATTATTAAAGATAATATCATAATCACTATATATTTTGATAAAAAGTCATTTTAAAATCAAAATTCAATATCGTAAAAACTTAACTAAGTTTAGTTCACTTATTTATCTTTTTAATTGATACTTGTGTCAATATCCCGCATTATTATAAAAGAAAAATTAGCTTGCATCTCTATCCCTTTTTCATCTTATTAAAAAGTTTGACAAAATTTAGGGGTCAGTTTAAAACTTTTCATAAAATAAATATAAGAAAGAAAAAAAAATTTGCAGGTCAAAAATTAAGGAAAAAACAACTCAAAACAAAACAAAGCAAATCGAAGATGGTGCCTGCTCAGCAACAAATTTTTAATAGATAAAATTAATGAAAACAAACAATGGAGAAAGAGTTGGCCTCCGTAGCATAGTGGTAGTGCGTTCGCTTCGTAAGCGAAAGGTCGCGAGTTCGATCCTCGCCGGGGGCTTCTATAGCACTTACTTTTCTCTTTTACTACAATTTTGTTGTAAAAAAATTATAAAGCTGGATAACAACGAAAAACGAGACGTAAAATTAAAAGAGCTCAAATAATCAAGCAGAGAACGACAACCAATTATTAAATAGACAAACGAACAATGAAAGTGTAAAAGATTGTCATATAATTTCATGTATGTTATCTATAGTTATCATTTCTATTAGCAAATTACTTATAATTCTACCTTTTTAACATTTTCAGAAAATAAAAATCATTAAATATACTATGATCTTCATTAGTTAAGCAATGGGTTTATATTTTTAAATAGGATAAATTTTATAGATGCCCCATATATTTAGAAGTTTGCATATTTTTGTCTTTCTATTTTAAAATATCTCATCAGTAGTTCTTAAACTTTAAAATTGGTTTAGGTCATGTCTGATTTGCTTATCCGGATGATTCATTTTTATCTTATGAAATGGTAAAAAATAGTTCATTTTTTAACCATCCAAATAGTTTGGAGGAATGTACAAATCATTTTTAATCCATTCAAATGATTTTACCCTTTGTCTGGAAAAATCATTCAAGTGTTTATATTTTCATTCTTTTTTTACTTTACTGATCTTAATATAATATGTTTAAATCTCAACCATTTAATTCAACTCAAATTTAAAAAAGTCAACAACCATTTTAAATGACTCATTCAAATATCTTCCCCAAACAAAGGGTTAACCATTTGTAAATGTTTTCATTCAACCCATTTATATATTTTTTACTTTACTAATATCAATATAAAATACTTAAATCTCAACTATTTAAATTACTTCAAAATTTAAAAAGTTAACAAATGTTTATTTGAATGGTTTGTCATATGCTCATCCAAAATAGTCATTTTTTTTAATCCAAAATGTGCTCATCTAAAATGATTATTTTTTTGGCTCAAATAAGTAAAAAAGTTTAGTCAAACTATTTAGATGGAGTATTTTCATTTAAATGACTACAAAAAACAAGAGGTTAATTTGTCACTTCCATCCGCTTTCGGCCGAACTTTAACGAAAACAATTCACGTGGATGACGCATGACAACATATTTAGAGGTAAATCTCTAAAATAACCCACATATTAAAATTTAGGGTTAATGGCTCATTTGGTACCTGAACTTTGACTCGGGTGACAGTTTGGTACCTATTCTTTTTTTATTAGCAACGTTAGTACCTGAACTTTTTATTTGTTGCTACACCGTTAAAATTTGAAAATTCCGTTTATTTCTTCACGTGACTTGCACGTGATTAGCATTTTAAATTAAAATACCAAAAATGCCCTTGAATATTTATTCACCCAATCCACCATTGATATTGTTCCTTCATCTGCCCTCCGCCCACCTCCCTCCGCCCTCTGCCGCCCTCAGCCCGCCCCACTCCGCCCTCCACCCACCTCCCTCTGCGACCCTCTCCGCCCTTAGCCCGCCCCACTCCGCCCTCAGCCCTCTCCCCTCCGCCCTTTGCCCTCCGCCCACCTCAACCCTCTGTCCTCCGCCCTCTACCCCCCTCTGCCCTACTCAGCCCTCCGCCTCCCTTCGCTTTCCGGCCCCCTCGACCGCCCTCTACCGCCCTAAGCCCTTCCCACTCCGCCCCTCTCTATTTTCCGATCCCCTCTGCCCTCGGCCCTCCTCCCCGCTCTGCTCTCCGATCCCTTCTTGATATTCTTTATGGGCGTTTTCCTCGAATACCCACTTGGCGACGAGGATTCTGAGACTCCTGGATATTCGCCTTGTTTCCAGTGTCGTTTTTTGCCTGAAGAAGAAGAAGAGTCTTTGGTTGTTGTTGTTGGCACAGCAAATGCGCAGCGAAAAGTGACCCAATTGGGGTTCTGGGTTTTGGGGCTGAGAGCGTTGGGTTTGGGTTTGGTTGTGTTGGTGTTTGTGTGGGAGTAGGAGAGAGGATATCGGAGCAGAGAGGAAGAGAAGGAGAGATATTTCGAAGCCATTGGCTTTTGGGTTTTTGGGTTTTTGGTCGCCAAGTGGTTTTTAGTGAGAGAGAGATTTTGTTGGAGAGTATGAGAGAGACAGAGAGAGGACAAGAGGGTGTGTTACCGTGCTGGGTTGGGAAACTTACAAATGTGGCTTCAAACGACATTGACGAACCCCGACCCCCTTGCGACGCCTCCTTGACGAACCCCGACCCCCTCCACCTCCCTCCCGACCCCCTCCGCCCACCTCCCTCCAACCCCCTCCGCCTTGGGCGTCCGGCACGACACCCCCCTATCGACTCCCCGACGAGCCCCTGATGCGACGCCCCCTTGACGACCCTCGACCCCTCCGCCCACGACGCGACCCCAGCGCTCGCCGACCACCGACCCTGACGCAACCCCCCTGTGCTCCTCGACCCCTTCCAACCCACGCACGCCCAACCCAAGTAAAAAATAATAATAATAACTATAAGAAAATTAGGATTTTTAGTTCAAGGGTATTTAGGACATTTTCGTATGTGAGGAATTGCACATGCAATTCGCGTGCACATCCCGTTAAAAATCTAACAGAATATTTCAATTTTAACGGTGTAGCAACAAATAAAAAGTTCAGGTACTAACGTTGCTAATAAAAAAAGAATAGGTACCAAACTGTCACCCGAGTCAAAGTTCAGGTACCAAATGAGCCATTAACCCTAAAATTTAACAACTAAAATTTTTAAAATTTACATACTGATACACCCTAATCATAAAAATTACATACACCCTAAAAACACATGGTTCTTCTTCTTTTTCAAATCAAAACACCAAAGCAATGCTTTTAGCAGAAAAAAAACAAAACCACAACGACGCTTTTAGTAAAAAAAAACTTCTCTGTGTATGCTACAAATCTCAATTTCCATTAATTCAACCCCTTCGTATGCTGAGCTAATAACATATATCCGTTAAAAAGATAAAACAAACAAAAATTCCAATTTCAAAAGAGTTGACCAAAAAATGTTAAAATTCGTCAGTATATTTTATAGTAATAGAATGAGCTGAAAACTAGAGCGTTCCAACACTGTTTTTTTTTTTTAATTAAGAAAATAGTAAAAAATATTAGCATCAGAAAAGTACTAAAATATATGCAAGGAAAATTCAATAAAAGAAAATAAAATTTATATATGGGATATGTGACATCCTCATATTAATTAAATTGATTTAGCACGTAATCCAAGATAAATGTCGGATGATTATTATATTAGATATATACGATCAGAATTGTTTTATCAAATAAGAAATTTTCTTATATTTGAAACAAATTATTATGCAAATATTTATGAAAATTGAGAAAAGTACAATCTGCACAAAAATAAATATAAAAGCTCGAATTGTTTCAAAATATAATTCGATGAACGAAAATGAGAATTTTGAGTTAGAAGTTGATTTTATTAGGATTTGACCAAATTAATATAATTTATCAATTTAAAATTTTATCATTTTACAATTTATTTAATTTCAAGATCAAATGAGTACATATTTATTTGATGAAGAAAATAATTATAGCACATTTTGATCCTAATATATTTAGATTGAAAATAATAATTATTTAACGATTATTATTAGAGATTTTTGGTTAGATGGCTAGTTAATAGCTTTAGTTTTAAAGAATTGATATAAGTTTGTTATAATTAAGTTATTTGTCATTTTTTTGGTTTTCTAGACATTATATATTGATTTTTTTGCCCTTTGTTACGGAAGGTAACAAATGTTACAAACTATAACAAATTTTGTTACACGTTTTGTAAAAAGTTTTGATAGACATCATAACAATTTTATTACAAGAGGTAACAACTTCTGATACAGATCGTGACAGACAAAATTTGATACACATATATAGGCGTAAAAATTTGGAATAAACAGTATGGGTAATTATTTACCTGGTGGAATGGTAAATTTCGGGTATTACCCGGTGGAATTTTCGGGTAAATTTTGGGTATTACCCGGATATATACCTGAAATTATCCGGAATAAAAAAAAAGGAATGCTTTTTGCCAAGCTTTTACCCGGATAAGTTATAACCATTCCACAATATTTTTTAGTCATGGCCAAAATTTTGTGCAATTGTGGCGTGTAGTGGCATGATGATAGCGTGATGCAGTGCAGTGCAGATTGTGCAGTGTGGTGCGCAGTGCAGTAATATTTGTTGTTATTTTTTATTAAATGACTTAAATTATTTTACTGATATTTTAGTTAAATATTAGTTGTAATATTTACTACTTCAAAATATAATGATCAAACTTAATTTAATTTTCACAAACTTTATTATTAAAAAAAACATTATAAAAAAAACTAATAAAAAAATGAAAAAAAAACTTAATTTTATTATTATTTATTTAAAATCCGAGTAATGACCTGGCTATTCCATGGCTATTCTATGGATTCATTCCATGGAATTCCATAGAATGCATTATTTATTCCATAGAATGCCATGGAATTCCTCATTTGCACGCCTACACATATGTAACAAAATGTCTAATTTTTATTACACATTTGTCTGTTACAATTTGTATTAACATTTGTTTCATTTCGTAACAAACATTATTATAATCCGTAACAAATTTTGTTACAAATTGTAACAAAACTTGTTACGATATCATGTAACATAAAACACACCTAGAATCTCGATCCTCATATTCCCATTAAAAAAAAAAAAAAAAACTCAAGAGGTTTTTAACTTGGTACTCAAATTTCTCATCGAAGGTCCGGCGACGGTGTTGCTGATCTTGGCTCGGCTGTCTGTATCCTCGGGTGAGGATTGTTAGGTTTCAGTGGATGTAAATGGAAGGCTTGGTTTCAGAGAAGTCGAGGGAGTATCGCGGCAGATCATCGTGGTTGTGGCCGGGGGAGGAGGAGAGAGAGAGAGAGAGCTGCAATGAGGAGATTGAGAAGGACTCGAAGCTGTCTGAGGAGCTCTCGCCAGCGACGTACTCCTCCTATGGTTAGCTTAGCCCTCGCATCTTCCTAAGCCACGAGCTCCTGAACGATAGCGACCATGGTGAAATGATGCCAAAGCGCTTCCCACTCCTCCTCCGACAGCTTCTCAACTGACGGATCCGTAGGAGCTGCCGTCAGATCTACAGGAGACGCCGTCGGATCCGATGGATTTCGAGTTCTGCCTCGAGGAGTACCCCGCCGACAATCTCTTCTCCGACGGGGACCTCGTCCCTTTCCATCTCTCCTTCGCCCTGATCAAAACCTCGGTCCAGGGCCAGGCTTCAATGGAGGAAGATATAGCTCCGGCGGCTTCAGCCTTAAAGTCATATCGAAGGGACGACCTTTCCTGAGCTTTCGTCTCCGGCAACAATCGAGCGAGCGAGATTAAGAGAGATTGAGTCTCTAATTTTGGTTTCAAAGCAGACAATGGATTGGTGTGTGGCTGGATTTTGGCTGGTTACCGCATTTTAGGAATTTTGAGTCAATATAAATGGGCTTAATGGCAAATAACTCAAAGGAAAAATTGCAAAAAAAAGCCAATCTCTTTGCCACTTATTAATTTATACCCCGACTAACTTACGCCCGTGATTTTTCTATTGCAATGACCAAAATGCCCTTTCTTATAATAGTTTTTCTTAACCCTTATCAATGTGTTTCTTCTTTCTCTGGGCAAGCCTCAAACTCCATCGCAAGCCTCTACTCTTCGTCGTGCCGTCGGCAATCTTGTCCGGTGTCCATTCAGCCTGAGCATTCGTCTATAGCTTCCATCTTCGGCGACCCAACACTCACAAGGATGGCAATCGCAGCTCTATATTTCTCGTTGCTCCGGCCACCCAATCTCCAATCTGCTCTTCCAATCAGGTGCTTTTCCTTTCTTTCCGTCTCCAATTCTTCGCCAACTTATTTCTTTCTTGAATCTTCACCGTTTTATTTGATTTTTGACGATTAAGTTTCGATATGTTCGAAGTTTGGTTAAGTTGTGCTCGGTGTATATTGATGCGAACAAACTTCTTTTTTTCTCTGTCTGGTTAATTTCTGTCTTATTTGAATTTATTCAAGTAAAACCAATTAAAGATGAGTTATAATTATAAATCTAAAAGAACTGTTGCTCTTTCCTCAAGGAAAAAAACTATATTCTATCTGGGCAAAGAAGAGTTGGTTTTTCTTATTGTTTTAGATTGTTTCTTTCGTAATTTCATCTTGGATCGCTTGTCAAATTTCAATTTGTAGACTAAACTGATGTACAAAGTTTAAAGAAATACGTTTGTGGTTTTTTTATTTATTTATGTATGTGATAATTATTAGAAGCACATGTTCAAAATGTATACAAGGGTATTGTTAATTGTTTGAATTGAAACATGATTTTACGTTCGTTCTTTTATTAAATTGACTAGAAAATATGTATATTTATCAAGATTCATCAAGCTAAAATGGGGTTCTCTGGGAAAGCTACTCAAATGTGTTAATTGTTTGGATTAAAATCAAGTATAGTGATAAATCACTTAATCATTGGATGGTTACCCATTAAGTTACCATTAAGTAACTCAATGAGTTACCCCAAACTATAGTAATAACTCACTAAATTGTTGGATGGCAGCTCACCGACTTATCATTAAATAGCTCACTTAAGTTCCTATTAAAAAACTTTACTGGATTGAGTTACTATCTAACTAGTTTATTGAGTTATTTGATGGTAACTCAGTGAGTTACTATTTGGTAACCCATTAGATTACTATTAAACTTACCACTAGATTACTATTAGTTGAGTTACTTTTATTTACTTGAAAATGTTAGCAATTTAATAGTTGATTAGCGGTAAGCACATGTGTTTCTAGTAACATTTTGTTTTGGTAACCCACTGAGTTACCATTTTGGTAACCCACTGCGTTACTATCTTTGTTTCAGTGACGGAAGGCTGAATCTCAATTAGAGAAAAAATATGACCAAGATGTTTAATATTTGCGTGGTAAAAAACGCTCTGCAACAACAAAATAGGTAAGTTGAATGTTAAATAGTCATGTTAGCATATGAATTAGTTGTTAATGTTGAACTTAAATGGTTTTTTTTTCTTATTGCGCAGCGGAGATTGTGGCATATATGTCAACTTGTTTGCTCTTTCTTTGATGCTTGATTAGTTATGTGACTTCTTCGACGGATAACCAATAGAAGTTTATACGAAAAAATTACAATTCATCTCTACAATCACGGCATTAGAAAGTTGTGACACAGAGGTCATACCAAGGAGAAAGAAGTAGAACACTTTTGGAACATTTTTCGATGTTAGTTTAGTTTTCGTTGTTGGTTTGAGTTTGATGATTCTCAAGTCTTTTTTAAGTTGGATATATAATGAAGATGTTCTAATGGTGTTCACTTAAACTAACTATTTCATCATTTGTCCAGATCTTTGTTTATGTAAGTCTTCATTGCTCAAACCAATTACTCATAACATGGATTTTTTTTGCTGGAAAATTCATAATATGGATTGATAATTGTATATGATATATCTACCTTTTTTTTTTGGTCTTGTATTTATCGTTTATAAGCAAATAACAAAATAAGAATCATAAAGACATCCAAATCAACGTATAAAAATGAATAAAAAAAAGGAGAGTGAAACGAACAAACTATTTTGCAAGGCATTTAAGAATTAACATTAATAACAAAAGAGTGAATCATGTTGTTGCTTGCTTCATTTGAAATGCCAAATCTTGTATCCATCAACTCAAGCTCATTGTCTTCAGTAACACACAAAGGGGAAGCTTGTTAAATCCTTGTCTTTTTTTTTTAACTCCAAGTAAAACAAGACATCATAGTCACTCGAGATTCTTATCATAGGTGATCCTTCTCGAGTTTGGTACTCTACTGCAATGTTGTGCATTGGCGGCTCCAAAAAAATCTTCTCAATTAGTAGCTTCACCATTTCTTTATATGTACAGCGAGTGTCAACTAGTACTCTGGTCATTTTAAAGCTTACATAGAAGTTCTTCTCGTCCCAACGTTCACTATGTTTAACAAACACATTGATATTTGAATCCATATCTGCAAACAAACATAACGGGTTATCTTGATAAGTAACCATGACTATTTTAATTTTTTAAAAAAAAATATTACTGAATTTAATGTTAATATATACATTTCAGGTTTAAAAAATGAGTTTTTAGATGGTAACTTAACTTGCTGATTAAGATAACTCACTGAGTTACCACTTGGTGACCCACTGAATTACCATTTAAATTTTAGGCAATCCACTTGTTAGGTACATTCTAGTTCGGTATAACATTTGGTACAACACTAAACCAATTGATTTCGTGACTAAGGTTAGAAGACAACTGAGTTTAAGGATGGTAACTTACGAAATTCAACTTTTTGATTCGGTAACCCACTGAGTTACCACTTGGTGACCCACTGAGTTACTATTTAATTTTTAGGCAATCCACTTGTTAGATACATTCTTGTTCAGTATACCATTTAGTACAATACTAAACCAATTGATTTTGTGACTAAGGTTAGAAGACAACTGAGTTTAAGGATGGTAACTTACTAAATTCAGCTTTCTGATTCGGTAACCCATTGAGTTACCACTTGGTGACCCACTGAGTTACCATTTAATTTTTAAGCAATTCATTCGTCTGATACGTTCTGGTTCGGTATACCATTTATTACAATACTAAACCAATTGATTTTGTGAGTAAGTTTAGAAGATAACTGAGTTTAAGGATGGTAACTTACTAAATTCAACTTTCTGATTCGGTAACCCATTGAGTTACCACTTGGTGACCCACTGAGTTACCATGGGTATGATAAAAATTACAAGAACGTACACCACTGAATCCTTCAACCATTACAATATTCATTCAATCAGATTCTTCATGGCCAAGGACTACCAAAGCAAACCAGAACTCATCACTTCCTATTATGAAAAATGAAAGACAAACAAACACCACTTTTTCAAAATTACTAAACATATTTTCGGTTGCAAAACACAATAGCATGACAGATCTAAAACTATCATACTCATGAACACCATTCACAACCAAGCACTATTAAACCAGGGGTTGAAGATTTGAAAATGAAAAGTTTTTTGGATTGTGGAACAGACAAATGAACTACCAAACCAAATAAAATCCATTGCTTATACTTACATTTTTTTCGATGCAGATCGGAGAGGAACTATTAATACTTCAGCTTTTCCGGTGCCGTCGCGGAGGAACGATCCGACGGAGAAAGATCTCGAATAGACGCCGATTAACTTGAAATAAACTTCTCAAGCTCAAGCGCTGCCTAGTTTTTCGGCGAGTTCCGACAAGAGAGGTAGGAGGTTGGACGTTGATGGAGTTACTAGACTCCATTGTTGAATCCATTATTGAAGCTGTTGAAGAGAAAGCTTCTAGAGAAAAAAAAATGGGTATAGTAAGGGTAATTTTGTCTTTTAAAATTTAAAGTATAAAAAAAAACGGGGTATAAATAAAAAATGCATTTATGATGGGGTATAGATCATTAAGTGTCCAATCTTGGGGTATTCCTCAAAACCTCTCTAACTCAAATATTGTATTCTCAAGTTATTTTTCCAAAAGTTGGGCCTTCAAATGACCAATTAGATAATGAGTCCTTATTTTTATTATTATTATTATTTAAAAAAGGATAAAAATTTATCATTTTTTTTTCTTCTTCTTCTTCTTCTCTACCATCCCCTCTTAAATCTCACACTCTTTTTCTCTTTCTCCGTTGGACAAACCACCACCCTCCTCTCTTTCCTTTATCTCACGGGTCGGTAAGCTATTCGCCGGCCACCTCTGCCCAGCCTCGACGCCAGCGAGCGCAAACTCCGGCGAACCCGCCTCCGCTTTCCTCTTCACGACATGGCCAAATTTCGAACGCCGTCGCTCCGCGCTGAGCATTCACGCCGCCTTCTCTCCGCGGTGGTGGTGCTTTACTGCACGCCCTCCAGTTCCACACCGCGGAGCCCGTGAGTCTTACTGATCCCTCACGTGTGGTTCGTCTAAGCACCGTGCGATCCCGAGTCTAATGAGACTAGCTTGTTGTTAAGCGCCGAGATCCGTGCGATCCCTGATATGCGCGACCACTACGCTACTCCGCCGTCACCGTGAATCTTTCGGTGAGCCCATACCGAGCTCAGCTCGGATCTTCGGCGTGACTCGCTTGCCTTTTCTGTGCTCAACCCAGCCCCCCCAGCTTGAGCGCTACTTCCCCACCGCCATCCTCGCTGACCACGTCAGCGGCAAGGTCCAGCGCCTCGACGCTGTCGTCGAGCACGATGACTGCATCGACAAGACGGGGAAGGCCCTCGCCGTCGAGGACTTCGAGACCGCTGCATTCTTCGTCGAGACAGTCCTTAATTCCGGTTTCGACCAAAGAGAGAAAGAAGTTAATGGAGTCGAAGATAAAGCTCGAAGACATTGTGAAGAATTAGCGGCGAAGGATTGGCGAGACCATCAAACAATCAGCTGCGCCGCTCAGCCTCCCCGGCCAATAGACCTGCAGGCATTAGCTTCGCCGCACGGCACTGTGCTGCTCCGCCTGGTCCCATCAAGCCGCACGACCCGAGCTTGCCGTCATCTTAAATAGGCGAAGCCTGACTCGTCGCGACCAGCCTAGGCTTCGTGCGCTCTAGTTCGTCGCCCTCTGTACGATTGCGGTGGGCTTTTTATTATTGGCAAATTGAGCTGAGGTTTTAGACCGAGCCTTAAATAGAAATTAAATAGCAGAATCCTCTTTCAATACGAGCTTGAGTGGATCTAGCCAAGTCAATTTCGTCTAATACTTTTTTCTTAATGTATGTTTTAGTTCATAATTTATTGTTTTGCTTGGAACATAGTTATTGTTGATAAGGTGACGTGCTTCTTCGATTGTCGAACGAAGGTAAATTTGAGACGAAGTCTGGAATTTTGATTTTGAAAATCATGATTACCGTAATATGGAGGGTCAAGTTCGAATAAGGAGTTTTAGTTGGAAACTGATGTTTGAGTTTTGGTTGATTTACTGTTACAATATATATATATATATATATATATATTTTGTGACCGAACTATGTTTGGTGTTGAGTTTGTTGACAAAAAGACTTCGGCCGGGTTGTTGTAAAAATAGAGAATTCTACCTAAATTTTTTGAACTTGTAAAAAAAAAAAAACGAATGTATGAATTGAGATGAAAATTAATTAACGATAAATAATCTGCCTGGTTATGGATTGGTTTAATGAGTGCAATTAACTCGTTGATCAATAAATTATAGTTTGACAATGAACTTAATGGATAATAATTTATTTCCATTTTAATTTATCGAATTATATTCGATATTATAGTGATTTAGCCTTGAAATATGAATTCAAAAGCTTCTTGATTGCACTTGAGATCTCTGAAAGATCTGACCGTTGAGTGGAACTATAAGTAGCTTGTAAGGACTCGACTTTTCGAGCCATTAAACGTACTTATCTTGCTTAACAAAGCTCGTGAAAAACGTAATAATTTTTTTTAAAACATTTTACAAAAATAACTTGGACTAAGTTACTTTAAATAATACTTTCTTAAAATAGGTCTTAATAATTTAATTACCATAAATATAATCTTATAACAGAATTAAGAAATTAACGAGTTCAACTTTAATAATTAGCAAAGTCATAAAAAAAATATCTTAATCATAGTGCGGAAATAATATTAACGTGGTTTCCCCATGCCTCGTGGCTCCGGACACCGTCGCCGCACAACTCATGAAGCCTCATGCCATAGGTTTCTTACCTATAGTACAAACAAAAAACTTGTGAGCTAAAAGCCCGGTGAAATACAACTATTTTATCACAAACCATGATATGCAATGCATGGCCAATTATGTTCATTTATTAATTCTATTACTAATCTTTCCTAGAGGATCCTCATCGTATAAGTGTACGTACCGAGTTGCGCACCAAACTAATAGGCGATGAGGGTGTACAGGTCCTCGATGACTATTGATCTGTCATATCATATCTTTTCATAAAGACTGCCCTATATTGCCCTTAGGTCGACTCAAGAGACAATATCATAACCTCACTTGTCAGGGTGGTATGACACGGTATTTAAACTTATGTTTCACTTATTAAATCTCGTGACATATAACGTGACATAGCATTAAATAATGTAGCTTATCATATCATCATATCGTTCATAATATGGTTCAATGAAACTTGCTTAGCGATTATAAACAAGGTCATGAACTTCAATTCATAAACATAATCATCATCACATACGTGACATCATCATACACATGAAAACATAACATTATCATGACAAAGCATATCATATTTTTGTTTTGAACTAATCCGAACTACAATGAGATTGTACTCACCTTGGTTGTTTTTAACAGTTAGACTTTTTGTACTTTGGTGCTTGGTCACCTCGACTCTCTAACACCTAGAATCACAACATAAGGTTAAAACTAGTCCTTCGGAGAATTCCTTTACCTAAATCAATTCTCTAAGGTTTGATTCTAAGAAATGCTTGGCGATTAACGTTAAAATATTTCATGATAAGAAGTCTTAAAATGATTACATAGTAATGTAAACGTGTTCATCAAGAAGTCCCCAGATTGACTGGATGACTTGATTAACGCTCTTGTATTACCATATAATTTATTTGTATAAAATAAAACTTAATTATAAAATTCATTTTTTAAAATTAAATAATTTGACCTAATTTGAAATTTCAATTTAGACCCTATACTACTAATAAAATTATAATTTAGTCCTTATAGAAAGAATTTCGACAAAAATATAAACCCTACCCCCGGGGTTATTACGGTACTTTTCCAACAAACGTGTTAGTCGTTTTGTAATTAACGACCCTTCGTTAATTTAATTATATCTCGTCTTGCGATTAGAACTCACTCCCATCATTGAATTATCCAATTTATAATTGGAATATTTGTTCTTAAATTTTAGTGGCCATTTATTTTGATATCGACTCCATAAAGTGCAAAATTGCACCGCGAGTCCCTGAACTTTTGAAAAATTACAAAATTAGACTAATTTAGAAAAAACGACCCTTTTTGGGTTGTAATATATTTTTGAGGTTACAGCATGAGTTATAATCATATAATTAACCTTAGTTTCAAATTTGAAACCAATCCGAGTTAAAACGAAGCCGAAACGGCTTAAACTCGAAAAGTCGAGATAAACCGTGCAAACACAGTTAAAGAAAGGGAACGAGCTCAGAACGACCAAGTATAATTTGATATTTGATTTCTAAACAGTATTTAGAAGTTTTTAGTAACTTAAGAAAGTCTTGTTAAGTCTCGGGTTAGACGGAATTTGAATTAGGTCAAAACTCAGACCGATGGCTCGAAATAGGGGCGTTTAGGCCTCTTCAAAAGAAGGAAAGGTTCCCGACCCCTCGGACGAGGCCTAAACCGTCCCTAATTGACCCTTAGTGGGCTTGGTGTGTAAAGAAATGATTCTAGGCCCATTTCTAATCCCAAAACCATGGGCCCAAGTGAGAGAAATTGGTTGAGTGTTTAAATGGGTTACGTGGGATAAGTGATGAACCAATGAAATAAATCCGAGGATTGTTTCATTGGTGGCACGTTTAACCCAACCAATCAGAAAACGGGCCATCATGGGCGTCATTTTTGGAGAAAGAGAAGGGAAAATGAAAAGCCTTAGTGTTTTTACTCTTGTTAAATCCTAGCCATAGGATTTGAATCCCTTAACCACCAAGTTTGAATCAATGGCAAAGATTGATTGGAATTATCAATTAATTAGCATAATTAGAATTAAAATCTTGGAGAATATGCATGAATGATATCCGGCCATTGAGGAGAAGAGAGAGAGTGAGAATAGTCATTAAGTTGCTTGGAGAATGCAACTTAATGATGAGAGCCTTGAAAAATGAAAAGTTTTCATCTTGTTAAATCTCAATCGTAGGATGGTTGATGGAAGGGATTGAGGGCTAGGATGAGACTTGAAACTTATCAATTGGATTTATTGAGGAATTAAAATATTTGGAGAGGAGAGAGGGTGAAAATTTCGGCCAAAGAGAGAGAGAGAGACACAAGTGAAACTCTCTCTAAAAACTCACCTAAGTGTAAAAGGATCCTGGACCCTTAAGCTCCCATTTTTGCTTTTCCTTGGCAAAAGTTTGAGGGAGAAAACCGTGGGAAAGAGAGAGAAAAGAGAAAAGAAATAGAAAGCTTTGAGAGAAAGAAATCAAAGGAAAGAAAGACAAGGTTGAGAGAGAGCGAGAAGAGCGGAGCAAGAGAAGCAAAGAAGCAAGGAAGGCTTTGAAAACCCTAGTTCAACAAGGTAAGAAAACCATGACTTGGCTTAAGCTTTTCTCCATGTTTTTGTAACCCTAAACCCAAACCTAAACCATGTATATTCTGCTCTAAGAGGTTGAAGAAACACACAAGGTGGTTTGGAGGCAAACCATAGAGACTACTCGGCCAAAGTAAGAGCACGCCGAAGGAAAGCTCAAAAATTCGAAGCTAGGTATACTCTCTAAACCCTAGAGTGACGTGAGGTTCTTTCTTTCTCTTAAGCCTCCTTTAGTTTAACCATGGATGTAATAGGTTTGAGTTGTAAGTTGCATGGTCTCTTTAAGTTTTAAGTTTGCCGAACACGAGTTTAAGGAAGCTAGAACGGCTAGCTTCCTGATATTTCAACTCGTGTTCGGTTGTGTTTGTGTGTGTTTGGCTTGCATGTCTAGGGTTCGGATTTGTTGTGATTTATCGTCTTTTATGTGTTTGCATGGCTGTTTGTTTATGTTTAAAATGTTGAAATGTTTTCAAAATCTCCATGCACACGACGGTTTCCAACGGACCGAAGTGAAACCCTTCAAAAGATAAAAAAAAAAAAATTGGTGAACTTCTTTTGAAAATTCGAACCTAAGTATTTGTGAAATTATCATGGTTTGTTTGGATGATTATTTGAATGTTTAGTTACTGTTTTTTATTAAGTTTTGTGTTAAAAACCAAATGGAAACCGAAAAGACAATTAGGGATAAGTGTCTCGGTCAAAACCCGTGAAAACGGTTCGAAAGCGTTTAGCTCGAGAATCGTTTTCACGTGAGATTTAAAGATTTCATGAAAGGTTTCAAAAAGGAGTGAAAAATCTCCTTAGAACCTAGAAGCAATCTGTTTAAGTGTTAATAATGAGATTCAGAAAAGTGAAGAATAGCGTTTTACCGAAACTAGTTTCCAAATGACCATATTTTACAAATTAGAAATTGAGTACTCTATTTTCTATTATCAAAATAGATTTAGAAATCAATCATAAAGCTTACTGCCCTTAAGCAATTATTAAGAATGATAAAAAGAACGAGTTAAGTTTAAGGGCTCAAAATAACGTTTCATAACGTAGTCAAAATCGAAGGTTCGAGAAAGTCTCAAACTAAT
Organism: Boehmeria nivea var. tenacissima; assembly: GCA_018132145.1. Lineage (NCBI taxonomy): Eukaryota > Viridiplantae > Streptophyta > Magnoliopsida > Rosales > Urticaceae > Boehmeria > Boehmeria nivea. The sequence continues at coordinate 6,157,936 of CM030882.1, forward strand.
GTAAAACGGGTGTTGAGACTTAAATGGACTTAGTCCAGCGCATACATAGTGAGATGAGAACCATAGTTGTTCAAATTGAACTAAGACAGGCATTTTCAAATGTAACGAGACTTGGTTTCCTTGAAACCGTGCTTTTTTCTTAAGAAACGGTTATAGTGCGTGAAAACCACTAAACCGAGCCCAAGAGTATTTTGTAAAATTTATCCTAATTGAAAAAGGATTTAATGAACACTTTTTAAATAAAAGGAAGCTTATCAAATAAGCTTAGTGTTCAAAAATATTTTGCGAAAACACTAAGACGGACCAAGTGTCCCGTCTTAGAGACGTTTAAAATATCAAGGCCATTTTGGGTCTTGTCTTAGTTTTAATGCCCAAAGCTTGTTGGGCCAAACTATTTTAAATTGTGAAGGCCACTTTGGGCCTTCACGTTGTTGAAAGCCCAAACCTTTAGTGGGCCTAACAGTATGGAAGCTGTGAAGGCCACTTTGGGCCTTATTTTAGTCCGAAGCCCAAATTACCCGTTTGGGCCTCATAAGTGGCTAAGGCCCATATGTATCAAGGCCAAATATGTAAGAAGGTCTTGAACCTTGTAGTGGGCCACTTTACGTAGCCCAATTAAAGTGAGTCAGTAGAAAATCCATCAAGTAAGATTAGACTTTCCTAAACTCAGACGGAGTTTGTATAGTCCGGAGATTTCAAAAGTCTAGAGACCGTCTAGGAAAGTTTAAGATGGAAACCCGAGCACTTAGGAATGAACTCTTATAGTTCGCTCTCGTGTTTACGAGACGTTCAAACTAACGAGACCATGTCTTCTATTCAAGGACCAGGAGACACGAAGGTGGTCGGAGCTCAGATCAAGTTCCCAAAAAGATCTCGGAACTGCCGCAACACCTACCACTGTAAGTGGCGATGCACCTACAGTATCGAGTGTATATATGTGTGAAATGTTTGCTAGGGTGCATTAGTATTTTGTGAATAAACGTTGTGTGAATGCTATACTTTTGTGATGTTTAGTAGATAAACTATAATAGCCGAAAGAAAACCCTAGCATGAATAAAATACGAATAAAACGTTCGTAACTAGAAATAATCTAATCTTTAGATTAGATTTTCGTAAGCCTCAATAAGATAGAATAAGCTGTAATAAATCTCATTAGTACGAGTTCGCTCGTACTCGATCTCCACCGAGTTTTAACTCAAGTGTGAGAAGAAGCTCGGCTTTAAGCCAAGCTTACAATTAAAAGAGAAACAGCTTAAAGACAAAGGAAAGTGGTCTTAAGCCGCCAGTAACAATTAAGGCTGTGAATGCCAAAGTAGAGGCTGAACCTTTGATTTACTAAAGAATGAGTAAATCATTGAGAATAAATACTTCTTAAAATATTGTGAAAGAATTACACGTCGATCCCTGAGATCGGTAAATCATAATGCTAATGGCACAGCCGGGTTCTTACCTGTACGCTACGCCTTACGGACTGTGGTCCGTCAGAATAATCTTGTAGGAAAACCTACCCAACCTATTTTATGTTTTCTGTGAACCCCTCGAAAGAATAAACCATGGGTCTCGAACCCAAACGCAAGAGGCCAATATGTGAGACTCGTGAGAAGTCCATTCGGTGCTTTAAAATCATAAAATAAAATTATAATGAGGCCTCTTGAGAAATCCCAGTCTGCTGTGTGATCTGACAAGGGGGTTCAAACATACTAAATCCCAGTCTGCTGTGTGATCTGACAAGGGGATTCAAACATACTAGATCCCCGTCTGCTTCGTAATCAGACGAGGAAAAGTATGTCAGATTTAAAGTCCCGATTCCTCAGTAAACGAGATAGGAGGGACAGAAATCTGAAATAAGCCTCAATCCTCCGACATGAGTTGATAAGAGGTAAACGAATACAATCTATATATTGAAATAAAAGTCGATGGTACCACTTGGCTCCAAGAGAGAGAGAGCCCTAGCTCCGAGAGAGAGAGCCCTGCTCCCTGAGGGTGAGCTTATTCCTCACACAAGCCGGCTAGTTGAGTGTGAGACAAAGTCTGTGTGACTGCCGGGAGATTGATCATCTTCATGCCTGCGCGCTATAGAAATCGCGGTGACCATCAGTGGATCCCAGACGTGACAATATGTCGAGCTCGATAAATTAAATAACGAAATGGTTATTGTGTGAAACCATTAAGTCCGGAGAGAGTCCAATGAGACATTCCTCCAGAAGGACTATAAATAAGCGTGGTGGGTCTATAACCGATCACGAGGCCTTGACGATACGAGGAGCGAAGCTGTGTGCAAGAAACTCGCCAGATAAGTCGAGTTGCCTCCTCAGAGCAAGGCGAATCAGGGGGTGATACGAGTATACTTAGTGCAACGAGATAGAGCTATCTTGTGTAGGAAGCTCGGTTGTGTGAGCCGAGTACGAAGTACTCGACTGTGAAAAAGTGAGAATTGAGAGACATGGGAATGCATGAGGGTAATAGGACAACTTTGTTGTATTGGTCGTGTAAAGGGGTGTTAGTCGGTATGGAATGACTAACCCCTCTCTGTGTGATTATTGTAATATGTGAACTTGTGATGCATACTATTTAGGGTAGACTAGTTCGCCCTTATTGAGTTTTTCAACTCATAGGTTCTCGGTGTTGTAGGTAAGAAGCCAATGAAGATTGACGAGTAGAAGCTGGCGGAGATGGTGTGTGTGGTATCCGTTGAAGAGAATACCCGTGGCTATATATTTTCCGCACTTTTGTTGTATTACAAACAATTTATGATTTGATGCCGGGACGAGATCCCGAGGGCTTTAAGACTTTGATATGTAATATCATGTTGACAAAAGACTCTATGTGAGTCGTATTTTATTTTGAGACCGGGACATGATCCCGAGGACTCCTATATTACAAGTATGTAATATTATAGCAACATCTATGCGCCATTAAACTTATTATGTTTTAAGTTTATTTACGATAAAGACTTCCGCATTAAAAAAAAAATTTACACAGAATATCCGCATGAAAGAGTTTAAAAGAGTTTACAAATGAGTTCGTACTCTCCTGTCGCGGCAGCAGCTGAGCCGGCGGGTCGTGACAAAAAATATCCTTTTATAAAATTATCCTAAATTTTACAGGTCATTAATATACATGAAAATAAACATTTACCTCTTCATCATAATTTTAAAATTCGAATTTAAAACTTACCAAAAATATAAACAAATTTAAGGATCGAATTTTAATTCTATTATATCATTAGTTACGCTCAAAATATGGGAAAATATTCTGAAGTAATTCCCCATGATTTTTAAATATCTACAACTTTTTGGTTATAAATTTTTAAAAAAAAAATCAACGCATCGTAATGTTCTTTCACAATGTGGAAATAAACATATAAATAAAATCACGTTTTTCATTAATTTAGTTACAGATTTGATAAAAATCTTATTTCTGAAAAGTTATTTTAAATTAAATTTTCTATAATTTCTTTTATAGACTTGAAACCTAGATCCGAGGTTAAAGTGATTAAAACCTTGAAAAACCTTCAACTGCTCAATCTGTCCAGAAAAACTGTACCGAGCATATTGTGGTTCCGAAATTTTGAAAAATTAATTTATACATCAATAAATTCTGAAAGTTAATATGTAATATCTACACATATATATTGAGTCACAGAAAATTTCTTATTGATAGAAACATTTGTATCATAAATAAAATATCACCACTTACATGAAATTTTTAAAACTGCCGTACTAGAAATGCAAATTTGCGCAACCTATACATCTGGATTTTTATATAAAAATCTACATATTATCTAGGTATAAAATTTAATAGGCATAAAATATACATACTAATAGAAGTTCATAATTGTTTTCTTAATTTTTAGAGCACTATTAGGTCATGAAATAGTACGTCTAAAATCCGGAAGAAAACACCAAAATTTTCAGAATCCAAAATTTTCATTTTTGCATGTAAATCATGACTCTAAAAATTTGAATCATGCTAGATTTCAACCATCAATAAACTAGATATCTTATACACATATTAGAGCTTCAAAAATTTTACCTAGGGTCGATTCTTCTTGAGCCCTTCAATTCTTCAAATGACGTCAACCGTAGCGTCGTTGCCCTCGAACGCTTCAGAGAAAAAAACGTACCACGTAAAAATCAAATCAAAACTAAATTTTAAATTAACTTTTGAGAGGATAAAATCTTACCTTAAAGATTGAAATAGAGTCTCTAAATCACTACTATAGGGTCTCTTTAGGGAAATTGCTTGAATTTTCTCTCCTTTCTTTCTCTCTTTTTCTCTCCTTTTCTTCTTTTTTCTCTAGACTTTTGTTTGGCTCTTTACAAATGATTCTGGCTGAGTAATAATCAGCCATTAAGAGCCAAAATAGACGTGTATTGGCTGAATAAAGAGGGGAAATTAATTCCCAAAATCCCTTCTTAATTCCTCTTAATCATGCTTACCCTTTTAAGGCTAATTTTCCTATTTTTGTAATGTTTTGACTACCTCATGGTTCTATGTATTTGAACTTAATATTGGCTTTATTCACCCTTAAAAATGTACTTATAAGCCCATTCAGGCTATTTTTAAAGCTATTTTTAGCACCGTGACCATATATAAAATTACATGTAGTTTTGCCCTTTTTTGGCAAAACTACGTGAAGTTTTCGCACCTACTGAGCATAGTTAATTTGATGTAGTATTTTTTTCATTAAAATACACCAAATTAAATCATGAATTTACATAACAAGAATTATATTTCAATAAATAAATATTTAATTTATTTATTGAATGGTCGGACAGAATCGAGCTGTCACATGGCTCATAAATGAGGTAAGCAGATACTCACCTACAATACAAGCAATGTTTAATTTATGTTTTTAATTTTCAGCTCCCTATTTAAATAATTAAAATATTAATCAAGTGCCGTATTTGTTATTGAGTGGATTTATGTTTAATACGGTTCTATAATATTAGTACGATGAGTTGCTTACAGATTGTGGTGAGAATGATTGAGCGTGACTGTGAAATAGGGTGAGTAATAATTGAAATTATTCGTAAATGGTATTCAATTAGTACCATTTTATATGGCAATGTTATTTGACATCGAATACTAGCCCACTGAAGTAATATAGAAAATAAATGAGCACATTGCTCGATATGGAAGGGGTTACAAAGAACAAAGTACAATTACGTGATGAGCTAAATAATTGATTGATTAATTTGTATGAGCTATCGCTCATTGTGGTCTGTATTGATTGTTTGATTATGCACAAATGTGAATTGTTATCAAGATTTCGATATATGATTAAGAAAACGACCATGAATATGATTATTTGAATTGTAATGGAGATATCTGATTATGAATACAATTTTTTTAATTACATGTATAATCACTTTCTAGTACTGCTAGTTGCTTATACAAGTTGTTTATGTTATAAGTTTTTCCTGCACCAGATTGTACATGATAATTATTGTTTTTCCTGTTGACTATGACAATATGGGATGTTAATAAATGAGCTTTTCCTATACAGTATTGTTCACGATGATTATGGATTCCTCGTATAAGATTATGATCATATGTGATGTTTATTTATATATGAGTTTTAAAGTTTTTCCCGTACCGTCTGACTAGGCTCAATGGTCATTTAATGAAATTTGTTGCCGGCTGCAGTACCAATCAGGCCAATTTATGAATTGAAATTGTGAAAGTTCTTTTGGTATGGGACGAAGGATCTCTTCTTTGTTTGATTGAAATAGTTGATTGATTACATTACATATCATTATGTAAACATAGTTTATCTACTTATTGGGCTATTAGCTCGTTAATTTCTTTGTATTATAGGAATAGAACTGAAAGTGGACATAAAGCGAGGATGTTGAAGCTGCGACGGCTGAACATATGAGCTTGACTTACTTGGTACAAGTAGAGTTTTAATTTGGAAACCACGGTAACAAGCATTATTAGTTTATAATTCATTTTCAATAAAAATATTTACATAGTATTTTAGTTTTGAAAAGTTCAAATTTGTCTTAGTTTCCAAGCAATATTTTTTTTCAGAGTTGTAAATGTAACGCTCTCCATTGATACAATAATTTGGGAAAAATCATGCTATTAAGTAGTAATTTAGTTAATTTAGAAGGTGAGCATTGTAAAAGTGGTATTAGAGCCTGGTTTAGCCATTTCTACAGAAAACCTCAATGTATGGCGTTGTAGTTGACAATTTTTTGGAACTTTCAAACTTGTTCACCTTTTGACAGGAGACTCTGCCATTAATCATGGACTGTTAACAGACAACCTCCTATTCTTGCAATCAAGTGCCGTATTTTTTATTAATCAAGTGTCGTATTTGTTATTGAGTGGATTTGTGTTTAATGTAGTACTATAATGTTAGTACGATAAGTTGCTTACAGATTGTGGTGAGAATGATTGAGCGCGATTGTGAAATAGGGTGAGTAACAATTGAAATTATTACTAAATGGTATTCGATTAGTACTATTTTATGTGGCAATATAATTTGAAATCGAATACTAGCCCACTGAAGCAATATGAAAACTAAATGAGCACATTGCTCGATAAGGAAGCGGTTACTAAGTACAAAGTACAATTACGTGATGAGCTAAATAATTGATTGATTAATTTGTATGAGCTATCGTTCATTCTGGTCTGGATTGATGGTTTGATTACATAAATGTGAATTGTTATCAAGATCTCGATATATGATTAAGAAAACGACAGTGAATATGATTATTTGAAGTGCAATAGATATCTCTGATTATGAATATAATTATTTTAATTACGTGTATAATCACTTTTTGGTACTACTAGTTGCTTATACAAGTTGTTTATATTATAAGTTTTTCATGTACCAGATTGTACTTGATGATTATTTTTTTTTTTTTCCGTTGACTATGACCGTACATGTTGTTAATAAATGAGCTTTTCCTATACAATATTTTTCAGGATGATTACGAATTCTTCGTATAAGATTATGATCATATGTGATGTTTATTTATGTATGAGTTTTAAAGTTTTTCCCGTACCGCCTGACTAGGCTCAATGGTCATTTAATTAGATTTATTGCCGGCTGCAGTATCAATCGGGCCCAAGCATATAGATGCATTTACATTTAGGAAATCTTGAATTTATGAATTGAAATTGTGAAAGTTCTTTTGATATGGGACGAAGGATCTCTTCTTTGTTTGATTAAAATAGTTGATTGATTGCATTACATATCATTATATACAAATAATTGATTCACTTATTGAGCTATTAGCTCATTAATTTCTTTGTATTATAGGAATGGAACTGAAAGTGGACATAAGGCGAGGATGTTGAAACTGTGACTGCTAAACATATGAGACTGACTTACTTGATACAAGTAGAGTTTTAATTTGGAAACTACGGTAACAAGCATTATTAGTTTATAATTCATTTTTAGTAAAAATATTTACATATTATTTTAGTTTTGAAAAGTTCAAATTTATCCTAGTCTTCAAGTAATATTTTTTTAAGAGTTGTTAACGTGACGCTCTTCAGAGATCCAATAATTTGGGAAAAATCATACTATTAAGAAGTAATTTAGTTAAGTTAGAAGGTGAGCATTGCAAAAGTGCTATTAGAGCCCGGTTTAGCCGTTTCTATAGAAAACCTCAATGTATCAGCGTTATAGTCGACAGTTTTTTTGAACCTTTCAAACTTGTTCACCTTTTGACAGGAGACTCCGCCATTAATCATGGACTATTAACTGATAACCACCCATTCTTGCAAATTTTCTTAGCAATCTTCATAGAAGTAATGTCTCGAATCAGCACTAGAGACAACCGTGGTATAAGATAGTTTAGGGAAAATAATATAAATGGCAATTGGAGTTGTGCTTTCGAGAACAACAGCCGACGTCGAAAAATAAAAAATAAAAAATAAAAAACTAGTCGGAGTGGGCAGAACGGAAGAGAGACATGAAATAGTAAGGTAGGTTATAATATTAATGCCGCTTTAAACTTATATTTACATCTAATCTAATGCCACTTTAATTTTCTTTTAAAGTGACATGAAATGTATAGATCGGGTTAAAAAGTGACACAACACATGCCTCCTCGTGGCGGCATTTTACTAAATTTCCTTTGTATAGCACTAGTCCACAATATATCACGAAGTAGCTTTTCTTTTATTTTATTTTATTTTATTTTTCTTTTTTGTGTTGTTATTTTCAATAATTATGTATATGGGTAATGTTTCTGAACCAATTAAATTCAATTCACGCAAAAAAAAAAAAAAAAAAAAGCCAGACCAAGAAATTTTCAATATATATCATACCAACGTTTTGATAATGACTGCATCTGGATAATCAAAGGTGGTCCTCTACGGTGTGCATGCAGAAAATGGACCACAAATTCCATAAATCTCAGTAGGAGTAACTATCAGAAGCACGCCTAGGCAACACATTCCATTATTCCCTTTGTATATATACCAAATTTAATTTAATACCCATACATACAAAATAATTACATACATCCCTTCATCATTAATTTGCATGCCATACAAGCGATACATGTTGTTTACACACATTATTAGGCTTTTTCTTTTTCTTTTTTTTCATCTTCCTCTTGATGAATAAATTTTTTTTTTAAATTTTATTTCCTCTTGATTAATAATAATATATAATATAATTCATTGATGAATTATATAAGGACCACAGCAGCTATAATAGTCATGCTACTAAAAGTCTTTTTTCTCTTTTGATGCCACACTTTAAGGGGTCCAACAAGAACTGGGGTAGGCTGTCCTTTAATGTTTCTTGGATCTTGTGACATAATGCTGAATTGCTGATCATTATCAGAAGCTACTCACACTACTAGTTAGTACTCATCCAAATCTCTCTCTCTCTCTCTCTCTCTCATGAGAGAGAGAGAGACTTGTGTTCCTTCCTTTTCATTTCAGAACAAACTTCAGATTCCAAAATACCTTCTTTTTTTTTTTTTTTTTTAAATCTTTTTCAAATGTTTTTGTCTTGGATGTGTGGAAAACTCTTCCCATGCTTATAATAAGGAGAGAAATATGGGGGACCTAGAGATAAGGCAAAATTATGAAGCTTTTGGGATTGTTTTGCTTGTTGGCTACTTCAATTTGTACATTGAGCGTTTATATATATATATATATATATATATATATATGCACACACATATCAATGCCAAAACCTAATTATTACTTAATATACAACAGACACAACGTAAGAGTAGCGTTTTTTTTATTATTTAGATTTTGTTGTTGACACATACGGTACACAAAGTAGGAAAATTATTACTTACAGCTGTTTCGTTAGACTGCATGAAGTAATCTAAAACCCGTGGAAACTAGCTGGGGTTAATGATATTCTTTTAGTTATAAGTACTTTTTACATAGAGTTATTACGTCAAAACCACATGGAAGTTCTTTTCTAAAAGTTTCCAAAGTTTTTTGTTTTTTTGTTTTTTGTTTTTTGTTTTTCTGGATAATAGCTGGTACGGCATGCAGATTGAGAGAGGGGGAGTGAATTTAAGTTCCAGTAAAAAATGTATATTTCATGTAACCCCTCTTTGACCAAAAAAAAAAAAAAAGGTTTGAAAATTTGGCCATCACGCATTTAATCTAGTGCAATTTTTATTTATTTATTTTCTCTACAACGGAATAATCTACTGCAACTCTGTTCGTTGGTTAAACACAAGCGCATGACAAAGTTACTACTTACTCTTGTCATGATTTGATTGATAATCCTATTAATTATTACTTAATTTTTACTTCTTTTGTACAAATATAATTGTATGGTTGGTTTACTCCTTGTGTAAAGAATGAGTCCATTTGGGAAGCTACTTTATGAAAACAAAAAAAATGAACAAAAACAATTTATCTATCTTATTCATCCAGATGAACCTGCAACTTTAACACGAGATAACAAATATAAAGTGGAAGAGGCTAGAATAGTGCACGATTTTTCGCACTATTAATAGTGTACGGCTTATAATAGCCTAAAAATACATAAAACTAAATTTTTTTTTACACATAAGTACATTACATGATCTATTAACATGTTATCTATTCATTTATTAAATTTAACCAAAGAATTATATTTAATCAAAGATAAAAAAGATGAAAAAAAAAGTTTGTCTTTTTAATTTTTTATTTGTTCTTTCTTCATTTCATCTCCGATTGAACATAATTTTAATGTCAAATTTGAGAAATGAATTGATAACTTAAAAATAGACGTTGTAATGTACTTATGTGTAAAAAAATTTAGTTTTATGTATTTTTTAAGCTATTATAAGCCGTACACTATTGATAGTGCAAAAAATCGTACACTATTTTAGCATCTTCCATATAAAGTTATGATTATTAGTAAACGTGAAAATAAGTGCTTTAAATTGAAAAGTACCATTTATAGCAAATCCATTTTATATACATTTTTTTTAACGATGCAAAAGATAGTAACGTATCCCAACCAGGTTGGTACACGTATGAGTAAGAAGAGGCTTACCAACTAGGTTAATCCTCCCTTTTGAACTCATCTACCTTTGCCCAAATATATTGATAAAATAAAAATATTACAAAGTTCGAAGGAAAAGATAACAGAAACCCACCTACAAGGAGGAGGCGAAACTAAACAAAGCTGAAAAATAACCAAAAAAAAAAAAAAGATAGCCTAAAGGATCTCCTCGAAGTGCAATGAGGCCTCGTTAAAACCTCAATAAAAAAATTCCTAAGGGAAAATATCCTTGAGGAAAAAGAGTGCATGATCTAGGCTTAAATATTTTATAGGTAGAGTAATAATAACTCTATAAGCTAATCTCATAATATCTTCAGGAGTGCCAAACCACCACTGTTTTGTCCCCGCGATCATAGATAACGATGCAAGCTTGTCCGCAACACAGTTTTCTTCCCCATAAATGTGAGAAATCCTGATTTGGAGTTGTTTTTTTTCCAGAATTAAAGCTCTAGCCTATCTATTTCTGAATTTCTATGGAACGTTATCAGATTTTGTAATGAAACTGCCCACCACAAGAAGAATGTATCTCCACCCAAGGGTTATACCAATTCTAGTTGTATGCAACTTCGATAGCCAAAATGAAACCCATTAATTCTGCTTCGAAAGCAAAGCTGTTTCCCAAGTAATAAGAAAAGCTACCCTTGATGAAGCCCATGCCCCGGTGCACCTTTAGCAGAGCCATCAATATTCACTTTAATCCAACCGCTTGGAGGAAGATTCCATGAAACCTGCGTAATATTAGGACTTACAGGATGATTGCCAAAAACACCTATCTTATAAAGGATAGTGAAATCTTCCATCGAATTTTTGGAGGTGCCAGTAATAAGTTTAATCGAAGCTCTCAGATTAGCCCGAAACCAAGCCTTAGTCGAGATAGCATTATGCCTAGCGTATCAAAAGCATTTTTGTTTCTGGCGCGCCAAATATACCAGCAAATGGAGATCACTCCTGCTTGCCATAAAGATGATTTTATATACATATTATTTTAGGAAGATTTTGATTAATGGTGTATATGCATTATCGTATTGAATGATTCTTAAAGTTAGATTGTTTTCTTAAAGTCCCATTGTTAGTAATATTTCAGAATTATCGTCCTTTTGTCATTAAATGGTTCTATTATGTAGCTATGGTGGTTAAATTTACTTTTAATATTGATTTTTTTTGAATAATTGAACATTATAGGAATGTATTCCAATAAGATTGGCACATACCTAAAAGCATGAACGAATGGCCTTAAAGGATATGAAGATAAGCCAGAGCATTCTAGAGCTGGACAGGATTAATTTTGCCCCAAAAAGAAAAAAAAAACAATCAATTTTGCTTTCGCCACCTGTTAATCTTGAAAAGTCGGATCTGATAAATCACAATAATTCAGAAGTACAGAGTGACGTCGATCTTCACCCCCGAATCTAGCGATTGTTACCGTCGCTAACCAAGACTCAAGCCAGTCAAGAAGTTAGGTGGAAGTTCCCACGACATGGCTAAATTAAACGTAACATCAATATCAATGATTCGGCTTTTGGGTGCCCAGGCCTAGAAGGATGTGGTGGTATTTTCAAAACTTGTCATGGGTTCAGTAAAGGATGCTACCTAGGGTATTAGGGTCAGGTATGCCTTCGAACATCTTGATTGAAACACTCGCTTTTTTTCATGAACTTGTTGAATAAAGGCGCAAATTAAATTTCATAGCATTTTCATAATCGATGGAAGCACGCACAATCAAGATTTCTAGCAAGCTCAATATTATAGTCACACATAATTTAAGAGAGGAAAACTGAGCTGCCGACGGATTAACTAAATCAAGCGTCCTTCTTACAAAAATAGAATTGGTAGTTAGGATACGTTCTTAATTAGGCCGATTGATTAAAAAAAATTCCTGACAAGATCAAGATATATACAATACTGCATTAACAAGATGGCATATTTATTATAAATTCGAACACTAGTTGATTTTTTTCTTCAAAATAAAATGAATTGTAATTATTGGACGCATCCCAACGAGGTTGATCCACGCCTGAGGGAATATATACTTACCAACTAAGTTGGCGCTACCGTTAATTCTCCTCTAATACAATTCAAATAAGATTAATAATAAATAAAAATTACAAGAGAGTCATAAGAAAACAACCAAAAAGGCAACAAAAGAACTAAAAAATAAAGTGAGAAACAAAATCTCTCCTTGAAGGATATGCCCAAAATGCAACGGGGCATAGTTAAAAGTTAAAACCTCAAAAGAAGAAAAAAAAAAAAACCCTAATAGAAAAATTCATTTGAAGAAAAATAATGCATGATCGAGTAAAGATTATCAATTCCTAAACCAATAACAAGGTAATGGAGTCAAGTCTCTGAGACACTAATTAAATTTATTAAACTCTACTTCTGATTTTATATATATATATATCTATCTAAACATAAAGAGCTATGAACTCACACACCTAAAACCGGCGAATATAAGAGTGTATATGCGTATTTCGTGCGTTTGTTAATTAGTAATACTTCTCTATATATATTGTTAAGCACGGTTCCTTTTAAAAGTATCTGTGTAGTCGATATATATATATATATATATATATATATATATATATATATTGTTCAGTATATCAATGTATCATGTATATATAGCCATGTTCTTCCTGTAACCGTAGTGCTTAAGTGTTTACTGAACAACTATACAATAGTTCCGTTGATGAATTCGTATATCGTCATCAGGCTATATCGTTATATGGTTGAATAAAATATCAATATATATATATATATATATATATATATATTATACATAAGTAAACAGACTAATATATAGTCGAGAAACTCTTTCTTCGACGGAAACTAGCTATTACTACGACTTAAAGTTACTCTTTGATTTAATACGCTATAATATGTAGTACAAGCTTGAAAATTACTTAAAGTACTTATAATTTGTTAAATCTGTTTTTGGTAAATTTGATCTAATTTCTCTGACGTGTATCTATTTTGGCATGCGTTCATACCTATAACAAGAGAATATTTGACATAGAATGAGAATAATTAATTATAGTGAATACTCAATTTTTATTACATAATATATATTAATACCTAATTTTTTGAAAAATATAACACAATACTCAAGTGATTGAATTACTTACATAATAATAAGTGGTGGTACTTAACTTAGAAACCACAAGCATGTGCAAGTAATTAAGGAATTGACTAGGAACTTAATTACTTTAAAAATTTAGATATTTATTTTTATTGTTATATAAATTATGGGTACGTCCTTAATTCACCTATATATATAGTGTTTTACTATCATGCATATATATTATGAGCCTGTGATACGTTACGATTTTTTATATGTATGCACAACATACACATACGTGTCTCAACAAAATAAATACATGTTTATACATCCAAGAACAAAAAAATATTGATACAGGAATATAGGAATATTGTGTGCTAGTGTTAATTAAGTAGTACTGAAAACAATTCTTAAGAAGCTGTTTAGATGTACTATATTTTAAATTATATATATATATATATATATATATATATATATATATATCGTCCGTATCAAAAACTTTTATGATAAAAAAATCATATTAGGAATTATAAGGTTTTTTTTTTCTTTAAAAAGATAAGGGCATAAATTTAGAAACACATCTCAACTAAATTGACGTGCGCCTTAAATTTTAGCAGTTGAGCAACTATATTGATCTGCTAAGGATTCCACTAATTCCAAGCCCACTACTATTAAAAATCAAATAAAAAAATACAAGAGATAAATAATGATCCAGCAAAAAGAAAAAAAAAAAAAAAAAAAACAAGAGAACCAAATCATATAAAATCTGTCAAAAGTGCAGTGGAACATTGTTAAAACTTTTAAAGGATTGGAAGTTATATTAGGAATCATAAGTTGTTATATATGATTATCATTAGTACAAGCATTGAGTCACAACTCTATATATCTAGCATCAACAGATCTTACAATTAGCCTAATTAGCATGTGACAACTACAAACTGAAGATATATTTCGTTATTGACCTTAATATTACACAACAACCGTTTTATTGCTGGTTATTACACAACAATCTAAACTTTGCTTCTCTAACTATTTAAGAAGTAGTCAAAACCCTTCTGGAATATATATATAAAATCAGACGACAATTTGATCTATAAATATAGACAACATTATTATATGCAGCGTACTGGCGTGGCAGAAGCATTATGTGACCTTTTTATCCATCTTTTCTTCGAGTTTTTTTTGTTTTTTTTTTTTTGGGGGAATCAATCTAGGGGATTTTTATGGAATTAATTACACTAGCTAGCGGCCTTTAGAACTGATCAGAAATCAATCATCTTTTTTTTTTTTTTTAAATATCTCTACTTTACCTAAATGAGCAAGAAAAGCATCCGAAAAAAAAAAAAAAGAACTTCTGTCCTGATTGAAAGTTTGACCAGTATTCATAGTGATATTACTTTCACAACTAATCTTTTGTTCGTTTATTTCTCAAAAGGAGGGGAAAAAACAGTAATCAACTAACTAGTCTCACATACACACATTACTATATATATATATATATATATATATATATAGCCCTAAAATCCTGGAAATCTGAAAGATTCAGGTAATCATATCCTTCTAAACATAGAAACATAAAAAATAAAAAAATAAATAAAAATAAAGCATATATGGATCGAAAAAATGTGAATGCATGCAAACTCACGTACTAATTTTCTTTGTTATTACTCTAATTAGGCAAATTAAAATTACAAAAAGCCATGTCGTATACACTTATGATATGATTACAACAACACCAAAATATATATATAGTTTTACAAAGCACTCATTGTTTATAGAATATCAAAGTCGTTTAATAACTGAATTAAGATAGCGGAAATTGTGGTACTACAAGTAATTTGTAATTAACACCAAATATATATATGTCTTACTTGTGCTGAAGAGTGTTCACGAGTTTTGATGATCCTTGGAAGTTTTTCGCACTTGTGTCCATGAAATGATCACAATTGAGAGAGCCAATTATATGGCCATTAATTATACACCTGTAATTACGGCGATAAATTGAAGCCAACATCACTAGGTATCATGACCTTTTCCCGGGCGGCTTTCGAAGCTACTTTGCGAGAAAAGCCTCGGGTTGAAGATTGGAGGGAAGGATTTGATCAGATTAGGAGGCGAATTTTCGGCGTTGGAGTTGTGAAGAGAAGACATGAGAGAGTAATTAGAAAGGGCATGATGATGATTGTGTTGCGACGAGCTTGTGCTCATTGGATTAGCACCACTAGTCAACAATTGGATGTTATGATTGTTGTGATTCATCATTTGTGATGATGATAATAATGATGATGACCTTGTCGAGTGATCATGATGATTGATCTGTTGGTGATGATGCTGATGATGATCGGGTAAGTATTGAGGGTAGGGTGCGAAAAGCGACGCCGTTTGATTAGGTTGAGCACAGAAGAACAAGTGCGAATTGAACGAGGAAGACGAAGAAGACGAAGACGAAGATGATGATGATGATGATGAAGAAGAAGTGTTGTTGGCGATGCTAGCATGGCTTGACGACCCGTCGAGCTGTGGAAGTGCAAATTGGCCTAATCCATACTGAGAGAGAGAGAGATTCGGAGAAGGTTGATGATCCGAATTGTGGAAATAGTTCATGTAGGAAGACATGCCAAAGAGCTTCTGAGCAAATTGATGATCTTGCTCATTCGATTTCATCGCCGTTGTTGTCGTCGTCGCAATCGAGTGATCGTGATGGAGATCGGGAATCAGAAGGTGTTGGTGGTGGAATTGGCCTAATAGAGCTCCTTGAGGGAATTGGAGAGGAGGGAGCTTGTCGATGTCGGTTTTTGTTGCGTCGATGAGCCAGTCTATGACCTTGCTTGGCTGGCTTAGGCTGAGGCGGTCTTGGAGGTCGTACAGCTGCACCGCGGTGGGCACAGAGAGGCGGATCCGCCTGTCCCTCAGCCCCCTAACCGTGCACACTTTGCTGTGCCTGTCTTTCCCTCCAAAGGTTCGCGAGACTCGCACGATTCTCGGGTTTCGAAACCCTGCCGACGACCACTGCCTAGACGAGGTGGAAGAAGGCGCCTTTGTGAGCTTTTCAACGCCTCCGACTCCGCCGCCGCCAGTGGATGCCTCTTGTTTGGCTGCTGGGAATTTAGCCTTTTGATCTCTTGAGTTTGTGGTCATCATTGTACGGTATTGATGATTGGTGATTTCTGATCATGAGGTTGATTAATCTTGATGATGTAACTTCATCTTCTTTAATTTTCCCCACAAAACCGGATTCCAATTGATGAACTGAAATTAGAGAAATGCAAGAGTGTTAGTCTTAATGGAATAGCATGTTCTCTTTTATTCTTAAAATTAAGCTAATTAGCTTGATGGTTACATAAGATTAAGAAGAAAGATTCATGAAAACACATAACCCTTTAGCTAGTCATAAGTATTTTTTATATATTGGAGGGTTTGCCAGGTTGGGAAAGGGAAACAAATCAAGAAAGTATTTATGATCATTTTCTCAAACCAAAAATCTGAATTTCCTAAATCTAGAAATGTTTTGTCAATCAAGATTCATGTAGAGAAAAATTGATGATTATCATCATGAATTTTCTCAACTAGTACTTTTTCAGCACAGGTGAGCCCTAAAGATGAATCTGTAGTAGAAATTGAGATCTCAAGAATGAATTTACTTACATATCACTCAAGAAGATGGAAATTAAGGGATTATTGGGCTGTGTCCACCATAGCCAAAACAGGAGAGAAATAGTATTGCAGTACTATAAAACTCTCTCTTAATCTGTGTAGTTTATGCTAGGTATATAGAGTTCTCTCTCTCTCTCTCTCTCCAAATTTAACCAGTTTAGCTATATAGCACTGAGAAACATTATTTTTCAGTCTAAATTCATTATCTTACCGGAGAATAAAGATGAACTTTAATAATTCACAATTTTCGTAAAAGAAAAGATGCCCGAATAATTATTTTACCGTGCCGCGTTTACATTAGAATGGAAAAAGAAAAAGGTATGGCACATTCATTGCCACGTGGCAACGGCGCGTATTGACACGTCGACATCAGACGAGCTCTATAGACGTTGTAATAAAATCTTTGGTTTTCATCACAACAAAATTTGTAACAATTAAAAATGAAAAATTTCACAACATGTCGTTATACTAAAAAGTCAACAACTAGCTAGCTAGAAATCTTTGTTTGCAATAAAATGAATATTATTTAGCGACCATAATATTTTTAATCACAATAAAACCTTTTATTAAAAATTATTGTGACTAAATGCATAGCAGTGACATTTAGCGAGAATGATTGGTTTGGTTTTGAGCGAGAAAGAAGATGAGCTACTATGAATGTGTCGCATTGAGAAAGTGAGGTTGAGGGTATGAGTGTGGAGATAGCCGACAAAAGCAATTGTGAGTGTTGAGTGTTAGTAGCTCCATAGTGAAGTAGTCGCACCGCACTAAGAGAGAGATGAGAGACACAAGAAAATAGTGTGACTGTGAGAGTGAAATAGACAAAATTACGTGCTTAAGTTGATGAGAGATTCAAAATGTTGAGTGTGTAATCTCTATCAAATTAAATAGTAAATTAAGGTTTATCTACGATGGATGTAGGTAATTTTTCGGACCACTTAGATTTCATGTTTTCACTCTTTTATTTTAATTTTTGCATTGCAGTTTGCATTTTTGTGACTTTTGAGGATTTTTTCCCAACAAGTTCTAATTAATTAGTTAAAATTTTCTTGACTCAAATCTAGCTTTAATATATTGTGAAGCCATGGCCGGTATACTAATTTGGAAACATGAAATTAATAAAAGGCCTATCTTCGTTAAAAAAAAAGAAAAAAAAGAAAGATAGAGCTAGATTGATAACTTAAAGATCAGACACTTGTTTTGTTGTTTTTTTTATTATTATTATTATTTGCTGAAGCAACGACAAGAGACTTGTTAATAACATTTTATATTGTAGCTAGTTACAGATATCTGTTATTGTAGTTTGTAGGTAGAAAATAAACTTCAACGGGGACCATATAAACAATCCAAACATACATTTATATGTAATCGAGGGATGAAAAATAAAACAAAAATAAAAACCAAAAGAAACAAAAAAAAAAAAGAGTGTTGTTACACTTTATCATCAACTAGAACTAGCTTTATATTATATGGCCATATTTATTGTTGTATTATTCCAGATTAGAAAGCATGTGCATTGAGCAATGCATGCATGCCGACCTACAGCCAAAAAGAATATCAGAAAGCTAATGCAAAACCCTAATGTTGGAACATTTCATTTTATTTACTTTATATTTCATTAGTTTAGCTTAATTTATAGATCTCTAGGGAAACCCTAAGCTGATTTCGTTCTTTGATCATTTATATGAGATATCCGGCAAGGTTTCAGATAAAACTACGGGTTTTAATTACCCTGTTCCTTATGATATACACAATAGCAAAATAAATTGGCTAGGGTTAATTTATAGAGGCAATTAATTCAATTAGCTAGATAAGTCTTAATCATATTCAGGCTCCAAAAGTTGTGGTCTATATGCTTACCTGCTACAATTGATCAATATATATATATATATATATATATATATATATATATATTGTGTGTATATATATATATATAATTAGATGATAAATGGATAGCTAGCATGGCTATAAATCTAATGTAGAGGAGGGACCAACTTTATAGGTTCTTTAAAGCATCCACTGAATATATACAGAAGAGGACCACAACGAGATAGCAGTGAGATTTTGCACAGCCCAAGTTGGAGTGGTAGTACTATCTCATAACATAATATAATTTGCGCATACAGATATATAATTGTATATGTATATATATATATATATATCATATATAACTAAGTAGTACTTATAGGTATATAATCTATCGACAAACATTCACATAAATATGTGCTTCGCAAATATGTGTAATATGTGTGGTTAACCAAATGCGTATTTTGTACGTGTACTGATATAACTTAACGTCCTACGCATTAAATGTATTTTTTTTTTATTTCATTATAGACGCCGAAGTATAGAATTTTTTTTTTTATAATACAATTAAGTACTGTAGGAATTATTGTGAAACAAATAAATATATATTCTAACTCTAAATGTAGCACTTTAGTAACGTAGGAATTTGTGATATTCCAAAGGAGAGACGTGCTTTTCAATCCTTTTATAATATGAATGAAAACGAACTGGCTCATTATAACACAATCTGCAACTGGATTATATCCACCATGTAACTGTACATTTTTTTTTATTAATAAACATGTCACTGTAATGTCACAGCTTTTCCATATCCTCGTAATATATAGAAAGGAACACTGAATTCATAATAATCACTTAAAAAAACTGTAGAAAAAGAGGAAAGAATGGACCTTGTACAGCTTTATTCATAGTTGATCATATATTATATATTTTTTGCTATATATATATATTAATATATTGGAAATAACGTCTGGAAAAATATTCCTTGTTATATATAAATTTCTTCTGAAATTTACCCTAATGGACTCAGATATATAGCATTAATAATAGTAATAATAATAATAAAAATAAAAATAATACATGAAAGCCCCTCTTCAGTTTGTGTCACAGCTGAGAGAGAGAGAGAGAAAATGAGAGTGAGAGAGACATATATATTTGCTTTGGGGTACATCAATAGTCTAGAAAATAGGAATCTGCTGCAATACAAAACAAAAAAATAATTGCGAACGGTTCAATTAATAGACTGTAGTAGCTGCTGTTGGCACTGCCAAAAAGTCTGATCAGCCTCTGATCAACTTCTTAATGATATAAAATTGAAAAAAAAAATGTTACATTATTATATCATGATCGATCCTTAATTTTCTTTAAAACAAGATCAGATCACATTACTCCCACATTATACACCTACCATCTTCAAGTACTTAGTTGTAGTATTATTAATTAATTAGCTCTTCTTCTATAGTTCATATATATATATATATATATATATAATTTCTTATGTAATTGCCTGTTCAAAAAAGTTGTCACAACCCTAAACCACTAATATGACCTATCGCTTGATCACAATTTTTTTGTGCTTGTGAGATTGTGATATGAAACGGTAATTAGTATTTAATTACCTTTTTCTTTTCTGCTGTTGCTAAAAGAGGGATAATTAAGCAATTAATTATGATAGCAAGTACTAAAATAGATTAAATATATTGTTATATTATAAAATTACATCTTCTGAAAGAGAGTAATAACCCTCATTAAATTCTGGGGTTTTACCCATTTAAGACCCTGCAGTGATCTTAATGAAACAATGTGTGTCTGTGATTTTCCCAGTTTTTAAAAAGCTTAAGTTATCTTAAGTAAACGCAGAAAAAATGCTGTTTTTACCCCATTTGGGGCTTCTCGGTGTGCATAGTAAGGTTCGAGTGATCTCTTTCCTTCTCTGTAACAACTCAGAGAAAAAAGTTAAACAAAAAAGAAAATAGTCGTCGGTTTCAAGAGAGATTTTAATCTTTTTTCATTATTGTTATTCATTTAAAAAAAAAAAATTGATACATAGAAAAAGTGATACCCAACTTGATCTAATTACTCAAACGTTTTTGAAAAATTAAAGTGATCGGATAAAATATGTTAAAGAGCGATTAGAATGAAAAACTTTGCTTTCTGTTGACCAAACTGTCATATAAAATTGTACATGATCAATCAGCAAAAAATATTTGCTTTATGTTTTTGTTTTAGATAAAATTGTATATAAAATTACATATGAAATTGCATATAAAATCGCTTTAGATAAAAATGTATATAAATTCGCTTTAGATATATCAATCGTCAAACTGTCATATAAATTTGCTTTATATTTTTCATAATTAGTCTATATTCTTTGTACAATACTGTTTTGCTCAAGAAACGTGGAGCCAGCTTAAAACTTGGTTTTCTTGCAGTCTATATATTTCGGTAGATTTTGCAAACTTATTCCTCGAAGCAATGAAGGAAAATTTTAGCCCTCAAGTGTTTTCTCTTGGATGGCAGGTATTTTCGCAGTCTATTGTAGTTTATGGCACATGAAAAACTCGGCAATTTTTTAAAGAAAGGAAGCCTCTATTTTTTTCTCTTAAAGCATAGGTTTTGGCGACCATTAGAGAAACAAATACGTTCGATACGCGGCCTATTCTAAACTGCTAAGAATATCTCCTTATTCTTCAAGACATGGGCTTGAAAAGAAAAGCTGCAAAGAGTGGGTCAATTATTCAGGTCATCGGGAATTTCGTACACTGATAATAAATTTTCTATGGTTAATTTTTAAGTTTTTTGAAACTTTAACTACTTTTTAAAACACATCATTCAAAATGGTAATCAACCTAACAGACTCTAAAAAAATACCTAAATTGTACACAATTAAAATATGATAAATTACAATTTCTAACACACAATTTAAATAACTTCGCGGTTTTTTGAGAAATATAATACACAAATAATTCAATTACTTACTTGATGGTAATTAGTGATAATTAACTCCACCAGAAGTATGTGCAGATAATCGATGAATAAGCTACTTATTGAATTACTTCAAAAACATAAGAATTTAGTTTTAGTAAGCATAAATATGTGTGTTTTCTTACTTGACCCTTGAAATATAAATCTAATATGCATTCTTATCTTGTGAAGGTTTTGAAACGTCGGACTGGGAAAGCTTCTTGGCATTTAGGTAATATGTGGTTCTTGGGCTAGCTATGTGTCTCTCTAAAGGTCTTAAATTGGTTGTCCCACACATAAAGTGGAACGGTATTGGTATCTATGGCTTCTTCCTCGCAAGAATGTCGGTGGAGGTATATAATTTCCGATAGTCTTGCTCTGCTAGCGTACATCGAAATTATGGCACTTCTATTTTATCTTCCTTGATTATGCTCCTATGTCATGACTCTTTTATTCTTACTCTAGATGTTTTTCATTGGATTTTCTTAGTATAAGGTTTTAATGGCGCACCATTGCATTAGGTAAACCCAATATAGGATTGTTTGTGGGAGATTTTAGGAATGTCTTTCTTTTGCCACAATGATAATATTTGCTACATGTGTTGCACTTATTTTGCAATCCATCTATTGTTTATTGTACGACTTCGTTTCATTTTATTTATTAATTTTTCTTTACCTTACTTAAAGTTCTATTTTATTCAGCTTATTTTCTATAATTTTTTTTTAATATAATAGCGGGTTTGGTGTTAGAAGAATCACTAATCGATGCTCAATTTAGTTCATTGGTCACTAAATAATAGTTCAGCATGTGTCAATTTTGTTGAAAAGCAGAATTAATGGGTTTCATCTTGGCTATCGAAATTGTATACAACTAGAATTGGTATAATCTTTGGGCTGAGACAGACTCTTCATATGTGGTGAGCAGTTTCATTATAAAATCTGATAACATTCCATGGAAATTCAGAAATAGATGGGCTAGAGCTTTACTTCTGGCAAAACGACTTTAAATCAGGATTTCATAAATTTACAGGAAAGAAAATTGTGCTGCGGACAAGCTTACATCGTTATCTACGACCCCGGGGACAAAGAAGTAGTGGTTTGGCGTCCCTGGAGATATTATGAGATTAGCCTACATAGATATGATTCCTCTATCTTTTTATAGGGTAAGAAATCTTTAAGCCTGGATCATCCACTCTTTTTCCTCAAGGAGAGTTTCCCTTAGGATTTTTTCTTCTTGAGATTTTAACGAGGCCCCATTGCACTACGGGTAGATCATTTAGGCTGTTTTGTTTTTCTTTTATATGTTAGTTGTTTTTCAGCATTGTTTAGCATCCACTTCCTCCTTATAGGTTGGTTTCTGTTATCTAATCCTTCGAACTTCGTATTAATTTTTATTTTATTAATATATTTGGGCAAAGGTAGAGGAGTTCGAAGGAGAGGATCAATCTAGTGATAAGCCTCTTCTTACTCAGACGTGTACTAACCTGGTTGGGATACATTCCTATCTTTTGCTTCATTAAAAAAAAATTACCTTTTTCATTAAAAAAAATCATACTTAATGTTTTTTGTTAATTGAAAATAGTAATATAATCTATTGCTTATACATGAGAATGATGATTTAATCGATTGCCACTGTCTAAGTAATTGAGTTACCTAAATATTTTGTTATATTTTTAAAATGATCAATATGTATTCAAATAAGTGTTAGAAAATAAGCATTTACTATAACTTCATTATATTTATGTAGTTCAAATAATCTCATTTATAATTGAGTAGATTTTTGTTGAAAATTTGTGACATTGGTGCTTCTCGCCGACTACTAATTCACCTAGATATAAGTAGTTTCCTTGACACATTTCCTATGCAGAGACGACATTCTTTTCTTCGTTAAGGCATCTAAAAGGAATATTAATACTTGAAGGAGTTACTCGAGGCATATTATAAGAACATTTCGAGTCAAGATGTGAGCACTAAAAAGTCACATATTTATTTTAGTTCTTCTATTTCTTCTCGAGCTGCCCGTTCTTTGTTGGAGATAAGAATTTAATTATGATTAGTATTGTTGAAATTTGGTTAAAGCTTACGAAATTTGGTTAAAATTTGAAACCCCATGGTTAAAGTTTATGAAATTTGTAATTTTGGTAGGTAACGAAAGTAAGTAATTTTGGTTAGTTAATGTTGAAATTGTTTGAATATTAGGCATATTTATTACTTAATGTTGAAACTTGAAGTTTGAAATTTGGTAATTTTGGCGAAAATTGGTTAGGTTAACAATGATTTGATAAATTATGGTCAATTCGTGAACATGTATAATTTTTTTTCGTTTTATTAGCATATTTAGAATAATTTGTGTGTGGTTTGTTTTGATATTTATTCAATGTTTTCAAGTTGTGCATTGCGTAAAATTATGGGATTTAAAATTATTGTTGATTTTTGTAGTTATAATATACCTTTTAAACATAAGAGTAGGTTAGTACGTTTACGAAAAATGAAACTATCAAAGTTTAGGCTAAACTACCCCAATATATAGGAAAACAACATAAAGGAGATAATGCTTCACTATGTTCCTGAAAAACGACACTGCTTTGGCACAAACAACGATGTATTACAAAATGACAATGTTTCAGTTCAAAACGACACTACTTTGGAAAATTTGACAAAGTTCATCTTTTTTATTTTTTTTATTTTTTATTTATTATTATTTATTTATTTTTTTTTTTTTTTGCAAAACAACACAATTTTAAAAAAAATTAATAATAATAATAATAATAATAAAGGAGATTTGGATGAATTAGAATAAAGTTCGAATAAAAGTTAGTAAAATAGTTAAAACGAAATAAACTTAAGTTAAGTTATTAATAACTTAATAAATGAATTTTTTTATAACTTAATCATAAATAGTTTTGAATTAGTTAATGAATTTATAGTTCCAATTAAATTATAAATATATATATATATATATATATTGATTATGTAAAAATTGTTTCTCTTATTCTAGCGTGGTGTCGGTAGACAAGTGTTGGATTCATATGACCAACCGATTGTCAGATGAGTATTGGGCCGATGTTAATTTCTTAGAACTAGCTAGCCGGCACCTTAATAGGGACGGCTTAGTAAAATGTCCATGATGGATTTGTTTATGGCATGACTTGAATTTGGTCAGGGTCCATCTCATTGATTATGGCTTCAATTTGATTTACACAAAGTATATCTACTACAGTGAATAATAGGTGTACCCGAAACCTCTCAATATTGCCTCTAGCAGCAAAGATAGTACCTTGGAGTTGTTGACAGATGGGATGGCTAATGCACTCTTGTATTTAGCAAAAGAGGTCGATTTGGTGGGTGATGGTGACAATGACGAGAATGTTGAACTAGCATATGAAGAAGTGATGGTATGTGAGAAGATATTCAAAGACTTGCAATCAGAATTATGGTCAGGGTGTAAAAATATTTTTGCCTTTAACTTTCTTATCAAGTTGATGCACTTGAAATTCATCAACAAATAGGCAAATCAATCGTTCGACATGCTATGTGATCTACTTAAGCTATCGCACCCGGAAGGTACCGAGGTCCCCAATTCATACTATGATGGAAAAAAATTATGATCACTTTGGACTTGGTTACAATTCATGTGTGCATTGTTTTGGAGAGAGCATGCTGACTGTCAATATTGTCCAATGTGCGGCCATAGTTGATAGGTGGAGAAGAATGGTAAGGGTAAAAAAAAGTGCCACATAAAGGGTTGTGGTACTTTCATTTGAAAGGTTGATTTTGTCGTTTATTCAGCTTAAGACATTGCTCAACATATACGGTGGAATGAGACAGGTAAGTCACCAAAAGATGGCCTATTGTGACACCTGGTAGATGTGAGGCATAGAAAGAATTCAATCGAAGGTACCGATATTTTGCTACGGAGCCAAGGAATGTCAAGCTCGGTTTGGCTGCTGACAGGTTTAATGTATTTGGGAATACGGTTGTCCCTTACAACATGTGGCCAGTGGTGCTTACCACGTATAATTTGTCTCCTTTATTGTGCTTGAAGACTCGTTACCTTATATTAACGTTATTAATTCTGAGACCTTTGGATAAGGAAAAGACTAGGATGTATTTCTCAAACCTCTTATAGGACTAAAAGGAACTGTGGGAGAAAGGAGTGGTAGTGAAGGATGGTAATGTTGAACGCATGTTCAAACTACATGGGGTGTTGTGGTGGACGATCAATGACTTTCCAGCTCAGAGCAGCTTATATGGGTAGTTTGGTCAAGGGTACAAGTAGGTACAAAAATTTGGAACGAGTAACGTTACCCGTTCCATACCCGAGAGAATAAACCGAGTAATACTTGATTTTTGCCTGATAGGTAAACCGGGTATTTACCTGGATTTTACCCAATTTTTTTCCCAAAAAATTATTCCCCGGCTCTTACCCGATATTTAACTGGTATATTATACTTTATGCAGTAGTTATGGGGTGAGAGTGAGGGAGAGAGAAAAGTGTCCATAAGGTAGGGCCCACGTCTCCTTCTCTACCATTCCCTTCTCTCTCCATCTATCTCTCTCTCTCTAAAAATCCATCATCATTTGTCTTTTTTTTCATTTTTTTGGGCTCTTTTCTCGTACAGTGTGCGCAATGGTGTGCCCATATCTCTTCCTCACAAGAAGTTTAGTTACACACACTAACTTTCACAGAACAAAAAAAAAGTGGAGACCGGGTAATTACGTGGATTTACCCGGGAATTACCCGGCTATTCCATGAAAAAATTCCTGAGTATTTCCTGGGTAATACCCGGTATTCCATATTTTCATGTCTAGGTACTAGGCGTGTCCGACATGTAACAAAGAAACACTAAGCGTTAGGGGTCATAGTAAAGTGCAGTACATTGGTCATAGGTCATGGTTTCCAGTAACACACCCTTTTAGAAAGAACTTAAAGTTTAATGAGCTTTATTGGTGAAACGTACAATTAAAGAACAATTTGCACGTGACACACATTAAGAAAAACGTCTGTGACAGTTTGCTTGGTATGGTATTAGGTATCGATGGCAAGTCAAAAGACACATCAAAGTAAGATTAGGTTTAACGTACATGGGATTCCGAGAGTAGCTTCACCTATACAAAGAGGGTGAACGATGAATGAAGCCACATGCACAATATACGCTTACAACTACTGAACCACGAGAATTCACCATGTACTTGAAGTATGTGCGCTTCCCATATGGGTTTGCTTCAAACCTTTGAAAAAATGTTAATGATTAAGAGGTGAAGATTACAAGATTAAAATCTCAGGACTGTCATGTTATCATGCAGTAATTGCTTTCCCCTAGTGTTAGAAAATATTTGCCGAAAGAAATTAGTGAGACAATTTGTGAGTTGTGCAATTTATTTTAGTTAATTTGTTCCCGTACATTAAAGGTTTGTAACTTAAAGGCTGCACAGAAAAATATTATCCTAATTCTTGGCAAGTTAGAGTTGATTTTTCCTTCGATATTTTTTGACATCATAGTGCATCTGATTACGCATTTGCCGGAGGACAAGGATGGCCACTGCATAATCATTGGACGTATCTAGGCATGCAATTTTGGAATTCCATGGCATTCCATGGAATAAATAGTGCATTCAATGGAATTCCATGGAATGAATTCCATGGAATAACCGGGTAAAATCCGGATAATTACCTGGATTTTAAATATTAAAAAAAATAATAAAATTAAGTGTTTTTTTTTTGTTTTTTTATTAGTTTTTTTTATAATGTTTTTCTTTTAATAATAAGGTTTGTAAAAATTAATTTAAGTTTGATAATTATATTTTGAGTAGTAAATATTACACCTAATATTTAACTAAAATATTAGTAAAATAATTTAAGTAATTTACGTTTTATAACCACTTTGTAAGTTTTTTAAAATTAAAAATTATACAGCAATTAAAAATTATACAGTCACTAGCCCACTACATTATTATATATGATATCTCTCTCTCTCTCTATCTGTGTTATATATTATACATTATTATATATGATCTCTCTCTCTCTCTCACTGTTTCTTTATATATAATCTCTCTCTCTGACTCTCTATATATGTGTGACTTGAAGCCTTCAAGTTGAAGGCATAGTGCCCATGACTAAAAAAAGTCATAGAAAACCGGGTAAATCCCGGGCAAATGATGGAATTGCCGGGCAAATGTACTTATTCCAAACTTTTAGGGTAATTCTAGGTATATATCCGATTTTATTATTCAGGTAATTTTCGGATAATACCCGATTTTACTCGACAATTCTATAGGGTAAATTTTTACCCAATACTGTTTATTCCATATTTACATGCCTAGATGTATCTGATTGAATAGTACGTTTGGACTTTAAAGTAATATGTTCAGAACCGCGCGCATTCGAAAGGTTCAGAACAGTCTAATTTCAAATTTTATACATATTTAATATGAGCTATATTTATTGGTAATACAAAATTTTTGTTATTCAAATGTGTCTAGACACTTTTTTTAACAAATTTCATGGGCAAATCTCCGAGTAAATTGGTCAAGGTTTAAATCAGCTATATATAATCGGATCAACATTATCCGTAGCATTTTCTTTTTTACTTAAAATAAATAAATAAAAAAACCAACAAAATTGGATTAAGCAATTTTTTTTTTTTCCGTTTAACATAAAATAGCCTAGGACATTATGCCATGATATTAATCACCATAAAATGATATCAGGTTTCATCACGATGACTCAATAGTGTGATATAGATATTTATACAGTGAGAGAAAGAGAGAGATTATATATTCGTCTAAATTCTATTCGTCTTTTGTATTGGGAAGGGTGATATGGAAAGATACTATTCCATTTCAAAAAAAAAATTTGATGAAAGAATCATTCGGATTGCATCAACAAAAAACTCTGAAAAAAAAAAACAGAAAAATGTGTAATATTTAAGGGATTGCTAAAACAACAAGCAATATCTCCTTTTTTTTTCTTTTTCTTTTTCATTTTTCATTTTTTTTAATTCCTATTATTCTCGGTGAATTATTTATTTTACAGGCCGTGAAAGTGACAGCGCCGAACCCTATTAGAAGGAGCAAAATAAAAATAATAATAAAAAGAGAATAGAAGGCAAGACGTGATCCGATGCAAAACAAAAATAAATGGAGTTCTCTTTAAGCAATACAAAGCTGCCAAAGAAAGTGAAATGCAAATTTCTTGTGATTACTCAATATAGGTTTCTTTTTTTTTTTCTTTTATGTTCTGTTATTCTTCTTTACGTACGATGAAAATAAATAGTAACTCTACTTCTATTTGTAGACTTACTAATCCTAATATGAGTATAAATATAATTAATTTATTGGGATTCCTAGCTAAGAGATCATTTATACCTACATTTTTGTTCTTTGAAGAGATTATTATCCTATATATTTTAATAATTTCAACAGCACTCAATTTGAACTAACATTTTATCATGTTATGAGTTAAATGGCGATAAATAGAATTTCAGAAAAAGAATTAAACTCGATGAATAATTAATGTTATCCTTAGGGGGATTACATGCACCGAAACAGTACTTTTAATAGGTTTTAAATAGGAAGAGAAACCCATTGGAACTGTAGAGATTTTCTCTTAATCCAAAACTCAAGCATGCGAATAATTACTATTATATATATATATATATATATATATATATATATTATAGACCTCTAGAGCACCATATATTAATAATATTGATGACTTTGGTGTTAGTTCGGTCACAATATTATTGGGGCAATAAAGGTCCCTAGCTAGCTATATGTTAGAACAGGTGAGGCTTTAGCTAGGGTTTTGGCTGTCTCCGTGACTAACAACATAACATACACTGCCAAAAAGGGAAAGTGAGCGAAATTTTCTAAATAAATAAAATAAAGGGGGCGAAATAAACGTGATTATTAGACAAATTAATCTTTGGCTTGTTATTGAGTAAATTAATTGTATTTGTACATTAAAATAATGAATTAAAAAGATAATTCAATGTAAGAATGTATATTAAATGTGCATTACATTCGTTATATAATTATTTTTGATTTTATTATTTTTGTTTTACGATGAATCATTATACTGGTTGTATTGAATAAAGACCCTTAACATTTTTGTTCAAAATTTTCGCTTGAATTTATGTATATTTGGTAGTCCTATATTGTATGTTTAGATATTTTAAACTAATTAATTAGTAATTTGAGATTTTTATCTACTAATTTCATTTTAAAAATGCAATTATTTTACAAAACATACTAATTGCTTGGATACGAAATAAACATATTAAGATATAGTTATTTTAATTAAATCTGACAACGCGTCTTTTAATTGGTGCTTGAGGCTTCATCTCGTTGACTAATAATGCTCTCAGCTGATTCGATGATCCACACGTGTGTCATATGCTTGGCAAAAGTTGATACTAATTAGTTATTTAATTTTGAAACATAACAGGCTGTTACACAGATATAAAATTAACTCTCTCAATGCAACTTTTTAGACCAAACTAATTAGAATGTTGGTTTGTGTTTGATTAGGTTTTGGTTCCATTTACTCGCTGTCGAGGTAAAGTGATTCAATATATATCATCTGCGCGTACTACTGCATTGACTATATGATCTTGTTACCATACATAATTAATTAATCAATGAAATAGTACAATTAATTTATTACAAACTAGGAATTTGTGTTGCAAAAAAATATATATATATCAGTCAAGAAGTCGGATTCAAATTATTCAATCATCCACCATATGTCATCAAACTAAGAAGTATAATAATACATGTGTGTCAATACTTAGGAAATTGACAACAATGGAGACCGAAATGCACTCATAAATACGACAAATTTTTTATCAAATTTGTACCAAAGTACTAGTGAAAATTTGATTGTAAGTGAGAAAGATTTTAAGCCAGTGTTTGAATGTTGTTGTATATTGTGTTCTATCTTCTGATAATCAATTTTCTCGGTCTATAAGAGGAAAATGATGTGTTTTGAGGTGAGTAGTAAGCCTCGATTTTCATCTTGTCTCCTTCAAATTTCCAACAGTAGTCGCAACACTTCACTCAAAAACTGCTCCTACGGTCAAAAACACCTATGACCAAAGCTTAAGCGTCACAACACGTGCTCTGGGCATCGCGACACTCAGAGCTCTAGTCTCCAATGTGAGACAGCATCACAATGCTCTGAGCTCTAGTCTCCAAGGCGAGAATCGCCACGAAAAAACCCAAAACCCCGCGAGTCACGTTGTTTCACACTGTCGCATGATACCAAGTACCCATTTTCTTATCAAGAACATTTTCTCTTTATAAGTTTCGCATGTATTACTCTTTTCCACACATCCTTTTTCTTTATATAGACGAACACTTAATTAATTAGTTTATTTTGAACAAAAACCCAACAAAATATGTATATATGTGTGTGTAGTGTGTTTGTGTGTGTGAGAGAAAGAGGACATTATTGTACCCCATAGCACCTAGCAGTCAAAGAAAGAAGTGATAGCTAGGTATAGAGAACCAGTGGTTGTATAGACCTTAATTTACTTTTTCTTTAGATGAATTTTCTAAATAAGCTAGTTATTTCCTTAAAGGTTTTTTAAATTTTAGTCTATGTTTCAAAAAAATAAGAATAATAATCATCTAATAACAAGATATATGGATGAACTTCATCATTATGTATAAGTACGTACTTGATGATTACTTTCTTATAATAGTTAAAAAAATTGGCCTTAACCACGTAAATGCAATGGTCATTTCTTATCATTTTTATTTTTTTTTTCTTTTTTTTTTGTTTTCTTTTTAAGTAGCTTCATTCAAATGAAACTCAAACGAACTATGTGGCGTTGTTTGGTATATAAAAACTGTGATAGCCAACAAGAGAAGTAAATAAAGAAATAAAGATATTTTAAAGAATAAAAGTGTTTTAAGAATATAGCTACAAATTGGGACATTTTGTGGTGAATTTTTTTTTTTTTTCCGAGCAAGAACGATTTTATAGCATTAAATTTTCTTTTTTGTAAGGACTTTACATTTAAATTTCAGGATCATTTCTCGTCAATGGACGCCCTCCAACATAGAATTTCCCACTAAATATTCTATCTATACGTGGTCTTGTTTTAAGTATCTAATAATTTTTTCAAAACTTAATTTTAATCAACTGAAAAAAAAATCTTTTTCAAGTGAATTCCACAATTTTTGCACTGTAGGATATAAGATTACTTATCTTATTAGCATGAGATAAAATGGTAGCTCGTGGATTAATTAATACAATAAATTTTAAATTGATTGGACTAAATTTAGTTGGACTAATATTGTAGTACTTCATACTTATCGGTGTTTTACATAATATTTTATAAGATAGTTGTACCAATTTAAAGATAGTTGTAACAATTTAAAGATAGTTGTAACATTTTAAAGAGCTAATGTAACAGATTTAAAATAGTTGCTAACATCATCTTTTTAAATTATTATAAAACGAGCACTATAGAAAGGCTAGTTAATTAATCCAATCTTTTATTTTTTCTCTGTTTTTCCCTCAAACACATCTTTAGAAAACTTCTTTAAATTCTCATATATATATATATATATATTATATATTTGTCTATAATATTGAAGTGTAAGGACAAAGTGTTATCTAGAAAAGAGTCGTAATTATGTCTCCATATAAATCTCTATCATACTATAAGACAGAGTCGTTCAAAGATGCTTTCAATGACACTCACATAGCAAACCGAATATAGATATATAATATTGTCCATACAAAAAATTTTATAATAGTGAGAGAGCACATTACATGGTTAAAATTTTAGCAACATGTAATATGTCTCATTGGATGATGACCTACAAACCATATTGGGAAACACGAGTCTGAGGAATTGGGGCTTTAGTTTTCATTTTGTCTACCTTCTTCTAGATTCTCTTGTCGGCACTGAAAATGACTCTGAATTTTTCTACCTTTGATCTAAAGTATATATATATATATATATAGGTGCGGAGCCAGGATTTTTCATGTGGGGGCATAAAATCTTTGAAAAATTCTCAATTGGCCCAAATAATTTTTGTTAAGGAGGCAAAGTGAGGAAAAACTACATTTAATTTTTTTCTAATCACAAAATTTACCCACAATAGCCAGGGTTTTTCATGAGGGGGGCATAAAGTTTTTAAAAAATCCCCAATTGGCCTAAATAATTTGTGTTGAGGGAGGACAAATGAGGAAAAATTACATGCAATTTTTTTCTAATCACAAAATTTACCTATATTATAAAAAAAAATTTCAAGGGGGCATATATATAAATATATATATATATATATATATGTGTGTGTGTGGGGGTACAAATTTGTATGCTTATATTGTATGTGTAAAACTGAACTTGATTGACTCATTCTTTCTAAATTCTAAACAAAGTGTCCTGGCATGTTGATGACGGTGATTTATCTTAGCTTAACTATACTAATCAACTCAGCATTTACAATTTGATTGTAATTTATATAAGGGAATTTTAAGAAAATAGCCACTGTTTATAAAATGATTTTAAAAAATAGCCACAATTTTAAAAAATTCAAAAACTAACCCTTTCAGAAATTTCTGACATGTGTCAGAAATTTCTAACAGCACATTTTATGTGTAATTTTGTTATTGTCAGAAATTTCTTACGGTGTGTTATGGCTAGTTTTTAAATTTTTTTAAACTGTGCCTAAATGGCTATTTACCTAACTGACCATTTTATATAATTGGTCGTATTAATTAAGCTATGTGTTTGAGTTTCTAAAAAATGGGGAGGCATGAACGAATGAAGTTTTTAGGAACCAAAAAATAATAATAATTATAAAGAAATGCAACTTTTAAATTTGAGAGTATGTGTGCGTAGATGAAACCTATTAGTCAACGGATCAAATTTGTTTTTTGCTAATAAGATGACAAAACAAAGTAATCCATTAAACTTAAATTCTATCATGGTAAACGTTTTGAGATTTTTAGGTGCATAATTTTATTTTATTTTTAGAGTCCTAAGCAAAAGTAAAAAATTTCATTTTTAACGGGGTATATACTTTCTTCTGATGTGAGTTAGATTTGCCCCTAAAGATTAAAAAGAGGGCTAATTTATTGTTTGGTTGGAGGAAGCAAGGAAGGAAAGGAAGAAGATCATATGCCTTGCCTTCCTAGCTTCATTGCCGTAACAAAAAGTCTTTTTTTTTTTTTTTTGAGTATTATCATGTAAAACAAATATTAACATATGGAGTAAATTAGTTAAAAGTATTAACAATCATTAATGAACTTATAAATTCTCTTCCCTTTTGTCATACAAATTGATTCGTTATTGAATTAGTTCTGTCCATCGTTCACATCTCCTCTATGGTATATATCAATCCTCCCTTCCAATTACTAATCATGGAGTGAGATTTTTTCTTCTAATACAAATATTAAAAAATAATGAAAATACGGAAAAAATTATATTCATCCATTGACTTTCAATAACTTATTTTTTTTCTCCTACTAAACAACAAATAATTATTAGTGTTCTCTCTTTCTGCACATTTCAAGTCCTTGCAAATCTATCTCCTACTAAACACTGGGCTAGTCAGCATATAGATGCCACAATGAATATAAGCTGCTTAGCTAGCTAGCTTGAAGGGCTAGATTATTGAGCTGAGTATTTCAAGGTGGATTTTGAGAAATGCCCATTGTTTTGACATATTAATAATAGAGAGATTTTGAAGAGGCATAGAGATTTTGAAGAATGCCCTCTGTTGGCACATTGATAATCTATGTCCCATGTGTGTTGCAATTTTAATTTATATCCCAAAATTCACACTACAAACATGAAGTGAAATCAAAGAAAACATATTACTTGTGACATAGATTATTAAGTGATACTAAAAATAGCATTGTTTTGCATTTTCTCCTTTATATGCCCCTTTGTGATGCACTTTTAATTTATGTCCCTATTTTTACAGTATAAACATATAATAGAAATTAAGAAAGCATACCACATGAGACATATATTATTAAGTGATATTTATTTATTTATTTTCAATTTCCCCATTTTCTTCAATCCATAGGTTGGGTTGGGCTCAAGTCAACCAATGATGGCCTCGTTGACCTACCCAATTAGTGAGGGGATATTTTGAAAAATGCCCTTATTTTTATGCTTTTGTTTTAACACTATCAACATAAAATAAAATCAAAGAGCATATCATGTGGGCATAAAGAGTGCAATCTTCATATTATATCATTAAGATTAAGGGGACTTTTATAGTTTATAATTGATTTCTAACTATTTTGTAATAACGGAGCTTCTTTTTTTTTTCATCATAGTTAACTAGTTACAATCAACTTTTGTGCATTGCTTATAAATGAAGAAAAACATTTATTACTTTCTAGCAAATGTAATTAGTGACCAAGAAAGAAGAGCGCATTATGGACAATTTAACAGATAAATAGTACTGCAGTTTCGAGCATAATAGATTAGTATACACTCGAGTCAAGCAAGAGGTGCAGAATTTGAATCTCACCTCTCCTATTTATCAAAAAATAATAATAATAAATTGTATTGTTAATTCAACAGTGAAGTAAAGCTTGCACTCACCCTATACTTGGTTTGATTTGAAAAGACTTCCTGAGCTCACTTATTAATAAAAATCAATATTAAGAACCAATATGAATAACGATAGGTTCAAAATGGTTCATGGTCAATTTATATTACTCTTCTCTTTAGTCTAGTTCAAAGAAAACTCGAATTACAGAACTCAAATTTGTATAATTTAAATAAATTAAATATTAAAAAAAAACCCTGTAAACTTTGCCTTATATTTGGATTTTAATCAACAATCAATGTAGAGTTTACAAACATGGTTGCTGCTTCTTTTTTTTCCTCTTCAAGTGGGATTCCCCCACCACTCCCTCCACACCTTCATCATTCAACCTTTTTGAAGTAAAACAAAATGGGTATAAATTGCATTTTGAACCCATCGCTTTGTAACAGAACCCAAAATCCAAACCCCAACCCCCCACCCCACCCACCACGCCCCCCACCCCCCACCCCATTCCCCCCGCACCATTCAACCTTTTTTAACTAAAACAATATGGGTATAAATTGCATTTTGAACCAATCGCTTTGTAACCCTGAATCGTTCATTCTACACAATTAAGTCCTGCTTGCTTCTAAAGTTTCCTCAATAGAACTTGTTAAAGCTCTATGATAATATTATTCAGCATTCACATTTTCCTATAAAGAAATAGATTTACAAAAATTCAATTGAAACCATTGCAGTGTGCGAAACTATTTGGCTCACAAAATCCTTAAACCGGAATTGTAATGCTGCCCAGAGATTTTCTCAGAAATCCTATATTTTCAACAATGTTGATCCACTCCACTCTTCATCAGTGCTTCGAAAAACAACGGAATTTCTTTCTTCTTTTCATTGATACCCGAACAAGAAATTTTTGAAATTGGATAAACTATCCATTAACAAATTGGTGTATTTATATCAGAAGTGAACACAAGTACATTCATGGACAAAGTAAGCAAAAGTTTAGCAGAAAAAGGTTCATAAAATACACCTTATTCATGTCAAACACAATAGCATTAGATCCCAATGAACAGGCAACCCAGGATGTCGAGCCTATTGTGAATAAACGATCGTCATTGACGAAGCAAAGGACATTGAAAAATTATGCAGATGCTTTTTCACGATGCAACAAGTCTGCAAACAAAGGGGAAAAACATATAAGAATCAATCAGTGTGACTTGCTAAGACAAGAATGACAAAAAATTCTCACCATTTATTATTAGTATTATTAATTATTATATTTGAACATACCTCAAAGGAGAGGCAATAATATTAATATAAGTCAGAAAGCAATGCAATGAAAACATACCCAAAAAAAAAAAAACCAAGGCAAATGCATTTGGTTCTTTCTACAAAAGAGGCCATACAAAAGTGAGAGCCGAAGACCACTATATCTGCGTCCTATTTCTCATGTATGTAATTGCAATTTCTGAACATGTAACTATAAAATACTATCCTGTTTTCAACTGCTTTTTTTTTTTTTTTCCATATTGTTACGTCATTATCTTATGACAGTTTTTAGGTAAGCTTAACCATTATGTGTGAATTGAGTGAGAAGATAATTCGGCGACAAAAACTATGAGATATTTTCGCTGTCATTGAACTGATTTAGAGAGACGAAAATAGTCAATAGTTTGTGTGTGTGTGTGTGTGTGTTTTTTTTTTCTTCTATGTAGTAAGCCTCATAGAAGGGAAATTAATTAAAGAAAAGCAGATAACAAAATACATGAGAAGGCAAAAGGAAAGCCACTGCACAAGCCTACTATCTAAAACGATACTCGGTAAAACAGATATATAAAGACCACAACTAATTTATCAGCACAGCACCACAAATACAGATTTGCATGTTGTTTGTGTGTGAGAGTTGAACACTGGAAGAGAGAGAACTGAGAGAACATATGTAACGTTTTAATAATCACCAAAACATCTGCAACACAAACGACGAAAAGCAAGCGGGTGGTGTCAAGAAGAAGCAAGGCTACAAGTCAATTCATTTGAATTCAACCAAGAAGGCACCCAGGAAAAATAATAGTGATACATCATCTATAAGTTCAAGACCAACTATAATAGAAAGTCTCAATCTCCCAAGCCTCACACAACTACTGGCATATAGAAACAATGCAGGCATGAGAGGAATAAAATCTTATTCTCGTTTTTGCTTATTGAAATAAAATAAGGGGTGACCAGAGTTAGGGACGGAGCCACCTTAGGCCCATGGGGGGCGCCCTGGCCCAAGGTGGCCCATTGTATTTTTTGGCTTATAACATGAAATTTTTATTTCTTTTTTTCAACTTTTACTTTGAATAGCCCCCCCCTAAAATTTTTAATTTTTATCCTACTACCACAGTTATTAAAATGTATTACCACAAGCCCCCTAACCTTAATTTTTGGCTCTGTCGCTGACCGTAGTAGTTTCATAATAATGGTTACACAGGTATTCTTACTTAGAATGTGTTCCCACTTCCTACCTTACGGCTTAAGTCTCTAATTTTCTCCATGTCGCACGATTCATTATCTTGAATTATCTTCTATGTTCCTACAACAAAATCCGTTAAGCCTTATTTCCAATAAGCTGAGCATATACTATGCCAGCAATCGAAAGGGAAACACAATATTTGTGTACATGAGCCCTTGTAATGTTTGTGTACATGAGCCCTTGTAACAGATACAAAACCAACTCCAACCTCAAAACCAAGACCATATTTCCTCTCGCTTCTAATGTTGATCCCACCGTACATTTACCATTGCAGTGATTGACGAAAGCAAAAGGCCATCCTCTTATTTGTCGGAAAACTCGAAAACTTACCAATCCGCTACCCAGCAACATGAATGCAACAACTCAACCAAACATGAATTAGCGAAAGGATGTTCTACTCGACACGCCAAACGATAGTGAAATTAGTACCATCAAGCCATCGAACCTCGCGACATTCTAAAACAAACTGCCTAAGAACAGGTAAATAGTTCACACTTCACCGTATCAACTCTTTTAACACTAAACCTTTGATCAATTCCCATTCACTGAACAAAGATTATCATTCAACTCCTTTGCAACAAAACTAAACAATGACATTATTCAACAAAACACGTCAATCTCCACAATCTAAGCAATCATAAATTATAAAATAAAAAAATAATAATAAAAAAAACACACATACACATACAAACAATCAGGAATACCTAATCGGAACGAAAAAAAAAAAGGCAAATTCGAATTTTCTCGAAAGCGAATGGATCGGCAAGAATCTCTTACGAGTGGAGCTACTTCTGGTAGCCGCCGCCGCGAGCGTCGAGGTCCTCTTCGACGGCGGCGGTGAGGAAGACCGGAGGGAAGTCGGCGGGGTCGAAGGAGGTCTCCTTCATCATCCTCTCGGCGTCGGCCTTGGTGAGGACGGTGCGGCGGATCGGCGGGCGGTTGCGGCGCTGGTCGCGGGTGTAGTACTTGATGTCGAAGACGGTCTCGGGGTCGGAGGTTGGGACGCAGGGCTTGAGCTTGGTGGTGGCCGGGCACGACGGCCGGTACTCCAGGGCGCCGGGGATGGCGGGCCTGTACTCCGGCGACGCGCAGGGGCCGGTGATCTCCCACGGCTTCTTCAGGAAACGGCGTAGGGTTTGGAAGAGGGACGAGGTCGCTGTGGAGGCAGATTTCGCCATTTCTCCAACAAAACAAACTTCTCAAAGCTCTTTCTGTCTTCGCTGCCTGTCGGATGTTTATGGGGAAATGTTTGTTTTATGTCAATTTGGGTCATAAAACAAATTAACTTAGGCCTTGTACTAGGAGGCCAGAAACGACATGTTTTAGTTTGGTGAATGAATGACATGTCGTTTAACAGTCGGTTTCAATCCTCGTTCAGCAGTCCTCCAATATGGAGGTTCACGTTGTAGGTTCAAATTCTGATGAGTGCATTTCCTCTTATATGGAGGTGTATATTTATAATGTGTTGTGAGTCGAAAGTACTTAATGGTCCATGTGACTGTCGCTAGTGAGATTAAGGTCTATGGTGCTGTTCAATATGTAATTATATGTAATTCTTCGAAAAAAAAAACTATATGTATAAATATACTCAAAATTTACACAATACTAAAATATATACATAAGTTTTTGAAGTAATTGAATAATTATTATATTTATTAATTATTTGTACATATGTTTGACTACCCAGTCAATTACCACTCATTATCATTATGTAAACTGTAAGTAATTGAATCATTTTGGTATTTTATTATAATTTTCAAAAGATTTTGTATTTATTTAAATTAGGTGTTATAAAGTGGTATTATTCACTATAGTGTTTTTCTATAATAAAAAAAATGTAAATTATAGAAATGCCCATCTACTAAGACCCTTGTTTCAAATTGTCCCTATAACTTTTTTTGTAACTTTTGTTCACCCTGTAATATGTAAGACAGTTTTGGGACGAATGGTGACAAAAACGAAGAAATTGGAGCGATTTGAGATAAGTTAAAAGCAACCTTTACTTTGTGGCTACAATCTATAAAGATTTGTAGAGCTTTTATACGACTAATGCATATCAAATTAAAGATCTTCGAAAGAGCTTTCCTTCTGACATGTAACGAGTAAATTATAGCTTTTTGAAAATCGTTGTGCAAGAGAAGTTTGAGCCTCTGGACCATCTCGCGTGCCCAAGCCCACCAAAACACGCCCCACAAGGCCCAAAAATACGCCCCAATATGCTTAGTTGTGTCGCGACCAATTTCTCATCACTTTTCAAAGAGCTTTTGCGCTGCGTGGTCGCATCGCGACCAACCCAATTCTGCGTGTCGCGATGGTATCACGTCGTGACCAACTAAATTTTAGGTGTCGTGATGGTGTCGCATCACGATCAATACTCTAAATTTTGCCTACCACATGCCCGACACATGCCCAAGTTCGAATTTTTTGTCATTTTCGGCCCTTAGATGGAAAATTAAAGGCCTAGATCATTAGGACAACTTAACATCAAAGGGAAGCTTGAATTTATGTGGAAGAAGACCATTTTTAGGGAAAAAGAAGGGGAAGACACAAGAGAAGCTTGTGGAGAGAGCTTCCATTGGAGCTTGAAGCCTTCAACCATCATTTCCATGAGCTTTTGAGCTCATTAGTTTTTTATTTTCTTATTCTCTTTGTTTTATTTACTTTGTATTAAAATATTATGTGTGTGGATTTGTATTTTATTGAAACAACTTTATGATTAACATTTGGATTCAATGGTGATGTAGTTCACTGTTGAAGTGTCATGAACTATTGAGTTGATTAATTGATGTTTTGTTCATTCTATTATGGTTCTTGATGTTTATTGTCTCTTAATAATTTTATAATTTTCCTTTACTATGGCTATAGAATAATTAGGTTGTTATGGATGATTAATTGTCTTGGGAGATTAACATAGCTTGGGAAAGTATGTTAAAATCCTTGTATGAGCCTACAGTCTAATTTAACCTTAAGACCGAGAGGAGATAAGTTGTTAGATAATCTTAAGAAGGGATTTAAAGTGTGATAAATTATCTAGTTAGTTAGGAATAACATCTCGGTGAATTTAATCATATAAGTTCTCATTCTCGCACGAGAGAGGCGAGTGGGACGAACCTTAGGACCTTTAGATTAATGGAATGACTTAACTAGATTAATTGGACTAATAGGTAATGACATGGATAGGTGAATGAAATCAACCCTTGGATCCACATTTATTTATTTATTTTTACCATCAATTTAATTTACCGGCGAGTTAATGTTAGTCTTTACTTAGTTTAATTTTCCTCACTTACTTCATTAGTCTAGATAGTAAGTAGAACGAGCAAAGTAATACTCGATTCATATCTCTGACCCAATCAATCCTTGTAGAGATGATTTCAAACTCAAAATCTACTTTGTTACTTATGTGACTCGTATACTGGGGGTAAATCGCCATCAAGTTTTTGGCGCAATTGCTGGGGATTGAACGGCGACGAGATAGGATTGATATTGCTATTATTAGTTCTAGTGCTAGTCTAGACATTTAAGTTTTTGTTTTCTCATTTCATTTTATTGTTCTTAATTTGTTCATTTTTATTTTGTTATAGATGTCGATGAGAGACCAACAAGCGGACCTCAACTTTGTGCAAGAGACTGATAGCCATTCTACGTGGATAGATAGAGATATATAGAGGTTTTCTAGTGTTTCCCCAGCCACGATTTTTCTCGAGATGGTCAAATTTTCAACTTTCTTGATGGGTTAACAGCTGCAACAAGAACTTGGGTGGAAAGAGAAAATGGTATCGCCTCCTTCTACGATCAATATGCGGATGACGTCTATTGGTTGTCGGAAGATTTAGCCAAGTATGATTATCATTGTTGAAATGCTCTGAGGGACTATTCAGAGGATATACTTTACAACTTGGCACTATGGCAAGACCAGTCGAGCCCATAATTGGTGTGCTTCCCTGAGTTTCGAGCCGAAGCTGCATCAGTTTCAGAAGCAACATGGCATTATGAAGGCGATCAAAGAAATGTGACACTTAGCTCTGACAAGCCAATTTGGATCATCTCTAATTGATTTTGTAGAGGATGTCGGTGCTGCAAGATTATTCCATTGCGATCATACAAGGAGGGACGAACTTCAACAAACACAACTCCAAATTGATAACATCCAAATGAAGTTATCAAGATTAACTACACTTCCAATTTGATCCAATGAAACCGTGATGAGTGAGGTGAGCCAAGCACAAATTAGAGGTTGTATGAGATATTGGACGATGATGATTCAAGTGAGGAATAGACACAAATATTGACGGAAAGGAAAGAGCCATACAGAGAGACGTCCCTTCTCAAGATCCACATCATCATGCCGCCACCGTTCATCAAGGAGAATACTTTTGAAGATCCGATGCGGCCTCCACCCCCTCCACCCTCTTTTAGATCGTACTTCGAAGCTTCCCAAGCTTATCTTTTGAAGAGAAGTTCCCTTGGACAGATGTTTTTCATAAAGACAAATCCCGCCAAGCTTGAGAGCGTGGGACCCGTGAGACGTGTTGTATGATACATATCATAGGAGGATGCCACTCTTTGATGACCGCAACGTCAAGCTATCGATGATAAATGGAGCACTTCTTGGGAGGCAACCTAAGTTCTTGTCGGTTTGTTTTTGTTGACCGCAAGCTCCGACACCATTACTAACCACCACCACCAATGGTGCCAGAGCCCAAGAAGAATGTTGAGTTCGCCTAGGATTTTGAGAGGTGTAAC
This sequence comes from Boehmeria nivea var. tenacissima, assembly GCA_018132145.1. Taxonomy (NCBI): domain Eukaryota; kingdom Viridiplantae; phylum Streptophyta; class Magnoliopsida; order Rosales; family Urticaceae; genus Boehmeria; species Boehmeria nivea. The sequence goes on from CM030882.1 coordinate 6,200,697, forward strand.
TTCACCCCAGAGGTAAGTTCCCTTGCCTTATGATCACTGCGAACATTGAGGACAATTTTCAATTTAAGTTTGGGAAAACATTCAATTTTTCTTGGTAGTTGAAATTTTGTCATGTGGTTTAGGTTTGTTTGGCATTTATGTAGCTACTTTTATTGTCTGTATATGAATTGAGCATAATGATGGTATGTGTATTTTGTTTTAGTTCGATGATGATATTATAGAATGAATTTATTGAGCTCTTTTTAAAAATTTGTGAGTGTGATTTGACAAAGTTCTATGTTCATGCTTTTGATTTTAGTTTGTGATTTTTCACTCCTTGTGCACATGTGTCTCAATCTCTAGGTCTTTTTAAACTTTGGAATTAATTTTGTACCTTTAATTGCTAGTTTCAAGAGTACTAGAACTATTTTTAGCAATCTTCAAGGCAGAATTCGAATGATTAGAGTTGTGAGAGAAGTGATTTAGGCCATCAATTGAATAATTTGAGCCAAAAAGCCAACATTTTTGACATTAATCCCTTGTGTCCTGTTTGAGCCAAACAAAGCTTTTTCTTTGGTAAATAACAAATTGTCAAATCTTAACCAAGAAAATAATCCTACCCATCCTCGTAGCTAGGATCCCTAGTCTTAAGTATATAAAGAGCCTTATTGTCACATTTTACATCAACGTCTCTTTAAAAAAAAAAACCCTTATTTTTTTCTCTTCTATTTATTTATTTATTTTTCTAGTCTCACTCCTTCATTAGTTGTAGGGGTGTACAAAAATCTGAGCAACCCGAAGACCCAACACAACCCAACCCAACCCAAAAATACGGGTTCAAAAGTGAAAAAAGTCTATTTCGGTTCATTTAGTTTGAACCCAAGCATGACGAGTTGGGTTGAAATTCTAATCTTTGAACCCGAGCAACCCAACCCATACTTTTTAAATCTTTATCTAAAATTTATATATATGTTAATATAATATGAAAAATATGAAGACATTAATTTTTTCCTTAAAGTTTAGCTTAAAAGAACAATTGGTTTGATTGATACACTATTTGTTTGTCCACTCACTTTTCTTTTCTAAAACTTTTTTATTTCATTCTTTTTACTTAAATCACAAATCATCTCATTTGTATTTTCCTATGTATATCAATATTTTGTCTTTTCATCAATTTTTTTCTCCATTTGATTACAAAAATCTAAATATATGATTTTCTAATCAATTATTGTTGGAATATTCATTTCATCAATTTTTGAGAATTTTTTTGAGGATATAATCTAAGCTTAACATTGATCAAACATTTGAAATATGAATTATAATCGTTAGTACCAACCCGACAGCCGAACCCAACCCATTTTAGTTTTTATTCAGACGGGTTGTCGTTATTACTATTTTACTTTGGGTCGTAAAACCTTAAACCCGAACTCTTTGGATTGGGTTATAATTATCTCAAATCCAGCCAAACCAAACCTATGTACACTCCTAATTAGTTAAATATGGTTACCCTCCTTTAAAAACAAGTTTGGGGGAGAGAGGGGACTTAAAAAAAGTGAAAAAAAAAATGAAATAAATATTTCAAAAAAAAAAAAGAATATGCCGAAAGCACTTCAATCCAAAAGAGAAGAAAAAAAATGCACAATGATCAAATGCAAACACATTCATTGAACAAAATCAAATACAAAACAAATAAATAGCAAAAATACCTCAGATTGTGAAAAAAAAAACCGCAAAAAAAAAAAAATCAAAATACAAATCTAGATTGAAAACGAACGGAGTGAGAGGAAATCCAAATGAATCACGATCGAACCTCGATTAGATATCAACAGTAGTGATCGCAGTAAAAAACTAGAAAATCACAACAATAACAAGTTGTTTTGAATGCCAAATCATAAGAAAATTTACTAAATACAACGAAAACAATAAAAAAAACGAAATTGAAATAAGGTTTTTGAACAATTACCGTGCATAGAATCGCTCGTCACGAAACTGATGAACAAAAAAACGACAAATCTGTTCAGAGGCCAAGAAAACAAGGAAGAAAATAATAGAAAACTAGAGAAAGCAAGGAAAAAGAGAGAATAAGAAAGTTTTATTTGAATGCCAAGGGTAAAATAGCAAAACTAACTCAATTATTTTAAATTAATGGCTAGTTTCTTAACAAATGAAAATATATACTAATATTTTGAAACATGTGTTAAATAAGTGCTATTTTGTTAATTTTAATATATTACACACAAATAAATTAACATTGAAAAGTTTCATAAACCAAATCAATTTATGAACATTTCAAAATTTGAGAATTAAATGGATTTTATATAAGACATTTTTAGGCATTTAACCAAACTTTTGGGTAATTTTTTAGGATTTAGCTCTAAAATGTCGAAATTAAAGATTTAGCCATAACATAAAATTTATGTTACTTGTAACATATATACGTGTAAAAGTGTAACATTACATGTAATGTTACATGTGTGACATTTTATATTACATGTAACGTTACACTTTTTACATGTATATATATTACATGTAACATAAAATGTTACATGTTATGGCTAAATCCTTAATTTCGTAAAACTGTGACTAAATCTATCAAACTTTACCTTTAAAATGACTAATTGCTTAACTGGCCATTTATATAAATATATACATATTTTGCTCGTATACGAGGCTATTTGATAAACAATTCGCATAAAAAAAAATTGATTTAAGTATCCTAAACATAATACTAATATTTTTTAGCAATTTTTAATTAATTATTTTACAATATTTTTATTACAATAAAAATAATATTTTAAATTTTCAATACAAATATTTTTCTTTTAAAATCTCAATGCAAATAATACAACTAAATTCCTATTTAAATATTGATTTGAGCTAAATAATTTTGTCAACTAATAACTCAAAAATAATATGATTTATTTTTGGAAAAAATTTGAATTTTAGCTATTTTTAAGCTCATATTTCAAGAATTTAACCATAGTTTCACGAAATTAAGGAATTAGTCAAACAAATTTCATTACGCCTGTAACAAAATTTTACACAATAAAAAACTAATTCCTTAATTTCATAAAATTATGGCAAATTCTTACAAAAATAACAAAAAATTTGACTAAATCCTTAAAAATTCCTTATTTTTGTCTTAATTGCTTATCAAACGAATATGAATCTAAATTAGCTTTTTTAGAGAATGCCAGAAAATATAAATCACATGTCATTATTTGCTACTAGAGAGTGTTTTATTAGTTTCATTTTCTTTTTGCCCCAACAAGAGAATGAACTATAGAACAATTTTTTAAAAGAAAAGGCGTTTTGTTGATGTTCTTGTGATCTGAAATTCTAATGAAAACAAATTAAAAATAAAAAATAAAAAATCATTTCCAGAATCTTTGCTCTGTATTTCCCAATTCCAACTTTGCCTTTCCCTTTATACCAAAACTCGCTTCACACCACTCTCTCTCTCTCCCTCTCTCTCTCTCTCTCTCCCAATCTCAGAGATCTCTCTCTCTCTCTCTCTCTCTCTCTCTCTCTCTTCGTCGCAAGCTTCATCAGATCAGACACGAACCAGGTATTCCTGGCTTTATTTGTTTTCTCTGTATGCTATTGCTTTGGTTGATTTTTTCGTTTGATCTGAGATTTCCACTTTTTAGTTGTTATGTCGCTGATTGATCCGTTAGGTTTATGTTTCCAAGGTCAAAGCTTTACCACTTTTATCATTTTTTTTTCTGGGAAGTTCCCTTTTTTTTTTTTTTTGGGTTGTTTCAGTTATTTTTCTTAAGCTCTGAAACATTGACAAATAGCAATCAAATCTTGTTTTTGATAAATCTGGTCTTTTTTTTTCTTTTTTTTTTTTTCAGTTTCTTTGCCAGGGATTGAGAAAAGGGTTTTGCTTTGTCTGTTTTTTTACTCCCAAAAGAATCCTCTTTGTGTGTTTATGTGTGTGTGTGTGTGTTTGATATTTGATTCAATCCAATTGCAATGATGCAAAATGAAGTGTAAACGGACTCATTTACTTACATCATGTTTGTCAGAGTCCATTTGCCACTTTCTGTTGTTGCATTTCGTTTGGGCTTAGCTAGACTTGACATTCGCAGCAACTATAGAGAGTAATTGTATAATGAATTATTGCCCTTTCGATCATTTGTTAAAATGTCGAGCCTTTTACTTTAGATGGCAGCGCCGGAGTCAAGTCCAGCCTCACCTCCCAGTGCCCAAGTTGTTGGAAATGCGTTTGTGGAGCAATACTACCATATCCTTCACCATTCTCCGGAACAGGTGCATAAATTTTACCAGGAATCGAGTGCGCTCAGCAGGCCTGATGCAACGGGCACAATGACGACTGTGTCAACCATGCAGGCAAGTGTACTTTGGTGTCTGCTTCACTCTAGTTTGTGTAATTAAAAAATAGAACTAAAAGAAACACTATTTAAGTGTTACAAATCACCTTTTAAGAGTTAATCTTGCTCAATTAGTAAGCTTAAGCTGTACTTTAAGAATGATATGTATTCTCAAAATTGTATTTTTCTACTCAAGCAGGCAATAAATGACAAGATTATGTCGCTGAATTATGAAGAGCATACAGCAGAAATTAAAACTGCAGATGCTCAAGATTCGTATGAGAAAGGAGTAATTGTCCTAGTAACGGGTTGCTTGACCGGAAAGGACAACATCAGAAAGAAATTCACTCAAACATTCTTTCTCGCTCCTCAAGACAAAGGCTTCTATGTCTTAAATGATGTATTTAGGTTCGTTGAGGAGAGTGAAATACCGCAGATCGACAACACTGTTTCAGCTAATGGCATCAACGAAAGTGCTAAAGAAATTTCCCCGGCAACAGAACCAGGTTGGCACTAGTGCACTTTATATAGCATTGACTGATCTTATGATTTGTGTGTAATTATCAATTTCTTCTTCTTTGTTTCCAGAGCCTGCTGATGCTCCTGATCATCTTGTGGTGAACCATGAAACTCCCTATGAGGACGACGAAGATCTTGACGATGGTCCTGAAGTTTGTGATCCTTCAGATAATGATGATGGATCAGTGATTGAAGAAGAGGTTGCTGAGCCCCTTACTTATTCGAGTGAAAATAGAAGCCTTCCAAGTGCTGCTTTGGCTCCTGAAACCCAGGAGGACATACCAAAAAAATCATATGCATCGATTGTGAGTTCGTGCTAATCTTTCTTTTTTCTACTTCTGGAGCTATAACACTTATTGGTCCCTCAGTTTCTGACTATCATTTAACATTTAGTTAAAGGTAATGAAGGCTAGTCCAACGCCTACTTCTGCACATGTTTCTCACCGTGCTGTGTGGCCGCCTTCCACAAACACTGATCAGCAATCCCTTTATTCTGCAAAACTTGCCCCTATTGTGGAGGCACCACCACTTGCTAGTGAAAGTGCTGCTCTTGAAAGTGACAGTGTGCATGAAGGTGAGGATTTCTCTGCTCAAACTGTAAGAATGTTAACTTTTCTAGAACCCGAGTTTAAGACGTGCATATACACAATCTTTTAGGAATTATCTTTTTTATTCTCATTTTTCATCGAGAAAAGAAAAAGGGAAAGGCTTCACTTCATTTAGAAGGGTCAAATTTTCATTATTGTTTAAGTGTCATGTCTCCATTTGTTGATATTTAACTTTTCTATTCATGTGTACCTTTTGCAGCTGAAGGTCACTCGATATACGTGGGGAATTTGCCTTACGATGCAACAGTTGAACAGCTAGAGGAAGAATTTAAGAAATTTGGCCCTATTAAACATGATGGTATCCAAGTTAGAAGTAGTAAGGTTAGCTTCAGATGATATGACGCAAGAATTTCCATATCAGTTTCCTGATTTCCAATGCACTGTTTTGTTATATGCTAATCAAGCATGTACCTTACTGTTTTTGTTTTTGTTTGTTTTCTAGCAGCAAGGATTCTGTTTTGGCTTTGTTGAATTTGAAAGTATGAGTTCAATGCAGAGTGCACTTGAGGTATTCTTACACACTTTTATAAATGTTCTCTGTTAGTACCGCTTATTTTCATTTCTATCTTAAATATGTGGAGTATGTCTTACTGGTTCAGTTTTTTTATTGAACTTTTCTTGGTGTGTGTCGTTATGAGTAAATAGAATGGATTGCTTTTACTATCCGTAAGTACAAAATAATTAAATTATAGTTGTATTTTTTCTATGGTCCATTGCTTTTACCAAGGATTATGAACTCAGCCAAATGAGTTGTTGGTTGTAAATGAACTCAGCCAAACAAGTGGTTTGGTTGAAATCACCATGCAATTGCATTGTGGTAATTTTGGGTTTGGAATTGAAATATGCATTTAAGAAGGATTCTCAAGTGATTTATATGATGTAGTCTCAGGATTTTGTTGTCTGCTATGAACACAACCCGAAAATTTTAAGCTCGGCAAATCTTCTTACAGATGCTAATTTAATTCTTGAAATTAGGAAGTTCATAATTCTTACCGAATTTTATCTCTGGTTAATACTGTTCCAAGTGTGTTTATTAGTTTTTGTTTGTTTGTTTAAACAATTGATTGATAACAAAAATTTCAAGCTCTGCATATTGTTTTTCAGATGATTCACTATGTCTAAAATTAGGTAGTTCGTATTTCTTTCTGAATTTTATACGAGAATCGTCCAGGATTTGTTCTTTTTTAAAAAGATCATTATTTGTTGCGGTTTGCACAAAATGAAAAAGAAATCTAGATACGTTTATTTTCTCTTTCCTCCTTCTTGTCAAAGGAATAGCCATGTCGTAATATGGCTCTGCTATCACTTAAGTAACTAGTCTCACTTCTTTCTGTACCTGATTTATGTCTGAAATTATAGGCTTCACCTATTACAATTGGGGATCGTACAGCTGCTGTCGAGGAGAAAAGAACCAGTACTCGAGGTAAGGCATACAATTTCTATTGTTTTCGGTTATACAAGGCTTTCAACCACTAGTCTATGGAATTAATAAACTCGAACCACTTGGCATGAGAGAAGCATGCTTTCATTATAGTGTTTTTAGAGGGGAAGCAATAAGCAAATAATACAAACGGTGTATATATATATATACCTTTTTTTTTTCAGTTAGTGGTGGTGGGAGAGGGAAATACTCTTCTGGAAGAGGTGGCTTTCGGGGTGACAGTTTTCGGGGCCGCTCAAACTTCGGTGGAGGTCATACCTATGGAAGAAATGAGTTCAAAAGCCAGGGTGAGTATTCGGGGCGAGGAAGAGGTTCCTCTGGACGCAGTGGCGATGGTTATCAGCGTCAGAACGGAAGAGGTGCACGCCAAGGTGGAGGCAACCGCAGTTCTGTTGCTACTTAATGTTAGTGCAACGGAGTCGGGGGTAGGCAATTTTTTGGGATACAAATGAGGGTCATTTTTGCTTTTGTTTTCCTTTTTTTTTTTTTCTTTTTTTTTTTCACCCTTCTTTTCTGTTTGATAAATGAGGGGTATTAAGATTTAGAGTTTTGTTTCTACTTTCTACTGCAACATTTGATGTTAAGATTACTAAGCTTATTTTCTTCTTTTTTTTTATCATTTTTTTTTTCCTTTTACTTATTTCATAAAAGGTTTCCTTGGCTTGGAGAGAATACAATTGTGCAACATATTCTTTCATAAAATCAGATGTGTTAAAAGATAATGTAGTTTGTGACTTTGTGTCTCTCTCCTCCCCCTTATTACTCATGTTCTTGTACAATTTTGTTCAGAAGATATGCATTCTTCAGCTAGGATGTGCTATTAAAAAAAAAAAATCCCAAAATTTCTGTCATTGAGTAGAGTTGCTCGCTATTATTAGAGATCATTATCATATATCTTATATGCATCACTAAAGCCAAACTACTTTTACTTTTTTCTTATTTTTTTGGGTTGTCCTATTGACTCTTAAAAAGTTGCACTCTGTTTTTATTCTCTCTCTTCATGGTAATAGAGGATGCAAAAACTCCCACTGAAGTGGTCATATTATAACACTATCTGTAACAAAAATAACTAGAGTGGTACAAAAATAAGAGGGAACATGTTTAAGTCTACAATGAAGCATTATTTACATAAGCAACAGTATCAAACATCAATAGTTGAGACCTTAAACAAAACAGCTCTCATAAACTTATTTTTCACTTTAATTTCTGCAAGTTGGATACAAAATTTGACGCAGCGAAAGCCGCGGAACCTCCAACCACAGAGGCCAAAGCGACGACGGCTTGCAGGGCAACCTCCCAAGGGTAGTCTTCCGGAACAAGGTAAACAAAGGCAGGTCCCAAAACCAGCAACGCCAAGCTCAGGCTCAGCAATGCCCCCGGAGTCCCGGGGTCTGTGGCTGCAGACAGGACCCCCAATTCCTCCGCCTTCGACAGCAGGCCCAGCTTCTCGATGGACGAGAGCGAGAGGCCAAACTTCTCCGCCGCCGACAACAGCCCTGCTTTCTCTGCTTTAGTCAGCAGTTTGAGCTGCTCCACCCGTGTCAGCAGCTTAACTGGCGGTGTGCTCGTCATGGGGCTGCTCCGCGGCTGCTCGCCTAGAGGGAACACGGTTGAGCTCTGTATGATGATGGCAATCCATTTTACTCGCTATGAGATTTTCGATTCGTAGCTTTCGTTGATAATGAAAAAAAAAAATGAAAAAAAAATGCCATAGGAGAGCCAACAATCTTGATATACAATATAGTGTCAGTCACAAGTAAAGGACTTTGATATGTGATTTTATAGGTTTCTAATTTGTGGCCTAATCACTCACTGTATTAGTAAGACAAGCTTAGTCACACCAAAAAAAGGAATTATTACGTTTATTGAAATTGAATGTCACACTCGTCAAGTAGAAACGCATAAGTGATTAATGGTGAGTAATCTAAAATATGACAGTGATTAAAATTAAAATAAGAAAAGAGAAAGCAGTGACCTTTCTAGAGCTAACAGTTCTATTAGCAGCTGGAATGGGCTTCTGGGTAGCCATGGATTTGATGAGAAGAGGTGAGAATGAAGCAGAATTCTCTGTGATTGCTATTGAGCCACAAAGTGCTTTAATTGCCATTCTTTCTCTCTCTCTCTCTCTCTCTCTCTTCAGTGTGGTTTCACAAATGAAGAAAATATTTTGTGTTAAAAGCTTTGAATTGAAAGCAAAAGCCAACCCAACAAGCTGAATGAACGGACAAGAAAAAATGGATTGGTTTACAGATTTTGGGTTCCACGTGGCACTTTGTTGTTGGTTGTCATGATTGGCGTTTCAAAGCGACTCTTTCAAGCTCCACACAACTTTCTTAACTTTGTGGTTCAATTGAAGGCTTTTAGCTTCCAAGCCCGTGTTGACGGATTTTTCTTTACCCTTATTTAAGGTCCAAGAGAAACAATGTTCCCCTAAAACAGCAGAGAATATATATCAACATTGAAAACCAGAACCTTTTTCACCGTAGTCAAATATTGTCGATAATAATAATAATAGGGGTAAATATAATAAGTATTCTTGTACTTCATTGAAATTTCAAGTTTATACCTTAAATTTATGATAATACAAATTTTATCTATCACTTTTTAATCTAAACAAAACAAGAAAAAAATAAAAATGCCGTATATTAATTTTTAGTCAAAAAATTGTGTAAAATTTTCATACTGCAACTGTATATTTTTGTTCCTCTATTGCGTAGTTTACGTAGAACTAAAGTATTTTAACAAACTAAAACAAAAAATTATACTTTTGATAAAAAGAATTACTAAGGTACATATTTTATTTAAGTGAAGAACTTAAGGGTAAAATTTTTATTACTAAAAACTGAGGGGGCAAACGTAGAATTTCAAAAAAACACGAGAGATAATGATACAAGTAATAAATGGCTATTGTAATGAATTTAAAATAATCGTTAAAAATATCCATTTTATAATGTTACATCTTCTACATATAATATTACGTGCAATATCAATAAAATATAGCATTAAATAACTGCCCGAAGAAATAATAATAATAATACCTTTCAAGTAATATTTATATCCGGATCTAATTCATGCCACATTTATAAGTATTAAATTGTTCCTTGAAACTAAATATATTTGTAGAATTTAGAAAACTATCACTGTAAACAAACTATTTCAATTTGTGCCAAGTATAACTCTTGAAGTAGAAATTTATGCGTATATTAGTTAGCGATTCTACGTATAATATGTTATATATCTAGTATGGAATGACAAAATGCACAGAAATTAATTTAAACAAAATACTGAAATACACTTGTAAATAATTGTAATATAAACGGAATTGAAACAATTGTAAAAAACACCTCAACCGGACGGTGAAAGAGGAAGAACGTCAAGGCCCGTTGGACGGTTTCCTTAAAGCGTTATTGCTCTCCCACGGGTGCAGAAATGAACGAGCAACCGCTTCCCAGGATACAACGACGAGCTAGCGTGAGCACCGAGCACCGAACGGTCAAGCTAGTCGAACGGAACCTGCGAGAAGACTATCACTGAAAACAGAAATGGAAAAAGAAGAAAAAGACTCAGAGCTGTGGAGGATTTTGAATTTTCGGAATGATTTTTCTGATGCCTCAAAGCTGCTTTTATAAGCTCAGCAAAGAGCTTTTAAAACTGCTGTGATTAATAGGTATTAATCAATATTAATACTGTTAATTAATCAAAACGTTTTGAGCTCAAAACGTCTGTTAATTTGAAAAATTAAAACGTTTTCAGAGCAACGTTTTAATTCTGAATTAATTCGGATTTTTTCAGGGACAAAAATTGCAAAAGGTGGCTTGGCCCGGAAAGCCCATTCCGGTCCAGCATTTCGCGTCGCCCACGACGTGCGGGTGCACACGAGCCCAAGCCCACGAAGCTCAGTTTTGGTCCGAGGATTTACACCCCCCCCTGCGCGCGCGAGAGAGAGCCTCTTGACCACATAACTTATCCATATATAAATGAAGGCTTGGTATATAAACTCTTCCACATGAAGTTACACTTCCAATGTGGGACTTTATTTTTGCAATTTTCCTTCTCATTGATCATTTCAATGACTACACTTTGAGCATCAATTTCTCATTCATCTCAACACCGTTTTGGACAAATAAATAGCCGATCTTATACTACTCCGAACGGAGAACAAGAATCCGGCAAGACCCGACTTATCCGTTAAGTGGGTCCCACTTAAATATATGCTCCAAAATGGACTTTCACATGGTTTTAACAAACCATTTTTCCAACAATCCCCCACATGAATGAAAATTCAGCGACGTCAAAAAATAGACTTGACTCAATACGACATGGTGATAGTATTCATGCGGTTAATAACTGCATAGGATAGGTAGGTAAGCCTTTGAACCTTCCCTTGTGAAAATATGCTAGTCTTACTGGCTCTTAGTAGACTCGATGTCCTTGAACTAGTCTGCCGTTTGTATAAGCGTTCACATATCTCACACAGATATTACCCTGACACAGGTTCAGTTCTCACGGTTGTGTTCTGTTAAGCCATGAACACTCGCCTGGTTCAGTGAGAATTTCTAAAGAATTTGCCCTTTAATTCTCCTTTGAAGCGGCCCCACTTCTTTCTCACATAGGTGATTTCTTTCTTAAGAGTAATCCCGTGTTACTCTGCTCGGAATATCATTATTCCCGACGCAAAAGAATCATTAAAAGCTGTTGCTTAGCCTTCCCTTCGGGTATCACTGTTTTTATCAAGGAATAGGATGGAGGGGAATCCCCCACAGTGATCTCATCCGGTCTTGACAGTTAGGTTGTCCCTTTGAACCTAGATCTTGGGATCTCCAGTCAACTAGGTTGGGTTTTCCATTATCTCGACTTAATTCTCCAAGGGCTTAAGTCCCATTCCTCTTGATGACTTCTCAACTAAATCTCTACTTAACCCTTTGGTTAGCGGATCCGCAATGTTCTCCTTTGAGGGAACATAGTTTATGCTTATGATTCCAGTTGAGACTAGATGTCTAATGGTATTATGTCGTCGACGTATATGTCTAGACTTACCATTATACAAAACACTCAGTGCCCTGCCAATTGCTGATTGATTATCACAATGTATGCATATTGCAGGCACAGGTTTTGACCACTTAGGAATATCCTCCAAAAAATTCCGTAACCATTCAGCCTCTTCACCACATTTGTCTAAGGCTACAAACTCAGATTCTATTGTGGATCTAGTTATCACGGTTTGTTTTGAGGATTTCCAAGATACAGCAGCACCTCCCAAAGTAAATACATAGCCACTCGTGGCTTTCGAGTCATTTATATCGGATATCCAACTTGCATCACTATACCCTTCAAGTACTTCTGGATATCTCGTATAATGCAATCCATAGTTACGAGTAAACCGTAAGTACCGTAGTACTCTCACTATTGCTTTCCAATGGTCAGCTCCCGGATTACTCGTGTATCTACTAAGTCTGCTAACAGTGAAAGCGATATCAGGTCTTGTGCAACTCATCAAGTACATAAGACTCCTAATCACTCTAGCATATTCAACTTGAGAGATGATTTCTTCTTTATTCTTAGACAAGTGATGATTTGCGTCTATTGGCGTTCTGACAATAGAATTATCATCTTTACTGAATTTTTCCAGTAACTTGTCTACATAGTGTGACTGATCTAATATGAGTCCATTGGCAGTTCTTGTAATTTTAATTCCCAAAATTACATCTGCTAGTCCCATATCTTTCATGTCAAACCTTGAGTTCAACATATCCTTTGTGGATTTGACCATTCGATCGTTGCTACCCACAATGAGCATGTCATCTACGTATAAACATAGAATCACATATCCATTTTCTGTGTTTTTGATATAAACACATTTGTCACACTCGTTGATCTTAAATCCATTGCTTATCATGACACTATCAAATTTCTCGTGCCATTGCTTTGGTGCTTGTTTAAGTCCATACAAGGACTTAACCAATTTACAGACTTTCCTTTCCTGTCCTGGGACAACACAACCCTCAGGTTGTTCCATATAGATTTCTTCTTCAAGATCTCCATTTAGGAAAGCTGTTTTCACATCCATTTGATGAACTTCAAGATTCCGCAAGGCGGCAATCGCTAGAATCAATCTAATGGAATTTATTCTTGACACAGGGGAATATGTGTCAAAATAATCTTCGCCTTCTTTTTGCCTATAGCCTTTAATAACAAGTCTTGCTTTATACTTGTCAATCGTTCCATCAGGTTTCATTTTTCGCTTGAAAACCCATTTGGAACCAAGTGGTTTATTTCCCGGAGGAAGATCAACAAACTCCCACGTGTGATTCTGTAAGATAGAATCAATTTCACTTTTTATGGCTTCTTTCCATAAAGAACTTTCAGCGGATTTTACAGCCTTGTTGTACGTTTGAGGCTCCGCTTCTAGCATGTAGGTAAGAAAATCAGGACCAAATGATTTTTCTACCCTTGCTCTTTTGCTTCGTCTAGGTTCTTCGAGATCATCGTCATCGACTAACTCTTCATCTTGTTCTTGAGATTCTATATCCTCATGAACTTGTCTAGATGAGCTTGGTTCATGTTCCTTATGGATATAAGGAAACACATGTTCGAAAAACGAAGCATTTCTTGATTCCATAATTGTATTCTTGTGAATATCGGGATTTTTCGATTCATACACAAGAAACTGATAAGCACTACTATTTTGTGCATATCCAATGAAGACACAATCAACAGTTTTTGGTCCTATCTTCATTCTCTTTGGTGTTGGTGCCATCACTTTAGCTAGGCACCCCCACACTTTCAAGTATTTGTAGGAAGGCTTTCTTCCAAACCATAACTCATATGGAGTTTTAGTTTCAGTTTTTCGGGGTATCTTGTTCAAAAGGTAGTTTGCCGATAAAATGGCTTCCCCCCACATGCCTTGTGGTAACCCGGAACTTATCAACATGGCGTTCATCATTTCTTTAAGTGTCCGATTTTTCCTTTCGGCCACACCATTTGATTGAGGAGAATAAGGCGGTGTTGTTTCGTGAATAATTCCGTATTGAGCACAAAGTGCACCAAACGGTTCAATATATTCACCACCGCGATCGCTTCTAACTCGTTTAATCTTTTTATTAAGTTGATTCTCAACTTCATTTTTATACATGGCAAATTTCTCAATAGCTTCATCTTTGCTTTTGAGTAAATATACATAACAAAATTTTGTACTATCGTCAATGAAAGTCACAAAGTATTTGTTTCCACCTCTAGTTTGAGTAAATTTTAAATCACATAGATCACTATGGATTAATTCAAGGGGTTCACTGCTTCTTTCAACACTCTTGAAAGAAGTTCGCGTTTGTTTTGCCTCTACACAAGTTTCACATTTGTGTTTAGAATTAATATTAAATGTGGGTATGTGGTCTAAATGAATTAATCTACGCAAAGATTCAAAATTCACATGACCTAGTCTACCATGCCATAAATTAGAAGATTCAAGCATATAAGCGGAAGACTTCTCTTTATTGATATCATTATTCTTGATAGCAATTACATTCATTTTAAACATGCTATCTTTTACATAGCCTTTTCCCACAAATATTCCATTCTTAGACAAAATAATTTTCTGAGACTCTATGACCATTTTGAATCCATGAGTACATAGCAGTGACCCAGAAATCAGATTCTTCCTTATGTCGGGCACGAATAGCACATTGGTGAGCTTCAATTCCTTGCCCGAAGTCATCTTCAGAAAAATCGTTCCCTTCCCCTTCACTTCTGAGGTGGCGGAGTTGCCCATGTATAACTTCTCCCCTTGTTCATGTAGTTCCAACTTGGAGAATGCATTCCTATCAGAGCACACGTGGCGGGTAGCGCCGGTATCAAGCCACCACTCCTTGGGGTTCGAATCCACCAAGTTTACTTCAGAAACTTCCGCAACGAACTCATCGTCATCGACGTCCATAGCATGAGCCTCGTTCTTTTTCTTTCTCTTCGGTAGCTTACAGTCCGCCGATTTGTGACCCGGCTTGTCACAATTGTAGCAGATTCCAAGAAACTTCGACGGTTTATGAGTTTTCTTGGATACCCCTCCTTTAGCCCCAAGCTTGTTCTTTGACTTGCTCGGTTTCTTGCTTTTGGAGCTTTCACCATGCTCCACAACATTCGCCTTTGGTGCAACGGTGTTGACCCTCTTATCGGATCCCCTATTGTCCTCCTCAATTCGAAGACGGACAATCAAGTCTTCAAGACTCATCTCCTTGCGCTTATGCTTGAGATAATTCTTGAAGTCTTTCCAACCCGATGGCAACTTCTCAATGACCGAGGCAACTTGGAATGATTCACTAATGACCATTCCCTCGGCATGAATCTCGTGGAAAATAAGTTGCAATTCTTGCACTTGACTAACCACAGTTTTAGAATCCACCATCTTAAAATCAAGGTAGCGGCCCACGATATACTTCTTGGCGCCCGCGTCCTCGGTTTTGTATTTCTTATCCAACGATTTCCACAACTCTTTAGCCGTATCCTTAGAGCTATAGACGTTGTAGAGGGAGTCCGTCAAACAATTCATCACAAAATTCCGACAGAAATAGTCAGAATCTTTCCAAGCGTTGTAAGCTATACGCGCTTGGATGTCAGTATCATCCTCACTGACTTTTGGTGGATCCTCGGTTAAGAACCGCACGAGACCAATCGTGGTCAAGTAAAACATCATCTTTTGTTGCCAACGTTTGAAATTCAAACCGTTGAACTTCTCCGGTTTCTCTGCATGAGTTATCGGTGCAGGAAACGGTATCGCAGCGGTGGGCACTCGTGCCCCAGAACCGCTTGGAATTTGACTCGCAGTCGCATTCCCGGCCGTAGCCGTCACACTGTTCGGACCCAAAGGCACAGCAAATTGCCCAATGGTCACAGTCGGAGGAGCAAGCGGGATGGTCTCGTTGGAGACATTGTTCTCATTGTTGGTTTCCATTTTTCTTCAAAAAATCACAATAGAAAACTATTAGATTTTTTTTTTTCACCAATATTATAAAACAGTTACTGTTTTATAAAAACTGTTTTAAATTATAAAAACTGTTTATAATAAAATTGTTTAATAATAAACTGTATTAATTATAATAAAACTGTTTAATAAAAACTGTTTTAAATTATAAAAACTGTTTATAATAAAACTGTTTTATAATAAAAACTGTTATTTAATTTGAACATAAACTGTTTATTATAAAACTGTTTTAATTAATCTCAGAAACTGTTTTAAATTATAAAAACTGTTTATAATAAAAATGTTTTATAATAAAAACTGTTATTTAATTTGAACATAAACTGTTTATTATAAAACTGTTTTAATTAATCTCAGAAACTGTTTTTAATCAATTTCTGAAAACTGTTTTTATCCAATTTCAGAAAACTGTTTTATAAAGAAAACTGTTTTAATTATAATAAAACTGATTTAATAAAAACTGTTTTAAATAAATTCAGAAACTGTTTATTATAAAAACTGTTTTATATTAATTTCAGAAACTGTTATAATCACTTGCAGAAACTGTTTTTAAAAAAAAACTGTTATAAGAAAAACAGTTTTATAAAAAATTTCAGAAACTGTAATAGAATGTTTAAAAAAAAAACTGTTACAGAAAAAAGTTGAATAATAATTTCAGAAACTGAAATAATCAATTTCTGAAAACTGTTTTAAACAAAAATCTGAAAACTGTTTTCAACTAGTAAATAAAAACAGAAACTGCATATATAAATAGAAACAGCAAATTAAAAAAAACAGCAATTACACAGAAACGAACAGCAAACTGAATAACAATTGGCAATTGACAGTTTTATACAAATTGCAAAGCACCAAAAATAAAACAACTTCTATAATCTGTGAATGCAATTAAAAGTGCAGTGTGACAATATAGAACAATGCACAAACAATAGTAATTTCAGATGAGTGTTAAAAAAAATCCGTGCACCTTGTGTAGTCTAATAACGCTTTAAGATTGTTATATATCTAGTATGGAATGACAAAATGCACAGAAATTAATTTAAACAAAATACTGAAATACACTTGTAAACAATTGTAATATAAACGGAATTGAAACAATTGTAAAAAACACCTCAACCGGACGGTGAAAGAGGAAGAACGTCGAGGCCCGTTGGACGGTTTCCTTAAAGCGTTATTGCTCTCCCACGGGTGCGGAAATGAACGAGCAACCGCTTCCCAGGATACAACGACGAGCTAGCGTGAGCACCGAGCACCGAACGGTCAAGCTAGTCGAACGGAACCTGCGAGAAGACTATCACCGAAAACAGAAATGGAAAAAGAAGAAAAAGACTCAGAGTTGTGGAGGATTTCGAATTTTCGGAATGATTTTTCTGATGCCTCAAAGCTGCTTTTATAAGCTCAGCAAAGAGCTTTTAAAACTACTGTGATTAATAGGTATTAATCAATATTAATACTGTTAATTAATCAAAACGTTTTGAGCTCAAAACGTCTGTTAATTTGAAAAATTAAAACGTTTTCAGAGCAACGTTTTAATTCCGAATTAAGCTCAGTTTTGGTCCGAGGATTTTACAACATAATAAGTGTATTATACAAATATTAATGCATTTTTTCAAATAAACTTTTGAATTTCTTACTTTTAAAAACATAATTCAAAGTATTATTCTTAAAGGAAAAAATATTATAGGCCAATACCACATGAATATGCATTTTATAGTCGAATAATACTTCTCGCTAGCTCAAATTATTTCATAGATACACTTAGTATAACATGTAATTCATGAAAATCTTCATACTTTTATTATAAAACACCAACTATAATGATAATTGTAACTTCTTTAAAATTTATTTTCACTTTTATCAAGGAACTTTTACTAGATATTGTTAAAGACCAGATATATTTATATAAAAATTGTCATGACTATTTTATGTTGAATTCTCCAACTTATTTTTCATCCAAAAATTCGAATTATACCCATCCTTACAATTTCTCGTGTAGTTCTTATACCGTATTTTACTCATTATGCTTTGAGTCAGTTGGCAAATAACTATTTTAAAGGATGCGTTTTTAAAAAGTAGCCTCAGGTTTAGAGAATTTAAAAATTACCATAAAAAATTTATTACCAATGTAAAAAAAAATTTACCATAACAAACTTATACATAAATTTACTGTCATAATTTCTTATAAAGGTAATAAAATTTATGAATGGTTATTTTCTTAAAATTTTAAAATACTGACTAACTTTTATTATAAAATTACCCTCCAAAAATGATTATTTTCTTAAAATTTTCTTATGCTTTTATATATATATATATTTATTTATTTATTGTGTTTACAAAACAAATGTGAATCACAATAAGAAGGATAAAGTTGTGATAGAGAAAGGATATAAATATCATTAACTTAAAAGATACATAGTTATAAAATATTTAGAGAAATTATGCTAGTTAGTTAATTTTTAGATTATATAATTATAAATTCACTTTCGATATGGGAACAATTTTAGATAAATTTAGATAAGGACTATTTGCTAAATACCCTGAAGAGGTCACTACTTTGATTCGGACTAGCCTTTTGTCAATCTTCAATGAAAGAATTTAAACCTTTGTTAATGATGATGATGATGATGTAGTCCGATAAACAAATAATGTTAGATATGTAAGTCAAATTGTAGAAGAATAACATAGATTGGAATTCGATATTAACAATTATAAATAAATAAATCACAATGAAATTACAATAATAAAATTTAGCTTAAGATAAAATTAGAGTAACGTCAACGGAATAAGAAGATTAATTGGAAGTCTAAGCACATATATAACATGCTTTCTTTAAAATAGACTCACTCTCACCAGTAATTTTCTATAGTATGTAAGGGGAATTATAGAACAAGAACATTCTAAGTGTCACTTAATAAATTATACCTCAAGTGTTGTGCTCTCTTAATTCATATATGTTTTTAGTGTAAAAGTAGAGGTAGTAATTATAAGCGCAATACAAAAAGGGACATAGACTAATAGTATGTCAAAAAAAGGACATTCGTCAAAATCTTTCTAGTGTTTATCTCCTAAAATACAATGACTGCAAGTAGTTATCCGGGCAAAATAAAAATATTACTCGCAGTGAACTTGAATCGTGACTGAAGCTCTATCACGTTTCTCACAAAAATATTTCTAAACAAAACACAAAGCAAATAGATTATTTCGCTTGTTATTTTCGATTTTCATGTACTACAATTAATACACTATTGGTAATCTATTAAGTTATACAAATATCAACCAAATATTTAGGGAAAGAGATTCTCTTTCAATACTCTCTATCTTATTTCATATCGGATCAATTATATAGTGCCACATCATCAATTCAATTTTTCCGTTAACTCATCACACTAACGGATGTTTGAGTTTGTGATTGTGATTCGTGTTTTAAAAATTTCTTTTTTTTTTAATTCTTTTTATTTATTGGTCATACGAAAATCATTGACATATAACAAATAATATATATTATTTAAAAAATTTGAAAAGTCTCTGCACCTAACCTTTTTTCTCTTATGTTTTTTTTTTTTTTTTTTGATATTTTACCTCTATTTTCTCCACAAATCCCTTCTAAACAAATCTGTTTTACGTCTCTTTAAAACAAAAATATCAATAAGTCAAAAGTTCTCTATAATCTTATAGCATGTCGAACTCAGGCATAATTTGACAAGCTGCATCACTGACTTCACTCTTTTCTTTTCATAGCCCTTGTATTTCAATTGGTATGTACTTTTTTTTTTTTCTTTTTAAGTGCTATAGTACTTAATTTTCTATTAAAAGATTTAATTAATTTTCGAAATAATTTTTATTTTTTCCATAGATCAGGGAAAATTATATGAGTGAACAATCTCAATCACGCCGAAAGCTTGAGTTCAAGAACGATGGAGACTCAATTTTAGAAAATAAAGTTGAAGGGAAAGAAGATAATGTACATTACATGAAAAAAGTGGAATTCATTCACTCCAAAATTCCTGATGAGGTGAGACAAGATGTAGATGTTTAACAAGAATGAAAGTTGACTCTCAACAAACATATAAATATTGATTCACTGAATTTCTTTATATACATATACACACAACATCAAGTCCCAATACGAGTCATTTGTATAGATCACAAAGAATGTTGACACAAGCTCTCCCAAGTCAAGTTGTGAACTGGCAAGGAGAGCTGGAGGACGTGAGAATCTTGGATTCACTCATATTGATTTCAAAAATTATTTGTGAACCAAGCAGACTATTGAAATAAAGGAAGTAGATACTGGTGGTATTTTAGAGTATCTTCAACAAATGCAATTAGAAGATCTCAATTTCTTTTGAGCTTTGCAAGCAGATAAAGAAGAAACGATAACCAATATCATCTGGGATTATGTAAATGAAGATGGCATACTCTTATTTTGGTGATGTTGTTAGATTTGACACTACTTACTGAAAAAATAAAGAAAGACCTTTCAGTATGTTTAACGTTCTGTTATTGTATGATGAGACAGCTGAAACATTTGAGTGGCATTTGATACCTTTGTTAAAACGATGTCTGGAAAGAGGCCAAAAACTATGCTTATATATCAAAATCAAGCAATGACAAAAGTAATATTCTCCCTATAGCCGGAGACACATAATCGCTTATGCATTTGGCATTTTGTATCAAAATGAGCAAAACATCTTGGTAATGTTTTTGAGAATTTGCTAAAGATTTCAGTGGTTGCATTTATATGATTATGACAAAGAGGATGAGTTTCTTCAAACTTGGAATAATGTGCTTTAGAAATATGATCTTCAACAAAATAACTAGTTGAAACGAATTTTTGAATTAACGGAGAAATAGGCATTAGTGTATGGAAAAAAGATATTTTGTGTAGACATGATCACTACTCAAAGAAGTAAGAGTATGAATAACGCAATAAAAAGCTATGTTAGTTATAACCAAAATTCCTATTCAATATGTTTTGAAGAAATGGACTAAGGATGCAAAGTCGGGAAGTAAAGTGGATTTGTATACCACTATAGACAATGAGGACCCAAAGATTAGTATAGCAAATCGATACATAGAATTATGTCAATTGCAAACTCATATAGCAACAAAGGCAGCATAGAGTGAAGAAACATATAACTTGCCTTGAGTTCCTTTATCAAGACTTTTGAAGATGTAGAAGCATACTTTAGAAGCAAAGCTGTAGAAAACTCAAGTCATTGCAAATCATATATCCAAGCTACAAGTGAACCAAAAGAGACTCAATGTCTGGGCATAGACATAAATAATTTTAAAGGGATCAAAAAGAATAATAATATTCATGGTAAATCGACAAGGCCAAAAGGTGCTTTCAAAAGCAATCACCTCAAATTTAGATAGTTATACACTTATTCTTCATATTAAGTTATTTTGTTTAATACTTATAAAACGAATATATGAGTAAGAACTTATTTATTTAGTTTTGCTTCTTAGGATGGTAACCTAAATTTGGAATTTCAAACTCAACCTGACATTTCATTTGTTATTGGAGTGTTAGGGAGATATCAGAGTAATCTAAGTATTGACCACTGGAGAGCTGTAAAGAAGGTGATAAGGTACCTTTAAGGGACAAATGATTACATGCTCAAATATAGACGAACCAATAATTTAGAGTTGACTGGCTACTCTGTGTAGACTTTGATGGCTGTGTTGATTCACGAAAATCAACATCTGGTTCATTTTTATGCTTGTTGGTTGAGTTGCGTCTTGGAGAAGCGTACAGTAGACTTTGACTGTCATTTTTACAATGGAGGCCGAGTTCATGTCGTGTTTCGAAGCTACCTCGCATGGTGTTGGTAGAAGAGTTTCATATCTAGGCTTAAAGTTGTGGATTCCATTTCTAAGCCATTGAGGTTGCATTGTGATTATTTAGTTATGGTATTCATGGCTAAGAACAATGAGAGTAGTAGTCGAAGTAAGCGCATCGAAATCAGATACTTAGCCATAAAAGAGCATGTTAAGGAGAATAAAGTGGCCATTGAACACGTTAGTACTGAACTGATGATTATCGATCCTATGTTTAAAGGCATGCCACCAAAGAATTTCACAGATCGTACAGTACGGATGAGACTTGATTCCATGATGTGATTATCATGTACATACATTTGTAGTTCTATTAATGAAACTCTTATTCAGTTTAGATGATTTCTCATTTAACTTTATACACATATTTTTTTTTATTTTCAAGATATATCATTAATGTATGGACCGCGAATAAACATAGGGTTTATTCATTAAAGTATGTATGTTAGTGTTGAAGAACATGATGCATTGCGATACGTGAAAAATAATACTCATTTTTAGAGGACCTATCGTTATGATCCATGCGTGTATGAGGGAATTGATATACACGGACCGAGTGGGTGAATGTTAGTTTTTTTTCTCATTAAAGTTCGGTAACTATCGAACTATAATAGAATTTGGTCCATGTATAATAACTGCCAAAGGAATGTGAGAAAACTGAAAGTAGTTGTCTAGACCACGTTTGAAAAACCACCTACATGTGTCATGCTCAGAATAAAACTCGGTGATGGTAGAGTTATATATAAGTGTGACTTTTAATCAATTTTTAGTCTTCGATTGCTGGTCGTTCTATTAAGAAAACGTACACTATCAAGTGAGAGAAAATTAGGTTCGGAATAACCAAAGACAGCCCCTGATGCGTCTCCCCCGATTCTGATTTGTAATAGCCGAAGATAAATTGTTAATTATTTCATGCTTCCGCACTTTGGTGACTATTTTAATCACATTTATGATGCACTAGAAGTTTTAATAGCGAGATCTTTCCAAGGGTTAAGGGTTGCACTGGGATAGCATGGTCTCGCCTAGAGGTCATGGGGTCATCGTGGGATTGCAGGGTTGAATCGGTGGGTCACAGGGCCGTTGAGCTGCTACGAAGACCCGAAGATCACTCTCGCTAGCAAAATCGCCAGTGCTGCAATAGGCGTGAAATTTGCCATATATGTGACATTGAGCATTATATCGGAATGAACACCCCATAGAGCAACTTCGATTCAGATCCGGGACTGGGACGAGATCAGGTTCATGTTCAGATTTTTGGTTTGGGTTCTCCTTGTACCGAGGGTTTTTGATGTCGTCGACGATTAAGGGCATTGAGAAGCAGAGTAAGCGCGAGGTAAAGGACGCCGCTATGGACCTCAACGTGGATGCTTGTTGGCTCTTCTCTCAAAAGCTTCCCAAGGAGCTCCGACACTATAAAGGAGAAAAATATTATTTTGTCGTTTGGCCGGCCAGTGTTATTTTAATAGTGGTGAAATGGCAAATACTTGTTTGTTATTTGGTGGCGTTGGTCTGTTGTTTTGGATTGTGTATTGTGCTTGTGGGGGAAAAAAAAATAAGAAAAACAAGAATGGAGATCGGGAAAAAAAAAAGAATAAGAAAGAGGATGAGAACGAAGAAAAACTATTACGTGACCCAAAAGTCTTTAATATTAAGTTAAGCGACACACGTGAATTTGTTTTAAAAAGAAAGTTATCAATTTGTAGTAGTTTATCAAAATTTTCAAATTAAAATTGCAATATGCTACAAATTATAAATCAATGGGCAACTTGTCACATGCCGTATAATTCAAGGGCACAAGTGCAAAATTCTCCTCGAAAGGTAATACTAACGGCGAAGGCTATTTTCGTAATATAATAGTTAAGGTAGACCCAACTAGCCCATTTTCCCGTCTCTAACCTATCGTCCCCAAAACCCAAAACCCTAATCGAAACCCCAAAACAGAGCTCTCTCTCTCTCTCTCTTTCCCTGCGTCAATGGCGGACTATGCGCTCTCACTTGATAAGCTGAAAGGCTTCTTGTACGCCCAGTACAACGACGACGAGAAGTGGGCCCAGAACATGGTACTATCTCTCTCTCTCTCTCTCTCTCTCTCTCTCTCTCGATCCTCTTTATAAATTTTAATTGCCTTCCATTCCTTTGGTTCTTTGCTCGTATACAGTTTCTCATAAACGATCTCTTATTTGAAGGATCTAAAATATACGATTCGTGTTTTTTTTTTTTTCCCTATGGGAATACCTCCAATTTACTGTTCGTGTTTCGTTTGATGTTAATTCATTCTTAAATGGCTATTTCTGCGAAATATATTTAGGTGCTTCAACTTCTCAGTATATTGAATGGGATTTTGGAATCGGTTTTTTCTGTTCTTACAACTTTGAATTAATATTTTACATTTTTTATCATTTTGTACAAATGATGATTAGGCTGTTGTTATTTTTTTTCCGAGAAAGTTACTTCTTTATGTCATCTGAGATTTATTGAGGCTTGTTGGACTGAATTGCAATACCTAAGAGAAATGTGCTTTTATGTTATTTGAGTTTTCATTTTCCTTAGATTAGTACTTGTTATGAGTAAATATAGTTTCGCTTTCATACTTTTGTTGCTGTATTCATGCCCATAAAACCTGATTTATTTTATAACGACTTGAATTATTTGCATTTTAGTTGTGATCAATTGACTCTGTTTGTATATGTAATATCAACCCATCATGAGTTACTTTTTGCATAGAAATCTGTTTGTCTTTGGTTGAGAAAACGGAACCAATCTAATATGATATTGTTGCTCTTTCGCAGAAATTGCTGCGGGCTGTGGGGCTTTTCGCCGGGTCGATAGTTGTGATGAGGAATTACGGCGATCTTATGGCTGTATGAGCAAATTGATGGCTGGTCTTATTTTGCTTGTTGTTTTTTGAAATGTCGTAGTTTATGTTCCTCAATTGAATCGAGTTCATATAACATTCAAAGACAGGATTTTAGGTCTTGTTTTTGGATTCGAGTGAAGAAGATGATAATGTCATTCCTTTCCTTAAGCTAATGACAATGATTGTTCCCAGTCTTTTATAGATAAATGAAATCATTTTCCTTTGCTAAATGGTTTGATGTTAATTCGGGATCGAATGTTGTAGTTTCCTTGGTTCTGAAGCTCATCATTCGAGAGGTAAGGTAAGCTTTTACTTGCGAAGCACATTATCAGAAATGCTATAATATTCTCTATGTTTATTAGATTGTTTAAGCTCACCAGCATGAACAACCATTATTGAGGTGAAAAAGCTCCCACTAGGATGGTATAGTTTAGCTGTTTTGTGTACCTCTGATGATCAATTACGGAATGGCTTGGTGTCATTTTGATCAAGTCTTTAGTTTGTGGACATTTTATTGATGGGATTTGAATTGGCAAGTCATTTTGGGAAGTACAAATTGATGCCTAGAAAGGAGAATCTGAATAACAAATATAATCAGATTGGTATTTGGATGACTATAATAAATTGAATTGGAGCTACCATTGTTGGGATGGCCATCTTTAGTGGAGGGTCGGTGGTGACCGGTGGGGACCTAGCGGCGGCCATGGGCTGCGGTGAATGTCTAGGGAGCGGGGGCTGGGGCTGGGGCTGGGGCTGTATGGGTGGCAGTGACAGAGCCACCTTAGGCCGAGGCCCCCCTGCCCCAAGGTAGCCCAGTGTATGTTTTGGCCCATATATAAAAAATTTTACGTTTATTTGAATAACTCCCCTAAATTATTTATTTTGTATTCTATTATCACTGTTATTAAAATGTATTATCACAAGCTTCCTTAACCTTAATTTTTAGCTTCGTCCTGATGTGTGGTATGGTGGTTGGGATTCTAGAGAAGGTTTAACACTATCCAAATACGTCAGGATTTGTCAAATTTGGGAGGGGTAAATTTTTGAAAAAAAGAAAAGAAAAAAATAATATAGGGAGAATTTCAAAATAAAGTCATTCTTGATAGCACTTAATAATTTATACCCAATGTGGTGTGTTTCTTTTATCTTCACTTTATGTTTGTAGTGTAAATTTTGGGATATAAATTAAAAGTGCAACACATATGGGATATAGATTATTATTGTGTCAAGAATGGGGTATTCTTCAAAATCCCCTGAAAATATATATATGCTTATCCCTATTTTGGACCTTTTGGATATCTTCTACTTGACTGGGATTTTTAGAGAAATGTCAATTCTTTGTGCTTGTCAAAAGCACATCCACATAGAAACAGTCATGGCCCAAAAGACTTGGAAATAAATGGACAGTTATCATAGAATCGTCAAATTTACTCTCTCAGCGGGTATTTAATTCTTAATGGTCCAAAATGGCCCATTCGTGCCTTTTTCCGACCACAGGTGAATTGATCATGACCGTTGAATCTGGCATGGGAATGAGATTGATAATGTAGAATGCTGTTGTTGCCTTTTTTTGGTTAGATTCAATTAATAATTGCTTTTTCCTTTTATCTCCATTTGTTGTCATTTTACTCAGTTTTAGCTTGTCATTTGTACTAAAGAGTCTCAAACTGCATTTATCCGTATCAATTACGGCAGTCATTTCTTTGGAAGAAAGATATGGTAATAAACAAGTCCGCTAATATCTTTGGTTTAATGGTATTTTAACCAATAAAAGCAAACTCATGTGCGGGTCTAATCAAACCTAATGATTTTGCTCCAACATTAATTACACAAGTTGGTTTCTCAAACCTCAAAATTTCCTCACTTAATAGTAAAACAATGCATCACACTACAACTTGGACACCAACTTGCATAACCCCAAAAGGGCATATTCAATTTTGTGGATTTGGGTTGATTTTTTTTTTTTTTTTGGCAAATTCCCATATGCATTTGCTGTGCATAAAGATTTCCCACTTGCCAAATGGTAGCAGTCATTGTCTCCATATTCAATAGATAAAATATCTTTGGAATTGCAACATGCAAATAATTAAGCACTTCTTTAGCATCATATCTTCCCCTAATCTCAAGTTTCTTTCATATTAAAATATAAGAAATCTCCCTAAAAAATATATAAGAAATTATTGTTTCATGTCTAATTATTGCGAGCACGGCAAGTAAACTTTGTTTAAGCTCATTCATTCTTAAGAGTTGTACCTCTCATAACTAAACAAAGAAATAAATACTCATGCCTTAAATCACACTTACTTAAAAGCAATGTAACATCTTATTATCTTGCTTTTAAAATAGATCAAATTGAAACATGACATATCGTAAAACCACTACTAAGCTATTTTCTAAGGAAAAAATGGTCATGCTAACAACATATGTTATAATATTTCTTCTTTAAAATTTTACTTATCAGTGATAGTTTGGTATATTAATTTTTTAATCCTGTCATTTGGATTATATGAAAATAACAAAGTATCTCTTGGATTTTCAAAAAGGAGAAAAATATTCTCTGTATTTATTAAACAAATTATATTTGTATGAATAAAATTAGTTTACCCAAATGTGACCCTTTTAATTTTTATTTTTGGCTCTCAATGTGAGCTGTTTTTCTCAATATATAATGTGTGTGCTAGTGCAATTTTTTGTCACAAACTTAACGTGCAAGCCCTTGACCGTAAATCTTCGCTCAAGATGTATGTTGCGCCACATATCAACTTGTAGAGTTTGATTTGTTTTTCGCAAGCCTAAAGCAGAAATGAGCTTACGAATAGTGTGGCTGAGATCTCCTAAGCAGATTCTTAAAATGAATCGCCTGTGGTTGTGTCACATACCGTATACTTTTGTGTGACTTTCTCAAATTGAGATTGTCCCTATTGTGTTAGTAAGGAATTGTTTTTTAACATAGTTTTGATATTTAATCCGCAATATGAACTAATAATATACTAGACATATCAGTTTTTTTATCAACTTTTTAATACAAACTTATGTCTTATAATATTATTAGTGAGTATTTATCATCTAATTAAAAGTATGTCAATCAAAATATGATACTTCAATTGCCACATAAATTAGTATTAAAAAATTAATAAAAAAATTAGTATATCTATCGTAAAAGATTTAATGTGATAAGCACCAAATTTGGTACAGCATATTATATTTATACCTGGTTGTACAAAATATTCCTTTAACAAATATTTCCAACATATTTCCTTGACGAAATATACTAATAATACTTTACAAGCAGCGCTCGTCTTAACAATAAAAAAGAAAGAAAAACAAACAATTTGTACATAAAATAACATGAAAATTGATATAACCAAAACAATAATAATAATAATAATAATAATAATAATCCATAACATACAATTTACATTAGCCTTAAGTTGCATTATTTTAGTCAAGTAGACAGAGACCAAACCACATAGATGGGAGGGGCAATTTCGTCCTTACACAGCACATAGATCCTCAGACGCGCTTGAAATAGGGATGTATTGTCGTCAGAGAGATAGAGAGATAGATAGAAAGTACGAGGCTCAGTTCGACACGTGGCGCTCGCAAGTTGCCAAGTGGATTGCGTCGGTGGACCCCACAACAGCGCCCCTTCACCAACAGATTCCCGACACGTGGCGGTTATCCTAACAGGCCGTACTCCGTGGACCCGGTGCCTGCCATAAAGGTCGAAAAAGTAGGGCACAAGTTGGCATGACAGAGGGGAAGAGTGGGCCCCATTGGCCACTGAATGGTAGCTGTTATAGGGATTGTGCATGGCCCGCACACGTCAGCTCGCCCGCCCGCGCACACACTCACTCCTCACGTTCTTCCTCCTTTTTCGCTCTGCCTCTATTATTAATTTCACTTTTTTTTTTTAACCATAATTTTGTTTGATAAATTAACGACTAAATGTTAGCTGTGTCTATTTTTTTTTATGACTTTTAAGCCACTTTTTATGAATTAGTAGTTTTGTTAAAAATTGGTTTAAAGATTGGGTACGATGTTCCAATTTTTTTTATCAATATTTTAGTGCCTAGTAACGTGACAATTAAAATATTATATTTTAATTAGTCAAATATTAAATTCTTTTAATAAAAGAGTTTTTTTTAGGTATTTAACCAAAATTTTAGGTAATTTTTTAAGATTTAGCCATAATTTTACGAAATTAGGTCATCTCTAATGCAAATGCCAATACCAATGTCAAATTTGGCACTCAAAAAAGTAAAAATACAATATTTGACATTTGATACTCCAATGCACAAATGTTATTTCAAATGTTATTTTATTATTTTTTAATTGCAAAAACTAATAAAAGTGGTTGATGCTAACCAATAGTAAATAAGACTACAAATAGTCATAATACTTTTTGGTAAGAGAAAATTTTTTTGAATAAAATATTAATTTTTAATTAAATACATAAAAGTTGGCTAATCAATGGTCTACTCCAAATGCTAAAATTTGGCATTATGCTATACTTGGTGCCAAATTTGGCACCATGTATAACATTTGCCAGATTTAATATTGCATTGGAGAAGATTTTTTTTATGTCAAAATGCTAAATTTTGGCATTGACATACAAATTTGACATTGCATTGTAGATGTTCTTAGGGATTTAGCCATAACATGTAATATTTTTTTGTAAGATATAATTAGGCGTGCAAAGTTGGAACTCCAAGTTGTTCCATGGAGTGAGAACCGGGTAATTTCCGGGTAATTACCCGGAAATTACCCGGAATACTTGTCCGGGTATATACCCGGGTAAAACGATTTGGAATGCCGGGTAATTCCCGGGTAAAACCGGGTAATTACCCGGAAATAGTTTTTTTTTTTTTTTCGGAAAATTTTTAAAATGTTGTTTTTAATAAAAAATTTTGTAAAAATAATTAATATTGATAATTATTTTTGTAAGTTTAAATTAAGTTTGATAATTATGTTATAAGTTTTTGTAAGTTTTTTAAAATTAACTATTGTTTAGGTTTATTTATAAGTTTAGAAGTTTAAATTAGGAGTTATAAGTTAATTATCAAGTAATGTTTAATTTTATTAGTTGTAAATTTATTTTGATTATGTGTTAGTTTTATTGATATAATTAGAAAATTTTGTACTTAATTTGATTGTTTATAACTTGTAAGGTTTAATTAACTTGTTTATTTTTATAAAATTAATTTTACCTAAATTATGCATAACAATTGTCTTACCTAAATGACATAAATTATGAATAACAATTGTCTTAATAATTACAAAATAGTACGAAATTTAATATTTTTACAAGTAATAAAAAAATATTACATAGCTTGGTACCACCACCGACATTATGAGGTGTTTAGTTTCGAGGGAGGGGGCCGGCCGACGTCACTCCAGTGTCCACTCTTGAACCCGTTCAAGAAGCTCCGTATTGTGTTGTTCTATCGTATCCTGCATGCGTAGGTCCGCTAATTCCCAATCTTTGCCCACTGTGAGAATCTCAACCATCTTTGTACTTAGTCGGCTTCGATGAGGATCTATAATATTATCCGCCATGCTAAATGCAGATTCGGCAGACACTGTTGATACGGGAATGGATAAGATGTCACGCGCCAAGTGAGTAAGCACTGGAAACTGTCCTGAATGAATCCGCCACCAAGCTACGAGATCTAGGTTGTCGTGTGTCACGTCGTTGAATTGGACATTCAGAAAGACGTTTAACTCGTTGTGCTCGGGTCGTACTGGTGGGTTCATTCTTGACGGCGAGTCGTCCTCCAACTGACTCTGTTCGCGGAGTAATCTCCAACTAGCTGATGCCGGCGACGTCTGTGCAATCGGGGCCTGTCCTGTCGTTCCCCCATACCGCAACTCGTAAACCTTGTAGGCCTCTTGCAATGCATTTGTGTGGCCTTCCAGATCGCTCACATAATCAGGACCTAGTTGTCTTTTCAACAACTTTAAAAACGTCTTCAAACCAGGAACTCTACTTCGAGGATCTAACAAAATACTGAAAGCGTAGAGATGCGGTAAGGGATAAAAATATTTAAGGAACTTCGATACCATAGCATCGACGGCCGTCCCGAGTCGTTCGTGATCCTTGTACCTCTTGAAGACGTCGCCAAGGAGGATCAGCTCGTGCATCACAAGCGGAGATGTTGGGTGCAATGATGCGGATAGATTTGTTGTCGCCGTGTGGAATACCTGAAGGAATGTGCATAGCACGGCAGCGTCGTCCCAATGCTCATCGGTAAGCACATTGTGTCGCCTCTCGTTATTGTACCAAACTGTGAACACATCGCGGAACGGAATAAGACTCTGCAGCATCAAGTACGTGGAATTCCACCGACTCGGAATGTCCCAGGCTATCATCCTAGCCTCCAAACCGATGGCGCTGCACGCTCTCCTCCATCTTTCCTCGCGTTGGTGCGAACCGTTCAAATAAAGCACGGCCCTCCGAATTTCTTTAAGCGAGGACTGAAGCTCGTTCAGGCCATCTTGAACCGCTAGGTTCAGGATGTGGGCGACGCATCGACTGTGGAAGAATAATGGGTCAGACATCGGGTTCAATTCCCGTCGGAGAATGTTGACAGCTCGGTCGTTAGCGGATGCATTATCCATGGTGATGGATATAATCCGGCTTGTAATGCCAAAGTCGTCGATCGCTTTTATGATTTTATCAGCGATTTGTTCTCCGCTATGACCTTCATCCATAACTTTGAACCCAATGAGTCTCTTCTGAACGGTCCAATCTTTGTCGATGAAATGACTACAAATGCATATGTAGTCGTGAGATGCCCCACTGGACCATACGTCACTCGTCAACGCCACTCGTTGACCTGACTCAACAAACTGCCCTATAATCTCCGTCCGTTTCCACTCGTAATACTTGATCACGTCTTTCCGAGTAGTCGTCCGACTTGGGCGCTGATACTGGCTATGGAACGATCTTCGTACCAGTCGTTCCCAAGCTGGACTGTCGGCGAAGTTCAAAGGCGAGCCTGTCGCCATGATAAACATTGCAAGGTCTCGTCGATGTTCAGCCGGGTCGAACGATGAGGACGACCCGGCTGCAGATCTCGCCGCCGCATCACCCACAGGTACACCGTGGATAAGTTGCTCACACTTGTCGATGTGATATTTTAGGTGGTTGGTCCCTTGACTGGAATGACCACTCAATAGTTTCCCGCACCCTTTACATTTCGCGTAAGTTTTAAAAGTGTCGTCCCCTTGTTGTATTCGCACTTCTGTCATAGAATTCCACACGGCTGACTTCTTTCGCTTCGAACCCCGAGCTCGGGCTTCCGTTACCTTAGCGACCTCCTCGGCCTCGTCCTCTTCATGATGGGTTGGGGCTGATGAACCGGCAGCGTTGACTCCGTCTGATGACCCGCCGACGTTCACTCGATCTGATGACCCGCCGACGTTCACTCTGGAGGACGACCCGCCGATCTCAGGTCCAAATAAGGTCCGCGCTGTTGGTGGTGGACATTGGTGGATGCCCGGAACTGGTGTTGGCCCGGTATACGGGGGTATAGGGAAAGTCGACTGCATCCCGCTCGGAACAAATCCTGGTCTCCCCCCCGAAAATTGAGCAAATGTCGGCATCCCCTGATAATAAACGCCCGTCGGTAAATATTCAGACGTCGTCTCGCCCCGTCCCGTCTGTGGGGCCAATCGTAGAGCCGTCGAAGGAGCACCCAATATATTACCGGCGCGATCGAGCGCACTATCTGTATATGTGTTCGGAGGGGTCTGTGGGGCACCAAAGAATGCATTCCCCTGCTGTCGCATCGCCTCAATCCACGGGTCATTTTGTTGCGTTTGGCTTATGTGGGTTGCCTGCGTATCGTCGTCGCTGTATTGCGCCTGCGAGTCTTGGTATGGATACATTGTCGATATCTAGCATCAAATAAATACAAACAAGTAATTCAACTAAGCAATTAATAAAAATAAGTTAGAAAAATTATTAATTAAAAGAGTACTCAAATATGACTTCAAATATTACTAAAAACAATTAACTAATTTTCTTACAAATACCTAAAAATATGACCCCTAATTTAAGATGTATTAGGTGAAGTAAAAAAATGAATAAATAAATATATATATATATATATATATATAACAACTACAAATTAATTAAATATTTATTAAATTATTTAACTACAATAAAAACTACTAGTAATTTAACAACTACAAAATGAACTTAAATTAAAATAAAATAACAACTATTAATTTAATATAATTTAACATTAATATTACTATTAATTGAACAATTAAAATAGTTAACTAAAATAAAATTGCTTAAAATTTACTAAACTACTAATTTAATTAAAATAACAAATAATGATTTAACTAACATTTAACAAAAACTATAATAACTAGTTATATGTAATAAATAAAATAACCTAAATAACCCTACAATATTGTAAGTAAATATTTTAACTAAAATATTAGTAAAAAAATGACTACAACTATTAAGTTTACTAAAAATAAAGTCAAGTCAAATAACAACAACATAAACTACTAACAGTACGATAACAATTACCAACTAAAATAACAGTACGATAACAATTACCAACTAACACTTAAACTAATTTTTAACTAAACTAGTAACTTGACTAAAATAACAAATAATAATTTAACTACAATAACAAGTAATAATTTAACTAAAATAAAAAATAAGCATTTAACAAAAATTTAATAACTACTAATTTAATAAATAAAATAATAATTTTCTTGTTTTATAAATTCTAACTAAACTACTAGTTTTATAAATTTTAACTAAACTACTAATTTAAGTAAAATTTTACTAAAACAACAACAAAGAATTTAAGTAACATTTAACAAAACTATAATAACTAGTAATGTAAACACTAAAATAACAACTACTTCTTGTTTAACTTTACCATAATAATTTAAACTAAATTTAAACTACTAAATATTGATGAATGTTTAAACTAATTATCAAAATAAATATTACATAATTTTACACAATATTATAACTAATTATTAGTTATTATACTAAATATTATAACTAGTCATAAAACTAAGTTTTTTATTAGTTATTATACTATAGTAAAGTTAAAAATAACCAAACTTACCTATAATCTTGTGTGAATGACGCCGGCAAGCAGAAAAACAATGAAGAAGAGCACAATGACGCCGGCAAGCACAACAAAAAGCTCTTGCAGAACAAGAATGAAAGAGCACAACAAAAATAATTTTTTAGGAGTGAATGTTTTTTTTTTAAGACCGGATGAGTTTTGAAGGCAAAAAACTCAATTTATAGACTCAGTGTGTGTTCAAATATTGTTTTTAATATGCCTAAAGCGTTGAATGCTCTTGAATGGTCATTCATAGGCGTGCACGCCTAGTCATTCACGCCTGCCCAGCTACCAGCCTGCCTTCAGCCTTCACTGCACTGCGCACCACTGCCTTCAGCCTTCGCCTTCACTGCACTGCGCAGTGCACCACTGCACGCCCCCTCACGCCACTACACGCCACACACAATTGGCCAACAAATAAAATTTGTCACATAGAGATACATTGCTGTTCAAGTGCCGTGACTAAAAAAAGTCATCCAAAACCGGGTAATGGCCGGGTAAATGTTGGAATAAGCGGGGAAAATTTTTTTAACCGGGTAAAGCCGGGTAAAAGGCATCAAAACCGGGCAAAATAGTATTATTTAATATTTTTGGAACAGTGCCGGGTATATACCCGGGAGGATGCACCGGGTAAACCCGAAAATTTACCGGGCAAAATTTTGCCCGGCTACTGTGCATTCCAATATTTCAAGCCTAGATATAATATATGTACATGTAAAAAATATAACATTAAATGTAAAGTTATATTTAATGTTATATTTTTTACACGTATATATGTTACATGTTATGGCTAAATTCCTAATTTCGTGAAACTATGACTAAATACTTTAAACTTTATCTTTAAAATGATTAATTACTTAATTGACCTTTAATAAAATTACAAATATTAGCTAATAATAATAATATATATTAAAAAAATTAGTATGTATAAGGAAAAGAAATAGAATCTTTTTTTAGTGTCAAAAACTAGACTTAGGGTAGTTGAATAGTCTTAATATCATTTTACATATAAACGGCGTTAAATAATAATAAATAAATAAAAAGACATTATTGTATGTCATATGGAAATTGGAGAGCTTCGTGGGATAGATAAGAAAACGTGTCTCCGCATAACCTCAAAACACTAACTCAACCCACTGTTCCACAAACTCTCTCCCGGATTTACCCTTCCCTGTCTCTTCAAATTTCATTCAAGTCCCTACCTTCTCTTTCCATTTTCCACAGAGAGAGAAAAAAGAAAAAAGAGACCATAAAAACACAGAGAGACACACACACACCACACCACACGAGGGAAGGCTTACAGCTAGTTTACAGGTGGTGGTGATGGAACTCATAGAGCTCTCCAACTTGCCAAAAACACACTCACTCACTCTCTTAGATAAATAAATAAATAAATGAGAGACAAAAGTGAAAAGACATTAGTAACGGAAAATTCAATGTGAACAACCTCTCGACAAGCACGTGTGACTATTTCTCCGCTCCGAAAAAAAAAAAAAAAAAAACCGAAACCCAAACCCCCAAAACACGTCTCAGCTAAGCTAAGCTAATCTTCACAATCTTTATCTGTGCAAAGCGAAGCTCTTTGTCTCTGCAAAAATGGCCAGATTTAACCAGATGATCAACTTCGGCTCGTCCGAGGTCCCAATCCCGAGCCAAGAGAACTTGTTCTGGAGATGCTCGGCGCAAAGCCAGACCCACGACGACGAGGCCGGAGAGAGAGGCCTCAACCTCTGCCTCTCCCTCGGCGGAGTCTACGCCAGAGAGGAGGAGAAGCCTCCGCCGCCGCCGCAGATGCTGGTGCGGTCGTCCTCGGTCGCCGGAGATGCTGCGGCGGCGGCGGGGGAGAGGCCGTTTCTTTCGCTGGCGAGGTCTTGCTCGCTCCCGGCGGAGGCGAGCGAGGAGGACGAGGCGGCGAGGGTGAGGAGGAGAATGGCGGCCAAGAGGAGGGTGGCGGAGAAGCAGAGGGCTTCGGCGGAGGTGGCGGCGTGGGCGGCGGCGTCTGCGGCCAAGAGCGCGGCGCTCGGCCGCGCCATTTCCAGGATCAAGACGCAGAATTGCCCCTTGGTTGAAGGTTGGGACTTTTTTTATTTTTTATTTTTATTCTAGTTTTAGATTTGTTGAGTTTTGAAATGTAAATTTTAGTAACTCTTTGTAAATTTTTGTAAATTTTTGGAACTCTTAGTAATTTTTAGCGATCAAATTATTATAAGGAATTATAATTTCAAAAGTGATTATAATGAATAGGCATTTTTTTTAAGTTAAGAAGTGAAGTACGTGAATTTTATTTTATTTTAGTTTTTTTTTTCTTTTTGAGGCAAGAGTATGATAGCTATTTAGTGGCTATAATAGTTGTGAAAAAATTATAAAGAAAATATCTGGACTGTCCTTTTAATATACCGCTACACCTTGTTTGTTTGGTATTTGTGTACTGAGATTCAATTGTCACACAATTCTCATTTGGAAAGGCACCTTTTTAGAATGAAAAAAAAAATGTAGGATTCGTGTCATTTATTTATCAGTCAGATTTTCATTAGACTATGAACTTTTTTTTTTTCCCTAATGATTATAAGTAGACGATTGAGTATGCGAAAACTAGCGGGTTTTTTAAAACTTGTACGCTATAAATTGCGATGTTATTTATGAGATTAAGTGATTTGGGATAACTTCTTATGGTATAGAACTGAGATAACTTGTTGGAGCACTTGTTCTGTTATTGAGTCTTGTTGAGGCTTTTGTTTATCTAGCTATGGGACTCCTCTATTTTTAGCTTCATGAACAACTTTCGTTTCCAAAAAATAAATAAAGCCAGGGATTTTTGTAAAATATGGACGAGTGGCTCAGAGCCGGCTAGTGACAATTTTCAATGCAACTGTGAGAACAAATAATCCAATATCTACTTCATATGAATCTATGGCTTGTCATAGTTTCAATAGTTTTATTTATTTATTTTAAATATCTGTTATATGGTCATCCCTTTGATTTTTCACAGGACAAGAATTCTTAGCTGCTACAAATGACAACGTCGATTTCAAGCCATTTATGGAGCAACGAGACGGCATGGGACCTCAAGCGGATTCCGAGCTTCATCAGAATCCGTTGAAGAAGGTGAGGGCTTCTTGTGGCAGAGTGTTGAACAGTTGGGCGGACGGAATGCCCAGCGTGACGACCACGGGGGACGGTCCAAACGGGAAGAGAGTAGAAGGGTTTTTGTACAAGTACACCAAAGGGCAAGTGAGCATAGTGTGCGTCTGCCACGGGAGCTTCCTCTCGCCGGCTGAGTTTGTCCGCCATGCTGGTGGCAAGGAGGTGGCTAACCCGATGCGACACATCAACGTCTGCACCGCCCTTCCCTCGTAGGTCGATCACAAAGGGCGGTGGCGGTGGCATTGTCACCCCCTTCTCTATTACTGGACAATATTGTTCATCAAGATAACAGGTGACAATGCTAATTAACAAAAAGAAAAGCCCAACTCAAGCATAGAAAGTTTTTTTTTTTTTTTTTCTTTTTTCCCTTCCTTTTTTGTCTGTTTTAAAATTGTCTTCCTGCTGAGTCTTAGGATGTTATAGCCTTATAGATAATCTCTTAAGTTTGTAGTGAATGATTAGATCATGTGTTAAATAGTCCTTTTTTGAAAAGTTTAAAGAAGGCATGTATGTTAGCATTTCCTCAAATTAACAACTATTGGTTTATTCCTCTTCTCAGCTATTATATGAGGAACTTTGGGAAATGCTTTATAATTGATAACTTCCTAGTGTTATTATTTTATTTATTTTTTAAATACAGATTGCTGTGACCCACAAAATGAGGTCTAATTTATGCCACTGTGTTTGTAGTGGTGGTCTTTTTCAGATATTGTTTAATACTAACATGGGCTCAGAATCTTGTGGGGTTTCTAAGTTTTATGAGGCTCACAAAGTAGACAAAGATAAAACATTTTGCCATCTCACTTGGTACAAATATGCTAATCTACATTTTTTTTTTCCAGGTTTAGTAAATGTGAAACTAGTCAGCCACTTTAATTATTCTTGCAGTATTATAATTGTTATTTTGTTTCATGCTCATGTATTTTTCTCCAAAATCCCAATATTAATTGGTTAAAATACGTAGGACTACAAAAGAATTTTGTAGGATGAGAAAACCTGTAGGAAACTTGACACTAGTTTTTAAAAAGAACCCACCCCAGATAAGAGCAGTCCCAACAAGGAAAAGTGTGTTTGTATGTGCTTTGTCAATGGATTTTTTTTAAAGGAAATTCAGCCGGCAAGCTTTGGCATGATTATTGACTAAGAAGTCAGTTTTCATGAGATAAGAGTGGTTTGAGGAATAAAAATAGGGATTGATGTCACTTCAGTAGTACAAATATTGGAAAGATGGTCAATGGACAATTATCGAATCCTTTTTAGTGTGTGTGGCTGTGTCAATTAATCAATTTGAATCATTCAGATTATTATTTTTCTACTTTTGCACTAAAGCTGATAATTCTTGGAGCATGAAAGACAGAAAGAGTGAGTCAATAAAGTGAGTTTATGCTTTAACTGAGATTGGTTACATTGGAATAAAGTTATTAGTGCAAGTGGTTAAAAACACATTAAATATTTCAATATGGCTGTAATTATGCTTGAGGAACCTAAATCAACTGTGCAACTTGAAATCTTTATTTGTTTTATATATAAGTTGATATTTCCCTCTTTTTTTTTAGCTCAAGAGCAGAGAAAAAAACAACATACTACACCCTACTAGGTTTTTTTTTTTTAATTGCTATAGCTCTCCAATACTCATAAGTAATTTAAAAAAAAAAATAGAAGAGAGAGAAAATACTATAAATATCTCGTGTTTTATTGAAATCTTATGTTTACACTTTAAGTTAGTGATAATACAAATTTTATCATCCAATTTGTTTTTTATTGAACAAAAACTACATTATTTTGACCTTTTTTTTTTTTTTTTGCTACGATACATTATTTTGACTTTCAGTCAAAGAACGCGTATAAAAAACGGTTTTTTAAATAAATAGTCATATATATATATATATATATATATATATATATATAACAATTAGTCTATGTTTGCTTTTATTAGCAAAGTAGCTATACATTCGCGTCTAGATTTTTGAGACTGCAGTCACTAATTTTTTGAATTCTGTTTTTGTTGTTTGTTACAGACAATATTGTCTAAAATTTTGTGTCTCTAGTTATGAAATTTGTGACTTCTTTGGTTGCATATTTTTTTGCTATTTATAAGATATTTTTTATTTAGTAATAATTTTTATGAAATTGGTTGTATAGGCAATCATTTATTTGTGAGTTGGTTATTTTGTT
The DNA here is from genome assembly GCA_018132145.1 of Boehmeria nivea var. tenacissima. NCBI lineage: Eukaryota > Viridiplantae > Streptophyta > Magnoliopsida > Rosales > Urticaceae > Boehmeria > Boehmeria nivea. The sequence continues at coordinate 6,239,670 of CM030882.1, forward strand.
AATGGATGTTTAAATTTTTTATTGTGTTTATTTCAAATTTTCTGAAATTTTGTGACTATAGTCACAAATTTTATGACGGTGTATTTTATTTATTTAGTCACAAATTTTATTTCTTTAGTCATAGATTTTTAGATATTGACCTGATGGCTATTTTGCAAAATTTTCAAAACGTGGACTATATCTTTAAAATATAGATCGTAAAATGGCTAAATCCTTAACTGACCCTATAAAAAATTCATACTGAAGTTATATTTTTTTGTTTTGTTTGGACAATAAAGAATTTTGATATTTTACTGAAAAAAAATATTTTTTTAATCAACAAAATATCATAACAATGTATAGAAAGTTTTTGTTCAATTGAAAACTCAAGGGCTAAATCTTGTGTTTTATAAAAAGATTAAGTGACAAACGTGAAACTTTGATGAAACACATGAGATATTTATGGTATTTACCTTTTAAAGGTTAAATTTGTTGTTTCTGCTCAAAGCTCATTCTCATGATAGTGAGCTGACACAGATATATTTTCCAATTCCTAATAACATGGATACTAAGACCATCTCCAATGGATTTTCTCATTTTCAACACCAAAATGCAGTAAGTGTCACATCAAACAATAATTCATCTCCAACCTATTACATCATTTTTAACACCAAAATAGAATATTCTGAGTATATTACTCTTATCAACTATTATATTAATTTTCAATAATTGTCTTATATTTATCAATTTTACAAATTAGACCCACTTAAATTTTACTTTCACAATAACTTAATAAAAAGTTATTTATTATTAGACAATTTCACCAAAAATAAAATATTACATGACAATTTAATTCCGAACAAAATTATATCATTGTCTAATAATAAACGTTCATTTAATTAAAAAAAATATATTACAACACACAAATAAAAAAAGCTAAAAATAGTAGATATGCATTTAAGCATCAGAATTAGTGTACTCCTCTCATAGATGATCAATTAATGCATTTCGAAGTGCGAAGTGAGCTTCTTTATCCTTGATTTGTCTATACCGAGCAAGAAATTCTTGAAAGCGGGTATTATCATCCATCGCCATTTCGACCTCTGGAGGTGGCGCTTCTCTCGTAACTTCAATTCGTGCATTGAGATCACGTTCATCCTCGATTATCATATTATGTAAAATTATGCATGTAGTCATTATGTCATGTAGCACATCTTTTCTCCAAAAACGTACCGGTCCTGCCACAATTGCGAAACGTGATTGGAGAACTCCAAAGGCACGTTCTACGTCTTTTCTACATGCTTCCTGTTGCGTAGCAAAATATTTTTTTTTGGGACCGCGTGGCTCGTGAATAGTTTGCACAATGATGGACCATTTTGGGTATATACTGTCAGCCAAATAATAACTCATATCATATTCTTTTCTTTGAATGACATAATGAGCAGGAGGAGCAATACCTTGAGCGAGATTGGAGAAAAGGTGGGAAGACTCCAACACATTGATATCATTGTTGGTGCCTGGCATACCGAAATAAGCATGCCATATCCAAAGATCATAATCTGCCACAGCTTCGAGAATAATAGTTGGTGATACACTACGGCACGCATATTGTCCCGCCCACGCCGTTGGACAATTTTTCCACTTCCAGTGCATGCAATCTAAGCTGCCTAGCATTCCTGAAAAACTTCGTTTTTTACCAATGTGAAGAAGCCTGGCAACATCATTGGCTGTTGGTGATCTTAAGTATTGCTCCGAAAATATCTCTACTATTGCTCGGCAAAGTCTCTTCAAGCTTTCAATTGTCGTGGACTCGCCTATCGCCGAATAACCGAATTTTTAACCGAATAACCGAATTAAAATTTAAATTATATTTGATTCGGTTATTAACCGAAAAACCGAATTAAAAAACCGAAAATTCGGTTTCGGTTAATTCGGTTTCAGTTGAAAAAAAACCGGTTTTCGGTTTTGATTTTTTATTAACCGAATATTCGGTTTCGGTTATAAAAATTGCAAAAAAACCGATAACCGAAACCGGTTTCACCCCTAGTACTTGTCTGTGGCATCTGCTGGTAGACCATATGCCAACATTCGGAACACGGCGGTTACTTTCTGGAGAGATGATAATCTAGGTTTGCCTAACAGATCCCTCCGTTGTGTAAAGTAGATGTCATGACTTTTTACAGCATTAATAATGCGAAGGAACAACGAGCGAGACATTCGATATCTCCGACGAAACATGACATCATTGTACAATGGGGTCTCCGAGAAGTAATCATTGTTCAATGATTACTTCTCGGAGACCCCATTGTACAATCTACAATCTGCGCTTTCTCTATCGCGATTGATGAACGAACGCCCGGGAACTGATCCGCTGTGGATCACTTGGTTGTTTTGTTGATTGAGAAGGAATTGGATGGTCAAGTTATTATTAGCGATAGCACGACATATCGCTTCTTCTTCTTCTTCGAGACTATTGATCATTTGCATATTATCTTCATCATCTGAAGAGGATGATGAAGATGAAGAGTGTGGTGGACTTATGAAATTGGAATTCATTTTGAGAGAGAGAAATTTTTGGTGAGCAAAGTAGTAGGTATTGCTTGTAGTTTGCAATGACAAACATGAAGTTCTAGCGTAATTTATAGAAAGCTAAATTCGAATTGATTGAGAAGCGTGAGAATCTTAGAATCAATGCGTCATTGTTTTGTCAAATCCGTTCAGAATAGATTGAGAAGCGTGAGAATATTAGAATCAACGTGTCAATGTATTGTCAAATCCGTTCAGAATTGAAAAATGTGAGAATCTTGAAATCAATGCGTCATTGTATTATCAAATCCGTTCGGGATAGATTGAGAAGCGTGAGAATCTTGGAATCAATGCGTCATTGTATTGTCAAATCCGTTCGGAATAGATTGAGAAGTGTGAGAATCTTGGAGTCAATGCGTCATTGTATTGTCAAATCCGTTCAGAATAGATTGAGAAGCGTGAGAATCTTAGAATCAATGCGTCAATATATTGTCAAATCTGTTCAGAATTGAAAAACGTGAGAATCTTGGAATCAATACGTCATTGAATTATCAAATCCGTTCAGAATTGAAAAACGTGATATGTATTTAAGCATTTCTATAAATAGAATCATGGATTTCTATTTTCATTCACAACATCTAGCCATTTTATCATTTTCTCTACATATCTATACCGCTTCTAAGTTGTTTAAAAAGAATGTCTATCCGTTCTTCTGGATACACAATAGATGAAGATAAATTCTTATGTCAAGTTTATATGGAAATTTCTCAAGACCCAATCAAGGGTGTGTATCAGTCAGCTGATCAGTTTTGGTCTCGTGTGGAAGAAGCTTACCGCAATGGAAAAATTGCAACTTGGACTGATCGTTCAAAGAGATCTATCCAAGCTCGAGTTCAAACTATTGAGAAAGCAGTAAGCAAACTGCATGCATGCATTAGACAATGCGAAAACAGGCGTCCAAGTGGTGCTTCAAATGAAGATATTGTAAGTATTAATATATAACTTTTCTATTTTTTTCATCTTTGTTTGAATAATTAATTAATTGTTTATATAACGATTTGCAGTTGAATCAAGCTAAAGTAATGCTAATGGAAGATCCAAAGTTTAAAACAGGTTGGAAATTCGATCATGTCTGGAACATTATTAAGAATTTTGAAAAGTTTAAAGATGGTGCTACCAGTGCTAAACAAGTATCTCCATCACCATGTTTCGGGTATGCCTCATCAGAGTTGGAAAATCCCACCTCTGATTTTGCTTTGCAAGCATCTCCTGGATTGTCTTCTTTTTCTCTGAATATAGACGAGGACGATGACATTATTGGTGGTTCTCCATCTCAACGACCAACTGGGGTCAAGAAATCCAAATTGAAAAGAAAAATTGATGAGCAAACATCGACTGTCATCAACACCCTGGAAGAAGGAAATAGACAGCTTTTGGAGCAATTAAAAAAGACAAATGCACAGAGGCAACACCACTTGGAGATCCAAAGTAAGAATTATGCCTTGAAAGAACTTAAGGAGGAAAATAAAATTTTGTTTCAGGACATTAACTCCATACAAGATCCAAACATTCGTGCATATGTTCAGGCTGAAAAGCAAGAATTTTACAAAAGAGGGCTGAACAACAAAAATATCAACAACCTCCTCCTGCATCTAATTTATTTGGGCAATACTTCAATGATCTTGGAGGATCCGGAACCGGTCTTCCAGATTATTAGGTCATTATAGTCTTAGTTGTTTTAAATTTTATTTCCCCTATGTATTTTTAATTTTGGTACTCATTATGTATTTTTAATTTCAATACTCTATGTATTTGTTGATTTTAGCTTATTGATTGTCTTTTTTTTTTTTAATTATGCAATGTAATTTTAATATAAATATATCAGTGTTGTATTTTAATTAAGTAGGTAACTGTATTTTAAATTAGAAATGATGATTTTTAAAAAAAATAAATTAAACACAAATAATTAAATATATTAAAACTAAAACATCAATATACATCTTACTTAAAAATTATGATTTAGATCAAAAATAAAAACATCTTAAAATTAAAGGGTCATTTTATAAATAACAAAACTTAAACCACAAATGAGTTTGATGAATAGTGCAACACCATATTTGGTGTTATACTATTCATAAAATTCATTTTGGGTTTCAAAATAGTATCTTGATTGGAGAGGATTTTTGAGGGAAAAAACGCAAATTTGAGATTTGGGTTTGAAAATGGTGCCTCATTGGAGATGGCCTAAGCATGCAAATATGGGTACGGGAAATTTCCCCGATCATTACCCGGACGAAAATTTTGGGAAAAATATGGGTAATACCCGATTTTTACCCGCTGGGTATTACCCGGATTTTCCCTAGCTTTATGTTAAAAAAAATTCCCCGGGATTTACCCGGACTTTCCCCAAACTTTCCCCGAACATTTAGTTTTTGGGTTATTTTGGTCTCAACCGCCCTCTTTTGCCCGTGAAGAATCTCTACCGTCCGATCGGCCGCCTGATCTCCGGCAGGACCGAGGCCCAGCAGATGACGAGTCCGAGACCTCCAAGCCCTAGACGGCGCCGCGTCGCACCTTCGCCTCTTCCGAATCGACCATCTCGACGTCGACTCCATCGCCGCCGCCGTCCAAGGCTGCTCCGGTGTCTTTCACTTCGCCTCCCCCTGCTCCGTTGACCACGGCCGCTACCCACATGTGAGAGGTCTTTCCTTTTTGTTTTTTTGTTACTGTGCTTGTTTCTTTGAGATGTCGGTTTTGGTGTTGGTTTTGATTTTGGTTTTGGTTTTATTGAGCAAAAAGGACGGTGTTTCTTTGACAATTTTGTTTTGGTTTTGTGGAGCAGAAGGAGATGTTGAACCCGGCGATCAAAGGGACGATCAACGTTCTCACGGCGGCGGAAAACTCTCAACATTTTTTTTAAGCAAAACCTGGTAATTTTCGGGAAATTACCCGGTAAAATGGGACCGGGTAATTTCGAGTAATGCCCGAAAATTACCTGTCTTCCCCGAATACTTGAAAAGTATGCCATTAAAGGGGGTTTTTGAACTTAAAATTTTGATGATTTTGATCTGAGTTGAAAAGTTAAAATTTTTTATTTAGATTATAAATTTAAACTTTTTTTTTGAATTGTTACTTAGTTTTATTATTTGAATTGAGATTCGAAAAAAAAAAATTTAATAAGGCAATTTGATTAAGTGTGTTTTACTATAAGAAGAATAGTAAGAGTATTTAAAAGTGAATTTGAATTTTACTGAAAAGGAGTAAACTAAATATCAACATTTACTGTAGCAAATAACTAAAGTTAAATTATTCGTACTACTCTTATTCGTAACTATAACGACCCAAAAACTTAATATAATAATTTCATATTAATATTCTGATTTATAAGATAGAATTATGTTTTTCTTTAAAAAATATGAATTTTTTTTTAACTTTTTACATTAATACATCTATTGAAACTATTATTACACAAGCACAGAAATTCACCGTGTACTTTCAATAACCAAAAAAGTTAGTATTAACCGTGAATTTAAAAAGTGCGAAAATTATGATTACTCTCTGCCAACGATTAGCCAGTAGTCGTGGTGACAATTACATGTCGGTCCCGTATACACCCCGTTATTCCTGCTATTGTCGCCTGGCCATTTCGTTTCCTTTCAACCTACCTGCGACACGAGCACACTAGTGAGTTAACAGCCCAGTAAGTAGATTAGATAAATAGATTGCTAACTCTACAGGTAACATACAACCCAGAGATATCACAACACAATAGTCTAATAAAAAGATGGACTCGACGATTAGTCATCGTAGTCCGAAGAATAAACGTCACTCTTTAACAACCTTGCCCACAGAGTAGATTTCAGAAATAGGGTATCAAACATACACGGGATATAATATATGCAAGAGAGTTGTGGCATGGAACGATTCTAACAATCCATTAATCTTGACTCAACAGTCGATCTTATATTTTATTCTAATCTCACTCAAGTTCACAAATCTTTAACTTAGCTTACAAAGATACGTGTGCACATGATTTACTATTTAATAATTCTTGATTCTACAATGTTGGGAAGGTCTTGTCTGCCTTACCCCTTTTCTAGACCCCTCGCGGGTCGTTCCGGAACTTAGACACGTATAGACACCTTGCGGTCATTCTAGAACTTCGTACATTCTATGCCTCTTACGGGTTCGTTCTAGAACTTATACACAATCTAGACGGAGGGACAACATATGGGTCGTCGAGAAACTCCTCCAGGGGTATTCTCGTCCTGTGTGTCGTTGCCTTATGTTTACCGTCAATCACAACTAACAGGTATGTCATTACATTAAATTAGATGAGAAATGAAATTCTTTAAGCTATTTGGTTTCCAACTTAATTTTCATGAGCGTCTAATTTCGAGCTGGAAATCCGGCAGAGTATCCTCTATTTTTCGGGCATCCCAGCCGAAGCTTTCACCTAATAACAACCCAGTACTAAACTCAGTTCAGTCACAATTTCTCAACAACAATCACACAACCAATTTTCTTAATTTATTGAAATCGAATTTAAAACATAACAAATATTTCAACACTGAGCCTCAGTGACTCAAATCCCACACAAGAGATATTAACATACGTCGAGAACAAAGTCATAACTAACTGCTTAAATATCGTTGCGATTTAAAGTTGGAAAAACATTCTTGGTCACCCGCCAATAACTTCGGTGCACAATGAGGAAGGATTGTGCCTCTAAACTTGCTCCGTTGGAATTCCTGCATAACTTGAGATAATGAGTCTTTAACAAAACAAGCTTGGAGTTGAACTAGATATCATGACATAGGCATTAGAACCCATGGCTCGGCCTTAACAACTTGGTTAAACTCCAAAACCGACACAAGTGCTCATATTTCACGAGAATAGTTTCAAATTGTTTAAATCGTGAATTCCACAGTATCTCAAGGTCAAACCCCTTTTTATATTACCGAGTCACGAAACCAAGGTCAAACGAAAAATCTAGCAAAATACACTAACCGTATTTGTTTCTTTTTTCTTTTTCTTTTTTTGAAATAACAACTCTCATAAGAATTCTTTTCTAAATATTTCTCAATTTGAAAAATCTCAATCATCATGCTAATTATACACTAATTTAACTCTTTTAATTTTATTTTATTTTTTATTTTTACAAAAAAACACAAATCCACAAAACCTCATAATGCCCAAACACTCGAAAAACTAAGTCCAACACGGCTATGAAACACATTAAAAAAAATCAAAGCCATACGAACTCGTTAATTCAACTAGAACATTTTCCGCAACATTCTAAACCGATTAATAATCGTAATTTACCAAGCCTTGGCACAACCTCAACCAACTAAGCAACATCCCGAAAATTCACACTAAAACACTTTTCAAATTCAAGATGAATAAATTACCTAAAGCGTGCAAGCAAACCGAATTTTAATCTCCCATTCACAATTTCACGACGATATAAATTTCAAGGCTAGAAAATCTCGAAATCATCAAAATTGTCAAAACAACTAAGATTCCATGGTCGAAACGGCTATAATTTTTGTAAGACCATGAATAACAACAAGGCTTATCATTGTGAGCAAAAAGAATACAAAATACCACCAAGCATCACAAACTCAAACATAAATTTATCATTGAGATTAACTCAGGCTCGAGCCTCACCAAGCGTGAAAGGCAGCGGCGAACCCGAGATGAGCTTGAGGCTGCTCGTTTGGGACTTGGCGGCACGTAGACTGAGGTAGCCGTGAGTGGGGTAGAGCTCCGACAAGCTCAGCGAGGCGGTCGACTGCATGGGTCACAGCTGGCGGCGGCTAGACCGAGCTCCGGTCACCAGAGTGTGGCGCGATTGGTCGCTGGGTTCGAATTTAATGAAAGCTTTAAGGTGCTGCATGCATAATATAATGAAAGTTGCAGCGTGCCACGTGCATAATTGATATCTAAAAAAGAATTTCATAACACTCCCCTTTATTTTTTTGTATATCCGTTGTGTAAGAATATGCATCGTTAAAACCTTATTAAAAAAAATCTCATGGAAAAAAAATCCTATGAAGGAAAATGTGTACACCATTCTTATATGTCCTAAGCTTTAAAATTACTGCCTCATTACAAATCTTGCCAAGAAAACTCAGTGGGACAAAACCTTGACTAAGGAAAGACGAGTGCAGTGCATAGGTAACTCTCCTTTATGTAACCATGACTAGTGTTGCTCGGTCATCAATAATAAATCTTTGAGACGCCGCATCCCAATCTTGTTTACTAGTTGGAGTGCTTTAGTGAACAAGTCTACTAAATTGTCAATTGAGCGAATTTGTTGGACGTCTATATCACCCTTCTTTTGTAGTTCATGTTTCAAAAAGAACTTAGGTGAGATGTGTTTTGTTCTGTCACCTTTAATATACCCTCCTTTGACTTGAGCTGTACATGCGGTATTATCTTCGTGTAAAATTATTGGGCTTCCTTCATCACAAGATAAACTACATGTCTCTCAGATGTGATGAACCATAGATCTTAGCCATACACATTCTCTACTTGTTTCATACAACACAAGTATTTCAGCATGGTTTGAGGATGTGACAACAATGGTTTGCTTTCGAGAGCGCCATGATATTACAGTGTCAACACATGTGAATAAATAACCACTTTGTGATCGGACTTTGTGTGGATCAGATAAATACCATGCATATGCAAAACCAACTAACGGTGATTTTGAACTTTTTGAATATAATAGCACATATTTAATGGCCCCTCGAAGATAACGAAATATATGTTTTATTCCCTTTCAGTGCCTTTTTGTTGGCTCAGAGTTGTATCTTGCAAGTAAATTAACAGCAAAGGCAATATCGGACTAGTGCAATTTGAAAGATACATGAGAGCACCAATTGTGCTCAGATATGGTACTTCAGGACCAAGTATCTCTTCGTTATCTTCTCAAGGACGAAAAAGATCTTTTTTAACATCAAGAGATCGTACAATCATGGGGGTACTCAATAGGTGTGCTTTATCTATGTGTAAAATCGATTAAGGATTTTTTTTTCTGTATATGTTGATTGATGGACAAATATTTCATCTGATAAATGCTCAATCTGCAGGCCAAGATAGAATTTTATTTTTCCAAGATCTTTCATCTTAAATTCTTTCTTTAGGTGTGAAACTGTTTTATAAAGCTCTTCAGGAGTCCCAATGATATTTAAATCATCAATATATACTACGATAATAGCAAACCTAGAGTCTGATCTCTTAATAAAAACACAAGGGCAAATTTTGTTATTCACATATCCTTCTTTCAATAAATATTCACTAAGGCAATTATACCACATACACCCTGATTGTTTCAAGCCATACAAATATCTTTGTAATTTAATTGAACACATATCCCGCGATATAGAATTATATGCTTCAGGTAGTTTAAATTCTTCAGGGATTTTCAAATAAATATTACTATCTAGTGATCCATACAAATATGCGATTACCACATCTATTAGATGCATATCAAGTCTTTCAGAGACTGTCAGGCTAATAAAATATCTTAAAGTAATTGCATCCACGATGAGAGAATACGTCTCTTCATAATCAACACCTTGTCTTTGTGAGAAACCTTGTGCAACGAGCCTTGCTTTATATCTCATAATTTCCTTTTTCTCGTTGCGATTTTGTAAAAAAACCCAATTGTACCCAACAGGTTTCACCACTTCCGGTGTCTGGGCTATAAGTCCAAATAGTTCTCGCTTTGCGAGACAGTTCAATTCTGCCTGGATAGCGTCTTTCTATTTTAGCCAATCATTTCTACATCGATATTCTTCGATAATTTCAAGCGCTATAGCATATGCAAATATATTGTCGATATTAATTTCATCACGGTTCCAATGTTTTCTAGTAGTGACATAATTAATCGAGATCTCGTGATTATCAATATTTTCAAGTACCTGGACCACTTCTGGGGTCTTTGTTGTGTCCGTTATTTGTTCTGAAAATATGGTCTCTTTAGGAGAACCAAACTCTTTATGAATATTAAAATCTACATGAGTTTTAACATGTTCATTTCTCTTATGGAGAACTTTATCTTTGGAACTGATAGGTCTGCCACACGTTAGGCGTGCTTTAGATTCATATTGTCCTTTAGGGACAGTAATTCGAGCTGGAGTCTTTGCAGCTGGTATATGTGACATAGTCACTTTGTTTGTATCAATAATGAATACATCTAGTAATTAATTTGCTATATTTTGCAAATAAATCATTCTTTGAACTTTCAATTCACATTGATTAGTGCGATTGTCATAATGAGATAAAGATGATGCATTCCATGAAAATTTAACTTTTCTCCCCCTGATTCTGGGAAAACTAATTCATCAAATTAAGTTCTCAAGCCAAAATCAGCTATTTTGTTCTTACTTATATCTAGTAATTAGTTGTAAGCGTTTAATAAACGATTTTGCTAGATCATTTTGTATATGAACATGAGCAATAAGATGTTCAACATTAAACTCAATTGACATACAATAGTCATTAAAAATGTGGGAAGTGAATTCACCAACATTATCAAGACGAACTGTCTTGATTGTATAATTTGGAAACTGTGCTCTTAATCGGATTATTTGAGCAAGAAATATCGCAAATGCAACATTATGAGTAGATAATAAACAAACGTGTGAGCATCGTGTTGATGCATCAATCAACACCATAAAATATCTAAATGGTCCACATGTTGGTTGAATAGGCTCACATATGTCCCTTTGAATTCTTTCTAAAAATGCAGGAGACTCAACTGCAACTTTTAATGGGGATGGCCTTATAATTAATTTTCCTTGAGAACAAGTAGCACATAAAAATTCATTGGACAAAAGAATCTTATGGTTCTTTAACGAATGTCCACGTGAGTTCTCAATAATTCTTCGCATCATTATTGACCCAGGACGACCCAAACGATCATGCCAAACATTAAAACATTTTAGATCGGAAGCTTTTTGGGCTATCACAATATGTTATTTAATTTCATTAAAAAATGTATAATATAACCTAGGGGTGAACATTGGGCAGTTTTCTGGTATTTGGGTGGTTTCGATTTTGGGTAGAGCAACGAAAAATTAAAATCTCAAACCCAAAACCGCCCAAAAATATTTTGGACGTTTTCGGTTTTGGAATGTCGGTTGTGGACGGATTTTGGGCGGTTTACCAAAAAATCTATCGTTATTTTGTTACATTATACTAATTGTAAACGATAATTTGAAGACTATTTTTTACATTTGAAAAGCAAAAAACTATGATCTTTACAAATAAATATGAGATTTACATTAAAAATAAAATAAAATTATAGGCTTTTGGGCAGTTTTGATGTACCAAAATCTTAATTTTAGAACCCAAAACTGCCCAAAAAAATTCGGATTTACCATTTTCTTGAATTTTTTGGGCGATTTCGATTTTGGGCGGGCGGGAATACGGGTTTCAGTTTTTTATGAACACCCCTAATATGACCCGAAAGAAAAAGCTGACAATTTTTCCAGTATTTGCTTCCGTTCAAAGACGACATTAGCAATATAGAGATATTTAGTATCATCTTCATTTTTCGTCTCAATATAATATCCATTACGACGTATATCTTTGAAAATAAGTAGATTTCTTCTGGATCTGCTAGAGAATAAAGCGTCGTTAATAATGTTGTTCCTCCGGACAACATAATATTTGCTCTTCCAAAACCTTCAATCAAGTCTGCATGATCTGATATTGTATTGACATTAGCCTCGACTAATGTCAACTATGAAAAATATTTCTTATCTTTAAGAATTGTGTGTATTATTGCATTGTCTGCTAGACAGATTTTTGCAATTGACCTTGGAGTAATAATTAGTAAAAAAATAAAATAAAATAAGTATGTACTCATTAGTATTTGAAAAAGTTATTTTCATTCCTTCAAGAGGAAAGTACATAAATCATCATATTGAAATTTAAGGATTATGTAAAAGAGTTATTTAGAGCAAATATAATATTAAGTAAGACATTTTAATTACCAAGCATATTCTTAATGTTTTCTTCAGGATTCTCATAGAAATCTGAAATATCTAACTGTGTAGTGCCCATCTGATCATTATGGTTGACAAAATTTGTATCTATGCCCTTTTCTTTTTCTTTTAAGGATGCTTGGTAAAGATCAACAAAATGCTTGGGCGTACGACAGGTACGCGACCAATGTTCTTTCATGCCACACTTATAGCAAATATTCTCTTTATTTTGTGAAGGTTTCTTTTGGAAATATTTTCCCTTTTCCTCACTATATAAACACTTATGGTGGTAAAGTGTGGTTTTCTTAAATCGTGAGGAGTTAGTGTTTTGACTACTACGATGCCAAATGTTCCAACCACTACCATATTTATGGCCAGGACCACGGTTGCGACCGCGGTTTGTTGAGTGATGTGGCATTGGCTTCAGGGAATGCTAGTGGCTCATTTTTAGATGTGGCATTTACTTCAGGGAATGTCGCAGAACCAATTGGGCGAGATTGATGATTTTTTATCAACAATTCATTATTTTGCTCAGTAACTAGCAGACAAGATAGTAAATCAGAATACCATTTAAAACCACGCTCTCAATACTGCTGTTGTAGTACCAGATTCAAGGCATGAAAAGTATAATAATTTTTCTCACATATCTGCATCGGTAATTTTTACTCTGCATAATTTCAACTGAGATGTGATTCTAAATATTACAGAGTTATATTCGCCAACTGTTTTAAAATCCTATAATCGCAAGGAGTGTTTGGCACACAGTAATCCAAAAGTATCAGATTCTGGGAATCTAAATACAATAATCACATTTTCAGTATTCTTAAATTACACTGTTTGGTTGACAATAGTAATATTTAAACACATTTTCAGGAATCTTAAATTAATGTATTTGGTTGAATACAGTAATCAGTTGTTATTTATAAATTAGACAATAATACCCTTAATTGGATTACACTTTAGCAGTCATTTTGTGAGACAATTAAAAGAGCCACACACTTTATTTTAAATCATTTTTATTTGACAATTTTTTACTCCATTGATTGAAAAAAAAAAAAGTCTTTTTGGCTGTGTGTGGGTGGTCTTTTTTGTTTTTTCACCTTCTTTTCCCCGCTTTCTTGTTTTTACTGAGGGAAAAAGGAAGCACAAAGTCCAAATTAAAACATGCATGAATTTCTATGAAATTACTAAGTAAACATACGTTTATAAATACATATAGCCCGTATGTCTTCAAGCTGATTTCCACAAAACTTAACCGAGTCTACTTCGACGTCTCCAAGCTGATTTACGCCAGCAAGCTCGATTTCATGAGGCGGCTGGGGCTGGGGGTTAACGTTGTCAAGGAGCCTCCGACGATGGGGGATTTGGATAGCTCGTACGCTCAGGCGACAACATTTTATGGGTACTGGTTGGGGGTCTGCTGGGCGGACGTGTACGACGCAATGGCGGGTGCAAACCAAAAGTCGCGGCGGGTGATAGTGGAGGAGAACAAGAAGGCGCGGCGGAGGGCGGGAGGACAACGAGATATGTGTATATACGAATTAGTGCTAGAGAGCTCGTTCTACGCACTCGATTGGGGTTTTGAGACATAAAAATAGGCCCGACTTCCTTGTATGGTTTTATGTATTAAACAAATTTATTTTGATTTGAAAATTTTGCGGCGGTTCATATATGAATCTAATATAAGTATATTAAATTTTAGAATGGATATATTAATGTGGAAATTTTGTGGAGGTTCATAAATTATGTTTGTTTTGTTATTATGATACTTTCCATTTATGTAAAAAAAAATAATTGAAATGTTGTTCCACAAGATTATTCAGCATAGTAGTTTTTTTTTGTTTTTTTTTAATTACAAGATTTAAAAGAATAAGTAAATAAAGTAAGTAATGGCTTCGAAAAGTGGGGTTGTTACAGCTCTACTCTTTCTTGCTCATCATCAAAAGTCAACAACACATTCTTGCTCGTCATCAAAAGTCAACAACACATTCAGCTCTTTCCTTTAGTAGCGGTGACATGGAGACCATTTCTCATCGAAGCGAAAAAAGAAAAAGTCTGCAATCCTTCTTCCTTTGCAGTTCCGAGTCGGTGATGTGTTTCACCTCCCCTCAAAACTCCAGTTAGCCGTCGTTGTTGGCTTCATTCGATTGGCTTCCATCAGCACTAGCGTTGTGTGATTTTCCCTCAAACAATTTCTCGAGAAACCCCCGAAGTTCTGCTGCATCCTTGCCACGTTGAGCCTGTCCTCTATCTTTTGGGCTAGATCCTTGGCACGGCCCAAGTTATTGGGTTCCAAAATTCAGCCCATTGATAAAAGTGATAATTTCAAAATAAAACCATTTTTTATGTCACTTAATAATCTATACCCTGAGTAGTGTGCTTATTTTATTTACATTCTATGTTTGTAGTGTAAATTTTGGGCTATAAATTAAAAGTGCAATACACATAGAGTATAAATTATCATTGTGCCAAAAATGGGGCTTCTCAAAATCCTCATTGATAAAATTCCCAAGAGCCACCTCGTCAGGGACATTTTCGAGTGGATTAGATAGTTCGATGAACTGTTACTAATACTACACCACACTCTTGTCTTGCTTCAGCGCAAGCCATAACACGTTAAAAGATCCCAATTGCGTCAATCAAAATTGCTTCAGCAAAAACCTCTTGAGGTTCTTCTAAGATTTCATGGGTCTTATCCTCTCACATTAATACTAGGGTAACGCATCTCCTTCAAAGCTAACGAGAGCCGCTTCCACCTTCTCCTTATTACTAAATCGATGAAACGCGAAGTACCATTTAGCTTTGCTCGTGCGGGGATGGCGAGCAATTGCCGACGACAAGCAACATTAGAAGGGAGGCGTCACTGAGTAGAGGTCGAGTAAAGAGAAAAGGGAAGAGAGAAAAAAAAATTTTGTTTAGGCTTTCCGTGATTTTCCCTTTTTTTATATTTTTTTAATAAAATTTTTGAGTTATTTACAATTAGGAATATCAGCGCTACGAATTGCCATCACGCCATATGTCAAAAAATTCAATTGCTATCCATATGACATTGAATACGCCACTTCAAGTGTCCACAAGTCGTAATTTTATTTGTAGATACATTTCGTGACGCTTTCTTGAAAGCTTATGTGCTAACACTCGCACTAGATTTGCCAAATAGTGACACAAGATTTGTAGAAACTTTTAATGACACTCGTTTAAAATATAGCGTTAAAAATACCGCTTACTTATCAATGAAGCATACTCATGAAGTTTTATTGAAAATTTTACTACGAATGACAGAATGCCATATGGAATAATTATCTTTAACCACACTCAAACTTCCAGACAACGTGCTTTATAGCATTTTATTGGGATTCGTGTAGTTGTGACGACTTGCTCGGTGATGTCACATGCCTCAGAAGCCCTCTGCCAAGAGGTAACCGCATCATGAAGGCTATGAGGCCTAAGATGATCTTGATTGCTGACACAAGGATACCGATAGGCGTGAACATCCGGGGATGGGCAATTGCCCGAAGCCTTACCTGGTTAAATTTTTCGGGTAAAACTGGGTATTACCCAATTTTTGCCAAAAAAATTTCGCCATTTTTTTCCTCGCTGTTTGCCCGATGTTTGCTTGAAAGAAAAAACAAAAACAAAAACAAAAACAAAATTGTTGGCAGACCATATATGTATTTATTTATTATATAAATAAAACAAAATGTACATGCATGAACACATATATAATAAGATGGTTATCAAATTAATGAAAAAAAAAACATATAATATACAAAATAATATGAAATGATAGAATAACATAGGACTGAGTGTGCAGTGGTCATGAATGCACAGTAGTGCATGGTGTGGCCGATATTTAAAAAAAAAAAAAGCTTTTTCGGATAATTACTCGAAATTACCTGTCGAGGGTAATCACCATTTTTTTGGGTAATTACCCGGTGACATCTGAGGAATTAGCCAAAAATTTTGACCGGGTAAAATTCCTTTACCCGGATGTGCACACGTAGATACTAATATTGAATAGTTATGTCGGATCTGAGGATAGTAAGAGGAAGGTAGTTGATCAGCTCAAAGTCGGAGATTGGGATTTTGGAATATGAGGGTTTCTTTCTCAGTCATTGACTCTTGCCATTTTCATTTGGTTTTTCTCTCTTATTTTGAATTTTGAGTATGTTGAAAATAGCAGAAAATGTGATTGCTCAATTGAGCTAGATAAAAAAAAAAAAAAAACTAAAACTGTAAATATTTTTCTGAAAGATTATGCAACGTATAGGTGTTTCTTAATATGTATGTATGTACGGAAAAGAAAAATGTGTGAGTGTTTTTTTTTTCCTTCACGAGAAAGCATGTGTTGGTGTATAATAAAAGATGAGGAAAATAAAGATAAAAATTGCACATGCTCAATTTTTGGCTGTACTACCATAAATGCCCTTTTTAAATCACGCGCAAGTCATATAAGTGGGGGGCGATATCGATTTGTGATAGTTTGTCAAGATTTTTACAATCAATATGCAAAATATCAACAACAAAAAAAAGTAAGTGAATAGGTTGTCACACCCCGTAAAATTCAGAGACATAAATGCACAAAAAAAGCATCAAATTAATTAATATCATTATTTTTTAAGATATGGTAAGGCATTGGACAAATGATTTTGGATAGTTAAATACATCATCTCAACAAAAAAAAAAAAAGGTAATAAATATGACAAAAGAAACACGCATACTCTATAAGACAAAAAAAATCTTTTGTTTCCTTTTTCCATTTTCTATTTTCTTTCCTTTTGTCTTTCTAGAGCTCTTGTAACTTGACAATTAATAGGTTATTTAGGGTAAATATCCCAATCACTTAATTTTGAAATGATTTAATTTTATTAATTTTAATATAATATAAATAGTTAAAATTTAAAAATATTATATTAAAATTAAAAAAAATTAAAAAATAAAATAAAATGGGAATGATAGCGGAGGCAAACAAGGCAAAAGTTGCCAACCGGAATATACCCCAAACTCAAAGGCGATGAAATGTCAACTAACTTTTGAAAGCTAAAGTTATCCAAAAGTCGTCATATTGCAAATATAGCATCTACTAGCCTAGTTAAAAGAATATTCTTTTGATTAACAAACTTAATCTGCCATTCAGCTAAAATAAAATAAAATAAAAATTCAGCAAAAAAGAAATAAACTTAATCTGCCACGTGTCAAATACGATTTTATTTATGGTCAGCTAATTCTTAAACAACACCTATTATAAATAACATATCATAAACGAAGAAAAAAAAAAAGGAAAAAGGAGAAACAGAAAAGTCAAAAGAGGTTCTGATTCTGAACCAAACGACAGTCATGGCTTTGAAACACTGTAAGCTCGGAAATCCGATCATTCTGCTCCTTTGTACGGCCTCTATCTCCGATAATGGCCGATTCTCTCTTATGGGTTTTCGTCAAAATTGCTAATTGGACTTTGTGTTTTATTTTTATTTTTATTTTTTTGGTATTTTTCGCAGGCCTTTTCTCGATTGTGTTTCTGTTGATCGTCGTGGGGTCTAATGGAAGACCTCTCTATCCATTGCCGAGTAAAGCCATTCGAGGAACCAAACAGCCTCTTCAAACTTCTCGTCCGTACAACATTGCTCATCGAGGCTCTAATGGAGAGATTCCTGAGGAAACTGCACCGGCTTATATGGTGATAAATTATTTAAATGTTTCTATCTTTCTATTACTCTGAGTCTATATATATATATACTCTATTAGTTTATATATGTATATGTATATGTATATGTGAATTTGTGAAATATGTAGAAACCATAATTCATTGCATTAGTATTGGTTTTGACTGGTAGATACACCATATCAGCTTAAGAATTTGGCATCAAGCAAAGAAAAACTGAACTTCTCTTCCTTTGAATTTTTTATATAATGAGCGTTTTATGAGTTAATATGGTTGCAAAGTTTAAATTTATACAAGTTTAAGATTAAAATTTTGGTAACTTCGGAGTTGTTTTCCTCCGAATCGGAAAAGAGCATAATTTGGACGTGTATGCTGTTTCGTTGTGAACAAATATGCAAACTGAAATTGATGATTGCAGAGAGCAATTGAAGAGGGGACAGACTTCATTGAAACGGATATCTTAGCCTCTAAAGACGGAGTTCTTATTTGCTTCCACGATGTGACGCTCGATGCTATGACTGATATCGCAGAACACAAGCAATTTGCGAATCGTAAAAGGACTTATGAGGTTCAAGGATCCAACACGACTGGCTTTTTCGTTGGTATTTTATCCTTTCTGATATTTTTTTTATCTCTTTCGTTTTTATTGTACAAGTTCTTTCTTGTTTAGTTCTTCTTCTTTTTTTCCCGTCGTGCATATATGTTGTTGTTCAACGTACTTATCCGAAGAGTTCAGTTTGAAAGTTATTTCTCTTGTGTTCAGTCGATTTCACGTTACAAGAACTGAAGTCATTGCGCGTGAAGCAGAGGTATCCCTTCCGCGACCAGCAATACAATGGTTAGTTCCTATTTTTGGCAATTTCCTCCAAAGAAATTTGAAAATACTAGATTGAGCTATATTTAAAAAAATATTCATTTGGTTTGGTTTTCAGGGAAGTTTTCCATTATCACGTTCGAAGAGTTCATTGAAATTGCATTGGATGCAAATAGAGTTGTGGGAATATATCCAGAGATTAAAAATCCGGTTCATATTAACGAGCATGTAAGTATTGCGCAAGCTCTAATTGGCAATAGAAAATGATATAATAGATTCTGATCGATTGTGGACGAAGTAATATGCTTTTCATTCTAAGGAATAAGCTATAGAGTTGGCACCAACGATTAAGTTCCAGTTCAACTCATGTAATTTTATTTGTGACGGTTTAAATTGAACGGAGGGACCATTTCTTCTTGAAAAAAAAAAAATCATATAAGAATGATGATTCTGAGTAGTGATTGGCTTGATGATAGAAGTTTGATAAGTTAATGTTTGCAGTGAATCATTAGGGCCAAAACACTTCCCACTGTAAATATTTGCATTGACTATATTGGTTATAAATTTTTTTTAATATAGCTGAAAAGGCGCCATAAGCTCGTCCTTGCAGTAATGTTTAATGTGAATGACAGGTGAAATGGTCAAATGGTAAGAAATTTGAGGACATTTTT
Source organism: Boehmeria nivea var. tenacissima (assembly GCA_018132145.1). Taxonomy (NCBI): domain Eukaryota; kingdom Viridiplantae; phylum Streptophyta; class Magnoliopsida; order Rosales; family Urticaceae; genus Boehmeria; species Boehmeria nivea. The sequence goes on from CM030882.1 coordinate 6,259,323, forward strand.
GTGGAGACGCTTAAGAAGTATGGATACAAGGGTTCATATTTGTCCGAAGATTGGTTAAAACAACCAGCATTTATCCAGTCATTTGCTCCAACTTCACTTGTACATATATCTAACATGACAGACTTGCCCAAGATCCTACTAATTGACGATGTTACAGTTCCAACTCAGGATACTAATCAGGTCCGTCTTCCTCTTGTTTTAACTGTTTAGTTTTTCCTTGAACATGGGAATGCAACAACCACGCCTTTGGTTAATATCCGAAGCTGCAGTGATTCGTGACAAAGCTTAATTTTCCCGGCATTTTTTCATTAATCTATTCCAGTATAATCTTTTCTTTAGTCTTACATTCTCGATCTCCTAGATGAACAGTTATTTTTGCATGAAGGGATTTTGTTGAATCTTTGTCTTTTGTTTCTGTACATAATTGATAACGGAACAAATAAATGAATTTAATATACTGAAAATGTTTCAACCATCTTCTAACTAGAATGTGTTTGAAGTAGTTGTTCCTTAAAAATTGATTGCGCATTCTATTTAAACCGATTCTTATTTTTGAACCATGGACTATCTAATAGAATTTACTCCCACTTTAGCATAGTTGCTTGCGTATTCCTTATTTATATGTTCCTACTTTAACTGTTCCATAGTGTCTTCTTGTCTTCTTTTATTCATATTATTTCATAGAAACTTATATGCTTCTAATGATATACTGTGAAAACATTTCTCGGCAGTCATATTGGGAAATTACCTCCGATAGCTATTTTGACTACATTAAGAACTACGTGGTGGGTATTGGTCCTTGGAAGGATACCGTGGTCACCGTTGTGAATAATTATTTGCAAGTACCAACTGATCTGGTCGCCAGAGCACATGCTCATAATCTACAGGTACTTCTCTATACCAAGCTGGTATTCTGCTGCTAAGAATGTCTGCAAAAATCATGGTTATAATTGGGTCGAATTTTGAAATGGCTATAACGTACTGAACCTAAACTGTCAGTCTAACTCACAGGCCAAATGTTGAGCCAATAGAAAATTGGAATAAGAAGAACTAGGCTCTTTTTCAGACTCATAAAATCCCTTCATAAGTGGAAGTGGCACAATTATACTTAAACAATTGTAGTAGAACTATTGATCTTCTCTTTGCCAAAAATAAAAATAAAAAAAAAAGAATATTGATCTTCATTGAGATTCTTTTTTACCTCATTGATAAGCCATATTTATTTTAGTAAAGCTCTAGTCATTACTAGAAGAACATAAACAGATTGAACCAAGTTGTCAAATGATTACTAGTAGTGAATTAACTGTGAGCAGACGGTTTTTGCTCATCATAAATGCATTTTGTTGGGTTGACGCAGGTGCATCCATACACTTATCGGAATGAGAATCAATTCTTGCACATGGATTTTCATGAAGACCCGTATACGGAGTTCGATTTCTGGATTAATCAGATAGGAGTTGACGGACTCTTCACGGACTTCACAGGCAGCCTTCACAATTTTCAGGAGTGGACATCCGTCAAAGATGGCAACGATAAGAGTGCGTCTAAACTATTGCATCAAATTTCGTCGCTGGTTTCTTCCTATAACAAAGGATGAGAACTTGTGGATTGGTTTCTCGTTTCCTTATTGAAATTTAGTCATGCAAATAAGTAGGGACTTTTCTTTTTCTTTTTCTTGTTCTTTTTATTTTTTATTTTCTGTTTTCGGGTATTCTTGTTAGGCTTATTGCTGTCAAGGTAATTTATCAAAGATACTTTTCCATATTACGAAATTCAAACAATTATCAGTCATGACTCAGACCAACCATCTCAGTAAAGACTGGGTTTAAAACCAGGTTTAAGAAGAAAAATACCAAAACAGTCATCTGGGCACAATCATTTTGCAGAACCACCTTTAATTGATCAAGGCTTCAACCTTGTAAACTTGTTTGTGTGGAATATGTCATTTTGAAATTGTTTTAAGACTTTTTTTTTTAAAATCTGTATTTAAAATAAGTCTCTTTGGTTTAATTGTCAAGACTCATCAAGAAGGAAAAAATGATTGGGTAGTTGACACTTGATTACTCAGAGACATTGAAATCAATCTAAAAAAAAGCAAGAATCGAAAGTACATATTTGCTAAGCTTTCAAAAGGCTCGTCGCTCTCCCACATTGATTTCGCAGACTAAGCATGGTCTCTGGATCGACTAGCTGCTCCGGGTTGTTCGTCAATTGCGAAGGGAAATGAGTATAACGTACCGATTTAGCACTCTGGTTTCGCCGTCGATTTGGGGTAGTATGTCTTGCCATGCTTCAACATCATTCGTTTACATGGATTTTGGAAAACAAAAACAGTTTCCACAACAGTTTTAAACGGATACAGTTATAGCATAACCGTTTTAAACAGATATGATTTCCCATCTACCTTTTTACGGTTATGAAAACCGTCTTTTCAAGTTTAGTCTTGCCCCTTAAACTTTTTAGTGTCCAATTGTATTTTATTCCCTAAATTTTTGGAAAAAATCACACGAACAAGGTTTGCAAAAATAGTCCTAAAACTCATATACTTCAACTCCATGGGTATTTTGTTAATGTCAATGTACCCCTTGAATTGGAAAATTTTATCAAATTATTAATTAAAGGAAGCTGCTGCGGAATCCCCGTGATTTAAGTGAGACCAGTGTGTCCTAAATCAACGGTCATAATAGCTTGCTTTTTTATAAAGGACGGAAATAGATTCAGGTGAGATATGAGTGTGTTGTACGTCAGAGTAGTTTGTAATGTCTAGTGGCAGAGGTAAAGGTATGTGCAATAAGAGTGGCAGAGATAAAAGGGAATCTTTTATGTCTAGTGGGTCCCACTTTAGTTTTATAATATTTACTTGTGCAATATAATGTCGGCTAATGAGCTATTGAGCTGAGTAATCAAGTGCATGACTTAAATTTATTGGGTCCCACTTTAATTATAAAAAAAACTTGTGTAGTGTAATATTGGCTGAGTAAACGTGTAATAAATGGGATTTGTGGACCCATTTCATGCTGCTTATTGTTTATTTTCTGATTTTTGAATTACTTTTTGCCCTTTTTTTTTATCACCAGGGTTCAGATTTTTTTCAATCACCATGATTTAGTGAGAGACTGAGTTACTTCCAATTAGAGAAAGCAATAGAAATTTTTGTATCAATTTGTGTATTAATCGATAATTAGTGGTTTAATATGTAGTATATTGCAAAAATATAATACATTAAAATGAATGATGTTAAACATAAGACAACAGTAGAATTATAAAAAATAATCGAGACAATTAATTAGTAATACGATTAATGTACGTGTAATTATGAGTTTATTCCTCCACCACCAACAACACTTGTAGTACCTTCCACCGACGGCAGACCACAAGTCATCCACATACCCATGGACTTGAAAGTCCCAAACTTGGACATCCCTACACATGTGAAACAAGTATGCTCTTACACTATGTATAACTACAGTCATCCCCACCATAGAGTATTGGTACTAACAGTTTGCCTGTTTCATTCATTACAGGTAAGTGTTGGAACTGCAATCACCCTTCTAAAGACAATTGCAGGGATGCAATTTGTTTTAGTGGATCAAGTTCTATTAGCTCGTGACTCATTACGTCAATACGAAGCAAAAATTCAAAATCTCACCTTCCAATTGGTATACTGTTAACTTTTTCTACATATATTTGTACAACTAATTGTAAACACATCAATTTTTTTTTCTTACCACAGAACAATTTCGAGAAGCATGATGATGATCATCACAAATATGTTCAAAATACCTAAATAAATAAGAATCTATATTGGCATGAGTCTGACTATTTGTCTCGTGGAGTAGACAATACGATATCCGTTGACATAATGTCCTATTATTCAGATAATTATTTTACGCGTTGAGCTTCTATATATACTGTGAAATTAACTTTCACGGTTGACTATATTTCACAATGTATAATGCAACATGAGTGCTTCTTAGAGACAGTTATTGCTGCGTACTTATGCTTATGTCATTATTAATGTTTAATAGTATCTCCATTATAATTATGCCATGTTCTTTAACTTCATTCCAAACCCCCAACCTTATTCATAATTATTGTATTGTCAATATATTATGCAAGTTTCTGTTGCTCATTCAGGGAGATAATAAGATTCCTAGGCGCAGGTCACAAGACTAAAAATGTATGAAACTACTACACATATTGAATGCATATTATTCACACTTTCTGTAATTATTATGCAAATTATTACACAAATTGCAATATTGCTCTACTGGACACAAATTTTTAACTACAATACTAGTCCACAACAAGGATTTAATACAAAATAAAACAGTAAATTTTACCGAATCAACCTTTTTTTAAAACAAATAAGGAAGACAAAAAGAGAGAATGGAGGCAACTAATTTGTTTATTTCAAAAAAAAAAAAAAAGGCCTGACATTGCAAATTGAATATCTGATATGGTATGATATCACACTTAAAGCTCTTCAATCAACTTTTTCAGTTTATTAATCCCAAAATTACTTCATTAAAAACTCAGGATTGGACTCTTGAATCTCACATATTGCATTTATTCAAAGAGATTTAAATACTCTATTGGTATAATCATTAAATGAAGTACAATCATCATAAATGGTCTATGATCGGAGCGCGGTGAAATTGATAGTTTGTAACTAATAAAGATGGAGTCAAAATATAAGAAATATAAATATGAAATATGTGAAGAGTATATACTTGAAAAAAAATAGAAAAAAGTTAGTAAATTTGATGTTTTTGTTTAAAAAAACTTTTGAACAATTTTTTTTTATTTCCTCTTATTTTAAAAATTTGTTTTCAATTCAAAAAAAAAAATTAAATAGATTTACTAGATGCATTTTTAAAAATTTTGATTAAATTTTTGTTTAAAAAACAAACAAAAAAATATTTATCAAACGAGACCTTACTTAAATTGAAAGTGACTTTTTAATATGAAATCAACAAAATAAAATCCTCTATCCACGCTCTAATTTACTTGAGTTTAAATTTGATTTAATAAGGGTCAGTTAAGGATTTAGCCATTTTGCAATATATGTTTTAAAGATATAGCCCACGTTTTGAAATATTAGCAAAATAGCCACCAGGTCAACATCTAAGAATCTATGACTAAAGAAATAAAATTTGTGACTAAATAAATAAAATACACAGTCATAAAATTTGTGACTAGTCACAAAATTTTAGAAAATTTGAAATAAACACAATAAAAAATTTAAACATCCATTAACAAAATAACCAACTTACAAATAAATGATTGCCTATACAACCAATTTCATAAAACTTATTACTAAATAAAAAATATCTTATAAATAGCAAAAAAATATGCAACTAAATAAGTCACAAATTTCATGACTAGAGACACAAAATTTTAGACAATATTGTCTGCAACAAAAAGCAAAAACAGAATTAAAAAAATTAATGACTGCAATCTTAAAAATCTAGACACGAATGTATGGCTATTTTGTTAATAAAAGCAAGCATAGGCTAATTTTTAAAACATATATAAAAATATGGCTATTTATTTTAAAATAACTATATTTTAAATTAGTATGGATGGTTTAATCTTTCAAAAATAGAAAGATTTTGAGGAGTGCTTTTTTTTTTAAACATTAATAATCTGTATCACCTTTGTGTTGTACTTTTATTTATGCTCACATTTTTAGATTATAACACATATAATATATATTAATGGAGTAAATGATTTACTGTAGCAACGTGATTTAAATCATTTTTTAAGAGTTACATGTAACATTAAATGTAACGTTACATGTAGCATAAAATGTTACATGTTATGGTTAAATCATTAATTTCGACATTTTAGGGCTAAATCTTAAAAAATTACCCAAATATTTGGTTAAATGCCTATCTTATTATTATTTTTTAATTAGTATTGCAATCCAAACAACCTCTTGTGACATGTAGAATGATTTTTTTTTTTCAATTTTCCGTAGAAGATAACATATTTGCAATTTTCTTATAACTGCAATATTCAACTAACTCCTTATTTCCAAATAATTTTACAATACATCTGATTTAGAGGCACTATTTCTAACAAATTTTGGGAGAAAAAATAATCAATCCCAAAATATGCTAAACATTTCAAAAATCTGCGATTATTACTCATATTTACACGTACATTAATCGTCATTACTAATTAATATATTAAGACCAAAATTCTATAACATTTTCGTCTCGATTATTTTTTATAATTTTACTGTTGTCTTATGTTTAACATCGTTCATTTTAATGTATTATATTTTTGCAATATACTACCTATTAAACCACTTATTATCGATTAATACACAAATTGATACAAAAATTTCTATTGCTTTCTCTAACTGGAAGTAACTCAGTCTCTCACTAAACCATGGTGATTAAAAAAAAAGGGAAAAAAGTAATTAAAAAAATCAAAAAATAAACAATGAGCAGCATAAAATGGGTCCACAAATCCCATTTATTACACGTTTACTCAGCCAATATTACACTACACAAGTTTTTTTTATAATTAAAGTGAGACCCAATAAATTTAAGTCATGCACTTGATTACTCAACTCAATAGCTCATTAGCCGACATTATATTGCACAAGTAAATATTATAAAACTAAAATGAGACCCACTATACATGAAAAATTCCCTTTTACCTCTGCTACTCTATTGCACATACATTTATCTCACCTTAATCTATTTATGTCCTTTACAAAAAAATAAACTATCATGACCGCTAATTTAGGACACACTAGTCTCACCTAAATCACGGGAGATTCCACAACAGCTCCCTTAACTAAAAAGGGCATCAAAAGTTTAGACGTAATTCCATATTGACGGCATTTATCATCATTTCAAAAATTCTCTCCTCAATATTTCTGTGGTGAGTTACAAAAATGGGCAAAAATAATAATAATAACACACTTCACTCTCTATAATCATCAAATTGAAAAAGCAGCTAAGGAATTTCTTTGTTAGATTCTAATATAATGTTTAATTTGAGTACCAGCTGCAAAACACACATCGACATCAACAAATAAAAGTGGCTACTCATTTACAAACCAATAAAAAAAAAAGATTATGCAGGAAAGGAATTTACTGATAAACTTGTTTAACTTTAAGCACATTCGTAAAATTCAAAAGAAATGCTAAACCACCTGTACTGATCTCAAGATTAGCCATAGATACATATGACTTGCCAACCCAACTTCTAACTATAAAATAAGACTGACTTCCAGGGATCAAAAGAACAAAATATATTAACTAGAAAGTATAGACATCCAAAGCATTGTTCTCTTCCTTAGTTAAAAAATTAGCACTATATCAGACTCAGGAAGCTCTCATCTTAGCTATCTCCTCTAGTAAGAATCTCGATTCAGCAGCAAAATCAACCGGAGCGACGGCCCTGACAGTTATCCTTTGCCTCTTCTCGTTGTTGTACTCGTTCTGAGAAACACTTACTCGGAAGTGATGAGGAACCCAAGTAGCTTCTTTCAATTTCACTTCAAATGCGTTTTCCTCTCCCAACTGAATGGCATAATTTAAAAGAAACAAAAAGTCAGTAATATTATCAATTTTTGTCTCAATCCATTAATCCAAGATCATAGTACTCATGAGTGGAAATACCTGAGATTTTAGTGAATCAAGCTCATCTGCCGAACAGCCAATGATCTTCTCTGCTTCTTCATTGAACGCAGAGATATAAGCTTCACCACTTGCGTCTGAAACTCTTACTACCAGTATGTATCTGGAGGTGAAATTAAAAAATATAATAATAAGAAAAAGACATGTAGCTAAGGCATCGGGAATCAGTAAAAGCTTTCACCAATCAGAATTTTATTATAATAACAGTTTCTGATAAGTCATATATACCTTAGATGGCACTCTTCATCACTCTTCTGACACCCTTCACACCAGTAACCAGACCCAATAGCCTCAGTTACTTTCTTGTTACAAGTTCTGCAAGCTCGGTACCACATAGTCTGATCAGGCTTGATGAAACTTATGTATCCTTTGATGCTGAAAAACGCCGGCTGCACAAACAGACACAGATACATCACTACACATCATGCTTTAAGCTTAAACACAACAGCTCGAGCTCATCACAGAAGTTCATAAATTTATTTAAGAAAACAGTTTCTTTCCATATTTGTTAAGCTAATGTTAGTTTACAATACCTTGTCCTCTCCCAGGGACTGGTTGCTGGTTATAAGGGCCAGTGAGCTTCTATCGGTGAACATTGATCGTGCTCCATTTTTCATTGATGGGCTCATACCAGTGCCCACAGAAGCCATTGGGGTACCTTTACCTTCAGAGTCATACCTTTGGACAAAATAAAGACATAAAGTCAAGATATCTACATACAAGGACATCGAAGAAAATAGTTTTCAGGGAAACAACTAACCAGGATTTCAATTTCTTAGCTTCAGGTGAATCAGGATTTACCACAACTGAGCTCCTACCAACTGTTGACAAAGATAAACCTGCAATAGGAAGTAAAAAAGCACATTACGTATAGAGATCTCAACCATTTACTTCCTGTCAAGTAAGCATGGTCAAAAAACCATCCCATCTTAAAATTCGGAATTCCATACCTTGAAACTCTCCAACTTTAAGGGACTTAATTGCAACTACAGGAGACTGATCAGCCATATCCAACAATTCCTGGCCGACATTTGTTGCAAGATCATTCCACAAAGAAACCACAACCGTCTTTTTACTGTAGCCAAGATAGCCATCAGTATAATCAGAAAACCGGCACAAAAAATTTTTTATACATGGGATATAATTGAAACTAAGAAAAAATATAAAGTCACCTCTCATCAGCAATCGTTATATCACGCTTGGCAATGCTCTCATTGTCACTCTTCCTTCTGATGCTCATTGTAGGAGATACACTTTGAACAACCCCTATAACATCTGAAAGTAAAGCAAGAAAAATAGCTTTTAGCAAAACAGAAAATCTAAGAGTCCAAAAGGGTTCCAAGAGAGGTTTCTTACCAATAAGCTCTTTCCCATTAACATATGGACCCAACAGGTCAATTGGGACAAAATTAAACTTTGTTTCAGGTACAAAAGCTGCTTCATTGCTTACTTCTTCCACTTCAGAATTCTCATTTAAAGTCATTTCATAATCATTTTGCACTGTCTTGAATTGTTTGTTAGCAACTCTCAGACTTCCCCTTGAAATATAGTAAACCTTTCCCAATTGAAACTTGTCATAGAACTTCCTCGCAGCTTCATTAAACATTGTTGCTTGAATTTGGGTCCCCTACATCAAATTTTCCAATAAAATTCAGAACCAAACACACAAACAAGTAATCTAATTATGGACAAGCATAGACTATAAAAATATCAAACAAAACAAATTGGTTTTTAACTTACATCTTCATCTGTCAATTCTACATTGAAGACACAGCCTTCGCCTCTAGCATTCTTGTAAGTGCGCATGTTTCCTTTATTTGTAACACGGACCTTAATAGTCCAGCTACCTTGGTAAGGGTTCAAAGACACAAGAGGATGAACTCGGCGGGTCATGGCCATCCGGGCAGACGGTGCAGCACTGAAATTTACAATAGGATTGGGGTCAACATAACAATTCTAAGGACAAAATATTTCCAACAAATGAAACAGAAAAAACATAATTATACTAAAGTTTCAAAACAAGTACAGAACAAACAAAAAAAAAAACACAACTCACTTTCCTTGCTGCTCTTGAACAATTTGGGCAGCTGATTTAGCAACCACTTCCTGCTTTGGCTTCAGCGTAATGCCATTGTCTTCTTTCTTCACCTCACTCTTCACCACAATCTCTTGCTTTGGTTTCAATACAATGCCGTTTTCCTCAGTCTTGACTTCACTCTTTATCTCCATTTCAAGTGCAGGAGAAACCGTCTCGCACTTTGTCACAATCACGTATCTGAAAAATAGCAAATAAAACTCATCAAAACCAAACTACACTAACGAACCAAAAATTAATCATCTTAATCAAGTGCTTACTTTTCCGACTTGCTGGGAATGTCATTGAGTGAATAATCGAGGATGCGAATAAGGCCCAGATTCTGAATTTCTCCCGAGATAACCTGAGAAGTCATGTGCGATGGGAGAATTCCCTTAATCTTCTTCTTTCCATCACTAGCAGTGAACCTAAAATAAATTTCCAAACAGGGAATTCACTTAATTAAAAAATTCAAATACAATAACGAAGAATGTTCAAACACAAAACCATAGGCTCAGACATAGCTCTACAATACTCATATCAAACTCCTTAATACATGTGAAATCAATAGATACAGACCCTTGATGAAACTAATCCAAAGGAAAAAAAAAACTTTCAAAATTTGTACCAATTGGATCCATATTCAGTAGCAGCGAAGCAGATAAATGCACTAATCTCAGGTTATTCTCAAGCAAAAGCAAGCACACAGATAATAAAAGGACTAAAAGCACAAACCGAAGCGAAAAACAAAACCAAAAATAATATATCAAAACTTCTTCAACAATGAAAATAGTGATGAAACGAGATCTGAGAAGTGAACAAAGCAAAGTAAGTGAAAACGGGAAATGGGAACAAGACTGACATGTATCGGTTTCCTTTGGCGGTGAGATCGAGGATCTGAACGACGATCTCCGGCATCTCCGACGAAGAGTCCGGCGATGGGTTCGCCAGGATCGTCGAGACCGCGTCTGGGCTGGGCGTTTTCGTCGCCATGTCCTTCGTTCCGTTCTCTCTCAGAAAACCCCTCGCCTTCGCTTCTTGTTGTTCTCTGTTTTCTGTGGTTTGATCGTTTGTGAGAGAGAGAGAGAGAGAGAGAGAGAGAGATGGGATTTTGGGGGTTTTATGGGATTGTTGGGAATGGCGGGACGTTTTGAGTTTTGGGCTCGCTTTTCTCCATTTTTGGATCTGTTTTTCCCGCAAAATTACCTTTTTGATTTCGAATACCAAATATTTTACTCTCTTTTTTTACTCTATTTTTGTTCTTTGTTTTCGTTTTGGCGGCAAAATGGTTTCGCTGAGTTTTTAACTCTGAAGTCTGACCTGGTTTTGGCGGTTTTGAGTTTTTGAGTCTCAGAGTGAGGTGGGTATTTGGCACGTGTATTGCTTCTCTGCTTGTCTTAATTACATTTTTGCCTTTTGGCTCTTTGATTCCTTTTCTTTCTCCGGAAAACACTTGTCACTCTCTCTTGTTTTTAACTCCTTGTTTATTTACCCCATTTTATCCGATTTATTTCATTTTATTTTTTCAATTTTCTCAATCCATGATCCATCTCATTTCATTCTATTTTTTTTCAATTATTTATTCAATTTTAAATCTCAATCATTTATACCACCTAAAAATTCACAAAGTCAAACCATTCTGCATCATTTTTCCAAACCATTCCAAACTATTTTTCAAACTATTTTTTTTTCATTTCAATAATGAAATGGAATGGATGAAATGGATACCTAGGCATGCAACTATGGAATACATAGTAGCGGGCAAAATTTTGCCCGGAAAAAGTACCGGGTAATACCCGGATGGTAAAACCGGGTATATACCCGAAATTATCCTAAACATGTGGAATAAACAGTATTACCCGGGGTATTCCAACTTTTACCCGGTGATTACCCGATTTTCATGACTTTTTTTAGTCATGCCCAATTTTTATGTGCCAATTTTTCATTGTTGTGCCATTGTGGCGTGTAGTGGCGTGCGATGCAGTGTGGCAGTGTGGCGTGCGTGAAGCATCTGTGCAGCGCAGTGAAGTGAAGTGTAGTGTAGTGCAGCGCAGTGAATGCAGTGTGCAGTGGTAGCTGGGCTGGTAGGCGTGGACCGTTGATAGGCGTGAATGAGCATTGAAGGCTATGGCCTGTGTGACACACCCGGCATAGAGAAAAAAAAATATTCTAACACTTGTAAACTCATTCTATAAATTGAGTAACTCGGCAATGAAAACTCATTCACTCTTCAAACAAAAAACCATTCAAGACAAGTGCTCCTCATTTTTATTGTAGTCTTTATTTTTCTTGTGCTCTTCATTTTTGTTGTGTGGTTGCCGGCCTCCTATTCTGCATTAGGTAAGTTTTGTTATTTTTAAGTTTAATATAGTATAATAACTAATAAGAACTTAGTTTTATGATTAGTTACATTATTAGTTAGAATATTTAGTAAAATCACGTAATATTTAGTTTGATAATTAGCTAAAAAAAATTACATAAATATTTAGGGTAAAATTTATACAATAAGTTGTTGTTATTTTAGTTATTACATTACTAGTTATTAAAGTTTTGTTAAATGTTACTTAAATTCTTATTTGTTATTTTAGTTAAATTAGTAGTGTACTTAAAATTTATAAAACTAGTCATTGTTATTTTTTTTATTAAATTAGTAGTTATTAAAGTTTTGTTAAATTTTAGTTAAATGCTTATTTGTTATTTTAGTTAAATTATTTTTGTTATTGTAGTTAAATTTTAGTAAAGTTAGTAGTTTAGTTAAAATTTAGTTAAAGTAGTAGTTGTTAATTATTATTGTACTTTAAATTTTGTTATGTTAAATTATTATTTGCTATTTGAGTTAAATTTTTTAACAAAAAAATTAGTAGTTTAGTTAAAATTTATTTGTAAATTTTTTTGAATAAAGAAATTAGTTGTTATTTTACTGTATTTTTAGTGAACTCAATAGTTGTACAGTTAGTAGTATTTTTTAGTAATATTTTAGTTAAATATTATTTGTAATATTTACTTAGAATATTGTAGTTAAATTTAGGTTATTTTTTTTTATTACATATCACTAGTTATTATATTTTTGTTAAATGTTAGTTAAATCATTATTTGTTATTTTAATTAAATTAGTAGTTTAGTAAAATTTAGGTAATTTTATTTTAGTTAACTTTTTAAATTGTTAAATTAGTAGTAATATTTTAGTTAAATTATATTAAATTAATAGTTGTTATTTTAGTTGAATTTAAGTTCAATTAGTAGTTGTTAAATTACTAGTAGTTTTTTATTGTAGTTAAGTTTTTTAGTAAAATTTATTTAATTTGTAGTTGTTATATTTTAGTTTATTTTGACTTCACGTAATAGTTCTTAAATTAGTAATAATATTTTTATGTATTTTTTATTAAATTAGTAGTAATTTTTTTAGCAATACAGCGACGACGATACCCAGGCAACCCACATAAGCCAAACGCAACCAAATGATCCGTGGGTTGAGGCGATGCAACAGCAGGGGAATGAATTCTTTGGTGCCCCGCAGTTCCCTCCGCACACCTTTACAGATGGTGCGGTCTGGTCATATATTAGGTGCTCCTTCGACGGCTCTACGATTGGCCCCACAGACGGGACAGGGCGGGACGACGTCCGAATATCAACCGACGGGCGGTTATTATCAAGGGATGCCGACATTAATTTGCTCAATTTTCGGGAACCAGACCACGATTTGGTCCGAGCGGGATACCGTCGACTTTTCCTGTGCTCCCGTATACCGGGCCAACACCAGTCCCGGACAGCCACCATTGTCCATCGCCAACAGCGCGGACCTTATTCGGACCTGAGGTCGGCCGGTCATCAGACGGAGTGAACGTCGGCGGGTCATCGGACGGACCAAACGCTGTCGGTTCATCAGCCCCAGCTCAGCATGAAGAGGACGAGGTCCACGTCGATGAGGAACCGCAAGGCCGAGCTCCGCGATCGAAGCGAAAGAAGTCTGCCGTATAGCAGAGTATGACAGAAGTAAAAATACAACAGGCAAATGGCACTTTTAAAACATACGCGAAATGTAAAAGGTGCGGGAAGCTATTGAGTGGTCATTTCAGTCAAGGGACCAACCACATACGGTATCACATCAGAAAGTGTGATCAACTTGTTGACGGTGTACTTGTGGGTGAGGAGGCAGCAACTTCTGGAGCCGGGTCGTCCTCATCGTTCGACTCGGACCGACATCGACGAGACCTTGCTCAGTTCATCATTGCGACAGGCGCAAGTTTGAACTTCGCCGACAATGCAGCTTGGGAACGGCTGGTACGAAGCTCGTTCCATGGCAACTATCAGCGCCCAAGTAGGACGACTACTCGGGCAGACGTGATCAAGTACTATGAGTGGAAACGAACGGAGATTATTGGGCAGTTTGTGGAGTCATCTCAACGAGTGGCATTGACGAGTGACGTATGGTCCAGTGGGACATCTCACGACTACATATGCATTTGTAGTCATTTCATCGATAAAGATTGGAACGTTCAGAAGAGACTCATCGGATTCAAAGTTATGGATGAAGGTCATAGCGGAGAACAAATCGCTGATCAAATCTTACAGGCGATCAACGACTTTTGGCGTTACAAGCCGGATTATATCCATCACCATGGATAACGCATCCGCCAACGACCGAGCAATTAACATTCTCCGACGGGAATTGAACCCGATGTCTGACCCATTCTTCTTCCACAGCCGATGCGTCGCACTCGCTTAAAGAAATTCGGAGGGCCGTAAAATTTTTGAACGGCTCGCACCAACGCGAGGAAAGATGGAGGAGAGCGTGCAGCTCCATCGGTTTGGAGGCTAAGATGATAGCCACGGACATTCCCAGTCGTTGGAATTCGACGTACTTGATGCTGCAGAGTCTCATTTCGTTTCGCGATGTGTTCACCGTTTGGTACAATAACGAGCGGCGATAGAATGTGCTAGGCGAGGGGCATTGGGACGACGCTACCGTGCTATGCACGTTCCTTCAGGTGTTCTACACGGCGACAATGAATCTGTCCGCATCATTGCGCCCAATATCTCCGGCTGTCATGCACGAGCTGATCCTCATTGGCGAAGTCTTGAAGACATACAAGGGCCACGAACGACTCGGGACGACCGTCGCTGCTATGGTAGAGAAGTTCCTTAAATATTTTTATCCCTTACCGCATCTCTACGCTTTTAGTGTTTTATTAGATCCTCGAAGTAGAGTTCCTGGTTTGAAGACGTTTTTAAAGTTGTTGAAAAGGCAACTAGGTCCTGATTACTCGAGCGATCTGGAAGGCCACACGAATGCATTGCAAGAGGCCTACAAGCTTTACGAGCTACGGTATGGGGGAACTGTGGGACAGGCCCCGATTGCGCAGACGTCGCCGGCATCAGCTAGTTGGAGGTTACTCCGGGAACAGAGTCAGTCAGAGGATGACTCGCCGTCAAGCATTAGCCCACCAGTACGACCCGAGCACAACGAGTTAAACGTCTTTTTGAATGTCCAATTCAACGACGTGACACACGACAACCTGGATCTGGTAGCGTGGTGGCGGATTCATTCAGGACAGTTTCCAGTGCTAACTCACTTGCCTCGTGACATCTTATTCATTCCTGTATCAACAGTGTCTACATAATCTGCATTTAGCATGGCGGACAATATTATAGATCCTCATTGAAGCCGACTAACACCAAAGATGGTTGAGATTCTCACAGTTGGCAAAGACTGGGAATTAGCAGACCTGCGCATGCAGAATACGGTAGAACAACATAATGCGGACCTATTTGAACGGGTTCAAGAGTGGTCATTCCTGTGATGTCAGCCGGCTCCCTCCCTCGAAACGTCCACCTCAGAATGTCGGCAGTGGTACCAAGCTATCGAATTTTTTTTATTACTTGTAAGCAAATTAAATTTTGTGCTATTCTTTAATTATTAAGACAGTTGTTACTCATACTTTATGTAAGTAATCTACACGATTATCTTGACTTATTCTTTACAAATAACATATTATTACTTAAATTACCGTTATAATTTATAATATATAACACTTACCAAAAACTTAGGTCAAATAAATTTAATAAAATAAAAAAATTAATTAAATCTTAGAAGTTATAAACTATCAAATTAACTACAAAATTTTCCCATTATATCAATAAAATTAACACACAATCAAAATAAAATTACAACTAATAACATAATTATCAAACTAATTTAAAGTTACAAAAATAATTATCCATATTCATTTTATTTTTACAAAGTTTTTTATTAAAAAAAACATTTAAAAAAAAACAAAAAAAAAACATTTTTGGGTAATTACCCGGGAATTACCTGGCATTCCAACATATATATTCCGGGTAAATACCCGGAAAAGTATTCCAGGTAATTACCCAGAAATTACCCGGTTGCCATTCCATGGAACACGGTGGAATTCCACATTTTCATGCCTATGGATACCCTAAATAAAGGGTAAAATTTTTGCAAGCTCCTCCCACTCCATATTAGGGGTGACAATTTAGGTCCGGACACAAGATACGATACGAAATAAACAGATTTGGTCCACTTTTAATGGGTTTTGATTGTAAATGAGTCGACACGATCAACACAATAATTAAATGGGTGAACACGATTAGTAATTAGTTTTTAATATTTATATATTTGATAAATTTTTTATAAAACTTTATTTAAAATATATGGGAGCTGCTCTGAAATCCCCCACTAATTAGGAGAAGACCGGTTTCAGTGTATCTAACACCATCCAATAATTATCTAAAGGTCATTATAAACTAAATCTTCTATACATATCACGTATTGTAGAAAAGTCGAATTCACCCACTGTGCACGGGCCCAAGAATTGCAGCCTTTAACTGATTAAATAGGAATTGTGGCTTGTGGGACCCATCTTAACGGAAAGGTGTGACAGAAGTTTATTTTATTTATTTTTTTGCTACGAAAGCGTGACAGAAGTTTAAAGTACTTATTTTAGTTAATCTCCCTCCTCCTCCTCTAATTTTTTTCAACTAAATAACGGTTTCTTAAGATTTTTTTATTAGTAATTTTTACTTTGTAATAAAGCTTACTACAAAAGAGGCAATTAATTTGTTGTAAAGAAAAAAGGTAGCTAATTTCAAGATTATAGAACACTTTTTACGGACTGAACATCTATTAGTTAAGAAAAATTAACTTAAGATGATTAAAAATATGAAATTATAATATTTAAAAGTAATTAATTTATTAATCAATAATAGATAAGATATTTTTGTATCATGTAATTGCTCCATATTGTCATGTAAATATTAAAATTTGGGCTCAATTTTCAAAATATATTATAAGAGACTTCAAATATATAACTAACTCATTCAATTTTATTCAGGAGGATTTCTCATAAAAAAATAATAATAATAAAAAACCTCATTCAATTTTATTATGACTATGAATATATGTTAATTATAAAATATAACTCAAGTATCGAGTCATATATAAAATTCTGGTTAGTTCATATTAATTAGGTGGCACTATTCAATTTTGACATATATAGTTTAGATATTTGTTAACTATATGATAATATAGTGTTTTGTTATGTAAGTTAGTCAAATGAATTTAATATTTGCTTTATGATAGTTAATTGTGCGAGTTTTATATAACTAAGAGTCTAAGACTAACTTATTCGATTTTACTATAATTGAGGAATGCTTCTATTTTGCTACAATGATAATCTATTATCTATGTGGATTATTTTAATTTATACAAAAAAATTTACACTATAAATATAAAATGCAAAAAAATAGAGAACATTATATGGGGCATGGATTATTAAGTGCCACTGAGAATAGTCTTATTTTACAATTTTCCTATAATTTTTGGCGAGTGCTACAGAATCCCCCGTAAATTTGGAGACACCAGACTCACACGGTCAGAACATATCTGGTGGCCATTATTATTTTGTCTACGGATACAAGTAAAGTGTGATAGAAACTTGAGCAACTTTAGCTATTGTGTGAGGGCCCACACTGCAGCTTTTATGTGATTAGATGGGTATCGTGGGACCAGGTGTTGCGATTAATAGAGTGATGTATGAATCTAATCCTACGCAAGTGCACGTAATCGAACAAATAATAGAATAGTGAGTTGAGTATCGTCTCCACATGGATTGGATATTAGAAATTAATTATAATAATCACTTACTAACTAAATTGCAAAAGGGATAATTGGGTTTGAACTAAAATAAGAAAATTAATAATGGGTAAACTAAAACAAAACAGCAAAGATAAATGAAGGGTAGCGAAATGTCTTCTAAAAGTTAGTAATCAATGGTGATATTAAGCTAGGATGAATGAATTCTCCTTGTTTGCTAATGTCAGTTTGCTATAGCATTATTGTTCAAGTGAAAGATATTACTGTAGCATTATCTATCCAAGTGACTAGAAATTCTAATTTAGTGCATATGAATCTTCCGATTTCACTATGACTTAAGTGCTTTAGATAGATTAAACATATTCCTATGCCAATCTAAGTTCAAGAACATGATTGAAAGCATCAATTTCTATGGGTCATGCAAGGTAAATAATATATTCCTATACCATTCACAAATCAAAAACCCAAGAGAGAGATAAATAAACTTGCATTATTCAAGTTAAATCTACCAAGGTTTATGTTTTTCAACACAAAAATCAGCATGTTATCTTGCAATTGATGGCCAAACAAAAACCAAAATTAAACTTAAAGCACACTTGAATGAACATGGACAAATTTCACTAAGTAAATAAGCAAACTAACAAGTCACAACCAAGGGTACATCATCAATCCTAGCTAACGAAAACTTAGCTCATAGTTAGGGTTACAAAAAACCAACAATTGTTGTCAACCATTGTTACTAAATGAAAGCTCAAAGAAGAAATTAGAGAGAAAAGGAAGAAAGATGGACTGAAAATGGAGCAAGACAAAGTTTCCTAGCTCAAGTTTGCTATAGCAAAACTCGTCCTTCAGCAGCCTTCTTCAAAACCCAGCAACCTTCGAAAATATGCTGTTCTCTGCAGCGTACGTCCCCTTCCTTCTTAACTGCCCCTTTTTTGTTTCTCTGCTACTAGGGTACCATCTTCCTCAGTACACCTGGCAGCCCCAAATTAAATCTGACCCCAAGACCAAATCTGCACCATCTAAGTACATTTGAGTGAAATGGCGTCGAAAATATACAGCTGACATTTTGTCTCTGTCTGAAATTTCGTTGCTTCCAGTTTGTTATAGCATTACTAAAATAATGCTACAGCATTTTGCCACCAGCCCCTTTTTGCAAATTCCTTCAATTCTTTTGTTTCTTTCTTTTTTCTTTTCTCCTAAATTCAACAAAATACAATGGGGTAAATTGTGCTCTAATTAAACATGAAAATAACCCAAATAAACATTTATTGAATCCAATCACTCTATTTTTCTTGAATATTATGTCTAGGAATAATAAAAATAACTCTAATTTCGTAGAGTTATCACCAGGTGTTAATTAGACCTGTCAAAATGCTAACCGTTACCATTACCATTATTTTGCGATTAATGATTAAACCGTTACCGTTAACCATTTAACCATTTTTAAATTTTTTTTTATTATTTGAATTTTTTATATATTTTTTTAATTTCTTTTATTATTTTAATATAATTTTTTTTAAAAAGAATTAAAAAAAATCTAAAACGGTTCCAAACGGTAACTGTAACTGTTATGTTCGGTAACGGTTAACCATTACCTAAAGGTTTCGGTAACAGTTATTTATAAAAAGGTAACGACTGACTATCACCACCAATAACGGTTTCCGTAACAGTTTTAACCGTACCGTTTACCGAATTGCCACCATTAGTGTTAATGGAAAAGTTTGTCTTGTAATGATTTTAACCTTTACCGTTTACCAATTCACGTTGACTCTCATTTCTCTTTCTCCAATAGTTGGTTTTTTTTTATATGCTTTTTCGATTTCTTCATCTCTAAAATTTGAAACACTATTTAATCTTGAATTTTTCTATTATATTGATCATATATTTTTTTTCAATCTTTAGACACCTACCTTGTAATATTTTATTTTTCAACTCTTTTCTATTTTGTACTTTATTATAATTAACCGCAAAATATTACTACCATAGTAATAAATTTTATAAAAGGATTAGTTAGATAAATAACTATTTTAGAGGGTATTTTCGAAAAATAGACACAGCTTCAAAAATTTTAAAAATAGCGAAAAAAAATTATTACACATGAAATTTACTATAATAAATTTCTTAACAAGGTAATAAAATTTATGAATAGCTATTTTCATAAAATTAACTATTTCTTAAAATCACTTTTTAAAAAAAAAATACTTATTTCTTTAAATTTCCCTTTATAAAATGTTTTTTTTTAAATAAATATTTTGAAACTTTGGTCATCTTTTAATCAACCTAAAATAAATGGGAGGACGGATATGGGTATCTGTCCTCTCCATCCATTATATGGCAGATAAGGAACATACTGTAACCCCCGTCGCCGTTCGGTAACCACGGTCACCATCTGGTCACCACCATTGTCCGATCTTTTAATTTTATCAAATTTAAATAAACATATTAATATAATATATAAATTATATTATTAATATTGACTGATAAATTAATAATTAATATTGGAAAATTTTTAATAAAGAATAATAAAATGAATTAAAAGCAACTGTTTATATAAAAAATATAAAAAGTATTTGTGACAAAGAAATCAGTCGCAGATAGTACTAGCGGACACTCTCGTTGGTAATAAATAAGGATGCCAGTAGTGATTTATCTGCGAATAATATATCAGTGGCAAATAGTGTCAGAGTATCGGAGAGTGAAATTAGCAGTCGCGGATGCGTATCTACAACAATGTATCCGCGATTGATTGGCGGTTGATTTTTTTAGTCGCTAAACATTTCAGTGAGTGAAACTTTGGATTGAAATTAGGTGCAGAAATTTCTCTAGCAGTGGTTCTTTTATGTATTAGCGGCTAATAACTTAATTTTTAAAAACATTGATCATTTTCTTAAAATACAGACCAAAAAATGACGAAATACAAAATAGATCATTTTTAATATGGTCCGTTAAGTAAATAGTAATTTTGAATAATGTTTTTAAAAAGAGTAGTGCTAGACATACCAATTTTTTTTTTACCAACTTTTTAATACCAACATATGTGTCATATTATCATTAGTGAGTGTTTATCATCTAATTAGAAGAATGCCAATCAAAATATGATACTTCAATTACCATATAGGTTGGTATTAAGAAACTAATACAAGAGTTGGTATGTTTAGCATTATTCTTTTAAAAAATATTCATAGTTTCAAAAAATTTAAAAAGCCATAATTTATTTTTACAAAGGTACGTAGTTTCCTAACATAGCAAAATTACACATATAATTTACTATCAAATGTAATAAAATTTTTAAATGGTAAATTTTTAAAAATTTTGAAACATTGGCTATTTTTTAAATCATTCTCTAAAAATAGTTCTTTTCTTAAAATTCTCTTTTTAATTCAAAACTCAATTTTTCTAACAGTTGTACCTAAAAAGAACTTACTCTTCATTATCGTCGTTATTTGGCCATAAATTAAAGGAGATATATACACCTCTATAAATCAATTACATTTCGACTTACAAAAGTTATTCGGCCAAATTTGTTAATTTGGAACATTATTAATTTCTCAATGCAATTAATGAAATTCAAATTTTTGAATATTTATCTATTTATTAAGATACTTTCTCCTAGTTATTCAAATAGTGCATTTTGGCTAAATCATTATAGCATAATATTAAATTTAGCATTTTGAAAATTTGACATAATCATAATTCTCCAATTTATTATTATTTTCAATATCAAATTTGACACAAAATATAACATAATACTAAATTTGGCATTTTGAAAATTAGTATTGATCTACTATATTATTATCATTATATGCAAATGTAAATATGATAATAATTTTATATTATACAAAAATTACTTACTACATAGAGTGCGTTTTACTATCGGCTTATATTTATTGTCTTTAATGAGTTGAACAACTAAATAATAATAAAAATAGTGTATTGGACTACTTTATCAAGAGAAATTATAGTAAATATATATTAGCAAAAAAAAAAAATTATGGTGGATATACAATTTTTAACACTTAATTTAAATTAATGCCAAATCTTGTGAAAAATATTAGTTGGTGACAATGAACTTAATTACCAAAAATATGTGTAAGTAATTAATGACTTAACTAGTTACTCAATTACTTTAAATATTTGTGTATTTATTTTTATTATTGTGTACATTTGGATATTTTTCTACTATATCATTTTATAAATATATTATTTTAATTTTTTATACCAAAATTGACATTGATATTAGCACTTAGATATGATAAGTTGAGTTTTTGTTTTTATTTTTATTTTTTTACTTCGAAACTATTAACAGTGGGTTTTAATAACATATTTCAGCTTGTGAAATACGGTGCAAAATTAAAACAAGACATAAAATATAAACAAATGAGAGGGACCCACTGCATAACTCCAAGTATCCTATCACTTCACACACCTGACAACATTAAATAGTATGCTGCCAAGACAATACTACTATGACAACCTCCATGTTTCTGCACCATCTGTGACCGTTATTTCTTTGCCAGAACTCCATAAACCGGGGGGGGGGGGCACCGAGGCATTCGGGGGGAGGGGCACCGAGGCATTCGCCAAAATATATATAGCTTCTTTAATTTTATATTCATTCTTATAAAATAAAATAACATATTTTGTTTTGTTGATTTAGTCATGTTATATGTTTTGTTGATTGGTTTTGTATTTTTTTTTCTTTATTGGACTCACCTCTAGTTAGTTTTGTTTTTTTTTTTCTTGAATTTAATTTGATGTGTTGAATTATCTTTTTATTTTAATTTGGGTCGTAAATGGGTCATAAATGATAAAATGAGTTTAAATTTAAATGGGTCATAAATGAGTTTAAAATTTAAATGGATCGTATATGGGTTATAATACCATTAACATTTAATTACCATTAAGATACGATTATTAAATGAGTGATGGGTAACACGACAAGACACGACACGATAAGTAAATGCTACTAAATGGGTTGGGCCGGATTTGGGTCCAAAAAAATGTCAACACGATAAAATACGACACGAAATACGAATTGTCATCCCTATTCCATATGCCCATTGATTTGGTGGACTCGATATGGAATGGAATGAGAATTTCTATTTTCATATTTGGTTGGACAAAAAAATATATAAGAATAGTCATTTCATTGGAATCATCATTCCATCAATTATAGACTTATAGGAATCAGCATTATTTGTAGAATGTTCATTCCTTTCCAATTTTTAAACTAATTAAAATACGTTGGGTCTGATTTCAGTAATTCCACTGATAAACCAAACACTAGAATTAAAATGATATTCCAATTCTCACTCTATTATATTACTATTCCTATTCATATTCTTAATCTATTCCGCCAAACCAAGCCTTTGGACATATTCAATATATCAATTGTCACCGAATGGGCCTCTATTATTTGGCATTAGAGTGGGGGTTCAATAAATAATTTGTACCTTCCACACTCGATCACTACTAAATAAATATAAAAAAAATTAAAAAAAAATCAAATTGTGAGGCAAAATATCAAATATATCCTCTTGATTTATGCGAAATAATTGTTGGATGTACAAAAACTCTCATTGATTTATAAATTCAATCCAAATATATAGCTTTCTTTTGGCTCTTTACTCACCAAAGATACTCTTTCTAAAGTTTCATTAATGTCCTTATTGCTACGTAAGTTACCTTTGTTTAGAATTGTCATGTAATCTTTTCGGATAAAGAATAATATCGTTATTAATCCCAACATGATTTAAATATTTATCTTTACTAATTAAAAATTAGAAAAAATAAAAACCCTAATGTACCCTTATTTTCTCTCTCATTGTAAATCTAAAAACTATACTCTTTTTTCCGTCTGCATCCCCTTGAGCCCAAAACCTCGCACCAACGTCACCCATTTAAGCTTCAAAGCTTCATCAACCTGAGCTTCAAAGCTTCAAATATAAACAAAAGTGTATAATTGGTAATTTTCCAATTAAAAAAGAAAATCCATATCTCCTATCAGTCTGAGCTTCAAATCTTCATGGCTAACATCTACGTTGGATATCTAGTCGAGCTCCACCACCATAGTCTCTACACTCAAAACTTCATTGCTCTCCACTCTTCATCGTCCTCATCCCCTCTTGCCCTATTCTCTCTTCTCACCAAATCAAAACCTAAAGCTTATTTAAAGATCCAAAATGATTCATCAACCTCACGCCAATCGCACCATGGCCACCACCACTTGTGATAATAATGTAACGCCCGTAAGTGGGGGTTATTAGTTCAATTAATCGTTTTCAAACGATTTAAGAAACAAAGTAAATATGGGGTCTTAATATTTAAAACTAAAACATGACAATGAAAAATCCACAGCAGTGGATTCACCACATAAATCCTTCGTCAGTCACAACCCGTCTCTTAAAAATTTTCATACAGTCATCCAGTTTTAAAGTTTACTTAGAATAGTACAAAAATAAGCCTACACTTGATAAGATGTCAGAAATAGTCTTCCTAGCCTAGTCGGCAACTTCTAGTCCTTGTTTGAAACGTGGCATTGGATTCCAGAAATAGAGGGAAGGAAAAAGGGGGTGAACTCGAAGAGCCTAGCAGAAATATCATTACCAATTCTATTTTATCAAGCTTTTAATTAGTTAGGTTATTAGATAATATTAGTTTTTAACCAGTTTTATTATTAACTACCGGATATTTACTTGGTGTATATTTTTTTTTGAAAAACAAATAGTAAATGTAGTATCAGATATCGATGCAATATATCTCACTGTGTTTGCTAGTCATAAGAATAACCCTAGGATCAGAGGTCCAGTCAACGGCTCTCCATGTATCAGCAGCAACTCTTAGGTTCTTAAGAAAATGTCGTAGAGCCGACCACAAGTGGGGCGAATGCCTCTAACCGTAACCCGACCGAGCTCGGGACGTCGAGTGATCGATACATCACGGGCATTTGGATTGTCCTCCTCAACTAATCATCAAACATCAAATATAAATCTGATGCATATTACGTAGAAGTCAGCCACTCGTGAGCGACAACACAACATCAACATAATCGCATCGTAGCACACATCGGGTACGCGTTGTAATAGTCGCATTGTAATCATGTTGCATGTCATATTGGAAATCAAAACTTATCTCATCGAGGGGACATCAATTTATAATTGTATCAATACTATCTGATTTATGTCTCATTACCATTTTTTTATTATTAATCAAATTATGAATAGTCTAGTTTAACATCCATAATAGTCAAACACAAACAATAAATCCATTCTACTGTAAGCCTAAATCTAAGTCCATTTGACTGCTCATAACTATCCTGGTATTATCTAATAATATCCTAATTACCTAGCAAAATAAAAAAGCAAGAATTGATAATAGTTACCCTTCCTTGATATATGTGTAGACTGGTCGTCTTGTTGATTTTTTACCAGAGTCGAATCAGACAAAACGGACGTCGCCATTACATTTGTCTCATTGAAAAGAGTTCGTTAACTGTTGTCGCTTGTTAATCGGAGACCAAAGTGTAGACTGGTCGATATATGTGTAGATTGGTCGTCCTGTTGATTTTTCACCAGAGTTGAATCAGACAAAACGGACGTCGCCATTACATTTGTCTCATTGAAAAGAGTTCGTTAACTGTCGTCGCTTGTTAATCGGAGACCAAAGCTGTCGAGCGATCCGACAAGCCCGCACGTCGGCATCAACACACAAAACAAGGTAGCAAGTGGAGCAAAGTTTGCACAAATGGAGATCACTATTGCGATAAGTGTGTGATAACAAGTCAAGTGGTAGTGTCCATTCGCTAATTGGAGGTCCGAAATACGGGATCCGTATCAAACATATTCCAATCGAGTGTCGTTTGAATCTGCGACTAGCTTACCCAACCTAATTCGACACCTTCCAAATCCATTGATGAGGTCAATTTAAGTAAATCAAGCCCTAAACATAATCCAATTTTATCAATAAAGTTTCACAACTTTAATCGAAATTAATAACTCACCAGAAGTTGGTTCAAAGTATTCTTGAGGGGTTTTACTGTCCAAGGCGTGCTCTACAAAACCCAAGTAACAATAGCCAATTTTATCCTGGCTAGTCAACATCTTGTAGTGGGAAGCACGGCTACGACAGATGGTGCATTTCGATGAGAAAACGACAGCGGCACGGTGTGTGACCGGTAGGGATGGACTCACCTGCTCGAGTTGCGCCTAGTGGTGAGATGCGTGCGACGGAGCAGCGGCATGTGGGCTTCACGCGCCAATTAGCGACAGTGCATAGTGGCGCGGGCTAGGCTCCTCTAGTCTGATAGATCGGACCCCTCTTGAGTTTGATGACAACGTCAATTTCCCCAAATTCAGTCCGAAAATACCTGAACCGTGGCACTCAAATATCCAAATCATTCTGGCCACTATTATCTGGCAAAAAAATACCAAATCATTTTGGTTATGACAAAAATTTTGATCATCTATCATTTTTTAAAACGCTTATATTTGCTTTGAATTTTTTTTTTTAATCTAACAACAACCTCTGAAAAAGCAATGCCAAACGGACTCATGGGCTATAGGTCGTAGAGGACAATTGTTTGCCAAGCCCTCCACTCCCATTCTCCGACTCTGTCAACGACTGCTTCATGGCGGTTATTCACGCGTTATCAACACCCAATGATGGCCTCTCCATTGCCTCACATTCGATGTATACACCATCGTCGTCAATACTCTCCAAAATGCGTTGAGGATCTTGTTCTTGAATAGGTTGAGCACGTGAGATTCTTGATCTTTGCAAAATAAGTTCAAAAGGTAAATTTGCAGAGAGCATCTTAGAGATTCTTGAATAGGGTTTTTTTTTTTAAAATTTTTTTTAAAAATTTTTTGTGATAGTTTCTCATGAAAATATACAGAGAAAATCATAGGAGGAAAAAGAAGAGGATTTTTTTTTTCTTTTTGGGTTTTCTTTTTCCTAACAATTTTTTTTTTTAATCTTTAGTAATAATCAAGTATGTACGACTTTCATCTAAATAACCAATGAAATGCGTTCATTTATGGCACATGAGAGATGTTACATTACACCAAAAGAGGTTAATATTATAGCACCTTTACTTTTATCATTAGGGAAAAAATCAGAAAAAATTTTAAGTTAAATTCTAGAAAAATCTGGTTTGGTTTGATCTGGTTTCAATTGCTCAATTGATTTGCTTGGAAAGAAAGAAAGGAAGGAAAAAAAAAAAAAAAAAGACACAGTGGGATTATAATAGCCAAATTGATCAAGGTTGAAGGATAGTTTGTATTATATATAATATCAATTGAAAGAAAAAAGGAAAAAAAAAAATGAATATTTGAATCTCAATATATGAGCAAAACAAGGTGGAGATTTCATATGCACTTTTTCTACAAAAGGAGAGAAACTCATAAAAAGCTACAAACTAAAACATTTCTCAATAACACAACTGGGATTGTATTGAATTGACTACAATGCAACTAAAATATAAACATCTTAAAGGATTTTCGCGGCCATTGATTCGAAATTCCGGATGAGCAAAAATCTCTTCAATAACATGACGAACGACAACAAGTGAAGCAAGAATAAGAAAACCATCTGTACTGCCCCATAATTCGGTTCGCTCTTGAGGCATCAGCTGCAGCAGCAGGCGTCGGATTAGGCGTCGAATTAGGCGTCCGTGACCGCGATTGTTGAGCTTGCTTCGCCGCTCCCGTCTTGCTTGACACACTCTTGTCTCCATCACCGGTTAATCTAAACATAAAATGAAATTGGGCTTCAATTTTTTAGCTCATAGTTGAAAATTCTTAATGTCAAGCTTTAATAAAAAAGGAATAGATGTAAAAACAAGCCTTAAAGTTACCAAGTGGAAAATGGTCATTGTTTGTTTGTACAATTTCACGTGTCAATATTGTTTTGGAGAAGGAAAAAAGTGGGCTATTATTGAAAGAGCAAAACTGAGGTGTCACAGGCTCACAGCTATGAAAATTACAGCACAAAAAATGTTTTGATACGGACAGTTTTGGTTATAATCATAATGTCATTATAATGCAACAATTTTGGAGAAGTCAAAGAATGATCAAAGTTGGTGAGAAATCTTGAAACAAATGGCAAGCACTTTGGATTACTTACGCTGGAAATGCAAAAGATTTTGTGTTCTCATCCGGATTCCGAGAAATCTTAGACGAAGGCTGCGCTTCCTTGGCTGCGGCGGCTGCGGCCGTGGCCGCCTCCTTAGCTCTATTTTCATCATTTTCCCTTATGACTTCCCTCATTGTCTCTGCTGCTTTGGCCTCGGCGACTCGTAAATTCTCATCCGAATTAGTGCTGCTGTGGCTGGTGTGAGCAGGCTTGTTGCTCATCGTTGGCGTTGGCGGGTTAGTAGTCGGTGGGAAGTCCAGGAACGGATTCGACATTCCCAGTTCTCCTGATTTTCCAAGCCAGAACATCGGGTCTCGATTGAAGCTCGCATTCCCCATGTGTATGCTGAAGAGGGACTCGTTGGAAGCGGTGCTCCATTCCATTGGTGCAGTAGATTTCGTGCGAGCGAAGACGTAGGACGGGATCCTGTAACCCGGGGAGCTAACAGCATCATTGTTGGGCCGTTCCATCGTTTGAGTAGGAGGGAATTGTGTCGCGAAAGTAGCAGTGCCAGTATAGCCCGGCATTGCTGGTTTCGATGAAGGGCCAACCAATTCGTGGCCCCGCCATTCCTTGATAGGGCTAGAGCCGGTCCTTAAATCCTCGTCATGACGCTCGGTTGCTGCTTTCGAGTCCTTGTGTTCTGTTGTAGTTATCTGGAAGGTGACTGTCGGGGAAGTTTGGGACGCAGAAGGCAGCGGCAGTGACAAAGGGCTATCCAAATTCTCGATTTCTTCAGAAGATTTCGAGGGAATTTCCATCAAATAGCATGTGTTTTCATGTCGGGTGTTCGATAATATCCGACTCGTTTCAGGCTGAGAGGGCGCTAAGCCATTGTGGTCATAGTCTGCCAGCGCTAGGGAGTCGGCAGAGCCTAGAGGCGTATCGGCGGAATCATTTTCCCTGATTCCGAAACAGTCTTCAGAAGACGAGCTAGACGAGGAAGAGGACGATGAGGAGGATGAGGACGAGAGTTCTCGGTTCAACTGTAGCCCTGTTACAGCGAAACTTTCGCCCTCAATGGGCCTCGGAGCAGGCATGGCAACATCTATTTCCAAATCATGGTTGGTTTCAATTTCATTCCTAACCGAATTTTCGCCTTCAACAGACCAGGAAGCCAGCCTATCGGACTCTTTTTTCAAATCATCATCGGTCTCAGTTTCATCTCTAGCGAATTTTTCGCCCTCACCAAGCCTCAAAGTGGGCGTTGCAGGCTCTACTATCAAATCATCATCGGTTTCAATCCCGCCTCTAGCGAAGTTTTCGCCCTCACCGAGCCTCAGAGCAGGCTCAACTTTCAAATCATCATTGGTTTCAATTCCATCTTTAGTAGAATTTTCGCCTTCATCAGGCCGGGGAGCCAGGATGGCGGTCGCTATGTCCAAATCATTATTGTTCTCAGCTTCATCTTCGGTCGAATTTTCGCCTTCAAAGGACCTAGAAGTGGGCTTGGCGGGCTCTACTTCCGAATCATCAACGCTCTCATTTTCATCTCTAGTCGAGTTTTCGCCTTCACGGGACTTGTCGCTGCTTTCGATCGCGTTTCCATTGCGATCGTTGCCTTCGCCAGCACCGGAAGTTGGAGGGGAAGAGTCTGTTTTCAAATCTTCATTGGTTTCAATTGCATGTCCGGAGTCCATAGCTAAAGAGGTATTGCTTCATTCAGGTTTTTGAGCACATACTGCAAGGAAAAAAATAGTAATAAAAACAAAAGGATTTGACATTTTTCAGGCTAAATATGGGAAAACTCATTGAAGGCCATTGGGTTTGTTGACAACTTTTCATCTGATTAAGAATTTGAGTTTAGAGAATCAAACACTGAAATACAACAAATTTTATCTGAGTTTAGTAGTAGAATTGCAATGTGTGGAATGATTAAAGCTGTATGTTTGATTGAAGATTAGAGTTTATATTTTTTATTTTTGGTTCCTAAAGGTTTTTGACATCTATGATTATGGATAATACAATTACAAGCAGAATGTGATAATGGTTTTAAGGGTCTAAATTTTTCATGGGCATTTTCAGAAAAAAAAGCCTGATTCTCTCATACTTCAAAGACCTTAGCTAATTTATATAAAATCACAATAGCTATTATGTTGACAATGGCAAATCAACATTGACAAAAGAATGATGTACATACTTACATGTGAAGACAAAGTCCAGGAATGGCCTGAAAATCAACAATATAATTCTTGCATTGAAGCCCTTATAAGTTAACCGAGAAATGCATCAATATCTTTTAGGAGAAGAAAGATTTTTTTTATTATTATTTATTTTTATTTTTTAAAGGAATGAGCAAGAAAAAAACAAAACGGAAAATTGGGAGAGAATTGCATTGAGATGGATTTTAAGGCCACGCACGGTCTTAGGCGTTTGTTTCTCCTCTTTTCTTTTTTCTGTCACTTCCTATTTCTTAGGAATATAATTCATGCAACGTTCAGCGCCAAAGGACTAATAACTGACCCAAAAAAAAAAAAAACTATTTTTTCCGCCGCGTGTCACCTAAGATTGTATTTCTCGTATGTTATTTCCTAAACAACACCTATTATTTATTTATAATCTATTTATTTAGTTTTTATTTTATTAAAAAAATTATAGTGAAAGGTAATTAGTCATTTAGAGGCATAATTTTTAAGAATGGATCAAGAATCCAAAAATTGAGTTATTAGCCATCAAACCTACTCAAATGACACTGAAATGCGAACTTTACCCTTAAAAATTTTGGACATAACAAAAATGCCCATCCAAAATTCAAATCCCGAACTAATTACCCAAAACCCAGCCCCGCGCGAAAAAAGCCCCAAATTTTGGAACAACCACCCCCAAATACGGTGATAACAGATCAATCACATCTTCAATATCTTATATAGTCTCGGAAAGTGCTCTGAAAATCTCCGAAAGCACTCGAAAAAGTTGAGATTTTGACATTCATTGATCAAAATCTCATAAAACATTCACAAGTCTTCATGTTCAAAACCAATTAGAAAAAGGGTGAGTTGCAAAAATAGGCCAAAATTAAATGTTTGTTTTAAATGATAGCCTGTGTTTCAAAAAATTAAAAAAAAAAGGTCATGTTACGAATTATATAACAAAAAAGTGTCACACAAAATATAACAGATTTATAAATATTTGTAAGAAATTATTTAACACTCTAAAAAATAATGAGTAAAACTTAAAATGTTACAAAATATCTTACAAATATTTACAGATGTGTTATATTTTGTGTAACACTTTTCTGTTATACAATTTGTAACATGATTATTTTTTTAATTTTTTGAAACATGGGCTGAACTTTAAAAACAGAATTTTTTTTCGGCTATTTCCTACGATTTCCCTTAGAAAAATCAGCCAAACAAGGTAACAAAATCAAAATCCACACTCATTTTCAAAAAAAATGTGTTAATTTACAGTTGCAGGATTAGTCACTATGAATTTTTATGTGTTATACACAGTAACAAATAATGTTATTCTTACACTTGATAATGCTCGTTGTTGTAAAACTAATATTTGAAAATTTTGATATATTTGTTGTTGATATCATATGATTACCTCTAGACCATATTATCCATTACATTTGGTGCTTGTAAGGGTTGTGAGTGTTTTTAATTTTTAATACATTAACAAACTATTTTCTTGTTTATTACAAAATTTGTTGTGTGGATGTTGTTGTGTTTCTTGACATCTTTTGTAACTTTCTGTTGTTTGCACACAACAGAAACTACACAAACTCCAATGGGGGACACTACCCCACTTACCAATAATCCAGATGAGGTATGGAACAAAATTTGTTATAGAAAACACATAAAAAATTTCCACACATATCGCATCTCAATTGCATTGTTATGTAAATTCTTATTTTGCAAGTGACATAAAAAAAAAAAAAAAAAAAAAAACCAAAACAAAACACTAAGGGAAAAAATTAAACAGGTAAAACATGATAGTAGCATAAAAGTTTGTTTAAATGTTACCAACAGTATCATAATTAGTTACTTCAAAATATACTATAATTGTACATACATGGCAAAACTAGACTGCAGAAAAAAGGCTATCAGAAGGAGGCACAACATCAATAATATCAGCAGAAATGAATCAATAAAATCAAGAAGAGCCAACTATACGCGTGGCAAAAAAAGTAAGAGCCAACTATATATATATATCATTTTTTACTGAAAAAAAAACTATTACACATATAAAGTTATGTACTGTAATAAAATATGATACTCCACATGCAAGCCGTTGATGAAGAACCAGCTCATGAAGTTACAACATCAACATGGCGAAAAAAGCAAGTTGCTTCTAAGAAAGCAGTCACATTAAGTCATTTTATATCTTCTACCTTCACTAAATAAAGGGAAAAAAAAAAAAGCATAAACAAAATAAAACCCAACAGTTACACAAAATTTGTTACTTATTGTAATAAAAATGTTACTTTAACTGCAATTTAGCAAATATCCGCTCAACAGAGAAAAATAGAACCCTACCCACAAAAGAAGATCAACCTCAAAAATTGATTGCCCGTAATCCAAACTATCATTGAAAAGCTCAACGAACATGGTGACAACTTGAATATGTTCGGAAAAGGAATATTTGGGCATCTTCTTAACTTGAACGCTAAGAATTTTCCATCCAAGATCATGCACCATGCTTTGATGAGGCTGACAAAAGCAACTGATGATCAGCTATGCTTCCTCTTCGGAGGAAGAAAAGTAACATTTGGGTAGCTCAGATAAGGTCTATAATATTAAATCCAAATTAGGGTTAATTAGGCCTTTTTAACGATTGGGTAACTCAGATTTTAGGGGAGGGATTTGGAATAAGATTAAAGAGAGAAACACCAAATTCGAAATGAGAGAAGCGAAAAATGTGCCCAAACGTCAATAAATTTTAGGGAATTGCTACAAGATTGACGGAGACGCAAAAACAAGGAGACATCCCAAGTTTCTCCAATTTCTTTCATCTTTTATCACTCTTTTTTTTTTTTTTTACAGCTCCAGGTCATAAGTCAATTGTGTATTAAAGTTTAGATTAAAGTATGGTCTTCACCTTTTATATTTATATATAACACATATATATACAAGAGAGGAATACATAAATTGAGCAAGTTTCTCGATGCTAATCTCTGTAATCAATAACAGAATAATTACAACTACTATACAAAGTCAATTATTCTTAATTGCATAATATTCTCTAATACTTATCATAATGCAAAATCAATCTAATTATATACAATATTCTCTAATATTGTGAAAGAAAATGAGTCCAACTTCAGGGCAGTGATTCGTTTAGCCATTGAGTTTGGGGTGGTATGCCATCTATGCTTCAACATCACGCCTTGCAGCCAGAAGAGCTTAGGCAAAAGCTTACTCTAGAAAAGCTTCTCCCTTTGGATACATGGATTTTGGAATGCCATGGAGTCGTACCATTTGCGGACAAATACCCTGCCCACTTATGCGTTTAACCAAATGAGGTGCATACGTGCTCAATCGATCGACGACTACAAAGATGGTGTCAACCCCCTCGAAGAGGCTCAATAAATTTCATTGAGATGTCCTCCCAAATCAAAAGAGTGTGACGATGACGGACCGATCAATACTGGCAGACCAATCGCCCATCCACCACCACCATCTCCAGTAATGAGACACAAGGACGGCAATGAGGATCCATGTGCTTTGCTATACATTCCTTTTGTTCCTTTCATGAAAAGTTATAGGATAGGTAATGAAACATTGACAAAACTATCCAACCCTTAGCCTATTAGATGGGTTATGCCAGAGTACTACATGTGTTAAGAGTTTATGAAATCAAACAGCAGAGAATTTCCGAATTTTGAAAGCGCCAAAAACTGTGTCAACTATAGCATGAACTATCATCTATTTGAAAGCAAAGAGCAATTCATACATAAAAGAGTGCCTAAAGCAAGCATACACAAAACAAAGGTCAATTCAAGCGCCGAAAGAATGGGGGGAATGCGATGCTTGTTTTTCACAACTACATTGCACAAATTCATCTTAACCAATCGAAGTACTAAGCATAAAACTATAAACAAAAATAAAAGAAGGAATAATCACTACAATTATACACATCTATCACTGTGAGAAGCTCAACTGATCAAGGGCGATTTACTATCATTGGCGGTGCTTGTGAGATCATTCTCATCCCCGCTGCGCATTGCATCGAAACTCCTTTTCTTCGACCCCGAATCCTGCAGCTCCTTTCCACTCCGATCAATCGGCCCTTTCGCCTTCTCATCCGCAACAGGCGCGCCATCCTCCGAAGCGAATAACAACGGAGGCTCTCTGCCGCTCAGTCGACAAAACACCCTTTCAACTGTTTCACTTATCTCCTTGCCCAGTCCATCGCTATCTAAAATCAATTCCCAAACCGACTTTGAAGCCTTCTCAAGCACAGGAGCTCTTCACCAACCGCCCCAAAAAAAAAAAAAAAAAAAAAAAATACAACCATAACCATTAAACCGTGTTTTGCCAACAGCCCACATAAGCAACCAAATCCAAATATCATATTTTGCAACCAAAAAAAAAAAAAAAAATTCTCACTCTAGTTCCTGTCTAAGGGCATCGAAAAGTTCCCTTTTGGTCTGTTTTTCAGCCCCGGGAGTGTTGAGGACTTTGCTGTGCTCTGCCATTTTAATAGTATTGTTTTTGAGCTCTTCCTGAATCAGAAACAAGCATAATAATGATAATTAGTTTTAATTATAGATGGCAATTGAAATATTTAGCAAGAGAGACGAGTGACGTGACGTACATTGGCTTTGAGCTGGTTGATGATCTTCAACCTGAGAGAGTCGATCGTACCGTCGTTCATCAGCGACTCCAAAACATCCTCCGGAGTTATCAGCGAAGACGACGCCATGGAAACCCTAATCCGAGGAAATAATGACTCTTTTTCGCTGACTTGATTGACTCTTTCGACTCCGAATCCAAGCCGATCGATGTGCGATTTCAGACGCTTCGTCTTCCTTCGCAAATTAGGGTTTTTTTTTTTTTTTTAGACAATGTTCCTAGTTGGAGTTCTGTTTGGATAAATATAAATTGGCCAAAGCAAAACCGCCTAAAGAAGCACGGCGTCGTTTTATTTCTTCCATTGTTGTTCATTTAAAATACTAGTTTTATTTGCGCGTGTAGAGCACTTATAAATTTTTCAAGTAAAAAATTATTAAAAAAAATAAAATATTAAAAAATTAATTAATAATTTTAATTTTAAATTTTTTTTTAAAAATCTTAAAAGAAGTCCTTAAACGTAATTTTTAAAACTTTTTCAAAAACCCTTTAAAAAAACCCTCAAATGCAATTGAAAAAAAAAAAAAAAGATAGCGTCACGTGTCGAAACGTGGTGAATTAAGTTTTAAAATACTTTAGAATCTTAGAATATTTAGTTAGATTTGTGCGTTTGTATTTTTTTTTAACATAACTTTATAGCAATTTACGAAAATATTTGTGTTTTTGTAATTCGTATATATTTTTGCGCAATATGTACTAATGCAAAAGTTGCCTCTTCAGGTGGATGGTCAACTGGTGTTTGTACGTCTCCCGAGATGATTTTTTCGATACTCGTCATGATCGATCCTGCGTTTTGATATTGAGGAAAGGGGATGTGCTCCACTGTACTGTGTCTTTTTCAGTTATGATTTCTCCTTTCTCAAGTTTTTCATGAAATATACATCGTAAGATGTAGCGTTCCATCATAGCATTGGTGTATTATTCTATGGTTATGGCAGTAAGATGGGTCCTATGCTTCTTCTTGTGTTTATCGACATAGGGTAGAGTTATTTCTTTGTCTCGTATCTATGCTTCCAATAGTGCTTGAATTTTTTCTGAGCCGCAAGGGAATGATTGGGGGTTTTTCATTGTCCCTTCTTTTCTTCAAAGTCCTTTTTTCTTTGGCTACCGCGACTTCGACTCCTCTCTTTGCAGGGTTCCATCATGAGCGTTGTTGATCTTCACGCCTTGTGGGTCAAGTTAGTTGAGCCACAATTGCTCTAGTGTTTCAGGCTTTGGCTAATAATTGAGTCAAGTCGTAAATTGAATGGTTCTCGATATAGATTCGATACTCATCCAACATTCCTTTTATACATAGCTTGATTAATTCTCTTTTGGGCATTGTTTCTACACAGTCCAGTGCCCCTTTCGTAGAATTTTTGCATGTAGCGGACAACGGGATCTCTGTACCATTGTCGTTCACTAGTCAGGTCAGCAATGCTTATTCGATCTTCTATTATAAGAAACTTAGAGAAAAATTAGGTTACGAGGTCATCTTAATGTCGTATGCTTTTTGGCGGTAGATTGACATACTAGGAGTATGCCTTCACTGTCAAAGATTTGGAGAATTCTCTTAGCCGTAGTTCGTAGTCGTACCCAAAGATTCCCAAGTCATCGACGAATTGCACGACATGTTCTTTGGCGTTCTCAGTCTTTCTGTTGTATTTGCGGAATGATAGGCTCTGATAACCTTTGGGGTATTGTTTCATAGCCAATTTCATTGGGTATGGTGGGTGAAAATCAATTGAGGCCATACTTTTATTTCTTTTAGCTTGTAACCTCCTATGATTTCTTTCTTGCTCACAAAGTCCTCTCTATTCATTGTTAATTATGGTGACTGCTCAGTGTTAGTGGTTGATGTCGCTCCGCTTGGCATTGCTTTTCTTTTTTCTTTTTACTTGGATTGCTTCTGGATTAATTTTGTGTTATTGATGATTGTTAACGTTTATTGTGCTGCTCATATTGGGCAAAACTTGCACTATTGACCCAAGCACTGACGGATCTAGGAATTAGATTTAGAGGGGGAGGGGGGGACACAAATTAAAGACTCAATATTTTCAATTGTCAAAATAAAAAATAAAAAAATATTAATAATTGAGGTTCATCGAATAATCAAGTAACAACTTACAAATTACAATTGCACTCGACGAGATCTCATGTTTTGAAAACGTTGAATAACAACTTCATTGTCGATGCTATCAAAAATATCATTCTCAATGTACACAATCAAGTTGTCATTCACCAATTGATATCCCATTCGATTGGGTAAACGATTCTTCACCATATTAATATCAGAAAATACTCTCGTAACTGTTGCCGTAGCTACTGGAAGAACCAAAGCAAGTTTAATAAGCAGATAAACTAATAGATATACCTTATCCTTTTTCGTCTCGATCATCTTCTTAGCACGATCTCCCAATCTTTTAAGTCCAACAAACTCTTCATTAGAGCGCACATCAAATATATGAGTTTCAAGTTGATCTTCAAGTTTCAAAAGCTCTATAGGAGAAAAGTCTTTAGGATAAAATTGAGCAAGACGGATCAACCTTTGCTTGTTATAAGCAGAAAAAGTATCAAGGACACAAACAAGCTACACAAAGAAGACGCTCAGTATTTCTCTCAGTGAAACAATCATTTAACTCCTGAAGTTGCATATTAATAACTGAATAAAACAATTCAACACGAAAATGATGCAAATTCGTCACTTCCTGAATTTTATACCTTGACCTCCCTCGAGCTATAAACGTATCATCCATGTCAGGAACATCAATTTTGTTTTTTTCACAGAAAAAAGAAACTTCACCATAGAATGTATCCCATCCCTCATCTCGTATCATTTGTAACCTTTGCTTACATATTTTCTCCAAAGTCATAGCGTTCACAATATCTTGATCCCTCCTTTGTAACGCTTTTGACAAATAATTTGTAATTCCTAATATAGCTTTTATTAAATAGAGAGTAAAAACAAAATCGAAGGATTGTATTGTACCCAACAAATTATTTGCTTCAAATTTTTTATCAGAACTCGACCCCTCATTTGCAATTATTTCAAGAAGATCAATTGTAGCTAAGAACATACTTATCAAACTAAGTAGATAATCATAATGAGAGCTCCAACGTGTATTTGAAGAACTCTTAAAGCATGGTTTCCTGATTCAAGCCTTTTCCACTACAGATCTCGCCATTGTGAAGAGCTTCAATAATCTTAGCTGCTTGTAATTGATGAAGCATATCACAACGTTTAGATGAACCTCCAGCAACATTGATGACACTAGCAATTGTAAGGAATAGACTTGCTATTTGAATATGTTTTTTGGCTACCGCTACAAGAGCAAGTTGAATTTGGTGAGCAAAACAGTGAATATAAAAAGCATAAGGGTTCTCCTTCAAAATAAGCATTTTCAAGCCATTGAACTCTCCTTGCATATTACTACCTCTATCATAACCTTAAATGCTCAATCCATGTCTAGAAAATAAGCGATCAATTGCATCTTTAAGTAAGAGAGCCGTTGTACTTGTATCATGTTCAAGACCCACAAAACGCTCTACCACACAAGCATTTTTATTCATATAATGCAACACAATAGCCATTTGCTCATTGATTGAGATATCACGTGATTCATCAACCAAAATAGAAAAAAAAAAAAACGCATCACTTATATCTTTCTTGATGATATGTAGGGTTTCAACATCAATAACATTTATGATATCCTTTTGAATACTAAGAGCTGTTAATTTGAGATTGTCAGGAGCATTCTTCAATTTTACAGAATATATATTATCATTATGTTGTGCTAGAAACTTCAAAAGCTCAAGAAAGTTACCTTGATTTCTTTAGTTATCCGATTCATCGTCACCACGGAAGGCAAGCCCTTGTCGTAAAAGAAACCGATCACAATCAATCAATGCATTCAATCGCAATAGATATTCCTTTCGAGTTTGATCTGTTTGCTTCATGAAAGCATGCTCAATATGTTGTTTCTGATTCCTTAGAGCTTCAAACTTGTTCCAATCTTGGTAATGAGCACTATTATGACCTTCAACATGAGAATCAAATTTTTCTTTCTTTTTTCAATTTCTGAATCATTCACAAACAAAATAATCACTACCTTCTTAATCTCCGATATTTGGTTTAAATAGATAGCAACAAAGACAAAAAGTTGCATCTTTTTCCTTGCTATACTCCAACCAATTAGCATATTGAAGATATCAAGCACAGTTGAAACGCCTTTTTTTTTCTTCCCCAAATTTGGTGTAGGGAAAATTAGTAAGGTTCTGTTGACAAGGACCTTTTGCTATGTAAGTTCTCCATACATCACCTCGAATATTAACATTATAATATGAAATAGGAATTCTTTTTCCAGGATTCGCCTCAAGATTCATAAGAGTCTCTCTACTTGATTTCGTGTTGTCATTATTTTTTCGCGTTAGAGTGGGTGACTCTAAAGTCCTTTTAAAGTACATATACATAGCTATTTTACAAAAAAAAAAAAGAAATAATTTAATTTTAAAATAACAAAACGATATGAAATTTTAAGCTCTCAACCCAAGCAAACCTCGACCTCTTAACTATTGAGATCGTCTAACCCAAAATCAACCGGACCGTTTCACTAATTTCCTTGCATTATTTGTATAAAAAAATAAAAACAAACAAAGCTTGAAATTCTTCAAATAAAATTTCTCTATTTGAAAATTTTAAGCCCAAAATAGAGAAATTGTTCAATAATTTGACTATTCGAGTGTGTCATATTATACTTTGTTTGCTTATATATCTGCTTAGTGTTGGAAAAAATTTGTAATAATACACAAAAGTTCTATGTAAGGCGGAAACATAGTATTTTAAAATTTATAATCAAACACTTTGATCAAACCATCAGGAATATAAAACAAGGATCATTTCATAATTTTATTAGAAAAACAAACGAGCATACAAATATGCACAAAATTTATTTCATAAATAAATTATAGAGATTAAGAATTTTACCAAGCATATTCTAGTGATTGACTTGTAGTCTTCACGCCGTGCGTTTCGAGACCGCCAAGGTTGGGCTAAGAGAACACTCGAAACGAACTT
Organism: Boehmeria nivea var. tenacissima; assembly: GCA_018132145.1. Lineage (NCBI taxonomy): Eukaryota > Viridiplantae > Streptophyta > Magnoliopsida > Rosales > Urticaceae > Boehmeria > Boehmeria nivea. Next base: position 6,299,158 of record CM030882.1, read on the forward strand.
ATCGGCCTTTGGGAATCCTCGCTTTGCCGATACCACAACATTCTAAACCATACCTCCAGATCGGGAAGAGAAGAGAGTGTGGGCTCACTCTAATTTTTCTCACACACACTACATTATTGTATAATTAGGCTATAGGAATAGCTATAAGGGGTGGCAATTGAGGGAGCTTTTCTCTCTAGAAATTCTCTCAAGGAGCTTATGAGCTTGTATGCTTGGTGTAGCAAGGTTAGGTTTTTCTCTCTAGTATAGGATCCTATTTATAGAGAGAATAAATAGGTGTTTAATAGGCATACTCCAAGTCCTACTTAGATTCAAAATAATACATATTATTATTTATTTTAGATATATTAAAATATCATATATTTTAAATACATACATATTTATATATCATATATATAAATATTCGTATATTCGAACTTGAAAACTAAAGTCGGCAACTCAAAAACAAGTTGCGATTTTTTTAACTTATAATTACATATAATATATATATATATATATATATCCATACAAAATATGAAGGCGCAAGGGCGTTTTTCGAGGCCGATTCGTTCAGGTTTTGGGCCTTTTTTGGGGGGCGAAAATGATTTTTTTTTTTTCCAAAAATTGGGCCTAAATATAAATAATAAAAACTTAAAGAACTAAAAAATAAATACAAAAAGTTACAATAGTATAAAATAGGGCCTGTTTGTAATTAACGAAAAAGGCCTGACGTGCGGGCCCCACCCCCTCCCCCCACTTTTTTTTTCTTTTTTTTTTTCCATTTCTTTTTTAATTTTTAATTTTTTGCTTTTATTTTAAATTTTTAATCTATTTAAATTTATTTTGTTTTAACAACCCATTTATATTTTAAAAACGTAATTTTTTTCGTATTCAACTAAAAAAATTTATAGTAAAAAAAATTCTTATCATTGTTAGTTATATATATATTTTTCTAATTCTTTTGACATTTATTGTGTTGTGTTTATTTTGATCCAATTTTTTATTTTATTTTTTATTTTAATTTATTTTCATCTCCTTTTGTGTTTTGATTAGTTTCGTATTTTTCACTTCAAAAAAATTATTTTATTCTTTTTATTTTATCTCTTTTAGATTCTTAAAATTTGATATTTTTTCGTTTCATATTATTAAAATTTATTATTTTAATTGTAAAAAAAATAAATTTTTTTACAATATTTATTTTTTGAGTTTTTTAGGCATTTAACCATGGGTAATTTTTTAGGATTTAGCCATAGTTTCACGAAATTATGGATTTAGCCATAAGACGTAACATTTTTTTGAAACATGTAACATATATACGTGTAAAAAATATAACATTAAACATTACGTTACATTTAATGTTACATTTTTTACACGTATATATCTTACATGTTACAAAAAATATTGCATGTTATGGCTAAATCCCTAATTTCGTGAAACTATGGCTAAATCCTTTAAACTTTACCTTTAAAATGGCTAATTACTTAATTGGTCCTTTTTTTTTAGCAAAAAAATATTATTTTATTATGAACACTTAAAATTTTAAATTATAATTTCAACTAGTATATCTTAAAAGTTGAAATCGTAAAACCCCTTTTTACCCAATTTTAAATCTAAAACCAATTGCTTTATATATATATATATATATATATATTTCTAAAGTTAAACGTAAAATTTCTTATATATATATATAATCAAATTCTAAATAGAATCTAATTCTATTTTAGTATCCAAAATATATCATTATCTAACTCTTAGATAATTAATAAAGACTAGTTATTTCAAATCCTACTCCAAGTAAGAAAACTATCCTATTTAAATAAATTTGTGTAAATCCTAATCTAATTAGAATTTGTAGAAAATACCTCATTTTAATATATTTATCCAACTCTTTGATAATTTAACAATTAAATAAAACTCTTTTATTTAAATTGCTTGCCTTCCAAATAATTCAATTTTGGCGAGAAACTACTTTCATAACTCCCTCCAAAATTAATTTAAATTTATTTTTACCACTATTTATTTAACAATTAAATAAATAACTAAAATTAATTATTTATTATCGAATTAAATTGTTAATCCGATTAATGTTAGAAAAATATAATTAATCACCATTAATTATTAGAGCATCTCTATCGATCTGATGGAGTCGGTCCGGAGACCATTGACCTAATAATTCAGGCTCCAATAAATACAGATAATTAACTAAACTCTTTAAAAATATGATTTATTAATTCCGAGGTTACTCCACTAAAAACCTGGAACTGTACTTCTGAAATTATTAGAATAATTTACTCGATGAGTTGTCCATTGATATAATTATTTCATGAGGTTCGACCCTCTAGATTGGTTCATGATCTGAGTTAGTGAATTTATCGTTTTACAACTCGGATCATATCTTATTCCTTAAGTACCATTGATTCACTAGCGAACAATTCATTTACGATCTTGATCATAATGCGCGCGCAATTGTTCGGTTCCAGAATCAACACATTATGGGAGCCAATTTTAACTTTCTTTTTATCAGAAGCTGAATTCCATATCTATAAAATCCCATTCCCAGTGATCATGTTTCGGACCTTCAAAATGCAAGTATTTAGCCCAGATCAATCATGGACTGTAACGAACAAATCAAAAGGCCCGTAAACATAACCTAGGGGTCTGTGGCTACTCAGGATTAAGATCGATTCTCATATGATCATCTTATGATTTCGAGACGAGTATCGTAATGGTACTTAAACGACACTTCGGAATCGAGTCGGTCCATGTCCTATATAATCTAATTATATAGAATGCTTCCACTTAGTGTCACCACACTGACAACCTGGATAGGTTATCGCATCCAATATGTCAGTAGACCGCATATGTGATTTCGGATAAAGTCACTCACTCTTGATCAATCACGGACTCATTTAAACGTTTTACTCAAAATTCTAATCCTTTGTATATAGCAAACTTATATACTATAATTTTAGTTACATAATATATTATGGATATTTGAATATTCATAAATGAAATAAAGTCTCAAACAATTCATGAAAAAATTCTACTTATTTTATTAATCAGCAGATTCAAAATAACAAAACTAGTCTCCTTTTTGGGCACTACTCTAACAATCTCCCACTTTCCTTAAAGGAGATGAGACATTTCTCTCAGACCCATTTCCTCTAAGTGTTTATTGAACTGCTTCTCTGTTAGAGTTTTGGTGAAGGGATCTGCTAGGTTGTCTAACGTCGGGATCTTCGTGATGGCGACATCTCCCTGATGCACTATCTCTCGAATGAGGCGGTACTTCCTCTCTATATGCTTTCCTCTTTTGTGGCTACGAGGTTCTTTAGAATTTGCCACAGCATCACTGTTATCAAATAAAAGTTTGACTGGCTTATCCATACCTGGAACGACTTTCAGATCAGTCAAAAACTTCTTAAGCCAGACTGCTTCTTTAGGTGCTTCACAAGCGGCTATATATTCAGCCTCCATGGTAGAATCATCAATGCTAGATTGTTTGATACTTCTCCAGACTACTGCTCTATCACCAAGAGTAAACACTGAACCGGACGTCGACTTTCGAGAGTCCTTTTCCGATTGGAATTCAAAATCAATGTATCCTAGTAAATTCAGGTCACCACTTGAATAAACCAACATATAGTCCCTTGTTCTCCTTATATACTTGAGAACATGTTTTACCGCAATCCAATATTCTTGTCCCGGATTTGACTGGTACCGACTATCAACTCCCGCTACATAGCAGATGTCGGGTCTAGTGCATAGCATAGCATACATTAGACTTTCAATTGTAGATACATATGGAATCCGTCTCATATCTTCTTCTTCTTGCGGTGTCTTAGGACACTACTGTTTAGAGAGGGAAATTCCATGACGGGTCGACAAGAGACCTTTCTTAGAATTTTGCATCGAAAAATGAGCAAGCACCTTATCTATATAAGATGTCTGAGACAGTGCTAGTAGCCTATTCTTTCTATCCCTTATTATTTGAATTCCAAGAACATAACTAGCATCTCCTAAATCTTTCATTTGAAATTTGCTCGGCCAGTTCTTTGTATCTGTTAATGTTTTTACATTATTCCCAATAAGTAAAATGTCATCAACATAAAGAACTAGAAAAATCACAGTCTGTTCATTGATGAGTTTGTACACACATGGCTTATCAATATTTTGTTCGAAATCGTAGGCCTTGATGATTTCATCAAACTTGCTTGACCTAGAAGCAATTTACAGACCTTTTGTTCTTGGCCCATTTCCAAGAATTCGTCTGGTTGTGACATATAAATGTCCTCATTAAGATAGCAATTAAGAAAAGCTGTCTTGACATCCATTTGCCATATCTCGTCCATGTCCTATATAATCTAATTATATAGAATGCTTCCACTTAGTGTCACCACACCGGCAACCCGTATAAGGTTATCGCATCCAATATGTCAGTGGACCGCATATTTGATTTCGGATCAAGTCACCCACTCTTGATAAATCACGGACTCATTTAAACATATTAACCAAAATTCTAATCCTTTGTATATAACAAACTTATATACTATAATTTTAGTTACATAATATACTATGGATATTGATGAATATTCAAAAATGAAATAAAGTCTCAAACAATTCATGAAAAAATTCTACTTAATTTATTAATCAGTAAATTCAAATTAACAAAACTAGTCTTCTTTTTGGGCACTACTCTAACACTTAGTTCATCATTAATTTTTAGGAGAGTATCAGAGTAATTCTATATCATCAGAAATAACTTATTGAACATTTTAGATCTTAGATATAATGTGCTATTTGGAATATTAATAATACCTTGAATTTGTAGTTTTTCCAATTCCATTTTTTTTTGGCAACAACAACTGGGCGTGGGCAAGAGGCAGGCAACGAGTAAGGCTGCAAGGAACAAAGTTGTCTTTCTCTCTATTTCTCTCTTTTGTAGCGAGCAAGAAAAATAAAATATATAAAGAATAAATAAAAAGAGGGAATTTGGTTGACTTTTAAGCTCTTAAAAGAAAAAAAAAAAAAAAAAAGAAACCAAAAGTTTCCTCACGTGGGTGATGTGGTGGCTGCCCACAACTTTCCAAAAAAAAAAAAAATGAGCGTATACAGTTTTCAAATAAAGCTATGACCATTTAAAGCTCATATTATATATATATATATAGTATTTTTTTTAAATTTCAGCTTGTTATTTACCTTAGTTTAATTGGTTGATTAATACAAATCTCATTTTAGCCTCACAATCGTTCATTATTCTCATTATATCTCGTTAATTTAGGACTTAGATCAATATTCATTTTGCACACACATTTTTGCACTAAACAATCCATGTGAAGATGATACGCTTACTCACTATTATATTACTTGTTACGATTGCGTGCACTTGCGTACAAATTATATAACACCCCTATCTGAGGGTCGTGCAATAAAGAGTAATTCTTAAGTGAATTTAATCTTAAACAACATTTTAAATCTAACTATAAATTAAAAATCACAAATAAAAAAACTCAACAAATGCCCTAGGGTCTTAAATCTTTTAACATCCAACAACCACAAAATAATTTAATAAGTCCCAAAACCACAGTATAATGTAGGACCATATGAAAACAAAAAATAGACTTGTCATCATTCGATAATCCTACATCATTCAAATCTTATATAGTCATCCAAAGTAACGTAAACGATCAAATCTTACAAGAAAAGATCTCCAAAATGAGAGTAGAAGTCTCAAGCTAAATTCCACCAAAGCAAACCCCAACTCACAACACTTTTGTAGCTCCTCGGCACTCTGCACCTCTCCTAAGGGGAGAAAAGTAGGGGTGAGCTAAACACGCTCAGTAGGAATCACCAATACTCATATTTCGGTTTTTATAACCATAATTATGATAACTTCTTGCATTGTTAGGTTTCAATAGATACAAGTACAACTAACCCAAGTATGCCTCAACGAAAATACTTCATCTCACAGATATGTTTTTATACATAACACATAATACCAAGAAATATATCAAGCATTACAGTTCTGTTAACACAATGAAAAATCCCGTAGATTAGAACCTCCAACGGTAACCTAGACCTGCGTCGAGACTAGAACGGCATGCAGACTGTGCCAAAATAAAACCACATATGATAACAGAACAACCTAGAGACATACTATCGTTTCATTTCAACTAAACCATCCATTTCAATATCAGAAAAATAACATCACATTTCAAGTCATATATATGTATACAAAATAGCAAGTATATAGTTTATTTTTCTTTCCAATTACATGTTATTCAATAAAATTCTCACGAGAGATAAGTATTAGAGATTCCTACCTCTTTGGATCACCACAAGACTCGGCAAAATCTGCGAATTCCAAATATTCTCGAAAGTCCTCTTAGATTACGATCCGATCAAGCTTTGAATTAACCAAAAATCCTAACAAAATACAATCTCATCAAACAGAGTTCATCGTTGAATTCGGGAAGCCAAAACAAGGAGCGAGAATACATACTCACCAAGAGTGGCGAAGAATTTCTCGATCAACGGCGTGGTCAACGCCGATCAGCTGGACGGCAGCGGCTGCGACAATGTGAGTCATCCTTAGTTTGTCGATGTCCCGAGTTCAATGGTGACGTCCAAAAGGCCTAATTTTTCCATTAAGCACACGAATAACAATCACTTAGCTCTCAAATTTTTTGATACAGAAACTAACTTTCCGACGAGCTAAGTCTCAAAATTTATTGAGAGCTTTTGCTAACCAAAAGATTCTAAGTAGATTGGAACAAGAAATTTTGAAAGACAAGTGGTACCTCACCAGAGATCGCAAAACAGTTGTGGCGGCTACTATTCTTGTGACTTTTTTGGCAACTCTGACGACAATGAAGATGCCCTCCAAACTCCCCTCGCTGCTGTGAACACAGTGCCGCAAGAATCACCTCGATTGGAGCCCAGATGAAGAAATTATCCCATTTCAAAGTTCATAATTTTCCGGGGACATTACGGCCAACTCCAACCACCACAGCGAGCAAGCTTGGTCTTAACGGATTCATCTCATCACGAGCTTTCATAGACACCAAGTTTGCGAAAAATGAAGCTCGGTATACCAAGATGTGATGATTCAAAGTTAGGGTTTGGAGGAGAAGGAAAATGGAGAAAGAGAGGGAGAGAGGACGACGAGAGAGTGAGGGAGAGAAAGAGAAAAGAGGGCTTTTTAATATATGGCTGATTATGTTTTAATAAATTAGACTTTGGCCCCCACATTTGATAAAACTTAAATAATATTCCTCACATTATAACTTTTCGTATAAATAAACCCCAAAGACAAACTTTTAATAAATTGGTCTTACAAATTAGATTAATAAATTAATCTATTAATCGCAATAAGTTTTTGGCGCTGTTGCCAGGGATTGAGATTAGTGAATTTTTTTTTGCATTTCGGATTACATAATCTCGTTGTTGGTTTTGATGTCCTTTTTCAGGTTCTGACACTCTTGGGATACCCGAACGTTCTCTTGTTCCTTTCGACTCCGAGATTGAACGGACTTTTCATAGGCGACGAAGGGAGCGACAAGGGTTGGCTGAAGTTGGAGAAATGGCCGACCATGAGGCTGCCCAAATTAGGCAGAATGCTCTAGCATTGGGGATCGACTAGGATAGGGCCATTCGAGATTATGCCGTGCCTATTTTGTAATGACTCAACCCGGGCATTTTTAGGCCAGAAATTGAGCTTAAATCGGTCATGTTTCAAATGCTCCGAACGGTGAGGCAATTTGGTGGATTAGCGATCGAAGACCCACACTTGCATCTCTACCTCTTCATGGAGGTGAATGATACATTCAGGTTACCGGGGGTGAATGAAGAAGCTTTGAGGCTTAAACTATTCCCTTATTCGTTGAGGGATATGGGAAGAGCTTGGTTGAACTCACTACCCCCTGACTCGGTGGCTACTTGAGATGACTTGGCGGGAAGATTTTTGAAGAACTATTTCCCTTAAACAAAGAATGCTCAACTTTGAGTTGACATCACGTCATTCAAGCAAATTGAAAGGGAGTCATTGCATGAGACTTGTGATCGCTTTAAGAAGTTGCTAAGGAAGTGCCCACACCATGGGATTCCTTATTGGATGCAAATGGAAACTTTCTACAATTGTCTCAATGCTTCAAATCGCACTTTGGTTGATGCTTCGGTGAATGGTGCACTCCTATCAAAGTCTTACAACGAAGCTCATGCAATCTTGGAGCGTATGACGATCAAGAATAGCCAATGGCCCATAGATAGATTGAGTGAAGGAAGGCGAACAGCAGACATTCATGATCTTGACGCGGTGACAACTTTGACGGCTCAAGTTTTCTCGCTCTCCAGCATTTTGAAGTCTATAAACTTGGCCGCCAGCGTGCAACAACAATAAGTGGCTGCGATCTCTTGTATTTATTGTGGTGAGGGTGACATTTTTGACAATTTCCCATCCAACCCCGCTTCGGTATGCTATGTTGGAAACTTCAACCGTAACAACAACCCATACTCCAACACCTACAATCCGGGTTGGAGGCAATATCCCAATTTTTCTTGGAGTAATAAATGGGCTGGATCATCTAGCATGACTAACAAGCCAAACCAACAACTTATTTCTCGTAGCCTGCTCCTCTTCAAAGACAACCATTTCACGACCAACCGAGCTCCATAGAGAATTTGTTGAGAGTGTACATGGAAAAGAATGATTCCATAATTTGAAACCAAGCGGAAATGCTCTAATCCCAAGCAGCCTCATTGAGAAATTTGGAGAATCAAGTTGGGCAACTCTGTAACGACCCACAACTCAGAACGGTATTTTGGTTCCTAAAAATACGGTCAAATTTGAACTTTTTAAATTAAGTTACAAAACCAAACTTTTAATATTAAACATGAGGTTCACCAATCCTCACCATAACCAAAATAAATTTAATTTTAACATTTAGAAAATATGCAGAATTTAAAACTTTTCTTTGCCAACGATTAGCCGGTAGTCCACGTAAAGTTTTACAGGTCGGTCCCGTATACACTCGCTGTTCCCGTCGTTATCGCTTCGCCCTTTCTACTTTCTTAATAAAATACCTGCGACACGAGCACACTAGTGAGCTAATAGCTCAATAAGTGGATTATGTAGATAAATTGCTAAGTCTGCAGGTAACATACAATCAAGAGGTATCACAATATTTTAATTCAACAAATAGATAGATTCGACGATCGAGTCGTCGTAGTTCGAAGAGTAAACGACACTCTTAAATAATCTTGCCCGCGGAGTAGAATTCAAATATAATTGTTGAACTTACGCGGAATATAATACCTGCAAAGGAGTTGTGACATGTAACGAGGTCGAATTCGACCACCCATTAATCTCGGCTCAAAAGTCAATTTCATAATTTGTTATAATCTCACTCAAGTTCACAACTCTAACTCAGCTTATAAAAATACATGTGCACATAATTTACTATTTAAGAATTCTCGATTCTATAATATTGGGAAGGTCTCGTCAGCCTCACCCCTCTTCTAGACCTCTTGCGGGTCGATCTAGAACTCATATATATATATATATATATATATATATATATATCCAAACCCCTTTGCTGGTTATTCTAAAATTTAATACACACTTAGACCCATTGCGGGTCGTTCAAGAACTTATACACAATCTAGAACTCTTGCAGATCGTTCTAGAATTTAACACATATCTAACCCCCTTCGCGGGTTGTTATAGAACTTATAAACATTCTAACCTCTTACATGTCGTTATATAATTTAATAATACACATATTGACTCCTTCATGGGTCGTTCTAGAACTTTATACACATCTAGACCCTATCTCGGGTCGTTCTAGAACTTTATACAAATCTAGACCCATTCTTGGGTCGTTCTAGAACTATAAGCATTTTAGACCTCTTACGAGTCGATCCGAAACTTCTCACGACCGGTGATTTCGTCGGACTGTTTCGAATTAATTTCGGAATCACCCCATCGGGTTAGTTCGGGACATGTTATGAATTTTGGCCCCTCGGACCGTCCCGATATTCTTTATGCTTGTGAGGACTCATCCTCATTGGGCCTCTCTGCCCATTCCGAAACCTTTTATGGCCAATGACCTCGTCGGGTCGTTTCGGAATTCAATATTGTACTTTACCCCGTCGGGCCGATCCGGATCGTCAAATCATAAGTTGTGGGGAGGGCCGTGGCTCTCCTCCCCAAGGCCCCTCAGGCCGTTCTAGAAGGTCGTCTGCCGACCTCCTCAAGATCTCTTAGATCGTTTCGAAACCTTTCATGGCCAGTAGCCCCGTCGGGCTGTTTCGAAACCGAATCATGATCGCGGCCCCGTCGGGCCCCTCTTGAATGATCAAACTACACATGCAAAGAAAGTTCGTCCGCCGACCTCCTCGAGTCGTTCCGAAATCTCGCACGATGGCCTAGTCGGGCGATCTCGGAACCGATCATGATTCGCGGCCCCGTCAGGCCGATCCGGATTGTCACATCATATACTGTGGGGAGGACCGTGGCTCTCCTCCCCAAGGCCCCTCGGGCCGTTCTGAAAAGTGGTTCGTTGACCTCCGTGAGGTCCCTCGGGTCGTTCCGAAATCTGTCGTACATGATGGCCCCGTCGGGCTATTTCGGAACCAAATCATGATCGCGGCCCCGTCGGGCCCTACCAAATTATCAAAATATTCCCACAGAGGAAGGTCGTCCGCCGACCTCCCCGAGGCCTCTCGGGCCGTCCCGAAATGTAATTAGTGGCCCCGTCGGGCCATTTCGGAACCGATCATGACTTGCGGCCCCGTCGGGCCCTACCCGATACGTACAATGCTTGCTCCCTTTTTCTTGTCTTAGAGTTTCTCTTTAACCTGCAATAAAGTCTCAACAATAACATAAACAGTTTTATGCCTGTGGTCCCATACCCACCGACATATAAGTCATACTAACACATATACACACACAAACAGACATACACCCTACACTAGAACCTGAACTACGAAGTTGAGTAGTTTTATGTCTGTGGTCCCATACCCACCGACAAGTATGCATTTAAATAAATACACGCACCAGTACACACCTAAAAAAAACACAACCTATCATAAACGAACCTACAGTCCCATACCTGCAGGCTCGTTGTACAAAAGAGACAAACATGATAAAAAGCCCGTATTCACGGCCTTAACAAGAAAAGAGATCCACACAGTCTAACAGCCACCATTTAGAAGCATCATATGCTCGATATAATCCCAACACATTTATAATTTATTCAAGCATTATAAAATTTACTCGTGCCACAGTGGAGATCCACTTACCTGAGGTCCTAAGCCTCGGTCCTTGTGACTCTCTCCTAGTGGCGTCCTCCCTTGAAACTCGTCGTGCGACAAATCTGTCCAACATGCGAGTAATAGGGTCAAAAGCCTCTTTCCACTATACATAAATCAATGAATTGCTTAAAGGATTGACGGGCTACTCAAGCTGGTCTTTAACCAAGAGCGGACAAGCGGATATCAAATTGTAATTTGAAGTATCCTCGTCCCGTTCATCAGTGACTTAGTTTTATACGTTAACCCGTAGCCAACGAGTATATTGATTGATTTAATTTGACGAGAAATGGATTCTTTAATCTAATAAGTTTCCAACTTAGCTTTACTAAGCATCTAAACTTCGAGCCGAAAATCCGGCAGAGTTTCCCCTGTTTTTTCGGATATCCCGGCCGAATCCTTCGCCTAATTTCAACCCAGCACCGAACTAATTTCGGTCACAGTCCATCACAACAACCACACAGAATAATTTAACATAATATCAAGACATTTCAACATTTCATAATCGCAAAGTTCTTGAGCCTCAACGGCTTATCACAAAACACTTTTCTTAAGGATTTTAACAAATCTAAATTTACAGTCACCACTCTAATGTCGTTTTAGTTTGCGACTAAAACTCAATTCTGGCCGTTCGGTTATACCTTTAGTATTCGATAGTGAGGGGTCGGGTATCTGTAAGTGCTTCGGTGGCGATCCTGCAAAATTTGAGAGAATAGAAGAAGAAATCGAATCAAGCTTCGAACTCAAACGAAAGTATAACGCGAAACGCTCGAACTCGCGACCCGATACTCGTTTTAGGCTCAAACGAACAAGTTAACAAAATACAAATCCAATAAAAAGTAGATTATAAAGTTTGAGCAAGACACGATCCTCAAGATTGCAAAATCTTCCTTTAGAAATTCTTTTTGTAAGTTTCTAAATTTGATAGTTCCAACTCACATACAATCGCTTCCTTAAGCAATTTACTCAAGTTTGTACATTCACGATTTCCACAAAAATTGGATTTTCAAAACAATAATATCACCCAAAACACTAATCTTTGCGAGTATAGATTTCACCATTAAAGAAATAAAATCAACCGATGTTTATTTCTTGATTTCAATAACCACACGACGATTAACCGTTAAGATAAAACTCACACCATCTCAAATCAATTCCATCGCGACTGACCAAAATAACGCACTAAGCGGCACAAATTAACAACTTTCTCAACGCCAAGATACTCGAAAATAGGTCGAGCTAGACTCGATTACGAAACATTAATCAATTTTACCCACAATCATACGACCAACATACTCAAACTAATTTTATTCACACACCACAATACAACACCGATTTCGACATAACGATTCACCAAAATCAAGCCGCAGACAAGCTAGATTTGTGCTCAAAACTTATCAACGAATAACAAGTAACGCACAACCACAAAAAAAGAATACGAGGCTCACCGACACGAGCAAGACCGGCTCAAGTAGGCGCGTAGCGGCACGGAGACAAGCTCGACAAAGCGCGAGAGGGGCTGGCCGGCGTCATGCCACGGAGCCCGGAGCTGTGGTGGTCGGCAACGAGCAGAGCTCGAGGTTGGGCTGCTCGGAGGCACGCGCTGGGCGCGAGGAGGGAGCGTGGCTACGCGAGAGGCTAGGGAAGGCCGAACGGCGACAAGCTGAGCTCGGGACCGCCGGAGCTCGCGCGCACATCTAGTTTCCGGTGCCAGGAGACGCGACGAGGCGGAGGGGTCGCGCTCGCGCGGAGGCTCTGGTCGGGTGACGAGGCGGCGCGGCGCGGAGGAGCTCGGGTGGTCGAGCGACGCGGGACCGCTGCTGGAGGCGCGACGGTGGGGGAGCAGGGCTTCGCGCTGGCAGAGGTCGGGCGCGGCTGGATCGGCGCCGGTAGAGCACGCGGAGGCTGGGCGAGCTCGGAAGGAGGGCGCGCTGCTGCTCGGCGTCCGGAGGAAGCACGCGGGGCGCGAAAGGGAGGGAGAGGCGCGCGGAGGGCTGGGTCGGCGCGCGGAGGCTCCAGCGAGGCGCGCGGAGGCCTGGGTCGGCGCGCGGAGGCTCCGGCAAGGCGGAGCTCAGGCCGAGATGGGCCGGCGTCGGCTGAGCGCGCGCGAGCTGGGCGAGGGGCGGAGGAGGCCCAGCGAGACTTGGGCGAAGCTCGCCGGCGGAGGGGAGCGCTGGGCTCGCCGGGGTCTCTCGGGGCAGCGCCAAGCCGAGCGGCCGGACTCGGGAGCAGGAGGGGGCGACGCGCAGAGGTTCGGGGACGCGCTCGCGGACGTCGCGGGGCTGGCGCTGGCGGGGGCTGGGCGCAGCTCACGAGCTGCGCGAGGGGCGCGCGCGGAGGCGGCGCTGGCCGGCGGCAGGGGCCTGGAGTCACGGGAGAGAGAGAGAGAGAGAGAGAGAGAGAGAGAGAGAGAGAGAGAGAGAGAGAGAGAGAGAGAGAGAGAGAAGAAAAATTTGAGAGGGAAGGGGGTGTTTTTGGTCGGCTGAGTGGAGGGGAAGAAGGAGAAGAAAAAGCCCTAGTGGGCTTGGGCTCAATTTGGGCCCAAATGGCCAAAAATTGACGAATTAAATTTCGGTATGAATTTTTTTTTCGTGCAAATTTTAAAATTGCACAATTAATTTGGACATCGAAACTTAGAAATTTTAATGTCATTCTCAAAATAAAATAAATTCCTAACACATCACAAAAATTCGAACTTGCAAAATATCCCATACCAATTTCATAGTTTAAATCATATTTTCAAATTAGTCAGATTTGACGAAACTGACTAATTTTACAAATTGGTCACAACTGAAGCAAAAATTCAAATTAATTAACTGGCATAGTGCTTTTAAATTCAGGTCATTACAAACTCGCTAGTTCAATGAACAATAGACCTCAAGGTGGCTTATCAATCTACACAGAGAATCCAAGACATGAAGGAAAAGAGCATTGAAAGTCAATCACTTTACGAAGTAAAAAGGAGCTGAAAATTCATAACGAGAAGTCTATTAATCATAATGAGCCATCTTCAATCCAATTGGAAGACGAGAAGGAAGAATGGGAAGCTACGTTAAAAAACAAAAATGATACAACTGTCGACTCTGCTACAACATCATTTCAGCAAAGCATAGTAGAGCTGCAGCAAACAAGGCCTCCACCACCTTTTCCTCTACGATTTGACAAGCAACATGAAGACAATAAATTCAAGAAGTTTTGGAGGTTTTGAAACAATTGCACATCATTAGTCCCCTTGTAGAGGCTTTAGAACAAATGCCAAAATATGCTAAGTTTATGAACGGTGTTCTTTCCAAGAAAGTTGGGAGAGTTTGAAATGATGATGGCACTCACTAAGAAGTGTAGCTCGATCTTACAAAATAAAATCCGACCAAAGCTAAAAGATCCGCAAAGTTTCATTATACCGTGCTTTATAGGGAGCAATTATGGTGGCAAAGCTTTATGCAACTTGGGTGCGAGCATTAACTTGATGTCTATGTCGGTATTCAAGCAATTAAGAATTGAGGATGTGAGACCAAAAACCGTCACTTTGCAACTTGAGAATCGGTCTTATGCTTATTGAAAGGAAAAATAGAAAATGTGTTAGTTCGGGTGGACAAATTCATATTTCTCACGAATTTCATTGTGCTTGACTATGAGGCAAACGAAGAAGTTCCTATTATCTTGGGTATGCCTTTTCTAGCTACTGAAAAAACACTCATAGATGTTCAAAAAGTTAGAGCTCATAATGAGAGTTGATGATGAGCAAGTCACCTTCAATGTGTTCAATGCGATGTGTTACTCAGATGAGGTGGAAGAATGCTCGGTTGTGAATGTCGTCGATGGCATTGTGAGTGAACAATTCCACAAGAAGTATAATACAAGTGTAATGAAGGTGCCTTCACTCAAAGGCTTTGAGGAGCAACGTGAATATGAAGATGCTCAAATGAAATGGCTGGAGACAAAACAACCTTTTATTAGGCAAGGGAGGCAATTAGAGTCATTAGACTTACTGGAGACGGTTTTCTAGCCTCCTTGGCAAAGTATTGAAGAGTCGTTCACTTTTGAGTTAAAGTCTCTACTTACGCATTTGCACTATATTTATTTGCGTGACAACAACACATTGCTCGTGAGTATTTCAGTTGCCTTAGACATCTATCAAAGAAAGAGCTTGATTGAAGTGTTAAAGAAAATCTAAGAAAGCAGTTGGGTGTGCATGATTGTTTGTTGGAGGATTATTGTAGCAATAATGTAGAACAGCAATGAAGCCTAAAATCAATCATGAAAGATGTGGTCAAGAAAGAGGTCACTAAGTGTCTTGATGTAGCAGCAGAGTGGCCCTATCAAAGAAGAAGAAGAAGAGCAAGAAGAAGAAGACAACCACAAAGAAAAAGAAGAAGAGGCCGAAAAAGAGGAAGCAAAAAGAAAGAGAGGTCGAAAAGGAGCTGCTGTGGTATCAAATAAGAAGAAGAGGACTGGGATCCTTGCTACAGTATCCTTTGTTTTTATTTATTTATGCTTTAGTTGTTGTGGTAGGATTATTGTTAGTGTGTTGTTACCTTGTTATGTGTTTAGTTTTGTTTGTGTTGTGCATCGAGGACACCCTTTAAGTTTGGGGGGGTGGGGGGGGAAGGAAGGAGGGGTGGGGCTTGTTCATGTTAGGTATTATGTGTTGCACCATGTATTTGTCTTGCATTTTATTTTTGCTGTGCTTGTCATGTAGGTTGCATGTGTTGTCTTATCTTGGCCTAAAAATGGTGTGGTTCATTTTATGAAGCTTGAGGAGAAACTTGCTTAAAAAAAAGTTTTATAAACATATTATTATATATATCCCGTTGCTTCTTGATTCATCATTTTGAAAAATTTATTTTGGTTTCTGTTTAATAAACGATTACTATAGCATGTTGTCTTTGGATCCTTTAGGAACCTTGAACTCTAGTGATGCTTAGGATTTTAGAATTCAGTATGATTTTACTCAAAACAATTTTGTGTTTCCCAAAAAAAAAAAGTGTGAGTTGTGATGAAAATTATGTATACAATAATACAAGTTTGGGGGGAGTAAAAAAAAAAAACCAATGAATGTGTGTTATGTTTTGCTGCCTTTTGTTGCCTAGTAACCTGGAGCCTTCATGCACCCCATGTTTGTTTTCGTGTAAAACAGTGGCTTAAGGTATAAGTAAGTTGTAGCATTTCAGAGCTGTGACAAATGCTAAGTAATCTGGAATCTTCATGCACCTCATGTTAATATTCGCGTCAAAAGGCATATGTGACGCTTTGAGATTACACACATACAAAAAAAAAAAAAGGAAAGAAAAGAAAAGAAGAAAAGAGAGAATGAAAATTTATAAAATCTCTCCCCCATTCTTGAACTCAATGTTTTATTTTTTTGTAAACTATTGATGTGCGAAATCGCAAGTGCACGATATCGTTACAAGTAATATCGTAGCGAGTATGAGTCGATCCCACGAGGACTTGTACACAAATCACCAAACTACGCTAATTTAATAATGCAAGAAACGAATAACAACAAGTTAACTAAACATAAATAAATAAATAAAAGATAAAAAGCATAATAAAAGAGCCTAGGGCGTTGACTTTACCGAGATAATTTACTAGTATCTATTAATTAAACCAATTGATTTTTTATTCCTATGATGATGTCGAATCAACTCAATTAATCATAATTCTTTCTCAATCAATTACAATCCTATTCACAACTAAGATCTCTCATCTCTTGAATTTCGGTCTCCTAGTCATAAATGCAATACGCACAAAATCCATAAATCACACATGAAAACTAAGCTATCTCTAGTCATAGAAATTACAGATGTCAATTTGATTATTTGCACATCCCAATTAGCATATCTCAAATTTTTAATCGGAATCAAAATATCATGCAAGAGTTGGCCAAGCACAAGCAAGCATTAAGCATAATCAAATCAATCACCATAATCTGGAATAAAAATACCAATTGAATTGAAATTAACTTCTACATAGTAAAATAGTCTGGCTACATCGTAGCCCTAGTGAATAGAATTAACAAAACAGAAAAACAATTCAAACGAGAAGAGTTTTGACGACGTGGAACAGCTCCGTGGCAGAGACGCCTGTTGTCCCTCTCTCCAAAAGCTCTAACCAAAGAATTATGGTGTCTAATATGAATTATGGCCTCTCTGATGTGTTTTTAGGTGTTTATGGCTTATATTTATAGGCTCATTTGAGGTCTAGGTTGAATTAGTGCTATTTTGGGCATTTTTGGAGTGTTTTGGGCCTTTCTCGTACATTTGCGCACATGTACGGGCATATAGCGCCGTGACGCTGTGAACGGAGCGATTCTGGGTTTTATCAGAGCACCGCGGCGCTATAAATTGGCGCCGCGGCTCTGCGGTGGTTTTCTGCGCACACCGATTTTCAAATAGTTATATCTCTCTCATTATAAGTCTAAATCGCACATATGATACGCCATTGGAAAGCCCTTTCGTAGATCTTTAATTTGGTATATAATTTGCTAAATAAAAATCTATAATTCTTAATAAAAATTCTCTTCCAAATAAGAAGTCATGATTTCATCACTCCTGACATTTCTTCAAAATAACTCGTTTTAGCTTGGAATTAATCCATTCTTTCTCCAACTTGCACCAAATCTATACAAGACCAAATATAAGAAAATATTAGTCAAATATCATCACAAAATAAACATAAAATTAAGGTAAATGCAAATGCATCAACTATCTTTGTATTGTCTGCTTGGTGAGCTTGTTAGTTGAGAGTGATATAAGGGCTGAATTTTTGGAATAGTTCGAGGATCTAAGTTTGAGAGAACTTGGATGAGATGAGACTTCTAGCGATAGTGCACACACACACTTGAAAGAACCAATTCAATTTTGAATTTTGAGATAGGCAGTAGGCGTTATTTCTAGCAGGCGTTATTTTCTAGAAGGAAATAATAAATAAATAATAATATGTTTGGAGAGTGGAGAATAAATTGCGGTAATTTTAGGCCAAATTGTCTTTATGTTTTATGTATTCTTTTCGTGCTTTTCTTGTCATTACTCGAGGGCAAATAATTTCTTAAGTTTGGGGTGTGATAACTGTATGAAAATAGAGTTATCCATTTTGTTTATGTGGGTAAATATCCTTTTAAGTCTTTGTCTTCATATTGTTTTAGTTTGTTATTAGTTTGATTATAATGGAATTCTCTAAGACGATATTACAATGTTAATTTTTTAGATCAAATCAAGGAAACACAATGTTGAGATGTAAATTTTGTGTCAAAATTTCAGGTGGAATGATGAGGGTAAGATGTGGAAGCAATAGTATATTTCAGAGCAATGCTTAAAGTAATACTATAGTATTGCCACAAAGTCAGATCTGGAGCAGAATTGAGCGTGGCTGAGTTAGCAAAAAGGGAAAATACACATGGCTGTTGACATAACAAAACTACCTCATTTAATGACCTAAAGCTTGTAGGGGCTCTGTTTTGTTTTTCTTACTTGGACTCTCATTTTTTCATCTTTTGTAATAATGGTTTTATCTTTATGAAGTAAACGGCAGCTTATCAAAGAAAAAAAACAAACAAACAAACAAAATCTTGATGTCTTGATCTGCGCTTCCTGTTTTCAACAGATGTTTATCTGAATTTTGATAAAATTTTGAGTTAGGATTGATTGCAAATTGCAATGGTAAATGTGGGTTTTGTGTTTTGATTGATAATGGATTTTTTTTTGTTTGTTTTTGTTTTTTGAGTGTATTTGATAATTTATACATTAAGGGTTTACTTAAAAATAATATCAAAATACGAGGGCTATTTATAAAATTTTTCAATCTTTTTGTTGTTAGAGAACAACAATCCCAAGAAATGAACCAAGATTACATTGGGTAAACAAAATCCAAATAAACTATTATTATTTTACTGTTTTTTTTTTTCGCCTCTAACAACATATTTTAATTTTAATCATAGTCACACTAATAAAAACATGAGATACCAAATCTGCATTCAGGATTAATCCAGTTTCTTAATATAAAATCAGCATTCTTAAGAATGGAAATACTGGAGCTATCTCGTGGCAAGCAGGGATATATATAGAACAGATTAGATCTAGTCTGTGTTTGTTTTTTGATTCTTTTGATTTGCGTTGGATCCCTCGAAACTGCAACTATAAGGCGCACAATATCTGTAAATGGGGTCTAAGGCAGTTTCTCCCTTCAGGTGCTTTTTTTGGTTCTCCTGAATGGGAACTTTTGTATACATATCAACCTATTAATGAAAGTTAATTGTCTTTTCCAGCAAAAAAAAAAAAAAAAAACCCTGGCCAGGGGTAGAAACTACTAAGCTGGAGTAAAGTAGGGATATATTTTTCTTTTTTCTAAAGTTGACCAATGACTAATTTATGAGTCTGCTTAGCAATATAATAGTTTTTTAGTTTTTATTTTTTATTTTTATTTAAGCGTTAGCATGGCATTTTTGAAGTCAACAGGAAAGTCAAAAGACTAAAATCACAGGCTCACAGCTAAGAAAAGGCGAAGGTAAAAGCAGCGCCACCTAATTTGTCAAAAGCCAAACTAAGGAAACAAAGAAAACTTCCCTTTGTGAAATAATAATAATAAAAAAAGCACATATAGCATTTACTTTACTTTATGCTTCTTTCATATTAAAAAGCGAGAAATCTGAATTGAAAAAAGGTAGTTGATAGACTGAGGAAAAATAATTCTAGTATTATAATTGGCTCGTAACAATGTGCATTGCACTAACAATTAAAATTAAAATAGTCCTTATTCCAGTAGTTGTTTTGTTTTGTTTATTTTTTGAGACTTTTCAAGCAACGATTTTTGTTTTTTTCTTTTTTGTCAAGGACGTGATTTTTAACCAAGACCCACACATGTTATAACGGATCGACGATTGACCCAACAAAACTGCATGAGTCTTTTTAACGTATTCTTCTCACTCAGCATATTTTTTTCCACATATCACCAATCCCAGAATAACTCTCAGTCAAGCACACGTAACTCTAGAATTCTCATGTTAATGGCATCCCAAAAAATATGCATATTATTATTATAGGTAGTACCTATCAAATTATTTAAACTCTCCCTAATTGCACAATCTCAGGAACACTCTTGTTCCGGTGTGGGATGGGTTCATTCATGTGTCCCTAGATATGAGCCTCGTCGTTGTCTGTACTTTTTCTTCTATTTGCACTAGCGATCACTCTATGCTCTCGTCAATTTTGGGTGTCACAGTTCGCTTTTATACTTTTTCTATACAAACAATTATTTTACTCGTTGAGTTCACCTTTTATCTTAATGTTTCTTATGGGTGTTGCTCGTTTATCTGAAGCCTTCGCGCGCTTTTGGCGCTCGAGCAAGGCTTGCCTATCTTGGTAATGGAAGTGTTAGGGGCTTTTGTTGGAGCAATTTTCCTCTGGCTACTTTAGCTAAGTTACTTTGTCCTGTTTTATGACATACTTTGACGCAGGACTTATGTTAATTGCATTGTAGGTCTTTTGTTACCTATCTTTTATGTAGGTCTTTTTATGTGGGGAAGATTTGGCTTTTAGTCAATGTTTTAAAAATTCAGCCATAGTTTGACGAAATTAAGGAATTAACAATTTTTATCGTGTAACAAATTTTGATATACATGTAATAAATTTTGATACACGTGTAATAAAATTTGATATTCCTGTAACAAATTTTAATACAAGTGTAACAAATTTTGTTACACGATGAAAATGAATAATTTCTTAATTTCGTGAAACTATCGCTAATCCTTAAAAAAATAACAAAAAACTTGGTTAAATCTTTAAAAATCTCTTTTATTTGTCTATCCTGACTAGGTCTTTTAAGCCTATCTTAGCATTAGGGGTGGCAATTCGTGTCGTAGGTCGTGTTCGTATTCGTGTCCTATTCGTGTCCACGTAATTTTGACTAGACCCAGACATGACCCATTTATTAATCGTGTCTAGAATGAAGACCCAGACACGACCCATTTATTTTTTAACAGACCAAGACACGACCCATTAAGAAACGGTTACTATTCGTATCTTAACAGATCATGCAGACCCACGAACTCATTTATTTAAATGGGTCCAAATGGGTTTAAACGGGTCTTGAACCAAATAAGATCTATTTATCCCAAAATAAATTAACTATCAAACATACTTAAAAATTAAGTGATTAATACACCTAAAATATAATTATAGTCTATCAATATTAAAAATATAGCCACAAGTTAATCCCTTAAACATAAATAAATAAATAAATAACAATCCATCAAGCAAAATCATAAAACATAAAACAATCTATCAAACAACACCATAATCAAACCTAAGCCACAATAATCCATCAAACAAAAACATAATCAAACCTAAGTGCTTAAAAAAAAAAAAAAGAAAAAACGCCAAATATTAAGAAATATAATAAAGAATTAAAAAATATATGAGTCTTAAACGTACCGTAATCGTGTCTACCCATTAAAACCCGTTTAGTAAACGTGTCTTAACGGGTCTTACTGGGTCGTAATTGTGTCTACCATTTAAGACCCTATTATTAATCGTGTCTAATTGGGTCTAATCGTATTTGCGGGTTCGTGCCGTGTTCACCTATTATTTAATCGTGTTAATCGTGTTCGACCCGGTTAGATCGAGACCCATTAAGGGAGGACCCAAACCCGCTTAAGTCGTGTCTTGTCTAGACCCAGATTGCCAGCCCTACTTAGCATCTTAGTGTAATTTTTTTTAGTATCTTAGGGTGTGTTTGGGGGGTAGGATAAGTGGTGGATTGGATTGGATAAGATTAAAATTGATCCCAATCCATTGTTTGATGCATGCCAAGGATTCTATTAGTTTTTGTGGGGTCCATCATATAATCCCATTCCTTTGGGATAACTAATCCCATGCAAAAGTGTGGGATAAAAATTATCTCACTCTCAAATTAATATGAATCCCGTTATAAAAAAATATTTTTGCTTTAAACTTTAATTTAAATATATATTGTTGGTGTAAATTTAAACCAACAACGTGATCCGCGCCTCTAGGATGTGATGCAGCAATGAAAAGTATTTTTTGGTCGCAATTAAGATTAAGAAAACGGTAAACCAGGGAATCTTTTAAGTGGTTTGGCCCTCTTCCAGTATAATAACCTACGTCCACTGAGAATAGTATTAAGAATACTTTGATTACAAGAAATTTCGACCAACCCCCTCTCTAGTTCCTCAATTCCTTTTTTATAGTCGAGAAATTGAGGTTCGGAGAGGGAAAAACCATAACGCACGATCCCTTAAATATTGAGAGTAAATACTGAATTAAATGTGCAGTTATCCCTCTCTAAAGACTCGGGAATTGAATATCCTGACTGTTATATCAATCGCGAATCTTACGGGCTTAATTACAAAACATCTCACGATCGGGGCGAGAAAAGCAGAACAGAAAGAGAGACCTAAACTACCACATGCGGACTTCATCTTCGATCGGGAATCACCAGCTTCGCGAGTTGAGTCCTTTGTCTTGAGTGAAGTCCTTGCTTCTTCTCCGAGGCTACCTTCGCGGAGGGTGGATCATCTTCGATGATCCGCGGCCTTCTTGTCCGTCACTCCCTCTCCGAGGGTCTTGTCATAAAACCGACATTACCTTCGGTGGTGTTTTTCTTGCTTATCGTCGTGGGTGCAAAATCGATGATCATCTTCGACGATCCTCGTCCCGTCTTCGTCCGTGGGAAGCCTCTGCGATGATGTGGAATTCCTTTATTGTTGGTATCGAGGGCTTGCGCTCGCATTTAATGTTCTTCGGAGACTCCGCCCCCGAGGCTACATTTGATGACGAAAAATCACTTACAACATATATAAATACATTTATTTAAATATTTTAATATTTTCACATGCCTTGTCATTAATTTTTTAAATATTTTAATAAAGATAATAATCCAATCCAATACTACCCCAAACATGTAATAGTATTAAATATAATCCAATCATATCTAATCCAGTCCAATCCAATCCAATCCAATCCAATTCAATCCTATCCTATAACTCATATCCAATCCAATTAAATCAATCAAATTCAATCCGACATACCAAACGCAACGTCAGTATATTTTTTTTTATGGTCTATTTTGTGTAGGTGGTTTGAGTGTCTATCTCATGTAGGTCTATTTTATAGTATGAGAGTTTTATAATATGCTCAAATGCTGTCGTGCCAAAGAATGTGCTATATTTGAGTTATCGCTTTTTGTAATATCATGTTAAACATATTATAGCATTAAAGATGAAATTATAATGCTACATATAACACAACAAACCAACAATAGTATAAATATAAAATGACATTGTTGTAACCACAATATTGTTATATACTTAGTGTTAAATTTAGTACAAAGATCGTACATATTAAAATTATGTTAAATATGGTATAAAGTTGGAGAAGAAATTTTAACTCAAATGCAATATTTTAGTATTAACATGCATTAGATGCCCTGCCCTCACGAAATTTACATTGTATTATTTGACCACATTAGTCAAATTGTCATTGCAAATGAAATAGACACTAGAGAAGTAATTTAATGACCAAAAAAAGTTAAATGATCTGAAAATTTGTCAGTAACTATTAGTCAGAAACGTAATTTAACAACATAAATATCACATCATTTTAGTTATTTTCTTTTTGTACAAGTTTAAGGTACCAAAAAGAAAAAGGGGAAAAAAAAAAAAAACTTAAATTGTATGGACTTTTGCAACTCCACGAAGCTTCATGTCCATTATCCATCTATTATTCAAATATTTGATTTTTCTGCTTTCACTTTCACCCTCTAAACTCTCTCTCCTTCCCAAAAACTCCACAGTTCTTCATTGCATAATTCCCATTTCTTCTTTATTTTTGTTTCCTCTGTCCCTTTCTGGTCCATATAATCTGATCAAAGAAACCGCGTAAAGGTCACTTTTCCTTTCGATAGTTGTTGAAGATTTTGCTTTCATTTTTTTTTGTTCAGTGAATAGAAGTCAGAGAGTTAAGCTCTTCTTCTTCATCATCACCATCATCTGATTATGATGATGATGATGATGATGATGATGATAGTGGTGTTTTGTTTCTCTTGAGTTTTTTTCAGTTTAGAGCTTGAATATTATGGTTTGTAATTTCTTGTTCTCATAGGAAAGGTTCAAATTTCCCTTCCTGGGCTTCGCTTGAAAGTAGATTTGAGTACTCTAAATTTTGTTCTTTTCCAATCAACTTTTATTTGGGATTCAAACAAGAAAGTCTCTCTTCACACAAAAACCTTTCTGCTTTTTTTTTTTTTTTTTCAGAGCTTGAATATTATGGTTTGTAATTTCTTGTTCTCATAGGAAAGGTTCAAATTTCCCTTCCTGGGCTTCGTTTGAAAGTAGATTTGAGTACTCTAAATTTTGTTCTTTTCCAATCAATTTTTTATTTGGGATTCAAACAACAAAGTCTCTCTTCACTCAAAAACCTTTCTGCTTTTATCCTAAATGGCCTGAGCTCTAAAAAAAAAAAAAAAAAAAAAAAAAAAAAAAAACCAGATCCGAGCCATAGCCAAAATTTTTTTTTTTTTTAATAACTTGGCTTTAGTTTCTCCAGTTTTTGTCGAATGGAAGAGTCGAAATCGGCCATCGGAAAGCAGCACATGATGGCTGCGTTTCTTCACTTGACAAAGGCGATGGTGGAGAGCGATTACGTCACTGAAGACCTGAAGAAAATCCTCGGCGATCTCGACGCGCACTTGTCGTCCATGGTCGTGATCGCGCAGACCGACGGCGGGGGATTCTCCGCTCTCGAGCGGCGCCTCCGCCGCGCCGAGGCCAGCGTCGCGGCGTGGGGGACGGGCGGCGCTGCCGAGGCCTCGAAAAATTTCGAAACCGTCGAGGAAATCCACGCCCTGATGGAGAGCCTCAGAGCCTCGGCGGCGGCGTCGTCGGCGCAGGACGACGACTATGAGTACGGCAACAGGCCGATCCCGACGGAGCTTCTCCGCCGCGCGGAGAGTCTTCTCCACACGGCGATGTCGATGCTCGAGGAAGACTTGCTCTGTACGCTTCACCGCCACAAGCAGTACTTCGAGCCGGAGTACATGTCCTTCCGATCCTGCGTCTCCGACATGGCCTACGACGAGTCGTTTATCTCGGTGGAGGAAGATTCTCCCGAGGAAGCGCCGACGAGGATGAGCACGGCGGGCAGCGAGCCCGACGACTGCCTCGTCGATCTGATCGAGCCTCATGTGGTCCCTTGTCTCAAGTCGATTGCGGGATTGATGTTCGCTTCGGATTACGGGAAGGAATTCTGCCAGGCTTTCGTGAAGGCGAGGAAAGCGGCGTTAGACGAGTATTGGGAGATTTTGGGGATGGAGACTTTCAGCGTCGAGGAGGTTCTCAAAATGGAGTTGAAGAGCTTGAACCTCGAGATCAAGAGATGGAGTTGGATCATGAAGATCATCTTCCGAGTCTACCTCCCGAGCGAGAAGCGCCTCTGCGAGCAAGTGCTTGGGGGTTTCGGGTCGGTCGGCCCCTACTGCTTCACCGAGACGTCGAAGGCCGTGACGGCGTACCTCTTGAACTTCGGCGAGGCTGTGGCCATGGGGAAGTGCCAGCCCGAGAAGATGTTTCGCTTGCTCGATATGTACGAGGTCCTCGCGGATCTTCTGCTCGACATAGACAGCATGCTGCTGGAAGATGCGCGAATCGAGTTTCATGAGTTATTGGGGAAGCTAGGCGATTTCTCGAGGGCGACGTTTGAAGAATTTAAGCGCTGCATCGCTTCGAGCACATCCACCACTCCTTTCCCAGGCGGCGGGGTTCACCCGCTCACGAAGTATGTCATGAACTACATCAATACCTTAGCCGAGTACACCGACACGCTCGACGTCCTCCTGAAGGACACTCAAGAATCCGAATTCGGGGCAGGGAGTCATCCCGAGGACAATGTTTCTTCGAATCCAACACATTGTCCCACAGCCGTCCATCTGCGATCAATCATGTCCACTCTCGAAATTAGACTCGAAAACAGGTCCCAATTGTACAAGGACGGGGCATTGCGACATGTCTTCTCGATGAACAACACCCACTACATTGTCCAAAAGGCGAAGAGCTCCAAGCTCGGGCTGCTATTCGGGGACGCCTGGATCAAAGAGCACATGGCCAAAGTTCTGCAGCACGCGACGGGCTACGAGAGAGTCACTTGGAGCTCTGCGCTTGCGCTGCTGGGGTCGAATCACGGGAGAGCTCTGCCAAAGGCAGTCTTCAAAGACCGGTGTCGAAGTTTCAGCACCGCCTTCGAAGAGGTTTACAGAAACCAGACGGCCTGGTACATCAAGGATCCGCAGCTGAGAGACGATCTTCAGATCTCGATCTCGCAGAAAGTCATCCACGCGTACCGGAACTTTACGGGGAGAAACTCCGACGACGAGAAGCACATCAAGTACTCCGCTGAGGATCTGCAGATGTTCCTCTTAGACCTCTTTGAAGGCTCACAAAAGTCGCTGCTAAACTCACGCAGAAAATGATTACTCCTTTTTTTTTTTTTTTTTGTTATTTTTAGCATTCTTTTCTTCTTTTTGAGTAGCATAACTCAGATGTAAATTGTCATAATGGTTATTGTACAAATACATTGTTGTATCAGCAAACAAACAAATCAGTTAGTTTTTGTGTTCAATTTCACTCAAACCAGCCATTTTTTCTTTTCCATAACTGGTTTTGTTATGAATTATTGATTGGAAATTCAAACCAAAGTCACTATATTGTGTTTTTTTTTTTTTTTGCCCTTCTTTATGGGGTAAAACAAATTAGCACAAAATCTTAATTCAGGCAATTAAGAACTTGAATTGATACTCAGTAAAAGACTAAGACTAACTAGCCTGGCAAACGTTCAATATATGTTCACATAGTTTTCTTCTTTTTGAGTAGCATAACTCAGATGCAGAGTGTCATAATGGTTATTGTCAATAGATTCTCTAAAGAAGAGTTATCCTCTTGTACAAATACTTTGGTTTTGTGTATTTTTTTTTTTTTTTTTGCTGGATCTCTTGTACAAATACATTGTTGTATCAGCAAACACTCAAATCAGTTAGTTTTGTGTTCAATTTCACTCAACTGAAGCCAGCCATTTTTCTTTTCCATTACTGTTCTTGTTAGGAGTTATTGATTGGAAATTCAAATCATCTTAATTCAGGCAATTAAGTACTTGAATTGATACTCAGTAAAAGACTTACTAGCCTGGCAAACGTTCAATATATATTCACATAGTTTTCGAAGTATGTGTTGTTTGAAAAAAAAAAACATTTAAATAAGTCATTTCGAAGTAGATTAAATAGTTGAGATTTAATCATATTGTATTGAGATAAAAAAAATTTAAAAATAAAAATAAAATGAAAATATTTGAATGGTGTAATCAAACCAGGGTTAGAATTAAAGGTTTTTTTTTTTTTTTTAAGAAAGTCAATTTATGTTAAGCTTGACTTGGGTTGACTAAATGCAGTCCACAAATAGGCAAAGAGATCATCCGGGTGTCGTGCTGTTTGTCCTTGAGATTTCATTTCATTCATTAAAACAAAAACAAGAAAAGGAACCAAAGAAAAGCAATGGTGTGTCAACATATTGTTATGGAAAAATTCAAATCTCATTAAGAAAATTATAAAGTAGATATAATTACAAAAAATTAAAACACCAACAATAACATAAAGGCAGGTTGAAAAATATGACAAATGTTGTGAATACAAAGGCTTTTATGAGCATTATTTACAATCGTTTGTTCAATCGTTACAACTTACAAGTTACAAAGTACAATGCTTGAATGCGAAATAGGTACAATGCACGTGACTTTTGTTAGGTCATTGTTTATCATTTTCTTTCATTTCGTTGTCTTCCTTTCTTTTCGGGGGTTTTTTATTTTTTATTTTTTTTGGGATAAGATATTGCTTATTTTATAAGAAATTGAAATAATTTTATACCCGGGACATTTTGACTTGACCAAATTGGATTCGAGAAGATTGGGACTGAAAATTTTTTGTAATAAAATCAGAGCCGGCCTTCTAAGACCCTTCAACATTTCACACACACACACACACACACAAAATAGTAATAATAATTAAAAAGAAAACCAACGACATAATTTATCACACAGAAACACAAACCATATATCAACTCCCCAATATGGGTCCTGCCCCATGAAAGAAGTCTTGAAATAGTTTTTCTCATTTTGTTCCATAATCAATACCAAATATATATATATATATATATATATATATATATATCTTGAATTTGTAATGATAATTTCAGAAAAAGAAATTATATATTTGTTACTATTAGACCTATATTTTCAAAAATATTTGAAAATTTTAGTTATTCTTATCAATATTCAAAATTCATTAATTCGATCACAAATTTTAATTTAATACGTGTTTACCCCTCTCAATGAGTATCCTATTGATATAACCAATTTCCTTCATTTTTTTACCCTCTGAATGTTTTCATATTTTATTTGTCCTTTTGTTGCTTTGTTGTTTCTCATTATTATATTTGGCAAGCCTTAGTTAAGCTATTTGCTTGACTATAAGACATACCTTCTGGCTGAAATAAACCTTACGTTTATCGGTTTATGTATAGAAATGATTTTTTTAAATATATAATTCATTTAGAATATATATGATCTTTGTCTTTCTTTTGTGAAAATGATATTTGTAAAGGTGGTAATATTCTATTTCTCCCAAATTAAGATATTTAAGAAACATAATGATGCAACCTATATTACCCATGCTTTTTCTTTTGTTGATTCAATTTATATAATGGTTAAAATATTATTTTTTTCATGAGTTTAATAAATTTATAAAACATTTTTCTCCTATATTTTATTTCTTAGGTTGAATCTTACTTAATATTTTAGTCTCTCTCCTTTTTTGCCAAGGGGAGGGCAAAGGATTTTAAAATATTTGAAGAGAATATTTAGGACTTTTTGTTATATGTGATTATTATTTATTTATTTTATGATTATGAGGTGATCTTGTAAACATTTTGAAGTCAAATTTATAAATTAATTTCAAAGATATTTTGGAATAAATTAATGATTTTTTAAACTTTTAGTATTTAAATTTAGTCCAAACCTGATCTAGCATTTGGGTCACCTTTTCTCAAATGAATATCCATGTCGTTAATACTAATTTTCATCTTTATAATATATATATATATATATATATAGAAACTCTAAATTCTAAATAGATTTATTTTATATTTTGGCAAATCTATGTCATGGTATATGTTGGTATATAGATATAATTATCTTCCATAATAATATTGATGTGTAGTTTTTCTTACTATTGGCTAATATTTATTGTCTTTAATAGGTTGTGCAACTAAATAATAATCAAATAATAAAAATAGTATTTAAAATAATACAAGTTCATTAGAGTATTTTATGTCAAATATAATATTATGATCTCTTTTTTTTTTTTTTTTTTGTCAATTAGGCAAATAGCCATTTTGGACTGTGTGTTTTTAAAAAATAGTCACAGTTTCAAAAAATTTAAAAACTAGCCATAAAACTGTAAGAAATTTCTGACACTAGGCAAAAATTTTGTCAGAAATTTCTTACATGACTAGTTTTTAAATTTTTTGAAACTGTGACTATTTTTTAAAATCATTTTGTAAACAGTGGCTATTATCTTAAAAATTCTTTTTTTTTTTTGTCAAATTTGGCATTAGCATTTTCATTGAATATGGTCTTAGAATAACTTTTATGCATTCCATTAGTCGCCTTGTAAATAAAGAACTGCAATGAGTAAACCGTCACTCCTTAAAATAATTACCCAGTAACTAGTGGAATTTGGTGTTTATCTCTCTTACTCGCATCCTAGATAGAAGTGTCACCTATCGTGATCAAGGGGAGATGCCGCAAGAAAGAGACCGTGAGGACTAAGTCGGGAAATCTAGGACCTTAGGTAAGTAGATTTCCACTGTGACACGAGCAGAGTTTATAATGTTTGATTGCCTATGTGTGGGTATGTGGATTCTCTCTTAGCATGTGATGTTTTAGTTAGGTATCAATGAACTTGGTTGATATTGCTATTTGCTTGGGATACGAGGTTCACGTGCTTTTTGGCCATTCTTTAACTCGCAAGTATGAGATTGTGGGCTGATGTGTCTTTTTTGTACATGTGTGTGTGTGATTATTGTCTGTGGGTATGAGACCACAGATATAAAACTACCAGAGCCGTGTTGTTGTCATTATGTTGCAGGGGAAGAGAAGTTTTTGGACGACTCAATGGGCCAATAGTCACGACAGGTCCCAGAATGGCCCGACGGGGCAGTTGCTGCAATAGGTTCCAAAACAGCCTAATAATACCACTAGCCGCGAGAGGTTTCGAAATGGACCAATGGGCTTAGAGGAGTCCAACAGATGGTCCTCCTCATAAAACATGACATGGCGATCAAGATCGGCTTGACGGGGTGAGTTGTAGAACTCCAAAACAGCCTCATGGAGTGAATTGCAGAACTCCAAAACAACCTTATAGGGCCGTCGTGTGCAAAATGTTTCGGAAAGTGCAGAGAGGCCCAAAAGAGGACAAGTTCTCACAAGTACTAGAAGAAATTTCAGTGCGACCCAAGGGGCCTATGATCAGGATAGGTTTTAGATTAGATCGATGAGACGATTGCACAATTGGTTTCGAAATGGCCCGATGGGGCCACTGGTTGCGAGGTTTCGAAAAAGCCTGCAAAGCCTAGAGAAAGCCAAGCAAGGATCTTTAATTAGTAAATCGTTTGTACACGTACTTTAGTAAGATTAGTTGAAAATCGTGAAACTTAAGGTGAGTTAGAAAAGTCCAGATTGACTCTCGAGTCGCAACTACTTGGTCGTTAAGTTCGACTTCTATAACGAATTCTATGTTATGATTCTTTTAGCTTTTGCATTGCTTGTAGATTCAGTAATCTATATCTAAAATCTACTTATTGAGCTATGAGTATACTAGTGTGCTTGTGTTGTAGGTAAGCTAAAGGGAAAGCTTGAGGGTTATACAACAACGATGGAAGACGGCGGGTGCATACAGGTAGGGGTGGCAATTCGTGTCATGGGTCATGTTTGTGTCGTGTCTTATTCATGTCCAAGTAATTTTGAGCAGACCCAGACACGACGCATTTATTAATTATATCTAGAATAAGGATCCAGACACGACCTATTTATTTTTTAACAGACTCATACACGACCCATTAAGACGCGGTTATTATTTGTGTCTTAATGGGTCGTGCAGACCCATGAACCCATTTATTTCAATGGGTCTAAATCGGTCACACGACCTATTTTTAAATGGGTTTAAACGGGTCTTGAACCCAATAAGACCCATTTATCCCAAAATGAATTAACTATAAAATCACTTAAAATTAAGTGATTAATATACCTAAAACATAGTGATAGTCTATCAATATTAAACATAACCACAAGTTATTCCCTTAAAACATAAATAAATAAATAAATAAACTAACAATCAATCAAACAAAACCATCAAGCATAACCATAATAGCCAAATAGTTAAGAAATATAATAAAGAAAAAAAATATACACAATAATATGCAAAAGTCAAAATAAGTAAGAGAAAAATACAAAACATTATAGAAGAGCCAACATAGTTAAGAAATACAATAAAGAATTAAATATATATATATATATATACACACACACATATGGGTATTAAACGTGTGGTAGATGTGTCTACCCATTAAGACCCGTTTACCGTTTAGTAAATTGTATTTTAACGGGTCTTATTGGGTCGTAATCGTGTCTATCCATTTGAGATCTAATTATTAATCGTGTCTAATTGGGTCTAATCGCGTTTCCGGATTCGTGCCGTATTCACCCGTTATTTAATCGTGTTAATAGTGTCCGACCCGTTAAGACCCATACCCATTAAGAGAGGACCTAGACTAGCTTAAGTCGTGTCGTGTCTCGTGTCTGGACCTAGATTGTCGGCCCTACATACAAGTCCGATCTTGGGAGTATTCTTGAGTTTTTGAATGTTGTGAGAAGACGGTTAAAAACCATGCTTTAATAGTAAAAGTTTAATTATGTAATTTGATGAAAAAGTTCAAGTTTGTCCGTATTTCCAAAACTAAAATATTATTCTATCTTACAAATTATATCGTATTCATACATTACTGCTAATATGTTTGTTTTAAGATTTGGGTCGTTGCAAAAATTCTTTATTGTTAGTAACACATGTAATATTGAGAATTAGACTATATGGTTGTGTATGGGGCATGTGATAATAGTAGTATTTGATTATTATAATCCTAATCTAATGTTTATTGTTTATTTAAGATATGATTATTTTAATAGGGTCCAACTTTTAATCTCATGTGGGTAGGATAATAAATGGAGGAATTATAAAACATGGTCATTCTTAGTATCATTTAATAAACAATGTCCAAATTGTGTACTTTTTTTTGTTTCCGCTTTATATTTGTAATGTAAAGTTTATGGCATAAATTCAAAGTGCGAGACACATGTATAGAGATTATAATTATGACAAAAGATTGACATTTATCAAAATCCCCCGTAATAATGCATATGCCCAAGGAGGAGATAAAAATTATCTAATGACAAAAAGATATGAGCCCCACTTAAAATTAGTTTCTTATTTATTTTATATTTTAATTTAAAAGAAAAGTTTATTAAATTAAATATTTAATTACTTTTATATTTATTTACCAGATGAGGCTGTGGTGAGGAACATTTTTCATCCCAACCGTAGGGAACGCTTGAGTGATGACGTAGCATTAGTCAATATTCGATTTGATTGGTTACTTGCTCTATTAAATTGATAGTCCTGACTACAGAGAAACATTGCCCTTGTCATCAAGTGATTTTTTATTATTATTTTTTTTCGTAAACCCATAAAAAAAAAACCCTTAACAAAGTTACAAACTCATAGTTCATCCAGGATGCAATCCACTTGTTGGGTTTCTTCCACGGGACAATGGCTATTGGAGTTTCAAGCAAATTAAAAGTTAGAATTTTTTTTTTTCACAAAGTAAAAACCCCCAAAGTTCTTTTTTGCAAACTTGTTCTTCAGAATTTCTGGTCTTAATATTATTAAATTTCGGATCAAAATTTTAGAATCTTGTTCTTTAAATTTTTTTCAAATCTTGTTGCAAGGATTGTGATAGATGAACACGATTTTATATGGATTGTCATGGACATAAGAGGGTTTATTGTCGATTGAAAAAGTGAGATGAACTAGTTGGAGATTTAATACGTTGTAGTTCTTTACCAAAAGTTTGGAGTTTT
The DNA here is from genome assembly GCA_018132145.1 of Boehmeria nivea var. tenacissima. Classification (NCBI taxonomy): domain Eukaryota; kingdom Viridiplantae; phylum Streptophyta; class Magnoliopsida; order Rosales; family Urticaceae; genus Boehmeria; species Boehmeria nivea. The sequence goes on from CM030882.1 coordinate 6,332,691, forward strand.
GAAAAGAGGAAATCCAGAATTGAAGGCCTGATGAGCAACGAGAAGAAAGTGGAAAAAAGATAAACAATTACATGGAACAAGGTTCACCGTAAGGGTTTTCTTAAGTGGGTCTTGCCACTGATCCTTTAATTCTTGACCGTTAGATCGCCCCATACAGCTGCTTCCTTATTTATCATCTATTTTAACATTTTAAAATGTAATTATAATCCAATATAACATCACATATTAACACATAATAACACTAAATATATATCCGATCTAATCCAATCCAAAGTAAATAATCCTATTCTACGCACCAAAGGACCGTATACGTAACATTACCTTGCGGGAACTCATTCTTAGCTTGTTCTATTGACAAACAGATTGACTTTTTTTCCGTACAAAGAAAAGAAAAAAAAAATAATCTTTTTTGGTGGGTCAAAACTTGCCAATCAAGAAAGTTGGGTAAGTTCTTTACCTCATGAATGCGACAAGACTCTAAGAGGTCTGTTTTTCCAAATACTAGAAAGTGAGTACAAATCTACACAATAGGCATTAAGGAAAAGGCAAGATCTTTGTGGTACTTTTCGCATTTGGAGATTAGTATTCAAGTTTCATTCTACACTTATGAGCTATGACTCTCTTAAGATGACCCATTCAGTGAATAGATCTCTTCAGCTTTTAAAAATTGTGGTTAAAACTTGTGATTAGAGAATCCTAATACAAATTGAAGTCAATAGTCATCAACCAAGCTGTCTATTCTCAAGATTTCATATTGTGAGAGATTTTTCTAAATTTAGGTAAATCAAATCTAAAGATATACGGCGCAAGATTTTTTAATACTCTCTCAGACTCCGTTTGGTAAGAAGAAAAGAAAATTAGATAGAAAAGAAAATATAAAGTGATAGAAAATAGAGAGAATGGAGAGAAAATATTTTTCCTTTTATGGTGTTTGGTATGCTTGGAGGAAAAGAAAATATTTGGTTAGATAATTATAATTTTATATGTTATTTTGATTATTTTAATTTTAAAATATGGATAAAAGAGTGATTTTACTCTTGGATGTGTGGATAAAAGTTTTCCTTTCATTATTGAAAGGATAAAAATGTGTGGGTTCCACATGTGTTATTTATCCATATTATTTTTTTTTCTTTGAAATTTCCTCTCTTACAAAACAACTAAACTTATCTTTTTCCATCCAATAATCCACTCATATTTTTCTTTCTTTCTTATTTTTTTGGGAGATTTTGAGGAATCCCCCATTCTTGGCACAATAATAATTTATACCCTATGTGTGTTACACTTTTGAGCCCCAAAATTTACACTATAAACTAAAGTGAAAATAAATAGAGCATACCACTTGGGTATAGATTATTAAGTGGCATAAAAAATGACTTTATTTTGAAATTCTCCTTTTTTTGTTCTACCAAACGGACTCTCAGTCTCTCTCATCATACTCTCGTATTCCTAGTCTCTTTAGTTTCCTTTCATTTTAATTTTTATGAATTTGTAATGATAATTTCAAAAAAAAAAGATATTATCTATTTATTACTATTAGACCTATATTTACAAAAATATTTGAAAATTTTAGTTGTTCTTATCAATATTCGAAATTCATTAATTCGATTATAGATTTTAATTTAATACGTTTTTACCCTCTCAACGAGTATCCTATTGTTTTTTTGCCCTCTCAATGTTTTCATATTTTATTCGTCCTTTTGTTGCTTTGTTGTTTCTCATTAGTACTAGTAAAATCACGTGATAAAATAACTAGTTAAATGATTAAATAAAAAAAAAACTTGCTAATGAACCATTTAGAAAATAAAAAAAAATCTATAAAATCACTTCATACACAAGTATATTATATTTTTCATGTACTAATTGTTTTAAAGTAGACTATTCATATAGAATTTTTATTCACCCATTATTTTTGGAATATTTTTGTTTCTTTAGATCTCATCTTTCATTCTCATTCTTGATCAAATTTGTACTCATCTGATAAGCTTTCGCAAAATATATCATTTTAATTTTTTAAACAATGTTGATTTGCATTCCTTTGACAAATTGGACTATACGTTTTGAAAAAAAAAATATGAGTATTTTGAATTATTTATTTTGGATGAGTGGTTTGATCACATATTTTATAATGATTGTCGACTTTTTGAATTTCGAGGTGGTTTGAATTGTTGAGATTAGAAAACTAAAAAAATAATAAAAATAAGTTGAATGAAAACATTTACGAATGATTCAATCCATTTGAATGGATTGAAAATGGGCTCGAACATCAAGCTCTTTAATAATAATAAGAGTCACTTTGTATAGTTACTATAAAAAAAAATGCTATAAAAATTTGATAAAAAAATCTAACTTGAGAGAAGAAGAAAATTTTTTTAAAATCCTCAGCTAGAGCATGGAGTAATTATACAATATCAAACATTAGAAACTTATAAATTTTTTTTTCTCACGCATCAAGATGACACTGAAAAAAAAAAACCCGAAGGAAAACTAAATAAAAAGAAGAATAAAAAAGTTTACCAAAAATTGGAATAGAAAAGGCATAAAAAAAGCATTTAAAGTAAAAATAATGATGTTTAAAAAGTATTAAAAAAACAAAATTAGAAGGAGAAATATTAGTATATAAAATAATAAAAAATATATAACTATAAGATTTTAAATATTTATAATTAAAAAATTTGTCTATGTAATTATAATATATGTTATAAACAAGTTATATATGTATATATACATGAGAGGGTGTGTATGAGAATAAGTTAGATTTTTGTGATGTATTTGGAAGTTGCAAGGAAAAAAATTGAAAGAGACAATAGCAAAAAGAAAAAAGAAAAAAAAAGTCAAGTGGAATAAAGTGATAGAGAGTCGTGAGTAGGTGGGGGTACATGTGTGGAGTTCGGGAAATGAAAGAGAAAAGAAAATAAAAAAAGGTAGAGAGATTCACAAAAAAAAAAAAAAAAATCATACAAACATAATTTTTTTTAATAATCGCTAATAAAAAAAATTGTAAAAAAAGACATTATTAAAAGAAAATAAATATTTAATAATAAATTATATGTAATAAAATTATTTTCCTTGTTACACAAAACAAATAATCCGAAAGCAATTGAAATACGTTTTGTTTAATTATAAAAAATGATCATTTCGTTTAGGAGATTTAAAAACATGATCAATGTTTTAACAAACTAAAATGTAAAAAATAAAAAATATGAAGAATTTATAATCTCACAGTTATTAAATATAACAGATAAAATTAAAATATTTTTAGCAAAGAATGTTTCATTAAGATTTCCATAAATGAGTGCACTTTTACAATTTCAAAAAAGTATATGAAGAATTTTATAATTTATCAAACACCTCAAAATAAAAATTAAAAAAATCAAAAGAAAAAGCTTAAGGAAAATAATACTTGCACTAAAAAAATATGCGACAATAGACGTTAAAAGATGAAGAAAAAATATTTAATTCAACTATGACAAGAAAATTATTTTTTGAGATTACCACGATAAAAAATAACGGTTTAAATGTTTGAAATAAAAAATAAAAAAATGAGAGAGAATAAGAATTTTGCAAACAAATCCCTCAAAATTTATGAAAAATGCCATAAAATTTTTCCCAACAAGCCTTTTTTTGCAAAAAAAAAAAAGTGTTTTGCGATGCGGGTGTGGGGATACACGCGCGCCTATTGGGTGTGTGTAAAAGCTGGATGGAAATAAATATTAAAAAAAACCTCAAACATGTCGATAAGGAGTGTGGTTACCCACACTTCTTAATATAATAAGGGATTGACAAGCCTTAGGTAAGCTATTTTGCTTGACTATAAGACATACGTTTTGGCTCAAATAAAACTTACGTTTATATATAGAAATGATATATATATATATATTTTGGATTAATTTCATCATTTTTCCCTATACTTTATTAACCCGAATCTCAAATAAAATGTACGTTTATATATAGAAATGATATATATATTTTGCCTCCCGTTTTTGTTTGTCCATGGGTCCGGAACCCATTTCTATATTTCCGCAAAAACGGGTCTCGTGACCTGTTTTTTTTAAAATTTTTTTTATATGACCGTTGCTTAAACGATCGAAAAAGAGAAAGAAAGAAAAAAGACCGTTGCATAACAAATTAAGTGGATGTATGATATCCGAGTTTTGACTATATGGAGACTACTGAGCAAGACAACGAAAATACAACAATAGCGGACCTCCGCCGAATGATTCGGAGCTATTACCGGATGTTAGTGTTTCTGGTTCAAGCGCGATGCCTACAGCTCCTGTTAACCCTGGGTGAAGAAGTTTTTGAGGAATCTCAAAATCCTAATGAAGATGCATACGAAGTTTTGCCAGAAGTTAACTTCGACAGTTTGACAAGATTTTGATCATTATGAGCCAAATCTTGGATACGGGGATTGGCAGCTTTGGGGTGTTTGTAAATTATGCAAAACACGTTTCAACGCAGCATCTACTCAAGGAACAAACCACTTGAGGAACCACGAGACGAGGTGCAAGGCAAAATACGCGGCGATAGGAGTGGCATAGGGGGGAACTGCATCGGCCGCCGGAACATTACCTTACAACCCTAATGTAGGTAGAGAAGCTTTAGCACAATTTATATGCAGCACCAATCTTCCGATTGGATTCGATGAGCATCCGACTTTTCAAAAGTACATGAAAACTTTTATTCTACAATTTCAATCTGTTTCTAGAAATACGACAAGGAGTGATGTAGTTAACTATTATAATAGGAGGAAAGTCGGTCTTATAAAAGAATTCCATAAGGGTTCATTTTGCGTAGGTTTGACTTCTAATGTATGGACAAGGCAATCCAAGGAGGTTTATATTAGTGTAGTCACTCATTACGTAGACGATGACTAGAACTTGCAAAAAAGAATTATATGACATGACTCCACCTTTTAGATATCGCACACACTGGCACGAATATTTGCGAGTGTATTTTAAATGTTTTAATAGATTATGATCTAGAAAATAGAATTATTGCTGTGACTCTGGACAATGCGTCCGTAAATAATATAGCAATAGAAACACTTAGACCATTAGTTAGTGGCTATCACGATGTACTTTTACATTAGTGGTCCGCTTGCCATAATATTAACTTAATTGTAAAATCTAGTTTAGATATTATTCATGAGAGTATCGAAAGGATTAGACAGGGCATTTTGTACTTAAACGCTAACCCGAAGCGATTGGCTTCATGAAAAAAATTTTGCAGGCACAATTGTATGCGTTGTAGGACGTTTGGACTAGATGTCCCAACCTGTTGGAACTCAACTTACCTGATGCTGTTGAAAGTCATACCATACAAAGCTATTTTCATAACATGGCTTCACCGACCTAGAGCTTGGTGAAAAACTCTTGACGGACGATGATTAGAGAATCGCTGAAGCGATGCTTAGTTTTCTTAAAATATTTTATTTGGCTACTGTTTCTTTGTCAGCTTTTTATAACCCCATGATGAGCTACAAATTGTACAAATATTTAGCATGAGATTAAGTGCGTTTTGGGTGCCAAGAACATGTTTAAGTGATAAAAATGGATACTTATTGGTTGATTTGTGTTATTAGGTTGTATTGGAGCCATCGGACAAAGCAAAGTAGCAAAGAAAAGCTAAAACGGAGCAGCGCCGCAGCACCCGAAAGACCCCGCCGCAGCGCCATCACGAGCAAGGAATACGTGTCCACTGAGCATTTATTAAATCAACATAGGATGTTTGTGGCTAGAAGTAGCATGAATATTTTATGTGGCTTTGTGAATTTCTGTACTTAATTCGATTATTTTTAAATTCTAACATTCGAGAGACGAGGCATTTAATTAGTAATTAGAACCGCATTTGTTCGAGAGAAACTTGTAGTTTACTTCTGTTAATTCGCCATCAATCATAATTTAGGAACCGTTAAATTGAATTGGTTACGAACATGACAAATAGGATGAAATCGAAACCTTATGAGCTTTTTATTCATTGATATTGCATATTTGACTTCATTGCAATTTAGTTAATTCAATTCAGTCGTTTATTAAATATATGATTATTTCAAATAGTGATAAGAATTCATTAGTTTGGTAATTAATTCTCAAGTCTTCGAGGGAACGATATCATACTTAACACTCTATTACTTGTGGCGACAACGTGCACTTGCGTTTGCAACCAACACCCTATAAGTTATTTAGCATTGCATGAGATATTAGAAATATCTATCTACTTGTTTTGTGCAATATAGGGATTTCGAGTTGTTAAAACCCGTGATCGTTGATATAGAAGAGAAGTTCAAGAAGTATTGGACAAAATACCTTACTTGTACTCCTTTGGTTTTATATTAGACCTATGGATGTGACTTACCAAATTTTTTGATATACTTCGTCTTATTGGAAACAATATAGGCATTCCTAACACTAATACAATTTACAAAGACACTAAAGCTCGTTTCTATGCTATTTTTAGTTCTTACGAGGATGAATTTTGCAACGAAGACACCCAACCCTCGGAGGTGGAAGTTAGCCTTTACGACTCGCCAGTGAAGAGGACATACCATATGTTGGCGGCAGCCGGGACGAGTCAGTCGTCAACGTCATCACACAGCAGGTCAAGTCCAAGCTCCCAACACACTGAAGTCCAGAAATATATCAACTCATGCAGTACACAGAGATTGTGTCAGCATGCAGTACATAATCTCGACGTCCTAAGGTGGTGAAAGGAGCATCAAGTTTCATTCCCCATCCTATCGCATTTTGCTAGAGACGTCTTAAGCGTACCTGTCTCATCAGTTTCTTCTAATCGGCTTTTAGTTCCGCCGGTCTCATCCTTGACGAGCACCACCTATCGCTTAAATCTGATATGGTTGAGATATTGACCTTGGTAAAAGATTGAGAATTAGCTTATAGGCGATCTCAAGAAACAGCTAGGAATTTAGCGGAATTTATGGAATATTTCAAAAACTTGTACATCGAGGATGATTCACAATCTACTCGGGATTAGAATTATGTATTTTTCATTGTTGTTGTTTTATTTTTCATTATAATTTTTATTAAGTTTGTATTTTTCATAATTTTCAATAAAATGAGGTATTTATTTAAAGTATTAAGGAGCTTGTTATTTTGTACATAATGTAAAACCTGTTTTTTTTTACAAATTAATTTAATTTTATCCTATAAATAATATGAAAAAATTAAATAACCAAGTAACCAACCAATTTTAACAAAAACAACTAAATTAAAAAAAAAAGCCACATTTATTTTAAAAACAAACATCCAAATTAAAAAAAAACCATCAAAATTTAATTTTAAAAAAAAGGGGCGGGTTGTGAAAAATGGGTTTTCGCCCCATTTTGGGCGGAAACGGCATTCTGCCCCGTTTTCCGTACCCGTTTCTGCCGCATTGCCAGCTCTAAGTAAATCCTAGCATTTTTTTTTGCAAATAAATAATAAAAGAAAATTTTAAGAAAATAGCTACTGTTTACAAAATGATTTTTAAAAAATAGCCACAGTTTCAAAAAATTTAAAAACTAGCCATGTAAGAAATTTCTTACAAAATTTTTGCCTAGTGTCAGAAATTTCTTATAATTTTTTTATGTGTATTTTTGTTATTGTAAGAAATTTCTTACAGTTTTATAGCTAGTTTTTAAATTTTTTGAAAATGTGGTTATTTTTTAAAAACACAGTCTAAAATGACTATTTACCTAAGTGACCCTAAAAAAAAAATCTTGGTGGTCAAAACGTGCCAATCAAGAAAGTTGGGTACGTTCTTTGTACCTCATGCATGCGACAAGAGGTCTGTTTTTTTCCAAATACTAGAAAGTGAGTACACATCTACATAATAGGCATTAAGGAAAAGGCAAGAGCTTTGGGGTACTTTTCTCATTCGTATCAAAGCATAATCAAGTTTTATGGTCTGTATTCAAGTATCATTCGACTCTTATGAGCTATGACTCTCTTATTAGATGACCCATTCAGTGAATTGATCTCTTCAGCTTTTGAAAAATGTGGTTAAAACTTGTGATTATAGAATCCTAATACAAATTGAAGTCAGTATCATCAACCAAGCTGTCTATTCTCAAGATTTCATATTGTGAGAGATTTTTCTAAATTTAGGTAAACCAAATCTACGCAAGATATATGGCGCTAGCTTTTGTGCTCTCTCTGAGACTCCGTTTGGCAGGAAGGAAAAAAAAATTAGATGGAAAAGAAATTATAAAGTGATAGAAAATAGAGAGAAAGAAGAGAAAATATTTTTCTTTTTATGGTGTTTGGTATGCTTGGAGGGAAAGAAAATATTTGGTTAGATAATTACAATTTTATATGTTATTTGAATTATTTTAATTTTAAAATATGGATAAAAGAGTAATTTTACTCCTAGATGTGTGGATAAAAGTTTTCCTTTCATTATTGAAAGGATAAAAATGTGTGGATTCCACATGTACTATTTATCCATCATATTTTTTTTTTCTTTCAAATCTCCCCTCTTACAAAACAATTAAACTTATCTTTTTCTATATAATAATCTACTTATATTTTTCTTTCTTTCTTATTTTCTGTTCTACCAAACGGACTCTTAGTCTCTCTCATCATACTCTCGTATTCCTCGTATCTTTAATTTCCTTTCATTTTTAATTTTCCAAGTTCCATGAATAATGTATACCAAGTCTTGATGATCTATTGTGATTTTGCTCTATTCAAATCTAAACATTTTTAGCAGTATTCAACTGATATCTTTTATAAGTTGTAATTTAAGATATCTTTTATAATTGCGTCCAAGGTACATGGCAATGGGTTGGTAGCCTTGATCTCGTTGTCTACATTCAACTGATATGTACCACTTCATTGCAAGGACTATTTTCCATTTCAACAACGAAAAAAAAAAAAAAAATCTGTGTTCTAGACAAAGGAAATTTGACTTTTTTTTTTTTTTTTCGTCTGCAAGATATGTTTGGACAGGAATAGAGAAATTTGTTGTTTGAAAGGAATTATTATTTCTTCCTTTTTAACTCTCAGGAAATTTTGGAAATCGACAAGGACTACTATTCTTGAATATATAAGATCAAGATTAGAAGTTAGAACACTAAAGAAGATGTTCAATTCTATGTGGAACAAAAAATAAACAAATGAAAAGACAAAGAAATATATCTTGTGCAGATATATACAAATAAATGAAGGACAGAGAAATATAAATTGATCACCTTCTTTAGTGTTCTCATCTTGATCTTTATATTCAAGAATAGTAGTCCTAGTCAATTTCCTAGAAATTTCAGAAAGTTTAAAAGGTAGAAATAATAATTCCTTTCAAACAACTGATTTTTGCATTCCTGTCTAAACTTTTCTTTTTCTATAAAGAGTAAGACCGCTAAACTTTTATAAAGGTCTCCTTTAAGGCTACTTTAGCTGAAAGTTTAAATGAAAAATAATCCTATGAGCAAAAGTATAGCAAGTTTAAGGACTAATGCTCTTGATTCTAAAGTGTAGTGGCTAAAAGGAAGCTCTTGAATTAGCTTACAAAGAGCACAGGCTCATATATATATATAGATTTTGTAAAACTGCAAACAACAAGAATGTCAAAGAGAAGCCATGTCTGAAAAATCGCAAGTGCTCGTTCCATCTTCGATGCATAAGATCAAAGAGACAAACTAAACCAGATTTGCAACTCTTGACAAAGATAGATCAGAGACATCATACCATGTTTGAGAAGAATCTCACGGAAGCTTGGACTAACTGGCTATATTTTCTTACTAAGAATTATTATTTGTAAAGACAAGGTAAAAAAGTTACATACTTGTACATTACATTAGCCAAGTAGGGTGATGTTTTTTAAAGATATATTCCAAGAGAAAAAACTCCATTCCTGAGCTATGTATTCATTGTATTCCAAATCGAACGTCGACTCTTTGGCACAAAGGAACAGAATCCTCATGAGCTGTTAGAAGTTAGAAATGTTTTTACTTTTGGTAATAATAGTGATTATCACATTGAAGGAATCTATAAGGAGCCCTTAGTCTATAAATAATAGTGATGTAGCTGACCAAAGGAGGAGAAATTAGCTGTGAGGACTTGGTTTTCTTTTGGAGAAACCGGGCCTCTCGAAAGTCCCGCAACTATCTTGTAAATTACATGATCAAATCATTAATTTCATTGCTACAGATTTGAGGTCTATACTACAAACCTAGCTTGTTTGGTTGGAAATGAAACAATACGGTGTTTGATGTCGAGAAATGAAAGAAGAGAAAGTATGGGAAAGAAATATATTTTGGCTAGCCATTTGGCTATTATATTTAATATATGCAGAAATGACTGACTCATTGTTGTTGGGTTTTATTTATTATATTTAATATTAAAGGAAGAGACCCTATCCTCTATGTTCAATCATCTAGCATATATTAGTCAAATTGTAAAAGTGATTATCGCGCTTAATTCATTCTCACTGTCTTAAAGTCTAATTATCGCTTAATTCATATCAAATTGTGCACAGTGAATTAAGGAAGCAATCTTTGTCATCCAATTCTAGTATAAAGCATCGCTATAGTGACATTAGTTGAGGCATATAGCCAGAATCAAAGTAAAGAGCAAAGATTATTATCCTACTAATACATGAATTATATTTATATAAGCCTCAATGTGTTTGACAAACCTATGTAGGTAACCAAAAAAAAAAAAAAAAAAAAAAAAAAACCAAACAAACAAACCAGCAAGAGGACAACATAATCTGACATTCTTACCGCTAAAAAGTTGTACTGAAAAATTTAGAGATAGAAAAGAACCCGATGAAAGAAGGCAAATATAACTTGAGCGTTGATGAATCATCTATGTATATCATTAGAAATACCAAGTTTGGATTATGCTCAAAACAAGCAAGGACAAGAGAAAGTACCTCTTAATATGCATCTGCTAGCTAAAGATAATCATATCCATTTCACTGGTACAAGCCTTGTTGAAATTGCACGCCGAAATATGTCTGCGCAGGTGAATTGAAGAAGACCAATAAAGAAGGACCTCAAGGCCTCTAGCATTATTCCTTGTTGTGATTTTAAAACGCAAAACTTGTTTGCATAAAGAAAATCACATTCCCTTCTAAGTGATTCTTTCTATGCTTACAAGCAAGCAACATTCTGAATTTAAACGAAACTTTGCCTCATACTACCATCTCAATCCATTTCACACTCGTAGCATCTATTATAATTAGACTTCTTAGCTAACTATCAATAAACCATTATCTGAAACTTGCATTACTTTCACAATTTTATGATGGGTTCAACAGAGTAGAGGTATTAAAATGAGACATAAGCAACGAAGTAAACCCATAAAATGAGCATGAGTTGCAAGAAAAAATCATGCGTTATACAATATATTCTTGAACAACCTAGTTTACATTACTAAAACATCAAGAGGTTCAAAGAACATTGTACAACAAAAATTTCAAGCAGAAACCGGGTCAAGAAATAAAACAGCACACCCAGCAGTATAGACACCGGAAGAGCCGGCAGAGCTTTCTGGTAAAAAGCCAACAGCATTAGAGTTATACCAAGACCGGCTACAATAGCGAGATAGCAAGCATAAACCGTCATATAATCATACATCGCTGCTCTCCCAACCAACACACTGTAGAAAATGAAGTCTCCTAACCCAAGCTTTATCGCACCAGATGACCCCAATCCCATTCCCTCCAGCAACAAATTCTCACTCGACTCAGTATTATCCCCTTCAATCCGTGACGGAATGTTCATCCCATGATCGAGTAAAGGAGCCGCAAGCTCTTCATTCCTCTCCACAGCCCGTCCTTCTTCGACTCTCGTCAAGCCTGCCACATTTTGTTCGCCGAGACTTGAACTCAAATCAGAAGCGTCACCGGCATTCAAACCGGGATCAGCCTCATTGTTAGCACTCCCACTTCCACTTAAAACCGACCCGACATTCAAATCCGAACTAACCCCATTACTAGAGCTCTCATTCCTCCTATCTCTCCACACCCTTCTTCGAACCGCACCATCGCTTGCGCTCAAATTATCATGACCCACAGGCCTTGCCTCATAAACCAAAGCGGGGATTTCTTCATCCCTCGAAATCGCAAGCTCAACCAAGAGCCTCAACGGGCCGACCGGCAACAAAACCGCGGCGAGATCATACAATGCCATGGCAACCAAGAGCACCCATGTAGTCCATTCGGGCAATAGAGTAAACCAATAAGCAACCAACATTCCAATCACAACCAAATACCCTTGCGTGACAAAAATTGCCATTTTTGTCATGAACACAGCCAAAACACCGACCACAGAAAAATTAAATAAGAGGAAACAAAACGTTACACAATCAATTGGGATACTAAAACTTTCAAGCAGAAACAAGGCTATTTCGCCGCCCAAAAACCCCAAAACCACAAAGGCCGAGAAACCCATATAGATTTTCAAGAAGTTTGTACATCTGAGGTAAAAGAGGAGAACCAGAACGAACGTGGCGACAGTGACAACGGCCACGAAAACAAGGGAGTTCAAAAGGGCACCTATGAATTTGTCCCAGGTTGAGTCCGAGGTTGTCTCTGAGTAAGCTATGGTGGCTATTGAGTTCGCTCTTGCGGAAGAATCCGAGCTGAGGACGGAGACGAGAACGACCACCATGAACATGCAGATTGAGACAGGCGTTATGATTCTGATGATCTCTTCTCCGAGGGACCCGAGAACGCTCTTGGGTCTTCGGTTCTGAGCCATTTTGGGATCTATTTCGGCTCTCAATGGTGTTTCGGTCGTTATCTGAGATTTCCTTGGAACGCCTAATTGAGATTATTATTAATTTTTTTTTTTTTTTGAAAATAATTGAGATTTTAGTTGGTAGTGACTAGTGAAAGACTAGCGACCCGAACCGGTCCGATTAATTTCAGGTTAGTGAGGTAAATAATATTTTTACTATGTGTTTTAAAAATATAGGCGCAGTTTTAAAAAATTTAAAAATTAGTCGTAACATTTGGAAGAAATTTTTTATAATAACAAATTATACATAAAAATTACTCTAAGAAAATTTTTGACACGATTAAAAAATTTCTAAAATGGTTAGTTTTTAAATTTTTTGAAACTATAACTATTTTTTAAAATTATTTTTTAAATGGCTATTTTTTTAAAAATTCCCTTTATTTTCGGGTAAATCTCTCATAATCCCATGTTCTAGTGAACTCATAAAAATCCATGAGTTTTGACTAAAAGGAAACAATACTGACAAAAAAACTTGAATTTAGTCTAAATTCTAAAATAAAATGTCTTATTTTCGAAATTCTCAAATAATTTTGTGTTACTAAAATTAATGTCACATCATATTTTGATGTCAAATTTTAGTTGACTTTTTACGTAAAGAGATTTGTAAGGATTTCGACAAAATTTAGACTAATTTTTAAGGGATTAGCCAGAGTTTTAGAAATTTAAGAAATTAGTATTTTTATTTTTTATTTTATCTCAATCGTTGAAAACTTTAGTAATAGTAGGTTTGGATACTTTAGACTAATTTAGGTTTTTTTTTAAGTTGAATGAACCGAATTTTCGGAGATTTCTTATTTGATTTGGGCGGTTTTTTAAAGTAATTAGCATGGATACTTATGTCTATTAAGGTATTTAATGACAATTTCCTTAATTTTGACATTCTAGGGTTTAATCCTTCAAATTTTAACTTTAAAATAACTAATTTCTTAATTGACTCTTATGTAAAAAATATTATTATCTTCTAATTTTTAATTTATCGTAGATGTAAGATGAGAATTGGTAAAAGTGCATTAATAGCCCTGAATAATAGTATAACACCATGCCCTAGATGGTCTTGGCAAATGGCATACAATAAAAAAACAATAATTGAGTAAATAACTATACGAATGATTTTAAGGAATATAACCAACATTTCGATTAATTAAGAAATTGGTCATTTTTTAAATTAAATGACGATGTGCATTTACCTATATGTCGTTAGTTCTCTTATGTATTAGTAGCTAATAACTTAATTTATGTAAACGTTTGTCATTTCTTTAAAACATAGACTAAAAAATAATAAAATACCAAATAAATCCTTAAAAAAATTGCTCCAAATGTAATTGATATTCCACAATATAATCTAAATTCCGTTGTAACTGTAGGTGTCGTTTGGCTTGCATCATTGAAGCTTGACGCTTGATGCGTGAACCAAGTGTCCGCTTGACACGTATATTCCTCTGTTGGACGGTGGCCGAATGATATAACTAGTTGAATAGTGGCACGCGGCACACGACAACCGTTGGTTGAACCAATTAGCAGCTGCCGTTAGTAAAGGCCAATGACAAGTGAATAAGTTGTCAGACAAATACTCTCATTGGAGGAAATAACCGCCAAGAGAATCCTTCCCTCGTCACAAGCGAAGCTACTTTGCCTATAAATAGGCCGCTTCGCCTAGCCAAAGAAGGGGGCGAACGATCGAAGCAACATAATGATTTATTTAGAGAAATATTTAATAATGGTATTATAATTGCAATTTTCCTTTGTAATTCAATTTTTATATTAAGAAGCAATAATCTATTCAACATTTGGCACCGTCAGTGGGAAGCGAGAAGAAGTTATCCGTGAAGTCCCACGTAAGAAATGGAACCTGCAAATGGAGCAAGGTCAGAGGATGGGAGGGGCCATCCCCGAACTCCTCAAGCGAGTGCAGAAGTTAGAGAAAGAAAATAGAATGATGAAGCTCTTAGCTACCGAATTCGCTGAAAAAACCAGGGAGCAACAAGAGCAGTGGCAAACAGAGAATAATGAATCTATTGGAGGAAGGGAACTAAAGGATCTTGTAGCGGAAGAAGTAAAACGTATAGTAGGAAGGAAAATCAACGAGGTAGAAGAGAAACACGCCAGACCGGTGGACCATTTTGCTAGGGGACTAGTGCAGAGCCTAGTTTCATCACCTTTCTCTTTTGAAGTCATGAGAAAAGAACTTCCTAAAAAGTTTGAGGTCCCAAGATAAAAGACTTCAATGGAACCCAAGAACCAACTGATCACATTTTGCATTTCCAACAAGTAATGGCCTTGCACGAGGAAAATGATGCCTTATTGTATCGTATTTTTCCTACAAGCTTGGCCGGTGGCGTTATCATGGTTTCACCAGCTTCCTGTTGGGGAGATTAGTTCCTTTGGATAAATGGCCAGCCGATTCATAGCTCATTATTTAGCCAACAAGAAGGAGGCAAATGAGTTGATTGCCTATTCCAATTTCGGAAAAAAGACGGAGAAAGCATCAAGGACTATCTAGAAAGATTTAGAAAAGAATCTTCACAGTTAGAAAAATGTGATGAAGTTGTGCTAATTGCTTAGTTCAAAAAAGGATTGCCAAAGGAACACGATTTGTTTAGATCATTAGTGAAGGGACAACCAAAGACCATCCACGAGATGTTACAACGGGTACGAACATATCTGCTGTTAGAGGAAGTGGTTGGAGCACCTTCTTTGGAAAGAAAAATAGAAAAGACGAAAAAGTCACAGGGGACAGATAGCAAAATTTTCAAAAAAGCTAGGTTTGAGAGAAAGGTTATGCCAGCTCAAGTGTCTAACCAAGAATTTAATCATCAGGATCACAACCGTCAGAGATTCCTAAAAACAAGGGAGCAACTCATTGATATGAATAAATTTTGTGTGTTGCATAAAAGCTATGGATATTATACAAAAGAATGTAGAACCATAAAAGCTCAGGTAAGAGAGATGATCAAGGATAGGGAATTGAAAGACGCCGTAGTTGAAGAAAGAGCTCGGTTGGAAAATAAAGTCGTTAAAGACAAGAAAGCCAATTTATCGATATTCCCTGTGATAACAGCGCTATAAGCACCTCTGGCTTCACAAACAACTAAAGAAGAATATGGAAGCGTAGGGCGGCTGAAGTTAACTTCATGGGAAAGCAGTTAGTCGCACCAGTCTTAAACTCTCTAAGAACATCAATTATCACCTTTGGAGACCAAGACACTCAGAGCTTGGCCACACCCCACGACGATGCGTTAGTGACCGCCTTAGTGATTAGAGGGTTTCAAGTACAACGTGTGTTGATGGATAATGGGGCAGCCGATAATATACTCTTCTAGGAAACACTAGCCTAGATGGGATTAGGACGTGACGGTTTAACAAATGAAAGCTCTCATTTGGTAAGATTTGAAGGAAATGTATCTCGGGCTGCTGAAATGATCAATCTCCCCACAATAGCCAAGCCGCATTGCACAACGTCTCACTTCCACGTCCTTAGCAGAAGCTCTCCTTACAACGCAATAATGGGTCGCCCTTGGATCCACAAAATAATAGATGTGCCATAAACCTATCATCAATGTTTAAGGTATCCCATACCTGAAGAAATCATGGAAATAAAAGGAAATCAATGGACATCAAGAGGGTGTCTAATATCGCATCTTCAGATTATCGAGAAGAAGAAAACTACCGAATGCTCGCACGATCAAGCAAAACCATCACAGATGATGATAGAGGATGGGGGAGAAGGATCCCTCAATCCTAAATAGCAATTACAGGACTTGCAAGATGACCAGAGACCTTGACTAGAGCCTGTAGGAAGGGAAGTAGATGTCGAGGAAGTATAGTTTGGCTCTGGAAGAAAATTTAAAATAGGCTGCCAATTGCCACAATGTTTAAAAGAAGACCTAATTCGCTGCTTGCAAGATAATCAAGATATTTTTGCATGATCAGCTGAGGATATGCCAGGAATCGACCCTAGCATAGTTTGTCATCGCTTGAATGTAGCACCAGATGCAAAACCATTAAGGTAAAAAAGAAGGCCTTGTAGCGATGAGAAGAGGTAAGCTATAGCAGTTGAGACACGTAAACTGTTAAAGGTCGGGTTTATCCATTGAGTACAATATCCCGAATGGCTCACCAATGTGGTTATGGTGCCTAAAAACAGAGGAAAATTGAGAATGTGTGTAGATTTCAGAGAGTTGAACAAGGACTGCCTGAAAGACAGTTTTCCACTGCCAAAAATTAACCAACTCGTGGACTCGACTACTGGATGCCAACTACTTAGCTTCCTAGCTGTGTACTTGGGCTACAACCAAATCCGCTATGGCCGAGGAGGACGAGGAGAAAACTAGTTTCATTACAGAATTAAGACTATTCTGTTATCGAGTTATGCCTTTTGGCTTAAAAATGCCGGAGATACTTATCAGAGATTAATAACTCACATGTTTTCTTTACAGATAGGCAGAAACATGTAGGTTTACATTGATGACATGCTTGTTAAGAGCATAAATCGGTCTAGTCACGTCAATGATATAAAGGAGATGTTTTTAAGAAGATTCTGAATGATGTTAAACCCAGATAAATGTGTTTTTGGTGTGGAGGCTGGAAAATTCCTATGCTACTTGGTAAGCCAGAGGGGTATGTATATTTGTATCCTCAAGTTCTTTTTCCTCTGCAACGTGTTATTATATGAGTCTAAGCAAATGACCTTGAAGATATATCCTCTGCACGAGAATGCATATATCATATTCTTGTTCTTCTGTGTATGCCTATTTCAAGAGATGAAATATTACTCTATTTAATAATATAAAAATCAGCACAATGAAAAGAAGCAGTTATACCCAAGTCATTCTTGCATGCCGAAAAAAAAATGCCCAAGCCATTTTTTTTGGCATATAGTAAGCTACACAAATTACTCTTTAAATCATTGTCTTGATATAATTCCGCTGAGATGAATGATGAATCCGTTTACATATCCATATCATTTACGTCAGAAATACTAGACAATATTAGTATATACATGATATTATGTCATTTTTCAAGTATCTTTTACTATTATGATCAAATTATCTTCATAAAACACACAACACATAGCTGATACAAACAACACACTCACATACGAAGCACCAACTAGTATCGAATAAAAGAAGAGATTCATATTTAAAACTCACTATTTCTTTTTCTCTCTCATATTTTTTTTCTTCTTTCTCTCATTCTTTCTTCTCTTACTTTTTTTTTCCTACCCTTCTTCTTTGATATTGTGTTAAAGCTCCAAGTCTACTATTTATAGGTCTCAAAATCATACCACTGACTTCTCATTCACCAAGTTATTCGTGAGCATGTTTGGCAAAGTTTCTTAGAACTATTTTTGTTGTTTTCGGCATCCTGAGCTCAAAAGTTATTTTCGAGAATGTTTAGCTAATATTTTAAAATTGTTTTGGCCTACAAGAAAAGAAACTATGACTTTTCTAATAAACTCTTTTGAAAAATCTTCAAAACTTATGTGGGATGATTTTTTCAATGTACGACAAAGAGAAAAGTTGACCCAAAAAGACTTTGGGGGTCGATATGCTGGAAATGGGTAGTCGAATTGGGCATTGGTCAGATTGTGATGCCCTGATCTTTTACGTTTAAGAATTTAAATCCTTACGATATTCGATTTGGAATGGATATTCCTACATTCATATGAGAATAAATGAGAAGTTTCAATCAATAAACTTTCTCATAATTTCGAATTTAAATTCCTACGATATTCGATTTGGAATTTTATTATCGTTGAATTTTAAGTTAAGTACCAAGGAAAAGAAAATTATTTTTTTGTAATTTTGAGGATGATGAAGTAAATATGTTTGATAATGTGATTTGTGAGAAAACTACATTAAAATTTAGTATATAGTGGAAACTACAATTAACTTCTTGTCATGTAAATTCAAAAACTACATGTAATTTTTGAAGAAAAAGGCACAAAACAAATGTAGTTTTATAGGACATCATATAGCACTAAAAATGGAAAGAATAAGTCCATATTGGTGCCATTATTTGAGATTTTGCGGGATTTTATTTCCATATTGATCCAAAACAAGAATAGGATAGAATGTGAAGAACCACACCGCATAAGAAACAAAAATAACTCTCATGAAAAATTACCTATTGGAGATCATATTAAGTGTTATAAAATTAATATAATTGTTAGAAGATAAACTAAATAAAATACATAAGATAAAAAATATAGAGATACACACAACTGAAGAAATAGGGAGAAATTGATTGCATTCTCATTATCCTTGTGAAGTACATTTGTATATGTCTTTGTAAAGAACACATAGGGGTATTTATAGATATATATTGTGGTAGAAATAAGAAAATAAAATATTCATATTTATTGTAGGAATAAAATAAAATATTCATATTTATTGTAGGGATTTACAAAATGTCAACCATTAGCTATAAGGAAATAAATCCCTAATAGTCAAAGGCGATATCCACCAAATATTTATAATACTCCCCCTTGGATGTCACCTTACAAAGAACATGCTTCGATAAAACCTTATTAAATAAAACTCAGTGGGACAAAAATTCTAGTGAAGAAAAAAAAGTACATCATTTTTTACACGCATAATAGTCTGCTTCATTAAAAACCTTGTCGAGAAAAATCCAATGGGACAAAACCCGAACAAAAGAAAAAAGAGTACAGTACGGGTTTGTCTCCCCATCATGACGATATCTTTGATTGTTTAAAATTTCATTATTCACTATATAACCAGTTGACATATCCACGTATCTTTTACAATACTAAGATTGTTCGACAACAACTTTTTGGGAGCTAATAAGTGAAATTATCTATATTTTCACACTTACATTAATTGCTCTTTAGGAGCTCAACTAATATTTTATAATATAACATATTGGTTGTACTCGATTCAAATGATTTATGACAATCTCAATCATATTTAATACTCATTTACATATTTACGAGTTCTGTAATGGCCTAAACCAAGAAAACTTTTTACACGTATTTATTTTATTTTCTGAGGCAAAAGTGCGTGTAGTATCATCTTGGTCAATTCAATTTTGTGGGGTGTGGTCAGTTTCGTCGAATCTGGCCAACTCTTGGCTATACTAAACTATAAGTACAATGATATTATTGTGCGTTTTTGAATTTTTGGGCACTTTAGGAATCAATTTTCATCTTGAAATTGATATTAAAATTCATAATTTCTCAATTGACTTAATGATGTATTTTCATGATTATCCTAAAAAAAAAACTTTGGTATAAATATTATTTTTCTTCCACTAGGGTTTGTTTTCCCTTTTCTTTTCCCACCTCACAGCCGCACCCCCCACTCTCTCTCTCTCTCTATCTCTCTCTCTCTCTCTCTCTTCGCACAACCCTCTCTCTCACTCTCTCTCTGCCTCCTCCACCCATCGCCGACGATCGAGCCGCGTCGCCCCTCCCCGAGCTCCGTCCGTAACCGTATAGCCGCGCGTTGCTCCCTTGCTCGGTGCCGCCTCCTTCGCGTGCCTCCTCCGCCCATCCACGTCGCACAGCCCCCGCCTCGTCGCGACGCCAGCTCGCGCGTTGTCTCCCCATCTCGCAGCCGCACCTCTCCGGTCACTAGCGCCGCCCAAGCTCTACGTCGGGCCCCTTTGTGCGAGCTCAGCCCCTTCAGCGTCAGCGCAAGACCCCCCCCCCCCTCCGCCGTCGCCGCCTCGGATTCGCGACGTGTTGTATCTATCCCGTCGTCGTGTCTCCGTCCGGCAACTGCGTGACCTCAGCGATGCTTTGCCTCCGTGCAGCCGCGCAACCCCCGCGAGCCCTGCTCGCCCTCGCTGAGCCCCGGGTCTGCTCGCCACGTTGCGGCCTCCTCTGGGCAGCAGCCATGCCCCTCCATCGCGCCGAGTTCGCCTTGCCCGTCGTCGGCAAAGTCGATGCTTCTCTCGCACCGTCGTTGTCCGAGTCCTCGAGCTCTGAGCCGACACTAAGGTAAACTTTGTGTCCGTCGTGTTGTCATCGCGTGTTCTAGTTTAATTTTATTAATTTCAGCGGGTCTATTACATATGCTTGCTGCCGTTGTCTATTTGAGCCTCGAGTTTACTAGTTTTTCCTCGTGGTAGAAATTAGTGTCAATGATACTATTATGGTTGGAGAATCTGATTTTTGGGTTGGTGAATGTGCAAACTTAGTAAATTTCTTAATGGAGAAATCATATACAAGTATGAAATTTTGCTGTGTTTTGCAATCGCATTGAGCTTGTTATATCGGTTATTTTGGTATTGTAAATTCTCGTGGCTTAGTGTCGTTTCGAAAATCTAAAGCCTTTTAGTAGTGTTATTTGAGATTACATTTCGAGAATTTAGAAATTGACGAGAGTTACCCTTTTCGTGTGGTTATCTTTATAAAATTTAGAATACGCTTTTATTAACGTGTGAGTTAGCGTTAAGTTTGGAACTTTCAAACTAGGAAACTTTTGAAATGAATTTTCTAAAGGAAGATTTTGTTCCCATGAGGATCGGGCGTTGCGCAAACCTTATAATCTAATTTTATTGGAATTGTATTTTTGTAAACTTGTCCGCTTGAGCCTAAAACGAGTATCGGGTCGCGAGACCGAGCGTTTCGTGCCATGCCTTTGTTTAAGTCCGAAGCTTGATTCGATTTCATTTTCTATTCTCTCAAATCGTGCAGGAACGCTTACGAAGCAAGTTTGGACGCACAACTCCTCACCTTCGTATACTAAAGGTATAGCCGAGCGGCCAAAATCGAGTGTTAGTCGTAAAATGAAACGGCATTAGAGTTGTGACTTAAGTTTCGAAATTGTTGAAATCATTGGGAAGAGTGTTATAAGCCTTTGAGGCTCGAGAAATATTGTTATTAAGATATTTTGGAATATTTTTGGTGTTGTGTTGAATTATTCTGGTTGTTGTCGTGATGGACTGTGACCGAAATTAGTTCGGTGCTGGGTTGAAATTAGGTGAAGGCTTCGGCCGGGATATCCGAAAATCAAGGGAGATTCTGCCGGATTTTCGGCTTGAAATTTAGTCACTTTTTATGCTAAGTCATGGACCACTTAGGTCCAAGAATTTCTTTCTCACCTAAACTAATCAACGAGGTAACCATTGATCGAGATTGACGATAAACCTTAAAAGTGACGACACTCGGGACATGAGTGCTCTCAGGGGATATCCAGTCGGATCGTTTGTCATCCCGCTATCTAAAATCCATTTCCTAGTGTCATGTTGAGCTTTAAAGTTCCATTCCTCTATTATAAATGGTTAACCTCGATGTTAACCCTCGAATTCTCTTGTTGGACAGAGGTGCCACACGTCGAGCTTCAGGGAAAGAACGCCACTGAGGAAGGATCTCGAGGACCGAGGCAGGAAGTTTAGGATTCTCAGGTAAGTGGATCCCCTCTGTAACACGAGCAGACTTGACCATGGTCGCGCGATCATTTATGTTATGAATTTGTGCTAGCTTGTGGTGTTACAATTCGGTGTTCGTTTAATTTAGTTGCATTAATACATGTTTAGGGTGCGTGAGTATGTGATCACGTACTTTTATTTTGTGTCCAACCCATGAGTATGGGATTATGGGTTTAAGTGTCTTATATGTGCATGTGTGTGTCAGTCTGTTTGTGGGTATGGGACCATGGACATAAAACTATCCGAGTATCGTTGTTGAGATTATTTTGCAGGTTGAATGAATTTCAAAATGGTTCAAACAACGGGAAGCGTCTTAATTCTCGATAGGCCCGACGGGGCAATTGTGAGATTCATTCTGAGACGGCCCGACGGGGCCATTGGCCGAAAAAGGTCTCGGAACGGCCCAAGGGGCTCACAGGAGGTTGGCGGATGCCTTCCTCACCTTATGTTGTTTAATGATCCGGATCGGCCCGACGGGGCAAGTTAAAGTTAATAATTTCGAAACGACCCGACGAGGTCATTGGTCGCGAAAGGTTTCGGAAAGGGCAAAGAGGCCCGAAGGGAGACGATGTCCCCATAAGAATATAAATTGAACGGGACGGCCCAAGGGGCCCAATATTGTTTCAAGTCCCTAAAAGGCCTGACGTGGTGATTGTGAAATCAATTCTGAAATAGCCCGACGGGGCCATTGGCCGCAAAAGGTTTCGGAATGGCCGACGGGCCCAATGAATGTTAAGTAAGGATCCTTTAAATTAATAAGCCGTGTGCACACGTATATTTTTGGTAAAGTAAGATCGTAATGTAAAGTCTTAAAGTAAAACCAGAGGTGGGTTGAATCTATGGCTCGGGTTGCAACCGTTGGGTTGGTAACTTGATTCTTCTATAGGGACTCTATTGTGATATTATGATTTATTGGATTTGTGATGAATGTTATTACTTATTTCCCTAATCTACTTATTGGGCTATTAGCTCACTAGTGTGCTCGTGTTGCAAGTAAGTTAAAGGGGAAGATCGAAGGCTAGGCGGCAATGAAGGAAGACAGCGGGTGCATACGGGTTCGACCTCGTGGGCGTAGTGTGGACCGTCGGTTATCCGATGGCAAAATTTTTGAAGTCTTAAACTCATTTTGATAAATCCTCATACGAAACTTGATTTTGATGATTATGGGGTCACGATTGGGAACCCGTGCTTAGGAGTTAAAATGTATTTATTATTATTATTGTGTAAAAAGTTCAAATTTTACTGTATTTATGGGATATTGAATACTTATATCGTTATAGATTATTGTGATTTATAATCTTTTATGATATTTTTGTGGTATTATATTTTGGGTCGTTACAAGTTTTAATATTACAAACTAAGAGATGTATCTAATCAATTAGATAGTTTTAATAATTCTCACCAACGTATGAGATAATGGTACCAATATTCACAAAAATGCATTTCAAGATTCTTCGGGACCATGTTTTATCTTACTAACAATTGATTGAGTTTATGTCTATTCAAAATATCAAACAACCAATATAATATACGGATATGTAATTTGAACTGGAAGAACTTCTAGACTTTTCTTTTACTTGATAGATAATGGATAAGTTTTCACTAAATCTCGATCTTTTAGTCGAGATTACTCTTTATGAGATTTTCATCACATCTTATTATAAGCATGTTAACTCTTCAAGAGTTTTTCTATACAAAAATCTTTGTAATTCTTAAAAATAATAGCTCGTGCTTTTCAATAATATGCTTATGTATTTCTAAAACTTTCAAATACTAACTTCATACAAATATCAATATGTTGCTACTTTTCACTGAAACTACGACTCATACAGAATTTGTCAGGCTAATCGATTTAATAGCTTATCAAATACATATGAGTAGCGACTCATATTTTGTTTAAATTTCTTTAAGAAACTATTTTGTAATAACCTCAAATTTCTATATACCCTACAAGTCTTAAATGTTCAAATATTTGGACTACATGTCCTTAATACTTGCCTGAATTGCGTCTTTTTCTAAATCTTGGCCAATCATATCTACGTCGATTTTTTGATGGATTACATTTATGATCCTCGTTCAAATTAAAATATTAAAATATATGTAAATGCATATATATAAAGCTGGTGAAATTTATATTGCATTTAATCTTATTTTTCCACTGATATAACTCATAGAGATCTCTTTTATCAGTCACATGTACATGATATTTAACCACTTCTAGGGTTTTTTATGCTATCAATCATGTATAAATTCCTTTCGGAGTTTGGTCGCCGCAAAAGTGCCAACGTAAAATCAATATCGTATTTAAGTATGTAGTCTATTATAGAACACCAATATTGTTATCTCTATCTTCCAGTGAGTTTTAATATTTGTAATGAAAATGTCTTAATTGCTTCAAATATATCTTAGACTTATAAGCTCATATAGACTTTACTTAGACTTTATTTGAACTATAAAATATACAGTTGATATAAATAGTTCATTAACTTTCTTTTCATATTCATATGCATTGCAATGCTTAATTTTCTGAACTTTAGGTTCACACTTCTATAATGCAATGCTCGCATCTAACTGTTATTTTTCTCCCCTTGATAGCATGATTTATTTTCTATTTACTAACACTTGCTTGTAGGGATTTAAGTCATCTTCAAAGATATCGTTTGATAAATAAAACTTTTAGTTAACTATAACAACTCTTGTAGTTGTACAATCATAATTTGGAAGAGAACACAAAATTATATTCATACATGCTTCTGGCATGATGTTTTAATAAGCTCAATATAAAATATTTTATCATCAGATGAAACTTAACTCTTATGAAGTTATAAGCAATTACCAATTACATTACCAAAGAGGAGTTTACTTTTCCGTTTTTGTTGAGCTTGACATATTCTGAATAAAACCTCATAGACATTGATCAATTAAAATTTTATTTTACTTTTAAGTCTTTTGAGAGATTCAGTATATCACACTTCTAGTTGTTGTGATAGGTGTCATCATAGTGACTTTTATTGACTAATAATAAGTTAACAAATTTATACAATAATGTTCAAATCACATATAACATGGTTTTTTTTTTCAAAAATAAACTATGTATTACATATACTAGAGGTATGTGATGTAAATCATTAATCATATCACATTCACTTCTTGTGATGATGTATCTGATTTCTTACGTTATTGGGTATTACTTTTATTTTCAACAAAGTACTCTACAAAAACTAAAGAGTATCACCTTATTTTAAATTCTCTTTTTCTGAACCATGTCAAAAAATATTGTACAACATGTACATAATAAGAAAGTCAAAACTCTTTCATGAGCTGTAGTAAAATTATTGAAAGCATATTTAATAATTTATTATTTTATTTCTCCATCATAATACAACATATTTATATCAAAGATTTTGTATCACCTTATCAACGAAAATAATTCACATATTCATGGAGTCTCTTGCATGCTAATAAATTTACCATCTCATCACATTATCATTTCTAGTGATTCAAGTAGTACAATTTGATAATAAAGGCTTTGATAACTCTCAAGAGTCTTACTAATATGTATAAAATATTTGAACTATTTTAGAGTTTATCAGTTATATATTTACTTCAAAAAATGTACATGATCGTTTTAATATAATATTCGCTTAAAAGAATATAAAACTAATGTTAATAATCATCAATGTGCCTTCTTTGATATTTATATTTCTTCAAGAAATATATAAGAGGTCAAGTTGAATGAGCTAATAGCATTCACTTATTAAAACAAAACTCTTTTATAACAGTAAAATTTATAACATCCTCCTTTGAGAATATAAACATGGTCATTTAAATATCATTGATATAGATTTTCACCATTTAAGATAAGATTATATTTACTTCGGGAAATATTTAGTCATTTATATAAGCGTAATAATCACTTCAAGGAATGTATAAAGTTATATTGATAAAAGTCTACTTTCTAATTGGCTTGTCAATATTTATGGACCATATAAGTCAAAACCAAATAAATTTGTAACATTTACTTCAAAGAATGTTTCATGACCATTTATAGAGACACGAATATAATATATATATATATATATATATATATATATATTCACTTTAAAATAACTAACATTCACTTAATAGAATGGTAGTGGCACAAAGTTTATAGTTTTAATTTCATTACTCAAGGATGAAAAAATTCACTTCAGGGAATGAGAAAATCTCATTAGACATATTCTTTTAATCTATCAAAATCACCGTGTCATGTAATTTTTTAGCACATAATCACCTCAAGTGATAGTGCTTATCTTCTCTTAGTTATGATTATGATCACATTAAAATCCAAGACATACTTTTATGCTCATATAATTTTGCACATATTCTCTTCAAGGAATATATATATATATATATATATATATATATATATATTGTAAGAAAAATTTTCTTATAGTTTTTTTACATAGCATAACTTACTTCTAGTTGTTATACTTGTTCTCCTTTATTCATGAGAGCATTGAAAAATCATGAACATGTCATATAATCACACTTTATAAATCATGACAAATCTTATAAATAAAATTAATCCATATATTCGCTTCAGGGAATATGAAAATCCAATCCATTAAAATTATTATAATAAACGTATTACTTCAAGTAATATGTAAATTTAACCACAATATATATCTTTGTCATTTTCTTTATAACTTTCTTAACCCATATATCTACAGGTCATTTATTTATAAGAACTTTGAGATTTTTTTTTTGTTGGACTAACTTTTTAGTAATAGTGTATTCACTTCAAGGAATATCCAAACCAACGGCAAATGATTATTGCAAATATATTACTTGGAGTAATATTCAATATAGTTATCTAAACATTTGCTTCAGAAAATATGTAAAATATATACACGTAAATATAAAATCAAAGTTAAATATTCACTTTAGGGAATATCTAAAATCAACGAGAGATGATTACTGCAAATGTATTACTTCGGGTAATTATACAAAATCAACATCTACATATTTATTTCGACAAATATGTAAAACCAATAAACCACTTAATTAACAAAGTTTTTATAATATATTTGTTCTATATTATTTTTGGGTAAATATAAGCCAAGGTTAAATATTCACTTCAGGGAATATGTATACCCAATAAAATATGTCTATCGAAAAAAGTTCGTGACAACATATATTGCTTCAGGCAATATAGTATATTTGTGGCTTTTCCTCTTCAATTGGTCGGCTTATTCATATATACCATATACTTAATAGCCAACAATATATTCGTAATCGACATGTATAGTAAATGAATTCACAAATAATGCTAAGGTAATAAGAAATGACAATCTAACAATCAAGAATAATATTGTTGTCAGTGATTTTTCGTCAGCCAGTCCGAGGGCGGTATCCTAGTCATTACAAGAAGTCCAGAACCCCCGACTCTACCGAACCAAGCGAAAGTCACCGCCTCATGGGAGGATAAGGACGGACGAGGATTATCGGAGATGACCCCCGATCCTACACCTCCGGAGGTACAAACATTACAAGGAAAGAACTTCCAGAAAGCCTTCCTGGCGACGGGCCGGCATATAGAGACAGGGTCCTCGAAGGCGATCCACCCCCGAAGGAGGTTGCCACGAACAAAAGACCAGTCGACGTAGACTCAGCCCTCGGAGTCATCAACCCTCGGTCATAGAGCGTTTGACCTCGGGGTCACAGGTCTCAATTATTCTCCCCCGAGCAGGGAATTCACTGTAGCAAACAGTCTTATCCTGCCGAATTCAGGATAACTGCTCCCGGCAGGTGGGCGGCTTTATTAGGTGAACTAAACCCGTGACTCAGGGGATTTGACATTTTGTCTGTTCATGACTATAGCTCCCTTCTTCACTTATACGAGGAGGGGGAGCGAAGGATAAAAAGAAAAAGAGAGAAAAAGGGTTGGAAAAAAATTACTCTGTAAACTCTCTCATTCGAAAAATATCAAAAAGACAGTGGACGTAGACTATTACTCCGTCGGAGGGTCGAACCACTTCAAAATTCTCTGAGTATTTATTTACCGCAAAAATTTACACTATTCATTGCCGTATCACACACTAGAGATACGGATCATGGCGTTGGTTCAAATTCTACACCAACAGCTTGGCGCTAGAAGGAGGGCATGAACCTCCGGGCATGCCCTTCCATTCCAGTTTCTTTCAAACTTTTTCCAGGAGTCTCGTCGTCACCTGTGATCGGAGATCATGGCTCCGACGATCTGACGAACGGGAAAGAAACCCCATAAGTCCCAAGTTGGGTCAAAGTTAGCATAAAAGAAAGAGCGTCCAAAACCCCATGTCCTGGATGAACAGCATGGTGAAGATCTTCGGTTCATGACCACCAACAACTGCAGTTCATCACCGGCAAGGGAGAAACAGACGGGCTCCAGACGCGGCTCCGAGGCGGAAGGGACCGAGCCGCAACTGAAGTGGCTGCCGAGGACATCACCTAGATAGACTCGGAGCCAGCCGACTGGCGGATCACAGGCTCTGGCCGGCCACCGCTGCAACCGGAGGTCTGGCGATGAACCATCCAGGGGGCTCCGAACCGTAGGAGCGCAGCCACCAGTGGTCCAAACCGGAAGATCACGACCAGCCGCTAGCGAGCAAAAGAGATCGACTCTTTTCACATCAGGTGAACTGGGTCTATACCCCCAAGAACCACTGAGGCATGCTCCGTCACAGTCGGAGGACCGCCTCGGATGGTCTCGATACCTGGCGATGACCCAGTTCCGCGAGCGACCGCAGTCTGAGGTACTGCGGGAGTTTGTCTTGCCACTCCCACCTCTTCCCTTCCCTTCCCTCGGTATTGTTGTACCCCGAGGTTTTTACTTGGTCGCGGACCAATGGCGCAGAAGAGGAAATTCGGTGGAGAAAAACCTGAGATCTCTGACCACAGCCGATGTAGTCAGAGCGATTTTGATTCTCAAGGAGAGGTGGCCACATCCTTTCGCCAAGCACGGATTGTCCTCGTACGCGCCGTGCACGGCTCTAGGCAAGCCAACGGAAAGTCGGCATAGTACTAGCCCCCAAAGGTGCTATCAAGTCCAACCAAGAAGATATCTCTCTTATCAGGGTAGACCGCAAGACCCGCGAATCTCGCCGGGGCAGCTGCTGGCGAAAAGAGCATGGTCGCCTCGACGACCAAACTCAGGGCCCACGCCCAAGGAGCGCAGCAGCCGGATAGCCGGGAAAAGGGACATCATCAAGCATGACTGGACCCGCGGTGCAAAAACGAAGTGCCTGATCGAAGGGCCTCCCCGGAGATAGTCAACAGCCTCCTGGAGTCACGTCTTCGGCAACCCCTACTCTTGCCTGTACGGATTGCCCTCGCGCACTCCGAGCACGGCTCTAGGCGTGCCGAGAGGAAGAGACGGCTCGTTCGAATACCAAAACACAACCGGGTCGCCCGCGATCAAAAGGTATTCGGGGGGCAAGATCGCCAGGGATCTTGTCTCAGCCAGTTGGTTGGCAAAGAACGTAAACTCGATGCATGAAGGACTGAACCGCGAAGCAGATGAATCCTATAAGCATCACCCTCGATGCCCTTTTTGACCGTGGAGCGCTCAGGCCGCTGAGGGAAATCTGGGGTACCAGACGGAAGTAGATGCGCTCTATAGGTACCTCGAAGGCGAGCCAGACTAGAACGCGCGAGTCCCGAAGGGCTTACGTAGGTCTTACTCACTGAGGCTTCCTACCGCACAAAGGTTAGTCTTGTCAGGTCTTTCCCCTTATGAAAACCTGTTCGGGGATTAACTTGGGAAGCTGGGTCAATTGTCTCCTAGAACCATTCTATTCTTCGGAGGAGGTAGAAGACCTAGGTGCGCTTAAAGGAGGAACTCCGAGGCGGGAGGGACTAGAATCCCTCAAAGGATGGTCTAAACCGCCGGTGTATTAAGACAAAAGGCCCTGCCCCATTCAGAAGCACCGGGGACCGCTGCAAGCAATGGGGTACTAGCAAATCTCGACGAATACAAGATCTGACCGGGTTCACCCCCGAAAAAGCCTGGTTCGGGATAATCCTTCGTAGGAGGAACAACCCGCAACTAAACAGTGCATTCACGGAGGTATGCCCAGGTCCCGATCTAAAACTGTCGTCTAATTTGCTCATTGACCCTCGGAGAGGGTATGATTCAGAAGAGTTGTAGTCCTCGGAGAGGACACGACGAACGACTGTAGGATTGATCCCGAAGGGACTTGATCCTATAGTCAGGGGCCACAGCATGGAGAAGGTAGTATTTAAACTTTAAACCTTATATCGCGCGTAACCAATTCTCTTTTTACAGGTAACCACTGTGTTCCACCATCAAAAGAAGCGCAGACGGACTTTCCGGCGAAGCAAGGTTCGAGATATTGCCGGAGCCAGCGGACTCGGGGCCGGAGAGACAATTGATTCCGTAAGGATCAGACACCGTTTCTGTACCAGAGAAATCGAGGTTAGAAGAACGTCTGGTTCCGGAGAGATCAGACCCCATTTCTCTACCAACAAGAGTGTCTTCCCTCAAGGCAACAAGAAGATTCGGCGTAGCCGAAGCCGCTCCCGCAACTGGCTTCCTCCACGGCAGGAGATGCATCCCCAGCAGATTGGCTTCAACAAGGATAAATCCCAAGCAACGCGACTCGCGCCGCCGGGATTGGGGGGCAGATGTTGTAAGTGATTTTTCGTCAGCCAGTCCGAGGGCGGTATCCTAGTCATTACAAGAAGTCCAGAACCCCCGACTCTACCGAACCAAGCGAAAGTCACCGCCTCATGAGAGGATAAGGACGGACGAGGATTATCGGAGATGACCCCCGATCCTACACCTCCGGAGGTACAAACATTACAAGGAAAGAACTTCCAGAAAGCCTTCCTGGCGACGGGCCGGCATATAGAGACAGGGTCCTCGAAGGCGATCCATCCCCGAAGGAGGTTGCCACGAACGAAAGACCAGTCGACGTAGACTCAGCCCTCGGAGTCATCGACCCTCGGTCATAGAGCGTTTGACCTCGGGGTCACAGGTCTCAATTATTCTCCCCCGAGCAGGGAATTCACTGTAGCAAACAGCCTTATCCTGCCGAATTCAGGATAACTGCTCCCGGCAAGTGGGCAGCTTTATTAGGTGAACTAAACCCGTGACTCAGGGGATTTGACATTTTGTCTGTTCATGACTATAGCTCCCTTCTTCGCTTATAAGAGGAGGGGGAGCGAAGGATAAAAAGAAAAAGAGAGAAAAAAGGTTGGAAAAAAATTACTCTGTAAACTCTCTCATTCGAAAAATATCAAAAAGACAGTGGACGTAGACTATTACTCCGTCGGAGGGTCGAACCACTTAAAAATTCTCTGAGTATTTATTTACCGCAAAAATTTACACTATTCATTGCCGTATCACACACTAGAGATACGGATCACGGCGTTGGTTCAAATTCTACACCAACAAATATAACACTAAAAATAACACTATAAGAAAATCTTGATTGGATAACTTTTTACCATCATCTACATAGGTGTGAGAATTTATCGACCGTTATTTTCCTTCTTTGTTGAAAACTTGAAAGATGCGACATGTTAATCGACGAAAAAATTCATTCAAAACGAGCCAATTAATCCACACAAACAAATGTTAGAGACTCGTACTGATAATGTATTATAAAATTAATAGAATTGTTAGAAGATAAACTGAATAAAATACACAAGAGAAGAAATAGAGAAATAGACACAAGAGAAGAAATATGGAGAAATTAAGAGCATTCTTATTACCATTGTATATCACATTTTTATAAGTCTTTGTAAATAATACATATGGATATTTATAGATGTACATTATGGTAGAAATAAAAGAACAAAATATTCACATTTACTGTAGGAATTTTAAAAATGTCAACCATTAGCTATAAGAAAATAAATCCCTGATAGTCAAAGGTGCTATCTACTAAATATTCATAACATTAAGAGATATATTTGGGGATATTTTAGACAAAATTAATGAGTCCGCAAGCCCTAAATTGGGCAACAACTAAGGGTGTTGAAGGGTCATACTGAGACCTTCTAGAAGTTGCGATATTACGATAAAGTAGTGATTAAGAGTCAATCTGATATGGTAAGTTGATCATAGAAGGAAACGAGGTGATTCTTCTCATCAATGAGAGAAGATTTTGGATAATATTCCTTATTCTTCTAAGAAAAATCCATCCACCCTACAGGAAATAAGTCAGAAATTTTTTTGTTCTTTATTTGCTAAGAGCATCTCTAATGCAATGTCAAATTTATGTGACAATGCTAAAATTTAGCATTTTGGCATAAAAATACTCTCTAATGCAATGACAAATTTGAAAAATACTATACATGGTGTCAAATTTGATACGTATAGCAAAATACTAAAAATTTGACATTTAAAATTGAACAATTATTGGTTAACTTTT
Source organism: Boehmeria nivea var. tenacissima (assembly GCA_018132145.1). Lineage (NCBI taxonomy): Eukaryota > Viridiplantae > Streptophyta > Magnoliopsida > Rosales > Urticaceae > Boehmeria > Boehmeria nivea. The sequence continues at coordinate 6,365,247 of CM030882.1, forward strand.
GAACATTTAATTAAAAAAATTATATTCTACTTAGAAAAGTTTCTTCTAATGAAGAAGTCATTATGATTATTTATAGTCTTGTGTACTATTGGCTAACATGAACTACTTTAATGGGTTTTTCTACTAAAAAAAATAACAAATTTTAAATATAGCAATTTTATCTTTTTGAGCGCCAAATTTAGAATTGGCATTGATATTTTCTTTAGAGATTGTCTAATCTAGCGCACCAAAACCGTTAGAAAGAACAAGAAACAGAAAGGAGAGAGAAAAAAAAAAAGTAAAGAAAAAGAGTTAAAAAGTGAGGGAATATATCGGCCATTAGAGGAGAGAAACAAGATATTTTTATATGTAATTAATGTAAGTGAAATCTCGTTTGTGGATTAGATTAATGATACTTGGATCCGAAACTAATATGCATGTGTTTCATGTAGATTTCTAATATACTTTTACATATAGTTTTATTTGTTCGCTTTACTTAAAATTTTGTGACTTTCACTCTATAACCCAATAGAACACCTCTTAAAAGATTGGGTCCATAGATTAAGTAATTATATGCTAAATGATCTTTTATTTATAAAAAATATCATGTCTAAAACTCTTTTAAATTGTTGTGTCGAACACTTAAAAAGCCAAAACTTCTGTTTATGTTCTTCTACTAGTTATAAGCATAATTTAAAACTCTATCAAACGGGCATAGTAATTCATGATCAAAAGCACGTATGTCTACGCTTTATTACTAAGTTAATGGAGATCAAATCGTCTATCTCATTCCATATCTCTTTCTCCATCTCTCCCAATAATATCATAACAACTAATCAAAATATTTTTAATAAAAATATAAAAGTATTAATCACGTATGTAGAATTTAAAGCAATTTACTAGAGATATAGAAGTGAATAGAATAAGAGGATATATGATCTAGATTCAAGTTAACGTGGATACCTTTAAAGCTAGTTTTGGCTTGGTTCTGCATAGATAGAAAGCTTTATATTCATCAAGCTTTTTGGTTGAAAAGGTATCATGTTTTTTTTTTTTAAATCTAAAATATATCAAGTTTATTTATTCTACTTTCTAAACTAATTATTTATATACATATATCATTAGTTAAACACACCTTAACAAATTAGTTTGTGTTTTGACTGCCGTTAGAGCATGAGATGTGTCAAAATATGATGTAGTATATCCATCAAGAGTAAAAATATGCAGAATTTTTATAAAAGTATCAAAGTATTAATTACATATGTAGAATTTAAAGCAATTTATTAGAGGGGTAAAGAGGGGAATAGAAAAAGAGGATATATGATTTAGATTTAGGTTAACGTGGATGCCTTTAAAGTTAGTTTTAGCTTGGTTTTGCATAGATAGAAGGCTTTACATCCATCGAGCCCTTTGGTTGAAAAGGTATCATGTTTTTTTTTTTATCTGAAATATATCAAGTTTATTTATTCTACTATCTAAACTAATTATTTATATACATATATCATTAGTTAAACACACCTTAACAAATTAGCTAGCCATAAGACTGGAAGGGAGAAACAAAATCAATGACATTTTTTTTTACTTTCTGAAAAGAAAATGGATTTTTTTTTGAATTATGATCAAAATTGAGTTTGTGTTTTTCACTTTTTTTTTAGGTACAAGCTTGAATTGATTTTTCCTAAATTTTCTTTTTCCTATATATATGTGAGTGGAATGATTATGCATGTGCTAAGAAAGTCATAATAACATTACCACTGAAATGACAACACATAAAAATATTATATAACATAATATGATAAAGAAATAAATTATAAAAAATAATGAGCTAGTACCTGTAAAGAGGTCAAATTTATACAATATATAATTTGTTGATGAGTTTCTTTTAGGGGCTTTGTCCGTTTTTAAGTAAACGGTTTCGTCTCTCCTTTTTTTTTTTGCGCCTTTTTTGGTTAAAAAAATGTGTTTTTTAATGGGTAAAAATGTTTTTTTTTTCAAAAATTAGGTCCAAATATAAATATTATAAACTTTTGGGTCCAAAACAGAAATAAATAAGGGTATAATAGCAAAATAGTAGGGGCTAAAATATAAATAAAAAAATACCTAAAAGGCCCAGCCACTCTCCCTTTTTTTTTTCCTTGATTCCTTTTGCCTTTTTTGCTTTTTTTTTTTTTTTTTTGGCCTTTTTCCCCCTTTTTCCCCTCTTTATTATCTTTTCTTTTTTGTTTGAATTTTATTTTTCTTTTATTTTGTTTTGATTATTTGTCTAAAATTATTATTTTTTGTCTTTCAAACTTTTATACATTTTTTTCTTCTTTTTTATTAGATTTTTTAGTCTTTTGTTCTCATTCTAAAAAATATGTGATAACAACAAACTTAAATTATATTTATACATGCATCTGAATTATAAATTAACAAATTTATAAAATTAAATTAAATTTCTCTTAACACGCACTTTGCGCCTGAATTAAACTAGTTTTATAAAAGTGTGCTGACACAATTGGAAGAATTTGCAGAGAGTTTGGGTTTGTCTTTTACTCTTTAGAGTTTGTGTAGTTAGCTAGTTGCTGTGTATGTTTCAATACCCATATAGCAAAAATAGGTTATAGGATTTTAACGTTTGTATTTTGACTGCTGTTGGAGCGTGAGATGTGTGAAAATATGATGTAGTATATCCATCAAAAGTAAAAATATGTAGAATTTTTATAAAAGTATCAAAGTATTAATCACATATGTAGAATTTAAAGCAATTTATTAGAGGGGTAAAGAAGGGAATAGAAAAAGAGGATATATGATCTAGATTTAGGTTAACGTGGATGCCTTTAAAGCTAGTTTTAGCTAGGTTTTGCATAGATAGAAAGCTTTATATCCAACAAGCTCTTTGGTTGAAAAGGTATCATGTTTTTTTTTTAATCTGAAATATATCAAGTTTATTTATCCTACTATTAAACTAATTATTTATATACATATATCATTAGTTAAACACACCTTAACAAATTAGCTAGCCATATGACTGGAAGGGAGAAATAAAATAATGACATTTTTTTTTCACTCTTCGAAAAGAGAATGGATTTTTTTTTTAATTTTGGATCAAAATTGGATTTGGGTTTTTCACTTTTTATTTGGGTACAAGCTTGAATTGATTTTTCCTAAATTTTCCTTTTCATATATATATATGTGTATGGAACGGTCATATGTCGGCTAAGAAAGTCATAATAATACTACCATTGAAAATGACAATACATACAAGAATTATATAAAATAATATGATAAAAAAATAAATATAAAAAATAATGGCCTAGTACCTGCAAAGAGGCAAATTTATACAATATATAATTTGTTAATGAGTTTCTTTTTGGGGCTTTGTCCGTTTCCAAATAAACGGTTTCATCTCCCTGTTTTTGACCTTTTTTGGTTTAAAAAAAATGTGTTTTTTAATGGAAAAATTTTTTTTTTTCAAAAATTAGGTCCAAGTATAAATATTATAAACTTTTGAGTCCGAAACAGAAATAAATAAGGGTATAATAACAAAATAGTAGGGACTAGAATATAAATAAAAAAATTGCCTGAAAGGCCTGATGCGGGGCCCACAACACGTCAGGCTCTGCCGATCGCGTCAGCCACTCTCCCAAATGGTTTTCTTTTGTTTTTTTTTTTCCTTTCTTTTTTTCTTGATTCATTTTGCCTTTTTTTTTTCTTTTGGCCTTTTTCCCCCTTTCCCCCCACATTATTATCTTTTCTTTTTAGTTTGAATTTTATTTTTCTTTTATTTTGTTTTGATTATTTGTCTTTTTTTTTTTTTTTGTCTTTCAAACTTTTATTCCTTTTTTTTCCCCTTTTATTAGGTTTTTTAGTCATTTTTTCTTATTCTAAAAAAATATGTGATAGCAACAAACTTAAATTATATTATACATGCATCTAAATTATAAATTAACAAATTTATAAAATTAAATTAAACTGCTCTTAACACGCACTTTGCGCGTGAATTAAACTAGTTTTATAAAAGTGTACTGACACAATTGGAAGAATTTGTAGAGAGTTTGGGTTTGTCTTTTACTCTTCGCAGTTTGTGTAGTTAGCTAGTTGCGGCGTATGTTTCAATACCCATATAGAAAATAGGTTATAGGATTTTAACATTTGTGTTTTGACTGCGGTTAGAGCGTGAGATGTGTGAAAATATGATGTACTATTTTAAATAAGGTGTTAAAATTTAATTTGTGGCACAGCAAGAAAGATAGGAGTATAGGCACAGCAGATTTGCGTTCACATACGTCCACGCTTTACTACTAACGTGGATGCCTTTAAAAGCTAGTTTTGGCTTGGTTTTGGATAGATAGAAAACTTTATATCCATCAAGCCCCTTAGTGTCGGCATATTCAAATGATTTTCATGATTATTCATCTATTTAATTTCATGTAAATTAGGAGCAATTAAGACAATTTTATGGAAAAATGGCGGTTCAATATTTCAATGCTCTTTAGCGGGGTATTAGAATACAGGATAAGACCATTCACTATTTTTTGAAGCTAGATCTCTCCCTCGGATCGGATGAACCATATAGCCATGAGAAACCATGTACCAGAATAGAAGAGCTTGCCCTATATAACGTTTGTATATATAATGTAGAAAGGGATGATTATACTCCGTAGTGGCTAAATTATATCGAAATTATAATAACGATTGGGTGGCACCTATATTTTACAACAATAATAACGAAGCACTAGTGCATTATAAATTATCAGTATTGTTTATGAATTTTGACCCCACCGCCTGTTGAAAAACACAACCCTCGTATTAATACGTCTTGAAATTATTGGTATGTGTATTGTAGGGTGGTTTATAGTATAACAGTCTGGATATATAATTGACACGTGATATTCATTCTCACTTTTGCGCAAATGGACAAACAACACTGATCGCTGTAGAGGGTTCACAAAATTAAAGACTAACCTAGAAGCGAATAACTCAACTATAAAACAATGACATAACCTTCTTTTCTCTCCATATTCTCATGCATATTTCTCAAAACAGAAATTTCAAAATTCTATTCCAAGAGCCATGGCTTCTCTACTCTTCATTGCACCACCGTTGATGGCTTCCAATTCCTTCCGAACACCGCCGCCTTCGGCGAAGCCCAAGCACCGTCGCATAGCGTGCAAAGCCAGGCCCGATCACAGCGACCAACAACAACGCCGCGCGAATTTGGACCGAAGAGAGGTCTTGCTCGGCCTCGGTGGCCTGGCCGGGCTGACCTCCGCCGAGTCCGTCGCCTCCGTCGGGCCGATACAGGCGCCGGACCTGACGAAATGCCACACGCCCGACGACTTGCCCCCGGGCGCGAAGGCCAAGTGCTGCCCTCCGTTGCCGAAGCGGGGCACTGATGACAACAAGCCGCGGAAGCTGCGCGTGAGGCTCCCGGCGCACGAGCTCGACGGCAACGACCTAGCGAAGTACAAGCTGGCCATGGAGCTCATGAGGGCTCTCCCGGACGACGACCCGCGCAGCTTCAAGCAACAGGCCATGGTCCACTGAGCCTACTGCAACGGCGCGTACGGGCAGGTCGGCTTCCCCAAGCTGGACATCCAAGTCCACGACTGCTGGCTCTTCTTGCCCTTCCACCGCTGGCAGCTCTACTTCTACGAGAGAATCCTCGGGAAGCTCATCGGCGACCCCGATTTCGCCCTGCCCTTCTGGAATTGGGACCACCCGGACGGCATGCGGATACCGCCCGTCTTCACCGATCCCGGGTCCCCGCTCTACGACGTGAACCGGAACCCCGATCACGTGGATCCCCCGGCCGTCGTCGACCTCGCGTACGACGAGGACAAGGGCCCGCCGCGAACGGGCTACGAGCAGATCAGGGACAACCTGAGCATAATGCAGCGGGTGATGGTCGGGCCCGGCTGCCCGATGAGGTTCTTCGGCAAGCCTTTCGGGGCCGGGGACAAGCCGAGCCCGGGCCGCGGAACGTTGGAGAACACGCACAACTCTATCCACACGTGGTGCGGAAGCCCTAGAAACCCTAACGGCGAGGACTTGGGAAACTTCTACTCGTCCGGGCGAGACCCGCTGTTCTACTCGCTCCACGGCAACGTCGACCGCCTGTGGAGCGTGTGGAAGGCGCTGCCGGACAGGAGGAAGAAGGACTTCGACGACGAGGCGTGGCTCGACTCCTCGTTCGTGTTCTACGACGAGAACGCCGAGCTCGTGCGCGTCAGGGTGGGCGACGCGCTGGACTCGACGAGGCTCGGTTACACCTACAAAGACGTCGACAATCTCTGGCTGCGATCCAGGCCGATACCCTTCAAGAAAAACCCCGCTATCCACGGCGGGCCGCAAATCCCCGAGGCCAAGAAGACGACCAAGAAGCCGCCGCCGCAAATCACCGAGTTGGAGTTTCCGGTGACGCTGGACAAGGTGGTGCGCGCGGTGGTCCCGAGGCTGCCGAAGGAGTGGCGGAGCAAAGAGACGGCGGAGGGCAAGGAAGAGGTGTTGGTGATACAGGACATTGAGTACGACAAGAGGTTTTCTGTGAGTTTCGACGTGTACGTCAACGACGAGGATGATGATCTGAGGGAGCTGATTCGTCCGAGCAACTCGGAGTTCGTCGGGGCGTTTAGGAGCGTCCGGCACGGAGGCCACGCGAGCGATCCGATGGTGAGGACCGATCTGATGCTGGGGCTGACGGACGTGTTGGAGGATTTAAAGGCTGAGGACGATGACAGCGTGGTGGTGACTTTGGTGCCCAGAAGTGGAGTGGGAAAAGTGAAGATTGGTGGCATTGAGACTCTGTTCTGCTAGTTCAATGATAATTATGGTATGGTATGGTAATGGGATGATCTTTGCTTAATTGATCAATTAATGAATAAGATCGGTCAGCATGAGTATAGTAGTCGTGGCAGTATTAATTTCTACTCTCTAGCTGATATATGGAGATCATATTATGTATTTGGACCTCTATAATTTACCTCCTAAATGGTTGTTTCTTATTGTAATTTCAATGTATGCTTTTCCCAAAAAAAAAAAAAAAAACTATGTAAGATGGCATGGCAATATATATAAGTTTGTTTTCGTAAGAGCAATGCTACACATACCAACGTTTTTACCAACTTTTTTAATACAAACTCATATGTCATATTATCATTGGTGAGTGTTTATCACCTTGGTAAAAAGATTTGACATTTAGCCAATTAAAACATGACACATCAATTGCCACATAGGTTGGTATTAAAAAGTTGGTAAAAGAGTTTGTATGTCTAGCATTTTCCTTTTCGTAAGCGTTTGTGACTGTTTTTCTTTTACTCGTTTTGATTTTGAAGATAAAAGAATTTTCGAAATAAAAAAGGAGAATTGCAAAATAAGACCATTGTTAGTATTATTTAATAATCTATGTCACAAGTCAAGTGCTCATTTTGTTTTTACTTTATGTTTGTAGTGTAAAATTTGAGATATAAATTAAAAATACAATACACATAGGACATAGCAATGTGCTAAAAGATAGGCATTTCTCAAAAGGATCAGTTAGGTAAATAACCATTTTGAACTGTGTGTTTTCAAAAAATAATCACAATTTTAAAAAATTTAAAAACTAGCCATAACCCAATGTAAGAAATTTCTGACAATAACAAAATTATACATAAAAATTATTGTAAGAAATTTCTGACACGTGTCAGAAATTTCTGAAAGGACTAGTTTTTAAATGTTTTGAAACTGTGGCTATTTTTTAAAATCATTTTGTAAACAGTAGCTATTTTCTTAAAATTCCCTTCTCAAAATATCCCAAATAAAAACTAATGAACTTAATTACAGAAAAAAAAAAGAAATATATTACGTAAAAGAAAAAAAATAATAAAGAAAGACATAGCTGAGTAAAAATAAGAGTATGAACTTGTATTATTTTAGCTCGATTAAATTAACAACACATAGGAAAATTATAAAAATAATTATTTTGCTTAGGTGATTTTAAAATATAACCAATATTTGTATTTATAAAAACAAAATAGTCATAAAATAGTTGTGAATGGTGAAATTCATCAATGCATCTTGTACTTACATTATGATTATTATCTTAATTTTTTGAAATATTAATTAAAATTTAAAAAGTATTTTCCAAAATGACCTATATAACTAATTCACCCATCAAAATATAGGTTCCCAAATTGTCCTACGAAAATTTTACTTGTTTAAACAGTTAGACAATTAAAGAGAAAATGTGATTTCTCTTCTTCTCATATATTTCAATTGAAAAAAAAAATTGGATATTTATCTTATATAGACGTTGACTTTAATTATTTAAGTTAGAAATATGGAGAATGTGAATGGTAGAAAAGATTTTAATAATTATTTAAGTTATTTGATAAAAATAATTAAGAATAATCATTTGTGTAATTAATATATTATTTATTATATTTTTTTGTTATCAATTATAACTGAAGGCAAAAGAGATTTTTTGTTAAAGTGATAAAAAAAAGTTGAATCCTAATGGAATAATGTAATGGAGCTCTCCTTCTACCTCTCTCTCCCCCTACCTCTCTTCTATCCAGCTAATAAGCGGATTATTTTTCTCCTCCCACCACTCATGTTGTTTGCTCTTTATCTAGTCAACTAAACACAATCTAAATATTATAACTCGTAACATTGGAAATTACCTTACCAATTTTAATGTTCTCTTTCATGATTAATTCCTCCTCTCTCTTGCCTCCAAAAAAAAAAACAAAACAAAACAAAAAAACGTTCCCAAGATAGTTGACAAGAAAATCCCTATACTTATCTAAAAATTAGTTAAAAATTCATCCCTTACCCATTAAGATGGGCAATTTTACCTCCACTGAAGTAGGAAAATACCCAAAAATTATAAAATAATAGAAGTAATTATCCATAGTTTCTAAATAATTGAATAATTACCCAATTCATTAATTACTTGCACATGTTTTCGGTAATTAAGCTAGATACCACTAATTCTCACTTTGTAAGTAATTACATCATTTGAATATTTGGTTGTATTTTTCAAAACATTGGGTATTTACTTGAATTAAGTTTGAAAATTGGGTATTCACTATAATATATCTTTTATCTCTATTGAGAATGAGAGATTATCCTCTTTTAATTAAAATTAGATGCATTTCTTATCTGATCAATCTGATTTTGATTTGAAATTACTAGTATTTGAATTTGTATAAAGCTCCTAGCCTTTAGATCAAACACTCACTCCCTTATCTTGGAATTTAATAACTGAATAAATATTTTTTTTACCTAAATAATAATTTATTCAACTTGGATAATTTCATGTGGCGACTCGGCAACACTATTGCTATTGTCCCAGATATACTAACCCAATATGTTATGCATATGCATCAAACCCATGATTTTTTTTTTTGGGGAGAATCATGACATTAAATTTAATCTTAGTTACCATTGAGTAATGTGAGCTAGCATGAAATTTGATTGGACCAAATGATTCAAGTAAAGACAAATCCGAACAAAGTCGATCTTTCCTAATAGTTGTAGACTTGTAGTATTGTTATAGAAAAGACGTGTCATTTTTATTTTTTGTTTTTTGTTTTTTTTTTATAATTAATCAAGTGAAAATATCAATAAATATTCCTATGTTTTTACACAATAATTATATTTAAAGTTTTAAAATGTACCATAAATATCCTATCAATTTATCAAATCACAGTCAAAAATATTCCTTGAGTTACAAACAATGACACAAGTATCCCTTATTATCGTATCTTGTAACTTTTGTACAATAATTTTGTTCAATGTTTTTTTTTAAATATTAATTTTATCCTTCGCCAAACAACTACTGATATTCACTTAATTTATACTAAATGACAAAATTGTGCTCTATATTTATCAAAATACAATAAAATCAGCATATTATTAATTTTTTTAGATTTTTTTTGTTCAAAATATTCTTTAAAAATACCTATATTTCATAGATTTTATATATATGAAAAGGTTAACTTGAAAATAAATACAAAAGTTGACAATATGGGATATTTTTGTCATGATTCAATAACTTAGGGGAATCTTTTTAAGTTATTTGGTAAACTGAGGGGAAAAGTGATCCAATTTAAATTCATGAAATAATCGTAACATTTTAAAAACTCAGACGATATACTATTATATCGTGGCCCGGTGAGCGCGGTGCCTTGCTGGGCGGTTGGCAAGCGCGGAGCCGCACGGGGGAGGTGCGGCCAATGCGGAACCACCGGGTTACGCACGGCGACGTATCTGAGCAGCGAATGGAAGAAGGAAGCCCAAAACCCAAACAAACGGAAGCCATACACAATCGGATCAAAACCAGAACTCAAAAGCAAAATGAGGAAGAAGAGGGTTTTCTTTATTTTTGTTATTTAGTATTTTTTTTTTTTTAGATGTGGGAGAGAAGTGATGGTTTATTTATGGACATTATAAAATATCAAGACATTGGTGAAATAATTGTTCATCTGTATATTTAGATGGTTCTTTTGCACAAAAGCTATGAAGTTGTTTTATTTTATTTTTTTGGTTGTTGGAGAAGATACCAACTAAAATTTTAATTTATTTTAATTTTTTGAGTTTGCTAAAATTAAGAGGAAAAATTTTATATTATTATTTTGTAAATATTTATTAAAATTGGGGCAGTGTTTTTGAAATTTTTATGGTCAATTTTTTTTATCTCTGATTACGAATATGATTACTTGAATTTTGTGCATAATCACACTTTGGTGATGCTAGTTGCTTATTCCGGATGTGGACACAATGAGCTTTCCTTGCACAAGATTGTACAAGATGATTATTTATCCGATAATAATATTATAACTATACGAGATATTTATATATATATTGAGCTTTTCTGAGTTTTTTTCCTAACGTCTAGCTAGGTTATGTGTTATTCGACAGTTCCGTGTCCAAGCCAGGCCGGCAGTCAAAACTAGGCTCAAAGAGCTACGCTTGTGATATGTTAGCCGGGTGCAGGACAAATCGGGTCTAATCATATAGATGCATATAAAGAATCTTGAATTGTGATTAATCTATGAATTGAAATTGCGAAGGCCTTTTAGTATGGATGAAGGATCTTTCTTTGATTAGTTATGAATAATTGATTGTTTGCATTACATATCATGATATAGAATAGTTAATCCGACAAATGTACATATGAAACAACCTCTTTAGTACAAGAAAATTTTTATTTGAAATCCACAGCAACATGCATTATTGATTTTTATAAAATATGTTACTTATTATTTTAGTTTTTGAACAGTTCAAATTTGCTCTTGTTTTATAGTTTTTTTTTAAGAGATAAATATAACACTATCAGATGTTGAATATTATGGACAATTTATGCTACTAAGTAGTTTGTTAATAAATGTGAAAGATAGGCGTTACAACTTTGTAGTTGCAACACCATTCGCTGTAAGTATAGTTTATCTTATTTTTCTAGTTAGAATGATCTTTGGCCAATTGTTTATTAAACATATTTGAGGTGATAAAATTTTAGTTGTTAATTCATGAATTATTCATGTGCTTTGGATATTTATTATTGAGATTTAAGAAAATCAAGTAGTGGTGGGCCCATAACCCACAGGATAATTTTGAGATTTCTGAAATCCGATCTAAATTTTAATTATAACTGTTTTTGAGTTTATATCTCATTCGGACAATTGTGATTGACTATATAAGGTTAGAGGAAGTGCTGTGCAATTGGAATTGACCACACAGAGGCTAGAATAATTCAAATTTGGTCGAAATATTTATTATATGGATTCTTCAAATTTGGTCAGAATGTATATCATATGATTCTTGAGAAAAAGAATTCTCGACTATTTTTAGTGTGTATAAAATGTTAAAAGTGAGTGAGATAGCTAAAGATACTTGGAAAAGAAGAGCGTATGACGAAGTATGAGTCGAATGGCTAAAAGAAATAAGAAGAAATCTTTGTTTGTTCTTGGATTTTATTATATTTGTGATTTATTTTTATTTGTGTAAGGTATAATAAGGTGCTTTTCTCTGAAATTTGGAAGAGATCAATTTTCGATGATTATATGGTCAATTTTGGTATCGCAGTAAGTGATGTAAGGCTCGTAATCAATCTTCTGAGGTGAGCAAATGCTAATTCGATGAATTCTTGTTGTTTATGACGAGAGATTCTTATTACATGTTTTTCTTGATCAAAGCAAAGAAAAATAAGTACAAACATTGGCTCGAACATGAAGTTTGAACTATTTGGTGCTCATTAAAAATCTAATTGATGCTCAGAAAATGAAAAGTTGAGTCATATGGAACTAATTTGAGTTTGTACTCTGAGGCTTCATGATTATATTTTATTTTATAAAATAAAAAGGCCATATGAATAACGTGAATACTGACTAGCGTTGTATAATAGGCATAAAGATTCCTGTTGATAATTTGAGCTCTATTTGATAAATTTTTTTTGAGAATGATATAAAAGTCTCTTAAAGTTCAATTTTAGGCTCTTGATAACATGAGATGGAAATTTTATTCAAACAGGTAAGAGTTAGGTAAATTGCTGCACTTGAATGTAATTTGAGTTAATAATTACTAATTGTTTATTATTATGGTCTTCAAGTTAGGGTTTTAAGTCTAATGTTCACTTAGCAGATTTGTATTTTCTGTTTGCGATACATATTTAGTTTGAAGTCTAAACTCAAATTCACACGTATAAGATTGTGAATTTGAGCAATTCATGTCTATGCAGTGGCGGAGGCAGTGTGGGCTTGGGCTCACACTAAAATGTGAAAGCCCACATAGTTTTTCATGTGAGAAAAAAATAGAAAAGTCAGTCATAAAAAGAAAAAAAACAACAACAACAACAAATAATGGCTGCCTTTTACGTTGTGGTGATTACTGATTAGGGCCCATGTGCCTACGTTGTGACTTATGGTGATAGTGGGCTGTGACAACTTTAATAAAAGCCTAGGCAGCTAGGCCCACCCATGTGCTAGTTGATTCCTATATCTTACAAGTTACACTGCCGCCTGAGTTGTTGTGCGATTTAGCCAAAATCGCAAATTAAAGTTTTGTGAAGAGTTAAGCATCACGATTCACGATTCAAGAAGACCTAGAAAAGTGATAGAGAAAAGAAAGAGAAAGAGAGAAGAATAAGGGAAATAAATTAGAGTGTTTTGTGGTATTTTTTATATTTAAGAACGCAATCTAGATTGCCGGCTAATCTTCGTCTAATTTATATTTAATAACTCGTCATCACCAATTGTAATATGTTTTATGCTTGTTTTAATGTCTTGTCTAGTTTTATTTTTATTTTTACTTTTTTGCTAAAAAATGTGTATTTAGTTATTCTTGAATAATATTGTGATTTAGTTTATAAGCATGGTATATTTTGATTATATATTATTTTTTTAATTAAAAAGTACTTTGATGTATGCACACACTGAATTTGACTGTTGGCTTTGTATCTATGTATTTGTTTCTTTGTCTATGACTATGGGACCACATATGTATTAATTATTTGTGTTATGATTGTCTCTTATGAGTTAAATTATGGAGCTCTAGAATGGATTAGAGGAGGGTGTAGAAAATGACAAAATGTGCATTAAACTAGAATTCTACGATAGCTTGTTGAGTTACAAAGTCATAAAAGAATTTTCATCGGATGAGACTTTAAGTTTATGAAACATCTAAAAATTAGTTTGCAAAATAGCGTTAATGCAATGAGTATTATATTATGAAATCATCTTCAAAAGAAAGATATCCTTTAAAATGACCTAAAGATCATTTATAAGTGGCGTAATTGAATCATGTAAATCCAGAGCGATTTGGACAAATTTTTGGGCGTCCAAAAAAATGAAAAATCAATTTTCAGAAATTTTTGGGCGGTGGTAATTAGCGAAATTATTATGGGCGTTTTTCAGTTTTATTTTTTTGTTATTATTATTATTATTATTAGGGTTATCTATACAAGCGCTCCTCAATGTTGTGCTATTGTTGCAATTTGCACCCTAACATTTAAAAACTGTCATTTTTGCCCCCTAAAGTATTAAAAACTTATAGATATACCCCCTCTTTCACAATCTGTAAAAATATATATATATATATATATATATATAGATTAAATTAATAATGAAACATCGTCTCTTCGTGCTGCACATATTCTCAACCAAAATCAGCAGAACACTGACTTCTTTTACAGCTTGATTACCGATGAGCAAAAGTTTCATTTTATTCAAATGATATCAAGATGTGATTGAAGTTAGATAAATAAAAGCTATAATAAGTCTTAGACCAATTCAAATAATCTAAAGATATATCTTCAGATAGCCCTTTCAAGTTGGTGAAGTACGTTGTGTTTTCTCCTATTTGGAACATTACGTTCGGACTACCATTTATGTTTTTTTTTTTGAAGACCTATTTATTTATTTTTTTTATGCAAGAACTATTACTTATGCTTGATAAGTATAAGTTTCAATTTATTGAAATTATACTACTATTTTTTACGTTCTCTACTTTTTCCTTCTGCCGCAATGTAATCTAACGAAGAGTATTATTATCTAATTTATAAAATAACATTCCATTACTGCATTTAACCAAACACATTAATTTAAGATTCCTGAGAATGTGCTTAAATATTACTGTTGTCAACCAAACAATATAATTTAAGATCCCCAGAAATGTGATTACTGTATTTAGATTCTCAGGAATCTAATACTCTTGGATTACCATATACCAAACACCCCCTAGTACTACATAATAATCTATATCCTAAGCAATGTACTCCTTTTATTTTTATTTTTTTAAAAGAGTACTTCTTTTATTTTTACTCTATATTTATAGTGTATATTTTAAGATATGAATTAAAAATTATAACACACGTATGCCATAAATTATCATTATGACAAAAGAGGGTATTTCTCAAAAATCCCCTGAACAAAGGTTCACTCAAAAATCACGAAAAACTACAATATCACCAAGAAATGGGGCGTGAATCGTGATAGCTTTTGCCAAGATTAATAAAGGCCCAAATCCAAACTGAGAGAGAGAGAGAGAGAGAGAGAGAGTCCAGTTAAAAGCCCGTTAGTTGAATCGGAGAACTTTCGAGTTCACTATCTCTGGAATCTCTCTCTCTCTCTCTCCGTCTCTGCAAATTGGATCTCCGACCTCCTCTCTTTCTTCTCCGGCGTGGACTCCGATCACTAGGTACCTTCATCCCCAATTTTTCCTCGTTCGGATATTTATCTCCGGCGCCGAATAGATCGCGCGCGCGTTCTCTCTTGATTGAATTGCAATATTTCGATTTCGTTTTCCATGGCATTAATCCGCGAGAAATGAGAAGAGGGAGTGGTTAATTTCATTGCGTCTTGGATAGAAATGGTCTGCTTTGAGGTTTTTGAGGTTTGAAAGTGCGGGATTTGGTGTTCTCGTTCTCTTTGCTCTGTCTGTTTTTTTTTTTCTTTAGCGTTTTCGATGCTCAAGTCGAGAAGTTTGAATTCTCTGAGTTGAATCGGATGCTATTGTCGGACTACTTTGATGAATGCTATGTATGGTTGTGATGAGCTGCCCTAGGTTTTGATTGCAGGCATAACACGAAATTAAATATATAAACACACACACACACGCACTAAATGAAGTTTCGTTGGTTCTCTCTCTCTGATTTCTTTTTCTTTTTTTTTTTAATGATTTTTGGTTGAAGTTCGAATCTTTTCTTGGAATTTCGGAATTGGATTCGAATGTGTGATTTTGAAGGAGAAATGAATTGCAATCCGTGATCTAGTTTAGGGAAAGATCCTCAAACTTGACATGTATATGAGCGTGTGTTGTGTGTCTTGTAATTGTGACCAGAGCCCGGGTTCTCTGCTCTGAAGTTGAATTTCTCATTCCACACAGGAGTCTCACCTTCCCCTAAAGCACAACTATTGATATTAATGCAATGGACTTAAAACATATTTGTCAAATTAATTTTTCAATAGCTTTCATTAACCAACAACAAGTAATTATAACCTTACAAAGCTTTAACGCGGCTCATAGTTTCAAAATCACAAGTAATGGTAGTGTATAGGGTTGTGCTTGATTTTAAAATCTTGTTTAGTCGTTGTTACTATTATCTGAAAGCAACTTAAAATTATATGGTTCTCATTATATGGTTTTGACAAATGAAGAAAAGAAAATGTGTCTCTTAATATGTGCAAGTATGAAAGTCTTTTCTATTAGATGGTTTGCATATCTTTGTTTAATTGATTCATGTTCTTGTTAGTGTTGTTGTTGTTGTTGTAATCCTACTTCTTGAACCGTCAGGTCTTTCTTTGTTTCAGTTTGTTCATTTCTTGTGTGTGGAATGAGCCTTTTGTGTCGTGACTACAAGTTCTTCATGTATACCCAACAGGCCAACACTCACTCACACACACCAACTTTGAATTGACATATTCATTTTCTTTTTTGCTTAATTTTTGGGTTACCTGAAAACCGATCAAATTCCGACAAAAAACCGAAATGAAATACCGAAACCGACCGCCATTCTTTTTGGGGGTTTTGGTTTTCAAAATCAAAGTTTTGGTTATATTCAAAATAACCGAAACCGCCCAAAAAACCGAAAACATCCCAGTGCACAAGCCTAATTCACGATGTAGCATTTTTTAAAGTTTATTCTTCGGGTGTGTTGATGATCTGTGTATTGTTTCCTGACTTTAAGACCGATTTGGTTGATGCGAAAGTGAAAAAAAATGAAAATGGAAATTCTGATGTTTGGGGTTTTTTTTAATAAGAAAAAATCCTTTGAGTTTTAGATTGATTTCATATCCTGTTAGCAATTATACTTGTGTTTTCTAGGTGATTGCAGCTTTATTTGGTATTTATGATCTGATCTTGGTAACAAGCAAATAAACAATAAGAAAATGCCTGTTTCTATAAGTGGGTGGGTTTAGTGTTTTCGTGTAAAACATTCAGTGCATCAAAATAGTTTTATGGGTTTGTTTAAAAATGATAATGCATTTTTTTAACAGTGTTTTTGGTTGTTTTCTTGGCGTGGACATGGTTGTGACGGTGAACTAGCTATAATCGCTTAGTGCTGTTATTTTGGTGTTTTCCTTGTGTTTATTTGTCATTGATTTTGGCATGAAATTGAGATTGAGTTGTGTGTTTGAGCTCGCTAAGTTGGTAATGTCCTAGCAAGCGCTTGAAAAGTAAGGGAGAAGCTGAAATTCTGAGTGCCCATTTGGATATCTAAAAAAAAATGTTTTTATGATTGTGAATTTATTGGTTTATGTAAATGACTGAATGGTTTTTTTTTATGTAATTGCTAGGTGGACTTCCTGTCCTCCTCCAAAGTATTTTGTACTTATTTTTTCTTTCAAATTTGTGAAGCATTGTCTCTTTTGAGGAAGGGAAAAAAGAAAAGGAATTTGTAACCTCCTCGTTTTGTTTTGGGTCGTGAAAAACTGCAAATTTCTTTCTTGAGCAAGATAGGTACCTTTGAGCTTTTCCAAATCTCAAAATGCTCAACCTCCGGGCTGCCTGGGTTATCTTTAAAACTTCTTTGCCAAAAGAGTCTTGGAATACCGTTGGTCAAGTCGGATCTCTTTTGATTTACTAGTTAGTTGGGAGTTGCAGCCATCAAAGCTGTTTCTCTTTAACACGGTTTATTTTACTCGGCCTTGCTATTTTGAACTAGCTTTGATGGTTTCTGCTTGAAATGGTGTGCTTTTTCCCTTCATTTTGCTTGATAACGTTTTGTTAATGAGATTGATTGCCATTTAAATTCATACGAAATTTTGTTTTTCTTGGATTGTTTTAGGTTTGCAATGGCTTTCTTAGGCAAAGTTGGGAATATCCTTAGGCAATCTGTGACCAAGAATATCAGCTCCCAAGTTTCTTCTCTTGAGCAGTCTATCTATCATGCGGCCCGATGCATGTCTTCCATACCAAATTCGAAACTCTTTATTGGAGGTGAGATTTAGCTTTCTTGTCAACTTTTAAGTAGTATTCTGTTAAACTGTTTTATATTTCTCAAACTTTTCTATTACAGGTATCCCATCTCAAATAGATGAGCAAGGTTTCAATGTAAAGGTACCAATTTTCTCAGAGTTTTGGACTATACATTGATGTTGATGATGTGGATGTCTCTTTCTTATTTTGCAAATATGTAGAACGGTTGGTGTTCTTGTGAGGGACTTTTCATGGTTCTATTTTCCTGAAATCTTTAAACACATCAAAATGACGAGTGGGCTTTCTGTAATGTTAAAAGATTGTTGACTGTTGCTGACCACCTAAGTTGTTTTTAATAATTTTCCACATATGGCCTCGGTGGATCAACGATCAACTTAGACTTCGTTTGCTTTACGAGTTTGGACTATGCAGATTTGGCCATCTGCGTTGATCTGTATGGTGATTGGATATTTGACATGATGTTTGATATTATCTGTCATACCATGTCAATATGTCATTTGAACAACGCCTAGAATACACAATAATGGCGTTGATGCCTGCATTATGAGTCACATGACTTCTAACCATTGAAATTAAATATGACAGGTCTAGGTGTGGGAGTAGTCAAAACACATTATAGCTGTATTATATGTGCTAACTAGAATCATATTATCTCATATAAGATTTTTCTTTTTCTGTAAAACCTTTTGTATTCCAGGAACTTCTAGGTCGCCGAGTCAGGATGAATGATGCAATTTACAGGCGAAGCTTTGGAGGTATTGGGGCCTTCGGTGGCAGCGGATGTGGTGTCCGCAGCTACTCTGGAGGTGGGGTCACTGCTGGTGCTGTTGCAAGTTACAGTAGTAACACCGCTTTAGCCAATGCTGCTGGTGGTTCCGTACTAAATCTTGCTCTATTCTGGCACATAAACAATGGGATCAGGGAGATTTTGGCAGATTATGTTCACCACGAGATGACCCGAAATGTGATCTTGGTCTACTTGAGATTGTTTCTTATCATCGCAGCCAAAGATGTTTTCGTGTCGCTTGTTTTCTAGGGGTTTGTCCTATGCATTAGAGGAACTCCCGTAAATTTCTTTTTTCTATTGCTGAAGAGCTTGAATAATTATAAATACTCAAAATGTTATGACTCGAAGAGCTGGTGATAATAATGTTTCGCAACCTTATCTTTTTTCGGTATGGTTATGTAGTGAATGCGACGGAAGTACGGGGTTAGCGTTTGGTGTCAGGGAATGGTAAAAATTTGCTGAATATACCAAAAGAGCTCTAAATCAGGCTTCAGGATAAAGTAAAGACCTGTTGTAATTTACTTTTCTAGCTTTGGCATTTGGACCTCGCTTTGGATGCGTTTTCTCCATCATAATTCTGAAATAATTGGTCTTTCAATTGTTTACTTATGCCACCTCTCTGTCCTGCTCTTGAAGACGTGCATTTGCATTTTGTCAATTTTTATGTGATTTATGTTTATGCAATTGAGTTGTATTTGTTGAAAATAATCATGAGTCTTTTTACTTGCAAATGCTAGGACCTATAATTTCAAAAATCTGAGGACTGATTAGGGACTATAGCTAGATTATAAAGCTCGTGACATCTTAATTCTTATTATCGACAAGGAATATAGGAGGTCCTAAATATGTCCCCGAGTTTTTTTATCTTCCTTGAAAAATAAAGTAGCCCTATAAGAATTAAATAATAATAATAATAATAATAATTACTATTAGCATAATAAATTGTATTTAATACTTAATTTTTAACACCTAACTTAAATAAATACCTAATTTTTTGAAAATTGTAACAAAGTACTCGAATTATTCAATTATTGGTAGTTGGTGGTAATAAACTTAGGTTTCATTTGGTATAAATGAAAGAAAAATAGAAAAGAAAAATAAGAGATGATAGGGAAAAAAAAAAGTGAGAAAAAAAAGTAGTCCTTTATAGTTTTTAGTGTTGGGCCATAATTCAACCCGAGGCTCAAGGCCCGAACATCTTTGAGGTTATGAATTAACGATGGGCCGGCCCGATGGAAAGCCAAAGTAAGAAGAGCGACAACGGAGGATCGGGAAGACGGCCCGTGACGTGAATGGCTGGCGACGCCATCCCGGGCACCCAATAACCATCCGGCGTCGCCGTGGGCAGCTACCCGGCGCCCAAGTGGGCGGAAGCCTACCGCCTGACACCCAAGTGGGCGGCAGCCTGCCGCCCATTCGCGCCCAGCCTACAGCTCAATGCCTAGCCTGCCGCCCATTCGCGCCCAACCTATAGCCCAGCTCCCAATGCCCAAGTGGGCGGTAGCCTGCCGCCCGGAGTTAGCTTTTGGGCTGCAGCCTGCCGCTCGATGCCCTTTGGGCGGCGACTAGCCGCCCGTTTCAGAGTCATTAATTCCCAACTTTGAGTTTTCAAAAATAGAAAAACGCATATATTTATTACACAATTGTATATGGCTATAAATAGCCAATAATGACCGAATAATAAAAATGATGTCAATTTCTCTCTAGACTTATTATTTCCTCTGAGTATCTTTGTTTTTTACTCTTTCATTTTCACGTTATTTTACCCGTGTTAATCGTTACGAAATTTTATATCAACATTTGGTATTTTATGAAGGAAAGAAAATATTTTATTAAAAAATTATCATCTTATCCATTTATTTTATTATTAGAATTTAAAAATGTGAATAACATGGTAATTTTATACATTTGAAAAAAGTTTTTCTACTTAATTTTGGAAGGATGAAAAATTGTGGGCCCCACATGCCTTTTTTTTCCCTTTTCTTTTTCTTCCCTTCTTTTTTTCATTCCTACCAAACAATAGCATTTATTGATTTCTACCCAAATTTCCCTCCACTCTTTCAGAAAGTCAACAAATTATATTTGAAAAACATCTTAAAAATCTCTTCAAAATAATATTTCGTTGACCATAATTTTCAAACCCTATACTTCTGACTGTCAGATGCTTCGATAAACATTTGATACTGCTAGCGAAAACAATACTAGTGGCAGTATTAGAGGTCTTCTGGCTACTATTTGACATCGACAGTTCCATTCTCATCTCCACCCTCAAGCTCACATTTTGTTTCGTCCCGTAGTGACATTTTTTCTTTCTAGCTATATCGCTTGCAGCTATATTACAACTAGATGACGAGACGTGTGGTACCCTTTTTTACTGACAATCCCTATGAGGAATCTATTATAAACATCAATTATATGCTACTCGTGTAGCATAGTCATAGATCAACAAACAAGTCTTGGCTAACTTGTTTATACTCCCTATGACTGAGTTTTATGTGATCTTGATAATGGATTAGTTACTCAATTACTAGACCACAATGGACTACTACCATAGGTGGGTGCCACTTAGAAAGCGTATCGGGCAGGTCACCTTGTATCAATTCAAAAAATAGAGTGTTGTCGAGCCTAAAGTCGCTCCTTAATAAATGTCAAAAGTTAGAGGGATCTAGAAATGGTCTATGCCCTCGAACTAGAAACTGAAGACGACAATACTAACCCATTCAATCTAGTGGTGAATAGTTTCCCGACATACTTTCTCCAAAAAAATTTCGACTTCTATCCTATCTAGAAAATCAAGTTAACCTTGATTTCGTCCCAAGAACCTCACCTATTTTAATCAGCCCCTATTAGATGGCGTTGGCCGAGCTGAGGATGTTGCTAGATAACCTTTTGAGCAAGGGGTTTGCAAAATAAAACATATCGTGAAGAGTGCCTATATTATTTGCTAAGTAGCATGATGTGATCTTGCACCTCTGCGTAAATTGCAAATAACCTGACAATGTCACTATCAATAATAAGTGTCCCTTGCCACACATCGAAGACTTTTTTGGCCAAGTAGGAGAATCTTATTACATTCTCAAAGATTGGCTTGTGACCAAGTTAACATAATTGTGGATTTGAGAAGCGTATAGGTAACTCCTTGTGCACAGTATGATTACTTTAACTACTTGGTTATGTCCTCTGAACTAAAAAAATGCTTTGAAAACATTTATGGACCTAGTGAATTGAGCCTTCTGTCCCTACTTAGATCAGTGTGTTATCATTCTCCTTGTCTATATATTTAATTATTCGAAGGCTGAGGAAGAGCACGCCGAACACCTAAGTATTGAATGTAGACCTTGCTAGACCATTGTAAGTATGAATAAGGTATAGTGTGATTAGGGTGACGAAAGTCAAATTTCAAGGACAATTGTATCTTAGGTTTCCATACCTGTAGACCCTTACAAGTTAGAGACGACATTGAATGGCAATAGTTTAGGTATGTGACTGAGGATTAAAGTCTCCTAGGGCTAGCTGGTTATTACTAGGATTGTTCACAAACTCGTCAACCCAACCTGACAACCTGACCTGAACAACCCGACTCGAAAAAAGCTCAATTCGGGCTCAACCCAACCCAACCCAACCCGCATAATTGTAGGGTTAGGTTAGGACTCAATGTTTTGGGTTTCGGGTTAACCCAACCAAACCAGACTATTTAAAAATATATATATATATATATATATATATATGTAGTCTAGTTATTTATCTTACTTATTCTTATCTTTTATTTACTTTGTGTTATGAATTTTGGTTTTTCATCAAAATGATACTGTTAGTTTCTTTTCTGTTGATAAATATAAATCTTACTTTCATTTTATCACGTACATTATGTTTTTTTTTTTTAAGTCAACCTGATCAACCCAACCCAACTTCTTAACGGGTTTCATAGGGTCGAGTTAGGTTGCGATTTCATCAACTAGACCATATCGGGTTGGGTTAGGTTGAAGGTGCTAACCCATCCAACCTAACCCGTTCACAACCCTTGTTATTACCAGCAATTTATAAAAAACTTTTCGAGGACTGTCGCTCTGTTGACAAGACTAACCAAGAAGGACGTCAAGTCCACATGAGAGTCATTCATGAGGCAAAAACAGTGATTAACTTTTTCACCAGTCCTTGTGGTACTCGAGACTAATGAGATGTATACGGTACACACCAATGCATCCAAAAGGGACTAGGTTGCATCCTGTTACAGTTGCATCCAAAAGGAACTAGGTTGCATACTCTTACAACAAAATGGGGCAATAGATTACGCTTCTCGACAACTAAACTCACATGGAAAAGTTTTATCATATCCATGACCTAAGAGGCTAAGACTAGCAGTTGTGATTTTCAGGCTTACAATTTGACTTTTAACCTCTACGTAATTAAGTTCAACGTGTTTATCGATCATCAAAGCATGGAGTACCTGGCTACTCATTGGAATTTGATCTGAGACAGTGTAGATGGTCCAAATATATGGAGGATTACCAATTGAACTCTCAATATCATCTGTGCAAAGCAACCATAGTGGTAGATATGTGAAGTCGATAAATTCAAGGAGTTGTAGCTAATCTCGAGACGTAGAAGGGGTCAGTCGTCATTGGAAACTTTGATTTGAAATATCAGGAGGATGATTATAACGTTTATGCAAACAATGTAGTTGCTGTGCCGTCCACTGTACTGCTAGTGAAACAAAGTCGGTAGCAAGATGAAGGGTTGCAACATATATAGTTAAAGTAGACTTCAATATGGAAAACAGTTGGATGGGTTTACAAGTAGGACCCAACGGGATCCTACTTTACGTGGAAAGATGCATAGTTTAAGAGGATTCTATCCTACACGAGACTATCCATATGAAGCTCATCAACTCAAGTTCGTCGTTCACTTGACAGTATGAAGAGGTACAACGACTTTAAGAGACGATACTGGTGGCACGGAATGTACTCCGATCTGACTATATGTGAGTAGTTGTTCGACATTTTAGATGGTCAAAATTGAGCACTAGAAGCCATAAAAAAGTTTGGACCTTTGGAAACATTGATATCAAAGTATGGTTGTATAACTATAGATTTCGTCACGGGACTATCCCATTCTCAAAAAGATTCTTACGCGATCTGCGAAGTCGTGAAACCTAGTTTTCAAGTCAACTCACTTTCTACTTAGTAAGGCTGACTAAGTTGCCTTAAACTCTACAAGTTGCACATATTGCATGCCTTAACCGAATATTTTGAGATCTCTATGATGAATGTATTCTCACGTTGCATACTATGATAAAATTGATAATGATGATTTTAAGATGTTCAATTTTTATACTATTAAAATAGTTGTGGTGTTGTATTAACTGTGGACTTATAGTTTGGTGTTGAAGACCGATGAATACTATTTTATATTATATAGTTTTATTTCGCCTGTAATTAAATTTAATAAAAATTTATTTATACTTTTTTTTTATTTTAATCATTCTCCTAACCTCATCTGGGGGCGTTCAAATTATAATAAAAGAACACTATAAGGTAACTTTTTAGGTGGAAAACATGTTTTTATGAATATCCAACTATTTTCTAGGAAAAAAATAAACTTTTTTCTTTTGCAAGCAAAAATAATTAAACTATTTACTTTTCATTCTTTTTCTAGCTAAAAGTACTTATTCAAGAAAAATACAACATAACATATAACCTATTTAGTATTTTCTATCTTTAGAAAAATCATAACACGAGAAAGAATGAAAAATAAACATTTTGGGTCTCTCATGCCTTCAAAATTCCAACACAGTCAAAACACGGATCCAAAAATTTAGTTTAGGGGCAAAACAACATTATGTTATTTTGATAAATTATTTATTTTAAAATATTAAACTTCACTCAAAATAATATTATGAATGAAAAAAAAAGAAGTAAAAAAAAACAAGATAATTGAGTAAATAGTCACTAATTGAATGATATTTTAAGAAAATAGCAATGTTTAGATTAATTAAGAAATTAGTCATTTGCTTAACTACATGATGATATGGTTTTAAGTTTTAACTTTATGCCATTAGTTCTCTTTTGTACTAGTGGCTAATAACTTAATTTCTAAAAAAACGTTGGTTATTTCTTTAAAATATGATTAAAAAATAGCCAAATATTAAATAGACCCGTAAAAATATAGTTTGCTAAGGAATATTAAAGAAAACAAATTCAGTAATATGTGAAATAAATTTAAATATTTTAAACATTTAGGGGTCAAAGATAATTTTTTTAAAAAGTTAGGTAAATTTAATGATTTTAAAATATGAGGAGGGGAAACGTGAAAAGATATTTAATATATATGATAAATTTTATAAATTTAGAAAGTTAAGGGGAAATTGTTTTAGAAACATATGTAGTATATAAAGTATATCTTATAATTTTAGAAAGTTGAGAGGGCTTCCTCCCTTAAAGATCTGTAGTTGAGCATAGTCACGTGATAATAGTTTTGTTATCTTTCGAAGCACTGAGTTAGGTGCTATAAGATGCACTGAGTTAGGCACTATAAGATTTGAGTGTATTAGTCATCCAGTCCAAGCCTTCAAAGAGACCTTCTTCTTTAATAATATATATATATATATATATATATATATTATCGACGACATTGCTCTTGGTGTAACAAGTCAATGAAATCGAGGCTTTATCGACCTTGCTTGTGAAGAGTTGCTTCAGAATCACAGCATTGAACTTGCTCTCAGTTCTCCGAATAAGAAAGTAGAATTCAAATTTAAAAAAAAACAAATGATTAACGATCTACAAAAGAAAAGCCTTTTCTTGGATAAAACAAAAATTTGAGGGGAAAAAAACCTTAATGAAAAGTATGAAATATATTTCATCGATTATAGAAGATCCGACATTTTTTGTCAAACAACAAAGAGAACATCCGAATGAACAAGAACAACAAACCATTGTGGAACGGCTTTCTCAGCACATTATTTGAAACAAAAGAGCAAATTGGGATTGGTTTAGATTAGATTCCTTCCTTAAAAAAAAAAAAAACAGAGCATTTGGGGAGAGAGAGAGGGAGCATATCGAGGTTTTGGTGTTTGAAGTAGATGACTTTTGTTTTTCGTTTTTGTTAGTAGATTTGGATTAAAGTTTGAATATAAAATATTTTATATTTCAAGATCTTGATGTAATTTTATCGATAAATAGTAATTATGCACTTAATAGCTTCTTTTAAACACGTATCAAATTTCCGTTGAAATTTGGACGGAAGGAGCAATATGTAATGTTTTAAATGTCGGAGGTCAAATGAGACATATTGAAGTCTATGGATTATTTGTAAAATAATCTATATTTTAAAATTTCATAATTGGAAAAAATTTTAAATAATCCCTGAGTCTTACCAAATTTATAGTTTCACCCTTATGTTCTTCAAAATTATCAAATAATCCTTTGGTTGATCATACCAGCATAAAACTACCTCAACAAAAAATTTAGTCAATATTAACACATAAAAAGACATTAATACCCTTTAATAAATTATCATATTACACTTACACATTTTCTTTTTAATTTTCAGCATCTTTATATTTTATTTGTCTTAAGTGCTATTGAATGGAGGGGGCAATCGGAGGTGGGGCGAGCAGCGGTCTAGGTCTACGACCAGCAAAGGTGCGGGCGAGCGGCGAGCGGCGGTGGGGGTCTGTGACCAGCGGAGGTGCCGACAAGGAGCGAGCGGCGGTTGGGGTCTGCGACCAGCGGAGGTGCAAGCAAGGGGCGAGCGGCGGTGCGGTCTGCGACCAGTGGAGGTGCGGGCGAAGAGCAAGCGGCGAGCAGAGGTGGGGGCGAGCGGCGATGGGGGTCTGTGACCAGCGGAGGTGTGGGCGAGGGGGCGAGCGGCAACCGGAGGTTGGGGCGAGCGGCTGTGGGGAGGTGCGGGGCGAGGGGCGAGCATAGGTAGATCTGTAGTAAGCAGAGGTGGAGGCGGATCGTGAGGGTGTGGGTCGGTGTGGCATGTCGTGGCTGTGGCCGTGGGTTGCATATTGGGCATGGCGCGGGTGTAGGTTCAGAGCTGGGTTCGGTCGAGGTTGAGCGACTTTGGATTTGATTTTTGTTTGAGTATATATTTGATGGTTTTGGTTATTGATTGTTTGTCTATATTTGAAAATTCCATTCATGTTTGGGTTTGATGTATTGATCAAGCTTTTACCTTTCTTTTTTTTTTTTTTTGTTAAATCTTGGTCAAACCATTGATGTTTTTTATTTCTTTTTTTGATGCATTGATGTTTTTTTTTATATTAAGGGCATTGCATGTTGTGTATTTTTGTTTTCTTCCTAGGGTAGTTTGGTCATTTTAAAAAAAAATTAAGTACGGTCAACGCAAAAGGTTTTTTTTGTGCTTATTTAAACAACAGAAGGATTATTTGATAATTTTAAAGAACGTAAGAGTGAAACTATAAATTTGATAAAATTCAGGGATTATTTAAAAATTTTCCGTTCTCATTTTTTACCCGGCTATTACATGTCAAGACATTTTCTATATGCGCTTATGCATGTAACATACATAAAAGAGTCAAAAGACATAACCCAATCAAATCATGACACGTCACAACCGTCCCTTCCCCAAATATCTCAAACCTCACCGTTGCTATTCCAATCCAACGGCTGCCACCAGTCTGCTCATAATCCAACAGTCCACAATTCCCACTACGCTCACGATAAATACTCGCTCTCTCTGGCTTCGATAAACCCTTTTCCGAATCAGAAGCTTAGGGTTTTAGTCAGTCTCTCCAGTCTCAAGTGCGTGAAGATCCGAGTTTTGCTTGCAAGGTAAAACCCAGGCCTCACCATAATCAGCTCATCGAACATTTCTGATTCATTTCCACTTCGCTTTGATTTCGTTTCTTTGTTTTGTTGATATAGATTTCTCTTTTCTCTTCCTAGGGTTTGTTTGACTTCGGATGTTTAATGATTATTTCGTGTGATCTGTTTATGATTTTTTTTTTATCATCTGTTTATTGTTCTCGTTATCGTGTTGGAGGTTTTGATGGTTGGTTGTTTGGGTTAATAAGCTTTGTGGCTTTTGAGGGTTTTTTTTTTTTTTTTTTTCTGATCCTGTTTAGGTTCGAGTTCTCTGAATGATTGGTGTTCAATTTTTTTTTTTGTTTGATCTGGGTCTATTTTAGGAAATGAAAAGAGGAATGAATATTTTGATTATTTGATTTTTTTTTTCTTATGAGGTAGTTTCATGGGTGTTTTTGTAGCAAAAATGGTTTTCAGTTTGAACATAGCTGGTGATAGTGAACTAGTTTTGATAGTTTTG
This sequence comes from Boehmeria nivea var. tenacissima, assembly GCA_018132145.1. NCBI lineage: Eukaryota > Viridiplantae > Streptophyta > Magnoliopsida > Rosales > Urticaceae > Boehmeria > Boehmeria nivea. Next base: position 6,393,208 of record CM030882.1, read on the forward strand.
TGGTGGTATTATAACTTTGGCATGAGAATGAGATTGGGGCGGTGGCGGAATTCTCCGGAAAATGCTAACATCCTCGGTTTGTTTTAGGTTGTGGCAATGGCTTTCTTAAGCAAAATTGGGAATATCCTAAGGCAATCTGCAACCAAGAGGATTAGTTCAGAAGTGTCTCCTTTCAAAGTCTCGGCCTTCCAAGCAATAAGATGCATGTGTAACATGTCAAGTTCCAAAGTCTTTGTTGGAGGTAAATTCTGTGCTTTCTTTTCAATTTATTGTTAATTCCACATGTCAGTCTTTTCCATCGGTTCCATGTTTCGTTTTGATGGGTTTTTGGTCACAGGTATTTCGTTTCATACGGATGAACAGAGTCTTAAGGAAGCTTTTGCGAAATATGGCGAAGTTGTTGATGGTAGGTTGTTAGATATTGTCTTAAATTACAGTTCTATATGGGACATTATGGTTGGTTAGGGTTACGGAAGGATATGATTATTCATTATTCTTTTATTCTTCCACATAAACATGATGAACCTCTAGTTTCATTCTTGTTTGAGAGAATGTGATTTTAGCCTTGGTATCCATGTTTATCCACTTCTCATTCGAGGAATTTTTTTTTCCTTTTTTTTTTCTGAGGGGTAGTTCAAGTTATTGAAAATGTTTCTGTTTGCTTATTGTCTGTAACAAATGCGTATTTTCCTGATAAACTTTGCAGCAAGAATCATTACGGATCGTGACACTGGTAGATCAAGAGGCTTTGGATTTGTCACTTTCACCTCTAATGAAGCGGCAAGCAGTGCTATCCAGGCCTTGGATGGGCAGGTACTGATTTTCTTCCTTTCTTCGAGTAATACTTTCATATTTATAGCAGAAATTTCTTTTTCTGATGTTTTACATATGTAACGCTTGAAAAATGCTAAACTACGGCTGTGATTTACGCTTCATCTTTAAAATATGACTTTTGCTCAATCTCCACAACTGTCTAAGTTAATCTTTCAAGATTCTTCACGAAATACGGCCCTGAATTACTGATGGCCGAATCTTATTTATTGTGCTTGACATGTGTGGAGCTGTGGCCATCATCACTGTTCTGTTTTATGGTGATGGAATATTTTCCATGGCCTTGAGTAGTACCTTTCTGTTATGATATCATGATTGTAATCCCAACAGTGATTTTCAAATCCCATTAGGATCTCACCTAGAATCGCTGAGAAGCACAAAATAGGTGCAGCCATGTCTTCATTGCCAATACTCGTAGGCTGTAGACTTTTTCAAGCGGTGCATTTGAATATACAGAGTTTAATTGCATGACGCATGTGGATAGCCTATAGGTGCTAACTAGTCTTGACTATTGTGCTGCTCCTGTAGGTTGTTGCTCACTTCGTAAAACCTTTTTGTCTCAGGATCTTCATGGTCGCAGGGTGAGGGTGAACTATGCTAGTGATAGACGTACTACTGGTGGGTACTCTGGCGGTGGTGGGTATGGTAGCGGATATGGCAGAGGCGGTGATGGGTACTCTGGCGGTGGTGGAGGGTACTCTGGAGGTGGAGGCTACTCCGGTGGTGGCGGGAACTATGGAGGCAGTGGTGGAAATTACAATTCAAATTACAGTGGCAGCTATGGCAATGCAGCAACTCCAGGTGGTGACTATGGAAGTTACGGCAGTAACTCTGGGAATTATGTTGCTGGCAGTGCTGGTGGCAGTGACAACTTTGCCAGTAGCTTTGACAGGATCAGTGGTGGATATGATGGAAGTGCTGGGCAAGGATTGGGTGGGGCTGACGAATTTACTGGCAGCAGTGGAAACGCAGGAGCAGACAATGGTTTTGGAAATGATAACCGCGATGAACAGACGGAAGGAAATTTGAGGGATGATGATGATACCAACTTCGCCAAAAGGGCCTGACGATTGCCTGAATAAAAAAAAAAAGGAAGCACAAAGAACATCTTTGGGGACTAATGCATATTTGCTTCTAAGTGTTTAGTAAATTCTTGTTATTTTTCTGTTCTTTTCTTTTTCTTTTTCTTTTTTGATTTTAATATTTAGGGTCTTATGTTATTTGGTAATGTTATATTTTTGTTTGTTTCTCGGCACTTGGACCTTGGTGGAGATTTTACAAAACCATATTCCTCTATCAAAATTCAAAACTGAAATAATTTTATGTCAAAGGTGTTGTGCCTTCTCACTGTGTACTGAGACGTGCATTTCGTGCACAGTTTAATTATATGCTATTCTTAAAACTAACCTAATATTTGCTACTTTCTAGTAATTTATTTTTTGATTTCTGCTTTTTGTTTGTTTTTTTGTTTTGATTTTTAGTTTTCTTTTAAGGTCCGAATGCTACTTTTTAGTGTATTATTTTATGGTATCTTTGTAAGTCTCCGGGAAGAAAAGATGGCATTACAATGTAGCTAATTAAAATTTAAATTAATCCTTTAAAAAAAGGCACCAAATAAAGGGATATTAGCTTTGGGGATGAATAAATAATTTCTTGGTATGTACATAAAACTGCATAAATCAACATCAAAACTGCTTTTCATCTAAATGCTCATTATCATCCAACGAAAATAGCAGCCTTAAATCAAAATCAAAACTGCTTTTCATCTAAATGCTCATTATCATCCAACGAAAATAGCAGCCTTTGTGCGTTAATGACTACAGGAGAACCTTTCTTGGTTCTCTCCACAATCTGCTTTATCAATTCCCTCTCCACCTCATCGTCGCAATCGCTAATCTCGTCCCGGCTATTGGAAGTGTCGTTCGATCCGGTAACCAAGGAAATATGCTCTTCCTGCATCCTTACGTTGCTATGGAGTTCTACCGATTTTTCTTCTAGATTCGCAGATTCTTGCATGGATCCCAATATCCCATCATCTTGACCCTGAAACACACCGTGTAAAGAATGCGTGCAAGGGATATCTTCGAAGATCCTTCGAGGTGAATCCTCTTCCTCCGAGTCGCTCATCTTCATCAGTTCTTCACGAGCCTCGTTGTAAGCGTCAAGAGCTTGTCCTGATAAATTCATGACTAGTGGCGGCCTGGGCATGGAATTGTGTTCCATAGTGGCTGGGCTTTCTTGCGTCGAGGAATATCTTAGTCGACCGTTCGTTAGCTCTCCCCAAGTTTTTTGCCCTGATTCCATTATTTGAATCTTTCTCTGGCTATTCTGAAGTGCTGTCTCGAGTTCATTTACACGTTCTTCGAGTCTTGATTGAATGACCTCATGCAGACGCAGGCTAAGCTCTCTGGGAGAAACTGAATAGTTCCCGGAGTGATTTGTTGTGGACGTGCTAGTCCCTTCATCATTCGACTTAGATTTAGCAACATCTTCTACCCCAAGCATGTCAACTCTCAACTCACCTTGAGCAAAATCCGCTGAAAAGTCCGGGTCTAGCTGCACATATGACGATCAGTACCATTATATTAGCACTTTCAGCTGATCTAATTACCAGAAACCAAACTTGCATTTGATAAAAGTAATATCTAGGCAACCTAGCAAGCAACAGAACAACATTTTAATTTAGTTTTCCTCGGAAACGTAAACCTTAAACAACAAGAAAGGAAAGTATCCAAGTACGGTTTAGTAGGCATAGTGACGCTCATACTAGTTCCCACCTTCATCTTACGTTTCAAAACAAAAGCCTAACGTATTTGATTAAACTTACAGACGTGATATGATGTAGCATGAGAACAACGTAGAACTGTCAAAACTTGACTATTACCCTTACATGATCCATCAAAAGATGATGATCAACGCACGGTTTGTTAACAGGGATGATTAGTAAATATAAAGCCAGATTTTGAACTTAAAACATTGGCACAATAAATAAAAAACCCTAATATCTAGAGTACCATCTTCATTGTCATATGCATTATGGTTCAGGAAGAAATGAGCATAGTACTTACATAGTCAAAGCCAGCATGCAAATGCAATAGAAACAAAAATATTCAAGCCGTGACTAAATAAGCATGCGAATATGATAATGAACTTTGAAGCTTACTTCAATAACATCTGACAAGCTTCTGTCCAAATTTGGTGCATTCATGTTCAGCCCCAACCTCTCTAGTTCAACTTCAAGCTCTGCCTCAATATTACTAATAGATTCCGAACTCTCATCTGCTTTCGGAAAATATGAAACTCCACCATCGTGTCTGGTGACACTATCAGTATTCTGTTGAAATGCAAATCCATCAGATGCCCTTTTCGAAATGGAATTATCACTTGTATCATGTGATTCATCATTCTCATTAGCCAGTTCCTTCACCGTCAGTGAGTCTTTCAATTCAAGTTCCTCTTGTAAATCTTGAACTAAATTCTCATTTTGCTTCAACAACTCCTTCAATTTGTCAACTTCTTTTTTGCTTGTCATTACAGACGATATTATCCCAATAGAAATCCCAAGAAAAAATAGAACCATTCCATCCTGTAAACCTGAAAAGATTATTAATACACTAAATCAGGGAACCACCATTGACGGAGTAAGAAAAGAGAAGTGTAGGAAACAAGAGCTATAGATAATTAGCAGTAGAATATATCTCCAATGTAGTAAAACCAGGGTGCCAAATTCTCTAGATATAAAAAAGGTCAAATGCTTTTAAGTATTTATAATGTAAGTGAGACTCTTATTTTCTTTCAAAAAAGAAAAGGAAAAATTGTGATGTAATAAGAAATAAAGATCCATGATATTTTTCTAAGGAAAACAGTTCAGGAGAAAAAGCACTTACTTTGCCTCCTAAAATAAAAAAAGGATATTGTTCAAAGAATTCTAGTAAACTATAAAACAGACGTTTGTGTTGGTCTAACAATATTCCATAATTAAAATAAAATTAAGCAATTAAATATTTTCTTCTTTAGTGATGTAAGGTTTTGCAATTAGATTAAAAGGAAACGACTCTTGAGGCAAGATGATACCACCTTGAGGATGGATGTCTTTCCCACTGGTCGTAGTACAAGAACTGCTCAATTTCCCATTCCGCTCCTTCCCCGTCTTAGCTTTCATCTTCTTGGAATGATCTGAAGACCCAATTTTTGGTAATGGAGGAACCCCATTAATGTTTTCACCATTTTCTAAACTGGCTTCCTCGCACAACTGACTCTCCAGAGTTCCAATTTGGCCACTGAACAAATGTTTGCGTGCAGTGCCGATTTCACGGCTTCCATCAGTCACAAACAATGCCCTCATATTCGGTGTGGCTGGTGAGGGAAGGGAACTAAGCACGTACTCATTCATTTCAGCATGATCCTTGTAAAGTTGAGCCATAAGGCAACTCTCCAAAGAGTTCATCGGCTTAACAAAATGCCCGCGAGACAGTTTAGTTCTCAGCGAGCTAATGTTCCTCACAGAATTATTGCTAGAATCCATTTCTTCGGTATATGGGTTCGGTGATAAAACATTGCCAAAATAATCATCACAAACGTTCTCGTACTCTCTACGGTTGTCATTCGCTGAGAAACCTGGCTGCAAATTTGATACCGAAAATAAACCCAGATCATGATAATTCCCCAAGTTCCCACTAGTGGAAGCAACCTCTGGTCCCAAAGAATCATCTACCGAGGCAAAATCAGAAATCGTCGTATCAGTAACCGTCCTACCTTTTGCAACATTGCCTCGCCGTTTTGTTCCATTTGGCAAACCGTGTACCGAACGGCTTGGGGACTCAGGTTTTTTCAAGTCTGAATCCGCAGACGATAACTGTAACAACCTACTATTCCTATCCCAATCCCTCGAAATATTCTGCCAATATTTGGACACATATCCGGCACCTGCAACAGCTGCAACAAGCCAGAAATCCATATTTGCTCGGTCCCTTCGGTACAGCAAACATTACAAAAATTTCACCGAACAAAGTTTCTGCTGCGCTCCGATTCTCAGCACAAAAAACCCCACAGCAACAGTTTCCATGAATTCAAAAAACCATCTAAACAAAATTCCTGAACTTGGAATCCAAATCCCTCCAAAAATTTTTCCGTAATAGATAATCAAAAAGCATAGAGATTCTAGCTGAAACCAAGTCCACAGAAACGAAATCGATGCAAATCAGAATTCTCTGTCTCAACTTTAAGCTTTGAACTCCACCATGATACCAACAAGCCTGAAATTAAATTAAGAACTAATGTGAAAACGTCTTTGCAATTTCCACGACAATCACAAAGTTCAGAGACTTTATCAAACCCAGAAACAATAAAGAAAATCCAAGACAGAAACAATCTCTACCCAACTGGAAGAAATGTTAATATCTCAAAACCCAACCTCACAAAACTAATCCAAATACCCAGAAAGAACAAAAACATGATAAATAGATAAATCAAGCTATACCCATTTCGAAGCCGCCTTTGGGCAGCAAAACCCATCAACGACCTGGCCAACAAAAATGAGACTTTGGTATAATTAAAAAATAAAAAATAAAAAACCAAAAAAGGAAAAAAAAAAGAAAAAAAAAAAAAAAGAAAAGAAAGTTGAGCTTACTTTTGAGAATGCCAAGACTTTTTCAAAGAAAGGGTATGAGAGACCGAAATGACAAGAATGAATGAGAGTTTGGATTGGCTTTGGAAGAAGAGAGAGATGTTTTAAGTGTAACAAAACAATGTTATCTTTCTCAACGCAACGCACACCCACGAGTTTCTCTGTCGCTGCTTTGTATAGAAAACCAAGGGTTATATGAAATGAAATTTTTTGACGAGAAAAAAAAAAAACATATTTTTCTTATTTATTTTGGTGGAGGGTTTTTCTTGTTTCACTTTCGACTTTGTGTACCTTTCTGTGGAGTTGGAATTGGACCGCTAAATAACCCGATATTCCTGTGCCTGATGTATCATTTTCTTTGTCTCAAAAACTAAATCTAAAACTAAAACCAAAACTATATGTCTATATCCCTCCAAAAAAAACTAAACTAAGAGAATTTTCTCTCCACAAAAATTTATATACATACATACATACAAACATTTTTTTTTTTTTTTATCATTTGAATATGTGATATATATATATATATATAAACTAATTCTTGTGAGATATTGTGATGACTATAATATTAAAATTCTTCTAGATTATAAAAAAGATTTTTTTAAAAGACAAAACCGCAAGTAAAGCCTTGTAGTCCTTTTTTTTTTTTTTTTTAATGTACATTTTATGATTTGGAGATTTGTATGATGCACTAATTATTTTACGGGTGAAGTGAGAAAACCTCTAATTTCTTTAAAGGATCAAATTTATCTTTGTTAAAAGTTCTTGCATTAAAAGTAAGAGGGTTTTTTTTTTCTTTTCTTTCTATAAATGGGGAAAGGTTGGAAAAGTTTGGTGAATTATCTGTTGATTGTTGGTTGGAAAAAAAAAATTTTCTTTCTTATTCTCGCTTTAAAAGAGTTGAAAAAAAAATTGAAAAAAAAATCTTTAGAATCAAGTCTATCGTAGCATTGTTTTTCATCCTTTTGTAAGTTGTAACTAGCGATTATATCAAAGAGTGACCACAGAGAAAAAGTCCATCAACTTTTCTTTGCAAAGCCATATCCCAAACTCCAAAAGTTAAGACCCAAAAGCTGATTGATTACCTTTCTAAGCTGAATTATTGGTTTTTCTAGTTAAGTTAACTGAATTAAGGTTGGCTCAATCTCAATTTTTACATACGTAGAATGAATTGAAAATCAAAATAGTAATGAGATTAAAATATATAGAAATTAAAATATTATTTCTATTTTAATGATTTACCTTATAAATCACCGTAATTGTAATGTAATGTAATGGATTTACCTTATGAATCACCGTGCAGTACAAGATGGAATAATGATTGTTCACAAATAGAGTAAGAAAGTAAATATGTAGAAGAAGTATATAATGAAAGTTTAAAGTTATAAAATAATAAATCCTGCAAGGTGTTGCAAATTTGTTACTAATATCCTCTTTGTGCATCGTGATGTTGAGTGTTGAAACTACATTAAAACCGCAATCATGACGAGTTCTCCAAGACTCTCCAACCAAAAAAAAAAAAGTTATGGATGCGCTCCTGATTTGAGAAAAAAAAAACATTGGAAATGTGTGGATATCGTTGTTGAAAAGGAAATTGGAGTCATCTTGTAATTCTGAAAATCGGCTCTAAAAATTGTGAGAGCATGGCCTGATTTGAAGTATGGGGAGTTGCTGCCATTTCTGATTGGAGTGGCATAGTGATTGTTTTTTCTTTTTGCAGGCCGCTTTGTTGTGTCCCAACGTGTTACATATTCAGCATCTCTTTCGGTGCGGTTCCTTTGCCGCTACATCAGAACAAATTCGGGATTTGTTATTATCTTTTTCTCTTCTTGTGGTCTTCACCCTCGTTGGGTCTCTGATGACATTGTTACTCGATGCGAGCCCTTCATCAATATTAGGATTTGTTGGATAAACACATTATGAAATTGTTCAATCATCTCACTTATTTGTTGGTGAGCTTGAACATATGTGTCTTCGTACTTTGAAGCATAGAGGCCCACTGAGTTGAAGTCCGATGCAAGTGTTACCAAGCGTGCAATCTCTAGGCCTTCGGGATGGATGTCGGATGGTGTTGTAGCCACTTGAGCAACAACTTCTGCATCTTTGCACTAGCGAGGTCTCATAAGTAGGAATGCGATTAATATTCAAGTGCTTCATCACAAAAAAAATATGTCTGCATGGAATCCCATCTGACTTGTAAAGAAGGCAACTACAACATAAATAAGTGTTTACGAAGTAGTAACGAACTTGGTGTCGTATGTCGCTGAAACAAAATCGACCTAATCGAAAAACTTGATACCCAACAGCATGGTCGGACACAATTATAGTGTATAAGTTTTGATCTGCAATCTATTTGGCAATCATGATGTACACATTGCGAGTGAAATTCGATGTTATTTGCTCATAGTAAACCCGTAAAGGATCCGAAGATTGAATTATTGGTTCAGTTTGCTTACTTGTAAAATCGTCATGCAATTATGTGTAGCAAATATTTTGAATTCCATTATCAATTTGCGAGACAAAATTGCGCATGAGATACTTACTTTCTAGAAGTGCTGCATATATGAGTTCATCGATTCACACCTTTGTGTATTGCGCATTACCCAAAGAAATTTTCTCATAAGAAAGTTCCTGCTCAGTTCTCCTTTGTTTAGTAAACAGAGATTGCCCATACATTGTGATGTAAGTTGTGATCACTTATAAGTTGCCTCCATGCATCTTCAATTATATGTTAAATTCAATTAATATTTGTTTGGTCCAAACAATTGTTGCCATGGATAACGATGATATCTTTGTGGTCGTATCCTGTATTCACATTCTTATTCTTCGAGCCTTGCTAGCTATGGCGTTAAAATTTTATTTCTTTTTCTTAACTCTTGATATAGCTCTATATAAGTTGCTCAGTAAATATAACTTAATAATAGTGAAGACCAATTATATACTAAAGAACATGGTTATTCATTATATATTTGTAGAAACAAACGGGTGTGGCTAGCTTAATTTACAAAATAACACAAAAACGTCAAGAATTTTGAGATCCAAAATAAACCTTAACTAGGACTAAAAAATAATGCAACATCTATCCTAAGACAACAAAACAATATAGAGCTACCATATATATTAAACAAAAACGATAAAATAAGAAGCCTTACAACAACTATAGACCAACAAAATTCAATTTTACGTACGCCAATCTACACCCCACATCCGCAACTCTCTAAGAAGCCTAGTCCAGTTCAATCACATCGGTCTTATTAGAGCTGCAATTTGAATCGCTGAAAAATTATTGGACTAGATTTCCTACCTCTTTCAGTATATTACATGTCACGTTTAAGATATCTTGCGGCTAGATGAAATAACTAAAAATCTGAATATCAAGCTGCTCAACATGGTTCGCCTTCTTCATGACGTTACGACGGAACATCTTAACGATGTCTATTATGGATTCCCGCATCCACGACATTTCTCACGGCCACCTGGCTTCTTCTTTCCTTTGCTTTTCTTCGACGTTGTTGTGGTTGTAGTAAGTGGGCTCTTTCCTTTGTCCCTCAGAGTTATGTTGATTGTACTCGTCTGAGGTAGTCATGTGAAACATATTTGGATTTGATGTGAAGAATTTTTTACTTAGTTGCGTGAAAGATAATTTCTAAAACATCAATTTTGGTCGGGTGATGTGTGAATGCTATAGTTAATAGAAGCCTATTTTATAGTTTACGAAAATGGTTGTTTGATCATTATCATATATGTACTCCTAAACTTAGACTCCGTCGATTGACAAATCTGTATAAGCTCTTCCCACACTCACTTACTAGTTCTTTTCGATTTCACAATATAGGAAGTAGGCAAAGAGACTAGACTAGTCAGTTTTTTGGCCCTATTTATATACTTTCATTTTCAAGACATCAATTCGACAACAAGCATGCATAATTAGCTATTATGATATTTACACTACAATTATAGTATACCATTACTAAGGTAATGTTAGTCATTACCTTTTGTGTTTAGAATGACGTTTGAGAATCATCATGCACCAATAAATCTCTAGAGTCATTTGACTCAAATTTTGCTAACTAGTCTATTGATATTATCCACAAACTCTTATACTGTTGTGTTTTATGTTATGTTAATACATTTTATGTTAACTACATTATTGACACGAAACTATTGAACCAATATAATATATTACTCATTAGTACATAGTGTAGTTCATTCAACTGTGCGATACATACTAAGCTCCTAATTAATTAGCTTACCAATGATAATTTCTAGCACTGCAATCTTCATATAGGAGACTTTATAGCTTGGTGACAATGGATATGAGCTACCATTTTTCAAAATTATATGTAGTGTCCCTGTTATTTTTTTATGGCATTTGATAGCAAGTCTCTTTTGTGAAAGTTTTGTGTATATATATATATACCCAACATAATAACAATACAAATGTAAGTTATGGCTTACTAACTAATATTATAGTTGGTTGTGCCTATTTAAATTTTCAAATTGAAACATGCACTTTTTTCATGAACGATTGCAGAAATGTAACATGTGGAAGCACTCAACTTAGTGAGTCCCAAAGAGACAGCCTAACCAACTTAAGTGATTTTACACCGAGTGAGTCCCATATGGAAAAAAACGTGATTTAAGTTGTCAAATTCTGCCATCAACTAATGTCCTTCATCCATGTCTAGTGCTGGAACAATTATCTACAAAAATTTAATTATAGTACTATACAAAAAATAGTACATAAACTAGAATTTATATTATACACTGCACATTTACCTTAGCAGATTTATTGACCAGAACTTCATAATCTTGCTAACATAAGTAGAGAACATCAACCAGTATACCTTGTTGATACACAAACAAGTGAGATAATGATTTACTAAACTATATAATATAAGGATTGCAAAGAGTAGAGTAAATGTATTTTACCTTCTTAAGAGGCATTGTCACAACACAAGAAGTTCATCCAAGTCATTATTTCAAAAATTCCTCACCCCTCATCACCACGAAGGCTCATAGCAACTGAAATAAGAAATTTAATTTAAGGTGTAATAACTCATACAAAAAATGGCATCTTTAATTTCATAATCAAACTAATAGAGTAAAAAATATTTGTAAGTCAACTTTTATATCAGGAAGCAACCCATAAAATACAATCTAACTACCTCAAATGTTTTGTGCCGAAATAGTGCCTCACTGAAAATAATGAAACGAGTTAATGCTAGTAACCAAATTCACGCTTATTTAGATCATCGATATAACAAACTAAGAACTCTAGTATTGCTAACCTAAAAGATGGTTTATTGTTAAAGGCATGATAAAACTCGAAAAGTCAGTAGTAGAACTCAATTTGAAAGGCCCAACAATTCCCCTCCACTATCAACATAGTCCTCCTAATGATTGTCTGAGTCCGGATAGTTAGAATGTTATTATCTACCTCAACAATTTTAACCGCATCATCGCTGCCATTGGAATCACCTTCAAACTCTATACGAATCGGCTCCTTAATGGCACTTATGCTAACCGGAAAACTTATAGACTAATTTCCACCGTTAATTTTTGTAATTCCAATGGTATTGGCTTTGACAAGTTTAGCATTGCTGATTTTATTTATCAAGAATTCGAAAAGTGTATTTCGCTCACAATTCTCAACGTACGTATATAGCACTATCTGAAAATATAATTCACTCTCTGAATATGCAATAATCTCACTCCAATATGTTTTGTAGGTCTCTAGAGCAATATAAATAGACATATGAAGAAAACGATAAACTTTCATAAACAATAACACCTAATTTCTAATAAATTACTTTCCCAAAAACTTGCCAATGTACAAAAGTTCTATATTGGGCGAAAATATGATATTTTAAAATTTCATAATTAAACACTGTGATCAATCATCAAGCACATAGAACAAAGACCTTTTCATAATTTTATTAGAAACTAAACAAGCATACAATTATGCGTAAAATTTATTTGATAAATAAATTTTAGATAGCAAAAATCTTACTGAGAAAATTCAATCGAATTGAGTCATTCTCTTTACGCCATGAATTTCGAGATCACCAAAGTTGGGATAATTGATACGCTCGAAATGATATTATCGACCTTTGAAATCCTAATTTTGCCGACACCACAATCTTTCAAATCATGTCTCTGGATCAGATAAAAAATTGAGTGTGATTGCTCTAATTTTGTACGCACTAATTTAGTGTATAATAAGCCTACATTAATGTCTATCGGGGTTAGTAATTGAGGGAGCTTCTCTCTAGAAAATCTCTTAAGAGGCCTTATGAACTTGTGTATAAGGTCTATGTCTCTCTCCAAAATAAAGTCCTATTTATAGAGAAAATAAATAGGTGTGTAATAGATACACTTCAAGTCGTACATAGATTCAAAATTGAACCTAATTTTATTTATTTTCAAATATATTAAAATATCAAATATTTTTATTATATATATATATATATATATATTATACATATATGTACGAATTTGTAAAAGTGTCTAACGGTTTTTCAAATCCAATTGTGAATTGGATTTGTATGTTATATAATCGTTTAAAATTTTTAATGAAATAGCCATTTCAAAAATTTATTACTTTAGTAAGAAATTTTTTATAACAAATTTTATGTTTAAATAATTTTTTAGGGTTAGTTTTTAAATTTTTTAAAACTATGACTATTTTATAAAAACACAATCCAAAATAACTATTGACCTATCTGACCCTATATATAATCGTATTTATATATAAGTATATATAATCAGAAAAGGATTTGGCCGAACTTTTTTAAATTTAATTTCAATTGGGATATTGATATACATAATATATATATATATATACACGCGAAGGGTAAACTTTTTTTTTTTTTAGAAATCCAATCCTAAATAGAATCTAATTCTATTTTAATATCCAAAATAAGAAATAGATAATTATCTAACTCTTAAATAATTAATAAAGATTAGTTATTTCAAATCATATTTTAAGTAGGATATATAACTTTCTCTATTTAAATAAATGTGTGAAAATTCTAATTTGATTGGGATTTGTACAAAATATCTTCTTTTAATTTATCCAACTCCTGGGTGGTTTAGCGATTTAATAAAGGAAATTTTAATAAACTAGCCACTGCTTACAAAATGATTTTGAAAAGAGTCAGTTAGATAAATAGCCATTTTGAACTGTGTGTTTTTAAAAAATAGCCACAATTTTAAAAAATTTAAAAACTAGCCATAAAACATGTAAGAAATTTCTGACAATAACAGTAGTCAAAAATTTTGTCATAAATTTCTAACATGGCTAGTTTTTAAATTTTTTAAAACTGTGGCTAATTTTTAAAATTATTTTGTAAACAGTGGCTATTTTCTTAAAAATTCTCTTTTGAAAAATAGCCGCAGTTTCAAAAATTTTAAAAAGTAGCACTTTCAGAAATTTCATATACATGTCAGAAATTTTATAGATAGCAATTTTTATGTATAGTTTTGTTATTGTCAGAAATTTCGTACATGTGTTATGGCTAGTTTTCAAATTTTTTGAATTGTGGCTATTTCTTAAAAATAAACAGTCCAAAATAGCTATTTACCTAACTTACCCTTAAATAAAAAAAATTTTATTTTAAATTGTTTGCAGCCCAATATTGTCAATTTTGGCAAAATATTATTTCCATAATTCCCTCCAAAATTAGTTTTAATTAATTTTAACCATTATTTATTTAACAACTAAATAATAGTTAAAACTAATTATTTGTTGTCTAACTATTAAACTATATATTAATCTAATGAATGTGAGAAAAATATAAGTAATCATCATTAATTATTAGAGTATCTTTATCGATCTGTTGGAGTCGGTTCAGGGAACATGTACCTAATAATTCAAGCTCAATTAAATACAGATAATTAACTAAAGCTCTTTAGTTAAAAATCTGATTTATTAATTCCGATGTTACTCCACTAAAAACCCGAAATCGCACATATTATCATAATAATTTACTTGGTGAGTTTGTCCATTGATATAATCACTACATGATATTCGACCCCTCTATATTGGTTCATGATCTGAGTTGGCGAATTTATTGTTCTACCCCTCATATCATATCTTGTTGCTTAAGTACCATCAATTTACTAGCGAACAATTCATTAATGATCTAGATCATAGTTGTGCCCGCAGTTGTTCGGTTCCAGAATCATCACATTAAAGGAACCAATTTTAACTTCCTTTTTATCAAAAGATGGATCCTATGTCTATGAAACTCCATTCCCCAATGATCATTTTTCAGACCTCCAAAATGAAAGTATTTAGTACAGATCAATTATAGATCGTAACGAAGAAATCAAAAGGCCTGTAACTATAACCTAGGGGTCTGTGGACACTCAAGATTAAGATCGGTTCGCATATGATCATTTTATGACTTCGAGACGATTATCGTAACGGTATTTAAACTATACTTCATTAACGAGAAGGCCCAAGTCCTATTTAATCTAATTATATAGAATGTTTCAACTTACTAACTTAGTGTCACCGCACCAACAACCCGAATAAGGTGGTCGTCACCAATGTGTCAGCGGATCGCATATGTGATTTCGAATCTTGTCATTCCGTCTTGATCAATCATGTACACATTTAAATATAATAGCTGAAGTTATGATCCTCTGTATATAACAAACTTATATACTAGAATTTCAGTTACATAATATGTTATGTATATTGATGAATATTCATAAATAAAATAAAGGTCTTAAGCAATTAATGAAAAATGCATTTTATTTCAATCAACAAATTCAAAATTACAAGACCAGTCCTATTTTTGGGGAATACTCTAACATAAATTAAGTGCACAAATAAAAGGAAACATCTTTTAATTTGTAGAAGGAAAACCACATCCACATCACACTAAATTCGAAGTCAACAATTTCTCAAAATTGTCTTTTCAAATATACCTGAGAAAACACATATCTAGTTTTCTTCAACAAAGTTCCAAGACTCTACAGAAATCATTTGCATAACCAACAAGATATGATCAATATACCATAATGATTTTTGAGGAGTGCTTGTGCAAGTTTGGGAGGTTTTCAAAATTTTGGGAGCTTTTCGTGATTTTTCACTTTTTTTTCCCTTCTATATCGTCTTCTTTTTCTTTTTTTTTTTTTATGTTTTAATAATCTAATCACCTTTTTTTTTTTTATCATAATGACATCGGAATTTTTTTTTAACATTGTTGGATTTAAATTTTTTTCACCAATCTTTTAACACTTTTGAGCTAAAAATATCATTTCATTTTTTCTTAGTTTATTTTTTTTGTCTTTATGTTAAGTGTATAATAAAACTTTAAGAAAGTGTACCATGTACTTTTATCAAATAATAAAATTGCCCCTCCATTGGGCGTAATGACAAATGTATACTTATTTCTTGAACTCTTAACAAAAATATATCTTGTCTATATATATATTTTTTGGTTAACATTTTAGTGTGTGAACTTAAATTATAAATGAACAAATTTATCAAAACCTTTTGAAAAACTAGGCAAAATTTTTAAATTTAAAAAATTTAGAGGGACTTATATCCCTTAACATTATTTTCATTCTTAAGAATTTGTCGCTATCCTATAATTTCTCTTAGTTTACCAATATTTAAATTTCAATGATGTATTTTTTTTTAAACTTTTAGAGATCCAAATATGTTAAAATAAGATGGCACTACAAGAATTTTTACAAATATATAACTTTCTAGTAGTACAAGGTTTATGTTTAAACCAAAAAACAAAAGGAAAGAAACGGTACATATTAAAGATGTAAAAGTAATAGTGACACATTTAAATTTGATTATTGGAAATTTGGAATGACTAATAGTGCAATATTGTAATTATGAAATGAAAACATTATGATTTTTAATAACTGAAAATTGTGATAAATATAGTACAACAAAGAGTCAATATTAACTCAAATTTTATATTTTAATGAAACGGCTGAAACTGAAAATGACACATAGTGGAGCCTTGTTCATCATAAGTTCATGGCCTATAGGGCAAGTTAGCCCCTATAGAAGGCCCACAAAGATATTGTAACATACTAATTAAGTGATAAAGTGAACCGCCTAATAGGCTAATACTATAGTTTATGACAAATCATTTGCCAAATCCAAAAAAATTGCTACGGAACTATAATGGCACTCATGTTTGCATGCGACTTCTACAAATTTATCTGAGCATTTTCAATACAATATTATTTTTGAGTGGTAATGTTAAATTAGACATTTTGATACAAAAAGTGTTCTCTAATACAAAACGATATTCGTTATTCTTAGTGTCAAATTTGGCATCAAGTATAAGATTATGTCAAAAATTTGACGTTTGACATTAATCATTGATTGGTTAATTTTTTAACTTTTTATGTAAACGTAATTATGTCAGCCATTTTATATTAAAAAAATTTCTTCTACTACAATATAATTATTGTCACAAGTAGAATTCTTTATTATTGGCTATAATATTTATTTTTCGCGAATTTTGCTACTAAAAAAAATGACATTTAAAATTGCACAAATACATTAAAGCACTTAAAGTCAAATATAATATTTTATGTGTGCCAAATTTAACATTGATATTGACATTTGTACTAAGCCGTCTTAGTGCATAGGCTTTTCAAAACCAGGCCCGCAATAACATATTACAAGGACATTGATATTTGACGAGGTTTCAAACGAAAATGTAATTAATAGTTGAAAAGGACAATTTTTATTCCCTAAATTAAAAAATAATAATAATGACAAATCGACTAAAAGAAGAGTTCAGTGCAATTGTACTCGAATTATATCCGATCTTTTACCAAACACTTCATCTCATAGTTGACGGAATAGTCTTATTACTCGAAATTGAAATTGAAATTTGATGGTTGAAGTTCATAAGCAAACTCTTTCGCATACAAGAGCAAAGTTAGGTTGGAGAGTAGTGGAGAGACTCTTGATTTTTATGTTTTTTTCTTTTTTTTTTCATTTTTAATTTTTTTGGCTTTTGCCGAATGATTTTTGTGTGCTTATTTACATTTCTTGTGCGCTAGAAAAATGTCATGATTCCCCTATTTACAGATATATTTATATATATATATATATATATATGATCATAAATATCAATATGTTTCTCTCTGTATTATTACTACGAGCTTTTATGAGCAAAATATATTGGAAAAGGAATATATGATTGCTCCTATAATTCCGCTTACGATGCCGTGAAGATTAAACATAAAGCTTTATCAAATTATCTTAATAATCTAAGCACATGCAAAAGAAAACTACAACTATAAAAGGCTCTTATAAAAGGACATGTTAGGTAAGCTTTCACAAAACAACATAAGAAATACAAATCTGTCATTTGAATTTGACTTTTCCTTTAGTCCAGCTAAGAGATGTCCCATTGGCACGTCCAAATGAACATTATAAATTGACGGAAAAAAAAAATACAGAAGAAGAAAACTTTAGAGCAAAAAACAAAACAAAAAGTAATAAATTTTTTTTTTAAAAAAAAGTGAAGGCATCAAGATCAGAACTATAGTGTACCCATATAATATTGAAGACTGAAACCCCATTCCCAAATCAAGATTAGTTGGACCGTGAGCAGGAGTGCATTGAACCACATGTCGGAGGGACGAGCTTGAATGTTGACGTAATCATGAATCCTAAGCATGTGGATAAAATGTGTTTGTGATTTGGGTTTGTGACTGTACTTAATCTTTGATGCTACATATCACTTAAGGGAATCAAGCCACCGTTGTTCTTGTTCAAGGTAAAATAGGAGGTGCCGGAGTGTTCCCGGCACGGAGAGTGAGGTTCTGTACCTTTTATGCCGTTTTCATTTTGTTTTCGGTTTAATATTTTACATTAATTAAAAATAGATATTCTTTTCTAAAAAGGAAAAACTAATTTGGGCTTAAAAAAAAAAAAAAAACTGCTTCAAGCAATTAAAAAAAAAGAATTTCAAAATAAAGTCATTTTTATGTTACTTAATAATCTATGTCCCAAGTGATGTGCTCCTTTTATTTTCACTTTATGTTAGGGGATTTCGTGACATACTATAAATTTTGGATATAAATTAAAAATGCAACACACATGAGGTATATATTATTAATTTATCATTTTGACAAGAATAAGGCATTCCTCAAAATCCAAAAAAAAAAAAAACTTGAATTTATTTAGAGTTATAAATGTATCTTTATCTATCCTCAACCTATATCTCTTCAATATTCTATAAAGGGGGGTTTTGATGAAAGCCTATTGTTTGACATATTAATAATTTAAGACTCATTTATATTGCATTTTTAATATGTACCCCTATATATATATATATATATATATATATATAAATAATAGAAATCAAACGAGCACACACTTGAGACAAATTATTAAGTGTCATTTAGAATTACTTTTTTTTCCTCGATAAACTCCATTATAATATTTGTAATAATCTCTCAAAGCCACTTATATTTGTAATTTTCCCTATCCAAGGCTCAACTAAAACAAATTCAACCGAGCCTCATATAATAACAATGTTATAGGAGGTTCCTTGAGACCTGAAGCTTTGGGCTAGCCGTGCGGGGAGTTTTGAAAAATGTCCCTCTTTTGGCACATTAATAATTTATGCCCATTTTATCTTATACTTTTAATTTATGTACATAGAATATAAATGAAAAAAGCATACTACTTGGAATAGAAAATTATAAATTATTAAGTACTTAGAACGACTTTATTTTGCAATCCGTGTTGAATGACTAGGCCCAAGCCATGTTGTTAAGGTGATTTTTGTAACTTAGGTTCCGACCTCACTTCTTATAATAGGTAAGCTAAAAGCATATATACAGCACAAAAGAAAGTACAAAAAAAAAATGTAAAACTTTGTAACAAATAGTCATGTTCAAAATTTGATTTTGCCGATACCACAAGACATTGTGCACTGAATACTGATGGAATAAATTTTTTTTTAACTTAAACTAATTGCCTAGATAATAAAGGTTGTCCTTTCAAGAGTGAATTGACTGGATAGAAAACATCAGAAACTGGAATCACAAGTGTTTTGGCAAACAAAAAGGATGACAACAAAATTTGTTAAGAATATGAGCTAAATCTTCGCTTTTTTATAAAACATTGGGGAAGAATCCATAATTTTCCTTAACGTAAATTGTTAGTGAAAGCAGATGGCTAGTCCAATTCCAAGAGAAAAACAACAACAGAACAATGCAGTCCATGAAGAGAGATGATTTATGAGAAAAAAATTTGGTATGTTAAATAAAACAGCAAATACTCGCTGCTCATTCATTTCTTAAAAAAAAATGAGTTTTTGTACACTTCCCACTATAATATGAGCGAAAAGATAACAAGTTCTAAGACAATAATAGTTCTATTCTAAAGCACCATAACGCAAGCAACTTGACAAACAAAAGAAATAATGTTGCAGTAGGGCTCACGGAGAATTCGGTTTAGTCCAAAGAGCTTATCAGGTCTTTGAAATCGAAAACAAGCCAATCAGCATTTTCTGCAACAGTGCCACGGAGTTGAACGCCCGCATAGCAAATGAACAAGTTGGCACCTTCAGGTTGGCGTGCCTATGGATGAAAAAGAAAAGTTAAGGTACACAAATTAATAGGGTAATGTACCATATCATCCAACTAATAACCTTAACAAATGAACCTAAAATATGATCCTTTTACTCCATCTTGAATTGTGATTGTCTATCTCAACATATTTTTCGTAAGGTTGTTTCTTAGCATGACAAATGAACTTTGTATGTTGTCATGGATGGATAATGCCATGGAAACCATAAAATTTTGTTGCATTGTTGTTTAGATGTTTTTATTCTTTACATACCTCAAGATCTGTTGCTCCATCCCCAATCATGACTAGTGTCTTGTAATTATGAGCCTATAACAACAGTTTGATGAGGTTAACAAGCAACATACTTGGTAATAGACAATAAAAGCGATCAGTTATTAGACTGACCTTTCTTATCTGTTGCACTGCTTTTGCTTTTCCTCCACTTCGTGATGTAGGCTCGTCTTTGTCAAACCCAAGAAACTCTCCCGAGCTTCCAAACAACAGTTGATTGGCAAAAATGTTTGCAGTTGGTATACCAAGGATTTTTGCAACAGGCTTCAAGAGAAATTGCTCAATTAACACTTAGTATAACAAAAAAAAGTACAAAGATATCAATTTCTAGTTCATTCACACAGAATGAAACAGAATAGAGATGGTTATCCCCTAGTCCAGTAGCATACATTGATCATTTGTCGGAAGCCTCCGGATATCAGGTAAACGTCCGTGTTTTTAGCCTTTAGTTTCTTGACCAAGTCATCCATACCAGGATTAAGCCTGCATAGAAATGTTAAGTCTTCGGTATTGAGTATACTTGAAATTTGCACTTGTAAAGATACCCTCAAAGATCAAAAGAAACAGAGTTCCAATTACAGAGACAAATTGTAATGTCATGCAGCCTAAATTACGTCTTTTCTTTCATGTCCAACAAATGCCCCTCTCACAAATTTTCAATCCGTTTGCAATAACACTGTCTATACCAGGTGTTATGCAAACGAGCAATTTTGTAGAGTGCACAAATCACTTATTACAAACATAGGTGCAGAACTCTTACAAGAAAACCTAAGTAGATAGTTGCTATATTGCAAATTGCATGTTTAACTAGGACAATAAAAGACCACCATCTTAGTAGAAAGCTTTTATGTTAAGGTAAATCTAATTTCCCATAACTGATCCTCCGCAACAAACAATGATTACTCAAACAGCAGTGCCTGCAAGCCACTAATAGTACAAGGTCCATTGTCCTTCCAGTATATATGATATCAAGAACTGAATTCACTAGCATACCATATTAATAACTAATTGGGCCTACATTTTATTAAGCAAACTGCTATATGCCCACAACTGCTATAACAAAATATATTATTTCACAAAAGCATTATACCTTGGGGGCCTCTTTTCGAGAAATTCCTGGACTTGGGACAGGGAAGGATTGAACAAGGAAAGTCTAGCAGCCAAGGCATCTTCAAATGGTACTGAACCGTTCATTGCCCTAGAAGATTCCAAATAAAATATATATATATATATCAGGTATTAGATATCCAGGACACTAAAAATTGGAAAAGTTTCCGGGTAAGTGATAGAGAAGTTGACCTCGCTGTCCATTCTGCAACAGCCTTACCAGCTCCACAAAACTCCGCAAGTTCATCAATGCCCTCGTCCACACACACTGTGCTATCCACATCAAAGCACACAGCATTGGCGTTTCTCCACAACTCGAGAACCGCTGCATATATAAGAAAAGAAGCCATGTCAAACTTCAAAACTCCCTCTAAGAATCATAACTTCATGTCATAAGCTCGCATTATTGGTTATCAGCTGTTTATCTAGACCTGAATTTATTCGCAACAAACAATACCTCAACCAGAATAATATGCCTTAATAACTATTTTTCAGAACTCAACACTTCATTTCACAAGCTCAAACACTAAACAGTGTGTCACATCCAATCTTGAACACCAATTACAAACTTAAACTGAGCAAATGATTTGCTAAATCCAACAAGCAATAAGCCCAAAATTTATCAAGAACAAACAGACAGACTCAATTTCGCATTAAGCTCCATTAAACTTCCTAAAATCACTCATTTATCAACAAAA
The DNA here is from genome assembly GCA_018132145.1 of Boehmeria nivea var. tenacissima. Lineage (NCBI taxonomy): Eukaryota > Viridiplantae > Streptophyta > Magnoliopsida > Rosales > Urticaceae > Boehmeria > Boehmeria nivea. The sequence goes on from CM030882.1 coordinate 6,415,337, forward strand.
GTTCATCATAATAGATGTTTCATTCACTCAACAACAAATCAAATAAGAACATAGATACAAAACAGGGAAAATTCAAATCAATTTGTATTGTTACCTTTCGAAGGCTGTGTGTTGTCGTAGCGACTAGGCGTCGAGGTCTCCAATGGCTGAACCGAAGCAACGACTCGCCTAAGCGAATCGCTCTCCATCCTGAAATGGCGTCCGTACGAACTTCGCGCGAATTTCAGCGACGATGGAGGGACGAAGCGAAGCCGAAGCTGAGTCTGTCGGGAATGAGAATGAATCGCTGTGATTTGGGACGAACCTACCAAGCCTTCCATGGAATTCTGCTTCTTCTCTGTTGGCGAATCTGAAACAAAGTTAGCTCCTTTTTTCTTCTATTTGTTTTTCGAAGATTTTCTTTCTTTCTTTCTCTCTTTCTCGGGAAACAAACAGAAAGAGAGAAAAACCAAATGAAAAGAATTAGGAAAAAATAGAAAAGCGCTATGACTCGCCGGAGATTCCCTTTGGAGCTTGGCTTGAGGTTGAATATGCTAATTTAAGTGGTGTTGTTTTTTTTTTTTTTTTTTTTTTACATACCTGAAAACTCCAAGCTAAATTTCAGAAAAAAAAATGTCTTTAATTTTCAAAATTTTTTAATAAAAGCTTTATCACATAAGTTGGTGTCAATTTTTTTATTATAAAACTACACTCAAATTACCTCCAGATAATATATAAATTTAACGCTAAAAAATTTATAAGATTAACTTAATACACTAAATTTTTTTAATTAAATTAAACGGGCTTTGCTTTGTAATGGTAAGAATTAAGAAATAATTTCTCTGTTGCAACTTGCAAGCGCCATTTCAGTCTTCTTGTAATATTTTTAAAGTTGGGGTTTGGTGAGGGATATTATTGTAAATTTATTCGGGATTTAATTATGTATAACGCGTGCATATTCCAAGCTTGATGTAAAATGGACAGTAGTTACTTAAAAAAAAAAAAAAGCACAAAGGTATAAATTCTTGAGTAAATTTTAGAAAATACCTTCGTATTTGGACGTTAATTTTAGGGAAAAAAAATACTCATTTGCACCCCATATTTGTGCCACTTTTTTCGATGGCACCCCATTCTTTATTTTCTACATGTTTACACTCTGAATTATGTAAAGTTGATCACTTTGCACCCTGCATCTAAATCCATTAGTTAAATGATGATGTGGCACCAAAAATAATTGTAATTTGACGGTTTAGTTCACTAATTTAAAAATGACACTCCGCAATCTTTTAACTTCAAAAATAGATCATTTTTTCTCGTTCGTTTGAATTTTGTCCAAATTAAAATAAAATATATGTATGTAACGAGATTTTGAAGAATGTTCTTTTTTGACAAATTAATAATCTATGTATTTTCGTATTACAAGTTTAACTTATATCCTCATTTTTGCACTGCACACATAGAATAGTAATCAAAAGCACATATTATTTGGATATAGACTATTAAGTGATACTTAAAATAATATTTTTTACAATTCCCCCACTATTCATATTTACTTTTGGGCCTATTAGCAAAATAGCCTGTTAAAATAACATCTTTTAAAGAAATGACCCAACTATCCAAAAATTAAGTTATCAGCCACTAGGCTCATTTACATACATCTGGATTGCCCAAAATCCCATGTTCGCCCTAATTTTGTTACAATCTATAACAAATATTGTTACGGATTATAACAATATTTGTTACAACATGTAACAAATGTTGATACAAATCGTAACAGACAAATGTGTAATAAAAACTAGATATCTTGTTACATATGTGTATCAAATTTTGTCTGTGACGGTCTGTATCAAAAGTTGTTACATATTATAACAAAAATTATTACAGTCTGTAACATTTGTCACCTTCCGTAACAAATGATAAAACAGTCAATGCATAATGTCTAAAAAAATAGCAAAAAAGAAAAATGGCTAGTAACTTAATTATGACAAACACATGTCAATTCCTTAAAACTAAAGCTAAAAACATGTCATTTTGCTAAAAATCTCTTTACTTTTTTCCCTTTTTCCTATAATTAAAACCTGCCATATTAATTCAGCAAAAAATAAAAAATAAAAAACAAACAAACAAATAAACAAACATGCCATATTAATTCTCTCTCGACCTACCTATCTCATTCTCTCTGGATCTCTACTTCTCTGACTCTCGAGTCTCGATCTCTCTATCATAAAATTGCTAATTCATTTAAAAAATAATAATAATAATAATCCTTTTGTCTTTTCCATAGCAAAATTATTAAAATTTTGACAAAAATTCATAAACACCAAGTGATGAGTAGTTAGTATGAATTTGGTTTACTATTCTTTTGCTTTTCATTGATTTCATATCCTCCAACTTATGTGTTGCATTTAAAACTTCACTCTTCTCATTAGTGTTTAGACATTATAGTACAAGTGTGTAGCAACATTATTAAATTTGAAGCATAAACAGAAATATATGCGTCAGATTTCTAAAATGCTACTCTATTTTTCCAAGGAGAAAAAACTCCTGATATATTCGGGACCTCCAATAATATAACCTTACCGATTAGAAGATGCTCATGAGCCTTGTAATCGCCTAATAGAGCCTTCTCAGTTTTCAACATTTTTGAACTTTTAGGTCCTAGCATTTTCAAGTAAAACGGCTCATGATAAACCTCAAAAAATACAACTCAATTGCATCACATTAGTCACATTAAAGATTGCCAACATGCTAATGCATGTCTTCAAGAATACGACAGAGAGTCCCTCCAAAAAAAAAAAAAAAAAAAAAGAACAAAGATGACATGAAGTATAACCATTGAAGGACCAATTATTTCAGAATTTCAGTTTTGAACTTTTGATCATGGAAAATATGCATCCAAAGCAAGGTCCAAATGCCAAAGGCTGAAAAGTAAATTACAACCCTTTGTCCTGATTTGGAGCTCTTTTGGCAAATTCAGCAATCTTTTACCATTCCCTGAAATTTCTTCACAATGCATCCTTAGCGTAGAAAATTGCCATCGAACCTTGAACAACCTTGAAAGTGTTCTTCCATCGCATTCACTACATACCCTAGTCGAGGAAAAGATAAGGTTGTGAAACATTATTATCACTAGCTCTTTGAGTCGTTGCATTTTGAAATTTTCACAATAATTCAAGCTCTTCCGCAATAGGAGAAAAGAAAGCAACGGCAGCTCCTCTAATGCATAGGAAGAACCCCTAAAAAACAAGAGACACGAAAACATCTTTGGCTGCGATGATAAGAAACAATCTCAGGTAGACCAAGATCACATTTCGGGTCATCTCATGGTGAACATAATCTGCCAAAATCTCCCTGATTCCGTTATTTATGTGCCAGAATAGAGCAAGATTTAGTACAGAACCACCAGCAGCATTGGCTAAAGCGGTGTTACTACTGTAATTTGCAACAGCAGCACTAGCAGTGACTCCACCTCCGGAGTAGCTACGGACACCATATCCCCTGCCTCCGAAAGCCCCAATACTTCCAAAGCTTCGCCCGTAAATCGCATCATTCATCCTGACTCGGCGACCAAGAAGTTCCTGGATACAATAGGTTTTACAGGAAAAAAAAATCTTTATATGAGATGATATGATATTAAAGACTAGTTAACACCTATGGAGGACAAATATTCCATCACCATCAGTATTCATTCACATAGAGCTGATCGGCATATCTCCAAATTGGTAAAGCAAAATAGGTCTCGGTTGATCATTGATACTCCGAGGCCATCATATATGAGGAAAAGTTTGAAAGATAACTCAGGCTGTTAGATACTTAGGGTTGTGCAACAGTCACATACTTCTAACATTACACGAAACGGAAAAAGCACATTCATCACTTTGATGCGTACAAAGATTCCAAACATGTAGAACCACGAAAGCTCCATGAAAAGCACACCGACTTTTCTACATGTTTGAAACATAAAAAAGAGAATAGATGTATATCATCAATATCAAGTATGGTATTTCAAGAAATAGTGGTACCTTTAAGTCGAAAGCCTGCTCATCCGTTTGAGACGGAATTCCTGCAACAGAAAATTTGAGAAATAGAAATACGGAATCAATGATGTAACATAACAATACTTGGAAGTTTGACAAGAAACGTAAAATCTCACCCCCCACGAAGAGCTTCGAATTCGGCATGGAAGATGTGCATCGGACTGCGTGGTAGATGGAGAGTCTAAGGTGAGAAACTTCGGAGCCGATCTTCTTAGTTGCAGATTGCCTAAGGACATTCCCAACTTTGCCAATGAAAGCCATCGCAAACCTAAAGCAATCCAAGAAGAACAAAACTTCGTCTGAATTCAAATCTAATAAATCACTTTACCAAAACATTAGCAAGCAAAATGAGGGGAAAGAAATACCATTTCAAAAAGGAAACAGTTAAACCATGGCATTGTGTTAGCTAGGTAATAGGCAAGCCATTTATAATAGTCGTGTGTTTGGAAAAAGGGACCAACAAAAAGAAAAAAAAAAAGAGAAAACCATTGTATAAATGAACAACAAAATAAAATAGAAGACCAAAAACTGAAAAAAATAATAATAATAATAATAAAAACGATTTAAATCGAAACAAAGGTACATGACAAAGTGTTGGTAATAATTTTTAAGGATAAGTATGAGTATGAACTGATTAAAACGTGTGTATTTTAGGGACAAGTTCCTTTTTTTTTTTTTTTGTAAAATAGGCATTTCAATAGAACTCAACCATGAATTAGACTTGGTAAAGACATTCCAAATTGAAGTTGAATCACCTATAACTTTTTTTTTTCTTTTTTTTCCCCCCTAAATTGGCTATCCATTCATTATAAGAATAAGAATGAACATGAAAAGCCAAAACATAACCAGAAAAACCTGAAAACATACCTCAACTCAAACCCACAAGAACGATTGGGATTTTGCGATTTGGGGAATTGTGGGGGAAATCGGAGCCGAGACAAGAGACGAGCAAACAGATAGAGGCAATACCTGGCCGGAGAGAGCTAAGGATCGTACGGCGTCGAGATCGAGAGCGACCGACTCGTTTCTTGGAGCTTTATTTGGTCGTGAGAGAGACGATGAGTGTCCTAAGTAATAAAGTTTTACAAAACTAATATTTCTTCGCTGCAACAAATTTGATTCAGTATCCTCATTTCACTATTAATGTTTTCTTTGTAAGTGAATATCAAATTTAAATATTACATCGACAGTGACTAATATTTTTGTTACAATAAAAAAAAATTATAGTGAATACCAAATTTTAATATATAATTTAAATTGTTACCAAATTTTTTAGAAAATATAACCAACTAATCAAGTAATTCAAGCAAACCATTCCACTCGTTCTATTCCATTCCATTCCATACTATTTCAAACCATTCAAGCTTGTATTTGAGAAAACCATTCTAGTCATTTTTGACCATTCCAAATAGTTTGAAAATGGTTTGACTTTACAAATTTTGAGGTGGTATAAATGGTTGAGATTTAAAGATATTGTATAGGGATTTGGAAAGTTGAAAAAAATGGTTGAAAAAATTGGAATGGAATGGAATGGTTTGGAGGATTGAAAAAAGTAAAAAAATAGAATGGAATGGAATGGTTAGAATTGGTGGGGCAAACGAGGGGCAACTTTCTAATCCTACAAACCATTCCATTCCTTTCCATTTTTTTTCAACCTTTTTTTTCAACTTTCCAAATCCCTATACAATATCTTTAAATTTCAACCATGTATATCACCTCGAAATTCGCAAAGTCAAACTATTCTACTCATTTTTCTAACCATTTTACAAAACATTTTCCAAACTATTTTCAAACTATTTTGACCATTCCAACAAATGGAAATGAATGGGCAAAATGGTTTGCTCAAACATAAAACTTACACAATGATAAGTGATGGTAATTAACTTAGTTATCAAAAAAACATGTGCAAGTAATTGACGAATTGACTAGAAACTCAATTATTTCAAAAATTTGGGTATTTATTTTTATTGTTATATAAATTATGAGTATTTTCCTACTTCACCCTAAAAAAAAAATTGATAAAAATTGCGTATCATTTATTAGATTACGCGAGCATCAATAATTGATGCAATGAAGAATACACGGACACTCTTATGGATATGGCCATGGCATGTTGGCAAAAGTTATAGACCCTCAAGTTAGCGTGTGAGCTACTTTATTACTCGTGCGAGGAACAAAGAACCACGTGCCACTACCAAGCTTTAAAAACAAAGGCTAGATGTTGTAGACTAAAGAATCTATAGTAGGAACTAGCACTTCGTCGTTAATCGCTCTAGCAACTACCTATGAATCCGTCTTAATAGTATCCGCACACAGGCCAATTGCCAATAGGGATCGAATGCTCTCCCGAACCGCTAATGCTTCCGCCACCATTGGATTATACAGAGTAGGCAACTTTATGGTAAAGGCTGCTATCACTCGTCCGCCAATGTCATCCAAAACACGCCGCGTCAACGTTCAAATTAAGTTGCCCCGGGCTAGGAGGATTCCATCGCGAAGAATTGATATCGCCTGACCTCACTGAATGGTCCAAAGCGTGTTGTGCTAAGTGGAATTCGAGCAGCCACTCTCCCGCCGACTCCGCAAGGTGTTCCAGACTAGACTCCAACTTCCCATGTACCTGATCGTTGCGCACCAGCCACACAAACCATAAGAGAATACAGGCTACCTTCAATTAGTCTCATTCAAGCCTCTCCAACAAGAAAAGCAATAGTTCAATAGTTGTAGACCCATGAAATTGCTTGACAACTTCATGAAAACAAGTGGTTGACCACATCTCGCTTACCGAGGCACAAAAGAAAAAGGCATGTAGGGCTGATTCAGTATGACCACATCGAAAGCATTTGGAAGAGCATGAGATACCTCGTTTTACCAAACTAAATGAAGCAGGAATTTTCTCATAAAAACAGCGCCATAAAAATAACTGCACCTTCCCCGAAACATTGAGCGACCACAAAGCCATCCATCAACATGATGAACCGTGGTCATCTGAACCAAATTGATTGTAGGCGGATCTAGTTGCCGCTTTATATCACGACCGGACCGTGTACTTCCCGCTTGTCTCATAATGCCAAATGAGGCGATCCTCCCTCTGTTTGAGGCTTAGAGCAATACCACGTATGAGCTCAATATCAATTGGCTAGAGGTGGAGGGTAAATCTTCTTCATTCCACTCTATAGAGGTTGGAATAGTCAGTTCATAAACACGAATATCAACATTACGCTCGTCTGGCCGTGTAATTGGCTTAAAGGAGTGCGGCCGAGCAAGCCAGGGTCCTTAAAGACTCGGATATCAACCTCATTGCCCACCTACCATCATAACCCCAAATGAAGTATTTCTCTTCCCCAAAGTAGGCTCACAAACAATCATTGCCTTTGAAGCGCAAATCAAGCCACACAAATGTATGTTTCGTCTTCCATCGCGTATGTCATTCCACGTATCGTAGTTAGATTGATTGATATTAAATCAGTTCTAACTAGATGCTAGAGAGACTATGACATATTGCTTGAGAAATGAGTACATCCATGAGGCGCGATGACTGAAACAATGCTAAAGCCGAAGAAATATATATTTGTATATTTATCTACTTATAATTTTGTATTAGCATGTATTTTTTTCAATGGTCCCTAGCATAAAATGTTTCATTGACGGTCCAGGTTTTGTGCTTAGTTGTCAATCACATCAGGTTATTTATTCAGTTTTTTTTTTTGTATTAAAAAAAGGCATAAAAGAATGGCAGAATAATGAGAAATTCGGGTGGAATAGTGTAGCACAATTTACGAGTTGTTCATTGATTTAAGACTGAGGACAATTTAGTAATACTACATGCATTTTAATAATAAAATATTCTTAATAAAATATTCTTTTAACATGACATTCATGTGGTTAATATAATTTTGACTCTTTATTGAATTTTATATTAATGAGTGTGAATTGTAATATGGACGAAGGGCATAGTAACAAACACAAAAAAAGAAGTAATAAATTCCGCTTCAAAGGAGTTGTCATTTAGTAATCAAATATACAGTACTATCTTAGGATAGTTTGTGGTTTGAAGGCCGGTGCACCATTTTGTGTCGTTCATGCTACTGAAGCCTCAAAACCCTTAATTGGCAGGGTTTTTTTTTTTTTTTTTGGGCTAGCTAAATTAAAATCAGTCTACATGGAGAATTAAATACATATAATGTAAATACATGCAACTAAAGCCTTACATTTATTGATAGTAATGTATGGTGATTGGTGAATATAATTTTTTTTTTCTAACAGGTCCAATAACGTTGTTACTTCTATAATATAATGCCTAGTACATTACATCCTATAATATTGTTACATAAGAAAAATAATACTTTACAGTATGATACAGTTTATTTGTATCTTAAATTTTATGAATATTGAAGTTATAGGTAATCAAAATATCCCAACCCCGCAGTCAAACTACAAAGTCCTAGGAAGACTTGTCGAGGTCAATAATATCGTTTTGCGTGAGGTTGATGGTAGCACTCTCAGATAGTTGTTTTTCCAGCTTGCCGACTTCAAAAGACTTATAATACTTGCTATTATTTAATGTATAATACCTAAAATGAGAAAAAAAAAAAGTCATACTTACTAAAATTTATCTATAGTACTCAATATTTTAAATATATAAAAAAATTTAAAAAAAATTGTTATGGACAACTGACTTGACTGGTGACCAGTTGACTGGTCGACTCACATAGTCTACTAGTCGGATCAGTTGGATGTAGAAAACTAATTATATATTAAATAATCCTGGGTGTTTACGTTCATAACCAAATATTTTACAACATGTTTGAAATTGAAAACAAAAATATTTATATAAAATCAAGTTTGCTAAATAATATGTAGTTTAATTTAAATTAGGGGCTTTTTTTTTTTATCGTTTTTAGTCTTAACTTATGCTTGCTTAAGTATGTTAAAATTCTGCAAACGACGTTTATTAGTGTGTTTTTTAAGACAAGTACTTAAATTGACGTATACATTTTTTTGTCGTTTTTCAAAATCAACATAGTCAAGTTTGCTTAAGAATGTTAAAATTCTGTAAACAATATCATTCGCATGTTTTTCAAGACGACATGAAACAACAGGACCAACCAAATCCCGCATTGAACTCCCTGTCTCTAGTTTTATTTAATTTTGGACACATATTTTTTTTATTTAAATTTGACAATCACTTAAATTGGCGTAAGCGTTTTCGTGTCGTTTTTTGAAATCAACGTATTTAAGTTTGCTTAAGAAAGTTACAATTCTGTTAACGACATTCATTCGCATATTTTTAAAGACGACATGAATCTATAGGACAAAAATGTTCCAAATCCCATCTATAGGACATGAAAGCCAATTTGCATTGAGGAGCTCAAAATATTAGCTCCAATCACACACCATTCTCATACCCAAAATGAGTTTTGTGAATAGTGCAACACCAAATATGATGTTGCATTATTCATCAAACTCATTTTTTGTTTAACTTTTGTTATTTATAAAATAACCCTTTAATTTTAAAATATTTTTATTTTTTATCTAAATCATAATTTTTAAGTAAGATTTATATTCATTTTATGGTTTTAATATATTTAATTTTTTGCGTTTAATTTATTAAAAAAAACTCATCATTTTTAATATATTTAATTTTTTGTGCTTAAATGCATATCTATACTATTTTTAGTTTTTCTATTTGTGTGTTGTAATGTAATTTTTTTAATTGAATGAACGTTTATTTTAGGCAATGACATAATTTTATTTGGAATTAAAATATTTTATTTTGGCTAAACTAATAATAAATAATTTTTATTAAGTTATTGTGAAAGTAAAATATAAGTGGGTCTAATTTGTAAAGTTGATAAATATAAGACTTTTATTAAAAATTAATATAATAAGTTATATGAAAAGGAATATACTCAGAATATTCTATTTGGTGTTAAAACTTGTATAATAAGTTAGAGATGAATCACTGTTTGATGTGACTCTTGCTGTATTTTGGTGTTGAGAATGAGAAAATAGGTTGGAGATAAGATCTAACGAGGATCATTGATAGGACAATTATATGACTAAATTAATTTTTTATTCAACAGGTAGCCGGTTAACAAAATTTTAAAGCCCCTATTGTGCCCCTAATGTCTCATAGACTGCTCTTTACCGTTGATAATTGCCTTTATCATTTTTATATACCATCTCATTTAATTGGATGGATGAGATCTAACGAGGATCATTGATGGGTCAAAAATGTATTGGACCATTACATTACAGCCAACGCCTAGCATTATTAATAATCATTGTCTTTAAATCACAAATCAGGCCACGCAAGCATATGCCTCGCCTTCTCTTGCATATGTCGTTATCTAAGATTATAATCAAATTGATAATCATTGAATCAATTCTATAGACGACAGAGATTATGGCATATAATTGCCTGAGAAATAAGTACATTATTGTGGTACGCTACGGACAAGGAATTATTTATATATTGGCTAGATCCTCATTTGATAAGACATGCATTAGTCTCGTACTCAAAAAAAGGAATGATCAAAATAGTCGAGAAAATCTTGTATTTGACACTCGTAAACGGATGATTACTTGCAGGCCCGATGTAATATCTTTCAAAGCGAGACCTCAAAATGACCTAAAAGTCTAAGGGGTCGTTTGGCAAACGGGTTTAAATTGTGACAATTTGAACTTTTTTTCATTTGAATTAGAAATTTTAAGTTGGGTAATTTGAACGAAAAATTTAAATTGTTTTTTGGCTCAAATAAACTTAATTGAAAATATTATTTGAATTGTTGTTTGGGTAGATGTGAAATGTGTTATTTTGAGTTATAAAAAGAGTGGCTGAAATGTCAAATAAAAAAATACTATTCAAAATGGATTCAAACTGTTAAAAATTAAAGGGATGAAGAATTTGATTTTGAAGGGTTTGAATGACTTTTTTCCATTTGGATTTTATCCAAAAAAAAAATTACCAAACGACGATTTAAATTAAAAAATTCGCTTGAATGGCTCAAGATATGTTCAAACTCATTTGCCAAATAAGGTCTAAGTGTTTGAATTGCATATCAATTTATTAATTTTACAAATCATTACAAATCAAAATGACCAAAAAGACTAGGTGTTTGAATGGCATATTAAATCATTATTAGATACACGTATTAAATGATATTTAATACAAAAATTTAAGATTGCATTACGTATAAGACATCGCATAAAAACAAACATCCTATATAAACAAAAATCATTTTTGTTCAGGATATAACAACCTTTCATCTTCATAAATAAAAATTAACAGTAATTAATAAAATCAACATTCTATCAAATTACAATAACCAATGCCATATTCAAAAATTACAGCCTTATCCGACGAAAATAAATCCTAATCATTAATGATGATTTTCTAAAATTCGTTTATTTTTCTCTGGTCATCACGAATGGGTGTTGTGCGTTAGTCACTATACCACGAACCGCTCTTATAATATTTAGTCCAAATTATGCAATAGTTATAGTTTCCCTAATGGAATAGCTATAAACTCTTTTAACTGTTTGGATTGATCACTAAAGGTATTACATGCTACACGTTATTAAAGTATTATACCATAGTCCTGAAAATGAATGGGTATATGATCAGAAAAATAATGCCTTACTATACAAATTTGTCAATTCCCTAAGAATGAGGCAATCAAACAAAAGATAGGATCTTTGAGCAACCAAATGACAACCATTTTCAAATAAAAAAGAGGTAAATATATTAGAAACTAGATGCAACAATTCAAGTGGTTAGGTTGATCTATGTCAACTTCTCTATTGTAAAAAGAGAAAGCCTTCTGGAAAAAAACTCACCGACAAAATAATTAAAATTCCTACTATATAATACGACACATAAAATAGTGAAAAATCTGTATTGCAAACAATCCCTTAATCAAGCAATTTTTTTTTTCTATTAGTCTTATCTAATAAACCTGGTAAGAAAAAGAGTCGCTACTAATTGCTACCTAAATTTTTTTTTTTTAAAGAAAAAAAGGTACATAATTTAGGTAAGACATATACATCCCTAACTCTACTATTTTGTGGCTGAACATTAATCAAGTTGACCTAATGTGGAAATAACTAGCCTACAAGAAATGACTTAGCCCAATTAACACGTAAAAATTGTTTCACCTTCATTGTAAGATAGCTTTAGCCAACTATAACACCCCTAATAATCAACATGCATCCAGCTAATAATTATCCTATTATAATCAATTCTCTAGCCAGTTCTAGCAAAATTAATCTCTTTAGTTAGATTCATTGTGAGGTTAAAAGAGACTACTTTACTAGTTAAACTAGCTACATTATATGTCAATTAAACAATTTCTCATACATGTATAGTTTGCTTTAGATTCCATACTTGGTAGCAATTAGAAATAATATGAATTAGGTTACGTCAAACTCAACAACTATATATTCTTATAGAATTCATGTAGCAGATAAGATAGTCTTATTAGGACAGGTTTTTGAGACTTTCCATGTATAAGACTATTCTTTATAAAAAAAAATGTTTGTGACTAGTTTCTTCTCTCAACTGCTTTCTTGCTCTTCTTGGTTTAGCTGAATAAAAAGGGTCTTAACTCTAATCTCTCTCACTCACAAATCACAACCTTTTCATTTGCATGCAATTTCCTTATTACCACTCCCATCACTCTACCTGCTCTCATAATTTCCTTTCTTTTCTTTCCAACCCAAAACAAAACTTCTCTTGCTTTCTACAATTATTTTTCTCAATATAATGTATACCTTATTTCACAACCATACCAACACCAACACATGTATATATGTTAATGTATGCATTTCATTTTCTTACATTCCCATATACTATGATCATTCCAACCACCCAAATCAAAAAAGACCAAGAAAAAGTAAAATACATCTATTAAAAAAATATGACCAAAAAGAAAGATGGAAAAGAAAACCATTTGCTAGCTTGTATTTTTCAAGAAGAAAAAAGAAATGACATCACTTTAATATATATATATATTGTTAATATCCTATATTGAAACAAACCTAAGCATGCATATATTCTTCAACAAGCTAAACAGCTCTTTGTCTTCTAAAACCCCATTATTCGTCTTCTTTCCATACAAGAAAAACAAAACCCATCTTCACAAACTCCATTTTCTTTCTTCTCTTAAAGAGCAAAGAAAAATAAATAAGGAAAAAAAAAAAAAAAAACTAGACCTTCTCTTTTCCATGAAAACTTTATGAAATATTTTTGGAGAGTTAATCCATGGAAGGCCATATTGTAGAGTGTCAAACTCTAGCTTCATCTAATTCTCTCTCACCATCTTCATCATCATCATCTTCTTATTCTTTGTCCTCTTGTTCTTCTTCTTGCTCTTCTTCTTCTTTCAATGCAAGTATTTTTCCTCTTATTGTCTCTCCGGTCGATACCGAACGAGATGTGATCAACAATCCATCAATGCCTGAACCATCAAATGATCAATGGCTGAGATTCTTTGGCATCATGGGAAATGGTAACTGTGGGACAGAGTGGAGGGATGTTGAAAAGAGGTTTGACAGGCTTGCCTTAACCTCAAATGGATCCGAACAAGCCTTGAAATGGTCTGATTTTGGCTTTTGTATTGGTAAGAAAACTTTTAAAAAAATTTAAGCTCATCATTTTTTTCCCTTAAACACATCACTGAAAAATGTAACACATTCTCAAGGGTTTTCACTTGAATAAAAGAAACAGAATGTCGGATTTAAGTTCAAAGTTTTTCGGTCATGTTGTCCGATAAAATGGTAAACTTTCGCGTTCCGGTTTACTCTTAATCCATTGGTGTTATGTTTTAGCTAGTTTGAATTTGTTATATTTTGGTTTTCTGAGATTGAACTTAAACTTATTAGTTGTTGATATGTACATGGATTAGGAATGCAACAATCGCGGGAATTCGCTAACGAGCTATTAAGGGCTCTGAGAGGATCAAGAAAGGATCAGAAAACTGATATAACAAAAGAAGAATTGTACAGTTATTGGCTTCGGTTGACCAACCCTTGCCCGGATTCAAGAATAAGGATTTTCTTTGACTTGTAACAAAACCAAAAACCCCACCTCAGATTCTATAATAATTTTCTCTGCTTTATTTTGTCCCCACTAGAGTGTCTTCAAATGACAATTGTTTAATTAAAATTAAAAAAAAAAAAGATTAAGCAGTTTTAAATTGTTGTTCTTTTGCAGGTTTGACAGAGACATGGATGGGAAAATTACTGAATTTGATATTAAGCAGGTTGTAGTTACTAGCTACAAGCTTTTCAATACATGTCCAAATTATTTTAGTTTCAACTTATTTCAGAATGTAACATTTTGTGTGAGTTGAATTATTTTCTGATAACTAGTTTGTATTTATTAATTATGTTCTCGGTTTAATTAGTTGGATTTGAGATAACTTTTGCAGACTGTTATGTTAAGTGCTTCTACAAACAAGTTGTCACTGACCCATGAAGAAGCCGAAAGCTATTCTTCTCTGGTTATGGAATTTCTTGACTCGGAAAACCGAGGCTATATTGAGGTACGCATTTTAACCATCATTTTGTCACAGAAAACACAAAATTCACTCAATTTTGGACGCTAATCCATTTTTCCTTGCACCAATTAAAGCATCAAACTAATCTCAATCTAATGATATCTAATTTAATGCGAACTTATAACCGATAATCTCATGTTCGGGTTGGTCTCATTATAATAAGCTCTAGTTATCTAAAGGGGTAGATCGAATTAGGAATAGGCCTAATAGGATCTGACTTTCGGCGTAAATCTTATTTTCTTTGGCTTTGACAAGTTTGAGACTGATTTTGCAGATAAATCAGTTTGAGACTCTCTTCAGAATCAGCTTATCAAAGGGTTCTCTTTCAACCAATAAACCACAAATAGTGGCACATAACTCATCATATCTCACAACTCATGACCAATTTCAAGAGCAAAGTTCAAAGGCTGAAATTCTCTTCAGATCATATTGGAGACAAGCTTGGATAGTATTGCTTTGGTTGCTCATTTGCATTGTCCTCTTCACTTGGAAATTCATCCAATACCGCCATAGAACCGCTTTCGAGGTGATGGGATATTGTTTGTCCACCGCAAAAGGCGCTGCGGAGACACTCAAGTTCAACATGGCTCTGATTCTGTTGCCCGTTTGCCGTAACACAATCACTTGGATTCGCAGAAATCGGAAGATCAATTCAGTTATTCCCTTCAACGACAACATCAACTTCCACAAGGTATTTTTGGCAAGTTTTTCTTCTTATTATTCTTGAGGCATTTTACTATTTATATACGAAAACTATTTCAATCATGTTCGAGCATAAAAAATTTTGGGTGAGTTGTAAAAATAGGCCAAAATTAAATGTTTGTTTTAAATGATAGTCTGTGTTTCAAAAAAAAAAAATAGTCATATTAAGAATTATATAACAGAAAAGTGTCACACAAAATATAACAGATTTATAAATATTTGTAAGATATTATTTAACACTTCAAAAAATAATGAGTAAAACTTGAAGTATTACAAAATATCTTATAAATATTTACAGATATGTTATATTTTGTGTGACACTTTTCTGTTATATAATTCGTAACATAGCTATTTTTTTAATTTTTTGAAACATGGGTTGGACTTTAAAAACGAAAATTTATTTTGGCTATTTCCTACAATTTCCCTATTTTTAACATGACAAGATTACCATATAATTTTAATTTGTGTTAAGTATTATATTGAAGGAGCCAAAAATTTACTTCAATGAAACTTATTGTAATATACTAAATAAAATAGAGAAAGATTAAGAAGGCTATTAAAAAAATATAACAAATAAATAATATTGATAAATTAACTGCAAAATATATTGGGAAAATTTCAAAATAAAGCCATTCTTGATGCCACTTAATAATCTATACCCCATGTGGTGTGCTCCCTTCATTTACATTCTATGTTTGTAGTGTAAATTTTGGGGTATAATTTAAAAATGCAATTCACATAGGGTATAGATTATCATTGTGTCAAAAATGGGGTATTCTTCAAAATCCCCCAAATATATTAGGCCACCAGGGCCGGCCCAAGTATGTTGGGGCTTTAGCCTAAAATTGCAAACTGGTCTTTCTTTAGCAAATGTATTCTAAAAAAAATAAATAAAACTTGTGAAAGTAATAATAAAATCATATTTTATTAGAGCATTTTACAATTTAATTATATCTATCATTTTTTTTATTTTTCTTGATTGTTCTTCATTTCTTTTTCTTTTTTCTCTCTTTAAAAAAACCATTGAAAGGTAAATGAAAGACATGAACTTAAAAAAAAAAAAAGTAAATTTTTTTTTATATTATATATAAAGTCAACACATATACACACATACAATCAACACATATAGACACATATGTATAGACTTAAACATGTTTAATGTTTTTCTAAGAAGGGTCAGTTAGGTAAATAGCTATTTTGGACTGTGCGTTTTCAAAAAATAGCCACAGTTTGAAAAAATTTAAAAACTAGTCATAACACAGTGTAAGAAATTTCTGACAATAACAAAATTACACATAAAATGTGCTGTAAGTGGCAAAAATTTCTGAAAGTGCTAGTTTTAAAATTTTTTAAAACTGTGGCTATTTTTTAAAATCATTTTGTAAACAGTAGCTATTTTCTTAAAATTCCCTTCTAAGAAATGCAAAAAAAAAGAGAGAGAGAGAGTGAAATATATAATCATTATTAAAGAAATATTGTAACTTTTTACTAATTTGTCTCGGAACTATTAGATTGAGTATAGAGAATGTGAAAATGTATATTAATTAAAAAAAATTATGATTAGTGATTATAGTAGCTAAACAATACCTATAATTACTATAATTTTCATAACTTGTGAAGTTTATACTCTTGAATAAATCTTTTTTTTTTTCAAAAATTATTATATAATATATATATAAATTACAAATTAATTAAGGCCCTTCTTTGATATGGGGCCTTAGACCATGACCTAAGTGGCCTTAGGGTAGGCCACATTGAGCCAAGAAAGCTGGAGTCCACCTGGGCCCAAATTGGCTCTATGCTAGAACTTATACAATTTGTGTTTGTCTAAAAATATTATATAAAATATTGAAAAAGTGATCTTAGATATTAGAGTAGATAATATGGTCTAATACAAAAGATTTCTGTTGTACAAGATAACACAATTAGTATTGTATTAAGTATGTTTTTCGTGTTATATAATTCAATAGCTTGAACATGCCTAACACCGTATTGCATTCTCTAATACAACGTACAACATACTTATAAATAAATAAAAATAAAATAAAAAAGGATAACAGCCTCAATCTCAGATATCTTTTTACTAACACACGTTATATGAGTTTAGCTAATTGCAGGTGGGATTGTGGTCGGAGTGATTCTTCACGGTGGCACTCACCTGGCTTGCGATTTCCCTCGAATCAGTGGCTCGGATAATTCGATTTTCCAGCAGACTATAGCACCCGGATTCGGGTACCACCAACCATCATACCTTGAAATACTGGCCACCACAGAGGTGGCAACAGGGATTAGCATGGTAGTACTAATGGCCATTGCATTTTTGCTAGCAACAAAGTGGCCACGCCGCCAATCCCCGTCCCTACCGAGGTCCGTCCGGCATGTCACGGGGTACAACACATTTTGGTATTCCCACCATCTGTTCATTCCTGTGTATGGCTTGCTCATTATTCACTCCATGTTCCTCTTCCTAACAGACAATGTGGCTGAAAAAACAGTAAGCCTTCTTTTCCTTATTGCTTCATGTTGCTATGCATTATGCAATGTGATCACAAACATTTTGCAATAAGAAAGAAGCTTTGTTTTGCTTCCAATCTTGCGACGCGAGCGACTACGCGCATTAATCAGAAATTTACACATCGACTTGATGAGTTTGACATGTCATTTCTTTACAAGTTGAAAATCGATGATGACAATTAATGTCATCCAAAATGGGAAAAAGAAAATCACAATGAGTACACATTTGGTTCTTCTTGAACCTATATACTTCCCTTTCTAATCATTGAAATTTTCATCAAGCAGACTTGGATGTACATTGCCATTCCAGTTATTATATATACTGGAGAGAGGGTTCTCAGAGCCGTACGATCAGGCTGTTGCGAGGTTCGAATCTTGAAGGTGTGAAAGATGAAAAATCCTTTTCCTTCTCTCAAAAAGTTCAGTAATTTTCTTTCCTGTAATTTTGATATGTTCTTGGTATAAACCTAAAACGCAGGCGAGTTTTTATCCGGGAAAAGTCTTGTCCCTCAGATTGCATAAACCGGAAGGATTTACATACCGCAGTGGCATGTACATATTCATTCAGTGCCCACAAATATCACCACTTGAATGGTAAACATTTTGTGTACATTGTGCCAAGAATTTGAACTTACCAAAAAATGGTATATTTCACTTCTCTATTCATTTTCAGGCACCCATTTTCCATGACTTCAGGACCTGACGATGACTACTTAAGTGTGCACATCAGAACTCTTGGAGACTGGAGCTACCAAATATACGATCTCTTCCAAGAGGTAATGACATAGAAACTGACCGTGATTTTCTTTCACGCAATGCGTTCACATTCGAGACTTCGAAATATCAATCGAATATATGGCATTTGGCTTGTGATGGTAGAATTGGATTAAGCCCTTTAGTTCCATTGGTTAACTCTAGTATTTCTGAAACGATGATGAAGATGCGGATCCTTTTTTTTTCGAGCAAAAGGAAAAAAACAACAGACCAAAAAATTAAAAAATTCAAACATACGAATCTCAACAAATTTCCTTTAAAACAAATGTATCTAACTCTTCAAGTTTTGTAGGTTACATTATCTGGAGGAAAAGAGTACCCTAAGATATATATTGATGGGCCTTATGGTGCTGCTTCCCAAGACCATGTCAAGTATGACATGGTTGTTCTAATTGGTTTAGGAATTGGAGCTACACCTTTCATTAGCATCCTTAAAGATGTTGTCAATGGCATGGGAAGACCTCAAAACAACAACCATGTAAACACTTCTTCTTGGCTTCTAATGTTTAAGTTCGGTTCGAATGTTGTTTGATCTTTGATGAAGTTAATCATGCGATTGAACAGAATCGTCATGGCGCGAGAAAAGGACCCGTCAAGGCCTATCTGTATTGGGTTACAAGGGAACAAAGCTCATTTGATTGGTTTAGAGATATCATGAAGGAGATTTCAAAGTCAGACCATAAACAGGTATATGCCAAACATCTATCCTTCGGGATTTAGTGTTACACATTAACTAACTTAAAAAACCAATTTCTAACTACTGTGTTTATCTTTGGAAGTCTGTCGTGGAGGTGCATAATTTCCTAACCAGCATATATCAAGAAGGCGATGCACGGTCGGCTTTGATAAGCGCTATTCAGGCGCTGTATCATGTGAAACATGGCATTGATATCCTCTCTCGGACTCCTGTAAGCATTCTGCTTGGACTCTATTGGACAGAACCTAAATTTATCAAAGCCGGCATTTAATCATTCAAGAAGTGCTTTCTTACTACAAATTCTATGTCAACACAAGTGCTTAAATTTGAAGTTTTTCAGGTTCGCACGCACTTTGCCAGACCAAATTGGTTCAGCATCTTTTCGAAATTGGCTTGGAGACACAGGGGAGCAAGGATTGGTAATAATAAATTTTCTTTGTTCTTCATATATTGAGTAGTTATAATGCCTAAAGATTGTGAAAAACTGCAAATATTAGAGTCTCTGCAAATATTAGAGTCTCTTAAAGTTGACTAAAATAATGTTTTTATTCAAATTTTATTTTGCTCTAACAGGTGTGTTCTATTGTGGTCCATCTGCCTTGGCTAAAGAGTTGGAGAGACTCTGCACCAAATTCTCCACCAAAACCACAACCAGATTTGTATTTCACAAGGAAAATTATTAGATTGTTTTTTTCCCCCCCTCAAATTGTCACTATCTTGTACCAATTCCACATTGGGAATTGATTATTTATATTAATAAAGGTCTAGACTCCAAATGTATATAATAATAGTATACTTCGACCTTTGCCTAATATACAGAACCAAAATATGATAGAGAAAAAATCTCTGTAGTACATGTAGGTTTTGTACTGATTTTTAATGTGGAATAATGAAAAAAAAAAATGCTCAAATTGCACACATAAAAAAATGGGGGAATTGCGAGAAAATATTATTTTAAATGTTACTTAATTTATGTATATACTCCCTTAATTTTGAGAGAATGTTTATAGTGTTAAAGTATGAATGTTTAGAATATGTTTATAGTGTTAAGGTATGAGTACAAAGTATAAATGAAATATAGACATAAATTATTGATGTGTCAAAAAATAGCATAAATCCCCATCAATATCTATGGTGGCCAACCTTTCTTTGTTGCGAACGTCTTAAAAATAGAAACGCTTTGCTAATTTGGTAATGAATCATGGTGTCATTAACGAGCACTATTTCTCTTTTTTTCTTTTTTTCTTTTTTTTTTACAAGTTTTAATATTTAACTAACCAATAGGACAGATAATATTCTGCAGCATTGATGTAAAAATTGAGGAAAGCACGAAACAAATGTTGGCCTAGCCATTGGTTTCAAGATTCTCTTGAACATGAAATTTTACAAAGAAACTCAAGATCATTTATGATGAATTGTAAGTACAAAACAAATGAGAAGCCCAAAATCAATGTAACCATAATTCATATGATGTCTAGGTCCCAGAAACCCGTCTAACTCTGATTCTGGGTTTAATTATTAGCGTTGAAGAAAAGACTCAAAGGTAGCACCACAAAGTTCAAAACAAAGCCCCTCGCAAATAAAACCTTATTTCATCACTGTCGGTGCGTTGGGTCTCATGCTTAGCCCTCAAGCGCTGATGCTCCAGAAATAATCTCAATCAACTCTGTGGTGATAGACGCTTGACGAGTTCTATGTAAAACAAAAATTAAATTAAATTAAATTAAAAATTAAAAAAAAAAAGCGAGATCAGCCATGAGAAAGGCATATTATTCAGAGTGATAACTAGTATTAAAAAAACAGTGTCCTAATTTAAATCACTTTAGTCCTCAATTAGTCAGGCCTTCAACCCCCTACCAAGATCATCACATGGTAGGAGTGCAAATTTGTGAACCAAAATGGTTGAACAAATTTTTTGAGATAGCAGATAAGCAACTCCTCATTATAACCAAATTGAGCTCAATTAGGAAGCAGGTTAACTCATTATAAAAATTGACTTAACCACCTAAATTAATATTTACTTTGTGACTCCAAAAGAGTTAGCAAAAGGAATTTCTATGCACCTGACCAACCTCGGTCCACTTAAACTAGGTACCAAATTCAAATTCCACATCCTTTCTTTTCTATGCGTTAATCTTTCTCTCACACCTCAAAGCTTTACTCCACTGCTTCCATTTCTGACTTTCTCATCTCACTAACTTATTTTTAGTTTGTCTTCTAAATCATCAGGCTTCACTTTCTCAATAGATCTAATTGATTATGTGGAGATGTTGGCCTTTTACCAACACAACGCATATAAAAAAAGTGAAGATGAGAAACTTTTTTGCCCGTTTGAGAGAAAGAGACCTGTTATAGGTGAGTGTGAGACGGTCAAGCATATCTCCAGCATTTCTGCTTGAGCTGTCCATGGCAGACATCCTTGCTCCTTGTTCACTACAAGCATTCTCCAACACAGCGTTGAACATGACCTGATGAAAATGTGGGATTCTTATTCTGATTAGTATTGCAAAATATAAAGGCTCGAAATAAATAAATTTGACTCAAGATAAAGCAATACATCCGCGCCACAATAGGTTCTTGCCCACCTAGCATCCGAAACAAACGCTCCATTATCTGAATGTGAATATCTAATCCTAATCTCTAGATCCCTAAAGTGATAGGCAGACTACACTTGGATGGTTTGGGCCATAAAATGATGCCAAGCACACATGTAGGAAGTCATCTACTTTAGGCAAAATACCCAACAAGCAATTTTATGACCATCTGATCCGCAGAAAAATACTGAATTCCCCAAACCAATCACAAACATAATATATATATATATATATGAGTAAAAAGGGCATACACAAGAAAACTGGAACTCTGCCAAATTCTGGAGAATTTCTCCCTTCGTCTCACCACCTTCAATCTCATAGGAGTCTAGATCACCAACCTTCCCCCCAGCTTCAGACTCTCTCTCAACAACCTATATAAACACAGCATCATGTAACCAAAAAGGCAAACAGCTTCGTAAATAGGCAAAAACGTGGATTAAATGTTCCTTATCACCTCTGGAGACAAAATGGTTGACACTGTTGGGATAAATGAAACAACTGATTGGAACTTGTTGAAAACAATTCTCAGAGCATCATACTCTACATTTTTCAAAATGTCATCA
Source organism: Boehmeria nivea var. tenacissima (assembly GCA_018132145.1). Classification (NCBI taxonomy): domain Eukaryota; kingdom Viridiplantae; phylum Streptophyta; class Magnoliopsida; order Rosales; family Urticaceae; genus Boehmeria; species Boehmeria nivea. The sequence continues at coordinate 6,437,759 of CM030882.1, forward strand.
GCAAGAGCGGAAACCTGAAATAACAAACAAACAACAGAACATGAAAGAAAGATTAATACACTAACATGACTAAGAGGATCAATTTATACAGCCTTATCAATATTTCAGAAAAAGCACAAATCTCATCAAGAGTATTGATGCAGATTTCGCAAAGAAACAATAGAACAATAGAATCCGACAAAAAAGAATACGATGTTCGCTCACTGCATAAAAGATCGAGATTTCCAGCTTCTCGTATATGCTTCCACAGAAAGCGCTTTAAGGAATATCGGCTCTCTGATTCTTAGTTCGAAGGATCTGATGGTTAATTAGTTTAACTAGTTTCTTCCTTTGTTATAGCATTGAAGATTATTCAAACGGTTCTCTGTATAAATTTCCTCGATACAAAATTGCTCTCTTAAAACAAATCAATTATGTAAAAAAAAATTGACACCATACGCATTTAATGAACTAATGTTAACCAAAACAAGTCAACTAAATAACAAAGAAGTCAAAAGTTAGTTCACAAAACATAAGTGGTCCACTACCAACAAAATTGTAGACAATTGTCTCAATACAAAACCAAAGAATCAAAGCATGTAAACATATGCAAAAAGATTCTCAACCCCTTTGGTCATATATCACATTGCACAAGAAACTTAAGATAACAACCTGAGTATAATTCAACGGATTCTTCTGCAACTCAGTTATCACCAGCTCAATATTCTTCTTGGAGTCACGTATCAATTGTGCTTTTGCCTTCTCTCCCAGGATAACATACTTTGTTTCATTGTCAGGACCTATATTTGCGAGAGGGTCATTTAATTTATACGGAATCTAATCTTTGAAGAAATTAACAACTAAACAATTGTCTTGCAGATCTACCAGCATTCAACTTGTAAAGACTCTTGCTTATCTTCACCGAAGTAGAATTGATTCCTCCACACAGACCCTTGTCGGAAGAAATAGTAACGATTACATTCTTTTTAACATCAACACCTAGCATCACAACATAAAATAAAAATATTAGGTGGGGCAAAAAATTAACACAATAGGAGCAACTTATAAGAAATAAATGACTGATAAACTAGCGAGTATTTTCATCATCACGTGCCATTCCAAGGATGGCCTAAAGCTTTCCTTTAAATTGCAATAACTAGTTCTAACTATGGTTATTTTATGCCAAAGTCTCTTTCATGCAAATAAAACAAAATAATAACTCCTAATTTCTTTGTTTCTTTTGTCTTTTGTTTCTGAGCTTGGGAGACACTGCTTCCACCGAACTAGTCATCACTCTAATTACAAAGTTTTAAGAAGGAAAAAAAAATAGAAAAGATAAGAGCGTGTTGAGAAACATACTGGGAGTGTCACCGAGAAGTGCAGTAAATGGCTGCCACAGGCCACGAGAATTTTCAGTTCTAGTCTGCACTGCTCTTAGCTTTGAGGCTGCAACCATCTTCATTGCCTTTGTAATTTTCTGGATGTTCTTCACACTCTTCATCCGATTTCTGACTGCATAACCGAAACATCAAGAAATTGTCAGTTTAATTATGTTTCTTTTTTTCATATATACTTATTAGTCTATCTATGTATCAAACAGACAAAATACAACATATAGAATTACTTCAACAAAAGGCCACAAGAACACTAGCCAATCACCAAAGAGAAATGCAGCGAAAACGGACAATATACTTACCCACTTGAGTCGAAATAGAGCGTACTCCACTTGGGGCCTGCTCCCTGCACACCCAAGTAAATTAATTTATACGTTTTAAGATATTAATAACTACAAATATAATGGAGAAAACGTATTCAACGTTGGGGTTTCCCAAGTTTCCTTTAAAAAAAAAAAATACAAATTCTCCTTAGCTTATAGCACAGGCTACAACTTACAATCCTAGTTATAGATTCACTAAACGCAGGTGCTGGAGAACTACAGATTTTAAAATAAATTCACCTTACACATTCTACCACAAAGCAAAGGGAAATAAAAATTCAACCTTCAGAACATTTTAGCGTATTGACCATATATTCCGATTAAACACAAGAAAACCCCTTCAATTTCTAAATAAATGTAATGAGCAAACTGGTACGACTTGCCTTTTTAACTGCATTTACAATTACATCAGAAAGTTTCGTGTTTTTTTTTTTGGGCTAAGGAAAGAAAAGATTTTCTCCTCCAACAACTATCGATGATGCGAGGATGCAACCATTAGCTAAACCAAGATAATGTAATATCTTAGCTACAATTAAAGAACAATTCCAAAGGCATCATTAACAGCCATTCTATTCGCTCCCATAACTTTTCCATCAACAAATCGAAAGCAAAACATAGCTATTGTTTAGAAAACATGAGAACATTCAAATTCAATATATATACATATATATAACCTTAGACCAAATGCGTTCTCTTTAATTTATCCAGAAATTGATAAACGCGAAAAATATGTCAACTTTAATCAAACTAAGCAATCAGACCCACATTACAATGAGCCAAATACAACAATTTCAACTAATTTTCCATTTCTACTCCGATTCTAAATTTCGTCCCTTATTTTTTACTCTCTCCGACGAACATAATAACACCGAAAATTCCATTTCTTTTATCTTCCCCAACTTTCTCAGCAGCCAAACAGACGTTAACAACGATAGCAACAAGCAGATTCGAAGGACCAGAGGAAAAATCAAAAAAGGCAAAAAGGAAAGACGTACTCAGCGATGAGAGAGGATCGGAGAACGGCGATCGGGTTGAGAGAGTTGAGAGGGGAGAAGCAGCGCTTCCCCTCCCGTCTCAGAGCTGCCATGGCCATTGCTTCGCGATCGGAGATTGAGATTTCTTCAAACCCTAACCCTAGGACTGTGAAGTTGGAGATCGGAGAATTTTGTGTATCGAAAATATAAAAGTTAGGGCTTTTCGATGCGATGCTATTGCTGTGGAGCTCTCAGATGCGCTTACACAAATGACACTGAAGGTTTGGGAAAATTATCGTAAAAGCCCTGTGTTTTTTCCAAAATACAAAATTAAACCTTATATTTGTATGTAATGCCAAATATGAACTTTTGTTGTCAAAATGGAATAATCCTTTAGGGGGCTTCTATTGCCACCCCTATATTTGCTCTCTACACCCCTCAATAATGACAACTTTTTAAAATTTTAAAATTTATATTTATATTTTTTATTATTTCAAAAATACCCTTTTAACTTAAAACATAAAAGGAAACTATTTTCTTTGTCTACGATATATCACAGATGGAGATTTACCCATCCTACTTTTTAGGATGCTTTTTGTTTTGTTTTGTTTTTTTTTTATTTTTTTTTTCTATTCAGTTGATATAATACACGTCACGAAATTCACCCATCCTACTTTTTAAGATGCTTTTTGTTTTGTTTTTTTTCTTTTCCTATTCAGTTGATATAGGAACGGCAAAACTCTATAGTCAATACACCCTCACTTTTTTTTTTCTTAGCTGACACATACCATTTTTTTTCGAAATCAAAAGTCCCACAACCAAATTTTATTTTCTTAGAATCTTTCTTATATACACTTTTTTTTTCTTCGGCAGACATATAATTTAAGTTCATTAATTTTAATAAAGAAACAAATAATTCACTCCAAAAGTTTAATTTCGGTTATAAAAAAACAAATCATTGCAGATTTCAATGACATATGAGAAAAGGAAAGAATGAGTACTATTAGTTGTAAATCCTTGTTTTTCGCTGACTTTTGTTTGCGTAGTTTTTAAAACAATTAATACCAAGGATAGTATTGAAATTACAAAAGTATAAATCAGAGAATTTCAAATTTAAAAAATAATTTTAATTTAGGGGTGTAGAGAGTAAACATGGGGGTGGCAATAGAAGTCCCCAATCCTTTATAATATAAAGTGCGAATGGGTTTGGTTTGAACAGTGCTCGTCGACCAAAACGCGCGTTTTGGTCGAAAAACACTGTTCACTTTTTTTTTTTTTTTTTTTTTTTTTCGGGCGCATGTTATGTACGCGCTAAGTGGACGCGCGCGTGTCCAACACGCGCGCGTCGCCAATTCCTATTTTTTTTGTGTCAGTCACTGTTCACGTTTTTTTTTTTTTTTTTTTTTCGGGGCGCGCGTACACGTGCGGAGCACGTACTTTGACTAGTATATCATGAATGCACATTGTAAGAGAATTTGGTCAAATTAACTTGTAAAACGTCACAAATATTTCAAATTAAACCATGGGGTTTTGAATATGTTATTAAATATATTTAACCTGAATTTTAAATTGCTCTATGTATCTTGATTTGTTACATCTGTTCCTCTATATTTTCAAAATATCTCAAACTCGTCTTTCCGTTAAATTTTTCGTTAAAATTGCCAATTTTCACTTAATTTTGGTAGGTTTTTATCATTCTTAGATGAAATTATATTTTTGCCCATATTTGATACTTTTCTTCTTTCAATTTTTTTTTTTTTACTAGAAACACTTATTGAAAAAAAAAAAAAAAAAAGACTCATGACTAGTTTGTTTACAAAACCACTAAGTTCGCTACAATTGTTAACATCACATTCAATTATTTATGGTGTTTTTATAAAAGAATTTTGGGAAAAAAAAAACCTATAAAATCGCATGTTTTGTGGGGAAGAATTTATTAGAGAAAGAAAGAACCCAAATGGTGCCTTAAGTGGAGATTTGTCCAAAATACCATTCAATATGCGATCATGTGACAATCATGTGATATTTTTTGACGAAAAATTTGATAGAAAGACGAGTTTGAGACATTTTAAAAATATAAAGGGAACAGATATAACAAATTAAAACAGAGGGGACAATTTAAGATTCGGGTTAAAGTATAGGAAAAAATGATAAAATTAACCCTAGATCTAATTAATAAAATATACTTATTGTCTCATAAAATTTGATAAACAAACCACTAAGTTCGCTACAATTGTTAACATCACATTCAATTATTTATGGTGTTTTTATAAAAGAATTTTGGGAAAAAAAAACCTATAAAATCGCATGTTTTGTGGGGAAGAATTTATTAGAGAAAGAAAGAACCCAAATGGTGCCTTAAGTGGAGATTTGTCCAAAATACCATTCAATATGCGATCATGTGACAATCATGTGATATTTTTTGACGAAAAATTTGATAGAAAGACGAGTTTGAGACATTTTAAAAATATAAAGGGAACAGATATAACAAATTAAAACAGAGGGGACAATTTAAGATTCGGGTTAAAGTATAGGAAAAAATGATAAAATTAACCCTAGATCTAATTAATAAAATATACTTATTGTCTCATAAAATTTGACTTATCACCTGTCTAAAAGATATCATTTTTATATAAAATTTCCATACAAATTCTACACAAGGGTATGTTTAATGTTTATGACCCATTTTACTATTTATTTGTTTTAACCTTTTAAATAGTTATTGACTTTTTTAATTTCGATGTGATTTTAGTGGCTATAATTTAAAATTTTCATATTGAGATTGGTAAAGTCAATAATCATATAATTGTTCTCATAATGGTCGAAACAAATAAGGGATTAGAAAATAATGGAGTAATTTAGGTGTTATTTAACTAAATATTTTAAAATTCTTACACATCTTAAACTTTGCTTAAGAGGGTAACACGTATCACTCTTAATGTCTTTAAGGTTTCTAAATTTTTCTTCTTTTCGTTCATCCCTCACTATGTCTTCTCAATATTCTAAAATTCTTAGGCTTGTTAAACTTTGCTTAAGCGGGTGACACGTGTCACTCTTAATGTTTTTAAGTTTTTTAATTTTTTTTTCTTTCTTTCGTTCATCCCCCAGGACCCCCACTCTGTCTTCCCCACTCTATTTTTACAAATTAAAAATAAAATATAAACTATAGAGCATTTTAAAACTAAAATAGAAAATAAACAAATATAGGGAAAAAAGAAACAAAAAATGGGGGAGGAGTGCTGGTTGTCTAATATGCATGTGCACCTATAAGACAAAATATTTGAAAAAAAAAAATGAGACAGAAGCAAAAATGGCTATTTAAAAAAGACAAAGCAAAAGTGGTTATACAGTGACTTACACAAGAAAAATAATGCACTTTTTTAAAGTAAGGTCAGCGTGGTCATCAGCCTAAAAAGAAAATGGTCAGTTAAGTAAATAGTCATTTTGGATTGTGTGTTTTTAAAAAATAATTATAGTTTCAAAAAATTTAAAAATTAGCCATAACACATTGTAAGAAATTTTTGACAATAACAAAATTATATGTAAAATGTGCTGTAAAAAATTTTTGACACGTGTCAAAAATTTCTGAAATTGCTAGTTTTTAAATTTTTTGAAACTGTGGCTATTTTTTAAAATTATTTTGTAAATAGTGGCTATTTTCTTAAAATTCCCAAAAGAAAAAAGAAAAGAGCAAAATAGAGAGCATATCTGACAAAATAGAAGAGGTGAAATTATACGTAAACACATTAAAGATATTTTAGAAATAAGAAAAAAATATAAATGATTTAATAATTATAATTTAGAGGGTGTATGGAGTTAAATGGGGGGCATATATAGAAATGTAAAAATACAAAATTGGGAAATAATATAATATAATCGCACATAATTTGGAAGTATTTACATGATTTATCTCTAGAATTGCACTAACTACATGATTTGTAGTTTGATGTTTCTAAGATTGCTTGTTTGATTTGAATATTTTTATGATCTACTTTTACTAGAGTATTGACAAAATTCTAGCAAAATACATAATTTTAACTATGTATTGTATAATATATAATTTTAACTATGTATTGTATGTTGTTGTTTTATAAGACAACATTTCTGTTAAATGTATTATACCTTATTGTTTAAGAAGTACTTTGATTGTTATGCTCTATTGTTGCTATGATTCCGTTTTCCTTTTACTAGTTGTTGGCTTGTTGGCTTGTCGTTTCTAACTTATAGAATGGACAATTTAAAAGCTCAAAGAGGTCAAGGTCAAATTAAAACTTTTGAAATGAGGATGAGGATTAGTTTCTTATTGAGTCACTTATGGAGTTGAACAATGAAGGAAAATTTCAAGTAATAACAAACTAGCTAAACAACATATTGAATCATGGTTATGGACCTTAAAGACTAACTTTCAGACTACTCATAAATTGTTGATTAGACCAGATTATAGTGATTTTATATGGGATCCAAATAGCAAAACTATAACTGCAGTGAAGCTGATGTGGGATGAATGAAGCATGAAAATAATTTTTTGTATTTCATAAAGAGTAATGTTACAGGACTAGAATTTTTAGCTAGATTGATGTGACTTATTCTCATTCTTTACGAAACACAATTACTAATGCAAATGTTATTATTTCACCAAATACATAATCACATCATTCTGCTAACTATTTTTTGGCCATAAATCTATGTATCATTTCTCAATGATAAATGCTTTATTGGACATTAACAAATGATAAAAATTAAACAAAGCTTCCTTAGAAGTAGGGGTGATTCAACAAAATATAACTCCATTATATTTCATTATGTTTTAAACAAAATAGAATAATTCACATTCTAATTGTCATTTCAAATGTCCAACCAAATAATTGTATTAATTTTACATTTCTCTTAGATTCGTATTAAATTACATTTACGAGTGCAACTCCGCCAATCAAACACTACTTGTGAGAATCATAATCACAATCGCAATCGTAATTGTAATATAATAGAATAAGAATCTGAGAGAAACACAAAACCGATTCAATTGTTTGGTTAGCCTTTTGAAATGACAATTACAATGAAATTTCATTGTTTGGTTTGCTACAGAATAGAATGTAATCAAAGTGAATTTTATTCAAATACCCTTTATGCCAAAATAATAAAAAGATCCATGAAATCCAAATAATCCCAAAAAAAGTCAAAACATAAAAAATTAAATTTTGAAAAAAAAATGCAAACTAGAAAAATACCTCATATTCAAAGCTTCATTATCCTTATACCAAAACATTATAGAAATGGTGGATAAATAAATAAACACGCTTTGCAAAATTATTATAGCAATAAATGTTTGTTAATATGAAGAAATTAGACTAGATTTATGTTTGGGCTTTTGTTTTATTTTTTTCTTAAATTTTTGGGTTGGAGTTGGACGGTGAAAGGAGAAAAGATACTAAGATGATAGAAATTTTATGACACAGATATAAGTAATTTGGAAAGGAACGGTGTTTACATAATAGTGGTGAATGAGTGAATGTGCTTTGCAATGTAAATGTCACTCTCATTAATTTTATCAACCAAACATTGTAAATGAACTAATGTAAATGAATGAGCTTTCTTTTACAACTCATTCCCTCCAACGATACGCGTTATTTCATTCCAAGGTTATTCTCATAATTAGAATTAAATAATATTTAGTTGGGTTTTTTATTTCCACTTTTCAAAATTTTCAAGAATTGTAATCTAAAATAATACTTATTTGGATATAATGAGAATTTGAAACAAATAATACAATTTTTCATGTGTTTTGAAAAAAATAACCCATTAAAAATAGCATCTAGAAATTTCATAACAAAAAATTTTTCAAACATTTGATAAATATTTTTAACATTTTTAAATTTTACACGTAAACTTTGAAATTTTGACACATATGTCAATATATATATAAATATATATATTGTAAAAAAAACTATTCTGATAAGTGCTATCGTTTTTAATATTTCAAAAAAAGTGTCAATATTAAAAAAAATCTACTTATTTTGACCTATTTCTTCACCTAACCTGGATTTAATTTGAATGTTGATTCAAAATGAAAAATTTATTATACAAATATATTTTTTCAAATTCAACTATGTTATTTAACATTTAAACTGAAAGTTAATATTACTTTTATCAATATTTTTGTTTTGTTTGAATGCTGCTCATACCTGAATTTAAATTACAACTCAAATTGTTCAACAAAGCGTAGCGTAGTTCAAACGGTGAGTAGCTAATGTTTTTAGTTGCGCGTAAGGAGAAAAGTAAAATTAATTTTAATCTTGATCCACCTCTTAACTTTGTTCTTAAAAAAGAAATTACAATCCAAATTTGTCATTCACGTAAAAATTAGAGACATTTTAGGATTTAGCCAAATTTTAGACTACTTTTTTTAGAAATTAGCTATAATTTTAGAAATTTAAGAAAATAATCATTTTTATTTTTTATTTTATCACAATCGATGAAAATTTTGGTAATGGTAGGTTTGGTTTTCTTTTTTAAGTTGAATGAATTTTAGAGATTTTTTTTTATCTGATTTGGGTGGTTTTTTAATGTAATTATCGCGGATACTTTGTCTATTAAGTTATTTAATGACTATTTTCATAATTTTGACATTTTATGGTTAAGTCATTTATTATCTTTAAAATAACTAATTTCTTAACTGGTCTTAAAAATTATTAGCAAAAGTCTAGCAGTGCATATGCTACCAATTTTATCCAAAATTTATTACTTATTTTATTTTTTTTAATTTAATCTAAATAAATAAATCTAGGGTCAGTTAGGTAAATATCCATTTTGAACTGTGTGTTTTCAAAAAATAGCTACAGTTTCAAAAAATTTAAAAACTAGCCATAACACAATGTAAGAAATTTCTGACACGTGTCAGAAATTTCTGAAAGGGCTAGTTTTTAAATATTTTGAAACTGTGACTATTTTTTAAAATCATTTTGTAAACAGTGGCTATTTTCTTAAAATTCCCATAAATCTAATACTTCAAATTGTACAAAGTGTACATGCTGTCACAACTTTTCCCAACATTATTTGTACTCGTTCATCTAACTTGGTAAACCAATTGGGACAAATAAAAAGGCTTTTCATTTTGGGCCAGTTAAGAAATTAACCATTTTAAATATAAAGTTTGAAGGATTTAGCCATAGTTTCATAAAATTAAGGATTTAATGATAACATACGTGTAACATATTATGTTATATGTAAAATACGTGTAACATATTATGTTATACATGCATGTTATATTATGTAATACGTGTAACATACGTGTAGTATATTATGTTACATGTATGTTATATTTAACATATTATGTTATACGTATGTTACGGCTAAATCCTTAATTTCATGAGGGCTAATTCCTAATAAATTAGCAAAAAATTTGGTTATATCCTTAAAATTCCCTTTATTTTTTTTTCTATTTATTTTCTCGAAAATCTCGAGTTTTGAAGTCTTATAAGTAAAAAAGAAAAATTCTAAAATAGTTCTTGTGTTTTATTAAAAAGTCAGTTAGGTAAATAACCATTTTGAACTGTGTGTTTTCAAAAAATAGCCACAGTTTCAAAAAATTTAAAAACTAGCCATAACATAATGTAAGAAATTTCTGACAATAACAAAATTACACATAAAAATTGTTGTAAGAAATTTTTAACACGTATCAGAAATTTCTGAAAGGGCTAGTTTTTAAATTTTTTGAAACTGTGGCTATTTTTTAAAATCATTTTGTAAACAGTGACTATTTTCTTAAAATTCTCTTTATTAAATTCAGTTTAATCCCTCTATTTTTAGTAATTAAAAAATTGTCTTTCAGTTTTTTAAATTTGTCTAAAAATATCTTTTTTGCATTGACTATGGGTTGTTTGGGTAAATATCGCAACCATTTCATTTTAGAATGGTTTGACTTTGTGAATTTCGACGTAGTATAAATGGTTGAGATTTAAGGATATTGCATTGATATTAAGAAAGTTGAAAAAAAATGAAATGAAATGTGGGGGATGTTTATCACAAATAAGGGTAAATTAATTATCCAAACTTAATTTTTTTCTAAAAGACAAAACTACATTTGTATTAATAATTAAGGAATTTTAAGAAAATAGCCACTGTTTACAAAATAATTTTAAAAAATAGCCACAGTTTTAAACAATTTAAAAACTAGCCCTTTCAGAAATTTCTGACACGTGTCAGAAATTTCATACATCACATTTTATGTGTAATTTTATTATTGTCAGAAATTTCTTACAGTGTGTTATGACTAGTTTTTAAATTTTTTTAAACTGTGGCTATTTTTTGAAAACACGCCGCCCAAAATAACTATTTACCTAACTGACCCTAATTATTAATAGGGTGAAGTAGGCAAATACCCAGAATTTATATAACAATAAAAATAAATACCCAAATTTTTGAAGTAATTGAATTTCTAGTCAATTTGTGAATTACTTGCACATGCTTTTGGTAACAAAGTGAATTACTACCACTTATCACTGTGTAAGTAATGACATTTTTTGGGTAGTTGGTTATATTTTTTAAAAGATTGGGTAATAACTTACATTAAGTTTTAAAAATTGGGTATGCACTATAATTTCTCTTATTAATACAACATATTTTCCATTAATTTTCCCTAAATAATAAAAACTAATAATAATCATTGCCCGTCCTCCAAGCAAAACTCTTCAACTAAAGCTAAAACCCTACTGAGAGGTTTTAGGCTTTAGCCTTTGCTCAAAATCTTCTAGAGCTCTCCACTAATGGCTATGCCGAGTCCGAGTCCGAGTCCGAGCGAAGCTCAAGCTTCACGCGTCACATCTCGCAGCCATTTCTTGGGTAAGCTATTCTCTCGACCCATTCCGTTTTCTTTCACTCTTTCGATCGCCACGAAAATCTCTCCCTAAAAAAAGTAAAGTTTTGCAAAATTTCGCGGCCGAGTCGAATCGCAGTATGGCGAGAGTTCTGTTGGGGAGCGATTGCCGGAGCTTTTGGGGAAGGAATTATGCATCCGATCGATACCGTCAAGACCCGAATTCAAAGCCAAGCCATTCTCACTGTGAATCAGGTATTTCTATTAGTTTCATTTTTTCAATAATCTCTTTCTTCTTATATACTCAAACCCTTCATTTCTTTTTGAGATTTTAAAGGGCTTTGTATGATATAATTACTTTTCAGAACCAAAAGAGCATACCTCAGATGGTACGAACAATCTGGATTGCTGATGGACTCAAGGGTAATTAATCTTTTTTTTTTTTTTGAAATTGTGTTTCGTTGGTTTAAGAAATTTTATGGACTTTATTGGAGTTGGGATTTGAACTCGGGGAATTATTTTGTTGTTTAGTCATGAGTATTGATTCGATTCATTAGATTACTTGTCACTGTTTGACTAACAATTCTTGTAGGTTTTTATAGAGGTGTAACGCCAGGCATTACCGGGTCTCTTGCGACCGGTGCAACATATTTTGGTGTAATCGAGTCTACCAAAAAGTGGATTGAAGATTCGCATCCCAATCTCGATGGTCACTGGGCCCATTTCATTGCTGGCGCCGTTGGTAAGTTGTTTTGTTCACGGTTAGCAAAAGCTTTTTCCTTACTTTAACTCGTATAGATACAATTGTTGTTCTAGTTTTTTGCGGCATTTAACTTGTGTACGCGCTCGATTAATTGTTGGAATTCTTTTCATTTATGGTGCTTTGTACTTTTGGGTTTCTTTAGTCTCCCATCGCTGTGTGAATTTTGTGGAAGCACATTTTTTTATTGGCTAGACAATTCGTGAATTAAACTAAGATTTGTTGTCGCGTTTCACTGAATATGGTGGAAGGTTTTAAACTTTTATTGCAGTTCAGTCACCTTCAATCCGTACTTCAGGGGACTCACAAATTTCTCTCTCCTTTTTTGTTGTGGGTTTCAGGAGATACAGCTGGTTCTTTTGTATATGTTCCGTGTGAAGTGATGAAGCAACGGATGCAGGTTCAAGGTACAAGGACATCATGGAGTTCCGTTACAAATAAAGACAACTTTACTAGGAAGCCCGGAGTCCGAATGTATGGTTACTATACAGGAATTTTCCATGCCGGCTCCTCAATATGGAAGGAGCAGGGACTAAAGGGCTTATATACAGGGTATATATATATATATTCTGCCCAACTTAAAAATCTTCTCACACCGTGATTTATTATTATTATTATTATTTTTTTTTTACAGAAGAATGCAGAAATAAATTAGCAAAATGTCAGTTTTACATAATTTACAAAATTAAGGGAAAGTTTATAAGTAAAAGTATCATCACTAGATAATAATTTTGTAGCGTATGAGTTCTCTCTCAATGTTAATGTACTCACAAGTCATGACACTGACTTAGACATTAGACCATTCCGAGTCTTGAGGCATAATTTTCTCAGAAAGAGTTTCCTGCTTGACGTATATTCAGATGCGGATATTCTGAGCTAAAAATCTGAGTTTCTTGGGCATAACTTGTTTCTTAATTGGTTGCTTTTGGCAGATACTGGTCCACACTAGCAAGAGATGTGCCATTTGCTGGTCTTATGGTATGCAGGTTTTTTTCCCCATTATTGTAGTCCCTTTTGTTTTAAAATTTTATACCTCTTGCTTTACTGCTCTGAGAAAATGACTAATGTCTTCACTTTGCAGGTTATGTTTTATGAAACCTTGAAAGATATGGCAGAATATGGTAAGAAAAACTGGAATATCGCTCCTAATGGCCTTGTTAATAGTTCTATGGAGGGACTTGTGTTGGGAGGATTAGCCGGTGGTATGTTCCTTGCATCTTTTATTAAGAAGTTTTATAATCTCGTTCGATGAGAACTTTGCATTTTGTCCCTTATTCTCATTTATTTTCTTTTTGGTGTTTTTCTGAAAAGCAATTAGCCTTGATTGAGCCGCAACTTTTGATTTCATGATACTGTCCAGGTTTGAGTGCATACCTCACTACTCCTTTAGATGTCATCAAGACTAGACTTCAAGTACAAGGATCTACTTTAAGGTATCATTTTCATGTTTTGATACTCTTACAGAAATCAATATTCTAATCGCCGACCGAATATATCATATGAATTGGAGGACTGGTTTTTCTTTTGCCTTTTCTAAACGGCTGATGTTCGAGTTTTGTCTTGGTTAACGTTTGTGAAGTTCAAATTGTTTTCAATCAGCTGCATTTTGATGGTTTCTTCCCATGATAAAATAAGCGCCGATATAACTTTTATGGAACTTTCAGGTATAATGGTTGGCTGGATGTGATCCGTAGCGTTTGGAAGACAGAAGGGACGAAGGGTATGTTCAGAGGTAGTGTCCCTAGGATTACATGGTATGTACCAGCTTCTGCTCTCACATTCATGGCTGTAGAATTTCTCCGTGACCACTTTAATGAAGGACTTAACAATGACGATGCGGAAGTAGCTCGCTTGTCCGTTGGCAACAAAGGATCATCTATGCATGAAGTGGTTTAGGTACTCTGCATTAATAATAGTGATTAGTGATGATAATACCAGAATTTTGTTAGGAATTACTTAGGGGGTACTGCTGTAACATATCAATTTAACACGTCTTCTTGTAATAAATCTCATATATTCTTTTTCTCTTTTATATATTGCTATCTACAAAAAGATTTCCCCTTTTTTATAATACTAGTCAACGAGCGCGCTTCGCGCACGTGAAAGAGAAAAGGCAAAAGAAAATAGAGGAAAAAAAAAAAAGGGGAAACGAAATTAAAAAAAAAAAAAAAAAATTGGGCTGGCGTGTGACAGAACGCGCCAAATGGAGAGTGAGAGTCTGAGGGGGGCAGCCCCTGACACGCGGACCCCACGCACGCGAGCCCGTGTCAAGGGCAAATCTTTTTGCTTTGAAGACCTTATACTTAACATTTTCATCCTTTTTATTTATATTCGAGTCCTTAAATTTTTCTAAAATTATGAAATAGCCCAATTTTTTTAAAAAAATTTCAATCTAACCCTTAAAAAACGTGTTTTTTTTTTATACGAAAAACTCCGAAAAAACGCCACGAAACCGCTTGAAAAAAAAAAAAGGCCGAAACGCCCACTGAAAACGCATTGGGGCTTTTATTGTTTGTTAAAGATAATTGATACTTTATTACTTTAAACGTTTGGTTGTTAAAACGTTATGAGTAGTGGTAGAGAATCAGAAATTTAGACCAAAATAGACAGATTGATGTGGTAATTATTTATTGGTTATAGAACATGTACTTGTTTTTTATTTTATTGATGGCCCGTTTAGATAGCAATCGGAATAAATTTTTTTTTTTTTTTGAGTTTATATCTTCTTGTTACAATACCAACAGTAGCAAAAAATCAAACTTAAATTCTCTTATTATAGTTATAAAATTATCAAAAATTGCTTGAGAATATGCATGAAGTAAAAGATGAAGAGAGAGAGAGAGAAATTAAGGGTGTTCATAACGAACCAAAACCGACATATTGGCCTAAAATTGAAACCGCCCAAAAAATTTATAAAAATGGTAAATCGAAAAAATTTTGGGTGGTTTTGAGTTCTAAAAATTAAGATTTTGATGAATCGATACTGCCCAAAAGCCTATACTTTTATTTTTAACTTTTTTTTATATTCTTATTGTCATTTCTCAAAAAAAAAAAAAAACAAACAAACAAAACAAATCTCATTAATGTTTTCACTTATTAATTTATGCTTAAATCTCATATTTATATGTACATATCATTATTTTTTTGGTTTTCACATGTATAAAATTAGATAAAAATTATCTTTTATAATTAGTACAATGTAATAAATAACTATAAATGTTTGGTAAACCGCCGAAAATCCGTCCAAAACTGACATATCAAAATCGAAACTGCTCAAAAATACTTTGGGCGGTTTTTGGTTTGAGTTTTAAATTTTTTTTATTGATCTACACCAAACCAAAACTACTCAAATATCCGAAACCGTCGAATGTTCACCCTAAGAGAAATAAATTGAAACATAAAAGAGAAAATTTTCTCATTATCACTGCTTTAACGATATCTTTACACTCCACAAAAAAGAACTATGTATACAGGTGTATAATAGATAAATAAGGAATCTACAATTAATAAAAGAAAATTTTAAGAAAATAGCCACTGTTTACAAAATGATTTTAAAAAATTGCCACAGTTTCAAAAAGTTTAAAAACTAGCCCTTTCAGAAATTTTTGGCACGTGTCAGAAATTTCTTACAACAATTTTTATGTGTAATTTTGTTATTGTCAGAAATTTCTTACATTGTGTTATGGCTAGTTTTTAAATTTTTTGAAACTGTGGCTATTTTTTTAAAACACAGTTCAAAATGACTATTTACCTAACTGACCCTTAATAAAAACTAATTAACAAAAGTCAAAACTCACAATCAAATTCTGTAATTATGCCTCACTAAAACATTACTAGATATAATCCAATGGGACAAAAATTCTAATGAAGGATAAATAGTATATTATTCTTTACCCGTATAATAAATTGCCTCATTAAAAATTATTTGGAAAACCCAGTGGAACAAAATCCAAGATAAGAAAAAAAGAGTACAATACATGTTTGTCTCCCCCTATGCCAATATCCAATATATCCACATATATTTTACGATATTAAAATTGTTTGACAATAACTCTCATTGAGCTCATAAGTGAAATTATTTATGAAATAAAATAATTCAAAATATTGTTTGGCTAATGTTTAAATCACTACAGAGTTGGACAAAGCCCATAAATTGCAAATAGCTAAATAAGATCATAAATACTCATAAATTTATAAGAATTTTTACATTCACTTTCTCAAATGCCTATGACAAATTGAAAAGCTTTGAATCTTCCTAACTTTAACAATGAGGAGATAATTATATTTCGTGATTTATCCTGACTTTAATTATGTTATTATACATGATAATACTCATTTAAGTACTCATTTAAGGAATATTAATGGCCATCAATGTGTCTTTTATAATATTCATATTTCTTCATGAAATATAGGATATTAATTTGATTGAGCTAATAACAAGAAGTTACACGATATCTGATACATATTCATTTATTAATGCAATACTCTCATTTCTGGTACGGAGGTTTAACGTGCGATACTTCTTCAATTATCAAAATAATAATATAATTTGTTGCATCTTCTTTAGATTATAGTCATGGTCATTTAAATCACACTATTATGGACTTTCACCATTTAGGCTATGACTATATTTACCCCGGAAAATATACAATCATTTATATAAACATAACACTCACTTATTACTTCGTATAAAGTCACATATTTAAAGTTTCAAAATTTTTTATTGGCATGTCAATATTTATGGATTACACTAAGTCAAAATTATCAAGGTTCACTTCAAGGGATGATAGTTGCTTAAAATTTATAATTTTCATTTCACTGTTAAGAATAAAAAAAAAGTAAAAATACCATAAACTACTATGTGGCTTTCATTAAATTCATTGTCAAAGACTAAATGTTAGTTTTCAATGAAATTTGAAGTGTTAAAAATTTTCTTACAAAAATTTAAATATTTTTCTATCATTTTTTGTTATAAAATTCTTGACATTTTTTAAATATTTTAAAACATGTGCTATTTTTTAAAAACATAAAAAAAAGTTTGTTATTTACTGCAATTTTTCATTATAATATTACGTTTGAGTGGGCAAATACTTATGCTTTAAGCCATTTCAAGATTGTATTACCACTGTGTACAATTCCCTGCAACTGTTGCTCATCAGTTCTTTTAGTAAATCTTCTTTTAGACATTTTATCAAACATAAAGCCTACTAAAGCGTCGCAAACCAATTCCACGATAAAATTTCTAAACACAGTACCTTAAGAAAAAAAAAAAAAAGAAAAGAAATCGGGCTAAAAATTTACTCTTCAAAATCAACTTAGCAAAAATGATACAAGTATAATTTCATTATTATTATTTTTTTGTTTACGAACAAATTGATTTTCATAAAATATTACTTCAAAGGAACCACAGAGAACAAATAGCCATGGAAATTGAAAAGAGAGAGCGAGAAAGAGAAAGAGAGGAAGAGGAGAGAGAGAGAGAGAGAGAGAGAAGAGCATGATGTGTTTGGTGATGGAGTTAGAATCTCATTCGGAAATTCATCTCCAACCCATTACACAAATTTTTTTTTTTAGTAACCATTACACAATTTTTAATAGGAATATACTGAGTATATCATATCTCTTATTATATTATATTTTAATAATTTTCTTGTATTTATTAATTTTCCGAATTAGACCCATTTATATTTTATTTTTACAATAACTCAATGAAACTAATTTATTATTCGACTATTTCAGCCACAATAAAATATTACTTGGCAATTTAATTCCCAATAAAATGATGTGATTGTCTAAAATAAATGTTTATTAAATAAAAGAAAAATTACATTACAACACACAAATAAAAAAGCTAAAAATAGTATATATGCATTTAAGCATCGGAATCAATATAAATCTTACTTATAACAATATGATTTAGGTAAAAAATAAAAATATCTTAAAATTAAAGGGTCATTTTATAAATAATAAAACCTAAAAAAAATGCTTTTGATGAATAGTGTAACACCAAATTGTTCACCAAACTCAAAATAGGTCTTAAAATGCTCTCTTCATTGGAGGAGGAAAAACGCAAAAAAATGCGTTTGGTTGGGGAAATGCAGCTTGGTTGGAGATGCCTTGAGAAATGATGAAGTAGGAGAATACCCAAAATTTACATAATAATAAAAATAAAAACTTAAATGTTTAAAATAATTGAGTAACTTGCCAATTCATTCATTACTTACACATGTTTTTTTTATCACCAAGTCAATTATCACAATCCACTACTATGTAAGAAACTAAATCGCTAAGGTACTTTGTTATTGTTGATGCTCAAACCTCACCCAAGTATGGGCGAGTAAAAAAATGAACGTGTCATGCAAGCTAATTCTTTACATATTTATATTGGTTGCAATGGGTCGGGTTCATTCTTTGGTTCGATGTTCAATTAGGCCCGTGTCTACACGTGACGCATCCGGAGTCGTCGCACCCGAGCATATTCCCTGCTACGTCGTCCTTTCTGCAAGTGCACAGAGTTTATGGTCGAACGACCTCCTGCATGCATGGCAGGTGTGCCGTTCTGACATGCACAGTCCTCGGTCGTAGGTACGGATGCCTTAGTACCTGATCATACCCGATACACGTACGCCAGGGACCACTGTTGCCTTGGAGGCATAGCTTTGGTCCAAATTAGTGTGTAGTCACCAAACGGTCGGTCGAAACCATGTTCGCTAAGATACGGCTTGCTCGGACCTACTCGAGCTTGCCCTACATGTGCTTGCTCGGGCCTGAACTCATCCAACCTGATCCAATATTTATAAATACCTACCCTCCAACAATTATATTTTTCAAAAGATTAAGTATTTATTTAAAGGGTGAAATAAAGAATTACCCAAAGTCAACACAATAATAAAAATAAATACCTAAACTTTTGAAGTAATTGACTAACTAGTCAATTCGTTAATTACTTGCACATGTATTTGATAACTAAGTTAATTATTACGAGCTACAACTATACAAGTAATTGAATCACTTGAATAATGTATTATATTTTTTAAAAGATTAGTCATTAATTTAAATTAGGTGTTAAAAATTTAATACTGACTGTAATTTTTTTTAAAAATTTTAAATTAAGTGTTAAAAATCAAATATTTAGTGTAATTTTCCTTGGAAAAAATAAGACTCGGGTTGATAATAGAATAATAGATGCTAGGTAAGTTGTAACTCGAGTCCATTGGCAAAATAACTTAAAGAGATATCTAAATTATTAAAATAGATTTTCAAATATTTTTATTTGTAGAATAACCTCTTTTTATTAAAAGAGTCATTAATTATTATTGAGGTCCCTAATTAATGAGGAGAGTCATTAATGAGCCTCCCCCTCCCCTAACTTTCCCCAACTTTCACGATCCCCTCCCAGTTCTCACGATTTGCTCAGGAAAAAAAAAAAAAAAAAAAAACCCAAATGCTCGGCCTTCTCTCGCCCCAAGTCCCGCTTCGACGAGCCCTCCGTCCCCCTCGACGCCGCGCTGTTCGAGGAGAGCCACGCCGACCCGCCGCCGCCGATGGGGTCGCCCTTCAGCCGAGCCTCGCCGAACAGCGCGCCGGCCTCGTGCAGCGTCTCGATGGCGCAGAAGTCCGCCGCCGATGAGGATGAGGAAGAGGACGAGGAGATTTACAAGAAGGTGAAGCTGAACAAAGAGAAGCGCCAGAAAGTGGCCGTGGTGGTCGTCGAGTGGGTCCTCTTCCTGTTCCTCGTGTCCTGTCTGGCCGCGAGCATGTCTGTGAGACCGCTCGAACGCTTTGGGATTTGGGGTTTAGAGCTCTGGAAGTGGATCGTCTTGGTAATTGTGATTTTCTGTGGAATGTTGGTCACGAAATGGTTCATGAACATCTTGTCATCGAGAGGAATTTCTTGCTGAGGAAGAAGGTTCTGCAGACGTGCTGCAGACGCTGTCGGGGCCGGCGCAGATCGAGGAGGCGGAGCGGGTGGGGCGGACGCCGAGCATGGGGCAGCTGAGCTTCCTTAGCGCGAAGAAGCGGAAGGCCGGGTTGGGGAAGGGGAAGGAGACCATCGACATGGCCAGGCTGCAGAAGATGAAGAGTGCCCGCGTGGACGATGAAGGCGCTGGTGGACGCGGTGGCGAGCTCGGGGGTGTACACCATCTCCAATATTTAGAACGACCAATATTGATCACGAACGACCAATATTGATTACTAAACGACCATTACCAATAATTAAACGACTGATGTATTTATTACTCTTTTATTCTTAAAAAAAAAATTCAAAAGTAATTATTTTATAAAAAAAAGTATGTCACACTTTTATTTATTTAATTAAAATATACTTTAAAATTATTTATTTTTATTTCTTGTTTTCTAAAAATTGAAAGATTTTTTTTAAAAAGCATTGAAAAGTTAAAAAAAATACAAATAATATTTAGAACGACCAATATTGGTCACGAACGACCAATACTCATAACTGAACGATCGATGTATTTATTGCTCTTTTATTCTTAAAAAAAAACAATTTTCAAAAGTAATTATTTTATTAGAAATAGTGTGTCACGCTTTTATTTTTATAATTAAAACATACTTTGAAATTATTTATTTTTATTTTTTCTTCTCTAACAATTGAAAGATTAAAAAAAAAAAAAAGACATTCTGTAAATCTTGATTTTATTTCTATAATTTTTCAAATAGTGTGTCACACTTTTATTTGTTTAATTAAAACATACTTTAAAATTATTTGTTTTTATTTCTTCTTTTCTAACAATTGAAAGATTTAAAAAAAAAAAGAATTGAAAAATTAAAAAAAAAATACAAATAATATTTAGAACGACCAATATTGGTCACGAACGACCAATATTAGTTATTGAACGACCAATACCCATAACTGAACGACCGATGTATTTATTGCTCTTTTATTCTAAAAATAAATAATAATTTTCAAAAGTAATTGTTTTATTAGAAATAGTGCGTCACGCTTTTATTTTTATAATTAAAACATACTCTGAAATTATTTATTTTTATTTTTTCTTCTCTAACAATTAAAAGATTAAAAAAAAGAGACATTTTGTAAATATTGATTTTATTTCTATAATTTTTCAAATAGTCACTTATATTTGTTTAATTAAAACATACTTTGAAATTATTTGTTTTTATTTCTTCTTTTCTAACAATTGAAAGATTTAAAAAAAAAAAGAATTGAAAAATTAAAAAAAAATACAAATAATATTTAGAACGACCAATATTGGTCACGAACGACCAATATTAGTTATTGAACGACCAATACCCATAACTGAACGACCGATGTATTTATTGCTCTTTTATTCTAAAAATAAATAATAATTTTTAAAAGTAATTGTTTTATTAGAAATAGTGTGTCACGCTTTTATTTTTATAATTAAAACATACTCTGAAATTATTTATTTTTATTTTTTCTTCTCTAACAATTGAAAGATTAAAAAAAAGAGACATTTTGTAAATATTGATTTTATTTCTATAATTTTTCAAATAGTGTCACACTTTTATTTGTTTAATTAAAACATACTTTGAAATTATTTGTTTTTATTTCTTCTTTTCTAACAATTGAAAGATTTAAAAAAAAAAGAATTGAAAAATTAAAAAAAAATACAAATAATATTTAGAACGACCAATATTGGTCACGAACGACCAATATTAGTTATTGAACGACCAATACCCATAACTGAACGACCGATGTATTTATTGCTCTTTTATTCTAAAAATAAATAATAATTTTCAAAAGTAATTGTTTTATTAGAAATAGTGCGTCACGCTTTTATTTTTATAATTAAAACATACTCTGAAATTATTTATTTTTATTTTTTCTTCTCTAACAATTGAAAAATTAAAAAAAAGAGACATTTTGTAAATATTGATTTTATTTCTATAATTTTTCAAATAGTCACTTATATTTGTTTAATTAAAACATACTTTGAAATTATTTGTTTTTATTTCTTCTTTTCTAACAGTTGAAAGATTAAAAAAAAAAAAAAGAATTGAAAAATTAAAAAAAAATACAAATAATATTTAGAACGACCAATATTGGTCACGAACGACCAATATTAGTTATTGAACGACCAATACCCATAACTGAACGACCGATGTATTTATTGCTCTTTTATTCTAAAAATAAATAATAATTTTCAAAAGTAATTGTTTTATTAGAAATAGTGTGTCACGCTTTTATTTTTATAATTAAAACATACTCTGAAATTATTTATTTTTATTTTTTCTTCTCTAACAATTGAAAGATTAAAAAAAAGAGACATTTTGTAAATATTGATTTTATTTCTATAATTTTTCAAATAGTCACTTATATTTGTTTAATTAAAACATAATTTGAAATTATTTGTTTTTATTTCTTCTTTTCTAACAATTGAAAGATTTTTTTTTAAAAAAAAAATTGAAAAATTAAAAAAAAATACAAATAATATTTAGAACGACCAATATTGGTCACGAACGACCAATATTAGTTATTGAACGACCAATACCCATAACTGAACGACCGATGTATTTCTTGCTCTTTTATTCTAAAAAAAATAATTTTCAAAAATAATTATTAATTATTTTATTAGAAATAGTGTGTCACGCTTTTATTTTTATAATTAAAACATACTCTGAAATTATTTATTTTTATTTTTTCTTCTCTAACAATTGAAAGATTAAAAAAAAAAGACATTTTGTAAATATTGATTTTATTTCTATAATATTTCAAATAGTCACTTTCATTTGTTTAATTAAAACATACTTTGAAATTATTATTTTTATTTAGAACGACCAATATTGGTCACGAACGACCTATATGGGTTACTGAACGACCAATACCCATAACTGAACGACCGATGTATTTATTGCTCTTTTATTCTTAAAAAAAATAATTTTTAAAAGTAGTTGTTTTATTAAAAATAGTGTGTCACACTTTTATTTCTATAATTAAAACATACTTTGAAATTATTTGTTTTTATTTTTTATTCTCTAACAATTGAAAGAGTAAAAAAAAAGAATTGAAAAGCAAAAAAAAAAAAATATATTATGAACGACCAATATTTCTCAATGAACAACCAATATTGGTTACTGAACGACCAATGTATTTATTGCTATTATATTATAATAATAAAAAAACAATTTTCAAAAGTAAAAAAAATAAAAATAATATCAGGATCGACGAATAATATCAGGAACGACCAATAATATTAGAAATAGTGTCACACTTTTGTTTCTATAATTAAAAGATATTTTAAAATTATTTGTTTTTATTTATTCTTCCCTAACAGTTGAAAGATTAAAAAAATAAAAAGAATTAAAAAGCTAAAAAAATAAAAAATAATATTAGAAACGACCAATATTGGTAAGTGAACAACCAATATTCATAACTGAACGACCAATATTCTATTATAATAAAAATAATAATTTTTAAAAGTAATTGTTTTATTAAAAATAGTGTGTCACACTTTTATTTCTATAATTAAAAGATATTTTGAAATTATTTATTTTTATTTATTCTTCTCTAACAATTGAAATATTAAAAAGAAAAAATTAAAACAAATAATTTCAAAGTATGTTATAGAAATAAAAGTGTGACACACTATTTTTAACAAAAACAATTATTTTTGAAAATTGTTTTTTTTTTAGAATAAAAGAGCAATAAATACATTGGTCGTTCAGTTGTGAATATTGGTCGTTCAGTTACCAATATTGGTCGTTCTTAATATTGGTCGTTCAGTTACCAATATGAACGACCAATATTGGTCGTTCAGTTACCAATATGAACGACCAATATTGGTCGTTCAGTTACCAGTATTGGTCGTTCATATTATTGGTCGTTCAGTTAACAATATGAACGACCAATATTGGTCGTTCAGTTACCAATATTGGTCGTTCATAATATTGGTCGTTCAGTTACCAATATGAACGACCAATATTGGTCGTTCAGTTACCAATATTGGTCGTTCTTAATATTGGTTGTTCATGGCCAATATTGGTCATCTTCTTTGCACGCGACATTTTCTTTTGCTGGTGGGGGGGCTCGGGGAGCTCGGGGAGGATTGGGTTCCTCGACCCACGGCGGCGGCGCTCGACCTACGGTGATGGTGCTCGATCTACGGTGGCAGCGCTTCACCGTGCTTCCTTGACCCACGGCGACAGCACGCGACCCCTCGCTAGCGGCGCTCGACCTACGGCGGCGCTCGACGGTGGTTCCTCGTCCCACGGCGGCGGCGCTCGACCTACGGTGGTAGCGCTTCAGCGTGCTTCCTCAACCCACGGCGAAAATAGGCGACCCACGGCGGTGGCGTCGACCTATGGCGGCACTCGACGGTGCTTGAAAGAAGAGAGGGAAAGAGGGAAAAGGGAGGAGAAGGGCTGGTCGCGCGGGGGAGGGCTGAGAGGAGAAAGAGGAAGAGGGAGGAGAGGGGCTGGTCGTGGAGGCTCCTGGTCGTGGAAGTGGAATGAAGGAGAAGTAAAGGTTGAGAAAGAGAGGGAAAAGATAAAGAGAGTAATGAGAAAACTAATTAAACTTAATTAGGGGCACTTAATTACGCTATGTCTGATTTTGTTAAATAAAAAAAAAATTATAAAAGAAAAAGTCATTTTATAAATTTTGATATTTGGTTATGTCATTTTGACCAAATCCCCTTGTAACTCAGCCTAAAAATTGCAAGACAAAAATACCCCTTTACGAAATCCTAACATAAAAATTGCAAGACAAAAATACCCCTTTACGAAATCCTAACATACACCAATATAACTATAAAACCCCCTTTTATTTAAGTTTCTGACCTTTTTATCACACCAGTTACGACCGAACATAACAAAGTAACAAACTCAAAAAATAAAAAGAGAAAAAAACCCCAAATAGTCTGAGACTCAAACCCTCGAGAGAGAGAGAGAGAGAGAGAGAATCAATGGCGGCCTCGTCGGGAAGGCGGTGCCACTACGAGGTCCTGGGTCTGCAGCGAGATTGCAGCCCCGAGGAGATCCGATCGGCGTACAAGAAGCTGGCCTTGCAGCTCCACCCGGACAAGCTCGTCCAATCCGGCCTCTCCCACTCCGACGCCACCGCCAAGTTCCAGGAGCTCTCCCACGCCTACGAGGTCCTCTCCGACCCCAAGGAGCGATCCTGGTACGACTCTCACCGCTCCCAGATCCTCTTCTCCGACCCCTCCTCCGCCTCCGGCGACTCCTCCGTCCCCGACCTCTTCGCCTTCTTCTCCAGCTCCGCCTTCTCCGGCTACTCCTCCGACTCCAGGAAGGGCTTCTACCGCGTCTACTCCGGCGTCTTCGACCGGATTTACGCCAACGAGCTCGATTTCGCGAGGCGGCTGGGGCTGGGGGCCGACGCCGTGAGGGAGGCTCCGGCGATGGGGGATTTGGAGAGCCCGTACGCCCAGGCGACGGCGTTTTATGGGTATTGGCTGGGGTTCGCGACGGTGATGGACTTCTGCTGGGTGGATGTGTACGACGCGGCGGCGGGGGTGAACCGGAAGTCGCGGCGGGTGATGGAGGAGGAGAACAAGAAGGCGCGGCGGAAGGCGAGGCGGGAGTACAACGAGACGGTGCGGGGGCTGGCGGAGTTTGCGAAGAAGCGGGACAAGAGGGTGATCGACATGGCGGTGAAGAGGAGCGAGGAGGTGGAGAGGAGGAAGGAGGAGGAGAGGGAGCGGCGGCGGAGGGCCGAGAGGGAGAGGCTGGAGCGGGCGATGGCGTACGAGGAGCCCGAGTGGGCGAGGGCCGCCGAGGAGGAGGAGGCGGAGGAGGGCGGTGATGAGGAGGAGAGTGGGGAGGTTGAGTGGGCGGGCGAGGAGAGGAAGGAGGAGTTTTATTGCGTGGTGTGCGGGAAGAAGTTTAAGAGCGAGAAGCAATGGAAGAACCACGAGCAGTCGAAGAAGCACCGCGAGAAGGTGGCGGAGTTGAGGCAGGAGATTGAGGAGGAGGACGGCGAGGTTGGGGAATTGGGGGAGAATTTGAGGGACGGGGTTCGGATTGGGGAGGAAGAGGTTGGAGTGAGCGATCGGGATGGTGATTCTCGTGATGTTGACGGTGGTGCAAATGGGTTCGAGAAGGTTGTCGAAAAAGACGATGACGATTGTGGAGAGGAAGGCGAGTTTGATGGTGCCAATGGGTTCGAAAAGGTTGGCGAAAAAGACGGTAACGATGATGAAGAAGAGAATGTCGAGGATGACATTGGCGTTCTTGAGGCGATGCTAGGCGGGCGTAAGAACAGGAAAAAGGCTTCTTTGAGGGCGACCAATGTCCAAGTGGAGAACGACGGAGATGAAATGGAGTATAACAACCGGAAGGGCACGAGAAGGAGCCGCAGGGCGAGAAAGGAGAAGAGCGGGAAGAACGTCGGCGGCGATCAAAGGGGTGAGAGAGATGATATCAGTAAAGAAAACAATGGAGATGAGGGTTTGCTCATGGAGGCAACTTCTGATTCTGTTGCTGAAAATGAAAGCAATGGTAAAGAAGAAGCTGATTCGGTACCCGAAAATAGGCAGGCTTCGAATCAACGGGGTGATAAAAAGGGCATTGCAAAGAGTGAAGCTAATTCCAAATCCAAGAACTCATCCAAAGGAAAGAAAGCTAAGGTAAATTAATGGAGTGTATTATAGTCATCTCTTAAATTCTTGCCTATTTGACCCAATTTGGCATTCTAATTTCGGTGTTATATGTTGAAATCAGGAAAAATCAAAGAACACGACTAATGCCTGCGAGAAATGCGGAGAAGAGTTTGAATCAAAGTAAGAATTCCATTTTCTCTTGTTAATCATGTATGCTCTTATTTTTCTTTCCTTACCAATTGGCTCTGTTTTCTCATTGAATCTGAAATTATTTGGTTTGTTCATTGCAGGAATAAATTACACAAGCATTTGACTGACACAGGACATTCTACACTTAAATATCGATGAGTATACAGTAGCAGAGGTGATTTGAAATGATGGTTAGTCCATTTTTTGGTTCAAAATCATTTTCACTTCCCTTTGTTAGGCAGTAAAATACAATAGCATTTAGATGATGGAGAGGAGAGTTCTACGTTGTATGATTAGAAAAGTTTTGGAGCGTTGAGTTAAAAAAATTTATACAAATTTCATTCTTTCCAATATTTGACTGATCTGAACAAATTCTCATATGATTACTTGTAAGAAGCTTTGAGCTTTTGTAGTGTTCTCATTATTTATTAATAAACGTGCTTAATTTTTCCCTGAATTAAAAGAGCAGACTATTGGATTTGTGAATAGAAGCAACTCAACTGAGTTATTGCAATGCAAATCTAAAAAATTACAAATCAAAGCAATTCAGTACCTAAAGGTTCTGCCATCAGAGCCTAAGAATAGTTTTTTTCCCACTAGTGTGGCAATAATAATAATAATGATAATGGTTTTTAAGATAGGTTTTATACAAAGGATGAATAAATGAGTTTTTCATCTCAGTGGTTTGGTTGAGGCTTCTTGTATGTAAGCCATAGCTTCTGCTTCTGATAGTTGTTTTCCTTCCACAAGACCTCTCACCAACGTTTTGGCGTATTTCTCAGATGGAGCTCTTAAGGGAAACTCTCCAGATTTGAAGCTTTTAGTTTCAGAAAGTGTACACCTGCCATATATATAACCAATTAACATGAGAAAAAATAACTCAGAAACTATTTTTTTAACATTAAAAAAGAGGAGAAAAAAGGAGGGTCATGACTCGTATAATTCTTAAATGGGTGAAATAGGGAAATACCCATAAATTATAAAATAATAAAAGTAAGTAATTGAGTAATTACCCAATTCATTAATTACTTGCACATGTTTTCGGTAATTAAGTTACTTACCACCAATCATCATTTTGTAAGTAATTAAATGATTATGGTATTTGGTTGTATTTTTCAAAACATTATGTATTTATTTGAATTTGAAAATTGGATATTCACTATAATATACGTACGTCATTGTCAGTATGGGTATATCCTGTTCCTTTCCCAAGTAAACGACATTACGGTACCAACCACTCTGCATTAAGATTAAGCAACTTCCACACATTTAGTACAGAACCAAATAGAGATGTCTTTGACAATAGACTATAGAAGATAAAAACATGCTCATATGTACCTCTAAATTAACCTCTAGAGAATTGGATTCTCCAGTGGTGAATGAGTTAAGAGCTATCAAATCAAACAAAGGAGATCTTATAGCAAGACTTCGACTATTTTCTTGAAGCACTACGTCGTTGAACTGCTCGAGTCTGTAAGAAGAGCAAAATTGTGAGAATAGATAGGGCAAAGCAAACAAGGAAGCCGGAGAAGAACCACATACGTAATTCTGTAGAGGCACATGTAAGTTTTATCTTCGGTGTTGCACTCAGGATCGACAAAAGCAACCCCGCCATTGCCCCATGTTTGCGAAAAGTCTCGGCCAAAGAACAACCGATGTGGAAAAGACTTCCAAGTAATGTCCTTAGGCGGTTTTTTATCTTCTGAGCCAGAGCATGGCTTTTTCATACCTTCGGCCTGAGATTCATTTTAAATACGCCAACAATATGAGTATAGGATATGATCGGCTAACCCAAAGAGATATCGAACATCAACAAAATGCCAAAGTAAAACGCCTGAAATTCTTAGCATCAACTCTATAGCTTAACCCTTAACCGATTTGTTTATGTTTCAAAAAATTTTACCTGTCCACCTTGAATGTAGCACATGAACCTTGGTTGCCACATATTTGATCCAAAGCAGGCATACCAGATGTCGGTTTTTGAAAGCTCCGATCTCCATGGATCCGAGTTGCTACCGACTTGACCTGCAAAAGTAATTTAGAGACTTATCTTTGCTAAGAACAGAAGACCAAGTAGTTACTAAAATAGACAATCTCTTGCTAGAACTCTACTCTCCGCACCTTCATCAACTTTCAACATTGAAAGGGGTTCTATAATTCCATCAAGAACCTCTTCCAGCTTGTCTGATACAACATTTGGACCCTCGTCATCCACTTCGGAATCGGAGCTTGACGGGACGTACTAGAGTGAAAAGATCAACAACGTTAGGCAAGGCATGGTGTTCTTAATCTACAAATATTTAAAAAAAATGAAAATAGATAGTACCGGGGCCAAATAATTTTTTCTAGTATCGTTAACTATATCTCAAATTACAAATCAAACA
Organism: Boehmeria nivea var. tenacissima; assembly: GCA_018132145.1. Lineage (NCBI taxonomy): Eukaryota > Viridiplantae > Streptophyta > Magnoliopsida > Rosales > Urticaceae > Boehmeria > Boehmeria nivea. Next base: position 6,467,138 of record CM030882.1, read on the forward strand.
TTGATTTGTAACACTCTATTATTCTTTTCTAACGTATACATGTCAATGGTTAAATGTTTATTACATAATTCTCATCCAATCATTCGAAGATTGGTTATAGGAAAGCCAGGAAAGCTCCCACGAAATCACTACTCACTTGATAAAGAAAAGGGAATCATTTAGCTTGCCAACATATTTTCCGAGCAACTATAGCTACTGGAAAAACCAAGGGAAATATACAGATTCACCTAAAATACCTAAAAACGACAACTAACAAACAAAGTCTATATCATTGATGCTCGAATCAGAAGATGACAAGGTCTAAAGCGCTCAGAAGGTAGAATAACGTAGATATGTCCATGAGGGGAAAAAGGAGAAAAGTTGTTACCGAAACTTTGGTGGTTTTGCTGGTTAGTTTTTTTGGTAGTTCCTCTGCAAGTTTTGGCCAGAAAGCACTTAATTCTTGGCGAACCTGCCAAAAAAAAAAAAAAAAATCACATCAGCCATCGAGAACTAGAAAAGAAATGGTTAAAATTGAACTTAGCCGGAAAAATATCCTACCTAGTCCAACTCTTTCACAAGATGAGAGATAAAGAAACAGTTTTTCAGAATGTTATTTTACCGCTTGTATTACTCGCCATGTAGACTCAAACGGGTGGGCCTCTGAAGAGCCAGCAATGTGTTTGTCTTCTAGCAGAACTTCAACACATGCAAGCATTGAATTTGCTATGGACTCAAGATTGTAACCTCCTTCTAAAGCCAACACAATTTTCCCATTGGCAAAATTCATTAACTGAGGGAAAAAAATTGACAGACTGAAAAATATTTAGAAATCATTCCAAACATCACTCCATACCAAGGATCATTAAAACATTATAGTATGAAGAATCCAAAGAAAATGATAGTAGAAAAAGTATGACCTTCTTAAGCATAACCGAATATCCATATGGCGTGATACAACAGCCTCCTAGGGGATCCCCAACCGCTATTCAAAACAATTACAGAAAACGTTCGTGAATCTGAATTTGCAATTTATCAGAACAAACTCCTGATAAAATTCATAGCAATGAATCAAGTAGGAAGTGAAAAAGGACGTGCTAAAAATACTTGAAACGAAACCTGAACAGACTGAGGAAAATTATCAAAATTCTTCAATAGATCAGATCATTTGACCAACCTGCATCAAATCCAGCAGAGATTATAATCATATCAGGGTTAAATTCCTCGGCAACGGGAATCAAAATATGGTTCCAGACTGCAAGATAATCAGCATCCCCACATCGACCATTCTCCCAAGGGACATTTATGTTATATCCAGCACCCGGTCCTCCGCCAACCATTGTATAAAACCCATCATCATTAGCTGGATAAAAACTCCCAAACTCATGCCTACAGAACAGCATAAAGCACCACATGGTCATGTCTAGGATCCAGTGATTTAATGCAAAACAGGAACACATAACTAAGTCACAATCTTAAGTCTTCCTACAAGAAACATAAAGGAAAAAGGACTAGATGGCGAGTTACTATCACACATCCCCACCGTCCTTGTTCAACGAAGTACTTAACGGCAACATTCTTGGAAATACTTATTTGAATTCTTATACACATTTAGTAAAACTACTTCATGAAGTCAGGTAAAACCTATATTACACGAGACATTAAACCCACAAAAGTGTGAAGCGAAAGGTTATAAGGCAGATGTGAAACATACCTATGAACTGAGAAAAATAAAACACGAGGATCCTCCCAAAACATCTTTTGTGTAGCATTACCATGATGCACATCCCAATCGACTATCAAAATTTTCTTAATACCTAATTCTGGCTGCCAAATAAGCAGTTGTCAAGTGACAATAACAAAAAGCGAAACGCCACAGAAACATACCAATTTCAAAATCTACCTAACGAAAACTCAATATGAAAATTAACAACTTGTGAGGGAAAAGAAAAATGCCACTGAATTAGTGAAAATAGCTCTCACTTTTTCATTAAGTAGGAAACTTGCTGCAACAGCAACATTGTTGAATAGACAAAATCCCATTGGTTCATCTCGTTCTGCATGATGTCCTGGAGGTCTCACGATAGCAACAGCAGAATTTAATTCTCCTTTTGCAACTTTTTCAGTAACCTATTTCAAAGACATCAATGATAAGGCTCTACTAGTTTCAAACATAATACACAACAGAACAGGAATACTCATCTTTTCAGAGAGAAAGTTGTCCCACAAGTACAAAAGTTTCAGAAAACCACTCTTTCGGAACTCATAACCTATGACTCTGAAAGTGAATATGAAGAGAATTCTAAAGTGCCATAAAATCTTTGTATAATACCTCTACAACTGAGCCCGCAGCAAGATACGCGGCTTCGGACGATCCTTCGTTGAAGTAAATGGAATTGAACTTCGAAGCAGTCCGAGCTCTTTGTGAATCAAACTGCTTGGAACTTATATTCTTAATCAATTTCACATGATTTTTAGAGTGAACTAACTGAACATGCTTATCTTCTGCCTCTTTGGCATCCAAAAGAACACACCTGAAACATGAATTATAACCCCAAAAACCAATTTTTGAAATCAGAACCAACATTCAATCAATGCCCAAAAAAAGACTCAGAATTTCAGTCTATTTTCTCATATAAAAAAAATAAAATAAAATTGAAGTTCCATAGTTACTTCCACCAAGTTCACCAAGTTAAAATTCAAAATTACGTGAACATAATAATGGTCTCGTACCATATTGAATTTTGTATAATAATGGTCTTTTTTTTTTTTTTTTTGGTGCTTAAGATCAAATAGCACAATCTCAATCAACTGAAGATAAATAAAATAAAAACAACTTTTGATATTCCATTTCTCTGCGCGGAAACTTTCTCGGAATCCAAACAGCAAAAAGAAAGTCAAACCAAGGAAGCACGAATTCAAATTGTCGCGTACCTCTGAGCTAAACCAGCGCAGTGAAGCTTGTTCCAGATAACTTTGATCCGATTAGGGTTTTCGGGATGGTATTCATCGTCAGGCGTTCGATGGTTACACATCTTCTCGTCGTACAGCAAGCCCACTCGTCTCTGCTCTGCCATCTCTCTCTCTCTCTCTGCAGTAATGGCGATCCGAGCTCCGGCGATAGAACAGTCAACTCACTGACCAATATCAAAATTAATTAAAAAGAAGACTCTTCAAAAATAAAATAATAAATAATTATTGCGTTTCAACATTTCCCTCGCAAGTCGCTTTCTTTACTTTTTTTTTTCTTTTTCTTTTTTAAAGTCCTTTTTTTAGAGATATTTTGAATTTCAAAACAGTATGATGCATAAATTTCGAAATAATAATGGAAGAGGCTAGAATTAGCCACAATAACAAAATAATAATAATAATAATAATAATAATAAAGGATTCTCCAGTGAGGAACAATTAAAAAACGGAGAGAATAATTTTAAGAATTGGAAGATTCTTCAATAGTGTATGATTTTTCGCACTATCGATAATGCACGGCTTATAATAGCTTAAAAATATATAAAAATAATGGATTTTTTTTGTTTGCACATAAGTACATTATATCGTCTATTTTTATGTTATCAATTCATTTCCTGCATTTAAAACTAAAATTATACTCAATCGGAGATGAAAACAGAAAAACGAGAAAAAAAAATACAATTATTTTTTCATCTTTTTCATAACCGATTAAACATATTTTTTGTGTTAAACTTGAAGAAATGAATCGATAATATGTAACCCTTGTTTGGGGTGGGCATTTTGCCAATTCCATCCCATTTATTGGGATGAAAAAAATGGTTTGAAAATGGTTCGAATGGTTTGAAAATAGTTTGAAAAAATGATTTGACTTTGCTAACTTCGAGGTGGTATGAATGGTTGAAATTTAAAGATATTGTATAAGGATTTGAAAAGTTGAAAAAATGGTTAAAAAAAATAGAATGTAATAGAATAGTTTGGAGGATTAGGAAAGTTGAAACAAATGAAAAAAAAAAGAATGGAATGTAATGGTTGAAATGGGTGGGACAAATAAATGGTAAAATAGTTAATATTTTAACTAGAATACCTTAAATGTGTAGCCAAACAACTCTTTTTTCAATAATTATATATCGTGCATCAACTTAAAAAGGCAAAAGAGACTTTCTGTAATAAAAAAAAAAAAAATCCCAAACTAAAATAAAAAAGCCTTTCATTGATAATGTCTAAGTGAAAAAAAAAAAAAAACCTTCAATATATCAACTTTTGTGAAGGAAAATTTTATCGTGAAATAGATTTCTGTTTCTTCTTTTTAAATGTGAAGCTTTAAAGAAAAAAAAAATTATTTGGTTGATCTGAAGAGTTAACAAACTCTCTAAATCTTATGGGCATTTTGAGAAAACGAAAAAAAAAAATCATAGAAAGCCAAAAATTTTTGAGAAAACAAATCTTCAAATCCCTAAATTGCCATATCCCTTTCTTTCATCTTAGCTTGGCAAATTGTTTGAAAACTGATACCGTTCTAACAAGTTAAAACAGTATGTTACAAGAAATTTCAAGTGAATAAAATAATCATCACCACTTAAAACATCCTTAATTAAAACTCTTCTCTTTGAGGATAAGAAATGACCACCTTAAAGGTCAGAATTGATAAACAAGTTCACCACTCAATGAAATCCACTATAGAGATAAGAAACTTTGATAAAAACTCACAAAACATGTGTTTTTTGGGTCTAATCTGAAAGCTCTCCCTTGTACTACGAATTTTCATAATTAAATACTTGGAACAACCCTCCAAGAATAGGAAACAAGCAACTTTTCAGTTTACAAAAGAAATTTAATACCTTCTACTAATTACTATGACTAATTAACAACTTGATTGACTAAATAATAAATAACCAGTAACTAATAATAAATAAAGACCAGATACAATGTTTCTAACCAATCAATGACTAACAATCAGATTCCTTGCATCTAATCATTTAAATGGCTACAAGAGACATTGAACCAAATATTTGGCTGATGGAAAACGTGGCTTTTGTCCATAGTAATCTCTTGCGTCACCAAGCTGAGATGAGCTTGCAAATCTTCATTAGAAATTACATCGGGCTTGGGCTGTCCGAGGTCTTCGTCATAGTTGCTGGGCTTGGGCATATCAAGAGCAATTTGGGCATAAAAAACATCTAACAAAATTATTAACAAACAGAAATCATACTCATTGAGGAATACCCCATTCTTGACACAATGATAATCTATATCCCATGTGTATTGCACTTTTAATTTATACCCCAAAATTTACACTATAAACATAGAGTGAAAATAAAGGGAGCACACCACATAGGGTATAGATTATTAAGTGGCATCAAGAATGGTTTTATTTTGAAATTTTCCTTTTCACAAATAGTTGAAATGCTAAAAAATGAAGATATAATTAAGAACTCTTTTACATTATCTTCATCAATCAATTTCAACGAAAAACAACTAGCACAAAGAACGACAACACAAATGTAATCACTTGCAAAAAAAAAAAAAAAAAAAAAAAAAGCTGAATGTTGAACCAAGAACTACTCTATCACTCAAAGAACCAAAGCCCCCTGTCAAGAGCCTTTCGAATGTAAATTTCAAGGCATACGCCAGAGACGAGAATATGTGGCTTAATGCAACACGGGGTTTGGCGCTCATCATAGGCGGGTGAGGAGAGGTCAGGATTGGACATCAACGGTAGCGGAGAGGTAGCGCTCGACGAGCGGCTGATGAGAGTTCACAGAGCAAGTGGCAGCAGAAAGGTAAGCGCTGTCCGCGAGCTACTGCATGTTGCCTGTGGTCTTCAAGCGCCGCTGGGCCGTTGAACTGAAGGAGAGATCGTCTCCATGGCTAGGGTTTGAAGCTATTGTTGGTTGCTTTGGATTCGGAGGTTGAAGTTGAAAGTTTGGATTTTTAGCGTGTTCTCCTACTCCACAAGAGGAATAGTCTACGTTGCTATTCTCAGAAAGGTTTGTATACATAGCAGTTGGGGTATTTTTGACATTTTATAAAAAAATACACTACTCGGTCAATGAAAAGTTAGACCAAGGTATAATTTTGTTAAAATTTTAAAAATGCAGGGCTACTCTTTGTATTATTATAAACACTGCAGAGATTTGTCGAATTTAGCTTAAACACAGGGGATATTTATAGAATTTATTTATTTTATTATTTAGTATGCTAGGAGGTAAAAAAAATTCTTTACCCATACAATTATAATTTTATCCATTTATTTTATTATTTAATCTTGGGTCTTTTAATCTTTTAAAAAACAAACAAAAGAGTGATTATATTCTTCATTGCATTGAAAATTTCTACTCACATTTCATAAAAATTTGTGGGTCTCATTAGAAGAACTTGGTCAGAATAATGTGTCAAATTAATTTTTAATAGAGTAAATAAAGAGTAAGTTACAAAAATAGATCAGAATTGAATGAGTCTTTTAAAAATTAGCACATGTTTCAAAATATTAAAATTTGATGTGTTAAAAATTTTCTTAAATAACATGTGAATATTTTCTTTTTGTTTTTTGTTATAAAATTATTGACGTGATGTTTCTTTTAATATTTTGAAATATGTATTATTTTTTAGAGTAATTTGCATTAGTGCCCCCTTGATCTTTACGGGGTATAGCAACTTGCACCTTAATCTTTTATTTTTGGCATAGTGCTCATTGAACTTGAAAATCTTGACAATTTGCTACATATTTTAGTTTTATTATACTTGATATTGGACCAAGAGATTTGGGAAGCTCGGCAAGTGACTTTGTTTATTAATCTAAGCAATTTAGCTCAAATCTCCCTCTCTGTGGCATTGTTTCTAGGGCTGCTTCTAGACTATAAAAGAATCTAAAGTAATTTTAGGTGTTTAGTAAACATACTTCTTAAATAAACATGTAATCGTTTTTGTTTCTGCGTAGTATAAATTTAATAGAGTTTAAGAAGCATGTTATAGTTGCTTTTAAATAACTAATTCTACTTTTAGTTTTATAATTACTAAAATACACTCATTTTATATGTAATACTTTAATAAGCAACTGGACGCACCTATCTTTTTGGACATATACACACTACACGTATATACATTAGTTTGACTTATATTATGCGTTGAATAATATATATATATATATATATATATTATTTGTTGGTTTTTTTAATTTTAATTGATGGTTTCTTTATCATTTTAATAAATCAAATTTTTTATGTCTATTATCTATTTATCTGAACTAACAATTATATATATATATATTGAGCATATTAGATGCATTATAATTAATTATTATAACAAAATTGAATTTATGTTCTCCATTAATTATATTCTTAAATGCAAAAATAATATCTCGTAATATATATATATATATATATATAATTATATATAAATAAATAATGTATATTAATTTTATAAAAAAAATATTAAACTATGTCTATTTTGGTAATTATACAGATTCACAACAGTTTTATCAAAGGCTTAAATATTGTTTCTGTTATAAACAATAATTTTAGAAAGAAAGAACGGAACGAGCTCTCAAAGCTTTAATGAAGGCTGAGTATAAAGACTAAATATGCCCTAAAAGAAAGCTAGAAGCTACTGCCCAGCTAGTGTGCTTGTCATTTTTAAAGAAAAGATAAGGAATTATGTTAAAATGACGTTTTCTAACGAAACCGTAACCAAGAGCTCGGTAAAATCACAATAGTGATAATTAGAGTTTTAATTGAACGAACATGGACTTTTCAGTCTTTATACCTTTAGAAAATAATTTTAAAAATTAAATATGATTGATATTTAATTTGTTTTGGCCAAGACTCGAGTTTTGAACCTTTAAAATCCAAAAAGTCAAACCCGAGCCAAGTTGACCATGATTTTTGAAAAGTAAACTTCTTAAAGCCCTAAAAGGATTTTCATGGTCTTAGATAAATCAAATGGTCTTAGAAATTTTATGTTAGATCTAAGAATTCCGAAGTAAGAAATTTAGATAAATTTTCGAACCGTAAATACTAAATACTATTAACCGACCCTCGGGATTGCTCGGTAAGCTCTCGAGGCGCGTCGGGAGCACTAATTAGGGTTCGAAATAGTCCTGAACCTAAGTAAGGTTTAATAAACCTTGGTAAAGTCTCCTAGGCAGCCCCGCCTTGGTAATAAGATAGTATAGAAAGTCTTGAGCATTAGAACATTTAAGTTAAGAATTAGTTTCGCTCTTGGTTAACGAGATAAGTGAACTAACGAGACTCGATTCCTTTGTATTGAAAGGACTAAAGGACGAAGAAGTGGTCGGAGCTCGGAGCGTTGCTTAAGAAAAGCTCGGAGAAACTCTATCGCTTATGCAAGGTAAGTGGCAATGCACCTATGATACCAAGTTGTGTATTTGTGCTTATGTATGCTTGTTTGTTAGGCTTTTACTTGCTATTCCCGATAACCGTATCGTGCGAATATACCTGTGTATTGTGAAACTAAAAGAAGTAAAAAGCCGTACCAAGCCTTAGAAAGAATGTAAATAAAAGAAATTAAGTAGAGCTTTGTCTCTAGAATAAAACGTGACTAAAACGTTAAGAAAGTCGGACTACGGTCCGTGAAAAAATTGGAGCCGGGTTTCGACCTGAGCAAGTTTAGGGCTAGAAAGACAACCAAGCCTTGTTGTTTGTTGATCCTAGAAAGCCCGACGAATTCATTGTCGTGGGTCCTGGTACCCCGATACAAGAGGTTAAAATCCCAGGACTCTAGGAAGAGCCCGGTTTCATGTGACCTTTCTTCGTTAGAGAAACTAACACCTCTTGTTAGATCCCAATCCTCCGAGAGAGTGGACGACGGGTCATAATGTACAAATATAGTAGAACGTAAGTTGATGGAACCGCCGGCTCCAAGAGAGAGCTATATTATTGATTGTCGGGAGATTTGGCCATCTCCCGTGGAACGCCTCAGTATTGAGACAGAAGCGGCTTCCATCAGTGGATCCCAGACAAAAGAAAGAAAGAAAGAAAGAAGAGTTAACCCCAAAGGTGGTGACTCACAGAAAGAACGGTTTGTTAGGGTTTGACCGTCCGAAGACGATCAAACTCTCTATCTCATGCATTGTGAATTGTTGTTGCATATATGAATCCTTGTTGCATTGCATTACATCGTTAAGATAGAGTAGTTTTGCCCTTACTGAGTTTATCAACTCATTAGTTTTTCCTTGGTGTTATAGATAAGGGAAATGCTAAATCAGAAGATCTGTAGAAGTAGAGCTGCTGGCGGTGGGCGATGTGTGTGGCAACCCAAGAAGAGAAAGAATCTGTGGCATATATGTTTTAAATTCCGCATTCTGTATTTTGACAACAAAGATGTGATATTGTGACTGAGAATAGATTCCGAGGCCTCGAACTTGAGATAAAGTGGTGGCTCTTTCCCTGAACTTAAGAGAAGTCAGGAGATAGTATTTTGATTTAGAAAAGTACTTTAACTTCTGTAGTATATAAAAAAAAATTACGAGCTCGTTATGTTATAAAGTAATTTGTGTTTTACGTTTTAAGTAAGATTAATAGTAGTAAAGAGAAAAGAACCCCTGTCGCGGCCTCTGGCCGAGAGAGTTGGGTTGTGACAGTAACAGACAAATATGTAATAAAAATTAGACATTTTGTTACATATGTGTAACAAATTGGGATTGTCACAATTTATATCAAAATTTGTTACCTATTATAACAAAAGTGTTATGATGTGTATCAAAATTTGTTATAAAAAGTGTAATAAAATTTGTTACAAAAAATATAACAAAATTTGTTACAGTCTGTAACATTTGTTACCTCCTGTAACAAAGGACAAAAAAGTCAATACATAATGTTTAAAAAAACAACGAAAAAGAAAAATGACTAATAACTTAATTATAACAAACTCAGGTCAATTTCTTAAAACTAACGTTAGGAACATGCCATTTAATGAAAAATCTCAGAAAATAATCATCAAATAATTATTAGTGTTAGAATTTCTCTGAACGTCATTTTTTTCTTAATATTTTAAAACATAGGCTAAAATTTTAAAAAGTCTTTTAAAAATGTCTATTTAACTAATGAAACCCTTTCTTCTTCTTTTTTTTTTTTTTAAGTTTTTTTCTTATTAATTATGTCATAGTGATAAAAAGAACCGATAAAAACAAAAGGGCTAAAACTTAACTAATAAGTTAACACCTGTTATATGATAGGGGCAAACTTGACATTGACATCAAATGATTAGGCTATACAGGCATGAAGATTTGGAAGGGGTAACGTTACCCGTTCTATACCCGGAAGAAACCGGTTAAAATTCGGGTAATATCCCATCTGGTAGGTAAATCCGAGCATTACCCATATTTTATTTGGTTTTTTCCCAAAAAATTATTGCCCGACTTTTACCCGGTACGGTATATATTCCATACATATACTTTTTTTGGTCACGGGCAAGGGGTGCAGGCTAAAAGTGAGTGGGTGCAGTTGAGTAGCAGTGGTGGCAGTGGTGTATTTAGTGGCAATTGGTATCATTACGTGCCACGTGGGTGCATTTGAGTAGCAGTGGTGTATTTACCTTTGTAGTAAGAAATTTTCGAGTAACACCTTTATACTTACTTTTTTATGTGTTTTGAAAGTGATTGTTACCAAAAAAAAAAAAAAAAAGTGGAGACCGGGTAATTATCCGGTTATTCCACTAAAAAATTCCCTGGTATTACCCAAAAATATTTTGCGAGTACTTGGAAATTACCCGAGAAATATTTTCGGTATTCCATATTTCCATGCTTAGGGCTATATATAAAATTTATCTAAGAAAATATTGCGAGATGTTGGTTCATGAGATTGGAAATAATTACTAGAATCATATCATGGTTTTCATTATCACAAATTACTAAAAAAATAACTATATAAAATAATTCAATTATCAACTACTATGTTGAAAAAAAAAAAAAAACTATGAAAGCACGTGCCCTATATGGAGTTAAAACAAATAGAGATTGCAAGATGATGGTTTTATTATTACGAGATTGGAACTAATTACTAGAACAATGTCATAGTTTTATCATCACAAATTACTAAAAAAAAATAACTGAATAAAATAATCCAGTTATTAATCACTTTGTCGAAAACAAAAAACCAAACAATGAAAGCACGTGCCCTATATGCCTATATGGTATCAAAACAAATAGAGATTGCAAGATGATGGTTTTATTATCACGAGATTCGAACTAACTACTAGAACAATATCATAGTTTTATCATCACAAGTTACTATAAAAATAAAATAAAATAATTCAATTATTAATTACTTTGTGGAAAAAAAAAACCCACAATGCAAGCACGTGCCCTAAATGGATTTAAAACAAAACAAATAGAGATGGTATAATTTAGGGAGAATATTATAACTAGTCCCCTTAAATTAGATATTTACAAATCTAATTTTCATATTAGGGTTTTTACATTAATATTCTATAAGGTGTGTAATTACTAAAGAGGACTCTAGACCCAGTTTCTAAAAAAACCCAATTTTAGAAATGGATATTACCCAAAAAAACTCAAAACAAAATTCCTATTATTGTGGGATTTAAAAATAAAAAGGTATGCTAATTAATAAATAATATGAATTGATTAATATTCTCGGAATTGATTAATAATAGGAATTGATTAATATTATCACGGAAAAATATTATAGTTACGGTATATGTAATATTTCTTGGTTAATATAATATTTACAGTATTGCTGAAATGATATTGCATTTCAAATAACTACTGAATTTGTTGTTTGGAAGTATGATATATACCAGTTAATATATTATTTATTGAATATCTCGTTTGCATTGGGATGGAAACTTCACCTAACAAATATTTTTCATTAAATTTGTTGAGTTTAATGTGTGATCTATAGTAGTTTTGGTTTATATAATATTACATGGATAATATAATATTTATTATATTGATATTGTTCATATGTGAAACATGTTTTTTATATTTACAGTATTGACAACATGTACATTATAAAATTGACAATATTATATTTACAGCATAATATGTTATTATTTCCTGGTAAATATAAATTGACTGTAGATTCTTATGTGACAGATGTTTCATAATTAATTGAGAAAGTTTTTCTCGGTAAATGTTATAGTTACTGTATGTAATATTTATTGGTTAATATATTATAGGTGAATATGATATTTATACTTAACATATGAATACAAACGGCAAGGAATAACAAACCAAAATCACAGATGGGTAATGGGTATTCCTTTTAAGGGTAATGGGTATTCCTTTTAAAGGTATAATTAAAGTGAACCGGGTAATGAGTATTCCTTTTAAGGATACAATTGTAATTAAAAAAAATCTGAAATCTAATTAAGGAATGTTAGAATATTTTTGTAAATTTCTAATTTTGACAAACATTTTTGTAAATATCATGTCTAAAGAATATAGATGTGTAATTTTTCCTATAATTTATTATGCATGTTACATAATTAGATTTAGGTTTAACACTAACACCAATCCAGAAATTACTCAGAAGCTAACTGAAATGGGAGTGATGACTATGGCAATGGGTTTGTATGAAGACTCATCAAACTCGCTTCTCTCAGTTCTCATCTTTCTCCTTCCACTTCTCTTCCTCGTCTTCAAGACAGTACTCAAAACCAACAACAGCTCATCTCCTTCACATTCCAGCAACCAATCATCAGCTCTCAAGTTGCCGCCTTCACCGCCGAGGTTACCGGTGATCGAAAACCTGCACCAGCTCGGGAGGTTCCTTCACCGCTCCCTCGCGGCCCTCGCCGACAAGTACGGCCCTCTCATGCTCCTCCACCTGGGCCGCTGCCCAACCCTAGTGGTTTCTTCTCCAGATTTGGTAAAACAAATTGTCAAAAACCACGACGTCGTCTACTCCGATAGGCCGAAGACCACCGCCACCGATATCATGTTCTACCAAGGCCGCATCATCGCTTTTTCGTCCTACGGGGATTTCTGGCAACAGACTCGGAAAATCTGCGCTGTACACCTTCTGAGCGTCAAGAGGGTTCAGTCCTTCCAGCCGGTGAGGGACGAGGAAGCTCTCGCTCTTCTCGATTCGATACGCAGAGATTCGTCTGCCCTGGTTCCCATAAACTTGAGCAAGGTTCTGATCGCGGCCTCGAACAACATAGTGACGAGGTGTATCTTAGGGAAGAGTTACAACACCACCAGGGAAGAATCAGAAGGCGGTGAGGCCCAGGGGAGCAGGCTGCGCGAGCTCGAAAATACCGCGGCGATATTTCTAAAAGCAAAAGTTACTTATTGTTATATTTGTTAGTAACCTGAAAATTTTGGAAGATTTTATTAACGGGCATTTTGGTTGTAAATTCTAATATTGGCGTCCGAATTGTAATTTCGGTAAAGTATAGTGTCAAACTGTAAATTTTTAAAATTTTGACAGTTTAGAGGAATTCGGGTCATAATAATATTGGATGAGTTAGTTTGGTTTAGATTCTTCTAGCAAGTTATAATATTATGTTTGGATGACGTTGAGAACGAGAGTAGATTCTTACGGTGGTTTTAGGCTTGCATTGATGAAATCATCATCTTCGGATTTTGCATTGAAGGGGATCACTGCAAAAACAGAATATGTTGATTTTCTCACAGCGTAGCCGCCGCCATCGTCCCTTGTTTCAGGTAGTTGAACTCTCGCTGTTGGGCATTCATCGCCCTCATGTTGAAGAATTTCTTGTTAAATTCTCCAATGAAGTTCGCCCAAGTTATCTCCTTGACATTTCTCCTCATCGCTGTTGTTTCCCACTAGTATCGTGCATTCTTTTTCAGCACAAAGGACGCACATCGGACTTTCTCATCATCTGTCACAATTATGAAGTCCAAAATTACTTGTAAACTGGACAACTACTCGTTAGACCAATGGGTCAGAAGACCCCTCGAACTCTGGTGAACGCAAACGACGAAATCTCTCAAATAAGTCTTGTCTTATTATAGCTTGGGCATTGAGGTTAGCAACATGTTGAGGTACAAGTTGTGCATGAAGTACTTCTTGAGATGGAGCTTATTGGTATTGGTCGTCCCTCTGTTGTTGCAGCTGGGCTCTCAGTCCATGCATTTCCCATTCTTGCGCTTCTAAACACTGTTGGAGTACTACCACCAGAGCCATTAGATCTTGTTGATACTGAGGTTATCTAACTAGTGCTAGATTCGGGACAGTAACATTGGCCCTTCCGGGCCTCTTCCTCTTATCGCTCTAGGAGCAGATCCCTTCCCCAAACTCCTTCCTGAACCACTTCTCCTCTCTAGCTACGTCGTGTGCTGCCTTGTCTCCTCTTCCCCTAGCTATAGCTTGGGCAGCACGGCTGACAACTCTGGTTTGATGTCTTGCATCAATTTTTCTCAAATTCTGACAATGAAACTATTTGATCCATATTAGTATTGATCTATGTATACTAACATGGTTACTTGATATCATACATATGACAACTCAGACAAATGTATCAACATTCATTTATAATGTGACATAATTCCATTCTATAATATAGCATTCACATGATCTAAATGTATAATGCATAAACCTCTTCTCATTTTCATAATAAGCTCATTTCATTAATTAATGAAATCATTAAATACTCTTCTTTAACATATCATGTCCTCATTGCAATCATAACATCACTTTATTTGAAATAACTTAAAATAAAAATTCAAGTCTAAATTTTAATTCCTGGCAGATTTGTTCTCAGCAAGCTGTACTAGTTTTTGATGTCTATACACATACAACATGTTGTTAATAAAATGGTATATGTCGACTCAAGGTGTGACATAGTCCATCATATGTTATTCCGCTTTAGGTATCCCATTCCAAAAGAGATATCACAACTCTTTGTTAGGTTTTTTTTTTGGTTAAATATCTATGATTTACGTCCTAAAACGGAGCGCATATTTTTCTATGTTTTCATTGCGATTCTTCCCCCAATGAGATGAGCGGGCCTGAAACAATCTCATCGTTCTCTCTTGCTCCAAAACGACAACATCAAATCATCAGAGCAGGACTAAGTACATGTCGTTCAGGTAAGAATGGGCCAGAGCGCCCTGTCGTAAAATCTATCAGACCAAAGTCTGGCCCATTAATTACATTAAGCCAAAGTTCACGCTGAGATGCTTCTCCTCGTGGCACGTAGTGAAAATAGTCCCAACTATGTGCTTTTGTTCAAGGAACTTGTTCGCCACGAAGAAGAGTGATGAAGTTGCAAGAATCAACCAAAACCTAAAAGGCCAGGTGTCTCAGCTATAAAATGAAAAGAATAACTTGGAAAAGACAATTTCT
The DNA here is from genome assembly GCA_018132145.1 of Boehmeria nivea var. tenacissima. Lineage (NCBI taxonomy): Eukaryota > Viridiplantae > Streptophyta > Magnoliopsida > Rosales > Urticaceae > Boehmeria > Boehmeria nivea. Next base: position 6,482,380 of record CM030882.1, read on the forward strand.
GTATTACAAGTAGATCTTTATAAAAGCAAGAGAAGTAAAGGCACGCTGAAAGTAGAATTGGACCATATGAAGAAGTCCATAAAGATGCTGAACATAGGGTCAGACAAACTTGATCACATCCTAACGGTAGGCAATCCAAGTGGAAAGCACATTGGATTGGGATTTACTTAAGAGAGTTCAGCTTAAAAAACAACTTTCTTTCTTTCTTTCTTTCTTTTTTTTTTTTTTTTTTTTTTTTTTTTTTTGTGAAAGAAGGTAGTGGAGTAGTGCCACAACAAAATATGAAGATGATCACAACCACAGTTGTGACTTCTGCAAGAACTTCAGAAGGAACTGGCATGAAAACTCACAAAAGATTATGCGGGGCAAGAAAGATGATGCACGATGCTACGTGGCTCACACAGCTTTAAAGGAAATTTATAAACAATCTTGGAATTTTGAAGTAGATCCTAAACACGTATGACTGGAAGAGCTCTAGGGAAAGGGATGCTAGATGTTATTGGTCTATTGAAGAAGAAGAAAACTGAGAAGCGAATTCTTAAGGATTCAGAGATGCTTATGGATATGAAGTCCTGACAAGCCTCTCCAAGTGGCAACCAGAATGTGGCTTCTACTCCTACATATCTCCTTTGTAATTTGTTGGCAAAAAAGGGGGAGTAGTTATGTAATGGCTGCTTTCTAGATCGACAAGTAGTCATACAAACCAACACGAGTCTTTTTAGCGTGCTTTATCCTCACTTACACGCTTCCTGAGAAAACTTCCTTGGAGGTCACCCATCTCAAGTTGCTTCAGGTGAAGCACACTTAACTGTGGGGTTTCTAATTAACGGGCTCTCTAAAAGAATATGCATCTTGTTAGTATAGGTAGTAATATTTTAAGCATTCTTTAACCGTACAGTCCCATGCCTACACAGTCTCAAAGTACCTTAACTGTATAGTCTCATACTTGCACAATCTTGAAACTATTACACTAGACTTTCACCTTACCCAAGCAGTGCAGGATTGCATAGCTTATCCTGTCTTGCCCCTCTCTTTTTGGCTCATGGGATTGAGACTGTCACAATCACCCCTTCTTTGGGGACCTAACGTCCTCGTCAGCCACACTTCCGGCTACCAATTGTACAGGCTGCTTTTTGGATCGACAACTGATCGTATAAACTAACACGAGACTTTTCAGCGTGATTTATCCTCACTCACACGCTTCTCGAAAAAATTTCCCAAGAGGTCATCCATCTCAAGTTTCTCCTGGTCAAGCACGTTTAATTGTTGAGTCCTAATTGACGGGCTCCCGAAAGAAGATTCGTACCATCGAATCTTTTAAGCGCTCTTTAACCGTATATCTCATACCTATATAGTCTCAGAGTATCTTTACTGTACAATCTCATACCTGCACAGTCTCATACCTGCACAGTCTCGGAACCATTACACTAGACCTTTACCTTATCCAGACTGTGCGGGATTGCACAGCTTACCCAGTCTTGCCCTCTCTTTTTGGCTCAAGGGATTGAGACTGTTACAAGTTAGTTTTAGTTTCATCATCGTAGATAGGGGAGTCATTAGTAGTTATTTTCCTTTTGATGTCTTACTATAGTTTCTTTTGCTGAAGTGTCTGTAAATTTGAATATTTTGCTGGTTGTATTTAGGGGAAGTTTTGGTTTGTCATGTTTTGTCGTTTTGTCAAAAACTATCAAAGGGAGAGATTATTAACGTATTGTAGTTGGCAGCATTTTTGGCAAACCAAATATTAGTAAGCAAATATTTTGTGATTAGATTTTTTGGTAATTCTGATTTTGTGGGAGATTCAAACTATTCAGATAAAGCCTTATCTTGGAGCAGATGTTGTGGAAGATTCAAATTGTGCAGTTTATCCTGAAGCATATTTTGTGACAGATTCAAATACCATATTATATCTTATCTAGTTTCCGGTCCAGCATGATATCAGGAGAAATTTATTATTTACTCAGCTACATGAAGAATAAATAGAGCAGTCTGTATTATGAGTGGTGTGCGATTTTTGAAATGCAAGCTAAGAAAGCATTTTCTATTTTCTCAAAGTGTTTCTGTAATTCTGGTGCAGAATCTCAATTAGCAATCTCTTGCAAGTTTCTACAACAGATAAGTTGAGGTTGTAATCTTCTGTGATTGGGTTTGTAACCCTTGAGAGAGGCAGGAGTCTGGTCTCGGGAGAGACTGTCAGAGATCTCGGGAAAGGTCGAATCAAATCGAGGGGATCTCGCGGGTTGTTTACTAAGGGGTGCATGAGAGATGGTGACAAAATGTGTAGAGAGAGTATTGCTTAGTGGATTACTTCTTATCTGGGTGTGCCCCCACGGATGTAAATATGGTCACCGAACTGTGTTATCAATCTCGCGTGCCAACTTTACTTTCTACACCGTCTATTTATTTACTTTACCTATTCATTAATTCCTAATCATTCTCGTTAAGTCATTGTCCTCGTTACTAGTGTAGTTGCAACTACGTGCACAACTTGGTATAGAATTTGTACTAAGAAAACATAAATTTTAACTTCTATATTAATTGTGGATTTCATAACAATTATTTATAATTTGTTGTTAAAAAAAAAAAAAACACACACACACAATGAAAGCAAGCGCCTATATGGAGTTAAAACAAATAGAGATTGCACGATGATGGTTTTATTATCACGAGATTGGAAATAATCACTAGACTAGTATTATTATTTTATTATCACAAATTACTAAAAAATAACTACATAAAATAATTCAATTATTAATTACGTTGTTGGAAAAAAAAAATATGAAAGCACGTGCCCTATATGGAGTTAAAACAAACGGTTTTAATATAACGAGATTAGAAATAATAAGTAGAGCGATGTCTTGGTTTTACCATCACAAATTACTAAAAAAAAATAACTATATAAAATAATTCAATTATCAACTACTTTGTTAAAAAAAAAAAAAAAAAAACGACGAAAGCACGTGCCCTATACGTAGTTAAAATAAATAGAGACTGCAAGACGTTTATCATCACGAGGTTGGAAATAATTACTAGAATAATTTCATGGTTTTGTTAACACAAACTACTAAAAAAAAATAACTGAATAAAATAATCCAGTTATTAATTACTTTGTCGAAAACAAAAAACAAAAAAAATGAAAGCACGTACCCTATATGGAGTTAAAACAAATAAAGATTTGCAAGATCACGGTTTTATTATCACGTGATTGGAACTAATTACTAGAACAATATCATAGTTTTATCATCACAAATTACTATAAAAAAAATAAGTGAATAAAATAATTCATTTCGGGTGAAGTAGGAAAATGTTCAGAATTTACATAATAATAAAAATAAATGCATAAAATTTTGAAGTAATTAAGTAACTAGTCAATTCGTTAATTATTTGAAAATATTTTTAATAACTAAGTTAATTACCACAAGTTACCACTATACAAATAATTAAATCACTTAAGTATTTTGTTATATTTTTAAAAAAATTGGGTATTAATTTAAATTATGTGTTAAGAATTAAGTATTTAAAAAAAAAAACAATGAAAGCACGTGCCCTAAATGGATTTAAAACTAAACAAATAGAGATGGCATATTATGCAGTTTACGTAATTAGATTCAAGTTTAACACAACACCAATCCAGAAATTAATCTGAAGCCAACTCAAATGAGAATGATGACTATGGCTATGGGTTTGTATGAAGACTCATCAAACTCGCTTCTCTCAGTTCTCATCTTTCTCCTTCCACTTCTCTTCGTCGTCGTCAAGACAGTACTCAAAACCAACAACAGCTCATCTCCTTCACATTCCGCCAATCAACCTCTCAAGTTGCCGCCTTCGCCGCCGAGGTTACCGGTGATCGGAAACCTGCACCAGCTCGGCAGATTCCCCCACCGCTCCCTCGCGGCCCTCGCCGACAAGCACGGCCCTCTCATGCTCCTCCACCTCGGCCGCTGCCCAACCCTAGTGGTTTCTTCTCCAGATTTGGTAAAACAAATTGTCAAAAACCACGACGTCGTCTTCTCCGACAGGCCGAAGACCACCGCCACCGATATCATGTTCTACCAAGGCCGCAGCATCGCCTTTTCGTCCTACGGGGATTTCTGGCGGCAGACTCGGAAAATCTGCGCTGTCCACCTTCTGAGCGTCAAGAGGGTTCTGTCCTTCCAGCCCGTGAGGGAAGAGGAAGCTTTCTTTCTTCTCGACTCGATACGCAGAGCTTCTTCGCCTCCCCGCCGCGTCCCTGTAAACCTCAGCGAAGTCCTGATCGCGGCCTCGAACAACATAGTGACGAGGTGTATCTTAGGGAAGAGTTACAATAAAACCGGAGAAGGAGAAGAAGAAGGCGGTGGGGCCGAGGGAAGTAGGCTGCGCGAGCTCGGAAACACTGCGATCGAGCAGCTTATGGAGCTCTGCGTCGGGGATTTGCTCCCTTCTCTGCGGTGGATCGACGTCGCTCGGGGCTTCATCGGGCGCTTGAAATCGACTGCTGGAGCTTTCGACGCGTTTTACGATCAGGTGATCGAAGAACACAGGGAAGCCATGAGCAAGGAAAGGACTAGAAGCAGCGCCAAGGTGAAAGACTTGGTTGATATTCTTCTGGAGCTGGATCATACCTCGCTAGACACTGATCAACTCTCACATGAACATTACGTCAAAACAATCTTACAGGTTATTTCACAGTACTCTCTTTCTCTCTCAACCTATCATATTCTGGATTTTTTTTTTTTTTGTATGTATGTACATTTCCTTCAAATGGTCTGAAAAAGAGTTACTGTGATAAAAATCATATTTTATTAAAAGTGAAACAGTGTATATTTCAAAAAAATTATTCCAATGTTTCAAAGTGAGTTTTAACATATACTAACCTTTTAGTATAATCCAATTAAAAAATTAAAATAATAATGATAGCTTACATTGGGTCAAAGTTTGATTTTACATGTGACATATTGACTACATGATTGGTAAATTTAGCACCAGTAAGTATATATATATACATATATATGATGAACTAAGGACTAAGATGGTATATATATTTTCTTAATCCGTTGTGTGTATATACATATACATACATTTGTTCATCATTAACCAATTTTAAAATCTCTCTTCTTTTTAAAATTTCTTCAGCAATAATAATAATAATGGCTCTTAATTTTTTTCCCCAGAAATATATATGTTTCTTAAATTTTTTTTTTCTACTCTTCAAATATTGCCTAGAAAAAGAACATTCTGAATCCCAGAAACTACACAAATGTTTTCTCTGTCTGGACTACTGCAGGATGTGCTGATTGCAGGAATTGAGACGAGTTCGACCGCAATGGAATGGATGATGGCGGAGCTTCTGCGAAACCCGAGAGTGATGAAGAAAGCTCAAGAAGAGGTCAGAAGAGTTGTTGGTGATAAGCCAAACATTGACATGGATGACATCAACCAGATGTGCTACTTGAAGTGTGTTGTCAAAGAAGTTCTAAGGCTGCATCCACCGGCGCCATTTTTCGTTCCCCGAGAAACTTCGGAGAGCATTGAGCTCGGAGGCTACCACATTCCTGCCAAGACAAAAGTGCTCGTCAACGGCTGGGCTATCCATAGGCATCCAGGCTCGTGGGAGAGGCCAGAGGAATTTGTCCCCGAAAGGTTCGAGAACAGCTCGATTGACTTCAAAACTCAAGATCACTTTGAGTTGATTCCTTTTGGTTTCGGAAGAAGGCAATGCCCTGGAATGGCTTTCGGGATCGCGAGTGTTGAATATCTGATCTCAAACCTTTTGTATTGGTTTGACTGGAAGCCCTCGAAAGGCGATCAACATGAATTGGATGCATTGTCGCCGGAGGATGTGGACATGAGTGAAGTCTATGGGATGGTTGTTCATAAGAAAAATCCTCTTTATGTTATCGCAACACCGTATTCGCCTTGATTTACTACTCTTCTAAAACAAATGTCACTAAAATTTCTTTTCATGTTTTCTTAGAGTTAGAAAAAATGTACTTCTGTTGTAATAAGGCTAACGCTATTAGAAGGAAGCTCATGATGATGACCACTTTTTATGGAAAAGTTATTTGGTATTGGTCTATTTAATTTGTTTATTATGCCTTTTACCTTTTTCTTTCTTTTTTTGTACACGCTATGGTAACAAGGCTTGCCTAACAAAGAAACTCCGCATTGCCATGATATATTGAAAGCAAGAGTAGAGGGAAGAAAGAAAGAATCAATGCACAAAAGAAAAAAATATCTTGACCATGAAATGTTCAGTAAAAATGTGAGTGATTGAATAGTAAACTCAAACTCTCTTTTATTATTAGTTAATACAAATAGATACATTTTGAGCAATACTCTTGTAGTTGTAGGTAAACTTTCAAGACAGCACATCTATAAATTTATTGGAGCTCTTCACTTTCGAGCTCACTTCTAGACGAGTATTAAAGAGGTAAGTAAAAGTTCAATTACATTATAAGAACATTACTAATTATATGATTATTGAAGTTCTTAATCTTTTGGCCAAGGCCTCTAGTCCATTATTTCCATGTAAACCAATTATGCGTCAAGATTCATCGTTTGCACTGTATATTATTCAAGAATAATTACATAATGAGGGAGCATATAGGACACGCCCAAAACTTTTCAACTAATGACAGCGTCTTACTATTGGCCAACAATGCGTAAAAGGATTAGCACGTTTGTCAGTCGATGCCGGATTTGCCAGCTTTCGTAGGGTCACGCGATGAATGTTGCGTTGTACATGTCATTACTTATACCCAATCAACCATGGATGGTTATTAGAATGGATTTTGCATTGGGTCTGACATGTCACATGTACACAAAGAGTAATGTATCTATGTATGTTGTGAGGGATCATTTTTCTTTGATGGCCTATTTTATTCCATGAAAGAAGACAACATATGCAGTTAATGTTGCAACCTTACTTTTTTCAAGAGTTTTATTGTCTTCATGGTCTACCAAAGGCCATCGCCTTATGCCCGGATACTAGGTTCCTCAGTCACTTTTGGCGCATTTTATGGAAACTCGTCCATACTCAGTTCGATTTTAGTAGTGCCTATCAACCTCAGACTGATAGCCGAACAGAGGTAGGCAATTGCTCCCTTGGGAATGTGTTGCACGATTTAGCGGGAAAACGTGTAACTCATGGGATTTAAAGCTAAGACAAGCTGAGTTTGCACACAACCATGCAATTATTCGTAGCACCAACTAATTGTAGCTACTTCCCAATGTCTTTTGGATTTGTTACCCTTACAGTCTTTGACTCGTTTTCATGGTAAGGCAGAGGATTTTGTTACTAGATTGCATAAGGTCCATTAGAAAGGTTCATGATAATCATTTATAGTCACCGGTCATGTACAAGGACGTTGCAGATAAGAAACAGCGTCATGTCGTGTTTAAAGTGGGTGATTCTATATGGACCGTTTTGACAAGAGATCATTTTTCAATGTCAAGCGTTTGGTTCTTTATGTGAGTGATTCCTCTGATGAGAACACACCACCAAATTTGAGGGGGAATTTTCTCCACCCTGGGCAAGATGATACGGTGCAGGAAGATTTAGCATTTGTGGAGCATTGGGACCACCCGAAGGCGAAATAAGGCATCAATTAGAAAACTAGAGATCTTTTATTGCAAATTTGATTTCGCAATAACTTTAGCTACGAATCTCGGAATTTTATTTTGTTTGATGCTCTGATATTCTTGGATAAATAAAGTCAAAACCAACTTAGTTTCCTTTTTCCTTCTATTTAATCTTAACAGTGCACTAAAAGCAATCAAAATTTGAGTAATATTTCAGTCTTCTATCCAAATTTGAATGATATTTCAGTCTTCTATCAAACTTTTAGTATTTATGAGCAAATCATCACACCTTAAGTTTTATCACGTTTTTGTTTGAGAAAAATAAATAGTTTAGATCGAATTTCAATGACGAGTGTTTTAGCGTGTAACCTCTGCTATCTTAATAATAATGAATGTAGGCAATTTGTTGAATTACCGCAATTGTTATCTTCTTTTTATTTTTGTATTTTCGCAGCCTTTGTGTGTGACATTTTATTCGCAGCTCATCCTCAAGAGAAGACTAAATGGAATTACCATATACCACTACATGATGATATGGATACTTTACAATGGTATAAATAAACATCAAACGCCCAAGAAAAATTATTAAAAGAAAAAAAAAAAAACAAAATAAAACAGTGAGACATAGCATAATTTGACGTGAGAAACCTAAGAATCTTGTAGGTATACTAGTTATCCCGCGCGACGCGCGCGCGCGAGAAGAGAGAAGAAAAAAAGAAAATAAAAGAAGAAAAAAAAAGAAAAACGAAACTAAAAAAGGAAAAAAAAAATTGAAAAAAAAAAGAAAAAAGAAGGTGCCACGTGTCAGAACGTGGTGAGTTAAGTTTTAAAAAGTTTTAGAATCTTAGAAGATTTAGTATAGATTTATGTGAGGAGACAATAAAAAGATAGATTATAAATAATCCATTGGAAGCTCCCAATCATCCTCGATCTCTCTGTTTCTTTTACGAAACTTTCGAGTTCTATAACTTCTAGTGCTGTGTTCGGATCGTAAAGGTCTTTCATTGTCAGAGTACTCTTCAACATCGTCTATGTTGGTCCCAACATTCTGGGAATCCAAGAAGCCCTGATAACAAGCAAATAAGCAGATCAAATAACAATGAAATTAATCTTATACAACATAACCTATCAAAACTTCTCGAAAAATTTGCACCGGTAGCTCTAAATTTATTGGGATTTGGCAAGTTGTCCTCAGCTTTTTTTTTTTTTTTTTTTTTGTTTTTTCCCCTCAATTTGCACCTTAAATTTATAAATGTCGACAAATCAGTTCATATATTGGTAATCTTATGATGCGAATTGCCAAAAAGAAAAGTTTTCATGACAACTTGCCAAATCCTACAAATTTAAAAGCCATTGCTACTAACTACTTGAACTTCTAATCTACGAAAATCAAACCAACTGCACAGCAGGCAAGCTGGGCTCATCACAACCAAAAATGAAATGTAGAACTCCGAAGAGAAAAATAGTTACGAAGCTATGTTTTAACGCATCTCTCGTACTTTTAGTCTTTTACTTTACACCGGACATTCGCTTACCACGTCAACACAGGTAAGGTCAAATTCCTACATGTTGATTACATTCAGGTGCTTTTAACTGCCCTGTTGATTATGTTTTTGGTTAATTGCACTATGCGTGTACTACATACAACAAAGGAATAAATAATCTAGATATGGAAAATTTTAATGGCAAGGAAAAAATCTCAATACGTTCTCAGTGGCGTTAAAACAATGAAAAAAGGTACCTTAGTCAGCCTCTGTATACGCGATGCTGCAGCTTCATGTACAATAACGGAATCAAAAAGTACTTCCAGCACATCCTCAACAAGCAAAGCATAAGTACTCACCTAAAATGACGGAAAGCATAGCATATCAGATTATAGACACGACAAATCATTCGTAAAATACAAAGGATGAGATAAATCTAAGCAGATCCAACAGCAAACAACAAAGGAACTACATTTCAGCCCTGGCTGCTTTACGGATTAGATTTCGAGTCCACATACCAAACTTGAGGGAATAACTGAAATCCCAAAAGAATCAAGCTCCAGTGATTCAATAGCCCCTGAATTGATGTTAAACGTGAATCCTCGCACCTACAAAATTAACAAGTGAGGAGGGGGAAAAAACCCTGCGGTGGGAAAAGAAAATTTAGTAACTACGTAGAGGAAAGGAAGACATACCTTTCCTATATTTCGTCGACCAGGCGTTACAACTTTGTATCCTACCTAGCAAAATCACGACTTAATACTTGAAAGGAATAAATTTTGATACTCAACTAAGACAGTATTGAACTAGGCAGAATAAAAATGAAACCGAGTCTTAATGCAGGTTGAGACTGGTAATGAATCCAGGCACAATCTGGACAATCTCAAAGAAGATTTCGAAGTGCGAATATATCGTTGACTCACGATAGAAAATCTTTGGACGCAGAAGTCTTAGCTTAATTAGCTTAAGGGGAAGATTAGAACATAAAGTTTAACATCTCCAAACCATTATATGGAAAAGCCCCTACATATATTGTTCTGAAAACGCTAACCAATTGAAATACTGAGGAGTGAGAGAGGTTGATCCGCATGCCCCTTAATTACATATGGCTCATGAACTCCTTGTTTTAGTACTTTTTTTCTTCTTCTTTGGGCATGGGTCAATAAATGAGTAGTAAAGTAATGCTCGGTAACCTCTCTGAAGTGCCAATCAAGAAATTCATAAGGGGATATTAAAAGTAATTCTAAAGGGGTTATCCATTAAACAAGGAACGAAAAGGAACCTACTTCCCTCGCTTCACTCCACCCAAGAAGACAAATAAAAAAAATAATAATAAAACAATAATAAATAATCAAAATAAAAGAACATAAGGTTTGATCATAAACATACCAATGTCTCAAGCCCAGCAATTTTAAATTCATTCTCAATCACACTCTCATGCTCGACAAGCACAACATCACCAACCTGCACAGAGTAATGTATTGAATACTTACCAGAAATACTTAAGACTTGGAAAAAAGATATAGTCAGTAAAATAACATTGCTTCTCAAACAGTTGTTCAAACAACTTTCTGGAATGAAAGATAAATTCAAGTATCACCCTCTCCTAAGTTTAATAATCAAATGGGTACGTCTATTATGTAGACATAAAAACATACATGGTTTGACAGAAGATAAAAGGTTAATTAATAACCAAACAGTAAAACTAAACTGGTTAAATAGATAAGAAGTCATAAATCCATTTGTGCCTGCTAGCTGGGTCCAGTCACGAGTAGTCAAAGACCCTAACCCTGTCAATAAAGAAAGCACGTATATGAGTAATGATAATTTACCTGGCTAACATCCTCTAAAAGAAAACGTTCGCACTCCCCAGAGAGCAAGTTTTGCCTCACTTCTACAAACAGTACAACCCACTACAAGGAAAAAAGAAAGTGAAAATATAACTAGAAATCAATAAAAATTACTCTTATTATAGAAATCACAGAAAAGCACATTAGAAATTAAGAACTCAGTGGCGAGTATCAGGGTAGTGAATTTTACAAGTGGCTTTGAGGTGGAAAAGAAATACAAGACGATTGATCTGCATCTCTTTCACATTTGTCCTTCTCAAACAATAGTAAACAGGGACAAAACTTAACAGCTTTATTGACGGACTTTATCTTTTCTTACGGCTAAATGAGGACTGGCTGAAGGGCTTGGACCCATGGGCATGAAATTTACTTGGCTAGATGATATGCCAAAACTTGTATTTTCTAACATAAATCAATGGGCTTACACAGCGCATCAAACGTATCCTAAAGCTGTAAAATAACAACAAACCAACAAATATCAAATTGAGGGTAGTGATAAGTGAAACTGGCTTAAACACTTATTTCTTCGAAAAAGAACCTAAGGCACACATGTAATCGAAGTTTTTGAGAGAGCAAGAGCTCATTGCTTCCATATATACTCTCATACATTAACTATCAAAGTTTCAACTTTGGAGCCCCCAAATCAGACATTTAGTTTTCACGAAAAACTAATCATGCTGCCTTAAAAAAGAAAAAAAAAAAAAAAAATACCCTCGCATATCTGCAAATCATCATAAACCAACTAAGATCTAAAAAACTCGAGTGCATAACTAACAACAATTCACATAGTCCAATCACTAGACCATACTTACAGAAGTTGTGTCCACCCAAAGCTGCGAAACGAAGCCCAAACTCAGAGCGCTACGAATGCTGATTACTTGCTTCGCAAGCAAGCCCGATCTCCTCATCACCTGTTTCCCCTTCCTCATTCTCGTCTTTTCATCATCCCTAACCAAACTCTCTTCCTCGCCGCCATTCCCGCCCTCGAAGCGAACCAAATCTTCCTCCTCAAACCGGCGCTTCCCGCCCTTTGGTTCTAAAAACTCCGGCGAAGCTTCCTCGCCGCCGTATCGCCTTCCTCTTCTGCCACTCCTGCCCTCTCCGTCACCACCCTCGCCCTCCTCAAACCCTAATTCCGTCGGAAATCCATGATTCTCCGACCCTAGCGAGTACAGGCTCGAGCCCTGGGATTCGCGGGGTTCCGATTTTCCGCAGCAAAGGGAGGGAAACAGCGCGGAGACTCCGGCGGCATTCGCCGGCAGCTTCAGGCGACTTGGGAGAGGGAATTTGGGGATTCTCGTTAGGGTTTGGGGTTTGGAGTGGGAAAGCGAAATCAGAGACCAAGAAAGGCAATCGCACATGGTTTTAGGGAAAAGCCAATCTCCGGCGAAACCCTGAATTGGGAATTGGGAATTGATAAAAATGGCAGCTTTTTTTTTTTCGCTTTTTCTGATATGGGTTTTCACTTCTCAATCACTTCCATTTCTGATCATGACCAAGACCAACACAAAATACATATGCAATAACCAGTGATCGTCACACACACACACACAAAACCCTGATTTTTTCTTTGTTTAAGATTGAACTGAGCTTACCTCGTCCAAGAGCTTTCTGATTTGTCCTTAATTTAACGAAAAAAAAAAAATTTGGGCGAGTTGGGTTTTCCAAACTTGGCGTGAATTATGGATTGGATATCAAGTAAGGATTGTACGAACTACGAAATTGTGTTGGAGAAGAAGTGAAATTTTGTATCGAGTGGATAATATAAAGCTCCAACTGAGCTTCAGTCTTGGATATCTGACTAAAAATGGCAAATATCTTTACCATTTACACTTACTTTGACATTCGCATTTCATTTTATTTTATTATATATTTTTTTTATTTTTTTCAACTTTTTTAATCCTCCAAACTATTTATTTTATTTTTTTTTTCAATTATTTTTTTTCAACTTTTCAAATCTCTATATAAAATCTTTAAATCTCAACTATTCATACTACCTCAAAATTAGCAAAGTCAGACCATTCTTACATCATTTTTCCAAATTATTCTAAACTATTTTCAAATTATTTTTTCAATCTCAAAAAATAAGATGAAATAGTCAAAATGACCACCCCAAAACAAAGGAATGTATATATCTTCCAAAATTCTCAAATAATTCCAGTGTTTTCAAATTCTCGATGATTTTTTTTAAATCTATCTAAATATTTTAATATTCTAAAATTTTTTAAAACTTAATTCACCACATTTTGACACGTGGCACCTTTTTTTTTTTTTAATCTTTTTAAATTGTATTTGAGGGTTTTTTTTTAAAGGATTTTTTAAACAATTTTAAAAATTACGTTTAAAGACCTCTTTTAAGGGTTTTTAAAAACAAAATTATTAATTAATTTTTAATATATCTTATTATATTTTTTTAATAATTTTTTACTTGAAAATTTTATACGTGCTCTACACGCGCTTACTAAATATTCAAAGATTTTAAAATTTTTTAAAACTTGATTCACCACGTTTCGACACGTAGCGCCTTTTTTTTCGTTTTTTTTTAATTGTATTTGAGTTTTTAAAGCGTTTTTGAAAAAAATTTAAAAATTGCTTTTAAGGGCCTCTTTTAAGGGTTTTTATCTGACTCAATATTCTAAGATTCTAAAATTTTTTAAAACTTGTTTCACCACGTTTCAATACGTGGCACCTTCTTTTTTCTTTTTTCTTTTTGAAATTTTTTTTAAATTGTATTTGAGGGTTTTTTTTAAAGGTTTTTTAAAGAAATTTTAAAATTTGCGTTTAAGGCCTCTAAGGATTTTTAAAAACTTTTTTAAAAAAATTTATTAATTAATTTTTTAATATACCTTATTATATTTTTTTAAAATTTTTTACTTGAAAAACTTATACGTGCTCTACACGCGCTTACTAAATATTCTAATATTCTAAAATTTTTTAAAACTTGATTCACCACGTTTCGACACGTGGCGCCTTCTTTTTTATTATTATTATTTTTTTAAATTGTATTTGAGGGTTTTTTTAAAGCGTTTTTGAAGAAGTTTTAAAAATTACGTTTAAGGGCCTCTTTTAAGGGTTTTTATCTAGCTAAATATTCTAAGATTCTAAAAATTATTAAAACTTGATTCACCACGTTTCGACACGTGGCGCCTTCTTTTTTTTTTTTTAAATTGTATTTGAGGGTTTTTTTTAAAAGGTTTTTGAAGAAGTTTTAAAACTTGCGTTTAAGGACCTCTTTTAAGGGTTTTTAAAAACTTTTAAAGACAAAATTATTAACTGATTTTTTAATATACCTTATTATATTTTTTTAATAATTTTTTACTTGAAAAATTTATAGGTGCTCTACAAGCGCCTATTAAATATTCTAAGATTGTAAAATGTTTTAAAACTTGATTCACCATGTTTCGACACGTGGCATCTTCTTTTTTCTTTTTTTTTTTTAAATTGTATTTGAGGGATTTTTTAAAGCATTTTTTAATAAGGTTTAAAAATTTTGTTTAAGAGCCTTTTTAAGGGTTTTTAAAAACTTTTAAAGACAAAATTATTAATTGATTTTTTAATATACTGGTTATCTTTTTTTAATAAATTTTTACTTGAAAATTTTATAAGTGCTCTACACGCGCAAAGCGCGTTTTAAAAAAATTAATGATTAAAGAAGAGTCGAAAAAATAGGCCAAAATTGAATAAATCTTTTAAAATAATATATATTTTAAAATATTAAAAAAATATCATTATTAAAAATTTTATGATAAAAAATTATAAAAAAAATATTTACATTTTTGAAAGAATTTTCTTAACACTTCAAAATTTAGCAAGTAAAAATTAAAATGCTAAAATTTTTGTTACGTAATGTATGAATTTTGTTTTGTAGATTTTTGTTATTAAATATTTTATATGACTATTGTTTTAATATTTTAAAATATGTATTATTTTTTAAAAACAAAAAAAATTGGCTTTTAACCATTTTTGGGCTCATGTTTCAAGAATTTAATCATAGTTTCACGAAATTAAGAAATTAATCATTTTCATCATATAATAAAATTTAATACACGAGTAACAATTTTGATACACATATAACAAATTTTGATGCACGTGTAATAATTTTTTATACTCGTATAACAAATTCGATACATGTATAATAAATTTTATTACACGATCAAAATGACCAATTTTTTAATTTAATGAAATTATAGCTAATCTTTAAAAAATAACAAAAAATTTAGCTAAATCCTTAAAAATCTAAAAAAAAAAAATTATTTATTACTATTTCCCAAAATAAGGGAATTACCCTTTACACAAGTGATATGTCAACTTTATAATTGAATTAATCCTCCAATATCATGTGTATTCATGCGTTGATTTGCTTCATTTGGCCGCACGACTAATTTCTTCTCTTACCGTTAGATCTTAGTGATATTCTAATTGTTTACCAGTGATGTTCTAATATAATTTATTTTTAATTCCTGTAATTAATACGGTTCATTGCATCTCATAGTCTATCTCTATCACATTAGTTCCACCGTGGACGTGATCCACCTTAAGCATATTAGCCCTTGTTTGGTCATCATCCTTAACATTCCATTCTTTTTTTTTTTTTAATCTTAATGAAATGTCTTTAAATTTTAACTATTTATACCACATCGAAATTTACAAAGTCAAACAATTCTAAAATGAAATAATTTATATGCTTATCCCAAACAACCTATAATATTACCCCCTTGTTTGGTAAACCCTCCCAAATCATTCTATTCAATTCCATTCAATTTTCAACTTTCCTAATCCTACAAAGCATTCCATTTTATTTTTTTCAACTTTATAAATCTATATATAATATCTTTAACCCAATGTTTGACAACTCCTCTCAAACTATCACATTCAATTTCATACTATTACAAACCATTCAACTTTCTGATCCTACAAACAATTTCATTCCATTCTATTTTTTTCAACCCTTTTTTTCAACTTTCCAAATCTCTGTACAATATCTTTAACCCTATGTTTGGCCCAGCCATTCTAACCATTCCATTTTTTCATTTTTTTCAATTTTTCTAATCCTCCAAATCATTCCATTACATTCTATTTTTTTTAACCATTTTTTCAACTTTCCCAATCCTTATACAATATCTTTAAATCTCAACCATTTATATCACCTCGAAATTCGCAAAATCAAACCATTCTAATCATTTTTCTAACAATTTTTCAAACCATCCAAAATGGTCAAAAATGAGCAAAATGTTTTGCCCAAACAAAGGGTAAATCTCAATCATTTATACCACATCAAAATTCGCAAAGTCAAACTATTCTACTCATTTTTCTAACCATTTTCCAAACAATTTTCCAAATCATTTTCAAACCATTTTGACCATCCCAAGAAATGGAATGGGATGGGCAAAATGGTTTGCCCAAACATGAAGTAAATCTCAACCATTTATACCACCTCGAAATTCACAAAGTCAAACCATTCTAATCATTTTTCCAAATTATTTTCAAATCATCCAAGAATGGTAAAAAATGGTCAAAATGTTTGGCCCAAACGGAGGTACGAAACACAAATATACGAAATATTGATTTGACTATCCCATTTAATTGTACCATAAATGTACCCTTATGAAAATTATTAATATGACAACTAAAATTTACCTGCTTTATACTGGTTTGTTTTAAACATTTGGATAGCTTATACTATTACATAGTAAAAATAATTTTGTATAATTCCAAACCATCTAAATGTTTTAAGCAAGGCATAAATATTTTTCTTTTTCCCTGAGATAGTACGTGGAACTTATCGTGTTCACTTTTTAATATTCCTTTTACATATTATTAGTAATCTAAGCAAAGAAACAATCTAATTTTCTCTCTAGTGTATATTAACTCTAACAATCAAAAGTAAAAACAATTTTAGTCAGTAAAATATCCTAATGCATAAACAAATGACACGGGTAAACGCCATTTCGTCGGAACATAAAACTTGTCTTTCATATTTCTTTCAACGTGAAAACTGTAGAGTTCGTTATGCCTTGTGCAATGAACAAAAATAAAAAAGAAAAATCCAAATGCAGTTGATGAACTGTTGGTTCAAAACATATCCTTTACCTTTTGTAAAAAAAAAAATTTTCTTTCTATTTAAGCTTCTTTTCCTAGAATCATATTCTATACTTTGTTAAGAACTATCCTGTTAGTGATCTAGTATTGGCATTATCTATATTAGATTATATCACCTGGTTCATGTATTAGCAAGACTATGTTGACTATTTCAATGTGGTACTTCTGTCACCTTTCATTCCTTTTGGCCTCACTTTCTTTCCGGTTTTGTTCCCAAGGAACTTCCGGTTGCCTTTTCGGGGAAACCGGGAGGAGCATTGGCAATACAGTTTGGACTAATGCGAAAACAAAGATCCTGTCAAAAGCAGAAGAATGTAAGCAAATCAGCAAACAAGATTACTCAAATAAATAATCTATTATTTTTTCGATACCTTAAGACGGCTCCACGAAGCCATAAACTTTGCGTCTTCAGAGACAGGCTCCTGTTTGACGACCTTTGTAAAACCGGACGACTTGTCTTGGTCTTCTGTTTTCGGTGCAGATTTATACTCTGACGACCGTTGTTGAACAGAAGAATCCGTTTCTCTTGAAACAACAATCTGTTTCTCAGCTACATTCCCTTTTGTGGATATTGGCTGGTAGCTTCCATAAGTTGGTGAATCTTTATGAATGACAACATCGATCCTTCCGATATCCACTCCTCCGACCATATCAATCTCCATGTCCTCGCAGACATGGATCTCTTGATCTTCAGGATATGCACATGCCAGAGGACTAATCATTGGAACGGTCTCCTCATTTACCTCGCAGAGAGATCTGACGTCACTTGCCTCAAGCTTCTCCTCATTTACTTCGCAGAGAGATTTGACGTCACTCGCCTCACGCTTCTTCTCATTTACCTCGCAGAGAGATTTGACTTTACTCACCCCATTCTTCTCATTTACCTTACAGAGAGATTTGACGTTACTCGTCCCAAGCTTCTCATTTACCTCGCAGAGAGATTTGGCATTATTCGCCTCAAGCTTCTCCTCATGTTCCTCAGAGAGAGATTTGATGTTACTCGCCTCACGCTTACGGAAGACTCCCCAGAAGAATTTCTTTGTTTTTGATGAGAAAGCATCTGAAAAGATTAAAGAAAACAAAATTTCTTTAAATCACAGGAATATATAAAAGAAAATTGGTGATTGGATGCCCATTTCCCCACCTTGCCACAAGTCTTTTGGGTAAATCTGTGGAGCCAAACGATTTCAAACAAATATCAGATGACGAGAATGACTGAAATGAGAATCTGCTATTAAAACATACATTGTTCATACTGCATGTTCTCGAATCTAGTGAAGATTTGACATTTTAGGAACATTCACTTTTGGTTGGTTATCTTTTTGTAGAATTTATGTAGTCTCTCATTCAAGAGAAACACAAATTAAACAAACATGAATAACAAGTTAGAAGAGGAAAAAAAACACAGAAAAAACACTTCATAGCTCTACTCAGAAGAAAACGAATAACCATAACTATATGAGTATATTCCAACAGGAATGAAAATGATAACATGTTAAATGCAGACTATATATGCAAGCAACATAGGGTGAATGAGAGGTAACAGATTCCAATATCTACAAAACCTACCTCGATCTAGACGAAGTGGATTTAGATATTAAGTGGGTCAGTCAAGACTTTGGTAGAAACTTTATAGCCCATAAGCTGGGAACTTTTCAAACTAAAAACTATCAATGAAGGTATTGCACAGAATTGTATGAACTTATGACTAGAAATTTCCCAGATGAGAAAAGAACAGCGTTATACACCTCAGTTATCGAATGAAATTTAAGGACAATTTCAACTTTTCTCTCTCTTTTCTCTTGGCATCCTCCTATTGCACCCAAGAACAAAGGATATTCTTATGTTTACACATGGTCTACTATACCAATTTTAGATATTAGAGTAAATTAAAAAAAAAAAAAAAAAAAAAAAAAAAGAACAAGAATAAAACAAATTAGTATTCCCAGAAAATCTTCAACAGGAAGAATCATGCGAGAGAGTTAAAGATGCGGTCATTGCAAAACAAATGGGAAGATAGATGAATCTAAATACTACGAGGAGACTAGATGAAAACTCACTCTGAAAATCTACATTGAGCTGTTTAGATGTGAATATTAACAACTCAATATCATTAACATAGCCTATCATGATTGATCTTTGGACTTCCATGAGGTCAAACAGCTTGTTATGCATCGCTCTCGATCTGCGATTCAACTAAAGAATGAGTCATTTTTTCTGTTTCAACAACTGATCTCCCAAAATAGTCTTAACGATTTAAGAGTAAAAGGAGATGGACCTTTCAGAGTTATCAGCAGAAGAAAAGAAGTACAATGAAATGTCTGCAAGATGAGCACCACTGTCCCGGAAGAGATCAGCTGAATCATGAAGCCGAGGAAGCATTTTTACTTGAAGAACTGGAGGCATCTTTTGTGAAGTTTCATAGGCTTTACGATGGACTCTACAAGGAGGTTGTGCCTGAAACCCTTCAATTAGTTCTGATACAGTATTATCAACAATGCTGAAGCCTCCCCTGAAGAAAGAAAAACGAGTCAATGAGTTGAGAGAGCGACACAGGCATGCCCACAGTTTGGTTATCATATTAACATTCCTTGAATTTGATTCTTAATCAAGGAATGATTTTACAGCATCAAAAAAAAAAAAAAAAAGGCTACAAGAAGATATTTTTAAACCAAAAATAAAAGAAATGAACGGACAAGCAACCCACTTCCAAGTTATAAGCTGAGTAGGAAAATAAGTACGATACAGCACAATAGCATGTTGCATATTTTCCGGCTCTTCAGCCTCCACATTCGAGCGATTATCTTCAGCAAGATCATTAGCGTTACCACCTAAGAAAAGTTAAACGTAGTTGAACAAATCAAAATGATCATCTGAGTCGCCACCAGAAGTCATTTTAAGCATCACCGAAAAGTTCTCAAATAATATAAACAAATTAAACTTCTAGGACCCATACTATTATTTATTTCTATTTTTCACCTTTTCGCTCTCCAATGAGATGTGAGTAAAAAGAAACAAATATAACATGTACTAACGTAATGTGATATAGATCAGTCCATAGAACCTATAGACACAAATCAATATGTAAAATCCATTCCAAAGAACTATATGACCAGCACCAATATCACATGGTAAATTGCTTGATGGTAACTGTGGACACGGTGCTTCTTCAGCCAGTTCTGTCTCCATCTTCTCACTTAAAGTTCCAAATTTTTTATTCTCTGAGGTGATTATGGGAGCAACATTTCTCATATTATCTGCAATACCAATCAACTATTATTTAGTTTCATCAACTCCAAAGAATGTCACCAAATCCATTGTGATGCTTCTTTTTTTTTTTTTTTTTTCTTTACAAACAAATTCAAAGAAAGATCCGAAATATAAGAATCCTCAGATTGATTCCCCTACCTGGATCATTAGATGTTGAAGATAAAGGTGCACAAGATGATTTTTCGGTAAAATTATCTTTCTTATCTTGAGAAGCTTCAACATCTTTTGGCTGAGAGTAGAAATCGATTAATTGCTTTTGTTTCGCACGCCACTTCCGAGATTCGGGGGAACTTCTTTCTAGAGTTGAGATCATAAGAGTACAAATTCAATTACATAGACATCAAAACAACGAAAGTAGTTGGTCTACAACACTTAATAGTAGGACAAATGCACTTACAGCACAAAGTAACAAGTCAATAATGAATTCCTAAAAATTTATACATCACACTCAAGAGAGGATAAAGTTTGAAATTGAAAGTGTTTATCTGTTATTTAATCTGCAAGTACTATACCCCATTAATAAGTGTGCAAACATAAGAATATTTGACAACATGGAAGCCTCCAAAGCTCAAATTTATGAATCAGACAATCAAAGAGTTCAAAAGTCTCATGTTGTAAAAATTGTGACAACAACAAATTTATCCACATAGCGGGAAAGAAAGACTTAAAACTCAAGAATGTCAGCTATATTCTATCCAAATACTATGAATCCTAAGGTGAACTTGCTTTATAGATTAACCAAACGAAGAATAAAACAGACTGTTTCCGAATACTTCAACTTAAAGCATTACTAATTTCCTAGCACGTGTATCGCCAATGACAATCAAACTTTAGGGAAGTGCTCATACATACATTTATCACTTTTCAGTTTAGTCTGATTAACAACCTAGGGACAATTTGTGCGCAAAATCAAGTCGAGAAGATCTGTCACCTTTGATTTCTTTTGATGTTCGTTGAACCTTTTTATCAATCGTTGGGCTCTTATGCACAGCACCTTCTCTAGAAGGCTTAGATGGTCCTGAATGTATACAAGCAGTTGCTTTTTCTACCCTATCAGGGAAGGACTTTGGGTTGACAGTTCTGGCCTTGATTAGGTTCTTCCGGCACAAGGATGCCATTGTATTTGACGGACCAGATCTCGCGCTCGTGTAAGTCTTACTAGGAGATTTCAATTTAGCAGCCCCTGAGGATAGCGCAATGACTTCATCTGGATTAAGGAATTTAACTTTCCCAGTCTCCACAGGCTTCTGCTTCTTCGAATGAAATTGCCAGCTTGACTTGGCAAATCTTTTGCGACTTGATAATATGTTAGTGTCATGTTGAGCTATATTGGAAGATGACATCAAAGTATCTTCCTTTCCACCAGACTCGACCAAATTCATTTCGTTTTCCGGTAGGCATGAATCACAAACCCAGTCTTCGGGCATCTCGAATGTTAAAACCCGCATGCAATAGCTGGAAGTCAAAATATCAGAGAAATTTTTTTACACCAATACCGAACATAATTAATGATATATAAATACATTCAACAGAAGCAGTAAAAGTGGTATTATGATTTCATCAGATAAGAACATAATTTGAAATACAAAAGTACATAGTCCAAAACACGAGGTGAAAGTAGCGACAACAGAAATTTAATTCACTTCACATAAATAACCTAAATTTTGATAAGTTATAGAAGATATTGAAGATACAAATCAATTTGACAATACGAAGGGACTAATGGACGTATTTGTCGAGATCATCATGCACACAGACATTTACATGCCTAACCATCAGGAAACTCTTGTCTAAATAAAACCAGGTAAAAATAACAGAAAATTGATATGGGGAAAATGTTATAAACAGCATTTAACATAGTTCTTAACAAACGAGATTATATTCATCGAAAACACTATGGTCAAATCCAAATAGAAGGTTGAACAATTAAGGTGCACAAGTCAACATGAATTGTCATGCTTAGAGACGTACAGATGTTCACGAGTTGAGGAGCACCGAGAGCATGTGGCAATTAGGTCTTGAAAACCCACAGAATCACTACCACATACTTCACAAATCTTTTCCTGAAAAAGTAGAAAGAAGACCATGATATTAGGATCTCTAAACACATAGTTACGGGTGATAAAGAACTCAAAACCGAGTCTTCTCATGACTGTTTATCCAATTGGAATTATGCGCCTTGTGTGACCGATTATCACTTAGCATGGACATGACTTTGCAACGTTTGCTGTGTTACTGCGTCAAGCTTATTGAACCCAAAAGTTTATGGAGCTAGAGATTGGGAAATCGACTCGAAAAAAATTGATATTCAAAGTGTCGAATAGTGGCAATGAGTCCAATGAGAAAGCTTAAAACAATAGAAACAAATGGATCAAACAATCAAGAAAGGCAAGTACTTCTTTCTACAACTATTCACTTGTAACTGATGGGGCTGAGTTGGAATATTTAACACACGTATTAGTAATTTTTCGCTCGCTAAGGGTGTTTTTCACATGAATTTCTAATCATCTATGTATCATGGTCTGATAAATGTAAAACACATGCTAAATGAGAGAACCAATTGAACTACACAAAATCTATGTCGAACAAACTCTTCATCCAAGTTTGTCTCTTCTGGCTTTTCTTCCTTTTAAAGGCGAAGAGAATACTACATAGCGAAAGACATAATAATCGTAACTACTTTTTTCAAACACATTTATGAATCTTAGATTAAATATGTAAATCTCTAAACTAATACTAATAAAGATAATCTTCTGTGCTACTTATACATGGCAGTACTTTTTCAAGCAAGCTTGTTTGAAAATTTAGCATTTTCGAATTCAATATAAGCTCTGTTTATGTCAATCCAGCAAGTGTGACAAGTTCATCCATAGATGTTTTTTAAAATTCATTTTTTGGAGCGTGAAAAACACTTGGATTTTGCTCAATACACAATAATCCTTGCGTAACAACGTTAATCTTGAGCAACCAAATAGATGCGACCATTGGATATTCGAATCTTAACAGTACAACTGTGCAAATTTATTATTTTCCATATGGTCGATGAGATTGCTCAAGAGGGTTTTAATGATCCCATGTACTTGCTACAAACTTCGCTCATAAAAATTGGTGAACCAAAAGGGACATTATAACACAATGGTCAATCAACAGAGGAGATTTTGTATAAAAAAATAATCATAATAAAATAAAACAAAAAACACGACCACAAAGTACATTTCATTATAAGTCAATAATGATTGACAAAAAAACAGAATATGAATTTCACAAATCCACGCATTTCTCCACCCAAAATAACCTGACCCATGTTCTACGTGAGAAACTTTTCCATACCATGAGGAATAATAAAAAAAAAAAAAAAGAAATACATTTCTATGAAAAAAAAACAAATATACAAAACTGAAAATGTTATACGAAAAAAAAGAAAAAAAAAAAAAAATATATATATATATATATATCAGTTTACTTTTTTTTTTTTTTTTTTGCAGCAGAAAAACAACATATTTTCACCTTCTTTGAATATTAAAATCAATACCCATTTTGTAAGAAAAATTTTCTGTTACACCCAAAATCGTCATTTGTAAGAACTTGAAAGAGATCAATGATCATGACCGTAAAAGCTACATCAATATCCTCGTTCACTTTTTATTATTTGTTTTTTGGGCTAACTTTATAATGATATTAAAAAAAAAAAAAAAAACCCTACAGATTCTTCTTTTTTCCTGATTAAGAGAAACCCATTTCACAATTTACAAATTGTAGCTACAAGACGTTAACAAGCCAACTAAACTATGAAATGGTCATTCACATTTCTCTTTTCGACGGGAAATGAAAATGGGAAAAATAACCATTAACAATACACACACACACACACAAAAGCCCTTAAAATAGACTGAAAAATAAAACTTAAACGGTTCACCAACGCTGAACTATTTTATTGCTTCGGTTTGGTATAAATTTAAAAGACAAAAAGAATCTCCATTGATCAGTCAAAATATGGCCCACAAAGTAGAGACAAATAAAGAGACAGAGAAACAAAAGAGAATGGTTTGCTTTTATTATTTCTCTCTTACCATGTGGGTCTCCATTGATCAATGCTTTACTCGGAGACTGTGAATGGTATTATTTGATCCTTTTCAGTTTTTTCTTTTTCTTTTTTCTTTTGTTTATTTTTCTTCTTCTCTTGGACTTGAAGGTCTTGGTCTTCTTGGAGACAGTGACAAGCGAAGCGAGTTAGACAGCAGAGGAGTTTTATGGAGAAAATACAGACAGAGAGAGTGCGCAAGAGAGAGAGAGGGAATTGTGTAAGGGAGGCTTTATTACATTTTTGCCCCTTTGTGGTTTTTTTTTTTTTTTTGGGAATAATTTTGTATCTTCATTTTTTTTTTTTTTTAGATATAAGACTTACTCAAAAGATCTTACTATTCGAAATTAGTTTTCACCAAAAAAAATCGTTTGTGAATTTTTCCTTATTTATAAGTCTATATTTAATTAGACCTTCAAAATACTTATAAATTGGTCTCTAATTAGTATTCGTAATATATTAATCAATAATACTAACAACGGAAATTTCTTAAAAAATCTATGAGTTTTATCACAATTTTAGTTTCGTCCTTATTTTTAAATAATCATTCAGTTGTTAAATATGATCTAAAATTATCTTTTATCACAAATTTAGTCAAACATAACACGTAAACTGACATTTATACCCATAAAAAAGACAAAATCATTTGCAACCCTCAACTCTCTCTCGCACCTCGACTGTCCCCGCTCTCTCTCTCCGGGTTAGCAAAGCCGAGTCGCCCCACATGTGTCGCACCACCCTGCTTGACGTTGTCGCTCGCCTACGCGCGGCCGCCTGACCCCGACCCCGGTGAACCACCTCGCCAACAACCCGCGGCCAACCTTGAGTTGCGTTGCCTTCGGCGACCTTTGCGATGCCACGAACCCGAGTCGCTCAAGCTGAGACTCGCACACTGCCATGGCGCTTCCCTCCGCTCGACACAACTGAGCTTCGAGAGCTTTGAGCGTCGTCAGTCCCGATTCGCCTGACCCTGTGCCACTCCACGCATCTTCAGTCCCGATCCGCCGCACCTCGTCACCGCGTGAAGCCCCAAGGTCCAACACCGCCGCCCTCTTCTCAACAAGTCCAGTACGCACGGCCACCTCAGATCTGAGCACCACTCAGTCCAGCCTTTGCGTCGTCATCGGAGGTTGATGAGCCAACGCCTCCGCCCATTCGCGCACCTCCGCCCTTCCTCGACCCTCTGCAACCTCCGCAACATCTGCTCCTACGCGCACCTCTGCACCCTTCGCACGTCCGCCCCTTTTTTTCTTAATCTTTTATTTATTTTTGTTTTAATTCTAAGGGTAATTTCGCCATTTCTATAAAATATATGTACTTAAGTCAACTCAAATATAACAAAAGGTATGTTTTCGGACAAGATTTAACAACTGAACTACTATTTAGGAATTTTCAAAAACATCAAGAAGAAACTAGAATTTCGATAAAACTTAAGGATGTTTTAGGAAATTTCGCATACTAACAAATACCTTATCTGTTTATGGCTTTTGCTACACCAATCCTTGTCGTCCATCACCGTAGACCCCACGTGGGACCCACCGTGGGGCCCACGATGATGGACGGTCAGGATTGGGTGGCGCTTTTGACCGTAGTATCACTCTTAAAGAAAATAGTGGGACCATGATAATCGGGTGTGGGCGCGCTTTGATGTTACTAGCTGTGGGGACGCACGTTGTACAAGAATTTTTATTTTATTTTTTTGGGCTAAATAAAAGGAGTTGATTAGTGAGTCAAAGTGTTGGACTAGCAGACTAAGAGCATCCACACTCTTAACTCTAAAATAGAGCAACTTTTGTTATATTTTGGAGCAAATTCTACACCAAATTTATCAATTATCTCCACCCCATTACTCCAAATCTTACTCTATAAAGAATATTCTCTGCTCATATTCTTTTTTTCTTATTATAATAATCAATTTATATTCTTAAAAAAGTACCCATATATTAAAATATAATTTTCTTATATCATGAGAAATAAAATTTTGATTGAATAAATTATATAAGTTTTGCTCCATACACGGTTCCTTTGCACTAAAATGAAACAATACTATTCATTTGCTCTAAAGTAGGGCACCAAAATGGAGCAAGGATGGAGCTTTTTTTTGCTCTAAAATGACGTTGCGGCAGGATAATAGAGCAAGGTTGTGGATGCTCTAAGCCATTGGCGTGCTCGCTAGTCGCCAGAGGCTTATGGAGGACAATTTGGGAGGGAAAAATCCGTTTCGTTCTTATTTATAAGGGAAGGTAATCCATCTGAATTATGACACATTGACACCAAATAAATGAGCGAACATAGCAAATAAAGTATAAACGATTGAACATAGCAAGATAATGATTGAACTTTAATCTATACATATATAATAAAAATGAGTGGGGTTTACTGTTCATTGTCTCACAAATCACTATTCATTTAGGGGTTAACTTATCTTGTCTTTTTCTGTTTTTTTTTTTTGCTCCACCATACGCCACCCTAATCTTACACAAGGGTTGCCATGTGGCGTCCTCTGTGGACGACACGCGGCATTTTCGTTTTTTTTTTCCTTTTTAATTTTTTTTCCTTTTAAAAAATTGCATTTAAGGGCCTGAGAAATTTTAAAGGGCTTTTTCGCAATTTTAGGGGATTTTTTTGCAAATTCATAAATTTTGGAGGTTTTTTTTTTTTATAAATTCTCTT
The DNA here is from genome assembly GCA_018132145.1 of Boehmeria nivea var. tenacissima. NCBI lineage: Eukaryota > Viridiplantae > Streptophyta > Magnoliopsida > Rosales > Urticaceae > Boehmeria > Boehmeria nivea. Next base: position 6,509,403 of record CM030882.1, read on the forward strand.
TCTCTTTTTTACTTTTTGTTTTAATCGTTTAAATAGCTATTTTTTTTGCTGTAATGATCTCGGGAAAAAAAATTTCTTGCCACAGTTGGATTCAGAATATTTTTCTCAATCTTTTAACACTCATTGTCATATACTTTTTTTTAACGTAACTATTATTTGATTTATTTGTTTTAAGCTTTTATTTTTATTTTTTAAGTTTGAAAATTTTTAAAAAGCTCTTGTATTTATATTAAATGATAAAATTAACTCTTTAATTATTCAAAATAACAAAAATATCAATTTTAAAAAAAATTAACAAAAATACACTTTATTATTTCTTTCGTCGTGTCATATTTTTTTATTAATTATCTACGCACGTGTTTAAAAATTAGTTTAAAAAAAAAGCTGAGTTACAAAAATTGATTAAAATTAAATAAGTTTTAAAAAAATAATACATAATTTAAAATATGAAAAAAATAGCTATGTCAAAAGTTTTATAACAGAAAGAGCAAAAAAAATATTTACACTTTTGAAAAAAAATTAATAATTCAAATTTTAACAAGTAAAAATTAAAATGTTACAAAAAATCTTACTCAATATATGAATATTTTTTCTACTATTTTTTGCTATAATATTCTTGGTTGGTTATTTTTTAATATTTTGAAACATGTGCTAGTTTTAAAAAACATAAAAAAAAATTGCTATTTATTGTAGTTTTCCTTTTAAAAATAGAGAATTTTTAGAAAATAGTCATTTTTTATATGGTAATTTTAAAATAACCAATGTATCAAAATTTTAAAAAATTAGTCATTCATAAATTTTATTACCTTTGTAAGAAATTTATTATGATAATTTTTATGTGTAATTTTGTTATTGTAAGAATTTTCATACATTGGTAATAAATATTTTATGACTATATTTTTAAATTTTCTGAAACTGTATGGCTACTTTTTTAAAAATTCATCTTTCATAATGATTATTTACTTAATTGACCGTAAAAAAAATAAATTAATGTATAAAGTATTTTAAGGAAATATCTATTTTTTAAACACATGTTTCAGAAAATATTCATTATTTTATAATAATAAATGCATCGGGTCCGTTAGCAAAATAGTCTATTGGAAGCCCAACTTCTAAGATATTGACCCAGGTATCAAATATTTAAGTTATTAGCCTATAGGGGTCCCAAATATACCTGAACTACCAAAAATACCACTAATGTTACAAAAGCCCACAAACAAAACACTTCAAATCCTCGAACAAACAAACCAAAAAAATCTTGCGCTCAAAACCCTCAAATTTCATAAACAAAACCCTAAAATCCGCCATAACCGAATGAACTCAATCTCAACCTCCCAAAATCTGATACCAAATCTTATCAAAAAGAGATCATTAGCACATAATTATTTAGTCCAAGATTCTAAATTTAGAAAGGCTGTTATATTGGGTCAAGGTAAATGAGAATATATCACAATAACTCATCTATCTTTCAATGAAAAAATGAAGCTCCTTTCATTAACGAACTAAGAAATGCTTAATGATGAATGAATGTTGATAACCCTAAATTCAACTATAAAAATAGAATAAAATAGTTGGAATGTCTCAACCAAACAAGCTATAATTCAACCACACTTCTTCACCCATAAATAAGGCCAACTTTTTACATCGTGGGACACACTCAACACTCCATTAGCTCTTTTTCCATTCGGGAGTACCAATTTTTCTATTATTTTTCGCTCTTTAAGATGTTAGTTTGAGTATCAATTTCTCATTCACCCAAATCGCAATGCAAGTGTATAAATACCAAGTTGATCTCCACGTGAAAAATAATGCATATCTATTAAAACCCGTCTATAATATGACGTGGGTCTCACTTAAATTGATGTAGGTTCTACTCAAATTCAAAGAGTGTCAATTGCTCCAAACAAAAATTTAGGGGGTAATATTTAAAAACCTAATAAGGCCATCTCCAACCACAAATTCTATTTTTTTTCTTTATACTCTATTTTTAGAGTAAATGTCATCATTAAATAATATTTCATCTCCAATCTACTATTTTATTTTTAACTCTAAAAAAGAATATTCTCTTTAAATTCTTTCTATCTCATTTTTTAAATTATTATTTTTCCAATAAAATACTATAAGGGCTCACTATTAATTAAAAAAATATTAAAAAACTCTAAAAGAAAAAATAGAGTATGAGTAGTGATACTGATCTATATTTAGAGTATCACTATTCGCCACTCTAAATTTGAAGTTGATTTTTAGAGTCGGTTGGAGGTTTTAAAACTCTATTTTATAGAGTTTGAAGTGGAATACGAAGAGGGTTGGAGATGCCCTAAGTCATCGACGCAAATTACTCTTTTCTTTTCTTTAGTTTTCAAATCTCACTGAAATTTTGATGTTATTGGATCTTTTCCTTTAGTTATTGCATTGAAAGACTAAATTTTTCAGAAATGTTCAATGAATACGAATGCATTTACATCTCATAATTTAAGGCTGAATTTAATACAAGTAATATAGTCAGTGGCCGCCAACTTTAAAACTTATACAATAAGATTTATTTAATAAATTAATGGTGTGTTTGACAATACAAAATCGTTAGGTCCGTATTAATTATCTCATTAACTGCTTACGGTATGCCTAACTGGCTCAATATACGGGATTTACACAAGAAGAAATTTTGATGAATGAAATAAAATAATATTTTAGAGATTATTAAGCAAATAGTCATTTTTTAAAATAAAATTTTGAGAAAATAATCAATATTTTTATTAGTTAAGAGAATAATTATTTTTTAATTACGTAATGATGTGATTTTACATTTATGTCTCTAATTTTTAATGGATCAGTGATTAATTTTTAATTTTTTGAAACGTCGATTATTTCTCGAAACATGTATTAAAAAATGACAAAATACCAAATAAACTCAAAATATTAATGGCTGTGATAAGCCTTGGCAGGCTAGAAATACTAACGGCAAATTATACTCTCTCATTCACAACTTGCAAGGCTATTGTTATTAATTAAACACTAAATATGTTCTTTCTTCCTATTTTTTTCCTCTCTTTTCCCTCTGTTGTTCTTTCCCAACCACCATTTATACATTCCAATTTTCAAAAGCTTAATTTGCCAAAACCTTCGGTTGGTCCTGAATCCATAACTTTCGATTCCTTTGGTAGAGGACCATATACAGGCATTTCTGATGGCAGAATTGTGAGATACGACAAATTTATCGCTAGTTTTGTAGATTTTGCCTTCACCACTCCTAATAGGTAATATATTTTTTCTTTCAAGAGCTCATTTATTATTATTATTATTATTATTATTATTATTATTATTACTACTACTACTACTACTAACTGTTTTGTGCAAATCATATATATATAGTAGAAAAACATAACAAAATGGGTGACCAAATTTTAAGTTCAAGAAATATTTTTCCCACATTAGCAAAATATCATTGATACATCTATCATTAGTTTTTGCAAATGCTAATGATCAGTCTCTTGTTAGTACGTATTTTGAAACTGATAATATAGATAGTTTAAAAAAATAGAGAGGATTTCATGATCTTGTTGTGTTTTAATATACATGAATCATTTTAATTTTGAGAATTTTGATTTAATTACAGAGTTATGGTGGAAATTATAATACGATTTTTTAAATAAATAGCCATATTTTTATGTATGTTTTTAACAATTAGCCTATGTTTGCTTTTATTAGCAAAATAGCCATACATTCGTGTTTAGATTTTTGAGACTGTAGTCATTAGTTTTTTGAATTCTGTTTTTGTTGTTTGTTGCAGACAATATTGTCTAAAATTTTGTGTCTCTAGTCATGAAATTTGTGACTTATTTGGCTGTATATTTTTTTGCTATTTATAAGATATTTTTTATTTAGTAATAAATTTTATGAAATTGGTTGTATAGGCAATCATTTATTTGTGAGTTGATTATTTTGTTAATGGATGTTTAAATTTTTTATTGTGTTTATTTCAAATTTTCTGAAATTTTGTGACTATAGTCACAAATTTTATGACTGTGTATTTTATTTATTTAGTCACAAATTTTATTTCTTCAGTCATAGATTTTTAGATGGTGACCTGATGACTATTTTGCTAATTTTTCAAAACGTGGGCTATATCTTTAAAACATGGACTGCAAAATGGCTAAATCCTTAACTGGCCCATTATAATATTGTTAGCCCCTATCACAATTTTTCTTATAATTAATCGAATATTATATGAAGTTATGTACAGAGACAATTGCGCAAAATGAAGTAAGTAATATTTTAATATGGTATTTAAGAAAGTGAGAAATTGTAGTGAATATCGAATTTTTAATACCTAGTTTACATAACGATGATCAATTAGGTAAATAGTCATTTTAGACTTTGTGTTTTACAAAAATAGCCACGGTTTCAAAAAATATAAAAACTAGACATAAAATATTTCTTACACATGAAAGAAATTTCTGACAATAACAAAATTACACATAAAAATTGCTGTAAGAAAATTTCTGACACATGTAAGAAATTTTTGAAAATTTTCTTCTTTAATTTTTTGAAATTGTGGATATTTTTTAAAATTATTTTCTAAAAAGTGCCTATTTTCTTAAAATTCCCTTGAAATAAATACTCAATCTTTTGAAAAATATAAAAAATACCCAAGCCATTCAATTACTTACATAGTAGTAGCTACTAGTAATTGACTTAATTACGAAAAACATATTGAAAATTTTTAAAAATTAACCACTTTTTAGAAAAACAATTTTAAAAAAAATTGCCACAGTTTTAAAATTTTAAGAAAATAGTCATTTCAGTAATAAATTTCTTACAACAAAATTTTTGTGTAATTTTGTTATGGTAAGAAATTTCTTACCTGTGTAAAAAAAAAAAAAATTATGGCTGGTTTTTAATTTTTTTGGAACTATGACTATTTTTTTAAAACACACAATCTAAAATGGCTATTTGCTTAAGTGACCCAAACATATGCTAGTATATAAAGAATTGACTACTTACTCAATTATTTAAAAGTTTGTTCATTGTTGTGTAAAGTTTGAATATTTTCTTACTTCACCCTTAAAATATCGAGGAAGTACATTTAATATTAAAAAATTACAGCAAATAGCACATTTTTTATACGCATTTAAAAAATTACACATTTTCTAAAAAAATTAAAAAATAGCACTTGTCACAAATTTTATGACAAAAAATATTGACACATTTATTATTTTTTTAACATTTTATAATTTAAAAGTAAATTTTCAAATGATAAAAATTTTCTAACAAATGTGACAATATTTTTTTCATAAAAATTTCTAATGAGTGGTATTTTTAATATAAAACAAGTACTATTTTTAAAAGACCTATTTAATTTGTATATTTTTGCAACTCACCCTATAATATAACTATTTATTGTAATTTATGAAAACAAAAAGAAAATGAAACATAAAGACAGATAATATATATTATAAAATTTATAACTTTAATTTCTAAAGTTTTCGATTAAACGACATATCAATATCTGTTGTTTTCGTATTGATGTTTCCATTGTTGTGCCTGTAATAAAAATTTGACACACAAATTAAATTAAAAAAATGAAAAAATTGAAATATGATTACAAAAAAAATAAGGGTCCTTTTGGTATTTAGCTATTTTCTAATCCATGCATAAAAAAAAATAGTCAAAGTTTCAAAAAATTTAAAAATTAGCCATTAGCCAATAGAAAATTAAAAGTACAAAGGTAAAATCAATACACCATGTAGTTAAGAAAATGACTATTTTCTTAATTAATTGAAACATTGACTATTTTCTTAAAATATTCTTTAAAAATAATTATTTACTTAATTCGAAACAACGGATCTAATTGCCTAAAGTTCGAACGAATGAAGTATATATGGTTAATTTTGTCACGTAATGTAGTGCGTTGCTCCAAACAAATTGAGTTGTGACCCATTTATTTGTTTTGGCCATTCCATTTATATTTATCGAATAAATGAAAGGTGAAATGGCAGCAAATACCAAATATTTTTTATATTTTTTAAAATAGCATATGGTTTAAAATATTTTTAAAAATACTAATAATTAAAAAATTTATGAGAAAAAATTTACGCATTTATCAAAGATTTGAACATTTCAAATTTTAAGAGCAAAAAATATAATGTTAAAAAAATTCTTACAAACGTGTCACTACTATTTTTGTCATAAAATTTTGGATAAGTGCATGTGCTATATTTTGAGAGACCCGTTCAATATTAGCCTTATATTTTTGCAAGTCTCCCTAATAGAGAGAAATTAACCATACATTTCTCTAGTGTGTATTGAGAGAGAATTAATTTAGAGTGAATATTCGATTTCAGCAATTAGTTTAAATCGATATCTAGCTAATTTTTCAAAATTTCAAGAAAAATTCATAAGTATTTGGGTCACTTTGAAAGAACCATATCGAAATTGTCTCATGATAGTTGAGTTATATTAATGGAATGTCGAGAAATATATGAAATTAGTTAACACATCTAATAAATGTTGACTATATTTTTCTAATTACTAAAAAAAAGTTTACTAATTACGCTGTACTTATTTACAATATAATATAGGGGGCTTCTATTGCCACCCCTATTTCTGCTCTCCACACCCCCTAAATAAAAATTATTTTTTTTTATATTTTTAATCATTTATTTGTATTTGTGTTGTTTCAAAAATACCTTTAAAAGTATAAAAATTTGGTTTCTTAAATAACAGTTAATCATTTTTTATTGTGATTTTATTTTTTTGGGATGCAATTTTATTTTTTTTTATTATCATTTGAGTATGAACCTCGTTGTAGTGCACACATTTTTTCTCCAAAACCAAACTTGCAGAACCGCACACACCATTTTTTCAAAAATAATTTTCAATTTTCGTTAGTGTGTATAAAAAATTGTGTGTGCGGCTCTGCAAGTTTGGTTTTGGGGAAAGAGAGTGTGCACTACAACGAGGTTCATACTCAAATGATAATAGAAAAAGAAAATTGAATCCTAAAAAAATAGGATCATAATAAAGAATAGTTAACAGAAACTAAATTTTTATACTTTCGAAGGTATTTTTAAAACAACACAAATACAAATAAATAATTAAAAATATTAAAAAAACTAATTTTTATTTAGGAGGTGTGAAGAGCAGAAATGGGGGTGGCAATAGAAGTTCCCTATAATATAATATGTGCGTGTATATGCCAATTAAAAAATTAGTCATTTTAAAAGTAATTTGAAGGATGTCAAAATTAAGGATATAGCCATTAAATACTTTAATGGACATTAATATCAATGATAATTATTTTAAAAAACCGCTCAAATCAAATAAAAAATCTCCAAAAATTCCGCTTATTCAACTTTAAAAAGCAAACAAAACTTATTATTACCAAAATTTTCATCGACTGTGATAAAATAAAAAATAAAAAAGACTAATGTCTCAAATTTCTAAAACTATGCCCTTAAAAATTAGTCTAAATTTTGACTAAATCCTTAAAAATCTCGCTCTTATATATATATATATATATATATAATTTTGACCCTCATGAATATATTGATTCAGGTCCAAAGCAGTGTGCGATGGAACTAATGATCCAGCATTGCGCCCTATTTGTGGGCGACCATTAGGTGTTGATTTCTACATTGGGAAGAATAAGCTGTTTATTGCGGATGCTTTTGAAGGGTTGTTAATGGTTGGCATTCACGGAGGACTTGCAACCCTACTTGCCACTGCAGCAGAAGGGATACCTTTCAAATTTCTCAACGGTTTGAGTGTTGATCAGCTAGGGGGAGATGCTTATTTCTCAGATTTTAGTGCGGTTTTCTCGCAAAGGTATTTTCTGTTGTACTAGACTACTTCTTTTATATATATATAAGAACAATTAGATTTGATACCACTGAATAAGGCACTGGCATGTGGGAATTTTAAGAAAATAACCAATTTTTAGAAAATGATTTTAAAAAAGGACCAGTTAAGCAATTAGTCATTTTAAAGGTAAAGTTTGAAGGATTTAGTCATAGTTTCACGAAATTAGGATTTAGCCATAGCATGTAATATTTTTTGTAACATGTAACATATATGCGTGTACAAAATGTAACATTTTTTGTAACATGTAACATAAAATGTTATACTTTTACACGTATATATGTTTAATGTAACAAAAAATGTTATATTTTATGGCTAAATCCCTAATTTCGTGAAATTATGGCTAAATCCTAAAAAATTACCTAAGTTTAGTTATATGTCTAAAAAACTCTTTAAAAAATAGTCATAGTTTCAAAAAATTTAAAAAGTTGCATTTGTCAGAAATTTTTTGACAGCAATTTTTATGTGTCATTTTGGTATTGTCAGAAATTTCTGACATGTATAATGACTAATTTTTAAATTTTTTGAAACTGTTACTATTTTTTTAAAACATATACTCAAAAATGACTAGTTACCTGACTATATATATATATATATTAATATGTTGTAAATGCTAATTGCGATGCTCTATAACTCTATTACATCATGAGATGTTGCTACTCGCTATATTGTTAATCAAATTGTTAAATGAATTGCTTAATATTATATTAGGAAAAATTCAATAAAGGCTTATGACACTCATCAACGTGCCATTTAACTTTCAAAAAGTGTCAAATGACCTCCTAATTTTACATATTTTCACAAATATATTCTTCTGTCAATTATTTTATTAGGAGGAAAAAAGGACATGCGAGTATAATGTGATTTTATTTTGAAATGTATATAAGTAAAATAACCTATTATCTTCTTATTAGTAAATTTGGGTATAATTTTCACTATTTTCTTTTTCTATTTTTTTTTAAAACGTAAGATGGTGGGGCAAGGTCCAAATCAATTTTGTTTTACCTTTTACCTCCCTTGCGCATTAATTGATTTGATCAATCTTTATAGTTTTTTATAAATGTTGAAATTAAAACCAACAATATTTTTCGCTTGTTTCGGAGTATCTCTCTTTATTTCTCGAGGGAATTACCATTGATTAGGGTTTTCTGGTTTGTTTTGTTAGGATTGACGTAAGATTTTGTTTTGTTGATGTGCTTTTGTTGTAATTTTGTGTTGCTCTGGATATTCATATTGCTACAGTCAACGACCATAATTCATTTGGATGAATGCAGAGATTAGGATAAGAGCATGATACATTTGTGGTATAAAATTTGGGGACTTTGGTTTTGCATTTGAGATTTTTAATTCGGTTGGATCTGCACAAAATATATGGGAAAATGCAATTTTAGGTTATATTTGCAATATATGTTGAAGTATGATTGTCATTTAAAAAAAAAAAGTTTGATTATACTTGGTTATAATTTGTCGAATTGGGGAATTAGTGAAGTGCTAAAAAAACTAAGTGTATAATTTTTACAATTTTAGGGAAATAATATAATGGTCTAATTCAAAGTAAATATTGCTTATATTCAAAGAATTTTCATGTCTTTTTCATGCATAAAAGGGTAAATTTTTCAAATTTAAAGATAAAATATCTGTTATGAGTCATTCTTAAAGCATGTCAAATCACTTTAAGGATATATCGTTGACGATCACTATCAACGACGATTTTAGGGAGATCATTAGCAACAAATGTCGTCATTAAAAACATCATTTATGTAGTTAAAAAAAAATTCATGAATGGCTATTTTCTTTAATGTTAAACATGGGCTATTTTTTTTTTTTTTTTAAATCACACTCTAAAAATGGCTATTTTCTTAAAATTCCCTAATAAAGTATTTAGTGACATAAAATATGATCTTGCAGTGAAATCCAGCAAGCAGTTGCCGCCAACGATTCAACAGGAAGATTGCTCAAATATGACTACAAAAGTAGAAAAGTCACGGTGCTGCAAAGCGGCCTGGCCGGGGCAAACGGCGTGGCGCTAAGTTCCGATCGCTCCTACGTTCTCGTAGCGGAGTTTCTCGCAAATAGAATTCTGAAATTTTGGCTTCGCGGCCCCAGAGTTCTCACGTCGGAGGTCGTGGCCACATTTGAGGGACGCCCTGACAACATTAGGAAGACAAATTCAGGAGATTTTTGGGTGGCAGTGACCATAGAAAGGACTACTATCCCTACAGCGATAAAAATCAGTGGAAATGGAAAGATCTTGCGGACTTTGCCTCTTAATCCTTATTACAATGCAACAAGTGGTTTCTCTGAGTTTAAGGAGTTTGGCAACAAGTTTTACGTTGGATCTGTGATGGAAAATTTTGTTGGTGTCTTAAACTAAGTACAGATTTTGCGTTTGGGCAAAATCTGGCTAGCCAAGCGATCCCTATATACAACTATATGCTAACTAGCTAGCTAATAAAATAATTGGCTTGCCTAATATAATACTATATATCTGTAGAACGCACCTATACCTTGTGATGAAATACTTTATATCGATATTTAACACTATAAAACTTGTTGCCATGCTAGTTTTTAATTATTTGATGGGAAAATTACCAATATAATTGAGTGTTGAAAGAATATTGTCTGTTTAAAGGGGTAATTTAGAATATTTGACGGTGTAGTTGGATGTGTGCCAAATTTACCTTAACAATTCTCTGCACTGAAATTAGCATAAGAAAAAGTAAGGTTCGATCCTAGAAAGATATATAGTTGCTGTAACGACCCGACTTTTCGGACCGTTACCTTTAACTTTAACTATCTTTTAAAACTTAGTTCTCAAAATTCCAGAGAAATTTTTTTTTTTTTTGAACATAGTTACATAATAGACTAGTAACTTATTAATTAAGATCTTTCGTAGAATTCTTTTTATATTAAAGAAAATGACATTTAGAAATAGTAAAATAAAACCTGCAAATAATATTGTCTTAATACATAACCAAAATGTGAAGTTTAAAATCCACAGTTTCAATCACCAGTACTATTTTACTTAAACATGACTTTAGAACATTAAAACATAGTTATAAAAGGTTCCTTAAGACCATAACAAAATATTTAATAAAACATCAGCGGAAGACTTTTTAGCGGTTTGCCCAATCTACCCTTTGCCACGCACCCATCACCGTCGCTTGTCCAATCCATCAAAATATCATGGTGCGGGTTTCTTACCTACAGCACGAACAACTTAGGTGAGCTTTACGCTCAGTGAGTACAAATACAATTCTCACAAAATATATGTCATGAATGAATGTCAAATTATGCTTCATTATGAATACTTTTAAAAATATTTTCTTCTATTGGGATCCCCTATGTGTACGTACCAAGTGCGCGCGATCAAATGGAAAGTCAAGGTTTGCAAGGTCCCCGACTTCCACGGTCAATTACTTTCGTTCATTAACCCTCACCTTAGTGGAGGGTGGTACGACACCTTAATTTCTTAAAACTTAGTAGTCACGTCTTTACATTAAGTGATCATGGCAAAATGTAATGCTCGTAGACATGTTTAGAATATATGCTAATATAGTTCAAAGCATCACACATAACACATCATCATTTCATAAGCATCATAGTGAATGTATAAACACATAATATATAAAGAATATGACAAACATCATGACATAAGTTTATTTTAAAAACTATTCGTTGCCGTAGGTGAGATTTGTACTCACTTGATATCCTTGTATTAAGAGTACTTCCTTCTCTTAATGCTCGCGATCGGGTATCTTTTCTGCTTATTAGATAACCCGGCGGATATATGATTAGATTCTACACTAATCATTTTTTTTATTTAACTACTTAATTTGTTCATGAGTGAGTTACTAATATTATCATTAGAACTCAACAATAGATCAACCGATTTTAAATTTAATTCGGCTTGATCTAGTCACATAAAACTAATCAATTAATTAATTAAAATAATTAATTAATTTTCTCACATATATAAATAATTAATCAACTCTTAGAGTTAATTAACAAATTTAACATTAATATTAACAATTATTTAAGTTAAATTTTAACTCGTCTTGATTAATTACTAATACAATTTAAGGTAATTAATTTCTTTAATTAATTTTGTATTAAAATTAATTATCTTCTACATAAACATAATCTTAAAATAATCAATTATAAATTGATTATAACATTATTACTTACTAATCCTCAAGAGTGATTAATTAATTAGTGTAAATAATTAATCTTGATCTCTTAACTTAAATTAAATAATTTGGTAGATTATTTAATTTAGTTACTTTGATTGCATAAAAACTATTGTTTTAATCAACTCATTAGTTTTAACGAGTTCTTAATTCTTTGTGTTCACTTTAATTAGCATCATTTAAGATTTGGGCTCGTAAAGCCCATTTACCTTAATGTGGTAGTTCAATATTTCGGTTTATAAAACTTGGGCCTTATAGGCCCATTAAGTATCTTCCTAATGGGCTTGAATTAGTGTATTTGAATATTGGGCCTAGGTGGCCCATTACTCACTTTATGGACTAAAAATGATGAATAAGTCCATAAGGTTAATTTTACCATCACTATATCCATAATAAACATGTAGATTCATTAAGACTTATGTTCATTATAAAAACATCTTACTAAATGATTTTAAGTTCATTTTAACATCTCAAAATTAATTTACAAATACTTTGTTTTTAAAGAGGTTGAAATAACAAAATATTCTTTTAGTTTAAAATACTTTACTTTTGTCACAAGAAGTTTTTATAGGTTTTTGAATAATAATAAACAGACCTATTTTCTGATTTTACAGCCCAAAAACGATTTTTGCAGAAAGGTCCTCATATTTTTAGAAATTTACAGTTTTGGCCCAAAAGCCTAAAATATTGACATTTTTGTCCCAAAATCAGTTTTGAAAGATTTTATTGGGAATTACTCCAACCACTGAAATAAACATTTTTCTCTTCTTGGTCAAAGTCTAGTTCATTTATTAACATACTCAAAATAAAAGTCAAAGTTTATAGTATTTTATGATTTTGGCTATAACTTTTTCTGTAGATCATTTTTGAGCTTTTGACGAAAATGAAAGTTTCTTATATTTTTATTGTCTAAAACTTTTCAGTTGAGACTTAAGTCCAAATCAAATTCTATCTTAGACCTTTGCATGTAGACTCATCTTAAACTCACTTTTTCTACTTGTTCTAAGCAGATTCTGGAAAAATATTCTTCACAAAAGTTGTTCCATTTTCTGTTATCTAAAACTTTGTCCCAAATAGGTTAGGCAAGATTTGGCTTCTAAAGTGTCCGAAAATTATCATCTTCTAAAAAGGTCCAAAAATGACATATTTGACAACTTTCTCACATTAGTCATTTTTTGGTTTCTTTAGGCATTTAAATATCTTAACAATCCTTGTACCACAATACAATATCATTTAGCAACTATAACAATGTAACAACATTTCATGTCATAGTCATTTTTTTTTTCCAAGAAAATCAAGCACAACACAAAATGATTTGTAAGTCCTTAAACTAACCATTTTAACTAATAGCACAATACACTTTAGTTATCACAAAAGAGCTAGCCATCAAAGTGTATCTAGTCATTTTCATACAATCATCATACATACAATATATAAATCTAATCTTTTATATTTATCATTGCATGTCAAGAGTATTTGGTTCTAACATTTCACCATCATCATTTCAACTTCAACATAGTAGTATATTTTTGGATTTACAAGAAAATCACAAAAACTCTTCATGCAAAGCAAAAGATAGTGTCTTGGTTCACTATATTTATCTAAACATTATTAACCATATTTGTACATCTTACAACATCATAAGAACCATTTTTAATACTATCTACAACATCAAATAAATTGAATATTTATTTAATGTAAATAATTTGAAAGAAGCTATAGTAACTAAATAATAGAAAAGGTAAGTGATTATACCTTTTTGTCTATACTTTGTTTGTGGATATCTCTTCTTGTTATTTTTTTTTCCTAGAAGATTAAATCCTCACCAAGAGGTTATTTAAATTAGTTACCATAACCATAATGATAAAATATTTAAAGTGACTAATCACTAGTTTAGAGACTTACCACTTGTGATTAATCCTTCTTTTTCTTCTCTATACTTCTTTGACTTAATGCTCTCGCAACTACCTTGACTAAGGTCTTCTTCAACTTTTGAGAGAATAGATTGAGAGAGATTTTTTTTTTTCCTAAGATGGGAGGCCGGTTGTTCTTAGGGGGAGAGATGAAAATGGTCTTCTAATAAGGTCTTGCTACCTATATATTATAATTGTTACACAAACTTGAAAAGACTACTCTTAATTTGTCTTTTTCCTATTCAACCCTATTTCATTTGATTTATTCTCAATATTATTATATATTAAGAATAAATATATTGATATATGTATATACATATATATCAACTCATATTGATCCTATAAACCATCTGGATGTTTGTGTGTGGAAATGAGATTTTTTTGATAATTTTTACACTCTTTGGTCACTATAATGACTCTCCTACACAAGAGTTGTCATTTCAACTCTCTTTACAAAGTCCTACAAGCAACATAGCCATCATTGCCAATATATATATTTTTAAGTCTATTTGATTGTTGTAGAGAAATGATGACACTTTATTTTGAAGTGTGAAGTGTGAGCATATATTTATATTTATATATTTTTAGTTACAAATGACAAAGTTGCCGTGTATGTGTGCACATATATATATATATATATATATATATATATATTTGCATGTATGTTTTTTTTTTTTTTTTATAGAATAGCAAGGCCTTGCCTTGCCGTGCATGTGACTGAGTATATAGATATATATATATATATATATATATATATATAAAGTCTCTTCTGTCCTCTTTTTTTTTTTATTATTATTATTATTTTTTTAATTTTAGGAACTATTGATGATTTAATTTTGGCCATTGATTAAAGATCAAAATGATCTTGGCCATTAAATCAAAACTATATTGAATTAGACATTTATAATTACATATTCATCATCAAACAAGAAATTATGTAATTTATAAATTAATTAAACACAAATTTCTACTTCATTATTGGACAATTAATCCAATTTTTATATCACAAAATTCTCAAGAGGTTTACATTAAACTTGGGATATTACAGTTGCCCACAATAATATTATAATTAAACGAAATAATTAAGGACCTTTCTGTCATACACCACTTTATTAATACGCCATGTAAAGAAAATGTAACATAGGAAGATACCGGTGTAACAGTTACTTTTTTATTTTTTTTATCAATGTGAGATGGCGTACTCATACACATAGTGTATGGTAGAAATGACCAATAATTAAAATGATTTATTTTAATGGTTGGTAGTTGAGCTAATTAAAAAGAAAGCAAATTAATTAGACGAGAGAATTCAATCAATGGAAAACTTAGCCAAGAGGTATTATCCACCCTAATCATGAATCTTTGCTCACACTGTCAATTTGATTAATTTTGATTAAATTACTGAAGCTACCAATTTTTTTAACATAGATTAATTATTCACGTGATTAATTAATCTCTTATATGCAATTTGTTCTAACACGTGTTGCAAACAGATTCAATGAAGCGTGAAGCAAGACATAAAGGCCTAAATCAAATAACCTACATAGAAAATCTAACATAGGTTCGCTCTAAATTATAAGTGAACGCGCACTCTTCTCACAATTTGCTATTATGATTAAGAACTCAAGATTACGAATCTTTAATCCTAAACTAGCAATATAAAAACGATTAAAAAAATTATAACCAATTAATCATGAACTCAAAATCTCCCTTTGAAGAAAATATGAATTGAAAAATTTATCATGGTTGAAATGATTATGCGCAAGAACAAATAAATATGGACTAGTAGATATCACTTGATCTCACTACAAATAAATATTATAACGCAAAAAATATATCAATGAATTTACCAAGTAATTAAATTCAGAAACTATTTTTCTTTTATATAAAATGTTATTTATTGGATTTATGTTATATTTTGAGTCATCCACTCTACTACCTAATAATACACCCCTTGAGCATGGCTTGCGTCAATGAATTAAAAAGTACGTGTTTTAATTTATTTGAGCAAAAAATGTACCAAATTAGAATATGCAATTTCGGATTTAACGTTTGATCATTTGAGTTGTATTCAAAATGTTTAATCTAAAAATAAAAAATAAAAAAAAAGAAACTGCAAAACAAAGTCATTCTTAGTTCCACTTAATAATCTATGACCTATATAGTATGCTCCATTTGTTTTCACTATGTTTGCAGTAGAGACTTTTAAGGATTTAGCTAAATTTTTTGTTAATTTTTTAAGGATTAGTTATAGTTTCACAAAATTGAGAAATTAGTCATTTTCAACGTGTAACAAATTTTGTTACACAATAAAAATAGTTAATTCTTTAATTTCGTGAAATTATGGCTAAATTTTTGAAAATGAGCTTAAAAATAACTAAAACCCAAATCTTCCAAAAAAAGTATAAATTAAAAGTGCAACACACATTGAGAAGACATGTCATTGCCGATCACTATCAACGATAAATTTAGCGCTATCGTCACCGACAAATATCATCACTAAAAGCGTCATTTCTGCACTTAAAAGCAACAAACAACTATTTGGTGACATAAAATATGAAACGTCTTGCAGTGAAATCCCTCAAGCAGTTGCCGCCAACGACTCAACACGAAGACTACTCAAATAACGGCTACAATAAAGTAGAAAAGTCACGGTGCTACAAAGCGGCCTGGCCGGGGCAAACGGCGTGGCGCTAAGCTCGGATCGCTAGTACGTTCTCGTTGCAGACAATCTGGCAAAGAGAATCCAGAGGTTTTGGCTACGCGGTCCTAGAGCTTTTACGCCGCAGATCGTGGCCGCCTTCGTGGGACGCCGCGACAACATTAGGAAGACGAATTCAGGAGATTTCCGGGCGGCATTGAATATAGAAATTAGGTCATCAGGAGCACAACAGGGATAAAAATCAGTGGAAACGGAAAGATGTTGAGGACTTTGCCTCTTAATCAGTATTACAATGCAATAAGTGGTTTCTCTGAGTTTTAAGGAGTTTGGCAACAAGTTTTACGTTGGGTCTGTGGAGGAAAATTTTGTTGGTGTCTTAAACTAAGTATAGATTTTGCTTTTGGGCAAAATCTGGCTAGCCAGCGAGCCCTATACAACTATGCTAATTAACTAATAAGAAAATAATTGGCTGCTTGATATAATACTATGTATCTATACATCGCACCTATACCTTATGATGTAATACTTTATATCGATATAATATTTCAATAAAACTTGTTGCCATGCTAGATTTTTAATTATTTGATGGGAAAATTACAAATATGACTGAGTGTCTTTAAAGGGGTAACTTAGAACATCACATGCATAATTAAACTCAAGTTTACTCAAGTGATTTCATTTGTCGTTTAAGAAAAGGAAGCCGTTAGAATCTAGTAATTTTTTTAAAAATGAAATTTGAACTTACATATGAACATATCTCAAACAACGTTGACAAACGATTGAGGATGCAGTCATGCAGAGAGTTACCAACAAGATTGAGCCTCCTCTAAATACTCCTCTAAATTATTGGAATCGAGTAAATATTTAATTTTTACTGTTCAAATTTCAGATAGGATAGATACGTTAATATATTTCCAGTTAATATGTTTAGTGTAATTTATCGAGAATTTAATTTTATTTGGGTATATAGCAAGTGCTGATTTGGTTTTTCATTTAAGAATCGTTTGTGATAAATTTTTTCTTTTTTATGAACAGTTGGTGTTGGGTTTTGTTCAATAGTGAGCTAAGTGAGTTGAGTGTGTAGAGAAAACAATGTGTGAAAAAGAGTCTCACATTGATAACTTATAAAGAGAATGCACTCTTTATAAGGAAATGACAATCTAGTGAGTTTAAATTAAGTGCAAGTTAAGAGTGTGCCACTTGGCACACTTACACACTTGCCCACGTGGCGAGCATTCGCGCAAGCGAATCCGAGCACGGCGTGACGGGGCGGGGCGGGGCCGTGGGCAGTGAGGCTGTAAAGGTGCCAATGGCGCCTTTAGGTGCACTTGTGGCACTTGGGGCATGTGGCTCGAGCGAGAGCGCCTCATCAGCGGACTCTCTCACGACGTGGTTGCAGAAGCACCCGGTTTTGGTTGAGCGCGTTAGCGCCGCGGCGCAAGTAGACGTACATGAACAGCATCGCGGCGCTCAGTAATGGCGCCCAGCGGTTAGATACGTTTTTTGTGACCGTATTTCAGCGAAGAGATGCGACTCTATGACTGAAAACCGTTATTTCCTCTACAGAAAACATATTTTAGACGTTTTTAATATATGACAAACATAAACAAAACATCTAGAAACTTGAGAAACACTTCCATTAACAAATCTTTGCCATCAATTGAGTTTTTATTATTGCTTTAGTGCAAACTCAATCAAAGCTTGTCGTATCCTGCGGCGTATTCAGAAGTTGGTCCATAAAGCGAGAAAAGACACAAATACACGGTTAAGGAAAGCGTTTCGCACGTGATTCAAGCCTCGTTCTTCATCGTTTCCTTCAAAATTTCTAACAATCTTAAGCGTTTATTTTGGAGATGGAGACCAAACTTCCGTTGCAACCATCAAATTGATGAACCAAGACTTTGTAAAGCTAGATCATTTCGATGGGACCAATTTCATGAGGTGGCAAGACAAGTTGAAGTTCCTCTTGATGGCATTGAAGATCTTCTATGTGCTTGATCCGGAGTTGGCGGCAATTCCCGAGCCCACCGAGGAAGACACTGACGAAAGAAGGGCGGAACGCAAGAAGCGACAAGAAGACGAGCTTATTTATAGTGGACACATTCTCAACGCCTTATCGGATCGTCTTTACCCTATCGGATCGTCTTTACGATCTCTACACTTCTATTCAATCGTCGAGAGAGATTTGGAACGCACTCGAGTTCAAATACAAGGCCGAGGAGGAAGGTACTAAAAAGTTTATGATTTCAAAGTATTTTGATTTCAAAATGACGGATGAGAAAGCAATTATTGTACAAGTACATGAGTTGCAAGTCATTGTCAATAAGTTGTGTGCGGTGAAGATTGATCTTCCTGAGTCTTTCGAAGTTGGTGTGATTATTACGAAATTGCCATCATCTTGGAATAGATATAGGAAGAAACTTCTTCATAACTCCGAAGATTATTTTTTGGAGCAACTTATGAAACACCTTTGAATCGATGAGGAATCGAAGGCGCGTGAAAAGCTTGAGAAAATGAGTATTGGTTCTTCATCAAGGACACATGCTGTAGATGAGCTCAAGAAGTCAAAGAAAGCTCATGAGAACTTTCTTGGTCCTAAAAAGGATCGAAACAAGTTCAATAACTCCAACAAAATCAAGCCCAATATGAGTTGCTATGTGTGTGGCAAGAGTGGCCACTATGCTCATGATTGTAGGCACCGCAAGGGCCAAAAGAACGAAATTGATACAACCAATACCGGAGATGATTAAATTGTCGCCTCCATGAGCAAAGTCACGGTTAAAGACAATGAACCTTTGATGCAAACGGAGACCTGAGCAAAAGGATAAAGGATCCACTTCAAATGCTGATCGGGCCAATTACTAGAGCAAGAGCCAAAAAGCTTCAAGATGCAATAAATAGGCTTTTTAAGGAGTTTATTTGGGCCAATCGAGCCGTAGAAAAGGAGCCCACAATGGATCAGTCCAGCAAGGAATGTAACTCCATCAAAGATGGTCAAAAAGTTTTAAATGTTATCTTAGCTATTGAAGGAAATGATCAAGGCATTTTTTTGCAATTGAAAGGCCTTAAATGACAAGGAATATTCATGAAAAATAGCTTGGAAATTCGTTCAAGATCTGCTATTATTTTGACAAGTTTCAGATTACTAAATTGGTTGATCAGAGGGAAACTTGCCAAATCTTGAGAAAATAATTTGAAGACCTTAAATCATGATATTCCAAGCCATAGAGGGAATAATGGACGTGGTATTTGTCATATATTAGGGTATTTTATGTTTAGTATCTCAGCCAAATAATTTTTGGTAGTTTCCTGTTCTATTTTAAGCAACGAAATTTCTAGTTTCCTGTTTTAAGCTAGGATTAGACTTTCAGCATATTTCCTTCATTTTCTATGTATGTGAACATCCAAGAGGCTTATTTAAGCTTGTTTTATTCACTTTGTAATTAGATTTGAATTATTAATAAAATTTCTTTAGAGTTGGTTCTTCTCTTTTGGTTCTTGTGAGAACTTTCGAGCCTATCAAGGTCCAAACCTTATAGAGTTCAAAACTGACTGATCACTCACATTCTCATCCAATTCTTGAGTGTGTTTTCATAATCTTAGAGTTAGTATACTTACGGCTCTTGGTTCTCAATAGTCAAGGGGACGGAGTTGCATACCTTATTGTTCTTACGGCTCTTGGTTCGATATAATCAAGGGGACGGAGATGCAACTTCTTAACTTACGGCTCTTGGTTTAATATAATTAAGGGGACGGGGTCGCAATACAAATTTCGTTTGAAGGTCCTGAGTATTATTCCGCATCTTTGACGGATCACGAGGCAAATTGCCCGCGGTTCGCATCATTTTGGTATCAGAGCATAGGGTTCAAACTTGATTTGCCTATCATTATTTGTTTTCGTTTCTTTTTTATTTTTATTTTTTTCAGTTGTAATTTTTTGTATATGAACCAGCATTAACAAAAAAAAAAAGCCCAAAAAAAAAGAAGAAAAACGCCAAAAAAAAAGGTAAAAAAAAGGGGGCAGGAAGCTGGTTTGTTATTCAGTTCTTGTCAAAAGCCAGAAAAAAAAAAAAAGAGTCACTTCAGTTCCTAGTTATCTATCTTATCTTTTTCTATTGTTGGGTTTGAATTTTATTTGGTTTGAATTTGATCGAGTCTTGTTAGTTCAAATAAGAACTGAATAGAGGAGTTTAGAGCGGTAAAAGGCAAGAGAGATTACATTATAGAAAAAGCCAAATTGTGTGAAACACGAGTGCTGAGTGACATCTTGTAAAGAGTGTGAGTGAAACACGTAAGGGAGTGTTGTGAGGATTCTTTTCTCTTAACAATTTCTTTTACTTAATCATGTCTTCCAGCAACGACCCAAAGAAAAATGAAGGTGACACGGACGTAATGTTCATGTTAAAAGCAATGCAACAACATTTCAATCGGATGCATATGGAGATGAACGAAATGTGAGATCAGATTGAACGAACGGAAGAAAGCCAGCAACGAGGAATTCCCCAAGGTCGAACAAGCAAGGCGTGTTCCTGAAAATATCAAGAAGAATATGAGAATGAGTTAGACTTTGAAGAAGATCAAGGATTGCTAGAACGAGCCGAAAGATTTGTACCAAGATGAGGAAGACAAGGTCGTGGAGTACAACGAGATCTGAGAATGCGTGATGATGTTGATAGAAACCTCGGAAGCATCGAGATGAAGATTCCTCATTTTCAAGGAAAGAATGACCCAGAGGCGTACTTGGAGTGGGAGAAAAAGGTGGAGATGATATTTGAGTGCAATCGTTATTCCGAAGAGAAGAAAGTAAAGCTTGACGCCGTTGAGTTCACTGATTATGCCGTGGTGTGGTGGGATCAACTTGTGACAACTCGTAGACGTCACCAAGAACTCCCTATCGAGACGTGGAATGAGATGAAGGGCGTGATGGGGAGGAGATTTATTCCTAACCATTACCATCGTGATTTGTTCAATAAATTGTAGGGCCTAGTTCAAGGGTCGAAGAGCGTAGATGAGTACTACAAAGAGATGGAGATTGCACTAATCCGTGCGAATGTCGGGGAAGATCGAGAAGCCACCATGGCTCGATTCTTGAATGGCCTAAATCGCGACATTGCCAATATTGTAGAGTTGCAGCATTACGTGGAGATGGAAGACTTGCTGCATATCGGGCTCAAAGTGGAACGATAATTAAAGAGGAAGGGCAACCGACCCAACACTACCATGGGACAAAATTCTTCATCGTGGAAGCCAAATTAGAGGAGGGATGATACAACCATCTTAAAACCCAAGGTCGAACCACCAACGAAGAAGGAGGACACTGCCTTATCCAATAAAGGCAGAAACAAAACTCAACAACGCAATCGAGATATCAAGTGCTTCAAATGTCATGGCATAGGTCATATTTCTAGCCAATGACCAAACAAGAGAACCATGGTTATGCGTGAAGGAGAAATCGTGATGGACAGCGAGGGAGAGGAGCCAATGCCACAATTAGAAGATGCTAGCGATGTCCAAGTCGAGTATTCGGTGGAAGGAGAGGCGTTGGTGACAAGACGGATTTTAAGTGCCCAAATCAAGGAAGATGACGACCAGAAACAACATGAGAACATTTTCCATACTCGCTTCCATATTAACAATAAAGTTTGTAGTTTGATTATTGATGGTGGGAGTTGCACTAACGTTGCTAGCGTTTTGTTAGTTAAAAAGCTAGAATTACCCACACTTAAACACCCTAGACCATACAAGTTACAATGGCTGAATGATAGTGGGGAAGTGAGGGTGCAAAAGCAAGTGTTAGCGTCATTTTCTATTGGAAAATATCACGATGAAGTTCTTTGTGATGTTGTCCCTATGTACGCTTCTCAGATCTTATTGGGCAGGCCGTTGCAATTTGATAGGAGAGCTAACCATGACGGTTTCAAGAACCGTTTTAGCTTTGTAAAAGACAACAAACATACTCTTGCACCATTGACACCTCAACAGGTGTATGAAGATCAAGTGAGATTAAAAAGAGAGAGTGATTCGAGAAAAGTTGAGAAAGAAGAAAAAGAAAGAAATGAAAAAGAGAGTACAAGAAAAGAAGAAAAAGAGAATGAGAGAAGAAAAGAGAGCGTCAGCAAAACTAAAAAGAGAGTGAGCAAAGAAAAAAGAGAGAAAACAAAAGGAAAAGAGAGTTTCTATGCAAATCCAAGTGAGATCAAGCGAGCTTTTTATTCCGAAAGGCCTATGTATATGCTTCTATACAAAAAGGCACTTTTGAACACTAACTAACTTGACCCATCCTTGCCTAGTGTTGTTTCTTCTTTGTTGCAGGAATATAAAGACGTCTTTCCCGACGATGTTCCTAGTGGTTTACCATCTATTAGAGGGATTGAGCATCAAATTGACTTCATTCCGGGCTCTGCAATACCAAACTGACCAGCCTATAAGACTAACCCGGAGGAGACGAGGGAACTCCAACGCCAAGTGGAGGAATTAATGGCGAAAGGACATACAAGAGAGAGCCTTAGTCCATGCGCTGTACCGGTATTACTTGTACCAAAGAAGAATGGATCGTGGAGGATGTGTATTGATTGTCGTGCCATCAATAACATCACGGTAAAATATCGTCATCATATTCCTAGGTTAGATGATTTGCATGGATCTTGTGTGTTTACTAAAATTGATTTAAAAAGTGGCTATCATCAAATTAGAATGAAAGAAGGAGATGAATGGAAAACTGCTTTCAAGACTAAATATGGATTGTATGAAT
Source organism: Boehmeria nivea var. tenacissima (assembly GCA_018132145.1). Taxonomy (NCBI): domain Eukaryota; kingdom Viridiplantae; phylum Streptophyta; class Magnoliopsida; order Rosales; family Urticaceae; genus Boehmeria; species Boehmeria nivea. The sequence goes on from CM030882.1 coordinate 6,532,776, forward strand.
AGTTAGTCATGCCATTTGGCTTAACTAATGCATCTAGTACGTTCATGAGGTTGATGAATCATGTTTTACGTGCTTTCCTTAGAAAATTTATTGTTGTCTATTTTGATGATATTTTGGTATATAGCAAGAATTTGGAAGAGCACACTGAGCATTTGCAACTTGTGCTTGAGGTTTTAAGAAACGAAAAGCTATTTGCCAATATTAAAAAGTGTTCCATTTGCACCGAGAAAGTTATATTTCTCGGATATGTTATTGGTGCTAATGGCATAGAAGTTGATGAGGAAAAGGTAAAGGCTATCAAGGAGTGGCCCAAACCTAATACCATACCCGAGGTAAGGAGCTTTTATGGCTTAGCTAGTTTTTACCGTCGTTTTGTGAAAGACTTTAGCACAGTTGCTACACCACTCACTGAGATAATAAAGAAAACTATTGGTTTTAAGTGGGGTGTGGAACAAGAACAAGCTTTTCAAGCAATTAAAGACAAATTATATTCCGCTCCTTTGCTTGCATTGCCTAATTTTTCCAAAACTTTTGAAATTGAGTGTGATGCGTCGGGCATGGGTATTGGTGCTATTTTGATGCAAGAAAAGAGGCCGATTGCTTACTTTAGTGAAAAGCTCAATGGGCCAGCCTTGAAGTATCCAACCTATGCTAAGGAGCTTTATGCCTTGGTTAGGGCTTTACAAACATGGCGACATTATCTTTTACCTAAGGAGTTTGTCATCCACACTGATCATGAGTCTTTAAAGCATTTGAAGGGACAAGGAAAGTTGAACAAACATCAAGCCATGTGGATAGAATTCATTGAGAGCTTTCCCTTTGTCATCAAGTACAAACAAGGTAAGGACAACGTCGTGGCTGATGCGTTGTCAAGAAGGTATACACTTGTCTCTATTCTTAATGCAAAGTTGCTTGGTTTCGAATATGTGAAAGATTTGTACGTTAATGATCATGACTTTGCTGTTATTTATGGTGCTTGTGAAAAATCAACCTTGGGAAAATTTTATAGACTAGATGGGTATTTGTTTAAAGAAAATAAACTTTGTGTGCCTAATAGTTCTATGAGAGAATTGCTTGTTCGTGAGGCTCATAGTGGGGGCTTAATGGGACATTTTGGTGTTAAAAAGACACTTGAAACATTGCACAAACATTTCTTTTGGCCAAAAATGAGAAGGGACGTGGAGAGAATCTGTTCTAGATGCATTGCATGTAGGAAAGTTAAATCTAGAGTTTTACCTCATGGTTTGTATACACCGTTACCCGTTCCAACCACACCATGGGTAGATATCTCAATAGACTTTGTTTTAGGGTTGCCTAGATCAAAGCCAGGTAGGGATTCTATCATTGTAGTTATAGATAGGTTTTCAAAAATGGCTCATTTCATTTCTTGCAATAAAACTGATGATGCAACTAATGTGGCTGATCTATTTTTCAAGGAGATTGTTCGTTTGCATGGTGTTCATAGAACTATTGTTTCTGATCGTGATGTCAAGTTTTTAAGCTACTTCTGGAAAGTTTTGTGGGATAAATTGGGAACTAAACTTTTGCTTTCAACAACTTGTCACCCTCAAACTGATAGACAAATTGAAGTGGTTAATAGAACTTTATCCACACTTTTACGAACAATAATTCAAAAGAATCTCAAAAATTGGGAAGATTGTTTGCCGTTCATTGAGTTTGCTTATAATCGGAGTGTTCATTACCAGTGAACGAAAGGGCTAGCTTAGATGGACATCAGAAAGTAGAGACGGTGAAGAAACTACATGAGAGTGTTCGGCAATAAATTGAGAAAAGGAATGAGAGCTATGCATCCAAAGCTAACAAAGGGCGCAAGAAAGTGGTCTTTCAACCTGGAGAATGGGTTTGGGTGCATATGAGAAAGGAAAGATTTCCATCTCGTAGGCAATTTAAGCTTGATCCAAGAGGAGATGGTCCTTTTCAAGTTCTTGAGCACATCAATGACAAAGCTTACAAGATTGAGCTTCCTGGTGAGTACAATGTTAGTACCACATTCAATGTTTATGATCTTTCTCCTTTTGATGTAGGTTCTGATTCGAGGATGAATCTTTTCGAGGAAGGGGAGAATGATGCAAACGGAGACCCGAGCAAAAGGATAAATGATCCACTTTAAATGCCGATCGGGCCAATTACTAGAGCAAGAGCCAAAAAGCTTCAAGATGCAATAAATGGGCTTGTTAAGGAGTTTATTTGGGCCAATCCAGCCCTAGAAAAGGAGCCCACAATGAATCAGTCCAGCAAGGAATTTAACTCCATCAAAGATGGTCAACAAGCTTTAAATGATATCTTGGCTATTGAAGGAAATGATCAAGGCATTTTTTGCAATTGAAAGGCCTTAAATGACAAGGAATATTAATGAAAAATAGCTTGCAAATTCGTTCAAAATCTGCTCTTATTTTGACAAGTTTCAGATTACTAAATTGGTTGATCAGAGATTGGAAAACTTGCCAAATCTTGAGCAAATAATTTGAAGACCTTAAACCATGATATTCCAAGCCTTAGAGGGAATAATGGACGTGGTATTAGTCATATATTAGGGTATTTTATGTTTAGTATCTCAGCCAAATAATTTTTGGTAGTTTCCCGTTCTACTTTAAGCAACAGAATTTCTAGTTTCCTATTTTAAGCTAGGATTAGACTTTCAGCATATTTCCTTCATTTTCTATGTATGTGAACGTCCAAGAGGCTTATTTAAGCTTGTTTTATTCACTTTGTAAATAGATTTGAATTATTAATAAAATTTCTTGAGAGTTTGTTCTTTTCTTTTGGTTCTTGTGAGAACTTTCGAGCCTATCAAGGTCAAAACCTTATAGAGTTCAAAACTGAATGATCACTCATATTCTCATCTAATTCTTGAGTGTGTTGTCACAATCTTAGGGTTAGTATACTTATGGCTCTTGATTCTCAATAGTCAAGGGGACGGAGTTGCATACCTTATTGTTCTTACGGCTCTTGGTTCGATATAATCAAGGGGACGGAGACGCAGCCTCTTGACTTACGGCTCTTGGTTCATTATAATCAAGGGGACCGGGTCGCAATACAAATTTCGTTTGAAGGTCCTGAGCATTATTCTGCATCTTTGATGGATCATGAAGCAAATTGCCCGCGGTTCGCATCAACCTTGTTAGTGGGGATTTATTGGGCAAAGCGGGTGTGAAATATACTTTTGAGTTGGAAAAACTTGTTTTATCCCACAATGGTGTTTTTGTTGGAAATGACTATTCTAGTGACGGAATGGTCAAGCTTTGTGTTATTGACAATGCTACTAACAATAAAAATATGTTGTTTCCTCTTATATGTTTGATTCTATTTCTTTATAACATGGTAGATTAGCTCATATTGGTATTAGCACTATGAAAAACTAGTTATATGTGAAATGATTAATTGCAATATTGATGAGTTCAATAAATGTGAAATTTAAATCTAAAATGATTAGACAACATTTTCATAGTGTAGGGAGAAATACCAATTTGTTGGATCTTGTGCATAGTGAAATTTATGAGCTAAACGATATGTTAACTAGAGGTGGTAATAGAGATTTTATTACTTTTATTAATGATTGCTCTAGATATACATACATTTACTTACTTAAGCACAAAGATGAGTCTGTTCATGCTTTTAAAGTTTATAAATCGGAAGTTGAAAATCAATTAGGTTAAAATATTCAAATCCTTAGAAGTGATAGAGGTTGTGAATATTTTCCTAATAATTTCAACGAATTTTGTGAACATAACAGAATCATAATGAGTGCTCCGCCCCACGTGCACCATAATAAAATGGATTAGCCAAGTGTAAAAATTGAATATTTGTAGAAATGATTAATGCTATGTTGTTGCATGACAAATTGCCATTTAGTTTGTGCAGTGAAGCTTTATTTTCTGCGTGTCATATTCTAAATAGAATTCCTTCAAAGAAATTCAAAACCTCACCATATGAGATATGGAAAGGTAGAAGACCTAATATCAGGTATTTCAAACTGTGGGGGTGTCTTGCTTATTGCAAGAACCTAGATCCTGAAAGGATCAAGTTGGGTCTTAGAGGGATAAGGTGTGCTTTTGTTGGTTAAGCCATAAATAGCAAAGCCTATAGACTCTTAAGCTTGGAGTCTTATGTGATAATAGAATCAAGAGATGTGGAGTTCTTTAAGAATTTGACTACTTCGGAGAAAGATTCTCAAACATCCATAATGGAAGATTCTTGTGAGGAGAACTCTTCAAAGGTTGTTGAAAAACAACCCGAGCTTTGTAAAAAAGCAAACGAATCCAAAAATTAAGGAGTTAGGACCCGATGAAATAGATTCTCAACTCATTTCTTTCTACTTAGTAGAAGGAAGTAGAGAGAATGTGATTCAAAAGGTACCTATTGGTCTTCAAGTGGAAGACTATCCTAAAACTTTAAAGGGAGCTATGGCTTCAAGGGATCCAGCTTTTTAGAAGGAAGCTATACAAAATAAGATGGATTCTATCATGACAAACTACACTTGGGAGCTTGTCGATTTATCAAAAAAGGTCTAAACCCAATGGGTGTAAGTAGGTGTTTAAGAAAAAGTATCATAGTGATGGTATTTTAAAACACTTACAAGCTCGATTAGTAGCCAAAGGTTTTCGACAAAAAAGAGGAATTGACTAGTTTGATACGTATACTCCGTTAGCAGGAATAATAACAGTTAGAATGTTGTTTGTGTTAGCTTTCTTGCATAATCTTTATGTTCATCAAATGGATGTAAAAATGAAATTCCTAAATGGAGATCTCGATGAGGAGGTCTATATGGAACAACCAGAGGATTTTGTTCTACCAGGGGATGAACATAAGGTATGCAAACTTGTTAAATCGTTGTGTGGATTGAAACAAGCACCTAAGTAATGGCATGAGAAGTTTGACATCGTCATTCTCTCAAATGGATTTGTTCATAATGTATCCGATAAGTGTTTGCACACGAAGGTGCGCGGTGACATTGTGATATATGTATGCTGATGATATGTTGATCATTAGCAATGAGATGAAAGGCGAATTAGAAACGAAGAGGCTTCTATCATCCACTTTCAAGATGAAAAATCTTGGACAAGTTGACACTATTTTGGGCATCAAAGTGAAACAAAATAGTGGAGGTTTTGAACTTGGTCAATCACACTATGTTGAGAAAGTGTTTGAGAAGTTCAAATATTTAAAATTCAAAGAAGTGAATACCACATTTGCTCCAAGTCTTAAACTTGAAAAATATAGTGAACGAGCCGTGGCTCAACTCTAGTATGAGAGTACTATAGGGTGTCTTTATGTATTTGAATGCAATGTACAAGACCCGATATAGCATTTGCGGTTATTAAACTTAGTAGGTTTACTAGCAATCCAATCATGGAGTTAGAATTTGTGGCTTTGGCTTCTGCGGGATAATAAGCTGGGTGGTTAAGGGTTCTTCTTTTAGAAATTCTATTGGCTTGAGAATTCAAAATAAAGTATCGATACATTATGTTGGTCAAGCCCCCTAAGCAAGATCGTACTATGAGAAGTCTAGACATATGAGTCTAAGACATGAGTATGTGAGGAAATTAATCAAAGATGGAATAATTTCACTCACGTTTGTGAGATCAAGCTATAACTTAGTTGATTTATTTACTAAAGCTCTAACAAGAGATTTGGTAAAACAACCTCAAGAGGTATGGGGTTGAAACTCCTTGAGTAGAGGTCTACCAATGATGGCAACCTAACCTAATACTAGGAAATGACTAGTTTTAGGTTCAATGGGTAAGAACAAGTCATTGATAAGTAGATTGGGGTAACACTTAGTGAAGTGTAAACTGTTATAGTTTTTGAGGGATGAGTTTTATACTCTTAATGAAGTTCAGTTGTGAGAACAAATATTCGTTACGTAAAAAGAATACTGTAAGAACTTTACCTATGTGAACTTTGAGATGGTGCTGTCTTAAATGAGAGTTTAAGTTTCTCTCACGAAAAGATTCATGAAAAAGATAAGCACATGGCCATTAATAGTGCTATGCGTATGATGTTGGCAAAGAACATAAAGGAGTGTGTGCTGATCTTAACACAAGGAATAGATGGTTCAAAGCTTTTATACTACCATAGATTTCATTAAGGTTTTATGATGTATTTACTAAGGTTAGGTTCAAATCGAAAAATATCTAACTGTATTAACATTCTTTTATTTATTTGGAAGTGTAATTAGCTCATTTTTTAACAAGTGGAGGATTGTTGGGTTTTGTTCAATAGTGAGATAAGTGAGTTGAGTGTGCAGAGGAAATAAGGTGTGGAAAAGAGTCCCACATTGATAACTTGTAGAGAGAATGTGCTCTTTATAAAGAGATGACTATCTAGTAGGTTTAAACTAAGTGCAACCTAAGAGTGTGCCACTTAGTACACTCACACACTTGCCCACGTTGCGAGCACGAGCGCAGCACAGTGCGCAATGGGACGTGGCGTGGTCATGGGCAATGAGGCTGTAAAGGCTCCATTGGCACCTTTAGGCGCACTTGTGGCACTTAGGGTATGTGACTCGCTCTCGAGCGAGAACGCCGCATCTGCGGAGTCGCGGACTCTCTCTGCCGATTCTCGCCAGCACCGCGGCGCTCAATAATGGCGCCCAGCGGTTTGAATCGTTTGTTGTGATCGTTTTTCAGCAAAGAGATGAAACTCTTTGACTGAAAAACGTTATTTTCTCTACATAAAAACATATTTTAGACGTTTTTAATATATGACAAACATAAAAATAAAAATAAAAAATAAAAACATCCAGAATCTTGAGAAACACTTCCATTAACAAATCGTTGCCATCATTAGAGTTTTCATTATTACTATGGTCCAAATTCAATCAAGGCTTGTCGTATCCTACGACGTATTTACAAGTTGGTCCACAAAGCGAGATATGACGCAAATAAACGCTTAATGAAAGCGTTTCGTACGTGATTCAAGCCTCGTTCTTCATCATTTCCTTCAAAATTTCCAACAAAAGCTCGAGCTCGGCTCGATAATTTAGCTCGTTCGAGCTCGAGCTCGTTTAGAGCTCGAAAAAGCTCGATTTGAGCTCGAGCTCGAGAAAAGCTCGTTTTGAGCTCGAGTTCGAAAAAAAGCTCGTTATGAACTCGAGTTCGAGCCGGAGAGTGGATCCAGATCGCCGGAGAGGCTGTCGAAGAGAGGACTGATAGAGAAAAAAAAAATGTTATACAGCATTCCACAACCACTGAGAGAGAGAAAGGTCGACTAATCCACTGAGAGAGAAAAATAAATAGCTTCTTACGGAGCGCGGGGCTTCGTTGTGCACACATCGACTGGAGTTAGAGCTTGGCTAACGGGGCTTGGCTGTACACAGATCAGCTGGAGCTGGAGCTCGGCTGTGCGGGGCTTGGCTATGCAAGCTTGGGCCTCTTGCACGATCGAGCAAAGAAGAACGCGAGGCTTCACTGGCTGGAGCTCAGTTGTGCGCAGATCGGGCCTCTTGCACGCCAGCGAGAGGCGGTGGCTCGTACGGGGATTCTGGGTTTCACTGAGAGAGGAGCGGGAAGGCGTGGATTGGTGGCTTCACTGAGATAGGGAGATGAGTGAGAGAGCATCGGCTATTCGACGGGGAAGAAACTGGTGGTGAGAGAGAGCGTCGTCTACAGAGGATGAAAGGAAGACGAGGGAAAGTGAAAATTTTGAAACCCTAAAGGCTAAAATGTTATATTTTTTTTTCCATATTTTTAGGAAAAAATGTTATGTTATAATTTTATAAAAATAATATTTTTATATTATAATATAATTATTGTATTACATATAATATAATATGAAGTTCTAGTTTATTAATAAAAATAATATTTTTATATTATAATATAATTATTGTATTACATATAATATAATATGAAGTTCTAGTTTATTAATTTTTTTATGTTATAAGTTTATAAAAATAATTTTTTATAATCTAAATATATAATATATATTTATTGTATTATATATAATATAAAACAAGCATGTTCGTGAGCACGTTTCCGAGCTTGTTAGCGAGCTCGTAAACGAGCCTGTTCATGAACATATAATCGAGCCTGTTCACGAGCTTCACCGAGCCGAGTTTCAGTTAGTTCAAGCTCTGTTCATTTATTATTCGAGCCCTAAAATCATGTTCAAGCTCGGCTCGTTTACACAACGAGCTGCTCACGAACAGCTCAGCTCGTTTAGACCCCTACATTTCGCTCATCAATTTTCTCTCTCTATAGGGATAATTATAACCGAAGGCGTGTGTAAGAATAATGACAATTTGGTATCTCTATAAATCTCTCTAACCTCTTCTTAATTCTCTCTTTCTCTCTCTCATTTATCAATTTTCTCTCTTTTAATTTCAACAAAACTTCGAAAATACACTTAAAGATTGGACTTTTATTTTTAAAAATAGCGTCGAAGAAATATATTCTCATTTAATTTCTAATAAGAGCTTATATAGAATACTTTTAGATTATAAAAGAATATAAAGTAAATATAAAGGTTTATTAAGCATGCTTCTTAAAGAAATACAGTAATCATTTATGCTTCTACGTAGTATAATTTGATAAGCACGACTACTTTTTTTTTTTGGTAATTGAAATTGCTTCTTCATTTGAAATTACTATAATATCCCTAATTAACAATTCATCTTCTACCAGTTAACATTTTAAAATTATTTTTTTGATAATTTTACATATTCACAATATTTTAACCATGGCTTTAAAAAATAAAAAAATAAAGCATTTTACATACTTATAAGTTCACTAACTTCTTTCTTCAACAAATTTAAAGCACTTCTTTTTATATAAACACATTAATGTAAAACTAATACTTTGAATATTTCACATACATTCTTTGCTTATAAATCATAGTAGGATATGCTTTTTGTTCATTTTAAAAAATTAAGAGATATAAAAAATATAAGAGAGAAATGTGATATTTGCAAATCTACAAGGGAAGAAATTTGATATTTTCTCTTAATTAATCATCGTATTGTCCCTAACAGACCTTACATCTAGACGTGCAATAATAGAATTTCATGGAATAAAACTCGGATAATTCTCGGGTAATTACCCGGAACACTTTGATGGGTAATACCCGAGAATAATAACGTGGAATGCCGGGTAATTATACGGAAATTCCCCGGTTCAATTTTTTTTTCCAGTTTTTTTAATAATATTTTTTTAATAAAAATGTTTGTAAAAATTAAATTAATATTGATAATTATGTTTTAAGTTTTACAACCACTTTGTAAGTTTTTTAAAAGTAATTATTATTTAGGTTTATTTATAAGTTTGAAAGTTTAAATTAGGAGTTATAAGTTGTTTATCAACAAACGTTTAATTTTATTACTTCTAAATTTATTTTGAATGTGTTTTAGTTTTATTGATATATTTAATTAATTTTGTAATTAATTTGATTGTTTATTACTTCTAAGGTTTGATTAATTTTTTTATACTATAAATTTGATTTTATCTAAGTTTTTTTTAAGTGTTATATATTATAAATTATAATGGTAATTTAAGTAATAATATGTTATTTGTAAAGAATAAATCAAGAAAATTGTGTAGATTAATTAATTACATAAAATATGAGCCACAATTATCTTAATAATTAAATAATAGTACAAAATAAAAAATTTATGCAAGTAAAAATAAAAATTCGAACAAAAACCACGCGACATTCCGAAGGGGTCATTTCGAGGGAGGGGGCCGGGCGACATCACTGATGCGTCCACTCTTGAACCCATTCAAATAGCTCCTCATTGTCTTGTTCTACCGTGTTCTGCATGAGCATGTCTGCTAATTTTCAGTCTTTAGCCACTGTCAAAATCTCAACCATCTTTGGCGTTAGTCGGCTTCGATGAGGATCTATAATATTATCAGCTATGCTAAATGCAGATTCTAAAGACACTGTTGATACGAGAATCGAGAAGATGTCACGAGCCAAGTAAGTTAGCACTGAGACTAGCCTGAATGAATCCGCCACTACGCTATCAGATCACGTCGTTGAATTGGACATTCAAAAAGACGTTTAACTTGTTGTGCTCGGCTCGTACTGGTGGACTCATGCTTGATGGCGAGTCATCCTCTAACTGACTCTGTTCGCAGAGTAACCTCCAACTGGCTGATGCCGGCGACGTCAGTGCAATCTGGACCTGTCCCGTAGTTCTCCCATACCGCAACTCGTAAAGCTTGTAGGCCTGTTGCAAGGCATTTATGTGGCCTTCCAGATCGCTCGAGTAATCAAGACCTAATTGCCTTTTCATCAACTTTAAAAACGTCTTCAAACCAGAAACTCTACTTCGAGGATCTAATAGAACACTGAAAGCGTAGAGATGTGGTAAGGGATAAAAATATTTAAGGAACTTGTTGACATGGGAATCGAGAAGATGTCACGAGCCAACTGAGTTAGCACTGAGACTGGCCTAAATGAATCTGCTACCACTCTATCAGATCTAGGTTGTCGTGCGTCACGTTGTTGAATTGGACATTCAAAAAGACGTTTAACTTGTTATGCTTGGCTCGCACTGGTGGACTCATGCTTGACATCGAGTCATCCTCTGACTGATTCTGTTCGCGGAGTAACCTCCAACTGGCTGATGCTTGTGGCCTTTCAGATCGCTCGAGTAATCAGGACCTGTCCCGCAATTCCCTCATACCGCAACTCGTAAAGCTTGTGGCCTTTCAGATCGCTCGAGTAATCAGGACCTAATTGCCTTTTCATCAACATTAAAAACGTCTTCAAACCAGGAACTCTACTTCGAGGATCTAATAGAACATTAAAAGCATAGAGATGTGGTAAGGGATAAAATTTTTGGTTTTTAGTCCAAATAGTCCTTGAACTTTTGGTCGGGTGACAGTCTGATCCTCAACTTTTTTTTATTAGCACAGATCGTCCTTGAATTGTTTTTTCATTGCAGCACCGTTAAAATCAACGATTACCGTCTATTTTGTGACGGAATTACCATGTGCTTCACACATGATCAGGAAAAAAATGAAAATGGTGCAAAAACCCTTAGTTATTAAAGGAAAAAAAAATAAAAAAAGGGAAATCATTTTCCTCCACTCTCGGCGGCAAAAAAAGAAATACCCATTTTCTTCCTCTCTCGTCGAGGGTCGTCGGGGACGGACGACGGATATGGGTCGTCGAGGGTCGTCGGGGGGTCGTCGTGGGCGGACGGTAGAGGGGGGTCGTCGAGGTCATTAGGGGATCGTCGGGGGCAGACGGCGGAGGGGGGTCGTCGAGGGTCTTCGGGGGGTCGTCGGGGACGGACGGCAGAGGGGTGCGTCGAGGGTCGTCAGGGGGTCGTCGGGGGCGGACGGCGGAGAGGGGTCGTCGAGGACGGACGATGGAGGGGGGTCGTTGGGGGCGGACGCCGGACGGCAGAGGGGGGGTCGTCGGGGGTCATTGACGGCGGACGAGGGGTCGTCGAAGGTCGTCGGGGGGTCGTCGAGGGTCGTGGAGGGTCGTCGGGGGCGGACGGCGGAGGAGGGTCGTCGAGGGTGGTCGGGGCGTCATCGGGGGCGGACAGTGGAGGGGGGTCGTCACGGGGTCGTCGAGGGTCGTCGGGGGCGGACGGCGAAGGGAGGTTATCAAGGGCAGAGGGTGTTGTCGGGGGCAGAGGGCGTCGTTGCGGGCTGAGGGGGATCGTTGGGGGCGGAGAGGGATCGTCGGGGATGGAAGAGGGTCATCAGGGGCGAAGGGGGTCGTCGGGGGTAGATGTGATTGTCAGGGGCTGAAGGCGGGCAGAGGGCGTTGTCGCAGGCGGAGGGAGTCATTGGGGGCGGAGGGGGGTCGTGGAGGTTGAAGGTCGCCGGGGTGGTCGGGGTTTGTGGGGGTGGTGGATGTTGAAGGTATGCAGTGGTATTTTTGGTATTAAAGGAAAATATGAACCACGTGCAGTTCACGTGTTTCTTTTCCATCCAAAATAACGGTGTTGCAAAGAAAAAACAATTCGGGAATATTTCGTGCTAATAAAAAAAAGGTTGGGGACCAATCTGTCACCCGACCAAAAGTTCAGGGACTAACAAAACTAAAAACCCTAAAAATATTTAAGGAACTTGTCTACCATAGCAGCGACGCCCCCCTTCTCGAGTCGTTAGTGGCCCTTGTATGTCTTGAAGACTTCGCCAATGAGGATCAACTCGTGTATGATAAAACGAGATGTTGGGCACATTGATGCAGACAAATTTGTTGTCGCCGTGTAGAACACTTGAAAGAACGGGAAGAGTAGGGTAGCGTCGTCCCAATGCCGATCGACGAGCACATTCTATCTCCGCTCGTTATCGTACCAAACAGTGAACACATCGCGGAACAAAATGAGACTCTGCAGCATCAAGTAAGTGGAATTCGAACGATTGAGAATGTCTGTAGCTATCATCTTAGGCTCTAAATCATTAGTGACGCACGCTCTCCTCCATCTTTCCTCGCGTTGGTGAGATCCGCTCAAAAATAATACAGCGCTCTAAATATCTTTAAGCGAGGACTGAAGCTCCTTTAGGCCATTTTGAACTGCTAGGTTCAAGATGTGTGCAACGCATCGGCTGTGGAAGAAGAATGGGTTAGACATCGGGTTCAATTCCCCTCGGAGAATGTTAATAGCTTGGTCAGTGGCGGATGCGTTATCCATGGTGATGGATATGATCCGGCCTGTAACGCCAAAGTCGTTGATCGTTTTTAATATTTGTTCAGCAAGTTGTTCTTCACTATGACCTTCATATATAACTTTGAACCTTCATATGACTACAAATGCATATGTAGTCGTGAGATGTCCCACTGGACCATACGTCACTCGTCAACGCCATTCATTGAGATGTCTCGACAAACTGCCCAATAATCTCCGTCCGTTTCCACTCCTAGTACTTGATCACGTCTGCCCTAGTAGTCGTCCTACTTGGGCGCTGACAGTTTACATGAAACGATGTTCGTATCAGCCGTTCCCAAGCTGGATTGTCGGCGAACTTCAAACTCGCGCCTGTCGGAATGATAAACTGAGCAAGGGCTCATCGATGTCGGTCCGGGGTCATACGATGAGGACGACCCGACTCCAGATGTAGCCGCCTCCTCACCCACAGGTACACCGTCAACAAGTTGATCACACATTGAGATGTGATAATGTAGGTGGTTAGTCCCTAGACTGGAATGACCACTCAATAGCTTCCCGTACCATTTATATTTCGCGTATTACGGGGGCATATGGAAAGTCGATAGCATCCCGCGTGGAATGAATTCTTTTGTGCCCCGAAGTTCCCTCTGCACACCTTGACAGATAGTGTGCTCGATTGCGCCAGCCATAGATTGGATGCTCCTTCGACGGCTTTATAGTTGGCCCCATAGACGAGACAGGGCGGTACGATGTGCCAATATCTGCCGACGGATTATTATCAGCAAATGCCGACATTTGCTAATTTTTTTGGGGGGGGGGAGAAGAGACCAGGATTTACTCCGAACGGGATGCCGACAAATTTCCATGTACCCCCGTGTCCCGGGCCAACACCGGTCCTGAACATCTACCACTGTCCATTGCCAACAGCACGGTCCTTATTTGGACCTGACGTCGGCAGGTCATCAGCCAGAGCGAACGTCAGCGGGTCATCAAACGGAGCAAACGCCGGCGGTTCATCAGCCGCATGTCAATATGAACAGGACGAGGACGATGAGGACGTCTTTGAGGAACCGCAAGGCCGAGCTCAGCGACCGAAGCGAAAGAAGTCTGCTGTGTGGCAGAGTAAGACGGAAGTAAAAACGCATCAGATGGATGGCACCGTTAAGTTGTACGCGAAATGTAAAGGGTACGGGAAGCTATTGAGCGGTCATCCAGTCATTGGACCAACCACCAACATTATCACATCTCAAGGTGCGATCAACTTTTTGACGGTGTACCTGTGGGCGGGGAGGCGGGTCGTCCTCATCGTACGACTCAGACCGACATCGACGAGCCCTTGCTCAGTTTATCATTGCGACAGGCGTGAGTTTGAACTTCGCTGACAATCCAGCTTGGGAACGGCTGATACAAACATCGTTCCATGGCAACTATCAGCGCCCAAGTAGAAGACTACTTGGGCAGACGTGATCAAGTACTATAAGTGGAAACGGACGGAGATTATTGGGCAGTTAGTCGAGACATCTTAACGAATGGCATTGATGAGTGACGTATGGTCCAGTGGGACATCTCACGACTACATATGCATTTGTAGTCATTTCATCGATAAAGATTAGAACATTGAGAAGAGACTCATCGGATTCAAAGTTATGGATGAAGGTCATAGTGGAGAACAAATCGCTGAACAAGTATTAAAAGCGATCAAAGACTTTGGTGTTACAGGTCGGATTATATCCATCACCATGGATAACGCATCCGCTAACGACCGAGCTATTAACATTCTTCGAGGGGAATTGAACCCGATGTCTGACCCATTCTTCTTACACAGCCGATGCGTTGCACACATCCTGAACCTAGCGGTTCAAGATGGCCTGAGGAGCTCCAGTCATCGCTTAAAGACATTTAGAGCGCCGTATTATTTTTGAGCGAATCTTACCAACGCGAGGAAAGATGGAGGAGAGCATGCGTCACCAACGATTTGGAGCCTAAGATGAGAGCCGCGGACATTCCCAATCGTTGGAATTCTACTTACTTGATACTGTAGAATCTCATTCCGTTCCGCGATGTGTTCACCGTTTGGTACAATAACGAACGGAGACAGAATATGCTCATCAACTGGCATTGGGACGATGCTACCCTGCTCTACACGTTCCTTCAGATATTCTACAAGGCGACAACGAATCTTTCCGCATCAATGCGCCCAACATCTCCTCTTGTCATGCACGAGCTGATCCTCATTAGCGAAGTATTCAAGACATACAAGGGCAACCAACGACTCGGGAGAGGGGGTGGAGAGGGGTCGTCGCTGCTATGGTAGACAAGTTCTTTAAATATTTTTATCCCTTACCGCATCTCTACGCTTTCAGTGTTCCATTAGATCATCGAAGTAGAGCTCCTAGTTTGAAGATGTTTTTAAAGTAGATAAAAAGGCAACTAGGTCCTGATTATTCGAGCGATCTAGAAGGCCACACGAATGGCTTGCAACAGGCCTACAAGCCACACGAGTTGCGGTATAGGGGAACTCCGGGACGGGCCCCGATTGCGCAGACGTCACCGACATCAGCTAGTTGGAGGTTACTCCGCGAACAGAGTCAGTTAGAGGATGACTCGCCGTCAAGCATGAGCCTACAAGTACGAGCCGAGCACAATGAGTTAAACGTCTTTTTAAATGTCCAATTCAACGACGTGACACAAGACAACCTGGATCTAATAGCATGGTGGCGGATTCATTCATGCCAGTTTATAATGTTAACTTACTTGACTCATGACATCTTCTCGATTTTCGTGTCAATAGTGTCTTCAAAATCTACATTTAGCATGGCTGACAATATTATAAATCCTCATCGAAGCCGACTAACGCCAAAGATGGTTGAGATTCTGATAGTGGCCGAAGATTGGGAATTAGCGGACCTGCGCATGTAGAACACGGTAGAACAAGAGAATGCGGAGCTATTTGAACGGTTTCAAGAGTGGACGCTTCAGTGATGTCGCCCGACCTCCTCCCTTGAAATGGCCCCGTCGAAATGTCGACAATGATTTTTGTTCGAATTTTTATTATTACTTGTATAAATTTTTTATTTTGTACTATTCTTTAATTATTAAGACAATTGTTATTCATATTTTATGTAATTAATCTACACAATTTTCTTGACTTATTCTTTATAAATAACATATTATTACTTAAATTACAATTATAATTTATAATTTATAACACTTACAAAAAAAACCTAGATAAAATAAAATTTATAGTATCAAAAAATTAATTAAACCTTAGAAGTTATAAAAAATCAAATTAATTACAAAATCAATTAAATATATCAATAAAACTAAAACACAATCAAAATAAATTTAGAATTAATAAAATTATAGTTTGTTAATAAATAACTTATAACTCCTAATTTAAACTTTCTAACTTATAAATAAACCAAAATAATAGTTAATTTTAAAAAACTTACAAAATGGTTGTAAAACTTTACAGGGTTATTAAAACATAATTTTAAAAATTATCAAACTTAAGTTAAAACTTAAAACATAATTATGAATATTAATTTAATTTTTATAAACCTTTTTATTAAAAAAATTTATTTAAAAAAACGAAAAAAAAAATGAACCAAGTATTACCCGGTTTTACCCGAAAATTACCCGGCATTCTACGTTATTATTCTCGGGTATTACTCGGGAAAGTGTTTCGGATAATTTTCCGGAAATTATCTGGGTTTTATTCCATTGAATTCCATTATTACACGCCTACTTAGGGTATACATTTTGTTCATTTTAAAAAATTAGGAGATATAGAAAATATAAGAGAGAAATGTGATATTTGAAAATCTACGGGGGAAGAATTTTGATATTTTCTCTTAATTAAATCATACCTAACAGACCATACTTCTCTAATTGTTGAGTTGTTGCGTGGATGCGAAGAAGTTCGAGAAGGCTAGGATTAGACTTGGCAATCGTTGGTCCATAACCTATACTCAAAAAAATAAAAACAGAAAAATAAAACAAAACAAAAACCAACGATTCTAGGTACCATGTTTTTATGCCCAAATAATGTATTCTCTTAATTTCTACTCCAAACTTATAATATAAAAGTAGATACAAAATTTATAAGTGCAATAAAAAAATAAACAGACTATTTTTGTGTAAAACAAAAAAAAAAACCTAATTAATTAAGCCCAGATTTGTGTGGTCCAGAAAAATACAGTACCCAGACGATGCAAGCAAACCATATGCTCGTACCCCAAAAAAAAAAAATAGTAAATAATATGCTCATTATGTCCTAGCTCAGAAAAATGAAATCTTTTTCTGATTCTTTTGTTCCCTGAATGTGACAATCACCATTATTATTTTGTCCGTACAGGGTCATCATAAAAGACTCCAATAAACATAAACGCTTGTTAACCTGTACTCCACTACAATGCTATATATACAAGTTTGGATTTACCCGTTTCCCTCTTTTTTTTGGTACCAAAGTTCCACACTTATCTAGCAACCAAATCTAGCGGAATTAAGCACATAGATTTTTTTAAAACAATAAGCGCATTACACGTGTAATATAGTAAAGTTTGTTTGTAAATGGACACCCAACTTTTTTTTCCCCCTTTGATTAATAGATTACCAGTCCTGCCTTAGATCTTAGATTTACAACAAAAGGTGGAACAAAATTGGAGAAACATCTATCATTAACTACTAGTACTAATATTGCTACTACTAAATCTTACAATTACTAAAGAAATCAAAACAAAATCCACATCATCTTTTTTTTTTTTTTTTTGCCCAAATAGGATGATAAAAGACAGTAAAAAAAAATAAAAAAATAAAAATAACTGTAATAATCATCATCATCAAAGGACTTACTTAGCATTGGGTTGTCTTTTGAAGAATATCCAACACCTACCACCAAAACAAGAACAAAAAACTAAACAGCAGAAAACACATCACACATGCACAAAAACAACCTCTGCACATTGCTCTTCCAAGCCCTACCCCACATTTCTCTGCCTTCATTTTTTTTTTTTTTTTTTTTTTTTTTTTTTTTACTTCTCAACCCCACAAAAGCATCACCAAGCCTGAAAAGAATAGGGTCATCATGCCAGCGCTCACGGGCGTTGTAAACCCGGCGCTATCGTCCATGTTCGTGCCCGAAGGGCCCATGCCAGTGCCGATCCCTCCCATTATGCCGCCGGTGTTTGGGTTGGTTGTGCTGTAGGGGTTCGTCGTGGTCGTGGTGGTGCCAGTGGTGGTGGACGGCGTCGTTGTCACGGGGACCGTGCCAGTGTTTGTGGCACTGGTTAGCGATGAGAGGATCGACGATTAACATGCGTTAAGCATAGAAAATTTAGAAGATTAAAGAGGTATACAAAAAACGAAAATTCTCTGATGGAAAATAATTGTGGTGGGCAATGATTTTATATCGTCAGATTAACCTTTTCAATAGACTTTTCAAAATAAAAAGATAAATCTGACAATCCAAAATCGCTACCCATCAGAGACGCTTCCTAAAAAATGGTACTAAAACAGCATGCTCTTTTTAGGTAAACGGTTTAGTTAACTATTATTGCACATGAATTTATTAAATAAAAGGAGACATAAGGATTAAATACTACTATAATGTTTTATTTTTATTTTTCTTCTTTTAGTAAAAAACATTGAAATTATCAAGTCAAATAAGTGGATTTATGTTGAACATTCCATCCTTCTAAAATTAATGCCAATACTAGTATATCTGCAATGAGACATTGCATACAATCGTGTTTATTCCGAGGAAATCAAAACTTAATGATATTGATTTTTCATTTTTTTTTTTTACTCGGAGCCTAAAAGTCACATGTCACGTGAAAACTTAGGAAAATTTGGCTCCAACCAAATTCAGATAGGGAAAAGATAAATATTAATAACTGTTTCCCTAATACAATCCAGCTAGAAAGCAAGTTTTAGCTTTGTCACGGCTTGTTTAGAGTACACAATAAATCTAGACCCACCATGTGATGTATGTCTACAACACTTTCAACTATAAGGATTAGACATCACATCATAATCAAGAAACTACTATCTAATTATAACATTACTCCAACAATATATTATCAATATTTCCAAGACAAAAATAAATAAGCTGAATCAGACGGAGAAAAAGAAAACATTGAGAGGAGCACAATATAGTAATGACACAAAATCTCATCCGACAATAGTACTCACCAATGTATTAAAAATAAGCCTAATCCTAGTCATAAAGATGTACTAATTCCTATACTTAGGTATGTATTTACCATTTGTTTATTTATTAAAACGGAGTGCTTTTCCATAGATACGGTGCAACAGAAACTAAATAGCACAAACCTCAAGAACGGCTAAAAAATACAAAATTTGCTCAGATCTCAAAAGGGAAATAAATATTGCTGATCTCGAGGCTATGTTGTGTCTCTTCAATGGCCCTTCGTAAAAAAAGAAAAAAAAAAGAAAAAGCAGCCACTGCCACCCTAATTTTGTTACCATAATGTGGACAAACATCGCTTATTGCTGGCTACTTTTTGACCGCAGATAGCAAATTTTCATTTTTACTTAAAAAAAAAAAATAGAGGACAACAAAGTAAATTAGCATAGTTCTCTTTTTTCTTTTTTCCCTCTCTCTACTTTTCATTTCAGTCCTAAACAAAGGGTTTTTTTTTTTTTTTTTGCTAAACTATAAAATAAAAGTTATTATTTTCACCCAATAACATAAAAGCCAAAAAGAAAAAGGCATACACGTAATGGCATTAATTTCTTTTTTACCTTTGACCTTACTTACTGTTCATTTCTGAAATTTAGCTCCTGTGATTCCGCAGGGGTAAAAAGGTTATTTTACCGCATTATTGGACACTTTTTTTGTTCATTCTTTAGAGTTTTGACCTTGGCATAAAAGCATTGGATCCCAATAAATTGGGCAATGAGTCAGGGACATCATGATACAATTACAACATTTGTCAAAATGACAAAAAGAGCACATTCAGATTGGTTGAAAGCGAAGAAAAGAAAAAGAAGAGCATTGGATTTATGATACAAATGTAATAAAACCGAGCGGCGTTTGAATAAACTATAGTTGTGAAGATAGGATTTCTTAGAAAAAAAAATTATATTTAGAATTCAGTCTTTCTTTTTTTCTTTTTATTTTTTTCATGTTTAAGAAAACCACTCACGTTCCAAAGGTAGAAACTAGTAATTAGACCACAAAAAATTAAAGTCATATAAAGATAAAATCACAACATTTTATAATTAACAAAATAATTAATTTTTTAATTAATAAAAATATTGACCATTTTCTTAAAATATTTTTTAAAAAATTGCTATTTACTTAAAAAATTTATAATAAAAATCCAAACTTTCGTAATATATATTATATAACAAAAGCAAAAGATGCCCAATTCCACTGTGGAACGTAAAAAGGAAAGGTCTTTAGGCAAAGGAATCTTAAATGGGACATAAAAACAAAAATAAGCTCAGCTTTAAGATCAGATCATTTGTCCCCTTTTAATCCCCATTGTATGTGTAAAATATTCTTGATCATAACCAGACCTTTTTTTACAGCAAAACTTTACCACCTAAACACAATTTTTTAAGGGGGGGTTCAATTAAAAAGAAAAGGCAGAAAAAAAAAAGCACTTCACTTTTTCTTTTTCATGGAAGTAGAGTACAGTGACAAAATACCATCCATTCCAAGAAAAAAAGTTACCGCCTTATATTAACTTTGTAAAAGTTGGCTCAATACTTGAATTCCGTTCAAGGTAAAAGACATTTGGACAACAGTCCAGTTTTAAAAGTTACTGTCCAAAATTTCCATTTTAACCTTTTACAGATTACTATATCCACGAGTTTCAAGTTTGGACCAAATAAAAAGCATTCTATTTCTCTTATGTTAATGCAACTAAATTTGTTTGAAAATCAACCAATGTTGAACTATTTTATTTTGCTTTAGTTAGCATTTGAATTTAAAAGCAATAACGCCAGTAGTACCAACTCAAAGTGTCAGACCCGACACTGCATTAAAAACGACAACATCGAACGTTGCAACTTGCAAGTGGGCACCAAAAGAAAAAAAAACATATTTTCAAAAAAAAAAAAAACCCTAAAGTTTGTCACAACTACAAAAATATGCACATATACATAGAGAAGTATAGATTTTTTTTTTTTTTTGGACATGCTTTCCAACCCTTTTTTATATAACGGGTCCCCAGTCATACTAATATTCTTCTCCTAAATAATGTGGCTATTTTTATCAAGAAAAGCATTGATATGGCACCTTTGGATTTTGATTAATTATGCCTAAAGCCACAATTATGGCATTCTTTCAAATATTATCATTATCATCAATTCATCATAATCATAATTTATTAAAAAACTAATCAGGACCAGATACGAGAGAGAGAGAGAGAGAGAGAGAGAGAGCGCATATATTACCTGGCTGATGTAGGGTAAGCGCAACCAGACGTGCCTGTAGAACAAAAGGAAAAAAAAAAACAGAAAATTAACCAATCTCATTGGATTATTTATTTATTTTTTTTTTGTTTGTGTGTGACTATTTTAGCTTTACGTTTGAAATGGCAAAATTTTACGTCCCTCTTTATTTTCATTTTTCAGTAAGACAAAAATTATCCTGACATTGTATCATCATGATGATGGAAAAGGACGACACTAATCGCGATATTCCCTTAAGATACGAAATGACAAAACTAACCCTATCGTATTCAAAATACCCTTCAAACTTGCTCATATTTAGGATTTAGCCGAAGATAATGAAAGACACCACTCACAACTAGTCACAAAAAAAAAAAAAAAAAAAGACATAACAACTCACAAGAACCGTATTTTCCTTGTGCAAAAAAATAAACAAAAAAATAAAAATAAAACCAACCCCTTCCAATCTTCCTTACTCATAAACACAATGCCATAAAAAAATATTTTTTTTAGTTTTTTTATTTATTTAACATTTAATCTCTTAAAAAATATAAAATAATTATATAGTTAAGAAAAAAGCTATTTTCTTAATTAATAAAACCGTTTGGTACTTACTGGGGTCAGATCCGGTGACGGTGGCGGCGCCGGCGAAGTCACAGGAGCCGGAGACCTGACCTTTCCTCTGGTAGTAGCTGTTGACAGCGTAGTTGCAATGCGCCAATACGGTGTTTGGGCCGTAGCATACCCCACTCGAGTGGATGGGGTTGCAGTCCGCCCCCGCCCCGCACGCGTAGTCCAGCGTCTTCTGCAGCACCGCCTCGCTAATCCCGTTCTTGCACACGCACCAACTCCCACCTTCCAAAAACACAAAAAAAAGCACAACAAGATTATTTTTACCCAAAATGAAAGAAAGAAATAATAATAAAAAGGGAGGTTTGGATAAACAAAGGAAGCAAAAAAATAGTTGCTAATTTTTCCAGCTCTCTCTCTGGCTTGCGAGTTTTGTTTTGGGTGGAGAGAGAAAGTGGGGGAAGAATGATAATGGTGAGTGAAGATAAATGTACTTTGTTGTTGTTAATAGTTTTTAATTAGGATACCCAGATGGGTCACTTTGAGATTTCAGCATGAATTAAAGGACTTGAGACTATACGGAAGAAAAATAAATTTAAGGGTTTCTTTTTATTATTATTATTATTATTATTATTATTATTATTCTCAAAGACAAAAGGGTTCTTTTCTCATCATGGCCTAGTAACAAATGCTCAACTGAAAGGCAAAATTGCTAAGAAAAAGGGCTTACTTGCGTGGCCAGTCATGGCCAGGATAAGCACTAGAAATGCCAAAGCAGCCATGGATGAGGAAGCAAAGATCAGTGAATGGTTAGAGCTTTGCTCTATCAACAAATGTGTGTGCTCAGAGAGCAAGCAGTGAAGCTCAAAAGCTCAAGAGAGAGAGAGAGTGTTTGTGGCAGTAAGGGAGGAGTGAGAAGAGAGAGAGAGAGAGAGAGAGAGAGAGAGAGATATGTGAATTGTGAGGAGTATTTTGTTGTTTAAACATAAAATAATAAAACTTGGCAAGAGAGTGATGTAGACCGTGGGATAAAAGTGGCTCTGTTTGGACTTTGGTGTCGGTTTGTGGGGGTGCTTTTTGAATTTTTTATTTTTTTTATAAATTTTATTCTCTGTTTCTTGCCATCTGTAATATTTTGTACCGTTTACATACCACTATTCATTTCCCTATAATAAAAAAAATTTACAAAAAATTGCCTTTTCTCAAGAAATGAAAATAGAGTTTATTGGGAATCACTAATTAGTGCAGCCTAACTAACAGAGTTCACGCTTGGTTTGTTGCCCTAAATGTCCTGGGAGACCGTACTCTCTCTCTCTCTCTCTCTCTCTCCATATGCATTTTGCTTAAAGTCTCTCAGACTGATTACTTTTCCTCACGGAGAAAGAGAAGCTAAGAGAAACTCAGAATTTCTTTTTACAAAAACTGAAAACCGGGAAGTGATTTATAGCTCAAAAAAAAAAAAAAAAACGTGTGACTTTTGCAGGACCCAAGAGCCCAGTGCATCTAAATCCTAGTGTCTATAAGTCCCAGCTCAATTTCAGGAAGAACTTTTGCAAAAAATTTCAGGCAGAATTTCTCTTACAAAACTAAGCATTTTCAAAGAGTTTCGTAGTGAACTTCCTTTCAGAATTCTAAATTTCTAATAACTAATACATAGGTTTATTAACTAATACATTATTCCTATTTTTGTATCTATTGGTTTGCATTTTTATTCAATTTGGAAAAATATGAGTAATTGATCTAAATTTCCTCTAAAAGAGGATAAAAGACAAAAATAACCAGTAAGTAGTAACCACTAAACAGGACACCCTGCCTTGTTATGAGCTCAAACTCTAGAAATTCTTAAATATTGTCATGACGAGGATGGTGATAGATGATGATGTTGTGAGTGACGCAATAGCCCTCAATTATAACGATCTGACCATCTCCGATCATACACTTTATTTTTTCTCTCTAAATTTTATTTTTAAAATAAATATTACTATCAAAAAAATATTTTATCCCCAATCATATATTTTATTTTTAAGAGTAATTGGCACATGTGGCCCCTGAACTTGTCGGGTTACGAAACTTTGGTACCTTCTTTTTTTTTTTAGGCATTAAGCTCCTTGAATTTAACAAATGTTGCATTTTGCCTCAAATTAAAAACGCCCGTCTAATTTCAAACGGAATTTGACACGTGTTTATCACGTGAGCTTTTATCGGAGGACATATTTATAATTTACTAACAAAAATGCAAAAAAAAAAAAAAAAAGAAATAATACCTGTGAACAACTATGAAACTCATTCATATCAACACCCAGCAACTAATATCATATCCAACCAAAAGAAGGAAAAAATCAAAACTACAAATTCAAATATAATTTCAAACTCTAAATAAAAATAAAAAAGTAAATCTAGCAATCCACTTTGACAAGTTGAATTCCGTCCAATTCTTAAACGGCCGTTTTCAATTTGAGGCAAAATGTAATATTTTTAAAATTCAGGGGGCTTAATGCCTAAAAAAAAAAAAGAAGGTGCCAAAGTGTCGTAACCCGACAAGTTCAGGGGCCACAGGTGTCAATTACTCTATTTTTAACTCAAAAAAAAAATTCTCTTTATATTCTTTTTACTTCTATTTTTTAATACTTTTTAATAATTTTTAACTATTTACATATTACACTCCACACAGATTTTTTTTCTAACATTTTCACTTAATTTATAAGTTTTAACATTCTTTTTTTGCATTTATGTACAAAAATGTACAACATTTTCAAAACTTATGACTCAAAACATAGAATATGACTTTTATTATGAATTTTTGATTAAAAAACAATTAATTAAGAGTAAATTATATAATAAAGTGGATTAAATAAATAAATATATAAATAATTAGGGACTATATTATAATTAAGAAAACTATTAAAAAACTAAAAAAAAATAGAGATAAACCGTGATACTCTAAATATAAAGTACAACTGTTTATTTCTTTATAAATAGCGTTGAAGATGACATTGGGTTGGAGAGGAAAAAGCTTGATAAAACTCTAAGGCTATGTTTGGTAAGATGGAAAAATAGAGGGAAGGAAGTGGATTGAGAAAAATTTGGATAGAATTTAAAAAATACTCTTGTTTGGTAGGAAGGAAAAGAATAAAGAAAGGAAAAGAGGAGGGAAGAAATGCATGTAGGGCCCACTATTTTTTTATCCTTCTAAAATTAGAAAGAAAACTATTTTTCACTCATTTTAATGCAAAATTACTATATTATCCACATTTTTAAATTTTAATAATATAATAAATAGATAAAATAGTAATTGTCTAACCAAATATTTTCTTTCCTTCCTAATATACCAAATACTATAAAAAAAATTATTTTCTTTTCTTTCTATTTTATTTTCTATCACCTTTTATTTTTTCTTCTATCAATTTTTTTTTCTTTTATCAAACGGAGCCTAAATATAGAGTTTAGAGTCTCCTATTGGAGATGCCCAAATCAATACTTTTATACCGTTAGATCATCCAATATAAACCCTAATAAAAATAAAATAAAATAAAAAACTGGATTCAAAATGTTATTATGGGCGTACGACTAAGAAAAACTAATGGATGGGAATCAATCTTAAAGCTATTATTCAATCTTAAAAAGAGTGCACACGATTTATCATCCATTTATTACACTTAATTTTTTTCATATTTTTCTCTTTTACTTTTTCATTCCTTTCCTGGTGAGAGAAATTTTTTTTGTTTTTTTTTGTTTTTTGTTTTTTTAAGTTTTTCATCCTTTCTACAATATTTGATGCTAGATATCCTTCATGCAGTACAAATTGTTTGGTTCTGCAACGTTTTTTTCTCCAAATTTTAGAAAAAAAGAAGGTTGAATCTCTCAATGGCATTTAAGCATGCAAAAATGGTCCGGTTAACCAACCGGACTATTTCACCACAGGACATTTTCGGTGAAATTTCGGTTAATAATCGGATTTTAACCCCCGGTTAAAAGTCGGTTATTAACCGGAATTTCACCGGTTTTATTCGAAAAAAAATTTCACCGAATTTTAACCAGATTTTAACCGTTGCACGCAACCTTTTTTAGTCACGGCAAGGGGGCTTTAGTCACGGGCGTGAGTGTGTGCACAGTGGTGGTCACGGGCATGAGTGTGTGTGCAGTGGTGCAGTGGAGTGGTGCAGTACCCATGAGTGGTGCGCAGTGTGCAGTAGTGTGCGCAGTGGTGCAGTGGAGTGGCTTTGTGCCCAGTGAATGTGCAGTGTAGGAATAAAAAAAATCATAGTTTTTTGCTATAAAACTTCAATTGAAGTTTGGCAATTGAAGTTCACAACAACTGCGCACAAGTTTTTTGCTAAAAAATCATAGTTCGGCAATTGAAGTTCACAACCTTTTATTTTTTATTTTTTACAACCAGTTGTTGGAGCAATCTTCAACTTCCTCATCCTTCAATCTTCAGCTTCCTGTTCACTCTTCGGCACTTTTTTGCATCTCGCCGGCTTCCTATTCTGCCGTATGTAAGTTTTGTTATATTTTTAAATTTTAACTATTAATATTTATTAATAACCAATAACTAAATTAGTTTTATAATTAGTTATATATTTTGCCGCATGTAAGTTTTATTAGTGCAGTACCATATTTTCTTTGTTTATTAAAAAGATAATATTTAGTTATTGGTTAGTTACATAATTACTTAAATTTTTAGTTATATGATTAGTTACATAATTAGTTAAATTTTTAGTATTTTAAATTTACTACTTGTTAGTTGTTACTTATTTATTTGTTTAGTTAAATTATTAGTTGTTACTTGATTTATTTATTTAGTTAAATTAGTAGTTATTAATTTAGCACTTGTTATTTTATTTATCTCATTATACTTAATTAGTAGTTTTTATTTAAGTAGTTGTTAACTTGTTATTTTATTTATCTCATTATACTTAACTTAGTAGTTGATATTTAACTTGTTAATTGATTTATTTCATTCTAGTTAAATTAGTAGTTATTAATTTAGTACTTGTTATTTTATTTATGTCATTATACTTAAATTAGTAGTTATTATTTAAGTAGTTGTTAACTTGTTATTTTATTTATTTGATTCTAGTTAAATTAGTAGTTATTATTTAAGTAGTTGTTAACTTGTTATTCTATTTATTTGATTCTACTTAGTAGTTATTATTTAAGTAGTTGTTAATTTGTTATTCTATTTATTTGATTCTACTTAAATTAGTAGTTGCATTTGTAATTAATCTGGTTATTATTAGAGCTTCAAATTTATGTACATAAAGTTAATGAAATCAGTAATTCTTAATTTATTTATTTAATTAAATAGTAACGCACTTTTTTCTTTTCTTTGGTAGAAAATTATCGACATGGCGTATCCGTACGAAGACTCGCAGGCCACCTACAGCGACGACGAGACTCAGGGCACACACATAAGCTAAACACAAGAGCATGATCCATGGATCGAGGCGATGCAATAGCAGAGCAATTATTTATTTGGTGGCCTACCAAGGCCGTTGCCCACCTACACAGATAGCGCCATGGACCGTGCCGAGCTCAGATTGTATGCTCCATCTACTAATATGCAACTGGGCCGACCATCGGGGCAGCCAAGTAGCTCGTCACATCATCCTCCTTCCGCCGATTACTATCAGATGCCTTGCTTTGAGCAATTTGCGGGCGGGAGACCGCAATTTAGGCCGGCGACAATGCCTTTCAGTTTCCAAGTGCCAGCCCACACCGGTCCACCGCCTGTCCTGACTGTTCAGCTATGTCCACCGCCAGCTCCGCTATCGCCAGCTCCACCATCGGCCACACCTGCCATTGGACATGACGGGGGCAATGAAGACGTCAACGACGAAGTCGATGTCCAACATACGCGACTGAAGAGACGGAAGTCTGGGGTGTGGCACAGTATGACGCGAACAGAAGAACGGAAAGCAGACGGCAGCATCAAGATGTGGGCCATCTGTAAGGGTTGTGGGAAGAAATTTGGGGCCGAATCATATCGAGGGACAAGCCACCTCTATTATCACATTAACAGATGTGATAAATTGGAAAAGGGGCTTCCTCTGCCAGCCGAGGAGGCGGCTGGCGAAGTCGGGCCGTCGTCAGGTTTGTTATACGAAAAACAAGTGCACAGAGAAGCACTCGCTTGGTTCATCGCAGTGCAAGGCTTGGAGCTTAACTTCACTGACAATCCACACTGGGAGGAGCTGATACGAAAATCGTTCTACGCCGACTATCAGCGTCCGAGTCGAACGACTACTCGAGCCGACTTGGTAAAGTGGTATGAGTGGAAAAGGACGGAGTTGATCGGGGGCTTTGTGGAGGCAAACCAACGGGTGGCATTGACCAGCGACGTATGGTCGAAGGGGGCGTCGTACGACTATATCGGCATTTGTTGTCACTATATTGATAAGGATTGGAACGTCGAGAAGAGAATCATCAGGTTTAGAGTCATGGAAGAAGGCCACAGCGGAGAAATGATAGCTCAGCAGATATTACAAGTCATTAATGATTACAGCGTCACAGGACGAGTTACTCTATCATTATGGATAACGCTTCTGCCAACGACCGAACAATCACCATTCTCCGAGGGGCTTTGAACCCGATTTCTCACCCATATTTTTTCCACAACCGTTGCGTCGCACACATCTTGAATCTTGTAGTTCAAGATGGTATGAAGGAAATGGACTCCACGCTTAAAGATATTAGGGATGCCGTAACTTATGTAAACGGGTCCCACCAACGTGAGGCTCGATGGAGGAGAACGTGCGAATTAAATTAGTTGAGACCGAAGATGATAGCCAACGACATGCCGGTTCGATGGAATTCAACTTACCTGATGCTGCAAAGTATCATTCCGTATGTAGAGAGCTTCCCCGTTTGGTAGAACAATGAGCGAAAAGGCTCTCTGCTCAACGAACGGCATTGGCAAGACGCTACGCTGCTTTGCGGGTTCCTTCAAGTGTTCTACGAAGCGACCACTGTGTTGTCGTCCTCTTTGCGAGCTACTACTCCTATTTTCGTGCACCAACTGATCATCATCGACAACGTCTTCAAGAAATACAAGAACCACCGACGTCTAGCAAATGCCGTCAATAAGATGCTGGAGAAGTTCCTGAAATATTTTCATCATTTACCGCATCTGTACGCTTTTGCCTTCCTACTAGACCCGCGTAATAGATATAAGGGCCTCAAGTCATTTTTGAAAGTGTTAACAAGACAACTCGGCCCAGACTACGGGAGCCTAGTGGATGACTACGATGCAGCCTTGCAAGAGGCATACAGTGTATATGAGTTGCGATTTGGGGTAACTTCAGATCAGGCCCCTACTAAGAAGACGTCGCCGACTTCAGCTAGTTGGAGGATGGTCTGGGAAGACTTATAGGATGAAGAGGAGTCGCCGTCAAGCGTCAGCCCCCCAGGAGTAACCGAGCATAACGAACTAAACGTCTTCTTGAATACGAAATTCACGGACGCAGGTTTAGAAAACCTGGATTTGGTCAGGTGGCGGCGTAATCATTCAGGCCAATTTCCAGTGTTATCCACGTTGGCTCGCGAGATCTTCTCCATACCTGTCTCTACAGTGTCTTCAGAATCTGCATTTAGCATGGCTGGTAATATTTTAGATCCTCATCGAAGCCGACTAACGCAAAAGATGGTGGAGATTCTGACATTGGTAAAAGACTGGGAACTAGCTCGGATGCGCATGCAAAACACGGTCGAACAAACAAACGTCGAGCTAGCTGAACAGCTTGAAGAGTGGACGCTCCAGTGATGTCGCACGGCCCCCGCCCACCCAAACGTCCCCCTCCGATTATCGACATTGGTTTCGGTCTTTTTATTTTTATTTTCTTATCATATGTAAACAAATTTTATTTTATCCTATTCTTTCATTCATTATTTATTAAGACAATTTAATATTAATTTTTTTTTTTGTAATTAATACTTATTTCTTAACAAAATAATGTAAATAAATTTATTTACTTATTCTTTATCAATATAATTTTGTTATCAATTACCATTATAATTTATAACACTTCATCATAAACCTTAAAAATTAAAACTTAAATTTAAACAAAATAAATTTAAACATTATAACTTAAAACTCCTAATTAAATTATTAAAACAAATCAAACTTATAAAACAAAATTAAAACTTATAAAACAAAACTAAAACAAATAAAACTTATGAACGTTAAAAAATTAAAACTTATAAAACTAAAACTAAAAACGGTAAAAAAAAAAATTAACAAACGGTGAAAATCGGTTAATTACTGGTTCATTAATCGGTAATTAACAGGCAAAAAAATTTTCGGTCGGTATTAACCGCCGTATTTACGTGCCTAAATTTGGCATTTAATCAAACACTTGATGTGAAAGTCAATTAACTACACAAACTCAAATACCATGAATCTTTGAACTCAAAATCTGCAAATACAAATCCAACCAAACTTGTCATATTTTTTAAGACAAAAAAAATTAAAATTTTTCAGACAAAAAAGAAGAAAGAACAATAAAGAAATTGTACAAATCACAAAATTTAGAAAAGATATAAAAAAAGAGAACAGAAATGTTTGAAATTAAAATCCTATTTGATCTGCTCGATAATGGCAGCATTATAGTCGTCAAAGGATTTCTATCGAGCGATCGAGACTTGAGGAATGGATGAGACGAGATCAATCTCTTTCTCGACCTCCGCAAAGGGACTTTATTGGGTAAAATAATAAAGTAATTATGTAAGAAGTGGCATTATTAATCTAATAATAATGTAAAAAATGACTAGATAATTTGTCAATCTAAAATGTTATAAACATGACTAGAAAAATTATCAGTCTGAATGTAAAAACAAAAAAATGACTAGGCAAGTTGCCAGTCTAAACAGTAAATTAAGATAACTAGGCAATTTGCCAGTCTGAACAGTAATTTAAAAATGACTAAGCAAGTTGCCAGTCTGAATAGTAAAATAAAATGACTAGGCAATATGTCAGTCCGAGCAATAAAATAAAATGACTAGGCAAGTTGCCAGTCTGAGCAGTGAAATAAAATGACTAGGCAAGTTGCCAGTCTGAGCAGTAAATTAAAGTGAAAATAAAATGACTAGGCAAGTTGCCAGTCTGAGCAGTAGAATAAAATGACTAGACAAGTTATCAGTCTGAGCAGTAAAATAAAATGAAAATAAAATGACTAGGCAAGTTGCAGTCTGAGCAGTAGAATAAAATGACTAGACAAGTTGCCAGTCTGAGCAGTAAAATAAAATGAAAATAAAATGACTGGGCAAGTTGCCAGTCTGAGCAGTAAAATAAAATGACTAGGCAAGTTGTCAGTCTGAGCAGTAAAATAAAGTGAAAATAAAATGACTAGGCAAGTTGCCAGTCTGAGCAGTAAAATAAAATGACTAGGGAAGTTGCCAGTCTGAACAGTAAAATAAAAATGACTAGGTAAGTCGACAGTCTGAACTATTAAAGATATTATAAATTATTATGATGTTAATTAATTAACTGAATTGATGTTTTACAATCATTTTTTTTTTACCAAAAAAATGATTATTGAAGTATCTAAATTAAGAGTATAAATGTGTATTGAATGTCAAATAATTCTTATATGCAAGTAGACACACGTAAATATATATATATATATATACACACACATATATATGAGAATTATACCTGTTATCTGATTGCTTGATTTGGCAGAATAGCTTTTTCTGATGTATGCAGGAATAATATCGTGGAGTTAATAGGAAGAGTAAAAATCCCACGAATCAAGGGGTCTAAATCAATAATCTGGAGATGATACTCTCTCTTATTGATGGCTATTATTATCTTATAGATAATAGGTTTCTATTTTACTCAGGCAATGACACTAAAATTCAGGTTTTTCTGAATCTTTTCATGTACTCAAATATCTTTTCTTCTCTTTTTTCTTTTTATTTTCCTTTTTTTCTTTCCTATTCTTTTTCTTCCTTTTTCACCACCACCCTCTACGTTGCTTGCCATCCTTTATATAGGCAAAAAGGATGGATGTTTGGTAAATACTACTATTAGCCATTTAAGACAATAAGATATTATTGGTGCTTTGGACAAAAAACCATCATTGTATTCATGCATTATTTTTATATGCATTTAATGTTTTTTGTTTGTTCAAGAATTGCTACTTGGTAGTGTTGTTATAGTAGACATATATATATATATATATATATATATATATCTTGGTTTCTCTCTGTGTATTAGATCTTAATAATTATATTTTCTTGTCTAATCTTAAACTCATATGTCATGAGATTTAGTATATTAATGATATGATTTTAGAGTATCTTGAATTATTAATTTAACAAAATTGATGTGGGTCCATTCGGCTTTATTGTACTCAAACTCTCCAGGCCAAGCCCCATAACATTTATTGTACTTGGTAGTGTTGTTATAGTAGACATATATATATATATATATATATATATATCTTGGTTTCTCTCTGTGTATTAGATCTTAATAATTATATTTTCTTGTCTAATCTTAAACTCATATGTCATGAGATTTAGTATATTAATGATATGATTTTAGAGTATCTTGAATTATTAATTTAACAAAATTGATGTGGGTCCATTCGGCTTTATTGTACTCAAACTCTCCAGGCCAAGCCCCATAACATTATTCCCGCTGGAGTTCAATGAACTATCTCCATTCTAATATATCCACAAACACTCTTCCTTCCTCTGATTTTGTTCAAAAAAGCAAAAAAAAAAAAAAAAAAAATCGAGCCAATCCAAGAAGAGCAAGAGTTGAACATGTTTCCTGGCACTGCCAGCCACGCACCTCCGCGGCCGCCATCGATAATGCCATCGGTGCCATCGGCGAGCCGTAGTAGAGCTTGTCGTCGTGGAAGAGCGTGAAGCCGCGCGCTGTCGCCGACGTCAGCGGCACGGAGGACGCCGCCGCTGTGGGCCACGACGCAGGTGGTAGACGAGCCGGGGAGGTCCGTGTCGTCGGGAATCGATTTCTCGGCGAAATTCGCCGCCGGGGCGCCTTTAACGACGACCGTCGTCTCGGCTTCGTCCTCCTCCTCCGCCTTAGTCCTCCCCCAAAACCCAGCAATGAAAGAAAGCAAAGCATTCTTTTCCTATTAAGCAAAGCAAGACCCAACAATTTAATTTGGTACCGTACAGACACCAAATTAATGCTTTGGCTGCATGAGAAATGAAAATGAGTTGGTTTGTTTTAGTAAGCTTTACAACTTTTAGGGGACCGTCTCACCTCCACCTCCATTATTAATCTCAATCTCAATCTCAATCTGAATGTGCTCTCTTTCTTTTCCTTTAATATTATTATTATGTGTCATTGAAATAATAAGGTTCGAGAAGAGAAGAGGAGAGGAGAGGAGAGATCTGGTTACAAAATGTGGAAGCTTAAGGTGCCGGAGGGTGGAGCGAGACCCGGTCCAGTTCGTGTATTAAGTTTTAATTTTTTCTATTTTTTAAAATTTATTTTTGGTAAATTTTTTATTTTATTCGAATGGTATTTTAGTTATTTTTGAAAAACTTTGAGTATAGTCGACGCAGAAGGATAATTTTATATTGTTCTTAAGAACTAAAATATCATTTTGGAATTATAAAAAACACAATGATAAAATTAAATTTTGGGTAAAATACATGAATTATGTTTTTTTTTTTTTGTGAAAATAATTGAGTATGAGAATGTTTATTTTAGTTATTAGACGCTCTAAATATTATCCAATTACAACTCATAAAATTGTTCCCCATCCATAAGTTTTTTGAACCGTTCCCCAATTGAGCCGCGCTATAAAATACTTCAAAATATTGAGAATTTTCAATTGGAATTTTTTTTTTAAAAAAATCGCTGTATCGTGCGAATTTTGAGCTCGTAAGATCTATAAAGCAATTTCAAAAGGGTCAAATCTTTAATATTCCATCATATATGGTTGAGCTTGGAAGCTTGTTAACGTTCCATAATTTCAACAGCACTAGGATCCTTAATCCTTACTCTTTTTACTTAAACTACAAAAGTTCTTGTAAATCATTTCATTTTCCCATTCATTTAATATAAATTTTACCACATCCAAATGTCCCTATGAAATATTGAAGAAGTCCTATTACGCTCTTGGCTATAAGGTTATAGAAGGGGTAATAATTATTTTTGTACTTTAATTTGGAACTTTATAGTTTATAAGAAGATATGTAAAAGTACATAACCTGAAAATATATATCAAGCACTTATAAAAGAATAAAAATAAACGAAGCTAATTAGTTTTTCAAAAGATGGCTGAAAATAGAGCAAAAAATCATAATGATTTTTTTATTTTTTAAATATTTTATCCCTTAAACATCATGAATTCTAATTTGTTTATATTTTTTGAATAGAAATTATACACTTTGAGACAAGAGAAATGTCTATTTATCTATTTAGTTATTTAATTAAACTAATGATTCGCTATTGTGATACGTTACACGTATCAACCATTTTCTCTGGATAATTTATTATTAGAGGTGAAGTATGAATGTTATAATCTATATACTATAAAATATATTTCAACACCTAGCAAACAAAAAAAAATATCAATGAGTTTGTGTAGAATAATTAGTACAATATATCATATAGGTTTTGAATATAGCAGTGCACTAGTGTCCTCTGAACTATACGGGACGTGTGCCCTCTAATCTTTAATTTGTGGCACATTGCATCTTGATCTCCAAAATTTTGACAAATTACTATAAATTATTAACTTGCGTAAAAAAAAAAATAGATAGAATTTGACATATGCATTTTATATGACTTATTATTAAGATGTCTTCTTCTTCCTTCCGCTCTCTCCCTCTCCCTCCCTCCCTCCCTCCCTCCCTCCCCATCTCCCTCTCCCTCTGCTTATTTTTCTTCTTCTTCTAATTCTTAAAAAACAAATCCGCAAATTATAAAAAAAAAAAAAAAAAGGACAAGGCCAGAATGTTCTCTTTCATTTTAGGAAACATTCATGTTACACACATTGTTAGACATCAAAATAGAAGTCCACCATGTTACCATGCACTTCATCCACGTGATTATTACTCTCACTTTAACCAAAAAACCAAATCTCCACGTAAGTCTTGTTCCTCATTTCCCTTAAAAAAAGAAAAAAGAAAGTCCTATTCCTCACCAGCTATTACTATGTAATTACTTGCACATATTTTAGTAGTTAAGTTAATTATCATCTATTATCACTATATAAATAATTAAATCACTTTGTTATTTTCTTATATTTTTTAAAAATTTTAATATTAATTTAAATTAGGTGTTAAAAATTAAGTATTCGTTATAATTTTTCTATAAAAAAAAAAGGGTTTTTTGCACCTATGGCCCCTGAACTTATTGCGTTGCGACACTTTGGCACCCCTTTTTTTTTTTTGGCATTAACCTCCCTGAATTTAAAAATCGTTGCACTTTGCCTTAAATTATGAACGTCCGTCCAATTTTTTACGGAACTCTACTCTGGACTCTCACGTGGCTTATCACATGATAATTTTTAGGGGTATTTTCGTCATTTGAAAGAGCCAAAATAAAAAAATATATAAAAAGAAAACTAAAAAAAAATAGAAAAGAAAAAATAAAGTGAAAGAACAAACGAACAAACCCATGAACGACGAACAAACTCAGACACACATAATCTCTCACACACACACACACATATATATATATATATGTATATATATAAACACACACCTATTCACACATATACACCAGCACACATATACATCGGCAAGCTTTCAAATAGCTAAAACACAACCAATACATCCAATCTGCAATGTAATTTGGTTCTGCAATACACCCAACCAGCACACATCAACCCTTAAGCTCCTCAATCTGCAATGTAATTTGGAGAGTCCAACAATACAACCGAGGAAAAAAAAATTAAGTAGCTTAAGAGCAGAAAAAATTGCAACTAGTACAAAAATCTAGTAATAGTTTGAGGAAAAAAAAAAAAGCTTGCGAGTTTTGCAAATCTGGGCATTTTCAATACACTCAATCAGTTCCCGCGCACATTGGTGTCCATCGCCGGAGTTTGGTGCTCCGAAGTGCGCCGGATTAAGGCCTCGCCGACTAGACCAGCCTCATCGTCAACGGCAAGCGGTGACGCCCAACGAAAACGCTACCCACTCCGACCGTCGCTGAAGCCGCCGCTCACTCTGTCCACGAATTCCTGCTGCTCGAGCCCACCCACTCCGATTGTAAAATCCCGTTTCTCGACCCGCCGTCCAACTTGATCGCTGCTGGAGCCGCCGCTCATGCCGATCGCCAATTTGCTGCTTGAGCCTCCAACGCCTAGTATACCGAACTCGGTGGGTCTGGTCATCACCTTCAATGGCGACGGTGGCGCTCGGTATACCGAACTCGGCAGCGGCATCCAATGAGGCGAAGGCACTCACGGCGGAGGGAGACGAGCAAGACTTGGCCGTGAATCAAACGCCAGACACATCATCGCAGCAAGTTGATGACTTGGAAAGACTCCGATATGACTTCCGATGGATCACGCCCGCTGTCGCCGTCCAATTCGAGGAAGCCGAGACTTGCCGCCTTGCCGAGCTTCTCCGCCTCCGATGACCCAGACCTACGCTGAGAACGAGAAGTGCGCGCAAAAGCGAGGCGTGCTTCTCGCACGATTTCGTCGGTTGCCGGAGTTGCAAGGTCGGTGGGAGACCCGTCAAACTTTTGTTGGGTGTTTGAAGAAGACTGACCTTTTTAGTTTTTTTTTTTTTTTTTGTATAATTAAATGACAACATTAGCCCTAAGCAAACGTCACGTGGAAAACACATGCTAAATTCCGTCCAATTTTAGACGAACGTTTTCAATTTGAGACAAAGTGCAACGATTTTTAAATTCAAGGGGGTTAATGCCAAAAAAAAAAAGATGAGGTGCCAAAGTGTCGCAACGCAATGAGTTCAGGGGCCACAGGTGCAAAAAACCCTAAAAAAAAAACCAAAGTCATGCATATTTCTAAAAACAAAACACATAGCAACTTCTCTTGACAGGCCAATTAAATATAATTCTCTTTCTCTTATTACTATAGTGCTTCTCCCATTATATTGCCCTTTAGCTTGTATTTGCAACTAGCTAGACAATATATTTATATATATGACATTGGAATTATGTATCAAACTTATATCTATCTTTCTAGTAGGGCTATGCACATTCAAAAGAAGAGAGTTGGCAACTTCTCTTGAAATAAGTACAATATTTCCAGAATTATTGACACAGGAAGAGAAAGAGAAGCTTGTGCAATTTGTTGTAGTCAATGGCTTGGATATAGTGGAAACTGGAAAGGCCATATATCAATCAATTTATAAATACATCAAAACACAGTGTCTTTCCAAAGAATAAAATACATTGTACAATGCACATCCTTGCGCAGAGAGAAACCGAGGCCACAACTAGAAGAAATCAAACATGTCGTCGGAATCAAATACGTTGCGTTGCCAACAGCCCAGTCATCGCGAGCCCTGTCGTTACAATCTTCGATCCCCGAACCGTTGCGAGCCCCACCGTAGCGATCTTCCACCGTTGGCTAAACAAAACAAACAACAATTTCACAACCTACCTAAGAATTTGGCATCACAAAAACCACATTTTACGCTCAGATTTCGAAAAGCCCATCACCAAAATCACAAGAAAAATTTAGACCCAAATCAAGAAACCCCGGACACCTCATGGCTACCCAAGAACCCGCAGAGACCTTGTGACCACCCAAGAACCCTCGACACCCCCTGAGACCCGACGACCTTATGATTGCCCATCGAACCCAGCGACGCTGCGCCGTCCTCGCGTCAAGCTCTGCGTCGCCACCGACCTTCCTCTCGCTCAACGACGACCTTGTCCCCATGAACCCCGAGATCCGTGGGACCCTCGCGACCCCCCTGGCCCCCGCCTTCCCCGCGACCCTCCGATCCCCACGCAACATCCGAACGCTGCTCCAACCTCAACCAGCCTCCACGCTGCTTTGGTGTCACCCGTGACCCAACCAACGCTGCTCTGATCTCACTCCAGCAACCACCTGAGATAGAGAGAGCGTGATTTTGAGAAATTTTAGTGTAATTTTGGTTTTTTTTGTTTTTTTTTTTTTCTAATGAGTTTTTTTTTTTTTTTGAAGTAGGCAAATACCCATAATTTATATAACAATAAAAATAAATACCCAAATTTTTGAAGTAATTGAATTTCTAGTCAATTTGTGAATTATTTGCATATGCTTTTGGTAATAAAGTGAATTATCACCATTCATCACTGTGTAAATAATTCCTTTTTTAGGTAATTGGTTATATTTTTCAAAAGATTGGATAATAATTTATATTAAATTTTAAAAATTAAATATTCACTATAATTTTTCTTGTTTTAAATATATATATTAATACCATTATGTCCTTATATGTCCATGTGCTAGTCAGAAGACACCTCATTTTCGTTAAAGAACATACGTCTATTATTGATTTGTAATAATTTATTAAAATTTTCTAAGTCAGGATGCAAAATACCAAAAACTAAAGGTTAGAAGACAAGTTGTCAATCAAGGGATACCAGTACAAAATACTCTTTTAAATATTTAGCAATAAATTTAGAGACGAAGGTAAAACGTGAAAAAATTAAAAGTTAAAAAGAAAAAGAAAAAAACAAAATGACTTATGTGGTTGAAATGAAATCTTTTACAAAAGTACGTCACTTACAAATTTACAATTAAAAAAAGAATAAAACATAAACTAAAATATAGTCGACGGATTAGGTAGGTTACCCGTTTACTTAGTGTACATTTATTTGGAGCAAGCAGAGTGAGGCAAATGGGAAATGTTTATGTCTTGAGAAAACTATGTAAATAGTTTAGCTTTATTACAAATCATTTTAATACCTAATACTAAATTATTACTAAAATAATTTTAAACAATATTAAAAAATTAATATATAAGATTTTTAAAAATTTAGCAAAATTTTTGACTAATTTTTTTAGGAATTTAGCGAAACTAGTCATTTTCATATTTGATACACGTATATCAAATATAAAAATGACTAATTTCTTAATTTAATAAAATTATGGCTAAATTCTTAAAGATAATTTTAAGAAAATAGTCACTGTTTACAAAATAATTTTAAAAAATAGTTATAGTTTCAAAAAAATTTAAAAACTAGCAATATAAGAAATTTTTGACAAAATTTCTGCCTAGTATCAGAAATTTCTTACAAATTTACAAATTTTTATTTGTATTTTTTGTTATTATCAGAAATTTCTCACAATTTTGTAACTAATTTTTAAATTTTTTAAAACTGTGACTATTTTTAAAAAATACACAATCTAAAATAGCTATTTACCTAATTGACCCATTCTTAAAACATAAACTTAAAAAAGTTAAAAGCTAACCACCTCATATCCAAATAACTTATTAAATTTAGGCGAAGCGGGCATGGGTTGCAAAAGAACTGATGACCGACACTTTAGGTCCTAAAAAAAAAGGCTATAAATACACGAGAACATTCACTAGTGTATCACTAAAAGATTTAGGTCATAATCATATATTGAATGATTGAGAAAGAGAAGAGAGAGAGAGAGAGAGAGAGAGAGAGAGAGAGAGAGATGGTAAGTATAAAGGAGAGTTTCTTCATATCCCATGGATCGCCGAGGCTGTGGGTAGACGAAGGCCATGAGGCAATGCAATTCCTCAAGTCTTGGAAGGATAAGGTGTACCCTCACACACCCAATTCCATCCTCCTCATCTCCGCCCACTGGGAAACCCAAACTCCAACGGTCAACGTGGTCGACACCAACGACACAATCTATGACTTCTGTGGATTTCCTGACCCTCTCTACCAGGTTCATTTCCTTTCTTTTCTTTTGATCATCTAATCTTGTAATTATGACCGCTTAATGAATTAATTACTACCCTTTGCTGTTTTTTTTTTTAATTTTATTTTTATGTGGCAATTTAAGTAATAAATAATTTTTTTTTTACTTTCTATTTTTTTTTATAAATATCTTGTAATTAAAATTATTAGTAAAGAGGTCAACTAATTGGTAATTATAATTAATTATGATAATAATTGTAGCAAATTATGTAGTTATCTAAGGTTATTAGGGCATTAAAACAATGTTGAAGAATTACTATACAGCCCATTTAGTTTAAAAAAAAAAAACTTATATACTATTTCATAATTGTCTCCACTTAATTTTTACTATATTATGATGTGCCATTTCTTCCTTTTCTTTTTGAAAAAAACTTTCTGTTTGTACCGAGAAATTACTTCCTTAAAAATAAAAAAAAATTCATTCAAAGGAAATAATATATTCTTACACTGGAGCATTGTTTTCTACGTTGCAGGTTTAAAAATAAAGGAAACGTAATTTAAATCTTTTTTTTTAGGGAAAAGTAATTTAAATCTTAACTCTGTTTAAACAAAGACTAAATATTTGAGGACTGTACAATTTTTAACATCTAACTATGTGTTTGGTTTGGCCATTTTGGCCATTCCATCCCATTTATTGGGATGGAAATGGGATGGAAAAAATGGTTTTAAAAATAGTTTGGAATTGTTTGAAAATGGTTTGTAAAAATGATGTAAGAATGATTTGACTTTGCTGATTTTGAGGTAGTATGAATGATTGAGATTTAAAGATATTGTATAGGGATTTGGAAAGTTGAAAAAAGTGGTTGAAAAAAAATGAAATGGAATGGAATAGTTAAAGGATTTAAAGGATTTGAAAAGTTGAAAAAAATGGAATGGAATGGAATGGGAGAAATGGGGGAAACAAACAAGGGGTAAAGCTGCCTAAAAGAGATGTACAACGGATATATATTTTTTTCTGAACATTTACAAGAAGAAAAAAAAATGGTGTAATGCATTAATTAGTTAGCAAACTAAGTTTATCATATTTCTTATTCAATTTAATTTTTTAGGGGTTATTTGGATATGAATTCAAAGGCAAAATTCAAATTTGAGTTAGTGTTTTGAAAAATTTTGAATTCAAATCGACGTATGGTAGTAGTTTGATTCAGTATTTTAATTGAGATTTTGACGGAGACGATTTATATTTAGAATTGGAAAAATTACAATGTTTATATTAATTTTCTGTATTTAAGTTAAAAATATTAATATTCCAACAAAGATAGTTGAATTCATTTTTTTATTTTATTTTTATATTTGACAAATCTCTAAATTCTTACTGTTTTGGGACATTTTATAACTGATAATTGATCAAATTCTCTCCAAATTTATATTTGCATCCTATTAAGGCAACCGATATATGACACGAGGCTTCATACGTTTACGTCAAAAATCAAGTTGATTAGATTAGTTTTTTTTTTTTTTTTTTTTTTTTTTTTTTTGTGTTTGTGTTGATTAGATTAGTTGACAAACTAGACTTACCACATATAATAATACAAGAAAGATTTTAGATATTAGAGTTGATAATATCATCTAATACAGATGATTTCTTGTGCATTTGATAACACAATTTGTTATGTGTTTTTCGTATGATACAATAGGATAGTTTAAGCATTGTCAAATACCATATTGTATTCTATAATACAATACAATAAGTTTATACGGTGTATTAAACGTGCCATATGATCCCTTTAGTTAATTGGCTTTGAGGATCTACGCAACAACTTTCCTTATATATTAAGGCATTAGATAGACAGCGGAGGCATAATTTGGGGCAGAGACTCTAAATCTAAGGCAGAGGCAGATGCCGTAAAAGTAGGAAAGATATTTTGGCTTTCACCTTGATTTGACAAATACCAAGTTTTTTTTGGGATATAATTACATATAATTTTCCATGTATATTAAGGCATTGGAAAGACAACGAAGGGAAAATTTGGGAGGGAGGCTAAATCTATTAATCTAAGGCAGAGGCGGATGTTGTGAAAGTAGGAATGACATTTGCCCTCAATTTTGATAAATGCCAAGTTTTTTTTTTTGCTATTATAAAAAATTAAAAATGCACAAATTTTGCATTTTTCTAAACAATTATGTATGGTATGTTTTCTACAATTTGAATATTTTCTTTATGTTAATTTTGAAAGTAATATCAATTTCATAAAGTTTTATTTTTAGTGATTGAAATGAAAATGATTGATAGGGTGTGGAGAAAGTAGGTTAGGGGTGGCATTCTATTACAGTCCAAACAAACAAAAGAACAAAAAATGGGATTTGGGGAATAATGGATTTGGTGGGAATTTGGCACTTGTGGCACGACACTTCTACCACTTGGGCCATAGACACCTGCTACCCTTAAAAAATGATTTCTACTAACAACTCTCATTATCATTACTACAAATTGATCATTATTAGATTTCTTATAAGTACACGTATTGTTGCTTCAAGCTATTTAACTCAACTCAGGAGATGCAACATGTTTTTTTTTGTTTTGTTTTTTTGTTTTTTAACGAAAATGGCATTATGCATTGTCCAGAGTAGCTGTTATATCTAACTCAAATTTATTTTTTATTTCAAAAAAAATATTCTTAGTATATTATTTCACATCAAATTTTTTTTATAATAATCTATTTTTAAATCCCTATAATTTCAATATTTTACCAATTGCTCACAATAAAAGTTAATCAATATATTATTAATCCAATAATATAAATTAAAATTTAACATATGTATGGAAATGCACAAATTAAATGCATATTTTTCCTATTGCATGACATATGTTGATTTATCCATCACAAAAAAATTACAAAAAGAAAAGACGCAAACAAATTACGTAAATCTAAATATTAAACCTCATAATTAAAGAAAGAAAACAAGTCACCACACATTTCATTGATTTAAATAAATAGATTTAAATTTCTGAGTTTGAATACTTCTCCCACATATGATTTACTAGTGCATTCCGCAATGTAAAGTGTGCATCCTTGTCTCTAATTTGTCTAAATCGACCAACAAATTGTTGAAATCGTGCATCTTCATCTACCATCCTTTCAACTTCAGTAGGTGGTGTTTTACTTACTTGTTCAATTAGAGCATTTAAATCATGTTCGTCCTCAATTATCATGTTATGCATAATAATGCAAGATGATATTGTGTAATGCAATACTTCTTTGCACCAAAAATGTATTGTTCCTGCTATAATTGCAAACCGCGCTTGGAGGACTCCAATGGCACGTTCAACGTCTTTTCGACATGCCACTTGTCGCATGGAAAAATATTTTTTCTTTGGACCTTGTGGCTGCTGAGTAGTTTGCACAATAGTAGACCATTTTGGATATATACTATCAGCTAAATAATAGCCCATGTTCTATTCATTTTCTTTAATAATATAATTAACCGGGGGAGCAATACCTTGAGCAAGATTAGAGAAGAGTCGAGATGACTCTAACACATTGATATCATTATTTCTACCTGGCATTCCAAAATATGCATGCTATATGCACAAATCATAGTCGGCTACAATCTCAAGAATAATTGTTGGTGTACCACTACGTCCAGAGTATTGGCTAGCCTATACCGTTGGACAATTCTTCCATCGCCAGTGCATATAAGCTAGACTGCCCAGCATTCTAGGAAAGCCAAGTTGTTTACCAATATATTGCAGTCTTGCAACGTCTTTGGCTGTAGGCTCCTATAAATACATATCTTAACGTATTCACCGGTAGCATCAACAGGTAGACCATATGCAAGTATTCGAAACACGACTGTTGCTTTTTGAAGAATAGATAGTCCTTGTCTACTAAGCCCATCACTTTATTGGGCAAAGTAGTTATCATGTTTTTTTACTGCATTAACGATAGGAAGAAATAACGAGACATTCGAAATCGTCTGCGAAACAACTGTCATTGTATGTTCACAGCGAGGACATTCAATGTTTTGTTGGTTGGAGTAGCGAGCGATGAACGTGTTGTTCCTATTGATCATATAAACTATCAATTGTTTAGTAGCGTCGAACTCTGGCATACTAATGGTGGGGATAACGAAATCATCATGTTCGGGAGACGATTGGGTTGTCATCCAAGGATTCATTTTTTGATAGACGGATTGCCTATAATTTTGAGGATAAAGGTATGATATGTTAACGTGGGTAGCTACCTAGTTTTATACTAGTTGTAGATTTTGATTACAAATAATGAAATCCATTTTGAAGGTTGAATTTGAGGATAAGGAAATCCAATTTGGCGGTTATATTTTAGGATAAGGAAATCCAATCCGACGGTCGAAATTAACTCGTCCAGTGGATATGATAAGGCACTGTGCAGTACTGTAGCACACAGATAAAATTTAATAGAGAGGATAAGATAATCTAATCTGACGGTTATATTTTACGATAAGGAAATCCAATCTGACGGTTGAAATTAACTCGTCCAGTTGATATGACAAGGCATTATGCAGTATTGCAGCACAAAGATAATAATTTTAAAAAGAGGATAAAGAAATCCAATCCGACGATTATATTTTACGATAAGAAAATCCAATCGGACGATCGAAATTAACTTGGCAAGTGGATATGATATTAGAATTTGCTATAAATACGAGATCTAAATGAATTTTCTTAACACCATCTACCATTCTATACAACAAGTTGATTTTCTTTTCTTTCTAACGATCAATTTTATCAAGTTTATTTTGAGTACCAAAAAATATTTATCCGAAGTTCTGGGTATAGTAATTGCGAAGATATTATCCTTTCACAAGCGTATTTAGACATTTAACAAGACCCTAACACGGGTAGGTTCGAGAATGCTGACCGTTTTTGGGCTCGTGTAGAAGAAAAGTACAATGTAGCAAGGCCATCAAATATGGAGTATCGTAACAGTTCTTCTATCAGATGTCGTATGCAAAATATAAATTCGGCAGTGAAAAAATTGAAGGCCTGCATTAATCAAGTAGAAAATATGCTTCCAAGTTGTGCTTCAGATGCTGATATTGTGAGTTTTGTTTTTGGAGTTTACTTTTAAAATTTATATGTACCTCACTTTTTCTAAATGTTTAGTCATTATGCTTTGCAACTAACTCGAGCTAAAAAATTATTCATGGAGGACCCAAAGTACTAGAAAAAAGTTTTAAATATAATTATGTTTGGAATATGGTCAAAGATTTTGTAAATATAAAAGATAATGTAATGACTGCTAGAAATAGAAGTAGGCAACAGAATATATTAACTGAGTCATCACAGTCCGACAATACTACACCCGAGTCCCCTGTATTAATAAGTCATACAATTTCTTCACTTGCAATTGATTTAGATGATGACGCATCTGGTGGAACGTTATCTCAACGACCAACTGG
This sequence comes from Boehmeria nivea var. tenacissima, assembly GCA_018132145.1. Classification (NCBI taxonomy): domain Eukaryota; kingdom Viridiplantae; phylum Streptophyta; class Magnoliopsida; order Rosales; family Urticaceae; genus Boehmeria; species Boehmeria nivea. Next base: position 6,577,592 of record CM030882.1, read on the forward strand.
AGTGAAGAAAGCCAAATTAAAGAGGAAAATACAAGATAACATGCCTGAAGACTTCACTAAAATTAAAAATGATAATGAATAACTAAATGAGATACTAAAAAAGACCAATGACAAAGGCAAGCACAAATAGATACTCAGCAAAAGCAAATGAAGATACAACGTCGAATGTTGGATCTCAAAGAAAAGGAAATAGAACTCAAAATCATGTTACGAGACCCAAATAATATTATTGATCTAAACCAACGAGTATATGTTATTTCAGAACAGACACGAATTACACAAAAAAAGATATGAGCAATAACAACAACAACTTGGGTCAAGTAATAATTTTGGGAGTTTTTTTTAATAATATTGGAGGATTTGGATCTGGCCTTCTAGATTACTAGGCTTTTCTGTTCATAGTTGTTGTATTTATATGTAACTTTTATCTTTTTTTTTTATGTCTTTGTAATTTTAAGTTTTTAAGTCTTGGTTTCTATTTTATGTTCAAGTATTTAATTCAATTATATTTGTAAGTTTAAAACAATATTATTAGACATGCAATATTGTTCAAAATATAAATAATAATTTAAAGATAGGATTATATTTGATAATATTTATAAGTGAAAGGATGAAAAAATAAATTCAAAAAATTAAATGCAACATGAAGTTGCAAATTCTATTCACTTTCTCACCAAGATTGCATTTTACATATAAAAATGCATATTGGTTGGAGCTTGAAGTGCTTCAGAATGCCATAATGCTTTAGAGCATCTCCAACGTGGAGATGAATATGACATTATGGAGCACATAAGCTCCAATCAAGATGCATTTTTAGACGTAAAATGCTATTTTAGTGAGAAAGTGAATAGTGTAACACTATTGTTCATGTTGCATTTTATTTTTGAATTTATTTTTTAATCAATTCGCTTATAAATATTTTCAAATATAACCCTTTCTTTAAATTATTATTTATATTTTGAACAATATTGCATGTCTAATAATATTGTTTTGAAATTACAAATATAATTGAAAAATTTTAAATACTTGAACATGAAATAAACAATGACTTAGAAACTTAAAATTATAAAGACATAAAAAAAGATAAAAATTACATATAAATACAATAACTGGGAATAGAAAAGCCTAATAGTCTGGAAGGCCAGATCCAGATCCTCCAATATTATAAAAAAAACTCTCAAAAATATTACTTGACCCATGTTGGTGTAGTTGTTGCTCATATCTTTTTTTGGGTAATTCGTGCCTGTTCTGAAATAACATAAGCTCGTCGGTTTGAATCAGTAGTACTATTTTGGTCTTGTAACATGATTTTGAGTTCCATTTCCTTTTCTTTGAATTCCAACATTCGACGTTGCATTTCTATTTACTTTTGCTAAGTATCTATTTGTGTCTGCCTTTGGTCGTTGGTCTTTTTTCAGTATCTCCTTTAGTTCTTCATTATCATTTCTAATTTTAGTGAAATCTTCAGACATGTTATTGTATTTTCCTCTTTAATTTGGCTTTCTACACTCCAGTTGGACGTTGAGATGACGTTCCACCAGATGTATCATCATCTAAATCAATTGCAAATGAAGAAATTGTAGGACTTATTAATGAATGGGACTCGGGTGTGGCATTGTCGGCCCGTGATGACCCAGTTACTATATTTTGTTGCCTATTTCTATTTCTAGCAGTCGGTACATTATCTTTTACATTTACAAAATATTTGACCATATTCCAAACATAATCATATTTAAAACTTTTTTTTTTCTGATACTTGGGTCCCCCATGAATAATTCTTTATCTTGAGTTAGCTGCAAATCATAATAACTAAACATTTAGAAAAAAAAAAACGAGGAACATATAAAATTTTAGAAGTAAAATACAAAAACAAAAAACTCACAATATCAGCATCTGAAGCACCACTTGGATGCATATTTTCTACTTAATTAATTCAAGCTTTCAATTTTTTCACTGCCGAATTTATATTTTGAATGCGACATCTGAGAGAAGAACTGTTACGATACTCTATATTTGATGGCTTTGTTACATTATACTTTTCCTCCACACGAGCCCAAAAACGGTCACCATTGTGGAACCTACCCCTGATAGAGTCTTGTAAAATGTCTAAATACGCTTGGCAAAGGATAATATCTTCGCCATTATTATATCCAGAATTTCGGATAGACATTTTTTGGTACTCAAAATAAACTTTATAATGATTAGAAAGAAAAGAAAATCAACTAGTTGTATAGAATGGTAGATGGTGTTAAGAAAAATAATTTAGATATCGTACTTATAGAAATTCTAGTATCATATCCACTTACCGAGTTAATTTTGATTGTCCGATTGGATTTTCTTATCGTAAAATATAACCGTCGTATTGGATTTCCTTATCCTTTTTGTTAAATTATTATCTGTGTGCTATAGTGCTGCGCATTGCATTGTCATATCTATTGGACGAGTTAATTTTGACCGTCGGATTAGATTTTTTTATCCGAAAATATAATCGTTAGATTGGATTTTCTTGTCCTCAAATTCAACCGTCGAAATAGATTTCATTATCTGTAATCAAAATCAACAACAAGTTTAAAACTAGGTAGCTTCCCAGATTAACATATCATATTTACATCGAATCAACTTAGTGGTTTCATTCTCATTTAATCAAACTTTCTTTATCCTCAAATTATAGACAATTCTTCTATCAAAAAATGAATCCTTAGATGACAACCCAATCGTCTTCGGACGATGATGATTTCATTATCCCCACCATTAGCATGCCAGAGTTCGACACTACTAAATAATTGATAGTTAATATGATCAATAGGAACAAAATGTTCATCGGATGCTACTCCAACAAACAAAACATTGAATGTCCTCGCGGTGGCTCGATCCCCAGTCACGCAGTCATCAATCGCGACCGTGAAGTTGCGGATCGTATATTGTTTGTCGACTATTTCGCTGACAACCCTCGGTACAATGATGGTATGTTTCGCTGACGATTTCGAATGTCTCGTTATTTCTTCGTATCGTTGATGTAGTAAAAAAACATGATAACTACTTTGCCCAACAAGTGATGGGCTTGGTAGACTAGGACTATCCACTGTTCAAAAAGCAACAGCCGTGTTCGAATACTTGCATATGGTCTACCTGTTGATGCAACCGATGAATACATTAAGATAGGTGAGTCAACGGCAATTGAATGTGTGAAAAGATTTTGCCGTGTTGTTATCGAGATTTTTGCTGGTACGTAATTTTGAAATGTTTAAGTGTTTTATTGATTCAAGCGTGACCCAATGTTCTTAGCAAAAGATAAAAAATAAATTTTGAGAGAAATGCTCGGTAGTGAATCATCAATCGTAAATGACTTTGATAAATTATAATTGGGGTGAAGATAACATGGTAAACATCTTCATGCTGTGTTAGGGCTTCTCCCTAAATCCTAATTCAGTGACGACTGTTGTCTTTTGGTGCAATTTTTGATTAGTTTCTGCCCTTTTTTCGGCCCTAATGGTATCTCCCCCATCACAGGGCATAGATGCTCCTTCGCTACAAAATACTGATGTCCCATTGCAGTCCTAAATTTATGTGGACATTGTAGTTTGTTGCACAGAAGCTCCAATGACTATGGAGACCAATGACACCACTTTCTTCTCAAAGAAAGGGGAATTGGTTTGCATTCGAATTGATGAATAAATTTACAAGGAATCAGTGTCAATGATTGGACGGCTAATTTAGTTGAAGGGTGAAACTCCGTGGAAATTGAATGACTTGAAGGATAAGTAGCAATATTTATGGTTACTGAAGGATTCATGGAGATTCATCTCGCTAGGAAAAGGATATTATAATATCCACTTCTTGAATCAGAAGGATTGGGATAGGATTTAGTTCGCTAGATGTTGGAATCTCAAGCTTGGGCTTCTAAGAATTAAATCTTGGACCTAATAATCTTCAAAGGCTTACAAACGCCATGTATGGTACATAATTTACAATTTAGGCTTGGAATATTGCCACACGAAAATCTTGACCAATATCATGAAAAGCATTGGTTCTCCACTCAAGATTGATCATGCCACATTGGAGGGTGATTTTGGTCACTATGCTCGCATTCTCATTGATATGGACTAATCTAAAACATTTCCACGTAGCCTATTGATCAAGAGAAATGATTATAGTTTTTTTTTTTATCAACATTTAGTACGAGAAACTTATGACTTTTGTGCTTATTGTCAATTTCTTGTACACTTAGATGTTAATTATCAGAATATATGATTGTTGGAACCAAAGTCGCTTATGATGAGAAGAAAGCTAAAGAAAAATGATGCTCAGAAATCGAACAGTTCTACAAACCAATTGCCAAGCCACAATCTATGATAGTGGATTCTGAAAAGAATGTCATGAGACTATTACGAAGAATTTCCGTTGACTTTGACTATTGCTCAAACTAGGATCTCGATGTAGCGGAAGATATTGCTTTAGCTAAGAAGGACGCGTTGGATGCTTCGGTGACTGAGCCACTTTGGCAGCCCTTCAACAAATCTTCTGATTCTATTACTTTTGATGCTTTGGCCCAAAATCCGGCAGTGTCTAGCACTGTTGTATTAGCTACTGGTTCAGTTCACGTGGATCTAAGTGAATTACTCTCAACAATAGCCTCCAAAAGAGTTGTCGAACATTCTCCAGAAAAACAAAGGCAAATTACTACTGAATTTGATCCTAAGATTGAAGATGTTGAATATATTAAGCTAATTGTTGATTTACCTAGAGATAACGTTGTGGTATTTACGCATTTGCCTAGGAAAGATTCAGAGATTCCAGTCATTGGAAAAGAGGCTACAACGATTATTAAAAATCCATGGGCATATCTTGTAGAGGAAGAATATAATATCAAGACTCTTAAGACAAGGGAAAACATAGTTAAGAAAGTGACTTTGAGCTTTGGAACTTAGAGAGGTCATGATTCTAAAATCCCTTCATGAAAATAATTTATTGGAATATTAGAGGTTTAACAAACAAACCTTCTAGGGATTCACTTTTCAATGTTTCTGAAGACATTTTCTCCTCGATATTGTCTCTGTTACTGAACTTATTATGAGTTCAATGGATTTCCACTATTCAGTGAATTCTTTTGCCATTGATTGTCGCAAAGGAAAGAAAGTTTGAAGATGAGGAAGTTAGAAAAGCTATTTTTGGTTGTGCTCTGAATAAATCGACTGGACCGGATGGCTTTTCTATGGCCTTTTTCCAATATCCTTGAGAGATTATTAAAGGGGATTTAATGAAGGTTTTTGAGGAGTTTTTGCATAGCGGAATCGTAAATCGGTTTTCCATTGAAACTTATATTCGTTTGATTCCTAAGAAGGTTAATTCATACAGAGTCTCTGATTTTAGACCTATCAGTTTGATTACTAGTGTCTACAAGATCATCTCTAAAGTCTTAGTTGATAGACTTAAAGAAGTTCTTGAGGAGACTATTTCGGAGGTTCAAGCTGCGTTTGTGGCAGATCGCCAGAATGCTGATTTAATTCTCATCGACAATGAGGTAGTTGTAAGACTACAGGTGCAAGAACAAGAAGGGATTAGTTTTTAAGATTGACTTTGAAAAAGCGTATGATAGAGTGGAGTAGAGTTTCTTGGATTTTGTGTTAGAACGGAAAGGTTTTGGGGGCAGATAGAGAAACTGGATGAGGGGTTGTGTCATCGGTATCATTTTCAATCTTTATTAATGGCAGGCCTCAGGGTTTGTTTAACTCTTGTAGAGGGCTTATGCAAGGTGATCCACTATCACCTTATCTACTCACTTTAGTTACGGATGCCATTTTTAGAAAGGTGAATCTCAAAGTTGAAAATGGTTCTTTTAGTCCTTTGGAGGTTGGTAGACATGGAGTTAAAATCTCGTTGTTACAATTTGCGGACGATACCCTCTTTGTGGATCCTAGTTTGGACAATGTTCTCCGCTTGAAGGGATGCTTGGAGGAATTTTGTAGAGCTTCGGGGCTTAAGATCAACATGGATAAAAGTAGTTTTATGGGCATCAATTTGGACCTTGATGTGACTGTTTTGTTGGCTGATGTGATTGGTTCTTCTGTAGGGGAGTGGCCCATTCTCCATTTGGTTATTCCTCTTGGTGGCAATTCGAGGAGAAAAGATTTTGGGATACAGTGGTGTGGAAAGTTGCTAGAAGGCTTGATGGTTGGAAAAGGGCCAAGGTGGTACATTGGTTTTAATCTAATCTGTATTAGCTTCTCTCTCAGTATATTATATGTCTATTTTCCGAATGCTTAAAGGAATTTCTGACTCTATTGAAAAGATGATGAGAGACTTCTTTTGGGAAAACGGCGAGGCTCATAATTCAGACATTTGGTAGATTGGAAGACTGTGTAAGATGAAGGAAGAAGGTGGAGCGGGTTTGGGCATAATTCAGGAAAGAAACAGTGCATTATTGGCCAAATGGCTTTGGAGATTCCCTTAGGAAAAAAACGCGTTGTGGCACAAAGTTATTAAGTCTAAGTTCGGGCTTCAGGAGAATGGGTGGGATCCTAAAGGGTGTGGGATTGAAACCTATAGAAGTCCTGGAAGTCCATTTTCTCTTCTGCGATCTATTTCTTCAATCGAGTTATGTGGGCAATTGGAGATGGCAACAATATTCGTTTTCGGAAGGATATTTGGCTTGATGGGCAAGCGTTTGAGAATTCTTTCCCTGCACTTTTTAGGCTTGCTAATCAGCCTAATGTTCCTGTTTCCTTTTACATTGATAATCCGTTGTGTGAGCCATTTGACAAAGTTATTTGGAGGTTCTCGTTTAACAGGAATTTAATAAACAGAGATGCTGAAGAAGCAGCGACGTTGTTAGCAAAATTAAGTACAGCTAGAGTGAAGGTGGGTATGGAAGATAGAAGAATTTGGCTTAATGGTAATGAAGAATTCTCTGTTAGATCCATGTTCTCCTCACTCGTATCAGATAACAGCCGAATTCTTTCCCCTTATATCGGTCTATTTGGAAGTTCGGAGTTCCTTTGGTGGTTTGTGTATTTTGTTGGTGTGTAGCACTCAGGAAGATCAACGTGCTAGGATTTTTTGCAATCCAGAAATCCTTGGTGGTCATTATCTCCACAGTGGTGTTATTTATGCAAGAATAGTTCAGAGTATATTGATCATGTATTTCTATCTTGCCAATATTCGAAAGTTCTAAGGATCAAACTTCTTACAATTCTGGGTGTTAGTTGGAATTTCGATGGAGATGCGTCGAGTATTTTTAAGTTGCTGGATGGGCAAGGTAAAAGTTGCAAGTGGAAATCGACAGTTAACACCGTTATTCTCGCTATTAAGTGGGGAATTTGGATGCAGAGGAATAGAAGGATTTTTGAAGATAAGGAAGATCACGTGGAAGAAGTGTGGAGTTTATAAATTACAACATTGCGATATGGCTATCTTCTAAGAATAAATGGTTTAAGAGTTGTCTTTTTCTAATTTAGTTAGAAATTGGTCGGATATTTTGTAATGTAATTGGTCCTGTACTTGATGCGAGTGTTATTCTGACCAGGAAGCGAGCTGCGTAGGAACTACTTGTTTCTTTCTTCTCTTGGACGAGTCCTTGGTTGGTAATTTGTGATTTTAATGTAGTATTTTGTGCTTATGACAAAATAAGTTCTTGTGATATTTTTCTCAAATGATATACGATTGTGATTTAGAATGCTTGCAAACCATGGAAGCTCCGTTCACTTAGTCCAGAAGATCGGGAACTAGATATGTTAAACATTATCTTGAAAGGGCCCTTTGTAATGATCAGTCTTAGTGATTGGTCTTCTGTGAGTTGTTCAACCCTCCGTGTTGTAGTTCCGACAACAATTCTCTCGTTATTACAAGTGAAAGTTTGCTTCCAACAGACCCTATTCCACTTAGATTTAAGAAGATACGGATTTCTCACGATGACTTAAAAAATTTTGTGGCCTCTAGTTGGAATGATCGTCAATGCTCTAACGGGAAAATGGCGCTTGTTGTCCGAAAATCAAAGTCCCTAACCTTGACGCTTAAAGCTTGGAATAAAAAGGTATTTGAAAACATTCACACTAGTTTAGATCAAGCTAAGGAGAAGCTGGAATCTATTCAGTTCTACAAAGCTAATAATGGCTTATCTGAGTAGAGAATTGTTGCTGAGATGGAGGCAGAAATGACATTGAATAAAGTGCTCAAGATGGAGTTGGCTTTCTACCAAGAAAAAGTGCAGGTCAAATGGTTACAAGATAAAGATCGTAGTACTTCTTATTTTTATACATTGATGAACTACAAGAGAGCTAATAATGCTATTGATATGATAGAAATAAATTGTTCTCAATATTGATCATAATATCATTAAAGAGAAAATTTTGGATTATTACTCAGCAGCATTATTCTCAGTGGAGGAAATGCATTGTACAATCCTAAAATTATCATGGAAATTATTCCGAAATTGATGACTCTTTTAAGGAGATAATAGAAATTAGGTCAGTTTTCTCATTTGAGAACATTCAGAACAATTTTTTTCGCTTCACCTCATTGACCGTCCTTGTCCAGACGAATTTGGTAGTTGTTTCTATCATCATGTTGCGATATTGTTGGGGTAGATATAGCTGTTGGGGCTCGGGAATTTTTTCTAACGAGTAAATTGTTGAGCAATATGACTAGTGCTGCTTATTCAAATCTTAAGGTTGCTTCCAAATTCGATAATTTTAGACCTATTGTTCTCAGTAATTTTTTTTTCTTCAAATTGATTACTTAAATTATTATAGATTGTCTTGCAAAAATAACTGCTAGTTTTGGTTTAATTCATAATAGACGCATTCATGAATGTATCTTTGTTGCCTCCACAATGGTTAATCAACTAGAAAGACAAAATGGTGGTTGAAATATGATTTTTCAAGTTAGATATTAGAAAGACCTTCAACACAATGTTCTAGAGCTTTATTAGGGTGATTTTAGTGGAATTTAATTTCTATGATATTGTAACAAGTTAGATCTCCACTATTTTAGTTCAAAGATGATCTCATTCCTCTTCAACGGCTATCCCTTTTGTTTTTTTGAAATGTTATAGAGGATTTCGACAAGGTGATCCTTTATCTCTGCTACAGATTGCTTATCATTTCTAGTTCAAATATATGTCGAGACTTTGTGAAATTGGCATTCTTGTGCTCTCATCTTCATCCATATATATGTTCTCTCTCTCTCATCTTTTTGAAGAAGAAATTGCTCACTTTGAAGGACCTTCTGCACATTTATTTGGAGCATTCTGTCTAGGTAGTGAGTGTGGAAAAATCGTACATATACTCCAATCCGGCTATCTCTTTGAAGGATTCTTGGCTCGATTAGTTCAGTTATAGGAAGCTCTTTTATTCTTTCTTTCTGGATTTATAAATGGCCGGCAAAGGTGCTTATAGATTTGAGTTCCGCTATTCAGAATTTTCTTTTAGTCGAACTCGATAACAAAGAAAAAGCTTGTTATTGTGGCATGGAAAAGATTATGCCAACCTATGTCTAATGGTGGTCTTTGTCTGAGGGATTTGACGATCAATAATCGTGCTATTGCAAAGAAATTTTCCTAGGATCTAGTCTATTAGGACTCCTTCGCAAATCTCTCACTCACTCTCGGTTTTTGATGGATCGTTCAAACTTCAAGCGAATAATATTTTTTCTTCTATTTGGCCTCGGCTGTAATCGCTTTTTAAAACCTCATGGTAGACACTCGTTGGCTTGCTGGGGAAAATTCGACAGTAAGGGTTTGGATTGAAAACTTGTTGGATTACCCTATTTTGGAGAAGATTTCTTCTCAATAATTATTGTGCGACACCCTTACAACCATGTTTTAAGATTTCACAATAGATTAAAGTGGTATATTCAGCCTATCCTAGCTTATTTCTTTTTCCAAACAATTGCAATGACATTCACAATTATGCTATCACTGATCAGAGACAATCAGACAAGTTGGTATGGGTACATTTAGCAAATGGGAAAACTTCTTGTCAGCAGGTTTATGAAAAAGAGCTTGCTTTGATTGGTAATTCTCCTTGGAATAGACAAGTTTGGTTTAAATTTGTTCCTCCAAGATATTCCATTCTTCTTTGAAAGATGCTTAGGGAGCCTTGCTATAAGAAAAGAGGAATTACTCTCATGAGTTGTTGCTTTTGCTATAAGAACTCTAAAACTATTGATAAGCTCTATTAGATGTGTAGTTTTGCTCAATTTATCTAAAATTCTGACACAATGGGTTTGTTGCGGAAGAGTTCATTCATTTCTTTCATTGGGCTATGAGCTTCAAGACTACTCCACAAATTTATGCTTTATGGAAGATTGCTATCTTTGTTACTTGCGATGTTATTTAGCTTTCTAGAAATAAAAAGAGTGTTTGAAGGAAAATCCACTTCTTTCTTCTCTAGTAGAGCTTCAAATTGGGCCATTGGCAAGGAGGTTGGTAAGCAAAATCTGGGACACATTTATAACTCTATGAATGATATTCTTACCGTTAGTTGCCTCAAGATTAAAGTTTGTTTTACTATTTCTAGTTCTATCGAGGAAGTACATTAAAAGTATCCTCCACCGGGATTAAATGTAATATTGATGACTTTGCTTTACGTAGTCTAGGCTTCGGTGGTTGCTAAGGTAATTTTCGTACTTGTCGTGGCTTTACTAAGGGTTGCTTTTCTTGGGGTTAAGGAAGTTGTTTTTTCCTTCAAAGCGGAGATAATGAGTTTTTGTTATTGGTACATAGAAAGCTGTCGAATTAGGTTGGTCTCGTTAATTGGTGAACTTTATTCCGAACAATTTACATACACTTGCTTATAGAGATCATGTAGATTTGTTTTTTTATAGATCGACTTAATCCTGGGTCACTCTTTTTCTTTCTTTAGATTTTTCCCTTTGACTCTTTCAAAGAATGGTTTTTAATGCGGCACCACTAGCGTGGGTAGACCGGATAGGATAGATCTTTTTATCTTTCTCGATTGTACTTGCCTCCTTAGGAGGTTGGATTGATGAATTCTTTGTGCTATTTTTATTTTTATTAATAAATTCACGGGTTCTTTAAAAGAGGTTTTGAAAGATGACCAACCTAGTTGGTAAGCTCTTATTTTCTCAGACGTGTTAACTTTATTGGATGCATTAATAATGAATCTATTTTTTTTAATCATTACTAGCACATGATTTTTGTATTAATTTGACTAATACATTCGAGATCAGCTCAAATATGCGGCGCCGGGGGCTCCAAATGTAGCGAAGAGAGTGAAGGAATTATTGTTGGCGTCCGGGCACAAGCGTGTTGACGAAGACAAAAAGCGCGGGTTGGACCACGGAGCGTGGATGCCGTTGATGTTGATGTATCCAGAGGCTCAAATTCCTGTCTGTCAACTCTCTATTCAGACCGACATGGACGGAACTTATCACTACAACTTGGGCAAGGCTTTAGCCCCTCTCAAAGATGAAGGTGTCCTCATAATCGGCTCTGGAAGTGCCACTCATAATTTGCAACCTATAAGATTCTCTGACGGTTCTCCGCCTTCTTGGGCTGTGACGTTTGATACTTGGCTCCAACAAGCACTTCTTCAAGGAAGGTAGTTTTACTAATTCTTAGCGAAACTTATAAATCATAAAAACTTTCATTCATGTTTATTTTTACTAATCAGAAGTTGTGACTTGAAATTGTTCTTGTGTCAAAATATGTGGGTGTATTAATGCGTAGACTTATTGTCACTAGAAATCGTAAGTTTATTCTTCAAAAAAAAAAAATCGTAAGTTTATAAGAGATAATTGAGTAAATAACCCTTTTTTGAATGATGTTTAAGAAAATAGTCAACATTTAGATTAACTAAGAAATTAGTCATTTTCTTAATTATATGATGATGCCCATTTATATTTATGCCCTTAGTTATGTTATATATGAGTGGCTAATAATTTACTTTTTTAAAACTTTGGTCATGTTCTTAAAATATAGACCAAGAAATGATCAAATACTAAATAGACCCCAGTTATAAATAGCATCGTGAATCAAGTAACTAAACCTTTTCCTTGTCAATGCTTCATACTATTTTTACACGATATTGTTGTTGTTGACCATTTTGCAATGCAATGAGCTTGAGCTTCGTCAATGGTGAAATAATAATAATAATAATAATAATAAGAATAATATGGGTTATCTGTATAAATACCTCGTAATGTTGTGCTATCCTTGCAAGTTGTATCCTAATCTTTCAAAACTAATACCCGTGCCCTTTGATGTTTGAAAATATTACTAGTTCACCCCCTATATTTCAATTTACCCCCATATTCCATGGGGTGAACTTGTAATGTTTTCAAACGTCAAGGCATATAAATACAAAGTTTTTAAAGATCAGGGTGCAACTTGAAAAAAGTAGATAACATAAGGGGGTGGTTGTTAAAATAGCTATAAGACTAACTATTATAATTTTTGTAATTTTAAGACGTTTGATCTTTTAAAATTATATAACTGTCACCTAATTATTGTTACTTTATTAATTTTGTCAATTTTTTTTTCACAAATTATGACAATGAGGGTATACCTATAAGTTTTTAAAACATAAGGGGTTAATAATGTCAATTTTGAAACATTTGGGTGTAATTTGTCAGAATAGCACAACAATAGAGGACATTTATATAGATAACCCTAATTTTTTATAATCATTTTTTAAAATTATATATAATTGTGGTTTTTTTTTTTTTTTTTGCAAATAGTGGTTACTTGTTCTAAACACATCTTTCAAAATGAGAAATACCTTGTTTGGACAAATCATTTGAATGACTTAACATTATTTAAAATCATTTCAACAATAGTTTGTTATTAGAAGTCAAAAAACATGAAAGGTTCTTTTTCATCCAAAAAAATCTTTTTGAAACTAAATTTGTAATATCTAAAAATCATTTTAAAAAATAATTAAGATTTATTATTTTTATTACAATCTAGAATCAAATTAAAAAAATCTATGGCCGGTAAAAATTTGCATGAGAAAGCTTGAACCAAAACTAATAATAGAAGTCGCCTAGGCTCCGTGCACAACGAAGTCCCTAATAATTTGGCATAATTACTCAAACGTTTATGATTAAATAATGCAATTGCTATTATTTAATGATGTTGAATACATACCAAATGTTCTAATGATGTTGAAATATTAAAATTTATGTGCCGGTGACACAATTCATTTAGTGACAAGAAATAATGCGCAGATACGAAGATGTGAAAAAGTACGAAGAGAAAGCACCTCATGCTAAAACTGCGCACCCAAGGCCGGATCATTTCTACCCACTACACGTGGCTATGGGTGCCGCCGGGAACCATTCCAAGGCAGAGCTTATTCACTGTAGCTGGGTTCTTGGTTCCCTTTCTTACACCACCTACCGATTCAACGCCCAATAACAACGAATCTCAAAGTTACTTTGTTCGTAATTTCTTGTTCTATCTTATATATGTGCTTGTTTTAGTTTGATGTTTGTTTTATTTTTGTTTTTTTATTCATTTTTGGTGAATTTCATGAGTGTTTTATCATTGTAGGTTGTTATAATGCTCAAAATAACATCTTACTTAGCGTAAGGGGCAAATGTTAAATATGCTTTGAAGGTATCATGTATGTGTTTTTGTGAATATGAGTGTTTGGAAGTGTCACAAAGATAGTAATGTTAAATATGCTTTGAAGGTATCATGTATGTGTTTTTGTGAATATGAGTGTAATATTTGGAAAAGTGTCACAAAGATAGTAATGTAATCATTGTTATAAGTGATTTTTCGTCAGCAAACATAGCCTCGGGGGCGGAGTTCCTGAGGAACATTTAATGCAAACACAAGCTCCCGATTCCAACGGCAAAGTAATGTCACGTCATCACAGGGGCTTCTCCCAAACGAAAAATGGACGAGGATTGTCGAAGATGATCCTCGATACTACACCCACGAAGATAAATTGGAGAAGCACCACCGAAGGTGGTGTCAATTTTGTGGTAAGACCCTCGGAGAGGGATTGACGGACAAGAAGGCCGTGGATCTTCGAAGATGATCCGTCCCCGTGAAGCTAACCTCGGAGAGGAAGCAAGGACTTTACTCGAGACGGAAGACTCGATCCGCGAAGTTGGTGACCCCCGATCGAAGATGGAGTTTGCGCGCGGTAGTTTAGGTCCTTCTTTTGCACTGTTTATTTAACCCCGATTGTGGGACATTAAGAAACCAATCCCGTAAATCCCGGGATTGATCTGACTGCAAAGCCTGAAAAGATAACTACGAATGGAGTTGGTAAAACAATCCTGAGATTGATGTGATGGTGCCTCTCTCTTTACGTAACCGTCATTACTCGCCTATGAAAGGTTGAGGGCCGAGTTAAGAGGGAAGGTTAGAAAATTATTCTGAGAAATACAATTAAAAGTGAACGTAGGTTATTATTCTAGAGGAGAGTCGAACCACTCTAAAAACTTATCTGTCTTTTTCCTTTTCCGACCAAAAAATCTTATTTTTAATTGCCACATCACTTTCAGATGTGTGGATCATTGTTGGTTCAAATTCTACACCAACAGATTGGCGCTACAAGGAGGGCCGCTGCCCTTTCTTTCCAGTTTTTTCCAATCTTTTCCAGAAGCTCTCATCGCCCCTTGATCAGAGATCAATGGCGCCGACGACGAGAATTAATGGAAAAAACCCAATGTCTTTTGAGCAAGAACAACTCGAGCAGAGGATGAAGAACATGAAGGAATCCATGGCGCGTATGAATGACCTGATAGAGACTTTGGTTCAAAACCAAAGCCAGGTGCCGCTTCTCACCTACAAGGAGCAAGCAGAAGTGCTCTGGGCGCGGCTCCAGGCAGAGCGAAAGAACGCCGCGGTCGAAGTAGCTATCGGAAGCACCACAGAGGCCGACCCGGAGCAGGAGTCTGCAACCCCCGCAACCCAACGACATCGACGGCGCGCGAGCCGCGGCCCGCACCGGAGGTGAGCGGCCATCGGTGGAACGCGGAGTTGGAGCGGCCACCGTCGCCGCAGCCAGCACCAGTGGTGTGCAGCCGCCGGTGGTCCGTGGAGTCGGAACAGCCGCCGTCACAGTTGAAGATCCGCCCCAGTCCGACTCTGTCTTTGACAGATTGGGCCCACTCCCCGCGGGAATAAGTTAGGCGTGCTCCCAAGCGTCCTGGGGTCCGCATCGTAGGTGTACGACCCCCAGAGTTGGATCGACACCGCGATGGGTCG
The DNA here is from genome assembly GCA_018132145.1 of Boehmeria nivea var. tenacissima. NCBI lineage: Eukaryota > Viridiplantae > Streptophyta > Magnoliopsida > Rosales > Urticaceae > Boehmeria > Boehmeria nivea. Next base: position 6,592,776 of record CM030882.1, read on the forward strand.
GGTACCACCGCCACTAGCAGGCAAACCCTGACGTCCCAAGATTTTTTGCCCACGGAGATCGAACGTCTCTGGAGACTTCTTGACGGGACTGCCCGTGACGACATTGTGGACGAAGATTTCACTCCCTTGACCGAGAACCTTTTTTCGGCCCCCAATCCTAAACGCCTCAAGCTGCCGAATGTGAGCCTGTTCGATGGGATTGGGGATCCTTCCGACCACTTGGGGATCTAGTCCTCGTGGGCCTGCGCTTATGGTTACTCTGATGACATCAAGTGACAACTGTTCGATACCACCCTTGCGGGCGAAACACGCAAGTGGTGGTACCAACTTCCAGCCAACTCAATCACGAGTTGGCACGGTTTGAGGGCAACGTTCGCCTCGCAGTTCTTGGAGAGCCGGAGACACCTCAAGAACCCCGCCTATCTCTCCCAAGTTAAACAGAGAGACGACGAGACCCTCCAGCCCTGGTTGAAAAGATTCACCAAGGCCACAGTGGAGGTAGGGTATCTGCAGACGATGCCCTGTTGTTGGCTGCAACCTCGGCAGTTCACAAGGATGTTCCGTTCGCGTTTTCTATCAACAAGAAACCGCCGCAGATGTATTCTGACTTCCTAGAACGGTCCAGGAATTACGTCAATGCTGAGGTCTTAACTTCGAAGAAGTCTGGGGCCACGAAGACTTCCAGAGGGAACCCCGAAGGGGACCGATGGAAGGAGAAGAAAAGACTCACGGAGACCCCCGCAAGAGGAAGCCATCAACCCCGCGATGAAAAATGGTATCGCGACTCGCGCTTGGGGAACGAGGCAGCCCGAGCTCGTAAGCAACGGTACGACAGGTACCACGAGCTTACCGCCTCGGTCGAGGAAATTTTTGTCAACTCGCGGAGCGAGGTTGATTTCCGACCCCCATTACACGTATATATGTTACTGGCTAAATCCTTAATTTCGTGAAACTATGGCTAAATCTTTCAAACTTTACCTTTAAAATGGTTAATTGCTTAACTGAGCTTTCAAAATATATATATATATATATATATATATATATATATATATATTGGTTTATACAAATTGTCCACCTTCTATATGAATGCAATATTCCTTGGAGCTAAAATATGAGTGTCAACATGACTAACGGCAAAAATTTGTCACCAATTCTTTTGATGCAAAACTCGGTAAAGTATGCGCATTACTTGATTAATTGGACATAAAACACATCGAAAGAAAGAAAGTCAAAATGAAAGAAAAGAAAAAAAAATATGGTGTATCGAGAAAAGAATAATTATAGAGTACTTAACAAATTTCTCTCTCTATTGATTTATTTTTAGTCTATCAATTTTTATTTATAATTTTAGAATCATATATCTTATTTTAACTGTTACAAAATTAATAGGAACTACTAGAACGTAAACTAAATAAAGTAAAACAAAAGAAGAAATAAATGAATAGACACAAGAGAAATTAGAGAGAGCTTTTTTCATCACCATTTGATATTACATTTATGTAACTCTATAAATAACGCATAATGAGTATTTATACATATATATTGTGTTATATATATAAGAAAAAAAAATATAGGGTCAATCAGGTAAATAGTTATTTTGGACTGTGTGTTTTTAAAAAAAATAGCAACAGTTTAAAAAAATTTAAAAACTAGCCATAAAATTGTAAGAAATTTCTAACGATAACAAAAATATACTGTCAGAAATTTCTAACACTAGGCAGAAATTTTGTAAGAAATTTCTGATATGGTTAGTTTTTAAATTTTTTGAAATTGTGGCTATTTTTTAAAGGGTCAGTTAAGGATTTAGCCATTTTATAATATATGTTTTAAAGATTTAGCCCACGTTTTGAAATATTAGCAAAATAGCCATCAGGTCAACATCTAAAAATCTATGACTAAAGAAATAAAATTTGTGACTAAATAAATAAAATACACAGTCATAAAATTTGTGACTATAGTCACAAAATTTCAGAAAATTTGAAATAAACACAATAAAAAATTTAAACATCCATTAACAAAATAACTAACTCACAAATAAATGATTGCCTATACAACTAATTTCATAATTCTTATTACTAAATAAAAAATATATTATAAATAGCAAAAAAATATGCAACCAATGAAGTCACAAATTTTATGACTAGAGATAAAAAATTTTAGACAATATTGTCTGTAACAAACAATAAAAATAGAATTCAAAAAATTCATGACTGCAGTCTCAAAAATCTAGACACGAATGTATGGCTATTTTGCTAATTAAAGCAAACATAGGCTAATTGTTCAAAACATATGTAAAAAAAAATGGCTATTTATTTAAAAAACCGTTTTTTAAAATCATTTTGTAAACAGTGGCTATTTTCTTAAAATTTCCAAAAATATATTCACATTTACGGTAGAATTTACAATTGTCAACCACTAATTATAGGGTGAGTTGCAAAATAAGTCAAAATTAAACAAGTCTTTTAAAAAATAACACATGTTTCAAATTATTAAAGAAATAATATTGTCAAAAGTTTTATAACAAAAAATTACAAAAAAATATTTACACTTTTATAATAATTTTCTTAACAATTCAAATTTTAATGAGTAAAAGTTGAAATGTCAAAAAATTTCTTACACAATGTGTGAAAATTGTTTTACAATTTTTTATTATAAAATTTTTGACATAACTATTCTCTTAATAGGATTAGTTAGGTAAATAACTAACTGGCCTGAGAAGATGGGACAATACTGCACGCGTGGGGCCTGTGTGGCAAAGACTGCCCCCCCCCCCCCCCCCCCCCCATTGGCCCACTCTCTCCTTCAGGCGCGTGCTTTTGCATGCGCAAGCCTTTTTTTTTTTTTTTCCTTTCTTTTGTTTTAGTTTTTCATTTTGTTATTTTCATTTTTTTCCTTCGTTTTTTTTCTCTTTTCTCTCTTTTTAGTTTTTTTTTTCCCTTCTTTCCCTTTTCACACTACTCTTTTATTATTATTATTATTATTATTATTATTATTATTATTATTATTTTAGTCTATAAAATTCTCTCTATTTTTAATATTTATTTATTTTATAAAAAAAATCTTTCCATACCAAACAATTTTTAAAATTCTTTTTAATAGTGTCTATTTTTACATTCTATTAAAAAATCAATTCTATTTAGGAACCTAAATTTTTATTTTAAAAAATAATTATTGCTAAATTAAAAATAATATCGAAATACTTTGAATTTATCTTAATAAATATATAATGCAATGTGTGATCTTTTTTATTTTTGTCTTTTGTGTTTGAATTTTTTAAAAAAGTATCCACAAACTTTTATTTAATGATAAATTATTTGTTCAATTTATCGAAATAACAAATACATACTTATTTATTGGATTCTTTACAAAAATATACTTTATTTCAATCATCTAGATTATTTTTCTTGTTTATATATGGTTATATATTTTTTTTATAATAATTTGTTATGTTTTTATTTTATATTTATATGTCAATTTTGTTATTTTTTAATTTTAAAATTAAATAATAAACAAATTTGGTCATTAATATGTGTATTTTTCCCGTTTTTTTTTTTTTTTACAAAAATATGCTTTTTGGGGGTTTTTTTCGAAAATGTTGAGGTTTTATTACAAATTATTGGGGGCTTTTTTAATAATTTTTTTTATCCTTTTAAATTTTATTGCTCGAAATCTTTATAACCGTTGTTTCTTAACTGTGATGGTCTCGAAAAATTTATTATTTATATGATTGGATTAATTTTTTTCTTAATCTTTTGACACTCATTATGATATAGTTTTTTTCAATATAGATGTTTGCTTTTTTGTTTTAGGGTTTTTATTCTCTAACATAATTTAAAAACAAAACTTCTGCCAAGCGAAACAGATAAAAAAATATGAATGGGAACAGATCTAAGGCTATTGTTTGATCTCTCTGCTTTTTAACATACACCTCATCGCCCCAAATTTTCAACTCTTTTTTTATTTGTTTTTCCATCTATGTGGAGTGGAAGCTTTTCTCATTTTTTTTAAGCCGTTCACTTCTCGTCGTCTTGTTCATCGGCAAAATCCGCCGCCTTCCTAGAGAATCTCAACCTCACCACATTCGCTCTGTCATCGTTGTGGTGTCGAGGTTCTCCGGGAAGATGGATCGCCACATTCAACGCGCCCAAGAGTTCCTCCACCGCAGAGCCTCAAGTGGCTCTTCAAGAACTCTAATACTTCCGCCGCCGACGACAAGAACGTTGCCGCCGAAGAAGTTGATGAAACTAAATCTGACACGGACACCACCGTCAAAGGCACACTGTTGTCTCATAAGAACATTTTCAGCGCAAATTGCATTTCAAATTATTAAAGCAACTAAACCATAAAACATTGACAGGCTAAAAATAATATATGTCATATGAACTCAACACTCTTGTTCTTCATTTTATTTTTTATCTTTTCATTTCAATTTTTTCAATTCAAGCCATTTTCTCAACAACCAACCTGACCATCAAGAGAACCCAAAGAAAGAGAAGAATGAAAAACAGAGAGTCGGGCGAGAAAATTAGAGTTTTGGATTGGGATTTTCTAACGATGATTGGATGCGGTTAGAAACACCAAAACGTTCCTACACTTATTCTGACAACCAATAAAAATTGTTTCCCATTAATGGGTTTTTTTAATTATTTTCCATGTCAGAAGTACCCATTTAAAAGTGTCTCAAAATTTTTATTAAATTATATTTTGCCCCTAAATTAGTTGAAATGATATTAGTATATTTTTTTTTATAGAATTTTAACATAAATATACATTTTTTAAATTTATATTAATTAAAATTATTATATTATAAATGAATAAGTAGAACACGAAAAAAATTATACGGAGTTCACACGCACGTAGCGCGCGTGGATAAAAACTAGGGAAATTGTAATAAATAGTCATTTTTTTAATGTTTTTAAATGATAGTCTATGTTTCAAAAAACTAAAAAAATAGTCATGTTACAAATTATATTACAGAATAGTGTCACACAAAATATTACACATCTATAAAAATTTATAATATATTTTGCAACACTTCAACTTTTACTCATTGTTTTTTAAAGTGTTAAATAATAGAGTTTTTTAGGCATTTAACAAAACTTTTAAGTAATTTTTAAGGATTTAGCTATAGTTTTACGAAATTAGAAATTTAGCGATAGTATGTAACATTTTATGTAACATGTAACATATATACGTATAAAAAATACAACATTAAATGTAATATTACATTTAATTAATCCTGGCAAACCGGTAACGGTAAACGGATAATCCGTTACTGTTACCGTTAATTCCGGTAACGGTTAACCGTTACCGGAATGAAACGGTTAACGGTTATCCGTTACCGGAATCAAACGGTAACGGATATCCGTTAACCGTTAACGGTAACCGTTACCGGACCGTTAACCGTTTTGAATTTTGCTTTTTTTTTTTAAAAAAAAAAACGAGAGCCGTTGGATTGAAATCCAACGGACTCAATGAACCCAGCTTCCAACGGTCTTTCTGACCGTTTGGAAAAAAAAAAGAAAAAAAATTTAAACGGTCTTATGACCGTTGGAGGCATTTTGGCCTCCCCCCTCCGCCCATCTCTCTCCCTTCCCTTGCCACTCTCCTATAAAACCCCCCCCTCCCCCCCCCTTAAATTTCAAAATCTGCAACTTCTAATCCTCTTATTCTTCTTCTTCTTCTTCTTCTTCTTCTTCTTCTTCTTCTTATTCTAATCCTTTGTAAAATCCAAAAAAATCCCAACAAATTCTCAAAAATTCCCAAATATTATATATAAATTTATAATATAATAATTTATAAAGTTGAAAATTTATTAATTATTTATTTACACAATATTAGAAACTATGGCTCACGAGCGCACTCCAACTTCTCGTCCTCGCCGGCGTTGGATGCGGGAATCCGAATTTTCCGACTTCACAGACCCGGGAGATGAAGTGGATTTGAACGCATCACCGAATATGGCGCATTTGCAAGCGTTACTCGAGCAACCGTACGGTGGAAGTTCAAGCATGATTGGTGGCGATTACAGTTATGATTTTCCTGTTGCTCCTCCTCCTCCTCCTCCCGCTCATCTTTCTCATTTACATGAAGAGCCGGCCCCGTACATAGACGATTCACAGCGTCCGGCGGAGGAGGAGGTGGAGGAGGAGGACGAGGACGAACCGCCGGCGGCAACGGCGAACCCTTCGTCATCGGTGCCTCCTCGGAGGAAGAAGCTACGCTCGGAGGTGTGGCAACATTTTGATCATGCTTACGAATGTGCAGCGGATGGCACACAAATTCGCTGGGCGTGGTGTAAATTATGCCGAAGGAGATTCAACGCGAACTCCACGACGGGCACAACGGCACTCAAAAATCACCATAGAAGGTGCCAAGCCGAACATGATCGTCTAGCAGCGGCGGCATCGGCGGCGACAGGAACGGGAGCTGCCGGCATCCCAGCACACGCTGGGCCTTCCTCCCAGGTAAGTTTTTTCGACCCCCAAGCACATAGGGAAGCATTAGTAAAATACATTGTTGGTGCGGACATGCCAATTAGTTTAGGAGAACATCCCTCCCACATTGAATATGTTAGGAGTATAGTTCCAAATTATCAATCCGTCACTAGGAATACAATTAGGAGTGATTTAGAAAAATATTATAGAAAGAGACGGGCTGCTCTACTTAAAGAATTAGAGAATGGAACATTTAACGTTGCATTTACTTCAGATGTTTGGTCAGGTAGAGCTAGGGAAGATTACATTAGTGTAGTGATTCATTACTTAGATAACGATTGGGTTTTAAACAAACGCATTATAGGTTTTCGTTTACTTGATGTTAGACACACAGGAGTTAACATTGCACAGCGTATAGTTAACGTATTAGAGGATTATACTTTACAGAACCGTGTCATAGCATTCACTTTGGACAACACATCGGCAAACGATAGAGCCATTGAGATATTGCGTCCGTTAGTTAGCGGACACCATGACTCGTTGTTGCATCAAAGATGTGCATGCCACATCATTAACTTGATAGTGAAAGCCGGCCTTAAGGAGATAGAGGACCAAATCCATCGACTTCGATATGCAATTTCGTATTTGAAATCTTCTAACGTCCGTATTGCATCTTTTAGACGTTATTGCAGGCACAACTGTCTACCGCAGCGGACATTCTCATTGGATGTTCCAACGCGGTGGAATTCAACGTACTTGATGATCGAGAGTGTTCTTCCTTACAAACATGTGTTCACAGCGTGGATACATAACGAGCTTGGCGCAGATAGCCTAATGGAGGACGACTGGACTGTTTGCTCAATTTTTCATTCTTTCCTTAAAACTTTTTATAATCATACCGTTAACTTATCTGCTGTTTACACTCCTACAAGTAACATCGCTTTACATTCACTATTAGAGTTTACTGAATCTTTATCGACTAACAGAGAAATTCCTTTGATGCAGCTCGCTGTGAGAAGAATGGAAGCAATGTATAAGAAGTATTGGGAGAACATCCCATACCTCTACAGCTTTGGTCTAATTTTAGACCCGCGTTGGAGGGTGGACAATTATTTGGAAGTCCTTAAAGTAATTGAGGAAAACATGAAGCAGCTAGATGGGACAGCAGAGAGAATATGCAACGACGCGACGGAAAAGTTCTTAGCATTCTACAAGACGTATGAGGACGAGTTTAGATGAGGAGGAACGCAACCGCCAGATGCCATACCAGCCCCACATCCTTCGCCAATGAAGTGCTCAATATCCAGACTCCAGGCTAAAAGGAACGCACAGCAAGCGAGTTCTTCGTCGTCATTATCTCCATTATCACAAAGTGCAGAAGTTCGTCGCTACCTCAACATATCTTGGGTAAATATGACGGAACAGGATTTCGACATTCTACAGTGGTGGAAATCACACGAGTCGACGTTCCCAATTCTCGCGAGGTTTGCCCGGGACATCCTAGCAGTCCCCGTCTCAACTGTGTCGTCGGAGTCCGCCTTTAGCTCCTGCGGTCGTATTCTCGATGACAGACGGATGTCACTTAAGTCTGATATGGTGGAGATGACAACGTTAACGAAGGATTGGGATCAAACCGCTCGACGGCTACAACAAAATGTCGGCAACACAGCTGAACTTGCCGACTATTTTGATAACTTATATGTAAACGATCCCCCTGCAGAATAGAAAGTGTTCAATTACTTCTATTTCATTTTGTAATAATGTTCATTTACTATAAATTATTTCATTTTATTCAATTTCATTTCATTTATTAATTTCATGTCATTTAATACAATTGAAAATAATTTTTAGACCAAAAAATAATAAAACAAAAATAGGGACTAGTTTGGGCAGAGGTAGCGCCGGTCGGTCGCCGCTACAAGCCGATCGATCGCCAGCGTAAGAACGAACGCAACTACGCGTCCCCGAGTCACAGCCGATCGATCGCGTGTTCTTGCCGATCGATCGCGCAAGGGACGAGTTTAGGCAAAGGTTACGCCGGTCGGTCGCCCCTACCAGCCGATCGATCGCCAGCGGAAGAACGAACGCCAGCCGAGTCACAGCCCGTTGATCGCCGCTTGCAGCCGACCGATCGCGAATTTAGCCGATCGATCGCCCGATAATGCCGATCGATCGCGCGCGCACACGAGGATTGCATCAATTAGACCGGAAAAAAAAATAAACGGAAAACGGTTTCCGGTTACGGTCTTACCGTTACCGAAGTTTAAACCGTTATCGTTAAACTTCGGTAACGGTAAGACCGGAACCGTTTACCGGAAACCGTGAAAAACGGTTCCGGTAACCGTTTTGCTGGCTTTACATTTAATGTTGCATTTTTTATACGTATATATGTTACATGTTACATAAAATGTTACATACTATCGCTAAATTTCTAATTTCGTGAAATTATAGCTAAATCTTTCAACTTTTGCCTTTAAAATGACTAATTTCTTAATTGGTCAGTTAATGATTTAGCCATTTTGCAATATATATTTTAAAGATATAGCCCACGTTTTGAAATATTAGCAAAATAGCCATCATGTCAACATCTAAGAATCTATGACTAAAGAAATAAAATTTGTGACTAAACAAATAAAATACACGGTCATAAAATTTGTGACTATAGTCACAAAATTTTAGAAAATTTGAAATAAACACAATAAAAAATTTAAACATCAATTAACAAAATAACCAACTCACAAATAAATGATTGCCTATACAACCAAATTCGTAAAACTTATAACTAAAAAAAAAATATCTTATAAATAGCAAAAAATATATACAACCAAAGAAGTCACAAATTTCATGATTAGAGACACAAAATTTTAGACAATATTGTCTGTAACAAACAACAAAAACAAAATTCAAAAAATTAATGATTGTAATATCAAAAATCTAGACACGAATGTATAGCTATTTTGCTAATAAAAGCAAACATAGACTAATTGTTAAAAATATATATAAAAATATGACTATTTATTTAAAAAACTGTTTTTTAATTGGCCCTAAATAATATCTTATAAATATATATATAGATCTATAAATATTTGTTTATTATTTTTTGTTACGAAATTTTTAAAATGATTATTTTTTTAATTTTTCAAAACATGAACTATCAACTTTGGCCTATTTGCAACTCACCCTAAAAACTAGTATATATAACAAATCCGAGAGAGACTCGACAGTCAAAACGAAGTGCACTCGCGTTTTCCCATCGTTGCTTGCTCTCCAATTCTCATCTCTCTCTCTCTCTCTCTCTGAAACAAAAAAAGCAGAAATGTTGGTTCAGCTTCCGAGGCTGACCAACTCTCTGCGAGCTCCTTTCGACGTCGATCATGCCTATCTGCAGCGCAAGCTCATCCTCCACACCCACAACCCTCCCAAGTAATCCATTCCTTTCTCCTTTCTCTTCAATTCTTCTCTCTCCCGATTTTTCTTTGCTTCTGTTTGGTTGCCTGGAAAAACCTCGGAAAGTGATCTTGAGCTTGATTACGTTTATCACTTTTTGACAAATTGAGCATAACCTGTTTGTGGAAAAATCACATCTGTGGTATCGAATTGGATTGAAAAGATTACAAAGTTTTTATTTTATTTTTTTTGGCATAGTCCTGCGAGCTCAGTTGATGAGTCGGAGCTTGCGAGGAAGATAGTTCACCGATGGCAAGAAGGTATTGCAATTTTGGCGATTTTTAGTGTAATGTGTGAATATTATCTGATAAAATTTTGTATGAAGTGTTGTGTAAATTGGGAATTTTGGTCGAGCAGCTTCGGTAGAAGTAAGACAAGCTTACAAGCAGTTTATTGGAGCGGTTGTGGAGTTGATAGATAGGGAGGTTCCCTCGGAAGAGTTCCGCGAAATCGCGCTCGCTGTTTACCGCCTTTTCGCTCGGGAGGACGACAAAACTTTGGATCGACAAATTGCGGAGAAAAGGTAAGGCTTTTGAGATTTCAGTTTAAAATTAATTCATATATGTGGTGAACAATGTTGCGGTAATGGAATTGGTAGAGAGATTGTATTTATGATTACGTACTTGGTAGCCATAGAGAGTTTTGCATGATATTTGGATAAATAATTAATTTTCAGAATGTAAAATAGACTAGATTGGTAATGTGTCTATTGAAAATGCAAATCATAAGTAGATGAAAGGCACTTTTGGTTTACCTTGTTGTATTGTACTGTATTGTATGGTATTATCTTATATAAAATGTTATATAAAACAATGAAAAAAAGGTCTTAGACATTAGAGTGGATAATACGGTCTAATACGAAGGATTTCTTTTGTACTAGATAACGCAATTTGTATTTTATAAAATGTGTTTTTCGTATTATACAATGCGATGTTTTGAACATTCCAAACACCGTATAGTATTTTATGATACAATATGATGAGCTTATATAATGCACCAAATGTGCCCTTTATAGCTTCTTGATGTCTTAGTTTTGTTATGTTACTTTGACGTTTATAGGCCTATGGTTCAAAGGAATGGTGTAAATACAGAAAGTTTAAAAAAAAAAGAAGAAAAAAGAAATCTCTAAATACCTAAGCGACTCCTCATGCATCAAAATTGGGTATCTAATGAAGAAAGCTTCTCTTTTGTCAGTTATAAAAGTGAACAGAGTTAATGGGACTATTACAGTTAAATAGTCCTTAACAACCATTCCTTTCAAATATTTTGTTGCAACGGTAAAGTCAAAATCGGTTATGCTATGATAATGCAGGCAAGAGTTCCAAAATCTACTTGGTCATACGGTTTCAGATGGTAATTTGCGTAAAGCTGCATCTTCAGCACAGAGACTTTTTGCACTACAACCTACTGATCACGAGAATGAACTCATTCCAGAAGGATATACAAATGAGAGTTCTGAAAATGTTGAATTTGGTGCTGACCTCGTCTTTCGAGCACCTGCACGGTTTCTGGTGGACATTCCTTTGGAGGATGTATTGGGTGAGGAAAGCAGCACATCATCTTCTTCGCGTAATGAAGGGTGGTTTGATCGTCGTGATTTTATTCCTCAATATTCTGTCTCTGATAAAGGACGTTTCAATTTGAGTTGGTTGAGAGATGAATGCGACCAGATAATTAGAAAAAGTACTTCACAGCTTTCAAGAGATGAATTGGCCTTAACCATTTGTCAGGTGCTTGACTCAGATAAACCTGGCGAGGAGGTACGTTTTGTTAGTTACTTTTCTTCTTGGTGTGGCTTTAAAATTACTTGAACAGAAACTAACCATTATGTAAACTTTTACTTATGAAGATAGCCAGCGATTTACTGGATCTTGTTGGAGACAGTGCATTTGAAACCGTTCAAGATCTTATATCAGTAAGAAATTGTAATTAGTGTTGTAGTCTTCACATCATCATTTTCAGTTGTTAAGTGCTTTTAAGTTTCAAAAAATGTGTTTCTCTGGTCATTTTGTTTGTACTTCATTCCATCAGCTGGGAATTATCAATGTTCTTTGCTCTTTTGGGATCGGTTTTGAAATTTTGATATCCTTTTCAGCATAGGAAAGAACTTGTTGATTGTGTTCACCATGGTTTAGCGATCTTGAAGTCTGAGAAAACATCCTCAACCTCTCAATCACGAATGCCTAGTTATGGAACTCAGGTAAGAATGGCTAGATTTTGTGTTTCTTGTAAATATAAAAAGCATGGAAAGGCCCTTCCTATTTCTGCTAACTCTCACTTCTGTTTTTAGGTTACTGTTCAAACAGAGTCCGAAAAGCAAATTGATAAACTTCGGCGTAAGGAAGAAAAGCGACATAGGCAGGGAGCAGAATATGGGGCTGAGGGTGACTTGTCTTCTGTCAACTTTTCTTCTTTGCTTCAAGCAAGCGAAAGGAAAAGCCCTTTTGATGACGTGATTGGGTCAGGCCAAGGGAACTCACTAGCAGTTACTGCTCTTCCTCAAGGAACTGTAAGAAAACATTATAAGGGGTATGAAGAGGTCATTATCCCCCCAACACCAACAGCAGAAATGAAGCCTGGTGAAAAGCTGGTATGTTGTTTTGAGTAGTGACAAGTATTCGAGTTTATCACAATAATGTATTTATCTCATTTGTTGATAAATGCGTTCCTGCTTATTTATTTGTTTAATTAGAGATTGTGGGGATACATTAATAAAGGAGATGTAATCATTTAATAAGAGAAAACATTAACAATTATGATCTAGAATGGTTGTAAATCTTATGGTGTTGATGATGCTTGCAACAGTTTTGATCATATAATTTTAGGACAATAAGAAGAACCAAATCCTATGTTTTGGTAAAGGGAAAGTTGAGGGAGAGAGCAAACTAGTGGGTGAATTTTGGGTTTGATTGTAGTTTTTTCTTGGAGTAATCACGAGAGGCAGGGTTTACCTCTGATCAAATTGGGGTGGAGGTCAATCATAGCAAACACACAGAAGGGTTTTGTCCTTCCTTTTCATTTTCCTCAACTAGATTATTGGCCCCTCCATCCTAGAAAACATAGGGTAAGAAAATACTTATTAGATTTTCTCAAATGGGTAGTGGGCCTCAACTAGTAGTGGGTTCTGTTGTCATGATGTTGTATTGAGTAGGGAGCCTGGTGGATATGTGGTTTTAACTGGCGCCAACCTCCTCGTTAGGGTGCTTAAAACTTCTCTAATACTAGTTGCTCACTGACGTTTATTAAATAAAAAAGAACTTTTTTCTTTCTTTGGAAGATTCTTTGGTAGGGTATGCCATACCGTAAGGATCAATTCTAAACCATTAGATTACCCTGTGTAAGGAGTGGGTAAACCAAAAAGGTAAATCTGATGATCCAAGGGGCATACATGACCGAAGAATCTTCCTTTTGTCTATCATCCTATCCTAGCCTTAGAAAAGAAACTAAGCTTCTAATTCTTAAAACTTGGGGTTTTTTTTTTTTTTTTATTTATTTATTTTTTTAGATATGGCACAAAAGTCTACTATTAAGTATACTTCTAATTTACTGATTATACAAGAAAATGATTACTCTTCTTCTGCATATTGGTTTTCCCTTACTGAACTTCTATTACAATAATTTGTTTTCAGATCGAAATAACAGAGTTAGATGATTTTGCTCAAGCAGCTTTTCGTGGGTACAAATCTCTGAATCGCATTCAGAGTCGGATATTTCAAAGTGTTTATTACAGTAATGAGAATATTCTGGTAAGTAATCTAATTTATAACTACAAAAAATATATAAATGAAACAATGAAAGATTCTCTCTCTCTCAATATTTTTTATGGTGCTTTATTATACTTTCAGGTTTGTGCTCCAACTGGAGCTGGAAAGACAAATATAGCCATGATATCGATTCTCCATGAGGTGTGCTATGAATTTGCTGCATCTTTGTCTCGTAATTAGGAATCTTTTAAGATCCCACATCAACCAAGTTTGCAATTAATTGATGATTTATCTATGCCCTATAAGCCAGTTTTTAAGGGTGATTTCTATCAATGGGCTTATGGCATTTGGTATGGGCGCAGTATGAGATGAGTTGCTATTAGAATCATAGTTTTTTCTTCTCCGTCTTACTTGGATATTGGTGGTAAAGTCAAAATCTTGATACATCGTGAGATTATTAATGATATAAAATTATGTTGGTGTATTGCTTAGTCATTGTGGCTCTGTGGGAGGTGCTCTACAATACCATGACTGATAAATTACCATATTCTTACAAATTAGGATACTAGTGGTCCCAATTAAAATTTCTTTTATGGGCCTTTAGACCTAATGCTCATTCAGTCCAAATGTTTAGTGTTATACCTATTTCTTGTTTTGTTTTTGGTTTTTTGTTACGAACTGAAATTTTCTATTTAATTTGATAAAATGATGAACCGATACAAAGATAAAACCGTAGACATTCGAGAGGTCTACTAGCTCTCCCAAAGGAATTTCTTCCTTACAACACACTCAAATATATTTTTCCCTCCCCTCAACAATCCACTCACTCACTTATTTATAGAATACTAACTTCTAATATTTCTATACTCTACCTATAACTAACTACTAATTACCAATGAACCTTTATTTCCTAGTTCCTAACATTACCGGCCGCCCCAGAACCACCTTGTCCTCAAGGTGGTGGCCATTCTTCAGCTTTTTTTTTTTTGTTTTTTTTTGTTTTTTTTTTCGAGCAATTGGATATTAGTCCAAACAGACTGCTGCAGCTCATTTACTCTGGCCCCAAAATAGACCACTACTTCTTTCCAATGGGCCCATTAAAGTTAAGTGGCCCATTAGGGCAAGTCCATGAGACTCCATCTTGGTTTCACGTGAATTTTCCCAATTCTCCCCGCAGCAACCAAGGTCCAGACAAACGACGAAGACGACTGAGCAAACTTCTCCGTCGCCATGTGGCACGGTGCTTGAACTTCGCCGGTGATGAGGGCCGCCCACTCCGGCCACTCTGATGCTTCATTGCGACTCGCTGCGACCACGCCTCCTCGCAGCCACCGCCGCCTTGCCCCTTGCTGCTTCCGCGGTTCCTCGCCGCCGCCCTGCCGCCCCGCCATCCACGACCTCGAACAACCACGCACGGCTTTCCTCTGTCCTTCACGAAGGTTGCGGCCTTCATCGTCTTCTTTTCCGATGCCGACGCCGACAATCTCGCGTTGCTCGGATTTTGGTCAGTCTTTTGTCGTACCTTGCCATTCATGTTCCGCGGCCTCCTCCCTCGTCTTTGCAAAGTCGGCGTTTTCCCTCGATCTTTCACGAACGAGGTCGTCTTCTTCTTCTTCTTATTCTTCTTCGTCTTCTTCTTCTTTGTTAAGGCCGACGAAGGTGACGTCGTAGCTCCTCGCTCCGTCAGAACCTTGCTGATCCGGTCGACGATTTGACCTTGGTTCGGGACGGCACCAAGCTGGTGGTTCTTCGCAGCCCCGACAACACAATTCTCGGACACAACTTCGTCAACGAGGGCGGAGGAGGTGAGCTCGACCTTAAAGCCATCGGTGCTGGTCAGATCGGGCTTGCTCTCCTCGTCGCCGAGCAGCTCTGTCGCATCGTCATCGTCATCAGACTGCTCCGTCTCGTCCACAGTAGAGCTGATCAGATCTGCTTCTTCTCCAATCAGATCTGATTCGGCCTCGTCTTCCTCGGTGAAGTCAGAAGTCGGCAGATCTGCTTTAGATTCCGACTCGTTCTTCGGGATCTCCGACAAACGACGGCAGATTGTCTTCACCTGCTCAAGCAGCTCCTTCAATTGTTGTCGCGTATCGTTCGGTTCAGCCATCGGCTGTGGCTGGTAGTGAATCACTTGCTCCTCCGGTGTACGGAAACGATTACGCATGGCGAATTTCAACTCTCTCCAAGTGCGGAATGGTTGACGACCATCTTCCCATCGGAACCAACGCCGCGCGTCACCGATCATGGAAACTTCTGCCATGATCAACTTGTCTCTGTCAGAGTACTGGTCCAACTCAAAGATTCGCTCCGCCTCAGCGAACCACCAAAACGTTGGTTCATAACCAGCGAACGTCGGAATTCGTCCCGCTGCCATATCCGAGGATCGAATGCTCTGATACCAATTTGTTACGAACTGAAATTTTCTATTTAATTTGATAAAATGATGAACCGATACAAAGATAAAACCGTAGACATTCGAGAGGTCTACTAGCTCTCCCAAAGGAATTTCTTCCTTACAACACACAAATATATTTTTCCCTCCCCTCAACAATCCACTCACTCACTTATTTATAGAATACTAACTTCTAATATTTCTATACTCTATCTATAACTAACTACTAATTACCAATGAACCTTTATTTCCTAGTTCCTAACATTAAGAAAACAATAAAAAAAAAAGAAAAGTGTGAAGAATGTCCACCACCTTGAGGACAAGGTGGTTCTGGGGCGGCCGGTAATGTTAGGAACTAGGAAATAGAGGTTCATTGGTAATTAGTAGTTAGTTATAGGTAGAGTATAGAAATATTAGAAGTTGGTATTCTATAAATAAGTGAGTGAGTGGATTGTTAGGGGGAGGGAAATTGTATGAGATTTTAGAGAAAAGGAAGATATTCCTTTTAGGGAGAGAACGGACCTCTCGAAAGTCCGGTGGGAGAGCTAGTAGACCTCTCGAACGTCTACGAATTTATCTTTGTTTCCCATTTTATTTTAATACAATATTTCAGTTCGTATCAAATTGGTATCAGAGCAGTCGATCTTGGAACGATGGTAGCGCGACGACTTCCGACCTTCTTTGGCTACGAACCAACGTTTTGGTTTGCGGAGGCAGAGCGAGTCTTCGTGTTTGGCCAGTACTCTGACCGCGAGAAGTTGATGATGGTAGAAGATTCCATGATCGGTGAAGCGCTGCGCTGGTTTCGATGGGAGGATGGTCGGCAGCCATTCCGGACTTGGAGAGAATTCGAATTTGCGATGCGCGATCGTTTCCGTATACCCGTGGAGCAAGCAATTCGCTACCAGCCACAGCCGATGGCTGAACGGAACGATACTGGTCAACAATTGAAGGAGCTGGTCGAGCAGATGAAGGCAATCTGTCGTCGTTCTTCCTCAGTGGCAGAGAAACAGAAGAACGAGTCGAAATCTAAATCAGATTTGATGACTTTTGACTTCACCGACGAAGACGAGGCCGAATCAGATCTGATTGGAGAAGAAGCCATTGAGACAGATCTGATCAACTCTATTGCGGACGAGACGGAGCAGCCTGATGACGACGCGACGGAGCTGCTCGGTGACGAGGAGAGCAAGCCCGATCTAACCAGCACCTATGGTTTTAAGGTCGAGCTCACCTCGTCGATCTTCGCCGAGGAAGTGGTGTCCGAGACTCGTGACTTCGGGACTGCGACGAACAACCAACTCGGTGCCATGACGAGCCACGGTCAGATCGTCGACCAGATCGGCACAATTCTGATGGAGGGAGGGGCTGCGACATCCCCTTTGCCGGTCTCAACAAAGAAGAAGAAGAAAAAGGAGAAGGAAACCACGTATGTGAAAGACCGTGGGAAATCAACGACATCGAAGAGGCGGAGGCAGCTGCGTATGGGTGGCAAGACGCGACGAGACCAGAACTCGAGCAATGGGAGATCGTCGGCGTCGGCATCGGAGAAGAAGAAGACGGAGGAGGCAACCGTCGTGAAGGACCGAGGAAAGCCGTGCGTTGCTGTTCGAGCTCATGGACGGCGGGGCAGCGTGACGGCGGTAAAGTATCATGGAAGTAGCAAGACGCAAGGCGGTGGCTGTGAGGAGGCGTGGTCGCGGCGAGTCGCGATGCGGTGGAGGCAGAACGGCTCGGGGAGCACATCCTTGTGGCAGCGCCAGGACACCGTGTTTTATGGTGTGGGAGGAAGTACTCGGAACGTCGGTGGCAGCGCTTGGGAGGGTCACCTCGACCCCGATGGAGATGGCGACACCGAGGCTCTCTTGCGCTCGAGATTTGACTACGGAGCCGATACGGAATGGACCGGCATGATGGAGCAACGCCAAGATGAGAGGAAACAGAATGACACCAAGGAATTGTGGGAGCTCGCCGCCGAGGACATCGCCGTTCAGATTACTTGTGAGCAGATCAACGCTTCTTCTCTCGGCCATGGCAGGCTGCGGTAAAAAAATAAAAAATAAAAAAAAAATTCACGTGAAAGGAGATGGAGGCTCGTGGTTCCCCTAATGGGCCATTTAACCCTAATGGGCCCAATTGGAAAAGAAGCAATGATCTAGTTTAAAGCCCAAAGTGAAGAAGCCCAAAGTGGAGAAGCTGCAGAGGGGACTCAAGTCTGTTTGGACTAGTTGCACTAAAAAAATTCTCGTGCTTTGACAAAAAAAAAAAAAAAAAACAAAAAAAAAAAAAAAAAGAAAAGTGTGAAGAATGTCCACCACCTTGAGGACAAGGTGGTTCTGGGGCGGCCGGTAATGTTAGGAACTAGGAAATAGAGGTTCATTGGTAATTAGTAGTTAGTTATAGGTAGAGTATAGAAATATTAGAAGTTAGTATTCTATAAATAAGTGAGTGAGTGGATTGTTAGGGGGAGGGAAATTGTATGAGATTTTAGAGAAAAGGAAGATATTCCTTTTAGGGAGAGAACGGACCTCTCGAAAGTCCGGTGGGAGAGCTAGTAGACCTCTCGAACGTCTACGAATTTATCTTTGTTTCCCATTTTATTTTAATACAATATTTCAGTTCGTATTATTATTATTATTGTTTTTTGCTTGGTGATCTATAGGTGAGTGTGTGCCTTTTGCTTTCAGATTGGCCAACATTTCAAGGATGGTTACCTGCATAAGGATGAATTTAAGATAGTTTATGTTGCTCCGATGAAGGTAGAGCCCATTAACTAATGACTGAATTTCTTCTTTGTTGCGTGTACCTTCTCTTTGCTTTGCTGTTCGAAGTGTTTATGGAGTCACTAATTGTTTATTGCTTAATTTTTTTTTCTCTGAATTTATACTAGGCTTTAGCAGCTGAGGTTACTGCAACGTTTAGCCATCGTTTGTCTCCTCTGAATATGGTTGTGAAAGAACTAACTGGAGACATGCAACTATCTAAGAATGAACTTGAGGAAACTCAGGTTGTTTGTTATCAAATTACTTGTTCTTAGTTACTGCTACCGTAGATACATGCAAGAACTAATGGCTATGCTTTGGTCATTATACAGATGATAGTTACAACACCAGAGAAATGGGATGTCATAACTCGCAAGAGTAGTGATATGTCCCTCTCAATGCTGGTGAAGCTCTTAATTATTGATGAAGTGCATCTTCTGAATGATGATAGAGGTCCTGTGATAGAAGCGCTCGTTGCTCGGACTTTACGTCAGGTACACTTTTGAGTGTTCTATTGTTTCCATTGTTTAAGAGTTATGTCCTTGATTATCCTAAAGTGAAGCCAAATCTGCAATGTATCTCATATAGGATTGATGCATACAATCTTTTTAGTTCCAAAGCTTTGTGCATCGATATGGTGTTCTCTTAAGTGTTGAATATACTTTTTTTGCTACAAATTTCTGAGGGCTTGGTGCTCATGGCACTGACTTTGTATTCTTATAACTTGTGCACATGATTGGTTGGTCTAAATTTCCAGCCTTTTGTTTGGTAACAGGTGGAATCAACGCAGTCAATGATAAGAATTGTAGGACTTTCGGCTACTCTACCCAATTATGTAGAGGTATGGAGTTCACATGCTTTTATCTTATGATTTCCTATTTCGGGGCCTCTATATGCTAAATATTTTGAAAGCGCCTCCTTTGAAAATTTTGATATGTTTCCTCTTCCATAAACATCTAGGTTGCGCAATTTCTGAGAGTCAATCCAGATGCAGGACTCTTTTTTTTCGACTCTAGCTACCGTCCTGTGCCTCTTGCCCAACAGTATATCGGTATCAGTGAACAGAACTTTGCAGCTCGGAATGAATTACTGAATGAGATATGCTATAAGAAGGTTTTGCTTCCATCTGAGCTCTCTTTCTTTCAAGCTTTGTTTTTGGCATTCGATATTAATATAAATACTGTTTTTCAGATTGTTGATTCCCTAAGGCAAGGTCATCAAGCAATGGTATTCGTTCATTCCCGGAAAGACACGGCGAAAACAGCTGAAAAACTGGTATACCTTCTCATATATTTTATGAATTAGCATCTGGCTTGTCTTGCAGACAAGATTCTTATGTGCTAGAGTTATTGATATCATTTTCCATTGCTTTTTCCCTTGTTGAGAAAGCTCTGGATCATGTCATATAATTACTCCTTCCATCTCCAAAAGAAATAAGAAATCTTTTCATTTGTCTTTGCCTACAACATTGCACCTTGGAAATGTTTTACATGTTAATATTATTATGCCACAAGCGTAATTGCATTAATTCTTCAGGCTTAAAAAATTCTAGATATGCTAGATCAATCCTGCAATAAAATATTGTTATTGACAATATAATTGATCATGTCAAAATTCTAGACATATGGATTTCACCTCAGTAGATTGATACGAATATAAAAATTGATATAAGTAGAAGAAAATACATTGTTATGTATACGCAACTAATTGTTGGAAGCTTCATTTAGTAAAATTATAAATTTGATTATTTGTAATTCATGTGTTCGACCAATAATAGAAAGGTCATTTAGTAAGAAAATAAAGTAATGGAATATGCGATGCAATGCCCCAAGTTTTATCTAGATTAGCAACTCGAATAGACTGTGGTTGAAATTGGTGTGCATAAGAGAATTCAGGTCGATAAAAATGTTACAATTAACAGTTAACCTAGAAGGATAAGATATCATCTCATATACATGCAATCGGATTTTTGGTAAAGTTTGTACGTTGCTGAAATATCAAATCCATTATATGCTTTACCCTGAAATTTCTGTGTTTTGCTTATTTATAATTCATGTGTTCGACCAATGATAGAAAGGCAAGGTCATTGAGTAAGAAAATAAAGTAATGGAACATGCGATACAAGGCCCCAAGTTTGATCTAGATTAGCAACTCAAATAGAATGTGGTTGAAATTGGTGTGCATAAGAGAATTCAGATCAATAAAAATGTTACAATTAACAGTTAACCTAGAAGGATAAGATATCATCTCATTTGCATGCAATCGGATTTTTGGTAAAGTTTGTACGTTCCTGAAATATAAAATCCATTATATGCTTTACCCTGAAATTTCTGTATGTGTTGCATGTGAAGAGAAATTTTAATTTAAATTTTCCCAGGTGCCGTTTTCTCCCTCACTATGTATTTCTTTTTTATCCATGTTAAACAGGTAGAACTTGCTCGAAGATATGAAGATTTGGAGCTCTTTAACAATGATGCACATCCACAGTATTCATTTGTCAAGGCAAGGAACAAAAAGTATTTCAAAAATAATCTTATTTCATTCAATACATTGTATATGAAATGCCTTCTTTTTTTTTTTTTTTGGTCATTTCAGAAGGAAGTTATCAAGTCTAGAAACAAAGATCTTGTTGAACTTTTTTCATTTGCGGTCGGTGTTCATCATGCGGGGATGTTACGAGCAGATAGAGGTCTGACTGAGCGTCTTTTTTCCGATGGACTCTTGAAGGTAGTTCCTTTTCAATTTTTAATTTCAACAGATAAGTTTTTCTGTTATAATTCTAATGTGGTTTTATAGGTTCTTGTTTGCACAGCAACTTTGGCTTGGGGTGTAAATTTGCCAGCTCACACTGTTGTGATTAAGGTTGGTATGAAATGCTGGGAATCTCATCGTATATTTCGTTGGATTTACTATTATATGAAACCCTGTCACATTAAAAAGTTCTGTTACATTAATAAAGTAATTTCTTATCAAAGATTAAAGATGCTAATATTTTGTGATCAGGTTTAAATGGGAGTGAAACTGATTGTAGATGGGAAAATTATTTTTCCACATTTATCAATTTTTTTCTAAACTTCTCACTGGGCTTATCAGTCCATATTAAGAGAAAAAACAACAATGTCTTTATATAAAATCTGGTAAAGACATGGTTCATGACAGGATCTTTATAAAAAATGTGGCAAAAACATGGTCTAACAGGATTTTCTTTCCGTGAGCCTGTGTATATAACTCTTAACCTTATGCTAGCTTGTCAATCTAGTAGGTGCCGAATTTTGAATTATCTTTCACCAGTCTGTGTGTGAAGACTTAGTGTTCCATTTGATGTTTGGCCTTGTGAAGTGTATAGATATTGCAAAGTTCTTAAATTGATGGTATTTGGTAGTGCCAGACGTAGTAGCTGTTAGACCCCCGATCAGGTTCACGTACACTAGGCGCCAACGAAGGGGCATGGATGCATGACCCACGTGACAGGCCTGACGTGCTGTGAGAATTAGTTAGGAATTGCTGATGTGGAAGGGGTGAGGTAGTAAGCTGACTAGGATAATGGGATGTAGGGTATTTAGGAGACAGGCTAGAAAGTGTGAGGCATCGAATCATTTTGTATCCTTGAGCTCTGCTCAATTTTGGAGAGACCAAGCCTCTCGAAAGCTTGGAGGATTCGTGTGACCTTGTGATTGTTCTTACTTAGTAATTGAATATTTCAGTTCTGATTCCTTATTTTCTGTGGTGAATTATTATTCTATTTTGCTTAATTGCTGTTGTGTGTGAGAATTGTTAGCTTGTGCGTAACAAATTGGTATCAGAGCCATAACGAACCTGAGGATGGCGAAGAACCAAGGCGTCAACCAACGGATCGATCAGTTGGAGGAGGCGATGGGGTCCATACAGCAGGAGTTCCACCGGGTGGAAGGATCTTGGAAGAGCGAGCTGACCGACATGAACAAACGGCTGGAAGGCTCGCTGCGCGAAGAGATCCAGAGTATGGCTCGACGTTTCGAGCAAATTCTTCGGTCTCAGGAAGAAGCGGGACACGGAGGGTCCTCGTCGGCGGGCAAACAGAAGGACACCGGGGTTTACAGTCCTTCCGAGGACGGGGAGGCTTTCCATCACGGCGGAGGTTCGCCGATGACGGGAAATCGGCTCGATTGGCGTTTCCGGAAGCTGGAGATGCCGTTGCTTGACGGCACGAATCCGGATGGGTGGATTCTGAAGGCTGAGCGTTTCTTCCATTTCAACCGATTTTCTAACGAGGAGAAGATGGAGGCGGCGGTGATTTCTTTTGAAGGAGATGCGTTACTTTGGTACCAGTGGGAGTCCAAGAAGTGCACGATGGTGTTGTGGGAGGAAATGAAGATTCTCTTGTTGAAGCACTTCCGGCCGAAGCAAGCGGGGTCTCTCCATGAACAATGGCTTGCTCTGACCCAGGAGACATCGGTTCGCGAATACCGCCGGCGTTTCATGGAATTATCTGCTCCACTCGAGAATGTTTCAGAGGAGATGGCATTGGGCAACTTCGTGAATGGACTCAAGATGGAGATACGGGCTGAATTGCGTATCTTGGAGCCCACGAACTTGGGCCGGGCCATGGACTTGGCCCAGTTGATTGAGGAAAAATTTATGGTATGTCGCAGCCCAAAGGGGGGAAATTCGGCAACTACTGGGCGTGGGAATTGGAGCCCTAGAGCAACGACACCAACCTTTGAAACTAATCGTCCGGCGTTCGGAGGGGGGGGGTTTGATGGCGAAGCCGTTGGGTGACGTGCGGCGATTGACCGAGTCTGAAGCTCAACGGAAGCGTGAAAAGGGCTTATGTTATCGCTGCGATGACAAGTGGGCACCGGGGCATCGTTGCCGTCGGAAGGAGCTCAACGTTTTGTTGACTCAAGATGAAGGTGAAGATGAGTCGGAGGATGCCGAGCAGCCGGAGCCGACGGAGACAGGGCTCGAGACGGCGGAATTGAACCAAGTAATTGAGGTCTCCCTCAATTCGGTGGCTGGACTGACTTCCCCACGTACTATGAAGTTGAAAGGGATTATTGGGGAACAGGAGGTGGTGTGCTTGATCGATCCGGGGGCGACCCATAATTTCATCTCGAAGGATCTGGTGACAAAGCTGGAGTTACCCATTGCTCAAACGGAGGCGTACGGGATGACAATGGGTTCGGGGGACTCAGTGAAGGGCGCCGGCATTTGCCGTGGGGTGGTCCTCCACTTGGACGGGATCGACGTGGTGAATGACTTTCTTCCATTACAGCTGGGAAGTTCAGACATAATCCTCGGCGTTCAATGGCTCGAAACGTTGGGGATGACCCACACTAATTGGAAGACACAAGTGATGAAATTTAATCTTGGACAACAGACGGTGACGTTGCGAGGGGACCCATCTCTCGGTCGTACGCTGGTCTCGTTGAAATCTATGATGAAGTGTATTCGAAAGGAAGGCTCGGGAATATTGGTGGAGCTTAGTCAGCTTGAAGGAGCAGTGCAGAGCGGTGACCAGGAATCGGAGTTTCTCGCTGAGGTGTTAACGGAGTTTGCGGAGGTTTTCCAAACACCGGCGGGGTTACCACCGAGCCGGGGGCATGAACACGCCATCGTGCTCCACGAGGGCAGCCCACCCGTTAGTGTACGGCCCTACAGGTATCCTCATGTCCAGAAGGATGAAATTGAAAGACTCATTAAGGAGATGTTGAGAGCGGGGATTATTCGAGTCAGCAAAAGTCCGTATTCCAGCCCGGTACTCTTAGTCAAGAAGAAAGACGGGTCGTGGCACTTCTGCGTCGATGACCGTGCTTTGAACAAAGCGACGGTCCCGCATAAGTACCCTATTCCGGTTATTGAAGAGCTGCTGGATGAATTGTTTGGTGCACGGGTCTTCTCGAAGCTGGACTTGAAGTCGGGATACCATCAGATTCGGGTGAGGGAAGAGGATATTCCAAAGACGGCTTTCCGAACTCATGATGGGCACTATGAGTTTTTGGTGATGCCGTTCGGGCTCACTAACGCCCCGGCAACATTCCAATCGTTGATGAACGACATGTTCCGACCATTTTTGAGGAAGTTCGTGCTAGTGTTCTTTGACGACATCCTGGTGTATAGCCCGACGAAGGAAGATCATCGACAACATTTAACTCAAGTTTTGGGGCTGCTGCACCAGAACCGACTCTTTGTCAACAAGAAGAAGTGCGAATTTGGAAAGTCTCGAGTTGCTTATCTCGGGGTTATTGTGACCGCCCAAGGTGTGACTGCTGACCCGGAAAAGATCGCAGCGATGGTTAAGTGGCCGTCGCCGACCAACTTGCGAGAGTTACGCGGATTTCTCAGGCTGACGGGCTATTACCGAAAATTTGTCGCGGGGTACGCTCGCATCGCGTCTCCTCTGACGGAGCAGCTCAAGAAGGATAGATTTGGTTGGAATACCGAGGCCGAGCAAGCATTTGGGGAGTTAAAGGAGGCCATGACGAAGGTGCCGGTGTTGGCCTTATCGGATTTTACACGCGAATTCGTTATTGAGACGGATGCATCAGGCTTTGGCTTAGGGGCTGTTTTGTTGCAGGGGGATCGGCCTGTGGCTTTTTATAGCCAAACATTGGGAGTGCAAGCCCGATCAAAGCCCATCTATGAAAAGGAGTTGATGGCGATCGTCTTCGCGGTGATCAAATGGCGACCGTATCTTCTCGGGCGTCGATTTGTGGTGCGAACGGACCAACAAAGTTTGAAATACTTGCTGGAGCAGCGTGTCGTTGGGGTCGAATATCAGAAATGGATTTCCAAATTGATGGGATTCAACTTCGATATCCAGTACCAGAGTGGGGCAAGCAATCGTGTTGCTGACGCCTTATCCCGCGTTTCCGGTCCGGTCGAGTGTGCACCCATGATTGTTCCTCAGTGGTGGCAGTGGGATGTCTTGAAGGAGGAGATCGCCAAAGATGAGTTCTTGGGCTGCCTGCGCACGGAGATCACTTCGGGTG
Source organism: Boehmeria nivea var. tenacissima (assembly GCA_018132145.1). Lineage (NCBI taxonomy): Eukaryota > Viridiplantae > Streptophyta > Magnoliopsida > Rosales > Urticaceae > Boehmeria > Boehmeria nivea. Next base: position 6,618,492 of record CM030882.1, read on the forward strand.
AGCATACTCATGTCGGATTCTCGGTGGAGAACGGATTTTTGTACTACAAAGGACGCCTGGTCCTACCTCGTTCCTCCACTTTGATTCCGCTGGTCATCGGGGAATTTCACAACTCCCCGATTGGGGGCCATTCCGGCGAGGCTAAGACGTACCAGCGGCTCGCGGCGGAAGTTTATTGGATGGGCATGCGTAAGGATGTCGCTCGGTTTGTCCGCGAGTGCACGTTATGCCAACACAACAAATATTCCACCACTACCCCGGCTGGTCTGTTGCAACCACTTCCCTTGCCGCTGCAAGTTTGGGAGGAGGTGACTATGGACTTCATCGAGGGGCTGCCCAAGTCGGCGGGAATCGACTCCATTTTGGTTGTGGTCGATCGGCTTAGCAAGTATGCTCACTTTGTGGGCCTCAAACATCCTTACACGGCAGCCACAGTAGCGGAAGTATTTGTTCGGGAGATTGTCCGACTCCATGGTATTCCCCATGCGATTGTCTCCGACCGAGATCGCATTTTCTTGAGTAATTTCTGGAATGAGCTTTTTAAATTGCAGGGGACAACACTTAAGAGGAGCACAGCTTATCATCCGCAGTCGGATGGCCAGTCCGAGGTGGTTAATCGTTGCCTTGAGACTTATCTATGCTGTTTTTCTTCTGGACAGCCCCGCACTTGGGCCCGCTGGCTTCCGTGGGCGGAATATTGGTACAATACTTCCACCCACTCAGCCACGCAATGTACCCCTTTTCGTGCTTTGTATGGGCGCGATCCACCTCGTCTGCTTCGATATGATAAAGGGGCAACCGCGGTGTCAACAGTAGACCAAATTCTTGTTGACCGTGATGAGATTCTCGATGATCTTCGCATGCATTTACTGAGGGCCCAGCAGCGAATGAAGTTCCAAGCTGATAAGAAGCGCCATGAAGAAGAGTTTGCCATCGGCGACATGGTTTTCCTCAAACTGAAGCCGTATCGTCAACGCTCACTTGCCCAGCGAAAGTTCGAGAAGCTGGCCGCTCGTTTTTACGGGCCATACAAGATCCTCCAGCGTGTTGGCAAGGTAGCCTACAAGCTTGCACTTCCCGAGACAGCAGCCATTCACCCGGTCTTTCACGTGTCTCAGCTACGGCGCGCTCACGGCGTGGCTAACTCCTCTCCCCACCTGCCCACTCAGCTCTCTCCGGAGTTGGAATTGATTGTGGAGCCAGAGGAGCTCTTGGAGGTTCGTTCGAAGTCTAATGGTGCGCCTGGAGAAGTGGAAGTTCTTATTCAGTGGAAGGGGTTGCCACCATTCGAAGCCACCTGGGAAGACTTTCAGGCCATACACATGCAATTTCCTGACTTTCACCTTGAGGACAAGGTGAAACTTTGGGGGGGAGGTAATGTTAGACCCCCGATCAGGTTCACGTACACTAGGCGCCAACGAAGGGGCATGGATGCATGACCCACGTGACAGGCCTGACGTGCTGTGAGAATTAGTTAGGAATTGCTGATGTGGAAGGGGTGAGGTAGTAAGCTGACTAGGATAATGGGATGTAGGGTATTTAGGAGACAGGCTAGAAAGTGTGAGGCATCGAATCATTTTGTATCCTTGAGCTCTGCTCAATTTTGGAGAGACCAAGCCTCTCGAAAGCTTGGAGGATTCGTGTGACCTTGTGATTGTTCTTACTTAGTAATTGAATATTTCAGTTCTGATTCCTTATTTTCTGTGGTGAATTATTATTCTATTTTGCTTAATTGCTGTTGTGTGTGAGAATTGTTAGCTTGTGCGTAACAGTTGCATTCTGATATGCTAATAATTTGCTTCATAGTTCTTGCTTACTGTTTGATAAAGTTTCTGGGAACTATGAACCTAGGAAGGTTTAACTGTTGAAGGCCATAATTTTAAAGATATTCTCTCATCTTGTTCTCCAGGGAACCCAATTATATGATCCAAAGGCCGGTGGGTGGAAAGATCTTGGCATGCTGGATGTCATGCAGGTGAGTAAGAAATATTGTAGAAAGTATATATGTCCTAATTAATCTTGATTCCGTTGTGGGTAATGTTCTCATAATGTTCCTGTATTAGATCTTTGGAAGAGCTGGGAGACCTCAATTTGACAAAAGTGGTGAAGGCATCATCATCACGTCTCATGATAAACTAGCTTATTATCTGCGTTTACTGACGTCTCAGCTTCCTATAGAGAGTCAGGTACTTTTTTCTATCAATAAAAATTCGTAGCAAAAACGAAAAAGGAAGAACAACTATGAGGTCTGGTTCTATCACTATAAGTGGGAGCATAATATATGCTATTTTCGCACGTACATGGTAAACATGAGCCTTGAATAAAGATTACATAGCTAAAGAGTTGTATTAGAGATCTTGTCTGTGTGGGTGCATTTTATATGGATGGGACTGTTAAGCAAATAGCTGGGACCTTTTCTCATCTATTTGGGATGCTGTAGGATGTCTGGTAATGTTTTTCTGTGACAAATACAGACTCACTGATTCAAGCAGTGGTTTGATTTTGCATATTCTTCATTAAGGTTTGGATGATGCTGGAAACATGTTACTGCTTCTCAAGGAAAATAAATATGTTACTATTGGTTCGTTTTCATGTTCTAAAGTTTCTCTCTCTATATTTTGCAGTTTATTAGCTCCTTGAAAGACAATTTAAATGCAGAGGTAGCATTGGGTACTGTAACCAATGTCAAGGAAGCTTGCGCATGGCTTGGATATACATACCTTTTCATAAGGATGAGAATAAATCCTTTGGCGTATGGTATTGGATGGGATGAGGTATAAAATATTTGTTGAACTGTAGTTTCTTATGCAACATTATGGTCCTATTTCAAGCCAAATTAAAATAAAAAAAAAAAGGAAAAACATTATGGTCTGACTTTTGAGGATAATTACAAAAGTACTCTTAAGTGTCTAGTCAGTGCAAGGGGAAGAAGTTGTTAGCTATTTAAAGGGTGTACCACTTGTTTAGAAACACTTTGGGGAACAGTTTGCCAGTGGGACTAAATAGTAATATCTTCACTAGTGTGGTGTTCAACAATCTAGATGGCCTTAGGTTGGCACTCTGATTATTTATATACAAGTAAAGATTAAATTGGACATATGCCCTCAACACTCAAACATGATACCATGCCATCTAGTCTCCTAGGGCAATACTAAAACACTGTCTGAATTGTTTTTTCTTAAATTGATTGGTTTATGTTTTAATTTCTGAATGGGGTGCTTCTACAAAGTATTTATGCTTGGCTGATTGTGGCAGGTCATTGCTGATCCTACTATGAGTATGAAGCAAAGAGCTCTCGTAACAGATGCTGCACGTGCACTTGACAAAGCGAAAATGATGCGGTTTGATGAGAAGAGCGGAAACTTTTACTGTACGGAGCTTGGTCGCATTGCTAGTCACTTTTATATTCAGTACACTAGTGTTGAAACTTACAACGAATTGTTGAGACGGCACATGAATGACAGTGAGGTTGGTTTTGACTCGTTACATTTCGTTACATGTTCTGACCTCTTGTATTTTTCACGTTCTTTTAGTTACTCTTGAAATACAAATTTATGTTAGCCCACCGCTATCAGCTTCAGCTTTTGGGATGGATTGGTATACTAACAATTACCATATAGTTACTTTTTGAGGTTCTCAAATTCTGAATTTTAATTTTTTATTTGGGGTTTTGCTGATGGAAATACAATCTTACTGCACTAAAAGAACAAGGGAAGATCATCAACTATGGGTGATTACTCATTAGTCGTCTTCTGTCGGGAATTAATTCTCTTGCTGCACTTTGATGTTGTGTGTTTCTCTTGTCTAATATCATGAGGGGTTCTCTTCTATATATTTTTAAGCACTTCTGTTGATCCTTCAGGTAATCGACATGGTTGCGCATTCTTCTGAATTTGAGAATATTGTTGTTCGAGAAGAGGAACAGAATGAACTGGAAATGTTGGCACGTACATCATGCCCTTTAGAAATTAAGGGTGGTCCTTCAAATAAATATGGGAAAATTTCTATTCTAATTCAGGTAACTTCTACTCAGAGATTGATACTTTGGTCAAGTACATTCCAAATTCCGGACATGAAACAAAACAATGCTCTATATACTTGTTCATATGTTGTTATGTGACATGCAGCTGTATATCTCTCGTGGATCAATTGATACCTTTTCATTGGTTTCTGATGCTGCTTATATTAGTGCGAGCTTGGCTCGTATAATGCGGGCTTTATTTGAAATTTGTCTGCGGAAGGGCTGGTGTGAAATGACATTGTTCATGCTGGAATATTGCAAAGCTGTGGATCGCCAAATTTGGCCACATCAACATCCCCTTCGACAGTTTGACAAGGATATTTCATCAGAAGTATGTTCATGATAATTCTCTCTATTTTTCTTGGCCTATAGCAGTGAACTAGCAATGTTTCTTAAATTTTTCAGATACTGCGAAAGCTGGAGGAACGGGAAGCTGACTTAGAACGCTTGCAAGACATGCAGGAAAAAGATATTGCGGCATTGGTTCGTTATGCTCCAGCAGGAAGGGTATTATTCAGATATGGTTCTCAAAAGTTTTCTGCTGCTGGACTTACAAATTTTAGAATCTAAAACCTTTATGTGTTATTGTTGTTGTTTTTTTTTTTTTTAATGGAAGGTTGTCAAGCAATACTTGGGATATTTCCCGTGGATCCAACTATCAGCAACTGTTAGTCCAATCACAAGAACTGTTTTAAAGGTAGCTACTTGGTTAAAATTTTGATTTTCCAACCTTTTGTTTTTTATCTGATATGGATAATGTTAGTATGTATGGACATGCATTCATATGTGTGTGTATGTGTTAATTCCTGCATATAAATTATGCCAATTATACTAGTCACTCTGCTGATGAATGTCAATTGACAGGTGGATTTGCTTATCACGCCAGATTTTGTATGGAAAGATCGTTTTCATGGCACTGCACAACGTTGGTGGATTCTAGTTGAGGTCTGATAAAGTTCCTTTTTGGCCGCTTTCATAATAACATATATCCTGTTGGTTATATATATCTTAAAATCTATTTAACTTACGAGTGAGTTCAGGAAAGTTCTTTTCTAACAACGAATAAATTTGGACACTGATCGGATCTTAGGGGACGGGGAAAATATAATTATTAGTTGTTAGTTAAGGGATTTAGAATTTTTAGAAGGTGTTAGCAGTCTCTTGGTCTATTTAGGAAGGGTTGGGGCTGATTAAAGGTGTGAAAATTGTATGAGAGTTGTTTTGGTAAGAAAGAAATTCCTTTGGCAGAGAGCGGATCTCTCGAAAGCCCTGCAATCTATCCTTTGTAATCCATTTTAATTTATTTTCCATCAATACAATATCCAAGGTTGTATTAAACACTATTTTAGGTTTACTCCAACTAAAGAAACAGTTAAAGAAATAATATACTTCAAACTTAGGATTCAATAATCTTTTATTCTTTTGCATGCAATAACTTTCATGGTTACTTAAGAAAATTGTCATGAATAAAAAATAGCTCTATAAAATTGGTTAGTCTTGAAGAAAAACCTACGGGTATTTGAAAAATGAATGAAATACAACCTAAGTTATACATATATACTAGCTACAATAACAGATACAACTGACTTCCTATGCTGTAGGATCTGATGAAACAAGTTGAATAAACTTCCTAGACTTAAGGACTCCACACATGAATTCCCACAAGTCTGAATATCAATTATTAATCCCGTCATCATGCCGTCTTTTGAATTCATATAGAAGTTAGCTGCTTAAACGTCTACATTTTGGAAATGGCTGTGGAACGATTCGGCAACATTTACCATTTTAAGACACAAGGTTTACTAATAGAGCAAATCCGATAATCCAGAATTGCGTCACAGGCATATCCTACAACAGCCATTCCCATACATTTTGCTTCTAATTCGAAGTGGCATACATACTGGCTTATTGTATCTCCCTGTGTGATTTGCATATTCTGCATTGTATTAATTAGTTTATAAATTTTCTGCCTTTCTCTTATCTTCTTTCGTTCAATAAAGTTTTTTTTTTTTTTTTTTCCCTTACTGAAAGAAAATAATTCGTGACCAATCTTATTTTTATTGAATTCCTCCTGCATTAATCTGAACAGGATTCGGAGAACGATCACATCTACCACTCGGAGCTTTATGCCTTGACAAAGCGAATGGCTAAAGGAGAGCCACAAAAGCTCTCTTTCACTGTGCCAATTTTTGAACCACATCCACCACAATACTACATTCATGCCGTTTCTGATTCTTGGTTGCAGGCAGAGGCTTTCTACACCATCACTTTCCATAATCTGGCACTTCCTGAGGTATCGTATCTCTTTACTGTCCTTATTTTTTCTCAAAATTTTCAAATACATTTGAAGTCCGTCATGGAAAATTGATTTCCCACTCGAGCTCTATCTCACATAAATCCATGCTTTTGAAGGTCTGTACTTCCCATACGGAACTTTTAGATTTGAAACCTCTTCCTGTGACTGCCCTCAGCAACAGTACCTATGAAGCCTTGTACAAATTCTCACATTTTAATCCAATACAGACACAGGTTAGATTTTTCACATCTCTCTAGTTTACAGCCTGGAATATCAAATTTTATATCAATAATCTTAACGTCCCTAATATATTGCAGGCTTTTCATGTTCTGTACCACACTGACAATAATGTTCTACTAGGAGCTCCCACTGGAAGTGGTAAAACTATATCTGCTGAGCTTGCCATGCTTCGACTCTTCAAGACTCAGCCTGATATGAAGGTAAGACAAATACTAATGAAGGAATATGTCACAGACGTATATGATGACTGTTTCTTGTGAGGTTTTACCATGTTACATTTATGTTACTTTAAAATCTTGAGGGACTGGGGGCTATAATTGCAGTTTTGCCTCTTTTCTTTTTGTATATTGAGGCTTCCATGTTCACTTTCATCATAACAATTTTCATTTTCTTTTAAAAAAAAAATAATAATAAAATAAACAGATGGCTGCTTCGTTGAGCATGAGACAAGTTCATTAGAGTGAAGCATTCTTTTTTTGTTACAGCTTATCCTTTATTTTTATAGTAAATTAACCCTTTTATGGTTTAAATAAAATCAAAATATAGACCCTTAAACTACAAATTTTGGTTACTTGTGATGCAAAACTATAGGCTTTATATTAATTTTTCCTATCATAACTTCAAGATGCTTCATCTAAAAATTATGACGGCTATTGTTTGTCTAAGACTCTGGTGCACTGAATATTCAGGTGATTTACATAGCTCCTCTGAAGGCTATTGTTCGTGAAAGAATGAACGATTGGAGAAAAGGACTTGTCTCTCAGCTTGGAAAAGAGATGGTGAGTACATCTATTAGCCAGAATTAGATTTTTGGCCTACTATACTCATAAAAACTGGAAAATTTCGCCCAGGTTGAAATGACTGGAGATTATACTCCAGATTTGATGGCGCTCTTGTCAGCAGATATCATTATATCTACTCCCGAAAAGTGGGATGGTATCAGTCGTAACTGGCACACTCGGAATTATGTTAAAAAGGTGCATTTGATCATGTTTAAATTTTTGTAATTCGTGTTTAATTATCTTTTCTTTTAATTTGTCCGTCTGTCGTATTTCAGTTGGGATGTATGTGCCTTGCGTTTGCTTATTTTAACCTTGTTCGATAGGTTGGTCTAATGATATTGGATGAGATTCACTTGTTGGGGGCTGATCGTGGACCCATCCTTGAGGTATTTGCTAACATATTCTTGAGCGTTACAAGTATTATCATTAAAACTACCTCTTTGTCCCTATGGTTTTGCCCCCTCATAGAAGATCTTATGGGTTTCAAGTTGGAAACTATCATTCACTAGTATTATTGTTGTGGACCTAAATTCAGTTGTTACAGAGAGTATCAATTTTCTTTTGTTATAACGATTACTATATGTTTCCAGGTTATTGTCTCAAGGATGAGATACATATCCTCACAAACAGAGCGGGCAGTACGGTTTGTGGGTCTGTCTACAGCATTAGCAAATGCAAGGTATATTTGTGCAGTTCTTTGCAAATTATAATGTTAGTTTTCCATTAATTTAATCTATGGGCTTATCTATCAATCCGAAATATATTGTAAATCTTCCCTCATATTGCATATTCTATCCATTGATAACTTACAAAAATATGTTTGATTTATCAGCTGTATTTTCTCCTTTACTTCATTTTGAGTAGGAAGTTCTATAACCAAAATAATAAATGGGATTATGTTGGACAAAATAGAAGAGAGAAAATGCAAATGAAAGAGTACAAATATTTAATGTAGTTTAGCAATTTGCCTACGTCGACAAGCGGTGACGACATTGAGGAATTCCGCTAATAACAAAATGGAGATTATAAGAGTATTGAAAACTCTCACAAAATCCAAAACCCTAAACACCCAAAATCCAAAACCCTTGGGAGGTTTACTAACTCCCATGTCTGTTCTTGTGAAGAGATTTGATTTCTTAACTCATAGCAACAACAACTGCTTAGACTCTCTATTTGTACCAGCTCTCTTATAAGTCGACGATTGTTCATCTTCTACACTTAGCTCGTAAGAAACCAAATTTGCACCGTCATATTTCAAAGGTAGCCAAATCTGCCTCTTCGTTCTTCCAGTGACAATAGTGTAGGGTTGTTCCTCTCGTTGTTTAGACTGTTCCACTATGTCATCAACCTTGCCCCTTTTCTGGAGCTATAACCTCAAGGTTCACTTGCGTACAGACACCTCTGTGTTTTCCTAAACCCTAAATTTTAAATAAATCTAAATGGATGTAATCCACTGTGGCCTTTGTGAACCACTGTTAAATGTGCAATGCTTCCCATAGACACAATGCTCACAAATGTCAGTCTCGAGAACCAACAAGCAATCCTCGCTTGCTCAAAATTGTCATCCCTTTCCCACAAACGAGGAAGATTTGGCTCCAAATCTAAAGTCGATTAAGAAATTGCAGCTTCACGAATGTTTGTGCTGCACAATAAAGACCCTTTGTCAATTTTCCTTTGATAACAACAAGAGCACTTTTATAAACTCTTTGAATGCCACCTTAAAGTTCTCATGAAACCCAAAACCCCAAGCACCCAAAGTGCACTAAAAAAAAAAGAAAAAAGAAAAAATTCTCACACCAAAAGCTCACACAAGCGCTGCACTCACAATGGCAATATTTTCTTTGCTCTTGAAAATTGTTGTGCATGAAGTGGAGAAGTGAAGCCTTTATATTAGCCTAGGAGCCTTGGTCTCCAAGCCTTACGGGCAAAGGGCAGCAGCTGCCAAGAGAAGTGGGCTGCAAGAAACAATCCCAACCTTCATGTGGTTGCCTATGTGGCTTTGGAATAAGGATTAATATTAGCCATGTCAACACTTCACATTACAAAGAGAGAATTTTCTTCGCATTATAAAGAGAAGGAACCTGAAGAAAGGAAAACATATTTAATTGGATAATCACTTTTATTCGTGTCACAAATTAGTTTCATTTGGTTAGTCTATTGCTTAGCATTCTTCTTCCTTGCTTTGTTCAGTGATTTGGGTGATTGGTTGGGTGTGGATGAAATTGGACTCTTTAATTTCAAACCAAGTGTGAGACCCGTACCTCTTGAAGTTCATATCCAGGTAAGTGGATTAATTGTTTCATCTGGTCTACAGCTACTAAAGCATTGGAATATTTGTCATTTTGTACTACTCTCCCTTGCCTTTGTCAGATTAAGAACATTAGTGTTGTCTGCTAATAGCTCGCTACATGTCCATTGTGTTGTCTACTTTATATTTGGTTTTCTTCTGTTTAGGAATATCAAATGAACAAGACATATTTCCCTGATTTTTTATATTGCTTCACAGCAGTCTCAAAGTGAAGTTTCTCATTTCTTAATAGAAAATTATCCAAATTGTTTTGTGCAGGGATATCCTGGAAAGTTCTACTGTCCAAGGATGAATAGTATGAATAAACCTACATATGCTGCAATAAGCACCCATTCTCCTACAAAACCAGTTCTAATATTTGTTTCGTCTCGTCGACAGACCAGACTTACCGCGTTGGACCTCATTCAGGTGAGTCTCAAATTCACACAAAAGTATTCACACAAAAGTCTACAAGGCATTGGATCACCATTATAATTACGTCTTGTGTTTGTCACTGAAGTTTGCAGCTTCTGATGAGTACCCCAGGCAGTTTCTTAGCATGACTGAAGAAGCACTGCAGATGGTTCTTTCTCAGGTCACTGATCAGAACCTCCGCCATACCTTGCAATTTGGCATTGGGTTACACCATGCTGGTCTAAATGACAAGGATAGATCTCTAGTTGAAGAGCTATTTGCAAACAATAAGATTCAGGCATTTCTCTGCCACCTGAAGTACTTTTTTTCTTATTTCTTGATATTGCCATCTTGTGTGTGTATATATATATATGTATTACATATTATAAGTTGTTTATGGTTATTTGTTTAACTTTTGAGGGTATTTGTGGTATTTTTAAATAAGCAACAGCAATATCTTCACGGTAATAGACGGACTTCTGACGGAGGGGTGTTATTGGTATTTTAGAAAAAATTCAAGGGGTGTTGATGGTATTAATTTTAGTGAAGGGGGGGTTAGTGGCATTTTACTAAAAGTGAGAGGGTGTCAATTAAATTTTCTCTGTAAATAAATTAATTTTTATTACTCCGCATTAACTACGCATTGGCATTGTAGGTTTTGATATGTACTAGTACATTGGCTTGGGGTGTAAACCTTCCAGCGCATCTGGTTATTATCAAGGTGAGCTATAGTACATGTAATAGGTTTGTTCATCAACTTCCTAAAATTGCAAATTCTAGTGGCAAGAAAGTCGATTCTAGCATATTCTCACATGCATTCACACAGCCATGTCTTTGAAGCATTGGCAATATTGTAAAATGCTTGGATTGAACAGATTCAAGATTGGCGTCAAGGTTTGGTCTCGTTTTTACTCCCTTGTTTTTAGGGGAATGAGCTCGCTTCAGAGACTTGGTTTTGCTCGTTCTTTTTTTTTTTTTTTTCCTTTTCTTTGTTCATCTGTATTGATGTTTTCAACTCCTCATTTTGTCTCAGTTTTTATGTAGTCTGACATTGATTCTAGTGCCATAGTTTGTTTCCAGATCACATATCACCCTGCAAACAGTCCTTTATCAATTCTACAACAATTTTATTCACAACATACATTTCATACCATAGCAAACTTTTCATCCTCTTTCTTTTAACTAAGATTGATCACTTGAACGATAGTGGATGCATTGAACGAGCATAATAATTTGACTTTTGACAAATCATTGGTTGATATGCTAAAATCTAAATCTCTTTTGCTAGTGTTTCGCTGTCCCTTTGTGACAACGTAAGCTGTTTTCCAAAATAATGTGTTATTTAGAACTGTTCATGAAGCTATTTCTGAACAAGAAAAATGCTGTTTCTTCCCATGAATAACATTATTCTGACTAAATTATCTGTTTTGCAGGGAACAGAATATTACGATGGAAAAGCAAAGAGATACGTAGATTTTCCAATCACAGATATCTTACAAATGATGGGTCGTGCCGGTCGTCCCCAATTTGATCAACATGGGAAAGCAGTTATTCTTGTTCATGAACCCAAAAAGAGCTTCTATAAAAAGGTTAAATCATAGTGGTGAAGTACATGATAGTTCAAACGGTCTGCCGTATTTTCCAGCCTAAAAAATCTTTTTATTTATTTATTTGTTTATCTTCTTTTTGCAGAGCTAATTGCGATTTTATGATTTGCAGTTTTTATATGAGCCATTTCCTGTAGAGAGTAGTCTGAGGGAGCAGCTGCATGAACACATCAACGCAGAGATAGTTTCTGGCACAATTTGCCATAAAGAGGATGCAGTTCATTATCTTACTTGGACTTACTTATTCCGAAGACTGGTATGGATTTTGGATGGCATACATGGTTATTTATCTATAGGGTTAAAGAGACTAAGTCCCAGATTGTAGATTAAAGTGGCAAAAGTATGTTTGAAAATGTACTTCCAAGGTTTTAGATTATATGATGGAACGTGTCCCATAAATACGAAACTCTTAGATGTGTGTGCGTACTGGAGAAATCTACTATTTTTTTAGCATGATGCATCATGCACTACGTTATGAAGTTCACACTGATGCTATCATGCTTGAGCAACTAGGGAGCTGAACGTGCATATTCTAGAATTACACAACTCATAAATTGCTTTCTGTTCTCATTATAATGTTTTTGAATTCTGTATTCTGTCCTTTCAAAAATAATAATAATAATGGTAATAATAAATGAACTAAATGTTCTGTTTTTCTTTTTCTTATTTATCTCCTCTGCCTGTTCTCTTTACTATATATATATTTTTTTTACTTTGTGACATAAAAAAGATGTCATTCAAGAATTAGAATGACCGACTTCTTATATTAAATTTTTTTGTTACAGATGATCAATCCAGCTTACTATGGTTTGGAGACCAAGGAGCCTGAAATTCTGAGTTCATACTTGTCTAGGTATTATGAAATTGCATGCTTTTTTTTTTTAGAAAAAGAGACGAAATTTTATTAATAGAATAAAAAATTCCATGCTTTTGAACCTTGTTTTTTTTTTTTTTTTATCTATCTTTTCATTACATAAATTGGTTGACTATCTCCTTCGGCAGGTTAGTGCAAACAACATTTGAGGATCTAGAAGACAGTGGATGCATCAAGATGAATGAAGATAGCGTAGAGCCAATGATGCTGGGTTCAATAGCATCTCAGTATTACCTTAGTTACATGACTGTGTCAATGTTTGGTTCAAATATTGGTCCAGATACATCACTTGAAGTAATAAGCAGTTTTTTAAGATATTTTTGTTTCAGACAAAATTCACATACATCCTTGCTTAGTTATTTTCTGTTTTGCAGGTGTTTTTACATATTCTATCTGGGGCATATGAATACAGTGAACTTCCTGTTCGGCATAACGAGGTATAATCTAACCTCCATCGTTGTTACGTACTTGTTTTAACTTAGATGATAGTCACGAGAATATCTTGTCAAATGCAGTGAAGTGGAATGAAAAGGTTTCAGAATTAGCTTATTTTGGAGGTTTTAAAAATACATTATACATTTTCGTACTATTTTTGTCACTATGCTTGTGCATGGTGTGGATGATAGATAAATTAGAACAATTGGTTGGTTTCAATTTATTCCAGCAACTAGTTATGCTTTGGGGAAAATGAAAAGGACAAGGGTGGATTTCTTAAAAGAGGAATAGGATAGCCAGAATAGAGTTTTTTTATTTCTTTCTTCTTCTTTTTTTAAATTAAAATAATTAGCAATAAAGTCCAACAACATATGCTCGCAATAAAGGTGTAGCAATAAAGGTGCTCTCCCTAAATTTTTAAACCCAGATGAATTTGTTCCACATTTGGGTGTTCTTTTCACTTTTGAAAGTTTTTAGTTGGTGTTTATTTAGGGGGGAATTGCAAAAAAAAAAGACATTCTACGTGTCACATTAATTTATGCCCCAACTGGTATGCTCCCTTGATTCCTACTTTATGTTTATACTGTAGACGTAGGGTAGAAATTATAAGTGCAACACAAAAAGGGGCATAGATTAATAGTGTCAAAAAAAGGGGCATTCGACAAAGTCTACCTTCTAGTGACTCATGCGTTTTTCCTTGGTAGCTTATTTGTAGTAAAGCTTATTCTATAGTCGTCCTATGTAATCTTTCTCCCCGAATTTCTCTTTGTTTTTTCAAATAAACATACATGCTTGGTTCGATTCAAGAAATATAAATTTTGATCTTGGTATAACATCAATATCAGGAAAACTACAACGAAGCTTTGTCAAAGCAAGTTCAATATATGGTAGACAAGGATCGCCTTGATGATCCTCATGTCAAAGCCAATCTGCTATTTCAGGTCAGAATCATCTTTTGCCACTATTCTGAGCTTTGTGATTATCATTGTCCATACTAATTTCTTCTTTTCATGTTACTTTTTGTCACATTATTTTATCATTATCCAGGCGCATTTTTCTCAGTTAGAATTGCCCATCAGTGACTATGTCACAGACTTAAAGTCTGTCTTGGATCAAAGCATACGCATTATCCAGGCAATGATAGATATATGTGCCAATAGTGGATGGCTTTCAAGCTCAATTACTTGTATGCACCTTCTGCAAATGGTCATGCAGGTACTCTTAATCAGTTGCATACCCTATTTACTCTTAGTTTTGAATATTGGTCGTATTTTATTGAGAGTAAGTGAAATTGATTTTACTGATATAAACAAGTTGGTGTCGAAAAAACAATGATATAGAGGAAAAGAAATAGTAATTCCAAAGAGAAGTTTAAAGTCTCTGTCTTATTGAAATAATTTAGCAAAGAATTACTTCATGATCTGATAGGAAAACGAACTAATATAGTATTTAAAGAACACAACTGTTTCTCAAGGATTGATTTTAGGGTATAATTTCCGTACATATAGAAATCACAAACTGTCTCACACTTGGATTTCTTCAGCATCATAGAAGAATCTGGGTTTATCTTCTAAAAAAAGAATTGTTAGGGGCTAACAATTGAGGAAGCAAAACTACCATGTTATCGTGGTCTGTGAGGAATTTCGCAAGAACCTAGGGGAGGTTTTTGGTATTTTCCCAAACAACTCTGCTATTAAGATAAAAAGTCTATCACAAGCTGAGAGCTAGAATTCTTAATCATGTTTGTCTATGATACTTTAGATTTCTTAGTGATGTCTTTATATTCTTTATTCTTTAGTTTATATGCAGTATGTTAGAGACCTCATATTCTATTCATGAAAAATGCTAATTTACAAGGAAAATACAAGCTAAATGTAAGGCCTGAGGCCCTACTGCCTCCCAAAACTAATCCAAGAACATACTCAATTGATCCTTCTCCTCAACCTTCTATTATAGCGAAAAAATAATAATAATAATTCTGATGTATTCTATTTTCGACCCCACAGCTATTAGCTAATACTAATTATTCCCCTAAATTCTTAGTATTTTAACCCAGTAGCGCTGCTCATTCTTGATATCTCTCTCTCTCTCTCTGTATTTTTTTTTTCTTCCCCTCTTCTCCAGGGTTTATGGTTTGACAAAGATTCCTCTTTGTGGATGCTGCCATGCATGACTACCGAACTTGCCGATTCTTTGAGAAGAAGAGGAATTTCCAGTTTGCCGCAACTATTGGACTTCCCCAAGGCCACCTTGCAGAACATGATTGGAAATTTCCCCATTTCAAGATTATATCAGGTTTGAAGAAGCAGCCAGTAGATGTAAATTTTTTTGACTCTTCACTACAAAATGTCAGGCGTCTTTCAGATGGCATTGCCAATTACTCAATCAAATTTTTTGTCTCACAAAAAGAAGGAAGAATGGAGGAAATTTAAAAGCAAGCTCTTACAGATGACCTAGAATAACGTTGCGTTTAGAATGCTTTTCATATTTCGGAGATGGTTACTGACTATATTGCTCATGTTAAATTTGTTAGTGCAACTTCTCTGGACTGTTTTTTCACTTCTTGTTTTCTTGGTCGGCTTACGGGGTTGGGGGCATGGAGGGAAATTATTTTTGTTGGTTACTATTGGCATGTGGGCATGTTAACTGATCAACATTATCCCTTTTGTTAACTAGGACCTGCAGTATTTCCCCAATGTTCAAGTGAAATTACGACTTAACTGGAAGGAAACAAATGACGGAAAGCGTCCCTCTCTGAACATCAGACTGGAGAAGAAAAATTCAAGGAAAAAGGCATCAAGAGCATTTGCCCCTCGATTCCCTAAGGTACTCATTCCAAATGAGGATGGAAACAGACCTTGTTGTTTCTCTTTTCAATTTTTTTTAATTTTTTTGGTTGAAAACCGTGATGTGATACTGTACAGGTAAAAGATGAGGCATGGTGGTTGATTCTTGGTAACACCTCCACATCCGAATTATACGCATTGAAAAGAGTGTCTTTCTCTGATCATCTGATTACCCATATGGACATACCATCAGATCAGCCTTCTTTCCAGGTTTGTGGCTGTTTACCTTTTCAACTTTTTCTTGATTTGTTTTTTGATCAGCAGTTTTTCATAATAGACACTGTAAATTGGTGGAACTCAGTATACCTTGGTATTGACACACCCCAGATTCATAAGTAAAACAGAAATACCTGTTAAGTATGTTGTATCAAATGTTAGAGCTCCTTTATTTAGTGCATCAATACTAAACACTGACTAGCTTATTTATTAACATTTGTCTATTGATCAGCATCTTTTTATATGGTCTTTAATTTAGCTCTTGTAGTGAAGAAAACATGAAATATATATATATATATATATATATATTATTTTCAAGGAAATCGATATTACAGCATCTTAAGTTGGTTTTATAGCAATGATGTTTTTCCTAAAAACTGTATGTTTCCCAGGAAATGAAGCTGATTTTAGTTTCCGATTGTTACCTCGGTTTTGAGCAAGAACATCCCATCGGCAAACTCAATTGATCGCTGGGAAACATGAAACGACAAGGTCTTGACCCAAAGCTTCTTCAAGGGGTTAAAAGTAAATCTCAAATGTTGTGTGGATATTTCTACGATTGCTCATCACTTGGGGTTAATTGTAAAGTTTACTTGATGCTCTAAATTAGTCAACTTCGTTGCAATCTTATTGCAATTTTGTAATTTTAATTATAAAAAGTTCACATTTATATTTGCTGGTTTTGTTTTTGGGATTTATTTGGTGGGAACCGACCCGGTGGATACTGTTTTAAACCTATAATTGGCTGTCAAAAGGAATCACTGAGCCACATTTTTCTTTTTATCTTTTCCTTTATTTTTCTGATCTTCCAACGCATAGGCCATAACCATGGCTTCGAGCTTCTTGGCGGCCTTGTCGATGGAGGATCCACAAGATGGCCTCACAGACCACGGTAGCACAGATCGAGATTGCCACGATGCGGAGGCTGTCAAAGTATTTCAGCAATGTAAGCATTGGCAGTAGTGGCACCACCAAATGGTGCAACGCCTTGCCCTGTCAATCACGATGGTCGAGAGGGACAGAGAAGAAAAATAAATAAAAGCTCTTTGCCGACTTAGAATCAAAGAGATCGCGTTGGCGCAACCTCATGTGTGGACGGTGGAACGACCCTTCCGTGATTTTTCGATGATCAAGGGGGATAGGCATTCTTCGGGCAAAGTGTTAGCTTCAACAATAGAAAAATCAGGGGGAGGAAGAGAGAAATAGGGAAAGAAAGGAGATAACTATTTCATTTCGCTTAATCTCCATCAAAATGGTTTTATACAAATTATATAGGTAGGTGCATCATTCTCTCTAATCTTTCAAAAATCACCTTGTCCTCAAGGTGGTGATCACACTTGAGCCAAATTTACCTGAAGTCTCAAAATAAAAGTTTTTTTTTTTCCTTTTTTGTTTAAATTAGGCCAACTAAACTTTTTTTTCCCTAATACCAAGTCAGCCAAACTACTGTAATTAAACTCCCAATAGTCTTTGGCACAACAAATAGTAGACACTCATTTCAAAATGGGAATTAAAGCCCAAATAGCTCAATAAGGCTTGCACCTTAGGTTACAAAATTATTTGAGAAAATTTGATCAAATGTCACTTTTGAAATATAAATTTACACTGTATGCCACTTTTTTTTTAGAAATTTTTTTATAAATGGCCTCTGAAGTTTGGGCACTATTTCAGGTTAGCCCCTAATGTATAAAACGTCTCACAGGTGGTACATGATGTATAAAAAAGTTTCAAAAATGGTCCTTCCGTCTATTTAGTGAATGGGAAACGTTTATTTGAGGGTAGAAAAGTATTATAAGAGAAAAAAAAAAACACCACATAAATAGCTTATGTGACATTTTTTAGTAACTTTTCACATGATGAATCTGAACTTAAGTAGTTTTTTCATATTCATTTTTTGTTTAACTAATGTGAACTTAGAAACCAGTAAATTGTAAATAAAAAAAATATCCTTGTTGGATTTAGTTGTTCATTACATAGATAGATGATTTTATTTTTGTTCAAATAAGATAAGATTTAGATTTTCTATTTTAAGTATTTTTAAATTAAAATAAAAAATAAATAAAAAAGTCTAACATGGGCATTTATTTTCAGCTTGAATTCCGTCTTTTTCGGTTTTAATTCCGTCATTCAACGTCCGTGTCAGCGTCATATGGATTTCAGTCCACTAAGATAGACAGAAGGGCTAAATATAAAATTTTTCAAACATCATGTATCCGCTATGAGATGTTTTATACATCATTAATCAAGTCAAAACAACGACTAAATTTCAGGAACTATTTATAAAAATTTTCTTTATTACTTTTAGCTATGAGGTGAACGAAAAAATGCTACCTAAACTGCTTATGTGATGTATTTTTCTCTTATAATTACGTTTATGCCCTCAAATAAATATTTTTCATCCACTAAAATAGACGGAAGGACCATTATTGAAACTTTTTCAAACGTCACGTACCACTTGTGAGACATTTTATACATTAGGGGCCAACTTGAAAAAGTGTCCAAACTTCAGGGGCCATTTATGAAAATTTTCCTTTTTTTAATTGTCAATTGTTGTTTCACCCTTCTTATCTTTCTCATTTGTAAAAGGATATTTTGGTCAAATTTGCTGTTAAAAAGTGGTATGGACTATAACTTTTCTTCTAACATGACAAATTTAAATAGGTATCGTCTAGAATTGGCATTTCTCAAAATTTTCTCAATTTTTTATTCTTCGTTGTTTCTCCTACCTGAACCATCGCATCACCACCACCACCACCATTTAGGACTTCGTCGCAGCATCGGCCACTTCTCTGCTGAATTCTGCATAACCTTCCGAAGCATTGTCGTCCTTCTTCATGTCTTCTTGGCTCTTGCCTCGCGTCGCCTCATCATTGCAGTCTCAATCTCGCCTTGCCTCGATGCGCTTTTTGCCGAAGACTCGCAGCGACCAAGCTTCCTCGCAGCTCCACCTCGCCATTGGCTGCCACCATCATGCCTAGACGCCGCTTCGCAGCCAAGTCATTTATCGCTTCGAAGAGCGACGCGTGGCTTACCACGGTCCTTCACGTAGGTCGGGTTCTTCGTATTCTTCTTTACCGATGCTGACGAAGGTGATGTCGCAGCCCCTCGATTGCGCTGATCAAATGGTTTGATCTTGCCGATCAAATCTTTGATCTTGAGATCGACGATCTAACCGTGCTTCCCAAAGTTATCACTCAACAGAAGACGAGCCTTGAACTCGATAGTTCCAACGAGAACCACCAGGGTAAGATCTAGCACGACGCCATCATCTCCAATCAGATCGTCATCAAGCAATTGCATGTCGACTTCATCAGTGTCGGGAAGCTTCATTGCGAATTCTTCATCACTTCGTATTCTTCTTTACCGATGCTGACGAAGGTGATGTCGCAGCCCCTCGATTGCGCTGATCAAATGGTTTGATCTTGCCGATCAGATCTTTGATCTTGAGACGATCTAACCGTGCTTCCCAAAGTTATCACTCAACAGAAGGCGAGCCTTGAACTCGATAGTTCCAACGAGAACCACCAGGGTGAGATCTAGCACGACGCCATCATCACCAATCAGATCGTCATCAACCAATTGCATGTTGACTTCATCAGTGTTGGGAAGCTTCATTGCGAATTCTTCATCACTGACCATCTCTGCCGCCTTTTCTTCATTGTAGATCAAATCTAACCCGCAGCATTCATCAACAGTATCCACCAATTCGTCAACCTCTTTGACCAGATCAAAAGCTTCCTCATCATTCTTAGTCTCAACGAGCTTCGCCTCCTTAGCTTTGCCGCCAATGAGAACTAATGTGTTCTCATCTTTGCCAACGAGGTTGGCGGTCACCATTTTCATATCTAAGGATCTGATTGGGATCTTTACTCGTCCTTCGGAGTGGAAATTGATTTGAGCAACTCCACTAGATCAGGCATGTTCATCTTCGAATCTGTTTTTGTCTCCGACATCAGCAATTTTCGACGCTTGAGCTATTCCAACTCCTCGAACTGATATTGAATGGGTTCCAATGTTCTTGCACAAGGATCTGTTTGAGGTGGGAAATAATTTGCTCTCAATTGTGTTGGTGGAGAAGTTCGTGATGAGCCATGGATTTCAGAGATGAAAGCTTCAAAACGAGAATTAATGGAGGAAATATATTGTTGTAGCATCTGATGTAGAGAAATCGTGTGATGCTCAAGTAGAGCTTTAGCGGCAGTGAACATGTCCGGATCTGCTGTGGATTCTCTCAATGAAAACACTAATTGATGTGACCTGGCCTTCGGTGATTTCCCGGTGATGGAGAGGGATAGGCCCTCTTCAATCAAGTGTTAGCTCTTAAGAATAGGAAAATTAGAGAGAGAGAGAGATAGAAATAGAGAGGAGTTAGCTAATTCACTTCATTTCATCGTAATTGCTATGAAAATAGTTTCATACAATTTATATAAGTATAGTGCATCACACGGTCTGCCTCAGATGATGTTGTTTCATGAAGCGTTATTGATTGGTGCCGTCTTTGCCGAAACCAAGTTTGAGAACAAATTATCAAGGTAGTCCAACTTTAATGAGCAAGTCGAAATCTACGCATTGGTTTCATATTTGAAGAAGGTTGAACTTTTAGAAGTGTACTTGTATACCAACAAACCAAAACTATTTGACAGCCATAAGTGATAACTCAGAACAACCAACAAACTAACAAAATATACCCAAACTTTCATGGTTAGCCATTGCCAAATTTGTAACCCAAACTTCCACTTTAAGGTCAAGAGAGATGAGCAAAAAGACCGACCACAGAGCCACTGCCTCGAGGGCACGCCGTACGCCATTGTCGAATAGCTTTTTGCCGTCGAGGGGGAGCTTTGGCTGTGAAGAGGGAAGGGAAGAACTTGAATGTCGGTGGTGGCCAGAAAGTAAAATTGGGTTCAAGAACCCTAAATCTGGACATATTTGTGCCAATTTGGCATTGATGTGCTTATGAAAGAAGTGCTGCAAACTGTATGAAGAAAGAAGTTGTTGCAATTATAAGTAGGCGAGGTATTTGGTAAACTATATTTTCAAAACTGTTGTTAATAGCAGAAGCAATATTTAAGTATTTGGTAAACTAAATATCAAGTATCTGTGAACATATATAATTACCAAAATGATCATATCATTAAAATTATTTTATAAAATTAATATTTATTATTCACTTTAATATATAAATGGAGAATACAATACTTTTGTTAATCTTATAAGCAAAATACATTTATATCTTTAACCGGCCCTTAATTATATGATGATATATATATATAATATTTAATGCATTGGTACCACTTTTATTTATCATATTACATTAATATATTAATATATATGATGTATATATATTAATGTATATAACATATAGGTGGAGAATAAACAATAGACATTAAACACTCCGATATAATATAATATATATATAATATAAAAAATATATATAAATAAATTTTTTTCATGTATTTTTGGGTTAAATAATTATAATGTTTATAGGTATATAACTCAAATATATATATATATATATATATATAAAATACTTGTCTGATTATTACCTACCACTCCACCATTCCACCATGCATCATTTTCATATACGATTTGTATATAGATACACGTAGTTTTTATTTTTTACGGTTGCACAAATTTTTGGGGCATTTTAGTAATTATAAAACTCAAAAGCATAATGAGTTATTTAAAAGTAACTCTAATTTAAAAACAAACGCAATGCTAAACTAGCCCTTTGTTTATTTTTCTTTCTTTTTTTTTTCCCTAAAATTTATAATAATGATCGAGTATGGTATTAATTGTTTCAGTTATCGTCCAATAACATCCCCCTAAAACTATTCATCATCGGTCTATTTTTTTTGTTTTTTTTTATCTATTCCCCAATTGAGAATCTTCCAATTTGGGCCTTTCTACAATGCTCCACTCAATAGTGTGCTAATGTGACACTAAAAAAGTGTGTAGTAATGATATTAAAGTGTGTAGTGATGGTTCTTTACATCTCTCGTATAAAATGTGAGATGGAGCACTACAAAATTAGTCATAAAATTTAGAGAAAAACAACAACAACAACTTAAAAATCATTGAAAAATGACGTGACATTTGACAAAAACGACAATATATAAAATACGTCACTAGTTTATTTCACCTGAAAAAAAAAAGAAAAAAAAAAAAGAAATAACACAAAATTAGAAGACACAATACACAAACGACAATAAATTGGAAACAACATATTATTCGAAAACAGCAAATTAAGGAACAACAGAAAAAGGTAACATATTATTGAAGAAACATGATTAGAAAAACGACAATATGATAGGAAAATTACGAAAAACAACAATAATAAGGAAACGACGGAAATAGTTACCTCAAATATAAATACGAAAATAAACATCATAACAAAGATAGTATTGGAAATGCTATTATACAACAAAATTAAGGAAACGAAAGAAAAAGAAAAACGGCAAAAAAAAAAAAAAAAACGACAGGAAAAGTAACACACTGAAAAAATAACAAGCAAGAAACGACAAAAAAGATAACAATTTGAGAAAACGACAACAAAGTGGAGTCAAACCAATTGATAAATCAGGACAAAATTAGGAAAAACAACAAAATTAATAAGGAAACGACAGAAACATCAAAATCAAATGTAAAAACGACAATATATTGAACATCATAAAAACGACAGTATTGGAAATGCGGTTACAGGACAAAATTACAGGAAACGGCAGAAAAAGGGAAAAAAAAATTAAAGAAAGGACATATATTGGAAACAACGTTATCATAAAAACAACAAAACAAGAAACGAAAGAACATGTAACATATTGAAAAAATACGACAATAAAACAAGAAACGATATAAGCAGACGAGAATTTGAAAAGCGACAACAAAGTGGAATCCAAACAGATCGATAAACTCATCTAAAAACGACATCGTTTTAAAAATAATAATTTATGAGTACATTTTCACAAAGTTGTTTAATAAAAACACACACACACACAGAGCAAGAACAAAGCTACACCATTTTCACAAATTTTATGAGTTTAAAGAAACAAACATTAAATTTCCCATATGTGTGTGTTTCTATATTTATACTTAAAAGAGCCAGCTGCTCAAATTTTTAGTCCCCGTTTCGTCCAAAACGCGCGTCGCGTTTCGAAACGCGTTTTTTTTCAAGTTTTACACGCGAAATCCGAAAAAAACGCGTTTTTTTAGGGCATGAACGAACAAAATTTTCAAAAATTGGGCCATAACATAATTTAGTTAAAATATAAGACAGAAAAGCAATAAAATTAGGGCAAAAGTAAAAAAAAAAAAAAACTCTAAGCAGATGGGGACAGCCCTGACGCGTGGGGCCCGCGTGGCAGGGGCTGTCCCCCCACTCTCCTTCTGGCGCGTGCTCTGCACGCGCCGCCTTTTTTTTTTTCTTTTATTCTCTTTTCTTTCTTTTAATTATTTTTTCTTATTTTTTCACACTTTTTATTATGTATTTATTTATTAGTTTCTAAAACTCTCTCCATTTTTTAATTTTTATTTCCAATTTATAAAAAAAAACTTTCCATACTAAATAATTTCTAAAATTCTTTTTTATACCTTTTTTTTTTCTCTTTTCTTTTCTTTCTTTTTGTTATTTTTTATTATTTTTCTCTATTCACTTTTCTCCCTTTTTTATTTTTCTTTCTTTTAATTATTTTTTCTTATTTTTTCACACTTTTTATTATGTATTTATTTATTAGTTTCTAAAATTCTCTCCATTTTTTAATTTTTATTTCCAATTTATAAAAAAAAAAATCTTTCCATACTAAATAATTTCTAAAATTCTTTTTTATACCTTTTTTTTTTCTCTTTTCTGTTCTTTTCTTTTCTTTTCTTTTCTTTTCTTTCTTTTTGTTATTTTTTATTATTTTTCTCTATTCACTTTTCTCCCTTTTTTGTTTTTCTTTCTTTTATTCTCTTTTCTTTCTTTTAATTATTTTTTCTTATTTTTTCAGACTTTTTATTATGTATTTATTTATTAGTTTCTAAAATTCTCTCCATTTTTTAATTTTTATTTCCAATTTATAAAAAAAATCTTTCCATACCAAATAATTTCTAAAATTCTTTTTTATACCTTTTTTTTCTCTTTTCTTTTATTTTCTTTCTTTTTGTTATTTTTTATTATTTTTCTCTATTCACACTTCTCATTATTTATTTGTTTTAGTTTCTAAAATTCTCGCCATTTTTTTAATTTTTATTTCTAATTTATAAAAAAAAAACTTTCCATAACAAATAATTTTAAAAATTATCTTTTATACCTTTTTTTTTCTCTTTTCTTCTCTTTCCTTTTGTTATATTTTGTTATTTTTCTCTTTTCACACTTTTCATTATTTATTTGTTTTAGTTTCTAAAATTCTATTCATTTTTTTATTTTTATTTCTAATTTATAAAAAAAATTCTTTCCGTACAAAATAATTTCTAAAATTCTTTTTTATACTTCTTTTTTTCTCTTTTCTTTTCTTCTCTTTTCTTTCTTTTTGTTGTTTTTTCGTTATTTTTCTTTTTTCCCTTTTCACACTTCTCATTGTTTTTTAGCCAAATGAATTTTTATTAGCTTTTTGCTTACAAAAATTGTAATTTGATGAAGATTACAAATTATATACATATATATATATATATATAATAAATAAAAATTGTTGTTTTGTTCCATAATCATAGACATGCATATTTTTTTGGTTTGTTTTCTTCAAATTTTGTATTATTAGTGAAGATAAAAAAAAAAGGTGCTTAAAAATCTTTAAATACAATTATTTTAATTTTAGTTTGTTGCCTAAATTTTCATATTCTCTCTCTATCTTTAATTTTAAATCATTTTGATTTTCTCGGTTTTGGCTTCGGATCTTGATGAAAAAATATATCTCTTTGTGGCTTTTTTGAATTTCTTTACAAATTATTAGTGACTTTATTGTAAATTTTTTTATCTTTTAAATTCTTTTGCTCAAAATTGTTCTAACCGTTAATACTTAACTGTAGTGGCCTCAAAACAATTATTTCTTTTTTTTAATATTTTGACACCCATTATGATATGCTTTTCCTAATAAAAATATATTTTTTCTTTTATTTTAGTTTTTTTATTCTTTAACATAATTTCAAAAGTATCTCAAATTTTTATTAAATAATATATCGTCCCCTAAATTAGTTGAATAATATTAACACACTTGCTTAATATATTAGTTAGTTTATGTTAGCATTTAAATTGAAAAAAAATATATGTTATAAATGAATAAATTAAAAAATATATATATACTATGAATGAATAAATTAAAATATATAAAAAAAAATAAAAATAAATTATTCTTAGCTCGCTATGCGCGTGGCTAACAACTAGTATATATATAGATGTGTATAATTGTAAGAATGATCATTGATTATTTTTGCCTTATATGATGTGTGTTACTATAATTTTTTATCTCATATTTCTAGTATATATATATATATATATATATATATATATATATATATGTATGTATGTATGAAGATCGAAAAGAGCACAAAAGAAATTAAAATTAAAAAAAAACTAAAAACATAAAAATGAATAATTAATTTTAAGCAAATTGACTAGCATGATTTAAGTTTGACTTTTAGTATAATTACTGCAGCAACATAGTTTAAACTATTTTTTTTTTATTCGGATTGAAATCCAAACATTGTAGATATCATACTTGAATCGAGTTTTAATAAAAATTACCAAACAATAATTTGTACCGTAGAAAAAGTTATAAATCTAAATTTTTGGATTTAGATTGTAATTCAAACATACCCTTTCATTTTTCAATTATCCATGTTATATATATATATATATATATATATAATCTATTTATAGAAGAGGCAACATCTTTTCCAAGGAGCTACCACAGAGCGACGAGTGTAGATATCCAATTATAAAACTTGGCACTCTCTTTTTGATTTTTCCTCTTTAATTTTTTTACATAAATAAAAAAGGGGAGATTTTGATAAGTGCTTTATTTTGAACACATTAAGAATCTAGACCTATTTTGTATTGTACTTTTAATTTATGTCCCCATTTTTACACTATAAATATAGAGTAAAAATAAATAATAATAAAAACACACTACTTGAGACTTAAATTATTAAATGTCATTTAAAATGGCATTGTGATGCAATTCTACTAAAAAAAATTGATGCTCGTAGGCGTAAAAGCTTACAAAGTATACTTTACTTTGATTTTGACGTACATCTTATTTAATCAATGTGTTTGACAAGCATTTTATTTTCTTTCCAATTTGATTTATTTATTTATTTTTATTATTTTATCTATGGAGAAAATATTTTTAATATTTTTTCCTGGTGGTGTTTAGAATTTGAAATTGTATAAAATGAACAAATTTGCCAACGAAAATTAGTATGTGCTTTTTCAAAATTAGTGTATATATAACGACGTTATCTTCAAATCTTAGATATGAGAAAATTTCATCTTTCAAAAAGAGTGTCTTTTTATATAAATCGTCGACTATAATGGATTGGCCCGAATTGAGTTAAGTTGTTGAATTAGATTAACAATCTCAGTTCTTGATTTACATTTAATATGTTTATGTTAGGATTTTGACAATATAAAAGAAAAGAAAATGACTCACAACGAAGCAAATGGGTGGGGTCTTTAGGCTATATAAGGACTCCGAGGCTTTAATTTGAATTTGCCCCAGACACTTTTAAACTTGGTGTACTTTGACTCTAGTTAAATTCATTTCTTATATTAAAGAGCTTTGTAAAAGTGTGGACAGGGACGGAGAGAGAATATTGTGTGATTCTCTTGTTTGGGGAGTTCATATATTTCATTCCATTCAATTCCAAAATGGAATGGTTTGACTATGCAAATTTCGAAGTGCTATAAATGGTTGAGATTCAAAGATATTGTATTGGGATTATGAAAGTTGAAAAAATGGTTGAAAAAAATGGAATAGAATGGGAGGAATGAGGGAGCAACAAGATAATTTTCACATAGTGGATTTTATTTTTGGTTGGCCGTGGTTTTTCTCCGATTTGGGAGTTTTCCACGTAAATTCTTATGTTGTGGTGATTGTTTCTTGTTTTCTTTAATTTCTCGTTTATTTGCTTGCTCTTGAGGTGAATGTGGGATTTAATTTCCCAACAAATGGTATCAGAGAGAAAGGTTTTGAGGTCATTATTGCGTGATACGTGGTTCGGTTAGGTGGAAGTTTGCGTAGTAGGCATTGTTCACAAAATTGCACGGTTGTTCACTAAGCTAGGAGTGCGAAGCAGTCAAAGTTTGCAAGTCCTGTGAGGTTTGACATGGAGAAATTTGATGGAAGAATCAACTTTGGCTTGTGGCAGGTTCAAGTCAAAGATGTGTTGATACAATCTGGGTTACACAAGGCTTTGAAAGGGAAACCAGGGTCTGGTAGTTCCAAAGGTGCCGAAGGTTCCAACAAAGATTCTGATAAGACAAACAAACAAAGTCTAGTATGAGTGATGAAGCTTGGTAGGATATGGATTTGAGGGTTGCAAGTGCGATACGCTTGTGTTTGGTGAAGAATATTCTTGCTAATATACATGGGATTTCGATAGCCAAGGAGTTTTGGGAAAAGCTTGAAGTATTGTATCAAGCAAAGGGCATCTTAAATCGATTGTACCTGAAGGAGGAATTCCATACATTGGGAATGGATGAAGGTGGAAAAATCTCAGATCACCTGAGTGCTTTCAATTGCATCATCTCTGAGCTGGAGGCTATTGGAGTTAAAATTAAAGATGAGGATAAGGCGTTAAGGCTCATCTTGTCTCTTCCACCTTCTTATGAGCACATGAAGCTGATCTTGATGTAAGGGAAGGAGAGCTTGAATTTTACAGAAGTTACTGGTAAACTCCTATCTGAGGAGAAAATGTTAAAGAGTGAAGGGCATGCTTCAATAAAGAATTCAGCGTTGGTAGCGAGCAAGGGGAAGAAGAAAAACTTCATGAAGGATGTGGTTTACTGGGGGTGCGGACAAACTGGGCACATAAAAAGGAACTGTAAAGATAGAGTGGGTTCGACAAAAGGCTCCGAGTCGGATGCTAATAGTATCTCTCTCTTCATGAGAGACGGTGATGTCGCTTAAAGAGTGAGGGGAATCAACCTCATGGTATGTGTCCGCTTTACTATGGAAGATGATGTGTTACTGCTAACGGATCCACAAGTTTGCACCCGGCATTGGTTTGGCATGATGCAAGGTGTGTGGTGGAAGTTATGTCGATGGTTGATTGACTTTTAGGGAAGCCTAACAATGGAAGTAGCACCATAGAATTTTAGCAAGGGTTTTCAACATGTTGCCGAAGGAAAAATTCTTAGAATGCGTGGATTCTAAGTGTGTCTACTCATATGGTGGAGTATGGATGTAGTTCTCTCGCTTGAGAATTATGATTGTCAGTGTAGACAATGGTTATAGCAGTAGCTATGGAGTTTCTTTTATCTCGCAAAGGTAGAAATTGTTAGATTTTGACCATATAAAATAAAATGAAAAGTCTAGCATCGGTTGTGAAGCAAAAGGAGTGCGGGGTTCTTTAGGCTATAAGGACTCTGAGGCTTTAATTTCAATTTGCCCTAGTCATAGACACTTTAAGCCTGGTATACTTGACTCTAGTTAAATTTCTTTCACATGGTGAATTTCTTTTCTGGTAGGCCTCGTATATTTTCTTGCTCATAAATTCCAAGACTTGATGAGAAATGAATTATCAAACTTGATGAGAAACGAATTATCAAATATAATTATTCAGATAATCATATTTTTACGTGTTTATAATCAAATAAAAGGAATACCTATGAAGAGACAAAATATGTCTTATATACATTAGAAAAAAGGAAAATAGATGAATGATTTAGTAAAGAAGATAATGAAAAAAAAATGTCGATACGATATAAAATATAGAGACAAGATATAAAATTGAGAGAAAAACAACAGCACTAACTAAAAAATCATTGAAAAATGAAGTGACATTTGACAAAAACGACCATATATAAAAATACTTCACCAGTTATTTCACTCGAAAAAAAAAAAAGAAAAAAAACGACAAAATTAAAAGAAACAATACACAAACGACAATAAAGTGGAAACAACATATTATTCGAAAACAACATAAAAAGGTAACATATTATGGAAGAACATGATTAGAAAAATGACAATATGATAGGAAAATTAGAAAAAACAACAATAATAAAGAAACGACAGAAATAGTTACCTCAGATATAAAACGAAAATAAACATCATAACAAAGATAGTATTGGAAATGCGATTATACAACAAAATTAAGGAAACGTAAGAAAAAGAAAAACGGCAAAAAAACCAAAAAAACGACAGGAAAAGGAACATACTGAAAAAATAACAAACAGGAAACGACAAAGAAGATAAGAATTTGAGAAAACGACGACAAAGTGGAATCAAACCAATTGATAAACCCATCAGGCCATCACCCTGAAGGTAACATCGTATCAGGAAAAAATTAGGAAAAACAACAAAATTAATAAGGAAAGGACAAAAAAATCAAATCAAATGGAAAAACGACAATAAATTGAACATCATAAAAACGACAGTATTGGAAAAGCGGTTACAGGACAAAATTACAGGAAACGGCAGAAAAAGGGAAAAAATTTCAAGAAAGGACATATATTGGAAACAACATTATCATAAAAACAACAAAACACGAAACGAAGAAAATGTGACATATTGAAAAAATACGACAATAAACAAGAAACGATATAAAAAGATAAGAATTTGCAAAACGACAACAAAGTGGAATCAAAACCGATTGATAAACCCATCTGAAAACGACATCGTTTTAAAAATAATAATTTACGAGTACATTTTCAGAAAGTTGTTTAATAAAAACACACACACAGAGCAAGAAAACGGTTGACCGGTGTAATAAAACTACACCATTTTCACAAATTTATGAGGCGAATGAAACAAACATTAAATTTCCCATATGTGTGTTTATATATATGCGTGTATAATTCTAAAGAATGATCATTGATTTTTTTGCCCTATATGACGTGTGTTAATTTAATTTTTATCTCATACTTCTAGTACATATACATAATGTATGAAGATCGAAAAGAGCACAAAGAAATAAAAAATAAAAAATTTAAAACATAAAAATGAATAACTAATTTTAAGCAAACTGGCTACCATCTAATTTCTAATACATTTATTGGTATAATACAAAGAACACTCAAAGAACAACAATTTCCTCGCTCATTTGGGACATCTCAGTTAGTAATTTGAACTTGACGGCAACAACACTGTCCTCATCGTCAATCCAAACTATTTTCAACCGACAACATCACCTGGGCAAGAAATGAAAATTAAAAAAAAAAATCCAAAAATACCCCCCCAAAAACAAATTCCATCTACCCAAAAAAAAAAAAAAAAAAAAAAAAAAAAAAAAAAAAAAACCAGCATTCTTTTATTACCCACTTCTTTCTTAACCATCCAAATTCAGAGGCCAATTTATTATGCTGAATAAACGCGTTGGGCTAGCCTGGGCTGGGGGTGGACGACCAATGGCGCGGCGCGCTGTAAGGTGAGGCCATAGGCCTCATCCATGTTGAGCTTCTCCGGGACAAGCCCGTCGGGCAGCTCCCAGTTGAAGGCGTGGACGAGGCTGGCCGAGAGCAGCTGCACCATGCGCAGCCCCAGGCTCATGCCGGCGCAGATCCTGCGCCCCGCCCCGAACGGTATCACCTCAAAGTCATTCCCCCTCACGTCCACATTGGCCTTCTCGCCGCCCGGCAAGAACCTCTCGGGCCTGAACTCCAGCGGGTTGGTCCACTCGGCCGGGTCGCGCGCGATGGCCCAGACGTTGACAAGCAGAGTGGCGCCCTTCGGGATGTGGTAGCCGTTGATCTCGCAGCTCTCGGCGGCCGCGCGCGGGAGGGAGAGGGGCGTGGATGGGTGGAGCCGGAAGGTCTCCTTGACCACGGCCTGGAGGTAGGTCAAGTTGGGTAGGTCTTGCTCGGTCACGAGCCTGTCCCGGCCCACGACGCGATCGAGCTCTTCCTGGACTCGGGACATGATTCTCGGGTGCCGGATGAGCTCCGCCATCACCCACTCCACCGTGCTCGATGTCGTGTCTGTGCCGGCTGTGAACATGTTCTGCCATATAGCATGGAAACGTTTTTAATGTTGGGATTCGGATTCAAATTTAGAATAAGAATAATACTAGACATACTAATATTTTATTATCAACTAATATGGCAATTCAAGTGTTGTGACACTTCTAGATGTTAATTCATATAAAACTTTGACTATTATGCTTGACATTTTCTTAAAAACTTCTTTGATGAATTTTTTAGAGGTAAGAAAAAATTTTGGACCGTCAGATTTATTTTTTTAAGATGTAAGGTCTACTAAAAAATATATATGACGACCAAGAATAATTTTTTTTAAAAATAAAAAAAAAAAAAATAGAGAATTCCTCCATTTTCTTTTATCTTGTTATTTACTTTTCATCATCTTATTTATTTATTTATTTTTCTCGACTCTCTAATGAAGTGCTGAAGGCTCGTTTTTAAGCTGGTCTAGGACACAAATATAATATATATATATATATATATGAAGGAAAGTTTAACCAAAGTCAACAAAATTTACAAAAGAGAAAAAGGTGTGAGAGAGAGTATTGCATACCAAAAGGAGTGCTTTAATCTCAGTGTCAGTGAGCTTGCCACCCTCATCGTCCGCAACATCCTTGAGCGAAATCAAAGTGCTGAGCAAGTCAGCGTGCTGCCCCTTGCGCAACTTGGCCTTGTGCTCCTCCACGATCGTCCCGAGGAACGTGTCGAACCGCTTGTGCAGCTTCTTCATCCTCGCCGCCACCCCTTGCAGGTCCATCCACTCCAGCGCTGGCACGAAGTCCCCGATGTTGAACACCCCTGCCAACACCATCACCTCCACCACCATCGACTTGAACTCGTTGGCCCTCGCGTCGTTCTTCCCGCTCCCGTCCCCAAACACCCGGTACCCTAGCATCACCCGCCCCAAGGCGTTCACCGCGCACAAGTTGAGCATTTCCGCCAAGTTCACCGTCGCGGCGCTGCCCGTCTTTGCTATTGCTTTTACTAGCACCCCTACTTCCTCCTGCACGTGTGCAAAATCACCCGTTAATTTTTCTTTCCTTCTTATTTTTTCTTCTATTAATTTATCCAATACATTGTTTGGATAAACCATCTGAATAATATAACACTATTGGAAATTATTAGTGCTAAATCATTCAAATAGTTTACCTAAACAAATCATTGTTACATGTATACTATTTCCCTATGTGTAACGTCTAAAATTGACTAATTTCTAACGGGCTTTCTATACCAATATTGAATGGCAGATAAAATCTTGAATTTGACAATAAAAGTTGAAGCATGCTCTTTTTGAAAAGCATATAGTTTGGGAAAATAATATTCGTCCAATAATTTAGTGAAAATTATGAAAACGTGCTTAATAATTATATTATGTAGTTATAAATAAATGGTTTATGTAGCATAATCATAGCAATCTTTTATACTATTCTACAGTAAAAGCCTTCTCGGAATGGATATATTGATAATTGATGTCACTATCATTACTTCAAAATTTTACATTATCTCACTAAAATCCAAAAATTCATTTTGAAAAACATCTGAATGGGGTTCATAAACTATATTATTGCTATTCTAATGGTACAATACATCAGCCATCTTCATCAGAGCAAGTGGCCAAACTATCTAACGTCGCAAATATTTTCCACTAGATAAGACACCGACAGTGATGCAATATTTTCCATTACTTGTGGGTTAATTCAAACTCTCTTCATTTAAAAAAATAAGTGATTAAATCGCGTTACATTTTACTATAATAACATGATTAATATAATTACTATAATAACATGATTTAAATAAAATTTATTTTTATTCGGATTGTAACAATCTCTAACTTTCTCCTATATTAAAAATAAAAATAAAAACGTTCGAAACATTTATATTCAATATTACCGAAACTGTAAAAAAAGTAAAAGCATGCGCGCAGCATTAACTACCCTAATCAAAACAACAAATTAATAAATAAGAAAACGTTTCACAAGCTAACAATTATTCATTTAATTATTCAGCTTGCCTACTCGTGGCTCAGCACGTGTAGCACTCTCCAGAATCTCCACTTCCACTAGCATTATATTATAGCTGTGTTTTACGGTCCCACCGTACGGACAAAATTTGTATCTGAGAATTGTCCAAAAAAAAGTTTTTATTTACTTTTTAACCCTTATTTTTATTATATTATTATTTAAGCTTAATTTTTCAAAAAAAAAATGAGGTTTTTTCCGTCAAAATGCTAAAAAAAATCTAACAAATTGCTTTGAAAAAAAAAAGGTAAATTAAAATTTAAAATTTAGACAACTCAAAAAAAATTTTAAGACCATTCTCTCGGTGGGGACCAAAAAAGGGTCCCTACCACAGACTCTTTCATTATTATATTATGGTTTTCTCAAAGAGTATCCACTTGCATTATACTAGGGTCTAATAAACTAACCGTGATTAGGTATAGCTACTAACCCTAAGTAATAATCACTATTGACTCGACCCAGGTCTAGTAACCCTAATTAGAGTTGACCATCGGGCTCTAGTTAAACTAATTCAATCTGATCATATTTAGCTACTACACTAAAAAAATACATTCTTAAGCTGGCTATGTAATACGATGGTCGATTATATTAACAATAATAAGACGTGGCTTAACGAATTATTAATTATATATCAATCCTTTATATTTTTACTTTCACCTTTATTACCGTTACATTGTCCTATTGCTATTGGGTTAGTCAGTCTGTGCTTAGTATTTCTGTACACTAGAAAAAGCCATTTAACACTTGCAAAACTACTCTCTTTTATCTTATTTTCTTTTTCTTTTTTTCTTAAAGCAATGCCACACATATTAATTTTTTATTAGTTTTTTCAATATAAATTCAGTGTTATTGATAAATATTTATTATATTCGTAAAAAAAATTTAATATTTAACCAATCAAAATATAACACATCATTTATAAATTGGTACTAAAAAATAATATTTCTGTGATAAGATTTTTTTTTATAAAAAATAATTCTAAACCGTCAGATTCACTTTTTTGGTAGATCCTGCGTATTAAAAATATAAATTTGACCGTTCAAAATTATTTCTAAAAAAAAAAAAAACCCCCACTACACAATCTCCCCTAAAAAGTTGGTAAAAGAGTTTTTGTCATTTTTTGCTTTGTACCTGTCGGACGTGTCGGAAATCATCGAGGGCCTTAGCGGAGAAGAGATGGACGGCGCTGATCTTCCGCAGCATGCGCCACCGTGGGCCGTAAGGAGCGAAGACCAAGTCCTGATAATTGTAAGCAATATACTTAGCGCCGGAGTTTGGCGGCCGGCTGGAGAAGTTGGCGTCGTGGACTTTAAGGAACTGCGCCGCAACCGAAGCCGAAGCCGCCACTACCACGTCCACCAGCCCCAGCCGGAGGTGCATCAGCGGGCCGTGCTTCTTCGCCAGCGCCGCGATCGAGTGGTGCGGGACAGCGCCGAGGTGCGGCAGATTGCCGATCAGTGGCCACGGCCTCGGCCCCGGAGGCAGAGGCGCGGCAGAGGATCTCCTGCTTTTGAGGAGACGGTAAACCAATACGGCGAACACTATTGAGATCAGAATGACTGAGATTGAAGGCATTTTTTATTTTTTTTTAATTTCTTTTTTGGTTTTGAACTTTTTTTTTTTTTGTTTTGGTTCAATTTAATGTGGTGGTTGTAGTGGGGGGGAGGAGGGATGAGTGAGGATGGGAAGAGAGTTGGTTTGGAGTTTATATATAGACTATAGAGACGATTTTTGAAGGGTTTTATTTATTTATTTATTTATTTTATGAAAATGGAATAGAGAGATGAGAAAATGTCAATATGTGGACTGGGCCTTGGGGATTGGAGGGTTGCCACGAGTGAGAGAGTTTGGTGGAACGTGTGATGAGAGAGAGAGAGAGTGTGTGTGTGTAGGTTGAGCTTTGGTAGGTGCACGCTAGTTGACGGTTAGATAATAAATACGCACAACCATGTTACAATTTTGTCAAATGGGGTACACAATTTTTTACTAGTTAAATAATGACCCAAACAATGTCAATTTATTTTACTGCGTGGGCATTTCGTGTGCTTTTTTTTTTTTTGGCTGAGAGGGCATTTCGTTGTTGAGTTGGACAATTCTGAATCTTTTGATTGCATAGCAAATTATAAGAGCTAAAGTTTTGCTGCTACTAGTAATCCATTATTTGACACCATAAATAAAATAAATAAATAAATCATTTGAAATTTGAGGCCTCAGTCAGGTCAGTCTCCTCATTCGTGCTCGGGGCTGGCTCAATTGGCTAAGGCCCCCCCTTGGGTCTAAAGGGGTCGAAGGAAAGTTAGTTTTTCTTTTTCTGATATTTTAAGAAGAAGAAGGAAAAAAAAAAAAAAAAAACC
The DNA here is from genome assembly GCA_018132145.1 of Boehmeria nivea var. tenacissima. Lineage (NCBI taxonomy): Eukaryota > Viridiplantae > Streptophyta > Magnoliopsida > Rosales > Urticaceae > Boehmeria > Boehmeria nivea. Next base: position 6,653,994 of record CM030882.1, read on the forward strand.
TTAAAACCTCATTATGTTCATTTATTTGTCCGTAATCTCATAATATTAGTGAGCATTCGTAAAGCCTTAAAACTTGTCCTGTCTAAATGATTTTTTTTTTATTGTTCACTTATTTCATTTTCAAAACGTTTCCTATTCATCTCGATTCACCCATAATTCAATTAGATTTCCTTAATTTCAGTTAAATAAGATGAATTAATCAACATATAAATACCGTGAATAATAATTAGGTAAATTAGTTAAATAGGCTATTTTGGAAAAGGTTTTCTAAATTTTACTCAATATTTCAAAAAATTAAAAAAAAAATAGCCATAGTTCAACTAAATAGCCATATTTCAACTAAATATTTTCTTTTTCTTTTTTTTATTTCTATCCTTTTTGCCCTTCTAATTTGTAGTGTTTGTAATTACACATACATTTAAATGTATATGTTTATATATAGAATTTGCATTACGTATGTGATATAAATATAATAAATGTATGCAAACACATATTTTTTATTGCATCTATATAAACAAAAAATTAAAAACAAATAAAGCTTTAAGTAATATAGAACAAAAAAAAATTATTGTTTACAGCAAAAGAAGTAAAAAATAATCAAACAAAAAGTATTAAAAGTAAGGTTTGTAATTTTTTTTTTCATTTACTTTAAGAAAAAAGTGTAGAGAAGTTTTTTTTTTTTCTAGTGTTTATTGAAAGAACCGTTTTGTTAGTAGGTGTTCCCAGTCAGTATTGCGACACTACCAGGGAACACTAGAGGAATCTAAAACTGAGACGGAAATATAAAGAATGAGCAGTAACGAAAAATGCTATAAAATAATACAAACAACACAAGGAATTAGTTACGCAACTCGGCTTGGCCTACGTCTATGGGGATACGCCTAGATAAAAAGATCCACCAGCAAGTCAAGAAACGAGAATACCTCGGACATATACAAGATTTCGACTCCTTCTCAATCTTCGTTGTCGTCCTCCCATGACTCCTAGTGATCTACCTAATAAGCTCCCCCTGTCTTACAAATAAACCCAGACGAGATCCCCTCGCCTTACAAGTCACACATCTCATATAGACTTTTACCAATTCCCATTACAAGTTCACTCAATAACACTCAAACTCACAGTGCAGTGTCACAACAACATGAGGAAACACCTCACAAGAGTGTATGAAAAACCCAAGAACACAAACTCAGATTTTTGTGTTCATCTCTCAAAATACAAAAAAACTTACATTGAATGGCTTCAAAGAATTACTTGCTGCATATCTTCGCCATCTTTAAATAGAAGAGAATCCTCCATAATGATAATAAAGACACCTTCTATAAAAAGGAAGGAAATATTCCTCATAATAGCTTGGTCAACAATAATAAAGACCAAGATCATTAGCTGGAAATGCTCAACATACAATCAGGCTAAGAAGATATGTGAATAGGAGATATGAAGTCAACCAAAATAATCTACATCCGATCGTGCTATCAATATGAATCAAGACTTGTCAAATATAGGCCGAGTGTTGCAACACCGAACCTTTGCAACCCGGGAACATGACCAGATTTATTTGACAAGAAGAACTTTGAAAATCACACACTTTCCAACTACAGAAAATTCATCCAACCCATCATAAAAAAAGATGCAATCTCCACAAATTTGCCATAGTCAATCAAAAATAATATTAACAATTAAAGAGAGATAATTTGCCGATTAAATGCCAATAATAAAAACACCAACAATCTCCCCCTTTGGCATTTTTGATTGGCAAAATACTATGAAAAATAAAAGCATCAAATATTCACATAATAGACATCTTTAAGTTTCAGCAACAAACCAGAAGCAAAGCAGAAGTAGACAAACTGAAACTATGCAAGTGTAGCAACAATCAGAAGAAACATCAATATCTAACATTACTCCCCCTTTTTGCCATCAAAATAGACAAAGACAAAAAGGAAAAAAGACTGCAGTAACCAACATCAAGGAGTAGCATCAATGGGATGGGCAGGTGTTGGAACACCGGAAAGAGCTAGAGGAGGAACACTATTGGAAGCAACAACCACAGCTAAAGCAGGAGTTGGGACATCGAAAAAGACACCCGGAGCTTCATTAGGAGCAACCGGAACCTCAGGCAAATGAACTTCTGAACTCGAAGAGGCAGCATTAAACCCAAAAGGCCTGATAAATTACATAATCTCTGACCACATAATAGCAGTATTCCGCTCCTAAGCCTCTAAGAAAGCAAGTTCAGACCTTAAGAATCTAACAGTTTCAGCCACAGCAGGTGTTGCAACACCTTGCTGAACTCCAACAATATATTCTGAAAAAAGCGTTCTCCCCCTGAATATCCTGAATATGATGACCTTGAAAGAATTTTTTACTAATAATCAAATTTTCTGACTCATTTTCAAACAGTTCATCACTCCTATCAACATCTTCAGAAAGATCTAACTCCCCATAAACACCACTTCTCCAAAATCGAACAATCAACTCAAATAACCAAATTGACAAACACTGAGCATGATACAGACCCATGAATACATAACTGAGGAATACAAACTCATGAGCACCGACAAATCACACTACCTAATCAACTTTGATAAACTAATAACACAAACTACCACACATGTTTTTGTAGCAACTTCAAACAACACATTCACCAATAGTAAACATCTATCCTCCAATCCTCTTAATCTACATAGAACCCATGAGATCCATATGAAGATGATCAAGCACTAAGGCAGTGACAAGGTGTTGCAACATCTTATAAGACACCTCAATTTCCTTTCCTTCAAGACACTATCCATAAAACTTCCAAGACTCTGACTTCAGATCAGGAATTCCACGTAGAGCACCTACATAAAAAGCCTTCTTCATGCTCTGATAATTCACATGTCCAAGCTTGTGATGCCATAATTCTGCCTCATCAACTGCTACTTTGAGACAAGTTACTGGTGGTGTTAGAAGGTAGCAGTTGTCCGGTGATCGAACACCCTCCGTGACACTCTTCTCTGACTCATCAACCAACAAGCATTTGTTCGTGGTAATTTTTACAAGAAGATTCTGATCGCACAATTAGCTTATACTAATGAGGTTGACCTTCAAACCTTCAACAAGCCACACATTGGAAAATTCATGTAAACCAGGAACACACAAATTACCCTTACTAAGAACATTTATACAAACACCATCTCCAAAAGTCACGTGATGTGAGCGATCACAAGGTTGAATATGCTCCAGGAAACTCCTTTCACCCGTCATATGTCTCGAACACCCACTATCAAAGTACCATGACTGTCCGGTGCTAGCTTTAAGCGATGTGAATGCAACATTACACTTGCTCTCAATCTTCTTAACCCATTCTTGTTTGACAGGCCTGTGGGGTTGAGATCTCTCTTGATTTGCTCTTCTAAGATCTGCAAAATACTGAAAACAACGTGGCCTAATATGACCTCGTTTGTTACAATAATGACAGGTTAGAATCTATTTCCTTCTTCTCATTCTGTCTGGTGTTCCAACAGGTGTTGCAACACTTGCTTTCCCAGAATTTATAACATCATGAGTTCTAATAGGTGTTCCAGCAGCTCTTTTGCCCTTCTCAACTCCTTCTTCATTGACTCCGGATGGACTCTCTTTAATAAACATTGTTTGTCCACTTCTTGTTTGTCCGATGTACCCAAGGCCAAAATGCTCATTCTCTGTTTTTCCTGTAGACAAAATCTCATCCAATTTAGAGGAGCCAGAGTTTAGCATTTTTACCAGCTTCTTCATTTTCTCTAGCTCTGCCTTGAGTGTTGCAACAATGCCCTGACTCTCTTTGAGTTTTGACTCTAACTCTAAATTTATCTTTTGTTGAATGTTCTTCTCAATGTTTGATTATTGAATTTGGGCAGACATTCTTTCACAAATCTTCGTCAGCTCGATCTACTTGGTGTGAATCAACCAGTAGGCTTCAATCAAGTTATCTTCAGTCAATTCTTCATCATCACAGCTTTAAAAGACAGGTGTCGCAACACCTTCAGTAACGCCAGCAGTATTCTTAGATGAACTTGCACCACCTTCTTCACCAACACCATCAGATCTGGAAGCAAAGGTAACAAGGTCAGTATCATCCTCCTTACTATAATCTGAATCTCCATCGCTCCATGTTGCGTTTAGCGACTTTTTTTTCTTCTTCATAATGTTTGCAAATTCAGCTTGTATATGGCTGAAACCTTCACATTCTCGGCATTGAATCCCCTTGTTTTTAGCATTGGAGTCGAGATTGTTGGTGCTTGTGTTAGACCTGTTTCTAGAACCTGCATTAAAATTGCAAAAATTAGATGCAGTGTTTCTTCTGGGTGTAGGAACACCAGTTGAGACACTGCCAAAATCTCTATTCATCGCACCGCCTTTGTTGTTTCCGTTAAACCTCTTGAGCACTTTTGAGAAATTTTTTTGACATGATAGCCATCGTTTCTGCAAGATCATCATCTTCATCACAAAATGCTTTCATTTGTTCCTCCTGATTCTCAGCTTGAAGAGCGATTCCTTTAGACTTCTTATCGCATTTCTCCTCCTCGAGGTTCATCTCAAAGGTTTGTAGTGAGCCCATCAATTCCTCGAGTTTCATATTTTGGACATCCGTGGCTTCTTCAATGGCAGTAACATTGTATGAAAATCTCTTAGAAAGAGATCTAAGAGTTTTTCGTACAAGCTTCTCTTCACTATACTTCTCTCCAATGGTAAATGCTTCGTTAGCTATATCACACAATCTCGAGTTGAATTCACTTATCGACTATTCTTCTTTCATCTTGAGATTTTCAAACCGAGACGTTAGAATCTGAAGTTTTGAAAGTCTCATAGTCTTTGTACCTTCATGTGCCGTTTCTAGGATCTCTCACGCTTCTTTGGCCACATCGCACGTAGAGATAAGCTTGAACTGATAAGCATTAACAGCACTAAAGATAGCATTTAACGTCTTAGACTTACTATTTGTCAATCTGTCTTCTTCTACTGTCCATTCAACCTCTGGCTTCTTCAAGGTTTCATCTTTGTCATTTTTTGTCATGAGATGTCTCCAACTAGTCAGTATGGCCCTCCATGCCTTCTCATCCATCAATTTCATAAAGGCTTTCATCCGAGCCTTCCAATAGAAAAAGTTTGTCCCATCAAGCAGAGGCGGACTTTGAACTGAGGCTACTTCCCCTCATGAAATCCATCTCGTCAAAACGGAAATAAAACTCCACGGATCTCGCTTAGAGAACAAGCGACCCGCTCTGATACCAATTAAAAGAACCGTTTTGTTAGTAGGTGTTCCTAGTCAGTGTTGCAACACTATCAGAGAATACTAGAGGAAACTAGAACCGAGACAGAAATATAAAGAATGAACGATAACAAAAAATGATGAAAATAATAAAAATGACACAAGGAATTAGTTAGGCAGTTCGACTTCGACTACGTCTGCGAGGCCACGCCAAGATAAAAAGATCCACTAGCAAATCAAGAAACGAGAACACATCGGACTTATACAAGATTTTGACTTCCTTTCAATCTTCGTTGCTGTTCTCCTGTGACTCCTAGTGATTTACCCGACAAGCTCCCATTGTCTTACTAATAAACCCAGACGAGATCCTCTCACCGTACAAGTCACACATCCTGTGTAGACTCTCACCAATTCCTGTTACAAGTTCACTCAATAACACTCAAACACACAGTGCAGTGTCACAACACCATAAGGAAACACCTCACAATAGTGTATAAAAAAACCCAAGAACAAAATCCCAGATTTTTGTGCTCAGCTCTCAAAATACAAAAACTCACATTGAATGTCTTCAAAGAATTACTTGCTGCACACCTTCGCCATCTTCAAATAGAAGAGAATCCTCCATAATGGTAATAAAGACACCTTCCATAAAGAGCAAGGAAATATTCCTCATAATAGCTTGGTCAACAGTAATAAAGACCAAGATCATTAGCTGGAAATGCTCAACATACAATCAGGCTAAGAAGATATATGAAAACAAGATATGAAGTCAACCAAAACAATCCACATTTGATCGTGCGATCAATACGAATCATGTAAAGCTCTCAAAATTATTAAATTATTACAAAGATTTTTTGTGCAAAGAAAATAATTTTGGTGGGCAATTGTACAATTTTTGGTTTATTTCTGGTCTAAATTTATACAACATCATTTATTTTCCTTTTTCTTTTTCTTTTTTTCTTTTTCCTTTTCTTTTCTTTTCTCCTTCCCCTTCCCCGTTACTCTCTCTCTCTCTCTCTCTCTCTCTCTCTCTCTCTCTCTCTCTCTCTCTCTCTCTCTCTCTCTCTCCTCTTTGTTTTCAAAAATTTTTCAAATTTCAAACGCCCATAACTTTCTCATACGGTGTCCGATTGACACATACTTGGTACCGTTGGAAAGCTCTCGACGAGAGGAACATTTTGAGCAGTGGTTTGCCACCGGAATTTGTCAGAATCACTCTGCCTCACCGCTGTCGGCCTCCTTTTCTGAAATTTTTTTAGGGGTTTTGTAGAGGGAGTCATGAGCAGCAAAAGCCCTCAAGAATTTCTCCGATCCGTCGCTCGGTGAGTGTTTAATTTCAGTTTGAAGTTTAGAACTTTATTGATTGAAATTGGACATGTTGATGTTGTTGTTTGATGAAATTGACCTCACCATTGGATTTGGAAGGGTCAAAATAGGTTGGGTAAGCTTTTCGCAGGTCCAAAAACGTCCAGTTGGCCGCCTCGTTTTGCGTGCTAAAATACCGATTATGTCTGAAATTGACCTGTACTTCTTGACCTCTGTTTTGCGAACCGACACTGCCGTTTGACTCAATTTGTCGCACTGATTGCAACGGTGGTCTCTGTTTGTACAAATTCTATTCCGGGAGCTGCCTCGATTTGCGTGCCGACTTCGCCGTGCGGATCGGGTCGCCCGACAAGCCCAGTCTCCGATTGTCGAGTGAGGATAGTCATCGGACTCGGTTCGATGAGACAAACCCAGTAGTGACCTCTGTTTCGTTAGATTAAGCTCCGGTGGAAAAGTCAACTGTTTGACCGCTCCTACACGTATATCGAGGTAGGGGTTCTGTTATCAGATCTCGTCCTTTTATATGTTAGGTTTTTTGAATGTTAGAAACTGACATTTAGGGCAGTATAAATATATATATATATATATATATATAATTGATATATATATATATATATATATAATTGATTGTTAGGGATTATGATTGGAATAAATAAAATATATCTAATTGGACTAATCAATTACAGACGGTTAATAAAAAATGTAGTAAATGATTATCTAATTATGATCAACTGAGATTGTGATTGTGAGTTCGTGAGTGTGATATGCCCGACCCATTTATTATATGCATTATGACTTTATGGATTTAGACGCAGGCTCCCGACGCGTGATGTGACCTGTTGACTTTGACCGTGATTGCCGCTGACGAGTGGCTGACTGCTGCGCAGTATGCATCGGGACGATCACAGTACTCGAGGTACTGGAATAGTGTATGAGAACGGTTTCAGAGCCTGTAACGTACCGATCTTCTCGACGTCCACGCCAGACCGGGTTACGGATAGGGACGTTTGGTCCACCTGTAGTCGGTCCTATGGCATTTCTTGAGGATTTAGGGTTGTTCTCGGTACCTGTTGCGTGCTATGACCGTTCTCTAGTTTTGGACCTTCTGTTGACAGCTGAGAACTTTGACCAATACTCGTGAGAGTTGATTGAATAACTTGAAAGTAATTATATCTGGTTCAAATGTAATAAAACTGGTTAGAAAACTAACGAAATAAATAACCGGACTAATTAAATGTTTGACTAAAAGAGATTTGGTAATAGGATTTCCTACGGGCTCGATGAGCTCACCCCCTTTTTTCCTCCCCCTTCCAGGAGGTGTACAGTGTGACTTATCTAACGAGGAGTAGAACTTTCTTCTTCGAGTTTCGGGTCCGTTTGCTCGTTATCAATTATAGGTTCTCTTTTGAGTTTTCGGCTCAGACTTTAAAGACTGTATGACTGTATAATTAATTAATTTGAGCGTTTGTTACTGATGAGGATTTTTAACTTTATTTTCTTGTGATGATGTATTAACTGTGGATTTTATAACGGTTTATCCCATGGGTTAATTCCAAGTCGTTATTTTTATTTTTTATTTATTTGTAAAACTTTATTTATTATTTCATTAATTCTACTGACCCACAATTAGGGGCGTCACAAATCAAAACTTGCCAAATATAAGCCGGGTGTTGCAACATCGAATCTCTGCAACCCGGGAACATGACCAGATTTATTTGACAAGAAGAACTTCGAAAACCATACACTTTCCAGCTATAGAAAATTCAATTAACCCATCATAAAAAAAGATGCAATCTTCACAAATTTGTCATAGTCAATTAAAAATAATATTGACAATTAAAGAGAGATAATTTAACAATTAAATGCCAACAATAAAAACACCAACATTTATAAAAGTAATTTTATTTTATTTTTTTTAAATATATGGGAAGAGCAAATGGTTGGGTGGAAATAAATGCACCCTTATCCTATTTATACCAACTTTTTAACCTTTCCTATTTCAACTCAGTTGATCCTACTGTAAATCTGTAATTAAAGAAAATAGTTATATATGGTAGTCATTATCCCAAAAGATCATCAGGATAAACATTTCTATATGTTGCCTCTTATAAATTATGCAAAATTACAGTTCAATTATAATAATGTAGTTTTTTTTTTCAAATAAAAATCAAGTAGATTGTAAATTTTCTATTGGTTCATACAGAACAATAAACAAATTTTAATTGTGATATCCTCATAATTTTTATAAGCATATTTGAATGAATTTTGGGGATGAGAAATTATTCCTACTATTTAAATTCAAGTAGTCTATGTGAATAATTATTAGAGATTTTATTATTTTTAGAGAGTTATTATTTTTTTAAATTCAAATTTTTAAAGATAGAATTAATTTAGATAATCACCAAATAGTGGGATAATGGAGATTATTAAGGAGATATCTTAGAAGATAAATACTCCTTTAATATACACATATTAAGAGATATTTTTGTTGGCATTAGTTGAATATTTCTTTAAAAGATAATTGAAGAAAAAGAAGGGAAACCTACGATTTCCTTATATACACGCAGATTATATTAGTAAAGGTTTCAAAACCTATAAATAGATATCATATTATATATATATATTTATATATATTTATATATATTATTTAAAGTTATGATTTGTTTTTTTTCTTTAACCGAACTTAATGTTTTAATATTTTATACGTATATATATATATATGATATATATATATATACACATTTATATATACGGCACATATATATAATTTAGAGTATTTAGTATTTTAAATTAAATAGAATTATGATAGAAGACTATAATTAGGGTTTTTAGAACCACACTATATATATGTATTTTTCTTCTGTTTTCTTTTTCTACACCGTCAAAAAGAGAGAAACCCTAAAGAGAAAGTAGAGAGAAAAGAAAAGAAAGGAGAAGGAGAAGAAGTTAGAAGCTGATTTTCTTAAGAGATTCATATCAAGAATTTGAAATTAAGGTAAGACAAAGCCTTTTACGATTTAGAATTTTGGTGTTCAAATTAATACTAATTTGGAGATATTTCGTATAGACAACAAACGTCAAAAAGAGGAATTTCGAAGAGATCTTTAGCCACGAAGGTAATATCTAAATTAAGACTTTAGAATCTGATTATATGATGGTGTATCATGTTTAGGCCCTGATTTAATTGATCGGTGTGCTCGGATCGGTACTAGAACGCCCGTTCTATGCACGCGATTTGGGTTTTTGATGTTTAGAAATAAGGCCGAATTTTCTCATATTATTTCATATAACAAACAGTCGTATTTATATTTGAAAATTTTTATATATGTTGATTTATGAGTCTAGATTATGTGTATAAAATTTCAGATCCAACAGATAAGTAAATAATTTTTAAAAAATCCGGAACCGAGAGCCGCCGGAACAGTTTTTGGACTGTTCTGGACAGATCCAAGTTTCGGCAGATTTTGATTAGTTTGAAGGCAGAATCTCGTCTTGATCATAAAAGAGAAATTGTAGAAAATTAAATTTTTAATAACTTTACAGTTTATAGTTTTCGTAAATTCAATCATTTAGATGATTAAACGGACGGTCTAAGTATAAATCCGAATTATACGTTGTGAAGAAACCCTAAGATACGTACATTTTCTGCAAAAACTCAAAAGAAGAAAGTTTTATATTTTTGAAAAATATTATAAGTCTCCTCAGGTAATTTTTCCAGAAAACGCTTATTTTTAGAAATAAATCAAAATTACTATTCTGCCCTTATGTTTAGTAACATTTTTTAAGAAGGATATAAATCGATTTTTGATATAGTCCATAAGCAAGAGTTGCTTAATTTTACATGTGTTAATAACCTGAAAATTTTAGTATGATTTTATTGATGGTTATTTCGTCGTAAATTTTATTTTCTGGGTCAAAAATGTAATTTTTGTAAAGTACAGTGTAAAACTGTAAATTTTCATAATTATGTAGTTTAGAGGAATTCAGGTATTGATAGGATTTGATGAGTTAGATTGGTTTAGATTCTTACGCAAGTTATAAATTTTAGGTTTTGGACGACGCCGAGAACAAGATTAGACTTAAGCTATTTTCTAGTCTTCAAAGGAAAAAAAAGCAAGGTGAGTTCAACCTCACTACAGTACGAATTAGTTTCAAAGAAGAAAATTAGAAGTTATGCCATGTCGAATGTTTTACATGTGTCAGTTTATTATCTGATGTTTTTAAGAAATAGAAGAATGAGAAAGAAGAAGTATTTCATGATATTTTATTTATGAAAAGAATGAATGAATGTTGTTCTTTATGCAAATTGTGTCGTTTATTTTGTTGTCAATTGCATGTCACTTAAATAAACAAGTGAGACTTAAATTAGTAAGACGTGTCGTACCACCCTCCTATGTGAGGTTCATATGATGCCGTTACCTTGAGTCGACCTAAGGGCAATATAGGTACGGTTACTAGCACTCATAAACCCCGAGCAACCGAGAGGCAACGACGGGAGTGAGAAAGAAAGAAAGAATGGACTCTTGGTCGCCGAGGACATGTGCACCCCTCGTCGTCCATTGGTCAAGCGCGCTCGGTACGTATACACAAGGGGATCCCATAGAAAGAAAGAGAATGAGAATAAGAACGAGAATAAGAAAGAGAATGAGAATGAAAATTAGAAAGTTAGAATGAAAGAAAGAATAATTGAGACTAAACGGTCATGCATTGCATAACTTATTTTGTGGGAAAATAGTTGTAACTCGCTGGGCTTTTAGCTCATCAAAAAGTTTTTCGTTCGTACTGTAGGTAAGAAACCTATGGCATGAAAATGTGATGGGTTGTGCGGTGGCAGTGTCGAGGATGCGAGGCGAGAGGAACTGGCTAACCACTTAAATGTTTCCGCAAAGATTTGAAGACTATGATTCAAAGATTTATTTATCGTTTTATTAATGTTATTAATTTCTTTAAATTATGTGGGCCTATGAAGTTGGCCAAACCATTTTAATGAGATTTTAAGTTGAAATAATAATATGTTTTATGATGTTTGAATTTAATATTTTGTTATTAAAAAAAATAGCCGGCAATATTTATAAGTAAATTCTAAAAGTATTTTATATAAAAAAAATTATTACGAAAAATTTCAGAAAATGATTGAAGAATGTAGTACGTAACGACTCGAAAAAGTCGGGTCGTTACATTAATAATACAAGAAAAATTTTAGTTTTTAAGTAATAAACAATAGTAAAGCATCTAAAATTAAGTTTTGAATAGAAATCCAAAATATTTTATCAAAAGCTTGTTTGAAAACTTCACCTTACGCCTCTAAATACCTTAAGCCGGCCCTGCTCTTGCTCAATACATCTTCATAAAATAATATATATAAACAAATAGAGAATCAAAATTTACGAGTTCTTCAGAGGACGTGGAACCGTTAGACATGTGGTAGCTCAGTTAGACAAATTTAGTTGAGAATGAAAGATATCATATTAGTTAAAATCTGAGATTATTGTATCTTTTCTGATTAGTAGTATATATTCTCTTACGAAACTTATTTGAGGCTTAGAGAAGATAGAGCGAAAATTGTGAGAGTCACATGAGCATTCTTAGGCTTAGGAAAACTTCTCTCAATATTGAAGACTGCATAATTACAAAAAAAAAAAAAAAAAAAAAAAAAAAAAGCTCAGAGTACAACTGTGGACCTGAATGTAAGCATTTTTGAGCTATCACTTGGTCTGACACAATAGCGTTCAGAGTAAGGTAGAAAGGTTGAAAGGCGACCGTGGAAGTACGGGCTTGCATCAAGGTGGACATCCTTGTAGGTAGTAGCTTGGTGGAGATCGAGAACATCGCTGTAATTTCATTCATTTGTAACCGTAATTCGAAGAGCAATAAATTCAACTTTTATCCGTGGTGTGGCGAGTACAATGATTTTTTTCTTTTTGAATTTTTGGTTAAATAGAAGCATCGTATTTAGCGGCATTTCTCACTTGGAAAACGCCTAGAAAAATACACTGGGGAAAAACACCTATTTTAGACCAATCAAGACCGTCAATTACACAATTAATGACTCAGATTGATTGTAGCTTCCTGTTTATTTTGTAGTCCTGTCCGTAGGCTAATAGAAAATGCTTCTCCAATGCAATAATTCCATATTCAAAAGGCATCCAAACAAGGTCACGTTTCGTAAGAACAAAAATATAAATAAATGATATTGATTTATGACTAAAAAGTGAAAAGTAATGGCCGGTCAATGTTGTTGCTTTGTGCCAGTGTTAAATGTTTATTTCTATTTTGCCACTGTTGTAATCTTTGTTGTGGCCTTTTAGAACTGACTCTTTGCATTGCAACCAAAAAAAAAAAATGGTTTACAATAATAAAAAAAAATTGAAAAAAAAAACTCAAATTGAAGATCAGCAAATCAAATCTGAGAAGAGGTTATATTGAAGTTGAAACGGTTAAGTTTCAGATGAAAGAGGTTTTTCTTACTTCATGAAAATATACACTTAGAATTCGAATAACGTTTTGAGGATATGGGTTTCAATTGAGAAGATGGATGCTTTACAAGTTTAAAAACGATTGTTTTAAGGTGTTGTATTTTTTTTTTATTTTTTACTTTTTGGCTAAGAACTAAGGTGTTGTATTTGAAACCAAATCTACAAATTCAAAATCCAAAATCCCAGAATACCAAATCAATTAGAAACTTTACATTTCATTCCTATTGCTTGAGCTTTTGGGGCAAAAATACGAGGCCTGCGCCGAGCTCGTCACGGTCCAATTCGACCCAGGTGACGTCCCTCTTCGACGCGGCTGAGAGCTCCTTCGGTGCACGGCCGGCATCCTCGTCGACTCCTCTGGAGTGCTTGACCTTTAATACCCACCATTGCCAACACATTTCTCTTGGACCATCCTCAACAACCTACTCTGCAAAAGTCTCATATCTGGTTCTTCAATACGTTGAAAGCTAGAATCCATAGATCGAAGATGCCAAAAGAAAACCTTTACAAGTTTGTTTTTTTTTTTTTTTTTTTTGTTTTTGTTTTGCTACGAACCTTTACAAGCTACTGTAACAACTCTGTATTCTGTAAGCGAAGGGTTGGATCATAAAAAATAAATATCAAGTGTGGGTAGGACTATTTACTTTGGTGTGGGCATTTTGCATATTTCATCTCATTTTTTTTGATATGGTAAAAAAATGGTTTGAAAATAATTTAGAATAGTTTGAAAATAATTTAGAAAAATAATGTAAAAATAATTTGATTTTGTTAATTTTGAGGTAATATGAATGATTGAGATTTAAAGATATTATATGAGGATTTAAAAAGTTGAAAAAAATAATTGAAGAAAAATAAAATGATTTGAAGGATTAAAAAAATTAAAAAAAATAAAAAAAAAATGAAATAGAATTAAATGATTGAAATAAATAGGGCAAACAAATGTATTTTTTTAGCCTTGCCCAAAAGAGAATTGCCGCATATTTAGTGTGTTTGATTCTTTCTATGGTTTATCTTTTTTTATTATTATTTAATTATTTATCTATAATCAGTTTTATTTTTAAGAATTGGTAAGCTTTCTAACTGCTAAATGTGTGAGTCTATGAGATCTATCTAACTGCCAAATAAGTAGTATACAAATCCTATTTCTTATTTATCCACCGTTTCACGTACCACCCACCATTCCAATCTCAACGACGACCACTAAAAGTCTTCCATGTCCTTTTCGATCGATAGATTTTTGCTTTAGCAAAATAACCTCGTTAAAAGAAATCTAAAAAAAAAAAAAGAAATTAAAAAAGGAAAGTATACGCTTTTGTAATTCCAATTTAGAGTTGGGACCTGGAAAATATGAAGAAAGAAAATTGTTGGATTTTCAAACAGAATCTGTTCATAGTCCATGTAGTTTCCATTTATTGCAACTGCGGCGGATAAACGTAGAAGATTTTTATTGAAAAATATACCAAAGTTGAACGTTTTCCCTTTATTTTCATATTTCATAAAAGAATCTAAATTTTATATGTGAATGTAATAATTAACAAATGAGCTTTACTATTAGAATTTAGCACTTCTCTTGGATAATATGCTTCCGTCACCAATGACCGACTGGTCAAGACTGTCAAGCTTATATAACATCTCATTAAAATTTCAAAATTGATAAGTTAATATAAAAATAAAAAATAAAAACGTGATGCTAGATTGGAAATGGCAACGAGGCATTCATGAAAAAAAAAAAAGGCAAAAGTAAAAAAGACACCACCGTTTGATAGCGAACCTATAATCAGTAAAATAACGACAAATTTGGATATACCATTAGTTTTAAAATAATTATTCAACGGTGCACACATTTTGTGCCCCAAATATGTTGTACACGTTTAATAATTTAAAAATACATTTCTTAAATTTAACACTAAAAATTATGTTTGATTGCAGATAAAATAAAGGGTTAATAGCTCATTTAGTTATTGAACTTTTACTCAGATGACAGTTTCGTCCCTATTCTTTTTTTATTAGCAATAGTAGTCCCCGAATTTTTTATTTGTTGCTATGTCGATAAAATTCACAAACTCCGTTTAAATTCAAACATGTTTAGCATGTGACTTGCACGTGGCTCGATTCTTATATTTAAATGCCAAAAATACCCTTCAATATTTAGCGTATAGTTTTTGAGTTTTGGCGAAAAATAAAAAATAAAAAATCCATGAACATTTTTTTTTTAGAGAAGTCCAGTGAATAGTTTGCCAATCTCCACCTCTGCGACCACCGATCTCCAACCTCTGCTTCCGCCTCCGTGACCACCGACCCCCGACCTCCGCTTCTGCCTCTGCGACCCCTAACCCCCTGACCTCCAACCCGCGACCCCTAACCCCCTGACCTCCAACCCGCGACCCCTAACCTGTGACCCCCAACCTCCACCTCCGCTTGCCCAGCCTCCGTCTCCGCCTCTCCGCGAACCCCAACCTCCGCCTCCGCCTCCCACAAAACCCGACGACCCCCACCCGCGACCCAAATGACCTCCACTCGCGACGACCCCCTCCGCCCACGAGCTCCTCCAACCCCAACCCCCTCCGCGACGGCCCCGTCCGACCCCAACCCACTTCACTATGACCCCCGAGCCCCTCCGCGATGACCCCATCCACCCCCGACCCCTTCAACCCTCTCTGCCATCCTCCCTTCGTGACTCTCGAGCCCCTCCACCCCGTCGCCTTCGCAATGACCTCCGTCCCCTGATCCCTTCCGCGACAGCCTCCGAGCCCCTCTGCCCCCAACCCCTTCCATGAAAACTGCTCTGCCCTCCGCGACCTTCGAGCGCCTCCGCCCCCGACACCCTCCGCAACGGCCTTCGAGCCACTCTGCCCCCGACACCCTCTGCCCCTGACGCCCTGCGCCCTACGACCATGGTGCTGCTCTTTGGGGTTTTTTTATTTTTTATTTTTTTCTAGTCATGTGCAAGTCAAAAAGTAAATCTAAACTCTAAATATACAAGGATATTTTGGGTATTATAGATTAAGACCCGTATCATGTGCAAGTCATGTGCTAAATCTGTTTGAATTTAAACGGAGTTTGTGAATTTAACCAGTGGAGTAACAAATAAAAAGTTTAAGGACTACTATTATTAATAAAAAAAGAATAAAGGCCAAATTGTCACCCGAGTAAAAGTTTAGGGACCAAATGAGCTATTAACCATAAAACAAAACAAAACAAAAAACTTTGTATTTATTTATTTATTGGGGGCAACTTAAATTC
Source organism: Boehmeria nivea var. tenacissima (assembly GCA_018132145.1). Classification (NCBI taxonomy): domain Eukaryota; kingdom Viridiplantae; phylum Streptophyta; class Magnoliopsida; order Rosales; family Urticaceae; genus Boehmeria; species Boehmeria nivea. The sequence goes on from CM030882.1 coordinate 6,670,269, forward strand.
AAGTGTCCTGCTTAACCTCTATGTCCATATGTATTTTTGGAATTTCAAATTCTCCTTAAGAGTGTGTTTGGTATGGTGGAAAAATAGAAAGAATGAAGTGGGTAGAAAGAAATTTGAATAGAAATCAACAAATCTTCTTGTTTGGTTGGCAGGAAAAGAAGAAGGGAAGGAAAAGAGGAACGAAAAAAATACGTGTGGGACCCACTAGTTTTTATCCTCTCAATATTGGGTAGAAAACTCTTTTCCACCAATTTAAATATAAAATAACCATATTATCCACATTTTTAAATTCTAATAATAAAATTAATGGATAAGATGGTAATTGTCTAATTAAATATTTTCTTTTATTCATAATATACCAAATACTATAAAGGAAAATTGTTGTCTTTTCTTTCTCTTCTAATTTCTATCACCTCCTATTTTTATTTCCATCTACTTTTCTTTCATTCGTACCAAACAGAGCCTAAGTGTTACAATCAGCTTAAAAGAATTGTGTGGACAATACCTCGTGCGAGAGGTAGGTCTCGTAATATGGAGATTCTACGATTGGGTGATGCACGACTACATGCAAAAGTTTGAAGTTTGTGGCCAATATTCTCCTCATCCCATTCTATTTTTTTTTTCAACTTTCCTAATCCCAATGTAATATCCTTAAATCTCAATCATTTACACCATATCAAAATTCGCAAAGTCAAACCATTCTAACCCCATGTTTTCCCCACCCATTTTCTTCATTCCGTTCCATTCTATTCAACCATTTTTTTTTCAACTTTCTTAATCCTACAATCTATCTTATTTCATCCATTTTTTTTCAATAATTTTTTCAACTTTTCAAGTCTTTATACAATATCTTTAAATTTCAATCATTTATACCACTTCGAAATTTGCAAAGTCAAACAAATCATTCTAATTATTTTTTCAAACCATTTTCAAACAATTTCAAACTATTTTTCAAATTATTTTTAAATCATCCCAAAATGGGATGGAATGGGCAAAATGAGTTGCCCAAACATAGAGTAAAAATAAAAGAGTTTTTAGCACCGCTGCCCCCTGATTTTTACGGGGTATGGCAACTTGCCCCTTAATCTTTTATTTGTGGCATTTTACACCTTGATTTTAAAATTTTTGGCAAACCGTTACAAATCGAAAATGGGCGTCTAATTTTGGACGGAATTCGACTCTCATGTGCCTAGCACGTGTTTAAAAAGGGCATTTATAATATTTTATGATATTTATATATTTTTATTTGATAAAAACACTCCAATTTAAACAAAAATACTAAAATATTCATATTCCTCCTCGTCTTCTTCATCTTCAGTCAAGAAGAACCCACTCCAAATCAAAATCTCCATACAAAAATTCCAATTAAAAATTTTAACAAAAAAATTTACCAAAACCTACAATCAGATTAAGTACAATGATACCCAAAAACAAATCTATCCATGAGCTGCAAAAAGTCCATTAATCCATAAATTGAAGGCTTCACGTACGGTGCTCCAATCCTCGCCGCTTTGTCTTGTCCTTGGCCCCCCCGATCTGCCAAGCTAGCCGCAAGGTCCCCTGATTGAAAACCCAAGCCTTCGCGCCACCACCACGGCGAGCCCGACATTTCTATCTGCCCAGATCTCCGGCTTCGGCTCCTTGCCGAGGATTCCACGTTCGGCCTCTTTCAATGCCGATATGCGCGTCCAAGCTTTACCGTCCCGATCCGTCGTCCGCTAGGGCTGCTCGGGACGGGACGGGGCGTGCTGCGTCGCGGTCGGAGAAGTCAGTGACGACATGAATCTGGCCGCCTTTGCCACAAAGTGAGATATGGGTTTAGGTTTTTTGGTGTGAGATAGATCTGTTTTGTTATGTGTGAGATATGGGTTTGGGTTTTTTGGTGTGAGATAGCTAGGCCTAGATGTGGATTGGATTATAATATGAGAATGGCAATATCATATGTTGGATGATGGCTCTGGAAGTCGCGGAGGCACGAGACGGACTCGTCGGTGGACCAACGACGATGTTGAGGACGCGCGCCTTGCGGTTGGGGGCGAGGCGTCGTGGTTGTACAGGGAGGAGGGAAAGAAGGAGAAGGAGAAAGCCAAGAGCTTGGACTGGGAAAGGAGACGGATCTACGATGGGGAGTCCGACCGGAGATGGATGCCGGCAATGGCGTTGGTGGAGCGGAGGCGAAGGATTTATTTTTTTTTTTTTGCATTTTTAGTTTTTGTAAATTTGCTTTTTTTTTCTTTTAGCAGCTTGGATTTTAGTTGGTGTAAACGGATAAAAGAGAGATTTTTTTTTTTAAATCTGTATCTATATTTGAGAAGAAGAAGATCGAAGGAAAGAAAAAAAAAATAATATGAACTATGAAGATTGATGAAGAAGAGGAAACATGGAGAAGAAGAGGAAACAATAAATGACCGTAATACCCTTAATCTTGAGTCACGTGAGTTGTGGTGTGTCAACTTCCGTCCACAATTTTGACGGAAGTTATCAATTTGTAATGATTTGTCAAAATTTATGAAGTTAGGGTATAAAATGCCACAAATAAAAAATTAGGAGGTAAGTTGCTATACCCCGCAAAGGTCAGGGGGCACCAGTGCTAAAAACTCAAAATAAAATTATTAGTGTTAGTGCATTTGAGTGTTGGCATGTATTTTGGCAAAACCAAGTGTTTTCAGATAGGTGTTCTTCATTTATGTTCCAACATTGGCTATATTTAGAAAGTATATTTTTGGCATCAAAATGATCTTGGATATGATATGGATGAGATGATTTGCATGATCTGATCACTTATTCTCTGAATATTCTTTGTATGGAAAGTGTATTTTCGTCCATGATGAATAGAGGATGAATCTGGACGTGATTCTGGTCAAAAGAGAAGAGTTTCATTTGGTGTCTCACAAGGTGTTACAACACCTTGTATATATTTGGCAAGTGTGGATTTGGCTGATTGATTTGTTTTGATTTGAGAAAGCTGGAATTAATTGCATGAGCTGTCATCTTTATTCTCTGAGTTTTCTATGTTTGGTATGTTGATTCTCGTCATTAAGTTGAGAGATTGAATTCGGCCAACTTTGCTGACAATCTGCTTGGGTGTTCTTGAGGGTGTTACTGCGTGATAAGTTGAGACACCCTGTTTTGGTGTTAGAAACACCCGGTCTGGCGTACGAAGAAGGAAGGTTTCTAGAAGATTGTTTGACCAAGCTTCTGATGTTTATCTCTACAGCTCATGCACGATCATTGTTGATATTCTCTCTTTATGAAGAAATATTTCCTGAAGTAATGAAGATTATTACACACAATTAATTGAATAATTAATGTGTGCTCTTCATGGAAAGTCTCACTTGGCTTGTTCCTTTTATTCTCAAGTTGAAGACATTTTTTGTAGAGCTCTTTCATTGTATATTCTTGAGAGTTAGTATTCTGGGTTTGAGAGAAAGAGCAGAGAGTGAAAAATACAGAGAGCTTGAGTGTATTCACGTTTTTGAGTTTTGAGAGCTCTTGTTTATGTATTATGTTATAAAGTTGTCCACACACTTGTGAGGTGTTTCTCAAAGTGTTGTGACACTGGGTGTTCGAGTTTTGTAAACAATTTTTTTTTGTGAGTGACCACACGGGAGTGTGAGTTGTAAGGCGAGGGGATCTCGTCAGGGTTGATTTGTAAGGCGAGGGGATCTCGTCAAGGGTAGATCACTAGGTCAACGGGGTGACGGCGGAAGAGAGTTGGAGGGAGTCCAATCTTGTATAAGTCCGAGAGACCTCGGTTGGAGTTTTTCTAGTGGATCTTTTTATCTGGGCGTGGCCCCGCAGACGTAGGCGTTGCCGAACTGCGTTACCAACTTTCGTGTGCTATTTACGTTATTTTCCACATTTTTGTTTACTTTCTACACCCTGTGTTGTTTATCTCGTTTTAATTACACCCTGTGTTCTTTGTTGGTGTTTCTGACATTAACAAAGAACACCTTCTAACAAAACGGTTCTTACAATTGGCATGTTCAACCCAAACAATTTCGTCCTTGGGTATTTTCTGAATTCCAAATTATCCCTTAATTCTTGCATTCGACTCAAAAGAAGCATGTGGAGAATACCTTGAGTGAAAGGCAGGTATTGCGAAATTAAAGATGCTACGAGGGTGATGCACAGCTACGACAGTTAGAGATTCTAGTCTTTGAAGGGTTGAATCCCGATGTAGCTGCGGAGGTGGAGTTAGGGAGGCATGGGCATTGATGTCACGGCGAGTAGAGGGGCAACAAGGGTCATGGTGGAGGGCGTGGAGCACAATTTTGGTTTTTGTTTGAGGTGGCTTCATGAAGAAAGAAATTTGAAAGTTTTAATTTTTGGTTTTGGTAACTCTGTTCTACAAGTTTTTCTTCTTGTGTTATTAAAATTGAAAATTTAAAAAGTATTTGAAGCGTGATAATGTTATATTATATGTCAATCTTGATCAATTGAGTTGAGGGATTTTTTTTTCTAATCGATTTTAACAACCAAGAGATAGATTCCAGACTTCCAAAAATGCAGAGACAAAAGTTTTTTTTTTTTGGCATCACATGGATTTTTTTAGGGTTTTTCGTTTTTTTTCTTATTTTAAAAAAAAATTCCAAGCCTGATGATTATATTTTGGTGTTAAATTTAATAAATGAACAGATTATAATACATTTATATAGGATATATTGCTCTAATCTGAAAAAAAAAATTTATGCGTTTATATATTTTTTAAACTATTGGCATTGTACAACATTGTACAAATTGTGTGCACTATTAAAGTATCTTCCATCTAAAGAAAATTTAATTTATCCAATCAAGGATATAAGTAATGTGGTCTTCATCAAGGATTCTTAATTGTTATTACATTGTATTCACCAACTTTATTTTAAAAGAAAGTACAAATTGTTATTACATTGTACTCACCAACTTTTTTTAAAAGTTAGTACATATTGACCTATTTTTGTGTACGTATGTGATTCACTCACAAATTGTGTTGATAAAAGCGGTTGAAGTAGCAAAATAAAAGCAGAGTCATCTCCACAAAAAAGTGAAAATAAAGAAAAAAAAAAACTTGAAACAAATGTTACGAGACTAATTCAAAATGAAAAAAATAGAAATCATGAAAATTTAGAATTTAAGCAAAGCAATGAAAAGTAAATAGACAAGCTATAAGAAAAATCAATAAGGCGTCAATAATCACCCAATTGTTTTATTTAATTGATATCAATTTTAATTTTTATTTTTACTCAATTACAAGTTTCACATCCCAAATAAACTACTAAAAAAATATAGCACTAATGATCTAAAAGAAAATATATATATTTTGTTATGAACAAAATAGTTAAAGGAAATACTTGGAGAAATTTTCTAGAGTTTCGTATTCTATTTTTTGACTTTTATATGAGGAAGATAAGACACAAGAGTAATCGAATTAAACAACGAGCTGCAGTCCAAAGACCCTAACCCTGGTCATTGATAGACGGTCCAGATTTGTTTAAAATTTGCAAGATGTTGCTCGAATAGTTAGGGAAAATGAATCGTTGTTGACATCTATGCCATATAATTTGACGATTGGTTGCACCAAAAAAAAATAATAATAATAATTTGACGATTGATTGATCAGATTTGACAACTTTGATTGCGTGTTTCAAATGTGGATCAAAGCCATTCCTGCTAAGAAATTCAAGAAGATTTGAAAGTACTCTTGGCCCACTCAAGACTAGGGGCTAACTGTTATTGGGGTAGTTTTAAATAAGGAAGTTTTTACACGATGAGTCAATATATTACCGTTTATTACACATATGTTTAACATTTATAAGTATTATTATATTTATTCATTTTGATTACGTGACATATTTTTTTGGACATATTTACCCCTTAGATCTGGGTATACCCGATTATACATTTTTTTTTAATTTCCAAACAAAGAAATATCATAATATACCCGATTGTGTGGGATTTGTTAGAGCTGATTAATTCATCCTCATCTTGTGCCTGATTTTTAGATGACAGTTAAGTGATACAAGATAACAAATTATTTAAATATCATAATGTAACAAATATTCAAATATTAACATCTCTCTCAATTCCGTATATCAAATTCCGGACTATGATACTCAAATTTATATATCATATTTCTAAAAGCACATTCAAAAGCATTAGAGGTGTTCAAATAATCATAATCCAAATATCAAATATCAAATCTAAATATCATATTCAAAAAGCATAAAAAAATCCAATTACTCAGACCCAAATATCATATTCGAAATTTCATATATCATATTCTATTTTGAAATACGATATTCAAAAGCATCGACAGTGTTGAAATAATTAAAAAAAAAACTAAAAGCTTACTATTTTTTTTAGGAAAAAATTACATCCATGCGTTATTTCGATAATGTTCTCGTTGATAGCCGAAGTCGATCTCGTCTGTCTTCGGTTTGAGGATGTCTCAAACGTTTTCTCGTCATACTCGAATACCCTGATCGCGGAGTGAACTTGACTAGTGCCGTCGTGTAGTAGTCATCTTGTGGATCTCGGTCTGGTTGGTGTGAGCAGCGGAGTTGGGATTGGACAGATTTTTATCGATTTCAACAAATTTTTTAAGCGAATTTTTTAGGGTGAGAATGGAATTTTCAGCAAATAATTTGGGGCGGATTTGTCTGGAGTTTGAAGAATTCGCCGATGATAGGGTAGGCACATAGAGAGAGGGAAAATGCATTGGGGGTGGGTTTTGCCTGTGGGATTTGCCAGTGGATTTGTCGAAGTGGTTTTGGCAGTAGGTTTCAGTTGTGGTTTATTGAGTGTGGGTTTTGTCTTTTGTTTTTTAATATAGAGAATATTAATGATTTTACAGATTTTATTATTTTTTTTATACTTTTTTGAATTTTAAATCAAGTTAGGGAGTAGAGAAAGGTTCGTATCTTCTGCTTTTGAGTTTTGAATTTTCAAATTCCCTTTTTTATTTTAGTTTGATATTTATTGTATTTGAATTTAAAAAATGGGTTAAAAGACCATAATAGAAGACCCAATATAGAATAAAAGGGGTATTTCAGTCTTATTAATTAACAGGATGAATATATTTAATATATTTTGGGGACTTTGAACATATATGTAATATTTGGTTCTAAAATAACTATATATGTTAATGACCCATAAATAAGCACTAGTGGACAACTATTATCGGAGAACTTTTGAAAGCAATAAAGAGTCCTGATGACCCAATGACTAACGACCCTCTAGAGACTAGGGGCAAACGATTATCATGGTACTTTTAAATAAGCACTCAGAATAAGGACTCAAAGGGTCATCGGAGTTGAAGCCCATGACTTGTCGGTATGGGCTAGACTGTCTAAGTTTCGGAATTGTAATCAAGCATGAGGACACAACCCCTCTATGGTTGTCTTTTGTTTTTATCCTAATGAAGTCTTCTTTTCCTAGAAAAAAAAAGGTCATCGGAGTTGAGATGTTACTCACGGACTACTGTCATGATTTTAACCGTCCGAGCATGTATTGGAGTACGAAATCACGATGATTTAAGTCTTATAACCCAAGATTTTAAAAGATAATTTTTGGTTTAGGTCAAGGTCCACACGGAATTAATAATTCCCCTTTTACAAGAGGTAATTACCTAATTAATAGAGACCAAAAGATTTTGAAAAATATTAAGCTTCCGTTTGGGGAAACCATTCTACTCTTTTTTTATCATTCTTGGATAGTTTAAAAATGATTTGGAAAATAGTTTGAAAAATAGTTAGAAAAATGATTAGAATGGTTTGATTTTACGAATTTCGAGGTGGTATAAATGATTGAGATTTAAAAATATTATATATGGATTTAGAAAGTTGAAAAAAATGATTGAAAAAATTGGAATAAAATATAATGGTTTGCAGGATTGAAAAAAAGTGAAAAAATAGAATGAAATGAAATGGTTAGAATGAGTGGAGCAAACGGGAGGGTAAGAGATCGAGTAACTTTCCGAAATCAAATAACTTCATCACAAAAGGAAAGAGTTAGACGGGTGACTTCATTGTAATGTATTTCCTAATCACAAACTCATCCTTGGACCCTCTTAAGCGCAATGTTGGGTTAAGCATAAGAGAGCCAAAGTTGGAGTCACAAGAGGTCTAATTTTTGGCAAACTTAATCATCCTCATAACCGTCTGTGCTCATGGTGATTTCTTGCTCACAAAAATCCAGTATCAACAAACATAGAAAACTAAAAATAAAAACTCTGATGGCTCCTTTTGCTTGTGAATCGAGAGGATAACATGACAACTGTTTGAAAAAAAGCATGCAACACTACCTTGCTGGATCTATCGATGATGGTGGCGAATCTTACGATATAGGGGATCTGATGATGGGTGGTGTACAACTGTGAAAGTTGGAGATGCAAATCTCGATGTCGCAGTAGAGGGTGGAGTCGGGAAAGCAAAAAAGCGATGCGGTTACGGCGAGCGGAAGCCAACAAAACAAGGGGTGGGGTCATGTGGGAAGGCGTAAAGAGGTGGTTTGATGTGGAGATGGCGGAAGCTGTCGGAGCCAGCGGGTGCAACCCGAAGATGGTGAGAGCCCGTCGTAGGTGGGTAAAAAAAGTCATTGATATTTCTAGAATGAATTGTTAGAAGGAAATTGATTTTGGGTTTATTTGATTTCTTTCTCTTCATATAACAGTTTGTAAATTCTAAATTGATTTGTCTTATTTTTAATTTGATCTTATTTTTTTTGGCATTTAATGGTTTATGGAAAATAAATAAAAAAAATATGTAATTTTGGTATATTTTTAAAAAATAACGGGGTCATGTGATCATTACGTGCTTATTTCCGTCAATTTTTGGACGGCCGGTTGCAATTTAGGCTACATTGCAACTAATTTTCAAATTCAGGTAGCATTCTATCAAAAAAAATTAGAGTACCAAAATATGCCAATCCGTATAATTCAGGCAATAAAGCCAAAAAAAAAAATGAATATTAACATTTAATAAATCATTGCTTGCAATTTAAAAACCAAAAACAAAAAAAACAAAAACAAAATTTGGACCATCTGACAAATTGTCCAAAATATTATATTAACACACTAGGGAGGAAGTCAACTTCCTCCGTTTCGTCTCTTTACATCTCTTTACATCATAAGCTTTCAGAAGCTAAAATCTCAAAAAAGACCACTCAAAATCAGAAAAGATAAACACACCCCCTTCTATTTCCCAACAGAACTACTCAAAAGAACCATTTATTTTGTCTTTTCTTGTCATGCAAGCATCTCATCATCATCGTCTTCGATTTCTTGTATCTTCATCTTCTTCACAGCCTGGGCAGCATCACTCTTCGGCGCTCCATTGGGCAACTGAATTAGTACGTCCGACTTCTGCCCGGTGGCGGCATTGACCAGACCGCCGTTCCTTTCGACTCGGTACACCAGCTCGGTCCCGCTAGGCCCTGCGTCGATGTACACAGTTGAGTTCTCATCAATCTCTTCCCTCACAAGCATCTTCGAAAGCTGGGTCACCACCTTCTTCTCAAGCCACCTCCTGATAGGCCTCGCACCGTATACCTGGAAAACCCAGAGATGGATACTTTTAGCATTATGTTACAAAAATAACAATTAGAAAAGCACGTTTCGAGTTTTTGATTATCGAAAGAGCGGTTTTCTAATACTTACCGGGTCATAACTCTCTGCTAGGACATGGTCTAATGCTGCGTCAGTAACTGCCAAAGCAATGCCCCTCTCCGCGAGTCTGCTCGCAACATCCTTCATTTGTAGCCTCGCGACCTTCCTTAGTTGGTCGTGGGAGAGAGGGTCAAACACGACGATCTCGTCAAGCCTGTTAAGCAGCTCAGGCCGAAAATGCCTTCTCACCTGAAAGATTCCAATAGACTCATTATCAGTACTTCTGAACCAGCAACGAAAAAGAACACGAAATGCAATGCGAAAGATAACGAAGTGTGATCGGACTATACCTCTTGCATAACGCGATCGCGAGCGGCTTGCATTGTGCACTTTCCAGACAACCCGGAAAGGAGGTGCTCAGCTCCGAGGTTTGAGGTCATGATTATCACAGTGTTTCTGAAGTCCACGGTACGGCCTTGGCCATCAGTTAGCCTTCCATCGTCGAGAACTTGCAGAAGAGTGTTGAACACGGCAATGTGCGCTTTCTCCACTTCGTCAAATAACACGACACTGTAAGGCCTCCGCCTCACGGCCTCCGTCAGCTGCCCACCTTCCTCATGTCCAACGTACCTAGAAAAAATGACAACCAAGTCAGAACCATTAATCGAACAGCAAAATCAGTAAACGATTGATTAAGGAGAACTCTGATCCTATATCAACAATCAAAACTAGCCAGTCATTTTGTGCATGAACTTACCCAGGTGGAGCACCAATTAAGCGGGAAACAGAGTGTTGCTCCATGTACTCAGACATGTCAATCCTCACTAGCAGGTTTTCATCGTCAAAGAGTTGCTCGGCGAGGGCCTTAGCGAGCTCAGTTTTACCAACACCAGTAGGCCCCAAGAAGAGGAATGACCCAGTCGGCTGTTGAGGCCGCCCTAGCCCAGCCCTCGACCGCAGAACCGACTCAGCCACAGCCTCGACTGCTTGGTCTTGTCCCACAACTCTCTTGTGAAGCCTCTCTGCAAGTCCAAGCAGCCTCTCCTTCTCGTTCTGACCAAGCCTTGTGACTGGTATCCCAGTCCAACGGCTCACAACCTCCGCAATGTGGTCAGGTCCAACAGTTTCCGTTAGCATCAAGTTCTCGTCACTAGAGCCCTCAAGCTGAGCTATGGCAGCTTCAACATCTTGGATCGCCCCATAGCGCAAGTCAGCAGCTCTGGCCAAATCATATCTTCTTTCAGCCTCCTGTAGAGCAAACAAGAGCTCCTCTCGTTTCTGCTTAAGCCGTCTGATCTCGTCGACTCTTTCTTTCTCCTTCCTGTACTTCATCATCAGCGGCTGAAGCTTGTCCCTGAGGTCATCGAGCTCTTTTCGCACCTGAGAGAAAATAATAAGTTAAGAACCAATGTCGACATAAGAAATTCAACCAATAGGACTTGTTCCAAATGAACTTTAGAAAACTAGTACTCACTTCGACAAGACGGGCTTTGCTAGCTTTGTCCTTTTCCTTCTCTAGAGCATGATGCTCAACTTCAAGCTGCATTCTCCTCCTTTCGAGGTTATCAATTTCTTCAGGCTGACTATCAAGCTGGACTCTAACATTTGCACAAGCCTCGTCCACGAGATCGATCGCTTTGTCAGGAAGATGGCGTCCTAAAAACAACCAAATACAAGAAAACACCATGTCAATACAAAAACAACAGCAAGAAGAACCTAACCAGTCAATCATATAAGCAAGGTGGTGTTCAAAATTATATACCTGTAATGTACCGGCTGGACAGCTGCGCGGCCACGACAAGAGCCCGGTCCTGGATCCTCACACCGTGATGGCCCTCGTATTTCTCCTTTAAACCTCGAAGGATACTAATGGTATCCGGAACACTGGGCTCAGCCACGAAAACCTGTTGGAACCGTCTCTCAAATGCGGCATCCTTCTCGACATACTTCCTGTACTCCTCGAGAGTAGTCGCCCCAATGCACCGGAGCTGACCTCTCGCAAGCATTGGCTTGAACAGATTAGCAGCGTCCATAGAACCCTCAGTCCTACCGGCACCGAGGACTAGGTGAATCTCATCAATGAAGAGAATCACCTTGCCTTCGGCCTCTTCCACTTCTTTCAAGACCGCCTTTAGCCTCTCCTCAAACTCTCCTCTGTACTTAGCCCCGGCCACCAAAGCCCCCATATCCAATGCTATAAGCCTCACATCAGCGAGATTGCTCGGGACATCGCCTCTCATGATCCTCTGCGCTAGCCCTTCGACCACCGCAGTTTTCCCAACTCCAGGCTCTCCAATGAGAACAGGGTTGTTCTTGGTTCTCCTCGAAAGAATCCGGACCACCCTCCGAATCTCCTCATCCCGACCGATGACAGGGTCGAGCTTCCCGGCCTGCTCCACAAGGTCTCTCCCATACGTCTTCAACGCCTGGAAATTAGTATCCCCGGTGGCACTCTCCACCTTCTTCCCTTCCTTGCCACGGAGTTTCTCGACCTCCGATTTCACCCTCGCCGCGGCAATGCCAGCCTCCTTCAGCAAATCCCCGATTTGCGAATCCTCCAAGAGACCGATGATCAGCTGATCCACCGCCAAGTGCGTGTCCCCGCGGGATTTCTGCGCAGCCTGCGCCCTCCGGATCGCCTTTATGAGCGAAGTGCTCGCCGGGATTTCGTCCGGTGGAGGAGACTGAGACGGGAGCTTCTTCAGCGCCTGGCTGAACACTCTCTCAACGGACTTCGAAGCCTCTTCGTTACCGGCAGCGCTGGCAATGGCTTGACTGAAAATGCCGTTGGAATCCTTGATCAGCGCCACCGCGAGATGGAGCGGCGTGAATTGGGCATGGCCGGCGCTCATTGCCAGCTCGTGAGCACTGGCAATGGCCTCGTTGGTCTTGTGTGTGAACTTGTCTGGGTTCATCTTTGTAATTGCTTTCTTAGAACCTAAAAGAAATGTAATGTAAAATCAAACTCTCAGTAAAATGCATAATCAAACTTTGCAAAATAAAAAAAAAAAAAAAAAAACGAAGCATTGGAATCAAGGATAGTGATAAATGTGAAAGAATATCAATTCTTCCACTATTTCTTGGTATCTCAAGATTTCCTTTGAACCCAAATATGAAGGCAAACCAGAGCACAAAACTTGAACAATTGTTGTTATTCTTTATCAATAATGTTGAAAAAAAAAAATGGTCACAAAATGACCCATTTCGTTAGTCATTTTGACATAAGAAAAAAATTTACTGAAACCATGATTACGAAAAAAAAAAAAATCACAATGTCAAGATTGTTCCACAGTTCGAACACCGTACCAAAGAAACAGAACGACAAACCAGGCCAAACCCAGAACAGAGCTCAACAAAACTCGCAGAACCAGAAACAAAAACACAAGAACGATAAAAAGAGAGAGACCCAAGACTGACTTACGTACCTTTCTTTGAATCAACGCCAAAGAGAGTGAAACTTCTGTGTGTGTAAGAGTATTTACAATTGCTCTTGCTTTGTGAATTACGCGACTATTTCGATTGCTTTCTTTACGATCTTTTACGATCTTTTGTTTCTTTAGTGTGTGAGCGTTTTATAGAGAGCGAATATGAGAAGTGTTGAGCGATGGAATGAAGAAGACGAGAGGAGAGAGTTGGGTTTTTGATGGGAAAACAGAGACGTCTGGAAGGTCCCAGGACGAGACACCTTCCCATGCTAGAAACTACTAGACTTGTCTTGGATCTTCTTCTCTTACCCCTTGTTTGTCTTACCCATTTATCTCATTCCATTCCATTCCCATTTTTCATTTTTTTCAACTATTCCATTCCATTTCATTTTTTTCAAACTATTCCATTCTATTCCATTTTTTTTCAACCATTTTTTTCAACTTTCCAAATCCCTATACAATATCTTTAAATCTCAACCATTCATATCACCTCGAAATTAGCAAAGTCAAACCATTCTTACATCATTTTTACAAACCATTTTCAAACTATTCCAAACCATTTTTAAAACCATTTTTTTCATCCCATTTCCATCCCAATAAATGGGATGGAATGGCCAAAATGGCCAAACCAAACACATGGTATTTATTTTCTTTTCCCCCTTTTTTTTAATATAATTTTTCGAAAAAAACTTTTCCAAAAGGCACCTGAAACTGTGTAATTATTATAAATTGTGCTATGTTGTCACAAAAAGTATTACTTTTCCCCATTTTCTCAAAATCTTTGCACTTCCGTCTTATGTTGATATTAATACAAAGTATTAAGTATTTAGGGGGAATTTGATAAATAAGCAAGTGGACTTTTTAATAGTAATCACAGTTTAAGGTAAGAAGGATAAAGAATATTTAAATAAAGAGAATTATAATACTTCTTCAAATTGTTTGGTATGAAAGATTGAAGAGTTAAAAAAAAATGGATATTATACACACATAAAGAGTTAATTAGTTTTTTGGTACGAAGAGAGACCATGATAAATCAATTAGGCTTTTCTCTGCTAGGTTTTTCTTTCAGCGCCGCCGCCTCCCCTTTTTCCCTTCGTTTTTGTCTGAATCATTACAGCTTATCAAATCTCTTATAATGTGTTTAGTAAGAGGGAGAAGTAGAAGGAAGGAGAGTGATGAGTGAAATTTTGGATGGATTTTAATATGTTGAGTTGTTTGGTAAGATGGATTTTGAGAGAGAGTGGATTTGTGAGAGGATTCAAAATCCATAGTTCTAACAAACTTTGGATCACTCCAAAATTAGAGTAATTTTTGGAGAGTGGACACTATATTGTCATTGAAGTAGTTAGTTTATTAGCATAATTTTTCTCTTCCTCCTCTTTCCAATTCTATACCAAATGCAGCTATGGTGTTAAAAATGCGAGACAAGGAGGAATGACATAAGCCAAAATTTATTTATGAAGTAATAAAGACAATAAACTATTTTTTGATTTATTTCGAGAGTTATCATGATTTTTTGGATGTAGGCTTAGGTTTTAGGTTTTGTACTAAGTATTGGAATTGTTTTTTTTATTTTTTTTAAGTGCTTTTTCAAGTTGTTGTTTTTGTACTAAGTATTGGAATTGGTTTTTTTGTTTTTTGTTTTTTGTTTTAAGGTGCTAGGAAGAACTGAGTACGAAATGCGCTACTTGGAACACGTGAATGCTAATCACTTAAAAATATTACTAATATTTTTAATTACTAAAAAAATAATCAAGTAGTTATAAGGGATAAATTTTACTCATGTATATTGCTATTGGACTACGGCTATTTTCGTAATATTTTGAAACATAGGCTGAATTTAAAAAATCTCTTAGAAGATAGTTTATTTAGCTAATTGACCCCAATCAAATCTTTCTTAATTATCCAATAAAAGATATGAATAAAATATACAAATAATCCCATGAAATTTCACGAATGCCTACAATTTTGAATAGCACAAATTATATTTTATTAAGTGTATTTTTTGTATTATATAATATAATAGTTTGAATATGTCAAACATCATATTGAATTCTCTAATACAATATGATGAATTTATGTGGTGTACTAAAGGCACCCTTAATACTCTTAAATTAAAAATAATAATAATAAGCATTTCTTTCTAACTTTTAGATTTTGAGGGTATTTTTAGTATTTTTTGAAAGATGTTATGTTTATATAATAACAGAATTTGACTGATAGTTAGGGATGTAATAAAAAACCGCATAATCGACTCAAATTGATTTAAAAAATCACATCATATCGAAATTCAGTGTCACGTCAGCAAAATTAAAAATTCCGTGCAGTGACTGAATCGATTTAATGAAAGTGGTGCGATTTTCAATTTTAGCAAAATGAAATTCAATTTAAAACGCAGCGTACAAAATTTATAACATAAATTATTTTATGTTAGAACTATGGTAGTCATGCATGCCTTGGGTTTCTTTTCTTCCCTACGCCATTCCTAGATTTCAACTTTCATCCATGAGTAGCAATTTTTATGTAATTTTTTTTTTCAAATGCAACGAAATGTGACAATAATCCACACGCGGAAGCATTTGAAAACCGTAGTCTCAAGGTTTGCAAAGCCTTATGTTCTTCTAAATTTCCACTAAGTTATGAACACTAAATACAAATAAGCCGCATTATTTAACATATAATATATTTTGGGACGAAAATAAAAGTACGAAGAATTTTAAAACCCCAAATCGTTTAGGAATGAAACAATTTGCTTATACAACACTTATAGATTCTCCTCTCTTCTTAACTTACATTCACTAAGTTTTATATTTTTAGTTAAATATTATTTTTAACACTACTATTTTAAATTTTGAAAGACTGAATGGATTTGATTTTTTTACCCTCACTTCATTCTAGTAAGGTTTTTTTGCAACGGAGGACCCTGACGTATAGCCAAACTCGCAATTGGGTACCTTACTTTTTTTTTTTTTATTGGCAATTGCCTCTTTGACTTTCGATTTCTTGGCATTTATATGTAATTTCGTTAATTCCGTTTAAAATTAGACGGGATTCGACACATGCCTTACACATGATCTATTATCTGAGGATATTTAGGTCATTTCTCTAAAAAAAGAAAAGAAGCCAAATACGAAATATTAAGCAGGAAAAAAAATCCCAAAAACAAGAGGATATTCAAATGCTTATTTGCATCCCTGCTCTCATATTCCTAATCCCAGTTTTTTCTTCTTCTTCGGAAATTAACAAAAAAGAAAAGATTAAAAAAAGATCGAAAAAGCCTCGTCAATCTCACCAACAGTCTAACACCTTTCTCTCCCAAACCCCACTTCAGATTCTACCTTAGCTCTTAGAGGCCGTTTGGTACGTGGTAATCCTCAATAATAAGATACTCGGGAATCTTTTTAAAATAATCTAATATCCTAATATCTTAAATTATAACGTTTGGTTAAACATAAGAATGTAATTTTATTTTATTAATTGGATAAATATACCATTAAAATTCGCCATTTCTGTAATGGGAAACGTTAAAAAAAACCTATTGGTGGGAAACGATTTAATAATTCTTATAGGATGTGAATGAGGGTGTATGATTAGTAATATGTTTCTTATCTTATGTGTTCTTTTTCTCTTCTTCTTCCTCATTCCATCTTTTTTTTTCTTTTGGGTTTTTTTTTTTCCTCAAATTTTTCTTTCTTCGTTTCTTTTCCATAGCCAAATTTCAAATTCCCTAAACCAACTACTTTGCAACATATAATCTATAAGAATGACATAAAAAATTCATAATCAATGGTGATAAAAGTTAACCCAGTTAATAGCAATTATCACCAAAGACCAAGTCTTCCACAATCACACTAACTCGAGCAATCTATAATGATCAAATCTGTAGCAAGCAAGGCCGGATCTAGGTAGGGGCCTGTGGGGGCACAGGCCCCCCCTGAACTTTGTAAAATTTATACTTTAGCCCTATAAATAAAGAAAATTTTCAAATAAATCCATCATAGGCCCCCCCCTAAATTAGTTAAAATTTATATATTGCCTCTATAATTTAATTAAATTTTCAGTTAAATCTTTCTTGTGCCCCTATTTTATTTTTTATATTTATAATTTGGTCTATAATTTTTGTAAAAAATTTCAGTTTCGCCCAATATAATTTATAAATATGATATAACTTTTTTCTTCTTGCTTATCTATCATTTTTATATAATTTGTGCCCCCACTGAATTAAAATTCTGGATCCGTGCCTGGTAGCAAGAGCAACTTTATCGAGAACGAAGAACAAATGCGATGACGGCAGAAGGAGGTGAGCCGAAAGAAGCGACGGAGGACGGGGGAAGGAGAAGGACATGGCGGTGGTGAGGAGGAAGCCATCGGATCTGAGGAAGGCGGCGGAGGCGGGGGGGCGGGGGGGAAGGAACCAGAGGGAGGAGGAAGGAGTCGAAGGCGAAGGACTGGTGATTGCGGGCGGAGGTGTTGTGGAGGCCGTGGAGGAAGAGCCAGGGCAGGCGAAGGCGGTGCGATACCTATTAGGGCAGCAGTGCAGTTGCTGAATTCTGTTTCTGGTGTTGTGTGTTGTTGGTGTCATTTTTTGTAGTGTGAACATAGAGTTACAACTCAGAAGGAGAGAGAAACACTTTTGTTTATTTTTATTTTTAATTATATTTAAACAATAATCAAATGTGGCAAGGTGTATGTTATTTTTCCCACACTTTTAAATACCAACCAATCAAAATCATTCCTATGGATGGGTTTTTGTATTGTTCCCATGGCAGAAGTACCCTTAAAATTAATGTATTTTATAATAATACTATCAATAAATGTAAAATGTACTAAAATTGGATATTGGTAACATGGATTCATCAATACTTGTTACTTTTTTCAATTCCATAAGCGATAGATCATAGATCTACACATTTTTTTCTCTATTTATAGTGAGGTGTGAAATATATATATATTTTTTGCTAGCATAATACAAAGTTGTTGATCCATGCATATTTTCTATTCAAATCAAAAAACTATTTTATATTTGGGTCAGTTAGATAAATAGCCATTTTGAACTGTGTGTTTTCAAAAAATAACCAGAGGTTCTTTGGCGGATAGGTTTTAATATGGAAATTGGTGTTCTAATCTTGTTGGGCTTGAACTTTGAATGTCTTGGTTATTGTATTTTATTTTGTTTTTTGGTGTTCTAATCTGCACACTCGGATCTTGCAACCCCAAACCATACTTAAAAATAGAAGAGAGCCAATCAGTTTACCCAATAATCCACTTTACAAAAAAGCAGATGAAGGCTAGTTCACATAATGCCAAATAAACGTCCAAGAATCAAGTTGCTTCAAGAATATGGAACAAATAGATGACTTCAGCTTTGTTCTGAATTTTTTCCTTTTCACTGTTGTTCTTCAAAAATTAATTATGGTTGAGTTATCTTCTTGCTTCTAATCAGCTTGTGGTATTTAGGAGTCGAAAGATTCTTGAAAATGAGTTTGAAAATTCTCGTGTTCTTGGTTTTATTTTTTTTTTCCTATTATTTTTGTCGGGATTTCTTTTTTTTTTTTTTTTTTTATCAAATGACATAAAATGGCCTCTAAAAATGTCTCACATGACTCTCACATTTGAAATTCCTTCTAAAATCGACGGGAACTTAACAACATTGCATCAAAATGCCAAAAAAACAAAGTGAAGGGACATTTATCATCGAATGTCAACTTCTATTCGATACAATCTTTATTATCGATTTCCACATTCAAAACACAGTCAGCAAATGTTAAATAAACTAAATAAATATTTGAATAACTTGGCAAGTGAAATCTGAAAAAGAATCAAGTGGCCACCTCATTGAAGAAATGGCGGATTTACCAATGCACATTTGCTTCATTGTATCAAAGTTCACTCTCCAAGATGAGTTGAAACTTTTGCTGAAACAAAGATGGGAAGTCCATGACTAAATGAAATACTGTGAGCTTACAATTTAGGAAAAAAAAAAAAAGCTACCTTAATCGATAAAATTATTCAGATGCAAGTAAAAGAAATAGGAAAAATTTCATAAATGACCCCTGAAGTTTGGACACTTTTTCAAGTTGGACCCTAATATATAAAACGTCTCACATGTAGTACATAATGTTTGAAAAAGTTTCAATAATAGCCCTTCCATTTATTTTAGTGGATGAAAAACGCTTATTTGAGGGCATAAATGTAACTATAAGAGAAAAATACCACATAAGCAGTTTAGGTAGCATTTTTTAGTCCACCTTATACTAAAATAAAAGGAGAACTTTTATAAATAGTTCCTGAAATTTAGATGCTGTTTTGACTTGATTAATAATGTATAAAACATCTCATAGCGGATACACGATGTTTAAAGAATTTTATATTTAGCCATTTTGTCTATCATAGTAGACTGAAATTCATATGATGCTAACACAGACCTTGAATGATGGAATCAAAATTGAAAAAAACAGAATTCAAACAGAAAATAAATGCCCGTGTTAGACATTTTTTAAAATTTTTTTAATTTAAAAATACTTAAAAAAGAAAACTTAAATCTTATCTTATTTGAACAAAAATAAAATCATCAATATCTATGTAATGAACAATTAAATCCAGCAAGAATATATATATATATATATATATATATATATTTTTACAATTTACTGATTTATAAGTTCACATTAGTTAAACAAAAAAATGAATATGAAAAAACCACTTAAGTTCAGCTCCACATGTGAAAAGTTATTCAAAAAAGTCACCTAAGCTGCTTATGTGGTGTTTTTTTCTCCTATAATTACGTTTATGCCCTCAAATAAACGTTTTCCATCCACTAAATAAACGGAATGACTACTTTTGAAACTTTTTTATACTATCATGTGCCACCTGTGAGACATTTTATACATTAAGGACTAACTTGAAACAGTGTCCAACTTTCAGGGCCATTTATAAAATTTAAATATATGCAACAACATGTGAGAATACCAGAGCACAATGGGTCTTATTAGAAACTGAAATGTACATAACTCAATAATTAAAGGGAGTAATATTGTGAGGATATACTGCTCGTCGTATTTACATGAACCGATATCGAAGACTTAACAAAGATGTTGATAAATTGCCGCTTTCGCGATCATCTATCACTTTTTTCACTCAACTCCAGACCATTTTGCAGAAGTTCAAGACTGAAATATTATCATCGATCAATATCATCCGGAGAGAAACACTCACTTGAAAGAAGCATCACAACTTTTCAGTCCTCATCACTATCGTAAACAGCCATTCGGCGATGAGCTGCGGCCTTTCTTGGGGGCGATTCCTCGTCCGATTCGAACCCTTTGCGCTTGAGACTGTGTCCAGACTCCTTACCCCTATGCCTCGGCTCCTACATAAATAAACAAGATATTAAAGAAGTACGCGAATGATCTTGCCCTAGATTTGAAAGAGCCTCGAGCATTAGAAGTTGTCAATGGTTATGTCGAACTAGATTAGTCATGTATAATTTCAATGATGATGTTCGGCGTTCAATTTAACATAACAACGAATTCATCTGACAACACAAACACAAGAAAGTACTGGCATGAAAAAACAAAACAAAAACAAAAACAAAACAAAGCCAAACCACTTAGTACTCCAGTATCACTTTTTGTCCATAGAATTTTATACCTTTGGTTAGTTTTCTCAATGTCCAAAAAATTTGGGATTCACCTTGACCATATGTAAAATTAAGGTTTTTCTTTTTAATTTCATTCCAACGTATTTTAACAATATTAAGAAACCCATGTGAACATACATGAATGCCATACCAAATTCATATATGAGCTCTAGAAACTAATAAAGGAAATATGAAAACGATATATAAGATGCAAGTGATATATTTTTGCCCAATTGAACCACCAAAGCATGAAAGATAAAGATAAAACAGTGTGTGAACTTCACATAGATTCATTTAGAGGAACTAAAGAACATACCTCAGCCTCCTCCTCCGACATTCCATTTCTTTCTGCGTCTCCGACATCTTCTTCCTCTTCTTCCTCTTCTTCATACTCCTGCTCTGGCTCCTCAACTCTTCTACGTGGAGGAGACCTCTCATCTTCTTCACCTTCACTTTCATACTCAGACTCACCTCTATCACTGTCCGAGAATTCCACTGGACGATGGGATGATTTAGCAGATGACACAGATGATTTTCGAGGGATGTCTCTACCTCCCTGCGACTGAAGTTTCAAGAGAAAACATTTCAGGTCAACCTATACAAACCTCATGTTGGAAAAAGGAGCAATGTGCTTGAAGTCAAGAGTCCGAATACCTTTTTAGCATTCAAAATGCGTTTCTCTGCTCGAGCTTCCACTTCTAGATCATCCTCAAAGCGGTTGCGAGAGCGACGATCATAATAATCGGTTTCATCTTCCTGAATAAGATGGGTAAAATCAAGAATCTCAACTAATTTTGAATGAAGTACCAGAAAATCTATGGTGGGTCCTTGAATAGTCTCAGAAAGGATATTCACTTTTCGCGTATTATTTTAGAACAATAATTAAGGGCACAGCCGTCACATTAGTTTACCATGTCATATTGAACAAAGGAATAACTTACAAAGTATCCCTTAGACTTAAAAGTAAAAGGAAGATACACCAATTAAATCAACAAAAAAGGAGATACATCCTCCATACCTCGTCGAGTGCATCTTCCAAGAATCCAGGTGAAAGTTGACGCCTTCTGTCCACAGCTGGTGTATACTTCCTATTCACCTTCTCTCTCTTCCGGCTAAGGAGTAGATTAGCTCTGATAGTTTGGCTCTCAGCCTAAAATAATAATATTAACAGTTTAAATGGCAGATGTGATCCCTCAATCACGCTTAGTACCAAAGACAAAGACAGACGACTTTATTATAAGTTACCTTTTCCTTCTCCTCTTTCTCTCTTTCAGGATCAATATCAGTAACACAATTTTTAACCTTGTAAACCTTTTTATGCCTCGAGTCAACAAGAGCTGTTAACAGCCTATGAGAATTTGATGACAAAGATGATGGTATGAACCTCATCTTTCTCAGAATCCTTCCCTGTGATTGGAGAATTCCCTGCAAATATAACACATAAGATCAAGAAAAACTTCTACATGATTATCAGATTTTCTAAAATAGGACATGAAGAGGAATTTAGCTGTTTTTTATCACACATGAAAGCAGACGTTTCCAATACAGTTTACTTTTAGTTGTAAGAAATAAAATCGGACCAAGATATTGATAAGTGCACAATTAGAATCTTTAGAAGGTTCAGAGGTTTTGATGGGTGATATCTACAAAAGAGATTCCAGAACAAATAGTGTGAAGAAAGTTGCTTGTGGGGTGGCAAAAGGGTATGATTCAAACGATGGTGAGACATTGGATCAAGGAATACTAAGACTTAAAGTGTGTTAAGAAACAAGAACTGGACTCAATTATGTGGAAGTTAAACATACATACTGATTGCTAAAAAAAAAAAAAAACCGACTGGACTGAATTACGTGGAACAAACTGTTTTATATAGTGAATGCCAAAAAACTGGACTCAATTATTTGGAACAAACTGTTTTAAACTTATATAGTGATTGCCCAAAGAAAAAACAATAGAGAAATAGCGAGATCCGTCTTAATTTATGTTCGTTCAAGATTATTGTTTGCTAACACTGCAGCTGCATCAGATCTTAGGAAAATAGATAACTATGAGATAGCTATGAGTTTAATTTATTCAGGCTTACCATCTAATCTTTGCTATTGTTAAGATAAACGTTTACTTGAGTTCAGTTTCATGTTTGGATACGAATCTAAAAACAGGATTCATCATGCTATGGGCATTTAGCAATAATATATCAACATGCTCATCAAATGATCAGAAACAGTGTATTCTATTCACAAAGCTTGAAAGTAAATAGATTAGAAAGTCACCTTTTGGTGTCTGAGAAAAAGGTGTGCTTGATCATGCTGGGCATCTTGCACAGTTATATCTAGAACTTCATTCCCAATTAATAGCTGCAGACTGCCATCTGACCATCTCACAAAACGGGCATTGCTTTCCCGCTGCATCTCACAAGAAAATTATAAAATGGTGAATTCCATGTGCGGAATCTTCAAAACAAATGCACGCGCACTATAATGAATTTAAAAAACAACAACCCACTTTAGTGGAGAACAGACTACAGAGTACAGAGTACAGTAAATGGAAGGGCTACTGACTTAATGTCAGAAAGAGATAACTTTAAAAAGATTAGAAGAGAAAGGGACATGTCAAATGTAAAGGCTCAAATAAGTAGTGTCACAATATGATGTTCATACTATTAAAAAAAAAAATCCATCTCTAAAAATCAGCATATGTTATTAGAGTGAAAAATCAGGAATCTTTTATCAAAGTCAAAGATAGGAAGTACAATTTTCTCTCTCTGGGAGCTTCATGGTAAACATGTTATATGTTGAAATGAGATGATAAGCAAATTAGCATTGAGAGGCACAATAAGTGCAAAGAAAGTAGAATGGGAGAAGTGACAAAAATAACTCGTCAAGTTAATCCGTGTTAAAAAGGAAAAAAAAAATTAAAATTTATGTGAATAAAGTTCCACTGAATAAATTAATTAAAAATAAATAAAATCACTACATAAGAGCCACTCTCATATTGTATTGTGCACGAATATACAGTGTTTTCATATAAAGACGAAGGTTCTTACAGATATTGAACCATCAGGATTTCTGACAATCCTCCATCGTACAATGTTGTTTTCCAAGCGTATCCGCTTCTTAGATCCAGATTCATCTGTGACAAATGTATCTTCCTCCACATACGTCTTAGGATCAAATGGTTTTGAATCAATACCCATGATATTAGAAACTTTGATCATGTTCATCTACAAACATAACAATTTCAATATCAATAATAAGGATAAAACAAAAGCATTAAATTAAATTCTTAAGTTTCTTAAGAGTCCGAGGGAACAAGAGTGCTATGAGTATAGACAAGCACTATACCTACTAAGCATCACAAATGCAAAATGAGATGAGAAAAGAGAGAAAGACAGCTGGGGACAGAGAGAGAACCCCTCGTCATTGTAGAGCTTAGATGGTTGAGCAACTAATAATGTTTGGGGAGAATAAAATGGCAAAGGTTGGTGGCACTGTGTAGTGTTAGCTATTTTGTGGATGGGTTTGGATGGAAATGAATGGCAGAATTCTATGGAAAGGGAAACAGATTTTTTTAGAGCTGTTTGAAAAAGCCAGATTTTTAGCTTCTTTGCGGGCTTCTCTGCATAAGGCATTTAAAGAATGCTCCTTCATATAGCCAGTTCAAAATGATTAAATATGAACTTAAATCTATGAATAGATTTGACTCATTATTGTTAATGGATCGAGGATAAAATCGTATAAGACCATATTCAAGGTATACGGAGCATCCCAAGTATTGAAAAAATCAAAGCTCTTTATCTATCTGGCCTTACAAGCAGTTGAAGTAAGAGAATGAAAAATTTAGCCCCCATTTGGTTCACTGTTGAAAAATTTAGATAATTTGAAACAGAATTTTTTTGGTTTTCATTTCAAATGTTGTTTGGTTGGCACCATTTGAGCGAGGATTATAATTTAAACATGTTGGGATAAGAGCTTAAAATTAGAAAACAGATTCAATGGGGCATATGCACTGTAGCAAATATCCATATATACTGTAGCATAGCTCCTTTACTCTAAGGCACCTGAAATTTAGCCTCCAAATAGTTTCATAAACACTTATTGTACTGTGGAAAACAATATATATTAAAAATGTCCATTTAAATGGTGAAGCAAAGACCGTGTAAATATCATTGCACCATAAAAAATAACAAAGATGAACCTTTTCAGAACGAGCAGGAGGTGGACGCAGAGGAATCTCTAGCTCCATAGGGGGACCAACTGGCTTTTCCTTTATCTTAGCCTCAACAATTTCCTCTTCAGACTCATACCGGCCATCTTCATCAGGCACTAAATCTTCTGGTCTAGGACTCTTCTCATAGCTTACCTCTTCTTCTTCCATAGGTAATCTCTGGTATAGACGCATTTTGCATCAGTTTTTCAGTCTTTGTTCAACAGTATCCGACAGAAGATATAACTGCACATTAAACATGTTAGAGCAGTATTGATTATCAGTACTCACATTGGAATCATGTTCAATATGATTCCGAACACCATACTCTTCTACTTCTTCTTCATCAGAGTCACCAAAAACATTACGCACAGCAGCAGTGCTAACACCATGAGCCTGATCCTTCTCCTCTTCAGGTGATCTAATGTTTGACAATTCAGTTATTGTTTCAAAATATTTGGAAATTGTCGCAGAGATTGAAGAGTGACAAGTAATAGTGAATCAATGCAAATAAACAATATTTCTTCTTAGGAAACTACTTTTCCTAATATCTTGAATACATCCATGAAAATATATCATGAAAGGATGCATATACACTATTGTGACCACACCTACAAATATTGCCATTCTTTATTAATGCAAAATTAAAACTCAGAGTACAGGGACAAAGACTAGTATAATATTTGGTTTTCCTTGTTTCAACTAACACTTCTACTTTACATATGCCAATCCTCCCAAATAATTTTCTTTCTTCCAATCGGTAATTTATCAAAATTAAAAACCTTAGTTCAAGTGAATTCAAAAGAACATAAATTAGAAAAAAAATCAACCCTTCTCAGGACAAAGAAGGATCATAAGGAAAGTGAAAACACAAAATTCACCAAGATTTTGAAATTACCCTGGACTTCGTGTCTGATCAATCTCATCATCCTCATTTTCAGCAAAATGGTTTTCCTCCGACCTCTCCGATCCGCTTTCAATCACATTTCTTCTACGACTTGTTAACTCCTCTTTCTCGTCGCTATCTGTATATCTGCCTTCACTTTCTTCTCTTTGGACACCAGCTTCAACCTCTTGAGAGCTTTGATCTCTTTCACCCTCACTTTCTCCAGGATCAGGCTCAACATCACGCATATCGCCTTCGCTCTCTATCTCTACCTCCCCTTGGCCCTCTACTTCACCTTCACCTTCGGGCTCCACTCCTTCTCCTTCTCCCTCATCCTTTAGAAAAAGGGGGAGAAATCATCACTTAAATGTTTAAACAGAGCCACCACTTGCACTTGCATAGATTTTAAAAAAATAAAAGCATTCATATGCTAGTTTCATTAAAAATTAAGGGCAGTGGAAGAGCTATGAAGTCAATAATTAGAAGATTTTAGGAGCATTCCTCTAACATGAACAGAACTAAAAGACCACAAACTGTTAAGCACATAAGTATGTATATCCCTCTGACAACTAGACTAATCACACTATTCCACTTTTAAATAATATTTTTTTTAAAAGAAGAAACTGGGTGACAAAAAATTTTCTCTTTAGCTTATGCACGCAAAAAACTCCTACAATACAGTGTACGGACAAGTCACTTTCCCCTTCTAAACCCTTTTTTTTCCTTTGTTTTTTCTTTCTCACGGAATGGAATCAGCAACATAAAACGTCTGATCAATATTTCAGTATAATCTCACCCACTACAAAGGGTTGAGTTTGGCATCAATAGTATTTCCATGTTACTTTTATAAGCTGAAGTGCCACCATCCTCAAAAAACAGTAGATTAGATAAGAGATTGAAAAAAAAGTACTTTTATATCAATCTTGTAAAAGAACTGCCCATACAGCTCAAGTCTCTATTTTTTCAGAGGAAAAATGATTTGTTACTAATCACACTTTGATGTGGAGATACAAAACGGAAATAAATATTAAAGCATACATATTTAGACCAACTCGAACTCAGAACCTCATTATACAAAAACCTTCAGAATATTTTAGGACAATAGCTCTTAAAGACTGAAAATTAAAAGAAAAATCAGGTAAAATTAGAAGAGAAAAGAAACACCCAGACCCTCAACCCTAAATTCCCTGATGCACAGATACCAAACTAAAGCTAACGAGAGTTCTAAAAGCTCAATTCATGAGCAAAACTTTGCACTAATCAGCTTAGATCATTTTCATCATCACTTGCTTAAACCATATATCGCTTTAGCAATGCTTAAAAACGGAAAAAAATAAATGAACATTTCTTCTTCTCAATTGTGACGAAAAGAAAAAAGACCACAAATGTTTAAGAAAAGCATATACTAACACTACACTCGAAATTATCCAACAAAAACTTTTACACAAAATTACTTCCATTATAAGAGCTCCAAGGCGTCTCCAAAAACCCTAATCAAATAAACCTAAACCAGAGCTCAAAACTCTTCTTGACCTAAAAATAATCCAATAAATTGACAATATATATACATACATATATATATATATATATATAGAGAGAGAGAGAGAGAGAGAATTGAGAAAGAAGAAGAAGAGGAGGTTAGTACAGAGGCGTAATTGGGCTGAGGATTGGATTCGTGCTCGGAATCGACCTCTTCTTCTTCTTCGGACTGATCGCCGAAGAGGTTCTGCATCATCTGGTGCCTCTTCTCTTCCCCCATCTCTTTCTCTCTCTCTCTCTCTCTCTCTCTCTCTCTCGGATCTGATTCTGAGCTCGCTTTAGGTGTTTTGGGTTTTTTCTCACTGAAAGCGTTCTCTCTTCTTCGACTTCTGTATATTTGTGTGTTTTCGTTTCGTTTCCTTTTTTTTTTTTTAATGCTAAAACTGGTTTTAAGAAGAATATATATATATATATATATATATATATATATATATATTTAAGAATTATGAAGAATAATTTGCAGTAATAGTAATAGCTTCCAAACTTGTTCCCAAAAAAAAAATATATATTAGCTAAATTTTAAGTAAAATTTAAAGGATCAGCTAGTTAAATAGTTATTAAAAATTTAAAAACTAACCATAACGCATGTAAGAAATTTCTGATAATAGTAAAATTACACATAAAAATATTGTCAGAAATTTCTGACACGAATCAGAAATTTCTGATAAAATTTCTGAAAGAACTAGTTTTTAAATTTTTTGAAACTGTTACTTTTTTTAAAATCATGTTTACAAATGGCTATTTTCTTAAAATTCCCAAATTTTAAATTGTTAAGATTAGAAAAAATAATGCTTTTTCAAATTAACCCTTTCAATTTTAAGAATTTTAAATTAATGCAAATTCATAATCTCAAGATTAGAGAAATGTCAATTAGCTAAATTTTAAGTAAAATTTAAAAGGGCCAGTTAAGGATTTAGCCATTTTGCAGTCCATGTTTTAAAAATATAGCCCACGTTTTGAAAAATTAGCAAAATAGCCATCAGGTCACCATCTAAAAATCTATGACTAAAGAAATAAAATTTGTGACTAAATAAATAAAATACACAGTCATAAAATTTGTGACTATAGTCACAAAATTTCAAAAAATTTGAAATAAAAACAATAAAAAATTTAAACATCCATTAACAAAATAATCAACTCACAAATAAATGATTGCCTATACAACCAATTTCATAAAACTTATTACTAAATAAAAAATATCTCATAAATAGCAAAAAAATATGCAGCCAAATAAGTCACAAATTTCATGACTAGAGACACAAAATTTTAGACAATATTGTCTGCACAAACAATAAAAACAGAATTCAAAAAACTAATTACTACAGTCTCAAAAATCTAAACACGAATGTATGGCTATTTTGCTAATAAAAGCAAACATTGACTAATTGTTAAAAACATACTTAAAAATATGGCTATTTATTTAAAAAACTGAATTTAAAATGTTATCAAATTTCTTTATAAATGTGTTAATATTTTCTTTATCAGAAAATTTCTTAAAATTGTTATTTTTTCATATTTGAAACAGAGAATTTTAAGAAAATAGTTATTTTTTAGATGATGTTTCAAAATTTTAAGAAAGTAGCCATTCATAAATTTCATTACCTTTGTAATAAATTTATTAGTGTAAATTTTATCTGTAATTTTATCATGATAAAAAATTTATTGCATTGGTAATAAATTTTTTATGGTTATTTTTTAAATTTTCTAAAAATGTGGTTACTTTTTAAAAACACACCATTCAAAATGGCTATTTACCTAACTAATTCTTTGACACACGTATTATTTTCTCGAAAAACTTTATTCAATTTTGACTTGTCTTTTCAACTTACCCAAATAAATTTAAGTTTTTTTCAAACAAGAGAATTAAAAAGTTGTATATATACATAAACATTAAAAAATATAGAATAAATATAATACAAGACAATTAAAAGTTGTATATATAAATAACATTAAAAAAATATAAAAAGAGAAAAATTAAAACCAATAAAACTTGCACCTTTGGTTTGATAAAAGGAAGTGGTTGTGATTGGGGAAAAAAAAAAAAAGATCCCTACCGTAGGACCAAATATGTGACTGAGAATTATCTAAAGAACTTTTTTATTTACTATTTGATCCCTTATTTTTATTATATTACTATTTAGGCTCAGTTTAAAAAAAATCACTTTTACTCCAAAAAAAATGTGTTTTTTTCCACCAAAATTCTATAAAAAAAAATCCAAGAAACTGCTTTGAAAAAAACGGTAAATTAAAATTTAAAATCTTAACGATCCATAATAAATTTTAAGATCGTCCCTACGATTGGAACCAAAAAATGGTCTCTACCACAAACACTTCCTTGATAAAATGAGAATGAAAAAAAATGACAATTTCTATCCTTATGTCTGGTTAGGCAAAAAATACTTACGAATAATCGTTCTACTAACGAATAATCATTCTAATGGGATGACAATTCTATCATACACTAGAGAATCATCATTTCTTATACAAATAGAATGTCAATATCTTTCCAATCCTATAACTATCTAAAATAATTCTCGCTCGAAACACCCCTTTTAGAATCCATTATTTACTTCAATTTGTTGTTTAATATACTACCCATCAATTCAATAAAAGCGTATTTTTGTCAAATTAATTGTTTTTCTATCTCATTACAATTACCTACCAAGCATGAGAATAAATGATTTAAGAGTTAATTACACTGATCAAACAAACGGCAAAATTTCAATAATGTTTTCATTTTCGTTCCGTTGTAACCGTATGCCTATCCTAATTCTTAATTTATTCCACCAAACCAAACATATTGTAGGGTATGTGCTTGGAATCTAACTCTTCTGAGATTGAAAGAACAAGCATCGTAGCGCTCTCATAAACTTCATACATAGATAAAGCTTTTGCTCAGTTTACAATGTAAAATTACAAGAAACTTTACAACCTTTTAGATTTGGAATCGCTCTTTCTAAGAAGCAATACCCTAAGACACTTAAGGAAGGAATATATGACAATGTTCCATATGCATCACCAGTTGTAAGCCTTATGTATGTCATGTTTTGTACTAGGCCAAACATATGCTAGAGAGTTGGCATAGTGAGTCAATCTCAATTGAACCCAAGATCGGGTCACTAGACCTTGGTTAAGCTTCTTTTCAAGTATCCCAAGAAACGAGAAATCATACGCTAGTGTATTCCGAATAGAGTGTTGACCTTAAGGATCGCGATGTTCAATCGAATAAGGAGTTGAGAAAAAACGACTTTGGGATCAGTAATTACCTTAGGAGGCAGCACTATTTTATCGATGATTGTCAAACAAGCTTCTATTGCTAACAAAAATATGGAGGTCGAGTATGTGACGGCGCTAAGGAAGCAATGTGATTGCAGAAGTTCCTTATAAATCTCATGGTAGTTTATAAAGAAAGTAAGCCTATGATGCTCAATTGTGATATCAGTGGAGCAGTCGCTAACTACAAGGAACCAAGAAGCTACAATATAGATGTAGAGATATTGAAAGGGAGTATCATCTCATTATAAGATACACAAAAAGAAGATGTGATTGTGTGTAAGATAGCATCCAAGGACAACCATGCTAATACACTTAGGCATTAGCGATTAAGGTATTTGAGGATTATTTAGATAACATAGTGATGCTAACATGTCACATTTACAAGCATAAGATATGTTGGAGAATATCAGGAATAAGTGCCATGAGGCAAAAATGCAAATAACAAAATCTTTGTATTTTTTATATTTTTCAATGAATTACAGATTTGGCACATATCAAGTTTGTCCAAATTTATTGCTATAATTAAGCATATACAAGTACCTTGATTATTATCTCTAAGTCTAACATTCATTATCATATACATAAAGGTAATATGTAAAGTTAGATATGACAATGAAGGATAGTAACCTAAATTAGGCGTCTCTATATTGGTGAAGAAAGATTGGTCGTCTTCTTCAATCAAAATTAGTTCATTGTCTAAAGTTGAAATTTTATTTAGGACAAGTTAAGAAATTAGCCATTTTAAAGGTAAAGTTTGAATGATTTAACCATAGAATGTCAAAATTAAAGATTTAGTCGTAACATACGTGTATACATATTATGCATACACGTATGTTACATGTAACATATTATGTTACACGTATATTACGGCTAAATCCCTAATTTCATGAAAACAAGGGCTAATTCCTAAAAAACTAGCTAAAAAGTTTGGTTAAATCCTTAAAAATCTCTTTTATTTATTAATCAATTCGCAAACTGAGAAATTGCATTGGAGTTTATATTCACAGAATGTATCTTTTGAGTGCCATAGGTGAGAATGTTGTTAATACGGTTAAATAACTCATTTTAAAGGAATTGTAACTTAAAAGTAAGTGGTATTCTCTCAAGGTGTTAAACTAAAGTTGGGTGATCGACTATCCCACTCATTATTAAATTTTTTGAGTGATCAAAGATCATATGGTTATATAATCGAGTTATTCAAACATGAACATCATAAATCTTAAGATACAATAGTCGAAAATAATAATTAAACATCAACCTTCAACTCAGCTATAGATATTCTAAGGGGCTATCACATTAATATGGAGTCATTGTACACACTGAGTGAAAGTCAAAGCGTGCTTATATAGCTTATCTATTAATTTAAGTGTTCAAGTTTGTATATATTACAATCATATTGAAGTTTGTTAACTGCCAATGAAGTGATAAAAAAACCGATTTTGTTCATAATTGTCTTAGCTTGACATATTAGGTCCAATTGGTCCCCGTATTAGCTTATAAAATCAAATGGAAACCTAGATTAAGTTAATGATGATTCTTTTATAATATAATCATGGCTTCTATGCAAGCATAATTGATAGGTTAGTTCATATTAATTAGATCGAACATGCACTGGTTGCCAAAGCCAACTCACGCCCAGAAGAGAAATGCTTGCCTCTAATTTCTAAAATTACTTTTTTCTCATATAAAATTTTTCATATATGCTTCCTCTAAATTTTATAAATTTTACATATTTTACCTTACTTTTTGTAGCATTTTCTTTCGTACCACTTTTAAATTTAAAAAACTTATTTATATAAAAATATTTTTAAAAAATTTAAAAATCTTACTGCTAATTGGGTAGGAGCTCTGGTCACCATGTGATATTATAAAGATTAGATGAAGTACTATTTAAGTGAGAACAAAATCATTTAAGTATTTAATTTTAAGTAAAAAGATAAATCTTGATTTGAATCAGTATTTAAAGTTCAGGAATCATCTAAATAAATTATTTCTTTAAAGTTAAATTTATAATAATAGGTTTATTATTTTAATTCAATAAAATTTCAAGTAAGAGTTGGGCTTCTTTTGGACTAACTTTGATGAAAGAGGTTATTTCTTGTTCAAGCCTAACTCTTTCTCCCAAATTTTTTGGAAAAATTTGCTGGGTTCTTCGTTAACTTAATTATGTTTGGCCTTGCTCGCATAAATCCCCTCCCCATGAAATGGATTTGCCCTCAAATCCCGCAGTGGTGCAACAACATAACATGAACGTTGATGAGTTGAAACTGAAGTTCTTTTTGTATAGCAATTCTTCAGCAATTTCACCTTGCTTTTAGCTTGTATCTTCTCTTCCACGCTTACAACCCCTCTTTCTTTATCACTCTATTTTCGTTTGATCAAACTTTTACTGTAACTTTGATAGATCTTATATTGGAATTAAATGAATAAATGTGGTGTTTTGTTTATTATGCATGAAGGAGTGCTTGTTGATGAAACCATCATACTTTATGTTTTTATCATATTGCTATGGTCGCTCAAGTAGAAGACCCACAGTTTGCATCAGAACTGCATCACACAACATTTTATCTTCATACTTCTTAATTCGAAATGAAACAAGTACTTGCTTCTTGACTTTCACCTTGCAACAATTATTCAACCATTGAAAATTGTATGGCTGTAGATACTTGATTGTATACAAAGCCCAAAATTTTCCACCATCATATTCTAGCCACATTAGTACAACTTCCACTCTATAGCCATGCAAGACATCAAGTCTTGAATACGACAGCTGTTGGAAAATTTTGAATGAAATTTTATTTTGGCTTTTATGTTAGCATTGCCATTTGCTTTCTTTTAATTATATTAACTATCTTGTTTAATTGCCTTTTATTTATCTAGGCTATATGCGTTTGGCTTCATGGCCTTTATAGCTCTATGTTTATATATATATGTTGGTGGCTGGACTTTATGTCACCTTAAATAGTTTTTGTTATTTATTCCACCGTTTGCATTGGTTTGGCTTATAATGGCTTTTAATTCTTTATCCATTTGCTTTTATGTTTATATGTTTTTCTTTGCTGTCTATACCTTTGGTAGTGACTTATTTATGTTTAAATGCAATGAACGTTGGGCAATCTTATAGTCGAATATTTATTTACTGCTTTTATCACTTTGTGAATGGCAAAACGTCTTTTGACTTCAAGTGGCTTTCGCTTGTTGTTCTTTGTTACAGTTACTTGAGTGAACATATATATTTTGTATTGCTCTTGTTCGCAAGACACAGAAGAAGAAAAAAGGAAAAAGAAGAATACTTATATTGCTTGAGTGTAATTGTTGAGAAAGGTGATAGAGTTTGGTCATGGTTATTGTTCGCCGGAAGCGGTTTTCGTTGTGCTAAGATTATCGCTTGCAGTCGTTGTATCCTGGGAGACATATGCCGTAATATCCTCGAGCACCGTCAGCGAGGGGCGATTCTATTTTAAGGAAAGCGTGTGACACACGTGCCTCGGCTTCCGTCTTTTCGTATCGTCGTCGTCGTTAGTCTATTCGGTTTGTGCTTAACTTTAGAGTTAATTTTACAGTAATTTTCTTTCAATATTACAGCACATGTTTTATTCCTATTTCTTGTTCATCTTGTATCATTTTTCTAACAACAGCAAGTGTGAAAAATATTGTCATGTGTTGTCTGACGTCATCTTCCTTTATCTTAACACTCAAAACACGCATCGACACCAATGTTTTTCCCTCCACTAGATACTCCATGTCGGCGTCGCTAACATCTTCAAGTGGTTACATAGTGTTAGTGTTTTGTTCATCATCAATCACATTCTCATCATTATCCTGCATCACCATGTCTCTACTATTTGGGCATTCACTTGCCATGTGTCCCTTACCTTGACATATAAAGCACTTCATATTGTGATTGCAAATAGGTTTTGTCTCGGTTGAAGCTTTTTTATTTGCTGTGGATATGGTTTGTGTTGTTGCGAGTAGGTCCACAAGTCCACCTAGGCCTTTGGACAACGATTCTTCAGTTACTCTTTATTTTTGTGTTATTTCTCTTCGTTGTCTTTTTGTTGGATTGACCTAAATTGTAAACAAACCAGAATATATAAGAACACCACAAAACTTGCAAGACTTTGGGTCAATAGATATTGACCTCAAAAAATAGTGGTTTGGATAAATGGGTCCTAATTCAAATTGATGTTTTATTCTGGTTTGAACAATTTCACTATAGATGCATGTTTTGTATCAACGTACATAGGTTCCTTGTTGAATTACTAAATTCAACTAGAATTAATGTCTAATAATTTTTGTTGAACGTTATAAAAAAACTAGTAGCACGCAACAACATGTACTCTATTAACTAGTCAAGCGTACGATTGTACAATCGAACACGTATTTTGAGGTTCGACAGTTGTTTTAGAACGTTCTATAACACCAGTAGAACACAACAACGCATGCTCTACTAACCAATCGAGTGCTTAACTGATTTAGTCAAACACATGTTTAGGTGTTCTACTAGTGCTGTAGAACATTTGACAGCATCTGTCAGATATGTAGTTAGTATTTTTTTAAATTAAAAAAATTATTTAATTAGTCAAAATCATTGGTATAAGCTTACTTGAAAATTGAGATTTTGGGAATATTTTACACCTTAATTATGTGAAAAACATGATAATTACATGTTCGACTGAGGTGTCGAATATTTTGTAGTATCAATAGAATACAACAACACATGCTCCACTGACCAGTAGAGCACTCGAATGTTATTCTCAAACATGTGTGTTTGTGTTCAACTGGTGCTGTAGAACGTTTGACAATACCTGTCAAACGTGGAGTTAGATTTTTTTTATTTCAATTTAATCAAGCAAAATCATTGGTATGGACTTAATGATTGCGGTTTTGTGAATATTTTATTTCCAAATTGCACAAAGTACACAATTATAAATTTAGTGCTTCACACTTAGGTGTCGTTTGGCAAACGGGTTCAGATTGTGGCAATTTGAATTTTTTCATTTGAATTAGAAAATTTGAATTGGGTAATTTAAACGAAAAATTTAAATTATTGTTTGGGTCAAATAATCTTATTTAAAAATATTATTTGAATTGTTATTTGGGTAGATATGAAATGTGTGATTTTGAGTTATAAAAAGAGTGGTTGAAATATCAAATTAAAAAATACTATTCAAAATGAATTCAAACTATTAAAATTTGAGGGGGGGAAGAATTTGATTTTGAAGGGTTTGAATGAGTTTTTTTCATTTGAATTTTATCTTAAAAAAAGTTACCAAACGGCGATTTAGATTGACAAATTCGTTTGAATGGGCCAAGATGGGTTCAAACCCGTTTGCCAAATAACCCCTTAGTGTACCACTAGGTTTTAGCCACGCTCTGTGCATGTAGACCACGTGTAAAATAATATAACGGATAAAAAATATGTTTTTAAAAAGGGAATTTTAAGAAAATAGCCATTGTTTACAAAATGATTTTAAAAAATAGCCACAGTTTCAAAAAATTTAAAAACTAGCCCTTTCAGAATTTTTTGACACGTGTCAGAAATTTCTTACAGCACATTTTATGTGTAGTTTTGTTATTTTCAGAAATTTCTTACAGTGTGTAATGGCTAGTTTTTAAATTTTTTGAAACTGTGGCTATTTTTTGAAAACACACAGTTCAAAATGGCTATTTACCTAATTGACCCTTTTAAAAATTTGATTTTTTTGTTATTTTGAATAATTAAGGGGTTAAATTTATCATTTAATTAATATAAACCCATGGGCTCTTTTAAAAATTTTCAAACTTAAAAAATAAAAATAAAAGCTTAGAGCAAATAAAACTATAAAAAGTAGTTATGGTAAAATATATATATATATGACAATGGGTGTCAAAAGATTAATAAAAATATTTTAAATCCAACCGTGTTAATAAAAAAAAATTCGAGATCATTATGCCCAAAAAATAACTGTTGAAACAATTAGAACAAAAAGTAAAAAAGAAAGAGAGAGGAGAGAGAATTTGGAAAAAAATCGCTCAAAATTTGCAAAAAAGCCCTTAAAATTTTTAAAAAACCCCTAAAATAGACATTTAAATGCAATTTTATTAAAGAAAAAAATTTAAAGAAAAAAATATGGGACGCCACGTATCGTCTACAAAGAACGCCACGTATCGTCCAAAAGGAACACCACATGTCACCCATTTCTTCGCAAGCATGGAAAAGACCAAGGAAAGAAAAAAAAGGAGAAGAACTAAAAAGGAGAGAGAGAGAGAAGGGTGAAGTTGAAGAAGGGAATTGAGAAGAAAATGAAAAATGGGAAAAAAAGTAAGAAATGGAAAGGAAAAAAATTAGAGTGCCAAGTGTCGCTCATTTGCAGCCCGTTTCTTGTTAATAGCCTTTAGAAACATATCATAGCTTAGTAAAGGTAGTAAGATAATTGTTAATGTTTGACGTATAGTGATTTGAAGATTAATAAGCATGATTCTTACTGTGTGACTAAGTTGACGAACGTTCTACAAATCAGTAGAACACCGCAACACGTGCACCACTGATCAGTGGAGCGCTTAATTGTTACAGTCAAACATATGTTGATGTATTTGACTAGTGTTGTAAAACTTTTAACATCACTTGTTGAACATGGAGTTAGATTGTTTTTTTTTTCAAATTTAGATAATTTAATTAGTCAAAATCATTAGTATGAAAATAATGATTGTGATTATGTGAATATTTTATTTCTTAACTAAACAAATTATGCAATACCATATATTTAGTATTTCACACTTGATGTATCACAATTTTTAATATTTTACGTTGTAGTGTTTTCAAGATAAATAATTATGTGATTTAAATATACTTTTAAAAGTTTGTCACTCCCGATGAGGCGCTTTGCTCACCAATACGACGTATTGCTTTGTTCTTAGCTCCGTATTATAATCAATTTCGATGATAACTAAGTGATAAACACGATTCTTACTTATTCGATTGAGTTGTAGAACGTTCTGAAGCCCCAATTGAACACCTCAACACTCCATCTGCTGATCAAAGGAGCGCTTAACTGTTATAGTCGAACACATGTGTTGGTGTTCGACTAGTGCTGACAACACCTGTCAAACATGGAGTTAGTTTTTTTTTTCTTATCAGTCAAAATCATTGGTATGGAATTAATGATAGTGATTATATGAGCATTTAATTTCTTATCTGCGCAATTTACGTGATACCATACATTTAGTGTTTCACACTTAGGGTACCTCTATTGTTAATGTTTTACACTCTACTAATAATAACATAATAATCATGTAATAGAAATATTAAGGAAATAACCATTTTTTGAAGGGTGATTCAAAAAAATAGCCAATATTTCAAGATTTAAGAAAATAGTCATTCGAAAAATTTATTACCTTAGTAAGAAATTTCTTACAACAAATTTTATGTGTAATTTTGTTATGGTAAGAAATTTTATGTTTAATCTTCCAATTTTTTTTATACAAATTATATACCATAATAAATAAGTGAAATACATAATTAAAATAGCTAGTATAACAACAAATTATCCTTGCCATAAAAAATGAAAGCGGTACAATTTTAAAGGATAAAGTAGGAAAATACATATGTGAAATAGGAATTTGAAGACCAAAACGCTGTCACTTTAATCTTCAAATTAAAGGTATTTTAGTAACTTAGGCTGATCAGAAAGACTTGGCAAACCTTGAAAGACAACTTAGCATTCACTAATCATTATATCGAGCAAATGGCAGAATCAGATCGAAAGGGTTTGAAACCCGAAAGATTGAGCTCATATAGTGAATAACATGAAAGCACGTGTCCAGTAATGAGCAAATACAGGAACTTAAGACCCTAAGAAAATTCAAACTTTCGCGCTTCAATGGAATTAGAAACCTATAAATAGAAGATAACTTGAAGAGAATGAGGACTTTTCACTTCAAAGGTTATCTAAGGCATAGTTTAAGAGAGAATTTCTCATTTTGACCCGAATCCTAATATTCATTTAGATTTCTTTGAGCGAATCAAGTTATGTATGAAAATACTGTTCCTAGCTAATTTTTTACACAAACAATACTCAAAATTCAAAATTTATACAATAATAAAAATAAATACATAATATTTTAAAATAATTGAATAATAACCAATTCATCAATTTTTTTTTAATGAAAATACTTCAATTTCACCGATTCATCAATTGCATGTATATGTTTGTGACGACACAATCAATTACCATCTATTACTACTATATAAATAATCGAATTATTTTTTTAGCCAAAAAAAATTGAATTACTTAAATATTTTCTTATATATATTTTTTAAAAATTGATTATTTATTGAAATTAAAGGTTAAAAATGGAGTAACTTTTACACATGACAAAACTTTTTCATAATTTGGATTAGGTTTGAGGAAATGTTAATGTTTGGATTTTGGTCAGGAAAAAAGAAAAAAGAAAAACGAGGAAACTCAGGTGGGCTCCACCGTCCAAAACGCCACGTGTCGAGATCTTATTGCAGGAGCATCTAAATCTCCGTCTACCCTCAACAACTCGTCACATGCTCTCCCTCTCTCTCTAAAACCACTGCCAAGAAAACGCCTTTCATATTCCCCCAAAATAATCAAATATATAAATATAGAGAGAGAGAGAGAGAGAGAGAGAGAGAGAGCGTTTTTCCCCAGAGCGCTCTCCAAACTACCAGCTTCGGATCCGAACCATTAGCTTCGTCCTCCGAGCCTCAGCCTCGGCCCGAACCTCAGTTTTGTTTCTCAGTTCGTTGAAAATTTCGCACTATTTCGATCACTTTATCTCTCTCTCTCTCTCTCTCTCTCTCTCTGCTCTCGAAGACGCCATTTCTCTTCCTCGATTCAAACCCTAAGGAGCTTTTCGCGATCAGAGCTCGCCGGAGGATCAGTTACGAGCTTCAATGGAGGCCTCTCGGCGTCACTGTGAGTTTCGCAACCTCCATTTTTTCGACCCTTCATAAAACCCTAATTTTTTTTTTTGCGCTGGTCGTTTTGCCATTTCGCCGCTTCCGAAGCCGAATCCGAGCTAGGGTTTTCGCGCTCTAGGCTTTGGGGCGGCTTCGTCGCAGCTCGCGGTGTCTGAATTTCGGGACTTTGTTCCCGATCCTACGCGGTTTCGCAAGTTGATGATAACTTGTCTTGGGAAATTGCGATTTTTCGCTCTGTTTGGCTGCTAAGAAATGAGCGATGGGAAAATAATTAGGGATAGTACTTTTTTTTTTCCTTCCTTTTTTGTTAAAATTTATGTTTCCATGGTTTCTTCCCTGGCATATATTAGTGTACCTTTCTCTTTCGCCTTTGTTTGCGCTTTTTTTGTTTTGTTTTTGTTTTTGGGGTGGTGGGGATAGGGTCTGTTTGGTTGTAAGATGAAATGGTTGGCATTAGAAAAACATCTGTCAAGGTTGTTTTCCAGATATATGTTAGTTTATCATTCTCATACGTTTAGAAGTGTTTACTTTAGTGCTTAGATTCAATGAGTAGGCATTAGTTATCCCATTCCTAGGCCAGAGATTTGGGGTTCAGAGCATCTTGTTCATTATACCCTCCTTGACTGTTTGATGTTTTTTAGTGGTGAAATTGTTTGTTTTATGTTTGTTCCTTGTATGGGATATCGTCTGATGCTTGCATTCTTGGACTGAATCCCAACACAGCATATATTGTTGAAGGGCTATTCTATACTAGGCTGTAGAGAGCAGATAAATCGCGGGAAAGAGAAATTGTTATTGGGTGCACATACATGCATATGTGTCAAACTAAATTTTGTAATGAAAAGAAAAAAAAAAAATTCCAGGCTTGAAAGGGTTATAGTTTTCTTTCAGTTATTGATTCTGGATCCATCTGAAAAATAGGACGTTGATCCTGCTATTTTAGCTATGCTTGTTGTTACATACCCTATGAGATTGACTGATCTTTAGCTAAAGCGAGGTTATTGCAAGATATGCAAAGTTTATTATGTGAGGAATGCAACAAATGGTTATAGTACTTGAACACTCATTCTATAAAGCTTTATTTTTAGGAGCGTGTTCAGATAGATGTAGTAATGTTATTGTCGTTTTCCAAGGAGCTAGTTGTATTGAATACTTTCTGCAGTTTAACATGGTTATAATCTGAATTACAGGCATTTTTAAGATGCCTAAATCAAAGTACCTTGTTGTAGATCACGGGTGATTCCATAGAAAGGTTCTTTCTAACTTGCAAAGTCATTGAGTCTTACATCTTGACATAGATCATGGCGTTTTAATATCTATAATAACAGTGTTGGTAGATGTATATTGTATCTTTTGCACATAGTATGCTAATTAATTTTGTGTTCATTCTTATTTACTTTTTTCCCATAATTTTTGTATCTTTTCTGGGATTCAATCTCATTTACCTGATATGCTGGTTTGGTTATGTAGGACAAGTTCCGGGTTAGGAACCTGGTTATTGGAGTCGTGGGAGCATACATGACGTTCTGAGGTGGGCGTCTGAATGACTCTTTTTGAGAAAAGTTTGGTATACTTGTATTATTCTAAATGAACCATAATAAGGTGGTGGAAATATTTAGTGGTCATTCACATTTTCTTTAGGTAGTTCTGTTATCATATAAAACCTCAGCTGCTGAAAACTTGTGGGTGGATCATCTATGCCTGGCAACGAAGTTGGAGACAGGGTCCACAATTTCTTTGGCCAGGAGAACCTGTCGCAGGGTCAACATCATTCACAGCCCATTGACGGGAACTGGCCAGGTCTAAGTAACAATTTGTGGGTTGAAGGCCAGAGACAGATTGGTGGTCCTTTTATCTCTGGTTTGAAGAATTATAATGTACAGCAACCAGGTAGCAATGATTTAGCCTCTCGACAAGAATTTTCTACTGTTCTTTCATGTGCTTACCATTTCATTTCAGATCATGAGTTTGGCCTTATTAGATATAGTTTTAGCTTTTAACCATTTTGGTTCTTTTTACTTTTTACCTTTTGAATGACAGAGCCGGACAGAGGTCATGGGAGCCAATCTTCACATATGCCTCATGGTTTAAATTTTACGCAATTAAATCTGAAGCCTGAGTTTGGCAGAGTTCAGTCTCCAAACCAGCAGCCAGCTCTTAATGGCTATGTGCATGGAAATCAGGCTTTTCAGACAAGGCAGAATGAAGCAAGCTTTTTGGGTGTGGATACAGATAATAATCGACATAATTTAGTAGCAAGAGGCTTATCTATGTCGCAGCAAGGAATAGCTCCTGAACATAATAAAAAAAATTCAATGAGGTTGGATGCTTCCGAATCGCCTGTGAGTTTTGATTTTTTTGGGGGTCAACAACAAATGAGTGGCCAGCATCTCAACATGATGCAGCCTTTGCCGAGACAGCAGTCGGGGAACAATGATATGCATCTACTGCAACGACATTTGATGCTTCAACAACTTCAAGAGTTCCAAAGACACCAACAACTTCAGCAACTAGACACAAGACAACAGAGTTATACGAATCAGGTTTCCTCTGTTGTAAAACAGGCAGGAGTTAGCCACTCACCATCCCTGATAAATGGGGTTCCCATCAATGAGGCATCTAATAATTTGTGGCAACCTGAGCTCGTGGCAGGTAGCACCAGCTGGCTGCAGCGTGCGGCATCCCCTGTTATACCAGGGTCCTCCAGTGGACATATGTTTTCCACTGAGCAAGGTCAGGCACTACGATTAATGGATATGGTACCTCAACAGGCTGATCAATCTCTATATGGGGTTCCAATTTCTAGCACAAGTGGCACACCTGGTTCCTATGCTCATATTCAAATGGATAAAGCTGCAATGCAGCAGATATCAGCCAATAACAATTCTGTTTCAGGTAATCCATATACCACATTTCCTGATCAAGTAAACATGCAAGAGGGAACTAGACAGGACTTTCAGGGGAAAAATATTTTTGGGTCCACTACTGGTCAAGGTTTAGGCACTGGGTTTAACTTGGAAAACTTGCAGCAAGTTAATCACCATCACCGAAGTCCTCCCATGCAGGATTTTCAAGGGAGGCAAGAAGTAGCTGAATCATTGGAACAATCACAGGAGAAATCACTCAACCAGGTCGCTTCACAGAATGCAGCTGCCTTGGATCCAACAGAAGAAAAGATTTTGTTTGGGTCTGACGACAATGTATGGGAGGCCTTTGGTGGGAGCGTAAGAATGGGAATGGGTGGTTATAATATTTCGGATGGTGCTGAATTTTCTACTGGATACTCTTCTTTACAAAGTGGTAGTTGGAGTGCTCTTATGCAGTCTGCTGTTGCAGAAAGTTCTAGTGGTGATACAGGTATACAGGAAGAATGGTGTGGCCCCAGTGTTCAAAATTCTGATGCTCCGACAGGGCAGCTATC
Source organism: Boehmeria nivea var. tenacissima (assembly GCA_018132145.1). Classification (NCBI taxonomy): domain Eukaryota; kingdom Viridiplantae; phylum Streptophyta; class Magnoliopsida; order Rosales; family Urticaceae; genus Boehmeria; species Boehmeria nivea. The sequence continues at coordinate 6,713,176 of CM030882.1, forward strand.
AAGTGTCAATCATGGTGGAAAACCCCAAGGAGTTTGGGGTGATAACAACTTTCAGCCTGCTAGACCATCTTCCCTCTCAGTTGATTCCAGTAGGCCTAATTCAAGTGTTAATTCTTTTGGTGTTCCTCAATTTCAGCAATCAGATTACAAAACTCAACAGGTACATGGTGACATGTTGCACGTTGATTCTTCTCAAAGATTTATTCCGAAGTTCTCTGAACAAGGAACTAAATGGTCTGATCGTGGTCATCCGCAAAAGCAATCCGTTGAAGGCAATCAAATTTATGGAAGTGTTAGTCATCCATCAGGGGCAGAAACAAATGCTAACAGCAATTCAGGATCTTGGGCTCGTCAACAAATTACAACCTCTCATAGTAGTGATACCCATCCTTACAATAGGACAAATGGTTTGAACTTCATTGATTCTGTGCCAGCAGATGGAGGTGAGAACTTTAGAACGCCTGAGAATAAAAACACATTACAACCTGCGCAAAGTGTTGATGGTAAGAGGGGGATGCATGATGAGTTAGGCCATGTTGCCGGTATGTGGAGGACTGATTCTACTACAATGTCAAATGCTGAGCTGGAACCTACAAAACCTTCCATCGGAAGCCCACAGGTTGGGAGGAATGCTTCCAGTTTGAATAGTATAGCAGTAGCAAACTCCAGCTCTATGAGACCAAACCAAGAAGGCAAGCAACAACCTCCTAATAGTCAAAAGCTTGATTTCTGGAAGGTTATAGATTCTTCTGTGAAATCTAAAGGAGCTGAAGGTATGGGGAAAAACCAGCATAATCATGGTAAGAGTCCTCAAATTTTGGAGTCCTCGGGAAATCATAGTTTGGATAGGGGAATGGTTGAGATGAATGAAGTGGACAACTCTAATAACAAGGATAATTCCACCGAAAGTTTTCAATCTCTTCATCATACTTCTACCGCTAGTTCAAAGGACAATGCTTGGTCAGATGTTGGTGATTCTCGTAATTTTCCCGGAGGCAAACAGAAATCCTCTGGAAATGTTGGTCGGAGGCCCCCTGGGACTCGCAAATTTCAGTATCATCCCATGGGGGATGTTGATGTTGACAATGAACCATCTTATGGAGCAAAACAAGTGACGCATTCACAGACCCTACCCCATCAGGTCTCACGGGGGTCAAGAGGGTATGACCAAGGCAGTATTGGTCCGTCAAATTTCATTGGTCATGTGGATAAAAGTTCATTGGAAACAGAACAGGTGAGCATTAGATCGTCCGAAGTTAGATAATGTAATCACTGTTATGTACGTAGTTCAAATTTAAATATTACATATTATTCGACTCAATTATGTAAAAAAATTCACATTTTCTCTAATTCAGGGGCATGGACCTGGTGGTCAAGCTGACACAAAGGGTTTAGATGCAACGCCTTCGAAAAGTATGTTTCCAGGATTTGCACCAAATGCATCTTCATTTGCCAGGGGCATCAGCAATTATGCCCCAAACAAAGTTCCACCATCAAGGTAGTTATATGATTGAAAAGTTTTATTGTCTTTTTATGTTTTGGTCCATGGTAATATCAATCTAAATAACTGGGTAATTGCTTTATCTCATACATGTTCACTAGAAATGCTAGTTGGCCTAGAAATATTGAACACCACATCGTGAAAATGTTTGACGATTTTTTTTCTTTTAAGATTGTTATCCTAGTGTCTGATCCTGAAGGAGATTGAGGTGCCTGCTTATAAATTCAATCTCTTGACGGGCCTGGCCTGCTTTTGTCTCTTGGTTTTGTTATTTTAGCTTACACCTTTCCATAGCTTGAAGTAATTTTCCTGTAGATAGTGGATCTATTCTTCTTAGAGCATTTTCCTTTCGATGTATAAATCACATGTACAAAGTGGGACATTGAGTTGAATTTGAGCTGAACTAGTTTGTCTTTCGTGCAGTCAACATATGCTTGAGCTTCTTCACAAGGTGGATCATCCAAGGGAACACGGTACTCCTCCACACCTCAGCTCTTCTGAGCGCAATATGTCTTCTGAGATGCCTGAAGCAGAAACTTCAGATGGATCTGTTGGTCATGTCCAGCGTAATCAGCCATCTAGTTTACAAAATTTTGGCTTGCAGTTGGCCCCTCCATCTCAACGTCTTTCCAGTACAGACCATGCTGTTTCTTCGCAGAACTCATCAAAAACGGGTTTTGGCTCAACTCATGCAACTCACGAAGCAGCAGAAAAGGGTCCCATGCATCTGGCTTCGAGAACCTCTGTTGTGCCCTTTCCCTCATCTTACGAACCATCCCAAGTACATGGAAATAATAAAGCTTCATACCCCAATGTTCAGGGAAGTTATTCTACAGCTTTCCCTTCTGGGTTTCCTTATGCAAGAAATCTTGAAAACCAGCACATACATGCTGCAAGTGGACAGATAATGGCCAACCAATCTGTTCATATGCCTTTTAATAGAATTTCCGCTGGTTCCAAACAGTTGGATGACTCTTTTGAAAGAGCTCAAGCTAGTCAGTTTATTCCCACACCAATATCTGATTTGTCTGCTAGTACCCCACAAAATAGCCTTGCTTCCTCAGCAGAGACATCCCGGCCGAGTAGTTCTGACCAAATCCAGAAGAAGGATCAAGTCCAACAGATCCTGGAATCAGATAGGGGACGAGCTACTCCTGTACAGCAAGGTGCCCATTCTAAAATGTTGCCAAATACATGGACCAGTGTTTCACGTGAGCAGCCTTCTTTTGGTGCCCAGCCTTCACAGGCTGCTTCCAGTTTGTTCAAATCTCAGCTTCAGTCAAATGACAGTTCGGTAGCAACATTCCCTGGACCGCCAAAGTTCAATGAGCAAGATACTGCAGAAAGAAAAAATGAATTGTCTGGTACGGAGGTTATTTCAGCAGCTTCACATAGCTTTGTTGCAAAGGAACAACTGGACAGAGAAATTTCTGGGCAGCAAGGGTTGCCTGAAAAAGTTGACAGTGCGCAAAAGACATTATCTGGATCGCAGGGAAATGACGCTGTTGTAAATAATTTCTCTGAGGCATCTATTGCGAGCCATGCGGCCACCCAAAGAGATATTGAAGCTTTTGGCCGTTCTTTAAGACCGAATAACAGTTATTCCTTACTGCATCAGGTGCAGGCTATGAAGAATACAGAGATCGACTCAACTGATAGGAGCACAAAGAGGTTGAAAGGTTCAGATCATGTAATGGATTCTCAGCAGGTGGGTTCTGGGGTTGGTACGCCATCGCCGTATGGATATAATAGTGCAGTGAGAGATTCACCACCTAATCAATCCACAGTTCCTTCTGGAGATCCGAAGATGCTAAATTTTTCTTCCAAGCTTGGGGATGCACGGGATTCAAATGCATCTTCTCAGGATATGTTTGCATTTGGTCAGAACATTTCTAATAATTTCCCTTCTAGTAGTAGTAATGCACCTTCTATTAGAGGCGAGCATCCTCAGATTAGTCCTCGGATGGCGCCATCTTGGTTTGATCAGTATGGAACCTTTAAAAATGGGCAAATTATGCAAGCATACGATATGCAGAGAACTTCTGCTGTTAAGTCAGTTGAACAACCTTTAATGATTGGAAAGGTGGCTGATGATCAGCATGCTCGAGACTCAATGGAGCAGGGTAATATAGCTGCTGATGGTGGTAAATTTGGCAACATCCACCAAGTTTCTGCTCCCACATCTGCAGTCAGTGAGCATTTCACTTCCCCGCATTTAATACCTCATGCCAGTGATCAAAGTTTGGTTGTTGCAAGACCAAAGAAGCGGAAAACTGCAACATCTGAACTTGTTCCATGGCATAAGGAGTTGGTGAACATTTCCCAAAGGCTTCAGACTATCAGGTTATCATCATGAAACAATTTCTTAAGGATAAATGTTACGAGTTGATATAAAATGGTCCTGTTTTTGGTTTCTTTTTAATTTGAGTTTGTTGCTTTTTCCCATCATATGGAACACTTGCAATTATCTGGTGTTATTTGCATGCTTGTACATAGGTTGCAATTGCCTAAACACTCCTGGGTGTTTTTGTTGTTGTGACTTTGGCTATTCTTTTTAATGTGGAATTTCTAACAACTGCCAATGTCTTTTCCAGCGCGGCAGAAGCAGAGTGGGCCAAGGTGACAAATCGACTGGCTGAGAAGGTTTATTTATACTTGATCCAATTGATATAGTTTAGCTTCTTTTGAGGTTTTCTTTAATATTTTTTTTGTTTTTATTTTTCCTTTCCTGATATCTTGTCCTTTTCTGGAGTTTTCTTACTGGTTCATATCGTGCCTTAGGTGGAAGAAGTCGAAATGGTGGAAGATGCACCGCCAGTGATTAGGCCAAGAAGAAGGCTCATCTTGACAACACAACTCATGCAGCAACTGCTTCGCCCTCTCCAGCACCAGTTCTCTTGTCGGATGCTAGCTCACAGTCTGAGAGTGTGGCTTACTTTTCTGCAAGATTAGCACTCGGTGATGCATGCAGTGCAGCCGGTTGCTCTGAGAGTGAAGCAGCATCGCCGGGAGACGATAAAAATCTGTAAGAATCGTCTGAAACCTATATTACCTATATGACTTTGATGGATCACGTCAATATTCTATGGCTTCAGTATTGTTCATGCTAACATTGATTTGCACATGCTTTATAGCTCGTCCGAAAAACTTAAAACGCCTAAGAGAGATGATCAATACTTCTCAAAAGTTGTTGAAGACTTCATTGGCCGTGCACAGAAGTTAGAAAGTGACCTATTGAGGTAACCTGTTGTGCTTCATGCTCGAATTTTTTAATTTGAACTTATGTCATTACTTGTGCTTCACAACGTACCTTGTTTCGCAAATTTTTAATTTGTTTTTACTCTGCCTATAAATGCAGATTGGACAAGAGAGCCTCACTCCTAGACTTGAGAGTGGAATGCCAGGATCTGGAGAAGTTTTCTGTCATCAATCGATTTGCCAAGTTCCATGGTCGCGGACAAACTGATGGGGCTGAAACTTCATCAGCGTCTGATGGAACTCTAAATGGTCAGAAATTGTGCCCCCAGAAATATGTTACTGGACTTCCAATGCCTAGAAATCTGCCAGACAGGGTACAATGTCTTTCACTTTGATAATTAATTAATTGATTTTTCCATCCTTTTGTCAATTGTCTCCACGTCCCCAATGCTCTTTCTTCCATTTCATTCAACTTATAAAATGGCACTTGCTTTGCCACAAAGTAGAACACAGAGGGGACTGTAGAAGAGTGAGAGAATGGATTCTAGATGTCTCCTTGAAAGCAATGGAGGCTGTTAGATCTTTGAATCTAGGCCGTCGATGTTGTTCTTGAAAATTATAAGATGGCCTTTGTATACTTTGAAAATCTAGAAAGAATACTTCAATGCCCCATCATTTTTTTTTAGTAAAGGGGAGGATAAAACTGCGGCCTCGTACTTACAAAGATGTTCACAATGCTATAATCCCAGCTATTAAATTATGTTACTCTTGTTCTCATTTAGCCCTCAATGTACCCTTTCTGGAGGGCCGGCGCAGCGGTTCTGAATTTTATTGTTAATCTTACTGCAGGAATTAGGCATTTGACCATAAAAATTTTTTAATTTCGTAATTATTTGAATCAGATCTTTCGAATTCACACAAGAAAGTTTGTAAGTTTTATGTCCGAATTTCGGCTAACTTTTGAAGAGTAGTAAGTGTGCTGTTCCGTTTCTTTTATATTAATGGGGTCTTGACTTTACCATGAAATGGGTCACAGGTTTTAGGTAGTGGTGATAGAATTCTAGTGCTTTGAAAACTAGGATTAGGATTTTGGAAATTTTGTATGTACTATCCAGATTCCCCTGTGGTACTGAGTAACATGATATTGTGGTTTAAAGGAAATAGTACACGTGACATATATGACACGTATATTTTGTATATATATATATATATATATGTATAAGTATGTTTGTGTGTGTGATAAAACTTCCCAGTCATAATTTTGGGAAACTCAGTTCTACTAGATCGAGTGGTCCATTTTATTTTTTATTTTCATGGGTCATTGATGGTTGTAAATTGATATTTGCATTACTTGGAGTTGGGAGCAACGAACGGGTCATGTGCATTTGGGAGTATATTTAAATCGTCAATTGGACTTGAAGATTTGCTTTTTAACGGTACTTTTTGCTTTCCCTTTTCTTTTTTAAAATATTGGAAAGCTTTTGAACGTTATTTTTGTTTGTTTGTAATAATGATTAGGTAAAAGTCGTGCACCATAAAATGTCAATCAGTTAGGTAGGGACAAAAAATGTGCTTTTTTTTTTTTTTTTGAATGGCGATTCTTTAATCAGCAAAAATAATTAGCAAGTTTGTTGAAACGCATAATTGGTAATCATGTGAGATCTTGCCGTCTCAGCACCAAAGTTGAAATAGGCTAATATGTCATATGTGGGTCTTTATATTTTATTTTATTTTTTGCAGTGCAATGGTCAATTGGTAAAGCTCAAAAAAAACAAATATAAAAAAAAAAAAATTGTGGTCCATATTCTACCTTCTTTAGAATGTAGTTGACAGCTGGCAATGAAGTCAATCGTGACACCAATAATTTGTAATCTCATCATTATTGTTGGTAAGTTATTGCCCAATTCTTCACGTCACGAATACATTTTACGGTTCGGATCCAATATGTATCGCAGTCCATCTTTGACTAGATATGTTTTGGGTTCAGCAAGGGGGTCCATTTTGCCCCGCTTCGTATAATCATTTTAGGTCGCACAGAGTTTTGAGACCAATGGTCGGTGGGTACACATTTGAATATTAGGCTTTAAAACACTGGATTATTGCTAGACAAAAAGAAAAACCAAAAGGAAAAGGGAAAATTTATCCTCCCACATCGTCTTTAGGGAAGAAGGCAGAATCACAAGAAGATTGAAGGCATTTGAACATTCAGATCTTGGAATGCCTGGATTTTGTGACCTATGAATTTTATAAATATCATAAAATATCAATAACTTTAAACCTCGGACACGAAGGGGATCTCGTGTTGTAATTCACGAAGAGGAGAGGAGTAAACAATGACGGTATAAGAAGGGAGTCTTTAGCATATAAGATCCAGTGTACTGCATTAAAGTTGTGAATCACTTTCCATCACGTGGGCGTGGCCCCTCGGACGTAAGCTTGGCCGTACCGCGTTACTGATTCTTGGTGTCATTTATTTTCTGTTCTCGCGATCCATCTAATTTTTGTTATTGTTTTAAAGGTGTTCTTGACTGTCGTCAGTGGCAGAGCCAGCAGTCAAATTCCGTGTGGGCGTACACCAAAATACTTTTTTATTAAAAAAAATACTAGATAATCAAAATATACAAAGCTTACAAGCTAAATTACAATATTATTCAAGAAGAACTAAAAACACAATTTTTTAGCCAAAAAAAAAAAGCTAGATAAGCACATTAAAACAAGTATAAAACATATTACAATTGGTGACGAGGAGTTTTTATTTTCTGAAAGCTCGCGAAAATTAGATGAAGATTAACCGGCAGTCTTGTGTTCTTTAATGTAGAAAACACTACAAAACACCTTAATTTCTTTTCCCATTCTCTCTCTTTCTCTTTCTTTTTCTCTATCACTTTTCTTGGTGTTCGTGCGGCTGCTCGGTGGAAACTCACTCTAATCGCACAACACTAATATTCACGCTATATCACCAAGCTAATTGATTTATGCCATATGGCACATGAGCTTTTGATTATAAAAAAAAAAAGCCCACTATAGGTAAAGGCTTAAATGCCTTTTTATTTATTTTTTTACTATTTTTTTTTCATCCTCACTTAATCAACTGCAATACTTGCCATTTCTTTTTTTTTTTTTCTCTTTTTTTTTGCTTTTGTTTTTTTCTTTTTGGGGTTTAATGTCATGGTGGGATGATTTGTGAGGATATTGAGTGTGGACTAACTTATAAATTGAACAAAAACTATTGCGTCAAAAAAAACTAAACTAAACAAAAACTAATGAATGTGCTTGAAAATTTCAGTGTTAAGCCCACACTCGGCATGCTATGACTCCGCCACTGACTATCGTAGAACATTGTTCAGGAACACCAACACATATTAGTACTTTTTCAATGACATTTGAACAAGAGGAGGAAAAAGATACTTTATTATTTTTATAAATCTCATTATACATATGTGTATCTCATAAGAATAAAGGATGAATCATTTAATGTGTTTAAGGCTTATAAGGCTGAAGTTGAGAATAATTTAGAAAAGAAAATCTAAATGCTTCGTAATGATAGAGATGTTGGATATTTTTCAAACGAATTCGATTCATATTCCGAGTAACGTGGCATTATTCACCATAGAACGAAACCTTTTAGTTCTTAACAAAATGGATTAGCTAAAAGGAAAAATAGAATATTTACGGATATGATTAATTCAATGCTCATTCATACTAGTTTACCAAATGATTTGCGAGGTGAAACCACGGTAGGATTTCTTTTATGAAAACTAAAGTTCATCGTATAAAGTGTGAAAAGGTAGAAAATCTAATTTGAAATCCTTTATGCTATGAGGCTGCATAGGTTTTGATAGAGTTCAAATGATCCTAAATCTCATCAATTAGGACAGAGAGGAATTAAGCTTGTTTTCGTTGAATATGCGGAAAATTTCAAGACATATAGATTATTGAATTTAGATTCTAATATCATAGTAGAGTCCAAAGATGTTGAATGTACTGAAAATAAATTTCTTAATGATTCTAATAATGAATTAGAACCTATTGTTAGATCATCACATGACTTGGATCCTAGTTCATCTATGGACCCACGTTAAAGGAAAGAATCTAAAATTGCTTTTGAATCTAGAAGATGTCAACGTAAAAGAAAGAGAAGTCATTAGGTATTTATTCTCAAGCTTTATCCTCTTTGGTAAAGGGGATAGAGATACTTATCTATCTTAACCTAGAGGAAGAATATCCTAAAACATTTAGTGAAACTATGTCATCTACATTCTACAGATGCTTGGAAATAATAATAAAAAAAAAGTTTACAAGTTAGTCAAGTTTCTTTATGGTTTGATATAAGCACCAAGGTAATGACATGAGAAATTTGATTTAGTTATCTTGTCGGATGTTTGGTAGGAAGGAAATTTGAGAAGAACGAAAAAGGGAGGATAAAAATTAGTAGTGGAGCCATAAAAAGTTATCTCTCTATATGTGAGTGGAAAATGAAGAAGAAAAAACAAAGATGGGCAAAATCACCAAATTGATTTTTTTTCCCTTCTAAATATTAGAAGCAAAAAAGACACCAAATTGTCTTTATCATTTTCTTTCCTTCTTGTCATACCAAACACTATGTGAGAAAACTAAAATCTTTTCCATCATTCATATTTTCCTTCCACCGTATGGTTTCCATCCCTCTCAATGTCCTTCCTTCTTACCAAATAGAGTGTAAGTGAAGGTTTAATGCTTAGTGCACCTTCATGCATGTATGAACAAATTTTTTAAAATCTACAAACTATTAGAATCTAAGTGGGAGAATGTTAGTGTAGATTGTAATGGGTGGGTACCGAAAAGGCTAAACATAAGTAAGAGTTGAAGGTTTTATCAAGGAATATGTGTTGACGAAATTTTAACAGAAACAACAAAGTGTTTTGGGAATTATTTGTGAGTAGAGGCGTAGGAACTACTTTCCTTAAGGTGTTATTTGCCCCCACTTAGTGCTACGGGTTAATGGCAAATTACCTCCCAAGATACAACACTCACACACAATCTCACAATAGCACACTTATGGATTATCAGAAAAAACGACAAGTAAAACGTACAGAAACTGTAAAACGTTTATTTAGTTTATTTGTGAACAGTCGCAACTATTCACCAACAGTCGCAACTGTTCAAACAGTCACAACTGTTCCAACAGTTGTAACTGTTGAGTTGTTAACCGAAAATAACTGTAAAATACAGTTATTTAATATATCCAAACGTCACTTAAATCTGACCGTTGGATCGCAACTCTTCGCAATCAACGATCCCGATTTAATCTGGGAATAAAATAAAAACGAAAAATATTCGCTCCTATGCTCCTTGCGACGATGCGTACGTGCGCCTAAGATGCGCCAAATGCGCCCTAAACGCCCAATCGCACAGCGCGACGCTTCGCGCCGCTACGCGGTAGTGTGGTAAGGAGCATACTCCTTACCACACTCAACTATAAGCCTTTAGCTCACTATCCCTTATAAATCCTTCAAGTCCTACATCCACTAACCATGTGGGACTTTGGGTTTCTCAATGACTTTTGGTTTTCCCAATAATAAACTAAACTACAATCTAACTAACATTCCCCCACTTAGATTGTAACATTTTCCAGATTCCATAGATTTGCTCACACATACATGAAGGTATGCTAAGCATTAAACCTTCAGTTAGCGAATGTACTTCAAAGCACTTTCAGAACAGTGGTGTGCTAAGCATTAAACCATATTCTTCAGCGAGAGTACCGCAAATACAACGCATATGAGCTACCTCAGTTTTACAACAGGTTTGAATCGGTTAGCGCTAATAAGGCCATGTGCACAATCTTGGTCTCAAGAACATTTACAAGAGTAAACCCAAGCTCTTGGTAGAAACGGCACCATTTCTTATGTTCACATAGGTGAAGTCACTTATATGTCTTAGCTACTCAAGACGTGACCTTCATTAAGAGCCTATGCTCAACCTCCAAACGTAGCTAACTGCACTGAACATCCTGGAAAGGACCCAACAAATTTCAGTGCCTCGTGAATCACTTATCAATGACTTGTTGTTACCCATTAAACTTATGTAATAGTGGTAGTGCTATTACAAAAGTTGGGTTACCATCATTGGTGATTCTTTCAGAAAGGTTTCAGTCCCATTCCACTAGATGTATCCTTTACTAGGTCTCTTGCAAGACCTTTAGTTAAAGGATCTGCTAGGTTCTTATTTGACCTAACATAAACAATACTAATAACTCCATCAGTTATCAATTGTTTCACATACTCATGTCTCAAGCTAATATGTCTAGACTTTCCATTATAAACTTTATTATATGCTCTAGACAATGTAGCTTCACTATTACAGTACAAAGAAATTGATGACATCGGTTGTGGCCACAACTTAATATCTAATAGTAGATTTCTCAGCCATTCAGCTTCTTTGCCTGCTGCAGCCAACGCAATAAACTCAGACTCCATTGTCGAATGTGATATACAAGTTTGCTTCTTAGATGCCCATGATATAGCTCCCTTAGCTATAGTAAATATCCATCCAGAAGTGGATTTATTGTCACTCGCACTTGAGACCCAACTGACATCTGAATAACCTTCTAGTACAGCTGGAAAATCATAGTAAAAGAGACCCAAATTCTTTGTTCTCTTAAGATACCCAAGTATCCTTCCAATTGCCTTCCAGTGCTCCGTACTAGGATTGCTAGTATATCTAGACATTTTACACACAGCAAAAGCAATGTCCGGTCTAGTACAATGCGTTGCATACATCAAACTTCCAATTGCACTTGCATATTCAAGTTGTGCAACTGCTCTACCAGAATTTTCTAGCAACTTAATACTAGAATCATATGGGGTGTTAGCTTCTTTAAACTTCAAATGCTGAAATTTAAGAAGCACTTTCTCAATGTAATGAGATTGACTCAACGCATAACCCCCACTATGTTTCTTAACTTTGATACCTAAGATAGTATCTACTTCACCAAGATCTTTCATCTTAAACTGTGAAGTTAAATATTTCTTAGTATCAAGTATTCCCTTCATGTTAGTACCAAAAATAAGCAAGTCATCAACATATAAACAAATAATTACACCAAAATTATTTGTGAATTTTGAATAAATGCACTTATCAGCATTATTATGTTTGAAACCATTTGACATAATCACAGAATCAAACTTTTCATGCCATTGCTTTGGTGCTTGTTTCAAGCCATAAAGTGACTTGACTAACTTGCAAACCTTTTTCTCATTTCCAGGTAGCACAAACCCTTCGGGTTGTTCCATATAGATTTCTTCATCAAGATCACCATTTAGAAAAGCAGTTTTAACATCCATTTGGTGCACATACAAATGATGTATCGATGCAATAGCCATAAGCACTCTTATGGATGTTAATCTAGCCACAGGTGCATACGTGTCAAAGTAGTCTATACCTTGTTTCTGTTTGAAACCTTTGGCTACTAATCTAGCCTTAAATGTTTGTATAGACCCATCCGTATTATACTTTCTTTTAAATACCCACTTACAACTTATAGGTTTAGATCCCTTTGGTAAATCAACTAACACCCATGTTTGATTTGACATAATTGAATCCATTTCATTATTTACCGCTTCTCTCCAAAAGAAAGCATCTCTAGATGACATGGCTTCACCAAACGTTTGTGGATCTTCTTCCTCTAAGTTGAGTAAAATAGGTATTTTATTAAGTACTTTATTTCTATCTCCCTCTACCAAAAAAGATAAAGCTTGAAAAGAAATAAAATCAGGACCAAATGACTTCTTTTTGCTTTCACCTTGACTTCTCCTAGGTTCAAAGGAAGTTTCAGATTCATTCCTCTTAGAACTAGGACCTATGTCATTTGATGATCTTACAACAGGTTCTAATTCATTAGTAGAATCATTAATAAATTTATTCTCAATAAATTCAACATCTCTTGACTCTACTATGATATTAGTATCTAAATTCAATAATCTATATACTTTGGAATTTTCTGCATATCCTACAAAAATACTTTTAATTCCTCTAGGTTTTAATTTATGAGATTTAGGATCATGAACTCTATAAAAACCTATGCAGCCCCATACTCTAAAGTATTTTAAATTGGGCTTTCTTCCTTTCCATATTTCGTATGGTGAAACTTTAGTCTTCATAGAAGGAATCCTATTGTTTACATGACATGCAGTTAATAAGGCTTCACCCCACAAATTATTTGGTAAACTAGCATGAATTAGCATTGAATTAATCATATCAGTGAATGTTCTATTTTTTTCTTTCAGCCAAACCGTTTTGTTGAGGAGTAAAAGGTGCAGTTCTATGGTGAATGATACCATGTTGTTCACAATATAAATCAAATTCGTTTGAAAAATATTCACCACCTCTATCACTACGAAGCATTTTGATTTTCCTTTCTAATTGATTTTCAACTTCGGCCTTATAGACCTTAAACATATCAAATGCTTCATCTTTTGTTCTTAAGAGATACACATATGTATAACGGGAACAATCATCTATAAAAGTGATAAAATATCTTTTTCCTCCTCTTGTCAAAACTCCATTATATTCACAAATATCAGAATGAACCAAATCTAATAATTGTGTATTTCTTTCAGCTTTAGGGAATGGTTTCTTAGTCAATTTTGTTTGAATACAAATTTCGCATTTATCATGACTAATATTACCATTGCAAGAAATTAAACCATGCGAAGACATATATTTTAGAGATCTAAAATTCAAATGTGCCAAACGAGCATGCCAAATATCAAAAGAATCAACAATATAAGCAGAAACATTAACTTTATTGATACTTAGTTTGAACATTCCATCACATGCGTACCCTTTACCAACAAAGGCACCATTCTTAGTCACAATACACTTATCAGACTCTATTACAATTTTCAGACCACTCTTACACAACAAGTTTACAGACACAAGATTCTTCCTAATTTCAGGAACATAAAATACATTCATAAGAGTAATTTTCTTTCCAGAAGTGAAATGAAGTTCCACGCTTCCTTTTCCATGAACCTTGACAGCATTATGATTTCCCATCAAAACAGAATTGCCATCCTCTTCCTCTTGGTACGCAGAAAACAAAGATCTGTCGTTACACACATGTATGGTAGCCCCAGAATCCAGCCACCAATCAGAGGACTTTGTTATTGCAGCCATGTTTGCTTCAGTAATCATAGAAATGATCCACTCAGAAATCATAGCAACAATGTCTTGAGATTTCTCTTCGACCACATTGGCCCTTTTGGAGTTGGAATTCGGATTGGTATTGGAAGTGCTTCCTTCTTTCCCTTCTTTCTTCTTGTTTCTGCATTCACTTGCTTTGTGGCCCTTCTTTCCACAATTAAAGCATTTTCCAGGAAATTTCTTTTTGAATTTTCCATCATTATTGGCTTTCAAGACACCTTTGCCTTTGCCTTTGTCTTTGTTGTTCTTACTTCCTTCAGCGACATTGACATTGGAATTATGAGGTTTTGGATCACGTGATTTAGTTTCCTCTTCAATTCGCAGATGTTTCTGCAATTCCTCCAATGACATATCATCCCTTCGATGAAGGAGTCTCTTTCTGTAATCATTCCAAGTTTGGGGCAGTTTCGCAATGATAGCCCCCACTTGAAACGACTCAGAAATCTCTACTTTCAGTTCACGAAGTTTCGTGACCAAAACTTGCAATGCATGGATTTGCTCCAAAACAGACTTAGTATCAACCATCGAGAACTCAAGATACTTATAGATCAGAAACTTGTCCGTACCTTCCTTCTCGGTTTTATACTTATATTCCAGTGAATTCCAGATTTCTTTGGCGGACTCTATTGGATTGTAGAAATCGTACAGGCTGTCCGACAGAGTATTCAGAATATGTCCGCGGCACATCACTTCGTCATCCGCACGCTTCTTGCGTTCTGCCTTCCTCTCTTCAGGTTCATTGTCGGTTGGTTCCGGAATTGGTTCAAGATTCGGATCCAGCACATATGCGATCTTCAGAACAGTGAGAAGGAAGAACAGTTTTCCCTTCCAGCGAGTGAAGTTTGTCCCATCAAAGCGGTCGAGATGAACATTCGGGTTCAGGAAAGATGTAACGTTCTTTTCAGCCTCCATGATTAACACCTTAAGATTGTTGACGAAATTTTAATAGAAACAACAAAGTGTTTTGGGAATTATTTGTGAGTAGAGGCGTATGAACTACTTTCCTTAAGGTGTTATTTGCTCCACTTAGTGCTACGGGTTAATGGCAAATTACCTCCCAAGATACAACACTCACACACAATCTCACAATAGCACACTTATGGATTATCAGAAAAAACGACAAGTAAAACGTACAAAAACTGTAAAACGTTTATTTAGTTTATTTGTGAACAGTCGCAACTATTCACCAACAGTCGCAACTGTTCAAACAGTCACAACTGTTCTAACAGTTGTAACTGTTGAGTTGTTAACCGAAAATAACTGTAAAATACAATTATTTAATATATCCAAACGTCACTTAAATCTAACCGTTGGATCGCAACTCTTCGCAATCAACGATCCCGATTTAATCTGGGAATAAAATAAAAACGAAAAATATTCGCTCCTATGCTCATTGCGACGATGCGTACGTGTGCCAAATGCGCCCTAAACGCCCAATCGCACATCGCGCCGCTACGCGGTAGCGTGGTAAGGAGCATACTCCTTACCACACTCAACTATAAGCCTTTAGCTCACTATCCCTTATAAACTCTTCAAGTCCTACATCCACTAACCATGTGGGACTTTGGGTTTCTCAATGACTTTTGGTTTTCCCAATAATAAACTAAACTACAATCTAACTAACAATATGAACTATAGGTTATTGCTTGCGTGGTAAGAAGTACACTCCCTATTGTACAGCAGAGCGATGGGCGATTAGATGTTTAGGGCACTTTTGGCGCTTATTATGTACTTTGAAGTTTGAACTTTGCACATATGCATCATCGCAAGGAGCGATTGAATGATTCTTTTTTGTTTAGGATCGTTTATCGATTAAATATGGACTATTGATTGTTAAGGGTTACAATATAATGGCCGAATTTAATTAACATGTTTTGAAATTCAAATCCAACGGCCAGATTAGAGTAATTGTTGGATTGATAGTTTAAAACATTTGATAACCGATTTAGATTGGCAGTTAATTGGTTCACAGTTTATGACTGTTGGTGATTGTTGTCTGTTGGTTAACGAAATAATTGACTGCATTTAAACCCAAAAATGTTTTTAGATTGGTTAGCACAGTTTTCATTTTGTTCTAAAAAATTTCATAAGAGTGCTACTTGTGAAGTTTGCGTGTGTTGTACTTTGTGAAGTAATTTGTCAATCAAAGCCGTAGCATTAAGTGAGGGCAAATAACACCTTAAGTAAAGTTTTCCTACTCACTGAATAATCCCTCTGAGCACTTTCTGGTTTCAAATTTTCTTTAAGACTTTTTGTGTTTGAGAAATAAAGGCAAAGACTGGTATTTCGAATAAATAAAAGGGAGGATTATGGTATTTTCTCTTCGAAAAATATTTTCATTATTAATTTGAATATCAACCTGAACCTGCTCAGAGTAATATTGAACAACTCTTAGAGCTTTTCAGTCTACAAATTTCTAATATATGTAAAGCAACAGCTCTTGATTTTATGAAGCAATACAGTAAAAATGAAATTTTTTATGGGAAGTCCCCTTCAAAGTTTTTTCAATACGCTATCGGATATGAGAATTCTCCTTAACTTGATAATTTACGATCAGCCTTATCCCGTTAACTGGTTTTTGTCTCTTCGGTTGCATTAAAGGTATACCGTGTTCATGAAAGCTTTGATTTAATGCTCCTTCAGATAGATATCTTTCCTTCTGTAGATGAGATATTTGGTTTTACCGTAGCAATTGTAAAAGGCTAGAGTTTGGATGGCGTAACTTTTGATAGACTGATTTTAAGCTTAGTGGAAATTTGGAAGCAGATATCAATTAATTTTTAAAGTACCATATTCTCAGAGTATAATTAGTGTTGTTGACATATTGACTTCTTCAACAATCAGTTTTAGCAGTCCTCAATGCTGGCTCGTTCAAGTGGAATTCACTACTCATTTTGCAGCAAAAAGGTTTGGATAACTCTCTGATTCCACAGATTGGTCTGACCTTAGGTTGTTTTAGTTGTTTGCTTTCCTGAACGAGTCAGCCACTCGTGCCATTTTAAATGGTAGATCTTTAGGGACGTTTCTTCATTTTGAGGCTTTTTGTTTTTTTCCATTTTGTATTTTTGGCACTTGTATTTTTTTAAGGATTTCATTAAAATATCAAAATTATATAAGCACCAATGCTTTTATGATCAGCCCTGATACAAAAGACGGCTTAACCGTGACCGATATGGTAAGCACTGGTAAATTCGATTGAAGACGCTCAACGGGTGAAAAAATGTACACGTGGTACACTAAACTTCGAGCACAAAAAAATTTCTTTCAATAATACCAATATAATCGATGAAAAAAGCCAATTTATCGAGATTAAGAAGTCAAAGACACGAAGATCCCACATAAACCTGCACAGACAAGTACTACCAACATACACAATACTGAAGAGTGCGAAGACCACCTTAATTGTTCCGAGAGAAAAAAATGAAATATAAAATAAATGGCAGACAAATGCCTTATTAAAAAGCTCAACGAGACTACAGGAGGAGAATGAATCTCCTGGACTGATGCAAAAAATTCATCAACCAAGAAAAGCAAACAAGATCAGTGATCGGAACCCAAAACTGGGAATGACAAGCCCACGACGCGCCGGTACTGAAATCCAACCACCATCGAACCCCAACAAGAGGCAAAAGTACAATCCACAACAAGTGAAAACAAAAGTCCCACCAATGGCGTCCGTTTTATTTGAATTCTAACACACTTTCATTTGAACAAATTTGAGTGAAGCGCTTGGTAGATACCAGTTCCCTTCTTTCATTTATAATAATAATAATAATAATAATAAGATTAGAAAAACAGATTACTTGGAACTGAATTTTTTTTTTCCAGCAGATAATACACATAGCAATCAGCTTATTCGCTCTTTTAGCAAGAGATAAGGACCTATGAGCACCACCATTTTCACTGTCCATCTAAATTTTTACTACTTGCAAGAAAACATTTTCACTCAATCAACCTTTATTTCAAACCAAAGGAATAAAGATAACATATTTATTTCCCACATTCACTCATTTCCTTCCTGTCGTAACAAACAATAAAAAAGAATACAATATCCTAACTATCATTCCTACCTTATCTTTATCATTCTTTTCTTTTCCTCATTCCGTCCAAATAGTGCGTCAACTTCACCTACAAGCTGGTATGGTGGTTCTCATTTTAAACTCACGCAGCCGAAGCTCCAATCAGTTCCAACAAAAGAACATCTTTGCAAACATGAGTTTACATCTTCACCATTTCGTGATTCTTTTGTTCATGAAGAGAATCACAAGGTCACGCTTCCAGTTATAAATATCTGACAAAAATGGATGCATCGTAAACAGACTACAAGAACTTGACTTTCAAAATCCCCCAATCCCCCAATCCCCCAAAGTTTGGGATCATTTGTCTTCTGTGGACATGCCGCTTAAGAAATTTTGACGTGCATTTCCTCCCCAATCACAGAGAATATCTCATCCACCCTTGGAAAATGGAAAGAAACGACGAATTTACATGTATTTGTTATTATCAACAATCTTAAAACAAATTAAAGCAGCTCATGCTTGGATACATCATGCGATGTAGCAAATTCATAATTCTAAATAGAATTCAACTTTCTCAGGTTTTCAAGGTCAAAAAAAAATAAATGAAAAGGGTAAAAATGCGGCCATACTTCCACAAACAGTAAACTAAAATTGAGATCTTAGTTTGTGAGATCCTTACCTGTAAGTATCTACGTTCACTTCTGCAAGCCATGTTGTCAAGTAAACCTGCAATTTAAAGGGAATCGGTGTCACGAAGTTCTTGAAGCCTCGAGAGTTTTGATTGGCATTAGAGATGAATTTCTACCTTTTTTCTCGTAACTCACATGTCTAGTCCTAATCACAGAGACTAGGCAAAAAAAGAAAAGGAAAAAGAAAACAATATTGAAAATAAAATATGCATGAAGAAGTTTCATGATATAATTATGGATCATTGCGAACAAATAATGTAGAAAAATACAAGTATCGCATCAAAAGTACAATGCTATTTAGTAATTTAGTGGTAGTAACAAGTTTTCTCAAAATTGTTAGGTAAATCTTAGAAATAATCTCTACCTGCAGAGTTTCTTGATTTGGCTGTGGATTGTATTGTGCAATAGGCACATCAGACTTGGAGACCCCAGTTTGTGGGAAGATGGGCTCAGAATTTTCCTCAGAGTACAAGTTACAAACACTCAAACTATCAAATTCTCCTGAATAAAGCTCATCTGACCAGCTGAACTGGTTGAGCTTTGAGGGTTCACAACTAACGGATAGCAACTCCACCACAAGCAAGCGCTGCCAAGACCAAACAAAAAGAATTTTGGAGGAAGAAAAACATAACTAAAAGGAAAATCATATCTAATCTGATAGTACTTGCCTTCAAATTTAGTTCCAATATAAGCATCTGAACAAGCTCATCGGCGAATTTCTCTGAACCATTGGAAGAATATCAGTTGTATACTAGTCTTTTATGAATTTTGCTGATTCAAAAGACAAAACATAAAATCTTTTACTCTCAAAGGGAATAGGCTGAATGGTTATGATTGAACACGATGAGATTATAAACAACAAAATCAATTTTAAAAATCTTGAATATGGGCATTACCAAAAGAAGAGATGGACAAAAATGTAAAAACTGGTATCCCACCACCATCTCCGAGATCACTTTGATCCTCCGGAGAATCTGAAAATCGTATTAGTGAACTAGAACTCGCCCCTTTGAGATAGCACCTCATGGATTTACTAGTTTTCACCATCTGAGTTACAATAGACACCTGTAGGGAAAAACATTTAAACAAACACTATGACTACAGATAAATCCTGTCTTTTTAGAGAACTCCTAGCATATATAATGATGATAATGCCTATGAAGCCACTAGTCCACTTCTCTCGGTGAATTTCAAGTCAAGATGATTATACTTAATTACTTATTTTAAGTGGAACAATTTTTGGCAATATTATATTTTGACGAAAATTGAGCTTCGAAAGCCAAGAACACACACGTACCATGTCTTTATATGATGACAAAAGGTTGCTCTGATGAACTTCCTGAAACAAAGACCAACTGTTAAAACATGGTACTGGAAAACCCACTAAAAAAACATTACTAACATTCATCAGGTTTCTTCAACAATACACACAAAAGAGATTATTGAAGCAGAATATCAAGATTACCTGCTGTTTAAACAATTTCAAAGCAGCTTTGTTTCTTATGGCAGGCATATCACTTAGAACACCCAACTCCATCGACGGGATGTATCTAAAATCAACAAACTTAGAAGGTTTATAATCACATAAGAAACCTTAAGCGACAAATTTCGTTTTTCGTCTAAGGATTGACATTTCTCGGCATTTGGCCTACGTGTGTTTGTGTGAGAGAGAGAAATTACTTCTGGGAAAGGTAAGCGTTTACGAGAGAAGTGGCATGGGATCGGCCAGCAGAGGAAGAAGAGCTCCATTGTTGGTGTAATGAAGCGAGCTTTGACCATTGGTTTCTGAGATTTCTCTGAGCCGATGGCCTCCACAGCCTAGCGACTGACAGCGGCAGCGGCGAAGAGCTCGGGATAGGGCTTGCAAAACCAACACTTTCTCTCTCCGGTTTCAAGGAAGGAGAAGGGGTTTTAGATTGGTGTGAGGGTTCTTCTTCCATTGTTTTTTTTTTTTTAAGGGGTTTGGTTTGGTCCCTGAAATTACGGAATGGCAATTTGTTTCCTACTAAGTGGGCAATATCAGAATGGTACAACACAAATAATCAAACAAAGATACAGAATATATCAAACAAAGATTTCATACAAGTTCGTGCCATTGTCAAAAAGAAAAACTCGTTCAAATTCATTAAAGCATTTTGTCAAACACGTTATAGGCAAATTCAAAAGTTTCAAACACTCTACCAAAAAAATAATCACAGACAATTCAAACTAAACAAATCAGAGATAAAAGCATTTCACCAAAATCAAAACCAAGATGAGCTCGACAAATCAAAATCGAAATAATGACAACACACAAGCCACAAGCCAGGCAAATCAACGAAGAGGAAAAGTTACCGTGCTAAGCGAACGATTCGGCTCGAGCTTCAAAATGGTAGTTGTCGGCGATGTCTGCTCCGAGGATGGCTGTTGAGGCGACGGATTCGGAGTGAGAAGTTCGGGTCGGGTCGGGTCCGGCGGGGTGGGGTGGGGTAGAGAGATGGTCTATTTGCGCCGGCGATGGTCTGTGGGGATGAGACCGAGAGAGAATAGAACCATGTGATGTGGGGATACCCTTGTAAAAAAAAAAAACATAGGGTTTAATTTGGTATTTCTTGAAAACTAAGGGATTTTTTTAAAAAAAGGTTTTTTTCTAAAAAAAAAAATGGGTTAAAACGACCCTCAATGTTGTACTATTATTATAATTTGCACACTAATATTTAAAAACTGTCATTTTTAACTTTAAAAGTATTAAAAACTTATAGATATGCCCCCTCTTTCATAATCTGTAAAAAAAAATAGATTAAATTAATAACGAAACATTAATTTGTTAGCACCCGTCAAATTTTTAAAGATAAAAAATAGATAAAATCAGGGAATATGAATACAAAATTTTAAAAAATCACGGTGCGGTTAAGAAAAAAAGACAAAATAAAATCGTGTTTGTGAAAATAAGTATAGAATTAATTACTATAATTTTCTTAATTTAAAGGCGGTTGATCTTTAAAAATGTGTACAGACTCCAACAGATTAATGTTACTTATTAAATTTTTTTTTTTTTTTTTACAGATTGTGACAAATGGGGTATATCTATAAGTTTTTAATACTTTAAAGGGTAAAATGATAGTTTTTAAATATTAGAGTGTAAATTGCAACAATAGCACAACATTAGGGGGAGTTTGTATAGATAACCCAAAAAGAATCTCTATAAAAATATTTTTTTGGTGACTTTGTGAGAGAGAGAGTGGGGGAATGGCGTCGCACGGGAACGCATCGTCGGCGAACGATCCGAGACAGCCGTCGGCGGCGAAGCCATACGTGCCGCCGGTTGTGGCGGCGCATGATCTGCCTGTGGATTACTCTGGATTCATCGCCGTCATGTGCGGCGTTCTCGGCGTTATGTTCAGGGTACTCCTTGTTCAGATCCTCTTTCCATAATCACTTTTCCCATAATCAGCTTCTCAATCTCATGATTCGATTGTTTCATTGATTTATTTATTTATTTTATATAATATTTTGGCAGTACAAGGTGGGATCGTGGCTGGCAATCATATTCTGCGCCCAATCCTTCGCCAACATGAGAAACTACGAGAACGATCTCAAGCAGGTCTCCATGGCCATGATGTGAGTTTCAATTTTATAAATCTCTTTGCCTTTAGGAACATTCATAGTTGCTATTTAGTTTTTATATCCGATTGTGTTGAATCTAGAGCTTAATAAAATGCTTAGCTATGAACCTGACTTTAAGAGTTTCAATGGTGATAGTTCCAGAAGTGAAGCTTGATTATATTAGTTTAGTTTTGTAGTTCAGTTAAAAAAAAAAAAAAGAAAAAAAAAAAAAGCAATACCTATCCATGGCTAAGTGCAGTTTTGTTCAGATCTTTACAATTGCTGCATGAATGTAGGAAGTCAATGACATAGGGAAGCTTTTTTTTTTTTTTCTTGTAGCGTTTTGTGGGATTTTGACGATTTGGAATTTTTGCTAATTGTCATAGTTCCTCTGGTGGTTTAGAGTTCTAGCATGTATTGGGCTAGGTGAATTATGGAGGGTTAAAAAGAGAGGGAAAAAATAAAAAAGAAATCGTACGAGAGAGCTAGAGTTGTTATGCAGTGATCAACCTGTTTCTGTTAAAATTAAATTGCATCGGATCATTTAGTTCTATAGCCTCAAAAGGTGTTGTTTAGTTGTCTGTTATATCTGATCATCAATGTTACTGATAGTAATGCTCCTAAATGCTCGGTACTTTACCACTTTGAGGTAGGAAATTTTTGGTTTAATAGAGCCTTTATTTTGAAGAACGGTTATGTTTAACTAATAGCTAAGGTTTTCGTTGTGTTATTCGCACAAGTTCATCTCTGTGGTAAAGCTTTAAGGTCTTGTTTTGTCAATAGAACTTTCAACTAGTGAAGTATGATAGTGCCTAAAGAATCCCCCACAGATGAAATCTAGGGCAAATACAATCCAATTTTCCAAATAAAAATATCTTCTTCTTCAAAACTAATGAAGTATGGAAGCGGCTAGATGCATTTTCTAACTTGATCTATACGAAACTCTATACGGTACACCATTGTACAAATTACAGTATCAAGTGTTATTGTGACAAATATTTCAATTTTGGTGCCTATGCTTCACAGTTGCCATGAAGTTTGTTTGTCTGCTTTGCTTGAATATACTTATTTTTGGTGCCTATATTTTGATCTCATGTTTTTCTCTTCTTTTAGTCTTTTACGACATTTATTAACTTCGATTTATTTGCTCGACGTCAGGTTTGCTATTATGGGATTGGTGACAAATTACTTCGGTCCTGCTCGACCAGTTCCAAAGAGTTGAGATCCATTTGATTATATATTTGAGATGTTATAGCATTTTACTTCCATTGTTATAGCATTTTTATTGGGCAGTAGGACCAAAATTTGATGTAGTTAATATGAAGACTGAAGTAATTCCAGGATATGCAAAATTCTCTTTCTTTGGATAATGCAAAATTCTGTTTCTTTTGTCTCTGCAGTTAATACATTCGTAGTTGGCCAATTTTTTTCCTTTTTTTTATTTATTAACTTTTCGCTCTCTTTCATGTTTGTGTTTGTTGCGACGCTGCTACATAATAAATTGCAACTCCTTGTTTGTTTGCTATCAATATGATTTAATTATGAGATTTTTAAGGATTTAACTAAATTTTTGGCTAATTTTTTAGAAATTAACTATAGTTTCATGAAATTAAGGATTTAGCGATAACATACGTATAATATATTTATGCTACACGTATGTTACGGCTAAATTTGTTAGGGAAAACCATTTTACTCTTCTTTGACCATTCAAAAATAGTTTGGAAAATGGTTAGGCTTATGTTTGGGGGTTAGGCTTATGTTTAGGCAAACCATTTTGCCTATCCTATCCCATTTATTGGGATGGTCAAAATGGTTTGAAAATGGTTTGGAAAACGGTTAGAAAAATGAGTAGAATTGTTTGACTTTGCAAATTTCGAGGTGATATAAATGGTTGAGATTTAAATATATTGGATTTGGAAAGTTGAAAAAAAAAGGTTGAAAAAAAATGGAATGGAATGGTTTGTAGAATAGAAAGTTGAATGGTTTGGAATAATATAGAATGGAATAGGATGGTTTGGATTATTTGCCCAAACATGGGATAGAAAAATGAGTAGAATGATTTGACTTTGTGAATTTTGAGATGGTATAAATTGTTGAAATTTAAAGATATTGTATAGGGATTTGGAAAGTTAAAAAAAAATATTAAAAACAAAAAATAGAATACAATGAAATGGTTTGGAGGATTAAAAATGGAATGAAATGGGATGGGATAGGATAGGATGAGCGAAATGGTTTCCCCAAACGGGAGCTTAATTTTGATATTCTAAGGTTAAATTTTTCAAATTTTACTTTTAAAATGATTAATTTGTTATCTGGTACTTTAATTATAGACATGTTTGCTGGACCATATGGTATCGTTTATTGGCACCGTGTCAAAGCTAGGCACGGAGCCAGCTTGGGCTCAGGGTAGGCTTCAGTCCCTCCTGGCCCAAGCTGGCCCATTACATTTAAGTGTTATTTTATGATATTTTTTGGTTTTTATTTGCATTAGCCTCCCCTAATATTATTTAAATTTTATTATATGACTACTTTTTAAAAACATATTACAATAAGCCCCTAGAAGTTAATTCCTGGCTTTGTCCCTGGACTCAAAGCCATCATAAGTCATTAATAACAATGGTTTTCCATTTTGTAATCGTAAAGTCGAAGTTCCAACTAACACGAAAGAGTGACAATAAAGGCCCTGAATACAATTTTTATTTATTTATTAAGTAATATCAACCATAGTATATCAAGTTTGCTTTTCGTTTTTGACATCACTTTTGTGTAAACCATGACAAATAGTCAAATACCTAATGTGCTCACACACCACAACTAGAACAGTAAGATGTAAGAACAAAGAACAGTCAAATAATCAGGAATCTGTATATTGATTGGGGAATCCATAAAATTGGAGTATAAATACAAGGAGATAATGGAAGGTATTCGAGAGACCTTACCTTCTCTCCTTACACTAACTCAACAAAATCACCGATACCCATACCTGGTTCGCCCTCACCTTTTATTCATTAGCTCACCCTTTAGGTGTGACTAACCTGCTGACTCATCATAACAAATTCCACCCCTGGTTCCCACGTGTAATCTAGTCTAGATGAATACAAAATAAAAAGCCAAATGACTAGATTCTAATTAACCAAGTGCATGGGTCAGTGGGTCTCCGGGTTTGGACCTCCGGGAATAAGTAAACCTGACCGGATGTTTATCAATACCCGCCGCTCGTAGTTTCACCTTGTCCTCAAGGTGAAAATCCGGGTAGTCACGCTGAATGTCTTCGAACTGTTCCCACGTGGAGTCAGCATATGGCAATCCTTGCCATTTAATTAGAACGTCCGGCACTGAAGTAGGGCCTGGGCAAGTCCCAATCACTTCTTCCGGCTGCACAACCAGTTCCAAGTCAGAACTAAGTTGCGCTGGTAGTGGCTGGGCCGTAGAGTGATCCCCAATAACTCGCCGCAGCTGTGAAACATGGAAGACGGCATGAATTTGGGTTGTCTCCGGAAGCTCAAGCTTGAACGCCGCCTCTCCTACTCGCTGCTAAATGCGGTAGGGTCCATAGTAACTAGAAGAGAGCTTCTCATTGCGCCTTCGGGCCAGCGACCGTTGGCGATAGGTGCGCATCTTGAGATACACTAATTCCACCTCATTAAATTGCACGTCCCGCCTCTTATCGTCAGCTACTGCCTTTATCCGTTGCTGTGCGCGAAGGAGATGTTGCTTTAACTCATCGAGGATGGCATCGTGCGTGGCCAACAGTGTGTCGACAGAATCCACCTTAGATGACCCCATGCCGTAGCGAAAGAGTTGTGGTGGATCACGCCCGTACACAACACGGAATGGTGTAGTCTTCACCCCCGTATGATACGCCGTGTTGTACCAATATTCAGCCCATGGGAGCCATTTACTCCATTCCCGAGGCTTATCACCTGCAAAGCACCTCAGATCCGTCTCCAAACTTCGATTCGTCACTTCGGATTGACCATCCGTTTGTGGATGGTAGGCCGTGCTCCTCTTGAGTGTCGTGCCCTGCCATTTGAATAACTCTTCCCAAAACGAACTCATAAATACCTTGTCACGGTCGGACACAATGGAGCGGGGAATCCCGTGAAGGCGTACGATCTCGTTGATGAAAACCGAGGCCACCGAAACGGCTGTGAATGGATGTCGAAGGCCCATAAAATGAGCATATTTGCTCAAGCGGTCCACCACCACAAGTATCGTATCCCATCCTCCGCTCACGGGAAGACCTTCGATGAAGTCCATTGTAACATCTTCCCAAACCGCATCCGGAATTTGTAGTGGTTGAAGCAACTTTGCATCGTTGGCAAACCTCACATTGAGCCACATAGTCGGTGACCGTCTTCCTCATTCCCGGCCAATACCATCCGATTTCCAGCCGCTGAAAAGTCCAGAGCGCCCTTGAGTGGCCCCCCACAGGGCTGTTGTGGTATTCGGCCAAGAGCCGTTGAATGAAGGGAGCTCCAGGGGCAATTGCCAACCAGTCTTTAAATAATAATTTTCCTTCAACCAGCTCATAACCCTCCGCCACCGGTTCCCCCAAGATTATTGATTGCTTCACTTGCCGTAGAAAGAGATCGTTCTCTAGCGCAGGACTCACCTCCTCAAAGTCGGGGTGCCGTTGCATGCTAATCGCATTCAACCCTCCCTTCGGATGGACTCACGACAAGGCGTCGGCTACCTTGTTCTCGAGTCCCGGTCGATACTCTATCAAAAAGCGATACCCTAATAATTTGGTCAGCCACTTCTTATGCTCCTTATTAACGAGTCGCTGCTCGAGTAGGAACTTAAGGCTCTTTTGATCCGTTCGCACTACAAATGTCCGGCCTAACAAGTATGGTCGCCATTTTTTAATGGCAAACACAATCACCATTAACTCCTTCTCGTCTATTGACTTGTGGCGGGCTCTTTCGGTCAAAACTTGGCTGAAGAATGCGAGCCCCGAGCACATAACTGGAGGCGTCTGTTGCTATCTCAAAGGGCTGAGAAAAGTCGGGCAGCGGTAATACCGGTACCATCGTCAATGCTTCCTTGAGGCGGGCGAACGCCTTCTCAGCCTCATCTGTCCATCCAAAACGGTCATTCTTTAGCTGATCAGTAAGCGGCCAAGCAATTTACCATAGTTCGCCACAAATTTTCGGTAGTACCCGGCCAAACCTAAGAATCCTTGGAGCTCACTTACATTTCGAGGAGTCGGCCACTTCACCACGGCTTCGATTTTGCGTCCATCCACTTCCACACCTGCTGCGGACACGATGTGCCCCAAATATTCCAACCGTGGCTGCCCAAAACTACATTTCTTATAGTTGACCATGAGCTGGTTCTCAATCAACACTTTGAAAACCTGTGACAAGTGCTCTTGGTGTGCTTCATGGCTTCGGCTATATACCAAAATGTCAGAAAAAAACACAAGTACAAACTTACGTAAAAAAGGCTTAAAAATATTGTTCATGAGGGATTGAAAGGTTGTCGGGGCATTAGTAAGCCCGAACGGCATTACCCGAAATTCGTAATGGCCTTCATGGGTACGAAAGGCGGTCTTGGGAATGTCCTCCTCCCGTACTCAAATTTGGTGATAACCCGAGCGTAGATCGAGCTTGGTGAATACCGCAGCCCCATATAGTTCGTCAAGTAACTCTTCGATCACCGGAATCGAAAACTTATCGGGAATCGTCTCGCGGTTAAGCACGCGATAATCGACACAAAACCTCTAACTTCCGTCCTTCTTGCGCAATAGTAACACAGGGCTCGAGAAGGGACTAGTACTTGGTTAGATGATCCCGGCCTGTAACATTTCCCCCACCAACTCTTCAATTGCGTACTTTTGGATTTGTGGGTACCGATAGGGGCGCACGCTCACCGGTCCGCTGCCCTCCCGGAGCATTGGTTCCTCAAACACGAGCGTGTAACGGGTTAGTAGAGCTTCCAACTCAGGAGGTATGATCGGCCCTTCCTTGCTGATTCCCAGTGCTCCCAATTCAATCAGCACACCACCCCGTTCCTTCCGCACCATGCGAACGAGAGATTTAAAGGAGATGGGCGTCATCGCAAGGGTAGGATCCCCTTGCAACGTGAGCGATGTCGTGCCGACCCGGAACTTCATGGTCAAAGTACTCCAATTCACCATCGTGGTTCCCAAAGTACGCAGCCACTGCATTCCGAGGATCACATCCGAGCTTCCAAGTTCCAGCAGTAGAAAATCATCAACCACCTCCATTCTGGGTAGCACCAAACAGACCCCCTTACATACTCCTTGACCATGCACCGAATGGCCTGTCCCCATCATCACTCCATATGCTCCCGTAGATGTGGTCGGTAAGCCCAAATTCGATACCAGAGTAGTCGAGATGAAATTGTGGCTTGCGCCCGAGTCGATTAGGACAATGACCTCTGATCCGCCGAGGCTCCCGCGCCTTCATCGTTTGTGGCAGCGTGAAGCCTACCATCGAGTTGAGGGACAACTCCACCGTCTCCAAGGCCGCTGCCTCTTTCCCTCCTTCAACTTTCGATTCGACTTCATCGTCGGCATTATCGTGCCTCGGTTTTTTGTCGACGTCCTTGAGAACCAATACTTGGAGCTCCCGATTCTCACAGCGATGACCATAAGAGTACTTCTTGTCACAGCGAAAGCAGAAACCTCGCTCTCGACGCAATCTTTCCTCGGCTGCCACCAATCGCCGCACAGGTTGCTCTCGCCGCGCCCCTCCCAACGGCGTCACTGACTTCTCGTCACAATCTAGGGAGATGGTTTTGAGTACGGAGGTTGGGACGGTACTGTTGCTGGGACTCCAACCGCTCGAGGGCCGACTTGAGTGAATGGGGTTCTGAGCGGCCCGCAGTGACGTGTTCCGTTCCTCGACCCGCTGGGCTAAGTCCATTATCGGGCCCAATCCCTTGGGCTTCAACATCCAGATCTCAGATTTGATTTCGGGTCGTAGCCCGTTGATGAAAGCACTTTCAAGAACCGGTTCGGGCAGCGTCGGCAACGGGGCTACCATGACTTCGAACAACCGGCGATAATCACCCACTGAACCTTCTTGTCGTAACGCCAAGAGTCGCTCGCAAGAACTCCCATCCAGGGAAGAGCTGAAGCGTTCCATGATGGCTAACTTGAGTTCATCCCAACTTTGAAGTGGTTGGTGCCCTTCCATCCATTTAAACCACGAAACGGCATCGCCGTTGTAATGCCCTTAAAAATAAATAAATAAATAAATAGGACTAATTAGGATGCTTAGTTGGTTATATAAGATATTTGCTTAAATGACTTAAATTAATATTTTTATGCAATAGTAAATTTAATTGAAAGTTAATGTAATTCAAGTGTTTTGCAGTGTAGGGTGTGATATCCAATGCCGAAGAATTGATGTGTAAGGACTATTTATAAAAAAAAAAAAAAAGTAAATTAGTAACTAGTAATAATAACAAAAATAATAAAGCATGTTATTTGTCTAAATATAGGTAATTTTGACTATGTGATAGTTATAAGTTTTATATCTCATGTCTTTATTTGTGCATTTCATTACATTATTTGTATAATTATTGGAAAGTGTCTTTTATAAGTTTTTCTAAAAAAAAAACAAAAGGCAGCGAACAAGTTAAAAAAAAAAAAACATTTACGTCAACCATTTTTAAGCTCAAGCCCAAAGCTCAATCTCCAAGCCCAAGCCCAAAAGCCCATAATTTAAGTCGGCAAATACAAAATCTATCCTCTTATGTATATATATTAGATGTAGTTTAAAAAAAAAAAAAGAGTCGGCAAACCACCGCAGAAGAAAGAAAAAAAAAAAAAAAAAGAGAGAGAGAGAGAAAGTTCTCTCAAATCCATATACTGTTTTAAACCAAAAGTTTCAAAGGAAAAGTGTTTTAGCTAGAAAACGTACAACAACGCCAATTCTTATGAAATATGTGTGTGTGTGCGCGTGCGTGTGTGAACTTCATCTCAAAGTTTAGTTATATCACGTTATATCACGCTGTAAGAAAAAACAAAAAAAAAAAAAGAGAGAGAGAGAGAGAGAAAGTTCTCTCAAATCCATAATTTTTTAGAATCTAGTTATATCACGCTGTGTGTATGTTCTTCTAAGTAGAATATAGTTTGAGAATTTCCTATTTTTGTTTTGTAAGATATGCTACTTTATATTTTTGGTAGCTTTTGATCAGAGTTTATTTTAAAAATAGGTTTGCTTCCGCATTTTGTATTACGTTTGTAAGAATGACATGAATGAGATTAGCACTCATTTGCTTAACTAGATAGATTATGACGTTAAATACGTTGTTAAGTACGTGCGTGCCACAGTTTGGTATCAGAGCAGGGGTTTGAAGCGTTTCTGAAGACATTAAAGGCATATGAACATTCCAAGGCAGCAATTCAATCAACAAATAGGTTGTGTGTCATTTTTTTTAAGAATAGAAGAGAAGAAAAGTGATATGCATGTTATATGTTCTCGTTATTTGTTTAGCAAGTAGTTTAAATTAAATTGGGCATTTTATTTAAGCATTAGTTCAAAAAGGTTGGATATGGAAATTTTTACAGGAGAAAGGGAAAATGCCTCCTCGAAGGAGAAACTTGAATGCTCTAGGGGAGCCAGCTCAACAACCAGATCCAGCTCCAACTCCAGCCCCAGCTCTGGCTGTAGATATGAATCAGATCTTGACAAATCTCACTGGTTTGGTCGAGAGACAAGCTGGACAGATAGACCGCCTGATAGAGTAAAGGAACAATCAAAACCAACCACCACCGCCACAAGTTCCTGAAAATGCTACCATTTGTGAGAAGTTTATGAAGTTGCATTCGAAGGAGTTTAATGGAGAGACGGATCCGATGGTAGCAGAAGAATGAATAAAATCATTTGAGTGCATATTTAATTATATGAGGCTCGGTGATGCTGATAAAGTTTCGTGTGCGGTATATATGCTGAAAAACGATGCTAGAATTTGGTGGGAGGTAACTCAAGTAGCTGTGGCGGGTGAGCAACTTACATGGGAAAGGTTCAAAACAGTCTTTTATGACAAGTATTTTACTGCTGATACCAAAGCTGAGAAAGTCTCACAGTTCTTCAATTTGAGACAGGAAGGAATGTCAGTCAGTGACTACGTAAGAAAATTTGAATCTCTTTGTCGGTTTGTCCCTTTTATTGCCAATGATCAAGCAGAAAAAGTGAATCATTTTCTGAGTGGATTAATTCCAGAAATAAAAAGGGATGTTCGTATGTCTGAGGCAACGGAGTTCAATAAAGTGGTTGATAAAGCCCTGTTAGCAGAGCTAGACGAGAAGAATATTGAGAAGCGGAAGGAGTTAAAGAGACCCGCTTTTACCCTAAGAAATCCAGGACAATGGAGACCGTTTGATAAGAAGAAGGGAGAGCAAAAGCAAGAAAACAAACGTCCTAGGTTCACAGCTGCTCCAGCACCAGAGAAACCTAAATGCCCAACTTGTCAGAAGAACCACTTGTGGAAGTGTTTCATGGGTACAAATCTATGTTTCAAATGTGGAAAATCGGGACATTATGTGAAGGATTGTCCTACACTTCAAGGGGAGCAAAAGAAGGTTCCGGGGCGTGTCTTTGCAATGACTCGTGAAGAAGCTGAAACCAATCCCACAGTTGTTTCAGGTAATATTCTTATTCAGGGTAAATTAGCACATGTGTTGATAGATTCAGGAGCTACTCACTCTTTTATATCACAAAATTTTGTGAGAAAACTGGGCATACCATCTGAGAGATTAAAAGATGAGTATAATGTTTTAGTTCCTTCTGGAGATGTGTTAAATTCAGATCAGATGATTAGAGCTTGTCAGATTCAAATAGATGGAGCAGTACTTTATGCAGATTTAATAGTGCTTGAAATGAAAGATTTTCAAGTAATTTTAGGAATGGATTGGTTAGCTAAATAATGCACCACCATAGACTGTAAGAAGAAAATAGTTCGATTCCATCCACCTGGGCAGGAGGAATTTGTGTTTCGAAGTAGTTCCGAAAAGAAGACTTGTCCTATAATTTCAGCAATGAGGGCTATGAAGATGATCAACAAAGGTTGTGTTGCTTACTTAGCTTGTGTTGTGGATACCACAATCGAGCAAAAGTCAAAACCAGAAAATATACCGGTGGTGAACGAATTTCTGGATGTATTTCCTGAAGATTTACCAGGTCTACCGCCGGATAGAGAAATAGAGTTTGTTATTGATCTACTCCCTGGTACAGCTCCAATTTCTAAAGCTCCATACCGAATGGCGCCATCTGAACTGAAGGAGTTAAAAGTCCAACTGCAAGAATTGTTGGAGAAGGATTTTATTAGGCCGAGTTTTTCCCCATGGGGTGCACCTGTATTGTTTGTGAAGAAAAAGGATGGTACTCTCAGGCTTTACATTGATTATAGGGATCTCAATAAGGTGACTATTAAAAATAAATACCCTTTGCCTAGAATAGACGATCTCTTTGATCAACTTCAAGGAGCCTCTGTATTTTCGAAGATTGATCTGAGATCTGGATATCATCAGTTGAAGATAAAGAATGAAGACATACACAAGACGGCTTTCAGAACCAGATACGGACACTATGAATTTCTGGTTATGCCGTTCGGTTTAACAAACGCACCTGCGGCCTTTATGGATCTGATGAACAGAGTCTTCAAGAACTTTCTGGATTAGTTTGTGATTGTATTCATCGATGATATTCTAGTCTATTCTCGATCTAAAGAAGAACACGAGGAGCACTTGAGAATAGTCTTGCAAACGCTCAGGAAAAATCGCCTATATGCCAAATTCAAGAAATGTGAATTTTGGCTTGAGCAAGTGGCGTTCTTAGGGCATGTAATTTCTAAGAAGGGTATTTCAGTGGACCCTAGAAAGATAGAGGCAGTAAGTGATTGGCCTAGACCAACTAATGTTCATGAAGTGAGGAGTTTCTTAGGCCTTGCTGGATATTACCGAAGATTTGTTGAAGGTTTTTCTAAAATAGCCTCTTCTTTGACCATGTTAACAAGGAAAAATGTAAAGTTTCAGTGGAGTGATGCTTGTGAGAAAAGCTTTCAAGAATTAAAACGGATGTTAGTGACGGCACCCGTACTCACCATACCATCTGGATCAGGGGGATTTGTAGTTTACAGCGATGCATCTAAGAGTGGTCTTGGCTGTGTTCTGATGCAACACGGGAAAGTTGTAGCGTATGCCTCTAGACAATTAAAAGAATATGAAAAGAATTATCCCACGCATGATTTAGAGCTTGCTGCAGTGGTTTTTGCTCTAAAAATATGGAGACACTACCTTTACGGTGAGAAGTGTGAAATTTTCACTGATCACAAGAGTTTGAAGTATATTTTCACACAGAAAGAATTGAATATGAGACAGCGCAGATGGTTGGAATTGGTTAAGGATTATGATTGTGCTATCAATTACCATCCTGGAAAAGCCAATGTGGTTGCTGATGCTTTAAGTAGGAAATCATCAGTTTCAGCTTTGCGAATAATTCCGAAGTCAATATTGTTGGATTTGCAAAGATTAGAAATTGAGATTGTGCCAAGAGGAGAAACAGCCAGACTATCAGCGCTT
Source organism: Boehmeria nivea var. tenacissima (assembly GCA_018132145.1). Lineage (NCBI taxonomy): Eukaryota > Viridiplantae > Streptophyta > Magnoliopsida > Rosales > Urticaceae > Boehmeria > Boehmeria nivea. The sequence goes on from CM030882.1 coordinate 6,746,911, forward strand.
GTAGTGCAACGTACCTTGATGGAAAGAATTGTGAAAGGCCAAACAGTCGATGAATTTCTAAAGGAAAAGAAGGATGAGATCCAGAAAGAAAAGACCACTGACTTTCATATTTTTTATGACGGAAGCTTGAGGTACCGAGGTAGATTATGTGTACCTGAAAATGAAGGAATAAAGAGAGATATCTTGGCTGAAGCACATTCAACTCCCTATTCAATTCACCCTGGAAGCACGAAAATGTATAGAGACCTTAAGAAGCAGTACTGGTGGCAAAATATGAAGAAGAATGTAGCAGAATTTGTTGCTCAATGCCTAACTTGTCAACAAGTCAAAGCAGAACATCAGAGGCCAGCCGGCTTATTAACTCCACTGTTAGTTCCAGAATGGAAATGGGAGCATATCTCTATGGACTTTATAGTTAGTCTTCCTAGAGTTCAAAAGGGTTTTGATTCCATATGGGTAATTGTGGATAGACTCACTAAATCTGCACACTTCCTGCCTGTGAAATCTACTTATACTATGGATCAATATGCACAACTATATGTCCAAGAGATTGTAAGATTGCATGGTGTTCCAATTGCTATAGTTTCAGACAGAGATCCCAAGTTTACGTCTGCTTTCTGGACTAGTTTGCATAGAGCCATGGGAACTAAATTAGCCTTCAGTACAGCTTATCATCCCCAGAGTGATGGTCAGACTGAAAGAGTAATCCAGATCCTTGAAGACATGCTTAGGGCTTGTGTACTTGACTTTAAAGGAAGTTGGGATAAGTATTTAGCCTTGGCAGAATTTACTTATAACAATAGTTACCAGACAACTATTGGAATGTCACCTTATGAAGCGCTTTACGGAAGAAAATGTAGATCTCCTGTTCACTGGGATGAAGTTGGTGAAAGAAAGCTGATTGGCCTAGAACTTGTCCAGCAAACAGCGGAAGTGGTGGAGAAAATCCGTCAAATAATGAAAACGGCACAAAGTAGACAGAAAAGTTACGCAGATAAAAGAAGACGGAGATTGGAATTCAATGTTGGAGATAAGGTTTTTCTCAAAATAGCTCTAATGAAAGGTGTGATGAGATTTGGAAAGAAAGGAAAGCTCAATCCAAGGTTTATTGGACCCTTTGAAATTCTTGAGAAAATTAGAGATGTAGCTTACAGATTAGCCCTTCTTCCAGAATTGTCCAATGTTCACTATGTCTTTCACGTATCTATGCTGAGGAAGTATGTTTCAGATATTTCTCATGTTCTCAAGTACAAACCTTTGGATTTGAGTTCTGAGCTAGCATATGAAGAACAATCCGTACAGATCCTTGATGAAAAAAAAAAAAAAAAAAGAGCTAAGGACAAAGAAGATTTCGCTAGTGAAAGTGCTATAGAGAAATCACTCAATTGAGGAAGCTACATGGGAAAGGGAAGAAGAGATTAGAAACAAATATCCACACATTTTCGGTATGTTAAATTTCGAGGTCGAAATTTTATAAGGATGGAGGAAATTGTAATGCCCTTAAAAATAAATAAATAAATAAATAGGACTAATTAGGATGCTTAGTTGGTTATATAAGATATTTGCTTAAATGACTTAAATTAATATTTTTATGCAATAGTAAATTTAATTGAAAGTTAATGTAATTCAAGTGTTTTGCAGTGTAGGGTGCGATATCCAATGCCGAAGAATTGATGTGTAAGGACTATTTATAAAAAAAAAAAAAAAGTAAATTAGTAACTAGTAATAATAACAAAAATAATAAAGCATGTTATTTGTCTAAATATAGGTAAATTTGACTATGTGATAGTTATAAGTTTTATATCTCATGTCTTTATTTATGCATTTCATTATATTATTTGTATAATTATTGGAAAGTGTCTTTTATAAGTTTCTAAAAAAAAAAAAAAGGGGCAGCGAACAAGTTAAAAAAAAAAAAAAACATTTACGTCAACCATTTTTAAGCTCAAGCCCAAAGCCCAATCTCCAAGCCCAAGCCCAAAAGCCCATAATTTAAGTCGGCAAATACAAAATCTATCCTCTTATGTATATATATTAGATGTAGTTTAAAAAAAAAAAAAAAGAAGAGTCGGCAAACCACCGCAGAAGAAAGAAAAAAAAAGAGAGAGAGAGAGAGAAAGTTCTCTCAAATCCATATACTGTTTTAAACCAAAAGTTTCAAAGGAAAAGTGTTTTAGCTAGAAAACGTACAACAACGCCAATTCTTATGAAATATGTGTGTGTGTGCGCGTGCGTGTGTGAACTTCATCTCAAAGTTTAGTTTAAATTCTTGTTGGGAGCCCTAAACTATACAGCAATTCAGGTAGGATTTCTTTCAAGTTATTGAGATTAAATTATTGATTATTGTGAGTTTTTCTATGGAGCTAAGTTAGAGTTGAGAAAATAGAATATTTGTCCCAACACATTTATTATTTGCTCAATTTTTATGATTTTCTATTTTTGACTTGGTGGACATTGTAAGAATGTTTTAATTTCTAGGACAAGTTTTTAGTTATTATTTTGATTTTAAATGTCATTGAATCGATTTTCAAGTTGTTTTGAAATTGTAAATTTATCTCTAAGTTTATAAGTTTTGGGTTATTAGGTAGAGGAAATACAATAATAGTGTCGTAAAAGTTTCAAGTAAGATTATTTCTCAATACTAGTATTATAATGCAATTCTAACTTTGTAAAAGCGAATTGTTTAATATGATGAAGTTGAAAAGCACATCAATTGCTTGGGCAAGGATATTGATCCTCTACACTAGCCTGTTGATCGCTAGGAGGTAAGTAGAAATCTTATTTTTCAAAACCATCACAGGAAGCAATAATACTTGTTATGTGTTCTATGTGCTTGAATGAATTATGTGATAGATTGTGTGAATCTTACTATATTGAGTGGTTCATGAATATGGTTTCAAGACAGAAAAAGAAAGGTTGTTATACTCTTGTTTTGACACTTAAAATGTAAGTATTAGTTTTGGTTTGATATCTGGGTAGGCAAGGGACGCAGGGGACCGGCGGACCCAATCATGGTGGTCAAATCCCTTGAGGTGTAAAAGCCAAGACAGGGTAGCCACAATTCTTGTAAAGGGAAGGTGAATTCCTCTTGGCATGAGGTTTCTAAGAGGGATGAACTTTCATAAATTCTGGCCAGTACAGAACAGGTTCCGAAAACTCACGGCCTATCGGATGTTAAGCTGAGATTTATACTTAAATGGGCCCAAAATAATTGATGAAAAGATTGATGTTTTATGCTAAGAAAATGAGTACAATAACAATAATGAATCTTTTATGTGTTTTTATTATTTTCTAAAATGAAAGTTTCTACTTACTGAGCGTTAGCTCATATAGTTTCTTGTGATGCGGATAATGAATCTCTTGAGCAGTAGGAGTTGGTTGAATTTGCCGCCCGTTTGCCTTCAGAATGTTCATATGCCAAGAAAGGAAAATCGTGTAGCATAATTTTTGAGAATCTAGTTATATCACGCTGTGTGTATGTTCTTCTAAGTAGAATATGGTTTGAGAATTTCCTATTTTTGTTTTGTAAGATATGCTACTTTATATTTTTGGTAGCTTTTGATCAGAGTTTATTTTAAAAATAGGTTTGCTTCCGCATTTTGTATTACGTTTATAAGAATGACATGAATGAGATTAGCACTCATTTGCTTAACTAGATAGATTATAACGTTAAATACGTTGTTAAGTACGTGGGTGCCACAGCCGTCAAGAGAGATCACTGCCGCTGCGAGCTTTTCCGCCTCCGACAATTGGCACACGGAGAAGTAGCGCTCAGATCGAAAAATCCAACTCTCTGGGCCAGAACCATCGAACACGGGCATCTCCAAACGCCGAATCGCGCCTCTCCAATCGGGTCCATCGCCACCGTCGCGCCAGCGGACTCGCCGATTACCGTCAGTGCCTTGAGCTTCGACGAGGACATGTCCCCATCTGACGTCGCTTGATGACCAGCGTTGAGCTTACTCAACACCGCAGAAATCTCTTGATGAAAATCACCATGTACATCGGAAATCTCTTGGCGGAGGTCCCCGCACATATGCTCCACCGCTCGCTGGAGCTCCACCCTCATCGCGCTGAGCCTCGACCCGAACTGCTCCTCTATGGAAGGTCCCCGTTCATCGATAGGAGGTAAGATCTTCTTCTGTCCCGTCATCGTCTTGCTCTGATACCAATTGATGTGCTCACACACCACAACCAGAACAGTAAGATGTAAGAACAAAGATCAATCAAATAATCAAGGAGTAATCTGTGTATTGATCGGGGAATCCATAAAATTGGAGTACAAATACAAGGAGATAATGAAAGGTATTCGAGAGACCTTGCCTTCTCTCCTTACTCTAACTCAACAAAATACCCGATACCCACACCTAGTTCACCCCTCACCTTTTATTCATTAGCTCACCCTGTGACTAACCTGCTGACTCATCATAACAAATTCCACCCCTGGTTCTCACGTGTAATCTAATCTAGATGAATACAAAATAAAAAGCCAAATGACTAGATTCTAATTAACCAAGTGCATGGGTCAGTGGGTGTACGGGTTTGGACCTCCGGAAATAAGTAAACTGACCGGCTGTTTATCAATACCATATTACAAGCTATCAAGGTTGCAACAGAAGATCGTCTATCGTTAAACCCCCGGTCTATTCAAGATATCTGGGGGACTTCATTTTGATTTTCGAAGCAGCACTTTATTTCTTTTTTTTTTTTCTTTTTTAATTTATCCAAAGTAGCTTGTTATTGCCCGAAAAAGTTGAGGATAATTTCCATTATATATAAAATTTAGAGATGGTAAGCAATCTAAACTAAAAAATTTAGATCATTTTAATTTGAGTTAAAAAAAATCTTATAATTTAATTGCAATTTAAATCAATGTATGAATAAGAATTTAGTTTGCACTATTTAAATTGAATTTTAAGAGGGGATTTGAATTGAGAATCCAAAAATATGGTTTATAATGTAAGAGTATTGAAATCATTGAGAAGTAATGTGAATCAGGTTTGGTACTGTAGCAAGAATACTAAGTTAAATCATTTGTCAAACAACACCTTAATCATACACTCCTCTATTCTTAGAGCTTGATCAGATTTGAGAACCTAAAAAAAAACATCCCAAATCACTACAGCTTAGGGGTGAACATCGGGCGGGCGGGCGGGTGCCGAGCATCGAAACTTCAACACCGACGGGTGGCGGGTGTCGGAAATATTATGCCGAAATCCGACCGAAGGTGTTACGGGCGGGTGGCGGGCGGGCGGCGGGTGGGCGGTCGGGTGGGCGGTCGGGTGTGCGGGTTTGGGCTTATAAATGGGCTTATTAAACTTGGTCAAAAACTTGCCAAAACATATTCGATTGCCATTAAAAAGCCAGTATAAACATATATATATATATATATATATATATATATATATATAGACACCTATATATCCTATATATACACACATAAATAAAAGCTTGCCAAAACACTTAATCACTTAATCAACTCATAGTATTCGGACTGAAAAATCAATATATACAATTATACATATACATATATATATATATATAATTATATTATATACCTATATATATATATATACACACACACGCATAAACAAAACTTGCCAAAACACTCATCAACTCAACAAATAGTAATCGGACTGCCCTTGAAAAACCAATGCATATATATATATATATATATATATATAAACAAAACTTGCTAAAACACTCATCAAACTATAGTATTGGGCTGTGAATGACAAAACCAGAATATGCATTCTTAAAGAAAGATGGAGATATATATATGAGAGTGAGAATGAGAATGAAAGAGAAAGAAAAGCCGGAGGAGGAGGTGGTGGTGGTGGTGGTGCAGAGGCGGCGACGGGCATGAACAACAGAAATATGTATAAAAGTTTCTTGAAAAAAATTACGTCGGACGGACGGGTATCGCCCGAGCAAGATTGCTCGTACCCGACCCCGACCGAATATGAGTGACACGTCGGGCGGGTTTCGCCCGATGGCTGCGGTTGTGGCATGGCACCCGCCCGTTCGGGCGGATTTTCGGGCGGTGCTTCGGGTGGGCGGGCGGGCGGCCATTTTTGTGCAGCCCTACTACAGCTTAAGCTGCGGACAGCAACTTGCACAAAGATTTGTAGGCATCAACGCAAAGTTTGAATTTCTCTTCAGCAATTGCCTGCAAAGATGAAAATACATTTCCCGTAAGAACCAAAGACCAATTCCTGACACTTAAAAATCGTCTATGTTGCCGATATTTGTTTACGAGTTCCAAAGTACACGAGCGCACATATTCCATGAGCGTAGTACATGGAGGAAAAACCTATTGCAATGGACATCTTGAGATTATTATTTGGTTCATCAAAATGTGCAAGATCATTTGTGCCTTTCACATCTACTGAATATTCACTGTATTTGGCTTCTTTCTTTTTTTTTTTTTCGAAAAAGAGACGAAAATTTTATTAATTAATAAGAAAGTACAGAGACTAATACAAATCTTCTACGAAGTGTGTTTCAAGAAGAGAAAAAAATAATTATAAGCCTGTCCAATATCCAATATTTCTAGAGAGAACAGCTGACGTGGAAAATCGATCTTGTTTTAACACATAAAATTCAACTGCAGAAATGAAACTAGAGATAAATGTAGTGAAACAAACCTGTGAAGGGCCTTGATGTTTGTCTGGATGCCATTTTAAAGCAGATAAATGGAAACTGCCAGAAGAGAATGCAGATTATAGAATGAGTTAAACTTTTGTTTTTATTGGATGATTAAACTTTTGATCTGATATTAACTTTTCCCTGATAGATAAGAGAGCGGAAAAGAGCTTACGCCTTTTTGACATCTTCTATCTTCAAAGGACCACTTGGAGGCAGACCAAGAAGTGCTCTATCGGTTGATGAGCCTGGTGCATAGGTATCATCATCAGACTCGGAATCGCTAATACTCTCCCATGTTTTGCTTCTGCGGTTCCAGTTTAAATGCTCTCTCCAGTCTGGCTCGGACTTTTTGAAAAATGACTCGTATCGTGGGTTAAATGTTGTCTCATGATCATTGAAAACCTCGTAGAAGCTATACCTTCTAGACTTACCTGAAAATATAGCAAAAAATTAGAGAACTTTTTAAGACTCAAATGCAGGAAGTATAAAGCGATCCAATAAAAAATTCACCGCACGTTCTAACGGAGGTCAGCTAAAGCATTTTTAAGGAAAGTAATGGGACAGATATGCGTACTCGAACATGAATCTGAGATCAAACCTAGCTTCTCCTCTCGATCAAAAACTCCTCCTCTTGGACCAACATTAAATAGTTTGTGGTATAAGCTAATTATTTTGTAACGGACACTTAATTAAACTGCAATAAAACTTGAAAATTTGGAAATGTGAATGATATAATTGAATTCTTTGTAGTGCACTTCACAGACACCAAAAATAGCAAAGAAAGAAAAGGGGAAATATATTGCAAATTTGGTTAAAAACAGTTGAGAGTTCATTGTCATGACATATTTTGGAATATCAAAACCTGTACATAACATGACATTTACATATATGTAAATATAGCTAATAATCATATCTCAAAAACAAATGAAAATTGTTTGATTATCATTTCAAGTTTTGCCTATGCCTCACAATGGCCATGATGTTGGTTTCTGTTGTTCTTACATTTTTACCAAAGGAATGGTTATCCTTCAGCATGTGCTTCTACATTTACACATGTTGAATAAAGCTTGTTTCTTTATAATAAAAAAAAGGGGTTCATTCTTGTACTTCATCTATGTGTATGTCATCAGCACATAATGAAGCAATATTATGACAATATTTTGATTCAAACCCTATGCTTCACAATGGCCGGGATATCGGTTCGCTTTGCTCAAAACCCCAACCAACCTCGCCCCCACTAGCCTACATCTAGCTTCTGACCAAGAGGTGATGTTAGTTTCATTTAATCTTAAGGTATCAGTCACCAGGGGACTTTTGCTCTGGGAAAATACACAATACAGTTCGAGTCTGCAAATCTAGATAGATATTGGAATTGCGGTAACATAATGCGAAGAATGCTTTCTTTACATGATGTTTCTCCTTTATATTTGAGTAGAAGCTCTCGAAGTTGAAAAAATCCCAAAGCCTGGCTTGATAGGCTTTCAAAACTTAGATTATGCTAGGGCAAGCACAAACATATTATACAAATGGCAACACCACTCTATTAATCGTTCATATGGGTGTCATCATTCTTACAGAAGATAATGTGATTGAAAAATATATAGGCCTTAATGAAGAAACTAGCCTGACAGTTCGAAATTTAGGACTTAAGTATATCAAAATTTTTGCGAACGGATGGAAGAGCTAGGTCAAAAGATTAGCAAATCTTCGTTTCTCAAAGAAAATAAGTCCTGCATCTCTTAGAAGGACTGGTATGCTCGGAATTAAATACACCTACTGAATACTGATGTAAATCTAAACTGGGTGTCATTGAAAATAAAACTCCTATAGATAAAGAGAGTTATCAAATATTGGTTTAAAAGTTAATTTATCTCTCTCGTCGTCAACCTAACATTAGTTTTCACTTTAACTGTTGCTGGCCAATTTATGCATTCTCCTTAGAAGGAACACATAAAAGCCATCCCTGTATATGATTCTCAGGCATCTGAAAACCCACCACAAAGGGGATTGTTATTCACAAAGAACGACAAGATGTCGAGTAGAGAGTTCACAAGTGCAGATAGGTTGTTTCAAGAGATCTACCTCGGGCTATTGCAAGTTTGTTCGGGAGAATATGGTTACCTAGTGAAGCAAAGACAACCGGGTTCCAGTGCTGAATCAGAGGGTGCAATAGCACAAGGTGCGTGTTACTTGTGGCGGAAAATGGTGCTGGAAGAATTTGGAGTTGATACTAAACTTCCATTGAAGTTGTATTGTGATGAAGAGGCTGCTATAAGTATTGCTGACAACCCAGTTCATCATGATCAAAAGAAGTAAGTAAAGGTGGATTGACATTTCATTGCGTAGAAGCTGAAAGGATGAACTGTTACTATCCTTAGGATTCGGTATTATTCTTTTGTTAATGAGAGTAATATTTTATTTAATTTTTTAATTAGGGACTGTATAGCTGAAATAAATAGATTTGTATTCCAGTTTTACCAGAAGTTTCTCACTCACACCAACCAAATTACCTTTGTTCACAGATTAACCTAAGAAATTAGAATCCCAAGCACAGATCACAAAAAGAAAAGATGTGATAGAAAGGAAAATACTAAAAGGACTAACCTTTATTTTTCTTTCGGTGTGATTTTGGGGCATGTCGAGCTGAACATTTTGATCTGTGCTTCTTATGCAAGTTATCTGATTCATCTACTTTCCAACCAAGCTTCCAACTTGACTCTTCTTCCTAAGTAAGAATGCTGATTATCAGAATGTGAAAGAATAATCAGACAAGGTATGTGACAGAAAATTCTAGTTAAATAACAAATGGCAGTACTTCATGGCCATGAAGGGTTGTAAAACACAGTCAGGGTATTGAAAAACAGAAGTGTTTACAGAGTTTTACCTGCAACGAAAACTTAGAGGAACCACTTTTGTACAAAAAATCTTCCAATGCTTTCTTCATATCAGCACGCCTCTGACGTATTGCAATCCGGATATGGTTCTGTATTTAACATATCCATCAAGACGAATCCCATTACTTAAGGGGGGAAAAAGAACAGAAAAAACAAAACGCCAAAGAAAATCTGAACCAGGAATTAGGTAATCTAAATGAAGAGATCACAACTTTGTCAAAAGAACGAAAAATAAAGGAAAATAGAGAACACTTTCCAATTTGTAAAGAAGAAGCTTTCTAGATTGTATCCGACACATAATCTAATACCAAAGAATCAGAAAATAGCACAAAGAACATGTTCGTTGCACTGCGAAAGACATTTGCATTATATGAGTACAAACTACGCTTGTCATCGCTCACACCATCATATTATTTAACACAAAAAAGGAATTTTTATACACTACAAAATTTTAAGTGCGAAAAATAATATCATCTATAAATTAGACCATATTTTCTAAATTTTAAATATAGCATTTTGACAACTACAACATGGTTTGTGCAAAACTTGCATAATATGACACTGACACCACAAAATACAATACAACTCAAGCAAGACAATACACATCGTCTGAGCTTCGTAATATTTTGAATGAATTATATGTTTCTACAGTCTATATAACGTGTTACAATCAATGAAGTTCATGGTCATTAAATTAGCAGCTATTTGAATCCCATTCCGTTGCAATTCTCAAAATTTCAATGTGGTCTAAAGTCCCTTTTTTTTTTTACACTGAATATTCAAACACACGCTTAAAACAAAACACTATAATACCTTTGGCTGTTGTTTGCTTGGACCTCCTTTTACATCCTGCGAAGCGACCACATCGAGACAATAAGATTTAAGAACCAATATTTCATGAAAACAAAAAAAACAAAACAAAAAAAAAACCCAAACCCAAATGGAGATAAGAACTCACGAAATGGGATTTGTTATTGTGTTTGTGGCATGAGATAGGAGTAGAATGGAGAGAGGCTAATTGGGTTGCGATAGATGTCAATGGAGTCACGGAATTGTTCGAAAGCAAGAATTTTGGCAATCTGGGTATTAACATCTCGTTAAGGAACACTGGAAAGGAAAAGGGACAAAAAAAAAAAAAAAAAAGTGGCTTATAAATTATATATAATCTTTGGTCTTCCTTCGAATGTGTATGGGAGATAGTTTGGTGTTGAGTCGAGAGAGGAAATAGTTGTCTTCAGACTGACTTTGAGAGTTTGCTGGGTTTGGGCTTTACGTTAGTTTCGAAGAAATGGGGAATATCCAAATAAAATCATTTTTGATACCATTTGATAATCTATATCTCAAGTAGTGTATTTTTTTTTTCATCTCATATTTATAATGTAAATTTATGATATAAATTAAAAGTACAACACATAAAATATAACTTTTAAGGTATAAATTAAAAATGCAACACATAGAGCATAAATTATTATTGTGTCAAAAATAGAGCATTCTCAAAATCTCCCTTCGCGAAAGTCATAGGCAATGGTCGTTTACTTTTGGAAGAATTTCAAAATAAATTCCTTCTTAATTTCACTCAATAATCTATATTTCAATGATGTGCTCTTTTTATATCCATTTTACATTTGTAATATAAATTTTGAGATATAAATTAAAAGTACAACACACATAGATCATAAATTATCATTGTGCCAAGAATATGACATTCTGCAAATGGCCTTTCTATAATGCTTCACTTAGTAGCATGCCAATGTAACACTAGAAAAGTGTATAATAATGATATTAAAATATGTAGTAATGATTCTTTACATCTCTCCTAAACTCATTGATAAAGCACCGATAAGTATGGAGCATTACAGAATTAGCTTTCTTCAAAATCCACCTTTTACTTTAAGGAATGTGTGCCTTTTGAGATTTGAGGCATATCGTTAATAACAGCTAAAATATCAATATAAAAAAATTTGAGTATCAAATAGAGAACAAACTTGAATTATTGTTTTAAGTTCCTCTTTGGCGTCAAAGAGAACCCTTCTAGGGCAGTAAATTTAGTGAGAAATTTTGAAAATGTCACTTTTGTACAATTAGTTTTGAAAAATACCACTTAAAAAAAATTACAATTCATATCACTTTTTAACAGTGAATTGATATAATTGTTATTCTTTTTTATGACAAATAAAGAAGACAACAAAGAAAAAAGGGGCAACATAGTAATTTAGCGATGAAAACCAAGTGGAATGACGTGCAATATTGACATAGGTTGTAAATTTGAATATGAAATATAGCATGAGATCATATTTCCTCAAATTTTGGGTAGGAACCTATTATTAGCCCACCCAACCTTGATCACAAGGACAGATCTAGAGATTTAATTAGAAATTTAGTTTAAGGGCAAAACAATAATCATGTTATTTTGATAAATTATTCATTTTAAAGTATTAAATTTTACTCCAAATAATATTATATAAGATAAGAAACTCAATAATATGTGAAGTAAATTTAAATATTTTAAATTTTTGAATGGTCAAAATATTAAAATTTCTTTAGAATGTAAGGTAAATTCAAAAAATTTTAAAAACTTATTTTAAGGAGGAGAAATGTGAAACAATATTTAACATATATAATAAATTTATAAGTTAGAAAGTTAAGGAGAAAAATCTGAAAAAATATTTTCCATATAAGATACAATTTGTTAAAAAAAAAAAAAATGGGAAGAAGGGGCGCAATAGTCTCCCTCGCCCCTTAAAGATCCGTTTAAGTCTGACTAAATAGTTTTACCGAAGATTTTTGTTATTACCTTGCACATGAATATTTTAAGAGAAATTATAGTGAATACCCAATTTTTAAAACTTAATGTAAGTTATTACCCAATCTTTTGAAAAATGTAACCAACTACCCAAAAGATGTAATTACTTACACAGTGATAAGTGGTGGTAATTCACTTTGTTACCAAAAGCATGTGCAAGTAATTCACAAATTGACTAGAAACTCAATTACTTCAAAAGTTTGGGTATTTATTTTTATTGTTATATAAATTCTGGGTATTTGCCTACTTTACCCAATATTTAATATCATTGCATATTTTCAACCAACATTAGCCTTGGTCTAAGGTCAAATAAAGGCTTACACATTAAGCCAACTAAGGTTAATTTCTTTATGCCAAAAGGAAAATAAACATGATCTAAAATCGGCAATTTCTCCATGAAGCAAAAACCGTATATATCACAAGTCCAACTCAACAATATTTGAAATATAAACAACACTTATTACTCCAAATAAAATAGAACATTTGTTATCTTGCATCATTCAACCACACGGCTGAACTTTCTAATTCTTATTTCACACAAATTATAAACGGAAAAAAAAAAAAAAAAGAGTAAAATATAAGTCGAGAAAATGACTAGAAAAGTTCAGCCAGATTTCTATTGACCACAAGCTCAAGCAGAGGTAGATTTAAGAACATTATTATTTCTAAATGTCCGAAGTATTTCTACTTGCAATTCATGAGCAGGGATTAAATCTTTCATCACTGGTAGATTAATCAGAGAATTTATCCTAGAGAATATCAGTGGATTCTTTTCTGGGTCAATCACCTTTAGACCAAGGACTTGTTCTTGAGCTTTATAAGCACCAAAAGTTGACAATAGTAAAATGTCTAGAATTCCAATTTGTTTTTCATCAAATGGAGAGCCATAAGGGAACAATTCCTTCATTCCTTCTTCAAGCACTCTCAGCTTTTCATAATGCTTTGGAATGGCTTTCTCTTGTGTTTCGCCATCGGTCATCACCACTAGTGCTATGGTCTCAAATACCTGCACTTAATTAAAAATAATCTTTAGAATACGTGCTTAATTAAGAAAACTTGTCAAGTAGAATTTTCAACCATGTGAATTTCAGAATAAATCACACATGAATGTATTATTGGTTAATAAAACTCAATGGTGATGATCTTTAATACTAGATACTTTTTAGAGGGAATTGCAAAAGAAAAAGCCATTTTATATGCACTTAATAATTAGTCTCAACTTGTGTGTTTCCTTGATTTGTAATATATGTTTTATAATGTAAACATATGAGTACAAATTAAAAGTGCAACACAAGCGATGCATAGATCATTACTATGTCAAAAAATGGGTAACCATCAAAATCTCTTTACGTTTCAATGTAAGAAATTTGATAAGATAGTTCCCTGACCTGATATTGAAAAAAAGCTGACCCAAAGGCGAACTTGTGCCCTTTCGTAGGGTTCCTCGGGCAGAAGCCGAGAGCCGCTTTTCCATACTTCATCGATGTATTCGAGGATGGCGAGGGACTCAGCGATGGGCTTCCCGTTATGGACTAGCACATGAATCTTCTTATGGATAGGGTTGTATTTGAGAAGCAAAGCACTTTTGTTGATTAAATCTTCTTCAACAAATTTGAAAGGTATGCCCTTAACTTTAAGAGCTATTTCTGCTCTCTTGGAATAAGGGCTAGCCCACACACCATGTAGGATGAACTTGTGTTCCTCATACATGTTTTTTTTTTTTTTTTTTTTTTTTCAAGTTTGAAGTAGAGCTGTGTTTTCATGAATTTGTAGCTTTACATATTTATATAATAAGGAATCCAAACGATCGAAAGGTGGCTAGGATTTTAGCGCACTAAACAGATTATAGTGGTCTTTTTTTTTTTTTTTTCCTTTTTTTTTAACTAAAAGATTACAATTTTGGTGAAGATAAAAGAGTGTCATTTAAAAAAGACTTAAAGTTGAAATGTATTTATTATTCGTGTAACTCAACGGATTCTTAGAGGGACGAGGGGGCTATTGCCCCTTTATATGTTTTTTTTTTAAAGATTTTTTCTCCTTTAACTTTTTATAATTATAAAATTTATTTATGCATGAATTTTTTTTTTGTCACATTTCTCCTCTTCATACTTAAAATAATATATTAAAATCAAAATTTTAAAATATATAAACTTACTTTACACATTATTGAATTTGTTTCTTTAATATCCCTTAGATCACTATTTTTTACTTATATTTCTCTAATATGATATTATCTTGAGTAAAGATTTAAATATTAAAATAAATTATTTATCAAAATAATATGATCATTGTTTTGCCCCCTTAAACTAAATTTCTGCATTCGTCACTGGATTGTGACTTAATTGTGAAGTACTCTTCAGGGTGAACTATACACTATAAAATCATGAAAATTAAACTAGTCAAATGAAAAAAAAAAAAAAAAAAAAGCTTACACGCGCACAACCATTAGTTAGAAACATTGACATCCCAGAGTTTAAAAAAAAAAAAAACAAACAAACAAATAAAACAAAACCCCTAAATCCTCTTTGACCAAGACTATTTCATAAGGGTATTGTGCTCGTGTTGGTGAACTTTTGGACTTTATAAACTAAAATTTTGGGCAATTTTATATTTTTGCCTTGGGATTCTATTCTTAACAAAATGTCTTTTATTGATAAAGCATATCTAGAGATGGGGCCATATTCAAAAGTGGAAGGTAATTTTGGTCTTTTAGCTATGGTTTTCCGTTGGCGGTTAAGTTATTATTTTAGGCAAAAAATAACCCAAGAAAGTGTAGCTTGGTGGCCAAGAAAGATTATTAAATGATAATGCCTAATTTGATCCCAACTTGTAGGATTAATTGGTTGAATTTGGGTGACTAATTACTCATCAACCATCAGATTTTGATTGCCAGTAGGTTTAAATATGATTAACCATTGGTCGAAAACACACCTATTCTAAGGTGTAAGTTCTAATGACTTTTTGATTATAATTTTAATTTTTAATTAATTGTTAAAAAGTTAATCAATCAATGATTAGCTTCAACCCCTTTTTGTTTATTTGTTTTTTTTTTTTGTTTTGTTTTGTTTTTGTTTTTTTTTTTTTTGCCTTTTGTTATACTTGGCGTAACTACCCGATTTTTTCGAGTCGTTACTTACTACTTTCTTTAATCATTTTCTAAATTTTCTCAATAATATTTTTTTAAAATACTTTTAGAATTTACTTATAAATATTGCCGGCTATTTTTTTTTAAATAACATAATAGTAAATCCAAACATCATAAACATATTATTATGTCAACTTAAAATCTCTTTAAAATAGTTTGGCCTCCTTCATCGGCCTATTTAAATAAGAAAATAACAATCATGACAGAAATAAAACGATAAATAAATCCTTGAATCACAGTTTTTAAATCTTTGCGGAAACATTTAAGTGGCTAGCCAGTTCTCATCGCCTCGCATCCTCGACACTGCCACCGCACAACCCATCGCATTTTCATGCCATAAGTTTCTTACCTACAGTACGAATAAAAAAGTTTTTGGTGAGCTAAAAGCCCAGTGAGTTACAACTATTTCCTACAAAAAAAAGTTATGCAATGTATGACCATTTAGTCTCAATTACTCTTTCTTTCATTCTAACTTTCTAATTTTCATTCTCTTTCTCATTCTTCTTCTCATTTTCTTTCTTTCTATGGGATCTCCTTGTGTGTACGTACCGAGAGCGCTTGACCAATGGACGTTGAGGGGTGCACATGTTCTCGGCGACCAAGGGTCCATTCTTTCTTTCTTTCTTTCTTTCTCACTCCCGTCGTTGCCTCTTGGTGGCTCGGGGTTTATGAGTTCTATTAACCGTGCCTATATTGCCCTTAAGTCGACTCAAGGCAACGGTATCATATAAACCTCACATAGGAGGGTGGTAGGAGTGAAAATTAAAACCGAAAAAATCAAAAAATCGAAAAAATTAGCCGAATTTTTTTAAAACCGTAACTGAAAACCGATTAAAAAAAACCAAAAATTCGGTGCTTAAAAACCGAATTAATCGAAATTCGGTGCGGTTATTCGGTTTTTCTCACTAATTAACCGAATTAACCGAACAACCGAATTTTTAACCGAAAAAATCGAATTTTTAACCGAAAACCGAATTTAAAAACCAAAAAAACTGAATTTTTTAACCGAAAAATCGGTTTTAACCGAAAAAAACCGATTTTAAACCGAAAAAAACCGAACTTTTAACTGAATTAAAATTAAAATTATATTTTATTCGGTTATTAACCGAAAAACTGAATTAAAAACCGAAAATTCGGTTTCGGTTAAAAAAACTAGTTTTCGGTTCTAATTTTCTAATAATCGATTATTCGGTTTCGGTTACAAAAATTACAAAAAAACCGATAACCGAAACAGATTTCACCTCTAGAGGGTGGTACGACACGTCTTACTAATTTAAGTCTCACTTGTTTATTTAAGTGACATGCTATTGACAACAAAATAAATAACACGATTTGCATAAAGAACAACATTCATTCATTCTTTTCATAAATAAAATATCATGAAACACTTCTCCTTTCTCATTCTTCCATTTCTTAATAGCATCACATAATAAATTGACACTTGTAGAACATTCAATTCATAAGCAAACAACACAATTATATAATTCATGACATGCATAACTTCTACTTTTTTTTTAAATTAATTCGTACAATAGTGAGGTTGAACTCACCTTGCTTCTTTTTCTCTTGAAGACTAGAAAATAGCTTAAGTTTAATCTTGTTCTTGGTGTCGTCCGAAACCTAAAATTTCTAACTTGTGTAAGAATCTAAACCAATCTAACTCATCAAATCATATTAAGACCCGAATTCCTCTAAACTACATAATTCTGAAAATTTATATTTTTACACTGTACTTTACAAAAATTACATTTTTGACCTAGAAAATAAAATTTACGACGAAATAACCATCAATAAAATCATATTAAAAATTTCAGATTATTAATACATATAAAATTAAGCAACTCTTGCTTCTGGACCATATCAAAAATCGATTTATATCCTTCTTAAAAATGATACTAAACATTAGGGCAGAATAGTAATTTTGATTTATTTATGAAAATAAACATTTTCTGAAAAAATTATCTGTAGAGACTTATAACATTTTTCAAAAATATAAAACTTTATTGTTTTGAGTTTTTACAGAAAATATACGTATCTTAGGGTTTCTTCACAAAGTATAATTCAGATTTATAATTAGACCGTCCGTTTGATTATTTGAATGATTGAATTTACGAAAACTATAAACTGTGAAGTTACTCAAAATTTAATTTTCTACAATTTCTTTTTTATGATGAAGACGAGATTCTGCCTTCAAACTAATCAAAATCAGCCGAAACTTGGGTCTGTCCAAAACAGTCCAAAAACTGTTCCGGCGGCTCTTGGTTCCAGATTTTTCAAAAATTATTTACTTATCTATTGGATCTAAAATTTTATACACATAATCTAGACTCATAAACCAACATATATAAAAAATTTTAAACACAAATAAGACTGTTTGTTATATAAAATAATATGAGGAAATTCGACCTTATTTCTAAACATCAAAAACCCTAATCGAGTGCGTAGAACGGGCGTTCTAGTACTAATTCGAGCACATCGATCAATCAAATCAGATCCTAAACATTATTATATCATAATATAATCGTATTCTAAGATTTAGATATAGAGATTACCTTCTTTCTCAAAAACCCTTCGAAATCCCCTTTTTGACGTTTGTTTTCTACACAAAATGTCTCCAAATTAATACCAATCGAGCACTAAAATTCTAAAGCGTAAAAAGACTTTCTCTTACCTTAATTTTCAGATTCTCTTAATAAAAATCTCTTTTAAAAAAATCAGCCTCTAACTTCTTATCCTTCTCCTTCTACTTTCTCTCCAGGGTTTCTCTTTTGAGGGTGTAGAAGAAAAATACGTATATATAGTATAGTTCTAGAAACCCTAATTGTGATACATTACTCAGTTTATTTAATTTAAAATACTAAATATTTATCATTTTATGTGTATCGTATAGATATAAATAATATATATATTCGGTCAAACATGAAAACGAAAAGTTCGGCAAACGTTAACTATATATATATATATATACACATATTTACATAAATATATATATATATATATGTTTACGTATATATTTAAGGTAATCGTTGTTTTATATATTTTTTTAATTGCCTTTTAAGAAATATAATATAATTAATGCCCATAAATCTATCATAATATGTATTCATTAAGGTAGTATTTATTTCCTATATATCTCCTCAATTATCTCCACCTCCCTATTTTTTAGTAATTATCCCAACTAGCTCTTTTTTTTTAATTAATAAAAATATCTCTCTAAAAATAATAAAATCTTCTAATAATTATCTAGATAATCTACTTGAATTTGAATAAGGGTTAGTTAGGTAAATAACCATTTTGAACTGTGTGTTTTCAAAAAATAGCCACAGTTTCAAAAATTTAAAAACTAGACATTACACACTGCAAGAAATTTCTGACAATAATAAAATTACACATAAAATGTGTTGTAAGAAATTTCTGACACGTGTCAGAAATTTCTGGAAAGGTTAGTTTTTAAATTTTTTGAAACTGTGGCTATTTTTTAAAATTATTTTGTAAACAGTGGCTATTTTCTTAAAATTTCCTTTGAATAATAGAAATAATTTCTTCCTAATTTATTCTGAAGAAGCGTGTAAAGATATTAGGGTATCACACTTGGAGTCAAATTTAACACCATATATAGTTTTTATAAAATTTGGCATCAAACTTAACATTACATCAAAGAACATTTTTATTCTAAAATGTCAAATTTTGGCATTGGCACACAAGTTTGTCATTATATCTTAGATGTTTTCATGTTACAATTCGACATATGTTATATTTGGTGCTAAATTTGACGCCAAAGATGGAATGTGCTAAAACTTTGCAAAATTCCTAGTTAGTTTTTCTGTATCTCTTCGTATCGAAAATACATTTTTTTTTAATAGTTGGCATCTAGTGAACTTTGTTTAAACGGTTGAGTGAAAATAATAATAATAATAATAATAATAAACTTTCCTTAAAAGCAAAAAGAAAATTTTCTAAATCCAAAAAATTGAAAATAAAGATGAGCTAACTTTGATTAGGCACTAGTTAGTTTCATAGGTTTACATCAGAGCATCTCCACTAGTTAGTTTCATAGGTTTATATTAGAGCATCTCCGATATAATACAATACGCTATATTTAATATTAAATTTAACAAATGACATTTTTTTTGGCTAAATTTGCCATTAAGTATAACAAATGTAACAAATATAGCATTTGAACTTGGCCATTAATTGGTTAGTTTTATCAACATTTAAGAAAAAAAGCTATGATGATTGTAATTTTATATTATAAAATGTTCTCTTCTATCCAAAAGTAATCATTGTTATTTGTAATTTTATAATCAATTGGTTATGATATTTACTTTAAAATTTTTATTTTAAAATTTAATAAAATAATAAAATGGATCATAAACAAGTTAAAGTATTTAATGTGAAATAGAGCATTTTTTCTTTTCTTTTTTTTTTTTCGCTATATCTAAAATTGGCATTTGTGTCCGAGACGATAGTCTTAAATGGCAAAATGAATATATATAACCCTTGTTACAAGATCTAGGGTGGTTTACGCTTTTAACAATTTTTAGGCATATGTTTTGAGAATTTAGTCATAATTTTATAAAATTAAGAAATTAGTCATTTTCATAATTGATACACGTGTATCATTTTTTGATACACGTGCATAAAAAAATTATTTTTTTATTGGGACATAAAAAAATCCTTAATTTCATAAAATCACGTCTAAATTCTTAAAAATTAGCAAAAAATTTGGCTAATTATTAAACATCTCCAAGATCTATACGGTAGATTAGGCTTAGGGTTGGTACGACCGGGTCCAAACTACAAAGTTAGACAACTTTTATGAGTGAGAACGTATATTATAGATTTTAAACTTTATATATATATAGGCCTATGTTTAAGCTATAAAAATTTGGAAGTCTGTATGTTCATTTAGTGTGTAAAAAATGTTGCAACACTGTTGGGAATGCTGTAACACTAGAACATGGAGAGAAATAACGAACACATAAATTAACTAAAGAAAAAAGTGTAGAAAACTACAAAAGTAAAAAAACAATCCACTAAATCACAAATTGTTACAAGTGACACTCGGTCTTACACAAAGAAAAACTCTCTTTCTCTTTGTCGTCGTCTCTTCTGAACTCTTTAGTGAACTGCTTTCGAGGTCCCTCTTAACTTTAACACGGTCTCTCTTTCTCTTTGTCGCCGTCTCTTCTAAACAAGGCGAAATCATTATTTCTTTTATTTAATTTAAACTAGGAGGGTGGGTTCGGCGACGGCGTAGGGCGGCGGGACTAGGGTTTTGGTGGTTTTTTGGTCGGGTTAGAGGGGTTTTTTGGGTGAAAATGATAAAAAAATATCGGGGTAAAACTATTTATATACATGAATATTGATGACCGTCTGTTGTGTAGGCTACCATTTGTGCTCGCCGATACTTGTTTAAACTTATGAAATTTCACCAAAAATTTAGGAGGCAAATTTGTCGCCTTAAATATTAGCGACCATTTATGGTCACTATTAATCTCGAATATCATAAATATATATAGGAAATTTTAAGAAAATAGCCACTGTTTACAAAATAATTTTAAAAAATAGCCACAGTTTCAAAAAATTCAAAAACTAGCCCTTTCAGAAATTTCTGACATGTGTCAGAAATTTCTTACAGCATATTTTATGTGTAATTTTGTTATTGTCAGAAATTTCTTACAGTGTGTAATGGCTATTTTTTAAATTTTTTCAAACTGTGGCTATTTTTTGAAAACACATAGTCCAAAATGGCTATTTACCTAACTGACCCATATATATAATTATAAAAAATATATAAAATAATAAATAATATTTAGTATAAATTTTTAATAAATATAAAATAATTAAATAATAATTTTTTAAATTTAAAAATGGATAAATAATAATAATTATTATAATAGAAATTATGAAAAATAAATTTGCAATAAAAAATAAATTTATAAATTTTAATTATATGAATAAATATTAAATAAAGTAATATTAATCTTAATAATTATAATCAATAAAAAATATATAAATAATAGTATATAATAATGTTAATCCTAATTAAAACTAATAAATTAGATAGTACTAAAACTTGTAGTTAGAGACGACCTAATTATATAATCCTTACAAACTCGATAACTCGGTGATCAGTTACTCTGCAAATAGAGAAAATGACCACCAAATTTGTATGTGTTTATAATATCGGTGAGCATTAATGGTCGTCAATATTTTTCATTCGGATGGGAATTTTTGCGCCTGCTATTTGGTGGCGAATAAATATCCATGACCATTATTTGTTATTACAATAACGACGACCATTGGATATTTTTTATTTGGGTGTGAATTTTTTTGTGCCTACTATTCAGTCACGGATAAAAATCCGCGACCAATACTAGTCGTTGTTATTACAATATCGGCAACCATGAATGATCACGGTCACTGATAGTTATACGACTAGAAAATCCTTTTTGATCCTTCGTATTAATCAACGACTATCTATGATCGCTAATAGTTTTATATCGACTAAAATTAAATGGTCGTTGATATCATTATTTCTTGTAGTGTCATGACCCACAAAATCTAGAACCAACATTATATGCAACATCTGAAGTTGTATAATTTGGAAGATCTTGGAAGTTACTAAATCTTATGTGATCAAAGCTTCCTCATAACTTCTTAGATTCGGCAAGATCTTCTTCAAATTTAGATTCTATAGAGTCAAAACTTTCCTCCCAAAAGCTCGATCAAGGGCTGCAAAAATAAAGCACCGTAGGCAAACATCTTGCAAAAAATAAATGGTTTTGCCGATTTTAAAAGCTTGAGCCAAAAAAAAAAATCTTTAAAAGGAAAAATAAAATTTTCTAGATCCAAAATTTTGAAAATTAAGAGGAGCTAACAATGATTAGGTATTATTTAATTTCATAGGTATTCCATATGTTTTATTTTATATAGTATGTGCATATTTAACTGTAACGACCAAAAACTGAAAACAGTGTTTTAGTTCTGAAAAATACGAATAAATATGAACTTTTTAAATTAAGTTACGTAATTCAATTTTTAATACCAAGCACGAGGTTCATCAATCTTCACCATAACTAAAGTGGATTTAATTCTAAACTTTACAAATATTGCGGAATTTAAAAACTTTTCTTTGCCAATGATTAGCCGCTAGTCCACGTAAGGTCTTATAAGTCCGTCCCGTATACACTCACTATTCCTGTCGTTGTCGCCTCGCTCTTTCGTTTCCTTTTAGCTTACTTGCGACACGAGCACACTAGTAAGCTAATAGCCCAGTAAGTAAATTAGATAGATAGGTTGCTAAATCTGCAGGTAACATACAACCAAGAGATATCACACACAATAATCTAACAAAGGACGGACTCAACGATCGAGTCGTCGTAGTCCGAAGAGTAAACGTCACTCTTAAACAACCTTGTCCGCGGAGTAGATTTTAGAAATAAGGTGTTAAACCTAAGCGGGATACAATACCTGCAAAAGAGTTGTGACATAGAACGAGGTCAGACTTAACGACCCATTAATCTCGATACACAAGTCAATCTCATATTTTGTTCTCATCTCACTCAAGTTCACAACTCTCTGACTTAGCTTATGAAAATACGTGTGCACACGATTTACTATTTAAGAATTCATGATTCTATAATGTTAGGAATGTCTCGTCAGCCTCACCCCTTCTCTAGACCTCTCGCAGGTCGTTCTAAAACTTGTACATATATCTATACTACCGTCCCAGTATTCTTTATAATTATGAGGACTCATCCTCTTTGGGCCTCTCTACCCTTTCTGAAAACTTTTGCGGCCACCCCGTTGGGTCGTTTCGAAATTCGTTGCCACCCTTTACCCTGTTGGGCCAATCCGAATCGTCAAATCATAAACTATGAGGAGCATCGTCAGCCGGCCTCATTTAGGCCCCTTGGGCCTTTCCGAAACCTTTTGCGGCCAACGGCCCCGTCGGGCCGTTTTAGAACCCACCGCAGCAAATGCCCCGTCAGGCGATCTCAGAACCAATCATGATCGTGGTACACAGCATATAGAGAGGAAAGTCATCTATCGACCTCCTTGAGACCCCTCGTGTCGTTCCGAAACCTCACACAGACAATGGCCCCGTCGGGCGATCTCGGAATCGATCATAATCACGGCAGACAATATATGGAGAGGAAGGTCGTCTACCGACCTCCTCGAGACCCCTCGAGTCGTTCTGAAACCTCACACAGACAATGGCCCCGTTGGACGATCTCGGAACCGATCAACAGACAATGGCCCCGTCGGACGATCTCGGAACCGATCATGATCGCGGCCCGCTTCCTGGCCCTTTAGAAACATACGGTGCTCTTACAACCCTTGGCTTTACATCCGATCGTTCCAGAACTTATGATTGTCTCCGCATGGGCTGGGCCTTATTTCAGGCCGTTCCTTGAGTCTATCTAGGACGCCTACAGTGACGAGGAAGAAGTTTGACTCGACTCTTCGGACTCTTTGAGTCTATCTAGAACGTTCACAGCAACAACGAGGAATCATTCGACTCAACTCCCTGGACTCTTTGAGCCTATCTGGAACATTCACAACAACGAAGAGGAATCATTCGACTCAACTCCTCAGTCCCCTTGCGTCTCTCTGGAATTTAGCTGATCCTGCAATAACCCCTTGTTTGAGGCAATCATTTTGCCCATTCCATCCCATTTTTTGGGATGGAAAAAATGATTTGGAATAGTTTGAAAATAGTTCAGAAAAATGATATAAGAATGGTTTGACTTTGCTAATTTCGAGGTGGTATGAATGGTTGAGATTTAAAAATATTGTATATAGATTTGAAAAGTTGAAGAAAAAAAATGGAATAGAATGGAATGGTTTGGAGGATTAGGAAAGTTGAAAAAAAATGAAAAAAATGGAATGGAATGGAATGAGTAAAATGGGGGGAACAAACAAGGGATAAGATCTCAACAATAAAAGTTAAGTAATTTTATATCTGTGGTCCCATACCCACCGACATATAAGTCATACTAACATAAACACACGCAAGCAGACACATGCCCCAAACTAGAACCTGTACCACGAGAGTTGAGTAGTTTTATGTTTGTGGTCTCATACCCACCGACAAGTAAACATATAAATGAACAAACGCACCAAAACACACCTAGAAAAACACAACATATCATAAACAAGCCTACAGTCTCATACCTGCAGGCTCGTTGCACAAAATAAGACGAATATAATCAAGAGCCCGTATTCACGACCTTAGCGAGAATGAAGATCCACACAGTTTAACAACCACAATTTTAGAAGCATCGTATGCTTAACATAATCTCAACACATGCACAATTAATTCAAGCATGGTAAAGTATACTCGTGCCATAGTAGAGATCCACTTACGTGAGGTCCTAAGCTTCTCGACTTGGTCCTTGCGGTCTTCCTCTCCCGGCGTCCCTCTTTAGAATATATTATGTGACACTTGTGTCCAACACGAGAATTAGAAAGTCAACATCGAGGTCTACTAAGTATTCGGGAGAAAAGAAAATTTAAGGGTTGATGGACTCAAAGAATGGGACTCTAGACAGTGGGACGACCAAGGGTTTGTTGAGAAACCCCTCTAGGGGTGCTCTCGTCCCGAGTGTCGTGACTTCATTGCTAACTGTCAATCCCGACTAATGGTTACGTCGCTTGATTAGTTTAGGTGAGAAAGAAATTCTTGGACCTAAATGGTCTTTGACTTAGCCATAAAAAGTGTCTAAATTTCGAGCCGAAATCCAGCAGAGTTTTCCCTATTTTACGGATATCCTGGCCGAAGCCTTCACCTAATTTCAACCCAGCACCGAACTAATTTCAGACACAATCCATCATAACAACCACGCAGACAAATTTTCTCATTTTATTGAAATCGAATTTAAAACGTAAGAAATATTTCAACACTAAGCCTCAGTGACTCGAATCAAGTTTCGAACTTAAACAAAAACAAGACCCGAAACACTCAGACCCGCGACTTGATACTCGTTTTAAGCTCAAACGGTCACGTTTACAAAAAAATACAATCCAATACAACCAAGACTTGTGCAAAACCAAATCTTCAAGATCACACAATTTTCTTTTTATTAATTTTCTTAATTTAAGAAAATTCTCAATCTCTTGCCAATTAAGATAATGATTCAAATACATTTGAATTTTTTTACAAAACATTCACAACATGGAAATTGTATTACTTTGCTATATGCTGGGGTCATATTTTATTAAAAAGACACTTCTCGGTGGATTTTAGATTTTCAAAATTACGCAAATTCACAAAATTTTGCAATGCCAAAATACTCGAATCAACATGGCCACGAAACATAATAAACACCAAGCCCATATAAATTTGTCAACTCAAAGTAGTACATTTGCCGCAATACTTTAAGTCACAAATCAAGTGAAAATTTAATTCTCTTATGACAAAACTACTAAACAATTTACTAGAAAATCTTCGCAATTACAATCCCACATAAATAAAGTTTTTCCAACGACAATCTTTACAAGCATAAATTTCACGAGTAAAGGAATAAGACCAACCAAATCATCAAGTCTTGAATAACTTCAACACAAATCCCACGCAACTAGACTGCCAAGACAAGGAACCCGACATAAACGCAAGCCTTTCAAAATTAAGACTCGTATCAAATTCACCAAGGACTCCAAAATTACGAAATCACTGCGATAACTCAAACAAATTTTAAACATAAGAAATTTCCAAGTCTTAGCAGAAATTTCCAAGGCGTGGGGAGTGCGCTCGAGGCGGCGCGGGGGCTGGGCCTGACGGAGAGGACGGTCACGCGATGGCCGAGCCTCGCCGAAGTTGAGCACGAGCCTGAGTGCAAAAAGGGCTGGGCCGGCGAGGGGGAGAGCAGCTCGGAGGCTCGCCGTGCCCGAGCCTACGCGGCGATGGCACGGAGCAGCGGAGCACAAGTGCTGGGAGCACAGACCGTGGGCTTTTGTCGGCGCGGTAGCTGGCTAAGCGACGGTGGGTTGTGGTGGTAGGCCACAGAAGTGAGGGAAAGAGGGAATGTGAGTTGGGATGAGAGGGAGGTCAGAGGGAAAAGAAAAGGAGAAAAATAAGCCCTAATGAGTTAAAAAAAACATTTAAAATTAGAGTTATTTGGCCAAATTATAATAAAATAATTGGTATACATATTCATATATTATAAAAATACACCAATAGGCTCAATTTGAAAAGTTAGGAATTTTAATATCACTTTGGAGTCAAATTTCAATTCTTAACATGTCTTAAAATTCAAAAATATGAAATAGGACTATTTGCATTAATATTTATACGCGGTCAAAACTGTCGAGATTTGACGAAATTAACAATTTTCCCTCAAAATAAGTACGACCAATTTAATCTTACAAGCCAGTTGTCTCAAAAACAGAAATAAATACTTGCAAGATTGGTCTTGATTCAGGCTATTATATTAACAAATAAAAAATGGCAAAATGAATATTAAAGCATTTGGAAAACGATAATTTTTAAACCATTGTTTATAGCAGAAGCAGCATCAATATGTTTGATAAACTAATATTTAAAGTGTTGTGAATGTGTATAATTACCAAAATAGACACAATTTAATATTAGTTTATAAATTAATGTTTGTTATTCATTTTTTTTTCATCAACGAAATATTCTTAATGATCATACTAACAAAAAATTATTATTATTATTATTTTAAATATAAAGATAGTGAAAATAAAAAAATTATTCACTAAATAAGTAAATGACATCTCTAATAAAAAAAATTATCATATAAATTTTAAAAAAGAATTAATATATTTTCTTTTGTGGCATTGAAAATTATTATTTATATAAAGTAAGAATGATTTATTTTTGTGAATATGTAAAATATGTCTCAAGATTCATCACGTAATGCGTTATATATATATATATATATATATATATATATATACACGGAGATTTTTAGGTGGGTTTTTATTGTGGTGGGAAACGATTCTGGATCGTCAGATTTACGTAGGGCCCATTGAAAAGGTAAATCTGACGATGCAGAATCGTTTCCCACAAAAAAAAAATAAAAAAAAAACCACCAAAGAAACACCGATATATATTATAGTAATAGGGTGTGATTATATGATTCCTATCTATCTAATAGCTAGCGTGGTGTTGTAGTACGTAGTGTACGGTTGTCTACGATTTCAAGGGCAATATTAATTTTAAGAAGTACAGTGAAAAAGAAAATGTAATTAATATGATAATTTGATAATTTTAAATCCTAGTAGCAGATACAGTTATTCAAAAACCTCTATTTACATGCTTATCGAATTTTATAAAATTATATTACACAAAAGCAAAAACGGTTACATGCTTATTTAATAAGCATATTTATCAAACACTTAAATTATTTTTAGAATTTTTTTATAATCTTAAAATATGTCTTAAAAATAATGTCAAACTGACCCTATATAGACAAAACCCACATTACAAGATCTATACTGTAGATTGGGCATAGGGTTGTTAGGACCGGTCCAAACTACAAAGTTAGGACAACTTTTTTTTTTTTGTTAGATAAGTTAGGCAACTTCTTTATGAATGATAAGTATATTATCAAATTTTAAACTGTATATTTTGGCCAATGTTTAAGCTATAAAAATATATCTTGATCGTCAAAAATTTAACTATAGTCTAGAGACAAGTAACTATGATCATTTGAAAGGTAAAACTAACTACGTGCCTATAAATACTCATTGAGTTGCCATATATGTCCTCACTCATTATTCAGAAGAAGCATTTGGCATTTAGCTAAAACTCATCGAAACAAGTCATGCAATACCTTAATGTTTTTGTTGTGTTTCTCTTGATCTCTTTTCTCACAATAGATCTGTCCCAAACTCAACCCATACAATCATTATTCAACTTTAGAAAGCTTGATTTGCCCTTAACTTCAAGCGGCCCTGAATCCATAACGTTCGACTTACGTGGTGGTGGGCCATACACAGGAATATCCGATGGTAGAGTTGTCAAATACGATGGATCAACTTTCTTAGATCTTTACATTACTTCACCAAATAGGTAAATATTCGAGATACTTCTTCACGCTTAGCAATTATGGTATGCTAATTTAAATTGCAATTTAAAAAGGCATATAA
Organism: Boehmeria nivea var. tenacissima; assembly: GCA_018132145.1. NCBI lineage: Eukaryota > Viridiplantae > Streptophyta > Magnoliopsida > Rosales > Urticaceae > Boehmeria > Boehmeria nivea. The sequence continues at coordinate 6,775,523 of CM030882.1, forward strand.
TTTACGAGTCCGGGACAACTCATTTACTTATTTTTAATATTTTTCTATAATTGGAACTTGTAAAGTTAATGTCAAATACAAGTAGATGAGTTATCAATTTTTTTTTTTTTTTCATTTGGGGACACATATAGCACAGCCGAGTTTATGACAATTTAAACTGTGACAACCGTACATAATTTATGAGCATCTTAAATACTACGCTATGCAATATAGTACTAACGCTATGTTTCATTTTCCGAACATAATTTCCAGGTCCAGCTTAATATGTGACGGAATCCAAAGTAATTCGCCTGCGTTGGGACTTATTTGTGGAAGACCATTAGGTCTAGGGTTTTACTATCTCAGAAAAGAGCTGTACATTGCAGATGCCTATCGAGGGCTCCTCAAGGTTAGAGTTGACGATAGGCTTGCACTTCCGGTTTCTAGTGATCATGGAGAAGGGGCACCTTACAAACTCCTTGATGGCTTGGATGTTGACCAATTAACTGGAGACGTTTATTTCACTGATGCAAGTGCTAGATTCGATCTAAGGTGCTATTCCCAAAATGATATAGAGTCATTATAGTGAATATATACTTAATTTTTGACACCTAATTTTAGTAAATACTTAATTTTTTTAAAAAAAATATAACAAAATACTCAAGTGATTCAATTACTTACATAGTGATAATTTGCGGTAATTGACTGAATTACCAAAAACATGTGCAAGTAATTACTGAATTGACTTACTAATTACTTTGAAATATTGGGTATTCATTTTTATTGTTATATAAAGTTTGAGTATTTCCCTACCCTACTTCACTCATATATATTTATATATATATATATATATGTATATTTAGGGTAATTCTTTGATGGTTTTTTTTTTTTAAGAAATAATTTTGAATCTCCGGATTTATGTTTTTAAGATGTGAGAATAAATAAAAAGGCAGTAGAGAATTGTCATGTTTTTATAATTAAAGTGGACTTCAAACAATGCATATAATATTGGTTTGAGTTTTTGTGGAATTGTTGCTAAGTCGTTCCTATAGCCACTCCCCTGAATAATTTTCCATCATTTTTCTTTGGATCTATTTGGTATTTAGCTATTTTTAGTTCATGTTTCAAGAAAATTATCAACGTTTTAAAAAATTAAATTATTAGCTATTAATACATAAGAGAACTAAGAGCATAAAGGTAAATGCACATCATCATGTAGTTAAGAAAAATAGAAAATGAATAATTTTTTAATTAATCAAAGTGTTTATTATTTTCTTAAAACATTAATTAAAAAATAATTATTTATTCAATTATCTCTTTTTCTTTTAAAGTTTAAGTAATTAATTGGGGGTATATAATTGAGAACAATTAGCCACATAACATGTGTTGTATTTTGTTTGGATGTCTTCTAATTAAGGCATGACAAAAATATTTACCCCAACAAAAGGATTCACATCTTCATCCACTTTTAGAGATCATTAAAATAATTTTGAATATAAAAAATAAATATAGAAAATTTTAAAAAAATAGTCATTTTTTAGAAAATGATTTTAAAAAATGGCCACAGTTTCAAAAAATTTAAAAATTAGCCATTTCAGAAATTTCTGATACGTGTCATAAATTTTCTGGCAATTTTTATGTGTAATTTTGTTATTGTCAGAAATTTTTGACATGTGTAATAGCTAGTTTTTAAATTTTTTAAAACTGTAATTATTTTTTTTAAAACATACAGTCCAAAATGACTGGTTATCTAACTGACCCTATAATATAATATAATATAAAATATGTGCATGTTTAAGTATCTTTTTGGTTTATCATTATATTGTGATTGTGCATAATTCTTTTCTTTTCTTTTCTTTTTTTCCGTAAAGAATAATACTACCGAACTAGAATATCTGTTAAGATAATTACGAAAAAAAAAACTAATAGATTAAATGATATCCAACTTAATTCTCTAATAAAGAGTGAGTCACACTTTTGGATCCACTCAGTCAGGCTCACCTCTATTAGAGAGTTGAGCAATATTGCTAATTAGTATGTTATATTGATTGCAAAATATAACTATTCGTTTATGCATACCCTCATTGTAATTATAAATCGACTAAGAATTTTAACCAATTTTTGTGACATATGATTTTGCCGCGTAGTATATTCCTTACATGAGCGGCTCGTTGTGGACTCAGTCACACCCTTCGTTATGTTTTTCGTCTTATTTTATTTCTATTTTGTGGAATCACATGAAGATTAAGTCATTTCAATTTATTTTTTTAGTTTTGAACAACTTGTTTTCTATCAAAACTAGCTTATAATTTGGTCATGATGAAGACCTTAAATGAATCACGGATTTTAGTACTAACTTTTTTTTTAAGGCCAGTTAGGTAAATAACTATTTTGGACCGTGTGTTTTAAAAAAATAATCACAGTTTTAAAAAAATAGTCACAATTTCAAAAAATTTGAAAACTAGCCATAAAAAGTTTCTTATACATGGATGAAATTTCTGACAATAACAAAATTACACATAAAAATTGCTGTCAGAAAATTTTTGACACGTGTAAAAAATTTCTGAAATGACTAGATTTTAAATTTTTTAAAACTATTATTATTTTTTAAAATTATTTTCTAAAAAATTGCTATTTTCTTAAAATTTTCCTCTTTTTTTTAAGGTCTTATATGCTCTTCTAAACATCAATATAGCATTAATCATAGTGTACTAAATCTTGCAGCCAACTCCCAGAAGCAATTGCTGCGAATGATTCGACAGGAAGATTGCTAAAATACAGCCGCAGAACGAAGCAAGTGACGGTTCTGTTGAACAACCTCGGCGGGCCAGCAGGCGTGGCGCTCAGTCTTGACCGTCGTTTCGTCCTAGTTACGGAGTTTATTGCCAATAGGATCAAGAAATTATGGCTAAGCGGACCTAAAGCTTTTCAAACAGAAACTATAATCACTTTTAAGGGCAGACCGGACAACATCAAACGGGCTACAATATTTGGTGCATTTTGGGTGGCAGTGAACGAACCAAGTTCATTAGGAGGTCTTAACATTAATGTGCCAAAGGCAATAATGATCAATGCAAATGGCAACATTTTGAAGTCTTTTGATCTCAGCAAGGACTATTACAATATGACTATCAGTGAGTTTCAAGAACGAGGAGGCCAATATTATGTTGGATCTCTTGAGGCGGATTTTGTAGGTCTGTATAACTAATCAAATAATTAATCTAGTAGTTAATGTATGGTTCTTTTGATGATCATGAGAACCGAGAAATAATAATCTAGTAATGTTTTTTCGTAATGAAAAAAGTTGCTAGTACTGAGACTGCTTCTATAAATTAAATGAAGTTTTTTTTTTTTTTTTTTTTTTTTTTAAGTTGGGTCAGTTTGACATTGCTGTTGGAGGCTGCTTTTAGATTATATAAGAATCTAAAGTAGTTAGAGGCGTTTGATAAACCTGTTTCTAACCGTTTCTGCTTTTACGTAGTGTAATTTGAGAAGCAGGTTAAATATTGCTTTTATGAAACCGAAACTGCTTCTCCAGTTTAAATTACTAAAATATCCTTAATTAGCTACTCATATTCTACTAACTAATTTTCTAAAATTATTATTTGGTAATTTTACATACACACACTATTTTAACAACAGTTTTAAAAATAAAATAACCAAACACCCTACATGCTTATAACTTCAGCATTTTCTTTTATCAGCACAGTTTGAAGTACTTCTTTTAAAAGCACAACAATGTCAAATTGGCACGATGTTTGTTTTACTTTTTTAATGGAATTTTGGGCATGTGGGTGATCTTGAGGTGTACTGTTATTCGAGATTAAGCCCTGTTTGTAACCTAGATTTTGTAATGGAAAAAAATTATTGGAGAAAATGCTTGGAAAGAAAGTAATGACTTTTTAGATGAAAATTATGGAAAGAAAGTAATGATTTTTTAGAAGAAAAATTTTTAAAAATTTTTAGCATGTTGTCATAAAATTTTGATTTTGCTACCAATTTTTAGCGGAAAATGGAAACAGCCTCCCTTTATAAAACTTTCCTTCCAAAATTTCTTTGATAATTTTCTCTCCACCTCTCATTTAAGTTCCAAACACATAAAAATTCTTTCCTTCCTTTTTTTTTTCCACCCTGATTTCAGGGTTCCAAACAAGCTAAGAAAAGAAGAAAACTTAATGAATTGTTTTAATCTTTTGCATACGAGTTTTGAGACTTTAGAACTCGAAAAAAAGAGAAATTTGGGTGAGGGGCCTTCTCACTTCTAATAATAAGAGCTTTGTTTATAACTTTTAGAAATTAAATAAATGTCCACTGCCTCTAATGAATTTTATTGTTATGCCTATTGTACCCTTTGATATGTTCTATTATCTCTGGAATAAAGTATAATAAAGTAACAGTGAGATTATGCAACGAAAAAATAGAGGAAGACGATGAACTGTAGAATAAGTCAGTTGCCACTAAGAGGATGAAGAAACAAAGAGGGAGAAGAAAACATAGGGAATTGATTGGTAAATTCGTCGACTTACTCTAGTAATTTGCTGATTTACTTTGGTAATTCATTGGCTTACTCCAGTAATTTGTTGATTTTATTCTTAATAAGACAAACGCATCAAAACAAAAAACTACCAAACTAAACTCTAAAATCTTTTCTTCTACTGTTTAAATCGAATATGCATAATAAATATGAAATTTACATCTTGAGCAACTATTGTGTTTGGATTTGAAAATCCCAAGGCCTGTCTTTCTCTCTCCTCTCTATATGACATTGAGCTATGCATTTTGTCGATCGGTATCTTCGCGAGCAAATCCACGGGTTCGTCGGAGAATGTCAATAAGGTTCATATGAACCAGAGGTCTGTATAGACTGACGATGGGAAGCAAGAAAAAGAAAGGGAAGAAGACACGGCGTTGATTGTCAATCCGACGACAAAATCTCCATGGCTTTGATTGTTTGGTAGAGAAAGTGAGAAGGTTTTGAGCTTTGCCAGATAGTAGAGAACTCGATTTTGTTGAGGGAGAGAGGAAGAAGAAATAAAAGACACTTTTGTCCTAATCAATTTTGAGAGTTTTTTTTTTTTTTTTTGCTAACAATGGGCTTGATATGGGCCGATTACTCAGTTAGCAAAAAAAAAAATCTTGCAGACAAACAAATATAATCCAAACCAATTGACCTTCAATGAACCAAATCCATCACACATTTTTCATAAAGCCTGCGACAAAAACACTTTTTTCGTTAAAAAAAAAAAAGAGGTTTATTATGGTTTGAAGTGGTAAAAAAATTCAAGAAGGAAGAAGAACAAAGAAAAAAAAAAATAGCACAACGTAAAGAGCATATTAATTATCATATACCTTAGCAATAGTAATTATTGAAAATTATTCCTTACACCTGGGTTTTTATTTCGTATCCCACCCAAAAAAAAAAAAAGTTCCGTTAAAAATTGCATGTATTTTGTTTTTTTCTTTTTCTTTTGAAGATAGGAATCTATTATTGAGTAGCCATATTGGCATCTATTATGGAAACAATACTGGAGGAACTTCCTCTAACTAGTAACAATCATTATCTACTCAAAACAATAATTGAGCGAGTGGGCGACGTTATATTGGATGGACGTTTCAATTTAAGTTAAAAGTGAAATTATTTTTAAATCAAAAAAGATAAATTGTTAAAAAAAAGATATAGTACGTAAGTATATTAACTTAACAAGTTGGAGGAGGGTCTCTTATGCAAAAAAGAAACCCATAGAATAATGTAGGCAAAATACATAGTTTTGACAGTTATTTTTTATTTTTTTTTTGAAACTTAACGGTCATTTGGCTCTAACTGCACCACTTCTCATTGTCGTCCAAAACAATTCATTGATAGTTTAGACGTCAATTTGGCTCATGCCTAACAGTTTCGACTTTGGTCATAAGTTACAAAACTCATTGTCGTCGATCAAGTATGTGCCGAATAAGGCTGACTACGACCAAGTAAGTACATGCCAAGCACATCCGAACAAGTAAGTACCGAGTAGATAGGAGCAAGTACATGACGAGCAACGCCGAGCGAGTCCGAACCGCGCGTGCCAAACAAGATCCGTGTGGTCCCTTATAAATACAGACTTAAGGACAGTGGTCCCCCATGCATGACGAATATGTAGACTTGTTGTTGACAACTGTGTACGTCAGAACGTGTCGCATCACTGCCTGCTAGCACTCGACAAAAGGACGCTACAACAGATCGTACAACCAGAACCAGAAGGTACAACTCGTACGAGACACCATGTGAACAAAGAGGTAGAACCCGCGTCAATACCCGATAGGCGGATCCGACCTGCTACTCTATCAATAAAAATGACCTATCTTATTCTAATAGACATGCTCATTGACTAGTACGAACTTATATCAAATTTGTAGAATCAACACTCACAATAAATTAAACGCCAATTTCTTAACATAAAAAATATATGAATGGTTATAGAAGATACATCAAACCTACTACAAGTTGCCATTTTAGAAAAGGTATCTCAAATTTTTTAGATAAAATGGCTTTTAATGTAAAAACAAAAAGAAAAAACTGCATAATGCAGTGGATTCTTTTGAAACAAATGAAGTTCTCTGGTTTGAATTTCTAGAAAGCAAACGACATGTAGTTTCTCTGAAACAAGATAGAATCATAGAATCTGACATGTGGCTGTGAAAAAACCAAAAACTACATGTCGTTAACTCAAACGACAGAGAACTGCTTAAAGGACGGCAAAAGTTCATGATCAAATGTGCATGTTCTCAGCTCCAAGTCCAACAATTGATTGCATAGTTCAGACTTTAGTAGTAGAAAATGACATGTCATCGCTTCTCTACCGACAAGCTCACATGTTTTGACCATGACCCTCACTTCAAATGCCATTTTTAAAGATTTAGTCAAATTTTTGGCTAATTTTTTAGAAATTAATCTTAGTTTTATTAATTTAAGAAATTAATCATTTTCATAATATGATACATGTGTATCAAAAATATAATACACGTGTATCAAATATGAAAATGATTAATTCTTTAATTTTATGAAATTGTGGCTAAATTTTTAAAATATATGTCTAAAAAAAATTAAAAGCCTAAATCACCCTTTGCAAAAATAATAATTAGCCAAAAGAAAAAATTAGACGAAATAAGAAAAATTCAAATTTATATGAATTTTGAATAGGAAGTAGGCAAATACCCAGAATTTATATAATAATAAAAATAAATACCCAAACTTTTGAAGTAATTGAGTTTGTAGTCAATTTGTGAATTACTTGCACATGCTTTTGGTAACAAAGTGAATTACCACCACTTATCACTGTGTAAGTAATTCCATCTTTTGGGTAATTGGTTATATTTTTTAAAAGATTGGGTAATAACTTACATTAAGTTTTAAAAATTGGGTATTCACTATAATTAATTTGGCCTTGATACTTCCAGGATTCGGTTTTCCCCACTTAGCCGTTTGGCTCTCAACGATTCCAAGATCGGAACTTTTCTAACTGTTTAAGATGCCAAATGACATTGTCATATTAACTTCTAAAAAATTTAACTGAATGAAATGACTTATGTCTTTTCAGTAAAAAAAAAAAAAAAAAACCAAAGTATAGTCGATATTTCTCTATTCTTTTCAAAATTTCACACAAAAAAAAAAATTTAACGACATGTAAATTTCGTCTAGTTATTTGGGAAAAAACCGAAATTTCGCTCGTCCATATCATGTCCCTACTAAGAATGGATCCGTTTCTCCCCAAAGCCAAAAAAAGGCCTTACTAGGAGATGACACGTGGGGTCCTCTGTGGACGGCACGTTGACGACACGTGGCGTCCTTTTTTTATTTTTTAATTAAAGGGCCTCTTTTGGGAGTTTTTAAGAAATTTTAGAGGGCTTCTGCGCAAATTTAGAGGAATTTTTTTGTAATTTCTTTCTCATCTCTCATCTTTTTCACTTTGTTTGTTTTAATCGTTTTAACGGTTATTTGTTTGATGTAATGATCTTGAAATTTTTTTTCTTGACACGATTAGATTCAAAATATTTTTATCAATATTTTGACACCTATTGTCATATTTTTTTTAATCATAATTATTTTTTATTTATTTTTTTTATTCTAAATTTTTATTTTTTATTTTTAAGTTTGAAAATTTTTTAAAAAAGTACCTATATTTATAATTTTGCCATGTTTTATTTTATATGTGCTCGCACGGGACGCAGGTGCAAAAACTAATTAATATAATTTATATATATATATATATATATATATATATATATACCTGGGGCGTAAAGCAGACGCCACGTGGATGGCGAGTCCGAGACCAGCCTGTCCAATCGCAGTGTCCGGAGACGAAGGCAAGAAAAGGGCTATTGGGAGCAAAACATGTCGGCTATTGGGACTATCCACACTCACAAAAGTGGGACCCACACGCTCCACCACTTCGCCTATTCTTCCGCCACGTGGGCCTCTGTGATACTAAAGTCTACATTCGTATCTCTTCGTTTCTTCTGGACACCACCACCACCAACGCATCACAGAATCTTTTTTCTTTTTTTTTTTCACACTTAAAAAAAAAGTTGTATAAAGTTATATTTTTCGATTCCAAATAATACGGGATTATAATAAATACTCTATTTTTATTATCTAATTAAATACTCAATCTTACAAAATTATAATCGATAGTAACTGAATTAATCGTAAAAAATATATGTTAACAATCAATAAATTATTTTTAAAATTTAATTAATTATTTTAAATATTAAGGATTTATTTTTAAGGTTGGGAATAATTATTTTAAATAATATGTTTTTAAACATAATCACAATTTTAAAAAATTTAAAAACTAAAAATAAAAATAAAATTATTGTTAGAAATTTCTAATACTAGTAAAAAATTTTGTCAAAATTTTTTGACATGATTAATTTTTAAATTTTTTGAAACTGTAACTATTTTTTAAAATTATTTGTAAACATTGACTATTTTCTTAATTTTTTTTATTTTTATTGTAATGTGATTTGAGTATTTTCTACACGAAAATAATTGTCTTTCTTTTTTTTTTTTCTGGAAAAATAGTTATCATTTTTGGGAAAAAAAGCACAGAATAAAAAAAGCAATTTTATATTATATATCGGATAAAATATTACCATTATTAATAAAAAAAGGACGCTTCTCTCATGGGGGATATTCAAGTAGGAGACAAATGAGAAACAAATGTGTGGCCCAAATTTATCCAAAAAATTTATTTATTTATTTTTTAGTCTTTTATTTTTACTGTATTACAATTTAGGCTCAATTTTTTAAAAATATTTGCATTTTTGCTTATAAAATGAATGCGTTTTTTTTTCACCAAAACGGTAAAAAAAATCCTTTGAAAAAAACTACAAATTAAAATTCAAAATTTTTTAAATGATTCTGGACCATATATTATTGTTCTCTATTTGTTTCCTATCAGAATGTTCCCCATTTGAGAATTGTCCCAAAAAAAAAAATCTTAAAGTAGCTTTCATTTTAATTGGGAGGAAACTAGTGTAATTTGAGAGAGAATTTCAAAAAAAAAAAAAAGGGTATTTAGACAAAAATAAAATAAAAATATAATAGTAAAGATCTGCCACCATGACAAAAAGAGTGCCATGCTTTATTCTTGTGTTTGAGAAATCGGAATATTGAATTAGCTTCGCCTTTGGGTTTTTTTCTTTTTCCCGATTACTATCTCTCTCTCTCTTTTCGCAGATCAAGCTCTGGTTAGGGTTTCCTTTGATCGACGCGATCGACGTCTCTCATTTGCAGAGCGTCACTGTCAGGTTTTTTTCCTTTTCTTTTTTCAAATGATTTTTGCTTTATGTTCTTTTTGGAAGTTTTCGTTCCTCTTTCTCAATGCTGTTATATTTGATTCGCGAGACACATATGTTTCTTTCTTTGTATATATATATATATGTATATATATTTTGCGTTCAATATGTACATGGAAGTCTGTATATATACATATATATATATATTTATATCTATGTATGTAGATATGTATGTATGTATGTAACTGCGTTTTGCGTTGCATTCACATTTTTCTGTTTGGGCTCTGAGAAATTGAAATGGGAAGTGAAAAAACTTATCTTGTTGCTTGTGGGTTGATTTCATAATAAGGAATGTTATGGAGGTCTATGATCTAGAAAAATAATAAACTAGAGTTACTTTTTGTAGTTGCTTACTAATTGTTCTTATTAGTATTACTGTTATGGATTTTTAATGTGGATTAGGGATTAATCATATTCGGTTTGGTTCTCTAAAAATTAATCTCCGTGATTTGGTAAAGTTTAATCTTTGCTTATTCATTATGTTATTTTGCAGGAACTTACTTTTAAAGTTAGTTAACAATCTTGTTGATTACGGCTGATTTATGAGAGTTCACGATGCGATTTAAGCATTCTCGTTCATGGAAGCGCAGTGGAGTGTTTGAATTTAGTGGCATATGCGAAAGACATTGGACTCCTTTGTGCTCAATAAGCGATATTAAGTAGGATAGCGGGTTTGAACTAGGAAATGTATTTAAGTATTTCAGTTGTGTCTTTGAATCGTGGAGTCGTGAGGGGTGATGTATGTTTTGTTTCTAAAATCGATTAGGTTTGTTTGTGCTTTCGGGAGATTTGGAAGTTTATCGCTTACTCTTCTTATAGGGGTCTAATGGATGATGATAGAGAATATGAGATATTTTTTTCTAGTTGGAACAAGAACCCGACCGACCGTCTTTTCATTGTCTCTTGTTTTGTTGCTGCCCTGGTTGGGATATTAACTATAGCCTACACGGCCTTCCAATGGAGGAGAAACATCAATCTGAGTTGGATGAGAGCCATAACCAGGTCAAAGATAAACACGAAGTCGAAAACGAAAGTTCCTCAGGCTCCTCACACTTGGAGCGTGGAATCTGTATCCCGTGGAAAGAACTTGAACTGTTGCGTGTGTTTGAAAGCAATGAACCCTTCTCAAACTTTGGGTCCTATGTTGCACTCGGATAATTTTATTCACCTTTGTACCATTTGTGGTGCTGCAGCTCATCTACATTGTTCTTCTAAAGCACACAAGGACTGTAAGTGCGTATCGATGATTGGGTCTGAACATGTGATGCATCAGTGGGCTGTTCGATGGACTGAGGTCATGGACCAAACTGATGAAGCATCTTTCTGTAGCTACTGTGAAGAGCAGTGTAGTGGGTCTTTTCTTGGTGGGTCCCCTATATGGTGCTGCTTGTGGTGTCAGCGCTTGGTGCATGTTGATTGCCACAATAGTTTGTTTAATGAAACAGGCGATATTTGTGATTTAGGTCCTTATAGCAGGTTGATTCTTTCACCATTATATGTCAAGGAACTCAACCGCCCTTCATTTTTGACCTCAATTACACATGAGATAGCATCTTCAATGCGTGCTAGTATTATGAGTCAAAGCAAGAAGTACAAGCATGAAAATGAAAACTCTGTTGACTCAGGAAATAGCGGGAGTACTGTTGATATGTCCACAGAAAGTACGGCCGAAACGCACCATGCTGTTAATGGTTCTCATGGAATGGACGAAAAACTTAATGGTGGCACAAATGTAGATTGTCAACACAAAGATGATGTTGTAGATAAAAAACTGGATTCAAAGCCCAGTTTTAAAAGAACCTCATCAATCGGTAGAAAGGACGAGTCTTATATACTGAAGCAAAAACAAAAATACGAGTTGACTGATTTCCCACCTGATGCGAGGCCTTTGTTAGTTTTTATTAACAAGAAGAGTGGGGCTCAGCGTGGGGATTCATTGAGGATACGACTCAATATTCTTCTAAATCCAGTTCAGGTATGATCCACCCAAAATGGAGTTCTTTAAGCGCCGACTTCTTTGACAATGCATTCCATCAAATTTGTTAATTGATATTTATTTATATTACTTCGACAATAAGATATGTCGGAAGACAAACCTGGTAACTATATATTCTCTTTACCTTTGGTTGGCGTCACGTAAGCTGGGCGGATAAGATTTGGTCTGTTTAGGAAGGCTTCTCTTAGTTAGAGATGAAAATTAGATTCTTATAGAAAATTTCAATCATTTATATACATGCTTATTTGAGGATATATTATATACTAGCCTTATTAGTTCTGTATATGCCTGTGTTTGATGTAGATATTTGAGTTAAGCTCAACACAAGGACCTGAGATGGGCTTTTATTTATTCAGAAAGGTGCCTCACTTTAGAGTTCTTGTTTGTGGTGGTGATGGTACTGTTGGTTGGGTTCTAAATGCCATCGATAAGCAAAATTTTGTTTCTCCACCTCCTGTTGCTATCCTTCCCGCTGGAACAGGAAATGATCTGGCAAGGGTTCTGTCTTGGGGAGGTGGTTTGGGCTCTGTTGAGAGACAAGGAGGCCTCTGCACTGTGTTGCACGACATAGAACATGCTGCAGTAACCATTCTTGATAGGTGGAAAGTAGCAATATTAAATCAACAGGGAAAGCAGCTTCAATCTTTAAAATTCATGAACAACTATCTTGGTAAGTGAAACTCTTATTTTGCATTCATGTACTATATTATGTCATTTATTTACTAATCCTAAGGTGTTTTCATTGGAATACAAGTCAAATATACCCTTTTTTTTTTCACAAAGCTATTGCTCCAGTTTGTTGACTAGGCTGCATATCTTTCTGGTTCTTAAATATTATTTTCTAGTTGTGACGAAGTCAGTATTGACTTCTAGGCATCAATAGATGTACCAGAGCATTATCATTTTGATTGCTTTTTTATCTAGGTTTTCACGTAACTTTCTTTTTGTGTAGCTAACACTTTTTGATGGCATATATATAGATTAGGTATATACTTTGCATTATAATCAGATGGTTTTTACCTAGTTATGATCCTAACTGCGTTGATAATAGTTATGGTGATGGGTCAGTTTGGGTTAGTATGTTCTCTTGGCAGGGACCTAATGCTAGTTTATTGGAATAATTGGTTCCTAGTCTTCTATACTTTACAGTTCCTTTTGTTCTTCAATTATTTTCTAATATTATATGACTTGTGCTTCCATGATATTCAATTGCAGGAATCGGTTGTGACGCGAAGGTAGCTCTTGACATTCATAACCTACGAGAGGAGAACCCAGAAAAGTTCTACAACCAGGTAAAATTTTCACAGAAGAGAGGTAGCAAAAACATTATAATTATTTTCTAGTATGCTCTGCTCTTTCTAATGTATAAACTCTTTCAGTTTCTCAATGAAATTCAAATCTCCCTGATTTTTTAACATCATTTGTTTGTAACTGTTATGTAAATGCAGTTTATGAACAAAGTTCTGTACGCAAGAGAAGGTGCTAGGGGTATTATGGATAGAACATTTGAAGATTTCTTTTGGCAAGTTCGAGTTGAGGTAGATGGTGTTGAGATAGAGGTGCCTGAGGTGAGTAGGAAATTGTGCCAAGTATAAGTATACAAGAAATATTCTTTATTGTTCAGAAGTCATATTTGCTATTTTTAGATTTTAATGTTTTGTTTATTAAGTTTTGAAACTCAAATCTTAACTTTTGGTCTCATCTTTGCATGATGCAGAAGGTGTACTTGTTTAATAAAGAAGTATTCTTATTGTTCAGAAGTCATATTTAATATTTTTAGATTTTGTTGTCCAGTTTTTGAACAGGATTGAATTCTGAAGTTCAAATAGTAACAGATGACATATTTACAAGTTTTTGAACTCAACCCTTAACTCTTGGGCTCATCCTTGTAGGATGCCGAAGGTGTACTTGTTGCAAACATTGGAAGCTATATGGGTGGTGTTGACTTGTGGCAAAATGAGGACGAAACATATGATAATTTTGATCCGCAATCCATGCACGATAAAATGCTTGAAGTTGTTAGCATATCTGGGACTTGGCACCTTGGGAAGCTTCAGGTATATTTGGTAGTTCAATAGTCTTTGTACTTTGTGGAGTGAAGGTGGCGAAGACACAATTATCTTTGTTACTTATAAGCACTTATTAGCTAACTCGTCAGTCACTATGTTGTTTTCCTTCCCCCAAATAGTGGTATCTGTAAATTTTACCTACACGGCAAGTTATCTGAGCATAAATGTTATTTTACTGTTTGGAATTATAATTAATTATATGTAGTGAGTTTCTTGATCTAGTTATGCCTCAGAGAGATTTATGAATTGCTATTATTGTACGATGACAGGTAGGGCTCTCTCGTGCTCGAAGGCTTGCACAGGGTCAGTCAATCAAGATTCAGCTTTTTGCTGCATTGCCTGTTCAAATTGATGGTGAACCATGGTTTCAGCAACGGTGTACATTAGCCATATCTCATCATGGACAGGTTCTCCATCTCCTCGCTAGCTTATAAAATGCCTGCATTTATAAATCTTAGTTGCCACTTCTGGTGCCTAGAATTTTATATACTTATCTAAGCGGGGTGCGGAGAATTTTGGGTGAATTAGGATAGTTTAGTTTCTAGTGAAAAAAAAAAAGCTTGTAGCTTCCTATTTCTGGGTTCTAACTTTTATTTTTTATTTTTTATTCCTCCCCAATTATCGGTTGGCTTACATGTTGAAATTTGGATAGGCTTTCATGTTGAAGAGAGCTTCTGAGGAACCACTTGGTCACGCAGCTGCCATTATCACTGATGTCCTTGAGAATGCTGAGACCAACCACGTCATCAGTGCTTCACAGAAGAGGGCTCTTCTTCAAGAGATGGCTATGAGGCTGTCCTAGAAATACGGGTGAGGTTTTGTTTTTGTGTCGTCTGTTAAAACATTTTATATAGTTTTCCATATAGCCATATCAACACAAAGGTTCTTTTTGTTCAAATGCATTATGTGTGGTGTTGAACTCGATGCTCTTAGCAGAAGCATGACTGTAAATGAATCTTGTTCAACATCCACATGCAGAAAAATTTTGTTTTGTTTTTTTTTTCCTCCTGTTTTTGGTCTAAAGATGTACGCAAAATAGTGCTTGGAAAAAAAAAAAAAAGAAAGCATTTAATATACCCTTTGTTGTATATGGAGTAACTCTCTTTTCTTTTTCTTAAGCTCGTTATCAGCTAATTGAATGAAGAACTAGATTGATTCTGCACCTAGTCAATTAACCTTTTAGTTTACACTGAAGTAAAATATGCTAAGTAGCCGAATTCCCTGATCAGTTTATCTGTGTTGCTTTACAAGAAGTGATACTAAATCGAATTATTACTTTAAAAAGAGAGAAGCAGATATCACTTAGGAAAAGGTTCAAAACAAGACCATTGATGCTTAGATAACACCAATTTTACTTTGGTATAGACTCGAAAAAGCTGCGCATTAATGGCAGAGGACATCTAGGCGACCTTGCTCATTCCTTTTGCTTGCTTCTTAGAAGTCCCTGCTTAACCTTCGTCCACAACCTTGTCACAACTCCTTTTGTGACAACCCAAGCACCACTACCAGTTTTGCCATCTACTGTTTTAGTTGTTGTGGACGAGAAGTTAGAGCAAGTCAGTCTCTTCGGGGAGCTTTTGTTCTCTCTGTATATCCGGTTCAGCCGTTTCCGACGGAAGGGAGATCTCAAGTTGCTGATGTAAGGAGGCGACGAGAAGGATTTGGGGCCTTGGATGGCCCTGTTGAGTTGGCGAACCACAGCTTGGAGCTCATAAGAGTCATACAAGGCACTGCCTTTGTAATTGGGGCTTAACCTGCATATGGGGCTGAAGATTTTGGTGTTTTCTTTCTGTTTGGCTTCTGGGATTGGTTGAGAGTTTGACTGGCATGTTTGCTTTGGTGAATCTTCTGATCCCATCTCTTGGAAGGAATAATAAGTGAATTTTCACTTTTTTGGGTTTTGAAGTTATGGAGTTGTGCTTTGGGATTAGTGTTGGCTTGCAAGATGCTTAGCATAACAAGAAATTTGCATTGTGTTACACGCCTTTGTGGTGTCATTTACTTGTAAAATGAATTGTCATCGTGGTAAGGAAACAAACATGTAAATTTAAAACTGAAGCCGTAAAAAGATTTGAAAACAAAATTTGAATAGCTCGTAAACGATATTGCGTGTACAAAGAACAAGGTTTGCTTTCGTTTGGATTGTCATGCGAGCTTATCTAAACATGAAGAGGGCATTTGGTCAAATATATTTACGTTGTTTTCGCTAAAATGTCAAGTACAACGCTTCCATGTTCCACGGTTTCTATTGAATATCGGGTTCCATAATCTTAATGTTAGGAAAATACGTTTCTTATTATGGACTACATATATATTATAATTATTTTATTATATGCCATTTAATTGTGACGGGCTTTATTTAGTGATCTATTTTAGTGAAAGCCCATAGACTTTAATTGAGTATGGGCCCAATGAGTAGAGACTCAATCTTAGCCCAATTAGGATTTAATAGAACCCTAATTGACTAGTATAGTCCTTAATATATCAAATCAATTATACTTTTCACTCCATTCATAGAGAAAAGATTAGGAACCCATAAAGGATTAAGGTGATTTGACTGAGGAAGACTATAACCCACACATTAATCGTCGTAGAATTTTCGCAAAATTGTCAACTATTGTTTCCATGGATTCAGGTATTTATTCCTCAATTCAATCTTTGATAATTTGGAATGATTTGATCCTATGAATGTTTTATGATATTCTAAGGTTATAAAGAATTATAAACATCTAGAATAAAGAATTATTGTTATTTATTAACACTTAAGGCCCAGAATAAGGCATGTTGTGCTCATCGTAGGCAAAGGGCACACTTGTTCGTATTTGGGGGGCAAGTGGATGATGGGATAGGGTTGCACTAAAATTTAGTACTATTCTGGCAATGTTATTTGGTTCAATCTTTTTCAACTCTAGTTTCTATTAAAGATCTACATAGGGATCATAAGTATGACTCACTTTCTATTAAAAAAGTAGAGTTGGACAATATTCGCCAATTATTATTTTTCTACATAGGATCATGTCTAACTGATAACTTGTTCCACCCAAAATGGTAAAGCGACATGCGATAAGATTAAAAAAAAAAAAGTGCCTTACTTTTTAATGTATTATTTATATAATTGAGTAAATAGTTGTTTTTTAATGATGGTTTAAGAAAATAACGAGTATTTTGATTAATTAAGAAATTATTCATTATCTTAACTATATGATGATGTATTTTTATTTTTATGTTTTTAGTTCTCTTATGTATTAGTGGCTTAAAACTTAAGTTTTGAAAACGTTAGCCATTTCTTTAAAATATGGATTAAGAAATTGCCAAATACCAAATAGATCTTTAATTATTTTATGTTGTTTTATTCATTGATAAAAATATAAATAAAAACTAATAATTTATTGAATCCTTTTTAATATTTAAAATATGTTTTTCATTCAGTATACCAACTGTATTTGTGTGCCAAAGTAATGAATTGAAAAGACAAATAAAAAAAGGCGAGTCATTATATAACAAGGTATATTAAACATGTTTTAAATTCGCTACGATCACTTTTGATTATATTACTTTTGTTTACGACGGACTAGTACGCCGGTTGTACTGAATAAAGATCATTTAAAATAATATGTCACATTTAATCCAATACTACTTCAAACATATGATTAATTTTAAATATAATTCAATCCAATTCAATTCCATACAAATAATACAACCTTATCCAGTCCATTAGATCTGAAAAAGTTCACTAAGAGTTTTATATTAGGGTTATTTATACAAATGTCCTCTTATGTTGTGCTATTGTTGCAAGTTGCACCCTAATATTTCAAAACTGTCATGTTTGCCTTTTAAAGTTTTAAAAACTTATATGTATGCCCCCTCCGTCACAGTCTGTAAAAAAATTGATTGAATTAATAACGTAATAATAATCTGTTGGTATCTGTACAACTTTTTAAAGATCAAACGTCTTAAAATTAAAAAAATTATAGTAATTAATTCTATAATTATTTTCACAAACACTCATTTATATTGTCTTCTTTTTTCAAAATGCATCCCGATCTTTTAAAACTTTGTATTCATATTTCCTGATTTCATCTTTTTTTTTTTTAAGAATTAAAGTGAAAGGGGTGAACTTATAATGTTTTCAAACATCAAGAGATACGAGTGCTAGTTTTAAAACATCAGGATGCAACTTGCAAAGATAGCACAACATTGTGGGGCATTTGTATAGATTAACCTTTATATTACAAGGAGAAAAAATAAAGCAAAAAAGAAAACTGAAATTGAATAACTTTCACTGGGGCATGGAGAGCTTGATAACTTTCAGTGAGTCACTTTTCACAACATCTAGCATCTCATTTGGCCTCAATAGCTACATCAAGAGCATTTCTAATGGTGAAGCATTCTGCGAAATGAGTCTTATTGCCCCCCAATTTGATGACAAGATAGGATTGCCTGAGCTGTTCTAATTTTATCCCCTTTCTCACAAATTCAGAAATTAAAAAGTAAGTTGACAATATATATATATATATATATATATATATATATATATATATATATCATTCCAAAAAACAAAACAAAAAAAAAAAACCCCAAAAACAAGTTTAAAATGAATCTCAAAACCCATCTAAATCATATTCACTCTTGAGAAGTTTGGAGAAAGAAAAACTCAAAAAATTCATCAACATCCAACAAAATTCCTTAATATTTTTCTCTGAGCTTGTCCTTTCTTCCCGCGTTTAAAGTAGCCATCAAAATTCAATGGAGTTGGGCTTCTTGTTGAGCTAGGAAAATCCCTTACCTCTTCAGAAATCTTGTTAAAACTCTATGAAATTTTTGTTGTCATTATAATATATACCTCCACCTACTAAAATAAGATCATTTCCGCTTTTGATATCTAATTTCATGAAGATAAACACACATATCAGTTTAGATCAACTCTAGATGATTCATATAATACGCATACTCAGCTAGTGTGTATGTCATAGTGCAACAATTGAACAAATAAATAATTCCTGACCTTTTAATCTTGTTTTCAAATTGCTCAACGAATGTTGGACACAAATTAATTTCATGTTGTGAATCTGGAAAGATTTTCAACTTTGGGCATGCTAATTTATCAACAGAGACGATCAAAACCAACTGCCATGCGTGAAAAAAAGAAAAAAAAAATTGCCATGAAGAGTCATTTCCATAATCAGCAATCTCAAGTTTTAGTGGAAATATCTGGTTATTTCCATCTAAACAAGCAATCAGAAGAGTTCCAAGATACCTACTCTTTTAATGCATCTTCGCCTACTGAAATAACAGGCCTGAAATGAGGCCAAACCCTCAATTGAACCTGAAATTTAGATTAAAAAAAAAAATGGAACTGCCCTTTATTAGTAACTGAAATTGGTAAATTGTTTATATTCAACAGTAAATCATAAAAAATAAAACAAATAGTGGACTAAGCTAATTAGTATACTTATAATAGTAAATTATTTATATTCCTCCGTAAAAAAATCAATATATTGAGCCAAATCTAACCTGGATTATTCAACATCATAGCTTTAGCAAAATATGGCAGCAAAACATATTATGAAGCTTCATCTAATCCTCTAATATACTTGAATGTCAATTCTCTAGCCTTCCATGCTTTATAATAACTGATATCAACTCCAAATTTTTACGCGTACGAGTTATTATCTTTTCAGGACAAAGAACCTCTTCATTGAACTTTTTTTTTTATGCATTCACTTACAACAAGGTTGCTAACTTGTCAACGGTCACCTTGCACAACATCAAAGTTACATGTATTTTCTTAACATATATTGTAACATTCCAAAATTTTGCGCATTTGTACTTTGACGTTCGTGCACACCCAGTGCATCCCTCAGTCAAGTATCGAACTGCAAACAAATTGGAGTTAGAAATTAAACTAAAATTTTTTGTTCATATCAATAATACTCAAAGCCTAGTGTACTTCCTCCTTATTATTAAACATATCACCAACTTTAACATCTCCATGTATAATCTGAGGTTATTTTGAGACATATTGGCTCTCTAGTTCTCAAGATCACCCATTTTTTTCTTTTACCATATGAAATGTCATTCTACACTGATTTTTGCTGTTTGGGTTAACTTGTATATGGTGCTTGAACACTTTATGATGTTGATACAGAACATCTTCAAAATGTGAGATAAATGTGGTTTTTAAATCTCATGCTAAAATAAAAAGATGGAATATGTTGTAGAGTTCACTTTCTGCTTATGAAAATCAAATGCACGTGAAATTTTATTTTTCAAAGATTTCTTTTCTCAACCATTTTCTTAATTTTCTCAAGTTTTACCAACATGATAGGCCTAGATAGCTACCAAACAATCAATTTTTCAAAACCTGACGAAAAATGAATGTTTCATTGATGCAATAATTTGGATAATACCATATGACATTACTAAGATAAAAGGAACAAAAATATTGAAAATCTACTGCATTGGAGCCGGCTACATTGGAGGGCCAACCATCAATGTGATTGCTCTCAAGTGCCCTCTAATCGAAGTAGCTGTGGTCGACATCTTGGTTTCGAGAATCGCTACCTGGAACAGCGACTAGCTTCTCATCTATGAGTCGGGCCTCGAAGATGTAGTGAAGCAGTGCAGAGGAAGGAACCTCTTCTTCAGCACTGATGTCGAGAGGCATATGTCCGAGGCAGACATTGTTTTTGTCTCAGTCAACATTCCAACCAAAACTTGTAGCCTTGGAGTGGGCAAGGCCGCAGACCTGACATACTGGGAGAGCGCTGTGAGGATGATTGCCGATGTCTCGAAGTCCAACAAGATTGTTGTTGAGAAATCAACCGTGCCTGTGAAGACAGCTGAGGCAATTGAGAAGATCATGACTCACAACTGCAAGGGACTAAACTTCTAGATCCTCTCAAACCCCGTGTTTCTGGCTGAGGGGACCGCGATACAGGATCTTCTCAATCCTAATAGAGTCTTGATTTGTGGGAGAGGAACCCCAGATGGGCAAATGGCGATTCAGGCACTGAAAGATGTGTATGCTCATTGGGTTCCTGAGGACAGAATCTTGACCACCAACCTGTGGTCCACTTAGCTCTCGAAGCTCACTGCCAATGCCTTCCTCGCACAGAGGATCTTGTCCGTCATTGCCATGTCAGCGCTCTACGAGGCCACTGGTGCTGACATTGTGCAGGTCTCCCATGCGGTAGGCAAGGACACTATAATTGGACCGAAGTTCCTCAATGGCAGTGTTGGTTTTGGTGGCTCTTGCTTCCAAAAGGGCATCCTAAACTTGGTCTATATCTGTGAGTGCAATGGCCTAACTGAGGTTGCAAACTATTGAAAACAAGTCATCAAGGTGAATGACTACCAAAAGAACCGGCTTGTCAATCGCATTGTGTCCTCGATGTTCAACACGGTCTCGGGAAAAAAGATTTCCATTCTTGGCTTCGCCTTCAAGAAGGCACAAATGATACAAAGGGAAACACCTGCCATTGATGTCTGCAAAAGGCTTTTGGGGGATAAGGCAAGGCTGAGCATATATGACCCACAAGTCAATGAGGACGAAATCGAGAGGGATTTGTCAATGAACAAGTTTGATTGGGACCACCCAAATCATCTCCAGCTAATGAACCCAAATGTAGTGAAGCAAGTGAGTGTTGTTTGGGATGCTTATGAGGCCACCAAAGATGCTCATGGGATCTGCATTCTCACTGAGTGGGATGAGTTCAAGGAGCTTGATTCCAAGAGGATTTTCGACAACATTCAAAAGCCTGCTTTTGTGTTTGATGGTAGGATTGTTGTTGATGTTGAGAAGCTCAGGGAGATTGGTTTCATTGTGTATTCAATTGGGAAGCCATTTGAACCATGGCTCAAGGACATGCCTGCTGTGGCTTGAGATGTGTTTTCTCTTGAGTTGTGTTTCATTTTTGTTATTATTTTAGTTAATTCATTTTCTTTGTAATTTACTATTAATAGATCCATTGTCTAACATTAGGTGATTTTTGTTTTTGTTTTGTTTTGTTTTTTTTAAGTGGAAGCTTTTAAATAATTCAAAGTTCATATCATCACAGGTTAAGAGTCGCAATTTGGGTTCGGACACGTATACGACACGCGAAGTCAACGAATTTGGATCCAGCCTTAACGAGTTTAGGTCTTAAATAGTTGAGAGGATTAACACGATTATCAAATGAAAGAACACGTCGCGATTAATAAATGAGTTTTTCACAATTGACAAGATTACGACATGATTAAGAAATGTTTATATATTTATACTTATACTATCTATATAATTTTACTTAAATTTAGCAAGACATGGTAATGGTTGAGTGTAAGATGCATGCCGTCTCCTTGACCATGTGCCAAGTTCAACTCCACATCGTTTGGGAATGAATGATTTTGTTCTATATCATCTATAAATAGTTCTCGAACACATAAGCACTTAAGTTGCACGACCATTGACTAAAATGGAATTTAATGCATATCACATAAATTAGAGAATGTGTACATATCACAGCTGTGATACACATGCACACAACGTAACAATTGTTCTTGTCATTATATTTCAATGCATTAACAATATTGTACTATAAAGAAGAATTGTAAAGAACTTGTCATAATATTTCAATGCATTAACACTATCTAGAAACTTTTTTTTTTCCCTTTGGCATTGACCTAAAAACAGGTTACAGGATAGTATTTCAATCTATAATGTAACTTCATATAAAAAAAACGGTTAATTAAGGTACTGGCCATTTTGTTTAATTTGTTTCTAGTATATGGCCTATGTTTTAGTTATTTAGCAAAGTAGCCATTTATACACCCTAAATTAATATTTACTGCATTTACTATTTTACCCCTGTTTGATTTATCGTCACAGTATCACGTTTTTTCTCCTTTGCCACGCTTTCTCTTTGTTTTCTCTCTATTTCTTGGCAAAATTTCTCAGCGGCCAAACACTCTACAAACACTCCGATTTGGTCTTTTCATTCACGCATTGTCTCAGCATCCAAACACTCCGATCTAGTCTTCTCTTTCCTGCATTTTTGCTTTCGTTGTTCGTCCGATCTATTGTCTCACCGTCGTTCGTTCGATGTGGTTTTTAGAATCCTCTAGATCTGTGCGGTTCAGCCTTTCACACATGTAGTACCAAAATACGCTTCTAATTTTTTATTTTTGTTGTTGTTTGATAAGGTATGTTCCCGAGCGATTTTTATCCGCGATTGATTGTTGTTGATTGCTCTTGTCTGGTTCTTTGCGATTTTTCATATTGTTTTTTTGTTTCATTTTTCCTGCTTGTTTAGGGATTAGATTTTGGTATTCAATACTCTGCTTTTATTTTTTTCTTTGGTTTTTATTGTTGATTTTTCTAATTCAGGGATTAGGTCAATATCAGTACGAATTTTGAGTTGATTGTTGTTTCTTTGCTAGTCTTGTTATTGATTGAATTGGTAAGTGGCAGAAGAATGATTCTGATCTTCATAGACAATTTTTTTTTTAATCTAAAATGTATTTGTCATAGACAGTTGTCTAAAATTTCGTTCTTTTAGTCAAAAAATTTATGACTTCCTATCGTATTTGCTTGTCTGAAATTTGTTTGCCACATTCAGCTTTTCTGAAAGTTAGGTTCTTTAGTAAAAAAAAGAATGATTTTTGATTGATTGAGAAATTGCTTTTAAGTTTTCCGAGAAATCACAACAAATGTGGATACTGGATATGGTTTTGGAGTTTCAGACTAATTGATTGAGAAATTTGTGTTTGATTTGTAGTATCTATATGCAGCTATATATGAGTAATTTTGATTGTGAGGCTTCTTTAGTTTAAAATTTGTTGAAATTTTGATTGCTAGTTGAAAATTTGTTTCTTTAGTCACTGATTTTGTGACTTCATTGGATGCTTTATTTTTAGGGAGTTGTATGATTTTTTTTGTGATTGAAGAAATGAATTTTGCTGAACTGGTATAGTGTGTAGGCAGTTATTCATTTGTGACTTGATTTATTTTGTTAATGGATGTTTCTTGGGTTAGGATTGTGTATCGGTTTGTTTGCAATTTTGTTTCTTTGGTCAAAAATTTTGTGACTTTGTTTTACTCTTTAATTTATCTTGTTATTGTGTCGTTATTTTGTTAGTTGTATGATTTCATACGATTGAAGTAATGAATTTTTTGAAATTGTCATACTGTTTATGCAGTCATTCATTTGTATTGGTTTATTACAGATAGGAAGCTTTGTTGAAACTTATAGTGTGAGTATCTAGTAGCCTCAATCATTTTGGTGACGATATGATCATTGATTCACTGATGATGATGTTGGTTCGTATCTCTCGCCACATGAAGAACGGAAACACCCTGGAAGGCCGAAGAGGAGTTCAACTGGAGTAATGAATTTTGTGAATTTGACATACTGTGCATGTAGTGTGTATGCAGTCATTTAAGTTGTTAGGATTGTGTATTTGTTTGTAGCAAATAGTTGGTCTAAATTTTTTTTCCTTTAATCATAAATTTCGTGACTTATCTTGCAGCATTATTACTTTGTTATTTGGAAGATTTTTTTTTTATTGAAGTAATGGATTTTTGGAAATTCATTTATCGTGTATATAGTCATTCATTTCTTTAGTCACAAATTTTATTTTTTAGTCATAAATTTTGTGACTTTCAACAATAACTTAGTTTCCAATGAGGAATTTACAAATTATATATCAATTGACATTTCAACTCTTACTTAAGTAATTTTTTATTGGAAATTACTCTTTCAATGTTATAACATAATATAGTATTTTATTTCTTTAGTCACAAGTTTTGTGACTTTCAATAACAACTTAGTTTTGGTAGCAAATTCGCCAAAATATACATGAAGTGATATTTTTAAATCTTATACAAATTCTAAAGGTCTCCACTTCTTCACTTCTTTGTCTTCTTGGGATAATAGACTTTCAATGTTTTGCTAGCTCCTCTAAGTTTTGGTTCTTTTTTATTTTCCCCTTTCTTGGCTTTGCTTGCGGAGGAGCTCTTTTTTACTTGCTTCTAATTGAAAACAACCTGCATGAAAAAGTTTTAGAAATTTAAAACATTTATTAGAATACATCCAATTTTGTGAAAACAGAATTAGTCACTAAATGCTAAATCGATGACTTAAGTAATAAATTTTATGACTTCTATTAAATATGTATGAGTCTGTGACTATCGAGATAAACAAGACGCAAAAGATTGCATAAAACCATATATTCTATACATATAAACAATTTTCCAAAAACCGTTAAACAAAGTAGCTCTAATTCAAATGTGATTTAGAAACTCAATACAAATTTTTAGACAAACAAATTTTCAGACACAATCTGTAAATAATTTTAAAAAACTCGAATTAACGAGAAACTTTAAAATATTTAGACTCGATCAACTTTAATTAATGGGGATTAAATCTGGAATACATTTTGTGACTTAAGTCACAAATTTTAAGACTCATGAGGCAAGGATTAAATCTGAAACACATTTTGTGACTTACTCACAAATTTTCAGACTCATCAGCAAGTATTAAATCTGAAACACATCGTGTGGCTTGAGTCACAAAATCTCAGACTCAATCAACAAGCATTAAATCTGGAACACATTTTGTGATTTGAGTCCCAAATTTTTAGACTCAATCAATAAATATTAAATCTGGAAAACATTTTGCGACTCGAGTCACAAATTTTCAGACTCAATCAACAATGCATTGAATCTGGACCACATTACATTCAATCAACCTCATAGAATTGAAGCATTAAAATCAAAAAAATTCAGACAAATATAAATCAACGAGCAAGCCTCAAAATTTTCAATCTCAAACAACAAACATTATATTTGGAACGCAATTTGGGACTTGAGTCACAAATTGTAAGACATAATCAACCTCCAAGAAATGAAGCACTAAATATGGAAATAATTCAAAGAAACAAGAATCAGCAAGCAAGCCTCAAAATTTACCAACTCAATCAATAAGCATTAAATCTGAAATACATTTTGTGACTTGAGTCACAAATTTTAAGACTCATCAATAAGCACTAAATCTAGAACACATTTTATGACTTTAGTAACAAATTTTAAGACTAAATCAACCTCATAAAACTGAAGCATTAAATCTGACTGTTGTCAGTGATTTTTCGCCAAACAGTAGGTCCGGGGGCGGAGTCTCCAGGGCGCACTCGAGGGAGCACGAATTCCCGACTCCACCAAACCAAGCGATGTCGGGACATCATTACCCAGGATGGAGACGGATAAGGATTACCGAGAGTGATCCTCGATCTTACATCCCCGAATGTAAGCAATCGAATCGACAAAACGCTGAGGATCTGATAAGCCTCTCGAAGAGGAATTGGCGAATAAAAAGGTATAAGGACCCCCGAAGATGATCTATCACCGAGGAAGTCGCAACGGACGAGAAATCACGCGGAATAGTCTCGGCCCTCAAAGCTAGCGACCTCCGTCGATGGTAGAACGTTCGCGGTAATTCAGACCTCAATTATTCTCCCGCCTTTCTTTGAACAGGGAATTCGCTGTAACATCAGTCTTCTCCTGCCAAGTTCAGGATAACTGCTCTCTGCAGAAGAGCAGCTTTATTAGGTGACCCAAACCCGTGATTTAAGGGATGGGATGTTTTGTATCGTTGTAACTGTAGCTTCCTTCTTCATCTATAAAGAGGAGGAGGACAGGAACAATAAAGGGACGGAAAAAAAGAGAGAAAAAACAAGAGTAAATTACTCTGTAAAACCTTCACAAATAATTCCATAAACAAGTGGACGTAGGCTATTACTCCTTAGGAGGGCCGAACCACTCTAAAAATTTCAATGTGTTTATTTTCCGTTCAAAGTTTATTCCTTTTCATTGCCGCATCACATACTAGAGATGCGGATCTCGTCGTTGGTTCAAATTCCACACTAACAGAATGGCGCTAGAAGGAGGGCCGGAACGGCCCTCTCTTTCCAGTTTTTCGTTTCAAGCTCTTTTCCCGAGAGCTTTGTAGTCACCTATAGTCGGAGATCCATGGCACCGGTGACCGAGCAAACGAAAAGGATCCCTGTAGTCGCCGAGCAGGATCGGCCCAAACAAGAGACGAGGCATGTACGAGACTCCACGCCACGGATGAACAGCATGGTGAAGATCTCGGTTCAGGACCGAAGACAACTGCAGTTCATCACCGGCAAGAAGCGAGTAGAGACGATCTGGGCGCGGCTCCAAGCGGGGCTAAGGCAAGCCGCAGCTGAGGTGGCTGCCGGAGGCATCGCCGAGGCCAACCTGGAGCAGGCAGCAGTTGGTGGATCAGGCGCTCTAGCCCACCACCACGACAGCCGAAGGACTATGGCGGGGTACAGCCTAGAAACCGACACCGTAGGTGCACGGTCTTTAAGGGTCCAGGCCAGGAGCTTGCGACCTGCCATCAATATAGCCAACGGTTCAGCCCGCATCGGAGATGCGCGACCGCCAGTGGTCCATGCCGGAAGGTCACGACTAGCCGATAACGAGCAAAAGAGATCGGCTCTTTCCACACCAGACGAACTGGGCCTATATCCGCGAAAACCACTGAGGCATGCTCCGTCGCAGTCCGAGGATCGCCTCGGAGGGGCTCGGTGTCCGGTGATGACTCGATTCTACGAGGGATTGCAGTCCGGAGGACTGCGGGAGTCAACCTTGCCACTCCCACCTCTTCTCTTCCCCAGTCTTCTGTATTCCCTGAGGATTTCGTCCCTCGTTGATCGCAGATCGGATGCGCAGGAGACTCAGCGAAAAGAAGCATGTGGTCTCTAATCACAGCCAACCTAGACCCAAAACAGTTTTAGTCCACAAGCGAAGGTGGTTACCACCTCTTGCCAGTACGGAGCGTCCTACCGGGCTCCGGGCACGGCTCCGAACGGGGCAAAAGAAAGTCGGCATCACAGTAGCCTTCACAGGCGTCACCGAGGCCGAATAAAGAGATACACCTATTACCATGACAAACGGCCAGACCCGCGAATCTCGCCCGAGCAGCCGTCGGCTGCCCTCGAAAGGTCGGGACGATGGTCGGACTCAAGGTCCACATCGAAGGTGTGCGGCCGCAGGTTACTCGCGGAGTCGGAGCGGCCGCTGTCAGCTCAAGGGTCGACTCGGTCGCCTTCTGGCCAAGATGGACCCCCCTAGGAGGAACACGGTAGAGCACGTCTCCACATAATTCCGGGCCGATGGCGCAAAGGCAAAACCCTCGGTCGAAAGATATCTTCGGGGACGATCCACATTGCCTCCACTAGGCAAACTTTGGCAACCTCGAAGTTCTCGCGTGTAGAGATCAAACTTCTTCTGGAAGCAACTCACGTGCAAGAGCCGCGGTGCGACAGCCGTTAACCTGGTCGCTCTCGATCAAGAGAGATCCGGTCTGCGAAGTAGACTGAACTCGGTGTATAAAGGACGGAACCGTGAAGCGGTTTAATCCTAGAAACACCATCCTCGACGGACTTGTTGACCGTGGAGCGGCCAAGCAGCCGGGGGGCAACCGAGGGACCAGAGAAATAGGTGCACCCTATAGGTACTTCGAAGGCGTGCGAAGCTATAACACGTAGGCCCGGAGGGCTTGTGCAGGCTTTGATCGTTAATGAATTAATGCTTCCTACCACACAAAGGTTTATCTTATCGGGTCTTCCTGATGCGATCCTCGTAGCGAGAATCGTTGTTTGACGATCGTTTCTTGTTGGATGAACACAATTTGATAGAAGCCCCGTTTTCCAACTCGGCTAGGATGGATTGTTGCGATGCCACAACGGAGATGATGGATCCGTTGATAAATCAGTGGGTCGAGGAACGCCACAAACGGTTGTGATTGAGCCGTTTGATAAGTTCAATTACGAATCGTCAAGCGTTGGACTTGATCGATTCAAAAGTCTGAGACTAACTCAGAGAGAAACTCACACAATGTGTTTTGATCAAAAAACGTAATCTCCCTTTATTATTGATTAAAGGTCCTTTATATAGGCCTTTAGAATTTTACAACCCTAACTGCCAGCTAATAACTCCTTAATTCGGATATAATCTAAAACAATTCGAAATTACCTAAATTAGCCTAATAAAAATACGTAAAACCCTAATTAACGTTTTCTGCGAATCGGCGCGATCGATCGGCAAGAACGGGGCGATCGATCGGCTAGAGCGGCGATCGATCGGATGAAGCGCGCGATCGATCGGCATCGTCTCGGCTTCGTTCCGCATATTCGCGCGCGATCGTTCGGCCAGGATGGGCGATCGATCGGCGCGACTTCTTGTTGAAAATCGCAAATCGTCGCGATCGATCGGCTGGAAGGTGGCGATCGATCGGCGACGTCTCGGGTTGATTTTTCCTAAACTTCGCCAAAACAAGCCTAAAATTTCCAAAAGTGTTCCAAAATACTTCTAACACTTATTTAACTAATACTTAAGAAAAATTAACATAAAAAGTATTGAAAATTCGCCGACGAGCGATTAGGAGTCCGTCGGGCTTATTTCTTGGCCTTCAGTTGCTTGGATAACGTGTACGCACGTTGTCGTTGACTCGCTTGAATGCTCGTGTTCCTTGAAGAAGCTCGTCATGAACAAGTTGAGTTGTTCCTTGAATCTCTTCGTGCGAGCTCTCGTCATCGGACCGTCAGGTGCCTCGATAACATCTCTCAGTTGTTGGCTAGGCACGATCGCATCATTCTCCTCCTCTTCAAAAGGATTTGTCCTCAAATCGGAATCTGCAAGAAAAGGAGATAAATCAGCGACATTAAAGGTTGCACTTACTTTATACTCACCGGGTAGATCAAGTTGGTAGGCGTTATTGTTGAGTCGCCTTGTGACTTGAAAAGGACCATCTCCCCGTGCTTGAAGCTTTGATTTCCGTTGCTCAGGAAACCGTTCCTTGCGCATATGCAACCAAACCCAATCTCCGGGTTCGAATACGACCTCTCGACGCCCCTTGTTGGCTTGTTTGACATACGTTTCCGTACGCCTCTCGATGTTTTGCCGAGCCTGTTCATGGATCCTCTTCACGAACTCCGCCTTCTTCTTCCCATCTAAATTCACACGTTCAGATAAAGGCAAAGGTAATAGATCCAAAGGAGTCAATGGGTTAAAGCCATACACAATTTCAAATGGTGAATATTTTGTAGTAAAGTGTACAGCTCTATTATAGGCAAACTCGACATGTGGTAAACAATCTTCCCAAGTTTTAAGATTTTTCTTTATAATTGCTCTCAAAAGGGTTGACAATGTCCTATTGACCACCTCTGTTTGCCCATCAGTTTGCGGGTGACACGTTGTGCTAAACAACAACTTTGTACCCACCTTGGCCCACAAGGTCTTCCAAAAGTAACTAAGGAACTTGACATCCCTATCCGACACTATTGACCTAGGTAGACCATGTAAACGAACGACCTCTCTAAAGAATAATTCGGCCACATTAGACGCATCGTCGGTTTTATGACAAGGAATGAAATGCGCCATCTTTGAAAACCTATCAACCACGACGAACACTGAATCCCGACCTCTACGAGACCTAGGCAATCCAAGGACAAAATCCATGGATACATCTACCCAAGGTGCTTCCGGAATTGGTAAAGGAGTGTAAAGACCATGAGGGTTTGACTTAGACTTGGCTTGTTTACACCTAATACACCTCTCACAGACTCTCTCAACATCTCGTTTCAAACGTGGCCAATAGAAGTGTGAGTGAAGGATTTCAAGTGTTTTCATAACCCCAAAATGTCCCATTAATCCTCCACTATGTGCCTCTCGCACTAATAATTCTCTCACCGAACCTTGTGGGACACATAACCTAGAACCCTTGAATAAAAACCCATCATGCCTATAAAAATCATCTTTGCCACATTTCTCACACAAGGCATAAATGTCACCAAAATCATCATCACTAGCATACAATTCTTTAAGGTGTTCAAAACCCAAAAGTTTGGTTGTAAGGGTGGAAAGAAGTGCGTACCTCCGAGAAAGGGCATCGGCTACCACATTCTCCTTACCTTGTTTGTACTTGATGACATATGGAAAAGGCTCTAGGAATTCCATCCATTGAGCATGGCGTCGGTTGAGCTTGTGTTGCGCCTTCAGAAACTTGAGTGATTCATGGTCAGTATGGACCACAAACTCGCGCGCCAACAGATAGTGTTGCCATGTCTCCAATGCTCTAACGAGTGCATACATCTCCTTGTCGTAAGTGGGGTAGTTGAGAACCGCTCCACTTAGCTTCTCGCTGAAGAATGCGATGGGCCGTCGGTCTTGCATAAGAACCGCTCCAATTCCCACCCCTGATGCATCACACTCTACTTCGAACGGTTTGTCGAAGTTTGGTAAGGCTAGCACCGGCGGATTGATCAAACGATCCTTGATTGCCTGGAAAGCCTTCTCTTGCTCTTCGCCCCATTGGAAAGGTGCATTTTTCTTCATCACTTCAGTAAAGGGGGCGGCAATAGTGCTGAAATCCTTGACAAAGCGGCGATAAAATCCCGCTAAGCCATGAAAGCTTCGGACCTGCGAGGCGTTAGTCGGTGTCGGCCATTCTCGAATGGCTCGAACTTTCTCTTCGTCAACCTGCACTCCGTTAGTACTAACAACAAATCCAAGAAAAATAATATGATCGGTACAAAATGTGCACTTTTTAAGGTTAGCATATAATTTTTCTTGCTTAAGAACCACGAAAACCTGTTTTAGATGTTCTACATGCTCATCTAAGGATTTGCTATAAATCAGAATATCATCAAAGTAGACAACCACAAATTTACCTATGAATGCACGCAAAACATGATTCATGAGTCGCATAAATGTACTAGGAGCGTTGGTCAATCCAAACGGCATTACTAACCACTCATACAACCCATGCTTAGTCTTAAATGCAGTTTTCCACTCATCTCCCTCACGCATACGGATTTGATGATATCCACTTTTTAAATCAACTTTAGAACATATGCATGCACCATGAAGCTCATCTAACATGTCATCTAATCGAGGAATAGGAAAACGATACTTTACCGTTATGTTGTTGATTGCGCGACAATCAACGCACATCCTCGATGAACCGTCCTTCTTGGGCACGAGTAACACCGGCACGGCACAAGGGCTCATACTCTCCCGAATATATCCCTTCGACAACAACTCCTCAATTTGACGTTGAAGCTCCTTTGTTTCCTCCGGATTGGCTCGATAGGCGGGACGGTTTGGTAAAGTCGCTCCCGGCACGAAATCGATTTGGTGCTCGATTCCGCGAATTGGTGGCAATTCGGGTGGCATCTCATCTACCACCACATCTTCAAATTCCTGCAAAAGAGAAACAATGGCACTTGGCAATTCCTCACCTTGTGCGTTAGCAAAAAGGGTGGCCTCCTTATACACTAATAAAATCATTGGCTCGCCCGAAAGAAAGGTTTTCTCAACATCATGTTGCCTAAGAAGAAAATTTTTCTTCTTACTCTCTTTTCTTTCCTCTCCCTTGCTCAACTGTTTATTTCTCTCTTGTTTTTCCACTCGTTGTGTTTCACTCACAACCCCACTCTCATTATTTTTGCTCTCTTCACTCATTGTGTTTCCCTTATTTTGAGCTCTCCTCTCCATTTCATTTTGAAGAAAACGCTGGTCTTCAAGGACTTGACTAGGGGTCAATGGTACAAGGGCGACCAACTTTCCCTTGTAAGGTACCGTGTACTTGTTGGTGTATCCGTCGTGTGTAGCACGTCGGTCAAATTGCCAAGGTCGGCCCAGTAATATATGTGTCGCCTCCATCGGAACCACATCACAAAGTACTTCATCCTCGTACTTGCCAATCTGAAAAGACACCAACACTTGATGAGTCACTTTCACACCTCCGCTGTCGTTTAGCCACTGCAACTTGTAAGGCCGAGGGTGTTTAAGTAACGGTAGGGCTAACTTCTCCACCAAGGCTTCGCTTGCTACGTTCGTACAACTTCCTCCATCGATGATCAAGCTACAAATCTTGTCCTTGATCTTACACCGTGCATAGAAGATGTTTTCCCGCTGCATGTCCTCTTGGCTTCTTGTTTGAGTGCTCAAAGCTCTCCTTGTTACTGCCACTAGCCCATGTACTTCACTGACGTCTTCCACTTCCAACTCCTCCTCTTCATTCCCCTCCTCCTCTTCGGTCTCATACCCTCCATCGGCCCTCACCAACATTGTTCGTTTGTTCGGGCATTGGGACGCAATGTGACCACGTCCTTGACACTTAAAACACTTAATGTCACGGTTTCTAGCAGAAGAGGTTTCGATGGTACCTTTACCACTTGTAGAAGTCGAACTTGAGGGCTTACTCTCTTGTTTTGTTGGAGCCGAAGTAGGTTTGTCATCCTTCTTTACCACGGGTGGCTTCCATACGGGTCGGTCCCCGAATTTACTCTTCCTCCCTCCCGTTTTGAATTGCTTCTCTACTTGTATGGCCTTGTGGACCAAATCCTCCATCTCCATGTAATGATGTAGCTCCACTTCGTTAGCAATTTCGGTGTTCATTCCCGCTAAGAAGCGGGCCATGGTGACTTCTACATCCTCCTCTAAGCCAAGGCGGATCATTAGGAGCTCCATCTCTTGGTGATAGTCCTCCACACTTTTGCTTCCTTGGGTCAAGCGCAATAAACGCTTGTGCAACTCCCGGTAGTAGTGAGCCGGCACAAAACGCTTCCTCATAATTGCCTTCATATCATCCCATGTCTCCACCGGGGGTTCACGGTTCCTCCTCCGGCTTGTCGCAACCTGATCCCACCAAGTAAGCGCATAGTCAGTAAACTCAGTGACGGCGAGTTTTACCTTCTTTCTATCGGAGTAGTGGTGGATGTCAAAGACGTTCTCGATCCTCTTTTCCCACTCCAAGTACGCCTCGGGATCATTACGACCTTTGAACTCGGGAATTTTCGACTTGATACTCCCAAGGTTGTCGTCTTCCCTCCGGTTATCTCGACGACCTTGCTCGAACCTCCTTCTATCGGGTCCTCCTTCATCATAGTCATTTTCATCATACTCTTCCTCGCCATTCCGCCTTTGTCACGGTTGTGCTCGCTGTTGACGAGGAGCGGCTTGGTTCCTCCTCCCCTCATTCGCCCTTGGCTCCCGTTCTGCCCTCATCTCTCCCATCTCCTCTTGTATGTTCGCCATCTGGCGCATCAACGTTTGTAATTGTCCCGTGATCGCTTCCATCATGAGACGTTGATCCGCGGGCTGAGTTTGGTCTCCACGTGCTCCGTCGTTGTTGTTTCCTGACATGGTTAGTATAACAGATAAAAGAACAAGGACCTCACAAATTCGCTCCCTCACGTGTTTCACTCAAGTAGTATTACACTCAAGGTGGCGCTCGTGTTTGTCACTCAACTAATTCGGCTTTTATCTCTATTAAACTCACCACACGTGCCTTTTACCACTCGAATTCTCTCTAAGCGGTCTCGAAAATTTTGAATCTACTCAAGACACTAGATGAAATTTGACGACTATTGAAACTCTAAACGACCAAAAACACAAAAGTCTATGGACGCAAAACAACCCACCAACCTTTAGCGAAAAATTCAGACACACAATTCACCCAATTACAAATATTCCAAACTCTCTTCCTCTCTTTTTTTTTTTTTTGTAATGGACGGCAACTTTCCTTTTTTTTTTTTTTTTTTTTTTTTTTTTTTTTTTTGTACGGCAACTTTTTTTTTTTTTTTTATGCCAAAATTCGTCTAACACAAGGAAGAAGACAAAGAAAAGAAAACGAGAACTAGAAAGACAGAAACAAAATTTCCTACCCAACGATTAACGGAAAGAAAGAAACTAATGAAAATTCAACAATTCAAGAAGACAATTTCAAGAACTAGAACTAAATCCCTAAACAAACTAACTAATGTAGATAAAGAAACCCAAACAAGAAAAGCCGAAGCTCTGATACCACTTGATGCGATCCTCGTAGCGAGAATCGTTGTTTGACGATCGTTTCTTGTTGGATGAACACAATTTGATAGAAGCCCCGTTTTCCAACTCGGCTAGGATGGATTGTTGCGATGCCACAACGGAGATGATGGATCCGTTGATAAATCAGTGGGTCGAGGAACGCCACAAACGGTTGTGATTGAGCCGTTTGATAAGTTCAATTACGAATCGTCAAGCGTTGGACTTGATCGATTCAAAAGTCTGAGACTAACTCAGAGAGAAACTCACACAATGTGTTTTGATCAAAAAACGTAATCTCCCTTTATTATTGATTAAAGGTCCTTTATATAGGCCTTTAGAATTTTACAACCCTAACTGCCAGCTAATAACTCCTTAATTCGGATATAATCTAAAACAATTCGAAATTACCTAAATTAGCCTAATAAAAATACGTAAAACCCTAATTAACGTTTTCTGCGAATCGGCGCGATCGATCGGCAAGAACGGGGCTATCGATCGGCTAGAGCGGCGATCGATCGGATGAAGCGCGCGATCGATCGGCATCGTCTCGGCTTCGTTCCGCATATTCGCGCGCGATCGTTCGGCCAGGATGGGCGATCGATCGGCGCGACTTCTTGTTGAAAATCGCAAATCGTCGCGATCGATCGGCTGGAAGGTGGCGATCGATCGGCGACGTCTCGGGTTGATTTTTCCTAAACTTCGCCAAAACAAGCCTAAAATTTCCAAAAGTGTTCCAAAATACTTCTAACACTTATTTAACTAATACTTAAGAAAAATTAACATAAAAAGTATTGAAAATTCGCCGACGAGCGATTAGGAGTCCGTCGGGCTTATTTCTTGGCCTTCAGTTGCTTGGATAACGTGTACGCACGTTGTCGTTGACTCGCTTGAATGCTCGTGTTCCTTGAAGAAGCTCGTCATGAACAAGTTGAGTTGTTCCTTGAATCTCTTCGTGCGAGCTCTCGTCATCGGACCGTCAGGTGCCTCGATAACATCTCTCGGTTGTTGGCTAGGCACGATCGCATCACTTCCCTTCGAAGAAGGAAACCTGTTCGGGGATTAACTTGGGAAGTTGGGCCAATTGTCTCCTAGAACCATTCTACTCTTCGAAGAAGGTAGGAGACCTAGGTACACTCAAAGGAGGAACTCCGAGGCGTAAAAGATGAGATTCTTTCAAAGGAATAACCGTCTAATCGCCAAAGTGTACAAGTCAAGAGGCCCCACCCCATTCAAGATGCACTGAGAACCGCTGCAAGCAATGGGGCGCTCGCAAATTTTGTCGATAAAAGGATTTGACCGAGAACTCACCTCCGGGGAAGGAGCCTGGTTCGGGATAATCCATCGGAGGGGGAAGAACCCGCAACTAAACAGGATATCTCTCGGAGGAAAATCTGTTCGAGCCACGGTCTAACCGAATCACCTAATTTGCCTTCATTATGACCCTCGGAGGGGGCATGATTCAGATGAGTTGTAGTCCTCGTAGAGGACACGACGTGCGGCTGCATGGGTAATCCCTAAGGGACTTCATCCTGTAGTCGGGAGCGACGCGCGAATAAGGTAGTATTTCCACTCAATTCTCCGCGTAACATGTTTCCATTTTGTAGGTGACCACCGCTCCATCATCGAAAATGGTCGAAGACGAGCTCTTCGACCCAAGTGAAGTTGGGGTCAGCGCTGGTAGGGGCGTCTAGTTCCGAAGGACTCAGATCCCATTTGTCTATGGACAGACCCCATTTCTCTATGGGCACCCCGACTGGAGAGATGTCTTCCTTCGAGGCAGCAAGAAGATTCGGCGTAGTCACTTCCACAAATGACTTTATTTAGCAGCAGACGATGCGCCCCTAGCCGATTGACTTTAGCCAAGGAAAATCCCAGTCGGCGCGATTCGCACCACTGGGGTTGGGGGGGAGATGTTGTCAGTGATTTTTCGCCAGACGGTAGGTCCGGGGGCAGAGTCTCCAGGGCGCACTCGAGGGAGCACGAATTCCCGACTCCACCAAACCAAGCGATGTCGGGACATCATTACCCAAGATGGAGACGGATAAGGTTTACCGAGAGTGATCCTCGATCTTACATCCCCGAATGTAAGCAATCGAATCGACAAAACGCTGAGGATCTGAGAAGCCTCTCGAAGAGGAATTGGCGAATAAAAAGGTATAAGGACCCCCGAAGATGATCTATCACCGAGGAAGTCGCAACGGACGAGAAATCACGCAGAATAGTCTCGGCCCTCGAAGCTAGCGACCTCTTCCGATGGTAGAACGTTCGCGGTAATTCAGACCTCAATTATTCTCCCGCCTTTCTTTGAACAGGGAATTCGCTGTAACATCAGTCTTCTCCTGCCAAGTTCAGGATAACTGCTCTCTGTGGAAGAGCAGCTTTATTAGGTGACCCAAACCCGTGATTTAAGGGATGTGATGTTTTGTATCGTTGTAACTGTAGCTTCCTTCTTCATCTATAAAGAGGAGGAGGACAAGAACAATAAAGGGACAGAAAAAAGGGATTAGGGGGCAGATGTTGTCAGTGATTTTTCGTCAGACGGTAGGTCCGGGGGCAGAGTCTCCAGGGCGCACTCAAGGGAGCACGAATTTCCGACTCCACCAAACCAAGCGATGTCGGGACATCATTACCCAGGATGGAGACGGATAAGGATTACCGAGAGTGATCCTCGATCTTACATCCCCGAATGTAAGCAATCGAATCGACAAAACGCTGAGGATCTGAGAAGCCTCTCGAAGAGGAATTGGAGAATAAAAAGGTATAAGGACCCCCGAAGATGTTCTATCACCGAGGAAGTCGCAACGGACGAGAAATCACGCGGAATAGTCTCGGCCTTCGAAGCTAGCGACCTCTCCCGATGGTAGAACGTTCGCGGTAATTCAGACCTCAATTATTCTCCCGCCTTTCTTTGAACAGGGAATCGCTGTAACATCAGTCTTCTCCTGCCAAGTTCAGGATAACTGCTCTCTGCAGAAGAGCAGCTTTATTAGGTGACCCAAACCCCTGATTTAAGGGATGTGATGTTTTGTATCGTTGTAACTGTAGCTTCCTTCTTCATCTATAAAGAGGAGGAGGACAGGAACAATAAAGGGACAGAAAAAATGGATTGGGGGGGCAGATGTTGTCAGTGATTTTTCGCCAGACGGTAGGTCCGGGGGCAGAGTCTTTTCCCGACTCCACCAAACCAAGCGATGTCGGGACATCATTACCCAGAATGGAGACGGATAAGGATTACCGAGAGTGAACCTCGATCTTACATCCCCGAATGTAAGCAATCGAATCGACAAAACGCTGAGGATCTGAGAAGCCTCTCGAAGAGGAATTGGCGAATAAAAAGGTATAAGGACCCCCGAAGATGATCTATCACCGAGGAAGTCGCAACGGACGAGAAATCACGCGGAACAGTCTCGGCCCTCGAAGCTAGCGACCTCCCCCGATGGTAGAACGTTCGCGGTAATTCAGACCTCAATTATTCTCCCGCCTTTCTTTGAACAGGGAATTCGCTGTAACATCAGTCTTCTCCTGCCAAGTTCAGGATAACTGCTCTCTGCAGAAGAGCAGCTTTATTAGGTGACTCAAACCCGTGATTAAAGGGATGTGATGTTTTGTATCGTTGTAACTGTAGCTTCCTTCTTCATCTATAAAGAGGAGGAGGACAGGAACAATAAAGGGACGGAAAAAATGAGAGAAAAAACAGGGGTAAATTACTCTGTAAAACCCTTCACAAATAATTCCATAAACAAGTGGACGTAGGCTATTATTCCTTAGGAGGGCCGAACCACTCTAAAAATTTCAATGTGTTTATTTTCCGTTCAAATTTTATTCCTTTTCATTGCCGCATCACATACTAGAGATGCGGATCTCGTCATTGGTTCAAATTCCACACCAACACTGACAATAATTCAAATAAACATGAATCAACAAGCAAGCCTTAAAATTTTAAGACTTAATCAACCGCAATCAACAACCATTAAATCAATAAATACATTTTATGGCTTGAGTGACTCAAATCAAATATATATTACCAATAGAATGGAAGCATCTTTAGAATTAATTTTGTGACTCGAGTCAAAAGTTTTCAGACAACCTATATAAAATCAATAATTATGAACCCAAAGAAATCCAGATAGCCATAGCAAATTTGTTTTCCAAATAACACAACTACAACATTTGATGCGTAATACAAAATCTACAATCAGAATCATGCAACTACATCAAAGCAACAGATTTTGAAACCGTTCCATAGCATATAGAGAGCAACAAATTTTGTGATATTAATAACAACTTTTTTGAAATTATTGAAAAAAAAAAAAAAACATGAAAACAGAAACGAAAAAGAGAAGCCATACGAGAGCTCACCACAGACTGGTCAAAGAAACCCTAGTAAGGCGTGCCTAAGAAATTGGAAAAAAAAAAAAAAAATTTGCCTATGAAGATGTTGCCAGCGAGATGTTGCCGGCGAACATCTTTACGGAGAACATTGCCGAGAAAAATTCAGGCACGATTTTGGGGAAGAAAATGGCGGAGGAGATTTAGAGGAAATTTTAGGCGTGGTTCTTTATTTCTCTGGAGGGGTATTTTAGTCTATCTAAATTTTCTTAATGGCTAGTTTGCTAATAAATGAATACGTAGGCTAATGGTTTGAAACATAATATTGAAATGGGCCAGATACTTAACCAGCCCAAAAAAAAATCTCTAATTTGGGTTGAAAATTAAACATAATTAGATCAGCATATCAAATTGCAAAAATGTTCCCAAAAACATGGGGGAGTTGTTGAGACATACGGTTGGCTATGTACAAAAACTATAGTGAGGTGCTTAAAACTACAAAATTGTTAGTATGCTGTTGAGGTTATCCCATTTCCATTAATCACACAGCTTCCGATTGTATATACAAGG
This sequence comes from Boehmeria nivea var. tenacissima, assembly GCA_018132145.1. Classification (NCBI taxonomy): domain Eukaryota; kingdom Viridiplantae; phylum Streptophyta; class Magnoliopsida; order Rosales; family Urticaceae; genus Boehmeria; species Boehmeria nivea. The sequence goes on from CM030882.1 coordinate 6,815,178, forward strand.
ATCTTTTCAGGTCAACGGCTTCAATCTATTTCCCCAAATGTAACAAGTTTTCAGTTGCACGCCCTTCTCCACGAGGCATCTTCTTTGACGTTGCTGCCACATATCATAAAAAGGAAATAAATTAAGCCAACAAAAATACTATGGATCAATAAAATATTGTAAACATCATAATTTTAGCCTCTTTCTGATTAGAACTCATGCATGTTTAGAAGGGAGAAAGAGCATACAGTCTTCAACATCCTTGAGCTGGTAATAATGTGGGGCTATCTCAACCAACCACTCTGGCTTTAGCTCTGTAACCTGCAATCGATATCTATGTATTAGTCCAACATAAAAAAATAGATAAATAAATAAAACATGAAGATTACAAAGTCCTTGGAGGATAACAGTTACCTGTCTCATATATTCCTTAGTTGTAAGCACTAATTCATGGTACACAACCCATCTCGGAAGCACCTGAAGATTAAAAAATTAAGTGTGAGAGAAGCATAAGCAACATGGACGATTTTCATGTGCAAGACTTCTTAAGAATAAGGGACGAAGGCACAATTGAATTGATGGAATCCACATAGATAAGAGAATGCAAGTACACATCCTTCATTCAAGCCGTAACATAAAAAGAAATCGGTCAAACAAACTTCATTATTTAAAGCCCCAGCACTTTTGTGACCATTCAAGATAAAACATAAGTATATTAATGAACAAAATCACTTGAAGCTAAAAAAATGCTCACAACGAAAATGAAAAGATGACAAACACACAAATTTCATTTACCTGGGCCAGCCCTGAGCTAGGATGAATATGGACAGTCTGTGGATGTTTGACTGTTCGGTAAGATCCATTCTTTTGCAACCTAGCGGAATGAGGAAAGAAGCCTAAAAGAAACTGTGTTAGAAGTAGCTTCAACAATTAATAGCAAGAGTAGCATTCCACATTCGATTCAGCCTTCATGGTGGTAGCAAGAAAATTACCAGACGTTATGGCCTTCTTTATAGCTTCTAAATCATTGGCACTTGAGACAAGCTCAATCTCAACTCTCTCTAGAAGCCCCTCAAGTTGGTCTCTGATATCTCTTGCACGTTTCATACTCCTAACCTGCAAGCATATAAGACCTCTGTTGGTCAAAATAATAGATCTGGATACTACACTGACATACTACTGTTCATATTTTTAATCTAAAAGAGAGTCTAGACAAAATATTCGCAAAAGATCTACTGAAAATTGATAAGCACTGTACGAAAGTTGCCTTGAGGTCTTTTAAACCAACACCAAAGTTGAATTTTAGGGTCATGGAATATACAAAATGTCATGAAACTTGGCTCAAAATCATAATGAGAAGTACAGCAAAAAAAGGTGGAAGAAAAAAAAAAGTAAGCAATTCTCAACTCTCAAGTATCCAGCATACCTGTATATAGTTTTCGTAACACCACTGTGTTGAGTAATTTGTCTCTTTCCATGAACTGTAAACCTGGGGGAAAATAAAAGAGAAAATTGGGTCAGGACTCATTTCTGTCAACAGTCGCTGTTTGCTTAAAAACTTAAATTAGTACCAAAACTCCAACACTAGATAATATATTAAATTGATACCATATGGAACTTCATCACTGTCCCCACACAGATTTAAGTTAATAATTCTTATTCCAAAATACAAAACATGAAAGAATAAAGAAGGTCATCAGCAGAAATCGAAACCTTAAGCAATGCAAGGTGGTCTCCCACGTTCCCAGCATGAAAATTCATGCGTGCATTGTCAGCATGGACTTGTTTGTCCTTGGGCCTGTAAAAGATTGAATTGCCAATGGAAAGCATGGAAGCAACGGAAATGATCTCATCCGAGCACTTGTACTTCTCTGATGCAACTATCATTTTTGAGAGCATGGGATCGAGAGGAAACTCTGCCATCCGCCGGCCAACTTTAGTCAACTCACCTAGTTTATTTAAGGCACTCAATGCAAACAGCAATTCCAAAGATTTCAGTAGTGCCTCAGAAGGTGGTGGATCCATAAAATCAAATCTCAACAAGTCATGTATACCAAGACTCTTGAGCATAAGCACCACATTTGCAAGGTTAGTTCGCTGTATTTCTGGAACGGTATTATCATCTAAATCATTGGCAAAGTTGTAGGCTGTATATAGCCGGAAGCACTTCCCAGGGCCTGTTCGACCAGAACGACCTGCCCTCTGATTTGCTGATGCCTTGGATATAGGGGTAATTAGCAAAGACTCCATTCCAGTCCTCGGATTGTAAGACTTCATCTTGCAAAAGCCTGGGTCAATGACATATTTAATCCCATCAATTGTCAAAGAGGTCTCAGCTATGTTTGTGGCGAGGACAACCTTCCTTGCACCTTCAGGAGTGGGTTCAAATATTTTTGCCTGCAACTCCGTTGGCAGGTTTGCATATATGGGACAGATGATTAGCTCTGCGATTTTTGTCCCTAGACCCCGTACTCTATGCTTCATGATTTCTTCTGCTGTTTCAATTTCTTCCTGACCAGTGAGGAACACCAATATATCCCCAGGTGGTTGTGTAACATGGATTTGCAGTGCAGTCACAATTGCTGCATCTAAGTAATCAGCTTCTGGTGCTGTCGTGTAATGTATTTCAACAGGATACCGTCTCCCTGGAATTCTGAAAATTGGTGCCTCATCAAAATAATCACTGAACTTCTCTGCATCCAGAGTTGCACTAGATATGAGTAGCTTTAGATCTGGTCTAAACCGAGCAATATCCTGTTAGACAGACACATGGATATAAGCACATGACATTATCATCGATAGTTTCCCTGCAAGTATAGGCTGTTGTTCTTGCAAGAAGCAAATTAAACATCCTCGATTACTTTAAGCAAAGGAAAATGTCAAAGCTTAATAATGTCTAACAATACTCTTATCAATGGGAGATAAGTACAGCTGGATTAATAGACTCGGTATCGTAAAAGTGCCCTATATTCTAATTTTTATTTTATTTTTTTATAAGAACAATTATATAATTTCCTTCACATTGGACACCCAGGTAAATCCAAACTTCCACACTATGGTAACAGCTATATTGCGGTAAAATGACTTCCTAAATTGGACAAGTTACCTGTTCATCTAGAGTAAACTGCAATTAAAGAAGAGAATAATGGCAGATCCAGAATTTGAAAAGAGATGAAACAATGTGAAATAATGGCACTTGAGAATTGAAAAATTCTGCTTACTTTGACCAATCCAAAAAGAATATCAGTTGAGAGTGTTCTTTCGTGGGCCTCATCCACCATTACGACACTGCAATTTGAAGACATAGCAAGTGAGATGCATATGCAAGAAGAGAATTTAGCATAAACCTGGCTGACAATTTATAACCTTACCTGTAGCTAGATAGATCTGGCTCACCAAGGAATTCACGCAACAGCATTCCATCCGTCATATATTTCAGAACAGTCTGCTCAGATGTGCAATCTTCGAAACGAATGGAATAACCAACCTGCAATGTAGATTGTGGTTACTATAGCCAACATAGATGGAAGTTACAATTACCATCTTCTATAGGCAACATAGATGGAAGCTACAGTTACCATCTTCTATGCTCACTTTCTTAGACAGGAAACCAGCTATATGATTACTTGTCACTGAACTTTAACACCAGAAACACACACAAATACACGCGCACACGCACATCTCAAAAAGAACAAAGGATAAGAACCCCAAAACCCTAAAAACTTTTTTTTCCCTCTAGTGCTTTTCTCATTCATGCTAACAACAAAACAACAAGTGGATCCGTGACAATCAGACTATAATAGATGGTGGCAGACCTCATGCCCAAGTTTGACACCCATTTCTTGAGCAACCCTGGCAGCAACACTCATAGCAGCTACTCGGCGTGGTTGTGTGCATCCAACCTGTAAAAATTTGAAAACACAAATTAATTTTCCATACAACCAGCAAGAGCTGATTCAGAACTACAATAGAAATTCAAACTCAAATTGAAAACAACACAGAAAAGTATAAAACTTAGTTTTCAGTGACAAAATGAAACTACAAGCATTTTTTGCAATCCGAGTAAAAAGAGATGCTGAGAAGGAGAAAATAAAAGATAACACATACTATCTTCTCTTTCTTCTTAGAGCTTAATCAAGTTGCAAAACAAGAAGATATTAATATTTATTCTTTTCTAAAGTCCCAAAAAGCAGAATGTTAAAACTTCCCCAACACTTTAATCATCTTTCAATCTAAAGACTGGAAATTGAATAGGAACCATTACTGATAATGACTTCTAACTGCCTACTTGAAACAGACACATTTATGAGGTAATAGCTGCCATTAACAGTGATTTATGTTATCATCACCAGTTAGCACTACTGGCACTTGCACTTCGGAGCAAAACCTTTTTCGATGCTATACAGTTCGGGGGGAGTATTAAACAAACACTACATATTTCCACTAACTTCTCATTTTATTTTAATCTTCTTTTCTTAGTTTGTTGAGCTGGCCTATATATAAAAGATGAATATGATGAGTTAAAAAAAAAACCTTTCCACGCTTTGTGTATCCAGCTTCATGGAGATACTGAGGTATCTGAGTAGTCTTTCCTGAACCAGTTTCACCAACAATGATAAGAACCTACAAAACAATAAGCCAATGCTGTAAGAGAACTACACCTTTATAGACAAAAGAACAGCTAGTGTCCATGATGCTGTCGCAAATAACATTATGAAGAAAGTCGCTTCCAACCTAAAGTAAAACTACCTAATCATAAGTAAAAGAAAAGTAAGATAACCTGATGTTTATGAATAGCTTCGAGCAACTCATCACGATACTGGTACATGGGCAAACTTTTTCTATCCTCCTGAATGAACAAAAATGTAAAGTAAAGAATCATAAAACTATCTAGTAGCATGTCATTATGGAAGTAACAGCACAGAAAATACTCTTGACGAGATATGCGTAACAACCACAATATAAATCCACAAAAAGACTGTTATAAACTATAATCTTCTCTTTTCTACTATTTTTCTTTTCCTTCCTTTTTGATAATTTTTACTGTTCACTTTTTTATTATTTTTGTATATTGTTTTTCTTGTTAAAAAAAATGGTAAATACAACAATGAATATGTCTTTAACGGCACAAGCAGCAGAGTGTTTGTCATGACATTATTTTTGAGCCGAACCACACTTATCAGGTAACAATTTTGACGTATTTCTAATTCAAATAGCATTGTCCAGCTTTTACGTACTACATAACAATTCTTTGCAGTTACCAAATTTGGAGGTGGGGTGGGGGACGGATATAGTAAAACAATAAATACACTAAAGCAACCTGAATCTTCTCAAAAGCTGATTGGGCTCTGGACTTCTCTTCTAACTCAGCACGCTGCTCATGATCAATCTGGATGGAAAAATGGGACATTGGTCATCAAAGTGGAGAATAATTGTTGAACTAAGATAATAGGGTAAAAGGCAACCACTAACATGGCACCAAGGATAAAGTTAAATAGGAAGTTAAGAACACACATATATATAGAGAGAGAGAGAGAGAGTAGGAATTTTAAAGCAATGCAACTCAATAAAATACCTTATCCCCATCCATTACAGATGTCTTGATAAACTCAATTTGGTCCTCAAACACATACCTAAATTAAAAAGATTTTCGATGCATTAATAACACAGATACATGTCAAGATAAAGAAAGCCTGCACAGGATGCATATTCAAGCAGCAGATAAAGAAAGAAAAAGAAGGAAAACAAACTTACTGATAGTCATCAGACATCTGTTTTTTGTTTTTTGAACCATACTTCAGAGTTGCCTTGCCTACAGTAACAAACTTAGGATAAATCTACAATTTGACTAAAATTGAAAATGGAGCATGGCAACAAAAAGAAATTTAAAAACTTCAGCACAAAAGCATACTAATTTGGTGATCCTCCCAAGCCTCCTGCTCTGCAAAAGGGTTCATTTTTTCTGCAGCAGCTGGGTCCCTATACAAAGAAATGGAACAATTAGTTCTAATTAGATGAACTGATTCATGTTCCTGTTGTCCCTGCCACATAAATCATAAATCGCAATTATCCAAGAAAACCCGTCATACGAAAGGTTTGTGCATGTGGCTGCTTGGATTTCTTATAATTTTAAGTAAGAGAAATTGTGGAGATATTCTCATGTCCATCAGTGACGCATTCATGAATTTAAAGATATAACTGAAATTTCTATCAAATATGGGATAAAATTATAATTAAGAGAAAAAAAAAATCAGTGGAGGAATAAGCCCCCACTCGCCCCTGGGATGGTCAGTCCCAGATCTCCAGGTCATTTTGGTTCAGAGTGATAACCTGTAACGTTGAATGGCAACAGCAAATCTTTTTTCCTGGTTAACACCACCCTCCTGATCGTAAGCATCCGGCATCCTGTACTGTATCCCAGAAAGGAAAAAAGGTGTAAGTTGATGCATGAACATGGATTATAAGTATTGATTGTCAATAACAATCAAAATCCCAAGAAGAAATATTAAAATGTTGAAGAGTCATTAATTATTCTTCATACAACTAATTTTAAAATTAAAAAAAAATCACACATTTCATGAGCCTGCCCATCATGCTCTCAAAAAATTGGTAATTACCTCATTTCCATCATCACTGTCCTCTGAATGCTTTTTGGCAAGCTCAAATATTCGCTTCTTGTAGCTGCAGAGATACAAATTTATGAGACTTCCATAGATCCCCTTTCTTTATGCATGTGTCTTTATGGTACGTGCATGTACATGTAAAGATAAATAAACAAATGTATTATAATTGAGTAAGCTGACGAACAATAGCCATAACGCTTTATGTTATTTTCACCATTAAGCATCAGGAAGAAGAACCAATGGATCTTATTAAAACATTGAAACTACCTCAATTCCCTTTGTTCCGCCTCAGTAAGCTTCACGCCGTCAAATAAATACTGCTCATCTTCTATATCATCTCTGAGGCATACATCATACCAGCGATATATTAGAAACAAAATGATAATACAATTGTCGGCTTCTGAACAAAATAAAATAAACTAGCCACAGCATTATTTATTTTTGATACCTGATTTCCTCCAGTTTCTTCTGCTCTCTTTTCTTTAAATACTCTTGTCTTGAAACTTTTCTGAAACAAAAGCAAAAAACACATTTAAAAAAAAAAAGTAGCACATAATCAAATAACACCTAGTGCTACCTGTAAACATATAATCACTTCTTTAAAGAGAGAAGGGGAAAAAAAAAAAGTGATGGCTCTTTGCACGGTTTTTCTGAAACACACCCTTCTCACAAAAATTAGTCTAAAGCAAGTAAAATCTACTTAAGACGCCAAGATGACTAAAATAGTAGGCCAAAGCCTTGCAACAACGCACTGAAGGATCAACTATCATTATGAAAATGAAAAACATACATACATAAATGAACAGAAAGGACCCAAAAAAAAAAAAAAATAGTGAATGCAATAAACTAGAGCCTCAGCATCTTTCTTAACCTATATTTCACATCACTGCAACATAATACAAAGATAGCCAGTAATACAAACACCCAAATTTCTCAAACTATCAGATCTTTCTCCGTAGCATTTGATCTCCACAGGAGAAAGTGGTATCCCCCTATGCAATTCTACAACAATGAAATAAATACAAAAGCAGCATATGAGTCAGCAAACTATCCTAAAAACAAAAACTCATTATGCATAATAATATACCTTAAACTCATTATTCCTTCTTTCTCCATAGCATTTGATCTCCGAATAGCTTCCTCTGTTATTCATAGCATGCATCTCAGTTAACCAACATATATCAAATATGACATATATGCATTCCATCGTGCATGTATCTCGCCAAGTAAACATAGGAGAGGCAAAAAAGAGTGTGAGAACTTAAATTGTACACGACTTTAACACCGAACGCACCTTCCTCTCTCTTTGTTAACTTTGGATCTGTTAACTGTTGCCACCAAAATAAAGAGGGAAAATTAGCTGCTTAAAATTGACAGAGAGATTATTTGTAATCTCAATTATAAATAAAAGCAAGTAGATATATTGTAATAGTTTGCAACTATAACAAGAACAACAAACCATACCATTAGAAAAAATTGTATGGCCCAATATGCACCTATGAATTATTTAGGATTCGTATGAGTAGCATTTAATATTGATTATAACTGATAATGTATATAATAGAAAAGCTGATAAGAGAAATGCTACTTGTATTAACTTTTCCTTTAAGTCAAAACATTCAAATATTAATAGCTTGAAGAATGAAATAAAAAACCTTGCGGGTGTTTGCTGCATCCCTTTCTCTTAGATTTTTCTCTAATTGCTCTCTCTCTATTTGATCACGTAGCATTTCCTCTTCCGACTGCACATCATAGCACAAACACAATTCACATATTAGTAAAAAAAAAAAGCAATAATGTTTTTTTTTCAAGTGATCAACCCAATGAGTTCCCTTTTCAAAAGGATGTATTTTTAGTCAAACAGAAGAGATGAGGCAAGAAAAAAAAATCCTAATGAAATTTCAAAGAGGCAGAAAGACACAATATATCATTGACTGCTAAAGATCCTATTTTATAACAAGAAAATAAAGTAACCACGGCACCACCAAGATATCTCAACTCTTAATAGAGCATTGTATCTCCCAATTAAACTAGATGTGTTTGGCAGAATCCATCATTAATTATAATAAAACTTTTGTCTAGTATAAAATGTGCTGCAACCAAAACATCACAATAAAAGATATCAAAACAATACCTCTGAATTCTCATCATCATCTGAGGAAGTTCGCCTTTTAACCCGTCTCTCTTCTTCACCTTGTGCAATTGCCTAAGGATATCATTAAGTCAAAAAAAAGTAGTACATCATTTGGCCAAACAAAAAGAATTAATCACAACACTCTTAGCAATATATCTACAAATATGAAAACTGTGCCTCGTCATCTTCATCTTGGTTCTCAGTCTTCTTCCTAAACCTTTTGTTATTGGACCCTCCTTTTCTATTTCCAGCAGCGGAATCAACAGAAGCAATGCCACCACCGGCCCCGCGACTGTTGTTGTCATCGTCGTCGTCGTCTTCATCATCTGCATCCAATAAAGCATATGTCTTCCTCGCGATCATTGCCGCCTCTCTCTCCTGCTTTTGGTAACTCTGATGAATCCAAACAATCAAGTACGTATCAATATATTTCCGCCAATATCAACATGTAGGCAAAATTTGCAAATCGTCACAAAATAACGCAACACACAAGAAGTTCACTTGAGCAACATCGGGAAAAACTTACATTTAAACCCGACACCTTACGGGGCACCCTATTATAGATTTCTTCCGCAAATGCACGTGTTTCACTCGACGACGCAAACCCATACTCCACGAGCTGGCTCACCACGTCAGCAGATGAAGTTGCTTGTTTGGCTGCAACAAATTAAATGCTCAAATCTCTTCATCACAAAAACAAATAAATAAACTCCTCTATATAATAATGCATAACAAAAGAAAGAGTAGCGTTTCAAAATGACAAATATGAGCAATAACTTACATAACCCAATGACGTATTGTACGACTGCGGGCTTGGAAAACCCCATCAATGAGATTAGCTTATCCGAAACCCATGTCTTCAAGTTATCGTCGCTTCCCATTCTCTCTACCAAAAAACAAAAAAACAAAAAAAAAATCGCTTCAAACTTAACCATAATTCGAAAAAGTCGAATAACATTTCTAATTTTTCCAGATTGAAAGACAAAAAACGTCCCAAAACGCACAACAGGAAAAAACAAGTTTCACAGCCAAATTCTCAACAAGCATTTTTCTTCCCTCCCTTCTCCTAATTTTCTCGGCATCCAAACAGCGGGTGTGATAAAAAAATGTGCAAAAGCTTAGAAATTATAGTAAAACAACAATTACCTCTGAATTAGCAGGGCTAGGGTTTCTGTTTTGCCTGGGAAGAAACTGCGAAGCGCGTGGCAAGGACCGAGTTCTTCGAGAGTGTGATGAGGGGTAGCAGTAATCCGGTGGACGGAGGCCCACAGTGGACTCGCCGGAGCTTCGCTGTTCCGATCACCGTCGGATTGAGAGAGAGAGAGAGAGAGAGAGAGAGAGAGGAGAAGAGAAGATCACCGAACCAAATGGCAACGAAAAAACCTTCCCAACCTTTCAATGAAAACTGAGAGACATTGAGACAATAATCGAAACGTCGTCGTCTACGAGTTAGGCGGTTGAGCGGGAAGAGAAGCTTTCCTTTTGGGCGTTTTTGAAGAATTCCCCTAGTTATTAAACCCCATGAACATGGCAAACTATCAAAATCATCCCATTATATTCCATATTATTTCATACCATTTAACTTTGTGAAGTAGGCATTTTACCCATGCTATCTCATTTATTGAGATAAAAAAAATAATTTGAAAATAGTTTGGAATAGTTTGAAAATGGTTTAGAAAAATAATGTAAAAATAGTTTGATTTTGCTAATTTCAATGTAGTATGAATGGTTAAGATTTAAAGATATTATATAGGGATTTGAAAAATTGAAAAAAAATAGTTGAAGAAAAAATAGAATGGAATGGTTTGGAGGATTATCCCTTATTTAGGGTGGGTATTTTGCCCATTTCATCCCATTTATTGTGATAAAAAAAATAATTTGAAAATAGTTTGGAATGGTTTGAAAAAATAATGTAAAAATAGTTTGATTTTGCTAATTTCGAAGTAATATGAATGGTTGAGATTTAAAAATATTGTATAGGGATTTGAAAAGTTGAAAAAACTGGTTGAAAAAAAATAGAATGGAATGGAATAGTTTAAAGGTTTAGGAAAGTTGAAAAAAATGAAAAACTGGAATAGAATGGAATGGTTGAAATAGGTACCCCAAGGTAGTATGAATGGTTGAGATTTCAAGATATTATATAAGGATTTGAAAGTTGAAGAAAATGGTTGGAAAAAAATGGAATGAAATGGAAGGGTTTGGAGGATTAGGAAAGTTGAAAAAAATGAAAAAATGGAATGTAATGGAATGGAATGGTTGAAACGGGTATCCCAAACAAGGGATAATCCTACAAACCATTCCATTCCATTCTATTTTTCTTTCAACTTTCCAAATCCCTATACAATATCTTTAAATCTCAACTATTTATACTACCTCGAAATTCGCAAAGTCAAAACTTTCAACATCGTTTCTTTTCAAACCATTACAAACTATTTTTAAACTATTTTTTCTATCTTAAGGAATGGAAAGGAATGTGCAAAATGATTTTCTCAAACACAAGCTAATCCTAGAAATCATTCCATTTTATTCCATTTTTTTCAACCATTTTTTTCAACTTTCCAAATCCCTATACAATATTTTTAAATCTCAACTATTTATATCACATCGAAATTCGCAAAGTCAAACTATTCTACTTATTTTTCTAACCATTTTACAAACCATTTTCCAAACTATTTTCAAACCATTTTGACCATTCCAAAAAATGAAAAGGAATGGGCAAAATAGTTTGCCCAAACACAAGCTAGACATTGTTTCAAAGTAGACTCTAATGTATAAAACGTCTCACAAGTTATACATGATGTATAAAAAAATTTCAATAATGATCCTTATATCTATTTTAGTGGATGTAAAATGTTTATTTGAGGGTATAACTTAGTTGTAAGAGAAAAAAAAAACATCATGTAAGCAGCTTAGCTGGCATTTTTGAGTCCACCTCGTAATATAAAAAGAAAAATTTTATGAATAACCCCTGAAATTTGGACGCTGTTTTAACTTGGTCCCTGATGTATAAAACATCTCATAGGGGATACATGATGTTTGAAAATTTATATATTTAGCCCTTCCGTTTATCTTAGTGGGCGAAAATCCATATGGCGTTGACATGGACGTTGAATGACGGAATTAAAACTGCAAAAGATGGAATTCAAGCAGAAAATTAATGCCCCTATTAGACATCTTTTAGTTTTTTTTTTTAAATTTAAAAACACTTAACAAAGAAAATCTAAATCTTATCTTAATCTAAATCTAAATAAAATCCTCAATATCTATGTAATGAACAACTAAATCTAACAATGACATTTTTTTTATATAATTTACTGGTTTCTAAGTTTGCATTAATCAAATAAAAAAAACCATTAAAAAACCACTCAAGTTCATGTTCATATGTGAAAAATTACTCAATATGCCACCTAAGCTACTTATGTAATTTTTTTTATCTTATAATTACTTTTATTCCCTCAAATAAACGTTTTCTATCCACTAAAATAGACGGAAGGATTTTGGTAAATTGTTTAGTTGGTTGGTTTGTTCGAGAATTTAGAATTTTCACTTGATTTTTGGCTTAAAATATCGCGCCAATTTGAAACGAACTTTATAAATTAAATTGAGCAATCGTGTCGGTTTGAACATTTAACGATTGATTAGGACTGAACCACGATTTCAAGTGGTTATGGCGCATTTTTTGGTTTTACTTGGGAGCGTGACGTGGACCATTGGCAACCGATGATGAGAGATTTCTTTTTGGAAATCATTGTAGGAAAAATTCTAAAATAGTCCCGTGTTATACCGAAAATCCAGTTTTGTCCTCGTATTTTTGATAATTACAAAACGATCCCTTTGTTATTCAAATCTACCTAAAAATATCCTCGAATTTTGAAACCTCTATACAATGAGCAATGTTGGTGTAAAATTTGAACCAACGACGAGATCCGCACCTCTAATGTGTGATGCGGCAATGAATAGTGTGAATTTTGTAGGAAATAAGTACTCAAGAAAGTTTTTAAGTGGTTCGACCCTCCAATGGAGAAATAGTCTACGTCCACTGTCTTTTTAATATATGTTTTACTGAGAGTTTACAGAGTAAGTTTTTCCCAACCCCCTCCCCTTCAACTTTCCCGCCTTTTATATTCATCCGGCAAGAGAGAGAAAGGGAAGTGCATTAAATGCGCCCCACCTAATCGTCCTCAAATCAAGGGATTAGGTGGCCTTATCTCAATCGACCATACCCTGCCCGAAAATCAGGGGGTTGGTTACTAACTAATCACTTCACGTCATTCACCGATGAGGCCTGTACAGTGCCTGTCAGAGGGAATTACCATCGGGATTATCCGACTATTGTTGGTTGCGCTTTACCCTTCGTCCGGGGTTCTCTTGCTTCGTGAAGAGTCCCCCGAACCTCCTGGTCCATCGGGAGCATGACGCTAGCTGCAGGATCCATAGGTCCCCGAGCTTGGAGGATCTCCATCCCGCTGGTCCTCTCCGAGGACTTAGCTATGTGTCGAATTATACCTTCGGGGTGGTGGTCGTCAGCCTTCACTATGACTTGGCGGTTCACTCGTCATGAGGAATCTTTCTCTAGAAGCTTCTCGCCTTCGGCGAAGGCGTTCTTGAAGGGATATCCTCGAGCGAAAATTAGCTAACAACAAGCAATATTCTCAATATTGGGAACATGGTTGCAATTTGTGGTCTTATAGCTATAGTAATTTTTTTTTTTAGAAAAAATTTATAGCTATAGTAATTATGCTAGTATGTAAAAAGTTTAAATTTAATCATATTTTTGGATCGAAAATACTTTACAAAATTCTAAGCTATTTATAAATATACGGACTCTTATGTGTGTGATTAGTATCATGTATTGGCCTATTGGGTTGTTAATTAAAAACAAAGAGCAAAGGAATAAGAGAATAAAATTGAGAGTAATTCAGTAGAATATTTTTTTGTCCTTATCTCTTACAATCATTGACTATTTATAGCCGTACAAGATTGTGTAAAATATCCTCATTAAAGTGGGAGAATCTATTTATGGTAACTTTGTTGTCGCCATTATTGGTTCGACGGAAATTACGTGAAGCGTGGCAAACTCAGGACAAGCGGCGGGCAGTGGGCGGCCACCCACACGGGCGTTGGGCGGTGGGCGGCTGGCTCCCGCCCAAACGGGCGCCGGGCCGCTACCCTTTACGGCACCGGTTGGCATTAGGGCGCCCGAGATGGTGTTGTCGGCTTTTTCCGTCGCGGGCTGCCTTCTTGGTTCTCCAACGTTGTCCTCACTTGGGCTTTCCGATGGGCCGACTTATCGCCAATCTCTGAGCTTGGAATCTTTTGGGCCTTAGGTTTTGGATAAATTTGGGCCCAACATTAGCCCTTCAGTTTCCGTGTAGCGCTAGTTGCACTAAGGAAACTAAGAGTTTTTTTTTTTTTTTTGTAACAAGTCTTTTGTTGCCTACCCGAAGTAGGTTTTTTTCTTTTGCCCACCGGTAGTAGGTCTTTTGGTGCCCACCCATAGCAGGTCTTTTATTGCCTATCCGTAGTCGGTCTTTTTTACGCCTACCCGTAGTAGGTCTTTTTTGTGCCAACCTGTGGTAGGTCTTTTGTTGCCTACCCGTAGTAGGTCTTTTGTTGCCAACCCGTAGTAAGTCTTTTTTTGTGCCTATCAGTAGTAGGTCTTTTGTTGCCTACCCGTAGTAGGTCTTTTTTTTGCCTACCCGTGATAGGTCTTTTTTGTGCATACCCATGGTAGGATGCCTACCCGTAGTAGGTCTTTTTTGTGTCTACCCGTAGTCAGTTGTTGTTTTTTTTTTGCCTACCTGTATTACGTCTCTTTTGTGTCTACCCGTAGTAGGTCTTTTGTTGCCCACCCGTAGTAGGTTTTTTTTTTTTTTTTGCCTACTCGTCGTAGGTCTTTTTTTTTTTTTTTTACATGGCACATGTGGGCGCTCGGTGGCACACGGCAGCACAGGTGGGTGCTCGCGGTGGCACACGGCGGCACAGGTGGGCGCTCGCGGTGGCGTCTACAGCGGCACAAGTGTTGGCATATGCGGCGGGGCACGTGGGTGCTCGCGACGATGCATGTGGGCAAGCGCACGCGATGGCACACGTAGGCGCTCGTGGCGGCGTATGGTGGCGTGTTCAGGCGCCATTGGTGCACGTTGGGGCGTAGTTGTAACGCCCCTAAATGGAGGTTAAGAGAAATATGTGTTAAATAGTTAAAAATTAAATTTCAGAACGATAAATAAATTTTAGGACCCTTAACTTTGAAAACTTTTACTAAATTAACAATTTTGCTCCGGAGACTTTTGAGAGCCAAAAAGGAAAAATATCAACTGTAAATAGTTATAAAACAATAATCAGAGTTCAAGTACCTCTTTATGCAAATACAGAATTATGCAAAAATAAAGTTGGTATACTCTCCAATGGGATATCATAAACTCTACATAACCTCAATACACTTAATTCCTTAGCTAAGGGTTCAGAGAAGTGAAACAAACCATCAAATCATCCAAAACTGCCATCAAATGCATTGAAGACAACAGCTTGACTCAAGTTGACTCAACTCGACAGCTTGTTTACCAAAAGACATCGAAACGGACGGAACCGAACTGTACCTGTAAGGGAAAGGAAAGTAGGAGGGGTGAGCATTCACATGCTCGTAGGAAACCCATTACTCACCTTTTGGTTTTTATTAGCCATTTTATAACCACCTGCATAGTTAGGACAAACAAACCAAGCCATAAGAAATTTTACAAGAAAATAACAAGTATGCTCCATGTGAAATGCATCTTTTTCACAAACCAAATTTTCATAGTCATTATATATATAATAAAAAACAAAAATAAGCATTCAAAACCTGTCAAACATAGCAAAACCCGGGGAATCGAACATCCCACGGAAACCTAGTCTGCGCAGATCTAGAAAGGCAGCGGACCGTGCTAAAATAGCCGTATATGAATGACATATATATTTTTTTGAGCATACTGAATAAAATCATGTTTCTTTTCAGAAAATCTTGTTTTTCCCAAATATCTCAAATATTCCCAAAATCATAGGCCATGCCGAGACGTGCCTCTAATTTCTTTCATAGGTGATATATATATATATATATATACACATTACAAAATAGGAAATATACAACCTTTTATTTTTCTTTCCATTTACCAATTATTTAATAAAATCCTCACAAAAGATGAGTAATAGATTTCCTACCTCGAATTGAGTAATAATCAAATTTCAAGCTCAAGGTTTCCGCCGTACTCAATCTGCTGCAAGTCCCATTGTGATGAGGATGAGTTACGAAAACCAAGTTGGAATGGCCTCACAAAATGAGACAACACTAGGAATCACACAACCGGAGTAGCAAGACCAATAGGCGTTGGCAAATTGGCATACTTTGCAACCACGGGAGAGTTTGAGGGTTAGCTTGAGAAGAGGTGATGGGTTTAATGACTTTAATCTCACCGGCTATTCCAAGGTCTAAGCTTCATGAGCTCTCAAGGGTGAAAAGTGAAATGAATGGTCTGTTGGCTTGGAAATGAAAAGAGGCAGAAAGAGAAAAAAGGGCGTGAGAGGAAGTGGAAATAAAAGGAGGGAGTTGTCGGAGAAAGAAATGTTAGGGTTGGTTTATTTGATGGCATTTTGGGCTTGTAAATATTGAAAATTCTAAGCCCAACATAAAAGTCCAAAACAAATTTGAAAATTGAGAAGAAATTTAAAGTATTAAACGTGGACAATTACAAATCTAGGAACCAAGCTGAAATGCACTATTAAAGCCCTTTCAAGTTAAACATATAATTAGGAAATTATTATTATTATTGATATTATTATTATTTATTTTTTTAATATATGGTCATTACAGTAGTGGTGTGCAGGTGCATGTGGTCACGTGAGCGGACAGTTGAGGCGCACGGTGGCACACAAAGGCGCACGTGGACGTGCGGGGTGCTGGTTTTGAGGTCGTGCATAGTCGAACATGGATGGATGGTGCTATGCGTAGGCACGCGGCACACGTGGGCGGTTGTGCGCACGGCCGTACGGTGGAGCACAAGGTCGCGTGGGCGTTGCAAGTCGTCGAGTGGTTGGGCGCCTGTCTAGGTGGTTGCACATGTGGCACTAGACGGCCGGCTGGTTGGGCGCCGCAGTTGCATAGCTGGCTGATGGCCGATCAGGTGGTTGGGCGCCTCTACTGGCGGATGCCTGGTGGTCGAGCGCCTACCCGGGCGGTTCGCCGGTGCGCACCAATTTTCAGATCCACATAATTCATTCGTTATACATCGGAATTACGCATATGGCATACCTTTGGAAAGAATTTTCAAAGATCTTTCATATGGTATGCAATATGCTAAATGAAAATATTGAGGAAGTTTTCACGGGCGGCCGCAAGGAGCACGGGCGACAGGTTGGGCGGTAGCTTGGTCGGTTGCATCGCGCGCACAATTTTTCGGATCTTCATATCTCGCGCCCTGTTGATCAGAATTACACATATGGCATACCGTTGGAAATAATTTTCAAAGATCTTTCATATGGATTCAATATTCCATATGAAAATGTTGAGGCTTTCACAGGCGGCCGTAAGGATCACGGGCGGCAGCTCGGGGAGTTGCATCGCGCGTACCAATTTTCGGATCTTCATATCTCCCTCGTTATTCATTAGAATTACGCATATGGCATATCATTGGAAAGAATTTTTAAAGATATTTCATATGGTATGCAATAGGCCATATGAAAATATTAAGGAAGCTTTAACGGGCGGCCACAAAGAGCATGGGCGGCAGCTTGGTGGTCGCTCAGGCGGTTGCATCGCGCGCACCGATTTTCAGATCTTCATATCTCCCTCGTTATTCATTGGAATTACACATATGGCATATCGTTAGAAAGAATTTTCAAAGATATTTCATATAGTATGCAATAGGCCATATGAAAATATTGAGGATGCTTTCACGCACGGCCGCAAGGAGTATGGGCGGCATCTTGGGCGGCCGCTCTGGCGGTTGCATCGCGTGTACCAATTTCGGATCTTCATATCTCCCTCATCATTCATCAGAATTATGCATATGGCATATCGTTGGAAACGATTTTCAAAGATCTTTCATATGGTATACAGTATGCCATATAAAAATATTAAGGGTGCATGTAAAGACGGTAGCAAAGGGCACAGGCGGCTGCTTGTCGGCGGCACAGGCGGCGACACAGGCGGCGGCACGATCGGCAGCGTGGTCGGTGGCACAGTCGCCAACGTAGGGGGTGGCGCGGTCAATGGCCCGGTGGCTACTAGGCACTGTTGCAAGGTGCACGAGCGGCTACTCGGGCGGTGGCGCGGTCGGCGGCTTGGGCGGCGGCCCGGGTGGTTACTAGGCTGTAGCAAGGCATACGAGCGGTTGTTTGGTCGGTGGCTCAGGCAGTGGTGCGGTGGTCGGAGTGAACCAACGGGCGTGCAAGTGGCTGCCAAATGCAAGGTCTTGAGTAAGTGCCTGTCGTCAACGGCTGAAGTGTTCAAAATTGCTGGTTGGTCCTAGGTACTGTTAATCACATAAGGTCCTCCTTCTAGCGCCAAAATATCGATGCAATTTTTCGCACCAAATAACACGTGTAAAATAACGTGAAGTGTAAAGACAAAGAGCAAAGGAATAAGAGAATAAAATTGAGAGTAATTCAGTAGAATATTTTTTTTTGTCCTTATTGTTGGGCCATATTTTGAGTTGGGCTCAAAAGCCAATGAAGAAGACCAAAAACCCACAGAGGCCATGTCGCCCATGCTGGTGGGCGCCCCGCTGCGCACGCCACCTACGCTAGGCGGCACACGCCGCCTATGCTAGATGGCACGCGCCGCCCACGCCGGGCGAAACACGCCGCCCCCGCTGGGAAACGCACGCCACCTGCGCTAGAGGGCACACACCGCCCCCGCTGGAAGGCGCACGCCGCCTACGCTAGGAGGCGCCACGCCGCCCACGCCCGGCTCCCCGCCGACTCCCTTCGGACCACTAAGTCCACTATCGACGATTCAACGAGAGAAATTCGGGATAAATTTTCCACGAATAAGAACCACCTTCAACTATCTCTCCACGACATCTGAAAAAATGGTGGTAGAATGTGGTTAAAAAACGGTCAATCATAGCTCTTATAAAAACAAATGAACAAGACAAACTGAGGTAACGCAATTCTAACACAAAAAAATACACTCCACTTTAAAGTCTTTGGTTCACCCTTACTGGCTTGAGCGCAGGAGTGTCCCTACTGGAAATAATCCCAATGCCTCCCGTTACTCTCTGTTTATTTTTGCAGAACCGGAGCTCATCTGAAACCATCACCGTACGTGGTTCAAAGCGAGTTCGAGCTTGGAGGAGCGGCCACATGTCAAACCGAGTTCGTACGAAAATTGCACCAACACTTATCTCTTACAATCATTGACTATTGATAGCCGTACAAGATTGTGTAAAATATCCTCATTAAAGTGGGAGAATATATGTATGGTAACTTTGTTATTGCTATTATTGGTTCGGCAGAAATTGGGTGAAGCATGGCAAACTAGGGACGAGCGGCGGGCAGCGAGCGGGCGGCGGGTGGTAGGTGGCTGCCCACACGGGCGTCGGGCGGCGGGCAGCCGCCCACACAGGTGGCGGGCTCTCACCCACACGGGTGCCGGGCTGCTGCCCCTGACGGCGCCGGTTGGCATTAGGCCACCAGAGATGGTGTGGTTGGCTTTTTGCGGCGCGGGCCGCCTTCTTGGTTCTCCGATGTCGTCCTCACTTGGGCTTTTCGACGGGCCGACTTCTTGCCAATTTCTGAGCTTGGAATCTTTTGGGCCTTGGGTTATGGATAAATTTGGGCCCAACAGGGGTGAACTTGTAATATTTTCAAACTTCAGAGGGCACGTATGTTAATTTTAAAAGATTAAGGTGCAATTTGTAAGGATAACATAATATCAAGAGTATTTGTATATATAATATAGTTTAATGTTTATTTGGTTATTATGCTACTTATTATTTTTATCACGTTATTTTGGTTTATAATATTTTCTAATAAGAAAAAAAAATAATTATTCAATATAGTAATTCTAAAATAATTGCGAGAATTTTAAAGAATGCTTATAAATTCGAAAAGTCGACTTGTTACAAAGACAAACGTAGAATTACAACAAAAACACATAAAATAACTATGCATATACTGCTTAATTAATATACAAATTTTGTAATATATATATATATATATATATATATATCGTAATACTAATAAGAAAATATATTACAATGCATATTTTTCACAAAAAACATTTTAGTAAAAGAATAATTACCATATAAGTAAATTTGTTAGTTGTTAGTTTCATAAAATAAGCAAGTGCTTGTTTGTTTGTTAGTTTTTTTTTTTTTTTTTGGGAATTGAGCTTAAAAATGCTATTCATTTTTATCTTGTTACAGTTGCTGAAAAAAGATTTGGATGTAGTTTATCTTTCCATGATTGATTACATTATTTGATAAATCTTTATTTAATTTTCAATGAGTTTTATGAGCAATTAGTGGGGTTAATATTGGTCCTTGAGCAACGATCGACCGAAATCCTTCATACGTTTTTTTGCTTTTGTTAATTAGTTTTTTTATTCATCTAATTTTAAAAAATTATGAACATTTTTTAAATAGGTTCTAAAAATAAGCCATTTAGCTACAAATTCTTTTCATATTTTTGCTTCATGCTTTACATTTCAACTAAAAAAGTTAAATAAAAGACCAAAAACTTGTTGCGCAAGTGAAGTAAAAAGCACACCATCGGCCAATCTATACACCCCCGGATTCCTCACCTTTTAAAAAATAAAATAAATAGATAAATAAAAATAAAAAATAAAAAATTGATGTGCGCAAGTCATCGTCTGTAACCACCACTAAATGCATTTTTCTAACAATTTCCTCTCTTTATCTCTCCTTCATGTTTACATTTTAATGTCAAGCATTTTATACCCATCATAATCTGTAACCCCGGGACATTTGAGTAGTAGAAATGGATCTCGCTGAACCTGAACATTAGCCCATTAAGCTTTTGTAAAACTTTTGAAACTTCTGTTAGAACAAGATAACTTTTAGTGAAAACCATCATTTATAAACCCTAGAATCATTCGTGTTAATCATTAATAAGATACACAAATATGCAGAAGCGTACTTGAATATAAAATGACCAATTAACCTTTTAGAGTCGACGGTTGGTCTTCCAGATCATCACGTTTTCTTATTAGAACCCTTTAATTTCTCTCAACACTCTGATGATGAGATATCAATAAAAACTAGAAAATAGTACGTGTGACCATTACCGTTAAGTCTCTATACCTAAATGACTCATACCATAATACATACATTAAAGTCCAAATTATCAAAACCTCATTAGATCACTTTTAATTGCGCTTAAATTAATATAACAGTGAATACATAATTAATTCACAGAAAATGTCAATGTTAGATTAAGGATCCAACAACTTTATTGTTGAAAAATAGAGCTCAATTTATACCATATCGAAATTCGCAAAGTCAAACTATTTCATTTTGAAATGGAATGGAATATTAAAATGGATCAACTCCCTAAACAAGGGTTAACTTGTAAATTTATATTTATTTATCTTGCAGAAAAAAACAAACTAAAAAAGAATTTTAATTCAATACATTTTTAATAAAATAGCAAAATTAGTGTGACTTAAGAGTAAAAAGAACTTTTCTTTAATATTATAATTCCAATAGAAAACTTGAAGATTTCGTCCGCTCTGATAACTTTAACAATAAGTCATCTCTACTAGGCACCTTTATCAACCATTAGATGTCTCTTTGATAAACTTTCTCGGACATTTTCCTTTTTCTTACCCCAAATCTGAATTCCAAACTTACTTTAAATGCACAGTTTCTAAATCTAATCATGTCCCGATACTTAAACAGCAACACAAAACTTACGAGATGTACAACTATGAACTCATCTAAGCACAAATTACTCACAGTGATTGCGATAACTAAATATGTTAGTGTCAAGTTGCACAAATTTGAGGGCCAATCCATCCGAAAGAGACACACAAAATAAGAAGACGTTATGCTAATTAAAGGGGAATTGAGACGTGGACAGGTCTTAATTAATTAAACGTACAGAACAGACTTTTTCTATCAATCTATTGGAGGTCGATTGTAATTAAAACTATGAATTTAGACAAATAAGAAAAGCACTTTTAATTAAAATAAGAATACAAAGGAAAGAGATAAATCACAGTGAACAGCCAAAAAAGAAAAAAAAATGCACACATACAAATAAGATATATATGGTTTACATAGACATAAGTACCATAATTTGGTAAAAAAAACAATAAATGAAACAAATTTTACTTTATTGCTTGTCGATGATGATACGAAGAGTGGATGGAAAATTCAAAATAGTGACAATGGGAACGTTTGTGATGTGAATAATGAACATGATCATCAATTATTGCGGCCTCCAGTTGTTGCAACATTGCTCTCTTGGTCTCCTCCGATATTGATTGGCATGTTGAATTGATTACTGTTAAAACCATTATTACTATCAAAGAACTGCAAAAGCTTCCTTGCATCAGTAGTGCAAATCATGGAAGCAGCCAAAACAACAAACACAACAAGAAGAATTTTGGAATACTTGGTATTCATCTTTTCTGAACCGAAAATGTGATTGTGATAATGATAATGATGCTTGTTAATTGTATTTAATAGAAAGATTTGGAGTTTTGGGTTTGATCGATATGTGATTTAGTTGCAGTTACGATTCATTTATATAGTGAGAAAGGGTGAAGTATGAGGTTGCCCTAATTATACACTGATGATGTAATGTTTGTAAGATTAATTACAAATTTCAAATGCCTTTTAAATTTTAGCTGGCTATCTAGCACGTCCTAGGGCTTAGACTCAAATTCATATATATTTTTTTAATTAATTTCCAACACGTTTGTGAGATTTGGTACCTCCAATATCAAATATGTAAATACATATACTGTATCAATATCCATATATTTCAATATCTTTTGTATGCAATGTTAAGTAAATACATGTCTGATGTCTACATGTCTCTATATGTGTGCGTGTGTGTGTGGGTGTGTGGGTGTGTGGGTATTAGTCTACAAAACTTAATATTGGTTGTCACGTCCTATGCATAACAAATTATATAGCCTAAATGAGTATTGTCAGTATCTCTTTTGTTAGGAGTTTAAGAGTTTTTAATATTTTGCTGGGAAATGGCAGGAAATAACAAAATTTTTTATATGTTTTTAAAATATACTACACGTTTTAAAATATTTAAAAAAAGCCTTATAAAGAATTTATAACAAGACACAGTAGAAAAATATTCAAACATTGTGTCATTTTTCATTTTCAACTTTTACTTGTTAAAATTTGAAGTGTTAAAAAATTTCTTACAAAAGTGTAAATATTTCTCGTAATTTTTTGTCATAATATTTTTGACAATGCTATTTAAAAAAAATAAAATAAAAAGACCTATTCAATTTTGTTCTATTTTTCTAACTCACTCTATTTTGTTCAAGGGATTATTAAGGAAATAGCGATTTTTTAAAGTGTGATTATAAAATAGTCATTGTTTCAAAATTTTTAAAAACTAGCCATTTGTAAATTTTATTGCTTTAGTAATAAATTTATTATGGTAAATTTTATGTGTAATTTTTTTTATGATAAAAAATTTCTTACCTTGATAATAGTTTTTTATAGTTATTCTTTTAATTTTTTGATACTGTTGCCTTTTTTTTTTTTTTGAAATTCGCCCTCTAAAATAACTAATTGCCTAAATGACCCTTTGTCTAATCAGTTTGTCAATTTATTCTATGCTTTTTGTTTTCATTCGCTTATGCTACGTAGCATTTGTTATAAATCTAAATCAAGTAAATATGAAATACCCCAACCATTTAGTTTCGAATTATAAAGAGTTTGAATAATGAATTATTCCTTTTAGATTTAAAAATTTTATCTATGATAATTTTTTTAGAAATTTGTTTTTGATAATCGTAAGAAAGGTGACAAGAAAATAAGACCTAAACATTGTTTTCTTGATTTTATAAAATAAAAATATATATTCAATGTGTGGATATTGTTGGTAGAAAAACTACAATATGTCTAGCGTAGTTTAACTGGAGAAACTATATAATAATAAAGTTGTAATCGCTTTTACTCAAAACTACACATAATTTTTGAAGGAGAAAGACAAAAAACTATATGCATTTTTCTAAAACATCATATGACATTGAAATGACAAAATACTAGACAAAGTAGGCGCCATTTACTAGAGTGGAAGAAGGTATTTTATTTACTCTTTAAACACAAAGGTAAGAATTACAAAGTGTGGATAGAGATTTAACAATATAAGGAAGCAAATTTTTCATTAATAAAATGTTGCCAAATCGGGGCCAATTATAAGAGACAATTTTAGTAAGTAGAAATTTGTAAAAATTGCGTGTATCATGACTAATAAATGGGTGCCATTACAAGAGAATTATGCCCTAAAATATGACAGGGTTCATGATGAAAAATAAATAAAATAAATCCACCCGAAAAAAAAAAGAACAAATTAAGGAAATATAATCAATTTTTTTTTCATTCAAGAGAAATATCTGGAATAGAGAATCAATGATGTGTAAATGATTTTTGAAAAATCTGGAATAGAGAGTTATCTGAACAGTTTCTAGACCGTTGTTGACAGATCTGGTTTCAGCTGTTTTTGAATACTTTAGAGGCAGAATTGGATTTTAAACAGATTAGAGAGAAAATATAAGAAATTCAATTTTACAGTTTTGAATTTTCGCAAATTTGAATCTTAAGATGGTCAAACTTGCAGTTTAAATCCGAATCTAGAATCTCACTTGTGAAGAAACCCTAAGATATGAGCATTTTCTATAAAATGTTAAAAGAGGAAAGCTATAGGTTTTTGAAAGATATTACAAGTTTTTTTGGAAAAAAATTTGATAAACTATTTCTTTTAATAAATACACAAAAATTACAACCATGCCCTTTATTTTGAGTATCGTATCTGAGATAGATTAAAAATGATTTTTGACATGGCATAAATGCAAAATTTACTTATTTTTACATTTATTAGTAACCTAAAAGTTTTGGTATGATTTTGTCTACGGGCATTTTCGTCGTAAATTTTAATTCTGAAGTTAGAATTATAATTTTGGTAAAATATAGTTTCAAACTATAAAATTTCAGCCTTTAGCTTGGTTTAAATTCTTACGACGAGTTATAATTTTAGGTTCAGACGACGCCTAGAATGAGAGTAGATTTTAAGCCAATTCGAGATCTCAAAATTATTAGTAGTTTTGCTATTTCTTGTAAAACTACACTTAGTTTTAACAACTATCATGCATAATAATTTTGTTGTAATTTATCTATCAAACTATATCAATTTTTTTTATAGTTTTCATGTAAACTACAACATGCACGATCACTTAAAAGTATCCATATTTATTTTAATCCTCATTAGTATGAAATATAATAATTCCAGGAAGAATCCAAATAACAGAAGAAATTTTTTAATATGCAAAAATAAATGTTCATTCATGTGAAATATGTCATGAACACACGGGTTCGAGTTTTCATAACCCAAATTCGCAATACGCCTTTCACTTTATCACATAGTTTTTTATTTTTAGTATTTTTCATCCCTGGCTTTGTATGTTTTCCCAAAATTTGAATATAAAAGACCAGCAAAATTGTCGCACAAGTGGAGTTGTGCTCGTACCATTGGCAACACTCCTAGACCCAAAAAATCGACGGCAAGGACCTTACATCTCTGGGAAAACATAAATCCTTAATATGTCTTTCACTTTGTTACTTTGTTTTTCATTTTACATATTTTGCATTACTATTTTTTTTTTGAAAAATAATGAAAATAAAAGACCAATAAAATTGTTCAAGTAAGTCATGCGCACACCACCGGCCACGCCCCATACACATTTTTTAAACTATTTTCCTCTCCTTCATGTTTTGATTTTAATATCCAGCATTTTAACCGTCATTTTTAGTAAAAATGGGGATTTTGAGGAATGCCCTTTTTTTTGAAATAATGATAATCTATGTCAAATGTGTATTGCATTTTTTTTATTTATGCCCTAAAATTTATACTACAAATATATATATGATGAAAACAAATGGAACACATTATTAGGGTTATAGATTTTTAAGTGATATTAAGAATGGCCTTATTTTGTAATTCCCCTAGTAAAAATGGATACCTCGCAAGACACTAGCCGGTTAAACTTTTGAAACTACTTCTTGTGGAAAAATAATAAGCTATAAAACTTTTACTAAGCTTGTAAATTTGTATATATTAATCTTGTAGAAAACAATAATATTAAAAAAAAATTTCCGCACTTAATTTTGATTCAATATATTTTTAGTAAAATAGTGTGACTTAAGACTTAAAAAAAAACTTTTTCCTTTCTAATTTTATAATTCCTAATAGAAAACTTGAAGATTTAGTTTTCGTTCATAAAACTTGAGCCAGTCAAGGCTATTCAACCATTAAAACGTCTATTTGATCAAGTTTCTCTGGAGATTTTATACTTTCTCTACTCGTAAAATGTACAGTGACTAATTTCGATCGTGTCGCGAAGCTTAAATCTTGTGGGACAATACAAACTTTATGAACGTAAAACTGTGAACCCTTCTCTTAGCACGAATTAGTTTTTTAGGGGATTATTTAAAGTTGTACTATCAAACTTCTTGATTGCACAATGACTAAATCCACTAGAATGAGTTTAGACAAAGAAAATTTTTTTTAATTAAAATAACAATACAAAGAAAAGAGATACATATATATAATAGTGAACAGAAAAAAACTCACACGCCACGTACAATGCGATATATATGGTTTACAATAGACAGAAGTACCGTAAGATAAAAGACGAAACAAAGTTTTCCTTATTGCATTTTAGTAATATAAAGAGTGAATGAAATATAGTGACAAAAGGGATGGCTTTGCGATGTAGATGTTGATGTTGATGGAAATCATGGAATGTTGATGAACAAAAGCAAACATCAATTATTGCGGCCTCCAGTTGTTGCAACATTGCTACCTTGGTTTCCTCCACCAATATTGATTGGAATATTAGCTTGATTATTGTTAAAACCATTATTACCATTAAAGAGCTGCAAAAGCTTCCTTGCATCAGTAGTGCAAATCATGGAAACAGCCAAAACAACAAACACAACAAAAAGAATTTTGGAATAATTGGTATTCATCTTTTCTGAACCGAAAATGGCTGTGTTGATGAAGCTGGTTAATTGTATTTAATAGAAAGATTTGGAGTTTTGGGTTTGATATGTGAGTTTGTTATAGTTTCGGTTCATTTATATAGCGAAAAAGGTGAAGTATGAGGTTGGGCTAATTATACGCTGATGATTTTATTAATATTTGTATAATTAGTTCAAAATTTCAATTGTCTTTTAAAGATTAGCTGGTCCAGCACGTCTTACGAAGACTTATATTCATATTTTTCATTAATTTCCAATAAGTATGTGAGATTTGGTAACTCCAATATCAAATATCTACATACATACTATATGAATAGTCCATATGATTTATAATATCTTTTGTATACATTGTTAAGTATATATATATATATATATATATATATATGTGTGTGTGTGTGTATTGGAGCACAAATCCTTAATTATATTGGTCGTCACGTCCTATGCATTACAAATCCTTATATTTGTCAGTATATCTTTTGTAAAGAGTTTTGGATAATGTATCCAATCAGTGAAAATTAAGTAAATATGACCGTTTAAGAGGAAGCTTGTATGTAAGAGAAAATTCTATAAGTGTGCCATGTATTTCCCTAAAATTCCTAGACTTTTTACGTAAATCTTGGGTGATATAAAATTTATTCTACAATATTTTAAACATAAAAAATATTTTTTTTTTGTTTCTTATTTATAGTAGTAAATGATTACAAAATTTTCATATTACAATTGTATTTTAACATTTTTCTATTTAATATTCTATGAGATTCGGAAATTTAAAGTAAACATATATGTGTTGGGTCATAATTCAGTTTGAAGCCCAAGGTCCGTCTTGGAGGTTATAAATCGACAATGGGCCGGCTTGGTGGAAGGCCCAAGTAAGAAGAGCGACAAACGGACGTCGGGGAAGAAGGCCCGCGACACGAGCAGCTGGCAACGCCATCCCGGGCACCCAACAACCATCCTGCTCCGCCGTAGGCGGCTGCCGGCGTCCAAGTGGGCAGCAACCTACCGCCCGGGGCCTAACGAGCGCCTTGTGCCCAGCGAGCGCCTTGCACCTAGCGCGCCCAGCGCCCAGTGCCTCGCGCCCATCGCCCGACACCGCCGTGGGCGGTCGCTCGATGCCCTGGCCAGTCGCCTGTTGCCGTGGGC
Source organism: Boehmeria nivea var. tenacissima (assembly GCA_018132145.1). Taxonomy (NCBI): domain Eukaryota; kingdom Viridiplantae; phylum Streptophyta; class Magnoliopsida; order Rosales; family Urticaceae; genus Boehmeria; species Boehmeria nivea. Next base: position 6,843,290 of record CM030882.1, read on the forward strand.
GTTCGTCCATCGCCCAACGACATGGCCGTCGCCCAACGCCATGGGCGGTCGCCCGCCGCCTGTCACCCATGGGCGCTCGCCCTTCCCCCGTGGGCGGTCGCGCGCTGCCTATTGCCTATGGGCGGACGCCCTTCGCCCGTGGGCGGTCGTCCATCGCCCGACGACATGGTCGGTCGCCTGCCGCCTGTCGCCCGAGTGGGCGACCACCCCACGCCCGTGTGGGTGGTCGCCCGTCTCCCGTGTGGGTGGTCGCCCGTCTCCCCGTGCCGCTCGTTTCAGAATCATTAATTTCCGACTTCATGCTTCCAAAAATATAATAACGCACGTATTTTCGTGTACGGCTATAAATAGCTAAGAACGATCAAATAATGAGAAGAATGTCAATTTCGCTCTGAGACTTATATTTTCCTCTGATTACTTTTGTCTTTTATTCTTTGATACTCACGTACTTTACACGTGTTAGTTGTTGCGAAAAATTGCATCAACAATATGTTTTTTCAATCAAGGAAAGTCAAACTAAAGTATATTTTTTGTTCATTTATAAAAATTAAAGGGTGAATTTTGCATTTTTAAATACAAAGATGACGAACTTAGAATTATGATAGAAACACAGAGAATAAGTAGGGTTATTTAGTATTTAGTTATTTTTTATAGTCAATATTTTAAAAAAGAGGCAACCTATTTAAAAATTAAGAAATTACTCTTTATTTGGATAACCTATTTGAATGTTTCATTCCCATTCTTTTTTACTTTTTTGATACTAATGCAATATGTTTAAATTTCAATCATTTAATCCACATCGAAATTTGAAAAGTCAACAACCATTATAAATAACCCATTCAAATGTTTTCATCAAACAAAGGGTTTGGGGTGTAAAGGTAACGTGGCAACGTCATTTTGTTAAGAAAATAACTGTTTTTTTAGTAAATGATAACATAAGTTAGTTTATCAAAATATCATTCAAAAAATGACTATTTGTTTAATCTTTAATAAGTATAGTATATTCTCCTTGGATATAAAAAAAATTGTAAATATTAAATAGCCAAATACTTATAAGAAAATATATATTACATTGTATATTTTTACAAAAAAACATTTTAGTAATATAGTAATTACCATATAAGTAAATGTATAAATGTTATTTTCATGAAATAAACAAGTGTTTGCTAGTTAATTTTTTTTTCTTAATTGAATTTAAAAAAGGGTCAGTTAAGGATTTAGCCGTTAAGGATTTAGTCATTTTTCAATCTATGTTTTAAAGATATAGCCCATATTTTGAAATATTAGCAAAATAGCCATCAGGTCTGTTGGTGTAAAATTTGAACCAACGACGAGATCCGCACCTCTAGTGTGTGATGCGGCAATGAAAAATAACAAAAGTTTTTGCAGTAAATTAAATACGCGGAGAAATTTAGAGTGGTTCGGCCCTCATAGAGAGTAATAGCCTACATCCACTTTGCTTTATGATATTTTATCTTTTGAATGAGAGTTTACAGAGTATTCTCTTTTTCTGTCTTTTTTCTCCTGCCCCCTCATCTTTCACTTCTCCTTCTCTTATAAGCGAAGAAGATAGCTACAGTTGAGAAAGGACAAAATGTCAAATCCCCTAAGTCACGGATTTGGTTCACCTAATAAAGCTGCCCACCTGCCGGGAGCAGTTCTTCTGAATTCGGCAGGATAAGGCTGTCACTACAGTGAATTTCCTACTCGGGGGAGAATAATTGAGGTCTGCGACCCCGCGGTCAAACGTTCTATGACCGAGGGTCAATGACTCTGAGGGCCGAGTCTTCGTCGAATGGTCCTTCCTTCGTGGCAACCTCCTTCGGGGGTAGATCGCCTTTGAGGACTCTGTCTTTAAATGTCGGCCCCTCATCAGGAAGGCTTTCTGGAAGGCTCTCTGGAAGTTCTTTCCTTGTAATGTTTTACCTCCGGGGGCGTAGGATCGGGGATCATCTCCGATAATCCTCTTCTGTCCTTTCCCTGAAGGGCGCTCCCACGGAGTGGTGACTTTCGCTTGGTTCGGTAGAGTCGGGGTTTCTGGACTTCTTGAAAATGAATAGGATACCACCCTCGGACCCATGGGGTGACGAAAAATCACCGACAACATCTGCCCCTCAATCCCAGTGGCGCGAGTCGCGTTGCTTGGGATTTCATCCTGGTTGAAGCCAATCCGCTAGGGATGTGCCTCCTGCCGGGAAGGAAGCCTTATATGGAAACAACTTCAGCTACGCTGAACCTTCTTGCCGCCTTGTAGGAAGACACTCCCGTTGGTAGAGAAATGGGGTCTGATTCCTCCGGAACCAGACGTTTCTCCAACCTTGGTTTCTCTGGTAGAGAAACGGTGTTTGATCCCTATGGAATCAATTGTCCTTCTGGCCCCGAATCCGTTGGCTCTGGCAACATCTCGAACCCCGCTTCGCTGGGGTAGTCCGTCCGTGCTTCTTTCGATGGTGGAACACAGTGGTTACCTATAAAAAGAGAATTGGTTACGCGAAGTATTTAAAGTTTTAGGGTTTAAATACTACCTTCTTAACGCTGTGACCTCCGACTATAGGATCAAGTCCCTCCGGGATCATTCCTATAGTCGCTCGTCGTGTCCTCTACGAGGACCACAACTCGTCTGAATCATACCCTCTCCGAGGGTTATAACTAGCAATTTAGGCGATTAGGTACCAGATCGGGACCGGAGCATACCTCCGTGAATGCACTGTTTAGTTGCGGGTTGTTCCTCCTTCGAAGGATTATCCCGAACCAGGCTTCCTCGGGGGCGAACTCGGTCAGATCTTGTAATCATCGAGATTTGCTAGTATCCCATTGCTCGCAGCGGTCCCCGGTGCTTCTGAATGGGGCAGGGCCTTTTGTCTTAATACACCGGCGGTTTAGACCATCTCTTTAGGGATTTTAGTCCCTTCCGCCTCGGAGTTCCTCCTTTGAGCGCACCTAGGTCTTCTACCTCCTCCGAAGAATAGAATGGTTCTAGGAGACAATTGGCCCAGCTTTCCAAGCTAATCCCCGAATAGGTTTTTATAGGGGGAAAACCAGAAGTTATAACCTTTGTGCGGTAGGAAGCTTCAGTGAGCAAGACCCACGTAAGCCTTTCGAGACTCACGCGTTCTAGTCTTGCTTGCCTTCGAGGTACCTATAGAGCGTATCTATTTCTCTGGTACCCCGGGTTTCCCTCAGCGGTCTGAGCGCTCCGCGGTCAAAAAGGGCGTCGAGAGTGATATTTATAGGATTCATCCGCTTCGCGGTTCTATCCTTCATACATCGAATTTACGCTCTTCGCCGGCTAACTGGCTATGAGACAAGATTCTTGGCGATCATGCCCCGCGGATACCTCTCGATCGCGTGCAACCTGGTTGTGCCTCGGATATCTCTTGGCGCGCCTATAACTGCGATTGGAGTGCGCGAGGGCGCTCCGCGCAGGCGAGAATGGGAGCTGCTGAAGATGTGACTCCAGGAGGCAGTTGACTATCTTCGGGGGCGTCCCCCGATCAAGAACGGCCGCAGGTCCAACCATGCCGTCAATGATGTCTCTTCTCCAGGCTATTCGGCTGCTGCGCCCTATCTGGCGTGAGGGGTTTGGTCGTCGAGGCGACTTCTCTCTTTTCGCCAGCGGCCGTCCAGGTGAGATTCGCGGGTCTCGCGATCTGCCATGATAATAGAGACATCTTCTTGCTGGACGTCGATAGCACCTTCGGGGGCTAGTACTATGCCGATTTTCCGCCGTCTTGCCTAGAGCCATGCACGGCGCGTACGAGGACATCCTGTGCTTGGCAAGCGGATATGGCCTCCTCTCCTTGAGAATCAAAATTGCTCTGACTACATCGGCTGTGGTCAGAGATCTTGGGTTTATCTCTCCCCAAATCTCCTCTTCTGCGCTGTTGGTCTGTGACCAAGTAAAAATCTCGGGGTACAACAGCACCGAGGACAGGGAAAAGGTGGGAGAGGCGAGGCTTACTTCCGCGGTCCTCCCGACTGCGGTCGTTAGCGGAGCTGGGTCATCGCCGGGTGTCGAGACCATCTGAGGCGGTCCTCCGTCTGTGACGGAGCATGCCTCAGTGGTTCTTGGGGGTATAGACCCAGCTCGCCTGGTGCGGAAAGAGTCGAACTCTTTTGCTGGTCGTGATCTTCCGGTTCGGGCCACTAGTGGATGTGCTCCTTCAGTTCGGGGCCTCCAGAAGGTTCATCGCCAGACCTCCGGATGGTTCAACGCCAGATCTCCAGTCGCGACGGTGGTCGGCCCGCGCGGGTGATCCGCCAGTCGGCTGGCTCCGAGTCCGTTGTGGTGATTTCCTCGGTAGCCACTCCAGCTGCGACTTGCTCCTTCCTTGCTCGAAGCCGCGTCTGGAGATCGTCCGTTCATCCCTTGCCGGTGATGAACTGCAGATGCTGGTGGTGATGAACCGAAGATCTTCACCATGCTGTTCATCCGGGACGTGGGGTTTTGGACGCTCTTTCTTTTACGCTAACTGTTATCCAACTTGGGATATAAGGGGTTTCTTTTCCGTTTGTCAGGTCGTCGGCATCACGATCTTCGATCATGGGCAACGACGAGACTCCTGGAAAAAAGTTTGAAAGAAAACTGGAAAGGGAGGGCATGCTCGGAGGTTCAGGCGGAGGCCCTCCTTCTAGCGCCAATCTGTTGGTGTAAAATTTGAACCAACGACGAGATCCGCACCTCTAGTGTGTGATGCGGCAATGAAAAATAACAAAAATTTTTGCAGTAAATTAAATACGCGGAGAAATTTAGAGTGGTTCGGCCCTCATAGAGAGTAATAGCCTACATCCACTTTGCTTTATGATATTTTATCTTTTGAATGAGAGTTTACAGAGTATTCTCTTTTTCTGTCTTTTTTCTCCTGCCCCCTCATCTTTCACTTCTCCTTCTCTTATAAGCGAAGAAGATAGCTACAGTTGAGAAAGGACAAAATGTCAAATCCCCTAAGTCACGGATTTGGTTCACCTAATAAAGCTGTCCACCTGCCGGGAGCAGTTCTTCTGAATTCGGCAGGATAAGGCTGTCGCTACAGTGAATTCCCTGCTCGGGGGAGAATAATTGAGGTCTGCGACCCCGCGGTCAAACGTTCTATGACCGAGGGTCAATGACTCCGAGGGCCGAGTCTTCGTCGAATGGTCCTTCCTTCGTGGCAACCTCCTTCGGGGGTAGATCGCCTTTGAGGACTCTGTCTTTAAATGTCGGCCCCTCATCAGGAAGGCTTTCTGGAAGGCTCTCTGGAAGTTTTTTCCTTGTAATGTTTTACCTCCGGGGGCGTAGGATCGGGGATCATCTCCGATAATCCTCTTCTGTCCTTTCCCTGAAGGGCGCTCCCACGGAGTGGTGACTTTCGCTTGGTTCGGTAGAGTCGGGGTTTCTGGACTTCTTGAAAATGAATAGGATACCACTCTCGGACCCATGGGGTGACGAAAAATCATCGACAACAAGGTCAACATCTGAAAATCCATGACCAAAGAAATAAAATTTGTGACTAAATAAATAAAATACACAATCATAAAATTTGTGACTATAGTCACAAAATTTCAAAAAATTTAATATAAACATAATAAAAAAATTTGAACATCCATTAACAAAATAACCAACTCACAAATAAATAATTGCATATATAACCAATTTCATAAAACTTATTACTAAATAAAAAATATCTTATAAATAGTAAAAAAAATATGCAACCAAAGAAGTCACAAATTTCATGACTAGAGACACAAATTTTTAGACATTATTGTCTGTAATAAACAACAAAAACAGAATTAAAAAAATTAATGACTACAGTCTCAAAAATCTAGACACGAATGTATGACTATTTTGCTAATAAAACCAAACATAGGCTAATTGTTAAAAACATATATAAAAATATGGCTATTTATTTAAAAAACTGTTTAAAAAATTACATTTCTATTGTTATGGTTGCAGCTAAAAAGATTTTCGATTTAGTTTTCTTTTCATGATTGATTATGTTTGATATTTCTTTATGTAAATTTTCAATGAGGGTTATGAGAAACTAGAGGGTGCCTATTTGGTCCCTTGAGCAATGACCGAAATCCTTAATAAGTTTTTTCACTTTGTCACTTTTACTTTTTCATTTTCATATTTTGCATTCCTGCTTTTTAAATTAGATCATTTAGGTAAATAACCATTTTGGATAATGTATTTTTAAAAAACAACCACAGTTTTAAAAAATTTAAAAACTAGCCATAAAACTGTAAGAAATTTCTGACAATAACAAAAATACACATAAAAATACTGTCAGAAATTTCTGACGCCAGGCAAAAATTTTGTAAAAGATTTCTAACATGGCTAGTTTTTAAATTTTTTGAAACTGTAACTAGGGGTGTTCAAAAAACCGATAAGACCAAATCAAACCGGCAAAATCAATCCAAACCAAACAAACCAATTTCAAACCGATTATAATTGGTTTGGTTTGGTTTGGAATTTCTCAAATTTTAATTGATTTGGTTTGGTTCATGTTTGACCTTATTAAAAAATCAAACCAATACTTATATATACACATGTGTTTAAAATTATATTATATGTATAGAGGGTTATTTTTTTTTCTCCTTTTTTTGCTAAGAAGTTGTGAGAACTTGAAGTGAACAACTTTGTTATTTATTAATCAGGTGTTGGATATTTTGGGGATGGTTTTGATGTAAGTTCTAGTACGGATCAACTTTGTTAGGAAGCCATTAGTTGTTCAGGCGTGAATACCCTTGCATCATCTTAAAATCATTGAATATTTAATATAATTTATTTATGATATTTAAAATATTTTGAATTTAGCCCTTATCTAATTAGGTTAGATTGTGATGTTAAACTTTGATTTTGATGAATTATATTATTTTTTTAAGTCCTCAACTTGTATGAGCCTATTAAAAAAAAAGGCTCAAACTGATTAAAAAAATCAAACCAAACTAATTAGTTTGGTTTGGTTTGATTTTGATTATTTAATTGGTTTGGTTTGGTCTGAAAAATCACTAAACCAATTAGAAGTTGATTTGGTTTAATTTTAATAAAACGTAGTGGTTTGGTTTGGTTGGACACCCTATTTCTATGATTTTTCTTATAATTTTAATATAAATCATTTTAATCATCATTTTTTGTAACCACCAGGATATCGGGCAGGTTCGAGTAGTATTAAAGGATCTCGTAGACCACTAGTTTGTTAAGCTTTTGTAGAACTTTTCAAACTTCTTGCGGAAAAATATCAAGGTACAAAACTTTTACTAAGCTTGTAAATTTGTATTTATTTATCTTGCATTAGAGAATAAAATTTAAAAAGATTTTTTTTTACACTTAATCTTAGTGCAATATTTTTTTAGTAAATTAGAAAAACTTGGCTTGACTTAAGATTTAAAAAAAAAAAACAAAAAACAAACAAACAAACTTTTTCCCTTTCCTAAATTATTATTCAAATAGAAAAGTGGAAGATTTTGTTAGTTCATTAAACTTGAGCAAGTCACGTCTATATATTAGGTTCCTTTATCAGCCAATAAAACGTCTCTTTTCATCAACTTGGACATTTTAGTTTTTCATCTCCTTAAATACAAGTACGGTAACTAAATCCCGATGCTAAGCAATCAAAACCTACAACTGTGAACTCGTCTAAGCACGAATTACGTACAAAGAGATTTATTTTAACTTTAATTATCTAGCTAGCCTCTTGATTGTGCAATGACAAAATCTTGTATTGTATAGTTGCTTATTTCAACTTTTACTGAAAACTCAGTTTACTCGTATGCGCATCAGAGAGGAAGAGACGTGGACAGGTCTTAATTAATTACAAGTACAAAATTAGACTTTTGTCTATCAATCTATTGGAGATTGATTGTAAAACAAAGAGTTAAGACAAACAAGAAAAACAATTTAATTAAATTAAGAATACAAAGAAAAGAGATACATAATAGTGAACAGAAAAAAAAAGCATTCAGCGCTTACAAATGCGATACATATGGTTTACATAAACAGAAGTACCATAAGATAAAAAATGAGACAAATTTTACTTGATTGAATTTTAATAATATGAAGAGTGAATGAAAAATAGTGACAAAAGGGATGGCTTTGCGATGTAGATGTTGATCTTGGTTGAAATCATGGAATGTTGATGAAGAAAAGCAAATTAACATCAATTATTGCGGCCACCAGTTGTTGCAACATTGCTAACTTGGTCTCCGAATCCGATATTGGTTGGAAAATTAGCTTGATTATTGTTAAAACCATTGTTACTATCAAACAACTGCAAGAGCTTCCTTGCATCAGTAGTGCAAATCATGGAAGCAGTCAAAACAACAAACACAACAAAAAGAATTTTGGAATAATTGGTATTCATCTTTTCTGAACCGAAAATGGCTGTGTTGATGAAGCTGGTTAATTGTATTTAATAGAAAGATTTGGAGTTTTATGTTTGATATGTGAGTTTGATATATTTTTCCGTTCATTTATATAGCGAAAAAGGTGAAGTATGAGGTTGGGCTAATTATACACTGATGATTTTAATTATATTTGTATGATTAGTTCAAAATTTCAATTGCCTTTTAAAGATTAGCTGGTCCAGCACGTCTTAGGACTTAAGACTTAAATTAATATTTTTTCAACAATTTCCAACAAGTTTGTGAGATTTGGTACCTCCAATATCAAATCACTACATACATACGATATATATGAATAGTCCATATGATTTATAATATCTTTTGTATGCATTGTTAAGTAAATATAATGTGTGTCTGAGAGAGAGCATAAATCCTTATATTGGTCGTCACGACCTATGAATTACAAATCCTTATATTTATGTATATATCTTTTGTCAAGAGTTTTGGATAATATGTCTAATCAGTTTTTCAAAATATTCAATGTTTTTTGTTCTCATTCGCTTATTCTACATACTATTTGTTATCAAGGTAAATTTATAAGTAAATATGCCAGTTTAAGAGGAAGCTTCTATATATAAGAGAAAATTCTGAAAGTGTACCATGTATTTCCCTAAAATTCCTTGAGTTTTTACTTAAATTTTGCTTGGAGTTTTAACGAGGTACCATTGAACTATGGGTAAATCCTATAGAGATTTTCTTTTCGATTTTTTGTTTTTCTTGTCAGTTTTGCCCGTTGTGGTTGTCTTCTGAATTATTTGTAATTATTTTTATTTTTTTATTAATATATTTTGAGCTGTTTTGGAGGAGGAACTGGGGGGATCAACGTTGTTGGGATTCCTCAGTTTCCTTAGGCGTGTGCCAACCTTATTCAGACACATTCCCAATTCAATTTCCTCTTTCAAAAAAAAAAAAAGGTCAATGTTTCGATTAATTAAGAAATTAGTCATTTTTCTAATTACATGATGATGTTCATTTACTTCAATGTCCTTAGTTCTCTTACATTAGTAGCTAATAACTTAATTTTTAAAAACTTTGACAATTTTTTTAAAACATGGACTAAGAAATGGTGAAACACCAAATAGACCCTTCATTCTATTGTATTTTAAACATAAAAATGTTTTTGTTTTTGGTGTGTTTTTATATATGTAAACTGTATTTTAATGTTTTTCTATATAATATTCAATGAGATTTGGAAATTTTAGGAAATTTTTTTTTTCAATCAACAAAAATTCAAACTAAAGTATATTTTTTTGTTCATTTTTAAAATTTAAAGGATGAATTTTGATTTTTAAAAACAAAGGGGACGAACGAAAAACTTTTTGGTGAGCTAAAAGCCCAGTGAGTCACAACTATTTTCCCACAAAAAAAAAATTATGCAATGCATGACCGTTTAGTCTCAATTATTTTTCTTTCATTCTAACTTTCTAATTCTCATTCTCATTCTGTTTCTTATTCTCGTTCTTATTCTCATTTTTTTTTTCTATGGGATCCCCTTGTGTGTACGTATCGAGCGCGCTTGACCAATGGACGACGAGGGGTGCACATGTCCTCGGCGACCAAGAGTCCATTCTTTTTTTCTCACTCCCGTCGTTGCCTCTCGGTGGCTCGGGGTTTATGAGTACTAGTATGTAACGACCCAAAAACTAACACGTAAAAGGAAATATAAATTCACAATAATCATAAGAGATTTACCAATTTTCAAGTCCCAAAAATACGGTAGAATTTGAAACTTTTTACATAACAATAAGAAAATACATTTAAATGCCTAACACGGGATGTAACCGTGACCACACGACCATCAAAAGAGTTTTCACGTGGGATTTTCAAAACAAAAACATCAACTTCTCAAAATAAATGCCAACGGCTAGCCGGCGGTATACCCGACTCTCCCAAGGTCGGTCCCATATGCACTCGCCGTTATCCTTCCATGTCGCCTAGTTTTCCAGCTTCCCCTTCAACTTACCTGCAACACGAGTACACTAGTGAGCTAATAGCCCAATAAGTGGATTAAAGATGTATAATACTTTACATCGAGACTTATTTAAACATATGCGCATAGAATTTATAATTGAGTCAGAATAAGTCTACCCTCCTCTAAAATCGAGCCTCCGGCGGCTCGATCATGATTATACCTCAAGACCATCCAATGTTGGATTCAACACAAGACTCTAGAATTCAATCTCCTTGATTGAGTTACGTGTGCACACGACTTTCATGTTTAAAGGATCCTTATTAACTCTTACTGGGCCCGCTGAATTATGCCGAAAAATAGCTCGCTGACCTCCACGAGGTCCTTCGGGTCGTTCCGAAATCTATCATGGCTGCTGGCCCCGTCGGGCTATTTCGGAACCAAATCATGATCGCGGCCCCGTCGGGCCCTACCCGAATGAGCAAGGTACTCACACAGAGGAAGGTCATCCACCGACCTCCCCTAGGCTCTCAGGCCGTCCCGAAACATGATAAGTGACCCCGTCGGGCTATTTCGGAACCAATCATGACTTGCGGCCTCGTCAGGCCCTACCCGTACACATACAGTGTTTTCACCCCTCTTGGCTTGTCTTAGAGTTTTCCTCTTACCTGCAATAAGTTCTCAACAACAACAGAAATAGTTTTATGTCTGTGGTCCCATACCCACAGACAGGAGACTCATGCACGCAATCACACATATACTTAAAATATATGCAGACTCGCAACCCCATAATTGCGAGTTAGAAGACAGGGTATAAGCACGTGAGCCCATACTCACGCACCTAGGAAACTAAACATCACAATTGACATTTCACGACATCACAAGAAGGAGAAACAATCAAACAAGGTAAAGCCTACTCGTGTTACAGAGGAGATCCACTTACTTGAGGTCCTAAGCTCCTCGCTTCGGTCCTCGAAATCCTTTCCCTAGGGGCGTCTCTTCTCGTGTTTTGTGTGAGATGCTTCTGTTCCACACGAGCAATTAATGATCAACGCCAAGGTTTACCACTAAATACAGGAGAGGAAGAACTTGGAATTGGTGGACTCGAAGAATGTGACTCTAGTTAGTGGAACGGTTAATAATTCATTAAGAAAGCCCATTTAAGGTTGTTTCCGTCCTAAGTGCTGTCATTTGATTGGTTTAGGTGAGGAATAGGTTCTTAGCCTTACACATACAATGATTAATTCAATAAAAGTGCCTAGGCTTCGAGCCGGAAATCCGGCAGAGTTTCCCCTGTTTTTCGGATATCCCGGCCGAAGCCTTCACCTAATATCAACCCAGCACCGAACTAATTTCGGTCACAATCCAACATATCAACAACTAGAGTCAATAAACACAACATCAAGATCTCTCCAAATTTTCATAATAACAATAATTCTCGAGCCTCAAAGGCTAAACTCATAACATAATTCTCAAGGATTCCAACAATATCCTAACTCAAGTCACGCTTCCAATGTCGTAACATTTTACGACAAAAACTCAATTTTTGGCCGCTTGGTTATACATTTAGTATACGACGGTGAGGGGTCATGCGTCCTTGAGTGTTTCGGTGGTGATCCTGCACAATTTTGGCATAATAAAATGATCGGATCAAATTTCGAACTTAAATGCAACATGATGAGAAACGCTCGGAATTGTGACCCAGATTTATCACTCATTCACATTTGAATGGCACAATTGTCAAAATACAACTTCACACGGTTGAATAACCAATAACGTGCATAATTTTCTCTTTTTCAACTATTTGATTTTTTTTTTGACAACCAAATCTCCAAATCAAACTTTCAAAATAATATCACTTGGCAATTTTATTTTTATTTTTATTTTTTCCAAAACCGCGTCTAAAAGAGAAAATTAAGTTCCCGCTCGTCTAAGCACGGATAAATCGGGATTTCAACGATTGCAATTATAGTGCGAAAAATAAACACTTAAACGCGTGAAGTTTGCCGCACAAAAACGAATTCCCAACTTGTTCGTTACTAAAATTAGTACACTCTAAGGTGTCAAAAGCTTAAGGTAAACCGAATTAAAGACGACCTCTAGGCGTCTAACAAGTTCGAGCCCATAATAACACGATTCTTGAACGCAAACTAATTTCAATCACCCACTACGACATAACATAATTCTCAATACGATGCTTTACAAAAACAAGCCTCGAATAAGTTAGGATTTCGTTAACAACACAATCAACAAAAATCGAGTATCTAACAACAACCACAAAAAGGAAACGAGGCTCACCAAACTTGAGTAATTACGGCTCGAGGAAGCACGCAACGGCTAACAAAATAACCCGGCAACGGCACGAAGCGACGACGAACTCTAAACTACAACGGAAACAAGGAATTAACCCGCTGAAATTAAAGATCCAAGTTGAACATTCAACGTCAACGCGGCGGACACGAAGCTTACCTCGGTGTCGGCTCGGTAACGTGAAGAAAAGGGGTTCAACGCGAGGAGGGGTACGATTGCTGCCCGGAGGTGACCACGACACGACGAGGGTCGGCGGGGTTACGCGGCTGCGCGGGAGGGGCTGGCCGGAGCTGAGGTGGCCGGCAGCGGGCGGAGCTCGCGCGGAGGAGCTCGGCGCGGTGTGCGGAGGTTGGGTCGGCGCGGAGGAGGTCGGCGCTCCGGCTGGGCTGCGCGCGCGCGACCGGGGAAGCTTGGGCTGAGCGCGACGGAGAGGCGCGCTGCTGCTCGGGGAAGCACGCGGGCGCGAAAGGGAGGGAGAGGCGCGGGGGCTCGCGCTGGCGGAGCTGCGCGTGCGGGCTGGAGCTCGGGGCCGAGCGGTGCTGGCGGCGGGACGGCACCGGACGCTGTGCGCGCGAGCTGGGCGGAGGAGCTGCAGCACCGGCAGGGGGAAAAAGGCTGGTTGGCCGGCGGAGAGAGGGAGAGAGAGAGGAAAGGAAAGAAGAAGAAGAAAAAGAAAATTTTTGTGAGGAAGGGGGGAAGCTTTGGTCGGCTGTGGGTGGAGAAAGGGGGAAAAGAAAATTGCCCTAATGGGCTTGGGCTAATTGGGCCCAAAATGGCCGAAAATTGACCACGAAAATGCAACAAATTTTTCCGAGAAATTTTAAAATTGCACACGTTATTTAAAAACGTAAACTTAGGAATTTAAATATCATTTTCGAATCAAACATAAATTCCTAACACGTCTAACTTTTAAAATTGTAAGATAACCATGCTAATTTCATAATTTCTCTCATAGTTCCAATTTATCAGATTTGACGAAACTGACCAATTTTACAAATTGGTAACAACTGAGGTAGAAATACAAATTAATTAATTAGCACAGTGATATTAAATTCATGTCATTACATAGTAACCGTACCTATATTGCCCTTAGGTCGACTCAAGGTAACGGCACCATATGAACCTCACATAGGAGGGTGGTACGACACGTCTTACTAATTTAAGTCTCACTTGTTTATTTAAGTGACATCCAATTGATAACAAAATAAATAACACAATTTGTATAAAGAACAACATTCATTCATTCTTTTCATAAATAAAATATCGTGAAATACTTCTTCTTTCTCATTCTTCTATTTCTTAAAAACATCAGATAATAAACTGACACATGTAAAATATTCAATTCATAAGCAAACAACACAATCATATAATTCATGACATGGCATAACTTCTAATTTTCTTTGAAACAAATTCGTACTGTAGTGAGGTTGAACTCACCTTTTTTCTTTTTCCTTTGAAGACTAGAAAATAGCTTAAGTCTAATCTTGTTCTCGGCGTCGTCCGAAACCTAAAATTTATAACTTGCGTAAGAATCTAAACCAATCTAACTCGTCAAATCCTATTAAGACCTGAATTCCTCTAAACTACATAATTATGAAAATTTACAGTTTTACACTGTACTTTACAAAAATTACATTTTTGACCCAGAAAATAAAATTTACGACGAAATAACCATCAATAAAATCATACTAAAATTTTCAGGTTATTAACACATGTAAAATTAAGCAACTCTTGCTTCTGGACTATATAAAAAATCGATTTATATCCTTCTTAAAAAATGTTACTAAACAGAAGGGCAGAATAGTAATTTTGATTTATTTCTAAAAATAAGCGTTTTCTGGAAAAATTACCTGAGGAGACTTATAATATTTTTCAAAAATATAAAACTTTCTTCTTTTGAGTTTTTACAGAAAATGTACGTATCTTAGAGTTTCTTCACAACATATAATTCGGATTTATACTTAGACCGTCCGTTTGATCATCTAAAGAATTGAATTTACGAAAACTATAAACTGTGAAGTTATTCAAAATTTAATTTTCTACAATTTCTCTTTTATGATCAAGACGAGATTCTGCCTTCAAACTAATCAAAATCTGCCGAAACTTGGATCTGTCCAGAACAGTCCAAAAACTGTTCCGGCGGCTCTCGGTTCCGGATTTTTTAAAAATTATTTACTTATCTGTTGGATCTGAAATTTTATACACATAATCTAGACTCATAAATCAATATATAGAAAAATTTTCAAATATAAATATGACTGTTTGTTATATTAAATAATATAAAGAAATTCGGCCTTATTTCTAAACATCAAAAACCCAAATCGGGTGCATAGAACGGGCGTTCTAGTCCCGATCGAAGCACACCGATCAATTAAATCAAAGCCTAAACATGATACACCATCATATAATCAGATTCTAAAGTCTTAATTTAGATATTACCTTCGTGGCTAAAGATCTCTTCGAAATTCCTCTTTTTGACGTTCGTTGCCTATACGAAATGTCTCCAAATTAGTATTAATTTGAACACCAAAATTCTAAGCCGTAAAGGGCTTTGTCTTACCTTAATTTCAAATTCTTGATATGAATCTCATAAGAAAATCAGCTTCTAACTTCTTCTCTTTCTCCTTTCTTTTTCTTTTCTCTCTAATTTCTCTTTAGGGTTTCTCACTTTTTTTTTTTTTTTTAAGCGTGTGTAAAAAAAATAAAATAGAATAAGTATGCATATATATGAGGCCTAAAGTCCCTAATGGTAGCCGGCCTCTTTTTCCTAACCTTTAGGCCTTTCTCTTTTTTTTTTTTTTAACCAAATATTTTATTTATATACTATCTATATATATCGTTATATATATATATAGGAACCAAACAAAAATTTCGGTATACAAAATCTTAAATAAATATACACACTTACCATATACAAAATCTTTAATTGATATATTTAAATATATTATACATGTATAGATAGGTATGTGAACTAAAATCTGGTAACCGAACTTTAAATATTATATATATATATATATAAGTATTCAAATCTGTTTAGGAATTTGAAGTTGTATATACATATATATATCCAAATATATCGTAGTTTCTTTTTTTTTTTTTTAATTATCTTTTAAGAAATATAATATAATTAATACCCACAAATCTCTCATAATATGTGTTTATTAGGGGAGTATTTATTTCCTAATATCTTCTCAATTATCTCCACTAACTATTTCTTTTGAAATTTGAATTTGAAAAATATCTCTTTAAAAATAATAAAATTTTCTAATAATTATTCACGTAATCTACTTGAATTTAAATAGTAGGAATAATTTCTCATCTCAAAATTCATTCAAATATGCTTATAAAAATTATGAGGATATCACAGATAATAAACAAATTTTGTAAATATTATAAATAGCCTAATACTTGTTAGAAAATGTATATTACGTTGTATATTTTTACAAAAATATTTTAGTAATGGAATAATTACAGTATAAGTAAATGTATAAGTGTTATTTTCATTTAATAAACAAGTGTTTGCTAGTTTTTTTTTAACTGAATTTAAAAATTACATTTCTGTTGTTATTGTTGCAGCGAAAAAAAATTTGGATTTAGTTTTCCTTATTTCGTGATTGATTATATTTGATATTTCTTTATGTAAATTTTTTCTGAGTTTTATGAGAAACTAGAGGTGACAATTTGGTATCCCCTGAGCAATGACCGAAATCCTTCATAAGTCTTTCACTTTGAAACTTAGTTTTTCATTTTCATATTTTGCATTCATGCTTTCTAATTTTTTTTTAAAGAAAAAATAAATTACAAGACCAATAAAATTGGTAATGCGCACACCATCAGCCACACACCCCCCGAATTGTCACCTTCTTTTTTACTATTAATCTCTTTCTCTCTCCACCAGTCACCATGTTTAAATTCGGGTGAATAACCATGGTTCAAGTACGTACAAGATGTATAGATGAATTTATTATCCATAATTAATTAATGACTATTTTCTTATAATAAATGAAAACATTAGCCATATTTTTAAATCACATAAACAAAATAGTTATTTTTTATGATTATTCTCAAAATTTTAATATTAAAGATTTTAATCATCATTTTTTGTAACCACCCGGACATCGGGCAGGTTCGAGAAGTAAAAAATGGATCTCGTAGACCATTAGTCTGTTAAGCGTTTGTAAAACTTTTCAAACTGAATCCGATCGTATCCCGATGCTATTAAACCGTGCTAATTAGCAATCAAAACCTTATGAGAATGAGCAATGCTACACATACCAATATTTTTACTAACTTTTTTAATACAAACTCATGTGTCGTATTATCATTGGTGAGTGTTTATCACCTCGGTAAGAGAATTTGATATTTAGCCAATCAAAACATTACACATCAATTGCCACATAGATTGGTATGTAAAAGAGTTGTATGTCTAGCATTTTCCTATGAGAATATACAACTGTGAACTCGTCTAAGCACGAATTACGTACAAAGAGATTATTTTAACTTTAATTATCTAGCCTCTTGATTCTGCAATAATGACAAAATCTTCTATTGTCTAGTTGCACAAACTTGAGGAAGAGACGTAGACAAGTCTTAATTACACGTACATAATTAGACTTTTTTTCTATCAATCTATTGGAGATTGATAGTAAAACAAAGAGTTTAGAAAAACAAGAAAAACAATTTTAATTAAAACAAGAATACAAAGAAAAGAGATACATAATAGTGAACAGCAAAAAAAAAAAAAAGAAATGAAATATATATGGTTTACATAGACAGAAGTACCATAAGATAAAAAAATGCGACAAACTTTCCTTTATTGCATTTTAATAATATGAAGAGTGAATGAAAAATAGTGACAAAAGGGATGGTTTGCGATGTAGATGTTGATGTTGATGGAAATCATGGAATGTTGATGAACAAAAGCAAACATCAATTATTGCGGCCTCCAGTTGTTGCAACATTGCTCTCTTGGTCTCCTCCGATATTAATTGGCATGTTGAATTGATTATTGTTAAAACCATTATTACCTGTAATTAAGGACTGCAAAAGCTTCCTTGCATCAGTAGTGCAAATCATGGAAGCAGCCAAAACAACTAACACAACCAAAATAATTTTGGAATAATTGGTATTCATCTTTTCTAAATGAAAATTATTGTGTTGCAGCTGGTTAATCGTAGTAATGTAGTTAATAGAAAGATTTGGAGTTTTATGTTTGATATGTGAGTTTGATATATTTTTCCGTTCATTTATATAGCGAGAAAGTTAAGTATGAGGTTGGGCTAAACTATACACTGATGATTTTAATATTTGTATAATTGATTCAAAATCTCAATTGCCTTTTAAAGATTAGCTGGTCTAGCACGTCGTAGGACGTAAGACTTAAATTCATATTTTCATTAATTTTCAATAAGTTTGTGAGACTTGGTACCTCCAATATCAAATCTGTACATTCAATATATATAGTCCATATGATTTGTAATATCTTTTGTATGCATTGTCAAATAAATATATATATATATATATATATATATATATATATATCTGTGTGTGTGTGTATGAGAGCAAAAATCCTTATATTGGTCGTCACGTCCTTTGCATTACAAATCCTTATATTTGTTTGTCAAGAGTTGTGGATAATATGTCCAATAAGTTTTTTAATATATTCAATGTTTTTTGTTCTCGTTCGCTTATTCTACATATTATTTGTTACCAAGGTAAATTAAGTAAATATGCCCGTTTAAGAGGAAGCTTCTATGTAAGAGAAAATTCTATAAGTGTACCATGTATTTCCCTAAAATTCCTCGAGTTTTTGCTTATTATTATTATTATTATTTTGAGGGAAAGATTAAGGCGATGAAATTAAACTTTAAAATCAGAAACAATTACATCCCGGGTGAACAATGGGATTACATCGCAACTATTGACATCAAAATGAGAAGAGAAACTAAATTTGACCAAAAGGTGAGCAACCTTATTCCCATCTCTGGCAATATGGTTGCAAGAAATTCAAAATGGACCAGAAACAAGCATATCTCTTATATCTTGAAGGATTAGGCCAACACTCTCTCGAAGCAAAGTGTTTTATAGATTGGACAACCTGCAACGAATTTGTTTCCACCGAAGTTACCGGTGAGAGCAACTGTGAGCGAATAAAAGACCTTCTCTCAGGGCGATACATTCAGCAACATATGGACTAAACACTCCTCCGAGCTTCTTTGCCAGTACAGCTAACACAATTCTCGAACAATCCTGCGCCGATAGGGTTTACTTAAATTTTAGGTGACATAAATTTTATTTTTCTAGAGATAATTGAGTAAATAGTTATTTTTTAAATGATATATAAGAAAATATTTAAGATTTCGATTAATTAAGAAATTAGTTATTTTTTAACTACATGATGATATGCATTTACTTCTATACCCCTTAGTTCTTTTATGTTTTAGTGGCTAATAACTTAATTTTTAGAAACTTTGGCCATTTCTTT
Organism: Boehmeria nivea var. tenacissima; assembly: GCA_018132145.1. NCBI lineage: Eukaryota > Viridiplantae > Streptophyta > Magnoliopsida > Rosales > Urticaceae > Boehmeria > Boehmeria nivea. The sequence goes on from CM030882.1 coordinate 6,862,375, forward strand.
AAAATATGGACCAAGAGATAGCCAAATACCAAATAGAGTATTTATTTCTATAATATTTTAAACATAAAATATTATTTTTTTTTGTTTTTATAATTTATAGTAGTAAAAGAGTACAAAATTTTCATATGACAATACTCTATGAGATTTTGAAATTTTAGAAAAATATATGTCTTTTGATATGTCACTATTTTGCATAGAATTTGACAAGAGAAAACCCCTAATTCCAAGAGCTTAAGTGAGAAAAATATGATAATTTATGGCTAAATGGTGTTGTGCAGGGGACAAGAAGTAATGGGAGACGAAACGGAGAAAAATGGAGCTAAAACCGCGCGAAACGGGGGAGCGAAAGTAGCACCGCCACCTTGCCTGGAATAGAGAGCGAAAAACAGTAGCTCTTGGTCATCGCGACACCATTACCAGCACCGCAGCGCCCAACCCAGCTATCACCAGTGCTGCAGTGCCCAAACCCCGCACTTGAAAAAATTATCGCAGCGCTAGAAAGCCAGTGCCGCAGCGCTACTTTAGCAATTTGGGCCATATAGTGCAAAATTGGTTAGAAAACGTGTATTGGCCGAAAATTACCCTAGAGTATAAAAGAGACACTTGGGAAAAGAGAAAAGGGGGGAGAATGCTAGGAGAGCAAGTTTGGAAGTATTGAAGAGCAGCGGATCAACTTTCATCATCTTTCAGTCAACAGTTTTTTTTTTTAATTTAGTTTGTTCATTTTATTTTAGTTTATGAGCCACATTATAAGTGGCTAGTACTCTTTGTTTGTTAAGGTGTAGACGAATCTCGAATGTTGAATGCTATTTCAAGTTTAATGTATTAGTTCAAGTTCATCGTCTTTCGTTTATTTTACTCGGAGCTAATTGTTTCAATTGTCCTTTACAAATGACTTGTCTATGAATTATTGCATGTTAATTGATTGAATATAGATCGTAAGGACCATTACTCGAGAGGGGAGCGTTTAAACGGTAAGGAATCGAGTAGAATAACCTAGTTCAGTGTGAGATCGAGAGACAAGCATCGTATAGGTAGCCGAGGTAAACTAAGTTGTGAAATCGAGAGGTGGAATTCTTGGTTTGTCTCTAGAGTGAATCTTAATGAAGGTAAGGTAAGCGGGTATAGAGATATAGGCTCGATGACACTTGAACATTCTTTATGTGGCACTCGAGAGAGGATATAGAGATATAATTGTTGCCCTAGGTTAGCGGAAGTGAATGAGAAGTATGCACATCAACACGATGAGATAGCATTATGGTCGAGTGAAATCGAAACCCTATCATTCGTTTACTTATTGATTTCCAATCTTTATATCCTTTGCATTTTAGTTGTTAATCATTGCAATTCAATTTATTTTACATTTCCATCGCAACTAATCTTGATTTACCTAGTTAAAATAAGATAGATAATTACAATAGATAGTACACTATTTAATCTGTCGATCCTCGTGGGACGATATCGATCTTCGGACCACTTTATTACGTAGCGATTTGTGCACTTGTAAGCGTAGTTCATAAATTTTGTAATATTTTTTCAATCAACGAAAAGTCAAACTAAAGTACGTATAATTTTTTTTCATTTATAAAAATTACAAGATGGATTTTGTATTTTTGAAAACAAAGGCGATGAACTTAGAATTACAATACACAGAGAAAAAGTGGGGTTATTAGGTCTCATGTTTTAAAAAATAGCCAACGTTTTAAAAGTTAAAAAATTAATGATCGGTCCATTTATAAAGGTAAAGTGGCAGCATCATTTAGTTAAAAAATGAATATTTGTTTAATTAATGATAACATTGGTTATTTTATCAAAATATAATTTAAAAAACTATTTATTTAATAATCGCAAATAAGTATAGTATATCCTCCTTAGATAATAAACAAATCTTGTAAATATTATAAATAGCCTAATACTTATAAGAAAATATATATTACATTGTATATTTTTACAAAAACATTTTAGTAATGGAATAATTACAGTATAAGTAAATTTATAAGTGTTATTTTCATTAAATAAACAAGTTTTTGCTAGTTTTTTTTAACTGAATTTAAAAAATTACATTTCTGTTGTTATGGTTGCAGCAAAAATGATTTTGGAATTATTTCTCTTTTCATGATCGATTATATTTGATATTTCTTTATGTAAATTTTCCATGAGTTTTATGACAAACTAGAGGGTGACTATTGGCAATCTATTGGAGATTGATCGTAAAACAAAGAGATTAGACAAACATGAAATACAATTTTAATTAAAATAAGAATACAAAGAAAAGAGATACATTATAGTGAACAGAAAAAAGCGCACACGCGCGTACAAATGCGATATATATGGTTTACATAGACAGAAGTACCATATAAGATAAAAAATTAGACAAATTTTCCTTTATTGCATTTTAATAATATTATGAAGACTGAACGAAAAACAGTGACAAATGGGCTGCGATGTAGATGATCTTGATGGTAATCAGGGAATTTTGATGAACAAATTAAAAGCAAACATCAATTATTGCGGCCTCCAGTTGTTGCAACATTGCTAACTTGGTCTCCTCCGCCGATATTGATTGGAATGTTACCTTGATTATTGTTAAAACCATTATTACCTGTAAAGAACTGCAAAAGCTTCCTTGCATCAGTAGAGCAAATCATGGAAGCAGCCAAAACAACAAACACAACAAAAATAATTTTGGAATAATTGGTATTCATCTTTTCTAAATGAAAATGGTTGTGTTGAAGCTGGTAATTAATTGTAGTTAATAGAAAATTTTGGAGTTTTAGTTTTGATGTGTGAGTTTGATATATTTCTGTTCATTTATATAGTGATGACAATGGTGAAGTATGAGGTTATCTTAATTATACACCGAAGATTGTAATATTTTTAAAAATGAATTAAAAATTTCAAATGTCTTTTAAATTTTAGCTGGCTATCTAGCACGTCCTAGGGCTTAGAATCAAATTTATATATATATATATTTTTTTTTTCATTAATTTCCAACACGTTTGTGAGATTTGGTACCTCCAATATCAAATATGTAAATACATACTATATCAATATCCATATATTTCAATATCTTTTGTATGCAATGTTAAGTAAATACACGTCTACTTGTCTCTCTATATGTGTGCGTGTGTTTGGGTATGTATGAGTCTACAAAACTTTATATTGGTCGTCACGTCCTATGCATAACAAATCATATAGCCTAAATGAGTATTGTCAGTATCTCTTTTGTTAGGAGTTTAACCCCTTGTTTGGGGTGGGCATTTTGCCCATTCCATCCCATTTATTGGGATGAAAAAAATAGTTTGAAAATGATTTAAAAAATTATGTAAGAATGGTTTGACTTTGCTAATTTCGAGGTGGTATGAATGGTTGAGATTTAAAGATATTGTATAGGGATTTAAAAAGTTGAAAAAAATAATTGAAAAAAAAATGGAATGAAATGGAATGGTTTGGAAGATTAGGCAAGTTGAAAAAAATGAAAAAAATAGAATGGAACGGTTGAAATGGGTTGGGCAAACAAAGAGTTTTGAGTATTTTTCGAGGAAATTACAGGAAATAGCAAAAACTTTATATGTTTTTAAAAAATAATACACGTTTTAAAATATTTAAAAAAAAGTCTTATCAAGAATTTTATAACAAGAAATAGTAAAAAAATTATTCACATATTGTGTTAAATTTTTTGTAACATTTTGAACTTTCACTTGTTAAAATTTGAAGTGTTAAATTTATTTTTACAAAAGTGTAAATATCTTCTTATAATGTTTTGTCATAATATTCTTGACAATGCTATTTTATAATATTTTTAAACATATATTATTTCTTGAAAGACCCATTCAATTTTGGTCTATTTTTGCAACTCACTCTATTTAGTTCAATAGATTTTTAAGGAAATAGCGAATTTTTAAAAGTGTGATTTTTAGAATAGTCAATGTTTCAAAAGTTATAAAAGAAAAATAGCCATTTGTAAATTTATTAGTTTGGTAAAAAATTTATTACGGTCAATTTTATGTGTAATTTTATTATGATAAGAAATTTCTTACCTTGATAATAATTTTTACAACTATTCTTTAAATTTTTTGAAACTCTGGACTTCTAAAAAAACACATAATCCAAAATTACTATTTATTTAAATGATACTTTGTGTAATCTGATCAATTTATTCTAAGTTTTTTGTTGTCATTTGCTTATTCTACATAACATTTCTTATAAACCTAAATTAAGTAAATATGAAATACCCTAACTTTTCGTTTCGAATAAAGAGTTTGAATAATGAACTATTCCTTTTAGATTTAAAGATTTTATCTATGATAATTTCTTTAGAAATTTATTTCGATAATCGTAAGAAATGTGACAAGAAAATAAGAATGAAACATTATTTTCTTGATTTTATTAAATAAAAAATATATATTGAATGTGTGGATATTGTAGTTTGTGACTTGTGAGTAAACATGCAACAAGTTTAGTGTAGTTTTACTTAAGAAATTACAACTACTCACTTTTACTCCGAACTACACATAGTATTTGAAGGAGAAAGACACAAAACTACATGTAGTTTTCTAAAACATCACATGACACTACATGTAGTTTTCCTTGAGTGGTGGAAGGTATTTTATTAGGAGAAGTTCCTTTATTCTTTAGAATGACGGTGTATATTCGTACTAATTCGGAGGCGTTTCGTGTAAAAAAATTTACATCAAAGGGGGGATTTCAAAGAGATCTAAAGTCATGACGATATTCTCTATATCCAAACTCTAGAACCTTATTATATGATGATATATCAATATTTAGGCTTTGATTTGTAATTTGAATAGTGTGCTCGAACACCCAATTATGATTTTTGAGATTTAGGAATAAGACCGACTTTCTCTCATTATTTCATGTAATAAACGGTCTTTGTTGAGTCTGAAAATTTCTATATACATTCTATGAGTCTAAAATACGAGTATAAAATTTCATAATCGTTGGATTTGTAAATGATTTTTGAAAAATTTAGAATCAAGAGTTATTTGAATAGTTTCTAGACCGTTCTTGACAGATCTAGTTTCGGCAATTTTTGAACACTTTAGAGGCGAAATCGAGTTTTAAACATAAGAGAGAAAATATAAGAAATTCAATTTTACAATTTTTGACTTTTCACAAATTCGAATGTTAAGATGGCCGAACTTGCCATCTAAGTTCGAGTCTAAAATCTACTTGTGAAGAAACCATAAGATATGAATATTTTCTATAAAACGTTACAAGAGGAAAGCTGCAATTTTTCTAAAGATATTATAAGTCTTTTCAGAACAATTTTTGAAAACTGTTTCGTTTAATAAATACACAAAAATCACAATTCTGCACTTGATTTTGAGTATCGTTTTTGAGATAGATAAAAAATTAATTGTTGACATGGTCCAGAAGTAAAATTTGCTTATTTTTACATTATTAGTAACCTAAAAATTTTGGTATGATTTTGTTTATGTGCATTTTCTTCATAAACTTTGATTCTAGGGTCAAAACTATAATTTTGATCAACAATAATGTATAGATTTTCAACCATTTCTAGAATTTTATGAGTTAGCTTTGTTTAGATTCTTAAGACGAGTTATAATTTTAGGTTTTGACAACGCCTAGAATGAGAGTAATATTTAGCCATTTTAATATATGTGATCTTTTAAAAATTGTACAAGGGTCACTTGATTATTATTACGTTATTAATTCCGTCAATTTTTCTATGGATTGTGGCAGAGAGGGTATACTTATAAGTTTTTAAAACATCAAGGGGCAAGAATGTTAGTTTTGAAATATTAAAGTGCAACTTGCAATAATAGCACAACATCGGAGCGTATTTGTATAGATAATCCTTATTTTAATTATTTCAATCTACTTTTGGAAATGATTATTCATCATAATAGTTTTGAAGAATTAGAGTAAATGAAAAAAAAAAAAAAAAGAAACACTTTTAGAAGAATATTTATAAGTAAAATAAAAAAGTTAACCGCTCGAAAAAGTCGAGTCGTTACATTAATAACTAAATTCGACCATGTCATGATGCTCAAATCTCATGAATTAGTTTCAAGGGGAATGTTTAAAGTTTTACTATCAAGCTTCTTGATTGTGCAACTAAATGTGCTAGTGTCTGATTGCAAAAGCCTATCCAACCATACAAGATACATAAAATTAGAACATGTTTTTGCACCATTACAGTGAGGTTCATTAAAAAAAAAAAAAGTTTAGACAAACAAAAAAAACAATTTTAATTGAAATAAGAATACAAAGAAAAGAGATACATAATAATGAACAGAAGAAAAAAAAAAAAGCACACACGCGTACAAATGCGATACATATGGTTTACATAGATCACAGAAGTACCATATATAAGATGAAAAATGAGACAAACTTTTTCTTTTATTACATTTTATAAATATGAAGAGTGAATGAGAAACAGTGACAAAAGAGATGGTTTGCGATGTAGATGTTGATCTTGATTGAAATCATTGATCAAAAGCGAACATCAATTATTGCGGCCTCCAGTTGTTGCAACATTGCTAACTTGGTCTCCTCCACCAATATTGATTGGAATATTAGCTTGATTATTGTTAAAACCATTATTACTATCAAAGAACTGCAAAAGCTTCCTTGCATCAGTAGTGCAAATCATGGAAACAGCCAAAACAACAAACACAACAAAAAGAATTTTGGAATAATTGGTATTCATCTTTTCTGAACCGAAAATGGCTGTGTTGATGAAGCTGGTTAATTGTATTTAACAGAAAGATTTGGAGTTTTGAGTTTGATATGTTTGTTTGTTTTAGTTTCGGTTCATTTATATAGTGGGGAAGGTGAAGTATAAAGTTGCCTTAATTATACACTTAGGATTTTAGTATTTTTTAAAATTAATTAAAATTTTCAAATGCCTTTTAAAATTTAGCTGGCTATCTAGCACGTCCTAGGACTAATTAGACTCAAGGTTTTTTTTTTTTTTTTTTTTTTTTTTAAATTTCTCTGAGATTCGGTATCTCTAAGATCAAATCTGTGAATACATGCTTTATGAATAGTCCATAAATTTTTCAATACCTTCTGTACGCAATGTTAATATATACATATATGTCTCTTTATATGTGTGTATATGATTCCACAAATCCTTTTGATTGGTGGTCACGTCCTATGCATAAAAAATTCTATATCCTAATTGAGCATTGTCAGTATATCTTTAGTCGAGGAGTTTTGGATATATAATTTGTCTATCATTTTATTCTATCTATTTTGTTCTCATTCGCTTACTCTACATATCATTTTTTCTGAGGTAAATTAAATAAATATGCCATTTTAAGACGGAGCAACTAAGACAAAATTCTATAAGTGTGCCGTATTTTATTAAAATTCCATCTTTACTTGAATTTGTTATAATACAGTTTTTATTCTTTCATATTTTAAATATAAACAAAAATTATTATACTTTTCTTTTATTATTTCAAGTAGAAAATGATTACAAAATTATCATATTACAAATTTATTTTAATATTTATCTTTATTTTAGAGAAAAATGTATATTTTTATAGAAAAGTAATGGGTAAATTTGTGTTTCAAAAATATTTTTATAGAAAAGTAATGGGTAAATTTGTGTTTCAAAAAACTGAGAGTACGAACGTAGAATATTTTTAATAGAAACCAATAAAATAGTTATGACATTTTCTCTAAATAATAATCAAATTTTATTAAAAATATTATAAAAAGCCTACCAATAAGAAATTATATAATAGTATATTTATAAAAAAAAAAAAGAATTAGTGTAGAATAATTACCATATAAGTAAATTTATTAGTTGTTGTATATTTTTAGAAATAAACAAGTGTTTGCAATATATTCTCTCTTAATTGAACTTAAAAAGATGCCATTTATTACATTTCTCATCTTATTGTTGCAGCAAAGATATTTACTAGTAGGGTGACTATATATAGGTCCCTTGAGCAACTACCGAAATCCTTAATATATATGACTTTGTCACTTAGTTTTTCATATTTTCGTATTTTCCATCCCCAGTTTTTTTCTTTTTTTCTTTTTGACAATTTTCCCCTCTCTCTCCTAATTAATATCAAGCATTTCAACCATCATTTTCTGTAACCACCTGAACATTGGGCACAACTTGTTGGAATAAATGTATGCTAAAAAAAGAGATATTTTATTTCTCACTCAAATATTATTACACAAAGATAATAACACTTTTACAATTTGACTTCTCACACTACTATTATAATATTTTCTTTCTCCATACACTCCACTCACTATACAAAGCTTTACTTTGTTTTCTCTCTAAGAAGCTTTGCTTCTTTTTTTCTTCTCTCTCAATTCTCCTCCTCCTCTGATTCTTCTCCAAATGCCAAGACCACCATGTTATTTCTAGCCAAACCTATGCCCACCATACAACTAAAACCACATGCAACAAATGTTGCATCTAACCGGTGGTGTAAAACCACTTGCAACAAACCATACCCAAAAGTCATTTTTTACCTTAATTTGTACCTTTTTTTTTTTTTTTACGTAAGCTAAATTGTAAAAATAAGTTTATATAATCAACACATCTTGTGTACTAAAGATCTCGCGGACCACTAGCCTGTTAAGCTTTCGTAAAACTTTTGAAACTTCTTGAGGAAAAACAGCAAGCTTTAAAAGTTTTTAAATTTGTATTTATTTGTCATGCAACAAAAAATAAAATTAGAATAGAGCATTTGTGATGAGTGTGTATAAATACACACTCATTAATGCTATCTTTCATCTTGATTTGGTTTGTTTTCCTCATGTTTTTGTTAGATTTAATGTGTCCTCTTCATTTTGTAGGTATACAAATAAAATACTAATTTTGGAGGCAAGTCTTGAGCATAAAAACTGAAACCGTTACTTTATGGTTGAATTCAAGGAAGATATTTGGAATTTTATATAGCTATTGCATATCAAATTAAAGGTTTTTGAAAGAGCTTTCTAACGGCATATCACATGCGCAATTCCGACAAGTAACGAAGGAGATGTGACTTTTTGAACATCTAGTGCGCGTAGAAGTCCGTACAACGAATCAACTTGAGTGAAAATTGCCCTCAATCCGTATGGGTGGCAACATGTCGCTTCCAAACCCGCGACACGTCACCCGATTTCGCGACCCAACTTGCCAAAAAGCCTATTTTTGATGGTTTTTGATCAGGTAACTTAAAATAAGATCTGACGGTCTATATTAACTCAAAATTAGGGTAAATTATACTGATATTAAGATTGAGTAACTCAGATTTGAGGAGAAGGAGGATTGGAGAGAGATTAAGGAGAGAAACACAAAATTTATCAAGAGAGAAGAGAGAATCGCGCTTAAAATGTCAAGGATTTTAGAGATTTGCTACGGGATTGACGGAGACGCGAAAGCAACGACGGTAACCCGAGTTTCTTCGATGCTTTTCATCTTTATCATTCACTTTTCTTGGTTATCTTGTATTGTTCATTATGAACTCATTGATTATGAATGTTAAGATTTTGGTTTGCTTGTCTATGAGCGGCTAAATTTTTCCATCTATGAGATTGGTCGAGCTCGGTGAATTCTTTTTTATGTTTAGCTAAATAAATCGATGCATTAATTTTCTCAATTGCTTGTGTTTTGCTTGTTTTAATTTAATGTCTATTACAATTGAGAGATTGAATAGGAGTTCTAGGTTAGAGACGATTAAGCTTGAGAAAGAAAATCTAATCGAACTAAGAGTGCAAGAAACACAATTTAGGAACTGTAAGGATCGAAAGGTGATCGAGAATCCTAGATAGTCGAGGCTAGACCGTAAGTACCGAGAGGTGACCGGGTATTTACAGTCATCTAGAGAAAAATTATAAATGTTGTTTACTCAAACGAGCAGACGCGTGGGTTAGGCTTAACAACATAACTAGACTGTAAGGACCGAGAGGTGACCAGGAACTAGTTCATAATTCTCCAGGCTAGCATTGAGGGAGATTTTGTATCGAGGCATTAATAAAATAAAAATTATAGGACGTCTAGGGAAGCTAATCAATCATAGAACCTTGACCTTGATTGAATTTGTGTTAATTTCTATCTTCGCGTTCCAATTTATTCTAGCCTCCAATTTAGTTTTAAGTAATTAAATACATTCAATTATTTATGTAGCTTAGATAAAATAGGACTTGAGTATTTGTAGCAATTAATTATTTAGGTTAGTAAGGTTCCTCGTGGGAATGATATCCGGACTCTTCAAGTCCACTTTATTACTTGTACAATCCGTGCACTTGCAATTTATTTCGTGCGTGAATTTGAGCAAACAATGTGTTTGAGCAAATATATTAAATAAAATATTTTATTATGATTTTAGTTTTTTTCTGGTATTAGTAATTTTAACTTGTTACTATAGTATTTCATTTTTATTCAAAAGAAAATATATATATATATATATGTTGTTTTCTTTAAGAAAATTTTGAAAGTAGTTTTTTTTTTTTAAATACGAGATTTTAGAAAAAAAAATAAAGAAAATAAAAAGTGACCACTTTAAAAAATCAGGTCGATACATGTAGTTTCTCCAATCAAATTGCATTATATTTATTATAATTTTTCTTATGAACTGTAATATCTACAATTTCATCAAATTGTATTTCTTCACTATAATATCAAGAAAATAATAATTAATATTATTTGTCTGTCATTTTTTTTATGACTATTGCAAAATAAAATTTCAAATAGAATATCAAAAAATTAAATTTCAATATCTAAAGAAGTTCTATTAATTGAATTCTGTTATTCGAAACGTAAAAGATCGGGTAACACCTTACTAGATGCACAAAATAACAACACGTTTGTGCACCTATTAGAATGAGGTTCATTTAACTTTCACTTATAAATCACTTTACATGAATGAGCATATCAAAGAGGACACGACATAGACAAGTAGTCTTTGTCAAACAGACATAAAATATTAATCTATATCGATATCTCTATACCATATTACTAAAAATCAATAGGCTTCTTCAACTCTTGCCAATAAACACCATAGAAGGAGGTGATACATGACGTCCCCTGCGAACGACATGTGACGCTCCTTATTTTTTTTTTTACTTTTAATTTTTTTTCTTAAAAAAATTTGCAGTTAAGGGCTACTTTTAAGGAATTTTGAGAAATTTTAGGGGGTATTTTTGCAAATTTTGGGGGGGCTTTTTTACAATTTCTCTCCTCCCTCTTCTTTTACATTTTTTTTTTTGTTTTAATCGTTTCAAAGGCTATTTGTTTGACGTAATGACCTCAAAAAAATGTTTTCTTGACACGGTTGGATTCAGAATATTTTTCTCGATCTTTTGACAACCATTGTCATATACTTTTATTTTTACCATAACTATTTTTTATTTGTTTTTCTTTGTTCTAAGCTTTTATTTTTATTTTTTAAGTTTGAAAAATTTTAAAAGAGCCCCTGTGTTTATATAAATGATAAATTTAACAAAAAAATTACTTTTTTTTTAAATTTAACAAAAATATACTTTATTATTTTTTCATCATATTTTTATTCGTTGTGTTATTTTACACGTGCTCTACACGCGCAGAGCGCGGGTGTAAAAACTAGTATACGAATAAAGAGTCACTATATTTCTCTCCATCGTTTAGAGGTTGATTGTTTAACAAAGAATTTAGACAAACAAGAGAAACACTTTTAATTATAATGATAAGAATACAGAGAAAAAAAGATACATAATTGTAAACAGAAAAACATAATGCACAAGTACAAATAATATATATTGGTTTACATAGACAGAAGTACCATAAAATTAAAAATGGAATAAAATTTCCTTCATTGGTTTTTGATGATAATATGAAGACTTAACGAAAAACAGTGGCAGATGGGCAGCGATGTAGATGATCTTGATGGTAATTATCAGGGAATGTTGATGAACAAAAGCAACATCAGTTATTGCGGCCTCCAGTTGTTGCAACATTGCTAACTTGGTCTCCTCCACCAATATTAACTGGAAAGTTACCTTGATTATTATTAAAAACATCATTACCTGTAACGAGCTGCAAAAGCTCCCTAGCATCAGCAGTGAAAATCATGGAAGCAGCCAAAACAACAAACACAACAAAAATAAATTTGGAATACTTGGTATTCATCTTTTCTGAATGAAAATGACTGTATAAATACTGGTCAATTGTAGTTAATAGAAAGATTTGGAGTTTTGGCTTTGTTATGTGAGTTTGTCATAGTTTCGGTTCATTTATATAGTGGGGAAGGTGAAGCATGCTTAATTAGACACTTATAATTGTAATATTTGTTAAACTTAATTTAAAACTTCAACAGAATTATTTTGGGTGGCCAGCACGTCTTATGGCATAGACGCAAATTCATAATTTTCTTCCTAATAAGTTTTTGAGATTTGGCACTCTTATATTCAAATCTTTATATTCATACTATATGAATAGTGCATATATTTCATTATCTTTTGTACGCAATGTTAAGATATGTTTAGTGTTTTTATGTTTGCATATTTTTGATAAAATATGTTTTGTTTGATTTGATTCAGATCTTGATTCTCTAACATCCTTTTTTAACCAAGGAATCGTTTTTCGAAGATTTTGAAAGATTTTGTGAGAGTTTTTGTTGTAGTTGTTTCACTGGGTGTTTCAGAAGATGTTCTATTCAGACTTTTTAGAATTAGTTGAAATTTTCAAGATATGATTTTACTTTAATTCAAATGAAGATACAAAAGATCATTGACTTCTAAAAAATATTTGAGTCCATTATGTTCTACGACTTAAAGAGATTTAGGTGGCATGCATAAAAAATATCAAGATATTATATAGTCTTTTTGAGAGATTTTAGTTGCACACACATAGTTTCATAAACAAACTTTTGGGGTGTATGTCCTTCTCTCTCCATGGGATTTGATTGTAACTTAGGTTTAGGTGAAAAATGCAAAGAGTTTTTTTTTTTTTTTTGGTATTTAGTGAGAGCTCTTTTATATATATATATTTTTTAGAACGTTTGATAGAATTGGAGAAAAGAGTCTCAGGAGAGAACTCTGTGGAAGCGAAGGGAGCTCGAAGACTATCACTACAAGAAAAAAGGTTATCAGCGACCAAAATTTTTTGGTCGCTAATAATAATATCAGCGACCAAATTTTAGTCGCCGATATTAATTGGATTAATTTCATGTAGAAAAATATCAGCGACCAAAGTTGGTCGCTGATAACTAATTATTAGCGACCAAACTTGGTCGCCGAAAATGGTTTATGCGACCAAGTCTTGGCGCGATAGTTTCCCGGCTTCTAAAATTTTATCGGCGATCAAATTTTGGTCGCTGATATTTTTTTGAAGGTTTTCCCGCTCAAATGAAATTTATCAGCGACCAAATTTGGTCGCTGATAATTAATTACATAATTTCCCGCCGAAATTTTCATATCGGCGACCAAATTTGGTCGCGGAAAAAATAAAGCCCGCGCGAATGAAACATTATCAGCGACCAAGTTTGGTCGCTGATAAAATGGGGCGGAAAACTTCGCGCGCGTATGAAAAAAAATCGGCGACCAAAAGTAGTCGCCGATAGTAAAGAATCAGCGAGCATATTTTGTTTTCGGCGACCAAAAATTTTGATCGCCAATATTGGGCCCCTTTTATAACAATCCCTAAATCGTCTTATTTCATTCGCTCCCTCGCTCGCGCTTCTAGCTAGCTCGCTCGTTTCGAGGCCGCTGCCCTGTGTATATCACCGTGGGCCGCCGCGCCCTGTCGCCGTCGGCCACCGCGCCCTGTAGCCGTCGGCCACCGCGGCCCCGTGCCGCCTAGAATATTGGTAAGTTTGTTTTTTTTTTCTTTTTCTGTTTTTTTATATTATTCTTTTAAATCTATTATATATGTCGGCGCCAGGTCCACTCCGCCCTAGCCCGCCGCCGGCGGTGAGTATATCTTGCCGCCCCGCCCCTCCTCCGGCCGTGCGCCTCCCGGCAGTGATCCCCCCCCCCCATTCACGGTTATAAGTTGTGTTTTTCTTTTTTTGTTTGTTTTTTTTTTCTTTTTCTGTTATTTTATATTATTCGTTTAAATTTATTATTTTTGCCGGCGCCAGCTCCACTCCGCGCGCCTAGCCTGCCGCCGGCGGTGAGATCTTGCTGCCCCGCCCTCCCCTCCGGCCGTGCGCCTATCCGCCCCTCCCCCTCACGGTAAATTGTGTTTTTCTTTTGGTTTTTGTTTTTTTTTTTCGTTATTTGGTTTTTATGTTTTCTTCCTACTGCCAGCTCCGCCTCCCCCTCCGGCCGTATCTTGCTGCTAGTTACTCGCCTCTGCCGGCCGTCGCCACTTTGTCCGCCGGTAAATTACGGGTTTATTTATTTTTTTTTTCTGTTTTAGTTTGTTAATTTTTTTTATGTTATAATGGGTTTTTTTTTTTTTTGGTCCTTTCTTCCCGTTGCCACCCCTCAGCCCCGGCCCATATCCTCCCGTCTTTTGCCGCTAGCTGCCCGGTGCCCATTGCGAGTGTATATCGCCCGCCTCCTACCGCCGCCCCCTCTTTTGCCGGTAAATACCCACTGCTTAAGGTCTTGCATTTATGCCAAAAATATATTGATAGAATATATATTAATATTTTAATTATTTGTGGATATTGTAGTTGATGTCCCTTTAGTGAATGTGATTTTTCCTTTAATGAATGTGATTTTTGTGAAGGTCAGTGATTGTGTTGGTGTTTGTTTAGTGAAATTTAATTGTGTTGGTGTTTGTTTAATGAATGTGATTTTTGTGAATGTTAATGAGTGCATGTGGTTGTTGTTTGTTTACTCAATGTGGTTTTTGTGAAGGTTAGTGAGTGTGGTTGGTGTTTTTTAGTCAATGTGATTTTTGTGAAGGTTAATGAGTGTGGTTGGTGTTTGTTTAGTGAATGTAATTTTTGTCATTTATAATAATATATTAGGTTAGTGAGTGTGGTATTTTAGTGTCCTGTATATGGTAAAATGTAATTTTTTTTTAATTAAATAGTGTATGTTGGTACGCTTTAATATTCATTTGATAGAGGAGCTAAGTTTGATTAAAATGATGACATGAAGATGAGTAGATGCAACGTTTTAGAAGTCTTTGGTATAAATACGACACATTTACATGGAAAACGACACTTTTTTTTTAGGAAATGACACAGTATAGAGAAAAAACGACAATGTTTGTAGTAAAACGACAATGTTTGGTGAAAAACGACAATGTTTGGTGAAAAACGACATTGTTTGGACAAAAACGACACTGTTTGGTAAAAAAACGACACTGTTTGGAGAGAAACGACATTGTTAACACTAAAACGACACTATTTGGTTAAAACGACACTGTTTGAATAAAAACGACACTGTTTGGTCAAAAACGACATAATTATGTAGAAAACAAACTAAATGTTTAAAAGAGAGTGATTTGTGTTAAAATTAAAGTAAAAATTATAATGTATAATTGTAGTAAATAATAAATAATAAGTATTAGGTAATTATAACACATCATAATTAATAAATAATAATTATAAATATTTGTTTAGCTAATTAAGGTATGAATAAATTAATAACTAATTAAGTATTTTTAGAAAAGGAATAAAATTTGTAGCAAACTATTATTATAAGTAGCAAAGTTTTGTTGAATTAATAATTTGTAACTAAATAAGAGGCATGATATCAAAAACTAATATTTACTAATCAATATGTAAGACAATTACAATTTGAGTTCATATTTGATCATTCATCTTTATCAGATTCTGTCAATTATTCGTCGATGGACAAGAGTTGGATAAATTTAAGTAATCGCTTGTGTGATGAATACTGGCGGGGAGCTGTGAAATTTTTGGAAGTCGTTGCTCATCACGTAAACTCAGAAGGGGAAATAAGATGCCCGTGTAGACGGTGCGTCAATCAAGAATGGTTGAAGTTGAATAGAGTTGAGGCTCATATTATTGACAACGGCTTCAACCCTAATAACACTATGTGGGTTTATCACGGTGAGAAGGACGTGGTCCGTCAACATCAGATTCCAACTGTTGGTGCTACTAGTAGTGCTAATGTTATTAGAGATGAATTGACGGACGTTCTTTTGGACTTGGCTAATGAAATGAACTTTGAAATGGGAGGTGCAGACGAAGGGATTGAAGAGTTAGACGAAGAGGCAATGTCGTACGATGAGAATTTCGAGGAGCTGAAGTCGGAGTTGTGGCCAGGTTGCAAATCGATGTCTTCATTGAACTTCCTTGTGAAATTGATGCATTTGAAGGTAATGCATAAGTGGACAAATCGGTCGTTCGACATGTTGTGCCAATTGTTGAAGATTTCACACCCGGAAGGAAATAAAGTTCCAGATTCACATTATGATGCTAGACGAAAGTTGCGTGCTATTGGACTCGGATACGAGTCAATTCACGTATGCAAGTATGACTGTGCACTCTTTTGGAAAGAGAATGCTCTGGCTGAAATTTGTCCAGTGTGTAAAACTAGTCGGTGGGTTCCACGAACAGGAAAGGGTAAGAAAGTTCCGCACAAAGTTTTAAGGTACTTTCCAATTAAGGCGCGTTTACGACGATTATACAGTTCGAGACATACTGCTAGTGCCATGAGGTGGCACCAAAGGGGAAGGAGTAATGATCCAAACGTAATGCGTCACCCTGTAGACGGTCAGGCATGGAAAGATTTCGACAGTCGCTATCCACAATTTGCAACAGACCCGCGTAATGGTCGACTTGGGTTGGCAGCCGATGGTTTTAATCCATTTGGTAATATGGCAATTCCATATAGTATGTGGCCAGTGGTATTGACCACTTACAACTTACCTCCTTGGCTGTGTTTGAAGGTCCCGTACTTGATGTTGACGTTACTTATACATGGACCATCTGCACCTGCGAAAGACATGGATGTATTCAGACGTCCGTTGATTGAGGAGTTAAAGCAACTTTGGGACGATGGAGTTGTGGTGAGAGATGCAGTTTCAGGGAATAACTTCAGTTGCACGCTGCCTTACTATGGACGATTAATGACTTTCCAGCACGAAGTAGTTTATCTGGGTGGAGTGGACAGGGTTACAAAGCTTGCCCAACTTGTAATGATGACACTCCTAGTGTAAGATGTCGAAGCAAGACTGCCTATGTCGGTCATCGTCGGTGGTTGCCTACATCACACCCGTTCAGGACAAATTTGCGCTTTAACGGCCGACATGAAAAAGCAAAGCCACCTCGTAAGTTTAGTACAACGGATATTCTCACACAATTATCTCGTGTCCCTGATGCTGTCTCTGGTAAGCATCAAGAGTTTGGAGGTAAGAAACGCAAAAGAGATGCCACTTTGTTGAACTGGTCTAAAAAGAGCATTTTCTTCGAATTGTCGTACTGGCCTCATCAAGTGTTCAAGCATAATCTTGACGTCATGCATATTGAGAGAAATGTTTGTGACAGTTTCCTTGGCACAATGTTGAATATCAATGGCAAGTCCAAAGACACTGACAAAGCAAGACTTGATCTAATGGATTTGGAAATTAGATCGGAACTTTACCTTTACAAAGAAGGCAACCGTTGGATGAAGCCCCACCCTAGTTTTGCGCTCACTTTAGAAGAACGTAGGGAATTTGGCAAGTACATGAAGTCGGTGAAATTTCCTGACGGTTTTGCTTCCAATTTGACGAAGAACGTGAACGATCATGATGGGAAGATTACTGGTTTAAAATCGCATGACTGTCATGTCATAATGCAGCGTCTGCTTATCCCTGGAATCAGAAAATATCTTCCTAAGGAAGTAAGCGACACCGTAGCTCAGTTGTGCAGTTTTTTCAAATTAATATGTTCCCGGACACTTAAAGTCGACGAGTTGCGAAAAGCACAAAAGAATGTATCTTTGATTCTTTGTAAGTTGGAGTTGATTTTTCCCCCAGCATTCTTCGACATAATGGTTCATTTGGTTATGCATTTGCCTGAAGAAGCTATTCAAGGAGGCCCTGTCCACAGTCGTTGGATGTATCCTTTTGAGCATTATATTGGTACGCTTAAACAATATGTCAAAAATCGTGCACGTCCAGAAGGGTCAATAGCTGAAGGATATATTGTTAATGAAGCGTTGACATTTTGTTCCATGTATTTTCGTGACATTGAGACTGCACATAATAGACCTGAGCGTCATCAAGGTAGGAACGATACAACTGAATCGAAGACGTTATCTGTGTTCAACCATTGCACGCGTCTCATTGGCAAAGGCACTGCTATACTGCTCGATGAAGCTTTGCGCAGAAAAGCACAATGGTATATACTTAACAACTGCGATGAAGTTGACAAGTATAAGGAGTAAGTGTTGAAGTTTTATTTCTCACATGTCAACTTCACTTTAGTTATGTAAACGATGGTTATGATATTAATGACATATTTTATGTTTTGCACAGGGCACATAAGTTGGAACTTAGAATTATTGGCACGCGTGATGTTGAGAAGGCACACGTAGACAATTTTCCAGCTTGCTTCGTTAAGAAAGAATTTGAATTGCGTCAACAAGGAGCACCTGAGATGACTGACGAGTTATTCGTATTAGCAACGGGATCGATGCCTACGGCCTTGTCATACTCGGCATGCGCGGTCAATGGAGTTAAATAAGTTTGTCGTGAACGTGATGCCAATAGGAAGACGCAAAATTCGGGTGTGTTTGTCCCAGGGTCAGAGGCCACACCTTTCTATGGTGTATTAGAAGAGGTGTTGGTAATACAATATGTATATGGTTGTAATGCTATTATAATGCGGTGCAAATGGTATGATACAGACAGTAGAAAAAAGAGATTGAAGGTAGTCAATAATATCACTAGCATTTACGTAAATGCGGAGTGGTATAAGGATGATCCTTTTATTCTCTCAACTCAAGCACACCAAGTCTTTTACACTGAAGACTTAATGAACGGCCCACATTGGAGAGTTGCTCACATTTTCGACCCAAGAAATGTGTGGGATTTGCCTTCAGATAGCGAGCCAGTGTCAGAGCATGTGGAAACATATTCGGGGCAATTTGAGTTGGTTGTGGATCTACCACCACTCGAAAATATTGAGTATCATCGATCAGAGGCACAGCCTGTACCTGTCTTGGACGATAATGTCATTTCTCTCGTAGAGACTGATGAAGAATTTAACGATGATGATGACATTGATGACACATAAGCGAATTATCTTGACGAAGAAGAAGAAGCAGAGTTTGATGACGATAGGAGTGACAACACAGACGATGACACTGATCACAACTCAGACACTCATAACAACTCAGACACTTCAGATAATGATTAGTTGCGCAATAACCTAACGACTATATTACAACTTATATTAACATTGTGTTATCAAATATCTTTACGTTTTATACTGACCATATTCTATAATGTCTTGCAGGTAGTTTTATTTGTGATGGCCACCGTTGCCCCTGCTTCTCGGTTCAGTGCGACTTCTCATGACGGTGATGCAGGAGGCGAGGATCCTGATCGCCCCCGTCGAATTCCATCACAGTGCGATGAGTCTGGTATTATTCTCTAAAATAAACCCAACTTAGACTTTTAAATGTTATATTTGGATCATAATTATTTTATTTAATTTTTGTATCATAATAAATAACAGGGACGACTACAGACAGTAAAAAGCGAAAAGGAAGAAAAGCAAACAAGCTATTGACATTGGAGCAGTACCGCATACAAAAAGACGGCGACAAAGTTCAGGTGGAGTTTGATGAGGCTGACGCATTCAAAGCTGTCGGCGATGAGGCACCGCACTTCAACAATGCCATCGGCATGATCGTTTGCGGTCTACTGAAGCCGTACCTTTTCCAGTGGACCGACCAGTCCAAGGAGGATCGTGACTGTATATGGCCACGTATTAACAATCAGTTCGAGCTCAAAGACTCAGTGGAGATTCGGGCCAGCGTGGAGCGTCAAGCGAGAAAGTCTCTCGCCGAGTGGAAGCACGATTTGCACACGCATTGGAAGAACATGGTTGACGAGCATGGCGAAGAGGCGGCGAAGAACCTTCGCCATCACAGTTGTGACCTCGAGACTTGGGAGCGTTATATCACACACATACACTCTGAACGATTTGAGGTAAAATTAATAGTTTTTCCATTCTATAATTTCTCATTTTGCTAATGTAAATAGTAAAAAATTAAATGCAGAGATTATCTAAGAAGAACAAGTCCAACTACGAGAAGAAGCAAACGAAGCCAAGACACGGTGCTAAGTCCTTTGCCGCTTATCGTTTTCAGAAGGTATTGATATTTTATTATATACAATTATATGTATTAAATGAACATTATATAGTTTTTAATTTCAAAAATATTTAAATATTGCAGAGAGACACGCAGGGCCAACTTCAAAGTCCTATTGACAACTATCAAGAAAGGCACACAAATAAGGACAAGTGGACTACGGAGGTAGCGAAGACTCGATTTGTAAGTATTGTATTCAATATGTTGTCTTTTATACATGAATTTAGATTATGTTTTACGAAAACAAATCTCGCTAAACATCTTTAATTTGCTCGTGTTTTTATACAGGAGAAGATGTCACAAACTCGACAGTCACAGGCAACACAGGATATGGCTAACCAAAAGTCCGATAAGGAGATAATGTCTGAAGTTGTCAAGTCTGCAGGTCATCACATCACTGGCATCGGACCGACCCTTCGGAAGTCCGTCATTGACCAACGTGGTAGCTCGTCACAACAGTCCTCTTCCGAGCAGTCGGCTTCGAAGGCCGAACTTGACGCGCTTGTAACAACCCAAAACTCAAAACGGTATTTTGGTTCCTAAAAATACGGTCAAATTTGAACTTTTTAAATTAAGTTACAAAACCAAACTTTTAATATTAAACATGAGGTTCACCAATCCTCACCATAACCAAAATAAGTTTAATTTTAACATTTATAAAATATGCGGAATTTAAAACTTTTCTTTGCCAACGATTAGCCGGTAGTCCACGTAAATTTTACAGGTCGGTCCCGTATACACTCGCTGTTCCCGTCGTTATCGCTTCGTCTTTTCTACTTTCTTGATAAGATACCTGCGACACGAGCACACTAGTGAGCTAATAGCCCAGTAAGTGGATTAGATAGATAAGTTGCTAAGTCTGCATGTAACATACAATCAAGAGGTATCACAATATTATAATTCAACAAATGGATAGACTCGACGATCGAGTCGTCGTAGTTCGAAGAGTAAACGTCACTCTTAAATAATCTTACTCGCGGAGTAGAATTCAGATATAATGTACTGAACTTACGCGAGATACCATACCTGCAAAAGAGTTGTGACATGTAACGAGGTCGGATTCAACGACCCAATAATCTCGATGAAGTTAATCTCATGTTTTATTCTAATTTCACTCAAGTTCACAACTCTCTGACTTAGCATATAAAAATACGTGTGCACACGATTCGCATCTAGACCCCTTACGGGTCGTTCTAGAATTCAATACACATTTAGACCCATACGGGTTGTTCTAGAACTTAATACAAATCTAGACCCTCTACAGGTCGTTCTAGAACTATACAACTCTGGACCCTCTACGGGTCGTTCTAGAACTATAACTCTGGACCCTCTACGGGTCGTTCTATAACTATAAGCATTTTAGACCTCTTAGGGGTCGATCCAAAACTTCTCACGACCGGTGGTTCCGTCGGACTGTTTCGGATTGATTGCGCAATCACCTCATCGGGTTAGTTCGGGACATTCTATGGATCTTGGCCCCTCGGACCGTCCCGATATTCTTTATGACTGTGAGGACTCATCCTCCTTGGGCTTCTCTGCCCATTCCGAAACCTTTTACGGCCAATGACCCCGTCGGGTCGTTTCGGAATTCAATATTGAACTTTACCCCGTCAGGCCGATCCGGATCATCAAATCATAAGCTGTGGGGAGGGTCGTGGCTCTCCTCCCCAAGGCCCCTCGGGCCGTTCTGAAAAGTGGTTCATTGACCTCCGCGAGGTCCCTCGGGTCGCTCCGAAATTTGTCATACAAGATGGCCCCGTCGGGCTATTTCGGAACCAAATCATGATCGCGGCCCGACAACCCTACCCAAATGATCAAATATTGCGACAGAGGAAGGTCGTCCGCCGACCTCCCCAAGGCCTCTCGGGCCGTCCCGAAACGTAATCAGTGGCCCCGTCGGGCTATTTCGGAACCGATCATGACTTGCGGCCCCGTCGGGCCCTACCCGTGTACATACATTGCTTCCGCTTTCCTTGTCTTGTCTTAGAGTTTTCTCCTTGACCTGCAATAAAGTCTCAACAACAACGGCAACAGTTTTATGTCTGTGGTCCCATACCCACCGACAGACAAGTCATACTAGCATATACACACACAATCAGACCTACACCCTACACTAGAACCTGAACTACGAAGTTGAGTAGTTTTATGTCTGTGGTCCCATACCCACAGACAGATAAACATATAAGTGAACACACGCACCAATACACACTTAGAAAAACACAACATATCATAACCGAACCTACAGTCCCATACCTGCAGGCTCGTTGCACAAAACGAGACGAACATAATCAAGAGCCCATATTCACAGCCCTAGCTAGAATGGAGATTCACATAGTTTGACAGCCACAATTTTGGAAGCACCGTATGCTCAACACAATCTCAACACATGCACAATTCAAGCATGGTATAGTCTACTCATGCCACAGTGGAGATCCACTTACCTGAGATCCTAAGCTCGCTGACTTAGTCCACGGGGTCTTCCTCTCCCGACGTCCCTCTTTGGAGTATATTGCGTGACATTTCTATCCAACACAAGAATTAGAGGGTTAACGTCGAGGTCCACTAAATTTTTGGGAGGAAAGAAACTTTAAGAGATGATGGACTATAAGAATGAGACTCTAGACGGTGGGACGACCAATGGTTCGTCGAAAAAATCCCTCTAGAGGTATTCTTATTTTCGTACCGAGTGTCGTTGACTTAACGTTAACAATCAATCCAGACTATCGGGTCTTTTGTTTGACTAGATTAGGTGAGAAATGAGTCCCTTAAACTAATCGGTTTCTGACTTTATTTTATTATATTACGTATTAAATATTCGAGCCGAAAATCCGGCAGAGTGTCTCCTGTTTTTCGGATATCCCGGCCGAAGCCTTCACCTAATTTCAACCCAGCACCGAACTAGTTTCGGTCACAGTCCATCACAACAACAACCAGAATAATTCAACACTATATCAAAAACATTTCAAAATATCAAAATAACAATAATTCTTGAGCCTCACAGGCTCAGATCCCACATAGGTCTAAAGAACTAAAACTTCAACTGTTTTAAAAATAAATTCTTCATGAACTTGAATTTGTCCTTAATCTCCCGCTTTTACCTTCGGCGAAAGACGGCGAAGTGGTCGTGAATCCAAACTAGCTTTGTTGGCATTCCTGCACAATTCGAAGGAGTAAAGATTGAATCACTTAAAGACGGTCTCGGATTTTCAAAGCTTAAGCAATTCAAACCTCGAACTTAATTGAAAAACACGACACGAAACGCTTGGTCCCGCAGCCCGATACAACAATTCGTTTAATGATCAAAAGGGGTATATTTATAAAAATACGAGCCAACACGATCGAATAAAAATAACCCCTTTTTTTTCTGCTCTCTCTTTATATATATATATATATATATATATATATATTTGGGAAAACAAAATCTCTAGTCTAACGAAGGAAAGCCCTTTTTAACTAATTGTTTCAAGGTTGAAAATCCCTTATTAATTTCTCAAGTCGCAAACCGATAGGTGAAACGAGTAATTAAGCACATTAATTTCTACGCCTTAATCCCACGCGACTAAACCACTGAAAGTGTGTAAAGTATATCACGGAATACTAATTTAGACATCCTCTAATTTTTTTACAAAAACAACACAATTTCACCAAATCTCATAATGTTCAAAAACACGAAATACCAAGTTCAACGCGACCACAAAACACAGCAAATCAAACTAACACCACTTGATAAATTTCAAGTTTCCAAACGAAACATACCCACGAAATTTCACAATGCCAAAAAAAAAACTAAAACATGTTGAGCTTAGCACGGCTGCGTAACACAACAAATCGAACCAACACATCTTCCATTATTTGAACAATACATGCCAATAATGATAAATTCCTTTGGTGAAAACGAAAGTTCCAAAGAACGTCGAGTATTGATCGCATCACAAAATATCATTCTTGAGTGTTTGACTAAACATCAAAACCACTGAACAATAATAAACCAATTTTCACGTCGACATAAATTGATTCAAACAAATATAATCACTGAAATGCTAATGAGTCAACCACAATCAGCATATAGATTTATACTAATGCACGAACAACTAAGCACACCACTACATTTTCTTAAGCTAAAAAAAAACAACGAACTCATCCAGCACGAGCGGCGACGGCTCAGAACTTTGGTGTGGCGGGCTGAAGGCAACGTCGTCGAAGGGACGACGGCAGCGAGCTCGGGGCTAGATCTCGGAGTATCTCGCCGGCGCTGACTTCACCGGAGTCGGGGTTTCGCACAAAAACAAGAGTAGCGATGTAGCATAAAGCTCGAGAACCCGCAGGGTTCGCGAGGAGCCACACGAAGCAGCAACTTGGGTCGCGCAGAGTAAGGCGCGGTGAGGTGGGTCTGTGGTGGAGGCCGCTCGGCTGTGCGTGAAGGGGATGGACCGGTGCGAAGGAGCGCAGGCTTGGCCGACATTGAGCACCGCGCTGAGGAGGCTCGCGCGAGGCTTCGTGAGGTGTGCGAGGGAGAGCTGTCAACTTCGCCGACGACGAGCGAGGAGAGCTCGACGCGAGGAGGGGCACAGCCACTGCCCGGAAAAGCTCAGGTCGGAGCAGGCCGTGGCGGAGAGGGAGCTGCCGGGGTCGCGCGGCTAAGCGAGGGGAGGCTCCGGCGAGGCGATGTGTGGCTCGCTGGGGAGCGCCGGCGGCTGGGCAGCGCTGGCGGGGAGCGCGACACTGGTTCGCGCACGGCGAAGCCCTCGCGAAGTACGCCGGGGCTGGGCTCGCTCGGGCCGCGATCGGAGAGGGCAACGGGGAGGCGCGAGGGCCGGAGGAGACCCACGAACCTCGTGCTGAGTTCGCCGGCGTCACGCGTGGAAGAGGCGAACAGCGGCGGCTGTGCGGGGCCAGTAGGAGTTCGATCGAAGCTTGGGCGGCGCCAGCAACGCGCGAGAGTTGCCGGAAGAGAAACACGCCGGAAGTGCTGCCGGCCGGAGCTGAGGAGGGAAGGAGAGATAGAGTGAGGGAGAGCGAGAGCGAGAGATTAGAGAGAGAGAGGGGGTGTTGAACGGCTGAGGGGGAAAGAAAGAGGAGAAGGAGAAGCCCTAGTGGGCTTGGGCTCAAATTTGGGCTAAATTGGCCAAAAATTTAATAAACGAAAGTCGTTAACTTTTTCTGTGAAAAATTAAATTGCACACGTAATTTGGACATCGAAACTTAGGAATTTTAACGTCATTCTCGAAATAAAATAAATTCCTAACATATCCCAAAAATTTGAACTTGCAAAATATCCATACCAATTTCATAGTTTAAATCATATTTCCAAATTGGTCAGATTTGACGAAACTGGACAATTTTACAAATTGATCACAACTGAGACAAAAATACAAATTAATTAACTAGCATAGTGCTTTTAAATTCAGGTCATTACAATCCTACCCCCTTACAGAAGTTTCGTCCTCGAAACTTAGAACAAGCGAGGGTATTTCTCTCTCATAGAACTCTCAACTTCCCAAGTTGCCTCTTCTTCGGTATGGTCACCCCACTGTACCTTGACCATCGGGATAGTCCTATACTTCAACTCCTATTCCTCTCGATCTAAAATTTGCAAAAACTTCTCTTCATAGGTGCCACTTAAATGAACACGTGGTCACCCACATGGCTAGTTGTCTACACTGGGTGATCCTCATGCGGCCCTGATTTCTTCACAATGGCCGGAAAAGCAAGTTCTACGAGTTCCGATCTCTCTCTGATTACATATCGATGAAGAGGAGAACGACATTTTCGACCATAGAGAGCCTAGTTGTCCCTTGGATACAAATCTCGACCAACCTGCCTATGGAGCACGTCATTCAAATAAGCAAAAAGTACGCTGACTTTCTGAGCCTATTCATAATCACCCAATAGGCGTTGCGATGAAACGCAAATCTAGTGGTCCTTATGGGGATTGGCAACTCTGAGGACGTTGTGAGACAGCCTTTGAGCTCGTGAAAACTCTCTTCGCACACCGGAATCCACGAAAACTTGTCATTATTTCGCGTGAGACGGCCCAACGGTAGAGCGAGCTTGGAAAACTTCTCTATAAATCGACTACAGTCCCCGACTAAGCCAAAGGAATGACGATCTTTCGGGGCCGCCGTGGACCGTTTCCCTGAATTCACAACATTGATCTCTAACGGATCCGCTGAAATTCCTTCTTCAGGCACCGCGTGACCTCGAAATGAGGCTTACCTAAATAAAGCTCACACTTCTTGAGCTTTTTATATGGCTTTTTCTCGGCTACATGCTGCACTCGTTCATGCTTCTCATACTCCTCCCTTCCTTTCGAATATACGAGAATATCATCGTTGAAGACTATAACAAACCCGTCGACATAGTCTCTGAGGGCACAATTCGTTAAGACTGCAATACGGCTGAGGTACTAGTGAGTCCGAAGGACATCACCAAGGGCTCACAGTGTCCACAACTGGTTTGTAAGGCGGAATCGAGCATATATTCCTTGTGCCTTTAGTTAGAGATGGCCCGATCGCAAGTCTTTACCTCGAGAACTGGTACATTAGACCCCTACTATCCCACGTTGTGCGGGATTACGAAGCTTACACTATCTTGCCCTTCTCTTGGCTCAAAGGATTGTCACTGCTGCAATCACCATCCTTTTCTAATACAGAGTACCGAGGCTCCCAACGGCGAGTGATTGAGTCTTATAAGACCCTTGCTAAACAGCCCTCTTTCGGCTGAGTTCAGCCTGCTTAATCTCGTCGGCATCACACAATACGACACCGTCGCCACTGAGGCGGTACTCGATAATGGTTCGATAACGAACTCAATCTCAGGGTCGAGAGGTAATCTTGGAAGGTCCTCAGAAAGGACATGAACAAAATTCCTTACGATCGAAATATCCAGAGCTTGATGCGTATCCTCCAAGGGCAGGCGCACTACAAGTGAGAACGCCCTGACAGTCTTCGTCACCCTTTGCGCTTTTTACGAGCAAAGATAACAGGTGTGGCTAACCCCACGAATGACCCTTTAAGCTCGAAGCTCTCAACTCATAATGTCATCAAAATTTCGCATCCCAATGGAAAAGGAATCTATAGATAATTCACAGCCTTTAGGTACACCTAAACTAATAAAAACAGTAGTATAACAGACACAACTAACCAAAGATAGTAATCACAGAGCATAACAAAGATCAAATGGTTAAATCGACACAAGGCATCTGAAAGTTAGCAAGAAACAAGCAAACCAAGCTTTCAAGAGGCTTGGATAACTCTCACGAGAGCTGAGTTCTGCAATGACAAAATTTTCCACACGACCAATACGCTTACAACGTAACCCCCTATATTCCAAACATCCACGTGACCCAATTTAAATAATTACAGTACTTCACACATAATTCACACAACCACCCCCTTACATTACACATATCCAGACTCATTAATATGAGTTCTAATACACGTTAGCACTTTTATTCTCTCTATTCTTACGCGTAGCGCACGTGAAACAAACTGATGGCCTAATACACTCTTAAAACAGGTCGCGGCTCTATAGCCCTTTTTGTCGGGGTAGAAACCTCTAACGATTAAGTTACCACGTCAACCGTCTGAGCTAACCTCTTGACAACGCCCTCTGCAATTGAAATAAGACGCCCTAGAGCGTACTAGCACCAACGCAGTGGTGCAGACTCGATGTGGGTCCCGTCTAAGTGTATTAAATGCGCCCTTAACCTCTCTTTAAGCGTTGCGTCCCTTTTTTTTTTTTTATAATCTATGGTCTTACGACTGCACGAACTTAGACTGCTGCTCTTGATGGGACTGGCCTTAGGATGACTACTGGCGGATAACCACTTTTAACGATCGCTTTCTTCGGGCGGTCAGCTCGAGCCCCAAGACTCAGCTTATTTCTCTAATACCGTCTCCATCGTTCTATTAGAGTATACTTGCAATTAACTTTACTAATTTTAATATCTCATGGATCGCGAGGCCACATAAGGGTTACTCACCTTGGCGACAACGAAAGAATCGCACTTGTGCATACGGGGTTGTCTACAGGACCGGCTAAACCGTGGCTCTGTTACCAACTTGTAACGACCCAAAACTCAAAACGGTATTTTGGTTCCTAAAAATACGGTCAAATTTGAACTTTTTAAATTAAGTTACAAAACCAAACTTTTAATATTAAACATGAGGTTCACCAATCCTCACCATAACCAAAATAAGTTTAATTTTAACATTTATAAAATATGCGGAATTTAAAACTTTTCTTTGCCAACGATTAGCCGGTAGTCAACGTAAATTTTACAGGTCGGTCCCGTATACACTCGCTGTTCCCGTCGTTATCGCTTCGTCTTTTCTACTTTCTTGATAAGATACCTGCGACACGAGCACACTAGTGAGCTAATAGCCCAGTAAGTGGATTAGATAGATAAGTTGCTAAGTCTGCATGTAACATACAATCAAGAGGTATCACAATATTATAATTCAACAAATGGATAGACTCGACGATCGAGTCGTCGTAGTTCGAAGAGTAAACGTCACTCTTAAATAATCTTACTCGCGGAGTAGAATTCAGATATAATGTACTGAACTTACGCGAGATACCATACCTGCAAAAGAGTTGTGACATGTAACGAGGTCGGATTCAACAACCCAATAATCTCGATGAAGTTAATCTCATGTTTTATTCTAATTTCACTCAAGTTCACAACTCTCTGACTTAGCATATAAAAATACGTGTGCACACGATTCGCATCTAGACCCCTTACGGGTCGTTCTAGAATTCAATACACATTTAGACCCATACGGGTTGTTCTAGAACTTAATACAAATCTAGACCCTCTACAGGTCGTTCTAGAACTATACAACTCTGGACCCTCTACGGGTCGTTCTAGAACTATAACTCTGGACCCTCTACGGGTCGTTCTAGAACTATAACTCTGGACCCTCTACGGGTCGTTCTAGAACTATAACTCTGGACCCTCTACGGGTCGTTCTATAACTATAAGCATTTTAGACCTCTTAGGGGTCGATCCAAAACTTCTCACGACCGGTGGTTCCGTCGGACTGTTTCGGATTGATTGCGCAATCACCTCATCGGGTTAGTTCGGGACATTCTATGGATCTTGGCCCCTCGGACCGTCCCGATATTCTTTATGACTGTGAGGACTCATCCTCCTTGGGCTTCTCTGCCCATTCCGAAACCTTTTACGGCCAATGACCCCGTCGGGTCGTTTCGGAATTCAATATTGCACTTTACCCCGTCGGGCCGATCCGGATCGTCAAATCATAAGCTGTGGGGAGGGTCGTGGCTCTCCTCCCCAAGGCCCCTCGGGCCGTTCTGAAAAGTGGTTCATTGACCTCCGTGAGGTCCCTCGGGTCGCTCCGAAATCTGTCATACAAGATGGCCCCGTCGGGCTATTTCGGAACCAAATCATGATCGCGGCCCCGTCGGGCCCTACCCAAATGATCAAATATTGCGACAGAGGAAGGTCGTCCGCCGACCTCCCCAAGGCCTCTCGGGCCGTCCCGAAACGTAATCAGTGGCCCCGTCGGGCTATTTCGGAACCGATCATGACTTGCGGCCCCGTCGGGCCCTACCCGTGTACATACATTGCTTCCGCTTTCCTTGTCTTGTCTTAGAGTTTTCTCCTTGACCTGCAATAAAGTCTCAACAACAACGGCAACAGTTTTATGTCTGTGGTCCCATACCCACCGACAGACAAGTCATACTAGCATATACACACACAATCAGACCTACACCCTACACTAGAACCTGAACTATGAAGTTGAGTAGTTTTATGTCTGTGGTCCCATACCCACAGACAGATAAACATATAAGTGAACACACGCACCAATACACACTTAGAAAAACACAACATATCATAAACGAACCTACAGTCCCATACCTGCAGGCTCGTTGCACAAAACGAGACGAACATAATCAAGAGCCCATATTCACGGCCCTAGCTAGAATGGAGATTCACATAGTTTGACAGCCACAATTTTGGAAGCACCGTATGCTCAACACAATCTCAACACATGCACAATTCAAGCATGGTATAGTCTACTCATGCCACAGTAGAGATCCACTTACCTGAGATCCTAAGCTCGCTGACTTAGTCCACGGGGTCTTCCTCTCCCGACGTCCCTCTTTGGAGTATATTGCGTGACATTTCTGTCCAACACAAGAATTAGAGGGTTAACGTCGAGGTCCACTAAATTTTTGGGAGGAAAGAAACTTTAAGAGATGATGGACTATAAGAATGAGACTCTAGACGGTGGGACGACCAATGGTTCGTCGAAAAAATCCCTCTAGAGGTATTCTTATTTTCGTACCGAGTGTCGTTGACTTAACGTTAACAATCAATCCAGACTATCGGGTCTTTTGTTTGACTAGATTAGGTGAGAAATGAATCCCTTAAACTAATCGGTTTCTGACTTTATTTTATTACGTATTAAATATTCGAGCCGAAAATCCGGCAGAGTTTCTCCTGTTTTTCGGATATCCCGGCCGAAGCCTTCACCTAATTTCAACCCAGCACCGAACTAGTTTCGGTCACAGTCTATCACAACAACAACCAGAATCATTCAACACTATATCGAAGACATTTCAAAATATCAAAATAACAATAATTCTTGAGCCTCACAGGCTCAGATCCCACATAGGTCTAAAGAACTAAAACTTCAACTGTTTTAAAAATAAATTCTTCATGAACTTGAATTTGTCCTTAATCTCCCGCTTTTACCTTCGGCGAAAGACGGCGAAGTGGTGTGAATCCAAACTAGCTTTGTTGGCATTCCTGCACAATTCGAAGGAGTAAAGATTGAATCACTTAAAGACGGTCTCGGATTTTCAAAGCTTAAGCAATTCAAACCTCGAACTTAATTGAAAAACACGACACGAAACGCTTGGTCCCGCAGCCCGATGCAACAATTCGTTTAATGATCAAAAGGGGTATATTTATAAAAATACGAGCCAACACGATCGAATAAAAATAACCCCTCTTTCTTTTCTGCTCTCTCTTTATATATATATATATATATATATATTTGGGAAAATAAAATCTCTAGTCTAACGAAGGAAAGCCCTTTTTAACTAATTGTTTCAAGGTTGAAAATCCCTTATTAATTTCTCAAGTCGCAAACCGATAGGTGAAACGAGTAATTAAGCACATTAATTTCTACGCCTTAATCCCACACGACTAAACCACTGAAAGTGTGTAAAGTATATCACGAAATACTAATTTAGACATCCTCTAATTTTTTTACAAAAACAACACAATTTCACCAAATCTCATAATGTCCAAAAACACGAAATACCAAGTTCAACGCGACCACAAAACACAGCAAATCAAACTAACACCACTTGATAAATTTCAAGTTTCCAAACGAAACATACCCACGAAATTTCACCGGAGTCGGGGTTTCGCACAAAAAGAAGAGTAGCGATGTAGCATAAAGCTCGAGAACCCGCGGGGTTCGCGAGGAGCCACACGAAGCAGCAACTTGGGTCGCGCAGAGTAAGGCGCGTTGAGGTGGGTCTGTGGTGGAGGCCGCTCGGCTGTGCGTGAAGGGGATGGACCGGTGCGAAGGAGCGCAGGCTTGGCCGACATTGAGCACCGCGCTGAGGAGGCTCGCGCGAGGCTTCGTGAGGTGCGCGAGGGAGAGCTGTCAACTTCGCCGACGACGAGCGAGGAGAGCTCGACGCGAGGAGGGGCACAGCCACTGCCCGGAAAAGCTCAGGTCGGAGCAGGCCGTGGCGGAGAGGGAGCTGCCGGGGTCGCGCGGCTAAGCGAGGGGAGGCTCCGGTGAGGCGAGGTGTGGCTCGCTGGGGAGCGCCGGCGGCTGGGCAGCGCTGGCGGGGAGCGCGACACTGGTTCGCGCACGGCGAAGCCCTCGCGAAGTACGCCGGGGCTGGGCTCGCTCGGGCCGCGATCGGAGAGGGCAACGGGGAGACGCGAGGGCCGGAGGAGACCCACGAACCTCGTGCTGAGTTCGCCGGCGTCGCGCGTGGAAGAGGCGAACAGCAGCGGCTGTGCGGGGCCAGTAGGAGTTCGATCGAAGCTTGGGCGGCGCCAGCAACGCGCGAGAGTTGCCGTAAGAGAAACACGCCGGAAATGCTGCCGGCCGGAGCTGAGGAGGGAACGAGAGATAGAGTGAGGGAGAGCGAGAGCGAGAGATTAGAGAGAGAGAGGGGTGTTGAACGGCTGAGGGGGAAAGAAAGAGGAGAAGGAGAAGCCCTAGTGGGCTTGGGCTCAAATTTGGGCTAAATTGGCCAAAAATTTAATAAACGAAAGTCGTTAACTTTTTCTGTGAAAAATTAAATTGCACACGTAATTTGGACATCGAAACTTAGGAATTTTAACGTCATTCTCGAAATAAAATAAATTCCTAACATATCCCAAAAATTCGAACTTGCAAAATATCCATACCAATTTCATAGTTTAAATCATATTTCCAAATTGGTCAGATTTGACGAAACTGGACAATTTTACAAATTGATCACAACTGAGACAAAAATACAAATTAATTAACTAGCATAGTGCTTTTAAATTCAGGTCATTACAGCGCTGCATGCAGAAGTTGCAAGTATAAAGGCTGATTATGTGCACCTCTTCAGATATATGGCAGAGCATTTTCCACAGTCAGTTGAAGGTCGCCAGATCCCGTCACCACCGACTATGTCTACTTCAGGACTTCGACGATTTCCTCGGACCGCAGAAGTTAATGATGATGACGAGGACGAGGAAGAAGAGGATCAAGAGGATGCAAACTTAGGCGACTAGTCATTGGCATATTTTATTTATTATGATATTTATGCACATTATATTAGTGACATATTTATGTAAATATTTCTCTTAATATGCTATTTTGGATATTAACTGATATGATTATTATTTATGTATCTTTAGCAGAATTACGTATTTTTAAATATATCAAAACACATATGAATTTTGTTTTTTTTGTTTTTATATTTTAAAAAAAAAAACTGGGACTATCGGCGACCAAATTTTGGTCGCTGATAATAACAAATATCGGCAGCATCCGCGACCAAATTTGGTCGCTGATACTAACAATCAGCGACCAAGTTTGGTCGCGAAAAGATGAATCAGCGACCAATGTTGGTCGCTGATACTGATTATCGGCGACCAAATTTTGAAATTTTTGGTCGCCGATAATTTTTGAATTCAAAAAATAATAAAATTTCAACCAAAAATAGCGACCAAATGTGCGACGAAAATTTTGGTCGCGGAGAAATAGCGACCAAAAATTTTGGTCGCTGATAATTATCGGTGACGAAGTATCGGCGACCAAATTTTTGGTCGCCAATTTGGTCGCCGATAATTATCGGCGACCAAAAACAGATTTTCAGCGACCAAAATTTTGGTCGCTGAAAACGCAATTTCTTGTAGTGTATGGGATCTGGTGTTATAATTCACAAAGAGAAGATAGAGTGAACGATGATGGTGTAAGGAGTGAGTTCTTACCTTATAAGACCGAGTGTACTGCATTTTAAAGTAGTTAATCATTTATCACTATCTGTGCGTGACCCCGCGGATATAAACTTGGTCGAACCGTGTTACTAATTTTTAAATTAGTATCATTTATTTTCCGTAGCTTATTTTATGTACTCACATTCAGTCTTATTTTAATTATTGTATTAATGGTCTTCCTAATTGTCGTAGAACATTATGTAGAACACTTTTATGGAACATTAGCTTTTTCAAAGATTATATATATATATATATATATATATATATATATATATATGTATGCATGTATGAGTTCATGCAATCTTTATATTAGTGTTCACGTCTTCTACATGACAAGATCTATAGCTTAAATGAGTATTCTTAGTAATTCCTTTTTTGAAGAATTTTACCAATTTAATCTACGTAATCTGTTCACATTCCTTGCTAGACATAGTGCCAGTTTGACATTGTTGTACTAATAAAAGAAATGGTGCTAACTGTGCTAAAGTTATAATCATGTAGGGTGTTTGGTTATTTTATTTTTGAAACTTCTATTAAAATATTGAGGGTGTAAAATTATCAAAAAATAATTTTAAAAAAATTATTTAATAGAATTGAATAGTTAATTTTAGAAAATTAGTTAGTAGAATTGTATAATTAATTTTTCAGTTTGTTCTATGCATTTTGTTCTCATTCGCTTACTCTACATAGCATTTAATCTAAAGGTATATTAAATAAATATGCCAGTGTAAGAGGGAGCATCTAAGACAAAATTCTATAATTCTATACACTACATAAATATACCCTTAATTCGGCGACCACAAAATGATCGCCCATACTAGAGTGGTCGCTAATAAGTATTGGGGATTACACTGGTGACCGCATAAGTAGTTGTTGATTATTGGTCGCAGATACTTATCGACCACAATTTGTGGTCACTGATACTAGCGATCACAATATGTGGTCGTTGATTATTTCAAAGTGGTCGATGTTAGTGTTGTCAGGGCGATCAAGTTTTTGGTCGCTCCATGTTATTATCAAAGACCAATTTTTCAAATTATGGTCTCCGATATTTTTTTAAAAATAAAAAATAAAATAAAATGTAGATATGTTTTTTTTTATTTTTATTTATTTTTGGGCTACTTATCAAGAAGAAATAATAATACTAATAATTATAAAAAATATAAATAGCGTTAATTAATTACCACGGTTATTTACCATCGTTAGTTAAACTAATTCATGTTAATAAAATTCATAATAATATCTAATAAACTAAAAGTTACTATAGCAAATAACATTAAAAAAAAAAAAAACTAATCAGCTAGATCAGTCTTGAATTCACTATCGGTGTCCATGTCGTCGCCGTTGTGCTCAATGGCTATAGGTTGTGTAGGTGTGCGCTGATCTGAGCGAGTAATATGAGATGGAGGCTCGAGAGCATCATACCCTGAACGAACTCTGGATGTTCATAGCTCATGTAGTTGAACATATGTGTAAACTGTTTCTCCATCGACACCATCTTGCTCTACAAAGCCTGGAACTCCACGAAAGATATTGATGGCTGAGAAGATCCACACTGTTGTGAAGGGCCAGTTTGTTCACGCATCGTTGGCCCGATTCCAGTGAGGTGACCAAGACCCGATGTGAGAATCATAATGCCATTCTCTGACTTGCGTTGACTTGGATCTTGCGTCTGTTATGTCTGACGGACATTCGACATCTTATCTTGCAACAACATTATAAAAGAAAATAATAAATATAAAAACAATATGATTTTATCTATATAGTATCATATTAATATGTTAAAAATTAAAATACTTACAAAACGTTCCACCTGTCCTTCTTTCGATGCCTCTGCTTATAGTTGTCTGTTGAGATCTTCAAGCGTCATTGAGCATTCCATCGGCATACTAGAAAAGACTTGGTACCATGTGTCGGCTTTGCCTGTTTCTGTTGGTAGTTACTCTTGTTCCTCGCCAATATTTCCTATAAGTCATTTAAAATCAGTAGATATTTAGTCCAATTAAACTTATACTAAGAATATATATTGAATGATATACCTGAAATTGCTCTGACTTTATGTGAGTGATATAACGATGCCACTGCTCAATAGACGTGCAACTATGATAAGGCATTCTCTTTGCTCCATCTGTACTCTACCATTGTGTCATAATGTCGCTGCAAATCGTGCTTCCATTCCTCCAAAGAATTTTTCACTTGACGCTCAATGGTTTGGCGTACCCGCAATATGAAATTGAGTGATACATGGCCAGAAAAGCTTGCGTTGGTCTGGATCCTGATCCTTCCAGTAGAAGAAATAAGACTCAAATAGATCCCTAGTGATCATATTTATAGTCGTCATAGCTTCAACATCCTGGCTTTGTTTACATTTTCAGTTCCTACAATACAAATAGAATAATGAGCTACTAGCCCAATAAGTGGATTACCTATTTTTAATAAAATGATACACAATGCAGTTAATCGAATATTCGTCATCAAATAAGGAAAAGATCCCTCGTCTTATATCAAACGATCTTCGAACAATTCCAAATTCAAATCTTATACATGCATATATACGCGTGGGCCCGATTGGTGTTGCAGCTGGCAACAAATCTCACAAAATGGCTCCTTTAGCCTAATTCTAACTACCAGTTTGGCCAAGACATTGTACAGTCGAACAATACATACCCTAGCTAGGCGGTATGAGGAATATTTTAAAAATCATACATATATAAACATTACGTAAGGTCATATTCTTAAACGAAAAAAACAATTATCACCATGTACAATTTGGTACATAAAAAATCTCATAACATAAATCATCTTGTATAATAACTAGCAGTACCAAAGTGTGATTATGCACGTAACTTGTCTCTTAATTTCGGTCTTAATTCTAAATGTTTTACTAAGAGTAGTTTCTTTCCTTTCTTGGAGAGATTCACCTTAATTCTCTCCTATTCTTGTTTATGAATTAAAGAGGAAATAAATCTCTCATATTCTCCTCTAAATGGCGGCATGTATACACATTTTCTTGCCTTTTTAGCACCGTGTGATGTCTAATGAAATTACATGTAGTTTTGTTATTCTTGAAAACTACACGTAGTGTTTTCAATCATGCGACATGCAAATTTGTTCTAGTTTCTCTTTCAACCTACACAAAACTTGTTGTAGTTCTTCACATAACTAAAACATTCATTTATCATACAACTTTTCACAATGAATTATCTAAATTATTTTAAAATGAAACATCATAAAAATAAATTCCAATATTATAAAGGAATTTACTGATAAAAGTACTTGATATATTTTACAATTAAATGACATTGGTGTCATGAAATTTTGATATCACAATCTTCCCTACTTACAGAATTTTCGTCTCGATAATTAAAATAACTTACTCCTTACATAATTTTCGTGCCAAAAATTAAGTAAACTAGCTCGGGGTATCGAGCTCTCATGTCATCATCACGCTCCTAAGTGGCTTCTTTTATCTTATTATTCCTCCACAATACCTTCACTAGTGGAATGACCTTGTTTCTTAATACTCTATTCTCTATCACCGGTTTCCCTCGCAAGTTAGGTTTTCATGTACTTCAATTTGTTCTTGACTCAGGATAGTAGACGGGCTAGGCATGTGCTTCTTCAGCATAGACACAAGAAACACTTTGGATTATAAATTACCCTCGTAGCCTTGTTCGCTTCAAGATCCTCGCTTCGAAGTTTGATCTCTACACGAAAACTTCTTCGAATTAGTATAAAATCAAATATCCATATTCTAATTCGTAAATAGTGTGCCATCTTACCCTAATTTTGGAATCCTTTTTGACGAAAATCCCTTAAAAAACCTGGCCTGCCTATCTTTCTCTTTTTTCTTCTCTCTTTTGTTCTCTATTTTCTCTCTAGGGTTATTTTGTGTGTCTAGAGTAGTAGAATGAAGGAAATGAAAACTTTCGAGCGAACCTTACCTTGTTATTTTTCCTTAATCATGAGAGAATATCAAGATCATTCCTTAATTAGCCTCGTTTTCTTTTCGAGTGAACCTTCCCTTGTTATTTTTTCTCATGAACCTAGTAACTATTGGACTAAATTCATCCCTCTAAGGCCAGCCATTGTTGAGCTCTATTGACCAATTTTTTTGTCCCAATTTCTCTCTAATTTGTCTCTTAATTTGGTCCCGTTTTGAAAAAACTTTACTAGGAGGAAATAAATCTCTTTCTTTATGGGATTTTCTTAAATATTTCCATTCATACTTATGAATTTAAGAGGAAATAAAATTCGTTCCTCAACCCTAAAAGATGACACTGCTTGAGTCTCATTTCTTGTCATTATAAAATAAAGAAAATAATAATTAATCTTATTTTGTTTATCATTTTCCTTACGATTATTGGAATAAAATTTCAAATATAATATCATAAAATTATATCACAATATCTAAAGAAATTTCATTAGATCATCTCCAATGAAAATGTCAATGTCAATGCTAAATTTGACACTCAAAAAGATAAAAATGCTGTATTTGATATTTGATACTCCAATGCACAAATGCTGTTTTGTTATTTTATTATTTTTTAGTTGTAAAAACAAATAAAAGTAGTGAATGCTAATCAATAGTATAGAGAAAACTACAAATGATCATAATGAGTTCTTTGTAAGAGGTAACTTTTTTAATATACTATTAGTGTTTAATTAAATGTCTTAAGTTGACCAATCAATCTTTTGCATTATACATACTTAGTGTCAAATTTGACATCAGGTATAGTATTTGTCAAATTAATGTCAAGTTTAGCATTGCATTGGATAATACAATGTCAAATTTAGAGTCGCTATACTTCTCTCCGTTTTCTAGAGGTTGATTGTTAAACAACAAAAGAATTTAGACAAACAAGAAAAACACTTTTAATTATAAATATGATAAGAATACAGAGAAAAACAGATACATAATTCTAAACAGAAAAACAAAATGCACAAGTACAAATAATAGATATGGTACTTTACATAGACAGAAGTACCATAAAATTACAAATGAAACAAATATTCCTTCATTGCTTTTTGATAATATTATGAAGACAAAAAATAACAGTGACAAATGGGCAGTGATGTAGATAATCTTGATGGTAATTAATCATGGAATGTTGCCGAACAAAAGCAACATCAATTATTGCGGCCTCCAGTTGTTGCAACATTGCTAGCTTGGTCTCCTCCACCAATATTAACTGGAAAGTTAGCTTGATTATTATTAAAAACATCATTACCTGTAACGAGCTGCAAAAGCTCCCTTGCATCAGTAGTGAAAATCATGGAAGCAGCCAAAACAACAAACACAACAAAAATAATTTTGGAATACTTGCTATTCATCTTTTCTGAACCGAAATGATTGTGTTGATGAAGCTGGTTAATTGTATTTAACAGAAAGATTTGGAGTTTTGGCTTTGATATTTGTGAGTTTGTTATAGTTTCGGTTCATTTATATAGTGGGGAAGGTGAAGTATAAGGTTGGCTTAATTATACACTTATAATTGTAATATTTGTTAAACTTAATATAAATCTTTAACTACCTTTAAAAATTATGTTAGGTGGCCAGCACGTCTTATGGCTTGGACACAAATTCATATATTTTTTATTGATTTCCCATTAATTTTTTTGATTTGGTATCCTTATATTCAAATATTTATATCCAAGCTATATGAATAGTTCATATATTTCATTATCTTTTGTATATTATGCCACGTTAAGTTAATATATGTAGTCCACCAATCTTTACATTTGTGGACTCAATATATAGAACGTGAGCGTCAAAATGTAAAGATAAAGATTGGTGGACTCATACATACAAATATATATATATATATGACAATATTTATATCATAAATGAGTATTCTCAGTATTATTTTAATTTGTTATTGTTATAAGGAGTTTTTGATAATATGTCTAACGACAAAACATACCCTTATTTTTGGCTTCTAGTTAAAAACGATAATAAATCTTAATACCCACGAGTGATTTAATGTTTCCTTATTCAGTAGCCTATAGCCCTATACGGGGCATAAAAAATATACTTTTTTAATCAAATGAAAAATCACAATAATATGTACATATCTCTCTCTCTCTCTCTCTCCTATATATATATATATATTTCTTTTTAGAGATTTTTAACTAAATGGCACGTTTTTAGCTTTAGTTTTCAGGAATTGACCTGAGTTTGTCATAATTAAGTTATTAGCCTATAGGCCCATTCACATACATCCAGACTGTCCAAAATACCCGTGTTTGTTCAAATTTTGTTACAATCTGTAACAATATTTGTTACAGACTAAAACATTTTTTGTTATAATAGATAATAACTTTTGATACACATAATAACAAAATATCTAATTTTTATCACACATTTGTCTGTTACGATTTGTATCAACGTTTGTTACTTATTGTAACAAATATTGTTACAATCCGTAATAATATTTGTTACAGATTATAACAAAATTTGGGTGAAATATCTCATTTTATCACACATTTATTTGTTACGATTTGTATCAATATTTGTTACATGTCGTAACAAGTATTGTTACAATCCGTAACAATATTTGTTACACATTGTAATAAAATTTGGGCGAA
Source organism: Boehmeria nivea var. tenacissima (assembly GCA_018132145.1). Taxonomy (NCBI): domain Eukaryota; kingdom Viridiplantae; phylum Streptophyta; class Magnoliopsida; order Rosales; family Urticaceae; genus Boehmeria; species Boehmeria nivea. The sequence continues at coordinate 6,902,651 of CM030882.1, forward strand.
TAAGGGTATTTTGGACAGTCCACATGAGCTTGGGGCTAATAACTTAATTTTTGAATAGTTAGGTCATTTTCTTAAAAGATGTTATTTTAACAAGTCATTTTGCTAATGAGCCCTTCTTTTTAAGCAATTGAAAAAACTCAGAGAGAAATTTCGTACTTTAAAAAACCAAAACTACGAACGTAGAATTTATATAAAATATATGAAAAAGTTATATTATTTTGTCTTTATGAACGAACTAAATTTGGAAAAGAAAAAGTATAAAATACTGACAAGAATATATAATATTAAGGAATTTTTAAAAAATAGTCATATTTTTTAGAGGTTAATTTTAAAAAATAGTCAATGTTTCAAAATTTTAAGAAAGTAGTCATTCTTAAGTTTATTACTTTGGTAAGAAATTTACTTAAATTTTATTTGTAATTTTATTATAGATTGAAAATTTTAACATTGGTAATAAATTTTTGGATAAATTCACAATAAAAGTGAATTGGTCTTTTAAAAACTAATGCATGTTTCAAAATATAAAAAAATAGCCTTGTCAATAATTTTATGACAAAAGATCTAAAAATATCTAAAAATACCCAAAATTTATATAACAGTAAAAATAAATACCCAATATTTTAAAGTAATTGAAGAAGTAGTCAATTCATCATTTACTTGCACATATTTTCGATAATTCAGTCAATTACCACTAATTATCATTATGTAAGTAATTGAATCACTTGGGTATTTTCTTATATTTTTTAAAAGATTGAGTATTAATTTAAATTAGATGTCAAAAATTGGGCAATCAGTATAATTTCTCTATATTTTTGGTATTGAATGAAATTTAAATTATTTAGGATTTTTCGAAAATAAAAAATCATTAAAAAAATCAAAATTGAGTGCCACATGAGCTTTCGGTTCACTTCAACTAACAGAGGGACTTATATAATTATCATATCAGATTTTAAGGTTTTGTTTTATACTGTAACGACCCGACTTTTTGAGACGTTAAACATACTTATCTTACTTAACAAAGCTCGTGAAAAAACGTAATTTTTTTTTAAAACTCTTTAGAAAAACAACTTGGATTAAGTTACTTTAAATAATACTTTCTTAAAATAGGTCTCAATAATTTAATTACCATAAATTGTAATGACCTGACTTTTCGGACTGTTACTTTACTTAAAAACTCTACTTTACTTTAGTGGAAAAATCGTAATATATATATATATATATATTAACACATATACTTCATGAAAAGACATAATGATAATACCTTTAAGAAAAATAACTTCTTTATTACTTAAGAAAATAAATGTCACAATAACATAAAAATTTTCTTAAAACTGAATGAATACTTAATAAATTAAATAACTTGAATTTGCAGAAATATTTTCATGGCTTTCCATAACCCGTCTCACTCCCCTCGCACCGCCGTTGCACAATTCAGCTATCACACCATATGTTTCTTACCTACGATGCGAAGAAAAAACGTGTAAGCTTAAAGCCCAATGAATAACAATTATTTTCTCACAAAAATATAATTTATGCAATGCATAACAAATCATTATTCGTTATCATACATTTCGTCATCTTCCATTATCTCTCATCCTAAAGGATCCTCATCATGGTGTACGTACCTCATGAAGCGCGCTCGACCAATAGTCGACGAGGGTGTACTAGGTCCATGTGACTAAGACCAAAACATGTGAAACTATCTCCTTGATGCCCTTAGGTCGATACAAGAAGAACATAAACAGTTTATTAAATCAACTCCTTAATGCCATTAGGTCGACACATGGAGAACAGGCGGTACGACACAGTTTTAACTTTAGTTATCACTTGATTGTTCAAGTGACATGCATCATAGTTCATAAAGATATTGAACTTAAAAATATCATAATCACATTTATAACTTATAAACATGATATCGTAAACTTTAAAGCTTTCATCATAAAAATATTTCATCATTAATAATGTGCTTCATACTTTAACAAAACATGTGTCACATAAAATATTTTATCATAACATGTTCATAAAACAATCGTCATATAACATTGCATAACATGAATTTTCTTTTAAACTACTTCGTTCTGTAGTGAGGTTGTACTCACTTCGAGTGAAGAGTCATAGCGTGAGCTTTCTGTATAGTGTCGGGAGCTAGCGGCCAAACCTAAACATAAACTTATTGTAAGTATCTAGACATGAATTAATTATCCTCATACTAACGTCTCATCTAAAGGAGCGGAAATCTTTAAAAAAAAGCTTTATAAAATTATTTTCTTATTTATAACAAGTCCTTAACGGTGCGTTAGTAATTACTTAAACGTCCCCAGTTCGATTGGAAAGAGTGATATGGTCCCGCTTTAGGTCCAACTTACTTAGACAGAACACCCAGAGGTTCCTAGGTAAGTGTGGAGAGGATCACAAAGCATCTCTTATTTAAGAACCAATCTCTCTAGACAGGTCATTTCAGTTCTCGATATCGCCCCGTTGTAAACCCGTTCTTACTAATAATTTAAATAAAATAGATTTACTTAAATATGAAAATTAATAAAATCAACTATAAAGTAAAATTCTGTAGTAAAGGGGTCTAGAGGTCGAATTTATCAAAATCTTCTGAAGAGACTCCCCTTAGTTTGTAAAAAAAAAAGAAACTTTTCAGTTATATACTTTTTCAGAAAACTTACCAATTATATACTTTCTTTATAAAGTTATTATAACAAATATTGAAAATCGCATTATATATAATCAGGGAGACCGAATTAAGAAAATGTTATTTCATAAAACTTTCTTAAAACTAAATTTCCTACGTTTTTGTCTATAATCAATATCGAAATTTGGCATCTAAATTTGTTAAAAGACCAGAACTTCGATTTTCTTGAAAAATAAATGTAGAATTTAAATCGGATTTTAAATCTCGAATTTCTAACACTTAAAATCCTAACTTCGATATTCTCGAATTCAAAGTGACTATAATGCAAACCTCATAATTCGCCTTTGAGTGTTCTTGGTTTTCCTTCGAGTTTCTTCGAACGCTCGAATTCTATGAACGATAAATTCGAGTTAGGGGCTCGATCGAAAGAAAATTAAATTTAAACGTGCAAGGCTTCATTATACCTTAACCTCGGTGGAGTGACCTTTAAATCTTTTTACTAAGCTGGCCTCTTTCTCAAGAATACTCTCGAATTTTTTTCAGAGTTTCTTTACACTTCTCTTTATTTCTCTCTTCCTCTCTTTCTCTCTGAATTTCTCAGGTTTTGGTGTGAGGAATGAGTAAGGCCTAAGCCTCTATTTATGTGATTTTCTTCTGATATTCTTTTTTATTTTTGAGGAAATAAAATCTTCCGTTTTCACACTGTTATTAGCGCCATTTATAGCCTAGGGGGATAAAATTTTGATTTATTTTATTGCCCCGTAATTTCTTTACAATTTCTCTTTTTGTCCTAAACTACATGTAGTTTTCTCTAGTCAAACTACATGTCGTTTTTGCTAGTAACTTGCTCTGACACTATACTTTTAATTATCATTTTATTTGACAAAATATACATGTACAAGATATCTGGACAAATTCCCGTTCATTTTATTAAAATTTCGTAAACGTTTCATGAAATGAAAAAGGTCGGGTTTTACATAAATAGCATCTTAAAACAGAATTAAGAAATTTAGAAGTTCAACTTTAATAATTAGCATAGTCATAAAATAAATGTCTTAATCATAGTACGGAAATAGTAATAGCGTGGTTTTCCCATGTCCCGTACCTCGTCTCTCCAGACACCGTCGCCGCACAACCCATGAAAGTTCATGCTATAGTATTCTTACCTCCGGTACGAACATAAAACTTGTGAGCTAAAAGCCTAGTGAAATACAAGTATTTTCTCACAAATCATGATATGCAATGGATGACCAATTAGGTTCATTTATTAATTCTATTACAAATCTTTCTTAGAGAATCTTCATCATATAAGTGTACGTACCGAGTTGCGCGCCGAACCAATTGGCGACGATGGTGTACAGGTCATCGACGAGCATTGATTCGTCATGTCATATCTTTTCATAAAGACCGCCCTATGTTGCCCTTAGGTCGACTCAAGGGTTGGTATCATAACCTCACTTGTGAAGGTGGTACGATACGGTGTTTAAACTTACGTTTCACTTATTAAATCTTGTAATATACAACGTGACATAACATCAAATAACATCATATCATTATATCGTTCATAACATGGTTCAATGAAACTTTCTTAGCGATTATAAAAAATGTCGTGAACGTCAATTCATAATCATATTCATTATCACATACATGACATCATCATATACATAAAAATATACCATTATCATGACAAAGTATATCATATTTTTATTTTAAATTAATTCGTACTGTAGTGAGATTGTACTCACATTGGTTGTTCAAACACTTAGACTTTTCGTACTTTGGTGCTTGGTCACATCGGCACTCTAACACCTAGGATCATAACATAGGGTTAAAACTAGTCCTTCGGAGAATCCCTTAACCTAAATCAACTCTCTAAGATTTGATTCCAAGTAATGTTTGGCGATTAACTTTAAAACGTTTCAAGATAAAAAGTTTTAAAACGATTACATGATAACGTAAAGGTGTTCACGAAGAAGTCCCCAGATCAACTGAAAAGGATACTATGGTCTCGCTTAAGATTCGATTTTTCTAGACAGAACTCCTCGAGGTTCCCAGGTAATTACGGAGGAGAACTAACAACCAGTCTTTCTTGAGCGTTGCTCTTTTGACAAGACAACTTGATTAACACTCTTGTATTACTATATAATTTATTTTTATAAAAGAAAATTTAATTATAAAATCATTTATTAAAATTAAATAATTTGACCTAAATTGAAATTTCAGTTTAGACCCTATACTTTTAATAAAATTGCAATTTGGTCCTTAAAGTGAGAATTTAGACAAAAATGTACTTTTATAAAATTATTCCAAATTTTACAGGTCATTAATGTATATGAAAGTAAATATTTTTCTCTTCATCATCATTTTAAATTTCGGATTTAAAGCTTACCAAAAATAAAAATGAACAAGAGAATTGAATTTTAATTCCATTATATCATTAATTATGTTTAAAATCTGGAAAAATTTTATGAAGTAATCCCTTTGATTTTCAAATATCTACAACTTTTCAGCTATAAAATTTTCTATAAAATCAATGTATCATAATATTCTTTCACAAGACAGAAATGAACATATAGCTTAAATCACGTTTTTCATTATTTTAGAGACAAATTTGGCAAAAATCTTATTTCTGAAAAGTTGTTCAAAATTAAAGTTTCTACATTTTTTTTTATGTTCAAAACCCAGATCCGACGTTAAAGTGATAAAAAACTTGTAAAACCATCAACTGCTAAAATTATCTAGAAAGAACATACCGAGCATATCGTGGTTCTAAAATTTTAAAAATTAATTTACACACCAATAAATTTTGAAATTTAACACATAATATCTACACATATATATGTATTCACAGAAAATTTCTTATTGATAAAAATATTTTTTTTATAAATAAAATACCGTCGCTAATATTTCTTAAACTACCATAATTGAAATATGAATCTGCGCAACCTATATATCCAAATTTTTATAGAAAAATCTACACATCATCTACGGCTAAAATTTAATAGCAATGTAATACACATACAAATAGACGTTAATGATTTTTTTTTAGAGCCCAATAGGTCATGAAATAATGTGCCCAAAAAACGGGCAGAATGAATTGAAAAATCTAGCATCACAAGCGCATGTAAATTTTGACTTAAAAGGAATTATAATCGTGTTTTATCATGCTCAAAATTTAGATCCGAATTTTTACACATTGAAATCAGAAAAATACATCAAAATCTATTCCAAAACCAATCTAAAAGTTGAGGGTTCGATTCACTACCTTTGAATCCTCAAACGCTCCGTAAAACTTTTTTGATTCGTGTTAAACCTACACAATTTTCACCGATTAGTCCGGATTCGAACTTATCATTTCTAAAACTCATTAGAAGCTTTGCTTACCTTGATATCTTGAATGAAACTCTTTTAAATCTCTCTATCGTGACTGGCTTCCTTAGGGTTTCTTTGATTTCTTTTGTTTTTTTTTTCTCTTTTTTTTATCTTTTTTTTTTTGGCTCTTTCTATAAGCTTTTGGCTGAGTTTAATCAGCCCTTAGAGCCCTAAAATGGACGTGCTTAGGTGGTTTTGGGAAAAGAATTAATTCCCAAAATGATTCCCTCTTAATTCACCTTCATCATCCAATTAATACTTACGGTTTTTATAATAAATAGCCATATATTTATATTTATTTTTAACAATTAGCCTATATTTGCTTTTATTAGTAAAACAGCCATATATTCGTGTCTAGATTTCTGAGACTGCAGTCATTAGTTTTTTGCATTCTGTTTTTATTGTTTGTTGTTGTCTAAAACTTTGTGTCTCTAGTCATGAAATTTGTGACTTCTTTGGCTGCATGTTTTTTTGTTATTTATAAGATCTTTTTTATTTAGCGAGAAATTTTGTGAAATTGGTTGTATAGGTAATCATTTATTTGTGAGTTGGTTATTTTGTTAATGGATTTTTAATTTTTTTTATTGTGTTTATTTCAAATTTTCTGAAATTTTGTGACTATAGTCAAAAAATTTATGAATATGTATTTTATTTATTTAGTCACAAATTTTATTTCTTTAGTCATAGATTTTTAGATGTTGACCTGATGGCTATTTTGCTAATATTTCAAAACGTGGGCAATATATTTAAAACATAGACTGTAAAATGGCTAAATCCTTAACTATTAAGCAAAATTTTCTACTTTGGCCGAAGGTTATCTACCTCTAGGTTCAATGTACTTGGTCACATTTTATCCAAATTTTCATACCTCATTGGCACCTATTATATGCCATTTTTAAAGCTTTTTTTAGCACTGTGGTCATATATAAAACTACATGTAGTTTTGCCGCTTTTTCGTAAAACTACGCGTAGTTTTTGCACTTACTGAACATAATTAATTTGATGTAATTTTTCTATTAAAATATACCAAATTAAATAATAAATTTACATAACAAGATTTATATTTCAATAATAAATGTTAAATTTATTTATTGAAGGGTCGGATAGAATCGAGTTGTCACAGATACAATCTTTATATTAAAGGACAACTTAAGAATAGTGTCAAACTAAGGGGTTATCGATGAAATTTTTCCTTTTGAGAATTGGAGATGAAAAAAACACATGAGCGTGTAAATTTTTTTTTTTAAATTAAAGAAAGAGAGAGAAGATGAAAAAATAGGCAACACATTAATAATATGTTTAGGCACATATATTTTTTTTTATCTTCAATTATAATACAATTTTTTTAGAAAACAAGCCAAAAAAAAAATTAATATGCATGTTTATGATTAAGGAACAAAACGACAATTTTTCTTTACTTTATATATATATATATAGAAGATTAGGCTTTTAGTCATTTTTAGACTCATATGTCAAGAATTTAGCTATAGTTTTACGAAATTAAAGGATTAGTCATTTTCATTGTGTAACAAATTTTGTTACACTATAAAAATTGTTCATTTCTTAATTTCGTGAAACAATGGCTAATCCTTAAAAAATTAACTAAAATTTTGGCTAAATCCTTAAAAATCTCATATACATATTTGTAATATTTACAAAATTATAATTTTTTGTAAGCAAAATCAAATTAAAAAGTATTCAATTAGCTATAGTCTAATGGCAATACATGAATAAATTTTGTCACTTATAAGTACTTTCTAATTATTTTTAAAATAATTGAAAATAATGACTATATTTTTTAATTTACCTAAGCAGAATAGTCATTTCTTATAACTGCTCAAAGAATTACAACCGACGTCGACAGTGAAAATTTTTTTTTTTCCAAAACCCGAATGACAAAACAAAGATAATTTAAATAAAAAAAGTGAAAAAGAAGAGATAAAACCAATAGGAGAAGGGTTAAAAAGCAAAAAAATAATAATAATTAGATGAGAAGGTTTAAGAAGCAAAAAAATTAATTATTTTTTAGTCCTTCTTAAGGATATCAATTTTCACTAACAATACCAATTTTTTTAAAAAATTGAGCCCAAAAAAGTATAAGACAATGTGTGTCTATAGATCGAGGAAGAAAAGTTACATCTAATGGTGGTGACGAAAAAAAATTTCGACACTCAAACGGCAAGAAAAAATGATTTAAAATTAATATATATATATATATATCTATAAGAAGAGAGAAAATGATGGAAAAGCAAAAGAGAGAAATTATTTTTTGGTCCCTATTTTAAGGATCTCACCCCTCTCTAGAAGCACAAATATGAATAACTCAAGGGGCACTTTAACAAAAAAAATAATCAAGAAAAAAGTAAAAAGAAAAGGCAAAAATAAATAAAAAAATAAAAAAGGCAGCTGTGCGTAATTTGGACGAAACGTGGGGACGAAAGTTGAGCAAAGTGGCTCTTTTATAGATGTATTTTTAAAAAATAATCACAATTTCAAAAAATATAAAAACTAGTCATAAAAAGTTTCGTACACATATAAAAAATTTCTTAGCAATGTAATAAATTTTTAAAATGATTATTTTCTTAAAATTTTGAAACTGTGGCTATTTTTTAAAATTATTTTCTCATAATGGTTATTTTTTTTTAATTCTCATAAGTTTAAGTGTCAATTAAGTAAATAATTATTTTGGACTGTGTATTTTTAAAAAATAATATAATTTTAAAAAATTTAAAAGCTAGCCATAAAAAGTTTTTTTTGCACATGTAAAATTTTTTTGATAATAACAAAATTAAATATAAAAATTATTATAAGAAAATTTCTAACACGTGTAATAAATTTTTTAAAATTTTTAGTTTTTAAAATTTTTGGAAGTGTGACTATAATTGTTTTCTAAAAAGTGGCTATTTTTTTTAAAATTTCCCGAAATTTAAAACGAAGTCTTCGCGATGACGAGACAGCGAAGTTCTAGTTCGGCTTCCCTGTCACCAACTCCAATCTCTCCATTTCCATTGCCTTGAGCCCTTGACCTTTCCTCCCAATAAACCAGAAACGAAAACAGACAAAACCCAAAAAAAAAAAAAAAAAAACCTCTTTCTTGTCGATTGGTTTATTTTTATTGGTTTGGGTTTGGTTCGGTAGCTGAAAATGGGTTGCTGTGGCAGCAAAAGCGCGGACTCGAAAGCGAACAGAATCGCTCGCTGGCGATCCACCGGAATCGTCGCTCTTCGTGACTCCAAGTTGAAGGCAATTCATTCTTTTCTCACTCTTTTCTTCTATAATTATGGTTATTATTATTATTATTATTATTATTATTATTATGTTGTGTTTCAATTATGGAACTTTGGGTAATAGGTTAATTATTAATGAGTAGTGGGGATTTTTTTTTTTTTTAACTTTGTTGACAACTAAAGTTTTTATTTTATTTCATTTCATTTTTTTGGCTGATGGTTGATTGGTGGGCATTACTCATAAAGGTTGATTTTTTTTTTTTTTCAGTTGTTATGGTGATGAGATTGTTGATGAATTCCATCAATTGGAGAGTCATACATGTATTGCATTTAATGTGGCATTGTTGTTGGTGTTAGAGTTGGTCCTTACTCTTATGTGTTGAGCTTTGTCAAAGCTTAATTGTGGGTTTTAAGTCAAAAAGAGAATTTAAGTTATGGTTATATTTGCTCTTAGAGTGCTGAAGTATTATTCAGTTACATCAATTTCAGATTGGACAAGATATTGGGTTTATTGTGAAAAATTAAACAGTATGACTTTTGGTTATAGAAATTAGAGTTTTGTGTGTTCATGTTGACAAGGTACAACTCTATAGACATGGTTACGATATGATATGTGTACTTTATGTAAATGCCAAAAGAAAAACCTAAAAAATAATAATAATAAAGAATCAAAATAGTTTATGCACAACTTACCTTTTAGTTTAAAATTATGTGAAGTGCTAATACAATTTTGAGCTTCACTGTTCTAGAATTGTGAAGTATCAGTAAAAACTATATTACTGTTTGTGGTCAATATGGTTGGCCATTTATGCTGATCTTCTTTCTTCGTATTTGATATAGGCATTTCCAGAAGAAGTCTTCAGTCTGGAGAGAGCTGTACGAACACTTGATTTAACACACAACAAGATAGGTATGTTCATTTTTCCCAAACATGACCAATGTATTGCGTTGAGTTTGAAAAAAAAAAAATAAATAAATAAATAAATAAGAAAATTTCTACAACTTTCATATTTTCCATGTAAAATTCTTGTTTTTGGTAAGTAGCCTACTTACATGGTAAATAGCGAAATATCAAGCTAATTTTAACTTAGTATTGCTCCTTAACTGAATCAGGTCTTTTAATGTAAAAAAAAAAATTGTGGACCATAATTTTTAATATGATCTAAAAAATAGACTAACTAGCACAAGTTCTCAAAAAGAACTGTCTTATGGTCGCCTTCGACCAATTTGCTAACTGCTCTCCAAAAAGTTGCAGAAGATTGAATAACTTGATATTTTGTTTCGTTTTCTTCATGTAGTTGACATTCCTATGGATATTAGCAAATTAATAAACATGCAGCGTCTGGTAAGTCTTTATGGTAGCTTTTGTCTGCCTAATTGTATTTCCTGAGTCCACTGAAGTTGGAGAAAAATGAACATTTTTCATTTTGCTCAATTTTTCAGGTTTTAGCTGAAAACCTCATTCAAAGTCTACCAATAAATCTGGGGAAACTAAATTCTTTAAAGGTTATGATGCTTGACGGGAATCGAATTTCTTCCTTGCCTGATGAATGTAATGTCTTCTTTAAATAACGAAGAGGATCTTTTAATGGATAGAGTTTCTTTTCCTCTGATGTCTTTTCTACTAACCTCTTGGGATTTGTTTCTTGCCAAAGATTTTGGATTCTTAGTGTTTTTGTAACTAGATGCATGTCTACTGTTTCAGTTGGACAGCTGGTGAGGCTTGAACGGTTATCTATCTCAAGGAACTCCTTAGAAAACCTGCCCGAGACTATTGGCAGCTTGCGTAATGTAAAGACAGACATCTTTTCTAACCTGCCTATTTATGCATCTTGAACAGTGGTTCTGCACTCTGTTACCTTACATCTATGACACGTACTGTTGTTCGTTTACGAGTTATAATCAAAATCAGTGTTATTCTGGAACTTGGCCCTTGGACTTGTGATTATATGGGGTAAAAGGCAAGGGTGTTCGTTTTTATCAATTTCTTGTTTGTCTGGTTTTTAATTTGATTGTCAATGATGCGAGGAGTCCGTTTCTTTTTTCTTTTTTTTTTCTCTGTTTTTTTTTTTTTTGTGTCTAGTTTTAAGATTTTGTATTTGGGATGTCATATTTTCCCCGTTCTTTTGAACATCCAAGAAATGACTTAAGTTGTTTGATTATGCAGCTACAGCTTTTAAATGTGTCAAATAACAAACTAAAGTCTCTTCCAGAATCAATTGGGAGTTGCTTTTCTCTGGAAGAACTACAAGCAAATGGTAAATCCAATTATTTCTTCTTTGTTGATTATCTCTTGTGTAAATGCTGGAGTAATATATGACTTGATGCTTGATAGTGCTGAAATTTTTTAACCAATGTCAAACATGAAATATATACCACATCAAACCATTCTAACTAGTTTAAAGTACGGTTCCATCTCTAAATATATTTGTTCAGATCAATGTCCGTTGCCTTAATCCAATAACACCTTCCAAGTATTATCGACGTTTGAAAAAGATTTGGCAAGTTGGTGTCGGGCCCTAATAAGAACAACTATGATTGGAATTTTTACTATTCACATTATTTTTTAAGAACTAATAATTTTAGGTCCATGGATATATGATTAGAAGTGAACTAGTAAATAATCTGTTTACACACTTAGAAAACCGAGGAAATTTTGTATTTGAAGTTTTAACTTTGAATACCTAGCTAATGATCAGACTGCTCACAGATTTGTTGTCGGGAATTACTTTTCAGACAATCTTATTGAAGACCTACCTGAATCTATCTGCAACCTTGTCCACTTAAAGTCACTTTGCTTGGACAATAACATTGTGAAGCAGGTATGCACTTTCGGATTTTAATCTCACTTTTTTTATATGGATTTTTAAATGTGACTGCTATAAGCTTGGCACTTTCGATTCGTTTGCGAAATTCCCTTTTTAAGGTTTTTAGATTGCACATTATCTGGTATAATTTGAGCATATGATGGCTAAATACAAGCATGGCTATCGACGGCAAACACATCTGGCTTTACCTATTGAAATGAGCACAATGACATTATGAGATTATAGGCGCTATAGTTAAAATTAGAACTAATCTCACTTTATAATGGTGAGATACACTTGTTCTTCGAGGTTTGTTAGTCTAACATCAACTTACCTTTATTACCAATTCAAAATTGTTGTCCATGGATAATATGTTTGTCTCGTTTTTTCTATATGCATATAATTGCCAGAGATGCGATGTTGATATCACAATATTATATTAGCAGATACCAACGAATTTATTGAAGGATTGTAAAGCTCTGCAGAATATCTCTCTGCATGGGAACCCTATTTCAATGGATCAGTTTCAGCAGGTAAGCCATGATTCCAATGTACTCAGGTCTTGCATCGAAAAACTTCCGATCCTTCATCAATATTAATGTCTGTGTCAAAATCTTAAATTTGTCCCAGATGGAAGGATTTCAAGAGTTTGAAGCAAGGAGGAGAAAGAAGTTTGACAAGCAGATTGATTCAAACGTGATGATAAGCTCCAAAGGGCTCGATGAGGGTGTTGATCTATGAGGGTCGCACTTTTGGTTTACCGTAAGTTCCAGATTAATATCAACGCTGTAGTCGATTGAATCTGCATCTTGTACTTTCTGAATGTTTAGGATTCGTATTCAAAGGTTTAGCATTACTAGTGCCAAAGGGATTAGCTCTAAGAATTATTTAGTACATTAAAAAAAAGAAGGAAAAAAAAAGCCTTCTTTAATATCTCTTTGTTTAGGAGTCAAGCCGTGTTGAGTGGGTCACCAATTCTTGATCTGATCACCTTACTAGATAATTAATTTTACCACATATGATCCAAAAGTTTTGAAAAGAATGCGGAACCAATTTGTTAACTATGGAAGCAAAACTTTTAAATACAATTTTAAATGCTTAAACTACGAAAAGTAGGGATATATATTCAAATCTATCCATGCTGATATCTACCGAATCTACCTGATAGATAAATACAAAATTCAAAATAAAACTTCTAAATACCGAAACCTATGAACTGAATTTAAGCTGGAGTTTATCCTAATCGTAACAACTGGATAAACAATAATTCAAATAATTTTTCAAATAATTAACAAACTGATGAATCTCGCTCTAACAAATTTTCATACATGATCTTTCACTGTTACCTATTTTTAGACGCTCCTGGTCGTAATTAGCTCTTTGGTTTTGCTTGCTGCAGCAATATGATTTCATAAGATAAAAGATAATGGGACTTAGAACTAGTAGCAATGGATGGTCACCTGTTTACTTTGCCATATATCACTGATTTTTTTTTTTTTTTGTTCATTGCAAAAGATCGTTAATGTTGGTTGGCACTAGGCACACCAAGTATGATTCTATGTTGATAAGATCATTTCGCATTCTATTCTTACCAACTTTTTACGTTGCGAACAGATTGACTACATGGTTTACCTGTCCATAGCTATTTGAAATGCCAGAGAGCAAGCTGTTAATTCAGATGAACTCGTAATCTAGTTTTAGAAGAGAAAATCCTTGTGTAAGATTTTTTTGTGGTAATATTTGGATAGATATAATATTTGTATGTACATGTTTTTTTTATTTGTTTTTTGTTTTTTTTGTTTTTTTTTAGTATTGGTAGAGACTCGTCCAAATATGTTCTTCAGGGTTCTTTACACATTGAACTTGTAAGCAAGTGGCCTGTGTTGGTAAAAGAAGTTTGAGATGTGAAGACAGATTACAGAGTGAATAAGATTTGTTGTATCAAATGGGTACGAAAGTGATTGTGCTAGTTTCTTTCTTTGTATATTTATTTTAAAAATAATTTATCTTGGTTCAAGTGGGTTGATCTGTTAGAAGCTAGTTTATGAGAATTGAGCTAGTTAGTTTTTTTTAAGACTATTTGTAAAAGTGTTAGCAGCTTTTTTCTCTTTTTTTTTTCTTTTGTTTTTTTTTGTTAAAATTTTAGTTTTTGGTAAGTAGCCGGGTTATTTACATATATATTCAAGATATGACTATATATTACATATTAATTCAAGATTTGTAAGATATTTTAAATCAGTTCAAATACTAATTGACAGTACCAATAGTACCCTTGATGGGCTAATTGGCTAAACAATCCGGATCCATAAACGAAAAGGGTGAACAAAAAAAAAATATTCCTTCTTTTTTTTAGAATTAATTGAGGGATTTCAATTTTTTTTTTAAATCACTTCGCATATTCTATACGTATCTCTACACCTTTCACTACATGTATGAAAAAAAAAATTCAGTGTTTCTATATGTATGAAATTTCAAAGTAATAAACATATTCAATGTTGAATATCATATTACAATATTTTCATGTATAATACCAAATAATCCAATATGTACAAATATTCTAAATTTGAATATTCAAATATAATAGATCCTGTAAATCCGGTAATATGTGAAGAATTTTATTTATTGAGATAAAGATACGTATTTTATATATAAGATTATTTGTAAATTAATTATAGAAAAAAAAAAAGCATGTCCAGAGTTTGAATATGAAATATCAAAGCAATACACATATTCAATTTTGAATATGATATTCCAGTATTATTTTTTTAACATATCAAACTGTCCAGTTTTTCATTTTTAATAAATATGTGTTATTCGCTTTTGAATATGATATTCAGGTTTTTCATCTGATATTCCTTTTTTTCACCGATTTTTAATCAACATCCCTTATTTGTTTTTGTTTAGTACATTAAATAAGAAAAAATAATATCCATAAACAAATACAAACCCGATTGGGTTGATCCAAAACAACAAATTGAGGGGTATTATAGTCCAATAAAAATTGCCACATAAGCTAATTGAATTACTGTGATAATAATTGTATTTTTGCCGTAGTGTGTAATATGTTGTTATAATTTAAATGATTGTGTAATTTCTTCAACCAAATACGTCTGAACTAAAAAATAAAAATAGTGGACATTTTTAAAATAAAGGTTCAATTATGCCTTTCAATTAGGCCATTCATTATAATTATAGACCTCTTCATTGGTCCAAACTTTGCTTCGTATTTTTGTCCTTTTGGAAGCTCTCATAAAACATTGTGATGTTATCATTTTCAATATAGAGAGAGGATGCGATTTACATCATTGTTCTAATGAATCTCAATCAAGTGAATTTTTTTAAGGGTTAGTCAGATGAATAAGTCATTTCTTAAAATGATTTTTTTTAATTGTGTATGTTTTAAAAAAAAAATAGAAAATATGTGATGGAATTAAAAAAATTAAAAATTTGATAAATATAGATAAAACTGGAATTCTTAAGTATATGTGATGGAATTATAAAAAATATAAGGATAAACCTAAAATTATTTGGGGCATTTTTATCATTTGATAAGCACATGCTAAATCTCATTTAGAATTGAACGGACCCTTTTAATTTGACGCACCCTGCAACAATTTCCAAATTCAAAGGTTAATTGTCAAGAAAAAAGAATGAACTACCTCATTGCAATAGCCTGACAAGTTAAAGGACCTCTAGTGAAAAATAAAACTCTTCTCCAATCCTTTGGTCAATATCTTTCATGGACTCGCTTTGATATTTTTCATTTCCCTTTTTATTCTTTGATTCTTTCTTGAAGAATTATCCTGTGGGTATATTTATCGTGAAAAAAAAAAAAGTTTTTATCCTAAAATTTATTTTAAAATGCGGGGATTCTCAATTGGGAAAAGCCTATAAAAATAGACCGGTAGGAAACACTTAAGTTGAATCAATCAAGACCGTCCAAATTCGAACAAACGGTGATAAAACCAAGATGTGTATTGGTATTTAAAAATTATAAAATACACTGGATTATTTGATAAGATTAGCAGACTTTCCTCTCTTAATTGTATGATTTTTACTCCCAAATCTAAAAAAAGAACGTTGTTTAATTAATATAATCAATCAACAGTGTAAACATGAATTGAAGACGACGCCATGGATTAGGAGACTCTCGCCAACATGACCGGAAAAAGCAACAAGAGCTACGACGGCTCGGCATCCCTCGGCGTCTTTGTCGACTACAAGTAAAATCCCTTCCCGACGATTGCTCTCTCTTCATCCTCCAACGAGATCGCGATGGGTTCTGCGGATGGTGCGCCGGGAAGACGAGGAGGCTTGGTGACCAGATTTCCGACTAGTTTCGCAACAAGAACATGCCGGCGATGCTGCCGGAGGATGTTCGTCATGAGGTTGTTGTTGTTGTCACGATGCTCATACATCCGTTTTCGGCGGGATTTGAGAACGTCGCCTCGGAAGTGTTTGCTTGGAGTGATTCTTCTTGAAACCGAGTGCTGTGAGGTTTGTCGGAAACTCCACAATCATCGATGATGTTGAAGTGTAGCCTTTTTTTTTTTTTTTTTTTTGGCGAAGGGCAGCCATGGATATGGCTGGGCTTGGAAAGATAAGAAGAGATTGGGAAAAAATTTGTGGTAATACCCATAGTAGCTAATGTGAATCCCACTTGACAGCCAATAATAATGCTTGAAATGAAACCCACTGGTCTATTTTTTTTCACGTTCCCACCAAAGAAACGCCGTTTAAAATGAGTTTCACTTCTTAAAATTATAGATTTTAATATTTAGAATTATTTTAGACCCCACAAAAAATTCACCAAGAAGTTTCCACTTTCCCTTGCAAGGATAAATATGAAAAAAATTTGACCTCATGGCATATTTGACAATTAAATTTGTAATTTATACTATTATTACATGTAATGTTATTTTTTTATTGTTAAATTATTATAATGTTCATATTTTTTGCTCTTGTCTTCTTCATTTGTAAAAAAATAAAAAATAAAAAAAATTCAGTCAAATTAACTATTTAAAAAAAAGATTTTTAAGAATTTAGCCAAACTTTAGACTAATTTTTTAAGGATTATCATAGTTTTAAAATTTAAGAAATTAGCCATTTTTATTTTTTATTTTATCACATTTGATGAATATTTTGGTAATAGTATATTTGGTTTGCTTTTTTAAGTTGAATGAGCCGGATTTTCAGAGATTTTTTTATTTTATTTGGGCGATTTTTTGAAGTAGTTATCATAGATATTTAGGGAATTTTAAGAAAATAGCCAATGTTTACAAAATAATTTTAAAAAATAGTCACAGTTTCAAAAAATTTAAAAACTAGCCCTTTCAGAAATTTCTGACACATGTCAGAAATTTCTTACAGCACATTTTATGTGTAATTTTGTATTGTCAGAAATTTCTGACAATGTATTATGGCTAGTTTTTAAATTTTTTGAAACTGTGGCTATTTTTTGAAAACACACAGTCCGAAATGTCTATTTACCTAACTGACCCTAGGTATTTATATCTATTAAGGTAATTAATGACTATTTCTTTAATTTTGACATTCTAGGGCTAAATCCTTCAAACTTTATCTTTCAAATTATTAATTTCTTAATTGACCCATTAAAAAATAGAGAATTTTAATAAAATAGTCACTGTTTACAAAATAATTTTACAAAATAGCCACAGTTTTAAAAAATTTTAAAAACTAGCACTGTCAGAAATTATGGACAAAATTTCTAACACGTGTAAGAAATTTCTGACAGTAATTCTATGTGTAATTTTGATATTGTCAGAAATTTCTTATAATAATTTTGACTAATTTTTAATTTTTTTAAAATTATAGCTATTTTTTAAAAATACGCATTTTAAAATAATTATTTACGTAACTGACTTAAAAAATAATATGAACTATAAATAATTTTTAAAGTGGTATTTTTTCAATATAAATAGTGCAAAAGTCACATGTTTTCAGAATTTCTCATAATGCGATAATGTGATAAAAGGGATAAAAACCCATTTCACATAACCCCCTCGAGTCTTGCTCTTCTCCAGTGCTTAGCCTTAGCTTTTACTACTAGAAAAATGGCAGCAATCTCATCCTCTCTCTCCTTGCGACCCAATCTCCTCCACAAACCCACCAAAACCCCCCCACAACCGCTCTCTCCCCAGACCCTCCGGCCATGGCCGGCCATTCAATTCCTCCACGGCCTTCCCAGGAACCTCTCTCTGAGTGCTCCGGCGAGACCACAGCGCCTCTCCGCCGTGGCCCAAGACACCTCCGCCGAGACCTCCTCCGAGTCCGCCAGGAAGCTCTACATCGGCAACATTCCTCGCACTGTCACCGACGACGAGCTCGCTTCCCTTGTCCAACCACACGGCGCTGTGGAGAGAGCTCAGGTACTCTGATTTCATGGCTATTGAATTTACATTCCTTTTTCTTATGCTGTTTGAGCTTATTACTGAGTTGTGTTGTATAATTTGTGAGACAATGGTATGATACATAATATTATATGGTACGATAGGATAACACAATTTGTGTTTTATTGAGTTAGTGAGTTTGTGTTTCATATTTAATAATATATAAGATGGGCTTTGTATTGTACACATTTCCATTGTTATTTGTGTGGTAATGTGGAACCTCAATCATCAAACTAGTGTTTTGGCCGAGTGTTCAAAGTAAAGGTAAAGCTTTGGCTGAATTTTACAGTCTTTGACAAGCAGAAAAACTGTTGGTTATTCACTAGAGTAGATGGTCTTGTGGAATTAAACTCGAGATTATGTGGGACCAAACCGAATGTAGTCATTACGAATTATTGTCGCGAACAAGATTTTGGAGACAATGTGTGCCGCAAAATGCTCCTTTAATTACTCAAAAGAAGACATTTTGCTGAGAATGTTTTGAATTAAAGCCTTAACTGAGCTCTACAATCAACAAGTAGATATTATAACATGCGTGGCCGTCCCGCCAACCACAGGGTTGAGAAATAGTCATTTATTCTTTTACGACCTTGGTGCAATCTCCTGAGTGTTTTTGTTCGTGGTTTGAATCAACAGGGATGTTTTCCAAAAGTTACCTGAAATTCTTACTTTTAGTTATTTTGTGCTTGTAATCGGTATATATATATAGATGCGCTTGATTGACTTTGTTCAAATCCATTTAAGTTATCCGATTATTATAAGTTGATTGTGAAATTGTTTTCTCATTCTTTTGTTGGTAGGTGATGTATGACAAATATTCTGGTAGGAGCCGTCGATTTGGGTTTGTTACTATGAAGACTGTTGATGATGCAAATGCAGCTGTCGAGAAACTGAATGGAACTGTAAGCCAAAATCATTAGAAGACAAATTATAACCATTGTGACACTATTGAAGATCTGTCAAACCTATATGTTCATGCCATTTTTAAGGCTTTTTAACTAACTAGCTATTCTATGTTGCAGGAGGTCGAAGGACGTGAAATCAAGGTAAACATAACAGAGAAACCCCTACAAAGAGTGGACGTGTCACTTCTTCAAGTAGAGGAGAGCCAATTTATCGATAGCCCTTACAAAGTTTATGTTGGAAATCTAGCAAAGACAGTAACTACAGAATCTCTAAAGAACTTTTTCTCCGAGAAGGGAAATGTTCTTAGCGCAAAAGTGTCTCGCGTCCCAGGGACCTCGAAATCTACAGGATTTGGATTTGTTAGTTTCTCGTCGGAGGAGGATGTGGAAGCTGCTATCTCATCTTTCAACAATTCGGTAAGTCGCTTTGTCTATGCTATAGGGGAAAATGACATGATGTTTCCGTTTGTTCTTAGAGCTATGATAATAACTTCCAAACTATACTAAAATATGGGATGTGTTGACTCACTATCGTTTAAATGGTGCGAGCAACCATTAGATTTAGTGTTGTTGTAACATTTGGTGGTTGAATTTTTCACGTACATTTCTGGGATACTGCTATATGGATGCGACAATGATGTTCTTTGAAAGTGGCACGTTCTGTGTTGATTCCTAGTTTTTGCCATTTCTGCGTTTCATCTTAGCTGATTTGTATAAAAATATTTCACGATCAAGTGTACGGGGAATTTGCGTAATCTGTGAAGAGGATCGTGTACTTAGTAGTTCAGCAACAGACTTTCCTGAAGATAATTTAGCAATAAGTTTTCTTTCTTATATGGAGTCTAGTTCGATTATTGTTTAATTTTTAGCTTATTTGACTGTTATTTTGTTGCAGTTACTAGAGGGGCAACGGATTCGCGTAAACAAGGCCTAGAATGTGGAAGAATTTATATACTTTTTCCTGAGTGCTATTACCTGTATTTATTGTATCCGAGAGTAGGGAAGTGTTTTTTCTATGACATTAAAAATCAAGCGAAATAGTTCTTCAGTTGTTGATGATTATAACAGTGCCATTTTTTTTTCTCTCTAAATTACCTTTTTTTATTAGTTTATGAGCTGAAAACTCATTATATATATATATATATATATATATATTATATATATAACTTTTGCGTGCATAAGCCTATTTAGCCCGTGCATATCCTCGTTGGTATTCGTTAGAGATGCTAATAGCATAGTTTTACTTTTTTTAAGGGAAAATTTCGAAATGATCTCTGAGTTTTATTAAAAATCTAGTTTCGGTCGTTTAAATTGGTCTAAAAATATTCTTTTATGTTGACTAACTCCTTGTTTGGGGAGAATATTTTGTCCATTTCGTCCCTTTTTTTAGGATGGAAAAAATGATTTGGAATGGTTTGAAAATAATTTGAAAAAATGATGTAGAATGGTTTGATTTTGCGAATTTCGAAGCGTATAAATGGTTGAGATATTAAATTTTTAATAAGGATTTGGACAGTTGAAAAACATAGTTGAAAAAAATGGAATGGGATGGTTTGGATGATTAAGAAAATTAAAAAAAAAATAGAATGGGTAAAATGGGAGGGCAAACGGGGGATAATATATTTTTTTAAATGACAAAATTATCCATTTTAATTACTAACAAAAGATTTTTTTTTTTTTTTTCAATTCTTTTGCTTATTCTTAATCTTCTCACCGCTAAGAGCAGAGAAGATTGGGTTTTTTGTTTTTTTACCCAAGCTCAAGCTCTTACTAGAGAAAGCACCTCCTCATATCCGGCATGAAAATTTCGCCGCCGGAGATTGGGATTTTCTCAAGCCCGCATGATTTCCTCGGACATCCCAAATTCTGGAAGCTTGAACACCAGCTTTAAGCTTGCAAAGGTCGTGAAGAGGTTCGTGGGGAGCATCAACTTTGCTTCTACTCTCCACCACCGCACCTCCTTCGATCTATCGCTCCATGTTCGTCACATTTCAGTTCTGAATACGTGGTAAGAGAGATTGGGAATTAGGGGTTTGAAATCCCAAATTGCGGTGCTAGCACTGGCCGTTGTTGCTCACCGGTGCTGGTGCCATCATATTGTGTTTGGGTTGCAGTAGTGGCTTGTGGGTCGGGTATTGGCAGATTGTGGGTCAGGTATTGCATCGCCATCGTGGGGAATTCTTTCGTAGACGCAATTTTTTGCATGATTTTGAACCCACAACTATTTTCTCCCTCACTACTCTCCTCCTTCTAACCAAACAAGTAGATTCTAACTCTTATTCATCTTCTCTATGCTTCCACCTCTCCATTCACCCAACGAAACACATTGTGATTTGACAAAAATGTCAACAATCAACAATCAACTAGAAGGAAAGAAATACTTTGATTGTCAATATTGACATCCACATAATAATACATAATATCAGCTCTTGGATGTCATTTTATAAGAATATGTCTCATTAAAAATAAACTCCACACGTCATCTACACCATGTTAAGACACTTATCGAACCCATGTAGTCTCTTCTAAGTAACTGCTTTATTCCAATAGCAACATTTTTTTTAATGTCCTTTGATTAATATATTAAAAAAATGGGCCAGTCAAGAAATTAGACATTTTAAAATGTAAAGATTGAAGGATTTAGCCATAGTTTTATGAAATTAAGGATTTAGCCGTAACATACGTGTAACATAAATATAATACATGTATGCAGTGACGGATCTATGAAGGGCACGAATTAAAGACTCAATATTTTCAAGAGAAAAAGAAACTTGGTCAATTTTTAAACTCTCAAAGAAATAAAAAAGAAATAAAAAAAGAAAGGGAAACCAAATTACCGCTTGTTGGCATATTTTACAGATTTACAAACTCAAACTGGTCATTAGTTCTTTTTATTTATTTTATTTATTGGTCGTGAGTTTTAAGATATATATATATATATATATATATACTTATGGGCTCTATATTATTGAGATTTTGTAGCAAAAAATCAAGAAAAAAGAAAAGAGTACTAACAAGTAAATAAGTTAAATTTTAGTTAAAAACATAAAGAAAAAAGAAAGAAAGCGAAAGGTTATTGGTAACTGAGATTTTTAAGGGCTAATTATTTGAGTATTGGAGTTCATCCTTAAACTAGATAACAGATTCAGATAAAGAACTAATAACAGATGTTAACTTTTTGACTTCTAACATGAGAGTTGTACATATTTATTGACATGACAATTTATAATTGGTGGCACAGTAGAGAGAACAACACAGTGGAGACAACAAATTTGAGTTCTTTATCAATCACCCATGGGATATATAAAAGGAAATTTTGAGGAATGCCCTATTTTTTGCACAATGATAATCTATACCTCATGTGTGTTGCACTTTTAATTTATACTACAAAATTTACACTACAAACATAGAATATAAATAAAAAGAGCACACTACGTAGGGTATAAATTATTAAATGACATAAAAATTGGCTTATTTTGAAAATTTCCCTATATATTTTTAAACCCATAATACCCAAAAATATTTTTTTTCCCTCAATTTTCAGGGGGGGCACTTGGCCCCTTAATAAATCCGTCCCTGCATGTACGTTATACATGTAATATAAAATATTACATGTAACATATTATGTTACACGTATGTTACGGCTAAATCTTTAATTTCATGAAACTATGACTAAATCTTAAAAAATTAGTCAAAAGTTTGGTTAAATCCCTAAAATTCTCTAAAAAATATATATAGTCTGCCATAGTAATTGTTATGTGCTCTATTAAGATATTTAAGGTCATCTATGCAATGTTAAGACACTTACCGAACCCATATAGTTCTCTTGTGACTAACTGTCGTATTTTAATAGCAAAATGTTATTATTTGATATCAATCGATAAATATACAAAAGTACGTGTACTAATAATTGATAATAACAAAAATTAAAAGAAATGATATATATATACATATTATATTTCTACGTATCACTTAAATACTTCTAATAAGATTGTAGAGGAAAAACATATGCTTTGAAAATAATTTTGAGATTCCACGGCAGAAAATGGTGAAAACTATTCGAAATTGGGTTTTGAAAATAGACAACTGTTGGACGATATTTTCACACCCACTTATTTAGGGAACCCAGGTGACACGATCATGATAGTCAACAGAATATCTCTTTAAATAGGAAGGTCGTCCTATTTAAAATGAGGATTATCTTTATTAGAAATTCAAATTACGAGGATAAATCTTATCAGAATATAAAAGCTATACTCTGCTCCCTCTATAAATACTCTATCAAGGCTCACAATTAAAAGGGTCTCTCTCCCACTTAAACACCATCTAAAGGCTCCAAGCCTAATCTCTCTTTTATTTCTATTCACTATTTGAAAATATAGCAAACATGCTTTGACCTAAGCAAAGCGCTACTAATAATCTTCTTTGCAGGACGTCCCTGAAGTAACAATCGAGTGACCAAGAACCCCTAAACACGATATTCTTAATTTTAGATTTTCGAGTATCTACAATAGCATAGCAATCTTGATTGAAATAGGTAATTGATCTTATTTCATCGATCAAAGACTCAAGTCTTGAATAGTAATCAGCATTATATCTACTTTTCATGTTTTCATTAGGTGCATAAATTAACATGGTTCAATCATTGATTGGCTTTTTTTTTTTTTAAAGCTCAATAAAAAAAAAAACCCAAATATCATATTTGTGAACCCATAACGAACCCCCTGAGCGAACCCTGAAACCCTGAGCCACCACCATACCCCTAAGACCCCTCGGACTCCGTAGCCCACAGCGACCCACAGACCACCCGAACCCCAGCGCCACCCGTGCAACAACCGCGAAGTCAAAGAAACTTTGAAGTCGATTTGAAAAAGGAAGATTATTCTATGCTTTAGGGCTTTTATAAATATGTATCTTGATAGTGAAAATTACTTATATAACTTATTTATAAAAAAATTACTTATATAGACTTATTTGTAGAAATAATATTCAAATATCAAATAAGGTATGAGCTTAGATTAAATATGGAAAAAAATTAATTTTTCAAAAAAAAATGGTAAAAATAAACAAAAATATAATACATACGAAAACTAATTGAAAATATATAGCAATCAGTAATACAATTGTTGAGAGCCAAAAAAAAAAAATTGAGAATTAATATTAATCAATTTGCTAAAAAAACAAAAAAAATTAGTTTTTAAATGGCAAATTAAGAAATTAGTCATTTTAAAGGTAAAGTTTGAAGGATTTAGTCGTAGAATGACAAAATTAAGGAAATAGCCATTAAATACCTTAATGGACATAAGTGTTCATGATAATTACTTCAAAAAATAGCCCAAATCAAATAAAAAATCTCCGAAAATTCAGCTCCTTCAACTTAAAAAAACAAACCAAACCTACTATTACCAAAGTTTTTATCGAATGTGATAAAATAAAAAATAAAAGGCTAATTTCTTAAATTTCTAGAACTATGAATAATCCCTAAAAAATTAGTCTAAAGTTTGGCTAAATATCTATAATGGTAAAAATATATTATAAAATATGTATTTTAATAAAAAAATATTTAATATTGATTAAATATTTATGAAAATATCTAATTTTTTAAAATAATTTTGTAAATATTGAGTCAAAGCAATATAGATTTGTAATTTTTTTTTTAAAACACAATGATTATTTATGAATCTCAAAAGTTAAATAGATATTTCTATAATTATGTCAAAACTCACGAACTTATGAGAGATTTATTTTTTATTTTTTTACCGAACATAACTTCCCTTTATTTATTTATTTATTATTATTTTTCTTTTTCTGAGTAATTAAAGGCAAAGTATGCCTGGTTGGCGCTAGCCAATTTCTCCTTTAAAAAACGCCACGTGGCAACACAACAAAAAGCATACAATGAAAGAAATCCGAATCACCTCCGTACCCTTCAATTTCCCATATATATCGCTTCGCTCTACGTCCATCTATTCCCGTGTCACCAAGGGGTATTTTCCGTAATTACACCTCTCTCACGTGCCCTTTTTCGTAATTTGATCCCTTGACAACCACTTACAAAGCTAACCCTAAGCCCTTTTACCCCTTTTTCGTCAATCGCCGCCACAATTTTCGATTCGAATCCTTCTCCGACCAAATCGACCTCCAAATCTCTTCTTCATCTCCAAATCGACCTCGAATTCGAGTTCTCTTCGTCTTTCTCTTCCAATCGATCCCAATTTCGTCGATAGCCGTTTTCTCTATCGATTTCTAGGGTTAGGGTTAGAGAAACTCCCCGATCCGCGCTAGGAATCGCAGATCTGTGAAATTCCTCTTGTCGATTAGGGATTCCGGGTTGGGGCTTTTCGATTCCGGTTCGAATTCGTTCCGATTTTGTAAATTTCTTCGAGTCTCTTTTGGTTTCTGGATTTTGATTTTGTGTGTTCGTATTTGTTTAAGATTTTCATTTATTTGTTAGATTTCGGTGTTGTTTCTGCCGGGATTTGTATATAGTCGGCTTTAATTTTACTTTTTAAAAAAATTGAGATCTAGGGTTAGGGTTTTCATAAAATTTGGGGCTTTTTATTTTTTGGTTAAATTAGGTTGGGCAAAATTCTTGTTTTTGTGAGACATATTGATTTTGTTATTTATTCATTAAAATTTTCCCACAAATCTCTCGATCTAGCGATCTGCAGATTGTTTCTGGAAGACTTTTACGAGGTACAGATTTTGCCCTCTTCATTAATTTCATTACTAATTAATTTCATTATTGAATAAATCTGATTTTTTTCCACTAAGATTATTTGATTATTCAGAAAATTTTAAGGTTTTCCCCTAAGAAGTGATATGGGCGCCCCAAATTTGGCCAACGGGGTGCCCCCTAATTAAGTCAACGAAAGTAGTCATTTGACCTATTTGCCCTTTATAAATAATATAAAACTTTTTTTATTTTTTTATTATTTTTTATTTGGAGTGATAGAATAATAGGATTTTTCTTATTTACTCTTGAAAGGAAATAGGATAATAGTAATTCCCATGTGCTATTTCAATTATTACATTTATTTCAGACTTTCCAAATAACATCATATGGATTTCATGTCCTTTAATTTTTAACACTAAGTTGCTTTCCTAAAAAGGAAGAAATCACACAAATAAACTATTAAAACGTGTAATCTTTATATGCTCATTTATGATTGGCTTTGCGTTTGTTGCTTCTTAGATTGTCATTTATGTGAGTCTGACTTGAATTGCGTCAATGCAGTTTTTTTCTAAGCATGGTACAGAAGCGACGTTATGATGAGGAAGATGTTTTCACAATTTCTTTTAAGCACCCAAGGCAATTGGAACACGGAAAAGAGCTCGTCTCGTTCTCGGAATCCGTCTTTCCGGAGGATGCTTCAGAGACACAGCAATGTTTAGGTGAGAAAAAATTGCCTAACAATACAAGTATAAGAGAAAGTGGTCTAATTATTTACCAGGACTAGTTGTTCTTTGCCCCTAATCAAAAGTACATACTTGATGACTAGTCCAATCTTTGTTGGTATTGAAGTGTACTTGAAAAGCCCAATTGAATGTATATAAGACAAGAGCGTTGTGGTTGTGTTCCATTGCTTTGTCTGCCACTGATTGCAGAAGAACATAATTCCATATCCTTTATTTAGTTTTATTTTTAAATTTGTTTTTATGTGATTTGTTTGTTACCTGGGCAGCTTTAATGTGTATCTTGTTGTACTAAGAACATCGATATGATCGGTTGCAAATTTCTGAACATGTAGTTATTACAATGTGTGATGTTTAAATACAAGATGAGATAATTTCTTGTTCAAATTTTTTTCTAATCTCACAGAATTGTATTATTTGTTTGGTCGAAGATGGATACAAAAATGCTGGTGCCCAAGACCACGATAAGCTTTCTGGTGAAATCTCTACTGATCTTTCAACAATTGTCAAGGACACTGAACATAGTGCACCTGGCTGCTTTTCGATGTCGTCATGGCTCACGAGCAGTACCAGTGAAGAGGAATCCCCATCAGCGTCACCGATTCATATGTCTTTCTTTCCAGAATACCGTAGTCCTGGACGGTCAGTAAGGACACTAGCTCGGTGTGAGGACATCTACTCTCTGCTTGTGAATCATCCACCTCGGAAGGCTGTTCCAGTTGGTCCAGATCATCAGGCGGGTGTTCCACCATGGGTTGAACAACATACAAGTAACATCTCAAGTCCTTCACATCCGTCAAATGAAGTTTCAAAATCTGAGGATGAGTATCAGAAGAGGCTGATGGGTACATGTGTTATTCCGATGCCCGATTTGACCTCGCCTGCATACACTGATACTAAAGTTGGAAGCGGAAGAACTGATTGCAATTGTGAGGATGGACGTTCTTTCAGGTGCATTAGAAAACACATAAAGGAAGCTAGAGAGGAACTTCTAAAAACTATTGGTCCAGAGAGATTTACGCAGCTAGGGTTTTTTGACATGGGAGAAGAAGTAGCACAATGCTGGAGTGAAGAAGAGGAACATGCCTTCCATCATGTTGTCTTCTCGAACCCGGCTGCATTGGGCAAGAATTTCTGGGAAAAACTTTCTGCTGTCTTTCCCTTTCGGACCAAAAAGGAGATTGTCAGTTACTATTTCAATGTTTTCATGCTACGGAAGCGGGCTGATCAAAATAGATATGATCCAACAAACATTGACAGTGATAACGATGAATGGCAGGGGAGTGAAGATTTTGGTGACAATGAAATTGGAATGACAGAGGAAGATGACGACTCGGTTGTTGAGTCTCCGGTCTATGGAGATTATACTGTTAATATTCAGAACAGAGAAGATGATTTGCACGAGTGTAATGATATTGCTGATGGCACATGCGATGATACCAATTTAGATTCCAACGGTGGGTGCGTTAACCAAATTTCAGAAGCACACCCTGAAAAGATTAAGAATTATAGCTCCAATCATGGGGATCAAGAGGTACAAGATGATTCTTGCACATCCTTTGATGCGGGCCCTGCTTCGCATAGGATCCAATGTGTTACAGAAAATGGGAAAACTTGCAACTTCAACGGGTCAAGGAATCACATGGTTACTGAAAACGGTGACCATTGCGCAAGTAGTTTCAACGGGTTGATTACAGGAGGCGATAATGGATATGTTTTGGAGCCTTGTTATGCTAAGGATTGGGACGTTGGATTCACGACTTGCTCAAAAAATAAGGTTGACTTCTTGCCAACTTGCAACATGATGGAAGAGGTTTTTGGTGAAGAGATGAGGAATTACAAGGTCAGAGATGGGAAGAACTTAAGCTAGCTTTTTTTTATGCTTGTTCCCTCTGAATTAGAGGTGATTTTTGGAAGCAGCAATCAGGCTATTCAAGCTCACTCTTTCCTCACCTGAAAGCCTTATCTCTTAATAATCCTAGAGTTTATTTTTCCTTTTGTACATTACAAGTATAGAGAGAAATGAGAAAAGCCTTGCCTTCAGTGTAAGAAATAGTGTATTATAAGGCAATTGCTTAGTGCTCATTGATATTTTTTCCCCCCTTTTTAGCTATTCTGGGATTGAAAAAAAATGCAATCCCACTTTCAAAAAGGTGCATAAAAGGGTTTTCTTTGCAATAGATTTCCCTCATGGGAGAAGGGTGGTTTGATAAAAGATTAGTTTGATTGATGGAATTCTGCAATATAATTTTTCCTCATTTTTTTCCCTATTGAACGAACTAATAAAAGGAACATTTAACTAGACTAAGAACCGTCCTTAGACAAGCACTATTTCACCACTTTTGGTGAAATGTTGGACACTAATGCAGCGCTAATTGTGGGCGCTATTATATAGATGGTAAATAGTATCTCACTTATCTCTTCAAAAAAAAAAAAAAGTATCTCACTAAGGTGGTGAAATGCTATTTGCAGCAACGCCTAAACTTTTTTTTTTTTAATATTAAAATTTAGTTTTAGCCAATTGAAAAAATAAAACAGTAACTATATATTGTACAAAATATAAATAAAATTATAAGAACTAGTCATAATATAAATAAAACTATAAGAACTAGTCATTCTCTTTAGGTGATTTAAAAGTATGTTCAATATTTTCAATTATAGTATAAAAGGTGGAGTTCATACATGCATTTTACTTACTATTGAATTATGACTATTTTTAAAATTTTTTGAAATAAAATTTCAAAAATTAATTAGAAAATAGCATATTTAGCTAATTGACCTTAAAAATTATTAACTTGTCAATTATCATTATTAATATTATTATTTTGTATTTTAATATTAATTTTTATTTTAAAATTAGAAAAGTAAATTGAATTATTTGAAACATATATATTAATAAAATGTCATATTATATTTTGTTAGTTTTCTAATGGTGTTGAAAAAATTACATAATAATTTTTAGTTTTGTAATGATGTTGCAAAATATATTTTGTTACATTTTTTTAAATTAAATATTTATTTAAATTAAGTGTTAGAAATTGGATATTCACTATAATTCTTCTAATTTTTATATTATAAGATATACAGTTTTAGTTGTATACAAAAATTTATTTGTATGAAATAAACTAATTAGCTTAAACAGGAGAAATTTATAAATAGAATATTTCTTATAGAGTAAGATTTGCTTAAATGAATTGGAGATTGTAGCAAATTTTGGTAAAAGTGGCACCAATTTATGGATAGAGATAACCTTAGTTGAGAAAATTTTATAATTAGTAGTGTCTAGACATACTAACTCTTTTACCAACTTTTTTATTATTAACTTAGGTGTCATATTATCATTGGTGAGTATTTATCACTTAAGTAGAATGATTTAATAATAGGCAATCAAATAATGACACCTCAACTACCACATAGATTAGAATTAAAAAGTTGATAAAAAAAATTAGTACGTCTAGCATTATTTTTTTTATAATTATCGCACTGGCTCTTACTATGGTTGTATATACCAATGATTTCACATTTATCGTCTAGTCCAAGAAAAAACCATTACAACTTTCAATAGGGTCTTTATTATTATTATTATTATTATTATTATTATTGTTAAATTGGAGATAATCAGAAAAATTACATGAATGTAAGTAATGTTTTGTACTGTATATGCTTTAATATTTTGGTAATAGTACAACACATTCTTCACATGTAAATTTAATTATACGTCTCAACTACGAAAGACACATGCATTTGTTAAGTTTAAATAAATAAGCCATGAACGCTTTTTAGGCATTTAACTAAATTTTTGGGTAATTTTTTTAGGATTTAGCTCTAAAATGTCAAAATTAATGATTTAGTCATAACATGTAATATTTTATGTTACATGTAACATATATACGTGTAAAAGTATAACATTATATATAATGTTACATGTGTTACATTTTATGTTACATGTAACGTTAAATTTAAAGTTACACTTTTTACACGTATATATGTTACATGTAACATCAATTATGGCTAAATCCTTAATTTCGTGAAACTATAGCTAAACCCTTCAAACTTTACCTTTAAAATGGCTAATTGCTCAACTTGCCCTTTTAATTTTCATTATATTTAAAGTTAATTTTAGCAAATTATTTCATAATTAAATGAGCTCATCATGCTTGTTTTCTTTTCTTTCGCTGGCCTCCAATAATTCAAAGCCTTTCAAGATTTCTTAGAGATGAGTTTCACACTGAAATTCCCACCACTTAACATTGCTAGTGTAAATAGTAACTAGAACATTGTATTCAAGATATTTGATCGATTTTAGATATCTACTCTTTAGGTTATCGTAAAATCGGTTGAACTCGGGCATTGTGTATGATTTAGAAACATCCATAAACTTCTTTACAACAGGGAGGGAGATTTGCCTTATCTTTTCTCTTTCCACTGTCACTTTTTACATTACTGTGTGATGTAAGGGTAGCCCGCTACTTGATAGTTTGAGAAAGATGCCACGTACAAAATTCATGTTGTGACTTTTTGTAGACCACGCCAACTGCTTTGGTGATACTTTGATGTCTGTCTGAAGTGATGACGAAATCCTCGTCATTAGGTATGATATCCTGAAGTTTTGTCATAAACAAGTTCTACAAATTATTGTTCTCATAGTCAACCACGACCAACGCAAGAGGATATTGGTAGTAGTTACTATCTTGTGCTATGATAACAATGAACGTACCTTTGTATTTAGTCTTCCAAAAAGTCTCATGTATCGCAATTACCTTTCTCATTGTCTTAAACCCCTTGATGCTTGCCCTTCGTGCCACAAAAAGGTACTTGAATTTTCGCTCTTCATCTACAGCTGAATGTGTGAATTACTTTGCTAGGATATAATAGTTTGATCATGTGCAAGAAACTGAGAAGTAGCTCAAAACTCATCTCCGGTGCACCCCTAATACCACTTGCTTCCATTTGTTTCCTTCTCAAGATCTGATGTATGATATTGTCACCCTATAATTTTTCATCATACTCATTATCGTCTATAAAGTCGGTGTATCAAGTAGACTTGAATACTCTTTTCTCAACAAATCAGCCACTGAGCTTGCAGTTGCTTGTCGATTCCTCCTATCCACCGAATTAAAAGATCATGATTGATGATTATTGTATGCTCGAACGGAGATGTTACTAGATTTAGCGATGGCCACAGCTCATAATCTTCATTTGCAATCCTCAACTATACATTTCATTACAAATAACGTCTTTATTGACTTTATAATTTTGAAAAAAAATCAAAACAATCTTTCAATGAAATATTGATGAGTGAAGTCTTCAACTCTTTATTGCTCTTAAATTTCTACCCAACTATAATATAAATATTGTCTTCATGGATGTACGAGATACAACAATTATTGGAAGCTAGTATTTCACAATGATTCACATATCCATATCTGACTGTGTAGGTTTTGGATTCATAGTTGGTGTATATGCCATTATCTCTCGATGTAAAGTCTGCTCTAAACTAGGCTCATCTAAAATATTAACTTTCTGGCCTTGTATAGAAGCAACATTATAAACCATCGAGGCTTCTTTGTCAACATTAAAGTAGTCATCTCGAAGGGCTTCTTCTATATCCTTGTCGTACCATACATTTCATTCATCTTCATCACATTTTTTTCTTTTCAATGAGTTCAATATGCAACATGCTTCTACATTGCGACACGAGATAGCAGTCATAAATATAACACTTGACATCACTATCATCCAAAATATATTTAGGTCTCAAAGTTTTTGAAATCGAATTATATGTAACTCAATTTCAAACACGTTGACTTGTACACAAGAAGCCTTTCACGTATGTTTTCAACAAAATCATAGAAATTAACATTATTCACATAATCCAATAGATTACTTTTTAAGTCTTCATTCATCGAGCACATTCATATGAACAATCATCTTTCCTTTTCCATTCCCCTTCACATTAAAAATATACAACGATCTCATCCATATTCCTATAAGAACAAAAAATACTACATTATAATATTGAAAAATATGATTTAAAAAAATCATTGTTCAACTAAGAAAACTGGATAGAATCTGGTAAAAAAGATCGACCAAACAACTACTACTCTATCCTAGTCGATTAGATCTAATCAGAAATACATAAAGAATCTAAAAATTCATGTTGGTCGACTGAGTCAACCATGATTGACTAAGTCAACCGGTCCAACCAATTCGATTGGATAACTTCTCGAGAGCAGTTGATCGGTCAGCTATTGCTGTTCATCTTCGTTTTTCTTCAAAGATTTTAAACAAAAAAAGTACAACATCACACCTGTTGTAGGTGATTTTTCGTCAAGGAATGTAGCCTCGGGGGCGAAGTCCTCGAGGGGCATTAGAGGCGTGCACAAGCCCTCATCCGCGAAGGAAGTAGACGACACGTCATCACAGGAACGAAGAATGAGCGAGGATTGTCGAAGATGATCCTCGATCGTCCAACAGCTCGGAGATGATCATGAAGAGCTCCACCAAAAGAGGAGCGAAGCTCGCGAGAAGACCCTCGAAGAGGGATTGATGGGTGAGAAGACCCTCGAAGAGGGATCGATGGACAAGACCGTAGATCTTCGAAGATGATCCACACCCACGAAGCTAGCCTCGGAGAGGAAGCCAGGACTTCTCTCAAGATGGAAGGGTCGGCCCCCGGAGCTGGAGCTCCCCGGTCCCGAGGGTGAAGTCCGCGCGTGGTAGTCTAGGCCTTTCCTTGAAATGACTTACTGTCCCCGCCTGTAGGGGGCTGTTAGGTACTGTAGATGTCCTTCCCAATGTATGACTGCAGAGATAGTTGGTCACCTAATCCCGGATTTTGAGGGATAGGATGTCAGACCACTTACTCACGCAACTTCTCTCCCTTTGCTATAAAGGGAGAGGATAACTCCATTAGAGGGGATCCTTTTTCCTCTTTTTTGGCCGGAATTTATACTTGGATAACCAAAGGAAAATAAAAAGCTACAGTGGACGTAGGCTTTTACTCCGGAGGAGGGCGGAACCACTCTAAAAATCTCTCTCTCTTTACTTTTCCGGCGACTTTCTTTATTTTCATTGCCGCATCACACCCTAGAGGTGCGGATCTCGTCGTTGGTTCAAATTTTACACCAACAGATTGGCGCTAGAAGGAGGGCCCCTCTGCCCTTTCTTTCCAGCTTTTCTTTGAAGCTTTCTTCCAGAAGTTTTGTCGTCACCCGTGGTCAGAGATCATGGCGCCGACGACCAGACGAGCAGGAAAAATCCCCGAGACCTCCGAGCAAGAGCAGCTCGAGCAGAGGCTGACGAGCATGGAGGTGTTCATGGCGCGGATGAGCGGCGCGTTGGAGACTCTAGCTCGAGGCCAGAGTCGACCGCCGCTCCTCACCGGCAAGGAGCAAACAAACGTACTCCGGGCGCGACTCTGGGCCGAGGCTGAGGTGGCTGCCGAAGGCACCACCGAGGCCAACCTGGAGGAGGCGACTGCTGGCGGATCAGGCGCCCCAGTCCACAACCATCGAAGCCGGGGACTACGACGGTGTACGAGCCCGCGGCCCACACCGGAGGTGTGCGGCCGCTTGTGGTCCGAGTCGAAGGCTCGCGACCTTCCGCCGGCGTAGCCAAATGTTCAACCCGCGTCCCCTGTCGCCGGAGGACTGCGACGGTGCGTAAGCCCGCGGCCCACACCGGAGGTGTACGGCCGCTTGTGGTTCGAGCCGAAGGCTCGCGACCTGCCGCCGATGTAGTTGAAGGTTCGGCCCGCACCGGAGGTGCGCGGCTGCCGGGGGTCCGAGCCGGTGGATCGGCTACCACTGCTTTCAGCAGGCGGACATTAGCATCCCAAGGCTTCTCGCCCGTGGAGATCGAGAGACTCCGAGGGCTCCTTGGTGGGACTGCCCGTGAAGGAATTATAGACGGGGATTTCACTCCCCTGACCGAAGACCTTCTTAACGACCCCGTCCCCGGTCAACTCAGGCTACCGAAGGTAAACCTCTTCGATGGGACCGGGGATCCTACAGACCACTTGGGGATCTACTCCTCGTGGGCCCGCGTTTATGGCTATTCTGATGCCATCAAGTGCCGATTGTTCGATACCACCCTCGCGGGCGAAGCCCGCCGATGGTGGTACCGACTCTCTGCCAACTCAATCGGGAGCTGGCGAAATCTGAAGGCAAGGTTCACCACCCAATTCCTAGGGGGCAGGAGGCACCTTAAGAACCCTGCTTACCTCTTCCGAGTAAGGCAGCGGGATGACGAAACCCTCCAGGCCTGGCTGAAGAGATTTACGAAGGCCACAGTCGCAGTAGGGCCTCTGGCTGATGACGCCCTATTGCTTGCTGCGAACTCCGCCGTCCGCGAAGATACTCTGTTTGCGTTTTCTGTCAATAAGAAACCGCCGCGGATGTATTCTGATTTCCTGAACCGGGCGTGGAGTTACGTCAATGCAGATGCTTCGACTTCAAAGAAGTCCGAGGCCATGGAGAATTCCGAAGGAGACCCCGAAGGGGACCGACGGAAGAAGAGACCTGCGGACTCCCCCGAAGGAAGAGACCGTCAGGACCGGGGACACCATCAGTATCTCGCGGATCGAGATTGATCCCCCGTCTAGCAAGTTCACTAAAAGGCAACGAAGAGTCTGCGGAGTAGACTATAAACTCAGAAGAGTCTACGGAGTGGACTATAAACTCGGTGTATGAAGGAGTGAACCGCGAAACGGATGACTCCTAAAAGCACCACCCTCGACTGCCTTTTTGACCGCGAAGCGCTCAGGCAGCCTGGGGGGCATCCGTGGTACCGTAAAGAAATAGGTGCGCCCTATAGGTACTTCGAAGACGTGCGAGGCTAGACCGCGTGGGTCCGAAGGGCTTGCGTAGGCTTCAACCGTTGAGGCTTCCTACCGCACAAAGGTTTTTCTTGTCAGGCCATCCCTTCGGAGAAGGGACCCTGTTCGGAGATTAACTTGGGGGGGATTTGGCTAATTTTCTCCTAGAACCATTCTGCTCTTCGAAGAAAGTGGAAGACCTAGGTATGCTTAAAAGAGAAACTCTGAGGTAAGGAAACTTGCCAAAGCATAAAAGAAAAGAGGCCACACCTCATTCAGAAGTGCCGGGGACCGGTGCGAGCAATGGGGTGCTTACAAATTTCGTCAATGGTTAGATTTGACTAAGGGCAGTCCTTCGAAGAAGGGGCCTGGTTCGGGATAATCCTTCGAAGAAGGAAGAACCCAGAGCGACTCAGAGCAGTTTTTCGAAGAAGAGCTCGTTCTAGTTGCGGTCTGATCAAACGCTTAATTTGTTATGATCATCACCCTCGAAGAGGGCATGATTCAGACGAGTTGTAGTCCTCAAATAGGACACGACGTGCGACTGCATGGTTAATCCCGAAGGTGATCGTGTAGTCGGTGGCAACAGCGCAAAGCAGGTAGTATTTAAACTCGTAATATGCTTCGCGTAACGTGTGTTCATTTTGTAGGTAACAGCCATTTTCCACCATCGAAGATGGTCGGAGACGAGCACCCCGACCTAGGCGAAGTTTGGGTCGGTGCCAGAACCGACGGAGTTAGTACCAGTGGGGCGTCTGGCTCCGAAGGGGTCAGACCCCATTTCTCTACGGAGTCCTCGACCGGAGGGATGTCTTCCTTCGAGGCAGCAAGAAGATTCGACGTAGCCGGAGTCGCTTCCGCAAATGGCTTTCTCCGCGGCAGATGATGCATCCTTAGCAGATTGACGTCAAACGGAGGAAGTTACCAAAGAAGTATCGTAGCTTCACGGAAGAAATCCCGAGCGGCACGGCTAGTACCCTCGGGATTGGGGGGCAGATGTTGTAGGTGATTTTTCGTCAAGGAATGTAGCCTCGGGGGCGAAGTCCTCGAGGGGCATTAGAGGCGTGCACAAGCCCTTAGCCGCGAAGGAAGTAGACGCCACGTCATCACAGGAACGAAGAATGAGCGAGGATTGTCGAAGATGATCCTCGATCGTCCAACAGCTCAGAGATGATCATGAAGAGCTCCACCAAAGGAGGAGCGAAGCTCGCAAGAAGACCCTCGAAGAGGGATTGACGGGTGAGAAGACCCTCGAAGAGGGATCGATGGACAAGACCGTAGATCTTCGAAGATGATCCACACCCACGAAGCTAGCCTCGGAGAGGAAGCCAGGATTTTGAGGGATAGGATGTCAGACCACTTACTCACGCAACTTCTCTCCCTTTGCTATAAAGAGAGAGGATAACTCCATTAGAGGGGATCCTTTTTCCTCTTTTTTGGCCGGAATTTGTACTTGGATAACCCAAGGAAAATAAAAAGCTACAGTGGACGTAGGCTTTTACTCCGGAGGAGGGCGGAACCACTCTAAAAATCTCTCTCTCTTTACTTTTCCGGCGACTTTCTTTATTTTCATTGCCGCATCACACCCTAGAGGTGCGGATCTCGTCATTGGTTCAAATTTTACACCAACAACACCTATTTTGCATTATATTCAAAATTAAACTCCTAAATATAGAAACCTAACTTAGAAACGTTAATCTCATGTAAAGAATAAGAGATTTTAAATTAACTTACCAATTTTAGCTTGATTTGTCTAACTTTTTGGATGCTTCAACTTTTGCGGCTTGTGTTTCTTTTTCTTATTATTGCAAGATTCTTCGAATTTGGATGTATATGTTAGATATTACTGTGATAAAGAAGGAGACAAAGAATACACATTTTTAGTTGATTTAGACCAGGAATAGAGAGGAGATGAGTGCGTTAGAACAAGATCAGTGCAGTTGTATGAGGACCTTCAGAAGTGCGAGTCGACGACAGCGAAACGATGAGTCGTGGATCTGGACAAGGTGCGGGTCTTGGATAGAATGATGGTGCGGAGAGGAGATGTACTGGCGTCATAGAGAGACGACGATGGGTTGTCTCTCTTTATCCTTTTTTTTTAATTCAATTTCTAATAATAATTAATAATTGGGTGTGACAAATTCGATCTTAGCTGCACCTTTGATATTGTCTAATTACAACCTTTAAAACCATCTCTCATTGTCTATATTTAATATCGTTTCCTAAGTGAGAATCTTCCCTTTTAAATAATATATTACTTTACAAAATCCATTATATATGTAATTTTCTCTTTTATGCCTTCATGCCCAGCCCCCGATTTAGCGTGCCCAAACTCTCCTTTAAACTTCAACCATATCTAATTTTCGAAAAAATATATAAATCCAAAAGTCCTAATTTGTTTTCCTAGGTTGGGGCCGGATTTGAGAAGCTCGAATTTACAAGGAGATTTTTTAGGAATGCCCCTTGTTTGGAACAATTATAATCTATGCCTCATGTGTGTTGCACTTTTAATTTATGCCTCAAATTTTACACTACAAATATAGAAGGGAAAATTCTAAAATAGTCCCCGTGTTATATCGAAAATCCAGTTTTGTCCTCGTATTTTTAGTAATTACAAAATGATCCCTCTGTTATTCAAATTTATCTAAAATTACCCTTTTGCGTTGACCGGCGCTCAAAATTTTTTAAAAATGACTAAGTTACCCTTCGAATAAAACAAAAAATAGACAAAAATAATTTGTTTTCTTTATTTTTTTAAAATCCAACAAACATGGATTTCTCCCATTCTCAATCCATCGAATTTACCAACCAACGACTTGCAAAGCCAAAAAATTCCAAATTCTACGAAGATATTCAAAAATTCAGCAAAGAAAATCCAATGGCTATTTGTACTATAAAAAAATATCACAAAAATTCAAGCATTCCCACGTCCCGGCAAATTCACCATCCCCAACCCCGGCGGCCCCAACCTCAGCAACCCCGCCGCCCCTCCGCGACGAACCCACGCCGCGAACCCGCGACGAACCCCGCCGCCCTTCCGCGAACCCGCGACGAACCCCCGCCGCCCTTCCGCGACGAACCCACGCTGCGAACCTGCGACGAACACCAGCCGCCCCTCCGCGACGAACCCACGCCGCGAACCCCTGCCGCCCCTCCGCGACGAACCTTCTCCGTGAACCCCCGCCGCCCCTCCACGTGTACATCCTCCGCGACGAACCCCCGCCGCCCCTCCGCGACGAACCCCCGCCGCCCCTCCACGCGAACCTCCTCCGCGACGAACCCCCGCCGCCCCTCCACGCGAACCCCGCCGCCCCTCCACGCGAACTCCGCAGCGAACCTCGCTGCGCCTCCACGCGACCCCCGACCCCGACCCCCTAGTTCGCCGCCCTCAACCCCGACCCCCTTAGCCCACCGGCCCCAACCCCAACCCGAAACCCGCGACCCCCCTAGCCCGCCGTCCCTAACCCCCGAACTCTAACCCGTCACGGCCTCTTGCCCGCTGGCTCGCCGACGCCAACCGCGACCCCAAACTCGCAACCCCCATAGCCCGCCGCCCCCAATCCCAACTCCGACGCCGAGCCCCAATGCCCTCAGCCCCAACCGCGGGAGGAAAAACGAGAGAAACAAATAGTTTGTTCTATTTTTAATATATAAAAAAAGAAAGAAGAAAATATATAATTAAAAATTAATTTTAATAAAGGGTAATATTGTCTTTTTGCATATAAATGTTGACCAAAATAAATTTCGAGGATATTTTTAGATCAATTTGAACAAAACAGGGATCATTTTGTAATTACCAAAAATAGAAGGACGAAACTGGATTTTCGGTATAACACGGGGACTATTTTAGAATTTTCCCAATATAGAATGCAACAAATAGAGCATACTATTTGGGGCATACACTATTAATTGACACTAAGAATGGTCTTGTTTTTCAAATCCCCTAATTTGCAACCTTAAACCTAACCTAATCTATCCGAACCAATGGTTGTTAGAATGTTTTGACATATTTGGTCATGGTGACAGAGTAAAAAAAAAAAATAAAACCTCTGAAAGTGAAAGTGTGACTATATGCATTGCACTATATGTTGATACAGAAATTCATATCAACTAACATGTGTAAAATACATGAGAGTGAAAGAATAAAAGACAAAGATACTTAGAGGAAATTATGAATCTCAGACACGAGACTCAATAGCAATTTAATCCTAACCAACTCAATAGCAATGGCGAATGAGGTCCGGTCGGCGGACCTGGAAGAGGAGGTTGAGGCAGCTGAGGCTGCGGCACCAGTCGCACCTCGAGGAAGAGGTCGACCACGTGGTCTACAGGCTGCTACGAATCCGCTCCTCACCGCCCAATGGCTCGATAGGTTGGAAGACACAGTGCTCAACATTTCCAATATGATGGCTCAGTTCATCGCCACAATGACGAACGCACACGCAGCTCCAGCTTCTACAATAGCGAGACCTCTTGGCGCGCAAGCTAACTCGGCTGGTCGTGAAAATCAGGCCCCAGCTCAAGCAGCCCAAGGCAGCCATGCAGCCCGACGACCTAGAAACTCGGAGCCATCTGAGGGTAGATAGCACTTGGACCCTCAATCCAACCTCGAACTTAGAAGATTTGCTCAATCACCTGAACCATCGACGGGGAGGAGCTCGCGCCAGACTTGGGCCAAATCCTGCGCCTAGCCATGCATCGGCATCACGGAGAACCGGAGTTACCCCGCAAAGGAGCGGAATATCGCATGCGTTGGCAGCCCGTGCTAACAACTCGGCACCGGCTGCCATCCCTACTGAGAACCTGGAAGATGTTGTACGCCGACTTATACGCCAAGAACAAAGGACATATGACGTGGTCGGAGAGATCGAATCCCCATTCGCGGAACAAATGTTGGTTGAACCATTTCCCAAGGATTTCAAGATGCCGACAATCAAGCAATATGAAGGACTTACTGATCTAATCAGCCATTTTGAGAGCTATCGCACATGGATGAATGTGCGTAAAGCGACCCCAAATATCAAATACCAAGCATTTGAACTGACCTTGTCTAGAATCGTGCTTGAGTGGTTTCGCAGTCTCAAGCCCAAGTCGATAGCCTCTTTTGACCAACTCAGAACGGAGTTCGTAAGCCGATTCATCGGCTTGAAGATGCGAAAAAACGACAAGACCTATATGTGGTCGCTCAAGCAAGGAAAGAACGAGAGTCTTAAAAGCTATATGCGACGATTCACTAAAGAGATCAACATCGTGGAAGGCTTCACCAACGTAGACGTCATAGCCGCTCTAAGGGAAGGTTTACAGGAAGGAGAGCTCTTGAAATCGATGGTTCGTAGAGAACCAAAAACCTTCACTGAGTTTCTCACCCGTGTACAAGAGTACATCAAGGTCGACGACTATCTCTAGAGTCGTAAGGAACACAAGGGAGACAACAAGCATAAAGGAAAAGGTGAGGCCAAGACCGAGAAGGCTGAAGAGAATAAGAAGCCAAAGGTTGAGACCAAGCAAGTAAGGAACGAAGCCAAGCCACCATTGGCGGACAAGTTTCGTGCATATACCCTTTTAACAACCACTCCCGACCAAATTTTAATGCAGATTAAGAACCGAAATCTGTTGGCCCCACTTGGGCCGCTGAAGGGGGATCCAAATTTGCGAGATCGAACAAAATTCTGTCGTTTTCACAAAGACCATGGACACTTAACGGCTAACTGTTTCCAATTAAAACGACAGATTGAAGCTTTGATCCAACAAGGACAATTGTGAGAGTTCGTTAACCAAGAGATTGACGAACGACGCGTGGCTCCACTACAGGCTAATGCTCAAAACAATGCCGCCCAACAAAATGTTCGCAGTATCAGAACTATCTTCGGCGGCCCAGAAACTGGAGAATCTTCAAGGAAGATAAAGAGTTATGTAAGAGAAGCAAGAGACGTGCAGATCGGCCATCGTATCAACATGGCCGAGCATATATATAAAATCTCAAAGATAGAGAATGTGACAATCATATTCACGGAGGACGAAGCCCACCAAGTGATATAGCCCTACAGCGACGCTCTAGTGGCATCATTGAGAGTACTGAACAACCAAGTCCACCGCGTCCTAAACGACAATGGAAGCTCCGCGGACGTACTATTCAAGAGCGCCCTAGATCAAATGGATCTGGGAGGAGTTGTTTTGCAACCTGTGAGGACACCGCTATATGGCTTTTTGTGAGATCTAGTAGAAACGGAAGGTATGATCACCCTTCAAGTAATAATGGGTGAGGCGCCCTATCAAGTCACCCGCAAGATTAACTTCTTGGTCGTCAATCGACCATCAATCTACAATGTCATCATTGGGAGGCCGACCCTCAATAGCATGAGAGCAATCATGTCTACTCATCATCTGATGATGAAGTTCCCATCCGAGAATGGAATAGGCACCATAAAGGGAAACCAATCAGAAGCAAGGTCTTGCTATGTAGCGGCAACTTGTGGAAAAGAAGCTAAGGACATGGTCGCCACAATTTTCCAAGTAGAAGACCCCATACCGGTTGAAGTAGAGAAGGTGAGATCGCTAGGAGAACTTGACCCTAGAGATCAAGGCAAAGAGAGGCGCGGAGAGACTGCGGCAGAGTTGATCAATGTCTATTTAGATGAAATACGACCCGAAAGAGTTGTGAAGATCAGAGCCGGTCTCCCCACAATGATACAAACTCAATTAGAATCCTTTCTGCGAGAGTACAAGGACGTCTTCGCGTGGTTCCATGAGGACATGCCAGGCATTGATCCAGAAATGATCGTCCATCGGCTGAATGTGAACCTTGAGTTAAAACCCGTCGTTCAAAAACAATGCTCGTTCAACCCAGAAAGGTACTTAGCTATCAAGAAGAAGTCGACAAACTCCTCAAGTCTGGGATAATCATGGAAGCATACTACCCAGAGTGGCTAGCAAATGTAGTGCTTGTTAAGAAGGTAACGAATGAAGGGTACGTATCGATTATACATTGCTTTCATCTACCACGCATAAACCAACTCGTGGATGCAACCGCTAGCCATGAACTCCTTAGTTTCATAGATGCGTACTCTGACTATAATCAGATCCAGATGCATGAACTTGACCGGATCAAGACATCCTTTGTCATCAATCGAGGCCTATACTGTTACAAGATGATGCCTTTTGGGCTAAAAAATGCTGAAGTCACCTATCAGAGATCGGTTAACAAAATGTTTGCCCGACAGATCGGGAAGACAATGGAAGTGTACGTGGACGACATGCTCGTCAAGAGTTTAAAGATGGAAGATCACATCCACCACCTAAGGGAGATGTTCGAGATCCTTAGGAAGTATCAGATGAGGCTAAACCCGATGAAATGCTCATTCGCTGTGAGTGCGGGCAAATTTCACGGGTACATAGTTAATCATCGCGGCATTGAAGCTAACCCCTCAAAGATCAAAGCGCTCCTCGACATGAGATCGCCTCGAGTTACAAAAGAAGTCCAAAGCTTGAATGGGACAATAGCGACGCTCAGTAGATTAGTGGCTCGAGCTACCGATAAATGCAACCCGTTCTTGCAAGCTTTGAAGAAGGGGAAGAATTTTGCATGGGACGAAAAGTGTGAAGCAGCATTCCTTGAATTAAAGGAATACCTTGGGCAACCGCCATTGCTGTCAAAACCGATAGCGAAAGAAAACCTCTTCCTATACTTAGTTGTCTCCGAACACGCCGTTACCACATTGCTAATTAGGGAAGAGGAAAAGACGCAATGGCCAATTTACTACGTCAGCAAAGCTTTGCCAGACGCGGAGACGAGATACACTAAAATGTAGAA
This sequence comes from Boehmeria nivea var. tenacissima, assembly GCA_018132145.1. Classification (NCBI taxonomy): domain Eukaryota; kingdom Viridiplantae; phylum Streptophyta; class Magnoliopsida; order Rosales; family Urticaceae; genus Boehmeria; species Boehmeria nivea. Next base: position 6,946,057 of record CM030882.1, read on the forward strand.
GTTAGTGCTCGTCCTTGCCATGGCAGTAAAGAAGTTAAGACCCTATTTTCAAGGCCATAAAGTCCTTGTTCTTACAAGTTATCCTTTAAAGAGAATTCTCGAGAAGCATACTTCTGAAAGACTCGCAATTTGGGCAAGTGAGCTAGGTGAATATAGAATCGAGTTCAGGCCTAAGACGACAATCAAGGGCCAATCATTGTCAGATTTCGTGGCCGAGTTCACTTATCCCGTTAAGGATCAAGACTCCGGAAACAAGACAGCGACAAGAGAGTTGACAACAAGACCAAGTGATAAACCGACGTGTCCAATTGGAACATACACGTGGACGGATCAACCAACGTTAACGGAAGCGGAGCCGGTCTAATTATTGTCGACCCAGAAAGGATCAAGGTTAGCTACGCCTTGAGATTCGCGTTCAAAGCCTCTAACAACGAGGCGGAGTATGAGGCTCTGATTGCTGGGTTGAATTTAGCGCGAGAATTAGGGGTGAAGAATCTGAAAATCCATAGCGATTCCCAACTTGTTGTCAACCAAGTGAACAGAGAGTACCAGGCCAAAGAGGACAATATGGCATCCTACCTCGAAGAAGTAAGGAAACATCTCGTACCGTTAGAATGGTTTGAGATCGCGCGGGTCCTAAGGAAAGACAATGCCGAGGTGGATTGCTTAACTAAATTGGCTTCGGGGATGGAGAGCGAGAATCCGAGTCAAGTCCTGTTCGAAAGACTCTAAGAACCCTCCATCACAAAGCAATACTCTGTCAACGCCATAGACTCTGAGGGCGTCGAAAATTGGATGGCTCCTTTAGTGCGATACCTAACCACCAGAGGGCTACCTAAAGACAAAAACGAGGCCCGCCGAGTCAAATACCTTGCAGGACGCTTTCTGATGATTAACGTAAGGATGTACAAAAGAGGTTACGCCCGGCTTTACCTCAGGTGTCTGGATGAAGGCAAAGCAAGCTATGTCCTAAGAGAGATCTATGAAGAAATATGCAGAAACCACTCCGGCGGACGCTCGCTTGCACAAAAAACACTTCGGCAAGAATATTATTGGCCCACGATGCAGAAAGATGCAGCCGAACTGGTCCAAAAGTGCGATAAATGTCAAAGATTTGCTCACGTTTCCCACCAGCACACCCGGCGCCACTTATCTTTGTCTTGGTCCCATGGCCCTTCGCCAAATGGGGGATCAACTTGATCGGAACCCTGCCTACAGCTCGTGTGCAGATGAAGTTTGCAATAGTGGCCATCAATTATTTCACCAAGCGGGTCGAGGTCGAACCACTCGCACGCATAACGGCCGATAACGTGACCAATTTCATTTGGAAATCGATTATCTGTCGTTTTAGGATCCCCAAGTCCATAGTTACAAACAACGCGAAGCAATTCGAGAATTCAAAACTTGAAGGAATGTGCAACCCAACTGAGAATTCATAAGATTTTTTCTTCTCCATATCACCCGCAGTCCAATGGCCAAGTTGAAGCAGCCAACAAAACCATCAAAGAAAACTTGAAGAAGAAACTGGAAGACCTTAAAGGTGCTTGGGTCGATGAACTCCCTATAGTTCTTTGGGCATATAGGACCACGGCTCGTTCCGTAACAAGAGAAACCCCGTTTTCGCTAGCCTACGGAACCGAAGCCGTCGTACCCGTCGAGATAGGACTTTCTTCGTACCAGAAAGAAAATTTCAACGAGGCTACCAACGAGCAAGGACTCCGCATGGAGTTAGATACCATTGAGAAAAGAAGGGACGACTCCCGACTACGTATGGCGATATACAAACGGGTGTCAGAAAAATATTCTAATTCGAAGGTCAAAGTGAGAAGCTTCATGGAGGGAGATTTGGTGTTGAGGAAAATCGTCCAAAACACCAAAGAGAAGCAATCGGGCACGCTAGGCCCAAATTGGGAAGGACCATACAAAGTTACCGAACAGATTCACGGCGCGACGTATAAATTGGAAGAACTCGATGGGACCCTAATCAAGCATCCATGGAGTGCCGATCACTTGAAAAAGTAATATCAGCAATTTTGTTATTGTAATTTTTTTGTTTATTTTCTTCCCATTTGAACAAATAAAATCAATGAAATTTATTTCTTTCCTCAACTCATCTCCATCAGTTTTTCCTAAAAAAATAAAAAATAAATAAAAAAGTGTCCGGCTGGCCGCCGCCCAGAACAGCCGGCAGCCGACCAAGGACAGCTGATCGGCGAGCGGTCGCCCAAGCCTAAAAAAAAAAGTGTCTGGTTGGCCGTCGCCCAGAACAGCCGGCAGCCGACCAAGGACGGTTGTCCGGCGGGGGGTCGCCCAAGCCTAAAAAAAAAAAAAAAAAAAGGTCCGGCGGGCTGCCGCTCAAGACAGCCGACGACCGCTGCAGACAACCGACAGCCAACTAAAAGTCTCGAAGACTATAAAGGCGGCTAATGGTTTAAGAACCCAAAAAGGCCAATTTCTCTCTGAGACTTATGATTTTCTCTTGAGTATCTTCCTCTTGTTTTTTTTCATTTTCACGTTTCTTTCATACGTTTTAGTTGTTACGAAATTTAGTATCAACACTATATATCAAACCGAGTTCTCGGAAAGAAACAGGAATTTCATACTTTCTATCAAACGAAGTATTCTAAGCTAATATTGTTGCAAATAAAATGGTGCTAGACAAGGGTGCTTCGAATTTAAACTAGTGAACGGCCATTTATTTGCAATGCGTATTATATGTTTGGGTTTCTAGAAACTTTTAGTATACTATATATTGAGCACCAATATTTTTTATAGCCATTGCAAGAAGGTAAATTGGTGTGTCTTTCTTATAATTATTAGTCAATGAAAAAGATAGCCAATTATGTCAATTATAGCTAATGTTAACGCAATTCTCTTACTATAATTAGTTTTCTTGACTTATACTATATCATAGTGTCGTCTTTTTTCTCTTTTTTTTTTTTTTTCTAAGTATACATATTTAGCAGTACTCTATATAATAAGCCTATAATTTTCTTTATGTCTCACTTGATAAATTATTGCTAAATATCACATGGTACTAATTCAGTGTTAAAAGATAAAATAAATTCCCAACTTACACATGACCGTCTTCATTACTGGTTGTTGGTCCAGAAAGTTATAAATGCATTGTTAGTTTTAGGGCATCAAGATTGAATAAAATTCCTTTGTTAATCTAGCCACTTAAGTAAAGTAATGTAATTGAAAATCTTGGTCACTTGGGGCTTGAGCTCCAACTGTCAGCTCCTGAAGATATTTCTTTGATTTTAATTTTAATTTACTAGGTAAGGTTAGAAGTTAAACAACTATTTGTATTTTCTCATTATCGTAGCACTAGAACTTTCTCTCACTATATATATATATATACTGAGCAATGTATGTTCCTAAAATCAACCACTAAAGAAGAATCAAAAGAGACTAAGATGGCTTCATGGGAAATTGACCTTTATTAGTTGTACTATATGGGCTGCCTAGTGGAATGCTTAGCTATTTTGTCAAAGAAAACAACAACAAAGCTAGTGTGTCTTTACTTGAGCCAATCTTTGATTCTCACACCCACATGGCTTTGGATAAGGAATATGCAACAATGCAAAAGTGAAAAAATCTTGCTTGGTGAACTAAAAGGCAACAACTAAACAAAGTTATATGCACTAATAGTGCCACTGCCAACCCTCTTCCAACCAAAGGACTTGGAAAGAAGTGTGGGTCACATATTCCCATTTCATTAAAGAGATTTTATTAAAATAATAACGTATTCTATTTTATATAGCCTTTAAGTTTATTGGTTCTTCTTGAGTATTCCCTAAGTATTGCTGGTGTACTAGCTCACTTACACATGCACAATTATTACTCTTGTGAAGGAACACATGCACCTTTATGATTAGACCATATATATTAAAGAGAGTAGTGGATATGTTGCTTCCTATATTTTATTGTGCATGTATATGTGGATCAATTTATGACGCCCAAAATCGATGAGGGCATGGGAGCGATCGTTGGTGCAAAGAGAGGAAGGAAGAAACACGGATAATGAGAGGCTCATGTTGAGGGGTATATAGATAAATTGATCTCACACCTAAACGAGAGGGATTTTGAGATTGTACAGGTATGAGATTATGTAATTAAGAAATTTTAAGATAGTGCAGTTAAGGAGAGCTGAAAAGATTTGTTTAGTGCTATAGCTATATTAACAATATACATTTAATTTGGGTGACCTCTTTGAAAGTTTTTCGAAAAAATGTGTGATTGAGAAAAAAGTACAATGAAATGACTCGTGTTGATTTATAGGGCCAGTCGCCCATCCGAAAGCAGACCATTACAACAAATTGCAAAATCACGTGCATTTTCTTTTATCTCTATAAAGCTATGGCCAATGGTATGAATACAATACACTAGAAACTACTTTTCACTTAATATTAGATAAATCCTAGTAACCTTCACAAGTTCTCATATGTTTATAAAGAGGGTAACTTAAAAAAAAAAGAAAAAAAAAAAAGAAAAAAAGAAGAGCTATTGAAGATTCAATTTGGAAAAACTACTTAATTAGAAAGATATGAGCTACTCAACTCGGTCGAACTAGTGGGTAGATCATGGTAATAAACCTCCTCTCTCGGCTATTTATTTTTTTCAATAACTTTTTGATTAAAAGAAAACCATTAAAAAAAAACCTCTTTCGTTTAAAAAAATAGAGTAATAAGAAAAGGTATTGTAATACGAGAAAATAACGAATTTTAAATGATCGTTACTTCTCAATTTCATTCGTAACAACAACTATGTTTCGTTATTAAATAAATTTCATTTTATCTTCATACATTGTCTCTTTCACAAGGCAATGAAATAATTTAACATATTACTGCCAGCAATTGATGAAAGATGTGCCAACCACCAAGACTAGCTAGCTAGCTAGGAGCTTCTGTGAGCTTTAAACCGAATATATATGCTTGAAGCCATTGCAACAATATTGTCTTTATAATAATTTCAGTGTCTTTTAAATCAATAACTGGTGTCGGCTCATAATAAAACGTTTTGATTAAGTGTCACATGACTATCAATTAGGGTATGCTTTAATATTGCTTCATGGAATGAAGCAAGACAACGTGCCTAAGATCTAATTACATCTTTTGAACCAATACATTACTTTAATCTCCCTCTTCACTACTTTATTTTTTTTCCTTTTCTTTTTTGTTTTCCAGCTCTGTTTAGTGGACATACCTTGAAAATGGAAGCATACCTTTTCAAGTTTTTTTTTTTTTTTTGGTTTAGGCTTTTAGTCATTTTTAGGCCTTATTTTAAAAATTTATTAGTCATAATTTCATAAAATTAAAGAATTAATTATTTTCATATTTGATACACGTGTATCATATTTTTGATAAGTTGTTAAAAACTAACATAAATAGCCATATATTTATATCAGTTTTTAACAAGTAGCCTATGTTTGCTTTTACTAGTAAAATAGTTATACATTCGTGTCTAGATTTTTGAGACTGCAGTCATTAATTTTTTAAAGAGTGAGTTGCAAAAATAGGCGAAAATTAATTGTTTGTTTTAAATGATAGCCTGTGTTTCAAAAAATTAAAAAAAATAGCCATGTTACGAATTGTATAACAGAAAAGTGTCAAACAAAATATAACTCTACAAATATTTGTAAGATATTATTTAATACTTTAAAAAATAATAAGTAAAACTTAAAGTGTTACAAAATATCTTACAAATATTTACAGATGTGTTATATTTTGTGTAACACTTTTCTGTTATACAATTCGTAACATGGCTATTTTTTTAATTTTTTGAAACATGGGCTGGACTTTAAAAACGATTTTTTTTGGCTATTTCCTACGATTTTTCTTTTTTTGAATTCAGTTTTTATTGTTTGTTGCAGATAATATTTTCTAAAATTTTGTGTCTCTAGTCATAAATTTATGACTTCTTTGGCTTCCTTTTTTTATTTATAAGATTTTTTTATTTAGTAATAATATTGTGAAATTAGTTGTATATGCAATCATTCATTTGTGAGTTAGTTATTTTGTTAATGGATATTTAGTTTTTTTTATTGTGTTTATTTCAATTTTTCTGAAATTTTGTGATTATAGTCACAAATTTTATGACTGTATATTTTATTTATTTAGTCACAAATTTTATTGCTTTATTCATAATTTTTTAGGCGTTGACCTGATGGCTATTTTGCTAATATTTCAAAATATAAGCTATATTTTTAAAACATAAATTACAAATTGGCTAAAGCCCTTAACTGACCCTTAAAAATTATTGGCTAAATCCTTAAAATCTCTATTTTTTTAGTGCTATCTTTTAAGTGTTATGAAATGAAAGTACGGCTGTTTATCAAGATATTGGTAAAATGTCAAATACTAACAAGGTGTGACAGTAGTATTATGTGGTAACTGTAATATGCTGCTAAATTATGTGGTAATTTGGGATGAATGCCATTTTTATTTTATCCATATAAATAGTGTTGATGTTGTGTTATATTACACCTCAATCTGTCAAACTAACACTTGTGCCTCCTTATGCTCGAAAATATTAGCAAATTCACTCCCTTCATTACAATATGTTAAAACTAAGCCATAATTAAGGGGTATAAACACAGAGTTTTAAAAGATTAGGGTGTAACTTGAGAATAAAACACAACATAAGAGAATATTTAAAAATAATTATAAAATTAATTATTATAGTTTGCGTAATTTCCAGATGTTTGTTTTAAGTTCTATTTGAAATTGAAAACTATAATATTATGTTTAGATAATATAAGATTATTTGGTATATTCACAAATTTCTTAAAATAATTATTGGCTTATTATTTCGTATTATTATTAGGGGAGATTGGCTATATCTCTATTTTAAAAACACCTTTTAAGTTATTAGCCAACGAATTAACACAACTATGTTATAGCCATTTTCTTGTTTAGTTACTTTTTCAGACATTATGTATTGATTTTTTCCTTTTGTTATAGATTATAACAAATGTTACAGATCGTAAAAAATATTACAAAATTAAACAAATTTTGATATCGTGACAATTTTGTTACGATCTGTACAACATATTGTAAGAAAATTTATTACAACCTTGACAAATTTATTACAATATACCGTAATAATTCAAATCGTTATATATTTTGTTACATATCGTAAACTTTGTTATGTTTTGTAGCCTCAGCTTAACAAAGGCAACATGTCACTGTAAACAACCAAAACTCAAAACTTGAGTATCAAACCTAATTTTAGCCTATTAACTTATATATTGACTCCCACCCTACTTCTTGCAACAAAACTATCAATATTCAAAACAAAAACAGAGCAGCATTGAAAAAGTATAATCATAAACTCAATCTCAATCACCAATCCACAAACACATTTCTCGTGAACCAAAAACCAAAACAAAATCCCATACCTTCCTTGGCGGCATCGAGAAACACGCGAGAGCGCTTCCTCTCGGCAACGGAGCTTGGCACCATAGCGACGACAGCTCTGGCGGAGGACAACGCCAACGAAGCATCCTTGTCCTGGATGAGCTTGGCCATAGTGGAGAAGCACGAGCAAGCGAACCTCCTCGGCCAGCCCAGCCTGAGCGAGATTGCTAAAACCTTGGACGAATTCGAGAACGACGAAACCCTAGGAGACGAGGCCACGACTGTGGAAAATATGGAGAGTGTGACTCAAGGGGTGGGGATTGGGTTGTGAGTGGATTGGGTTGGTGGGGCATTTTTGGTATTCCAGATCAATATGAATGAGCCTGATGACTAATAACTCAAATATTGTATTCGTGGGCTATTTTGTTAAAAACTGAGCCTCAAGATGACCAATTAGCTAATGAGCACTTATTATTATCATTATTATTATTATTTATAATTATTCATGCAAATATCTCCTAATATTGTGTTATATTCTCAAGTTACAGTCAAAGTACATATGCCCTTTTATTATTGCAACGTAGCTAAATCTGTTTTTTTTTTTTTTGTGATAGATTGTGATGCAAGGAGTAAATTTATAAGTTTTAATATATCAAGGGTAGGGTGTTAATTTTGAAAAATTAAACTACAACTTATAAAGATAGCATAACATTGATGGACATTTGTGTAGATAACCCCTTATTATATAATATTGGAATTTAATAGCATATATATAAATAATATTTTAAACAACATATTGTATTTACTAGTTTATGTAGGATCAAGTTTGCTTTTTAGAATTCATGCCGAGTAAGTTGATAGCTGAACCACACCTGATCGATTGTATTTAAGAGGCACTATATATATATATATATATATATATATATATATATATATATATAAGTAAAAGAAATTGAGCACAGAATATTATATATTTTCAAAGAAAGCTGAATTTGTCTAAAAATACAATTTCACCTCTACTCTTTTCCAATTAATGCCCTCTAAATTGCTCAATATAGTGGGTAGGATCTCATAAGCACTTTGAATTATTTATCCACCCAGACAAATTCATATATAATTACAAAGATTAGCAATGTTTTATTGAAGTGACATCTAATAAAGGAGCTCTTGGGTGGTGTTGAAAAGAGAAGTGCAAGAAGAATATGAAATCTTCTCTATCTTCTCTATTGGGATGACTTAGCAAGCAGATCATGGCTAAAAAGCTAGGGGAAACATGCTTAGTTTCTAATCTCCTAAAGCAAGGAGTGAGTCAATATTATACTACCCATCATGCCTTATGGGATTTGCATTTTGAATGGTGTGGAAAAAGGGACAAGGGCTTGAGGGAAAAGGGAAAGAAAAAAAAAAAAGCATATATAGAGCCAAAGTAAGCATCTTATCTTAAATCATTATTAATGCATATTTTCAAGTCATGACAAAAAACCAAGGAGTATCATGGCCAACCTTTCATTTGAAGGAGTCTATTTTCATTTTGAAGGAGTCTATTAATTGAGCATCAATACTTTTTTTGGAAAAGCCAACACTCTTGACTCTCAAGTGAAGTTTCTGTGGGCACAGCCAACAGCAAAGTATGCCAATGCATTATATACAAATATATAGATGCAACAAAAAAAAAAATTGTCTCTGTATCATCTGATATTGGGCTTATATTAGGTGTTTGTATACATAGGTCCTTTTTTTTTTTAGCACTAGGAGATTTGAATAATAAAAAATTTGTTAGAAATAACTTTGTTGCCTAAAATCCATCAATCAATGCTTCTCAACTGATAAATTGACTAGATTTACTTGACCTCCAATTATGCGAATCTTTTATTTTACTAGAAATTAGTTTCTCTCAAACTGTCACTCTGTGATCCAATATGACTTGCACACAGTTAATGCCTTCTGAAGTTGTTAGTGGATAGTCATTAAACCATAACCCAAAATCAAATAAAAAATGGAAGGACCATTGAATTTCAGATATGGTAGGTTCAAATAATGAAGTTAACATGTTTTTAAAGATTATTTTGGTGGTCCATTAAATAATGTCTTTTGCTACTATTCGCAAAGTTAGGAGTATATATATATATATATATATATATATATATATATGAAATGTACAGGCATAAAGGGCCTGATCTTTAATTTCTGGTGCTAAAAATGGATTAGTGGTCACTAATAAGACATTAGCGTTACGGTTTGATCAACGAAATCAAGCCGGCTAGATAGAAAACAGCGAGAGGCCGGCATTTACCGATCAGTTAATTAGCCAATGCTACCTAATCCGTGACATTGTTAAACTAAACATGGACTAACATCCAAACCCTCCTTGTCCTCTAACAACAAAGCATCCACAAAAACCGTGACAGGTTGTACTAATTATTTAATTAGTCTTATTCATGGGATTAATTAGTGATTCCTTAACTAATTAACAAGATACTGCCTAATAATAAAAAATTGTTAAAGCCACAGGCCATTGTCCTGCATGATTTAGTTCAATATTAGGCCTTTTTTTTCTCGGAACTTATTGAGATATATATATATATATATATATATACATATTTACATAAGTTAAAACTATCTTCTATTTCACCTAGCTAGTGACCTCTTAAAATATTGGAAATTTGTTTGCCTTAAATTGGCTTGTGAATAAGACATTGATATTCTTATTAACAAAATGGACATATTTGGTGAAAAGTTTGAAGAACTCTTTTAACAGATTTCCTTGTTCATGTAATTTCAGGATCTACTTATTCGTTAATTAATACAATTTTCATGCCAAATTTTTCCTACTTAATCAGAATTTTGGCCAAAAAAATATTGTATAAAGATTATGTAGTAAGTAATAATAAATAAATAGAGCAAAAAGGTAAAAGTTGTTACATCATTTTTGTTGATTTTACTCACCAAATTTTCAAATCTACTGGCTAATTCTGTAATACTCCATATCTATTGGTGTTCAACGTAATATTATATAAGAGAGATATAACAATGTAAAAAATTGATATAACGAATTTAAAATAACGTTACATCATTTTTTTACATTGTTAAAACACACTTTTATAATGTTGCATTGACATACCAATAAATAGAGTACTACAGAAAGACCCATTATTATTATTATTATTATTAGAAAAATTGAAGTAAATTGTACTCTTTTTTTTGTTTTTTTACGTTTTTAGAAAATAGCATATGTTTTAAAATATTTAAAAACGTGTGTAATAACATTCTTAACAAGTTTAAATTTTTAATATTTTAAAAATGGATTATTTTTTAAAATACACATTCAATTTTGGCTTATTTTTGCAACTCACCCTTCTTATTATTATTATTATTATTATTATTATTATTATTATTATTATTATTATTATTATTTCATATCCTTCTTGCATTAAGGTCAATGCTTGTATCTAGACAACTAGAAATTGCACTATTTGTGGGTCAAGAAATCTTCACTCCGTAACAGAAGCTAAATTAGCAATCCTCGAAGAAATTTTCTAATAAAGCAATTCAGAAGTAAGAGATTCCATAGTTGAATAGAATATATATGTTTGCCTGCCAAATGTGGCTAGTGAGAGGTTATTGGCCTGCCAATTGGTTTCCAAAAGGCAAAGCAAAAAATAATAAATAAAAATAAAAATTCATCGTACCCTCATTGGTAGAACTGGTTTTCCTACTCTTGTTCTTCACGCATTATGTACATATATATTATTGATATATTTTATTAGATATGTTTTTGCATATAAATTGTCAAAGAACATAGTTGGACCAGTTTTGGCTCTTGGAGAAATGATGATTAATTTCATAATAAGTACTAAGGATATTGGTGGAGTATATAGACAATCCAAGAGTCATAGTATGTAATGGTAAGCACTAAGAAAGCAAAAGAAAAATACCAAGAATTTAGATGCAAATTGCAATTCTATTATATATTCTATGCCTCATGGAAATCCTCATTAGTTGCAATCGGAGGGGAAAAAAAAGTCACAAATTTAATTGATGCCTAATTCGTCACCTACCAATCACTAAAATGAATGTTTGTCCCGGTTAAATTACTTAATTGCCCTTAGAATTTATTCAAATGACTACTTGTTACAAGGTGGTAGTGTTAAACTACATCAAATCAATATATATATATATATATATATAATATTGGGTTAAAAATGATATTTGTACTAATAAAGATTTGACTTTCTAGAGCAACTCAATGAATGTGCAGCTGAAATGGTTTGAGTATAATTTTTTTCTTCAATATTGTGCTAAGTTTTATCTTAAATTTTGTAATTATTGCTAAATTTTACACAAAAGAAACATGTGTGTCTGTTTGTGTGTAATTTTAGGATGTGTTAAAATTAGTTTGAACATACCACACCCAAATTACAATAATGGAATTGTTTGTGTTTCGATGAAAAAAAAAATTAGAGTTTCGCAATAGTATATTAGAAGATTGTAGGATAGATTTACTTTTAAGATGGAAAAATAATACTTTTATATAAAGAATAGCATCGCATTTGATATAATAAAGTTAAAGCAAAATATGAAAGGGTGTCATTTGGGAGTGGACGATAAATATAGACTATATGAACTTAATTATAACTTTTAAGAAATAGAATTACGAGCAAGGGCGTCATTTTTTGTTTATGGACATTTTTCAATACGGTGTTGTGGATCGGTATAAATATAAATTAGCATACAATATATTGGTAATGTTTTTTTCGTAACTAAGCTAGAAAGGATTAAGGCTCATGCAACTATGGCAGACTGGCAGTGGTAATTGGTAAAACTGCGAAGGGCCCGCCAAGAAATACCTTTCAAGATAAATGTAAAACTATTAATGGAACATAAATTCGATCGGCCAATTCGATATACGTGCAATATATCTCAGCCATTTAACTGATAAATAATCTATGTGCATTATTTTTTAATTTATATGTCAAATTTTATATTATAAATATAAAGTGAAAAAAAAAAAAAAATATATATATATATATATATATATACCACTTGCAGCATGCATTATTAAGGACTCATTAACAAAATATCCTGTTAAAATAACATATTTTAAGAAAATTACTCAATTATTGAAAAATTAAGTTATTAGCCACCAAGCCTATGTGGACTATTTAAAATAACACTATTCGCCCAAATTTTGTTACAATCTGTAATAAATATTGTTACAGAATGTAACAATATTTGTTACGAGATGTAACAAATATTGATACAAATCGTAACAAATAAATGTGTGATAAAAATTAGATATTTTGCCCAAATTTTGTTACAATCTGTAATAAATATTGTTACGACATGTAACAAGTGTTGATACAAATCGTAACAGACAAATATGTGATAAAAATTAGATATTTTGTTATATATGTGTATCAAAAGTTGTTATCTATGGTAACAAAAATTATTACAGTCTGTAACAATATTTGTTACAGATTGTAACAAAATTTGGACGAACAATGATATTTTGGATAGTCTTGATGTATGTGAATGAACCTGAAAGTTAATAACTTAATTATGACAAACTTAGGTCAATTCCTTAAAATTAAAGTTAAAAATAGATCATTTAGCTAAAAATCTCTATTATTAAATAACACTAAAAATAAAATTATTTTGTAATTTGCCTAGAAAAATATTGTGAGCATTTTTCAGGAAGATTGTGATCTAAAATTTTAACAAACAAAAATTCTTAAGTGGACAGAGAAATTATGGTGAATGCCTAATTTTTAACACCTAATTTAAATTATTATCCACTCTTTTAAAAAATATAATTAATTACCAAGTGATTTAATACTTACACAGTGATAAGTGATAATAATTAACTTAATTGCCAAAAGCATATGCAAGTAATTAACAAATTCATAAAAATTCAATTGCTTCAAAAATTTAGATATATATTTTTATTGTTATATAAATTCAGAGTAGTTTCTTACTTTTTTTTTTGTGTAAACAACCAATCGTCAAATTTACTTTTTTATGATTGAGTTTGGTTTGATCTAAAAATAATAATAATAATAATAATAATAATAAATAAATAAAACAACGGCCGGAGAGTGGAACCTTTCACTTGGCAAATTGCTTAGTAGCAAGACAAAGGAAGGAATAATTCGAGGAACCGAAAGACAGTTAGTTTAATTTAAGTAGCTTCTCTCAATTTCTCTCTCTAAATCTCCACCATTGGGACGCTCACCCTGCCCGAATCTACACCGTTGGATCAAGAATGACGTAGGATCCTCAGTTGAGTACACGTGCTCATCTCTCTCTCTCTCCTCTCTCTCTCTCTTATCTTTGCTTCCATTCCATGCATGGATTTCTCCTCCAAATATAGTGTGTTGTGTGTGGTGTCATATAGAGAGAGAGAGAGAGAGAAACAAACGCTTTGCTCACTCACTTTGATCAATTCTCTCTTTTTTTTTCTTCTTTGGCTTTTGTTCATCTCCATCATTAGTAACCAAAGGTAGATGAAAAACAAAAAAACAAACCTCTCTCTCTCTCTCACACCTCTTGTTTATCTTTTGCTACAAACAAGAGTTAAGGTACTTATTCTAGTGAATGATAAAGCTACTGGGTATTCTCTTTTTGGGATTTTATTTTTTGGTGCTTAACAATTCAATGAAAGATTGATCAAATACTAAGATTGGTTTTTTTTTTTTCTCTCTTTTTTTAGTTCAAAGACCAAAGGAAATCCGTGATCTTGATGCCATTTTTTTTTTCCTCAATTGGGGTCGTCTCTTTTACTCAGTCCAATGCGATCAAGAGTTTGAAACATTGTAACAGAGTCACTCTGATCAGATTTTGAAATCCCATTTCACTACTCTGATCTGTGTTCTCTTTTTTTTTTTCTTTCAAATTTTTCTGATTCCAATGGAAGAAGGTAAAGAGTTCAAATATGTGTGCAAATTCTGCAACAAGAGGTTTCCTTGCGGTAGATCCTTGGGAGGTCACATGAGGTCTCACTTGACCAACAGCACGGCAGGAACAGCAGAGAAGCTTGGCAACAGAGCCAAAAGCGGTGTGGCCAAATCAAAGGCTGAGATTTCATCGTCTTCTTCACACTTTGAGATAGCCAGCTATGGCCTCAGAGAGAACCCAAAGAAGAGTTGCAGATTCTCAGGCTCTGATGAAGAAGAAGAAGAAGAAGAGCCTTCTCAGCTTCTTCTTGACAAGTTTTGCAAAGAATGTGGCAAAGGGTTTCAGTCCTGGAAGGCCCTGTTTGGTCACATGAAAAGCCACTCTGAGAAGGAGAGAGTTTCCACCACTAACAACAACAGCTTTTTTGAGGAGCTTGATTCATTGGACAGTGCTAATCAGAAGCTGGTTTTGGACAGCCAATCAGATAACGAAACCCCAGAAACTCCAGATAGGAACATCAACAAGAACAAGAAGAAGAGAAGATCTCAGAGAAGAACAAGGTACATGGGAACTTCAAACTCTTCTTCTTTCTCTGTTGCCACTAACAACAACAATGCGTCTTCGGTTTCGGAGACTGAGCAAGAGCAAGAAGAGGTTGCAATGTGCTTGATCATGCTCTCAAGGGATGTGAGCCACTGGAATGGTGGCCTGAAATCTGTTGCTGAGTCGTCTGATAACTTCTCCGGAGCTTCGAAACCGCCGCCTTTGAAACCCGGCAAGGCGGCTTTTTCGGAGAATTTGGGATCGAAGAAACTTGGTGCTGAGGAGTCAGAGGAGAATTGTGCTTCTGGGTTTGGGAAATTATGGTCCAAGATGAACAGAAGTGAAGTTTCCAGTTATGGGGTCTTGAAGAAGAAAGAGATCAGATTGAACTCAGGCAAGAAAAAGCTTGATGATGGGAATTATGAAACTGAAATGGGATCAGATTGCTTGAAGAAACCAATAGCTAGTGATTCAGATCCTCATATGTTTAAGAATCCCAATAAGAGAAGCAAATTTGAGTGCACAACTTGCAACAAGACTTTCCACTCATACCAAGCTCTAGGAGGCCACAGAGCTAGCCACAAGAAGACCAAAGGCTGCTTTGCTTCAACAACTGAGAACAGTGAAAACAGCACTGAAACTGATGATCATGGAAAGCTCAGAAAGCACTTAAAGAGTGAGAGCTTTGTTGTTGATAATGACATGGTCACTGATGATGGCTCAAAGGCTGAGAAAGCTCCTGAGACAAGTACACTAATGTCCAACAAGAAGAGCAATACCAAAGGCCATGAATGCCCAATTTGCTTCAAGGTTTTTTCCTCAGGCCAGGCCTTGGGTGGCCACAAGAGATCACACTTGATCAACGGTTCCGAATCGAAGCAGAGCAAGGCCGTCGAGATCGAAAAGCCGGTTTCGGAGATTCGGGACTTCCTGGATCTTAATCTCCCTGCTCCTGATGAAGAAGACAGCAATGGTGGACATGTTGCTTCACTCAAGCCATGGTGGGCTGAGACCAGCCACAAACATGAGGCTCTTGTGGGTCTGATCTCTTAACTGAGTGTTTTTAATCTCAAAACAAAGAAAAAAAAAAGAAAGAAAAAAAAAGAATGTACAGACATATATGTGTATTTCTGGACATCATTATATTATTTCATTGATTCTTTACAGATTCAAGAGCTTGCTGAGGTGCTTCTTCCCATAGCCTTCTTCTTCTAAAGTAGGACTTTACCAAATCTCATCATACAGGTTTCTATTAGCTTTTTGCTTTTAATTTTTATTTCTTTTTTTACTATACTTGTAAACATTGATCCTCAGTTGTTTTGTAACAAGAACTTCATTATTCTTTCATCAAAATTGTAACTTTTGTAATACAGTAAAAGTGATCTGTTTTGGGAAGGTTATTATTTTATCTTGGCACTAAAGAGAGAAATGAGTGTGGCGTTGAGATTTGGTATTTTCTATGCAAAGAGATGAAGATTTATTAATAATAGTAATAATAATAATAATAATAATAAGTATATTATAATGTATTACAAAGAGTGCATGTGAGTGAGCTAAAAAGGTGGTTGTTTAGTCACCAACCATTAAACATGACAACTTATCTCTCATCCCTTTTCTCATACTTAGTATTCAAGTGGGTGCTAATATGTCTTTTTGTTGACTATAAATGCAAAGTATGAGAATCATAATTAATACTTTGGAAAGAGAGAATGGACCACAATAAATTTTGTTTGCCCATCTTAGCTTACCTCCCAATTTGGAGGTTCAAGTGGATCATCTGTGACAACAATGTGTCTTTTGGAAGCTGTTTTCATTTTATTTTATTTTATTTTATTCATGTGCTTGGAAATTATATTTCTCAGTATAAATTCCAAAATTCCTTCTCAACTTAGGCATGTGTTTCAAATAATCTTTTTAATTTCTGTTTTTCAGATCCATAATTTCATTCCCTATAAGCTATCAAATAATTTTGTGGCCACAATTGTTTGCAAAGGCTTGACCACAGTGAATGTGAATGCAATTTGTAAACTTTGGGTGTTATCTATAGATTATAGCTCAGCCAAACCCTTGTTTTCATAGAGTGGTATTTTGGTCAGCAAAACTCAAAAGAATTTGACGTGAAGTTAAATCTTTGGAAGAGTGAAAGGAAAAATAATAATAAATTAAATATCATAATATGTATCTCAGAGATTCTATCTCAACTCCAAAGTCAAATCTGACAAGATGAGCAACGATCCATTTGTCAGCACACCACTTTACTTCTAGATGCAAGAAGTGCAAAAGATGTTGGATTGTTGGGCCATTTTTAAATCCAATTAAACATTATTTTTTTAAGTAAAAATAAAAGAAAAATAAAGTGTATATTTGGTCATAAAAAAAAATGTCAACAATAGGACAAAGTCAACTGTCTAACAAGTATGGATCAGTATTAGGGCATCAAATTTTGCCAAGTGGGATAAAATTTTGAAAACTGCATCTTGTTGCAGTAATTTTAATGACTGTGTGTTATGTTCAAGCAATACTTAAATGTCAAACATACAACATTGTATGATTAGGCAAATAACTTATGCTTTAGAGGATTTAGCACTGTCTGATTCTTTTAAAAATAGCCAAAATAACCGTAATTATTTTCTTTCATATTTTATTTTCAAACTTTGATTATTATTTAAAAACTCATTTTTAAAAAGGTTATTCATCTAATTGACCTAAAAGATAAAACATGATGTGGACAAATTATTTATTTACCCACTAATTACTTGTCCAAATTAATGCAAAGTAGTTTTCCAAAATACAGTCAATGGAGATGGGATTAGATGGCCAAACGCCTGATATGGGGTCTAAGGGCTCTTCACCACCAACTTCTACCAAAGAAGAGTTTTTGCTTACTCAACAAAATTCCCTTTTAGACATGGCTTAGTGGTATCGGACTATGTGAACCAATTCAAATTAGAGTTATTCACGGATTTAGACCCCAAAATTGTACAACTAGCTATTACAATTTGATTCCCTATAGTAGCAACAGAAGTTAATTAGATAACAAATATTAAATATTCGACGAGAAAAAAACTAAAAAAAAATGTAGTTTTCAAAATAATTCAATCTTATGATTTTTATAATATCTAAAAAAAACTATGTTTATCAAATATAAAAATAACATGGGTCATATAATTTTTATTTGTAATAACATGGGTCACATAATTATATTTTTATCTGCAATATCAAATATAATTTTATTTGTAATAACATGGGTCATGACATATACTCATGGCCATATTAGAAAATGTAGAGTTTTTTAGGATTTTAGAGAAAAAAAAAATTATGACTGAACGATCACGTTATATGATCGACCGACCACTTTTTATGGCCAACTGACCACTTTTTCTGGCCGAACAACCACGTTTTATGACAGAACGATTATGTGTCATGACCGAACGACATTCAAATAAAAGGAGACAAAATATGATCTTCGTGGTAGAATGACCACATTATATGACCAAATGACCACGTTATGTGGCCGAATGACGACGTTATATGATCTAAAACGACCATATAAAGATTCGTTGACTTTGAAAAGAACGACCATACAACACAAATAACGATCACGTTACAAAACAGGACGACCACATGCCTCAATACTGAACGACCATTGTCAAATTCTCATCTAATTAAACTAATATGAAGTAATTAATATTAGTATAAGAGCAATAAACATTAGTCATAAACAGTTCAGTAAGTTATTATGGTTAAAATAAAGAAACTAATATGAAGTAATTAATATTAGAAACTATTTTCATATAATGATGCGTTCACTTTGAAGAGAACGACCATACATCACAAAGAACAACTATGTTATATGGTCGAATGATCAATCTTAGAAAATTTGATCTCGCGGTAGTGCAAAGATTGTTGCGAGTTTGAAAAAATCCCTAACCCGCATAAACGTGTACTGATTACATTCTATATAAATCCTTGTGTTACACAAAGTGTAATTTAATGCATAAAATTATGAAGAACAATACTTATAAAGATTTGTGGCATATTTGATCCGGACATCCTCTATGATCATTTCGGTCAACAACCTTCCGTGAGAATGAAGCAAGCCCGAGCAACGCAATTCTATTGTCTTCAGCATATAGATGCCGCAATCTCCACTGCAATAAAGAAAGATTACAAGTTATATTAATAAGGGAAGTAATACTTAGGTAAGTATGGCGGAGATCGCAAAGCATGCCTTATTTAATAACCAATCTTTCAAAGACAGAGCAGGTTTGATTTTCTATGTCACACAATTACAACTAAGTCCCAATTAAAAGTTTTATTTACAATTAAAGATAATATAATATTAAATAGGTTAATATCTTAATTGAAAATAGGTTTTTAATTTGGGTGCTAAAATTAGCCGAATTATTTATTTAAATTTTTTAAAAATCCATAAAAAATCTCGAAAAACGTGTTGAAGTAACCCCCTTATTTTTTAAAAATCTATAACTTTTCAGTTACGAGTTTTTACAAAAAACATGTGTAAATAGGACTTCTTTCAGAAAGCAGATTTGACAGTTTTGGAAAATCAGGATTAACCCAAGATTTAAAGCCGAGTTTTGAAAAATATTATTTCACAAAACTTATTTAAAATTCAATTTCTAAATTTCTTTAGTTATTATCAAAAACTGATTTAGCCGTTAAACTATCCAAAAAATTACTGGAACTCAGACTGCACAAACTGTCCATTGCTGGAACATTTTATATAGCCTCGGTTCTGGATTTTTCATAATTAATTCATAGCTCTGAAAAATCTAAAAAATTAAATATGTACTGTAAACTTATAATAAACATACATGAATTTTATCGAAAGCAGAAAAAATCGTTTGTGTGGACAGAATAATTAAAATAGCGAGATATAGAATAAAAAAAAAAAACCCCTAGTTTCGGGCTTGTAGAGCATTTAGGTCATGAAAATTCATGTACAACATAAAAATTTGGAACCTAAGAATCATATTTCAGTATAAGGCTATGAGAGTAAACCTCCAATTTGACACTTAGTCTTCTCGAGGCTTGATTCCTTGAGTTCGCCCTTTGAATGCCATTTTTCCTAAAGAACACTATATCGGGTTAGCCTCGGATTAAATTCTCAGAACTTAAACGTGGAAGAAGTTGGTTTATACCTTTATGTGGACAGAGTAACTCCTCTAGAGCTTCTACAAAGGTCGGCTATTTATCCAAACTTTCTTCAGAGGTTTCGGTTAAAAAAAACCAAAAAACCGATAACCGAAACTGGTTTTCACCCCTAATAGGAAATGTGCGAGCTTCTTGCGATTTGTTGCTTTTGTTGTTTTGTGTGTTGCAAGAAAGAATGATGTTTTTTTTCTCCTTCTTAAAGACAATTTCGAAAGCAAAAAAACAAAAAAAAATTATATGAAGAAGAATGAAATTACATTGTTTTGTTTTGTTATTAAATGACAAATATGCCTACAAATAAAGGTCGATATGAAAAACACATGCCAAATTCCATCCGACTTCTAAGTGTCCAATTTGAGATAAAATGCAATGAATTCGATTTCAAGTATGCAAATACCCAGAATTTATACGACAATAAAAATAAATATCCAAACTTTTGAAGTAATTGAGTTTCTAGTCAATTTGTGAATTACTTGCACATGCTTTTGGTAATAAAGTGAATTACCACCACTTATCACTGTGTAAGTAATTGCATCTTTTAGGTAGTTGGTTACATTTTTTAAAAGATTGGGTAATAACTTACATTAAGTTTTAAAAATTGGGTATTCACTATAATTTCTCTATATATATATATATAGGCCACGTGTCAAGAGAGAGAGAGAGAGAGAGAGAGAAAGACTATAAAAAAAAATTCTTTGTTCAGCACTTCTGCTCACTCATTAAAAAAAAAAAAAAAAACCAAATAAATTCGAGAAGAGGCAATGAGAGCGATTTTGTTTCCAGTTCTGCGATTTGCTAACTTTTCAATGGTACGCATAATCATTGAGACTTTCAAGAAAAGATTGATACAAAATATTGTTGTTTTAGACTATCACAGCCTAATTCTTCTTTTATGGTTTCGCCGATGATAACCACTGAATGTTCAAACATTTGAGGCCTTTTCTTTTCATTTTTATAGCTTTTGGATTGTAGGCTTCTATTCTTATAGTGGGTCGTATCTGAATACCGTTTGCGTGAATAATTTTGATGGAAAAAAGAAAAAAGACACAAAAAAAAAAAAAAAGCTTTAGGTTTGGTTATATTTTTGGTTCATATTGTTTGTACATTGGTGACTGAAAAAGACAAACTGAAAACTTCAATTGCCCGTGTAGAGCCTGAATTTAAGAAGGAAAATAGAATTTGTTATATCTAGCTATAAATTCTACTTGTAATTGTGTTAAATATTAGTATAATAGACATTGCACAGAACATGTTTGATCAAATGTGTCTAATAATCTTGTATGTTTTGCTTTGCTTTGCTTTCTTATTCTTCTGCTTTGTCTTTGTGATGTAGTCATTGGAATTTGGAACGCCCAGTTGTGCTCTTAATTTTGATTTTTGGGCATTACTTTATAGTTTCAGCAATATTATGTATATATATATATATACATATATATCTGTGTGTGTATGTGTTAATAATAATTATTAATAGCATTTTCACTTACTACTCATACTGTTACTTGTGATGCATAGAAGACAATTTTCTGTTTATTTAATATGGAATGAGAAGTTATTTTTGGATGATTTTTTTTTTTTTTTTTGACATCCGAATTGTTTTCCCCTCCTAACATTTTTGAAGTTATAAGCAAAAGAAAAAATTTCTCCTTTTTTCTCGGATTTGCTTTTTTTATTTTTAGTTCCAAATGGAGCCTGAGAGTTGATAGTCTCAGTTCAAACGCGCACTTGTTTTCTATTTCAATTTCGTAGAAAAACATTTGTGTTCGAAACGAGGAAATAATGAATTTTCATTCGTTCAGGTTGTTCCAAAAAGTACAACTGTTGTCATTGATTTATGATATTATGTTCAGCCAAACATGTTTAGAGCTTCAAAACTTTTTGCTGGGCACAATGTACTTAACATTGTTATGTATTGAAAACGGCTTTTTTTATTTTTATATTTTGTGCAGGGACATAAACTTGAAGGCTGTGAATAATCTACCTGGAATAAATGCAAAAGGTTGTAACAAAAGTTCAAAATAACTCACGAGAGATCACGAGTTGGAATATGGTTAGCTGTTCATGGTTTTGGTACATGCCATGAACAGCCATTATACTACAAGCCTGCAACTTTTCCGCTAGAAAATATAGATTGTATATCCGCTATCTCAATGTTCAATCCTTCACAACCTGCCTTGACCAATTTGTCCCATTGTTTCCCAAACCAATTCCATCACCCCACAGATCCTAACAATCCATACGTTCCTGTTCCTCAGCCACTGATACCTTCTGCCATAAAACCAGAGCCGCACATTCACCCACCAGGGACTAACCCCTATGCCAATTTCGAGTCCCACCCTTTGAGCCACGTAGGGTTTCAAGCCCAAGCATCGTTTGTTCAAGACCCGAATGTAGGTTCTCAGAATTGGGTCATCAACGAAGCTGCTCCAATCAGATATGATGCTGTGAGTGGTTAATTCTTCATGTTTTATTTATCTATGTCGTGAATTTTTTCTTTTTCTTTAATTGGATTGTAGTGTTGGATGGGAACTTTGATTGGAAGTTGAGAAACTTTGGCTTCTTTTGTTTTTGTT
The DNA here is from genome assembly GCA_018132145.1 of Boehmeria nivea var. tenacissima. NCBI lineage: Eukaryota > Viridiplantae > Streptophyta > Magnoliopsida > Rosales > Urticaceae > Boehmeria > Boehmeria nivea. The sequence continues at coordinate 6,968,600 of CM030882.1, forward strand.
TTCTTTAAAGTGTTTATTCCATTGGCTTTTAGAAAGAGATTTATCACCATTATGTGTATCGTCAGTGTATGTGTCAATTTATCATATTACATAATTGGCATGTGACATTTCTATTACGTTGCTATGTTGCCATGTATGTGATATTATATGACTTATTGGGACGTAGCGGTTGCTCTTTGGTTTATGGTATGGTTGCATTGTGTTTTAGTGAGTACTGAATTGGGTTACGTGAGTGGAGTATCTGGTTGGACTTTGTTATCTGAGTTTTCCAAAAGTTTAAATTTGTGCGTGTTTTTATTTTTCATAAGTATACTTTAAATTATTGAACTTTAAAACAAAGAACTACTCGTTAACAAACTTTTAATTAGTTATTTTTTACACCTTCATCACATATTTTAAAGAAAGTACTGGCATGAAAGTTTCTATTCGAATATTTTTTGTTCTTAAGAGTAAATATTCTTATCTGGAAAGGTTGTGTTTCAACTTAATGGATGAAAACTACTGAGGATTAAGTCTTTAGCAGTTTAAGGACTACTTACTCTTAACTTAGAAGTTAAAAAGAATTCAAATCAAAGGGTTATCCTCAGGCGAATTGGTTTTGCATTTTTTTGTTGGAGTCCTTCAAACGGGTTCGTGATATATTGTGCCTAGTTGTGCACACACAGATGCTAGTCAAATATCTCAAATCCATGGTTTCTATGCTTATGTTGTGGAATATATATTTTCTTTCTCTTTTTTTTTTCTTTTTTGAGATAAATATCGTGCTTTTGTAGGTTACTCAACCGTGGACTGAAACTTTGTTATTGCCCACAAGCTCAAATTCACTTTGGATTCATCAACCTCTGACAACTGATGCCACAAGCAATGCTTCTCAGCATACTAATGTTGCCCTGATGTTAAGATGTGATGTTTGCAATGTTGATTGTAGCAGCAAAGATGTTTTTGAGAAACACTTGCAGGGTAAGAAACATAATAGGAATTTGCAAGTGAGAAATAATCCCACATCTGCATCGTTAGCTATCTCTAATACAGTCAACCATATCAGTTTTCCAAACCAAATGGGAACTGTAGATGGACAAGTAGTGCTTGGTACTTCGACTGTGACTGCTGGTCCAGAGTTGGAGATAAAGAAATGGAAAGTTCTGAAGAGTGGCACCACGGTTGATTCTGTAAGAGTATGTACAATCTGCAATGTTGTTTGCAATAGCCAAGACGTTTTCAGTAAGCATATGGCTGGGAAAAAGCATGCAATCCAGGTGAGTTATGAGTGTGGTACCTGGCTTTTAGGATACAATTTAGATCTTCCGTCTAGCTTTGGCGTATATTCTCCTGTCCAATGGATGAATTTGTCTTGTCATCTAGGATTCTGAACAACCTAATTAGTTTTATGAGTTTATCTCATTCGACAGGATTTCACGGGTTGAATCTATGTTTTGCTATATATTCATATGTCAGATTGAGTTTTTTGGTTTGAATTTGGACTTTTGAAATTCTGTCAGTTTTTCATGCTTATTCTTAGTAATTGGCGTTCATTATGCAACTAATTTTTCGGGGTCTACCATTTCTATGCAAATTAAATTTTGTTGGGATAATTGTCTATTATCCTTTGTCAAAATGCAGGGTTATGTCTTATGTTTTGAGCAACACTAAAATTAATCCGTGTTTAATAAGACTCCCTTTTTGGCGTCATGTAAAGCAGAAAAAGAAAAACTATAGAAGGAACTGATGAATAATCCTTTGATGTGTTATTGTGTCTTTCTATCATATGCAGGCAGGTTTAGTAGCTTTAGGCGAAGTCGGTCCATACTTTGCGGCAGTTCGAGCTCAATTCGATGGCGCCTTTAAGAAAGCCCCAAAGAAGATAAAAATCGTTCAATCCGCATGGTGTGAAGTATGCAAAATCAACTGCAACAGCAACGATGTTTACGTCACTCACCTGTCTGGGAAAAAGCACCAGAAGAACTTGGAGCAACTGAGGAAGTTGAGCAACGATCCCAGCGCCGCTTCTTCCTCATCAGGCTCCAGTGCTTCAACATATCCCATAATTGGTCCGGAAGAAAATCCCGAGGCCAGCAAGAGCAAAAGCATCGTTGACGCAGCGAAACCGTTGAAGAAGGCCACGCTAGAGGATATGCAGGCGAAGAGACAAAAGATCATGGAAGCCGGGACAGCAGAGGGAGCCATTAGAACCTGCACGATATGCAATGTGGTGTGTAATAGTCTAACGGTTTTCAACTTCCATCTTGGCGGCCAAAAGCATAAGGACATGGTCAAGAAATTGCTAGAATCTTGAATGGCCGTTGCAGATTCTGAATTGGTCATTCCTATGCTAACCAAAAGGACATTTAGTGATGGGAAAGTAGTCAAATTGGGATTTCCTAAGAGTTTTGCAAATTTGCAATTTCCTTTGCGTATTTGTTTTGAGTGAATTTCCTTCTCTTATTTGTTTACCCTTTTTTTTTTGTGAAATTTTCTCGATAAATTGATCATAGCCAATTTGGAGCTTCCATGGTTAGGATGGGGTGACAATTGGGTGAAAGTTCAAGCTTCGAAATTGCGAAGGACCAATGTGGCCGCACGAGTTTGTTCAGGTTAGGATAGCGTCGAAACTCACATCTCTGGATGGAATTACAAGACTTCTCGGTTGCAAACTTTGTGGAAAATGCCATGCATGTTTGTGCTAGAATTTCTCGAAAGGAAAGTTGTTTGCGCTGGCGCAGAACATCTGGCTTTGAAAGAAACGTGGTAAGGCGAGGAGCGAAAGGAGGAAGTCATGTCAATATCGAAAGGAACTGCTTGTTGTTAGAAAACTTAGACATAAACATAAAAAGCGCAGAACGATCATTCATGACTAAGGTTTTAAGTTGAACATTGGCGCGGCTGTGGTTTGGGTACAAAGCTTGAGCGTCATTGGAGTCGGTGCTATTCTTTGGATTTCGAATGGTGAGGTAGCAGCTGCAAGTGCAAAGAAAATTGAGGGAAACTTCTCAGTTCATGTTGCTGAAATATATGCCTAAGTTTCAGTAACTGAAGTCAATTCATCCAAAACTTGTACATTAGAATGGTAGTTTAATCAATTGCCATTATACAAGTTGTTGGGTGCTTTTTGTTATAATTTTTAAACTACGCTTTGAAAAATGAGTATTTATTTCGTAATCTCTCTTAAATAAATTATTACTGTTTATTGCTTTGGAAATGAGAAACTCTAACACAGCAAAAAAAAAATTTAAAAAAAAAATAAAATTTGGTATGATGAAAAAGTGAAAAGAAGAGAGTTGGTGGAAGCAAATTTTTTTTAGAAATCCATAAATGCACCTATTTTTACTAAGGAAAAGAAGAGATGAATGAAAAGATGAGGAAGAAAGTAGGAAGAGGTTAGAATAGTGTACGATTTTTTGCACTATTCATAGTGTACAGCTTATAATAACTTAAAAAATACATAAAATTAATTTTTTTTTTATAGTAAGTACAATACAACGTCTATTTTCAAGCTATCAATTAATTTCTCAAATTTGAAACTAAAATTATGTCAATCGGATATGAAATGAAGAAATAACAAATAAAAAAATTAAAAAGACAAACTTCTTTTTTCATCTCCGATTAAACATAATTCTTTAGTTAAATTTGATAAATGAATGGATAACATGTTAATAGACGTTGTAATGTACTTATGTGTAAAAAAAAAAATTTAATTTTATGTATTTTTTTAAGCTATTATAAGCCATACACTATAGATAGTGCAAAAAATCGTGCAATATTCTAGCCGCTTCCAAGAAAGTATATGTAGGGCCTATTTTTTTTCATCCTTTTAATTTTGAGTGAAAAGCTCTTTTCTATTCATTCAAGTGCAAAATTACTTCTTTATCCCAAAAAAAAAGTGCAAAATTACTTTTTTACCTATATTTTAAAATTAAAATAATAAAAATAAATAGATAAAATAATAAATGTCTAATCAGTAAAATATATATATATATATATATATATATTTTTCTTATTTCCTCTTCTAAAGTTCTACCTCCTCTCAGATGGATTCAATAATAAAATTGAAAATTTCATCTTTTCGGCTTAGGCAGAAAACGACGATAACTCCAGATTAAACGACAGCGCACTTCTCAAACGTCAAATCGTATGGCGTTCCTTTAAACGACACCGAACTCTGATCTGACGAAAACTACATGTCGTTTTAATGCAAGAAATTTCTGTTGCCCTCGGTGGAAATACGACTACTACACAACAGACAGACTGAGACAGACAGGCTGGCGTGTTGTGTTTTCTCAACCAAAAGAAATGCTTTTAAAATTTTAACTTTTTTATTTTTTTTTATTGCTTTCCCTTTGATTTGATCAATCATTTGATTCTCTCTCTCTCTCTCTCTGTGTTTTCAAACATTTCCTCTTCCGCTCCAGCTGAAAAAGGCAAACAACACTTCAATTTAACCCAAAAAAAAAAAAAAACCAAACAAACAAACTCAAATCAGGTCATCGAAGATTAACAACCTTTCAGGTCCCGAATTCTGAAGAGAAAGCTCTTTCGGCTCTGGCTTTGTGATTGGTAAAAGCTTCATCTCTCTTTCTCTCTCTCTCTCTCTCTCTTTTTGTTTTTTTTTTTTCAATTTCCATGTCTGAGAGACCCAGGACTGAAATGGGTTTTCTTTTCTTTTTGGTGGGTTTAAAATATCCGAAGCTTTTTTTTTTTTTTTTAAGGAAATAGAACTTGTAGTTCATTAATTTTGGTGCACAAATGTCTGGGCACAATAGGAGTCAAAGTGACAACTCTTTCGATGTTGAGGAACTCCTACAGATTGGCACAAGATGTAGAGAGGTAATCCTTTTTTTTTTTTAATCCCTTTAATTATTTTGATTATGAGAGTGTTTTTTTTTTTTTTTTTCAAAATTTGTGATGCAAAAAAGTCTGCTAATCATGTTTGCTTAGGCAATGGTTTGTGTGTTAAAAACTCTAAATGTGTGTATGCAATGTGTAAACAAGTACACTAGGTCTATGTCTGATTTACTGGTTTCCTTTTAGCTCTAATGTTATGGCATTGCTGAAATACCTTGTTTGGAAAGTAAAGCCAGTTGATTTTTGTTTAATTTCTGTTATTGTTGGTTTGGGACTTTGGGTATATGTTTTTGGCCTGGCTAGTTGCTTTTGCTAGTGTAATATTGTGCATTACTTCAAAATTAACATTTTGCTTAGTGCCATGCTTTTTTTCTTTTGTAATAATTGTAATGGGTTTATTTATCTACAGCTGACAAAACAAAAAGACGTGTTGAAAGAATCCCAATCGCAAAGCTTTGGACTAATCAGGGTAATGGTTTGTTTGTTTTTTTTTTTTTTTTTTTCGTCAACCAATTCAGTAGAATAGTATAAAACCGTAGACGATAGACTATGCTTTTGTTATCCTTTGAATAATGCTTTCAACTTCTATGATCCAGCGATTAGAAGTACATGTGACATCATTATCAGCGTCGCGTAACGAGGACAAGAAACACATTGCGATGTTAGAAAAAGAGCTTCTGAACTGCTCTCAAGAAATTGGTAGTTCTTCTACACTCCATTTTCTTATCTTTTAGTTTTGTTTTCTTTATGTCTGCTAATTTTTGTTGGGCACTCATGGGTCTGATTGGGCATCATGTAATTCGAAAACCATGGTACTAATATGCGTTTGAATGACTATAAAAATATAAATAAGCTAAGTTTTTTCTAATGCCTACCTTCCATGTCTCTACGACTAATTCAAGAGAGTACAACAACATATCTTATGAGCTTTTTAGCTGGCCTTTCGGTCAAGATGAATTTCTTTCCTCTATTGGAACTGATATTTTGATTTTCTGTACCTAGGTGTAGACAGTTGAATTGTGAATATATCAGTCTTGATTAGCTAACAAATTATGTATACGTGGACTTAACCCATCCAAATTCATAACAGATTACCTACAAGATCAACTAAATGCAAGGAACACAGAAGTAAATTGCCTCAAAGGGCAAGTACACAACCTTGAATTAAGATTAGGGGACATGGGAAAGTTACAGGACGCGGTTGGAAGGTTAAGGGAGGAACTAAATAGGTCCGACTCAGAATGCTTGTTCTTGATACGGGAACTAGAAAACAAAGAAGTAGAATTGCGGAATTCATCTCTGTGTGTAGAGAAACTACGGGAGTCAATTTCATCTATAACACTAGACTCTCAATGTGAAATAGAGAGCATGAAGCTCGATATTGTGGCTTTGGAGCAGAATTGCATTGAAGCTGAGAAAGCACATGAAGAAGCTGTCCAGGAAAAAGCTAGAATGAACCAGTTTTTTCAAGAGATTGAAGCTGAATTTCGAGATGCACAGAAAATTATCGGATGTCTAGAGTTGGAAAATAAAGAACTAAGGGAAAAAATTGATACCTCAGAAACAAAATTTAGGATATTTTGGCAAAGGCTGGAGAAATGGCTGGAAAAGGACGGATCCCAACCCAATATAAAACTATTAGTAAATGAACTAGAGAGCAAGCTCACGGTGTCAAAAGACATGAGGTAACATTACTTCTTTATAATCTTCAGAATCTGTGTTTTTTTTTTTTTTTTTTTTAAATGTACTTCCCTCTCAATAACCCTGTTTAACTTTTTCAAAATGTTCCTGAAGGATGGCTGGAGAAGTATTGAGTCCACTGATTTCGAAGCTAGAAATGGCCTTGAGGCCAGATGGAGATGTTATGGAGAAGATGTCAAAGCAAATTGAAGAATATGAGCTTCTCGTAAAGCAACTTAAGGTATAACCAGCAATGACATGATTGTGGTTAACACCTCAAAACATTCACTAATGCTTAAGTGAGGTTTCGGTCGAATAGGTTCTAGTCTTTTTTGAGTTTTGAGGTTTCTTTAATTTGTTAAAACTTCTGGAAGTTGAATCAATACGTGATTATCAGGAAGAACTCAGAGAAGAAAAGTTGAAGGCAAAAGAAGAAACAGAAGATCTAGCTCAAGAAATGGCAGAACTCAGGTATCAAATGACGAGTTTGCTAGAAGAAGAGCGCAGTCGTCGCGCTTGCATTGAACAAGCATCTATTCAAAGAATTGCTGAATTAGAGGCACAGGTATGCCCAATTAGATCCTGTAATTTTCTGTTGTCTTTCATAAGATTTATTGTCCTTCTCTGAAAAGTAAATCCTGTTGTGATTAGGTTCAGAAAGAACGCAGAGATCCCTTTGATAATAATGTCAAGCATCTCCACGGAGCGTAGCATATTGTGACATGTCGATGGGTGTCCTTGCATTTCATGCGGGTATCAAAAATTCATTGGAGAAAATTTGGAGACCCTTTTGGAGCTGATGTTTCTGAAGCTTGTTAGAACTTCAGGTTGTGCGTCAATGGAAGACATAGTCAAGACATCGGGCAACTAATCAAGGGTCTCGAAGTTGAATTTGCATGAAGCCAATAGCGGCGTTTCCCTGAATATGCTAATTGGTTCTTGACAACAAACCTGTGAACAGTTTGCTAGCTCGGTGTGTGAAGTTTCAATGTGAAGAAAACTGTCCGTTTGTTAGTTGAATGAAAGTTACGGCTGATATAATGGCCGTGTTTTCGCCGGTTCTACAGCCTCTTACTGTGGACAATTGATATGGATCTTTCTTCAACTCATTTGAAGCAATTGTGTAGATATTTTTCATGTGGCAAAAATATAGCTAGGAAATGGGTGTTACGTGCAATTTTACAAGTCTATTTTAATCCAATTGTTAATCAGATGTTTGGCTACAATATTCCCAATTCTTTGATAAGATATTATGTCATTGCATGGCATCATGATGTTACATTAAAAGCAGACTATTCTTGTTGAACTATTCCAAAGTTGACAAATAGAATATGCAGAGTTTCTTAACAAGGCAAGCATAATGCCTTTCATTTCTTTAATTTTTCTTCTAAAGCAATTGAGTTTGTCAGCAAATTCTAAACAAATAAGTTTCTATCAAATTGTATTTAAGGGAAGAACTAATCCACCTCTAAAAAGAAAGAACTAATACACCTTTTCCCCCACTTATTTTTTGGGTTGGAAAAGAACTAACTCCATTTGCAATTGCTTTTTTTTTTCTTTTTTTTTTTTTGTTCCTTGTTTAATTATTTTTATTTTTATTTTGTCCTTGTTGGAGAACAGAACTAATCCACGAATATGCAATGCATTACTCTCAAATTTGAACAAATGCCACTACTCCACATTCATAATTAATCACATTTTTTTGTATTCCTAAATTGTATAGTAAATCGCATTTCAAAACAATACGTGATAAGTTGATCTCTGAATTTTGTTGTAAAAGTTTCAACATATTCTTGATAGAAAGAACTAAAATTGTACAAATATTGTAGACCAGAAACCAATTTAAAATTATTTTAAACGACAGTGATTTAAATAAGATTAAAACTATTATTCCGAGCATAAATATGGTTAACCATGTTTTATTTATTTTTTTTTTAATGATGTCAAGGATTAGGCTCTATTCTCACTCACTCGTTTATAGTTTTAAAGTTTTTCTAACCAAGAAAAGGGAGTTTTTTTTTTTTTTTTAAGAGAAAAAAAGGGGATCGGATGGTGCTGCTCACGCCCACACGCCCCATCGGCATTCGTAGCAGTCCCGAGGACCACCGATGAGTGACAGGGGTCTATCAGGGCTTCCCCACGCGAGACCATTAGATCCCTGAAATCTGCAGGACAGGGGCCCACCACACTCCACCTAAGACCACTGGGGTCTCTGGTGCATCCAACTTCAGAGAATTGGGGGTGTGGGGCTCGAACCTGGCCTACAGGGTGGGGAAGCGGCCTAGACGGACTTCCCATTGACACTACACCACCTCGTCGGTGGTCACCAAGAAAAGATAGTTATTTTCTCATCTTTATGTCTTTTGGAAGTTCCAAGTAGTAGATTCCCTTCCAATGTGATTTTGACATTGCATAATGTGCCATAGTTATTTTCTTATTTTACAGTCTTCTTTTCTTTGTTTTGAATTTCTATTTTAAAGATTTTTGTACTTGCAATTAAAACGATATACATCAGTGGCTTATTTGTAAATAGTTCTCCGGCAAGTAGCAACTCAATAGATCAAAATAAAGATAGAGAAATTATAGTGAATACTTAATTTTTAACATCTAATTTAAATTAATATTTAATTTTTTGAAAAATATAGTTAAATACCCGAGTGATTCAATTTATTACATAGTAGTAGATAGTGGTAATTAACTTAGTTACAAAAATATGTGCAAATAATTAACGAATTAGCTAATTGTTCAACCGCTTCAAAAGTTTGAATATTTATTTTTATTGTCGTATAAATTTGAATATTTTCCAACTTCACGCTCGGGGATATAAGAGACATCAGTGGCTTATGTAGATTTTAACTATATGCTAGTTATTAAAAAATGGAAAAACGACAAAGAAAAGTCAATGATATTAGAGCTACGAGGAGTTTACTTGCAATCTTTTTTTATTTTTCCCTTTCTTTTCATAACATGGATACCTTTAATTTCAAGATACCACGAATTCCTAGCAAAATAAAACTATTTAGGACATTTCCAAAGCAACTTGAGATCTAGTAGAAGTCATAATTTGGCTTTCCAACTAGTAGCTACCTATTGCGCCAAATTAAATTTTGTTAATAATATTTCACTAAATTTAGTGGAACATTGTTCTCTTAATTCTTTTTTGAAGTTTTTATTTTGTTTCATTCTACTCTAATTTACTCTTTTATTCTCTCTCTCCTCTTCTCTTGGTTTTTTTTTTTCCCCGCTTTTACTAACGTCTTTTAGCGTGCTCGAAGAGAACTAGTGTTTTAGAGGCGCACCTTTTGAAGCTCCACCGGACACCCGGCCCACCCTCTTCTTCACCATCTTCATGATTTCAAGGGCAAGTTTGGCGGGAACTTTCTCTTTGGGATTTGCTAATTTGGTGGATGACCATGTTGGGAGTTTGAGGGTGGTGGTGGTTGAACGGTTCTCCTTGTGTGTTTGGTTTATGGACAACTTCTCCGCGTTTACTCTTAATTCCTTTTTTTAGTTCTCGCTTTCTAATTTCTCAATTTCGATGTTGAGATTGCTTCATGTTGTTTGATGGTTCCAAACAAATGAATTTTTCCTATTTTTAGTTTGTATTTTCCTTATGTTTCAATTGTTTAATAGTTGTAATACCAACTGTAATAATCTAATATCTTCACTCTTAGGTTTAGTTACTGATTGATGTGCAATTCAGTATTTTGTTTTTTGCTATTTTGGCATTTTAATTTATATTGATCGGATTATTCCACTGGAACTCGTTAGTTTTGTGTTTGATATTGTGTGTTTCCTTTTTGTTTTTCTTTGTTGGAACTAACTGTTTATATTAAATCTCATAAAAACTCTCACGTGGATCACGCAATTGCGTACTTGTATGAGCGTGCATTGAATCACGTGTCAAATGACTTGCTTGCTTAATCTTGACTTGATTCGGACTTTTGCTTGACAATTGGAATCAATCAAGTGGTCAAGTCAAGTCAATGATCAAGCATTCAAGTCATTTGTCACGTGATTCAACGCACGCTCACACGAGTATGCAATTATGTGATCCATATAAGAGTTGTTACAAGATTTTGTATCAACACTAAGTACACAATTTTACGTTTAAAATGTTCACGATTGGTTTAACAGGCATTTGTTTGGAGCTATATTTTCTAATGAGGTAGAACACTTCTGCTCTGTTTGTTGTATTTCTTATTTCTTAATAAAGTTTATTCTTTCAAAAAATAGTAAAATAAATAAAAAGGACATGCATTCGTTCAGTGTAACATTCAGTACAATGGATAGGTAGAGATACTAAATTATAGAAACCTGAGAGAAACTATTTTAGTGTGAAAATTAAATTATGAGTTAGAGATACTGTTAGATTTTGTGTCTTAAATATTTTTTCAAGATACAGGTATAAAAAATTATAAATAACTATGTAGTTCGTTGATGTATTAAAACAATAGTCATCAAGTAGTTATAAGTGGTGAAGTTCATCATTCATCTGGTATGACTAAAACTTTATAAAGCTTTTTTCCAAATGGCTTATTTAACTAATCCACCCTTCTAATTATCCAATATATATTCCAATTTTCAATAAAATATGGATATTTGAATATCTGTGATTTAGCTTCTCTATTTAAATTTAGAGATTATTAAATAAATAGTCATTTTTTAGATGATGTTTTAAAAAAATAGTCAACGTTTTTATTAATTGAGGAAATAGTCATTTTTTCAATTATATGATGCTATGATGTTATCTTTATACCCTTAGGTTTTTAAGGGATATGTGGCTAGTTTTTTAATTTTTCAAAATATTTGCTATTTTTCTTAAAATATGGATTAGAAAATAACTAAATACCAAATAGACATTTTCATTTAACTCAATCTTACCTTACCGACAAATTCTTGCACAAAAAACTATTTTTCTTTTTCTTTTACTGGCCTTTAATATAGACAATCGACGTTGAAGCTAACTAAATTGTCAACAAAAGACAGTAACTCTTCCATGTTGATATTATATTAACTAAAAAATTAGGCCAAAAAACAAAAAACTTCCACTATTCTTAAGAACCTGCCATAATTGACATTATTATCATCCAAGAAGTTGCTTCAAAAAGTTTTTTTATTATATTCAATTAGGTCATTTCGTTTTGTTAAAAGAACACGGTTTTTTTTTTTTTTGGCTTGAAATTAAAAGAAGAGATTTGTTGCCAATGTACTCAAGCACGATTCAAATGACACTTGGAAATTTTTAGCAAGTACAGATCTTGGAGCCATTAAATTTATAAACCTATCAATGTTCTATTGAAGGATTGAGTTTCTTAATGAATAAGATAAAGCTTTTAAAATTTTCAACTTTATCCCAAATTTGTATGCGTTTTATCTCCTTTTAGTTTTTCTTTGTCACGCCGGTAATGTTAAAATGTTTTTTTGCCCTTTTTTTTGTTTTGATTTTTTAATTTTGTACTTTTTAAAGCCGCTGTTGTCTTTTATATTGATTACATGATATGCTATAATTAAATAGGTCGTTCTAAACGTTGAATTTTATGAACCCTACCACATGTTATTGGAAAATTATTAATAGAGGTCATGGAATTGGAAGGTTAGTTATGGGGGATTTTGAGTAATACCACATTCTTAACACAATGATAATCTATACCCCATGTGTGTTGCACTTTTAATTTATACCCAAAATTTACACTACAAACATAGAGTGAAAGTGAAGGGAGCACACCACATGGGCTATAGATTATTAAGTGGCATAAAAAATGGCTTTATTTTAAAATTCTCCCTTAATATATAAAATCCCAACTTGTCAAGGTCTTACCATAAAAGCAAGGAACCGGTCCACAATGGTTTTCTTTGACCTTTGTGACAAAATAGACCTTTTAGTGAGAAGAAAAAAAAAACCCTTTAATCAAATAGTCCTTTATTCAATTTTATTAATTACTCTTAATTAAATTTGACTCGGTCAACAAAAAAAATCACAGAGATTTTATCATATTTTTCTCTTAGAGATTTTACACGACAACGTTGCTAGATGATGCTTAAGCTCTAATATTCGGATTTCAAGTAAGAACTTACTTTTAATTTAAAGTACTTATTGTTTGTAAATTCTGAATAATTTAATTATCTCCGGAATTAAGTGAGAACCTTTTCAAAAGAAAAAATAACTATTACCAATTAGATTTTGATCAATTTTCTCCGATTGTATATATACCTTATTTATCTAAATATGTTTTGTATTTGAATTATTTTACAGATTACTATTATAATTTTACAAAGAGAAATTATAGTGAATACCCAATTTTTAAAACTTAATGTAAGTTATTACTCAATTTTTTGAAAAATATAACCAACTATCCAAAAGATGCAATTACTTACAGGTAAGTGGTGGTAATTCACTTTGTTACCAAAAGCATGTGCAAGTAATTCACAAATTGACTAGAAACTCAATTACTTCAAAAGTTTGGGTATTTATTTTTATTGTTATATAAATTCTGGGTATTTACCTACTTCACCCTTTTACAAAACATATTTACATATAATATAAGACCTATTTTTATATCACTTTTAGGGTTTCTTCTCGCTTTTGTGTTATCATGATATTCCCATCAATATGGCTGGAGTCTAATGTCGTTTTACATATAATATAAGACTACTAGACTACCAGCAAATCAAGATAATCTTTGATGCATAAATTTTTGAATCAAAGTAGTTGTCTTTAGAGACGACGATAATAGATATATTTTTTAAGTTATCAGTATTAGACACTCTTAATTTTCTTCAACCCAAAGGGTGAAGTATCTCTAGTAATGATTACGATGTTACTTTAATGATTATTTATATTACTTTTATTTATGTTCAAATAATGACGCCGATTATTTTATTATCTAGGTTTTATAAAGATTTAATTAAAAGAGTCATATTTGTGCTAGACTATTGTCACGCCTCGTTGTCTTTTTGTTTTTACGGTAGTCATTTTCAAAGCTTAATACACGCTTCATTTCTTACCCTTTGTTTGTTTCCCCCATTTCTCCCATTCCATTCCATTCCATTTTTTTCAACTTTTTAAATCCTTCAAACTATTCCATTCCATTTCATTTTTTTCAACCACTTTTTTCAACTTTCCAAATCCCTATACAATATCTTTAAATCTCAACCATTCATATTACCTCAAAATCAGCAAAGTCAAATCATTCTTACATCATTTTTATAAACCATTTTCAAACAATTCCAAACTATTTTTAAAACCATTTTTTCTATCTCATTTCCATCCCAATAAATGGGATGGAATGGCCAAAATGGCCAAACCAAACAAAGGGTTAGTATGTTTCATTAAAATTTACTAGTGGAATCAATGTTAATTTTCTTTATGTTGGGAAAAATCATCATCCTATATTTCAATTATTGTAACTGTTGGGAAAAAATATTACTGTAATTTTTTGAAAAAAAAAAATCATATGAATCATTTTTGCCGGGTCGTTGTAGACATTCCTATATTTCAAACCACGTCATCCCTAAAAATAATAATACTGACAAACATTTTATATCAATGAAATTAATGAAAAACGACTTCAAAAGAAAAAAAAGAATTAGAGAAAGACACAAAAAGAAAAGTACAATTAATTCCCAATTAATTAAGGAAAAGAAAAAAAGAGTAAAAATTGCAGTTTCTCAGCAGTTTCCAACAAAATTCAACCAGAGAGAGAGAGAGAGAGAGTTGAGACTTCAGAGTCGAGACTCGGTTTTCCTTTGCCTGCTCTTCCGCGTCTTCTCTCTCTCTATTAACCGAGTTTCTCAGCTTTCCTTCCATTCCGTATCTCACCTTCTCCTCTCTCTCTCTCTCTAGAAACCCCTTTCTTTCTCTCTCTATAATAGATATACACACACATATACATATACATTCGAAGAAAAGATCTTGAACTGCCTTCTGGGTTCGTCTAAGATAATATTAATAACTCTTCTCGTGATCAGTTTCTGCACTTTCTCAGGTACCCAATTTTTTTTTTTTTTTTCCATTTTTGTTGAGTCGATTTAAGCTTTTTTTCTTTCTGGGTTTTGTCTTTGTTAACCTCTTGTGAAGAAAGAATGATGCGAAGGTGGTTTGACTTTTGTGTCGTGGTTGTTAAGAATGGTGGAAAGTCTAGTCAAGCAAGTTAGAGATTGTTCTTCTTTTAAGGTCACTGAAGATTTTAGATTTTCGAAAAATTAGATGGTGATAGAGAATAATATAGACCTTGAAGTTGATTTCTTATGTTTGTTCAACAATTTGTTGATCTCAGCTGACAAACGAGGCATGTGGGCACTTTTGTAACTCTTGGAGTTATTACTTTTGGTTTTGATTCTAATTATTGAAAATTTGCCTTAAAATGCTTTTTTTTTTTTTAATTTATTGATGAGATTTTTTTACTCCATAGTCCATAACTATAATATTTGTTTTGTTGTGTTCTTTTCATGTCTTATATATGCAACTGTATGGTTCTGTAATTGGGTCTTGTCATGTCTCCTTTTTCTGCTTTTTGAACCGTTATAATAGTTCTTTTGAGTCCTATTGTGAAGCCTTTTTTCAAATTTCCTTTTAATTTCCTTTTTCCTACAGTTGTGAACCTCTTTTTCTTGGGTCCTTTTGGACAATCTAACATTGTGTGTGTGCATTGTTTTATCCTTTTTTTTACAGGACTTGTTGATTGTGCCGATTTCATAATATAGCTGTCTCTGTTTGTTTGAAGTCTCTGCATCTTTTTTCCCATTGCCTTGCGAAATCATTACTCAATCTTCGCACCCTGAAAAAATGTTCGGCCTAAAGAAATCTCCTCTAAAGCTTAGCAAACATAAGACGGTTGATCCCGTATATCCCAATACCTCTGACAAGAACCCTTTTGACTCCGATGATGAATTTGATGCCAAGCCGAAACTTAATCCTTCAAGGAGGACATCTTCCGAACCCACATTGTTCGGATCCGATTCTACCACCAACCCTTTTGACGATGATCATGATCATGGCAGAGGAACCTCATCCTCTTCCTATTCCCACGCAGCCACTTCCTCGGCAAGGAACCAGTACAAGAACGATTTTAGAGACTCGGGGGGGTTGGAGGGCCAGTCTGTGCAAGAGTTGGAGGGCTACGCGGTGTACAAGGCCGAAGAGACCACAAAGTCGGTCAATAACTGTCTCAAGATCGCTGAGGACATAAGAGAGGATGCTACTAAGACTTTGGTTCTCCTGCATCATCAGGGCGAGCAAATTACCAGGACCCACGCAGCGGCTGCCAACATTGATTATGACCTTAGTCGGGTAAGTTTTCATTAAAAATTCAAAATCAAACCGTTTCTTTCATGGGAACAACTGATTATTAAGTCTTTTGTGTTGATAGTTGATAAATTCCATTATATTATTATTATTATTATTATTATTATTATTATTTGCATACCATTTTTATAACTGTTAACACCGGATACAGTGTAGGTGAGAAAAAAGTGTATTTGTTACCAATCTGGAGACTTTGTCTTCTCTTTGTAGTTGAATTTATATGAATGTTCTATTTGTGGTATTTGCATCGCCTGGATTTGTTTCCATGCCGAAGCCTTAATCAGAGAAATTTTATAGGAACTTCTCTATTCAGGTCTTGCCCTGATATTATGAAATTATGGAGTCAGACAAACGCACACACGTAAACAGACTGATACAAGAGACCTCTGCAACTTTATCAATATAATTTCAGCGTCTTGTTTAAAGCGAGCTGCACAAATTTATGACAATGAAATGACTGTTTCAGGGTGAGAAGCTTCTGGGAAACCTTGGGGGAATCTTCTCGAAGACTTGGAAGCCTAAGAAGACCCGTCAAATACAAGGCCCTGTCATAACAGGAGGTGAGCTATTCAGTTCTTTGTTTCTATATCCAACTCATAACGATCGTTACAGATTAAATTAAACTGTGGTTAAGAAAATATTTTATTGAAAACATATGGAACAAAGCAAATTTTTCGTTTTTCTTGAGTTATGGTTTCACTTGCTACGTTGCGTTTTTCCATATGTTGATGCCTCGTTTCTTTTTTGTTTGTATAACCAGGATATGCAGACGAAGCCCAACGAAAAGGTGGACACATGGAGCAGAGAGAGAAGTTGGGATTGGCCCCCGTTCCCAAAGTACGATCAAAGACGCAAACGCTGCATGCTGAAGAAACTGATGATTCTTACCAGAAAGTTGAGGTTCGTATTAACATTATTTTTCAGTGAGTGAAGTGGCGAATGTTAATATTAGACAAAATTAACCTTTTTTTTTCTTGCATATGCTTTTCTTTAAAAAGTCTTATCTGAATTCAAACGTTGTTATGTTCTGCTTTTGACTCTTAAATACATTATTTCATCAAACCAGGTAGAGAAGGCGAAGCAGGACGATGCGCTGTCAGATTTAAGCAATCTGTTGGGAGAGCTGAAGGACATGGCCGTTGACATGGGGACTGAAATTGAGAGGTCAGTGCTCAGTAGTTACCGTCCACAACGAAGATCCAGTCAAAACACATTGTTCACATTCTTTTTCGATCACAGTTCACTGATAATGGCTAAACCTATCTAATTGGTATTACATTACGAATGCTGCAGGCATAACAAAGCGATTGATCATACGTACGGTGATATTGACGAGCTCAATTCGCGTATCAAAGGTGCCAACCAGCGTGGTCGGCATTTGCTTAGAAAGTGAAGAGTATGTTCGGCATACTCCTGCTAGTTCTCTTGCTTTGTGGCTCCTTCTGGCCGTTCATATTATCTGGATTTAAACTTTTTTATTTTTTTTCCTTTCCTTTCCTTTCTTGCATTTGAAGTTTGTATACAACTTTGATATTAAGACAAAGTTACTCTTTGCTAGTTGTCAAATTTGTATTTCCTTGTTCATAATTCCACGAAAAGCCTCCAAAAGCCTATGCCGAAATTTCCAAAGTTGATTTATAGCTTCATTCATATTAAACAAGGCTGTCAAATTGCCATTACATCATTAGCAAGGAAATTACGAGGATTCTAATTTAAATTTTGCGGTTAAATACAGTTAATACAACTCGTGTCTATTTTAGTTTCTCTCTTGTGAATAGAATAAGTAGACGGTTGTTAAACAATGACATATTTGGTTCGGAAAAAATAGATGTTTGGGAAAAATATTGACAAATATCCAATATTTGTGGAGTGCCAAAAGTGTCTAAAATGTTCATTGTTTTTAATATTATTTGATAATAATTATTTGGCCCAAGACAATAGCATTAAAAAGGCTCTCAAACTTTCTAGAAATCTCTTTTTAGGTGTTACATGCGAAATACATATTGTTGTCAGTGATTTCTCGTCACACAGTAAGTCCAAGGGCGGTATCCAATTCATTTTCAAGAAATCCAGAAACCCCGACTCCACCGAACCAAGCGAAAGTCACCCCTCCGTGGGAGCGCTCTTCAGAGAAAGGACAGGAGGTGATTATCGAAGATGATCCCCGACCCTACGCCCCCGGAGGAAAAACATTACAAGAAAAGAATTTCCATTCTTCCAGAAAGCCTTCCTGGTGAAGGACCAACATTTCACGACAAAGTCCTCAAAGGCGGTATACCCCCGAAGGAGTTTGCCACGAAGGAAGGACCATTCGACGGAGACTCGGCCCTCGGAGTCATCGACCCTCGGTCATAGAACGTTGGACCGAGGGATCACAGATCTCAATTATTCTCCCTCGGGCAGGGAATTCACTGTAGCGACAGACTTATCCTGCCGCAGTCAGGTTAACTGCTCTCGGCAGGTGGGCAGCTTTATTAGGTGAATTAAACCCGTGACTTAGGGGATTTGACATTTTGTCTTTTCCCAACTGTAGCTCTCTTCTTCGCTTATAAGAGTAGGAGTAGTGACAGTTGAAAAGGGAGAGGGATATACTTTCAATGACAAATATATCAAAAACACAGTGGACGTAGGCTATTACTCTCCATGAGGGCCGAACCACTTTATACTTCTCCGTGTGATTATTTACTTAAAAACTTTTATTATTTTTCATTGCCGCATCACACACTAGAGGTGCGGATCTCGTCGTTGGTTCAAATTATACACCAACAGATTGGCGCTAGAAGGAGGGCGGCCCGAACCTCCGGGCAAGCCTTTCCATTCCAGTTTTCTTCCAAGCTTTTTTCCGGGAGTCTCATCGTCACCTATGATCGGAGATCATGGCGCCGACGACCAGACAAACGGGAAAGAAACCCCATATATCCCAAGTTGGGTGATAGTTAGCGTAAAAGATCTTCGGCTCATCATCACCAACATCCGCAGTTCATCACCGGCAGGGGATGAACGGACGAGCTCCAGGCGTGGATCCGGACAAAGGGGAACAGGCCGCCGCTGTGGTGGTTGCCGAGGGCTTCTCCGAAAGAGACCCGAAGCCAACCACCCGGTGGGGGACACGCTCAAGCCGGCCGCCATCACAGGTGGAGATCTAACAGTAAACCTCCCGGAGGACTGGCGGTGGACCTTCCGGAAGCCCAGAGGCACAGAGGCACATCCATTAATGGCCCAAACCGGAAGATCCCGACCAACCAAGGAGTTATACTCTTTCCGCATAAGGCGAGCTGGGTCTTTACCTCCGAGAATCACTGAGGCATGCTCCGTCGCAGACGGAACGCCGCCCCAAGTGATCACGACGCCAGACGGTGACCCAGTTTCACGAACGGCTGCAGTCCGGAGGACTGCGAAAGTTAAGCCTCGCCTCTCCCACTTCTTCCTTGCCCCCGTTGTTAATGCACCCCAAAGTGTGTCTTTTGGTCGTAGACCAATGGCGCAGGAGAGAGGGTTTGGGGGAAGACAAACCAGAGGTCTCTGACCACAGCCGATGTAGTCAGGGCATCTCAAGGAGAGGAAGCCGCACCTTCCGGCCAGGCACGGGATGTCCTCGTACGCGTCGTGCATGGCTCAAAGCAAGCCGGCGAGAAACAGGCATAGCACTAGCCCCCAAAGGGGCTATCGGAGTCGAGTGAGAAGGTGCCTCTGCTACCAGGGCAGACCGCCAGACCCGCGAATCTCGCCTGAACAGGAGATTGGCGAGAAAAACGGTCGCCACAACGACAGTTCCCTCTTGCTCACTCACCAAACGCCGTCGTTTTCGCTCATCGCCCAGTACATTACGGCCAATACTCTTTTGTTAACTCGGAGCACCCTCGGGTACTCCGGGCATAGCTTCAGGCGTGCCAAAACGAAGAGACGGCTCGATTGACCACCAAAGTACATCTGACGGCAACTGAGTCGCCCGCGATCAGAAGTTGTCCGCGGGGTAAGGTTCCGGAGGGATCTTGCCGCGTAGCCAGTTAGCTGGCCAAGACCGCAAACTCGATGTGTAAAGGATGGAACCGCGAAGCGGATGAATCCTATAAGCATCACTCAACGGCTCTTCTTGACCGCGGAGTCTTCAGATCACTTGGGGACCCCCGGGGCACTAGAAAGAAATAGATGTGCTCTATAAATTACCCCGAAGGCGAGCGAAACTAGAACGTGAGAATTCCGAAAGGTTCGCGTAGATTTTACTCGCTGAGGCTTCCCACCGCCGAAAGATGAATCTTGTCAGGTCTCTCTCTCGATGAGAACTTCTTCAAAGATTAACTTGGGAAGTTGGGCCAAATGTCTCCTAGAACCATTCTATCCTTCGTAGAAGGAAGAAGATCTAGGCGCGCTCAAAGGAGGAACTCCGAGGCGGAAGGGACTAGAATCTCTCGAAAGAAGGTCTAAACCGCCGGTGTGTTAAGACAAAAGGTCCTGCCCCATTCAAAAGCACCGGGAACCGCTGCAAGCAATGGGGTACTAGCAAATCTCGATGAATACAAGATCTAACCGAGTACGCCCCCGAAGAAGCCTGGTTCGGGATAATCCTTCGGAGAAGGAACAACCTGCGACTAAACAGTGCATTCAAGGAGGTATACTCCGGTTCCAATCTGATGTCTAATCGTATAGTTTGCTAGGTATAACCCTCGGAGAGAGCATGACTCAGACGAGTTGTAGTCCTCGTAGAGGACACGACGAGCGACTATATGGATAGTCCCGGAGGGATTGGATCATATAGTCGGAGGTCACAGCGTGAAGAAGGTAGTATTTACACTTTAAACCTTATACTTCGAGTAACCAATGATCTCTTTTATAGGTAACCACGGTGTTCCACCATTAAAAGAAGCACGGACGAGCTTCTCCGGCGGAGCGAGGATCGAGATGTTACCGGAGTCAACAAGATCCAGGGCCAGAAGGACAATTGTTCCCGTAGGGATCAAGCACCGTTTCCCTATCAGAGGAATCAAGGATTAGAGGAACGTCTGGTTCCGGAGGAATTAGACCTCGTTTCTCCGTCAACGGGATTACTTTCATACTAGGCCACCAAGATTCGGTGCAGCTGAAGTTGCTTCCACGAGGCTTCCTTCGCGGCAGGAGATGCATTCCCAGCAAATTGAATTCGATCAAGAAGAATCCCAAGCAACACGAATCGCGCCGCTGGGATTGGGGGGCAGATGTTGTCAGTGATTTCTCGTCACACAGTAAGTCCAAGGGCGGTATCCAATTCATTTTCAAGAAATCCAGAAACCCCGACTCCACCGAACCAAGCGAAAGTCACCCCTCCGTGGGAGCGCTCTTCAGAGAAAGGACAGGAGGTGATTATCGAAGATGATCCCCGACCCTACGCCCCCGGAGGAAAAACATTACAAGAAAAGAATTTCCATTCTTCCAGAAAGCCTTCCTGGTGAAGGACCAACATTTCACGACAAAGTCCTCAAAGGCGGTATACCCCCGAAGGAGTTTGCCACGAAGGAAGGACCATTCGACGGAGACTCGGCCCTCGGAGTCATCGACCCTCGGTCATAGAACGTTGGACCGAGGGATCACAGATCTCAATTATTCTCCCTCGGGCAGGGAATTCACTGTAGCGACAGACTTATCCTGCCGCAGTCAGGTTAACTGCTCTCGGCAGGTGGGCAGCTTTATTAGGTGAATTAAACCCGTGACTTAGGGGATTTGACATTTTGTCTTTTCCCAACTGTAGCTCTCTTCTTCGCTTATAAGAGTAGGAGTAGTGACAGTTGAAAAGGGAGAGGGATATACTTTCAATGACAAATATATCAAAAACACAGTGGACGTAGGCTATTACTCTCCATGAGGGCCGAACCACTTTATACTTCTCCGTGTGATTATTTACTTAAAAACTTTTATTATTTTTCATTGCCGCATCACACACTAGAGGTGCGGATCTCGTCGTTGGTTCAAATTATACACCAACACATATATTCTATATTTTTTCTACTCTACTATCAAGTGTTTCTTATCTAACAAATGCAAAAAATTGCAACATTAAGTACTTATTTTTTTCTCAACAAATTTGCACTAGTTTTACTGAAGAAAATATTTTAGAGCATGCCGAGAACTGACATTCTATAAATCAAAATTTTGACAACTACATAGGTATCAACATTTCAATCATTGTCGAGAATGATATTAGAAATGCTCAAAATTTGATGCGCCTGGTCAAAATACGACCCGATTTATAGTTTTGATAGCGGGTTGAATCCGTCTTTCGGGTGCCAAGATCGATTTTCCGGCTTAGCTTGCCGCGAGAAATGGTGTAGTGTCGCTTCGACATGCTCATTCGTCGAGTGCAGGTACAAGCTTCGCGAGGACCACGATGATTCTTTCTTTCCCTTGCGCCCTCCGAGCTTGAATGTGCTCAGAACCATCGCATGCTATGGCCCCGCGAGCGACCACGCAGAGGCTCGAGGGGTGGCAGTGGCACGTCCTGCAGGGTGTGTGGGGACTCGTCAAGGCCGGTCGTGTTCGATGCGCGGGCCTTGCAAGGCCAACTCTGCTCGGCCGGCCACACGAGTGTGGCTTGCTCTTCCAATCCGACGTGCTGATTCTCTCAAACACATCTCATAGTTTACATAGCAACCAATATAAGACCAATGCTTTAAAACAAGGCTCTATATTTCCTTTTAACGAACCATGCCTTTGTATTACCATTGAATTTCTACGATCAATCTAGTAGCTTATTTTCCTATTAACACGAATGCTTTGAAAACCAAAACAATAATTCATTCATTAAGCAAAGCAAACCACATTATTAGATATATATATTCATCATTATCAATATCATCAAAATGTAATCTCAGCAAAGCCCACAACTCATTCAATTCACAAAAAACCCCCAATTTTCCATATCAAAAGAAACAAATTTTTTCTCGAGGGCTACAAGAACAAGTACCGACCAAAAAACATTGGGAAACCCTAATTCAGGATGGATCGGAGATTGGGGAGCGATCTAGCGAGGGTGGACATCCATGACGCTCTTGATGTTGGGGGAGTAGAGGCGGTAGACGACGGCCTGCCTCCGGGCGACCTCGAGCTGCGACTTTCCGTCGGAGAACGCGGCGGACGCGGCGGCCGGGTCCGACAGGGTCCGGCTCTGGCGGAAGGCGTCGGCGGCGCGGCGCTTGGTGTACTCCCTGATGTTGTAGTCGCTGAACTCGCGCGCCGTCCGCAGCAGCGACCGGAAGAGAGAGAGGACCTCTGCTCTGCTCGGTGTCGACGCCATTTCTAGAGAGAGACCCAAAGGAGGGTTCAGGGGGATTTAAGTTATGGAGGTTTTGGAGGTGTGAGATAGTAAGGTCAAAGGTGTTTTAAGTAGAGTTAATTGAAGAAAAGAAAAAGGGAAATAGTAAGAAATAGCCAAAAATAAAATTTGTTTTTAAAGTCCAGTCTATGTTTCAAAAAATTAAAACAATAGCCATGTTACGAATTGTGTAACAGAAAAGTATCACATAAAATATAACATATTTGTAAATATTTATAAAATATTTTGTAACACTTCCAGTTTTACTCATTATTTTTTGAAGTGTTAAATAATATCTTACAAATATTTATAGATCTGTTATATTTTGTGTGACACTTTTTTGTTATACAATTCGTAACATGGCTATTTTTTTAATTTTTTAAAACACAGGCTATCATTTAAAACAAACATTTAATTTTGGCCTATTTTTGCAACTCACCAAACTATAGGAATTGTAGAATATGTATTGATCCCCTAAATTATTTGGCAATTCGGTTAGGTAAATAATTATTTTAGACGGTGTGTGTTTAAAAAATAGTTACAATTTTAAAAAAATTAAAAATTAGTCATAAAATTATAAAAATTTCTGATAATAATAAAAATATAAATAAAAATACTGTAAAAAATGTCTGACATTAAGCAAAAATTTTGTCAAAAATTTCTTACATGACTAGTTTTAAATTTTTTAAAACTTGACTATTTTTTAAAATTATTTTATAAACAGTGGCTATTTTCTTAAAAATCCTAAAAAATAATAATAATAATAATAATAAACAAGTTATCGATAAAAGGAGTTTTAGAACTAGGCTAAAATAAGATCTTACCAATAATACTTGAACGATCAAAATGTGATTAACCATTTGAAAATTCAATCAAATTGTGTCAGTCAATTTTTTTTTTATTATTTATTATAGAGTGATAATTCGAATGATACAAGTTCTCTAATTTGGAGCTTAATGTCCTATATTCAAATTTTAGAGTGTGTTGCGGTTTTGATATAAGGTACTTAGTTGTCTAGGCTACTCTTTAGATTACCTTTAGAAATTCTTTTAGTTTTAAGTTTAGAAAAATTAGAGTGCAAAAATTCATGTACAAATTCATAAATTTGACATTTAAATTTTTGAATGAAAATTTTAATATAGCATTATGCTAATTTTTTAAGGATTAGTAATAGTTTCATGAAATTGAAGAATTAAACATTTTCATATTTGATACACGTGTATAATATTTTTGATACAAGTGTACTATAAATATGATACACGCATATTTGATATGAAATGACTAATTTCTTAATTTCATGAAATTAGGGCTAAATATTTCTTAAAAAATTAGCTAGAAGTTTTATTAAATCCTTAAAAATTTCTAAAAAAAAATATGCATTTAGTACTGTCGCCGCTTGTTTTTCTCTCAAAATTATGTTGACGTAGATTTACTTAATTAATAAATATGTAAAATTAAATTGATAAAATTTTTCTCATTCCAATATTATTATTTTATAGAGGTTTTACTTTTTATTATTTTTTAAGGGATTATATTACATTATATTATATCATATTATATTATTTGTTCTCAAAACGTATTACCTATTCTTTCTATATTATGCTGTTATAAAGAAATAAAAAGAAAGATGTGATAGATATATGTTGAAGGAATGATAGCACAAATCATGATTTTCAATTAGAAGTTGCAGGGATATTAGGTATCATTACTAAGATACATCGGATAATTACAACTCCTGTTACACTGAGTACCACAAAACAGATATTAATTTGCCATTTTTTCTCCTTCACATTTTAACAATAACACTAGTTGTTCTGAAAAAAAAAAAAAAACTCAGAGCAGTTTTTGTTTTTCTCGTAATTCCAAACTAAATCTCAAAACCAAGCAATAATTTTCAATTCGATAGTTCAGGAGACACTCCAAGCGTACATTTGAATAATTATAACAATTTTAGTCATATAAGAATACTACAATAACATATATAAATTTGTCTTATTTTTCTCATATACAGTTTATAAATAGCACTATATGGTCTTAAATCTTTTATGTTTTGAGAACTCAGAGCAGTACTTGTTTATGCACTGCTAAGAGAACTTACAATTGCCCTAATAAGCTTACAATTATGCAACACATGTATAGAGTACATTGAAGAAAGGCTTGGGGGACACAAGCAGAGCATCACGCGCAAGCCGGGGCGTCAAAGTTAGGCAACACGACGAATTTGATGGACCTCGGAGCGATAGAGACCACAGAATTTTCAGCCACAAAGGCTGGTTCCAATGTCGGAATGTCTCCGTTATTCGTAAGCTTCAATGGAGTGCCATTCAGAAGCATTGTTTTGCTTCTCAAGCGTCCGTTTTCCGGAGTCAAGCTGTATTCTTCTCTGTACAATGGTCCGTCCGACGATTTTCGTCCAACCCATGCAACCGTTC
Source organism: Boehmeria nivea var. tenacissima (assembly GCA_018132145.1). NCBI lineage: Eukaryota > Viridiplantae > Streptophyta > Magnoliopsida > Rosales > Urticaceae > Boehmeria > Boehmeria nivea. The sequence goes on from CM030882.1 coordinate 6,994,140, forward strand.
GTTTAACACTGCGCACAAAGGAACTTTGCCTGTGAATGCTATTGGTTTCTCTGCGCATATGGCTCAAGCCGTTTTCAATGTTGAGAATGAACTCGGTCTGATTGCTTAGGTTGATGAGAAGTAGAGTTACACCAGACTGAAACAAGTAGATGAAAGTCATAAAATCAGTCTCTAAAACCGGCGATTCAGATTATGAGAAAGACAGGCAATGTACACAAGCATCAAGAATGCTTTTCGGAGATAGCATCTAAATAGGTTTAGTTATCTTATGTGGCTTTTTAGATTAAAAAATTGGGAACAAAATTATATTTTTTGTTGATAGTATGAGGAAATTTGTATGAAGATGCAACATAATATAATTTTTTGATGAAATAAAACTCCTCTTTGAACCATTAGGCAAGGATATAATGAAAGAAAATTTGGCATGAAAAAATGCCTTACTCTTCCTTTGGAACAATGGGCATAAGAACGTAGAAACGGTGAAGTGTCGCTCTTAATAGAAAGAACACCTTCTCCCATAAGTTGATGCCAGAGAAGTGCACTTTTCAGAAACAAAGCAAAAACAAAGGCATGATTTGCATTAGATAAAAGTTACAAGTGAAATAGAGAATGTTTGGTGATTTGGCCACTCTCTAACCTGTAGTAATCGGGGTTTGGGACAAATGTGGTTCGGTCGAGGAGACCATAATTGCCACCAATTAGAGACTGTCTGCAATATACTTTGGAATTATACTTCGCTGCCATTCCAAGCTGATCTAAGTACCTTATGTTCCCAAATGTTTAAAAAGCAAAATATTCAGCAAAAAAAAGAATGTCACTAACAAAATAACCCAAATAAAAAACGAACAAACTCATGATGCAAGGCAACTAAGATTACCAAAAGCTATCGATAAATGTGTCAGACACATCACGACCGCCACTGTTGTAGGCCCCTCCAGACTCGCCAACCCATGCAGAAGCCCAAGGACCGTGCTGTTTTATGGTTTGTTCAAGGTCGATGAATGTCGCCGCTGTCTTGTTCAAGTAATGGGGACTCAAGATTTTACTCACAAGACTGGGATCGTCACCTGGCAACACACAAAAACGGCATTGTAGAGCAGAAGAGATAAAACTCGTAGGAAAGTCGCGTGTTTGATGATCTTTAGAGATTTAAGCTGTTATCCAAGTAAATGTAGAATGTATTAAATAGCCTCATCCTAAATGACCTTGTTATATGAGTCAAACAGATTCCCCTAATATAGGAACCTAGTTCGACCATATGTTACGTCCTCTGTTAAAAATCTCAAGATAGAATATCATCTTTAAACGAATTACATAGACATTTTCCAGAGAGAAATATGAAGTTATTGTTTTCTATTTTGGTGACAAGCGTTCATCAAGAATACTTTACAAAATATGATCAATCCATCTACTATGTCATTTACGTGGAGTTAAGAACTTCTTTAACGAATTCCTGTTGTTTAAATGATGGTAAAAAAGATACCATATGCACTAAACTTATTCAGTAAAAGAAAAGATTGTGTCCTCTACTTAGCGTAGGAACAGAAGCAATCAATCAACCACAAAAGTCAGATTGAAGAAGATGAGTCAAGCAGAAGAAAAGCTCTCAATCTCTATTTTCATTCATCGACAAGACTGCGTATTTCCAGATACACGAACAGGACTTGTAGTTCTAATAAAATCCAAACGACATAGTATAAGCACTCTTAACAAATGACTTAAGCCCCCATTAGATGAAAAGGAATTAAAATACCATAGCACAAACAACCAAAGTTGCTAACAAATGACAAGCTAAGCCATAAGGAAGTAACGATAATAAAAGGGCAGTTAGATAGTATGATGCTATTGCATCACGACTTTTCCCATCCCAAGAGGTTAATACGAGTCTTAGTCAAAAAAGGAAAAAAGTATTGGAGAATCAAAGAATGTAAAGAAAACCGATGCTTATTGAGATGGAAAGTAAAGTAAAGCTTACGCGAAAATTACAACATAGGCATATTTATACATGGTAAAAGGTTTCGGTACCAAGTGTATATTACCTGGACCGAGATTGTAGATGTGATGGGTAACAATATTGACTACACCAGAACCTGTAGCCTGTAGAAGCTTAGCGAACCAATTCTCTTCATAGAACCCTCCTGGTGCAAGTAGTGAAGGTTTTGTGGTGGACGTCGCGTATATCTCATCGATTATTTTTTTGAGATTGAGCAAGTCTTTTGCATATTGTTCGGCGCTAACACTTGCTCCTACTCCACTTCCGCTCAGCTCGTTACCTGCAGTGACATTGGCCCGGACGAAGTTAAAGCCAGAAAGAAACATAACAGATCATAAAGAAGAAAAAAGAAGTAATTATAGTCACTTGTCTATACCAAACTCCCATGAATCAATCTGATATCCCTTTGAAACAGTATATTTTATGAACTCGTAAGCATTGCTCGAGTCCCAATCGCCTCCCCAAGCACTCCTGTGGATAGGATGTCTCCCGTAGAGCGCGTTCAAGCCAAACGTCAGAACGGCCCTGAAAACATCAGAGAAAAATAATTGTAATATAAAAAGCTGTTTATAAGAAAAAAGAATCGGAAAAGTATTTTTACAGACAGAAAAATCTTACCCAGTCTTTCTGAAGAGGAGGTTGAGATCATCCCACCTACTCATGTGTAAACATCCCCTCGAAAATCCAAACAAGCCATCTCTCTTCTTTTGAAATGGATGGCAAGGAAGTTTCATACTTTCAAAATCATACAACACTCGGTCTTGCAGAGAACCCCCGATTCTGATCCTCAATGGCTTGAACGCTGTCAAGCAACTAGTCTTAGAAAAGGAAGAACGGCGTTGACACAATATGTTAATTACACAACCTAAATGCTTAATCGTTCACTTCAATTAATCAGCAGAAACTTCTAATGCTCCATTAGAAAATCATTCAATTTTTCCCAAATATTGAACACTTCGTACTAATGTAAACCAACAAACCTTGGATCGCCTTGGCAAGTAAAGGATTGGCCAAATCCTGAAGAAAAACAAAACAAAACAAAAACATGATGTTGATTAAATCGAAAACAAAAGGTTAAAGTAGAAGCATGATTTTCAAGTTCCTACCAAGTTCATCGCGGAGGTATACCCCCACGGGCATTGGTTGTAGTTACATTTGTCGTGAGGCCACCAATCAATGGTGGCACATATAAAATTCTTATCAACTTCGGCCGTGGCTCTCGTTCCATCAACTAAAATATTCACATTCACGGTATCTTGTACTTGACAAAAAATAGCAGGGAGCGAAATCAGAACGATGACTAAAGAGAGAAATCCCATCTATCAATCGAATAGAGTAGTCCGAGCACCAACGCGACTAATTCGGCTGCACATCAAAACAATAAAGTTCAGAATAAGAACAAAATCTTGTTCTCAACTTACACAGGTCCATAGATTTTGGATCAAACCTGTGTGCCTGCAATGGTCATTTTTTGTTAGAGATGTAAATTATTATTCATTGTTTTACATACTAGTTTACAGTTGATAGAAGCCAAATGTAGATAACTATAAAGGGATCCAAAAACATAAAACTGCATAGAGATTTCTAAGCTTAGAAATGGGTTTGACAGAGCAGACTCAACAATAAAAGAAAGAGAATTGTGTCAAAAATTCAAACCTGTGGAATAAGCCTTTCTTTACACGCCAATTATTGGACATACGATAGTATTAACACCAACAAATTTAGATCTCAAGTTTTAAGTTTCAACATAATACCAAACTGGTATTGTTTACATACATGAAGGAGAGAAAGTAAAGCGTTTCACTCAATCATTAATTTAACTTGTTCAAAAGAAAAAAAAAAATATGACAAATCTGAGGCTTTTGAACTTCCAATTACTTATTAAAACAGAGAGAAAATTCCTAATTGAATAGGAAAAACGAACAACCGGCTGAAATTTGCAACAAGTTAAAAAGATTTCAAGAATCAATGAATAAACACAAACTTAATTGTAGATCATTGTATGGATAAAGAATCAACTTACAAAGAAAAGCAGATAAAGATAGAGAAAAATCTGTACTAACCCAGATAAGAACCAATCTCAAATGAGAAAATTTCAACATCAAACTCAGACAATGAAGTTTTAAAAGCTCTCAAGCAACTTCCTTCAGATACAAAAATAAAATGGCACAATTAACCTCTGATATCACTCTCTCTCTCTCTCTCTCTCTCTCTCTCTTCACACTGTTGGAGTAATTACAGTGTAGTGACAAGTGAACCATTCACTGAAGTACATGAACACTGTGTCTAACAAAAAGGGTCGGTCTTTGATTGTTGTAGATAATTCGGATGAGTCCAAAAATCCAGCTAAATTAGGCTAAGATTTTCAGGTTTTGAGCAGTATGGGCTTGTCTCAGGGGTTAATGTGTGAAACAGTTAAGTATCTTTTTAGAGAAATTAAAAAAAAAAAATAGCTTGGGAATTTAAAAAATATAAAATATAGAATATAGAATATCATTTTTGTGACACGTGTTTCATCATTATTTGCTCACATTTTTTGGGTTTAGCTTTAAGTTGAAGTTATGTTATGTCTGTGCGTACGAAATCATTCCTTCCCAGACCATTATGTTCTTTTTGGGTTTTGCTTCTGGTTTTAGGGATGTCTTAATGATTTATTTCTTGGTGTCTTTGTTTTGTTGGACAGTTTTGACTATGGTTTTTAGTGGGTATTATAATATAATGAAGCAGTTTAAATAAAGAATTCAGGGTAGTTAGTTTTTTAATGAGGTTATTGTTCAAACTTCAGTAATATTCTATTGGGGAATCATGCCTAAGAGAATTAATTAAACTAATAATGAGTTTAGAGTCTAGAGACTCTATTTTAATAATGAGAGACTTCTTGTACTACTAGTTTTTAAACATGAGCCATTTTAATTTTGTTGAATTTATTTAGGTAATTTTAAGAAAATAGCCACTGTTTATAAAATAATTTTAAAAAATTGTCACAGTTTCAAAAAATTTAAAAACTAACCAAGTAAGAAATTTTTTAACAAAATTTTTGCCTAATGTCAGAAATTTCTGACATTTTTTTATGTGTATTTTTATTATTGTAAAAATTTCTTACAGTTTTATAGCTAGTTTTTAAATTTTTTAAAACTATAGCTATTTTTTAAAAACACACAGTCCAAAATGACTATTTATCTAACTGACACATTTATTTATTCTTAGTATAAATGTTTGCATATTAAAATATGATATTGACAATATATGTTTTTTTTTTAATTTTAATAAATAAGCGTATTTTTGTCATTTTGATCAATTTAAGGGTTGATTTATTATTTACAAATTTTTTGGGGACAATTTTTAATTTTTGTTAAAACCTAAAATAGAAATGAAAAACCTAAAAACGAAAGAAAAAACAAAACTACATTTTCCAATGAAAAAAATGTAGCAAATTGGGTGTCAAGATGTTGAGTAAAAAAAATCAATCCAACCTTGCAAAATATAATAATTCTAAGACCACTCAGGTTGAAAAACGACCATTACAATGTTTAGAAAAAAAAAAAAAAGAATGAGAATTTCATAAAAATCCCTAAAAATTTGCCAAAACCCCAAAAAAGCCTTTTTGTCCAAATTTTTTACGATAACGAAAAAAAAATAATAACTATGGGACGAGCAAGTCTCAACAGGCACATGTCTCTCATGCGCCCGCACGAAGTTTAAGACCCCAACCTCATTTTGATAGATTTTGGCACCCAAACTAACTCTCTGTGTACAGAAACAAAATCGAACTTGGAAATTTCAATTAGTAATTTGTCTACATAAAGGTGTAGTGCAATTATTTTGTTATTATTATAGACCTTATTTTATTTTATTTAATTTTTATCAATAATATGATTTTTGTTTCTTTTTAATGTCCATTCAATTGAACATGAGTGTTGGTTCAAGAGGCATTTTCAGAGGATAAAATTTTTAATATTTTTATGTAAAACTTGCATATGCTTTACACTATTCTTATGAAATTAATTGCTTAGCATGTATTTTCGTTCTCCAACTCTTTGTACTGTCTTTTTCTTAAATTGCAAATTTACCATTTTCTTTTATTTTGTGTTTCTGCTGTTGCGTTGTCTTTGTAATAAATTATTATGTTATATTATTTAAAAATAAAAATAATTCAATATTGATACAACACAACGGCAAAATTAAGACATCATATTCGTAAGTCGTAACCTAAAAGAAAACATCATATGTAATTTAGATATAAAAGCTAATGCAACTTTAATTAATTTTCTACGTCTAAATAATTGAAAAGTTATTGGTCAACAAACACATATAATGCGCACTATACTTTTATAGGCGAGCCAATGAGTGCCGATAGATTGTGGCAATACCTATAACATCTATCTATGAATCGACGCATTTATATTCATTATGATATAATCCTTCATAAATCCCTAACCGAAAATCAACATTTCACCTAACCAAGCCTCTATTTGGTGCCAGGTAAATAAAATAGGAGGGATGGAAAAATTAAAAAGGAAAGAGAATACAAGTGATATATATCTATATAATAGAACCAGATATTTGGTATAGGGAAATTGCACTAAATAGCAAAAAAAAAAAAATTACGCTTTTTAAAAATAATACTTGTTTTAAAATATTAAAAGAATAACAATGTCATTTGCTTAGTTAAAATTTGAAGTGTTACTTGTGTTTAGATAAATTTGTCATTAACTTGGTAGTGGAAAATCAAGTGATGGATCGCAATATGGAAGTGGTGGGACTTAGCAAAAAGAAGAAAACATCATAAATTCACCGAGCTCGCTTGGGAGATGGCTCGGCTACGACACTTTTTGCCAGTTCATGGTGGGAAGAGGCGCTGAAGTTCGCATGGTGGTTGACCAAAGCAGCCGAGAGCGAGAAACGATGACCTTAGACTGCAGCGCAAAGAATCGTGCTGGTGCGGGTGGCCAAGCACAGCCACGTTACTCCTTGTCTCGCTATGGGGTTTTAGCTTTATCCTTTTTTTTTCTTTTTTTTTTCTTTTTTTTTTCTTAAGGGGATTTTGATATTGGTGGTTTGGTTGGTTTTAGTTTTGAAAGGAAAGTTGGGAGATTTTGTGGCTATATTCTTATTAGATGTGAAAATGCAAGCTTTATGCTTATGATTCTTACCGTCACAAAAAGGTTGAATAGTTGAATAGAGTGAGAATATTTTGGTGGATGTTTTGGGTTGTATGGTTTTTTAAATATAAAAAGATGGATTTATTTAATATTTATAAGATTTGGGGTTATTAAGTGAAATTTTTTTACAATTATTTGAGTTTATTAGAAATTGTAATCTTAAAATAATGATAAAAAAAGATAATAAATGACTGTCACATCATTCTTTTATCCACTTAACTTTACGAATGGTCCAATATAGTTGACGAGTCAAACTTCAGAAACTTGAGAACGATATCTAATTACTGGGGCTATTTTTAAAATTAAACAGTGATTGACGGTCTAGTTTATTATACATAGGTGATTCAAATTTAATTTTTAAATAATGTTACTATTTTAAGGAATTCATTTTCAAAAATAATAAAATTGTAACAATTTTATAAAATATAATTTTTGTCACAACAAATATATTTTTCCTAGCAGCGTAACAATTTCAAACTATTATGTATCTTCCAATTCAATGGAAAACTCTAATACAAATATGTTAAAAGATAACATGATGAGCCTATAATTCACTAAGAATAAAAAAAGGAAAATTTTTGAAAATAAACTCCTAGATAACTTGTTTTGAAAATTGTCGCTTTAAAAGAAAGATTGCAGTCTATGGTACTTTTTAATAGTTAATTTAACCGAAGTGTCCTTTTCTTTATTTTACAAATGAAAAAAACAAAATAAGAAAATGATGTAAAATAGTAACTTAATGATGAAAAAAAATGACATAAAATACAATAGTGACATAAATATAAACATTAGAATGTGAAAGGTGGAATTAGATCAAAATTTCTAAATAAAAGTAGACTGAGACAGTGTAAGGCCTAAGATTTTCACTATCAACCTGATTTTCACTATCAACCTTCCCCCAGTTTAACTCACTAAAGTAACAAGATAAGCATGTCGATGTCCTCTTTGCAACAAAAAAAAAAAGCATGTCGATGTCCTATTTCATTGAGGTTACATTAGAATAATCGTCATGCAAAGTTAAAACGTGCGTATCTAGATCGATTAAATGAAAAATGCTATACGTGGCCCTAAAGTTTGACACGTTTTTTAAAGAGAGATTATTATATCCATACCAAAATATATAGATATTTACAAATTTAATTTGTGAGTCAAAGTTTAATAAAAATATATTTTAGTGCTGAAAATTATTTATATAGACATGGATATCCATTGAGGGGAATAATACTCACCTATCAAATAAGGTTTGGTTTTAGTTTAAATAAAGAAAGAAAAGAAATCAACAAATTTATAATTTATGGGTAAAAGTCTCTAAATTAATTTAAAAACTAAATATGTAATTTTAAAAAAGATCAGTTAGGTAAATAGCCATTTTGAACTGTGTGTTTTCAAAAAATAGCCACAGTTTCAAAAAAATTTAAAAACTAACCATAACACAATGTAAGAAATTTCTGACAATAACAAAATTACACATAAAAATTGTTGTAAGCGTGTCAGAAAATTCTGAAAGGGTTAATTTTTAAATTTTTTAAAACTGTGACTATTTTTTAAAATCATTTTGTAAAGAGTGGTTATTATCTTAAAATTCTCTTTTATAAAAACCAGATTTTGATTATCATTAGTGGTCGATCAATTTTTTTTTTCAAACAAAAAAGTAAAACATTATTTCTATGTGCATGTTATTTCAAAGAAATCCGGACTGGTTAGAATTAAAATATTTACATATTGCTAAAATATATCTATTATAATATTTTTATAGCTTGTTTTGAAGATACGCTCTTAGAGAATCCGAATTGGTTGAAATAATTTAATAAAAATATTTCGATAGCTTGATAGACAATCAAAATAGGTTAGAAAATAAAAATTTATAGAAAATTTGAATTGGTTAAAATTAAAATATTTTCACCAAAATATTTCTACAGCTTGATAGAAAAATCTAAATTGGTTAACAAAATATTTCCATAGTAAAAACTAATATAAATGATTACATAGCAATAGCTAGTTAAAACATTAAGGAAATTGACTAAAATAATTACGTATAATTTGAGTATTTAAATAAGGGTAAAAGTGTAATAAAAAATATGTAATTTAATTAAGAAAATTTTAAACATTGATTGAATATTCATAAGAAAAGTCTAATTTTCTCAAATAGTTTTGTAAATACTAAGTCAAATGAGCATAGATTTAAATTTTCTCTTTCTCAAATTGGTGCCTTTAGTATAAATCGTGTCAAATTGCCCTGTAGTTAGCGTGTGTATTATATTGGTCCACCTGTCACTTAACATAGATGAAAAGTTAACGTGGCAACATTTTTTTTAATTAAAATTTTTTTTATTTCAAGATAATCCTAATAATTTTTAAATTTTTTCTTCCTAACTCCAAGTCAATAAGAAGTGCATCTTGTAACAAGGGAGATGCACAAAAAAAAAAAAAAACAAACAAACAAAACAAAACAAAAAACAAAAAAAAAGGGTCATCTGAATTAACGAGTGACGATTCATCCCCTCGCCATCCAACATCAACACACCAAAGAGACTCCGACAAGTCATTAACTTTGACATCAATGCGACACTTTAACTCCGTCAGAAACGATCAAGGGAACCAACCAAAGAGGCTCTCAGAACCAACCAAAGAGACACTCATCTGTCTATAAATTAGACCCTTCTCCAGTTGCGAAGGAGAGGAGAAATCAACCAAGATAAACTTGCTCCGGAGAACTTTTCTCTAAAACACTCTATATCTTAGCTTATTTTTACTTGTAATATTCAAGTTCACCGAGCTGGCACATGGCACAACGGAAGTCTTGAACCAGGATATTGATCACTTGCTCCCACGTGAGGTTGTAACGAAATTTTGCAACAATAATTAATGTATAATTTAGTAGGTTCTTGATTGTTTTCATCCATCTTCGTTTGATCATCTTTTATATTTTATTTGTTTGTTTGTATTTGTGTCTTCCTTATTATTCATTAGAACTTATCAAGCACTCCTCTTTGCGATCTGATTAACTCTTTAATTTTTTTTCTCTCTCATTATTTCTCATAATCAGATGTGTATTATTGTTAGAAATATTAATTAATATGTAAACAAATGAATAAAATGAATAAATACACACTATAAAGGACAATAGTTCTAATACAAGCAGATCGAATATAGATAAAATAATAAAAACAATTTACAAATACTAAGAAAAAATTGCAAAAATAAAATAGTTCAGTAAAAGAAAAATAGCACTTGTAATTTTATGACTTGTAGAGAAAAAAATGTGATATCAAATATTATTTTGATGCAAATAAGTAACAATGACAAAAATAATAATAACAAAATATTAGCTTCGTAATAGGGAGAATTGCAAAATAATACCATTCTTAGTGACATTTAATAATTTATGCCCCAAATAATATGTTCTCTTATTTCCACTATTTGTTTGTTGTATAAATTTTAGGATATAAATTAAAAATATAACACATATGAGACAAAGATTATTATTGTGTCAAAAGATGGACATTTTTCAAAATCTCTCTTTCTAGAAATTCTATGACTTAGCTAATTAATATGATTTAAGGCCCAAAATTCTTTTTTTATTTTTTTATTTCGGCCCATGTTGGTGCTCTAAGAGAGGCAGTTACTATTTTCAAATGAATATTGATTAACTGCTGTTGAAATTTGGATAATAAAGCTTTCAATAGCTTCATTAGTGATTACTGCAATTTTTTTCTTTAAAATAAGGAAACTACAATCTATTTGCGTAAATAAAATTAAAAAAAAAATGCTACCTATAATATACGGTTTTTTAAATAAATAGCCATATTTTTATGTATGTTTTTAACAATTAGCCTATGTTTACTTTTATTAGCAAAATAGCCATACATTCGTGTTTAGATTTTTTAGACTGTAGTCATTAGTTTTTTGAATTCTGTTTTTGTTGTTTGTTGCAGACAATATTGTCTAAAATTTTGTGTCTCTAGTCATGAAATTTATTACTTATTTGGCTGCATATATTTTTGCTATTGATAAGATATTTTTTATTTAGTAATAAGTTTTATGAAATTGGTTGTATAGGCAATCATTTATTTGTGAGTTGATTATTTTGTTAATGGATGTTTAAATTTTTTATTGTGTTTATTTCAAATTTTCTGAAATTTTGTGATTATAGTCACAAATTTTATGACTGTGTATTTTATTTATTTAGTCACAAATTTTATTTCTTTAGTCATAGATTTTTAGATGGTGACCTGATGGCTATTTTGCTAATTTTTCAAAACGTGGGCTATATCTTCAAAACATAGACTGTAAAATGGCTAAATCCTTAACTGGCCCTATAATATAAGCCTTTTGGTAAGGGAGATTTTGAGGAATGTCATATTCTTAACACAATTATTATCTATGCCTCATGTGTATTGCACTTTTAATTTATATATCAAAATTTATACTACAAACATAGAAGGAAGATAAAAAGAGCACACTATTTGAGGTATACATTATTAAATGACATCAAGAATGATTTTATTTTTAAATTATCTATTTTGTTAATGAAGGTGCGAGACCTTGGCTCAAAGAGGCTTTAGGCAATAGCCTTACCTTTAGCCGGCCATGGCCATATGAGCGTAACTATAAAAGGCAATTTGACATGATTTATGTTATAAGTACTAATTTGAGAAATGTGTCACATTTTAAGGAGCGTTTATAATATTTTTCCTAATTTTTATACAATATCTAAAAGAATCTAAGGGGCCGGAGCGTTTCGTCCGCGCGTGGCCGAAACGTTTCGTCCCTGTTTTTTTTTTAGTTTTTTTCGTGCGAAACCAAAAAAAATGCGTTTTTTAAGAGGTTAAAGTGAATTTTTTTTTAAAAAAAATGGGTCGTTATATAATTTAATAAAATATTAGAGACTGAAATATAATTAAATAGGACCAGAATAAAAAAAAAAAGGACTCAAGCGCAAAAAACAAAAGTCCCTGACACGGGCCCGCGTGTCAGGGGAGCTCCCACCTCCCTTTCTGGCGCGTGAATTACACGCACCAGGCTTCCTTTTTTTTTTTTCCTCAGTTTTTTTGCTTTTTTTCGTTTTTTTTTTCTCTTCTTTTTTTTTTTTCCTTTTTGTTTCTATCTTTTATTCAATTATTTTTTCAAGCTTTCTTTTGTAATTTTTCCTTTTTTTTTTAAATTTTAAATCTTATATTTTTTTCTTCATCTTTTTATCTCTCAACTTTTTTTTATAATAACATAATATTTTTATTTTTTTTATCATTATCTTGTTTAATAATTTTTTTTATTTTGTCTTACAATTTAAAAAATCATTTTTTACTATATTTTTTTATTGATTAAATTTTTATAATATTTTTCTTTAATTTTTATTTATTTCATAATTTAGTATAAAAAAAAACCTTACATGTGCGCACGTGCTCAAAATTAGTAAATAAAAAAGAGAGAGTGACGTTTAGCCAAGAAATACTTATATCACGTAATATATACATCAACTACATATTTTTTTTTTTTTTTTGAAACGGGCATCAACTACATATTGATACAAGTTTATTGTAACTATATTTGAAAACTACTTACTACATTATTATTTATTCACTTGTAATGCATGGCAATAAAATAGGATCTTTGATGTATTCAAAATTGCCAAAAGGCATTGAAAGTATTGAGCAATTTTTTTTAAAGAGCTAAAAAAAAAAAAAAAAAAAAAAAGAAGAGAGAGACAACAAAAGGGGGGGAAAACCGAATCGTTGTCGGTGGGTCCATTGCCGACCCGTTTGTCGAATCCAAACCCGACCCGATTAAAACAAAACTCGCGGGTAAAATATGTAATAACGACAAAATACAAGGGCAAATCAGTAAAAAAAAGGTACAAGGGCTTTACCAACTTCTTCTTCCTTACTTTCTCACGAAACAACACAGCTTTTGACGATTTTACACTCACACAGTCTCTTCCCTCCTTTCTCTTTTTTCTCTCTCAAAAAATTAAAAAAATAAATTAATAATAATAAATAAAAAAAACCCTAGAAAAGAAAAGCCATTTTCCATTTTTCTTTCATCATTGAATTCTCTTCGTTACACGAAATTCGCACCTTCTCTTCGAGTACCGTCTTTTATTTGTTTATTTAGCTATTTATATATATTTATTTCTCAGCTTCGAGCTGTCAGTTTTCTCTAGCTAATTTCTCGGAGTTCGTTTCTGATTATATATATATATATATGTGTGTGTGTGTGTGTGTGTGTGTATTTTTTCCTCTTTACGATAGTGTTGAATAGGAAAGTCTTGATTCTGTTAGCTTTGGTGTAATAATGTTAGCTTTTGATTACGAGATTTTAATGTAAATGATCAATCTTTTGGTTGGTTGGAATTGAAATTGAGTTGGGTTTTGGGAAAGATGATTTGGGTTTGATCAAGTTGGCGATGGACAACAATGGAGAAGCATTGGAGGATCAAGGCACCGGATGGTTTGAAGTTAAAAAGGTCTATTTTCATTCATTGATTATATATAGATTGTATATCTCGGTGTGTATGACAATTGTGAAATCTTTTTCGTCTTTCTCTAAAAAAATATAAAATTGCATTTTGATCTTAAATATCTAAAGTTACTCATTTTAGGAGGAGTAATAGTTCTGTAAAATGGGCATAGGAAATGGGACCTTATGAATAATTTGCATTGCAATTGAATGATTTTCCGAAATGTAATAGATTGAAACTAAATTTCCAATGTATATACAGACGTGTATCACATTTATCGATATATATATATATATATATATTTTTTTTTTTTTCTTTTCTTTCCAACAGAAGCATAGAAGTAGCTCGAAATTTTCTCTACAGAGTTGGGTTGGAGGGATTTCAGGAAGAAATGGTTCCAACCCTTTGCGCGGCCAGCCCTCGGTGAGTGATAGCCGCGGAAATTCCCGTGACAAGCACAGATATCAGCATCCTAAAGGAGGGGAAGATTGTCCTGTTCCTGTGCATAGTCAGAGTAGCGTTAGAAATTCTGTTTCTTTGTCCGATGAGAACAAACAAAGTGTACAGTGCCTTAATAATGGTGTTGTTAATAAAGCTACTGAATGTCCCAAGTCATCCACTCCGCGCACAGGAAATTCAAGCGGCGGAGTAAAACCTTGTGAGAAAGTTTCTCAGAACGACACATCCGATGCGGTTTGCAGCCTTAACAGAGTTCGGTTGGAAGAGAATGGAGTCCCGCATTCTGAAAGCTCTGTTGGAGCAGGAATCAAGTTTGGTGCTATTGGAGATGATTATCTGATAGCATGTAGAGATGATGAGAATAATTGTGGTGTGGTTTCTTGTGCATCTTCTTGTACAAATTCTCAAGAAAAAACTAAAGGCCCACAGCTTGAAAATAATCACAAAGAGTTGAATGATGTAACTGTAAGAAATGTTGTAGTACCGATTGTCAATGAAAACACAGATGATCGGGATTCTGATGATCAAGTGAAAGAAGTAAATGGTGATTGTTTAAGTTCTACTAGTTCAGCTGGTGTAGAGGTTGGGATAGTGGTGAGACTTAAGGATCCTGTAGCTACAACCAAGGTGGGTGACCGGGAAATTCCTGAAGTATCCATGATTGATGGGGATTCCAGCGAACCAGCTCTGATTGAAAAAAATTCAGAGTTACTTTCAGCTGGCGTTAGTGAACCAAAGGTTTGTGAAGAACAACCAACATCTTCAGCATTTTCTGGAGACCACGTGGTTCTACATGATGATGCCACGCCAAATGCACAGAACACGAGCACACTTGGAGAATCTGACACAATTGAAAGCAAGGAGAGGTTTAGGCAGCGTCTTTGGTGTTTTTTGTTTGAGAATCTTAATAGGGCCGTGGATGAGCTTTATCTTCTTTGCGAACTAGAATGTGATGTGGAGCAGATGAAAGAGGCTATTCTCGTCCTCGATGAGGCTGCATCTGATTTTAAGGATCTAACCTTGAGAGTGGAAGAGTTTGAAAGCACGAAAAGATCATCTCCTCACTTCAGCAATGGAGCACCGATCAATTTGAAGAGTGACCATCGCAGGCCACATGCTTTGTCATGGGAGGTATGCATGCTAACATATTTTTTTCCTTTGATGTGGCACATTAGGTATAAATTGTCAAAATAATTTCTGACGTCAAATTCAATCTGCAAGAGTTTAGCATAGGACGCATTGTTTTGTAACAGGTTTCTTATATTTTATTTCCATGATTACAGGATGCTACATAGCATAATACACCATTAGAGCAAGATTTTTCCTACTACTTGCCTTGGGATTTTTGGAATATCTATTTTAACTTAAAATGTGTGTGGTATATGTTAACTAATATTTAAATATATAATGAAAAATTTTCCTTTTTTTATTTATTTATCATGAATTAGTTCATTTGAATTATGTTTTGGGCATGTGGACTGAGAAAAGAATATAAAAATTTATGGCTTTGTGTATTGTTCCAATCATTTGATTTTAATTTCGCTAGTCTTTGAATGATCTATGGAGTCTTCTTTTAGTTGCTTGTTTGACTGAGCTTTGTAGAGGCATCTTTTGGTTTCCTTGCGACTATTTGGCTAATATTTTGGAAATGCTTCGTCCTGGTAGAAGAACTTCTAGTCAAAGCTTTAAAAATGCAGCTTTTCTTGGAAGCTCTTTTGGAAAAACCTGGAAACTTGTATTAGAGTTTCGAAAACCCACTTATTAACATTTTTGTTATATATATTTATCATTTTTTAGACGATTAAGTTCTTTTCAAACTTCACATCACAAAAGTTTTGATGTATGGCAAGGGTTGGAGCATCTACTTACTTCCTTATGGTCTATTATATCACATATTTGCTTGATAGTAAAGTTGATAGAACTTTATTTATTTACCTAGCTCCCTAATATAAAAATGTTAGTCAATTTTTGTAGGTGCGAAGAATGACAACTTCAGCCCACAAAGCAGAGATTCTTTCTTCATCTCTTGAAGCTTTTAAGAAAATTCAGCGTGAAAGAGCTACCCTACGTCAAGCCAGTGATGCTAAAGTCTTGCTAAGCCTCGAATCTGGTGTTAGTCTTAATAAATCATCGACATCGAGTGATGGAATAACAAGAGCGGAAGATTTGGTTAGAGATGTAAGCACAGAACAGCGGGATACTAAGTTAGCCAGTTCCAGCAAATTAAACTCCATGCCAAATGGGCATGTCTCTTCTCAAGTTTCACCCTCTGACCTCATTTCATCTAAATTACCACCTAGGGACAATTCTGCTGTTGGAAAGAGTAAGAGAGAACAGCCTGGATCCGAAGCAGAGAAACTGCTACCCAAGAAAGTTAAGACTTTAGCAGAAGGTATTTCTGAAAAGAATCCGAAGTTGGCAGATCAATCCAAGAGGCAAATCCCACCATCTGAACAGCATAGGGAAAAGGAAAAGAGAAGTTCAAATCTGTGGAAATCCATGGATGCTTGGAAAGAGAAACGGAACTGGCAGGACATACTTTCATCTCCCTTCCGGGTCTCTTCCCGCGTTTCACACTCACCAGGCATGAGCAGGAAAAGTGCCGAGCGTGCACGCATGTTGCATGATAAACTAATGTCTCCCGAGAAGAAGAAGAAAACTGCAATTGATTTGAGGAAGGAAGCCGCGGAAAAGCATGCTAGGGCTATGAGAATTAGAAGTGAGCTAGAGAATGAGAGGGTTCAAAAACTTCAGCGAACCTCTGAAAAGTTGAATCGTGTCAGTGAATGGCAGGCAGTTCGAAGCATGAAGTTGCGACAGGGAATGTATGCTCGACAACAGCGCAGTGAGTCTCGGCATGAAGCTTTTTTAGCTCAAGTTGTGAAGAGAGCTGGTGATGAGAGCAGCAAAGTGAATGAGGTTCGTTTCATTACATCCTTAAATGAAGAGAATAAGAAACTTATTTTGAGACAAAAACTTCACGATTCAGAGTTGCGGAGAGCTGAGAAACTTCAGGCAATGAAATCAAAACAGAAGGAAGATATGGCAAGAGAGGAAGCTGTGTTGGAACGCAGGAAACTGATTGAAGCTGAAAAGCTGCAGCGCCTTGCTGAGACACAGAGGAGAAAAGAAGAGGCTCAAATTAGAAGGGAAGAAGAACGCAAAGCATCAAGTGCAGCTCGTGAGGCAAGGACATTGGAACAACTTCGTAGGAAGGAGGAAAGAGCAAAAGCCCAACAGGAAGAAGCTGAACTTCTGGCCCAAAAATTGGCTGAGAAACTTAGTGAAAGTGAACAGCGTCGCAAATTTTACCTGGAGCAAATAAGAGAAAGAGCTTCTATAAATTTCAGGGATCAGTCATCTCCTTTACTGCGGCGATCCATAAATAAGGAGGGTCAGGGTAGATCTACACCAACTAATACTAGTGAAGATAATCAGGCAAGCAGTTCAATAGGATTAGGAGGTTCTAATCTTGTGACAAGCAATGTTGCATTGCAGCATTCGATGAAACGAAGGATAAAAAGAATTCGACAGAGACTTATGGCTCTGAAATATGAGTTTCCCGAGCCTCCTGTCGGTGCTGAAAATGCAGGTATTGGGTACCGGACAACAGTGGGAACTGCAAGGGTGAGGATTGGGAGGTGGCTTCAAGAACTTCAAAGACTTCGGCAAGCAAGAAAAGAAGGGGCTGCGAGCATTGGGTTAATTACTGCTGAGATGATCAAGGTATTATCTTCTCGGACTTCTAGTTTTCTTAGTTTTTTTGTGTTTTTTTCCCCCCTTGAAAAAGAGAGTTAAAATATTTGCTAGAAATGATTACATATAGGACATGGTGTCTCCTTAACTTTAAATTAATCCTAATGACAATGAGTCAACCCACCCTGCAAAGATTAGAAATGTAAAATTGGTTGAAGATCTTGTCAATTTGATAATCCTATGGCTGACTGAAAAATAATTCTTTCCCATGCTTCATCTTCTCTCATTTCTTGACCATCAAACACTATATTATTTCAATGTGTATGATAATTTGGGTACTAGGTGTTCTTAATAATAATTTTGTTTAATTGGTATCATATACTTTAAGAAATATTAACCAGATGTCATTCAGGTAATCTGAGTCCTTTTTATTATAGTGATTTTATTATTTTATTTAATGTTTCTTGTTTCTAGAATGGAGTAAGATAATAATTTTTGGTGTTTAGCGAATCAAATTTGGGAGAACCAGTTGATTAGTTAAAATGGGCATAACTGAAATTTCCAGTCCCAAAAATGGACTCAATTTACCTAAAATGACATTTTAAAATTCGAAAGGGTACTTGGGTAATATTTTTGAAATACAAGGCAGTAATTTAACAATAGCTGAAAATAGAAGGTACCTATTTGATTAGTAAATACTAAATTTGCAAGTCTTGTATCAGTGTAAGTCAGTGTAATATGAGCTCATATTGACCAAAATAACATTACTAGAGATCCCAAGTAATTTATCAGAATTTCCATACCATATGATGTGGCCTGTGAGTTATCAAGTTTTAGTTGGTACAATATTACTTGTGATGATTAACATTGAGCAGTTGTACTCTTAGAAAAATGAGTAGATAATTAATGATTCCCAAACATTTTTTTTCCATATATTTCATTATCTATCTTGGATAATTAGGTGAACAATGATACAACTGTGCCATAACTATTTCTTTATTGTTTGTTTTTAACAATTAGTATTTGGAGGGAAAGGATGCTGAACTTCAGGCTTCTCGCCAAGCTGGCCTTATTGATTTTATAGCTTCTGCCTTGCCTGCTTCTCATACATCAAAACCCGAAGCCTGCCAGGTGACAATAAATCTTCTAAAGCTTTTGAAGGTGGTGTTATCAGTGTCTGCAAACAGAAGTTATTTTCTTGCTCAGAATCTGTTACCCCCAATTATTCCAATGTTGTCGGCTGCCCTTGAAAACTATATAAAAATTGCAGCATCTCTGAATCTTCCTGGGAATACAAATTTGCCTTCAAGCAAAACTTCAGCTGAAAACTTTGAGTCAATAACTCAAGTACTGGATGGTTTTTTATGGACTGTGACAATAATTATTGGTCACATAAACTCCGAGGATCAGCAGATCCAAATGCGGGATGGCTTGCTAGAACTATTGACGGCCTACCAAGTTATTCACCGATTGCGAGATCTATTTGCACTTTATGATCGGCCTCAGGTGGAGGGGTCACCATTTCCTTCTTCAATTCTATTGAGCATATATTTGTTGGTGGTCTTAACATCTAGACCCGAAACAAATTATTTGATTGATTGGGAATCTTTTTATGCTGAAATACCGACGCA
This sequence comes from Boehmeria nivea var. tenacissima, assembly GCA_018132145.1. NCBI lineage: Eukaryota > Viridiplantae > Streptophyta > Magnoliopsida > Rosales > Urticaceae > Boehmeria > Boehmeria nivea. The sequence goes on from CM030882.1 coordinate 7,013,538, forward strand.
AAATGGGGGTCATGAGACCAAATTTTCTGAACATGCAGATAATGGATTTCCCATAGGCTATTCTGGAGATCTTAGACCTTCGTCATCTATGCTAAATAGTAGTAAGGGTGTATATTTACCGGATGTACCAGAGGATACACCGTTAGAAGAAACTAAGATGAGCAGAAATGGTGTGTCAGAATCCGTCTGCATGGATACCGAAAAGGAGCAGACTAAATACGTGCTCGAGGAATATAAGTCAGACAGAGTCAATACAGATGTTTCAGATGACTGTAAGGAAGTTCGAACTGTAGACGCTGTGAAGTCTGTTCCACTTCAGAAGGATGAGAAAAACACGGTTGATGATAACATCGAACAAAAGAATGAAAACGTTTTGAACCTTGATCAACCCGTTGTTTTTCTTCTATCTGCCATATCAGAAACTGGGCTTGTCAGTCTCCTTTCTGTTTTGACAGCAGTATTATTGCAGGCAAACAGTAGATTGTCTTCTGACCAGGTAATTGTGCTGCCAAATGTAAATTTTCTGCATGAACTAATTAGTCCAAATTTATGTTTAGGTGCATTCAGATTTTAAGTTTGTAAGCTCCGATATTTAGACACGTCTCCATTGTTTTGTGTTCATGGGGCACATTAGAGGGTAGGGGGACCATCAGGAATCATTAACAGTTATAATTTGCTCAGGTGACATGGTGTAATTTGTATTTTTATGTGGGATCACAATGATAAGTGGGATAAGAAATGTGACATGAATGCGTATCTTGTTGAGCTTTATGCTAATTTATGAGCGATTATTCGCAGATTAGTTTCCTCAGAGGGTTATTTGCAACAAATCCTATAGACGATAACTGTTTTACATCTTTGCTTTTATCTCGTGGGTGTCTGCTCTCTTTTGTTCTGTTTCTCTTATATATTGCCACTGAGCTACTTTGTTTCCCATATTGAAAGCAAGTGCTTACCACACAACGTTTTAGATCTACGATGTCTAGAATAACCTTTTTATTGTTTCAGGGGTCATATGCCCTTCCATCAAATTTTGAGGAGGTGGCAACGGGAGTGCTCAAAGTGTTGAACAATTTGGCTCTATTGGATCTAAAGTTTTTGCAGAGAATGCTGGTTAGTTATTCAATTTCATTTCGGATGTTGTAGTTTTGTTTGTCTGATTGTGCTTTCCAAATTTAGCTATTTTAGAGGCTACTTGTTCTCTGATTCTCATTCTTTTTATCTGATCTGTTACAGGCTAGGCCAGACCTGAAAATGGAATTTTTTCATTTGCTGAGTTTCCTTCTTACTCATTGCAACAGCAAATGGAAAACAGCTGGTGATCAGGTTATTCAACCTAAACTTTTGGTTCCAGCACATCGATATATAAGCAGGCGTGATTCAGTCATTTGTATTCTCTTTCTGTCTTAAAAGAGCTCTGTTGATTCTTAATAATGGTGGTGTGTCTCAGGTTGGTATGCTTCTGCTTGAGTCACTGTCACTTCTTGGTCACTTTGCATTTTTCCACCCGGGGAACCAAGCTGTTCTTCGATGGGGAAAGACGCCTACTATCCTCCACAAGGTCGGTCAAACCTTTACTTGTGTGTTTGCTCCATCTCGAAATTGAACTATGGAACCTGACTTTTGGTTGGATGAGTACAGATATGCGATCTACCTTTCGTATTCTTTAGTGATCCTGAGCTGATGCCAATCTTAGCCAGTACGCTGGTTGCCGCCTGTTACGGAGGTGAGCAGAACAAGGGTGTGGTTCAGCAGGAAATCAGCACAGATATGTTGCTCTCCCTGTTAAGATCTTGCAAAAACATGCCAGCCGAATTCGGTGATAATCCGCTGAATGGTGAACTTAAGAAGGTCTTGAAAGCCAGCCGTCACAGCTCCCGAAATGCTCGGGTTTCTTCAGGAAAGGGTGGTGCGGGAAACAGCATGAAGAATGGCAAGTCTAGAAATCAGAGGGACGGTAAAGCAACAAAGAGTAACGAGGAAATGGGTCCGAAGCCCAATATGCTAGCTTCGGAAGCTTCCTCCATGATGTTACACTGTAGATTATCTCTCAGTTTCATTGACAAGGCAGAGCATTTCTTTTCATCTGCCGACCCGTAGCATAGCCGGTGAAGTAATACGGTCAGCCATGGATGGGTGGATCCCTATTATTCTTTTATAGATAGATGAAAGATCGCCTTTTTCAAGGAGAAAAATGAGGAAAGGGATAGAACTGCTTTAGCACCAATACTCGTATGGATAATCAACTGAATGTGCTTAATTTAAAGACACTGAATACTAAAGTTTCTGGAACCGCGGGAGGCTCGACACTGACAATTACCTAGTACTCGGTATAGGGGCGGAAGCATGCGAATGCTATGCTATGAAGTCACAAAGAAGTTATGGGATCTCTTGACTCAAGAGGAGCTATGTATTTAAGATGCAAATTGCAATTTGTATCTATTTATCTATCTTATACAGGACTTTTGTATTGGTCATTTTTTGCTGTTAATTGCCAAAAGCAGTCCAGATAGGTAGGATTGATTTATGTGTACTGAATTGGCAGTTCTGCTAATAAACACTCTACTAAATATTTCGACCTATGCTTTGAATAAGAATGGCTTCTTTGGCAGGGAAATTGGAAACTTGATCTAATTGTTTGGCTTACAGTTACAGCAACTTCATTTGTTCTTGAGAGTGGCATTATATGATTATGTGTGCACTTGTTGCAGTTAACTCCACTATTATTGCAAGAATTATTAGTAACCCACGACTTCGTTAGCACCTTGAAGTTAGTCTTTGGCTCTTCCTGATTGCGCTCGCAAATGTGAATGTTGTAGTGATGTTCGAGGTATTATTACTATTATTATTTTTTTAATAATAAAGATAATTGGTATTACAGAAATGAGAAAATATGGGATGTGAAAAATATCATTAGAAATATAAACACAATGATTACCACATTACAAAAAGAAAATAGAATATTAATAATTTTTCCACTTAAGGATGTGTAATAGATTAGAAGTCTTAACCAATTTAATTTGAATTGAATTTTTAATTGGATAGGGTTGGAGTTTTCAGGGTTATGCATGAAAATATGGAACTAACAGTGTCGGGTAATTTTTTACCCGGTAAAATTTTCAGATAAAATATAAGTATTACCCGATTTTTATCCGGATAATAAAATCGGGTATATACCCGATTTTCACTCGGAATTTTTCCTAATAATAATTTCCCAACTCTTTCCGACTTTTACCCGGTGTTTACGCGGATATTATATCTTCCACAACCTTTTTTAGTCATGGCCATAATCCCCTCTCTCTCTCTCTCTCTCTTCATTCTTTATATTTTATTAATTTTATTTCTTTTCTCGGTTCCTCCCCTAGTTTCTCTCTCTCTCTCTCTCTCTCTCTCTCTCTCTCTCACTTTATGTCACCATCATCAGTACTACCAGCCCCAACTCTCCTCTATTTCCCTCTCTCCTCCTCTTTCTGTATGGTCCACGTGATTCACAAAAAAATAATTCGGGTATTACCCGGAAATATTTCTCGGGTAATTTTCGGGTAATTCGTAATTACCCGAGTTTTGTTCCATGGAATTCCAGATTTTCACGCCTAGATTTGCAGGCCTAGATTAGATTTCCACTTAAGGATGTGTAATAGATTAGAAGTATTAACCAATTTAATTTGAATTGAATTTTTAATTGGATAGGGTTGGAGTTTTCAGGGTCACAACAACAGCATCGTTTAGGCACTGAGTGAGGCAAGGTAAATTAGTCAAAGGTTCCTTCCGAAGTCAAAGGCAGAGAATTCCAAGACCTCACTTTGATGTGGAAGCAATGTTCTGATCAGAAGACCTAAGCTTTAGCAAGGAAGGAACGTTCTGACCATAAGATGTGGCTTTGGCCAAAGCAACGCTTTGATTAAAAGACCTATCACTCTGTTAAAAACGTTATGTTGAGGTAGAAAAAAAACTAGTAATTTAAGATGACGTCATTTAATGGAAAATTGAAGCAGTGTCTAACAAACAGCTGAAGACCCAAATTTAAGACTAATGAAATCAAGACCCCAAGTGAAATAATCTTAAATATTATTGGTAACTTGTGGCAATTCCGGCTAATAAAACTCTATAAACAGCCACAGATCCCCATTATTTTATAACTTTTCCACTCGACAAAGAACTATGGATTTCGATCTATTCAAGAGAATCTTATTATTTAGATCCTAAATCCTCATAAAGAATTGTGAAGTGAAATTAAGCGGAATGCAAATGCTTGTTTGTCAATTTTCAGCGTAAACCCTAATTAAAGACGTAAAACGAAAAAGAACAAAACATCACAATAATTAAATTCCAAAAAGGAATTATCCCCAACCTCAAATTTTTTTTAACCAACTTTTACATTCGAGTTTATGTAGTATGTGCGGTATATATTTTAATGGGTGAGTTGCAAAAATAGGCCAAAATTAAATGTTTGTTTTAAATGATAGCCTATGTTTCAAAAAATTAAAAAAATAACCATGTTACGAATTGTATAACAGAAAAGTGTCACACAAAATATAACAGATCTATAAATATTTATAAGATATTATTTAACACTTTAAAAAATAATGAGTAAAACTTGAAGTGTTACAAAATATTTTACAAATATTTACAGATGTGTTATATTTTGTGTGATACTTTTCTGTTATACAATTCGTAACATGACTATTGTTTTAATTTTTTGAAACATGAGCTGGACTTTAAAAACAAATTTTATTTTTGACTATTTCTCACGATTTCCCTATTTTAATTAAGGGGTTTGTAGTTAAATGACCTAATTTTAGAATTATTTTATAAAAATGTCCACAATTTTTTAAAATTAGGTGATTAGTCCGTTCTTGGTAAGTAGACAAAATGCTATGGTAAGCAGATGAAATATAAGCAATTTTTAGCTTAAATTTAGCTACTTACCATGGTAATATATCTGTTTATCCAAAGTTGTTTTGGGGGTTTATCGATTATTTACCATGGTAAGACCATCTCTAATGCTAATGCCAATGCTAAATTTAGCACCAAAAAGTGAAAAAATACCAAATATAGCATTGGCATTCAATTTTTACTCCAATGCATTCAATTAGCATTATCAATGCTAAATATTATTTTATTATTTTTTAGGTATAGAAAACAAAAAAAGTCAATTAATAGTAATAAGCAATTATTGCTTTGTTGGGAGTTGTGTGTTTTTTGAATATTTAATTATTAAAAGTATATGATAAAATTTGGTATTATGTCAAACTTGGTGCCAAATTTGACACTCAATTTGGCATTTGCCAAATTTGGCACTAGAAATAGCATTGGGTTGGAGGACATATTTTTCTCTCAAATGCTAAATTTTAGCATTGGCACATCTTTTTAGCATTGCATTGGAGATGCTCTAAGTAGACAAAATCCAAGCTAATTTTTTTTTTCATCCGCTTACCATAGTATTTTGTCTACTTACCAAGAACGGGTCAATCACCTAATTTTAAAAAGTTATGGACATTTTTTGAATATGATATAAGAAATGGACTACCTACCAAAATTTTCCTTTAATTAATTGAACGTATAATAAGAGAGAATAAGAATTGATAAAAGAGATGATAGTGGCCCTTTTACATGAGTAGAAAATTCTTATGTTTCTTCAATGCCACTCTCCCAAATTGTAAAAGAGTAAATACCATATTTATCCAATTCGTTTAGTGAAAATTCTATACCCTAAATTTGTAGAAATACAAAAAAATCCATTTTATTTTTAACTTCTACCAAAGTTTTACCTGCTGACTTTAGTCAAACAACGAGCGTGAAATCTCTAAAATACCCTAACCAAAATAATAAAAATTTAAATGAGTGGGTTTGAGTTGTGGAGGAATCTTTTACCAAACCATATCTCAATACACATCTATCAAAAAGTCATAATTCCCAGCTAGTAGTAGTAGGTTTTTGTTTTTGTTTTTTTTGGCATGATTGACTCTTTAGGAACATATTCTAACAAAGTTGATACATACTTGAGAATATGAAAGCTTATTAACTAGAATGATTCTCAATCATAAACTCTACTAAAAAAAGTAAAAATATATTAAATCAAAAAATAAAATTATAGTGTGAAGAAACAATTCAAAAGAGCGAAATACCAGAAAACCATCTAAATTCGAAAAGAAAAAAAAATTCCTATGGGGTCTATCATACAAGTTGTTGCCTCATTAAAACCCACCTTTAGAAAAACTCAATGAGAAAAATCCAAAGAAAGGAAAAAAGAATGCATGACCCAAGATCAATGTTTAAAATGATAATAAGCAAGCGGCACTATGTCTCTGTATGTTAAAGAAGCCAAGTTTGGTTGGAGCTGGAACCACCATGGTTGATCATTACCCAAAGCATCTTTACTAGCCAATTTATCGGCTTCAAAATTGCCCTCCTGGAAAATATGAGAAACAACCACGTTTAGATCTTTAGCCAATCTAATCGCTTGTTTCCATCTGTTTAGTAAGAGCCAACAAATTTTCTTAGAATTTCACTTGTAGAGATTAAACACATATAAAGAGTCTGATTCAACCCAATTCATGTGCTTTTTTAATTGCTAAAATAAATGCCATAATTTTAGTTTCAAAAGCAAAGCCAAATCCAAGGGACCAAGCAAAACAACCCTTCGTGAAGCTGTGGCAAGTTCTGAATATCCCTCCGCATCCATTTCTTCCGGGCGATCCTAAAGTAGACTCATAAATGTTACACTTAATCCAGCCTTGAGGCAGAAGGTTCCAACGAACTTCAGTGCAGAGGTATTCTTTGGCGGGATTCTCTGAATTCAGAGACGATTGTAATCAACTAGTCCTCCATACTATTGTTCATATTTTATATATTAAGCTTGTTAAAATCCTTAATTCCGGCCCATAGAGCAGACCTAGCCGAAAATAATGAAACATCGACACCTTCAAAAGTATTCTTATTTTGAGTAGACCATATAATGTCACAAGATGTAATAATTGCGGCTTTCCAGAGGGCGAAAATTTGAGTGCTAAATTTGACAGTCACAGCCTAATGGAGGAAGTCTGAGAAACTAGAGCTATTCATCCGAGGTCTCTTAAATATGCCAAAAACCTCATTCCAAAGGGATTGTGTGACTACAAGACCAAAAAACATGATCCAAGGTCTCTTCAGTAGTACCACAAAGTCGACAAATGCTAGGCATATAAAAACCTCTTTGTTTAAGCGCATCCTTAGTAGTAAGCCTTCTTTGGAGAACTTTCTATACAAGAATCCTTGGTGGAATATAGCTACACAATATATGTTTAGCCCAAATATAACCATGAATATCAGAAAAATTCTGCTCACAAAGGAGCTTGCTAGTTGTAACGCCCCTAAATGGGGGTTAATTTATTTACTAAAATCATTAATAAAGTCTACCAAATAAATGAAAATAAAAGGAATAACAAGTGAAACTTTGAAAAGTAAACTTAAAATTTGCCCACGGGTCTTAACATAAAGATAAAACAGTTATAAAATCCACGGTTAGTACATCACCACAAGAAAGTAAAAATAAAAATCTTCATCGATCACAAAACTCTCATTAAATAATCATATAGTCATCCCAGCTTCAAATCTGAACCATAGAACCAATAGTAAACCTAACTTGTAAGGGAGCAAAAGAGAAATGCCCTCCAAGTCTCGAACGGGGGACTGCTGCGCCTCGTCAGAAGGTCGCATTGTACTCTTCCATGAAGGGGAAAAAGGAAGAGGGGCTGAGCTCATCGAGCCTAGTAGGAATGCTAATTAGTCCGATTATTCGTCAAGTGAGTTTTGAACAAGCTTTATTACATTTGAACCAGATATAATCATTGTCCAATTATTCCATAAACACTTATGAGTAAATTTCAAGGTTCTTAGATAACAAAAGAAAGACTAGAACCAGAGGATGGTCAGTAGCACTCTACAGGTTCTGTGAACAGCCGTAAATCCTCAAAGAAAGTGTCATAGGATCAACTACAGGTGGACCGAGTATCCCTAACCGTAACCGGACTGGCGTGGACGTCGAGACGATCGATACGCTGTGGACTCTCAAACCATCCTCCTACACTACATTCAGTACCTCGGGTATAGTGCCAGGTTATCCAGATGCATGCTACGTAGTAGGCAACTACTCGTTAGCGGTAATCATAATCATAAATAACAAGTCATATCACGGGTTAGGGGGCCTACTTCCAAATCCATAGTATCATAATACATGCCATATCAAGTCCAGGATCGATACTCACGACCTCACAATCACTGTCACAGTTTATCACAATAATAGTTCATTATTTACACAATTCATCATTAACCGTCTGTAATTGATTAGTCGAATTAGGCATATTCAAATTATTCTAGACATAACACATGTTACTAATCAACTAGATACTCAAACACCAGCCCTAAATATCAGTTACTAACATTCATAATGCATATCAGATAAAATAGCGAAATTTGATAATAGAACCCCAACCTCAATATGCGTGTAGGAGGGTCAAATTGTTGACTTTTACACCAAAGTTGAATATCACAAAACGGAGGTCACCGTTGGGTTCGTCTCATCGAACCAAGTTTGATAACTGTCGTCACTCGACGATCGAAAATTGGGCCTCTCGAGCTGCCCGGTGGACTTGTACGGTGAAGTCGGCATGCAAATCGAGGTAGTTCCCGGAGTTGAATCTATGTAAACAAAGACCACCGCTGCGATCAGTACGTAGAAATGAGTTAAACAATAGTATTGATTCGTGAATCGAGGTTCAGAAGCACAAGGTCCGTTTCGAACATAACTAGTTTTTGACACGCAAAACGAGGCAGCCAACCGAGCGCTTTCTGGACCTACGATAAGCTTACCCAACCTATTTTGACCATTTTAAATCTAATGGTGAGGTCAATTTCAATAAACAAGGTCCACAATATTTTCAATTTCATCAATAAAGTTTTGAACTTCAAACTGAAATTAAAAACTCACCGAGCATTGGATCGGAGAAATTCTTGCGGGCTTTTGCTGCTTTTCCGCAAGTATACGGGTCGCACAAGTAATAAAGTGGACTTTGAGTCCAGATATCGTTTCCACAGGATTGATTGGGTCAGAGATAGGAATCGAGTACTACCTCGCTCGTCCTACTTGCTATCTAGACTAACGAAGTGAATGCAGATAAATTAAATTAAATTAAGACTTACATTAACTAGGCGGTAAATTAAATTGACGGTAAAAATAATAAATAAATGTAGATTCAAGGGTTGATTTCATTCACCTATCCATGCTATTACCTATAAGTCCAATTAATCTAGTTAAGTCATTCCATTAATGTAGAGGTCATAATGTATATCTTATTCACCTCTTCCAAGCATGAATGAGAATTTATATGACTAAATTTACTGAGTTATTATCCCTAGCTAACTGGTTGATTAATCACAATTTAAGCCCCCTCTCAAGATTGTCTCACCACCTATATCCTCCTGGTCTCAGGCTACATTAGACGTGCATGCTCATACGAGGATTTTAACATACTTTTCCAAGCTATGTTAATTTTCTAAGACAATTAATCATCCACAATAACCTAACCATTCTATAGCTATGGTAAAGGAAAATTGCAAAATAATTAAAAGACAATAAATATCAAGCACCACAATAGAATGAACAAAATATCAATTAATCAACTAAATAGTTCACGGCACTTCAAGGGTGAACTACATCACCTTTAAATCCAAATATCAATCACCGAATTGTCTCAATAGTAGTCACAAATACAAACACTTAATAGTTCAATACAAATATATATAAGAGAAGGGAGCAAGAAAATCAAACACTAATGAGCTTAAACGCTCATAAAAATGGTGGTTGTAGCTTCAAGTTCTCCATTGGAGCTCTCTCCCTCAAGCTCTCATGGTGTCTTCAAAAATCTCCTCTTCCTGTCTAAGAAGTCCCCAAAATTGTCTCCCTCTTCCAATTTCGAGCTCCCCGCTCACTAAAGCAAGTTTCTCTAACCTATGGAGTCATCTTGGCCCTTGATTTTATATCCAATGGCTAAAATTGAGCCAAAATTCGAAGTGGGCATGTGTTGAGCACGTGTTAGGCACAATTTGGAGCATTGGTTGCGACGTGACACAAAAAATATTAGATTTGTCGCGACGAGACACCAAAAATATTAGATTGGTCACGACGCGACACCAAAAATATTAGATTGGCCGCGACGTGACACTATCACGACACCATCGCGACACCCAGAATTGGGTTGGTCGCAGTGCGGCCGCGATACTCACGGGCCTAAGGGTGTTGTTGGGTGGCTAGGATGTACGTGACTCGTACAATGAGGTGCCGCCGGGGTATTTTGTGTTTGTCTTAGTTACCTTGCGTCGTTGCCATGCCACGAAGCAAATTTCACCGTTATGAAATAAAGCCTTCGATTATTTTATAGCGATATTTCCATGCTTTGTGCCTCTTTTTGTCAAACTGAGGGTTTAGTCCTACAAAAGCTTAAAAATCACATTAAACAACCTCAAACTTGAGGATTTACATTGGATATTGGTAAAATTCAAGGGTAAATGAGTGTGTAAAACCATACTCATCAGCTGCCTAAGACATCCTCTACAAAACCTACTGTCCAATTTTAGCCAAGGTGTGGCGACAAACAACGATGACGTGGCTTCTCCTCCTCCAGTCCAACAGTTTGGACCCTCCCAAGCATAATGGCAGTGCCCGTTTTTCCAAAATCAGCCCAGAAATGAGAGAACCAAGAAAACTCATGAAAATCAAACTTTTCGGGCAGTTTTCCAGCCAACTCAAGCGATTTTTGATGACAATGCACCCCTCAAAACATTCCTATCGCAGAGAGATTTCCAAGGTACCTTATATGCGTCAATCGGATTCAGGATGAGAAAGTTTTGCTAGTTTGAAGTTTAATTTTATAAATTCTTTGGTGAAGAGAGAGAGTGTGCGAAAATAAAAGTGAAAGAGAGAGAGAGAGAGTGACGGGAAAGAGAAGAAGAAATAGAAGGGAAGAAGAAAAATAGATGATGTGACAAAAGTTAGTGAAGGTATATAAATTTATAGACCAAAGAGAGGTAAAATTGCCTAAATGCCCATCAAAATTATTCTATTTGCACCAAAAATCCTTGTGATTTAGTGCTTGCTAGGTTAGAATTAAGATTTTCAAATTAAGAAACTTTTCAAAAGAACTTTCTAAAAGAAAATTGTGTTACTTCAAGGATCAGATTGCACGTTATTGTTAATCTATTTGTGTTGAGTTGTGTTTTAACAAATGTGCCCTTTTAGACACAAATCGTGTTATCTAGAACCGGATTGCGGATTCGAGTGTCGATATTGTATGTTTCATTAACTAAGAGCTCGATTTGGTCAAAGCTTTGGATGTTAAAACCGTGTTTAGTTATGTTAGGTCAGTCTGAGTCCTTATTCCTTTTGAATTGTGCAAGACCATCAACGAAGCAAGTATGGATATGCAACCCTTCACCGTCCTTTATGTGAGGTATGAACGGGCGATCAGAAACATGATCCTAGCATTTAAACTCGATGATATCTTATGTGACTTTTGTTTTAGTGCAGATGCTTATTATTTTGTGTGGGATTCGAGCCACTGAGGCTCGGTGTTGAGATGTTATGATGTTCTGAAATCGATTTTGATAAATTGTTGAATTGTTTTATGGTTGTTGTTGAAAAATATTATGCTTGAACAAAGTTCAGTTCTAGGATGATATTAGGTGAAGACTTCGGCCAGAATGCCCGAAAAGCAAGAAAAATTCTGCTGGATTTCTGGCTCGAAGTTTAGATGCTTAGTAAAACTAAGTCAGAAACCAATTAGATCAAAGAATTCATTTCTCATCTAATCTAGTCAAACGACATACCCGTTAGTCGGGATTGATGGTTAACATTAAGGCGACGACACATGGGACGAGAATGATCCTAGTGGAGCTTCTTGTCGTCCATTCGTCTAAGATTCACTTCTAGTGATCCATTGATTCTTAGAGTTTTCTATCCCTCAAATGACTAGTATACCTTGGCGTTGACCCTCTAAATTTTGTGTTGGATAGAGGTGTGACACATCATAATCCAAGGAGGGACGCCGCTAAAAAATGATCGCGAAGAATAATGCGAGAGATTTAGGACCTCAGGTAAGTGGATCTCCACTGTGACACGAGTCGACTTAACATGGTTGAATGCTTGTGTGAACTTCGTGCTAGTGTGTGATGCCTTAGTTTAGTGTTGTGAATTAAATTGATGTGTAATTTGCCTAAGGTGCACGAGTATGGGCTCGCGGGCCTTTTTTGGTTCTAAACTCACAACTATGGGATTGTGAGTCTTTGTATGTCTTGCCTGTGCATGTATATGTGATTATTGTATGTGGGTAGGAGACCACAGACATAAAACCTACCAAGTTTGTTGTTGTGGTTATGTTACAGATAAAGTTGAGTTCCAAAACAGCCTGAAAGGAGGCCCAGCCCGAGCAGGGGCACACTAGAGTTTCGTTATAGCCTGAAAGGAGGCCTAGCCCGATCAGGGCATAATAGAGTTTTGAACGGCTAGACGGGGCCATTGGTCGCGAGAGGTTTCGTAACGGTGCAAGGGGCCTAGAGGAGGCCAGTAGACGACTCTCCTCACAGTTTATGATTTGACGATCTGTATCGGCCCGACGGGGTAAAATGTAGCAACAAATTCTGAAACGACCCGACGGGGTCACTGGCCGCGAGAGGTTTCGGAAAGGGCAAAGAGGTCCAAAGGAGGATGAGTCCTCACAATTATAAAGAGTACCGGGACGGCCCAAGCGGCCAAGATTCATAGCATGTCTCGAACTATCCCGACGGGGTGATTGCACAATTAGTTTCGAAACGGTCGGATAGGACTACTAGTCGCGAGAGGTTTCAGAATGACGCACAAGGGGTCTAGAGTTGTATAAGTTCCGCAATGACCCGTAAGTGGTCTGAATTTGTATAAGTTCCGGAACGACCCATGAGGGGTCTAGAGAATGGGTAAGGCAAACAAATCCTTCCCAACATTAATGGAATCAAGGGTCCTTAAATAGTAAACCATGTGTACACGTATCTTTATAAGATAAGTTGGAGATTTGTAACTTTAAGTGAGATTAGAAAAATACGAGATCGACTTCGAGTCAAAATTAATTGGTCGTTAAGTCTGACCCCATTTCATGTTACGACTCTTTTGCAAGTATTGTACTCCGTGTAGGTTTAATATCTTATTTCTAAAATCACACAACGGTCTACGAAAAGAGTGAGATTATTAAATAGTGACTTTTACATTCAGACTATGATGATTTGACCGTTGTGTCCGTCCTCTTATTGACTGTGATGATATGATTTTTCTTGGTTGTTATATTGCTTGTAAAGTTAACAATTTTTGTATCTAATTTACTTACTGAGTTATCAACTCATTAGTGTGCTCGTGTCGCAGGTAAGTTATAAGGAAGACTAGAAGGCTATGAGACAATGATGGGAATATTGGTGTATACAGGATCGACCTTGGGAGTGTCATGTGGACCGTCAACTAGCCATTGGCAAGAGTTTTGAAGTCGAAATTATTTCTTTGACAAATCTTCATACGGAAACTAGTTTTGAATATAATGGGGTTGCGATTGCAATTACGTGCTTAATAGTAAAATTATATTTTGTATACTTGTGTAAAAAGTTCAAATTTAACCGTATTTTTTTGACGTAAAACACGTTTAAAATTATAAATTATTTATAATAGATAAACTATGATGGTATTTTATTGGTATCATATATTTGGTCGTTACATTTATAAATTATTTATAATAAATAAACTATGATGGTATTTTATTGGTATCATGTATTGGGTCGTTACATTTGTTCTCGTTTAATAGTTGATCCCTTAATTATTTAAAGCTTATTTGTTGCTTTTGTAAACGATGACATAGACACATATTAGTTAAGAAATATTACCCGGAGTTAATACAGGCAAAGTAGTTGGTATGGGGTTTAGTCAACGCTGAACAAAGAGATAGACATGTTTTGTTTTTCGTTTTTTGTTTTGTTTTTATTTTTTATTTTTTGTTTTTGGAAGCATAGAAATGTTGTCTTTTGAATCAGTCATTTCATTTTATTGGCATTTCTGACATTTGAAGATGAGATACATGTTTCAGTTAGTATCATAACATAAAAAATCTTCTCCTTGTTATAAATGATTCTAAGACTTATAACTAGTTGCGTATGATTTTCGGTTAGAACTTCTTATTAATTCATATTTGAGGAAAAAAAAAATGGCAGAGACGTTCTTGCGACCTGTCATTGAGAAGTTGGCTGACTTGCTGGCTGACAAAGCGAGTTTGCTGAGAGGAGTCCACAGAGAAGTCAAGAGCCTGAAGGATGAACTTGAGATCGTCGAGCCATTCCTTAGCGATGCAGAGGCAAAGTCGGAAAGAGGAGAAGTCAACGACGCTGCAAAAGTATGGCTGAAACAACTCAGAGAGGAGGCGGATCGCATAGAAGATATCGTCGATGAGTACGTTTATCATGTGGAACAACATCGCCATCAGGGTGGATTGATCAGTTCTCTCCTCAAAGCTGGTCACTTCATCAAGGCCTTGAAATCGCGTGGCAAGATAGCGTCGGAGATTCAAGGCATTGAAGAGTCCTTGCGAAAAATAAAGGAAAGAGGTCTGAGCTATGGGTTAAGACCCTTTGAGCAAGGTGGTTCAAGTAGCACATCCAAAGAAGTTAGTGCACCTGTTGACCCTCGAATAGGCTCGCTTTTCGTTGATGACGATGAACTTGTGGGAATTGAGTCCTTGTCCGAAGAGCTAGTAAGATATTTAGTGGAAGGGCCATCCACGCGTACGATGATTTCAATTGTTGGCGAAGGAGGCATTGGTAAAACTACTCTTGCTAATAAAGTTTATAAAGATGTAGTGACAAAAGGATACTTTGGTTGTCATATTTGGATCACTGTGTCTCAATCGTATAACATAGAGACCATTCTAAAGTTTTTGAAAAACCAAATCTGTCCAGCAACAGAACAACCAGCTGCCGAAGAGGTTGTCAACGTCGAAAAGTTAATCGGCCTTCTGAGGAATGCTTTGCAGACAAAGAGGTACGCCGTTGTTTTTGATGATGTATGGAATGTTGATTTTTGGGGTGTCATGAAACATGCTTTTCCTAGTAATGACAAGGGCTCTAGGGTAATTATCACAACTCGCAATGCCACAGTTGTAGAATCTTTTAAGGAAACCCCTTATGACATTGTTCAAGAACTAAAAACTTGGTCCACAACACAAGCGTGGGAGCTATTTTGTAAAAAGGCATTTCGCTTCGAGTTTGACAGGTGTTGTCCTTCAGAATTGGAGAAATTGTCTTGTGAAATTGTAAGTAAATGCCAAGGCTTGCCACTTGCTATTGCCGTTGTAGCTGGTCTATTGTCGAAAAAAGAAAAAAATCTATTAGAATGGCAAAGACTTCTTGACAATCTCAACTGTGAGTTTGAAGAAAACCACGAGCTCTCGAGTATTTCAAAAGTTCTGTTTCTTGGCTATGAAGATTTATCTTACAATCTTAAATTATGCTTCTTGTACTTCGGCATTTTTCCGGAAGATTGTTTGATTCTCGATGGAAGATTACGTCGCATTTGGATTGCTGAAGGTTTTGTTAAATCAAGGAGATCAGAAAAGACGCCGGAACAAATTGCTAAAGAATACTTGAATGAACTAATGAATAGAAACCTGGTTTCATCGGAATTGCGATTCGGGTTTCAAAGATTCTACAAAGTGCATGATCTAATCCGTGAGGTTATTCTAAAAAAAATTACAGATTTGTGTTTCTGCCAAATTTTCAAGATAAATAAATCGTTCGAAGGGAGGAGTCAGCGTCTATCTATTCACCATACTTCGAAGAGTGTTTTGAAAACAGTTAGAGACAAAAGTGTTCGTTCCATTCTTTTTTTCAACATTAATGAATTGAACAACTCTTTTGTCACTGGACTGCTTGAAAATTGTAAGTTTTTGAAGGTGTTGGATTTTTCAGACACTCCACTTGATAACCTCCCAAAGGAAATACAGAATTTAATCCATTTGAAGTACTTATGCTTGAGAGGCACGAACGTGAAATTGCTTCCGAAATCCATTGGTAAGCTACGTAACCTACAGACGTTGGATATAAATCGCACCTTAGTGAGGGAGCTACCAATTGAGATCAACAAACTAAGGAATTTGCGGCACCTTTTAGCTTATACATTTGACGAAGACACCGAATATAATTTGGCTTCGGATCATGGTGTGAGGATACATGAAGGGATTGGAAAATTGGAGGAGTTACAAACACTCACAAGTATAGAAGCATATTCCGGCAACGTTTGTTTCATTAAAGAGCTACAGAATTTGAAGAAACTGAAGTGTCTGAGCATTTCGAAGGTGACTACAGATATGGGAAAAGCTCTTAGAGACTCTATTGAAAACATGAACTACCTTGAAGAGTTATTCTTGAGCTCAATCAATGAGGATGAAGTTTTAGATTTAAATCACATTTCTTCTCCTCCTCTCTCTCTATCATATCTTAAGTTGAGTAGTTGGCTGCAAGAATTGCCAAGTTGGATTTCGCGGCTTCATTATCTCCGAGGGTTGAGTCTATGTTTCTCAAGGCTGATGGACGATCCACTTAAAAGCCTCAGTGGTTTGCCGAATTTGATATTCCTTGATTTGGACCACGCGTATGACGGAGAGGAAATGCATTTTGAGAAAGGCGGCTTTCAAAAACTCAAGCAACTCGTGTTGAGAAAACTAGAAGGACTAAAAGTGGTGAAGATAGACAAAGGAGCGCTACCTCTCGTCGAGGAGTTAACGTTCGGGCCTTCTCCTCTAATAAAAGAGATGCCGTGCGACATCCAACACATGCGAAATCTCAAGTCTCTTGAATTCATAGATATGCCAAGCCGATTTGTGACTGCCTTGCAACCAGATGGAGGCCCCGATTACTGGAAAATTCAGCATGTGCCGTCTGTCCGATGCAGTTACTATACAGGCAGAGGGTACTCATATTACTCGTATAAGTTGGGAAGCTCGGAGTTGTTGAAACACCTACAGAGGGTTCAGGTTACATTCTTTCTCTTTCTCATACTTTCACTCTTCTTTTATTCAAGTTTAGTTCATTCATGAAAGCAACAAATATACCCTTGATCCTTGACTAAAATCCCTAAAGCCTAAGCTAGCAAGAGGACGCTGAAAAAGTTCTCAATTCATAGATTAAATAACGTGACATTAATTTCTGACAAACAATAGTAAGTTTCATTTTTCTTCTTTCGGATTATTCACTAAGCTTATTAGGCATACACTGTCCAGTTATGAGTGTAATAGTTTCCAGAATTCATTAAGCTAATGATATAAGCTAATTGTCAGGATTGTAATGCGTTTTGTTTTGATTGTTTATTTATTTATTGTTCTTCTAGGAAGGGTGTGAAGGAATTTATGTGATTAGACAGAATATTATTAGGCTTTCTCTTTGAGGTTTTTTTTTTTTTTTTGGTTGGCTCTGTTTGTGAAGACATAAAATTCTTATGTATTGCTAATTATTGAAGATTAATCTACCTCATAATTATGCCGTACTTGCATTCCTGCAATTTGCGAACCGATTAAAGATATATTCATAATATATATTACTTTTATCATTCTTTTCTGTTTTCTTGCTGAAATTTCATTTTCAACCAAAAATATCTTACAGGAAGTGTGACAAAGGAGCTGGAGGATTGGGACTATCAAGACGGAGGATTTATCATCAGACTAATTCTCTTGGATCTTTATGCAGTTGAGTGAGCAAATTATTTATTCTCAGCTTGATGTTTTTATGAATTTAAACTACTATTTATTGCTGTTTAAGTAATTTGGGATGTATTTCTAATAACGAGCCTAATGAAGACATTGCTCTCAAACAGGGCAAGATATTACGTACTCTCTCTAGATCAAGGGGAAACATAGATATGTTTTCAGTTTTATATTTATATGAACTTAACTATTGTGGTTGTTTTAGTTTGTGATGCTAATTATGGTTGTTTTGTGATGTCTACTCCATATTTTGAGATTTTAGGATTGATAGAAGGATTTGTGAAGGAGCTTAACGTATAAGAAGGCCTATTGTTTGAAAAGTACTAAATCGTAAGAGTTTTTTAGGCATTTAACCAAACTTTTGGGTAATTTTTTAAGATTTAGTCATAGTTTCATGAAATTAGGTATTTAACTATAAAATGTAACATTTTTTGTTACAGGAAACATATATACGTGTAAAAGTGTAACATTTTATGTTACATGTTACAAAAAATGTTACATTTTTTACACGTATATATGTTACATGTTACAAAAAATGTTACATGCTATGGCTAAATCCCTAATTTCGTGAAACTATAGCTAAATCCTTCAAACTTTACCTTTAAAATGGCTAATTGCTTAACTGGTCCAAATTGTAATTAGCCAAGTGTTTTCTATGGTAGGCTTGTTTGTTTGTTTGTTTGTTTGTTTTTTTTTTTTTGAACGGTTTTGAACGGAAATGGAACGCAATGATAATTGTTATTTTATATTTGGTTAGACTAAAAAGACTTAAAAGAGTAGCTATTCCAATGACATGGTATATTATATTCTGGAATGAGCATTTACCTATAGAATCCACTACCTTCTAGTTATTAAATTATCTAAAATACGTTCTTTAATTTTAAACCTATTATTAAATTATATTTTTGTTATTGTTAGAAATTTTTTTATAGTTTTATGGCTAGTTTTTAAATTTATTGAAACCATGATTATTTTTCAAAAACACACAGTCCAAAATGACTATTTACCTAACTGACACTCACACACACACACATATATATATATATATATATATATATATATATATAGGAAATCGTAAGAAATAGCCAAAAAAAATTCATTTTTAAAATACAGCCCATGTTTCAAAAAATTAAAAAAACAGCCATGTTACGAATTGTATAACAGAAAAGTGTCATACAAAATATAACACATTTGTGAGCATTTGTAACATATTATTTAACACTTCAAACAATGATGAGTAAAACTTGAAGTGTTACAAAATATTTTACAAATATTTACAAATGTGTTATATTTTGTGTGACACTTTTCTGTTATACAATTCGTAACATGGCTATTTTTTTAATTTTTTGAAACATAGGCTATCATTTAAAACAAACATTTAATTTTGGCTTATTTTTGCAACTCACCCTATATATATACATATATATATATATATAGAATATTAAATCTATACCCAAATAGGGGGATATTTACAAATTTAACTTTGACTTTAAGGTTTTTCCAAAAATATATTTTAGTCATGAAAATTAATAAAATAGGCATGGTTTACACTTCAACAACATAATATATATACCACAAACAATTTGAATTTACGATCAAAAATTTCGGATTTGTTAGAGATATAATATTTTCATAGTAATAAAATATTTTCAGTGCGAAATTTCATAAATTTTGTTAGAAATACTTTTCATAGAAAATCGAATTTGTTAGAAATGAAACAATTCCATAAAAATATTTTCATAGCTTGTTAGAAAATCTAAATTGGTATTTTCATAACAAATATGAATTAGTCAGAAATATAATATTGGGTCAGTTAGGTAAATAGCCATTTCAAACAGTGTGTTTTCAAAAAATAACCACAGTTTCAAAAAATTTAAAAACTAGCCATTACACACTGTAAGAAATTTCTGACAATAACAAAATTACACATAAAATGTGATGTAAGAAATTTCTGACACGTGTCAAAAATATCTGAAATGGCCAGTTTTTAAATTTTTTGAAACTATGGCTATTTTTTAAAATTATTTTGTAAACAGTGGCTATTTTCTTAAAATTCCCTAAAATATTTTCACAAAAATATTTTTATAGCTTGATAAAGTTCTGAATTCATTAGAAAAGAAATATTTCTATAGTGATAAAAAATTTACTTACGAAAAAAAAGAAGATAGCAAATAATAGAAAAACGTTTAGAGCAAGAAAAAATATTGAGAGTTAATAATATTTGTGATAAAAAACTCTTTAATTTTAATAAGTTTATAATAAAACACAAAATCGAAATTGTCTAAAATAATTATGTATAATTTGGTTATCCACATATATGTATAAATGGTAAAAGTGTAATAAAAATAATATGAAATTTAATTAAGGAATATTTGAATTTTGGTTGAATATATATGTAAATATCTAATTTTCTCCAATATTTTTGTAAATATTGAATCAAAGGAGTGTAGAGTTGTAATTTTCTCTCTCTCTATATATACTAGTCTTTTTATACACGCGCTACGCGCGTGTGGAGCACGTGTAAAATAACATAACAGTTAAAAAATATGACCAAAAAATAATAAAGTATATTTTTGTTAAGTTTTTTTTAAAAAATAATATTTTTGTAATTTTTAATTATTAAAGGGTTAGATTAATCATTAAATATAAATACAATGGCTATTTTAAAATTTTTTAAACTTAAAAAATAAAAATAAAAGCTTAGAACAAAGAAAATAAATAAAAAATAGTTATAGTAAAAAAAATATATGACAATGGGTGTCAAAAGATCGAGAAAAAGATTCTGAATCCAACCGTATCAAGAGGAATTTTTTTTCGAGATCATTACGTCAAACAAATAGCCGTTGAAACGATTAAAACAAAAAAAGTGAAAAAGATGAGAGATGAGAGAGAAATTGCACAAAAAAATCCTCTAATTTTGCGCAGAAGCTCTTCCAAATTTCTTAAAAACCCCTATAATAAGTCCCTAAATGCAAATTTTTTAAAGAAAAAAATTTAAAAAAAAAAAAAGAAAAAACATGGGATATCACGTGTCGTCCACAAAGACGCCACATGTTAACCTATGGTGAGGAATTTTTTTTTACCATATGGGAAGAAACGTATTGAGCCTTAGTAGTATAAGTATAGATATAGAAATAGATATAGATATAATAGTACTCGTAAATAAAATAATTACGTATATGTGAAGGGAGGTACGTACTTTGTTTTCTTATCTTTTTCTTTTGCAGAAAAAAAAGGTACGTATAAACCATTTATATTGCCTTGATATGTGTGATTGTGACACATTACTATAGTATTGTGCATGCATGTTTGACAAGTAGGTGTGACAGATTTTTTTCTGACACCAATTAAATAGTACCACATGGTTTGAGATTGGTAAAAATTCAGAACCCACCGAGTTTGTTTGTCGCGTTTTCTAGGTAGCAAGACAAAATTAGTTTCGTGTTTGATTTGAAACCGTCATCTTTAGCTTTTAAGATGTGTTTAATTTATAACTATATATGGCTATTCAGTAAGGGGGAAAAAAAACTATATGTGGCTATTTTTCTATACATATACTCTTTTTTTTTTTTTTTTGCTGCTTAGTTATAATTGTGTCTGAATTTAAATATAGCTAAAACAGAACTGCATATATATCCTATGGTAATATCCCACGTTTGGATTTTAGCTTGTGAACAAGACAAATAAGCAGCTGGAGGACAACCATCATCTACGCTTCTAATATATGTAATAGATATATGTGTGTGTGTGTGAAGTGGTCGTGCATGAACTGAGGGAGAAGGAGAGAAAACGTGAGAGTGAGGGTGGCTATTAATGATAAAAGAAAGAGAACCAAATTTTGATTATGTGGGATTTATTCCCACGGAAACCTCTCCCTCCCCCCCCCCCCCCCCCCCCCCCGGGCTTACTCTAACATTACTTAATTTTTTAATTAATTTGGGTACATTTTAAAGGGGGATTTTGAAGAATGCTTTATTCTTGGCAAATTGATAATCTATACCATATGCGTGTTATATTTTTAATTTATATCCCAAAATTTACACTATAAATATAGAGTATAAATAAAGGGAGCACAACACTTCATGCATAGCCACTGTTTACAAAATGATTTTAAAAATAACTATAATTTCAAAAAATTTAAAAACTAGCTCTTTCAGAAATTTCAAACAAAATTTCTGGCACGTGTCAAAAATTTCTGATAGTAATTTTATGTGTAATTTTGTTATTGTCAGAAATTTTTTACATTTGTTATAGCTAGTTTTTAAATTTTTTAAAACTATAACTATTTTTTAGAAACACAGTCCAAAATAGTTATTTACCTAACTGACCTTTAAAGAAAAAATTTTAAATTAATATAAATAGACTATAGATAATATAGAGCTTGACTCACTTAAGACGTAATCTATATTAATAGGAAGCGGCTAGAATAGTGCACGATTTTTTGCACTATCCATAGTGTACGGCTTATAATAGCTTAAAAAAATACATAAAACTATTTTTTTTTACGTATAAGTATATTACAACGTCTATTTTCAAGTTATCAATTCATTTCTCAAATTTGAAACTAAAATTATGTTCAATCGGAGATGAAATGAAGAAAGAACAAATAAAAAATTAAAAAGACAAACTTCTTTTTTCATCTTTTTCATCCCCGATTAAACATAATTCTTTGGTTAAATTTGATAAATGAATGGATAACATGTTAATAGATGATGTAATGTACTTATGTGTAAAAAAAAATATATATGTATTTTTTAAGCTATTATAAGCCGTATACTATGGATAGTGCAAAAAATCGTGCACTATTCTAGCCGCTTCCTATTAATAATTAAATATAGCATAATTCGGTTAGAAACATAAAAATCATAATAAAACATTATATTATAATAAAGCATATCAATTGATTTAAAATTCTCGCTAGACACGTAGCTTTATCTTGGACATGTGAGAGTATTCTACAAAGTTAAAATCAACAACTTTGAATAATAATAACATGCAATATCATCATGATAATTTGAACATAAATCTCTCAATTAAGTAATAATAGACATTTAGAAATTGAGCATTACAATCAGAGTCTACATCACTCCATATGGTGTTGAAACACTTGTTGTTCTTCTTCAATGTGTTGGCACAATCGGATTGGATGTAGAGAAGACCATCACATTCAAGTCATTGTATTCTAGATCTTCTATTTCTCAAATCTTTAGTTGGTTCTACATGCTTGTACTTCCTTGGAGGGTTGTAGTTTCTAGTGTTCTACAAAGTACTAGGAATACGTTGTGGAACACTACTGTTGGATCTCATGTTCATCTTCTTCATAACACGTCTCATATTCTTTGTTAGAACTGCAAATGATTCAAACAAGTCTTCATCATCATACCTTGAATCCAAGTCGTCACTTTTCATATCAGCTTTCAACGCAATCCCCTTACTTTTCTTCTATGTCTGTTCTACTTCAAAGTTCATCTCAAATGTGCAAAGGGAACCCATCAATTCTTCAAGCTTCGTGGACTTCACATCTTTGGCCTTTTCTATGGCCGTCACCTTGTATGCAAACCACTTTCGCAATGATCTAAGGGTCTTCCTCATGAGCTTCTCCTCGGCAACATGAATATCTCGTTGGCTATATCACATAGCCGAGCATCAAACTCTCCGACTATTTCCTCCTCTTGCATCTTGAGATTCTCAAATTTGGTGATCAAGATTTGTAGTCTCGACAACCTAACAGCGTTCGTTCCTTCGTAGTCCGCCTGTAGGAACTCCAACGCATTCTTAGTAGATTCACAAGTAGAGATGTGTTTGAATTGATTCGAGTCCACAACATTGAAGATTTCATTGAGAGCTTTTGAATTGTAACTAGCCAGCTTATCTTCTTCAGATGTCCATTCCAACTCAGGCTTTAGAGTGAATTTTCCTCCTTCATCTGTGACCATTAGCTGCGTCCATCCACCTAAGGCAAATCTCCATATTTTTTTGTCTACCGCTTTGATAAACGCTTTCATCCTAACCTTCCAATATGAGTAGTTTGATCCATCGAGCAACGGTGGACGACCAACTACACCTTCTTCCTTCATAGAGTACGTCTAAAAAAAATAAACATATTAGTAAACCTAGGGATCACACTCAACAAATTAGAGTGAGAAGCTGCGATACCAATTGAAATAACAACTAATTTGTCAATGTGTATCTGAAGGGTGTTCTACATAATGTTTCACGTGAGGCAGGAATACTCATGCAACAATTAACGAAATAAAGATAAAACATGCAAATTATAAATAAAATATAGAAAGTAAAGAGACATCAGAATTGGCAACGTAGTTCGACAAGTTGCCTACGTTTGCGGAGCCTTGCCTAGTTAATGGAAAAATGTTCACTACAGGACGAGTGCACCTGGACTTATACAAGTTGGATTCCCTCCAAGCTTCGTCGCCATTTTTCTCCGTCTCCTCCATGAATGCCAACACAAGCTCTCATTGTGTCCGTGATCCCTTGAAACACTCTCTGTAAAAACTGACTCTCACGCTTATAATATGAGGAGAGAATACAAAACAATCCCTTGCAGAGAGTTATAAACAAACTCAGGGAACAAGATAAAGAAAATAAAGAAACTAAATCCTAATTAATGAGATGTCCTTCCTTATTTACAAGCCACCTATCAACTCCTTAATCTATGGAAAATCTTGGGCAATATCTGGAAATATTCGATCTTCTTGAGGTCAACCATAATCTGCATAATCGAATATATCATTAACACCCCGAAACATGGAGATTTCAACAGCCTCCACAAAATTTGGAACGAGGAAGATCTGGTGGAACATCTTGAGTAACACCTCGACAGAATCTTCAAATCACAAAATCTGCTCCAAAAATTATGCCAGAAAATCATAGACAATATATAGGAAATATATCATCCGAATATTAGCTTTACCAGACATATATAGTTTGCCAAAAATATTATGCCAACAATAAATGCTCTAACAAAATTCGTTCCGATTCTTGTTTAGTCTGATGCCTTTAATGCTGATATTCAACTTACTGAAACAAATTACGATGTGTGGTTTCAATTGATGGAAATGCATATTTTAATCGAGAAAAACTCTCCTATACTATGGGCAAATCCGCTCCACCTGTTGAGTCTGATAAGTGATATGAAAAATGATATGTTAAAAATCAAAAGGTAAAACGCTGGATTTTGATGCCCATGACTCGTGACATGATAGCGACTTCCGCAAGTGTACGAGTTGCACAAGTAATAAAGTGGACTTTGTGTCCAGATATCGTCTCCACAAGGATTAATTAGGTCGGAGATAGGAATCGAGTACTATCTCGCTCGTCGTACTTGCTACATAGACTACTAAGGCGAATGCGAGAAATTAAACTAAAACAAAGATTAACTTGTAATAGCATGAACCAAGATCGCTTTTACAAGTAATTAAACTTTATTTCTTTTAGACAAATTGCTTGTAATTATAAAATTGGTTATAAATATCCTTTAGAGGGGATTTTCTTCATTTCGCCAAATCCGGCCAAATCTCGATTTCGTGAAAAATCATTACAAATAATGTTATTTTGCACTTTTGAATTTTAAGGCATGTTAGGAGTTGAAATTTGGTTCCAAATTGATATTAAATATCTTAACTTTTCAAATCGAGCCTATTGGTGTATTTTTATAATTTTTGAAAATATATGAGTTGTTTTATTATAATTTGCCCAAGCCATCGCTGCTACGCAGTCTTGTTGCCAAGCTCGCCTCGCCACGCCATCGCACGAGACCCCACGCTCCCTCATGCATGACCCAGCGCGCACAGCCCCGGCAACCACGCATCTCGCCTTGCCCAGCCTTCCCCAGTCCTGATCTGCGTGCCCCGCCGTCACGCGCCCCTTTGCTCGAGCCCAATGCGCTGCGTCAACCCTCTTTCGTGCCACGAGATATCGACAAGCCCACACCCAGGTCACACTCCACCGTTGCGCCCCGGCTCCACCCCGGCCAGCCCGGCCGCCATTCGCGCAATGCCGACGCGCACTGCTCCGCCTCACCTCCCCCGTGCAACACCAAGATTCGGCGGCCCCAACTCCGCCCCGGCGTCATCTCCACCTGCACAAGGTGCTGGCCCACGCCATACCTCCCCGTTGCACGCCCAACCCTCCTTCGTGCAGCCGCCTCGTCGTTACAACACTGTTTCGCGCTCGCCGACGACCAGCGCTGATCTGCATGGTCTCAGCCTGACAAGCCTCCATTGTTGCTCTGCACTAGTGCGCCGTGAGTAGCTCGGACCCATGCCGGTCAGCCTCCTACTGCGTGCCCTCGCCACTGCCGGATTTCAGCGCCCAACTCCTATAGGGTATTGCTTGGTGATTTCATTATGCTTGATATGCACGATTTCAACATAATTGTTAGGATGGATTTTTTAGACAAGTACAAAGCTACTATACGATGTCGACAACGATAAGTGGGTTTTGAACCTGAAAATGAGGAGAAGATTGAGTTCAAAGGTGAACCTAAGAAGAAGATAACGCGATTCTTATCTGTGATACTAGCGCGCAAGCTTTTGGCTAATAATGTGGAAAGAACTTGAAGAGACTTTTGACATAAGATTAATTTTTTAGATGATTTCAACCTTTTTATCTCAGCTATGAAAGCGAAATTTAGTCTGCAAATTTCCTCCCTGTTGCAAGTCAGAGTGATATTTATCTGCTGGTATATTTGGTGTGCCAAGAATAAAAAAGTATTCAATAACACCAAGCCTAAAACATAATGCTTGCATGATATTGTACTTTTATCTTTACACCCTGAACTTTTTAACTTTTTATGGATTAATGAATAATTTTTTCAATTTTTAGAATAGTTAGCTATTTTCTTGAAACACCAGAAATGGGTCAAATATGCGTGAATTAGCTAATTAAGCCATTTAGAAATAGGCTTTTAAAATTTTAGCCTATGTTCAACAAATTTAAGTAAATAGCAAAGACTTAAATACAAAATATATAGATGAACTTCACACCTTATAATTACTTGATGACTATATTCTTGATAACTGAAACATTAGACATATTTTTATGCCACTAGAATGGTCGTTTTTTATAATTTCTAAAAAAAAACAAACAAACGACTATTTATAACAAAATAAAAAAATAAAACATAAAATAAATCTAATTTTCTTTCCAAAACTCAACAATGGCCTCAAACTCAAAGCTCCACTAACAATCATCTATCTATCTACACATGAAATATGAGAAAAAGAGCCACAATCTTTCATTGTCACAACCAAGCACTTCAAAACCTCACAAATCTGAGCCCTCAAAGGATGATTATTATTATTATGATCCCCAGCAACAAACTCACAAACCCCATCATTTCCAACCTCAATTGAGCTACAACCCGGAGACCTTCTCTGCCTCATTCTCTGCTCATCTCTCACTGCCACTTTCCTCTCCCACATCCCTTTCGCCGCATACATATTGGACAATGCCACGCCGTCACCACCGTGCTCAGGCTCCAGCTCAAGCAGCCTCCGCCCGATTCCCGCCCCGAGCCCAACGTCCACGTCCCCGTCCCCGCCGAGGGCGCCGCTGCACGCGCCGAGCAGCGTCCTCCAGGCCACCGCGCTCCTAGAGGGGCCCGGCATTTGGGCGACAAAAGCACAGGCTTCCTCGAGCAGCCCCGCACGGCAGTACAGGTCCACCATGCACCCGAAGTGCGGCTCCCTCGGCGCGAGGCCGTAGTCCTCCACCATGCTGCGGAACTGCCTCTCGCCTTCCTCCACAAGCCCGGCGTGGCTGCACGACATCAGCACCCCGACGAAGGTCACGTCGTTGGGGGCCGTGGGGCGCATTTGCGCGAAGAGCTCGAGCGCCTCTTGCGCCCGCCCATGCAACGCATGCGCGACGATCATCGACGTCCACGTGGTCACGTCCTTTCTCCGCATGCCCTCGAAAACTCTCCGAGCGCCTTCCAAGTCCCCGCACTTCGCGTACATGTTTACGAGCGCGTTGTTCAGACTTAAATCCGCGCCGAGCCCGCCTTTGCGGCGGACATAGGCGCCGATCCACTCTCCCGTCACGAGGGCTCCAAGATCAGCGCAAGCACAGAGCGCGACGGTGATCGCGACCCGATCGGGCTCTACATTGTGCATTTGCATCCTTCTAAAAAGCCGGAGAGCCTCATTGGGCTTCCGGTTTTCGACATAAGCCGAAATCAACGCAGTCCATGAGACTACATTTCTTTCAGGCATTTCATCAAACACTTTCTGTGCATCCATGAGATTACAAGTCTCAGAGTACATTTTCATTAGAGCTGTTTGTAGCTGAATGACATGTTCAAACCCAAGTTTGATGACAATGCAATGCAAGTTTTGGCCCTCAATTAAGGAGGATTTTTGGGTGCAAGCTTTTAGGACAAACAAGAGGGAATAGCTATCAATTGTAGAGAGGTTTTTCCTAAGGATTTCTCTGAAGAGTGAGAGAGCTTTAGTGGGGTAATTGGATTTTATGTAGTTTTTGAGAGTTTGGTTTGCTTTTGGTGGTTTGAGGTGGTTGGTGTGGAATTGGGTTTTGGGAAAATAATGGAAAGCAAATGGTATGGTTATAGATACTTGGATAGAAAGACGTTTCTTAAGGAATTTCATGATCTATAATTGTTACAAATTGAAAAAATTGTATCATATCGACCCGGCAATTTGACGGGCAATGCAGCGAGGAGATGGATTGTGTCCAAGGTAACCATTTCAGCACCATTTAAGTGAAATATCATTTTCAGTTTATTTACAGGATTATCTATTTTGATATATATATTTTTTATGACATTGATATTGAATCAAAATAGCAAGTGAAAAGTAGGGAGCACAATTTAATATTAGTTTTCAGCAAAAAAAAAAAAAAAAAAAAAAAAAAAAAAAAAAGAAAGAAAAGAAAAGAAAAAGAAAAAAGCTTATCTAAAATCATAAGAATGTACATATACTAATAATCATAAGTACTGTATATTAATATATTATAATATAACGTTCGATCTCCGTGCTATATCCCACTGTTTAACGCTAAACTAGCGCTGAAAGCAAGTGCTCTTATAATTTATTAATTTTCTAATCACAGTCTATTATGATTAGAATTTTGCTAGCGTCAGATACGACTGACGCGTCTGATGCATCGTGGCCGTCCATCGCGTGGGACCCACCACGATGGACGGCCACGATGCGTCAGCCTCTTATGATTAAGTATTCATGTAAGTATTAAATTGTGATTCTCATTCCCACATTATTTGACAGTTCTACACAATAAATTTCAACTCAATGATCTATCTCCATTGTAATATATCTCAAAACAATGCTCTATATGGAGACTTACAAAAAGTTCTATACATTAGTTTGAATGTGGCTGGTCCAAATGCTATGTCTTGCACAAAATGACCCACCTAAAAACAACTCTCCATTAATTTACGGGGCACCGGAATGGCGTGTTTTTTCGACAGTATATGGGTAGCCAATCCAGCCAATGAGATGTCTAGCAGATTACTCTCCTTGACGAGTGGCCGGAGACCTCTGATGTTGGTAGAGAAAATGGCCCGGAGCAAGCCGAATAAAACGATAAAAACTGTAAACGACCGAGTAGGGATATTTTGCAGAAAAGGACAATGCGATCACACATGTTCTTCGTTTGTAGATGCAGGAACTTCCTTACTTCTTGTGGATTCTTCGCTTCTATTACCCGTATTATTTCCGATGGTGTAGGCACTCCCAGGAACCTTAACTAATAGCTCATCCTCCAATTGATTCTCTTGCATTTCAAAATTCCCTTGGTCCTGAAATTGGTAAGCATCATAATGGTTATATAAGGAAATAAAGTTTCCCTCTTTCAGTAACAAGAAAGCAGGGAGAGATGGATGTACTACGTGAACATACCTTTATGTCAAAGCATGTTTGTTCATTGTTCGGATCATCCTTAAGGCCGTTCATGACAGATTTGAGCTGTTTCTTAGCCTTGGCCCTTGCGATGCGTCGTTCAGCACATTGTGCCTTAGTGACATCAGAATGACAGGCTACACAAAGTGTTCTCATGTTCTCAAGCTTGCACTCACCTAGAGAAATTTCAATTAGCACTAACCCAACTCGGCGACTCCCAACGTAAAATGGAAAAAGGAATGAAAGTGCTTGTCTTGCCAATGAAAAATAAGGCACAAATATGATCATAGGTAAAGCTAAGCATTAACTGATACTAGTACAGTTCAGAAGAAACCATGTTCCACAACTTACAATCAGATACCAGTACAAAAAATTAAGATAGTATCCTACCTCCACCTAAGTAAACCGGAACAATGTGGTCTGCATGCCATGCATTGCCCTCCCTTGGATCATCGACAAGCTTGTCAAGCCTGCATGTAACGTGTTAGATTCCAGAAAACTGTTTTGTTTTTAAGGGCTAGTATGTTAGATTATATTTAAACTTAAGCAGTAAAACAAGGCAATTTTTCCGAGGCATCTTAGACTGTTTGGAAGAAGGAAAACATGGTGGAGAAAAATGTATATAAAGGATAGAAAAAAAAAAAAAAAAGGCATGATGGAAAAGAAAATGGTTCTATTATGCTTTTTGGTATAATGAACAGGAAACAACTAATTTAGCTACCTATTTTTACTATTTTATTTTCAAAATAAGGTCAAAATTGTAATTACATGTTCTGCTCAAGTTTTCCATACAAAATCAGTCCAATATTGGAAGGATTAAAACTAGTGAGACCTATTTCGTCTTTGGGTGTTCAACCAAATGAGGGTGTAATTGAGAAGTGATGAGCCACTAGGATTAGGCCCTCTTTTTTACCCAAAAAAAAAAAAACTAGCTAGTGGGACTCACTAGGATTTTATCATCCCTTTTCTTCTTCTCTGCCCTCTTTTTCACCAAATTCACCATATTCTATCTAATAACCCATCCACTTCTCTTTTAATTTTCCACCCTACCAATTAGAGTTTTAGTCTCACCAAAATTCTGCTCTTGTCCACAACTCAACTGCATTTTTACACAGTTTACAAGATACTCAAATGTTTCTCTACTAAGTAAAGGATCCATGCATCTCATTGTAAATGTAGCATATATAGAAGAACAAATGGTAATACCAATGAAGTTCAGTAAAGAGTAGGGAAAATTGTCAATTCATAGTCATGCTACTTACAATTTTTTCCGCCTTGCTATTTTTGGTGCAACTTTCTCAATATACTCTCTCCGCATAGCAAGTGATAGAGGTCTTATAAAAGCCACAAGTTTGTGACAGTCCAATTGACAATTTGTGCAAATACCATTCTCTAGTTGAAAAAGTTCCTGGCATTGTCGGTAAATTTAGTGTCTTATAATATTATAACAGTATGGCAAAAGTATTCATAATCAGAATTTTATATGAGATTCCATCATGCGTGGAAACAAATGGTGATAGAGAAAAGCATAAGCTTAACCGGCATGTGTATTTCATATAGTCTGTGTTCTGACCTGACGAAGAGATCTGCTACTGGTTCTTACTCGATATTCTTCATAACATTCAAGATTACAAAAAAGATCCTCAAAATATTCAGGTGTCTTTGCGTTGCTACTCCTGAAACCGAAAAATAGTTAGCTCTGCAATAGTTTTAACAGCAAAAAAATGAAAATAAAAAAAAGGAACATACTCGCACGGTGCTTGACAGAGTTTACATAGTGGTTCATCTGTTGAGGTCCAACCTTGAGTGTATTCCTTCTCTTTTTTCCCACAGCCACTACGAAGTTGGACCTTTTTCCATACCGCATTTGGTGGTAGAGCCTGGCTAATCTCATCTAAAGGTGTTCGGCGACGCTTGCTTCCAATCTTCAGCAGTCCCTGTTGAATAGAATGCAATATTCTAACAAATAAATTGATGCTGCAGTTCTGTGTCAAACATGCACATCTGTATCTATAGGAGGAGAAATACTGGACTGTTCTTTCTAAGGAATGGTACAGAGGCAAGACTAGCAAGTCAATATTAAAAAGGAACTTAAATATTTCAATGAGCATATGTACCCCAATCTTGTGGTTAACGCCTTCATTTAGATAGCACAGCTCTACTGTTAGAGGGAGTTGTAACGGTTTTCCAATTAACTTTTTTTGCTCCACTGGCCTCAGATTATTCCACTCCTTGCTGAATGCCAAAACAGCATTCCTATAGGACGGATTGTCCTTGATGGAGTCTATATTTCTTTGATGTTCATTTTCTGGAACACTAGAATCTAGAGGCTCAAGTTCCTCGGGCCGAAAACTCTCGAATAGTGGCGTTGGTCTTGTATCAGTCCCTGAAATGCAAGAATACAAGTGGATCCTACCAGTATATTGGCTCACCTAAAACACACATGAAGGCAGGATCATGTCAACAGCCTGTTGTAACAAGCCCATAATTGGAAAAGAATAAGCATAATAATTTACTAAGCTTGAACTCAATGAATCTACGTGAAGGATGAAGATGAACCAACCTACAATACCAACCATATTGTTTGGTACAATATCAACAGTAACGTAGTGTATGTATTGCTGTGTAGTGTTGTACTATATAAGTTTGTACAACCCATATTTAGTTATATGTCATCTTAAGATATGGCATCATAAGTGTAAAAACAAATAGTCTTATATATTGATAATAGGGTCTAATACAATTTAAAATATATGGTGGCCAAAACACAGAAAAAATGTTCATGAAAGTTTTTCTTAAAATATCCAACAATTTACAGGTGCTCTCTTGGATATGATAGGACATGGAGCCATTAAAAAGTATATCCAAACTTTATGTTTCATCTGACAGATCGATGAGTTCCGAAACAAAGACATATACAGTGTTAACTACATGCATATAGTTCATGGCTTCTAAAACAAGCTTATTCCTAAACTCCCAAAGAATGACATCAAATATCTATCAAAATTTGAAAAAATCCATTAATAACATAATCTTTAATATTTTCTTCCTCCCCATATATATATATATATGCATACACACACACACACACATATATATATTTTATGTTCTTACTTCCTTTATTTATCATCAATTCTACAGCATAAGATCCAAATGTATCAGGTGCGACCATCAAAAGGATAACAGTATTTAAGTGTTTCAACAACAAAAAACAAAATTTTTATTAATGGGCAATAACTTTTCACCTCAAACCGCAAAGAGTTTGCTAGGTTGGAGGAGCATTCATCAGCTTGTATTGTCTCATCTCCTTCCACTTGAGGCAAATAAACATTATCCTGAATATAAATTGTCAGAACAAATTCCTCAATCCGAAACTTAATTTTAAAAGAAGACATATGGATATGATCAACTAAATCTAACTTTTCTAATGGTGTCATATGCACAAACCTCATCCAATTTTGAAAAGTATCTTTCTGCTTTCCCATCTTTATTTATGGAAAAATTTTCATCGAACGTTGCCTTTATAACCGAAGCCTTGCTAGCATCAGTGCTGGAAATCACAACATCCTGAAAAAATAGGCGAACATGGGTGCACCCACATAGACAGCAGAGTTTAATCAAACAAACTAAATTGGATAAATTTATAAGACAAATGCTTAAGTTCTCAATTTATGTTAAATATCTTATTGAAAATGAAATTTATTATGAACATCAACTCTTTCCTCAATAAAACACTTCTCTATTGGCCAAACAGCTATTTACATTACTCTTTCCTTCATATCCAGCTGCTTTCGGATTCTCATCCACAAAATCATAATGTGCTTCAGAAGGTTTTATGTCCTTCGTGCCAGAGTCTTCAAATTTCAGCGGCTTAGCAGAGACCTCACCATGAACAGCATTTTCCAAAATCTTATTCTTATCTTTAGGGCTATCTATTCCAGAGCATGTCTTCAGAAAAGAAACATCTTCAACCTGCCATTTCCGAAAGTGTGATGAAAGCTCTTTTAGAACAAACATGATACTGTCTTACCAGATTGTCTGTGTGTGTAGGTCAGAAACTAACCTCACTTACAAATATATACTTAAATATAATATAATATATATATATATATATATATACACACATATCACATCTTGTTTAAGAAAGAAAATAAACATATAGTGATGAATCTTATTAAAGTACTAAGTGCAATGAGGAATGTTAACCCCATGAGTGAATGTTCATCAAATTTGAGAAAATATAAAGATCCAAGTGAGTTGCTTGATCAAAAACTTTGGTTCTCAAAGAAGCATTTCAATACAAATTAGACTTAAACCAAGTGGGAGCCAAAGGATGGAAAAAACCTCTATTTCTCGTATTGCATCATATTTCCCATTGGTTGTACACGAAACACGACGCAAACTCTTGTTCAAATTCTGCCAATGTGACTCGTCAGGGGTATCCTGAAAAGCAGTACTAACTATCAAATAGCTTTTTCTTCTTTTTGGAAAAAAGAACAAAGAATAGAATATTAGAGAAAAATGTGTCCAAAACTTTAGTAACGAAAGACGCAAAAACCTTTGCACAAAATATGTAGATGTTAACTGCATTCTTCTGCCCTCGTCTGTGAGCTCTATCCTCAGCCTTTCCAAAAGAGTCCAGAAGAAAGAAAAGCATAAAAGAGGACAGAGATTTAGAAAAAGTAAAAACCCAATATGATCTATTAGTATAAATACGAATAGGGATTAAAAAAAAACACTCATTACTTAGTTCTCTATTCTCTTGAGCTAGACAGAGCCAGTTTTCAATCTAAGTTTGTTTAGTTCTCTGGTTTTTAGGATAGGCATCTATTTGACTTTGTTGGATTCATATGAAGTTTATTAGTTTCTTTCTTCTTTTTAAGTCATGTTATAATTTCAGCTTTGTGGTCTAGAAGAATATCTTATCCTCTGCTGTTGGTTCCATACTTTCACATGTAAAGAAGAGATCTATTTTCCTTATTAAGGAGAGAGAAAAGGTCAATTGCCAACTTGTTCCTACCTCACTTGCAAAAAGTCTCAAAACTGAAAGAACACAATCAAAGAATTTGCTATCCAAATCGCTCTTTGAGCTTGAAGGTTTTAGAGTCCTTAGTACAAAAAATTTCAAAGGAATGGATCGAATCCTTTTCCATTGCAAGATGGCCAGAGAACTATGGACATCTTTGTTTAAAGAATTTGGTCTTTCATGAGTTATGCCTAGATGCTGCTATCAATCACTTTTAGAGATGCCAATCAGTTTGAGAAAGAAGAAAATGGCAGTGGCATGTGGAACTGTGTAGTGTTGGTGCTGATATAGGTTTTGTGAATTGGAAGAAATGGGAGAATTTATTAGGGGAGTCTTCGTCTGCAGAAGTGTTTGATAAAGTCAAGTATTGTGCTTCCCTTTGGGCTTCAACTCATAAACTATTCTAGAGTTTTTCCCTTTTTTTGCTGATACTTAGCTGTATATTGGGTTTGCAATGTTCTGGTGTCATGTTTGTTGTTTTTCCTTTTCATTTCTTGAGGATACCTTATCCTTAGTTCATTACTACTGAATCCCCATTCTCAATATTAATGAAGCTTTTTCTCTTTATCAAAGGAAAAAAAAAAATGAGTGGCCTTCAAAACCAACAACTCAGATGGAATATTCTGAAACTCAAGAACCTAAATTAACATATTTTACCTCTACATATCCCTAATCACCCAATAACTCAACCAAAAAGTCACTAGTGAGAACAATATCTTGAACAAAAAAGTCTTCAAATATCATCTCCCTTTTTTCTCCGGTGAGAAGACTTCACTTTTGAAAGACTTGAAGAAACTCTATATCTACCTGAAGCATCAGTGAGGGGGACTGAGGAAGCTCCAAGAATACAACATGTTGAGCAGATGAAAAATCCAGTCCAACACCACCAGCAGTAATACCAATTATTGCAATTTTAATCTGAGACAGAAAACAGAAAGGATAAAAATCTGAGAAATAAAATATACTAAATTTTGAAGCAACAAAAAAAAGTCATAGAAGAATTCAATCCTAATAGCTGCAGTTCAACAATACATAGTAGGTGAAAGAGAGCTTTTACAATCTTGAAACATGAAAATTCTGCACTTTTTGGTTACATTAAGACTAAAAATCTTTTACCAAAAGCCAAATATATACTTTACTAAGGACTTAGGGGAGGGTGTGCTCCAAGAAAGGAAAAAACTACTAGACACAAGTACAGATATAAGAAAAAAAATATGATAAACGAATTTCAAAGACTTAAGATACTTTTTAATGGTTACAACCTCGTATAATATAACAAGCACTCAAAGTCCACTAAGTAAAGTAAAGAGATTAGACTACTCACACTAGAAAAAAACACACAGACAAAAGACAAAAGGAGACAAAATATTGAAATCACTATCCTAAAGGCAGGAGAACAAAAAGCTAGAACAATTAATCTACGAGGTAGTAGCAGAAATAAATAAATCAGTAGCATTCGATGAAGAAAATGAGATACGAGCCTCAGTTGATGTGCGGAAAGATAGTACAGCAGACTGCCTATCTCTAGCAAGTGTTGTTCCATCAATGCGTACAAAACCAATCCCTTTTTCGCATATGAATTCCTGATCATTAAGCACACCAAACAATGAACGAGAGCAATCCAGTGGTAGGACTAATAATCATAGAATTGAATGTCCAAAAATTAATGTGTCCTTAAGAGTCAACAATGACCTGAATCATCATTTAAATGTGAAATGCTATAAGTATCAAAATTATCATTCGTGTTATTTAGGTTGTATCCAACAGATATAATGGAAAGAGGGGTTGAGAGAGGGGGCAAGTTGTGCTGCTGCTAGTCTTAGCTCAACCAACATAAAATATGATACTAGTTTTCGGTAGAGTATGAATTGAAAAATATTTAGAGATGATGCCTAAAGAAGACGAGAATATATATATATATATATATATATATATAGAGAGAGAGAGAGAGAGAGAGAGAGTATTGCAACAGAAAAAGTCAGCAAAATTCAGGATTATGCAGGCCTTCAGAGGGAGGGAGAGAAATATTCAGGCAGAGAGCTATCATTTAAGAAGATATTCACCTGTACTCCATTAAGAACTTTATGATGATGAGCAAAAATGATCATTTTATGGGAGCTAGAATTTGATTCAAAGTTTATTGCACCATCTGACTCGGCAATAACTGGATGAATAGAAAGCCATTCCCGGAATCCTGGGAGCTTTGCAATACCAAGTTCTTGGTCAGAAAGCTTCCCCGAAATATGACAATCCTCACCATCTGCAAGAAATGGAGGTGTATGAATTGGACTGCATTTACGACATTAATATTCAATCAACTGTTCAGTCGTATTGTCCTATCACCTATGTGCAGAACCTCTCTGTCCACAAGTTGTGTAAATTTGTTGCATAAACAATCGAACTTCAAAAGAATTAATATAAAAATTCGCTTGAGTGAGATATGCATATCCAGAAACACCCTTTTAGTTATCCACGCATATGATGAAAACTATCTTCTATGACTCACCATCAGACTCATCTTGATCTTTTGAAGACACATCTTCAGGGTCACTTCCTTCACCAACCTTCTGTCCAACAGCAGCCTTTGCAGCAACTATATCAGATCTCTTCAAAAAAACTCTTATTATTTGCCTGCGTTTTGGTGGTAACTGAAGCATGACATGCTCCTTCAGACGTCTAATCTAAAATGAAAATGTAAAGGTGCAACGAATCAGACCATTATTTACAAAATTTGATTACAAGCATTAAAAAGAGGCAAGACTGACCAACCCTCAGAGATCCTATAACATGCATATTCTGCATAGATAGTGTAAAGAGTGTAATTACGTGGACTTGCATTTTAAAAAGATATTAACGAAGACAAATGCATAGCTCTACCCAAACTTCTAGACGTTAGAAGAATAAAGAGTTAAAATCATTACCCAGTTACTAGTCCTGCAAGTGCAATAGGACTTATTTGTTTTTCTTATAGACATAAGTATACTAGTATTGTCCAATATAAAGCTTGTGGCAACAGACTTCTCCAACACCATCAAATTAATGTTTCTAACTTTTATGCAAATGAAACGTCACATAAAAATCAGCATCCTTATAAGAAATTAAGCATATAATACACAAAAGCTTACCATAACAGTCTGCTTAAGTAACACATTCAACTCCTCCAAACGAATCCCCTTTGAGAAATCCTGACACAAATGAGTTTGGTCATATTTGGATGAAAATGGACTATGAATTAAGTAGACAGAGGAAAAAAAAATCACAATAGAAAGTTTACATGGTGTCCAAAAATTCAAGAAAGAAATAGAACCTCTCATAACTATCAAGCATGTAATAGCAAAACTTTTTCTTTGAAAAGAATAAGTTACATATTTCAACACTCCTCCTCATATGTGCACCAGACAAGAGCAAATGTGTGGGTAAATATTAATTCAAAAGCCCAAACACAATATGAGAAGCTTGAAAGAAATTAAAGGCCTTAAACATGGACACTTTTATATGGTGTTAAAGAGTGCAATTAAAGGGTCTAAACTCAGGACCTCCTACTCCGATACCACGTTTGTTAATCAATTCTCCCAAAAACTTAACTAAGAGAAGGTGGGCCAACAATAGCTTTATAACTCAACAAGGGTGCTTCTTAATAAATTCAATAATATGGGTACCTTTGCTAAAAAATTTACCTGGTAAATGTTCCCTTCCAAACCCTGGACAAATTTGTAGTCACAGTATGTTTTTGCAAATTCATATTTGTTCTTACCCAATAAACCAGGCCTACAAAACAAAACCATTGGGAAGATTTAAGTAAATCAACGGAACAAATCTAGAGCAAACAATCAACCAAGGGGTAGAGGTGAGAAGAAAACTTGCCACAACATATTTATCTGATGGAAAATGTCGAAAGGCCTATTTTCACCTAGGAAAATATGCAAAATAAGCTATTAAAATATCAAAATAAGTACAACAAAGCTAAGAAAAAAGAACTATTGCATAAAACTCAAAATACCACTAGCACAAAAATAATTTTTAAAAAATTAAGAGATGATGCTTTTATTTTTATTTTTTTGTGCATAAAGATTTATGTTACAAGCCTACAACCTTGACAAAGAAGGCGTCCCCGAAAGTAGAACCATGTGCTTCACCTTAGTTGCCATGTCAAGAACAGTTTGTGTCTGCTTATACACATGATTAGAAATTTTGTAAACAGCTTTCTATGAGTATAAACGAATCATGAAACTTAGTACTGAGAGATTTCCATAATGTATAATCCCTATGTTATTCAACATATTTGAATCTCAAAAGGGAAATAAACTCAAATATGTATTTCATTAGAAAAAGAAACAAACAAAAACAGAATATAATGCAATCATAGGATGCAATTCCTAAGGCTTTTGCTAGACTGTCTCAAACAAAAATTTGGAACGCATACACACTATCAAAAGAAAGTTAGCCAGCACAAAATCAGACACATTTCTACAAATGAATCAAACAAATAGGAATTAAATTGGTATTGGTAGTCGCACAACAAAATAAGTAGATACCAAAATTTCAGAACAAATCAGTGACTGCAGCCAATATTTCATTTGAAATTACGAATTAAAGCGTAATTTCACTTATTATTTTAAATTAGGAATTAAAGGCCTAATTCCCAACGAAAAATAAAGCATGCTTAACACAATGAGAATGTTGCAAATCCATAAACCATAAATTGTTAGGAACTAATGCTCTAATTCTAATTTAGAGGAGCAAATACAAATAGAAGAAAGCAGCAAATAAAACAAAACACAAAAAAAAATTAAGAATCACTCTTAATGACCAGCTACTCAATTATGCCGAAGCAATTTCCACTATGATCATAGAAGAAGGTATAAGATAATTACAAGAACTCTCAATTGTCTCTCATTTTTCTCTCTCAATCCTCCTTAAAAACCACTGCCAAGAAATATCTTTTATGTAATAGGAAAAGTTAGAGTAAACAAAACATAAATACACAAGGTAATTACAAGTACTCTCAATAAATATGCTGCCTCTGTGCAAGGGAAATAAATCATCAAGGCAACAATTAGGCTCTACAAATATAACAAAAATAAATTGTTCAGCTACAAAATAAGAAAATTACTGTACCTCTCCTGGTTCTGATGCTTTCTTTGTGCACCGCACATGGTGAGATTCATCAACTATTAAAAGAGCCCAATCTCGCTCAAGCATGCTCTTCCTCAAACGGTGAAGCATTGTATAAGAAATAACCACCACTTTAGGACATTTCTTCAAACGGGCTGGATTATTAAGATGACCAAAAACTGGATCCAAAGATGACAAGCAAATTACAATTTCAACTAATTTAATAAAAAAAATAAATAAATAAATAAATAAACACTACTCATAACAAACACTAACAAAGAAGAAATTTTCCTTAAAAAACAAATAGGATTAGTTGAACCATTTTAATAACTCAGTAGTTATTCCAAATTTTCAAACAAAAGGAATACAATAAAAATAGACACAACAAATAGAGAAAACATATTACCAAGATGGATATCAGAAGGCAAAAGAAATGGAACCCAACGCTCCAATTCTTCAGCCCATGAAAAACGCAAAATAGCTGGGCAAACAACAAGTACAGACCCTTCATTCATGAAACAGCAAGCAAGTGCAATAGCCTGAGATTAGAGTTTAAAAAAGAAAAAAGCATAAGCATGTAATTATAACTACATCATATAAGAAAGAACAATGAACAACGTGGACTCAGCAAATGTCCTTGGTGACTAAACTACAAAAGGAGGTAAAACCTTCGCATGTCCACAACAAGATACAAGTCTGCAAACCTTCACAACAACTTAATATAAACTTTAATCAACTGATTAACATAGAACCAATTACTTGCAGCGTTTTTCCAAGCCCCATTTCGTCGGCAATAAGACACCGTCCTCCCCTCTGCAGTCCAAATTTGACACCGTCAAGTTGGAAAGGCAATAGTGCTTCCAACATTGGCTTTGGCAATGTCCCGATCAGCTCATCGACCTTGTCATCAGAAAAGTGTTCCGGCCGGCAAGGCATCCATCTCTCCGCGTCAAACGAATGCGAAAGTCTCTCGACGACATTAAGGGTCCCCCACGGTATCTCCTCGATCTCGACGTTCTTGTTGCCCTTCAAACACTTCAAGACCACAACATAATCCCTCACCTTGTACACACACACCTTTCGACCACTGAGATTCTGAGTGTAGTGCGATGGCATAACCTGGGGGGCACAAAGAACCAAGGAAAATGTCAAATCAACGAGTTCGATTTTCAATTCATCTCTAAACAAAATTGAAATTAACCAAGAAAAAAGAATGCCAAAATTAACCCAAAAAGGTTTCGTTCTTTTCAAGCTTCTTTCTCTTTGATTCTCTCCAGAGAACATAAATCCTAAAAAAAGCACTCACACTCGAGAGGCACTCGTTTAATCTTCGCAAGCAATCCTCTTGGCCAGGGTAAGTGAACCCTCGCAGAGCGATCGGAGTGACCGCAAAGGAATCGGGAGAGCAAATCTCGAGCCTGACTCGGAATCTGATCGGTTCACCATTAGAATGAACGAGGTTAGGGATAGGGTTAGGGTTTGGGTTCGGTGCGGGTTCGTGAGGGAGCTTAGGGCACTTGAAGAGCGTCGAGGAACGGTGTTGCTGTGCATTAGAGGATTCGATGAGTGCTTTGCGCCTTGCGAGGGCGGCGAGGCGGTTGGCTTCGGCTCGGCTCCTCTGTTCGTCTGTGATCGCCATTGTTAGGGTTTTGGAGCTCAGGCTCAGAAGAGGAGCTTTGAGAGATTTGAAATTGAAACGTATGAGAGAAGAAAGGGAGCGGGAAGAAGTACTGGCTGATCTCAAGCGAAGAGATGGCCATATGTCTGTCGTTTTCTACACCATACGACGTGTCGTTTTGGAAGAACTCCATGACACCA
Source organism: Boehmeria nivea var. tenacissima (assembly GCA_018132145.1). NCBI lineage: Eukaryota > Viridiplantae > Streptophyta > Magnoliopsida > Rosales > Urticaceae > Boehmeria > Boehmeria nivea. The sequence continues at coordinate 7,055,189 of CM030882.1, forward strand.
GTTTTTATTTATTTATTTATTTTACTGTGTGTGAAATTAGTTTGAAATAGATATGAATATTGAAATTGCAGTGTGTATTTAAATTTCTCCCATTGATTAAAATTTATACTCAATCTTGACAGACATCGAGCAATTAATTTTTTATTTTTAATTGAATGCGTTGTTTGTTCATCTTAAATTTAATTTGTGTATTCCTCTCACCAGAGTCTTTGTGTGATGTCTTGTGTGTCACTTCGAATTGCAGGCCTTTTGGTCTCGTTCAATCGATGTAGAGGTTTTAAAATAGAGTCATGTGTGCGATCGAGCGCTATCGCACCTTGTCGTCATCTCGTTTTTAAGATAATCGTTTTCAGGGTTTAGTGGTCGAGATTAATTGTTTTTATTGAGGTCTTTCAAATTTGTATCAGTGCGTGTTTTTCTTTTCTTTTCATTTCTTTTTTTTTATTGAAATAATGCTTGTTTTCCTTTAATATGGAATTCAATTTCCCATTCAAAAATAATAATAATTTCCTTAATTTCCAAGGTAGATCGGACATAAGGCACCGATGGAGAACAAGCGGAAGCCGAATTCACTTGTATTCGCCTTGAGTGAGGAAGACGTGCTATCAACTTTTTTTTACAAGTCATCTCCTTGTTGCCAACACCTCAGCATGCAAGCTTATTGACTCTAGTGTATCACATTCTTTTGTGGCCACTAAAGTAGTTGACAAACTTGGATGGAAGAAAGAAATATTTTCACAACCATTTATCAACTAACTCTATCACAATATTAATATGAATCTATATTTTGGCTAAAAAAGTATACCAATTACGATCAATAATAGGAATTTATATGCGAACCTCATCGCCATTGAAATGAGAGATTGTGACATAATCTTAGGAATGGATTGGTTAAGTTCTCATCAAGCAGTCATCGATTGTCGACGAAAGAGTGTACAATTCCAACATGTGAAGGTGTCAAGTTCCAAAGCAGAGAAACATCATGGAATAGACCAATCTTGACGGTCTTTGCAATTAGAGCGAATAAAAGGTTTAAGAATGGCATTTATAGCTACTTAGCCAGTGTTGTTAATGTCTCTAATGAGCGAAAGTTGAAGCTAAATATATGTACTGATTATAAGAGCATCTCTTACTATATTCCTTAAAGATCTTCATAGACTTCCCCTAGACTGAGAAATTGAGTTCGTAATTGATTCAGTTCCTAGAATGACGACAATCTCAAGAGCACCGTACAAATGGCCCCGACAAATTAAAGGAATTAAAAATGCAACTTCAGGAGCTGATTGATAAAGACTTCATCAAACCTAGTTATCCAATGCAAGGAGTCCCAGTGAAAGTTGTCAAAAAAAGGATGACACCTTAAGACTTTGCATCGATTATAAAGAGCCGAATAAGGTGACCATCAAAAACAAATATCCATTACCCAAGATCGATGACTTACTTGATCAACTCACTGGAGTGACTACATTCTCTAAGACTGACTTATGATCCGAATACCGCCAGCTAAAGATACAAGAGGATGACATCCTAAAAATAGCTTTTCGTACTTGCTACAGGCGCTATGAGTTTCTCATGATATATCTTTTGGACTTAATAACGGCCTGACAACATTTATGAATAAGATGAGGATAATATTTTAGGACTGTTTAGACAAGTTCACAATTTTTATTGACGATATTCTCATTTATTCTAAGTCTAAGGAGGAATATAAATGATAGTTAGAGCTAGTATTGTGAAAGTTACAAGAAAACAACTTTATGTCAAGTTTAAAAAGTGAGAGTTATAGCAAGATAAAGTAGTTTTCCTTAGTCATGTGGTGTCCAAGAATGGAATAATGGTGAACCTTTCAAAAATAAAGGCGTGACGTAGTGGCAACAACTAGAGAATGTCTTAAAAGTGAGAAGCTTCTTACGATTAGCCGGCTATTATCACAGATTTGTTGAGGGGTTCTCTAAAATAGCCCTGTCATCAACCTTATTAACCCAACGACACCATATTTTTTGTACTCTAACGCTTGTGAGAAGAGTTTTTAAGAGTTGAAGAAAAGCTTAGCAACTGCATTATTTTTTATAATCCCGAAGGGAAACAAAAGATTTACTCTATTGTGATGCACCCAAACAAGGATTGAGCACAATTCTCATGCAACACGAGAATGTTAACGTTATGTCTCCAAAAATTTAAGGATTATGAGAAGTGGCAGCCAATGCACAAGCTCAAACTAGTTGTGGCCATGTTTGCTCTTAAAATATGGAGACATTATCTATATGGGGTACACTATGACATATACACATACTATGAAAGTGACATCCACTATCATCCTAGTAAAGCGAACAAAGGTGCAAATGCTCTAAGCTGAATATTGGCAAGAACTCTCATGTCACTATACAATTAGCCACAAAGGTCACAAGAGATCGAGGATTTTGATCTCCGGCTGCTAACTGGAAGATTGTCTGCACTTTGTATACATTTGTTTCTTTTTTATGAGGTTAAGAAAGTGCGTGAAAAGGACAAGCAGTTGTTTTTTATCAAATATAAAGTACGAAAAGAGAAAGAGAAAAGAAATTGTCTAAGACAAAAGAATTTGTGTTCCCGATAATGATGAGATAAGGAAAAATTGCTAGATGATGCGCATTTGGCCCCGTAGTTAGTACATCTTGGAGCTATTAAAATGTACTAGGATTTTAAACAATATTTTTGGTGGCTAAGATGAAGCATGATGTAGTAGCATATAAAGATGCCTCACATGTCAATAACAAGTGAAGGTGGAGCATCAGTGGCCAGCAAGATTGTTGCAACCATTGGAGATAAAAGAGTGGCAATAAGACCAAGTCATTATGGATTTTATATCTGACTTGTTGAAAATATTGAAGGATCACAACTCAATATGGTTCATTGTGGATCGATTAACAAAATCAGCACATTTCGTTTCTAGTGAAAAAAGACTTATTTATTAGACAAGTTAGTCGAAGTATTTATACAAGAGATCGTGAGGTTACACAATGTTCTCACATCAATAGTGTCTGATCGTGATAGCTGCTTCACATCACACTTTTGGAGGAGCCCAACACGCTTTTGGAAAAAGATTGAAACTTAGCATGTCGTTTTACCCACAGACCGAGATCAGAGTGAGTGGATTATCAAGACGTTGGAAGAAATACTCTAAGCCTGTGTATTGAATTTGTAGGGTTTGTGGAGTATATACCTACTATTAGAATTTGCCTATAACAAAGGCTGCCACCTGACCATAGAAATGGTGCCCTATGAAGCTTTGTATGGGCAACAATGCTGGTTTCTTATTCATTAGCTTGAGGCTGGAAAAAGAGAGTATCTAGGCCAAAATTGGTTCAGTAAGCCATGGAGGCTATAACTAATATTCAACAACGAATCAAAGCACCCTAAAGTCAACAAAAGAGCTATGTTGATATGTGGCGAAGACCACTCGAATTTAAAGTAAGAGATCAAGTTTTCTTGAAGGTTGCTCCATTGAGAGGAATTATGAAATTTGGAAGAAAAATGAAATTTAGTCGCAGTAGTTGGAGCATTTGATATTCGTGAGCATGTTACAGTAGTAGCCTACTGACTTGCTTATAGACACCCATGTCTAAAGTACACGATATGTTTCATGTATTAATGTTACAAAAATACATTACAAACCCATCTATTCCAACAACAAGAATTGAAGATATAACCCTGCCAAATATGAGGAGCAAACATGTATACATTATTGACTGGAAAAGTAAAGATTTGCGGAGCAAGTTACATTATTGGTCAAGGTTTTGTGAGAAAATCACTCAATGAAGAAGCCACCCTAACGTGAGAAGCGAGAAAAGTTGCCAAATTTATTTGAAGTTCCAAGGAAGAAACTTATTGTCACGAGAGAAGGGTTTGTGAGCCTTGAGTTTGTTTTGCATCTAGTGCACATAAACTGAGAAAAAGCCAAAAAAATGTAATTTAGATTTCTTATTTGTTATTATTCTTTTCAAGTCAATCGTAATTTAGAAAGGGAGTGATCTTTGCTTGGATTACAGCAAACTTTGGTCACCAGGGTGGGCCAGGCACAGAATCCAACTTCTTGTTTGGCTTCTTGTATATCAAGGAAATATATACCACTCCCTTCTAAGGGAATAAGGCATAAAACCTGTCTTTTGAAAAATTTGGGATTTGAGAATATTATGAATCCATTTGTCATCTAAGTTCCATTTCCCACTTTCAAAACTTGAACCATAAAATGTAAGAGAAAATGTGACCTTTGGGCTTTGGCCAATAAAAAGGTGACTTTTCCGAAGAGAAAAAAAAAAAAAGTAACTAAAAGGTTCAAAAGTGGAAGACAACTTGTTATAGGGGTTACATGAAAAAATGTCTATATGCATGTGTTGGCAAAATGGAAGAGAATAAGGAAAAATCCTTTGCTTCCCTTTGTAACACAGTAGGCAAAGCATTTTCACTTTGCTTCTTTCTTTTCTGTTCATGAGCCATAAACAATTATAAGCCATATAAAGTTATCATTAGGTTATGTTTATACATGTACTTTTTCATCAGAACCAAACATTTTGATTCGAGAAAAAGCAGGAAAATCAGAGGAGAAGTTAAGAAGCAAAGGATTGTAGGTGATGGACAATTTAGTACTTACACAAAAGAGGTACATCTAAAATTAGTCCTAAATTTTTACTGCAATAAGTTGATTTAAAACTTGTTTCATATCACATTATTTCCAACCTTGTTTATTTGTCCTCCTATTTTCCAATTTTATCAAATTGTCTGTGTGTTATTTGTATTCAATGCCAGAGTGAAATTTTCTAGCCCGGGAAGAGAGAAGCAAGAAGAATCAGAGGACATTAGAGGAGGTAAACGAATTTCAATGCCAAAATAAATAAAGTTTCAACATGAATTTTTAACAGCATGAAATTTATAACTCATTATATATTTATTTTTTAGCTCAAAGCATGTCGAAAAGCCTTTGAAAATTAGAACTTTGACACACGGTTGAGCCATGGGACAAAGGCAAAAGTTTTATGTGATTACTAGAGAATTAGTACTTGTCACAACAAAACGTTTTGTGCAGATAAGACACGGCAAAAGCCGTGGGGGAGGCAGTACTTTTCGGGCCAAATGAGTCGGGATTACGAGGAGGGAGATAGCGACTTTGCCGCCGCAGTCGCCGCAGCTGCTTTTGCCGTTCACTCGCTTGAACACGAGCAGATAATGAGGCGGGAAGCGCTTGAAGCCTCGAGGACCAAGGCCAAAAGCAGGAAGGGCGAGATCACGGTGGACGGGCCAAGCTCAAGTAAACCAACAAGGCTGTTCTCAAACAAGGAAGCCAAGCGTGCCGGTGCGAAATCTTGATGCCAAACACTAAACTTTTCAATGATCGAAATGTCAATGAGAACTAACACGCTGGAGATTGTTATAGGAGACGTTTCGAGGAAAAGGTCAGATGGGCCGAATGAGAGAGCCACTGAGAGGGCTAATCTGGGAAAGCAGCCAAGCCGTTCGTCGTCTTTGAGGCATGCGACACCGGAAACATCTCGTGGAGGTAATGGCGGCGAAAGTAAAGCAGATTCTTGGGAGAAAGATCAGATGAAAAAGGTTCAAAATAGGTAAAAAGAATGAAACTGCTTTCACAGCCATTCACTTTTGAGTCAAAATATTTTGCGCTAAGATCACATGCTTTTAGGTACGAGAAAACGAAATCCGCGATTCTCGAATGGGAGAACGAGAAAAAGATGAAAGCCAGACTCAAGATGGAGAAGAGAAAGGTTATGTTATTTGTCATTTGTAAAGGGTTGTTTTTTATTTGATGAGTTAAATCTTTTCTTCGAGGTGCGAAATTATTAATCGGAACTTAGTATAGCAGAGTATGTTGGAGCAGAGAAGGGCACAAAACATGCAACGCTACCAGAACAAGGTAGCGAGGATAGAGCAGATAGCCGGAGGAGCGAGATCGCAACTCGAAGAGAAGCGGAGAAGCAAAGAATCCGCGGTGAAAGAGACGGCGAAGAAGATAAGATCAAGTGGAAATGTTCCTGTGAAGTACTTTTGCTTCACTTGTTCATAGTAAATAATACTCAAATACTCAACAAACTTTGTCAATTTAACTGTATTCTAACTGTGGTCATGCTAAATATGGTGTGTTATTGATTGTTTTAACATGTAGTCCTCTATGTATGACGAGATTAATTTCTTAATATTAATGAATAAAGATGTGTAACGTATGGAAAAAAAAAAAAAAATTTCTGGACTGGAATTTTACATATACCAACAAAGCAAGAGCTGATACAAAAGGACCTTATATAATTTTATAGATATATTTTATTATTAGTTTTAGTATTATTTGGAATTGTTACAATGTCTGTTTCTTCGTGTCTAAGGAACTGTCTGATAACTCAGACAACTTCACAAAACTGATTCTATTTATCACGCAACTTAAAAAAAAAAAATAGTATGATTTGATCAATTTTTCCCTCACACAATTGCAAAGGAACCAATGTCTTATCATTTGTATTATAGATGATTGGAAAAGAAAATGGAGGCAAAAACTCTTGTTAAAAAGCTTTTTAAGAGATCTGTTTAGAGCTTTTTAATTCAAGATTTTGGGTTTCTAAATTAATCAATGAAACGGCTAGTTTCTGTTAATATGGACGTGTACTTGGCTGCTAATTGATCTTTATCAGAAGAAACTTGAGGACAAGAAACATGAGATCTGATACGAAATTAATGACAAAGAAACAGAAAATGAAACAGAAAATAAAGAACGCACAGATTTATGTGGAAAACTCAAGACAATTTTTTTTTGACATATGAAAGAATTCACTATGAAAAGATTGGTATAAAGCTGAGTATATACAAATTTGGTAAATATAAGAACAAACTCTAATCCGTAAGGTCCATATTATAGGGGCACTGGGGCAGAAGCCCTTGCACTCCCATGGAATCAGTTGTGGGCTCCAGAGTTCGGCCCAACTCCTCCGTTACCATAACTAATTCCTAATTTTTTTTCTCAATTTTCAATAAGTCGCACCGTGACCCTTTCAGTCATTCTAAAATGGCATTCGGGTCACAAACTCTAACAATATCAAACTGTTCCCAAATGTGGAATAAGGATATCCAAGAAGGCTCATTTGTTGCCACAAAACAACAATTTGTTGGCCTTATCTGTCAAGGACATGCATTTAGCTAAAAGGCTCGTAACAAAGGAGAGATATGACGTGTGTTTCTTGGTCTCTCATCAACTTTACAATCAAGCCCACATTCATGAAAATCCAGCTAATGGGACTCAATTCAAGGAGAGAAAAATGGGAACATTGAATTTAGCTTCTCTTCTTTTCCTTCCAAGTGGTACAGAGAATAGAAAAGTTGTTGGGAAAATCACCACACCCAGATAAAATCATAAAAAATTAAGAAGGTTGAGACCTAAGTGGTTCGACAAATTAGTTAAGTTTATCATAGATAGTTGTTCTTTATTGATAAACGCCAGACATTATATACTTAAATTAAAGCCATCTCAACCCTCACAAATTTTTTTTTTTCCATTTTTACTGCAATGATAACTTGCACATTTCCTAAGCCAACCATATATTTAACTTCTTCTAAACGAATCAAACATAGATATAATAGTATGGTTTAATTTATAATATAAAATTCTCACATATTTATTTGCTTTGAAATATACATTTTGAGTCTAATTTATTAACAATCTCGACCAATTGATTTCTTTTTAGTCACAGTATGGTTGGAACTCAAATTTGGAGGAAGAAATAAAAGTTCAAAGAAAAAAAAGAAGTGAAAAGAAAAAAAGAATTCTTATTAGTATTTGGAACTCAGAATCAACAAAGAAGGAAAAATATTTAGTGTCAACGTACTATATACACAGACATCGATTCTCTGCAAAATCACTGAACCCCGCCATGTTGTGCGTTTTCTGGCGAGATCTCAATTTGGCTGATTCGGATCCGCAAAACGCTCGTCTAATAAAGAGCTTGCGCATTGGCTCTTAAAGCGACAATGATGATGGGGTTCGAGTGGTTTTGTTGAATAAAGAGTGTTTTTTGCTAGTTTTGTTTTGTTTCAAGTTTCATCGTCCCCAACTCTGGTGCGGTCATGTCTACTCCAAGCTCATCGGCTTTTGCGTCACCGGAACCCTAACTTCGAACAACTGCTCCATCTTCTTCCTAAGAGTTTCCATTTTCCTCACTTTTTTAAGGAAAAGTGAAAGTCAATCTTCTCTTAATAAAACTTTTCTCAATTTCTTAAAAAATAATAATAATAATAATCCGCCTCTACTCTTGGTTCCAAACCGTAATAAAATCAATTTTTTTTCTTTCTTTCCCAAAATTCGGGTTTCAAACGGACTTTCAATCTCTTTACACATTCTTTAGTATTACAACAAAACTTTTTTAATGTAACTCGTGGCTTCACGCCTTTATAGCTCTCTACCTGGCGTAGTTTTTCCAATCACATATATACAAGCATTTCTACTAATATTCATATTGTCAATTTTTTTTTTTTTTTAGAATATCACGCCCTAAAGTGTCTAGCACCCCCCCAAAGAAACTACCTTATGTTTGGGCAAATCATTTTGCCCATCCCATCTTATTTTTTTAGTATGTAATAAAATAGGATGGTTTGATTTTGCGAATTTCGAAGTGGTATAAATAGTTGAGATTTAAAGATATTGAATAAGTATTTAGAAAGTTGACAAAAATGGTTGAAAAAAATAGAATGGTTTGTAGGATTAGAAAAATAAATAAATTGGATTAGTATGTAATGGAATGGGATGGTTTGGGAGGGGTTATCAAACATGAAATTAACCTCTTCTCAACTTTATAAATATATCAAACCCACGAGCAACACAACCAAATGAGGATGATGTAATCTTAAGGAAAAATTCTAGACATACTAACTCTTTTACCAACTTTTTAATACCAACCTATGTGGTAATTGATTTGTCATGTTTTGATTGGCTAAATATCAAATCATTTTACCAAGGTGATAAACACTCATCAACGATAATATGACACATGAGTTTGTATTAAAAAAGTTAGATAGAAGCCATTGTAGAATAGTTGCAAAAGAATAATGTATTTGAAATAAGAAGCTTTTTGGGTTTAGTTGGGTATTATCGAAGTTTGTTAAAGGTATTTAAAAGATTGTGACATCTATGACAGCATTTACACGGGTAAAAAAGTTGATATGTGTAACATTGCTCCTTCGTTATTTGTCTAATTCTTTTTCTTTTTCTTATTTTTTTTTTGGAAAACCGATCTTTTTATTTTTTTTTTAGTTTTTCTTAGTCTTTTGTATTTAAATATTAAATTATTATTTGGGTGCCCTTATTTTTTATTCAACTACTAGAATTGTCTACTTAACCTATCTTCGCCCTGATTAATCTAGTTGTTAACATGGGCGTTTACGACATTTCAAAAATTAGAGGAGTTCGATCCCTTTGGCATGCGGGGCTTATGGCGATCACTAGGGAAATTTGGAACTTGAGGAACTACAAAATTTTAATGAAAAAAAGCCCAATTTGTTCTCTTCTTCGGCTTGGAATTTTGCTTCTTTATGGAAATCGAATAAACTCATCACGGGTGTAGTATATGTACATAATTCCTAGGATGATCTCATTGTTCCTCTTCCTCATGATATCATCGGTGTCAGACGAAACCCTCAACCTAGTCCTTCGATCACTCAGGTTTCGTGGAGACTTCCGCCAAGAGGTTAGTTTAAAGCAAATATTGATGGTTTGGCGAAAGGAACCCCAAGACATTCTGGCGTGCGGAGGCATCTTTCGAAATAGTAAGGGATTCGTAAAATTATGTGTGTGTGTGTGTGTTTTTTTTTTTTGGTTGCTTGGTATACCTTTGAAGCTAAATTGTTTAGTTTTTATGGTGGCCATTTGAGCATGCTTATAAATTCCAGTGGAAACTTTTTTGGGTGGAGACTGATTCATCTTACGTGGTATTACTTTTTAGAAATAGTTCTGACAAAGTGCGAAGGAACTCAATGTTTGGGTCACTCACATTTACCTCGAAGGAAATTGCATTGCAGATAAATTGGCTTCCTTTTTAGATATTTGTTAAATCACAAATTAAATTGGTGGTTTCAAGCTCAGGATTGTATTTACCTTTGAAGCTAAATTGTATAGTTTTTATGGTGGCCATTTGAGCATGCTTATAAATTCCAGTGAAAACCATTTTGGGTGGAGACTGATTTATCTTACGTGGTATTACTTTTTAGAAATAACTCTGACAAAGTGAGAATGAACTCAATGTCTGGGTCACCCACATTTACCGCGAAGGAAATTGCATTGCAGATAAATTGGCTTCCTTTTTAGATATTTGTTAAATCACAAATTGGTGGTTTCAAGCTCAGGATTGCATTTGTCACATTGTTCATAGAGATTTAATTGCTCTTCCTTTTATAGGTTTAAGAATGCTTAGTTCTATACTGGATTATGCACTTTTTTTTTTTTTTTTTCCTTTAATGAGTTTTCTTAATATGTTTTTTCTTCTTAAGATTTTAAAGGTAATACTTTGGTGGGTAGATCCTATAAGAGCGTTGTTTTTTTTTTTTAAAGCTTGATATCCCCTCTTAATTGGAGTTGAACTTTAATCATCATTAATAATTGGATTATAAGTTTCTTTAGTTGAGGACCAATAATAGTTGGAAAACTACTAAAATTGCATACGTGTAAATTTTATTTATGATACGTTATTAATTTTTTTTTCAAATCAAGCAACTATTTTGTATTTTCTCTAAACTCAACCAATCAAATGTTAACATTTCATGCATGGGACTGATCCACAAACATAAAAGTGACATTTTCGCATTTTTCATATGAAAAATAAGGTCTTCAAAAGACACATGTATCAAAAAAAAAAAAGAAAAGAGGAGGTCTTTGAAGACACGACATTGAGCAGCCATAGAGTGGTTTTAGTTTCAGAAAAAAAAAAAAAGCGATTTTTGTAGCATTAAAAAAATCAATATTTCTTTGGTGAGTTTATTTTTAAAAAACGATCATATTTACTTTTTCAATAAATTTTACGTAAATTTAACGATCCAAATTCATTTTTTACCACTAAAAAAACCCATATGAGAATCCCGGTAAAAAAGTAGGCAGAAAATTGTGAGGTTGCTTCAGATGAGAGAAATTGATCGCAGAGGACACGTGGTGGAACAATAAGACAGGTAAAGATCTCCTTGCATGGGTCCACGTGGCAGTCAATGGCTGTTCCTACGTGTCCACTGCTTATGCAAGAGTTGATAGATAATCCATTGTCTGGTTGAGACTTGAGGCTTGAGAGACGAGAAAAACGACAATGGCAGATGTCAAGTGAAATCTTTTTTTAGGGTTAATGATTGGAAGTGTTGTATTTTTCTAGGGTCATTCTTGTCAATATATATATATTTTTTTTCATGGATGATAACGCTGAAGGAATAGTCAACTCATTCTTTCTCAAAAAAAAAAAAAAAAAAAAAGACTACAGTTAAAACTTTATTTTTTAACAAACTCAAATATCCAAAAATTTATTTAAATTATAGTGGATACTTAATTTTTAAAACTTAATGTAAGTTATTACTAAATCTTTTACAAATATAACAAACTACTCAAGTAATTCAATTACTTACTTAGTGATGAGTGGTAGTAATTCACTTAATTATTAAAGGCATGTGCAAGTAATTCACGAGTTGACTAGAAACTCAATTACTTCAAAAATTTGGGTATTTATTTTTATTATTATATAAATTCTGGGTATTTTCCTATTTCACTCATTATTTTATTGAATTCGTTCATTCATAACATAGATTAAAATATTAAAAAAAAGAACAAATACAATGTAATTTTATTAAGATATTTCACTCTATAAAACAAATACAATGTAATTTTATTAAGATATTTCACTCTATAAAAACTCATAATATTGTCGAAATTTGTTAAACATCTAATTTTGAGTCTGAAAAAATTTAAAAACAAAAAACAAAAAAAGAACATATGAAAATGAAAAAAAAAACATTATACAAAAGAAAAACGGTAATAAAACATAAAAAGAAAACTCACCATATTAACATGTAGCAAATAAGATAAAAATATTTTAAAAGGGATGTTTTTATTAAGATTTCAATAACTAATTATATTTTTATCATTTTGAAAAAATATATAGAGACGTTTATAATTTTTTCAAACTCCACAAAAATAAAAATGAAAAAAATCCAAACAAAAAAAAAATAAAAACGGCATTTGCATTAAAAAAATATAGGACAATGAATATCAAAAGATTAAGAAAAAAATTAAATTCAACCATGCTAATTTTTTTTTTCGAAATCATTACTGTAAAAAAATGACGGTTTAAACGATCAAAACAAAAATTTAAAAAGAAAAAGAGACTGTACAAAATTGCAAAAAAAAAAAAAAATTCCTGAAAATGAAAATAAAAGGATAAGTGGAGGATAATTTAAATGAAGTATTGCTCCTACTCCATTCTCAAATTATATGTTATGGATAAGTTGAGAACAGGGAATGGAAATAAAAGGTGGGAGAAAAAGGATAAATTTAGTGTAAGTTTTTCAAACAAGGATCTCAATAAATCTCAATCTGCCAAATTTATATGTTTGTATTTGCATGATATGATTTAAATGAACCACAAGTGACCACAACTATGTTTGTCTTTATATGCACCCCAATTAATGTACCATTTTCTACTTCGTAACTATGGAGTTGTTAATTTCAGTCATATGCTTTAAATGGGCATGATATGCTAGGAACTTAGAGAATTAAATCATTCTTTTCATATCTAAGTTGAAAATATATAATTGAAAACTAGAATTATATTCAAACGGGTTAGTTAGATAAATATCTATTTTAGATAGTGTGTTTAAAAATTTTAAAAATTAACCATAAAAAGTTTTATTTTATACAAATAAGAAATTTCTTACCATAATAAAATTACACATAAAATTTGTTATAAGAAATTCTTTTCCAAAATAATAAATTTCTGAAATAACTATTTTCTTACGACAAAATTTTATAAAAAAAAAACAATCACATGTATTAAGAAAATATTACAAAAAACACAAAAAAAAAAAAACAATCCAATGTATTAAGACAATATTATCAAAAACAAACAAAATAGCGTATATAGCAACAAATTGCTCTTCTTTTGATGCTCAAAGCACCTAGTCATAAAAATCAAATTTGCCCACCATTTACATGAGCCGTCTAATTTAGTGCCTTTGCGTCAAAGTAAGTCTTTTTTATATTGTTTTATTCTATTTTATTTTATTTTTCTTTTATCATATATATACTTACACAAACACATAGTAGATGGTGATGATATGTCCCTAGCCAAAGGAGTTATATGGATAAAGACAAAGGCATATCCAATCCCTCCTCTCTTAGGCTCTTTCCTTCCTCTGCTAAGTGCTAACCACATATTTTGTGTAAAATCTCCATCACACCAATGTGCACATCAAAGGAGAGGCCCAAGTGGGGACAAGAAAAACCAACCAAATTAAAAAGGGTCCAAAACTCACACCCTTCTCTCTCCAAAACCAAAACCAAAATCAAAACCTTCCCATTTTTCATTTTCACATAACAAGAAAGAGAGCAAAGGAAAAGAAAAAAAAAAGAAAAAAAAAAAGAAGAGTGATGATGAGTAGTGGTAGTAGTAGTAGAATGAGCCATTGTGTAGTACCAAATTGGAAGCTAAGGCACCAAAGACAAGAACAAGCCCAAGGAGAAGAGGGAAACAGATCTTCTCACGTGCAGATCAACCCTCACACTGCTAACAACACTACTACTATCCCTATGTATGCACCAACATTTTTCTTCTTTATTTCTTCTATATTTTCAATAACACATGTAAGAAAAAAAATAAAAATTGCAACATTCTTTTTTTTTTTTTTGGTTGCATATGAAGACTTGCATTTTCAGTCATCCTAATTGAGCCCATTTTATATGTGCAATTATTGTTATTGTTATTGTATTTTTCTTTCCTAGTTGTGACTTCATTGTTTTTCATGTGTTTTTTAAACAAACGATGTTTGTAATCATTTTTGATCTCAATGTTTCAGAACAGTTTCATTCGCTGTCTCAGTGACTGGCAGTGTTATTATCACACAATAGTAATTCTCTGGTTTTCATAAATTTATTTCTCAATCTATATCACTTGTTAGTTTTTTTTTTTTTTAAGCAAGAAACCAGTTCCATTTGAGCTGAGCCACATATACTACTTTATAAACACCACAAATTTTATGAGTCCAACTTTTCGTGTTCGTCAATATCATATATGAACTTTAACATGAGCTTTTTTACAATACTTTATTTAATGGTGTGTTAATATAACACTAAAAGAAAATTTAGTATTGATATTAAGTATATAATAATAATTTTTTATATCTTTTCTATACGATGTCAGGTGGAATACCAATAGATATGGAGCAATATAAAATTAGGAAACAGTTAAATATACCTCTATAGTACTTTCTTTTTTCTTTTGTCTTATGTGGGATTCTTTTTTTCTTTTCGTACTTCTTCTTCTCCTTCTTATTTTTCCCTTCCAGTAGTACTCTTGTATTGTTATCTGGCCTTAACTTCTATGTTGTTATCCTTTGCAAAAAAAAAAAAAAAAAAATCTTCTATGTTGTTGTTATGAAAAGAAAATTGATATATTAGAGCCACAAATTTTTTACTCCTCTTTTCCTTTTTTATTTTTTAAATTTTCTTTCTTTCTTTTTTATTTATTTTTTCTTTTTAACTAGTCTACAACTTTGGCACTTGAAAATCAGTCCTTTTCATATATATATTTTTTCTCAAGCTTCCAAAAAAAAAACTTTAAACCTATGTAGAGAACAAATGATGTCTATAATAACTTTGTTCTCTTATTCTTTCATGAATTGTCTAACTCACACTCACACAAAACATTATTTCATTTCTGAGAACATGACTGCATTAAATACCCATATGTCAGCTTAGCATTGCTTGTTTCACTCACCCATAAATTTTCATGCACTTATTGCAAAATATATATATATATATATATATTATAATATTTTCTAGAGATTTACAAAAACATTTTATTTTGGATATATTTTTATTCTATCTTATTATTCTACCTGTGACATAGGTAAAAATATTTAATAATATGCTTTTCCTATTATTATTATTTTTTTACTCTATTTTTTCAGACCTGATTATCGCCAAGTTAAAGAGTTAACATGGGAAAATGGTCACATAGCCATGCATGGGCTTGGTGGGCTTCTCCCCTCAGGCCCAGCAAAGCCCACATGGGCCCGAACAGGTGGCACTCTTGAGTCCCTAGTCCAGCAAGCCACATGCCACACACAAGACCCCAATGTGGCATGGACCCCGGCCATCATAGGCTCCAACATTGCCGGATTCCCGGGCGGAAAATGGGCCGAGAATCCCGGTGGCGTGGCGCCACCTGTGGCGACGTCGAGGAAGCGGAGCCGGGCGAACTCCGACCACGGCGGCACAAAGAATTTTAGTAGCATGCAGGAGGACCATGCAGGGCCTAGTGCTTGTGCTAGTGCTAGTGCAACATTTTGTAGGGATAGTGACACTACTATGGTCACATGGGCTTCCTTTGATTCCCCTAACAATTTGAAGAGCAAAACTATTGATCATGAGGATTCAGCCTCTCATGGTGGCTTGGTAAATTCACAATTCTCTATCTTACAATAAGTTATTTATTAAGTCGGGTTTATCACATCATCATACTTGATTTGACTTAACGTGTTTATTAATTTGTTTGGTAACATTTTTTAAACCTGAATATATCGGAGATTTAAGTATAATATATACTTATGATAAAAATTAAATGAATAGTATGATTTTGAATAATACTAAATCATTCAAATGGTTTACCCAAACAACCCATAACATCGTGAGTCATAAGAAATCTTGTTATCTCTAGCTTGTGATGGATTTTGTTTAAATCAAGAAGTTCATGTGTTTAGATCTCAATCTCAAAGAATGTTTTGATCAAACTTAAGAAATGTGTGGTAAAATTCAATGTCACATTCAACAGGAAAACCAAGATGAAGATCAAGAGACCAAAGACGAATCAGGCCGCTCTAACCCTGCAAGAAGAAGCCGAGCCGCTGCTGTGCATAACCAATCAGAAAGGGTATGAAAAAACAAAAAAACAAAAAAAAAAAAAAAAGAAAAGAAAAGAAAAGAAACAATTTTAGAAACATTTGCTATGTATAGCCCAAAAAAAAAAAAAGGTTTTTGTGACACTTTCACTGCTATTAATTTCACAGAAAAGAAGAGATAGGATTAATCAGAAAATGAAAGCCCTGCAAAAGTTGGTTCCAAATGCAAGTAAAGTAAGTGGCCACTGATGACTTATAGAAAGCTTCTTCACTCTCACTCCAACATCACACAATTTTGTTAACCAAACACTTATTTATTTATTTATTTTTCCTATCATTTTTGTTTTGTTTTGTTTCAGACTGATAAGGCTTCAATGCTTGATGAGGTGATTGATTACTTGAAACAGCTACAAGCACAAGTCCAGCTTATGAACACCGTACGAAACATGCAGCCGCCGGCCCCGCACCCGATGGTGATGCCGCTGGGGATGCATCAGCAGCAGCAGCACCTGCAGATGTCGCTGCTGGCCGCGGCGGCTGCACGCATGGGGATGGGGATGGGGATGGGCATGGGAATGGGGATGCTCGACATGAACTCCGTGGCAAGGGCTACCACTCACTCTCTCCCGCAACTCGTCCATCCTAATCCGCTCACTGCAGCTGCGTCTGCCGGCCCCACGTTTGTGGCACCGCAGTTCCTGGTGCCACCCCACATGGTTCCCGCCCAACGCAAGCCCGTGGGCGCCGGAGGAGCCTCCTCTGCCGCTGCTTCCTCGGTTCCTTTGCCTGATCCTTACTACGCCCTTCTTGCACAAGTATGTTGTATGCCAAGTTTCACCACTCACGGCTTGCTTAGACCTTTTCTATAAGTTTGCTGCGCCTTTTTCGTTCGAAAAATGGTAGTTGTGATGTCAGAAGAACCTCGTGAATAAGAAAATAAGAGAAATCATAAAAAAGTCACATTGCTTAGGTGATTTAAAAATATGAATGATGTTTTTATTCATTAAAAAAATTATCATCAAGTAGTTATGGATGATGAAGTGCATCATCCATCTTGTACTCTTCATCATCCATCTTGTACTTGAACCATGGCTAATTTTTTAATTTCTTGAAACATCGGCTAAAATTTAAAAAGCACTTTCTAAAATGACTTATTTAGCTTTCACTTTAAAAAGAATCAAATATATTTTAGGAAGTTTTAGAGACAACAAAAGTATAACTTTTGAAGTTAAAAGTCTTGATGATAGCAAAATCATATCACAAACAAATGCTACTCTATATTGTTGCAGAGTTAAATGAACTCGTCCTTCCAACTGTATACCAAATTTGCCTTAGTACTATTAGTGAAAAATAAGTGATTATCAATAGAATTCTCATATATGTTAAAGTTAACAATGAGAATCTTCCTAGTTCATTAAGTTTCTTTCCAAAGTGCTTCAATTATCTGCTTTTGTTTTCTTGTAGTCGATGAACATGGAACTCTATAACAAGATGGCGGCGTTGTATAGCCAACAAGTAAGTCAGACGACGCAGGGAATGAGCAGTCCTTCGCGGTCAAGCCACGCGCAAGCGGACTAAAACGAAGCATCGTTGCGTCGAAGCGAACAGAGCAAATAAGGGTGTGTTTGGGAACACGTCTCGTTTCAAGGAGCGTAGAAGCCTCGCGGCATTGTGCGCATAATCACACAATGTCTGTATTATATGATCAATTATTTGCATAGTTGTTAATTGATTAATATTCGGTTCTGTCTATGTTGTTATCTCAAAAAAAATTATACATTATAATTTTTACTAATTTTCTTGTGAACAATGCATAGCTAGTAAACGAACTAAAATCAAGTTAAATACCCAAACACAGATTGCAAAAAAAGTTCATGAATTTGAAACAAAAGAGATCAAATTTTGCAAGATAGTGACTTTTTCCTTCATGAATGAACAATATGAGACTCATGAAAACAAAAGAAATGAAGTTGCTAGAAGCTAGTGAATTCTTTTTTTTTTTTTTTTCTCTACTTGAAACTTCTTTATACAAAACAATTTTTATTGTACAGAATCAAATTGACATTTCATGCAAGGTTGTCAAAATTCATTCATGTATCAATTGCTCTTAAGGACCACCATATTGGAGAGATAAATAGTCAAATAAGAAGAAATAATTATAGTTTATCTGACAATGCGACTTGGCAATCGATGTTCGAACGCAGTCGGAGAGACGGCTAAGCGCGAAAATAGTCAGAGAGGCCCCATATTTTTGATTTTGTATTGAGGGCAGAAAAATAGATTAAGCAATATCATATTGAAAAAGGCTAGCATTTCTAATTTTAGCCACCCTTCTGTGATTTAAATCAAAGGCCTGGAACATTGCATTTGTGGTTATGTAAATTTAATCACCTTTATATGGAAGATGAAAAATGTACATTAGAGGACACAATGTTATCTTTATAATGGCATCATAAATTGAGCATATGAGTGTGTGTTTGTAGATATACGGATATGTTAAAAATGAACCTTTTTTTTTTTTTTTTTTTTTTCCAATTTGGAGTTATCCGTGTCGTTGGTTATGTTGGGTTGGAAAAAATTAATATTATTCATCATTGCCAATGGATCGGTCTATATTTTTCACGAGTTTTATGGATTGAGGCTCTTGTTTTGTATTTGTTAGTCCCTTCATTTTATTCAAAGAAAATAAGTTCTTGAAAATTTTTACTTTTAATTTTGAACTGTAATCTGTCTCCATGAAATAAATGTTGAGTTTGAGAATAACCCCAATATCACTATGGAAAAAATCTTAATAATCCCTTTGTTTTACGAAAAAAAGTAGTTTCGTTCATATATTTTTGTAAATTCCAAAATTCTCCCTCAATTTATTGAAAAGTCTTAAATATATATCCTGCGACATTTTTTAGTATTAAATTTTGTACCAAATACTAAAAATATCGTACATTCACTTAAAATTGTAAAAAATGGTCATATATTCTTTTTAAAAATGGTCATGTGTTAACATATTCACATGTGAATATATAACCAATTTTTGTAGTTTTTAAGTGAACATGTGAGCAACTTTGCAATTTTTAAATTAATATATGCGGTCTTAATATTTCCGTACAAATTTTCATACCGAAAATTGTCACAAGGCATATAATTGAGAGTTCTTTTTCAATAAATTAATGGATAGTTTTGGAGTTCTCATAAACACAAGGAAGAAACTGGAATTTTTGCATAATATAGGGATTATTTAGGATTTTTTTCCTATCACTAATCATCATATTCGAACCAAATCAAGAGTATAGTGTTGGAAGTCATTCATAAATCAGTGTAATGCATATTTGTTCCGTATAAACTATAGTGTGTAATTAGAGGCTACAAATAAAATGTTTGGAATAATCCAAAACTATCTAGAAGAAAAGGGTTTGCGTCTTTGTGAAGTTAATTTGTAACCAGTAATCTTGCAAAAAAAGATTGTGATCCAGAAGTTTGTGGTGATAGATTTAGGCCATGAAATCCTCTAGTTTAATTTCTGGTCTAACAATGTCCTCAATGTACCATTTGGTGAGTCAAAATGACATTCTCAAACATGATGTGCTTGGCAGGGAATTCATCAACCGTCCATGGCAAGATTGAGTTCGTCGCGTCTGCATCAAGAACACGGGGCAATTTCTCCGCAACTTCTCGACAATCCATTTAAATCGTGTAGCCTCTCAAGCATACATGTAGGTCCAAAGTTTTGATGATCATGTTCCCTGATCTTTCTCATGCCTATAGGTAGGTGTTAGAGTCAGCTTAAGACTCGAAGTCAGAGCCGTTGCTCGCTTCTATTCTTGGCGCGAAATAATACAATTGGGGACCATGAAACACTCAATGTAGCACTTGGATTTTGCATGTGTTGTGGACAAATTAAGGGTCTGAGATATGATAGGAGTATTGTCCTTTGTTAGAGTTCCTTCTCTTCATTGACATTGTGTCTTGTTTGTCGGCCAAGGAAGAGGATTAAGAGCGAGGTCGACGACACAGCTTTGAAAGGGAATCGAAGATTGGGATTGATGGAAATTGGAAGGTATTATTGATGCCTAATTGGCTCATTGGCACTATTTTTTTGGTGTGACCATGTCTCGCCAAACGTGCGCTGTGACGAAAAATAGACTAGTGAGAAAGGAACCAGGGATCGGGGATCACGAATGTGTCGATGTACATCCCTTGAGAGCTTGTTTAGTGAATGACTAGTGCAAGTCCCTAGCTTTTAGTGATTCGTGCTTATTAAAATTGGACAATGCAATGTAGCAAAACTTTTGAATTATGTCCTAATTTGTAGTATGATTCTAATAATGCTTTCCTTCACCTAGATCCAAAACACACACAAAAAAAAATGAAAAAAGGAATCATTATTACTTGAGAAGTCAAACTGTTTTTGTTTTGTTAAGTAACATCATAAAATCCCATTACATGACTCAGTCCAAAGTATCAGAAAAATCTGCAAAGAGCAACCATATTTGACATAGCAAATTAAGTAGATTGACAACCAAGAAGTGAACTCATTAAATGCATAAGTGCTCAACATTAGTTTGAGAAATTAAATACCGACTTACTGTTTAGTTTAGGTCACTCCAAATCAAAGATTTGACATTGAGATTGAGAAAGAGAAAGAGACAGACTCATTTATCTTAATATGTACACCAGTTATGGGCAATGGTGGTCACAACTACAATGGGACCATTGAAATCAATTCATTGGGATTTTATTTGGGGTTTAGAATGGATTATTGAATGGAATCCCCAACTTGGGTATTACATTCATTTTCATTAGTAGAAATACCAAAATCTTGTTTCTGCTCTAAAATCCAAGAAAATCTCATAAATGATGACTGGAATGTTGAAGCCATAGTTTACCTCATATTATGCATTAGAGTTTAACGGGGGGTTTGTTTTGGACCATTTTGCTTCTTTGTCACAGGCTGGAAATTTGGGGGTTGATTTGTAAGCATTTTTGTACACCTGGAAGAAATGTCACATTCTCTACTATGAGAGGGACCTCAAATTCATCACAACTAGTTGATAATGACTTTTTTTTTTTTTTTTTAAAGAAATGACAACAGTTAGAAGCCTTATCTTCTTTATTTTTGTCTCTAAATTTTTATTTTTTTTTATTTTTGCCTACTTATTGTATGTTATTATGTTGATAACAATTGTGTCATCAAGCGCATACGAGCCTATGGAAGCTGGCCCGGTAAGAGAAGGTTAGAAACTGGGACCAATAATATGAAGGACTAGCGTAACAAAAAACATTAATAGCAAGTAAAAACAACAGAAATCAAAATCATGAAGACACAAAAAATGACAAAAGAAATTATCTTCGTATAGATTTGATATCGGAGAGTCTATGTTGACTTTTGAAATAAGGGATCTGTTGAATTTAAGAAACCTTCGATCGTTTTTTGACACACTCTAAGTCTTCGAAATCTTGAAGCACACACGAATGCGAGAACACAAACGAACACACAATTGAAATCGAAAGAACAAACACGAACACATCGATTTTATACTTGTTCATAGCTTAAATCTTCATACATTTAAGTCGAGATTGCCTCCCGGTTGAATCCACTGATCAGAGATAGAGTACATGCTTAAGAAAATCTCTCACATTACTACAATCTCATTTTCAGTTCTAACACACAAGTTTCTCTTCGTGATCCTTAAGATTTTTTCTCTTTATATCTCTCAAATGGGTGCCAAAATTGCAGTTCTCTCATTTTAGTTCGCAAAACAGGATCTTTATTCACGACGAATTGGTCGACCGGTCTCAAAACTTGAATCACTCTTTACAATAATACAAAAAATAGATTCAAATTATTGTTACAATACCAATATTTTTAACTAAAATAAAAAAAGGTTTATTTATGGATTCTCACTACAGTAAAAAGTAACTTTTTCAATTCTTAATGCAAAATTTCTTTATTACAATCTTAATTTAAATACTAAATAAAACTCATACCTAAACATCTATTTGAATTTAAGATTTTGCAAAACAATAATTCAAATCTGTGTAATCTGAATTTTGCGTTTGGATTCATATCCAAATGACTGACTTAAAAGTGATTGGCACATAAATCAATACACGTCACAATAATGTTAAGAAAATTTGATGAAATGCTATCTTTTGAGCTCGTGATTCATATTGCGTGAGATTTAAGTTTAAAAATAATGTCACATTTTTTGTTTTTCTAAAAAAGCATAAAATAAAAAAATAATAATCTATTTGAAAATTAAGAAATTAATCATTTGTCTCTTAAACGACTAAAGAGATATAAAGGTAACATCACTATTTCTTTAATTAATAAAAATATTGATTATATTTTCGGTTTTTAAAATAAATAGCCATATTTTTATGCATATTTTTAACAACTAGCCTATGTTTGCTTTTATTAGCAAAATAGCCATACATTCGCGTTTAGATTTTTGAGACTGTAGTAATTAATTTTTTGAATTCTGTTTTTTTTGTTTGTTGCAGACAATATTGTCTAAAATTTTGTGTCTCTAGTCATGAAATCTGTGACTTATTTTGCTGCATATTTTTGAGCTATTTATAAGATATTTTTTATTTAGTAATAAGTTTTATGAAATTGGTTATATAAGGAATCATTTATTTGTGAGTTGATTATTTGTTAATGGATGTTTAAATTTTTTATTGTGTTTATTTCAAATTTTCTGAAATTTTGTGACTATAGTCACAAATTTTCTGAAATTTTGTGACTATAGTCACAAATTTTCTGACTGTGTATTTTATTTATTTAGTCACAAATTTTATTTCTTTAGTCATAGATTTTTAGATGGTGACCTGATGGCTATTTTGCTAATTTTTCAAAACGTGGGCTATATCTTTAAAACATGGACTCCAAAATGGCTAAATCTTTAACTGGCCCTTATATTTTTAAAATTTAAAAAATAAATATGCACTCATAATCTAAAATAAAAAGTTTAAAATTGGCATAAATTTAAGGTAACCTTTGACTCGATAAGGGATTTTGAGAAATGCGCTATTCTTGGCACAATGATAATCTATATCATGTATTTTTAATTTATACTATAAAATTTAAACTATAAACATAGAATAAAATTAATAGGAGCATACCCACTCGAGGTATTAGATTATTAAGTGACATAAAGAATGAGTTTATTGTGAAATTCTCCCGACTGGAATATGGCATTGTCCAAAATTTCTCTCAAATGCTAGAGTTCAAATGGTGCGATCTGCTTGCCCGGCCCGTCCAAGTGGTAAGTTGGGCCATGTGACTCGTGTGATGGTTTGGGCTAAGTGGTTTAGGAACCACTTAATGGGTCAATCTTCTCGTAGAGAAAGTTTGATCCGATACCCTTTGAAATTGAATATTCGTTTACACCCTTTACTCTTGTTTCATATTTGTTCTATATGTGATTTGGATATCATAAAGATTACCATTTATAGCACAAAATTTCTCCACCGATTCCTTCTGGTCGAGCCTCTTTGTTTGTCATTATACCCCGAGAAGTAGAAAGAATTACAATCCCCATCTCTAATGACTTAATGCAACCATTAATTATTTCATTTTCTTGCTTATATTAGGGCGTTGGGCACGGCATACGTATGTTAATTGAACCAAGAAACACGTATAAACTATATATATATACAAAGACCAAACCATATTTATTTCGGTAATCAAACAACATTTCCAACTTGTTTATCGCCATAGAATGACACAAATATAAATATCATTCTGTCACTTCAATACAAGTGAATGAAAAGCGAGTACACCTTCATGAAAACCCAAAAGCAAAAAAAAAAAAAAAAAAAAAAAAAAAAAAAAAAAAGGCTAAAAAGCAAAAACAAAAAAAATTACATTTACTCTTAGCTTGCAATAGTAGAGCAAACATTAAATAACTGTACTTGATTCTCCAAACGAACCCTCCTAAGCTTGGCAATAGCAACTTCGAAAGACTTCACAAAGCTTGGACTTCACTCTCATAATCATACTATTCTCTCTTTATTTCTCTTTTCAGTATTTTTTTTATTGCATATATGTACATAAATAAGTTACAAGTTGAAAGCAAATAACAAACCTGTTTGAAGTTCAATGAAAGATCAAGTACCACCGGCCGTGGCCGAGGGTCTAGCGTCCTGAAGAGAGATCACAGTCTCGAAAGCACCGACGAGAGCCTTGACCTTGCTCTTCCGGGCCTCGACAAGCTTGCTCGCCGTCTCTTCAATGACATTGTTGAACAAGCTCTGAACTTCTTTCTTTTCTGCCACATTTTGGTGCCTCAGAACAACTCTCTCTGAACTCGTCTTAGTCATAAGATCCCCGCAGACAGTTTTGCTCCTCTTGAAGCTTCTCCGTGCGATAGTAGTAGCATCGGCGCTTGGGTGCCTCAAAACAACTTTCTCTGAATTCATTTTGGCACCAACCAACTCGCCTTCGCCGACACCAATTTCATTCCTCCTCAGGCTTCTCCTTGTGGCACCACTAGTGATGCTTTTAGGATTTTGGATTCTTGAAATGAGTTTCTCTGGTTTTGTTTTAGTACCAACCTTACATTCGGGAGTCGAGACTTCTTTACGACTAATGCTTGCTCTTTGATTGCGATCTTTATCATTTTGGTTCTCACCAATAAACTTTACTCGCCTGAATTTGAGTCTCCTAGGAGTATCGCTGTTTTCGGTTTTAAGGTCAAGTATTGTTCCTCGACGGAACTTCAGCTTCTGAGCAGGGATGCTCTTACTTTCTGATAGGAGTATTCCACTCCTTCGGCCACCACTGTTCTTGCGCTCGAATTTCGCATTGACCATCTTCTTGCTCTCCACTTTTGAGTTGATTATCTTCTTCTTCTTGTTCTCCGTCGCCTTTGATTGATCCAAAGAGGAGACACCGTTTTCCTTGCTATCAGATTGAGATACTAGTGATGGTGGTGATAATGGTTGCAACGAAGACGATTCTGATTTTTTAGAATTAGCTGCAGGTTTCATATTTCTGATGCCTTTTTTCCCAAGGGACACAGAAGGTGGTAACCTCGTGGCCTGAACTCTGGATCCATTGGGTCTCGAGTTTTTCCGAGAGAATGGGGGAGGCAAATGAGCAGTAACAAGTGAGGATTGGGACGATTGAGCTGTGGTATGAGCATCATCTTGAGTTGGTTTCAAAGTTGTGTTCTCAATAGTTGATTCAATGACGTACAATGTCTTCTCCGGAACATCCTCATTGACGGCTTGCTCAACTTCTATACTTACAACTTTGTTTTGGCTCTTCGGATGAGAATCCCCGTTAAGGCTTTTAGTAGAGTTACGAATAGCAACATTGGAAACCTTGCTGAGTGAATGTTTGGGAGATAGACGAACACTTGGACGAACCACAGTCTTTCTCTCAACCAACACCGATGTCCCCACTTCTTTGCTTCGGGTTGTCCTTCTAGTCTTCAAACCTACTTCCGATACCTTGCATTCTTTGGTCTCAAAGATTTCTTGCCCAGCAAGAGAGGATTGCTTAGGCTTCGAATTTCGATTGTCAAGATCTTCCACAGAAACATCTGTTGATCCTTCAACACCAGATAAATCTTCTTCTGAAGGCATAGCTTCATTCTTCGAGGATAAGGAAGCGTCTTTCTCTCTTGAATCTGGATCATCCAGAGGAATCGAATCAGCGATGAATTTCAAATTCCTCTCGGCTGAAACACTTGCTTGGATAGCTTGTTCTGCGCGTCTTGCTTTCAAAAATTTTCGTATTGGAATCCTTTCCTTCACTTCCGTAGCATGTTTCCTTCCGTATTTGCAAAAATCATGGCACGAGCCCGGTGAGGCTCGAAGATAACGGGGAAGAATCTTCACCCTGCTGTTTGAGGAATTTGTTTTCTCAGATGCATTCCCATGGACTCTACCACTTTGACGCTCGACATCCTCTACGATCATTGGGATTTCCATTCTTGCCTCGGAAGCCATTGTTTATCAATACTAAATGGCAGAACTCAAAATCCTGCATGGGATTAAGGTTAATTTTTATTGGATTTTTAAGGATTTAACCAAACTTTGATACACGCGTATCAAATATAAAAATTATTAATTCCTTAATTTCATGAAACTATGGCTAAATTATTAAAATATGGACCTAAAAAAGGCTAAAAGTCAAGAACCATAGGCCTAATGCAATTTTGAATTCACCAATAGTGCTTTGTGTACCAAATTTTCATTATATAGAAGGGAATAATATTGGAACACAGTTCTTACCAATATGTAGAAGTGGTATATGATTAATCTTGAGCACCGCAAATTTCATAAGGTTTTCAGCCTGAAAAAAAAAAAATATATATATATATATTCTTATGAGTCTCTCTAACTTGAAAATACTTTGGCAATAAACACAAATTTCACATCCCTATGCAAAAACAAATCTAAAAAAGCATAAGCATTATTGGAAAGGACAACCCCGCTTTATCTTAGTATTATCATTTGTTATTTTATCTCTCTCTCTCTTTTTTATTTATTATTATTTGGTCCTCTCAAGCATTCAGGGAATCTACACTTTTATCTTATTATTGCTTAATGCACATGAGAAGAAGTACCAAATTGCAATTCCAATAGAGAGTCATTACTCTCAAAATTAATTTCTGGCTACATGGCCTCAATTATTTATACTCCACAGAATCAAAACAATCATATGCTCCAGAAGCTATATTCAATAAACTAAACAATAAACCAAAAGTAGAGACAACAGTAGATGAATAAAGGAAAAAAAAAAATCTTGTGTACTATTTAAAAAGAAAAATATTAAAGATTAGCAGTTTTCCACTGTATGCATAAAGCAGAAATTAAAGAAATTCAAATATATAAAAGAACCACAACATTTATAAGGAATTGGAGATAACTTCTTGCTTAAGAATAGGCATCAAAATTCTTAATCACAATGAAGACGAGAATCAATCAAATATCAATCAAACAATTCAGATATGTTAATCCAAACCCTCTTCTTATGTGGCAAAATAAAAGAGCTTTGTCATGAAACAGAACAAGAAATGAAGATCTTTGCTCATAAGTTATGGAATCTATATGTAAGAGAATAGTGAATCGTTTTAGAGCAGTAAATATAATCCTTTTCTTCTCCTTGATTTAAATGATCAACCCAATTCATAATCTCTTTTTAAAGAAACATTTGAAGACTTCCCAGAAAAAAAAAAAGGCTAGAAAAGCCAGAAATAAAAACAAGATTACCACTTTCAATGAACCATCATATTCATGAGAGAAATTCATTTGTCAAGAAAAACCAACCATAACCCAAGAGATGCTGAGAGGTAAATTTTTATTTTATTTTATTTTTTAAGAAAAAAAGCAAAAAAAAAAAAGGATGTTGATTGTTGAAGCTTACCTGAATGCCCAGAAAAGAAAAGATCAGAGCTAACAATAGGTGTCTGAGAATAGAAATGAAGTTGTTTTTGTGTTTGGTTGTCTTTCTTTGACTGCCAGAGAGACTTTGGCGCGTAATTAGTTGGAGCAGAAACAAAGAAAAATAAGGATAAAAATAAAACTCTATACGAGAAAGAAAGAAAAATGGAAAGCAGTTAGTTTGTAGTTGGCAGAGAAGAGAAACAACAGAAGAAGATCGATAAAAGTTCTAGAAGCCAAAGATGGATGGGAAATTGGAAAGAGAAAGAGAGAGAGAGAGTGGAAACAAAAATAAACGGATTAATGAGGCGTTGGTGAGACCCCACCACAAAAAGCACTTGCCTTTTGGTGAGGGGGAGAGTGAAGGAATCATTTTCTCACCGGCATGGAAGATTCCACCACATGTGGCTCCGAATGTGAGAGAGAAGGAATCATTTTCTTTTTTTTTTTGTTGTCAACAAAGGCAGTAATTATTCATGGAGGTGTTTTTTTATCGGCAATTTTAAGGTGTTATTCATAGAGGTCGAAAAGAACGTTGCGTCTTTTCTGAATTCGAATGTTCGTTTCTATCGTTTTGATGGGACAATAAACTTCAACCCGTCGGAAGGGAAAGTTATTCCTCCTTTTCACCGTTTTGAAGATTGCATATGTGCTGGACCTAGGTTTTGAACTAATTCTAAAGCCAACCGACAATGAACCGGAGGAGAGGAAGTCGGAATGGGAAAAGATTGTAGATGACGAACTGATGTGGCACAGATATATTCCGAACACCTTGTCAAACGACGTGTACAATTTCTACAATCTGATGAAGTCTGCAAAGGAAATCTGGAATTCTATGTAATATAATTATAAAGTCGAGAAAGAAGGTACGGATAAGTTTCTGATCTGTAAGTATCTTGAATTCTTGTTGGTTGAGACTAAGTCTGTTTTGGATTAAATCCATGAGTTGCAAGTTTTGGTCACAAAACTTCATGAACTGAAAGTAGAGACTTCTGAATCATTTTCAGTGGGGGCTGTCAATGCGAAACTGCCCCAAAATGTGAACTATTATAGAAAGAAACTTCTTCATCAAAGGGATGATATGTGGTTGAAACAATTGCAAAAACATCTGTGACTTGAAGAGGAAACTAGATCACGTGATCCGAAACCTCAGCATTTTGATGTCAATATCGCTAAAGGAAGTAAGAAAAACAAAGGCAAAGGTAAAAGTGCCTTGAAAGCCAATGATGGAAAATCAAAAAAGAAATTTCCTCGAAAATGTTTTACCTGTGGAAAAAAGGGCCACAAAGCAAATGAATGCAAATAAAAAAAAAAAAAAGGAAAAGGAGGAAACAATTTCAATTCCAATTCCAACAAGGCCAATTTGGTCGAAGAGAGATCTAAAGACATTATTGCTATGATTTTTTAGTGGAGCATTTATATGGTTACCGAAATAAACATGACTGCAATAACAAAGATTTTTTACTAGTGTTTGGATTCTGGGGCTACCATATACATGCGGAAACGACATATCCTTGTTTTCTGCATACAAAGAGGAAGATGAAGAAAATTTTGTTTCGATGCAAATCATAATGCTATCAAGGTTCATGGAAAAGGGAACGTGGAACTTCAATTCATTTATGGAAAGAAAATTATTCTAATCAATGCGTATTTTATGTTCCTAAAATTAGAAAGAATCTTGTGTCTGTAAGCTTACCTGTTTAAGAGTGGTCCTAAGGTTGCAATAGTGCATGATAAGTGTATTATCTCTAAGAGTAGTGCCTTTGTTGGTAAAAGGTACGCATGTGATGAAATGTTCAAACTAAATATCAATAAAGTTAATGTTTCTACCTATATTGTTGATTTCTTTGATATTTGACATGCTCATTTGGCACATTTGAATTTTAGATCTCTAAACTTTACATCTTTGCATGGTTTAATTTCTTAAAATAGTAATTTTAGTCATAATAAATGTGAAATTTGTATTCAAGCTAAATTGACTAAGAAACCATTCTATAAACTCTGACAGAAATACATAATTATTAGATTTGGT
Organism: Boehmeria nivea var. tenacissima; assembly: GCA_018132145.1. Taxonomy (NCBI): domain Eukaryota; kingdom Viridiplantae; phylum Streptophyta; class Magnoliopsida; order Rosales; family Urticaceae; genus Boehmeria; species Boehmeria nivea. Next base: position 7,084,725 of record CM030882.1, read on the forward strand.
TCATTATGATATTTGTGAATATAATGGAGTTTTGACAAGAGGAGAAAAAAAATATTTTTTCTTTTATAGATGATTGTTCTCGTAATACATATGTGTATCTTTAAGAACAAAAGATGATGCATTTGATATGTTAAAGGTCTATAAGTCCGAAGCTGAGAATCAATTGGAAAAAAAAAAAAACATAATGCTTCATAGTGATATAGGCAATGAATGTATTTCAAACAAATTTGATTTGTATTGTGAATAACATAACATTTTTTGCTATAGAACTGCACTTTTTACTCCTTAACAAGATGGTTTGATTGAAAGGAAAAATAAGACATTCACAAATATGATTAGCTCAATGCTGATTTATGCTAGTTTACCAAATAATTTGTGAGCCTTATTTACTGTATATCATGTAAATAATAGGATTCATTATATAAAAATCCAAGTATCACCATATGAAGTGTGAAAGAGTAGAAAATCTAATTTGAAATATTTTAGGGTCTGAGGCTGCATAGGTTTTTATGGAGTTAATGATCCTAAATCATATAAAAAAAGGACCTAGAGGAATTAAGAGTATTTTTGTTGGATATGTAGAAAATTCTAAGGCATATAGTTTATTGAAATTAGATACTAATGTCATAGTAGAGTAAAGAGATGTTGAAGTCATTGAGAATATATTTGTTAATGATTCTACCAATGAATTGGAACTTGTAGTAAGATCATCAAGTGATATAGGTCCTAGTTTTAAGGGGAAAGAATCTGAAATCCCCTTTGAACCTAGGGGGTGTCAACATAAAAGAAAAGAAAAGTCATTATATCCTGACTTTATTTCTTCTCAAGTTGTTGTTTTTTTTTTTCTTTTTTTTTTTTTAGAGGGAGATAAAAATAAGGTACTTAATCAAATACCCAATTTTACTTAATTTAGATGAAAAAGATCCAAAAATATTTAGTGAAGCCATGTCATCTAGAGATGTTTCCTTTTGCAAAGAAGCTATTAATTATGAGATGGATTCAATAATGTCAAATGAAACTTGGGTGTTAGTTGATTTGCCAAAGAGATCTAAGCCTTTAAATAGTAAGTGGGTGTTTAGAAGAAAGTACAATACGAATGGGTCTATTCAAAAGTTCAAGGTTATATTAGTAGCCAAGGGTAACATTGCATAGACTACTTTGACAAGTATGCACTCGTTGCTTGATTAAACACCCATAAGAGTGCTTATAGTTATTGCATCGATGCATCATTTGTATGTGCATCAAATAAATGTTAAAAATTGTTTTGTTAATGATTATCTTGATGAGAAAATCTATATGGTACAACCCGAGGGGTTTGTTCTGCCTGGGAATGAGGAAAATATTTGCAAGTTAGTTAAGTTATTTTATGGTTTGAAATAAGCACCAAAACAATGACATGCTGAAGTTTTATAATGTTATCATGTCGAATGGTTTCAAACATAATAATATTGATAACTGTATTTATTTATAATTTACAGATAATTTTGGTTTGATTATTTCTTTATATGTTGATAACTTGCTTATCTTTGGTATTAACATGAATGAGATCCTTGATATTAAAAAATATTTAACGTCACAGTTTAAGATGAAAGATCTTGGTGAAGTAGATATTATCTTAGGTATCAAAGTTAAAAAACACAGTGGGGGTTATTCGTTGAGTCAATCTCATTGCATTAAAAAATTGCTTCTTAAATTTCAGCATTTGAAGTTTAAAAAGGTGAACACCCCATATGATTCTAGTATTAAATTGCTAAAAAATTCTAGTAGAGCCGTTGCACAACTTGAATATACAAGTACAATTGAAAGCTTGATGTATACAACGTATTATACTAGACCAGACATTGCTTTTGCTGCGTGCAAAATGTCTATATATACTAGCAATCTGAGGAGCACTGGAAGACAATTGGCAGGATACTTGAGTATCATATAAGAACCAAGAATTCATGTCTCTTTTGCTATGATTTTCTAACTATATTAGAGGGTCATTCACATGCAAGTTAGGTCATTATAGTGCAAGTGACAATAATGCCACTTTTTACCATAGCCAAATGAGCTATATCATCATTTGACAATAGAATGGAGTATTGGTAGTAACAGACAAATAAATTAAATGGCTTAGAAATTTATTATTAGATATTAAGTTGTGGCCAAAACTTATGCCATCAATTTCCTTGTGTTGTGATAGTTGAACTATATTATTTAGAGCATATAACAAATTAAAGTTTATAATGTAAAGTCTAGACATATTAGCTTGAGATTAGTATGTGAAACAATAATTTTTGGTCAACAAAAAGTCAAAGCAAGATATATTTTAACAACTTGATAATTGTAAATTTTGTAACGAAAAACTCATAAGAGAAATGTGAAATTTGATAAGATACAAGTATATTTATGTTTTTTTTTGAATATATATATCTGTATTATATGTGTGCATGTTTTGATAACTTAATTTTTATTCTCTTTAAGTTGTAAATATTCTGTACGTTAGAACTAAGCATCAATGTTGGCTTTGGCCGGCTGGTTGTTGCATGTTAGTTGAGGATGGATAGAAGTTTTGCAATATTAAAAAGACATCAAATAATAGAGATACATTATTATTGATAATTTGAAGACAACATTTTTTGTGGAGCACGTCAGGAAATATGGGCATTTATTATTTTGAGACATTATTTCACAATGCTATATTCCCCCCATGAAAATACTTGTTGTGGCTAAGTTTTAAAGTTGCAAATCTCAAGTATAGCATAATTGATAATTTATAGAAATACAATTATCCTTTCAATTAACTTCCGCCTCTTCATGTTTACACGAGTTTCACGTGTTCCTGTTCCAAAATTATTAAGATAAATAAGAGCAAAAAATAGAAAATAAAATTCTCTAGATGCCAATTGATTTCAAGAAAGCGTACCATATTTATGATCTTAGGAACCTATTCTTAAAAGCATAAGAAAAAAAGTGACTAGAAGCTTATGACTCACATAAGTCTTTGATTTATATTATTGTTTGAAAAATTTGCTTTGTATTATAGCTTAATAAAGTTGTTAATTTAATTTCCAACAAACAGAGGGAAATTATAACTTACTTAAGTCTTTGATTTAGCAACAAATGTCTAGCAACTAGCAAGTTCAACAATAAATATACATGAGAGGTTTACAATTTGCTTTAAAGGTTCCAGCTATATTTTACTTATGAAGAGACCTTTTGACAAAATGAGCAACATTTAAATAACAAATTGTTTTTGTTATAAAATAAATTGGTAGGAGAAATGTCAGTGATAGTGTCAACCCATTATTAAGGTCGGTACAGGGTTTTCAACAGATTTCATACATGCTTTTGTGGATTTTTATTTTTTTTTTCTTTTCGATTCCTTTATGTAAGGGACGTGATCTTCACCAGTAGCTTTTGTTTAAGGGTCGGTTTTGTCAATCCATGTCACATGAAATGGGATTAAATAGTCTAATTCGGTTTAGGTGTGCACAGTGACGAATGCAGAAATTAAATTCACAAGGATAAAATAATGATAATATTATTTTGATACATTTTTTATTTTTAATTATTATTATTTTTTTTGTAATAATATTATATAAGAAAAATAAAAGTAAAATAAATAGTGATCGCTAAGGGATATTAAAGAAAAGAAATTCAGTAATATATATGAAGTAAATATAAAAATTTTAAAAATTTGAGGGGTCAAATGTGAATTTTTTTTAAATATTAGGTAAATGTAAAAATGTAAAAAATGGATTTTGACTATAAAGAGGGGAATTTTGAAAAATAAAATAAAATTGTAAATTTTATAATTTTAAAAAGTTAGGAGGGTAAATTTAGAAAAAAAAAATATTTAATTCGTATACTAAAATTTATAATTTAGTGAGTTTTACTGGCAAAGAGCTCGTTAATTTTACCCTACTTTGATTATCTCGCATTTTTGTCATCTTTGATCATATTTCACATATTATGTCTTATAGATTGTCAATCACAGGGGTCTAGGTGAAAAATAGTCGAAAAAAATTTATTATCAAACCCCTACAACCCCAACTCCGCCTACACCCCTCTCTCCATCTAGGTTGTTAGAGCACTGTAATTACTTATGTGTACTGATATCTTCTAGGATTAGGTCTAGAGATGGATCATATTAAGGAAGGAAGCTCGACAATTAGACTGCAACTGTAGATTGTTCCCATTTTGATAGCTATAATATAATTCATAATTAAAATTGGTGAAAAAAATATGAAGTAAATATTTAGTTTTAGTTTTTAATATAATATAATGTAATTAAAATATGAGAAATTATAGTAAATATTTAGTTTTTAACACCTAAATTTAAATAATTAATCAATTTTTTAAAAATTAAAACGAAATACCAAATTGACTCAATTACTTAATGGTAATTGGTGGTAACTGATTAAGTTGTTAGAAACATGAACAAGTAATTGATGAGTTAACTATTTATTGACTTACTTTAAAATGTTAGGTATTTATTTTTATTATAATATAAATTTGGGATATTTTCTTACTTCACCCTTAAAATATATATTATCAAGCAAAGGTATAATCAAATTTTTGAGAAGAAATTATATATAGCGTTTGAAATTAAGAAAATTAATTGGGGGAAAAAATAAATTTTTAAGAAAATTATAGATAGGATTATAAATATATGAGTCTACTAGTATTTGACCAGTTTTTAGTCTATGTTTTAAGAAAATGACCAAAGTTTCAAAAAAAAAGTTATAAGCTACTAACACATAAGAGAACTAAGGGTATAGTGGTAAATACATATCATCATATAGTTAAGAAAATGGATAATTTCTCAATTGATCGAAACGTTGGTCATTTTCTTAAAATATTAGAAATTGACTATTTACTCAATTATCTCTAAATATATTTATATTTAGTGAGGTTACGTATATGGTATAATTGAAAATTTTCTCAAACTAAGAGACAAAAAGAGAAAACTCTGAAAACTCAAGGGATGCCTTTACCCTTCCTCGTCCCTATGTAAATTCGCCTTTACATCTTACACTTTAGCCTCATTTTCAAGCTCTCTTCCAAGCACGTCAACACTTTACAAAGTTTAATACTATTAACCTGTTATGTTTTTCATGAAGTTTACAATCACGAAGAGTGGCAATTTGTTCGGTCTGATATAGTTGCAACTAAGGAGGCGTTAAGTGTTTTGTCACATAATACAATTTAACATCGTCTCTAACATATTGTCGACGACAAATCCATTTGAAAACGTAGAATTAGGGCCCGTTTGAATTAAGGCCCGTTTGTAGTAAGATGATATAAACTCAAATTTTTTTTATTCGGATTGCTATTCTAATGAGCTCTTAAATTAAATTTGATCTCATACTTCATTTCACATTCAAGTTTGTAAGTTATATCACTATTGCATATTATGCTATTGTTAGTATTTTTTTGCATTGGCATATTTTTCGCAAAATAGATTTTGGTTTAATTTAGTCTTATGATTTACAAGCGTTAATCACAAAGCAAGATTTTGACGTTTTGAAAATTCTGACAAGATGTTCTTCTCTCGAAAAGATATTTGGTTCAATGTTCCATGACTCGTTTCGAATTTTGTAGAGGCAGTTGAAATCTCCAAAATTCGAGTTGCTGCTGATATATTCAGATCTGCAGAATAACCTTATGGAGATCGTATATTGCATGATTTTCGCCCAAAATTTGCCATAAATCATTGAGATACTAGATGACATGCACACATGGAAAGAAATTATAAATATGGTGTTTACGGTTTTGTGATTTCATCCGCCAGAGCTTATAAAACAATTTTTTTTATCTCTTTGGGGTGAGTTCCTTTCTCTCTACAAGGGTTTCATTGATGTATGAGCTTGTGAGCTTGAGAGTTATTTGTAGAGAGTTTATTCTTTCTGTATTTGTGAGAACTAGAGTGAATTAGTGTAAAGGGATCTTGGGAGAGGTTCCTGCGAGAATAGGGGGAGTTTGGACAAAAAGGGAGCTTGTGTGGACGTTCACAGTAGAGGAGACAGGGAAAAACAGTGACGGAGTGATGGGAGAGTCCTTGTAGTGTAAGACCATATATACATGTTTCAATAGTAAATATCTTTTCACGATCTAAGCAAGGCCCTGTAGGCTTTGCTGACCCACGTTATCAATTTCGGTGTCACTTTACTTTTTGTAATTTATTTACTGTTGATCGTTCATCTCAATTATTGTTTACTGCATCATTTATGTTCCTACCTGACTGTAGAACATTGTGTATAACACCCGTTAGGATTACCATCACAGATTAGTTGCTTTTACAACTATTTTTTTCATCACTAAATTTTTATTTTGCCCCTCTTTCTTCTCTTGTCTTATTTATTTGTAAAACAGAAAAAAGGGATTTTTTTTAAGTAACATATACTGTAACTTGTTTTTTTTTCCCTTTCCGTAAAGTGACCTTTTCAAAAGCAAATATGTGGAAGTGGCATTTTAAAAACTTTATAGCATCATTTCATTGTTTTTAAAGGCATTGACTCTCAATATGTTATGTCTTGACTTCAGGGTGTTTAATGCATTTAAGCGTTGAGGCTTAAACCTCAAACTTTGGCCCTTGTAGGCTTTTGCAACGTGACTTGCTCGGCTTATCTTGGTGGGCTTTTGGGCCTTGTAAAAAGAAGGATAAATTGCCAAAAAATTTCTAATGGGCCAATTGCCTCTTTTGATTTGTACAAATTGTAAGCTCATGTTATTTTTTTATAATAAATTTGACCCAATTATTATTATTATTATTATTATTATTATTTTAACAAATAACAAAGACAAGAGGAAAAGAAGTGGATAACATAGGTTATGTTTGATAACATTTCTGTTTTTGTTTTTAAAAATAAAAATTTGGAAGTGTTTTTGCTATTTTGTTTTCAAAATTCTTAAAAACACAAAATATGTTTGGTAATCACTATTTGTTACTTGTTTTTAAAAACGAAAAGCACAAAATGATAGTTTGTAACTCATAAAGGGGGAGTGAAAAGATTAAAAACATAAAAATGAAGTATGATGAGAGTGCAGAATTGAGAAAATACACAAAAAAGTTCAAAAGATTTGATATTTCTGTTTAAAAAAATTTCGAAAACAAGAATTTTTTGTTTCCACTATTTTTGAAAATATGTTTCCAATTTAAAAAAACAGAAAACGAAAACAGTTTTACGAAACGCGTTTTTAAAAATAAAATTGTACTTTTCTGTTTAAAAAAACAAAAAATAAAAAATAAAAGTGTTACCAAACACACCCATAGTAATTGATGAAAAAAGTGGGATGACATGCATTAGTGACATAGGTTGCAAACTTTAATATAAAAGTTTATTTTAATGTCACTTAATAATTTATATTTTACTGATGTGGTCTTTTGATTTTTGCTACATTTTATAGTATAAAAATATTGATAGAAATTATAATAAAAAGAATATAGATTAATAATGTGTTAATGTGAGAAATACTTCATAAAATCCCAAAATAATTACAATATATCTTTTTTCGCATATTATACTTCAAGTGTTAAGCTTTATAGCAACAGTTTACAAAAGTTGATTTTTTTTTATTTGATTTCAAAAATAAACTTCGAAACTAAAATGAGCTATTATTAAAACATTTCTCGTTCTTATTATTTATTTATTTAGTTTGGCGTCTTAACTCGCGTCTGCCTAATTAATTAGACTTGATTTTTAAGTAATCTCATGCAACAGTTACTTGATATTGGAAATCTTATGTAAAAGTAACAACATATATAAAGTTTAATCGTAAAAGCAAAATTAAAAATAATAATGATAATTTCGGTTGAAAGCATGCACATGAAAGCAAGAAAGAAAACGAAGCACGAGTAATTAATTAATTGTGCCTCGCTTTCAAGCTTCACTACGTTCGGTTTAATTTCAGAATATCGTCCCTTTAAGATTTCGTTTCATCAATACTAGGGTAGGTAGATCAAGGATCTTGCGTTTGACTATATGTTTATTTGATTGTTGACTATATATATATATATATATATATATATATATATGGAAATTGTAGGAAATAGAAAAAAAAAATTGTTTATAAAATATAGTCCATGTTTCAAAAAATTAAAAAAAAATCATATTACGAATTGTATAACAGAAAAGTATCACACAAAATATTACACATCTATAAATATTTATAAGATATTTTGTAACACTTCAAGTTTTACTCATCATTTTTTGAAGTGTTAAACAATATCTTACAAATGTTTACAGATGTGTAAATATTTGTTTGATAATTTTTGTTACAAAATTATTTACAGTGGCTATTCTTTTAATTTTTCGAAACATAGGTTATCATTTAAAAGACACATTTAATTTTGGCCTATTTTTGTAACTCAGCCATATATATATATATATATTGAATGTTTCAAAAAAAAAAAAAAGAAAAGAAATGATCAATGTTTCTAAAAATTAAGAAACTAATAATTAGCTTCTTAAGAAATTATGGACATAAATGTAAAATTATAATATCATGTAAATAAAAAATATCTACTTTTCTAATTGATAGAAACGCTGGTTATTTTCTTAAAATATCTGTAAAAATGACTATTTGCTCAATAACCTCTATATATTATCATGATTCTATTTGGTATTTGGCTATTTTTTTATTTATATTTTAAGAAAATTGCTAAAGTTTCTAAAAATTAAGTTATTAGTCATTAATACATAAGATAACTAAGGACATAGAGATAATCATTGTGTAGTAAGAAAATAGTTAATTTCTTAATTAATAGAAACGTTGATCATTTTCTTAAAAACATCATTTAGAAAATGACAATTTACTCAATTATCTCTATTATCATATATGAGTTAAATTATAGTTATATTATGGTCTCAATTTTAACTAAATTATACGCAAAAAACGAGTATCTACAGTATAAAGCCTCAATAAATTAATATTCGATAAATAACCTCGATTAAATAATATTTTTTACTTGTCCCAATTCGAGCTCAACGCGCTAAATTATAAATTATCTAAATTTATATGAATATATCACGGAGAAGTTTGCATTTGATATAAAAATTATTAATTTTCTAAAAGTTTATAATCCTAGTAAGAAGAATTCATGAAATATGTATAAAATTATTTGTTCTATTTAAAAAAATAACATCGACTTATCGACATAGACTTATTTATAAGTTGTTTGGATTGCAATCCGAATAAAAAAAAATTATTGGTTTAAATCATCTTATTACAGTAACTACTGATAACAAAAAATCAAACTAAAATCATGTTGCTACAATAGAATATGGTTTAGATTTATATCCAAACGGGCAATCAACCATCAATATGTTAAATTAAAATAATAATCTGTTAAACAATTTAAATTCGATGCATATTTAGATAAATAAAAAAATACTGTAATAATTAATAATTTTTTAATTTATCGATAAATTAATAATTATTTTCTCTTTATATATATATATATATATATATATATTTCCTTTTGGTTTTGGTTGGGCCAGAAAAGCGCTTCGAGATATTATTCATTGTGCGCTTCTAGTTAAAAGAGAAAAGAAAATAGACTACATTGCATGTTAGCAGAAGATTATATAATGATAATAATAATATAAATAATAATAATAACGCATGGATTAGGTAATTATTAGTTGGTTCTCCTTTCATGGAAAGACCGTGTGAATACATAGCGTGGCGTAAAAAAAAACTTCTCTTGCCATACATATATATATATTGCTTTAAAGCATGCATATATATGGTAAGACAAAGTAGTGTATTTACGACAAGAACAGCTGTCCATAGGACCGTAGCTATCTTCGTGCATTATGTGTGTGTGCATTATAAGAGTTGCCATGTTTTCTTTTATTGCTATCTTTACATGTAGCGGTCAAGAAAGGCAGTTAAAAGAAATACCTAGATATTATAAAATGAAATAAAAAGTTAATGTTACTCCCTAATAGACATAAAAGGCAACTCTAATGATGGCTTCTTCGTCTTCCTTTACTTCTTCACTTTCTCTTTCTAGTAATGAGTTGTGAGAAAAAAAATATATATCAATTTATTTCCTTAGTGTTTTTATTTTTATTTTTATTGCAATGGAGCACTGAGTACTTCAGCCGAAATGATATCATGGGATATGACTTGGAGATGTTGACTAAAATAGTGCGCAATAGACTTACATCAATGTTGCTAAATAAATAATTCAATATATACACTTTAAAATTATATAGCACTAGTATACTAAATTTTAGGACATAAGAATACATAAAGAGACAAAAAAACGCAAATATTAAGATCTAATACGGGGAGAAAAAATTTCAAATGAGACTTTTCATAACTTTCCCAATAAAACATTTCAATATGTGTAGCAGTTCAAATATAGTAAGATTAACTTATAACTCTCAATTACAGCAATGGTATCATATATATTTAACAAATGCCATCAAGTGTTGTAAAAAGCCACAATAGCCTGTAAGAGAAAGTAAAAGGACAATGATACTTTTTTTGTCTAAAAGTGCACCCTTCCATCAATATAAAAGGTGGCAGTCAGAGTCTAGTGATAAGGAGAGGAAGAATAGAAAGAATAAATAAAAAAATAAAAAAAAGAGAGAGAAAGAGAGGGAGAAGAAAGATTTAGTACGAGAGAGATCTAGGTAAACATTAACTTAATTAGTATCATTATCCGAGTAAATAAAAAATCTATTCTCTAGGAAATACTAATAGTAAATAATAAGAGAGATTATTATCTTCACATTATTAATTTAAACTGCTTGACTTGTTGGATTTATGCTCTTCCTAACTAACTCTACGACATTATTCACGCTGTAACGCCCGCTTCTTGGTAATTCAAGTGTACCAATTTTATGAGTTTATTTATGATTGAGTTACTTTATTATATGACATGATTATATTATTTTTCATGAGTATGTAATTGTCTAATTTGCTTGATTTGAGTATTTTGACAGGTGACGGTGCGACGATAATCGGCTATGCTCGACAATTAAGATTTTTGAATAAAAGAGTTAAATATGATGTTTTATAATTTATATGAGTAGATATTTTCACGAGCTTTCCAACGAGCTAAAGAACGTTAAAAATAGAGTCCCGAGTCAAAAGTTATGGACCCGAGAGCGTTTTTAAATACTCGTTTGGGCCCGAAAATGAGTTTCGAGCCCAATTTCAGCCCAAACCCCTTTCCATCCGAAAACTCAAGCCTCTATAGTCTATTTTCAAATTTTAAATATTTTACGTTACAATCACCAACCTATTCCATTTCTTCTTCTTCTTAAAAAAAAAAATAGACAAGATACTTCCTCTCTACTTTCCTTCTCCGGCAAGATTCCGACGAGACTCCGGCGACTCTAAGTCATCAAACACCTTCTCTTGAGTCTAGGTAAACATATGTTCAAGATTTATGAGCTTGATTTGTAGTTTGATAAGAGTTAAACTCGATTAGGGATTTTGGGTCAAAAATTTGGGGATTTTGTGTTCTTGATAGATTTTGATCAAATTTATTGAGGGATTTGCTTGTTGTGAGGATTAGAAACATGTTTGTATGATTTTATGATGTTGAAAAAGGATTTATACAAGTTTTGAGTTTTGTTTAAAGGTTAAACTAAGATTTGTTGAATGTTATATTTTTCTCAGCGACCTATCTGTATTCTTTTAATTACTGGGAATAATTGGCAGCGAATTTGACAAAACTGTTTTAGGTGCTTAAAATAGACTTGTTAACGGTCGTTTAGCAACTGGAATCACTTAAAAAGCTTACTTCTAGAGTGAGTTATGAATTTTTAAAGTTGAACACAGAATCTGCCAGTTTTTCCGAAAAACGATTCTGATCTGTCTGATTTCGGGCCTGTTTTAGGACTCTCTATATTTTCAAAATATATCATATAATAGTGAAAAAGATACGTTTTTCTGTCCTTTTCGATTTGCCACAAGTTTCGTAATTTTTAGAGTCTTGTAGAATAAATTATGAATTTTCTAAGCAGCGTCGTCAGTTCTGAAATTTTGAGTCTATGGTTTCGAAATCGCAGCGAGCATAGCGGGATTATCTCGGCACCGGTCACCTAACCTCGACGACTTTTCTTTGCACACGGATCGAGGTAAGTACACTCTCACCTGCACATGTTAGTTTAAAATGAGAAAAACCGAGCATGATGAGATATTTGAATAACTTTATCTATGAGTGTGATTATTGTGATGATTGAGAATGAGATATGAATTGTGAGTTGATAGTAATGTTTTGTAATCATGTGTTTGTGAGAATGTTTATGATTTGATGAGTTAGAGGATATCATATTGATTGTTAATTGATATGAGCTTGTTGAGTAAAACATACATGTCATAGCTAGTTGAGTTATTTATTTTGCTTCCTAAACAGTTAAAGAGAATAATAGTGGCGTGTATCCGGGAGTGAGTCCCAATGGGAGTGAGTCCCTTATTTTCATCCGGGAGTGAGTCCCTTTTTGGATGATGACACGTAGAGTGTCGGGGCTAGCTACCCCACGAGTGAGTTGCCGAGTTTAACGTTACGGTTAGCTCCCGTGCGTCTACTCGGTTGCGCGCATTGGTACATTGCCACGGGGCCCAAAAGATAAAATGATTAAATTTGAGTTGAGATGAGTTTTGAGTTATTTTGAGAATGAGTTTTAGAGAAAATCAACATTTATTGAGTTATGAGTGATATTGTTATTGATTATCACATTTTGCTTGGGATAAATTTTGTGAGAAAGATAAAGTGTCTTACTAAGCATTACGCTTATGAGTTTCTCGCATGTGCAGATTCGAGGGGTAAGGCTCATGCTTGACGTGGAGGCTTGTGGCGGCGATGAGCGTGGAAGGTGGTGTCGATGGGTTATCGGGGCCGATCTCGTTTTTAGTATTTTTATGAAAAAGTTAGAACCTCGCTCTATTATTCAAATAATAAAAATGTTATTATTTTGTTGAGTCTGGATCTAACAATTTAAAAATTATGTTTGGAAACTTATGAAACCAAAGAAAAATTTTACACGAGGTTTTCTATTCAATAAAGTGCTACAAATATTTTCCGCGTATATAGTAAAGTACTGTAATAATCCTATTGAAGGAGATGGGTCGTTACAGATATGGTATCAGAGCCCAGGCTTCCCGAAACTCCATCACGCTACCACCGCACATCGCCAAAGCAACCTCCAAATAAGCGTATCTATTTCATTTTAGTATATTAGTAACTAGTAGAGACACTAGTAACTTTTTAGACTTTGATTTTTTTTTTAATTATGTTTTGGGATAAACGAGTTATTCCTAACATTATTGCTATATGAAGTTTCTTATGCATAAGCTTGACTTACAGGCAGTGACAAGATATGGAGACCCTGCCAGGACAAGGACGAGGTCGGGGACGTGGACGAGGTAGGGGCAGGGGCAGAGGACGTGCCCAACGATATGCCCACCTACCGGACATTGAGGCTCACGTAGAGCCAGAGGGTCTTCAGGGACATGCTGACAATGTTCCACCGGTCCCACAACCTCAGCCAGCGGCGGCGCCAGACGCCCACATGTTGGACCTCATCCGTCAGCTTCAGAGACAACTGGATGACCAGTCTCGACTTATCGCCCAACTGGCTACAAATGGAGTAAGGGCTCCTGGACCAGAGGATCGAGCCCCGCCTCAGGGGCAACGGGACGAGAATAACTTTAGGGGTGAGGCTGTAGATATTCCTCCTATCGTTGCACGACCAGCAGTACGTCGTGAGCCTTTGTTGCTTATGTGGAAGAGAGTTAAGGCGGCAGATTTTGACGGGGCAGCTGAGCCGCTAGTAGCGCAAGGATGGTTTAAGACGATCGTGAGTCTGATGGCAGGGCTTGAATTGACGGATAATGAGAAGGTCCGTTGTGCTTCTTTCAGTCTTACTATGGACGCTCGCATCTGGTGGGAGACCATGGAAGGGAAGTATAACATCGAGACGATGACGTGGGCAGAGTTCACTGCAGAATTCAATGAGAGATTCTTCAATGCCAACCTAACAAATGAGTACTGGAGGAAGCTGGAGAACCTCCAGCAAGGTTCGATGACGGTGACAGAACTCATGCAGGAGTTTCGCAGATTGATCCGCTTATGTCCGAATGCTGCAGCATCAGAGGAGGACAAGGTTCGCCGCTTACTCAAGGCTCTCCGCCCTGAGATAGCGGTACTATGCTATGAAGGGGACAAAGCCCCTGACACCGCAGAAAAATGTTTTCGTGCGGCGCTGCTACGAGAGTCCCATCTTGCCAGATCTTCATCAGCAGCTACTATTACTCCAGCACGCCCCTTCCAGGCACGACCTTCAGGGCAGGGACATAGTCGACCCCATCAGGGACAGAACTGGCGCCCAGGAAGCAACAAAAAGCGTCAGTTCCCGGGACAGCAATCGCAAGGTCAGCCAAACCGCCAAGGCGGGGGTGCCCCACCGAATAAACATCTGAAGACTCCACCTTGTGCCACGTGTGGGAGGACGCACTTGGGGCAGTGCCGTCTTGGTAGTACTGCGTGCTTCATATGTGGCCAGGAGGGCCACATGAGGAAAGAATGCCCACAACGAACCATCCCTCAGACGCAGCATGCTCTCCAGCAGTACAGGCCTACGGCTACATTGCACCACATGCCGGCAACACTTGAGGGTACCACAATTCAGCAGGGCAGACTTGAAGCCCCACAACCCTCTCCAGCCACCAGTGCCCGAGTTTTTGCTATTACCAGGGAGGAGGCCGCAGGCGCATCCAACGTGGTATCAGGTCAGATTTTTGTCAACTCTCGACCTGCCTATGTACTATTTGATACTGGTGCCACACACACATTCATGTCTGCTAGATTTGCTAGAACCTTAGACAGTCCACAGGAGAGTTTGAGTCACAGGTTCCACACCACACTACCTTCCGGGGAGGTGATGGTGTCTACACATCGATGCCGGGCGCTGATTGTGCACATAGCAGATAGAGAGTTGTATACCGATGCAGTGATACTTGAGATGACTGATTATGACCTCATCATAGGGATGGATTTCCTCAGCAAGTATAACGCATCAATCGAGTGTCGACGACGACGGGTTGTATTCAATCCGCACGATGACAAACACTTTGTCTTCGTGGGGGAGATGAGAAAGAAAAACAAGATGTTTCTATCGGCACTCGAGGCGAGAAAACTTTTAGCTCAAGGATGCACCGGGTTCCTAGCCAACATTGTGGATAAGAGGAAGGAAGTGAAGACGAAGATTGACGAAGTACCGATATTGGCAGAGTTTCTTGAAGTATTTCCAGAGGACCTTCCGGGTTTGCCGCCAGATAGGGATATCGAGTTTGAGATCGAACTAGTACCTGGAACGAGTTCTATCTCTAAGGCACCTTATCGAATGGCACCAGCAGAGTTGCAAGAGCTTCATAAGCAATTGCAGGAGCTCTTGGAGAAAGGTTTCATTCGACCAAGTCATTCACCGTGGGGGGCACCGGTACTGTTTGTAAAGAAGAAAGATGGATCAATGAGACTATGCATCGACTATCGAGAATTGAACAAAGTAACTATCAAGAACAAGTATCCACTACCAAGGGTAGATGACTTGTTTGATCAACTTAAGAGTGCGTCAGTGTTTTCAAAGATTGACCTTCGATCGGGCTATCATCAACTGAAGATTAAGGAGGAAGACATCCAGAAGACTGCGTTCAGGACAAGATATGGCCACTATGAGTTTGTAGTCATGCCATTTGGTTTGACGAACGCCCCAGCAGCCTTTATGGATATGATGAACCGGGTATTCGACGGCTTCCTTGATCGATTTGTCATAGTCTTCATCGATGACATTCTCATCTACTCTCGTTCAAAGGAAGAGCACGAAGAACATCTCCGGTTAGTACTCCAGACGTTGAAAGAACACCAGCTTTACGCAAAATTTTCGAAGTGTGAATTTTGGCTAGATCAAGTGGCATTCCTTGGTCATGTAATCTCAAAAGATGGTGTTATGGTTGACCCAACAAAGGTAGAAGCGGTAAAAGAATGGAGACAACCGAAGAATGCTACAGAGATTCGCAGTTTCCTTGGATTGGCGGGGTATTACAGGAAGTTCATTGAAGGGTTTTCCAAAATCGCCCTTCCCTTGACTGCCCTAACCAAGAAAGGAAAGAAGTTTGAATGGACTGCGGAGTGCGAGAAGAGCTTCCAGGAGTTAAAAACGAGGTTGACGAGCGCACCTATCTTGACTTTACCCGAGGGTACAGAGGGCTTTGTGATCTATTGCGACGCTTCGAAG
Organism: Boehmeria nivea var. tenacissima; assembly: GCA_018132145.1. Classification (NCBI taxonomy): domain Eukaryota; kingdom Viridiplantae; phylum Streptophyta; class Magnoliopsida; order Rosales; family Urticaceae; genus Boehmeria; species Boehmeria nivea. The sequence goes on from CM030882.1 coordinate 7,100,972, forward strand.
ATGGGTCTTGGAGCAGTTTTGATGCAAGTAGACAAGGTGATAGCTTATGCCTCGAGACAGCTAAAAGATTATGAGAAGAACTACCCCACTCATGATTTAGAGTTAGCAGCGGTGGTATTTGCCTTAAAAATTTGGCGACACTACCTATACGGGGTGTATTGTAAGATCTTCACGGACCACCAGAGCCTAAAGTACTTCTTCACCCAGAAGGAGTTGAACATGAGACAGAGACGATGGTTAGAGTTGGTGACAGACTATGACTGTGAGATCCTCTATCACCCGGGCAAAGCAAACAGAGTAGCGGATGCCTTGAGCAGGAAGTCTTCAACAACCTTGATGTCTATGTCTGCGATGCCCCCACAGTTGAGAGCGGAGATAGAGAGTCTTGACCTAGAGATTGTGACAGGTCGACTCTCCGCTTTGACGATCACGTCGTCAGTGACAGACAATATGAAGGAGAAGCAAGATAGAGATGATGAGCTACAGAAGATCAAGGAGGGGATGCAGGAAGGGAAACATCAGGATTTTCGAGTCGATGACCAAGAGGTGTTATACCTTGGCACTAGGCTTTGTGTGCCAAATGATATAGAGCTAAGGAAGCAATTGATGACTGAGGCTCACAACACACCCTATGCCTTGCACCCAGGAGCCACTAAAATGTACCACAACCTGAGAAGTAACTTTTGGTGGAGTGGCATGAAGAGAGACGTAGTCAAATATGTTCAGTCTTGCCTTACTTGTCAGCAAGTGAAGGCGGAACATCAGAGGCCCGGAGGAGAGCTACAGCCCATCCAGATTCCTGAGTGGAAATGGGATGATATCTCTATGGATTTCATCGTGGGTTTACCGAGAACAAGCAATGGCTACGATACAATTTGGGTGATCGTGGATCGATTGACCAAATCGGCCCACTTCTTACCGATTAAGAAGACGATCACACTCGAGCACCTAGCAGAGTTATATGTAAAGGAGGTGGTCAGATTACATGGAGTTCCCAAGTCCATCATTTCAGATCGTGACACGAGGTTCACTTCACACTTTTGGAAGTGTGTACAGGAATGTTTGGGTACGAAGTTGAAGTATAGCACAGCTTTTCATCCTCAAACTGATGGACAGACGGAGAGGACGAATCAAGTTTTGGAAGATATGCTGAGAGCCTGTGTTTTAGACTTCAAGGGAAACTGGAGCAAGTTCCTTCCACTCGCCGAATTTGCGTACAACAACAGTTACCAGGCGACCATCGAGATGGCCCCATACGAAGCATTGTACGGGCGACGGTGTAGATCACCACTAACGTGGCACGAGGCCGGTGAGAAGAAAGTGTTAGAATGGGACTTGCAACGAAAAACACAGTTGATTGACGACACTACTGAGGCAATCAAGATGATTAGACAACGAATTGCCACAGCTCAGAGCCGACAGAAGAGTTACGCAGATGTTCGACGGAGACCACTAGAGTTTGAGGTTGGAGATTTTGTCTTTATTAAAGTAGCTCCGATGAAGGGAGTTATGCGTTTCGGCAAGAAAGGGAAACTAAGTCCCCGTTACGTAGGACCATACGAGGTTCTGAAGCGAATTGGCGTTGTGGCTTATGAACTTGCCCTGCCGGAAACGATGTCGGCTATTCACAAGACATTTCATGTATCCATGCTCAAAAAGTGTGTATCCAACCCCGAGCTTGTGATCGAACCGCAAGTTGTGCAAATACAAGCGAATTTGAGCTATGAGGAGCAACCGACTCAGATTCTTGATCGTAGGGTTAAGAAATTGAGGAACAAAGAGATAGCCTTGGTGAAAGTACTGTGGAAAAACCACCGAGTCGAAGAGGCGACATGGGAACCAGAAGAGGAAATGAGGGTGAAATATCCAGCTTTATTTTGAGTTTCGAGGACGAAACTTTTCAAAGAGGGTGGAAGTTGTAACGCCCGCTTCTTGGTAATTCAAGTGTACCAATTTTATGAGTTTATTTATGATTGAGTTACTTTATTATATGACATGATTATATTATTTTTCATGAGTATGTAATTGTCTAATTTGCTTGATTTGAGTATTTTGACAGGTGACGGTGCGACGATAATCGGCTATGCTCGACAATTAAGATTTTTGAATAAAAGAGTTAAATATGATGTTTTATAATTTATATGAGTAGATATTTTCACGAGCTTTCCAACGAGCTAAAGAACGTTAAAAATAGAGTCCCGAGTCAAAAGTTATGGACCCGAGAGCGTTTTTAAATACTCGTTTGGGCCCGAAAATGAGTTTCGAGCCCAATTTCAGCCCAAACCCCTTTCCATCCGAAAACTCAAGCCTCTATAGTCTATTTTCAAATTTTAAATATTTTACGTTACAATCACCAACCTATTCCATTTCTTCTTCTTCTTAAAAAAAAAAATAGACAAGATACTTCCTCTCTACTTTCCTTCTCCGGCAAGATTCCGACGAGACTCCGGCGACTCTAAGTCATCAAACACCTTCTCTTGAGTCTAGGTAAACATATGTTCAAGATTTATGAGCTTGATTTGTAGTTTGATAAGAGTTAAACTCGATTAGGGATTTTGGGTCAAAAATTTGGGGATTTTGTGTTCTTGATAGATTTTGATCAAATTTATTGAGGGATTTGCTTGTTGTGAGGATTAGAAACATGTTTGTATGATTTTATGATGTTGAAAAAGGATTTATACAAGTTTTGAGTTTTGTTTAAAGGTTAAACTAAGATTTGTTGAATGTTATATTTTTCTCAGCGACCTATCTGTATTCTTTTAATTACTGGGAATAATTGGCAGCGAATTTGACAAAACTGTTTTAGGTGCTTAAAATAGACTTGTTAACGGTCGTTTAGCAACTGGAATCACTTAAAAAGCTTACTTCTAGAGTGAGTTATGAATTTTTAAAGTTGAACACAGAATCTGCCAGTTCTTCCGAAAAACGATTCTGATCTGTCTGATTTCGGGCCTGTTTTAGGACTCTCTATATTTTCAAAATATATCATATAATAGTGAAAAAGATACGTTTTTCTGTCCTTTTCGATTTGCCACAAGTTTCGTAATTTTTAGAGTCTTGTAGAATAAATTATGAATTTTCTAAGCAGCGTCGTCAGTTCTGAAATTTTGAGTCTATGGTTTCGAAATCGCAGCGAGCATAGCGGGATTATCTCGGCACCGGTCACCTAACCTCGACGACTTTTCTTTGCACACGGATCGAGGTAAGTACACTCTCACCTGCACATGTTAGTTTAAAATGAGAAAAACCGAGCATGATGAGATATTTGAATAACTTTATCTATGAGTGTGATTATTGTGATGATTGAGAATGAGATATGAATTGTGAGTTGATAGTAATGTTTTGTAATCATGTGTTTGTGAGAATGTTTATGATTTGATGAGTTAGAGGATATCATATTGATTGTTAATTGATATGAGCTTGTTGAGTAAAACATACATGTCATAGCTAGTTGAGTTATTTATTTTGCTTCCTAAACAGTTAAAGAGAATAATAGTGGCGTGTATCCGGGAGTGAGTCCCAATGGGAGTGAGTCCCTTATTTTCATCCGGGAGTGAGTCCCTTTTTGGATGATGACACGTAGAGTGTCGGGGCTAGCTACCCCACGAGTGAGTTGCCGAGTTTAACGTTACGGTTAGCTCCCGTGCGTCTACTCGGTTGCGCGCATTGGTACATTGCCACGGGGCCCAAAAGATAAAATGATTAAATTTGAGTTGAGATGAGTTTTGAGTTATTTTGAGAATGAGTTTTAGAGAAAATCAACATTTATTGAGTTATGAGTGATATTGTTATTGATTATCACATTTTGCTTGGGATAAATTTTGTGAGAAAGATAAAGTGTCTTACTAAGCATTACGCTTATGAGTTTCTCGCATGTGCAGATTCGAGGGGTAAGGCTCATGCTTGACGTGGAGGCTTGTGGCGGCGATGAGCGTGGAAGGTGGTGTCGATGGGTTATCGGGGCCGATCTCGTTTTTAGTATTTTTATGAAAAAGTTAGAACCTCGCTCTATTATTCAAATAATAAAAATGTTATTATTTTGTTGAGTCTGGATCTAACAATTTAAAAATTATGTTTGGAAACTTATGAAACCAAAGAAAAATTTTACACGAGGTTTTCTATTCAATAAAGTGCTACAAATATTTTCCGCGTATATAGTAAAGTACTGTAATAATCCTATTGAAGGAGATGGGTCGTTACACACGCATACGTTAGAAAAAGTTGTTCCACCAAGCCAAGCAAATTCAGACGAATGTATAATTATTATGTATATACATGTATATGTATACTCGAATATAAAGAAAGATCATGCTAATTTAATATCAAATACACGCGTCTATTATTTATTGACTTAATTATTTCAATGATTATTCTTTTTGTAAAAATAGTTATATAAAACTAATTGTTTAGCTAATTTTGATGAACTAACATTTCAATAATTTATTTTCCTTCTATAATTGAGACTGATATATTGTCAAGTCATTTCTATATTATTGTTTAGATTGACAATTTGCCTAGTCATATTACATTACTGTTTTGACAGCTAATTTGCTTAGTCATTTTTACTTTACTGTTTAGACTAACAATTTACCAAGTCATTCCTACATTATTGTTTATACTAAAAATGTGTCTAGTCACTTCTATTTTAGTGTTTAGACTAGCAATTTGCCTAGTCGTTTCTATTTTATTATTCAAGCTATTTGTCTAGTCATTTTTACTTTATAATTTCGACTCGCAATTTGACTAGTCATTCCTACATTACTATTTCGATTGACAATTTGTCTAGTCACTTTTATATTATTTAAATTGATAGTTTTCCTAATATATTTTACTTTACTGATTTTTTTTTTTTTTGCAACAATTACTTTACTGATTAGACTGATAATTTTTCTAGTTATTTTTACTTTATTGTTCTACTAATAATTTACCTAGTCAATTTTTACATTATTGTTTAACTGACAATTTGCCAAATCATTATTACTATACTGTTTAGACTGACAATTTTTCTAGTCATTTTATTATTTAAACTAACAATTTGCTTATTGATTTGACAATACTGTTCAGTCTGACAATTTTCCTAGTCATATAACTATTGATACTGACACTTTGTCTAATCATTATTACTTTATTGTTCATACTGAGAATTTAACAAATCATTTTTACATTATTGTTCACACTTGTGATTTAGTCATTTTATACACTATCATATGCCCACGCATCTTTAATCCGTGAGTTTTTACATTACAGAATAATAATTCATTTTAGTTCCATCTCTAATAATTAGACTATTAATACATGTCATTTAAACATTATTATACATCGCATTATGCATCATCATTAAAATCACTAAAAATGACAAGTTGAGTTAATTCCCCCACTACACCGGGATAAATTTCATAGGATCTTGACTAAGCGAGAGGAGATCCACCAGAAGAGAGACCCCATTATAATCAAAGACAGAGACTCCAATGTTATAAGCTCATAGAGATGCAAAGCAGAGCTAAATCCATCGGAGATGGGATTTAAGCCACAATATGGGGTTGGTGCTCGAGACTAACAGAATTGCTAGGGCTTGACTCGACCTTCTCCACAGTAATAGACTTACCTTTAATATATATGTATATAGTAGGATCAAGAGTTTGCTTCTTTGTTAAACTTTGCTTAAACTGCTTCTCTTTGATAACCCTTTAAAATGCATTATAATGTTTGGAGCCGATACTGGTTCTTGTTGGGTAACATGAATTATTTAGCATACGCCACATGATTAGTCAATGTTTAGACTCAATTTCTAATGATGTACACTTTAACTCTCTCTATTGTTATGTATTCGATACATCGATCCCCACGCATACGTTGCAACATATATGATTGCATTAAGGGAGCGTTTGGTATGTGATAATATAAGTGTATCAGATACTTGAGATTCTCAATACAGTAATCTGATTCTTGGGAATATTAAATAATAATGTTTGGTTATCAATGGTAACATTTAATAAAATTCGTGAAAATGTTAAATTAAACTGTTTAGTTGAGTAATATCATTTAAAACAAAAAGATAATTATACCCTTAAAATCAATTAGAATAAAGGTTTCTTTTAATATAACAAATTACTAAACCAATTAAAAATTCACAATTATATTATAATCAACAACAAATAAACACATTGTTAATTAAAGACAGTTTGAGAATAATCTTAACACGCATTGTTATTAGCGCAAGTAATAATTTACTTGACAACACTACGTTACTTGGAAGTAATATGGAAGTTTGATTTAGATAGATAGAGTAGTCTATTGTATCATATATATATATATATATATATATATATATATATATATATATATATATATAAGATGCTCTCCATGATATTGTAATCCATGAAATGATCACCATCGATACTAGGATCTTACCTAATTTTTATTTAATTATCAGCTTCATAAAATTTCTATCCAATGATTTTTTATTTTATTTTAATTTCTTATCACTATAATGTCTTATATATGTTTTTGTCCAATGTCATTTATATTTTTAATAATTGCTCGTTGTAAATGCTTAATCAATTAGTGCAAGTGTCTCTCTCTCTCTATATAAATATTTATATATAATTTAAAGTTACATGAAAGCGTGCAATTATAGATATATAACATATGGCCAATTAGGTAAATAACAATTTTAGATGGTGTGTTTTAAAAATAGTCATAGTTTTAAAAAAAGTTAAAAAGTAGCCTTAATTATTATTATTATTATTATTTTGCAAAAAGTAAGAAATTTCTTACAATAATAAAATTACACATCAAATTTTTTGTAAGAAATTTCTTTCTAAAATGATAAATTTCTCAAATGACTATATTTTTTTTTATATTTTGAAACTGTGACTGTCTTTTAAAACTATTCTCTAAAAAGTGACTATTTTCTTAAAATTCCCTATATCATATACCCAATAAGTTAAACTTTAGATAAATTAAGTTATAGACGTGTATACTTCTTGGTCATTTATTTAACTAAGTTATATTCATATTGGAAAAACAAATATGAGACACCAGAGTAGTTAGCTCGATGGGATGACAAAATCTTGTAACAGAGAGGTTAAGATTTTATATATGTTCAAATTTTAACAAATGCTTTTAAATAAAAATTAAGAATTTAATATACAATTAGACATAATTGTTGAAAAAATGACAAATATGAATCATTTAGAAACTTTATTCTCTCTCTACTAACCTTTTCAATTTATCACAGTTAATATTTGTTTGGTGATAAGTTATTTCTACAAATTTTGGACAATGCTCTTACATTAGTAGTATATAAAGAATTATGTCAAATAGGATTCTGCAAAAAACAAATATAAGAAGCCGAAATGTTAATTAAACGTTGATCAATGTGATATTTTTCCGAATATATTATTATTGTCAAACTCGATACAATCAAATAAGTAGAAATAAATAGAAAAGTAAATTTGAGCCAATTTTGTTATTAGCATACCATCAAATATAATATATTTTTCCTAATTATCTTTCCCTAAAACAAGGGAAAGATAGATTTTAGCAACAAAAATTTAGAAACTAGCTAGCTACAAAAGAGAATATTTAGCTAGAGCATGGATCAAGATCATGAACAATGATCATAGTACCACTGTCTGGATAAAAGATTAAAAAAAAAAAAAAACTACCATCACATATATACATACACGCAAATAAATATCCATACAACAAGTTAACTTCTATAGTCGTTGTCACATATATAAAGAGCGATATATATATCATGCATACATAAATAGACACTTCTAGAAGGTAACTTGTATAGTCGTTGTCACATATCACATATATATTAAGAGCACTAGATACATCATGGATACATAACTAGGCACGTCTTTGCAAAATAAATAAATAAATAGACAATTTTATTATAATTATTGCTGTGATCGATTGCTATGCATAAATAGGCATTTTTATTATGGTTTTAGATTTCTTGTTAGGTTGATTTTTGCTAGAACCAACCACTACATTATATATGCATGATTGATGACGGCATATTTGCAATTTTAAACTTGCCAGTAATGACATATTAAATAGATATCAATTTGATTCGCTTTGCAATTGTTACGATTTTAATGCCACTAACTTCTAATCTAATTCTAAGATTTGTAAGTTTTTTAAATTTTGATTCACCACATTTCGACACATGGTGTGCTTTTTTTTTTTTTTTTTTAACTATATTTCAGGGCTTTTGAAATATTTTTAAAAATTACATTTAAATGCCTTTTTTAGGGGTCTTTTAAAAAATTTTGAAAAAAAAAAGATCAATTGATTTTTTGATATACCTTATTATCTTTTCTTTATAATTTTTTACTTAGAAAAATTTACAAGTGTTCTACACGTGCAAACCGCACGTAAAAAGAAATACAGACATCGTATTTGAACTTATAACTCCAACCTTCCTTTGGGTACATGGGCAGATGCAAGTGTAAGCTTGGGCTCCATTGCCCCCAACTTTTATTTTATTATAAAATTATTGATTATCCTTGACAGGGCCTCTAGCAAAATATTTTTGTTTTTAATTTTAATTTTTTATTTATAGTAAATATTCCCACATTCTATTATACTTTATTTTTTTTATTTTTTCAATCCCAATATAATATTTTTAAATCTAATTATTTATACACTATTAAAATGGTATTTTTGTGATGTGTATTTTTTGTGATGGAAAATAATTCTGAACCGTCAGATTTATCTTTTCGATAGGTCCCGTATATTAAAAATGTGAATCTCACCATTCAAAATTATTTTTCGCCAAAAAAAAAAATTCATTACAGAATTTTCCTTATTAAAATTTATAAAATCAAATTATTTTAAAATAAAATAATTGGTATGTTTTCCAGGCTCAAGCAATCAATAAAATAATTGAAAAGAATGTGCTTACGTTTCTCTATCAAAATTCGTGGGCCCCATTATTTTATCTTCTTTTTTTTTTTAATTTTAAAAATTATTAATTGATTTGACTTCTTCCCTAACTCGCTTAAAAAATGAGTCTTTTAACTACCCTTTTCGCTTTTCAGAAGGTCGTACAGCTCCTAATTGCTGACACTATCATCTTTGTCTAAAACTAGGAAATAAAACCTAAAATAAAAAGAGAAAAAATGAAAAAGAAAGAAAGAAAATGACCACATTGCATATTCAAGTTTTTGTTTGGTATTAGTAGCTTTTGTTTATTGGGTAAGAAAATAATAAAGCTTTAGTTTTGTCTTATGAATTTAATTTTTATTTTTTATATTATTGTAGATATTATTTACCAAGTACAACTTACTTAATATTTGGAAGGGCATTTTGCCGATTCCATCCCATTCTTTGGGATGGAAAAAATGGTTTGAAAATTATTTGGAATGGTTTGAAAAAAAATTATGTTGAATGGTTTGACTTTGTGAATCTCGAAGTGGTATAAATAGTTGAGATTTAAAGATATTGTATAGGGATTTGAAAAGTTGAAAAAAAATGGAATGGAATGGTTTGTAGGATTAGAAAGTTGAATGGTTTGGAATAGTATGGAATGTAATGAGTGGAATGGTTTGCCCAAACATTTGGTTAGTTTATTGGAAGTTTCTTTTGTTGATTAAGATATTCGTTTCATATTTGCTTTTCGTATAATTATAACCAAATACATATAATGGTTAGTTAGTTACCTATTTTTAAAAAACACACATGTAATCGTATAGTTAGGTAAATAGCCATAATTTCAAAAAAATTAAAAACTAGCTGTAAAAGTGTAAGAAATTTCTAACGATAATAAAAATACACAAAAAAAAATACTGTTAGAAATTTCTGACACTAAGCAAAAATTTTGTAAGAAATTTTTTACATGGCTAGTTTATAAATTTTTTAAAATTATTTTGTAAACAGTGGCTATTTTCTTAAAATTTCCTACATATAATTATAGTTTCTTCAATTAAACTAAACTAAATTTATTGTAGTTTTTGTTACGAGCAACAATAGTCACTCATCCATAATATATTTATTCATTTATAAAAATCACGAAAATAATGATTTAATCCTATTTTTTGTCACTTGACGATTTATCGGATATAAATTTCTAAATAAAATATCATAAGATAAAATCTTGAAATCTAAAAGAATTAATTCATTAATCGAACTCTTTATTCGAAATGAAAAAAAGTCGAAGTATTACAATCATACATTGCAAGAAGGCTTGAGAACCTGACATCGCAAGAAGTTGTAGAAAGAGACTTCACTTGAAAACTTCAATTGAAGCAATAAGGTAGCTGGCATTTCAAGGATGTTCTTCTAGAGGTCGCGATGAGCCTAAGACATAGAATTTTCATAGAAATATTTTGGAATTATTGAGTTTCGTAGCTTCTTATAATTATAGAGTTGCTGAAGTTTTGGACAAAGCTCGTATACATACCAACAATGCAAAAACAAGTTTTGCATGTCTTGGCATAGAAAATATTTGCAAGCTTTCATTTCATTTGAATGTCCTTATGCTTATTATGGTCATTGTTTTCCACATCATTTGCAATTGGCAGATAATGATAATAATTAAGAGATAATGTTTCTCTTTCTTTTCCCTCTATACATTCTTGATGGTATACAGAGATAATGTTTCTCTTTCTTTTCCCTCTATAAATTCTTGATGGTATACATGGATGGATGTACATCCACTATAAGGGGTGCCTTGGCCCTCTAATTTTTTTTTTTAATTTTTAATTATCCTTGATCGGCCTTGCGCAAAACTTTTTATATCAAATTTAAATAAATTGATAAGGTGTTCTCTTTCCAAATTCGAGGATCCTACTTTTTTTTTTAAAATAATTAATTTGACTTCTTCTTATAAAAGGATTCTTTAATAATATAATTAAGGCCTTGGAATATATAATAATAAATATTTGGGTGAGTTAAGGAATTAGTCATTTTAAAGTTCTTTATTTGAAGAATTTAGCCCAAGAATGTTAAAATTGATGCCATTAGATCCAAAATAAATAGTTAAATACCTTAATGGGTATAACTACTATTGATGCAATTTTTCGCACCAACTAACACGTGTAAAGTACGTGAGAATAAAATAGACAAAAAGCAAAGATACTCAGAGGAAATAATAATTATCAGAGAGAAATTGACATTCTTTTTTTCTTATTCGATTATCATTGGCTATTTATAACTGTACAGGACAACGTAATTAATATACACGTTTATCTATTTTTGGAAGCTTCAAGTCGGAAATTAATGATTATAAAAAACGACCGTATTAAGAGAATCCAAGCGACCGCCCGTCGCCCACAACGAGCCGGGCGACCACCTGTCGCCCACAACACGAGCCGGACGATCACCTGTCGCCTACAACAAAACGGGCGACCACCTGTCGCCCACAACACGAGCCGGGCGACCACCCATTGCCTGCTATACAAGCCGGGTGACCGCCTGTCGCCCACCGAAGAAGCCGGGCGACCGCCTGTCGCTCACTGAAGACGGTCGCCCACAACATGCCGAGCGACCACCTGTCGCCAACAACACGAGCCGGGCGACCGCCTGTCACCCACCGAAGAAGCCGGGCAACCGCCTGTCGCCCACAACACGCCGGGCGACCGCCTGTCGCCCACAGCACGTTGGGCTCGGTCAGTAGGCCAGCCTATCTTGGGTCCGTGGATTCTGACATTGTTTGTACCTTTGGGCTTTATGTCAAATTATGGCCCAACATTAGCCCCCCAGTTTCCGTGTGTCGCTTGTCGCACTAAGGAAACTAAGAGAAGGAGGAGGAGTGCGGATTTTTTTTTTTTTTTTTTTTTGTAGTCGGTCTATTGTAGTAGATTTTTTGTTGCCTACCCGTGGTAGGTTTTTAGGGGTTTCTACACATAGTAGGTCTTTTTGTGCTACCCGTAGGAGGTCTTTTCGCGCCTACACGTACTAGGTCATTTTATGCCTACTCGTAGTAGGTCTTTTGTTGCCTACTTGTAGTAGGTCTTTTGTGCCTACACGCAATAGGTCTTTTGTGGTGCCTACACGTAGTAGGTCTTTTCGTGCCTATCCGTAGGAGGTCTTTTGTTGTGCCTACCCGGAGGAGGTCTTTGTTGCCTACTTGTAGTAGGTCTTTTGTGGTGCCTACACGTAGTAGGTCTTTTTGTGCCTACCCGTTGGAGGTCTTTTATTGCCTACACGTAGTAGGTCATTTTATATTGAATTTTTTTTGGTGGCGCGCAGAGGCACACATGACGACACACGCAGGCACACAGTGGCACGCGGTAGAACGCGGCGGCACACAGCGGCACAGGGTGGTACAAGGCGGCACACGGCGGCTCAAGGCGGCACACGGCGGCTCACGGCGGCACACGGCGACACGCTGCTGCACATGGCAGAACGTGGTGGCACGCAGCGACACATGGCGGCAGGCGGCGTTCAGGATGGCACGCGGCGGCACATGGCAGCTCATAGCGGCACGCAGCGGCTTGCGGTGGCTCATAGTGGCACGCGGCGCGGCGGCGGCTCACGGCGGTACGTGGCTGCCCATGGCAGAACGCGGCGGTACATGGCGGCAGGCGGCGTTCATGATGGCACACGGCGGCACATAGCGGCACACGGCGGAAAGCGGCTCGCGGCGGCAAGCAGCGGCACATGGCGGCACGCGGCGGCACATGGTGGCTCATAGCGGCACGCAGCGGCTCGCGGTGGCTCATAGCGGCACGCGGCGACTCATAATAGCACGCGGCGGCACATAGCGGCACACGGCAGAAAGCGGCGGCTCATAATGGCACGCAGCGGCACATAGCGGCACACGGCAGAAAGCGGCTCGCGGCGGCAAGCAGCGGCCCATAGCGGCACGCGGCAGCACATGGCGGCACGCGGCGACACATGGTAGCTCATAGCGGCACGCGGCGGCTCGCGGTGGCTCAAAGCGGCACGTGTCGGCTCACGGCGGCACACGGCTGCACATGGTAGAACGCGGCGGCACATGGCGGAAAGCGGCTCGCGGCGGCTCTTTTCTTTTCTTTTTTTTTTCTTTTTTTTAATACCTTCTCCCAATAGCGGGCGTCGCGGTGTCTTATGTGAACTCAGCGTTACTTTTTTGTTTCTTGGTTTCTCCCGTTTCGGTTTCGCTTGCCCGTTTCTTTTCACATTTGTGTTCTTGTCGGGTCTGAAGATAGTCGTCGACTTTAATATATTCATGCGCACGGGTGAGGAATTCGTTGAACGTTTTGGGTTCTTTTCGAATCATTGACCTTAATAGCTCGCCTTCTTGTAAACCTTCCCGCAAGGCGGCAATGACGTCTCCGTCAGTAAACTTCTCCAAGGTGTTGATCTCCTTAGTGAATCGTCGGATGTAGTCCTTCAAGCTCTCGTTCTTTCCCTGCTTCAACGACCAGAGGTAAGTCTTGTCGTTCTTGCGCGTCTTTTGGCCGATAAATCGGCTCACAAGCTCCGTCCTTAATTGGCCGAAAGAGGCTATCGACCTTGGTTGGAGACTATAAAACCACTCTAACGCAGCTCCCGTTAGAGTAAGTCCGAATGCCTGACATTTGATGTTGGGGCTTGCTCTTCGTATATTCATCCAAGTGCGGTAGCTTTCGAAGTGGTTGATCGGGTCCGTCAATCCTTCGTATTGCTTCATGACTGGCATCTTGAAGTCTTCGGGAAATGGCTCAGCCAAAACTTGTTCTGTGAAAGGGGATTCAATTTCCCCGATTATGTCGTGCGTCCCTTGTTCTTGACGTATTAGTCGGCGCACGACCTCTTCCAAATTCTCCAAAGGGGCGACGGCTGGAGCCCGATTGATGGCGTGGGCTGCAGACGCGCGCAACACTCTGCTATCTTGAGGATTGGCGTCAATTCTCCTCGAGGCGGACTGGCGGCTAGGTGCGGGGTTTGGTCCTAACCGGGTGAGGGCTCCTCCCCGTCGTTGGTTTATGTGGTCGCGGAGATCTCCAGCGCTTCCAGCTGCATCTGGAGTCCAGGTGCTATCCGTCTCGTCTTCGTTTTCAGCTTTGAGTCGGTCGAAGATGGAGACTCGAGTATGCTGGGATTCTCCCCTCGTCCTTCTTTGTGATGCTTCTGGATTCCTTGCGCGTCGAGCCGCTTGATCACCACAGGCCACTTGGGCCGGGACTTGACCTTCGTGGCCGATCGAGTTATCTTGCGTGCTGGGGGGTCTTGCTGCGGCGGGGATCGGCGCATCTTCAGCGTTCGTCATCGTAGCGATGAACTGTGCCATCACGTTCGACAGATCCAACGCCTTCCAACCTATTGATTCGTCGGGCGACGGGCTGGGGGTTCGTCGATGTCTGTGGACGTCGTGGTCGGCCTCTTCCTCGAGGGACGGTTGGTGATGCGATCTCGGTTGCTTCAGTCCTGTTCTCCAAGTGCACGGAATGAGCTTCGCCCGTCATTGTTTGAGGATCAATTAAGATTTGCCGTGAAGTGGTTGAAAATTACTGGGTAAACCTCGGGACTGCTAATCGCACAAGGCCCTCCTTCTAGCGCCAAAATATTGATGCAATTTTTCGCACCAACTAACACGTGTAAAGTACGTGAGAATAAAATAGACAAAAAGCAAAGATACTCAGAGGAAATAATAATTCTCAGAGAGAAATTGACATTCTTTTTTTCTTATTCGATTATCATTGGCTATATATAACTGTACAGGACCACGTAATTAATATACGCGTTTATCTATTTTTGGAAGCTTGAAGTCGGAAATTAATGATTATAAAAAACGACAGTATTAAGAGAATCCGAGCGACTGCCCGTCGCCCACAACCAGCCAGGCGACCACCTGTCGCCCACAACACGAGCCGGACGATCACTTGTCGCCTACAACAAAACGGGCGACCACCTGTCGCCCACAACACGAGCCGGGCGACCATCCATTGCCTGCTATACAAGCCGGGTGACCGTCTGTTGCCCACCGAAGAAGCCAGGCGACCGCCTGTCGGCCACCGAAGAAGCCGGGCGACCGCCTATCGCCAACAACACGCCGGGCGACCACCTGTCGCCAACAACACGAGCCGGGCGACCGCCTGTCACCCACCGAAGAAGCCGGGCGACCGCCTGTCGCCCACAACACGCCGGGCGACCGCCTGTCGCCCACAGCACGTTGGGCTCGGTCAGTGGGCCGGCCTATCTTGGGTCCGTGGATTTTGACGTTGTTTACACCTTTGGGCTTTATGTCAAATTGTGGCCCAACAATTACGTATGATAATTTCTCAAAAAAGGTCCCAAATCAAATAACAAATCTAAAAAAAAAAGACAAACAAAAACTGTCATTACCAAAATCTTCATCGACTGTGATTTAAAAATAAATAAATAAAAATGGCAAATTTCTTAAATTTTTAAAATTAGGGCTAATCTTTAAAAAATTAGTCTAAAATTTGGATAAATCCTCAAAAATCTCTAAATTTGACACAAATATGAACCCTAAACCCTAAACCAGTATGAAATTGATTTAGTTAGGTAAATAGTCATTTTGGATTGTGTGTGCTTAAAAAATAGCTACAGCTTCAAAAATTTTAAAAACTAGCCATAACACATGTAAGAAAATTCTGACAATAACAAAATTACACATAACATTTTGTCAGAAATTTATAAATGGACTAGTTTTTAAATTTTTTGAAACTGTGATTAGTTTTTAAAATTATTTTGTAAACAGTGGCTATTTTCTTAAAATTTTCTATAAAAATTTGATACAAATATATATATTTGATATTTTAGTTTTTAATAGTTAACCCCTCCCATCATCTAAGCCTGACTCTATTCCTGATGGTATATATATTTTTAGAGAGATGACTCAATCACTAATAACACGTTAGATCTCATTCTTCTATGAAAATAGGCGGTTATCATAATAAATTATAAAGAGAAATGCTATCAACAGACGCGACTGACGCGCCTATTGAATCTCAGCCATTAATGATTGTGGATCCCACAGTGAGTCCCACAACTATGAATGGCTGAGATGCAACAAACGCGCTGCTAGCATCGCTCAATTCTCAACTGACCAATATAAAGTTAACAATTAATTAAATCATAATTAATTAATTAAAGGCTTTATTAAAATATCACTAATAAGTGGCACGTGTGTCACTAATAAAAAAAAGTCCAACAAAACAATGTGATCAAATATATTATAATATAGGCACGATCTAATCACAGTGATTTGAAATAATTTTGTAATTAAATTGATTTGGGTGTTAGTAAATAAAAAATTATTTCAAATACTTTTAGTTTAAAATTATTTTGAATCATAAAAAAATTTTACATTCCACAACGTTAGAAACACAAAACAAATAAATATACTACAAAAAGCATGTGCTAGTATTTCGTAGCCACTGATTTACAGCATACATGAGAAATATTTTAAAAACAAGTAATCTTCTAGTTCCCTTATTTGCCTCTCTCATTCTTCTCATTCAATTTTATTTTTTTCAACTACTTTTTCAACTTTCTTAATCTCAATATATTATCTTTAAATTTCAATCATTTATAATTTTATACCACTTCAAAATTTGCAAAATCAAATCATAAAATGTTTGTAACGATACTCTTTTGCACATGAACGAAGGAGAGAGACGAATTACAACAGTGTGGACATTAGTTACAATAAAACTTCTAAATGCAGAGGCGTGTTAAAATAAAATTTGAACTATATTATTGAAATTTTGGAAATTTTATTCTAGCTTTTTTCATTGTATAGTAAAACCTCCATATATTAATAATTTCAATTAATTGATATTTTTATTCGTTCTCAACTCAAATTCAACATGAAAAATTAATAATTTACTAAATTTATAAGATAATATATTATTAAAAAAAAACTCTTAGGACCCATTTTATAAATAAATTAAAAATTTCCTAATATAAAATAATTTTAACATTATTGGACTATTTTATAAAGGATGAAGGGGATAAATGCTCAAAATTTACGTAACAATAAAAATAAATACACAACTTTTGAAGTAATCGAGTAATTAGCCAATTCATTAATTAGTTACACATGCTTTTTGTAACTAAGTTAATTACCGCCAGTTACCACTATATAAACAATTAAATTACTTGGGTAATTTGTTATATTTTACAAAAGATTGAGTATTAATTTCAATTAGGTGTTAAAAATTAGCTATTCACTATATTTTCTCTTTTATAAAATATATATTGAACTGCTTATTCTTTTCAAAATATTAATCGATGTGGATTTACTTACTTAACAAAAACATGATATCGTAATGTATTAATTTATCGATAAATTTATAACTCACTAAATTAATAATTTGTTTAGGTCCCAAGGTTATTAATTTATAGAGGACTTATTGTATTTAATCGTTTAAAGTTTTTATTTTTTTATTAGTTCATATTTTTCTCTTGTAATAATTAACTTAAAAAAATGATGAGATAGATATACAGCTTCTAGTATTACTATATGATTTCTGTCTTTCTCTAATTTAGTCTTAAATTTAGGACTAAAAATACAATATTTAATTACACTTTTCCGATTAAAAAAAAGTAAAACAAAGGGATATTTTTACTCTCCTCAAGTAGCCTGATCTAAAATTTGTTCTCAAAATTTGACAGGTATCATTTTAATAGTTTTCGATGAGTGATGACAGACCAAACAAGAGGGCATTAAAAAAAATTCAAAAAAAAAAAAAAAGAAATTTTAAGAAAATAGCTATTTTAAAAAAAAATATTTTTGTAAAATAGTCCCAGTTTTAAAAAATTTAAAAACTTACACTTTTAGAAATTTCTTACACGTGTAAGAAATTTTCTTACAGTAAATTTTATGTGTAATTTTGTTATTGTCAGAAATTTCTTACATGCGTTATGACTAGTATATAAATTTTTTAAAACTGTGACTATTTTTTAAAAACACACCGTCTAAAATAATTGTTTACTTAACTGACGAAAAAAAAAGTGGTGAATTATAGTTGCATGTGTAATGAATAAGCAACATGTGGAAAAAAAAAAAAAAAAAGGAAAGAAGGGCTGTCTCAGAGATGCTACGTACATAAAAGTTGAAGAAGATAAAATGATAAATTGTGTTGAATAATCATGTTTGTTCTTCCATAATAGTTGATGTTCCCTTAGCTTAAAGAAGGGGCGTTGTGTGGGGACTCTTAAAATAAAAATAAAGTAAAATAAAAAAGCAACAACATGCAAATAATGATAATTTATGTCTTTTCTTGATTACGTAGTCAGCCTTCTGCGAGCATTGTTTTCTTAATATAAATAAATAAAATTAGGAACATAAAGTTGGGCTAACTTAACGCTTAAATTTCAGTTCCCCAAATATTTGACTGCACCAACCTAATATTTTGTTTCATTCATTATATATATTTTTTTCAAGGAAAAAGGAAAATTAACATAAAGCTGATTGAACTTTTAAATTTCTTCAAATAATAAAACTTATATGGTGTACCCTTAATATTAGATTACAATATTTAGGACCACAGACAAACAGTTGAAAAAGTTTTAACTGATCAGCGCATTAAAATTACCCTTTGTTTGGGAAACCCATTTCTCCCATTTCATTCCATTCCCATTTTTCATTTTTTTCAACTTTTCAAATCCTTCAAACTATTCCATTCCATTCTATTTTTTTTCAACCATTTTTTTTTCAACTTTCCAAATCCCTATACAATATCTTTAAATCTCAACCATTCATACTACCTCAAAATCAGCAAAGTCAAACCATTCTTACATCATTTTTACAAATCATTTTCAAACTATTCCAAACCATTTTCAAACTCTTTTTTTCATACCAAAAAATGGTCAAAGATGGCCAAAATGACCAAACCAAACAAAAGGTTAGTTTCGAAAAAATTCAAAATTGATCATTAGTTTAATTAATTTTTTCAATATTCTTTTTTTATCTTAGATAAACGACCTCTTACGAACGATCCTAACAAAAATAACACATGTTTTATTCTCGAAAACTTCCAATTATATTGATCTTCTTTAAAAAAATTCTATTATTACGAAGACCGAAAATTTATTAATAGAAAAAGAAAAGGAATATATACAAGAATATCTAAAATTACAACCTCCAGAAAAGAGGCAAAAAGTCAGAAAACAAAACAAAAGTCATTAAGTGCCTACCCATGAAAATGCGACCTTGTTAAAAGCCTTCTCAAGAAATATCCAGAGGAAAAAATCTGGAGAAAGAAAAAGAGTGCATTATCCAATATTAAAATTTTAAATATGATCTTTGTACGTTAGACGCACCAGACCATCCAAATTGCCCATTCACTAGTTTTGAAGTTGTATGTTAAGGAAGCTTGAATTGCAACCCTGTCACCCACACTGTTTCCTTCTCTGATAATGTGAAAATAACAAAATTCATTCTTTTCGCCATATTAGCCGCCCGGCAATCTATTTCCAAAACGCCAAAAGATTCATTTTTTAGATTTAACACAAAAATTATATTCAATAAAAGATGAAAAAAAATAAATAAACGGAAGTTTATCCTTTTCAATTGTTTTTTCTTTAAATTTTGGTGTGATAAAGTTTAGAAAATGAATCAATAATATGATAATAGAAGATAATATGTAAAAATAATTATATTCTTACATATTTTTTGAGCTATTATACGCCATGCATCATGCATAATGAATAAAATGTATAAGCGATAAAAAAAACGACTTTATATCATTAGATTTATTATTTTGGTAAACCTCACACCTCAAAAAGTATAAGTGCATCTCCAAATTTTGTGTACTAATGCCAAAATTTGGCATTTGGCATAAATTATTATCCAATACAATATCAAATTTGACATTATATTTGGAAAATTATATACATGGTGTAAATTTGACATCGAGTATAGCATAATACCGAAGAATTGGCATTTGAAGTAGAACATTGATCGATAAACTTTTAAGCATTTAATTAAAAATTATATTATATTCAAAAAAGTTTTCTCGTACTAAGAAGTCATTATAGTTATTTGAAGTCTGAATCATTGTTTAGCATTAACTATTTTTATTAATTTTTACAGCTAAAAAATAATAAAATAATAAAAAATAGCATTTGAAATAATAATTGTGTATTGGAGTATCAAATGTGAAATATATATATATTTTTCCTTTTTGAATGACATTAATATTGGAGATGGTCTAATAAATAATACATAGCTAACAATAAGGGTGCCAAATTCACAATTCTCATGTGTGTGTATATATATGTATTAATATATATATATATATATATATATATATATATTTTAGAAAAAATTACAAATCTATATTAATTTAACTCAATATTTAAAAAATCATTAGAGAATATTCGACATTATCTTAAATATTCTATCAATATTCAATATTTTCTTAATTCAAATACATATTTTTATATTATATTTTTACCGTTATGGATACCTAAATTATACCTGGATTATTTTAACTAATTTTTTTTTTGTTTCTTTTATAAATATATTGATATTAAGGAATTTTTTAATAGTAAATTGTATATTATTAATTCTCAATTTTTGTTGCTCTCAACGCTTTTATAACTTATTCTTATGTGTTTTTAATTAATTTTCGTATAGAAATATAATATTACCTTGAAAATATTTTTTCCGACTCATTTGAAATTTATATCAAGCTATGAGGATAATTCTAGTAAAATATTTCATGAAAATATTTCTTTTCAATAAAATTTTTGTAACAGAATCAAATTTTTTATGAAAATATTTCTTTTCAATGAAATTTTTGTAACACAAGGTATGAGAATAAAATGATAGAAATATTTTATTATGACAGAATCCTATTTCCACCCATCCAAATTTTCAAAGAAGTAATATGCTCAAAGAAACAACATTTAACCTTTTGTTTGATAATGAATTTGTATGCTAAAAAATTTTAAATCTAATTTTTAATTAGTTTTATAGAGTTTACCTATATATTTTATTTTTGTTGATTTTTTCCATATTTCAACTAACACACGTACCTTATTTGATATTTGGGTATTATTTCCACAAATGGATATCAATGTACATATAAGTCATTTTCACCATCAAAATATATATTTGTAAAAATCTTAAAACACAAATTAAATTTGTAAATATATATTTATTTTGGTATAAATATAATAATATTCTTATAATAGACCAGTGGGGAACGTTTTTCATTGGATGATGATAAGAGTGTATGAAAAATAACATGAGCCTTGCTATACTGGATTATTATTCAAACACGATATTCAAGTGAAATCTGGGTACACCAAATGCAGAGAGTCTATTGGTGAGGTAATGAAAGTTGATACATGGGTGTTTCAGTTGTAATTTAAAATTTTAGATAATTATTTAAATTGAATTTTTTCTTTTCCTTAATATTGTAGGTCGTAAATCGTAATGTGTAGTTTTTAACCCGTAGAGGGTATATTCAATTTATTTATTAAGAAATTCAATATTTTATATAGCTCAAACTGATGATTGATGATACTGGAGGATTCCCAAATTTGTTTATTGTTTTTTTTGTTTTGTTTTGTTTTTTTTTTTTGTTGATAAAAGGTTCGTTCGATTTCCTCTAGCATTTAAAGGTTGTTTCTTCATCCATATCCCAAAATAGTACTCATCGTGCAGTACTGAAGATTTCAATTTCTTTTCTGGGTTTTCAAACTTCGAAGTTCTTCTTTTTATTAAGGGAAGATTCTTCAATAGTGCACGATTTTTTGCACTATCGATAGTGCACGGCTTATAATAGCTTAAAAAATACATAAAATAATTTTTTTTCGTATACATAAGCACGTTATATCCTCTATTTACATATTATCGATTCATTTCTTTAAGTTTAACACAAAAAATATGTTTAATCGGTTATGAAAAAGATGAAAAAAAAAAGTTTGTCTTTTTTATTTTTTTTTCTTGTTTTTCTGTTTCCATCTCCGATTGAGTATAATTTTAGTTTTAAATGTGGCAAATGAATTGATAACATGAAAATAGACGATGTAATGTACTTATGTATAAAAAAAAATTATTTTTATGTATTTTTTAAGCTATTATCAGCCGTGTACTATCGATAGTGCAAAAAATTGTACACTATTAAAGAATCTTCCTTTATTAAGTAGACGCAGGTTAGGCTTGTAAGTTGAAGGAGAGTGTAACAAGGTTAATAATCTGCTGTGGCCGTCTATATTATTATTAGAAAGAAAGTGGGAACCATGCTAACCAGATATAATCCATACCGTTTGAAGTGCTCCCACCGATCTATTTCTTTAGCCATTCCTCAAATGAGAATCCTCCAACCTAGCTTTCTTTTTCTTTTTCTATTTTTTTTTTTACAACTTTTATCGAGATCTGTTATACTTTTTTTTTTTTTTTTTTTATGAGATTTCGAGATCTGTTAATGGTTACACGATTTTTGCTTCTTATAATGAAGACATGTTTCTTGAGGTGGCTTTCAGTGTGTCGGCAACTTTTTTTTTTCTTCTTCTTTTTTAACACAAAAATAGGCCACATGACTTTGAAACTATACCCCAAATATAATTGGCTGTCTTTCTAAATGACCCTGATAGTACACCGGTGATCAGTGATCTTTTTCCTACCTTTTACTGAGCCAAAAAAAAAAAAAAATTACATAACCTTTTTCTTGTGTCCCATTCGACACGCAGTGACTGTGATGGATGGATGTGTCGTTCCAGATTTGTTAATAATGTAGGACACATCAACTTATGATTTATGAACAACCTATATAATTACAATGACGCGGCAAATAAACATAGGCCACAAATGTATCTACTTTTCCCTATTTCTTATCTCTATTCCATATCTTCAATATATGTAGGACCTATATAGTCTTGTAGAAATAAAAATGTACGACCTAGATAACAGTCAGACATGCATGAATTGTCAATTTTCATACCGGTAAATAGTTGTAACAAAACAGAATAATATATGTAAAATTACTATTAGTTGAAAACATGGTAACATTGATTGTGCATGTAATAAGCATATATATATATATATAATAAATATTAGTAGCCTATTTCGATAAACATTCAATAAAGATACATTTGTGTCATATGAATATCGAAGATATCAAAGATAACGAGTAAACGCTGAGTTTATAATTTAAAAGTTGTGTAGTGTAAATATTATTTTGCTTGTTAAGGTAAAATAAATTAGGTTCAACCTTTTTATATATAAAAATAAGGGGTAAGATAGATATATTTAGAAAATTTTAGTATTTAGACCGTATATTAATAGACAAAAATCATCCATTTCTAATCAGTATTTTATCTAGGAACTATATAGTAAATAATCTAAGTACTAAAAACAAACTTTCCACCTAAAATATGAAGTTGTAGAAATTTTCATAAATATATTTTAAAATTGGGCCATTTAGTTACAAGCTTCTATATATTTTGAGGACAGAATTTAAAATATTAAATACATTTTTAGAAAATAAAAAAAAAACAATAATAAATTGTAAGAAACTTTATTAGTATAATAATTACATAAAAATTTTAGTAATAAATCAATTAGCAAAATAATAATTTTTTAGTGGTTATTTTCTTAAACTTTCAAATTATCAACTATTTTTTAAAATCAATTGGCTTCATTTTCTAGCAAAATTATTTGCCCTTCTTCGTCACACAAACAATTTGAGGTTGACCCGGCCTCATAACATTCGATTCCCAAGGATGATCATGTGAAAACTATTGGCGGGCCTTAGGCTTCGTCGATGTAGCTTCTATGGATAGAGTGAACTCGGACACGACTGGGATGAGTGATTTACATTTGGATTGATGAAGATATTTACCATGAACATGTCTTGCTATACAAACCCTCGATGATTGGACTTCTTAAAAGCGAGAATCCACTGAAAGACATTGAACTTTGATAAAAAAAAAATAATACAGGAATTATGGAAACCTTTTCGCAGTTGAAGATTAATTTCACTAGGAAGATGATATTTTTGTATCCATTTTTCTTATCAAACAAACAAGGATCGTGTTTGGTCCACGGGAGTTTGGAATCTTAGACCGGGCTTAATTTGTCTACATCCGTGGATACCAAACTTTAACCCCACTCTATAATACCCCATAAATGTGATTTATGGTGCCGCTTTTACAGCCTCGACTGGTAATATTGAAAAGCGAAAAATCCTAGAATACCTAAGGGTATCGGCTGCCCACTGAAAATCAATAAGGCTTTGCACAAAGGTTAGTTTGATCATTATGCATGAGTGCTCATAGACGTCGCCTTTCTAAAAATCACCATGCAGAAATCTTACTTGAAAGTAGCGGCCGTAGTTTTTTCATTGATATCGAATACGAAAACCTCTCAGATTTTTGTGATCGATGTTAAGCGATTAGTCATTCAATGTATACTGTCGCTGAAATAATACATCGGGTGTCAAGTCTAACAACAACGTGAATAATAAAAATCCTAAAGAAGCTCCTAAGCAAGTCTACAAGCCGAGGTTGAATCCTACTATTCAGAAAGAAAAGAAGGCATCGAAATTTGCAGCTCCAATTAAAATAAGAAAACACAAGCTCCTAATACTACTGACGAAGATTATAATTCTATTCGATCAAAAAATCATGAAAATCTCATCCCCAAAATTTGTAACCAGTAAAGGTACATCAACTAGAGAGTATATCGACTGGAGGAAACTTATCACTAATTTTGGCAATGGGCCATGTTCAAAATCTGAAAGTCCTTGATTCTCGGGAAGGATCGCCAGAGAATCTTGAAGGCCAGAGAATCCTGAAGTTGAGTAGCCGTCATATACGATTTAAACTCCTCCAAAAGTTCATGTTAGTGAGAAGATTAATCTTACAGTGGATATTTTTGGCCATAACAACTTGTGGCTTTCATTCATGGCGAACTCAGACTTGATTAATAAGGAGGATGCACCTATATTTTCCAATTAATCGATCGGTAGACTTAGTGCAAGATAAACAGCATACTTTTGCACAAGATAAACAACATACCTTTTCACACATTTTCAGAGAGGGCAATACTGTTGCTATTAATTTAGCGACATGAGCTTCTAGGTCTCAAGAACACAGCTGGTGGCGGTATATGCCTTCGAACTTAACTTCTACCGTGTATAGATATCATGTGTGTCTTCTTTTTTATAGATTTAAAAATAGTTAAATCTAAGTCATGCACTCTTTTATCTTTCTTTGGATTTTTCGCTTTGGGTTTTTCTAGAGTAAAGTTTTACGAGGCAACACCTACGTGTAGGCATACCTGATATGACTTTTCTTTTGTTTTCTCCTCATCGCATTTTGCGCTCTTTTGGGTTGCACGGTTAACTCTGATGTATTTTTTTTTCCTTTATTTTTAATGATATTTAGGATTCTAGTTAGAGGGTTGTTGGCGGAGGACCAACTTAATCGGTAAGCTGCTCTCAACCTAGGTACATGTCAACTTTGTTAAAATGTGTCATTTCTAAGTCATCCTCTTATTTAATATTATATATATAAAGTATTAAATATATAAAACCTCAATGATAATCAGCATTTAATCACATGGTGTGATTATAAAACTAATGGTACTTAATTAGATTATTTAAATTCATTAATAAATATAGTCTCATATTTTGTGGTGAAAGACTGAAGAAGAATAAAAAAAGATTTCGACTTTACATGGTAATAATTTCATTTCCCGTTAGCACCAACACCATCATTATTATTAAAATCTAACGTTTGCGTAAACATTAGCATTCACCTATATATATAACTAAACCCCACCATCCATCTCCAACAAAGCCACGTACAAACACATTTTTCATACCACCAAATTTTCATCATCCAGCTGCCAAAAATAAAAAATAAAAAATAAAAACCCAACTCCTTTCGCATCACTTGTCCTCTCATCC
Organism: Boehmeria nivea var. tenacissima; assembly: GCA_018132145.1. Lineage (NCBI taxonomy): Eukaryota > Viridiplantae > Streptophyta > Magnoliopsida > Rosales > Urticaceae > Boehmeria > Boehmeria nivea. The sequence goes on from CM030882.1 coordinate 7,126,789, forward strand.
CTTCAAATCTTTCTTTCGAACCACCCTATCACCACCGCCGATATGGTCTTATCCGAACGGTATCCCTCGAAAACCGTGTGCGTGATCGGCGCAGGGCCCTCGGGGCTGGTGGCGGCGCGGGAGCTGAGGAAGGAGGGCCACGCCGTGGTGGTGTTCGAGCAACACCACGACGTGGGCGGCCAATGGCTCTACAACCCTAATGTTGAAGGGCATGAGCCCTTAGGGCCAAGGGACACCTCTAACTTCCTCGACCTCCACAGCAGCGTCTACGACTCTCTGAGGCTGATCTCGCCGCGAGAGACGATGGGATTCACCGACTTCCCGTTCGCGACGAAGAAAGGGAGAGACTCGAGGAGGTTTCCGGGCCACAGAGAGGTTTACTTGTATCTCAAGGACTTTTGCGAGTGGTTCGGGTTGAGAGACTTGATAAGGTTCAACACTAGGGTTGAGCATGTTGGGATGGTGGATTTTTGTGGTGTTGGGAAGGATTTGAAATGGATTGTCAAGAGTAGAGAAGTGTTGTTAGTTGATGGAGGCAATAATAATAAAATTATTGGTATTAATGAAGGTAATAATAAAGTTGTGGAAGAGGTTTTTGATGCTGTGGTTGTGGCCACTGGACATTACGCTTTCCCAAAGTTGCCTTCTTTCAAAGGTGATCTTCCATTTTCTCTTTTTGATGATCTTTTTTTGCTTTTTTTTTTACCTCTCTTTTTTGGGGTCCTTGCAATGGGCTCGAGAAAGCAAAACAAAAGTGATTTTTGAGCTTTGTTCATGAAAAAAGATCAATATATTTATTGTTAATAATATGATGATCTCGGAACTTTTTTTCTTTTTTCTTTTTCTTTCTGGTCATACGTTCTTGGTCAAGTCAAGATAATCACTTTCGTTTTGTTTTGTTTTATTTTGTTTTTTTTTTTTTTAAGGTATGGACTCTTGGAGGCGAAAGCAATTGCATAGCCATTTCTACAGGGTCCCTGAGCCATTTCGCAATGAGGTAATTAAAATGTATTTGTTTATGCATATATAGTGCATAAATTTAATATATGTAGAGACTAATTGACAATATACATATATACATATATATATATATATATATATATATATATATATATATATGTCCAGGTTGTGGTGATCGTTGGGAATTCATTAAGTGGACAAGATTTGTCAATGGAAATAGTTGAAGTGGCTAAAGAAGTGTACATTTGTGCAAGATCTATGGACACTATGACTGAGGGACTATCCAAAGTCATAGCCAAGCATCACAACTTGCATCTTCGTCCTCAAGTAGCTGTCTCTCTTAATTCTCATTAATTACACATTTATTATAAATGTTCCACTGAGATCTAATACTATCACCTAACATTATCGTATGACCATTAATTAATTTGCTAATGTTTTATAATGTTAAAATAAAAAAAATTGTAGATTGAAGCTCTTCATGAGGATGGGAAGGTTTCGTTTGTGGATGGTTCTTGGGTCATCGCCGACACAATCATATATTGCACTGGGCAAGTTTCGAAATTTCTTATTCTTCTTATTCTTTTTTTCTTTTTTTGCAAGCTTAGTTTCTTGTCGTCTTATGGAAATAAATTAACTATTAATTAGCTTATTCACGTAGTTCGGTCATATATTGTTAGACTTTTCTGTTTTATTTAAAGTATTTCTCAAAAGTCATTTTCATATATTTTTCTCATTGTTCCTAAAGAACTCAATTTACAAGGTCGACCTTGATTGAAATATGTATTTTCCAACTAGATCGAGTTATATCTGATTTTTTATTTATTTTATTTTTTTGTTTGTTAAGAGATCTGACCTTTTATTTTAGTATTAAAAAAAGATTGTTTGACTGATATTGATAATTGATTGATCATGAAATGAGCAAGAATAGTAATGATGTATATTATTATCATAATAAAAAATGAATTAGTCTTCCATGATAACTTCGATAAATTAAAAATTTTGCATTGATATGTCTTCTTAATAGTTTAATTATGTAAAATTATTTTCATCAATTATAAGATCAGACATCAGAGCTTGTTCAAAACACTTTGGAATTGTGACCATTTTTGTTTAAAGCTCGCATGTGGACTGCTATGTTTGCAACGCCAACGTGCATATATTCACTCTTTCTCTTCTTGTTTAACTTATTATTTATCTTTTTAAGACGCGCAATTTACTTAAAAAGGTTAATCTAACGATTAAATTCTTTTAAAAAATTCACAAGAGAATTCTTTTTTTTTTTTAAATTGGGTTCTTTAAAATAGTAATTATATTTTAATTTTCTCGTAATGAATGCAGATATGCATACTCATTCCCATTTCTTGACACCAAAGGAATAGTAGTTGTGGATGATGGCAGAGTGGGTCCCCTCTTTGAACACACCTTCCCTCCAACACTTGCTCCTTCTCTCTCTTTTATAGGCATTCCTAAAAAGGTATGTAAAAATATATACATGTTTTCAAAGAGAAGCATCTTATAAATTCTCTGTTTTTTATTTTAAATAATCGTTCTTAATCGTCAGATTAATCTATTCAGTAAACTTCACATTTTAAAAGGTAAATCTATGATTAAGAATTACATCGCAAAAAGATAAAAAAAAAAACCACAGAGAAATTCCTCTTATAAATAGTACACAGTAGAGATCATACCAAAAATATCCCATCTATTTATGATAAATATCATGTTAATACTACTTATTTTTTTGTAATACCAAAAATATCTTGTGTGTTTTTTAGAGCATACCAAACTATACCTTATTCTTAACAAGAAATGACCCAAAAGTGTCTTGATCAATTGTTACTAAGAATAGGGTATAACTTTAGATTTAGAATGATTTAAAAAAAAAAAAAGAGAGATATTTTTGTATTCCAACGAAATTCCCTTATAAATATAGTACACACAGTAGAGAACATATTTTTGTATTTCAACGCTAATTTGACATTATTGAAGATTCTTTTACATCTACCGAGAAAAGCAAGCACTCTTGATTAGTAACTGTTTTTCATTATTTTAGCAGAAGTTACGAACATACTTTAGCTAATTAAATTAAAGCAATACCAGTCAATTTAACTCGAGTAGATCTCAACACTTATATGATAGTGATTGATCACAGATAAGGCTCGTTTTTAAAGCGAATTCAAGTCGAACTTGACCGCATTTTTCAACTAACTTTGCACATGATAATTTTGACTAGTAGTAGTGATCTAATTAATACTAATAGCTCGTTAATATTGTAATTATGAATTTATGATATTCAGATAATTGGATTCCCTTTCTTTGAGTCACAAGCAAAATGGATAGCCCAAGTTTTGTCTGGAAAAAGAACATTACCATCATGGGATGATATGATGCTTTCCATTAAGGATTTCTATCTCTCAAGGGAACTTGCTGGCATTCCTAACCAAAACACCCATGATATCGCAGATTTTGAGGTACATATATGATTATAAATATATATATATATATATAATACATAAATATATTTTTGTTTACAGTTTTTTGAGCCCTTCTGAAAATTGTAGATATTCATGCATTAAATTCATGTCGGAATTTTATGATTTAATTCTTATATTAATGTCTCATTTCAATATATATATTAGTAGATATTGCTCTGTACGGATATGATCAAATTTAAAATGTGAAGCTAGTGACACCATGATGGCCTATTAAAATGAGGATGGATCGTAATAGAAGCACAACTACTAGAGTTGTTGCAATAACTTATATAAATAATATTGGTGCTTCTTAAATTGTATTAGCAGCTACGTTTCTATTAAATCTCTCACAAGTTATTCTTTACTTGGTCCTATTTCCACTCACTAACCAACACAAATAATAATTGGGTCAATAGCATAGCATATGAGTTGCAAATAAAACAATTATACATCTTGTTGATAAAGTATAATGATTTACTTAATAGTTGAATTTATTTTGAAGAAAAGTTACTAATTAAGAAATTTGCATTATGCATGGTATTTTTCTCAACAAATTTCACTCCATGGTGTGGTAGTTGACACGTAACAATACTTGGTGACTACGGATAATTAACTAGATAGCCCAGTTAGATAATTTGAATAATAAGCTAGCGATGATCTATAATTTTTACTGTAATCATTAATTTTTATAAAATAATTTTGACTTGAATTCTAGTATCTAAAAAAAAAAATCTTGATTTCTCAGTGAATACTCAATTTTTAACACATTAATTCTCAATCTTTTAAAGTATATAACAAAATATCCAAGTGATTCAATTACTTACATATATAGTGATAGCTGGTTAGTAACTAACTTATTTAACTTAAGTACCAAAAGCATATACAAGTAATTAAAGAATTGACTACTTACTCAATTACTTTAAAAGTTTGTGTATCTTTTATTTTTATTATTGTGTAAATTTTGAGTATTTTCCTATTTCACCATTTCATTAATTATCCATTTCTTGCAGTACTGCGATAGATATGGAGATTACGTTGGATTTCCACACTTGGAAGAATGGAGAAAACTACTTTGTAAATCAGCCATAATAAATTCATTGGTCAACTTAGACACATATAGAGATTCATATGACCATGATCATGAGCTGCTTCAGGAAGCTTTTCAAAGCCCACATTTCACTCATCAAACAGAGCCTCAAGCTCTTGCTTTATAAAGCGATTCCCGAGATCTCTCTCATTTTGTGTGATCACTTAATTAATTATAAGTGGTTTAGATCCTTTAATCACTATGTGTTTACTTTTTATTATGTAATTTGTTTGAATGAGACAGAGAGATGGGATACAGAATCCAAGTTCATAATGCAATAGCTTTACTTGGACCATCGCATAATGTGGGCACTCTCTCTCTCTCTCATCCTATTATTTTATTTAATTTATCACTCTCTCTCTATTTTGTCACTTTTATGTCTAGTGAGGTTGTTTGTTGATTTGATAGAATATTATTACGACCATTATGGTATATATTATGAATTGAAGCAAAAACTAGGATGTAATATGTACCCTTTATATCGAAGCATTTGTTCCCCGTGCCTAAGAAAGGAAAAATGAAAAAAAAAAAAAAAAAGTGTGAAACTGTAATTTTGTATTCAACACCTAATTTTTGAGCATGTGTTTGGTGTACAATAGAACAAATATATTTTAGAGTATTTTGCACTGGTACTCCCTGAATTACAAGAGAAGTGACAAGTTGCCCCTTCATCTTTAATTTGTGATATTTTGCACCTTTATTTTAAAAAGTTTGGCAAATCGCTATAAATTGTTAACTTTCATCCAATTATTAACAGAGAGAGCTCATCACAAGATAATCACGTGAGTTTTATAAGGACATAATTGGCAATTAAAAAATCTCATCTTAACCACACAAAAAAAAAAAAAAGAAACCAGAGAAAAAAATTCAAATTAATAAACCATTCTCTTTGATATTTCTTTCACTTCGGTCTTCTCTGTATAAAAGGAAAAAAAATAAAAAAAGTTCCTTAATCATTGTCCTCGACAAAGTCAATCGGAAAACCATCCTACTAGGTCGACGAGCTGCGGCGAGGAAGAACGAGCTTCACGATGCCGTCTAAAGCCGACCCATCTCTGACCATGAGAGAGAGAAAGAGAGACTGGTCTCTAGTCGCACGATCCATTATCCATGATCCTGCTAGCCGCCACCTCCGCCTTGCGCTCAGCCGCTCACCATCGCTCCCTCGCCGACGCTTGCTAGAGCTCGATTCCCTGCATCAGTTTCCTCTTTGCCTTAGGGTTGGATATCCGCCTCCTCTCCGCTCTACCTTTGTCGCCGCCCGCTAAAAGGAGCCGCGCACACACCCTCTATAGTGACCCGACTTTTTGAACCGTTACTTTGCTATAAACTTTGTTTTACTTATGCGAAAAAATCGTTATATTTTTTTTAAACATATCCATACACTTTATTTAAAGATATTTCAATACTTTTGATAATAATAACAAACTAATTTATTAATAAGAAACATAATTGTCATAATATATATATACTGTAAACTTCCCAAAAGTCATCGGAATCCAGACTGCGCAAACTATCTAGCATTGGAACAATTTGCGTAGCCTCGGTTATGAATTTTTCATAATTATTCTGTAGCTTTAAAAAATCTAAAAATTTATGTACATACTGTAGAGTCATAAAGAAACATGTGTGAAATTTATTGAGTGCAGAAAAAATTGTTTTATTGGACAAAAATATCAGAACAATGGGAGGGAGCATAAAAACCCTAGTTTTGGGCATATAGAGGATTTTTGGTCACATAAAATTCGTGGAAACCCTACTTTTTGGAAATCTAATCAAACTCTAATGCTAGGTCATGAGAGTAAACCTCAGATTGATCATTAGCTTTTTGGGACTTAATTTCCTTCAATAACGTCCTTCGAATGCACCTTTTTTCCTAACGAATATTTTATCAAGTTAGTCTGAGATCGAGATTTCAGAACTTGAACGTAACGAAGTTTGTTTATACCTTCAATTGGGACAGAGTAACTCCACTAAAGCTTCTATATTAATGGCCAGCTATTCTCCAAAATTTTCTTTAGAGTCTCTCTAAAATTTTCCCTCAAAATTTTCATCAGAGCTTTGTCTCTCCCTTTCTATCTCTTTTTTTGTTTGTTTGTTTGTTTTTTTTTGTTTTGTTTTTTTTTTGTTTTGTTTTGTTTTGTTTTTGTTTTTTTTTTTTTTTTTGTACTGCTTGAGCTTTCAAATATCGGTGTGAAGAAAAAAGTGAGGCCTAAGACCGTATTTATAGACATCATGGGCGCCTATGGTGGAGAAAAAAGGGGGAGAATATTTGATCCTGATCCTGATAAGATTTAGTAAATCAAATCAAATCAAATCTTAACTACATGATAATCTCAAATCTTAACTATTTAATTCTAATTAATTTAGATTCTTTGAGATAATTGAGATGATAAAATCTCCTCCTTTTCACACCTAAATTGTAACGACCCAACTTTTCGAGCGGTTACTTTTCTTAACTTTCTTAAAATATTATCATTAAAACCCTTTATTTTTTTATTTTTAAATCTTGAATCCAAAATATTGGCCACACCTCGACCTAGACAAAGAAACTTTAACTGTAAATCTTAAACTATTTAAAATAAAAATAAATCTTTATTTGAATGCGGAATAAAACACGTTGTTTTCCATTCCCCATGCATCGCTACTCCCACGCATCATCGCCGCACGACCCATTTCTTATCATGCCATAGATTTCTTACCTGCAGTGTGAACGAAATTATTTTGGTGAACTAAAAGCCCAATGAGTTACAACTATTTTCTCACAAAAATAAGTTATGCAATGCATGACCATTTAGGTTCAATTATTCTTTCATTCATTCTAACTTTATAAGGTCTATCTGTAAAACTTTTAACATACGTAACATACGTAATCTAACTTGGACTTGATAGCTAGAGTTTACTATAATATAAAAATTTATAGTTTCAATACACAACATTTATAAAATTATAATTTGACCCCAAAATATAATTTTTGACAAAAATTCCCATCAACGGATTTAATACAAAAATTTTAGATTTGAAATTAATATAAAACCAAGTAATTATTGCTTCTGTCCCATGTCGAAAATAAATACTTAACTTGTTCAAAAGCGATGATAAAAATTAAGGGGCAGGATAATAATTTTAAGATATCTCAAAATAGCCGTTTCTGGAAATTTTTTTCAAAACGACTCATATTCATTTTTCAATATCTACAACTGTTCCCTTTTTACTTTGTATCATATAATTTATTCATAAACCTAAATTCAGTTTAGAATTTAAACTACAAATTTCACCATCTAAACTTCAGAATTTGCTGAAATGTAAAACTAAAAAGTTGTTCAAAATTAATTTTTTAATCTTTTCTATTTTACAGTAAAAATCTAATTCGGCCTTTAAAGTATTAGAAATGGCCAAAACTCAGATCTGCCTAGAACGGTGCAGAAACCGTTAGGCAGCCCTTGGTTCTGGATTTATAATAAATAATCCACTTATCAAAAAATTATTAAAATTAATATACATAATTAGAACTCATAGATGGAATAGTAAAAAAAATTTCAAATAAATATAAAATTGTTTGTCTCATAAAATAATTCAAGAAATTTACACAAATTTTTAAGACTTGAAAAACTCTTGTCGTATGTGTAAAATGATCGTTCTAGCACCGATCCAAGATCACGACTCATAAAAATCAAGATCTAAACTCTAATTGATCATCGTAAAAGAGATTTCAATAGTTTTTAGTAAGAGATTTACTCTTGAAGCCTTTGTTTGTCTCGAAACACTTTTCCCAGAGCGCGATTTCTTTGTGAACGACACGAATCAATTTAGACTCGAAACTTATCAATCTAAATTACAAAAATGGATTTTATTTATCGTAAAATCATAAGGAGTTGACTCTTGAAGGCCTTGGGGTGACTTTTAGGTTTCTAGGTCTTAAGAATTAGTCTGTGTGTGTTTGGAGGCTCTTAGAGTTTCAAAATTTGCACAAAGGGGCTTTAAATAGACCTAACTTACGAAATCATGTCGTTTTTACGTTTGCCCTCAAAACTGTGTCGTTTTCGCGGACTGGTTCGCTCACTAAATTTTAAACAGTCATGAGTTTCTATATACTTATTTGATTGACACATATGATATTCCGTTGGAAAGCTTATTCAAAGATCTTTAAATTGATATGCAATATGCGATATAAAATGTTCATATAGCCTAAGAAGAATTTAGAAATATATCACAGTCTAAATCTCACAATAACATCCCTTTCACTTTTCTAATAAGATTTAACACTTAAATGTTTGAAATCTTCACTTCTTAAAACACGTCCCATTCTCATAAAAATCTTAAGCTAAAGGTGATTGCTATTATTTAATGCCATGTGACATCAAATAAAATTAAATATAATTTTGTCATTTTTTGCACTGTGTGATGTTTTATAAATCTACACTTAGTTTACTATTTTTATAAAATTAAGTGTAGTTTTAACAACTATCATACATAAAAATTTCGTTGTAGTTTCTCAATCAAACTACACTAAAATTGTTGTAGTTTTTCATATAACAGTAACATTCATTCATCATACAAATTTCATTAATATCCATCCTAATTCTACTCGATACAATATCGAGTAAAACATCATAAAAATAATTTCAAAATAATAAAGACATTTTTTAATAACAACACTTGATAATTTCATAATAAAATGACGTTAGTGTCCTGAAATCGGGATATCATATAAATGGGGATAACTACAGCTAGGGGGAAGAAATTTTATTTATGTTACTGCCTCGAAAATCTTTAAAATCTATTTGTTGCCCAAAACTACTTGTAGTTTTCTTAAGGATTAAACTAAATGTCACTTACTCCTAAACTACTTGTAGTTTTCTACAAACCACATGTAGTTTGACTTATAGTCATCTCATGATACTTCGCTTCATCTTAACTCTCCGACAATTCTACCGTTTAATATTTTTCATAAAGCGTAATATGTGACGTGATAATATGAATATTGAAAAAATAATCTTTTGCATTAAATTCAATTATTTGAGAATATTACATAGGAATAAAAGGTTGGTTTATCACACCCTCAACCTCGACCCGCTCCCCGGCAGCGACGCCCGTTGGCCCCGCCACTCTCTCGTCCAATCACAACCCATCTTTTCCCATTGCGCTTCTAAGCTAGCTCTCTCTCCCAAAATCCGCAAATGCAAGCTCAAAATTACACCTAAGACCAATTAAAAAAAAAAGGGGTTTTTTGCAGCTATGGCCCCTCAACTTGACGTGTTTGACAATTTAGTACCCCTTCTTTTTTTTTTAGCATTAACCCCCTTGAACTTAAAAATCGTTGCATTTAGCCTCAAATTGAAAACTTCCGTCCAATTTTGGACGGAATATGCCCCCAAATAAGCTACCACGTGCGAAACACGTGCCAAATTTCGTTAAACTTTGGACGGACGTTTTCAATTTGAGGCTAAATGCAACAATTTTTAAATTCAGGGGGGTTAATGCCAAAAAAAAAAGAAGGGGTGCCAAAGTGTAGAAAGCCGATAAGTTGAGGGGCCATAGGTGCAAAAAACCCAAAAAAAAACAATCATTCCAAATTACACACAAAACTCACCACAATAAATTATTCATCTGTGGGTATTAGCGATTATAACCAACCCAGGGGCCACAGTCCTTAACAATGACTAAGAATGATAGTGTCCAGTGGGTTTGACGAAAACCAAAAAAAAAAAAAAGAAACAAAAAAAAAAAAAAAAACAAGAAAGCTTTTGAGCTGTCGATGAAGAAGAATTAAGAAGAGGTAGAAAAACCAAAAAATAAGTATAGGAGAGGAACAAAAATATGTTGAAGAATTAAGAATTAAGAGGAAGAAGGGGAAATGACAATAATACCCTCATTAAATTCATGTGGCTCACGCGTTAAATTCATGTGGCTCATGCATGAGTCTCTTTCCGTCAAAAAATTAACAGGCGTTATTAATTTGTAGTGATTTATCAAAATTTTTGAAATTAAGGTGTAATTTTCCAAAAATTAAGGGTTAGAGTGTAAGTTGCCAAACACGTTAAAGTCTAAGGGCTACCTGTGGAAAGTACTCTATAACCAGTGGAAAGTGCTCTATATTATTTATCCATTTGGCTAAATAGTTAGAAAGAAATTTGGTGTGGCCAAATTGGGACTAGTCTTATAACAAGTTTTCGATTTTTTTTTTCCTTTCTTAGATGAAACACAATTTCATTAATTGTAGTGGTAATATGTGATGGAAGAATTTGACAGAAACCTACTAACTTATGTTTAGAATGCCACTCACATCTTATTAACTTAATAGGTCGTTTCGTTCGCCCATTAAATTGAAAATCTTAAATTGTTTGAAAGGTGATTTTTTTTTATATTTAAATTTTTGTTTGGTTAGCACAATTGGAACGGGGAATTTTATTTAAACAGATGTTTGGACATAAGTTTTAAATTAGATTTGTGTTTAAAAGGCCTTATGAGTTTGAATAAAAAATTGGATAAATTTTAAAAAATGTCTCTTGACAATTTGTTTTGAAATATGCCACTTTAAACAAAGGTTCGTGGTCCATTCTATTTTTTAATTATGAATTTGACCAAATTACCCTTTGTTTCTCAACAAATGAGAAAGACAATAGAGGAGAAGGGAGTAACATAGTAATTTGCTGGTAGAAAAAGTGACATAACATTCAATAATAACATTAATTATATAAACTTGAATGTCAAATGTGGCATTAAATCAAATTTTTTCAAAAAATTGTGGATATAGTAGAAAATAGATTGACATGGAGTTAATATACACTGTGGTAAATATTCAATAATATTTATTTATTGTAGTAAACAATCTTATTTACCGATGTAAAGCACCTTCAAACAATTATTTATATAGTAAAAACCAAAAAGTCGAAATGTTAATAAATTTCTTACACAATATGTGAATATTTTTGTACTATTTTTTGTTGCAAAAGTCTTGACATAACTATTTTTTTTTAATATTTTAAAACATGTGTTATTTTTTTAAAAATGTAAAAAAAATTATTATTTACTGCAATTTCCCAAATTAATAATTGAATATCTAATTAAAAGGCTTTAATTAATTCTGTTAAAGTTTATGAGAGCTCGAAATTTCAGGCCTAGAGTGGACGCACTTTCTCCATAACTTTAAGAAAGAACTCTTGAATGATTGATTCGATTAAGCATTGATCTCACAATATATTACATTAAAAGTGTTTAATGTATAAACAATATAATATTTATTGAAAATTATATTTGTTGTAGGACTATAAATATATGAATGTGCCATGAGGAAATTTTTTCAATAATTGGCACGCAATACGAGGACATATTCTCTTAAATCATCTCTAATGCAGGTACTAGTGCCAATGTTAAATTTGACAAAAAAGTAAAAATGTTATATTTGACATTTAATACTCTAATGCATAAATGTCATTTCAAATGTTATTTTATTATTTTTTAGTTGTAAAAACCAATAGAAGTAGTTAATGCTAACTAATAATAGAGAATGCTATAAATAATCATAATAACTTGAAATTTTTTTTGAATATAATATTAATTTTTAATTAAATGCTTATAAATTGACCAATTAATGTTCTATTTCAAATGCCAAATTTTTTGCATTATGTTATACTTGGTGCTGTATATTTGACACCATTCATAGCATTTTCCAAATTTTGTTATGTCTTTAATAATATTTTTTATGCTAAAATTTTTTTAGCATTGACACACAAATTTAGTATTATATTGTCTCAGGCGGTGCAATGTTGAGGAGAAAGGAGAAAGTGAATTTAATTTGATATTTGAATGATTTGATTATTAAAATATTAAATAAAAGAATTGTTTAGATATAGTATATTTATAGTTTAAATATTCTCTAATCAGAAAAGGATTTTTTCTCCAATTTGAGTGGGATTTAAAAGTCAACTCCCACCTAATTTTTGGAATAAAAATTCAGCAAAGGGAAAAGGGATAGTTTGAATTTTTCCTCTAAAATATCTAATGATTGAATAATTAATTAATTATTAATTAAGTTGTATATTTGGGATATAGATTCCTAATTAGTGTGTAATTTGAAAAATCAAATCATACACCATAACGAAAAATCCGGCCCTATCGTGTCATGGGCGATTTGTTTTATTTTAAATAGCAAGGGGTTGATATTTATTAAATAATTAAAGAGAAATTATAGTGAATATTTAGTTTTATAATTAATTTAAATAAATATCTAATTTGTTCAAAAATATAATAAAATATTCAAGTGATAATTGATGGTAATTGACTGGGTAGTCAAAAACATATTTAAGTGATCAATAAATTGGCTAGTTACTCAATTACTTTAAAATTTTGGATATTTATTTTTATAATCAGTTAAGTAAACAGCAATTTTAAATAAATTTAGGTAAACAATCATTTTGAATTGCGTGTTTTTAAAAAATAGCAAAATAGTTTCAAAAAGTTTAAAAGCTAGCCATAAAAAATTTCTTACACATGTAAAAAATATCTTATAATAACAAAATTACATATAATATTTGATGTAACAAATTTCTTACATGTGTAACAAATTTTTAAAATAATTATTTTCTTAATTTTTTGAAATTGTGACTATTTTTTAAAATTATTTTTTAAAAAGTGACTAATTTTTTAAAATTCCCTGAATTTTATTTTTGTGCAAACTATGAATAATTTTCTACTTCACCCATAAATAAATAAATGGAAACTAATTCTTTCTTGAAGGTTACCCCTAGTTTTCAACTTACAGCAAAGAAATTATCTCCTACTTACTCCTTTCAGTGCTACCCTTTAAAACGAAGGAAAAGAAAATTTTCGCTTCCTAAATTGTGAGAAAAACTGTAGTACGAAGAGGCCCTCTAGTCCTACCTTGAACCGGACAACTAGTGAGGAAAATCATGGTTTCAAAGAATTCAATTAAACCGATATATTCGTTTTAAGCGTATGCTCTAGCCCATCCTTCACACTCATATAATGTGTGGTGCTCGTTCATGAAGTTTTTCTTGACACTTCCTTAGTCTAATAAATCTCTAGATTGAATATAAAACAATGTGATCAAAATATTATAATATAAGCACGATTCACAATGATTTTCAAAATAATATCGGAATTAAATTGATTCATATTTTAATAAATTCAAAATTATTTGAATACTTTTGATTTAAACTTGCTTTGAATCATTTTTATGACTTTAAAATCCGACTACGAACTCTGCACCAACAAATACTAAAAAAAAGCATGTGATAATATTTAATAGACAATTGCTAGAGTAATTATTGTCGGCGTAATATTTTTGGCAAATTATATCATATATGTGTTCTAAAGATATATTTTTTTAATATATTATCTATGATTTTTTGGAATAATTCCCGAAATAGATTTTGACTTTTGAAGATTCTGGCGAGGTATATCAAAAGATGTTCCTCACTCCGGATTTTGTGGAAGCCGTGCAATCTTCAAGATTCAAATTCCATATGATTTATTCAAATTTGTAGAATATCTATGACCTCGTATAGATCGTATGTTGCCAAATATTTTACCAATATTTTCCATAAATCATTAATATAATAGGTGGTATTCAAATAAGGAGGGACATCACAGGTATAAGGATTTAGTTTTTATTTTCTTTCATTTTCTGTACTGTGTGTGTGATTATATAACTATGTAACGACCAAAACTTAAAATGATGTTTTACTTCCGAAAAATACGGACAAATTTGAACTTTTTAAATTAAGTTACATAATCGAGCTTTTAATAACAAGCATAAGGTTCATCAATCCTCATCATAACCAAAATAGATTTAATTTTAAACTTTACAAAATATCTCGCAGTTTAAATATTTTCTTTGCCAACAATTAGCCGGCAGTCCACATAAAGTCTTATAGGTCGGTCCCGTATACACTCGCTATCCCCGTCGCTGTCGCCTTGCCCTTTCGTTTTCTTTCATCTTACCTGCGACACCAGCACCCTAGTGAGCTATTAGCCCAGTAAGTGGATTAGATAAATAGATTGCTAAGTCTGCGGGTAACAAACAATCAATGGATATAAAAACATAATAAATTAATAAAATGATGGACTCGACGATCGAGTCATCGTAGTCCGAAGAGTAAATGTCACTCTTAAACAACCTTGCCGGCGGAGAAGGTTTCAGAAATAGTGGCTAAACCCGCACGAGGTATAATACTGCAAAGGAGTTGTGAGTGGAATGGGGCTTAGCGATCCATCAGTTTTGACTGAAAAGTCAATCTCATATTTTGTTCTAATCTCACTCTAGTTCACAACTCTCTGACTTAGCTTAAAAAAATATGTGTGCACATGATTTACTATTTAAGAATTCTTGATTCTATAATATTGGAAAGGTCTTGTCAGCCTCACCCCCTTCTCTAGACCTCTTACGGGTCGTTCTAGAACTTGTACATATATTTAAACCCCTTCGTGAGTTGTTCTAGAATTTAATACACATTTAGACCCATTGCGGTTCGTTCTAGAATGTATAATAATATAGACCTCTTACGGGTCGTTCTAGAATTTAATATTCATCTGGACCCATTCGCGAGTCGTTTTGGAACATATACACATCAAGATCCATTTGCGGGTTGGTCTAGAACTTATAAACATTCCAGACCTCTTACGGATCATTCTAGAACTTGTAAGCATTCTAGACCTCTTACGGGTCGTTCTAGAACTTAAAAATATTCTATACCTCTTACGGGCCATTCTAAAACTTAATACATATATTGACCCCTTTGCGGTTTGTTACGAAACCTTTCGCGACCAGTGGTCCTGTCGGACCGTTTTGGAACTGATTATGTAATCACCCCGTTTGGATAATTCGGGACATGCTTTGGATCTTGGCCCCTCGGACAGTCCCGATATTCTTTACAATTGTGAGGACTCATCCTCTTTGGGCCTCTCTGCCCTTTTTGAAACCTTTTACGGCCAGTGACGCCATCGAGTGATTTTGGAATTCATTGCTGTACTTTATCCCGTCGGGCTGATCCGGATCGTCAAATCATAAACTATGAGGAGCGCCGTCAACTGGCCTTATTTAGGCTCCTTGGGCCATTCCGAAACCTTTTACGGCTAACAGGCCTGTCGGGTCGTTTCGAAACCAATCGTAGCAACTACCCCGTCGGGCGACCTGAGAACCGATCATGATTGCGGCATATGATATATGGAGAAGAAGGTCGTCTGCCGACCTCCTCGAGACCCATCGGGTCGTTCCCAAACCTCACACAGACAATGGCCCCGTCGGGCGATCTCAGAACCGATCATGATCGCGGCACACAACATATGGAGAGAAAGGTCATCTGCCGACCTCCTCGAGACCCCTCGGGTCGCTCCAAAACCTCACATAGACAATGGCCCGTCGGGCAATCTTGGAATTGATCATGATCGCGGCCCCCTCTGAGTCCTTTAGAAACATACGGTGCTCCTACAACCCTTGGCTTTATATCCAATCGTTGCAGAACTTATGAGTGCCTCCGCACGGGCTGGGCCTTATTTCAGGCTGTTCCTTGAGTTTATCTAGGACGCTCACAGTGACGAGAAGGAATCGTTCTACTCAACTCCTCGGACTCCTTGAGCCAATCTAGAATGTTCACAGCAACAAGCATGAATCGTTCAACTCAACTCCTCGGACTCTACATTCACAACGACGTAGACGAATCGTTCGAGTCGACTCCTCAATCCCCTTGCGGTTCTCTGGAATTTAGCTCATCCTGTAATAAGATCTCAACAACAAAAGTCAAGTAGTTTTATGTCTGTGGTCCCATACCCACCGACAGATAAGTCATACTAATATATACACACACCCTAAATTAGAACCTGAACCACGAAAGTTGAGTAGTTTTACGTCTATGGTCCCATACCCACTAACAGATAAACATATAAATGAACACACGCACCAGTACACACCTAGAAAATACAACATATCATAAACAAACTCACAGTCCCATACCTGCATGCTCGTTGCACAAACAAGACAAACATAATCAAAAGCCCGTATTCATGGCCCTAGCGAGAATGGAGATCCACATAGTTTAGCAGCCACAATTTTAGAAGCATTGTATGCTTAACATAATCTCAGCACATGCACAATTAATTCAAGCATAGTAAAGTCTACTCGTGTCACAGTGGAGATCCACTTACCTGAGGTCCTAAGCTTCTCGACTTGGTCCTCCCGGTCTTCCTTTCCTGATGTCCCTCTTCGAAGTAGGGAATATGTTATGTGACACTTCTGTCCAACACGAGAATTAGAGGGTCAACGCCGAGGTCTACTAATTATTCGGGAGGGAAGAAACTTCAAGGGTTGATGGACTCAAAAATGGGACTCTAGACAGTGGGACGACCAAGGATTCGTCGAGAAACCCTTCTATGGGTATTCGTCCCGAGTTTCGTCACTTTATCACCAACCGTCAATCCCGACTAACTGTTACGTCACTTGTCTAGTTTAGGTAAGAGAGAAATTCTTGGACCTATATTGTCCTTGACTTAACCACAAAAAGTGTCTAAACTTCGAGCCGGCAATCCGACAGAGTTTCTCCTATCTTTTTGAATATCTCGGCCGAAGCCTTCACTTAATTTCAACCCAGCACCGAACTAATTTCTGTCACAATCCATCACAATAATCACACATACGATTTTATAATTATCATAATTAATTTC
This sequence comes from Boehmeria nivea var. tenacissima, assembly GCA_018132145.1. NCBI lineage: Eukaryota > Viridiplantae > Streptophyta > Magnoliopsida > Rosales > Urticaceae > Boehmeria > Boehmeria nivea. The sequence continues at coordinate 7,143,994 of CM030882.1, forward strand.
AAAGCATAATCATGATTCAACAGTGAGCCGCAGTGGCTCGGACTCTACACAAAGAAAGCGATAATAATAATGATACAATTGAAATTAAATCAACTTCCAAGTCGTCATTGGTTCTCTTAACCAAAAATCACCTTTGGCTGCCCGCTTATACCTTTAGTGGACGATCATGTAACGACCGACTTTTTCGAGTTGTTACTTACTACTTTCTTCAATCATTTTCTAAAATTTCTCGTAGTTTTTTTTTCTAAATACTTTTAGATTTTACTTTTAAATATTACCGGCTATTTTTATTTTTATTTTTTTAATATAACATAATAGTAAATCCAAACCTCATAAAACATACTATTATTTCAACTTAAAATCTCATTAAAATAGTTTGGCCAACTTCATAGGCCTAAGTAATTTAAAGAAAATAACAGCAATCAAAAAACAATAAATAAATCTTTAAATCATAGTCTTCAAATCTTTGCGGAAACATTTAAGTGGTTAGCTAGTTCCCCTCGCCTTGCGTCCTCGACAGTACCACCGCACAACCCATCGCATTTTTATGCCGTAGGTTTCTTCCCTCAAGTACAAACGAAAAACTTTTTCGAGTGAGTTACAATTTTTTTTTTCACAAAATAAGTTATGCAATGCATGACCATTTAGGTTCAATTATTCTTTCTTTCATTCTAACTTTTTAATTCTCATCTCATTCTCTTTCATATTCTCATTTTCTTTCTTTCTATGGGATCCCCTTGTGTGTACGTACCGAGCGCGCTTGACCAACGGACGACGAGGGGTGCACATGTCCTCGGCGACCAAGAGTCCATTCTTTTTTTTTTCTTTCTTTCTCACTCCCGTCGTTGTCTCTCGGTGGCTCGGGGTTTATGAGTGCTATTAACCGTACCTATATTGCCCTTAGGTCGACTCAAGGTAACGGCATCATATGAACCTCACATAGGGGGGTGGTACGACACGTCTTACTAATTTAAGTCTGACTTGTTTATTTAAGTGACATGCAATTGACAACAAAATAAATAACACGATTTGCATAAAGAACAACATTCATTCATTCTTTTCATAAATAAAATATCATGAAATACTTCTTCTTTCTCATTCTTCTATTTCTTAAAAACATCAGAAAAATAAACTGACACATGTAAAACATTCAATTCATAAGCAAACAACACAATCATATAATTCATGACATGACATAAATTCTAATTTTCTTTAAAACTAATTCGTACTGTAGTAAGGTTGAACTCACCTTGCTTCTTTTTCCTTTGAAGACTAGGAAATAGCTTAAGTCTAATCTTGTTCTCGGCGTCGTCCGAAACCTAAAATTTATAACATGCGTAAGAATCTCAACCAATCTAACTCATCAAATCCTATTAAGACCCAAATTCCTCTAAACTACATAATTCTGAAAATTTACAGTTTTACACTGTACTTTACAAAAATTACATTTTTGACCTAGAAAATAAATTTTACGACGAAATAACCATGAATAAAATCATACTAAAATTTTCAGGTTATTAACACATGTAAAATTAAGCAACTCTTGCTTTTGGACCATATCAAAAATTGAATTATATCCTTCTTAAAAATGTTACTAAACATTAGGGCAGAATAGTAATTTTGATTTATTTCTAAAAACAAGTGTTTTCTGGAAAAATTATCTGAAGAGACTTATAATATTTTTCAAAAATACAAAACTTTATTCTTTTGAGTTTTTAAAGAAAATGTACGTATCTTAGGGTTTCTTCACAAAGTATAATTCAGATTTATACTTAGACCGTCCGTTTGATCATCTAAATGATTGAATTTACGAAACCTAAAAACTGTGAAGTTATTGAAAATTTAATTTTCTACAATTTCTCTTTTATGATCAAGACGAGATTCTGCCTTTAAACTAATCAAAATCTGCCGAAACTTGGATCTATCCAAAACAGTCCAAAAACTGTTCCGGCAGCTCTCAGATCCGGATTTTTCAAAAATAATTTCCTTATCTATAATCTAGACACATAAATCAACATATATAAAAATTTTCAAATACAAATAAGACTGTTTATTATATGAAATAATATGAGGAAATTCGGCCTTATTTCTAAACATCAAAAACCCTAATCAAGTGCATAGAACAAGCGTTCTAGTACCAATTCGAGCACATCGATCAATCAATTCAGATCCTAAACATTAGCATATCATAATATAATCGTATTCTAAGATTTAGATGTAGAGATTATCTTCTTTCTCAAAAATTCTTCTAAATCCTCATTTTGAGGTTTGTTTTCTAAACAAAATGTCTCCGAATTAATACCAATCGAGCACTAAAATTCTAAACGTAAAAAGACTTCCTCTTGCCTTAATTTTCAGATTTTCTTAATAAAAATCTGTTTAAAAAAATCAGCCTCTAACTCCTTCTCCTTCTCCTTCTCCTTCTACTTTCTCTCTAGGGTTTCTCTTTTGAGGGTGTAGAAGAAAAAAATACATATATATATATATATATATATATATATATATATATATAGTGTGGTTCTAGAAACCCTAATTGTGATACATTACTCTAATTTTATTTAATTTAAAATAATAAATATTTTTCATTTTATATGTATCGTATATATATATATATATATATATATATTCGGTCAAACATGAAAACGAAAAGTTCGTCAAACTTTAACTATATATATATATATATTTTTTTTTTGAAACCTTTATGTGTACATGTGAATTTAAAATATATATATATATATATATATATATATATATATATTTACGTATATATTTAAGGTAATCGTCGTTATATATATATTTTTTTTTGAATTGCTTTTTAAGAAATATAATATAATTAATAACCATTGTTGGTGTAAAATTTGAACCAACGACGAGATCCGCACCTCTAGTATGTGATGCGGCAATGAAACATAACAAAAAGTTTTTCGGAAAAACTTAATACGCGGAGAAATTTTTAAGTGGTTCGGCCCTCCTTAAGAGTAATAGCCTACATCCACTGTGCTTTTTATATTTTCGAATGAGAGAGCTTTACAGAGTATTCTCTTTTTTTTTTTTTTTTGCCCCCTTATCTTTCGTTTCCCCTTCTCTTATAAGCGAAGAAAAGAGCTACAGTTAAGAGAGGACAAAATGTCAAATCCTCTGAGTCACGGGTTTGGTTCACCTACTAAAGCTGCCCACCTGCCGGGAGCAGTCCTTCTGAATCCGGCAGGATAAGGCTGTCGCTACAGTGAATTCCCTGATCGGGGGAGAATAATTGAGATCTGTGACCCCGCGGTCAAATGCTCTATGACCGAGGGTCGAGTCTCCGTCGAATGGTCCTCCCTTCGTGGTAACCTCCTTCGGGGGTAGATCACCTTTGAGGACTCTGTCTTTAAATGTCGGCCCATCACCAGGAAGGCTTTCTGGAAGGCTTTCTGGAAATTCTTTCCTTGTAATGATTTACCTCCGGGGGTGTAGGATCGGGGGTCATCTCTGATAATCCTCTTCTGTCCTTTCTCTGAAGGGCGCTCCCACGGGGTGGTGACTTTCGCTTGGTTCGGTAGAGTCGGGGGGTTCTGGACTTCTTGAAAATGAATAGGATACCGCCCTCGGACTCACCGGGTGACGAAAAATTACCGACAACATCTGCCCCCCAATCCCAGTGGCGCGAATCGCGTTGCTTGGGATTCATCCTGGTTGAAGCCAATCCGCTATGGATGCGTCTTCTGCCGTGAAGGAAGCCTTGTGCGGAAACAACTTCAGCTACGCCGAATTTTCTTGCCGCCTTGTAGGAAGACACTTCCGTTGGTAGAGAAACGGTGTTTGATCCCTATGGAATCAATTGTCCCTCCGACCTCGAATCCGTGGGCTCCGGCAACATCTCGAACCTCGCTTCGCCGGGGAGTCCGTTCGAGCCTCTTTCGACGGTCGAACACAGTGGTTACCTATAAAAAGAGAATTGGTTACGCGAAGTATCAGTTTTAAAATTTAAATACTACCTTCTTCACGCTGTGGCCCCCGATTATAGGATCAACATCCCTCCGGGATCATTCCTATAGTCGCTCGTCGTGTCCCCTACGAGGACTACAACTCGTCTGAATCATACCCTCTCCGAGGGTTATAACGAGCAAATTAGACAATTAGGTACCAGATCGGGACCGGAGCATACCTCCGTGACAGCACTGTTTAGTTGCGGGTTGTTCCTCCTACGAAGGATTATCCCGAACCAGGCTTCTTCGGGGGCGAACTCGGTCAGATCTTGTATTCGTCGAAATTTGCTAGTGCCTCATTGCTCGCAGCGGTCCCCGGTTATTTTGAATGGGGCAGGGCCTTTCGTCTTAATGCACCGGCGGTTTTAGACCATCCTCTGAGGGATTCTAGTCCTTTCCGCCTCGGAGTTCCTCCTTTAAGCGCATCTAGGTCTTCTACCTCCTCCGGAGAGTAGAATGGTTCTAGGAGACAATTGGCCCAGCTTCCCAAGTTACTCCCCAAACAGGTTTTTCTCGGGGGATGGACCTAGCAAGATTGACCTTTGTATGGTAGGGAGCTTCAGTGAGTGAGACCCTCGTAAGCCCCCAGAGATTCACGCGTTCTAGTCTTGTTCTCCTTCGAGGTACCTACAGAGCGCATCTATTTCTTTCTGGTACCCCGGGTCTCCCTCAGCGGCCTGAACGCTCCGCGGTCAAGAAGGGCATCGAGGGTGATGCTCATAGGATTCATCCGCTTCGCGGTTTTATCCTTCGTACATCAAGTTTCCGGTCTCTGTCGGCTAACGGGCTACGGGAAACGATCCCTGGCGATCTTACCCCGCAGACACTTCTTGATTGCGTGCGACCCGATGGTGCCTCGGATACCTCTTAGCGCGCCTATAACTGCGCTTGGAGTGCGCGAGGGCGCTCCGCGCAGGCGAGAATGGGAGCTACCGAAGAAGTGACTCCAGGAGGCAGTTGACTATCTTCGGGGGCGTCCCCCGATCAAGAACGGCCGCAGGTCCAACCATGCTGTCAATGATGTCTCTTCTCCAGGCTATCCGGCTGCTGCGCCCCATTTGGCATGAGCCCTGAGTTTGGTCGTCGAGGCGACTTTTGTCTTTTCGCCAGCAGCCGTCCAGGCGAGATTCGCGGGTCTCGCGATCTGCCCTGATAATAGAGACATCTTCTTGCTAGACGTCGATAGCACCTTCAGGGGCTAGTACTATGCCGATTTCCCGCCGGCTTGCCTAGAGCCATCCACGGCGCGTACGAGGACATCCCGTGCCTGGCAAGAGGATATGGCCTCCTCTCCTTGAGAATCAAAAATTGCTCTGACTACATCGACTGTGGTCAGAGATCTCGGGTTTATCTCCCCTAAATCTCCTCTTCTGCACCGTTGGTCTGTGACCAAGTAAAAACTTCGGGGGGCAATAGCACCGAGGGTCAGGAAGAGGTAGGAGAGGCAAGGCTAACTCCCGCAGTCTTCCAGACTGCGGTCGTTCGCGGAACTGGGTCATCGCCGGGTGTCGAGACCATCCAAGGCGGCCCTCCGTCTGCGACGGAGCATGCCTCAGCGGTTCTTGGGGGTATAGACCCAGCTTGCCTGATGCGAAAAGAGTCGAACTCTCTTGCTGGTCGTGATCTTCTGGTTTGGGCCACTAGCGGATGTGCTCCTATAGTTCGGGGCCTCCGGAAGGTTCATCGCCAGACCGCCGGGGAGTTCAACGCTAGACCTCCAGTCGCGATGGTGGTCGGCCCGAGCGAGTGATCCGCCAGTCAGTTGGCTCCGAGTCCGTTGTGGTGATGTCCTCGGTAGCCACTTCAGCTGCGGCTTGCTCCTCCCTTGCTCGAAGCCGCGTCTCGAGATCGTCCGTTCATCCCTTGCCGGTGATGAACTGCAGATGCTGGTGGTGATGAACCGAAGATCTTCACCATACTGTTCATCCGGGACGTGGGGTTTTGGACGCTCTTTCTTTTACGCTAACTGTCACCCATCTTGGGATATATGGGGTTTCTTTCCCGTTCGTCAGGTCGTCGGCTTCATGATCTCCGATCATCGTTGACGACGAGACTTCTGGAAAAAAGCTTGAAAGAAAACTGGAAAGGAAGGGCATGCTCGTAGGCTCAAGCTGAGGCCCGGGCCCTCCTTCTAGCGCCAATCTGTTGGTGTAAAATTTGAACCAACGACGAGATCCGCACCTCTAGTATGTGATGCGGTAATGAAACATAACAAAAAGTTTTTCGGAAAAACTTAATACGCAGAGAAATTTTTAAGTGGTTCGGCCCTCCTTAAGAGTAATAGCCTACATCCACTGTGCTTTTTATATTTTCGAATGAGAGAGCTTTACAGAGTATTCTCTTTTTTTTTTTTGCCCCCTTATCTTTCGTTTCCCCTTCTCTTATAAGCGAAGAAGGGAGCTACAGTTAAGAGAGGACAAAATGTCAAATCCTCTGAGTCACGGGTTTGGTTCACCTAATAAAGCTGCCCACCTGCCGGTAGCAGTCCTTCTGAATCCGGCAGGATAAGGCTGTCGCTACAGTGAATTCCCTGCTCGGGGGAGAATAATTGAGATCTGTGACCCCGCGGTCAAACGCTCTATGACCGAGGGTCGAGTCTCCGTCGAATGGTCCTCCCTTCGTGGTAACCTCCTTCGGGGGTAGATCACCTTTGAGGACTCTGTCTTTAAATGTCGGCCCATCACCAGGAAGGCTTTCTGGAAGGCTTTCTGGAAATTCTTTCCTTGTAATGATTTACCTCCGGGGGTGTAGGATCGGGGGTCATCTCCGATAATCCTCTTCTGTCCTTTCTCTGAAGGGCGCTCCCACGGGGTGGTGACTTTCGCTTAGTTCGGTAGAGTCGGGGGGTTCTGTACTTCTTGAAAATGAATAGGATACCGCCCTCGGACTCACCGGGTGACGAAAAATTACCGACAACAACCATAAATCTCTCATAATATGTATTTATTAGAGTAGTATTTATTTCCTACATATCTTCTCAATTGTCTCCACCTTCCTATTTTTTGATAATTATCCCAATTAGCTCTTTTTTTTTGAATTAATAAAAACATCTCTCTAAAAATAATAAAATCTTTATCTAGATAATCTAGTTGAATCTAAATAATAGGAATAATATCTCCCTAATTTATCGCAAATGTTCACGTAAAAATATTAGGATATCACAGATCGCGCGTCGAAAACTGCTTTGTCGGCGATCCCACATAACCTGAAATAATGAGGATATAAAAGGATAAATATTAACTAAAAGCGATTCATCGATAAGGGCTTTAATAAAACAATCTTCGAGCTGAACTAAAAATCATGGCATAGGCATTAGAATCAATGGCTCGGTAAGGATAAATATTTGAACATTATGTACCAATAAGAATAAAATCCTTTAGTGAAAACAGAAGTCCCAAAGAATACCGATTATCAATTCCATCACAAAATACCATTCTCAACTATTTCACTAAACATCAAAACCATTGTACAACAAAACCAAATCTCACATGGACATATACTGATGCAACAAATATAATTATTGAACTGCTAATGAATCAACCACAATTTCTTGAGCTCAAAATCGGCGGTTCACGGATGCAACAGCGGCTCGATTTTAAGGTTGCGGGCCTTAACATGGCTGCGAAAGGGCAGCACACAGTCGCGGCGATAGCGCGGAGTCCAGGAGGTGGCATCATGGCGACGAGGGGCTAAGCGGGGTGGCGACTACGCGCTGCTTGTGGTTGTGCGCGGCTTGGGTCGCGTGAGGAGGCGCGTGAGACGTGGGCTGGCTCGCGGAGGATCTCGCCAACGCTGACTTCATCAGAGCTAGGGGTTCACACAAGGAAAAGAGCAGTAGCGTGGCTTGAAGCTCGGGGACTCGCAGGTAAGGATGTGCACGGGTTCGGTTGGACGGGTAAGGCCGTTCAACCCAACCCAACCCAACCCTATAAAAATTCCAACCCAACCCGATTGAGATTCGGGTTGGGTTGATCGGGTTTGTAGTTATTTCAAAAAAAAAAAAAAAAACTAACCTACATGATAAAAATTAAAATGAAAGCAAGATAAAAATTTAATATAACCTAATGTACTAATAATGAGGAGGCGTGGAAAAAAGGTGGCGGGCAGGCAGCTTCGGCGTGGAAAGGAGGCAGTGGGCAGGCAGCGTCGGCGTTGGCGTGGAAGAGACGCTGCAGGCAGGCGTCGTCGACATGAAGATACGCGGTGGGCCGGCGGCGTGGAAGAGATGCGGGCTAAATGGAGGCGAGGGCTGGACATCGAACGGTGGCGAGGGCTGGATGGAAGGGAAGAGACGCGGGCTAGACGCTGGATGGCTAGACGTGGAAGAGACGAGGCCTGGCGGGCTAGACGCGAGATGAACGTGGAAGAGATGAGGGTTGGCAGTGTGGAAGAGACGTGGGCTGGACGCCGAACGGTGGCGAGGCTGGATGGTGCGCGGTGGCAAGTGTTGGACGGCGGTGGGGGCTAAACGGTGGCGCAAGGTTGGAACTTAGACGGTGATGAGAGTATTAGATAAATGAGAACAAACAGAGGCAGAGAAGTGGCTGGGACTTGGGGGCAGGGAATATAATCTATGTTTTTTTTTTTAATCTCATATGTCATAGGCGGGTCGGGTCGGGTTGACCCGAAACCCGAAGATACAAGTCCTGACCCTACCCTATACATGTGCAGGTTGGGTCGGGTTCAACCCGAATTACACTCGGGTTGTAAAATTTTGGGTTAATCAGGTCGGGTTAGCGGGTTGGGTCACAGGTTGTTCGGGTTGGCGGGTTCTGTGAACAACCCTACACGCAGGTTAATGCGGAGCTGCGCGAGAGGACGCGCACAGTCACGAGGAGGAGCTACGCTAGAAGACACCTTGAAAACTTTAAAACAAGTATTCTTCTTATAAATATACTCTTTTGCACATCAATGAAGGATACACACTACGAAAATCGACTTTATCAGCGACATTGTTGTGATTGTTGTCGGCAATCACTTATGCAACCACAAAAATTATCGCTAATAAATATCAACGAGCAGTTTTAGTAGTCATTAATAGTTCAACGTGGTCGTTAATTTTATGGTCCTCTGAAAATTTGTTCAGCATTTATTATTGGTGGTCAGAGTTGAAATAGTGGTTATATATTGAAATTTTTATTTTTATTTTGTTATTCTAATTATAATAAATAAATCATATTACAACATCAACACTAATTAACCTTAATTTTAACATAATCCACCCTAGTTTACAATTATAATCATAACCTAACATTTGTGCAACAACAAATTTTGACTTAAATATCTAACAATTTTATCCACAAATTAGTAAATTGTATAAATATATTAATATTCTAAACCTAATATTATTCATAAACTTCAAAATAAAAAAAAAATAAAAATCATCAAACTTCTAATTTTGACATTTTGGGCTAAATCCTTCAAGCTTGGTTTTGAAATGGTTAATTTCTTAACTGGCCATTATAATAATGATACTAATAATAATAATAATAATAATAGAAATGTGTATTTTTAATAAATAAAAATCATAAAGAATAAAAAATATTTAATAATAATAATAGAAAACATGGAATAAATATATAAATTATGAAAATGATTAATAAATAAAAAATAATAATAAATTTATAAATTTTGAATTCTATGAATATATAGAAAAATGATAAAGAATAAATAGTAATATTCATTAAAATAATCAAATTTTAAATTTTATGACTAAATATAAAATTCATAAATAATAATAATAATAATAATAATAATAATTTTTAATATTATGAATACATAAGTGATATAGAATAAATAGCACTATTAGTTGTAATAATAAAAGAGTTTTTTAGGCATTTAACCAAAATTTTGGGTAATTTTTTAGGATTCAGCCTTAAAATGTCAAGATTAAGGATTTAGCCATAATATGTAACATTTTATGTTTCATGCAAAATATATACGTGTAAAAGTGTAATATTACATGTAATGTTACATGTGTTATATGTAACGTTATATTTTTTACACGTATATATGTTACATGTAACATAAAATATTATATGTTATGGTTAAATCTTTAATTTCGTGAAACTATGGCTAAATCCTTCAAACTTTACCTTTAAGATGACTAATTGCTTGATTGGTCCATAATAAAAATATAAAATTAGAATATTATGAATAAATAGAATAAATAAGAATATTAATCATAACTAATAAATAAGAGACAACTTAATTCTGTTCTTGTGACTTAAGTATATAATTCGAACCAACTCGATAACTCGGTGGTTAATTAATACTCAGCAGGTACGAAAAGTGACTATCATATACGAAAATTGAAGTCATTATATATATATATATATATATATATATATATATATATATAATTCGAGGTTTGTAATGGGCTCTTTAATTGGTTAAAAAGCCGTGAAATCAAATCAGTGGTCACGAAGTCAGCAAGTTGGTAATACGACTTCATTGAATACGGGAACACACTATTATTAAATATATATCTAAATATTGTTGGAAAAATTTAAAAAAAAAAAGACAAGATGAAAACGGATGCTTAAATTACGTACGAAACGTTTTCTTTAAGTATTTATTTATGTCATATTTTGCTTTGAGGATCAGATTGCAAATATGCTGTAGGATACGACAAGCTTTGATTGAATTTGTAGTAAAGCATTAATGAGAACTCAATTGAAGGTGAAGAAAGAATTCTAGAATATTTGTGTATGTGTTTTTGATGTTTTCATAAGAGAAATTAAGTTATTCTATTGTTTCTTTCGCACAAAAGGCTTTGATGAAGTGAAAAGTTGTGATTTTTAGTGGACAAACACAACTTTTCACCAAGTGTCATATAACGATCACACGTGGTGACCGGTGCCACGGTGTTCCGGCTGCTTGTCTCTGGAGCGTCGCAGCGCCCGAGCCATTATTGACCATTTATGAGGAGAATCGCCGAGAGAGAGTCCGCGACTCCGCACTCGAGCCACGTGCCACAAAAATCGATTCTACTGCCTCACTGCACATGCACCACGCTTCACGCACGTCGCGCTTGGGTCTCCCGAGTTGGTAGCACACATGCGTGAGCGTATAAGTATGCTACCTTGCACACTCCTTGCTAGTACTTGTTCAAGTCCACAAGGTACACAATCACCTATAAAGAGCTCATCCTCTAAACACGTTATCAATGTGAGACTTTTATAAACCTTTTATAACACATTTCACATACACATACAGGCACCACACCACACTTAGTTCACATGTAAGTAAAATCCAACAACTCTTTATATATAAATTTATTGTCTAGTATTATTTTTCTCTACATAAATTTTAGTACTTTTCAAATATTATTAATTATTTCTATTTTCTTTTTTAATTGTCGGAACTCGTTGCAGGTTGTTGAACTCGTTATATAATAGGGGAAAAAATATTCAAGGGAAAGAACGGCTCACCACGGATGGCTACGTACAGTCGTACATAAAAGTCGAAGAAGATAAATTAATGAATAAGCAATTAACATGTGCTCATTATATTAAAGCTAGAGAAAACAAAATAAAGGGAAAGAGTGGCCCACTGATCAGATGGCTACATACATAAGAGTTGAAAAAAGATAAATTAATGATAAATTCTGTAATTATTGGTGTTCCATTGGCTTGAAGAAAGGGGTAGGGACACGCAACAACATGAAAATAATAATTTGTGTTTTTTCTTGATTACGTAGTCAGCCTTCTGTGAGCTTTGTTTTTTCAAACGAAAGAAAATTTAGGAACATAAAGTCTGTGGTAACTTAACGCTTAATTTCTGTTATATTATCGAAATAATATGAGTTCGTGAATTGAATTAATTGATTGCACCAACTGTTTTTTTTTTTCATTTATTATTATTCCCTATTTTTGTTTTTTCCGCGAGGGAAAAAACACCGCCCTAAACTAAACTCCTATAATAGAGTATTTAGGACTGCACAGACAAACAGTCGATGATGTTTTAACTGATCTGCGCACATGATTAAAATCATTTTCGAATTATGAAATTCAAAATTTTTAATTAGTTTAATTATCTTTCCCAATAGTCTAAACAATACCATTAGGATATAAAACAAAAAGATTAGGACTTTACTCGGTAAGAAATCCATTTCCCGTTACCACCAACACCATCATTATTATTATAATCTAAAGTTTGCGAACACATAAGCATTCACCTATAGATATATATAAACCCCACCATCCATCGCCAACAAAACCACACATTTTTCATACCATCAAATTCTTATCATCTAAAAAAAAAGAAGAAAAAAAAAACCCTAAAACCGCCGATATGGTATCATCCAAACCGAATCCCTCGAAAACCGTGTGCGTGATCGGCGCAGGGCCTGCGGGGTTGGTGGCAGCGCGGGAGCTGAGGAAAGAGGGTCACGCCGTGGTGGTGTTCGAGCAGCACCACGACGTGGGCGGCCAGTGGCTCTACAACCCTAATGTTGAAGGGCATGACCCCTTAGGGCCAAGGGACACCTCTAACTTCCTCGACCTCCACAGCGGTATCTATGACTCTCTGAGGCTGATCTTGCCGCGAGAGATTATGGGATTCACCGACTTCCCTTTCGCGACGAAGAAAGGGAGAGACTCGAGGAGGTTTCCGGGCCACGGAGAGGTTTACTTGTATCTCAAGGAGTTTTGCGAGTGGTTCGGGTTGAGAGACATGATAAGGTTCAACACTAGAGTTGAGCATGTGGGGATGGTGGGTTGTGGTGGTGTTGGTATTGTTGGGAAGGATTTGAAATGGATTGTCAAGAGTAGAGAAATGTTAATTGAGAGTCATGATAAAAATACTAATGAAGGTGATAATAGGGTTGTGGAAGAGGTTTTTGATGCTGTAATTGTGGCCACTGGACATTATGCTTTCCCAAAGTTGCCTTCTTACAAAGGTGATCATCCGTTTTCTCCTTTTGGCCTTTTTTTTTTTTTTTTTTTTGGTTCATTGCAATGGGCTCGAGAAAGCAAAACAAGGGTGATATTGGAGCTTTATTCATGGAAAGATCCGTATATATATATATATATATATATATATAGTCTAATTTTAAAACTTATTTAAAAAAACGCTCATAACTTTTGTTTTTATAGTGAATAGTCTTTTTTCGGTATTTAGATTATGGTTAATGGACAAAATAAGAGCTAAAAATAGCTAGTATTTTGTTCACTGATATAATATTTTGTCTATTTACAAAAAATAGATCATTCAGCTAATTAAAAAAATTATAATCATTATTTTAAACATAGTCTGAAAAATAGACTCACTACCAAAATTTCCTATATTTATCAGTAATATGATAATCTCATAAGTTTTTTTTTTCCTTTCTCATCAAGTCACGATAATCACTTTTGTTTTCTTTTTTAAATTTTAAACTATTACAATTTTCAGGTATGGACTCTTGGAGGGGAAAGCAATTGCATAGCCATTTTTACAGGGTTCGTGAGCCATTTAGCAATGAGGTAATAATTAACCATGCATAGCAAAACATCAAAAATATATATGTTTAGGAAAAATGGATATAGTTAATTATATGAGAATTTTAAGAAAATCGCCACTGTTTACAAAATGATTTTAAAAAATAGTCACAGTTTCAAAAAAATTAAAACTAGCCATTTCAGAAATTTATGACACGTGTCATAAATTTCTTACAGCGCATTTTATATGTAATTTTGTTATTGTCAGAAATTTCTTACAATGTGTAATGGCTAGTTTTTAAATTTTTTGCAACTGTGGCTATTTTTTTGAAAACACACAGTTTAAAATGGCTATTTACCTAACTGACCCTAATTATATATATATATATATATATATATATATATATATATGTATGTGTGTGTGTGTGTGAAAGCAGGTTGTTGTGATCGTTGGGAATTCATTAAGTGGACGAGATTTGTCAACGGAAATAGTGGAAGTGGCTAAAGAAGTGTACATTTGTGCAAGATCTATGGACACTGTGACTGAGGGACTATCCAAAGTCATAGCCAAGCACCACAACTTGCATCTTCGTCCTCAAGTAACTGTTTCTTAATTCTCATTAATTACACATATTTTTATTAGAACTCTTCCACTGAGGTCTATCATATGACCATTAAGTAATGTTTTAGAATATTAAAAGTAAAAAAATAATTTTTTTCTGCAGATAGAAGCTCTTCATGAGGATGGGAAGGTTTCGTTTGTGGATGGTTCATGGGTCATCGCCGACACAATTATATATTGCACTGGGTACGTTTCCAAATTTTTTGTTTTTTGTTTTTTTTTTTGTTTTGCTTGGAGATAGGTTTGCAATGCTAGTTTCTACTCGTTTCTAGTTGGAGATAAGTTTGCTATTTTATTAAAAAAAGTCCACGAAAGCAAGAGGGTATATATGAATGTTGGTGTGGAATTTGAACCAACGACGAGATCCACACATCTGAAAGTGATGTGGCAATGAAAAACAAAAGTTGGCCAGAAAAAGGGTAGAGAGAGAGAGAGTTTTAGAGTGGTTCGGCTCTCATCCAGAGTAATAGCCTACGGCCACTGATTCTGATATTTTCGGCGGTTTTTTACAAAGAATTCCGACCAAAAGATTTTCCAACCCCCTTTTCCCTTCCCCTTCTCCTTTTATAGACTTGGAGAGAGAGAGAGGGTATGGTTGTAGGGTTTTTACATTCCATCCCTTAATTGATCAGGGGATTAGGTGACCTAAAACCCTGAATTATGGGACTGGATTACCAACTAATTACATTGGGAAAGTGAGCGTCTACAGTACCTGTCAGACATCCCACAATCGGGGGTAGTCGATCATTACAAAAGTGAGACCTAAACTACAATATGCGCAGTCGATCATTACAAAAGTGAGACCTAAACTACAATATGCGCAGACTCCAGCTCGGGTCGGGGATCGTCAGATTCGTGGGTTGAACCCTCCGTTGCCGGTGGTCCTTGCTCCCTCTCCGAGGCTAGCTTCGCGGGACTGGACCAGCTCCAAGGCTACGCGGTCTTCTTGTCCATTAATCCCTCTTCGATAGTCTAGTCACAAAATCGGCACCACCTTCGGTGACGCCCTTACTGGCCATCCTCAGGGATATAAAATCGAGGGCCATCTTCGATAATCCTTGCTCCTTACCTCCTCGAGAGAAGCTTCCTTGATGACGTAGCGATGTTGTGCTGTCAATGGGATTTTACCTCGTGGTCGCTGCTCTTTGGGGACTACGCCCCCGAATCTACGACCTCGGACGAAAAATCACTTACAACAATGAAAATAATTATTCAACTCGAGTCTCGTTTAATAATCACACATAAGTAGGTCAAAATTACAAGTAGAACTCGCCAATCGCCTCTATATATATATATGTCCTTCTGATCAATCAGGCTCGAAAATGAGTTTGATAATATATTTTTCAAATTTTCGTTTTTATTTTAGTTCAAGTATTCCTCAAAAGTCATTACAAATATTTTTCTCACTGCTCCTAAAGAACTGAACTTACTAGGTTCACGTCATAGACGTGATTTGGAATATGTTTTTCCCAACTAGATTCGTATACATCGAGTTATATTGACTTTTTTTTTTTTTTTACTCATGTTTAGGATCTCGAAACTTATGTAGTATACGATTTATCTAACATTTGGTTGATGAGTCTATTTTTATGAAATTATATATGATAGATCTCATGGTGATAGTTCTCATGCTCAATGTATTAGTATACAAAATATGAGAAAAATTATGAAATCTCTAGCATTATTTTTTAGGTAAGAGATGACTATCTAATTTAGTTGTAAAAAATGATTGTTTGATCGAATCATTGATCACGAACTGATTAAGAATAATAATGATATTATTATCGTAATAAAAAATGAATTAATTAATCTTACATGACAACTTTGATAACTTAACAAATAGTTCGTTGATATGTCTTATTAGTAGTATATAATAGTATTTTCATCAATTATATGATCAGAGCTTGACTAAAACACATTGTTTAAAGCAAGTGGATTGCTATGCTTGCAACGCGCGTATTCACATTGTGTTCTTTCTTTCTTTTTTTGTTTTTTTGTTTTTTTGTTTTGTCCCTCTCTTTTCCTTCTTTTTTTTTTTTTCTTCTTCGTTCTTTATAATATTATTATTATTATTATTTATTTTCTCTGTAATGAATGAATGCAGATACGCATACTCATTCCCATTTCTTGACACCAAAGGAATGGTAGTTGTGGATGATGGAAGAGTGGGTCCCCTCTTTGAACACACCTTCCCTCCAACACTTGCTCCTTCTCTCTCTTTTATAGGAATTCCTAAAAAGGTATATTTACATATTTTCAAAGAGAAGCATCATATGAATATTACACACAAATCACATTGTTGTGGAACTTAATTATTTTTAAGAAACTGTTCTATCTCCCACTTATCATAATAAGTATGTTACATATACCAAAAACAATTTTATTAATTAAAAACTGAAAAATTATACCAAGTTCCCATTTTCTTTTCATCTTTTCTTTTCTCTCTCCTTCCATGTCTTCATAATCCAGCTAAAAAAACAAAATTCTTTGAGGACCAAATCGTTTACATAAAGCTCAAAGAAGATGGGAGCAACTTTTAAAAATCATTCGCGTGGGAAAGAAACTTCACATAGTGCAGTTATAATTTGTTTTTTTAATTATTACTTTGAGATCCTTTAATTTATTTTTTAACTTTTTTTATTGTGTGTTCTTTTGAATGATTTCATGCTTATTTTTGTTTGATGTTTATTTTTATACTATTTTAAAGATTTGTTGTGTTTACAGAAAGGTAGGCCTGATCTCTCCAGTACTACCACAACGTAGTATCAAATTTTCTTAATTATCATAAATCTTCGCCCTGAGCTTAGATAAAATTCCATGTCACAATAAATTGTAACTTTTTTTTTGGTGCTATTTGCAATTTTATTTTAACTTTTTTTTTTCATTTTGAAAATATATACGACTAACAAATTTATAAATTTATACAACATTTAAACTACTCGCAATAAAAAAGAGAGAAATTCATGTGGGAGCGCGTGAGGATGCGTGTGGCCACAATCATTTTCCTTTGTTTTTTTTTTTTTTTTTGTTCTTTTTGAAAAAGAAAAAATTCAGCAAGGGGCTTGTTTTGAGGTATTTGCAAAATTTTAATACCAAATTTCACGGAGCTTTTCGCGATGTTCTTTTATCGTGATGATCTTAAAAAAAAAAAAAATTCTTCACATTGTTGGAGACCGCCATTATGCTATATGTTTTATTTTTCATTTTGTTTTAGTTTTTTTTTTTTTTTGGTGTTGCGTAAAATTTCAAAAGTATCACATACTTTTATGAAATAATAAATTGTCACCTCATATTGTCGAAATGACAAAAATGCATTTGTTTCTTGGACTCTTAGCAAAAATATGCTTTGTTATAATGTTTGTTACATTTTAACGTGTAAATTTTTAAATTATAAAATGGACAAATTTAATTTACAATAAAAATCAACACATGCCTCGTACGTGCGAAACGCATCTATAAAATCAGTGAGCACATGAAAGACACAAGCTTGCCGGGAATTGCACATCCCATGTCTTTTTCTAAACCGTCGTTGTCTTATATTGTGGTGATCACAAAAGTTTTTCCCCGCCGTAGTTTGATCGAGCCCAGATGTTCTGTCTTCTTTGTCTGTCTCTTTCTCAGTCCCTCAAATAAAATTTTGACACTTAAGTAAAAACACTTAAATTTCTCAACTATTTTGTATAAATTTATACTATAATAATAATTTTTATTTATGTGTCAAAATTTATTGAAATGACAGAGATGAGATAGAAAAAAAAAAAAAAAGACAGAAGATCTGGATTCAGTTTGATCTCAATTGCTATATTGTTTTCTTTTTTTTTTTTTTTTTTTTGCATGTTCTTATTTTAAAATTTAAATTATAATAAAACAAATCGGAATAAAACTGATAGAGTTTTGGCGCGCTGGTGCAACTAGTATATAATAAAAGATGTAGAAGCCCACAATTGAATTAAATAACGGGTGAAATAGGAAAATATCTAAAACTTATATAGCAATAACAATAAATAACCAGTATTTCAAAGTAATTAATATGTTTTCGTTAATTTAGTCAATCACCATCAATTGTTACTTTGTAAGTAATTGAATCACATGGATATTTTGTAATATTTTTCAAAAAAATTGACTATTTATTTAAATTAAGTGTCAAAAAATAAGTATTCACTATAATTTCTCTTGAAATAATCCAACGCGCTCGCCATATGCACTTTGCATTAAGAAGAAAATTCTATGAGAATAATACTAAAGAGATTCTAGCCAGTTCATTCACTAATTATGTAGTGCCATGATATCACGTACAACGAATTATATGAATAAGGATATATGTGCAATGTTGATACCGTGACGACTATTATCACATTAGTTTATTTTCGATTAAGTTTCTTTAAATCCAAACGCTTTTTAACAACATTCTAAAAATTGGCATTATATCAGAGATGGTAAAATCTACCAAGAAAAGCTAGCACACTGAGTTCATTTGTACCGCTTTTCATTTTAACAGAAGTTAGGAACGCAGGCTAATTAAATTTAGTAGTTTGTAATTATGAATTATGATTTTCAGATTATTGCATTCCCTTTTTTTGAGGCACAAGCAAAATGGATAAGCCAAGTATTGTCTGGAAAAAGAACACTGCCATCATGGGATGATATGATGCTTTCCATCAAGGAATTCTATCTCTCAAGGGAACTTGCTGGCATTCCTAAGCAAAACACTCATGAGATCGATGATTTTGAGGTACATTAATATGTATATATATACAAACATATGTATCAGAATTTTAAGAAAATGGCCACGGTTTACAAAATGATTTTAAAAAATAGCAACAGTTTCAAAAATTTTAAAAACTAGTCATGTCAGAAATTTCTGACAAATTTTTTTACTAGTGCCAGAAATTTCCGACAGTAGTTTTATATGTATTTTTGTTATTGTCAGAACTTTTTTACATGTTTTATGGCTAGTTTTTAATTTTATTTAAATTGTGACTATTTTTAAAAATACACAGTCCAAAATTATTATTTACCTAACTAACTTCATATGTATGTGACTGATCATAACAATAGATATTGCATCTGTACGAATATGATCAAATTGAAAATGTGAAGCTAGCTAGTGACACCATGATGCCTATTAAAATGAGGATGGATAGTAATAAAAACACAATATCTAACCTAAAATGAGAAGATATTTACAAATTTGCTTTGGCATCTAGGGTTATTTCAATAATATATTTTGGACATAACTAGTAAATATAACAGCTAGATAATTCTATAAATTAGCTAGGATCTATATAATTTTGCACCTCTTTTGTAAATATAAAGAAATTATTATGAGAACGTATCCCAAAAATTAGCAAAC
This sequence comes from Boehmeria nivea var. tenacissima, assembly GCA_018132145.1. NCBI lineage: Eukaryota > Viridiplantae > Streptophyta > Magnoliopsida > Rosales > Urticaceae > Boehmeria > Boehmeria nivea. Next base: position 7,163,359 of record CM030882.1, read on the forward strand.
CTCTGAGCTTTTAAAGACTTAATAACTAAGTTAAGATAAGAGAAAAGGTACAATAAATCATAGATGTTCGAATGCAAAAGCAAATCACAAAACATGAACAAAGAAAAAGGGCAAATTAAGAAATTAGTTATTTTAAAGGTAAAATTTAAAGAATTTAGTCATAGAATGTCAAAATTAAGAATTTAGCCATAACATACGTGGCGTGTAACATATTATGTTACACGTATGTTACGGCTAATTTCTTGAAACTAAGGTTAATTCTTAAAAAATTAGCCAAAACTTTGGTTAAATTCTTAAAAATCTCAAAGAAAAAAAAGGAAAAGAAAAATATAGCTAAAGATTTCCAAGGTCGCCTATTGCAAGGACGCCGTGCAACTTTAATAATCTCTTTAATTTTCATGAAATAATTATAAGTTGAATTCTAATCTATAGAACATTATTTTATCTACCTATTTCTTGCAGTATTGTGATAAATATGGAGATTATGCTGGATTTCCACACTTGGAAAAATGGAGAAAACTGCTTTGTGAGTCAACCCTAATAAATTCATCGGTCAACTTAGAGACATACAGGGATTCATATGACCATGATTATGAGCTGCTTCAGGAAGCTTTTCAAAGCCCACATTTCACTCAGCAACCAGAGCCTCAAGCTCTTTCTGAACTAAAGTGATTTCCCAAGAGCTCTCTCGTTTTGTGTCACCTAATTACTATGCGTTCACTTTTTTATTATGTAATTTGTTTGAATGTGATAGAGAGATGGGATAGAGAATCTAAGTCCATGCAATAGTTTTACATGGACAACCGCATAATGAGGGCACTCTCTCTCTCTCATTCCATTGCTTAATTTGAAAAAAAATAAAACTCAGAATAATCTTTGTGTTTTGTAAAAATCTTTGTTTTGTAAAAATCTAAGTTTTATATGTGTGTTTTGGGAATTCTAAAATTATCTCTCAATTTATATATCTCGGTATGAAATTGTCTACAAAAGTATTAAGAATCTCATTAATTTACTTCAAAATTACAACAACTGCAATAACTATGCACATATTCACTTAAAAATTACAAAAACTAACTAACATTGCATGCGACTAGCTAAGTGACTACGTGAATAGTTTTTGCAGTTTAACCAAATATATAATTTTTTTTTTTAGTTTTTGCAGTATTTAAGTGAATTTATGGAATTTTAAATATTTTCTCACAAAATTGTGTAATAAAAATTGCGGGGTACATATATTTGAGAGTTTTTAATTAATTGATAGATGATTTTGAAATTCAGTAAAACGCAAAGTTGAAACTAAATTTTTTTCAAAAGAGATTATTTATGACTTTTTTCCTTTAATTTGTTACAGTCCCTCTCTATTTTGTCCCTTCTATATTTGCGGAGGTTGTTCATTGGCTTCCGTAGATTGTTAGGACCATTGTGGTATATACTATGCATTGAAGCAAAAATTAGTGTTTGACCAAATTTTGGACCGATACCCGAAGGCCCAACAACAGAACAATCCCAACACCAAAGGCCTGACGTCCACCTGCCCGAGCAGTCTAGCCCAATCGGCACCCTGCCACCCAACGCGCACGGGCCTAGGCACCCGTCGGCCCTTCAGTCCCAGCACATTGTTGGCCCCACTAGCCGGCCATACTCCAGACCCATTGGCCGGTCACACGTCGGCCCCGCAGGCCAGCACTATGATGTCGGCCCCATTTTTTCATCAAAGTAAGGCATATTGCATATTGTTGGAAATATATTCGAATGAACTTTCCAACAGTGTATCATATGCGCGATTCTGACGTGTAACGAAGAAGATAGGAGCAATCAAAATTCGACACGCAGGAGACCGTCGGCCAGCCAAACCGGTATTACGCCAGCCCCATTGGCCGGCACTATGCCGGCCCTATTTTTTATCATCAAAGTATGGTGTATTATATATCGTTGAAAATATCTTCGAAAGAACTTTCCAACGGTGTATTATATGCACTATTCCGATGCGTAACGAAGAAGATATGAGCGATCAAAGTTCAACGCGCAAAGAATGTTCGCCGGCCCCGCAGCACTGGCACTTTGTCGGCAATGTCACGACGGCGCTTGCCGGCCCCGCAGCCCCGACATATTGCAGGCCCCGTCACGCCGAAACCTACCAAACCCGCGGCCCCGACACATCGCCGGCCCTGTCACGCCAGCATATTGCCGGCCCCGTTGCATCGGTGCAACTACACCACGATCAACAAGTAACCGCCACGATAGTTTCTCTACGCAGAATCTGATCAGCAAAAGACCCATGTTCTCACAGATAACCCACGATCGACCCCATAACCGCCGACAAACGTGGTCGAGGTCAGGGTGTTCTATTTCTACACTTATAAATATCGCCTCCCATGAGGTGCAAAGGGATCCGACCTCCGGACAACCACTGCACAATCATTCACCAGAAAAAGGTACAACACCTCAAACTCTCAAGTGCCGGAGACACCCATCTCCGACACCCCATTTTACCTCTAAACAAGAACTACGTTAGCTTGATTCCCTTAGGGGATACGTAGGTAGCCAAGTCTCAAAGATTGGGTACATTCACAAACCGAAATTACGAACATATTTTGTCCACAGATTCAAGATTCATCATCACATCAACATCTAAGATCATCTCTCTGACCCATGGTTCAAAGCAAGCCCGCTCAAGATACGTGGCCACGTGTCCCTTTTAGTTGGTGAACAAAAAATGCATCAACAACTAGGATAAAATTGAGTACCTTTTGGAGTACCTGTTTCCTGTGTCCTCAAGAAAGAAAAGATTGAAAATGAAGAAAAATGTTGGGATAACTGAGTAAATTAGTATTTTTTTGAATGATGTTTTAAGTAAATAGTCAATACTGTTTTTATTAATTAAGAAATTAGTCATTTTTTAACTAATTATAATGTATTTTCATATTTATGTTCTTAATTCTTTTTATGTACTAGTGTCAATAACTTAACTTTTAAAAATATTGACTATTTCTTTAAAACATAGACTAAAAATTAGTGAAATACCAAAGTCCAAATAGACAAAAACATGTGGCATATTGTACATTTTGTATTGAACACCTAGTTTTTAGACCATTTGTTTGGTGTACACTAGAACAAATATATTGTTTAGACACACAAATGTTTTGTGGCAAAAAATAGAAAACTTGTTGCGAAACAGTTAGTATGAAAGATATTTAGGTCTATTTAGCATTTGACTATTTTCTAGTCCATGTTTTAAGAAAATAGCCAACGTTTTCAAAAGTTAAAAAAATAGACATGAGCCCGCCGCTTAAAAAACTAAGAGCACAAAGGTAACATCATATTGATTAAAAAATAATTATTTCTTTAAATAATTAATACATTGACTATTTTCTTAAAACATCATTTAAAAGATAGTTATTTGTTGAAGTAAATAACTTTTATTTACTTACTGTAGCAAACAATCTTATCTTTTACTTATAGCAAAGCACCTTGAAATTATTACTAATACTATAGCAAACTATATAAACTAAAAAATTTCATTGGCGTATCGACAAATGGGTAAATTTAATAGGGCCAGCTAGGAAATTAGCTATTATAAAAGTACAGTTTGAAGGATTTAGTCCTAAAATATCAAAATTAAGGAAATAGTCATTAAATACCTTAATGGACATAAGTATCCATAATAATTACTTAAAAAAATCATCCAAATCAAATAAAAATTCCTAAAAATTCGGCTCCTTCAACTTAAAAAAAACCAAACCAAACCTACTATTACTAAAATTTTCATCAACTATGATAAAATAAAAAATAAAAATGGCTAATTTCTTAAATTTCTAAAACTATGACTAATCCCTAAAAAACTAGTCTAAAATTTGGCTAAATCCTTTAAAAACTCCATTTTTAATATAGTCAACATTCATAAGCTTTCTAAAAATACAAGTGACACCTAATATATTACTAGTACTTGGCACGTGCTACCCATGTGCCATGATTTTTTTAAAAACTCATTAAATCATAAAATAAAATTAAATAAGAAAAAATTTTATAAAAAATATTATTATTTAAAAAAGATATAGTAAAAACTATTTTTAAAATAAAAAAAATTATAAAATGAGATAATAACAAAACTAAAAAATATTATGATACCAAAAGAGGATAAAAATTTGTGAGATAAAAAAATGTAGGAAAAAATATAGAAGAAAAAACAAGAATAGACAAAAAAAAAAAGAAAAAAAATTGAAAAAAAAATTGTTGGGCGCGTGTGCACATGCACGCGGGCCCCACGCAAGCAGGCTTGTGTAAGTTTTTTTATCTATTTTTATTTTAGTCCTTCAGTCTTACATTTACACCCTTATTTAATTATATTTTAGTCCTTAAAATGTTTAAAAATTGTATGAAAACCCAATTTAAAAAAAAATTCATTTTGACCCCCAAAAAATGCGTTTTTTTACAACAAAAAAAAGCAAGAAATTGCTTTAAAAAAAACGCAACGAAACCTTGGGAAACGCTTTTCGCACTTAATGTATTGTAAGATTAGTCTTACATTCCATTAGAAACCAGTCGTTAGCGATTCTTGAAATACTTAAAATGTCCACAAAATTTCAAAATAGACACTTTTTGTTTGCATATCTTTTTTTTTTTTCCCCTGAAAACACTATAATTATCCTATATGTGTCATTGAAATATAAAGTCCACCTTGAGTTTTCTTTTACGAACTCGTTATGATCGAAAACGAGTACTAGGTATCATATTTCATGCGAACTCATTTTGTTCGATAACAAGTCTTACAAACTCATTTCACATTGAAACAAGTCAATGAAACTCATTTTATCAAAAACGAGTCTTTGAACAACTCTTTTGACTTCGAAAAAAACTATCGCGAACTCATTGTGATTGAAAAGGAGTATTGGAGCTCATATTTCATTATAAAATCTCTTGCAAACTCATTTGTTCAATAACAAATTTTAGAAACTCATTTCTCATTTAACCAAGTCATTGAAACTCATTTGCTGAAAATATCTTTGAATAACTTGCTTGGTTTCGAAACAACACTTGCGAACTCATATTTCATTAAATCAAAAACGTATGTTGGAGCTCATATTTCATTATAACAACTCTTTCGAACGCTTTTTTTTTTTTTTTGTTGATAAAAAGTCTTAGAAACTCATTTTGCATTAAATCAAGTCATTGAAACTACTTTTTATCAAAAACGAGCCTTTGAACTAACGGGTTTTATATGTAATAACTATCAATTTATGTTAGTTTTAAAGATATAGCCTATGTTTGCTTTTGTTAGTAAAATAGTCATACATTCGTGTCTAGATTTTTAAGACTGCAGTCATACTCTAAACTGTTCTTAACCCATACTTAAACAATAATAGATAAATTACATAAATTAAATACATAAAATAACTTAAAACATAATATAATTAAATAAATTATAACTAAATCCACGTTGTTGTTCTTATCGACTTCCTCTCGGGCCGATTACGTGCAAGCTTTGACAGAAAGGGCCATGTTTTATTAAAGCCCAACTCCGCTTCTACGGATGCTTGCATTATCTTCAAGATCTCGTCAATGACGCGCTCAATCTCGACCTTTCCCTCATCAATTTATCATATGTTTTTCTTTCAGTAAGTGCATAACACTTCGTGTAAAACACCCTAGCGATTATAAAGACAGTAATTTTCATTCTAAGACCTCATTGTTCAATATATAACCATGATATTTGTTTTACGACCTTAGTCAGCTTATCTCAACGAAGTTGGGATACCTTTTTCACTTTTCATTTTGGCTTCATACCAACAAAGCAGAACAGGTTCATTAAAGATGATGTAAATTGATGAAAATAACACTTTCTTCATTCTGAAAAAAGTGAGTCAACCAACTGCAACAACACCTCAAGTATGTCATGGCATTTCGTTTTCTTTTTCCGGTTTCCCAATCCGACGCCTAATAATAATATTTATGTACTTCGAACAAAAGAAAGCGTCTTTCGCAGAAATTTACAAGATAACATCAATGGCAGAAGAAGAAAAGAAAAATCAGAGTCTATAATGTGTTTGTGAGTGTTTAGTACTATACTTGACTCAGTATAAGCTGCTGATTCCTAACTCTACCTGGATATCTCTGTCCTCTGGGCCTTTTTGTCACCTTTCCCCAACATATTACACTTCTCTCCTCTTTTCCCACTGTACTATTACTACTACTACTAATCTGCTTCAAAAGAGAAACTGCTGAGCAACCAAGTCCGACCACTGTGTTGGAGCCGGAGAGCGGTGACCGTTTCTGAGCCCTCGAGCACCTGTTTCTGGCAGCGTATCTCGTTGATCCTGTTTCCCAATGAGTGCCGGCTGCTTCCATTAGGCCTCCTATTGTCTGGAGATCCTCAGTCACCTCGTACCTCGACAGAGACGCTAGACTGGGGAGGATCTCCCTTTGGAAGTCCTTCCGCTGCTGCCTTCCCCGGCGGGCTCGGCCCTTCCTCTGCTGACTTGGCGATGAGGAAGTTCCTGTCTCTTCCTCTTTTGAGGGGTTACTTTTGTAGCTGATTTCTTCTGGTTTGGCTTCCGCCAGATTCAGTGTCATTGCTTCGAAATAGTCCATGCCGTCAGGTAGAAGCTCCCAGCAGTCGTCGTTCTTCTTATCGGTCGGGAGTAATCCAATCTCATTTGCGGAATCACTCGATACTGAAGAAACTATATTGGCAAACCACAATAGGGAGTCATGTGAAGAAGCACCAAGATCTTTGGAAGATGTATTTTGTAAAGCAGTTGAGGAGTTGAACGACAAAAGTGAAACGATAGCCTCTGCTGCAATCCTGGCTATTTCATCCTGAGGATCTACATCGTCCTGCCCCGACGATAGCAACGGCGTCTCAACATGATTTGTTTCGGATTCGCCTCTGGGTGGAGAACACTCCTTATTCTCTGGACTTGAAGGGGCATCCAAATCATTTTCAGCTTTGAGAGATGGCTTTTCAGAAAATTCAGCTTCATTTATGGGTGAGTTCAGGTCAATGGGACATCCAAAACCTGTATCTTTACTGTCAACGCTATTCTCTACTGCATGTTCATCCACTGTTAGTTCAGATTCTGACTCGAGAAGTGAATCACAAGCCATGTTCAAATCAAGCACCGTACATTTTCCCTTGCTCTTCACATCACTGGATGGTTTCCGACAGGTTTTGGAGGGATTGCTGATAGAAGCAAAGTTATGAGCAGAAATGAAAGACCTATTATCATCATCAGACACCGGGGTCCATTTACTTGAGAAGCCTGTTGTCTCGGCCTTCTTTGGCTCAAGATCATGGTTACCTGCAGAGTAATCACGCAAAGAAACAGATTCCACCTGGGCTAAACTGACAAGACCAGTATTCTCTTTCCCCTTGTGAGCGGAATTTGCTCTAATCCAAGAAAACATGCCATCTGAATATTCATGCTTTTCCACTCCCTGTGATGTATGAATACCTTCCGAAACTCGAATTACTGAAGGCCATCTAGGTTGATTCGAATTCCAATTTGCATCAGGTAATGACGGGAAGTTCCTTGAATCATTATGCTCTTTAAGCCCATTGTTATCATGTACTAAGTTGTTGTCCCCAGAAAGCCCAGGCTTTCCAACTGATTGTTTGTATCTTGTACCTAACGGCACAGAGGTGATAAAACAGGGGAGTGCCTGAACTGCTATTGGATTGCGCCCAGAGTCGCACAGCTCTCTTAAAGTTAGTGTTGATTCAGAAGTTTTCTTGATCAGAGAACTGTGATCATCAAAAATGCCTTGACTGGAAGCTCCATGTCGGGGTCCATTGAGGCTACCGTTCGGAGGATCAGAAATTCTTCTGCAGCTCTCCAAACCATAGATTGTTCTTTCACTGTACAACCTTTGGTTTCCCTGTTCCAAGGTGGGCAGTCTAAAAGCTTCCTCAAGGTCCTTAGAAGCCAATTTAGAAGCTGAGGGAATATTATCTGCATCAAAACCTTGTAGAAAAGAATTCAACTTGCTACCATATTTCCCTGAAAAAGAAGTTGCTTACAGTATAAGAACGTTGCAATCATTAGAAGACCGACTACTTAGTGAAAGATAGAAAAACCTTTATACTTTTCAAAGTGAAGAATACTAATATCAGGATAGAATTAAGAAATGGATGTGTTAACGTCGCATTGAAAAAAAATCCTCACCAGTTCTGTCATGATAAGATAGTTGTTCCTGTTTTCTTCCAGTCACTGAAGGTATGAAATTGGCCAAAACATCACGATCTGGTCTCTTTTGGGTATTTTGAATAGCTTCCTCTAGTGAAGATTGGAAAACAGCACTTGTCTTTCCCGAAAGCTCATGGCATAGGAGATTACTGTGACTAGTGGGGCCAACAAATCCATTAGATAAACAAGTAGCTCGTTCTTCAAGTTTAGTGGGTACATTTTGGTCCAACGATTGTTTCTGATTTTCCAATACCAGAGCAGGAGTTGCATTTGTACCACAGAAAACAGAGCTTATTAAATTACTGCCAAAAAATGATTTTACATCGCTGGTGTATACAACTTGTGGAGATCTGTTCACAGAACAACTTAATCCCTTGGGCCGTTCAGAAACCTTTTCATCAATGTCGTCACAATCAATGTACTCATCAGCTGGAAGTTGAAGATCCAAAATCTTTTTCCCAACTTTCCTGCACTTGGCTTCTAATAACTGAATGTCTTCTGTACATGCTTCGGCTTTGACAGCAGGGTAAGAAGGACAAGCTTGAGCTTTCGTGCCTTGAACTAAACTCAAGGGTGACCTGATACTTTCAGGACCTGAAACAGACATTTGGCTGCTCGGAAGGTTCATCAAAGGGAATCCAGGGACATGACAATTCTTCTGAACATACATAGATGCTGCTTGAGAAAATGCCACATTTGAATTCGACTCATTGTACCTTACATAATGTGCACCGGATTCGTTCCTTTGTATTTCATCCATCAACTCTCTCTGTCTTCTGTAAAGTCGGTGGAGCTCCTGAATCTGAATGTTCAAAACGATTCAAACGTATTAAAATTTGCAATTTCTGTATTTGTACTCCTGAATAGTTGAAAAACACTTGAAGAAACGATGGGACCGACCAATAAGGCAAGGCTATACGCATTCCTCAACAAATTAAATTGATATTCAGGCTACACCAGCAAATACCCGCTAAATTAAAGATAAGTATTTCTATCTCACTTAGTTCTAAAAAGCTCTTAAAGCTCTTCCGTTGTCTGGCGATTTATCAAAGCACAGCCTCCATATGATAAAATTATAGTATTCGACTCGCTAAACACACCTAAAACTTCTGAATTCAACATGAGAAACCAATTTTTTTTTTCCCTTATAGCATTAAAAACGAATCAAACTTAAGGAAATCACATTGTATAGGTAACTAGTCATTTTGGTGACAACTCCAACAATTATCCGAGACTTAACTCCTGTGTTAATAAAGCAAAAAATATGTTTCTAAAAATACAAAACACACAATCAAAGTACTGTAATAAAGAAAAAACACAGAATTCTATAAACGTCTACGAATACTATGGATGGGGAAAGATTTACCTGATCCTTAAAAATGGTTTCATGCTTTAGCATTGTCTGCTTTAACAGCTCCTTGTTGTATGCCAAAAGATAGTCGGGCGATAAGAAAGCATTACAGAAGTTTCCACTCTCCGAAATTTTGACATCATGATTTTGCGGCCACGCACTCCCAGTTGCATCTAAACTAAGGTTCCTCGGGGCGTAACACCCAGGGAAATAGCTACTAAATTGCACATTTGCCCCCATTTCTAGCAGTAAAAACATCAATATAGCAGTGATCAGCAACAATTTGAGAAGGGGGATTTTGATAAATGCCCGTCTTTTGCCACAATGATAATGTATGTCTCATGTGTGTTGCACTTTTTTAATTTATGCTTAAATTTTACACTACAAACATAGATTGGAAACAAAGAGAGCATAGATTATGAAGTGGCACTGAGAATGGCCTTGTTTTGTAATTCGTCCATTTGAAAACATCATAACCAGACCACAAGCTGAACTGGGAATGTTTGAAAATCTAATCTGGCAATGTTTACTCTAATGCAATTACACAAGTCAATGAAATCATGTCAAATATCAAAGAAATGAGCATTGAAACAAACTCAACTCAAATAAATTGTTCTATTAAAATGAAATCTTAATTGGTTATCCATAATCCAATACGAAATAATTTGGGGATATTCGACGTGGGATTTGAAATAGTTGGTGTGCACTAACTTTGAAAGATCTTCTATTTTTTTATTAAGCCCACACATATTTTTTTTTATATATAGTAAACAGAACTTATATATATGATTTATTTTATTTTTTGCTAAACAAATTGAATATAAATTTAGAACAAAAATAAACGCTTGCAATTAAATTAGACTGAGAAGATTCAAACAGTGGTTGTGAGTCTCAAACGAAAAAAAGAAAAATAAAAAAGTTGAATACTTTCTCAAAACTCACAAAAATCAGGGCAGATAATTAATATTAATAACTACCAAAAAAAAAAAGAAAAAAGAAACTCAGTCTCTTTCCCTGTATTTCTCCGAATGAGTAAATCTGAGTTTCAAATTCATATCCAAATTTCAAGGAAATTACCAAATTGAGAGAAACAACTCAGATCTTTCAAACCAAAACAAAAACAAAAACAAAAAAAACAAAAATACATAATATAAATATATATATTCTGAAATGAAAATATTAAAGTATTAAATAATTTTCGTACAATCTAGAAAGAACATAAATATTAGCAAAATAATTTCCTGGATAAGAGTAAAGATATGAAGAAGAAGAAGAAGAAGATACATATATACACAAAATACATATGTTTAAAAAAAATAAAAGTTACCTTATTTTAGGTAAATGGTTCTTCAAAACATCCTCAAGAAAACTCCATTGACAATTCACTGAAGTCGGAGCTAAAGACTGCCATTAAAGCTCGAGAAGAAGAAAGAACAATGAGAAGAGGAGTCTCAGAGAATCAGAAAACTTCGTAAACCGAAAGAGAAAGGAAAGAGAAGAGAAACGAAACGAATACAAACATCAAAGTGGGTGTTTTGGAAAAAACGCCATGGAAAGCAGATAAAAATGAGAAGGTTTTTGGATCTGCTGGGCCATTCTCTCAAGGAAGATATTGAGAGAGAGAGAGAGGAGAGAGAAAGAAGAGAGAGAAAGTCGCAGACAATAGAAATTTTGCAGAAACAAACGAAACTTACATGAGAAGAGACATGAAAGTTGGTCTCTCTCTCTCTCTCTCTCTCCTCAAAATCTCTTTCATTTCATTTAATTTTTTTTTTCATTTGGATTTTTTTTTTTCTTGAGAATTGATTTTCTTTTTTTTTTTTTTTTGTCTTAAATAAAGAGAATCTAGATTCTCTCCACCATTTTGTATCTGACCATATAAAAGCCAATCTACTTTGGAGATAATTAATAAATAAAAATGATAAATTAAAAAGAAAAATCAAACAAATAGTACAAAGCAAACCTGATTTTTACTTCAACAACAGACACAACAGTCTCTTTAAACTACCTTGATTTTCCCATTTTAAATATTTTATTAAAGAGACTTTATACCCTCTTGTTGGCTGTTGTATTACTTGGTTATGAAACAAAAATAATGAAATTAAAAGGAGTTTTTAAAGGACTTAATTAAATTTTTGGCTATTTTTTTAGGAATTAGCTCTAGTTTCATTAAATTAAAGATTTAGTCGTAACATACGTGTAATTTATGTTACACATATGTTATATGTAACATATTATATTATACATATGTTACGATAAAATTTTTAATTTTGACATTCTAAAGTTAAATCTTTTAAATTTTACCTTTGAAATTACTAATTTCTTAACTGAGATGATAGCGAATTTGAAACAATATATCTTGTTAAACTTCTTATTTGAAGAAATTATTCAAATGTATATTTTAAAATAGTTGTTAATTTTTTAACTTTGAAAATGATTAAATGATTCAAAATTTAAGCATGGTACATTAAAATTAGAAAAGTAAAAAAAAAATTAAAATAGGAACATTTGAATGAAGACCTCAAGGGATAATGACCCATATGTTTGTTTACACCATTCTACTCATTCCATTCCATTCTATTTTTTCACTTTTTTCAACCCTCCAAACCATTCTATTCCATTCCACTTTTTCCAATCATTTTTTTCAACTTTCCAAATCCCTATACAATATCTTTAAATCTCAACCATTTATACCACCTCAAAATTTGTAAAGTCAAACCATTTTTCAAATCATTTTTCAAACCATTTTCCAAACCATTTTCAAACCATTTAGAATGTTCAAAAATGGTTAGAATGATTTCCCCAAACGGGAGATGGTTGAGATTTAAAGATATTGTATAGGGATTTGGAAAGTTGAAAAAAATAGTTGAAAAAAGTGAAATGGAATGAAATGGTTTGGAGGATTGAAAAAGGTGAAAAAATGGAATGGAATGGAATGGGTAGAATGGTTTTCCCAAACGAGGGTTATCTTTTCATTCTTATTTTTTTAATTGGGTTTTTTTTATTGGCGGATTTTTTTTTGGAAACAATTCTGAATAGCTTCACCTTTTCGATGGAACCCGCATCTTAAAAAAGTTAATTTAACGATTCATAATTATTTCTAATATAAAAAAATCCACTAAAAAATTCTCCTTTTAATTTATTATTTCGACTTACTAATACAATTGGTATACTGAATAAAAAAATCTTTATTAAAAAGAATTTTTTAAGATAACTTTACGTTGTTTTCTTTTTCTTATGCTATATTTGTATTTTCTTAATTTTTTATTTGCTGGGATAATTCTATATTTAAGTTATTACAAAATATATTGATTCAATAGTCTGCTTGTGGGTCCACTCGCAGCATTAAAGTATGTAGCATGCTGATTCTGTGAAACTTCTCTTGCATTTATGTCCTATTACTTTCTTAAATTACAAAAATGTACTCCAATTTCTTTTTTTTTTCTTTTGGATTTTTCTTCTTCCCTAGGCAAATGCTTCTTCTATGAAATTTCCCATTCTATTGTTTTTTTCTCTAAACTTAATGGCTACTTTTATTTTTTCTAATTGACCAAAGCTGGCTTGTGAGTTGTGACTTGAATGAAGAAAGGCATTCAAGATTTGAAAAGGGAAAAATAGGAAGAGGAAAAGAAAAAGTGATGGGTTTTAGTTGAGTTTTGAAGAGGAAAAAAGACCAAAAAGTAAAGGGTAAAAAAAAAAAAAGAGGTTTGATTGGTTCATCGGTTACTTTACTCTTTTAGCAGTCGAATACTGATACATCTTTTTCATTTTCTTTTTTTTTTTAAAATTTAATTCGACAACAAAAAAGTTTGAAACAAGGATTAAATTATATATTTAGGTGGTACGTTTTAATCAAATAATTAATGAGGATTCTTAGAATTGTTGCTTGATGAGGCATAAATAATGCAGCAGATTATGGAATAGTTGATGAGTCATTCAGTCCCATCAATGCCTAGAAATGGTTATTATGAACCATTAATTGATGACCCATATCATAATATCTGACCTTATTGCCTTTAATATGTGAAAAATTCTCTGGTGGAAAATAATTGCGGTAGACAATAATTTTATATCGTTAAATTTATTCTTTTAGTGGTTCTCATAAAATAAAAAGGTAAATCTGACGATTCAGAATCGTTGTCTACAGCAATCATTGCCCACCAGAGACATTTCCTAAATATATGTCTAGGTTTTATTATAAACAAGTGACGCTGCAGTTGGTATGATAAAAACTTATTCAAAAGGTTGATAGTAAGATGTGTCAAAAATTACCATTTAGTTTTTAAACTGTTGTGTAATATATTTATATATATGTTAGTTTTTAATTTTTTGTAATTTATTTTTTGTCAAAAAATTATTATTTAATATTTGTATTTTTTCTGTGCAAGCTGTTTAAATTATTATTTTTATTAATTTATTCATAATATAATTTTTGCATATTAAAATGTGAACAAAAAATAAAAATAATAAATATTTTTGTTAAGATTTTATTAAATAAGTTTTTTTGTCATTTTTGAAGGTGGAAGGGGGGCAATTTATTGTTTAACGAAAGTTTTTGAGACATTTTTAAATTTATATCAAGCATCAAAAATAAAAATGACTATAAACAAAAGAAAAAATATATGTAATGACATTTCTAATCAAAATAAATTATAGCAAAATGTGTGTCAAAAGGTTGCGCAAGAAACCTTGCGTCCAATAATATCTTACGTCCTTGTTAAGAAAAAAGTTACGCATGGTAGTGACAATAAGGAAAACACGTTTGTGCATACGGGGCTCTGATACACACTTTGTAACTATCCAAAACCTAAAACAATAATTTGATAATAATACTCGAATAAATAGCATGAATTATAACTTTGAGTAGTCATTATGCGGTTTTGAATTTTTTTCATAGCCGCAGAAGTAAGTTCTACGAGTTCTGGGCCTAAGAATTTTTCTCTCTCCAACTTCATGCTAAGAGAGTAGAGAGCGTCATTTCCGACCATAGAGAGCTTCATAGGCAGTTATTTAGATTGTCTCTTGATAGCTATTTTTGTAGGCGAACGCGATTAGATTTACTTACTCAAGTGTACTCGATTAGGTTTGAGTGATGCGCTCCATTTTGTCATCTGTTCGAGGATGGAAGATGCTGAACTTTAATTGGGTTTTCATAGTTCTTTGCTGGTTCTTTCAATATGCAGAAGAGAGCCTATTATCTCGATTTGAGACTAGTTACTAGTTCTCTGTGGAGTCTCACTATCTCTTGATCATAGATTTCTACCAACCTATCCATGAAATATGTCATTTGCACTAAAAGAAGTGCGCCGACTTCGTAAGTCTATTGATAGTCATCTAGATGGCGTCGTGTCCTTTAGTTATCCTAGGTAGACCACACATGAAATCCATCGACATATGTTCCAACTTCCGTTCAAGAATGCCGAGAGGTTGGAGTAATCTAACGGGCCTTTGATGTTTGACCTTCACTCGCTGGCAAGTGAGGCGCTTCCCTACGACTTTCACCACGCTCTTCTTTGGGCTTGCCCACTGGTAATGATCTTTCAGATCATGGTACATCTTGGTTGCACCAGGATGTACCACATAGGAAGTTGTGTGAGATTTATTAAGGATTTGATATCTTGGGTACATGTCATTAGGTACACACATTCTTCCGTGTAAGTGAAGAGCTCCGTCTTTGACTATTTTGAAGTCCTCCAATCATTCCTTGAGAACCTTGTACCGAATCTCCTCCAAACAAAGGTTGGAGCTTTGCCCTTGTTTGATTTGATCATAGGATGAGCATAAAAAGATTGCCAACTACAATCTCTAGGCTTATATTCCTTATCTCCTTGGCTAACTCATGAGGTTACAATCGTAGTGACATAATAGTTCCCATACGCTTTCCAACTCAGAGCGTCTACTAACTTATTAACTTACCTAGGTAGTGGTGGATATAATAATAATAGTCCTTAACAAGCTCGAGTCATCTACCTTGTTACACGTTCAAGTCTTTCCAGGTGAATATATACTTTAGGCTTTTTTTTTTAGGAGTAGATGTCACCATAAATCCTATACAAGTAGTGCCTCCAAATCTTCTCGTGTTGCATTAGTACCACACCCAGTTCTTGCTTTGACACATCTCTATATAGCCAAAACCAGTAGTCTATGATGGGATTGTCAACACTAAGGCGGATCGTGAGATGTCTTTTGAGCTCTTGAAAGATCTCTTCACATCCAGGAGTTCAAAGGAATTTACTATTCTTCCTAGTAGGGAAGGGTCAAGGAAAAGACAAGTCTAGAAAATTCTTCTATAAATCGCCTATAATACCATGTCAGACCCAAGAAACTACAAATTTCTGCAACCGTTGAAGGTTGTTTTCACGAACTAACGACCTCGAACTTTGATGGGTCTACCGAAATTCCGTCTTTGAACATCATGTGACCAAAGAAAAAGACTTCTTTTAGCCAGAACTCGAACCCTTTGAACTTTTTGTCTTCGAATCTTTTCAAAACAGCTCGCAAATGCTCTTCGAGCTCCTCATTTTTCTTAGAATAGACGAGAATATAATCTATAAAAACAGTATAAACTTGTCTCAAAATTTTTCAAAAATACCGACAAACCTTGAAGTTGATCAAACAAGTCCTCCATTCTCGGGCATGTGTACTTCTTATTTAGTGCAAACTTGTTCAACTCTCAATAGTCGATGGACAAACGCGTCGTATTGTCTTTCTTTCTGATCAAGAGTACATGTAAAGCCCATAATTTTAACTTTGGACTTATTTGTAATGAAAAGTTGCTTTGTGTGGAGTAATTATTCTAGCTTTTGGAAAGGAAAAACTCTCTCCTTTTTCTCTCAAATTGCCGCACAGTTTGTACAAGAATAGGAGTGGTTTCTTTTTGAGTGTAAGAAAAAAGAAGAGTAAGTTTATACTCGTGTTTGTCATTGATGTGAAGAATTTTTTAAATTCAATAAACTCGTTTTAAACGTATTCTCTAGCTCTACAATGGCAGTGTTGAAACGAATCATGCCCGTTCGTGAAGTGAATTTGCTCGTTGTTTCCATATTAGTATCAATCTCAATCTCTCTCTCGTTATTATTTATTTGCGATAAACGATGTGATTAAAATATTATAATGGAAGTGCTTCAACGGTGTAAGCTAAGCAGAAAGCAACTAATGTTTATTGTTGCAGGTTTTTTAGTTTGATTTCTCAAGAGATAAAGATGAAAAACAAAATTGATTTGAACATTTTTATTACCTTTTTTTTATATATAATATAAAAATGATTTAATTACAATAGTTTATGAAATAACTGTATTGAATCGATCTATATATGTGTTAGTAAGTTCAAAGTTATTTTAAATCTTTTTGGTTTACAATTGTTTTAAGGGCTCATTTGTTAAATAGTCACTTGAAAGTCTATGTTTTAAGAAAATGGCCTAAGAATTCAAATATTAAGTTTTTAGCCTCAAATCCCTATGAAATCTCATTTTTATCCCTCATCACTCTTCTTCCAACCTCATGTATCAAATGGCAAAAAAGTTAATACATATTGTCTAAAGGCTAATAACTTAATTATAACAAACTCAGGTCAATTCCTTAAAACTAAAATTAAAAACAGGCCATTTACTTAATAATCTCTTGTTGTAAATCATAAAAGATTTAAAATTTCGTTGGATTACAAACACAAAAACCAATTCTATCCTGGGTTACTATTAGAGTAGACAATCATGTTATGAATTTGCAAATGACATTGCTAAATGGTTGAACTTTAGTTTCAGGGATGAGGAACAAGTTGTGTTACGCCTTGCTTTAAGCCTGAAGGAATGCTTTTCAATTTGAGCCCAAAGCCAATAACTTAAGGACATTTAGGTATAAGTTGAGTAAAAACACAAAAAAACGTTGACGTCAAATCATTGAATATTCATGACAAAATGGCCTACATTTGTGGCAAAGCACAAAACAAGTAAAAAAGCAAGATAAGGGGAAAAAACAAATACAACTTCATATGCAACAAAACTTAGAATTGAGGAATATTTCAAACATTTAAGTTGTGAGCAGAGAGCATTACAAGACAAAAACATGACCCCAAATAGAGGAATGAGTGGACAATGAGGAAATTCAAATGTTTTTAATTTTTAATGAAATAAATATCTCCATAATTTTTAACAAATAAATATTTTTTTATAAAGTTGTTTGGTCGTAGAAATAATGAATTCACTGTTAACACTTAAGTATTGGTGGGTTGCCCAAATAGACCCATTTAAATAAAACTTTTAAAAATAACATGTATTTGAAAATATTAAAAAATAACACTGTTAAAACTTTAGAACAAAAAATTTAGACGCATTTTTTTTAAATTATGTAACATTTTAAGATTTAAATTTCAATATTTTCATGTGATAAAATTTTTGACAAGTGTTTTTTTTTTTAATATGTTAAATCATGAGTTACTTTTTAATAACATATGAAAAAGTCCACTGATTATTCAAGGGCCAGAGAGAAAAAAAATATTATGAAATAGAGAAATACTAAAAATTGGGTACTTCTGTGATGGTTTTTTTTTTTTTCTGTGGTGAAAAATAATTATGGATCATCAGATTCACCTTTTTAGAGAGTCCCACATCTTAAAAAAGTAAATCAGACGATACAAAATTGTTTCCCATCACAAATCCACTAAAGAATTCACCCTTAGAATTTATATAACAATAAAAATAAATACATAATATTTCAAAGTAATTGAGTAACTAGCCAATTCATCAACTACTTGTACATATTTTCAGCAATCCAATCAATTACTACGAATTATCACTATGTAATTAATTTAATAACTTTGTGTTTTGTTATATTTTTTAAAAGATTTGGTATTAATTTAAATTAAATGTCAAAAACTGAATATTTACTATAAATTATCTACAATCTATGGAGAATTCTAAATTGGAAAATTATTTTAAATAAGTGGGTAGGAGGTAAATGGACTATTACTATTGTTACTGGCTATTTTCTTATGTGCACCACCAAATGTGGTCCTTACTACATCTAATAATTTCTAATCTTTTTTCCCTTTTAATTTTTATTTTCTCTACACCAAATGTACTTGGGTATTTTGATGTTTATTTTTTATTTTTAGCTCAAGGAGCACGACGACATGGATGACATTTTTATTGTTTTTGTTAATTTGACGGGAAAAATATTTAAAAAGCGTGTTGGCCAATAGAGCTTAATATTATTATGGAAAAGGGAGAATTTCAAAATAAACTTATTCTTGATAATACTTAATAATCTATGCTCCAAGTAGTGTGCTCCTTTTATTTCTACTCTATATTTGCACTGTAAAATTTTATGGTATAAATTAAAAGTGTAATACACATGATTATCATTGTGCCAAGAATAGGGCATTCCTCAAAATTCCCCTTATGGAAACATAACAATTTGATAATAAAAAAACAAGGATTGAAAAGTATTTTATGATTGCTAGCCCCAAAATGATAGTAGATTCAACATACTTTAGCATTTTAGCTCAACCGAAGTAGCCATTAGATTTAACAGGTTTTAGGAATATAAACCTTTTAAGTTTGAGAAGCAAATATGCTCAAAGCTCAATTAGATTTAGTCAGCTATAGAAATGAACATTTTAATCTAATAGACAACTGCGATTTCTTCATCAACAAAGTATCAGCCTCTCCCACAAGAGCAACAAGGATGAGTTCCACTTGATAAATGATGTTCATGCTAAAAACTTGTTATAGGTTTACACAAGTAAAATGAGAATGTCTAATACAAGAGGGTAGATCGTATTTATAGATGGAGTAGAGGGTTAGATCCGCCTTCTAGGAATTTATTTGGGTTTGTTCTCTTAGATAGCATGGTGTTTCGTGTTGGGACGTAGAGGTTATATCCTCTAGTTGTACGATTTGTTTAGCATCCTTTTGTCGGGTACTAACAGGTAGTGGGACGACGTGTTTTCACGTACACAATTGTCAGAAGGAGGTCTGCGCACAAGGCATGCGTGGGAGACCACCGTTCTTAAGTCCGTATTTATTACAGATCACGGAAGTTTTGCTTAGTACGTGCAGGCTCGAACGTGCTCATCGCATACTTGCTCAGACGTGCTCGAACTTGCTCAGCATGTACTTTCTTGTACGTGCTCCGACTTGCTGAGTTTGGCCAGAACCTCTCTATGACGATTTGATCTTAGTCAAAACGTGCTTCATCGACCGGATCAGGTTAGAACTTAGTCTCGATTCGAATTTAGTTGTGTAAGCTGTAGCCTCTTTGAGGCAGTTTGATCTCGGTCGGAACGCGCTTCGTAGATCGTTGTTGGTCAGACCTTAGTCTTGATTCGACTGTAGTCACATAAGCCGTAGCATCTTGGTGGCATTTGACCTTTGTTGGAACGCGCTTTATCGGCCAAGGCTGGTTGGACTTTTAGTTACAGTTCTACCTTCATCGATAAAGCCAGTTGAACCTTAATCCCGATTCGACCTTAGTCGCGCAAGCTGTAGCCTTTCTGTGGCGATTCTACCTTAATCAAAATGCGCTTCATCGAGCAGAGCCGGTTCTACCTTAGTCTCAATTCGAGCTTAGTCGCGTAGGCCGTAGCCACTTTGTAATGGTATGGCTATATTAAAAACGCGCTTCATGAGCCAAAGCTGGTTGGACCTTAGTCTCAATTAGACCTTATTCGTGGAGGGCGTAGTTTATTAGTGGCGATTCGACCTTAGTCAGAATTCACTTAATCGGCCAAAGTCGGTTGGACCTTAGCCTCTGGATGACTTTGACCTAAGTCGGACTGCATTTCATCGACTTTTTTGGTTGCAATCTCAGTTGTAGTCTTCTTGCCCTTCATGGCAGTCCTTCTCATTCTTGCTCGTACGAGAATTTATTTCAGCCTTCTCAGTTGTGCTCATTCTTGATCATGTAGGCAGGGTCCTTTGAGACTTTCTAGGCTGACTCGATTACGATCTTCTTGCGTTTCTTGGCTGGTCATTCCCGTCCTTGCTGGAACGACGGCCTACTCGGCTTTTTGCTTATGATCATTTTTTATCATCTTGGTGCAGTCCTCGTCGGCTATTTTGGTCGCCATATTATCACTCTTCTTGGCCGATCTTTCTCGTCCTTGCTTGAAGAGAGCCTACTCGGGCTTGCTCATGCTCGGGCATGCTCAACTATGATTCAGCTCGAGTCCACTCAGCCCTGCTCGAGCTTGAGTAGGCTTGGAGGGTACGGGAGCAAGCTTGCTTGGCATTGCTTGGACCCATTCCCACTCGGCCCTAGTCAGGCTCGAGTTTGCTCGACAGGAACATAAATCGAGCTTGCTTAGCCATGCTCGACTACTCGGTTATGGCAATGGTTTTATTTGGTTACTAGGTTACTTAGCTACTCAAGCACGGCAGTGGCTCATGGATGCTACCAATGATGTCGGCTATGAAATCTGTTGGGTCAAGAGCAGTGGAATTGAAATAAGGCTGCTACCCTATTTCGACTGTTTGGGTAGTGGGTATCATTTGAGTACATCAATTTGGCATGCTGTTTTGGTCGACCGCGCCAACGGTGGTGCAAGAGCCAGGGCACCGCCTCTTTGATAGGCCAACCTACTCAGCCAAAAACTTTTAAGGCGCTCTCTTCTAGAACATATGTAGTCATCTCTTCGTCTTCTTACAAGACCGTTACGTGCGATGTTATTGACCAAGAGTTAGGTTAGTTCGTCAGCTAGGGCAAGGAGAGCATTGGTGGCCTATCGATGACACACTTCTACTTCATGCGTTCAATGGGACAAGTGGCAGCGGTCCACCTTGATGGCCTAAAAGAGTTGTTGGACGATAGACATAAGTTCGCAAACTTAATTCTTGAGGACTATCGTTTGCGATAGAGTGTATAGTGGTGGATATGCTCTCTTCGCGGCTCGTTCACTCTCCCAATCGTGTCGCTCGAGTAGTCTCAATACAATGGCCAATTGTTGGTTGCTAGTGAAAATCAAAAAACAAAAGTGTTCATAAGGCCCTTCTTCTAGTGCCAAATATTCATGCAAAAAACTTGTCATGTGCTAGCAAGTCGTGGGGCAAGATGTTCTAACGTACACAGTTTTCAGAATGAGGTATACGCACTAGGCACTCCTGGGGGACCACCATTATTAAGTTCGTATTTGCTAGGGACCGCGCACGTCTTGCTTGGCACGTGTGGGCTCGAACATGCTCGGAGTGTACTTGTTCAGACATACTTGGAGTTGCTCGACACATTCTAAATCAAAAGAAAAATAATGTTTACACTTCAAAAATGGCATGAATTGATTTTAAAACAAAATAATAATAAATAAATAAAAAACTTAAGAAATCCTTTAGTTTAGACCAAATTCTAGAAAAATCCCTCTTATTTTTGAAATTTTCAAAAAAATCATGGTGTTGTCAAAATCGACTCTAAAGTATAACATGATTTCAAGTTTGCGTTGACTCTTTTTTATGGGTAAACTACCCTTCACAAAATAATTAAGTTTAGCCCAAAAAGTCTTAAAAATTGCACTTTAAACCATATCTTATCTTCTTGATCATCTCATCTCTCTCACCTAGAAAAAAAAAAGAAAAAAAATGATCTCAAAGACCTCTTCTAGGCAACCACGACGACCCTGACCTCCCGCGTTCCTATGAAATTCTTTGCAACTTACAGCGAATTCTCGCCCACCCGGTGAGTTCTCGCGACCACGACGAGCTTTTGCACTCCCCGACGAACCCTCTAGCCCCCCTGGCAAACCCTAGAGCTCCCGAAGACCTCTTATGGTCTCCAGCTAACCTTCGCGCTCTATGTGACCTCTCGCACTCCCCAGTGAACCCTCACGCTCTTTGCGACCTCCTCACTCCCTGGCATCACATTCCCCAGTGCATTCCTGTGCTCATGACGACCTCCTGTGCTCCCTGGTGAGCCACCGAGCTTTCGACAACCACTTGTTCTCTCGGTGACACCCAACACTCATTGCTGAACCCCCACACTTCTAGCGACCTCTCGCACTCCCTGACAAAGCCCTACGCTCCCAACGAATCTCTACGCTTTCGGCTACATACCACATTCCCTGGCGACCCCACACTTAGTGGCGAACCCCACGCACTATCGACCCTCAGCGACTCTATCATCATTGAAGTTTGTAGCTGTAGCTTGGTTTCACTAACCATCTCTTGGTCTTTAGTTTTTGTTTCCTTACAATCATTTGGAGCTCAAGAAGACAACCTTCCTCCAAAAAAGCTTTGAAGACAAGGCCAACTCTTGCTCCTAAAGATTTTGGTTGATTAGGATTTTGATTTGGGTAAATTTTGATTTATTTATTTATTTTTTTGATTGGGGTTGATTTTGATTGTATGAACTTGGGTTATGTTTGTTGTGCATTCATTGATTTGGAGTATTATTGAAATTTTAAAAATTAGAGGGTAATAATATCTTTTTAACTAAAAAGTCAAGGCAAATTTAGACATTAGAGTATATTTTAGAGTCGATTTTGACAACATATAAATTATTTTAGAATTTAAAAAATAAGAGAGATTTTTCTAGAATTTAGCTTAAACTTACGGATTTGTCAGGTTTTTTTTTTTTTTTTTTTACAAAATAAAGATAAATAAGATTTAAGAACAGTTAGGTCTTTTTAAATAGTTTTTTATGGCATCTATTAGAGGAGTTATTGATGGCATTAATTTCGATAAGTGTGAAGTTATGACATTTCAACAAAAACTAATGTGATGTGAATGAAATTTTAATATGAATTCGAAAATTCATATAACCTTTTTTTATGTTCTCTTCCATTTATAATTAGTTGGATATTTTACAATATCTGTATAGTATGAGTGATACATATATTATAGGGGTCTTATAGACATCTAAAGTGTTAAATTCAATACATTTACCGGATAGCTTCAATATTGAACAAATTTGTGATACATAACAACTATTAAAGCTTTTCTTTTATTAGACTGTACTCATATTTATGTGGACCCGTATATAACCTCTAATAATATGGTGTGCTAAAGTGCACAAAACAAACTTCTATTCAATTGTAAAATGGAAATTAATGGCTTTAATTGATGGAACATTAAATGTTCCAAATAGTGCAGTAAATGATTATTTTTTTTAAACACTTTCATTTCCTTTCCAAATTGTTTCACCGAGAATTACAGTCTGTATAGCCGTTATGATTTATTTATAGTTGTAAGCACATAAAATAAAATAGGGTAAGTTGCAAAAATATGTCAAAATCAAATGTTTGTTTTAAATGATAGCTTATGTTTTAATAAATTAAAAAAATAGCCATGTTATAAATTATATAATAAAAAAGTGTCACACAGAATGTAACACATTTGTAAACATTTGTAAGATATTATTTAATACTTCAAAAAATAATGAGTAAAATTTGAAGTGTTACAAAATATCTTACAAATATTTACAGATGTATTATATTTTGTGTGATACTTTTCTGTTATATAATTTGTAATATGACTGAATTTGAGGTTAATAACTTAATATTTGAATTCTGAGGCCATTTTCTTAAAACATAAGCTTTCAAGTGGCTATTTAACAAATGAACCCTTTTTTAAATTTTTTTAAACATGAACTGTATTTTAAAAATGAAAATACATGGACTGTAGAAGCCAGATTTTTGAAAGATTTAATTAGAATATGATATATCAAGTTGTACAAAAAGAAACTTCGTGCTTTATTTTGATCTAGTCAAAAGAATTATATTTTTTTGCATGATAGCAAGAAACTAGGGTAAAATAATATTTTGGAATATATCAGATATTCTAATTTAAGGATTAGATCTCGACCTAGCCTCAGTAAGATCATGTCTGTGCATTTCCTTCCTTTTTAAAAGCATTCGACATTGGTTACCACTTCTTCGCCATACAAGAACTAACTTCTTTCTTTTTAGTTTTTTAATTAATTCTTTATATGCAAGACGATTATTTACACTCTTTAATCACGTAAAACCTTTGACAACAGATTTATCTTTATAATAGTATAAAAGATTCTTTTAAAAATTGATTACAATATTTTAATGTACGAGAGATATTTTCTGTACTTACGAGTCCTCTTGTCTATGATTTATTAAAATATTTATCCTCAGTTCACTAATAAAATGCATAAACTTAAAACAGAAGCCTATCTAATCATCTTCTAAATTTCATGAAAATATTCTGATGATGGTTAATAAACAACTATAATCATTTCACACAAAACGTATCAGGTAAACACGTAAACATTTCTTGAGTTTAGGTCAGATATAAAAAATATCCCTCTTATTTTTAAGATTCTTAAATAATACCTACGTTTCTTTAAAAGTGGCCAAAACATATCCTCCGGTCCTTTTTTTTTTTTTACAAAAATCTATCCAAATTTTTTTGAAAATGCCAAAATTACCCTTCTTCCATTTATACAAAAATATAGACTAAAATTTAGCAAAATTAATTAACCCCTATATATAACTAATTGCACATATACCCGACAAATTAAAAAAAAAAAAAAACCTACCCGAATCTCTCTCTCTCTCGTGCTTGTCAGATCAAGGTGGCTGGGGGTTTAAGGGTGGCAAGGGTTTTTCGTTAGGGGGGTAGAGGGTGTTCGGTACAGTTGCTCGGTCGAGGTGTAGGGTTCGGGTGTTAAGGGGTGGCATCACTGGGGGTTAGGGGCGCATTATTAGGGGTCGAGTTTTTTCCTTGTTAGGGTCGGGTTCACTAGGGGTTGGGGCCATTCCATACTAGTTGATCCCTTCTCCCATCCCATATAAGACTATCCCTACAAACCTAGACTCTGTGCATTACTTATTCATCGCCAATTGACTTGTATCCGCTGACTCTAAACTCATCTTTCTCGTTCTCAGCTCATATTGTCAATTTCAACTTATATCCAATGTTTCTCAATTCGTAGTAAACACTGTTCAACTTGTATCTTTTCAGCTTGACCATAAACTTCTTATTTCCTCTAGCTGCCTTGCCTACCCCTTGAGCGCTTGGTGTCATGTCAGTTGCCTTGCCTATACTCTTCGAACACTTTGTGTAATCTTGAATGCCTTACCTACTCTTTGAGCGCTTAGTGTAATTCTTGTGGCTCTGCCTACTCCTCAAGCGCTTGGTATCATCTGCATGGCCCTGCCTAGTTTTAAGTGCTTGGTGATTTGTTTTCATCTAGGTTACCCTGTCTATTCACGATTTCTTGATGTAATCTGGGTGGACCCTGCCTATTTCTCAAGTGCTTGGTGTAATTTGAGTGCTTGGGCACTTGGTTTCATATTAGTTCGGGTTGCCCATACCTTCTCCTTGAGTACTAGGTGATGTCTTGGTGATAATGACAGATTAATGGGTGTTTCACCCTGAAGTGGGATTGGTCTCGATAGTGAATTGGATAGGTTAGTTCACCAGAGACTAGGTCTTATTGTTTAACCTAAACGTCGACATGGTAGTTTTGTTTGCTTGGTTGGTCTAAACTGATAAGGCTCCGAGGTTGTTGTTGTTAGCTAGGAATTTTATTTGCAGCTTAATAGAACAACCTGATTTCTAACAATCTCTACCTTAACTAAAATTATATATACGTTGGTTGGAATTGCTCCACCATGTCTCATGAATCTCTTATTGACACCCATCTTTGCACCTGTTTTGGGTAGGTGCGACCACTACACAATCAATGAGAATAAAAATGCGTTGAGTTATAATGCTCATAACAAGCTGATCATTTTATCTCTTTTATATTGTCCCACACTTCTCACCTTCAATCTCATCCTCATCTAAGTAACTAGCCTTTCGATCTCTTCATCTAACTGTGCTTGTCCACTAGCTTTTTACTTTTGTTGCTTTGTCTCAAACTTTTGATCACTTACTAAACACCCACTTCTTTGCAAATAGGGAAACTTTTCACGTCTTGATTCCACCTTCATAGCTCCACCTATAATAGGTTCACTAAGCAACATGAACATGTTCTTCATGTTCTAACCCTACGTGATTGTCAAAGCACCTCTCACAATGCTCATAGTATCATTCTTCACAGAAATATCGCATCCCAGTGTGTCAAGTACTACCAAAGAAATTAAGTATCTTCTTAACATTGAGACATGCCTAACATTCATCAAAGTTCTTGCAATGCATCGAACATCTTCACTCTAAAAAATTAATTTCCACAACTCTAGATGTGGAACCATTACCCATGAGAACATTACTAGCAGCATTGCATGCTTTGTAGGTGTTGAAATCCTTACTCTATAGGCACATATGAAACAAACATCCGAGTCCAAAATTCATGTATCAAAAACTATATCACCAGCTATCACAAAATAAACATCGCCTTCAGTCATCTTCATGTTCTCATTGATCACATTTGTAACGATTCGACTTTTTGAGCCACTATCTTTCTTAACTTTCTTAAAATGCTCTCATGAAGAAAAAAACCTTAATTTTTTTTTGAACTTAAACTCCAAGTCATTTAAACCAACATAATAACAACACAATAAGGGAATTAAACAATAACATAACTAATAAAATCTTAAATCTAAAACATTGGTCACATCTCGGCCTAGACAAATAAAATTTAGAGTAATTGGCACCTGTGGCCCCTGAACTTGTCGGGTTGCGACACTTTGGCACCTTCTTCTTTTTTTTTTTTTTTAGGCATTAAACCTTCTGAATTTGAAAATCGTTGCAATATACCTGAAATTGAAAACGGACGTCTAATTTTTGGCAGACTTGAATCTCACGTGCTTGTCACATGAGAGTTTATTAAGGGAATTTTTGTCATTTGAAAGAACCAGAATAAAATAAATTTAAAAAAATAGAAAAAAAAAACAGTGAAAGAATAAACCCAAATTCAGGAACTCTTTTTTCTTCTTCTTCAACCTATCGGACAAGAAGAAAAATAAAAAAAAATCACGATGAAAATTCTCTAGCCTATCCCTATTTCTCCCTTTCTCTCTCTGGCCCTCTGATCTCTCTCTCTTTTTCATCTCTCCTTCCTCAACAAAGATCCACACCAAATATTTGACAAAACTCAAAAGCTCCAAACCTCCATCGCCACACTGCCTCTGTCCCCCGACTATCTGCGACCCCATCCTCCATCACCATCGCTGGGGCATCTTGGGGCGACCGTTCAGACGGTGGTGGAGTGAATAGCCATTTGGACTCATGTCGGTGAAGAATGAGCTCAACGCGTATTGATCCTCTACGCGTCGCTGCAACAACGCCGATGTGTGGCGGGGGCTGGCGATGTGCGATGTGTCGGGGCCGGGCTTCGCCGCTGCGGATTGAGCCTGATGGTTGGAGCCGAGCTCGCGAGATAGGGGCGAGGAGCGTCAAAAGGCACGCAGTGTCGGGGAGACCCAAGCAGCGTTGGGGTCGTGGCGACCTCGGCAATCGAGCGCGAGAGCTTGCTGTTACGGCGGCGCTCGATCGGTGAAGGCGTGAGGCACGGGCCTCGCAAGAGCCGTGTGCTGTGAAGGCGGAGCAGCGCGGAGTGGACGGCGTAGGGGAGTCCTACTCGCCGGAGTCAAGCGCGTGGAAGATCTGTTCGAGGACGGCACCACTGAAATTAGCCTCTCTCATTCTCCATCAACGCCGATGAATCACCGCCCAAAAGCTACCCATTCGCAATGCCGAACAGCAGCTCAATCACAACCCCAAATAGCCACCTATTTACGACCCAACAACCGCTCCATTGCTGCCCCAAACAGTCGCCCAGCACCGTCACGCTTGAACCAAGTCAAATCACGCTGTCAGGTTGCGATTTTGGGCGGATGTTAGGTTTTCGATTCGGCGGCCTTTGGGTCGCATTTTGGGCGGCATTTTGATCGCAATTTGGGGTGGGGAGAAGTGGACGGAGATGACGAGATGGACGAAGAAGAGGCAGCGAGGAGCCTGACGGCTCGGCTTGAGTGCGACAATGCTGGGTTCATCATGACCAGCAAGCACGATGGAGGGACGAAGAGGATGACAAAGGGGCGATTTACATTGGAAAAATAGGCTACGAATCTGGGCATTGTTTTGTTGGGGATGAATATGGGTTTAGTTTTTTGGTTGGGATATGATATGAATAATTGAATATGTTCTTCGATTTTTTTTATTGTTTTATTTTATTTTATTTTATTTTTGTAAATTGACAAATAAGCCCCCAAAGAGCCAGTGACATGCAAGGCGCGAGCGACTTTCTATCTCTAATTGGACTGTCATTATCAATTTGGGCCAAAGTGCTACAATTTTTAAATTCAGGGTTCTTAAATCCTAAAAAAAAAGGTGTTAAAGTGTCATAGACCTACAAGTTCAGGGCCATAGGTGCCAATCACTCTAAAATGTAAACATAGATCTCAAACAACTTAATATAAATATAATTCGTTATTTAAATGCGGAATAACACATGTGGTTTCCCATTCTCCATGTCTCGCGACTCCCACGCACCATCGTCGCACAACCTATGACTGATCATGCCATAGATTTCTTACCTACTGTGTGAATGGAAAATATTTTAGTAAGCTAATAGCTCAGTGAGTTATGCAATATGCATGACTATTTAGGCTCAGTTATTCTTTCTTTCATTATAACTTTCTAATTCTAATTCTCATTCTTATTCTTTCTATGGCATCCCCTTATGTAGGGGTGTTCATGGAACCCGACAACCCGATCAACCCGTGACCCAACCCGACAACCCGACCCGAACTAATCCGAACACAATTCGGGTTCAACCCAACCCAACCCGATATTTGTAGGGTTGGGTTAGGACTCAACCTTTCGGATTTTGGGTTAACCCAACCCAACCCGACTATTATTAAAAATATAAAAAATATATAAAATATATATGTAATCTATTTATTTATCTTATTTACTATTAGTTATTTTTTACTTTGTGTAATGAATTTTAGTTTTTTTCATGAAGATGCTCACTATTAGTTTTTTTTGTTGATAAAGTTTAATTTTACTTTCATTTTATCATTTTATTATGCACACTACATTAATTTTTATGGATTTTTTTCCAAAAAAACGAAACAAAAAAAAAGGTCAACCCGATCAACCCGACCCGACCCAACCCGACCACTTAACGGGTTGGGTTGGGTTGGGTTGATATTTTCGTAGGGTTGGGTTGGGTTGGAATTTTGTCAACCCGACATGATCGGGTTGGGTTGGGTTGAAAGGGCTAACCCGTCCAACCCAACCCGTGCACACCCCTACCCTTATGTATACGTACCGAGCGCGTTTGACCAATAGTTTTGCTGAAATATAGCCTTCAAAATACTTTTTTTGGCTCCGAAGCGACTCTAACAAAGTTGTTTTGATCCCAACTGAGTATTTGAACATATAATAAATTATAATAAGTATTAGGGACTCATTTGGAGCTCCAACAAGCCTTAAAAATTCATTTCGTGCAAAAACTAAGTCGTTATAACTAGTTTTGCCGAAATATTTGGTGCACATGTCCTCAGCAACTAAGAGTCAATTCTTTTTTTTTTCTTTCTTTCTTTCTTTGTGTCTCACTCCTGACGTTGTCTCTCGGTGGCTGAGGGTTTATAAGTGCTAGCAACCATACCTATATGGCCCGTAGGTCGAGTTAAAGTAACGGCATTATATAAACCTCACATAAGAGGGTGGTACGACATATCTTAGTAACTTAAGTCTCACTTATTTATTTATATGACAAGCAATAAATAAACATATGCATAGAGACCATTATGATAATATACTTTATTCTTTCTTCTTTTCTTTCTAATAACATTCTCAAGTATCATACATAATTAGATTGAAAATAAAACATAAACATTTCTTTCTTTTATAAAAATTCAACATGATGAATCATACACGTCAATAAAAATCACAGGCATGTACCTCATGGCATGAAATAACTTTAACATTTTCTTTGCAAGCTAATTTATACTGTAGTGAGGTTGCACTCACCTTATTTCTTGAAACACATAAAAATTCTCAAATTTGATAGTTCGATCTCAACGACGCACAAAACATAAAAATGCAGTCTATCATTAGAACTCCCAACTTACATAACAAACTTAATCTAACTTGGACTTGACTTTCTAGAATCTCCTATTATATGAATATTATAGTTGCAACATGTAAATTTTACAAAATTATATTTTTACCCCAAACTATAAAATTTTTGACAAAAACGCTCATCAACGGATTCAATCCAAAAATTTTCAGATTTGAAGTACATGTAAAACCAAACAATTTTTGCTTCTTGGCTATGTCGAAAATCAACGTCTAACTTGTTCAAAAATGACAATAAAAAATCAAGGGCAGAGTTATAAATTTAAGATTTCTCAAAATGGGTTCGGTTTCTTAAAAAGTTTCTTAAAAACTCATAATAATTTTTAAAAATCTACAACTTTTCTCTTTTGAGTTTTTACAGAAAACGTTTGCATCATATAGTTTCTTCATAAACTTAAATTCAGTTTACAACTTAAAACACAAATTTCACTATCTTAACATCAGAATTTGCACAAACGTAAAACTGAAAAGTTGTTCAAAATTAAATTTCTAATGTTTTCTTTCTTCTCGTCAAAATCCAGTGCGGCATTTAAAATATTTAAAATGGCCAAAATTCACTTATTCTTGGACCACCAAAAAATTCACTTATCCAAAAATTACAAAAATTAGTATACATAATAAGCACTCATTCTTGGACCACCAAAAAAATTAAATCGGATTTGAGAACTTATCAATCTAAATCATGTAAAGAAATTTTATTTACCTTGAAATCGTGAGGAATTAACTCTTGATAGCCTTGTGGGTGACTTCTAGGTTTTTAGGCCTCAAGAATTAGTTTCTGTGTATTTGGAGGCTCCTAGAGTTTCAAAATTCGCGCACAAAAGGGCTTTAAATAGACCTAACTTACGTAACAATGTCGTTTTGACGTCATCCGTCAAAATTGCGTCGTTATCGCAGACAAGTTCGCGTACTAAGCTTTAATCAATCATATCTTTCTCTATACTAATATGATTGACACATATAATATACCGTTAAAAAGCTTATTGAAATATCTTTAAATTGATTTGCAATATGCTATATAAAACTTTTATATAGACTAAGAATAATTTAGAAATATAGCCTCAATTCTAAATCTCACAAATATATGTTTCACTTTTCAAATAAGATTTAATATCTAAAAGGTCTGAAATCTTCCATTCTTAAAACACGTCTCATTTAACGCTAGGTAACGTCAAATAAAACTATATGTAATTTATAGTCATTTTTTTACCTCGTGTGATGTTTCATGAAGCTATATGTAATTTTGTTCTTAAAAAAAAAAGAAATTTTAATATTGCAAATTGTCTAATTCACAATCCTTATACAACAAAACTGTGTCAAATTTGGTACCTCGGTCTTAGTTTCGTGTATATTTGACGGCAGATGGACAACTGTCACGTTTTAAAGGTAATAGGTGGACACTAATGAGTGAAATTATTATTTTGCCCCTTCACTTATTTGGTGTAGAAAAATATTTTCTCCGTGATAAATATCATTGTGCGTATTATTTGATTTGTAATAAATATTCAAAAATACTTTATTATTAAAAGCACTTATAAATTTTTGAACAAAAATTATTTATTCCTCATTTTAATCAACTCTGAATTAAAATTCCCACAAATCTCTCTCTGTCGCTGTTTCTCAATCTTCCTTTCTCTCTCTCTCTCTCTCTCTCTCTCTCTCTCTCAGATCTTGGGTGGCGGGGCAAAACCCGAAGAGGGGGGAGATCGACATGGTCAAGCCGCGTGGAGGCGCGTTGGGACGGCGCAGCAGGGCCTATATCTCGCTGCCCCGCGGCGACGCGAAGGAGGCTCGGTGAGGGCGCGACCAACGCGAGACCGCCGGGTCGCGCACGGCAGCGTGGCTGCGCGGCGAACGTTGCGCGGGGCTGGCGCGGATAAAAACCTCCAAAAGAAAACAAGACAGATGGATCATGGAAGCTCTAAACCTGAAATAAAACTTAATCAAAACCAAATAGAAGCTCCAACAAAGGGAAGCCAAAGGCAATCAGATCAAACCCAAAACTCAAAAGCAAAATAATATCCTTAATAGGATTGTTGTATTTTTTCTTCTTATTGTTGATCATATGAAATTAAAAAAAAAAAAATATATATATATATATATATATAGGAAGAAGCGGGTTTTCTTGATTTGTTTTTGAGAGACGTGGGAGAGAGGAGATGGTTTATCTTTAGTTTGGGTGTTGGAGAAGATAAAAAATGAAGAAATAATTTTAATTTATTTTAATTTTTTGAGTTTGCTAAAAATTTAGAAGAAAATAATTTATATGGTTATTTTGTAGATATTTATTAATTTGCTGTTTTTTTTTTAATTTTTATGGTAAATCTTTTATTATTCAAACTAATATAGACATTTCTTTGTTCATTACAATATTGCCCTGATTTAGTTGACCTAGTACCGGTCACATGTAATTTTCTGTCAACAAATCGATGGAATTTGAATAGAAGGATCAATAGGATATAATTTTGTAATTTAGGGACTGCGAATGAGATGTTTTTAAGTATAAAGACCAAAGTGAAATGACACTCAAAGTACAGAGAATAAAAGTAAAATTTACTCGAAAAAAACTACATGTAGTTTTAACAACTATCATAAATAAGAATTTCGATGTAGTTTTTCTATCAAACTACATTAAAACTATTGCATTTTTTTTTATATAACAACAACATGCACAATGACTAAAAAAATATTCGTACTCATTTATTTTAATCTTTATTGGTACAAAATATAATAATAATGCACCATGAAGATAAATCCAAATAATAAAGGGAAATTTATAATAAATAAAGTAAATTTTTATTCATGAGAAAAATGTCATGAACAGCATATGACGGGTTAACATTAGTCAACTCTGACTTCTCATGTAATTCATTTTTTTTTTGTCTCTATAAGATGCTTATTAAACTCTTCGTAGTCTCTTATCTTATGTCTTTTTTTCTGGCAATAGTATCACTCAATATTGCTCCACACTTGCGGCTAAGAACGATTGTCACTCCTATCATGGCACTTTGCTTATGACATGATCCTACATTATCCCATTCGGACTTTACTACAAAAACTTGATCACCGTAAAACGAACTAGATTGCTTAATATTCTTCATCTCCAATAGAGCAGTTGATATCTTATTTATTGTCAACGTCGCATTTCTAACTAAAGTGTAGTCACCAACGTGTCATATGATCACAGTAAGGACTAGGAGAACAACAAAATAATCGACTGATCCTTAACATCTATCTTCACACTCAAACTTTTCTTCTATCTAAAAGGGTCGGAGGGTGGGCCGAGGCCCAAGTTAATGTTGTTCTTCCTCTTACCTCCATTAGATTACCCAGAAATGTGCAATTAAGCTACTTATCGCCTGAGCTATGGCCCTTAGGGCTTCTTCACATTCAAAATTAATAGCTAAATAATGCATTTATTTTTACATGATCTCTAATATTAGTCCCTTCACTCATCTTCAAACCATACAATTACTTCTTCAAATATAGTCTTTGGTAAAGAATTTTGACATATAAATCTGTTCTAACTTTGTCGTAATATAGGAGACTTTTCATTCATAATACTATATTTTATTTTAGGAGCCAAACTTAAACGAATAGTACTTCATGCTCTTGCTTCTGAGTTCTTCCCATTCATCTACTTTCATACTTTTAGCCTTCATCTCTTACAACTCTTTGTGAATTCCTTGCTGCACTTGAACATCTTTCTACATTGCTATGCCAGATATTGAAGTTCATCTTCCCATCGAACTGCTCAATATCAATCAAATCAAACATCTTAATTGATTTTCTCACAATCTCTGTAGCCAAGATCTAATAACAATTGTTAGGAAATAATATTTACATACCAAAAAATACAAACACACATGCAATAGAAAAATAAGCAATAAAATAGTGAAAACACTAGTTGTTTGGATTTCGATCAAAACCATAAAATTTGGATTCCAACCTTTATTCTACAGTAGACAAAGTTGTTTGGTAATTAGACTAAAAACCAATCCAAGTCTGTTTTCTATAGATTACAGTAGATTTATATTCAAAAATCTTGTCCACATAATATTTTAAATTTTTTAACCCAAATCTCACTTTCAAAAATATATATACAAACATTGGATTGAATTTTTTAACTCAAATCTCATTTCAAACAATAATTTGAATTTTCTAACTCAAATCTTCTTACAAAAGTTATAACCAAACATAGATTCAAATTCTGATTTCAAATCTAAAATTTTGAGTACTTCAACTCAAATTTACAAATCTAAATTTTTTAGTTCAGATTCTAATCCAGACGCTTATGGCTCGACAAATTACCTATGTTAAATGTAGATAGATCACCTCAATTAACTATTCATGAGAAGAGATTACACAAACAAATCTCTTAATAACCCAACCCAATTACACTCTGTTTATCTATCTATCTCTCACATTCTCACACAACCTCTTATCTCTGGCTCTTTTAAAGATGAATCAATGGTTGCTTGAGTTAAGAAATTATTTCATCATAAAAAATAAATATATAAATAAAACAACAACTCTTATCTTATACGTTAGGATGTCTGGTAATAGGAGCAATTCTAATGGAATCCAATAGTCTAAGATCGAGGCTTTTGTTGCCGTATATGATTTTTTTTTCCCTTCTCATATTTCGACGAAGACAATGATTTAGTGGCGGAAAAAGGGTTGATATGACTTTCAAATGATCATTTCGCTTTCAAAGTTTTATATATTTCTAAAAAGTAGAAGGATTATAATTAATTATTCCAAACTCTTGTACATAATAATTAACAACGATTTGATACTGTTTTAACTACTTAGTACTTAATGACAAATTTAAGATATGTTTACTTGTCAAAGACTTTTAAACTCAGCAGTTTTTTTTTTTTGTCATTCTTTTATCGGTGCTTTATGTAAAAAGTTAATGTTTTAGACTAACTCCTTATTTGGGGTGGGTATTTTGCCCATTCCATCCCATTTATTGGGATGGAAAAAGTAGTTTGAAAATGGTTTGGAAAAATGATGTAAAAATAATTTGACTTTGCTAATTTCGAGGTGGTATGAATGGTTGAGATTTAAAAATATTATATAGGGATTTGAAAAATTAAAAAAATGGTTGAAAAAAAATAAAATGGAATGGAATGGTTTGGAGGATTAAAAAAGTTGAAAAAAATGAAAAAATAGAATGGAATGGAATTATTGAAATGAGTGGGGCAAACAAATGGTAATTATAACAGTTATATCACATTTGTATATGTAGAACATTGGAGAATTAACATTTTTTTTTAATTTTATGTTTTCTTTTATTTGTGGCTTAAAGAAGATAGTTTTTTAGCCAATACCGAGAGAAACTAATGGACTTTCCACTTTCGCATGTTTAAATTAAATCTTCGTTGTGATGAATAAATACCATGCTCTCTATGTGTCCTCTTGATCATAACGCATTTGGTTAAATGGATAAAACTTAAAGTGTGACAGTGACACTGTGATATCTAATTCCTTACGCAGTCTATTAAAAGTAATGGCATAACGTTACTTTCTCTTCTCATATGATACTTTAGTTAATACATGACTCAGCTTCATATTTATCTACCTTGATCAATAATTGCTAGCTGTGTTCAATTAGCATCTCTTAAAAAAACAATTTAGTTTATTTCATAAAAAGAAAAGCAGCATTTTTGGTTCATAAAATTTTATTTATCTCAATCGGAGTAGTATATAATTGTTTCAAAAATTGAACGGAACGAGGGTGAGAATTGTAGTAAAAAAAAAGAAAAAAAAAAAGAGGACAACTTGCTAAATTCTAACGAGTTCATGCGTAACTGGATGCAATTATTATTATTATTATTTTTTAAATGAACATCCATTATCAATTTGTATCTATAGTTTTTCGAACTTTGTGTGTTTAAGGTGCTTATTGCTCTTAGAAGGTTAAGGACAATCAGACTCAATAAATTCTTGTATTAGTTATTCTTTTCACTAAAGACATAAATGTCTCTGAGAATAACTAGTAATCTCAATTTTTATCACAAACATTTGTAATTTCTCCCCTTCAGTTTACTTTTGAGGAAAAAAAAATGTTGAAGAGTTTCCTTGATTTTCTTTAAAAAACTCT
Source organism: Boehmeria nivea var. tenacissima (assembly GCA_018132145.1). NCBI lineage: Eukaryota > Viridiplantae > Streptophyta > Magnoliopsida > Rosales > Urticaceae > Boehmeria > Boehmeria nivea. The sequence continues at coordinate 7,199,986 of CM030882.1, forward strand.
ACAAAATTTTTCAGGGAAAAAAAGGAAATATATATTTGCCTAAACTTTTCTCATCTTTCAGCGACATTTAACCACCAAAATTTCATAATCATAATACTTCTTAAAATTATGTTAACACCTAAATTTGATGTTGATGTTTAATTTTTCTCTACAGCTTGATGTTTTTTTTATTTCTCCTAAAGTTGATTTGAAGGGGAAAAATCGCAAACATTTCAAAGTATAGAAGAAATAAATATCTTAAATGAAAATTTTAGGGGACATTTGGCATTAACAGTAGATAAGAAATGTAAGTGGACCTTAAAGATTGGGTAAAATCTTTGATTCTGAGACGTTAAATTTTTAGTAACATTTCTTAAAAAGGTTAATCTAGTATCCATAATCATTTTGAATTTTAAAGTCCCCCTAGCGAAGATTTTTTCTTAAAATTGTTGACGAAAATTCCAATAATTTTAATAAATATTATATTTTAATGAAACAAAAAACGATAAATACTTTAACCGTACCAATCCTAAAAAAATAATGTAACCGTTACCGTTTCGTTTTTGTTTTTGTTTTTGTTTTGTTTTTGTTTTTTTTTTTTTTTACGGAATGGTGAAACAATAACGGTGTACCTTTTTCTTAATTTTTCTTTTTACCATAGACTGCCCAATTTGAATGGAAATGGTATTACAATGACATTTTTAATGGAAGTGGTATATGTTTCCGCCATATGTTATACGTTTTTTGCTAAAAAAAACGACACATAAATGGATTTTCCTGTTTCCGTTTTCAGTATATAAATAGTACATTTGTTGGCCTTGAGTTAGCAAATACTAAAAATATTCCCTAGGTTCTTGCAAAATTTCATGAATATCCCTTCTGTTTATCATAATACAAAATATACCTCATGATTTTTTAATTTAATTTAAAACTATACATTCGATTGAGTAAGAAGTACATTTTTTCCTGAAACGCTTTCAGTGCTCTGATTACTAGTAAGTTATTATTGTTCAAGAAAGTACTTACGTCGTCAATTCTGGTTAAGAAATAAAATTCACATCTTATTAATTGAATATATAATTTTGGACTGAATTAAAAAACGAAATGATGCTTTTATATTATGGTAAACTGATAGGATATTCGTGGAATTTTGTGAAAATCTAGGGAGGGTTTTTTGTATTTTTCCAACTATATATCATAGAATATAGAGTGAGAAGTCTAATAGCTAATAAGCATCTCAAATGGTGCTCATTGTGTTGTTGGATTAGAAATTAACTTTAATCTTCATGCAGGGCCACATAATCATAATTAAGAAGAAGTTTTTGTTTGGATAGAATATAACTAGCAAATTCTAATGCCACTGATGTACTTAGAGTTCACTTCGAAGTGACCAAAAACACTAAAAGACTTGCAACTATCATGCCAGCTCAAATAACACCAACACATGTGACAACAAGGTCTTAAATCCTTTGAGTGTCTAATTAAAACATAACAGAAATTACAAAACATCCCACCATGATCTCTAGTCAAAGTGGCTCATTTCCCAGAAGCCCTTTCTTTTTTAGATCAGAAAGAGAGACACATAGAAGTGTCTCTTTCATACCGTATCAAAAAAAGAAAAAAAGAAAAAGAATCAAAGTACAGAAAACAAGAGGCATAAACATTCCTTGATCACGTCCCACAAACTAGCAGTACTATTAATATAGTATTACAAACCTCATTGACAGAAGACTGCAAACGTTAAGGAAGCTCTGAAACACACATATATATAGTAGCAAAACTATATGTAGAGACAGTGAAACGTCAAGCTCAGAGAGCCAAGAGAAAAGCTCTAGTTGTAGTTGGACTTTGCTCTTTGATTGGTGTTGTCAATTGGGTATTTCCTTGCATTTTTGACTATTTTGGTGAGAGCTGCTTGGCCAAGGTCAAGGCCACAAACATCAGCCAAGCGAACAAGGTAGAGAAGAACATCTGAGAGCTCTTCTTCCAAGTGTTCCTTGTCATCAGAGGTCCAATTAGGAAGTCCTTTTGCAACTTCACCTTTCCATTGAAAGATCTCTGAAAGCTCTCCAACTTCTCCAACCTATACACAAAAAATAAGAAGAAAAACAAATCCACACATGTTAACATTAACTATATAGTTTTTTAGGGTTTTTTATTTTATTTTATTTAATTACTTACAAGTGCTAGAAGGAGATTCCTTGGACTGTGATATTGCTCCCACCCTCTCACTTCAGCAAACTCAGCAAGCCTATCTCTGAGCTCTTCAAGTGAAACATTTTTTGGTCCCTTTGAATTTTCATAAGACTTCTCCATTCTGATCCCTGCAATGACTTATATGCTATAAGCTTATAATAAGTTGTGCTTGAGCTTGTGTTGTGTGTGTGCCCAAATTTAAAGACAATGGAAAGAGAGAGAGAGTGAAAGAGAAAGATACTATTTAGATAGTATTTTTTTTTTCTTTTTTTAGATATATCTTCTATTACTGAAATTGACATGGACTTTTAGAGTATAGTGGATGGCACTTGAATGTTCCCTCAAAACACTAATCATGTGAGGTATGGCAAAGATGTCTATATCTTTTGCATCCATGACTTGAAACCACTTATAGCCCACTCACCATATCACTCACCCTCTAATTTATCCTTCTTTAAAGAATCTAGCCTCAAAATAATTTCTATTAGAATCTACCTATATTTTTTTCTTTAGGCCATTTTGGATTCATCTTCCCATCGAGTTACGTATATAATGAAATGGTAGATTTTCTTTCTTGGACCTAGGATTTTAAAATGCCTAGAGAATCCTAGCTACTAAGATCTTGTATTTTAAAATCGATACAAAAAAATGAAAATAGCCATCATTTGATTTGCAGTGTCTGCTACAATTTAATGATTAAATAAATCAGAAAATCTAATATATGGACAATTTTAGGGGTCGAAATATCACCGAATCAATTCAAAAGCATTCATGTCCTTTGCGGTTGTGGTTTTGTGCCATGTTTTTTATTCTTTTTCCTTTTCTCATGCTCTCGAAATTAAGCATCATGACTCAAAACATATCCTTGAAAGAAATTGTACAAACTTTCATAGTCATATGCGTTGCTCGTTGGCCTGCACCTACCTCGGTGTCGGTTGGCAGTGCCTTCTATAATGCCTCTCTCTTTCTCCCCATACTTATATTTGCAGATTTATGAGTTGTACTTTTGTGATCAAGATCTCAAAGCAAGCCAATCCTTTGTTGCTCTCCTTGAAATAAGGCCACAAAAACACAAGGCCTCTTTAAACATTCCAAATACTAAATTACAATATAGATTATGATCACATGGCCGTAATTTGTTGGCAGGTCAAAACTCAAAAGGAAATTTTGTAGTCCATTGTTGCCATCATACTCAATGCCCTCTCATTTAATATTGGCAACTTACTAACTAACACTATTGTGATATGTTTTCATGGCCATTATGACAACTTTGTGTGGGGGCATTTCCCAAAAACCATTTAAATGCATTTCCAACACCATTTTCTTTGTTGCCCCCAACTTTCTGATTCCTTCTTTCCACCTGTGTGGCTTTGCAACCATTTGGGCATTATTCTTTTCTCATGGTGATGAGCTGATTCATATATTCCTTTTTTTTTTTTTTTTTGTTCTAAATGAAGGGATAAATGCAATTTCTATTCTGAAACAACAACACATGCAAATCAGAACTCAATCTTTATGTAGTCTTCGACTATCTTTGCTGACCCCAACTTTTTTCTGTCCTTCTCTCTTCTCCTATGGGCAAATCTATTATTATTTTTTTCTCTTAAATATATATATATGGATATGATATCGAAACTAGATAATCCATAGCTTATTAATAAAGTATCCTGATTGTGATGGGATTATTTGAACATGAGCAACCTATATCAAATCACTCGGAATTTTAACTAACGAAATCTAATTCGAATGAGTGTCATTTATTTATTGGATATATAATATAATAAAAACAAATACATTATTTGTAAGCATAATATCGATCCTATAATGCGGAATAAAATAAACAAAAGGATCGAAATCAAAGGACCCGAAAACATCATACCTCCGGCCATTGTTGATGTCGGAATCGATGACGGTATTTGGTGCTTCTAAGCTCTCAGTTACCTCCGTATAGATGGTGTATAATTTTCAGAATAGGCAACTGAGCTTAGGGACCAAAACTCAACCTATATAGCCCAAGCTTCCATCAAACTTAAGGTCATCAATGAGACGTTACCAACAGAGTTTTAATGGTCATTGAAGACCATTTCAAGCAATATAACTGATGCATCAATTCTGCAAACGTTTTTCTAATAAATAGAAAACGTTATATTGTTTTCTAATGAAAAAACGTTACATTCTCCCACTTGATGCATATGTTAACCTTTAACTTTAATAAGAAACAAAACACATGAATCATAGAGATAAGTCCTCTCAATACGAGTAATATCAACTATGTATTACAATGTATTAAGCTTCTCAAGCTCCTAATGTGGTAACAAAACTTAATGAATAAACCCAATGTTTATTCTTGGTCCAACTGAAGTATATTTTCTCAAACAAAATAAAATTGTGTACATGAATATGAGAAAACATCTGAATGCGTAAGAGTTTCATTAATAACTGAATGTATATATACAATTACAAAGTGGAATCAAGTCCCATTTTCTCTACATGATCCTTGAATTTCTATGGTGGCATGCCTTTAGTCAAAGGATCAGCGATCATCAATTCAGTGCTAATGTGCTCAATGACCACTTTCTCTTCTTTAACACGTTCTCTTATGACTAAGTACTTAATGTCGATATGTTTACTTCGACTTCCACTCTTATCATTCTTAGCCATAAAGACAGCAGCTGAATTGTCGCAGAAAATTCTCAATGGCCTAGATATAGAATCCATAACTCTAAGCCCAGAAATGAAACTCTTAAGCCATACACCATGTGAAGTAGCTTCAAAGCAAGAGACGAACTCGGCTTCCATGGTAGAAGTAGCAGTCAAAGTTTGTTTGACACTTCTCCATGAAATAGCTCCACCGGCCATAATGAAAATGTACCCAGATGTTAATTTCCGAGAATCAACACAGCCAGCAAAGTCTGCATCTGAATAGCCGATCACATCCAAAATGTCCGTCTGTCTATACATAAGCATGTAGTCTTTGGTTCCTTGAAGGTACTGCATGACTTTCTTTGCAGCTCTCCAGTGGTCCATACCTGGATTACTTTGATATCGCCCTAATACTCCAACAGCATATGCAATGTCAGGTCTAGTACAGACCTGGGCATACATAAGGCTTCCGACTGCAGAGGCATATGGAATATTCTTCATGGATTCTCTCTCAAAATCATTCTTTGGGCATTGGCTCAAACTGAGCCGATCACCCTTCACAATTGGAGCAACACTTGGTGAACAATCTTTCATCTGAAATCTCTCTAAAACTTTGTTAATATAGGTTTCTTGTGACAGTCCTAATACGCCACGAGGTCTGTCCCTATGGATCTTAATGCCAATGACATAAGATGCCTCACCCATATCTTTCATATCAAAGTTTTTTAGAGGGAAATTGTTTCACCTCATGCAGCATACCCTTATCGTTGGTTGCAAGTAAAATATCATCCACATATAAAACAAGAAAGCAAATTTTGCTCCCACTGACCTTCTGGTATATACATTGATCTATAGGATTTTCAACAAAATCAAATGAAGAAATTACTCCATGGAATTTGAAATACCATTGACGGGAGGCTTGCTTTAAACCGTATATGGATTTCTTAAGCTTGCAAACCAAATGCTCACCATCATTAGAAGAGAAACCTTCAGGTTGTTTCATATAAACTTCCTCTTCTAGATCACCGTTAAGGAAAGCTGTTTTCACATCCATCTGTTCCAACTCAAGGTCAAAATGGGCAACTAATGCTAATATGATACGAAGAGAATCTTTCTTGGATACAGGAGAGAAAGTCTCCATGTAGTCGATTCCTTCTTTTTGAGTGAACCCCTTAGCAACGAGTCTCGCTTTGTATGTCTCAATGTTGCCTAATGAGTCTCTTTTGGTCTTAAAGACCCATTTACAGCCAATGGCCCTCGCCCTACTAGGCAACTCAACAAGGTACCAGACTCCGTTGCTTTTCATGTAATTCATTTCTTCCTTCATAGCATCGTGCCACAAATCAGACTCTTTGCAGCTCATGGCTTGTGAAAACGTTTCGGGATCATTTTCGGCTCCTATGTCAGATTCTTGTAGATACACAACATAATCACTAGGAATCGCCGATTTTCTTTCTCGAGTAGATCTCCTTAATGTTGAATTATTATCTCCCTGAGGAGCTTGTAATTCAACTGCTTATTCAGGAATTTGAGGTAATTCATGAACAAGTTGACCAACTGGAAAGTTCTCAGCAGCTTGTGGAACTTCAATGACTGGTTGTTCAACACGAGTCTGAACTGGAGGAGTGTTATGAACTATCACCAATCTATCTGATGACGTGGAAGGTTGAGATTCTGTATGATCATGAGCAGGAATTAAGTCATTGAGCCGATCTCTCCTACTGATCACGTCATTTTCAAGAAACTTAGCATTTCTTGATTCTACAATCCTAGTAGTGTGAGATGGACAGTAAAATCTGTAACCCTTAGACCTCTCGGCATAGCCAATGAAGAAACCACTAATGGTCCTTGGGTCCAGCTTCTTCTCTTGTGGGTTATATATTCTCACTTCAGACGGACATACCCAAACACGCATATGTCGCAAACTCGGTTTCCAACCTTTCCATAGTTCAAAAGGCGTTTTAGGAACAGCCTTAGTTGGAACTCGGTTTAATATATACGCTGCCGTCTTTAGTGCTTCGGTCCACAAGGATTTAGGAAGATTGGAGTTGCCAAGCATACTCCGCACCATGTCCATAAGTGTTCTGTTTCTTCTTTCTGCAACACCATTCATGTCTGGAGAACCAGGCATGGTGTATTGAGCAACAATTCCATGCTCTTGAAGAAACTTCGCAAATGGACCAGGTACTTGTCCATTCTCAGTGTATCTACCATAATATTCTCCACCTCTATCAGATCTCACTATTTGTATTTGCTTTCCACATTGGTTCTCAACTTCAGCCTTAAAGACTTTGAAGGCATCCAATGCTTCATGCTTGTTGTGAAGCAAATACACATACATGTATCGTGAGTAATCATCGATAAAAGTGACAAAATATTTCTGACCATACATATCCATGTCTGGACTGCATATATCAGTATGTATGATTTCTAATATGTTCAAACTTCTATTAGCACCTTTCTTGGACTTGTTCGCCTGCTTTCCCTTAATGCAGTCTACACAAGTCTCGAAATCAGTATAATCAAGAGTATTAAGTACTCCGTCATTTACTAATCTCTTAATTCTGTCTATGGAGATATGACCTAATCTCCGGTGCCATAACATAGAAGAGTCCTCGTTAATATCACACCTCTTAGTGCCAGTGTGAACATGCATTGAACTATTAGTGGCATCATTTTGCAAGAAAATGCGATAAAGACCATCAGACAAAATACCATTCCTAACACATTCAGATTTATAAAATAAACTGAAAGATATGTCTTTAAAATTAAAAGAATATCCAAATGGTACTAGTCTTGAAATAGAAATCAAGTTTCGTGAGAAACTTGGTACATAAAAGGTCCTTTCCAAAGTTAAAATAAAGCCACTACTTAAGGTTACAATGCAAGTTCCTATAGCCTCCACATGTGAGCCCATCTTGTTGCCTGATAAGATGCTTTGCTCACTTCCCACTGGCTTCCTTAGATTTTGCATACCCTGCAAAGAGTTTGCAATGTGGATTGTAGATCCAGAGTCAATCCACCAGGTGTTAATATTAACATTGACCATATTAGACTCATAACAAATAAATGAGGATAGATTACCTTTCTTCTCAAGCCATTTCTTAAATTTAGCACAATCCTTCCTTTCGTGTCCCTTCTTTTTACAAAAGAAACACTTGTTGGCTTTCTTAATATCAGAATGAGGTGGTACTTTACCTTTCCCCTTCTGATTAGCCCTAGAAGTGGTGGCTTGAGAATTGTCAGAATTTTCAGTTTTGTTCTTTCCCTGGACCGTTGCCAGCATAGCACTTTCTCCCAATTCCATCACAAGCCTCTCCTCTTCTTGAACACACATGGTCATTAACTCGTTAATGGACCATTTATCCTTATGTATGTTATAAGAGATCTTAAAAGGCCCATATTGATGTGGAAGGGTGTTCAGAATGAAGTGCACCAGGAAAGTCTCTGACATATCTACCTCAAGTTTCTTAAGTTGAGCCGTTATGTCCCGCATTTTCATGATGTGCTCACGCACACCCTTAACGCTTGTGAGACGTAAAGAAGAAAATTTCATAATTAGGGTGCTTGCTAAAGCCTTTTCAGAAGTGACGAATTGATCGTCAATGGCTTTCAGAAGATCACAGACCTTTTCATGCTGATCGACAGAACCATGAATGCCAGCAGAGATTTTGGTCTTTATGAACATAACTGAGAGCCGATTAGATCGCTCCCACTTTTCATAAAGATCAACTTGATCTGGTGTGCTTTTTTCAGTAATAGCAGGTGGTTCGTCTTTCCTAATAGCATAGTCAATGTCCATCCACCCTAAATGAAGGAGAATCCTTTCTTTCCAAATTTTATAGTTATCACCTCTAAGTTCAGGAATGTCTAGGCGAATATCAGATAAACTAGCAGGTTGAGAAACTGTAAAGATCGAAATTGCTTATGTTAGAATTTAAGGCTACTTTCTAAAATCGCATGTAATACCAATGTAAAACATGCACAAAAAATTAAATCTAATGACATAAATATTGCCTGTGGGCTAAATTTTTACTCAAGTAGATTTATTAGTTTCTTTATGATAGTAATATCAAATTATTCTCATTTTATGGGTACATTACAAAATAATTTGATATACTATCCCAAATATGATAAAACTACCAAACTATATTCCAATTCATAATCCCTATGGGTAAACTATGAAAATAATTTGATATTTTATCCTAATTAATTATATAAATATAATAAAATTTCTTGTGGGATGAATTTTATTATATTAAGTATAATTAATCACAATTTTATGTCTTATTCCTTATGTGACCTTAAATTCAATCTTAATATATAACTTTAATTAATTATAGATGTTGTGGCTAGTCTCTAATTAATTAAAATTATATTGATCACAAGACAATTTAGGCTAGACTAAATGCCTAAGAACAATTATTCGTAATTTTATTGTTCACCTAAATAATAATCTAAATTTATTTAGTGAACATTTTATGAATCTTAATGTGCCAAAAATTAGACACTTAACTAAAGTTTTATGAGAATAATCCTAAATATTACAAATTTTAATAATATCTAGACTTAATGATATGTTATAATTTGTAAATGAAATAATCATAAATAAAATATAAATTGCATAATTAAAACATAAATATTATGCAAAATTATATTAATAACCTCATTTATAAAGCATAAAATAATCATGCATAATATGAGATTAAAATAAAATCATACATCTTATATGTTGACTTAATTAGAGCAAAATAATCAAAATGCTCAATACTTAATTATTTATGTACAAAACAAATAAAATATAATTGCATGTATAAATCCAAAATATACATACAAAACTTATTAAATTTAAGCACATAAATAAGTTAAATATACCACAAGTACGGAAGTCAAACATATATATATACATATATATCAACACAGTATACAAAAAGGCCAAGATAAAGAAAACTGCTGTAAAAAACTTTGATGAAAATGACAGCAATTGGCAAAACGACATCTGCCCAGAAAAACGACATCTGCTTCAGAAAACGACATGTCGTTCAGAAACGACATCTGCAGCAGAAACGACATTGTCGTTTTTCAGGTTGTCTTCAACCTCCAGACGGGTCAAAACGACCCGGTTGAGACCCGAATCAAAACCCGACTCAAAATCAGCATTTTTAACGTCAAAATTGATGCTTAATATTATATAAACGTTAGAAAATGAATTTCTAAAGGATTTCTAACATCATATTGCATCAAGAAGCTCAAATAAACAGCCATGAACGGCCATGAACACAAAAAAATGGCCGAAATTATCAAAAACAAGGCAGAGGTATAAACATGCTCTGATACCAAATGTAAGCATAATATCGATCCTATAATGCGGAATAAAATAAACAAAAGGATCGAAATCAAAGGACCCGAAAACATCATACCTCCGGCCATTGTTGATGTCGGAATCGATGACGGTATTTGGTGCTTCTAAGCTCTCAGTTACCTCCGTATAGATGGTGTATAATTTTCAGAATAGGCAACTGAGCTTAGGGACCAAAACTCAACCTATATAGCCCAAGCTTCCATCAAACTTAAAGGCCATCAATGAGACGTTACCAACAGAGTTTTAATGGTCATTGAAGACCATTTCAAGCAATATAACTGATGCATCAATTCTGCAAACGTTTTTCTAATAAATAGAAAACGTTATATTGTTTTCTAATGAAAAAACGTTACATTATTAAGTTTATAAAGTAGTCAAATATACAAATGTCACACAATTCTTGCTATTTTTTTGTTAAAACTTATGAATTTGATCATTGTTTGACCATAGGTGCAAAGCAATCCAAATTCCAAATGATTAAATGAGTATGTTTTGTACCACAAAATGCTAAGTCATCTACATTGAGAAATGAACAGTTTCATTATTATTATTATTTTAATTTGGCAATGACAAACGAGCAATTTAAATTATTAAACAAGTATACATATTATAGTGACTCTTGGATTTCAGCTGTCTCTATTTTTGTTAGTTGATAGTCATGGTGCAGAAACAGTTACTAGAACTGTTTTTACGATTTTCGGTTAACAGTTTTAGGAAAATCAGAAGATAATTGGATAGTTGATTGGTGTTCCTTACACCATCGTAAGATATCGAAATCCACTTCCCCCATATCCACCCATGTCGTGTTTAGGTACTTTTGCATTTCCACAGCTTGCGATGAGGAAGAACTCGAAGTAGCTAATTGTGTCGTGCTCCTCCTTGCTTGCAGTATAGCTGTATTGTAGTCTTCACAGGCGATGGGTGGAAAGTTAACAAGACATCCTGCTATTGCGTTTCTTCAGCTCTAAACTCATCCTCGTATGACTTATAGAAGTTATTAAATTTTTCATATGCATCATCATAAATTATGTTAGTTGCTCTGTCCGGCATATTCATATTGGTACAAATAACATATAGCAGTATTTTGTTATATGATTCAAGCTTCCAACGCGGATCTAAAATGAAACCGAAGCTATAGAGGTACGAGATTCGCTCCCAATACTTCCGAAACCTCTCTTCCATTTTCGCTATTCGAGTCTTCAACAATGGAACATCGTTATGTTGAGAAAAAAGATATAGTAAACTCTAAAATTGAATGTAAAGCTAAGTTACTTGTAGGAGGGTAAATTACAAATAAATTAATAGTGTAGTTATAAAAAGGTTTTAAGGAAAGAGTGAAAATTTGGACAAGTCATCTAGTCATCGTCGTTGAGGCTGTCTTGACCAAGCTCACCATGTATCCAAGTTGTGAACACATTTCTGTATGAAAAAACTGAATCAATCATCAAATAAGTCGAATTCCATCGCGTGTTCTGATCTAAGAAGAAAGTCTGCTGTAGACAATTATGCATTTAATTTCTAAAAGAAGCAATGCATTAAGTAGAAGATTTTAAATATGAAACTACAAACCTTAGTCTATGATAACGGTTAACTAGGGATGACAATTCGTCTTCCGTGTCGTGTCTTATCGTGTTGATATTTTTTTAGACCCAGACCCAACTCAACTCATTTACATAATTTACTTATCGAGTCGTGTCGTGTTCGTGTCGTGTTACCTATTAACGACCCATTAAGACCCATCTCGTGTCAACCTAACTCATTTGATAAACAGATATTAATGGTATTACAATCCATATACGTCTCATTTAAATTTTAAACTTATTTATGACCCATTTACGACCCAAATTAAAATAAAAAGATAATTCAACACATTAAATTAAATTCATGAAAAAACAACAAAACGAACAAGAGTGTGAGTCTAATAAAGAAAAAAATAACAAAACCAATTAACAAAACATATAACATGACTATATCAAAAAAATATGTTGTTTTATTTTATAAGAATGAATATAAAATTAAAGAAGATATATATATTTTAAATAAAATTTTATTAAAAATTTATTAAACATATAAATATCAAAAATTATTTACTAATCGTGTCTTAACGTTCTTAATCGTGTCCTCGTGTTTGTGTCGTGTTCACCCTTTTAATTATCGTGTTAATCGTGTCGACCCATTTAAGACCCAAACACATTAAGGGTGGATTCAAACCCATTTATTCGTGTCGTGTCTCGTGTCCGGACACAAATTATCACCCCTACGGTTAACCGTTTCTTTGCAGTAACGGTTAATCATTACTGCTTTTATTAGTAACGGTAACGGTTAATCGAAGTTTCACCATGAGTATTTTGTGAAGCATATATATATATATATATATATATATATATATATATTGGGAAGCATATATCCCAAATTAATTAATTGGTGGCCAATGGCCTACCGACCTATTGCACTACACTCTTCATTTGACTAGTAAGCCTCTCCTGTTCCAAACGAGGCTCTCTATGTCTAGATAGCATGAGTTCTCCAAACATAGCCAAAGTGGTCGAACCAGCTTTATCCTCATCCACATCCATTTTTAGCAGCACGATTGTGGAAAAAATGTCACCACCATAGACAATAACTTTTATTGCTTTCTCGACGAACCTTCTCGAATGCTGCAACTCTTAATTTAAGGGAAAGAAAAAAGGGATAAACTTTAAAAATAACCTCTATTAGGTCATATCTCAAGTTTAACTCATGTAATATACAATAGATTAAGCGATTTTCTATTATCACCTTTTTTTTTTCTTTTGCCTTTCTACAATGCTCCATTTAGTGGTGTGTCAATGTAACACTAAAAAAGTGTGTAGTAATGATATCAAAGCTTGTAGCAAATGATACTTTTACATCTCTCCTATTTATGTGAGGTGGAGCACTACAGAATTAGCCTTATAAATCTCTCGTAAAAATTCGAGCATCTCACGTTTATTACTCTCACGCCTCCTAAATATCTTAATATTATATAATTAACTCTCATTAACAAATAAAAGAAATTTCTCTCATCGTTAATTTTAAATATGTACCATTTTATTCACCTTTTCTTTTTAATAAAAAAACCCCTGATATTAAGATTAAATAATTGTTTTTGCTCTTTTAATTTATAAAAGCCAATGAGTTATCAAATATCAATGAGTAATTAAATATTTTTGATATAATTAACAAGAAAGTCAGTGAGTTATCTAATATCAATATCAATGATGAATTAAAATATTTTCTGGTAGAACTAAAAAAAAGTCATCATCAAATATTCATATATTGTAAATTTATAAAAATCAAATAACATAAAAATATTAGTACAAGTCAATGACAAAAATAGAATATAATTATAGAAATTAAACAGCCACACATTGACTCGATATCAAATGTTAAAAAATGTTTCTATAATAATAATAATAATAAAATAATGGACCATTCATCTTTTTTTTTTTGGTGAATTTTTAAACAAATTATAATAAATATTTTATGTATGGTTTACTGATATGATATTTGTTAACATAAAAAGTTTGATAGAAATATAAAATAGTTTTTTTTTATCAAAGTGTAAAATTATGTACTTTAAGTTATGTTTGAAAAGAAAATATATATTATAATTCATTAAAGAGATTTTTAAGGATTTAACTAAATTTTTTTTTGTTTTTTTTTTTTTGGAAATTTGCCCTAGTTTCATGAAATTAATGAATTAGACTTTTCATATTTGATACACGTGTATCATATTATGATATACGTGTATCAAAAAAATGATACATGTGTATCAAAAATGAAAATGCATAATAAGTTCTTAAAATATAAATCTAAAAAAGGCTAAAAACCTAAATCGTCCTTCATCAAATAAGGGTGTTAAAGAGGAAAATTAAGAGTGACAATAGAAGCCCCATAGATCAATTGCCTCAAATAAATCCCTAACGTTTAAAATTTTACCAAATGTAGTCTTGCTGTCAAACAAAATGGATGAAGATTTAATGCGGCAAGAGCTTTCGATATTTTTTTTCTTTCCTTAAATCACCTTATATATCCTATGAATTTTATTTCGCACCTGAAACTATTGCAGGAGAATTTCGAATCCGTTCCGTTCGGATATTGATCAGTCTTGGTTTGACATGGTTTGCGCTTAATTGGTTCCTTGAAGAGTTAATATCTCAATTAGCTAAACCCTTTTTTTTTTTTTTTCACTTGCCGTTAGTCTCATATTTTGTTCATATAATATCAACGAAGCCTCCCAATATATCTTTAGAAATTACTATGAAATAATAAAGATACTTTTATTATATTAGAAATATTTTATACATCAAGTTGTAACAACTTGACTTTAGTTAGGGGTGTTCAGCCAAACTAAACAGTTCATTTTATCTAAAATCAAATTACCAAATCACTATTGTGATTTTTCAAACCAAACTAAATGAATAATCGAAACCAAACCGAACTAAATCAATTATAATTGGTTGCTCTGCCCAGCCAACCAAAATGGCAATCTCTAAATTGTTTCATAAACATAGCAAGGCTTAGAGCATCAATAGCCTAATGAAGTGACTGTGATATCATTTACAACATCTTATTGAACTGTCTTGAGTAATTTTAGTATTTCATTCATAAACAGAAAATCACTCTTCATGAAACAGACCAAATTATCTCTCAGTGATCACACAATTCAATACATTATCACTTGTGAAGATCATAGATTTGAAGCTTGTGCTTTCTTCCCTCAAGATGCTGCTTGAAGCAGCCTTCGTCCGCGCACCAGACTCGACACACGTCGCAGTACACACCCCGACGCTGCTCCGCGGGGACGTGCTCCACCAATTGGCCCCCGCAGCCTGTCGCTGCGCTCAGCCCCAGTTCTAGGACCTTAGCCTTGTGCTTCTTGCCGTCGAAGTGCATCTTCAAGCAATCCTCATTCGCGCACGGGACCCCGCAGATATGGCACCACTGGCGCTGCCCTTTCGCCGCCGACTCCTCCAGCTTGGCCCGGTGCTTGTGACCCCTCAGGTGCTGCTTCAGATTGAAGTGGCTCGAGCACTCGACATTGCATAGCTTGCAGTGCAAGTCATCACCAGTTGAAGCACTAATCCCGAGCGTTTCGCTCCCGGTAAAGGACTGCTGTTTCTCCGGTTCTTTTCGCTTCGATCCCGAAGGGACAACACTCGAGCTTGGCTGGTTTTCGATGGGATCGAAACTAGGAGTTGTGGATTCTAACTAATGGGACAAACCATGGAAACTTAATCATCAATAGTTGAGTAAGAAAAATTGATATAACAAAAAGGAATAAAGAAAAAAAAAAAGCAAAAAGATTACCTCTAATGGAATAAGATCTTTAAGGAAATCATCATTTGGGTTCAAATGTAATAACTTTCTTCGATACGCAAGCTCTCTTTGAATTGCAAGCTCCACAGAAATTGTGTCCCCATAAAATTCATCTTCCATTTTTTTTTCTTTTTGATTTTCTTTTAGCGAAATAATAGAACGAAGAAAAAGAAAGACGAGAATGAGAAATGTGAATTATTTTATACAAATATTTTTTTTTCTTTCCTCTAAAAAAATGAGAACGCAACACCAACTTTTTTAAGCACAGAAGCAGATTGAGACATGGTCATAACAGTGACAAAATTTCTTTAGAAAAGCAAACCCATTAAAGGGGAAAGAAATTCAAATGGCCCATAACCCAACAATTAATTATATTTACATTAAAAGTAAAGCCCTGATTACAAAGGAGTTTAGGCCTAGATTTATCCAAGTAGAAAAATGTCAACTTCGGCAAAAAAAATCCTATTTTTCAGCTAGCGTAAAAGTGGCCAAAAAGAAGACCCAACTAAGGGGGGAAAAAAAAAAAAACCACACACACGCAAAAACACTAGAATCACATTTTGAAAAAACATAGAAACTGAAAAATCAAATAACTTTTGTGCAAGAAGGGAAAGGAGATGGAATTGCTTACTCGGTAAGAGTTGGTCACATTAACTTCAATTTTTGGGTCAAATTTTGGTGTGAATTTGAAACCTGAAAAGGGTGTTTTTGCGTGCGAGACAGCGCGAGAGAGTGAGAGACACTCGTTAGGTTGTGTTAAAAGCAAAAAAAGTCCCGTGTGGTTAAATTGCAGGGGTATATTTGGTATTCACTATTCAGGTATATACTGCAACAAATGCCTTGAGGTTAAAAAAAAAAAAAAAAATCATTGCCAAACCCCTTAATATCTGTGCTTTCACATTATGTTCAAGAAGTGCATGAAATTGACCCTTTTTTTTTTTTTTTTTTTGGCGTGTTTGAGGGGTATTTCCTGGTTAGAATTCAAAGTATAGCAGCGAAAACGTGTGTTGGCTGCGACGATGAAAAACTAAAATTTTCTTTGTTTTCCATTTAGTTAAAAATAGCCCTCCTATTTTCAGTCACAGATTATACTTCGTTTATACATATATTAATCTAGTCACATTCCATAACATGAAATCAACAAGAATACATTTGTTATCATGGGGTACTTTGTATTCCACAATAACATACTAATAAATATTTCTTTTGGAAAAGAGTGCTTTTCTTTGAGCCGGATACGAAAATGCACTTTTAAGTAAAGGTAAAGCCAGAGTTCAGTCTAATTATATTGGTGGACATTGAAGCTAAAACAACAATTTGACATATTGAACAAGACCTTAGATATTGGTGCCAAAATCGTTTTTTTCCTTTTCCCTTCTTTTTTAATAAAATCACAAAGGAAAATAAAATAAATAAATAAAGAAATGAAAGGAAAAAAAAACCCATAAACACAGACTCTCAAACCAGAAATCTCTCATTTGGGAATCGTTTGATAATCTCTGCGAAAGAAGAATGGTGTCTGTATACAACAAGAATGCAAGCGCTTCGTGAGTAAACTACATGTATAGATATATACACACATGGCCATCTAAAACGTAAACCAAAAAAAAAAAAAATACTAATGATCACCAAAATTGAAATCAGCTTGGACATTATGCGACACAATCTTCACAAGCATAGCCAAAACCTCCTTCATATTAGGCCTTGCCTGAGGAGCCTCAGCTGTGCACCTTATCCCAACCCTTAGCAGCTCACACATCTCCTCTGCCCCCTCAAGCAGCATCGTCCCCCCGCCCCATCACCGCCACCGGCACCACCCCCCGCCCCCGCCCGCGCCCCGTCCCCGCGGCCCCCACCACCCGCCTCGCCCACTCCACCAAGCACTCCTCCGCCCCGTCCACCGCCCTCCGCCCCGTGGCCAGCTCCATTGCCAGCACCCCGAAGCTGTACACGTCCCCCTTCGTGGTGGCCCGCCACGTCTGCCCGTACTCCGGCGCCACGTACCCTATCGTCCCCGCCACCATCGTGCTGACGTGGCTGTCGCCGACGTCGACGAATCTGGCCAGCCCGAAGTCGGTCACCCTCGCCCTCCCGTCCTTGTCGAGCAGGACGTTGCTCGCCTTCACGTCGCGGTGGACTATTGCGGGGTAGCACTCGTGGTGGAGGAACACCAGGGCGCGCGCCACGTCGGTGGCGACGCCCACGCGCCTGCGCCACCCGAGCCTCGCCCTGTCCGGTATCAGGTCCTCCAAGCTCCCTCCTTCCATGTACTCGTAGACGAGGATTTTGGCCAACCCGTCTAGGCACCAACCGTATAGTGTGACGAGGTTTGGATGAGGCCAGCCAAAGCCATTCCCGCTCAAAACCTCCATTTCGGCGCGAAACTCTCGTTCCCCTTCTGTGCCTTCCCTCTGCAGCTTCTTCACTGCCACGTCTCTCCCGTCGGGGAGAACTCCCCGGTACACTGTCCCGAACCCGCCTTTTCCTATGATCCTTCCCTCGGAGAAGTTCCCCGTAGCTTTCAAGATGTCCGCGTGCGTGAAAGCTGTTTTGTCTAGCTGAATGACCTTGACGGTGTCTGATGATAGCCACGGCGACGAGCTGCCTGAGCTCGAGCCTAGCTCGCGCCGATACTTTGTGTCGGGCAAAATGTACCCTTCTGGCTCTGCAGGGCCTTTTAGCATTGAACAGACAATCAGTGACACAACTCCGCATATCAAGAAGGCCAAAGTTAGGATCAAGAAAACCAAGAAAGCAGGCAACTTTGAAGGCCTTTTCGTGTTCCTAAACAGCTTCGGCGGCGAACCGTCCCCGGAGCTTCCAATGTTAGGAAGGGCCAAAAGGGGGTTTCCGAAGTAGGAATCTTTCTCAAAAGTTGCCATTTGCCCTGTTAATGGGACTGTGCCAGAGATCAGTGGATTGTAGGAGATATTGAACTTGCTGAGCTCAGTCAAGTTGTTCAAGCTGGCTGGAAAGTTGCCACTGAAGTTGTTGTATGACAAATCAAGATTCTGCATACACTTGAGCTTCCCTATCTCGACCGGGATTTCGCCGGAGAAGTTGTTCCTGGAAATGTTGAACACCACTAATGGCAAATCCCCAATCTGTGGTGGCAATTTCCCTGATAATTGGTTATAACCCAAGTGAAGCATACTAAAATTTTTCATGTCACCAATACCAGAAGGAACTTCTCCTACCAACTGATTCCCACTAAGCTGAACATAACCCGAAACTTGAAGTGTTCTCACAGTAGAGCCAGGAGCGCAAATCGGGAAAAGTCCGACACCCTTGAGCAATCTGTCCCAAATGCTTCTACAACTCTTTCTGGTGAGAATGGTGTACACAAATCTGAATGGAGGGTAATCTGCAGGAATCCACCTTTTCATGGCCAAACACTCGCCAGAGCCAGCGATGATCCTGTCAGTTTTGCGGTTGTTCAGTTCAAAAGTTGGGGCCGGGTTTTTCCCAATGTTGGTAAACTCAGAAGGTATGTCCCCCGAAAGCTTGTTGTTCGCGAGGTTAAGCCATAACAAACTATTGCAGCTTCCTAACTCTTTGGGGATTTGGTCAGTGAGTGAATTGTTCGCAAGCATCAACCACAAGAGAGAGTTTAGTTTTCCGAAAGTGGGCGGGATTGAACCGGTGAGCTTGTTGAAAGAGAGGTCTAGTGCTTGTAGGCTTGAGAAATTTCCATACTCTAGTGGTATTGTGCCATTGAACTCATTGTAGGCAAGGAATAAGAACTCTAAGCTTTGCATATGCGAGAACTCAACTGGTAGAGGACCCGAGAAGTTGTTGAAACTCAGGTCTAATCTTGAGATATTAGGCAGTTTGAGAATCCCAGAAGAATTTATCCCACCTGTGTAATAATTATTATGCAATACAAGAAACTTTACCTGCTTAAATTTTCCAAAAATCTCTTGTATTTCACCTTCGAAACTGTTCTTGCCCAAGTCCAAGAAGGCCAATCTGTCCAAGTTCAAAAGGGATTCAGGGATGTCTCTTGAAAACCTGTTACCACCCAAGAACAAGGCCTCTAGGCTAGAAATTGTCCCGATCTCCGACGGGATTCGTCCGTTGAAGTTGTTTCCCGAGAGATGCAAAATTATCAAACTCCGACAATTCGAAATCTCCCCAGGCACTTCACCAACAAACTGGTTTTCAGAGAGGTCTAGAGTCTGCAAACTACAATTCTGCGCGAAAGTGGAGCTCGAAAGATTGCCAACGAGCAAGTTTTCAGATACTGAGAACTCGACCAGCCTTGAAAATCCATTCCACAGCTCACCACTAAAGTTGTTTGAGCCCAAATCCAGGTACTTCAAGCTCAAGCAACCATCAAAGGACTTGTCAATGCCGCCGGTGAAATTGTTGTCCGACAAATTTGCAACGACAAGACTACTACAAAACGACGGAAAATTCCTCTGAATGTCGCCGTGAATCCTATTGACAGACAAGTCAAGAACCTCCAAGTGGTCCAACCCAGACAAGTTGAGATCACCTTCCAGGATGTTGTGGGAGAGATTCAGGTGTTTGAGGCTCTGGCACCGGCTCAAGTCACCGGGAATCGGTCCCCCGAGAGTGTTTGTCGATAAATCGAGGTGTGTCAAAGCAGTGAGAGCTGAAAAGTTGGCAAAAATGAGCCCAGAGATGGAGTTTCCATTGAGGAAAACACCGGTCACTCGGTTGTTTTTGCAGACAATTCCAGACCAATGACACACTGAGTTCTCCAAATTCCACTCTGAATATCTCCCTTGGTTCACTCTATTGTGTTCTTGTAGAAACTTCTTGAGTGAGAGAAGGACTTCTGTGTCTGTTTCCAGAGAATCTCCAGCTGAAATAGTACCTAAAAGACACCAATAAATATTCAAATATTAACAAGGTTTGTCTAAGAATCTGGGTTTTGAGAATCAACCTCGGGCAATGCAAAAAGTGGATTTTAGAAAAAGAAAACATTGTGAAGAAAAAATGATCACACACTAAAAAACACAGGAACCCATTAAGCTCTTTTGCACAGAGAGTTTGAGCGTGTGACAAAAGAAAATATATTAAAGATACAAACTTTGTATTCTTTATGATAACAAAATATATATAAATTTGCAGTAGATTGAGATTTTTACCTGCAATAAGGATTGAGAAGAAGAAAAAGTAGAACAAAAACACCATGAACAAGAAATCAGCACTTCTGTCATTAGACATGGTAGTGTTTCAATCTTCACCAATTTTTTTTTTCTTTTTTTTCTTTTTTTTTGGGTTGGGCTCTTTCAACAATAAGCTGCTAATAAGCACTTCTTTTCCATGAACGAATAATCACAAAAGCTCTTTGAATGAATGTTCAAAACATGCCAAAGTTGAATAATGTTATGGTAAGTCTCTGCAAAAAATAGACACCAAACGCTTCTCAACTTCTCTTTTTCCTTCTTCTTCCTCTTATTCTTCGATGTTTCTATTTTCTCTTGTTTCTTTATAATATATATATATATTGCTCAAACGAGAAAATTGAACAGTCAGTTGAGGAAGTTGTTTATTTAACAAAAATTTGTGTTGCTTAAAAGTATAAAACTTCTAAAGTGTTTTATTTTATTTTTTTGTTTTATTTTTGGTTTTGGGTTTTTCCTATTTTTCCTAACTAATATAATTGGTGAGAAGAAGAGAAAAGAAAAGGGTTGGCTTTAGGAGGAGAATAATATGAGAGCGGTTGAGCCTCCGGTGTTGACCGGTTCGATCGAACCGGCTCGGCTCTTTTGACCCAGTGGCTGTGACTGATGGGACAGAGAGAACAAAACCAAAACAACACAACAATCTTTATATGCTTGAAGCTCTCACGTTGGTTTCTAGAAAATGACAAGTTTTCTCATATTTTTCTATGTTCCTTTCTATTTCCTTATATTATACACTTGGCTTTATTTATTTATTTACTATTTATTGGGTTGGGGTTTTCTTGGCATTTCGGGAAATTCTTTGCTGAAATCATCCACCCGTAAAAAATAGGCTTATTAGCAAAATGACATATTAAAATAATATATTTTAAAAAAATAAATTAATTATCTAAAAATTAAGTTATTAGCCACAAGTCTATATGGACTGTCCAAAATATCTTTATTTGTTCAAATTTTATTACAATCTGTAACAAATATTATTACGGATTGTAACAATACTTGTTACGACATATAACAAATATTGATACAAATCGTAACAAATAATAAAAATGAGATATTTCACGCAAAGTTTGTTATAATCTGTAACAATATTGTTATAACAAGTAACAAATATTGATTCAATTCGTAATAGACAAATGTGTGATAAAAATTAGATATTTTGTTGTTACCTATTGTAACAAAATTTGGACGAACATTGGTATTTTAGGTAGTCTGGATGATGTGAATGAGCTTGGAGGCTAATAACTTAATTATGACAAACTATGTCAATTCTTTAAAACTAAAGCTAGAAACAAGCCATTTAGCTAAAAATCTCAAAAACATATTGTTAAGATTTACCTTCAAAGATAGAATTGCCCTAGTTTGGTAAGCCTTCCCATTCCATCTCATTTTATAACTTAAATTAATACTCAATCTTTTAAAAAATATAACAAATTAACAAATTTATTCAATTACTTAGGTTATGTTTGATAACATTTCTGTTTTTTGTTTTTAAAAACAAAAATTTGGAAGTGTTTTTGCTATTTTGTTTTCAAAATTTTTAAAAACACAAAATATGTTTGGTAATCGCTTTGTTTATTGTTCTTAAAAACGAAAATTACAAATAATAGTTTATAACCGATAAAGAGGGAGTGAAAAGATAAAAAAAAAATGTATCGGTGAAGTATAATAAGAGTGTAAAATTGAGAAAACACACAAAAAGTTCTTAAGAGTTGATGTTTTTGTTTAAAAAAATTTTGAAAATAAGAATTTTTTATTTCTTCTGTTTTTGAAAATATGTTTCCAATTAAAAAAAAAATAGAAAACGAATACAGATTTACAAAACGCGTTTTTAAAAATAAAATAGCACTTTTCTAATTAAAAAAACAAAAAACAGAAAATGAAAGTGTTATCAAACACACCCTTACATAATAGTAGCTGGTTGTAATTAACTTAGTTACCACAAGTATGTGCAAGTAATTAACGAATTGGCTAGTTACCCAATTACTTCAAATTTAAATATTTATTTTTATTGTTATGAAAATTTTATTTATTTTCATACTTTACTCATATATAAATCCTTGTAATCTTCTTTTATATTTTGCTAACATAGATTTTGTTGCGTACATGAAATAAGTGCCAAATAACATGTTGCGTATAACAGTGAAATAATTATTATTATTCATGTGTTACATGAGAATTGACAATAAGGATCTTTTTTGTTTTTAAAGTAATCCTTTAATAAAGGAACAAAAACATGTTTCTTTCTTTTTTGTATTTTGGGACAACAATGCAAGTAGACAAAGAAATTTGTCCTGAAGAAAAATTGGGCCGTTTTTTTTTTTTTTTTTTGGTTAGTTGTTTCGTTGAATATAGATGGGAAACCACAGAGAAAAAGAAAGGGAATGTCTAAGAAAATACAAAAGCCCTGCCTGTGGTTTTGGAATTCAATGAGAAAGTATAGCTCGTTTTTGTGACTTTCATATCTGAGGACAAATTGTATAAAATAATGTTGAAACTTCCAGCCAAATAAAGTTTGAAACTTCTAAATTGTAGCATTGCACAATAAAAAAAAAAGTAATAAATAAAAAAATTTTGAAACTTCAAAGAAACATAGCCATTGGTCTCGGCTCGTCTTCCCCCTTGCCCTTTTGTATCGAACGAGATTTAAGGCGAGGACGAGGAACAAATCAATTACGAATTAAGACCGGGCAAGGGCGAGAACATGGAAGCGTAGGAAGTTTTTTTTTTTTTTTTTCTTATGAATAAATATTTTTTTAACTTATAAAATAAACCATTGAAGTGTAATATGGTTATTTATGTAATTATTTTTGTGATAATTTAAAATATAATCAGATTTTAAACTTAATTTTATTAGTTTATTAATCATTTATCTCAAAAGCTTAAGCTAATAAGATGCGAGGTCAGCTTTATTCTTCCAACAAACTTTGATTTGTAACCTTCTTATTTTGAATTGAATTATGAAAAATTATGATGACAAGTGATGCAAAAAATCTAGCAAGATATGAATGGGGTGGTAGTTCTCGGCAAAGATTCTCCGACTCTAGCTCCACTTTTCTCTTTAGTAGGGTTTCCGGTTAGGGGCGAGGATGAAAATTTTTTTAAGACGGTGATGGGCAAGACTTAAGAGGAGAGTAATTTCCTTCCCCGAACGCCTCATTGCCTTCCCCGCGTCTAATGTCTAATCTTTAGTAGCATTCTTTCCATTTGCAGACTGTAATTCTTTATCTTCTTTCTATGTCAATTTTATTTTCTATGGTAAAATGAAAAAGAGGTTTCCATTTTATATTATAATCACAAGTGTGTGTCAAGTAGGGGGGATATGAGATGATATTGGATATAATCCCAATCCCAATCTTGTGCTTGTTAGCCATTTTATATTGTACAAACATATCCCCTGACCCAATATTTTGTAGATCCTATGACTCAATATTTGTAGAATCCTATAAAATTTGGGAGTCCCATATCCCATGACATTTTTTAGATCCTAAATTAAAAAAATTCACATTATTTGCAAAACTTAATTGGAATGAACAAACTTTTGAATTTTATGTGGTTAAGCCTCTTAACCAATGCTTTGATAAATGAGAAAAAGTTCTAGTATGGCATTATTCAAATAAGAATGGTTTTGATGTGGAGTTATAATTGGATTATCACTAAAGTGATTATGAACATCAGAAAAAAAAAGAAAAAAAGAAAAAAGTAAGCCATCTAAATATAATCTAATATAATAAGAAAAGTTTTCCTCATTAATAAGCCTACCAACAAACTTCTACCTTTTTAAATTGTATTATTAGACCTATAATTACTAGCTTGAATGCCAATGTTTAATTTGGTACAAATTATGATCAAAATGTTATATTTAACATAAAAAAAATACTTCAATGCACTAGTATTATTTTGAATGGTATTATCATTATTATTTTGTTATTAAAATAAATGTTAGCCAATAATAATAAGAAACACTAAATGTAGTAATAATGGCTTTTTGATATAACATGCGTTTTTATAATATAAAATTATGATTGTAATTACTATTACATTTAATAATGAAAAAGTAGTCATGAATGCTCATTTTCAAATGCCAAAATTTGATATAATGTTATACTTAGTGCCAAATTTGGCACCAAGTTTGGTATTTGCCAAATGTGACATTGAAAATAGCATTTGATTGAAGAACAATATTTTCACTCAAATGTCAAATTTTAGCATAGGCATATCAATTTGACAATTTTTTGGAGATGCTCTTAAAAAGCAAATAAGCTGCAACTAAGACTACAAGTGTATACAAAGAAAAATTATGCTAAGAATTAAGATGTTCTAACAAGAGTATTGTTGAGGATTCCAAAATTTAATTTAATTTTTTTTATCAATATATTGATAATTTTTTTATTTATCAATAAGATGTTCTAACAAGAGTATTGTTGAGGATTCCAAAATTTAATTTAATTTTTTTTATCAATATATGTAACATGTGATTTATATTATGTAATTGACTATACACAGTTTTTTTTTACAAATAGACTTACGAATTACATTTTAACAAATCACATATCTCATGTGTTAATATAAAAATTTTACAATAAGAGTTCCTAACATTATTCTACTGACAAATTAATAGACATAGTTAATATCCTATATATAATTTATTTTCTTTTTAATACTCTTTTTGTTTTCCTAAATAAATTTAAACATTCAGAGTTTCTATGGTTCATTTCTTTAATCCATTATATGGTCAAAATGAGAATCTTAATTTGGCCGCCTTGAATGATAATGGCCAGGAAAATCAACATATAGCTTTTACAATTCAAAGGCATTATTGTGTCGTTCTAAATAAATAAAAGAAGTCTACTAATAAAATAGATTTGAAAAGAGAATTAAGTACTAATTTAATATTTTCCCTTAATATTTGGTGTGATAGCACACGCAATGGGCCAAAACCAATGCCAAGCAGATAAAACAGATTGATTATATCAATACCACTTATCGCAAGTATAATGCCATGCATGAATTAGCCGACATCAATGCCTTGACTTTGACTTATATTTTTATAATTTGATTTTAGACATCCAAGCATGTATTATATGTTTTGAATGATGGAATATATCGTATATATTCTTGTCAATATACATTACTTTATTCGCTACACTTATCTCATGGTCATCCGGTTATTTTATTGGAAAATAGAATGCTTAAAGAATACAAGACAACATTATTCATCTAGCTTATCTATAAATAAAATCGTTTTCTTAATTTTAATTGGCTACCAATTATACATTATGAAAAAGTGACGACAACAACCGTTTTCGACCATTTTAAAAGGAAAATTTTATAAGTAGCCTCCTAGTTTAATATCATCCTTAAGTTGATCATCAATTATATCAAATAAGTACTTAAAGTTAAAGTTTGACATGTCAGTCATTTACTCCTCGGTTAGTTTCACTGGAGTAAAAACGACATGAAATTTATTTTTTACTTTTTTAAGAATTTTTTTTTTAAATATCTCAAATAATTTAAAAAAAATTCACTTAATATACTGCGAATTTTATGAAATCTCATATCAAAACATAATCGGTACGTTGCCGACTAATTATTTTATTTTTATCAAATACCAAAAACAAATATTTAAATTAAAATACAAGAATTAAGGCCTTTTGTTAAAATTCTAAAGTTAGATTATTTAGCTATATAAATATATAATTATTTCAATCATCATATTTACTCGTTGTCTTAATACAAAAAAAAAAAGGACAGTATTTAAATTTATGTTCAATAGTATTGGGTCATTCTGGTATTCATATATGGACTCTATATATGTGGTATTTTTGTATTTGATTTGAATAAATATAAAATGTGAAAACGTATAAAATACCAATTAACTTTCAAATTGATGAGATCACATATCAGGAAAAGAGAAAAAAGAAAAAAGAAAAAAAGACGTGACTCTGAGTTTTCCTAGCAATAACGATAGCAATGTCTAGCAACAATAATGTGGTGATAAACATTTTAAGTAATGATAATGACTTCTAACAAAACCCAAATTTTTTAGGTATTTCTCAGCAACTTCCTCCAAATGGCTTTACGAGAGGTTATAGGTTCTTACAATCGTATATATTTTATCTCCAACGCATCATAAGCATGTTTCATAGGGGTGGTAATTTGTGTCACGTATCATATTCGTGTCGTGTCTTAATCATGTCCAAAATTTTTAAGATAAGACTCATTTATTAATCGTGTTTATAGAAGATTGAGACACGACACATTTAAATATTGTGTTAATCGTGTCACTCAATTACGACATATTTTGTAAGTCGTGTTTAATTAAGTCTAAATAGGTCGTGTCACTCTCGTGTCTATTGGCCTAATTAGCTATATTTGAGTTTAAATAAACAAATTTTTAATTATTTTTTGTAAATCAAAATTTTTTTTTGAACAAAGGCCTAATCTTGATAATGTATTTAATTATGACAGTAATTCTTATGTCATGCGAGTGAAAATAATTAAATAATAAATAAATAAATAAATTTTAAAGTATATGTAAATGAATGTTAAAAGTGTATATTTATTTACAACTAATTTAATAATCGCGTCTTAGCGCGTTATCGTGCTCATGTCGTGTTTACCTATTATTTAAACGTGTTAATCATGTTCGACCTGTTAAGACCCAGACCCATTAAAAGAGTAACCATACCCGCTAGCTTCGTGTTGGTCTCATGCCTGAACCCAAATTACCGGCCATAATATTTCAAATAGTCCAAATTTATTACTTTATAACTAAAAATTTATAGGTTCTTACAAACGTATATATTTTATCTCCAACGCATCATAAGCATGTTTCATAGGGGTGGTAATTTGTGTCACGTATCATATTCGTGTCGTATCTTAATAATATCCAAAAATTTTAAGATAAGACTCATTTATTAATCGTGTTTATGGAAGATTGAGACACGACACATTTAAATATTGTGTTAATTGTGTCACTCAGTTACGACATATTTTGTAAGTTGTGTTTAATTAAGTCTAAATAGGTCATGTCACTCTCGTGTCTATTGGCCTAATTAGCTATATTTGAGTTTAAATAAACAAATTTTTAATTATTTTTTAAATCTAATTTTTTTTTTGAACAAAGGCCTAATCTTGATAATGTATTTAATTATGACAGTAATTCTTATGTCATGCGGGTGAAAATTATTAAATAATAAATAAATAAATAAATTTTTAAGTATATGTAAATGAATGTTAAAAGTGTATATTTATTTACAACTAATTTAATAATCGCGTCTTAGCGCGTTATCGTGCTCATGTCGTGTTTACCTATTATTTAAACGTGTTAATCCTGTCCGACCCGTTAAGACCCAGACCCATTAAAAGAGTAACCATACCTGCTAGCTTCGTGTTGGTCTCATGCCTGAACCCAAATTACCGGCCATAATATTTCAAATAGTCCAAATTTATTACTTTATAACTAAAAATTTATAGGTTCTTACAATCGTATATATTTTATCTCCAACGCATCATAAGCATGTTTTATAGGGGTGACAATTTGTGTCACATGTCATATTCGTGTTGTGTCTTAATCGCGTCCAAATATTTTTAGATAAGACTCATTTATTAATCGTGTTTGAAGGGAAGACCCAGACACGACACATTTAAATATCGTGTTAATTGTGTCACTCAATTACGACCCATTTATAAGTCGTGTCTAATTAGGCCTAAATGTGGTGTGTCACTCTCGTGTCTATTGGTCCAATTAGCTATATTTGAGTTTAAATCAACAAATTTTTAATTATTTTTTGTAAATATAAAAAATATATTTTTTGAACAAAGGCCCAATCTTGATAACGTATTTAATTATGACAGTAATTCTTGTGTCATCGGGTGAAATTTATGAAATAATAAATAAATAAATAAATAAAATTTAAGTACATGTAAATG
Source organism: Boehmeria nivea var. tenacissima (assembly GCA_018132145.1). NCBI lineage: Eukaryota > Viridiplantae > Streptophyta > Magnoliopsida > Rosales > Urticaceae > Boehmeria > Boehmeria nivea. The sequence goes on from CM030882.1 coordinate 7,228,597, forward strand.
AATGTTAAAAGTGTATATTTACTTACAACTAATTTAATAATCATGTCTTAGCGGGTCTTATCGTGTTATCGTATTCATGTCGTGTTTACCCATTATTTAAACATGTTAATTGTGTCTGATCCGTTAAGACCCAGACCCATTAAGAGAGTAACCATACCCGCTAACTTTGTGTCGTGTCTCATGTCTGGACCCAAATTGTCGGCCTTAATATTTCAGATAGTCCAAATTTATTACTTTATAATTAAAAATTTTCTAGGAAAATAGGGGAATTATTAGACAGAGTCCTAATACTCCAAAACAAGTATGCATAAATATACTTTAAATATCGTTTTCGTAGTTTTCTTAGGGTGTGTTTGGCAGGAGAGAAAGAAAAATATGAGGGGGGCACATATCACCTATGTAGAGGAAAATAGAAAGGATGAAGTGGTTTTTTTTTTTTTTTTCTTTTGTGTTATTTGGTATTAAAAGAAATGAATGAGTGTACAAATCTATCATCTTATTTGGTATGGAGATGGTATGAGGAAGAAAGAAAAATATTATGCAAATAAAGTAACTACTCAAATGACAATATGATAAATTTATATGATGTTTTAGTAGACTGGTCTACTCTTTCCAAAAATCACTATAATTTTGAAGTGATCCAAAGTTTGTTAGAACTACGGATTTTGAATTCTTTCACAAATCTACTCACTCCTAAAATTTATCCTACCAAACAACCTAATATGTCAAAATCTATCCCAAAATCCACTCCTGTCTCTCCCTCCGTCAACTCCTCCCTCCTACCAAACAATGAAAGCTAGTTTAATTAATCATTTTCCAAGTGAGGATTTCAAGACGACAGTAACATTTACGGAAATATCTTTGGTGGTTTTTGTTTGTTTGTGTGCTTTTTATTTTATTTTTAAGAAACGATATTTAGATCACCATATTAAGAGATTTGTGTCACTGAAATTATTAATAATGATTTGTTTAAAAAGAAATCTTACGAGAGAAATCCCATAATCTAGTTTTATTAGTGTGTGAAAACTGAAGTAGAGCCATGTATAATAGTAGAAATAATCTTTAAAAAGTCCTGAGTTTAGGCTAAATTTTAAAAATATCACTTTTCTTCTTGAAATTCTCAAATAATCATTATAATTTTAAGAATCAACTGAAAATTATATTCTTATAACAAATTTGTATTGACTTGGCGTATTAAAAAAAATATCATTGCCCTTAAATATTTAATTCATTATATATATATATATATATCAATAAATATATATTGAAAAAAAATAGTGTACCGATGTAAAATCGTTTTGGATATGTGGACATATCCTACAATAGAAATTCTCTATTAAATGACGGAATAATCATTTCTTTGATAATGACATTACTTTTTGTTCCGTGCATTGCATAAATTTTCTGTCTATATTTAAGCTCAATAAGTAGGTTCCTTTTTTACATAAAAATATATATATATATATATATATATATGTTTCTTTTGTAATTTTTTGTGTGTATGATGCAATTTCTTGGAAAATAGTACGTGCTTGCAGGAGCATAAAGTGAGAAGTGCTAATAGAAATAGTTTACAATCTTAGATAGGGAGTTTAAATCATGAAGACATATTATTAAGAAAAAATAAGTCCTAATTAACAAATTTATGTTGAAAACTAACTAATTAAAGTTCTATTGAAATCTCTTGATAGTGGTATCTAGTCAAAGCAAGGACAAAGAGTTGTTGGGAATTTTTGGAGGAGGATTAGCTCGTCATGGATTGTCATTATTAATTTAGATTTAGCAAAACTACCAAGGAATGAAAGCTAAGGCACCATTGATTTTGCTCTTGGATTTGGCTTCTCAATATGAGAAATGCTCAATATTTCATCGATGGTGTAAATACCGAGATGAGTTTTTAGTTAATTAATGCATAAAAAAAAAGTGATAATCATCTATAAATCACCAATTATTGTTAGACACAAATGAGTTAGTCATGTTCAACATCAACCATGATTAATAGTAAAAAAAAAAAAAAAAAAAGAAGTTAAAAGAGTACTTGGTATGAAAGATAGACTCAATTTGTCAGTTTCTTTTTGTGGGTGAGAAAGCTTAGTTCTAGATGGAATGTTGTTATCAGTTATCCTATTACAACAATGACAAAAACTAATAGAAAGACAAATGTTTAATTTGCATTTGAAACTTTGTTTTGAAGAGAAAGAGGAAACGACAAACAAATAAAATCAAAAGCGAAAATGGAACTGTATGAAGAAACTTTCAAATGTAGAGGCTACTTCTTACTAGAGAGATGGAAATTTCCAAGTGTAAATCAATCAAAAGATGAGTCTACTCAGCACATTTAATTTTTAAGAATGTGTGTGTATATATTATAACACTGCTTTCATTTGTTGCCTTCCTAATCAAAAGTTGGTAACAACAATGTAATGCAGTCTTTTAAGAGTTCTCACCTCATTGCTAATCATGAGGTAATAATGTTATACTGTCATTTAATTAAATATATGACATTATATTTACTTCAGAAAATCATTATACAGGTGGGACACATATGGAGGTCGTTCGATGCCTCTGGGGGCGCCCACACATGGTCGGGCGGTCTAGAGTTACAGTATGTTAATTGACACAACCACCTTGTCTATCACCTCTATAAATAGAAGGGTGTGCATATAGGAAATGTATAGGAAAAGTGGGCTAGAGAAAGAGAGCAAATAGCTTTCCATATTCATTAATCAGAGTTGTAACAAAAAATTATGACAAATCGAAAATCAGTGCGCAAAATCCTTAGCTGCGGATGCAAAATCACAAAAGCCCAAGAAAGACCATTTGACTCCGAATTGGTCCCAAGTTTTTCCTTATCACGTCAAACCTATTTATGATCTCAAAAAATAGGTTTAGGAGACCTTTTCAACACTTTGAAGAGCCGTCATATGACAGTCACAAACTCTTGAGCTAAGAGGGCAAGAAAGAGTAAGTTGTTAAGTCCTACGTTGCCTGGTAAGATCAAGTGTGATAGATTATAAGGTGATGCACTCACCTCCCAATAGTATGAGGCCTTTTGGGTAATCTAATAGCAAATCCATGAGGGTCTTCTAAGATGATGCATTAACCTGCCAATGGTACGAGGCCTTTTGGGCAAAATCTAAGAGCAAAACATTGAGGGGTTTAGGCCCAAAATGGACAATATCATATTAATTGGGGGAGTGAGCTTACATATTGACATCGGGTTGTTTACATATATAGTCAAAATACAACCTAATATTACACAATAATTCAAGGTTTACAACATATATTAGATCTATTCATTCTACAATTTAGTATTACTATAATACCCTTGATATCTATACCGGATCATTCAACATTAATTTGGGTATAACCTCCTCCCTTAAAATTAGCTATATATTCTCCTCCATTATATTTCAATAAAAAAAATTAAAATCAACCACAAATCTCTCGTCAAAAATCCATCTACATTAAACCATCCCAAAAAATCAAAAACATCCATATAAAAAACGTAGCAAAAATCTTAGCCTAACCCTTTCAATCTAACGAAGAATCTATTCCGAACACCACTGATCAAAGGCCACTATGCCATCACCATCAGGTGAAGAACTCTACTGCGCCAAATATGTCTTCGATTCACCACCCGATCAAGTCATCCCGCTGCTCCAAAGAAATAGTTAATCAACCGGAGACGAGAATGAGAGTAACGCAAAAAAATCGTATGACCACCAACAAATCATAGACGAACAAATTCGTCTACATCCATATGTTACCGATGTGACTTGTGAGTATTCATAACATATTTGATATGAATATAATTTTCATTCTATCTTTTTTGTTGCAATTTTTTGAGCTTTTTATGATTCTGAAAATAAAATATGATATTATTTTTTATAGTAGTATTACAAAATTAGAAACTAATTTCTCTTCTAATCGACAAATAATGAATCAAGTAGTTTGTACTTTAATAAATTATTTTGAATATTAATTTATACTATTTTTCAATATGATATTGATATTCTAATATTTTATTGTTTGTTGCTTATTTTCAACCTTTAATATGATCCTTATCAAACAATCAGTTTCTCATACAATCGCCTAATATCGATTATAATATAATAGGTATGAATCTTAATATCATATTACAAAATTTGAATTGATTTTTAATATGATATTGATATTTTGATATCACTAAGAAATATATGTTGACTAGTAAGTACGTGTTGTTAGTTTCATAATTTCAATATGAATTTCTATACAAAGCACATATATGCATATACAAATTTATTTTGATATCATTTTTTAAATCTCAAACATAAGATACATGTAAATGTGTATTATGATATTAATTTTGAAATATCATATTATATTACATAAAATTTTAATATCCAGTTTCAATGTATAAATATATTGTTTTGATAACTTTTTATTCATTGTTTTTCTTTATATTTTTTTTTCTGACGCATTGCATTTGTTTGTTTTGTAGACAAAAACGGAGATTTGAATTCAAAAAATCAAAATTGAGAAAGTAATGGAGAAAAAAGTGGTATTACAATTATTTCATTCCATAAATTAAGGAGAATGAAAAAGGAGAGAGAAAGATGTATACATTAGAGAGATTTGGGTCGGATCCCCAATGAAGGATATTTTTGGAAAAAAAATTATGACACATAAGCAAAATGAATAGATATGAGAATATTTAAAAGTGTTGGAACTAATATGTAATATATGATTGTATAATGATTGATTGTGTAAATACTTCTATTGACATCATAACCTTAACTCAGTCAATAGTGTCATTGATGAGGACATCGGGCCCTCGAAAAGGAAGATGGGCCTGATTGTGATAGTCACAATCCATTGGAACAAGAGGGCAAGGAAAATTAAACTATGCAATCTCACATCGACTAGGTAAGGTAAAATGTGAATTTTTATAAGGTTGCACTTACCTCCCAATGGTACGAGGCCTTTTGGATAAAATTTAAGAGCAAAACTGTGAGGGAATAGGCTTAAAGTAGTCAGTGCGTAGCCGTCAATCCAGGTTACAACTAGAGTTTAATTTTTTTTTTGCTCTTCCTTAAAACTCTGTGTTGTTAATTTCTATTATATATTTTTAATTTTCTTTTGAGGTTAAGATTAATCTCATATCCCTAGAATGATATGATAGTTAATTCTTGATTCTACTCTTGCTCTTTATTGAGGTTTTTATGTTTATATCGTTTTTTAATATTTATGATATAATCTTGATTTTTTAGGTGGCTTGATCTTGTGGTGGCAGGTTACATCTTGACAATAAGCTTTTATTATTTAATCTATTTGTGTTAATTTAGTTTTTTATTTTCAAAGAAACTTCCCTTTTCATTTATTTTTCACCAACTAAAAAGTATTTTGGCATGTCTTTTTATACTATGTGACCACATATTGTGACCATACTTTACACGACCATGTATGCACAACACTGTTTGCACAATCCCTAGGCATGACCTCGTAGGCTCAACCTCATATGTGCGATCTCGTAGGCGCGACTACATATCCGCAACCATGTAAGCTTGACCTCATATGTGATTTTATCTTTTAAGATATTTATAATGTCATTTATTTTAAGGCTGACACAAACCCTTAAAATCGAAGGTTGGTTGACTGACACAAGAAACTAGAAATGGTTTCAAAAAAAAAAAAAAAGAGTTGTGGATCACCTGCCCAATCAACATATGAGAAAGCATATGCTTCTATTGAAGTACGTTTATCAGGATCACCTGCCTAATCAACACCTGAGAAAGCATTAAGGGAGAGTGAGGAGTGATGATGAAGATAAAGATCAAGTGCACGAGTATCATTAAGATACCAAAGTAATAATTTGACGACGCTCTAATGCATGATTGATGGAGCATGCATGAACTGAGAAAACTTGTTCACGTCGAAATCAATATATAGGCGAGTAAAGAAAAGGCACTGGAGGCTACCAACCACCTGGCTGTACACAGATGGATATGGGGCGAGGAAGAAAGCGGAGCTCGCACCGGGTTTTAGGTCAACATAATTGTTCAAGTCAACAAGTTTGTCAAATACTTGCATTGAGAGAGGAGAAGCCCATTGGTAGTGTGATTTTAACACCAACAAAGTATGAAAGTGGCCCCAAGTCTTTAATAGAGAACCAAGAGGCCACATACTACGCAAAGTGGCTAAGTAACTGATTGTCATTGCCTGTGAGATTAATATCATCAACATAAAATAAGAAGTAAGTATGCACTGAGTTCACCTTTAGTAAGTGTAAAGATAGAGGTATGTGAGGTGGAGTTGACAAATCCAACATTCAGAAGGAAGTGTTAGAGTTCATGATACCACACTCACGGTGATTGATTGAGGCCGCAGAGTACTTTGTTGAGTTTGCACACAAATGAGGAAAATTAGAATCAACAAACCTGGTGGTTGAGCCATAAATGCATCCTCACTGAGATGTCCATGAAGAAAATATTGTTGACATCTAGTTGACGTATAGTCAAACCATGGGATAAAGCCAAACTAAGAATGATATGCGAACAATAGTAGGCCTGGCCGCTGGATAAAATGTTTCGTGATAATAAATTCTAGGCAGTTAATGAAATCCTTTTGCAACAAGATGGGCCTTAAAACAAGCAACAACGCCATCGGGTTTGCGTTTCACAACTATATCCATATGTAACCAACAAGATTATAAGAGTAATCAAGTCAGACAAGATCTAAATTCTATTGTGTAGTAAGGCGTCAAATTTCTCAAACATAGCTAATCGCCAACTAAGGTCTTTATGGGCTTGGGTATGGACGCAGGTTCGAGTTCATCAGTAAGGGAAGTTGTAATAAGGCAGTACTTGGGAGTTGGTTTTTTTATTTCATTCTTGGAGCGAGTTACTATAGGATGTGTGTTTGGTGGTGGTTTGTGACAGTCAAAATCCCTTGAGCCAAAAAGAGGACAAGATAGGGTAAGCTGTGCAATCCCGCACCGCCAGAAAAAGATGATGGTCTAATGTAAAGGTTCTGAGGTCGTGCTGGTATGGGACGGAACGGTTGAGGAGATGCTTAAAAGATATGATGTTACTACATATGTCAACAAGATGCATCTTCTTTTCAGGAGCCCATCTCGTAAGAACTCTGAAGTTAAGCATGCTTGACCCGGAGCAATCTTAGGATAGGTGACCTATTGGGAAATTTTCTCGGGATGCGTGCGAGTGAAGACAAAGCACAAGTGTTGGCCTGTAGAGACAGTCGTTGACCCAGAAAGCAGCCGTTACAATTGATATCAGAGCCTTGACCCAGCCGGAAGTGTGGCCAATGGCTAACGAGGCCGTCGGGCCCCAAATAGAGGGGTGATTGTGACAGTCAAAATCACTTGAGCCAAAAAGAGGACAAGATAGGGTAAGCTGTGCAATCGTGCATCGCTAGGGAAATATTATGGTCTAATGTAAATGTTTCGAGGTCATGCTAGTATGGGACGATACAGTTGATGCTTAAAAGATATGATGTTACTACCTATGTCAACAAGATGCATCTTCTTTCGATAGCCCATCTCGTAAGAACTCCGAAGTTAAGCATGCTTGACCCAGAGCAATTTTAGGAGGGGTGACCTCCTAGAAAGTTTTCTCGGGATGCATGCAACTGAGGACAAAGCACGCTAGAAAGACTCGTGTTAGCCTGTAGGTCCAGTCGTCGATCCGGAAAGCAGCCGTGACATGGTTGGTCAGGTTGGCAGATTTTGGAGGGTGCATATTTGGGTTTAGGGAGACTACGAGACTGTGGTAACTGTGGGATTTGGGGACTGCATGATGGAAAAAAAAAGGACTACGAGATATTTGTAATTACACGACAAAGGGTGAGGGACTTCGTAAATGGGATGGGAGAACTACAAGAAGGTCTTATTCGGATTTCTTGTGTTGGGGGGATTTCTTGTGCTGTGGGGGATTAAGTGAGGTGGGGATGTGGGGTAGTAAGATGGGATATGCCATGAGCTGCAAGAATGGATTTTAAAGCTAAATACTTGCCGCCATTATCCGTATAAAAGTGCAATTCAATTGGGAGACAAGTATATGATTTTTTATCATGGATGAGACATAAAGCATATTCATAATATGAAAGTAGGGGGCTACCGAGGAAAGAGTAAGAGACCCAATATGGGTTATGGGCAAATCTGTACCATTATTGATAGTTATGTTATATTGTCCTTCATATTGGGAATGAATGGAAACACGAGCGAGATTAGGAGTGACATGATGCATGGTGCCAGAGTAGAGGAGCCATATCGTAGAGCCTAAGGGTCAAGATGACACGCTTGGTGAAGATCTATTTGAGCGATTGTGGGCACAATTTCGGGCATTACCACGGGTGGTAGTATTTGCAGTCGTCGAAAGGGATTGAGCATAGGTTCCTTTGGCAGTCAATTGAGCCTCTCGATTGAGAATCTTGTCATGGAATTCTTCAAAGTGACAAGATGACACGCTTGATGAAGATCTATCTAAGCGATTATGGGCACAATTCGGGACATTACTACGGGTGGCAGTATTCGCATCGTCGAAAGGGATTGAGAAGAGGTTCTTTTTCCAGCCAATTGAGCCTCTCGATTGAGAATCTTGTCATGGAATTCTTCAAAGTGATTGGTTCTCGCGGGCTTGAATGGCATTACAAAGCTCTTTGTAAGTATCATCCAAGCCATTAAGAATTTTAGGGTAAAATCTTCAATGTCAACTGGGGTTTCCATGAGAGCGAGTTCATCAAGGTGACTTTTAATCTTGTGCATGTACTCATTGATAGATTGAGTCCCCTTGACTGGATTCTCTATTTGCCCTATGAATTGCATAATTCATCCACAAATGGGCTTATAATAGGCGGAGGCTAGGATATCCCAGGGCTTCCTTAAACATTTCTATCATGGAGATAAAATAGATGAGTATTGGTGATATGAAGCCAATGATGGCATTGATGATCAATTGATCTTGACGGACACAATTATGTTGGCTAGTGAGGGTAGGAAATGGATGAGAGCTGTCGAGACATCCGAGAAGGCCATAACCAGTGAGAATGGTGAAAAATAAAAGTCGCCAACGTTGTAGTTAATAGGCGTCAATTTGAAGGGTGCTTAAGCATTAACGTCGAAGTAGATGTTATAGGTGATGTTGTCGAGAGGGTTGACAACAACGAGAATGGTGGCGATGGAGGTGGTCGAATTTGGGAATGTGATAGTGATGGTGAAGCCATTGTAGTGGGCGCGATGACTGGCAGCTAGGATTCGAGTTGTTATGCAATGTGACTCAGATACCATATAAGAGCTTAGAGAAATACGAAAATCGTGTATATTATTATTGTATTGACAAATAATATATATATATATATATATATCCTTTATAATATAAAGTGAGAAAATGGGGTACTGAACAGTGTTCGTCGACCAAAACGCGCGTTTGGGTCGAAAAACACTGTTCACTTCTTTTTTTTTTTTTTTGGGCGCGTGTCATGCACACGCCTAATGAATGCGCGCGTCACCAAACTTTTTTTTTTTACGGTTCCCTAAGTTTTTTTTTTGGTAAAAGTGGACTTTTTGAGGGCTTTTTAGCAAATTTTTTTGGGCTTTTTTGACAAATTCTTGTTCTCTCTACTTTTTCGAATTATAGAAGTGTACTTATTTATTAAAACTTTAACGAAGTATCATTTATTAAAAAAATACATGAACACGCGCATCGCGCATGCTTTAAAACTAGTATATGCTTAAGAGTAGAAAATGTACGAATACAAATATAAAATATACATATTATATATATATATATATATATATATATATATATATATCTCCATATTAACATTAGGTAAGCTAAAAGGTGGAGTTGACAACGCAAAGAGTCCAGCCGTGGTGGCATTGGAAGGCGGCAGTGGGAGGAGCTATGGCTAAACGTGCATGAGGTGAGGAGAGGGAGAAAGAGTAAGGTTATAAATTTCATTTTACCTATTTTAATGAAAATAAATATTAAAATCATGTTTGAAATAGCATACAATACTATTCTTCAAAGAATAGATGATGTGGCCGTTTTAAACAAGGATAGTTTACATGATAGTATAGGTAAGATATTTTAGGAAAAAGGTACACTAGTATATATATACTCAAATAATATGTTTTTCTTTAACAAGTGTATAGTAACTTTAGGTCAAGAAAAATTGATGAAAAATATAAAAAAAAACATTTTTATTCTTATAACACTCAAACAACTTCAGCTATTTTTTTTAAAACCTCCTTTTAACCCAAATGAAGTTTAATCATGCATGACGTAATTTCTTTCTATAAATTTCTAATATCCACAATTATTTTATTTCCTCTCTACATAGCTCTGCATATTTGAAAGGGACAAATATATAATATAATGACCGGCCTGCACTAATTATAACTTACACCTAGCTAAAGCGCACTTGTAAGGCAAATATAGTTGCTATAGTATGCACTAAATTTTGGTCAAGCACAACTCATCAGCTCACCTAATTAAATAAATTAAGGGTGCTAAATTTATCATTACCTTTTTTTGTTTAATTTGTGCAGCTCAATATGTCAATTCAACACGAAAATCACATGCGAGTTGTCGACAGCGTTCTGAACTAGCTTCCCAGTTCGTTTCAGCCGTTTTTTCAAAAGGCCTTGGCATAGGCAGGTGCGTGTATATATATATATATATATATATATATATATATATATATATTGTTTTTATCTTTTACCTCTCCATCTTTTTTAAACTTTTCTTCTGTTTCGTTTTAACAGTTTTTTTTTTTACTTCAACATTTATTTTGGCTACAATTAGCTATAATATTTTTTTTTCCCTTTTAGACACAATGTTTTGTACTTATTTTATCGTAATAAATGGGTAGAATTGTAAAATAAGGCCATTTTCAGTGCCACATAATAATCAGGCCAGTTAAACAATTAGTCATTTTAAAGGTAAAGTTTGAAGGATTTAGTCATAGTTTCACGAAATTAGGGATTTAGTCATAACATGTAACATTTTTTAGAACATGTAACATATATACGTGTAAAAAACGTAACATTAAATGTAACGTTACATTTAATATTATATTTTTGGGTGAAGTAGGCAAATACCCAGAATTTATATAACAATAAAAATAAATACCCAAACTTTTGAAGTAATTGAGTTTCTAGTCAATTTGTGAATTACTTGCACATGCTTTTGGTAAAAAGTGAATTACCACCACTTACCACTGTGTAAGTAATTCTATCTTTTGGGTAGTTGCTTACATTTTTCAAAAGATTGGGTAATAACTTACATTAAGTTTTAAAAATTGGGTATTCACTATAATTTCTCTATATTTTTTACACGTATATATGTTACATGTTACAAAAAATATCACATGTTATGACTAAATCCCTAGTTTCGTGAAACTATGACTAAATCTTAAAAAATTACCAAAAGTTTGGTTAGATGCCTAAAAAACTCCATAATAATATATATGCTCCAAGTAGTATATTCTTTTTGTTTACACTCTATGTTTGTATTGTAAATTTTAGAACATATATTAAAAATGCAACACAGATAAGCCATAGATTATCATTGGGAGATAAAAGAGGTGCATTCCTCAAAATCCCCCTAATAAATTTTGGGGTTGTTTGGATTGTCATTCGAATAAGATTTTTTTTTTAAAAAAAAAACCATGCTGCTACGGTATTTATATTAACAAAAAATCAAAATTAAACAATGTTGTTATAGTAAAATGTGGTTGAATTTGTATTCAAAGGAGTACCCCTTTGTTTGTTTGTTTTTTTTTTTTATTTTTTTTTTCACTTTTGAGTGTTTTGTGTTTATGTTTTTATATTTGTTTTTGTGCTCTATCTCTCTCCTCTCTATGTTTCTTTTTTTATTTAATATTTCAAAGTTATTTTTTTTCATTACCTTGATTTCGAAAAGAACTATCATTAGTCATAAATATTTTCTTCAGACCCATTATATAATAATTTTTAAGCTTTGGGTTACTTTCTCAATTTTCTTTTTATAGGCTCTACTCTTCTTCTTCTTCTTCTTCTTTTTAGCACTTTGTACTTTAAAAAATATATATGACTAACAATTTTACAATGCATTTGCACGGACACTTGTAACACTTACAAGGGAAAATAAAATAAAATTAATGAATGCCAACTTCATAAAACGACAGCTAATGAGAAGAGGAGTTAAGTTAAACTTTCTCTTAAAATTCACACTTGCAATACCTTATAATGTCTAAATGATTATATAGTTGTTGGTCAAAACTAATCTCTAGATTATTTGTCTACTTTCTTGAGGTTTCAATGCTACCATATAATAACGTATAAGCAAATTAATCAACCTTACCTATTTTCTCCCATCATTCCCTTCTACCACACGCTGTCTCTCATGGCTGCTATTACTATTCTTATCGGACCAATTCTACTTGAAGGAATTGCTTTTGGTCTAGAAATGATCTCAATAAAGAAGGAATTGATTTTGAAGCACCCATGTCCAAGGTTAATTCGATTTATTTAGACCAGCTTCAATGCAAATGATAATACCAATGTCGAATTTGGCACAAGAAATAATCGTATTATATATTATATAAAATACTCCAGTATCATTTAAATGCTATTTTTATTATCTTATTAATTAGTAATACAACTCAATAAAGACAATCAATATTAATCAATAGTAAGAAATACATGTAGTAATAATTTCTTTTTGATATAAATTTTTTTAAGAATATAAATTTACAATTATAATTACTTTCACATTTAATGATGAAAAAGATGTCAATCAATACTAATTTTCAAATGCTAAAATTTAGCATTATGATATATTGGGTGTCAAATTTTGTATCATATTAAGCATTTGCCAAATTGACATTTTCAATACAACAATTGATGTTGCAAATAAACTCAAGTAGAATCCTGTGTTGTGGAGATAGATTCTTCTTATATGATCGCTTCTTGGGACCTTCTAAAGTGATTCTATTATATGCGCCCATGGTGGTGCGAAGAATCTAGAAATGATCTTAGTTAAAAATAAAAAATTGCTCCTTGCGACCATGTAAATAGCGCTCAATCAATGCACTTTGCAAGTTTCGTACGCTATGCGGCAAGAAGTGTATGTACTATTGCACAACTAATAGCTTATAGCTTATATTTCGTGATAAACCCTTCAACTCGCACATAAGCTTTTTGAGTAATATGACTTCTGGTTTTCTTTTGAGGTTCTCATTAGCCTTATACTAACAAAAATTATAAAGAATAAATATATAATATATATATATATATATATATATATTTATAATTAAGTCAAATATTTTTGTAAGTAAACTTGTAAGTTATAACTTTTCAGTCTAAAAGTATTAAATGCAGTCGAACTGGCATTGTCCAATTACAACACCAAAACAACATTTCTCAAATGCAAGATAATTACATTCCTACCCTTCTACCAGCTGAGAATTTTGGGCGATAAAACATCATCCGTGACTAGCCAAATCATGTTTGTCTTAGATATAATATAGTCCATGACCAAGGCCTAATTGCAATTATATTTTCAGTCAAAGTTCAACGTGTCTTTTTTTTCCCTTTTTTTTTGTCATGGTTATCAAATTTGGTTTGCTCAGCCGTACCACTCTCCCACTTCAGTCCAACTCATGCGCAAAAAAAAGTAGATCATTTTGGTCTATAAATTAAAATTGCTCTCAGATTTGGAAAATGATGTGCCATTTTTAATGGGTGGTCCATTAAATTAAACTTTAATTCCAACTCATCACGTGTGGGAATCCTTGACCATGGGGACCATTGAATTTCATTAGCCAAATCAGGGAAATTAAGATCAAAAGCTTTATCCATAAGGTCTACATTGTAACAAATTATGTATTATTCTTTGGGTAAAATTTTTTTCTATGAACTATACTACCTAACACTTCAATTCTATTCATCTACAGCTTTGTTGGAACTTTGAAAGGAAATATAGAATAAAGTAAAAGGGTTTGGTTACATGTATTGTGCTTATGAGAGTGGAGATGTGTAGCAATTTTTCTTGGGTCTATATAATTATCAATTTTCTAATTGACCCATAAGTTATATACAGAATTTCAAAGAATAAAATATGGTCTCTTACTTTTAAAATTGGTAGTTTTGCTTCCTTTCAGTTTTTGAAAGCAACATTCTGCTAGCTTTTAAAGCTAATTATCATTAACAATCCAAGTTAAAAAAAAAACGTGAAAATGCATGTTTCCTTTTTTACAAATTGTTCAATTTGTTCCCTTTAATAAGGAGTGTTATAATCTTTTTATTGTTATTTACATATTTATATGTTAACATATTAGAGTTGCAAGATTTCATTTAAGATCTAATTTATTTATCTGCTGGCATGTGTGTGATATAGCGGAGAGGGCTTGGGTCAATGTGGCTTCACCAGCTTAAATTGACCCGTTATAAATTTAAACTATTTAATTTTTGGAGATTTTGAAAAGGAAAATTGCAAAAAAAAAAAAAAAAAAAAGTTATACGTGTCACTTATTAATTTATGTCTCAAGTGTTATGTTTTCTTCATTTCTCTGTATGTTTATAGTGTAGAAATAGTTGTAGAAATTAAAAGGACAATACAATTGAAACATATATTATCTGTAAAAAAAAAGCGTTAATCAAAATCCCCTTTTGAATATGTTATTTCTAGCTAATTTGATTTAAAAACTATCATTTTAAGAAAATTATTGTAGTTAATGTCAGTTTATAATAACGAATTTGATTAAATTATCATTTTTCTTTTCAACAAATAAGAAAGAGAGGAGCGATGACGAAATAATAATTCACTAATAAAAAAGAGACCAGTTAAGAAATTAGTCATTTTAAAAGTAAAGTTTGAAGAATTTAGTCCTAGAATGTCAAAATTAAGAATAGCCGTAACATACGTGTAAGATAATATGATACACGTACGATACATGTGTATTATATTATGTTACACGTGTATCATTTTCTATTACACATGTATCATTTTATGTTACACTTGTAACATATTATATTACATGTTAATTTAATGAAACTATGGCTAATTTTTAAAAAATTAGCCAAAAATTTGGTTAAATCCTTCAAAATCTCATAAAAAGTAACATGGTTTACAGTTGGTCCTTTTAGTGACACAATCATACACTTTGGCTCCAAGTGTTGTATTGGATCAAATTTTCTCTTTCATTTATAAATTTTTATTCGTAATTTACTTCTTTGTTTTATTTTTTTTTATTTTTTACATTTTCTGCTAATGACAATTATCTTTGAGTATTGCATTGAGCTTACTCTGAAATTAATTATTTCTGATTCTGTCTATATATACACATGTTTATAGTTTCTAACAATGCTCTTATGATTTTATTAATGAACTGGTCATTAGGACCTCTTTTGTTCTCTAATTCTCAAAACTTAGGATATTTAAATTGATTATATAATATAAGTAATAACAGCTTTCGCTCGTTTCATCAATTTGTGATTATATCATTTCTTTATGAAATCTTCTGCGGTAGAAGCATTCAATGCTGAGAATATTTTTAGAGTTGAGATGGTCAGACTTGTTTTTAAACTTAATTTGACGTTCGAAATTATTTTAAAAATATTCTTACTCAAAATTTTTCCTACAAAATTTTCCGTTCCTTGTAACTGAAGAAATAGGGATCAACTTTGCACGCGCTCTTTTTTTTTTTTTTTTTTACCCAATAGCAATGCTAGTGTGTATTGAGTTCATAAAGTCCCCAAAATACAAACTAAATGATTAGAAATCATAGTAAAACCTACAAATTCTGTAGGTAGGCCCAACAAATGTCTTGGACTGGATCACAATCCTAGGCAAATTAGAAGAGCCTATTTTTCCCCATCCTTTAAAGTGAACACAATCGTTGGACTAAAATTTATTGTCACATACATATCCTGTTTCACGTGTGAACCCACGTTGGTCAGAACTTAGAAGCAAAAAATTCCAAATTAATGTTTAAGTCAACAATTGGCTAAATGTTTTGAATACCGTCAAACAGTTTGAAGGGTCCAAATTCATCTTGATGTTGATGCAAAATGAATAATGATTCTTAGAATCGTATCGGATAATTAACTTAACTATATACGTATGTTTACGCGAGAGAAGGACAAGAACTTTAATTGCCTTGACTACAACAATGCTACGTTGGATATCAATTAAAGATCTACGATAGATGAAGATTTTGTGTATTATCAATAGTGCACGACATATAATAGCTTAAAAACACAAAATTCATATACATTAGGGCACTATACATTCTCTGTTTTCATGTATCGATTCATGAAAATACATAAGACATCATGTGGTATGTACACAATACATAAATGGACTTATCACTTACTTTCTCATTTGTTTATTGAGCGTGTTGTCAAATTCTTAGGGTTAGTATACTTACAACTCTTGATTCTTAATAATCAAAGGGACGGAGACGCAACCTTCTTGACTTACGGCTCTTGATTTAATATTATCAAGGGACGGGGTCGTAGTTCAAATCTCGTTTGAAGGTCCTAAGTATTATTTTGCAAATTCAACGGCCGGAGCAATTTGTTGAAATGTTGCCCTAGAAAGTAGGTTTTTGTAATATTATTTTGTAATATTGTTTGCTAATTAATAAAATAATTAGTCATTTTTATTATTTTGTTTGGAATTTTATTTTGGGTCCACTAGCAAAATGACCTGTTAAAATAACATCTTTTAAGAAAATGACCTAATTATACAAAAATTAAGTTATTAGCCCCAAGCCCATGTGGACTGTCCAAAATTCTCTTATTCGCCTAAATTTTGTTACAATCTGTAACGGATTGTAACAATACTTGTTACGACATGTAACAAATATTGATACAAATCGTAACAAACAAATGTGTGATAAAAATAAGATATTTCACACAAATTTTGTTATAATTTGTAACAAATATTGTTACGGATTGTAATAATATTTGTTACAACAAGTAACAAATGTTGATAAAAATCGTAACAAGACAAATGTATGATAAAAATTAGATATTTTGTTATATATGTGTATCAAAAGTTGTTACCTATTGTAATAAAAAAATGTTACAGTCTGTAACAATATTTGTTACAGATTGTAACAAAATTTAGATAAACAGGGGTATTTTGGCCAGGCTGGATATATGTGAATGAGCCTGGAGGCTAATAACTTAATTATGATAGACTCAAGTCAATTCCTTAAAACTAAAGCTAAAAACAGGTCATTTAGCTAAAAATCTCTTTTATTATTTTACATAAATATTCATTAAATATCCAAAATGTGTTATGAAACTAAATTTTGATATTTATAAGTATTTTATAAAATATCAAATTTATTTAGTTAACACGTTTAAATCAATAGTCGGTGATTGATCAAGATTGGATAGCTGGATCCGAAATCACATACGTGGAACACTGTTAGTATAGTGACACTCAGTGGGAGCGTTCTGTATAGTTAGACTATACACGACTTGGACCGACTAGTCACGAAGTATCGTTTAAAAACCGTTACTATACTCGTGACAAAGTCAAAAGATGATTATATGTGAATTGATCTCAATCCTGAGTGACCACAGACTCCTAGGTCACGTTTGCAGGTTCTTTGATTTGTTCGTTAAGTGCCATTATCGCAATGGAAATAAATACTTGTATTTTGTGAACTCGGGACGGGATCGTTGGGGAATGGGGTATTCACAGACATGGAATTCAGCTTCTAATCATAACGGGAGTTAATATTGGTTCCTTTAAGTGTCGATTCTGGAACTGAATGATTGCGCGCACATTTATGATCATATCGTGAATGAATCGTTCACTAGTGAAACGACGGTACTTAAGGAACAAAAAACGACCCGAGGGGTACAACGTAATTTCACCCACTCGGGACGTGAACCAATCTGGAGGGTCAAATATCATGTAATGACTGTATCAGTGGACTACTCATCAAGTAAATTATTTGGATAATTTCGAGAGTGCAGTTCCGGATTTTTAGTGGAATAACCTCGGGATTAATAAATTGAAATATTGACTAAAGAGTTTTAGTCAATTTTTTAAATTTATTGGAGCTCGAATTATTGGGTCCATGTCCCCGGACCAGCTCCTTAATAATCAACAAAGAAAGCTTGTTATATAATTAATATCGATTAATTATATGGTCTCACTATCATAAATTAATTCAAATTATTTATTTAAGTGTTAAATAAGTAATAGTGTGAATTAATTTAAATTGTCTTCGTTGGAAATAATTTTTTCTTCCAATTTAAAGCAATGGGCGAATTTCAAAGACAATAAATAAAAGGATTTTGATTTTTGTCTTAATTGTTTAAAAGTTAAACAATTTAAACGTGGTTTATTCAAGGTTGGAAAAAGTCTTCCTCAGACTTTTTTCATATGAAAATGGCGCCATTATTAGGGATCATTATCCCTTGATTTAATTAATTAGTTAATTAAATCAAAAGGATAATTATCTAGGATTTAAATGAGATTTAAATAGACTAATATCAATATTTTGAATATAAGATAATTATAAGATAGTTATCTTAATTTAAAATTTAAATTAAAGATAATCCTAGGTGATTATCAGAGGACTTTTAGGCCTCACTTAGGCGCCAATTTAGAGGGGATAGAGGCTAGATTTTAGGCTTCTTCTCTCTCCTAATAATCTATGATAAAAAGCCTTTGAAGAATTTTTTACGTAAGATTTTTTCAGAGAGCACAAAACCCTAGCTTCAGAAAACTTTTCTCCAGATAGAAAAACAAGAATAAAAATTCGCCCATCCCCCTTAAAGAAAAAGAAAAATAATTTTTCTTTGCTAGTTCTCCCACCCTCTTGTTCTTGTGTTGATTGGAGAACGATTCAGAAGATCGTGGTGTAGATTTCAATTAAGATCAACTCCTATAAGTCAATTCTAAATCACGGAGCTTGGAAGAGTTTAGAATTGCTTGGACAATTGGTGGACTCGTTTATTATCCGAATTCGTCTTGGTATATTTTGATCTCTTTTTCTATCCAATCTGCATTAATTTATGTGATAAATAAAATCAGATTGGTTGTATTTTCGTTGAGCATGAAATCATGATCATTATTTGTCTATGCTGATTTGCGATTTTAATATAATATTCTGTTTTGAATACGATATTCTGTTCGCAATATGATACTGCGATTTTCTTTCAATATGATTGGTTAGAATCGTATGAATTTTTTTTTTGAAATTCACGCTTCCGCCCTAATATAGACTTCCCTTCAATTGGTATCAGAGCCATCGGTTATAATTTCATGTTTGATGAATATGCTTTGAATATGATTCGTTTCTTGCATATTGAATGGCACCATAATTGTATAACATGATTTGATGTGTATATAATTTTGTATGTTCATATGATGGATGTGTTGGAATTGGTAGTTAATTGTATGGTTCCCTTTGGTTTTAGATTAATTGTTCGCCCTTAATTTTGAGTTAGGAGTTACTGTAATTTTTTTTTATTTTTTCAGTTATGTAAATTTTGTAATTTTTATAACCCAACGAAGAACGACGAACAACGAAGATGACGGTACGGCGGCTCGGAGGAGGGGATGGAAACCCTAGCTAGGGTTTTACCCTAGGGTAGCCGGCCTCCTTGGGTGGTGCAAACCCTAGGGTGGCAGGCCACTATAGGCCCAAAACCTACGGTTTATGAAATCCTAGGTGGCCTGGCCCAATTGTGGTATAGCCTTAAATTATTTTGGACTCGGCCCAATAATAAAAGTGTTTTAATTGAAGCCCAAGCCCACTGAAGAAGGACCCAAAAGGAAACAAGGTCAAGAAGCCCAATTAGATTAGAATTTTTGTTTTGTTTTTTATTTTTGGTTATTTGTTTTGAAAAATCAAAGGGACCCGGTCAATTTCAATTTTTATTTAATTATATTCTATGCTTTTATTATATGTCATGATCATTATAACATGTCATATAGCATAGGAAGGGTCATTCAATATATGCCACATTCATTCATTATTTATATTTAAATTATGATATTAATTTTGTGAGCTCAGCCGAAGGAATCTCTTGAGACTGGGAGAAGTTCACTTGGCAAAATTTCTATATTTTTTTTGTGAGCTCCAAAATGCTATGATCTGAGGCCTGTTTATTGAGTTTTTCCAAAAAACAAAAAAAAAACAAAAATAAAAAAAAAAAACTCTGAGGGAGATTTTGAATTTTCCTCTTGGATCCCTAATAGTAGATAATTGATTTAGGTCACGTGTTGAATTTTCTTTAAACGATGTTCGTTACGTACTTTTGCTCACCAGATGATGTGCATTTCCCTAGTATTTGAGCTCTTATCTCGCTACATGGTTTCTTCCTATTTATGTCGTTGACCGAAAGGATTTATGCTTGGCTTAGTATATCCTTTTGGCGAGATGTGAATCACTCGTTACTCATATGACATCGTTCTTGTATAGTAGAAGCATCCCATACAATATCATATAGAACAAATGGGAAACAATTATAAAGAAACAACAAATGAAATACATGATTGTTTTTTTCTTCTAAAATTAAGAAAAACAACCTGGTGTTGACTTATTTTGAAGGACTAAGTATCAATTTCAATAGATAAAGGATATTTCTTCAAATCTCAAAGAGATAGTTACAAGATATATATAGTGTAAGAACCGTTTTGTTAGAAGGTGTTCTTTGTTAATGTCAGAAACACCAACAAAGAACACAGGGTGATATTAAAACGAGATAAACAACACAGGGTGCAGTATAATAAATGGGCAGAATAATAAAATGACACGGGAGAATTGGTTACGCAGTTCGGCAACGCCTACGTCTGCGGGGTCACGCCCAGATGTAAAAGAATAATTGATGTGTGATGTTTATGGAAAAGTCTCTCTTGGCTTGATCTTTTTATTCTCAAGTTGAAGACAATTCTTCTCACGCACTTACTTTGTAATTTGTACGTTTTCTGGTTTGAGAGAAAAAGAGTGAGAGAGAGCTGTGCATGTATTCCTTCTTGTGAAAAAGAAGAGTGTATTCGGTGAGGGTGTGTTTCGTGGGTGTTACTCAATTGTAAACTGTATGAACCGGGAGTCACACGGGAGTGTGTTGTGAAAGACGAGGGGAGCTCGTCAAGGGTAGATCACTAGGTCAAAGGGAAAGCGGCGAAAAAATGTGTGATATGATCTTCATTACTTCGGTGAATATTTCTTCATAAAGAGAGAATATCAGCAATGATCGGCATGAGCTGTAGAGATGAACATCAGAAGCTTGGTCAAACAATCTTCTAGAAACTTTCCTTCCTCGTACGTCAGACCGGGTGTTTCTAACACCCAGACAGGGTGTCTCAAACCTGTCTGTGAGTAACACCCTCAAGAATACCCATGCAGAAACTCTCAAAAGAAGACCAAACGAAATCTCCAATAAATGCCGAATATTACCATTCCATACAAAGAGAGATTAGAGAGTGATGATGATATCAAGCCAATTAATTCCAGCTCTCTCAAGATCAAGTCAAATCATCCAAGAATAAAGGCAAATTAATCAAGCAATAAAAGCATAATATTGGATAATTAATTTGCAAACAAAATGCCAATAATAGAAACACTAACAATCTCCCCCTTTGGCATTTTTGTTTGGCAAAATCCCATTGAAGAAGATTATCCAATAACAAGCTGTCTATAGTCTTCAGCAACTAAACGAATCAAAAGAAAAGTTGAAACACCAGGTGAAGTAACACCTTGGTAAGTACCAGAGTCTTGAAGCGGAAGCAAAATAACAGAAAGTTTCAACTAACTAATACTACTCCCCCTTTTTGCCAACCAAAAAGACAAAGACAAAAAAGAGAAAGTAGGAAATGACCAGACAGCTTAAATGCTTGATTTGTCCACAAGAGCTGGATCTTCAACATCAGCAGCAGCAGTAGAAGTGGAAGCAGGATCCTCAGCAGCAGTAGAATCTGGAACACCGGGCTGAACACTTGCAGAAACACCACCAGATCCAGGAGGAAGAGACGACGAGGAGGCACCAGCGGACTCCAGCTTGCTGATGAAAGCAATAGTCTCCTTCTTCCTTACTGCAATACTTCTCTTCTGAGCCTCAAGAAACGCCAGATCAGCCTTAAGAAACCTCAGAGTAACAGCAAGATCATCCTGAGACATGGGTGTTGCGACACCCTTAGAAACACTGGGGATGTCAGGAAACAGCAGCTCCCCCTGAATATCCTGAACATGATGTCCCTGATATAGCTTCTTGCTGATGGAGAAGTCCTCAACATCCTTCTCAAGCTTTTCTCCTGCACGAACCACATCCACATTCTGACTAGCCATGATCCCAAATATCAGAGAGGGATAACCAACCGATAAATTTGCAGAAGAGCACTCAGCATGGCGAGCAATCTGATTGAAGATGAGTTTCCCAAGGTTGAAGGGAACACCCGTTCCAATCTTGAACAACAGAACAGCAACCGACTTAAGAACACCGGTCTTGTGATTGCTTGGAAGCCAGTTGGTGACAAGAAGCTTATGCAGAATGGAATACTTCGACGTCAGTTTGGAAGCTGGGAATGATTTGTTCTTGCCCCAAGAGGTACTGACACCTCCTGTCAGAGTGTTGATGATCTCATCATAGTCCGGAATGAACATAGCCTCCTTGATACTACCACGACCGAGATACTCATTAATAACCGCAGGAGTAAACTCAAAGAAAACCTCTCGAACAAATACCTTCCCATAATCATCAGCATGAGGATCAAACATATCTTTGATCAGATTCACATAGAACTCCAAAACCACCTCTGTGACAAACGGTGCAAGATCGAAAACAGAGCGATACAGGTGTTGCTCATTCAACAAGTCCACTATACCCGACTTCTCAAAAAATTCATTATCAACAGACCGCTCAGCAATGAAATTACGATAACAAACATCATCCCAGAATTTCTTAAGACCCTCAAAACGAAGTACAATGGGTTGAACAGAACCTGGAGCAGATGGAGACTCAGAAGATAGATCGACACTCCCCCTGACTTTGATGTTCTTCCGTTTAGCAGAACTGCCTCTAGCAGCACCAGGGCTAACATGACCCTTCCCTTTAGACGCCTGCTTTTTCTTCTTAGGAGGAGGCGTGTCTTCCTCAGATGCTAGACCAGCATCAACTTCAGCATCATCTTCAGAATTCCACACTTCATCTTCAGACTCAACATCAACAATTCGAACCCTCTTTTTACCTTTTTCCTTAGAGGCTGAGGCAGAAGCAGATTGACGAGAAGACCTGCGAGGCACACCTTGGGGAAACCGATCTGTGAAATGAGGACCCCGAGCAGAGGATGGAGCAGGCACAGCTTGTGGACTCTCAGAGGGAGGAACAGCAGGCTCACTATCTGGTGGTGGAACACCAGTGGCAGCATCCTCCTCAACGACTTTATCAATTTCAACATTCACAGAAGGGGGAACAACGGGCTCACTAGCCGGTGTTGGAACACCATGGATGACATCTTTTTCAACATCAATACCAACAGCAACATTCACAGAGGAAGGAAATGCAGACTGACCTGAACGAGGGGTATTACCCTCGAAATGTATGGAAGTAGAGATAGCATCTGAATAGAGGGAATGAGATTCCTCAGACTGTGCTCTGGGAGATCTAACCCAGGTGTTGCAGACCCAGGCGCAGGAACACCATCGTCTTCTTCAACAGGCTCTTCTTGGCGTGAAGAGCGATTCAAAACTTCGTGGAGACGAACAACAACTTCCGGTGGGTTGAAAGGAACAATCTCGTTGCAGACAGAGTCGGAGATTGGATCAGTCTGAGCAGGAACCGGAGGGTCAGAAGAACCCTCATCCTTCTTCGTGGATTTCTTCTTGGCCGGAGCCTTCTTCACCGGGGGAACCTTCTTTTCAACAGCCTTCTTAGCCGGAGCTTTCTTTTTCGGCTGAGACTTCTTGGAACCAGACCCACTGCCTCCTCCAGATTTCACCATTTTCTTGAGCACAGACAAACAACACTCACACCAAGAGACGACAAACCACGGAATCAACACACTCAACACTACCGGATAATCAATGGGGACCACAAGAATCAAAAATCCTCTCACCAAATCCCCACTCGAAAAACACCCAAGAACACAAAAGTACAACCCACTCCGAAAAGGTAAGAGAAAAAGAAAATAAACTTCTCAAAACCTAACCTTACCACTTAATCACGAAGAATCGACAAGGAATCGAAAAGGAAGGTCAATGAAGGAGTGGGGTCGAGAATCGTGGGTCACGATCGAAAAAGGGAAGAAGAAAATCCCAAATTTTTCGGATGAAATGGGTGTAGAAGGAAACTCCCAAAAACCACCTTTAAGGCGTGCTGAGGAAGACAAACACGAGTAAGACTAAGGTGGTGCACCAAAAAAAACAGTAACTATACAAAATTTTTTTTTTTTTTTTTTTTAACTAGAGGGCTTAAACGACACATAGTCCAATTTCGGACCTCAACTCCTCAAACCTCTTTTGATCAAGTCCTTTGGTGAAGATATCAGCAAGCTGCTTCTCAGTGCTCACATGTTCCAAGCTGATGATCTTTTCTTCAACAAGTTCTCTGATGAAATAGTGCCGGATGTCTATGTGTTTGGTACGAGAATGCTGCACTGGGTTTTTGGAGATGTTTATGGCACTGGTGTTATCACAGTACAGTGTTAAAACACCCTGTGTAACACCATAATCTTCTAACATCTGCTTCATCCATACTAACTGAGTACATGAGCTTCCTGCAGCAATATATTCCGCCCCGGCTGTGGAGAGAGAGATAGAATTTTGTTTCTTACTAAACCAGGAAACAAGGTTGTTTCCTAGAAAGAAACATCCGCCTGATGTGCTTTTCCGATCCTCAGCATTACCAGCCCAGTCCGCATCACAAAAACCAACAAGACTAGGGTTAGTGTCAAAAGAATACCAAATACCAAAGTCAATGGTACCACTTACATATTTGATTATCCTTTTGACTGCTGCTAGGTGGCTCTCCTTAGGATTTGCTTGAAATCGCGCACACACACCTACACTGTAGCAAAGATCAGGTCGGCTAGCAGTGAGGTAAAGTAAACTTCCAATCATACTCCTGTAAAGACTTTGATCTACTGAGACACCATTCTCATCCTTTGTAAGCCGGGTGTGAGTACCAATGGGTGTTCGTTTGTGTTGAGCACCCTGCAAACCGAATTTCTTCACCAGATTCTTTGCGTACTTGCTTTGAGAGATAAAGATTCCATCCTTGGACTGCTTGACTTGTAATCCAAGAAAATAGGTAAGCTCACCTACCATGCTCATCTCAAATTCTGTCTTCATTTTTTCAACAAATTCCTCCACCAGGTGTTGCGACACTGATCCGAACATAATATCATCAACATATATTTGAGCAATAATGATGTCGGATTTTACCTCCTTGATGAATAAAGTTTTATCTGCTCCCCCTCGACTGTAGCCATGGTTTAGGAGGAATTCTGTCAATCTTTCATACCAAGCACGCGGAGCTTGCTTCAATCCATAGAGGGCCTTCTTCAAACGATACACATAATCCGGGTGTTGTGGATCTTCGAAGCTTTTCGGTTGAGCAACGTACACCTCTTCATTAAGAATGCCATTTAAGAAAGCACTCTTCACGTCCATCTGAAATAACTTGAATCTGAGAGTACATGAAACAACAAGTAATACTCTAATAGATTCAAGTCTAGCAACATGTGCAAATGTTTCATCAAAATCAATGCCCTCTATTTGAGTATACCCCTGTGCTACCAGCCTTGCTTTGTTGCGTGTAATGTTACCTTTTCCATCTGTCTTGTTTTTAAAAATCCAATTGGTTCCGATAACATTGGCATCACTTGGTCTTGGAACCAAGTCCCAAACGTCATTCCGCTCGAATTGCGCGAGCTCTTCTTGCATGGCTGAGATCCATAGCTCGTCCTCCAATGCTTCTTTCACATTCTTTGGTTCCATGGTAGAGGTGAAACAGACATTTCCAATCATCTCTCGATAATTGACTCTAGGCTTTCCTCTGGTACGAACACCATCATCAACACTTCCAATCACATCTTCAGAAGAGTGATTCTTTTGAATTCTTCTTGATGGCCTTTTTGGTAGCTGCTCACCATCATTGCCTTGATGTTCTTCAATCTCAGTGTTAGTAACACTGTCTGAAACACCTTCTGTGGCTGGAGCAGTGTTAGGAACACCAGTGGTAACACCTTCAGAAACTTCTTCACTTCTGAAATCTTCATTTTCTCCACCATCTAAAACCTTCATGATATCTTCACCTGTATCATTAACAACAACATTAGCAGACTCCATAACAGTCTTCGTTCGTTTGTTGTAAACCCGATAAGCACGGCTGTTGATGAAGTATCCAAGAAACACCCCTTGGTCACTTTTTGAATCAAGCTTGCTCCTGTGTTCTCTGTCATTCAGAATATAACAAGTGCTTCCAAAAACATGAAAGTACTGCACAGTGGGTTTCCTCCCTTTCCCGATTTCATAAGGTGTCATGTTTGTTCCTGGCTCAGGTATACCCGGTTGATGGTATAACACGCGGTGTTCATGGCTTCTCCCCAGAACCTGTGTGAAACACCCTGGGCATTTAGCATAACCCGAGCCATTTCTTGAATTGTCATGTTCTTCCTCTCAACAACACCATTCTGCTCTGGAGTTTTAGGAGCAGAGAACTCATGTGCTATCCCATGCTTATCACAATATTCTGCAAAAATAACATTCTCGAATTCCCTACCATGGTCACTCCGAATTCGTATGATCTTCCTAATGTTGCATTCCTTTTCCGTCTTGAGTTTGGAACACAACCCTTTGAATGCATCGAAGGTATCTGATTTTTCGCGCAAAAAGTGTACCCATGAGTAACGAGAAAAATCATCTACACAGACAAAAACATACCTCTTCCCTCCAATGCTTTCAACTTGCATGGGACCCATAAGATCCATGTGTAAGAGTTCAAGAACACGTGTTGTAACCATGTGTTGTAACACTTTATGAGACACCTTGACTTACTTTCCTTCAATGCATGATCCACAAAATCCAGATGAATTGGATTTCAGACTTGGAATGCCACGGATTGCACCAACAGAGATAGCTTTCTTTATTCCTCTATAGTTCATATGCCCAAGCCTTCGATGCCATAGTTCTGCTTCGTCTGCTACAACCTTAAGACAAGTTATAGGAGTAGTGAGAAGGTAACAATTATCGGTAGATCTAACACCCTCCATGACACAGGTGTTTGATTCATCAATCACCAAACACTTGTTTTTGTTGAAGCTTACAAACAGTTCCTGATCACACAGTTGGCTAATACTGATGAGATTTGCTTTCAATCCTTCAACAAGCCAAACATCAGTTAGTTTTGGTAAACCAGGAACATTGAGAGTACCCTTACCAACCACATTTGCTGAAACACCATCTCCAAATGTAATCCGTTGTCTTTGAACACATGGTTGAACATCTACCAGAAATGCCTTCTCACCAGTCATATGTCTGGAACACCCGCTGTCAAAATACCAAGCATGCTCTGCTGAAGCCTTGAAGGATGAAAATACAACATTGCATCTAGCTTCTGTCTTCCTCATCCACACTTGCTTGCCGCGGTTTGGATCTGAAGCTCTCTCTTGATCTGCTCTCCTTAAATCTGCAAAATATTGATAGCAACGAGGTCGAATATGACCTATTTTGTTACAGTAGTGACATATAGGAATCCTCTTTATGCTTTTCTTTTGGTTCGAATCTGTAGGAAGTCTTCTGGTGTGAGTGACACCCGACTGCGTAACAACCGGTGTTCTGACGAGTGTGCCAACACTGGCTTTCTGTTTCAGATCATCATGAATTTTTACTCCGGAAGTACTAGCTTTGACAAAGGTAGTTTGAGAGCCTCGTGAATTTCCAGTATATCCCAAGCCAACATGTGTCTTATCTGTTCTTCCTGCATTCAGAATATCATCAAGACTAGAAGAACCAGAATTTAACATTTTTACCGATTTCTTCATGCCTTCTAATTCCACAGTGAGGGAAACAACACTTGTTTGGCTCTCCATCAGTTTGTTTTCAAGATCTGAAATAGTTTTTTTCAGATTGTTTTTCTCAATATTACATTGAATAATCTGCCCAGTGAGCTTCTCATTGGCTTTTGTCAGTTCACTCCATTTTCTGTGCATCAAATGGTAGGATTGGATTAAGGCTTCTTCAGAGAGTCCTTCATCGTCACTGCTTTCGTACACCAGTGTCTTAGCGTCTCCTGAAACACCAGGGGCAGCAACTGAGGAATCACCAGTTTCTGCAACACCTGCATTATCAGTTCTAGAGGCAAATGCAGTGAAATTGGCTTCATCTTCCTTGCTATAGTCAGAATCTCCGTCACTCCATGTGGCATTCAATGACTTGTTCTTCTTCTTGATGGTGTTGGCACATTCGGACTGGATATGTCCGAATCCTTCACACTCCCTACATTGGATGCCTTTGTTCTTTTGATTGTAATCAGAACTGTTGACTCCACCAGGTTTGTTTCGTGAACCTGAACCTGCATTAATATTGTTATTATAACTAGTATTGGTGTTCCTTCGTGGTGTTTGAACACCGGGTGCAGTAACTCCTGAACCTCCTCTTCTTGGACCGTTTCTGTTAAACCTGTTCATCACTCTGTTGAAATTTCTTGACAGCATGGCCATTGACTCATCTAGATCATCATCATCATGGTAGACATATTCATTTTCCTCAGTTTGTAGAGCCACTCCTTTTTCTTTCTTTTCGCCCTTTTCTTCATCAAGATTCATCTCAAAAGTTCTGAGAGAACCAATGAGCTCTTCCAACTTCATCTTTTGGATATCTTTAGCTTCTTCTATGGCTGTAACTTTGTAGGCGAATCTTCTTGGAAGGGATCTAAGTGTTTTTCTTACAAGCTTCTGCTCCGAAAATCTCTCACCAAGAGCAAATGCCTCGTTTGCAATATCACACAAACGAGCATTAAACTCTCCGATAGTTTCCTCCTCCTTCATCCTGAGATTTTCAAAACGAGTAGTGAGGATTTGAAGCTTAGATAATCTTACAGCATGAGTACCTTCATGAGCCGTCTCCAAAATTTCCCAAGCATCCTTTGCTATTTGACAAGTTGAGATGAGTTTGAATTAATTCGCATCTACAGCATTGAAAATAGAATTCAACGCTTTTAAGTTGTAGTTGGCAAGTCTGTCTTCATCCGCGGTCCATTCCACTTCTGGCTTCTTCACGGATTCTCCCTTCTCGTTGTCCTTCATAGGGTGAGTCCAACCGGTTAAGATGGCTCTCCATGCTCTTTCATCCATCGACTTGATGAAAGCCTTCATTCGTGCCTTCCAGTATGAATTGTTTGTACCATCTAGAAGTGGTGGTCGCTGCACCGATCCTCCTTCTCTTAGGAAGTCCATCTGTAACGACCCAAAACTCAAAACGGTATTTTGGTTCCAAAAAAAATACGGTCAAATTGAACTTTTTAAATTAAGTTACAAAACCAAACTTTTAATATTAAACATGAGGTTCACCAATCCTCACCATAACCAAAATAAATTTAATTTTAACATCTACAAAATATGCGGAATTTAAAACTTTTCTTTGCCAACGATTAACCGGTAGTCCACGTAAAGTTTTACAGGTCGGTCCCGTATACACTCGCTGTTCCCGTCGTTATCGCTTCGCCCTTTCTGCTTTCTTAATAAAATACCTGCGACACGAGCACACTAGTGAGCTAATAGCCCAATAAGTGGATTAGATAGATAAATTGCTAAGTCTGCAGGTAACACACAATCAAGAAGTATCACAATATTTTAATTCAACAAATAGATAGATTCGACGATCGAGTCGTCGTAGTTCGAAGAGTAAACGACACTCTTAAGTAATCTTGCCCGCGGAGTAGAATTCAAATATAATTGCTAAACTTACGCGGGATACAATACCTGCAAAGGAGTTGTGACATGTAACGAGGTCGAATTCAACGACCCATTAATCTCGACTCAAAAGTCAATTTCATAATTTGTTCTAATCTCACTCAAGTTCACAACTCTCTGACTTAGCTTGTAAAAATACGTGTGCACATAATTTACTATTTAAGAATTCTCGATTCTATAATATTGAGAAGGTCTCGTCAGCCTCACCCCTCCTCTAGACCTCTTGCGGGTCGATCTAGAACTCATAAATATATATCCAAACCCCTTCGCGAGTTATTCTAAATTTGAATACACACTTAGACCCATTGCGGGTCGCTCAATAACTTAAACACAATATAGAACTCTTGCAGATCGTTCTAGAATTTAACACATATCTAACCCCATTCGCGGGTTGTTCTAGAACTTATAAACATCTAGACCCTATCTCGGGTCGTTCTAGAACTTAATACATATCTGGACCCATTCGCGGGTCGTTCCGAAACCTTACACAGACAATGGCCCCGTCGGGCGATCTCGAAATCGATTAAAATCGCAGCACACAGCATATGAAGAGGAAGGTCGTCTACCGACCTCCTCGAGACCCATCGGGTCGTTCGGGACATGCTATAGATTTTGGCCCCTCGGACCGTCCCGATATTCTTTATGCTTGTGAGGACTCATCCTCCTCGGGCCTCTCTGCCCATTCCGAAACCTTTTACGGCCAATGACCCCGTCGGGTCGTTTCGGAATTCAATATTGCACTTTACCCCGTCGGGCCGATCCGGATCGTCAAATCATAAGCTGTGGGGAGGGCCGTGGCTCTCCTCCCCAAGGCCCCTCCGGCCGTTCTGAAAGGTGGTTCAATGACCTCCGCGAGGTCCCTCGGGTCGCTCCGAAATCTATCATACATGATGGCCCCGTCGAGCTATTTCGGAACCAAATCATGATCGCGGCCCCGTCGGGCCCTACTCAAATGATCAAAGTAATGCGGCAGAGGAAAGTCGTCCGCCGACCTCCCCAAGGCCTCTCGAGCCGTCCCGAAACGTAATCAGTGGCCCCGTCGGGCTATTTCGGAACCGATCATGACTTGCGGCCCCGTCGGGCCCTACCCGTGTACATACATTGCTTCCGCTCTCCTTGTCTTGTCTTAGAGTTTTCTCCTTGACCTGCAATAACGTCTCAACAACAACAGCAACAGTTTTATGTCTGTGGTCCCATACCCACCGACAGATAAGTCATACTAACACATATACACACACAACAGACACACACACACCCTGCACAATAACCTGAACCACGAAGTTGAGTAGTTTTGTGTCTGTGGTCCCATACCTACAGACAGATAAACATCTAGAAAAACACTACATATTATAAACGAACCTACAGTCCCATACCTGCAGGCTCGTTGCACAAAACAAGACGAACATAATCAAAAGCCCGTACTCTCAACCTTAGCAAGAATGAGGATCCACACAGTTGGGTAGCCATAATTTTAGAAGCATCGCACGCTTTATACAATCTCAACACATGCACAATATATTCAAGCATGGTAAAGTATACTCGTGTCACAGTGGAGATCCACTTACCTGAGGTCCTAAGCCTCGGTCCTTGTGACTCTCTCCTAGTGGCGTCCTCCCTTGAAACTCGTCGTGCGACAAATCTGTCCAACACGCGAGTAATAGGGTCAAAAGCCACTTTCCACTATACATAAATCAAAGAATTGCTCAAAGGATTGACGGGCTACTCAAGCTGGTCTTTAACCAAAAGCGGACAAACGGATATCAATTGTAATTTGAAGTATCCTCGTCCCGTTCATCAGTGACTTAGTTTTATACGTTAACCCGTAGCCAACGAATATATTGATTGATTTAATTTGACGAGAAATGGGTTCTTTAATCTAATTAGTTTGCAACTTAGCTTTACTAAGCATCTAAACTTCGAGCCGAAAATCCGGCAGAGTTTCCCCTGTTTTTCGGATATCCCGGCCGAAGCCTTCACCTAATTTCAACCCAGCACCGAACTAATTTCGGTCACAGTCCATCACAACAACAACCAAAATAATTCAACATGTTATCAAAGACATTTCAACATATCAAAATAACAATAATTCTCGAGCCTCAAAGGCTCGAATCCCACATAGGTCTAAAGAACTAAGAATTCAACTATTTAAAATAAACTCTTCATGAAATTGAATTTGTCCTTGATCGCCCGCTTTTACCTTCAGCGAAAGACGGCGATGTGGTTGTGAGTCCAAACTAGTTTTGTTGGCGTTCCTGCACAATTTGAAGGAATAAAGATTGAATCACTTAAAGACGGTCTTGGATTTTCAAAGCTTAAGCAATTCAAACCTCGAACTTAATTGAAAAACATGACACGAAACGCTTGGTCCCGCAACCCAATCCAATAATTCGTTTAAGGATCAAAAGGGGTATTATTAAAATACAGTTCAACACGATCGAATAAAAATAATCCCTTTTTCTTTTCTGCACTCTCTTTATACATATATATATATATATATATATATATATATATGTAGGAAAATAAAATCTCCAATCTAATGAAGGAAAAGTCCTTTTTAAAGTTTATTAATTAAGTGTTTCAAGGGAAGTCGAGTGCCCACTCAAAGATAAAATCTCATTCTCGACACATGGTCAAGCCTCAAAACCATTGCACAATAAAGTTTCAAGTCTAGGCCCGAGCATACCACACATTGAAAGTCATTAAATTGACAAGCTCGTAAATTTTCTCAAGTTATAAGCTAGCTTTGAAATTGTCAAAAACTCTGAAATTGTAAAATCGTCGTGGTAATTCAAAAGGATCATAATCATAAACAACTTCAAAGCGTTGGCACAATTTCACACAATCGCGTAAATATTCTAGAATACGCACAAACACACTTTTGAACTTAACACAAATAAATTGTTAAGAAAAACACACAAACCATCCCGATGAGACCAATGGTAAAACCACGAGCATCTCGAAATTTCAGACTTATGTTAACTCAAAACTAAGCAACTTACGAATAACAACCAATCGACCAACGAATATACTAGCGAGCCCGACAATATTGGCAAAATGCAATCCAACACTATCGATATTTAGTGGCATCAAGGGTTCGAAGCTCACCGAACACGAATAGTAGCCGGCTTGACGAGGAGTGGCGCGACTGCGAGACGAGGGCTGCGGGCTTCGCCGGAGGCCCGCCGAGCTGGGCTCACGCAGATCGAGCCTTGCGCGGCTAGGCGAGGGGCGGCGAGCGGCAATTATGGGCAGGTCGGGAGCGCGGGTCGCAGCGGCGCCGGCGCTAGGAGCGCGAAAACGAGAAGCTGCTGGGCGGAGAAAAGCCACGGCCAGCGAGGTCCTCGCGCGGTGGTGGGCAGTGCCGACGGCAAGACGGTTGGGCGGAGGCTCGCCGGAGTTGAGAAGGAGGCGCGCGGAGGGCTGGGTCGGCGCGCCGAGGCTCCGACGAGGCGCGCCGAGGCATGGGTCAGCGTTGAGTGCGCCCGAGGCGGCGCGAGGGAGGCTAGGCTCACCGGGGTTGCGGGGGCTGCGCGAGGGGGAGCTCCGACGAGGCGAAGTTCAGGCCGAGCTGGGCCGGCGTCGGCTGAGCGCGCACGAGCTGGGCGAGGGGCGGAGGAGGCCTAACGAGGCTCGGGCGAAACTCGCCGGCATCGCGTGTAGAGGAGGCGCGCGAAAGGGAACGTCGGCGAGGCCGACTGCGCACGGGACTGGCGCTGGAGAGTGCTGGGCCGGAGCAGCGAAGGCCTGGGCTGGGCGCGGGCTGGGCGAGCTCCCGAGCTCGCTGATCTCGCGAGGCGGCTCGCGACGAAGACTGCGCGGAGGCGTTCGCGGGAGGGTCTGGGACGAGGAGCTCGCGCTCGCGACGACGCAAAGCTGAGCGAGGCGCGCGCTGCGTGGGCCTGGGCTCGTCGGAGTCGAGGGGCGCCGCCCGAGTCTTGGGCGCGGCGGCGAGCGGCGGCCTGACCAGGAGGGGTCGGTCAGACGAGAGGAAGAAGGAAGAAAAGGAGAGAGGGGGAAGATGGTGGGTGTCGGCTGGGGAGGAAAAGAAAGAAGAGGGAAAAAGAAAATAAAAGAAACCCTAGTGGGCTTGGGCTCAAATTGGGTCAAATTGGCCAACAATTGATAAACGAAAATACATTAAATTTTTCCGAGAAAAAATAAAATTGCACACGTTATTTGAACACATAAACTTAGGAATTTTAATATCTTTCTCGAAACAAACACAAATTCCTAACACGTCCAAAATTCGAAACTGAAATTAATCATGCCAATTTTAAAATTCCTCTCGTAGTCCCAAGTTGACCTGATTTGATAAAACTAACCAATTTTACAAATTGCTCACTGCTGAGGCAAAAATACAAATTAATTTACTGGCACAGTGCTTTTGAAATTCAGGTCATTACACTATCTTGACAAAACGGAACTGAAAATACCACGGATCTCACTTAGAGTAAGTGTCCCGCTCTGATACCAATTGTAAGAACCGTTTTGTTAGAAGGTGTTCTTTGTTAATGTCAGAAACACCAACAAAGAACACATGGTGATATTAAAACGAGATAAACAACACAGGGTGCAGTATAATAAATGGGCAGAATAATAAAATGACACGGGAGAATTGGTTACGCAGTTCGGCAATGCCTACGTCTGCGGGGCCACGCCCAGATGTAAAAGATCCACTAGAAATGTCCAAACAAGGACTCACGGACTTATACAATATTGGAATCCCTCCACTCTCTTCCGCCGCTTTCCCTTTGACCTAGTGATCTACCCTTGACGAGCTCCCCTCGTCCTTCACAACACACTCCCGTGTGACTCCCGGTTCATACAGTTTACAATTGAGTAACACCCATGAAACACACCCTCACCGAATACACTCTTCTTTCTCACAAGAAGGAATACATGCACAGCTGTCTCTCACTCTTTTTCTCACAAACCAGAAAACGTACAAATTACAAAGTAAGTGCGTGAGAAGAATTGTCTTCAACTTGAGAATAAAAAGATCAAGCCAAGAGAGACTTTTCCATAAACATCACACATTAATTATTCAATTAAATGTGTGATATGATCTTCATTACTTCGGTGAATATTTCTTCATAAAGAGAGAATATCAGCAATGATCGGCATGAGCTGTAGAGATGAACATCAGAAGCTTGGTCAAACAATCTTCTAGAAACTTTCATTCCTCGTACGTCAGATCGGGTGTTTCTAACACCCAGACAGGGTGTCTCAAACCTGTCTGTGAGTAACACCCTTAAGAACGCCCATGCAGAAACTCTCAAAAGAAGACCAAACGAAATCTCCAATAAATGCCGAATATTACCATTCCATACAAAGAGAGATTAGAGAGTGATGATGATATCAAGCCAATTAATTCCAGCTCTCTCAAGATCAAGTCAAATCATCCAAGAATAAAGGCAAATTAATCAAGCAATAAAAACATAATATTGGATAATTAATTTGCAAACAAAATGCCAATAAAAGAAACACTAACATATAGATATTCTTAAGTCTGGATTATACGATCTCCTTAAAGAGAAAGCTAAGTCAGATGGGTATAATAAATAGATGACGATTGATTTTTCATCTTACAACTCTCCTTAAAATCTCTCGTGCACTTTGTTATTTAAGCATTAGAAAGTCAAAATTTGAGTTAGTGCGCGCTTGATGGTGACCTCCTATTGACGAAATTCCAGCATCACATTCTTCATACAATTTTTTATAACATCTTAAGAGAATATTATTTACTCTCTATCTAAGTATATCTGCAAATTATAATCTCTTAAACGTGTTGAAAGTAAATGAAATTTGGATGCTGTTGATCACTTGTTCAACCCCAATATGTTTAAAGAATATTCTTGAATTGCATATTTACAAGAATTGGGGGAATTGAAGAAAAAAAAAGTCTTTTAAGGGCCAACTTAATAATATATACCTCAAATGTTGTGCTCTCTTGATTTTACTCTATTATTGATTTTTACTCTATTCTTGATTTATGCTCTATGTTTAAAGTATAAAAATAGAAATGTAAATTAAAAGTACAACACAAATAAGTATAGATGTGTCAAAAAGAGGACATTCATCAAAATCCCCTTTTACAGCTTATAGTTGGCCCAAACCAAATTTAGCGATTAATATTGATATTCACGAGACATGGAACAATATCAATACAACAATATTAAACTTCGGCAAAATATGATTATATTTAAGTAGTTATGTTTTGATTGATGTTTTTGTGCTAAAAATACTTTGTTAAATTGAGCTTTCGTACTCGTAAAATGTTTGAATTTCTCTTCCATAAAAACTATTCTTTGGGCTTATAACTGTTGAAGATTGCAAAGAGAATTGCACAAAATTGACATTTAAGGAATGAACCATCCGAAATTTTAATTTAAAAAAAAAATCTTTAAAGATGGATTTACTATATACCTGTTAGGAATGACAATCCTACATTTTTTGGAGAGTATATTGTCACTCTTATCATAAATATGATTTAAATTAATTAATTATGCATATGCTAGTAATTAATTATTTTGTGAGATTCTGATGAAGATTATAATAATAAATTCGGATTTATTGGTTAAATAATTCTTAATTAGTTGTTATAGATAAATTTAAATAAGTTGTTATAGATCTTATCTGCTTTGATTTTGTAGGATGTTCCAATCCACAAATTGTGAAATATTCTCGACAGAGCGCCACGTTTTTCTCGGAAGCTGGTGGATCAATCGAACAAGAGACAAATGACATAATAGAGTTCAACAATTTTCTCGAGATCTGCAGAGCGATCAGACAAGTGGACAAACACGCCAAGTGCAACAGAATCCAAGTTGTTCTAGGCCTCTAATAAAATCCTAGCTAGAGATTTCTTTCCGATCTTTTGTAAATAAGTTGTATTATAAATATCCTCTAAAGTTTTATTGAGATTTAAGAAATGTTTTTTTAGAGTTTTATTTACTGAGAGCGTTTAAGCATTTCAGACTTAGTTTTTATCCTTCGAAAATAAAAGTTTTAGCTCAAAAAGTTGATCAAGCTCATAGCGGATGAAGAACTTGAAGCGTGCGGATAGGTGTATGACGGTTGGTCAGAACGAATAGAACACAGAGTAAGGTGTCATGAGTTTAAGGCCTATCGAGCTGACAGATGTTTCGCATCCTAGTGAAAGCATCGTGGATTACAACATGGTAGTAGATCAGAGAGTTAACATAATTCGAAGTCATGTAATTGTAACTCTATCAACCAATAAAATTTACCTTCATAACTGGTGTGATTAGCATCGATGGCTTTTTTCCCAAGTTGGATTTTGACAATGTAAAATAATCACATCCAGTGTATA
This sequence comes from Boehmeria nivea var. tenacissima, assembly GCA_018132145.1. Taxonomy (NCBI): domain Eukaryota; kingdom Viridiplantae; phylum Streptophyta; class Magnoliopsida; order Rosales; family Urticaceae; genus Boehmeria; species Boehmeria nivea. The sequence continues at coordinate 7,265,857 of CM030882.1, forward strand.
TCTCTTTTTACTTTTATACTTATTTATTTTATCTATTATTCTTGTTTATTTGCTTTCAAAATTAGGAAGAAAGACTGTCTATTATTTTTCATCTATCAAATATTGCAATACCCAAGAAACAACAATTGCCAAAATCCACAAGTTATAAGCATATTGAATCCAAGCTTCTTGTTACAATGAAAAAAAAAAAAAAAAACCACATCTATGTAATGCATTATAAGCTTATCTAGAATTTCATGTTGAGAACCTTATAAAGTGGCTGGTAATGTGTTGATTGTGGTGGCTTCTCATCTTTTCTGGGAATGTTAAACTCATTCGGTTCAGATATCTCTATGAGTGAAGCAAGAGCAAGCTTTTTCTTTTGCCTCTCCTCTCTCCACTTCCTCAGTTGATCCTCGATCGCCGTCTTTGCTCTCTCCGCCATCTCAGCCCGGCAAGTAGCCTGCTCTGCCCGGTTCCTGAACACCGCGACTTTGGCTACTGCAGCGTCCAATTCCTTCCTCAAGCTTTCCACCTCTTGCTGGTTTTCGGACAATGTTAACTGGCTTGGATGTTTGGTCAGTATCTCGGGACAGACTTCATCTTCAGCCTGATTCCTCAAGGACTCGTTTTCTGAAGCATCGAAACTATAATTAGTTTCTGTATTGAGATTGTTGACTTGGGTAGCGTCTACTTCATTTGCCATGTCTGCCAATTGCTTCAACATTTGATTCTCATTCTTGACAGTGCCTGATTCAATTGCCAGCTGCTGAACAGCTTGATACAATTCCGATTCAGCGCTCTCAGCTCTCGCTTCGGCTGCCTCTTCTGCAGCATTTTTTGACCTTCCCTTGTGAAGTTCAGATCTCAGCATTGCGATCTCGACTTGCGCTTCCATTTCCTTTTCCCTCGCCTCATCAGTCTCGCTCTTCGCCTTTTGCAAATCACCCGTTAGCATATCGACATCAGAAGTCAAGTGAGTTGCCAATTCGTTTGCGTTCTTCAGCTCAATTTTAAGTTCAGTCATTTCCATTTTGAATGCCTCGATCAAAGCCTCTTGACTAGAGATCTTTCTTTCATTGATCTCTAACTTCTCTTGAAGCAGATTTACATAAGCGATGGCATCAGAAGCAGACTTAGCAGAGACACTTAGCTGTTCAATTGCCTCTTTAAGTTGCAACTGAAGTGTATCAACTAATTTCGACTTGGAAAGAATGTGTTTATCTAATTCCATAGTCTCTTCCATTTCTCTTTTCATATCCTCTAGCCTCTCTTCTGCTTCAAGTAAAGCCTTTCTAGCCAATTCAATCTCTGCATCTTTCTCAGAAAGTATTCCATGCTTTTCTTTCTCGGACACACGAATAGCATCATTGAGCTCCGAAACTCGCTTCTTCAGCTCTTCACACTTCTCCATTTCCGTACTCAAATCTCTTTCCATCATTTCTGCTTGTGTCAAGGCCTCGATTTCCGACTCTTTGATAGCAGCAAGTTCTGTTTCCTTGCTAATGAGCTCTTCTTTTGTGGCCTCGAGATCAAGCAAAACGAAAGGAAGCTGCTCGTGGCTTTTAGTTCTCTCCGACAACTGATCAGCCATCTCTTTTGTCTCAGATTCAAGCTCGCGTAACCGAGTTCTCGTTTCTCTGCATTCGTACTCATATCTTTCCCTCTCAGTCTCATTGTTCTTCAGCAGAGTGGAAAGTTCTTCCACCGATTTTTGCGTGTGCTCGAGCTTAAGAACCGCATGCATGTAGGCTGCCTCTTTAGCTTCTAGTTGCACCTTGTAGTTTGCCAAATCCTTTAGTACATTTTCGAGCTCTCTTTCTTTCTCGTCCTGCAAGTGAAAGAGAGAAACAAGATGTAACAATTCTAATTCCTTCTTCGGTGAGAAAAAACATGATGCCAGCATTCTAATTTTCTTCCTTTGGCTACAATTAGGTGGTTATGTAGCAAAAAAAATAATAATAATAAAACAAAAATAATTCAATTCTGCATACACTAAACAGCCATGTTATAACCACTTGATGAGTTTTTTTTTTTTTTTTTTACTATATACTAGCAGTTCCTGCAGTTCTCGTAGTTCCTACAGTGTGGAGACGATGGGGTCCGTCCATGGATTTTCCTTCCTTATTGCCGTATTTTCTCGAAACATTGAAGAGTGGAACGCTTTAACAAGATAAATTCATGAGGAAATGGAATCTCTTTAGGTTCAACTCCAGCATTTCCAAACTCAACGGTGGCAACTAAACACTTCATAAATGTGAACACATATCTACTCCTATAATGTTCAAAATAACAATAATAATAATAATAATAATAATAATAATAATAACAATAATAATAATAATAATAATAACAACAAATAATACACAAAACTTTCAATCTAAACAAACATGTAGCACTTATATAAAGTAGTTCTTACCAATAATCTACGTCATGTACAAATTTTATCTTTTTTATTCTTTCACCCAAATTTAAATATGAACATTATAATATATAACTAGTACTTCAAACATAAGAAATAAAATTGTAAAGAAATTGTTTATTACAATTCCTATTATCCAATGACTTGATGGTACAAATTTAGCAATGCTAACAAAGGATCTTACATCGCTTCCGGTTGACCGGTTTTTCCTCTGATGATCACCTCTCTCACCAAAAATTGAAAGAGCCGTCTGAACCGATTCGATTGGTTTGGTATCAATCTCTCCCATGTTTCTCAATCTTGTAAATGTCCTAAGAAAAATGAGACCAACAAAACAAATAACAAAAGTTGGTGTCAAGTATTTTACGTACTCAAGAAACACTCTTGCTTTTGGGTCCACAAAAAACATTCAAGACTATTTGGTTCAATTCACATTTAGTTACTCAAAAATTAGCAATGAAAAAAGGAATAGGAGAAAGAGACGAACACCTTAGTTTGCCTGCATGGAAAAGAGGTAATTGAAAGCAAAGAAAATAAGTGCCAAATGCAAAGAGACATTAAGTGAATTTTAATGTAATTGATCAAGCTGTTTTTCAGAAGTTGCTCTTAGTGTTTCACGCTTTGGAGGATACTACGAGGTCTTGATTTTTCTTGTATTTGTCCACAAATTAGCGTTGGGTTTATCGATCTAAAGCTAAGTACTAATGCTTGACATTTGATTGATTTTATAAGTGCTTAAAATTATTGAATAGTTGTTTTCTTGTAATTTCGTTGTTCTTAATTAATTAATTCGGCCTACCACATCAAGAAAACTTTGGGATTCTTTATTACAATATTTTGGGATTTTTTTACGCAATAATAATCTTTGTTTCTTTTTCTTAACTTTTACTCTTATTTTCACAGTATAACATAGAATAGGAATTAATTGAGCACATAAATTATTAAATGACACTCAAAATGTCTTTTTTTTTTTTCTTGTAATTTTCCTATTTAGAAAAACAGAGAGAGAGTACAAAAAATACCATGAAAAATTCTGCGTTATTTGAAAACACCAAATTAAACCATGTGTTAGGAACATTTGTCAGACATTAGTGGAAAGATAAAGAACATTGTTAGGATCATTTTTAGATATTACTAGAAAGACAAAGGACACTGATAAGACAATATTAGACATTAAAAATATGTAAATTCGATGGCAACTTCACATGGTCGAAACTAATAGCCGGTGTTCCAAACCTCCAGTAGCATATGTACTAATTCTAACTCAGACATAAAGAAGACAATTTTGTCACTTTCTTAAATCAGCATGTTTTCGGGATGGTTGCGCCTCAAACTTGAGCATAATGTTATCGAAGAGCAAGGAAAACTTTATGGTCTTAAATCGCACAATTGTCATATATTGTTGCGATGTAAACTTTCAATTGCAATTTGTCCTTTTTCTGACAAAGCAAGTACGAGGCATAATGCTGGAGTTACTGGCACAATTTTTTGAGAAACTTGCTGCACGAACATTTCCTCCAGCTTTTTCACAGTAATAGTTTATTTGTGTGTTCATCTTCCACGGGACGCAATTTTAGGAGGTCTAGTTCATTCTATATAGATGTACCTAGTTGAGCGATACTTAGGACATTTAACAAAATATGTCCGCAAGAAGGGTACACTATACAAGAAGCTATGACATTTTCATCTCAATATTTGGGTGGGGTTGAATCTAAATTTTCACTGTGTAAACGAGGTGATGATGACACACTGAAAGACAAATGAAATTATGCGTTACAACTTTTTCGTCCAATTGGACGTCCTATTAGGAAGAAAGAATATTATTACTTATCGAGACATCTTTTGGATAAAATAAAGTAGCTTATACATAACAACTGTCCAGCTGTCATACCATACTTGGTGTAAGTATTATTCTTATATTAATGTTGTTTCATTATTAATACATGGATCGATTATAATTTAGGTCTTTAATTTGTAGTGAATATAAATTAATTTTACAATAACGATGCGCACCGTCGAATCTTGAACAAGTGCAACAATCGACATTTCTAACATGGTTCGAAGAACGGGTAATAATCATACTTAACATTTTATTTAATCGAATATCATGTATATTGTTGCGATTAATAGATCAATGTATTAATCTAATTTATACGCAAGTGCACGTAATCGTAACAAGTAATATAATAGTGAGTAAGAGTATCGTCTCCACAGGGATTGTTTAGTGCAAAATGTGTGTGCAAAATGGATATTGATCTAATTGCTAAATAAATGAGAAATAACGAGAATAATGAACGGTTGTTATGCTAAAATGAGATTTGTGTAAATAAAATAATTAAACTAAGGTAAATAGCAAGCAAAGAACAGCTAGAAAACCAATTGAGGATGCAATATATGGTAACAAAGCCAGAACTAATGTTTCACTTCAATCTGCAATTTCTCAGAATGCTACAGCATAGTCTCAGCAAAGTCTGTTCAGTAAACCAGAATTTTCATAGGACATGTAATTCTTTCAAATTCCATGAAATGCATTCCTAAGCTAAATTAGACATATGTCTATGCCATTCAACTCAGCAACACAAGATTAAGCATAAATTCTTTAGGTTTTGCAAGGTAAATAATATATCTCTATACTATTTACTAATCAACAATTTTCATTGTCAAGAACATGCATCAATCAAGTTAGTTCCACTAATTTTAACCCTTCCAGTATTAAAATCAGCTTGTATCTTACTTTTGATGGCCAAACAATAGCAAGAAATAAAATATAAGCTCACTTGATTGAACTTGGACATAAACAAGCTTCAACAGTGCTATAGCATATCAATATTCATTACAAATCAAAGATCCACATTAGTTCTAGCAAAGAAAAATTAGCCCATAGTTAGGTCTAAGCTAGAGCTGTTTAATACATTCATAATATTGCTAAAATAGAAGTTCAAGGTGATACAAAATAAAAAGGAGGAAAAGAAACAAGCCCAAAGGTGCAATCTCTGATTTTTAGTCCTCCTCTTTGTGAAATCCTTGACTTCTTCCTCAAAATAACAGCTGGTTTCCCTTCTTCAAGTTTGCAGCCGTCACCCTCTTCCAAGATGGAATAAAATCTGATGCTCCCCTTTTTCCTTTGTGTCCTATCTTATACCATTTTCAGCTAGGGCACCCATTTTTAGATTATTAAACGTGGGTAATATTGTCATTTTAGCAGCCATGTGTCTTCTCTCCTATTTGCCAGCTCAGCCACGTTCAACTCTGCCAGGTCTGTCTCCGTTGCAATGCTATAGCATTGTTTCCAGCATTGCTCTGAAATCTTCAATCGTTTCCACATAATTCCCTCATTAGTCCACCTGGATTTTAGACATCAAATATATATCTCAGCATTCTAATTTCATGATTCCAACAGCAATTTGACATTATGATATGGTCTTCAAGAAATTCATTAAAATCAAGCTAATAACAACTTAAAACAAGATAAAACACGAGTTAAAACAATAATTTACCAACAAGACAAAATGGATAACTCTAATTTTCATAGAGTTATCATATATGCACTTCTCATTTGACATATAATTAATTGCAGATTGGTAAATTATACCGTGACAAACCGTCCGAGGTAACTGATGAATTGTATGTACTATCTTGTGGTCCGCATGCTTGTGTTATATCTTATGGTGCATACGTTGTCAACAGTGTCAAATTTCTAGTTAAGTTACGCGATGAACGATGATAGACCCAAAATTGTAGCGTCATTAGTGCGGGAACACATCAAGGTATTGAAGATGATTATTACGGATATATGGAAGAGGTCATTGGATTACTCTACATTAAGGACTACCATGTAATCTTATTTAAATGTAAATGATTTGACACGGATCGGCCAAGGAAACACGTTATATACGAGCAACATTTTATTAGCATCGATACAAGACGTGAAGCGTACAAAGAAGATAATTTTGTCTTTGCAACTCAAGTGTGTCAAGTCTTTTATATTTATGATCCAAGCAAGTTAACTCAAATTAGAAAATTATCTAAAGATTCAATTATAGACGCTTGTGTAGGATATCCTTGACGACGAGGAAGACGTTGAACATATTTTGGATAAATTTGGTTCATCTTCGAATTTGCGCACTGTGTCATTTGAAATGACTAACTTCAACAACGTAGCGTTTAACCAAGATGATGTGCTAGCAAAAATCATAGACATTAACATAGAACACATTAGACGGTCGGTAAACGATGATTGTAGTGACGATTACACAGATATCGATGATAAATTAGAACAATACGACGATGAACCAATTGCTGATCATGATTTCGATGATAATAGCACGATAACTAAAGCTGATGTGGTTGAATCAGACAACGATAAATAATAAATGTGCCAAAAATTGCTTATTTTGGTGTATTATTTTATTATGGGTTTCTTGCACTGGTGGCCCCTCATCTTATAGCATGGTTGCAATGTGGCCCCGAACTTTTTTTTTCTTTTTGGCAATTGACTACCTGTCTTTAAAAAATCGTTGCAATTGGGTCCTTCAGTCTCAATTCCATCTAAAATTAGACAGAATTTTGCACGTGACCTTTTATACAAGGATATTTTGGCCAATTCACACAAAAAAAAAAAAACTTTTTAGTTATGCAAAATTTGGATTTTATCTTGAAAAATACAATTTAACACTAAAAATAAATTATTTTACGTTAGTTATTTCCTAGTTATGAAATTATTTGTTTAAAAATACAATTTAACGGTAAAAATAAATTTTTAAAAGTTTTAAAATACAACCAAGAATTTATATCAATTACCAAACCAAGTAAGAAAAAAATCCGTAAGTCCACACAAATTCAAACCCAAATTCACGAAACAGTGATCAACCTTTTTCCATTCTCAATAAACCCACCACTTTGCTAGTTCATGTCCCTTTGCACTTCAATCCCAAATACAAACATCCAATAAATTTATACAAAGAACAAACATTATCAACAATAACATAGATGAAATCAAGAGCCCTAAATAACCAAAATCATCTCTACCATTTAAACTACAAAGAGAACAATTCTGCATTAAGAAATAGATCTTAGAATTAAAACCCAAATGATAAAAAACATTTACGTGAAACAAAAACCATTTCAACTACAATGGGTTTTGGCGCGCTGGGTAGGGGCGGCAGAGATTGCGGGAGAGTGGCGAGCTGTGTAGGCCACCGGGTCATCTCATCTGCAGAACTGAGCCGTTGACATCGTCTAAGGTGCAGATTTGTGTGCGCCACATTGTCTTTGCCGCGGGCTTGAGCCGTCACGTCCATGGAAGCCACAAACCACGAGTGGGACCCCTAGACCGCAAACCAACGATTGCGAATTTTGGAGTTGTGCCTAGACCTCGTCTCGGACAGTGGCACAGTTCCCCAACATCAATGGCCGACACCTTGTCGGACTCGCACCTCCGGTGGCCATGGTAAAAAAATCCACAACTTGTCTATGCCATCAATAGTCCTCATTAGACTCCACCTTCTTCTTGAACATCCTCTTGCCCAGCCTCACGAAGAACAGTACGAATACCACGTTGGCCTCAGAGGCAGCGCCGACCCTCCCGGCCATCAACGCCGCCCTCCGTGCTAGCGGCAACTCGGTGTTGTACTGCTTGATGATGGGGTTCTTCGGGAACGGCGGGAAGTCGAAGGCAGCGAGGCTTTGGTGCAGATCTTAGCATCGGCAGCGGCATTCATAATTATGATTTTATTTGTTCTTAATGTTTTTGAAAGGAGGGATTGGTGTTCTTGTATTGTTGTAAGCATGATTCTGATTTTGTTTGTAGAGAGTTTTTTTTTTCTTTTCTTTTTTTGAGAAGGAGTTTAGCATTTTTTTTAAGTTAAAAATAATAAAAATAAAATAATTGCACTAGGTATGCCAAAAGTTCCAAAATAACGCTAAATGCCCTTGGGTCAAATGTAACGTGTGTGTCAGATTTCAATTTTCTGTCCAAATTTAACCAAGAAAGTGACAGAAGGACCCAACTGCAACGATTTTGTATGGATAGGTAGTCAATTGCAAAAACAAAACAAAAAAGGTTACGGGCCACATTGCGATCGCGTTATAAGGTGAGGGGCTACCAGTGCAAAAAATCCTTTTATTATTTATAATAATTTATATTTATTTGAATACATTATCTATTATATTCTAATTTTATTTTCTATAATTATTTGTAGATTGACATGATGTTGTTTCCGATTGTTTATGTGGCCACCGCCGCTGCTGAAGGCAGATCTAGAGATGATCCCATACGTCGACCGTGGGTTCTACAGGGATGCAGTACCTCATCATTATCATCTACATCAATTCCCGCATAGAGATGACCACGCCGTAGACTTGTTCAGTAGGATCCGGCCGCTTTTGAGAGTATTGGTACATAAAAAATTTTTACAATGTGTACAATATTTTTTAATCAAAGAATTCATTGTTTAATCTTAATTTGTCAGTCCAATCATCCTTTATTAAGTTATAGACCTATTTTTAAACTAGGTCATACCCTATTTTTAGAACATTTAGGATTGATCAACATCATTAATCAAATTTAATATATTAAATATTCTTAACAAATTTGATGTGAGAGAATCGGTAATAGAACCCTACCTCAATAAACATATAATTTGGTCAAATAGTTGACTTTCCCAATGGAGTGATATTTGGCCGAATGGAACGCACCGTTGGATTCGCCTCGTCGAAATGAGTTTGTTGATAGTCTTTGCTCGGTGATCTGATATGCTTCTTTATACATCTCTAGCTCCTTTAAGATCTCTACTTTAGTTATGGCTTCATTGTCACACGTGGGGTTTGGCATTTGTATTCTGATCGACCTTTTATACTTTCTAAGTTGTAGTTTCGAACTCCTCCTTCATGAATTGGTTCGGCATTGCCAACTAGTCTTTAATAAGAAAGAAAATTTATTGTCCCAATTGATTGTTCCCTTAGGTGTCATCAAATAAAAAATTCAACAACATAACTATTTTCACTTATTGTATGAGATATTAAAGAAAAACAACAAATGGAAGTGGGTGAGTTGAAAAAGTATGAATGAAGAGGACAGTCAAGGGAACATCAAATTTATATTCCTTTGATCAACTCAAATTTTCCATGGGTTATCTCTTTCTCCTTCTCGACACCATCTTCATCATCCAACTTTTTAGTTACTTCTAGACTTGGTCATACCTCAATAACTTGGTCTTCTATTTTAGTTACTTCTAGACTTGCTACTACCGCACTTGGTCTTCCATATGTTATAGCTCCACAAATTCAAAAGACCACGGGGAAGACTTTTAGTCAAACACCACAATTGTGATGTATAACACTGACCAGTAGTAGGGTCATAATATTTCTACCATTTTCCTTTTTATTTTCATATCCCACAAAGATACAACAAACTTACTTTTTATCAAATTTGCTATGTTGGGGTGTGACAGTCATAATCCCTTAAGCCAAGGAAGGGCAAGACATGGTAATCTGTGCAATCCCGCACCGTCTGGGTAAGGTGATAGTCTAATGTAAAAGTTCCAATACCATATTAGTATGGGACGATACGGTTGAGGAGAGGCTTAAAAGATATGATTGTACTACATATGTCAATAAGATGCATCTTCTTTTCGGGTGACCTCTAGGGAAGTTTCTTGAGAACGTCAAAGTTAAGCGTGCTTGACCCGAAGCAATTTAAGGATGGGTGACCTCTAAAGAAGTTTCTTGAGAAGCATGCGAGTGAGGACAAAGCACGCTGGAAAGACTCGTGTTGGCCTGTGGAGACAGTCGTCGATCTAGAAAGCAGCTGTTTCAATTGGTATCAGAGACTTGACCCAACTGAAAGTGTGGCTGACAACTGACGAGATGTCAGGCCCCCAAAAAAGGGGTGATTGTGACAGTCATAATCACTTGTGCCAGGGAAGGGCAAGACAAGGTAAACTGTGCAATCCTGCACCATCTGGGTAAGGTGATGGTCTAATATAAGGTTCCAAGGTTGTATTGGTATGGAACGATACGGTTGAGGAGAGGCTTAAAAGATATGATGGTACTACCTATGTCAACAAGATGCATCTTCTTTTCGGGAGCCCATCTCGTAAGAACTTCGAAGTTAAGCGTGCTTGACCCGAAGCAATTTAAGGATGGGTGACCTGTTGGGAAGTTTCTCAGGAAGCGTGCGAGTGAGGACAAAGCATGCTGGAAAGACTCGTGTTGGCCTGTAGGGACAGTCGTCGATCCAAAAAGCAGCCGTTACATGGAGACTCAGCACGAACACATAACACACAACCGAAAACTCGTACCTCACAATTTTCCAAAGGGTGAATCAAACACAAGAATTGGTTGGGAAGCCGATTGCTAACATAACTTGTTGTTATAATACACTCAGCACCCAACCTTTCAGGTATATTTTTTGCATGTATCATACTCTGATAGGTATTTTCGCGAGATGTCAGTTCCTCCTTTTAGCTGCACTATTCTGTTACAGCGTATTTGGATGAGTCATATGATGATGTATCTAGCATTCTCTAAGGTGTTGAGAGAATTCATCTAACATGTATTCTCCCTTACAGCCAATACGCAGGCATTGAATCTTGCTTCTAACTTTTCCTTCCACAACTTCTTTGAACGTTTTGAATTTTTAAAATGTATCGGATTTTTCTTTCATAAAGAAAACCCAAGTATATCTAAAGAAATCATCGATGAGCGTAGCCATATATTGCATCCCACTGATAGATGATTGCTTGTTGCGTCCAAAAATATCATAATGAATTAGCTCCAGCACCGCTTTCACCTTGAACTTCGATTAACCATACGATAATTGACATGTTCTACCGCATTGACACCTGGCACAAACTATGTCTTCTAAAACTTTAAGCTTGGAAGTCCTTTGAGCATTGACTTCACCATCACTTTAAATATGTAATAGCTGATTTTCGTTTCGCTCTTTTGTGTCATATCTACGTAAATAGACTCTACGAACATTATGTAGACATACTCCAACTTTTATCCCTCCATCTTTAGTGTCCTTGTGATCTTAAAATCTTTATACACCTTAATATATTATGGGTTCAATAGGACGTAGTGGCCACATGATGCTAATTGTGCCACTGATAATAATTTTTCTTCATGTTTGGAACACGACAAACTTCTTTAAGCGGTACCTCCTGATGATTATAACGAGGCATATTGCTTCTTTTTTTTTTTTGGCCAATTTGAGCAATTGACAACCTCGAGTTGTTGGTTGTCATCACGATGTGGCCTCCTTTGTACTTATGTAGCTTGTCTTCGTCTCCACTAATGTGATTTAAATGTTAGAAATTGACGATCTAATCGTTCTCGTAGTCAATCAATTCCAGAACGTCATTGAAAGTGCCGAATCTTCTTTGTTAGCAAAAAAGTTGCAACATCCTATTCGTCGACACTCGGTTTCCCTGTCTTGAAGGTCACTTCATTATTTTCAGCTTTTTTTTTTTTTGGAACAAGCTAATTGTCGTATGACCCTTCTTTCCACAATTGTGACACATCACTACAAATCATTTCTTTTGTTTAAACGAGAAACCCTTATCAGCATTTTTCTAAGCTTCCATGAGTGATGTTTCCATGATGACCATCTTATTTGTCATCGTTTTTTTCAATCCTTTGTTGACATTTGGTCAATGCTACTCTTTGTTCTTATTGGTAAATAGTGCACCTTCTTTACTTTATAGGGAGCCTCCACCAATTATGCTGGCTGCTGTTTTTTTGTCTGTAAGAATATTCTCAAAATCTAGAAGAGACAATTAAGTAGACCAACCATGTGTAGCAGTAACAAACCCTATGTACCTAGATTATAAGTGATATATGATTATTATTCTGATATTAGCTTTCGCAATTTTGGCTTTGGGTTCTACCTAAGATTTGTCTCTATTCAAGGCCATAACTTTGTGGAAATATTTATTGATCGTCAAAACATTGTACTAAACAGATAACAAAACATTTTTGAAAGCTTGTTGTCCCATGTCATTTTTCCATGAAGAAAGTGCTTTTAAAGTATCCCACACTTTCTTTGGTGATTTTGCTTCCCTTACACGCTCAAGCATTTCTTCATCTATTATGGTCTTGATAGCGAACATGGCCTTTCCTACTTTGACCTTCCTCTTCTTTTAAGCAACATTAGTGTCACGTGGTTGCGTACTCTCATTAGCACCAATGAAGACCATTTTTTGTGATGACGCTCTAGTAGTTTATTTTTAGTTCTCAACTTATATTTATTTCTCTTGTGTGGGATCCAATCACTGAGGCTCGATGATGATAGAAAATTATATTTGAATTGAATGTTGATATATTGAGATATTTTTTTGTGTGGTTGTTGTTGAGAATCTTGTTACCAAATAGAGTATTGGTGCTGGATTGATTGTAATGAAGGCTCTAGCCGAGATACCCGAAAGACACAAAAAAATGTGTTAGATTACCGACTCAAAGTTTAGCCACTTATTAGATTCTGTTTAGGAACCAATGAGAAAGAAGGATTTTGCTCACCTGATCTAATCGAACAACATATCTGTTAGTTGTGGGTTGACGGGTGAAGCTAAGTCGCCGGCACATATGTCAAAAATAATTCTAAATTGGCATTTAAATGTCCCGTCTGTCAACTCGATGTACTCGCAACAAGTATACTATTAACCCTTAGAATAATTCTCTCTTTCAGCGACTAGTATAATTTGGCGTTTGTCCCTTTACTCGCATGTTGGATAGAAGTGTCGCCCATCAGATTCCAATGAGGGACGCTGCAAGGGAAGATATCGTGAAGACCAAAACAAAGGAGTTAGGACCTCAGGTTAGTGGATTTCTACCATGACATGTGTAGACTTCACCATATATGTTTGCTTTTGTGTGTGTGTGTGGATTTTCATTTTACTTGGGATGTTTTCAGATTTGTGTTGTTGAATCTTGTTGATGCAGTTGTTTGGTTTTGGTATGTAAGTATGGCTTATGTCCATCTTGATTATTGTTTAACTCACAAGTGTGGAACTGTATGTCGTAGTGTTTTGTATGTACATGCATTGATAATTGTTGTATGTGGGTATGAGATCATGGACATACAACTACCCAAACATAGTTGTTGTAGTTATGCTGTTGGTGAAGAAATTCTGAGATGGCTTGTTGGCCCAATTGTCACAATAGATCTCGTAATGGCCCAACAGATTAGTTGTTGCATTAGGTTCTAAAATGACAATTTCAAAACTAATGTCTTTATATGTCATTTAATTTGCGGCATTTTAAAAGTACAGTATTTTATTTGCGACATTGGTTATTGTGACACTATAAAGTGTCGCAAAATCTTTTTAGGCACTTTTTATGTCTCTAGTGGCATTTTTTTTTCCTGCTAAAGCCTCTATTTTTAGTAGTGATATTTTTCTTTAATATTTTTGCAAATTTAGAATTAAGACAGTAGACATTCTCAATGATTTCAGGAAAACCTGGTGATATAGTTCCTATGTGAAAACACGATATTCCCAATTGACAATCTTCTTCAATCTCTCTAAATTGGTCAATCAAAATCCATAGTTTTAGATTTGCCATTATTGCTCAATAGACATTATTGTTGATATAATTTAATCGGTTAAAGAGTTGAGCTGTCATTGTCCCCTTACCTTCTAAATAATTGAGATTTCATTGGCCTTAATTGCACATGAAGTATCAAATTAATGCCTTTTCGCCAACCGTAATTATTGTGAATTTTTCAAAAAGAAATAGGATATACTACACTGAATTTTTCTTTCTTTACTTACAGCTAAAATAAGAGAAAAGTTATAAAATAATGCTTCCTAGCTCAATTATTACAAATTTACGGATGTTAGATATTATCATAATTACTTTTTTTTAATTGGATGGCAACTATATTTATCTTTACATATGGAGTTTGTAGTTAAATGACCTAATTTTAAAATTTATTTAAAAAATATCTATGTCCTTAATTTTTGTTTTTTAGATTAATAGTTCATTTTCGGTATTTAAATTATTTACTATGATTAATAGATAAAATACCAAATAAGAATGACTTATATTTCGTTCACTCACCATGGTATTTCGTATATGTACCAAAAATGGATCATTCATGATTACAAAAATATTGTGATTATTTTGTTTTTTCAATATGGTCAAAAAAGTGCACTAAAACTCCTTCGTTATTTTCTCAATTACCCTTTATGTGAACCCTTATATAAGAAATGAAACAATATATTTCTCACAGAATTATATATTGTTAGAAATGAAAATAATTTACTTGTGATGGAAATAATTGAGGATGAATTATATAAACATAAAAATAATTTATTTTCTAGATCTAAATTATGATGTCTTATTATTAGACATGAAAATAATATATTTCTCAATCAAATATATAATATTAAACATGAAAATAATACTAGAATTTGGGTCAAATTATAATAAAAGTCAACAGGCCAACAATGAAAAAGTAAATGAATATATCAATGAATATGTAAAATAAATATCGAAATAATATATATATATATATATACGAAATTATCTAATTACTTGAAATATTTTCGTTATAATAAGTAAGCATTATCTGTAGTTTTGCCTCAAATAACATAATTGAGAAGAAAAACATAAATTCCAAACACCGTCGTTTCAGAAAACTGTTTCGTTTAAATTTATATCCCTCTATTTCTTTTCTCTCTATAGGAAAAATGCTAGCATTTGTGTGTATGTATGCTTTTATAATATATATATATATATATTTGTACGACATAGAAATTTTTTTTTTTATGTTTTTAAAAAATGGCACATGTTTTAAAATACTAAAAAATAGCTACTATTAAGGATTTTATAACAAAAAATTAAAAAAAAATATTTACACATTTGTACGAAATTTTTTAACATTTCAACTTTTACTCGTTGAATTTGAAGTGTTAAGAATTTTCCTACAAACTTGTAAATATTCTTTTGTTACTTTTTACCATAAAATTCTTAACAGTAATGATTTTTCTTAATATATATTTTATAGCATGTGCCATTTTTTAAAAGACTAGTTCAGTATTTGCCTATTTTTACAAATATATATATATATATGTATTAATGTTGATGGTCCTCGAATATTCGAATATTTGGTACTTTGGGCAATTTGACCGTCAAATATTTATTTTTAAGAATTTAAATCTTGAAAATAAACTCAATTGTTAACGGATGTTATTTAAAAAAGGGTTAATTTCACCAATTTCCCCTCTACTTTAATCCGAATCTCATATTGCCCCCTGTACTTCAATTTGTTACATCGTTCTCCCTATACTCTTAAAACGTTTCAAATTTGTCCATCCGTTAACTTTTCCATCCAAAGTTACCATTTTCCATCCAAAGTTGCCATGTGTCACATAATTATAGATGTTTTTGTGCATTTATAGGTGAAATTATGTTTCTGCTCCTGTTTGATACTTTTTTTTCTCAAGTTTTTTTTGGTGCTAGAAACACTTGATTAAAAAAAATTAGTTTTTTTCTTTAGTTAAAAATTTGATAATTTTTAGTTTTATTTTTTTGTACTAGAAACACTTGATTGAAGAAAAAAGTTTTTTTTTTCAATCAAGTGTTTCTAACAAAAAAAAAAAAAAAACCTTAAAAGAAATACATATCAAATAGGGGCAAAAATATAATTTCACCTACAAATGCGCAAAAACCTATCTAATTATGTGACACATGGCAACTTTGGATGGAAAATAGTAATTTTGGATGGAAAAGTTAACGGAAGGACAAATTTGAGACGTTTTAAAAGTATAAAGGGAACAGATGTAACAAATTAAAATACAGGGGACAATTTGAGATTCGGGTTAAAGTAGAGGGGGAAATGATAAAATTAATCCTTTGAAAAATTGTCAGACCAATTCTAGAACTAAATTGCAAAATAAATAAATAAATTTTCAAAAGCATAAAATGACAACACACGAGAAATTAAAGTCCATAAGTGCCAAAAAAACGTAATATTTCCATTCAAATTTAGATATCCCCTATTAATTAAACGAAGTTTTGTAAGATCTTAAGATCAAGATTTAAAATATAAAAAAAAAGTTCAAATTATCAAATCACAATAATGAAAAGAAAAGCCTATACTAAGATATGTTCTAGAGTGTAGAATAATTAAATTTACTTTTTTTAGCATTCCCTTTCATAAAAAAGGCCAATGAGACGTGTGAGTTGTAAAAATAGGTTAAAAGAATTTTTAAAAAAATAACACATGTTTTAAAATATTAAAAATATTGCCACTTGTAGAATGTTTTATGACAAGAAAATCTTAGCACATCAGTAAGAAATTACTTAACATTTCAAACATTAAGAGTAAACTTTTAAATATTAATAATTTAACACAAGTGTGTTAATATTTTTTATAATAAAATTCCTAGCAATTATTTTTAATAATATTTTAAAAGAAATTTTAGACATAATCACTTTTAGAAAATAATTTTAAAAAATAGCTACAGTTTTAAAAAAATAAAAAAAATATTTTGAAACTGTGATTATTTTTTACCTAATTGTCTAAATTTTAAAATATATGTACTATTTTCTAAAAACATAAACAAAATTGTACTATTTAATGCCATTACCGTAAGAGAGCATGCCACGATAGGAAATCGTCTTATATTTAGAGGCCAAGATGGATGCCAATTTCTTTTTTTTTTTTTTTTCTCTCTCTATTGCGCACTGCTATTTTATGTGTCATATGGTTGTGATGTACGTGAGTTGTCAGTTTGCAAAGTACATCCATTCCATGTGTTGGAGAGAGAGAGAGAGAGAGAGAGAGAGAGAGAGAGAGAGAGAGAGAGAGTGAGAGAGAGAGAGAGAGAGAGAGAGAGAGAGATTTTCTAAGCCGTTTGTGCTGTGTGTTTTGTGGGCGAGAACAAATATAGAAACTTCCTTTTCTTACTCTTTTTTTTTTTTTAATTTCTTCTTTTTCTTCCATAAGAGGAGTGAAGTGAGAGAGAGAGAGAGAGAGAGAGAGAGAGAGAGTGCTGAGAAGGTTTTTGGAAACTTAAGATTGAAGAGAAAATGGACAAAGCTCTGAACAAAGTTGGAAGCTTTTGGATTTCCAAGAAAGCCAAGGAAGAGCTCTCCAACATCACTGATGACCTCTCGGTATGTAAACCAAACCCAAACACATTCCACTTCTAGGAATAGCTTTTATTTTTATTTTATCTTCCATATTTCTAAAATTTTGTTCCTTCTTTTTTTCTAATTCTCTTTCAGATTGTTGGCACAATGGTAATTAATGCAATTAATTTCTCCATCTTGTGGCTTTTAAGATCTCAAAGATTTTCAATGAGGAATAACAAAGAGGCAATTGATTGATATTTTCATTGATGTTATTGAAAATTTTTGCTTTTGCACGTACTGCACATAAAAATGCCATTTTGCGTCAATCTGGATCCCTTTAAGTTTTTGGATTATGTTTTTATTTCTCTTGGGATAAGTTCTCTGCGTAATTGGATTCAAGTTTGATTATTTAAGTAGTGTTGTTCATAATGGGTTGATTAAACAAAAAAGATTGCATGTAGATTATATGAAACATTGAGCAGTGATTCGTTTTTAATGAACAGACATTATCCAATACAGTTGAGGAAAAGGCAAAATGGATATTCAGCAAGCTGAAAGGTATTTGCATTTTCTTTTTTCGAGTTTTCATATCTCCATTTTTTTTTTTTTTCAAACGCTATAGATATATATGGTGACAAATCTACTAATTTATATGATTCAAATTGATTTTATTCCACAAGCACATATCTTTAGCTCGTCAACTTTGATATTTTTTTACACTTTCAAGATTTAGAGCCTCTTCAAGAAAAATTATTAGAATTTAAAAAGGATTAAAAAAAACCCTAAAGGAAGAATGATTAAAAGTTTAATAAGTGTTTGTATGGTAGATTGGCATTAGGCAATGACTTTGGTAGATTGTGTATGCTTCAAGTTTAGAGAAGGTCTGAGGTTGACCTATGACCAATCCCTTCTTTGGTTTTGCATACGTCCTCCGAAAAAGTATCGTTTAAATAGCAACTCAAATACAAAACAAAAAATTCATATATTGCTATTGTATCAATGTTTCTAACTCAAATACAAAAAAAAGTATTTTTATTTTAGTAAAAAAAAAATTCAATTCTTAATACAATTTTTTTCTAAAATCTCAATTCAATTACTAAATTAAACTCTTATCTAAACATCAATGTGAATTCAAGATTCTGTCAAATAATAATTCAAATCAAAATTAACTGAATTTTGGAATTGAATTTATATCCAACCACACTCTGTATTTTAAGAATCATGGAACTGAATTGAATCCCTCTGCCTAACTTACAAACCTAAATCTCACATGAGCAATTTGCTATGGAATTTATGATGCGGCAAACCACTGCTAACAAAGGTAAATCCCCATATATTTAGGAAAATTCTCACATGAGAACCAGAGTTTTGTTCCCCATCATGGGGAATGAATTTATGGTATCTTATTGGTGTCTAAAATTGATAATATATCATATCGAACACCATTACTGCACCTGATTATTACCCAATATAAACTCACTTTTTTTTTTTTTCCTATCTTGCACAAACAAAAGAACTCGGCAGAACCAGATCTCTACGCCTAAGAATATTATTCCAGATTTTCAAACAAAAACCCAAAAACTTGTAGAAAAAGAAATTAAGCAAACATGTAAAATAATGTGCGACACCATTTTCCACGCGTTCTCGGCGAAGCTCAGTTCTGGACTTCGGCTCCAACCTGGTCAGCGAGACGACAGAGTATCGCTCCCCGAGAAACTCTGACGGGTATGGGACCCACACGGCGTGTTCCCGGCATCAACGCTGGGCATCATTCTTCCCCAAAAATCAAAATATACCATAATCTTCCAATTACTTCTAATTAGTCATAGAAAAAATTACTTTTTTTTTTAACTTTTCAAAATAATGTTGAGCATGAAGAAAATCATCTACTAAAACCATTGAAGGCTTTTAGTAGAAGGCATCTGCAAAAATTGTTGATTGAAGCCATTGATCAGATGGTGCACGATCATCAAAGGAAGATCTGAAAAAAATAATAATAATAAACCAAAGATTTTTAGGGAAAAAAAAAAAAAGAAAATGAGCAAATGGTTGAAAAAATAAAAAAAATTCAATTTATGTTCTTTCAACGAATCTTAAAAATGAATGTTTTTTTCATGTGCTTCTGGAAGTAAGAAACGAAGTCGAAGGCGAAGTGGTAATTTTTTTTTTGGATTTAGTACTAATGCAGTGTTTTGAAGAATAATATTCAATTGTGCAACCACCAATTCTTACTCTCATTACTCGTCCCTCACGGCGGAGAATGAAAAGTCATTCCCCACTTGAGAAGCGTCCATATATTTAGAGTAGAACTTTAGCTCAATAGATCTCCAAAAACACCAGTTTTGGGATATAGATCTTACTTTTTTATTTTCAATTTTTATTTATTTTAAAACACTAAAATGAGTCAAAGTACCAAAATGTCCTTATGTTATTTTATTGTTTTACCTAGTCTGTAAGTTTTTTTTTTCCTACGTCTTCCTCAGTTCCTCTTCTCTTCTTCTCACAAACGGCTACTCCCGCCGCCCGCTCTCCCCGCTCTCGCAGGGTCTCTGCCACCGCTCTACCGCCTTGCTCTCTCGGGTCTCGCAATCCCCGACGCCTCATAGCAAATACAACGCGAAAAAATTACAACACTCAACTAATAAATTCCATCCCAAAGATGAATAAATCAAATATAAAACATGCCACAGGAGCCTCACTATAGTATTAAGCTGTAAAGCATTCATATATTTTACTTTATACATAATGTTAAGCTGTAAAGTATTGATATATTTTTCTGTTAACTTTAAACGCCCTTTATAATTAAAATTTATTGTTAATAAAAAGTTTTTATGTAAATTGACCAAAAAAAAAAAAAAGACAATTAAACTCGACATATGCGATTTCGTGTCATTTTACGATATCAACGCACTTAAGTTTGCTTAAGTATGTTATAATTATTTAAACGACGTCTATTTGAATGTACATTGTATTGAATTAAATTACGCATTCTTATACATTTTGTGTATACACACTTAGTGGATCACGATTGATGAAGTTTAAACTATAGTGATTCAAATGAAAATAAATATTCACTTTGTTTTACAACATTTTTTTAAAAAAAATTAAGCCACGACGAGGCTAATTATTCACATATACGAAGTATTACTTCATCCTTTGTTCCGTAATTTAATCGATTTTGATAAATAATTAAGTGATAAACACGATGCTTACTTCTTTGATTGGGTTGTCGAATGTTCTATAGCACCTGTCGAACACCCAGACAAGTGTTCAACTGACACAGTCGAGCGCTCGACTGGTGCTGTCGAACACTTGTCTGGGTGTTCAACAGGTGCTGCAGAGCGCTCGACAACCCAGTCGAATAATTTTTTTTTTTTTGCCAAATTTAAATTTATTAGTTTTAGGGCTCTTTAATGTTATTTATATTAATTTTCAATTTTTATTCTATAACATAAACAACAAACTCTTCATAAAGTTATTTACATTGTTTCATCTGTCGTTTCGTGGCAGACTTGAAAACAAGCAAATAGACGTCGTTTAAAGAATTATAACATACTTAAGCAAACTTAAGTACGTTGATATCGTAAAACGACAAAAAATCGCATATGTCGAGTTTGATTAATTTATAATGTTATTTATATTAATTTTCAATTTTTATTCTATAACATAAACAACAAACTCTTCATAAAGTTATTTACATTCTCTTCACCTGTCGCTTCATGGCAGACTTGAAAACAAGCAAATAGGCGTCGTTTAAAGAATTATAACATACTTAAGCAAACTTAAGTACGTTGATGTCATAAAACGACAAAAAATCGCACATGTTGAGTTTGATTAATTTATAATGTTATTTATATTAATTTTCAATTTTTATTCTATAACATCAACAACAAACTCTATATAAAGTTATTTACATTGTCTTCACCTGTCGAGCAATGAGGTTTTATTTTGGCCAAATTTTAATTTATTAACCTTGGAATATCATTGGAATTAAGTAAAATGATTGTTATTATGTGAATGTAAATTATATCGCATTAAATTACGCATTCTTATAAATTTTGTGTATACACACTTAATGGATCACGACCAATGAAGTTTAAACTATAGTGATTCGAATAAAAATCAATATTCACTTTGTTTTACAACATTTTTTAAAAAAATTATGCCATGACGAGGATAATTATTCACATATATGAAGTATTGCTTCCTCCTTTGTTCCGTAATTTAATCGATTTTTATAAATAATTAAGTATGCTTATTTGTTCGACTGGGCTGTCGAGCGCTCTACAGCACCTGTCGAACACCTAAACATGTGTTCGACAGGTGCTGTAGGGCGCTCGACAGCCCAGTCGAGCAATGAGGTTTTTTTTTTTTTGGCCAAATTTTAATTTATTAACCTTGGAATATCATTGGAATTAAGCAAAATGATTGTTATTATGTGAATGTAAATTATATCGCATTAAATTACGCATTCTTATATATTTTGTGTATACACACTTAATGGATCACGACCAATGAAGTTTAAACTATAGTAATTCGAATGAAAATCAATATTCACTTTGTTTTACAACATTTTTTAAAAAAATTATGCCATGACGAGGATAATTATTCACATATACGAAATATTGCTTCCTCCTTTGTTCCGTAATTTAATCGATTTCGATAAATAATTAAGTATACTTATTTGTTCGACTGGGCTGTCGAGCGCTCTACAGCACCTGTCGAACACCCAAACAGGTGTTCGACTGGTCCAGTCGAGCGCTCGATTGGTGCTGTCGAACACCTAGACAGGTGTTCGACAGGTGCTGTAGGGCGCTTGACAACCCAGTCGAGCAATGAGGTTTTTTTTTTTTTGGCCAAATTTTAATTTATTAACCTTGGAATATCATTGAAATTACGTAAAATGATTGTTATTATGTGAATGTAAATTATATCGCATTAAATTACGCATTCTTATACATTTTGTATATACACACTTAATGGATCACGACCGATGAAGTTTAAACTTTAGTGATTCGAATGAAAATTAATATTCACTTTATTTTACAACATTTTTTAAAAAAATCATGCCACGACGAGGATAATTATTCATATATACGAAGTATTGCTTCCTCCTTTGTTCCGTAATTTAATCGATTTCGATAAATAATTAAGCATGCTTATTTGTTCGACTGGGCTGTCGAGCAATGAGTTTTTTTTTTTTTTTGGCCAAATTTTAATTTATTAACCTTAGAATATCATTGGAATTAAGTAAAATGATTGTTATTATGTGAATGTAAATTATATCGCATTAAATTACGCATTCTTATATATTTTGTGTATACACACTTAATGGATCACGACCGATGAAGTTTAAACTGTAGTAATTCGAATGAAAATCAATATTCACTTTGTTTTACAATATTTTTTTAAAAAAATCATGCCACGACGAGGGTAATTATTCACATATACGAAGTATTGCTTCCTCCTTTGTTCCGTAATTTAATCGATTTCGATAAATAATTAAGCATGCTTATTTGTTCGATTGGGCTGTCGAGCGCTCTACAGCACCTTTCGAACACCCAAACAGGTGTTCGACAGGTGCTGTAAGGCGCTCGACAGCCCAGTCGAGCAATTAAGTTTTTTTTTTTTTGCCAAATTTTAATTTATTAACTTTGGAATATCATTGGAATTAAGCAAAATGATTGTTATTATGTGAATGTAAATTATATCACATTAAATTACGTATTCTTATACATTTTGTGTATACACACTTAATGGATCACGACCGATGAAGTTTAAACTACAGTGATTCGAATGAAAATCAATATTCACTTTGTTTTACAATATTTTTTAAAAAAATCATGCCACGACGAGGATAATTATTCACATATACGAAGTATTGCTTCCTCCTTTGTTCCGTAATTTAATCGATTTCGATAAATAATTAAGTATGCTTATTTGTTCGACTGGGCTGTCGAGCGCTCTACAGCTCCTGTCGAACACCCAAACAGGTGTTCGACTGGTCCAGTCGAGCGCTCGACTGGTGCTGTCGAACACCTGTCTGGGTGTTCGACAGGTGCTGTAGGGCGCTCGACAGCCCAGTCGAGCAATGAGGTTTTTTTTTTTTTTGGCCAAATTTTAATTTATTAACCTTGGAATATCATTGGAATTAAGCAAAATGATTGTTATTATGCGAATGTAAATTATATCACATTAAATTACGTATTCTTATACATTTTGTGTATACACACTTAATGGATCACGACCGATGAAGTTTAAACTGTAGTGATTCGAATGAAAATCAATATTCACTTTGTTTTACAATATTTTTAAAAAAAATCATGCCACGACGAGGATAATTATTCACATATACGAAGTATTGCTTCCTCCTTTGTTCCGTAATTCAATCGATTTCGATAAATAATTAAGCATGCTTATTTGTTCGACTGGGCTGTTGAGCGCCCTACAGCACCTGTCGAACACCCAAACGGGTGTTCGACAGGTGCTGTAGGGCGCTCGACAGCCCAGTCGAGCAATGAGGTTTTTTTTTTTGGCCAAATTTTAATTTATTAACCTTGAAATATCATTGGAATAACGTAAAATGATTGTTATTATGTGAATATAAATTATATCGCATTAAATTACGCATTCTTATACATTTTGTGTATACACACTTAATGGATCATGACCGATGAAGTTTAAACTATAGTGATTCGAATAAAAATCAATATTCACTTTGTTTTACAACATTTTTAAAAAAAATCATGCCACGACGAGGTTTCCACTTCTATCATTCTCTTCGCAACCTCATTCTTTCTCTTTTAGTTCCACTCGCAATGTCCCTCTACGACCTTTCTCATCAAAGCTGTTGAGAAGTGCAATAACACATTCATCACTTGTTATATAAATAGGGTGATTCGACAAGTCCCATGAATTGGAAGCATAGCTTAATTGCATATTCGTCTTCTTTGAGTCTACATTCAACTTAACATACAATTTCTCAACCAATTCCGCCAAAGCAATCCCCGGATCAACAACAAATGCAATGAGCTTAGTGTCGCCTATCCATTTGAAAGTTTCGTTCTTTTTTTGCCACTCTCCACCAAAAGCAACTTGTAGAACTATTGGAGTCATTCCTACATTAAAAATAATTAATGACTTAAAACTTAATTTATAAAAGTGAAAAAACTAAAATAAATTAAAAAAATTATATTTGACATTAATCTAGCTTAAAATAAACTAAAAAGAAAGCATATGTTTGCATAGATTAATAAGTTTTGTTAAATAATCAAACAAAAAAAACTCTCAAAAAAATTATGTTGCTGTGTTCGACTGCGTTCGACAGCGTTCGACAGACAACTGTCGAACTTTTTTTTTTTGATAGCTGTTCGACTGCGTTCGACTGCGTTCGACTGATGGGTGTCGAGCACTCTGCAACTCATCTTCAACCTCCGTTTTTTAAACTCAAAAATCGTAAATTTTAACACCACATGACCAAAATATGTTGATTTACATGAAATAACACTATAGAAACTAAATAACCCAATTTTACATATGATTTGAGATAAAAAAAATATGAAAACAAATTAAAAAAAAAATTTGAAATACCATACCTTTCAAACTTTTACACGCTCAATGTAGCTATGGAAAACCCCAATTTAAGCTACACTTTGATCAAGAACCTCCCTTCTTAATGAATCAAATACAAAGTTTCAGTTCATTCTCCCATCCTCTCATGTTCTGTTTTTTCTTTTTCTAAACTTTGTTTAGAACTTAAGACCTAGCCCCAATTCACAAGCCAAAACAGCGACTAGCCCTAGCAATTTCGTTTTTTTTTTTTAAATTTATTTATCTATTGTTTTATTAAAGATTTTATTAAGGGTAGTTTTGGAAAAATAAAAATTTCATTAAAGAGGAGTCTATATTTTGAAATGTGTATTTTTTTAATCTACCCATCAAAACTTTTTTTTAAATAAGTCTACATATCTAAAGGACCCTATTTAGAGTGTGTTTGATAAGGTGGAAAAGTGGAAGGAAGGAAATAGGGGGAGGAAAGTTTGGATAGAAATTAAGAATTGTATTTGTTTGGTAGGAAGGAAAAGTAGAAGGGAAGGAAAATAAAAAGGAAAAATAATATGTGGGGCCCACAATTTTTTATCCTCTTAATATTGGAAGGAAAAGTGAAGAGAAATTTTTTTTACCAAAGCAATCAAAAGCAAATTACTCATTTGTCCATTTTTTAATTTTTAAAAAATAACATAATTGGATAAAATGGTAAATTTGTAGATAAAAAATTTTCTTTCACTCCTATTATACCAAACAACAAAAGGGAAAAATATTTTCTTTCACTTCCTTCTCATTTTCTATCACCTTCTATTTTTTTTTCCATTCAATTTTCTCTCCCTCTTACCAAACATACTCTTAGACTCCGTTTGGTGAGAACATAAAGTGAGACAGAAAAAGTAGAGAGGTTTAAGATAGAAATAAATATGTTTGCAAGAAAAAGAAGAAAAAAAAAAGAGATCAAAACAAATAAAGAGCAAGTTGGGTAAATAACTTATTTTCGATGATGACTTTTTAAATAATACTCATATTTTCAGAAATTAAAAAAAAGTCAATAATAGGTAAGAAAATTCGCTATCATAAAAAATGTAACATAATTTTTAATATTAATATTACTCAAAATAAATAAAAAATTATGAACATTTTTAAAACTTTAAAATATTGACAGTTTATCTTCTTAAAATCAAATTTTTATATTAACTACTTATTATAATTTCTTATCGATAAATTGAGTTATTTGGAGAGAGTAGGGGTGGCAATTTGGGTCCGGACACGAGACACGACACGAACACGATACGAAATAAACGGGTCTGGGTCCACCCTTAATGAGTTTGGGTTTTAAATGGGTCGACACGATTAACACGATAATTAAATGGGTGAACACAACATGAACACGAAGACACGATTAAGAATGTTAAGACACGATTATTAAATAGTTTTTAATATTTATATATTTAATAAATTGTTAATAAAATTTTATTTAAAATATATATATATATCTTTTGTTGGAATAAAAATAAAAAATATGGGCTACTAGAAAAAGAGACAATTTTATTTCTCACTCAAATATTACAAAATACCACAACACTCTTACAACTCTCACAACTCTCACACTATTATTTTTCTCAACAAGCTATTTGAGCATCTCTCTCACAACACAAAGAAGCGTTGCTTCTGATGGTGTGTTTTACATTGGCAAAGGAGTTGGCTATTTATAGCCAAATAGCCAATGTATTGGCTTATAGTACAAGCCAAACCGAAGCTTGCATACCAAGCAGTAAGTGGACTTGGTCACCAAGTTTCTAAACCTTGGTAAAGAAGCCATCCAAGCGGTGGCTTTTCTTTTTTCTTTTTTTCTTTTTTTAAACTAAAAACAAGTTTATATAATATATATATATATATATATATATATTTATATATTATATATTACAACATCTTTTTTAATTTTATATTCATTCTTATAAAATAAAACAACATATTTTGTTGATTTAGTCATGTTATATGTTTTGTTGATTGGTTTTGTTATTTTTTAATTTATTGGACTCCATTCTTGTTAGTTTTGTTGTTTTTTCTTGAATTTAATTTAATATGTTGAATTATCTTTTTATTTTAATTTGGATTGTAGATGGATCATAAATGAGTTTAAATTTAAATGAGTCAAAAATGAGTTTAAAATGTAAATGGATCGTATATGAGTTGTAATATCGTTAATATATTTTTATCAAATGGGTTAGGTCGATACGAGATGGGTTTTAATGGGTCGTTAATGGGTAACATGACAAAAAACGACACGAACACGACACGACACGATAAGTAAATCATGTAAATGGGTTAGGTTGGTTCTGGGTACAAAAAATATCAAACACGATAAGACACGACACGAACACGACACGAACACGACACGAAACACGAATTGCCACCCCTAGGAGAGAGGGATTTTGGGCGAATAGAAAAAGAAGAAAAAGTAATTTTACTTTTGGGCGAATACAAAGCAAAATTGTCCCAAAAGTAAATTGGGTTAACTAAATTTTTTTTCCCTTTATGCACAAACATAAGGATTTATGAGGAAAGGAATTGTCGATGAGATAAAGGTGGCAAATCACAAAGTTACCATACTTCGTTCTCAAAATTGCACAAGCCAGAAACTTTTTGTTATGTGGATACAAATATGGCACAAGTGAATGTATATTCATAATATTTCCTTTCTTCTTACACCAAAATAAATAAATAAATATGAATAATAGAGATTGGTGAATAATATGACCCAAGCTTTTCATTTATTTGCTAGAGATACATATGTACAAATGTAGAAAAGCAATTATGGAAAATAATTTTAATCTCCTAAAGTCAGTAAATCTACAATAAGTAATCTAAATAATTGCAAAGGTAAATGCCCAAATGTCAACTTTTCTTATTATAAACATCTCAAGCAAAACAGAAAATCTTTTCTATCATTCTTATATTTTCTTTCTTTTCTTTTTATTTTTCTTTCTTTTTTTTCTTAAAAAAAAAAATAAATAAAATTGGCCCCTTATACTCTCTCTCCTTCGAAGCTTAATAATAATTTAACTACTTTGGTATATAGATTTACAAGTAAACTTTAAAATGAAAAACACACTTTCAAAAAAAAATGAAAGTCAATATCTTGATAACAAAATTTATTAGCTTATCAAAATTCAACACTAATTTTCCTGTAACAGAATTTATTACCACAACAATATTTTCTATGTTTCAAAACATTAATTTCTTTTCAAAATTAAATTTCCAATCAGTTATCTTGAATTACAATGCCAAAGACAAGTGTTTACCTTCCCATTCCACGTAAAAATTTATGTTAGAATTATAATACGACACACCTTATTCGCAGGCAAGCCGCAGAAGGCCCTGCCCGACCTTCTCCGAGAGTACAACCTTCCGCCGGCCCTATTTCCACGTAACATAACGTGCTACGAGCTCGACGAAGCCAAGGGCAAACTAATTGTCTACTTACCGTCCCCTTGCGAGGTTAGCTTCAAGGATTCGTCGGTAATTAGGTTCGCGACTCGCGTCAAGGCTACCCTTTCTAGGGGCAAGCTCAGCGGTATTGAAGGGATGAAGACAAAGGTTCTTGTTTGGGTTAAGG
This sequence comes from Boehmeria nivea var. tenacissima, assembly GCA_018132145.1. Classification (NCBI taxonomy): domain Eukaryota; kingdom Viridiplantae; phylum Streptophyta; class Magnoliopsida; order Rosales; family Urticaceae; genus Boehmeria; species Boehmeria nivea. Next base: position 7,294,506 of record CM030882.1, read on the forward strand.
TCACAAGCGTTGTTGTTGAGAGCTACAAGTCTGATAAGGTTTGGTTCACGGCTGGTGTAAAGAAATCAAGACCAAAAGATGCCTATGAAGTGCCTAGAGATGGCATTAAAGTTGAAGAGTTTTGAGTTCTGTCTATGTGGATGAAAATATATATATTATTGATCATTTGCAATTCTTGCTTTGTTGACGAGGTAAAAAGGGAAAAACTATTCTATATATAATCGAAGGCTAAATATTTGTTTGCTATATTGGATGTATAATTGTTTGTTAGATTATTCATTTGTATCCCATATCTATATATCTCTACCTCTATACTATAAATGGAGGTTTTGACGAATACTTTTTTTTTTTTTCACACTATAAATCTATATCCTTTTTCTATTACACTTATAATTTATATCCTTACTGTTACACTATAAACACATAGGATCAATAAAAGAATACAAAATTTGGGGCATTATTATTACAAATGACACTTCAATTGTTCTTTTTTTGTTTTTTTGTTTTTTGGCAATAATATGTAAATAAGACAGAGAATCCGAGAACGATAAGCTAAAAACTGTTGTTTTCATGGAGGGATTTTAATCGGAGAGAGGGAGAGAGAGGGGAAATAGATATAGAAAGTTAAATCTTTCAGATGTATTAAAAGGCCATATTAGACGTTGTGCTCTTCTTTCCATAGCCAATAATAATGGTTCATTCATTTCTTACTAGTATATTTTCTAAGCGTTCTTTAAATCATTAATCCTCTTTTTATACGTTAAAAGAAATATTGTATTCAATTGATTTTTGAAACGAAAGGAACTGATAAATTTAGGAAAAATTATCTTTTCCACACCATATTTATGCTAAATTTACCGAATGTACCACATTCTGTAATTTTGTCATGTATGCACCCTGAAGTAGGCATGCAATTTTGGAATTCCATGGAATTCCATGGAATGAATCCATGGAATAAATAGTGCAATAGTCGGGTAAAATCCGGGTAATTACCCGGATTTTTTTTTAAAAAATTAATTTTTTTTTGTCATGATTAAAAAATATTGTGGAATATATAATTTATTCGGGTAAAAATCGGGTAAAAAGCATTCTAAATTTTTTTCGGGTAAATCCCGGGTAAAACCCGAGTAAAAAGCATTCCAAATTTTTTTTTTTAATTCCGGGTAATTTTCGGGTATATACCCGGATTTAATATCCGGGTAATTTCGGGGTAATACCCGGATTTTACCCGGTAATTCCACCGGGTAAAATTTTACCCGGTTACTATTCATTCCATATTTGCATGCCTACCCTGAAGTATTGAACTTAGACTATTTGCACCCTCCATTTAAGTCCGTAAGTTAAATGATGAAGTGGCATAAAAAAAATTGTAATTTGACCCTTTATTTATTTAAAAATTTCATTAATACCCTAAATTTTTAATAATTTAAAAAAATAAATTAAACCATTAAAAAAACCCAAAATTTAACCATAAAACTCAAAATTTCACTCATTTAACAAAAACAAAAAAAATCCAAACAAACCTAACCCTCTCTTCCTCTTCTCCTCCAAGCCCACGCTCCTCCTCTGCTCTTGCCACAGCCGTGATTACACCAATGTTCAGCAGCCGCCTCCTCGCTGCGGGGCCTTTTTCGTCGTCCTCATATATAGCCGCCGAGCGTCATTCGTTGTGTCCTCATCCATATCCCCATTACCACCTTCAACGCAGGACTCTTCCTCCGATGAGTCCTACTTAGACGAGATCCTGTACAGGTCCCAGTCCGGTGGGCAATGACGGTCCAAATCTCGAAGCCTAAATTACACCAAGTCTAAGGTTCGAGAGAGTAGACAAAGGAGACAATTATACCAGCAAAGAAAGAAGAAGAGAGAAGCTCTCACTCAAACGAAGAAGGTGACGTAGCCAATCTCCCCCGGCGGCTGGCTCGGACGGCAAGGCTGGTGTGGTGAGGGAAGATGTAGCTCAAAGCTCAAAGCTCGGCGGGCGGGGTGGTGGGAGGCGCACATGGTTGGATGGGTCGAGTGGTAGCCAATCGGAGAAGGTCTTTGCCGCACATACGAAGGCTTAAAGCCTTGACTCTTAAGGCTTGCAATTTTGGGTTTTTTTGGAAAAAAATTTCCTGTCGTCGTCGTCACACGCTAGTTTTATTTTTTATTTTTTGGTTAAAAAATAAAAAGATGTAGGGTATTAGTGAAATTTTTAAATAATTTAACTGATGGATTTGGACTGATGGTGTATTGCACAAATATAGGATGCGAAAAGATAATTTTCCATAAATTTACTAGTTTAAGCGACACTTGGAAATATTAAATTTTCTTACAAAATTTTTATTTTGCACACCAAATTAGATTTCAATGGCCGATACAAAATATATCACCTAAATTGTCATATAAACTCAAAACATCTCGATTTTATATCAATTTCTAATAACATAGCAATTAATCTTGGATTGCGAAATAGCTAATTTTGTTAATATAAGAATATCACAGCTAAGCGCGCAAAAACGGGGAAGATTACTAGCCCGATAAAAAATGACCGAGTAATTCCCAGGTAATTACCCAAAAATTACCCGATTTTCCCCGGTTTTCATTTTTTCTTTTTATAAATCCATAAGGGGGCCAACAAAGCCCATCTTCGTCTTCGTCTTCATCTTCATCTTCATCTTCGTCTTCTCCAAGCAATCACGGCTCTGAAATCCCCGCGAGGCTTCGCCACAAAGGCTAGCTATCCTCGCCCAACACGTGTTAGCGTCGCTCGCCTACCTTGCCACGCTCATCCCGGCGCTAGACCACTACGCCGCGCAAGGACTACAAGCCCACTGAGCATTATTTTCCCTCGTCATCACTAGGTTCGGGTAATCTTCTTTTTGGGCAATCTTCGAGTAATTCTCGGGGAAAAATTTTGTGAAAAATTTTGGGGAAAAACCGGGTAATAGCCAGTCATTACCTGCCAAAAAATTTTGGGTATTACCTGGTTTTTTCCAGAAAATTTCTCCCCGTACTGGATTTGCACACCTAATTACAGCCAAGCCTTTCTGAAGTGGATGAATTTACAGAAGTTGTTGTAGATTTGTTAGAAGATGTATCTACTTTGCTATTGAACGAAGCTTTCGGCTGCCTTTTATGCAGTTACTGAGAATGCAGTTGACATCGACTGGAATAATTTATGGGTTGAATATGACCAAATTTATGTGATCCATGTCCATGTGTTTAATAATAAATGTGATATCCTCAAATTAATTAAATATTATTAAATCTGGAATAAATATTAAATTAGTGTTTTAACATATATAGGATTATTGAATTTTTATGTCCATGTGCTGAGTTCGCGCGCGCCACCGGTGAGCTCAGCCGGAGCTCGGCCTTGATATCCAACGAGACTTGCTTGCCTGCTCACTCCAGCCTTCGCACTGTCGCTAGATGTTGACGAGCGTATGCCTCTGTAACCTGACGCCGCCCTCGCTGAGAACTCTTCACTGCCGCACCGAACCACCGTGAGGTCTAAGGCCGTAACAGTCGAGATGTGCAGCCTGGAGCTTTCGTCGACGAAACGCACACCTTCGTAGCCCGAAGCCGAAACAGCGCTATCGGCTTCCTCGCGCTCGCGAGGGTCATACACACGCAACCTCGACCCAAGTTGTCTTTCTCTGAGCCAAAGCTCGCGGTGCCGCCATCGCGCTATTAATCGGCGGCAAGTTCCGCTTCCAGTCGCACCATAGCACCATTGGGCTGTTTGAGGCCCATATTTGACAACCAATGGTGCCACGAGCCCCGAGCCGAGAGCTCATTATGAAATCACGCTTCTCTGTTCTCGAGAGTTGCTTTAGAGGAATAAGACGAGATCGTTTGATTTTCGAGTGAAGGAAAATTCAAGACAGATTCTTATATTATGATTTTGAAATTGGTTATCATAGTGTGTGTTGAGTTCAAATAATGAGTTTTGAGTTTAAAATTTTGATATTTGAGTTTTGGGTTGTTTTATGATTATGTTAAAAAGATTGTGTAATGACCTGATTTTTCAAATCGTTACTTTACTTTACCGGAAAAATCGTAATATATATATATATATATATTTTTTCATATACATATACTTTAAAAGAATATCATAATACTTTCAAATAACATAATTTATTATTGAGAAATATGTTATGACATAATTGTCATAAAATAATACTTGTCTTAAAACTTAGTTAATTAAATAACTTTAAATTTGTGGAAGTAAATTCATGGCTTTCCATAACCCGCCTCGCTTGCCTTGCACTGCCGTTGCACAATTTAACTATCACACTATAGGATTCTCACCTACAATACGAAGGAAAGATGTGTGAGCTAAAAAGTCCAGTGAACCAACTATTTTCTCACAAAAAGCTTATGCAATGCACGATATTTTGTTCTTATTATTCATTCATTTCATCATCTAACTTTATCTTGCACCTTAGTAGATCCTCATCATAGTGTACATACCTCGTGGAGCGCACTCGACCAATAGTCGACGAGGGTATACAAGGTCCTCACGACTAAGGTCAAAACATCATAAACATATCATGAAACTGTCTTCTTAATACCTTTAGGTCGACACAAGAAAAACAGAAACATTTTATTAAAACGTCTCCTTAATGCCCTTAGGTCGATACATGGAAAATATGCAGTACGACATAGTTTTAACTTTAGTTATCACTTGATTATTTAAGTGACATGCATCATGGTCACAAAGACATTGAACTTGAAAACATCATAACTACGTTTATAACTTATGAAAACATGATGCTGTAAACTTTAAAACTTTCATCATTCATAACTTACTTCATACTTTAACAAAACACGCGTCACATAAAACATTTCATCATAATATGTATCATAAAATAATCTCCACATAACATTGCATGTTTCATAAAACAATCGTCACATAACATTTCATAACATGAATTTTCTTTTGATCTAGTTCGTACTATAGTGAGGTTGTACTTTCCTCGTATGAAGAGTTCCTATCATAAGCTTTCTTGATAGTGTCGGGAGCTAGCGAGCAAACCTAAGCATAAACTTATTATAAGTATCTCAATATTAACTTAACTATTCGTGTACTAACTTCTCATCTAAATGGGCTGAAGTCTTAAAAACGAACTTTATAAAATTATTTCTTTATTAATAACAAGTCTTTAATGGTTCGTTAGTAATCACCAAAACGTCACCAAATCAATTTGGAAGAGTGCTATGGTCCCGCTTTAGGCCCAACTTTCCTAGACAGAACTCTCCGAGGTTCTCAAGTAAGTACAGAGGATATCAAAAAGCAACTCTTATTTTAAAAATCAATCTTTCTAGACAGGTCATTTTTTGTTTTCTCATATTACTCTGTTGTAGACCGTTCTTATTAGTAATTTATAAGAAAATAGATTTACTTAGAAAGAAAATTAATAAAATAAATAATTAAAAAAAATCAAAGTAAAGGAGACCAGAGGCCGAATTTCACAAAGTTTTATGAAAAGACTCCACTTATTTTGTAAAAAAAAGAAACTTTTCAGTTATATACTTTTTCGTTAAACCTGCCAATGATATACTTTCTTCATAAAATTATTTTAACGAATCTTGAAAAGCGTATTATATATGGTCAGCGACACCGAATTAAGAAACATGCTATTTCACAAAACTTTCTGAAATTAAATTTTCTACGTTTTTTTCTCTGATGTAAATATTGAAATTCGGCTTCTAAATCTATTTAAACGGCAGAACTTTGATTTTTTTTTTTCGAAAAATAAACCTTGAATTAAAATAAGATTTGAAATCTCAAATTTTTAAAATATAAGAATCCTAACTTCGATATTCTAGAATTCAAAGTGATTAGAATGTAAACTTCCGAACTCGCCTTAGAGTGTTCTTGATTTTCCTTCGAGTTTCCACAAATGCTGGAACCCTGTGAATGATAAATTCGAGTTAAGCTCGATCGAAAGAAAATTAAAATTAAACGTGCGAGGCTTCATTATAACTTAACCTTAGTAGAGCGACCTTAAAATTTCTCTACAAAGTCAGCCTCTTCTTCAAGAACACTTTCGAATTTTCTTCAAAGTTTCTTTACTTTTCTTTTTCTTTCTCTCTTCCTCTCTTTCCTTCTTTCTTTCTTTCTTTCTCTCTAAAGTTCTCAGGTATTGGTGTGAGGAATGAGTGAAGCTGTAACGACCCAAAACTCAAAACGATGTTTTGGTTTCGAAAAATACGGACAAATTTGAACTTTTTAAATTAAGTTACATACTTGAGCCTTTAATAACAAACAAAAGATTATCGATCCTCATCATAACTAAAATGGATTTAATTTAAACATTTACAAAATATTGCAGAATTTAAAATGTTTTCTTTGCCATCGATTAGCCGGTAGTCCACGTAAGATCTTACAGGTCGGTCCCCGTATACACTCGTTATTCCCGTCGTTGTCGCCTCGCCCTTTCGTTTCTTTCATCTTACCTGTGACACGAGCACACTAGTGAGCCAACAGCCCAGTAAGTAGATGAAATAAATAAATTGCTAAGTCTGTAGGTAACTTACAACCAATAGATATTATAACACAATAATCTAACAAAAGGACGGACTCGACGATCGAGTCGTCATAGCCCGAAGAGTAAACATTACTCTTAAGCAACCTTGCCCGCGAAGTAGATTTCAACGATAGGGTACTGAACTTACGCGGGATACAATACCTGCAAAAGAGTTGTAACATGGAACGAGGTCGGGTTTAACGACCCATTAATCTCGACTCAAAAGTCAATCTCATAATTTGTTCTAATCTCACTCAAATTTAAACTCTCTGACTTAGCTTATAAAAATACGTGTGCACACTTATGATGTAAGAATTCTTGATTCTATAATATCGGGGGGGTCTCCTCAGCCTCACCCCTTCTCTAGACCTCTCACGGGTCGTTCTAGAATTTAATACACGTCTGGACCCATTCGCGGGTCGTTCTAGAACTTATTTACAATCTAGACCTCTTACGGGTCGTTCTAGAATTCAATATACATTTAGACCCATTACGGGTCGTTTTAGAATTCAATACACATTTAGACCCATTACGGGTTGTTCTAGAACTAATACGACTCTGGACCCTCTGTGGGTCGTTCCGAAACCTCACACAGACAATGGCCCCGTCAGGCGATCTCGGAATCGATCATGATCGCAGCACACAGCATATAAAGAGGAAGGTCGTCTACCGACCTCCTTGAGACTTCTCGGGTCGTTCCGAAACCTCACACAGACAATGGCCCCGTCGGGCGATCTCGGAATCGATCATGATCGCAGCACACAGCATATAAAGAGGAAGGTCGTCTACCGACCTCCTTGAGACCCCACGGGTCAATCCGAAACTTCTCACGACCGGTGGTTCCGTCGGACTGTTTCGGATTAATTGCGCAATCACCCCATCGGGTTAATTCGGGACATGCTATGGATCTTGGCCCCTCGGACCATCCCGATATTCTTTAAGGTTGTGAGGACTCATCCTCCTCGGGCCTCTCTGCCCTTTCCGAAACCTTTTACGGCCAGTGACCCCGTCGGGTCGTTTCGGAATTCATTATTGCACTTTACCCCGTCGGGCCGATCCGCATCGTCACATCATAAACTGTGGGGAGGGCCGTGGCTCTCCTCCCCAAGGCCCCTCGGGCCGTTCTGAAAGGTGGTTCGTTGACCTCCGCGAGGTCCCTCGGGTCGTTCCGAAATCTGTCATACATAATGGCCCCGTCGGGCTATTTCGGAACCAAATCATGATCGCGGCCCCGTCGGGCCCTACTAAAATGATCAAAGTATGACCACAGAGGAAGGTCGTCTGCCGACCTCCCCAAGGCCTATCGAGCCGTCCCGAAACGAAATCAGTGGCCCCGTCGGGCTATTTCGGAACCGATCATGACTTGCGGCCCCGTCGGGCCCTACCCGTATACATACATTGCTTTCGCTCCCCTTGTCTTGTCTTAGAGTTTTCTCCTTGACCTGCAATAAAGTCTCAACAATAACAGAAACAGTTTTATGCCTGTGGTCCCATACCCACCGACATATAAGTCATACTAACACATATACACATACGAACAGACACACACACACCCTGCATAATAACCTGAACTACGAAGTTGAGTTGTTTTATGTCTGTGGTCCCATACCCACAGACAGATAAGTATATAAATAAACACACGCACCGATACACACCTAGACAAACATAACATATTATAAACGAACCTACAGTCCCATACCTATAGGCTCGTTGCACAAACAAGACAAACATAATCGAGGGCCCGTATTCGCGGCCCTAACGAGAATGAAGATCCACACAGTTTAATAGCCACAACTTTAGAAGCATCGTATGCTTAACATAATCTCAACACATGCACAATTAATTCGAGCAGGGTAAAGTCTACTCGTGTCACAGTGGAGACCCACTTACCTGAGGTCCTAAGTCTCTCATCTTTGTCCTCGCGATCTCTCCTCAGTGGCGTCCCTCCTTAAAGCTTGATGTGTCGCACTTCTGTCCAACACGAGGATTAGAGGGTCAATGCCTATGTTTACTAATCATTCGCGAGAAATGAGACTGTAGGGTTTAATGAATCAACAGAAGGGAAGTTTAGACAGTGGGACGACAGACAGTTCGTCGAGAAATCCCTCTAGGGGTATTCTCGTCTTGAGTGTCGTTGACTTAACGTTAACAATCAATCCAAACTATCGGGTCTTTTGTTTGACTAGATTAGGTGAGAATTTAGTCCCTTAAACGAATCGGTTTCTGACTTTATTTTATTACGCATTAAATATTCGAGCCGGAAATCCGGCAGAGTTTCCCCTGTTTTTCGGATATCCCGGCCGAAGCCTTCACCTAGTTTCAACCCAGCACCGAACTAATTTCGGTCACAGTCAATCACAACAACCACGCAGAATAATTTTCACAATAATATTTTGAATCATTGGAAACATAAACACAAGTCATCACTAAGCCTTAACGGCTCGGATTCTACTCGAAGGTGATAAGCGTCTATATTAAACTCAAATCAATCGTTCTCAAGCCTCCGAAATATTTGGATTGGATGCCATAGTCAATCGCCCGTTTATACCTTTGGTAAAGGACGGTGAAGGGTCGTGCGTCTGAACTTGCTTTGTTGACGTTCCTGCACGATTTGCGAGAATAAATGAAATTGAATAAAGTTTCGAACTTAAGCAAGACGCATGATGCAAAACGATCGAACCCGCGACCCGATACTCGTTTCAAGCTCCAACAGACACATCTACGAAAAAAATACAATCCAATATAACCAAAGCTCATGCAAAAAACCAAATCCTCCTGATCACACAATTTTCTTTTTATTAATTTTCTTAATTTAAGAAAATTCTCAATCTCTTGTCAATTAAGACAATAACTCGAATGCACTTGAATTTCAACAAAGCGTTCACAAATAAAAAGTTGTGCTACCTTGCGACATGCTCGGGTCATATTTTACTTTAAACATGACACTTCTTGGTGAGTTCTAGATTTCTAAATCAACACAAAACACAAACTTTTGCAATGCCACAAAAACTCGAAACATCAAGTCTCTCAAACTAATACATTAACCAAAATATCTTTAAGCCACGATTCAAAGAAAATTCTAGATTTCCTCACGATTAATCCACAAACAACTTCCAAAGTCATCGAACTCATAATCCCGCAAAAATAAGATTTTCAACAATAATCTTTGTGAGACCATTAACAAGCGGAACAAGACCAACTAAAGTTTGTTCGTAAACTTAAACGACCACACAACAATTAACCGTTAAGCTAAACTCACACCGTCTCAAATCAATTCTATCGCGAATGACCAAAATAACGCACTAAGCGGCACAAATTAACGATCTTCACAATGCCGACATACTCGAAGGTAGATCGAACTAGATATGATCGCGAAACAAAATCAACTTCAAACCCACAATAATACGATCAATATACTCAACTAATTTTATTCATACCCCATAATATAAAACCGATTCCGACACAACGATTCAACAAAATCAAGCAGTAGAAAAGCTAAATTCTCGCTCACGACTTATCAATGGATAACAAGCAATGCTCTATCACTACAAAAAGGACACGAGGCTCACCGACTCGAGCAAGGACGGCTCAAGGAGACACGCTGCAGTGTGGAGGCGAGCTTGACAAGGCACGGGAGAGGTTGGCCGGCGTCGTACGACGGTGGCCGGAGCTGTGGTGGCCGGCGACGAGCAGAGCTCGGGCTGGGCTGCTCGGAGGCACGCACTGGGCGCGGGGAGGGAGCATGGCTACTCCGCGCGCGGGGGACTCGCGCCGATGTTGGAGGGGCTGAGCTCGCGCGAAGGGTCGAGCGGCGCGGGGTCTGGGGGAGGCGCTAGGGCTCGAGGGTAGGCGGCTGCGAGAGAGAAAGCTGTCGACTTCGCCGACGACGAGCGAGGAGGGCTCGACGCGAGGAGGAGCACGGCCGCCGCCCGAAAAAGCTCTGGCGGCGTGGAGCTTTGCCGGCGCTGGGCTTCGCGGGGGAGCACTGGGCTCGCCAAGTCAAGGCCGCGCGCGAAGGGGACTGGGCCGGAGCAGCGAAGGCCTGGGCTGGGCGAGCTCCCGAGCTCGCCGATCTCGCGAGGCGGCTCGCGACGGAGACCGCACGGAGGCGTTCGCGGGAGGGTCTGAGACGAGGAGCTCGCGCTCGCGACGGCGCGAAGTTGAGCGAGGCACGCGCTGCGCGGGCCTGGGCTTATCGGAGTCGAGGGGCGGAGGAGGCCCACGAAGCTCGGGCTGAGTTCGCCGGCGTCCCGAGTGGAGGAGGCGAGCATCGGCTTCTACCGGCGTGGCTGGGAAGAGGCGAATCACAAGGGGGGTAGCGCGCTGCTGTGCGGAGCTCAGGCGGAGCTCGGGCCACGTTCGCAACGCGTGAAGGTTGCCGGAAGGCTTGCCGGCCGGAGCTGAGGAGAGAGAAAGGGAGAGAGAAGAGAAAAGAAAATGTGAGAAGGGGAGGGGAGAAAGGGCTGGTCGGCTGTGAGGAGGAAGAAGAGAAAAGAGTGTAGCCCTAGTGGGCTTGGCCTCAATTTGGGCCAAAATGCCCTAAAAATTTCCCAACGGCAATGGTAAAATTTCTCCGTGAAATAATAAAATTGCACACATAATTTGGACAATGAGAGTTCGGAATTTTAATATCATTCTCGAAATAAAATAAATTCCTAACACATCCAAAAATTCGAAATTAAAAAATATCCATACTAATTCCATAGTTTAAATCATAGTTCTATATTGACCAGATTTGATGAAACTGGTCAATTTTATAAATTGCTCATAACTGAGGCAGAAATACAAATTCATTAACTGGCACAGTGCTTTTAAATTCAGGTCATTACAGAAGCCTAAGACTCTATTTATAGTGAGGGGTGGTGCCTATAAGGGGAAGGAAAAGGGGAGATTCTATCTATTAATTCCTCTGATCCTTGACTTATTTCCATAATCTCTGAATCTTTTTTGGTTTGACTCTGGTTGTTCTACTGTATTTATTGACTGAATATCAACCATTAAAGCCCTAGAATACGCGCCCATTATCCCTGTAATCAAATTTGATTTGTCTCAAATTTGTTTCCTAAAATGGCTCCTTGACTTTCCTATTTTGATAGAAATCCTATGTGAATTTTTCTATTATTTCTTTAATTTATGAGGGAATAAAATCATTAATTTTTTTTTAATCATAACTGGTGCCATGAAGCAGCCAAGGGGGATAAAGTTTTGATTTATTTTATTGCCTCGTAACTTCCTTACAATTGTATTTTTTCCCCTAAACTACAAGTAGTTTCTTTACTCAAACTATATGTCGTTTTTTCTAGTAGAATTACTCCGACATTATACTTTTAATAATAATTTTATGTGATGAAACACACGTATAAAATATCGGGACAAAAATCTCATGCAGTAAGACTTTCGTAAATGTTACATGCTATAAAAAGGTCGGGTTTTACAGATTGTGATCAAAATAAATTTGGCATTGGATTGTTGATAAAAAAGGATTCGGCAATGGGTTGATGTAAAAACAAATAAAATAATGTAAGTAATAATTCAAATTATCTGCAAATGGTATTCGAATAGTACCATTTAGTGTGACAATGTTATTTGAGATCAAATACGAGCCCACTAAGACAATATAGAAATTAATAGAGCATAATGCTCGATATGCAAGGGTTTAGAACTACACACACATATGGTATAGATTATTATTGTGCCAAAAGAGGAGTATTCTTCAAAATTCTCCAAAAATCTAATATGAACTTATTTCTTATTTTAGCTCGTAAGTATAATGACCCAAAACTCAAAACCAGTATTTGAATAGTATTACTCGAATATATAATATACTTTTTAGAATAAGGAATATTTTAGTTCCAAAAAAATACGAAAAAATTTAAACCTTTTACAATAATTTATTTATTCAGGATTTCATTATAAAATATGAGGATGCGTTGTTCCTCACCATAACCGAAAGTAATAGGTTTTTAATCATTAACCTCAAAAGTGCAGAAATTAAAATTTTTCTCTGTCGACAATTAGTCGGTAGTCCACTTAAAGCTTTACAGGTCGATCCCATATACATCCGCCATTCCCGTCATTGTCGCATATCCTTTTTGTTTCCTTTTAACTTACCTGTGACATGAGTACACTAGTGACCTAATAGCCCAGTAAGTAGATTATATACAGAGATTGCTAAGTCTACAAGAAATACAACAATCAAAAGACATCATATCACAATAGTATACTAAAAGGACGGACTCGACGATCGAGTCATCGTAGTCCAAAGAGTAAATTCACCCTTTAACAACCTCGTCCTCGGAGTAGATTTCAGAAATAGGATACTACAACTACGCAGGGTACGAAACTTGCAAAAGAATTGTGACATGAAACAATGTCGAACTTAACGAGCAATTAATCTCGACTCCATAGTCGATCTCGTATTTTTCTAATCGCACTTGAGTTCCCAAATTTCTGACTTATCTTATAAGGGTACATGTGCATATGGTTTACTGTTAAAGGTTCCTTGATTCTGTTATGGGAAGGACCTTCTCTAAACTCCTCGCGGGTCGTTCCAGAACTTAAACACATCTAGACCCCTTGCGGGTCGTTCTAGAACTTATACAGCTCTAGAACCCTTGCAAGTCGTTCTAGAACTTATACATATCTAGACCAATTGTGAGTCGTTCCAAAACCACTCGCGACCAGTGGTCCCATCAAACCGTTTCAAAATCGATTGCACAATCATCCCGTTAAGATAGTTCGGGACATGCTATGAATCTTGGATTCTTGGGCATCTTGGTATTCTTTACAATTATGAGGACTCGTTCTCCTATAGGCCTCTCTGCCCTTTCCAAACCTCTTCCGGTCAGTGTTCATTTTGGGTTGTTTTGGAATTTGTTGCTGCACTTTACCCTATAGGGCTGATCTGGATTATCGAAGCATAAACTGTGGGGAGGCCCGTCTGCCGATATCTTCTAGGCCCCTCGGGCAATTCCAAAACCTTTGGCGACCAATGACCCCGTCAGGCCGTTTCGAAACTTATCGCAGCAAATGCCTCGTCGAGCTGTTTCAGAAGTTTATCATGCCCTAATCGGGCTAGGCCTTCTTTCAGGCTGTTCTGAAGCAATAGTGTGCCATTTCATCTACCCTATTACATCTTCGGCACGTTTAGATACACTACTATGCCACTATTGGGAAGATTAGCTTCTCTCTGGGCCCGCAGGGCCTATTTGGATATTAATGAAGGAAAAATTACATATATAAGGCTATTCTCATAGAATATTACATATTTAAATTATATATTGGAGAATATTACATATATAAGGAACATGTTGATGTGTATTTTTTAAAATACAAAAGTACCCTTATAATTTTAAAATTTTTAATTGTCAAGTATACCAAAAAAAAAAACTATTAAACAAAAAAAAAACAATAAAGCGTATGTTTTTGTTTTTATTTTTTTTTTTTTTGGGTTGTTTAACTATTAAGCGGTTGTAATTTTTTTTGTTTGAAAAATCACTCTAGAAACATTAAAGAATATACGTGTAAGTGGCTAACCTTTGAGGAGGGAAAAAAAAAGAGATTTTTATGTAAATAACCTATTTTTAGCCTTAATTTTAAAGAATTGACATGAGTTTGTCATAATTAAATTATTAGTTATTTTTTCGTTATTTTTTTAAAGATTATGCATTGACTGTTTTGTCCTTTGTTATGAAAGGTAACAAATGTTAGAGACTGTAATAATTTTTGTTACAATAGTTAACAACTTTTAAAACAGACCGTCACAAACAAAATTTGATAAACATGTGTAACAAAATATCTAATTTTAATCACACATTTGTCTGTTATGATTTGTATTAATATTTGTTACATGTCGTAATAAATATTGTTACAATCCGTAACAATATTTGTTACAATCTATAACAAAATTTGAGCAAACAGGGGTAATTTGGGTAGTCTGGATGTAGCTAGGCTAATAACGTAATTTTTGAATAGTTGAGTCATTTTCATAAAATATTTTATTTTAACAGGCCAATTTGCAAATGAGCCCGAAAAAAAAATGAAAAAATCAGTTTGAAAATATTATATAGCTATTTTTGTGGCAATTAAATAGATTTCACTACAAGAAATTTCATTTTTAGCAACTAAAAGATTGGTTACCAAAAGTCTTTTTAGTTGCTAAAATATTTTTACAACTAAAAATTTCGGTTACAATTTGGTTGCCAAAAATAGGAAACTAAAAGTATTTCGCAACCAAATTTTTTGTTACAAAAATTTACTTTTAGTCACTAAAATTTAGTTGCTAAAAGTTTATAACTCGTTACAAAAACTCTAGGTTAAATAATTTTTTTGCAACCAATTGATGGCATTTTGTAACCGAATAATTAGTTAGCAAAAAGTTACCAATACTAAATCTTAGGATTACACATATAATCTTGCAATTTTATTTCTCATACACAAAACGAATTTACTAAAGCAACACAATTTAATTTAATTAATAAAAAAATGTACATTATAAGTAATGAAGGTAACTAGTACTATAAATTTCAATATTTCTTTCTAAAACTATGACAAAATACAAATTTGCACTCCAAATCAAACTAATATAATTACATATTCTCTATCTAGTTGGTATGAAAACTAATTGCATCATTTTAATATCTCTCCGAACTTGATCCGCGCTTTGACTTCTCTCAAGAGAGGATGGATGACACACCCAATGTCCATGAGCTTGCTCGCTCCTTAGAGCATCTACAACCAGGAGAGCCAAAATGCCATTTTTTATGCCAAAATTGCATTATGCAGCAGTGAACAGTATATGTTATCTCCAACTCAGTTCCCTTTTTTTATAGCAAAAAGAATATTCTTAGTATATTTTTTCACACTAACTTTTTATAATAACTTATTTTTAAATCCTTTATAACTTCAATATTTTACCAATTGCTCACAATAAAAGTTAATTAGTATATTATTAATCCAATAATATAAATAAATAAATAAATAACATATGTATGACAAACTAAATGCATATTTCCTCTATTGCATGAAATATGTTGATTTATTTATCATAAAATATTACACGTGTCTTTTTTATTCCCAATTATTCTATTTATATGTAATTTTGATCTTTTTTTATATCTTTGTAATTTTAAGTTTTTAACCGTATTTTTACCTTGCATATAATTATATTCAATGTACGTATTTATTTAAAAGTTTTTAAGTCTTTGTTTGTATTTCATGTTCAAATATTTACCATTTTCTAATTATATTTGTAATTTCAAACTAATATTTAATTCATGCAACATTGTTCAAAATATAAACAATAATTTAATGATAGAGTTAGATTTGATAATATTTAAAACTTAAAGGATTAAAAAATAAATTTAAAAAAAATGCATCATGAATAGTAGTGTTGCAAATTTGCAACACTACTATTCATTATTATACCAAAATGCCATTTTCCATCAAAAAATGGCACTTGGTTGGAGATGTGTGGTGATGCAAAATGCCAAAAATAGTAGCATTAGCCATTATGCATCACCCATTGGAGATGGTCTTAGACCATCTCCAACCGGGTGTGCCATAATGCCATTATGGCATTTTGCAACACCAAGCATCTCCAACCAAATGCCATTTTTGGATGCAAAATTGCATTTTGGTATAAAAGTGAATAGTGGTGTTGCAAATTTGTAACACCACTATTCATGATGCATTTTTTTTTCAAATTTATTTTTTTAATCCTTTAAGTTATGAATATTTTCAAATATAACCCTATTATTAAATTATTGTTTATATTTTGAACAATATTGCATAAATTAAATATTATTTTGAAATTACAAATATAATTAGAAAATGATAAATATTTGAACATGAAATACAAACAAAGACTTAAAACTTTTAAATAAATACGTACATTGAATATAATTCTAATCAAGGTAAAGATACGGTTAAAAACTTAAAATTACAAAGATATAAAAAAAAGATAAAAATTACATTTAAATAGAATAATTGGGAATAAAAAAGCCTAGTAGTCTGGAAGGCCAGATCCAGATCCTCCAATATTATCGAAAAAACTCTCAAAAGTATTACTTGACCCATGTTGTTGTAGTTGTTGCTCATACCTTTTTTGTGTAATTCGTGCCTGTTCTGAAATAATATAAGCTCGTCGGTTTGGATCGATAATA
The DNA here is from genome assembly GCA_018132145.1 of Boehmeria nivea var. tenacissima. Taxonomy (NCBI): domain Eukaryota; kingdom Viridiplantae; phylum Streptophyta; class Magnoliopsida; order Rosales; family Urticaceae; genus Boehmeria; species Boehmeria nivea. Next base: position 7,311,190 of record CM030882.1, read on the forward strand.
CCATTTGGGTCTTGTAACTTGATTTTGAGTTCCATTTCCTTTTCTTTGAGATCCAACTTTCGACGTTGCATCTCTATATACTTTTGTTGAGCATCTATTTGTGCCTGTCTTTGGTCGTTGGTCTTCTTTAGTATCTCCTTCAATTCTTCATTATCATTTCTAATTTTTGTAAACTCTTCAGACATGTTATCATGTACTTTCCTATTTAATTTGGCTTTCTTCACTCCAATTGGTCGTTGAGATGACGTTCCACTAGATGTGTCATCATCTAAATCAATTGCAAATGAAGGGGGCTCGGATGTGGTATTGTCAGACTGTGATGACTCATTTACTATATTCCGTTGCCTACTTCTATTTCTAGCAGTCGGTACATTATCTTTTACATTTACAAAATCTTTGATCATATTCCAAACATGATCAAATTTAAAACCTTTTTTCTGATACTTTGGGTCCTCCATGAATAATTCTTTAGCTCGAGCTAGCTGCAAATCATAATGACTAAACATTTAGAAAAAATTGTGAACATAAAATATTAAAAGTAAAATAAAAAAAAAACTCACAATATCGGCATCTGAAGCGCCACTTGGATTCATGTTCTCTACTTGATTAATGCAGGCTTTCAATTTTTTCACTGCCGCATTTATATTTTGCATTCGACTTCTGAGAGAAGAACTATTACGATTCTCCAAATTTGATGGCTTGCAACATTGTAGTTTTCCTCCACACGAGCCCAAAAACGATCAGCATTTTGGAACCTACCCGTGATAGGGTCTTGTGAAACTTCTAAATACGCTTGGCAAAGGATAATATCTCCTCCATTACTATACCCAGAACTTCGGATAGACATTTTTTGGTACTTAAAATATACTTGATAAAAATGATGATTATAAAGAAAAGAAAACCAACTTGTTGTATAGAAAGATAGGTGGTGTTAAGATCAATTATTTAGATCTCGTATTTATAGCAAATTCTAGTATCATATCTACTGGACGAGTTAATTTCGATCGTTCGATTAGATTTTCTTACCCTAAACTATAACCGTCGGATTGGATTTCCTTATCATCAATTATTAAATCATTATCTGCGTGCTACAGTATGGCACAGTGTCTTGTCATATCATCTGGACAAGTTAATTTCCATCGTCCGATTAGATTTCCTTACCCTAAACTATAACCGTCGGATTGGATTTCCTTATCCTCAATTATTAAATCATTATCTGTGTGCTACAGTATGGCACAGTGTCTTGTCATATCATCTGGACAAGTTAATTTCCATCGTCGGATTGAATTTCCTTATCGTAAAATATAACCGTCCGATTGGATTTCCTTATCCTCAATTATTAAATCATTATCTGCGTGCTACAGTATGGCACAGTGTCTTGTCATATCATCTGGACAAGTTAATTTTCATTGTCGGATTGAATTTCCTTATCGTAAAATATAACCGTCCGATTGGATTTCCTTATCCTCAATTATTAAATCATTATCCGCGTGCTACAGTATGGCACAGTGTCTTGTCATATCATCTGGACGAGTTAATTTCCATCGTCGGATTGAATTTCCTTATCGTAAAATATAACCGTTCGATTGGATTTCCTTATCCGTAATTAAAATCTACAACTACTATAAATGTATAGCTACCCAAATTAACATTTCATATTTCATTCCCATTTCCTTATCCTTTCTCCAAATTTTTTTTCCTTATCCTTCTATCAAAAAATGAATCCTTCGATGACAACCGAATCGTCTTCAGACGATGATGATTTCATTATCCCAACAATTAGCATGCCAGAGTTCGACGCTACTGAACAATTGATAGTTAATACTATCAATAGGAACAACATGCTCATCGGTCACTACTCCGCCCAACAAAATATTGAACGTCCTCGCGGTGGCTCGATCCCGGGTCATGCAGTCATCAATCGCGACCGTGAAGCTGCAGATCGTATATTGTTTGCCGACTATTTCGCGGACAACCCTCGGTACAATGACGGTATGTTTCGCAGACGATTTCGAATGTCTCGTAATTTATTTCTTCGTATCGTTGATGCAGTAAAACAACATGATAACTACTTTGCCCAACAAAGTGATGGGCTTGATAGACTAGGACTATCCACTCTTCAAAAAGCAACAGCCGTGTTTCGAATACTTGCATATGGTGTACCTGCTGATGCTACCGATGAATACGTTAAGATAGGTGAGTCAACGGCAATTGAATGTGTGAAAAGATTTTGCCATGCTATTGTCGAGATTTTTGCTAGCAGGTATTTACGGGAGCCTACAACCAATGATGTTGCAAGACTGCTATATATTGGTGAACAACGTGGCTTTCCTGGAATGTTAGGCAGTCTAGATTGTATGCATTGGCGATGGAAGAATTGTCCAACAGCATGGGCTGGCCAATACTCTGGACGTAGTGGTGCACCAATAATTATTCTTGAGGTTGTAGCCGACTATGATTTGTGGATATGGCATGCATATTTTGGAATGCCATGTAGCAATAATGATATTAATGTGTTAGAGTCATCTCGACTCTTCTCTAATCTTACTCAAGGTATTGCTCCTCCGGCTAATTATATGATTCAAGAAAATGAATATAACATGGGCTATTATTTAGCTCATAGTATATATCTAAAATGGTCTACTATTGTTCAAACTATTCAGCACCCACAAGGTACAAAGAAAAAATATTTTGCCATGCGACAAGAGGCATGTCGAAAAGACGTTGAACGTGCCTTTGGAGTCCTCCAAGCGCGGTTCGCAATTATAGCAGGACCAACACGTTTTTGGCGCAAAGAAATATTGCATGATATAATGCCAGCTTGCATTATTATGCATAACATGATAATTGAGGATGAACGTGATTTAACTGCTCCAATTGAACAAGTAATTGAAACACCACCTGCTGAAGTTGAAAGGATGGTAGATGAAGATGCGCGATTTCAACAATTTGTTAGTCGATATAGACGAATTAGAGACAAGGACGCACACTTTGCGTTGCGGAATGCACTTATAAATCATATGTGGGAGAAGTATTCAAACTTAGAAATTTAAATCTATTTATTTCAATAAATGAAATGTGCAGTGGCTTGTTTTCTTTCTTTAATTATGATGTGTAATGTTTAGATTTATGTAATCTATTTGCGTATTAATTTTTTTGTTGTAATATTTTATGATAAATAAATCAACGTATTTCATGCAATTGAGAAAATATGCATTTAGTCATACATATGTTTTTTTTTTAATTTGTATTATTGGATTAATAATATATTAATTAACTTTTATTGTGGGCAATTGGTAAAATATTGAAATTATAAGGATTTAAAAATAAATTATTATAAAAAGTTGGTATAAAAGAATATACTAAGAATATTCTTTTTGTTATAAAAAATGAAACTGGGTTGGAGATAACTTGTACTGTTCACTGCTGCATAATGCCATTTTGGCATAAAAAAAATGGCATTTTGCCTCTCCTGGTTGGAGATGATCTTAGGAGCTAAACTTGTAGAATCCTCTTCATCTATTTGCTCTATCCTCCATATTTGTTGAACATCTAATATGAAACAAATGAATAATTAATACAAGACATCAACAATAGATGGATTTCCATATTTTGAGTCTAGAAGCAAGTATATGTCAAGAGAAATAAAAAGATGACAAAATCTTTTGGGTCCAGCAAGAAAAACTAATACCTTGATTTCCTAACTTTCTTTAAAATTTACCCATTTGTGATTAGCAATTGAAAGACAAAATTGGCCATTGTAGTCAGCAAAACCAGAGCTGGCATCAAAGCTTGTGTGTAGCTTCCAGAATTATCTATTCCACACATTTGATAGAGAATAACACTAAACAATCTAATGCCAACATTTTGAAGAACAAAACATCACATCATTTTAATTGTAGAGAAACAACTCACCCGAGCACCCAATAACGAGATTTCTACAGAAGTAGGGGATTGAATTCCTCAATGAGCATCGTCATCAGTCCTCACTAAGGGGGATGGCTTTTGATCATGATGAGTGAACTTACCAAATAGAGAAAAAAAAAAGAGAGATCAATTTCATTCCATAGAAACATAACAAGAAACACAGCTGAAATCTTAAAAATCATTTTTACTATGGAATCCCAACCTGCCCATATGCAATTTGTGCTATGGAATCCTAATCTTCGGTTGGTAATTAACATTGAAAATTCTATCAAAATTCAAATAGACTGGAGAATTAAACGAAAAGAGTCTTCAAAACAAGACTATTATAATGAAAGCAAATCAAGTTTTATAAACCTAGTAGAGAGAGAAAGGAGGGTGTTTAACGTCAACAGAAGTAGAGAAAAGGAAAGGGACAGAGGCGAAACATGCCTCGTATGCTCACCTCGCCGGCTTGAAAAGAGACTCACTGGTGGCTTGTAGTCTATCTATGGAGCTGTGAGACAGAATCCACGGTGCTGCAGAAAGTGGTAAATAGTATCATCGACGTAGTCGAGTCCGGTCACGCCTAGCTTTTTTGTTCTGCGCCATTTTTCGAGAATCCAAACACCCCCAAACCGAGAGAGAGATTTGAAAGTGAAAGTGAAAAAAAAATGTGGGTTAGAGAATAGGCGTAATTGGTTTTCTTTTTGAATTTCGTCAAGCGCGCCAAATGTTTTTTGATGAGTTTTTTTTTTTAGAAGAGCGGGATTAGTGCTCAAAAAATTTTGGGATTACACGCCAGCTTTATTTCTTATTTATTTTTGTTTAGAATTAAGTTAACAGTTGTAGTTTTATCCCAAAAAAAAAAGTTAACAGCTGTAGTCCGTTTGTAACGACCCAAAACTCAAAACGATATTTTAGTACCAAAAAATACAGAAAAATTTGAACTTTTAAAATTAAGTTACAACACAAAGCTTTTAATATTAAACATGAGGTTCACTAATCCTCATCATAACCAAAATATATATAATTTTAACATTTACAAAATATGCGGAATTTAAAACTTTTCTTTGCCAACGATTAGCCGGTAGCCCACTTAAGATCTTACAGGTCGGTCCCGTATACACTCGCTGTTCCCGTCGTTGTCGCCTCTCACTATTTGCTTTTGTGACAAGATACCTGTGACACGAGCACACTAGTGAGCTAATAGCCCAGTAAGTAGATTAGGTAAGTAGGTTGCTAAGTCTGCAGGTAACGAACAATCAATGGATATTACAATACAATAATCTAATGAAAGGACGGATTCGATAATCGAGTCGTCATAGTCCGAAGAGTAAATATCACTCTTATGCAACCTTGCCCGCGAAGTAGATTTCAGAGATAAAGCGTCGAACCTACGCGGGATACAATATCTGCAAAAGAGTTGTGACTTGGAACGAGGTCGGGCTTAACGACCCATTAATCTCGACTCAAAAGTCAATCTCATAATTTATTCTAATCTCACTCAAGTTCACAACTCTCTGACTTAGCTTATAAAACTACGTGTGCACACGATTCACATCCAGACCCCTTACGGGTCGTTCTAGAACTTATACACAATTTAGACCTCTTATGGGTCGTTATAGAATTCAATACTCATTTAGACCCATTACGGGTCGTTCTAGAACTTATTTACAATCTAGACCTCTTACGGGTCGTTCTAGAATTCAATACACATTTAGACCCATTACGGGTCGTTCTAGAACTTATTTACAATCTAGACCTGTAACGACCCAAAATATAATACCACGAAAATATCATAAAAGATTATAAATCACAATAATCTATAACGATATAAGTATTCAATATCCCATAATTACGGTAAAATTTGAACTTTTTACACTAATAATAATAAATACATTTTAACTCCTAAGCACGGGTTCCCAACCGTGACCCCATAATCATCAAAATTAAGTTTCGTATGAGGATTTGTCAAAATGAGTTTAAGACTTCAAAAACTTTTGCCATCGGATAACCAACGGTCCACACGGCGCCCACAAGGTCGAACCCGTATGCACCCGCCGTCTTCCTTCATTGCCGCCTAGCCTTCGATCTTCTCCTTTAACTTACCTGCAACACGAGCACACTAGTGAGCTAATAGCCCAATAAGTGGATTAGGGACATAAGTAATAACATTCATCACAAATTCAATAAATCATAAATATCACAATAGAAAGTCCCTATAAAAGAATCAAGTTACCAACCCAACGGTTGCAACCCGAGTCATAGATTCAACCCACCTCTGATTTCACTTTAAGACTTTACGTTACGACTTACTTTATCAAGTATACGTGTGCTCACGAATTATTATCGTAAAGGATCCTTACTTAACATTCATCGGGCCCGTCGGCCATTCCGAAACCTTTTACGGCCAATGGCCCCGTCGGGCCGTTTCGGAATTGATTTCACAATCGCCCCGTCGGGCCTTTTTGGGACTTGAAACAATAGTGGGCCCTTTGGGCCGTCCCGTTCAATTTATATTCTCATAGAAACATCGTCTCCCTCCGGGCCTCTTTGCCCTTTCCGAAACCTTTCGCGACCAATGACCCCGTCGGGTCGTTTCGGAATTATTAACTTTAACTTGCCCCGTCGGGCCGATCCGGATCATTAAACAACATAACGTGAGGAAGGCTATCCGCCAACCTCCTCTGAGCCCCTCGGGCCGTTCCGAGACCTTATACGACCAATGGCCCCGTTGGGCCGTCTCGGAATGAATTTCACCAATACCCCGTCGAGCTTATTCGGAATTTAGGTGCTTCCCCGCTCTTTGAACCATTCTAAAATTCATTCAACCTGCAAGGCAATCTCAACAACGATATATGGATAGTTTTATGTCCATGGTCCCATACCCACAGACAAAATGACACACATGCACACATAAGACACTTAAACCCATAATCCCATACTCATGGGTTGGACACAAAATAAAAGTACTTGATCTCATACTCACTCACCCTAAACATGTATCAATGCAACTAAATTAAACGAACACCTAATTGTAACACCACAAGCTAACACAAATTCATAACATAAATGATCGCGCGACCATGGTCAAGTCTACTCGTGTTACAGAGGGAATCCACTTACTTGAGGTCCCAAGCTTCCTGCCTCGGTCTTCAGGATCCTTCCTAAGCAGTGTCCCTTCTCGGAGCTCGACGTGTGACACCTCTTTAGTATACAAAGGTGAGGAGTTGTGCGTCCAAACTGGCTTCGTAAGCGTTCCTGCACGATTTGAGAGAATAGAAAAAGAAATCGAATCAAGCTTCGAACTTAAACAAAAGTATGGCGCGAAAAACTCGGTCTCGCGACCCGATACTCGTTTTAGGCTCAAGCGGACAAGTTTACAAAAATACAAATCCAATAAAATTAGATTATAAGGTTTGCGCAAAAACCCGATCATCAAGGAAACAAAATCTTCCTTTAGAAAATTCATTTCAAAAGTTTCTTAGTTTGAAAGTTACAAACTCAGCGCTAACTCACACATTAATAAAAGCGTCTTCTAAATTTTACAAAGATAACCGCACGAAAAGGGGTAACTCTCGTCAATTGCTAAATTCTCGAAATGTAATCTCAAATAACGCTACTCCAAGACTTTAGATTTTCCAAAACGACACTTAGCCACGAGGATTTACAATACCAAAACAATCGATATAACAAGCTCAATGCAATTGCAAAACACAACAAAATTCATACTCGTATATAATTTCTCCACTGAGAAATTTACTAAGCTTTTCACATTCACCAACCCAAAATCAGATTCTCCAACCATAATATTATCATTCACACTAATTTCTACGACAAGGAAAAACTAGTAAATTAAGATCCAAATCGTCAACGGCAGCAAGCAAATGTGATAGACCCGCTGAAATTAATAAAATAAAACTAGAACATGCGAAAACAATTAGAATCTACAACAATAAATTAACAATAAACCTTTCCAAGCAATCACAATCACCAAAGAACGGAAAATTGACCAAACAAAACTCAGCAAATACGAGCCAATGTGCAGCACACCGCCCGATTAAATTTATTCGTGAGTTTTCGAGGCTCACCAAAGACGAAAGAGCGCGGCTAGGGCGAGAGAGCCTCGACTCGGTCACGTCGGGGTTGGGCTGCGCGAAGACGAGGAGTCGATGGAGGGGGGGGGGGGGGGGGGGGGGGGGGGGGGGGGGGGGGGGGGGGGGGGGGGCTGCGCAAAGCTCAGGCAGAGCTCGGGTGGCGCTGGCGACGAGCGAGGTGAGCGCACATGTTGGCCTCGCGCTGTGGATTTCGCAGCGAGGAGGAAAGCACGAGCGGAGGGGCGCACACACTGGGTGAGGCGGGGGCTGTGCGAGGGAGGCCGGAGCTGGGCGTCGCGCGAAGCGAACGTGCAACGGCGTGCCGCGCTGGTGCGGGAGAGACGCACAGAGCTGGGGCTGAGCGCGAGGAAGCGTGGCTCAGGTTCTCGCGCGAGGATGAAGCGCGAGAAGGGCTGAGCAGCGCCGGCGAGCAGAGAGGAGCGCGCGGAGGTGCTCGGCTGGGAGCTAGCGACGACGAAGGGAGAGAGGAGGCGTGCGGGGTTGCACGAGGCTCGCGGCTGGAGGCGCGCGAGGTCAGAGGGTTTGCGCGGAGCTCCGACGCGAGCTCGGCGGAGTGTTGGGACGGCTAGGACGCCGGAGCAGAGGCGGAGCTCGGGCGGCGAGCACACTAGAAGGCCGCCGGCCGGAGCTGAGGAGAGAGAGATCGAGGTGGGGAGAGAGAGAGTGAAGAGAAGAAGAGAGAAAAAAAAAAAAAAAGGGAAAGAGAGAGGGGGAGTGACGGCGGCTGTGAGGGAGAAAAGGGGTGAAATAAAAAAACCCTAGTGGGTAAAATATATATATGTGTATATATATATTTGTACTAAGCTCTCTTCTTTTTTTTTTTTTTTTTTTGAAAGTATAAAAATACTAATTAAGTTCAAATTGAGAAGCAAGGAATTCTGATAAAATTCAAATTGGAAATAAATTCTTCATATGTCCGTAAATTTAAAATGCACAATTAATATCACTTGTACCAATATTTTTATAAAGCCAAGAGTTGGCCAGATTTAACGAACTGACCAACTTCTCTCTAAATTAAATTAACCAAGATAATAATGTCAGCATATTTGACTCGAGAAATATAAAAGTAAATACTCGCAAAAGTAGTCCGGGTTCAGGCCCTTACAAGACCTCTTACGGGTCGTTCTAGAATTCAATACACATTTAGACCTATTACGGGTCGTTCTAGAACTTATTCACACAATCTAGACCTCTTACGGGTCGTTCTAGAAATCAATACACATTTAGACCCATTACGGGTTGTTCTAGAACTAATACGACTCTGGACCCTCTGTGGGTCGTTCCGAAACCTCACACAGACAATGGCCCCATCAGGCGATCTCAGAATCGATCATGATCGCAGCACACATCATATAAAGAGGAAGGTCGTCTACCGACCTCCTTGAGACTTCTCGGGTCGTTCCGAAACCTCACACAGACAATGGCCCCGTCGGGCGATCTCGGAATCGATCATGATCGCAGCACACAGCATATAAAGAGGAAGATCATCTACCGACCTCCTTGAGACTTCTCGGGTCAATCCGAAACTTCTCACGACCGGTGGTTCCGTCGGACTGTTTCGGATTGATTGCGCAATCACCCCATCGGGTTAATTCGGGACATGTTATGTATCTTGACCCCTCGGACCATCCCGATATTCTTTAAGATTGTGAGGACTCATCCTCATCGGGCCTCTCTGCCCTTTCCGAAACCTTTTACGGCCAGTGACCCCGTCGGGTCGTTTCGGAATTCATTATTGCACTTTACCCCGTCGGGCCGATCTGGATCGTCACATCATAAACTGTGGGGAGGGCCGTGGCTCTCCTCCCCAAGACCCCTCGGGCCGTTCTGAAAGGTGGTTCGTTGACCTCCGCGAGGTACCTCGGGTCGCTCCGAAATCTGTCATACAAGATGGCCCCGTCGGGCTATTTCGGAACCAAATCATGATCGCGGCCCCGTCGGGCCATACTCAAATGATCAAAGTAATGCGACAGAGGAAGGTCGTCCGCCGACCTCCCCAAGGCCTCTCGGGCCGTCCCGAAACGTAATCAGTGGCCCCGTCGGGCTATTTCGGAACCGATCATGACTTGCGGCCCCGTCGGGCCCTACCCGTGTACATACATTGCTTCCGCTTCCCTTGGCTTGTCTTAGAGTTTTCTCTTTGACCTGCAATAAAGTCTCAACAACAACAGAAACAGTTTTATGCCTGTGGTCCCATACCCACAGACAGATAAGTCATACTAGCATATACACACACAAACAGACCTACACCCTACACTAGAACCTGAACTACGAAGTTGAGTAGTTTTATGTCTGTGGTCCCATACCCACAGACAGATAAACATATAAGTGAACACACGCACCAATACACACCTAGAAAACACAACCTATCATAAACGAACCTACAGTCCCATACCTGCAGGCTCGTTACACAAACAATACGAACGTGATCAAGAGCCTATATTCACGGCACTAGCAAGAATTGAGATCCATACAATTTAATAACCACAATTTTATAAGCATCGTATGCTAAATATAACCTCAACACATTCATAATTTATTCAAGCATTGTAAAGTTTGCCCGTGCCACAGTGGAGATCCACTTACCTGAGGTCCTAAGCCTCTTGCCTCGATCCTCGCGGCTCTCTCTCTCCTAGTGGCGTCCTCCCTTGAAACTCATCGTGCGACAAATCTATCCAACACGCGAGTAATAGGGTCAAAAGCCACTTTCTACTAGACAAAAGTCGAATAATTACTCTAATGATTGACGGACTACTCAAAGCCGGTCTTTAACCAAGAGTGGGCAAATAGAATATCAAATTGAAATTTGAAGTGTTCTCGTTCCGTTCGTTGGAGACTTAGATTTATCTATCAATCCCATAGCCAACAGGCATATTGTTTGATTTAACTAGACGAGAAATGGATTCTTTAATCTAATTTGTTTCCGACTTAGTTTTACTACGTAACAAAACTTCGAGCCGAAAATCCGGCAGAGTTTCCCCTGTTTTTCGGATATCCCAGCCGAAGCCTTCACCTAATTTCAACCCAGCACCGAACTAATTTCGGTCACAGTCCATCACAACAACAATCAGAATAATTCAACACGATATCAAAGACATTTCAAGGTATCACAATAACAATAATTCTCGAGCCTCAAAGACTTATCACTTAACATTTTTCTCAAAGATCTCAACAATATAAAAACTCAAGTCACAACTCTAACGTCGTATCCTTTTACAACAATAACTCGATTTCGACCCCTCGGTTATACCTTTAATAAACGAAGGTGAGGGGTCGTGTGTCCTTAAGTGCTTCGGTGGTGATCCTGCACAATTTTGACATAATAAAAGGATCGAATCAAGTTTCGAATTTAAATGCAACACGTTGTTAAACACTCGGAATTGTGACCCGAATCGATAACCCATATACATTTAAAATAGGCATATTTGTCAAAATACCACCCAACAGGATTAGTTTAGCAAGAACGTGCATCATTTTCTTTTTCTGAAAAGTTCATTCAAAACTTCTCAATTTTTACAAACTAATTCTTCGCGAGTCCGCTAAATCTCCAAATTAAACTTCCGAAGCAACATCTCTTGGTAAATTTTAGATTTCCAAAACAACGTCTAAAAAGAGAAAATTAAGTTCCTGCTCGTCTAAGCACGGGTACATCTAGAGATTCAACGATTACAAAATCTCTCTTTAGAAAATTTTATTTGTATGATTTCTACTTTGAAAGTTCCAACTCACAAATCATCGCTTCCTTAAGCAATTTCTCAAGTTTGTACATTTACAATTTCCACAAAATATCAGATTTTCCAAAACGATAATATCACCAAAAACACTAATCTTTGAGAGTACAAGTATCATCATTAAAGGAAATAAAACCAACCAAAATCTTAACAACGTCGAAGTTTCAAAATAATTATGGCACTAAACCGAAAACGCCACAATTTTCAAAGATTATAAACCACGATGAAATTCGAATTTGCGAACCAAAAACACGCAACGGTGCCAACTCGAGCTCGAAACTTACTTCGTTGCGGCTACTAGCGCCACGTAGGGTGCGACAGCTCGTGGCACAAGGCAACAGCACAGACCTACGGGCTTTGAGCGGAGGAAAGTGTCGTTCAGGGCTGGCGTGAGACACGCGAGGGCTCACGGGGTCGCGTTGGTTGCGAGGGAGGCTCACCGGAGTTGGCCTTGTGCTAATCTCGCGCACACGTGGCCGAGAAGGCGAGCGCGATGCTGGGATCGCCGGAGGAGGTCTGAGTCACACGACGCCGGCGCGAGGAAGGCACGGCGCGTGAAGGCCGAGCCTCGCTAGTCGCTGGCTGTGCGAGCTCTAGCTCGCTGTTCACGAGCAGGGGAGGCGCGGCGCGACGAGAGACGGGAGCTCCGGCGTGGTTCATCGCCGCGGAAGGGCTGGGCGAGCTCGGGGAGGGAGCTCGCGAGGCGGGTGGCTGCCGGACGGAGGCGCGACGACAGAAGGGCGAGCTGACGAGCTCGGGGCAGCGCGCTGGAGACGCTTTCGTCGAGGGCCTCGTGCAGGAGGCTGCGCGGAGGAGCTGGGCTCAGAGCTGGTGGCGGCGGCGTCGCGCGGGCTCGCCGGAGTTGGAGCTCGCCGGCGTCAGGTGAGTAGATGAGAGGCAGGGTGAGAAAGAGATGGGCTGGGAGAAGAGAAGGGGAAAGGGGCGGCGGCTGTTGGAGGGGTGAGTGGAAAAATATTGAGATAAAACCCTAAATTACATTGGGCTTAATTGGGTCAAAAATGGCCAAATAAAATAAATAATTGGTATAATTTTTCAAAAAGTAAATTATGATATTGCACTAATAATTTGAACTTGATAAGTTAGGAATTTTAATATCACACTCAAGTTGAAAATCAGTTCCTAACAAGTCCAAAAATTCCACGAATGCAAAAATAATGGTATTTGCATTAATAGTCGCACGATTTTAAAAAATTGGCCAGATTAGACGAAACTGAGATAATCTCGCTCTAAATTAAACACAACGAATATAATATGATAAGCCAATATATCTCAAAAATAGAAATCGATTACTTGCAACGGTGGTCGTGGTTTCAGGCCATTACACCGTTATATATATATCAACAAATATTTGCTCATTTTTTTCGCTCTTGATTTTGTAACCAAGATGTACAGAAATCTTTCGGAGGTCTCTCTAGGTCTTCCCTATGAGAGTGTGACGGTCAAAAGCTTGAGTCTTTTGGTCTGAGTCTCAACCAGTGTGAGATCTGGTCTGGTTTCTTAGGGTATTATGGATGACATGCTAGGGCGCTGGAAGGGGCTCGCGATTACTGAGGAGGAAGAAGATGTGTTGGGTATTGATGAAGGGCTGCTGGAAAAAGGGAGAGGGATGCGAAGGTTTCTAGTGTTGGCAAAAATCCTGACTCGCAAGCCGTACAGCACATCTTAAAAATTACTCGCAAACCCTTAAAAATTACTGATGTGGTAGCCAACTCAACGGGGGATGGTGTTGCAAAACATCCCTCTTTTTTGCCTTCTGGAGCCTCTAATTCAAACGCACTAAAAATAGGTACGTTACCCCCATCGGGTCTGGTTTTCTCAGCTGGGGACACAGGCACAAAGCTGGGTAGCACCAAGGCGAAGGGATGGAAGAAGATTCCTCAGGAAAAAAAGGATGGGAGATCAGGACTTGAGGCATACACAGAGATAGGCGATGTGGGAAAGAAGAGATTGGGAGTGGATAAGCATAGATCGGAGCTTGGGCCAAAGACGAAGAGGGTTTTTGCAGATCTGACAAACACTTTGACTTCGATTGGATCGGCGGAGGTTGCGACGCAACCCCGCCGGGACCAATGAGTCTCCTATTTTGGAATGCTCGGGGGGTAGGGAGTCCCCGAGCATTTACACGACTACGGAAACTACTCCGTAGTTACTCCCCGGACTTGGTTTTTTTATTGGAAACCAAGTTGCATGGTCGCCGAGCCAAGTTTCTAGCACAGAGAGTCGGTTATGAATGTAGCTTTCATGTTGACTCGGAGGGTAAAAGCGGCGGTCTGGTGCTTATGTGGAAAGAAGGGTGGGATGTAGCTATTGGGAACTATTCTCGGAGACATATTGATAGCTTAATGACGATGCCGGATGGGAGAATGTGGCGCTTTACAGGCATTTACAGACAACCGATTGCAGCGGAAAAGAGCCATACTTGGGAGTTGTTACGCCGTTTACGTGACTTGTCGTCCTCACCATGGCTGTGCGCGGGCGATTTCAATGAAGTTACTAGTTTCTCGGGAAAGAAGAGGGGGCAGGCGAAGTCACTTAGGGAACTTCATCTTTTTAGCGACAGTCTTGAAGATTGTGATTTGGTTGACTTGGGATTTGTTGGACCACCGTTCACCTGGCGGAATGGACGTCGACATGTCCAAGAACGTCTTGATCGAGTAGTGGTAACCAAACCTTGGCAAGATTTGTTCCGGGAAGCACTGGTCACTCACTTAGAATTCTAGGGGTCCGACCATCGAGCGTTATTTTTGGAACTCATTCCAAAGCTTTCGGGAGGGCAGAGGTCCCAGAAGCGTAAAATCGACTTTCGGTTTGAGCCGTGGTGGCTGAAAGAGGAAGAATGCATTGATGTGAATTCCAATGGTTGGCAAAACCACCGATTCGATGGGACGCCGGTATCACTTCGTAATGGAATGAGACAATGTGCGGCGAAATTAGGGGCGTAGAGTAAGAGAAGGTTTGGCAATCTTCCCCGCAGGATTCTCCGATTACGCGAAGAGTTAGAGAAGTTGTATGGGGCAGTGCAAACGGGAGAAGTGAGAGAGCGAATTCGACGACTCGAAAGTGATTCAGATCGTCTTTTAGCTCATGAAGAGCACTATTAGCAGCAAAGGGCACGTGTTGATTGGTTGAGAGCGGGCGACAAGAACACGAAGTACTTTTATATGAAGGATGCCCAAAGGAAACGTAAGAAGCGAATTGATGGGATAGAATCTCCTACTGGGGAATGGCACTCAAAGGAAGAATCAGTGGCAGTGGTGGTTGGGGACTATTTTTCAGATGTGTTCACATCGGCGAACCCATCAGATACGAGCATACAGGAAGTGCTGGAGTGTGTGGAAAAGTCAGTCATAACAGAGATGAATTCAGTGCTAATTTCGGCGTTCACAGAAGATGACATCCGACATGCTTTGTTTGAAATGGGTAGCAACAAGGCTCCGGCACCAGATGGCTTCCATACGTCTTTCTACCAACACAATTGGGACCTGGTGGGAAAGGATGTGACTAGGATGTGTCTTAACGTTCTCAATGGAGACTACCCAATCGAAGCTCTCAATGCCACATTGTTATGTCTGATCCCGAAAACTAAAGAGCCGCGTCAAGTTTCCGAGTACCGACCAATTAGCCTCTGCAATGTTGAGTACAAGCTTATTACTAAAACCATTGCGAATAGGTTGAAACTCGTACTTGGCAATATTATCTCAGAAAACCAAAGCGCCTTTGTCCCGGGGCGTTTTATATCGGATAATGCTCTTGTTGCTTTTCAGCTTATGCACGCGCTTAGAGCAAAGTCGAATGGAAGTAAGGGCTGGTTAGCACTGAAACTGGATATGAGCAAAGCATACGATAGGGTGGAGTGGAGTTTCTTGGAAGCAATAATGGTTCGCTTGGGCTTTGCTGATCAGTGGATAAAGTTGACTTTGAAGTTCATTACAACAGCCAGCTTTTCTTGCCTAATTAATGGTCAGCCTTTCGGCAAGATTATACCACAACGGGGGCTTCGTCAAGGTTGTCCGCTCTCCCCCTATCTTTTTCTTTTATGCGCCCAGGGACTCTCGGCAATGTTTCGAAGAGCAGAAGCTGTAGGGCGAGTTTGGGGTTTTTCATGCTGCCGAAACGGGCCCCGGGGGAGTCACTTATTCTTTGTAGACGACAGTTTGATTTTCTGCCACTCTAGAGATGATGATTCACTACGGTGTAGCACATTTTGCATACCTATGAGAGAGCTTCGGGTCAGGTTATCAATTTCACCAAATCTTCAATTTGCTTTAGCCCAAATGTTCCCGCAGAGAGACGAGAGTCAATTATGCAGCTTTTTGGCCTTAACGCTGCCCAGATGCATGCAAAATACTTAGGTTTGCCTACTTTAATTGGCCGGAACAAGAAAGCGACGTTCGACAACATTAAAGCAAGGGTGTGGGACAAATTACAGCTTTGGAAGAGTCGCCTATTCTCAGTAGGGGGTCGTGAAATACTCATCGAAGCAGTTGTGACGGCAATCCCAACACACACCATGGGACTTTTTCGCTTTCCTAACACGTTGTGTGCTGATTTGCAGAGCTTAATAGCAAGGTATTGGCGGGATGGAGATGCAGGTGCACGGAAGATTCACTGGCGGAATTGGGATGAGCTCTGCCTACCCAAATCGGAAGGTGGCTTGGGGTTCCGGAATTTCGAGACGTTTAATCAAGCCATGTTGGCGAAACAAGGCTGGCGTTTGATACAAAATCCTACAGGTTTAGTGGCTAAGGTGCTCAAGGCCAAGTATTACCCCCGTGGCAATTTTCTACAAGCCAATTTAGGCTCAAGGCCTTCTTATGCTTGGCAGAATATCCAGTGGGGTCGAACTCTTCTAGAGCAAGGGTTGAGATGGCGAGTTGGGAATGGGGAGAGTGTGTCTGTCTTTACAGACCCGTGGATTCCGAGACCCTTCTCTTTTAAGCCCATAACATGTCCACCACCAGAAATCTTGGATTGGTTAGTCTCTAAGCTAATACATAGAGACCGAGGCGAATGGGATACAGAGTTGGTGAAACAATTATTTTGGGAGGTTGACCACGAGGCTATTTTAGTTATTCCATTAGGAGTTTTGCAGTGCACGGACCGGTTGGTGTGGCATTATGATAAAAAAGGTTCATACTCGGTTCGATCCGGCTACCGAGTGGCGATGAATGCCAAGATAACCTCCCAAGGGTCGTCGAAAAGCTCCGAGGAAAAGTGGTGGGCTGTTTTGTGGTCTTTACAAATTCCGGGGAAGGTGAAAATTTGTATCTGGCGTGCTTTTCATGAGATCCTCCCGACCTATCTTAATCTTGCTAAGAGGGGAATTGATGCTAGTCGTGGATGCCCCCGCTGTAGCTACGGGGTTGAGTCTTCTCACCATGCACTAGTGGATTGTCAAGCAGCGAAATTGGTTTGGAAGTCAAGCGCCTATCGAGATGTATTTCTTCACCTGACACAGCGCCCATTTACTGATGTCCTGCTGGAAATTTTTGAGAAAGTGCAACGCGCAGAGCTCGAAGGGATTTGTGTGTTGATTTGGTTGCTATGGTGGGATCGAAATCTAGCGTTACATGGCCAGCCAAGGAAGTCGACAGAGACGATCATACGGGAGTGTGGGACTCTTATTCACCAGTACCATTCAGCAATCTCAATCCCAAACAACCGTAGGCCTGCAACGCAAACACGAGAAGACGCTGATAGGTGGCAACCCCCACCACCAGGTCTACTCAAGCTTAATACAGACGCTTCAGTGTTCCCTGATATGGATTTTGTTGGAGTTGAAGGGGTTATATGGGACGCTGCCGGAGAGGTGCTCGGAGCTTTCAGCAAACGAATATCTGGAAGATTTGGGCCTCACATGGCAGAGTATTTGGCTGTTCGAGCGGGGCTGATTTTTGCTCTAGACAGCAGCTTGCAGGTGGGGCAAGTTGAATGTGACGCACTTACTGCAGTCCAGGCTATACGAGGATGAGAATTTATGGGAATACATGGGACTGTGATTGAAGATATTATTTATCTATTAGAGTGGTGGCTCCTGTAACTTTGTTTCTCGACAAAGAAATAAAGTTGCCCACTCACTTCTAAAGTTATCTTTTTCTTTTGCTCATGATTGTTACTGGCTAGAGGAAATTCCCTCTAGTATTGATTCTTTGGTTGCTGCCGATTTGGCACGTGATTAATAAAGATTTCCTATTTGGTTTCAAAAAAAAAAAAATCTGTTGCTAAAAACAAAATAATATAGGCCATTACTATTGGCTACCAAATTTTTAGTTGCAAAAAAGTTTTTCCTTGTAACTAAATTTTTTGGTTGCAAAAAGTTGTTTTCGCAACTAAAAATTTAGTTGCCAAAAAATCAAGTGTTAATTTTCTCACTATTTGATCACCAAATTTTTAGCAACCAAATTTTAATTTCCAATGGTGACCTTTTTGCAACAAAATATGGTTGGTTACAAAAAGTTTGGTTGCAAAGTTTTTAAAACTTTTTTATTTGTTCACGTGTGTAACTCCTCTCCTCATTATCAAATATAAATTATACTCGGAATATAAATTATATTCTAAGACGATATATTTCATATTCCTAGAATATAAATTATTTTCTATCATATTTGAATTTTTTGAGAGAGAATATAAATTATATCAAAAAATATAACTATATATATTATGAGATAGAATATATATTATATCCTGAAATATAAGTTATATTCTGACATTATATTGTATCTTGAAATATAAGTTATATTCAAAACTTATTAAATTAGGGTTATAAATGTATTTTTATTTGCTCCACTTTATATCTGTAATATTGTTTATCATATAATTTATATCTATCATATTTTATGAAAAGTGTCTTATGTAAATTTTTAATTAGTGAAATACAAAAGAAGGGCTTGATCGCGCACATTCTTAGGCCACTTCCAAGCCCATTCTGAAAACTTGCGATAATGAGAAAGATTTTCTAGCCTTGCGGTAATAAGAATGTAATTTAAACTACACAATATATAAAAGTATGTTTTATATATATATATATATATTACATCCTCAATTTTTTTAACTATAACTAAAATGTGTGTGCGCCAAGGAATGAGTGAGTTTTGTGTAGTGTGGAGGTGGGCTAAATGGAAGAGCAAAACAGTGTGGCAGTGACAGGGAAGAGAGGGAGCGTGGGAAAGGGTAATGGGATGAAAGAGGAAAAGAAACGTAAGAGAAGAATAAAGGGTAATGGGTATTGATCGATTGATTGAGAAAATAAAAGAGGCACTAAGTGCATATTAAAGGGGAAATAAAAAATTGGAAAAAAAAAATTATAGCATCACGTGTCATTTATTAGAGTAACGTTTCTTGATCAACCTTGAAGAAACGTATGGACTTAAAGTACATGTATTAGTATTTGCACACGCGTAAAATAATATAACTAATAAAAAAAATAACAAAAAATAATAAAATATATTTTATTATTTTTTTAATTGATATTTTTATTATTTTGAATAATTAGATTCGATTTATCATTTAACATAAATACATGGACTTTTTTAAAATTTTTCAAACTTAAAAAATAAAAATCTTAAAACAAAGAAAACAAATAAAAAAATAATAGTAAAAAAAATGATATGATAATGGGTGGCAAAAGATTAAGAAAAATATTCTAAATCCAACCGTATTAAAAAAAAATTTTAGATCATTACGTAAAAAAAAAAAAAATTTGTTGAAACGATTAAACAACAAAGTAAAAAAAAAAAAAAAAGGAATAAAATTGCAAAAAAAAAAAAAAAACTCCTCAAATTTTGCAAAAATACTACCAATTTTTTTTTAAAAACTCTTAAAAGAGACATTTAAATGTAATTTTTAAAAATGCCACATGTCGTTCTCTTCTTGGTCGTTTATTGGCAAGTGTGAAAGAAAAGATTATAAGTAAGATTATGTTTCAAATAAAGCATTTGAATTTCTAATCGACAAAGTTTCATCCACTAATCATCCCACTAGTTATATTAAAAAGTGAATTACGTCGGTCTGGTTTGTCCTTTTTCTTAACTTGCAGATTCTTTTTTTTTTTTTTTTTATTATTGCACAGGCCCTATACTACTCAATTATTTCTTCATTGATAAGTTTTAAGATGCCTTTTTTGTCCTGCCTCATGGATTGGCACTTTCTTTAACAAATATTTTCTTATAATTTTTTTTAAGGAATATTTTCATATAATTTTAGGAGAGTGACAGATGCTTTTTTCTTTTTTCTTTTTCGACATATTAATATTAATAATTTATTTTGTTTGTATTATATTTTTAGTGGATTTTGTTTTCTATTTATAGTAATCAGGATAACTAAAGACACTGATTATTAAACATACTTGAAGTGATTTTTTTAGATAATAAATAAATATTTTTTAAATGATGTTTTAAAAAAAATTACTAATATTTCGATTAATATGATGATGTGTATTTATTATTATGTCTTTAGCTCCCGTATGTATTAATGCTTGATATTTTCTTAAAACTAGATAATAAAAAATTACTATATCAAATAGAAAATTCCAAAAACTCATTAACAACCACAGATGTTGAAATCATTGGGTCATCGGAGCTGCTCATCGTCGGGTTCTCAATTTCTATCGACATTCGCAAAAAAGAGAGGAAGTGAAATTAGAGTGATAGTTTTTTGTGGAAGAAGAAGAATGAAGGGCAATTTTGTCCAAATAAAATTATTTTTGTGCTTTGATTGGCTACTTTTTGAATATTTTGAAACATAGGCTAGTATTTAAAAGCCCAATCCAAAAAATGGCTATATAGCTAATCCACCCTACTTTAAATTATATTAATAACTAATCAATATAAGTTAAGATTCATTCATGTGTTTATTATCATAACTAATTTTAAATTGAGTTAAGAAATTTATGTGAGGAAATTAATTGATTATTCAAGTTTTGATCAATATTTAATTAATTAATATGTGAGAAAAATTAATTAATATTTAATTAATTAATGAATTGTTTATGTTATTAGCTTGAGTCGAATTTTAGAATTTGATTTATCTATTATTGAGTTTTAATAATTGTATTAATAACTCACTCTTGTACAAACTAAGTAGCTAAATGATAATGATTAGTGTAAAATCCAATCATACATCTTTTGGGTAATCTAATAAGCATGAAAGAAAGATACTTGTTTACAAACAATAAGAGAAAGGAGTATTTTTATTTCGAAGATTCCAAGTGAGTACAAATCTCATCTATAATAACGAATAATTTTTAAAATAAATCAATGTCATGATGATTTGTCATATTTTTAGTATCTTATATGTTTATGAATTCAGTGTACATTCATTGTGATGTATATAATGTGATGATATGTTATGTTCTATATTTTAAAATATATTAGCATTTATTCCAAGCATGTATTATGTGTGTTGACGTTGAAATTTTGTCAGCAGAAACGATCGTCGAAGTGTGGTAGGGGACCTACAAAATAGAGGAATGAGTGTCGATCTGCCTTTATTGAAGGCATGTGGACTCTAACTTGTGTCTAAGCAATGCTTCACCTTTGCATGTGACCAGTGCTTTCCCTTTGCGTGTGGTGTGATAAGTGCACGAAAGTGTACTTTTAATAAGCTTAATTGTATAAATTTACTAAAATTGTTTAAATAGAAATGAATACTTTTATGATTTTTAATGATTATTATTTTCGTTGAAAAATATTTATCTTATTATGTTTTAAGTATATAAATAATTAATTTTGGTTTAGTTTGTTTTGCTAGGTATAAAATAGAAAAGATTTGGGCAAAAATTCTCAAAATAACAAGAAAACCTAAATAATCAGCCAAATGCTACCTAAGCCGACAGAGAGGGCCCACACCAGCCGCATGGCCTAATCAGCCCTTCCCTTCTTCCGCGCGCGCAAGGCATGAATTTTGGACACTAGCAGCACCCAAGGGTGCGCCGGCCTCACTCCCACAAGAGCGCAAGTGTGCGCGCTTCCCAGCTCCAGCCAAGCCCAACATGTGGGCCCGTGTGCAGATTCTCGTCCATTTAACGTGCGCCACTTGGTCAAATGGGCCTGGATACTCCCAGCTCAGTCAACACAGTAGCCCTTCTCCCAATAAGCTCGTGCCACGTGTCAAATCTGACCCTGCCAGCGTCGAATTCTTTGACCAAGCTCCAAATTAATCCATTTAAATGGAAAAATATCTCCAAAAATTAGTAGAAGTTGCCTATTTTTATATTGAGTCAGGATTTAATCATGTTGCAATCTATATTTTAAAGATATAGCTCACGTTTTGAAATATTACAAAATAGCCATCAGATCAACATCTAAAACTCTATGACTAAATAAATAAAATACATAGTCATAAAATTTGTGACTATAGTCACAAAATTTCAGAAAATTTGAAATAAACACAATAAAAAATTTAAACATCCATTAACAAAATAACAAACTAACAAATAAATGATTGCCTATACAACCAATTTCATAAAACTTATTACTAAATAAAAAAAATATCTTATAAATAGCAAAAAAAAATATGCAGCCAAAGAAGTCACAAATTTCATGACTAGAGACACAAAATTTTAGATAATATTGTCAGCAACAAACAATAAAAACAGAATTCAAAAAACTAATGACTGCAGTCTCAAAAATCTAGACACAAATGCATGGCTATTTTGCTAATAAAAGAAAACATAGGCTACTTGTTAAAAACAGATATAAAAATATGACTATTTATTTAAAAAACCGTTTTATATTTCTCTTTTTCTTTTAGTTTTCCTTTTACTAGCCTCTCTTAAACACAATAAATAAAGGTGTTGGCTAGAGTTTTTGTACCCTTTACTTACACAATTATTCAGACAATTCTTCATCTTTCTTTGGATATTAGTTCTCATATTTTTATGAGAATATTGTTAGGTTAGAGCGAGACGAGGTTAGAAATGAACTTAATTATGTAATTTTTCTATTTCCATTTTGATTCCAATTTGTGCTTTAATGTTTCAATTTTTGTTACGCTTAAGCTCTTATTATTTTCATCAAGCAATTATGTTCTATTTTCATATAGGTTTAGTCATGCTTTTTGTATGTGCGATGTCTTAAAAATATTAATTGCCATTGGTTTGTAAGTTAGCTTTTTACTGCAATATGATCAATTTGATATATTATCGATCTTAAATAGCTTATGAATATTCGAATATTTTATATGACTAGTCTTTTACTGCGTGATGATCTAATTGATGTCTCGTCGATTTAAGATAGCGTATAGGATAAATATTTATTGTTTTAATTGAAAGAGCATTTTCATATCAAAATACATTTATTTTATTTTATATCTTTAATGTCATATTTTTCGGTTGCTTATTTGGGATGTAAAACTTGAAATTTAGTTATACGAATCATAATTGAAAACAGTTAAATGAAATAATTAAGGGATTCTCGACATCTCGTTGAATTTTCTTATTGATTGTTTGCTTTAATTTGAATTTTGTCTTCTTCAACTCCAAATTCTTATTCTTTTGAATATTTTTATTTTATCTCTTAAAGTTTGTTTCGAGTCTTTTGGTTGTCTTATTTTTACCTCCTCGTGGATACAACTCCGTTTCTGTTGTGCTACTAATGACCGCTTAACTATTGCATAATTTGGGCGTGATAAATAACTATTTGTCATGGTCAAACCTTGGGGAGTTGGTGAAAGTTGACTTTGGTCTGATCGAGGTGAGTCAATCCCCAACTTTTTCCCTCATTTTCTAAGAGTGTTTCCCTTGTAATGGGCACGCCGTTTGAGGACAGATACTCCTTTCGAGGACCATGTACTCCAAGGTCGTAACTTGGCGTCGCGGTCACCAGTCAATTCCCGTGCCGGAGGTGAGCTTGTCGGGATGGTTATTTCTCGGGAATTTTGGACCAATCAATTATAAAAGATTGGCAAGTAAAATAGATCGTGATAATTGTCCTAGGGTAAAATGACCTTGCTAGGAACGCCTTATAACAATGTGCATTCCAAAGCCTCTATTGTATTGATTTGTTTAATTAATTAAGCATGTTCATGAGTTATACACATGCTCACCTAATGTAAAGATGAGGCTAATAAATTTTTAGGAAGTTAACATGTCTTACAACTATCCACTCAGGTAAAGTTTAATAAATTGAAGTATTTTTCGTGGTAGTTGGGACCTTGCAAACCTTGGCCTTGACCAATGGCGCGCACTCGGTACGTACACATAGGGGATCCTATTAGAAGAAAATATTTTTAAAAAGTACTCGTAATAAAGCATAATTGGACATTCATTCATTCAGGATTATGTTTGTACTCACTGAGTGAAAGCTCACATAAGTTGCTAGTGTTGTAGGTGAAACATATACCATGATATTTCGATAGATTGGATAAGCGACGGTGATTGGTGCATGGAAAATGGTAGATTAGGAAAAATCGCAAGAAAGTCTTACGCTGAACTTTTTCTTATTATATCTTAAATTTCTAATGTCATGTTTAAGTTAAATAATACTAGTGTTTGAAACTATGGATTTCAAACTTTCATATTATGGTTATATATTAAGAGTATTATTATATGCTTGAAGATTCTACTCTACTATTTTTATATGCAATTTACTTTAAAAGAAATTATTTATGGATTAACAACAAAAAAAAAAAGATTTTAAGGAGAGATCTTAAGTAAACCAGTTACTAGTCTATTAAGTAACTATGTTAAAAATAAATTCAAATTTTTGAGAACTACGTTTTAAATAACAATTAAAGTTAAAGTAACTGTCTGAAAAGTCGGGTCATTATAAAAAAGAGTAGAGAAAACTCATATATAAGGTCAGGGGATATGTAACGACCCTACTTTTTGAGCCGTTACTTTTCTTAACTTTCTTAAAATACTCTCATGAAAAATCCTAATTTTTTTTTCTTTTAACATAAACTTCAAATTATTTAAACAAACATAATAACAACCCAAAAAGAATATTCAACAATAACATAACTAGTAAAATCTTGAATCCAAAACATTGGCCACACCTCGGCCTAGACAAATAATGTTGAGTTCTCATTCTCTTTCTTTCTATGGGATCTCCTTGTGTGTACGTACCGAGCGCGCTTGACCAATGGACGATGATGGGTGCACATGTCCTCGGCGACGAAGGGTCCATTCTTTCTTTCTTTCTTTCTCACTCCCATCGTTGCCTCTAGGTGGCTCGGGGTTCATGAGTGCTAGTAACCGTACCTATATTGCTCTTAGGTCGACTTAAGGTAACGGCATCGTATAAACCTCACATAGGAGGGTGGTCCGACACGTCTTATAAACTTTAGTCTCACTTGTTTACTTAGGTGACATGCAAATGTGACAAGCAATAAATAAATAAACATATGCATACAGACTATTATCATAATATGCTTTATTCTTTCTTCTCTTTTCTTCTTTTCTTTCTGAAAACTTTCTCAAATATCATACCAATAGGTTTGAGATAAAACACAAACATTTCTTTCTTTTATAAAAACTCAACATGATTAATCGTAAACATCAATCAAATATCACAGACATGTAACTCATGGCATAAAATAACTTAACATTTTCTTTGCAAATTAATCCGTACTGTAGTGATGTTGTACTCACATTGTTTCTTGAAGCACCTAAAAGTTCTCAGACTTTAGGTTCGATCTCAATGTCTCTCGAAACCTAAAAAAAAAAGTCTATCTTTAAAACTCTTAACTTACATAACATACTTAATCTAACTTGGACTTAACATTCTCGAATCTGCTACAATATGAAAATTTACAATTTCAGCACGCAATATTTACAAAAATACAGTTTAACCCCAAAATATAAATTTTCAGCGAAAATGCCTATCAACAGGATTTAATCCAAAATTTCCAGATTTGAAATACATATAAAATCAAGTAATTTTTGCTTCTATACCCTGTCGAAAAAAAATTTCTAACTTGTTCAAAAATGATGATGAAAATTAAGAAACAGAATAGTAATTTTAAGATATCTCAAAATAGTTTCCGTTTCTGGAAAAGATTTCTTAAACAACTTATATTCATTTTTAAAATCTACAACTTTTCTCTTTTGACTTTTGAAAGAAAACCTTTGCATCATATTATTTGTTTAGAAACTTAAATTCGGTTTAGAACTTAAGTCACATATTTTGCCATATTAACGTTAGAATTTATAGAAACTTAAAACTGAAACATTATTAAAAATTAAATTTCCAATGTTTTCTCTCTCACTATAAAAATTCATTCGGCCTTTAAGGTATTCAAAACGGCCAAAAACTCATATCTGCCCAGAACGGTGCAGAAACTGTTTCGGGCAACCCTTGGTGCCGGATTTTTAATAAATAATTCACTTATTCAAAAATTACAAATATTAATATAAATAATCAGCACTCATAGATGGAGTAGCAGAAAAATTTTATAAATAAAAATAAAATCGTTTGTCTAATAAAATAATTCGAGAAATTCACACAAATTTTTAAGACTTGAAAAACTGTTCTCGTGTGCGTAGAACGATTTGTTCTACGCCGATCCGAGATCATGACTCATAAAAATAAAAATAAAAAGTAAACCCTAATTAATCTTAATAAAATAGATCTCAAGAGTTTTAGGTTAGAGATTTACCCTCGAAGCCTTTGTTTGTCTCGAAATTCTCTTCCCGAAGCGCGATTTCTTGCGGGAACGACACGAATCAATTTAGATTCGAAACTTATCAATCTAAATCACAAAATGGGATTCTATTTACCTTAAATCGTAAGGAATTGACTCTTGAAGGCCTTAGGGTGGCTTCTAGGTTTCTAGGTCTCAAGACTAATCTCTGCGTGTTTGGAGGCTCTTAGGGTTGCAAAATTCGCACAAAGAGGCTTTAAATAGACCTAACTTACAAAACTAACTGTGTCGTTTTTGCGGACTGGTTCGCGCACAAAACTTTAAACAGTCATAAGTTTTCCTATACTTATTCGAATGACACATATGATATACCGTTGGAAAGATTATTCAAAGATCTTTAAATTAATATGCTATACAAAAATTTCATATAGCCTAATAAGAATTTAGAAATATATCACATTCTAAATCTCACAATAACGTCCCTTTCACTTTTCGAATAACGTTTAACACTTAAATATTTGAAATCTTCGCTTCTTAAAACACATCTCATTCTCATAAAAATCGTAACCTAAAGGTGATTGTTCTTATTTAAAGCCATGTGACATCAAATAAAATTATATCTAATTTTGTCTTTTTTTTTTTTGCACTGTGCAATGTTTCATAAATCCACACGTAATTTGCTATTTTTGTAAAACTACGTGTAGTTTTAACAACTATCATACATAACAATTTCGTTGTAGTTTCTCAATCAAACTACACTAAAATTGTTGTAATTTTTCATATAACAACAACATTCGTTTATCATACAAATTTCATTAATATCCATCTTAATTCTACTCGATGTAAAACATCATAAAAATATCAAAATATTTTCAAAATAAAAATAATTTCATC
Organism: Boehmeria nivea var. tenacissima; assembly: GCA_018132145.1. NCBI lineage: Eukaryota > Viridiplantae > Streptophyta > Magnoliopsida > Rosales > Urticaceae > Boehmeria > Boehmeria nivea. The sequence goes on from CM030882.1 coordinate 7,338,440, forward strand.
ATAAAAACATCATAAAAATGTCGAGTAAAACATCGTAAAAATAATTTTAAAATAATAAAGAAATTTTCTAATAAAAATACTTGTTCAATTTTATAATAAAATGACGTTAGTATCCTAAAATCGGGATATCACAGGATACTCATCTACAATGTGTACAAATTGCTATAAATGTGGCAGTATAAATATTGTACAAGTTACATTTTATTATGTCATGAATGACGAGAAAATTTGATTTCATACTATATTTGATATTAAAGTTTACAATCCATGTCACTATTATATGTCATGCCACTTTTTTCATCTACAAATTACTATGTTGCCCCCCTTCTCTCCTCTTATTTTCTTCGTTTGTAAAAAAAAAAAAATTAAAATAAGCGTAATTCGATCAAATTTACTACTAAAAAATGATATAAACTACAAACATTCTTTTAAAATAGTATTTTTCAAAATAAGTTGTCTAAAAGTTAATTTTTCAATATTTGTTATGAATGATTGAGCAAGATCGCGAAATAACATGAAAAATAACTCTATATTATTTCTGGTAACAGTATATTTGAGTACCGCCAATATTATTTGGAATGTATATCAATGTGTTGAGGTAACGCGGAAGTTAAATTATTGAGATGGTTGATGAATTAATTTTTTTTTTATTACGTTACATGCCTCCTACGGTCCTAACACACTTGTTATAAGTCAAGGATATGTATGTAAGCTCTACTACTAGCATAGTAGTGCTATCCTCCCACGAGAAGAGTCAGATCTCTCAAACGCGATTAGCATTTTATATATGTACTAGTGATGGCACGTGCGTTGCACGTGCATATGCTCAATTTATTTTTCATATAAAATATATATTTTAATTTCTCATATTATTATTTATAATTATTTTGTGTAAAATATCTTATTTTACGTAATTAATATGAGAACCAATTTTGGCCCTAGAAGTTAGAGTGAATTATTATATTTTTAAGATAGTGAATATCCAATTTTTAACATTTAATTTAAAATAATATACAATCTTTTGAATAATATAATAATATATTAAAGTGATTCAGTTACTTACATAGTAGTAGCTGGTGGTCATTAACTTAGTTACAAAAAATATATGCAATAAATTAATGAATTGACTACTTACTTATATTGGAATGTGATGACAAAAAGTGTACTGAAAATACAAAAGAAAGTCATACAATCAATAACGGACGCTCATTTTGCCTATGTGGGCTATAGGTCCCACTAATTTTTTAGAAAGCTTTAAAATAGGAAAAAATGTTAAAAAAATTACAAAGATAATCAAATAATAGTTTTAATGTAAAAATCAACGAATGCCTTTTTATGTTTAAAGTTCATTAGTTTTAGTACGTAAGCATCTCATTTTGGGGTGGCAATTCGTATCGCGTGTAATGTTCGTGTTGTGTCTTAATCATGTCCAAAGAATTTTGGCTAGATCTATACACGATCTATTTATTAATCGTGTCTGAAGGGAAGACCGAGATACGCCTTAATTAAATATCATGTTAATCGTGTCACCCAATTACAATCAATTCATAAGTCGTGTCGAACTGAGTTTAAATGGGTTGTGCTACTCTCGTGTTAAAAGACTCAATCAACTATAGTTTATTTGAAATCAATAAACTTTTAATTATATTTTGATATTGCGCATTATGCGAGAATTAACTAATAATAAGTAATAAATACTTTGAATTTTTTTTTATATTAACAAAAGTTTTGAATACTTGTTGACGCGCTCAATTTGGAAGTTTTGTTTATGCTATGTAATAAACCAAGCAAATAGAGTCGTCGGTCAAATAAAAAAATTGAGAAAAGAAATCATGTTTAATGGTTGCTGCGGAATTTTGTTCTCTCCTCTCTTTTTCTTTTCTTTCTTTATTTTAGATTCTTTTTTCAGGTTTTTAAAAAAATTTGTTTCCCCCATTAATCATGATTTTTATTCTCAATTTATAGACATTTATTGGACGATACACTTTTCATTATATATTCTTAACAAAACCTTTTAAAAAAAATTTAAAATAAAAATTTTGTGCATTTAAATATTTAATATTATAAATAAAAAATTATTATAAATATCTATATATCGCTAAACACTTCAAAATTTCTCCACATTTATATATTATATGTGTATATATATCTTGTTTGAGTTAGACATATTTTTCTAGCATTCACCACAATGCAAATAATTTTTTTTATCAGAAAACGTACATATTAGGCGTCAATAGATAATTTAAAAAATCACTTTTTTTTTCCATGTGCCCTATGCCTCGCTCCTATTTCTTGCTCTTCTTAAATACTTCAAAATTTATCAATTTCAATATTTTATTATATTATATATTTTTTAATATTTTTTTAAGTTTTACTAATAATAACACAAATAAAAAAATTTATCAAATAAGTTACATATAGGCGTCCATAGATTAAGAAAAAAAATTCGCAATTTATAGACAATTATTGGATACTAAATTTCTAAAACATTTTGTTGCCACCATCAAATGTGATTTTTTTTCTTAATTTATAGACACTCATTGGAGAAATTTTTCGTTATAATTTTTTAAGAAAATCTTTTTCAACTAAAATCCAAATGAAATTTTGTGTATTTAAAAATTATATGTATCATCTATTAATTGTTTGATATTTATTTTTAAAATGTTTTTTTTTCCACGTTTTGTGTATCTTTCCCTCTCCTGTGTTTTTCTCTCTTTTAGATCTTTTTTTTTTCACGTTTTGTATCTATTTCTCTCTCTAATCTATTTTAGATTCTTTTTTCTCATGTTAAAAAAAAATTTCCTTGCTGCCATCAATCATGACATTTAAAATTTTCTCAATTAAATATAATATATATATAATTAAGTTAGACATATTTTTAAGGTTCGTCGACAAATATATATATATATATATATATATATATATTTGTCAAAAGAAGTTACATAATAGGCATCTATAGATTAAGAAAAAAATTTGCCGCCAACGATAGGAATAAAAGATTTTATAAACCCAAACGATAAAAAAAAAAGGATTAAAACTATAAAAAGAGAAGGAATGAACAATAAATGATTGAATATAAAAAAAATTATATATATTTTTAGTCCCTCTTCTATAAGAGGGGTTAAAAAGCAAAAAGAAATTAATTATTTATAGTCCTTTTATGATATCAATCTTTATTAACAATATAAATTTATTTTTAAAAAATTGAATGAGAAAAATTATATTAGAATGTGTCTATCGATTGAGAAAAAAAAAGTCACAATCAGGGGGGGGGGGGGGGATTATTTTTACTTTGCTGCCCGGTTGGAAGCAAAAAAGTGAGGATTTTTTTTTTTTTTTAAGTTAGCCAGGAGTGATAAATGTCGCCCCCAAAATAAACAATCACCCGTACGCCCTCCTTTTTCCCTCTCACTCACTCATGCACAGGCTGCCTAGGGATGATAAAAAAAATTTAAAAAAATAGCAAGGCCCTAAACATTGTCGTATAGGACGAAACTTTCGTCCTCTAAACCCCTTTAAGACACTTATTATAAGCTAAAGATTTGTTAATATATTAATAAATTCACAAAGTAGTAATTTATCGATAATGTAATAATTCACTAATTTAATAAAATTTATCGTCCTGTTGTTATTAATTTATAGAGGTTTTAGTGTATTTTATTCAATGTATTTAAATACTCGTTTTAAACAAAAATTATCAGCACTAAATTAATAATGCGCAAAATGAAAAAAAAAAGAAGACAATTATATTAAATAATTAAATACATAAAACAATCTTCATTACCATAATCATATCGACAAAGCGATCAACAAGAAGTGTAGTGAAAATATAGAAGAAAAAAAAATCATTCAATCAATAACGAATCCTCATTGTGGCAATATGAGCTATAACCCCCACTCAAATCAACAAGAAGTGTAGTGAAAATACAGAAGAAAAAAAAATCATTCAATCAATAACGAATCCTCATTGTGGCAATATGAGCTATAACCCTCACTCAAATTTTGATAAAATTTTAAAATAGCCCTAAATCAGGGAAATTTATTCATAAATGCCCTTACTAAAATCTTAAATTTATAATGAAAAAAAAAACCTAATTAGAGAGATGGTTAAAAAATAATTTGAATAAAAAAATCAAAGAATAATGGTTAAAAAATAATTTGAATAAAAAAATCAAAGAATAATGGTTAAAAAATAATTTGAATAAAAAAATCAAGGAATATTTTTTCAAATAAATTACAGCGAGTACCTAAATTTTAACATTTAAATTAAATAAATACCTAATTTTTTAAAAAATATAACAAAATACCTAAATAATTGAATTACTTACATCATGATAATTTGTAATAATTGACTCATGAGTATTCAAAATCATGTGCAAGTAATTAATGAGTCGGTTAATTACTCAATTATTTTAAATACCTGGGTATTTATTTTTATTATTGTATAAATTTTGAATATTTACCTACTTCACTCATCTTTGTATCTTAAGTCATTAATTTCAATTTAGAAACTTAAATAGTTTTTTTTTTACCTTTATTTGCATTTTGATTAAATTTTCCTTTAAAATTGTGTAAAAGCATATATTGGATATTTTCATTTTATGATTTAAAATTAAATACGTATGACAATTGTACTTGTATCATACCGATTAAAATATCGTTAGTTGATTGAACATATTTTTGTAGAATTTTATATTTTTATTTTTGTTATATTTATTTACACTTTCTTTTATTAATGGGAATAGTTCCCTTTATTAATAGTTGTCATTGAAATAAATTTATAGACTTTTATGTATTTTTCTCTCTTTTCTTTCTTTTGGATCAGTGGAGATTTAGCCGATTGTTCATCAAGCAGGGAATTTTCAGCTGGTCTTCTTAATTTGTTGGCTTTGATTTTTTTTTTCTTTCAGCATAACGTACGTTGCTACGGATTGTATTTTTTATATATATATATTTTTGATAATGATAATATTTTGAAAATATAGAAAATTATATGTAATAAAAAGGACAAACAGACATTTAATTTATGTACTGTTACATTTTATAATAAAATAAGTCTAAGTACAAAATTTGTAATATAAAGTTTGATATTACATATTTTTACAGATTTTATTTATATTTATACACCCAGCCACACACATTATATATATATATATATATATATATATATATATATGAGGGTAATATTTACTATTTGCAAGCTTTTACTTATTCTTTTTATTTTCTTCTTCGGCCTTGTAAAAGATGAAGCAATAGAAAATGTTAGAAAAAATTAGTGAAGTATAATAATTATGATAATTTAAATTACGAATACTAAAATATTAATGTTAGAAAAAATTAGTGTAGTATAACAAAATTTGTTTATCATAATTTACAGTGACTACTCCCTAAAATATTACTTGTAAATTTTCATTCCTGGGACAAAAACTAAAGAAATGATCATTATAAAGTTAAATAAAATAAAATAATTTTCAGAAAGTCCTTAAGCTTCCTGACCAAATATTTTCAGAACAAAATAAGTTTGCAATCACTGAAGTCATAATAAGAACAACATCAATAAAAAGCTGCTACATACATTATATTTTTAAATCTACACTGCATAGATTAAGAGCAAATCATGTCATCTATTTCTAAAGCTAGCAAATGAATGACAAAAGTTATTGTCTAAAAAAGTAGTATAAGTCAAGAAACTATGATAAAAAACAGCATGTTAGAAAATATATTGGATAATATACATATATATATATGTATATATACATATACATAATATTTGAAATATCAAAACAACAACAGAAAAGTAGACTTAAAAGGAAATTCATTCATAGCAACATTTAGACAGAGATTTAAAGATATGTGATCCGCTCAATTAATTAAGAGTGTCAATCATCATTGCCAAATCATATTGTAAAACAAACAAAATACGAAAATAAATAAACTATACACTGAAACACCATGAAAAAACATGTGTGATAAACAGAGACAGAAACAATTGTAAGGAAAAGAACATGCTATAGATAGTAACCTAGATAAGATTTACAATAATAAATTATACCCTAAACTACAACACATACCTCAGCCAGCTACAGAGAAAATAAAAGATGGAAAGAGTGGAGCAGTGCATGATTAAGGATTAAGAGCAATAAACAAAAAGTTATGAACCTAATAAGTTTAAGAATTAAGAGCAATATGGGTTCAAGTTAAAGGCAGCAAAGAAATAATGAAAGGAAGAAAGTGGTCATAGTATTGAGTATACTAACTCAAGTACCATAGAGCAGTATTTATAGTCAATGACAGAGAAAAATTTAAATCATTATTTAAAAAAAAAGATGAGGAAATACGGAGGCAGATCTATTAGTAAACTAAAGATTATTCTAGAATAATATCTTATTTTATTTGAAAGTGTGGTATAATAAAAATGAGTGATAAATAAATATAAAAAAATCTCTGCACTAATTAATGCAATACCCAAGATGAGCAGTCAGGCATTTAGTAAGATCAAAAACAATATGATCAGAGTATGAAATATGCCATGTGGCAGTATTTCTAAACAATAGCAAAGCAAATTTCAAAATAAATAAAAAACAATCATAACAAAACACGTAGGTAGATTTATCTTGCAAGATTAAGACTATTCTAGAATAATATCTTATTTTATTTGTGTGAGAAAATATTTATTGTAATTTTTCAGATAATCAGATATAAATAAATATAAAAATATTTTTATAATAATTAATGCAATGCCCAAGATAAGCAGTAAGGCATTTAATAAGATAAAAAAACACTGTTGATGCACAACACAAATATCACACTTAAATAGGGTCAGCGTATTCTCAGCAAAAAAAAAAAAAAAAAGGGTCAGCGTATGAAATATGTTAACCGAATCAACATGTGGCAATATTTCTGAACAACAACAAAGCAAATTTCAAAGTAAACAAAAATAATCATTACAAAACACGTAGGCAGTTATCTAGCAAAATTAAGATTATTCTAGATTCACTTCTTATTTTTAACTAATTGATTATTTGTAAATTTCTAATAGAAAAGTACGACAAAAAAAAAAAACCAATGAATAAACATCAAATATCTCTGCAACATTCATTAATGAAATGCTCAGAATGAACAGTCCCACAATTATTAAAATCAGAAAACACTATTAATGCACAGTACAAACATATCATGGAAATTGCATTAAAATATCTTAGACAATAAATTGTGAAACAGATTGTGATTTGCCTAAACTCTAACCAAGCAAATTGGCAATTAGTCCGACTAAGCGATCTATATTTAAGGGTTAAGACCAAAAACAACATCATTATTTACAACAAAGAACATGCAATTTGATTTAAAAAATAAAACAAATGCCTCTAACAACATTAATGATAAAAATGTCAGTTGATATACATTAATAATATCTACTTCCAAATAGCATACATTTTTGAGAAATCAACTTTCAGGTAAGGAAAAAAAAAATTAACATACTCGTACCAAACACACAAACACAAACACAAACACAAACAAATTTTTGTACTGAAATGAACTAAAAACTACAAATCAGAACAAAGCTTATTACTGAAATGAAGTAAAGAAAGAAAACTTATCTCTCAATTTTAATGGTTGAAACTTGACACCGTGTAAAACTATACCATATGAAGCCAAAGAAGAGCCTCGACCCCGGAGTTGACATCGAGACGGACTTCGTTGCCAACTACCAAGTCGCCGGCATTTAGTTAGCAATGATCCATTGCTACCCTGATTAATGGTAACCATCAAATTCCATGTAAAAAAATGTAACTGTATTTTTTAAGAGTAACTAAATTAAAGTATAGTTTGGGAATTCCAAGTGCCAAGAAACAAACAAAAGAATGGAAAAATACAAAAACTAACAAATACATGACTGTTGTACTCTGACCTCTGAATAGAGAGCTTCCAAAAAAATCATCATTAAAAGTCAAGTATTGTCCCTGACTTTTAGCCCAATTCTTATAATGCTTTTTGCCTTCAAAACTCTCATAATTGTTCACCAAGGTGAATATCAGTTTGATCCCATGTCCTAAAATCAAGACAGTAACAAAATCAAACCAGTAGAAAACGCAAACGAAATCACAGCCTAAACCATTAACAATAAGCCAAAAAAGGAAACAAACCCAAAAAAAAAAAAAAAACCCTAAAATATAGCTGATTGTAGAACCCAGTAGAGTACTGAAGAAACTATCACCACTGTCGCTAAAAGCCCAATTCTGTTCACAAATCCATCGCTTGAGTCTTGTTTGAAGAGATTGGAGACTTTGTATATCTTTGAAGGGTCTAAGCCAAAATACATGAACCAATACGCATTGATGAGCCTTAATCCCTGATTTGACAAAATCCAACAAACATATTTCTGATGGATGCAGAAGGACAAAATTTATCTACCTAAAAACAACAGATCAACTGAACGTATGAAACAATAGCAAACAATACCCTGAAAACTTAAATATTCAAAATCACACACACTCAAAACAAAATGAAAAAAAAAAACTTGGAATAAGCAACAGACTAACAGATCTCATAGATAAAGCAAAAAAAAAATGAATCCACCAAAAAAATAAACACCTCCACTGCATATATAGCACATAAACAAAAACCACAAATATGAATTTTTTTTACTCATAGTCACCCAAAAACAAAAAGTGGACAAAATCCAAGACAAATCATGAATCAACCTACAAAGAAACAACAGAAAGCGTACAAAACAAATGAAGCAAAAATGAAAGAATAAAGCAAACATCAGAGAACAAACAAATAAATATTTGGAAAGAATGTGCAAGATCAAACACCGAATATGCTAGACCTCAAAAGAGAGATTTCGGTTTTTTTTTTTTTTCTGAAAAGAGAGAGACTGATTGGCGCAAGAATGAAGAGGAATGAGGCAGACATAAACCCTGCTCTCTTTCTCAGCTGAGGCATTTTAAGAGGTCATTATTGGGCATTTCACGATTAAATGACCAAACAATCCATAATTTGTACATACAATAATTAATCTGACTGGGGGTATTTTGAGAATAGGGCTAGACACTGTAGAAGTTACAGACTTACAGTGATCAGCCACTTCTTTGGATAAATAGAAATAATGAAAATTAAAAATTAAAAAATAAGAAAAAAAAAAGAAAATTTCAAAAAGGAAAAAAGGAGCAATTAGGGGGCGACACTTGTCGCCCCAAATCCCTTCCCTCTGACTCCCCTGCGCCAAGCCCCCCCCCACCCACTCATGTTACTCCTGCCAATTAAAAATTAAAAAATAAGAAAAAAAAAAAAGAAAATTTCAAAAAGAAAAAGGAACAATTAGTCGGCGACAAGTGTCGCCCCAAATCCCTTCCCTCTGACTCCCCTGCGCCAGCCTTCCCCCCCCCCAACCCAAACTCATGTGACTCCTGCCATGCGTTGGCTTAAAAAAAAAAAAAACAAAGAAACAAAGCACTTAAACGTCGTCGCAATGGACGAAATTTTCGTCCTTTTGTCGTTTAGTGCAAATCTTTAAGACACTTATTAGTAGGTTAAAGATATATATCGTAGTGTAGGCACGTGCATGTTCCTTTTATTTTTCATATAAAATATGTATTTTACTTCGTTATTATATTGTTTAAAATGTAATATATTTATCTTATTTTACGCAATTAAAATGAAAACTAATTTTTGGTGCTGAAAGGTAAAGTGAATTGTTATATTTTTAATTAGTTAAGATAAATATTTATTTTTAAAAATGAAGTAATTATCACCAAAAGATAATAACTTATTAAATTATAGAATGTAAACTAACAAATATATAGTATTCTATTAAATATGAAAAACACACGAGGAAAAAGAAAAGCTAGAAATGACTGAGTAACCAATAAGGAAAAGAAATGAAGAAGTAAATAAGAGGGTGAAATTTGAAGCAAAGGGAGAAAATGAAGAGAATTGTGATATGAAATAATAAAGTTAAAGACGACAACTGTTTATTTTTTGGATTAAATTTTTCTCTCAAACAGCTCTGTATTTTTTGTCTGTTTTTGTGCCCCCTTAAACATTCATTTGCTTATTGATAATTACGATATATCTCAGTTATTTTTAATTGATTATTCAAAAAAAATATTATTTTTGCATGCCCCGCCACAGAATCTTCCTATTATTATTATTATTATTATTATTATTATTATTATAACGTTTCCTGATAACACATGACTTCTGTGTCAGGTTTGGAATCTAACGCGTGATGACACTTTAAAATTATTTTTTAATTAAAAAATAAGATAAAGAAAAGAAGCGTCAAACTACATCGTATCGACGAAAAAACTTGTTCAATACAACGTGTTTTGGACGCAAAATGCAATTTTAAGTTCATTTTTTAAATTCTAAAAATTTTAAAAGTTTGCGAGCGTAAAGGTCTTAAGAAGTTATATAGATTTTATTTTAGTTTCATTATTAGCACAAATAAAAAAAAAAAAGAGAAAAAATTCCTAAAAAAATTTGAGTTTTAACGTTATTCTGATTTCGTTCTTATTTTTTTTGAAATTCCAAAACAATCCTTCAGTTGGTCAAATTCGTACAAAATTATCCTTTTGCAATGACTAACTTTAAATTTTTTTTTAAATGACCAAACTACCCTTTATTAAGAAAAAGAAATTAAACCATTGAAATTATTAAAAAAAAAAACAATTTGAGCAAAAACCTACTACGCCGCCAACACCACACCGGCCATACTCTGACCAAAACCACGCTGGCATTACCAACCATCTCCGAACGAGCAAGCTTCACCATGCCGCAACACCAAAATAAAAAAAATAAAAATAAAAAAAAAGCAAACAACAAAATACAAACCAACAACCCACTAAAAATAAATTATCAGAAATAGAAACTAAAACGGACGGAGGAGTACTAGCGGCAGCAAAGCATTCGTGGAGGTTTGCGAAAGGGGCTGGATTGCGGAGGGCTGGGTTACAGAGGGGCTGGTCGCGGAGGAGATGGGCGGAGGTGGTTGAGGTCGCGGAGGTGCTAGGTCGTAGAGGAGAGGGGCTGAGGTGGGGGCGCGGAGGGGCTGAGGCACGGAGGTGGAGAGGCGGAGGGCTGAGGCGCAGAGGTGGAGAGGCGGAGGGTTGAGGCGCAGAGGTGGAGAGGCAGAGGGGCTGAGGCGCGGAGGGTGGAAGGGTTGGTTCACGAAGAGGGCGGAGGGGTTATGTAACGACCCAGAATATAGTATTACGAAAATATCATAAAAGATTATAAATCACAATAATCTATAACGATATAAGTATTCAATATCCCAAAAATACGGTTAAATTTGAACTTTTTACACAATAATAATAATAAATACATTTTAACTCCTAAGCACGGGTTCCCAACCGTGACCCCATAATCATCAAAATTATGTTTCGTATGAGGATTTGTCAAAATGAGTTTAGGACTTCAAAAACTTTTGCCATCGGATAGCCGACGGTCCACACGACGCCCACAAGGTCGAACCCGTATGCACCCGCCGTCTTCCTTCATTGCCGCCTAGCCTTCGATCTTCCCCTTTAACTTACCTGCAACACGAGCACACTAGTGAGCTAATAGCCCAATAAGTGGATTAGGGACATAAGTAATAACATTCATCACAAATTCAATAAATCATAAATATCATAATAGAAAGTCCCTATTGAAGTATCAAGTTATCAATCCAACGGTTGCAACTCGAGTCATAGATTCAACCCACCTCTGATTTCACTTTAAGACTTTACGTTACGAACTTACTTTAACAAGTATACGTATGCTCACAACTTATTATTGTAAAGGATCCTTACTTAACATTCATTGGGCCCGTCGGCCATTCCGAAACCTTTTACGGCCAATGGCCCCGTCGGGCCGTTTCGGAATTGGTTTCACAATCGCCCCGTCGGGCCTTTTCGGGACTTGAAACAATAGTGGGCCCCTTGGGCCGTCCCGTTCAATTTATATTCACACGGAAACATCGTCTCCCTCCGGGCCTCTTTGCCCTTTCCGAAACCTTTCGCGACCAATGACCCCGTCGGGTCGTTTCGGAATTATTAACTTTAACTTGCCCCGTCGGGCCGATCCGGATCGTTAAACAACATAACGTGAGGAAGACTATCCGCCAACCTCCTCTGAGCCCCTCGGGCCGTTCCGAGACCTTTTTCGACCAATGGCCCCGTCGGGCCGTCTCGGATTAAATCTCACAAATGCCCCGTCGGGCCTATCGAGAATAAAGACGCTTCCCGTTCTTTGAATCATTTTGAAATTCATTCAACCTGCAAAACAATCTCAATAACGATACTCGGATAGTTTTATGTCCATGGTCCCATACCCACAGACAGAATGACACACACATGCACATATTAGACACTTAAACTCATAATCCCATACTTATGGGTTAGACACAAATAAAAGTACGTGATCCCATACTCACGCACCCTAAACATGTATTAATGCAACTAAATTAAACGAACACCTAAATGTAACACCACAAGCTAGCACAAATTCACAACACAAATGGTCGCTCGACCATGGTCAAGTCTACTCGTGTTACAGAGGGGATCCACTTACTTGAGGTCCCAAGCTTCCTGCCTCGGTCTTCGAGATCCTTCCTAAGCAGTGTCCTTTCTCGGAGCTCGACGTGTGACACCTCTGTCCAATATGAGAATTTGCGAATTAACGCCGAGGTTTACCAATTATAAGAGAGGAAGGAAACTTTAAAGCTCAACGCGACATTAGGAATGGATTTTAAACAGCGGGACAACAAACGGTCTGACGGGAAATCCCTTAAGAGCACTCCCATCCCGAGTGTCATCGCTTTTAAGGTTTACCGTCAATCTCGACTAATGGTTACATCAATGACTAGATTAGGTGATAAGGAATTTCTTGGACCTAAGCGGTCCTTGACTTAGCCATAATAAGTGACTAAATTTCGAGCCGAAAATCCGGCAGAATTTCCCCTGTTTTTCGGATATCCCGGCCGAAGCCTTCACCTAATTCAACCCAGCACCGAACTAATTTCGGTCACAGTCCATCACGACAACAACCAGAATAATTTAACATAACACCAAAAATATTTCAGAACATCTTAATAACAGTACTTCTCGAGCCTCAAGGGCTTATCACATAACACTCTTCTCAATGATTTCAACAAATTTCAAAACTTCAGTCACAACTCTAATGCCGTTTCATTTAACAACTAAAACTCAATTTCGGCCGCTCGGTTATACCTTTAGTATACAAAGGTGAGGAGTCGTGCGTCCAAACTGGCTTCGTAAGCGTTCCTGCACGATTTGAGAGATAGAAAAAAAAGAAATCGAATCAAGCTTCAAACTTAAACAAAAGTATGGTGCGAAGCGCTCGGTCTCGCGACCCGATACTCGTTTTAGGCTTAAGCGGACAAGTTTACAAAAATACAAATCCAATAAAATTAGATTATAAGGTTTGCGCAAAACCGGATCCTCAAGGAAACAAAATCTTGCTTCAGAAAATTCATTTCAAAAGTTTCTTAGTTTGAAAGTTCCAAACTTAGCGCTAACTCACACATTAATAAAAGCGTCTTCTAAATTTTACAAAATCACCACCCGAAAAGATAACTCTCATCAATTTGTTAAATTCTCGGGTTATACTTTTAAACGATAGTGTACTTGAAGGATTTTAGATTCCTAAATTGGCACAATTTTACAAAACCTTACACTGCCAAAACATCTGAAAACACTAAGTCCAACGGGGCCACGAAATAGATTAATACACTAAATCCAAAAGACACATAAGTTCAAACTAGTACAACAATCAAAATATTCTTAAGCCACGAATCGAAAACGCTCTTATATCCGCACAACAAAATCACAAAATTCTCGTAATCACGAACCCGCGAAAACAATTAGAATCTACAACAATAAATTATCAATAAACCTTTCCAAGCAACACAATCACCAATGAACGGAAAATTGCCCAGACAAAACTCAGCAAATACGAGCCAATGAGAAGCACACCGCCCAATTAAATTTATTCGCGGGTTTTCGAGGCTCACCGAAGACAAAAGGGCGCGGCTATGGCGAGAGAGCCTCGACTCAGTCACGTCGGGGTTGGGCTGGGCGAAGACGAGGAGTCAAGGAAGGGGGCTGCGCGAGGGAGGCCGGTGCTGTGCGTCGCGCGAATCAAACGCGCAACGGCGTGGCGCGCTGGTGCGGGGGAGACGCACGGAGCTGGGGCTGAGCGCGAGGAGGCGCGGCTCAGGTTCTCGCACGAGGATGAAGCGCGAGGAGGGCTGAGCAGCACCGGCGAGCAGAGAGGAGCGCGAGGAGGGCTCGGCTATTGCCCGGAGGACGCCGCGACGCGGCGAGCAGACCCGGGGCTCCGCGAGGGCGAGCAGGGCTCGCGGGGGTTGCGCGGCTGCACGGAGGCGAAGCGTCGCCGGGGTCGCGCGGAGGGAGTGCTAGTTCGCCGGAGTCACACGGCGCACGGAGAAGACGCGCGGAGGCGCTAGGTGGCGCGGCGTTCGGGCGGAGCTCCGGCACTGCGCGGGGGAAGCTGGGCGCGGACGAGGCTGGGTCGGCGCTCGCGGGGCTGCGCGAGCCGGGCTGCACGGCGGCTGGGCGTCGCAGCGAGGAGGGGAGCGCGAAGAGGGTGCGCTGCGCGCACGGAGGCACTGCGGGATCGGGTTCGCGCCCGGAGGAGTTGCGCCGGTGCGAGGGGACGCGATGGGAGTCGCGTGGAGGAGCTGGGCTCGGCGGCGGGGTCTCGTGCGGCGTCGGCTTGGACGCCGGAGCAGAGGCGGAGCTCGGGCGGCGAGCACACCGGAAGGCCGCCGGCCGGAGCTGAGGAGAGAGAGATCGAGGTGGGGAGAGAGAGATCGAAGAGAAGAAGAGAAAAAAAAAAGAAAAGGGAAAGAGAGAGGGACTGGGGGGTGCGGCTGTGAGGTGGGAAAAGAAAAGGGAAAACAAACCCTAGTGGAAAAAAAAAATAATATTTATACCAAAGTGTTTTTTTCTTTTTTTTTTCTTTTTAATAATCATGAAAATACATCCTTAAGTCCAAATTGAGAAATTATGAATTTTAATATCAATTTCAAGATGAAAATTGATTCCTAAAGTGCCCAAAAATTCAAAAACGCACAATAATACCATTGCACTTCTAGTTTAATATAGCCAAGAGTTGGCCAGATTTAACGAAACTGACCAACTTCTCTCTAAATTACATTAACCAAGATAATAATGTCAACACATTTGACTCGAGAAATATAAAAAGTAAATACTTGCAAAAGTAGTCCAGGTTCAGGCCCTTACAATCCTACCCCCTTACAAAAGTTTCGTCCTCGAAACTTAGAACAAGTGGGGATATTTATCTCTCATTGCATACTCTAGTTCCCACGTTGCCCCTTCATGAGTAGCTCCAGGCTCAATATCTAGGACTTTATGGCACCGAACATGATTAGGATCGGCTACGTACTTCATGTGTCTAATTGGTGCGCTCTGTCTGGCTGTCAGTTTATGGGTGAAATGCCGTGCTAAACTTCAACTGGGTTCCCATGGCTTTGAGCAAGCTCTTCCAAAATGCGGAGCTGAACCTAGTATCTCAATCCGAGATAGGGGATATTGGTACTCCGTAGGGATTATCAACACTAGAGTAGTTGTGAGACGGGTTTTGAGCTCTTGAAAGCTCTCTTCACAAGTCAGAGTCCAAGAAAACTTGGTATTCTTTCGAGTAAGGCGGGTTAAGGTAGAGCGAGTTTGGAGAACTCCTCTAGAAATCGCCTATAGTACCTGGTTAAGCCCAAGAAACTACGAACTTTCGTGACCGGCGTGGGCTAATTCCATGAATTAACTGTTCAATCTTAGATGGATCCACCGAAATTCGTTCCTTAGACACCATGAGTCCAAGAAAAGAGACCTTTTCCAACCGAAACTCACACTTCTTGAACTTCTCATAAAACGCTTTGGGTAACCTTTCCAAAACGGCTCGAAAATGCTCTTCATGCTCCCCCTTTGTCTTCGAATGAACGAGAATATCATCGATAAAGACTACAACAATCTTGATGAGATAGTCTTCGAAGACGCGATTCATTAGACCAATGAACGCGGCCAGAGCATTGGTGAGTCCGTAGGACATCACCAAGAATTCATAATGCCCGTAACGGGTACAGAAAACGGCCTTGGGTATGTCTTCCTCGTGTATTTTAAACTGGTGATAACCCTAACTACCGCCATCAAGCATCTTTCACGCTTGAAGGGAAGAGATTATAGGTCTGGTTAACCCTCTGGGCGACCCTTACTCTCCTGTACCCACAATATTTTGCTAAAAATATCTGATACCTCATCTTTCTCATTACTTGGCATATATTCTCACACATTCCATATACATTTGTAACTAACCATGACAGCAACACAAAATGACAAGAAGCAAAATAACATTTCTAACGATAATAAAAAGGGTAAATCTAATAATAAAGAAATAGCAAATAAGTCCTTCCATCTCATCACAATTATATTTCTTCCCCGCAATCATTTTCTTCTTCCTCCTAGCGTAAGTGAACAGCGAAGGAGGCTTATCAGAACACCCCTAAACCAGAACCGAGACCCCATAGTCTCGCTTGTAGGGGTAGCCGCTAGGAAAGATTGTGTCAAGTCGTCGTGTTTTCTATCTAACTTCTTAGACATCCTCCCGAAATAAAAGAGTAAAAAAAAGCCCCTGAATCTATGGGAACGAAGGCGATAGTGTTGGCAATAGAGATCTGACCTGTAACAACAGTTGAGGGTCTCGCGGCTGCTTCGCCTTCAGTAATTACAAAGACTCGAGCATTGGGCTTCACTTGATCTCCGCCTTGATTTCCCTGGTTCCGCGCTTGACCTCCAGGTTCTCGGCACTCCCTAGCGTAGTGGCCTGGTTTGTTGCAATTGTAACACCTTGGACTGTTGTTGTTGTACCGACACTCTCCTGGGTGGTGTCTCCCACACGTAGGGCACAGAGGAACATTGGTGTCGCGCTTCTTCGCCTGGTCAGACCGATTCGGGAAGTTGGCTTCCGACTTGCGTTTGTTCCCAGAGTCGTTCCCGCCCGATAGGTTGGGTGAGTTATAATTCGATCGGTTTCTGCCGTTGTGGGGACGTGAAGAAAAGTTACCGCTATGTGTGCGGCCAAAATGTGATCAGTTATGTGCTCCATCTGCCTGTGACGAGTGGGGCTCGGGTTTCTCTTCCTGCTTAGTCTCCCAAGACTCCGAGCGTAGAGCACGCTGGACGGCGTCTGCGTAGCTGGTGGGTCCTTCTCTGCCCGTGTCGACAAAACGAGCAATGTCAGAATTTAGGCCTCGCATAAACATATTCTTCTGACTAGCGTCGGTGGCCACAATGTCCGGCGCAAACTTGGCCAACTGGTCGAACTTCAAGACATAATTTGCGACACTTAGCTTTCCTTGACGCAAATTGATGAACTCGTTCATCTTGCTATTTTGAACGGCCTCACTGAAGTACTTCTCGTGGAAGACTCGCTGAAATTCGGCCCATGTCATGGTACTAACATCCCGAGTTTGCTTCACCACACTCCACCAATAACGCGCATCTTTATTAAGCATAAAGACGACGCAAGAGACCTTTTCATGGTCTGTGATTTGCATCATGTCAAAGATAAGTTCAACGCGACTTATCCACTCTTCAGCAGCGAGGGGATCCGGAGCACCATCGAACGATGGAGGTTGGGCCCTACGAAACCTCTCGTAGACTACCTCCAAAGTCGTATGTGGCACTGGTACTCCTTGGGCATAGGCGAGTGGCGCTAAACCGGGTGCCGGAGGTCGAATCGCCGGAGCATGAGCTTGCATCATCGGGGGATGTAGTGGTATGCCCGGAATAGGATTCCCCGCTGGGTAAGGGGCGTCCACTGCGGGGTTAGGGTACGCCGCTGCCCTACCTTTTACTGGAGGGCCTCCCGCGAGAATCTCCGCTGCCCCCGGGTGAACTGCATCGGCTCCTAGAGCCGGATCTGGATGCTCAGGCGGTTCTTCGCCCTCTACTTGCCCTTGGGCCTCAACCGGAGGCGGGGGAGGGAGAGGTAAGGCCCCACGTCCCATGTGCTCCATCAGGCGATTTAACACCTCCGTTTGCTGTCGCTGAATCTCGATTTGGCGTTCCATGGCCTCGCGAAGTTCGGCCATTGTCCTCGACAAGTTTGGCCTCATCATAGTCAACGAGAAAGTAGAATAACAAATGACCTGAGTCAACGAACTAAGGTTAAATTCACTACATAAACTAGACAAAAGAATGCAATTTGAAGCAATCGTCATAAAATCGGGGAGAAGACAAGTTAACATCACATAGCATAAACAATTACTAATATGCCATACGTAGTTGCATTATGACGAGAATAACACAAGCATCATCACAGACATAAAGATCCTTCAGAGAGGATGACACAACACATAACTAGTCAGATTTAGCTTCTACCTCAATTAGTCGAAAAAAAGAAATAAACGCTAATTATAAATTACCACGTACGTCACTTCTTATTCGGTTAGGTACGCTGTTAAGCTACGTTAAACTAATACTCGTACGACTACCATTGGGCAACGAAATTGTGGTTAGTGTCTCCACCTATACTATCTAACAACCATCCTTGCTGGGATCATCATCCTCTAAAGTGTCCTCCATCGTCGGCGTACCGCTGCTGGCTCGGAAGTCGTCCACATATGCACCCATCACTTGAACGTACAGGCGCTCGAAACACATCGCTGCATCTCCACTATCTGACGCATGAAACGCCTATATTACTTAGACACATGCTCCCTCTGTTCCTGGCTGGAGTTCTAAGTCTCCGCTCTACCTCCTCGTTCTGACATCGTAGAGCATTAATCTGCAAGTATTTCAACCTACGGCAATGTGGTAATACTCGTGAAGTTAAAGGAAAGGCACTTACAGTAGCGACAATGAGGAATCACGCTTGTGCATACGGGATTGTCTACAGGACCGGCTAAACCGTGGCTCTGATACCAACTTTGTAACGACCCAGAATATAGTATTACGAAAATATCATAAAAGATTATAAATCACAATAATCTATAACGATATAAGTATTCAATATCCCAAAAATACGGTTAAATTTGAACTTTTTACACAATAATAATAATAAATACATTTTAACTCCTAAGCACGGGTTCCCAACCGTGACCCCATAATCATCAAAATTATGTTTCGTATGAGGATTTGTCAAAATGAGTTTAGGACTTCAAAAACTTTTGCCATCGGATAGCCGACGGTCCACACGACGCCCACAAGGTCGAACCCGTATGCACCCGCCGTCTTCCTTCATTGCCGCCTAGCCTTCGATCTTCCCCTTTAACTTACCTGCAACACGAGCACACTAGTGAGCTAATAGCCCAATAAGTGGATTAGGGACATAAGTAATAACATTCATCACAAATTCAATAAATCATAAATATCATAATAGAAAGTCCCTATTGAAGTATCAAGTTATCAATCCAACGGTTGCAACTCGAGTCATAGATTCAACCCACCT
This sequence comes from Boehmeria nivea var. tenacissima, assembly GCA_018132145.1. Lineage (NCBI taxonomy): Eukaryota > Viridiplantae > Streptophyta > Magnoliopsida > Rosales > Urticaceae > Boehmeria > Boehmeria nivea. The sequence continues at coordinate 7,357,937 of CM030882.1, forward strand.
CTGATTTCACTTTAAGACTTTACGTTACGAACTTACTTTAACAAGTATACGTATGCTCACAACTTATTATTGTAAAGGATCCTTACTTAACATTCATTGGGCCCGTCGGCCATTCCGAAACCTTTTACGGCCAATGGCCCCGTCGGGCCGTTTCGGAATTGGTTTCACAATCGCCCCGTCGGGCCTTTTCGGGACTTGAAACAATAGTGGGCCCCTTGGGCCGTCCCGTTCAATTTATATTCACACGGAAACATCGTCTCCCTCCGGGCCTCTTTGCCCTTTCCGAAACCTTTCGCGACCAATGACCCCGTCGGGTCGTTTCGGAATTATTAACTTTAACTTGCCCCGTCGGGCCGATCCGGATCGTTAAACAACATAACGTGAGGAAGACTATCTGCCAACCTCCTCTGAGCCCCTCGGGCCGTTCCGAGACCTTTTTCGACCAATGGCCCCGTCGGGCCGTCTCGGATTAAATCTCACAAATGCCCCGTCGGGCCTATTGAGAATAAAGACGCTTCCCGTTCTTTGAATCATTTTGAAATTCATTCAACCTGCAAAACAATCTCAATAACGATACTCGGATAGTTTTATGTCCATGGTCCCATACCCACAGACAGAATGACACACACATGCACATATTAGACACTTAAACTCATAATCCCATACTTATGGGTTAGACACAAATAAAAATACGTGATCCCATACTCACGCACCCTAAACATGTATTAATGCAACTAAATTAAACGAACACCTAAATGTAACACCACAAGCTAGCACAAATTCACAACACAAATGGTCGCTCGACCATGGTCAAGTCTACTCGTGTTACAGAGGGGATCCACTTACTTGAGGTCCCAAGCTTCCTGCCTCGGTCTTCGAGATCCTTCCTAAGCAGTGTCCCTTCTCGGAGCTCGACGTGTGACACCTCTGTCCAATATGAGAATTTGCGAATTAACGCCGAGGTTTACCAATTATAAGAGAGGAAGGAAACTTTAAAGCTCAACGCGACATTAGGAATGGATTTTAAACAGCGGGACAACAAACGGTCTGACGGGAAATCCCTTAAGAGCACTCCCATCCCGAGTGTCATCGCTTTTAAGGTTTACCGTCAATCTCGACTAATGGTTACATCAATGACTAGATTAGGTGATAAAGAATTTCTTGGACCTAAGCGGTCCTTGACTTAGCCATAATAAGTGACTAAATTTCGAGCCGAAAATCCGGCAGAATTTCCCCTGTTTTTCGGATATCCCGGCCGAAGCCTTCACCTAATTCAACCCAGCACCGAACTAATTTCGGTCACAGTCCATCACGACAACAACCAGAATAATTTAACATAACACCAAAAATATTTCAGAACATCTTAATAACAGTACTTCTCGAGCCTCAAGGGCTTATCACATAACACTCTTCTCAATGATTTCAACAAATTTCAAAACTTAAGTCACAACTCTAATGCCGTTTCATTTAACAACTAAAACTCGATTTCGGCCGCTCGGTTATACCTTTAGTATACAAAGGTGAGGAGTCGTGCGTCCAAACTGGCTTCGTAAGCGTTCCTGCACGATTTGAGAGATAGAAAAAAAAGAAATCGAATCAAGCTTCAAACTTAAACAAAAGTATGGTGCGAAGCGCTCGGTCTCGCGACCCGATACTCGTTTTAGGCTTAAGCGGACAAGTTTACAAAAATACAAATCCAATAAAATTAGATTATAAGGTTTGCGCAAAACCGGATCCTCAAGGAAACAAAATCTTGCTTCAGAAAATTCATTTCAAAAGTTTCTTAGTTTGAAAGTTCCAAACTTAGCGCTAACTCACACATTAATAAAAGCGTCTTCTAAATTTTACAAAATCACCACCCGAAAAGATAACTCTCATCAATTTGTTAAATTCTCGGGTTATACTTTTAAACGATAGTGTACTTGAAGGATTTTAGATTCCTAAATTGGCACAATTTTACAAAACCTTACACTGCCAAAACATCTGAAAACACTAAGTCCAACGGGGCCACGAAATAGATTAATACACTAAATCCAAAAGACACATAAGTTCAAACTAGTACAACAATCAAAATATTCTTAAGCCACGAATCGAAAACGCTCTTATATCCGCATAACAAAATCACAAAATTCTCGTAATCACGAACCCGCGAAAACAATTAGAATCTACAACAATAAATTATCAATAAACCTTTCCAAGCAACACAATCACCAATGAACGGAAAATTGCCCAGACAAAACTCAGCAAATACGAGCCAATGAGAAGCACACCGCCCAATTAAATTTATTCGCGGGTTTTCGAGGCTCACCGAAGACAAAAGGGCGCGGCTATGGCGAGAGAGCCTCGACTCAGTCACGTCGGGGTTGGGCTGCGCGAAGACGAGGAGTCCAGGAAGGGGGCTGCGCGAGGGAGGCCGGTGCTGTGCGTCGCGCGAATCAAACGCGCAACGGCGTGGTGCGCTGGTGCGGGGGAGACGCACGGAGCTGGGGCTGAGCGCGAGGAGGCGCGGCTCAGGTTCTCGCACGAGGATGAAGCGCGAGGAGGGCTGAGCAGCACCGGCGAGCAGAGAGGAGCGCGAGGAGGGCTCGGCTATTGCCCGGAGGACGCCGCGACGCGGCGAGCAGACCCGGGGCTCCGCGAGGGCGAGCAGGGCTCGCGGGGGTTGCGCGACTGCACGGAGGCGAAGCGTCGCCGGGGTCGCACGGAGGGAGTGCTAGTTCGCCGGAGTCACACGGCGCACGGAGAAGACGCGCGGAGGCGCTAGGTCGCGCGGCGTTCGAGCGGAGCTCCGGCACTGCGCGGGGGAAGCTGGGCGCGGACGAGGCTGGGTCAGCGCTCGCGGGGCTGCGCCAGCCGGGCTGCACGGCGGCTGGGCGTCGCAGCGAGGAGGGGAGCGCGAAGAGGGTGCGCTGCGCGCACGGAGGCACTGCGGGATCGGGTTCGCGCCCGGAGGAGTTGCGCCGGTGCGAGGGGACGCGATGGGAGTCGCGTGGAGGAGCTGGGCTCGGCGGCGGGGTCTCGTGCGGCGTCGGCTTGGACGCCGGAGCAGAGGCGGAGCTCGGGCGGCGAGCACACCGGAAGGCCGCCGGCCGGAGCTGAGGAGAGAGAGATCGAGGTGGGGAAAGAGAGATCGAAGAGAAGAAGAGAAAAAAAAGAAAAGGGAAAGAGAGAGGGACTGGGGGGTGCGGCTGTGAGGTGGGAAAAGAAAAGGGAAAACAAACCCTAGTGGAAAAAAAAAATATTTATACCAAAGTGTTTTTTTCTTTTTTTTTTTTTTTTTAAATAATCATGAAAATACATCCTTAAGTCCAAATTGAGAAATTATGAATTTTAATATCAATTTTAAGATGAAAATTGATTCCTAAAGTGCCCAAAAATTCAAAAACGCACAATAATACCATTGCACTTCTAGTTTAATATAGCCAAGAGTTGGCCAGATTTAACGAAACTGACCAACTTCTCTCTAAATTACATTAACCAAGATAATAATGTCAACACATTTGACTCGAGAAATATAAAAAGTAAATACTTGCAAAAGTAGTCCAGGTTCAGGCCCTTACAGGTTAGGTCGCGAAGGTGAGAGGCGGAGGGGGCGGAGGGGCAGCTGGTTCAAGAAGAGGGCAGAGGAGTTGGTTCGCGGAGAGGGCGGATGGGTTGGGTCGCGGAGGAGAGGGGGAGGAGGGGGGGCCGGGGGCCTTGATGAGTTTGAGGGATAGAGAATAACCTCAAACTATTTTAATTCAACTTCTCTTGCCAGCAGTCCGGCACAACCGATGACCACCTCAAGCTTCGCTTCTTATAAGTCTTCTTGCCAGCGCAATTCTCGAGTCGCGGTTCTGCGAGAAGGAGCTCTTGCAAGTGGTTGAATACCTGCCGGTTTTCGACGAGCCCGCCAGCCCTGGCTACGCGCTCGTGCTGCGGCTGCGAGAGGTGGTGGTGGAGAAGGCATTGAGGGAAACCGAAGGCGATGGCGGCGAGGGCTACCTGGCATTCAGAAGGATCCCGGTCTTCGTGGCGGAGCTAGAGTGGAGGCTCGGCGAGGACGAGGTTCGATGCCAGGGAGTTTGCGGTGTGTCGGTCTTTGCCAGTTTACGGATTGTTGCGGGGGAAGTTGGGGCGCCGAGGCTGCTGTGTGGTGTTATGAAAAAAAATGCATTCTTTGTTTTATAATCTTTTACTAACGATTTGGTGTGTTAAGAAATACACAAAATTGATGCTCTTCTCGCCGAAAGCAAGTCCAACCCGGCGAAAACCCAACCGAAGAGGAAAAAAATAAAAAATAAGTGAACTCAAATAAGGAAATAGTAGCCTATGGACAAAACTACAATACACACAGTGAGCTAAAACCAATCGGAGCCATTAATTTTGTGATTGACGATCTTGATTTGTCTAAATTAGGTGTTTTCTATCGGTCTATTTTTATAGGTACTCCCCAACTGAGAAATGTCGAAAAAATAAAGATTAGAATATAAAAATAAGGTTAAATATAATATGTTATTTTGATAAAGGGTAATAATGTCATTTTAGATGCTAATGTTGACCAAATTCGAATCAGAGGATAATTTTATACCAATTTTAACGGATTGTTTTGGAATTTCAAAAAATGTAAGGACGAAACCAGAATAACGTTAAAACTCAGGGATTTTTTAGGAATTTTTCCTAAAAAAAATCAAATGACAAAATATTTAGTATAGACATGAGACACGATAGAACACGGCATGAAGTTAGCGGGTGTGGGTCCTCCCTTAATGGGTCTGAGTATTAACAGGTCGGGCAATATTAAGACGATTAAATAATAGGTAAATACGACACGAGCACGATAACACGATAAGACCCGTTAAGACACGATTATTGAATTAATTATAAATAAATATACATTTTGAACACTTATTTACATGCACTTAAAATTTACTTATTTATTATTTAATAATTTTTGCCCACATGACATAAGAATTATTACAATAATTAAATACATTATCAATATTAGGCCTTTATTTAAAAAAATTATTATAGATTTACAAAAAATAATTAAAATTTTGTTGATTTCAACTCAAATATAACTAATTGGGCTAATGGATACGAGAGTGAGACGACCCATTTAGACCCAACTAATCACGACTTATAAATGTGTCGTAATTGGGTGATACGATTCACACGATATTTAAATGGACCGTGTTTGGGTCTTTTCTTCAGACACGATTAATAAATAGGTCGTGTTTGGGTCCAACCAAAATTCTTTGAACACGATTAAGATACGACACGAGATACGAATTGCCACCCCCAATTCAAAATAAATAAAAATAGAATAGAGACAAGAGAGAAATAGGCAGAGTTTTTTAATTTTCTAATTTTATTGCACAAATATATTACTGCTCCTATCTCTGTTTTTTGTTTTCTCTTAAAAAATTAGAATGTCAATCCCTTCTTCTAAGCAAAGAAAATTATTTAACAAAATAAAAAATAAATTAATAAGAATTAGGTGTAAAATAATTGAGAAATTATAAAATTAAAAGAAAATGATCACCATATAAAAATGATAAGAAAAAGCATCAAAATTACTTTCTAATAATAATAATAATAATAATAATAATAATAATAAAAAGAAAATTCTCAGGTGGGGAATTTTCCACCAAAGGGAACGGTTCTGAATCGTCAGATTTATCTTTTTAAGCAGTGGGACCCAATGAAAGTGTAAATTCGACGACCCAGAATCGTTTGCTGTACTGGAAAATTCCCTACCTGAGACTCTTCCATTAAGAAAAAAAAGGGAAAAAAGAGGCTAAAGGATAAGAAATTTAAAAGTTTGAAAAGAGATTTTTAAAATTTCATATAAAATTAGGGAATTCTTCGGTGATTTTTTTTTTATGATAGAAAACAATACTTGATCGTGAGATTTACCTTATCAATGGTCCTCACATCTTAAAAAAGATAAATTAATGATTCATTATTTCACATCACAAACAAAAAATCCATCGGGGAAGTTCACTATAAAATAAAGTGGAAAAAAATGTCATCCAAATTAACACTTAAAAGGCGGCATTTCTGCGCTGGAGAATGCTAAAAAAACAAATCGGTGGGGAAAGTTTTCGGATAGCCATAGATTACAAAATTGACGACTCAGAAATTATAAGTTTTTATGTGTATTGTGGTCTTCTCCAAAGAGTATCAAAACCCACAAATTTCTTCCGTTTCCCTCTCTCTGGACCCCATTAATTCGTGGGTTTGTTGCTCCAAAGCACAGCGAAGTTCCATCATTTTCAGTAACACAAAACACATTGAATAAACGACTATTTCAATTCTTCATTCCGGATGAGACTAGAGTTTTCTGGTTAATCTGGTATTGGTGAAAGATTTGATTTAGAATATAATTTGTAGCATAATAATTTGATTTATTATTATTATCATTATTATTATTAGTGTTGTGGTGTTTTCTTAATACATCAACAAATGTATAAGCCATTGAGAGCTTACCAAATAAACATAAGGCAGAATCTTGAGTGCTTGGTTTAGAAGACAAACTGTTTTAGAGAGCATATCATCGGATAGTGAAATATAAGAAAATAAGGGAAAAATTTAGTTTGACAATATTTTGTCCTCATATCTTTGTATACAACTCTAATTATTGTCCCACAACACATAGTTGTTCTTCAAAATTCTGAGATTTGCAACAATGGCGTTTTGAGGTGCCACGGCGGAGATAGGAGATTTCTCATAAGTCCGGCAGCGTAAAGTTGGATAAAAAATTTGAAATGCCCTAATTTGTATCATTTCTCTCTCTCAAACTCAAACCAAAAAAAACACTCCAACGATGGCTATCATCTTCATCGCTCCGTTGAAGGCAGCAACGATTATGTATGTTCTTAGAATCTTCATCACTCAGCCAAGCATTGCCTCCATCACCTCCTATCTTCTTGGCGTCACTCACTGCGATCTCCCTCAGTATTATTTCAAGAGACAAGCTTCTCCAAGAGCCGGCAACCATGGAGGAGCGGAGGGAGAGTTTTGGTGTTTCTAGGTTTGTCCATAAATAGTTAAGTGTAGTAAGAAGCACACTAACTTTTCGAATAATGGAGGATTCTCAGTTGGGGTACGATTAAAAATATAGACCGCGGAGAATGATTAACATTGGCTCTTACAGAGAGTGTACAAAAATTAGTGTGTTTCTTGATACACCGAATCATTAGAAAATAAATAAAAAAGTACAAGATACATTCTTCGTTTAAGACTCAACCCTCCTCTACCCCAAGGAAAAAGAACAGATCTATATAGTAGAAGAAAAGATCAACCAATTATTGTAACATCTTTCAATGCCATCAGGAAGAAACTATTAAAAAAAATTATATTCACAACCACACAAATATTTCAAACCCCATGAAACCAGAAACCTCAATCCCAAAATCCTAAATCAACATAACATACACCATTCTTCAATCACCATACACTAAACATATTCCAACACCCACAACAAATATTTCCAGTACAAACAAACGAAACCGAGAATGAGCTAAGGAAGCCGTGGACCATGATAGTTTTGTTAGTGCATGTGTTATTGGCATGGTAATTGGCAAAACTTATTTTGATGTAAAAGCTAATATCGATTGTGATATATACTGTTTTGATATTGTGGCACGAATATCGGAGCTCATCGTTATCAAGTTTGACTTCTGGCAAAGTGATCTGGAAGATGTTCTAAAAGAAGTTCCGAAATGAAGTGGTCTTGAAGGTATTCTAGAAGAAGTTCCAGAAGGTGTTCTTGTCCAAAATTTTAGGAGGCAGTTACAGATCAGCAGATACGAATTTATTTAGATAGTTACATATATCCAAATATATTTAAATCTAGAATATCACATCCAAGATGATTCAAATCCAAAAAGGTGCCTTATATCATGAAGAAAAACCCTAAAAAGAAAAGTATAAATACTTAAGGTTGTACTTTTTACACACTTTTTATTATTCACATTGTTTGGGTGTGTGTTTTACGTTCTCTCTGCTAGGGTTAATTGCTGTATGGGTTTGAGAGCTTGAGTGATTAAAAGCAGAGAGTTTATTCTTGTGTATTTTGTGAGACAAAAGTGAATTGTTGTTAGAGAGGCCTCGGGAGAGGTTCCGGTGGGAATGAGAGGTGCTCAAACTCAAAGGGAGCTTGAGTGGACTTCACAATAGTAGGAGACGGGGTAGAATGGCGACGGGTTAATTAGGAGGGCTTCCTTAGAACTGTAAGATCGTGTTCGCACGTTTTCATAGTGCAATCTCTCCACCATCTGGGCGAGGCCCCGCGGACATAGGCATGTTACCGAACCGCGTCAACAATTCCGGTGTTGTTTACTTACTGTAATTTATTTGCAGTTCGTACATTATTTTATTTATCCATTCACTGTATTACTGGTGTTTTCGCTTGACGTAGAACATCTCGTACACCACTCGTCAGGAACACCCGACTAGATTAGCTGCTTTTTCAATTGGTATCAGAGCGGGTCACCCTAATCTGTTGGGTGTGATTCTAGGGGTTACTAATCTGTTTTATTGTGTGAGATGGATTCACTAAAGGAAGGAGGTGCGATATGGCGACCACCACTGCTCGATGGGTCGAATTATGCGTATTGGAAGGCACGAATGAAGGCTTTTATCAAAGCTCTAGATGAAAAGGCTTGGAGGGCAGTATTAAGCGGTTGGAATCATCTAACTGTCACATACACCGAAGGGAATACCACTCCGAAGCCTGAACTTGAATGGACTACCGGAGAAGATAAGCTCGCCAACTATAATTCCAAAGCTCTTAATGAAATTTTCAATGCAATTGACCCCAATCAATTCAAGCTAATATCCACCTGTGAGTTAGCTAAGGCAGCGTGGGATGTGCTTCAGACAGCTTATGAAGGGACAGACACGGTGAGATTATCTAGACTTCAAATTCTGACCACAAAATTTGAGAATCTCAGGATGCGAGAGGAGAAGACCATTGGAGAATTCAATGTAAGGCTATGCGATATAACTAATGAAGCTTTCGGTCTCGGTGAAAGGATGTCTGAAGAAAAGCTCGTAAGGAAGACGTTGAGATCCCTACCAAAGAGGTTCACCTACAAGGTAACAGCCATAAAGGAGGCAAATAATATGAGAAACATGAAGCTAGAAGAGCTAATGGGATTGCTCTGAACATTCGAGATGAATTTTAAGGAGGAAAATGCTGATTCAAGAGGTAAATGGATTGCATTGAAGACGGAGGCTGACATAAATGAAGTCGAGAGCAAGTTTGATGAAGATAAAGATTGGGCTGAATCAATGGATCTACTCACGAAGAATTTAGCCCGTGTTATAAAGGGGCTGAATAGGAGATCTAGTGGAAGTGGTCCTCAACGTGGTCCTGGAAATTCGCAGAACACCAAGAATTTCATTTCGCAAAGAAAGAACAGGGATGCAGATTCAGGATCAGATTTCAAAATAAGAGGCCTGGGATTCAGTGCAAAGAGTGTAATGGGTTTGGTCATATTCAATCGGAGTATCGCAACTTTTTCAAGAAAAACAACAAGTCCTATAATATCTCATTGAGTGATGGTGATTCTGATGGAAGTAGAGATGAAGGGGACTATGTCAGTAATCATGTGGCTCTTACAACTCGATCCGACCTAAAAACAGGCAGACATATTGGTGGTCCACAAAGTGTCTCAGTAGATGGTCCAGCAAGAGAGTGTGACGACCCAGCAAAACTTGACATGGACAGCAGTGATAAGGAAGAACTGACCGAGGAAGCACTGATTCAATCATACAGGGAGATGTACCAGAAGTGGCTGCAGGTTGTTCGGGTCAATAAGAAGTTAAATGGACAGATTGATCTACTCACCAAGGAGAAAGACGTACTCACCAAGGAGAAGGCAGAACAAGCTAAGAAGATTGAAAGCCTGGCAGGTGAACTAGTAGAATGTGAGAAGAGTCAGGGTGATCTCAAGAATGAACTGGAACAAATGAAGAAATCGGTAAGAATGCTAAATTCTGGGTCATCAAAACTAGATCAGATTCCCCATGTTGGGAAGATTGCAGGGGATCATTTTGGTCTAGGTTACAAAGGAAAAAACTCTGGGTCAAAGACAGTCGTTCAAGCCTCAAAATCAAAGAATTCGGAAGTGGTCCAAAAAGCTTCAGGAACATCATCTGGACCACAGTCAAGACCATCACGAAAAGGTGGGTCCCAATGTGTCACTACTGCGAGCGTCTCAGATACATCAGACCGCGATGTTACCAGTACTTAGCTGATCTTAGAAGAATCGGGATGAAGAAGCAAAGTCAGAGGTTAACTGAGCAATAATGGAAGAGAAAGAATGTCATGACGTGTAATTTGGATTGTACTTCATTGAAGGTTAACACTAAGCAGGATTGGTACTTTGACAGTGGCTGTTCTCGACACATGACAGGAGATGAGAGTTTTCTAAAGGATATTCAGCCATGCCTCACTCAACATGTGACATTTGGTGATGGTGTTACAGGAAAGGTTCTTGGAAGTGGTCTACTAAGTGTTCCAGGTATGCCGAAGCTTGAGGAAGTACTACTTGTTAAAGGTCTGAAAGCGAACTTGATCAGCATCAGCCAACTATACGACCAAGATCTATTTGTCACTTGAACCAGGCTGATCAATGTGTGATGCAAGGTACATGTTCCTCCGACAATTGTTATCTCTTGACACTTCCTGGAACATGTCTTAGAATACAGGGAGATTTCACCGAATTATGGAATCGGCGTTTAGAGCATCTGAAGTTTCGGAGTCTAAGAAGAGCTGTATCAGTCGGTGCTTTACATGGTGTTCCAAAGTTGAAACCTGAGTTAGGAAGATTATGTGGATCGTGTCAAGTTGGAAAGCATGAGAAGATGTCCCACAAAGTGGTCCAACACTTTATGACCACCCACTTACTTAAATTGCTTCACATGGATCTTATGGGTCTATGTGCTGTGTAGAAGCTTCTATTCTGCTATTGTATTTGTTAAAAAAAAATCGAAAAAAAAAACTAAAAAAAAAGGTACGGCAGATTGAGAAGAACCACTGTAGTCATTTTGTACACTGTGCGGTTTCATGAAGGCAAGCACATGGTAAATGTTCAGGGGGAGTAAGAGTTAGAAGATTCAGGGGGAGAAGAAGCTGGTAATGAGGATGTTGATGCTGATGGTCCTAGAAATGTTCCAGAATATGGTCCAGGGGGAGTAGGGCACGCAAAGACCATCCCTGAAGTCTTGCGAGTCCATGTGATTTAGTAGCTGAAAACAGAATTAAAGTTTCTCAACACTCAATTAAACGTGACCACCACACGCAGGAATGAGGTAGCAGTGTTATTGGAGGATTTAAAGACCTCCAGTGTGCCTTCGGGTGATGTCCCTAAGGATGGTCCAGCGTATGTTCTTGTTGGAGATATGTCTATTTTTGCAGGTGCTGCTGGTGTAGGAGGAAGCAATATTGATGCTGCTCAAGGAGATCTAGGTGATATAGTTGCTGATCCAAAGAATGTTCATGTTCCAACTGAGGATGTTCCCTCTCATGGTCCAGGATGTGTTCTTGAAAGTTCTGCTGCCTAAGATGAAGTTCTCGTCCATGACGAGGATGCTGATCTTACCCAATCGAAGATGAAGTTTGACGATGGTTACTATCTATTCTTTACATTTTCATTTTAGTTGTCTTTGTCATTTTCTTTGCAAAAAGGGGAAGTAATATGTTAATTCCTCTCAAGAAAACTTTATTTTTGCTTGGGATGTTGATTTAAAGACTTTGATATTTTGGGTAGATTGATAGCATATTAGTTTGTATTAGCTTTTTGGGGAGTTTTGCCAACAAAATGTCAAAGGGAGAGATTGTTAGAGCATGTATTATTGGCAAAACTTATTTTGATGTAAAAGCTAATATCGATTGTGATATATGTTGTTTTGATATTGTGGCACGAATCTCGAAGCTCGTTGTTATCAAGTTTGACTTCTAGCAAAAGTGGTCTTGAAGATGTTCTAAAAGAAGTTTCAAAAAGAAGTGGTCTTGAAGGTGTTCTAGAAGAAGTTCCAGAAGGTATTCTTGTCTGAGATTTTAGGAGGCAGTTACAGATCAGCAGATACGAATTTGTTTGGATAATTAGAGATATCCAAATATATTTAAATCTAGAAGATCACGTCCAAGATTATTCAAATCCAAAAAAGTGCCTTATATCATGAAGAAAAACCCTAAAACGAAAAGTATAAATACTTAAGGTTGTAACTTTTCTTTTTTACACACTTTTTATTATTCAGATTGTTTGGGTGTGTGTTTTACGCTCTCTTTGCTAGGGTTTATTGCTGTATGGGTTTGAGAGCTTGAGTGATTAAAAGCAGAGAGTTTATTCTTGTGTATTTTGTGAGACAAAGAGTGAATTGTTGTTTGAGGGGCCTCGGGAGAGGTTCCGGTGGGAACGAGGGGTACTCAAACTCAAATGGAGCTTGAGTGGACTTCACGACAGCAGAAGACGGGGTAGAACGACGACGGGTTGATTAGGAGGGAGTCCTTAGAACTGAAAGATCGTGTTCACACGTTTTCATACTGAAATCTTTCCACATTCTGGGCGAGGCTCCGCGGACGTAGGTACGTTGCCGAACCGCATCAACAATTCCGGTGTCGTTTACTTACTGCAATTTATTTACAGTTCATTCATTATTTTATTTATCCATTCACTGCATTACTGGTGCTCTCGCCTGACGTAGAACATCTCGTAGACCATTCGTCAGGAACACCAGAGTAGATTAGTTGCTTTTTCAAGTTTTTCTTCGGTTACCGTTGTGGTGAATCCGGTCATCCCGACCCGTTTCTGAGACACCGAGCACCCTTTTGGTATCAAGTCTGAGGGCGAAATGATGTCGTCTTGGGCGCTCTGAGCTTCGCCATCTGCCAAAGAGAGTGATTGGACCGCGATCCCCGGCATCGATGAGAGAGACCAAGCTCGACGAAGAAGGCAACGAGAGAGAGGCTTCGACTGTGGATTTGATTATTGAGGCATTTTGTTGCTATCTGTAGCATTTAGAGTAGATATTCATGGTCGTCGGGCTTTCAAAGGACACGCAGTTGTTGGCACATAGTCGATGGCCTTCCGGAGATAGGAACATGTGCTCTTCTACCATGGCCAAGCCTCTTCGAAGCATGTTTTTTTTTGTTCTTTTCCTTTGAACAAATCAAATTCTCTCTCTCTCGTTCCCTGTGATCACGATGACCAGACACCAATCAAAAAAACCAGGCGATTAGTGACGAGATCTGAGCAATAAAACAATCCTAAAAGGATACATTAGTAGTTAAACGAGGATGACTTTGCTTGTGCGGAGGAATAAAGTTGAAAAAATGGAGTTCCGGATCCGTATTCGGCTCCGTTTTTTGGCAAAAAAACGGATACAGATTTTCCAAAATCCGTATTTGGAAACTTAAATCCGTTTCCGTTCCGTTCCAACGATTTCCGTTGGTTTTTTTTTTCTTTTTTTTTTTACTTTAACTATTTTTTTCCTTATAAAAAATGTTTACAAAAATGTTTTTAGTTTTATGAGTTTAATTAGTTTTAATTATTAGTTTAATTACTTTTAATTATTAGTTTTAATAGTTTAATGTTTATAATTATAAGTAATTAATTAATTATAGATAAACCTAATAGTTTAGTTTATAATTATTTGAAGATAAACATAAATAATTGTAAATTTGTAATGTATAAGTTCATAATATATAGTTTATATTAATTGTACACAATTAAAAAATGAAATTCTTTGATGAAAAATACCTCAAATACATTTATAATGAAAAAAACCTTAAATAATTTGATGACTTGAATGAAAAATACACAAAATACATTTATAAATGATCTAAGAATTACATATTTGAATAATACATCAACGACGGCTCGATTGAAAATCGTGTGCTACATATAAACTAGAAAATAATTATGTTAGTTCTTCGGAGTTTTTTGTTGATTCTTGAGATCTTTGTTCGGCCTGCTCCTAATCTTGGACAATTGTCAAAATCTGGACCATGTCCGAAGTAAGAGACATTCGTCGGTCGTCAAGAATCCTTTCGTTTGAGCTGAATGCTGCTTCGGAAGACACCGTGGACACCGGAACACTAAGTACGTCTCGTTCAAAATGCGATAAAATTGGGAATGTGTCAAAGTTTTCCTTCCACCACCTTAGTACGTCTAAGTTAGTGTTAGACCTCTGCACCCAATTTGCTACCAAGTATTTCTCTAGTTCGTTGCTTTGTCCGCTCGAACTTCCTTCGTGGCTAGATGATTGCCCTGTGGACGCGCTGCTGCGTATACTGGCTATTTGAGCAAACATCCTCTTCACAGGCGACTCAAGCGTTACTGGGTAGACATCGGGCGGCTGCGTTTCATCGGGTTGAAACTCCTACTCGTACGACCTGTAAACAATTGCAAACCGCTACTGAGCATCGTTATAACAATTTTGTACATAGTTCTGACCCATATGGCCACCGATCAATGTTAGTATATCGAATAAGCCATTCCTTCTCATACGAGGGTTCAAGATGAACGCAAAATTGTACAAGTATAGTATTGTTAACCAATACTTGTTGAATTTTGCTTCCATCTTCTCCAGCATTGGTTTTAATAATTAATTATTCCTATGTTGGCTGAAACAAGTAGCGATGGAACAAATTGAATGCAAAAATAAATTACTAGTCGGAGTATAAATAGCGGATAAGGATACAGTTTCTATGTAAAAAGTACTAAGAAAATGATTCATTATTTGTGCAATGGTACAATAGTCCTCCGTTAGATATTCCATCAATTGGTTGTTAATCCACGCAGTGAAAAGTTCCTTGTATTGTATGACTTTGTCGAGCATTAGATATGTGGAGTTTCACCGTGTTTCAACGTCAGCCTATAGTCTGCGAGGAGGTACATAGTTATGCTTGCAAGTCTGTACCCAAGATTGAATTCGTGAGTTTTTAGCATTTAAAAACTTAATTGAATCTCTGATTTTTTTTTTATATTGGTTCTTGAATGTGTTTCAAACCTGATTTTACTATCAGGTTTACGATTTGACATGCACATCGTTGGTGAAAAAGTTCCTCGTGAAACCCTTTCACCAACGTCCTCAAAAAATCTATGGCGCGAGTATTGGCGGCAGCATTGTCTAACGTTACCGCAATGATACGCTGGGTAAGGTCATAATCTACCAAAACATTCAATATACGCTCAGAGATAGCAGTACTAGTATGCGAAGTGTCAACTAGTCTAAATCCTATAATACATTTTTGGTTACCACTCTGAATCTATATAATGAATAGCTATACTAAGATGGTCCTCTTTCGCCCATCCACTCCATATGTCGGATGTAAGGGCGACATTGAACGTGCCATTGTTAATCTCTTCTACTAATGCTTTTCTTCTTCTGTTAAACAATGCAATAATATCACTTCTAGTAGTTACCTTAGAAACAGATTGAAATGGAGGTACAAAAGTCCTAATGTATCGCTCGTGAGCTGGGTGTTCGCCTATGCTCACTGGGAGTCCAACATGACAAATAAACCTAGCTAGGGCCTCTCGTGCAACTAATGGGTCATAGGCACTTACTTGGGCCTCCGGTTGGGCACCGCAGAGGTTATCTTCCCCAGATGACTATGCCGTGCCTTCTTGCTTTGCTTTGCAAATCGCCGTGTGATTCTTCAAATGCGCAGTCCCGCCTGAAGAGGATGCATTAATCTTCCTCGTACAAATCTTGCAGTGCGCCCATCGTACCTCGCTTCCGTTCTCCATGGTTTGATAACTACGGTAAAAATCTTGCCAGACTGCCGACGTTAACTTCTTTCGTCTTAGTCGTGGTTGTCTTTGCTCCCCCGGTGCCTCCTCCACTTGCTTCTCATCGGGAGCTTGTGAGTCGTTCTCCTGTTGAGGAGCTTTTGAGTCTTGAACCTCTTCAGGAGCTTGTGTATCAGTTTCGAACTGAAAAGACTCCTCCGACAGAGGAGCAGCTACCATCCGAGCCAATTTGGACATGCTCGGACTTTCACCGCCAACTTCACCCGTAAAAGCGAAGTTCAAGTTTTGAATCATATTCGAATCAAACCGAACTTGACGACGTCTTGACGTTGGCGTTCCTTGATCCGGCATAGTAGAAGAGTAAATAATTTTATATAATTTTATTAATTAAATATATAATATTATTTTATAATTAAATATTATTACTAATATTATTCATATATTATTGTTAATATTATTTATATATTATATGTTAGTATAGAATTTAAACCAACGTCGTGATCCGCACCTCTAGACGGTGGTGCGGCAATGAAAATAAAGAAAGTGGTCGTGAGAATAAGAAGACAGAAAATTTAGGAAGTGGTTCGACCCTCCTCCAGAGTAAAAACCTACATCCACTGTTTATCTGATTTCTGATCAGTGTTTACAAAGAGTATTCTCCCAAATTCTTCCAACCCTTTCCCCTTCTCCCTCTCCTCCCTTTTATAGCCGAGAGAGAGAGGATCCAGTTATGGGCTTCTGACAAACTTCCCCCCTAATTCCCAGGATTAGGTGACCTAAACAACAGTCGACCTTACTTCCCTGAATTACGGGGGTGGTTAACCAATTAACTACCACTATGCATGGGGAACGTGATATCTACAGTACTAGTCAGACTTCCCACAGTCGGGGGCAGTCGTGGAATCTAGCTTCGATCAGGGGCTACACTTCTCGAGCCAAAACCTCCCATTCTCAGCGACGTTCCCGTTCCTTCCCCGAGTGTAGTTTCGCGGGGTTAGATCAACTTCGTGGATCCAGTGCCTTACTACTCGCCAAACCTTCTTCGAAGGCTTAGTACTGCCTAGCATGTCAAGCTCTTCTTCGCGGTCGTAAGATTGAGGGTCATCTTCGATAACTCTCGTACCCTACCCAGCCAAGGGGAACTTTCTTGGTGACGTGGCATCATGGCGCACCCAAAGGGGATGTCAGCTGCCGTCGAGGTATACGTCCCCGAGGGCTACCCCCTCGGACGAAAAATCACTTACAACATTATATATTATATATATTATTTGAAATTTAAAATTTGAATTTAAGAGATTGAGAAAGTGAGAGACGTAGAGATTGAGAGAAAGAGGGTGAGATAGGAATTTAGGTTTTGGGGTTTATATAGAGGGCTGGGCATGGGTTGGCTCAGGAAGAAGGAGGGGCGGAGGGCTGTGCAGGCGCGGGGGCAGGGAGACGTTAGGGGGGGGTGGTGGTGGGGAGGGGAGGGGGGGGGGGGGGGGGGGGGGGGGGCAGGGGAGCAGGGGGCCTCGGGGTGCGGGTGGGGGGGAGGGGGGGGGGGGGGGGGGGGGGGGGGGGGGAAGGAGGTAGTGGGGACCTTTAGGGCGCCGGGGGGCAACGGCTCCTTTTTTTTTCAATGCCGACCTTTAAGCAACGGTCTTTTTTTTTTTTATTTTTACAACAGTTAGACGGCTTAAAAAATTTGAAAAAAAAGAAACGGATACAGAAATCCGTTTTAAAATCAAAATCCGCTAAAAATAAATACGAATAATCCGTTTCTGTTTAAAAACGGATACAGATTAATAGATAATGAGAATAAAATATTTATAAAAAAAAATACAAAAATGAAAAGGGAACAATTGGGGCGACAACTACAAGTGCCCCTTGGCTCTGACTCGCCATGTGACTCCCTGCGCTACCATGCATAGGGATTAAAAAGAAAAACCACCTAAAACGTCGTTCTAGTGGATGAAATTTTCGTCCTTTCGTTGTTTCGTGGAAAGTCTATAGACACTTATTATTAATAATCGACAAAGTTTCACGCAACAAGCATTAAAAAGCATTTGAATTATTACTAATCGACAAAGTTTTAAAAAGCATTTGAATTATTACTAATCGACAAAGTTTCACCCACCAAGCACGACAAAGTTTTAAAAAGCATTTGAATTGTTACTAATCGACAAAGTTTCACCCACCAAGCACGACAAAGTTTTAAAAAGCATTTGAATTGTTACTAATCGACAAAGTTTCACCCACCAAGCACGACAAAGTTTTAAAAAGCATTTGAATTGTTACTAATCGACAAAGTTTCACCCACCAATGATCCCACTAGTTGCATTAAAACGCGCATTATGTCGGTCTGGTTTGTCCTTTCCTGTTCAACTTGCAGAATTTTTTTTAATGCACAGGCCCCAAACTACTCCTTTACTTCATTCAACATGTCAACTATTTCTAAGCGTAAATATGGAATAAGCAGTACGGAGTAAAAATGTATTCAGTAGAATTGCCAGATAAAATTGGGGTATTATTTAAAAATTATTCAGATGAAAAAACTTAGTATATATTTGGAATTTTTTTAAAAATTTACCTCCCGTTTGTCCCACACATTCTAACCAGTCAATTCTATTCTATTTTTTCACTTTTTTCAATCCTGCCAAACCATTTCATTCCATTCAAACTTTTTCAACCATTTTTTTCAACTTTTCAAATCCCTATACAATATCTTTAAATCTCAACTATTTATACCACCTCGAAATTTGCAAAGTCAAACTATTTTCTAAACTATTTTTCAAACTATTTTTCCAAACCTATTTTCAAACCATTTAGAATGGTAAAAAATGACTAGAATGATTTTCTTAAACACAAGCTTAGAATGCCCGACAATTCTATCCTTTGCCCGGAATTTATCCGGTTTTCTATGATTTTTTTTAATCATAGGCACTATGTCACTGTGCCTTCAAGTCACACATGACACATATATAGAGAGACGATTACATATAAAGAGATAGTGAGAGAGATATCATATATAATAATATATAATATATGACACCAGAGAAAAAGAGAGATCATATAAAATAATGTAGTGGGCTAGTGGTTGTGTTCTTTTTAATTGCTGTATAACTTTTAATTTTAAAAAACTTACAAAGTGGGTATAAAACTTAAATTACTTAAATTATTTTACTGATATGTTAGTGAAATATTAGTTGTAATATTTACTACTTCGAAATATAATTATCAAACTTAATTTAAATTTTACAAACCTTATTATTAAAAAAGATATTATAAAAAAACTAAAAAAAAACTTAATTTTATTTTTTTATATTTAAAATTCTGATTTTATCCGGTTATTTCATGGCTATTCTATAGACTCGTTCTATGAATTTCAAGAAATAAATAGTTCATTTCATGGAATTAAATGGAATGCAATGGAATTCCAAAATTGTATGAAAGTCTATTTCTTCATGCGATAAGTTTTCAGATGCCTTTTCTGTCCTGCCTCCATGAATTCGTTGGCAACTTTTTTTTTTTCGTATTAATAATTTATAATTGTTTTGTATTGTATTATAAGTCGTTTTTGTTTTTTATTTAGGGTTTAGTGCTAATTTATAATTATTTTGTATTGTATTGTATTATTAGTCGTTTTTGTTTTGTATTGGATTCGTTTTTGTTTTTTATTTACAGTTAAAATCGAGAGAGCTAAGGACATTGATTATTCAACACAATTTTTTTAGATTATTAAGTAAATAATTATTTTTTAAATGATATTATAAAAAATAATTAATATATATTCTTTTAACTACTTAACGATGATGATGTATATATTATAGTGAATAATCAATTTTCGAACTTAATTTAAGTAAATAGCTAATATTTTGAAAAATACAACCAAATACTCAAATGATATAATTACTTTACAAAGTGATGACTAAAACTTAATCACTGAAAACATATGCAAGTAATTAATGAATTGAGTAATTACTCAATTACTTAGAAATTATAGGTAATTACTTCTATTATTTTATAATTTCTTAGTATTTTCCTACTTCACCATTATCTTTATGTCTTTAATTTTTTTATGCATTAATAACTAATAATTTAAATTTTAAAAATATTGATCATTTTCTTAAAATATAGACCAAAAATTAATTGAATATCAAATAGACCTTTTTATTTTTCAATTCCCCTATAATTTTTTAGCCGACTTCTCATACTATTGGTTGTTCTCACTAGTGGTGAAATCGATTTCGATTTTCGGTTTTTTGAAACTATTTCCAACCGAAACCGAATAATCGGTTACTGAAAAATTAAAACTGAAAATCGATTATTTGGACAAAAAATCGATTTTAATCGAAATCGAATTTTCGATTTTCGGTTCGGTTATTCAGTGTATAACCGAATTTTCCAGGATTTAGTGAACAAAAGAAAAATACTTAATGTCACGTATGGTAAGAAAGAAACCAAAGCCAGCTATGCAATTTTTCAGGATTTAGTGATCAAAAGAACAAGAAAACAATCATACATATAACACCAGATTGACCAACTACTATATAATGCTATCATATTATCATATTATCACAAGGAAGAAAAAACAGAGTGAATACCTCATCGTTCGGGACCTCGTCGTTCAGGACCTCGTCTTTCACTATCACAACGTGCCGGCATAAGAGTCGGGAGTAGCTCAGAGGGGAAGGAGGAGGGGCTGCGAGTTGAGGCCGGTGACGAAAGGTGAAGCTGTGAAGGAACAAGCGACGACGGGCTAGGGTTTCGAAGGGGGGATTCGGTGGGTTTGGGTTTTTTGGTCTTTTTTTTTTTGCGTTTTTCGATTAAAAAAATGTGTTTCTTAATTAATGGGTCAAAAGTGAAATAATTTTTAAAATTAGGGTCTAAGTACGTATATGATAAAATTTTGAACAGAACTAAAAGCTAATAGGGGCATGATAGCAAAAAAAAAAAAAGGCTCAAACTGTAAATAAAAAAGGGACTTGACAGTGCGTTAGGCCCCTCTAAACGCACACATGAGGTGCGTCATTACCATGCATTAGACGCGCAAAATGGCGCGTGTAAGACACGTGCCTGTATTTTTTTTGTCACTGCAGGAGCATGAATTACACGCGGCTCGCCCTTCCCAGCTCTCTCATTTCTTTCCCATTTTAAAAAGAGAAATATAGTGAATACCAAATTTTTATCACCTAATTTAAATTAATTATTTATTATTTGAAACATATAATAAAATACCCAAGTGGTTGAATTACTTACATAATAGTAAATCGTGATAATTAACTTAAGGGTCAGATAGGTAAATAGCTATTTTGGATTGTATGTTTTTAAAAAATAGCCACAGTTTCAAAAAATTTAAAAACTACCCATAAAACTGTAAGAAAATTTTGGCAATAACAAAAATACACATAAAAATACTATCAAAAATTTCTTACACACTAGGCAAAAATTTATAAAGAATTTCTAACATGACTAATTTTTAATTTTTTAAAACTGTGACTATTTTTTAAATCATTTTGTAAACAATAATTATTTTCTTAAAATTCTCTTAACTTAGTTATCAAAAATATGTACAAACAATTAATAAATTAACTAATTATTCAATTTCTTTAAAATTCTAAATATTTATTTTTATTATTATAGGAAAATTCTGTTGTGAATTTTTTTTTATGATGATAAATAATTTTAAATGGTCAGATCTATATTTTTAAAATATAAGACCCACCAAAAAAATAAATATGACAGTACATAAATATTTTATAGAAGAAAAAAAACCATCACAAAAATACCCATTATTATAACGATTTTTTAAATAAATAGCCATATTTTCATATATGTTTTTAACAATTAGCCTATGTTTGCTTTTATTAGCAAAATAGCCATACATTCGTGTCAATATTTTTGAGACTGCAGTCACTAATTTTTTGAATTCTGTTTTTGTTGTTTGTTGCAGATAATATTGTCTAAACTTTTGTGTCTCTAGTCATGAAATTTGTGACTTCTTTGGTTGCATATTTTTTTGCTATTTATAAGATATTTTTTATTTAGTAATAAGTTTTATGAAATTGGTTGTATAGGCAATCATTAATTTATGAGTTGGTTATTTTGTTAATGGATGTTTAAATTTTTTATTGTGTTTATTTCAAATTTTCTGAAATTTTATGACTATAGTCACAAATTTTTTGACTGTGTATTTTATTTGTTTAGTCACAAATTTTATTTCTTTAGTCATAGATTTTTAGATGTTAAACTGATGGCTATTTTGCTAATATTTCAAAACGTGGGCTATATCTTTAAAGCATATATTACAAAATGGCTAAATCCTTAACTGACCCTTATTATAACAAGTATTTTCTTATTTCACACTTTAAACCCCACCGATGCCATCACCCTCTTTCTCATATGCTAACCCCTTGTTTGGAGGAACAATTTAAACCATTTCATCCCACTTTTGGGATGTAAAAAATGGTTTGAAAATGATTTGTAAAAATGATGTAAGAATGGTTTGACTTTGCTGATTTTGAGGTAGTATGAATGGTTGAGATTTAAAGATATTGTATAGGGATTTGAAAAATTGAAAAAAATGATTGAAAAAAAATGAAATGAAATGGAATAGTTTGAAGAATTTGAAAAGTTGAAAAAAATAAAAAAAATAGAATGGAATGGAATGGGAGAAATGGGTTCCCCGTTTGGGGAAACCATTTTGGTCATTTTTGACCATTCTAAATTGTTTGAAAATAGTTTGGAAAATGGTTTGAAAAATAGTTTGGAAAATGGTTTGAAAAATAGTTTGGAAAATGGTTTGACTTTACAAATTTTGAGGTGGTATAAATGGTTGAGATTTAAAGATATTATATAGGGATTTGGAAAGTTGAAAAAAATAGTTGAAAAAAGTAGAATGGAATAGAATAGTTTGAAAGATGAAAAAGGTGAAAAAATGAAATAGAATGGAATAGGTAGAATGATTTTCCGAAACGGGAGTAACTCTCTCTCTCTCTCCATGTGACCCCTCACTCCTTTGTGTCAGACCCCAAAAAAAAAAAAATCACTCGCCCTCCGTCTCGTCCACTCCACTCTCAAGCTCTCTCCTACCTGTCCATTCTCTCTCTCTCTCTCTTTTATTTCTTGTACCATTTTTATTCTATAAAATTCATATATATATATATATATAATTTCTTAAAGATCACTTTTTCTCCAATATAAATTGCTTTCATTATTTATTTGCTTTTTGCATTTTTCACTTCAGTTAATTTGGTTTTTGTGTTTTACTTTTAATGCAAATGTTCACTGAAAAAACGAAATATATATATATATATAATAAAAAGTTATTTGCACTAAATTGTATTTTTGTCTTATTTTTTTTTATAAAAACTTACATGATTGCAATTAAACTTACATATTTGCATTAAATATATATAGTTAATTAGTTCCCAGCAGAAAAAAAAAAACAGTTATTTAGCCATTATGTTGTATCGAATATGTCCAAAAATTTAGCTTTTAATTTGGTTAATCCCTTTTTTCCTTCTAATATATATGCTTTTTCTCCTGCAATTTGCTAAACATAAAGATGCTCTCATAAGTCCTTGCAGTATATAGTCTTTTCTTTTATTGTTATTTTTTATTTTTAACAATCATTTTTTGTTCCATAAAAATAACACGCTTTAAAGACTCTCTTATGCTAACTTGTTGTCGCATTTTACATACTAATATTTTTTGTTACTTTCTAATTGAAACCGTCTTAAGCAAACAACCATAATGAACTTTCTTAGGTTAGTAATAAATATTTTCTTCCCCTGAAATTTTTTTTAAGTTATATTTATAATGACAAGTTTTCTTAGCCGATATGGTTGTTTTTCTGATTTTCTGAAATTTTACTACTATTTAAAAACTCATTTAATTCTAAAAAGGCAACTTATTAAGGTGAGTCATTTTTTAAAATCATTTTTCATTACCAATTTTTTCAACTATCTCCTTGATACCAATTTTTAACTTTTTATGATCATAACTTACATTGGAAAAATTTTACTTCTTTGAATTGCTTCTATTACTTTGCTTTTTTTTTGGCAGATATTTATTACCAATTTTCTTTATAATGTTTTTGAAGCTAATTATTTACGGTAATTTTTCATGCTAATCTACACAATCTTTACTACTATACCATCTATAAGGAGCGATTCATGTGGAAATTATTGTCTATGCCTCCTTAACATTTATTTATATTATATCGTTATTTTGTATTTAGGAATATATTATTTCATTTCAAGTGTTGGCATCGGAATCGTGATAGTTGTTGTATAAGTGTCTAGCTTCAAAGATAGTCATTTGCCCTGTTCTTTATTTTCCAACATATTATTTTGTTTTAACCGATGAATGTATAATAAAAACTTGGCCTAATTCATTTGATTTGTTTACCTATCGACAAAAATCAGCATGAGCTCAAGTGAGAGGTCCTTTTGATTGTATCTTAGTTGGATTTCGCATTGATTTTAAAATGATTTTGTTAGAAGACATCTGAATTTATTATTTTTATTTTGTGCTTAATCAATATATTTTTCATCAATCTTTAATTTAAAAATTTTTTTCTTTATTTTTTATTAAAATTATTTTTGTCGTCTGATATGAAAAATGATGTTAAGGGCGTCTTAAAATGCTAATATTAAAATTTGACATTTAATTAGTACAAATAGTATTCTCTATAGTAATTGCGCAATATTTATCGCCAAGTATCGCAAAGTACTAAATTTAACCCAAAAAAATGTAATAAAATGTAAAAAATTAACATTTAAAATTGATCATTAATTGTCCGTGTTTTCAAAATTTAAATTCAGGCAATTTCTTTATTCCACTTAGCTATATGTGACCTGAAAAATAGTGTTATAAATTCCTTTTTTTTTTTCATAGAAGATGTTTTGTATCAGTTCAAATATTTAGGTATTTTATCAATTCAATTAGTTATACATAACTTCAGTTCCATATATTGACTATATATCGCAAAAAAGTTTTTATGAAAGATGGATGTCTAAGGCTAAAATACGTTTTATATATTGAATCAATATTTTAAATAGTTATATACAACTGGCTTTTATTTATTAATCATATGTGACATGAAATAATATTAAATACTACTACAACTCTTCTATCAATGCTTTGACACCAAAATATTCGAATTAGTAGTAATGTTTACGTATATATAGTATATACGAAGTTTTATACAATCAATAAAATTACGATAATTCACACCCCATTTAAGTTAGTATTAAATTGTAGTTGGTAAAATGAATTTTAACCAATAATAATACGCATGATATGATTCTTTTTACGAGAATTTTTAGTTTTGCCGCTGATAATAGGCATTTGTTTTCATTTACTTTCTAATTTTCAAAATGTAAGATATGTTATCCTCAACTTATGGAATTTTCTTAAATTGCGTATTCGTCCATTTTTGAACGGAAAATGAACTTGTGTATTCTTCTTATCATTTTGAGACAGTTTCATAAATCGAGAAGGAATCTCATCACGTTTTGAAAATTAGGTAGTAAAGTGAAATCCACACCTATTAATCGATACAAGTAATTTTTTTTTTTTTGTCTTTTATGTGTTTTTTTTTACTTTATTTTTATAAGAGAAATTATAGTAAATACTTAATTTTTAACACTTAATTTAAATTAATACCCAATCTTTTAAAAAATATAACAAATTATCAAAATAATTCAATTACTTACATAATAGTAACTGATGGTAATTAGCTTAGTTACCAAAAGTATTTACAAATAATTAACAAATTGATTAGTTACTCAATTACTTTAAAAATTTAGATATTTATTTTTATTGTTGTGTTGTTACTTCACTATATACTCTACCACTAATATACCATCTACATTGTAAACATCGAAGATAAGTGACACTACTTATAATTTTGTTTCTTTAAAATTTTAGCTTGCATTGAGGCACAGTATACGTGAATTAGTATAAAAAGATTGTAAAAATATTGTATAACTCTTAGTATTATTTTTTGGACACATATGTCAAAGAAAGAGAGCAAATTCGTATTAACCAATTTAATCGAGATCGTTTGCATTATATGTCACTTGAAGCATACGTATAATAATATCTCATAAAAGATATTTAAAAATTAAAAATTAGTACAGTTATTTTTCATTTTCTTATTCTTTTTTGGTTATTTTTGAAAAATACGTTTAGTATTATTGAAATGGTTATTGCC
Source organism: Boehmeria nivea var. tenacissima (assembly GCA_018132145.1). Taxonomy (NCBI): domain Eukaryota; kingdom Viridiplantae; phylum Streptophyta; class Magnoliopsida; order Rosales; family Urticaceae; genus Boehmeria; species Boehmeria nivea. The sequence goes on from CM030882.1 coordinate 7,383,890, forward strand.
TTAACTAATTCTAAAAGCATAAAATGTTTATTAATTATTATAGTTGTTTTCTGTTTTTTTTTTTTGGTTTTTGAAAAGTATTTTAATATCATTGATAGTACATTTTAATTAAATTAAAGAATATTTAAATAACTACTTCTAGATGAAACATATCAATTATTACCTTATAAATATTGATAAATTAACGAAGCACTACGGTATAATGTCACAATATTTACTAGTTATAAAAATTAATAATGAAAAAAAAGAATTTTAAAAAATAAGGATTTCATCGCACGCGCGTGGTGCATGTTTTGAAATTAGTCTAACTAAACGGGGATTCTCAGTTGGGAATAGGGATTCTCACCAAAGAAATGCCGCTTTTACCCCCCGTTTGGAGAAACCATTTTGGTCATTTTTTACCATTCTAAATAGTTTGGAAAATAGTTTAGAAAATGGTTTGACTTTACAAATTTCGAGGTGACATAAATGGTTGAGATTTAAAGATATTATATAGGGATTTGGAAAGTTGAAATAAATAGTTGAAAAAATTAGAATGGAATGAAATAGTTTGGAGGATTGAAAAAAGTGAAAAAAAAAAATGAAATAGAATGGGTAGAATGATTTCTCCAAACTGGGGGTTAATATATCTTATTATATTTTCTTTATAAGTTTTTACTTGAAAATTAAAAACTAGAATATTATTAAGAATCACTTTTTTGCGATTGCATCATTAGTCTGAATTATTGACACATGGTTTCTCACTTTCACATGTCAGTCTAATTTCTCTACACACACTTTGCTCGTCTCTGTGATCTGAAAGCTTAATCCAAGCTGGTATAGAAGAAGAGGAAAAAAGAAAACAAAAATAGTTCTCTGCATTTCACATCTCATTTTCCTGCTTCTGGTTTGTCATTCTGTTTCTGCTAATCCTTATCCTAACTTCTTTATTCGTTGCCATTGCCTTTTTTTTTCCCCCGTTTTTTAACTTCATTCTGCTTTATATCTAGCAAAAAAAAAAAAAAAAATTCGTTCTCTGCATTTCACATCTCATTTTCCTGCTTCTGGTTTGTCATTCTGTTTCTGCTAATCCTTATCCTAACTTCTTTCTTCGCTGCCACTGCTTTTTTTTTTTTTTCATCTGTTTTGTAACTTCATTCTGCTTTATATCTAGCCAAAAAAAAAAAAAAATTGGTCTGCTTTTCTTGTCTATTATTCAAAAAAAAAAAAAAACTGTTTTTTTTTCTTGGTCTTCGTTTGTCCCTTGACTTCACTTTTTGTTAAAATAATAGTCATATTTCTGTTGAGATTTCATTCGCTAAATTTAAAAAAAAAAAAAAAAACAAACAAGGGTGAATCCATAATCTGGAGTGGTCCAATCTTAACTTTAGGTCTTAGATCTGCCCTGCCATTTCATTTTCTTCTGTTCTTATTTATTTTTATTAGCTCAGTTGCTATCTGGTTAAAAAAAAAAAAAAAATTCAGAAACGATCTACCTTGTGTTCATCATCTGCTCTGCTTTGCTTTGGCTTTTTTTTTTTTTATAATTCATTTCCTTTCTTTACATTTCTACTGTTGTTTAGGCATGTTTCTAGTTCGATTAGAACATTGTTCTAAAGAGTGTCAAGAATTATAAAAAGTTGAGAAAAAGAAAATAGAAAAAAAAAAAGATAAGAAGGAAATAGTTTAGCCCAACGCATATAAAATGGTGGGACTTTATTACTGGTGTTGCCGCTCAGCTAACGGCCAAAGCTGTTGAGCTCACATTTGTAGCAGTCCGCCAAATATGTCGCTACACAAGAAACGTGGAGAACCTTAGATCAAAAATTGATGAATTGGGGAATACAAAAGACGAGCTGCAAGGCCGAGTCGATCAAGCTACGCGAGACAGGGACATAATCAAGGAGGAGGTTCTGAAGTACATAACTGACGCAGATCGTCTCTCTCGAGAGGCTCAGACTTTCCTAGAGACTGACTGTGAAAGGGCGGTTATCAAGTGTTTCGGTGGATCTCTTCCGAATTTGGTGTCAAGGAGACGGCTGAGCAAGCAAGCAAAGGAGAAGGCAGACGAGCTTTTAAGTGCAATTCAGGCTGTGCCGCGAGATGGGTTTCTTGTAGTTCCTTCCCGTCCTCCTTTGCATAGTTGTATCGCCGATAGGGGCAGTTATGCGGACTTTGAATCGAGGGAGGAGAATTTGGAGGAAATTATGGCTGCGTTGAGTAATAGTGAGGTCAGAAAGGTCGGAGTGTACGGCATGGGCGGGGTTGGCAAAACCATGCTTGCTAAAGAAGTTGCGAGACGGGCCACAGAGAAGAAGCTGTTCAGCGAGGTGGTTTTCTCTACTGTATCCCAGACTATTGATCTTAAAGCAATTCAACAAGTTGTTGCTGACAAGATTGACCTAAAATTTGAGGCGACCGAGAGCGTAGCCGGACGAGCAGATCGGCTAAAGCGCCGGTTGACGGAAGAAAGAAAGATCCTCATTATTTTAGATGATATATGGGATAGACTTAAACTGGAAGAGGTGGGGCTGAATTTTGACCCTGATCAAAAGGGATGTAAGATATTGATGACCTCTAGATCTCTTGATGTTACACGTAATTATATGGGAGCTGAGAGCAATATCATGGTTAGACATTTGTCGCATGTGGAAGCAAGAAATTTGTTCACTACAATTGTGGGCACAAATGTAGTTGAACGACAGGATTTTCAAAGTTCGATAGATGCTGTGGTTGGAGAATGTAGAGGCTTGCCACTCGCCATTGCGACGCTCGCAAATGCACTAAAAACTAAGTCGCTGTCCGTTTGGCAGGATGCTTTGCTCCAACTACAAAACTCTGACCTGACAAACATCCCCGAAATGCTAAAAGATGTCTACCCAAGTATAAGGTTGAGTTTTGATTATTTGGAGAGTAAAGAAGCTAAGAATTTGTTGTTGCTTTGCAGTCTATATGGAGAAGATGTGGAAATTGAAGTCGAGGAGCTAATGATGCTTAGCTTAGGTTGGGGTTTGTGTCAAAATATCCACAGCGTGGCAGCTGCGAGGCGGAGAATAGAATCATTGGTCGGTATACTGAAAGATCGTTGCTTATTGTTAGATGGTTTTGATTGTGAACGGGTCAAAATGCATGATGTTATACGCGATGTTGCAATAGCCATTGCTTCTGAAGATAGTTGGGGTATGCATAGCTTTACGATAGATGCTACGCTGGAAGATCGCTTAAGCGAGAAAAGTTTCAAAGACACAAAAGCACTCTCGCTACTTCGAAATTCAGACTCTATTCAACCTCCTAAAAGGAGTTAGAATGTCCCCAGTTGGAGTTATTCCTTATCAGTCGTCGTAATTTTTACGACGATAATTATCTACAAATTCCGATTATGGACTTTCTAAATGAAAGTACGCAACTCAAAGTTTTGTCTCTGTATAGAGCCCATTTTTTTTTTAAGTTTCCTACATCATTAAAATTTCTTCAAAACCTCAAAACTTTACGTCTGCATGAGTGTGAACTCGACGACATCGATTATATTGGGGACCTAATAAATTTGAGAGTTCTTGATCTTAGAAGCTCTACTTTTCAGCAGTTGCCCTCAAAAATTGGGGAACTAACTCGTTTACAATTATTGAATTTACGAGGTTGTAATGATCTTAGAGTGATCAGTGAGAGTGTCATTTCGAGTTTAACGGGGTTAGAAGAGTTGTATATGCCAGCAAATTTCAGGAACTGGGACGCTGGAAAAGTTGCTACTGACAGAAGAAATGCAAATGTGGCTGAACTAATGAAATTGCAGAAGCTCACGACTTTATTCTTGAGCATACCAGATGCTAAAATTTTACCCAAAGGCTTCGTATTCAGTGAAAAATTAGAGAGATATAGAATAGGGATTGGAATTGAGTATGATAAGTTTGATAGAGAAGGACTTTCAAGGTCATTAGTCTTAAGAGACTGTGAAGAAAGCCTACTTATGGCACATGGTCTTGAAGCATTGATGAGAAGCTCAGAAGAACTAAAACTAGGTGGATTGGCAGGAGGTATGATCAAGAATAATGTTGTTTATGATGCGGACAAAGACAGATTTCCTAAGCTGAAGATTCTTGAGCTTAGTGATTGTGATGAAGTTGAATATGTGGTAGATGCTTTGGAGCAGAAGAGTACCATCCACCCTAGCAAGCTCACAGCAGATTCATTCAAGCAATTGAGAGAGGTCGAAGTGAGCAATTGTGGGAGATTGAAGAATCTCTTTCCTTTGTCCATCGCCAAAAGACTTCATAAAATTGAAGTGATTGATTGTAAGTCGGTGGAGGAGATTGTTGAGCATGATGATCAACTGAGAGAAGATGAAGCTGCGTTTGATGAACTACTCTCCTTACATCTACAGTCTTTACCAAAGTTAGTTCAATTCATTTGTTGGCCTCAGTTGGGTGTGACTGCCGCATCTTCCTCAGTAGAATCTGCCAATTATCCTTTATTCGGTGAAAAGGTACAATCGTCTTCAATATAATTAAGACTAATAACTACTTAATTTTTTTAATATTTATTTGCAAGAAACGGATGTGAATGTAGCACAATTACTATTGTTCTTGCATTTAATAAAGGGTCAATTAGATAAATAGTCTTTTTGGATAGTGTATTAAAAAAAACAGTTTTTATATTAAATAGCCATATATTTATATTTGTTTTTAACAATTAGTCTATATTTGCTTTAATAGTAATATAGTCATACATTTGTATCTAGATTTTTGAGACTGTAGTCATTAATTCTTAAAAAAACAAAATTATTGTTTGTTGCAGATATGAAATTTGTAACTTCTTTAGCTACATGTTTTTTTGTTATTTAAAATTTAAGGCTATTTATAAGAATTAAAAAATAGCCTTAAAAAATTTATTACAAAGGTAAGAAAAACAAAATTTTGAAATGACTATTTTCTTAAAATTTTGAAACATTGGCTGAATTATCCTCTCAAAAATGGCTATTTGAAGATATTATAGTGGATACTCAATTTTTAACACCTAATTTAAATAAATACCAAATCTTTTGAAAAATATAACAAAATACCCGAGCGATTTAATTACTACTTACACATTGATAATTGGTGGTAATTACTGAATTATCGAAAACATGTGCAAGTAATTGATGAATTGATTGGTTACTCGATTACTTTAAAATATTAGGTATTTACTTTTATTGTTATATAAATTTTGTATATTTTTCTACTTCACCCGAATAAATATACTATCTCCTAAATTGATTATCAAAGTTTATAAGTTCCAAATAATCATTATGAATTAAATTAGAATTTGTCGTTTGTAGGTCGCTCTTCCTAAGTTGGGCACATTAGATTTGAGTGGAATTCATGAAAAAAAGTTATGGGCAGACCAGCTTCCATCAACTTCTATTCACATGCAAAACTTAAGTAAAATGTATGTTAAGAAATGCAATGAGCTAGAGTATCTCTCATCAGTTGATGTGGCTAAAAGTCTCGTAAAGCTTCAGGAAGTAAAGATAGAAGAATGCAGAAGCTTGGAACTGATATTTTTAGTCACTAAGAAACGAGGTGCAGAGGAAGATGGAACATTGTTGTCGGAAAAGCTTTCTCTTCCTCAATTAGAAACTCTTCGTCTTATTGATCTTCCAAACCTAAAAATGCTTTGTGCAACAGTTGATAAAAAAAACGCGCAACTTGGTGAACAAGAACCTCTCTTCAATGGAATGGTAGGACCTTTTCTTTTTTTACCTTTGCCACGTTTTTTACTCCGTACCACTTTTTTTTGTTTTTTTTTTTTTGTTTGAGTTCTACGTATCTCTATCCAGCTTTTCTTTTTAATTCTTTAGTTTACAAGTTTCAAGTCTTTTTAAATGAAACTATTTTTTTTTTCTTCTTTTGTAGGTCGCGCTTCCTAAGTTGGAAAGACTAAGGTTGTCTAAAATAGTTGTCAACGTAAAGTATCTCTCGTCGTTTTGTATGGCAAAGAGCCTCGTAAGTCTAGAGATAGAATATTGCACAAGCTTGGAAGTGATATTTTTAGTCAGTAAAAAACAAGATGCAGATGAAGATGGAACATTGTCACCGGAAAAGATTTTGCTTCCTCAACTAAAAACTCTTGAGATTAAGGGTCTTCCGAACCTCAAAACGTTGTGTGCAACCGTTGATAAAGAAATCATGCAACGTGGCGAACAAGAACCTTTCGTCAATGAAATGGTACATATATTTATTCACCTTTGTTTTTTTTTTTTTTTAACTTGCCTCGTTTTTTATGTCATACCACTTTTTGCATAAACAATTTCATGTCAATCTCACCTATTTTACTTATTGCGAAACACACGATGCAAATTTAAATGATCGTGGCTGTGTGTCAACTTCTGCTTGAAGCATATATATTTCAAAGTTCTTTACAAACTCTTTGCTAGCAAAATTAAACTTGGGGTCTATTTACGTGGTGTTTGGTTGAACTTTTTTCATTTGAATTTGAAATTTTGAATCTTTGTAATTTGAGCAAAGAATATAAATTTTTATTTTGGCTCAAATAATCTAAACTAAAAATATTATTTGAATTATTGTTGGATAGATATAGAAATATGTGATTTAAGTTATGAAAATAGTGGTTGAAATGTTATATAAAAAAAATTATTGAAAATGAATTCAAATTATTAAATTTGAAGGTAAGTAGAATTTGAATTTTAAGGGTTTAAATGAGTTTTGACCATTGGATTTTATCTAAAAAAAAGTTCAAAAAGACGATTTAAATTAACAAATTCATTTGAATGGTCCAAAACGGATTCGGATCTGTTTACCAAGCAACCCTTAGTATTTGGTAATTTTGTAATCCATATTTAAAAACAAAATGACCAATGATTTACAAAACTAAGCTATTAACTACTAATGCATTAAAGAATTAAGAATATATAGGTAAAATCACATGATGTTGTAGTTAAGAAAATTATTAATTTCTTAATTAATGAAAACATTGACTATTTTCTTAAATCATCTTTCAAGAACTATCTATTTGCTCAATGTTGTCATATAATAGTGTTTGTTTTGGAAAAAAAAAAACATGTGGTAAACTATAAATTATTTTCTTCAAAAAACACATAATTATTAGTTTTTTTTTTATATTAAATCTAAGCAGTATGATTTTTTAAAAAAATTTCAAAATCCAAAGCAGTACAAATACAAATCCACTTACATCAACATCAATTATTGTACGTATAGTATATTAGAGTATAAAATTAAATATTTGACAACTTGAGTTCAAACTCCTGGCCAACTCTCTAATTATACCACATGTTGGACTTTTTATACATTATGAGCTTAATTATTTAATGTAGGATTATAAAGGGTCAGTTAAGGATTTAGCCATTTTGCAATATATGTTTTAAAGATTTAGCCCACGTTTTGAAATATTAGCAAAATAGCCATCAGGTCAATATCTAAAAATCAATGACTAAAGAAATAAAATTTGTGACTAAATAAATAAAATACACAGTCATAAAATTTGTGACTATAGTCACAAAATTTTAGAAAATTTGAAATAAACACAATAAAAAATTTAAACATTCATTAACAAAATAACCAACTCACAAATAAATGATTGCCTATACAACTAATTTCATAATTCTTATTACTAAATATAAAATATCTTATAAATAACACAAAAATATGCAACCAAATAAGTCACAAATTTCATGACTAGAGACACAAAATTTTAGACAATATTGTCTGCAACAAACAACAAAAACAGAATTCAAAAAATTCATGACTGCAGTCTCAAAAATCTAGACACGAATGTATGGCTATTTTGCTAATAAAAGCAAACATAGGCTAATTGTTAAAAACATATATAAAAAAATGGCTATTTATTTAAAAAACCGTTCTTTTAATATCCCACAGTCCGACCCACACACGACTGGTTTGGAAGGTGGGCCAGCATTTAATTTTTATTCGGGTGAGTTGCAAAAATATGTCAAAATTAAATGTTTGTTTTAAATGATAGTCTATGTTTCAAAAAATTAAAAAAATAGCCATGTTACGAATTGTATAACAGAAAAATATCACACAAAATATAACAGATCTATAAGTATTTGTAAGATGTTATTTAACACTTCAAAAAATAATGAGTAAATCTTGAAGTGTTACAAAATATCTTACAAATATTTACAAATGTGTTATATATTGTGTGACACTTTTCTGTTATATAATTCATAACATGGCTATTTTTTTAATTTTTTGAAACATAGGCTGGACTTTAAAAACAAAAATTTTTTTTGGCTATTTCCTACGATTTCCCTTTTTATTCTAATATAATTGTTGACTCACTTCTCATTAGCATAAGCTTTTGGTATTAATCTGTTTTCTAATTAATATAAGAAAAAAATTGTTACATCTTCTTGTGTGAAAGGAAATTAAAAGATTAGATACATTTTAGAGTAAAAGGTTAGATACATTTTTAAATGAAAGGATCTATAGAGGAAGTATGACATGCATGAGTGGTAATCTAATAATATTTATCTTTCTACTTTCAGATGGGATTTTGGGAATCAAAGAAAACTTTGTCAACACGTTGAGGGTGGCAAAATATAAAACTAAATTTTTTAAATTACAAACATTAAAAGTTGTCATTTTTATTGGTGTGAAAATATCATAATTATCCTTTGTGTTTGATTAAAATATCACACTCCACCGTGAGTTTTTGCACTACAAAAATTTCACTATATCTGCAATTGATTAATCAGGGCGCGGATCAGTCGTGGATAGTTAAAGATTAAAAAAATCACTCACGAGCTAATCACGTATATCATAGATTAGGTTTTTTATAACTGAGAAGCCTATTATTACAGATAGGGTTTTACGACCTGCGACTGATATATTAGTCGCAACCATAGACAACTTCTCGTTGTGCTAGTGGCAATTATCTAATCCGCTATTCGCGGCTGATCTATCAGTTACAAAGAGTTTTTTTTTTTTTAAATATGACATTTTACGCGAGTAAATACCTAGTTGTTATATCAAACTAGCCGGTTATTTAACTCACTCTTTAAGTCCCTCATGGTGGATAGTTAAGGATTGAAAAAATCAGTCACGAGCTAATCACGTATATCATTGATTAGGTTTTGTGCAATTGAGAAGCCTATTACAGATAGTGTATTACGATATGCGACTGATATATTAGTCGCAACCACAGACAAGTTCTCGTTGTGCGAGTGGCAATTATCTGATCCGCTATTTGTGACTGATCTATCAGTAACAAAGAGTTTTTTTTTTTTTTTTGAAATATGATATTTTACGCAAGTAAACACCTAGTTGTTTTATCAAACTAACCGGTTATTTAACTCACTCTTTAAGTCCTTCTTATTCTTACGATTATCTAATAATTTTCTATCTTCTCTTTGAGGATTAATTAGGTTGTGAATGCTCAATGAGGTCGTTAATACACTCTCCCGAGCTACAATATTAACGTCCCAACAGAATTAATAATCTCCCGACAATACGCAAAACCACTCCCGAACCATGAAATTGAAAAATGCTAGAAATATTGTAATAATGATCAAAGAACTACAATGAATGAAATAGACATTAATAAGACCAAGGTTCCATGGCATGTTCAAACGAAAGCTACATATTTCCCTTGAACCACAAAATTACCCACACATCAGTCACAATATTCATCACAAAATCCAAATCCAAAAATACATTATATTTAGTACAAAATGAAATTTAAAAATAAAGGAGGAAGAAAAGAAAACTCTAGAGCTCAAAAGCTCAGGGAGATGGAGGAAGAAAGCTTCAAGTCTTCATTGGAGCTAGGAATGTCAATGGAAAATTATGGGGCTAGAAATTCATTCTCCAATTCCAAGTCCACACCTAAAATCATTCTCCATCCCCCCTCGATTCCCATCTAAATTGTATTGAAGATGAAGGTGGAGAATCTCTATTGGATGACCTACATCCATTCCCTTTCCATTAACAAGTAAAAAAATTTCTAAAAAACATTACCCTAAAATAACCAATAAAATTTATAAGTGTTGCGAAACGTAAGCCGATTTTTTTTTAATACAAAAAGTATTCTTGTTTTGTTAGAAAATAGATAAATTTAAACTCTATTGAAAATAGATAAATTAGAAGAAATTTTAAATAATTAAATAATTAGAAGTGAATTATAAATTTATATTTTTAAATATATAAGTATATAGAGCTCCATGGAGCAAATAATACTCCCTCCATCCCCGCTCCGTTTAGCTTTGGAAGATAAATTTTACCTCCATCTTCACTATATTCTCCATATAAATTCTCAATCTCCAAATAAATGTAGCGGATCACGACGTATATCCATCCCGGTCGGGAAATTTGACATTCCTAATTGGAGCTCTTCCTTCTCAAGCTCCTCATTATGTCCTCCAAATACTCCCAAAAAAAAATCCCCTCTAATTCATGTGTTTTTGGCTTTTTAAGATGAAACCTAGTGCTTGGGGTCATCTAGCTAGTTCGTCCATTTAACATCCAATGCCCAAGATTGGCCCAAATCTCGAATAGGTGGCAAGTGGAACTCGGGATTCGAACTTCCTTGCACGACGCGTTCGCCCTTTTATAACCATGAACACGTCGCGCTCCAATATGCCGGGAACATGTTGGTGGGGAGCGCATTGCATCCCATCGGGATCAAAAGGGCTCTGTTTTTGGCCCATGTTGAACACTACGTGTTGGGATCGCGTTGAACCTTCAAAGCTCGTTTTTTGCGCGCTCATTTTCTTTGCTTTTCCACTTGGGTAGCTATGAAGCTTGCACAATACCTAACACGAGATCAAAATAACATAAACTTGAGGACTCTCATAGATATCAAGCCAAAATATTTTCGACAGCAACACACTCTTGGAGAGATAGAAAAGTCTTTATACATATTTTGGAGAGCAACACACTCATCGTAATTATATGTATAAAAACTTTTCTATCTCTCTATTTTACTTAATTTTACCAAATAAGAAAAGGTCATATCATTTTCTTTCCTCTTCATCATACCGAACACCATAAGTAAAAAAAGAAAATGTTTTCAGTCCTTATTTCTTTCCCTTGTAAGTTTTTTATTATTCTTATTTTTGCTTTTTTTAATTCCTCCTTACAATATTTTTAATTTCTTAATAATTCTTAAGTCAAATAGTGACTGGTCGCAAAGGAGTGATTGAGTGGTCAATATTTGATTATGAAGAAGAGTTTGGCTTCCATGAGTCGTAAAACTTGGAAACTAGATCGATTTTTCACTTCATTTACTTAAGTCTTGAATGGTTAAAGTTTATTTAACTTTCATACATACATACAGAGACATAAAATATATGAACAGAGACACATTAATATATCTCACTACAAGAGACAACAATTTTTATTTGTTTACAAATACCTTCACGTACAATTTATTTACTTGTAAATAAATCTCTCTCTCATATATCATTTTCCTTCGCAATAGCGAGATCATATAGACATTAAGCATATAAACATCAAGCCTTTTATGCTAATAATGATATATATCTTCTTTTTTCATTTTTTTATATGTCAGATTGAGCTTTCTGGATTGCACGCGTTGAGTTTATTTGAGTTGAATATTGAAAGGTTATGGCCAGATTTTGATCGCAAGCTTCTAGCAACTACTTCTTATATGGAAAACCTTACAATCTTAACAGTTAGCGAATGCAATAAGTTGAAGTATTTAATCTCTTTTACGATGGCTGAAAGGCTTGTGAAGCTGAAGAAACTAGAAGTGGCAGAATGTAGTGAAATGGAATGTATTGTAGTTGTCAGAAAGAGATTGGACGGAGAAGATCAGCGAAGCTCGAAGCAGATTTTGTTCCCTAAACTGACATCTATTTGGCTTGGGAACCTTTCAGGCCTCAAAAGCTTCTGTCAGGGTGCCGATGATTGCATCCAACTTCCGGCCTTATTAGAGCTGCACATATATACTTGTCCCGAACTGAAGACATTTGTTGATAAGCAAGGAGAGAACGAGCTAGCAACAAAATCTTTCTTCCACGAGAAAGTAAGTTTTATATTGAGGGTCTAGCTATTTGGTATTTGACCATTTTCTAATCCATGTTTTAAAGAAATAACCAGCCTTCAAAAAATTTAAGAAACTAGAGCTTAAAAATTTAAAGACATAAAGGTAAAATCATAGCATCATTTAGTTATGAAAATAGTTATTTCTTTAAATAATGAAAACATTGGTTATTTTTTTAAAACATCATTTGAAAAATAACTATTTGCATTATAATCTTTTTTTTTTATATATTTATTACATTAATTTAATTTTCAAATCTTGTAATATATTTCAGCGTCATCACGACGACTATTACAACACTATTATGCAACAAATGAAAAGGGGAACCAATATTGAACCAAACCTTAAAACTAAATGATGACAAGTATTTTTCCACTAAAAACCATAATTACTGAGCCAAAAATTTGTTGTCTCCTAAGTAAATATTTTAGATACAAGACTATAATTGGAGTGCTTTTGTTGCACCAAATAAGAAGGATACGTAGGATTATACTATATTATTAATTAGATTAGTAATCCCATATTTGTTGTATATGCTTATATAGGACTACTAGATTAACTTATATTATGTGCAGATGGATCAAATTTTACTCAAATATTTCAGAAAACAAGAAGCCTGTATTTTGCTTATATAGGAATTGTCTCATAAAAATGTAATTCTGTTTCCAGATGATTATATTTCCCAGGCTGGAATGCTTACGCTTGTATGTAATAAATATCACAAAGTTGTGGGAAGATCACAGACATTCAGTACTCACTTGCATGCCGAATTTAAAAGTGTTGGATGTCAGATGGTGTGATAATTTGAAGTATCTCTTCTCTTCTACTGTGTGTACAAGTCCTATCCCACTTGAGCGTCTTTGGATAGAGTCGTGTAAGGGCATGGAAGAGGTTGTAGCAATCACAGAAGAACCTAGAAGCAAAGCCATGTCAGCATTAAGTGTTTCATTATTATTTTCCAAGCTAGAATTTCTCACTCTTTATGCTCTCCCAAAGCTCAAACAATTTTGCAAAGGAGACATTGTTGAGTTCCCATTGCTGTCAGAACTGAGGATACACAGGTGTTCTGAACTGAGGGCATTCATTGTTGACTCTACGGCTAATGAAAAACAACTTGAAGAAATGGACAAACAACCTCTCTTCTCACATAAGGTAATTTTTTCTTAATTTTGTTTTAATCTCTTTTGAGTTTTGCGTTATGTAAGGCCTTCTTTTATCTGATGACTTTAATCGGAGATTGTACACTAAGTTATACTTGTGATGATATTTTGTTTATTCACTAAAGCTTGAGTAATCAATTTGTAGGTTATTTTTCCTTGCCTACGACATGTGGAGACTGACTGGAAAGAAGCCATAGATGAGATATTTGGACCAAGTCAATTTCCAAGTAAAGAACTTAAAGAACTTCATGTGAAATGCCCAACTCACGATGAGCCAATTTCTCTCTCGATTTTAGAAATTCTTCACAGATATCCAAATCTTGAGACACTTAATTTGAGTGGTAGTTTTGTGAATATCAAAACATGCCAACATGATGACCAGGATGAACGAATACTCTCACAGAGCCTTGCCCGACCCCTTATGTCCTTCCACAATTTGACAGAGCTAGAAGTATCAGAATGCCATGAATTGACATATTTATTAGATTCCTCAGTAGCTAGAAGTCTTGCACAACTCAAAGCAATGAGCATAAGGAGTTGCGGGAAAATGAGAGACATAATTAGAGACTGCGAAGAAGGTGAAACAACTGAAGATGAAGCTTTTGTTTTCAAGAGATTGGAGATTTTAGTGCTTTATGATTTGCCCACTCTCAAAAGCTTCTACTCTGGAAATAATGCCATGATGTTCCCGAAGCTGGAAAAACTGATTTTGAGTCAATGCCCCGAGATGAAGAGTTTCTCCCATGGAATTATGACCGCCTCATTGTTGGTAACAATCATTACAGAGATAAAGCTGGAAAGTTGGACGTGGTTGAATATTAATATCTTGAAAGAGTGTGTTGTGCCTATAAAAGAATGTTGGAATGGTGATGTTAATACAACCATTAGGAAGCTGTGGGAGGAAAGTTCAAATTCATCGTCTCAACAGTCCTCTTCTGTCACAGTATGCTCACTGATCCATTCTCGTAAATAACTTCTTTGATGATAAAAAAGCAAGAAATTTCTACAAATCACTAATTAGTTTCTTTTAATGTTCTTCTTTGTGGAACTATGTTTATTGTCTACCCTGATCTAAGCGAAAGCTCCCAATCCCATATCTTTTACTCTGTTTACATAAAAGATTTTTTTATTCTTATTTGATAATTGTAATTTAATTTTAGGTTGTTGAGGATTGCTCTGGAGAAGGTACCTCTACAAAAGGTGCTGGAATGTAGACACTATTGGTACAAACCTCATTCCCTACTAGTTATTATTCTAATTAAGAGCGACTTTCAAATTAATTTTGTACAGTTTTGTATTTGTTGCATATGTACGCTAATGAACTTCGTTTATTTTCTTCAAAAACAATTGGCTTTCGGTTCTCTTTCAGAAAAGTTACAACTAACACAAATTGTTAAGATTTATCATTAAGTTAATATATTAAATGTCATAGTATCCCTTGGTTTTTTATGTGAGTGATGCTCTACTATACAGATAATAATTTAAGAATAATCTAAATTTTGGTAGTAACAAAAGCCTAAATTAAGAAATTAATTTTTGTGGATTGGATTTATCTTACAGCACTCGAGTAGACAATAACATGCATCTTTGCTTTGACCTCATCAGATTTTAAATTGGGCCGTCTATTTTTATTCTATTAAGGACAAAATTGGAAAGAAAAAAAAAAAGCTTAGTAACAGGTTGGTTTATTAAAAATAAGGGAAGATTTGGCTTTTAGCTATTTTTAAGCTCATGTTTTAAGAATTTAGCCATAGTTTAACGAAATTAAGGAATTAGTCATTTTCGTTGTGTAACAATTTTTGTTACCCGTGTAACAAATTTTGATACACCTTGTAACAAAAATTATTACACAGGTAACAAAAATTGTTACACAACGAAAATGACTAATTCCTTGATTTCGTGAAACTAGCTAATCTTTAAAAAAATAACAAAATATTAAGCTAAATCCTTAAAAATCTCTAAAAATAAAAGTATATATCTATTTGGTAAGCTATAACAATTTTTATTCTCTGTAGTTGTTTATTTTGTTGTTCAATTCTAATATGTTTTATAGATTCCGTGTGAGGACGTCCACAGCTAAATGAATCAATATCAGCAAGTGGTCGAATTTGAATTTCTGAAAGTTGGTATTGTAATAGCATCATCCAAAATCAAAGTAAGACAGGTTTTGTATAAGATCGATGTACTCTTCTCCATTTTCTTTTGTATTGAATTTTAAACTTCCAAAGTGTGTTTTTCGATAATTTATAAAATGCTTTCACTCTCACGTAACTAAATAATGTTCTTGCTTATGCAGATTTATTTTCTAAGTTTGGTGGAGAAGTATCAAAAGATTGGTCTCCTACTTGAATGAAAATGAAGAGTGAAGTAGAAAAAGGAAAAAAGAAGGAAAAAAAATTAAAAAGAAGCCAGTTTCATTGTTTTCTTTTGCTATTATTCATATATTCTTCTCGTGTGAATGGAGTTGTGTGGACACCCCATTGTATTTGCCTTAAAGCTATGTTTGACAAGAAAGGGCATTCATCAAATCTCTCACTATCCAGCAGCTAGAACTCTTTTGATTAGTACTTAAAGAAAAATAACTTGCACGTTATTAATACAACATAATAATCTGTTTCCGAGTATGTCGGAAAGGATTAGTAAAGTTTGGTATTGTCTTTTGCCAATAAAGTTCCCTATAAATCTCATCTGGTAATTGAGTTTGTTATAAAGATAGCGAATATCTTGAAGGAAAAAAGAAAAGAACTCAATTGTAACGACCCAACTTTTCAAAATTGTTACTTTCTACTTTCTTTATTCTTTTTTCAGAAATTTCTCGAAATTTTTTTTCCCTAAGTACCTTCAAAAGTTTTTTTTCCCTAACTACCTTGAAAAATTTCTCGTAATTAGATTTCCAACAGCCTTTGGATTATAATAATAAACCAAATGCTATAATCTAACACAAACATTGACATCTGTGTTTGGTGAGGTAATTTGATATCTATTTGTTTGCGTAAAGAAACTATATTTGGTATATGCTTTTATTGCCCATTTGGATTGGTTTTCCTCTAATTCAGCTGCAGAGGTCTCCAATATAGTTTCGAGTTTGTAACAGAAATCTCAGTCGCAAGATTCGTTGCCACCATACGAACAAAGCACCAACCTTACTGCAAGTCTCTCTCTTCTATTAATGTCTTTCAATTGTTTTTCGTAACTCCTTTTTCTTTGTGTTTGTCTCAGGGCTTGAACCAATTAAGGCCCCAAAAGAGTGAAAAAAAAAAAACAACAACAACAAAAAAACATGTACAAGGATAATAAGCAACATTAGGACCATAATGAAGGACATTGAGCTTCTTGGTATGCTTGATTTCAGTTTTTTATTTCTTGCCAAACAAATCTCTTGTTCTGACTCATTTAGACATCTTAGTCTAATACGATGTAACTCTGATTTGAATTTCTCGGGTAGGAAGGTTTCGTATAAAGTTTTGTTAATTTAGTTTAACAAATTAAAATTATGATGGTTGTACTTTCTTAGTCAAAGCTGCAGACAATTATATATATATATATATATATATATATATATATATATGTATATGTATGTATATCTTTGGATCTCGCATAGAAATTTGGTTTGTGGAAGAATATTTAAGTAGATAGATTTGTCTAAAACAATAACATGTTGCTACAGAGTACTAATTGGAGTTGCTTCAACGCTGTGATTTCTTCGAGTTGATAATTTGTGTATGCATGATTCTACGGGTAAGCCTGATCCAATAGCCTTAAGGCTCTTTATTGCTTCTTCGAGGAGTGCGGATCAAGTGAGTTTGAAATTCTAGAAACAATCTGATGCGCCTCCTCCTCTTAGGAGGGATTAGGATTAGGATTAGGATTAGGATAAGGATAATTATTTAATTATTTAATTGTTTTAATTATTTTCAGTTTAGGATAATTATTATTATTATTTTCGGAATTAATTATTTATTATTTTAGAATCCTAATTTTATTAGGTATTAGGGTTACTATAAATACCCTATTGTAATCTTTCCCAAAGGGAGGAAGAAATAATTTAAGTTTATTATTATTAGTTTTATTTTATTAGTTGTTTATATTAGACTTTTACGTTAGGCAAGGGGGAGTTGGTATTTTTCAGCAGCTTGTTGGTATTTTCAGCAGCTTGCTACTACCAGGTCCTATCAATTTGGTATCAGAGCCTTAGTCTGGGACCCATGGCACAAGCAAAGAAGATTGAAGCATTGGAGGAGCAACTTGGCTCCATGGGCAGCGAATTCAGTGCTTTTAAAGACACTATGAGTGGATTGGAGGGCCGGATTGAGGACAGACTTGAGGGCCGGTTTTCGTCCATGGACGACCGATTCTCACCCCTTGAAACGTTGCTGCGGTCAATGGCAGAGCAGCGGACCGCTGCTCCACCGATTACACAGGTAGAGGCGATGCGAAGAGTGCCGGTTACGGGAGAAGCGTCGCGATCAGAGAATGGTCACGTTCCGCCGGCCGCCTCCACGGGGATATTGTCGGCAGAAGGGTACCCGCATGTGCGGCCGGGCGCTCCGCCACCAGTTGGGAACTCGCAAGCTATTCCGGGGCTGATTTGGCCGCAGGCAGCGGCGCACGGGCCAATGTTCGCTAATGCCGCAGGGGAGGTGACGCGAGCAAAGGGGTCTCTTGGCACAGCGACCACTTGGGAAGGTATCCCGGTAGGTTGGCCACCAGGAGGGCACCACGGGTTTTCCGGTGCACCAGTTTGGCCTAATGGCGGCGGACCTGGGCATCCATGGCCACCGGGGGGCGGCACTGGAACTGGGACGACGGGCCCAGCAGGAAGCGACGGCCAATTTTTGGGCTACGATAGAATGTTCCAGCAGGCGGGCTCGAACACAGGGTCTGCACTCCACGGGGTCGTCAACGGGGGAGATTCCGGACACTATTGGCCGGGACCTATGGAGTCGGAATTTGGCAGAGTCGCTCGCGGGAACGGGGGAGCTCGCGGGGCTGCTGGTTTCGATGCACGTATTCGCAAACTCAAAATGCCGGTGTTTGAAGGGTCTGACGCGCACGACTGGGTGTATCGCGTGGAGCGGTATTTTGCGGTTAACGGCCTCAATGAGGCGGAACAATTGATGGCGGCAGGACTATGTATGGAAGGCCGAGCTCTGGCATGGTTTCGATGGCGCGAAGAGCGGAGCCCGATTCGATCATGGGGGGAATTTAAGGAAAGCGTGGTAGAACGATTTCGTTCGGTACAAGATGGAAGCCCGAAGGAGCAGTTTTACTCACTCGTTCAGACGGGAACGGTTATGGACTATCGCAACCGTTTCGAGTTACTCTCGAGCCAAACGAGTTGAATTTCGGATTCTGATTACATGGCCAATTTCTTGAAGGGTTTGAAGCCGGAGGTGAGGGCAGCAGTACGTACGCTCAATCCACGCAATTTAGCGAGTGCAATGACAATGGCTCAGTTGGTCGATGACCAACGACGCTTCGAACGGGCGGGTCGGGGACCGTTGGTAGACGAGTCTCGACCCCCGCTATCAGGCCGGCCATCTCTGTTGGGGCAACGCGACCAAGGGCGCGTAGAGGCGGCGGGACCAGTGCAAGGGGGGATGCGGCCGGCGGGAGAGTTTATGCGCCTCACCGAAACAGAATATCAAGCTAAACGAGCGAAAGGATTGTGCTTCAAATGTGACGAGCGCTTCGTTCCGGGCCACCGCTGTAAGAATCCCACCTTACAAGTATTGTTGATGGACGATGAGAATGACACAATCGAGGAGAAGGGTGACGGGACGGAGGATGAGGGCGACCATCAACACCTCGATATGGCTGAGGTGACTTTGAATTCGGTGGTGGGGTTAACACCGAGTAACACTATGAAGGTACGAGGTAGAGTGGTCGATCGGGACGTGGTGGTACTTATCGATAGTGGTGCCACACACAACTTCATCTCCGCTCGTGTGGTAGAGAAACTTGGCCTCCGGATCGAGAAGGGAGCCTCGTATGGCGTTACATTTGGCAATGGGGCGATGGAGCGCGGCCGTGGCATATGTCGGGGAGTGGTATTGACGTTACCGGAGATTCAAGTTCACGCCAATTTCCTACCCCTACCATTAGGCAGTACGGACTTGATTTTGGGAATGGCGTGGCTCCAAACCTTGGGCACAATGGCAGTAAATTGGAAGAAGTTGACCATGCAATTTGAAACCAAGGGGAGACAAGGCACACTCAACGGTGACCCCAGCTTATGTCGCTCGCTGGTCTCCTTGGAAGCGCAGCGACAAATTATCCCGAAAGAGTAGGAGGCGGTTTGGGTCGCGCTACGCCGCCTCGGGGCGGACACCGTGGCTGA
Source organism: Boehmeria nivea var. tenacissima (assembly GCA_018132145.1). Lineage (NCBI taxonomy): Eukaryota > Viridiplantae > Streptophyta > Magnoliopsida > Rosales > Urticaceae > Boehmeria > Boehmeria nivea. The sequence continues at coordinate 7,403,408 of CM030882.1, forward strand.
TCAATCCAAAATTTCAGCCATGGTAGATTGGCCGGTGCCGAAGGCATTGAAGGGGTTACGGGGATATTACCGACGTTTTGTAAAAGGGTATAGCGCTATTGCCTGGGCGTTAATGAAGCAACTTGGGAGTCGTTTGAGGAGCTGCACCTACAGTTTTTGGAATTCAACCTTGAGGACAAGGTTTCTCGTTGGGCGGGGAGTAGTGATGCGCCTCCTCCTCTTAGGAGGGATTAGGATTAGGATAAGGATAATTATTTAATTATTTAATTGTTTTAATTATTTTCAGTTTAGGATAATTATTATTATTATTTTCGAAATTAATTATTTATTATTTTAGAATCCTAATTTTATTAGGTATTAGGGTTACTATAAATACCCTATTGTAATCTTTCCCAAAGGGAAGAAGAAATAATTTCAGTTTATTATTATTAGTTTTATTTTATTAGTTGTTTATATTAGACTTTTACGTTAGGCAAGGGGGAGTTGGTATTTTTCAGCAGCTTGTTGGTATTTTCAGCAGCTTGCTACTACCAGGTCCTATCACAATCCTTACGAGAGTGAGGATAAAACATGTTCATTGTAAGTAACAAGGCGCTTCTGGTTTAACAAAAACAGTTGAGTGTACTGGGAAGAAACCCGAAACTTTATATTAAGCTTAGAGTGCTTTTATGGCTCAACCATCTTTTTTAACATGCTCGCACACAATTTAGCGCAAAGGCGCATAGTTAGATTCGGATTTCTGTTACACTCTCTTATGAATCTCAATTTCCCTTGTGGATATCATCTAGGCGAAACATGATGCGTAAAACTTGAAATTATTGTTCCGAGATTGCATTTTCAATTCCCAACATGATTAACTCATATGTAAGTGTAAGTTTTATTTCTTCTGTCGCTTTGACATGGAAACAGAAGAAGGCATTGGAAAATAAGAAAGTTGCTTCCCTCAGTGGAAAGGTACGATGGACCTTTTTGCTCTTGTTTCATAGACATAATTTTGCACTTAGTTCCAAATGAAGAACTAAGCGTATTTATTGTACCGGGACTAAAGCTCTATATATGAATATAATTCGTTCTTTCTTCTGAGATAGCCGCAAAAACAACAGCGACTACCCCTTAGTGTAGCAAAAGGGAGGATGCTGAAACAGAAGCAAAGAGAAGAGAAGATGCAACAAGAGGTGTCAAAATAATTTCCATTGCTATATTGATTTCTTTTACTTCATTGTTAGTGTTTCGAGACATAGCACTTACCCCAACTACTGTAATGCGTGTAGAGGATGATTCTTTGGTGTTTTGGTGGAAACTATGGAGGCGGCTCTAAGAGATCGGAGTCGAAGCGCCTGCCCCAGGATCGGGTTCTGAAGTCAACCGAAGGCAACTTTAGGAACGGTGTGCTCAACGTGAAGCATTTGTTGTAAGCCTTGTTAGTGTTTCTATTATTGGCATTGTGTTTGCAAATTAATTCTCAAATATCATATTTTTATTGCTTGATTGATTTGCCTTTATTGCTTGGTTGATTTGACTTGATTTTGAGAGAGTTGGAATTCATTGGCTTCATATCACCATTACACTCTTATTTCTCTATGTTTGGAATGTTAATATTCGGCATTTATTGGAGATTTCGTTTGGTCATCTTTTGAGAGATTCTGCATGGGTATTCTTGAGGGTGTTACTAACAGACAGGTTGAGACACCCTGTTTTAGTGTTGGAAACACCCGGTCTGGCGTACGAAGAAGGAAAGTTTCTAGAAGGTTGTTTGACCAAGCTTCTGGTGATTATCTCTACAGCTCATGAACGATTATTGCTGATGTTCTCACTTAATGAAGAAATATTCCCTGAAGTAATGAAGATCATTTGACACAATTAATTGAATAATTAATGTGTGCTCTTTATGGAAAAGTCTCTCTTGGCTTGTTCCTTTTATTCTCAAGTTGAAGACATTTTTCGTGATGCACTTACTTCGTATTCTTGAGAGTCTGCACTTTTCTGAGTTTGAGAGAAAAGAGAGTGAGAGAGAATTTTGTATGTATTCCTTCTTGTGAGAGAGAAGAGTGTATTTGGTGAGGGTGTGTTTTATGGGTATTACTCAATTGTAAACTGAATGAACTTAGTGTCACACGGGAGTGTGTTGTGAAGGACGAGGGGATCTCGTCAAGGGTAGATCATTAGGTCAAAGGGGAAGCGGCGGAAGAGAGTGGAGGGATTCCAATCTTGTATAAGTCCGTGAGTCCTTGTTTGGACGTTTCTAGTGGGTCTTTTACATCTGGGCGTGGCCCCGCAGACGTAGGCGTTGCCGAACTGCGTAACCAATTCTCCTGTGTCATTTTTATTATTCTGCTCATTTTATTATTCTGCACCCAGTATTGTTTATCTTGTTTTAGTTACACCCTGTATTCTTTGTTGGTGTTTCTGACATTAACAAAGAACACCTTCTAACAAAACGATTCTTACAAGCCTGACGAGCTTCGTAATGGAGTACACCAATTTTGTTTGCCTGTTTGATCATCTCCAGTCCGATAAAATGAACACTTACCTACATCTTGGGTCGTAAAAAAAAAAAAAAAAGTAGAGAAAACTCATATATAATGTGGCACTATAAATATTGTACAAATTATATTTTATTATGTCATGAATGATGAGAAAATTTGATCTCATATCACATTTAATATTAGGGTTATTTGCATTGGTTGTCGTCAGGGAGAACATGCGATCAGCGGAGTCCACGGCTTAGATTTGCGGCGGGGACAACACCGGTGGCTTACACAGATTTGTGCTGCCGTTGGAGAGGCGAGGGAGGTGGCGGGGAGGGAGGCGGCAGGTGAGGGAGGCGACGGTGACCTCGGGGCTGAGGGGAGGGAGGCGACAGCGAGCTCGGGGCAGAGGCGAGGTTGTCGTCGTCACGGAGTTAGGATCGGCCCCACAGCTGCCGGCATACGACGAGAGCGTCGAGAAATGGTGGAGTCGCAGTGGTTGATGTTTCGTCGGGGTTGACGAGGGAGACGACGGCGTTGGGGGTCGCGGTGGTTGGAGGTTTGTCGGTTTCAAGCTCTCCTTTTTTTCAAGGCTGTGGTTTTGTTTGGGTTGATGATAAATTATTTCTCTTTTTTTTCAGTTTGGATTGATGATTTTTCAGTTTGGGTTGATGAATATTTTCTTTGAGGCTTTAACCTTATTGGGATTTTATTTAAGTTTGCTTGTTTGTTGTTTTTATTTAAATAATGTCACAGAGCTAATGCTACAAGGGTAGCCGTGTGTATGAACTGCAGCTGCATTCAAGGTCTCGTCAAGAACATTTTTTTTTTTTAAACAATGAAGAAGAAGATGGTTAGATCATTTCTTTTATTTTATTATCTATAAAGTGACTAAAATACCTTCAAAAAATGACTCACGTGAGAAGCACGAATGCGATTCCGTCCAAAAATAAACGAAAATTAGACGGAAGTACCCAATTGCTCCTATTTCGCGAAGACAGGGAACCAATTGCTAAAAAAAAAGGTTAAGGGCCATATTGTCACCGTGCTATAAGAAGAGGGGCCACCAGTGCAAATAAGTTTAGCAGCGTATGTCATTATTATATCTCAGCGTATGTCAATCAAATTTACTACTAAAAGATAGTGTAAACTGTAAACATTTTTTTAAAGTGATATTTTTCAAAATAAGTTGTCTAGATTTAATTTTTCAATATTTCTATGAATGATTGACAAAGATCGCAAAATAAGATGAAAAATGGTTGTATATAATTTCTAGTAATGGTATATTTGAGTACCGCCAATATTATTTGGAATGTGTATCAATGTATTGAGGTAACTCGGGAGTTTAATTATTGAGATGGTTGATGAATTAATTTTTGGGGTTATCTATACAAATGTCCTTCGATGTTTTGCTATTGTTACAAGTTGCACCCTAATATTTTAAAATTGTCATTCTTGCCCCCTAAAATTTTAAAAACTTATAAATATGTCCCTTCTGTCACAATTCGTAAAAAAAAAAAAAGTTTAGTGAATTAATAATGTGACAATAATCTGTTGGAACCGTTACAAGTTTTTGAAGATCAAACGTCTTAAAATTAAAAAAAAATTATAGTAATTGATTCTATAGTTATTTTCACAAACACCCCTTTATGTTGTCTTTTATTCTCAAAATGCACTCTAATTTTTTACAATTTTGTATTCATACTCCTTAATTTTATTTTTTTATAAATTAAAATAAAAGGGATGAACTTATAATGTTTTCAAACAATAAAGCACTTTTTTGAAGTTGAAGATGAAAGTTGGGTTCGGGACTATGGGTATATAGGACTATCGGCTTTGGGCAAATGACTCTATGCTCTCTCGTACTCGGTTGAATACATTATCTATAAAAAAAAAAAAAAATTGCTCCTAATAATTCCCATCTAAGGATTAGGACTAGGACATTGCAGAATGTCAATTTACTTTGCCCTTCTAATTTAGCTCTGAAAAACCAAAACATCTTTCTTTCTCTCTCTTGACTAAACTGTATCTCAAAGACCAAATATAGTTGCGAAGTTAAAACCAAGCTTGCTTTTGTCATCTCTTCCAATACTGTGTCTATGATAGCGATTTACCGCAAGTATACGGATCGCACAAGTAATAAAGTGGACTTTGAGTCCGGATATCGTCTCCACAGGGATTGATTGGGTCGGAAATAAGAATCGAGTATTGCCTCGCTTGTCCTACTTACTATCTAGACTAATAAGTCGAATGCGAAATATTAAATTAAAACTAAGATTAACTTTAACTAGGTAATTAATTAAATTGACAGGAAAACAATAATTAAAAGTGGGTTCAATGGTTCAGTTACTTTCCCGTCCCTCGTGACTTCGCTCATTAACCATATTGATTAACTTTAACACTCTCGTCGCCCTAAAGCTCTAAAATCACCCGTTACCCCTCTCGGGCGTTAAACGGATCCTATGCTACTCAATTAAGTCAATATCTCTATCCAACCTATTGAAATAACATGCATTAATACCCTTATCATTGGCCGCGAAGCTCTCGATCTCCTCTCAGACTCACGAGTGCTAAATCACACATTAATCATTCCAATTTGGTTTGTAACCCTCTCGGGCTTACTCACACAAACTACATCAATCAATACATTGCAACCCAACCTAATGACAATTGAATGCACTATATTGTTTGATAAAAAATCACAATGAAAATGAAAGCATTAATCTCAATCAACGTGCAAACAAGAATGTAGAAAATTAACTTCAACTAGTTAAGAGTTCCTCGCAAGGTCAAGGGAGAGATTACCTCATCCCTTGAACCACAAACTTGACAACTAATTTAGCACACTAATATTCACAAAATACAAATCCAACACATACAAATTCAATGAAATTAAAATGGTAGAGACGGAATAAGAAAATCAAACACTAATGAGCTCAAGAGCTCATAAAAATAGTGGCTCCCAAGCTTCCAAGCTCCATTGAAGTCTTCTCCCCAAGCTCTCTTGTGTCTTCTCTCAAAATCCCCCAAAAAATGGCCTTCTCTCCCTCAAATTCGAGCTCCCCCCTCCAAATAATAAAGCCCTAGTGTTCTTGGTTCATCTCCACCATTCATTTTTGCATCTAAGGCTGAAAATGGCCTTAGATGAGTCTGCTGTCTTATTGGTCGCGGCGCTATGAAGAAAAATTCTGGATAGGTCACGGCGTGATGAAGAAAAATGAAGAAAAATGAAGAAAATATTTTGCATATCGCACCGCGATCAAAACGCTCATTTTGTTTATGATTTGGTATATTGGCTTGATTTTGTGATGTGAGGGGGCTCGGGGTGGATCGTGGGCACACGTTGAGACTCAGGATGGTTCCGAGGGTGTGCGAAAACGTGTATTATGTCATTTTTTGACCAATTTACTCCAATGAATGGTATCTTTTCTCGTTTTGATCAATTAAACCTATAAAAGCTCAAAAACAACATCAAACCATTTGAAACTTGAGGATTCGCTTCGGGTTTTAGAAAAATTTAAGGGTAAATGAGTGTATTTAATTGCACTCATCAGTCTACATGAGGTGCTTCCATAGATCTTTGAGGCCACAGATTTTTTTAGATTGATCATCGCAGACAGCTTCCAAAGTCAGCATAGCAAGATTGGTGTGTTAATCTCTCTGGTGGGTCTCTAAAGTAATCCATAATTCCATTTACTTTTGTTTTGCTTTCCCTTTCGAATCTTTATTATTATTATTATTTTTTTTCCTGTTGCTGTCTTTCTCTCCACTTATTAGGGTTGTTGTTTTGATTTTATTAAGATGGAAAAGGTCAAGTGGTTAAACTTCGGCGGCAGTTAAATGTTTTCGAGGAAGATGAAGAGGTGCTGCTGAAGATACAATATTTTTAATCTTTTTTTTTTTTTATAATTATTTTGTGCTATGACTTACGAGTCAATACAATGTGTTAATTAGTGTTTTTGAAAAAAATGATTCTTAGACTATCTCTAATACAATGTCAAATTTATGTGCCAATGCTAAAATTTAATATTTTCGTATAAAAATATTTTCCAATGCAATGTTAAATTTGATATTAAATTTGACAAATGCTATACATGGTGTCAAATTTAACACCAAATATAGTATAATGTCAAATTTTGACATTTGAAGTACCCCATATTTGGGCAAATCATTCCACTCATTCTATTCCATTCCATACTATTCTAAACCATTCAACTTTCTAATCCTATAAACCATTTCATTTTTTTTAAACTTTCCAAATCCCTATACAATATCTTTAAATCTCAACCATATAAATCACTTCGAAATTCGCAAAGTTAAATCATTCTACTCATTTTTCTAACTATTTTATAAACCATTTTCCAAACTATTTTGACTATTCCAATAAATAGAATGTAATGGGCAAAATGGTTTGCCCAAACATAAGCGTAGACTATTAATTGATTAAACTTTAAGGTATTTAATTAAAAATTAATATTTTATTCAAAAAAATTTCCTCTTACTAAAAAGTCATTAGGATTATTTGTAGTCTTGTTTACTATCTGTAGCATCAACTATTTTTATTGATTTTTGCAACTAAAAAATAATAAAATAGCATTTAAAATAATATTTATGTATTGAAATATCAAATATTAAATATATTATTTTTATATTTTTGAGTGCCAAATTTAACGTTAATATTTGCATTAGAGATGGTACGCCAAACCCACATGCAAACAGCCAAACACGTTTTCCTTGTATTACGTCAACGAATATCTAACAATAACATGTCATTAATCCCTTGTTTATATAAATTAAACGGAATCAAATAACATAAACATGCTTCTCCAGTCAAAATAAAGTCAAAAGTAAAAGACGAAAAACGGACAAAAAAAAAAACTCTTGCCATGGGAAATGAAATAAAACCCATCCATGGAAAGTGATTTTGATTGGTTGTTATTCGGACAAAACAAAAGTGTTTCTCCATCTTTGAGTGTAACTCTCTCCGTTACATGGCCACTCTGAGCTTGCGGATCTCGTCGCCGGCGACGAACTCGGCGAGGCAGATATAGCGCAGTGGGTGAACTTGGGCGCCAAATCGGCGATGAAGGTGAACTTCGGGATGGAGCGGAGAGTCTTCTTTTTGAGGCCTTTGTTCGGCGGCGGAGGCAGAGGAAAGCAACAGTGGTGGAAGAGAACGCAGATACACCGCCGGAGAGGCGGCTGAGAAAGGCGCGCCGGGCGATGGCGACGAGGATAACAAAGAAGTCGGAGTCGACTGTGGGATGCGCCAGCGGCAAAGGCGGTGGAGATGACTCAACGGCGGACGACGAGTTGAGACATAAAGTTTGCTCCAAAGCTCTTCAGGACGGTGACGACAGTTTGAAGCGAACCGGATGGTTGCTCCGAAGCTCTTTGATGACGGCAATGGCGGTTCGAGGTCGGTCCAAATAAAAAGCTCTTCGACGACAACGATGGGGTTTGCCTCGAAGCTCCTTGACGACGGCAATGGCGGTTTGAGGCCAGACCAAATAAAAAGCTCTTTGACGACAATAATGGGGTTTACTTCGAAGCACCCCGGTGACAGTGACGGGATTTGCTCCGAAGCTCCTTGACGACGGTGACAACGATCCGCGGCCGAGCCAAAAGTTTGCTCCGAAGCTCTTCGACAATAACGACGACGGTTTAATTAGGCCGAACTTCTCTGCCATCATTACCAACAATATTTATGTCGGCGATGACGTTGTACGGAAGCATGCTTGTAGCAACCGGGGGCGTGGTTGCAGCAGTGAAGGATGAAGAGCAGAGCAGAGATACAGATATGAACCTGAAAAGGGGAGAAAATATCGGGTGGAACGTGGAACATAGTGATCAAAACCAAAGGAACCCTTTATTTTTCTTTTTTCTTTAATTTTTGTGCTCTTTTGAGTATTTTTGCGTTTATGTTTTTATATTTGTTTTTGTGCTCTATCTCTCTCCTCTCTATATTTCTTTTTCATTTTTATTAATTAACATTTCAAATTTATTTTTTCATTACATTGATTTTGAAAATAAAATCACCATCATTAGTCATAAATATTTTCTTCAATATTTTCGAGACCCATTATATAATAATTTTTGAGTTTTTTTATTTAACCAAACTTTTGGCTATTTTCTTCCACCATCCCCTTCTACTACACGCTGTCTCTCATGGCTAATATTACTATTCTTATCGGACCAATTCTACATGAAGGAATTGCTTTTGATCTAGAAATGATCCCAATAAAGAAGGAATTGCTTTTGCAGCGCCCACGTCTAAGGTTGTTCTCGATTTATTTAGACCAACTTCAATGCAAATGATAATGCCAATATTGAATTTAGCACAAGAAATGATTGAAATGTTATATACTATATACAATACTCCAACACACTAGTATCATTTTAATTGCTATTTTATAATCTTATTATTAATTAGTAGTACAACTCGACAAAAAATAATCAATATTAATCAATAGTAAGAAATACTACATGTAGTAATAATGACTTTTTGATATAAGAGATTTTTAATAATATAAAATTACAATTATAATATACTTTCACATTTAATGACGAAAAAGATGTCAATCAATACTCATTTTCAAATATCAAAATTTATCATGATGATATGTTTGGTGTGAAATTTTGTACCAAGTTAAGCATTTGTCAAATTGATATTTTCAATATAATAATCGATGTTGTAAATACACTCAAGTAGAATCCTTTGTGGGTGGAGATAGATTCTTCTTATATATGATCGCTCTTTGGGACCTTGTAAAGTGATTCTATTACGCGCATGATGGTGCGAAGAATCTAGAAATGATCTTAATTAAAAAAGAATTGCTCCTTGCGACTATGTAAATAGCGCCCAAATAAGCGCTCAATCAACGCACTTTGCACGCTTTGTACCGCTATATGGCAAGAAGTGTATGCACGCTTTCGTGATAAACCCTTCAACTCAGCACATAAACTTTTTAAGTAATATAACTTTTGGTTTGAGGTTTCTCATTAGCCTTATACTAACAAAAATTATAAAGAATTCGGCCAAAAAAAAAAACAAAAATTATAAAGAATAAATATATAAGGGAATATCTAATTAAGTCAAATATTTTTGTAAACATTAGTTTAATAAGTATTAGTATTGTCAAATATAATCAATTATAACTATTCAGTCTAATAAGTATTAAATGCAGTCGAACTAGAATTGTCCAATTACAACACCAAAACAACATTTCTCAAATGCAAGATAATTACATTCCTACCTTTCTACCTGCTGAGAATTTTGGGCAATAAAACATCACTGACTAGCCAAATCATGTTTGTCTTAGATATAATATAGCCCATGACCAAGGCCTAATTGCCATTATATTTTCAGTCAAAGTTCTACGTGTCTATTTTTTTTCCTTTTTTTGTCATCGTTATCAAATTTGCTTTGCTCAGCCGTACCACTCTCCCACTTCAGTCCAACTCATGCGCAAGAAAAAAGTATATTATTGCACTGATACGCCCTAAATTATACGTGTTGAGACAGTTTGGCATCTCAAATTTTTTTTTTTGGCAATCGACTCCCTAAACTTGAAAATCCGTCGCAATGTGACCCAAATCGCAAACGCCCGTTCAAAAGTGGACGGAAATAAGCATGTACCGAGCATGTACCGCATATCCGTCATCGCCTTCGTCGTCTACAATCGTCACCGTGACCTCCATCTTCGCCTTTACAATCGCCCCGACAAGCACGTCTTCGACGGAGCTTAGCAATGCTCCGTCGCAGACCTCGTCGCCTCCGTCCAAGATCCCTTTCCGCCGCCGCCGTCGTCAGGCCTGCAAAGCCGAAGGTCGTCCAGCAACCACGAATTGCGGCGCGATCGCTGTCGTGCAACGGCGAGGTGGAGATAATAATATTAATAATTTTTTTTATTTAAAACTACCAAAATACCCTAAAAAAAAAAGGCTCCCGTACGAAGCTCGTGCTAGGTTCCGTTAAAAAATAGACGGAACGGCTCAATTGTAACGGTTTTGTGAGATTGGGGAGGTGATTGCCAAAAAAGAGAAATTCAGATACAAAAGTGTTCCAACCCGTATAATTCAGGGGATACCAGTGCAATAAAGTCTTAAATTAAAATTGCTCTCAGATTTGGAAAATGATGTGCCATTTTTAATGGGTGGTCCATTATATTGAACTTTAGTTCCAACTCATCACGTGTGGGAATCCTTTGACCATTGGGACCATTGAATTTCATTAGCCAAATCAGGGAAATTAAGATCAAAAGATTTATCCATAAGTTCTACACTGTAACACAACACATTATTATGTATTATTCTTTGGGGAAAAAAATTTTCTATGAACTATACTACCTAACACTTCAAGTGCATTCATCTACAGCTTTGTTGGAAATTTGAAAGGAAATATAGAATTAAGTATAAGGGTGTGGTCACATTTATTGTGCTTGTGAGAGTGGAGATGTGTAACAATTTTTCTTGGGGCTATATAATTATCAATTTTCTAATTGTGCCATAAGTTATTTAAAGAGTAAAATATGGTCCCTTGCTTTTAAAATTGGCAGTTTTGCTTCCTTTCAGTTTTTGAAAGCAACATTCTGTTAGCTTTTAAAGCTAATTCTCATTAACTATCCAAGTTTTTTTTTTTTTTAAACACTTCAAAATGCGTGTTTCCTTTTTCTGCGTTAATTTTTCAATTTGTTCCCTTTAGTATGTAATGAAATAATATTTTTATTGTTTTATCCATATTTATTTGTTAACATATTAGAGTTGCAACATTTCATTACAGATCTAATTTATTTATTTGCTGGCATGTGTGTGACTCTGTGTAATATAGCGGAGATAGCTTGGATCAATGTGGCTTCACAGGCTCAAATTGACCCGTTACTATTTAATTTTTGGGGATTTTGATAAGGAAAATTGCAAAAAAGTCTATTCTAAGTGTCATTTAATAATTTATGACTCAAGTGTTATGCTTTCTTGATTTCTACTCTATGTTTATAGTGTAAAAGTAGATATACAAATTAAAAGTACAACCCAAGTGAAACATATATTATGTGTCAAAAAAGGAGCATTTATCAAAATCCCCTTTTGACTATGTTATATCTAGCTAATTATTTGATTTAAAAATATCATTTTAAGATAATTATTATAGTTCATTTCAGTTTATAATAACGTATTTGATTAAATTATCTTTTTTTTTTTTAACAAATGAGGAAGAGAAGAGTACATGGTTTACAATTGGTCTTTTTAGTGATATAATCATACACTTAGGCTCGAAGTGTTGCATTGGATCAAACTTTCTCTTTCATTTATGATTTTTTTTTTCGTAATTTACTTCTTGTTCTTGTTTTATTTTATTTTATTTTTTACATTTTCAGCTTATGACAATTATCTTTAAGCAATTATTATTTTTTACATAATAACTTCTTTTGTTCTTTAATTCTCAAAACTTAGGAGATTTAAATTGATTATATATAATATAAGTAATAATAGCTTTCGCTCGCTTCATCAATTTGTGATTATATCAGTTCTTTATGAAATCTTTTGCGGTAAAAACATTTTATTTTAGAGAATATTATCAGCGTTAAGGTAATTAGACTTATTTTATAAATTAATTTGACGGTTCAGAATCATTTTAAAAATATTCTTACTGAAAATTGTTCATACAAAATTTTCCGTTCCTTGTAACTGAAGAAAATAGGGATCAACTTCGCGTGGGTGTTTTTTTTTTTTACCCAATAGCAATGCTATTGTGTACTGTGTTCATAAAATCCCCAAAATACAAACTAAATGATTTAGAAATCATAGTAAAACCTACAAATTCTGTAGGTAGGCCCAACAAATGTCTTGGACTGGATCACAGTCCTAGACAAATTACCAAAGCCTATTTTTCCCCTCCTGTTTCACGTGTGAACCCACGTTGGTCAGAACTTAGAAGCAAAAATTCCAAATTAATGTTTAAGTCAACAATTGGCTAAACATTTTGAATACCGTCAAACAGTTTGAAGGGTCCAAATTCATCTTTATGTTGATTGATAATTAACTTAACTATATACGTATGTTTATGTGAGAAAAGGACAAGAACTTAATTGCCTCGACTACAACAACGATACGTTATATCACTTTTAATTGGGAAGTTGACCTATAATAGTTTAAAAATACAAGAATATATAAAAAAACAAAACAAAAAATCATATACATTAGCACACTACATCCTCTATTTTCATGTTATGGATTCATGAAAATACATAATACATCATGTGGTATGTGCACAATACATAAATCGACTGATTGCTTACGTTCTCATTTGTTTCTCTAGCATGTTGTAAAATTCTTAGGATTAGTATAATTACGGCTCTTGATTCTTACTAATCAAGGGAACGGAGACGCAACCTTCTTGACTTACGGCTCTTGATTTGACATTATCAAGGGGACAAGGTCGTAGTTCAAAGCTCGTTTGAATGTCCTCAATATTATTTTGTAAACTCAATGGATCACGGAGTAATTTGCATGCGGTTTGCATTAGCTTATCGTCATTTCATCCATCTTCTGAGCATGTGGAGCAAGAGTTATATGAATTTTTCTCGATGAGAACCAATTTCTTCATTATTCATTGCGAGGTTTTGGCAGATTCTCCGAAAAATCCATTTGCAGTTCTTGTATTTTCCGTGGTCAATTTGTTTATGTTAAGTATTCATGGTTCATAGTTCGAAGCTTTGGAAACTTCAAGGTATGTTTCCCCCAGCTAATGTCAATTTGTTTTATAAAAACTAAAAAAAAAAAAAACAACAACGAAATAGATAATTGCACTCTACTTAATTTCTCTAAAAAATTCCTCTCAAGAATTAGAAGCTCAGCCGAAGAAATCTCTTAAGACTGGGAGAAGTTCACTTGGCCAAAGTTCAATATATATATATATATATATATAATTTTTTTTTTGTGAGCTCTAAAATGCTATGATCTGAGGCCTGTTTATAGAGTTTTCAAAAAAAAATTAAAAATAAAAAAATCTCCGGGAGCTTTTGAATTTTCCTTTTTGATCCCTAGTAGTAGATTGTTTATTTCGGTCACGTGTCGAATTTTCTTTATATGATGTTCGTCATGTACTTTTGCTCACCAGATAATTTGCATTTCCCAAGTTTTTGAACTCTCATCTCGCTATATGGTTTCCTCCTATTTATGTCGCTGACCGATAGGATTTATGCTTGTAACCCCGGCCCCCGGGGTTCTCCTTTACGGTACTTTTCCGACAATCTAGACAGTCGTTTTTGTAATAAACGACCCTTCGTTATATTAATTATATCTCGTCTTGCAATTAAAGCTCACTCCCATCATTGCTTGATCCAACTGATAATTGGAATACTTGTGCTTAATTTCTTAGTGGCCATTTAATTTGAAATCGACTCCTTAAAAGTGTAAAATTGCACTGTGAGTCCTTGAACTTTTAAAAAATTGTAAAATTGGTCCAATTTAGAAAAATGACCCTTTTTGGGTTTTAATCTGTTTTTGAGGTTACAATATGATTTATAATCATATAATTAACCTTAGTTTCAAATTTAAAACCATTCCGAGTTAAAATGAAGCCGAAATGGCTTAAACTCAAAAAGTCGGGATAAACCGTGTAGATAAGGTTAAAGAAAGGGAACGAGCTCGGAACGACCACATATAATTTAAATATTTGACTTCTAAACAGTATTTTAGAAGTTTCTAGTGACATAAGTAAGTCTCGTTAAGTCTCGGGCTAGACGGAAATTGAATTAGGTCAAAACTCTGACCAATGGTTCTGAATAGACGGAAATTGAATTAGGTTAAAACTCAGACCAATGGTTCGGAATAGGGGCGTGTAGACCTCTTAGAGATAAACAGGCCTCGGGAAAGGTTTCCGACCCCTTGGACCAGCCCAAAACCGTCCCCATTTGACTCTCAGTGGGCTTGGTTTGTTAAGAAATAATTTTTAGACCCAATGTCAAAGTGAAAACCGTGGGCCTAAGAGTGAGAAATGGTTGGGTGTTTTGAACGGCTTAAGTGGAATAACTAGTGAACCAATGAAATATATCCAAGGAGTTTTTCATTGGTGGCAAATTTAACCCAACCAATCAGATAATGGGCGCCATTTTGAAGAAAAGATAAAGGAAAATGAAAAGTCTTAGTGTTTTTACTCTTGTTAAATCCTAGCCATAGGATTTCAATCCCTTAACCACCAAGTTTGAATCAATGGCCAAGATTTATTGGTATTACGAATTAAATAATATTATTGGAATTAAAGTCTTAGAGAACATGCATGAATGATATTCAGTCATTGAGGAGAGGAGAGAGAGAGAGAGAATGTCATATTAAGTTGCTTGGAGAATGCAACTTAATGATGAGAGCCTTGAAAAGTGAAAAGTTTTCCTCTTGATAAATTTCAACCGTAGGATGGGTTGATGAAAGAGATTGAAAGCTAAGATGAGATTTGGAACTTGTTAATTGGATTTATTGAGGAATTAAAATAATTGGAGAGGAGAGAGATTGCAAAATTCGGCTAAGGAGGAGAGAGAAACACTAGTGAACTCTCTCTAAAACCACCTTAGGTATAAATAGAGCCTTGACCTTTAGGCTTCCTTTTTGCTCCTCCTTTTCCAAAATTTTGAGAGAAAAACCGTGGGATAGAAAGAGAGAAGAGAAAAGAGAAAGCTTGAGAGAAAGAGAAAACAAAGAAAGGAAATCAAGTTTGAAAGAGAGAGAAAGAAGAAGCCGAGCAAGAGAGCAAGAAGCAAAGGAAAGCGACCCTACCTTCTCTAAGGTAAGAAAAAAAACCGTGTACTCGGCTTGGCTTTTTCCATGATTTTGTGCTCCGAAAACCTAACCCAAAACCTCCTTAATATTCTGCTCAAAGAGGTTGAAGAACCACACTAGGTGTTTTGAAGGCAAACCCTAGAGACCATTCGGCCAAAGTGAGAGCACGCCAAAGGAAAGCTCAAAATCCGAGAGCTAGGTATACTCTCTAAACCATAGAGTGACGTGAGGTTCTTTCTTTCCCTTAAGCTCATTAGATTAACCATGGATGTAATAGGTTTGATTTGTAAGCTTGCATGGCCTCTTTAAGGTTTAAGTTTGCCGAACACGAGTTTAAGGAAGCTAGATCGTGTTCGGATGTGTTTGTGTTGGTTTGCTTGGCTTGCATGTCTAGGGTTCGGGTTCTTTGTGACCCTTGAGCTTTTTATTTGTCTTTGATGTGTTTGGATGGCTGCTTATTTTTGTTTTAAATGTTAAAATGCTTTCAGAATCTCCATGCATACTACGGTTTTCAACGGACCGAAGTGAAACCATTCAAAAGATAAAATTTGGTAAATTTCTTTTGAAAATCCGAGCCCAAGCATTGGTGAAATTATCATGGCTTGTTTGGTTGTTGTTTGAATGTTTTAGCTGCTGTTTTTAATTAATTTTATGTTAAAAATCAAATGGAAACCGAAAAGACACAATGAAATAATGGTCTTGATCAAAAACCGTGAAAACGATTCGAAAGCGTTTAGCTTGAGAATCATTTTCGCGCGGAATTTAAAGCTTCGATGAAAGATTTCAAAAAGGAGTGAAAAATCTCCTTAGAACCTAGAAGCATCATACTTTAGTGATAACAATGAGATTTGGAAAAAAAAAAAAGGTTAACAAATAACGTTTTACCAAAAAACAACGGTTTCGCGACACTAGTTTAAAAAACGCCATGATTTTATAAATTGAAAATTGTGCACCAATTTTCTACTATCAAGATAGGTTTGGAAATCAAACATAAGTGCTTTTCAAATATAAAGCTTGATGCCCTTAAGCAATTTTAACAACGGTAAAAGAACGAGTTACGTTTAAGGGCTCAAAATGACGTTTTCATAAGTATTCGGAACCAAAGATTCGAGGAAGTCTCAAACTAATGTAAAACGGGTGTCGAGACTTAAATGGACTTAGTCCAGCCCATAAATAGTGAGATGAGAACCATAATTGTTCAATTAAACTCAACAAGCTTTTTCAAATGAATCGAGACTCGGTTTCCTTGAAACCAAACATTTTTCTTAAGAAACAGTTATAGTGCGTGAAAACTACTATACCGAGCCCAAGAACTTTTGTAAGTATATCTGAGTTGAAAAAGATTTATTGAACACCTTTTAAACAAAGAAAGCTTACTAATTAAGCTTAGTGTTCAAAAGTATTTTGTGAAAACGTTAAAACGGACCAAGTGTCCCGTCTTAGAGACGTTTAAAGTATCAAGGCCATTTTGGGCATTGCCTTAGTCTTTGAAGCCCAAAGCTTATTAGGCCAAATTGTTTTAAAATGTGAAGGCCATTTTAGGCCTTCACTTTGTTGAAAAGCCCAAACTATTAGTTGGCCTAACAACAAGGAAGCTGTGAAGGCCACTTTGGGCCTTGTTCTAGCCCGAAGCCCAAATTACCCGTTTGGGCCTCAGAAGTGGCTAAGACCCACCCATATGTATCAAGGCCAAATATGTAAGAAGGCCTTGAACCTTGTAGTGGGCCACTCTAAGTAGTCCAATTAAAGTAAGATAGTAGAAAATCCATCAACTTAAGATTTGACTTTCCTAAGCTTTGATGGACTTTGAATATTCTGGAGATTTCAAAACACGAGAAACCATCTAGGAAATTTTAAGATGAAAACCCGAGTACTTAGGAATTAACTCTTATAGTTCGCTCTCATGTTTACAAGGCGGGAAAACTAACGAGACCATGTCTTCTATTCAAGGACAAGGAGACACGAAGGTGGTCTGAGCTCAAAACAAGTTTCCAAAAAGATCTCGGAACCGCCGCAACGCCCATAACAGTAAGTGGCGATGCACCTACGACACCGAGTGTATATATGTGTGAATTATTTGCTAAGGTTGCATTAGTACTTTGTGAATTAGTGCTGTGTGAATGCTATACTTTTGTGCTGTGTAGTGGTTAAACTATAATAGCCGAAAAAAACCTAGCATGAATAGAATACGAATAAAGTGTTCGTAAGTAGAAATAATCTAATCTTTATATTAGATTTTCATAAGCCTCAATAAGAAAGAATAAGCTATAATAAATATCATTGGTATGAGTTCGCTCGTACTTGATCTCCATCGAGTTTATAACTCAAGTATGAGAAGAAGGTCGGCTTTAAGCCGAACCTATAATTAAAAGAGAAACATCTTAATGACAAAGGAAAGTGGCCTTGAGACATCAGTAAAAAAAAAAAACTAAGGCTGTGAATGCCAAAGTAGAGACTGAATCTTTGAATAATTAAAGAATGAGTAAATCATTCAGAATGAATACTTCTTAAAGAATTGTGAAAAGAATTAGACATCGATCCTTGATATCAGTAAATCAAAATGCAAACGGCACAGTCGGGTCCTCACTCGTGCGCTATGCCTTACGGACTGTGGTCCGTCAGAATAATATTGTAGGAAAACCTACCCAGCCTATTGTATGTTTGATGTGAACCCCTTGAATGATTAAATCATGGGTCTCGAACCCAAATGCAAGAGGCCAAAGTGTGGGACTCGTGAGAAGTCCATTTGGTGCTTTAAAACCATAAACTAAAATCGTAAGGAGGCCTCTTGTGAAATCCCAGTCTGGTGTGTGATCAGACAAGGGGGTTCAAACATACTAAATCCCCGTCTACCGTATGATCTGACGAGAGGGTTCAAATATATATTCGCCGGGTTATCTAATAAGGAGCAAAGATACCCGATCGCGAGCATTAAGAAAAGGAAGTACTCTTAATACAAGGATATCAAGTGAGTACAAATCTCACCAACGACATCGAATAGTTTTTAAACTAAACTTATGTCATGATGTTTGTCATATTCTTAATATGTTATGTGTTTATACATTCACTGTGATGTTTATGAAATGATGATGTGTTATGTGTAATGCTTTAAACCGTACTAGCACATAATCTAAGTACGTCTATGAGGATTACTTTTTGCCACGCTCACTTATTGTAAAGATGAGACTAATAAGTTTTAAGAAGTTAAGGTGTCGTACCACCCTCTATGAAGGTGAGGGTTAATGAACGAAAGTATGTGACCGTGGTAGTCGGGGACCTTGCAAACCTTGACTTTCTATTTGGTCACGCGCACTCGGTACGTACACATAGGGGATCCCATGAGAAGAGAATATTTTCAAAAGTATTCATAATTAAGCATAATTTAACATTCATTCATGACATATATTTTGTGAGAATTATGTTTGTACTCACTGAGCATAAAGCTCACCCAAGTTGTTCGTGTTGTAGATAAAAAAAACATGCACCATCATACTCTGATGGATTGGACAAGCGACGGTGATGGGTGCGTGGCAAAGGGTAGATTAGGCACCGCAAGAAAGTCTTCCGCTGAGATTTTATAAATATTTTGTTATGGTCTTTAAGGAACATTTTTATAACTATGTTACTAATGTCCTGTTTAACTTAAATAGTACTAGTATTTGAGACTATGGATTACAAACTTCATATTATGGTTACCTATCAAGTCAATATTATTTACTTGTAGGTTTTATTCTACTATTTCTATATGTCAATTACTTCAATAGAGAAAGAATTTCAGGAAAGATCTTAGTTAATAAGTTACTACTCTATCATATAACCAAGTTTAACAAAAATTTTTAGAAATTTTGAGAACTAAGTTTTAAATGATAGTCAAAGTAACGGTCCAAAAAATCGGGTCGTTACACTTGCTGATTCCGCTGTGTCACTTGATGCCACAGGTATGATCAGGCTGCTGATCCTACCTCGTCATAGACTTTGCTGATTGGAGTTTGCATCTGTAATAACTTGAAATCGAGGCTACTTATACGAGTATTTATTTTGAATTTTGAGACAAATGCGCTAATATTATCATGGTTAAATTAACTTTGAGGGGAGTTGGCCAGTTTCGTCAAATCTGGCCAACTCATGGCCATGTAAAAATATTGGTGTAATAATATTAATTGTGCATTTTCGAATATTTGAGCATGTTAAGAATCAAATTTGAACTTGAATGTGATATTAAAATTCCTAACTTGTCGAGTTCAATTTATCAATGCAATTTTAAAATTTGATTCGGAAGATTATGCCATATTTTTATTTTATTCTATTTGTAAATTTGCTAGCCATTTTGGCCCGATTATTGGCCCAAGCCCATTAGGGCTTTTTTTTTTTTTTCTCTTTTCCCCTCCCCCTCGTCAAACTCTCTCTGCTCTCACTCTTCATCCTTCTCACTCGACCTCCATCTCTCCTCGCTGGCGCACAGTCGCGCCACGCCGTCCTCCCCCCTCTCACTGCCTCTAACTCCTGCAAGCCCTTCGCGCGCTTGAGCTCCCTTCGAGTGCCACCTCTGCCAGTGCGAAGCCCAGCTCCCCCACCGTCGCGCCTCCAGCAGCAGTCCCGCGCCGCTCGACCGCCGAGCTCTGTCCGAGCTCCGCAAGCAGCGCGAACCCAGATTCTGCGCCGTCTCCACGCGACTCCCATCGCACCCTCCCGTGCCGAGTGCTCTGCTGCCCACGAGCATCACCGGCCCAGTTGCTTCGCGCTCAGCTCCGGCGAAGCTCGGCCATCGCACGACCTTCCTCTGCGACGAGCCCAGCTGCGCTGCCTCATCTCTGACCAGAACCCGAGCTCCTCCGCGCTGTGCCGCCGCGCCACCCAGCCTGAGCCTCCGCGTGAGCACGACTCCTCCGCGCTCTTCGCCTCCTCCATGCGCGATGCCAGCGAACTCTGCCCGAGCTTCGTGGGCCTCCTCCGCCCCTCGCCCAGCCGTGCGGTGCCCGATCCAAGCAGCCTCGCGCCCGAGTCACGCTCCTCCGCGGCGACCCAACACACAGCCTCCGGCGCTGGTTTCACGCCGCTCTGCTTCCGTGCGAGACCAGCGAACTTGCGAGCTCGCGCAGCCTGCGCCTCGCCTCGCCGTGGCCGCCTCCAGGTAGTAGCCGCGCCGCCGAGCTCCGCCTCTACGCCGCGACCATCAAGGCAGCAGTCGTGCCTCCTCCGCGAGGCTCCGCGACGGCCACTTTGAGCACGCCGCCGCCAGCCGCCACTCACCGAGCTTGCGTTAAAGCTCCGCGGAAAAATCTCTATGTCGCTTCTCCCGCGACGTCCGATGAGCTCGAGGGTTAGCAACCTCAATCTTGCTGTCCGTTGTGGATTCCGTTCCATCGAGTGAGCTCGTCGAGTTGTCGCCGCTCGCGCTAGGTGAGCTTACTGTGGCCGAGCGTGTTTACTTGTCTTGATAGATTAACATTGTTGTTTTGAATTTCAATGTCGTTTATGGTTGGGTTAATAATATCGCGGCGAACATATTAGTTTGTTTGGATGTGTTTGTGTGAGATTAATACCTATTGGGTTTCTTAGTCTTACGAGTTTGTGGGCGTGCTTGGCTTAGTATACTTTTGTCTTTTTGGTGCTATTTTTGGTGGATTCATGTCGTTTTGAAATCTGACGAGTTGTCGTTTTGGTGGACTTTTGTGAAAACCTCGTTTGGACCATGACAAGCTTTTTGAGTGGCCTTATCCCTTTAATTGTGGAACCATAACTGGAAGGATTATTGTTGAAAAGCCATACTTAGTGGGATTCTGATTGCGATGGCTTTATTAATTCGTTTAGCTTAAATACTTTTCGGCAAATGTACTAGTTTGATTCGAGGTGTTTATTAGAATTTTCTAAAAAGAAAATTGTGTGACCTTGAGGATTTGGTTTTGTTGCACGAGCTTTGGTTGTATTGGGTTGTATTTTTGTTAACGTGACTGTTTGGGCTTAAAGCGAGTATCGGGTCGCGGGTCTGAGCGTTTCGCATCATGTATTTGTTTTAAGTTCGAAACTTGATTCGATTTCTTTTATTCTTGCAAATTGTGCTGGAACGTCAACAACACAAGTTCGAACGCTCAACCCATCACTGGCTTTTATTAAAGGTATAAACGGCGGTTGGAAACAAAGTATTAACGCTAAGCCACGACAACATTCTCTGTGACTTTCTTTTGTGGTTTAAATGTCCATTGGTCTATTGTGAATCCGAGCCGCTGAGGCTCGGTGTTGAATTATGATTATATTGAAATTAATTATGATAAATGATAAAAATTGACTGTGTGGTTGTTGTGATGGATTGTGACCGAAATTAGTTCGGTGCTGGGTTGAAATTAGGTGAAGGCTTCGGCCGAGATATCCGAAAAATAGGGGAAACTATGCCGGATTTTTGGCTCGAAGTTTAGATGCTTAGTAAAGCTAAGTTGGAAACTAAATAGATTAAAGAATCCATTTCTCGTCAAATTAAATCAAACAATATACTCGTTGGCTACGGGTTAACGTATAAAACTAAGTCACTGGCGAATGGGATGAGGATACTTCAAATTACAATTTGATATCCGTTTGTCCGCTCTTGGTTAAAGACCAGCTTGAGTAGTCCGTCAATCCTTTGAGCAATTCTATGATTTATGTCTAGTGGAAAGTGGCTTTTGACCCTATTACTCGCGTGTTGGACAGATTTGTCGCACGACGAGTTTCAAGGGAGGACGCCACTAGGAGAGAGTCGCAAGGGCCAAGGCTTAGGACCTCAGGTAAGTGGATCTCCACTGTGACACGAGTATACTTTACCATGCTTGAATATATTGTGCATGTGTTGAGATTGTGTAAAGTGTGCGATGCTCCAAAAATTGTGGCTACCAAACTGTGTGGATCCCCATTCTTGCTAAGGTTGTGAATACGAGCTTTTGATCGTGTTTGTCTTGTTTGTGCAACGAGCCTGCAGGTATGGGACTGTAGGTTCGTTTATGATAGGTTGTGTTTTTCTAGGTGTGTATTGGTACGCGTGTTCATTTATATGTTTATCTGTCTGTGGATATGGGACCACATATATAAAACTATACAACTTTCTGGTTCAGGTTCTAGTTTAGGACGTGTGTCCGCTTATGTGTGTGTATATGTTAGTTTGACTTATTTGTCGGTGGGTATGGGACCACAGACATAAAACTGTTTATGTTGTCGTTGAGATCTTATTGCAGGATGAGCTAAATTCCAGAGAGACGCATGGGGATTGAGGGTTTGATTCGAACGATTCCTCTTCGCCGCTGTGAACGTTCCAGATAGGCTCAAAGAGTTCGAGGAGTCGAATCGAATGATTCCTCCTTGTTGCTGCGAACGTTCTAGCAAGGCTCTAGGAGTCCGAAGAGTCGAGTCAAACAATTCCTCATCGTCACTGTGAGCGTCCTAGATAGACTCAAGAAACGGCTTGAAATAAGGCCCAGCCCGAGCGGAAACACTATTTAAGTTTTGCAACGATCGGATGTAAAGTAAAGCCAAGAATTGCAGGGGCACCGTACGTTTCTGAAGGGCCCGGAAGGAGGCCGCGATCATGATCGGTTCCGAGATCGCCCGATGGGGCCATTGTCTGTGTGAGGTTTCGGAACGAACCGATGGGTCTCGAGGAGGATGGTAGACGACCTTCCTTTTCATATGCTGTATGCTGCGATCATGATCGACTCCGAGATCGCCCGACGGGGCCATTGTCTGTGTGAGGTTTCGGAACGACCTGATGGGTCTCGAGGAGGTCGGTAGACGACCTTCCTCTTCACATGCTGTGTGCTGCGATCATGATCGACTCCGAGATCGCCCGACGGGGCCATTGTCTGTGTGAGGTTTCGGAACGACCCGATGGGTCTCGAGGAGGTCGGTAGACGACCTTCTTCTTCATATGCTGTGTGCCGCGATTTTGATCGATTCCGAGATCGCCCGTCGGGGCCATTGTCTGTGTGAGGTTTCGGAACGACCCATAGATGGTCCAGAATCGTATTAGTTCTAGAACAACCCGTAATGGGTCTAAATGTACCTTATATTCTAGAACAACCCGTGATGGGTCTCAATGTATCTTCTATTCTAGAACAACCCGTAATGGGTCTAAATGTGTATTAAATTATAAGATGAATCGCGAGTGGATCTAGATGTGTATAAAGTTCTAGAAAGACCCGCGAGTGGATCTAGATGTGTACAAAGTTCTAGAATGACCCGCGAACGGGTATAAATGTGTTTTAAATTCTATAATGACCCGTAAGAGGTCTAGATTGTGAATAACTTCTAGAACAACCCATAATGGATCTAAATGTGTATTGAATTCTAGAACGACCCATGAGAGGTCTAGATTGTGTATAAGTTCTAGAACGACCCGTAAGGGGTCTGGATGTGAATCGTGTGCACACGTATTTTTATAAGCTAAGTCAGAGAGTTGTGAACCTGAGTGAGGTTAGAACAAATTATGAGATTGACTTTTGAGTCGAGATTAATGGGTCGTTAAGCCCGATCTCGTTCCAAGTCACAACTCTTTTGCAGGTATCGTATGCCGCGTAGGTTCAGCACCTTATCTCTGAAATCTACTTCGCGGGCAAGGTTGCGTAAGAGTGACGTTTAATCTTCGGACTATGACGACTCGATCGTCAAGTCTGTCCTTTTCTTAGATTGTTGTGTTGTATTAACTATTGGTTGTATGTTACCTGCAGACTTAGCAACTTAATTATCCAATCTACTTATTGGGCTTTTGGCTCACTAGTGTGCTCATGTCGCAGGTAAGATGAAAGAAATGAAAGGGCGAGGCGACAACGACGGGAATAACGAGTGTATACGGGACCGACCTGTAAGATCTTACGTGGACTACCGGCTAATCGTTGGCAAAGAAACTATTTTAAATTCCGCAATATTTTGTAAATGTTTAAATTAAATCCATTTTAGTTACGATGAGGATTGATAATCCTTTGTTTGTTATTAAAAGCTCAATTACGTAACTTAATTTAAAAAGTTCAAATTTGTCCGTATATTTCGAAACCAAAAACATCATTTTGAGTTTGGGTCGTTACAGCAACATTTTTACTTTTCAGCTTTTAATATTTCATTTTAGTGTTTGACATTTCGTTTAGCAAAAAAGGGGAGTACAACTTAAAATCCCACAAACAATGATTAGCTACTGTTTTGCTATTTTGGTTTGGGTAGGACATTATGTTGGTATATTAGCATTTTGGGTTTTATGGAGGTTTTGCCAAAAAATACCAAAGGGGGAGATTGTTAGTGTATTTGATGTTGGCAATTGTATTTGACAACCTTATCTTTGTTTAAAACTTAATATTTAGATGATGTATTCTTCAAATATGTTGTCCATAATTATCTGGCACAAATCTCGGAGCAGTTTCATAAAGATTCGAAGACTTTTACAAGGTGTACTTCTACGTGTACCAGAAGGTGTACCAGGAAACATGCAGTGGTACTAGCAATTTTAAGCAGGCGACGATATTTTCGTGATTTGAAATATCCTGATATAATTCGAATCAGTATTTTATCATTGATGACATAGGATTCGAATTTGGCCAGATAAATATGCACAATTAAAGAAGATTCAAGAAGATAATGAAGTGATATTCAAAACCTAGGAGATCATTATATAAAGGAAGATTGTTTCCTAACTTCTTCATTCATTCATTATTTTTATTGGGTTGTGCGTTTGACTCTCTCTGCTAGGGTTTATATTGTATTCGGAGGTTTCTCAAACTGAGTGTTGAGAGTAAGTGTTGCAGAGAGAGCTTTTTAGGTCTCTATTGTTAGTGGGGGAGAACACTTGTTAGTTCACTTGTAAGTACATCAGAGAATTGGGTTATAGGAGGCTCGGGAAAGGTTCCCGTGGAAACAAGGGGATCTCGGGCACAAGGGGAGCTGGTGTCAGATTCACGTAGTAGACGAAGGAAAGCGGCGACGTAGTAGGAGGAAGTCCGGCTAGTCTAAGATCGGGTGTACATGTTTTGTAGTGAACGGTTTTCCACTTAACTGGGCGAGGCCCCGCGGACGTAGGCACATTGCCGAACTGCGTTACCAATTATGTTGTCCTTTATTTTAAGCACTTTATTTTCTGTTCGCATATTTTCTGTTCGCAGTTTATTTTTCGTCTCATTAATCATTCGTACGGGTGCACTCGCCGGACGTGATTCACTCTCTAGATCACCCGTCAGGTTCACCTAACAGATTAGTTTTTTTTTTTTCATTTTCTTTCTTGTTTTTTTTTCACAGTTTTTCATTTTGGTATTCCCATCTAACCAATAAGAGATTTTATAAAGAAATAGATCAGTTCTTAGTTGTCAATATAATGAAAACCAGAATTAACTAACATAGCTAAAATTGAACAAAAAACCATTTGCTTTTACGATCCTAAAAAACACTAACCCACTCTCAACGAGTTGGACAAAATTCTAAAATGGCTGAGAGCACAGTGTTTTCCAAAGCATGTCTAAAGAATAAATTTTGGTACTTGTTGCGAAAATATTGAACTTTACTTGCAAGCGCACAAATCGCTCAAGTAATAAAGTGGACTCCAAGAGTCCGGATATCGTACCCACGAGGATTGACGTTAAGATTTGAAACTAGCTATTGCGATTCAATATCCTATTTTATCTAAGCAATGGAATTGAATGTGACAAAAAATTAAAATTAACTAAATTGCAATAAATAAAGATGACAAGCAAATAAAGCATAAACGAAGGTCAGTAAGAATCACGATGCTACAGTTTCGATTTCACTCAATTACGATACTATTTCGCGGAATTAGTATGCGTTAATCCTAATTCATCAATTTCGCTAACCTAGAGCACTATGTATCTCTATACCCTCTCTCGAGTGCCGTATAAAGAATGTGCAAGTGTTTACGAGCCTATATCTCTACACGATTCGTTAACCCCACCTTCATTAAGTTCTACTCTAGAGATAATCTAAGAATTCCACCTCTCGATTTAGCAACTCAAACTAACTCGGCTACTTAGGCGATGCTTATCTCTCGATCTTACACCGGCCTAATCTCTTCCACTCGATCCCTGACCGCTCGAATGTTCCTCTCTCAAGTAGTAATCCTCTCAATCTAGATACAATCAATCAAAGGCAATAAATTCATAGACAAATTATTGACAAGCAAATTGATAAAATT
Source organism: Boehmeria nivea var. tenacissima (assembly GCA_018132145.1). NCBI lineage: Eukaryota > Viridiplantae > Streptophyta > Magnoliopsida > Rosales > Urticaceae > Boehmeria > Boehmeria nivea. The sequence continues at coordinate 7,429,796 of CM030882.1, forward strand.
AACCCTAATAGAATAAACGAATAGTAATGAACTTGAATTAAATACACTAAACTTTGAAATAACAATCAATAATTGAGATCTATCTACACATAACAAATAAAAGAACTAGTCACACATGATGTGGACTACAATCTCAAATAACAATAATGACAAAAGAAAAAGGTAGAGAAGAAATCCGATATCTCGGGTGTCGACACGGCTCGAAGAATGACTTTAATTGCTCTCGTAGATGCTCTAAGTCCGATGGAAGGTGTCTCTTTTTAGTCTTAAATGTCCTCCTCATAGTTCTAGGTCAAATTAGGGTAATATTGGTCTTTTTCGAAGTGTTTGGGGCTTTTTCGCACTGTCTGGGCCAAAATCGTAAGTAGCACCGCGGCGCTTGTTTTGGCGCGGTCCCTAGAGGCTGCGTGCATTGATTTTCGAATGATCATATCTTCTTCGTTACTTGTCAAAATTGCACACGTGATACGCTGCTGAAAAGCTCTTTCTAATACCTTTAATTTAATATGCAATATGCTGTATAAAACTTCCAAAAATCTTCATATAATTATATCACAAAGTGAAACCTTCTTTTTCCTCAACTCAAATTGCTCTGAATTTGCTTGTTTTTCTTCCATTTTCTCTCAATGCTCCCAATTAACCTATATATTAAAGAAATCACTAATAAAGACAAAAACTCAAAGTATTTTCGTATAAATTTAGGAGTAATTGCATGCTAAATATAGGTAAATTTACGATCTATCAAATACCCCCGCACTTCAATTTTGCTACTCCTCAAGCAAATCATTTAAACCAAACTAAACATAACAAAAATACGACTCTCTAAACTCTCAAAACACAGTGCTCAAGTTATGGTTCATGTATGTGTGTCTCTATTCAATAACAACATATAAGTTTGAAAAAATGAGACCAATCTTAGAATGAAATCAAGCTCCACACAAATGTCTATTCTCAGTCACTTTAATGTTTCTCTCACTTATAGTCGCTCGTGTGTGTGTTTAGCCAATCACTTTTAATCTTTTACCCCGGATTATTTTTATACGGACTAGAATTAATGATGTGCAATATAGTTCATTATTTTATAGGCTCGCCCTAGACTCTCTCTCTACTAATGTAAGTCACTATCACGATCACGAGTCGATACGTCTTTAATAGCTTGTAATGCAAGGCATCGAGTAAGGTATGTCATTTGAATAATAGTGAGTTCAATACCCTAAGCACATTAATCACCTCAATTTCTACTTTCTTCTCACTCGTTGGTCGACTATACTTTTGCCATCTGTCACTAGCATCGAGGTTTTTTTTTTCACACTTGGCTTCTTTTCTCTTTTCTTTTTTCAACTTTCATTTGTCAGAGATAGCTCACTCTTTCATATTTTTTTTAGTTGCCAAATGTTATATTCTTATATTTATTTTTTGGTACTAATGACTACTTTTCACTTATCGTCCCTTCTCTTGGTTTGCAATTAATGTGCTTACAGCTTAACGGTCGAGACTTGGTTTTTCATTACGTCTCAAGTTGAGTTAGGTGATAACAAATAAATGGACATATCAATTGAGGCTCAAAGTGGGTGACTAAGGATATATTATTACGAATAGGTAGGCAGGAAAGGCTCAAACAGTCCAAAGATGACCCACTGTCTTTCCCCTAATGTGTGTGACTTAGGATTTCGCTTCAAGAGAGATTTTGGGCAAGTTTTAGAATAATGTAGTCTACGACAAATTTTCTCCAAGAGTTTGGACTATCAGGTCATGGCTATATGATCAATATTTTACGAGAGAACTAAAAGCAAGATGAACAATCAAGTTCTTAATTATCTAACAAATGCAAAGGCTATCAATCACTCACAATTAGTCATCATGATTTTCTTTTAAAAAATTGTCGTTTCTTATCATCGGTTACACTTACCAAAACAATCGCACCACTGTAAAGAGAGTTACTAACCTAATGACACAAACTAATTAAACATAAATATAAACAACCTAAGAAAGCAATAAATAAAACTAAGAAAGAAACCAAAATCTAAAATAACAATAAATTCAAAGAAATATCCCCCTACACTTAAAATCTACATTGTCCTCAATGTCAATAAAAACAAGTGGGTTAGAATCTAAGTGAATGAGAGTGGAGTTACCAAATGTGTGGACGAAGACTTCTTGATGAAGTAGTGGTGGTGGTGTCACACCTAGATCATCAAAGAGTGGCTTTCTCCCGTAGTAAGTGTCATACAACACGTCCTACATCTCTAGGTTGTAGACGCCCTTAAGTTTGGCGAAATTTAACTTCACATGAACGTGTGTACAAGGGAACTCCTCTTGAATGCGTGAGCTTAGGAGGCTTCAAAGTATGGTTCGAATGATGGTGGAGATGGTACCAGCCACATTGGATCTTCATATAAATAGTCCTTAACGAACGGTAGCGACATGATAATGTGAATCTCGAGAGGAGATGTTTCGTCGAGTGATTCATTGTTTTCTAATAAAGCTTCTACCTCATCCTCATTCGAATTACTGTCGAACCCTTTTTCACACCCTCCCTCATTTGTGCTCAGCTCTTCATTGATTTTGTAACAGTCAATTTGCAGCTCTAGGGGTCTTTCCATCTAGCCGAGTTGTTTGCTTCTTCCTCAAGATCATGATAGGCCTTCGGAGGATTCCACAACTGATAGTCATAGCCAGCTAATTTTGCTAATTGAAAACAGGCTTCATCCACGGTTAAATCGTAGAAAGAGGTTGTACCAGTTCCTCCTTCCACCCAAGTTCTTGTTGCGGTAGTAAGCCCATCTAGAAAATTGAGTACATGACCTTCCCGAGCGAAACCATGGTTGGGAAAATTTCGAAGAATGCTATGATATCTCTCCCAAGCAATGTAATATGGTTGGTTGATCCCTTGCACAAACTGAAGGATCACTTGTTGATCCCTTATCATTCGGCACTTGTGATACCTTGATCCACTTGTGCTTTAGCAACCCTGTGATAAAAAAGAATGAAAAAAAAACTCAAACAATATAAAATAAAATGCGTAGATTAAGATTACATATATCTTCATAGTATTAGGCTAATTCTTAGTCGATCAATCCCCGCCAACGGCACCAAAAACTTGTTGCGAAAATATTAAACTTCTTGCAAGTGCGCAAATCGCTCAAGTAATAAAGTGGACTAGAAGAGTCCAGATATCGTACCCACAAAGATTAACGTTAAGATTTAAAACTAACTACTGCGATTCAATATCCTATTTTATCTAAGTAATAGAATTGAATGTGACAGAAAATTAAAATGAACTAGATTGCAATAAATAAAGATGACAAGCAAACAAAGCATAAACGAAAATCAATAAGAATAACGATGCTAGGGTTTCAATTTCACTCAATTGCGATGCTATTTCGCAGTATTAATGTGCGTTGATCCTAATTCATCAATTTCGCTAACCTAGAGCAATATGTATCTCTATATCCTCTCTCAAGTACCGCATAAAGAATGTTCAAGTGATCCCGAGCCTATATATATCTCTATAACCCGTTAACCCCATCTTCATTAAGTTATACTCTAGAGATAATCCAAGCATTCCACCTCGATGCTTATCTCTCGATCTCATACCGATCTAAGCTATTCTACTCGATTCCTGACCGCTTGAATGTTCCTCTCTCGAGTAATAACCCTCACAATCTAGATACAATCAATTCAAAGGTAATAAATTCATAGACAAATCATTGACAAGCGAATTGATAAAATTAAACCTGAATAGAATAAACGAATATTACTGAACTTGAATTTAACACACTAAACTTTGAAATAACAATCAATAATTGAGACGCATCTACACCCTAACAAATAAAAGAACTAGTCATACACGATGTGGACTACAATCTCAAATAACAAATGGGGAAGACTTTTATATACATAACTGTTATATATATATATATATATATATATATATATATATATATAGGGAAAGACTACCAAAGAATAAATACGGAAGACTTTTCTTTTCCGTCTTGTGTGCCAATATAGGATTAATAATAAACCAACAAAATCAATCAACCAAGCAAGCCAATAATCAAAGAAAATCAACTGCAAAGTGAGACAATAATTTTTAGCGTGAGAAACCCTCAATAAAGAGAGTAAAAAACCACGGGACCCGTAGGCAAGAACGGATGCCGTAGTGGACTAGAGGGGGTACAGGGCCCCCACTGGAAAAAAAAATTTATATGTTAAAGCCCTTATAAAATTTATTATTTGATAATGTGCCCCATTAAAATTTTTGTGGTGTCCCCACTAGTTAAAAAAACTAAAAATTTATTACACCCCTTAAAATTGTGTACTTAGACATGTGCCTCCATTGGATGATGTCATATTTTTTTTATATGTAAGTCAAAGATATGCTATATTTTGTGTTATGTAACAATTAAGTTTTGTTCACCATTGTGCCCTCAATGAAATCAAATCTTGGATCCGTGCCTGCCCGTAGGCCGCTTAGAAAACTTCTACTGTCACAATAATAATAATGGGATACACCAAAGTTCTTCTCTAGCAATAATTAGAGGCCCACAACAATACAAATCATCAAGCATATCATTATTGGTTCACCAATACAATCATTTCATCAAACTTCATGGATTACAAAAAGATAAAATTTAGGTCTCACCAAACTCAAGCACCCAAAAGAATATCATGGAGAGAGCTAACACATAATCAAGGCCGATTGGATTGTAAACCACTTTACAAGAATTCACCACGTCAAATTTGAGCCAAAACCAATATCATTTGGCCCTTAATCTTCCAGCCAAAACTTCAAACCCTTAACCCCTTTTTTCTCTTTCTTTCTCTCTGCTTTTCTTCCTTTGTCGCTGCTCACACTCGGCCAAAAAACCCCCCACAACCTTCCTTTTTGTTGTTCACGTGCACAGGCTTGCCATGCAAGCTGTTTTCTTCTTCTTTTTTTTTAATTAATTGGTCAGAAGCCCATTATTTTCCGGCTCACAAATAGGCCGGACCCAACAATATATATATATATATATATATATATATATATTATATTTTAAATAAAGCATTTGAATTACTAATCGACAAAGTTTCACGTTCACCCACTAATCATCCCACAAGTTGTATTAAAAAGCGAATTACGATGGCACATGGTTTGTCCTATTTGGTTCAACTTGCGGATTCTTCTCTTTTTTTTAATGCACAGGCCCCAAACTAGTCCTTTAGTTTATTCAATTATTTCTTCTTTCGATAAATTTGAACATGCATTTTTTGACCTGCCTCCGTGGATTCGTTGGCACTTTCTTTGGAAAATATTTTCTTAGCGGTTGCATGTTCGAGTCTGACATATTGGCACATGGTTTCTCACTTTGACATTTCAGTCTAATTTCTGTGGACAAACTTTGCTCGTCTCTGTGATCTGTAAGCTTAATCCAAGCTGGTATACAAAAAGAAGAAGAAAAAAATCGCTCTCTGCATTTCACATCTCATTTTCCTGCTTCTGGTTTGTCATTCTGTTTCTGGTAATCCGTATCCTAATTTCTTTCTTTGTTGCCACTGCCGTTTTTTTTTTTTTTTTTCCGTTTTGTAACTTCATTCTGCTTTTAAAAAAAAAAAAAAAAAAATTGGTCTGCATAAAAAAGAAGGGAAAAAAAAAAAAAGAAGCAAGCAAAAGAAGAAAGAAACAAGGGTGTGAATCCATAATCTAGAGTGGTCAAATCTTACTTTAGTTCATGATCTGCCCTGCTATTTCATTTTCTTCGGTTTTTATTTCTTTGTATTAGTTCAGTTGCCATCTGGTTTTAATAGGATTATTAAAAATAAAAATAAAAAATTAGCAACGCTCTACCTTGTGATCATCATCTGCTCTGCTTTCCCTTGGCATTTTTTTTTTTCATTTCCTTTCTTTACATTTCTGCTGTTGTTTAGGCATGTTTTTAGTTTGAGTAGAACATTGTTCTAAAGAGTGTCAAGAATTATAAAGAGTTTAGAAAAAGAAAAAAAAAAAGAAAAAAAAAAGAAGGAAATAGTTTATCCCAACGCATATAAAATGGACTTTATTATTGCTGTTGGCGCTACACTAGTGGCCAAAGTTGTTGAGCACACATTTGTAGCAGTCCGCCAAATCCGTCGCTACACAAGAAACGTGGAGAACCTTACATCAAAAATTGAAGAATTGGGGAATACAAAAGACGAGCTACAAGGCCGAGTCGATCAAGCTACGCAAGACAGGGACATAATCAAGGAGGAGGTTCTGAAGTACATAACTGACGCAGATTGTCTCTCTCGAGAGGCTCAGACTTTCCTAGAGACTGACTGTGAAAGGGCGGTTATCAAGTGTTTCGGTGGATCTCTTCCGAATTTGGTGTCAAGGAGACGGCTGAGCAAGCAAGCAAAGGAGAAGGCAGACGAGCTTTTACGTGCAATTCAGGCTGCGCCGCGAGATGGGTTTCTTGTAGTTCCTTCCCGTCCTGCTTTGCATAGTTGTATCGCCGATAGGGGCAGTTATGCGGGCTTTGAAACCAGGGAGGAGATTTTGGAGGAAATTATGGCTGCGTTGAGTAATAGTGAGGTCAGAAAGGTCGGAGTGTACGGCATGGGCGGGGTTGGCAAAACCATGCTTGCTAAAGAAGTTGCGAGGCGGGCTACAGAAAAGAAGCTGTTCAGCGAAGTGGTTTTCTCTACTGTATCCCAGACTATTGATCTTAAAGCAATTCAACAAGTTGTTGCTGACAAGATTGAACTAAAATTTGAGGCGACCGAGAGCGTAGCCGGACGAGCAGATCGGCTAAAGCGCCGGTTGACGGAAGAAAGAAAGATCCTCATTATTTTAGATGATATATGGCATAGACTTAATCTGGAAGAGGTGGGGCTGAATTTTGATAATGATCAAAAGGGATGTAAGATATTGATGACCTCTAGATCTCTTGATGTTACACGTAATTATATGGGAGCTGAGATCAATATCATGGTTCGACATTTGTCCCATTTGGAAGCAAGAAATTTGTTCACTACAATTGTGGGCACAAATGTAGTTGAACGACAGGATTTTAAAAGTTTGACAAATGCTGTGGTTGGAGAATGTAGAGGGTTGCCACTCGCCATAATGACGGTCGCAAGTGCATTAAAAGATAATGATGAGTTGTCCGATTGGAAGGATGCGCTGTTCCAACTACAAAACTCTGACCCGACAAACATCCCCGGAATGCTAAAAGATGTCTACCCGAGTATAAGGTTGAGTTTTGATTATTTGGAAAGTGAAGAAGCTAAGAATTTGTTGTTGCTTTGCAGTCTATATGGAGAAGATGTGGATATTGAAGTCGATGAGCTAATGATGCTTATCTTTGGTCGAGGTTTGTTGCAGAATGTCCATATCGTGGCAGCTGCGAGGCGGAGAGTAGACTCATTGGTCCATAGACTAAAAGATCGTTGCTTGTTGTTAGATGGCTTTAATTGTGATCGGGTCAAAATGCATGATGTTATACGCGATGTTGCAATAGCCATTGCTTCTGAAGATAGTTGGGGTATGCATCGGTTTATGATAGATGATACGCTGGAAGATCGCTTAAGCGAGAAAAGTTTCAAAGAAACAAAAGCACTCTCACTACTTGGAAATTCAGACTCTATCCAACCTCCTAAAAGGGAGTTAGAATGTCCCCAGTTGGAGTTATTCCTTATCAGTCGTCGTGGTTTTTACGGCCATAATTATCTACAAATTCCGATTGTGGACTTTCTAAATGAAAGTACACATCTAAAAGTTTTGTCTCTGTATGGAGCCCATTTTTTAATAAAGTTGCCTACATCATTAAAGTTTCTTCAAAACCTCAGAACTTTACGTCTGAATAAGTGTAAACTCGACGACATCGATTATATTGGGGACCTAATAAATTTGAGAGTTCTTGATCTTAGAAGCTCTATTTTTCAGCAGTTGCCCTCAAATATTGGGGAACTAACTCGTTTACAATTATTGAATTTAGAAGGTTGTAAAGATCTTAAAGTGATCAGTGAGAATGTCATTTCGAGTTTAATGGGGTTAGAAGAGTTGTATATGCCAGCAAATTTTAGGAACTGGGACGCTGGAAAAGTTGCTACTAACAGAAGAAATGCAAATGTGGCTGAACTAATGAATTTGCAGAAGCTCACGACTTTATTCTTGAGCATACCAGATGCTAAAATTTTACCAAAAGGCTTCGTATTCAGTGAAAAATTGGAGAGATATAGAATAGGGATTGGAATTGAGTATGATAAGTTTGATGGAAAAGGACTTTCAAGGTCATTAGTCTTAAGAGACTGTGAAGAAAGCCTACTTATGGCACATGGTCTTGAAGCATTGATGAGAAGCTCAGAAGGACTAAAACTAGGTGGATTGGCAGGAGGTATGATAAAGAATAATGTTGTTTATGATCCGGACAAAGACGGATTTCCTAAGCTGAAGATTCTTAAGCTTAGTGATTGTGATGAAGTTCAATATGTGGTTGATGCTTTGGAGCAGAAGAGTACCATCCACCCTCATAAGCTCACAACAGATTCATTCAAGCAATTGAGAGATGTCAAAGTGAGCAATTGTGGTAGATTGAAGAATCTCTTTCCTTTGTCCATCGCCAAAAGACTTCATAAAATTGAAGTGATTGATTGTAAGTCGGTGGAGGAGATTGTTGAGCATGATGATCAACTGAGAGAAGATGAAGCTGCGTTTGATGAACTACTCTCCTTGCATCTACAGTCTTTACCAAAGTTAGTTCAATTCATTTGTTGGCCTCAGTTGGGTGTGACTACCGCATCTTCCTCAGTGGAATCTGCCATTTATCCTTTATTCAGTGAAAAGGTACAATCGTCTTCAATATAATTAAGACTGATAACTATTTAATTTTTTTAATATTTATTTGCAAGAAACGGTCTTTTCAATTTGAATTTAGCACAGTTACTATTGTTCTTGCATTTAATAAAGGGTCAATTAGCTAAATAATTATTTTAGATAGTGTATTAGAAAAATAGTTTTTATAATAAACAGTCATATATTTATATATTTTTTTAACAATTAGCCTATATTTGCTTTAATAGTAATATAGTCATACATTCGTGTCTATATTTTTGAGGCTATAGTCATTAATTCTTTAAAGTTTTTTTTATTGTTTGTTGCAGACATGAAATTTGTGACTTCTTTAGCTGCATGTTTTTTTGTTATTTAAAATTTAAGGCTATTTATAAGAATTAAAAAATAGCCTTAAAAAATTTATTATAAAGGTAAGAAATTTCTTACCAAGGTAACAAAATTTTGAAATGACTATTTTCTTAAAATTTCGAAACATTGGCTTAATCATCCTCTCAAAAATGGCTATTTGAAGATATTATAGTGCATACTCAAATTTTAACACCTAATTTAAATAAATACCAAATCTTTTGAAAAATAGAACAAAATATCCGAGCGATTCAATTACTACTTACACATTGATAATTGGTGGTAATTACTGAATTATCGAAAACATGTGCAAGTAATTGATGAATTATCTGGTTACTTAATTACTTTAAAACATCAAGTATTTACTTTTATTGTTATATAAATTTTGGATATTTTTCTACTTCATCCGAATAAATATACTAACTCCTAAATTGATTATCTAAGTTTATAAGTTCCAAATAATCATTATGAATTAAATTAGAATTTGTCTTTTGTAGGTCGCTCTTCCTAAATTGGGCACATTGGATTTGAGTGGAATTCATGTAAAAAAGTTATGGGCGGACCAGCTTCCATCAACTTCTATTCACATGCAAAACTTAAGTGAAATGTATGTTAAGAAATGCAATGAGCTAGAGTATCTCTCATCAGTTGATGTGGCTAAAAGTCTCGTAAAGCTTCAGGAGGTAAAGATAGAAGAATGCAGAAACTTGGAACTGATATTTTTAGTCACTAAGAAACAAGGTGGAGAGGAAGATGGAACATTGTTGTCGGAAAAGCTTTCGCTTCCTCAATTACAAACTCTTCATCTTAGTGATCTTCCAAACCTAAAAATGCTTTGTGCAACAGTGGATAAAAAAAACGCGCAACTTGGTGAACAAGAACCTCTCTTCAATGGAATGGTAGGACCTTTTCTTTTTTTTACCTTTGCCACGTTTTTTACTCAGTACCACTTTTTTTTGTTTTTGTTTTTGCTTGAGTTCTACGTATCTCTATCCAGCTTTTCTTTTTAATTCTTTAGTTTATAAGTTTCAAGTCTTGTTAAATGAAACTAATTTTTTTTTTCTTTTGTAGGTCGCGTTTCCTAAGTTGGAAAGTCTAAGGTTGTCTAAAATAGTTGTCAACGTAAAGTATCTCTCATCGCTTTGTGTGGCAAAGAGCCTCGAAAGTCTAGAGAGAGAATATTGCACAAGCTTGGAAGTGATATTTTTAGTCAGTAAAAACCAAGGTGGAGATGAAGATGGAACATCGTCACCGGAAAAGATTTCACTTCCTCAACTAAAAACTCTTGAGATTAGGGGTCTTCCGAACCTCAAAACGTTGTGTGCAACCGTTGATCAAGAAATCATGCAACGTGGCGAACAAGAACCTTTCGTCAATGGAATGGTACATATATTTATTCACCTTTGTTTTTTTTTTTTTTTTTAACTTGCCTCGTTTTTTATATCATACCACTTTTTGCATAAACAATTACATGTCACTCTCACCTATTTGACTAATTGTGAAACACACAATGCAAATTTAAATGATCGTGGCTGTGTGTTCAACTTCTGCTTGAAGCATATATATTTCAAAGTTCTTTACAAACTCTGTGCTAGCAAAATTAAACTTGGGGTCTATTTAGGTGGTGTTTGTTTGAACTTTTTGCATTTGAATTCTAAAATTTGAATTTTGTTATTTGAGTGAAGAATATAAATTGTTATTTTGGCTCAAATAATCTAAACTAAAAATATTATTTGAATTGTTGTTGGATAGATATAGAAATGTGTGATTTAAGTTATGAAAATAGTGGTTGAAATGTTAAATAAAAAATAATTATTGAAAATGAATTCAAATTATTAAATTTGAAGGTAAGTAGAATTTGAATTATAAGGGTTTAAATTAGTTTTGACCATTGGATTTTATCTAAAAAAAAGTTCCAAAAAGACGATTTAAATTAACAAATTCGTCTGAATGGTCCAAAACGGATTTGGATCTATTTACCAAGCAACCCTTAGTATTTGGTAATTTTCTAATCCATATTTAAAAACAAAATGACCAATGATATACAAAACTAAGCTATTAACTACTAATGCATTAAAGAATTAAGAATATATAGGTAAAATCACATGATGTTGTGGTTAAGAAAATTACTAATTTCTTAATTAATAAAAACATTGACTATTTTCTTAAATCATCTTTTAAGAAGTAACTATTTACTCAATTTTGTCATATAATAGTGTTTGTTTTGGGAAAAAAAAAACCATGTAGTAAACTATAAATTATTTTCTTTCAAAAAATACATAATTATTATTTTTTTATTAAATCTAAGCAGTATGATTTTTTTTAAAAATTTCAAAATCCAAAGCAGTACAAATACAAATCCACTTACATCAACATCAATTATTGTACGTATAGTATATTAGAGTATAAAATTAAATATTTGAGGACTTGAGTTCAAACTCCTAGTCCAAACTCTCTAATTGTACCACATGTTGGACTTTTTATACATTATGAGCTTAATTATTTAATGTAGGATAAATTTACATTTTTAAATATATAAGTATATAGAGCTCGCATGGACAAATAATACTCCCTCCATCACCGCTCCGTTTAGCTTTCGAGGATAAATTTTACCTCCATCTTCACTATATTCTCTATATAAATTCTTAATCTCCAAATAAATGTAGTGGATCTCCATGAATATCCATCCCGGTGGGGAAAATTGACATCCCTAATTGGAGCTCTTCCTCCTCAAGCTCCTCATTATGTCCTCCAAATCCTCAAAACAAAACCAAAAAAAAAAAAAATCCCCTCTAATTCATGTGTTTTTGGCTTTTTAAGATGAAACCTAGTGCTTGGGGTCATCTAGCTAGTTCGTCCATTCAACATCCAATGGCCAAGATTGGCCCAAATCTCGTATAGGTGGCAAGTGGAACCATGTTGAATGCTACGTGTTGGGATCGCGTTGAACCTTAAAATCTCGTTTTCCGCTCACTCATTTTCTTTGCTTTTCCACTTGGGTAGCTATGAGGCTTGCACAATACCTAACACGAGATCAAAATAATATAAACTTGAGGATTCTCATAGAAATCAAGCCAAAATATTTTAGAGAGCAACACACTCTCTGAGAGATAGAAAAGTCTTTATACATATTTTAGAGAGCAGCACACTCATCGTAATTATATGTATAAAAACTTTTCTATCTCTCCATTTTTACTTAATTTTACCAAATAAGAAAAGGTCATATCATTTTCTTTCCTCTTCATCATACCGAACACCATAAGTAAAAAAAGAAAATGTTTTCAGTCCTTATTTCTTTCTCTTGTAAGTTTTATATTACTCTTATTCTTGCTCTTTTTAATTCCTCTTTACAATATTTTTAATTTCTTAATAATTCTTAAGTCAAATAGTTACTGGTCGCAAAGGAGTGATTGAGTGGTCAATATTTGATTATGAAGAAGAGTTTGGCTTCCACGCGTCGTAAAACTTAGAAACTAGATCAATTTTTCACTTTATTTACTAACGCCTTGAATGGTTAAAGTTTATTTAACATTCATACATACAGAGACATAAAATATATGGACAGAGACACATTAATATTTCTCACTACAAGAGACAACAATTTGTATTTGTTTACAAATACCTTCATGTACAATTTATTTACTTTTAAATAAATCTCTCTCATATATCATTTTCCTTCGCAATAGCGAGATCATATAGACATTGAGCATATAAACATCAAGCCTTTTACGCTAATAATTATATATATCTTCTTTTTCTATTTTTTATATCAGATTGAGCTCTCTGGATTGCACGCGTTGAGTTTATTTGAGTTGAATATTGAAAGGTTATGGCCAGATTTTGATCGCAAGCTTCTAGCAACTACTTCTTATATGGAAAACCTTACAAGCTTAACAGTTAGCGAATGCAATAAGTTGAAGTATTTAATGTCTTTTGCTATGGCCGAAAGGCTTGTGGAGCTGAAGGAACTTAATGTGACAGAATGTAGTGAAATGGAATGTATTGTAGTTGTCAGAAAGAGATTGGACGGAGAAGATCAGCGAAGCTCGAAGCAGATTTTGTTCCCTAAACTGACATCTATTAGGCTGGATGACCTTTCAGGCCTCAAAAGCTTCTGTCAGGTTGCCGATGTTTGCATCCAACTTCCGGCCTTATTAAACCTGGAAATAAGGCGTTGTCCCGAACTGAAGACATTTGTTGATAAGCAAGGAGAGAACGAGCTAGCAACAAAATCTTTCTTCCACGAGAAAGTAAGTTTTATATTGAGGGTCTATTTGGCATTTGACCATTTTCTAATCCATGTTTTAAAGTTAACCAACCTTCAAAAAATTTAAGAAACTAGAGCTTAAAAATTTAAAGACATAAAGGTAAAATCATAGCATCATTTAGTTATGAAAATAGCTCTTTCTTTAAATAATGGAAACATTGGTTATTTTTTTAAAACACCATTTGAAAAATAGCTATTTGCATTATAATCTTTTTTTATATATTTATTACATTAATTTAATTTTCAAATCTTGTCATATATTTCAGCGTCATCACGACGACTATTACAACACTATTATGCAACAAATGAAAAGGGGAACCAATATTGAACCAAACCTTAAAACTAATGATGACAAGTATTTTTCCACTAAAAACCATAATTACTGAGCCAAAAATTTGTTATCTCCTAAGTAAATATTTTAGATACAAGACTATAATTGGAGTGCTTTTGTTGCACCAAATAAGAAGGATACGTAGGATTATACTATATTATTAATTAGATTAGTAATCCCATATTTGTTGTATATGCTTATATAGGACTACTGGATTAACTTATATTATGTGCAGATGGATCAAATTTTACGCAAATATTCCAGAAAACAAGAAGCCTATATTTTGCTTATATAGGAATTGTCTCATAAAAATGTAATTCTGTTTCCAGATGATTATATTTCCCAGGCTGGAATCCTTATGCTTGGAGAGAATAAATATCACAAAGTTGTGGGAAGATCACAGACATTCAGTACTCACTTGCATGCCGAATTTAAAAGTGTTGGATGTCCAACATTGTGATAATTTGAAGTATCTCTTCTCTTCTACTGTGTGTACAAGTCCTTTCCCACTTGAGAGTCTTTCGATAGAGTGGTGTAAGGGCATGGAAGAGGTTGTAGCAATCACAGAAGAACCTAGAAGCAAAGCCATGTCAGCATTAAGTGTTTCATTATTATTTTCCAAGCTAGAATCCCTCTTGCTTCGAGATCTCCCAAAGCTCAAACAATTTTGCAAAGGAGACATTGTTGAGTTCCCATTGCTGTCAGTACTGAAGATACAGGAGTGTTCTGAACTGAGGGCATTCATTGTTGACTCTACGGCTAATGAAAAACAACTTGAAGAAATGGACAAACAACCTCTCTTCTCACACAAGGTAATTTTTTCTTAATTTTGTTTTAATCTGTTTTGAGTTTTGCTTAATGTAAGGCCTTCTTTTATCTGATGACTTTAATCGGAGACTGTACACTCAGTTATACTTGTGATGATATTTTGTTTATTCACTAAAGCTTTGAGTAATCAATTTGTAGGTTGCTTTTCCTTGCCTACGACATGTGGAGACTGACTGGAAAGAAGCCATAGATGAGATATTTGGACTGAGTCAATTTCCAAGTAAAGAACTTAAAGAACTTCATGTGAGATGCCCAACTCACGATGAGCCAATTTCTCTCTCGATTTTAGAAATTCTTCACAGATATCAAAATCTTGAGACACTTGGATTGAGTGGTAGTTTTGTGAATATCAAAACATGCCAACGTGATGACCAGGATGAACCAATACCCGCACAGAGCCTTGCCCGACCCCTTATGCCCTTCCACAATTTGACAGAGCTACAAGTATCAGAATGCCATGAATTGACATATTTATTAGACTCCTCAGTAGCTAGAAGTCTTGCACAACTCAAAGCAATGAGCATAAGGAGTTGCGGGAAAATGAGAGACATAATTAGAGACTACGAAGAAGGTGAAACAACTGAAGATGAAGCTTTTGATTTCAAGAGATTGGAGATTTTAGTGCTTGGGGATTTGCCCACTCTCAAAAGCTTCTACTCTGGAAATAATGCCATGATGTTCCCGAAGCTGGAAAAACTGTTTTTGAGTCAATGCCCCGAGATGAAGAGTTTCTCCCATGGAATTATGACCGCCTCATTGTTGGTAACAATCATTACAGAGACAGAGGATAAAAGTTGGAAGTGGTTTGATATTAAAGACTTGAAAGAGCATGTTGTGCCTATAAAAGAATGTTGGAATGGTGATGTTAATACAACCATTAGGAAGCTTTGGGAGGAAAGTTCAAATTCATCGTCTCAACAGCCCTCTGCTGTCACAGTATGCTCACTGATCCATTCTCGTAAATAACTTCTTTGATGATAAAAAAGCAAGAAATTTCTACAAATCACTACTTAGTTTCTTTTAATGTTCTTCTTTGTGGAACTATGTTTATTGTCTACCCTGATCTAAGCAAAAGCTCCCAATCCTATATCTTTTACTCTGTTTACACAAAAGATTTTTTTGTTCTTATTTGATAATTGTAATTTAATTTTAGGTTGTTGAGGATTGCTCTGGAGAAGGTACCTCTACAAAAGTTGCTGGAATGTAGACACTATTGGTACAAACCTCATTCCCTACTAGATATTATTCTAATTAAGAGTGACTTTCAAATTAATTTTGTACAGTTTTGTATTTGTTGCATATGTACGCTAATGAACTTCGATTGTTTTCTTCAAAAACAATTGGTTTTCGGTTCTCTTTCAGAAAGTTACAACTAACACAAATTGTTAAGATTTATCATTAAGTTAATATATTAAATGTCATAGTATCCCTTGGCTTTTTATGTGAGTGATGCTCTACTATACAGATAATAATTTAAGAATAATCTAAATTTTGGTAGTAACAAAAGCCTAAATTAAGAAATTAATTTTTGTGGATTGGATTTATCTTACAGCACTCGAGTAGACAATAACATGCATCTTTGCTTTGACCTCATCAGATTTTAAATTGGGCCGTCTATTTTTATTCTATTAAGGACAAAATTGGAAAGAAAAAAAAAAGAGCTTAGTAACGGGTTGGTTTATTAAAAATAAGGGAAGATTTGGCTTTTAGCTATTTTTAAGCTCATGTTTTAAGAATTTAGCCATAGTTTAACGAAATTAAGGAATTAACGAAATTAAGGAATTAGTCATTTTCGTTGTTTAACAATTTTTATTACCCGTGTAATAAATTTTGATACACCTTGTAACAAAAATTGTTACACGAGTAACAAAAATTGTTACACAACGAAAATGACTAATTCCTTAATTTTGTGAAACTATAGCTAATCCTTAAAAAAATAATAAAATATTAAGCTAAATCCTTAAAAATCTCTAAAAATAAAAGTATATATCTATTTGGTAAGCTATAACAATTTTTATTCTCTGTAGTTGTTTATTTTGTTGTTAAATTCTAATATGTTTTATAGATTCCGTGTGAGGACGTCCACAGCTAAATGAATCAATATCAGCAAGTGGTCGAATTTGAATTTCTGAAAGTTGGTATTGTAATAGCATCATCCAAAATCAAAGTAAGACAGGTTTTGTATAAGATCGATGTACTCTTCTCCATTTTCTTTTGTATTGAATTTTAAACTTCCAAAGTGTGTTTTTCGATAATTTATAAAATGCTTTCACTCTCACGTAACTAAATAATGTTCTTGCTTATGCAGATTTATTTTCTAAGTTTGGTGGAGAAGTATCAAAAGATTGGTCTCCTACTTGAATGAAAATGAAGAGTGAAGAAGAAAAAGAAAAAAAAAAAAAAAAAAGATGCCAATTTCATTGTTTTCTTTTGCTATTATTCATATATTCTTCTGGTGTGAATGGATTTGTGTGGACACCCCATTGTATCTGCCTTTAAGCTATGTTTGTCAAGAAAGGGCATTCATCAAATCTCTCACTATCCAGCAGCTCTACTCTCTTTTGATTAGTACTTAAAGAAAAATAACTTGCACGTTATTAATACAACATAATAATCTGTTTCCGAGTATGTCGGAAAGGATTAGTAAAGTTTGGTATTGTCTTTTGCCAATAAAGTTCTCTATAAATCTCGTCTGGTAATTGAGTTTGTTATAAAGATAGTGAATATCTTGAAGGAAAAAAGAAAAGAACTCAATTGTAACGACTCAATTTTTCAAAATTGTTACTTTCTACTTTCTTTGTTCTTTTTTCTGAAGTTTCTCCTAATTTTTTCTCCCTAACTACCTTCAAAAGTTTTTTTTCCCTAACTACCTCAAAAAATTTCTCGTAATTAGTTTTCCAACAGCCTTTGGATTATAATAGTAAACCAAATGCTATAATCTAACACAAACATTGACATCCGTGTTTGGTGAGGTAATTTGATATCTATTTATTTGCGTAAAGAAACTATATTTGGTATATGCTTTTATTGCCCATTGTTGAAAACCAACACATGCTGGCCCAAAAAAAAAAAAAAGCCCAACAATCCAATAAAAAAAAATTTACTATCAAATAGAAATAATATCCTCTCTCACAAGGAATATGTCATGTAGTATTCTAAGGCTACAAGCCTATGATTGGTTTGATGGATGACAAGTGTCAACCATCCATGATGTCTTGAAGGCTATAAATAGCCCCCTCTCCTAATGTTTCAAACACACCACAACAACAACAAAAAGCCAATCAAGGCTTAAAAAAAAAATCTTTCACTTTCTTTTTTTTGAATAGTTGTGAGAATAAGTGAGAGGTGTTTAGTGAGAATAGCCTAAAATATTAGTGTGCTATTTTCTTAGTGTAATTGTGGGTTTTGTGTATGAAGTGTTTTTAATATAATAAAAGTATCTTTATATTTGGGGTTGTTATTTTGGTATTTAGAGCCAAGTGGTGCTCAACAATTGGTATCAGAGCCACGCATAAGGTCTCTTGAAATTTTGAGTATGCTCTGTGGTTGCAGTTCTAACTGATCTTCCACATCAGAAAATATTTCTTGAGATTTTTTACGTGGTTTGTGTCCTGAGTAGTCAGGGACTCTGCAAGATTTTTTGTTGAGAACAAAATCTTGTTTTGGTATTGTCGTAGTCTTGCCAACACGATGGGTGACCTTCAAATTGTTGGAAGAATTAAGAAGCTCAACAACCAAAATTACAATACATGGGCGACGTGTATGGAATCATACCTGCAAGGCCAGGATCTTTGGGAAATCATTGGTGGTAGTGAAACTGCGCAACCACCTGACAATGATACTGCATCAAAGAAGTGGAAAGTCAGAGCAGGGAAGACAATGTTCGCCATCAAGACCACAATAGACGAAGAAATGCTGGAGCACATAAGGGAAGTAAAAACACCAAAGGAAGCGTGGGATACTTTCAAAGCACTTTTCTCACGGAAAAATGATATGAGATTACAGCTCCTTGAAAATGAGTTGTTATCTGTCAAGAAGAATGATTTGACGATCAATCAGTATTTTCACAAGATGAAGACTTTGTGTAGAGAAATTTCTGAGCTAGATTCTGATGCCAAAATCGCGGAAGTCAGGATGAGAAGAATAATCATTTATGGCTTAAAGCCGAAGTATAGAGGGTTCGTTACCGCTGTACAAGGTTGGCCTGCTCAACCGTCTCTTGTAGATTTTGAGAATTTACTTGCAGACCAAGAAGCGATGGCCAAAGAAATTGGTGGAGGCTCACTAAAAGGTGAGGAAGATGCGCTCTTTACCAACAAGAATAGAGAGCGGCCTCGACCAAATACCGGCAAAGGATCGAAAAAAAGCGATGACAAACCAAGTGGTCATCACAGCAGCCCTCATTCAGGGGGAGCTCAGAATAATAGAGACAAGGTTTATCCGTCCAGACAAAAGAAATGGTTTGACGGTAATTGTCACAACTGCGGAAAGAAGGGCCACATGGCAAAAGATTGTTGGTCCAAGAAGAAAACGGCCGAAAGCAATGCAGCAACCTCCAAGACGGAGAATCGAAGTGACGACGAATGGGATGTTGTCGCATCATTTGCTGCAGAAGAAGAAGAATCGGCGCTCGCAGTGACGATACCAGGACGGATTGACTACGAGAAAGATTGGATCATTGATTCCGGTTGTTCGAATCACATGACCGGAGATGAAGACAAGCTGCAGGAAATGACAGAGTACAAAGGAGGCCGCGTGGTGGTGACGGCCAACAACTCGAGGTTACCAATTGCTCATATTGGTAAAACAACCATTGTACCTCGTTACGGTCCAAACGAGATACCGCTTCAAGGAGTCTATCATGTTCCAGGCATGAAGAAGAATCTGCTATCAGTGGCACAATTAGCATCATCTGGCCACTATATGTTGTTCGGTCCTCAAGATGTCAAGGTGTATGAAGATCTGAAGATCACAGGAACACCAACAATGGAGGGACGGAGGTTAGATTCTGTCTACGTAATGTCAGCAGAGTCTGCTTATGTAGACAGGACTCGAAAAAGCGAGACAACAGATTTATGGCATGCGAGGCTAGGGCACGTCGGCTATCACAAGTTGAAAGTAATGATGAAGAGGTCAATGCTCAGAGGACTTCCTCAGCTCGAAGTCCGAGAAGACACGGTTTGTGCTGGGTGTCAATACGGTAAAGCACATCAATTACCGTATGGTGAATCGAAGTTCAGAGCAAAGACGCCATTGGAGCTAATTCACTCTGATGTCTTTGGGCCTGTCAAACAACCATCTATTAGCGGAATGCGATACATGGTTACGTTCATCGATGACTTCTCCAGATATACTTGGGTTTTCTTTATGAAAGAAAAATCCGACACATTTTCAAAATTCAAGGAGTTCAAAGAAGCTGTGGAAGGAGAAGTTAAAAGAAAAATACAGTGTCTGCTTACTGACAACGGGGGAGAATATGTGTCAAATGAATTCTCTCAATACCTCAAAGAATGCCAGATACGTCATCAGATGACTTGTCCGAATACACCGCAACAGAATGGTGTAGCCGAAAGGAAGAATCGACATCTCGCGGAGACTTGTCGGAGTATGATATATGCCAAAAATGTACCAGGGAGATTTTGGGCTGAGTGTATGAAGACAGCAGCTCATGTGATCAATCGGCTTCCCCAACCAAGGCTTGAGTTTACTTCGCCCTTCAAGAAACTGTGGGATGCTAAACCTGCAGTTGGCCACTTCCGAGTTTTCGGTTGTGTTTGCTATGTGTTTGTGCCAGATCACCTACGTAGCAAATTTGACAAGAAAGCAGTTCGTTGTATCTTTGTCGGATACGATGATCGGCGAAAGGGGTGGAAGTGTTGTGATCCTACTACTGGTCGATGTTATACATCACGAAATGTGGTGTTTGATGAAATGTCTTCTTGGTGGTCTTCTGAAAATTTGGAACCACCTGATTCCAAAGAGATTGAAGATCAACTACAACAATTGGAAGAGCAAGTTACCAAGGTACGACCAAGTCCAGGAGCAACCGACGAGTCGGAAGATGAAAATGGTGCAGAGCAAGGAGAGATAGAGAATCCATGGCAAAGTGGCGTTTATCAAAGACCAGTTGAAGATACCGAACCTATTCAAGAAGGAGAAGGTTCGCAACTACAACTCAGGAGATCAACAAGAATACGGAAGCTAAATCTCAAGTATGCCAATGCCGCCGTAGCTGAAGTCGAGATCTCAAAAGAGCCAGAGACATTTGACGAAGCATCTCAGAGCTCTAAATGGTTCAAAGCTATGGAAGAGGAAATCGCCGCATTAGAACAAAATCAAACTTGGGAACTCGTGCCAAAGCCAAAAGAGGTAAAGCTCGTTTCTTGTAAATGGGTGTATAAGATCAAGACTCGTCCTGACGGATCGATCAAACGGTACAAGGCGCGACTGGTAGCTCGTGGCTTCTCTCAGCAATACGGACTTGACTACGATGAGACGTTTAGTCCGGTAGCAAAACTTACAACTGTACGAGTCCTTCTAGCACTTGCTGCCAGTAAAGACTGCAGATTGTGGCAGATGGACGTGAAGAATGCCTTTCTGCATGGAGAGTTGGATCGAGAGATTTTTATGGTTCAACCACGGGGTTTTGAGAGTGGAGCTCATCCCAAGTATGTGTGCAAGTTGAGAAAGGCGCTCTATGGGCTAAAACAAGCCCCGAGAGCATGGTACGGAAAGATTGCTGAATTTCTTACCCAGAGTAGCTATTCTGTGACACATGCTGATTCTAGCTTATTTGTCAAGGCTAAAGAAGGAAAGTTAGCAGCAGTACTGGTCTATGTGGATGATTTGATCGTCACTAGAGACGATGAAAGAGAAATTCATCGAACAAAGGAAAATTTATATTTCCGCTTCCAGATGAAGGAACTTGGAGAGCTCAAACATTTTCTCGGGCTCAAGGTCAATCGCACAAAGGAAGGATTACTTCTCTGCCAACAGAAGTACGTGAAAGACCTACTACAGAAATTTGGAATGCAAGAGTGCAAGCCTATTTCGACTCCAATGGAAGCAAATGCCAAGTTGTGCGCACATGAAGGAAAAGACTTGGCAGACGGGACGATGTATCGGCAACTTGTAGGTAGTCTTATTTACCTAACTTTGACTCGACCTGATATTTCCTTTGCAGTTGGCGTTGTGAGTCGATACATGCAGAATCCAAAGAAGTCTCACTTGGAAGCTGTGCGACGTATTCTGAGATACGTCAAAGGTACAATTGACTTTGGTCTTGTGTACAATAAAGGTGAAGATTGCAAGTTAATTGGTTATTGTGACGCTGATTATGTGGGAGATCATGATACGCGTCGATCAACAACTGGATACGTGTTCAAGTTCGGATCTGGAGCAATTTCTTGGTGTAGCAAAAGACAACCAACAGTATCACTATCCACTACAGAAGTCGAGTACAGAGCAGCAGCGATGGCAGCACAAGAAAGCACGTGGTTAATTCGGTTAATGCAATATCTACATCAACCAATTGATTATTCAATGCCACTTTATTGCGACAACCAATTGGCAGTGCGCTTGGCTGAGAACCCAGTGTTTCATGCTAGGACAAAGCATGCGGAGGTGCATTATCACTTTATCAGAGAGAAAGTCTAGCAAGAAGAAATAGAGATGCATTAAGTGAAGACAGATGACCAAGTTGCAGACTTGTTTACTGAAGGACTGAATGGTGGCAAGATCGAGAAATTTCGACGACAACTCAATATGTGTCGAGTGGAAGCATGTGTTGAGGGGGAGTGTTGAAAACCAACACATGTTGGCCCAAAGAAAAAAAAAAAGAGCCCAACAATCCAAGAAAAAAAAATACTATCAAATAGGAATAATATCCTCTCTCACAAGGAATATGCCATGTAGTATTCTAAGGCTACAAGCCTATGATTGGTTTGATGGATGACAAGTGTCAACCATCCATGATGTCTTGAAGGCTATAAATAGCCCCCTCTCCTTAATGTTTCAAACACACCACAACAACAACAAAAAGCCAATCAAGGCTTAAAAAAAAAAATCTTTCACTTTCTTTCTTTTGAATAGTTGTGAAAATAAGTGAGAGGTGTTTAGTGAGAGTAGCCTAAAATATTAGTATGTTATTTTCTTAGTGTAATTGTGGGTCTTGTATATGAAGTGTTTTTAATATAATAAAAGTATCTTTATATTTGGGGTTGTTATTTTGATATTTAGAGCCAAGTGGTGCTCAACACCCATTTGGATTGGTTTTCCTCTAATTCAGCTGCAGAGGTCTCCAATATAGTTTCGAGTTTGTAACAGAAATCTCAGTCGCAAGATTCGTTGCCACCGTACGAACAAAGCACCAACCTTACTGCAAGTTTCTCTCTTCTATTAATGTCTTTCAATTGTTTTTCTTAACTCCTTTTTCTTTGTGTTTGTCTCAGGGCTTGAACCAATTAAGGCCCCAAAAGAGTTGAAAAAAAAAAAAACAACCAAAAAAAAAAACATGTACAAGGATAATAAGCAAAGGGATCGAGGGGGAATCTTGAAAGCTTCTAATAATGGCAGGGACGAAAGAACAGACATTAGGACCATAATGAAGGACATTGAGCTTCTTGGTATGCTTGATTTTAGTTTTTTATTTCTTGCGAAACAAATCTCTTGTTCTAACTCATTTAGACATCTTAGTCTAATACGAAGTTTTCGTATAAAGTTTTGTTAATTTAGTTGAAAAAATTAAAACTATGATGGTTGTACTAGCTTAGTCAAAGTTGCAGACAAATATATATATATATATATATATATATATGTATATCTTTGGATCTCGCATAGAAACTTGGTTTGTCGAAGAATATTTAAGTGGATAGATTTGTCTAAAACAATAACATGTTGCTATAGAGTACTAATTGGAATTGCTTAAGGCTGTGATTTTCTTCGAGTTGATAATTTGTGTATGCGTGATTCTACGGGTAAGCCTGATCCAATAGCCTTAAGTTTCTTTTATTGCTCCTTCGAGGAGTGTGGATCAAGTGAGTTTGAAATTCTAGAAAAAATCCTTAGGAGAGTGGGGATAAAACTTGTTCATTGTAAGTAACAAGGCTTCTGGATTAAGAAAACTTGAGTGTACTTGTATGGCTCAATCATCTTTTTTAACATGCTCGCACACAATTTAGCACAAAGGCGAATAGTCAGTTTCGGATTTCTGTTGCACACCCTTATGAATGAGTCTAGCTAGATTGTCTACTTTACGTTTCTAGGCGAAACATGATACGTAAAACTTGAAATTATTGTTCCGAGATTGCGTTTTCCATTCCCAACATGATCAACTCGTACCTAAGTGTAAGTTTTTATTTCTTCTGTAGCTTTGACTTGGAAAGAGAAGAAGGCATTGGAAAATAAAAAAGTTGTTTCCCTCAGTGGAAAGGTACGATGGACCGTTTTGCTCTTGTTTCATAGACATAATTTTGCACTTAGTTCTAAATGAAGAACTAAGCGTATTTATTGTACCGGGGCTAAAGCTCTATATATGAATATAATTCGTTCTTTCTTCTGAGATAGCCGCAAAAACAACAGCGACTACCCCTTACTGTAGCAAAAGCGAGGATGAAGAAACAGAAGCAAAGAGAAGAGAAGATATTTCCATTGCTATATTGATTTCTTTTACTTCATATTGCAAACTGCGAAGTGTTTCGAGGATCGGGTTCTGAAGTCAACCGAAGGCAACTTTAGGAACGGTGTGCTCGAGGTGAAGCATTTGTTGTAAGCCCGGCGAGCTACGTAAATGAGTACACCAATTTTGTTTGCCTGTTTGATCATCTCGAGTCCGATAAACTGAACACTTTGCAACAGGGTTCATGCCAAACTTGATGTACTTACTAAACATTGGCCAAATGTTTGATAAACTGCTAGCAAAAGGGACAGGATGATTTCAAGAATTGTTTGTCTGGTTGTGTGCTAATGTTTTGATTAAACTTGTCATTTGGTATAAGAGGTCTTATATTCTTTGTTCATTTCCTTCTCTGTTCGGTCAAGATGTGATGATGATGACGTTGTTAATTAATGGTTGCTTTTCTTTCTTTTTTTTTTTCACAAATTTTGATTTTGTTCTTCCCATGTAACCAGTAGGAGATTTTATAAATAAATAGATCAGTCCAGAATTAACTAACATGGCTAAAATTGAACAAAAAACCATTTGCTTTTACGATCCTAAAAAACATTAACCGAATCTCAACGAGTTGATAAAATTCTAAAATGAACGAGCAGTGTTTTCCAAAGCATGTCTAAAGAATAAATTCTTGGTACTTCTTTTCTTATCACTTTCCCAAGTAATGTACCAGATTCTAACGTTACATGCCACAAAGTGGCTTGTCTCTGGTCACTCTTTTTCGACTACTTTGTAGGGACAAAGCAAGTTTTTGTACTGCTTGTCCGTGGGGATGAAGATCAATTTGAGTTGCATTATTGTGTCACAAATCCTTCATGCTCTTTCACAGCAAAAACAAAAAAACAAAAAAAACAAAAAAAAAAGCAAAAAAACAAAAACAAAAAACAAAAAACCTTCATGCTGTTTTTATTGTGCGGTTGTGTTTTTCTCATTGGTACACACTCATTGGTACATATAATCCCACTTTGTTATAATTATTATTAGGGTAAATTACATAAATCTCACTCGTTTTATTGTGCCCCTTGAAGTTCAAAAAGTGTAATTAATCTCTTATCAGTTGCACATTCTCGCAGTTATCCCCCATAATGTTAACATTTATTGTAATTATCCCCATCTATCAAATTTTTTTAACTGGAATTTGCCACATGTCAATGAAGTAACTGTTTAATGGTTCTTATAAAAAAGATATATCATTTTACCCCTTGATGAAAAATAAGGTGTTAATTTGTTAATTTTAATTCTGAGTAATATCAAAAAGTTCATAGTGAATTTAATTTTTTGTACTTCTACTTTTGATTTTAAACGATACTCTGGAATAAAATGGTATTTGTCTATTATAAAAACCATCATTCACCTTATTTTATTGACATGTGACATATTTCCATAAAAAATTTATCTAAACAGGGATAATTAAAAGAATATGTAACGTTAAGGAGGACGAATGTCATTTTTCAAACTTTAATAGTACAACGAAACAACTGCTAAAGGTTTATGTAATTACCTTATTATCGCTTTTTCTTCGGTAAAGGGCCTTTACCGAAAGTGAAGGTATTTTAAACAGTCAGCTTTACTTTTCAAAATTTTTTTTTAAAGTGTATAAACTTAATTTGACGATCCATAATTTTCCTTACCTATAGAGGCCCCCTACTAAAGAAAACTCTATTTATTATTAGGAAAATTACAGTAAATAGCAATTTTTTTTACTTCTTAAAAAATAGCACATGTTTTAAAATAGTAAAAGAATAGTCATGTGAAGAATTTTATAACGAAAAACAGTAAAAATTATATTCACACACTGTATAAGAAAGTTTTTAACATTTCAACTTTTACTTGTAAAAGTTTGAAGTGTTAAAAAATTTCTTTAAAAAGTGTAAATATTTTTTTGTTACTTTTTGGGGTTGTTTGTTTTGCTACCAAAAAAAAAATGGTTTAAACATTTTGTTACAGTAAACTCACTCACAAAAATTCAAACTTGTTTTGCTATCCAAATTTTTTTAAAAAAATGGTTTAAATCATTCTGTTACAGTAAACTCACTCACAAAAATTCAAACTTAAACTTAGTTGCTAACATTAAAATGTGATTTGGATTGCAATCCAAACAAGGTTATAATAAAATTCTTGACATGACTATTCTTTTAATATTAAATTTAAAAGGAATTTTATCAAAATAGCCACTTTTAGAAAATAATTTTAAAAAATAACAATGGTTTCAAAATTTTAAAAAATAGTCATTTAAAAAATTTATTACATGTGTAAGAAATTTCTTTCAACAAATTTTATGTATAACTTTATTGTGGTAAGAAATTTTTTACTTATATAAAAAAAATTTATGGATAGTTTTTAAATTTTCTGAAATTGTGACTATATTTTTAAAATACATCATTCAAAATAGTTATTTACTTCACTGACACTTTTTTAAAAGACCCATCTAATTTTAACTTTATTTTGCAACTCACCCTTGTTAGTATTAAAACTAGCTGGGGATTTTGAGGAACTCCTCTCTTTTGACACAATGATAATATATATTTCATTTGTGTTCTATTTTCAATTTATGCTCCAAATTTTACACTGTAAATATAAATTGAAAACAAAAGCAACACAACACTTAAGACATAAATTATTAAGTGACATTAAAAATGACCTTGATTTGCAATTGGAAAAATTTGGTAAGTAGATTATTTTTTAGACTATATTTAAATAATGGCAACAACTTTTTAAAATTAGGTAAATGGCCTGTTTTTGGTTAGATAAAATACTATAATAAGCGAATGAAATACCAATCATTTTTAGCATGAATTTTGTCTACTTACCATGATAAATAATCGATATACCTAAAAAAAATTGATAAACAGAGAAAATTATCATAGTAAGTAGATGAAACACCAGTAATTTTTAGTTATTATTTTATCTATTAATCATTATAAATATTTTATTTTTGCTAAAAATCATTATAAATAATTTATATACCAAAAATAAACTATTTTCCTAAAAAATAAAAATGATAAAAAAAATTTAAAATAAATTTTAAAATTAGACCATTTAACCACAAGCACTTTGCAATTTCCAAAACAAAAGCTAGGGCAATCCTCACCAATAGAGGGAGTATCTAAACGCAGTCCCCCAAATCCCCAAATGGAAGGAAAGAAAGAAAGAAATATGCGGCAGCCACCACCACCGACCGAATCCAATCCAACGGCCCATATTTTATCTAAAAAAATAAAAAAGAGAGAGAGAGAGAGAGAGAGAGAAAATATCAAGGAGAGAGATTTGTTTGACTTGTCCACCTTTGTTGAGTAGTGAGAGAAGAATAGGAAAGGCAAAGACGCAATTATTCTCATTCATTTCTCTTTTTAGAACCATCAGAGCTCTGAGAGAGAGAGAGAGAGAGAGAGAGAGAGAGAGAATCGGAAGAAGCCATGACTGACAGCGAAGAGCACCACTTCGAGTCGAAGGCAGACGCCGGAGCCTCCAAGACTTTCCCTCAGCAAGCCGGCACTGTCCGCAAGAACGGCTACATCGTCATCAAAGGCCGCCCTTGCAAGGTCTTTCTGTTTGTTTCCCGGGAAAATCTCGGTCTTCCTTGTTCGATCGGAACCCATATTTGCGTTTGTTTGGTTTTAGGGATTTTTTTATTTTGGGATTAAAATAAAGTTGGAGCTTGATTAGATTTTGGGGCTTTCTCAGATAACCTTGACTTTTAGGTTAAACAGTTACTGTATTGAAAAGAAAAAAAAAGTGATTATTCTAGGATTTTCTTTTTCTTTTTCTTTTCAGTTTATCTAATTGATCGATTTTTTTTTTTTTTGTCTTTGATTCGGTGGTTAATCCTGGGCTATTGTGTGTAGAAAGTTGGATAAATATGATAATTTGATTTGGGATTGTTGATTTCTCTAAGTTTTATGCGTTTTAGATACACGAGGAAACTTTATTCAGATATGTATCTCTAAATTATATATATATATGTTCACTATAATATCAATCTGAAAATCTGAAGATGATGGTTGTTCTGAACTCAATACTCTGTGTTGGTTGAGACAGGTTGTCGAGGTTTCGACCTCGAAAACCGGCAAGCACGGACACGCCAAGTGCCACTTTGTCGCGATCGACATATTTAATGGAAAGAAGTACGATGACATTGTGCCATCTTCCCACAACTGTGATGTGTGTTCTCTCCTCTCTTTGTTTTTCATGCTTTCGAGTCTTCTTTGGGTACTTTTGATTCGGTTTGATGGTAAATTCTCCGAGGAAGTAACTTGTTGTTTGTTTGTTTGTTTTCATGCAGATTCCTCATGTCAATCGCACTGATTACCAGCTCATAGATATTTCTGAGGATGGATTTGTACGGCTTTACTTTTCTGTTTGATTGTTTTGGTTGTGATTTTTATTTTACAGTCCATTGTTTGGTTTTGGTTTCGGTTTGTTTCTGACTTTGTGGTGGCTGATGTTATAGGTGAGTTTGCTGACTGAAAATGGCAACACCAAGGATGATCTGAGACTCCCAACTGATGATAATCTGCTTTCCCAGGTTTGTAGAATCTTGTAGTTTTTTTCCCCCAAACACAAACAATTATATTTTCTCGTTTCCTTTTTGCTTTAAACACGCTTTTATCTGCATCTAGACTGATTATCTGTGGTAAATTTTGCGCTTCAAGTACATGATTATGGATCTTTGACTTAAATACTTATGATCATACATAACTCGTTTGATCATTTCAGGCCTTTATTTTCCCTATCAAGAAGTGGGTTATTTTACTATTATAATCATGTTCTTTTAGGTTTCTGGTGTTAAATTCGCGTACTTAAACTACATATTCAATCAGTTTTGTTTTTTCTCTCAGATTAAGGATGGCTTTGGTGAGGGAAAGGACTTGGTTGTCACTGTGATGTCTGCAATGGGAGAGGAGCAGATTTGTGCTCTCAAGGATATCGGCCCGAAATAGTCGTGTCCTCGATTTACTTACGAGTGTATCGGACTTTTGCAACTTAACATATAGATTTCCATAAGCCGTGCGTTTTGGTGAGACTTTTAAGTAATGGTAATGGCTGTTCCAGATGGGGTTTTGTTGGTCTGGAGACGCAAGTTATCTGTACCTTCTTTGTGGTTTTTTATGCTTCCAAGAAAATCTTGATTTACCATCGAGATGATCGAACCCTGCCTGTGTTGCCTTGAATTGTGGAGGGGCCGAGAAAACCAAATATGATCTGCTTTATTGTACAAACTATTATCTCTTGTTGTATGAGCCTTTGTGATATCATTGCTCTTCTATCATTGTTTTTATTAAAAAAAAAAAGGGGGAAGACCGCTGTCTTTTACATTTCTAGCAAATTCATGCATCCCAATTTTTTTTTTTTTTTAACTATCATTTTTATCGTAACTGCTCATCCAGCAAACATGTAATGCACTTGAGCAGACATGTCAATTTTTTTATTTAATACTAATTTAGGTATGAGTGTTTATTATTTTTTTTAAAAGATTTGATATTTAACTAATTAAAACATAATACTTTAATTATCATATCAATTGGTATTAAAAAAATTAATGTCTAGTATTATTTAATGTATTTATTTCAGGTGACTATCAAAATAAATTTAAATCATATTTTAATTTTTTATTCGTATAATTATTATAGTAATATGATTTACGTCACAAATTTTGGTCTCGATTGCAATCCAAACGAGGGTTAAAACTATTGCTATTTTTCACACTGAGCATTGTATTTTTCTCGTTTTTCGTTGGGCTAGTTAAGGATTTAGTCATTTTGTAATTTATGTTTTAAAAATATAGCTAATGTTTTGAAATATTGATAAAATAGCCATCACGTCAATATAGAAAAGAAATTTATGACTAAATATTATTTGCATCAAAAAATGAAAACTGAAGTAAAACAACTAATGATTGCAGTATAAAAAATTCGGATACAAATATATAGCTATTTTACTAATAAAAATAAACGTAGGCTAGATCACTAAAACTAACGGAAATAGATAAGCTATTTCATATTAAAACCTTTTGTCGTTTATGTGACTACTAGTACTAATAATACTATGTGATCCGCTGATCTCCAGTCCACTGCTAAGCAACTCTGTTGGATATGGATTGTCTCTCTCATTCACCTCAAGCTTAAAAAATAATGGTCTCAACATGACCAACCCAATAACAAGGGCTTCATTTTTTGAGAAAAACCAAACCAAAACAAATCAAAACCCACCAATCAAATATAACAAATTGCTTTTGCAAAGTATTTTCTAGAGCATGAGAGAGAGATGAGTTCTTCCTCTTCGCCTTCTCGTTCTCGTGGTGGTAATGTCAATGGCAAAAGCAACAACGAAGAGAGAGCGAGGGTTTTCGACCGGAAGGCGAAGAGCAAGTGCTGGGCAATGGCCGAGACGGTCGCCGGACGCCACCCTGAGCGGTGGCGGAAGGACGCCGCCGGCAACGTCGTCTGCAAGCGCTTCTGCAACTGCCATGGCTGCCTCTGCTTCGAGTACGATCACATCGTTCCCTTCTCCAAAGGTTCATTTTTCCTTCTTCGTATGTATGTATTTCCTTCGTGTTAATTTGGTTCGGTTTTGAAATGGGTTTGTGGAGTTTTTGGCTTTTGGCATCGAAAAACTTCAACTTGTTAAGACCATTGAGAAATAACCAATATATATATATATATATATATATATTTATAGAAAAAGTTGGACGAAGAGTCATTTTTGTGAAAATAAGATGTTCTATTGGATTCGTATTTTAGGATTTTGGCACTTGGAGTAACGGAAATATGGTTGGGAAAATGGAACAAAAGCTAATGTATCTATTAGAATGAGGATAGGGACTGAGCTTAGACGTAATGTAGCTATTATGCTTTGTTGTGTCGAGGTTGTGGTTGAGGTTTTATGATTGTTTTGTAGGCGGCGAGTCGATCGCAGAAAATTGTCAGATTCTACAAACGAGAGTTAATAGACTCAAATCGGATAAAGACGGTGTTGATGCAACTCAGTTGAAGGGCTATTCGTGTGATATCAAGTTCACTGGTATGCTTATCATTGTCCTCTTTTCTCTACTTGCAAACTCAGGCTTGAACTGTTTATTGTCTTGTAGATAAGTTATGCTTTGCTTGTATTTGTCAGTCGGTCTGTGTCGTGAAATTCGCAGAAGCAATCGAACCAATTCTCGACACAAGGCACTTCAATGCCATTTTGGTTTAACAATTTTCAATTGTTTTGGTGATGACCCTTACATTCTGAAGTTGAGATGTTTCTGAGTCAATAGTTGTGCTAGGTGTTCGACCCAGGTTCATCAATTCTTTACGAAGATCTAGTAGTTTGTGTTAATGCCTTGCCGAGGTTGCAATATTCGTGCAGGATATTGTAATTCTCTAAGGTTGTCAGTCCTAAAATACGTTGACCATGATAGTTCTTAAAAAATTTTGTTATTAACTTACTCCGACTAGATTAAGCTGAATGTGACATGTTATAAACCTATGTTGACTTTGGAAGTTATTTCCTTTCTATGATGCTACGTGCGAGGCATGAGCCGCCTCGCACTGCTCTGAAATGCTCATAGAACCCACCAAGCTTCGTCGAACCAAATCTACTAGTTCATGGTCTTGTCCATGGTATTGGCCAAACACCCAAGATATTCACCATCTGTGTTTCTGTTAAAGCGTTGTCAAATCTACTATTTCATATATTTTCTTTTTAGGTCACGCTTGCAACTTGTTGCATGAAGGAGAAACAAAACGTGGCCAGTGTTAAATTTTAGTTGTTTGCTTGAGCTAGAAGAGAATAAATTCCTCGATTTTTTTTTTTTTTTTACTTCCACTTTCAAATATCTCACTGCTTTCTTTTTGTGTGGCGTTAAAAGTTTGGTTTTCGATTTGGCTCGATGACTAGATTTTATTTCATACGAACATATTAAATTGTGCCATCATTATAAGCTTTTTTCTTCCTCATATAAAATTATTCAAAAACGACACGATGTGTATTAGGGAACCGGTGAACTGGTATGCTTGAAAAAAAATTTGAATTCTTCTCCGCATCTTTAATTGCATTGGAAATTCGTTGCAGACAAGGAACTTGACATTATCGAAATGGCGGTCTATGGCGATGTGGTGCGGCCGGGAAAGGAATGCCGTTGCAGAACTGTGGCCGAGATGCTCGGCCAGTATAAATCAAAAGACCATAAAGCTGCCTGCAAGTTGCCATATGACAATGAAGCGTCATAGCAGCAAAGGTTCAGCAAAATTTAATGAAATGACACGATAAAAAAAAAAATAAAGAAAACCCATTGAATTTGGGGTTTATTCCGTACTTTTACTCCATTGATTCATTTTATGAACTAATCTATGATTCTTGGACACATTTATTGGCCATCTGAATTGAATACATATTGATAGTGTTGCTTTCTTGAGATGAAAGGAAAAGGGGAAAATAAATTTCAATTTGTAAACAAAATCAAGTCTCATGTGCTACTTTTTTAACGTTCTATTTTGCTTTTATTAATCCTTACATATGCAAGTCGGAGAAGCAAAAAAAGTCTTATGTGTGTGTATTGATTATTAATTCTGTTATTTAAGAGTGTTTTGTCAAATATTAGACACCTATATAGAATAATCCACCAATAACTTGCAGACATTCGTGCTGATACGAGATCAAAAGAACTTGTGCTATTTAAACTTAAAGCTATCAGAGTTTGCTTCAAGTGGTTTCAATGATATTATTTCTGGTTCAATGTGTCCTTGGTTTTTTACAGCATTGAGGCAAAAATGAAATCTTCTTTTTATTTCTTTATTCATTCATTTATACTTGAATTCAAGCCCCTAACATTAGAAGGGAATGCTTATCATCTGTGCAAGTTGTATCCACTTTAAACATTCATCTTTTAGCTCAAAATAGTATTATTTTTTGAGATGAGAGAAATTGAACTCCAAATCCAAGGACATTCACACACTAATTTTACACATGCTATACCCTAATACATAAAAGAACTCAACTCCAACCACTAATTAATTCTCTACCAATAAATTTTAATAAAAAGCTATGAGGGATACAATGAGCCAAATCCTAGTAACACGAACTAAACGAAATACACAGTATTTGAATACACAACTCTTTACGGGAAAAAAAAAATCGATATAATTTATGGTCCATCAAATTGAACCTAAAACAATATAAATGTTGGGTCAAATTTTCGTATAGAAGCCCAAGGAAGTGATGTGCCGGCCGGCCCGCCGGACAAGCCATCCGACAGACACTACAGTTGGCACCTTAGCCGGCAGACACCGACCCCGTCAAACGGCCGTGTGGCTAAATGTTGATTTAAACGTCGAGCGGCCCAACATGCAAATGTCGGCCCACGCGGCAACCAACCTAAACGGCCTCCTAAGCCTGGCCAGCATTCTTGTTGGCAAAATATCATACATATTAGGAAAAAAAATATGTTGTCTCATTTGTCTGTCACTTTAGCTGTCTCCTCTCATATTCTGAATAATTATTTGAGTTTTTTTTTAAATATATTTTAAATAAATATAGATGAGTTGTCATATTCTTATTGGAATGGACAACTATGATGACAGTTAAGGGGACAACAGATTTTTGTTCACATTCTAGAAGGGATTCCAACCAGTACTAAAGTCGATGACTTACCAAATGCCCAACGGTTATCATTTCATCACCATTACCTGCAAGTTACACAGAGTTCAGCCAATTAAACCCACAAACACGTCAAATAGACGTGGTAGCCCACGATCTCTACCTAACGTGGTCATAACGGGTGAATTCTCCGATATCTATAAATATCACCTCCAAAGAGGTGCAAAGGTATCGAAATTCTAAACATTAAACACTGGTAATGTTCATATTTTCCACATTTTACTGGTTACCTGAGCATCAGAGTGCCCGGAAAACCCTTAGTGCCCCTAGTCACGACTTTCGTGTATGTTTTGCTATAATAAGAATCAAGTCATCGTCCAACCCAATTCATTTCCACCGCGCGGTTCAACGCTAGTCCGTACTAAAAAAAAAGGTCACGTGCTAATCACGTATTGATACAAAAAATCGCATCAACAAATAGTAGAAAC
Organism: Boehmeria nivea var. tenacissima; assembly: GCA_018132145.1. Taxonomy (NCBI): domain Eukaryota; kingdom Viridiplantae; phylum Streptophyta; class Magnoliopsida; order Rosales; family Urticaceae; genus Boehmeria; species Boehmeria nivea. The sequence continues at coordinate 7,464,119 of CM030882.1, forward strand.
GGTTCAACTACATTTTGAGGGCATCTTAGATCTAGAGCATACTCATTAAATTTGAAATTTGTACGCAATCCAATTGCCTTTTTCCGAGGCTGCTTTCTGAACAGTTAAGAAAATGGGTGTACCACCACCACAATTGAGATTGGTATATGTGTGATTTGAACTGAAAAGATAATAATATTTATTGGACCAAAGAATCTGTTTGGCAGACAAGTGGTTCATGGTTGGCATTTTGTCACAAAAACGTGGGCTTGACGCTGCGTCGTCTTTGGTCTAACAACTGTTGTGATTGAAGAATAGGCTTAGCATGTGCTTCATGTTGGTCCAATCAATGGAATCAACCCCTTTAGTCACTCATAATAAACCACCAATAAGGAAATGACATCTTGTGCTAAAATCCAAGTGGAATCTAAGATAGACGGTTGATGAGTTAAAGTCAAAGTAGAAGTCAAAATGAGATTTCCTATGAAAAATCTGAAATTGGGACTAGATTTTGTACAACGTTGATTTGCTTTGTGCATAAACACATTGTTTTGAATTTTGATTCAATCAAATTTATCCTTTTGATGATCTTATAGTAAATTCATTTCTCACATTTGCGATTACTTATCTCATTTTTGTGACTATATCATCATTTAATTTTTATTTTTTTTAGTTTGAATAAATAAGTCTTCAAAGAAGGTTTTTTTTTTTTTTTAACAATCCATTAGAAATGAAATTCGCCTGGTACTCAACCTATATCATGACAATCCATTTTAATAAAATTCTATGTAATATCATATCATATCCCATAAGTTGTGAATGAAATGGTTGATGCATTAAAAAAAGAGTGAGACTGGATCAAATAAAAAGGGTCTTGTAGCTAAACAGCCTTATTTTTAACTTATTTTTAAAAAAGTCCATAATTTTTGTTTTTTTAGGTAACTGTCCGTTTTCGGTATTTATATTATTCATCATAGTTAACAGACAAATTACCAGCTAAAAATGGTCATATTCCGTCCGCTTACCATGGTGATTTGCTAGTTTACCAAAAAATTCGTTTATGGTATATTTTGAGATTTTTAAGGATTTAGCTAAATTTTAGACTAATTTTTTATGGATTAGCCATAGTTTTAGAAATTTAGGAAGTTAGCCATTTTTATTTTTTATTTTATCACATTTGATGAAAATTTTGGTGATAGTAGGTTTGGTTTGCTTTTCTAAGTTGAAGAACCCGAATTTTTTAGAGTTTTTTTATTTGATTTGGACGGTTTTTTTAAGAAATTATCATGAATACTTATGTTTAAATCCTTCAAACTTTACTTTTAAAATGACTAATTTCTTAATTAGCCATAAATGATTTACCATAGTTAGTAGACAATATATCAGCTAAAAATGAATGGTATTTCGTTCATTTAATATAGTAATCCGTCTACTTACCAGAAACGGGCCATCCACCTAATTAAAAAAAGTTGTGGATATTTTTTGAATATTGTCTAAAAAATAGACTACTAAAATTTCCCTAATTAATATTGTCCATAATTGAATTGGTTTTGATATTAATAAACAAATAAGAGGTTTGTTGCTAAATGGCCTTATTTTTTAACCTATTTAAAAAAATGTCCATAACTTTTGTTTTTTTAGGTTAATGTCTGTTTTTGGTATTTAGGTTATTCACCATGGTTAATAGACAAACTACTAGCTAACAATGTCCGATATTCCGTCCACTTACCATAGTAATTTGTCATTTTAGCATCAATTTGTTTTCAGTATTTAGATTATTTACTATGGTTAATAGACAAGATACCAGCTAAAAATGACTGGTGTTTCATTCACTTAATATGATATTTTGTCTACTAATCAAAAACAGGTCATTCACCTAATTAAAAAAAGATATGGACGAAGTCGCTGTAAATGAACGAAGTCGCTCATGAGCTACTCGAGACTTGGCTTGATAAAAGCTCGTTCATGTTCGTCTCGTCGTGTAAACGAGCCGAACTTAAGCTTCATTGTAGTGCTCATTTTATAAATGAGTCAAGCTTGAACTCAAAGGTACCCGTCTCATTAAAGCTTGCGAATTGGCTTGTTTAGATGCTCGCGAGCTGGCTCGATTAGGAGCTCGTGAGTAAGGTCGTTTAGAAGTATGCAAATATAATATAATTTTAAATCTATTATATTTTAATTGTAATTTTGAATTTATTATATTATAAATGTAATTTTAAGTTTTAAACTTTTGGAGTTTAATGTTACTTTATGTTTTGTTTGATCTAGTTTACAACTTTTCTTTATTGGTATACTATTGTTTTACGGTGGATTATATATTTGTATGGATGATGTTATAGAAAAAAAAATAATTTACTTATTTATTAGAAAAATTATAAAGAATCGAGCTCTAAGACTGAGCTCGAGCCACTAAAAATAAAAAATAAAAAATTATCGAGCTTGAGATCAAACTCGATCTCAAAAATTTTCTAAGGAGCGAAGCTTTAGCTTTTCAAAACTCAAAAACTTTTTGGCGAGCCGAGCTTGAGATTTTCAAAGCTCAGTTCGACTCGACTTATTTACACCCCTAATTTTAGGCAATCCATATTTCGGTTACAAAAGCTGACTGAAACAACAATATAAGATTGTCAAGAACAACTCTCAATCTTCTTTGGCTATGAGCTTTGAGGCACCTTGTAGAAAAAGTTACATAAACTTATTGCCCGAAATGAGTCAAAAGTGTCGAAACTGATTCTATCAGAATCAAAACAATAAAAGTTTGGTTGAGACTCTGCGTGAATTTTTTTTATTTGGAAACATTCATGAATAAATGTCACTACTTACTAACCTACAATATCCCAATAATGTCGATAGAAAGTCCTCAAACATTTTAATCAGTCCTAGTGCTTTGAAGGATGCATTATCCAAACCGTCTCTTGAATTTCGTCTGGTAAAAGGATTTAATCAAATTCTTGTGTCAACACTCGAGTCGCTTGATCTAATCAAAACATTAAATCGCTCCATCAAATAATACTAATCCATATCCACTCTTCATTATGGAGGCGTGAAACGATTTAGTGTTGCAATCTCTCCATCCACTAATCGTGTTCAAATACCAACCAAGTTGATCGAGAACCATCTCAATCTGTGCTTGTGACTCGGCTTTCCATTGGATAGAATCTTCCATGAAAGATTGTTGTTGAATAGCCACTAATTGTTGCTCCAACTAGGGAAGTCGAGTTTGACCACTTGTAATCGTCTGTGCTCTATATATTGTGCTAATTTAATTTCTGCCTCATGTGTATAATGTAATAATGAAGTAAAAAAAATTTATAGGTAGTCTATCATTTACACCATATTTACAAAAAAAAAATTAATATATATATATATATATTCACGGCTTCTTTTTTAAATGAGTTGTACATAATTTATTAGTAGACAATTTACCAATAATTTTTTGCTGATGTATTAATTAGCAACAATTAAATAGACCAGTGACCTAAAAAAAATGAAAGTTACTGATTTTTTTAAGTTCTAAAACGAAGTCATTTAATTATTGACCTCAAAGTTTAAAAAAGTAATAAAAATTGTAGAAACCAATAATATCTAAAAAAAAATTTGGACATTTTAAGAATTCTCCCGCTCTTCAAATGTTACAAATGCATTCTTGGTCAAAACAAAGAATTTCGCTCAATCTCAATGCAATATTTATAAATCTCAAATGTTTACATTTCTTTTTCAATTTTCTTAATCTCAATGTAATATTTATAAATCTTAATTATTTATATTATCTCAAAATTCAAAAAGTCAATAATAATTTCAAATGACTAATTTGAATGTTTTCCTAAACCAGCCATAAAGGCACTGTTGTCTTGTCATATATGCACCAGGACAATAAAATATGAAACGTCAGCCAAGTTCGAGTAACTACAGAATCATGCAAAGCTAGTATTTTTTTTTTTTTCAAATTCCTTTATTTTTAAATTGTTTCTTCTTAAAAGAAAATTACTGGGGATTTGTACGAATCTCTATTAGTGGTGAGGCACATTTTGACATTAAGTGCGTTACAAACTGAGTCAAAATTCAGATTAGCTAAAAGAGATACAAATTTATTTTGTCTAGAAGACTAGCTACATTTGCTCTTAGCACCATGAAGATCTAATAGTTTAAAACAATTTATGAAGATCTAATAGTTCAAACCAATACAATATAAGAAGAATTAAGTTTTTGGTTTCCTGTCATAGACTTCTTCTAGTTTTACTTAATTTTCTCTTCTTTTTTTTTTTTCCTAGAAGATTAGCTAATGACATCAATGCGCATTACTGAATAAGACATTTCCACAATAGACCACTGTTTTGATTGATATATGACTTGTTAAAACATGCTCAATGCAATTGGTACTGACCCATAATTTACAAACCTAATTAGTCGCCAGGAAAAGAGAATTATTGTTAAATTGACTAAAATGGGTCCCATATATTGACCCATAAACTCCGGTAGATAGTTCCAAAAGAAAAAAAAATTGAAAAATACCTCAAAAACTTGCTTTTTGGTGTTAGAAAACCCATGAAGAGTAACAAAAAAAAAAAAAAAAACTTAGAAAAGCGAACAGTTTATATTTTGTTTTGTGAGTTAAAAGGTCGGTTTCTTAGTGCCAATATGATAATTATGTCAATAGAAATTCAAGCTGGCAACACACTATAGTCTCCTAGAAATAGGATTTACTTAACTCATTGTGCATTGACCAATTCCTAAAAACCAAAAAAAAAAAAAAAAAATCAAGCATAATTTGACAAATATCGAGGAACCACATCTTTTGAAGAGTACTAATCATTTTTATAAAGAAAAATATTTGACATACCAACTTTTATACCAAATTTTTTAATATCAATTTATCTATCATATTATTATTTGTGAGTGTTTATCACTTTGTTAAAAAAATAAAAAATAAATAAAAATAAAAATTAATAGGCTTGGATCACTATGCATATGATTGATATTTTTTCCTTTAAGAAGAGATAGAAGAGTTAACAATTGAGTTGCAAAATTTGCACCTCTAGAGATAATTTTTCGAAGGCTTTTATATTTTACGTTGATGCAGCTGCAACAACAAGAACGCAATTGTAAGATGAGAGTTCGCGCTTAAATTGAGACGATTAAGGGAAAAAAAAACTAAAAAATGAAAACAAAAGAACGTTTTTTAGTGGTTTCTATGTGTGTCGTATTAAATTTGAGAGTTACAAAAATTTTGATACAATCTCTCTCTCTTTCACTAAGTGTTTTTCTCTACCTCTCTTCTCTCTGTAATTTACTCTTTCCTACCTTGCTAAACGAAGGGGAGTTTGTACTTAAAGACTGATTTGCCTAATACAATGTTTAAAATCATCTGTATTACCCACTATCCCTTTATCCAGTCCATAACTACCTTTGTTGCCTATTGAAGTTGAGTTCCTTATGATGATCATGTGATGTGATATTTGCTTTGTTGGGTGTGGTGTGTTAAGGCCTAAGGGAAAATGGTAAGTTAGGCAACTATGTTTATAAAATAATTATGACTTATGTTGTCGTCAGTGGGACGTCAATTCTTAAGAAATTGGGCTATCATCTTTGTGCCCGCTTGAAAGGTCAACAAGCCTGATAAGTAATAGGGATTGAACAGAAACTGAAATTGACGACGATGACGGAACGGTTTAAAGGAAAATCGAGACACGTGTTTCACGCGGTCCTTAAAACAAATTTTCCTCTTCGCCGACGGTACTCGAAGTTTCTGCAGCGTCTATCTTCCAGAGTACAACGACCGACAGTGGTGAATTTGAACACGATAGAAACACTGCTTTCGACGAACTCGAATTGTGACCGAATTCTATCACCAATAAAATAATAATAGAAAAAGAAGAAAGAATCAAGAAAAACAGACTATTTTCTTCTAATACTCTTTCCTTCATGTCTTCATACATTATTAGAAATAGTCTATTTATGCACAAAGATATTAAAGCACCGTTTGCTAAAACTTTAAATAACACACGATAAAATCCAAAACGTTGTACAACCTTAAGTGAATATGACAGAAACCGTTTTCCAAAGTAATGCCTTCGCATTCATTAAAAAATAAAACCAAAACACATGCACTATTCATTAGCCAAAATGTTTTTGCGTATATGTGTAGTCTTACGAGTTTTTTGGGATAAACATCTAAACTATTTTATTTTAGAATAGTTTGATTTTGCGAATTTCGATGTGATATAAATAGTTGAGATTTAACGACATTGCATTGAGATTAAAAAAGTTAAAAAAATAAAATAAAATGGGATGTGGGGATGAGTAGGGGCAAATAATGCATTAATACATATTAAAAGCCAAAACTCAAGATAAAAAGATTGCTATCAAAGAAACGGGAAGAGTACAAAACAATAAATCTGAAGCGTTAAACATGAATAAACAATAAATCAACATAATGAAAAACAGACAATGGAGGAGCTAGAAAGCCAAACCGTTAACAATTGCTCATCCGATTACAAGATCCGGCTTGGTTTCGTGATTTGAAACATGATATGTGCGTGCAATTTTAGATTTTTTGACAATCGCATCAATCTATCAACTATCAAGCTAATGTTGTCAATGGAAAGGCAACTTTTTTTTTTCTGATCTTCAAATCATCTCGAAAATCATTTTGTGTATTGTGGCCGTGAGATAGGAATCTCACCTTTTGATTTCCCACGTGCGTTTTAAAATTCGAACCGATCCAATTAAAACTCCTAATATTACTGAAGAAAAATGTGCCCCTTATAGTACAAGGATGCCCATTTTTCTACTGATAAGTATACCTATAATAAAGTATTTAATCAACAATTCAAATATTCTATGATATTTATTTAGGTATAAAAATTCGATTTATGATCACTAGATGATCGTATAAAGGTTGATCTCAATCAGGCTATTTCATAGACTCATTCTTTGGATTAAAGAGCTCTTTGATTCGCTTGTTTCGGCCCAAATAGTAATTGGGCCCACTACTAGTATTTTGAGAGTCACAATTCATTAGCGCTACACAAGGTAAATGAGAAATTTTGAAAAATGTCACTTCTGCACCACTTATTATAAAAAAAATGCTAATTTAAAAGAAAAACTACAGTCTATGTCACATTTTAATAGTGAATTGACCGAAGTTTCCCTATTCTTTCTTTGTTTACAAATTAGGAAGACAACAAGAGAAAATGGGACAACATGGTAATTTGACGATGAAAAAAAGGTGACATGGGCATGCAATTGTGCATAAGGCTGCAAACTTAAATGTGAAATATGGCATGGCATGAAATTAAATCTTCTCAATGTAAATTCATATATAAAATTCACAACTAAATAGTTAAAATTATTTCCTTAAGTGTTAACTTCTGGAACTAAGAACGACAAATGGATTCAAATTGTGACAATGTAAATTTTTTCATTTGAATTATGAATTTTGAATTGTGCAATTTAAATAAAAAAATCAAAACTGTTGTTTGACTCAAATAAACTAAATTGAAAATTTATTTGATATGAGCAATTGAAATCTTGTCCAAATAAGAGGTCAACTCCTTCTAAAAAAAAACTCTTGCCATAAACAAACGATGTTAGAGCACCAATGAAGAATATCTGTCAAGTTTTAACAAAATTATTCGGATTTATTCTCTAGACAATAAGAACGATGATACACTTTCCAAACATAGAAAATTTGACCAGTTTAAGCAAATCATCAACTCTTTTGATTTATTTCCTTTTATACATGCCACATAGATCTCCTTAAATTGTGGAACATAATGGTCTCAAATCTAGCAGAATATTATCTTCTACAAGTTAATGATCTTCTGTAATCCTCATTTGAATTAAAGGAAAATCGTATCTTGAAGATTTCAGAAAATTCTACAAAATTCAGATGAAACAACTTTTAGAACGCTGGGTGGTACTCCAAAAGAAACTATTACATAATCTTCCAAAATCTTTAAGGAGCGATTTCTTGCTCCAAGATTGTCGCCAAAGAATCACGATCTGAACAAAATTAGATAAAAATATTTTGCTAAAAATATGCCTGTTGGTGTGGAATTTGAATCAACGACAAGATCCGTACCTCTAGGGTGTGATGCGGCAATGAAAAGAGAAATTTGAACGGAAAATAAACACACTAGAATTTTCGAGTGGTTCGGCCCTCCTAAGGAGTAATAGCCTACGTCCGCTGTGTTTTTGGAATTTCTGTATGGAGTTTTTACAGAGTAATTTCTTCCTGTTTTTCTCTTATTTTTTCCCATCCCCGTCATTGTTCATGTCCTCCTCCTCTTTATAGACGAAGAAGGAAGCTACAGTCACAATGATACAAAACATCACATCCCTTAATTCACGGGTTCGGGTCACCTAATAAAGCTGCACTTCGGCAAAGAGCAGTTATCCTGAACTTGGCAGGAGAAGACTGCTACTACAGCGAATTCCCTGTTTAAAGAAAGGCGGGAGAATAATTGAGGTCTGAGTTACCGCGAACGTTATATCTTCGGGGGGTCGCTGGCTTCGAGGGCCGAGACTATTTCGAGTAATTTCTCGTTCGTTGCGACTTTTTCAGGGGTGGATCATCTTCGGGGGTCCTTAGACATTTTTATTTGCCAATTCCTCTTCGAGGGGCTTCTCAGAATCTCAACGTTTTCTTTGTCGGTACTCTTGGTTACATTCGGGGATGTAGGATCGAGGATCATCTCCGGTAATCCTTGTTCGTCTTCATCCTGGGATATGATGTGGCGACATCGCTTAGTTTGGTGGAGTCGGGGACTCGTGCTTCCTCAAGTGTGCCCTGGAGACTTCGCCCCCGGACCTATCGGCTGGCGAAAAATCACTGACAACAATGCCAACACAAAAATGTTGAAATTTTTTTTATGCAGTTTGGGGCCATACATGTAATTATTGAATGTGTTTGTGGTCATAATTAAATAAGTCAAAGTGAACGTGGTCTAATTTGGAATAAGGTTTGTGACTTAAGGGTGAAATTGTCATGATATTATTGTGTAGATACCATAAGGGCAATTTTTAATTTGATGAGGGGCCAAATTAGAAATAATAAATAATTTTTAGTGATTGTAATTAGCAATTATTTAAGGAGTTATGGTCCGTAACTGTAGTACACATAATTTTTACTGTTCTTAAATCCCCATCATCAAGTCATTAAGGTTTCTAAGAATAATCTGCAATTGCAAGCTTATAACGCTTGTGTAATCGATTTCAATAGAATTAAGTACGCTTTTGTTATTTTGTTTTTATTATTCTCTTTATTAAATTAGGTATAATTTTGTTTAACCAAAAAAATATACAATTTTGTTTAACACGAATGATTTCAATTTTTGTCTCCCAAACACTCACTTTTTCACTGAAGAGCATTATAATTGTAGACTTCAATATAAATGTTTCTTCCCAAACAAGGGGCAAAAACATTATGCTCCCATTGAAAGAAATAGCTGACTCACCATTGCCCGCCTGCGAGATTTCGTCAAAATATGTGCAAAACAATCATTTTGAAAAGGATTATTGTTAATACTTGTGTAGTTTTATCGAAAAATGTTTTGTTAAAAGGTTTTGAAATCCTTACAGAAATCGCTCAATTAAAGTTTATGAGCTGAACTAGAGATCCTTCTCATATTTTTTGGACCAATATTATTGTGCATCACATCAGTAAGCTAAAGTCAAGGTTTCTAGGACAAATTAAGATCAATTGAAGTGTATTATTCTATTTACAACTTATCCACAAAGCACAATACATTACATAATCACATATTACATGCTAATCTTAAGTCTAAGTGTGATGAGCGAAGTTGTTGGACAATGATTGATCATGGGGACACCACCATACCTACCTTTAGACCTAACCTTGCCATTTCTTTTTCTCTTTTTCTCTTTTCATGATAAGCAAACCAAATATATGATTGTATGGTATTTATTTTGGCATTTAGTTTTGGTACACTTGATATTTAATCCAAGAGCTTTCTTGGAGTTGGATATGGTACACTTGATAAGCAAACCAAGAGCTTTCTGTCATGTTTTGACGAAGTAAACATATAATTTTGAGCTTTAATCCCTATATAGTTATTGTTGCTTTTTTATTTTATCAATTTTTTAGTACACATTAATTTCCATTATTGTAAAACAACAATTGGTGTCTTTGCATTTAAGATTGTGTAAACGGAGCGTTTATGGTTCTAGGAGCAAACCCATCTAACCCAACCTCCCAAAAAGAAAAAACTAAAATAAATAAATTGCCTTTATGAATTGGTTTAATGGGGTTCTTTTATTGGTCACAAATTTAAAGTTATTGTAGTATTCAGAAAATTGGTATATTTTATAACAAAGCAGTGTTATACTAACAAAAAATTAGGGAAAAAAAAACCCAATATAACGTAGCATTTACTTATTTATTACCATACATGCTTATTAATTTATTTAATAAATAACACATCATTCTAGTCAATTTTTAAAAAAAAAAATTTCAACATTTTTTTTATAACACAAGTATGATAAATTTATATAAATTAAATCAAGATGCTTTACGGTTGACATCATTGCACTTTGCAAGTATAATATATGCGTTAAAGTTATAGAAAGATGTGATTTTTTTATTTTATTTTATACTGAATATCTTTTTCTTTTTCTTTTTCTTTTTCATGAGAGCAATTGATTACTAGTGTACTATTGAGAAGGAATCCTGATTGGATCATGGGAAGCAACAATTATAGCTTAAAATTAGAGTAGTATTAGTGCTGGCACAAATCACATAATGAGAATTTCCAAAAAGAAAAAAAATATTCACATCCTTCTTTCTTTGCCACAAATAGGATAAAAGCTCCGACTAATTTGTTCATCCAACGTTTCTTGTATGCATGCAAATAATATTGTGCTTGTTTAATATTTGGTCATTTTTTAAGTCTTGTTTCAAAGAAATAATCAAGTTTTCTTAGGCCTCACTTGTATAAAAATTCAAACAATATTCTACTGTAATAATATGGTTTGAACTATATTTTTTTCTTAGATTACAATCCAAACAACTTCTACAATTAAAAAATCTAGCCTTTAAAGAACTAAAGCTATAAAGATAAAGTTATTGTATCATTTAATTATTTTCTTAATTAATAAAAACATTACACCTATTGTTTTTAAAACATTATTCAAAAAATAACTATTTGTTTAAAAATCTCAATAAGAATATTTTCGGTTTACGGCCAAATTGGTCTTACAACCTACATCCAAAAGCAATATTATCAATTTTAATAACATCTCACATAAATAAATATTACCCATTTTATTTTTTTTTAAATTTTGTGGTGGAAAGGTTTCAATCCGTAAAATGTTATAAGATAGAATTTTGTCTTTAGCTGATATTGACAAAAAAAGTCTATTGCTGGCATGTGTAATATTTGGATTGCCTTCTTCGAATTCTTTTATTATTATTTGGATTGCCTTCTTCGAATTCTTTTATTATTATTATTATTATTATTACTTCAACTTTTTTTGATTTGTTATATATTCAATGGGAAGAGAAAATGAGAGAGAGGCCTTCCTTTCTTCCTCCTACTTCATGTGAGCTTGACTTCAGCTTATGGAGAGAAAAAAAAAAAAAAAAGCTGTGGTGGGTCTTGGATTATTCTTGAGCCAAAATTTTGAATATTGGGCAAAATTCAAGTTGGGCACTTAAACCAAATGAAAACTCAACCCCTTTTGTAGACAATAAAACAAAAAAAAAAATAAAATAAATCTTACTTGGAATATCCCTTCCCCTTCCATTGTGCAACAACGAAGTAAAATTTAGTCATGTCAACTCAACTTGAGCCCAACTTGTTGATTGGTCATGATTCTTAAATTTTGAAAATTTTAGCTACTACTATGAGATGGCCTTTTCCCATGAAATAAATCTCCAAGACTCAAGTACATTTAAAGCTAAGTAAATAATATGAACTAAACATTGTGTATTGTCAAAATGAGAGATGAAAATACTCGTGACATGCATTAAAATTTACAATACTAAATGTTATGTGAGAGTGAGACTAAACAAGTACTTGATTTCCATGTGAGAGCAATATATTGAAAATGAGCACAAGTACTCTTTATTTAATCTTTACCATAACTCTCATGATTGTCCTAACCTCTCTTCCCAACCCCCATAAAAAGAAAACTCACTTTTGCTAATCAACTTTTTATTTTTACATATTCCCATTTTGTCAGGAATCATTAGGGTCAAAAGCATATTACATAATTACACCCTATTGCCCCTTAATCAAGTCACACTTGCATAACCCCTTTTAATAATAAATTAACCCCTTGACAAGAAGGCACTCACCATAAAGTTTTCACCTAAGAAAGTCAAAATATTGGTCAATGCTACAAATTAAAAAATAAATCAAAACAAAGATTAGATTTCCTTTTAGAACCAATAAATTAGATATTTTCCATTAGGAGCTGCCGGCAACCAACTTTAAGAGGACCAAAATAAGGGCGTTTTTTTCTTTTAATTTAATTTGTAGTTTCACTTACGAAATTATTGTTATTGTTTCCATTAGCATAGAGAATTAGAGATGCTTGACCCATTATTAAGGGTAGACCCCACAAAAGCTCAACAAGTGGGACTATAGCAGTAATGAAGTGCTTCAAAATGTCAAGAAGTGGGAACACAAAAATTATTATTAAAAAAAAAGGCCATGGCTTGCTTTCTCATTCCCTTTTAAGTTTTCCATTTTTTTCTTGTATTTTCTTTTAATAATAATAATAATTATTATTATTTTTGTGCATGTGTTTACTTTTCTCTTTTGCTTTTTTTTTGTCTCTCTTTTTGCTTTCCTTTCTTTAATAATCAATTCCTTCTCTTCCTCTTGTTCCTTTCCAAATATCCCTCTCTCCTACGCTACGTAAAAATGAATAGAAGAACCCAAATACGAACACTTTGTGTTATTTAGATTGTAATAAATTTTTTAAAAAATAGCATAAATTGTATTATTACAATAATTATACAAATAAAATGTCAACTTAAACTATATTATTACAATAAAATAAAATGTAATTTATATTTATAATCAAACGAGCTCAAATTCAAAACAAAATCCCAATCGAGAATCACATTCACAGGCTCACTGACCTATAAATCTATTATATATTCCATTACAGAGTTTCTTATATTTTCTCTCATTTCTCGTTAGTCAACAACCACCCACGAAAACACACTACCAAAAAAAAAAACAACAAAAAAAAAACTATAAATATTAAAAGCATTTAAAATACTACAAGTCCCACGCGCTCTCTCATTGGCCGACACAAAAAGTGGGCCCCACTTATTCTGTCTGCCAGGCAATGCCAAATCCATTCCCAATCCCATGAATTTCTCTCTACAGTGCCTACACAGCACAAGAGAAGACATCGCTGCTCTAGATTTTGTGTGGACAAATTTCAAACATTCCCCCAAATTGTGATATATTTGCATTATTCGTCTCCGAAACTTTATAAACCCTTAGTTTAGTAATTTACTCAAAAGATTATGAAACCTCCAAAAAATACTATCCGAATTTTTAAAGTTATGTTTTAAAATATGAATATGAATATGACTATATGAGATAAATTATCACTTGATAATTGACTCAAATGAATATTTTTAAGGAAGAATTACAAAAAAAAAAAAAAATCATTCTAAGTGTTAGTTAATAATTTATAGTCTAAATGATGTTCTTACTTAATTTCTACTCTACATTTGTAATATAAAAAATATAAGAGACCACAAATTATTAATGTGCAAAAAAGGATATTGATCAAAGTTTTCGTATTTTTAATAAGCTTTTTATTCAGTGCACTAATTGTATTTGTGCACCAAAATAATAACATGAAAACAAAGTAACAAAAAGATAATTCATTGAAAACGGAATGATTATTTTGAAATTTTAATAATAATAGGGAATAAACTGAAATATAGCTAAAAAAATTTAGATTTTTGAAGGATGCCCCTCTCTATAAACATAGGTTATATTTTTCAAGGCTTAATAGTATGTGGCCTATAAATAGACCAAAAAATTTACACTATTTAACATGTATATCTTTTTTATATTTGAAAGGATAAATTAACATCTTTGTCAAAATTTAGGGGAAAATACATGTATATATTTTTTTGGCTGGAAAGAGGCAAGCAATATGAACATCAAAGACAGAATTTTTAAATGGGGTTTATAGCTAAATGGCCTAATTTTAGAACTTATTTAAAAAAATGTCAACAACTTTTTAAAATTAGGTAAATGGCTCATTCTTGGTAAGTAGACAAAATAATATGGTAAACGGATCAAATACCAGCTATTTTTAGCTTGAATTTTATCTGCTTACCATGGTAATTTATCTGCTTACTCAAAGTTTTTTTAAGGGTATACCGATTATTTACCATGGTAAGTAGACAAAACTCAAGCTAAAAATGACTGGTATTTCTTCCGCTTACTATAGTATTTTGTCAACTTACCACGAACGGGCCTTTCACCTAATTTTAAAAAGTTGTGGACATTTTTTTAATATGATGTAAAAAATGGACTATTTACCAAAATTTTCCTTTTTAAAACTCGTCCATTTTTGTGACCAAAAAAAAAAAAAAATCCAAAGGCAGAGAATATGAGAAAACCAAAGCCAGTCACAAAAGTCACAAACTTCACAACTCAAACGGACAAAACAAAACAAAACGAAACCAAAAATAAAAACCTTAGCCATTTTTCAGCCAACCCCACTCTCTCTCTCTCTCTCTCTATCTCACATTCTTCAGTCCCGTTTTCATATATTTGTTTTATTTTCTGAGAAAACAGTTCGAAAAAGAAAAAAAAACCCAAAAAAAAAAAACACGTACAATAGAAAGTACTTTGAAACACACACACACACACACACAAAACACAGACACAGAGACGCACACACGCTTGCGAATTAATGAGTTTAGCTTTAGCGTTAGCGTTAGCGTTGATTTCGTTAAGAGAATGGAAAAAGGCGCATTAAAACCTCTTTGTCTGCCATCTCCCGCGATTGTCGCACTGAACTGAAAAACCCAACAAAAAAAAAAAAAAAAAAACCAAACTCATCTTTAGAGAGAGAAACTAAGAGAGAGAGAGAGAGAGATAGAGACTGAAGAAACAAACCAAGTCAAGGTCTGAAAACACAAATGTGAAAACAGAGACCCAAAAAAAAAAAAAAAAAGCGAAAAGTGTTTACATTTACATTCTATGTTTAGGAGTCGTATATAACAAAAAACCAATCCAAACCCATATCTCTCTCTCTCTAAGAATCTCCTATTGTTTCTCTTGGCCACCCAAAACCAAATTCCACTTCTCTCTCTCTCCCTTTGCTCAAAAAACCCGATCTGGGTCGGGTCGGGTCGGGCCGGAGAGGGGGATGGGTTGCGTGAGCTCCAAGCAAGCTGTCTCGGTGACGCCGGCGTTCGACCACTCCGGGGCGTTGCGGGGCAGCAGCGTGGGGAACTCGGGTCGGAGCCGGGTCGGGTCGGCGGAGTCGGAGCGGAAGAAGAAGAAGGTCGTCGCTGGGAGTGGGAATGGGAATGGGGCTGAGTTGGGCGGGAGCGAGTTGGGCGAGTCGGGGCGGACGAGCTCCAACTGTGGCGGCAATGGCTATGGAAGCGCCGCCGAGTCGCTGAGCTTTCGGTTGGGGAATCTCCACAAGTACGCGGAGACCGAGCACGTCGCGGCCGGATGGCCGGCGTGGCTCAGCGCCGTCGCCGGCGAGGCCATCCACGGCTGGGTCCCACTCCGTGCCGATTCCTATGAGAAGCTCGAGAAGGTCTTTTTTTTTCTTCTTATAAATTCTTTTTTTTTTTTACAGTGCAATTTTGGTTTATTAGAAATTTTGGGGTGTGTTAGGAAGTGAAAAGGATGAGGATTTCACTTGTTTCCCTTTGTTGGGGAAACATTACTTTTTTTTTTTTTTTTTGGTTTTGTTTTTGGAATATGCTTTTTGTTTGTTGTTCTTCTTTTGGTTGGTTTGGTTGTGTCCTTAACTTTTATTTTTGTTTTAACGAAATGGGCATGTTTTTGGTCGGAATGTCCTTTGGAAAGTGTCTTTTGAGGGAACAAAGTTCCAAAATGTCTTGCTCTTTGTTTCTTTCTCATTGGGCTTTTGCATAATGTTTCTTGATTTCGAACTGTTTTCTGGCTTTTGATCGTTTCGATTTTGTCTGATAATTGTGGAACACTTTCTGTTTTGACTGTCTTTCTCTTAGTGACATTTTCGATTCTTGTGACTGGTTTTAACAGATTGGACAAGGTACGTACAGTACTGTATTCCGGGCTCGAGAGCTTGAGACTGGGAGCATTGTTGCTCTGAAGAAGGTGCGGTTCGACAATTTCGAGCCCGAGAGTGTGAGATTCATGGCGCGAGAAATCACCATTCTTCGCAGGCTCGACCACCCGAATGTCATCAAGTTGCAGGGCTTAATTACTTCCCGATTATCGTGTAGCTTATACCTCGTGTTCGAGTACATGGAACATGACATCACTGGACTCTTATCTTGCCCGGATATCAAGTTCAGCGAGTCGCAGGTATACTAAAAACTCTCGAAACAAGTCATTTCATCAATGTTTTCAGAAATTATAAAATCGTTTAAATATTGAAATTCTGTCTAGTTGTTTATTAAATTGCTGGCGGTTGGTTTCGTTCTTCAGATTAAGTGCTACATGAAGCAATTGTTGTCTGGACTTGAACACTGTCATTCGCGTGGAGTCATGCACCGAGACATAAAAGGGTCGAATCTTCTAGTGAGTAATGATGGGATATTGAAGGTGGCCGATTTTGGATTGGCAAACTTCTGCAATTTTGGGCACCGGCAGCCTCTAACGAGCCGCGTTGTCACCTTATGGTACCGCCCTCCCGAGCTGTTGCTGGGGTCGACAGATTACGGAGCTGCTGTGGATCTCTGGAGTGTCGGCTGTGTTTTTGCGGAGCTACTTATGGGGAAACCTATTCTTCAAGGGAGAACAGAGGTAATCAAATTTACTCAACTAGATACTTTCAGTTACTTTCAAGTCTCCGACTATGAAACTTTCTCCATTATTATTTTTTTAAATATTTTATGGTATCCTTTATCGTCTTACAGGTCGAACAATTACACAAGATCTTCAAACTTTGCGGCTCCCCGCCAGATGAATACTGGAAAAAATCCAAACTTCCGCACGCAACTCTATTCAAACCGCAGCAACCTTATGATAGTAGTCTACGGGAGACGTTTAAAGATTTACCTACAGCAGGCGTGAACCTCCTTGAGACGCTTCTTTCCGTCGAACCATACAAGCGTGGGACAGCCTCCTTGGCCCTTGCATCCGAGGTAATTATGCTTGCAATAAATCTGTTGCTGCTTTCTTGGTTATAAGAGTGTTTGTTTTAATGGTCTGAAGGTACAATATGACTATTGTGGGCATTACTTACTTTTTAACAGTGACTGTTGAGTTACGTCTGTTTTTTTTGTGATTCTTAAATCTTTGTGTTTATTATATTCCCGTGCAACTTTCAGTATTTCTCGACAAAGCCTTATGCGTGTGATCCATCAAGCTTACCAGTTTATCCACCGAGCAAAGAAATCGATGCTAAAAATCGGGAGGAGGCAAGAAGGTGAGAATTCTGTTTTTGCAAAAAAATTTTGTAAAGTTCTTATTGTGATATGAACGTAGATTGATTTACAGATAAATGAAATGGTTTGGATAACAATCGCGATTGAAGATCATTTATCTCCCATGTCCAATGTCAGGAAATTTAAGCTTGTTGAATTAGGAAGAACTTTTTAGTTGTACATAAAAATGGTATTGCTAACCTGATGAAAATGTCAAGCAACTTAAATGTAGTTAATAGGTAAGATATATTTAAAAAAAAATAACAATAATTGCACGAAGTCATGGCAAGTTCATGAAACACTGACAGCTTTTTACTCAGGACATTAAGCCCATATGAGTTCATATACTTCCAAAGGCATGGACTAGTAAATCTGCAGTAAAAAATTTTGTACACTTTAACTAGACCTGTTCATTCCCTAGATTTCAGGCTCACTGCTCTATTCGGTCTTTTTTAGGTTCTTTGTCGAAAGTAATTATGCTTTTTATTGAAATTTCAGAAAGAAGAGCAGCGTAAGGGCTCGTGGACCTGAAACCAGAAAGCCGACAAGAAAACCCCTTGGAATCAGTAAATTGGCACCAGCCGAGGTCTCTTTCTTTATCCAAAAAAATTTTGATTTTGCTAAAGACTCACAAAGAGAAGCTAATTATTAATGCTCGGGTTCGATCTTATCTTGCAGGAGTTAGCAGCTCAAACTCAAGACTCGCATAAAAGCAATGGCTATCACATGCACATTTATAAAGAAGAGAATGGCATCCTTGGCAAGGATGTCCCGAAGACAGCCATCGATAAGGAAGAAGAAGAAGCCTTGCATGTAAAGAACGCGTCTCAAGGGGACATTCCGTTTTCTGGCCCATTACAGGTCTCCACGTCAAGTGGCTTTGCGTGGGCGAAAAGGCGGAAAGACGACACTTCCTCAAGATCTCATACTCGATCCATTTCCAGAGGACATATATTTAATCCTGTGGAGCCTTGTGTTGCGTTGCATAATACCAAAAATAATTTTGATTTGAAAAGGAATGAAAACGGAGATGTTATGTACAGGGGACGAGCCGAGTCTAGAGGCCATGATTCATACGAGATCGCCAAGCTTGCCATCCAGAACCAATGGGGCAAGTTTGAGCGACCGGACTCTTTTGATGCTTCCGATGTTTATCACTCGCAGGAATTGTCTTTGGCTCTTTATCAGAGAGAAGGACTGATGGCTACTAAAAGTGATCTGGTAAGCATGTAATTGAACAACAAAATACAGGACTGACTCTTTTAACTTCAAATACAAAATCAAAATTTAGTCCTAGCTGGAAAATGAGGAGTGATTTTGGTTGTAATGTCAAACTATATATTGGATGTTATCAACAAAGTCTGAAGCTATCAGATTTTCATTTTATTTCTATCAATCTTTGGAGTATAAATCAGAGGGAAAACAAAGAAATTCCTAGCCATATACGTATACAATGTCCGGCTACGAAAGAATGAAGACTTATAAAACAGTTGAAAACTGTCGAGCGCATTGCAATTTTAGTCGATTATGAGGTTCATTTACTTTCTATTAATTCGAAATAATCCCGCGGGAACTCTGGTGTGTGTCTTCAGGACAATTTTGTACCTTATACTTCCATGAGAAATGGGCTTACAATTTTGTACTGTATGCTATGGTCACCCCTTATGACATTGTCAAAGCTACATCATTCATTGTCACAAGTTTATTAATGTTTATCAGCTTCTTATGTGGTAAAGTAGTTGTGGCATGAAATGTTTGACTCTAAATTATAGCATTGATTGAGTACTGTTGATGCCGGTTTCATTGTACTCCAATTAAATTCATAAATGGCTTACTCGGTTTTCATTTGGCACCGAGCGAGCGTAACAAACCAATTATTGTTTGTGATGAGTTGGTTAAGTTGATGAAGATGTAAATATTGCATTTACTGCTTCTAACTTCCTTAATATTTGTCTGCTGACAGGGCTTCCAGGATCAAGGAGAGAAAGTTGAATTTTCTGGACCCTTGTTATCTCAAACAAAGAGAATCGACGAGCTCTTAGAGAGACACGAGCGCCAGATTCGACGAGCAGTCCGGAAATCATGGTTCCATAGAGGTACAAACCGGAAAACTTCATTAAGGGAGATCTAAGTTTATCATTCTCACTTAAAGTGACCTAATTAATCCGTGTTTGACCTAAACAGACGTGTTCTAAGAACATTCTTTTTTCTAAAGCTCTTTCTTAATCTTCTTGCTTCTTTAATCTTGTTCTGTCATCAGCTAAACCAGCTTAGTTCACTATGTTGTGTTTACTAAGCTCGTAATCAGTATTAAGCCTTTTTTTTTTTTTTTTGTCTCTGACCTGCATTTGTTGCTGTATCAAGTGAAATTGATTTAGTTTAGAACCTTGTTCACTGCAAAAATATTTAAAAATGTGTTATTATCAATTTTGGTGATTTATTTGGGTTTCTTTTCTGAATCATATCTATGACATGCTTTGTTAGGCCTTTATTCAGCACTATGATGCTCATCTTGGTGATGATGGACTTATGTTACTTTTCACAACTTTTTTTTATCTTTTTGTTTTTTACCCACATTTGTAATTGATGGTGAGAGATTAAAGAAAAACCAAGTCAGAAAAGTGAGGGAGATTTCGAAAAATGCTTTTTTTTTTTTTACACTGTTAATTTTTATCCTTTTGTGTTGTACTTTTAATTTCTACCTTGCTATTACAATACAAACATGAGATAGAAATTAGCACACCATATAGGGTACATATTATTAATGGTACTACATATATTAAGGTCAATCTTCAAATTATCTCAAATAAAAAAAATAAAAAAATAAAAAAGGAAATGCAACTAGAGCCTCTCACCACTTTTAACACCCTATTGTTGTGAACTTCTTTAATATCAGTAGTTCAGTATAAGGTGCATAATAAATTTTAAAAAAAAATCTATATTAGATAGAAATCCTGTCTTAAAGGCCCTAATTCTCATAATGTTCTGTTTAGCTAATAGTGTCTTTTCTTTCTAACAATGCCAGGTAAGAAGACTGGAAAGTAATTTGCTTGACGTGATTGGTCTCGGAGGAACTAGAAACGAGTAGAGACCTCTGACAATGCCAACTCTATAATAACTGTAACGGAATTACTGGGTCGTCAAATTGGCTGCAAAATCCGGCTAGAAGCAAACTATTATTAGCTGACGAGGTTTGGATCACCAGCGCGAACTCCGCGGAATGAGACTCACCAAGAGACAACATTGCGCTGAAATATCTTTTAATCACAGAGCTCCGAGTTGTTGGGAGAGAAAGGAAGAAGAAGAAATAGTAATTAGTATATAAGATGATATGAATTCTTCTTCTTCTGTGTCTCTTATCCATATTTTCTTGTTTGTCTTTATTTGCCAAGTACCAGTGTACCACCCAGAGCTGTACAGATCTCTGGTGCTAAATTCCGAGAGAAAAATCTCTTGTATATGTCTCACAGTTTTCATAATGCTTAATATATCAGGTTTTGCCTTGTCAATTTTCGGTTGATTTCGACAAAATTTTAAATTGTGGGAGTTTGGCTGGTGAAATAATCAATTTCAATTTATTCAAACTATAACCTTGGACTACTAGAGAGTTACGCCTATATTAAATAAGGCGTGCTTGGTGTACCAGATAAACTAGAGAAAATAATACAATGTTTAGTATGTTCAAATCATGTGACAAAATGATTTTTTTTCGTGCATAAAAAATGCACTAATATATAAGACTATTTTTGCACCTTTGATATAATATCAATAAGACGACACACAACCAAAAATAATTATATAATACAATACAACAAAGTGTAATACAATAATATGATATTATGCTCCACACAACGTAGGCCTCGTTCGATGTGCTTATTACTTAATAAGCACATCGCATTGTAGAGCATACAATATGATAAATGGTATGTTTAAACTGCCGTATTAAGCAATATAATAAACATATTTAAATACAATAAAAAATCGATTATCTAGTAAAAAAAAAAATCATATTACAGCATAGTATCTACTCTAAATTTTTATCATTTTTCATTCTTTTTTATAATGCATTTAGACAACACAAAAATTGTAAATAACTACGGTACGATACAACACAAACACATCATTATTTCATTCTAAAGACCACATTCAAGCTTAACCCCAAATCCTTGAAAAAGAGTCTAATCCGCAAAACCAATGTACGTGTGCAAATACACAAATACACAAGCTACAACATATCATAGCCATGATAAAACAAATATAGCATGAGGATGAACAAAAGGCTTTAAAATGCCTAGGATCCACTCGTACGACAAGAAATGCGACCTTTAGGCTCATCTAGATACCTTTGTCAACTAAATGGAAATCTACATGATGTGTCGATTGAACAAATTGTTGGGCCTTAACAATCATGTTGATAAAAATCGTGAAGCAATGTAATTCCACGACTTTTCGAGCTGGACTATTTATGTAATAGACGTAGACTAGGAATGTATTTTTTTGTGCAATTTTCACAAATATTAATAAAGAACGCTTTCAGAAGTATTAAGCGATTTCTGAATAGCATAAATAGGGTTTTTTATAAGAATTTTTGAACTAGGTTGAAGAAAACCCTAATATGACAAAATCTCAAAAACTCCGAGAATGGCCGTTGGCTTGGTTTTGCTAGATAATTGAGTTGACAAGAAATTCCAAGCAAATACGAGCTTAATAATGTCTAATATTGGTGATTAAGAAAAAGTCATGCCATGAAAACACCTAACAATGGAAAATGTATCAAGGGCCCCCAAACTTTTAAAAAATGACAAGTTGGTCCCTACGTTTGAAAGTTAAGGAAATTGATCACTAATTTGAAATTTGGTTTTGACTTAAGCTCTAATTAATATAAATAGCCTACAAATAAATTTTCGGTCAATCTGAATTATATCAAAGCCGTTACATCGGAATTTTGGCGAAATCAGTTTCAAATCAAAAAATTTGAGAAAATAGCAAACGAGTTTTGAAAAATCCCAAAAGTTCTAGTAAATTATCATTTATTATATAAAAGTGGGATCCACAAAGAAATCTTGAAAAAGGATCAGGTTGCAATTTTTGAAAGGGCTAAAGTGCAAAAAAATTTAACCTACCCATTTATAAGAAAATCAACGGCTCATATTACTTTTACCTACCAGTTTGTATTTTCAACTGTTCCCTAAGATAGCCATTCCCTAAGAAAAAGTGTAGAAAAATTAAAGGAGCACTTTTGAAGCATAAATAATTAATTATGAGATAATTGAATAAATAGCTATTTTCTGAATGATGTTTTAAGAAAATAGCCAATGTTTCGATTGATTAAAAAATTAATCATTTTCTTAACTACATGATGATGTACATTTACTTTTATGACCTTATTTATTAGTGGCTAATAACTTAATTTTTGAAAACGTTGACCATTTCCTTTTAAATATGGACTAAAAAATGATTAAATACCAAATAAATATATAAATTATTACGTTTGTATCAATTTAGAGCATTCTTCAAATTATCTCCACTATTATATTTGGAAAATTTTGAAAAATGCCACTTCTGTACAACTTGTTTTGAAAAATTTCATAACATCGTAATTTACTTATGAAAAAAGTAGCATAATATGCAATAGTGGTATAGAATGTAAATTTAAATGTCAAATGTGGCGTGAGATCAAATTTTCTCATTAATAAATTTACAGATATAAGGCTGTTTATAGAGAATATTACACATTTAAGTTAAAGAATTGAGATTATTACGTATATAAGTTATGTGAGTTGATGTACTAATATATCCCTATATGGCCAAATAAATATATTCTAGAAAATAGAAAAAAAAAAAGATTTACCAAACTTATTCTCCCCCGTAATTTTGGGTTATCCATATTCAAAAACCAAAAAAAAAAAAAGAGAAATTATCTCCCCCAAAAATTCTCAGCAAGCATCCTCATTCAAACTTAAAAAAAAAAAAAAAACCATCTCTCCCAAAAAAATCTCAGCAAGCATTGAAGCTTAAAAAAAAAACACACACACACACTCATCTGATTCTCCACCGGCAATTTCATCTCCACCGACAAAAAAAAAAGGGCAGTTTCATCTCCACCGGCATCTACACGGATTCTCCGCAGTTAGGTTTCTTCGTCGCTTTCAACAATCCTCTGAGTTTTTTGGACATTGCAGAGAGGGGGAAAAAAACGTCATTGTGATTTTTTTTTATCATTGCAGAGGAAAACCTCCGATTGTGAAACAAAGACGTCGCCCGAAAACCATAGGTAAAACAAATACCTGAAATTTTTTAAATTCTCAATAATCCGAACATTTGAAGACGTGTAGTCAATGATTTTTACGTTTAATTTCATTTGTATTTCTAGAACTTATTTTTCATTCTGGAATATATTTCACATTGTCAATGATATATTTTACAATGTGGAACTTTTTTTATCTTTTCAATTTCTGTGTTATATACTGAAATATAATTTACATTCTCAAGGAATTTTACTTTGTTCCTCTATTGGAATTTCTGTTATATATACTGTAATATATTTTATATTTGCAATGATATTTACGTTTTTTTTTTTCTTTTAAATTTATGTAGTATATACTGGAATATAAATTACATTCTCAAAGAATTTTACTTTGTTCCTCTATTGGTATTTCTGTTCTATACCATAATATATTTTAAATTATTGTACTAACTACATTTATATGTATTGGAATCAGCGGAAATATATTATCAATGATTTAACATCGTTGTACTAATGGCCAATCCTTTTATTTCAGTGAGAAAGAATGACAAGAATTAAATTCACTTGTCGAAGTCCGAAAGGATACCCTCAATTATGTACAACAACAAGCCCCACAACCACCTACATCTTCTGAAAGCGAGGGCAGCTAAGTGAAGAGGCAAAGGAGAAGGAACTACCTAATCCCTTTGATGAAATGCCAAACTTTAATCTTCTTAGCCAATGATACAATCTCTTAAGCATTGATTTTTTTCTCTTAAGTTTTATAAATGATACAATGTTTCTACGTTTTGAACCCTTTTATGATTGTTTAAACTTTAGTATTATGGATATGATGCGAAATTCCCGTATTTTATATAAATTCCCTAATATTTTTTACATGCTTGTAGGATGCTCAATCTTGTGTTTTGATTTTGGGTTTGGTGGTGTTGTTACAAGGCATTCTCGAGATTGTATAAATTCTAGTATATAATTTATTATCTTAATGATTTCATAATCTGAAATGATTGCATGTTTTAACGAAATTTGTGATGTTTTGATGTTTATTCTACTGACACGTAATGGAATTTATATATATATAAACTTTTTTTTTCCTATTTCTAGTGTAGACAATCTTGATTGGTGGTGTTTTAGATTTTAATATGTTTCTGGGTATATACTAGGACTTATTTTATATTTTCAATTAATTCAACCCGAAATTGTAGTTTGAACACGCAAATGTTGAAGTTTTCCGAAATTGTTGTTGTACAATAATTTAGTTTATATGCTCAATTAGGCTTTCATTAGAGAAAATTATTGTATTACTGTATTACTATATATTCTAGACCGGTCATATATAGAAATTTGAAAAAGGCAAACCTAAGAATATATATATATATATATATATATATTTATTGGTGAAATTGCAACCAACTGCTTGATTGTGTTATTGGTATTCGAAATAGAAACAACTAACAAAAACGCAGATACATGAAAAACAAAAAAACAAAAAAAAAACATTATTATGGCATGACAACATTAAAGTAACCATATTCATTTTGGTCACGGTTTCTTTTCTTTTTTCGATGATCGTCGGCCTCGAATTTTATTGGATGATTTTGCCTTAGTCCAATGCCCACCCGTCATAACAAAAATTAAAATCTTCGACATGATATAAGCCGTTGAAAATAAATCAAAATGATGACTTTACATACACTATATAGGCAATAATATATATTAAATACTCGGGTTGTAAAGTTGTTAGTGTGAAATTTGAACCAACACCGAGATCCGTATCTCTAGTTTGTGATACGACAATGAATAGGAAGATTACGGTGGGAAATAGTGAAAGCCGGTAAATTTTTAAGTGGTTCGACCCTCTTACGGAGTAATAGTCTACGTCCACTATTTATGGAATTACTCGCAAAATATCTTACAGAGTTTTTTTTCTTTTTTCTTCCAACCCCTTCTCCGTTCTCTTCCTCTCCCTTTTATAGGCTAGTCGGAGAAGAGAGGGAAGGTTGCATTAATGACGACTGACAGATTATCCCCTAAATCCCGGGATTAGGTGACCTTAACACACAGTCGACCATATCCTCCCTGAATTACGGGAGTGGGTAACCAACTAACTGCCCAAGTACACCAGAAACAGGACGTCTACAGTACCTGTCAGACGTCCTCTACATCGGGGTTAATCAACCATCGCTATGCATGCTTGAATCTTCGACCGGAGATCCCCAGCTTCGCGGGGAGATCTCTGGCTCGATTGATCTTCCCCCTTCTTAATGGTCATCGTCGTAGATCTAGCTCATTCTCGGGCTCCTGGGGTTTCTGGCTTAGCTGTCTTTCTCCGAGGGCCTCGATTCAGGCTGGGGTCCACCTTCGGTGGTGCCCCCCATCGCTACACTCGCGGATGCAAGTTCGATAGTGGTCTTCGACGACCCTCGACCCTGATACCTGTGAAGTTGGCTTCCTTGATGACGTGGCGAGGCTGCGCTGCCCTTTGGGCATTCTCTCTCGAGGTCGCATTCTACCGGGGGCGTCACCCCCGACGCTAGAATCTCAGATGAAAATCAGCTTACAACAAAAGTAACTAGCACACACATACTGTGATTGTAATACGGGCAAAACAAAAACAAACAGAGAAATATCTAACAAAACCTAATTAAAGATTTCAGTAACATTAATCAATAGAATTTAAATTATATACCGTATGCACATTTCGATTAATGCAAAAACCCAGCGATGAAACATCTTAGCATATACGTATTTATCATTAGTAAATTATTTACATAGAATATTACCAACATAAGAATTTATAAATAAGCAGTAAACATATATCCACAACAAGCAGTAAACATACAAAACAAATTACCTTAACAAAAACTCCTTTCTTTGGGCGATAATTTAAAAAATATTCCAAAATCAATACAGAATTTAAATTATATACCGTATGCACAGTTTGATTAATGCAAAAACCCAGCGATAAAACATCTTAGCATATACGTATGTATCATACGTAAATTGTTTACAGAATATTACCAACATAAGAATTTATAAATAAGCAATAAACATACATCCACAACAAGCAGTAAACATACAAACAAATTAGCTTAAAAAAAAATTCATTTCTTTGGGCGACCACAACCAGTTTGGGAGGGGAGAAGAACCGGCAAATATTTTTGAAATTTGAACTTGCACAATGGTCAGTATGTTCATATATAAAAAAAAAAAAAAAAAGAAACGTTCACTAATTTTACCATTCCTATTTTGTAGGAAATATGTACTCAACATTAAATTTGCTTATTTTCTATAAATCCACCTCCACAAAATCAAGTAGTATTAAAACTGAAATTTGACTACTCTTTTTAAAAAAAATAACGTCTGCTGTTAAAAATGGAGTTGCCATTTATAATTTATTATTTCTAATTCTTGTAGGATTATTTTAGTATTTAAAAAATTACACATCATCAAGAAACTTATATATGTAATATTTTATGACTATTAACTTATATATGTAATATTGTATTGAAATAGCCTGTAATTTTTTATTTTTTTTTACAATTTTCTGTTATTATAATGCTTTATTGGGCTTGATTGGAGCCCAATAGAACTGCTCATGTCACCAATATGCTATTTTTTTTTTCTTTTTTTTTTTTCTTTTAGCTCTGCTCGTTAGCAATTAGCACCAATCGTCACAATGGCCTGCCAAGCTAAATGCTAGTAACCGATTGTGCGACTTATGACCAATGAATTGCGTTCCTTATAACATGTATAAGAGTAGTGATTTTGACAATAAGTATATATTGTAACTTTCCCAAAAAAAAAAAAAAAAAAAAAAAAAAGAAAGAAAGTATATATTGTATTTGGCATCGAGATTAGTTACAATCTACATTGTTGCAATTGTACTATGCCCAATTATTCTAATAAACTAATGATAATTCAGATGACCAATATGATATATGTAAACACCAATAGTAACTTGTTTAGAGCGAGTAATCAATGATAATGTAGAGATCATTTCCCCCAAAAAACACAAAAAAGAAAAAAGAAAAAAAAAAAGATAATGTGCAGATATCTTGACAACTTCTACGTACTTGGTTACTTACTGAATTGACTGTATTTAAAGCAATTTTATTTCAGATATTGACCTGCAAAAAATATTAAACACAGACTATATTTTAATAAGATTAATAAATGGTACATTTACATGTGTGTTAAGATGATAAATCTCCTTGGTTTTGGCATTTTCAGTACTGCTAGCTTGTCGCTACGGATAGTTTGATAATAATATTGAGATTTTGAAATCGAGGAAGCAAGAGGGAGTTTTATTTGAGCCACATTGATTTTTTCAAGTTTGTAATCAATTAAAGCAATCCAATTCTTAGTATTTGGGTCAATGTACATTTATCTTACTACAAAAAGTTAGGTTTTGGATTCAACTAATATTTTTAATAAGGATACTATATGGTCTATCCAAGTACTTGTGTAATGTGTAGCTTTGCAGCCATACTGATTTGCTTGACATGTAAATACAAAAAAAAAATAATAATAATAAAAATAATAATATAAAAATTGACAAATTTAAAACTTAAGTCTTTGCCATCATCACCTTGGAGAATATCATGGGCATTATATAGTACTTGTTCATGGGCCTATACTGTTCTAAAATTCAATTATTTCAAGTGAAAGTGCGCAATTGGTGTGTCATGAGCTATATTGTTTGGTGGGGTTTTTGTTTCTCTGGATAGAAAGATATGTTTTCTTTCTTCTATTTCGTTAGTGTATTTGTTTTATTTTGATATAAAATTATTGAGATTATACAGCCATTCAGATGGTACACCCAACTTTCATATTAGCCAAAAACTAAAAACAAAACAAGAGATATAATATCTTTTTAAGTTGAAGTTCGCTTTTGCTTTTACTATCTGGGAAAGGATCTCTTAAATAGTTGATTGAAATTGAAATCAGGTTTAGATTCATTAGAAACTTAAGTAGTTATGTATGTTTAGCAGAGTTTACTGCTAAAAAACTGCTTTGGCTACATACCTCAGCTCAAAATATGCTTTCGGGACTGTTTGACTAATATTTTAGAAAATTGTTTTCGGTTAAAGTTAAAAAAATACAACTTCATTAGGAAATTCTTCCAAAAAAACTTCAAAATTTGTATAAGAATTTAAAAAATCACTATAGACATAATATTAACACTATTGTTGTTTATAATTATCATGTTTAGAATGTTAAATTCTTTTCAATTGTCGTGTCAGAAACCTATTGAAAAGTCACAGCTTTTATTTATGTTCTTTTACTGGTTACAAGAAGAAGTCAAAGTTCTGTCAAACGGGAAAATTTTGGCATTGTAGTCAAAAACTATTTTATAATCTAATGCTATTTTCAATGTCAAATTTGACAAATATTAAACTTATTAAACTTGGTGCCAAGTATAGTATACTGTCAAATTTTGACATTTAAAAATGAGCATTGATTGATTACTTTTTCATTATAAATGTCAAAGTAATTATTATTATAATTTTACTATTAAAAAATCTCTTATTTCAAAAAGTCATTACAACATGTAGTGTTCTTACTATTTGTTAACATTATTGTCTCTAATGAGTTGTGCTATTAAATAATAAAAATAATAAAAATTTGATGTAAAATAATAATAGTGCATTTAAAAAATTCTATGTCAAATATAATATTCTGATCTTTTTTTGCACCAAATTTAACATAGAGATTGGCATTTAATGGTATTGTGAATACAAATTGATTTGTAATTATTTAAGCTAACCTTTCTGATATATAGTATTGTTCTTTGATGAATAAAAGATCGAAATTATCAATCATCAAATATAATGATGACTACACTACATCTATTTAATTTAATGGCAAACTGTTCATATATGTGAATATAGGAGTAACTGAAAGCTCTCACTCAAAGTCACTGGAGTTGAATACTGTTTAGCACTTTCCAATGTAAGTGAGATAACACTAAAAAAGTAGGATAAAACTTCTAATTACTTCCCCTAAAATGGGAATGTTTGACAATGGAAATCATGAAATTTTGTGTGAAGTTCCAAATCCACAGACTGTCATTTGAGAAAGTTCACACATAAAAAGGCAAATAGCATTGACAAAGACCCATAACCAAACCACACTTTTATTACCATATAGCACCAAAAACCTTGTTATGAGTGCTTTACATGTTTTGATAGCTACCACAAAGCTTGGGCTCAAACACAAGAAGACACAACAAATTAAAAGGCTTTTTGTCACTCTCTCTTCTGTTATAGAATGCATAAAATCATTGTATGCTTTGCAGGGGAAACTATCAAAGCACAAACTGCCCAAATTACGTAAATAATTATTTCCCTTCAAAGAATTAAACTCCAAGAAAATCACAATCTCGTAGAAAAACTGAGTTCAGCATGATTAGATGGCAAACTATGATCATTTCATTAAGAACACAAACAAAAAGCCAAACTTGCTTGGTCAAGAAAATTTTATATATATACATATATTTTTTTTTTCAACCAATATTGTATGTTTATTTATGTGTGTTTATGTACATGTATATAGCTGGAGACCATAAAGGGGATGATCTTCTAAATGGAGGGTTCTCATTATTGTGGTGATAAAAGTGGGAAAAGGAAACAATGGACCAATGTGTCTCTGTCTCTTTGCTCTTAATTCTTTGACAAAACAAGCACTAGCTAGTAGCTATAGGTCTTATTAATATGTCTCTCATCAGATTTTTTTTCTTATCTACTATATCTAAGATAGGCTCAAACAATAGCTGGCCAACAAGGAAGTCACAAATTTTTGTAAATAATCAACTCAACTTGAAAAATTGGGTTTTGTTTTGAAGTGTTACAACATTATTCATGCAATATCAAATTTGTGGATCAATGCTGAAATTTAGTATTTTGACATAAAAAATACTCTTTAATATAATATCAAATTTGATATTAAATTTGACAAACATTATACATAGTGCTAAATTTGGCACTAAGTATTGCAAAATGCTAAAATTTTAACACATGAAGTAGAATATTGATTGATCAACTTTTTGGGCATTTAATTATAAATTAATATTATATTCAAAAAAACTTTACTGCTACTAAGAAATCATTATGACTATTTGTAGCATTCTCTACCATTAACTACTATTATTGATTTTTACTGTTAAAAAATAATAAAATAACAAAATAGGGATTTGAAATAGCATTTATGCATTGGAATAAAAAAATATCAAATGTAATATTTTTACCTTTTAACTGTCAAATTCAGCATTGTCATTGATATTTGCATTTTTGCATTGTTGATGATATTAGAAGAAGCAATGTGCTATAATAATAGAGCACCAAATCCAATAGCCAAATTTATCTTATTAATATGAGATTTAAAAGTAAAATTGATATTATGCCAAATTTTACTTGAGCAAAAAATAAATTAGGAAAACAAAATAAAACTCAAACCTTACAATTTTTAAACAATGGCCTTGGTTTGATGAGCTAAGTGAGAATAATTTCGTACCAATATCAACAAGCAATTATTGTTAATGCTTGTTGAAGATAATTGTTGAGTGACTCTTTGACTTGGCTTTATGTGTCTCATTAAGCATCAAAATTTCATTTATGTAAAGACAGTTCTTTCAGCGACATTTAGGAGAATTTTATTTCCAATAATCATTCAATCTGCATTAAAAATATATACACACCCACACAAGTAAGTAGGTGTCCCTACCAAAGAAAAAAAAAGTTGGAGTGTAGTGTGAAAGTAATCCAACCAAGCCCTTTTTTTTTCTTTTTTTTTTCCCCCTAAATTCGCACTATTCTTTTTTCTTTATTGCCTTTTCAAACCAAAAAATATAGCAAATAAATTCCAAAAGACATATCACCTTAATAATATATGGTGGTAAATAAAACGCTTGAGTAGCTTTATTTTTGCTGGATCTTGAGTAGCTTTATTTCAATTATATATGGGGTCAAAATGTAGGTTCTCAATCAATATGTAAATTTGTAGCTTAATTTTGTTCCTTTCCTTTTTGTTCTTTTATGATACTATTAATAGATCATTGAAAACAGCTTGGGATTATATAAACCAAACTGAGTTTTAAAGTGAAAACAATTAAACCAATCTGAGTTTTAAAGTGAAAACGACAAACGTTTGTTAGGAAGTCTCCAGAGACACCTTCTCTAACTCACTTTCATTTCATGTTTTCAAATTAACCCATAATTTGAGAGGCCAATTAGGTGAGTCCACAACCTTTAGAGCATGATTAGTGGCTGTTTATTCATAATTACCTTAATTAACATACATAATAAACTCATTTTTATTTCGCACTCGGGTCTTACCAAGATTCAGACTAGTAGTGGTAGTTTCACTATTAGATCAACATTATTAAAAAAGAAAACATTGCTATACGAATTTGTGTGTAAAATTCACAAAGAAGACCATATTAATAAATAAGCCGTACAGTTTAATAACCATTATAAAAATAAAGCATGGCACCCCATAAAACTATATAGACTTTTTTTTTTCTTGCCTCGTTTTAATGATATATATTAAATGTTATTAAAATATATATATATATAGTAGTAATTTAAATGAAGGTCACTTGCTGTCTAACTCCGTGAATTGATATTAGAAAAATAATAATGAAAAATTAGTTTAAAAGTAGCTACACTATTTGTAAATTCGAATGCATTTAATAAACACACGTATTTTCGACCAAAATAAATAAACACACGTATGAGAGCTAGTGATGTCCAATCATTTGGGGATGTTCTAATTTTAGAAGAATAAATAGGGGAAAAAGATAAAAGGGAGATTGGAGGGGAAAAAAAAAAGTTTTTGATGGTTTTTTTTTATATGAAAAATAATTTTATGTGATGTGGGATTTTGAATAATTTTTTCTAAAAAAAAAATCCCCACTAAGGGGGCATGATGATTATTTCACTATTTTGTTGGCAACAGTAATCCCTTTTTCTTTTCTTTATATTAATCTATGGAATTAGAGACACAAAAAGATAAAGATAGCGAAAAATTAGGTGGTTGTAACTTGTAAGTAACGAATTAACATGAGAAAATCACGAATTTCAAATAAACATAATTTACCTTTTAGTGCCTTTTAACTTTTTGAAGTTTGCGAACGAGTTTCGCTACTAAAAATAACAAATTCTATTCGTTGAAATTGAATTGATTGCTTTATTTGAAATTTGATTATTCTTTTCGTATTGTTTCATTGCAACAATGTCTCTTTTTGTTGGGATTTTGGCAATATAAAAGAAAAAGAAAAAGTCCCACATCGGGTGTGAAGCAAAGGGGGTGGTGGTCTTTAGGCTTTTTAAGGACTCTGAGGCTTTGTTTCAATTTGCCCCAGTCATAGACACTTTAAGCTTGGTGTACTTGACTCTATTTAAATTCCTTCTTGTATTCTCATTGGTGAGGGTTGATAAGAGGGTGTGAGTTAGGGAGAGCTTTGGAAAAGTGTGGGTGGGGACGGGGAGAGAGATTATTGTGTGATTGTAATAATTTTTCACATGGTGGGCCGTGGTTTTTTCTCCGATTTGGGAGTTTTCCACGTTAAATTCTTGTGTTGTGGTGATTGTTTTCTTATTTCTTTAATTTCTCGTATATTTGCTTGCTCTTGGGGTGAATGTGGGATCGAATTTCCCAACAAGTGGTATCAGAGCGCAAGGTTTGAGGTCATTGTTGCGTGGTTCGTGGTGCGGTTAGGTGGAAGTTTGCAGTGGGCATTATTCACAAAATTGCACGGTTGTTCACCAAGCTAAGAGTGCGAAGCAGATATGTCAAAGTTTGCAAGTCCTGTGAGGTTTGACGTGGAGAAATTTGATGGAAGAATCAACTTTGGCTTGTGGCAGGTTCAAGTCAAGGATGTGTTGATACAATCTGGGTTACACAAGGCTTTGAAGGGAAAACCAGGGTCTGGTAGTTCCAACGGTGCTGAAGATTCCAGCAAAGCATCTGATAAGTCTAGTATGAGTGATGAAGATTGGGAGGATATGGATTTGAGGGCTGCAAGTGCGATACGCTTGTGTTTGGCGAAGAATGTTCTTGCTAATGTGCATGGGATTTCGACGGCCAAGGAGCTTTGGGAAAAACTTGAAGCGTTGTATCAAGCAAAGGGCATCTCAAACCGGTTGTACCTGAAGGAGCAATTTCATACATTGCGGATGGATGAAGGTGCAAAAATCTCAGATCACCTGAGTGTTCTCAATGGCATCATCTCTGAGCTGGAGGCTATTGGAGTTAAAATTGAAGATGAGGATAAGGCGTTAAGGCTCATCTTGTCTCTTCCACCTTCCTATGAGCACATGAAGCCGATCTTGATGTATGGGAAGGAGAGCTTGAACTTTGCAGAAGTTACCGGTAAACTCCTATCTGAGGAGAGAAGGCTGAAGAGTGAAGGGCGTGCTTCAACAGAGAATTCAGCGTTGGTAGCGAGCAAGGGAAAGAAGAAGAACTTCATGAAAGATATAGTTTGCTGGGGGTGCGGACAAACTGGGCACATGAAAAGGAACTGTAAAGATGGAGCGGGTTCGGCAAAAGGCTCCGAGTCAGATGCTAACAGTGTCTCTCTCTTCATGGGAGACGGTGATGTCGCTTGAAGAGTTAGAGAGGTCATCCTCGTGGTATGTCCGCTTTACCATGGAAGAGGATGTGTTGCTGTTAGCGGATCCACAAGTTTACACACGGGCATTGGTTTGGCATGATGCAAGGTGTGTGGTGGAAATTATGTCGATGGCTGATGGACTTCCAGGGAAGCCAAACGGTGGAAGTTGCACCATAGAATTTCAGCAAGGTGGTTTCGACATGTTGCCGAAGGAAAAATTCTTAGAATGCGTGGATTCTAAGTGTGTCTACTCATATGGTGGAGTAGGGATATAGTTCTCTGGCTTGAGAATTATGATTGTCGGTGTAGACAATGGTTATAGCGTTTGCTATGGAGTTTCTTTTATCTCGCCAAGGTGGAAATTGTTGGGATTTTGGCAATATAAAAGAAAAAGGAAAAGTCCCACATCGGGTGTGAAGCAAAGGGGGTGGTGGTCTTTAGGCTATTTAAGGACTCTGAGGCTTTGTTTCAATTTGCCCCAGTCATAGACATTTTAAGCTTGGTGTACTTGACTCTATTTAAATTCCTTCTTGTATTCTCATTGAGGTGAGGGTTGATAAGAGGGTGTGAGTTAGGGAGAGCTTTGGAAAAGTGTGGGTGGGGACAGGGAGAGAGATTATTGTGTGATTGTAATAATTTTTCACATAGTGGATTTCTTTCTGGTGGGCCGTGGTTTTTTCTCCGATTTGGGAGTTTTCCACGTTAAATTCTTGTGTTGTGGTGATTGTTTTCTTATTTAATTTCTCGTATATTTGCTTGCTCTTGGGGTGAATGTGGGATCGAATTTCCCAACACTTTTTTCCTTATTTTTCCATGTCAAACAATAGCTCTAATTTCTCTTTCTAAATTAAAATTATCTAACCCTTATTTTGGGTGAGCATTTTGCCCATTCCATCCTATTTATTGGGATGAAAAAAATGGTTTGAAAATAATTTTGAATGGTTTGAAAATAGTTTTGAATTGTTTGAAAAAATAATGTAAAAATGGTTTGACTTTGTTAATTTCGCAGTAGTATGAATGATTGAGATTTAAAAATTTTGTATAGGAATTTAAAAAGTTGAAAAAAATGGTTGAAAAAAAATGAAATGATTTAGAATATAAAAAAAGTTGAAAAAAATAAAAAAATAAAATAGAATAGAATGGTTGAAATAGGTGGGGCAAACAGAGGATAAATTTTTGCACAATCCGAATTGCTTATTACAAAGATCCCTAGGGTTTCCTACTTTCCTAACTTTAAAAATAAATAAATAAATAAAAAGACAGACTTGCACATGGCACTCACTTAGTGGTTGCAATGATTTCTGGGCCCCACCTTCCTCAGATGATATCATCATCACACCGTTAATCGTATTGACTTCCGATCGACACACGTGTTGACCAAACATCACAGAGCACGCATGTAAGCCACGTGGTTCCACGTGGCATGGCAGGTTCTATAAAACAGTAACTATCTGTTTAACTGTTTTTTTAGAATAAGAAAATGAGAAATAATGCTTTTAGGTTAAATAACCATTAATTCACAAACAAATGAACAATTGTGTTGGGATTAGTAGGAAAAAATAATTTAATATATGTTCTTTATTTTTTTTACCACCGGAATATGCTTGATTGGCGGGCTTTCTTTTCTGGTCCCTTGCCCTAAGACACGTGTTATGCACGTGACTTGTAAATGCTAAACATTTCTTTAATATTTTCTGCATTATCTTTTCTTTTTACTTTTGCATGACATTGTTGTAAAAAAAAAAAAAAAAAAACTATGCTTCCAACAAGAATATATATATATATATATATTATATGAAGGTAGTAATTTCATGTACTATAGCCGAATCATTCAAACCCTACCTATCTGGAGTAATTAAATTATATATACATGCTTATGCCTTCGATTAAATAATAAGTAGTTGGTGTGCAGTCCATAATAGAAGATTAATTTTATTTTTGCAAAAATGGCTGGTCATTGATGATTGCGGTTAGGATGTTATGCAATGAATTTCTTTTTTCTTTTTTATAAATGCCGTGTACATTGAAATTTTGGGTAGCAACTCACTCTCATATATATATATATATATATATATAATTTTATATTATAATATCTATTATGACACTTTCTTTCTTTCTTTCTTTTTGTTTTTTTGAAAGATTAGAAATGAGCACTGAGTACAAGTTGTATATATATGATATCAAATTGACAAATTTGATGTTAGTCATGACACATGAGTAGTGCTGAGGATTATTCTAACCCTTTGTTTGGGGTATCAATTTAAACCATTCCATCCCACTTTTAGGATGAGAAAAATAGTTTGAAAATGGTTTGGAATGGTTTGAAAATGGTTTGTAAAAATGATTTAAGAATGGTTTGACTTTGTTAATTTTGAGGTAGTATGAATGGTTGATATTTAAAGATATTGTATAGGGATTTGGAAAGTTGAAAAATATGGTTGAAAAAAAATGAAATAGAATGGAATAGTTTGAAGGATTTGAAAAGTTTAAAAAAATGAAAAAATGGAATGGAATGGAATAGGAGAAATGAGTTCTACAAACAAATGATAAATGTAATAACACCAATTTATATGTCGGTTTTTTTTTTTTTTTAGCAGGCGTATATAACAATTAAGGATTTCATTATTTACTAGCTTTATACACACGCACATGGTTGGGTCACGTGTGATTTTTTGATAAATTTTTACACTTAAATTATAAAATTTTGGAATTTTTAAGCAAATAGTCAATTTTTTTAAATAACGTTTAAAAAAAATGTTTCAATCAATTATAAATAATTTTTTTAACTACATGATTTTGTATTTTACATTTATACTTTTAGTTCTTTAATTGGCTAATTGTTAGCTTTTTAACTTTTTAAAATGTTAGTAATTTCTTTGAAATATGGAACAAAAAATAGCCAAATAATAAGTTGACCCTAAACTTTTAAACACCATAATAAAAAAATCTAAAAATATATTAGTTAATAAACTAAGGTATATTTTTATTAAAATTTTAAAAACATTTACTTGTGTCATTTCAATCCATTGAAGTTTATTATTCAATAGAAATACATGGGACAATTTTTAAAGTTTTGTTGAACACGAAAAATGGAAGTAAAAGGCTAAAACAAAAGAAAAATGATAATTAAAAAAAAAGGAATTTTAGTAAAATAGTCACCGTAAAATGAGTGTCTCCAATCGTGTTAAGGGAAAAAAATTTCTAATAAGGTATTACGGTAAAAATAACAATAATAGAAACGATTAAAGCAAAAGGTTAATTTACAACGAAAAAAAAAAGTGGAGAGGTGAGGGACAAATCAAAAAAGCTTTCGAAAAAAAAAAAACCCTTAATATTTGTCGAATTTTCCCAAAACAGATCCCATTACCTTTTTTTTTTTTTTTTTTTTTTAAAGAACCTGGGGCACCATGTCTTGGTCATAATGTCAGCTCCTATTTATGAATTAAGAATCATATTAACGTATAAAGTATATATATATATATATATATCTATATATATTGAAATTATAGTGAATATCTAATTTTTATCACCTAATTTAAATTAATACCAAATCTTTTGAAAAATATAATAAAATACCCAAGTGATTCATTTACTTACATAGTAATAATTAGTGGTAATTAACTTAGATTAATAAAATTACTAATTACTCAATTACTTCAAAAGTTTGGAACAAATTCATTACGAGAATGGGGTGTTTAAGGTGACTTCAATGGCACATACTTTGGTTAGAGTCGAGAAGTTACACGATCGCATGGAAACGTCATGAAGAAATTTTAGACGGTTCTTATGGGGAGAGCTAGGATGAAATGAGCCTAAACGTCCATCTTATCTACCATTTACCTTAGCCTAACGTTACAAGCCTAAAAAGACCTATTGATCTCTTATGACTCTTAAGTGTTCCATTAGCAGAGAAGGGTGCAACAATTGGGCATATAGTTGCTCTCAATTCCTAATCTAGAAATCTAGCTCATATATGTACTTTTGAGATTCCGGGTTTAGAGACCAAAGAGACAAGAGACACTCACACATACACAGAAATCTAAGCATTTGAGAGAGGTGTACCAAATTCACAGTCGTTCATAATCCAACTTTTTTCCAAGAGCTCTTAAAAAGATTTTCAATTGAGATGTTCTGTCCGGCATCCTAATTATGAGATGTGTACATTTATTTTTCAATCTATTCTTATTTTCATATGGTGTTTGCTTCTAGTTCGAATTTTATTTTAGTAAACTCCCTGTGTCTCAAAATCTTTATGCTTGATGAATTATCATTTAGTTTATTGCTTGAGGACAAGCAATGGGTTAAGTTTGGGGGAATTTGATGAGTGCAATTAAATACACTCATTTTCCTTGAATTTTGCCAAAACCCGAAGCGAATCCGCAAGTTTTAAATGGTTTGATGTTGTTTTTGAGCTTTTATAGGTTCAATTGATCCAAACGACAAAATATGACATTCATTAGAGTAAATCGGTCAAAAAATGGCATAATACGCGCTTTTAAACACCCCCGAAATCATCCCGAGTCCCAATGTTTGCCCACGAGCCATCCCGAGCCCCCTCACATCACAAAATCAAGCCAAAATGCCAAATCAGAACCAAAATGGGCAATCTAGTCGCGGTGCGATGTTGAAAATTTTTTCTTCATTTTTTTTCCTCACGCCGCGACCAAATCCTTCATCGCGCCGCAACCTCCCCAGATTTTGTTCATCGTGTTGCGATGAAGAATTGGTCGTGCCGCGATGAAGAATTAGTCGCGCCGCGACCAATAAGACAACAGACTCATCGAAGGCCATTTTCAGCCCTTAGATTCAAAATAAATGGTGGAGATGAACCCAAAAAACACTAGAGCTATACTATTTGGAGGGGGGGAGCTCGAAAATAAAGGGAAGGAGGCCATTTTTTGGGATTTTTGGAGACATAAGAGGAAGATTAGGGAGAAAACTTCAATGGAGCTTGGAAGCTTGGGAACCATTTTTATGAGCTCTTGAGCTCATTAGTGTTTGATTTTCTTGTTCCCTCTCTATTATTTTATTTGTATTGTATATCATGTGTTAGGATTTGTATCTTGTGAATATTAGTGTGCTAAATTAGTGGTTAAGTTTGTGGTTCAAGGGATGAGGTAATCTCTCCTTTGACCTTGTGATGGAACTCTTAGCTAGTTGTAGTTAATTTTCTACACTCTTGTTTGCACATTGATCGAGATTAATGCTTTCATTTTCATTGTGACGTTTTATCAAACACCATAGTGCATTCAATTGTCATTAGGTTGGGTTGCAATGTGTTTGATTAATGTAGTTTGTGCGAGTAAGCCCGAGAGGGTTACAAACTAGATTGGCATGATTATGTGTGATTTAGCATTCGTGAGTACGAGAAGAGATCGAGAGCTTCACGGACAATGATAAGTGTATTAATGCATGTTATTTCAATAGGTTAGATAGACATATTGACCTAATTGAGTAGCAAAGGATCCGTTCAACGCCCGAGAGGTGTAACAGGTGATTTTAGAGCTTTAGGGCGATGAGAGTGTGAAAGTTAATCAAGATGATTAATGAGCGAAGTCACGAGGGATAGGAAAGTAACCAAACCCTTGAACCCACATTTATTTATTGTTTTTCCATCAATTTAATTTATAGCCTAGTTAAAGGTAATCTTAGTTTTAATTTAATATTACGCACTCGCGTTATTCATCTCGATAGCAAGTAGGACGAGCAAGGCAATACTCGATTCCTATTTCCGACCCAATCAATCCCTGTGGAGACGATATCCAGACTCACGTCCACTTTATTACTTGTGCGACATGTATATTTGCGGTAAATCGTTATCAAGTTTTTGCACAAAGACAGAGAGATTTTTAAGGATTTAGTCAAATTTTAGACTGATCTTTAGGAATTAGCTATAGTTTTAGAAATTTAATAAATTAACCATTTTTATTTTTTATTTTATCACCGTCGATGAAAATTTTAGTAATAGTAGGTTTAGTTTATTTTTTAAGTTAAATGAGCTGAATTTTCAGAGATTTTTTACTTGATTTGGGCGGTTTTTTAAAAAAATTATCATAGATACCTATGTACATTAAGGTATTTAATGGCTATTTTCTTAATTTTTACACGATTAAATCCTTCAAACTTTACTTTTAAAATTACTAATTTTTTAAATGGCCATATATATATATATATATTTACGGATATTAGTTTTTGGTTGTTGTGTCGATAATTAGAACTTTACTTGATATAAACTTTTTGTTGTCCTAATCCTAACGATTTGTCATTATTTTAGTAGTTAAAAAGAATTTAATGATGATCAACTTATTTGTTAAAATATCAAAAGTGTACATCAAAATAACGCAATTGTTATCAACTTTTAGTTAGATATCAGATATATATATATATATATATATATTTATTTATTTATTTTTGGTTTCTAAGAAAGAATCATTATTCTATCTATTTAAATAAATAAATAAAACGATATCTATTCATGAGCTATTTATCCTTGTTGAGAGAAAAGTAAATAACCTTAATAAATCTAGAGGAAACAATAATGCATTAATTAAGGATGGTCAATCTTTGCGTGAATGATAAGTTATTCTCTTTGTTGTTTGAATGATTCCATGTATAATTACTTTATTATAATTTATAAGTACTTCACGTATTGTGATTTTATTTGAAAATTAAAATCACATAATCACAAACGACGTTAAATTTCTTGTGGTTTAAACTTACGGTTCCTCTACTTTTGGTCTACAAATTTGATACGGTACTCTAAAGTAGATCTACTCTCCTTTTCACAAACTTGAAACATTCATACGCATAAAAATTGCTTCATTATCACGCTAAACAACTTTCCCGGTCCTTTTGTGGCCGTTAATTGCTTTGACTTTTAGAAGTCAAAAGAATTGGACGGTGGTGATCGTCGCTTGCAAAAACAAGAAGCAATTCCAAGGACAGACTTGTCGATTAAAATCCACTATTCTAAGGACCATTATAGACAGTGGTCTCCAGCACTAGATGTCAAAATTGAGATTAGGTTCATACATGCGTGTCAATAAATTATTGGTAAATACTTTGTACATTTTATCCTTTTTTGCTTCAACGATGACAATGATTAAAATGCTGATGTCGTAGTTTTGATTTATAGGTAATATTGATATCCATGTGTATTCAAGAAAAAATCGATATCTTTTCAAAAATGATATATTTTTACAGAAAAATATCATAAAATATTATAATTGTTTAGATTGTAAATCAAATTATTATTATTTTTGCTTAAACTATGTTGCTACACTAATTACGTTCACTAACAAAAAATTAAGAGTGATAATTTGGGTTTGGACACGAGACACGACACGAAATAAACGGGTCTGAGTCCACTTCTAATGGGTTTGGATCTTAATTAGGTTTACACGATTAACACGATAATTAAATGAGTGAACACGGCATGAGCATGAAGATACGATTAAGAACGTTAAGACACGATTAGTAAATGGACCGGGTCTTTGACGGGTTGACACGAATACGACATGTTTAAGACACCATTACGACACATTGAAGATGTGTATATATATATATATATATATATTTTAATATTTATATGTTTAATAAATTTTTATTAAAACTTTATTTAAAATATATATCTTCTTTAATTTTATATTTTTCTTATAAAATAAAACGACATATTACTAAGTCTAAGCCATTTTTTTATGAGACAATTTGAATGATGATGATTTTTTTTTTATCTGCTTATGTTGGATTAGCTTAATTGGTTTTTGCTTTGTGTTTGCTTATGGATTAATTTGCTTGATCTAGACATGTTATATGTTTTGTTGGTTTTTGACTCATGCTCTTTTATTTTTGTTGTTGTTTCTTGAATTTAATTTAATGTGTTTGTTTTGTTATAGGATTAGCTTTTTATTTTAAATTTGGGTTGTAAATGGGTTTAAAATTTAAATTCATTAATGGGTTGTAAGGCCCGTTAAGATCTGTTTATCAAATTTGTCGTTAATGGGTCGACGTGACCTATTAAGGCATAATTATTAAATAGGTCTTAACGGGTCGTATCTGGGTAACACGATAATTAAATGGGTCGTGTTTGGTTTTAATTTTTGGACACGATAAGTAAATGGGTCATGTCATGTTAACACGATAAGGACACGACATGAAATACGAATTGCCATCCCTACAAAAAATCAAACTTACCATATTACTACAGTAAAATATAGTTTCGATTTGTATCCAAACGACTTATTTTATATCATTAACACTTGTTTAATAGGTTGTTATATAATAAAAAAAAGTGAAAATCATACATCTCACTCATAATGTTACAATACAGAAAATAGTTACCATGAGATATAGAGGATTCAGAATGTTATTATCTTGGTCCAAATAATATAATTGTCGAGATATCAACCTTGAAAATTTTGAAGGTAATTGTTATAATCTCATATATATTTTGTTTGATCTCTTTCAACTTTAAATCAATCAATTCCATAATGCAGATTCACCTAACTAATTATATATTTATATCATGATTTAAAAAGGACATTATAAAATGAAAATTTAATGTTGAGAGTTGTACTTGTATGAATTTTGCTATGCTTTTAAGATGATTGATTCAAACCTACAAGAAATTGAGTCTTTTGGCCTAAAGAGAAAAATTACGGGTACATTTTAGACACTTTATGATATCGAAGTTTTTATATTATGAATAGTTTTGTCACAAATACATGAAGCAGGGGCAGAGCTAGGTGAGGACGAGTGGGGGCAATCGCCCACACTCAAATTTTTTAAAATTAAATTTTGTACTGTAATTTTTAAAAAAATTATAAGTATGCCAATATAAATATTAAAAATTTAAAATATACCCCAATCAAAATTTTAAAAACTAAATTTTATACCATAAATTTTTAAAAGATTATGAGTTTGTCCTTATAATTTTTTTTTAATTTTTCAAAGAATTAAATGAATTTATAGACATGCCCCCACCAATTAAAATTTTCTTTTTTGAATGTGCCCCCAATAAGATAAAATCCTAGCTCCGCCACTGACATGAAGAATCAATATATTATTACGTATATTGAAATGAAAATTAAAATAGGTTGCAAACACTTGTTACACGATTAAAAATTTTCCGAGCAATTTCAATAATTTTTGAATTTTTTTTATAATATCCATGATATTTATGGATAATAATAAGATATTAAAGAATTTCCTATTATACTCAAGAATATTTTGGATATTTGG
The DNA here is from genome assembly GCA_018132145.1 of Boehmeria nivea var. tenacissima. NCBI lineage: Eukaryota > Viridiplantae > Streptophyta > Magnoliopsida > Rosales > Urticaceae > Boehmeria > Boehmeria nivea. The sequence continues at coordinate 7,507,802 of CM030882.1, forward strand.
ATATTTTGGGCATTTCGACGGATATTCGAAAAAAAAAATTTTGGATATCAATGTTGAGATTTCAAAATACGTATAATATTGTGAAATCAGTGAGATTGGCGATGATATTTTAATCCATAAAAAGTGTACATTTTTTTTTTTTGGGTACTCATTTGAGTAATTAAGTTGATTACTAGAACAACAATGTCATATTTTGATATAAAATGTGAAAATATTATGTTTAATAATAATTATAAAGTAATGTAGAAATATTGTTCCAAATGTCATTTCTTTTAACCATTAATCACTTTTTCTAACAATTACATGTAACTATATATTAAAGGGAATTTTAAGAAAATAGCCACTGTTTACAAAATGATTTTAAAAAATAGCCACAGTTTCAAAAAATTCAAAAACTAGCCCTTTCAGAAATTTCTGACATGTGTCAGAAATTTCTTACAGCATATTTTATGTGTAATATTGTTATTGTCAGAAATTTCTTACAGTGTGTAATGGCTAGTTTTTAAATTTTTTCAAACTGATGCTATTTTTTGAAAACACACAGTCCAAAATAGCTATTTATCTAACTGACCCTATATTAAATCACAAAATAGACCTTAATATTCAATTAAGAGCACTTGTGAGTAACTTAAGAAAATGCCTGAACCACTAAGTACCCTTAACTCAACCACACTATTATGATCATATTTCTTGCCAAAATTTTTTATTGTATGGCATCACCCGCTATCCAAACACAAAAAGATGGACTGGCATTTTGCTAATTTATAATATTGTTCTGTTACAGAAAAAGAAAAAGAAAATAAAAACTAATTGTTAGTTTCACTTTATATTTTATTTGGTTGGTTGGTTTTTTTTTTTTAATTCTTCCAAAAAAAAAAAACCCATGGTGTTTGCATTTGTTCCTATGATATTTATTTGTTTAATTACATAATACATTTATCAATACACATGTTTTATCATATCAAATTAATAACTAACACCTCGTTCTAACCAATTTTTTCTTTCAAAAAATTATGGTCATTTAGCATTTCTCTTTAGATAAATAGAGACACAAATATCAGACTAAGATATGTTGTGGGACATGGAATTGCCCAAAATAAAGCACTATCAATAAATTTTAAAGGGAGAATTTCAAAATAAAGCCGTTTTTATACCACTTATTAATATATATCCTAAGTGGTGTGCTCCTTTTATTTTCTGTCTATGTTTGTAGTGTAAATTTCGGGGAATAAATTAAAAGTGCAACACACATAGGACTTAGATTATCATTGTGTCAAGAATGAAGCATTCTTCAAAATCCCCCAATTTTAAAATAATTTAACTTAAATGCCAAGTATTAACGGGCCGTCTTGTTTGCCATTTAACTAAAAAATTTAAATAGTTTGGAGGGTCAGTTAGGTAAATAGCCATTTTGAACTGTGTGTTTTCAAAAAATAGCTACAGTTTTAAAAAATTTAAAAACTAGCCATTACACACCGTAAGAAATTTCTGACAATAACAAAATTACACATAAAATGTGCTGTAAGAAATTTCTGACACGTGTCAGAAATTTCTGAAATGGCTAGTTTTTAAAATTTTTAAAACTGTGGCTATTTTTTAAAATCATTTTGTAAACGGTGGCTATTTTCTTAAAATTCCCTAGTTTGGAATAGTAAAAGGTTTTCATTTAAGTTGGTGTTTGGTTGACACTATTTCAACTGAGTAATCTAATTTAAATTAATATTTCAAGGAGTTTAAATTACATTTGAGTTTAAAACGCCTTATGGCTTCTAAAGAAAAATTGTGGGTACAATGGAAAATAGAATTTTTTTAAATGAAAAAGACAAAACATTAGAAACGCATCTTAACAACATTTGACACGCGCCTGAAATATTAAACGCTTACCAAATTGTATTATTCTAAAACTCACGCTTAATACAACACAAATATTATATTATTTAATACAAAAGAAATCCTCCTGTTTAGACCTTATAATCCACTCCAATATTTAAGATTTTTATTTTCATTGTTTTTTATAGTATTTTTAGACAACACACAAATTATATAAGTTTATATGCCTATAATATAATACAATATAATTAGGCACGGATCTATGATTCTTAGCCAGTGGAGCACAAAATTATAAAAACTATAGGTATATTTATAAAGAGTTTTTTAGGCTTTTAACCAAACTTTTGGGTAATTTTTTAGGATTTAGCCCTAAAATATCAAAATTACAGATTTATATTACATGTAACGTTACATTTAATGTTATATTTTTTTACACGTATAAATGTTATATGTAATATAAAATGTTACATGTTATGGCTAAATCCTTAATTTTGTGAAACTATGGCTAGATCCTTCATACTTTACCTTTAAAATGACTAATTGCTTAACTAGCTCATTTATAAATTATATTGGTTGAAGTCAAAAAAATTTCAATTAAAATTATAGACAAAATTATAAATTTAGAAAGTTCGGTGAGAGCACAAGAAGGATTTATTTGAAAATATTTTTTCAATTATAATGGTAAAATATAAATTTTTCAAAATTTAAGAGGATTGCACAGGCTCCATTTAGATCCGTCTATAAATACAATATAATACAATGCAGTACGTTAGACCAAACGTGCTCTAACACTAGAAGGGGAAGACATCAAATTTTAAAGCATCTTTTAGATTTTTGTGTTGGGAAAGAGTTCTCCTTTTCCGGTGATCATGGGAACATCTCATTTAGTATTAATTCAACATAAAAACTGTTTATACGACTCATTTTGTTTAAAGCAAAAGCCCAAAAAAAAAAAAAGTTTGAAAGTTATAAAGCATTATCACCACGGTCATTATTAGGTCATTGGTTTTACACAGTCATAAAATGGTTATTTTAACCAGACAAATATAGGTGTTACAAACTTTTTTTCTTAGGCATTTAAATCGTTCACTTTCAATTCAATTTAGGCGGAAACTAATCACTCGCCTCACCTCATTTTCCAAAAGATTTTTGGTATGTATACCCTCGCATTTTATTATTATTTTCTTAATTTCTTAAAGCTTGCTTTTTTAAGGAGAATTTTATTTATTGCCAATTCAAAAGAAGTACACACTCTATAAAATTAACAATCCAACCCTAAAGGCCTAAAATAAAATTGGAGCACCAATAAAACCAAAATAAAATGCTCAAGGAAGTATAACCGTGTATCATATTTCAACAATGAAACATGAAATAATACACTAAATATAGAGGACATATTTCAGCAAATATATAAATATATATATATATATATATATATATATAATCTATCAAATAACTTATACAGATGACGTAATAATAGTATCAATTGAGACTAAGATGCTTATAGATTTGAATTGATTCATTTTTAGTTTATGGGAGAATTGCAAATTAATGTCATTTTTAGTTTCACTTAATAATCTATATCTCAAGTGATATGCTTTATTTATTTTCACTTTATATTTGTAGTGTAAAATTTAGGACATAAATTAAAAATGCATCACACATGAGACATAAATTATTATTATGCCAAAAAAAAGTTTTCTTTAAAATCCCCCAAAATTTATTGAAGTTATTTCATTTGGATTACAATCCAAATCACATTTTACTGTAATAATTGGGTTTAAATTTAAATTTTGTGAGTGAGTTACTGTAGTAAAATAGTTTAAACAAAAAATATTTTATTTGAATTGCAAAACAAACAACCAAAGCAAACAATTAGCAATTTAAAGGTCCGTTAAAATACAAATTTAAATAAAATTATACTATAACAACATGATTTAAATTTGACTTTTTGTTAATATAATTACTGTAACAATATAGTTTAAAAAATTTTTTTATTCGGATTGCAATACAAAAAGCCCTTAAATAATCAGACATGTGAGTATACTATCTAAAAACAAAGTTAAATGTTACAATCACAAACCATAACCAACTAGTCTCCTCAGTTTGATTTGATTAAGATAATTTTGTTATTTTGACAATTTGTCTCCAAACTCTTAAATTTTCAAGGAGCATAAATAAAAAAAAAAAAACCACAAATAGCAATGTCACAAGCTATTTGAATGTCTAGTTACTATGAAAGATTGTTTTAGAAATTTTCAAAACATCATGTATGTGATGGCATATACTATATTATATATAATTCTGTGGAGTTTCTTGTGTTAGTATGCGTTGGCACGTTATATCACATTAACACCTTGTTAAGGTGTGTTTACTTGAAAATAATAATAATTATGAAAAACATTCGACTATGCATACTTAAATTGAAATAGACTATATTATCAAAAAAAAAAAAAAAAGACACAGACTAACAGAATAACTTCGTAAACGTTGTGGCAAAAACTAGAAAAAAAAAAAAAGGATTAATCTTATAGTTTTGATGTGACACTTGAATTATTATGTTTTTTTGTTGGCCATTATATTTTTGAGTACCGTACTAGCGGTAGATTTTCGTTTTGAGTTTGACTTTAGTTTTGAGTAATAGTAGTTTATAACTTCTAAAGTAAACCTCAAGAACATAGTACATACAGTTTTCCTACTCAGTAATAGTTTATTTTTCCTTGCTCATTTTTAAAGATGTACAAAAACAATCATAATAAACTAATTAACCAAAAATCCCATTTAACTCCACATTATTTGGTAGAGATTCAAATTAGATTTGAAAGAAGTCACTCTCATGGTTGTGTATATTATATAGACCAACAACCAAACATGGTTCATATTTTTTTTTTACGGGGAATTCTTTAGTTAATTTTTTTTTGAAAACAATTTTAGACCAATCATATTTATTTTTTTATAATATGAAACTCATCAAAAAAATAAATTCGACGGTTTAAAATTATTTTTTACCAAAAAAAAAACTCATAACAGAAATACATTTTCTTACAAACAACAAGAATTTATTAAATTATTTTTTATGCAAAAAATTTATTAATTCAATAGTAACCAACAGAAAAAAAAAGAAAAAAAAAAGAAAAAGAAAGACAAATAAACAGGAAAGTAACGCAACCCCAAACAGACCTCGATCCCAAGCAGATCCTCGTGTTGCTCTAGATACGCATGCCTGCCTCTGGGCTCTATTGTCTGTGCCAAACTTTTTTTTTTCTTTTTCTTTTAGTTTTAAAATTTTTATATTTAAATAATGATTTTATTTAAATTAAATTATAAATTAAATAAGGTCATAATTGCCACGTGGCATACCACGTAGATCATACGAGCGTTGCCAACCCAAAATTCAATTTTTTTTTCTTTTATTTATATTTTTCAAAATTTCTGTCTTTTATTTATTTTTATGTTTTAATTATTTTTTTGGTTTTGAGGTTTGTAAGAAGTTGCAGAGAGTCAGGGGTGAGAGAGAGAGAGAGAGCCAAAAGGAAAGAAAGAGTTTTCAGTCCACTTCGCTTCTTCTTTCTCGCTCTGAAATTCACTAACCCAAACATACATTAAAAACAAAAGCAAAAAATAAAAACAAAAACAAAAAGAAAATAAATTCATTTTTTCTTTATGAAAAAAAGCTCAATTCTCTGAAATTCCTGATTTCTCTAATCCCCAAAATCCAATCCCACATTACCTTCCAAATCGCCATTTTCACAGACTTCAATCTCTGGAAATACAAAGCTCAATTGAGCTAGCTCGATCGAAGCTCTGTTCGATTTCTCTGACCTCTTCGTTCGGAATTGTGGTGTTTTTAAAATTTTTTTTTGGTTTGTTTATTTGTTGTTTCTATTTGGGGATAGCGATTGAATTGTCTGGAATTGGAGGATCTAGGGTTAGGTTTAGTGTTCTTTTTTTTTTTTTTTTTTTTGGGATTGGAATTGTTGATCTGGTCGGCGATTCGATTCGATTAACCGGTTTGGATCGGATCGGCGGCGAAACAGCGCCATCGGATGGCGCTGTTCAGAAGGTTCTTCTACCGGAAGCCGCCGGATCGGCTTCTCGAAATCTCCGAGAGAGTCTACGGTACGTGAATTTCCATTATTGTTTTGCTTTGACAGAAATAGAAGGTTCGAGCTTTTTCTCTTGTGTTTTTCAGCTGAGGAATTGTTTCATCTCTGTGGTTTTTTTTGCGCTTAAGTTTGCGTTTTTCGGAGCTCAATTCTCCGCTTTTCTGGCATTTGGCTGGCGTCTGTTTTGGACAATGCAAGTAGAGGAGTGAATGGAAATGAGGGTTTCTGGGTTATTATAGGAATGTGCTAGGTCAGGTTATTGATTCGATCATGTTTTTGTGAATGCTTGTGACAACTGAATTTGAGGAAATGGTTTGGCAAAGGAAACTCGGCTTCGTTCTGTGAATGTGTGTGATCTTTCTTTGAGATATGGGGTTCATTCTGCGAGGATGATCTGTGGTGGAGTCTTGAGCTTGCCAGAGAAGTTTAGAAAATGTGAAATAGTAGATTTTATTTGTCTATAATTGTAGTGCATTAGCATTTTAACAAACTGATTCTCCGACCCTTCTTCAAATATGGAAGGTTTATCAATGGCATTGGAAAAGTCATTGGTATATGATGTCTGGGTTCATAAGAGGCTTTGGTATCTTATCTTTGGTGCTCTCCTAGTTCAAAGTAATAGCGTTATTGATATTTCCTTTTTTGGTGCAGTGTTCGATTGCTGCTTCTCCACTGACGTGTTAGAAGAAGACGAGTACAAAGTCTACTTGGGAGGCATTGTTCCGCAGCTACAGGACTACTTTCCTGATGCTTCTTTCATGGTTTTTAACTTTAGAGAAGGGGTGAGGCGGAGCCAAATATCAGACGTACTGTCTCAGTATGACATGACGGTTATGGATTACCCGCGACAGTACGAGGGGTGCCCGCTGCTGCCACTGGAGATGATCCACCATTTCCTTCGATCCAGTGAAAGCTGGTTATCGTTGGAAGGGCAACAAAATGTGCTATTGATGCACTGTGAAAGAGGTGGCTGGCCTGTACTCGCTTTCATGCTCGCTGGTCTTCTGTTGTACCGAAAGCAGTACAATGGGGAACAAAAGACTCTTGAAATGGTTTACAAGCAGGCTCCTAGAGAACTTCTCCACTTGTTGTCTCCTTTGAATCCGCAGCCTTCACAGCTGAGATATCTCCAATACATCTCTAGAAGAAATCTGGGTGCTGATTGGCCACCATCTGATACACCTCTTTTTTTAGATTGTCTGATACTTAGATTCCTTCCTCTTTTAGATGGGGGCAAAGGTTGTCGTCCTGTTATACGGGTGTACGGTCAAGACCCTTCAACTCCTGCGAATAGAAGTTCGAAGCTTCTGTTTTCAACATCAAAGACAAGAAAACAAATTCGCCACTACGGACAGGTAATAAATCAGAAAATTGAATCTGCAAGATATATTAACCAGAAAAGCATAATTGTTGTCCTAATGTTCTCCACCTTGCAGGCAGAGTGTATGTTGGTGAAACTTGATATTCATTGTCGCATTCAAGGGGATGTTGTTCTTGAGTGCATACACTTTGATGAAGATCTTATACGTGAGGAGATGATGTTCAGAGTAATGTTCCATACAGCATTTGTGCGATCAAATATATTGATGCTCAATCGTGACGAGATTGATGTTTTGTGGGATGCTAAAGAGCAAATCCCAAAGGACTTTAGAGCAGAGGTAGGTTGTTTATATCTCTTCTCTGATTATCATTCTTGAAGGTCTTGGAGTTGAATGCATACTCATATCTGTATCAGGTACTTTTTTTGGATGCCGATGCCGTTGTCCCTAATATCACCACAGTGGTGGCAACTGAAGATGGAAATGATATAGAAAACGCTTCACCAGAGGAGTTTTTTGAGGTGGAGGAGATTTTCAGCAGTGCAACAGATGGGCATGAAGGAAGGGGGGACTTTTACACCCCTAGGGCTCGCAACAGAGCGCTGGAAGATTCAGTTCACAAAGAAGTTTGGAAGGAGGATTTTGAGCCAAACACTTTCCAAGACTGTGCCTCGGATGATGGGAACTACAAACAAGATAGAAAGGTTGATTCTAATTTTGAAGCAGTAAAGGACATTACTGTAGATGATGTTAAGTATAAGCTGGATGAGAAGGTGGATTCTGATTTCAATGCAGTAAAAGATATTGCTGTGGATGAGGGAGATATCAAACCAAATGTCACATCAATTGATGACGAGTTGCTGGGACCTTCCGCAACCAAGGAAGTGATGGGAAATGTTCTTGGAAAATTGGAAGAGATGGAAAATAACATAGATGAAGAAGACACTGCTGTGCAAAAGAAGTTAGAATCCAAGGTTTCACAACAAAAAGCAAGTGTCGACATCAATAGACCAAAATCTGATAAATTACAGCCTGCCTCTAAAAAGCAGCCAGCATCAAACACAAAGACAGAGGCAAGTGTGGTAAAGTCCAAGACTAAGCAGCAAGAGTCTCAGAGTAAGACGGCAAAGCCAGCAGTGTCAAGGTGGATACCCCCCAGCAAAGGTTCTTATACCAGTTCGATGCATGTAACATATCCACAAAACTCGATCCACTATGTGTCTCATCCGCCATCAAGATATAATAGTGCACCACCTGCTTTTACTAGTTCTGGTACTTCCAAGGATTCTAATGGAAATACAAAGTCTAAGCCTTCTTCCCTTGGTCCCGTTCCTGATGTGGCAAACGAACCAAAAAGTCAGAAGGTGAACAGTGTAAAGTCTTTAGAAGTTCCGCAAGAGAAGCGTACCTCTTCCCCGCCATCGGCAGTTCAATCAGTCGTCCAAGAGGAAATTTCTTCATCTCCAGTTTCGAATGTGGGGCTTGTGTCCCAGCAACAAATAAGGCCCCCTTCTCCCCAGTCTCCTTCTACAGCTCCTCCTCCGCCGCCGGCGCCGCCGCCGCCGCCGCCGCCGCCACCGCCACCGCCGCCGCCTCCCCCTCCACCGCCAGCCTCCGCTGTCTATCTTTAATAGCTCTTTGCTGCATATGCTTCCTGGCAAGGCTGCTTCATCATCTTTACAAGCAGGTACAGCACCTCCTCCTCCTCCACCTCCACCTCCACCACCACCACCACCACCACCACCACCACCACCACCACCTTTTTTGGGTACCAGTGCAACCTTTGCAAAGGCCTCAACTGTGATCTCATCACCTCCACCACCACCTCCTCCACCGCCACCTTCTTTCTCCACACCTCTTTCTTCATTTGGTAGGTCTACTGCCTCACCAGCCCCACCACCTCCACCTCCACCTCCACCTCCACCTCCACCGCCTCCCTTTTCATCTAGTAGGCAAAATAGTGGTACTTTGTTGTCTCCATCTCTGTCACAATCACCAACCTCTTGGATGTCTGTATCGGCCCTTGTTAGCAAAACAAGTTCTCAACCTCCTCCTCCTCCTCCTCCACCTCCATTTTCCCTTAACACTAGGAATAATGGAGTTGGTATACCAAGTCCACCTCCTCCACCACCTCCACCAATGCGTAATACACCACCACCACCACCTCCTTTTCTCCATTCACGTGGAGCTCCACCTCCACCTCCACCACCTCCACCTCCTTTGCCCGGTGCCCCACCTCCACCACCACCCCCGCCTCCTTCACGTGGAGCCCCACCTCCACCGCCACCACCACCAATGTATGGAGCCCCACTCCCACCACCACCACCACCAAGGTATGGAGCTCCTCCCCCACCCCCACCACCTCCAATGCGAGGAGCCCCTCCACCACCACCACCACCACCACCACCGCCTCCAATGCGTGGAGCCCCACCCCCACCGCCACCACCTCCAATGCGTGGAGCCCCGCCCCCACCGCCACCGCCTCCAATGTCAGGAGCTCCACCGCCACCACCTCCTCCAATGCGTGGGGCGCCACCCCCGCCACCGCCTCCAATGCGTGGAGCTCCACCTCCACCTCCACCTCCAATTGGTGGAGGCCCGCCTCCGCCGCCACCGCCCCCATTACGTGGTGCACCACCTCCACCACCTCCACCAGGAGGTCGTGCTTCTGGCCCTCCAGCTCCTCCTAAACCTCCTGGAGGCGCCCCTCCTCCACCTCCTCCTGTGGGGGCCAAAGGAGTAGCTACCGATGCAAAAGGTCTACCTTTAGGGAGGGGGCGTGGGCTTCCACGACCTACAGGGATGGGAGCTACTGCTACTGCACCACGAAGATCCTCCTTAAAGCCATTACATTGGAGCAAAGTAACAAGAGCTTTGCAAGGAAGCTTGTGGGAAGAATTGCAAAGATATGGGGATCCTCAAATGTATTTCAACTCCTAATTCTTTGTATTGTCTTAATACTATGAATTAGTTTTACATTTCTATTTATTAACTTCTATAACATAAGTTCATCCGTCCTAGTTTTTTCTTGTTTGTTTGTTTCTAAATTCTTCGTTGGTTTATAATTATTTCTTTTCCAGTGCACCTGAGTTTGATGTCTCAGAGATAGAGAGTCTTTTCTCTGCAACAGTCCCAAAACCTGCTGATTCAGGGGGTAAAGCTGGAGGGCGACGCAAGTCAGTTGGATCCAAAGCTGACAAAGTCCACCTGGTAATTTTAGACAAATTGAACGTGCTGTCCGAAAGGTTTATTACTAAAAAGTACTCATGTTTTCCAAGCCTGATTTATTTGGTTGGTATTCGTACCAATTAAAGTTTGCGGTACTTGTTTTTCTGCTCTTATTGATAGATCAATTATATGGTAGGAAACAGCACATGAGCTTTATGCATTCTGACAATTGTTTAAACAAGTAAAGAACTACATAAAAGTTTCTGACTTGATGAATCCACAATTTCTAGCATAGAAGTAGCAGATTGCTTGGGACAGGGAAAACTATTGTTCTCTCTTCCAAATTTATAAATGCACATTTGAATGCCTATATCTATGTGTCCACGTCTCTGGTACGTATACATATAGGGAAATACCTTCTCATTAGTTTTAACACCATCTGCATATAGTGCACCTTGTGGTTCTATTGGGTGCCTTCATGGTCTGCCCACCCATCTGTCTCTAGTTTTCCATTCGATGTTAAAAAGGATGACCTTTCACAAAGATTTATTTATTACTATTATAATTATTGTTGTTCTTGTTGCTAATCGTCATTTTTATCCTAATCTAACTTTTACAATGTTACTTCTCTGCCATCTTTCTTACAATTTTTCTTGAATGCTTTAGATTGACCTCAGGAGGGCAAATAACACTGAAATAATGCTCACAAAAGTTAAGATGCCACTTCCTGATATGATGGTAAGCCTGTTATAATTGAATGTCATACTGATTCAAATAAGAGATGCATTCGCTTTTTATTTCTCGACGTGGATAAGTTTTTCTGGCATACATAAATCACGATAAAGTGGCTGGTTAAATTGATAATATTCATGGCTTAGACATTTATTGTCTCTGGACATGTATGGTGACATGTTGTCATTTTGTGTAGTTCTGCCTGGGATATTACTTCCTCTTAAATGGTTACATGGCAACAAAGAGTAAACAGAACAGGCAATATTGTATTTTATTTGTTTACTTTTTGTCATCTATATCTCATGGATCCTTGTGAAGGTGCCTCTTCATTTTGTGTTGATTACTTAGATGGTTAATGTGTGTGTAATTATTTCAATTGTAATTTAGCTTTTCATAACTGTGTATTGGTATGCATCTTCTCAGGCTGCGGTGCTGGCAATGGACGAGTCAGTATTAGATGTTGATCAGGTGGAAAATCTCATAAAATTTTGTCCTACTAAAGAAGAGATGGAACTTCTCAAGGTGAAGTGTTAATCACATATTCCGACTTAGTTATTTTATTTTATTTAACTTTTAAAAAAAAATTAACTAGTCAATGATTCCGTTTCAGGGTAAATAATTTATGGCCCTGTTATGTGCTTTTAGAATATTGTTTTTGTTTTTTTACTTCATGACTTTACTGGTTGTGATCTCTCTATTATAATTATTTAGGGTTACACAGGCGACAAGGAAAGCCTAGGAAAGTGTGAACAGGTAAGTGCTACTCGTCTTGTCTTGATTGTGGATGACTTCTCATACAGTGAGAACAAAACAGTAAAACAACTTTCCTTTAATTTTAACAGCATTCTTTAGGAAGAGAGACAAGAAACAAACATAAATTTAGAGTCTTAGAGGAATCACAGCTAACTGGAATATCATGAGTAAATCAAAACGTTTTTGGCATAAAAGGGCATAGATCTTGATCCTAAAGAATTCCTCAACAGCTGCTTGAGAAAATCAGTAAGCCGAGTGATGACAGCCTCTTGTATATTAGATGGTACTCTCCTTGCAGTTGCAAGGATATGGCCATTAATACTTGTTGTCTAGGTGTACATTGATTTTCCAATAGGATTAGACTAGTTCCTTGACAATTTTAATAGATTATTATAGCTTAAAAAAATATTAAGGTAGTCTTTGGGCCAGTTTGGCATTGCTTCTGGAGGCTGCTTCTAGATTATAAAAGAATCTAAAGCACCTAGAGGTGTTTGGTAAACATGCTTATTAAAGAAGCATGTAACCGTTTCTGCTTTTACGTAGTGTAATTTGAGAAGCAGGTTAAAGGCTACTTTTCTGTAACCGAAACTGCTTCTCCATTTTAAATTACTAAAACATCCTTAATTTTTTAATCCATATTCAACTAACTAATTTTCTAAAATTATTTTTTGGTAATTTTACATATCTACAGCAATTCCAAAAATAAAATATCCAAACACCCTATATGCTTATAACTCCAGCAGTTTCTTTCTTCAGCACAGTTTGAAGCACTTTTTATATCAGCACAGCAATGCCAAACTGGCACTTTGATGTATTGGGTTTTTTATGATTTCAGTATTTCTTGGAATTGATGAAAGTTCCTCGAGTGGAGTCAAAACTGAGAGTGTTTTCTTTCAAGATTCAGTTCAACTCTCAGGTTTGGTGGTATCTTTCATGTATCTCTTATTTTGGTTAAGCATATGTTTCTCCTTTGTTTTCTCAGCACTTATTGTTTTATTGTTTGCTTGCGTTGCATAGATTTCAGAGTTTAAAAAGAGTCTAAACACTGTGAACTCTGCATGTGAGGAGGTATGCTACGTGTTATAATTCTTCCATCCAGTTTTTTTTTTTTAATATGCCTAGTAAGGTAGTCTGTCACTGTGTAAAACTTTCCATTCAATTTTCAAGTATATATTCGGACTTAGGTAGTCTTATTCTGCTCAATAATAGGTGCGGAATTCTTTCAAACTGAAGGAAATCATGAAGAAGATTCTTTTTCTGGGCAACACTTTAAACCAAGGAACTGCGAGAGGTTAGAATGTCAAATGTTAAGGACTTTTATTAATGGAACTTTTAAAATCTTTTTGAAAGAAATAAAATTAGACAACAAGAGATCCTGATACATTTTATACGTGTTGTAGAAGCTACACTACAGGCTTCTAAATCCAATTTAGCTTTGAAGTGCAGTTGTTAAAGGATTATGTTTATAGTACACCGGATCAATTTTTCATTCATTTTAGCATATATGGTAACGGGAAAATAAAGTTGGAGCTTGTCTTTCTGGTTTTGTCGTTGTCATAATATTTTATTCCAACTTTTATACAGAAGATAGAGCTTATGTGGATACTGCTATAATTCTGATTTCCAGATACTCTTAATTATGTACTTATAGTCCTGAAATAGATATGGTGGGATTTACTACTAAATGCAATCTTAAGCTGCCTCAAGGTTGAACTAGCAAGCAATAATTTTGTTGTTGTTGCAAATTTGCTGAAATGTTTAAAAATTTACCGTATCGTTTAGTAACAAAGTTATGAAGAGTACAAAGACTTAAGGTTTCACAAAGATAAACATATGATGCATAGTGCTCAGTTCAAGGAATTATACGTAGCCTTTTGAATGTTTTCATATTTACAGGTTCAGCAATTGGATTCAAGCTGGACAGTCTTTTGAAGCTTAGTGATACACGTGCATCTAACAATAAGATGACACTCATGCATTATCTCTGTAAGGTGTGTTTACTGAATTATTTCAAGAGTAAAACTTACAGCATAAAATGGACACAGTAATTCTTTTCTTTTAACTGAAATGACGCGGTAATTACTCTTACTTGTAAAAACAAGAAATAATATATTGACATGAAGCAACCTATTATGTCAATCCTGATTATAGTTCAAGTTCAATCTTGATTGCAAATCAAGTTTAGGCCGAAATTCCAAATAAAACTTGAGCTTGCAAAACTTGGATTGTATAAAGAAAAATTGTGCCATATTGTCTTTTCTAATATCATTTTTAAAATCTATTCACTACTTTCATTTTTTAGGTAATGTAATATATCGTGGTAAATAGATGATATATCATGGTAATTCATAAAAATTTAAGCTCCGCGAACTACTGGACCTGATAACCAAAATTTTAAAGTTCATGCTTTCAATAGCCAAAAAATAAAGTTTAGGAACTGAAATGCGAAAGAAAGTGAAGTTTAGAGGGTAATGATGTAAATGACTCTTAAGATTATGGATGTAGTCTAACTAGCAAAACCTCTCAAGTTGCATCCCTATTTGTCCTGCATTAGTAATTTCTTATTACATGTCTGAACTGAACATAAACTCTTCTCTGAGCCAGGAGAAGAATGCTTGAACTTGGTAAATATGTATGCAAAACAAATATAGGCTCTTCACATTTAATTTTATTTATTTTCTTTTCAAGCCATTGAATCATGCTGTATATGTTTTTCCTTTTTGCTAAAGTAAAGGTCAAAATGTGTTAAGTGCGAATATTTCTGGGGTAAATCTAGGAACATTGTCATTTGTGGTGATTGGATTCAATTATAGGCTCAACTGTCAAATGGAACTCGTAATATTCTATTTAATACTTCCATAATATAAGCCTTATCCCAATTGTTCCGCATGTATAAATTTTTTTTCGAAGACTTTGTTCTGTAAACAAGAAGTGTCATTAAATCTTTTGAATCTGAGTTTTTGGTTTCATGTGCCATAGGGTCTTGCTTCCAAATCTCCAGGACTTCTGGATTTTCACCTCGACCTTGTCAGCCTTGAAGCTGCAACAAAGGTGTGTCCCCTTTAATTCTAGTGTTTTATTAGAAGGTACCATGGTACTATAGATTGATTTTAATGCAAAAGGGATTTCCTTTATCGCAGATACAATTGAAGTCCTTAGCAGAAGAAATGCAAGCTATTATTAAGGGACTAGAAAAGGTCAAGCAGGAGCTAGCCGCATCTGAAAATGATGGCCCGGTATCTGAGGTTTTTCGAAAGGTATCTAGTTATTTTCATCTCGTATTGTGGATTTTCTATAGCATTTTAGATAAACTTTACACAAATCATCCCTTTTTCCTGGTGGCAGAAAGCATACTTTTCTTGTGCTTTTTTTTTAATTTGGTTTTTGCATGTTGATGCTTAGTTAACCTATCTTTCTTCTGTATTTTTTTCTAGACACTGAAAGGATTCATTACTGTTGCTGAAACGGAGGTGGCTTCTGTGACAAATCTTTACTCTGTAGTGGTAAGTTCCTAATTATCAAATATGTTCTGGGTTGATTTCAGGGAAACTAAAAAATATCCTTACTTCGTTTAATGGTTTGTAGAGTGTTGTAGGGTTTAGGATCTCTGTCTTATATCATTATTCTTTGATTATCAGGGTCGAAATGCTGATGCACTTGCATTATATTTTGGCGAAGATCCTGCACGATGCCCATTTGAGCAAGGTAGTGTATCTATTGTTGTATATTATCCTCTACATCATATTTGGCGTCTGATATATGGCTAGATGAAGCCTCTATTATTTCCTCCAATAATTGGATATTGCTGCAAACTTCTTGCATGTTACACTGTTGCTTGCATATCTTTGGATCGAATCTAAATAGAGAAATTACATCAGCATTTGAGTTATTTGAGATTATGCTGCAACATCCGAAACTTTGGACTATAATACATTTTTCTTGGAATGGCAATTGGTATGAAGAATTATAGTCGAGGAAATAAAAAAGGATAAGAAGAATTGGATGGAAATCTTCCTGTGTGGTTGGGTGGGTGTTAGGGAGAGAAGGAGAATATTGAGAAGGAAATACAAAAGGACAAGGGGGAAGAGAGAGAGAATGAAGTTTCAATATATTTCAATAAATAGCATTATTATGGCTTGCTCATTTGATGTGGTAATTTTGAGGCTGATTGTCTCTTGTTTCCTTTTTTTTTTTTTTAATCTTGCAGTGACGGTTACTCTTTTAAACTTTATAAGATTATTTCGGAAAGCACACGAGGAGAATTGCAAACAGGCGGAATTGGAGAGGAAGAAAGCAGAGAAGGAGGCTGAAATGGAAAAAGCCAAGGGCATTAGCCTCACAAGAAAAGTGGCGAAATAGGTGGTTGTGATCGATTTTTCATTTTCTACCACTGAATGAGAAACTGAGCTCCCCCGCCTCCATCCACTGCAGTGTTTGGCGAAGAACACGTTGCACTGGGACCACGTTCCGATGCACCCCTTTCTGGTATCGGTGCAAAGGTAGCCCTCTGAGGTGATTTGAACGAAGGGAAAAGGGCAAAATAGGCAAGCCTTCTAGACCTCGAATTCACAAGGATTAATAGTTATTTGCACGATAATTTACTGTTTATCAGATTGTCCACACTCATCTCACATTAAATACCACCGACAGAGCAAACTTGGAACGAATTGAGCGGTCACCCGTATTGATCGATAAACAGAAGGTTCTCTTCAATGGGATGATTGGCATCCCGCCCCTCGACCAATCACGCCCTGGTCAACTAGGCGATACAGTTATTTCAGGTTTTCACCATTCGTTTGACATAATTTTTTTTATGGCTCCAGAAGATACCTACGGGATTGTAAAGCACAGCGCTCCGCTTCTGCTCCGTGTACAAAGCTCTAACCACTTAGTATAGACTCTTGATTCATTTTCATGTAACATATGGTTTTAGTTCCTCCTTTTTACCTTTAGTTGAAATTTTTGATAGAATTCCCCGTCCAAAAAGATATAGGTGTTTGTATAGGTTTGTCAGTTCAGAATAGAAATTAGAAAAGACGGGTTGTAATTGTAAAATAACTGATATGAGTATAGGCCGTGTTGTTTCCTTATATTTTGTTCTCTAGTTAACGATCAAAATATTCTAATTCATGAAATCTCAACTGTACAGACCCTCTGTTGTTTCTTTTATCTCTTGTACACCACACTTTTTGAGTGTCACCACATTCAATTCCCTTGTTTCAAAAGAAAAGAAAATTCTTCTCTCATATATTCTTTTCCTTTTTTTTTTTGTTTCGATATATTCATCAACACCAATTCCACTGTATCTGCTTCCATTCCCAACTAACATTTGGATAATTAAATTGTATATCATGCCCTCAAAAGAGGTTGTAGGGGTTAATTAAAAGGTATTTATTACGCTTTAGAGAAAGTAGTTTATAGCTATGCAAGTTAGGACTCAATATTAGATGTAGTACATTGGTAATCAAGGACCACAAGAGTACATATTTTGTGAACGTTCAGAAACTTTTAATTCCAAAGTACATATTTATTCATTTCATCATTTGGTCAAATCATTTTATCTTACCACTAGACTTGTTGACGTTTTGGAAAATGGTAGTACAAGTTTCCTACTTTTTTATAACTCTGTCTCTTTCCAAACCATTTCCACCTAAAGATTGGAATTTGATCCCAATTTATGATGCCATAACCCAAAAGACTCTGTCAGTTGAACTAACTGAATCTTCGTCAGTTTCATTAATTATTTAATCATTATTCAAATATTAAATTCAGCCAAACGTACCAATTTGGCATTTGGCATCTTCCATTACAAAAACATAGTTTGAAATTGTCATTGTTGATTGTTTTTGACTTTTTTGCTTCCTGCTCTAAATTGGCTTCTATGGTTGAAGAGTATTCTCTCTTATCTGAACCATAAGGAGGCCCTTTTAGTTAGAAGTTAATCCAAAGTCAATAGTCAATGTGCTATATTTATTGCTTGATTATTCGTTCACTGTGGGTGTTGCAAAGTTTTTGGTCTCATCAACAACATTTTCTTGGAAGCTATATTGTAGAGGGAATGAAGAAGGGACAATAATTAAAATAAAGAGAAATTAAACAGAACTTGTAAAATGTTTTTTTATTAAGAAAATTTTGCGCTGTTGTTGTCTCAGCAACAAAAAAATTCATTGATTTAAGAAAGGTACAGAAAAAAAAAAAGGTTAAATATCAACATCAACAAGGCAGCAAAAAAACTGAATTTTAAATTGATATGTTCCCAATTTCATAATTTGTTATTCCAGAATATATGGCTCTACCTATATTCATTGCCTGATAAAAAATAAAATAAAAATAGCTCTGATCCAAAGAAAATCTAAAAGTATTATTCACACTGTAAAAGATGCCAATTTTAATGGGCAAAGAGAGCTACATCAATAAGAGTACTGTTTTAAATATGTAAAGAACAAAAGAAAGACTCATTTTTTTTTTAAATGGTATATATCTGATATACAATTTTCCTTGTGTAAATAATTTGCTTCCTGTTGTGGGGCATATCTCTATATACCGCCTGCATAACCTTATGTGCTGGAAATTCCCTCTCTCCAACCAAAAATAAAGTAATCAATTCCATTGTGTACATATTTGTACCCTTTTTATCCAATTGGAATAAAAAATCATAGGATAATTGACTCTTTTGTTTTGGTTTCCCAGATTGTGAAAAAAAAATAAAAATAAAAATCAAGCAAGTTCTTCCAAAGACTTTAAACTTGCATAGCCACTATTCTCATGATCTTGATCTTGATTTTGATCTCCATCTTTGGTCCCACAAAGCTCTCTTCTTCCCAATTGATCAATCAAGAGACTCTCTTTGCAACTCTTGAAGAACATGATGTTCACAATTGTATCAAGGACCAACAAGATTGAGTACAAGTAGAAGATCAAAATACCCTCTAAAGCCATTGAAGAACCAAGCTTTCCATTCACATGGTAAGCCCTCACAACCCTGTATTGAAACAATGCCTCAACCGAAGCCAAGCCGAGATTCATAGGAAGAGCCAGAGACAGAGCCGTTGGAGTCCTTCCCTTGATCAGCACGCAAGCTTTGAGCGTCGCCAAGTATCCGCCGAGCTTCTCGACGCCGGACAAGACCATTGCCAGGTTGCATATTATGAGAGCGTTTGCGAGGACGATCGAGTACACGACGGCCCCGGCTGCCGAGAGGAAGAGAATTCGGTTCGGGGAGTTCAAACCGAGGCCTTCGAGGACGTTGAAGGCGAAGAAGAGGAGCGTGAAGACCGTCGCGTTGGCCGATAGGATCAAGAGGGAATTGGACACGTACGTGAGGAAAAGCGGATTGTAGAGCGAGAGGATCGACGAGAAGGACGGTCGCGAGGCGGGTTTTGGAGCGTTGAGGGATTGGATTACGTATGCTTTGGATATGAGGAAGAAAGAGAGGGTGAAGGGAAGTGTGAAGATTGATGAGTAGATTGTTTGAGAGAGTTTCTGGCTGAGGATTGTGAAGAATTCCGATGATTTCGGGAACCCGGCGGCGTCGAAGAGGTTGTTGAGACGAGCGTAAATGGTTGGCAAAAGAGAAGATGATGATGATGATGAAGAGTTAAAAGAAGGGACTAATAAGGCTTGAGAGATGAGGATTGAGGCTGAGAAAGGCAAGGCCAATAGAGCTGCTTTTGAAGTGAAATGGTTGTAGTTTTGGAGGAAAGTGAAGATTGATCTTCTGATGATCTTTCTGCTCTTTTCCATTTCTTGTTGTCTCTTCTTTTCTCTTCTTTTTTCTCTTCTCTTTCTCTTGCAATACAAGGGAGAGATGAGAGATGTGAAATGGGAGCTATAAGAATAGCATTGGTGTTACCTCCTCTTTCCCAATGTTTATTTTTTTAATAGGGTTTTGATCTCTCTCTATGGGACTCTTAATGGTAGGTTAGGGGAGAGGTTGGTGATTTTGGATGAATGGATAGGCCAACAACTAAAAACTTACAACATAATATATATAAATATACACACATATGTATGTATATATGTATATATATATATGTATGTATATTGCAGGGTTGAGAGTTGGGTAGGAGTTGTTTTGGTATTGTTTTTACCAAAGGCTTTCTTTTGTTGGACTCATTGGAGTTTTGGTCTTTGTTATCTCCTAAATCACTTACTTGTTGCTTGGCTAAAAGAGGCATGTAAAGAGCATTCCTTTTTTCTTTATTTAATATTATTTTTTTTCCTTAATGGAAAGTTTGGAAACAGAAGAAAGAAGCCTTTTTCTTGTGCTTGGCTTCGCATATGCAAAAGAAAAAAAGGGATTCTTTTTTCAATTTCGTAAATATTTTTCTTTTCATTGCTTCCATCAATCACATCATTAGGCCAATTAATATCATTGCTTGTTATAAACGAGTTGCTTTATTTAAAAAATATTCTAATCCAAACATTTTTATATTTGGAAACAAGGTCAAATAGGAAGCTATATTTCATGAATTTTGGATTTAAGAGATATTGAGTAACAAGATTAGATTTACCGTTATTAACTCTATAGTCCAAAGTTATCAGTTGAATCAGTATAGGATCTTCAGACACTAATTGAACAGTTCAAATTATAATTCAAGAGGGATAAACAATACTATAATAAGAAGATGAATGGGAAAAAAGATTTTGAGATCCAAACTGCTTAAAAGTGGGACCATCAATTCCTTAATTTGAAATATTTCACGTGGCAAGTGAATGATTCTTAGCTTGCAAGATAATTATAATAATAACAGCAAAAGGAAATTAAAATTGGGGTATATCTTAAATACAGATAGGGTAGACCAATATATAGGTTTCCTTGTGTTTCTATCAACAATTATTATCCCATCATTTCTCCATTTAATCTTGACCATCCATTTTTTCCAAATCAAATCACAAATACAAATACAATGGGTTATTCACCAATTTATTATTCAAGATGATTGATGCGTTATTTGATTACAGATCATAATCCTAACTTGTACAATAAATGGATGTATTATAGCATACATAGAGCCAAGGCAGGGAAAGCCATGATATGAACTGGGTGGGCCCAATGAGTCACAAAGATGATGAAGTGTCGTCAGAGGTGTTCAGACTTTTGATTGTTTGGTGGGTCCCATACGATGACGTGGCATTGGGTCCCATAAGTTGGAAGTAGTAAATTTTAGGATATTTTTTGGTGGAATATTTTTAAAATAATTTTGAACCGTTAGATTAATTTAAAGGTAAATTTAAACGATTCAGAATTATTTTGAAAATGTTCTCGTAACAAAATATTTTTACGGCAACCGGTTTCGAAAGATACCCCCCTAACTGCTTTCCTTTCTTTGGTGGACAGTCACGGTATTTGGTGACCTTCTAACTAAAAGAAGATTACATAGAACACCCAAGAAAAAAAAAATTAAAAAAAAAAAAAAGAAAGCGAAGAGACAATATTAGGAGTGAGAATTAATGTATCAACAGATACTAAGATACTCCAATAAAAATAATGTTTCTTTTCAGAAATTAGAAAAGCAACGTTAAAAATCCAAAATGATCATTGATGCTTTAACATTAAATAAGTTGATATTTTAAGTATTTATATTTTTCAACGGATAGCCTTAGGCATATAAAGTGATTTTATATTTTTGTACTTGTGATGAGTTATTAATTAGTTACATATATATTTTTTGAGGAATTGATTTTTTTTTTTTAATGACAACCACAATATACATCTCTATATAGAAAATATTTGACAGATCACACTTAAGATTTGCATATTTATTTTTTCATGCGTAAGGTAAAACCTTGCCATATTAAACATTAATATCAAGCAAACACTTGAAAAAAAAAAAATGTTCGTAAGTGACGTGTTTCATTATTGTGTATACAAACTTAATATAAAATATTAAAGGACGCTAGAATTATTCTAAGACAAAAAGGAAACAAGTGTGTTGGAATGGGAAAATGATAAAAGTGGTACTGTTGTGTGTTAAGAGCTTCATGTATTTATAATGTCACATGGTGCTATTTTGGTTAGGTAACTTTTTGGATTGTTATGAATTTGTTTTTGTTTGGAAGTGGAATTTATTCTACCAAATTATTAATTAGGATCAATATGGTGTACTACATATAAACCTATTTTATATTGGTATTATTTTGAAAATAGAATAGATTCTTCAATGATGTACGTAATGTGGGTTTGGCAAGTTTTGGCATCAAAATTCAATGATTATAAAGTTTTTATAATTAGTATTAAACTTCATATTGGTTTTGGTTTGTCACCAATTTTAATTTATCAGCTGAGTTTTGGTTTGGTTACTATGATGGGATTCTAACCAAATCCACGTCTTGATTTTAAAGTTATCCGACTGAATTTGATCTTCTTATATGAAACCAGGGTTATATTAAAAAACAAAAAAGGGTTAATTATTTTATTTGAGATAACTGAGTATATTGTCATTTTCTGAATGATATTTTAAAAAAATAACCAGCATTTTGATTAATTAAAAATTAAGTCATTTTTTTAATTGTATGATGATGTATATTTATTTTTATTTTCTTAGTTCTCCTATATATTAGTTATTAATAACTTAATTTTTAAAAATGTTGACAATTTCTTTAAAATATGAACCAAAAAAATAACTACACACCGAATAGACCCTTTATTTCTCGGCAACTAATATATCTCATCATGTTAGTGAACATAGATCTCAAACAACTCTTCGTTTTTCAAAAAGTGAGATATAAACATTGAAAGAAAAAACTTCAACTAAACATTATTCTATTTCTTAAAGGAAAAAGATTACATGTATTATATAGTGATGAAGAAAGTGACTGAAAAAAAGAAAAGAGTATATATTGTCCTGATTTATATAGCTGACAAATTATATCATTATAGAGTGTCCTTGAAGATTAGTACTATTATGGTACTACTATAACACCAAATCAATTATTTTATTTCCTGTGTAATCAAAGCAATAATCTTGATTCTCTTTTGAAAATTGCATAAGATCCAAATTTATATGATTTAGATTTGTTTGGGATGCTAATATTGATTTATTAGTTAGAACTTAGCATCAAGTGAGTTAAAGCAATCACATCCACAGCGTATCATATTAATATTGTCACTAGTATACGTATTATATATAATTAAGATACCAACAATTTATCAGATATTTTAAGTAATTCATATAAGGCATATGTTCTTATCCATTAAACAAGTTATAAAAAGACAAAAAAATTTCTTCTTTCTGTTTCTCTAAAAATATTAAATATGTGATTTTTTAAATTACCGCTAAACCATTACTAACAAGATTTCAAGATAAAATGAACTATAGATGGAATAAACGGTTATTAATTGTTCATATACTTGTGCTTGTGTAATCTACATTGAATAATATTGCGTTTTTTTTTTATTTCTTTAAAAAATGATATATTATAACTGTTGACAAAACATATATATGAAAATTTACGTCTCTTTTTTTCATGTTTTGTAGTGTTTTTGTATGTTTATTTTTATTTGTTTATTTTTTATTTTTGCAGTGTTCAATCACCATTAGGTGACTTCTCACTCTCAATTAATGTAGCTGAGGAAAATGTGATTGATCTCAAATTCTTTTTTGTCCCTCTAAAACACTAATTAATATGTTTAATATTCAACTACAAGTAGATTGGGTTGGCTGGTATAATAATAATGTTGATGAAAATGATACAAAGTTCTTGACCTTTTACCTAACTCGCCAATATTAATTATGCTTAGACCAAAATATATGCCTGATTGTGGAAAGAATCATGCATTCTTGCACTCTTAAAATTAAGTAGACCATTCTGTTCTGTGTGTGTGTGTGTGTTTTTTTTTTTTTTTTGCTCTGAAAATTCAATTGAAATGGTTGACTAAGTGCAATTTTCCAAATTATGCAACTTCTTATGTGTTGACCTTTCTAATCCTCTTGTATTACCGTAAAGACAAAGCTCTTACAGAATTGTTTAAATGAGAATGTCACTTGTCAAATCCATTACCCTGTCTATAGGTCGAGCTAGACTCTTCACAACGCCGACACACTTGAAAATAGGTCGGTTCACATGTTAGTTTTTTACAAAAAATTATAGACAAAATTATAAATATCAAAAGTTAAATGGAAACACAAGAAGGATTTATCAGAATTGTTTTTTGATTACAGAGGTTACAAATAAATTTTAAAAGTTCAAGGGGGCCTATGAAGGATTAATTTGAAATTTTTCTTTAATTTTAGTGCTGAAATATAATTTTTAAAGAGTTCAGGGGCCTGTGCCCTCACAGGCCCAATGTAGACCCGGCCTTGGTCGAGATGGTTTAGTGATTCATGATTTATATTTTTTCTTTATTTTTTTTTCATTTATTTATATCTCAATTCGGATTTTTTTTTTCCTATTGATTCTTTTTCGATTGAGGTGTATGTATGATACATAATGTATCTATGGGTTTATGGATTAACAAAATGTGCAAAAACTTGATTTGCCTATGTTATTTTATGAGTTCGTTCTTTTTGGCGTATAGATCTCCACTCTGCTACTTGAAGTTGACTCATTAATATAACGTTTCTTTAAAAAAGAAAAAAAAAAAAGGCTCAAAATTAACATGTGGAGTTCCTACAAACTAAGGTAACTAACTACGAGAGATATATGTTTTGACTCGGTTATTATTCCTAAAGAAGTTGAGAAATACCTTAAAGAAACACTATTGAGAACCTAATCTCGCTAAGCTATATATATATATATATATATATATATATATATATATATGTGTGTGTGTGTGTATTACAATCAACAAACTAGATTCTTTACGTTTAAACAAGAAGTGTTAGGAAAAGTGTCTTTGAGAAATAATGTCAATATAATAAAAGGTTTGTATTTATGACTTTTTATTAATAGATTATATATTAGCATATATCAAATATGTCCAAAAGCTTTATAGTTAAAGTATAAAATTTGTACCTTGGTTGTTACTATTAGCTTCATAATTATGTATGTAATAAAAGTTGTACGGGTAAATATGATATGTTGAATAATGTTAGTTATCTTTGAAAGAACTGTTTGGTTCATAGGTGTTTTCGTTTAGTGTTGCAATACTTTTCGAGAACACTAGAAATAATTAAAATCAAGACGGAAATAATAATGAATGAACAGAAACGACAAATGCATAAAATAATAAAAACGACACAATGAATTAGTTACGCAGTTTGACTTCGCCTACGTCTGTGGGACCACGCTCAGATAAAAAGATCCATTAGCAAATCAAGAAACGAGAACATCTCGGATTTATACAAGATTTCGACTCCCTCTCAATCTTCGTCGCCGTCCTCCCGTGACTCTTAGTGATCTATCCGACAAGCTCTCCTTCTCTTACAAACAATCCCAGACGAGATCCCATCGCCTTAAGAGTCACACATCTCGTGCAGACTCTCACCAATTCACATTATAATTTCACTCAATAACACTCAAACTCACAGTGCAGTGTCGCAACACTATGAGAAAACACCTCACAAAAGTGTATGAAAACCCAAGAACATAAACCCATATTTTTATGTTCAGCTCTCAAAAACAAAACCTCACGATGAATATCTTCAATGAATTACATTGCTGAACACCTTCGCCATCTTCAAATAGGAGAGTATCTTCACAATAGCTCAGCCATCTTCAATGATATGCATTAGACACCTTCCATAAAGAGCAAGAAAATATTCCTCACAATAGCTTAGTCAACAATAATAAAGACCAAGATCATTAGCTGGAAATGCTCAACATACAATGAGGCTAAGAAGATATGCGAATAAGCGGATATGAAGTCAACAAAAACAATCCACATGCATCCGATCGTGCAATCAATATGAATCAAGACTTGCCAAATATAGGCTAGGTGTTGCAACACCACAGCACCAGAACATGACCAGATTCATTTGCCAAAAGTTGACTCTAAAAATCACAATTTTTCAGCTATAGAAAATCCATCTAACCCATCATAATAAAGAAGCAATCTCCACAAATTTGTCATAGTCAATCAACAATTATATTGATAATTAAGGAGAGATATTTTGCCAATTAAATGCCAACAATAAAACACCAACAGTCTCGGTAAAGAATGATTGTCCGAGAAGAGATATTGAAATATGCAAGTGTGGCTTTTATTCGACCAGGACTTATAAGAGACAGATCAAATTTTTAAGTTTTTTTATTAATCAACATACTATTGTATACATCCCTAAATGTGAGTATCTCAAATCAAGAGATAGTAATTTTGAGTTTATATTAATGATATATGTCTTTTGAGTGTCATACATGAGATTATGAAATGATGCGGTCAATTAATCCGCATCTTTGAGACATATTAACTTGAATAGTTAGATATTACTATTGTTGAGGAATGTATCTTGATTTTTGGGAAACATGCATGTTTTCCGCACGTGGGCCGTTGAGATATCATCCAATGGCTACTATGTTTTGTACTTCACTGTAATAAATATGCAACCCCAAATAGCGGATAAGTGGTTCTAGTTGGTTGGAAGTGCCACGTTGGTCTCAAACACGATGTTATTATGTGTTAATATGTGTCATACATCTTCTATAGCCACATTAGCCCTTTTGGTCGATTTAGTGAAAACAAATGGAAACCTAACATATCTTAGCAAAAAAAAAAAAAAATGGAAACCTAAGATAGATTTGCAGTGCGAAGTAAGGAATCAGGCAAAGATTTATGGCGATTGCGAATCGGGCCGTGGCTGCATAGCGATCATGAATCGGGGTGGAACTGTACGGCTATCTCGGATCAGGCCTGTCCAATGTTATTTCCGATTTTTGCTAAACTTAATGCCAAATTTGGCACCAAGTATAACAGAATGTAAATTTTAGCATTTGAAAATAAGTATTGATTAGATATTTTTTTCATCATTAATTGTGAAAGTAATTATAATTATAATTTTATATTACCAAAAAAAAATCTCTTATATCAAAAAATCATTGATATTGGCTAACATTTGTTATCTTTAATGAGCCGTGCAACTAAATAATAATAAAATAATAAAACAAAAATAATATGTAAAATGACACTCATACATTGGAGTATACTATGTCAAATATAGCATATGGATCCTTTTTTTTTTTTTTTGTGTCAAATTTGATACTTGCATTAACATTTGCATTGGAGATGGTCTTAGCCGATGAAATCGTAGACTTATCAGTGGCCGAATCTCAAAATTTATTGAGGAATTTTGCTATCCATGACGAGCTCTTAAAAACACATCAATCGATTGTAGGGCGACGGCTGTGGCGGCGAGGTTGATTCAGGCAACGGGAGATAGCTGTTTGGCCTGTGGGTAGCACCGATAGAGTCACTGGCTTATTGTTATCTAGGTAGGACGGCACGTGGTCACCGGCAGTAATGGCGAGGCAGTGGCCAGAGATGGGCAAAATTTTAGGGGCTTTTTCGACCAAATCTGGCGGTTTCAGGCATGGAACCATCCCTCAAAATGTTTAGCTCGTTGAGAGCTACCCAATGGTACCTCAAATGCATCAAACATACATCAGACGAGAAAGTTAGGGGGTTGGATGGTTTGAATAAAAATTGAGAGGGAGAGAGGAGTGTGTGGGGAAGAGAGAGGGTGGACAGAGAGTGCATGTAAATGGTTTTTTTTTTTTTGAGAAATGTACATAGATGGGTTTTTAATTGAGGAGGAAAGCCCTATTTTTAAATTTAAGTAGTGGGGATAATTTTGAAAATTTTCAAATTTTACCCGCATTTTAGAAGTTTTTACAAATGAGTCCTTCAACAATATCCTTATGTTTGGGCAAACCATTTTGCCAATCCCATCTCATTTCTTGGGATGGTCAAAACGGTTTGGAAAATGCTTCCAGTGTTTGGGCAAACCATTTTGCACATCCCATCCCATTTCTTGGGATGGTCAAAATGGTTTGGAAAATGGTTAGAAAAATGAGTAGAATGGTTTGACTTTACGAATTTCAAGGTGATATAAATGGTTGAGATTTAAAAATATTGTATAGGGATTTGGAAAGTTGAAAAAAAGGATTGAAAAAAAAATAGAATGAAATGGAGTGGTTTGTAGGATTAGACAGTTGAATGGTTTGGAATAATATGGAATTGAATGGGATGGTTTGCCCAAACATTAGATTAAATGAGTAGAATGGTTTGACTTTGCGAATTTCGAGGTGGTATAAATGGTTGAGATTTAAAGATATTGTATAGGAATTTGGAAAGTTGAAAAAAAAAGGGTTGAAAAAAATGTAATGGAATGGAATGATTTCTAGGATTAGAAAGTTGAAAAAATGGAATAGAATGGAATGGAATGGGATGGGATAGTTTTGAAGGGGTTGCCAAACATGGGGATGATTTGAAACCCTATATATATTTGGGGAGTTTTACACCACGCACGTGTCTTGGAAATTTTTTTTTTTCTAGATAATAAAATTTGGCTCCTTTTACCTTCGGCCTATGCATGCATTTTAAAGTTGAGAAATTTTGAAAAATTATGTTTTTACATTATTTATTTTAAAAATTATCACCTTAATGAAATATTATAATTCATGCCAATTTTTAATAGTAAATTTAACTGAACTATAGCAAAATAGCATGGCCTACAATTGTGACATGAATTGTAAACTTAGATTATGAAAGAGACATTGGATCAAATTTTATTTTTAAAGTTTGATAACTTTGTGTTTTTTTTTTAAATAAAATTTTCACCTCTCTCCTACTTGTACCTTTTTACTTTACACATTTTAACCATTATTGTTTTTACCGTAGCAATCTTAGGATTTTTTTTTCTTACTGTGCTTGGTTTAAATTTTTTGACATCATTGTCTTATACTTTTTTTTTTACTCACAATGGCTTTGTTTTTCACTAATGAAGGGTCAATTAGGTAAATAATCAATTTAGATGATGTGATTTTAAAAAATAGCCATAGTTTAAAAGAAATTTAAAAAGTTAAAACTTCTTTTTACAAAAGTAAGAAGTTTCTTACCATAACAAAAATATACATAAAATTTGTTGTAAGAAATTTCTTATCAAGGTAATAAATTTATGAAATTGCTATTTTCGTAAAATTTTGAAACGTTAGCTATATTTTAAAATCATTCTCTAAAAAGTGGCTAATTTAGGGCCAGTTAAGCAGTTAGCCATTTTAAAGGTGAAGTTTAAATGATTTAGCCATAGTTTCACGAAATTAAGGATTTAGCCATAACATGTAACATTTTATTGTTACATGTAATATATATACGTGTAAAAAATATAACATTTAATGAAACATTTAACATAAAATGTTACACTTTTACATGTATATATGTTTCATGTAATAAAAAATATTACATTTTATGGCTAAATCCTTAATTTCGACATTTTAGGGCTAAATCCTAAAAAATTACCCAAAAATTTGATTAAATGCCTAAAAAACTCTTTCATTTATGGTGAAATTGCTCCGCCAATAATTTGAAATTAACAAATATACATTCATCATCAATATCTTAACAAAATTAAATCTTATCTCAAATTTTCATTCCCATTTTTTTAGTGTGTTGCTGTCATAAATTTATAATGTTTTATTGACGAAAAAGATGTTAAAAGCCATTTAAATCGTTATTAAACAAACTTATCAAAGAAAAATTCTCACATACTCTAGACTCACACAAAGTACGTGTATAAAAACTTGTTTGATAAAATAAACTGATGCCTGGTTTGGTTAGCTGAAGGTGTGTTGTCTTTCTGATAGGTTTTTAGGCCTTTTGGGCTTTTAGGCTGGAAGTGGTGTTGTAAAGGATTTCAAATCCAAGCCTCAATGCTAGGCCCAAAACAAATTATAAGCAATTTTGAAAAATGCCATTTTTAGACTGTTTATTTTGAAAAAAAATGCCATTTTAAAAAAGAGCAATGTTACACATACCAATATTTTTATCAATTTTTTTAATACAAACTCATGTGTCATATGATTATTGGTGAGTGCTTATCACTTTAGTAAGAGGATTTGATATTTAGCCAATCAAAATATTACACATCAATTGCCACATAGGTTGGTATTAAAAAGTTGGTAAAAAAGTTGGTATGTCGAGCATTTTCCTTTAAAAAAATGTTTGCGGTCTATATCATTTTTAGTAGTGAATTTGATCATATTATCTTTTTTCTTTACAAATGAAGAAGACAAGAAGGGAGAAGGGGGCCAATATAATAATATGACCGTAAAAAAAATAACATGACATGCAATGGTGTCATAAATTATAAACTTGAATATCAAATGTAAAATGAGATCAAATTTTCTTTAGATTTACCACTTGTTTGGAGTGAACATTTCACCCAGATATGGGATGGAAAAATTAGTTTGAAAATAGTTTGGAATGGTTTAAAAATACTTTGGAAAAATAATGTAGAATGGTTTGATTTTGTGAATTTTGAGTTGGTATAAATGGTTGAGACTTAAAGATATTATATTTTGGAAAGTTGAAAAAATGGTTGAAAAAATAGAATGGAATGAGATGGATTGTAGGATTAAAGAAAGTTGCAAAAAATGAAAAAATAAAATTGAATGAATGAAATAAGGGGCCAAACAAGTGTCAAAGTTGTAAGTTAAGGAAATGTTAAAGAAAAGAAAAATAAATATATTTTCGGTAATTCTGCTTGGGGAAAGTTGGTTTGACAGACTCTATACAATAAATCAACTAATCAAGTATTATAATTTTATTTATTTTTTTGCTGGGATAAATCGAGTATTATAATTGATTCTCACTAATGTGCATAATAGTTAACATACTCTTCATCCTAACGAATTTTTTCCTCCCTTCATCTTTATTATGTTTCCGATCTATCTCCTTCTTTTCTAAAGGGTTTCTAACTCTTCGTAGCAACATTTTTTTTTAGTTGAAGTAGGCAAATACCCATAATTTATATAACAATAAAAATATATGCCCAAACTTTTGAAGTAATTGAGTTTCTAGTCAATTTGTGAATTACTTGCACATGCTTTTGGTAACAAAGTGAATTACCGTCACTTATTACTGTGTAAGTAATTGCATCATTTGGGTAATTAGTTACATTTTTAAAAAAATTGGATAATAACTTACATTAAGTTTTAAAAATTGGGTATTCACTATAATTTCTCTTTTTTTTTTTTATTTTGCCAAGGACATGGTTTTTGTTTCGAACCCAAATATCCTCTTAAGTCTTTGCGGCATTTAGAAGATTAAAAAAAAAAAGGATTTTGAGTTAGAGATCCTAAAATTCACAAATTAAAAAAATCAGATAAAAAGAGTTTTATACAGACAATAAATCTAGTTAAATGAATAAAAATGTATAAATACAAATACACAAATTTTCTCTCTTTCCGTTTTCATCGATAATTTTTTATTTCTTTTCGAATGTTTCGCGAGTTCGAGAGTTCACATTTTACTATATTTTGGTGGTTGAATTCCCGAAGTCGCTTGAGCCAGACATCGATGTCTTTTCGAACTTGAGCTATTTTCGGACTACTGGTGAGTATTAAAAACTTCTCAAGTCTCATGCATCTTCGTTTCTCGTGTAACCGTAAAAGGCGAACTGCACGGCATGAAGGAGTAGGCCAGAGCAAAGGGTGGGTAGTGGGGGAGAATTGAGAAGGTAGTTAGGCTGTCCAATTTGAGCAGGAAAAGGTTTGTTTGTTTGCTTTTTTTTTTTTTTTGCAAAAAAAATCATATGCACTCAATACCAGATTGAAAAATTTACGATTTTCACACTTTCCAGTTTCCACCCTCCGATTTTAAATCAACAGTTGAAATAATAATAAAATAAGGAAATTTTAAGAAAATGTCCATTTTTTAGAAAATGATTTTAAACAATAGCCACAGTTTCAAAAAATTTAAAAACTAGTCTTTTCAGAAGTTTTTAATACGTGCCAAAAAATTTCTTATAGTAATTTTTATGTGTAATTTTGTTATTATAAAACAATTGCTTACGTATGTTATGATTAATTTTTAAATTTTTTAAAACTATGGCTAATTTTTAAAAATACACAGTTCAAATATAGCTATTAGTCTCTTTCTTTATTAACCCCATATTTAGGCAACTCATTTTGCTCATTGGATCCCATTCTTGGGATGGTTTGAAAATGATTTAGAAAATAGTTTGAAAAAATGATTAGAATGGTTTGACTTTGCAAATTTCGATGTGATATAAATAGTTGAGATTTAAAGATTTTGTATAGGGATTTGAAAAATTGAAAAAATGGTTAAAAAAATAGAATGGAATGGGATGGATTGTAAGATTAGAAAAGTTTAAAAAAAAAATGGTTGAAATGAATGAAATGGAACAAAATGAGGAGAATGAGTGGAGCAAACATAGGGTAAATTCTATATTACATCATCCTTTATTAGTGTTACTATCTTATAAGTAAAATTGATAAATTTCGGGGGGATTTTGAGGAATGTACCATTCTTGGCACATTGATAATCTATACTCTATGTGTGTTGTACTTTTAATTTATATCTCAAAATTTACGCTACAAACATAAAGTGCAAAACAAAGGAGCACACCACTTCAGGTATAAAGTATTAAGTAACATCAAGAATGATTTTATTTTACAATTCTCCCCCAATAAAGAAAACAAAGGTCCAATTCATCTCTATGTTAGTAGCTACGCAAATTTCATGCTATAAGTTATAAATGTAACGATATAAACAGGTGATGTAACAATTAAAAGAGGGAATGGAAATTCTAGTAAGTGCATACTTCATTGGTATATTGTTGAAGTAATTTTTTATCAAGAGAAGAAGTGAATTTGAGTATAATTGGTGCAGCAAGTTTTAAAAACGACATCTCATATGACTGTAGTTGATAATTCTAAATCCATCTTAAGTGTCAGAAATGCAGTAAAATTGTTAATGAGAGAAAAAAAAAAGTAAAATTCTTCGGCGCGACAATCAATTATTATATCAGTTGCTTAATTTTTAGTTTTTTTTTTGTTTAGATGAGTATTACAAATATATATGTGAAAAATTATTTTATTTTGTTTTTGGTCTTCATTTTATTCTTTTTAATTTAACTTCTCTTTATTATGCTGCAAGGTATAGAAAAAAAGAAAAAAAAAAAAACTTTGTCGCACCAGTTCATTGTTATTTTTTTCCTTAAGTTTTAGACGCCCCTTTTAATATAGTTTTTATTTTATTTTTATTTTAAAAAAATAATGTTATTGGTGCATATTAGATGAGATATACACTAAAAAATGATTATCTTTGTTTTCCTTTTAACCTTTGACAATGATTGTGCTTTTTTTTTTCCTCGTAATATTTTTATTAAATTCTATATTTTTGGTTAAGACAATAAAATATGTGCCTAAAAAAAAGCTAAAAATAATAATTATTTTACATTTTTTTTTCTCGTTCTTTCTCTCTTGCACACTTTAATTTATATCATAAGATTTTTTTTTTTTTTTGTAATTGCCGTCAGCCAAATAATTTTTTTAAAAAATGTGTACCATGTAGAAAGAAAAAACTATATATATGTATGTGTATCTAGAAAGAAAGCTTTTAAAGAAACAAAAAATTTTAAACTTAGTAAAATATATATTTTTTCTTTTCACGCCATCTTTCTATCCCTTCCCTTTTTAAATCGTTCTAGCCTCAGATTTTTTTTTCAGTTACTATTGATTGTAATTTTAATTATATTTATTCTAATATATGATTTTATTCTATTTTCACATATATATCGAACGAATTTTCTGAAAAAATCTCAGCGTGCACACCGCGAGTGCTTCAACTAGTGTATAAACAAAGTACAAAAGTTGCAATATTCTTTTTTGCCCTTATGTTTTTCTTTTTCTTTTTTTCTTTTTCACAAGTAGATGAAGAGAAACTCCAAAAACTAGTATTGTTGAGTGTTGATAAAGATAAGTAGATGGCATATGGGCCAACCTTTATTCTAAAGGAAATTTGTGGAAAAAAATGTCATCAAAATAACTTATTTTGAAAACTATCACCTTAAAAAAAAGTTATAATTCATGTTATATTATAATATTAAATTTGATCGAATTGCTCTTTTTTTTTTTTTTACAAATGAAAAAAAAAAACAAAAGATAGGCCATAAATAATTAAATGATAGAAAGAGTAACATAATTTGTGATAAAGACATGAAATATAAATTTGAATTTTGAGAGTGGCATCTGATCAAATTTTCTCGATAAATTTAATAAACTTGACGTTGTAAAGAGAATCCTTTTATATTTAAAGAAATTTTTTTATAAACCATTTTATTCTTATCTAAAAACTAAAATTTATGAAAAAGTCAACAATACCGTAACGGACCGGCTGTGACAAAAATTCGGTGCAAATACTGAGTTACATTCATATAGTTGTTTCCATTCTAATCCAAAGGCCAAAGGAAAAAAGGCTCTACACATATCGTCTAATGTAATTCCTGACCAAAGAAGAACTCAGCTAACAAGGGTAAAACTAGTACACTTAAAATTTGATTTATTTTTTATTTTTTATACAACTAGTTCATAAAAATCGAAACCCACCATCATTTGTAACATTCCCCTAAATATTTTTATGCTGTGCTAATGGTTCTTTTCAGCTATTGTACAACATGAATTGACAAAATATATATATATATATATATATATATTTTTTTTTATCATAGTCTTATAAAAAGCATTTAATTATTAATCCATTCAGAAGAGAAAGCCACAGTTATTATCATCAATTAAATATCCAGGCTTGACTAATCTGCCAATTCCCACAATTTTATTTTTCTTTTTTGTAGCACATGTGAGCTAAACGGCAAAGAAAACCACCTTCTTGGTTATTTATTTATTTATTAATTTCACTTTTGTTTTTCATCATAATTGATTAATTATTATAACACTAGCCGTGGTATTGGCAGAGTGTATTAACATGAACAAAAGTAAAAGGACAAATAAAACTCAAAAATCAAAATAAACTATTTTGACTCATATTCTGTGAGAGTTTGTGTCTTTCAGAATCTTCGGCAATCCAAACAAAATATATGAATATCCTTTACGGTTATCTAAACATTTTAATTTGAGGACATAAAAGCTAATTAAAAAATCTGAGTCCTCAATTAAATAACAAATCGCCAAAGTGAAAGAAAGACAATCATAAATAGCCAGTTCACTCATGATTCAAGATAAGCTGTACTACAAAGAATAATGACAATTAAAATAAGGCAAACAAGCATTTTATGTGGAGATAATAGCAATCACGATGGGTTCGATTGAATGGATTTTTTTTTTTTGTCACGTGTATCTTCACATATTTGGATATGTGGTCCAAATTTTCCTAAGCATTATTAATACTGTTTATCTCAAAGTCAAGAAAGATCTAAAATCTAGCGATAATTTAATTTCTTTTTTCTAGAATTAACTTATGTAATAAGTTTTGCTTTGCTAAAAACAAAAGTAGAAACTAAAGATGATGAGAGTCTTCTGTAGAACGAAATATGATTTTCGATCATTTTATTAGGGCTCTTTCTATATATATATATATATATATATATATATATATATATATATAATCAGTTCTGTTAAAACTATAAAGTATAAACTAAAGATTCCAAGAGTCTAGTTAGAATTTCGTGCACTTTTTTTTTTTTTTGAAAGGAAATTTCTAGTACAAGGGCTGCATTTGTATTTTGGATTATTCCAAAAAGATTGTCAATTGTAATTAATAATTTTTTTTCTATTGACTATTATATAGATTTATGAAGTCTTATTTGTTTGGGTTGGCCATTTTAGCCATTCCATTCAATTTATTGGGATGGAAAAATGTTTTGAAAATAGTTTGGAATAATTTGAAAATGATTTGGAAAAATGATGTAAGAATGGTTTGACTTTGCGAATTTTGAGGTGGTATGAATGGTTGAGATTTAAAGATATTATATAAAGATTTGAAAAGTTGAAAAAATAATTGAAAAAAAATAGAATGGAATGAAATGGTTTGAGGGATTAGGAAAGTTGAAAAAAAAATTGAATGGAATGGAATGGGTGAAATGTGTATACCAAACAAGGGTATCTACTTATTGCATTATTATTAGTGTGCTTGTGTCCCAAATAAGTTTAAGAAAAAGCTCGAGAATTTGACAACAACGGAAAGCTACTAAGTGCACAGAAACTTATACTTCTGTACTTCCTTTAAAAGGAAAAAAACTAAATTATTTTAACAAAGAGACATTCGAAATTTACTTAACCAATTGCTCCTTCCAATATTTCATCCAATCCCATGTTTGGAAAGAAAGAGAAGAACCTCAAAATGTTGATATAATTAAAATGTCTGTAAGGTTTTTGGTGAGTCACAATCACATAAGTTTCAAATAATTAGGCAGTTGAGGGCATGGTGTTTGAGAATGATAAATTGAAAAATAAATATAGCTAGGAGTATATGGGACCATATAACATATTAAATTCTTTATTTATTTTTTCATTGTTTATATTTATTTATTTTCAGCAGCAAATGAACAATCCCAGATCGAGATAGAGACAGATTATGTATATATAGTTGTTGGCCTATTAAAATATATATATATATATATATTGTGGATACCAACTAGTGAACGTGGCCTAATTCCCATGAACCACCTATTAGGTCTTAGTCCTATACAAACCACAACACTAATTCCAACCCAAATTTCTATTTTCACGTGAACATGGAGGGGCGAGAAAATTATTTTTAAAGGGCGTACTATATAAATATATTTTTTGACAATTAGTTTATATATTTTAAAAATAACAAGATAAGTTTAATTAAGTACAAAAAATATGCAGCTACGATTTTAGGAGGACCTAAGTCAAAAATATAAAAATAAAAATAAGATTTCTAAATATCATTGATCACATACTTCTCATATAATGTGCCAGTTTGGCATTGCTGTACTTATAAAAGAAGTGCTTCAAACTGTGCTGATGAAAGAAATTGCTGAAGTTATAAGCATGTAGGGTGTTTGGTTATTTTATTTTTGAAACTGCTGTCAAAATAGTGTGGGTATGTAAAATTACCAAATAATAATTTTAGAAAATTAGTTAGTAGAATTTGGGTAGTTAATTAAGGATATTTTAGTAATTTAAAATGCAGAAGCAGTTTCGGTTACAGAAAAGCAACCTTTAACCTGCTTCTCAAATTACACTACGTAAAAGCAGAAACGGTTAGAAGCAGGTTTACCAAACGCCTATAACTGCTTTAGATTCTTTTATAATCTAAAAGCAGCCTCCAAAAGCAATGCCAAACTGGCCCAATATAGTCAAGGATAAAGCTCTTTTTATGCTGTATTTTTTTAGAGAAATTATAGTGAATACTCAATTCTTAAAACTTAATGTAAGTTATTACTCAATTTTTTTAAAAATGTAACCAATTACCCAAATGATTCAATTACTTACACAATAATTAGTTGTGGTAATTCGCTTAGTTACCAAAAGCATGTGCAAGTAATTCACAAATTGACTAGAAACTCAATTACTTCAAAAGTTTGGGTATTTATTTTTATTGTTATATAAATTCTGGGTATTTGCCTAATTCACCTTTATATGTGATAAAAAAATAAATCCAACAATTTAAAATTATTTTTTATTATAAAAAAAAATCCACCTGCAAATCCCCGAATTCCCGCTTTTTTATGTATGGAATATGGACAATCTAGAGTGAACTTTTTTGTGTTTGGAATTTTGTGTTGTTTGAGAGAAAGGCTTAGAACTTTGTCTTGTGGCATCTGTAGTGATACTCATTTCTCATCAACGATCGGTTGCCGTTTCCAACGGTATATCATCAAGACGGCCTTTTTTTTCTTCATTCCATTATAGTTTTATATTAATAGATTTTGAATCCGGCAACAATTCATTCTCAACTCATATATAGTTTTATATTTCAATTTTGTTGGGGAAATTTCAAAATAAAATAATTTATGTATCATTTTATAATTTAGATTTTAAATGATATGCACTTTTTATTGTAGCATAAAAATAAAAGCATAAATTAGGAATTTTTTAAGCATTTAACCAAATTTTTGGCTAATTTTTTAGGAATTAATCCTAGTTTCATGAAATTAAGGATTTAATGTAATATATGTGAAACATAATATGTTACACGCGTAATAGAAATATGATACAAGTATGTTACGTGTAACATATTATTTTACATATATATCCTTAATTTTGACATTCTATGACTAAATCTTTTATAATTTACCTTTAAAATGACTAATTTATTAACTATAAGCACAATACAAAAAGAATATAGATTACTAATGTATTTAATAAAAAAGCAATCTTCAAAATCTTTTTTTTTTTTGGGCTACATGCAAATGTGGCACGGTTAATTAACCGGCACATTATACCACCGAAAATTTTCGGTGGAAATTCGGTTAATAACCGGCGGTTAAAAACCGGTTATTAACCGAATTTTCACTGAAAAATTCCGGTGGTATATTTTCAC
This sequence comes from Boehmeria nivea var. tenacissima, assembly GCA_018132145.1. Classification (NCBI taxonomy): domain Eukaryota; kingdom Viridiplantae; phylum Streptophyta; class Magnoliopsida; order Rosales; family Urticaceae; genus Boehmeria; species Boehmeria nivea. The sequence continues at coordinate 7,546,138 of CM030882.1, forward strand.
CGAAAAAAAAAAATATTTCGTTCGATCACTGGTTCAAGCAGGGGAAGGTCAGGAGGTGGCGGGGGAGGTGGTGGGGTGCTCTGCGGGGAAAGTCGGGGTGGTGGCGGAGTGGGCGTGGGGGGTTGGTCGCGGCCTCGCGGGGAGGTCGGGGTGGTGGCGGGGAGGTCGCGGGGTGGTCGCAGGGGAGGTTGCGGTGGCAGCGGGGAGGTCGGGGGGTGGTCGCAGGGAGGTCGCGGTGGTGGCGGGGAGGTCGCGGGGGTGGCGGGGGATGTCACAGGGGAGGTCGCAGGGGAGGTGGGGGAGGCAGCGGTGACGGTGTGGGAACGACTAAGAAGAAGAAAAAAAAAACTCTCCGGTTAAAATCCGGTTAATTCACCGGCATTACCCGGTGACAATTTTCGGTGAATAACCGGAGTTTCACCGAAAATTGTCACCGGATAATTTCGGTGAATTAACCGGTAATTACCCGGTGAATTTTTTTCGGTATGTTATTAACCGCCATATTTTCATGCTTAGTACTTGTGAAGCATTGTAAAAAAGCTGGCATGATAGGGAACTAAATCGGTCAAATAGTGAGACAAATCTTAACCTAATAACCATACAACGTGTGGCTTATATTTGTTGAATAGTCAAATAATATACTCTAAGACAAATCTGATCTACCCATTATTTATGCTAATAATATTTGTTGATTAAATTGTTCAATTACTAAATAAGTGACGCGACATATATATATATATATATTTTAATTCTATTTCTTTTGGTAGGTGGTGAAGTGATATTACATTTTTGACACACACAAGCATATTACATATTTTGAAAGATAAGAGGTAGATTAAGGCCAAAGGATAATACAACCTTATATTTGCAAAAAAATGTACAAATGCTAGAGATTTGCTCTTATATGCTTTTAATGTTATATATATACACATATATTCATAACTTTATTACAAAATATGTTATTTGTTTTTTTAATAACAACTTATTTATACCAGACAATCAAGACATTTTGTTTTGAATAATTTCATTAAATTTCTATTTTAAATTTTAATTTTGAAAATGACTAACATTCAAAAATATAATTTGTGATAAATTTGAAAATTAATTTTATTATTATTATTTTATGATATTTAATTTTCTCATAAATAATTATTTTGTATTTTTTTATAACTTTAACTATTATTTATAAGTCAACTTTGGATATTTATTTTCATTGTAGTGTAAATTTTGAGCATTTTTTTTACTCATAATAATATTAATGCAATTTTACCTCTTTAAAATTTTTAAGTAATAATTAAGTAGGTAATCATTTTTTGAATAATATTTTAAGAAAATAACAAACGCTTTTATTAATTAAGAATTACTCATTTTCTCAACTACATAATAATGTATTTTTTCACTAATGTCCTTAATTATTTTATATACTATTGATCAATAACTTAATTTTTAAAAATATTAATAATATCTTTTTTGACGAAAAATATGATCAAATAACAAATAAACGTAATATTTTATTTCTAAACTCATGAAAAAGAGGAGGTTACATGAATGCGCGTGCATTCACGCGAAAGACGAGCGTCGATGAACCTTTTATTGTTTCAATTTTTTTTTCTTTTCATTACATTACATATTGCCACTTTGTCCTGTTAAGAATCTCAAACCTGAATCCCAAATACAAAAATAGAAACGTAGCAAATAAAATAATAATAATACAAAAATAGAAAACAAAACAAAGAAAGAAAAAAAAAAGAGAGAGAAATAGTGAAATACCCAAATCCAAAACAACTCGCCTCAAAAGTTCCTTTTTCCTTGCCTCTCAAAAGTTCCTTTTTCTTTTTTCCTTTTAATTTTAAAATAAAAGAAAATAAATAAAAAATAATAAAAAAATCCATAGCGAAAGAACCACGTAGCGAAATTTGGTCCGCGCGAGCGAACGAAAGGACGAAACACGAAAGCTCACAAACCAAAACTCTCTCTCTCTCTCTCTCTCTCTCTCTCTGCTTCGGAGTTCGAGAGCTTAGCTTGTCTGAGACGGTGCGTTTTCGGCGACGATTCTCCAATGTCTGGCGGCTCCGACGACGGGATTGGCGATGTCGACGATCACATTTCGGTGACCGTCTCTTTCTTTCTTTTTTTCCTTTGCTTCTTGCTCTTTTATTGCTTTTGTTTGGCCGGCTGTTTGGTTCGCGAGAAAGTGTTCGAGAAAAAAGTTAGTAATTTTGGTTTGATTTCTTTCGATCGAAGAGTCTGGTAATTGTTGATTGTTTGGGAGCGGAGAAAAAAAGAGAATCTTTAATGCCGGAAAATTCGCGTAATGCGACTATTTTGATTAGCTGAGTGAAATATCGAAATTCTTTTGAGTTTTAATTTGGTTTTTCTTTGTTTTAAGTATCTCTGTTTTCTCATTTCCAGTTCACTATCTCAGAAACCGATGGGCGTTTTCTACTTTCTTTTTTTTTTTTTTTTTTTGGAAGAGAATTTTGTTTGATTGTTTTGTTTTTCGTTCTAAAATGTTTTGTTGCTGAGAACAATATGCGTAAAGAGCGCGAATAATTTTGGTTACTTTCTTTTGTTTTAACTGTTTGGCAACTCTCTCATTGCTGTGGAGCCAAAAAGTGTGGATTAAATTGAGTTTGCTTTTTATTTTTATTTTCTTTTAATGATTATTGTATTTATTTGTTTATTCATTTATTTTTGTTTCTGTGCATTGGTTCGTCCAAAATGAACAATGTAGTCGAAAAGTGAACATGGAACTTGGAAGTGCAATGTTGTTGTTGGATATGAATTTATTTGCTTATCGATTCGAGTTTACAACACAATTATTATTAAAGCCTTTTTTTTTTTAATTAAATAAGTTTGTTTAAAATGTTTTTAATCGAAACGTCTGTTTTCGATGCAAGTCCGACATAAGAAAAGATGTTAACAGTTTCAAAAACCTTTCTTTTTTTCTGTTATAAATTGTCATGAAGTGTATATTTGTACTGATGATTAGAAATTATGCAGGGGAATGGAAAGGTTTAACATATGCTTTATCGCAGGCAAATGAAGGCGAAGGTTCGTTGCCCTGGGATACTTTTAATCATGTTCTAGAGCTTGTGAAGAATGGGAATCGAGAATTTAGGCGGAGTAAATATAGCGAGGTGATTAGTTAAACCTCTATTTAACTTATAGTTATTCTTGTGTTGGAGTTTGACTGAGAATCTTTGTGAATATACAAAATAGCTTCCTATCTCTATTTAACTTGAATTCATATCTCAAAGAATTTAGCTTAGCTTTTAAGGCCATAAATATTGAAATTTCAGACATCATGTTATATTGCAGTCATCAGAAAGCTCATGATGTTGAGTGCTTAGTCATGCAGTAAGATATGTGATAAACTTTTCAAGGCTTGGATCTGTTTGCCTTCACGGAACTTATTTATTATGTTTGTGATCATACTTATTCAAGCAAAAGAAAGTTTATTCATAGTTACTAATAAGTTAGTATTTTACGTGTTTTCCTTGCCACATTGGACTTCAAAGAAAGGTAGAAGCTTTTCTTTGTACACTTTCCTTTCTTTGATTAGCAATCACGTTGCTTGTGCAGGCAATTGGATATTACACAAGGGCTAATAATATTAAACGATCTGATCCTGTTATCCTTGGAAACCGCTGTGCTTCTTATATAAGGTTCAATGTAGTCATTGATTTGATTATCTTGCCTTCTCTCTAATGCCATTGATTTTTGCTTATTTCTTTTTCCCATCATGCTTTTGAAGGGTTTGCATTTGCATAAAAAATTTCTTATCTCAAGCAGGATTTGTAAATCTCTTATACATCGATCTGCATCAGCTTCTGAACATACCCCATTGAATGGGCTGGATGCTACAACACATGCTGAAGTAAGTTTAGTTTTCTCATACATCCAGTAAAATGCTTCTTTTTCCAACTTACTGAACAGCTCATTTCCAATTTTTAGCTTGGCTTGAAGGATGCTGAAAAACTGATCAGTTTGCAGAGTAATTCAGTGAAACCATACATTTTAAAAGCCAGTGCTCTCATTTTGGTAAGTTTGTCGAACTGGGAGTTTTAGACATGATCACATTGGACGCGTAGAAATGAATGGAATTGTCCTAATATGTTTAATTTTCTTTCTTTTTCCTGGCGAATATATAAATATTGCACACAAAGAAAATAATAAAGAAAAGGAAGAAACTCGTCTACAACTCAATGAAATGACCTAAAGACAAGGAATCAACTTATCTAGGCCATAAATAGAAGCTTAGTATACTCTGCGCTAACACTGTTTTAGCCACTTCAGCAGAATATATTTCATCTCTTAGATTTTTGTGCTTCTATCAGGATAATCATAATAGGATATCCCTTGTGCGTGTGTGTTTGTCTATAAGAATTATTGTTACACTCCTTTCAGTTGTTATTCAGCAATTGAAATTTTTTTTTGGGTGCTAATACATTGATTGGATTTGCAGTTGGAGAAGTATGAGATGGCCCGAGATGTTATTCTTTCTGGTCTTCAGTTGGATCCGTTTAGGTAATACATGCAATCTTAATCTTTCTGTCAATTATAAGCTAGAATCAAAATTTTAGTTTGTGAATTCCTCCTTGCTATATGATAATCCATATAATAATGCATAATGGTTTTCTTTCTGGTATTCTATAGCAACTTTCTTAAGAATTCTCTTCAGAATTTGGAGAAACCTAAAGACATTTTGTCGGGGAGGAGAAACCAGGGAAGGCCAGAACGCACTGATGACTTTGATTGCACATTATGCCTGAAGTTACTTTATGACCCTATCACAACTCCTTGTGGTCATTCTTTTTGTCGCTCGTGCCTGTTTCAGTCAATGGATCGTAGTGAGTTTTTTTACTGCAGTTGATACTACTTTCAAGAGATATTTAATTCAAATATAATTTCTAATTTTCAAACCCTTGTTGGAAATATTAGGTAACAAATGTCCATTGTGCCGGACGGTTCTTTTCATTAGTCCTAAAACATGTGCCATCAGGTAAGTCTTTTCGTAGGTTAACAGTGATTAACTGAGAAACTTCTCCATAGTTCCGTTTTACAATATATATTGGTTTTTGCCAGTGTGACTCTCAACAACATTATACAAAAGAACTTCCCAGAGGAATATGCTGAAAGGAAATTAGAGATTGAAAATTTGACAGACTTTGGTGTTGATGTGATTCCTCTTTTTGTCATGGAAGTTGTCATCCCATGCCAGAAATTTCCTCTTCATATATTTGAACCGCGATATAGACTAATGGTGAGTTGGTTTGATTATAAGTGTACCCTCACACAGTCGCATATACGTAGATATAATTAGCTGAGAATGTTGAAAGTCTTTTGTGCCAATCTTTACCTTCTTGGTACATGCTTATTGTCTACTCATCTATGGATATGTAGCATCTATAAGGTTTGGACATGTAAATATGTTATATAGTAGATTATAATGTATAAATTGATAATACGGGTAAACAGCTGGATTAATTTTTTTGTTTAAAAACAAAGGTCCGCCCTAGAGCCTAATATTTCATTTTGTTTCTAAGGTACCTGTATTATATTTTACTAAATTGTAGTAAGATCTTATAACTTAATTATTTGGAGGACTGTTTTGCTAAATTTATTTTTGGCTTGGAAAAACAGGTGAGAAGGATAATGCAGGGGAATCATCGAATGGGAATGGTAGATTCCTATCAATAGTTTTTTTACTCTGTTTCCTTTTTTTTTTTTTTTTTCCTTCTGAGATTTTACTCTGTTTCCTTGAAGCATACCAGAATGACAAAAAGTCCATGTAGTTATTTGTTGTCCTTATCTGTTAATTGCAGATTATTGTCGATCCTACAACGGGTTCCTTAGCTGACGTTGCTTGTGAAGTTGAGATAACTGAGTAAGTCATTTATCCTCTCCCCCTGTAGTTTTCCCAGTGTTCAACTTCATGACTTCGTAATCGTCGTTCCAGGCTTTGTTCTGTACAGTTTCCTTTTATATGTATTTGATTTTCAAATAGCATTGATTTGCAGGTGCGAGCCACTTCCAGATGGGCGTTTTTATCTTGAGGTAGATATCGTTTCCCTATGCTTTTGATTGTCTATCTTGGTCATATTTTGGATGTACAGAATTATTCTTTCTTTTAAACATGGCAATACCGTTCGCGCACTTCTTTCCCAATCTGATGTTTTGAAGTTCGAATAGACTATTGTAAATCTGGGGATTTTTTGTTTTTGTTTCTCTTTTTTTTTTTTCCCCTTCTTCTCAGTTTTTAAGTATTTTCATACTCATTAGTGGCAAAAAGATGTAGATCCACCGATAATACTGTCTCAAATAATAACGTTGTTTTTTTGTATTTGCTTTTTTCTTTCCTTGTTTATTTCCTCAGGAAACAGTGCAATATTTCCAATTGAATTGATAAGAACACTGCCATGCTATCACCTTTTTTTTTTTGTTTTTTTTTTTTGAAAGCTTCCCTTGTTAGTCTTGAATATTTGTTCTACTACACTTTTGCCTGTTTGGATAATTTATTGAGGCAACCATGTGAAGGTAGCAAGCGAAAAGGCTCTCTTAAAATATCTATTCCATGGTTTATCATATGTTGGAGGAGAAATTATGGTAATTCCTTTTATGGCAACACATTTCTGAGTTCACTGAAAAAACCTCATGCAGGTTGCAAGTCGCAGGCGGTTTCGAATACTTCGGTCTTGGGATCAAGATGGGTAAGTTTGTTTTATTACCGGTGTTTCTACGTGATTTCTTTGGCTACCCATCTGTTAAGTCAATCTGATGATGAATACAGGTATCGTGTTGCTGAGGTTGAATGGTTACAAGATATTTATCCTCCAGAAGGAACGGCAGAAAGAGAAGATGTAAGTTTTTCTTCCCATATTGTACCAGAGGGATATATTTTTCAGCAGGTGTCTTGTGTTAATTGTGACTACAAGACTTCAGCCAATGTATTGATAGTACAACTTTTGAGATGTGTCATCTCCGGATGATATAGATATTAATTGTATCATTATAGTCTACTTTCTGCATGGTTACAGTTACAGGAGTTGACAAATAATGCAGCAGAATATGCACGATCATGGCTAATGAGGGCAAGGCAGTCTGCACAGTCCGGTGAGACTCTGCTGAATGTCAATATTATGATGTTACATATATCAATTATTGTAAGGGACTTTCTGGTATTTGACTATTTTCTTATTTATGTTTCAAGGGAATGGCCCAAAAATTGAGAAACTAGCCATTAGTTCATACAAATTGAGGGTATAAAAGTAAATGGGAAACTATTAGAAATGACCATTCCACTTTGGTGATTTAAAAATATGGCCAGTGTTTTCAATTATTAAGAAAATAGCCATCAAGTGGTTATAAGGGATGTAGTTCATCCGTGCATTTTGTATTTGGACCATAGCTATTTTCTTAATTTTTTGAAACATGTCTAAAATTTAAAAAAGCCTTTTCCAAACTGGCTTATTTAGTTAAGGGAAATCGTAGGAAATAGCCAAAAAAAAATTTCGTTTTTAAAGTCCAGCCTATGTTTCAAAAAATTAAAAAAATAGCCATGTTACGAATTATATAACAGAAAAGTGTCACACAACATATAACACATCTGTAAATATTTGTAAGATATTTTGTAACACTTTAAGTTTTACTCATTATTTTTTGAAGTGTTAAATAATATCTAACAAATATTTTTAGATTTGTTATATTTTATGTGACACTTTTCTGTTATACAATTCGTAACATGGCTATTTTTTTAATTTTTTGAAACACAGACTATCATTTAAAACAAACATTTACTGTTGGCTTATTTTTGCAACTATTCACTCCAAGTAGAATCTTGGCATCATGTATTTAAAAAAATGATTATTTCCTTAATTAATCGAAATATTGGATATTTTCTTAAAACATCCTTCAAAAAATAGCCATTTACTTAATATTCTATTATTATTATTATTATTATTATTATTATTATTATGTCACCACTACAATCATCTTAGCTAAGTGGCTTGAAGAAAATATAAATGTTCTTTATTATCAGGAAATTTAATACTGTGCTCTCTCTATCTTAACTGGTTGGTGAATTAAAACCAAATTATATTTGCTTGTTTACCTTGTCCTTGGGCGATTTGCAAAATATTGGAGATAATGGTACTCTTTAACGGGAAAATCATTATACAAGTTCATAGTTTGGAACTACAAAATAGTACCCATGTAAATTCTGCATTCCATTTTGTTCGGTCATTTGCTGTGTCACTATAGGTTGTGATTTTGTGATGATTGTGTCACTCAAATATCTTTCATTTAGAAGATATGCAATTTTATATCAAGATGTGGCTGTAACGAGTGCCTTTTTTTTGCTGCAAGTTACCAGAGTTTTCCCTTTGAGATACCTTGTGTTGCCTCTTTAATTGAATCGTTTAAAAATCTGTCATTACATGTAAAGTTTCCCACTAGCACTTGATGGTTTTTCCTTTGTTAAGTTCTTGCTTTCATCGTCCTATCATGAATGATGTAATTTTTTTGTAGATCCACGAAAAGTCGAGAAAATTCATTATTTGGAGTCGATGATGCCCACGGCAAGAGATCCTGAGCGCTTCAGTTTTTGGGTAACCTTTTATATAGTAATTTTACGCTGTAAGCCAATAACATGTTCATATTCTCAACTGGTACTGACTTAATCTTAGCTGCAGCTTGCTACACTAACAAGTCTGAGACCTTATGAAAAGTTGGAATTACTGCGCATAAGAGACACAAAAGAGGTTATTCATCTTTATCCGATATGTGAATTTCATGAGTGTTTTGTTATGTGTCAAAAATGGTACAGATTAGCTAATTTTAGGTCATTTTTCATGTAAAGCATGCTAATTTACTTTTGGACTATAGTGAGACTACTGTTATGTCGATACACACAGGACCATGATGTTTGGTCTAAACTATTTAACTGACAGCTTCGTGGGCCAAAATATATCAAATAAGAAGCAGAAGATAGAAAGTGATTTACCTCAAAGTTCTTTATTTTACTAGAAATTTTGTGTATTTTTAGCTTATATTGTATTGGTTTTATTCATGGTTTTTGTTTACCCTGCAGAGGATAAAACGTGGACTTATTTATCTAAAATCAGATCAAGGTTGCCGAATGCAATGATAAAATGTTGTAATAGGGTCCCATATTGTTGTCTGGTATATTTGTAGAAATTCAATTCGTTTGCTAAGATTCAAATATTCTTTGGTCCACAATTACACTGTTGTGGTTTTTTTGCGTTTAGTGACCAAGATTATACCATGAGAATTATCAGTGCAAAAGAAAAGGTTAAAAAATTTTCCCCTACTGCACAGCAGTTTTGCCTTGCCTCAATTCAATGAGTTTGCATTATCTGTTACAACTATTATTGCTGTTGCTTTCTCAGAGTGGCTTATTGTGATACAAGATCTTTGAAGTTTTGTATGTTTGTTTCGGATTGGTTTAAAAGGGTGTGGATCTATGGGGATGATGGATAGTTCTTAGCAGTTAAAGCTTGGCATTTTTCTAAAATGAACACGAGTCTGTTGGATTTCATCATTCTTGTTTGAGAAAATACCATAAAATAACATGTGTACTGTTAGGGACCCCGTTCACCTGCAGCGATTCACAAACAAAAGGAAACACACCAACAACACAACCACAACCACACCTGCAGAGATTCTAAGTGTTATTGACATCTTTTTTTTTTTTTGGGGTTTCGCTGGGATAGTGTTATTGACATTCACAAAATCGTATTATCCATTCATCGTGGTCACAGCTTATTTTCAAAGGAAAGACGTGCTAGGTCTTAGTTCTTAACACCTTAAAACAAATATTGTTTTCGTTATAATTTATTTGGGATACATTAAATAGTTTGTCCCCTCAAGTACCCTTTAAATCCTGTATTTTCAAAGTCAATGTTTAAAACCCAAACCAAAGGGAAAATAAAAAAAAATAGAAGTAAAAACGAGGAAATCCAAAGTCAATGCTGCAGCTAACAACCATTTCTTGCTTTTGTTTAAGCCGTCTATATATATTCATATTATTAGGATAACATGTTGACTCGACGGGATTTATAGGCATTGAAAACTCTTCATGTCATGGTAAATTGAGGATCAATATTTAAAAAAGACATCACTAACATGCAAACAGTCTCGTGTAATATATATATATATATACACATATATTTATATGTTCTTCTTAGGAAGTAAAAGTTTGAATTTATGTGTAGACTTTGTGTTACAAGAGTTAATTGTAAATATGTACCTTTGAGCAGTGTGTAGCTTTGTTTCAAATATGCAAAGCTTGGAGTCAATTTTCGACAAAATTACTATCCACTATGTGTGGACAACATGTTAAGCCACGTGTTGATACTTGGTTGAGTAGAGTCGTACGTGTGTATAGAGCAAGTGACCTTAGATAGGTAAGCAATGTCAATCAATGAGTCACCACATCATGTTAGTAGGATAGAGCGATAAGCAGAGCATATGGTGGAAGAGCAGAGCCGTTCATGATCAGAGTCATGGTAGATGAACAACACTATGGATAGGTTAGAGCCATAGTGGAAGAGTACAGATGTCATCGATGAGGAGTCTTACGGTGGATGAGTAAATTCATGTGTATAATAACCAATCCTAGTCAGGTAGGTCAGACTTAACACTAATGAAGAAGGAGTAGGATCACTGCATAGTTGTACCGTCCTCTAAGTAAATTATTACCAAATGAAGACAAACAACCACTTACCCATAGCATCTGTAATAAATATTGGCAACGCCGAACTGTTCGAATCAGAGAACGATGAGTTATTAGAGATCATGATCGCTCGTTGAGCTATACATGATGAGGCCAATCTAAGCCGTACAAGTTGGGCCGGCCCAATAGGTTCAAGATAGTGACACATGGACAACTAAGGTAATTCAAATAAGAAATGATGACCATCAAATATGGAGCTATCTCGATAATTACGGAACAATCCAGTTTAAGTCATACACAACTAGAAATTACCTTAATCCTTATTACATTAGCATTCAAATAAGAAGATAAGGATAAAAATCTGAATTCATGATGAGGTGTCCAACAACACTACAAATAGAGACAAGCATCTCTTATTCATATATTTTGCCACTTTTGTGACCTAAACACACTCGAAAAGAAAAACACATGCTCTGACGGAGGCAGAGCTATACGACTAATCTTTTTTGCAAGTGCTCCATCAATGGATAAGATGAGTATGCGTTGACTGCAGTCCTGGTCATCGTAAATAATCCATTAATTTTTTAGAGGTAGATTCACCCACATCTGTAATCCCTTATCAATCCTATTACAAAAATACCTTATAGGTAGTGCAAAATCTACAGCCTTCGTTCTTATTGAGTCCATAAGATTCACAAAATTCTTGATGATTGAGAAAATGATATAACAATATAATGAGTTTAATCGACATACAAAAACGACGCATCGGGAAGGATAGATCAAGGTCAATCAAGCCAAATTCATGACTAAGAAAAGGTATAAAGTGAGTTTTTTGCTCTAGTACTATCTCAAAAATTTGATTATCAAAAGCTAACATCCACAATATATCAAACCAGTATTTATACTTAGGCCAACTAACAAATAGAACAAGTACACAACGACAAATAAAGCAAAAGACTAAAACGACAATAAAATTAATAAAATAACATTAATCTCTTGATCATATTTTTTTGCAAAAAAAAGTCATATTTTAGTCTATATAATATTTATTTATATTTCTAGTTTTCGAATCAATACAAAATTACATTTCATTCACAAATTTTACTTTATTTTTTAGTGAAAATTTATTCAAATATATCGCTACCTTAACGATTAAACTCAATGTATATTTTACAACTTTTACTCATTTTGATTTGATTACAGTGTTCTCTGTTTTGTTCAATAAATTATTGAGCAAATAACTATTTTTTAGATGATGTTTTAAGGGAATAGCTAACGTTTCTGTTAATGAAGAAAATAATCATTTCTTTAACTACATGATAATGTGCTGTTACCTTTATACCTTCATTTTTTAAGGGGCTAATGACTAGTTTCTTAATTTTTAGAAATGTTGGTCATTTCTTTAAAATATAGACTAAAAAATGGTCACATACCAAATAGACCCATAATAAAAAAGGAGATTGATGATATTATTAACCTCCACCCAACAATAAAACTAGGATCTATTTGGTATTTGACCATTTTCTATTTTATATTTTAAGGAAATCGCCAATGTTTGCAAAAATTAAGAAACTAGTCATTAGCCCCTTTAAAAACTAAGGGCATAAAGATAATATCACATCATCATGTAGTTAGAAAAATAACTTATTTCTTAATTAATAAAAATTTGACTATTTTCTTAAAACAATATCTTAAAAATAGTTATTTACTTAGTAATCTCTAAAAGAGTAGAGGACTTGACTCAATTTAGTCTAAAAATGAGCCTAATTTCCGAACACAACTAACACAGGAAAAACCATCCTTACCCTTCACCAAATTCATAGGTTGTGATTCGAGGAAAAATTTGCCATATACCCCTGCGACAAAAAATAAATTTAGACGATCAATAAACTTCATTTTTTAGGAAGATTCTTCAATAATGTACGATTTTTTGCACTAATAGTTTAAAAAATACATAAAAATAAATATATATATTTTTTACATATAAGCACATTATATCCTCTATTTACATGTTATCGATTCATTTCTTCAAATTTAACACAAAAATATGTTTAATCAGATATGAAAAAAATGAAAAAAAATTGTCTTTTTTTATTTATTTATTTTTTTTCATCTCTGATTGAATATAATTTCAATTTTAAATGTGATAAATGAATTGATAACATGAAAACAGACGATATAATGTTCTCATGTGAAAAAAACAAATTATTTATATATATATATATATTTTAAAACTATTATAAGTCGTATAAAAAATCATCGTTCTCCACGGTCTACCCTAAAAAGATTTCTACCACAGAACATTCCTGTGATTTGATTCCGAGGTTGCGGCCAAAACCAAAACCAAACCCAACCCCAAACCAAACCAAAAACCAAAAATCGAAACCGATTCGTCTCGTTGTCGAACTCATTACATAACCATAAAAACTATTCGGGTGCGTAGAGAAGAAAGTCCACGTTATATATACACACACACACACAGAGACGAGCCGAGTGGTGGCTTCTCTTCACGGCTTAACGCGTAACTCGCTGTCCGTTCTATATATACAATTCCTCTCCTCTCTCAATTCCCTTTCCTCGATTTGTTTTTACCAAATTCTCTCTCTCTCTCTCTCTCTCTCTCTCTCTCAAACAACAATAAGAAAACAAAAACCAAAAAAAAACAATGACACCAAAAACACCATCAACAATCATCTCTGCACGTATTTCCCTAACGTGCTTCCAACAATTACACACTTCAAACTATTCCCATCCTTCCTTTCCTCTCTTCCTTCTTCTCCATCTCCACACAAAACACAAAACCAACCCCAAAGACACCATGCAAACCCTCTCACTCTAAAAACAAAAACAAAAACACAAAACAAACCTTAATGTCCACAACATATCAACATGGCTCTCATCATCATCACCATCACCATCTTCTTCATTCTCACAACCCCTTCTTTATCATCTTCTTCTTCTTCTTCTTTCTCTCCGGCCGATAACTACCTAATCGACTGTGGCTCGTCGCAGCAGACCCGCCTCAGCGACGGCCGGACTTTCAAGTCCGAGCGCGACACGGCCTCGCTCTTGTCCGCCGACGAGGACATCCGCCTCTCCGCCGACTCCGTCACCGCCAAGCCAACCCCGTCCGTGCCATTCTCTTCTCTGCCATTGTTCGCAACCCTAAGGCTCTTCGCCGAGGAATCCACCTACAGCTTCCACATCTCCCGGCCGGGCATGCACTTCGTCCGCCTCTACTTCTACCCCATCCCGGACCCGGCCTACGGCCTAAACGACGCCGTCTTCAGAGTCACGGCCGATGGGTTTGTCCTCCTGGAAGACTTCTCCGTCCCCGGCAACGACACCCTGGTTTTCAGGGAGTTTTTGGTCAACGCCAGCGATCGGTTCTCTCTCGCCTTCTCGCCGAAGCGAGACTCCGTCGCCTTCGTCAACGCCATCGAGGTCGTCTCGGCGCCGGACTCCCTCGTCCCGAGCTCGGCCGAGTCGGTTTTCGCGCCCGGTGTGGCCTCCGACGGCCTCTCGGGCCGCGCCTTGGAGGTCGATTACCGGGTCAACGTCGGAGGACCGGACTTGAGCCCCGTGAACGACACATTGTATCGGACTTGGGAGTCCGATGAGGGCTATAACGTCTTTGTCCAAGGCTCTAGGCCGGTCTCCGTGGCCCCGAAGGCGGTCGGGTTCCCGGAGAGCGGCGAGACGAGCCCGCTGATCGCGCCGAGGGCGGTCTACTCGTCGGCGCAGCATATGCGGGACCCGGTGACGCTGGAGCCTAATTTCAACCTCACGTGGAACTTCACCGTCGACATGGGCTATTCTTACTTGGTAAGGCTTCACTTCTGTGACATTGTTAGTCTCACGATGCATAGTCTCTACTTCGACGTTTACGTCAACGGGATGACCGCGGTTTCGAGCCTCGACTTGCCGTCGCTCGCCACCGCGTATCACCGCGATTTCGTCGTCGACTCGGAGAATGTTACGGACTGTACGATCATGGTTCAGGTGGGCTGTTCGGGTGATCGATCAGGGGTTAGAGATGCTATTCTCAATGGGTTGGAGATCATGAAGTTGAGCAATTCGGCTGGTAGTTTGAATGGGAGTTACACGGTTGATGGGAAGTACAGAGGGCCTAATTCCGGGGCGAGCGCGATGAAGATTGTCGCGGCGGTCGGGATGGGACTGGCGGCGACGGCGTTGTTTCTCCTCGGGTCGGTTTTCGTGCGGTGGCGGCGGAGGCCGCAAGGGTGGGAGAAGCAGAGGAGCATCTCGTCGTGGCTGCTGCCGCTGCAGGGCAGCGGCAGCGGCGGCTACTCGAGTACTAGTTACTGGTCGAGCCGGAGCGGCTCGAGGAGGTCGAACAGCCTCTTCGGGTCCCGGCGCAGCAAGAGCGGGTACTCGTCCTACTTCGCGGCGTCCTCGGTCTGCTTCGGGAGGGTCTTCACCCTCGCGGAGCTGCAGGCCGCGACGCAGAGCTTCGACGAAAAGGCGGTGATCGGGGTCGGGGGGTTCGGGAAGGTGTACCTCGGCGTGCTGGAGGACGGGACCAAGCTCGCGATAAAGCGGGGCAACGCGAGCTCGGAGCAAGGCATCAACGAGTTCCGGACCGAGATCGAGATGCTCTCCAAGCTCCGCCACCGCCACCTCGTGTCCCTCATCGGGTTCTGCGACGAGCAGTCCGAGATGATCCTCGTCTACGAGTACATGGCCAACGGCCCGCTCCGCGACCACCTCTACGGCCCCGCCGCCGCAGCCCTCCCGCCCAATGCCGTGGAAGCAGCGCCTCGAGATCTGCATCGGCGCGGCCCGCGGCCTGCACTACCTCCACACGGGCGCCGCGCAGGGCATAATCCACCGCGACGTCAAGACGACAAACATCCTGCTCGACGAAAACTTCGTCGCCAAGGTATCCGATTTCGGGCTGTCGAAAACCGCCCCGTCCCTCGACAAAACCCACGTCAGCACCGCTGTGAAGGGCAGCTTCGGCTACCTCGATCCCGAGTACTTCGGCGGCAACAACTGACCGAAAAATCGGACGTTTACTCTTTCGGGGTCGTCCTTTTCGAGGCCTTGTGCGCGAGGAGCGTGATTGACCCGAAGCTTCCGAGAGAGCAAGTGAGCCTGGCCGAGTGGGCAATGCAGTGGCACAGGAAGGGCATGATTGGGAAGATCGTCGACGCGCGAATCGCCGGCACGATCGGCGAAGAGTCGCTGAAGAAGTTCGTGGAGGCGGCGGAGAAGTGCCTCGCGAGGACGGCGCGGATAGGCCGTCGATGGGCGACGTGCTGTGGAATTTGGAGTACTCTCTGCAGCTGCAAGAGGCGGCTTCGGTGATCGTTGAGGACAAGAGCGAGTGTCTCGTCATCTCTGTGCCTAACGTATCGAGCGAGTGTGGGTCTAAAGAAGAAGGGCTTGATGATTCGAATGTAAGTGTTGATGGGAATGGTTTGTTCTCTCAGATAGGTCATTTTCAAGGGAGGTGATATTTTGGTGTAACGTTTCAAACAAGTCAAGAATTATTGTTTCTCATTGAGGTCTTTTTTTTTTTTTTTTTTTTTTTTTTTTTTTACTTGTGGTTCTTTCCTTTCTCTCTGTTTGAAACAATTGGCTTTTTTTTTTGTTTCCAAATTGATTTTGTTTAGCTTCTACAGTTTGCAATATTTTTTTTTTGTCTTTTTTTGGCAAATTTAAATGATGTACCACGGATGTGATTATGGGGTCGAGTTCAAACTGTGGCCATTTGAATTTTTTTATTTGAATTGAAAATTTTGAATTGGGTAATTTGAACGAAAAATTTAAATTGTCGTTTGGGTCAAATAATCTTATTTGAAAATATTATTTGGATTATTATTTGGGTAGATGTGAAATGTGTGATGCTGAGTAATAAAAAGAATAGTTAAAATGTCAAATCAAAAAATACTATTCAAAATGGATTCAAACTGTTGAAATTTGAGGGGGGAAGAATTTAATTTTGAATGGTTTGAATGACTTTTTCTCATTTGGATTTTATCCAAAAAAAAGTTACCAAACGACGATTCAGATTGACAAAGTCGTTTGAATTGCCCAAGATGGGTTCAAACCCATTTGCCAAACATGCCCTATGTTTTCCATTATCAGTATTTGGCGTATGTGATGGCTTGTTTGCCTCTCATTTTACCCATTTTATTCTATTACATTTTATTTTTGTCAACTTTTCTAACCCTCTAAATCATTCCATTTCATTCTATTTTTTTTTTCAATCATTTTTTTCAACTTTTCAAATCTCTATGCAATATCTTTAAATTTCAACTATTTAAACCACCTCAAAATTCGTAAAATCAAACCATTTTTATCTCATTTTTCCAAACCATTCTAAACCATTTTCAAACCATTTTTTCTATCCTAAAAAATGGGATGGAATGGCCAAGATGGTTGCCCCAAACAAGAGGTAAGTTAACAGTTTGAAGGGTTAATCCTATATTGTGATGTAATAACTAAATTAAATTGGTAAAATGCTTGATAACATATGATCGATTGAACTTATGACTTATCCTCCAAGTTAAAAAGAAAAAGGATTAATATACAATAAAAATTCGATCAACCGCAATGTAATTAACAACTTAGTCTCAATTCTCAAACCATTACCAGTATCACATGATAATTGAGAAGAAGGACGAACCTTTTACGCATCACATATGAATTCCCAGGCTATATCCAATAAAACTTCTATAAATTAATTAAAACGAGAAAAAGAGAATTTATTAGTTTAGTTAATTTGTAGATAAATTTATAAGTATAATTTATTGATAAATTAATAAATTATTAAGTTATTGAGGTGTTTTTATTGATAAAACAATGCAACGAATCTAATAGAATCATTAGTATATGTTTTTATATCATTACTACACTCTTTTCTATTATTACACTGACACGCTAGTAGGTGGAGTATTATAGAAAGTCCTTCATTAAAATATGTATTATATTTTTTTATGCTTAATTTTCATCAACAAGAATTCTCCACCAAGCAAGCACCAATTGGATTATGTAAAACGCAAAAACAAGGTCAGAGGCCAAAGAAGACGCCTGAAATAACAACACCAATGACTCTTCGGTACTTAAATCAGCATAATGGGCGAGAGTGACTTCTAGGTAGAAGTTGATTTTGGCCTCGAGATTGTATATGCTTGATTATATTAATTGTAATGGCAACATTGTAAGTTAATTATGGTGGATTTTTATCGTATTATGGAATCGTTCTTAAAAAATTGGTGCATTGTGATTGTGAAATTACATGCTAAAAATGATTGGAGAAGTAAGCAAAATGACTCATCATATTGACTTGAAAATGTGGAAGAATTATGTGCTTGTTACTTGGTAAATTTTGTAAAGATTGGACTAGGACAAATTGTGGTTTGGTTGACTTGTTTTTGGACTTGAGAAAATTTCAGAATTTGACCATAATTTATGTGGAAATTAAGTATGGAATGACTATTATTGAATTGGACATATTTGGATATGAATTTAGGTTTAGCTCTAGCTAAAAAAACCTAATATAGGTCTCCAATGTCTCCAAGCTGTGCAGGTGATGATATGTTGATATTTAGGAGGATACGAGAATTAACATCGGTTACCACCGAATTCAAAACCCGAGTGGAATGTCGCGGTGACTCCAGATTTAGGTCTTGAGCATTGAATTAGTGACCCAATAGGGATATTAACTCGAATACGCACTCCCTCCTAATGAAAAATGATGTGACTCGATTGCGTGAAATGATAAGATATCGGGGATGTTGCTAAGAGAAAATGAAAGAATGATGGTGCAAACTGTGTCAATGATACTGCAAGTCCTTCGGGACCCTAACTCCTAACAACTCTCTTGCAAGTTCGAATAGTCAGCGAGAGGCATTGACTGGGCATCACTCGGTTGCGTAGGAGGTTTATTGGCCGGGAGATACCAGAAAGAGGATTTATGTGGCTAAAATATGTTTTAATTTCTATCTTGATTCAAGTAATATTGATGCCATAATTTGAAAATTGAGTAATGTTGAATATAATTATGAATGTGCCACATATAAGCTTGTTGGTCTCTTCTTCTTATAGTCTCTCTATGACTAAAAAATTGTAAATTCTCCTAATGACTATTGGTGTGATGTTTTCCCCGAGATTTTAATGATTTCTTCCTTTACTGACTTTGTAAAAGGGAAAAATAAAAAATAGAAAAAGCAATTATGTAAAAATAAAAATAAAAAACTATCGTCTCTCCATTCCTTCACTAACTTAGCAAAAGTAAAACAAAAAAAATCAATTTAAAAAAATTAGAAATTTTTTATGTTTATGATATTTACTGATATTTTGTAAAATAATACAATGCTTCAAACTGAAATAAAACAACCGAAATATATTGTACAAATTTTCATAACATGAAATTTTGTTTCGGCATCATAAGAAAATTGAAATTTCAATTTTTCTCCTTGCATATACATAGGTAGCGCCAAAAGTTTGGGTCTTGACATGATTACGATAGAAAGTTGGTGAATCTGGGTCCATAAATTAGTTTGGTTTAATGGAATTGAATACACAAGTGGTTGAATATGACATGTACACACTATAATATTTAATATTTGATAAGACGTGATTATTTTATATGCTATAAACAAGTAAAATAACGTTTAATATATATATATATATATATGAAAAATTCTCAAGTGGAGAATTCTCCACTACAGTAAATAATTCTGGATCATCAAATTTATTTTTTTAAGCAATGAGACCTATTAAAAAGATAAATCTGACGATCCCGAATCGTTTCCTGTAGTGGAGAATTCTCCACCCGAGACTCTTCCATATTTGTATATTTATTTGATGATCTCATTATTTCCATCACACATGAGATACACAAATGGTCATTCTTATTATATATACATTATCCAAAACTATTCTTTTGTAAACTTTATGCTTTAGGTTTTAAAAAATGTACATATGTTCTTAATATAAATTATACATGTATTGCATTCAAAAAAAAATTATACATGTATTAATTCAATGACAACTCATTAATTCATTTTTAAAAAATTTATAAAAATATTAAATATACATGTAAATAAAAAGTTTTAATGATAAATTGTGATTAGAGATGATTATAGGGATAATCGGGAGTCACAGCCAATCCCACTCCGGAGAGAAAATTACATTTTCACTTCCAAAAAAAAAAAAAAAAGTTTTGTGCGACCCAGATCTACTCCTTCTTCTTCTTCTTCGCGCCCGTAACAATGGTGATCGACGACAATTCCAGACACCAAAACGACGCCGAAGAGATCAACCCCTTCAACCCCCAATTCCCGTCAATGGTGATCATCAAACACTCTTCTCTCCCTAACAACAAAGACCTCTCAATCTTCCCCCCAATCAACCACGAAAACCTCCACCTTTTCTCGCCGCCACCGTCCACGTCCTCGTCCTTATCATCTTCGTCTTCCTCGGCCTCGTCGTCGTTCTCGCCGTCGGATTCGGACCAGTCCGACCCGGACTCGCCTCTGGCGGCCAAGAGACCCGCGTTTGGGGCTTCCAGTTGGTGGCTGGGAATTGGGCTCGAAGCGCTGCGTTTAAGGGCTCTTCGCTCCGGAGGCAACGGCGTCGTTTCGTGGAGGGGCTCCTGGGCTTGGGCCTTGGCCGCCGCCGCGGCGGCGATGGCGATGGTGTGGTCGCTGTGGCAGCGGAGGAGGATTCGGAGTTTGGTTTCGGTTGTGAGAGACAGAGACGAGGTTTGTTGGTTTTTTGTTTATGTTGTTTTGAGCTCTACGTATTTGTTGTAATGCCCTTTAGAGGTTATAATGGCTTATCTTCATCATATGAATTTTTTTTTTTTTTTTATGTTTTTTATTTTTTGAGTTGTGTTATGTTGTACTATTATAATATATCTATAGGTTCTGTATGAACTATGTTTAGAATGGATATTACGGTATTAATACAAAGACTCAATTTTTAACTAGATAATACAATTTTTAGTGTGAAAATTTATATGGAACATCAACCATACCTCAAGTAGTTTATTGTGTTGTGGGAATTTTTTTTTTATTTTTATGTGCTTAAAAGGGTTGTAATATTGATTTTGAGCCTTGAAATTTGAAGTCTTTTGAGTTGTGTTTCGCTCTCAAGTGTTTGGCTTTTTGCTTAGAATAGTGTTGTGCTAACTCTGGTAGTTTTGCTCATCTGCAGAAAATTAATCATCTTTTGCACCAAATTGCGCAGTTGAATGAAGTGCTCGTTGCCCGCCACAAACTTCTCCTTTCGAAAGTGCCTAATTGAAACCCTATTGTGTTGTGAAATAGCTTACTATTTTGTAGTCAAGGGATTACATTTGCAAGTAGGACGAGGTTTAAGCGTTCCAAGCCTTCAAGGAAAGTATGACAACTGCCTCTGTTTATCGCTGAAAAGGCCGAATCACATGGCTAAAATGGCCGCGAATTTAAGGTCTTTTTTGCACTGCTTGGAGGCTTAACAAGCTTTAGAAATATGATTGCCTTTGTAGATTTGCTTGTATTCAAGGTTCATTGCTTGGCTTCTGAACCAAATGTAATTGCTCTCCTATGTTTTGCTTTTTTTGGGACTAATCCAATCACCATTCTTTTATAATAGCCATTAGTTAATAATGTTCTTCCTATGTTTATTTTATATTTCTATTAGACTCAGAAACCTCATTGTCGACCAGTCTGGAGAGACAGATTGGCCTTTCTCATCATGTTCTTTTAAACTGCTTGTGGTATTGTACAGAGAGTACCATATTTCATAGTATAACTTAGCTTGGTGGTGACAAAGATTTGTTGAATAGCAGTACAGAATCTGGTCTTTTTTTTTTTTTCAAACTTGACTTCTAGTTTGTTTGTTTTGCCATATAGGCAACAGAATCGTAGGTAACCATTTTGGCAAAAGTCAATAAAGCATTATTTTTTTCACGCTTCATTTGATGTTTCCTTTTTGTACTTTTCTTTTTGTTCCCGTGTTTATATGTATGTTGTTTTTGGCTACATATCCACTCCATGATTTTTGTTCCGACGCCTCGGAGAGAACTTCTACGAATGCCCCACCAAACTATGGTCCCCACTTTTGATATACAACAATTATATATATATATATATATATTGTTGAACTCGGAATTCCATAGATTTCCATATTGGTAAACTACAAAAAGATACGCAAAATGTTGTATTTTATTATTTAAATCTCTTTATTAGTTTCCTACTATTTAGGGTATTTCACAAATTATTACTATAAAAAATATACGTATAAATAAAATGGTGATTTTTTTTTGCAAATTCAATGATGTATTTTAATATAACCAAGTTGTGCAAAATAATTAATTATTAAATTACATTGAGCAAAAGAAGTGATACCTTGTGCTAGATTAGAGAAAAGATGTAATGATTGATCAAACACATTAATTTTATTGTTGGTGCCCATCACATCAAAATATGTGCGTTGTGACTACATTATTATCCACTATAGCTTCGAGAATAATAGTTAGTGTTTCACCATGACATGCATACTGTCTACATCTTGCACAATTAGATAATTTTTCAACTTCCATTGCATGCAAACTACACTACCCAACATTCGTGGAAAACCCCGTTGTTGACCGATGTAGAATAGTGTTGCAATATCCTTAGCGGTAGGTGATCGTAAATACAGTTCCGTGAAGATCTCAACAACAGCACGACAATATCTCTCCACATATTCAATCGTCGTTGACTTCCCTATTTTGATATACTCATCAGAAGCATCCGCCAATAGCCCATATGCCAACATTTGGAACACCGTAGTTGTTTTTTGAAATGTTGACAAACTTAGTCTACCAAGTCAATCACTTCTTTGTTCGAAGTAATTGTCATGATCAATGACCGCATCAAGAATTCGAATGAACAAACTTCGGGACATTCGATATCATTGGCAAAACATGACATCATTGTAGCATGGATTCTCGGCAAAGTAGTCGAAAAAACAAATTACGATCCGCAAGTTCTCGGTCACGATTGATCACTACATGACCTGGTACCGACCCACCATGTGTCACCTGATTGTATTGATGGCTGAGATAGTGAGCAAGGATCATGTTGTTGCCCGCCATCATACGACAAATTGCATCTTGTTCTTCTTCGAGGTCCATGAGACAATTAATCAGAAGTATATCTTCGTCACCTGACGGCAAAGGTGACGAAGATGAAGCGGAAGACAATGAACAAGATGAAATTCCAATCTTGGAATTCATTTTAGAGGGAAAAGAAGGGTAAGTTTTGTGGGAATTTAACATGCCAAGCAAGACAATGGAGAAGAAGTGAAGGTTGTTAGATATGAGCACAAGTGCCAAACTACTTGTACCAAAAGAGGGTACATAATAGATAAGAACGAAAATCCAATCTAACGGTTCAAGATTATGTAAAATCAATCCAACGTGTACATTTTGCTATACAGATTCACTTATCCGATAACACTGAAGAGAGTGTAAAAGGTGATGAGATTCTATAAATGTTATCAATTCTTCACATGATTCAGAATGAACATCTTTGTATGTCATGGAATGAGAACTATTCAACCATACCAAAATGCACTGGGATTTGGTGTATGATTGGAGACATATGGGCCTCCCCAACGCCATTTGCCCTTATCCATTAATTCCCTCAAAGTACCTTCAAAGCCTACACAACAGAGCTACAAGTATAACAAAACAAGCCTACAACTACAAAATGAGATTTTTCTACCATGCCGTTACTGTATGGTACCGCCGCTGCTTGATCGTTTTCGAGAATACTCGAACGTAATCGGGCAGAGACTCGACTATAGCTGAGTAAAAATCGACACTAGTCGAGTACCGGTTGTAGCATGCCTCTACGGCGCGATAGAGTTTTCCTACAGAAACAAGAGTTCGTCACGGAGACACGGGTTATTATCACTCGTGTATTTTCATTCTGAAGCTAATCAAATGAAAAGTTGGCTTAGAGGGATGATAAAAAATTTCATATATAAGCCTCGACTGCTTTAGCACCTTCTTAAGCCAAAGAAATGAAAGGAATAATGACGCAAAAACTCGAATATTGCCTGTAGTGTTCATTGATTTTGTTGATATAATCACCAAAATTAGCCCGCCTGATATCTCTCACATACTCTGATTAATCATAATCAGTACATTACAAAGAGAGAGAGAAAGAGAGATATTTTTCATCAAGGTCTACAAAGATGTGCTCGATTGGACAGGAATCAGTATACTTCATTCTGACAATTTCAAATCCTTTATGGATAAATCAAAAGCACAATACAAAGATGATATCAAGTTTTGTAAAAGAATTCTACCCTATTGCTTCCCAGTAGGGAAAAACGACAACAGGACAAAAGCAACTTTGCGTAAAATGTGAACTGTTATCAAATCTTAAAATCTGCTCTTTAGATGATGAATTACAACTTTCTTTTACCTACAGATTGATTGATTATCTCACACAAATGGAAGACGTATAAAACAATAACTCACTAGCTCCGTGACTCCCTGTTCTCTTGCGCGGGTTGCCGTCGGATATCGAATTTGTCGACCATCTCGAGAGGAGCGACGGTCTCATTCCTGATCCTCTTGATCTTGGGGCTCAGCAGCCCCCGGTGCCTGAACCCGTAGAGCTGAAGAACTTGATTATCGGCTAAATTGAACGCCCTCTCCATGCTGCTCAGGCACCTCTTAACGGGGTAATCTCCGTAGCTCCCGCAAGGCTTGCACCCCACGAAATGAGTCACGAACGGCCACCTCTCGTCTCCCAGCCCCGGGTGATACTTCTCCACCATCTCCTCGTACCGATCGACTAAACCAATCCAGTATCCGTGCAGATAGTACGAGTTCTCCAAAAACACCTTGTCCATCCACTTATCCTTCTGCGAGAGCAACAAGTATATCAAAGCCGACTGATCATCAGCCTCGAACGGGGGCCGTCCCTTCAGATTTGCGGTGAGGATCTTCCCCGCCTCCTCCCGAATCGCGCCTTTGGGCCCCATCGGAGCCCAGGCGTCGAGCAAATCGAGCGACCACTGGCAATTCCTGAACAGGAAGCTCCCGGTGTTCAGCGCGATCCATGACTTCTGCTCGAACAACAAATCGGGATAACCGTGGACGACGAGATTGAAACCGTCGTACTTCTTCACCGGAATCTCGAACACCATGTCCGTGAACAGAGCATCACTGTCCATCCACCAAATCCACTCAACCTCGGGATGCGAAAGCATCAACCTCCGAATCAATGGCAATTTCGCCCAATACCCGGCGAGCTCTTTATCCAAATGAGCCAAATTATACACAATCTCAATCCCATGAATTCTACAATAATCAATCTTATTCTTAACAGCTTTCAACAAGTAATGATCTCCAATGGCATTGTCACAAGGCTTCGGCGGCGAGCCAGTGACGAGCAAGATCCGAGGCTTACCGTTCACGTAACTCGGAAAGTCGGGGTTCGATTCGAGCCAGGCCTTGCGCTCGCGATCCCAATCGTCGATCTTCGGGCCGAGCGTGTAGGTCGCGTTGGGGCTGATCTCGGCGAGGTCGTCGGGGTCGTCGGGGTCGTTGGGGTCGTCGTCGGAGCGGATCTCGGCGATGATACGGTCGGTCTCCTCGATGAGCTCGCGGCTGGCGGCGTCGGCCTCGGTGGTGCTGAGGGTTCCGACGCCGATGGTGCCGCGGAGGACGAGGATGGTGACGAAGCCGCAGAGGATGGTGATCTTGATGCTGTTGAAGGTCTTCTGGATCTGCCGGCCGCGAGGGAGGGCGGCTCCGAATCCTCCGCCGCCGCCGCGAGCTCGGCCGTTCGGCGCCGGCGAGGCGTTGCTGTTGGTCGTCGGGAGGCCCGGCCCTCCGCCGGCGGTCCTCTTCTGGGCCGTGAAGCTGTCTTGGCCCATTGTAGTGGGTGTGGTTGTTGGCGAGGAAGGAAGCTTCCGGAGAGGGAATGGAATCAGTGGGTTCGGAGTTTTGGAGATCTGAGATTGGTGCTGGGTTTGGCCATGGAAATGGAGGTGATGAGAGTGAGGGTTTTGAGAAGTTCACAGACAAAGAAGACCAAACACCGACTCTTCACTTCTCTTCTCTTACGCTTTGGTGTGGTCTTTTTTATTTTTTTAATTGCTTTTTTTTTTTTTTTGGCTCTCTGTTTTGCGGTGTGATTTTGACGGTTGTTTTTTTGGGAAATTACTCTTTTGCCTCAATTTTTGTGCTACTTTTTTAAAACACAACTCATTCATTGAACTGCTATATTTTTTTCCCTGATATATTGAAAAGTGCCCAAATATTACCCTCTCCGCCTAAATCTATTAGTTAAACTATGACTTGTCATAAAATATATATATATATATATTTGACTTCTGAATTATATAAAAATTTAAGAAATAACTTTAAACAAATATTGTAAAAGTAACTTTTCGTAAATATAATTTTTAGAATATTAGCTAAGAAGTTATTGAACTAGGATCTTTTTTGAAGTTTTTAGATTGATTAAGAGCTCAAATTTTAATTTTTTTATGACACGTTACAGTTTAATTAACGGATTTGAACAGAGTGGGTGATTCATACACTTTTTAATATAGAGAAGTAAAAAATATAATGCTTCAAAGAATGGAGTTCAACTTTAAAAAGTAACACAAAAATAGGGGGCAAATGAATAATTTTTTCTTTTTTAATAGTAATTTTTTTAGGAAGGTGTTCGATCTGAATATAAGGAAAAAATGAGTAAAGGGAATAAAATTAGTACAATGTACAAAATGTGGAGAATAAAAGTATAATAAATGGACATTTTTCATTAGTTGAAACTTCAGGAAATAAAACTATTCTTTTCCATTCTTCTGTTTTATGAGAATCGAGAAAATTGAGAAATGCATCTAGTTTTAGACTCCATAAGAATATAAGGGGGGGAAAAAATTATCTTTCCATCAGCGTTTTTATTCATATTTTACTTTATTTATTGAAAAAAATATATATGGTATAAAATAAATTGAGGGCATTTTTATGATACTCCATTTAGTGATGTGCCAATATAAAACTAAAAAAACGTGTAATAACAATATTAAAGCATATAATAATAATTCTTTACATCTCTTTTATATTCATAAGTAGAACACCGATGGGTATGAAATATTATAAAATTAGCTATTAATTATTAATATGATTAACGTTATTAACAAAAAATAAAATCATTAACATCAAGTTTGTAATGTTTGTTTTTAAATTTGCAACAAGTTCTAATATGTTTTTTTAAAAGAACTATTTAAAGAATATAATTTTTTTTTCTTTATGTAAAAATTGGTTGTCTTAAATTGTTTTAAGAATTAACATAAATCCGTAAGTAGTCTTTTCTGGCAAAAGGTTGTAATGGACTTGTAGTAGTTGTCCGGACTGTCTTGCACTAATCACTATTATATGATAAATATGATATGCATGGCTGGCTTTAGACGCGTGAAACTCGGTTTCGTTCTCAATTCGTCTCACTCTCACCAAGAAGCTTCTTCTTATATTAAAATTATTAATATATATATATATATATATATATTTATAGTTCATGCCATCTTTTAATAATTAACTTGATAAAATTGTCCTTTTTTTTTTTTAAATGAGTGAGACAAGAAGTGGAGCGGGGAGGCAGAATAACAATTTGTTGATTAAAAAAAAAGCAATATGTTTTACAATTGCGGTATGAATTATAAATTTGGATTATAAAGGCGGCATTAGATCAAATTTTCTCAATGATTTTTATTCTTTCAAATATAATTAGAGTCTCTAACTTCTCTTATAGCTGTCACAACGGATTCGGGTAGGGTAGATAGCCTGTACTCGAGCCTTTTTTTTTTTTTTTTGGCAATCCATGTCCTTATCCGAGCAGTACGAGGATAATATAATAAGACTTTTACCGGGGCAGGTACTAGCATTACCCGTAGATTGTTTGAAAGAAAAAAGATGTGAGAGTTATTAATCGAGGGAGAAAAAAAAAGGACCGATGCCCAATATGTTCGAAAAAAAGGAAAGATTAGGAGAAAAAAAAACATTGTTGGAGCAAAAAATTAGGGCTAAAAATTAAAACCGAAAAATCAAAAAATTAACCAAATTTTTTAAAAACCGAAACCGAAACCGAAAATTGAATTTTTTAAAAAACTAAAAATTCGGTGCTTAAAAACCGAATTAACCGAAAATTCGATGCGGTTATTCGGTTTTGAATATTGAAAATCGAATAATCGGGTTTTTTAACAGAATTATCAATTTTTGAAAAAAAAATTCAGTTTTTAACCGAATAATCGGTTTTTTAACCGAATAACCGAATTAAATAACCGAAAAACCGAATTATAAAAATAAAAAAACCGAAATAAAAATTGAAAAAATGAATTAAAAAATAAAAAAATAGAAACCGGTTATTAACTGAAAAACCGAATTAAAAAACTGAAAATTCAATTTCGGTTAAATTCGGTTTTCTAAAAAAAATGGTTTTTGGTTCTAAATTTTAAAAACCGAATATTCGGTTTCGGTTAAAAAAAGGGCCAAAAAACCGATAACCGGTACCGATTTCACCCCTACAAAAAATATTTCTCCACGTCAAAAGATTAAAAGGGAAATATTTTGGAACATGGAAAGATTAAAAGAAAGAAAAAGATTACAAGGGAAATATTTCACTCCGTCCAAATCAACATATTCTAATTAATAATAACATGCAATATTTTTAAAATAATTTAATATTAATTTCTTAAAAATAAACTATGGGCATATAAAATTGGGTATTACAGCAATTCTTCCGATGAAAAGCTAATAGTGCATATTATCGTTATGGTTATCACTAATTAAGATACTAATAGTGCATATTATCGTTATGGTTATGCCTTATGACTAGTAATTATTGATGGGTATTGATTTCTCAATTATTCGACATTGAGCTCATTGCAAAAATCTCACTTTAATAATTAGGAGAGTTCACAATTTTCCATTCATAGAGAGACAATTAGAAGAAAACAACACACTTATTTGTGGCATTTATAATTATGTTCAATGTTACCAAAATTGCTTAAATTAAGATCCTCTTTTCAGTGTTATGCTCCATTTTATTCATACTTCATGTAACATTATAGAATAAAAACGTAATGTTTATAAAGAGTTATTTTAATAATTATTTTAGACTTGTTAAAACAGCCTTGTAACATTACAGAATACAAAGCATTACATAATTAGTCTAATATATTAATTGTAATGTAATTCATTACACTATATTAATCTACTACTGCATCGTGTGTCTTGTTCTTTGAATTAATGTTGTAGAAATATGTTCAATTACAATAATCTTGAATGATTTTGTCATCCTGAAATTTAAATAAAAATTATGATTTTCGTGTTTTCTTTTATCAATATTTCCATTGATAATCGATCATATCTCCGCTATGTCAATAAGTACCGATACTAATCTGAGATTCATAGTCCCAGCAAAAAAAAAAAAAAAATCTGAGATTCATAGAACGGCATTTTTTTTTTTTTTTGGCTTTCTCTATGATTATTATCATTACTATTATTATAATTATAATTATTAAAAACAGTCAAACGTGGGTGATATTCATATAGATATAAGTTTGAAATAGTGGAGCCCACAAGATCCCATCTCAGGAAATATGTGGTCTATTCATGCTCATGTGGCCATGTGCTTAGTTTCACCTCTCTGTCTGTCTCCAATTGATGGCAGTGGCACTTAGCCACCTTCACCTTCTCTTTCTTCCCCATTAAATTCCCATTCTTTCTTTGAAGAAAAGACCAATTAAAACAGTCAACTTGGTTATGTGATTTTTTTTTCTTGTGCTTGGGAAGTTTAGATCAAGATTCAAGAGTTACTTCATCTCTTTATTATGATACAATATTGAAAATAACCAAAAATTTTTTTTTTTTGAGGTTCTAAGCTATTGAACAAGTTCTAAGCAAAAGTTTTCTATGCAAAAAGTGACATATAACGAGAGTAGGGAGTAGTGAAAATGTTGGGAAGTTTGATAAGCAATTTATATCACAAATTTCCAACTTAAATATCCTTGTTACAATACCAAATATTATTTGGCAAAATCTTTTAAAAAAATTCAAGTATTACAGTGTTTTTACTTTTTAATACTCTTACTACAATATAAAATATTTTTCAAATTTCTAATTCGAATTTTCACTCCTAAATCTCAATCTAAATAGTACAAACTAAATTCCTATCCAAACATTGACTTAAACTACAATCTAAAAATATGATTTTGGCATTTTTTTTTTTTTAACTCAAATCAGAATGAAAACAAATGAAAGAGAAATGTAATTGGAAAATGAAATGGGTTTCTCAGAACTGTGATAGTGAGTGTGCTAATGAGAGTCTTAGGAGACTAGATTTCATGTTTTACCCATTAGTTGTTGAAATGACACTGCTTTCAATCAAAGGTTGTTCACATCTGAGAGCTGATTTATTATAAATAAACTCAACCACCAGTCATTGAGGTGACTCATTTTAGCAAATCATGTTTATTCCTTGATAGATTTGCAAGCTGTAAGAACCACTGTGAAGTGTTGCCCAAAAAAAAAAAAAAATCAAGATAAATATAAGGCTTTTGAGAGGCATCACTTTCTCCAAAGGACTGATCCAAGAACATACTCATTCAAACTAAATGCATAATTTTATCATTTTTAACAAATTTATGATATACTTTTCTCATATCTAAATACTCAGAAGAAATGTGTTATTTAATTTACTGAACATATTGAATTCAAAGCAATAACAACGTAACTCCAAGCCTGCATAAGCTTTACAACACAAATCTCGCCTTGAGCTGACATTCCTAACGAGGCGTAAATAGTCTATAAAGAGATATCCTACGCCTTATTAGACAAATTCTAATGCACAGAAAGAGAACATGAAAAGAACTGTAAAAGGAGGACATAGTACCGATCAGTGAGTGTCTATATCGATACCACAGCATTCAGCGCTTCAATCGCTTGCGTAGTGGGCCTTGCAGAGATCAAATCACTGAAGGTAAAGAAATCAGGAGTTTTGATCGGAGAGGTTTTGTCGTTAAGGAGAGCATCAGCAAAGAAATTTGCACAAAAAATGTATGCATAGAAACGCGCAAATTAAAAGGCGTTGCATCAAAATCACAGGCACACATCAACTTGCAAACATCTTCCATTCATATTGAAACAAAGTAACTCTTGGAACAGGCCACATGTTTAGCAATCCTATCTATCCATAAATCAGCTTATCTCCTTGCTGAGGCCACAACTTTTTCCCATAAAATTCAATTTGAAACCGAGTAGGGGAAAAAAAAAAATACATTTTTATTAATCTACACAGTGCAAATGAACACAGAATAGCAACCCGATTTTTAACGAAAAGAATTTCCAAGAGGCAATCTTTTAAAATCAAGCTAGTTTAAATAACAAGTATTAGGATTTGGAAACACCATTAACTGTCATAAATTATGTGATATAGCAATTTTAATCAACAAATTAAAGACGGTTCCTCTCTTTTTCACTCTCAGTCTTTTAAAAACCAAAATAAGGATAAGTCATGTTGAAGTCAAAGTCCATTAGAAACTAAAAAACACGACACAAAACACACAAGGAAATTTAGCAGAGAAGAACAATAAATACCTTTAAAGAGCATTTAAAAAGACGAGCGAAACCTCTTTCAAACAGTCCACTTCATTCTCACAGTGCAATATCTCCCTTGCTCAATGAAGCCGTTGGCATAGAAACCACCTCCGTCTCCATTGTCTCTGTTGAAAATTTTGCATTGCTTGGGAGTGTTTTATAGCAATCGGGAGGTTTAGATCAAGGATTATTTATTTCTTTATTAGATTACAACATTACAAAAGTAAAGCTCTAAGCTGCTGGGTAAATCATGAAAATGAATTCCTATACTATAATGGAGTAGATTATAGAAAAAAGGAAAAGGATGGTCAAAATCTGGGTGAATATGGTGATAAGTTAAATATTTAAAGACCATGAAAACAAAAAAAGGAAATGAAATGTGATTGACAAATGCCTTTCTTAAAACTGTTGCAACAACTATGCTAGGGGAAGAGCATGTTTAGTTGATGGTAGTTTTAGGAAGTGTTCGTGTTTTTGGCGCTACTTACCATAGAAAGCTAACCCACAGCAGAGAGCTTCATTATAAAACTCAAACCACCATTTATTGCGTAACACATTTGTAATCGCATTTTATCCATTCCTTAACTTCTAAGTTCTAACTACCAAAAGTTTGAGTAAAGAAATATCAAGAACCAAATAATCAAAAGCAGTCTTCGGTTTTTTTTTTCTGTCAACATTTTTCGGCTAAAATGTGGACTCTTTCTACATGAGTAGAGAATCTATCAGCTAGACTGAAGTTTGAAAAAAGAACAATAAAAGGAAGAGCTTTCTAAAGAGTAAGAGAAGAATACAGTAATGTGGCAAGCTTCTTTTGAACTAGATATTCTGTAGGTGAAAAAAACAATGGTTAAGAAACCTTTCATACATTTCCCGGCCTGTGCCACTACAATTCAACTATCCCCGACACAGTACTTGAACTAAATGTCAACTGCTCTCGCATTTAACTAAAAAATAACCATGAAGGACTTTGGGATAATTAGTAACGCTGTTACCTTTTTGTATTCCCACGAAATGCTACTCATCTCCTTCACTCAATAAAATCTCTATACATTCTACACAGTTACACAAGTATCTGAAACCACTTTAAACTGCTCCAGTATTCTTCTTCTTTTTGGTATTAATCTTCTTCTTGTATGGCTTTCGCACGTTTTTCTTATTGCTTGTAATATTTTTCGTCTTGTTCTTGTCCTTGGCTAGTTTAAATATCACATTCTTTCTGTTGATGTTACTCTTGTTGTTGTTGTTGTTGTTGTTGTTGTCGTCGTCTTTGGCTGAGGTGCAATCTGGAAGGCTTATGCTCTCCTCTTTCCTAGTTGGCTTGAAAACCTTGGTTATTGACGGGTCCAAAAAATTGCTAGAGCAGCGAAGTTCAACACCCATATTCGCAGCCTCATCCCAAAGTTCTCTACCCTTTTCAAAGTCACCTCCCGTACAAAGCTTTGGTATGAGGACATCATAAACCGGTCCGTAACCACCCAACGAGCTTCGCTTCATCCGCTCGAATAACTCAAGCGCATAATAAGGCCTCTCAACTCCACAAAGAACACCGATCAAGTCATAGTAGAACTTACAAGTAGGCACTAGCCCTTGTCCTATCATCTCATCCACCAACTTATTTCCTTTACCAAATCTCATGCTCAAGTACAGAACTCTAACCACTAGATAATAACTCATCCAATCTGGTGAACAACCCGTCATCTTCATTCTCTCAAGAATTTGACAAGATTCCTTTACTCGTCTTGCCTTCCCCAGACACGATAGTAATATGTTGTAACTAATTGAGGTCGGGGCAATCTTATACGACCTCATTTCCATCATAACATTCAGAGCCTCGGGCACAAGCCCAGAAGGGTTTCGTTTTAGGTTTCTCTCACAAAGACCCCTGAGGAGTGTGTTGTAACAGAACAAATCTGGCATAATCCCAGATGACTTCATCTCTTTGATAATTCTTCGTGCTTCCTTCACATTCTCCTGCTCGGCCCACCCATAAAGAATACTCCGATAAACGCAACGCTCGACCCCAGAAATCTTATCCCTGTGGTGCCACACAACCCCTTCTGCTCTCTTAGCATGTCCGTGGGCACAAAGTGCGCTGACAGTCGCAACAACCGTGGAACTATCTTGTGGGCACTTGTATTTATCCAAATTCCTGAAAATGCCCAATGCTTCATCTTCTCTCCCCAAAGTAACCAGCGCATTAGCTACAACGGAATACGTCTGCTTCTCCATTTCTCGACCGTCCTTCTCAAGATCGGCAATCAATATCTCCAACGCAGTGTGGTCCTTTTTCCCCGCAAACACCCGCATTGCGTGATTGTAATCCTTGTCTCGTAAATCCCACCTCAAGTTCTTACAAGACCACAAGAAGAACCTGAGCAATCTCCGCGCGGGCGCTTCGGTTTCGCAAGAATCAATGACTTGTGTCACAAGTGACGACGACAAAAAAGCTTTGAAACCATTCAGACTCGACTCCAGATCATCTAGACCACCAATCGACCTCGAAACAATCCCGCATAGCTCTTGAAACTGACGACTTGTCGTCACAGCAGAGCTAGCGGAACACAAACATCGAAGGCCTTTAACGAAAGCGAAGTTTCTCAGTAAGGAAAATTGCCGTGTCGATTTGGGCACAAGGTACATAGCTATCATTAGCGACTCAGTAATTTCATCAAACAGGTGATACGTTTCGCTTCTGAACTCAAAGAGCGTGTCTTGTTGTGTTCGAAATCAAACGTACCCATTTGAACAAGAGAGTTGTATTTTTTGTCTGGACTGAATCTGGCGCGAGGCGCGAGCTCTCTGCCCGATCGGCGCCGAAGAAGTGTGGCCTCTTCTGGGCCGTGAAGCGGTCTTGGCCCATTGTTTGGCGAGGAAGGAAGCTTCCGGAGAGGGAATGGAATCAGTGGGTTCGGAGCTATGGAGATCTAAGGTTGGTGTTGGGTTTGGCCATGGAAATGGAGGTGTGAGTGTGAGGGTTTTGAGGAGTTCACAGACAAACAAGACCAAACACTGACTCTTCTCTTCTCTTATGCTTTGGGGGTTTCTTTTTTTTTTTTTTTTTTTTTTTTTTGGCTCTCTGTTTTCGGTGTGATTTTGACCGTTATTTTTTGGGAAAATCATTCTTTGGCCCCAATTCTTGTGCTATTTTTTAAAACGCATCTCATTCTTTAAACTGTTACATTTTTACCCTTTAAATCTAACTTCTAACTAAATATTATAAGATTCTTTAAGTATTTTAAGCCGTGATTCATCACATTTTGACATGTGGCATTCTTTTTTTTTTCTTTTTTTTTATAATTACATTTAAGGGCCTTTTTAGAAGTTTTGAGATATTTTTAAAAATTGTATTTAAAAGTCTCTTTTGGGGATTTTTGAAAAAAATTTAAGGAAAAAAATATCAATTAATTTTTTAATATACCTTATTGTCTTTTCTTTATAATTTTTTACTTGAAAAATTTGCACATGTTATACATGCGCTTATAAAAACTAGTACATTAAAAAGTTCCCAAATATTGCCCCTATGTCCAAATCCGTCTGTATTCCATCTATTTTTCTCTTCACACGCCTCCTCATCTATAACAACCTTTTATTAATATTTAGAGAGTTTTAAGAATTTAACCAAACTTTTGAGTTTTGACTAATAGTATTGCCCTCTATGTCCAAATCCTTACACGACTCATAGAGTAAAGCATAAGAATACATTTATTCTTTTGCTAAGAGAACAACACAAGCATAAGGGTGTTCAGAATTCTCTTACGTTTTCTTTTGGTCTGTGAGGAGTGTTTCCAATCAGGCATATAGTTTTGGAAGCTGCTACTCTAAAATTTGTGTACAAAAATATAATTTACTATTATTTCTCTTTTAGGTAATAATAATCTTTAATAAAAAGAGGGGTGCTAATAGAAGCTCATTTTGCCAATATTTCGTGCTCTGAGAAAATGTTGACGAGTGACAATTCTTTAGAAAGCAAAATAAATTGAGGTCTATAGCATCTACTCATCTGACAAATGATCAATGGAAAATCATATAACATAAAAATATCATAATCAAAGAGGTTCCCTCCCTCTCCATGGCGCATCATCTCTCTATGTGCTTGTCGCGGGTTTCGTGGATTTAGGGATTTATCCAGAGACCAGAATGGCAACCGGCACCCACTCCACCGCCACCGCCACTCACACTCACAACGGCAATCATCCTACGTTACAACCAGATCCACCAGAACCCCAATTCACGCGCAACCCATACCTGCGTGGCTCCACCCATCGACCCAAATCATCTTGCTCGAATCTCATGAACAAGTGGCAACACAAAGGAGCGTGCACGAGGGCCGCGTGGCTCCGCCCGTCCACCCAAATCACCCTTTGGCTCCGCCGTTTAGAGGCGAAGGAGCGCAAATGACTTAAATGCCCCAATTATTTTATAGATTATTCTCGTCAAAGATTACCACTTAAAACAATTCTTGACAAGAAAAAGAATAAATATATTAAAATACACTTAAAACAAAAAGTGAATTTTTGGTAGGTTTTGAAAAAAATGAGTACTGCTTTTTGTACTTCGAAAAATAAATGAAAAGAGGATTATGTATTTTTTCTATAAATGATGCACGCATGCATGCATACCATAAAATCATCACCACAAACAACAACTAAAATTCAGTTTTGAACAGTTCAATTTGCTTCAGTCAACTAGGTAGGCTACTTTGTGGGGTAACTATTGCCACTTACGATGCAATCAGTGTTCCTAAACAAGTTATGAGCCAAATTCTAAAGGGTAAAAGTGGAACCTTAAATTTGATATTTCTTCATTTCAATGAAACTCCATACAACATAAAATTTATGCATTACTGAAATCTCAACGGTTCTTCAATTAAAATGGGAAACTAACCCATTCACTTGCTTTGATCTTGAACATGAAAGTGTTTCAACAACAGTCAACAAACGGCTTGCTTGCGATTCTAGCAGGGACAATGTGATGAGCATACAACATTTCGCTTGTAGGACTTCACCTGTAGCAACTTTCGAACATCCCGAACTTGATGAACCCCGACTTATTGCTCAGAAATAAACTCCATAGCGATCCAGGTGCCGTCTCAATAACGCAATTCTCCAAATTCATTATGTAGCAACAGCTCCCAATTTTCCATATGAGATACGATAACAACAGCAATAGGAAGTGTCGCGTCTTATGACTTATCCATCATCGATAACCACCAACATGACACTAATAACCCGAACCGCCATCCTCAGGAGTGGAATCCATCGACACAAGCGTTTCATCATCCTCTTCATCTTCATCATAATCAGCAGAAGCAGGTTGCCCGTTAAGATCCACGTTTACACCATTTACCTTCCTCACAAACTGCCCACGAACACGAGGCCTCCTTTCAGCAAGTCGTTTCCGATTAACATATCTTATCTTTTTATCAAAACAGCGTTCCTTTCTTTTCTGCCTAAACTTTATCAAGGCGGCCTCCCTTCTGTCAACTTTGTTCAACTTTACTTCAGTGGAAGATGAACCTCCGTAAGATTGCCATGTATGAGTGGTAGGCATTTGACCTGGTTGTAGGCATATACTAACTGGGTAGTAAGGGAACGATGTCATTCCGGTTAAATGGGGAGGACATTGTGGAATATGATTGTACTGTGGCATCATCACCGTGGTAGCATGATTTTGTATCTCATGAAGATTTTTCTCGCAAACTTGTCCTGATGATGTAATCATAACTTGATTGACCACACCTGACATACAGTATGGATAAGCGGGAGAGCCCGAATCCTCGTGTTGAGCTCCACTTCTTGGATGCACTTGCACGTTCGAGAATCTCTCTTTAACAAAATCATTTTCATGCGGAAGTTCCCTTGGTGCAGGTGGGGTACAAGATCTTTCCATTGAAAGAGAATCGGGAACGCTGGTACTGCTTGGCACATCATCTCCTTGTGAATAGTTTTCCCACGCCTCTCCATTTTCATATATTTGGGCATCATCGCCCACTGGATTACTAAATGCTTGATGTTTCTCATCAAGCCTTGAATGTTGAGCAGCATTTGCCTCGACACGGGTAACTGCTTGAGAGCTGTTTTTTATCATGCTCGATTTGACATACGTAAAAAAGGCAGACGACTCACCAATCTTCAGTTCACTCCTTTTTGGGCCAGGTGAAAAATGCCCTGCAGGATACATCAAGAGAAATAAGCAATACATATGTAACTCAGCAAGAAAAAATATATAGAACTGCAGAGACGTACAAACACGCACAATTTGATAAACAAGAACATATAAAGAATTTCACGCATGTCTGATAATAAAGTATTTATTGTAATTACTTCAGGATGACTTTTGTAATCAAAATCATGTAAGTATTTACGTTTTATTAATAAGATTTTCTTAGAAAATTCTGTTCATTGCATCAAATATCGAAAGAGAACAACAGTATCAGTCCCAGTTCCCACCATGTTCATGGCCTATGTTATTTATATAAGACAATAATATTCATTGCAAAGAATTTTATTTATGATGAACATGATAAACCATGCTAACCAATAAACCATGGAAATGCTATCAAGCTCCATACAAACACACTAATATCATCTCATCCAATTTCTATTTCAAAAAATCTAAAATAAAATTCATGTTTCTTGGACAAAAAAATTAACCTCATAAACAAATAGCTAATGAAGCCAGCTATAGCCTTAACAACTGTAACATTTAGGTCAAGAAATGCTAGCACGTAATTAAATAAATATAACTAATAATGGAAGCTGAATATAACGCTACAGCTTGAACATAAGTACAGAATCATTTACCATTTGGTTCGACCTTCGAACTGAAAATTTTAGATGTTTTCCATTTGAGTTGAAAAAAGTTAAAATTGTTATTTAGATTGTCAATTTGGATGCAATTTGAATTGTTGTTTGGTTTGACATCATTTGAATTGATAATTTAAATATATAGGGAAAGTTTTGAATTGAGAATTTTTAGGGGAAAAAAAAAAACCTTGGCCAGAAGCAAGACTAATTAAATGTGAATTCAAGTTGAATTTAAAATATTTTTCCAAAAACTCACTTTGACCCAAAATCAATTCAAATGGCAAAAAGAACATTTCAATTTTGTTCCCAAACAAGGGGTTACGCTCAAAACTAGAAAAATCTAGAAAGAATATGCAAAATCATGATTTTTTTTTTTTCTGTTATAACAATTTTGTGACTGTTGTATGACATGTTGAAACTTATTTCATTTTTGTTCCAACACTCAAGATTAATAAATCCTAGCTCCAACATACACGAAAAGAATAAAGGTAAAAATAAAAATAAAACAAACACAAACACACACACACACACACAATATCCTGCTGAAGATGCGTCTAATGTTGGCTTACCTGCTTGGTGGTCACTGGTTCCTTGATCAAACCGATTTTCCAATCTATTAGTATGATGTTCCAAAGCAGCAGAAG
Source organism: Boehmeria nivea var. tenacissima (assembly GCA_018132145.1). Classification (NCBI taxonomy): domain Eukaryota; kingdom Viridiplantae; phylum Streptophyta; class Magnoliopsida; order Rosales; family Urticaceae; genus Boehmeria; species Boehmeria nivea. Next base: position 7,584,910 of record CM030882.1, read on the forward strand.
CAGCAGCAGCAGTCTGGGACCAAAAAGCATTTGAATGCACAGACATAATAAATACATAATACTCATTTGAAAGTTGTAACGACAAGTAGCAAGCAGTTAATTGGTAGGGAGGAGAAAAAATTGTTGAACAAATACAGAGTCTTGGGATGAAATGAGCAAAATATTTATTTTTCTTGTAGCACTCCAGCAACTAGTTATTTCACACAAAAATACAACTGCATTTGATTAAATATAATCTGAAGTCCAATGCAGTGAATTTGTATCAAGCATACATCAGTTAAATAGTTAATGATCCAGCCACTGGGACATTTGGCAAGCTAGTTCTCAGTTTTGACATAAAGTAACAGATCTGGGGATAGTCTTGAAATGATGTATAACAATGATATGTAAACGCCAAAAGATTACTATACATGTATTCTTAGTATTTTTTCGTTTTATGTGCAAACGATTGTTGCTCAAATCTTAGTGCCATAATCCAGAGCCAAAGCTTAACAATTCCCCAATACACTATCCATAATTATAACAAGACCTACAATTAAAAAGATTATAACACATTTAATGCAAATTTCAAACTTGTGAAAGAAATAATTCACTTTAAATATCAGTAATCAATGCAATCTTAATGATTTGAAGGACACTGGGACTAAGGTCTTGGTCTCATGAAGCAAAAATGTGATCATGTATACTATAACAAAAGTTCAACTTCTTAGTACTCACTTCCTCATCTCCCTGATGAGCTGACACTCCTGCCTCTGGATTTGCATTCTTGCGTGACTTGTCGTCTGTGTCATCAGAGAACAAAGTAGTGCTGTTTGTATTAGCATCACTAGGGTCTGATGCCACCAGATCAAATTCATAGCTCAGGATGTTCTTCTCTGCTAGTCCGAGCTGCAAAGATATCCACGGTATGTGTTAAACAAAAGCTCACTACCTTTAAAACTTCACTCAACCAGTGCTAACGCTATCTCAGTGAATAGCCCTTGTAAAAAAATTTTAACACAAGTTAAAAGGTGGTCCTTGAAATCAGCAAGATCCATGTAGGATATGCCAAGCCCCTAATAATATTTGCTTCATGAATAATCCAGGGTATAAATTCATGGGATAACCCAAAATATATATATATATTATTTGGAAAGCACATAGAATGGTATGCCATTTAGAACGATACTCCATTTTTCCTCTCTGCTCCCTGCATGAGCACTGTAGCTATAATTTCTATAAATCTCAAGAGGTGGGAGAGAGAGGAGCATGGTAGAGAGAAACACCAAGAAATGGCAGTAAAAGGATTACGCGAGAGAAAAAATGCATGTAAATTATGCAAACAGACCATTCGCCTTCGCCTCCACATGTGTGTCCACAAGTTCAAAAGTTCATTAGTTCGCAAAGGCTTTACAAGATAGTCTGCAGCTCCAAGCCTCAGGCACTTAACAACAATAGAGATCTCATCTTGAGCCGACATCACTAATAAAGCAAAAAGGATCTTAATGAGGATTCATGCACGCCGCATCCTAAAAGATAAACAACAACGCTGTATATAAAAGGAGATAAGGAGAACATGGCAGCTTACTTATCACAGGAATGCGACGCAAATTTTGGTCTCTGGTGATGTACTTCAACATTTTCATGCCTTTTGCCATAGGAAGGTCAAGATCAGCAAGTATGATATCTATATCGGGTCCCTCTGCATTCAGTGCATCAATCACCTGCCTCGCAGACCTCACAGAAATAACTGCAGAGAAAAGAAGTGGTATGAAATGGTGGGAGATACTATCTCATTTGGGAGAGCATTTCAGCAAAAAGAAATTTGCAGAAATCACCATTTGGGTACCCCAAAATACTAAGATAAAACACTAAAAGATGTCACCAACAAAAGCAGTAATATATATCAACAAAAACTCTTAAACAGTTCTTTAGTTGAAATTTTGACAAAGTAACTCTTGAAATACACCACATGCTTAGCAATTCCAGAGACCAATAATTAAACAGCTGATTTACCTTATGCCAGTTTTAACTTTTTCCCCACACAATCAACTCAAGACTGAGTCACAACCTTCTTTGTCGAACTAACATACACAACAAGACTAGTCAACTAGGTTGTGACTTGGATGAGATTTCCCAAAAAGGCCAACATAGTAAAATAACAAGCATCACAATTTGGACAAACCATAAAAGCAGCAATTTCAATCAACCAATCCTGTAGCAGACAAATTTAGTACTTGGGTGTTTAAAACTCGCTTGAATGGTTGTTTCATTCCATCTCAAGTACCCGTACTCAATGATGCTGATGTAACTCTTGCTTTTAGTTAATGAATTTCCAATTTTCAGCGTGGCAAAAAAAAATCAACCAAACACCAATCTCTTTCTAATAAGCAAAGCCCAAAAAGACGACAATCAAGAACCCTTTTTGGTTGTTATTTTCTCTCTCTTCCCTCGTCTCTTAACCCTCAAACAAGTGCCAAACAAAGAATAAGGTCCATAAAAAGCAAGTAAATCTATCAAAAGTAGAGACAACAAACCTTGATACGAGCATTTCAAAAGAAGCGTGGAAACCTCTTTGGAACTATCAGCGTCGTTCTCGCAAAGCAAAATCCTCACTTTGCTCCGATCGATAAACCCGTCTCCTCGGCCACCACCGCCACCGCCACCGCCACCGCCGCCGCCGCCGTCTTCGCAGTCTCTGTTCAAATTCAGCTCTTTCCGTTCCATGGCTACAACAAAAAAAAGCTCAAAAGCCTCTTCAACTTCGCGTCAACAAAATCGAAACGAAAGGAAACAACACAACCACTAGCGAGCTTCCACGCAAACCCTCCTCGCGACGATCACTGCCTCGGCTAGGGTTTCGCCGTCCGAGCTCGGACTCGCGGACTCCATGGAAGGACCGAATTCCATCCACCGCAGTGATTTCGACTGACTGGCTCGGCGAGTCTTCGAGGCCGTTTCCTTAACGTGCGCACCCGCGGCGCACCTTATCTCAATCCGGTTCCGGCGAGCTCCGGGGACGGAGGATCGAGCGGGTTGAATCGACGGCCGGGATTGGATCGCCGGAGAGTGGCGCACGTTAGCAGAGGAGAGAGAGAGAGAGAGAGAGAATCGGTTCTCAGACAACGCGGAGAGCGAAAGAAAGGGAAGGGAAAAAAAATATAAAAAATTAAGTCAAGCCATTTGTCTGTGCAAATCCAACTATGGCTTTTCTTAAGAGAGAAAAATAAAATAAACCAAAAAAAACAACAACAGCGAGAGAGAGAATAATGGAAGAAAACTCGGAAATGTTTAAGCAGATAAAGTGGTTTATTTTCTTTATTTTCGTTTTCTTTTTTCGAGTAAATAAATGGGGATACCGACGCTGGCTAACGTGCGCATGTAAGATTGACAAATGAAAATCTATGGTTTTGTATTTCTTCATGGTTAATTTACATTTTTGACCCTTGGTGGTGCTTTTGGTGCAATGAGCTGAATTGGATAGGATATTTAATATTAGATGTTTTTAGCTCTATTAGCCCTTGAATTCTTTGTCGAGTGATAGTTTAGTACCTAACTTTTTTTTATTAGCACGAAATACTTTCGAATTATTTTTTCCTTGCAACACCATTAAAAAAGGTAACGAGCATCCAATTTATGACGGATTTTGCACGTAAAACTCAAATGGTGCGTAAAAAAAATAAAAAAACCCAAAAATACCCTTGATTCTTTCTTCAATTACAAGCCCCTAACTTGAATAGAAGCAGCTTCTTTCTTTGTAGTGCAGATAATATTAAAAAAAAAACCTCTATTGTCTGCCATGAATTTGGATGAAGAAGGCTTTGTGCTTTTGCGGAAAACCTTCACGAAGGTTGACATCTTGGACTGGGGCCAACCCTGGACGACAATTTTATGGGTGTAAAAATTATGAGGTATGAATTTTTTATTTTTTTTGGAATAATTTGAATGAGAAATATCTCACTAAACTGGGGTGTGTGTGGTATTCTACTCTTGGTGGTAGTCAAGTTTTGGAATTAAATTGAACCGGCTTAAGCTTTCTTCTTATGGCTTAATTACAACTTACATTAATCATATGGTTTGGTTATAAAAAGTGTTTTTATTTATTTATTATTTTATGCGTATTGATTGTGTTAATTACACGGTATTGGTAGATTAACCTTAAACATGTGATTAATTTTGGAAGTTTGATATGACGATGACTGATGAGAATTATGAGGTATGGGTTTTTTTGTTAAATAATTTGAATGAAAAATATGTCATTAAACTGTCGTGGATTATTCCTTATTTTTCCTTTTTCATGTTGTTAGGGATTCAGTAGTTGTGGGTGCAAATATTTTTGTTGGTATGACCCTCCAATGTGTGCAAGATCAAAGGTGGTCATTCTGGGTTTGTTGAGGAAAGTGAAAGACTTGGAAGCTCAAATCGAAGCTAAAGATGAGACAAATGAAGGAGATGGTGATGGTGAAAAAAATGAGAGAAATGAAGGAGATGGAGGTGGTGGTCATTGAAACAAAAAGGAGTTGTAGCTGGAAGTTTTGGTAGTTGATTGCCATATGTGTGGCATTTATAATGTATATTACAAAAAATTAACCTTGAATGTTGGATGCCTATGTATTAAACTTGAATGTTTCACTGTTAATGTTACTTACAGACGCCAATTTATCTTCCACCCTCTTCATGATATAACACCTTATCATTTCCAAAAGTGTTATTATGAGCTTGTCACGAGCAAGAACAATTACATCATTAAATGACTCGCACAAGTTGTTGAGCAAGATGTCTGAACATGGGTACTCACTAAAATAAGCTCGAGTCCACTGCTTCGGATCAAATTTTGCTAACCATTCCCATGCTTCGACACTATGACTCTTCAACTTTTCCCTCTCTTCGTTGAATCTGTTAGTAACAAAATTAGTTTTCAATCCCTTATTCACATGTACAAACAAAATAAGTTTGAAAACAAAGCGCCTATAGTACCTTGGCTTTGTGGTTGATTTGCAGCGTTCCATACGATTTGCTTGAATAATAAACCTTTATGCAAGACTTTAAGGTTGTTGTAAAGATGATGGACACAAAATCGATGAGAAGCATCACCATATTGTTGTTTAATTGCTTCTATTAGTCCTTTTTGATGATCCGAAATCTAAGTGGTGTTATTAGAGTTGTTGATCTCTAAGTCATCAATGAGTAGACCTAAAAACCACAGCCACGTATCGTAGCATTCTGACTCAACCACAGCATATGCAATTGGATAAATTGCATTATCTGGGTCAATCCCCACAGCAGCTAAAAGTTGTCCTATATGCGGCCCCTTCACAAAACAACCATCCAAGACAATTATAGGTATGCAAGCAGCCCGAAATCCATTCTTGCAAGCAGCCATACAAACATACAACCGTATAAATTTAGGGTTTTGGTCAGCCTCGCTCTCGAGTGAGGTTCACATATCATTTTACTGGCGGAACCAGGATTAGAAGACCTCAACTCTTCACCGTAGTCCCACAGAGATGCATTTTGATCTTTGACCGATCCTCCAATCTTCTTCTGAGCTAGTTTCTTTGCTCTATAATATTGCCACTAGTAACATCAACTTTCAAATCAGCCCTAACATGCTGCTTAAAACCAGCAAAGCTCCAACTTGGATTTGCCCTCCATTGGTTCAAATACTTTGCACACAACCACTTTGAAGTGATATTTTTATCGAGAAATCATTACCACATGTCTCATTGTGGGCCTAATTCAAAGTCTTGATCATAAATGACTCAGTATCTTAAATAACAGATGCATACAAGCTCCAATTATAAGTTTCATCAACTGCACATACGACTTTGATTTTTTCTTTGTTATTCTTGACAAACCATATTTTTTTATTGCTTTGAATGGCATGCTCCTTTAAAGCCTTTTTCAGTGAATATGCTTTTAGAAATATCATTCTAACTTTCAACTCAGTATGACCCATATCAACCTCCTCATTAAACTCACGGTACCTTCTGCTCCTCGGACGATCAAGTGTGTCGATGTCCTCGTTTGAACTCATACTGTCTAACTCATCAGAATCATGACCATCACTATTAGAACTTATATGTTCTTGTTCCCCAATATCTTCTTCGCAGGCCCTACCACTATTATCAACTCCATTCCTTGGTATATAAAACTCATCATCATTCACTTAACTCAAATTCTGAGTCAACCACCTCATCGTCTGCTGCCTTGTCACCCTTTTCAACTTGAACATCCACCAATTCTTCTTCATCTTCGTTGGGAGTAGGAAAAGATTGGAATGACACTTCATTCTGCTCAAATGAGTACTCATCACCACCAACATCAACTTGTAGTGGGACATTCGGTATACAAAAATACACATTCGCAACTCTCACATCCCCCAAACTATTTAGCATTTGCAGCAGGTCTCTATCAGTCAATAGTTGTTCAAATAAGTCTACATTATATCCTCTATCTTTCTTGCAATAATATAGAATGGGTAGAGCATAGCCTAGCTTCTTCGCAAAATAATCTAACTCAAGCAGTGAGATGTAGTCCGTGCTAACCCAATCCAAGAGCATAGTTTCACCCCCACGGTAAGTAATTAAACCTCTGTCTTCAAATAATGCCCCACCATGATGAATTTTCAATGTCATAATTGTTGAATCATTGTCGGCTACAAAAAAAAAAAAAAAAAAAAAAAGAAAAAGACCCAAATAAAGAAGAAATTAAGTTGGCATTTTATCAAACACGTGGGCTTCAACAAACACTTTCTAAATTAAAACATGTGGGTTATATATTACTTGTTACCAGAAAAATCCATATTGGGATATATATTACTTGTTAATTACGTATTATGTATATTAATTGTTCTTGGTTCGTAATTAGGCTTGGGTTATATATTACTTGTCAACCCCAAATTCGACCCAAAAATTTACCAAAATTTAGAACCCTTCTCTGCATAACAAAAAATTCCAACCCTAAACTTAAATACTATCACAAAATTTCGAAATCTCTTCTTGCACGCCGTACAAATTCAACCATAAACAAAAAAAAATTCAATTCTTTGCATACGAATTTAAGCAGCAAAACAAAAACAAAACCAAAACCAAAACAAACAAAGCAAAACCAAATAAAAAAATCCTTACGATATTCGGGTTGACCGGCCCCCGCCTTGCACTCAATCGTCATCCTTGTACCTTGAATCCAGCTTCATTGACCGAATCGAAAAACCCTAGCGCCGACCCAACTTCTCCCTCTCTTTCTTTCTTCGAATCTCTCTTTTGTTTTGGTTTTTTTTTTTGTTTTTCGAAACCCTTCCTCAATGGTTCTAATCGACAAAAAAAAAAATTTTTGAGAAAGGCTGAGTATATTCAGGATATTTTCGGTATTATAAGTAAATATGACCCACGCACATGACGTGCTCTTATTCCATCCTAAATAACGGTGTTGCAAGGAAAAAACAATTCGAGGATATTTCATGCTAATAAAAAAAGGTTGGGTACCAAACTGTCATCCGACAAAGAGTTCAGGGACTAATATAGCTAAAAACCCTAATAGATATTAGTCAAGCAATATGGGGTTGGATATGACGTGTTACTTTTAAAGAATTTCTTAAGCAAATAATAATTTTTTAAATGACATTTTGAGAAAATAGTTAAGAAATAGCTATTTTTTTTACTACATAATAATTAGTAGTATGATTTTATTCTTTATGTATTTATTATGGGTTGATGCCTAATTTTTTTAGGATAATCTATACAAATGACCCCCGATGTTGTGATATCCTTGCAAATTGCACCCTGATGTTTCAAAACTTGCACTCGTGCTCCCTGATGTTTAAAAACATTACATGGTCACCCCTTCCACTTTAATTCTTTAAAAATAGATGAAATCAGGGGATATTGTTAGCGATTATTTTTTTCCGCAAGTATACGGGTCGCACAAGTAATAAAGTGGACTTTGAGTCCGGATATCGTCTCCACAGGGATTGATTGGGTCAGAGATAGGAATTGAGTATTACTTCGATCATCCTACTTGCTATCTAGACTAATTAAGTGAGTACGAGAAATTTAAACTAAATTAAGACTAACTTTAACTAGGCAATAAATTAAATTGACGGTAAAAATAATAAATAAAAGTGGATCCAAGGGTTGATTTCATTCACCTATCTATGCCATTACCTATAAGTCCAATTAATCTAGTTAAGTCATTCCATTAATCTAGAGGTCTAATGTATATCTCATTCACCTCTTCCGAGCGTGAATGAGAATTTACGTGACTAAATTTACCAAGTTGTTATCCCTAACTAACCGGTTAATTAATCACACTTTAAGCCCCCTCTTAAGATTACTTAATCACCTATCTCCTCCCGGTCTCAAGGTTAAATTAGACGTGCATGCTCATACGGGGATTTTATCATACTTTTCCAAGCTATGTTATTCTCCCAAGACAATTAATCATCCACAACAACCTAACCATTCTATAGCTATGGTAAAGGAAAATTGCAAAATGATTAAAAGACAATAAATATCAAGCACCACAATGGAATGAACAAAACATCAATTAATCAACTAAATAGTTCATGGCACTTCAAGGGTGAACTACATCACCCTTGAATCCAAATATCACTCACAAAGTTGTCTCAATAAAAATCACAAAATACAAACACTTCATAGTTCAATAGAAATAAATATAAGAGAAGGGAACAAGAAAATCAAACACTAATGAGCTTAAAAGCTCATAAAAATGGTGGTTGAAGACTTCAAGCTCCCATGGAAACTCTTCTTCCTCCAAGTTCCTCTTTGAGTCTCCAAAAATGGTCTCCTTGAATGGTCTCTCTTCCAATTTCGAGCTCCCCCTCACTTAAGCAAGTTGCCCTAACCTATAGAGTCATCTTGGCCCTTGATTTTACATCCAATGGCTAAATTTGAGCCAAAAATTCGAAGTTGGCATGTGTTGGGCACGTGGTAGGCACAATCTGGAACATTGGTCGCAATGCGACACCATTGCGACACCATTGCAACACCTGAAACAATGACCTTGGTCGCATTGCGACACCATCGCGACACCATTGCGACACCTGAAACACTGACCTTGGTCGCATTGCGATACCATCGCGACACCATTGCGACACCCAGAATTGGGTTGGTCGCGGTGGTGTTGCAATACGCAAAACTAGTCTGCAATTACTGAAATGTTGGTCGCACCGCGACCAAAATAGGTCGCATTGCGACCAAGCAAAATAAGGTCGAACTTTTGGGCCCGATGGCGTGTTTTTGGTGGGCTTTGGGCGCGAGAGACGGGCCTACGGTGCTGTTGTTGGGTGGCTATGCGCGCTTTGGATGCCCGTGATTCGCACGATGAGGTGCCGCCGGGGTATTTTGTGTCCGTCATGGTTACCTTTGCATCGTTGCCATGCCACGAAGCACATTTTACCGTTATGAAATAAATCCTTCGATTATTTTATAGCGATATTTCCATGCTTTGTGCCTCTTTTTGTCAAATTGAGGGTTTAGTCCTACAAAAGCTCAAAGACCACATTAAACAACCTCAAACTTGAGGATTCACATTGGATATTGGTGAAATTCAAGGGTAAATGAGTGTGTAAAACCACACTCATCAGATATGAATATAAAATTTTAAAAAATTGGGGTGTATTTTGAGAAAAGAAGACAACATAAGGGGGTCTTTGTGAAAATAACTATGGAATTAATTATTATAATTTTCTTAATTTGAAGACGTTTGATCCTTAAAAAATTAAACAAGTGTCAACAGATTATTATTACTTTATTAATCTGATCAATTTTTTTACAGATTGTGACACAGATGGCATACTTGTAAGTTTTTAAAACTTTAGGAGGCAAGAATAACAGTTTTGGAACATTAGGGTGCAACTTGCAATAATAGCACAACATCAGGGGCAAATGTATAGATAACCCATTTTTTTAATATTTAGGAATATTGGCCATTTTTATTTGAAACATGAACAAAAAATACTAAAATAGATTCTATTTTAAATAGGAGAAAAATATATAAAGTGCTTTTTGAACTAAAAGTTACCAAACAAGTTCTGGTTGTGTAGTAAAATATAAATAAGTTAACAATTTGCGGATCTAAGAGTATGTTTGGTAGGGTAGATAAGGAGTAAAAATGATGAAGAGTATTCAAATGATGACAAGTTTGGAAGAAGTAGATGATTATAATCCTATAAGTTGTTTGGTAGGAAGGATTGACAGTAAATACTTGTAAATTATTATATTGTTTATTTTTACTATTTGTTAATAATTAGTATTGAGCATAAATTAGACTTTTTATTGCTTAAAATTGAGGGAGAGCATGCATCATTCTAATTAAACATATTACTCTATATTGCACTCAAATAAACCACTATAAGTTGAGTTTCATTTTTTTTTTCTTTATTTATTTCTTCACTCTAATACGAGTTCTCTTGTTAAAGAATGCTCATATTTGATATTTTTACAGTAAACCTCGTACAATTGTCTACGAGAAGTCAACCACAAGTTTGAGGAAGATTGGGATCAAACTCTAAAAAATGCCATAAAAGTCAATGCTAAATTGGGCACTAAAAAATATAAAAATATTATATTTGACATTTGGTTCTCTAATGCATAAATGTTATTTCAAATGCTATTTTGTTATTTTATTATTTTTAGAAAAAAAAAACCTATAAAAATAATTAATCTTAATCAATAATAGAAAAGACTACAAATAATAATAAAAACTTCTTTGCACAAATTTTTTTAATATAATATTAATATTTAATTAAATTACTGCTCTACGTCAAATGCTAATTTTTTTACATTTTGTTATATTTTGTATCAAATTTAATATCATATATAATCATTGTCAAATTTAATATTATATAAGAGAATATTTAGAAATTTGATACCAAAACACAAATTTGATACTGCTCTAAAGTCTAAACAAGTAAACAACCACGCCACACCCTCCACCTATTTCTTAACTAAAATATCTTTTAGGAACCATTCTCCACATATATTAACATTGCCACAAAGGATAGTAATGTAATTAAGCTTTTCTTCACTTTGTAGGTAGGCGTAGGGTTCCCCAAGGCGTATGTTAGAGAAAATGAGGACGTGGCGAGTGGGGTGAGGAGGGGATGAGAGAGAGAGAGAGAATGAGAGAGAGAAAAAGCGTTTTGGAAAAAGCGCATAGGCCATAGAGGAGGACTGTGGCTTGGTGGTCTGGATAGTTTGGTACTGATGGGGAAAAGGCCACGTCACCCGGAGATCTCTTGAAATAAAAAGCAAACCAAAATGTAATCCAAATCCCCAATTGCCCATTTTGGTAGAAGAGAAATAAATTTTGTCAAATAATAAAATAAAATTTTAAAAAATGAGTGTAAATAATTGAAAATCCCCAATTTGGATAGAAAAAGATATTGGCACCAAACGTGGCATGCCAGGTAGGCAAGGACTTGAAAGCTCTTAAGATTAGGCAAAGAGACAATTACGCTTTTGGAAAATGACCAATTTTTGCTCTACGTGTTCTAAAATGTTTTGAGTAGGTACACTTTAGGGATTAAATTAAGACTGACCGCCCAAATTATAATTATAATTGGGAGAAGATAGATTAAATATCGGGGGATTTTGAAGAATGCCCCATTATTGACATAATGATAATCTATACCCCATGTGAGTTGCACTTTTAATTTATACCTCAAAATTTACACTACAAACATAAGATGGAAGGAAATGAAGCACACTACATGGGGTATAGATTATTAAGTGGCATAAAAAATAGCTTTGTTTTGAAATTCTCCCTTAAATATCCCAACTCAAACATCACTGCTTCCAATTTCCAAGCATCAATAAAACTTGACACGTCATTGCATAGTAATGTGTTTCTAGTGAGTTTTTATTTATTTTATTGCCAATTATCATTTAAAATATTTTAAAGAAAAAAAAATCATCGGAATGTCACATCTTAGCGTTAATTGCGAAATATAATTATCAATAATTAATCGTCACACAAATTTTCAAATCAAAATTTCTTGTTATGCAACATTTTAATAATATAATGCATCACTATTATTATGAGAGGATTGGTGTGAACTTATGCATTTTCATTTTGATAAGAATTGTGTTTGCTAAGCTCATGTGATCCCCTCTAATATTTCTTTCCCATCAAGGGTTAATCCTGACCATTTTGCTTGCATTTTAAGACCTTTTTTCCCTACTTTATTTCATATTATTTTATATGTTATTCTTAAGGAAATTTTAAGAAAATAGCCACTGTTTACAAAATAATTTTAAAAAATAGTCGCAGTTTCAAAAAATTTAAAAACTAGCCCTTTCAGAAATTTCTGACACGTGTCAGAAATTTCTTACAGCACATTTTATGTGTAATTTTGTTATTGTCAGAAATTTCTTACAGTGTGTAATGGCTAATTTTTAAATTTTTTGAAACTGTGGCTATTTTTTGAAAACACACAGTTCAAAATAGCTATTTACCTAACTGACCCTATTCTTAAATGGTAAGTTTCTAGTTGTTGTATAGGTCAATAACGGAAAGGAAAGGGAGAATTGCAAAAGAGAGAAAAAAAAAGTATAAGTGTCTGTTAGTAATTTATACTTCTCTTGATTCTTGCTCTTTGTTTATACTATATAGTGTAAAAGTAAGAGTAGAAATTTTAAGGTCAGTTAAACAATTGGCCATTTTAAAAATAAAATTTGAAGGATTTAGCCATAACATAATATATATGCGTATAAAAAGTGTAACATTAAATGTAACGTTACATCTAACATAAAATGTAACACATGTAACATTATGTAATGTTACATGTAATAAAATATTACATGTTATGGCTAAATCCTTAATTTCGACATTTTAGGGCTAAATCCTAAAAAATTACCCATAAGTTTGGTTAAATGCCTAAAAACTCTAAATTTTAAGTATAAATTAAAAAGGATAAAGTTTAATAGTATATCGAAAAATGATCATTTGTCAAAATCTTCCTTAAAGAAATTGTATGTGAATTTTGCCTCGAGAGATAATTCGGGTGATTTAAGCCGTTCAATATAAAGATTGAAGTTCTAAATTCAAATATTGATGGTGTACTTTTTCATAAATGAAGATGCATAAAAAGTGATTTGGATATAAGATCTTTAGTAGTATAGACTATTTCTTAGTCATTCTTAAAAATTTTTCTAAATGAAATTAAGATTTGTGAATGCTTTAATTCGTATATAATTCTTCCAAAAAAAATGTAAGTGAATATTTGGTTAAACAAAATAAAGTGCAAGTGTTAGTGGTGCACTAAAGACATAGATCCACTATCATCCTCATTGGACGCTGAAGTTAGAAAATTTTATTTATAGCAAAAGTTGCTTCGTTGTTAGCCACAGGATATTTAAGTTATATATTTTTTCCCCTTTATAAATGATTGGAGAAGCATTGAATCAATGGAAAGTTTTCAATACAAAAATGGTCAAAGAAAAAAAAAATAAGAAAGAAAACAATAACAAAGAAAAGGGAAAGAATCTAGAAATATCTCATACAAAAGAGAAGTCTTTGGGCATTTATTTATATCTCTGTCTATTTATTTTCTTTTTCCAAAATGGACCACATTATAGCCTAATATTTGTTGTTTGAGCACTAAAATGAGAATAAATGAAAGAAAATACTACGAACAAATAATGTTACAGATTTTAGGATGAGTTGCAAAAATAGGCCAAAATTAAATGTTTATTTTAAATGATAGCCTATGTTTTAAAAAATTAAAAAAATAGTCATATTGCGAATTGTATAACAGAAAAGTGTCATATAAAATATAACAGATCTATAAATATTTGTAAGATATTATATAACACTTCAAAAAATAATGAGTAAAACTTGAAGTGTTATATAATATCTTATAAATATTTATAGATCTGTTATATTTTGTATGACACTTTTCTGTTATACAATTCGTAATATGACTATTTTTTTAATTTTTTAAAATGGGCCGAACTTTAAAAACAAATTTTATTTTTGGCTATTTCTTACGATTTCCCCAGATTTTAACACTTTAGTAAAAATAATTGAATTTTTAATTACTTTCTATTTTATTATTATATAATATTTATTTATGTTTAGATGTTAAAATCTTATTTGAAAGATAAAGAAAGAGACAAAAAAAAAAAAGGACATAAGATCTGAATTCGTAAAATAGGGGATGGAAATTTGTTTTATTGAATAAAATCTTTTCAAAATTTTTCACATCGTTTGGGAAAGAAGTCAAACCTTTTGAAGATAGCTTGATTCTTGTTTATTAACCAATCAAAAGCCTTTACTCGCGCATTGTTTTTCTTGTTTGTTAACTGCAATAGAAATAGGCATAAATTTTACTTTTGTCCCTTGTACTGTAGATATCATTTCACTTTAGTTCTTATACTTAAAAAATGTCATATTGACAGTTTCTAAACTATAAAAATAATTCGAAATGGTCCCTCTGTTTATATTTCGTGTATTAATTGAGTGACATGTAGCATTTTAAAGAAACGTAGTAGGGGTCAAACCAGTTTCGGTTATCGGTTTTTTGGCCATTTTTTTAACTGAAACCGAATATTCGATTATTAGAAAATGATAATTGAAAACCGGTTGTTTTTGGGCGAAAATCGAATTTAACCGAAATCGAATTTTTGGTTTTTTAATTCGGTTTTTTGGTTAATAACCGGTTTTGATTTTTTGATTTTTTTAATTCAATTTTTTAGTTTTTTAATTCGGTTTTTTGATTAAAAAACCGATTATTAGGTTAAAAAAACTAATTATTCGATTAAAGAAATCGATTATTCGGTTAACAAATCGATTATTCGGTTAAAAAACCGATTTTTTTTCAAAAATTGATAATTTGGTTAAAAAAACCGATTATTCGGTTTTCAATATTCTAAATCGAATAACCACACTGAATTTTCGGTTAATTCGGATTTTAAGCACCGAATTTTCGGTTTTTTAAAAAATTCGGTTTTTAAAAAATTCGGTTAATTTTTTCGACTTTTCAGTTTTTTCGGTTTTAATTTTCAGCCCTAAAATGTAGTGGACTAGATTACATTATAACCCCTAATAAAATAATTTTATATTCACTATTTATTTCTTAACCCTTTTTTTATTTTTTACATTTTTTCATTTTTGATATCAATAAAACTTTAAAAAAAAAAACACACACACACACACAATCCCTCTCTAGGGTTGGTGATCCCAATAAAGTAAAACTTGATAAATTGATAACTTCGATTTAATATATATGTATATATATATATTTTTTTTTGAGTTTTGGATTCGGGTTCAATATGCTAAATTAATAATTCGATAAATTGAGCATGTCATGTTAGATTTATGAGCATCAATAAATATTACGCATTATTCAATTTATGCATCTTTAAATCTCGCACCATTGCAAGAAACCATTGTTACCATAAAACTTGTAGATAGATCTAGCACATATCCTAAATGATAGTTACATATGTTTTAGTGAAGGTTAATGAATTTGCCTTTCTATGTGCTTGATATGATAGATGACACGTCTACGTCGATCATTCGCCAATACGGCTAGGACAATAATAGATGTTTGAAGCAACAAAAGGAATACAAGCTTCAACATCTTTGAAGCAACAAGGTACCTAAGTGATTTAGATCTTGTCCACAAGACTTTAGGTCATTGATGCTTGTCCAAAGAGAGCCTTTGACTAGTATGGAGAAGACAAGATGGGCAGGGCCATTGGAGGGTCACATGAGGAAGCAAAAGCAGCATGGGAGATGATGAGGTCGAACTCCCCGATGAGGGAGAAGGGGGACGACATGGGGGATGAGCGACAGATCCACTCGTCGAGGAAGTTTTTTCAACTTTAATTGTACTTTTGTGTTCTTATTATACATTGGAGATAATGCAGGGACAATGCATGAATTAAGTGTTAGGGGAGAGAACATGTTATCTTTATTTTAGGATTTATTTTTGCATAATTTCATCCATTAGGTTGTTTTAATTTATTTGCTTTTATGATGATTTATTTTTAGGTTGTTTGTTTAGGAGAAACTGTGGACCATTGATTCAATGGTGTTGATAAGACTTTGATTGCAAAATAAGCCTCGTTGGAATGAATTCTGCATTTTGTAGTCTTAGTACTCGAATATGCTATTTGTCATTCCTATGCTTGAAAAGTTTAAGCAAGTGCGTCTCCTTGTTTAATCACAACCACTAACACTTAGAGAGGAATTATGCAGCGCATGTAAGCTTAGATTTGATTGATTGATTGACACTCGAGGCAAAGTCCCAGGAAATTTGAACTTAAAGGATGATTTAAAACATTTTTGGAAATTGAGCCTTTCTAGCCCACCTTGAATGTATTGGATTCATAGTCTCCCATTTAAACCTTATGTGTTTTTCCGTTGTTATCAACTTAAGCCTAGCCAAATAATACAATCCTTACCCGTGCTTTAAGTGTCATAGCGACTAGACATAGAGCGAACCCTAGGTTATTATACAAAAAAAAAAAGTTTTCGATCTAGGTTAAAAAGAAAAAAAAAAGGAAAAAAAAAAACCCAATTCTCCTATGAATTAAACTATAGAAATCATAAAGTGAGGGAATTGGTAGAGGAAAAGAAAAGAAAATAAAAGTGGCAAAATAGGAAAGATCACTAGACTTAGATCAGGATTGACATATATACTATGGTACAACTTAGATAGCTCATCCCCTAAGAAAAAAAGTTGACACTCGAGAGTTTTGAGTCACTATATCAAAAATATCTGAATCTTAGCGTAGCCTAACGGTACAAGCTAAACAAAGAACTATAGACCCCAGATTCATTTTGACGTATATTAGTGATGAGTGACGATACAACAAATTCTAGATTATTAGTTTGACCATTTTAATAAGCTCCATTCTTAAATTTAGCAGTTTAAAATCACTCTCTACCATAAAACTCTTACTAAAAATTTACTAAAAAGTTCTAGATTATTAGATTAACCGTTTTAGTAAACTCCATTTCTTTAATTTAACAATTTAACATCGTTCCCTACTATAAAACGCCCGCCAAAAATTCTTCCAAACAAATGCTGGAAACAAAAACACTCCAACGGCACAAATGTACATTTACTAAAAGGTGACTTCAGGAACCAATGAGAATGGGTCAAACCGACCAAATAAATTATATTTGAAGTATTTAAAGGTGTCTCCATGGAATAGACGAAAAGATGGCCAATTATCAACATAAGATTACATTACATTTCAAATCTTGATCAACAAAGGTCACCCATCAACAAAGTTTTTTCCATCCCTACTTTGCGAACATGACAAAGATAAATAAAGCTATAATATTCAGTCTACTTGATGTAAGCTTTACAAGGCCATCAATCCTATAGAGGATTATTCGTAGACCATTTTTTGGCTTCCTCGTCTCTCTCATCCGCCCGAATGGATAATCAGTTGCTTCGCCACCAACCGTATTCCCGCTTTCTGCTGATAATCGTATGGTTCCACTGAGAAAAATGCGTCGACAAAGATCCCCGGTCTGAAAAATGTATTAAGCTCCGACGCATCAAATTTACTGAACACTAGCCTCTGCACAGAGCCGGAATTTTCTTTCTGATATATTGCAATCTCACCTACTTCATTTGGTATGCTGTAGTAATCCAAAAAAAAAAAATTTGTCAGGATAGCTTTCACAAAACGGAAACATGATGCAACACTAGTTCCATATCGCTTGCTGAGATGAAAAACATACCGGATTCTAACTCTTGGGTAGTTGAAGCCACTCTTTCGGTTGACGACAGGTCTCCACTCAGAGCCACTGCCAGAATCAAGAGAGAGCTTCTGGGCAATGCCATTGCACGAGTCGAGAACCCCGCACAAACCCGGTGTTGCGTCGACCACAAAATTCAACAGCGGCCTGCCGGCATGATCAACATACTTGGTGCTTATTCCGAATCGCACTTTCAGACGAGGACATTGAAGCTGCAAAGTATTATCATTATGCATTAACTTGATCTTCTGACTCCCGTGATACAGTGATTCAAGGGAGGCACTGATTGAAGGAATAGAAACTTCATTGGGATCTAGAAATTCTGCAGAGCTGCCACTACAGTCACCAACAGGGAGGCTTGATTCCTGTGACATCAAACAGTCAATTTTCACATGACGAACAAAAAACATGCCTGTCAACATATCACTTCACTTATGCACCTTGCTCAAAGGCTATAGAATGAGGATAGCATGGTCAAATACGGATTGGGAGGTCTTATTTTTAAAGTGAACGGTCATAGAACAATAGAAATAATGAAGCAAATATGCATGATACACAAACAAGATTGATAAGCAGCAATGCTGGTGATAACATACTGAACTCAGACCCCTTGTCATTTTCAATCCCAACCAGACGCCGAAATAAATCAAACATGGTAGCATCACATAACGTTGCTGGAAACTTGATAAAAGTCTTTTGATCAGAATACTAAATTTTCTAGGTAAGTTGGTGGAATGAATGCTCTAATGTTAACAAGCTAATAAATTTCCTAATCAAAGACACCAGTTCTGGGACATGGATTTAACTGAAGCACCTTCAGAAAAGTAAAAGGCTAACAACATATAATATGAACCAGTTTTCCTTGACATTTACACTCTATCAATCGCTTCTAATGACAACACACCAAGAATATGATTAAGAATGATAAAGTTAAAAGGAAATCTAGGGACTTAAAGCTACAACTGGCTCTTATGCGATAGACTACAATCACTGAAAAACTAATCAGAACCAAATAAGTCTTCAAAAAAATATACTTGTCAAGTCGCCCAGATTTGTTCCGGAAAAAAGGTTCATTGAATATTGATAAGAGTGCGTCACAAGGAAGAAAGTAAGGTAGTTTAGTAACTTTATTCAAAGACAAAACATAACGATTGCGAAGAATGGATGAGCTTAAGACACCAATTTTCGATTAATGATGAGCCAAAACAACAACAACTGATACAAAATTACAAATAAAACAAATAAAAGAAGTATGAGGATGACCATGATTTATCAATCAAGGATGGTCAGTCTTTACCAAGAACAGAACAGTTGCACAATACTTGAGAACTTCAAGATTCATTCGGACATCATCCAAGCTCCTAAAGAACCATCAAAAAAGGGATTAAACCATCAAACTGATCGAGAAAAAAGACCAATCAAACTAAAGCAAAGTAGGTTTGCAAAGTAGTCTGTACCTATGTGTTTGCTGTCCAAGCCCAAAATACGTCGCAAGAGTAGCCATCTGCACATGGAAATGATCAAAATTTTATAGCAGAAGATCTGTCAATCATGTCTTACATGCCACACCACGGTCATAAATAATTACAAACACAAGATGGGAATGACGGTCAAAGGAAAGTCAAGTACAAAGGAAATTAAATGGTTGACATTCCATATATCATTTTCATTAAAAGGTGTTGTGCTAATCCCTCCCGCGTAACAAGCAGGAGGGAAGTACGTGTGAAGACTTAAGCCAAGCTTAAGTGAACTGAAATAGAAAAAAGAAAAAAAAGAATGGCTTAAAGCCATTTACGTTGTTGACATGGGCTTTCATGTCCAAAAGCCCACATGAGCATATATAAACCAAAAACAATATTTTGGTTTGTCGCAGAGTGATATGCGATTTGGTGAGGAGAGAAAAATCGCAGCCGTGTGAAGTCGGGAATAGCCGCACGAAGACAGAGAGAGTGAGGGAGAAAGAGAGAGAGAGACAAAAGATTTGGAAAAAGAAATTATGATATTTTTGTGGTATTTTTTACATTAAAGAACACAAGATTATTGGCTAATCTTCGTCTAATCTTTGCGAGATTTGAGTATATCATTGGTGGCGGTTTGGGCACCGAGACTAGTGGGTCGAATCATATAGTCTTCTCTTTGATAATTTATTTTGGTGAGATTTATCAAACTTTGTGTTTGATGATTATTGCCAATTACCACCAAATTAGTGAGGCTTGATTGTTGATACTTGATACCTCTAAGTATTTTCTAGAGAAAACTTGGTGTACCAATTATTTGATTAGTGGAGATTTTTAGGTGGCTTATGAGTCCTGGTTTTTTACTCTCTATTTTGAGGGTTTTCCACGTTAAAATTTGGCATCATAAGTTTTGTTAATTGTGTTATTTATTTTCGTTGATTTATCTACTTGGTTTGCGTTGTCTATTTGATTACACAAAGAGGGAAAAATGATTTTATTTATTTTGCTGTGATTTTTCTGAGACGATAATTATTGAATTTTTTCCAATAAAAGAGTGGCGAGTAAGAAAGATGGAGAGTATTATGACGATCAATCAAGTTGTTTGGTTGGAAAAAGAAAGAGATAAAACAACATATGATGGTTATTTGTCCAAAAATTACTATATTGTCTATTTCTACGTCCGTCAATTATTAACTTAGAGACTAAAATAGTGCTTTTAAAAGAAACCGAGACGGATTTTCAAATCCATCGTGGACCAGGAGGATGAGCTCTCCCCCTCTACCTCTCCATCTTTCCCACCCGCAATGTAAAATCATTATTTGGCAAACAAGAAAAAAGAATTCCAAACCGAAACAATTTGTTAAACTTAATGACTTATTTTAGCAAGAAATTCAGTTTCTTTCCAACATAATATGTTACATTCATTCGCAATTTGTCCCATTAGTTAGCAAAACATGTCGGTTCGAAAAGATTGTTCCTTCAGGGAAGGAGATAGAGCATAGTACCTTCATGTCACCAGCTCTGCGTCCAAACCTTTGAGTCAACAATTCCAAGGAATCAATTGCACCCTTCGGCTCCGGCGCCGGCCGTCCAATATCCGCAAACGCCTCGCGAATCCGAGCACAGTCGAAACCCAATATGTTGTGGCCTGCCCATATCCTCCCTGAGAAACCAAAAGAAGCAACTATCTTTCAGTACCAAAAAGAAAAAAAAAAAGGTGAATTTGTAATACAACGTTTGGTTGCCAAGAAAAATAGAATTGTCACAAACGAGCTCTTTATCTTCCGTCAAAATCGCGCCACAATATTACAAAAAAATTAACAATACAAATCTTGACAACCCGACAGAAAGGAATATCTTTTAACCTCCATAAATAGTTCCCGGCAATATTTTTTGTGTCTTTCGATCCTCAATTTTCCATAAACCAAACTGAGAGGGGAAAGAGAGAGACCGTGGAGAATGTCGTAGACGGTGTCGGCGATGTCGCGGAAGGTGGGCGCCGAAACGACGTCGTCGTGGGAAATGCCGTTGCTGAGGACGGTGAGAGAGGCGATGAGAGAGAGGTCAGAGGGTCTGACGAGCGTGGAGTAGCTCCGGAGCTCGACCAGCTTCCTAGGGCAGACGAGGATGGACCCGAACTCCAAGATGGCGCGGCGATGGCCGGGCGGGCTGGGCAGGGTGGTCTCCACGTCGAAGAAGGCGATCTCGTAGCGCTCCTCGCTCGACGCCATTGATGATTTCTGTGGCAGTGAGTTCGAGGAAAGAGAGACGAAGAAGACGATGATGAGAAAAAACCCCTCGAAATTTGCGTATATATAGCCATAGGGGACGCTGAAACACTGTGGATTTCTTCTTCACTACGATTTAGTAGATTGCTTCTTCGCTACGCCAAAACAATGGTCTTGTTTTGCAATTCCCTCCAAAACAAAAGCAAAAGCAAAAGCAAAAGTGGAGTAGCAAAGTGTAATGTTATAAAAGAAAAACAGATTAATAGCATTAGCATGGTAAAGAAAAGGAGGACAATTCTACCTTGGGGAAAGCTATTTTGACAGACTGGTGGAGAAAGTTCGTTTTGGACCGTTGATTTAAGTGTGAGGGAATTAGTAGAAAAAAAGAAAAGAAAAAGAAAGTAGCAGAGTAAGGAAAGATCACTAGCCTCACATCAGGATTGACATGAATACTAGCCTTAAAGATAGCTCATTCCCCAAGGAAAAAATTTATTCACTCGAGAGTTTTGAGTCACTATAAAAAAGTTACCCTTTGTTTTTCACATTTATTTTATCCATTTTATTTTATTTTATTTTATTTTTGTAAGTTTCGTTTGGCCCCCTATTCTAACCATTCCATCCATTCTATTTTTTCATTTTTTTCAACTTTCTCAATCCTCCAAATCATACCATTCCATTTTATTTTTTTCAACTTTCCTAACTCTCCAAACCATTTCATTCCATTTTTTTCAACTTTTTAAATTCCTATACAATATTTCTAACTTTATGTTTGGGCAAACTATTTTACCTAGGGGTGCAATTTTGGAATTCCATGGAATGAATTCATGGAATAATCATGGAATAAATAGTGCAATAGTCGGGTAAAATCCGGGTAATTACCCGGATTTTTTTTTTAAAAAATTAATTTTTTTTTTGTCATGATTAAAAAATATTGTACAATATATAATTTTTCCGGGTAAAAATCGGGCAAAAAGCATTCCAAAATTTTTTCGGGTAAATCCCGGGTAAAAAGCATTCCAAAATTTTTTTTTAATTCCGGGTAATTTTCGGGTATATACCCGGATTTACTATCCGGGTAATTTCCGGGTAATACCCGGATTTTACCCGGTAATTCCACCGGGTAAAATTTTACCCGGTTACTATTCATTCCATATTTGCATGCCTAATTTTACCCATCCCATTTTATTTCTTGGGATGGTCAAAATGGTTTGAAAATAGTTTGGAAAATAGTTTAGAAAATGATTAGAAAAATGAGTAGAATGGTTTGACTTTGCGAATTTTGAGGTGGCATAAATAGTTGAGATTTAAGGATATTGTATAGGGATTTGGAAAGTTGAAAAAAAAAAAGATTGAAAAAAAATGAAATGAAATGGATTGGTTTGTAGGATTAAAAAGTTGAATGGTTTCGAATAGTATGGGATGGAATGAGATGGTTTGAGAGGGGTTGCCAAACATGGGATAAATCTCAACCATTTATACCAGCTCGAAATTATTCTAATTATTTTCCAAACCATTTTCAAACCATCCAAGAATGGTCAAAAAAGAGCAAAATGATTTCCCTGTTATTAGATTAACTTTTTTATTAAGCTCCATTTCTTAAATTTAGCAATTTAAAATCGCTCCTATCATAAAACGCCACCGAAATTTCTTCCAAATAAATGCTAAAAACAAAAAAACACTCCAACCGCACAAATATACATTGTTTAGCAAAAGGTGACTTCAGGAACCAATGAGCATGGATCAAGCCGCACTAAATAAATTTTATTTTAAGTATTTAAAGGTGTGTCCATGGAACAGACGAAAGAGATGGCAATTATCAACATAAGATTATATTACATTTCAAATCTTGCTCAACAAAGGTCACCCATCAACAAACTTTTTTCAATCCCTTTCTTTGCGAACATGACAGAGATAAATAAAGCTATAATAACAAATCTTCACATGTC
Source organism: Boehmeria nivea var. tenacissima (assembly GCA_018132145.1). Taxonomy (NCBI): domain Eukaryota; kingdom Viridiplantae; phylum Streptophyta; class Magnoliopsida; order Rosales; family Urticaceae; genus Boehmeria; species Boehmeria nivea. The sequence continues at coordinate 7,608,265 of CM030882.1, forward strand.
AGTCTACTTTTTTTTTTTTGGCTAAGAACACATGTCAGTCTACTTGATGTAAGCTTTACAAGGCCATCAATCCTACAGAGGATTAGTCCTCGACCATTTTTTGCCTTCCTCGTCTCTCTCATCCGTCTGAATGGATAATCAGTTTCTTCGCCACCAACCGTATTCCCGCATTCTGCTGATAGTCGTATGGATCTAGTGAGAAAAATGCGTCGACAAAGATCCCCGGTGTGAACAATGTATTAAGCTCCGACGCATCAAATTTACTGAACACTAGCCTCTGCACAGAGCCGGAATTTTCTTTCTGATAGATCTCCGTCGCATATATTGCAATCTCACCACATACTGCAGTTGGTATGCTGTAGTAATCCAGAAAAATTAAATTGTCAGGATAACTTTCACAAAACGGAAACATGATGCAACACTAGTTCCATATCGCGTGCCGAGATTAAAAACTTACTGGATTCTAACTGTTGGGTAGTTGAAGAAGCCACTCCTTCGGGTAACGACAGGTCTCCACTCAGAGCCACTGCCAGAATCAAGAGAGAGCTTCTGGGTGATGCCATCGCACAAGTCGAGAACCCTGCACAAACTCGGATTTGCATCGACCACGAAATTCAACCGCGGCCTGCCAGCGTGATCAACAAACTTGGTGCTTATTCCGAACCGCACTTTCAGACGAGTACATTGAAGCTGCAAAGTATTATCATTATGCAATAACTTGATCTTCTGAGTCCCGCGATACGGTGTTACAAGGGAGGCACTGATCGAAGGAATAGAAACTTCATTGGGATCTAGAAATTTTGCAGAGCTGCCGTTGCATTCCCCAACAGAGGGTGTCGAAGACACACTGGGTGACTCTTGAATGGATTTCTCCTCCATATTGAAATCTCCTTGATGGGACTCGATAGTAATTTCAGGGCTGAGAGTTGTCATGTTGAAAGGGTCTGAGTGGTATGTGTTAGCTTCAACCAGATTAGCCATAAGCGATGATATTGGGTGATTTTCAACCATTATTTGCGAGGTGGAAGATGATGCTGGGCCATTTTCATATGCAGGGGTGTTCACGTTGGGGCTTGTTTTCTCGGGAGACGATTTTCCGTTACTACGACTTCTTGTAATGGCATTTGGAGAAACCCAACTATTTTCTGTGAATATGTCAGGAAGGCTTGATTCCTGTAACATCAAACAGTCAATTTTCACATGACGAACAACATATCACTGCACTTAAGCCCATGGCCAAATCTGGATTGGAAGGTCTTAATTTTAAAGGAAATGGTCAGAGAACTAAAGAAATAATGAAGCAAATATGCATAATATCCACAAACAAGATTGATAAGCAGCAATGCTGGTGATAACATACTGAACTCAAACCCCTTGTCATTTTCAACTCCAACCAGATGTCGAAATAAATCAAACATGGTAGCATCACATAACGTTGCTGGAAACTTGATAAAATTCTTTTGATCAGAATACTAAATTTTCTAGGCAAGTTGGTCTCTAATGTTAGCTAGCTAATAAATTTCCTAATGGAAGTCATCAGTTCTGGGACAGGGATTAAACTGAAGCACCTTCAGAAAAGTAAAAGGCTAACAGCATATGAACCAGAATTCCTTGACAATACACTCTATCAATCACTTCTAATGACAACACGCCAAGAATATGATTAAGAATGATAAAAGTAAAAGGAAATCTGGGGACTTAAAGATACAACCGACTCTTATACGATAGACTACAATCACTAAAAAACTAATCAGATCCAAATAAGTTTTTTAAAAAATATACTTGTTAAGTAGACGAGATTTGCCCTAGGGGGCGTAGCTTAGGCGGTAAGTAGCTAATGTTTATAGCTGCATGTTTCTGGGTTCGATTCCTAAGGAGGTAGGTAGAAAAATAGAAATTAATTTGGGTCTCGGCCCACCCTCATACCTTTTAAAGAAAAAAAAAAAAAAAAGTAGACAAGATTTATTTTGGAAAAAGGTTAATTGATTATTGATAGAGTGCGTCACAAGGAAGAAAGTAAGGTAATTTAGTAACTTTATCCAAAGATAAAACATAAAGATTGCCAAGAATTGATCAGCTTAAGACACCAATTTTCGATCAATGATGAGCCAAAACAACAACAACTGATACAAAATTACAAATAAAACAACTAAAAGAAGTATGGGGACGACCATGATTTATCAATGAAGGATGGTTAGTCTTTACCAAGAACAGAACAGTTGCACAATACTTGAGAACTTCAAGATTCATTCGAACATCATCCAAGCTCCTAAAGAATCATAACAGAAGGGATTAAACCATCAAACTGATTGATAAAAAGACCAATCAAACTAAAGCAAGGTAGATTTGAAAAGTAGTCTTTACCTATGTGTTTGCTGTCCAAGCCCAAAATACGTCGCAAGAGTAGCCATCTGTGCATGGAAATGACCAAAATTTTATAGCAGAAGATCTGTCAATCATGTCTTACATGCCACACCACAGAGCTAAATGATTACAAACACAAGATAGGAATGATGGTTAAAGTAAAGTCAAGTGCAAAGGAAATTAAATGGTTGACATTCCGCATATCATTTTCATTGGAAGGGCGGCGAGCAAGAAAGATGTAGAGGATTATGATGATCAATCAGGTTGTTTGATCTGAAGGAGGAAGAGATGAAAAGACATATGACAGTTATTTGTCCAAAAATTACTATATTGTCTATTTCTTTCTATATCGGTTAATTATTAACTTAGAGGATAAAATAGTGTTTTTAAAAGAAACCGAGACAGATTTTAGAATCCTTCATGGACCAGGAGGATAAGCTCTCCCCCTCTCCTCTCTTTTCCAACCAAACAAAATGATTGCATCTATTCCTCTACCTCTCCATCTTTCCCACCCTCAAACCATATTATTTGGCAAACAAAGAAAAGGAATTCCAAAACTGAAACTTGGTTAAATTTAATGACTAATATTAGCAAGAAATTCAGTTTCTTTCCAACATAATAAATAACATTCATTCGCAATTTCTCCAATCTGTTAGCAAACCATGTCGGTTCGAAAATATTGTTCTTTCAGGGAAGGAGATAGAGCATAATACCTTCATGTCACCAGCTCTGCGTCCAAACCTTTGAGTCAACAATGCCAACGAATCAATTGTACCCTTCGGCTCCGGCGCCGGCCGCCCAATATCCGCAAACGCCTCGCGAATCCGAGCACAGTCGAACCTCAGTATGTTGTGGCCTGCCCATATCCTTCCTGAGAAACCAAAAGAAGCAACTATCTTTCAGTACCCAAAAAAAAAATTGTAATACTACGTTTGGTAGCCAAGAAAAATTGTCACAAACGAGCTTTTATCTTATGTCAAAATTTCGCCAAAATATTACAAAAAAATTAACAATACAAATCTTCATAACCCAAAAGAAAGGAATATTCTTTAGCCACCAGAAATACACGAATTAACACCATATTTTTTGTTTTTCGATCCACAATTTTCCATAAACCAAACTGAGAGCAGAGAGAGACCGTGGAGAATGTCGTAGACGGTGTCGGCGATGTCGCGGAAGGTGGGCGCCGAAACGACGGCGTCGCGGGAAATGCCGTTGCAGCGTACGGAGAGAGAGGAGATGAGAGAGAGGTCGGAGGGTCTGACGAGCGTGGAGTAGCTCTCGAGCTCGACCAGCTTCCTAGGGCACACGAGGATGGACCCGAACTCCAAGATGGCGAAGCCCTGCCCCGAACGGCTGGGCACGGTGGTCTCCACGTCGAAGAAGGCGATCTCGTAGCGGTCCTCGCTCGGCGCCATTGATGAGTTCTGCGGCGGCGAGTCTGAGAAAAGAGAGACGGAGATGATGAGAGGGAAAAATCCCGCGAAATGGGCGTATATATAGATATAGTGGGACGCTAATAGGATGGTTTCTTTCGGCTGTGTAGAGATTGCTTCTTGGCTACGACTTGGTATTGTATTTGTTGGGCCGTTAATTGGCCTCCTTTCGTTGCGAGAATTTTAAAATAAAGACACTTTTGATGGGGACATTTTGAGAGAGGCTTTATTTCTATGTGCGTTGTGTTTTTAATTTATAATTCAAAATTATATTATAAATATAGAGTAAAAATAAAAAGAGTATATCATTTATGATATAGTTTATTTAGTGGTATAAAATGATTTTATTTTGAATTTTTTTTTTGATGTCACTTAATCATCTATACCCTAAGTAATGCGCTTCTTTTGTTTCCACTTTATGTTTGTAGTATAAATTTTAGGGTAAATTAAAAGTATAGCACACATGAGACATAGAGTATCATTGTGCTAAGATTGAGACATTCCTCAAAATCCCTGACTTTCATTTGGGTTCGTCAAAATCTCCTTGATAAGTAACGTATAAAAGAAAGGGGAAATTTTGAAAAATGCCACTTGTAAACGGCTTGTTTTGAAAGTTTGTGGTCTATTCACTTTTTAGTAGTGAATTTGATCGAATTGTCTTTTTTTTTTTTTTAAATAAATGAGAAAGACAAAGGATGGAAGGGGGGTAACATAGTAATTTGATAATAAAAAAAATGACATGACATACAAAATAGTGACATATGTTATAAACTTTGAATGTCAAATATAGCATGAGATCATATTTTCTCAAAAGGAAAGTAGCAAAGTGCAATAAAAAGAAATATAGATTAAGAACGTGGTAACAAAAAAAAAAAAAGAAAAAAAGAAGACATTCTTCAAAATATCTTATGTGTGGTTCTACGGTTGATTTTGTTTTTGTTTTTGTTTAACACTTTTAATTTATATTTCTATTGTTATGCTATAAACAAGGGTAGAAAGTAAAGGAATACATAATTTAAAGGCATAAATTATAGTGAATACTCGATTTTTATTACCTAATATAAATTAATACCCAATTTATTAAAAAATATAACAAAATACTAAAGTGATTGAATTATTTACATAGTGGTAAGTGGTAGTAATTAACTTAGTTACCAAAAGCATGTGTAAGTAATTAACGAATTGACTAGTTACTCAATGACTTCAAAATTTAGGTATTTATTTTATTATTATATAAATTTTGAGTATTTCGCTACTTCACCAAATTATTAATAATGCATTATTCTTCAAATCATATCTCAAAAATAAAATCAATTTAAATTTAGGGAGCACTTGGAAAATAAAATACTTAAAAGAGAGTATTATTTAGCATTCTTACGTATGATTTGTTGTACAACTTTTTTTTTTTTTTTGTGCAAAGAATTTGTTGTATTACTTAACCTCATTTTATAGTATAATGAGTACAAAATAAATTCCTTTAAAAAAAGTAGTATAGAAAATATAAATAAAAGAAAAGGTAAACAATTAAGTTTCTTTTTTTTTTTGGGTTAAATTTGATCATTTATATATATTAATGATCAAATTTGTAAAAAGTAACTAAAAGATATTTTGAAGGAGACAAAAAAGAGGATACTTTTTTTTTTCTGAGAATACTTTATGTCCATAAAGTTTAAAAAATTTCAATTTACTATCCTGAAATTTGAAATTCAAAGGTTTAGGAATACTTCTAACTTTGAAAAAATGCTAATCTCGTGAAGGAGAAAGAATAATATTCAAATATGAAAAATGTACGTTATCACAATTATAATTTTTATGATAAAATATTATCAAAGTGATAATTAGTTTACTTGAATAAAGTATATATTTTTTGTTTAGTTTAAAAAAAATAACATTACAAAAACATCATTATAAATACGTAGAATTTCAATGAATACAGAGAATACTCATAGTATTTTTTTATATATTTTTTGAATCATTAGTGAGGCTTAGATAAATAGTTAGTTTGTTTTGTGAGTTTTTTAGGCATTTAACCAAATTTTTGGGTAATTTTTTTAGGATTTAGCCATAGTTTCACGAAATTAGGGATTTAGCCATAAAATGTAACATTTTTTGTTACATGAAACATATATACGCGTAAAAGTGTAACATTTTATATTACATTTTACAAAAAATGTTACATGTTTTACACGTATATATGTTACATGTTACAAAAAAATATTACATACTATGGCTAAATCCCTAATTTCGTGAAACTATGGCTAAATCCTTCAAACTTTACCTTTAAAATGGCTAATTGCTTAACTGGCCATTGTTTTGTCAATACTATTAGCGGACAATACATAGACTATTCACCTAATAAAAAAAAATTATGGATAATTTTTAAATATGATTTGAAACGTACTAATTAGCACAACTTTCTGCCATGTCGCAAACTTATAATTAACGAGGTTTTAAAAAAGAAAAAAAAAAAGAGTGAGAAAATTTACTCTGGCTATTACGATCGGAGGTTGGTAAGTTGAAAACCTTGATTTGTTTGAGGAAATCCATGCATGGAAGTAAATGGAAATGTAGGTTTAAGTATCTTATTCGTTGCCTGAGTTTGAAACCTACGCTTCAAAAGCACATCTACGGCAAGCAATGCCAATACTGAAATAAGGGTAACGTAGTTTAGTATTATTATTATTATTATTTTTTTGGTAAGTTAGATAAATAGTTATTTTGGATGGTGTGTTTTTAAAAAATAACCACCGTTTTAAAAAATTGAAAAACTAGCCATAAAGCTATGAGAAATTTTTGGCAATAAATACACGTAAGAATACTGTCAAAATTTTTTGACACTAGTCAAAAATTTTATAAATGATTAGTTTTTAAATTTTTTAAAACTATGGTTATTTTTTAAAATCATTTTGTAAATAGTAGTTATTTTCTTAAAATTTTCTTTTTTTTTTTTTATAAGAAACTAATACTCTCAAAATAAAGGCTATACGTAGCGGTGTGCAAGTTGCAACACAACGTGTGTATATATATTCCAATGCATATCCCATTTCTAGTTATATTTAACAAAAAGAAAGAAAGAAAATAGTCAAATACTAAATTTAGTATATTTTCTGTCTTTCACTCTACTGCAAGAGAAGGTGCTAATATTATGTGTAGCATGCTATAGAGCAAAATGCTAAATTTTTCATACTAAAATCATGTGTTATGCTCAAATGTATTAATGTCGTCTTGATTGTTTTTTTTTTAATTCAAATTTTATTCAAATAATCATATAAATACAAAAAATGAACATGATATATCATTTTAATAATCTTATAGTGTCAGTATTGTAATTATTAGCTCATACAAAAATTTAGCATGTGCTATTTTTAATGTTAAATTAGGCACCAAGGATACTAGGATAGTACTTGCTGAAATTTATACATAACATAGCGTTAGAAAATAAATTTTGACTCGAGTATTATATTTTAACATTAGCACGACGTATAGCACGTGCATTAAAAGTGCCTTAAATAATATATTATCGGGTCAATTTGAGTTTTAGCCAATTTTAAACCTATATTTCAACAAAATAGTCAACGTTTGCAAGTAGCAACAAATTAGCCATAGGCCCAATAATTTCAACATGAACGGACCAAAATACACTCACCACGTTCATCGGACTACAAAATTCAGATTTTTCGTGTGATTTTTGTTAAATGCCCTTTATATATCTGAAAAAATATCGCATACAGAGTCTCATAGCAAGTCTGAAATTTTGTAATTGGTGTTTGATCGAGTTTGAAAATTTGTGTAAAAAGGACATTTGGGTCCGGACACGAGACACGACACGAACACGACACGAAATAAACGGGTCTGGGTCCACCCTTAATGGGTATGGGTCTTAAACGGGTCGACACGATTAACACGATAATTAAATGGGTGAACACGACACGAACACGAAGACACGATTAAGAACGTTAAGACACGATTAATAAATAATTTTTAATATTTATATATATCTTCTTTAATTTTATATTCATTCTTATAAAATAGAACAACATATTTTGCTGATTTAGTCATGTTATATATTTTGTTGATTAGTTTTATTATTTTTTTCTTTATTGGACGTACAGTCTTGTTAGTTTTGTTGTTATTTCTATGTGTTGAATTATCTTTTTATTTTAATTTAGGTCATAAATGAGTTTAAAATTTAAATGAGTCGTATATGGATTGTAATACCATTAATATATGTTTATCATTAAGATACGATTATTAAATGGGTCTTAATGGGTAACACGATAAGACACGACACGAACACGATACAACACGATAAGTAAAGACTACTAAATGGGTTGGGTCGGGTCTGGGTCCAAAAAAAGGTTAACACGATAAGACACGACACGAACACGACACGAGACACGAATTGCCACCCCTACTTAAAGGAGAGCATAAAACAAAAGATAGGGCTATAGATATCTAGCGTGCTTGATTATGCACTGAGAATCGTTAAATTTATGCGAAGCAAAGATAAATTTGTAATCAACTTTTGCATATGCTAAATTTGGTACAAAAAATAACACCGTATTAGAGATCTTTCTTTCTGTACTTTGCAGCATCAAATTAAAGTCTTAGCACTCATATTTAACACTGCATTGGATTAGAGAAAACGAAACAAAACAAGCAAATGTTGAGTCATTAAGTGTCCTATAGCATAATTTTGTTTCCAGTTTCTCCAAATCGGGCATAGTAAAAAGATTATTTATATTTATTGACATCTCTAGTTGTAGTTAAAAAAAAAAAAAAAAAAAAAAAAGGCTACTAGTTTTTCAGTGTCTTAACAAACCATTTCAAGTTGTATATATATATGCACTGTCTCCGATATAATTTTGAAGAGACTCAAAAGAATTCATGCTTGGAAATTTACAGTTCAGTAGATTCTATGTGAATATACGAATATCCTCTTATACTGAATGACCTTCAACACATAAAACCACATCTGATGGGTCCAGTTTGTTGCCATGAAGTTGTGATTGTGATTGCCTCGTGAGATTGACAAGCATTTTACGGATCGAAAATGCCTGCGAATGACTAACGTCGCCGGCTACAAAACCATGAACGACTCCGTTGATCTGAATCCAACTCCGGCCCGGAGGCTTTCTCACGCCCATCCGAACCATCGTCCGCCTAACGAGCGCGACGTCCACCCACCTTCTAGCAGCAGCATACACGTTTGACAGCAACACCAGATAGCCCGCGGCTTGATCAGGATCGAGTTGGACTACTAACTTTTGAGCAACACGCGACGCGAGCTCAGCGTCCTTGTGGAGCCTGCAGCCGTTGAGCAACGCGCCCCAGACGGCGTGGCCCGGCCTCATGGGCATGGTCTTAATGAGGCTCTGCGCCTCGTCTAGGAAGCCAGCCCGGCTCAAGAGGTCGACCATGCACCCGTAGTGCTTGACCCTCGGGCTGATTCCCAAAGTTTGAGTCATGAGCTCGAAAAGCTTGCGACCCTCATCGACAAATCCTGAGTGGCTGCAAGCACAGAGAGCCGCGATGAACGTGATCTCATCGGGCCTCGCTTCGCTCACGTGCAACATTCTCCTAAACATCCGTAGGGCCTCGTCCCCACGGCCCTGCTTCGCTAGCCCAGTGATGATGGTCGTCCAAGACACGGTACTTCTCTCCGCCATGTTCTCAAACACTCGGTACGCCTCATCAATCACGCCGCAACTCGCATACATGTGGACGAGCGCATTGTCCAACGAAACCAACCGCCGTTGCGCCGCTACGCTCAAATCCCCCTCGACGTAGCCGTGAATCCACCGTCCCAATCTCAAATCCCCCAACTCCGCGCAGGCCGACAGCGCCGCCACCAATGCCACCTGATCAAACCCCATCTCCGTCCTCCTCATGTAATGAAACAGAGACAACGCCTCTCTCCACCGCCCGCTCTGCGCGCAGCCCGACAACACAGTCGTCCACGACACGACGTTCCTCTCCGGCATCTCGACGAGCACCCGCCGCGCCGCGTCGGCGTCGCCCCGCGCCGCGTACGCCTTGAGCAGCGTGTTCCAGCTCACGAGGTTCCTCTCAGGCATTTCATCGAACACTCTCCGCGCGCGCTCGACGCCCCAACCGCCCTCGCGCGCGCTGGAGTAGAAATTCACCAAACTCGTGCCAACAAAGACGCTAGAGCAATACCCATCAGCCAAAACCCTCGCGTGAACCTGCTCGGCCTCGCTCAGCAGCGACCCAGACCTCGCGCAAGCGCTGAGAAGGTACGAGTACGTGAACCCATCGGGCTCGGCCTCAGCCTCGGCCATCTTCTTGAAGCTCTGGACCGATCTCCACGGCGCTTCGCTCCGGCCATGGGCTCTGATAATCTGGTTCCACACGGTGGTGCTCGGCTTCTCGAGCGCCGCGGAGGCAGCGAGAGCTTGTTGGACGCAACCGTAGGAGACGTAGAGATATATGAGCTTGGAGAGAAGGAAGTTTTTGTGGGAAAAGCCGCTGGTGAGGATTTGGGTGTGAATCTGAGTGAGCTTTGCGAGTGTGTTGCAGTGCCGTAATTTGTAGAACAAATTTTGCTGTTGTTGCTGCGGTGGAACGGTGCGTTTGGATGGTTTGGTGTTGGTGGGAATGAGCATTTGAGAATTGAGATGAGACACTGCGTCTCTTTCGCAGAAAAGAATGAGCATTAACGACGTCAATGAGATGGCCTTAGATGGCCTTGCACTAGACTAGACTAGTATTGTTGTTATACTTATGTGCCTAAGTTGGTAATCAATTAATAATTTAAATAAGGTACGAATAATTTAATTATTAGTTAACAGTATATGATAGTATTATTATTCAATTAGTTATATTTAAAACCAAAAAAAAAAGATAATAAAAAACACGTAGAGAATATTAAGTAAATAATTATTTTTTGAAGGACGTTTTAAGAAAATAACTAACGTTTTGATTATAAAGAAATTAACATGATGATGTGCATTTGTTTTTATGTTTTTAGTTTTTTTTTTTATGTATTATTGGCTAATAACTTAATTGTTTGAAACGTTGACTATTTTTTAAAAACATGAATTAAGAAATGGTCTAGTACAAAATAGATCAATTATTAAGTAAATAGCCATTTTTTGAAGGATGTTTTAAAAAAATAGCCAAAGTTTCAATTAATTAAGGAAATATTCATTTTCTTAAGTATATGATACAATGATTCTACCTTTATACCCTTAATTTTGTATTTACTAATGACTAATTTTTTAATTTTTTGAAACTTTGGCTAATTTTTTTAAAACAGAGATTAAAAAATGGCTAAATACCACAAACACCCTTTGTTTTTTTTTTCATATAATTTTATAAGATAATCAATGAAATGGCTAATATTTTAGACTTATTTTTACTAAATAGCCAATATTTTTATCAATTGGCAAAGTTCTATTTCTTGTTGGGAAATTGTAATAAATAGAACAATTTTTATTTTTTTATTTTTATTTTTTTTACAGTTGTAGAAAATAGCACATGTTTCAAAGTATTAAAACAATCGTCAAAACGTGTGTAATAAATATCTTAACACGTTTGTAATAAAAAATTTAAAAAATTTCAAATTTACTCTTAGTTGTTGAGAGGTCGTGGTCACTTAATCGTTGTTGCACGCTAGGGGGTCCTGCGAAAAAGATTAGTTAGTAACGCTTTACCTGGTGTCGGCTATATTCCAAGTGGTAAACGAAAGAGGGTTAGGGTTAGAGTGATACCGTTTCATCTGAGATTTCTCTTAATTGTGAGCCTTGATAGAAATTTGATAGAGGAAGCGGAGTATAACTTTTAAATTATGATAAGATCGATCTTCCTAATATCTTTTTCCAAAAAGATAACCCTGCATTCAAGTATAAAATAGAAATCCAATTTTACCCATTTAATTAGACTTCAACCGATCAAACTACCTAGGCTTCCTAAAGTAGTGGGGTGCAGGATTAATCTATACAAGCCACATGATAGTACAAGTAATGTCAAGTATGACCAAAGCGTTAAATCTTACTTTTTAAGTCTAGTTAGGAATGGTGAACCTTTGACTGTTGTTGTGGAATATTATAACAGGCTTTGGTGTATTGAAGATTTGATGTACTTACTACTTGGTGGCATTGGTCTGGTTTTTTCTTTTTCAATTTAAGCTTATTACAAAATTAATTTCTAAATGTTTTTGTAGCCACTACTGTCATCAAAATTATTTTTAGTCCATCTTATTTGTTCTCTTGTGTATTTGTAAACGGATGATTTCCTGTTGCAGTTAGTTGTATCACATGAGATATTGTTGGTGATTTAGCTGGTAAGGCTTCTGATAGTGGTATTCTCCGCGGAGAGCGGGGTTAGGGGCAACTGTTGGGGCCGTCCTTAAGTTGGAAATCTTTGACGCTTCCCGCGCTTTCTTGTCTCCCAGTCAATCTGGCCGACAAGGTTCGCCTGCAATGTTTAGTTCTAGCATAGAGTTTTAGTATGTATTAGTCATTCTCCAATTATTTATACAATGTTAAGATCCTAAATAAATTAGGGGAGGGGTTGTAATTAGTTAACAGTTGGGGTGTAAAATAGGATTTGTCAAGAGTGAATTCTCAAGGTAGACTAAATTGAATGAAAACAAACCAAATAATTATGCTACACATCCTGATTTGTACCAAACGAATATTTAACAAGCTGACACTGAATATTATTATTATTTATTAAAATCTGTAGAACAAGAAGTAGGAGCATAGATTTATGCTCTTATCAGGTGACAAAACTTGGCTAGGAAAAAATGGAATATATACTATCTACACCAGCCATCTTATTGCAATAATGATCGACAATTAAGAATACTCCGAGAAATGTAATCTCTTGCCAAAACAAATTAGGTGTTGGTCAGCTTGAATTGAGCACTTCCTTTGTCATTGACATGTCTATGAGAGAGCTCTCAACGTGCGAAGAACCAAGAGACTCCAACTCTTGCCTGGTCAAAAGCCTAGTTGTTGGAATGAACTTTGCATCTAAAAAATATGCCAAGCCATCTGACTCTACTGACCTTACGCAGAAATCTGTTCCAAGTGCCTCGACGGTTTTATCAATGAAAACTGATCTTGGCATGTAGTCCTTCATGCGACATATAAATTCTAAATGGTCCCTTGCCTGCCAACAAAAAAAAAAAAAAAAATGCTCAAAACAATTTCTCAATAAGCTGACTAAAATCGCCCGGGCTAGTCATTCTGGAGAAAGGAACAGAAAATTCGTTGCAACTTCAGCTAGCTGCTAAAATTGGAAGCAATCACCCAGAAATGCGCAAATCCAAAGTAGATGCTGGTGAAAACATTTGTTTCTTCACGGTATCTTCAAAATATTCCCTATTTCTTTATACATCTGAGTCTGTTTTGTATAGTTATAAATTTCTAGCTCTGCTTAAACTTAGATATCTTCAAAATCGAGTTCTAACCAATTTCATATCTAGAAATTGCATGACAAGACAATTCTGTTTCTAGTTTTCTATTGCAATCAATTAATATTGGGTTTAGCACAGAAGCCTTGACGATATGCATATCTAAAGTAAAATCTCACACATTTGCAGCATCAAGGAAAAAGAAATCCCTCAGATGACAAGTATGAATGACTCTGTCCACTTCATAGCTAAGAATGATTAACTTGCAACATTAAACAGAAAAAGTGCAAAAGCTCAGGACTAAAGATATAATGGCGTATAATGGTATTACCAGACAATTAGCTTTTAGAAGTATTGATATGCAAGTTAACTTTAAAAACAACGGAAGGGTAAAGTACCAAATACTAGTAGGTAAAAATAAATTAACAGTAAATACCAGCCGATAATCTGGAACTCGTTTTGGATGTTGCAGGTAGGCCATGTTTCGGACATCATAATTCCACAAAAATGACGTGTGGTGAATCCACCGATTTTTTGTAATGGATTGAGCATTCCCGCCGAACTTGCGATTGCCAAATACATAATCTGAACCAGATTGAAGTATACTTTTTGAGAACATGTTTCACCCTTATGCATTCAGTTTTCATAAATGAAAAAAAAAAAAAAAAAGATATGCGTAATTAAGCTTTACTCTACAAGATGGATAACAAGTTATCTAGCGTACAAAAAACGAAATAGAGGAGCAAAATCGCTAGACAAAGAACTTAATTAGCTGCCACACATTATCTGGGAAAAACAAAATTTTGTAACAATTACCCACTAAGAATATAAAAAACAGAATATGGGCAAAGATTAACAAAATTTTCATAAACGAACACCATAGTAGAGAATATAATAAGCAGCATTCAGGCAATGAAAAACAAAATTTTCAAACTATCAACCCTATAACTAATAATATGAGAAACTGCATTGAGCAAGGAAAATTTTTATAATATTAAGTAACATGTAAACATAATAAATGCATAGACACTATCTCAGCAAAAAAAAAAAAAAAATGCATAGACACTAAGGGCACGTTTGGTGCATCGTATAAGCTCACCGTATTATGTTAGATAAAACGATATGGAATTTAGCATGTTCAAACTATCGTATTGTATAATACAAAAGACAAACTTAATACAATACAAATTGTGTTATCTAGTAAAAAGGAAATTCTCCGTGCTACACTGCATTATCTACTCTTATGTATAAGATCCTTTCTTCATTGTTTTATATAATATTTTAGACAACATATAAATTGTATAAGCTTATACGCATATAATATAAAATATAATATAATACAATACAATACAATACAATACAATACAATACAATACGGTAGAATACAATACAATATGGTAAATTAAATGTGCCCTAAGCAACCTCTATAACCAATGCTAGTGCAAAATAGTACTGTTAGCAAAAAAAAATTCGGTACCATTTTCACGAAGTTGGAAATCGGCAATCCCCTGAAACACCCTGGCATAGAAATGGCTGCTCCAGGACATAATAGGCCGAGGGTATGGTTGCAAGTCGGCGACAGCCTCCTTGTTGCATATCAAAGTCACAAAAACAGTGTCGCTATCGACGATAACAGTCCCGCCTCCGGTGAATCTTCTGATCACAGGAATCCTGTCTCGCAACACAGGTCCAGCCTCGACAAGTTCTGCAGCTGCCCTGCACATAGAATTCCAAAATCAGATCACTTTTAATTCTCTGACATGAAAATGTTTTTGAATTCACTCTTTTTGTACTTAAGCATTCAATATATACATTCCATATATGAATGTATGACAAGCAGACACCATTTTTAAATTTCATTTCAAAAAATTAGTAAACTGCATTGGTTTTTTAGGATTACGTATCACAATTAATAAACCCCCAAAAACGTTAGTTAAATACAATTAAAGGAAAAAAAAAATCAATTATTTGCATCACCAGTAAAACATCACACATTCTCATACGAAAATGGCATTACAAAAATGAGAGAAAAACTCGAAACTTGGAGGGGTTGAATTTACCCAGAAACGCCCATGACAATGGTCGGGTCGCGAGTCCCATCGTTGATTATACACCAATTTTCCGACGAGGTTCGAAGCAGATTCTCTTCAATGTGGAGTTGCTTTAGAATCGGAAGTCCTTCGAATCTCAGCAGATTCATCAATGGAGGTACAATGCTTCTGCTCGGAGCTGAAGTCATTTTCGAGAGCTCTGAGTCAGCTCTGTGATTTTGACGAGTTATGATTCATGAATGAGGTTTGGGAGAGTCAGTGAGTCGAACTCGCAGAAACTCAGCGAATCGTTCTGTGGAGAGAAAGAAAGGAACTGAAGAAGAAGAGAGCTTCAATGGCAGATCTGAGACGATTAGGGAAAACGAAAGACTAATTGCTGTATCTGAAGCAAACGTAGGGATTTTGACCACATTGCGGGGTTTTGACTTGTTGATGATTTCATCGTTTTCCTGTCTTCTTTAGCCTAAATATTTTGCTATCCTTAGCAAGTTACACCTAATATTAGTGTGATATTTTAAAACGTTACAAGTTCACTTTTTTTGCTTTACTTCATTAAAAAAAAATAAACAGAATCAGGAAGTATGAATATAAAATTTTAAAAATCGGGTTGCAATTTAAAAAAAATACAACATAAGGGATATTTGTGAAAATAATTATAAAACTAGTTATTATAAATTTCATACTTTTAAGATGTTTGATCTTTTAAAAGTTGTATAAAACTATAAATGTCACTTGATTATTGTTACGTTATTAATTCCGTCCGTTTTTTTTTACATATTGTGACGGAGAAGGTATATTTATAAGTTTTCAAAATATCAGAGAACAAGGATGTCAATTTTAAAATATTAAGGTGGAACTTGTAAGAATAACACAACATCAGGAAGCATTTGTATAGATAACTATTAAAATTATTAGTCAAAATAATTTTGAGTAATATTTACACCAAATGAAACATTAATATAGTTAAGGAATACTATGGGCAACATAACATATATGGATTAATCTGTATTCGCTTTTGACGAAAGCTGCACGATATCCTTTTTAAAAACAGATATCTGAATCAACTTTTATTTCTTATTTTTTTTTATTTATAAATGTCCAAAACAAAAAAATAAAAAGAAAAAAAGAAAAAAGGAGATTTTGAGGAATATCCCTCTTTTGATACAATGATAATCTATATTTCATGTGTCTTGTATTTTTAAGTTATGCTCTAAATTTTACACTACAAATATAAAATGAAAACAAATGGAGCACATTACTTGTGACATAGATTATTACGTGACACTAAGAATGACATTGTTTTGCAATTCTCAAAAAAAAAAAAAAGCATTCTGACCGTTAAACAATCGTTGGATCTGCGAAAAAAAAAAAAAAGAAAATAACTATTGCAAATGCAATAGCTCCAAAACCAACCGCATCCTCCTGTTCTAGAAGTCGATAGGCCATCACGACCAAGGAGAAAGAATTTGACATCGGCGATTTGGCAAGATTTTCATAATAATTACCAAACCCTTTACGATGGAATCGAGGTTTGATGGGCGCATTGCAAAATTTGAGGAAAGAAGATAAACGCTTCTTCATCAGGAGGGACGAAACATTTGAAGAATCACGCAATGATTTGCAAACAACGGCAAGCAAGCATAGCCACGGGCAAGTCGTTTGCACAAGAAAACCTTTGCGGTGCCCAACTGATGGCCCAGGTAAGTTGCTACGACCCATTAGTTGTACGAGAAGCCTTAGGTTAGTTTATTTGTCATGTCGTCCTCACAATTAGCATTGGTGAACATCTTGTGTTTGACATTTGCACCTACGTTCGAATTTGTTTCTAAGACAAATACTATAAATGATATTGTAGCTTATTGCAATAGGAAGAGACAAGCACCAATAGATGAGCTAAACAACGGCACGTTCAATTTCACCCTAACCTCCGACATATTGAGTGAACGGGCGAATGAAGACTATCTAAGTGTAGTAGTTCACGATATTAATACCGATCAGATACTTCAAAAAAGAATTATAGGATATAGACTTGTAGATACTTTATATACTTCTACTGTTATTTGCTAGAGAATTCTTAATGCTTTGGATGATTTTGAGCTTGGCAACCGTGTATATTTTTTGAATGTTCGTTTAAATCAAGCTTTTTATTTTTATCTTTTTTTAAAATTCGTTAATTTGGATACAATTTGTCTACGAGTCAAAAACGTTACACATGGAAGGACAAAAATCCCATTCAATTTTCCATATTGGTGAAAAATGATTATGATTTACAATTTATATATATAATAATAAAACTAATATAATATTCAATTTCTACATATTGAATAGATTAATTATATCTTAAACACTAAACAAATGTACAAGCTCCTTCATTAGGTGCCCAATGAAGTGTCCCAATAGAACGTCGAGTACATGTTTGAAACATCCCCGTCACATTTGTTCCATTATATGCTCCTTTTTTTTCGCAAACTTATTTTTCAGAATTTGAATGCACTTAAGTCTTAAGTAACTATTGGTTCATAGATATGATGACCATTTGACTTCTCGGAATAAATTAAATGGTGGAACTAACATGTAGGAACAACATTATTTATTGATATATTGACACCTCAATAATCAAATGCATATTCGCCCAATAATGAAAAATTGTATCTAAAGCAAAACAAATGCAAAAAAACGTACACATAGATGATAGCTAGTATTATAAATATTGGAAATTATATCATATCATATTTTTAATATACAAAATGTATATGATGCTAGATCTTTTATACGACATCACAAAACCTTTACAAAATCATATTTTTTTTTTTGTAATATAATGTTTTATTTTATATATTGAACTAAAATAATCACATCCATCAAAAGGCTAGTTTTCATTTGCTAGCTAGGGAGGGCGACTGTAGCCTTCATAATCTCTTCATTCTTGTTTTTTCAACTAGAAAAAAAAAAATTGCATGCTAAGCACCACAAACCATGTATAATGGTTCTTATAATATTATATTAATAATATAATACAATCTGAAAATTTTTCATTATTTTACATTTTGTCCTGTGATAAAATGCGCACTTTGTTTGCATGCCCTTCATTGCAAGGGGAAAACTGCTTTAAAAAAAAAAAAAAAAACCCACTAACAATAGTTGGGCAAAAAGGAAAAAAAAAAGAAAAAAAGAACGATAATCATGCTTTAAATTTAAAAAAAAAAATGTAATATCATAGTGAAGAGTACTCACATCAGTATTCAAATCGAGTATAAGCGGATTTTTATTGCTTGCTAAATAACGGTTTGACGGTGATGTTGTATTATCAATGACAATCTCATTACCACCAGTAGATTTGGTTATCCTTTTTTCCATTTGTTGGGTATTGCAAAGGTGGACTGAAGCTAACACGTGTCATAGAGTAAATCACATAGGTGTTGGTGTTGGAGTTCTCAGAGGCTTCATGGTGGTTATTGCGCAATCGTGATCGCGTCGTAGCAGTGTTTTATCGGTGGTGTTTAGAGCAAAGTTGTCTGCATAGTGGTTCAACGTAGCGGGAATTTCTCCATCAAATTTTGAAGGCATTAGGCGAAAATTTTTGGTATTTTATTTTGTAACGACTCGATTTTTCGATCCGTTAACTTACTTAACTTTTTTTAAAATATTCATGAGAAATACTTTAATTTTTTTTTTATAAACATAACAAAATTTATTTTTCATAACTAATACAAAAAGTCAACCCATTTTTTTTTTTAAATATTGAGTCGAACATAATTTAAAACTAATACAATAGTTATGTGAGTACTTAAAAGACTTGTAAAAAAATTTCTAAGTAAAACATTGAGTCCATACACGAAAATAATCTCATAAATAAATAAAAAAAAATTTATCGCGGAAGAATTCATGATTATAAAAACCGGTTGAAAGATAGTATACTATCGATGAGGTTATTATGGTATACAATCAAATGATACATGAATTGTTTTTTGTAAATCTTTAATAGATGCATGATATTAAGTTGTATTTTACTATGCAAGTAAATAACAAATTAGATTAAGTATGATATAATTGTTTGAATTATTCGTTTGATTCGTTTGCTTCTTCAAATGTATTAATTAAGTACCAATATTATATGTGTTAGTGCAATAAGAATCACACATCATTACCCAAATCATGACTAGATAGATATATACAAATCTTGTTATGTGTCCAGGAATATGTTTGGATATGCACGAACAATCACGATATGCAGATTATTCATTCTATTCCATCTATAATTCCGGATCATAATATTATTTTGTTCAACAAATAGATACGGTTTTCACTTTATTATATAGTCATGATCTTTTTGTAGAGGTTAAACTATTTTGTAGTGCTCCAATCTAAAAAGCAATTCTGCGTAATTAGAAATTGGCATTCTGAAGAATATGTTGTTCTTTCTTCTTTTCTCACATTTTTTTTTTGGCTCACAAGAAATATGTTATTTTTCTTTGTTAAGTGTTGAATCCTGAAAAGCCCAAGAGTCTCATGGAAAGTGGGAAATGTGGATGTGCACCAGAGAACAACGTCCCACTTTCTCCACTGGCACATGTACACATAATATATAAAATATTGGTATTATATATATATATGTATATGTATATGTGTGTGTGTGAGAAGAAAGAGAAGATTGCTATGAGATATTTTTACACACTGCATTTTTAAATTGTTACCTAACATAATGCTTGTTTAAAGTAATTAATTAACAACACTTCTCATTTGTAGCACACTACTTCTACTTCCTACAACTTGGTTTTTCTTATCCCCCAATACTCCAGATTGTGGAAAGACTTTCTCAATTTTTTATCATTATTATTTTTTTAATTTCCATACAGATCCTTCTTTTACCAAAGAAAGGGGTTAAAAATTATGCAATTTGCTTGTCCATTAGGCCAATGGTAGTTGTGGTTGTGTCATGCAGAAACATATAGTAATGCCATCTTTGATCATTTTTTTTTTTAGGTTTTCTTTTTCTATGGATAACCCTTCAGAAACTGCAGGGCTAGTGTCTTTTTGTTTTTTGTTTTTTTTTTTTTTGTTGGTTGTTGCATATTTGGGTCTCTAGATCTCAGAAAATTGCAAGAAATCTTAATCATACACATGAAACAATTTGGGTGGTTGAAAATACTTATAGCTTCTGGTCATATTTGGATGCAAACATTTTGAATAAGTATTCATTTGCATTGTAGTTTTTAATATATTTGAATTGGCTAATTCTGTAGTGCTCTATACCCATGCTTTAATATAAGAGAGATGTAAAAATTATTACTATGTACTTTAATACTATTACTATATACTTCTTTAGTGTTATATTGTTACATCAGTAAGTAGAGCATTGTAGAAATGTCCATTTAAATAATAGTTGACAGTTTTTTCTCTCTTTTTTACAATGTGTGATTGAGAATCACATTTGAACTGCAGTGAAATTTCAAACCCCCTTTTTTTTTTTTTCCTATTTTTGTCTCTGTCCTCTAATAATCTCGTGACAATTCATCAAACTACTTTTAACTCTACACATGTATTTAATACTTCTATATATATATTTTAAAACAAGTTGATTATTTTTCATTATATCATTGAAAAAGAGACAAACAAAAAGGTTAGCGGGAAAAGATTAGCATTGATGATACGCTTAAGCCAATGAGGATTTGACTAATAAAACAAAAGATCCTGAAGTTTTCAGACGTAGCATTAGAGCAATTGCCAAAACCCTTGATTAGTAGAAAATCACATTCGATTCAATGGATATGGATAAGATAGGATAAACCAACCACAAAGGAAAGAAACAAATTTAAGTTATAAACAAACAGCCAGAATGATTTTGATAAGCTTAATCATGGATTTATGATACTAATTAACAATTATAAGAGTTCATTACAAGAACATAGCTAAATTGAGTGTAAACTTGCTCAAAACTCTTTAAAACCTCATATGAAAACATCATTCATTCCTGATAAATCCATTCTAACCCGGGCCACCAATTTCCTTTCCTTTGGTTCCCTCTCTTCATTAATTTACTTAATCTAATTAAGGACAATATTGGCAAACAGTATTCTTTAACCAACTAATCTTTTTACCATATCCCACCTTCTTAATCAGCTTAATTGAGTGACTAAGAAGGCCCAAAAGACACCAAAAAAAAAAAAAAAAAAAAAAAAAAAAAAACCTTTACCCCCCAGATAATTTACTAACTCGAAAAATCGGATTCAACAGTCAGCACATCTCCCAAACTGGGGCTTCGGCGTGTGGCGGTTATTGGCGCCGGAACCCGGGTAGTCATAGAGCTCCACATCCATTCTTGCATTTACATGAGCTGGCTGATCATCCCAATTCTTCTCTGTGCTTACCTGTTTTTGTTATTTTTTAAGAGACAAAAATTGTTAGTATTACAAGTATATCTTATATGTTTGGCAGGCTTGTGAACAAATATAAATATGATGTACCAGCTGGTAATTGGTGGTTATTCCTTGGGCAAGATTTCCATGCATTAGGCTTTCAGTCCCTGAAAAAATATATATACATCAAAGGATTTTAGGATGATTTGAGAGACAACATAGAAATTGTAGAAAAGAATTTAGATGAGAAAATTGAGTAGCTATATTTACTTGTAATTGGGACAGCATTTGAGAGTATTATGATTTGAGAGAAACACAGAACAACTACAAGTAGAGCAAAGAGAGCTCTAGAAGCCATGTTAATGGTTTTGGAATTAAGAACAATCCTCTCAGTGAAAAGGGTTTATAGAGTTTAATGTTGTTGGTTTGTCCGGAGCTAGCTAGCTAGGACTCAATTTATACATATTTACGTACAAGTACTACCAAGTGGAGATTTTTCAGGATTCTCTATATGTGATCATGTTTGTGAAAGAGCAATATACTATATATCGGCTTAAAGTCAAAAAGGTGACAAGGGACACCACAATTTGTGAGGACCTAATTACGCGTTTGCAATCTGTGTGAACCATGGTATTTCTGGTACCCCAAATAAAATAAAATAACAAAAATAAATAAATAATAATAAAAAAACCCAAATTAGTGAATAGGATTACTAAATGGGGTTGTGTGAGAGGTTGATATTTTATTATCAATGTGGTGAAATGAGAAAGATATGGGAAACACACTATGTGCAAGTGGAGGGTGACACAAGAGTGATGTTGTTGTGTGGCAAAAACCAATTCTCTAGCTCCTTCGCTAATAAGTTTATTGGGCCGTTTAGTGGGAATCATCATTGGTGCTCATGGATATTCAACGACTTATATATATTGTATATTTATCAGAGGCTTCACATTCAAGGAACTCTTTAAATGCAAGTCACTTGTGTTTTTTGTGTGAATATTTTTAGTGGCACGTTAGCGAAGAAAAGTAGGAGCAGTACAAATCAATTAAATAACATCCACCAAATGTGTAAGCAATTTTTCCATAATTCACATGAATTCTCACTATATGTACTTGGTGGAGTGTTATATATATAAATATATTAATGTCTCACTCAAACCATCCTTGGGGTAATGTTGTTCCTTAATTACAATTAATAATCAATAAAAAAAAAGTACGAGTCAGTGTGCGGATCACACTTCATGAATTTATACAATTAGTGATTGAGCAATATTCAAATATATTTTTCCTCTATAAATATCATAGATTCTAAAAACATATATGGGCAATAACACTTCTAACACCACTATTTTTCTATTTATAAAATGTAGCCTCTAATTCTGACAATCAAAATGTTCCTATGTATATGATTGTGGTTTGCATTCATTATAAATTATATTAACATATAGACATAGATAATCACTGCTTATTATATATATAGGTTGGTATTTTCGCACTCAATTAGCCTTTTTCTACATGAGCCAGTGCTATCATTATACTATTCAAGCCTTAAGGGCATACAAGTTCCAAGCAATTTCAAACAAATAAGAAACACATTTGTGCCTTTCAAAATAAATAAAAAATTAAAAAATAAAAGCAAATTTTAAAGTAATTAAGGTCCAATAGAGCCTATCCTGCGTAACTTTATTTTGTCAACGGAAAAAAATTGTCGGTAACTTTCACAGTTGACTATTGGGACATTATTCTATCGCTAATCCAGCCAAAACTTGGCTGGTCAGACATTTTCATCCCATTAATGATGATAGTGTCTGGATTTCGTTGTCCTCGCTTTATCGTGATATAATTATGGGTTGTTTGGGGTAAACATCTAAATTATTTTATTTTGGAATGATTTGATTTTAAAAATTTCGATGTGGTTTAAATAATTTTGAAAATTAAAAACAAAAATAATGAAATGTGAGGAATGAGTGGGACAAACAAGGCATTAGTGACGAAAATACTAATTTGACTTTTACAAAAACCATAATTTGGCATCATGAAGAGAAGATACTAATAGGATGAATGACATCCACCAATATACAGTACAAAGCTGCCGATGTTGCAACAACAAACGCCTGAGTTCTGAAGTGAGCTCGTAAATGGTAGGAAAAGATTAATTAAGGGAAACATACAAGGTTTTTTTCTTTTTATTTTCTTTTTTTAAGTAATTCGATTGGGTTAGTGCCTTCATCCAATGATTCTATATATTTTGAGGACTTTACATATTAATAGCAAAATA
This sequence comes from Boehmeria nivea var. tenacissima, assembly GCA_018132145.1. Lineage (NCBI taxonomy): Eukaryota > Viridiplantae > Streptophyta > Magnoliopsida > Rosales > Urticaceae > Boehmeria > Boehmeria nivea. Next base: position 7,632,132 of record CM030882.1, read on the forward strand.
AACCCAAGGAAATGAATTTGTCCTCCCTCTTTTTTACTTTTTCTTGCCCCCTTCAAATAAGGATCTTTTATTTAAACCACGTGGCTCTGAAGAAATTCACCTCTTTCTTGGAAAAATAACTTCTTTCTTAGAAAAAGCCTTGTGGTTGTTAATGTTTATGAGTTGGCCTTTTGCTCAATAAAATCATTGTTTGTAATATTTCATTGATTTCTATTAATCTTGTCTTAGATTTAGACAGAGCTTTTTAAAATACTTGATGAGCCTAGAGAGTTTTGGTACTTATTGACAAATTGAATTGGTGTTCTTTATCGGTGTTTTAACACTATTTATGTTTAGTAAGAAATTTTATGAAAATTGTTGACTTCCAATTTGGTGCCATTTGTGCATGATTTCTACTATGCTAATCAAGGAATGTTTACTTTTTTTTTTTTTTTAATCTAGCTTATTCGTTTAAATTGAGAGAATTTGACTAAGCGTATTATGGAGAGTTTGGTGTTCGCTATATGGAAAGTTTCCTATTTTCCTCAATCTTTCGTTATTCAGTTTGTTTCCTCAAGTCGGTGCTGCCTATTTAATCTACAGACATGGCAGAAGTCGACAGAGTTTCATTTTGGATTTAATGAGACTTCTTGTATGTTTTGTGCGCGAATTTAGAGATAAGCACTAGTGAGTTCATCTTTAAGAGTTTATTTTTATAATTAAGAAAAGTAGTGAGCGATTAGTTAGGTGTGTGAATTGTATAAGTTTAAACACACGTCCAGATCAATACAATTATCAAACTTTGAAAACCTATCTCGTTACAGCTTCCTAGTTCTCCCAAAATACATAATTAACTAGTCGGCCAAACAATGTGCAAATAAAATGAACTTATTTGTGAAATTCAGAAGATAAAAATTGTAATTGTTACAATGAATATTTATTTTGGTCTTTTTAAAGTCATGAAATATTTTTGTCATTTTCTTATAAAATAATTTGAACAAGAAAAAAATGAAAATAAAATAATTGATTTGTTTATGAATTTTCACGAATATTTTCCATTTAAAAAACAACATCAAGTACTTAATTGTATAAACATTACACGATGCAATATATAAACAGGTTTAGGTATGACACGAATTGTTAAAGCGCCGAGTTGGGATAAGATTATTTGAGGCATGAAAAAACACGATTACATAGAAAGTATATTTTCGATTACATATTATGTTTATATAGTTCAATTTTGAACCCAAATAGTATTTAATCTCATCTTTATTCTATACAATATTTTATATTCTTGACAAGATTATCATTGAACAAACTTTAAATTGTATACGTTGTTTTAAATTTTATGTAACGCTGAAATGATTTATTTTGTTCACATCAAGTGTGCAAATGTTAAAAATTGTAGTTGAAAAACAATTCTTTGAATGAGGGTAAAAAGTACAAATTAGTATAAGATACATACATACGTAAAGTAAGGGTGGCAATTTGTATCGCATGTCATGTTTGTGATGTGTAGTTTTAATTCTGTCCAAAAAAATTTGATCAGACCCAAAACACAATGGAGAAACGGTTCAAACACGACATGACACATTTATAAACAAGCCGTGGGCACTGATTGTGGCTCGCGAGCCACCATAAAATACAAACACAATTAATAAATAAACAGACACAAGCATGACAAACAACATGATAAATACAAAAATAAAAAAAGCCGAGCCCGCACAGCACAACAATATTATGTCTCTAAACAAGGTGTCCTAAATAAATCTTGTAATTATAAAGGGTGCCCATTTAATACGGTACTAATTAAATGATATTTAAAAGAGACGCAACTTCTAAACTAAAGAATATGACAATAATAAGTACAAATTTTAAAATCATTTTACCTCCGGACAAAGTCGGCTACGCTGCTTGTTTCAAAAAAGCCTAAAAGACCGTTGAAAAAGCCTTAACACCCTCTAAAAAGGTGGAGAAAAAATAAAAGTTGGAAAGCATAAAGAGATATTGACACTTAATTACTTAGTGCAAGCCATTAAAATTCCATTCATGGTGACAGCTTTTAAAATCGCTTTTTATTTTAGTCAGCCCCGAAGGAAACGCTTGTAGAGTTGATAAGCATTAGAACTGTCAAGTGTGAATCATTACGGCAGATTTTGATCAATTTCCTAGCATTTATGCGCAATGACTTTGGAAAGGAAACAGAAAGTAACAAGAAAGCCACTACGAGAAAGAAAGCCAAAGATTTTGTTCATGATACCCCACTTTAACTTTCCTAAGTGTTTGGGCAAACCATTTTGCCCATCCCATTCCATTCTTTGGGATGGGAAAAATGGTTTGAAAATGGTTTGGAATGGTTTGAAAAAAAAATATGTTGAATGGTTTGACTTTGTGAATTTCGAGGTGGTATAAATGGTTGAGATTTAAAGATATTGTATAGGGATTTGGAAAGTTGAAAAAAATGGTTGAAAAAAAATGGAATGGAATGGAATGGTTTGTAAGATTAGAAAGTTGAATGGTTTGGAATAGTATGGAATGGAATGGGATGGGTGGGATGATTTTCCCAAACATGATTGAAGGGGAAAGCTTTGTACCTTTCAACACAACTTGCATATAAAATTTTTGAGAGAATTATAAAACTAACCCTTTGTTTGTATAATAACTCATTTCTCCCACTCCATTTCATTCATATTTTTCATTTTTTTCAACTTTTTAAATCCTTCAAATTATTCTATTACATTTTATTTTTTTTCAACTTTCCAAATCCCTATACAATATCTTTAAATCTCAACCATTCATATCACCTCGAAATTAGCAAAGTCAAATCATTCTTACATCATTTTTACAAATCATTTTCAAACTATTCCAAACCATTTTCAAACTCTTTTTTCCATACCAAAAAATGGTCAAAGATGGCCAAAATGACCTAACCAAACAAGGAATCCGGATCCTCTGTCAACATTGTCTGTCTATTTATCTGTCTAACTAATTAGTTATTGACACCTCACACACTTACTAAAAGTAATAATACTAATAAAAAACTCTGTTAGTCTCCGTTAGTCTAAATTACGATTTTCTTTTGTTTATTTGTTTTTGTTTTGTTATTATTACATTTCTTTCTTTTCTTTCCTAACACATCCTTCCTTCTTTTATTTCTCCCTCCCCACACCATTCACTGCTCCGATAAGATGAAAAGTCTTTAAAGACCAAACTCGACTCAGAACTAGCAGAATTATCTCCTAGTAAAATCTCAAATATTTCTCATCATTTGTAGACATAAATTTTTATTTTTATAATTAATTATCCTCCTAAAAAAGAAAATAAAATTTATTTACAATCTTCATCTTTTGTAATTTTTTTTCCAGAATCATTATTTTTCTGAGAAGAAAACATCACAGCCTTTAAATTTTGTTTATTTATTTTTTGAAATAATTATGTTTTCATCGAATTTTTTGTCACTAAATTGGAAGTTAGACATAGATTCAAAAAAAAAATGGAGTTTTGAAACTATGAAAAAAATTGAGAAGCTATGAGGCAGCTTTCAGTTTCTTCATTCAAGCTATATACAACAATTTTCATTTTACGTTTCAATCAATTTCAGAGTTTATTGCTCTTTGTTCCTCTTTCTTCCCCTTTTTGGTTGAAATCCTCTTTCTTCCTTACTTGAACCGTCATCGCTTCGTGCGCTCCTCTCAGTTTAAATCTTGCGATGCTTTTAAGTTAGGATAAAACTTACAGTAGGAGAAAAAGTAAGAGGACAGGTTTAGAACGAGAGAGAGATAGGAGATCTTACACAAAACTCAAAAGTGTGTGTAAGAGGAGAGAGAAAAGTTGAGAGAAGTAGAAACAAGGTTTATTGTGTTGAGTGTGGAAGAAAGGGGAATAACTGAGAGAGTCCGTTTGTTCTTCTCTGTTAATACATTTAGTGAGTGGGTGAGGTGTCAACAAATAATTGGTTGGATAGAGAGATGGACAGGCAATTTGGACAGAGGATCCGGGTTCCCAAACAAGAGGTAAGCTTATGTTCGGGGCAAATCATTTTGCCCATTCTATTTCATTTTTTAGAATAGTCAAAATAGTTTAAAAATAGTTTGCAAAATGATTAGAAAAATGAATAAAATAGTTTGACTTTGCGAATTTTGAGGTGATATAAATGATTGAGATTTAAAGATATTGTATAGAGATTTGGAAAGTTGAAAAAAAAATAGAATGGAAGGGAATGTTTTGTAGGATTAAAAAGTTGAATGATTTGGAATAGTATGAAATGGAATGGAATGAGTGGAATGGTTTGCCCAAACATGATAAGGTCTTTCTTTTTCCTCTATTGGTTGGGTTTTATTTGTGTGAAAACTTATAAACAAAATAAGGGAATAACTTTCCTTTCTTGGTTGTGTTTTCTCTGTGTGAAAGGTTATAAACAAAATCAGGATATAACTTTGAGGTCTCTGTGCAATTTTAAATTGTGATAGTTGTAAAATTGACCTAATTAGTGCACCGATTAATAATTTAGGTCCTAAGTTGTATTGTCTTTTAAATGTTTAATCTATGTTTATAGTGTAAAAATAAAAATAATAAATAAAAGTACAATACAAAAGTGACGTAGATTAATAGTAGTCATAAAAGAGGTATTCATCAAAATCTCTTCATTTAAGTTGGAGAAAATTTTATAATAGTTAATTTTTTTAATATTGATGCTAAAAACATTGCACAAGTACGTGTTGTTTGTAATAATTTAAAAAATTATTGAACTGCATAGATCGATCAAATCAATAGTATGCAGCGAAATAATAAACATAGTAAATCAATTAAATAATTTAATAGAAAAGAACAAAACAAGGTCTCATGCACATGTTGTTGGTGCATTTTTTCGTCACCAACTGAAACGGGACACGTGGCCGCGTATCTTGAACGGGCTTGCGTTGAACCACGGGTCGGAGAAAGTCTTGAATGATGATGATAGTGATGTATCTTGAATCTGTGGACAAAACATGTGTAATTTGGATTTGTGACTGTACCCGGTCTTTGAGACTAGGCTGCCTACGTATCCCTTTAGGGGAATCAAGCCACCGTAATTATGTTCATAGGCAAAATGGGGGTGTCGGAGATGGATGTCTCCGGCACAGAGAGTTTGAGGTTTTCGTACCTTTTTTTGGTGTATATTTTCGCGTCTCGTTGTCCGGAGTCGAATTTGAATATTTATAGATATTCGGAGGTGGTCGGTTTTCTCCCACTTCTCCTTCTTTTTCGGAGCCCATTCTTAGTGTTTGGTCATGGGCGGTTTTTAGACTTCGTGGGTTAGTGATTAACCGCCATATTCTTTTTGCTTTTCCGCTTTGATAGGTCTCTCAGTTGTAACTGCCAATCGTGGTAGTAGTAGTTAAGCAACTGGTTTTAAGTGGACGGTTCGCCGGCCGGCCACGTAGACGGCTTGACGGTCGGCTGGGTAGCTTTATCGCCGGCTGGCCGGGTAGACGCCTTGTCGTCCGGCCGGTGGCCTTCTCGCCGGTTGGTCGAGTAGACGGGAAGGCGGCCGGCAGAGTAGGTCGATGTGTACCCGATTGGCCTCCTACTGCGCGTCAATCTTTGAATGCTCGTCACTTCTTCGTTACTCGTCGGAATGATGCGTATAATACATCGTTGGAAAGCTCTTTCGAAGATCTTTCCAATGATGTGCAATATGCTATAGTTTTATGACAAAATTAGGTCGCCGGCCGGCTAGGTAAAGTGTGACCGGCGGTTCACCGGCTGGCCGGGTAGAGATGTCGCCGGCCGGCCGGGTAGAGGTGTCGCCGGCTGGCCGGATAGAGGTATCGCCGGCTGGCCGGGTAGAAGTATTGACGGCCGGCCGGGTAGAAGTATTGACGGCCAGGTAGGTTTAACTACTGGGTCTCCGTTAGGCTGAGTCTTTTATGGTTCATTGGGCCTTATGAAAATTTGACCCAACACATGTTGTTTTATAAAAATTTAATAATCATAACTTATCACATAATTTAAATAGAGAAAAGAATTTAGGAATTATATCATCCGATGATTGAAAATTGAACGAGTATTTTTTTTAGTCACCATACGTTCAACCACCAAAGTTATGCTAGATCTCTTATGCTCACAACAATTTTGCCAATCAAGGCTTCAACATTGTAGTCTTCTTTTTCAATTCCAAATCGAGGCTAGGATTTGAATGTGAGCTCGCTCCAGGTTTCTCGCATAACAAAAATAAAAAATTCTCTTCCTATTGCTATATGGCTGGCGGTTTAGAGCTGCAATTTCTTTTACTAAGGTAAAGAGAAAATAGACAGAGTTTTTGTTGACCAAAAATTGAGATTGAAGAGCACAAATTTATAGGGCAAGGAGAGAGGGGAGGGCGGCAACACGTAGGAATTAAATTTTTATTTCAAAAATAAAAAATATCCCAAAAATAATTTTTTTTAAAATATTTTAATTATCACATAATTATATAATTATTCAAATTAGGAAATATAGGAATTAATCCTACCCTATTTTGGGCCAACAATCCCGCCCATATATAGAGAGAGAAATAAGGTGTGATTTTTTCAAAATTAAATCCCACATATTTATCTCTTAATTAATTAGTTGTTTAAAAAATTCACTCAATGGATAACAATCTATTAATTAAATAATTATAAAAAAAACTCTTAAATAAATATTTAAATATTTAATAAATATTTCATATTTAAAATAAAGGCCCATTAGCAAAATGACATATTAAAATAACATTTTTTAAGAAAATGACCCAACTATCCAAAAATTAAGTTATTAGCCTCAAGCCCATGTGGATTGTACAAAATACTCTCATTCGCCCAAATTTTGTTACAATCTGTAACAAATGTTGATACAAATCGTAACAAACAAAAGTGTGATAAAAATGAGATATTTCACCCAAATTTTGTTATAATCTGTAACAAATATTGTTACGGATTGTAACAATATTTGTTACAACAAGTAACAAATGTTGATACAAATCGTAACAGACAAATGTGTGATAAAAATTAGATTTTTTGTTATATATGTGTATCAAAAGTTGTTACCTATTGTAACAAAAATTATTACAGTCTGTAACAATATTTGTTACAGATTTAGAGGTGTCAAACGGGCCGGGCTCGAGCCGGCCCGGCCCACTTGACGTTGGCCCGTTCGGGCCTTGGGCCGGCCCGAACAATGAAAACCCCAAGCCCGGCCCGAACCAAATCCCAAATAAAGGAAGTTCGGGCCGGCCCACGGGCTTTGCGGGCCGGGCCTAAAATGGGCCTAACGGGCTGGGCCAATTTGGGCCAATTCTAAAAAAATGTAGAAAAATTAAAAAAAAAATTGAAAAAAATAAATATTAAGGAGAATTTTTGTAGGAGAATGAAAAAAAAAATTTTATTTATAGATTATGACTGCCTCATTAAAAACCTTACAAGGAAAACCCAATGGGATAAAACCTTGTTAAGGAATAATATATCCTGGTTGGATGTGTGGAATAATATATTCTGGAATAGTGTATCATTTGGTTGTATATTATAAATGATCAATTGATAATGTTGAAGATAAAAAAAAATTGGGTAGTCTTTTCTTTAATTAGTTAGTGTATAATTTGGTTGGATACTTGGATGTGTGAAAGAATATATTCCGGAATAGTGTATAATTTGGTTGTATATTATAAATGATCAATTGATAATGTTGAAAAAAAAAATTTTTGAGTAGTCTTTTTTTAACACCTATTTGTTTGTATGTGGAAAGATAAAATAAATATTGAAAAATGTTATTTGTTTATATTACACAAAATGATATTTACACAAAAGTGCAATAGTTTTTCATGTAAAAAAAAAAAAAAAAAACGGGCCGGGCCGGGCCGGGCCCATTAGGGCCAAAATATGTACTTCGGGCCCGGCCCGGCCCGGCCCATATATTATATTCGGGCCGGGCCGGCCCACGGGCCTACATCATTGAGCCCGGCCCGAGCCCACAATATTCTATGGGCCGGCCCATTTTACATATATTTTGGGCCGGGCTCGGGCCGGCCCATTTTACATATATTTTGGGCCGGGCTCGGGCCGGCCCACGGGCCCGAGCCCGAATTGACAACACTATACAGATTGTAACAAAATTTGGACGAACGGGGGTATTTTGGGCAGTCTAAATGCATGTGTATGGGCCTGGAGGCTAATAACTTAATTATGACAAATTCAGGTAAATTCCTTAAAACTAAAGCTAAAAACAGGCCATTTAGCTAAAAATCTCTTAATTATTAATTTATACTTTTAATAATCCAATTATCAAAATATCATATGAACAAAATTCTCTCAATTTTCACCCATAATTGGAGCCAATCACAAGGAGGGATCTCCTTGTGATATTTTTTATGTTTGTGGTCTAAATCACAAATATGTTATAATAAATTGTTATTATTACAAGTGCGAAAAAAATAAAAATAACTAACACTTAATTATTTATAAAGCATCTTAGCTTGTTACTCTAAGACGGTGTAAGGACCATGGAGCTATGAATCCAAGCTCTAATAAACTTGGAGAACTAATCAAAACTCTTTGACTGATTATCCAATTTATTAATCCCATGACCCGTGATTACTATACTAAAAACCTATGATTGAACTCTTGAATTTTATTGATATTATTTATTCAAAGTCGTGCGAACTGCCCATAAATATAATCATTTCATGAACGTCAATCCTCTTGGCCCTATGGCAAATTGTTCATAATTGAAGCCATGTGAAATTATCATTTTACCCTTCGATTGTTTCTTATTACTTAAGTACCATTGGATTCACTAGTAAATTGCTAATTTATAAACGAATTATGAATTAGAGCGCTCAAATTGTTTAGTTTCAAAAATCAATACTAAAATGAACCAACTTTAATTATGTAGTTGTGAATTCCATAGATTTGAATTACATCCTAGCGCTAGTGAATTGAGGACTTTCAAGATGCAAGTAATCTGCTTAGTTTCTTTTGGGCCGTAATAGCACTTAAATAAAGACCAAGAATAAAGTCGGTTCTTGTCATATATAATGTTAATTATATAAAATTCCTTTACTCTAGTGTCACACACATTGACAATCCATATGAGCTCATCATGTTCTTGACGTCGTGGACCGTAGTAGTGAATGCCGATCAATAATATCCTTACTTTTTGGTCTATCATGAACCAATTTAAATACGTCAGCCTCTCATATGTAAAGCTATTTACATACTAAAATTAAAGTTAAGCCAACATATTTTAGAGTTTTAATAAACATTTTTTGTTATGATAAAATAAAATAGAAAAAATTCACAAATAACTACTTTTTTATTTATTTCTAAAAAATGTTTACTACATCTTTTACATTTGATTTAAAGAGCATGTTCCCTAACACATGTCACAGCTCTCATTGTTATTACATGTTCATTTATGTTTTAAAACTCTAGTATGGCATTATTCTTAATGCATTTTATGTGGGAGCTACGATTTTTTTTTTTTTTTTTGGCTAACTAGTTTGTTCTTTTAAAATGAATTGTATTTGATTAATGTCAGAGATTCGAAAATGTATCCCAAATTTTTATCACGAATCATGTTACGCATAATTAGTGAGTATAGATAGTTATACACAATTTTTTATATATTGATAAATTATATGTAATATATGTGTTGGGATTAAAAATGTAGAATTTTGAAATCCTTATAATTACTCGTTGTACTTTTAATAAGTAGTTACTTTCTCGTCTTTATTATTGGAGCAACACGCGCCTTTTCCGATGCTTATCTTTTGATTCAAGACATGTTTTAAGAGGAAGACTAGTATGTCATTTTCATTATATAATATAATTTATATTGTTAGAAAATATGTGTATGTACATATCTCAGTGTTTTGGTCCTGTATTCATATTTTTGAATTTCTCATATATGTGATCACTGATCACTCAAATTGTTTTAATACCGCTTTAAATATTTTTGTTTTTGTTCCCTTTACACATATTATAGCTCTAATAAATTTGTCTATATTAGAGCTTTCAGCGGGCTTAAATCTTGGATCCATCTGATTGCCTTATTAAGCATGATATATATATATATATATATATATACCGTATTATCTACTAGGTAGATTTTATACTTCAGATATTATATTTTGATACGCATTACTTAGCATGTTTCATAGAAAACTTGTACAACATGATACAATGCAGTATAAACATTACGGTAAACAAAGGTATAAATAGTAATAAATTGTGCAGGAATTCAAATGCAACATCCAACACAGCTAAGTATAAATGTATTTTTTTTGCCTAGTATAAAAGGAAGCGTTACTGAAGTATCTCCACTGAATAGCCCCATATTTTATAGGGGGTTTTAAAGAATGTCAGCGTTTGAGCACATTAATAATTTATATATTTTTTGTATTGCGTATTTTCATTTATATCCCTAATTTTATATTACAAACATAGAGCACAACCAAAAAAAAAAAAAAAAACATTACTTGAAGTATGGGGGGATTATTTTGTAATTTTCCCTATTTTTTTATTTTATTTTTTATACTTTACTACTCTACAAAAGTTTACTATATCAGGCGAGCCTTTTGGGCTTCTATACAGCAAAAATCTTAGATATTGTCATGTAAGGAAAGTAAGTAGTCTATAGCCATTGCCCACAGAGTTATTGCAGCGATAAGTTGGACCTCGAGCCCAATTTTCCATTGGATTGGCTTGCCACGTTACTTGAGGGACTTGCAAATAAATTTATTCTAGGTGTTAGTTAATAATTTATGGCTCCAATATTATACTGTTTTGATTTACACTCTATTTTATAATATAAAAATATGAATATAACTTAAAAGTGCAACACGAACGGGATATAAATTATAAACGTGTCAAACAATCCATCATCAAAATCACCCAAAGTTAAAGTTATAGCCTTATACAATACAGTTCTATGTATGCATGTATATCTAGTATCTACAAGTGCTCCTTTGGACTTAGGATGAGCTCCAGTCTCCTAGCCTAAGCTAGCTCAGTATATTATAGTTAATTTATCATTATTATTTAATTTTTTGTTTGTAATAGACCCTGATTTTTTTTAAAATTTTTACTATGACAACATATATATATATATTATATATATATATATATATAAATATTCTATAAATTTCTGGTAAAATAAAGGGTCAGTTAAGGATTTAGCCATTTTATAGTCTATGTTTTAAAGATATAGCCCACGTTTTGAAAAATTAGCAAAATAGCCATCAGGTCAACATCTAAAAATCCATGACTAAAGAAATAAAATTTGTGACTAAATAAATAAAATACACAGTCATAAAATTTGTAACTATAGTCATAAAATTTCAGAAAATTTAAAATAAACACAATAAAAAATTTAAACATTCATTAACAAAATAACTAACTCACAAATAAATGATTGCCTATACAACCAATTTCATAAATTTTATTACTAAATAAAAAATATCTTATAAATAGCAAAAAAATATGCAACCAAAGAAGTCACAAATTTCATTACTAGAGGCACAAAATTTTAGACAATATTGTCTGTAACAAAAAATAAAAACAGAATTCAAAAAATTAGTGACTGCAGTCTTAAAAATCTAGACAGGAATGTATGGCTACTTTGCTAATAAAAGCAAACATATGCTAATTGTTAAAAATATATATAAAAATATGGCTATTTATTTAAAAAACCGTAAAATAAAATACTTACTTTCAATCTGACTGTTTTCTTGAACCATGATGGTTTTAAATTCGGCTATTTGTGTAAACTATTCGATGTTATAAACTATAGTACAAGATTATGATGTCTGTTTGGAGGAATTACATTTCCCATTTAATTTTTTTCTGAAATGTACCTAAATGAAATCTTGCACATCATATTACAAAATACAAAGGTAAAAAAATATCTGAATAAGATAAAAAAATAAGTGGTTTGGATAGCAATTTGAATTCAAAAATTACTACTCTCACTATAATATTAATGTTTAAGTTCAAATACAAAAAATTGAATTCATATATTTTTGTTATAGTAAAAAATACCTTTTTTTTTTTTTAATTTTCAATACAAATCTTATCTTTTACCATCCCAATTCAATACTAAATCAAACTCCTGTACAAACATCAATTTGAACTTAAGATTTTGCCAAATAATAAAATAATAACTCAAATCAAAATGACTCCAATTTTGTATTTGATATTGTCCAAACGATAAAGTAAAGGGTGAGTTACAAAAATAAGCCAAAATTAAATGTGTCTTTTGAATGATAGCCTATGTTTCGAAAAAAAAAAAAAAAAGAATAGTCACTGTAAATAATTTTGTAACAAAAACTGTTAAACAAATATTTACACATCTGTAAACATTTGTAAGATATTATTTAACACTTCAAAAAATAATGAGTAAAACTTGAAGTGTTACAAAATATCTTATAAATATTTACAGATGTGTAATATTTTGTGTGACATTTTTCTGTTATACAATTTATAACATGACTATTTTTTTAATTTTTTGAAACATGGACTATATTTTAAAAATGAAAATATTTTTTGATTATTTCCTATGATTTCCCTAAAGTAAACAAAAAATTTCAAAATAATTTGTGGATATTATTTTAAAAGAGTTCCTCAAGTGAGATTTTAAAAAAAAAATTATTATAAATATCAAATTTATCTTTTCAGTAAGTCCAAATTTTAAAAAAATTAATTTGATAATTTTTTTTTTCTTAAATACCAGAGAAGTTCCTAGAGTTTAGGAATGACAATGTTCATAGCATTAGGACCACAAAAAGTCGGAAAGCCGACTTAGCAACCAAACACACTATCCATTCCAAAGCCAACAAAAAAAAAAATCAAATAATTTACAGATGATTATGTGGGCATTTTTAAAACCTTTATAATTAGGCTTCTATAAAGTTTCTTCCTTAAATTTCCACCCTAATCCAACTTATTAAACCCGTCAAAATCATCGTTTGGAATTAACCTATTTTTTAAACACCATTGTTTTCTCTCCTATGATCTTTGTAACCGACCAAGCAGCCGTCCGGTAGTAATAATTTAAATTTTTAATTCAAAAGAAAATTGCAAAAGCTACTTTGGAAATGGACAGGTTGATTATTATAATTAATCATATTAGACATCTTAATGATGTGATTAAATTAAAAGAGACCTTGTTGACTTTTTAGCACCGAAAGATAGAAAGGAAAGGATATGTATAGGAACTCTTTTAACCCCCACGTGTACCATTGCCTTTTCAGGTTTTTTTTTTTTTTTTTGGGATATTAAAATTTCAACCTAAATAGGACACGTGTCGCACTTTCAGTCAGTTTGCTGGAGAAGAAAAGACAGCCGTGAAGGCTTTGACCATTGGATGCTTGACGCGCGTCCAATTGGGACACGTGTCGTTGATCTACGTCTGTTGTAACAACCTGGAAAGTTACTAAACTTTTGCCATTATAGAGGTGGGACCCAGTGAGAAAATATGTGGAGCTGATCTGGCGAACGACACGTTGGCTTTATCAACACGTTCCGTTGTGATTGGCTTTTGGAGATTTTTTTTTTTTTTTTGGCTAAGAGTAGATGTTGAAAATCAAAATCATAAGTTAAACTCAGCATAAAAACAAATTTAAAAGGAAAAAATCATAAAGTAACTAACCAATAGCCACTTGACGCGTCACTGAATGACAAATGTGACTGTTGACTGAATGACAAATGACAAATGGATTTTGAGGAATGCTATATTTTTTACACAATAATAATTTATGTCTTATACATGTTATATTTTTAATTTATATTAAAAAATATACACTAAAAATATAAAATAAAAATAAAAAATATACCACTTCTGATATAAATTATTAAATGACATAAAAAGTGGTTTTATTTTGAAATTCTCCCATATCCATATTCGTAGAGCCATTTTGATTCTCTTGTGTTTATTTATTTACTTGTAGTATGGAGCTTGTCGAAGAAAAAAAAGATAACAAGACAATGTGCCAGTTTGGCATTGCTGTGCTTATAAAAGAAGTGCTTCAAACTGTGCTGATGAAAGAAGCTACTGAAGTTATAAGCATGTAGGGTGTTTGGTTATTTTATTTTTAAAACTGCTGTTAAAATAGTGTGGGTATGTAAAATTACCAAATAATAATTTTAGAAAATTATTTAATGGAATATGGGTAGTTAATTAAGGATATTTTAGTAATTTAAACTGGAGAAGCAGTTTCGGTTACAGAAAAGCAGCCTTTAACCTGCTTCTCAAATTATACTACGTAAAAGCAGAAACGGTTACCTGCTTCTTTAAGAAGCAGGTTTACCAAACGCCTATAGCTGCTTTAGATTCTTTTATAATCTAAAAGCAGCATCCAAAAGCAATGCCAAACTAAATCAATAACAAGAAGGGAAATCGTAGGAAATAGCAAAAAAAAAAAAAAAAGTTTTTAAAGTCCAGTCCATGTTTCAAAAAATTAAAAAAATAGTCATGTTACGGATTGTATAACAGAAAAGTATCACACAAAATATAACACATCTGTAAATATTTGTAAGATATTTTGTAACACTTTAAGTTTTACTCATTATTTTTTGAAGTGTTAAATAATATTTAACAAATATTTATAGATCTGTTATATTTTGTGTGACACTTTTTTGTTATACAATTCGTAACCTGGCTATTTTTTTAATTTTTTGAAACACATGCTATAATTTAAAACAAAACATTTAATTTTGACCTATTTTTGCAACTCACCCTAACAAGAACAAATGCATGTAAAATTTTTTTAAATGAATTATTTCTCAAGAATTGCTTATAGATTGCAAATTATGTAGCATGAGCAATGGGAAGAGATTTGATAATCTTGGAGAGGCAAAAAAGAAGGAAAACTATGAGAATTTGGGTGAAGACTTTGACGTTAGCTAACATCAAGGTATAATGCAACTGATGTTGTAATTATCTTTGGGCGGGAATGTGATCTGTCACCAAATTGCTGTTCTAAGGGTGGCAAAGGAGCGGGGGCCGATTCCATTACTCATGTTGTTAAGAAAACAAACCCCATACCCGTGCCATTTACATGTTTATGTTAACAGTGTAGGTACTGGGTATTCCCATTAAGGTGACAAGCATACTTGTGGGTACTCATTTATCCGTTTAAATTATTTAAAAAAAAAATCAAATCAACAAAAATACATAAAATTAACAAATTAAACATATTATAAACTAACATGTCACAAAAATACTCATAAACATGTTGTAATCTTACATATTATAAATATGATTTGCATTTGTATAATTTTTTTTAGAGTATATATATATATATATATATATATATAAATATATATATTTAAAATTATAAATTATTTAAACCAGGCAGGTGAACTTGAGCTGTCACCCGCCCTATATATGTTTCCTTGTTAATGGGTTTTACCCATTAATTTGTTTATGATGGGTTTTATCCACATCATTTATAACAGATGCGGAGTGGGTTAAGACCATCTCCAATACAAATTCCAATGCCAATACTAAATTTGGTACTCAAAAAGATAAAAATGTTATATTTGACATTTGATACTCTAATGCACAAATGCTAATTCAGATGATATTTTGTTATTTCATTATTTTTTAGTTGTAAAAATCAATAACTATAGTTAATCCTAACTAATAGTAGAGAAAACTTCAACAAATCATAATAGCTTCTTGGTAAGAAGAAATATTTTTAATATAATATATTTTTTTAATTAAATAACTAAAAATTGACAAATCAGTGTACTACTTCAAATGCCAAAATGTTGTCACTATGCTATATTTGGTGCTAAATTTGACACTATGTAATGCATTTGCTAAACTTAATGTCAAATTTGACATTACATTGAAGAATAATTTGTATGCCAAAATGGTAAATTTTGACATTGACTAAAAAATCTGACATTGCATTAGAGATGTTCTACATTATTATCTATAAATTGTTCCCAATATTGTTCTCCAATTATATTTTTATAACCCATCTAATTCAAAGTTGTTAGCAACATTAATTAAAAATAAGGAAATGAAAAGAGTTGATAAGTTGTCAATTCGCGATTGCAAAGACAGTGTTAGAGGACAGCCATTGGGACGATATATGTTAACTCATGTCCTAACAATACGTATTTATAAACGACCCTAGGTATAAGTAAGAATTCATGTTAAAGGAAACTTGACAATTTTAGTACCTCATATGCAGTCAAACCTCTACAAATTAATACTCGTTAAATTAATAATCTCGGTCAACTAATAATAAACTAATACTCATATTTATTTTCTGATGATTTCGACTCGGGTTTAAGATGCTAATCAGACACTTATTCATATTTCTAAGGGTGAAGTAGGCAAATACTCATAATTTATATAACAATAAAAATAAATACCCAAATTTTGATGTAATTGAGTTTCTAGTCAATTTGTGAATTACTTGCACATGCTTTTGGTAACTAAGTAAATTATCACAACTTACCACTGTGTAAGTAATTGAATCATTTGGGTAGTTGATTACATTTTTCAAAAGATTGGGTAATAACTTACATCAAGTTTTAAAAATTGGGTATTCACTATAATTTCTCTATTTTTCTAATAATCTGAGAAATAACGTTAGCATCATCAATATGTGTTGTATTTATTTCCCTTTTTCGCAACCACAACAAGAAAAGAGCTCAACCGATTTCATTTCCCTTTGTAAGACTTAAACCAATAACTATTTTTTTCTTTCCTGTAGGACAAGATACTGGCTAGATAGCACATGCATTGCTTTAAAAAAAAGTAGCATATATTTATATTTCTTTTCCTTTAAGTTGGTCCATGTCCTTAGCTATTGAAGATAGTTTGGAATTTTCTTTTTGTCCAAAAAGATATGATTAAGTATGACAATTCTTGTAGAACCTTTTAATATATATAGGATAATATGTATAACTGTTGAAAAGAATCAAATCAATAAATCAGAAACATCTAAATTTAATCATACGTAGCATATATGCCTTTTTAATAAAGTTTGATAATTCGGATAATTTTACGCCTTTATTAAAGACTAACATTTTTTTTTTTTGAAATATGCCATTCAGCTTTCATCATAATCCCTACATCATTTTCTTTCCAAAATATGATGATATCCACATTGTATAAGCATGAGACACATTGCTATCTATGACTATTTATGTCCCTGTTTATATTTAATCTAACTTTTTAACTGACAGTTTCTAATTTATAAGATACTTAAAAGGGGATGATTGAATAAGGAATTAAAAACAAAAACAAAAAATAAAAAATAAAAACAAAAAGTAAAAAACAAAAAACAAAAACACCACGAAGAAACAACTTACTAATTGCTAATGTTTTTTAATTCGAAGGTCTTCGTAAGGGTTCTCATATGTGATATAATTATAGATCTAAGTCTAACATTTAAAGATATATACGTCCAAATACGTTCAAGTGTCGACTCTATTTTTAAATCGTATCCGATCAATTGATAATGTGACGCTCGACTTGTGTTGGTGAATATGAAGTTAGTTTCATCCTTCAAATGTAATTCGGTCAAACAATTTCAACTTCATTTATTAGTCCCTAGATTTCCAAATGATGAAGAGGATAGAGGAAGGAATGATATTAATGATCTATTTTTTTTTTTTAGCAAACAAACATGCCACTACATTATTTTTAAGAAGGGCCAATTAAGGATTTAGCCATTTTGCAGTCTATGTTTTTAAGATATAGCCCACGTTTTAAAAAATTAGCAAAATAGCCATCAGGTCACCATCTAAAAATCTATGATTAAAGAAATAAAATTTGTGACTAAATAAATAAAATACACAGTCATAAAATTTGTGACTATAGTCATAAAATTTCAGAAAATTTGAAATAAACACAATAAAAAATTTAAACATCCATTAACAAAATAATCAACTCACAAATAAATGATTGCCTATACAATCAATTTCATAAAATTTATTACTAAATAAAAAATATCTTATAAATAGCAAAAAAATATGCAGTCAAATAAGTCACAAATTTCATGACTAGAGACACAAAATTTTAGACAATATTGTCTGCAACAAACAACAAAAATATAATTCAAAAAACTAATGACTACAGTCTCAAAAATCTAAACACGAATATATGGCTATTTTGCTAATAAAAGCAAACATAGGCTAATTGTTAAAAACATACATAAAAATATGGCTATTTATTTAAAAAACTGTTTTAAGAATGAATGGAAATATTGTATTCCAAATTAAGAAGATACACACACTAATTTGTTCCCACCAATAAATTTTGGATTTTAAATGTCCACCAAGTCCCATAATAATAAAAAAAAGAGAATTTTAAGAAAATAGCCACCGTTTACAAAATAATTTTAAAAAATACTCATAGTTTTAAAAAATTTAAAAAAATTTAAAAACTAGCAATGTCAGAAATTTTTGACAAAAGTTTTGCCTAATGTCAGAAATTTTTGACAGTATTTTTATATGTATTTTTGTTATTGTCAGAAATTTCATACAATTTTATGGTTAGTTTTTAAATTTTTTGAAACTGTTGCTATTTTTTAAAAACACACAGTCCAAAATGACTATTTATATAACTGGCCTAAGAAAAAAAGAGAAATCATAGTGATACTGAATTTTTAATTCATAATTTAAATAAAAACTCAATCTTTTGAAAAAGATAACAAAATATCCTAGTGATTCAGTTATTTATATAGTGGTAATTTGTGAAAATTGGCTAAGTAATCAAAATCATGTATAAGTACTTATTGAATTGATTAGTTACTCAATTAATTTAAAAACTTAAGTATTTATTTTTATTATTATATAATTTTTTCATATTTTCCTACTTCACCTATGAAAAAATGAAAGTTGCATAACAACATTTTAGCACGCAGTTGAATTTTTCAACAAAACTATTATAATTGGATATAAAACTCTAATCGATCAAGAAAAAAAATTCACAATATACAGACATACAACAGTGCTAGACAAACATACGAATTAGATAATAGCATGGGGATATTCTCCATCATTATAACAACAACAAAAAGAACAAATTAAACAAAACTAAACAATTTTTTTCCCAATTGATCGTGACTAAAAATCGACAATGCACAGGCTCACAACATTGCATAGTAATTAGAGTGAGACAGACATAAGCATGAAGATATCACCTCCATTGTTATAAAAACAAAACAAAACAATATCATGTACAAAGAAATAGTAAAAAAAAAATAAATAAATAAGAAAGAAACAAAACAAAAGCTTCATGACGGAAAACGTCTTCTATTGAAAAGTATAAAAATAGTCATCCCAAGTAACACTGTGAGAACTACCAATGACACGCCAACTTTGACTATCGTTGTTTAAATGCTCCAACGAGCTACCACAATTTGAAGCATAGTTCATACAACATTGCAAAAGCGAGACCCACTAAGCACACAAATGTAGTGCTTCCCTGAGTTTCACAATGCATTTTTGCATATTTTGAGGCGACACAGATTCAAGAAGACAATAAAAAGAGAAATCGACAGCTCGTCCTTTACAATGTAATTTTGATTATCTCTAATTGGTTTTGTCAAATATACCGGTGTTTACGACTCCACTAAAGCCATATCAAGGAGGAAGGAACTTCACCTAAAACAGCTTTAGGCTCCGTTTGGTAAGAAGGAAAGAAAAATTGATGGAAGAGAAAATAAAAGGTGATGGAAAATAGGATAGAAAGAAAAGAAAACAACTTTCCTTTTATAATGTTTGGTATATTAAGAAGGAAAGAAAATATTTGATTAGACAATTACCATTTTATCAATTTATTATATTATTAAAATTTAAAAATATGGATAACATGGTAATTTTATATTAAAATGAGTTGAAAAGAGTTTTTCTTCCAATTTTGGAAGGATAAAAAATTAGTGGGCCCCACATATATTTTTTCCTTCTACTTTTCCTTCCCTTCTTCCTTTCCTTCCTACCAAACAAGAGCATTTTTAAAATTCTATCCAAATTTCCCTCCATCAATTTCCTTCCCTCTATTTTTCCATCTTACCAAATATACTCCTAAACAGACAAAGTTTAAAAGGAGTTGTCAAGATTGTGAAATCCTCAAAATCACTCAAATTGAGACCGTGAAAAATCACATATATAGTGAGTCATCCTCTCTTAATATGTACATTACAGCTGCAACAATTTGTCAATGAGTACTCTTATAATGATCCATTATGGCTCGCACTCCTCCATAAAAGTAAATGGCATTTGTTGAAGATGTTATACTTAATTGGGTAATCGTCGACAGGCCCGCTCACTCTTTTGAGCGAGGAATGATAATATGGTTTTATGATCGAATTATTAAAAAATTAACAAATTAGGCCTAAATCCGTCCCTGTATGAACAACTTGACTAAAAAAACACTCTAATACGCTCTTTACCAATACAAGCTCACGCTCTTTTGTTATGTAGGAAAACTCCAAGTCAAGTTAAAGCCTAAGTTTGACCAAATTGACACGTGGCTCAACGCATACTCATTAGAGTACGCGGTCACGTGACTCCAACATAAATGGACTAACCTTGAAGAAGTTTAAAAATCCTTACTCCATATATCCAACTATAAATCTAATTAATATTTCACATTAAATATAATTGGTTTGAGACATAAGTGATTGTTTCGTCACTTTTTGCTATCGATATTGTCACTTTTTATATGTGAACTACAAATTAGTTATTTGCCTCTTATTTTTTGACTGTATAAAGAGAATTCTTTGAAAAGGAAGCGGCAGATTTTGTTTTGTTTGTGAACACTCACGCTATACTTAGATTCATACCATATTATTTTCCCAAGTCATTAAAAATATAACCATTAGAAACACTATTGCAATAATTTTTAGTCTCTAAATATTTGTTGCTTCTCGGTGCCTCTACTCATCTTACAGAAGGCTCTTCATATCCTATTTGCAAACACATTACAAACATTTTTCATCAAACATGTTTTATATTCAGGGTGTTTCAGACAATTTGTGTGAATTCATTAAAAACTTGTCGCACAAGGAAGTTATTAGTGATCAATTTTGATAATGTAAGGTTTTTTTTAGGCATCATGGAAAATATTTGTACCAAAGTTTGACGAAATAGTTACAAATACATAGCTTAATTTGCTCGCTTAGATATGAAGAAATGAATCCTAGTCTTTGAACTAGACAAGAAAATTCTCTCTAAATTCTCTCACTAGCCACTAGAACTGTACTTAGGATTTCTAATTGAGCTGAAAAGTTACAATTCTCATCCAACATTCTCTATTTATAAATTTTTCGGGTCCTCCTGTTTGAATTTCGTTAAGGACCTGATTCTCGCGTTTTCCTATATTCTCATGTACCAAACACGTGTTCTCTCTCTCACGTGCTTAATCAAATTGTACTAACTTAAAACCACATGGGCAGATCCAAAACCATTAAGTTCTAGACGGATCCACGTTGCCTGATCTCCGCGCGCTTAGCTCTCGCCTCGTAACTTCTCAAGCCCCCGAATTTATGACTTTAGCCCTTGATTTCCACTAAAAACGACCGCATTTTAGCGTTAAAATCCCCAACCCATACTGAAACTAAAGGGTTTAATTTGATATGTTAAAAAACGAGGAGTATTCTTAAGTTTTTCTCTCCATTACTTTTATGACAGCAGCCAGTCGTATACTAACGCAAATTTTTCGAAGGACTATTCCATCCTCAAGACCCATCGTCCAATAACTTTACGCCACGTCACTAACCGCATACAAGTCTCTGTGCCCCAAGAGGCAAAAGCCCACGTAGTGTTGTTGAGGTTGCTTGAGGACTAGGTAGGTCAGATAAGAAAGGTCTGACTTGGCATAGTTGCACGAAACCTCTGTGCAACAACGGCCAAGCCAATAGAGAATCAGCAAAAGTGGGTTTTGTTTTTGGAGGAGAGAGAAGAAAATCTAGAGGCCACAAAGAACTTGTGGCTGAGAATCGAACCCACGAGCTGACGTGGCATCAAACTCTCTTATAAACGGATCAAAATCGCTGACGACGTTAACTCTCACTTCTGCCAACGGAGACTCACAACACAAAGAAAGAAAGAGCATTTTCTCGCGCCTTTTTCTCTTCCCCTCTGTTTGGCTGCCGAGAAAATTGAAAAAACAAGGAAGAAGAAAAGAGAAAAATATGCAGGAGAACAAGGATCCGGCCATCAAGCTGTTCGGGAAGAAGATCCCTTTGCCGGCCGACGAAGATTCTCATGCGCTCGCCGGCGACGAACTGTCCGTACAGGTCTCGGAGAGAGACGTAGTGGCTGATGAAGAAGAGACTGAAACAGAGAAGGTAAATATGGAAGATTGAGAGTCACGAAATGCTGAGATTTAAAGATGTGTTGAAAAAAAAAAAAGTAATAAATCTTTTGTTGAGCACAGCTGATTCGTTTGCTGTCTGGTTTTGACTTTTCAGACTACATATATATATGTATATGTATATAATATCAGCTTTCTTTTGGTTTCTCTTGCTAGATTTGAGATTAATTTCGTTTCGTTTTCAATTTTTGTCAATATCAAGCATTGGGAAAAGTCAAAGAGTGTTTTTTCGTTTTTGATTTCATAGTCAAACTGTTCCAACTTTTGATATGAAAAGAAAAGATTAAGAATTTTTCTGGGCGATTCACAGGAAGATTTTGTGTAATTTTGCTACAGGTTGCGTATAATTTGTCGGTTAAATTGGTTATCGAACAAATAACTGTGAAACCTTTTTCTCTGTTTATCTCTCTCTCTGCAGACTCAGGACTAAAAGACTTACTTTCAGTTGGGACTTAAATAGTCATCTAAAACCACTACTTTTCTGATCTGCTGAAAAAAAAAAAAAAAAAAAAATTGGTTCAGAATTATTATCTACCAGAAATATCTGCTTTTTTTTTTTTTTTCTCTCCTCTTTAATGTCCACAAAAAGTTCTTTCTGAATTTCTCCCTCTATTTCTCTTAATTACAAACAAGTCAAAATCACCCAGTGCCAGAGTTCTGTTTCACTTTGAAGTACTTTGTTTCAGTATTGAGACCCCTTGAAGCCATTCTCTCTTCCTTTACACAAGTTTAGCAACATTTTGTCTCATGTACTAATTAATTAAATGAACAGCTATTTTGAACACATTTAGCAAAACAACTAATTGTTTTGTGCTGTTTCTTATACGTTGAGAAATAAAATTCACTTTCATTTTTTTACTGACTGTTCTCAGGATTTTCAACCAACAACGGACGGTTCAGACACCGAAAAAGACGGCGATCCGCCGCCGGGAACATTAGCG
Source organism: Boehmeria nivea var. tenacissima (assembly GCA_018132145.1). Classification (NCBI taxonomy): domain Eukaryota; kingdom Viridiplantae; phylum Streptophyta; class Magnoliopsida; order Rosales; family Urticaceae; genus Boehmeria; species Boehmeria nivea. The sequence goes on from CM030882.1 coordinate 7,655,387, forward strand.
GACTCCACAAACATCAACCCGAAAGCCGCGGCGGCGAGCGACGAGAAAGAGAAGACGCTGAAGAAGCCAGACAAGATCTTGCCGTGCCCTCGCTGCAACAGCATGGACACAAAGTTCTGTTACTACAACAACTACAACGTCAACCAGCCGCGCCACTTCTGCAAGGCCTGCCAGCGCTACTGGACCGCCGGCGGCACCATGAGGAACGTCCCCGTCGGGGCCGGCCGCCGCAAGAGCAAGAACTCCGCCGCCGCCGCCGCGCATTACCGTCACATCACCATATCGGAGGCTCTCCAGGCCGCCCGAATCGACGCCGCCGCGGGGCCGCCCCCGCTGCCCGGCGGAGCTGCCAACGGCAGGGTAGTGCTCAGCTTCGGCTTGGACTCGGCCCCCGCTGCGAACGCGAAGCCGCGGAACGGTTTCAACAAGGGCGGGGAGAGCGGCGACGACTGCTCGAGCGCGTCTTCGGTGACGGTTTCGAATTCGGCCGAGGAAGTGGGAGGGAGAGCGGAACCGAACGCGCAGAGCGTCAATATTCCCTGCATCCCGGGCGTCCCGTGGCCTAATTATCCTTGGAACTCCGCTGCGCCGCCGACGCCGGGATTTTGCCCTCCCCCGGGATTCCCTATGCCGTTCTACCCGTTCTGGAACTGCGCTTCGGCTGCCGCAGCAGCCGCCGGGCCCTGGAACATCCCGTGGTTTCCCCTGCCGCCGCCTTCGTCGCTGCCGCCTTACTGCGCCACAAATTCTCCCACTCTCGGCAAGCATGCGAGGGACGAATGCGACACGCTCGTTCCAGGCCGTGGAGAAGAGCTGCCGAGGCCGAGAAGCGGTGGCGTTCTGGTCCCGAAAACGCTGCGGATCGACGACCCGAGCGAGGCGGCGAAGAGCTCGATATGGGCCACTCTGGGGATCAAGAACGAGGGGGCGGGGATGTTCAAGGCCTTCCAAGCAAAGAGTGATCACGAGAAGAAGGCTAAGAGCAGCATGGTTGAGCCTTCGCTGGCTCACATGGCTAACCCTGCAGCGTTTTCAAGGTCTCTCAACTTCCATGAGAACTCTTGAAAGTTCAATCAACTTATTTTGGCACGTGATGATCAAGCTTGATGGTTTTGGTTTTGGTTTTGACTGAGAAGTTGTAGAAATTTTCACTCTCTTTTTAGGTCCCTCGGTTTGTTGTGAGGGTGCTAATGTAGGTTTTGTTTGGTTTGGTTGGGAAAAACTAATTTTTGTTTTTTGGTTTTGTAACACTATATATGCATAGGTGGGTTCTCAGATATTCTTCTTAGCTTTTTGTTGGGTTTGCAAATTCATGTAAATATCGCTCTATAAATATATGTGAAATAATGCGAGAGAGTTAAATGAAAGTTCATTTTGAAAGTTGTAAAGTACTTTGAAAAATAATCCCAGCTTTCTGGGGTTACATTCATATGACAATTGCCAAGTGAGCTTTTCCTCTTTAATTTCAGAAAAAAAAAAAAGGGTATTTTCGAATATTTATTTATGCAAGAAAAGTAAATAAATAACACTGCAACGCACATCACGGGCTACAGAAGGTGAAGAGGTTTTTTTTTTTTTAAAGGCTTTTTTCTCTGTGAAACTGAAAGCAGAACTCAGAGTGATGTGTAGATGAATGGTGAGGCTTTTAAAGATAAAGATAAAGCCAAAGCAGTACAGTTGTTGTATTTGAGGAAAGCTTATGGTTGGATTGTAATAAATAAGTGGAGTTTGTGGGGCTAAATGGAGAAGTATCAATGAAACTGAAGAAGATAAACTCGAATAAAATTCCATAAAGGCCAACTCTCTCTCCTTTTATGGATCAGAGCAACTTGCAATAAAAGTTTAAAGTTCTATCCAGTTCTTTGTTTTAGCATTATCTTATTTTGTTACCGTCAGTGTTGTAGGTTTTTTAATTGGAGTAATATTGCAAAAAGCACCCTTAATATAATATAAATTTTATTAGGCTATATAAAAAAATATTTTTTACTAAATTAAATAATTATTTTAGAAATTAAAGATTTTTTTTTTCAATATAATACCTTAGCACAACACACAAATTTTACTAACCATTACAATTACGATTGAATAACAAATTGTTTTTAAACACTGTACTTCGAGAAATTGGGTGAAGTAGATAAATATCCAGAATTTATATAATAATAAAAATAAATATCTAAATTTTTGAAATAATTGAGTTTCTAGTCAATTTGTGAATTATTTGTACATGTTTTTAGTAACTAAATGAATTACCACCACTTACCACTGTGTAAGTAATTGAAGTATTTGGGTACTTGGTTACATTTTTTAAAAGATTGGGTAAAACTTATATTAAGTTTTAAAAATTGGGTATTCACTATAATTTCTCTGAGAAATTTTCATCCACAAAAATAAGGGTAAATAGCTCGTGAGAAATTTTCGTCCACAAAAATAAGGGTAAATAGCTCGTTTTTACATTATGAATTTGACCTAAAAAAAAATTCCACCCAAGAGAATAAGATTCTCTACACGTTTCAAATGGGGATCGTTTGTTTAAAAAATCAGCTGGCTTTGTAGTTGAGTATTTAGAAGAAGAATCAATGTCAAAACTCAAAATCAATAAATCCCTACTTTGATTCTAAGAGCGCTTGGCAATAGTAATTACCACAAAGATGGCCCTATGAAAATCTTATCCAAAGATCTTGCTACACTTTTTTATGTCCCTATAAGCTTTTTATGCTTGTATGCATATTTTGGGCAAAATTTATACAAAGCATATCGAATCTGTTTACTGATTTTTGGAGTCTTTGACGGTCATAAAAGTGGAGGGCTTTTTTTGTTGATTTTTGTTGATCAATATATATGAATGCCTCTTTTTTTTTTCTTTTTCTTTTTCTAGTATTGGACATCAAACTGAAGATTTATTTTCGTCATTTTGAAAATTAATTAAAACATGGATTTAATTTAACAATAACAAACAAAAAAAAATGACTGTGCAATACTATCTGAACGAGAAGAGAATTAGCAACTTTAACCACAGCACTAAAGAATCTCTTTTCATGCAGTGACAAAAACGCGGACCGGTGCTTTTCCATATTGGACGAGTATTATATGGATATTTGGATATACACTCTTTATGTATCTACTTGGAGTTATGTTGCAGCACTTGGTACTATAGATGTATAAGAGTCATGACATGTTTGTCCTCAACCAACTAGCTAGTATTATATATATATATATATATATATATATATATTTACACTTATATGTATAGAAAACACGAGAGATATTTTGCAGAACGAAGCAAAGACAGGCCACACACTTTGCAAATGGGACCCAATTGCACATAATGCCATGAATCCTTTTGGCACTCTCTCCTCGCCTTTTGCTTTCTTTGCTTTTGCTCTTTTCTTTTAATGGGAAAGCAATTGGTCGCTTCTTTCCATCCATATGCTTCAATTTCCCTTGTGTGGAGGACACTCACTAAAATATCAAGGCTATTTTTTCGTACCAACTTGGCAACGATTTCCATGGTCATTTTTTGGTTTAGATATTAATCAATTTGACTGAGTTCATGATTAGTACCTAAACCTTAAAACTTAGGCACAACATTAATTGGTAAGTAATTAGGCCGGCAACTTGGGTTCAGACATGAGACACGACACGAAGTTAACGGATCTGGGTCTTCTCTTAATGGATCTGGGTCTTAACGGGTCGGACACGATTAATACGATTAAATAATAGATAAATACGATACGAACACGATAAGACTCGCTAAGACACGATTATTAAATTAATTATAAATAAATATACATATTTAACACCCAATTACATGTACTTAAAATTTATTTATTTATTTATTATCTAATAATTTTCATTCGTGTGACATAAGAATTACCATCATAATTATATAAATTATCAAGATTAAGCCTTTATTTAAATAAATTTTATTTTGGATTTACAAAATATAATTAAAAATTTGTTGATTTCAACTCAAATATAGCTGATTGGGCCAATAAACACGAGAAAAATACGACTTATTTAAACCCAATTAGACACGACTAATTAATGAGTCGTAATTGAGTGACACGATTAACACGATATTTAAATAAATTGTGTTTAAATCTTTCCTTCATAAGTTGTGTCTGGGTCCAACTGAATTTATTAGGGCACGATTAAGATACGATACGTGACACGAATTGCCACTTTATAAGTAATGAATTAAAAGGAAAAAGCAATCAAAAGCTTTTTGGAATTTTGGGTACAAACTGCCTTATGTTCGTGTGGCTCTTAATCTGTTTTCTAAATAAGAAATGACACTCCTTGTGACTTAAAGTGATACTTTTGGGTCAGCTCATTAACAGAGCAAAGAAAAATAATGACGAGGCTTTTTTTCTTCTCTTTTTTTTTTAATTTCTTTTCAATTTATTTTCCTTTTTTTCTTTTTTTGGGATAAATAAAGTAACAAATTGTATAATGAGTATATGAGTTGTCCACTTCCTATAAGTTACTGCATCCAGCAACATAAAGCTAAAGAGCATATAAATTAATAAATTAAAATGACGAGCAATAAGTAAATAAATACAAAAAAAGAAGCAAGTCTTTTCCGTTAATTTCCACAGTAATACAAATGTCTTGCTATGATCCACGTGTGTTTTTGTGCTCGTCACTAGTTGAATAAGACAGTCACACATCTCATCATCATAATTAACCTAACCAAAAAAAAAAAAAAAAGTAGCATGAGCACTACGGAGAAAAAAAAAATCAACAACATTTAAAGCACATTAAAGTTTAGTGCCCAGTTAATGGAAAATTGATGCTACACGATTATAAATTGAGATTTTTAAGAATTTAGTATTTGGCTAATTTTTATGCATTTATTAATACTTGAAATTAAGAAGTTAGTTATTTTTATATTTGATTTATTTTTATATTTGATACATTTGTATTATTTTATATTAAAAATGCATATGCATAAAAAATGATATATGTGTATTAAAAAATATGATACACGTGTATCAAATATAAAAATAATTAATTCTTTAAATTTATAAAATTATGGTTAAATTCTTAAAATATAAGCCTAAAAATGACTAAAAACCTAAATGACCCTTACAAAAATAACTATATATTCTAAGAATCTAAATTTTTTAAACTTTGATTCACCACATTTCGACACATGGCATCTTTTTTTTTAATTGTATTTAAGGGTTTTTTATAAGTAAATTTTTAAAAATTGTGTTTAAGAGCCTCTTTTAAGGGTTTTCGAAAAATTTTAAAGACAAAAATTTACACGCGCTCTAACACGCACAAAGCGCGTGTTATAAAAACTAGTTTTAACTAAAAATTAATGAACATAATATGTCATTTTTATGGGCCAGTTAAGTAAATAGTCATTTTGAACTATGTGTTTTTAAAAAATAGTCACAGTTTTAAAAAATTTAAAAACTAGCCATAAAATATATAAGAAATTTTTGACGATAATAAAAATATACATAAAATACTATAAAATTTTTTGACACTAGTAAAAAATTTTGTCAGAAATCTTTGACATGACTAGTTCTTAAATTTTTTAAAACTGTATTTTTTAAAATCATTTTGTAACAGTGGCTGTTTTCTTAAAATTCTCTTTACTTATTTAATGAAAAATTATATTTAATAATACTCTTTTATTGCATTTAATAAATAATTTTTACACGTTATTTTGGACCTTATTTTTCTATCAAAAAATTCTTACCATTTAGTATTTTCTCTTGATGGAATTGCTTACTATGGTATCAGAATTTTCTTCTTCCAATATGGCATTAATCCATTTACTATCTAAGTCAATGCGAGTACAATATATATATATATATATATATAAAATGGATAAATTGGTTTCTAATCTTGAATTACTACAAACCCAATATCTAAGTCAATGCGAGTACAATATATATAATGGATAAATTGGTTTCTAATCTTGAATTACTACAAAGTACAAACCCAACACAACGATGTCAAAGCAAGTTCCAATTTTATTTTTTTTCTTAACTTCAGTTGCTAAACAACCTAAGTTGTGCACTATGGACATGACACCAATTAATTTATCAGCATTATTAAGAAAGAAGTCCAAGGTACACACGGTTCAACTTCACATCCTCACTTAAATAATTAATTCTATATTCGTGCTATCCTATTGGCTCAAATATCAATAGCTTAAACATTGTAGTATATATTTTGCATGATAAATCCCTGCCTTTTTTTTTTTCCTTTCCCATTTTGTATTTGACCGGTTTTTGTTCATATTTTGAAAAATAACCAACGTTTTCAAAAATTTAAAATTAACAATTAGTCTTTAAAAAATTAAAGATATAAAAATAAAAATAAAATATTAAATAAGTGTGTATAATTAAAAAATAATTATTTTCCTAATTTATAAAAATATTGGCTTATTTTAAAAATATCATTAAAAATGACTTTTTTTAAGGCTTTGGTGCGACTAATTATTGATGTTGACTTTCTCACGAAATATAACCTTTTGTGAGTCAACCTCCCACTCTACTGTTATTTTAATCTCTTAATTTCACTTTGTGGACGCAACTTAAATCAATTGGTTCATTTTTATTTCTCGCTTCCATATTTGTTTTACATCAATCCCACTACCCATGAGATCACAACTATGTGAGTATTAAATTAAGTAATGTCAAAAGCCATTTACAGCTTGTTTCATCCATATAATTGAAATTTCATTTGCATACATTGTATTGTACAGCTAGATAGGCACTACGAGCTTATAATAGTTTTTTCTTCTTTTTTTTTTATAATTTTTTTATATAAAAAAAAGTTGTTGAAATGATATAAGCATTATGTTTCAACCCCAAAATTCAAATGCAAACACAAGCATTTGACCAAAATATCAAATATTAATTGTGTCTTACAGCCAAAAAGTCTTACACTCGATAGTCTAGTGATTAATAGCTTCATACATATAAAGATGCGGTTTGTGAGAAAGAAATTCAACAAAAGAAGTGTATCCACAATATGTACACATTATAAGTATGTTAGTTTATAAGGTGGGACACGTGTTTGCCACCAAATTGTGTTTCCATGACAATCATTGTTTGATAGGACTCAGATATTCTAATCCATATTAGCAATTAATCAATTTATTTTAAAAAATATATATATATTAAAATGTTAAACACATAAGTATAATTAAATGTAAATTGAAGAGTTGTGATGAAATGATTAAAGGGATAGAGTAGGAGATAGAATAAAAAATTAAAAAAATAGAGGATTTGGGTTAGGTTGACATGCCTTGGAAAGAGGAGAAAATTTTGGTTTTAAGATGAAAAGCATTATTAAAAGAGAGTGTGTGTATGCAAAAGCTTCATTTTCCACTTAAAAGGGAAGAAAAAGAAGAAACAAACGTTCAACTATATTTTCTTTCTTGTATGGTAGTTGAGGAGAATATTGAAATGGTTAGACAATACTAATATATATATATATATATATATATATATATATATAAGCATATAGATCTTTTCCTTTGGGCTTGAGCTTCATGAACAAGAGGTTTTGATTTTAGGGCATTTTGAAATGGTCCTGTAATGAGGAAGTTATATAAAGAGTAAAAGAACAAAGAAAACAAATAAAAAAGTTTGTAAGATTTGAAGTTTTTGTTTCAAAATTAAAAAAAAATAAGAACAATAATTTTTTTGTTTCTTTTATTTTTAAAAATCTGTTTATAATTTTTTTTTCTAAAAAAAAAAAATAAAAAAAAGATTTATCAAATACGTTTTTAAAAAGTTTGATCAATTTTTTGTTTAGAAAAAATAAAAAGTAAAAGTATTATCAAAAGTAACCTAAACTCTTAAAATTAGGAGTTGGGTTGGTGAAGTTGTAGAAAAGTACAACAAAAAGAAACCAAAATGAAAAGAAAAGTATCAAGAAAGGAAAAAAGAATAGGAAAAAAAAAAGAGAGAAAAGAGAAAAGAGAAAAGAAGATCTCTAATATTTATTTCTCTTTCGGTTAAATGAAAGAAGAAAAAAAAAAGGAAGAAAACTAGAAAAATAATAAAATAATTTCATAATTTAACAACATTGTGCATGATCTGTTTTTATAATTCTCATATAAAAAGAAAAAAATTTAACATTAAAAAAGAACATAACTACGAAATAGCTTACATCATATGATCTAGAATATATTTTAGGACTATATCAACAAATGTAAACTTATCTAGACTTTCACACAATATAAAATCAAAATAACGACAGGAAAAGAAAAAAAAAAAACACATACATACTCATGCTAGATTGTATAACAAATTGTTAAAATATATTTTGTAATATAAACATCGGTTTTTTAAATAAATAGCCATATTTTTATGTCTGTTTTTAACAATTAGCCTATGTTTGTTTTTATTAGCAAAATAGTCATACATTCGTGTCTAGATTTTTGAGACTGCAATCATTAGTTTTTTGAATTCTGTTTTTATTGTTTGTTGCAGACAATATTGTCTAAAATTTTGTGTCTCTAGTCATGAAATTTGTGACTTGTTTAGCTGTATATTTTTTTGCTATTTATAAGATATTTTTTTATTTAGTAATAAGTTTTATTGTATAGGCAATTAATTATTTGTGAGTTGTTTATTTTGTTAATGGATATTTAAATTTTTTATTGTGTTTATTTCAAATTTTTTAAATTTTTGTGACTGTAGTAACAAATTTTATGACTGTGTATTTTATTTATTTAGTCATAAATTTTATTTCTTTAGTCATAGATTTTTAGATGTAAACCTGATAGTTATTTTGCTAATATTTCAAAACGTGAGCTATATCTTTATAACATAGATTGCAAAATGGCTAAATCCTTAACTGACCATATAAACATAAACTTGTTATGACTTAAAATAAAATAAAAAAATAAAAAATAAATTTATTATAAATCATATCGGATAATCTAGAATATTTTTTATAATCTAAGATCCATCTCCAATGCAAATGCTAATGCCTATGTTAAATTTGGCAAAAAAAAAAAAAAAAAGAAAATCTTACATTTGCCATATAATACTTCAACGTACTAGTGCCATTTTAAATGTTATTTTTATTTTTTTTTAGATGTACAACTCATTAAAGACAGTAAATATTAGCCATTGTAAGGGATAGTACATGTAGTATTAATTACATTTTGATATAAGAGATTTTTTTTATAATATAAAAATGTAATTATAATTACTTTCTCATTTAGTGATGAAAAAATAGTTTCTTATTTTCAAAGGTTAAAATTTTTCATTGTGCTATACTTGTTGCCAAATTTGATAATAAGTTTAGCATTTGTCAAATTTGACATTGAAAATAACATTAAATCGAAGAATAATTTTTTTTTTCACTCAAATATAATATTTTTATATTAACACATTAAATTGGCATTGCATTAATGATCCTTTAAGTGCAAAAAATAATAGTGATAAAAAAGACGAATTCGAAATACATATAAAAAGGATCAATTATATATACACAGTTTGATACGACTATCTTATTTAAATACACAATTATAGATAGGGTGGTTCTATTTACACACTTCTTTTCTCTCTTTATACACCCCCTTAACCAGTAGCGGAGCCAGCAGTCAAATTCAGTGTGGGCGTACACCAATGTACTTTTTTATTAAAAAAATACTATATAATCAAAATATACAAAGCTTACAATCTAAATCACAATATTATTCAAGAATACCTAAACATATATTTTTTAGATGAAGATTAGCAGATAATCTTGTGTTCTTCAATGTAGAATACACCACAAATACCCTAATTTATTTCCTTATTCTTCTCTCTTTCTCTCTCTTTTTCTCTTTTACTTTTCTTGGTCTTCGTGCGCATGCTCAACTCTTCACACGGCAAAACTCCAATATTTTACTCTAATCGCACAACACAACAACTCACGCCTATATCACCAAAACTAGTTGTAATTTATATAGGTTATACTTATACGGTATATGGGCCTAGACTTTTATCAAAAGTCTACTCTAGAAACGTTAAAGCCTTCTATGCGTTTCTTTTCTTTTTTTTTTTTTCATTCTCACTTAAGTAAACAATTGCCTTTTTTTTTTAATGTCACAGAATGGTGATTTTTGAAAATATTGAGTGTGGGCTAAATTGATAATAGACCAAAAAACTAATAAACAAATAAATGGACTTGAAAATTTCAATGTGGGCACGAGCCCACACTGGGCATGGTGTAGCTCCGCCCCTGCCCTTAACTTCAAATTTGTTATTACTAAAACATCCTTATATACAATGACAATAATCGACATTATAAAATTAAATACACATTTAATTAAAAAGAAAAAAGAAAACTCACATTTTTCAACACACCACTCTCACATCTTCTCTTTTTATTTCTAACACAACTTCCTCAAAATCTCTCTTATTAAAAAAAAAAATCTACCAAACACACAAACATTTTGTTAAAGAATATATAGACTAATTTTTGTTAGTATTTTTGAAGGATATTTTTATTATTTTTATCTATTAATTGCAATACACCTTGTTGTTTGTGAATTATTGTTCATATTTTTATTATATAGACTTTATGTTGCATAATTCTTGATAAGTTGAGTTAATATTTTTAAAAATAAAAAATAATAAATCTTGCAAAAATACATTAGTGGTTTGATTAAATGTAAAAATAAAATAGTCGGTGGGCTTTGAAAAAAAAAAAGAGAAAAAAATAAAGCTTGTAGAAAAAAAGTAATGAGAAATAAATAAATAAACCTAGTAGATGGGTGGGGGAAAATTATATTTCAAGAATGAATTAAACATATTCTAATGAGTTATAGAATTATGGGTAATTTTGAAATTTGTAAGAGTGTGAGATAAGTAATATATATATATATATACATATATTTTAATTTAAATGGAGTGTGTGTTTAGAAATAGGGTGCATAAAATTAAAATGGGTGTGTAAATAGAACCACCCTTATAGATAATTACATATGGATTGATGTGTATATCAAAATGACACTTTTACCTTCATTGTACTGAAACAAGAATCATGCAAAATCTGAATAATCAATAGGGAATTTTAAGAAAATAGCAACTGTTTACAAAATGATTTTAAAAAAAGTCACAGTTTTAAAAAATTTAAAAACTAGTCATGTTATAAATTTCTGACAAAATTTATGATTAGCGTCAGCAATTTCTGACTGCAATTTTACTTGTTTTTTTTATTATTGTCAGAAATTTCTTACATATTTTATGGTTAGTTTTTAAATTTCTTAAAATTGTGGCTATTTTTTAGAAACACACAGTCCAAAATAGTTATTTACCTAACCCTAATCAATAATATCAAACCCTCTTTTAATATATGCAAATCTTTCCAATTTTGATCAATGAAATCTAACTCGGCCATATATTTTTTATGAGATATTAGAAGTTTATAATTTCGTCATCCTTAAATATTTAAGGGTGATCTTGTTATTTTCTAAATACTCGAGAAATATTTTGCCCTTATTACAAGAAAAATACAACGAAAGATCACATTATAAAACTTTCGCTCGCGTAAATGTTTGTTTTATGAACTTTCCAACGGGTCAAACAAAAAGAAAATTAATATAATGCATCCATAAGAAAATTGTAGCCAATAGTACCTCCAAATTTTAATGGAATATTTACCAAAATCTTATCTATGCAGATTTCTCTTTGAATCAATCAAGGAAATAACAAAAGAAGTATCAAGTTGATCCAATCACCTTTTTCTTATGGTTCGAATGTCAATCAAAGCACTTAGTACATTAATTTCATGAATCTCTTATTAGATTTATTGATGTAGACAAACCAAAGGCTAGAATATTTCTATACAGCTTCATCCAAGGAAAAATTGTTAGTTTTTGATAACTATAGATGCAATGTAGCACTAGAGAACAAGAAGTTGTGAATCCTCATCAACATATTTTCTTGAACACAAAGAACAAGGCTGTGAGAGAGTGTTGTGAGCAGATTTTTCATTCTCAAATCAATTAAATCATAGACGGTAATCACCAATATTCCCTGCATTAGACTGACATTTTTGATAAATAATCCAAGGCAGCGGAGTTCTAACCGGATCAACCGTTAGGAATCTGAATTTCCCTTTCTCCGAAAAGTAATAGCCTAAGACAACAGCTAAACTCGGTTATTGGATTCTGCATCCTCCGGAATCTTGTGGACGGCGGACATTGCCGTACGCTGACAGCTCAAGAAGATCCATGTCTCTACCTGCACAACTCATTCAAAATTAGACCAATTACACCTTATTCCCGACTACCAAATTAATCAGCCAGAACAGTCAAAACAACGATTTTGAGTGAGTTTTATTAGAAACCTGCCACTCGACAGTAGGAGCTTTTCTGAATAAGCTCAGCTCTAGAAAACTCAGTCCGGTTTCCTTTCGACCGGTTGACAGTCGCCTGCATATCATGTGAGATGTTAGGTTCTCTTAGAAAGTAAGGACCGCACATATGCCAAATTAGAAAATAGCTTTTTCGAAGTAGAGCGACCAAGTGGTGCTGTGGCATCAATTTACAAATATGGAAGCACTGCAAAAAATGATGAAAAGGGGTGTTTGGGGTAAGGTTTATGTTGATTGTACCGCAAATCAAACCGAAACTATGGTTTGAGATTATGTTAAGCCACAGGTTGAACCAAAACTTACTCAAACCAAACCAAACATCACCATATTTGGGTTGGTTTGTTTTGGTTTCTATGGTTTGAGCTTCACATTTGGAAAATTTTTTATTTAGACTAATTAACTTAAAATATACCATAAAACCACAAAAAACATAGCAAAGCCTTAGCATCTGATGAAATTCTAGGTAGAAAATATATTTATACTAATTTATTAATTATCAAAAAATAGTAATATGTAATTTTTTTAGATATTTAGAAACTATATGAATTTGTATATATATTGGTTTGTTTTGGTTCCTACATATTGAAAAATTGACAAATAGCAATGCACTCCAAACCAAACCATAGTCAGTTTGATCGGTTTATTGGATTACATGAACACCCGTTATGATGAGTAACATTGCACAATGTCAGAATAGAAGTATTAAGTTTGTATGTATTTTTCACCAGTGAAGCAAGAGCGTGTAAGTCTCTCACTGTACATAAACATTTCAACTTGAGACAATTTGGCTTTGATTTTTTTTTTTTTTTCATTTGGAAAAGGCTACAATAATTTATAGGCTGATGAAGTTCCTTACAAAACAATGGCAAGAGGCCAGTGGGATCAGAATAAAAATTCTCAAGTGTATATTAGAAGTTATATGTGTTTAAATAACAAAAATCATGAGAAAGTAATGTAAATTCGACGCGTAGACTAGATCTGAAGTACAGCACAAAGAAAGAATGCGGAAGTCGATCTTCAAAGATATTATTCGTGGAAATAGACTTCTTAGTGAATATATTACGAAGCATGGTAGTTGAAGGTGAGGTTCACATAGTGAACTTTTTTGGGCCCAAACAAAAGGGATTTGGAAATATGCCATAAAATACTGCAATGGATTTCTAAAAGGATTTCAGCTCCGTTCATTAAGTCGATCAAGGACATGAAACGGGTGGAATATGTGGAGAAAACAAACTAGATGGATTTCTATTTGCGTGTGCGCGCGCGTGTATGGACATTCATGTGTGTTTAAAAGTGCAAGCTAAATAAACAGAGATAAATTAAATTTTGGTAGAATGTAAGATAAGATTTATCTGTAAATTACCTGCATTAACCTATGTCATTGGCTTGGATTAGAAAACATACTGAAGTGTATAGATAGATCCACTGGTATGTAAAAAATAAAAAAAAATAAAAAATCAATTTGCATACCTGTAAAACCTGACAATTCTCCAACGTACTTGGTCCACCCTGAAATGTAAAGCTACATAAGTCAATCCAAAAGAAGCTATTCATGTGCATATAGAGGGCGACGCAGTAAGAGTGGCGAAAATTTCAATTTCAAGGTCAATAATGCTACAATACAAATTAGCAGCAGGCATGAGATCGGCATGATACTACCACGAGTTCCAAAGTTATCAGATATCAAATTGAAGTTTACTCGAGGAGAACAAGCTTTGCCTCATGTGGCAATACCTGTCTAAAACATGAGTTTACAAATTGCCACTTTAGTTTGCAGTGACAACTGATTGACAAGGTAAGTTAGCTCTTTGGTGAATGCAGTCCTTTTACTTATAACCACTAGATGTCCAGACCAGCTTTCTTATTCGACTAATCTGAAGGGATTCACGTAATCCACGCTTAGAAATTTCTCTACATGTATAAGTATAATTGACGGGAAGAATTATCCATATACCCAAGAGGATTTGAACCTTGAACATGAAAGGAAGCAATCCTTCCAAGCGCAAGGTCTTTGCCACAAAGGCCAACCATTTGGGGTCTGCTGAAGGCAACTTTTAGTTTAGACCGTCGCCATTTAATGGTTTGGTTTAACTACACTTCAAACCTCCGGATTCACTATCATGAACAGAAATTCTGCCAATCAAGTTGTAAATTTTACATGCAATGACATATAACTAATATCTAAAACATAAAATCATTTAACAAAAACCCAAAAAAAGGAAATCAGCCATGACTCCTAAACCGGAAACGTATAGAGAAATACCACGCGAGGAGACCAGTTCTTTGATTTTTATTCATGAAACGTTCGCAAATAGCAATCTATATGAAACACAGAGGAATAAATATATGGAAATGAAATCATTCAACTACCTTGGAGTAAGGCACAATGTGATCATAATCGTGACAAAGACAACCCGCGCAGCCCACAAGCTTGCGGAAAACATTGTTGCCAAGTGCATCTCGGCGCCACCTATCCGGGTCCCGCCCTTTGATCTTCTCTGCCTTGTCCCAGCATTGCTGCTTCACACTATAAGGAAAACTCCGAGGGTTTTGATTGGAGCTGGTGATGTCCCGAGAGACCGAAAGTTCCTCAAAGAGAGTACTGTCCTCAGTGACCATGTCCCGGTCCAGAAGAGACACTCTGGGATTGGAATTCTGCGACCTGGGTGACCTTTGCTCGTCCATGGGAGGGACCATAGTCCGGTCCTTAATCGGCGACGAGGGTCGGCTTCGGCTTCTCCTATTCGACTCTTTTCTTGGTCTCATCTTATTCTCTTTCTCTGTGCTAAGAAACAGTGTTTTTGCATACACAATAACAAATTCAGCTCCATTCTCTAAAAACAAATCCAGTTTTATCTCTAGCTAAAACTTCACACACTAGTTTCCTTATAACATATTTCTTATGTTTGGCCATAGAATAATCATATCTTGTCTACTTTATAGAGTGATTTCAGGCTTGGAAAAGTCCCCATTTTTTCAGTCAGTCATACTAACAAACCAGAAGCTCCATTTTTCCCATTTTCTCAGCGCCCAAACAAGGCCAAACGAATGGGTTTAGCGAATCACCTGTTGCTGAGCTGAACTTGGGCGATTGTTGAGAGTTCTTGGGCAGAGGCAAGTTCTGGGTTGATCGCAAAAGCGACAAGAGATGTGGTAGCGACGGCGAGAAGAGCAATGAGGTCTCGGCGGTTGGTGAGTGATAGAGAGTGTTTGTTGAGGTTATTTTTTGGTGTTGTTGGCGAGAACAGAGGCTGAGTTGGAGAAGAAGAAGAAGAAGTTGGTTTTAGAGAGTAAGAGATTACAAGCATTATTATGAGTTATGGTGGGACTTTCGCTACTTTCTGAAGATATGCAGGCCAGAGGACAGCTTATCAATAAAATGGGATTGGCGGAGGGAAAAGTATTGGGGGTAATTTAAGGAAAATAAAGTTTCTAGGGCCGAGATGTAAATCCAAATGGGGAATTTTGAAGAGGAGGAATTACAAAATAAGGTCATTTATCTCTCTTCTTTGCCAAAAAAAAAAAAACATTATCTTTGAAGAGGGGGAATTATAAAACAAGGTCATTATGTCTCAAGTGGTATGCTCGTTTTGTTTTTATTTTATGTTTGTAGCGTAAATTTTAGGACATAAACTAAAAGTGTAACACATATGGAGCATAAATTATCAATGTGGCAAGAGACGTACATTTCTCAAAATTCCCCTTTTGAAAAATATCATTTTTAGACAACTTGTTTCGTAATATGTCACTTTAAAAAAATATTTGCAACTTATACCACTTTTTGATAATGAATTTGACCGAATTGCCCCCTTTTTTTTTTTTTTTTTTTTTACAATGAGAAAGACAAGAAGGATAATGGGAGCAACATGATAATTTGATAATGAAAAAAAGTGGCATGCTATGGAATAGTGGCATGGACCGCAATCCTGAATGTCAAATGTGACATGCAATCAAATTTTCTCAATCTTAACTACATTTTACATGGTTTTATTTTGATTATTTATTAGTGTAATTGTTGTAATAACATGATTTAAACTATTTTTTTTATTTGGATTGCAATCCAAACAACCCCTTAATCAACCTGTCATCTTTAAAAATAATCAATATTTTATAAAATTAATAAAATAGCCAATTTTTTAATGAAAAAACACTAATATGTGTTGGTGTTCCTAAACAATGATCTACAAAGTATATTATGTCAAACATGATCACCTTTAAAATAATAACTAAAATGAGATAGAACGTGATAACAAAAAATAAATGACACCAGTAATTGGTGATGCGGTTCGGTCAAGCCGTCCGCGAGACCATGCTAGATGGTTGAAAAGAATTCAAAAATTTAAAATGCAGTACACTCTGTCTATACACTAAGACATTCCTCATTACACCGTCTCCTCGTAAATTAAAACATGAGATCCTCTCATATTCGAGCTCTAATTGCTTCCATAAATATCTCTCTCGAGATCCCTTTCTCCAATTCACTAAAATAAAGTTCTCACCAATACAAAAGAAAAGCTCTCTGCAAATTTAACGTTGAATCCATTAATCAACTCTTGCAGAGAGAAACACCCAAAAAAAAAAAGTTCATCAAGCTTTGTGGGTGCTCCCTATAGAAATGCATCTATTTATCATTATGGGATGGGATGGTTGGAATCTTCCAACCAAACAACCCATAAATAAAATCAATGCACTTGTATAGGTTTGTAGATGGTTCTTAAATCGCTCTAGGTCACCTCGCTCGCCAAATGGTTTAGAAATCCCTCAATGACTAACTGTATTTATCCTCAACCTATATCCATCAAAAGAACTTTATTAAGCTTATAAACAGTAACATTTCATTGCACTGTAAATCCTTACCCAATAAGCCTCCTTACCCAATAAGCCTCCTTACCCAATAAGCCTCCTTTTTCTCTTTAATGTTGCGTCTTGAAATTTGTAAAAGCAACTTATTAAGGAAAAACCAGATGAAATTTCATAGCAAAGTCCCTTCTCTAACTCCCAAAATCCTATATTCATTCCCTTCCCTTGCGCTAGCAAAGGCCATGCTCTTATAAATATGCCTCCAAAGCTTCCTGTGAGGATTTGATGGGAGAATATTATAACTAGTCCCCTTAAATTAGATATTTACAAATCTAATTTCTATATTAGGGTTTTTACAATAATATTCTATAAGGTGTGTAATTACTAAAGATGACTCTAGATCTGGTTTCTAAAAAAAACCCAATTTTAGAAATGGATATTACCCAAAAAAATTCAAAACAAAATTCCTATTATTGTGGGATTTAAAAATAAAAAGGTATGCTGATTAATAAATAATAGGAATTGATTAATATTCTCGTAATTGATTAATAATAGGAATTGATTAATATTATCACGGAAAAATATTATAGTTATGGTATATGTAATATTTCTTGGTTAATATAATATTTACAGTATTGCTGATATGATATTGCATTTCAAATAACTATTGAATTTGTTGTTTGGAAATATGATATATACCAGTTAATATATTATTTATTGAATACCTCGTTTGCATTAGGATGAAAACTTCACCTACCAAACAGTTTTCATTAAATTTGTTGAGTTTAATGTGTGATCTATAGTAGTTTTGGTTTATATAATATTACCTGGATAATATAATATTTACTATATTGATATTGTTCATATGTGAAACGTGTTTTTTATATTTACAGTATTGACAACATGTACATTATAAAATTGACAATATTATATTTACAGCATAATATGTTATTATTTCGTAGTAAATATAAGATTGACTGTAGATTCCTATGTGACAGATGTTTCTTAATTAATTGAGAAAGTTTTCCTCGGTAAATTTTATAGTTACAGTATATGTAATATTTATTGGTTAATATGTTATAGGTGAATATGATATTTACACTTATCATATGAATACAAACGGTAAGGAATAACAAACCAAAGTCAGATATGGGTGATGAGTATTCCTTTTAAAGGTAATGGATATTCCTTTTAAGGGTATAATTAAAGTCAACCGGGTAATGAGTATTCTTTTTAAGGGTACAATTGTAATTAAAAAAATTTTGAAATCTAATTAAGGAATGTTAGAATATTTTTGTAAATTTCTAATTTTGTCAAATTTTTGTAAATATCATGTCTAAAGAATATAGATGTGTAATTTTTCCTTTCTCTTTCACTCTTTTTCACACAAAACTTGATTTGCTTAAATTCAATCTTGACTCTCTTACTTGACATTTTTGGAAACTTGAATTTATTTCCATTTCTCCCAAAGAGAAGAATCTAGCGTTTTATAGGTTGCTCCCCAGCGAAACGTTATGATGAAACTCTGCTATAGGTCTAGCTGAATTAAGTTTTCATGCATTGAGCTTTCTTCAAAAAAATCGTGTTGCGTTGACGGGTTTTAATGATTTGCACTGCGAGAGAGAAAAATGTGAATCGTGCTACGCAGTTCCTCAAGCTGAAATGGAGCAACTGCACGAATCTTATACTTTGTCTCATGGTGAAGTTTAATAGGTTCACGCAGAATTAGCTTAATTTTATGCTTATTGAGAACACCTTGAACAATGCGTTCAAAAACTCTAAATTGACTTGAAGAAATCTCAAGATTCATGCTCACTAAAAACCCTCGGCTAATTCGCCTAGTTCATCTGATCATGTTGAATCTCCGAGGCACGAATTCGAAGAGATACTTAAATCCATTCGATCCCAACGCACGTTGGAGCTATAAACTTTAAAGAATCAACATGCGGATGGACTGATAAAGTCAATGAATCTTGAGAAAGAACTGGGGTAGAATTTAATCGATGCGCTAGTTTTTTTGCGAATTATTCTAAATTGATCATTGAGCGTGAAGCTATCAATTTTTGTCTGAGCTGTGAGTTTACTTCCGCGGATCCTTCTAAAAGAAGTTTCTCTTGTGTCGGCGACCTTTTTTCATGGCAAGGCTAGATCCCTCTTCTTATCATTGAGCACGCAATGAAAGGTCCCTAAGCTAACCCCTTATTTGGGGGCAACCATTTTGCCCATTCCATCACATTCTTTGGGATGGAAAAAATGGTTTGAAAATTGTTTGGAATGATTTGGAAAAATGATGTAAGAATGGTTTGACTTTGTGAATTTTGAGGTGTTATGAATGGTTGAGATTTAAAGATATTGTATAGGGATTTGGAAAGTTGAAAAAAAATGGATGAAAAAAATAGAATTGTTTGGAGGAGTAGGAAAGTTGAAAAAAATGAAAAATGAAATGGAATAAAATGGGTAAAATGAGAAGGCCAAACAGAAAGGGGACAAAAAAGGGGGTAAATTGACCTTGATGCGAACAAAGAAGAAGAAGAAGAAGAAGAAGAAGAAGAGTAAGAATCCAATAAAGAATCAAAATCAGAACAAGAATTACAACGAATGACATCAGTCAAATATTACTTTTTTTATTTTATTTTATATTCATGTAGTTTGTAGCTTTTATATATCAATGAATTTCAATCTCGTCCCTCTTATCATGTTTGCTGTTTGTACCTCCTATGCTATTATTGACTTTGGAAAATTTTTGAGTTTTTCTTTTCTCATTTATTTTTGCTGGTAATTTACTATAGTATTCATAAACTTTGGCATCTATGAACTCTAAATCTAGTTTTAATCTAACTTCTTCCATCTCATCAACTTTCTGATTTTAAAAACAAAATGTCTCAAAAAGCCTCTTTGTAGAATTGTTTTGTTTAGTGGTAGATTGCTCGTTGCGCGAGCTATGCACTTGGGTCGCCATGGATGATGAAAAGTGGGTTCGACGTGAGAGTTTCGGCTATGTCGCGTCGGGTGCTGAGGCTCGGCAGCTTAGGGTTGTTCACGTGAGTCTAGGCTTGTGGCGGCGAAACATATGGTACCGAGGAGATCCTCACGCGAGAAGGTTTGCTCGCGAGGATTCGGCACGGATGTTTTTAATATTTTGAGGTGATTTTGAAATTTTTAAAATTATTTTGAAAATCAATTATAGAGATAGAGACAATAAATTATATATTTATTGATTTTTTTTCATATTTAAATTTTATTACAAACCTGGTTTGATATTAGGGTCATATTTTCCCTATATGGATATCCATTTCCTTATTAGTCATTTTTAACTTCAAAATATAAATTTAAAAAAATCCTAATTTCCCAAATAAATTGGTAAATATATATTAATTTTGATATAAATATAATAATCTCTTAAATATTATTCATTCTAATCTAATCCGAATACCAAACGCACCCCCACATGTTCCTATAAATTCATATCAGTATATCACGGGCTTCTCCTATGACTAAAATTAGACTAAGGAGATGTTTGGTACGCAGGTATCTTTATCAAGGGAATGTTAATCTTAAGAGAGTTTTTTAGACATTTAACCAAACTTTTGGGTAATTTTTTAGGATTTAGTCATAGTTTCACGAAATTAGGGATTTAGTCATAACATGTAATATTTTTTGTAACATATAACATATATACGTGTAAAAAATGTAACATTAAATGTAACGTAGGATTTAGCCATAGTTTCATGAAATTAGGGATTTAGCCATAACATGTAATATTTTTTGTAACATGTAACATATATACGTGTAAAAAATGTAACATTAAATGTAACATTACATTTAATGTTGTATTTTTTACACGTATATATGTTACATGTTACAAAAAATATTACATGTTATGGCTAAATTCCAAATTTCGTGAAACTATGGCTAAATCCTTCAAACTATACCTTTAAAATGACTAATTGATTAACTAACCCATCTTAAGATTACCTTATTTGTTATGTATTTATTTTAATTAAAGATACTCGGGTATCTGATTCCCATGGGTATGAGATTACCTTAAAAGGGGGGGTAACCTGAATACCATGGAGGTGGTGAGTTTCAGATTACCCTCTATTTGATAACCATGGTAATCTTTGAAAAAATTAAATTAGACTTAATTATCCTTTATTTTTTTTAATATAAAAGCCTTACAAGTCTCATTATAATTTATAAATTACCACCTTACATTGTGGGAAAAAAAACAAATGAACAAAAAAAAATATTCATGTTTATTTTTTCTCATGATTTTTTTGTTTGGTGTTTTGAGGATTTCTTGTTATCGACTTTTGCATTATGCGATTATGAATTTTGTTTTTTACGTTGAATGAGATTTTTTAAATTTATTTCTATTATCATATCATACGCTAATAAGTTTATTTTAATAATAATAATTAAAAAAAAAAAAGAATCAATCAACCTCTTTATTTGTATTTTATATTGCTACTTGTTTTTTTCTTTACTCTTTCCATACACATTAGAAAATTTTCATAGATTTGTACATTTTATTACATGTTGATTTCATTGATAATTTGATACTATTGTTATTAAATACATTAATTTGAAGGTTTATTGGTCTAGCTGATAGAATCATATTACATTACTGTGTTTAACCAAACAATATAATCTAGCATTCCTATGAATCTTATTTAAAATTACATTATCAAACCA
This sequence comes from Boehmeria nivea var. tenacissima, assembly GCA_018132145.1. Lineage (NCBI taxonomy): Eukaryota > Viridiplantae > Streptophyta > Magnoliopsida > Rosales > Urticaceae > Boehmeria > Boehmeria nivea. The sequence goes on from CM030882.1 coordinate 7,677,230, forward strand.
AACGTTATAATCTTAGATATCTGGGTATCTGATTACTTTAAAAAGATCCCCGAGTATCTTATTACTGAGGATTATCGCATACCAAACGGCCCCTAAGCATTTTCGATTTTGAGTTGACTCCAGACTTCTAAAATAAATAAAAAATGATAATTGATTTAATAAGTGAAAACAAGTGTGATTTTCCCCCGCCCCGCCCCCCTTTTTTTCCCCAGTTAGACAACTCCGTGTTGCAGAAGTGTGCTGTAATCTAAATATACTAGCAATTTACTGTTTAAAATCTAACAATGCTAGTTGTTGGTTTTTTTTTTTTTAATTGTTTTTTCTCGCTATTTATACTACGCAAGTGACAAAAATAGGAGTGTTGTGTGAATGATACACATTGACGCCTAGCATCGTGCCACACACTGCAATTCAAACCACTCGAACAATGAAATTTCTACGCATTTAACTTGACATTACGTCAATCGATTATCATATGGCTCGGTCAAGCAAGAAAAAAGTTGCCCACTAGACTTATTAAAACATATTATTTCCTATTTGTTTATTATTTCCTAGCAATTATTGGATGTGTGATATTTAAGATTCATACGACAATAACCGGGAAGTTTCACAAAGACCTCGGAAGTCCACACAATAACTAATGCACTAGGGGAAATAAAAAATAATAAAAAGAGCTCATTTTGGAAACCTCTTGTGATTTAACAGTGTATTTTTTTTTCCTTCTCCACAATGATAGCTAATAATACACTACTATAAATAAAGCTACATTTTCAGTTCACAACACAGACCAAAACTTAGTATCAAACATTTAACTCATTGGCTCCTTTATTTAATTTTATCTATTTTTGTTGTAACAAACCTGCTATGGAGAAAGTGATGGTCTTACATTCAGCCGCTGCGAAAATAGCCTTAGCAATTCGATGCGTCGCGACATTAGAAGCGTTTTTTCTATCAATTCTAAGGTATGTAATGAAAATCTTGTTATGTTTCCTTTGTCGAGTCGGAGAGGTTATTCGGGATTCAGACCGAGTGATTATCGCAGCAAACAGTATTTTAAACGCTAAATATAACGTCCAAACTAAATGCGTCGAAACTATTAATAAAAATGTACACTGGGACGAGAATAAAATTAGCATATTAGAGGTAAAAGAAGCTATGGGAGAGCTTTTGTGTGAACAAGATAGGGTTGAAGATGGGTTGTTTGAGGAAGAAGTGAGCTTACAAGAAGTGAGAGAGGCTTTCGAGGTGTTTGATGAGAACAAAGACGGGTTTATCGACGCAGAGGAAGTGCAGAGAGTTCTGTGTGCATTGGGAGTCATGGAAGCTTCAGAGATTGAATGCAATGGAATGATCAAAGCCTTTGACAATGATGGAGATGGAAGAATAAATTTCAAAGAGTTTACAAAAATCATTGAAGATAGCTTTCAATAAAATTAAAAAAAATATATATATATATATATATATATAAATATTTAAGCATTTTGATTTATGCTATAAACATTTTGTTTTGTGCTGTGTGTATAATCCTGCATGTGATTCAGTTTTTCATGCTCTCTAGTTGAGCTAGGCCCAAAATCATGGCCACCAAATGCTCTGTTTTTTTTTTTTTTTTTCGGTATGTGTGTGTGTGTGTGTGATTATCCTATTATGTGTTTTTAAGTTTAGAAAGAACTTTTTTTTTTGTGGAAATACCCCTGGCCGGGATATGCTCTTCAGATATATGTTTGTACCAAAAAAGAGAGAGAGAGAGATTTGGTATTGTTTATCAGTAATTTAGATTTGCTTATTTTCATTTTGTGTTTGTCCTGTGTCCTCTCAACTTTGTACAGAGAATAATGGAAGCAGCGAACAAAATTGACTTCTACATTTTTTTTTTTGAGATTTTTTTGGACAGTCGGGATGGATATCCACGTGTCATCAGACACTCCAGATCCACCGTTGTCAACTCGAACATGTTGACCCATCGCAAACGGTCATTATCATAATAGCAAGAAAAAAGTTTACGTTGATTAAAACCCAACATTTTAATATATTTAAAAAATAAAAGAGTCAAAATTAAAAATGGGCTCTCTAATTTCCATAACAAATTTGACATCCAAAAAGTGGTTAAAAGGTTAAAAAAAAAATGTCATGAAAACAAAATTTTGATTAAAAAAGTTGGAATTACGTTATAGTTGAAGAAAAGTTATTGAGCTAAAAAAGCCGGGAAAATTGTATTCAGAAATAGGAAAAATGAAGGAATAAAAAGAGGCCAAATAATGATATTGAAGTGCTAATAATTAATAAGATGAAAGAAAAAAAAATTACAAGAGAAGACGAAAATATGAGAAAGGGAAGAAAATAAAAAGATAAAATTAGAAAAATAAACTATAATTATAAGGGTCAGTTAGGTAAATGACATTTTGAATTGTGTGTTTTTCAAAAATAATCACAGTGTCAAAAATTTTTAAACCTAGCGACAAAAGATTTGTAAGAAATTTCTTATAATAACAAATTACACATAAAGTTTATTGTAAGAAATTGTGTAAAAAATTTATAAAATGGCTATTTTATTAATTTTTTGAAAATGTGATTATTTTTTAAAATTATTTTAAAAATGTTTATTTTTTTGAAATTCTCTAAAGATTAAAAGGAGTTTTTTTTTTTTTTGTTTTAATGATGATGCTAGAATAGAAAGCCCAAACGCAAATAAAACAAATGGAAAATGCTAGACATACCAACTCTTTTACCAACTTTTTAATACCAACCTATGTGGCAATTGATGTGTAATGTTTTGATTGACTAATATCAAATCCTCTTACCGAGGTGATAAGTACTTATCAATAATAATATGACACATGAGTTTGTATTAAAAAAGTCGGTATGTGTAGCATTACTCAAAACAAAGTGCACAACTATAATAGAGGTATGAGATATAACTACAAAACCAAATAGCTACTAAAGGCACATAGAGGGGTGTCCAACCAAACTAAACCACTACTTTTTACTAAAACCAAACCAAATCAACTTCTAATTTGTTTAGTAATTTTTCAGACCAAATCAAACCAATTAAACAATTAAAACCAAACCAAATCAAACCAATTATAGTTAGTTCATCAAAATCAAAGTTCAATATCATAATCTAACCTAATTAGAGAAGGGCTAAATTCAAAATATTTTAAATATCCTAAACAAATTATATTAAATATTCAGTGTCTTTAAGATAATGCATGGTATTCAACCCTGAACAACTAATGACTTCATAACAAAGTTGATCCGTACTAGAAGTTCTATCAAAACTATCCCCAAAATATCCAACACCTGATTAATAAATAATAAAGTTGTTCACTTCAAGTTCTTACAACTTCTTAGCAAAAAAAGGGGGGAAAAACAACCCTCCATACGTATAATATAATTTTAAATACATGTGTATATATAAATATTGGTTTGGTTTGGTTTGGTTTTTTAACAAGGTCAAACATGAACCAAACCAAACCAATTAAAATTTGAAAAATTCTAAACCAAACTAAATTAATTATAATCGGTTTGAAATTAGTTTGGTTTGGTTTGGATTGATTTCGCCCGTTTAGTTTGGTCCCATCGATTTTTTGAACACCCCTAAGCACATAGGCCGAATCAAAAGATAACATAAGGTTCCCTCTAGCAAACATCAAAATAAAACCATACGGATAATAACATCTCTAATACAACGTTCTTTTTGAGGGTCAATGTTAAAATTTATTATTTTGATTAAAAAAATTATTTTTTAATATAATATTATATGTTATGCCAAATTAACAAATGCTTTATGGTACTAAATTTAGCATCAAGTGTAGTATAATATTACAAATTTGACATTTGATACTCAACGTTGATTGATTGATATTTTAACATTTAATAAAAATTATAATGATTTTCTCTTATACCAAAAAGCCATTATTATTCCTTCTTTTATCACTGATTATAACATTAACTCTTAATGAATTTTTACTTAAATCTCATATTTATATATAAGCATGCAAATCCGGAGAATTTTACCTTCTCCGGAATTATAACATCGAGTAATTTCTGGGTATTATCCGGTGTTCAACTCATTCGGGTAAAAAAAAATAAAGAGAGACAGAAAGAAAGCTGATAAAGAGAGAGAGAGAGAGTGGGAGGGAGGAGGTGGGCCTGGGTAATAAAGAGGGAGATAGAAAGAGAAGGGGAGGGAGGAGGTGGGCCGGGTAATAAAGAGGGAGAGAGAAAGAAAGCTGATAAAGAGAGAAGAGAGTCAGCATCAAAAAATTTTTTTTCTCGGGTAATTTTGGATAATTGTTAATTATTCAAAATTTTCGGGTAAAATTCGGGTAATACGCGACTTTTACCCACGGGTAATGATTGGGTATTACCGAATTTTACCCCAGGGAATTTCTGATAATTTTTTACCCGAAAATACCTTACATGTATTTACACGCCTATTTGTGTGTAAATATAATTATTTTTTGCTTTTTACACGTAAAAAATAGTCTAAAAATTATCTTTTATAATTAGTATAACGTAACAAAATACTATACATTTTTTTAGTAAACCGCCCAAAACCGACATACTAAAACCGAAACTACCTACAAATATTTTTGAACAGTTTTGGGTTTGAGTTTTTTTATTTTTTGTTGATCTATCCAAAACTCAAACCGCCCAAATACCCAAAAATCGCCCAATGTTCGCGCTGTCATTGCCGGGGTCTTCGCCACGGGGTATCGGCGCCGATGATAAGGCACTTGTCCAGGAGGCGGGGCTTCACCGGCCTTGGCTTTGTTGAAGACTATATCATTATGGTTGTTATTGATGATTATGATCAAAAGAGAGAGATTTTGTGGTTTAATTTAGTGACTAAAACTTTTATTTATAATATGATCCTTTTTAGGAGAAAATGTTGGATGGTTGATTCTGTTTGGTATTTATGTTCGTAGAGAGGCGAATAAATGGATTTAAACTATGGGAACAAGTTTGTTAAGAGGTAGTGATATGTTTGTGATGAAAACAAAATCATAATTTTGGTTGTTATTGGTATTTTTGTTTCATTTGTGCATTTTTGTTGTTGTTTATTAATGCTCGTCGTCATGGCGAACAGAACAAAGACGATTTAACGGTCGTTGAGTAGGTTTTGGCTACCATAATGGTTGGAGAACGTTGCTGGAGAACATCAACCTATGACGGGACATTCAAGCCGGTGAAGCTTACTGGAGTCGAAGAAGACGAGCAACAGTTCAAATTAAAGGAAAAAACAAAACAAAAAAACAGAACAAAAATAGAGAAACAATAATTTCATGCATCCTCGTTAAAAACCAATTATAAGTGGAGATTTTGAGGAATGTTTTTCTTTTGGCACAATAATAATATATACCTTAAGTGTGTTATACTTTTAATTTATACTTTAAAATTTACACTATAAACATAAAGTGGAAACAAATAGAGTATATTATTTAGGGTATGAATTATTAACCGGCACTAAAAATGGTATTGTTTTGCAATTCTCCCTTAAAACTTCTAAAATATTCTCTATCGGTCTATTATTTTTTCTAGGAAAAATTTCTAAAATATCCTTGAATTTTAACGTTATTCTAGTTTCGTCTTTATATTTTTTGAAATTTCAAAACAATTCCTTAATTGTTAAAATCGGTATAAAATATCCTTTAATTGGAATTTGGTCAAATCAACATCTAAAAAGACACTATTACCCTTTATCAAAATAACATATTACAGTTTAGCCTTTTTTTTTTTTTCATATTCTAATTTTTGTTATTTTTTTAAGAAAAACACAGTTTTTTTTTTTTTTTACCGCCTTAGCCCCTGCTCACCTTGGCCTCAGATCCTCCGCGTCTCCACCTTCGCGTCCCCGCCCACCGCGTCTTCGCCCTCCGCCTCAACCCCTTCGCATCTCCACCTTCGCGTCCTCGCCCATCGCTTCTCCGCCCTCTGCCTCAGCCCCTCCGTGTCCTCGCCCACTGCGTCTCCGCCATCCGCCTCAGCCCCTCGGCATCCCCGCCCACCGCGTCTCCGCCATCCGCCTCAGTCCCTCCGCGTCCCCGCCCACCGCGTCTCCGCCCTCTGCCTCAGCCCCTCCGCGTCCCCGCCCATCGCGTCTCTGCCCTCCGCCTCAGCCCCTCCGCGTCCCCGCCCTCCGTCTCTGCCCTCCGCCTCAGTCCCTCCGCGTCCCCGCCCTCCGTCTCTGCCCTCCGCCTCAGTCCCTCCGCGTCCCTGCCCATCGCGTCTCCGCCCTCCGCCTCAGCCCCTCCGCGTCCCCGCCCATCGCGTCTCCGCCCTCCGCCTCAGCACCTCTGCGTCCCCGCCCTCCGCCTTAGCCCCTTTGCGTCTCCACCTTTGCGTCCTCGCCCTTGGCGTCCTTCTCCTCTGCGACCCAGCCCCTCCGCGACCTCAACCACCTCAGTCCCTTTCCTCCGCAGCCAGCACCTCCGCGATCCAGCCCCTCCGCAACCCATTCACCTCCGCCCCTCTCCTTCGCGACCAGCCCCATCGCAACCCAGCCCTCCGTAACCCATCCACCTCCGCGACCAACCCCTCCGCAACCCATACACCTCCGCCCCTCTCCTCCGCGACCCAGCCACCTCCGCGACCTCAACCACCTCAGCCTCTCTCCTCCGCGACCTCAGCCACCTCGGCGATTGAGCTTGTTCTACTGGTGTTATTTGTTTTTAGATTTTGGTTGGTTGTTGGTTTGTATTTTGTTGTTTGCCTATTTTTTTTTTCTTTTTTTTATTTTTTTTATTTTGGTGTTGCGGCATGGTGGAGCTTGCTCGTTCGGATATGCTTGGCAACGTCGGCATGGTTTTGGTCGGAGTATGGCCGGCGTGGTGTTGGTCGGAGTATGACCAGCGTGGGTGGGAATTTTCCTAAACTTGTGTGTTTTTTTTTTTTTTCATTTCATTATATTAATTTTCCCTTTTTTTTTTTTGGTTTTTAGCGAAAGGTAGTTTGGCTATTTTAGAAAAAAATTGAAATTAGTCTACGAATTTGAACAACTGAATGATTGTTTTGAAATTTAAAAAGAATAAAGATGAAAAATGACTTTCTTTAGTAGGGACCCCCTACGGTAAGGAGGATTCTGAACTGTCAGATTACATATTTTACAGTTTTTAGAAAATTGTAAAAGCAAATCTAACGGTTTAGGGGGCCCCTACTACCGATAGAGGTCCCCTACCAAAGAGTTTTTCAAAGATGAAACTAGAATAATGTTAAAACTCAAGGATTTTTTTTAAGAATTTTCACTTTTTTCTATTCCTCAACTGAAAATCCCCATAAAGTGACCTTATTTTACAATTGAGTATTGCTAAACATATCAAATTTTTAATACAAACTCATGTGTCATATTATCATTGATGAGTGTTTATCATCTAATTAGAATGATGCCAATCAAAATATGACGTTTCAATTGTCACATGGGTTGGTATTAAAAAATGGGTGAAGTAGGGAAATACCCAGAATTTATATAACAATAAAAATAAATACCCAAACTTTTGAAGTAATTGAGTTTCTAGTCAATTTGTGAATTACTTACACATGTTTTTGGTAACAAAGTGAATTACCACCACTTACCACTGTGTAAGTAATTGCATCTTTTGGGTAATTGGTTATATTTTTCAAAAGATTGGATAATAAATTTCATTAAGTTTTAAAAATTGGGTATTCACTATAATTTCTCTTAAAAAATTGATATATCTAGTATTATTTTTTGCTATATATATATATATATATATATATATCTCCAAGGACCAACAAGACAACACGCACCATCGGGCTCTTCCCGTGCTAAAACTAAAACCGTAGTCCATGATTGGAAACTCGAAAATTGCACCGTCCATTTCCACCTCTCTCTCTTTCTTGTTCATGTGCAAATTCCAACAAAATTACAAAACAAAAGAAACATTTTACACTCATCTCTCTCTCTCTCTCTCTTTCTGTCTCTCGGTTGCAACTTGCAAGCAAAGTGCCAAAACCATCACAGCCTGGTTGGTTCCGCTCATTCTAAACACCGAAATTACAGCTTCACCAATCTTTTTCTTTTCTTAACCTCAACTACGTTTCCTCTTCTTTCTTTCTTTTTCTTATTTATTTATATATTTATATATATCTTCTTTTTTCCATTTTTGGCTTGCTTCTTAACATGTTAGTGTTCCTCGCTGACTTGAACGACTTTTTTTTTTTTTTTCCTCTTCCTTTCTTTAGAAATTCCTCGCTTTTTCCCGTGTTTATTTTGGGCGTTCTCATCTGGGTTCTCTTCTTTTTTTGGTTGTTTGTGACTCTTAGTTTGATAAGTTCTTCAGAATTTGTGGCTTTTTAAGGCTTCAATTATCATTTTTTTTCTTTTTTTTCTTTTAAAGAAATTAGCATATCAATATGAATGTCTACAAATTTGTTCTATTTTTTTTAATATATATTTTTTAATTTTTTTACTTGGGTTTCACATTGTGTTGTGTGAATTAATTTTAAAGCATTCTCACATGTATGATGTTCTATTAACTAATGATACATTCTTGTCTTTTAGGTTTTGTGGGTAATGTATCATCTTGTTGCTGAAATTTTAAAATTCTATTTTACCAATATCATTCTAGTCCTTAATTAGAAACATTGGATAGAACTAAAAAGTATTGACTCATTTCCTTCTAGTGCAAAATTCAAAAGCTTGGTTTGCCAATTTTTTAAAATTTTATTTTTTGACATGATCACCCCCTTATATTACTTTAATCTTATTGAGACCCGACACTAAATTCTAATATTGTTAGTTCCTTGTGGACAATTTTTGTTTGAATATCTGTACAAGTTTAATATTGCACCATGGAATTGAGCTAATGTGGGTTCAGTTGGAAAGAAATTAAGAAAAAGGACTCTATTATTGTTTAGTTTTTGACATCAATTTAGTGTGGGTTTTATTGGGGCATAGGAAGTTCTAAGTGGTGTGATTATGGAAATCTGCAGGATGGGAAGGCTTAAACTAAAGATAAAGAGATTAGAGAGCAGTAGCAACAGACAAGTTACTTATTCGAAACGCAGAAATGGGATATTGAAGAAAGCTAAAGAACTATCGATCTTATGCGACATAGATGTAGTCCTTCTCATGTTTTCTCCAACTGGAAGGCCTACTTTGTTTCAAGGGGAGCGCAGGTACTTAATGACGAGTTATCGATCGTAATTTCGTTCTGATTCCCATGTAATTCTTAAACATAGGTAAATGATCGCAGGGTTCGAATTTGAAATATTATCAGTTAGAGTGTGTTTGGTAAGAATAAGAGAAAAGTGGAAGGAGGGGGAGATATAAAGCCTAGGTGGAGGAAAATAGAGAGAGGGGGAGGCACTTTACTTTTATGTTGTTTGGTACGAAGGAAAGGAAAGAAAGTAAGAATCCATCTTCGTGTTCTATATGAGATGGCAAGGAAAGGAAAGAGAAAAATGTTGTCGAGTATTTACTTAATAGATTGGTTGATTAGTTCGCTAATTCCCGAAATTTGAGGGATCCAAAGTTCATTAAAACTACAGATTTTGAATTTCCTTAAAAATCCACGTCCTACATAACTCCATTTTACCAAATGACCTGACACGCCAAAATCCATCTCAAAATCCCTTCCACCCCTCCCCCTCCTCCTCCTCCTTCCACTTCTACCTCCTACCAAACACACCCTTATTAAAATATGATGCTCGAACGTAATAATCACTAGATGGCATGAAACTTGACTTTGTTGCTTTTTCGCCCAAGGGACGTTTTGTGTCCTAATAGAAAGTGTTTGCTATTTCAATTCGATGTTTGACTGTGTGAATTCCCACTTTTGTTCGAAAATAAACGAACAAATTAAATTAAGTAACGGATTACACTGCAAGCATAGACTCTTCAAAGTAAAAAGGTCTGTGAATGAATTCTATTACCTGTAGTGTAGTTCAGCAGCATGTAATTATTATATAGTTTATATACGGCAGTTTATGGTTATATAACTATTAGTTTAGCTTTTCCAGTAATTTTGAAGAGGTTATTACAAAGTTTGCTCAGTTAACACCTCAAGAAAGGGCCAAAAGGTATGGATTAAGCTTCCGTACTTAATTAAATAAGTATTTAGCTTGGGCAGCTCTAAGCTAATTGAATTTTCTGTTAATTGAAACAGGAAAATGGAGAGTCTTGAAGTAAGTTAACACAAACCATCCTTTCAAAACTAATTGTTGATAATCTTGGTTTTGCTTTATCTGTTGGTGATAGAGCCCCTTCAGTTTATTCGTACTTTTGGGTGTTGTTTTTGAGAAAATAGGCACTGAGGAAAACTTTCAAGAAATTGGACCATGATGTGAATATACAAAACTTCTTGAGTTCAAGGTTTGTTAATGGTCTAAATTTAAGGTTATTGTTGAGTATAACCTATGAAGTATCTAAATTGTCGAACTCCTTTCTCTTTGCAGCAATCGGACAGTTGAGGTAAAATTTGTTTATGAGCACAATTCCATTATGCACCAAGAAACTATATTTACGAACTGTGTCAGTCAAGCTGGCATTCACTACGCCATGTGCGGCGGCACCGTGGGGTTCGGCAAGTTGCCATGCTGCAGTGCTTGTCTGCACCATTTTGACGAGTGCAGTCGTACTCATTCGGCTGATATGTTTTCCTGTATGTCATTATTCAAGTTAGTATTCATGAATGCTAAATGCTGCGTTGTTTGTTTATTGGCAGGGTTTTACAAGTCAAGTAAGCTTATTGCAGGCCCAATTGACGGGATTACAGAAAAGAATAAGGTGCACCTTCGAAGCTCTTGGTTGTTAAAATGTTGTTTTCATATTGGTCTTAATCGTATTATTTGCAATAGATGTTATGATTTTAGCATTTCTGTTTAAAAACTTTCAGTATTATATGTCTTACTTTATATGTTCTTACATATTATTAGGTTTAATTTCTGATGAAATGTTACAAAATATTTTCAAGTTCAATTAATAAGTTCTTTTTCAGAAAGTATTTTGTTAGAATTCTATATTCCGTATACCGTGATTAGCGCAGATGCATGTCTTTTTGTTTCCCACGGTTGTGTAAGTTCAAACATGAAGCATCTTTCAGGAAATTTTTTTTCTTTGCCATAAAATTTTCAGCTGTTGGAGTAATCCAGATAAGATCACCGATGTAGATTATCTTGTACAAATGGAAGACAGGCTAAGGAAGTCGATGAACCTACTACATATTTACAAGGTATACATTTATGGTCTTTTAATTTATTGAGCTTTTGTTTTTATCATTTTAGATTATAGGATGGTTTTTCTAATTGCTGGAGCTATTTTATGATGGAGGGTGAAAATAATGGGGTTCACTATAGTTTTCTTACAGACAGTTTTTACTTGTGAATTATATTAAGGTTAGAGGCATGTTTCTTGCATACTCAAGTACCCTTTATTGGTAATTTGGATATTAATTTCTTTTCTCTGATGCTTCTTTTTGTAGGAAAGTTTTGGAAACCACCACCATATACTGCCGTTAATGTGCACGGGCCAGGTTCAAAATTCATTCGCATCCTTCTATCTATTTTTGCTGTTGTTCTACAGCGTCACAAGGTTAAACTCGGTTTTACTTGACGTGTAGTTTCAGAACGAGATGTCTCACACTTTAATATCTGGCGGAGTACGAGAAGCTCAGCCTATACCATGGATTCCGGATAATGAAAACCAACAGTTGATAGCCATTGAGCCTAACTTTCTACCACATGGGTGAGTGACTTCTATGACCCAATGACCTCAATTATGTCTTGATCTATGATGGATTTTTTTTTTTTCCCCCCTTTTAGATAATCCATCTATTCCCTTAAACTTTACTAATAGTGACTAAAAGGTTGTTTGGCTGCCTAACATTTGAATTTTTTTTTTTTTTTTTATCTGAATGGGTTTTGGGCCGAAATTGATGTTTGGATGGTGTGAATTAAGTTAAATTAAATGCAAATGCAAATTTGTGCCAATGCATAAAAGCTTTTTTTTTTTTTTTTTTTTCAAATTCATTACCCTCCAAAATTTGGTCTGTTTTACCAAATGAAAATCTGTTCATAACTATCCAAACATCAATAAAAACTTTTACAATTCAACTATAATTGTTAAGTACCTATCCAAACACTAGTCTGGTCTAAAGCATCAATTCAGATTGCAATTCAAATGTCATATGTAAAATATTCAGTTCAAATGAGTAAAATAAATAAATAAATTCTGTATGTTGCTGCCAAACTAGCAACAAACTAAAGATTTATATGTAAACTTGTGGTATATATTTTCTAATGAATGTCTGCTTTTTCTTGTTTGCATGCCAACAGCGATGTCCAGTGCGCAACAGAGGTCTCGCTCCCAGGATGTTCTAGTTACTTTAACAATGGCTGTAACAAACAAATGGAGGTCGTTGATCCGGGACAACTCCATAATGTGGGACAAGGAAGCTGTGCCTTGAGCGAGTTAAGTAGAAGTCCCGGCTTAAGTTTAGAAGTCGGAGAGCAATATATGTACCCTTCTTTTGGTACTGGTTTAAACGAAGATAAGAAATCGAAATCAGACATGGAGTTTCCTCTACAAGCGAGGCCCGTGGAATATCAAGTAAATAGTGATCGTGAATTGCCCATGTCATCGCTGTACGACAACTCGCAGCAGGCTTGGGCGTCGGCCTTGGGGCCGTGTGGTCTTGCTCTGTACAATGAAAACGCTTGGCAGCAGGTGTGTAAGGCTTTGATAAGCTTCTTGTTCCCCCGATTCTGCGTTTTTGTGTTTCGCTCGTAATTTATGTAATTAAATTTTATCTCCCATTTCTTGCAGCAATTAAAATGATCGATTCTGTGGGTATGATGCCAGGCAAAACCGGTGGAGCAATTAGTTCAACTGAAGGGTTTAATTCAGAATTACCAAAATTTAATGCATACTAAATTAAGATCAATCCACGGGATTTATATTAATTTGGTGGATTTTGTGAACATATTTATTCTGTACATATTATATAGGAAATATAGGACCATAGATTCTTCTGTAAATTAAATTGTTTCGTCTATCTACCAAGTCCACTGAGCCTAGGGAGCAAAATTTGATACAACTCCACGTTTGGAATCCAAGTTACAATCCATGCTACTAGTGCAAACAATTCTACTTTTCGAATTAGCAAATTACTTTCTTTTTTTTTTTTTTAGTCTTCTGCATTTGTAATAAAAAATGACAATTTTTTAGTCAAATTCATTTTTTAAAAGTGTCAGAGACTGCGAATGGTTTTTTTAAGGTGAGAATTTTCATAACATCTAGTCTAAAATGACATTTGTTTTAAAATTTCTCATGAGAAAGACCACGAGTGCTTGATGTAATCGAGCGAACTAATACATCATGATTTTTTTAGATCTATAGATGGCATCGACTAAATATTTACGTCGTGTTTTGCAACAACATTTTAATGTTGTTTTTGCCATTTCAATTGATTCTATTTGAATGTTGGTTTTGCCATTTTAATTGATTGTATGCCAAAATTATTGGTTGGTTGACATGTTTTTTTAGATTTAACTCAAGTAATAGTAAGAAACTAAGAATCGCTTTCTCAAGAAGTTTTCTAAAGTTTAGCACGTTTGGAATTTGGATAATTACTAGTACAAAATGAAAATTCATAAACACTTCTCTTTTAAACGATAGTTTGTCTAAACATAAGTGAATTTCAAAAGTTCAATTGAATTTTTAAAACACCATATTACCGTGAAACTTTCAAAATTTTCATTTCAAACGAAGGATTAAATAACACTCTATCTAAGTAGTAGTAAGTAACTAGAAAGGGGAAAAAAAAAAAAAACGATTGAGATCAAAATTTGAAAGCTAGAGAGTGAAAGTAATTGGAATGATAATATTAATTTAATGCCATGATGGTCCACTGTACATTAGTAAATCCCTTGTCTACATTGATGCCCAAATTCTCATTGCAAAACACTCACTCTCACAAAAGCAATTAAACCAGATTTTTTTTTCTTCTTTTTCCCTTCTCTCTTTCTCAACCAGATCGAATTTATTTGCCTGATAGTGTTTGGATAATGGTGTTGTGCCACGGGTCAGCCACGTGCTGCAACAGATTGTCAAACGGCCCTTGCCCAACCACATTGTGTTGCACAATGAATCCCAAGAACGCCAACATCGCCAATCTCCCTGCCAAAAAACAAAAAAAAAAAGTCAAAAATAAAATTTTAGCCCGCAACAACACAATCACACTAATCATGGTTCGATCTAGTCCGGTTCGACAAAAAGTTAATGGGTTGTTTGGGGTAAATATCGACTTTGTGAATTTCAAAGTGGTATAAATAGTTGAGATTTAATAATATTGCGTTGGGATTAGAAAAATTTATAAAAATAAAATAAAATTGAATGTTTTGGATGATGGATGCAAATAAGGCATAAGAAAAAAAGAAATTCACCGTTGGCGAGCTCCTTCTCCTTAGCCTCGAGGGTCGGGGCAAAGTTGAGGGGGTTGAAGATCCCTCCAGGGTACCCGCACTCGTGCGGGGCCAGGCTGTATTGCTTGAAGATGGGGTCTTGGTTGACGCATCCCGGGTTCTTGATGTCCTGCCACCTCCTGATCTCGACGTAGTGGAACAGAATGAACTCGATGACGAAGAGAGTGGACGACGAGGCGAAGTACTCCTCCTTCCCGGCGTCGTACCACTTGGGGACGTTGAGGATGCCGATCTTGGTGAAAACCTCCGGCAGGAGCATGCCGGCCACTCCCAGCATGGCCCAACGCCCATTCACGAGCTCGGCCTGGATGAACCATCTCAGGTTCTCTGGGTCCTCGGCCAGTCCCAACGGATCGAATCCGTTGTCACCGGCAAGACTGAGTGTACACACAGCACACAAACAAACATGTCTTAGCCACTCTCATTTTCAATTACCAAATAATCTTACATGAAAATGTTACTTACCACATCTGGTATATATGAGCAATATTGGGATGAAAAGCTTCATCCCAATTGCATTATACATCTATCAAACAAGCATTGTCAAATTTTATCTTGTTAATTAATAGCCTTTCTTGTACTTGAAGATATTTATGTTTTTCCTTACATAGTTTGTGAAAACCAACTGTATAACTAACATATTAAAAAAAAACAAAAACAAAAAACAAAAACAATAGAGTATACTTGTTGTTTCTATTGCAATCTAAATGTCTTTTTTTTTTTTTTTTTAAATCATGTTGTTACAGTAATTATACTAATAAAAAGTCAAACTTAAATCATGTTGTTGTACTAAAAATGTGGTTTAGATTTGTATCCAAACGGGCCCTGAGCTACATACCTGCCGTCGAGGTAAGCCGGAGAAGGCAATCCAGGCAACCACTCGCCTTTCTTAGCCACAACGCGGAAAGAGCCAGTTGATGATGATGAAGATGAGGACGCTGCAGTCCTAACAGACACTTCTCTGTTCAATTTTCCCGAAGATCCGGCGACGAACCTCGATTTCGAGGCACGAGGCCGGAAGACCGCGGCGGTGGCTTGCATGGTGACGGTCGCCATCTCTCCTTTCCCGCCCGGAATTCGGTTAAGAGAATTGGCTTTTGTTGTGGTGGTGGTTGTGGTGGTGTTAGTAGTAGAGGAAAGAAATACTAATTATGAGAGCCTTTGTGTTTGTGCATGGCATTTGTATTTTCTTGACATGTCGTTTTTGTGGCTCTTGTTGCTTGTCAAACGTTGACGGTTGGTTTGTGTGATTTTTTTGATCCGACGGTGGAGATGCGCCTTTGGGTTTTGGAGCGGCCAATGGGGTTGATTGTGCCTTATCCCTTTATCTTTGGTGGTGTAATCCTCAAATCTAATACTTTGTTTCTGTTGGCTGAGGAAAGATACCGTGGGGTCATTTATTTCTGCCACGTGTTAAGGATTTTTTTTTTTAGCTGGATATGATGAGGTAGACAATATCCTCCCACGTCGGATTTGTGATAACCTATTGGAGGTTGACACGTGGCTTACTGAAATCACACCTTAGCATATGATTGTTTTTTCCCAATTATTTTCCAATTATTTTATTATTATTATTATTTTCGCTGGAAACAAAATGTAGTGTCCGGAAATAGCCAAGAACAATTTTGACTCCATGGTAGGGTAAAGCCATGGTTAGGCGTAACTGCGTAAGTCATTGGCTCAAAGTCTCAAACGAGGCTTTGGTTTTTCAATAAAACTCTTGCGGTATTATTTATATTTAAAGGAAAAATAGAGATGTTTTTTTATTTTTATTATATATATATATATATATATTTGTATTTGTAATGAAAACCTATCATAGATAAAAATTATAAAATTTGGAAGTAGTAGATAGTTTTACCATATGTTTATAATTCTAGGGATAGTTTTGTTTAAATTGAGGAATTAAAAAAAATTATAATGTTATAAACTAATCTCTTGTTTGGTTTGGTCATTTTGGCCATCTTTGACCATTTTTTGGTACGGAAAAAAGAGTTTGAAAATGGTTTGGAATAGTTTAAAAATTATTTGTAAAAATAATGTAAGAATGGTTTGACTTTGCTAATTTCGAGATGATATGAATGGTTGAGATTTAAAGATATTGTATAGGGATTTGGAAAGTTGAAAAAATGGTTGAAAAAAAATAGAATGGAATAGAATAGTTTGAAGGATTTAAAAAGTTGAAAAAAATGAAAAATGGGAATGGAATGGAGTGGGAGAAATGAGTTTCCCAAATAAAGGGTAAGGTATAATTTTGTTAGTAAAAGTCAAATGATATTTATGATATTTTCTTGAGTAAGAATTACATTAAAAAAATTGTCACATTGTTCAAGAATCTTGAGTGACAAGTTTTTGATAAAATTTAAAAACTAAGGGTATGTTCTATATTTCATAGATTAAAGAGATTCTACTGTTATATTAAAAAGTTAAAAGGGACAATTTTGGTATTTTTTCAACATGAAATCTTTAAGGGCTTTTAGCTCAAATGGTCCCTTTGGTCACGTGACAGTTTACACTTTAGTCCTTAATTTCTTTTTATTATTAGAAAAAATCTTTTTGTATTGTTTTTTCGTTGTAGCTCTATTCAAATCTATAGCCGGCATTTATTTTGGGATGAATTTTTATCGAAAAAACCCAATCACAAGTTTCGGTCTTTCTTTTATCAATAAAAACGAGAAAAGAAAATAATAGAAACTAAAAAATGAAAATAATAACTCAATAATCATCACGCTCGAAGAGCTAATTAGGATTCGCTTGAGTATGGCAGCTAGTTTGCTTGATTTTTTATCGATCAAGATGGGATCGAGAAGTGAAGATAGCGTGAGCTTAGGACTGTGCAGTCTGAATACCATAAGATTTCCTCATTTTTTTGCTGATCTTTTTGAGCTATTTGGTTATACTCTTAGCGTGAGTGATTGTGTTTCTTTGTGTGGCTTTGCGGGCTGGTGGTTTTTGTGTTATTCTTGATGAGGGTCTTTTGCAAGTGGTTGTGAAGTGTTTTGTTTTCGTTTTTTTGTTTGTTTTTGTTTTAAACTCAGTGATGGGTTCTGTCATTATGCCTTACATTGAAATAGTAGTTTTGATTTGTTTTGAAATCTAATCTATTTAGAGTTTTATTATGGATAGATTTATGCTTGTTTGTCTCAAATTGGGGTTTTATGATTTATTCTTGTGGTGAATATTAAGGGTTGTTTGAATAGCAATTTAAACCAAAAAAATCAAGTTCAAATACTATTGTTATAGTACCAATTTTTTTTAATTTAATATAGTGACTATATTGTGGTCGCTGATTCGAATCAGTGACAACAATCTAGGCATAAATTCGTGAGAATTTTACCCTTAGAAAAAAAAAATACCAATGACTACTTTGTGCTCGCCAATATTAGACATGGGAATGGTCCTGCTTTCTTTTTGTTCGGTAAAAATATCGGCGGTAACATAACGATTGCCGATATTCTTGACAGGATTTTTGAAGCTAGATCTGCTTTGATATCCACTTTTGTGGTCGCTGATATTATCGAGTGGTCACCGATTATTTTTATTTAATACTCATGTATGTTCTTTCATCTCCATTTCTCTCTTTCTTTCTTCCTCCACTTTCATTCTCCTCTCTGTCCGAAATTCACCACTTAGGTCAGCTACCGCCCTCCTCCGCCATCCAACGTCATTACCTGGTGTCCTCTGCCGTCAACCGCATCCTCCGCAGTTAAACCGTTGCCGTCATCAGTTTTTTTTTTTTTTTTTTTTTTGCTTTTTTGTTCTGTAATGCTCATTTTCTCATATTTGTCTTCCAAATTTAAAGTTTCTTATTTGACTATTTATATTTTAGGATTTAACTTGTTTGACTATTTGATGGGTTATTTTTTCTAGAGATTTTATACTCTTGCCACCTTCTGCCGACTTTGCTGCCTTTTGCGAACTTTGAAAGGTATGTGTTTTTTTTTTCCTTCAATTTTTTTTTTTACTTCTAAGTTCTAACTTTTTGTGAAATTTGTGAATGAGTTGTTATTGTGAAGTTTGTGAATGTGAATGAGTATTGTCAAGGATTGTGAATGTGTTGTTATTGTTAGTTAAAATTTTTAGTTTAGGGAAAGTGTTGTTGAACACATTATGAATATTATGAAAATTCATGTTATATAATTTGGTAATGAAATGTTTTAATTTAAAAATAATTATTAATTTATTATATATATATATCGATATTTTTAGATAATTTATGATATTATTTGTTAGTTTTTTTTATATTTTTTGTTTAATGGTGCTTGTATATATGTTGAAATTTTGTTTAGTAAGGAAAATGTTGAGATTTGCTTTGTTTTTTAGCTAAGGCTTGAAAACGACAATGAAGTTGGCTAAACGACAAGGCTCTAAAAACGACAATAATCTATAAACGACAATAATATAAAAAACGACAGTTAATTAAAAAACGACAGTAAACTGAAAAACGACAAGAACCTGAAAAAATAACGATAATTATTTTGAAAAAAATGACAATGAAGATGTTGTAAAATGACATATTTTGGTAAAAAAATTACAAAATAAATAGTAAACAATTTTGAATTTTACAGTAAATCAATATTTTGTTATAGAGGAAAAATTATTTGTAAAATATTTATACATTGTATTTTGGTTAAACATTATAAGTAATAATAAATAGTAAACTCTGAAAATTACAGTACATCAATATCTTATTACAAAAAAAAAATCATTTGTAAAATAATTATACATTGTATTTTGGTTAAATATTATAAGTAATAATAAATAGTATTTGAGGAAATGAATTTTGAATATTAATATACATAAAAACAAATATTATGAACTAATTATCAAATGTTCGTGTTATTAATGTGATCTAAAACATAAGTTTTTACTTAGTCTCCAACTCAATGTTGATGGACAAAGTTAGATTAACTTGAAGAATCGCTTGTCTGTACGTATTGGTGCGGTATTAAGGAGTTCATAAACCTCGCAAGCCGTCACCTAAATTCAAACGGATTAACAAGGTGTATGTGTAAAAAATATTTGAGCTGTTCATGGGAGAAGTTGAGCAAGGTTAGTATTCATATTATATGCCACAACTTACATCCTAATTACAAAGTGTGAATTCACCACGGTGAGAAGGAGATGTATTCGAAGCTTCATAGTTTTTTCAACTAGTGGTAGTGGAAGTGGTGGCCTGCGCAAAGATAAAATTGTTGAAGCACTTATTGATCTCGCAAATAAAATCAATTTTGCACTCGATGACAATATTGTTGAGGACACTAAACCAGTCAATCAAGAAGCATCAGCGTTCGATACGATTTTTGAGGAGTTGCAGTAAGAGTTTTGTCCCGGATGCACCAAAATGTCACCATTCAATTTTCTTGTTAAGCTCATGCATTTGAAGGTCATGCACAAATGCACAAATCAGTCATTTGGCATGTTAGATAATCTGTTAAAAATGTCACATCCCGATCAAAATAAAGTTCCAGTTCATACTACGACGCGAAGAAGAAGTTGTGGGAAATTAGTCTTGGGTACGAGTCAATCCATGTGTGCAAATATATTTGTGCGTTGTTTCGGAAGGAGAACGCAGCTTGTGAAGCTTGCTCGGTGTGCGTTGTTTTGGAAGATGTCTGTGCATGAACAAGCACAAGCTAGCCCTTCACAATAATGTTGATCTACTCAGCATTCGGTATTTTTTGAGGAGTTTCAGGCTTTGCAAAGAAAGATGGAGTCAATAGAGGAGCGTTTTGCACATATGTACAACTACATGAGCTGTGAACATCTAGAGTCTGTTCAGGGTATGACATCCCCCAACCTGCAGTACCTCAGATTACTCGCCTCAACCAGTGTGCACCTACACTATCTATAGCTGCTGAGGACAACGATGACGACATGGACACTGATAGCGATTTCAGGACCAGTCTAGCTGATTAATTTTAAAAAATATATATATGTTATGTTCTATAGTACTTTGTAGCTTATTGTATTTATTTTCTCATTTTCAAACATTTAGCTTGTATCTAATTATGAAAGCAATGCTAATTAATAATATTATATTTTTATATTTATTTATTTTTCAATTATTAATAATAAGGTGAGTTGCAAAATAGGCCAATATTGAATGTGTCTTTTAAATAGTAGCCCATATTTCAAAATATTAAAAAAATAGTCATTGTCAATAATTGTGTAATAAAAAATGTCAAACAAATATTTTCACATTTGCAAAAAATGTTTAACACTCAACTTTTACTCATTAAAATGAAAGTGTTAAACATTTTTACAAATGTGTAAATATTTGTTGATATTTTTTTGTTACCAAATTTTTAACAGTGGCTATTTTTTTAATATTTAGAAACATATGCTATTTAAAAAAAAACATAAAAAATGGCTATTTCCTTCAATTTAATATTATTTCTATTTCATTAAAATAAAAAATGGAATCTAAAAATTTAAAAATACAAAAGTATCGACGACCACATTGTTAAAAAGTGGTCGCTGATAATAAAAAGAAAGCGGCCAACCATGATCGCTCTAACCAAAAAATCGGCAACCACTAATAAATTATCGGCGATTGCGAAAAGTGGTTGCTAATATCGACGACCACTTATACTATTAGCGACCAGTTATTAGCGGCTACTTTTGTGGTTGCCATTGTGATCGACCACTCTATGAATTTTGGCGACCACTGTGTTGATTCTTGTTGTAGTTACCAGAAAGATTTCAATGACGATTAACAATTATCGTTATCCTCGATAACAATTATAGAGCGTATTTTTTAATTTGTCAGCTGTCGGATTGGAAATCCAACGACTCTAACTTTTTCCCATTATTTTATTCTCTCCAACGTAGTATTAGCATAAAATTTTAAAAAAAAATTAAACGATCCTAATTTGGACCGTTGGGCAACGGTCGACAATGCCCCCTCCCCCGCTTTTGTTCGCTTATATAAGGCCACCCACACTACAAACCCACGTATACATCAATTTCAATGTCCTCCAATAACTCTCTCTCTAAAATTGCCCAAAAAAAATCTAAAAAATTGTCCAAATATTCAAAACAATATTTTTATTTTTAGTTATTTATTATATTTTATAAAATATATAGTTAATAATCAGCTTTTATTTACTAAAATTATTAGTATTTAGTATAGCTTTTTTTTTTTTTTCAATGGATCCCATCTACTGCGTCCCACCTAAAGATTTTCTCGACTTTACTTACATAGGAGATCATGTGGATCTAAGTTCAACACTAATAGCCCATCTAGGTAAGTTGCTCCAGCAACTATTGAAAACAATGTCAAGTGCGGTTAACAGTTCTTATTTGTACCCCATTCCTCCACATAACATTGAACATCTCGTTATGGACGATTCACAGAGTCCAGACGAGGAATAAGGAGCTACTCCAACAACTGTTACAACCAACGTCAAGTGTGGTTGGTGGTTCATATATGTACCTCATTCTTGTGCCTAACATTGAACATCTTGTTACAGACGATTCACAGAGTTCAGACGATGAATAAGGAGTACCCGAAGAGATGGTTGAGCCAGCACTCGAAAATAATTCACATCCGAGGAGACAGAAACTTCGTTATAAAGTATGAAAATTCTTTGATAACACTTACAAAGTTCGTAAAGAAAGTATGCAGGTGTGTTGGGCGTGATGCATATTGTGCCGGAAGAAACTCAATGTCAATTCCACAACAGGGACGACAACATTAAAAAATCATCACAACAAATGCCGAAGCGATTATGAGCGGATGACAACGTAAAAAACCAGAGTGGTAGTGGGGCCATCAGCTATGCAGTCCACATCCCATGGAAGTACCTTTGACCCTCATGCACATGGGGAAGCATTAATCAAATACAATGTTAGTGCGGACATGCCCATTAGCTTAGGAGAACACCTTGCTCATATTGAATATGTTAGAAGTTTATATCTGCAATACCAACCAGTGACTAGGAATACTACTAGGAGTGACTTGATAGACAATTACAATAGGAGACATGCCGCTTTAATGGAAAAGCTAGAGAAAGGAACATTCAATGTGCCATTTACCTCTGATATATAGACTGGACGTGCTAAGGAGAATTACATAGGCATAGTAATATATTAAACAAATAATGATTGGACTTTGCATAAACGTATCATAGGCTTTTGTTTACTAGAGTACCGTCATTAACATCGCTTCTAGAATTGTTAATGTATTAGAGGACTATAGTCTAGCGAACCGTGTCATTTCTTTCACGATGGGACAATAAATTGTCAAATGATAGAGCCATAGAGATTATTTGTCCTTTAGTAAGTGGTTTCCATGATTTCTTATTACACCAAAGGTGTGCATGTCATGTTGAATATTTAAAATCTTTGACTCAATAGGTTGCTTCGTTTAGAAGATATTGCAGCATAACTGTCTCCCTCAACGGACTTTCTCCATCAACCAGAACAAGCAGATGGAACTCAACTTATTTGATGATTGATAGCGTTCTTCCTTACAAAAATATTTTCACAGTTTTGATTCACACGGAGCTTAGCCCAGATAACATCATGGAGGACGATTGGTGTCAAGTTTTTCATGTTTTTCTCAAAATCTTCTATCATTATACTGTTAATTTATCTACAATTTATACTTCTACGAGTAACATAGCATTACATTCTATTTTAGACTTTACTATGTTCTTTTCTCAACATAGGCATGTTCCATTATTACACACTCATAGATATGGAAGAGAAGTTTAAGAAGTACCAAGAGCAGATCCCGTACTTGTATAGCTTCGGTTTCATTTTAAACATGCAATGGAAAATGTATATTTATTACGATGTGCAAACTAATATTTGTAGGAATATGAACATGCTAGATAGAGCCGCTAACTTTAATTTTAATCTTGCTAGACTAAATTTTACGACTTCTATAGTGTGTACGAAGAAGAGTATAGGGCCGAAGATACACAACCGTTGGACGCCGTGCCAAGTTTCCACTCTTCGTCGATGAAATCTACAATAGCATTTTGCAAGAATTGAGGAACACCACGTGTTCTGATTCTTCCAGCAATTCGTCGAGGACGAGCTCGTAAATTTTGAAAGTCAGCAAGTACCTTAACACCACTTGGGTGAAAATGATGAAAATAGACTTCGACATCCTACGATGGTGGAAGGAATGCCAATCGACGTTTTTGGTTATGTCTCAATTTTCCCGAGATATCCTTTCCATAGCCATTTTGACGGTCTCATTAGAGTCCGCATTTAGCTCTCGTGGCCGTATTCTCGAGGAGCGACGAATATCGTTGAAGTCGGATATGGTTGAGATGATTGCGATAACAAAGGACAGGGATCAGGCGACCCCACGTATGCAGGAAATTGTCGCTAATACCGAAGAGCTAACAAAATATTTTGACAACTTGTATATAAACGGCCATTCTGAATCCTGAACAACTATGAACCATACAGATGATAAAAATTGCAATGTTTTGACAAATACTATAATTAAAGTCTTTTATTCACTTCAAGTTCAATATTAATCTTTTTATTTATTTATTTTATCTTTTTTATAAATATATGTTTAGATTTAATTATGCTAATGTAATAATAAGAACTATACTAAAATTAGAAAACAAATTAACAAAACACAAAAATTTGGATAAAGTAAAAAAAAAAAAAATAGAAACGGTTAAAACAGTTAATGGCTACGAGTTGACCGCTACTGAAAATTAACGATAACGGTAAGAAATCGCAAAAAAAATTATTCTAACAACGGTTCCAGTTACCGAATTGCCACCATGGTCAACAGGCTTAGTAGTAGCTATGAGCGCATCACAAGCCGTTGGGCCTTGTATTTTTAGACTTTATACATTTTGATTCTAAATTATTTTTATAAACACGTATGGTCTTTAAACTTTTAATTTTTGACAATTTCAATCTTTATCTGTCACTTTTAATTAAATTATTACAAAAAATTACGTATGTATCACTTACATTACATTCTAATTATATAAGAAATTAAAACTAAACAAGTCAAAATCATATATTTTACAATTAAATGAAAATTTTTAGGGTCCGTTTGAATAGAAATTCAAATTACATTTTACTATTGTAACATGATATAAATTTGACTTTATATTAATATAGTTACTATAACAAAATGATTTAAACCAATTTTTTTTTATTCGGATTGCAATCCATACAATTCCATGTAATTCTTCAATTCAATTAGATCAATTATTAAATTTTGAACCCATATGTAAACAGAACTCAATGTAAGTGATAGTAGTGTGATTTTGATGGTATTTAATTAAAACTGAAAGGTAACCATTAAAGTCGCTAAAATTAAAAATTGAGATTTTTAAGGATTTAGCCAAATTGTTTGTTAATTTTTTAAGCATTAGCCATAGTTTCACGAAATTAAGGAATTAGTTATTTTTATTGTGTAACAAATTTTGTTACATGTGTAATAAATTTTAATACACTCATATATCAAAATTTATTACACATGTAACAAAATTTGTTACACAATAAAAATAAGTAATTCCTTAATTTCGTGAAACTATAGCTAAATTTTTGAAACATAAGCTTAAAAATAGCTAAAATCCTAATATTCCCTTAAAAATTTAGGGTGCATTTAACAAAAATTCCTCCATAATATAAGAGTACAAAATTCAAAATACAAATACATAACTGTCAATTATCCTAAACTAAAAATAATTGCCTTAAAGAAAATTATTCCTAAAAGTAATTGAGAACTAAACAATTATTCGAGAGCTAATTACCCAAAATTCATAGAGTGTGACGAAAGATGAGGACAAGACAGTAGCGACATCAAACGCTCACTAGAAAAAAATTAAATTTTAGAATAAAAAATTTGTAGAGTCGTACTCGGCGATCCAAAAATTTAGAGTGACAGAGACTCGGCAAGGACTTCCCAGTTTCCCATTCTCTCCGGTAACTTGTATTAGCAACAAACAAACAAAACCAAACACGAAAGAAAAAGGAAAAAAAAAAAAAAAAACCCACTGTATCTTCATAACATTTTCTCTCTCCGATTCATTTTTTCCGGGAAAATCCAAGTCCCAATGGCGACGAGGACGAGGCTGCTCGATCTGGAGAAGCACTTCGCGTTCTACGGAGCGTATCACCGAAACCCAACCAACATTCTGATCCACACGCTCTTCGTTTGGCCAATCGCCTTCGCGGTTCTCGTCCTCCTTTACCATTCGCGGCCTCTCTTCGATTTCCCGGCGGGCCTCGAATCCACCCTCGGCCGTGGAGTTCTGGTTCTGAACGTGGGCTTTGTGTTGGCCGTCTTGTATGGACTGTTCTATGTCCTCTTGGATTGGAAAGCTGGTTCTTTGGCCGCTCTTGTGTGCTTCGCGTGTTGGGTCGGAGCTAGTTTTGTGGCTCACGAGCTCGGTCCCTCTATGGCCTGGAAGGTATGACAAAACTCAAAAGGGTTTTTTTATTTTATTTTATTTTATTTTAATTTTTAATTTATAGTTATTGTTGTTTTTATGGGTATGTGTCTTTGTAGATGGATTGTCTTGTGTGGGTTTTGTGATTTTGGTTGTTAGTATGTTTTTGTTATCAGATTTTGTCAAATTGGCTGTGTTGTTAGGAAATTCTTGTTTGATATGTTGAAGGTTGTGGAAGCTAAAAGATGGTTTCTGTTCGTACCTTTTGATTCAATTCGTGTTTGACATGAATTCCTGCTAAGTGATGCACTTGATTGGTCGGGTGGTATTTTTTTTTTTTTCATTAGTTTATACGGTTGATTGATAGAGAAACTTCACGGAAATTAAATTAGCTTAAGTATGAGATGTGAGACTTTAAATTAGGAGAGACTATCAATAGAGGAAACTTTCTGTGTGTTTCCAACGGAAAAGCAGTTTGCGGACTTTCATTCATTCGTGGTTGTGAAGAGTTTTGTTTTTGGATTTTGTGCTCATTAGACTTTAACTTTAGTTTCTGATGAATTGACTATGTCCATCTCTCGAGCGAAAAAAAAAAAAAAAAAAAACTCACTCTAAGAAGAACAAGCCTATGTTGTTGTTGTTGTTGTTTTTTTTTTTTTTTTTTTATTATTATTTTTTTTTTATTTAACAATCATCAGTGTTGAAATTGCAATATTACACTGAATTTTCTTTTCCTTTTTCTCTCTTATTATTTTTTTAAATTTCGTTTGCATGAACACGATACATGTATTTTCAGGTCGGTTGGGCTGCTCAATTGCTCTGTTGGACCGGACAGTTTATAGGTCATGGAGTGTTCGAGGTTACTCTCTTTAAGCTTTAAGCTAGTTGCATTACCGGATATTTCGATCATACATATCGTTTCGAGCGTCCTTTTGTACTAAAAGAAAAGAAGGAAAAAAAACGCATCGGTGACAACTAGAATTCTTAACTAACTTTCATCTCTTGGTTTGTTTTAGAAACGCGCACCAGCTCTTCTGGATAACCTTGTTCAAGCTTTCCTGATGGCTCCTTTCTTCGTCCTGCTTGAGGTAATAAGTCTTCTATCCCTTTCCATTGTATATTGGCGTTCGGTGTAGTGACGGCTTTGATTGGTTTATTGTTGTTTGCTACTGTTGTTCTTTCTGCAAGGTTCTACAAACCTCCTTCGGCTATGAACCTTATCCCGGGTTTAAGTCAAGCGTTAAAGCGAGGATAGATGCCGATATCAAAGAGTGGCAAGACAAGAAGTCAAAGAAAGTTGCTTAGGGAGAAAAACTTCGACTAGAGTAGAATGATATTTGTGTGATGTTAAACTGGGATCGGGCGAGGGCTGTGATTTCTAGTTGAGCAGATAGTTCAAAGGTTGTTAGTTTTTGTCTTTTGTTCATTCGAGTGATGCGAAACGGTCAGAACTGAAAAAGATACCAGAACAAAATTTCTAATTGCAAATTTACCATCATTTGAGAAGCAAGTTTTAGTTTACAAATGAATTCCCGATGAAGCTAAATCCAGGCTTTCGCTTGCAAACTCGCCTGTCTTGCATCAACTCCCTTACTCTGATAACTTCACTCCATTGACCGGTGCTAGCGTACATGTTACCGAGGAGAACGTAGTCGCTGCTGTGATCTGGTTCCAACTGCAAAAGATGCTCCCTCACCCTCTGGCCAAGCTCCATGTTTCCGTGAACCTGACACGCGGCCAAAAGTGTCCTCCACACGATTGCGTTGCACTCTATCGGCATGCTCCTAATCAACTGATAGGCCTCCTCTACCAGACCCGCTCGCCCAAGGATATCAGCCATGCATCCGTAGTGTTTCACTGTTGGTTGAATATGGTAGTCTTTCCTCATGATATCAAAATATTCCCGACCTTCGTCAACCATCCCGCAACGGCTGCAAGCACTCAAAACGCCCAAGAATGTGATACCATCAGGGCTCTCGAGCTTTTCTCCAACCATTTTTGAATACAATGCCAACGCCTCATTTTCACGCCCATGAGTTGCAAGCGCTAGAATCATCGTGTTCCACGAGACCAAGTTCTTCTCTCGTATGTTGTTGAACATTCTCACTGCTTCATCCACTCCTCCGCACTGCGCGTACATGTGGACCAGTAAATTTGACACTGACACAACATTTCCGAAACCAGCAATATTAACCAACAAATGGATCTGCCTCCCAAAATCTAACACCCCCAAAGAAGAACATGCCGAGAGGGCTGAGAGAAAACTGGCATCGTCGGGATGAACGCCATTTTGCAGCATTCTTGAGAACAGTCTGAGAGCTTCATTGTACTTTCCGCAATAGACATGGCAGTTAATAATCGTATTCCAAGATACCAAATCGCGGCTAAGCATTTCATCAAACAGCAGGACTGCATTGTCTAATTCGCCAAAAAAGCCATAGACATAAATTAAAGTGTTCCTCACAATGGAATGAAAATCAAGGCCATGTTTTAGAGAAGCTCCATGTAACTGCTTCGCCAACGTCTCTGATCCCATTTGCCAAGAAACTTTAAACAAAAATCCAAACGTGAAACTATCTGCTAATACCGCTTTGTGTTTCATTCTCTTGTAGAAATCAATAGCCATCTCTGGCTTGCCATTCTTCCCAAATCCTCTAATCATTGTATTCCAAAGAAACCCATCTGGGTTCTCAACGGAATCGAAAGCCGAAACAGCATAATCAATGTCTCCGAACACGAAGGAAAACTCGATGACCTTTCCCATGGCAAACAAATCTTGATCGAACCCGGATTTCAGGATACAGCCGTGGATCAGCTTCAAACCGTTCATGGTGGAACAATGCCTGAAGAGGGACATAATGGCTTGAGCTTTGTGGAAAAAAGTGTCGTTTGGGCATGAAACTGAAGAGAATGGAGAGACATGGGTGAGCTTTGACAATGGAAGAAGAAGAAAAGGAAGAAATAATTTTGGTTTGAATTGGGAACAAAGCAGAGATAACAAGTTTGAGTTTTGGCGGGTAACAAAGTGGAGAATAGTCATGATATATATATATATATATAGGCCCACACAAGCACAATTATATGAGCAGCGACTAGAAGAGCAAGACAGATAGAACAAAGCCAAGGCATTCAATAGTTATGTTATTGTTCATTTGGTCTCTTCACAGTTCACTCCACCCACTTGATTTGGTTGTATTTATTTCAAATACTGTTGAGTTGGCTCATATTGCGTAATGTAGGTGGATGTTAGTAACAATAGTAATAATAATAATTCTAAGAACTTGTCCACCTAAGAACTTAGGTGCAATGTGCATTTATGTTGGCTTGGTGCTCAAATGTACCTTTCTGGAGTCATTGCATAAAGCGTTGCTGGTTTCATCTTCAGCTCCTATGCTTGCATCATCATCTTCAACTCTGATGCACGTGCACCACTTACCTCTCAGCTTTCTAACGCAAGTACAAAATCCATCACACAATAGGCGATTAATTTGAATTTGAACGGTACTGCAAAGAAAAAGTAGTCCAATGACTATTTGAGTTCATATTAAGAACACTTTTTTAGGGCAAACTTTAACGGTTTTTTTTTTTTTTTTTTTTCATTTATAATTTTTTTTAATTTGTCCTTTCCTAATACACTTTACAAACTCCACTTTCAAGTTAAGCAAAAGTCATTTCCATTATTCTCCATTTGTATTCCCTCTCCCAGAAATTAAAAAGGTTTTTAAATCAATACTTGTCTTTTATTTTCATTTACTGCTTCAGTTTATTAGGATTTTTTTTTTTATGCTTTGTATGAGTTGTGATTATGAAATTATTATTTTTTCATTCTATTTTAAAAAAGATGTTTTCTTACATATATTCCTCTTGTAGAAGCGCACTTTTATGATAATTAACTAGAGATTGATTCTTTCCTGACCCAAATTCCTCTTAGTTTTATTTTATTTTATTTATTTATTTAATTTTTTTATTTTCTTATAGGATTTTTATTCTTTTTGAAAAATCCTTGCTTGGATGGGCTATGAGCATTTCATCTATGAGATAAAAGACTTTTTGATTTGAGCTAAATGAAACATCATATAATTTGAACATAATGGAAATTTTTAAGAGAATAGAATTTTTCTTAATAAATTAAATGTTCTTAACATTGTTTATTTTAAAATAAGACTATGAGTAAAATGATTAATTACAGTACAAATGGATTTCTATCAAACCACATTCCTTCTAATACCAAACAAAAGAAAGTAAATTCATATTATTGCCTCCCACCTATACTAAACACCCACGAGGAAATGGAAAATCTTTTCTATCTTTTCATTTTCTTTCTTTTGTATATTTTCCGTCCTCTTATTTTTCTTCCGTTCATACCAAACGGATTCTAAAAGTTTTTGTTAAATCTTTCAGGTGGTGGTTTTTCTTGTAAGGGAATCAAGTGCCATTATGACTTTTGCTTAATAAAGTTCTTCCATATTCCAAAAAAGAAAAACCTATAAATTAAAGAGAAATTATAGTGAATACCCAATTTTTAAAACTTAATGTAAGTTATTACCCAATCTTTTGAAAAATGTAACCAACTACCAAAAGATGCAATTACTTACACAATGGTAAGTGGTGGTAATTCACTTTGTTACCAAAAGCATGTGCAAGTAATTCACAAATTGACTAGAAACTCAATTACTTCAAAAGTTTGGATATTTATTTTTATTGTTATATAAATTCTGGGTATTTGCCAACTTCACCCTAATAAAACAAGAAAAACTAAATAATTAAATTATAAATCGAATTGAAATATCAAAAAATAAACAAAGATATGCAATCAAGCAAAAAGTTTTCTCTATTTAAAATTTATATAGATATCAGTTTGCCACCAAATTGAACTTCTATTTTTATACTAGTTGAGTTCGCGAAATTATAATTTAAAATCTTAAGCAACCATAATGAGTAGATTAAATATTGTTTTTACTAACAAAATAAATAATTGCAAAAGGATTCAAAACTTTCCTTCTATCATTCAAATAGAAAAACAAAAAAAATCAAAATCAAAATCAATCTTCTATCATTCAAATATAAAATAAAATAAAAAAACAAAAAAAAACAAAATCAAAAGGAAGATATCAAATTTTAAGAATCTGAAAAGAGGAAAAAATTAGAAAAATAAATTAAAATTTTTTGAGTAAAAAGATAAACATGAAACCAATAACAACACACAAAAGGAAGCAACATTAAATAAATAATAAAGTAAAAATATAAAAACTATTCAGATTAAAATAAGGGTTAATTTCACCATTTTCCCCTCTACTTTAACCCGAATCTCAAATTGCCCCATGTACTTCAATTTGTTACATCTGTTCCCCCTATACTCTTAAAACGTTTCAAATTTGTCATTCCGTTAACTTTTCCATCCAAAGTTGCCATTTTCCATCCAAAGTTGCCATGTGTCACATAATTATAGAGGTTTTTGTGCATTTGTAGGTGAAATTATGTTTCTGCTCCTGTTTGATACTTTTTTTTCTCAAGTTTTTTTTTTTTTTTTTTTTTTTTTTTGTGCTAGAAACACTTGATTAAAAATAATTAGTTTTTTTCTTCAGCTAAAAATTTGATAATTTTTAGTTTTATTTTTTTTGTGCTAGAAACACTTGATTGAAGAAATTTTCAATCAAGTGTTTCTAGCACCAAAAAAAAAAAAAAAGAAACCTTAAAAGAAAAAACATATCAAATAGCGGCAAAAACATAATTTCACCTACAAATGCACAAAAACCTATCTAATTATGTGACACATGGCAACTTTAGATGGAAAATAGCATCTTTGGATGGAAAAGTTAACGGAAGGACAAATTTGAGACGTTTTAAAAATATAATGGGAACGGATGTAACAAATTGAAATATAGGGGGCAATTTGAGATTCGGGTTAAAATAGAGGGAGAAATGATGAAATTAATCCTTAAAATAAACATAACACAATGGGTGCCAGAAGAAACTATAACAAATATATATATATATATATATATATATATATATATATATAACAATATTTTTTTGAGCTCAACACCGAACAAATTGGTCGTTAAAATAAATTGGAGGATAAGATTTAAAAAATAAATAGAAAAATGGAAAACAGAATGGAAAACAAAAAACAAAAAACAAAAAGCAAAAAAGAAAAGAAGAGGAAAAAAAAAATGAGGGAGAGTGGGGTGCGTGCATAGGGGAGGAATAACGCAGGCGCATGCATTACACGCGTCCCGCTCCACACGTCCTGAGGGGGCCTGATGCATTGTGGGGGCCGTGGGCTTTTTGCAATTGTACCCCTATTTATTTATTTTTTAGCTTTTTATTTTTGTTTTACTCATATTTGGATAAATATATATATATATATATATATTGACCCTCTAAAAACATGTTTAAAAAAAAAAAGCATTTCCAAAACCGCTTTAAAAAAAAGAACAAGCCGAAACCTCCTGATCGAAACCGCTAAGCCTCATTATCTATGGTATAGACAACCTCCCTTAATTTCTTTTTGACAATACTTATACTTGACGTAATTTTTCGCTCTTCGGAATTTCCTTTTGAACACCACATTTCTATGCAGTATCTTTTCTAGCATTTTCTTTAACCCCACTATTTTTCATCTTCGCAGTTCATATAGATAATAAGCATGATAAAAAATGTGACTTTTTCATATATATATATATATATATATATATATATATGTATTTGTATACTGTTTGTTGTTAAATTGGACTGGCCTTTTTGTTTAATGAAAATGATGGTTTTGACGTCGGGGATAGGCAGAAAATATGCACTGTTTCTGCCCCTTGGGGTTGCATATATACGGCTGTTTCTTTTGAAAAATCACACATTAATAATAATAATAATAATAAAACTGGCCGGTGATCAGTACATCTGTACATGTGACTTTTACGATCGATTTAGAACCGACGTAAATATTTTCTACGGTTTCTCATTCATTATGGTAGCCACTTTAATTATCTTATTATATGTCATTTTATTTGGACTGACTTTGGTAATTAAGACCTTGCGGCACAGTGCTTCAAGGAAAGAGAAATAATATGCCATTAGAAAATCTAACTGAATCGAGTAGCACTGCTTATACGCCATTAGGCTTCATAAATCTTTGTTTCAACTTATTGGTAGATCTATCAATGTTTGTTAATTAAAAATGAAATCCATAGCTTTGCCCTTTCTATCTAGTCAATATTTAGCTTAGTTATTATAATATTCACACAACAATAAGCACATTGTTATTTTGTCACAAAATTATATTGGACCATCGTGTGTTGCATAAATGGAATATGCTCTGACCTTTAATACGTTTCTTGTTGTGGACAACTTCAAAGCTTACCTATATAGGCAAATAGGGATGAGTGTGCATATACAAACATATATATATATATATATATATATATATTGCACCAAAAAAAAAACATATATATATATATGTTTATTGATAATGTTAAATATTAGGATTAATTTAGCATATCTATTAGTTTGTCGATCACGGCTGGAAAAATGACGTGCGCATTTTTCTTCTATGCTTCAACTTTTGCCAGCAAACAAGTCCATATATCGTATTTTACTCCGAAATCAGATTCTTTTCTGATTTTCCGGTTATTAAATTTCATTAATTAATCAAATGTAAAAAATTTAGAGAAACTATTGGTTTCTTAGCAATCTCATCTTTCGATGTCTTCTGTAGGTTCCTTCCATGCCAATACAGAAAATTTTGTACTTTTTTTTGTTTGTTTTTAATTAGTGCTCATTTAGAGCATTTTGATTGTGTCCTATAAAAGGCATTTTTGAAGAGAGTCAACCTACTGTTCAGAGAAATATTGCTCGAATCATTAATAGAATTAAAGAAAGAGTATTAAATATAATTAAGCTAAATGTAGCAAAATCATCCCCACAAACCTCGAAAATTAGAGCAATGTGATATCAAATGAGACACGTTGAAATGTTAATCCCATGTTTTTATTACTAATTGGCTAATGGTCTTTGGCATGTCCACCAATCACATCCCATTCCCAATTCCCACGTTAGGTAGCCATGAAATGGTCATCTATTCAACTATATTTTCTTCAAGAAGAAAAAAAAAATTAAAATAATTTCTCACATTGAGAGATATCCCCAGCATTTAAAAGAGCAAAGGCAAAATCTCTTTAGTTCTTCTCTGTCAAGTTTTGAGTTTTGACGTGCTTAGTTTCTAATATGGCTCCACCAGCTATGTTCTCTAGGTTTTCCAGAAACCATGTAATGCAACGTGTCTATTACCCCTCCTTTTAAGTTTAAAGAGAAGAAACTACAAAACACCAATCCGGTTTGGAAAAAAAAAAAGAAGAAAGTAAATCTACATATATAGTCACAAAATTTGACCAGATAATTAAATTAGTCATATATGTGGCATTTGTTTATATATTGCAAAACTCAATTATTTTTTTGAAGTATTACATGTAATTACACATTGGACCGCACCATAGACTTTAATTAATCTCTATTTACGAGCATTAGCGAGTAATCTAAAGGGTAGTATACACTCACCAGGATTTGAACCTGTGATCTTAACCTTTATATTGGAGAACTTTGTCACCCGAGCACTCTCGAGGGTGTGCAAAACTCAATTATTAATCCACACGGATTTATATTATATAATAACTAATAGTTATTAGCTCAATTAATGATCCCTGAATGTTTTGGTTGGGATTCTAGTTCTTTTTTTTATTTAATTTTATTAGTAATAAATATTTTTAAATTTTATTTTTGTGATACAGTCAAGTCTCAACGTGAAAATATGGGAGAGACAAAACAAATATACTCGTTTTTCCTCATCTTTTTGCCAAATAATGGACACTCATTTACAGGGTAAATGGGTACAGAATACCCCACAAAAACTTTTGATATTTGCCATTAAAAAATCAGTTGCAAATAACAAAAATATCAATTGCAGATAACTTATCTGAGACTAAAAAATTAGTCGAGTCTTAGTCAAGAAAAAGTTGTCATGGATTGTGCAGACAATTTGCGATTGACATATTACTTGTAGAAAATTCATATCCGTAACAGATATATTAGTCGCGGAAAACCCCATAATTCGTGCCAAAACTTAGGACTTTTTCACGATTGATTTATCAATCATGAAACTTGCCAATTCGTGTCATTACGTGGGAGTTTTCTGCCACTGATAAATCAGTCACATATATTTTATTATATATATATATATACTAGTTTTTAGCCACACGCGAACTCCGTATAATTTTTTTCGTGTTCTACTTATTCATTTATAATATAATAATTTTAATTCTATCGAAAAAAAAGATTAATATCATTACAACTAATTTAGGTGCAATATATAATTTAATAAAAATTTTGAGACACTTTTAAAATTATTTTAAAGAATAAAAAAACTAAAAAAAAAAAAAGCAAACATCTATATTGAAAAAAAACATATAATAATGAGTGTCAAAAGATTAAAAAAAATTAAATCCAATTATATAAATAAATAAATTTTTTGAGGCCATTACAGTTAAGAAACAACGGTTATAAAGATTTTGAGCAACAAAATTTAAAAAGATAAAAAAACTTTATTTAAAAGCCCTCAATAATTTGTAATGAAACCTCAAAATTTGCAAAAAAAATCCCCAGAAAGCATATTTTTATAAATAAAAAAAACCGATAAAATACACATATTAATGATCAAATTTATTTACTATTTAATTTCGAGTTTTAAAAAAATAAAAATAGCAAAATTGACATATAAATATAAAACAAAAAACATATCAAATTATTATAAAAAAAATTTAACCATATATAAACAAGAAAAATAATATAAAAGACTGAAATAAACAATTTTTTTTTGTAAAGATTCCAATAAATAAGTTTATATTTGTTATCTCGATAAACTGAGTGAATAATTTATCATTAAATAAAAGTCTATGGATACTTCTTTAAAAAAATTCAAACACAAAAGACAAAAATAAAAAAAGATCACACATTGCATTATATATATTTATTAAGATAAAATTCAAAGTATTTCTAAATTATTTTTTAAATAAAAAATCATTTAGGTTTCTAAATAAAATTGATTTTTTAATAGAATATAAAAATAAGACACTATCAAAAAGAATTTTAAAAATTTTTCGGTATGACAATTTTTTTTTATAAAAGAAAAAAAATAGAGAAAATTTTAGAGACTAAAAAAAAAAGTAGTATGAAAAGGGTAAGAAGGAAAAAAAAAACAAAAAGAAATAAAAGAGCAAAAAACGAACTAAGGAAAAAAGAGGCTTGTGCGTGCTTTGCATGCTCCTGACGGAGAGAGTGGGGGACAGCCCCTGCCACGCGAGCCCTACGTGTGCGGGGCTGTCCCATCTTCCTAGGGAAAAATTTTTACTTTAGCCTCTATTTTATTGCGTTTCGGTGCTATATTTTAAATAAATTATGTTATAGTCCCTTTTTTGGAAAAAAAAAAATTCGTTTATGCCCAATGCGTTTTTTTTTTTTAATTTCGCGTAAAAAAACGAAAAAAAATACTTTTCAAAATGCAACGTGCGTTTTGGACGAAACGGAGACGAAAATTTTGAGCCAACCGGCTCTTTTAAGTATAGTTATAGATATATATAAATTACATTTATTTATTATTAATTATTTTAACTTTTAATATTGATGTTAATTTTTCATTTGATTATTATATAATAAAAATCTAAAATATAACTAATGAAAGTGTAAAATATATAATTAAAACCAACACTAAATATGTACATAAAAGCAAACTAAATGCATGAAAAAGTAGTAGAAAAAAATAAGTAGAAAAAGTTAACACAAACATAACATTATTTCCCATAAAAAATTAAGAAAAATAAATAATGTCCTAAGTCCGAATAGCGTGTTCACTATCATGATTGTCCTCGTGCACAATTACAATCCTTCTCCTGCCAATCCCAAATTCACCACTCACAGTGGTCCTGGTACATTGAAGCTCGTGCTCTCTGAACCCGAGGAAGGTGGTCCGAAAAACTCAGTCATGTTGTGAATGGTTCGGCGAGACTGTTGCAGCGCAAAAACTCAGTCATGTCGCGAATGGTTTGGCGAGAATATTGCAGCGCCTGCTTAGTTACCAGCTTGTATTGGGTGACTAACAACAGCTCGACACGAAGATAATCTCGCTTCTCTACAATCTCAACACGAAGCTGATTCACACTCCCCATTTCTGTTGCCCTCATAGATTGAACTAGTAAAAAAGAATCGTTCTTACTGGGTTCTTTTTCGCCCCTTGGTTCCTAGCCGGACGAAAGTGTCTTCTCCTTTTTGCAAATGCGTCAAATCACATTTTTCTACAACTTATGTTGTTTGGCTTGAGTAAGAGGCGTTTTTGGCGAGACTTGCGACACCGTCTCACCACACGCCTATACTATTTGTTTGTCCTTATAATATATTATGATATTATAAAATAACAATGTAATATTATTAATTAATGCGTAAAATCATATTAAAAGCATATTACTTATATATGTGCATTGCGCGTGCTCGTTTTGCCTAGCACCCATATAATGAGTCTTATGATACAACTCGATGAGAGAGGATGATATTTGGGTCGAGTCATAAGTATGAGATTTCTCACTACAATAGTTGAGGATGATGACAACCGCATTGATTTCGTAGAACCAGCTCATTAACACGAAGCCTAAGTACACCTTTTATATAAAATAGGAACAAATTCGCCAAAAAAACTAAATATAAAAGGTTTACCTAGGCTTTGTGTTGGTAAGTTGGCTCTACGAAATCCACGTGGTTGTCATCATCCTCAACTATGGTGGTCGAGTTATAAGTTTCCTACCCAGACTATATACCAGCCCATGTATATGGTCAACATACGATTACAAGCCACTGCGAAACTACGACTATTGTTTGGCTTGATTTTCCTCTATCATATGTGAGTAGAGCTGAAAATAATTTGACATCAGTTACTCTCCTACATAATTACTCTCGTACATAATTCATGAATTATGTAGAAGAGTAACTACATACCAGCTTATGGATGTGATTTGTATATGATTGCAAGCTGCTACGGAACCGTGACTGCTATTTGGCTTGACTTTACTCCATCATATATGAGTAGTTAAAAATAATTTGACATAAGTTAATTTGAAATTTAATTATGTATTACAGTAAAATATTTAAAATGTAAAAGGACATTATTAATAATTTCACGTGCATCATCTGTCTCTAAATAATTGCACAAGTAGTTCTAGTTACGTGCTCTACAAATATATATATGAGAATCAAGGAGCAATGTCAAGAAGTCCAATAAATCATATAGTTGATCTAATACAAAGAACAAGAGATGATATATTTATGAAGAAATTCCATTGATTGATCTAAAAAGTTTGAGCAAAATAAAAAAAAATGTAAACTTCAAATTAAGTCCAACATCACTACCTGAAGCTCTAAAGTTTGTTTCATGCATCAAAATAAAATAAACGCCATATTTGGTAAATTCCCGCCATTTTTGACGAGATTTTTAGCAACGCCAAATTTTGACGAGTTCTGACCATTTCTTACTTTTCCTATATTGTTATTTCATAAACTTTTATTATATTTCTTATGCAAGACTCATTAAATATTTTTCTAATTTCTAAAGTTTGAATACAATTTATTTTCTCAAGTGGTTATGAATATAAGACGCCACATTTGCAATGAAAAGAAATCCAAATTTGTATTCAAAAATATTTTGTATGTTATGAGTTTTACACTCTTAGACTCAAGAACTTATCAAGATTTTCTTAGTAAAAAATTCTTGTGGCGTTCAAACTTGATTTATCAAGCTATTACCATAGTTTGTGGCGTCGTTTAATCCACAATTTGTGGGGTTCCTATCATTTTATTATCTTAAGTGTACAGTTTAAAACTAATCGAACTAGCTGGGTCTGACTCATTAATGTTCTGCTTCCACCAAGTCTTGTAGTTATAATTACGGAGGCGTATCCAGTAACGATAAAACAGAAAATTAATTGTAAATATGAATTGATATTCTCCAAGCACAAAATAAAGCATGTCTAGTAGTTTAAAAAAAAAAACAACGTAAGTTATAGGATTTGATATAAGTATAAAATTAAAAAATAATAATAAATGTACAAGTTTAGTGACTTACAAGAAGACGTTGAAGCATCACATCTTTGATATCTTGTGGCAACATATTCAATCGATGGTAGTTCATCGAGTACGACATACGTACCGTGATGCCTATCTCAGTTTCTAAATACGTAAAGATGTCGTTCACAAAGTTTAAGTATAGCGGTTTTTCAACTAACTCTTTTTTTTTTTGGACCAATTAATTTTTTTTATTTAAGAAAGTTAGCATTAATATATTTGGTTTTTCATCTAACTCAAAGCGGCTCCGAGGTGGTAAATCCTAAAGAGCACATTGCATGTTATGGTTTACATTTGGATATGAAATCTTAGAATTTGTCTTCAATGAAAGTTGAATAAATTATTTGAGATTAAAGTAAAATTTAAAAAATAGTGATTAAAAGTATTAATATAGTAGTATATATAATAAAGCATTTTATGTTGAAAATTTTACCAAGTAAAATTAACATGTAATTTTAAGAAACAATCTCATCTTTAAAAGTTTACTAAAAAGTTTTTTTTTTCATGATGAAACTAAACTATAAAAAATAAGATGTAACAAAATTAAAATTTTGAGAGAAAAAATATCAAATATTTTGTCATGCTCATGTCATGTTAAACTTTTGTTTATTTATCTGTCGTATTATGCTTGTGTAGTTCTAGTCCCACAAGAAAAGTTTATGTGGGACAAGAATGTTTTAATAGTATAGAAGAAAGGAAAAGGAAAGACCTTTGCGTGAGATTCGAATTGTATATTCATACGTAGATTAGCTAAACACATATATATAAGGTTACAAGATTAGGAATGACAAATGTTGATATGGTCCTATGATTAAGGCATATTACAAGATGACATTATGAATCAGAGGAGAATAATTTGACAGCTGCTATGTTGAAGTGTCTACATTGATTGAGGAAGATTTTTCCTTAATATGCCCCCGCAAGATGTGGCTTCCATCGAAGACGCCAATCTTGGATCCAAGAAAAATTATATATGCCGAAACTAACGTCGAATCATCTTGGTTACGAGCCCAATCCGCATCCGAGTACGCTATGAGATAAAGGAATGATGACCGGCAAAGTATTAGGCCGTTAGATATGATGTTTTTGATATAGCGTACTCATCACTTTGCTGCTGTCTAGTGTGATTGAGTAGGAGCTTGCAAATATTGGGCGAGTCTATTTATCGTTTAGGCAATGTGGGGTCGTATAAGCGACAAATATTGCATGCTACCTATGAGACTTCAATATTGAATGGCATCAGTGGTCGGAGAGCCATCATTGAGAGCAAGATGAGTAGTTGAACTGATTGATGTAATGGTTTCCTTAGTACCTAAAACGCTCAAGGAGATCACGAATGTACTTGTGTTGAGATAGAAAAAGGACTTTATCTGTTGGAATAACACCTGAGAAGAAATGGAGCGCACCCAGGTCCTTAATAGAGAATCGATGGGCCATAGCATCAATAATCGTCTTTTTCATGGATGGAGAGTTGCCTGTTATCAACAAGTCATCTACATAGACTAAAAAATAGAGTACAAGATGTTTGTCAATGTAGATGAATAATGTCGGGCCAGATTTAGAGTTGACAAATCGAAGAGATAAAATGAATGCTTTGAGCACGCGGAACCAGGCACGAAGTGCTTGTTATCGCTGAAGTCTACACACATGTTGAGGCCGAGATTCATCAATAAAGCAAGGCGGTTGAGACATGAAAACCTCCTCGGAAAGATGGCCATGAAGGAATGCATTATTAACATCCAACTGGTGAATCGACCATTCTTGAGAGATATCAATGCTCAAAACTAAACGAATGGTCGTCGGCTTAATGACCGGACTAAACGTTTCAGTGTAGTCGATCCCTGGGCGTTGATGAAATCCTTTGGACACAAGTCGGGCTTTGTAGCGATCAATGCGACCATCAGGAAGACATTTAATCCAGAACACCCACTTGTACCCAACAACATTGTGGTGAGGTTTGTGTGGGACAAACTCCCAGTATTATTTTGAATGAGGGCATTCATCTCCTCACACATGGCATCTCTCTATTTGCGGTCTTTACGAGCTTGTTTGGCTATGATGGGTTCGAGGGTAAGGGTAGATGATATTTTGTGGTAGTGCAAGTGAACTTAGTAAGAGGTTTGAATATGTTGTTCTTGGATCTTACGATCATATGGTTGGTGTTTAAGGAATTATGATGGCTTTGGTTTATGGAATTGGAAGGAGGGTGATAAGATGAATCATACCTTGGGGGCATCTCATTAGGATCCTAAGTCGAAATATCATGAGTATGAGAGGTTTCCACATACGGCATCAATTGGTGGAGAGACAACAATACCTAAATCGTCAAGAGGGTGGAGTTAGGAGACAAAGAGAATGACTCATTTGATGTGGAAGGTTAAGTGAGCAGTGAGTTTAGTGGGATGGACTCAGAATTGGTGGGATTTGATTCTTGATTAATTAGAGAGCATGTGGTATAAGGAGAGTTTGACATTGTGGAGGATGTATGTTGAGGACTTGATTTGTGGATAGAAAATGACGTAATATGTGGAGAAGTTAATGTGGCTGAATTAGTGGGATTTAAGGTAGAAATTGTGACATGGTTATGATGAGGATTTGATGGACCGTCAACTTTTATGGATTGTAATGATGGGGTAAGGGCAACCCATTTAGAAAGCGTGAAATCATTTATTTGGTCATTATCATGGAACGTGGACAAAGAGGGAAAGTAGTCCTCCACAAATTTAACATGCCAAGAAAAAAAAATTTGTGAATTGGTAGGTTCAAAACAAATATAGGCATTGTGAAGATTAGAGTAACCCATAAAAATACATGACTTTGATAATTGTTCGAGTTTATGCTTGGCATATAGTCTTAACCATGGATACAAATGACACCCAAAGACTTTTAATTTCGATAGTTAGGCACTTTTTGAAAAAGACACTCAAATGGAGATTTGTTGTCAAGAATCGGTGTGGGTAGACGATTAATGAGGTAGACGGCAGTAGCAAAAGCAAAATTCCAAAGTGAGAGGGGTAGCGAGTCTCGGTGAAGTAAGGTGAGCCCCGTTTTGACAATGTGTCGATGATGACGTTCAGCGGAAGCAATGTGTTGGGGTGTGTACAGAGGTGAAATGAGATGTTGGATACCATGACTTTCACATTTAATCCTTGGTATTCTTTTCTGCCATCTGTGTAAATAGTAGTGATTGGTAAATTAAAAAAATTTTCAACCGTGCTTTTGAACTTGGGAAAGATAGAGTAAACATCATATTTGTGTGTCATAGGACCAAGAGTATTTTGTGAAATGATCAAGAAAAATGATATAATAAGAATAGTCATTGATAGAACGAACTGGGATGATTCCAATACATCAGAATATACCAAGTCCAATAGACGACGACTCGATAGACTAGAGACAGCAAAAGGCAACTTGTGACTTTTGTTACATTGACACGAATCACAAAATGAAACTGAAGACTGACTCAATTCCACAGGGGGTTTATTAGAGGGCATGACATGACTTAAGACCTTTCACGACGGATGGCCAAGACGATCATGCCAACGATCAAGAGTAGTTTTGATGCCAACACAAGCTTTCTTGTCCACCAGTTGAGTCTCCCTGATATTTGACCACTCATACACAATTTTCCTACTCCGTCCCCTAGCGAGAGGTGCCTCCATGGTGAGATCCTTAATACAAAAAGAAGTATGGTCAAACTCAATCGATGTATGACTTGTTTTACAAAATTGACAAATTGTGATCAAATTTTAGTGCATGTTGGGGGCACATAAAACATCATTAAGTAAAAAGGACTTTGAAGAAGTGGAGAGTGAAGATTTGCCAGTGTGTGCGATTTGAACACCCATACCGTCACCAATTATCATCGGGGCCTTCATACGGCTCGCGGAGAGAGACGTTGTTCATATCTAATGTGATATGGTGGGATGCACTGCTATCAAGAAGCCAATTTGGTTGCGCGCCACGATTGTTGATGGTGGCATGGTTGGCTTTGGGAGGAACTGGAAGTCCCATTAGGCGCTTTGTTGTGTAGCATTCACGTGCATTATGGCCACGTTTTTCACAGAATTGGCACGTTAAGTTGGGATTTTTGTTTCGAGATTGGCTGGAGTAAGGAAACTTCATTTGTTGCACGTAGTTATTGCGATTCTATTGATTTTGAGACCTTCCAGATTTACTGTGATTTGAACCATTCTTTTGTGTGAAGTTGGCGGTAACGGGAACGAGCGCGCCTAAAAGGGTGTCTCTCTTAAGAAAATCCTTGTATTGTACCAGCTTTTCATGGAGTGCTTAAAATAAGATAGGTTGTTCTCTTGCACGAACTGCTCCATTAATTTCTTTGAACTCTAGTCCTATGCTGTTGAGGCAGTGAAGGATGAGATCATCTTCTTGTAATGGAGCACCAACAAGCTCCAATTGATCGTCAATACTTTTGAGTGTTTGAAGAAACTCGGTGATAGATTTTGCACCACGAGTTGTTAGAGATAGTTTCTCTTTGAGAAAAAGAACGGGGGACCGGGAACAGTTCGCATACAACCTTGTGAGTCTATCTTATGCATCACGAGACGTAGTACAGGAGGCTATGAAAGCCACAAGTGGTTCTATTAAAGAGGCAAATAGGGAGTGAAGCAAAAGCTGATCTTGCTGGATGTTGTGATTTGGATTAAGTATTTCAACTTTATTTTGAGTGATCGTAGAAGGAGGCTGCGGGATATCTCTATTGATATAACCAAGAAGATTATACCCCTGAAGAAGTGAGTGGACCTAGGCTCCCCAAGAGGGATAATTGTTTGGGGTGAGTTTCAATGGTAGTTTGGGCTGCAGGATTGATGAAAACAAGTTGTGGCTGTGGTTGTATATGTGCCTGTTTGATTGCGGGAATAATGGGATCAAGTACTTCTTCAGCCATGGTGAGAAGAAAAAAAATATATAAATAAAGGCAGGACCTACTCGTTGGATTTTTTATGCTCTGATACGATATAGAAGAAAGGAAAAAGAAAGACCTTTGGGTGAGATTCAAATTGTATATTTATACACAGATTAGCTAAACACATATATACAAGGTTACAAGATTAGGAATGGTAAATGTTGATATGGTCATATGATTAAGGCATATTACAAGATGACAATATGAATCAGAGGAGAATAATTTGACATCTGCTATGTTGAAGTGTCTGTATTGATTGAGGAAGATTTTTCCTTAATAAAAAGGAAATGTGAGTTAACGACTTGTAGTTGATATTAGAAATATGCCCTAGAAATCGGATGTAATAAACTTTTTCTGAATATTAAATAAAAGAAGTAGTTATTTGTGAATTTTGTCTATTTTATTTTATTATAAAATTGAATGTTGATTAAAATCCAAAATACGTTAGTACGATTATAATTTTAGTATGTAAAGAGATATACATACGAGAGAAATAAAATTATAAATTAACATATTTAAATTAGTCTGTCATAGATCAAAGAGTATGGATCTCTCTGATCGGTATTCATTAATACTATCCATGACGTTATGAACGTGATTGTCTGATCTAGATGGTCAGTTTGTATGACACTAGAATGAAGGTATTTTATATAATATTGATTATATAGAACTTGGATCGACCTGGTTATTGAAACTTCATGTAAGTTCCG
This sequence comes from Boehmeria nivea var. tenacissima, assembly GCA_018132145.1. Classification (NCBI taxonomy): domain Eukaryota; kingdom Viridiplantae; phylum Streptophyta; class Magnoliopsida; order Rosales; family Urticaceae; genus Boehmeria; species Boehmeria nivea. Next base: position 7,721,848 of record CM030882.1, read on the forward strand.
TTATGAAAATTCTAATTTAGGTCAAACGATGATCATATGATGGTTGATCTCAATCTTGAATAATTCATAGACTCATTCTAATGGATTGATAGGTTTTTTGATTTGCTCGTTAAAGCTCAAAGGTAATTGGGCTCAATGCTTGCCTTTTGGGAGCCCGCAACATTAAGGCTGTGAATGTGAATTATAAATATAAAATTCACACCTGATAAGTTAAAGTGATTCCCTTATGTGTTGACTTCTGGAACTAAGCTGTTTGAGCGCTCTAATTCGTAAGTAATTACGAATTAGCCGTTTACTAGTGAAGTCTAAGGACTAGGACATAATCAAGGTTAAAACGGTAATTTCACCCAGCTTTGATTACAAATCATTTTGTGAAGGATCGACAATTATGTAATGATTATATCAATGGACAATTAATTAATCTAATCGAATAGATAGTATCTATATAATTCGAGAGTTCAGTACCAAATTTTTAGTGGACTAATCTCGGGTTAATAAACGGAGAATTATATTAAAAAGCTTTAATTTAATTTTTCAAGTTTATTAGAACTCTAATTCATTGGTCCATGATCACCGCTCCATCTCAACAAATCGAACAAGAAATCTTATGGAATAACTAATATTTCATTATTTTCTCGCAACTATTAGTATTTGTATTTTGGACCCCAAATAGGAAAAATATTACAAAGAGATCCCTCCTTGTGATGACATCGTTTTGAGGGTATTTTATAGAGACTTTATTATTTTGTAATTTGATAATTGATTACTAAATTTATAAATTAATAATTGATTTAAATATGAGATATTTAATATATATTTAATAGTTAAATATACAAAGAGTTTTATGGAAATTATCTAATTAGTATATGATTAAAAATTTAAACAAGATTGTTATATTTTATTTTGATTAAATCCTAATTGATTTAGGATTTAAAAAATCAATTCCTTGTTACACGAATGATTGGGAAAATTTTAGAGCAAAAGAGGGAATGAGAATTTTATTTAAGTATATTTAGATATACTAAATAAAATCAGAAAATAAGAATTTATTTTTGACAAAAATAATTGTACTATTTCTCTGTACATGGCTGAACATTTGAGGAAGAAAAAGGGAAGGGAATAGTTTCCTAAATCTTTATTTTTGCTTATTATAATTATTAGATAATTATTTGGTTAAATATTATTTTTTGAAAATAATTAAAATGGATAATTTCTATTTTTAAAATTGGAAATTCATAATCCTATTCCATATAGTTGCCGAATTTTAACCCTATCTTGTCCCTATAAATATATTCTTTTGTAGCAAGGAGAAAAAGCTAAGCCATTATAATTTTCCATTTGCCAAAACTCTGAAAAATTCTATCTAGACTTTAGGAAAGAAAATTTTATCTTCTCTCTCTCCCTTATTACCTCCGCCCCATGTACGAAGGGAAGGAAATTTTTTTCTTCTCTTGTTGTGTGAGAAAAATAAGAGAGAGCTCACACTCGTGTTCTAACAAGATCTGACAAGTAGAGTGGAAAACTGTGGTATCGAATTTGAAAGATAAATTTGTTGTGAGCGTAGGACAGCGAGCCAAACCTTGGCAGTCTCACAACGTACGGTGCCCAATCAACCGATTAAAGAAAATCAAGAAAGAGCTTATGGTAATTTCTTGATCCTTCTCTATTTAAATTATGTGATAATTTAATTTAGAAAATTTTTGTAATTTGATCAAACTTTACAAAAATTTATCGGGTTATTATAATCCGATTTCTAACAAATGAGTGTAGTAAGGAGTAAGCTCCTTATCATGTAACTGTGTAGCAGTGCAAATCATTGTGATGCACTTTGCAAGGGGCATATGAGAGATTATTTTCACTGGGGAACCCAGATTTAATCTCAATCGTTGATTGCTAAAGTTTGCAATCTAATAGTCACATTGAATCATCACGTAAACAAAGTTAGATCCAACGATCAGATTTAAGTTACCACTGGATAAGAAGTTACAAACAGTCAATTACTACAAGGTAGTTAATTTTGATTGATAATTTGTGACTGTTGGTGAACAATCAATCAAAGTAATAAACCAAAAAACATTTTTTCCAGTTTTTGATATAATTTTATTGTGTTGTTCTGATAATTCATAAGAGTGTTACTTGTAAGATTGTGTATAAGTGTTGTATGTTAGGACGTAATTTGCCATTAACCCATAGTATTAAGTGGGAGTAAATGACACCTTAAGGAAAGTAGTTCATTCTACTCACTAAAATTCCCAAATTTTTTGTTTTTATGTTTCTGCCAACAATTTTAAGGTGTTATTTTTGGAGGCCAGAAAGAACGTTGTGTCTTTCCTAAGTCTGTATGTTCATCTCAATCGTTTTGATGGGACAAAGTTCACCCGCTAGAAGGAAAAATTGTTCTTCCTTCTAACTATTTTGAAGATCACGTACATGCTGGACCCAAATCTTGATACAACTCCAATGCCAATCGACGATGAACTTGAGGAAAGGAAGACAGAATGCAAGAAGTGTGTCGATGACGAAGTGATGTGCCATTGACATATTATGAGCACCTTGTACAACCGCCTATACCACTTCCGATGCAGTTCGCAAAGGAAATCTCGAATTCTCTGGAATATAAGAACAAGTCTATGGAATTTGAAAATCGTTACAATCTAAGTGGGAGATGTTATAATAGATTGTAACTTGGTTTATATTTCGAACCCAAAGGCTAGAAGGAAACCAAAAGCCAACAGAAAACCAAAAATCCGACATGGAAAGTTTATGTGGGACTTATATGATTTAAAAGAAAATGTGAGCTTAAAACTTAAAGTAGAGTATAGTAAAAAGTATGCTCCTTATCATACTATTGCATAGCGGTGTGTTGAGCGTTTAGGGTGCATCTTAGAAGCATGTATGCATCACCATAAGGAGCATAAGAGTGATTACTTCTCGCTGAGGTTGAATGGTCGAATTTAATCGTCATGTTTCCAAATTTTAGTTTGTAAATAACTACCATAAAATTAATTTCGGTTGATAGTTTGTGAATTTACTATTAATCCGTAACATTAAGGGAAGAGCATATAATATCTTCATATGCCTCTACTCATTAAATTCCCAAACAATTTTATGTTATTTCTGTTTTCTACAACAGGTTCATGTCTCTACAAAGCAGGATCATTCCATGGGTGGGCAGTAATCAGGTGTGACGACACTCAAAAACTCCGCTTGAACATAGCTGACGTGGATACATGTAGACGTTGACTATTTTGCTCCAAAGGCTCAAAGTCGGTTCATTTCTGATTGTGAGGTTTACGCAGAATTGAAAATGCATAGCGACATAGAGATAGACACGTGTCCTGTTTATACATATTTCAGAATGTTAAAGTAAATTAGGGAAAGGGCATTTGCGTGATGATATGATCTAATGCTCTATCGTATCATCAAACTGTCTTTCGCACTATAGTCTAACTCTCATACCCTAAGTTGATGTATTTTTATCTTAAAAATATATACCTCAAATTAAATTAAATTTCTCAAATAATTAACATGCAAACCAAAAGATATATATCCAAAAGTGAATACTAGTGTGAGAGTGAAAATTAACGAAAATTGATATTGCTTTACAAGTTGGATAACATGAGTTTTTTAATTCATGCATGAGACAGAAATGGAGAAAAAAAGGAAAAGGGAATAACTTTTATAAGTATTTTAAGAAATATAATGATGAGTGAGATAATAGAACTCTTCTAAGTTGTTTTGATTTTGACGGTAGGCAAAATTATCAATCTGCCATTTACACTTCTTTTGGGAATTTTTTTTCGCTTCTTATTTTTTTGGGCAATCGAAATGTCACATGCAAATAATTATTCACGAAATTGAATTTCGAACTAGATTTCTAAATTCCCGATAAGGTTTTAGGTAGAGAAGTTGGAATATAAGATGATAATTTGGCTTGTATTGGTATTAGTCTTGGAGCATTTGGCTTGTTGGGTCATAGACATTAATATTTCATACACTCTTAACGCATTTGAAAATAATAATAATTAACAATAATAACAATAATGTTGATACAGATGGCTAAGAATATGATATATTGCAACATACCATCAAGTAGCCTATTTATTAGAATTGTCATTACAGTACTTGACAAAAATGTTGTAACATTTCATATGATTCAATTTTCCAAATCAAATTGGCTAAATATTTCAAAGTTTTACATTTTTATATAAGAGTACCACTAATTTTAATCTTCTAACTCGCAGCTAAAATTGGAATTGTTGGATTATTTATACTTAAATACGAATTTATTGTACAGATTATATATCGTTAATTTAGGAATGATGATCAGTTTACAGCCGAGGGAAGTAATTATATAAGCTTTTTGGAACTGCTTAAGTCAACTATGTAACTCAGTATATATATATATATATATATATATATATATATTGTGACGATTTAAGGAGGATGAGTTAGCATCAAAATTTAGATGGCCACACGTCAAAGATATATATAGAGCATTAAATAGGAAAGAAAAACCCCATAATTGTCAAAGATTAACTACCACATGGTGTCCATGGGTTTTAGGTCAAAATGAGAATATACCGTATAAATATTAAATCAACACAACATTAATGCAAACTTGCTAATTAATTAAAACGTTTGAACAAAAAGATTATACAAAAACTCAATCGAAATTGGACAAATTAGCTTAGATATAGCCAATTTATTCAATTGGCCCTAAGCCTTTTTCCTTCACCTAATCCCTTAAATGGCTCTCCAATTAATCAAATGAAAAGAAGTTTTGCCAATGCATGATTTTTAGTGATATCAAATCATTTTGCATGAATTTGAAAAATATATTAGAAGAATAACACAATACCACCATTGCTTGTCCTATTATCACTACATCTTGGTTGATGAAAAAGTTTGGAACAAATTTCTGTCAAACTGTTTATCACATCAATTATTTTGACGCTCGGGATATAATTTCCAAAACATCAATTTTGTAACTAGTTTTTCTCATTTTCAATATTTATTTTTTGCCTGTCCCACTAGTTAAGTACTATTATAGATCTTGGATTAGTACCAGAATCTCTAACTCTAAAATTCAATTTCTTTAGTGCATGCTTGTTATCTTCTTTTGCTCTATGTTTGGAATGTGCAAAGTTGTCCTAATTAACCTAAAGTCAATGAAGAGAAACAAACCAAAAAAAAGAGCCCAAATGCATATTTGATGTCAAATTCAATCTTCTTACATTGCTAGACTGTAGCTAAACAGTTAGACTTCAGTGGATTTCCTACTTGATAATGCCTCTGAATTACTAGAAGTGTAAATGCAATGTACTCAGATCCAAATGTTGCTTTCATGAAAAAAGAAATACCATGTATTGGTTTCAACCATTTTCGAGATAAACTCGGATAATTTTGTCCATTAATTTGTATCTTTTCCTTTGTCGGTTCAATTATTTTTAAACGCATAAATATAATTAATTATTTTAAAATATAACAAAAGAAATAAAAGTGGTTAAGCTTGTGTTTGGAAAAACTATTCTAGTCATTTTTTATCATTCCAAATAATAGTTTGAAAAATGGTTTGACTTTGCAAATTTCGAGGTGGTATAAATGGTTGAGATTTAAAGATATTGTATAGGGATTTAGAAAGTTGAAAAAATTATAATAGAATGGAATGGTTTGGAAAGATTGAAAAAAATAAAAAAATATAAAGTAATAGAATAGTTAAAATGAGAGGGGCAAACCGGGAGGTAAAATTTTATAATTTTTTTTTTTTAACTTTCGTAACAAAATCTTATTAAAAAGACACAAAAAAAAAAAAAAGAACAAATGGACAAAACATATGACTCTTTGGCTGCACTCTATATACTCATTTAGAAAGAAGGGACAAATTGGTAATTTCAGCATTAGAAGGGCATATGTGTAATTTTGGTATGAATGCGACGGGTTTAACTAACTTTTGAAAGCTATAATGGTATATTAGCTTCGGTTATATATATTCTTTGCATTCACACAGATGTGAGCTGTTTACCACTTATTGGTGTTCAACGTTGATATAGAAAAGTTTTTTTTTTTTTTCTTCAGAACAAAAGGGAAAAGCCTAAATTTTCACATCACCTTGAAATTTACTTATACATGAGCTTTTGTCGTACCACTTTAATCAGACTTATAATAATATGCAATATAATAATACATGTTGGATAATTCCCAGTAGACAGATAAAACAGCTAATCAAAGTAAACATCATAGAGTAACATCACAGAGACCCCACTGAAGCTCTCTAATCTTTCATGATGATTCTTTTGACAGCTTATAAAATCCCCTAAGATATAAGCCAATAAGCCATGTCACATAATCTTTTGTTGACAATTTCTCTAAAGTTATTAAATTGGCGACGGGCCAAAGTTTTACCACACTTATCAATTCTTTCAAATTAAAAAAATACAAAATATATAAAAATAAAAAAGGGTTTTTCTTGGTCAAATTTAAGAGGGTGGAAATTGGAATTGTGACAAAGAGAGAGAAGTTTTAAAACAAAAAGGCTTTCTAAAACAACCTAACCCCAAGTTGCCTTACATGCCACGTTTCTTCTCTCTCTCTCTACAAAAACAGGTATTTGGAGGCCTCAGTTTCTCTTCTAGTGCTTTTCCTTTTTTCCCTTAATATCTCTATCTTTCAGGTTCTCTTACCTTTTTAGCTCCCATATGGCTTCTTTTCTTTTCCCATCTTTTCCTTGAGCTTTTTTCTCTTCTTCTTCCTCGCCAACTTACTTTCTTTTCCCTTTTTCTTTCTTGGGTTTTTTTTTTTTTTTGGGTTTTTTTTTTCATTTGCATACGTGTCTTTAACCCAAGGATTGAAAGGTGGTCTATACTAGCTTATTGGGGTCTTTAATCAGGAATTTTTTTCTGAGATTATAAAATCAAGGAAATGGAAATGGAAATGGTTATGGGGCAAGTTCAGGAAGATGAGCAATTAGACTTGCCTCCTGGCTTCAGATTCCATCCAACTGATGAAGAGCTTATCAGTCACTACTTGTACAAGAAAGTGGTTGACATTAACTTTGCTTGTAGAGCAATTGGAGAGGTTGATTTGAACAAGTCTGAGCCATGGGATTTGCCTTGTAAGTGTCACTGAATTCGAATTCTCTCCGTTTCTATATATGTGTTAAAATCAATGATATGAAACTTTTTTTTTTTTTTGGTGGTTTATTAGGGAAGGCGAAAATGGGAGAGAAAGAGTGGTACTTTTTCTGCGTTAGGGACCGGAAATACCCGACGGGGTTGAGGACTAATAGGGCAACTGAAGCAGGGTATTGGAAGGCCACAGGGAAAGATAAGGAGATTTACAGAGGGAAAGCCCTTGTTGGGATGAAAAAGACCCTTGTTTTCTACAAGGGAAGAGCGCCGAAAGGAGAGAAGTCCAATTGGGTCATGCATGAGTACAGATTGGAGGGCAAGTTCTCTATCCACAATCTCCCCAAAACTGCTAAGGTAATCTCCAATCTTTAATATCGATTATCGCGTGTTTTTGAATGTTAAATTATGTCGTATTTGAATTCGAGTAATAAGCATGTGAAACTCTTGAATTCTGGTAAAGAAAAAAAATGTGATGGCGAGCTTAAGTACCACTTTACAAGCCTAATAACATGACCAAATTATTCATAATGGCCTTTGTGTGTTCGAAAAGCCGTCTTCTCTTGGTTCGCCTCGTCAATACCTCAGATTGGAATTTTTACACAAGAAGTTAATTAAGCGATCCTAATTTGAAAACGTCATGTATTGTGATAGTACATAAGTTTGTTGAAAACCAATGATAATATGTTGTCGTTTTTGTTGATTTTCTATCTCATTATTGTTTGTTTTTTTTTGCTTTTTTGGTAACGTGGCTTGTTTTTTTTGGCAGAATGAGTGGGTGATATGCAGGGTTTTTCAAAAGAGTTCTGGAGGGAAGAAAATCCCCATAACCGGGCTAACAAGACTAGGCAATTTCGGGAGCGAAATCGGCGCTTCTTTTGCGCTGCCACCGCTGACTGACTCTCCATCGCCCTACGCCTCTTCGAAATCCAAGCCTATCGCTCCCGACTCGACCAACGTGCCCTGCTTCTCCAACAGCATCCCCATGGACCTCCATCGACACCAACAAGGAATTCTCGACAATCGAAACAACAACAACAACAACAACAATCTCATGTTCGGTGTTCCTTCGAGCTCAAGTCAACTTTACGCCACTCAATCCGTCCCGGTCTCGTCCACAGGCATGCAATACCAGAACCAAGCTCTAGTGCAAGACCAGTCAATGATCTTCAGGGCTTTGTTTCAGAGCAATGGGCCAAATCCGAGGCAGAGTTTCAAGGCAGAGAGAGAGATTGGCAATGGCTCACAGCAAGATCAAACGGTCATGAACAGTGATATCAACGCTGAGATATCTTCTGTTATGGCCAATCTCCAAATGGGAAGGAAGATATTTTGTGACCAAAACCCTGCTTCTGCTTCAGCTGGGCCCGGAGATCTTGAGGGCTTTTGGAATTACTAAAAGAAGAAGGATTTAAAAAAGAAAGAGAAAAAGAAAAAGAGGAGATTGATTGGTTGGGTATGAGGTGAAAATTAGTGCAGCTTTGATTAATTACTATGATTTGCTAAAGAGTGTGAGTTTAAAGGTGTGATTTTGTAAATGAAAGTCAACAATATTTTTATGTGATGCTAGAAAAATTATGTGATATATGGGTTTAATTATTTTTCGAATATATTAGTGTTTATACTTGGTATTGGTGTCAGTCCAATTTGCTTGCATACAAAATTGGTGACATATATGAACGAGATTCAGTTGGTGGCAAATTGATCTTATTTAGGAATATTTTATTGATTGCGAAAATGAAAGAAATTAGTATCTCTGAGTTTAGTGCTTATATCAACTAAGACTCTAAGAGCATGAGTTCCACTCTCATCATAGATAATTGGGGATTTTCATGTTAGGTTGTGGAGACTGAATTCAATTTTAAAATTTAGAAGGGAAATTATTACTTTAATTTACTATATTTTGAACAATTGTCTAACTAATACTCTGTAGTCTGTATACAATTTACGCCACTCAATTATCTATGTAGTCGCTACAGTCACCTTTCAATCTTTATAGGTAAAACACTAGTTATAAGGACTTAATTTTTTTATACATTCTTCTTTTATGAGGTTTTACAAGCATCGATTTTTTTTTTTTGAGAAATTTTGGGGAGTTCTTTTTTTTTTTTTAATTGCAAATTTTGTTACTCTCTCTTCTCTCTTTCTTTTTTTTTTTTTTTTTGGCTTTCATCATTTTAATCATCGTCTTTTTACCTAAAATGATCTCGGAAATTTCTTTTCTTTGACAAAGTGTTTGGATTTAATTTCTTTTTCCTGAATCATTTGATACTCATCGTGACACACTCTTTTTTTTTTTTTTTACTTGTAATATGGTTTCATATCTTTTTTTGTTTTGTTTTTTTGTTTTTGTTTTTGGTATGTAACAAAAGAATAGAAAAATTTTAATGACAGAATACATTTGTTATTTAAGGACGTTGTTAACTGAAAGATATCAGCTTGGTACCAGTTTCTTTTACCAATTTCAAGACAAAATTTGGTTTTTTTTGTGGACTTTTATTTTTTTCCTAATTATTTTTTTAAAAATAAAATAGAGTAAGTAGAGTAAGATCATAGTACGACTTAGGTAATACAAAATTTAATTCATTATACATAATGGGATAAAAAGTCATCTGAGCCTCGGAATTTAAACGACATAATTGACAACAATTTAGATTTGAAATATTTAAAGGGTTTTTTTTTCAATTTGATATAGCACTTGATTAAATTTTTTTAAAAAAAGTACTAATTGAATTACGAAAAGTCAGTAATAAGTTTATCCATTGTGAAGAACGATTCTGTACATCAAATTTAACTTTTCAAACATGCTCAACTAAGCCAGTTCGCGAGGTTGGTGGAGATTGAACAAGCCTGTGCCAATATTGATTTGAGCTCCTTATAACGACCTAGTCCTCATTTTCCACCTCCATACAATTTCTACCTGCTTTGGGTTTTTACTTCACTAATTTTGTAATCAATATGCTTATGAAATTCAAAGAGGTTCGAGTTTATCCTAATTTTGGATCTTTTTACACACAAGGAAGCTTGTCAAAAATAAATTGAGGTACTTCTTGTTGTTGGATAAAATTATATCCTGCAACATTTTACACACACCACTCATGTTTCACTTTTTTTTTTTATCTTTTAAGTACACAACTTCATCAAAAACCTCTCTTTAAGAAAAAATAAATAAATAAATCCTAACATAGAGATTTTTTTCAAGAAACACATAAATAATTTGTTGAATAATGTATACACTAATTTTTGCTAATATTTTTTAAGTATATTTTTTGCTGCTTTTATGTATTAATTTGCAATACATATTTTTTTATTACATAGCATATATAATTCTTTAGTTGAGTTAATATTTAATAAAATAAATAAATATTATAGAAATAAATTGGTGGGTGTGTTTAAAAAAAGAAAAAAAAAAAGAAAACTTGTAAAAATAAATTAGTAGATGGATTCGGAGAAAAAAAAAAGAGATTATTAAGCAAATGGCCTGTTTTTAACTTTAGTTTTAAGGAATTGACCTGAGTTTGTTATAATTAAGTTATTAGCCTTTAGACAATATGTATTGACTTTTTTGCCCTTTGATACAAGAGGTTGGAAGAAGAGTGATGAGGGATAAAAATGAGATTTTATAGGGATTTGAGGCTAATAACTTAATATTTGAATTCTTAGGCCATTTTCTTAAAATATAGACTTTCAAGTGGCTATTTAACAAATGAGCCCAAAAAAAAAAAGAAGAGATGAAAAATAGAACTTGTAGAAATAAATTAGTTAGTGAGTTTACAAAATAAATAAATGAATAGTGCGTGGGTGAAAAAAGATATTTCAAGAATGAAATAAACATATTCTAATAAGTTATAAAACTATGGGTAATTTTAGAATTTGAAGGAGTGTGAAATAAGTAATTCTCAAAATTAATAATTTAAATGGAGTGTGTGTTTAGAAGAGATGTGTAGAGAGTAAAAATGGGTGTGTGAATAGAACCACCCTTGTATAAATTTATGCTTTTTTAAGTTGGACCAGTTAAGCAATTAGTCATTTTAAAGGTAAAATTTGAAGGATAACATGTTATGGCTAAATTTTTAATTTCGATATTTTATGGCTAAATCCTAAAAAATTATCCAAAAATTTTGTTAAATGCCTTAAAATATCTTTTAAGTTATTATGCATTTTGCGCTATTGATAATGTGTAAATTATACACCATCTTAGCGTTTGCTTTTTAAAAGAAAACAAAAAGTTCCAACCTCTCATTTCATTCTCCACACGGAAATTAAAAAAATGTGTTCCTTAAACTTCTATCTTTGGTTCATTGATTCTTCCATATATATCTTCATATTCATTTGTTCCTGATGCATGCAATAAGCTGGTTTAGCTGTAAATAAGAAGGCAATATTAGTTTGCACTATTGGTATAGGTCTCATGACATAGATATAAACATTTAAAAGAAAATTTTATGGCGAGATATGCCCCATAATGAAAAGCAATTCTAAGACATATTTTACCATACACAAACAAATTTAGATTATTAATGTATCGAAATATTCATGAAAATTCTTGTTTTCTTAAAACATCTTACAAAAAAAAAAAAAAAAAGCATATTATCTTTTTTGGTCGGACGTGAGGGTATAATAGTTTGGGACAAGCGAAGAATTCGAGTCCAGAACGACAACGTCAATAACAATGGAAAACAATATAGGCTTCAATACTTTCTTGGTCTATTTGTTGTATGTTATTTACATTATATCTTGTTTCATTCGTCATTATGAAAAATTGAGGTTAAATAATTAAAAAAAATCATGAATAATTAATGTATTTTAAAAAAAAAGTTCAATACCATCCCTGGGAATTCTAAAATTATCTCTCAATTTGGCAAAAACACTAAAACATATACCTCGCAATATTTTTTTAGAACAAAATTTTGCATGAAAATATTAAAAATCTCCAAAATTCACTTCAAAAATGCAAAAACTAAAAAAAATGGTGATATATTCACATAAAAACTGTAAAAATTATTCACATATTCACTTAATCACATGTGAATTCATGACTAGTTTTATAGTTTTCAAGTGCATATGTCAGATAGGTGAGTAACTTTTGTAGTTTTTGTAATTTTCAAGTCTTAATATTTATGCATAAAATTTCATAACGAAAAAGATTGCATGATTTATACTTTAGAGTTTTCGATGAAGAGAGGATTAATTTTGAGATTCTAAAAAATATAGAGATGAAACTGCAGCTTTTGCCAAATACAAGTATTATTTTAAGTTTTTCACTCATTAAAAATGGGAACAAAGTATTATTGGCCGTGCTATATGTCTTGTCCTATGAAGTAGGCCACCACCTAATTATAATATCTTTGCATTATGTGTATGAGGGTTGACCAAATGTGGTTTTGGTGCTAGAATTATTATTTTCGTAGCTTTCTCCATTTTCTTGGAAATCTTTAGCCACATTCTGAATTGTTCAATAATCGTATTAAATATGTTTATATAGCTATACATACAGCTGAGAATGTAATTGATGATACAGTAATTATATATATATATCTTCTAAATTGACAAGGCTCAAATAATTGATGATACAGTAATTAATTATTTTTAATTCCATCTAATTAGATATCAATCAATTCCATTGTACGGAAAAACGTGGTCAGCGACCTTATATATATATATATATATATATTTTTTTTTGGCTAATATACCACCTTATGCTAGTTAAGTCCTAGAACTTAATTAGGTTGTGGATTATTTTTCATCCTTTTTCGTAATGTTGTCAATTCGGGCCGAGCACGTAGACCGGCCACGACTCGGTTCGAAACTTGAGAGGATTGGGGCGGTTCGGCTTGAAATTTGAGAGGAAGATCGAAATTGTATAGTTGTCTTGTCTGGAACATAAATATGGCTTGCCTCAGTCAGGCTTAAGGAGGTTGGGTTGACTCGGTCAAAAAATATTATATGGGTTGGACTAGGTTTGAGGCCTATTATTCGGCCCGATCGGGTCCGGCACGACCCAAAGTGTATTCGAATTTTTTAAAATATATATTCTTAAAAAAAAAAAAACAACAACAACAACAAAAAGGTTGAAAGGTCAATATGATGCATGAGTAAAACTAGATCATGGACCAATTTGACATGTTTTATACAATAGGTATCATTTTAAGAATAAGTGTCAAACCTCGGGGCAGTTTTGTAATATTTTTCCATATTAATAGCCATACTGATCATTTGGTGGTAGTAGGTCAGCTCCATTCACAAACCCTGGCCGATTGCATTAAACTTACAATAACGCCCTTGCTCGACCCGGAAATCAACTGGTACAATAAGGGCATTTACGTCATATCGATCAATACCATTAAATGGCTTCAAATCTCAAGTTTCATAAGTTTTTTTTGTCTCCTCATATATACCCAATCAATTCTATTTCTTTTTGCTCTCTCTCAACTCTAATTTCACATTATGGGAAAGTCTCAATATAGTGAAGCAAATCAAGTGCTAAAGAAGGGTCCTTGGACACCCCAAGAAGATCAGAAGCTCTTAGCCTATATACAACAACATGGCCATGGAAGCTGGCGTGCCTTGCCAAACAAAGCTGGTCATTTCTCTCTTCTTTTTCTCTCTAGAAAGTTACACACACACACACACACAACACTGAGTTGTATATATCGTTCTTTTGTGTTTATCAAGCATGATAGTTAGCTTTAGAGATTGGATAACGGTAAGGCTTTCTTTCTTTCTTTATTTACTTTGGTTTCACAAAAAAAAAAAAAAAAAAAAAAAGAAAACAAAAACAAACAACAACGAAAACGAAAACCCTAACCGGGCAATATTAATTAAAGGGAAAAAAAAAACTATGAAACTTGAATATTAATCCGAAGCTAGATGAAACGCCTTATAAGTTTATGTTAGCCAGCTGATTATCATCTTATTTTAAGTAATGTAATTTATAATTGTTAGATAAAAATTGGGAATAATAATAACAGAGACAGAACATCGAACTGTAATTGATATATTCAATATTACACATGAATAAAATTACAATGAAATTTGTAATAACAAAATTGAGAGCAAACCGAAATACGGTACGACTATGACGATGACGGAACGATTTAACAGGAAGTCGAGGGTATGTGTATCACACGCTTTCCTTAAAACAGATTCGCCCCTCACCGTCAGTGCTCAAGGTTACCGCAGCATACGTTTCTCATGATACAACGACTACAAACAGTTATTTGAGCACGTAAATATCGCTTCCGGCGAACTTCAATCGTGACAAAAAATCTATCACCATAATAAAACAACAAAAGAAAATCTATAGAAAACACACAAATTGCGAAAGCATTTTCTCAATTCTTGTAATTTTATTTTTTATTTCTCTTTTTTTTTCGTTGTTCTCTAATGAACAAAACAAGAGAACTATATATAGCATATAATTTGCTAAAACGCATTGCAATACAACAGTTGCAACCAAATAATAATGGTCATCAATAAGATCATGAATGCATAAATAATAATGCAAAGAAAACCATTAATAAGACCATGATTGCATAAATACAAAGAAAACCATTAATAAGACCATGATTGCATAAATACAAAGAAAACCATCGGCTAAACGTTTTGGCTAAGAGGAACAATGAGCCAAACGTAGGAACTTAATGGACTTTATATAACCATCAAATGACAAAAAGGAAACCACAACGTTACATATAGCGTTGTATAGACTTGATGGTTATTAAGTGTCATAAGAAAAAAAAGGATTTATCAAACCTTCCAAGAAATTGCTTTTATAAGCATTAAAAGGCATCAATAGGTTTACACAAGATTTTTACACAAGATACCTTTTCATGCATTAACGATTAACATATCAAAATATGCTAATAAAATTAATGCAAGGCATAAAACAATAATTACATTCAATATTTTTCCAACAATAATAATGATCAGGTCTTCAAAGATGTGGAAAGAGCTGTAGATTGAGATGGAAAAATTACCTAAGACCTGATATTAAGAGAGGAAAGTTCAGTTTGGAAGAAGAAAGAACAATCATCCAACTCCATGCTTTACTCGGTAACAGGTAATTGTATTTTCTCCAATATTAAAGAGTTAAAACAAGTATATATATGATCATTTTCAACCTTTCCTTCTTCTGACTTTTTCCGATTAGTAGTATAATATGACAATTTTTTTTGTTTTGTTTCCATTTATTAAATTGTTGTTGCCGGTAGTACTGACCCTTTGCCGTTCTATATAAAGCACAATTTATATCAATGCCTTTTAGGACGGAATTTCTGTTTTTGGTTTAGAGTAAATATACACATTAAATTTTCTGTACCATGTTAAGTACTATTCTTCCCCGTCGTACAGGTACAGCACTATATATAACTAAACATTCAGTTCGCACCAAATAAAATAGAATAAACAAAAATTAAAAAAGTAAAAGGGTATTCAGTAGTATTAATATAACTCAAGTCTACGCAGAATTAATACCCTTTCAATACATCTAACTAGTTTTTTATCCAGTTAGGAAATTGCCTCACCAAAAGCTGTAAAACTCACAAGTTATTGGACTAGTTTATTTGAACGTTCTCTGCTGTAAACATTGTTTTTGAATTATATATATATTATATATATATATTTGGTATTTAGCAATTTCTTGGTCTATTTTTTTAAGAAAATGATCAAAGTTCTCAAAAATTAAGTTATTAGTCACTCATATATAACAGAATTATGATATAAAAGTAAATATACATCGTTATATAGTTAAGAAAATAATTAATTTCTTAATTAATCGAAACATCGACTATTTCTTAAAACATCATTCACAAAATTTTACTCAACTATCTCTATATTATTTATTATCTATGTCTGTATTTTATAGTCAGATTTGATATTCACATATGTTACACTGTTATAGTCTAATTACACATACTCGTCAGGTGGTCAGCCATAGCAACACAGTTGCCAGAGAGAAGTGACAATGAAATAAAGAATTACTGGAACACACATCTTAAGAAAAGGCTAGCCATGATGGGATTCGACCCCGCCACTCACAAGCGGCGTCCCGCGGCCGCGGCCCTCGCCTGCGCCGCCGCCTCCGCCGCCACCGACCCTAAAAACGCCTCAAACCTCAGCCACATGGCTCAGTGGGAGAGCGCTCGGCTACAAGCCGAAAGGCGGCTAGCCAAGGAGTCAAAGAGTAGTAACCGTCAAGTCGACCGCGCCGAAGTAGTAGAAGCTACCACTGCGGCGACACCGCTATCGCCGGGCCAGATTATCAAGAAAATGCCCACAACGTTCGCGCCGCCACGCTGCTTCGACACCCTGGAGGCGTGGCAGAGCCGCCTCTCATCGATATCTTGTGCTACTCGGGCTTCGGGCTTCGGGGAAACAATCGTTAATCCGACGGCTCATGCGAAATCGGACAGTTTCTATGCATCCTCGGAGAGTTCGGCCGAGGCAGTGGGAGGGTTCGGCGGCCGTGGAGCTTTTCTAGGACACGTTAGCTGCCTCGGGCCGACCGAAGCAGATTGGATTCATCGGATTGAAAGCAGCTGTGAACATTATGAATTGAAGAAGAGTTACTGGAATGATAACTGTGGACCGTCCAGTTTTTCAGTGTAGTAATTCTTTTTTTTTTTTTTTTACTTCGAAAATCCCAAGACTGTTCTATTGTCCTAGGTCGTAACCAAGTTGTAGTTTTTTTATTGACGGACGTTCAATATATATATATATATATGCCACTACAAGAATATTATATGGTATTCAGCGATGTAACTTTTAGGGTACGACATTTTGTCGTCGCGTAGTGATTTCCGCCAATTCAGCACAAAATCCTTGTAAAATGAAAAATGTAGCGACACAATATTGTCGTAGCAATGTTCCCGCAGCGATGCTTTATGTGGCGCAAAATATTTGGGCGGCAAAATGTCGTCGCTTTTTTTTTTTGCTTGAAAAGTCGCTAGTGGTTTTAGTTTTTTGGAGTTTTTTTTTTTTAATTTCATTTTGTAGTTTTGTTATATTAATATGATAAAGTGTACGAAAGTGTATTTTTACGAAAGTGTATTTTAAGAGTTTGAATGCATAATTTATTAGAATTTATTCAAAGTAAGAATGAATATTTTCATGATTTTTAATGATTATAATTTTGTTTTAAAATATTTATTTCAATGTATCTCAATATTATAAATATTTAATTTTGATTTAATTCAATTTTTAAGATTGGAATAAAAGAGATTTAGGCCCAAACAACCAAAAGAAATGCAAAAAGCCCAAAAAGAAGTTGCCTAAACCACTTCAGCCAACCAATAAGGAAGCCACATGGTCTGTGTGGGCCAATCAACGAACGACGGCATGGCCCAATGGCTCCGGCTACTTCCCATGCGCATTCGATGCGATTTTGGTCTGCAGTCTGCACAAACGCACTGAGGGGTGCATCCCCTGCACCTTCAGCAATGTTGACAGCGATCTTTTTGCAAGTGTACACCCGCAAAAGTAATACAAAAGACTTTGAGTCTGGATGTCATCTGCGAAAGGATTAATAGGGTTTGAGATAGAAATCGAGTATTGCATTGCTCGTCTTACTTGCTATAAGACTAATAAGAAGATGCAAAAAAAGTAAAATGACGAAATTAAATATAATGATGAAAGTGATTAAGAACTAGAGACATGAATAAATGGGATACAATGGTTGATTTCATTCACTTATTCATGTCATTATCTGTTAGCCCAATTAATCCAGTTAAGTCTTAAAGGTCTTAATGTACATCTCATTCACCTTTTTTTTCGAGCGAGAATGAAAATTTTTGTGGATAAATTTACCGAGTTATTATTTCTAACTGACCGATTAACTAATCACACCTCAAGCACATTCTTAGGACTATCTAATTACATATCTCCTCTCGGTGTAAAGGTTAAATTAGACGTAAATGCTCATACGAGGATTTTGACATACTTTCCCAAATTATGCTAATCATCTAGGATAATTAATCATCCACAACAACTTAACCATTTTATAGCTAGGATAAAAGGAATATGTAAAATGATTAATAGGCACTAAACACCAAGCACCACAATGGAATGAACAAAACATCATTTAATTAACTTCTAGCTTGTTCGATAAACGGATTAGAATCTGTTTTGTACAATTCAAACAAATTTGTCAATTTAAATAGCCGTTTGGTAATTTTTTTAAATAAAATCTAAATGTCCAAAACTCACTCAAACCCTTAAAATTCAAATTCTACCACCCTCAAATTTCAATAGTTTGGATACATTTTCAATAGTTCTTTTTTATATTTTACATTTTAGTCATTCTTTTCATAACTCTAATCACATATTTTTATATCTACTCAAACAACAATTCAAATAATATATTCAGATTTGATTATTTGAGTCAAATAATAGTTTAAATTCTTCGTTCAAATTGCCACAATTTGAACCCATTTGCCAAATGTCACTTCAATAGTTCATGGCACTTCAAGGGTAAATTACGTCACCCTTGAATACAAATGTCAATCGCCAAGTTGTCTCAATAGTAATCACATAAAATACAAACTGAAACATTTACTATTTAGCACAAATAAAATATTAAAGAAGAGAGCAAGAAAATCAAATAATAAAATAACAAAATAGCATTTGTGCATTGGAGTATTAAATGTCAAATATAAATTTTTTACTTTTTTATTAGTGTTACATTTAGCATTGGCATTGACATCGGTATTGGAGATGGTCTAAGAGCATCAATAATGCAAATAATGTCAATGTCAATGCTAAATTTGGCACAAAAAAGATAAAAATACTATATTTGACTTTTAAGTGCTTAAATGCATTTTTTGATCTTCTAACTGTCATTTATTATTTTATTAATTTTTAGTAGAAAAATTTTTAAAACATAAATCTTATAGCCAATAGTATGTAATATATTAATTACATTTTGGTAGAAGAGAACTATTTTAATATAAAATGATAGTCATCATTACTTTTACATAAAAAGTTGAAAAGTCAACCAATCAATGACCCAAGCTCAAATGCCAAATTTTTGGCATAATGCTATATTGAATGCCAAATTTGACACTAAAAAGAGCATTTGTCGAATTTGGCACCAATTATGGCATTGTATTGGAGAGTATTTTTTTTTTATTTATTTATGAAAATGCTAAATTTTGGCATTGGCACACCAAAATGGCATTGCATTAGAGATGCTCTAACATTTGGCAAACTCGGCAAAGGCTGTATATAGTGCCAAACTTAACATTACTGTTTATGCTAGAATCTGACTAAACAGTTAAGAGTACTCAGCTTAATTCGCTCTTGATTAAAGTGAACAAATTCTAGATCGGACTTAGACAAAGAAATCTCTCTAGAAATTCTCTCTAGATTCTCTCTCTAAATTTCTACTTAGGATTTTTGAAATGAGCGAAAAGTTACAATTCTCATCTCAGGATCTTTATTTATAGACTTGAATTACGTTGGAGTCATGAATTTCAATCTTTTCCCTCTTCTCACGTGCGGAATGAGCTTGCTTAGTATTGCCACATGTATCTCTAGCCATGTGTCTTTCATGGTTCGGGGCAATTCGCCCTTTTTCTAATAAAACGCTCACATCCTGCCAGCTCATGGCTCTGCAATTACGCATTTACCCCTAATCACACATTTGAAACGACGGTGTTTCCCTTCTAGAAACCCCTGACCCATACAATTACATTAGAGAAGCTTTTTACGTCAAAAAGCCAAATTTTATTACTGGCATAAAATTCTGACACTACATTATTAGAGATACTCTTAGCATAGTACTAGAGATAAAACTATTGTACAAAATGCTGAATTATACATTACCTTGTGATATAATATATGTATTAGAAATGCTGCTAGATACACTTTTATGTGAAATAATAGTCACATGCAATTGTACCGACCAAGACCAACAATGCTCTAAAAATACTTATATAAATGCTTTACGGACACAAATCTCACCAAGCAAGACCTGACAAGAAGCTTAGTTTAAAAAAAAATCATAAAGAATTATATATATGAACCGTACATTATGAAAATGTGAATATCTTGTCTTCTTTGATATTAGTCAATACCTAATTTATTGCATAAATTTTAAAGTTATGCAGAAGTCGCATATATCTTCGCATTTGGACAAAAAGCAGAGGCGACAATGAAATAAACGGCATATTTATCCATGTACATGGACAATTTTGTTTTGGATATCCTATAAAGAAAGATAAAAATGAAGAAATCTAATTTAACTACTGATCAGTCACGCGGTGTAAATGGTAAATAATCAATACAGGACTTTTAACATTTGTTTGTGCACGTACAACATGTTTTTCTCTCAATTCAATCATTCAAACAACCTTTGAAAATAATATTTCTTGCTACTATTGAAATTATATATGAAACCACACATAATAATTACGTAAGGACAATTATTGGTGGTCCTCAGCCTCAAATCTTGAAAGCTCTTTTAATGACATACATCACATGTTTCTGTGTCCGCTCTTCTTTTTTTCCGTCCTCTCAATTTTTTTTTCAGTGTGACAAATTAATATTACCAAAATACCAGCCAGTATTTGCAATAATAATTAAAAAAAAAAAAACCAAAACGATATCATCTGGCTTCTTTTCCTCCCAAAAGCCTTCCAAATATTAATCCGATCGTCCTTACCGAGTTAACGCCGAACAAAACGACGCCGTAGATGTCGATCGACGTCGACGAAAAAGACAATAACATAATGGGAAGAACTCCTTGCTGCATTAGAGATCGAGTGAAGAAAGGTGCTTGGACACCACAAGAAGACCAAATGCTTGTCTCTTACATTGAAAAACATGGTGAAGGGAATTGGCGCTCTCTGCCTCAGAAAGCTGGTAATTTATTATTATTATTATTATTATTATTATTATTATAAGAGAAAAAACCAAACATCTAATAGCGTACGTACATATTTTTCATGTAGTTTCTTTGTTATCATACTAAAGTTTTTTTTTTTTTTTTTTGTTTTGTTTGAAAATATGGGCATAGGTCTTTTGAGATGTGGAAAAAGTTGCAGACTAAGATGGACTAATTACCTGAGGCCTGATATTAAGAGAGGGCAGTTCAGTCCGGAGGAAGAGCAGGCTATTATTCGACTTCATTCTCTTCTCGGAAACAAGTAATTAGCAATATTAATTTTTTTTTATTCTCTCTGTTTTAAACGTGGTACTTTTTGAAATACAAGGTCTTTCGTTTCGGATTTTGTGATTTTTTACAAAGTTATATGAATGAGTTTTTTGAGCGTAGTGCATTACTAATGCCTTGTTTGAATCATTAAAATGATTTAAGACTATTCGAATTCATCTCGACTATTAATGTTGGTTAAAATGATTTTGATTAATCTCAAATTATTCAAATGATTGTACCAACAAGGTATAATTATATCTATTATTGCGCAATATTATCAATTGACACGGAAAAAGCAAAACGAAAGAAAAGTCGGTTGATGTCAAGAGAGCCATATATATTTTGATCCGAAGTTTTGACAATTTCGGATCCTTTCACGAAAAAAAAAAAAAAAAAAATAGAGCAGTTATTTCACAAAATCTGATCGTTTCAAAAACAAAACAATCATATACAAGATAATTATTATAATATTTGTTAGCTCTATCTGATTAAAATATATTTACGAGCACAAAAATGCAAATAAATACTTATTAAGTAAATTTTTTATTACCATACAATGTTCAAAAATTTTCTAGAAATGCGGTGTTAAATAGATTACGTCAAGCATATACTGTTTTTAAGAATTTTCATGTTTTCCATTGATATTATCCTTTAATTTTTAAAATTGTATAAA
The DNA here is from genome assembly GCA_018132145.1 of Boehmeria nivea var. tenacissima. Taxonomy (NCBI): domain Eukaryota; kingdom Viridiplantae; phylum Streptophyta; class Magnoliopsida; order Rosales; family Urticaceae; genus Boehmeria; species Boehmeria nivea. Next base: position 7,743,800 of record CM030882.1, read on the forward strand.
AAAGAATATTTTATTTTAACTCCAGGTCGTCGAACAAGGGTGCGTCTTGCATTTTTTTAGTGTTCTGATGGAATAATATACTAGCCAAAAGATACGTGGAAATTTTATTTCAATTTTTTTCCTTATATTTTTGTTCTCATTTTCTACTTTAACATCTTCGTTGTTTTTGGTTTTTTTAATTATTTTTTATTTGTTCAAGTGAGAAAAGTCTTCTGCAAAAGGTTAAATATTATGTTGCTGTCATTCTTAAATGTATGCCTTTTAGGTTCAATAATCAACAACTTTAGTTTCCTAAAAAAAAAAGAAATAATAATCAACAACTTTAGCTGTTCAGTTTGTCAAACGTGATAAAAAGAATGATAAGAGAAAAAAAAAAAAAAAGAATGAAAAAGACAATGTATATGTGCGTACAAATAATCACAAAAGAACAAAACACAGAACCAAAAATCGTATATTCGTTTTTAAAAATCTTTGACATCTAAAACAAATTGTCGTTTAGAGAGATGTGAGTTCTGTGAAGAATTGTCTTTTAATTTTTCTACTCCATAATAACTTTCTCAGCCTGATTTAAAATATGGGCAATTTCAAGAGTTAATTTTGAATTGAGATTGGGAAAATTAATCAATTTGTCATCCAAAGTAAATGACACTCATATCAAGCACTTAAAAGTATTAATTTGCGTTGTAACTTTCTTCAGGTGGTCAAGCATAGCCAAGAACCTGCCAAGGCGAACAGACAACGAAATCAAGAACTACTGGAACACGAGACTCAAGAAACGCGCATTCGAAAACGAAAATGCGGCGAGAAATTCGCAGAGCGATGATCGAAATCCCGCCGCTACAAGGCCAAAATCAAAGCGAAACAAAAACGATCACGAGAACCGCCCTAAAGGCTCGGGCACTAGCTTTTCCGAAATTGCTTCCCAAGCAGGGCAACTAATCGAACGAGCAAGCGATTTCTCGTCCGGATTCAAAGGAAGAAAAATCCAGCAGCGAAGCTAAAAAGGCGGCCACATCGACTCTGGCCAATGTGCTAAACAAGATGGCCACAACAACCAATTGTCCCGAAACGGAACAACGTTTTATCGACGCAGCGAAGGCGGTTCTCGCGAAATCGATATCGCGTAGCGGTAATGTTGGTGTCACCAATTCTCTTAGCGGTTACGCTAGTCCGACCAGTACTAGTACGAGCACTAGTAGTTTCATCGGCTTCGATCAAGTTGCCATTTCTAGTGCATTTAAGGAGATTAGTTCAAAGAAATCAGTACTTGTGACAGAGCACAAAAGGCCATTATCGGCCTCCGCTAATCTACTCAACCACATGGCTTCGAGACTCGCTTTGGTGAATCGCGGTCACGCTCATGCTTTCGTCTCTAATGATCATCATGATCATGATCATCAACCGAGCAATGAGATTGATCAATCAACAAGTTCTTGGAAAGAGCTAGTTGATCATCAGGGCAATTATGCTAATTATCTGGGTGATCATGATCAAGACTGGATTAGCTGCTTTCCTTATGTTGATAGTACAAGCAATGAATATCATTGGCCGTACAACAATTGTCTTGATGTTGACTTGAGAGAGGCTGATATGGAGACCTGAATTCGCTGGCATATATAATAAATTAATAATGGTCAATGTACATTATGATAAGATTTTAGCAGTGCTGAAATAAAATTGGATTACGTTGAAGATCCAATGGTTGTTTTCCAAAAGACAAATTTTCTATGGCCTTTATGCAAATTAAGTGGTAGCAAGCTTCTCAGCCAAAATATTTGCAAAAAAAAAAAAAAAAAGTGTTAGCAAGCTAGCTTGTGTACAAATGGTTGTAGAGTAGTGGCAACTGAAAAAGAGGAGGAAGTAGGACCACATGATATGATGTTTCACGAATGATGGTGATTTGACAAATATATATTGATCGGACAAACTCTTTTAACTTTTATCTCACGTTTCTTTGTGAGACCACTTTTCTGGCAACATCTTGCCTTCGGATGTGAATCCAATATTCGATCGCGTTTTCATTTAAGACAAAGTTGTCCTATCCAATTATCCATACGAATTACGATGTCTCTATGGGTGTATTCGGAATTAGATTGTATTTGATTGGATAAGATTAATTAGATTAGATTAGATTAAATTGTATTTAATTAAGATTTTATTTAATATTATGATATATTTATGGGTGAAGTAGGTAAATATTCAGAATTTATATAATAAAAAAAATAAATATTTAAACTTTTTAAATAATTGAGTTTCTAGTCAATTTATGAATTACTTGCACATATTTTTTGTAATTAAGTGAATTATTACTACTTATCACTGTGTAAGTAATTGAATCATTTGGATAGTTGGTTACATTTTTCAAAAGATTGATCAATAACTTACATTAAGTTTTAAAAATTAGATATTCACTATAATTTCTCTATATTTTTATTGTGGTATTAGATTGTATTATAATAATATTTTTAAAAACAAATGACAAGATATAAAAAATATTAAACTATTTAAATATTTATAATTTTTATTTAATTTAATCAAAAAACAAATAAAAAAATATTTTTTTATGGCGGGACCCATATGTTTTGGGCATGAAATTGATAATCCCATCTTTTTTTTATGAGACTAGTTATCCACATGGGTGGAATTAAATTAGTGGGTCCCATTATTAGTAATCTTATCTCATTCACCCCACAAACATGAGATTATGACTAATAATTATTCAATCCTATCCAATCCCCTTTAATTCCACACAACAAATACACCCTATAAGCCTTTTTATTTATTTATACTATTTTGTTAAGAAACGTGAGCTCATGATTTTTTTACCATTCTTTTACAAAAATAAAAAGGGAAATTGCAATAGTGTACATGCTTTAAATTTTTTTTTAAAATAACACATATTAGAAATTTATGAGCAAAATAATCTTGACACGTTCGTAAAAAATTGTTTAACATTTTAAATTTTTATTTTTTTTAATATTTAAAAATATGTGTGTGTGTGTGTGTTTTTTTTTTTTTTAAGAATAATTCAATGTTGACTCACTTTTACATCTCGTACACATAAAAAATTAATATTTTTACACCCATGTGGCTCTACGCACTCGTGTGGGGATAACAAGCCTAGCCCAATATCTGGCAAAAAAAATAAATAAATAAACAAGGAGAAGAAATTAGAAATACCATAAATATCTCATTTCTTTATGCTAAATACACATTTACACCGTCTATTTGTTTAAATATGAGAAGCATCGCCTGTATTTTTGAAAGCATAGTCAAAATAAAAATAAAGAGAAATACCCAAAACATAGCTAAAATACCCAGAGTTTACCCAAAACAAAGCTACACAAAATACAAAATAAAAGAGGGAAAGAAGTATTGAAATAATCAAAATTTACACTAAAAAAATAAAAATAAAACCCCTCAAGTTTTTAAAGTAATGGAACAAATAGTCTATCAATTACTTGCACATGTTTCTGACGACTCAATCAATTATCACCAATTACCACGGAGCAATTAATTAGATACTTGGGTATTTTGTTCTAATTTCTTAAAAGATTTGATATATATTTAAGTTAGTGTTAGAAATGAGGTATTTACTATAATTTCTCCAAATTCTCGTCTTGAATATGTCGAAAAACAAATACTTGACTACTTCTCTTGACTTCTTTTAGTAGAGCTCTAATTTTCTTTCATCTCTTCTTCATTGAAAGAATGACTGATGTGGCTATATGAAGCTTGAATGCTATGTAATTGAAGAGCAACAACTTCACCAGGTTGTAAGTAATCCATAAGTCATCAGTAAATGCCCCAACACTTCGACTTGTGATTTTCTTGAATAAATCAAGACATTCTCGTGTAGGTTTATTATGAGTGATATATGTGACCAATGTTTAGGTATATTATGAGTTATGTGATTAAGTGTAGGGATAACAGACATTCTCGTGTAAGTTTATCATGAGTGATGCGATCAAGGTTAGGTGTAGGTGTATTATGAGTGATGTGACCAGGTGCAGTGTGTTGGAAAATTTTTGAATGAAATTTATTATGCTTTGAATGGTTTGTATTGATGGCTTTTATATGGCTTTAATTCCTCTTGTTTTGTGCGAGTGCATTATTTCTTGATTAATGCTATATTGATTTGACTTTAGTCTAGCCTATATGCGTTTGTGACCATTTGTGTCTTTTGCTATGCATTGAGTGCTTTATTCCATTATGGCTTAGTATATACGGTTTCAAGTGTAATGGACATTGGCTATTAATGGCCAAAACGCTCATGTCGTGCATTAAGGTCTCATTACTCGGCCATGTCAACAGTTTGAATGTGTGTGCATTTGCATGTCTTGTTCCAATGTGTACCGTGTATATATTGTTCCTTTACGCTTGCTAGATATACATATACACAGAAACAAGACCAAAAATATGATACGTCACTACAAGAAAAAAGGTTATCAGCGACCAAAGTATCAGCGACCAAAATTTTTTGGTTGCTGATAATAATATCAGCGACCAAATTTTAGTCGCCGATATTAATTGGATTAATTTCATGTAGAAAAATATCAGCAACCAAACTTGGTCGCCGAAAATGGTTTATGCGACCAAGTCTTGGCGCGATAATTTCCCGGCTTCTAAAATTTTATCGGCGACCAAATTTTGATCGCTGATATTTTTTTGAAGGTTTTCCCGCTCAAATGAAATTTATCAGCGACCAAATTTGGTCGCTGATGATTAATTACATAATTTCCCGCCGAAATTTTCATATCGGCGACCAAATTTGGTCGCGGAAAAAATAAAGCCCGCGCGAATGAAACATTATCAGCGACCAAGTTTGGTCGCTGATAAAATGGGGCGGAAAACTTCGCGCGCGTATGAAAAAATATCGGCGACCAAAAGTAGTCGCCGATAGTAAAGAATCAGCGAGCATATTTTGTTTTCGGCGACCAAAAATTTTGGTCGCCGATATTGGGCCCCTTTTATAACAATCCCTAAATCGTCTTATTTCATTCGCTCCCTAGCTCGCGCTTCTAGCTAGCTCGCTCGTTCGAGGCCGCTGCCCTGTGTATATCGCCGTCGGCCGCCGCGCCCTGTCGCCGTCGGCCACAGCGCCCTGTCGCCGTCGACCACCGCCGCCCCGTGCCGCCTAGAATATTGGTAAGTTTGTTTTTTTTTTCTTTTTCTGTTTTTTTATATTATTCTTTTAAATCTATTATATATGTCAGCGCCAGGTCCACTCCGCCCTAGCCCGCCGCCGGCGGTGAGTATATCTTGCCGTCCCGCCCCCCCTCCGGTCGTGCGCCTCCCGGCAAGTGATCCGCCCCCGCCCCCCCCCCCCCCCTCCCCCATTCACGGTTATAAGTTGTGTTTTTCTTTTTTTTGTTTGTTTTTTTTTTCTTTTTCTGTTATTTTATATTATTCGTTTAAATTTATTCTTTTTGCCGGCGCCAGCTCCACTCCGCGCGCCTAGCCCACCGCCGGCGGTGAGATCTTGCCGCCCCGCCCCCCCCCCCCCCCCCCCTCCGGCCGTGCGCCTATCCGCCCCTCCCCCTCACGGTAAGTTGTGTTTTTCTTGTGGTTTTTGTTTGTTTTTTTTTCTTTTTCGTTATTTGGTTTTTATGTTTTCTTCCTACTGCCAGCTCCGCCTCCCCCTCCGGCCGTATCTTGCTGCTAGTTACTCGCCTCCGCCGGCCGTCGCCACTTTGTCCGCCGGTAAATTACGGGTTTATTTATTTTTTTTCTGTTTTAGTTTGTTGATTTTTTTTATGTTATAATGGGTTTTTTTTTTTTTTTTGGTCCTTTCTTCCCGCTGCCACCCCTCAGCCCCGGCCCATATCCTCCCGTCTTTTGCCGCTAGCTGCCCGGTGCCCATTGCGAGTGTATATCGCCCGCCTCCTACCGCCGCCCCCTCTTTTGCCGGTAAATACCCACTGCTTAAGGTCTTGCATTTATGCCAAAAATATATTGATAGAATATATATTAATATTTTAATTATTTGTGGATATTGTAGTTGATGTCCCTTTAGTGAATGTGATTTTTCCTTTAATGAATGTGATTTTTGTGAAGGTCAGTGATTGTGTTGGTGTTTGTTTAGTGAAATTTAATTGTGTTGGTGTTTGTTTAATGAATGTGATTTTTGTGAATGTTAATGAGTGCATGTGGTTGTTGTTTGTTTACTCAATGTGGTTTTTGTGAAGGTTAGTGAGTGTGGTTGGTGTTTTTTAGTCAATGTGATTTTTGTGAAGGTTAATGAGTGTGGTTGGTGTTTGTTTAGTGAATGTAATTTTTGTCATTTGTAATAATATATTAGGTTAGTGAGTGTGGTATTTTAGTGTCCTGTATATGGTAAAATGTAATTTTTTTTTAATTAAATAGTGTATGTTGGTACGCTTTAATATTCATTTGATAGTGGAGCTAAGTTTGATTAAAATGATGACATGAAGATGAGTAGATGCAACGTTTTAGAAGTCTTTGGTATAAATACGACACATTTACATGGAAAACGACACTTTTTTTTTAGGAAATGACACAGTATAGAGAAAAAACGACAATGTTTGTAGTAAAACGACAATGTTTGGTGAAAAACGACAATGTTTGGTGAAAAACGACATTGTTTGGACAAAACGACACTGTTTGGTAAAAACGACACTGTTTGGAGAGAAACGACATTGTTAAGACAAAAACGACACAGTTTGGTTAAAACGACACTGTTTGAATAAAAACGACACTGTTTGGTCAAAAACGACATAATTATGTAGAAAACAAACTAAATGTTTAAAAGAGAGTGATTTGTGTTAAAATTAAAGTAAAAATTATAATGTATAATTATAGTAAATAATAAATAATAAGTATTAGGTAATTATAACACATCATAATTAATAAATAATAATTATAAATATTTGTTTAGCTAATTAAGGTATGAATAAATTAATAACTAATTAAGTATTTTTATAAAAGGAATAAAATTTGTAGCAAACTATTATTATAAGTAGCAAAGTTTTGTTGAATTAATAATTTGTAACTAAATAAGAGGCATGATATCAAAAACTAATATTTACTAATCAATATGTAAGACAATTACAATTTGAGTTCATATTTGATCATTCATCTTTATGAGATTCTGTCAATTATTCGTCGATGGAAAAGAGTTGGATAAATTTAAGTAATCGCTTGTGTGATGAATACTGGTGGGGAGCTGTGAAATTTTTGGAAGTCGCTGCTCGTCACGTAAACTCAGAAGGGGAAATAAGATGCCCGTGTAGACGGTACGTCAATCAAGAATGGTTGAAGTTGAATAGAGTTGAGGCTCATATTATTGACAACGGCTTCAACCCTAATTACACTGTGTGGGTTTATCACGGTGAGAAGGACGTGGTCCCTCAACATCAGATTCCAACTGTTGGTGCTACTAGTAGTGCTAATGTTATTAGAGATGAATTGACAGACGTTCTTTTGGACTTGGCTAATGAAATGAACTTTGAAATGGGAGGTGCAGACGAAGGGATTGAAGAGTTAGACGAAGAGGCAATGTCGTACGACGAGAATTTCGAGGAGTTAAAGTCGGAGTTGTGGCCAGGTTGCAAATCGATGTCTTCATTGAACTTCCTTGTGAAATTGATGCATTTGAAGGTAATGCATAAGTGGACAAATCGGTCGTTCGACATGTTGTGCCAATTGTTGAAGATTTCACACCCGGAAGGAAATAAAGTTCCAGATTCACATTATGATGCTAGACGAAAGTTGCGTGCTATTGGACTCGGATACGAGTCAATTCACGTATGCAAGTATGACTGTGCACTCTTTTGGAAAGAGAATGCTCTGGCTGAAATTTGTCCAGTGTGTAAAACTAGTCGCTGGGTTCCACGAACAGGAAAGGGTAAGAAAGTTCCGCACAAAGTTTTAAGGTACTTTCCAATTAAGGCGCGTTTACGATGATTATACAGTTCGAGACATACTGCTAGTGCCATGAGGTGGCACCAAAGGGGAAGGAGTAATGATCCAAACGTAATGCGTCACCCTGTAGACGGTCAGGCATGGAAAGATTTCGACAGTCGCTATCCACAATTTGCAACAGACCCGCGTAATGTTCGACTTGGGTTGGCAGCCGATGGTTTTAATCCATTTGGCAATATGGCAATTCCATATAGTATGTGGCCAGTGGTATTGACCACTTACAACTTACCTCCTTGGCTGTGTTTGAAGGTCCCGTACTTGATGTTGACGTTACTTATACCTGGACCATCTGCACCTGCGAAAGACATGGATGTATTCTTACGTCGGTTGATTGAGGAGTTAAAGCAACTTTGGGACGAGGGAGTTGTGGTGAGAGATGCAGTTTCAGGGAATAACTTCAAGTTGCACGCTGCCTTACTATGGACGATTAATGACTTTCCAGCACGAAGTAGTTTATCTGGGTGGAGTGGACAGGGTTACAAAGCTTGCCCAACTTGTAATGATGACACTCCTAGTGTAAGATGTCGAAGCAAGACTGCCTATGTCGGTCATCGTCGGTGGTTGCCTACATCACACCCGTTCAGGACAAATTTGCGCTTTAACGGCCGACATGAAAAAGCAAAGCCGCCTCGTAAGTTTAGTACAACGGATATTCTCACACAGTTATCTCGTGCCCCTGATGCTGTCTCTGGTAAGCATCAAGAGTTTGGAGGTAAGAAACGTAAAAGAGATGCCACTTTGTTGAACTGGTCGAAAAAGAGCATTTTCTTCGAATTGTCGTACTGGCCTCATCATCAAGTGTTCAAGCATAATCTTGACGTGATGCATATTGAGAGAAATGTTTGTGACAGTCTCCTTGGCACAATGTTGAATATCAATGGCAAGTCCAAAGACACTGACAAAGCAAGACTTGATCTAATGGATTTGGGAATTAGATCGGAACTTCACCTTTACAAAGAAGGCAACCGTTGGATGAAGCCCCACCCTAGTTTTGCGCTCACTTTAGAAGAACGTAGGGAATTTGGCAAGTACATGAAGTCGGTGAAATTTCCTGACGGTTTTGCTTCCAATTTGACGAAGAACGTGAACGATCATGATGGGAAGATTACTGGTTTAAAATCGCATGACTGTCATGTCATAATGCAGCGTCTGCTTATCCCTGGAATCAGAAAATATCTTCCCAAGGAAGTAAGCGACACCGTAGCTCAGTTGTGCAGTTTTTTCAAATTAATATGTTCCCGGACACTTAAAGTCGACGAGTTGCGAAAAGCGCAAAAGAATGTATCTTTGATTCTTTGTAAGTTGGAGTTGATTTTTCCCCCAACATTCTTCGACATAATGGTTCATTTGGTTATGCATTTGCCTGAAGAAGCTATTCAAGGAGGCCCTGTCCACAGTCGTTGGATGTATCCTTTTGAGCGTTATATTGGTACGCTTAAACAATATGTCAAAAATCGTGCACGTCCAGAAGGGTCAATAGCTGAAGGATATATTGTTAATGAAGCGTTGACATTTTGTTCCATGTATTTTCGTGATATTGAGACTGCACATAATAGACCTGAGCGTCATCAAGGTAGGAACGATATAACTGAATCGAAGACGTTATCTGTGTTCAACCATTGCACGCGTCTCATTGGCAAAGGCACTGCTATACTGCTCGATGAAGCTTTGCGCAGAAAAGCACAATGGTATATACTTAACAACTGCGATGAAGTTGACAAGTATAAGGAGTAAGTGTTGAAGTTTTATTTCTCACATGTCAACTTCACTTTAGTTATGTAAACGATGGTTATGATATTAATGACATATTTTATGTTTTGCACAGGGCACATAAGTTAGAACTTAGAATTATTGGCACGCGTGATGTTGAGAAGGCACACGTAGACAATTTTCCAGCTTGGTTCGTTAAGAAAGCATTTGAATTGCGTCAACAAGGAGCACCTGAGATGACTGACGAGTTATTCGCATTAGCAACGGGATCGATGCCTACGGCCTTGTCATACTCGGCATGCGCGGTCAATGGAGTTAAATATGTTTGTCGTGAACGTGATGCCAATAGGAAGACGCAAAATTCGGGTGTGTTTGTCCCAGGGTCAGAGGCCACACCTTTCTATGGTGTATTAGAAGAGGTGTTGGTAATACAATATGTATATGGTTGTAATGCTATTATAATGCGGTGCAAATGGTATGATACAGACAGTAGAAAAAAGAGATTGAAGGTAGTCAATAATATCACTAGCATTTACGTAAATGCGGAGTGGTATAAGGATGATCCTTTTATTCTCTCAACTCAAGCACACTAAGTCTTTTACACTGAAGACTTAATGAACGGCCCACATTGGAGAGTTGCTCACATTTTCGACCCAAGAAATGTGTGGGATTTGCCTTCAGATAGCAAGCCAGTGTCAGAGCATGTGGAAACATATTCGGGGCAATTTGAGTTGGTTGTGGATCTACCACCACTCGAAAATATTGAGTATCATCGATCAGAGGCACAGCCTGTACCTGTCTTGGACGATAATGTCATTTCTCTCGTAGAGACTGATGAAGAATTTAACGATGATGATGACATTGACGACACACAAGCGAATTATCTTGACGAAGAAGAAGAAGCAGAGTTTGATGACGATAGTAGTGACAACACAGATGATGACACTGATCACAACTCAGACACTTCAGATAATGATTAGTTGCGCAATAACCTAACGACTATATTACAACTTATATTAACATTGTGTTATCAAATATCTTTACGTTTTATACTGACCATATTCTATAATGTCTTGCAGGTAGTTTTATTTGTGATGACCACCGTTGCCCCTACTTCTCGGTTCAGTGCGACTTCTCATGGCGGTGATGCAGGAGGTGAGGATCCTGATCGCCCCCGTCGAATTCCATCACAGTGCGATAAGTCTAGTATTATTCTCTAAAATAAACCCAACTTAGACTTTTAAATGTTATATTTGGATCATAATTATTTTATTTAATTTTTGTATCATAATAAATAACAGGGACGACTACAGGCAGTAAAAAGCGAAAAGGAAGAAAAGCGAACAAGCTATTGACATTGGAGCAGTACCGCATACAAAAAGACGGCGGCAAAGTTCAGGTGGAGTTTGATGAGGCTGACACATTCAAAGCTATCGGCGATGAGGCACCGCACTTCAACAATGCCATCGGCATGATCGTTCGCGGTCTACTGAAGCCGTACCTTTTCCAGTGGACCGACCAGTCCAAGGAGGATCGTGACTGTATATGGCCACGTATTAACAATCAGTTCGAGCTCAAAGACTCGGTGGAGATTCGGGCCAGCGTGGAGCGTCAAGCGAGAAAGTCTCTCGCCGAGTGGAAGCACGATTTGCACACGCATTGGAAGAACATGGTTGACGAGCATGGCGAAGAGGCGGCGAAGAACCTTCGCCATCACAGTTGTGACCTCGAGACTTGGGAGCGTTATATCACACACATACACTCTGAACGATTTGAGGTAAAATTAATAGTTTTTCCATTCTATAATTTCTCATTTTGCTAATGTAAATAGTAAAAAGTTAAATGCAGAGATTATCTAAGAAGAACAAGTCCAACTACGAGAAGAAACAAACGAAGTCAAGACACGGTGCTAAGTCCTTTGCCGCTTATCGTTTTCAGAAGGTATTGATATTTTATTATATACAATTATATGTATTAAATGAACATTATATAGTTTTTAATTTCAAAAATATTTAAATATTGCAGAGGGACACGCAGGGCCAACTTCAAAGTCCTATTGACAACTATCAAGAAAGGCACACAAATAAGGACAAGTGGACTACGGAGGTAGCGAAGACTCGATTTGTAAGTATTGTATTCAATATGTTGTCTTTTATACATGAATTTAGATTATGTTTTACGAAAACAAATCTCGCTAAACATCTTTAATTTGCTCGTGTTTTTATACAGGAGAAGATGTCACAAACTCGACAGTCACAGGCAACACTGGACATGGCTAACCAAAAGTCCGATAAGGAGATAATGTCTGAAGTTGTCAAGTCTGCAGGTCATCACATCACTGGCATCGGACCGACCCTTCGGAAGTCCGTCATTGACCAACGTGGTAGCTCGTCACAACAGTCCTCTTCCGAGCAGTCGGCTTCGAAGGCCGAACTTGACGCGCTGTATGCAGAAGTTGCAAGTATAAAGGCTGATTATGTGCACCTCTTCAGATATATGGCAGAGCATTTTCTACAGTCAGTTGAAGGTCGCCAGATCCCGTCACCACCGACTATGTCTACTTCAGGACTTCGACGATTTCCTCGGACCGCAGAAGTTAATGATGATGATGAGGACGAGGAAGAAGAGGATCAAGAGGATGCAAACTTAGGCGACTAGTCATTGGCATATTTTATTTATTATGATATTTATGCACATTATATTAGTGACATATTTATGTAAATATTTCTCTTAATATGCTATTTTGGATATTAACTGATATGATTATTATTTATGCATCTTTAGCAGTATTACGTATTTTTAAATATATCAAAACACATATGAATTTTGTTTTTTTTTTGTTTTTATATTTAAAAAAAAAACTGGGACTATCGGCGACCAAATTTTGGCTTGGTCGCCGATAATAACAAATATCGGCAGCATCCGTGACCAAATTTGGTCGCTGATACTAACAATCAGCGACCAAGTTTGGTCGCGGAAAGATGAATCAGCGACCAATTTTGGTCGCTGATACTGATTATCAGCGACCAAATTTTGAAATTTTTGGTCGCCGATAATTTTTGAATTCAAAAAATAATAAATTTCGACCAAAAATAGCTACCAAATGTGCGACCAAAATTTTGGTCGCGGATAAATAGCGACCAAAAATTTTGGTCGCTGATAATTATCGGCGACGAAGTATCGGCGACCAAATTTTTGGTCGCCAATTTGGTCGCCGATAATTATCGGCGACCAAAAACAGATTTTCAGCGACCAAAATTTTGGTCGCTGAAAACGCAATTTCTTGTAGTGCGTGCACTACTTGTGAATTATTTGTGTTTGTTTGAGAGAGAAGTGATAGAGGATTGATTACTGTTTAGTTCACCGGAAGTGGTTTTTTATCGTGCTCGGATAGTCGTTGTATCTTGTGAGATAGACGCCGCAGAAATCTCGAGCACCGATGGCGAGGGGGCGAATCTGTTTTAAGGAAAGCGTGTAATATGCGTGCCTCGACTAGTCGCTAATCCATTTTGTTGTCGTCGTCGTCGTACTGTATTTCGGTTTGCTATCTCTATTTTATTGTAATTTATTTGATATATAATTTTGATTATATCAATTTCAATTTTCTTGTTTTGTCTCTATGATTATATTACCCCAATATTTTATTTTATCTAACATAGTGTTGATTGGTGATGGCAAGACCATATCTCAAACTTCTCGTCCTCTTGAATAGTATTCCCTCCCTGAAGAGAAGACTTTCTAAAATATGGTTGATCTTAAAAAAAAAAAAAAGTCACATATATTGAAACATATACATTCATTGAGCCTGAATGTGAAAAAAGCATTGACACCTAAACATTTTAGGGGCTAGTCTTGTGGTGTATCATAGCTGTGATATTGGCGGCATTAGAAGAGAGAATTAAGCTAAAAATAAGCCAGGTTCATGAATATCTAAGTCAACCTACAATCTGTCGAAAAAAGGAATATCGGTTAAGGAAAGGACTTAATTCTTATTGATTAGGGTAGATTATGGGAAATGATTCTTTCCCTTTTCTCCCCCATGATGGGAGGCCATTATAGATGAATGAAGACACAAATTTTGCTTCACCATAGTCCTTCTAAAAGTTACCCAATTCTAGAGCCAAGAGAGAAAGTTAAAAGAGAGAAGAAGAGAGAGAAAAAAGAGAAAGATAAAATTAGAGAGAGAGAGTCTGGTTTTGTTGGAGATTCTCATCAAGAAAAGCTTTGAAATTATGTAATTAAAGGCCATTTACTCTTTCGAATAACAATGTTTAGCTTTGTACTAATTCAGAGGTGTTTCATGAAGAAAACATACGTCAAAAGGGGCATTCCGAACATATTATAAGTCACAAAGGTAATCACTATATTCAAATCCTAGAACCTTATTATATGATGATATATTAATCTTTAGGCTCTGATTTGATTGAATGGTTTGCCGGAATGAATGCTAGAACGCTTATTCTACGCTTTCGCTTAGGATTTTTGAGACCTAGATTCAAAACCGAATTTTTTTTTTCGCGTTATTTTATAAATAAAAGTCTTATTTATATCTGAACACTTTTGTATATGGTCAACTTCTCATATGAGTCTAAAATACTTTTTGATATCAGAACGATCGGATGTGAATTATTTTTGATAAATTGGATTCTGGCCCTTTAAACTTGGAGGAAAAAAAATAGCCCAAGCCCTTACACCCCAAAACTTTGTGACAGAAAGCCCCAACAATCCTAAACCTAATCACCATGAGGCCACACATCCAATAGTCTAGACCGTCTGGTTACCAAAAGTCCAATTGTAGGTTTATTTTATTTTATTATTTTTTTTTCAAGAAAATCCCAGTTGAAACCGCCATTCTCCCTCCACGAAATCAGTTTATTAGTGCAAAAATAGTCGCTGTCTTTTTCTGTTCTCATCTGGAATGAAACCATCGACCGGTGGAATGTTAGAATCTTTCCAACAAATAAGCCAAAACGTCATTTTTAATCATTCCTTTATCTTCTTTTTCTGAATTAATACGATGTGTTTCTTCAATGTTACTGTTCTTGGCCTTCACACTAGTCCCATATAGGACTCTACAAAATGTTTTTTGGTTTAAAAATTAAAATAAAATAAGTGAGATTATTATATCTATGCTAAAATGAATAGATATTTACAAATCTAATTTGTGCTTTAGAGTTTTTATAAATATATATTATAATGGTGAAAGTTACTTATAGTAACATGCATGCCCATTTGTGGAAATAATACCCCAAATATTAAATAAGATATGTGCTTAGTTTAAATATGGAAAAACATTAACAAAAATATAATATATATATATATGTAAACTCTATAAAATTAATATCAAAATTAGATTAAATTTTTTAATACTCAAATCCAGTATCAAATAAAACATTAAACGGTATTTCTTTGAGCATATTACTTCTTTAGTGAAATTTGGGATTGGTTGGAAATAAAATATTTTTGTAGCTTGAATTGCAAAAATTTCATAGAAAATCCAAATTAGTTGAAAATTAGATATTTCTATAACTTTATAGAAAATCCATATTGGTTATAAAAGAACTATTTTCATATAAATTCAAATTTGTTAGAAATAATATATTTTCTCCGAAATTTATCCATAGCTTGATACAAAATCTAAATGGGTTAGAAAAAAAAAATATTTCCAAAGTCATAAAATATTTCTATACGAAAATTAATGGAAAATAAATAGCAATAGAAAATAAAAGTGTTGAGAGAAAAAAAGAAAGAAAAAAAAAAGAGAATTAGTTACATTAATTTGCTATAAAACGAAATCTTTAGCATCATTATTTCTATAAAACAAATAAAAAAAAAGAAATTAATTAAAATAAATTAGGTATATATAAGGGTAAAAGTGTATTTAAAAAATATGTATTTTAATTAAAGAAATATTGAATATTTAAGAGAATATCTAATGTTCTCAAATAATTTTGCGTATATTGAGTCAAATCAATATAGATTTGTAATTTTCTCAATAAAAAACAGCACCGAATCATTTGATTTTTTTAACTAAAATAGTTGATGCCTTTAATATATTATTATTCCCGCATAACAAAAGAACTTTTATACATTTAAATGATGAAACTAATTTACAACAAACAGCCACTAAACTATATTTTTTATATATTGCAACACCAGGCGCGCAAAACTACCACTAAACTGACGACTAATTAGTAGTTAGTTTTAAATTGTAAATTAAGTATTATGTACATTTTAAAGAACAAAATAATATCAGATAAGACCTTATCTGAGCAGATTTCAAACGACCACAAAATCAGGAAACCCTAGATTTACCTTCAGCTGATCTGAAGTCTATAAATACAGCAAGAGTTTGCAGTCTGATGGTGTGCATTTTTGAGAAACACATGAGAGAAATTTGTTTTCATATTTTTGAGTGTTTCTGTAATTCTGGAGCAGAATTATTATTACCTATATTGCTGGTAATTCTGTGACAGTTAGGTCAAGGTTGTAATTGAGCGAATTGGGTTTGTAAGCCTCGGGAGAGGTAGGTTTTCAAGTCTTGGGAGAGACTGTGAGATCTCGGAGAGAGATTGACATAAGTCGAGGGCAGCTCGTAATTTCAGGTATCGGGAGAGACTGTAGAGATCTCGGGAGAGATTGAATCAAGTCGAGGAGAGCTCGTAAGTAATTTGCTAGGGAGTGCAGGAGAGATGGCGACAGGAAGTGTAGAAGGAGTCTAGCTCTGTATAAGTCCGGGTGTCTTGTGTACTTTGGTAATTTAGTGGATTGCTTTCTATCTGGGCGTGGTCCCGCGGACGTAGGTGTGCGCACCGAACCGCGTTACCAATCTCACGTGTCAACTTTACTTTCCGCACCATTTAATTTCCTTGCGTATTCCTTAATCGTTTAGTATTCTCGTTCAGTAGTTTTTAACGTAGTTATTGGTAAAGTTGAAACTACGTGTTAATCTTGGCAGAGAGTCTATTTTCGTAGAAAACCGGTCTTTCAGAAGGAAATTAGAACAAATTTGGTCAACAAAACCCTATAATGACTTGCCATAAGGTATAAGAATTGAGACAAACTCGTTTATGGGTTCATGATGAAAAATAAAGGAGTTAAATCCACTCGAAAAGGAAAACGAACAAATTAAGGAATGAGAATTATTTTTCATTAAAGGAAAATATTCCCCAATTCCATTCAGCCCATTGTGCACGTCCATTACCCTTAGAGTTAGAAGAAGAAAAAAAAAACCACATTTTCTCGTTCATACACCAAATCACCCAAAAATGTAAAAAGAAAATAGAAGGAAAGAGAGAATATATAAAGAAAAGAGAAAGAAGAAAATGAGAAGGAGAGGCTGGTTATTCTAAGAAATTTTCACTAAGAGAATTCCCAAATTAAGGTAAGATAAAGTCTCTTTACGATTTAGAATGACAGCGTTTAGATTCGTACTAATTCAAAAGCATTTTGTGTAGATGACGTGTGTCGAAAGGACTATTTCAAAGAGACTAAAGCCATATACGTAATCTCTACTTCCAAATCCTAGAACTTTATTACATGATAATATATTTAACTTCAAGTGATATGCTCGTTTTATTTCTACTTTATGTTTGCAGTATAAAATTGGGGTCATAAATTAAAATTGCAACACAGAAGGAGCATAGATTATTAGTGTACCAACAGAAGGACATTCTTAAAAATTCTCATTTTATAATTAAGTTTATAATTTGTATTTTAGATTGGGACTTTTCATTTTGATTGGGTTTTATTTGTTAAGAATTTATTAAATTAGGACATCATTTCAAAAATTTTGGCAAAAGTTTATTAAATTATATGTAATGAATAAAAAACTTGAGGGTAATAATGTCTTTTTGTAATCTACGCCAACGAAAATTTGGAGCCAAAAATAATTTTATTAGTGATTTTGTAAACACATGTATTATTCGGGAATCTCGTAAATAAGAGAAACATTTTTGAGAATTTATATTAAACTCAAGGATTTATTAATAGTTTACCCTAAAATCTAAAAAACTAAAACCTAAAATTTAACAATTATTAAAAATCTATTGTAAAAAAACAACGGTTCACTGAGGCGGCACGGGGGCAGATGCTTGTTGGAGTGGCGTCAGTAGATAACGAGCGGCGTAAGGCAGTGCGGGCGGGAGGGATAGGCGACCTTTGGGCAAAGGGAAGGGGATCAATGAAGGGTGCGGCGGTGGAGCGGAGGAATCGGAGAATGGAGAGATTTTCATTCGGTGGAAAGGAATTTGAGGAAGAGAAAATGTCTGTTGGGAAAAATTTATTGAAAACATCAACAATGACAATTTCGAGTATCAACGATGACACGTTGTCGCTAAAACTCATGACCTTTCACTTATGTCGGAGCATTGGCAATGATGTGTCGTCTCTGATGTTTTCTGGGGAAAATAAATGGCTCTAGAACATCCTGTAAATATTGTCATCACCAATATTATTCGTGATAAATAAATTTTGTCCTGCCAAAATAATTGGCGATGATAGGTTGCCACAAGTATATTTGGTTACTATTTCCTTTGGCGACATCTTTATTTCTTTGTAGCGACTTGGAGATTTTGATGAATGTCTATTTTTTTTATACATTAATAATCTATACCATATTTATATTGTATTTTTAAATTGTACTATTATTTTTACATTACAAACATAGAGTAGAAATCAAGTAAGCAAACTACTTGGGCGTAAATTATTAACTGTCACTTTATTCAAAAAAAATATTAAATGTCACTTAAAAAAACTTTCTTTTGTTATCCCTCATTTTTGTGTGGGGAATTACAAAACAAGATCATTCTTCGTGCCACTTAATAATCGATGCTCCAAGTAGTGTGCTCTTTTTTTTCCCTTCTATGTTTGTAGTGTAAATTTTGGGGCATAAATTAAAACTGCAATACACATGAAGCATAGATTATTATTGTGGCAAAAGAAGAAGATTCCTAAAAATTTCCTTTTTTGTAGGATGATTTTGAGAAATGTCCCTCTTTTAGCACAATGATAATCTATACCCGTGTGTTGCACTTATAATTTATCCAATAAAATTTACACTATAAATATAGAATGAAAAAAAAAAGATACACTAACTTACAGCAAAGATTATTAAGTAGCACTAAACATATATTATTTTGCAATTCTCTCTTTTTTTTTTAGGAGAATTTCAAAATAAAGCCATTTTTAATGCCACTTAATAATCTATACCCCATGTGGTGTGCTCCCTTTATTTACACTTTATGTTTGTAGTGTAAATTTTAGGGTATAAATTAAAAGTGCAACACACATGGGGTATAGATTATCATTGTATGAAGAATGGGGTATTCCTCAAAATCCTCCCCCAAAGCCCCCCCCCCCCCCCCCCCCCCCCCCCCCCTCTTTTTTTTTTTTTGTATTTCTTCAATAGCCCAAGATAAATTGGACTCAGGCCCTTTAAACTTGCGGAAAAGCCTTTGCAGCCCGAAGCTTTGTGACCGAAAGCCCCAACAATCCTAAACCTAATGACCAAGAGCCTCCACGTAACAGAGCCTAATCACCAAATGTCCAATTGTAGATTGTTTTGTTTTCTTTTGTTTTTGTTTGTTTGTTTGTTTTTTTTCAAGAAAAACCCCAGTTAAAACTCCTCATTCTCTCTCCACAAAATTAGTTTATGACTGTATAAATAGTCAAGGTGTTTTTGTGTTCTCATCTGGAATGAAACATCAATCGAATTTTAGAATCTTTGCAAATAATGAGCCAAAACGTCATTTTTAATCATTCTTTTGTCCTTTTTTTTTTTTTTTTCTCTGAATAAATACCATGTGATTCTTTAACGTCTTCGTTCTTGGTCTTCATACTAATACCATAATTTAGGGTTCAAAATGCGGTTCGGTTTAAAAATGAAAATAAAAAAGCAAAAGTGAGTTATGCGGTTCTTCAATTAATTAGTTGGAGCTATTTAAATCTTAAACATGGCATTATTCCTGTATATACCAAAATAATTTTTTTTTATATATTAAATAATGAAACTAATTTGCAACAAACGGTGGTGCAGTTTTTTCCATATTTTTATTGCAACACCGTGGGCCCAAAACTACCCCTGAACTTACTACTAATATGTATATTTAAAAGAAAAAAAATATTATGTATTATAAATTGAGTGCGGTGCAGTTTAAATTGAATTATATTTTTTCTAAATTGAAAACCGCACTGATTACGTGCAATCGGTTCAGTCATTGTATCGGATTTTTTATTTTGTTGATGTGGCATGAAATTTTTTAAAAGGGTACTTCTGTGGTAGGAAATTTTTGTGGTAGGAAACAGTTCTGGACCGTCAAATTTATCTTTTTAGTGGGTTTTGTATCTTAAAATTTCCACAAAAAAAAATTTCCCACCAAAGAAATTCCCTTATTAAAATTATTCTATTTCGGTTATGCGGCTTTTTTTACAGCCCCAGATGCCATACTAAGTAAGATAATTATTATTCTCTTAGGCCTAAAGTATCTTGAACGAGTATTTAAAAAAAAAATAAAATTAAATTATTCTTGATGTCATTTAATAATCTATGCCCCAAGTTGTGTGCTTCATTTATTTTTACTCTATATTTATAGTGTAAATTTTTGGGTATAAATTAAAAGTGCAGTATGCATGGGGCATAGACTATCATTATTCCAAGAATGGGGCACTCATCAAAATCTCCCTTAAAAAAAATAAAATAAAATCACTAGAATGAACACAAAAAAAAAAAAAAACAAAAGAATTAGATTATTTTTTTCAATATATAATTACGAATTATAAATTGATAATTGAGTAAATAACTATTTTCTAAATGAATAATAATGCTAGACATACCAACTCTTTTATCAAATTTTTAATACTAACTTATATGATAGTTGAGTGTCATGTTTTGATTGGCTAAATACCAAATCCTTTCTATTTAAGTGATAAACACTCGTCAATGATAATATGACACATAAGTTTGTATAAAAAAGTTGGTAAAAAGTATGTATGTGTAGCACTATAATAATATTTTTTAGAAAATAGACTATGTTTTCAATAATTAAAAATTTAGTCATTTTTTAACTACAATAATACATTTTTACCTTTTATGTCCTTAATTCATTTATGTACTAGTGATAATAATTTAATTTGATAAAAATATTGATAATTTCTTTAAAATATATAGACCAAGATATTGCAAACTAAATATATAAACTATAAATTCCTGTTGTTTTTTGGCTCCATTATTTTATTAATTTATGGAAACATTTATTGATTTTTACTATAAAAATATGATGCAAATATTTTATAAAATATCCTTCTAGAATATGTTTTCTACCAGTACGGCAAAAACAATAGTTGAATTACATAGACGGCAGTTGTTTCCGTTCAAATTGATCCATATAAACCTTTAACGTGGTCGTTGGTTGTTTGGATAGCAACCATCTTAAAATTCACATAGAAGGAAGTTATAAAAAAGAATCATTTTATTAATATAATTAGTATTTTTATTTATCAAGAAAATAATTATTAAGTAATTATATAATATGAAATTTATTCATATATTTTGTACTTGAATTATAATTATTTGTTTTCAATTTTTTTAATAATTTTAGCTAAAATTTAAATTTTTTTTTCTCAAAATAGCCTATTTAATTAACTAATTTATATATATACACAAACACATATATATACATACTTGAAATTCCCTATACATTTATATTTATTTAGAGTAGTGCTAGACATACTAATTTTTTAATACAAACATATGTGTCATATTATCATTGGTGAGTGTTTATCATATAATTAGAATGATACCAATCAAAATATGACACTTCAATTGCTATATATATTGATATTAAAAAGTTAGTTAAAAAATTGGTGTGTCTAGCATTATTCATTTTTTTATTAGCTCCAAAAATCTTGTTTCCCTGGTCTGATCTGATCCAACGCGTTATATCCAAAACTCTCAACAAACTAACATCTAAAACCAAACTGATTTGTCAAAGCGCACGTAGCTATCAATTGGACAAATTTTTATCATGCAATTAATTACGAAAAGATAAAAACTTAACCATCATTGTCTTAACCAAATTTCTCGCATAGACAGCTGTACGAGTGTGTGTATACATGTGCATTATTTTTTGGGTGAAGTATGCAAATATTCAGAATTTATATAACAATAAAAATAAATACCCAAACTTTTGAAGTAATTGAGTTTCTAGTCAATTCGTGAATTACTTGCACATGCTTTTGGTAACAAAGTGAATTAACACCACTTACTACTGTGTAAGTAATTATATCTTTTGGGTAGTTGGTTACATTTTTAAAAAAATTAGGTAATAACTTACATTAAGTTTTAAAAATTGGATATTCACTGTAATTTCTATTATTTTTTCCTATCAATAAATGCATATCTGAGTTATACGCGGCTAATAAATAGTACTGGACTCATTTGGGATTAGATTAGGTGTGGAAAAATTAATCAAGATTTAACGGTTTCATTTGGCGTATTTGTTGTTGTCCTCATAACAAATTATCACATAATTACTTAATTTAGAAAAGACAATTAGAAAAGTGTATAAAAGTTCAAAATATAATTTCTCATATAATATATATAATATCTATAATAATTAATGAGAATATCCAAGTAGTTGTGGATTCATAAACATAACGTATATTATCTGTTCCCACATATTTAATCCATTGAAAATCGACAAGAGATCAACAGCCACAGAATGCTTATCAGTTATAAGATATGAACTTTCCACATCGTTTCATTAAGTATTAGACATACTGTGGCAAAATATGGGGCACAAGGAAAATGTTTTACACGTTAATTTCATAAGAGCAATTACAAAACATAAATGTCGTCATGTACATAAATTTTGTTTTGCTATAAATATACATTCACATATTTTATTTTATTTTTGTTTATTAATTTATCTATGTACACACAGTCATAGGCGGAGTCTACCTCAACTCTGTCATTCTCAAATAATATACAAAATTTTGAAGAATATTTATCACCAGTTTCTGAAAAATTTCTCTGTCAAGATAGTGTCGCAATTTGTGAATTTTGGAATATCCTGTAAAATCAAAACAGATAAGATCTATAAAAACTTATTCATATTTATTTAACAAAAAAATCCGAATTTGTTATTATAATCTTCATTAAACACTTGCATAGTTAACTAAATTAAATGGTGACAACAAACTTTCCAAAAAGGTGGGATGTTATTCATAACACATTGCAAAAGCCATAATGCATGAAAAATGCAAAGTATAAAAGAAATGAGTTTTACCCGTAATAATAATAAGGGTCAGTTAAGAAATTAACTATTTTAAGGGTAAATTTTAAAGGATTTAGTCTTAGAACATCAAAATTAAATATTTAATCGTAACATACGTATAACATAATATAATACATATAACATAATATGTTAAACGTGTAACATAAATATAACACACGTGTAATATATTAGGTTACATGTATGTTACGGCTAAATTGTTAATTTCAAGAAACTAGAGCTACATATTGTTAAAAAATTAGTCAAAAATTTAGTTAAATCCTTAAAAAAAAAACTCTAATAATAAAAGTATGTGTGGCTAAAAACTGATAAAGGGTATTCAAAAATCTTGTTCACAGAACAATGGTTATGCAATTGAATTTTGTAATATGTAAAGAAATAATGTGAGCTATCTCGTTATACGGACGAATTTCTATCGAATATCTAGAATGTAAAAGTATAAAGGAATTGCTATTATTTTGAAAATATGACCTAATCATATAAGCATAATTTTCTGAATGTACTATTTTTCTTTAATTATAGCTGTCTCATTTACTTTAATTACCTAGGGACAAGGGAACTGAGTCAGCCTATAAGTCAAGTATGAATCAATGAACTAAAGTGACATGAGTTTTCTTAAAAAAAAAAAAAAAAACCCTAAAGTGAGAATAACATTCATATAAAAGTGAAAGGGTAAAATAGGAAAATATTCAAAATTTACACAAAATAAATATAAATACTCAAAGTTTTAAATAATTGAGTAATTTGTTAATTATTTGTACATGATTTTGATCACTTAGTTTATTAAGTAAATTAATTATTTGAATATATTTTATATTTAGAAAAATAGATAAGTATTTAAATTAAGTGTTAAAATTAGGTTTTTGCTACAATTTCTCTAAAAGTAATCCAGGTCAACACCATATATAAATGGGTTCATAATGATTTTTTTTTTCTTCAAGTCAAATTCTGTACACTGCAAAATATGAATTTCTGTTATCCGTGTACACACTAGTGGTTCAACGCTCTTGCAAAATTATATACGACTACATGCACAGTTTTAGTCTTTAACATTTCAATCTTGTTATAAGTTTATAAATTCTCAGATAGTTTCTAAGAACACGCAACTCGTTTTCTTTATAGGTAATTTTCCTACTGATTTTTTTAATTAATATTTGAGTCCTTTTGGTATTTAGCCATTTTCTAATTTATGTTTCAAGAATATGATCAAAATATCAAAAAAAAAAAAAACTAGTCATTAATTAGCCAATACAAAATTAAGGATATAAAGGTAAAATCAATGCATCATATAGTTAAAAATAACTATTTTCTTAATTAATTGAAATATTGATTATTTTCTTAAAACATCTTTCAAATATTGCAATTTACTTAATACTCACTTAATATTTTAAGGAGTAACGAGGCTCTATCAAAGATAACCAAGTAAATCATCACTAATATATTATGTATCATTATAAATAATTAATAAATATATAATATTTCTTGATAACGAAATATAATTAGAATATAATCTCTCTAAGAACACACTGATTATAAAGAGACGTCCCTTTAGCTAGCCAGCAATTTCTCTTTTGTTCATTATACTGAAAAATACTCCAAAGTCTCAGTCCCCCACAAAAGAAAGCAATTCCATTCCCTATCCCCGTTTCTTTGGCATTAATTTGTGCCTCATATTGTGTAATATCATGTGAAATCAAAACAAATTACATTAATAAATGTGTGTAGAATATAGAGTTAAATTTCAATATTAAAATTACAAAATTTTACAATAGGCCTTTTACAATGAACTATGGCCAAAAATTTGGAAATATTAAATATTCACCGCTAACTATAGTTATCTCAGACTCACCCTTATTTGTGATACAATAGTACAAGCTAAGATATAACTTTTAATAATTAAAACGCTATTATTCACTATCTCCATTTCTCAAACTTGGGAAAAATACTTGATCAAGATCATCATCTAGTACAATATTATCACCAAAGTCACTCCAACTATAAGAAGAATACAGGCTTTGTAGCCTAAACAACTCATCTTCCATGCCTTGTTCGGAGACATTAGCACCACTCTGTTGAAACAACGACGCATAATCCTCAAACGTCGCCGCTTCAACATCATTGCTCGTAGTCGACGAATCCGTAGCAGCCGGAGATCTCGAATCGAACCCGGCAGTGCTGCTGCTAACTGTACCGCTCCGCATTCCCTCGTTGGCGGCCCCCGCGCAGCCAACGAGGGCGTAGCGGAGGTTCAATCGTCCCATTTTCGACGCAATCTTGTTGAGCACCCGCGCCGAAGAGGCCGTACTATTAGCCCCGGAATCTTGCGGATCAAAGTCAGAAATGCTTGTTTTAGTAGTATTATTATTATTATTATTATTATTGTGATCATTTGGAAAATGCAAATTTGGCAATAAGAGAGTGCTACTAGTAAGGCTTGTTGATGGACCCAAAACGACATGCTCAACACTTATGGGAAAAATATTGTTATTATTTTCAGAATCATGAGCTTGTGTTGGGCTAGTGGTCACGGCTATGTGGTCGGACTTGTCTGCCAAATTATTTGGAATATTACTATCAGCCAATGAATCGTCCACAGTACTAGCGATATTGGTGGCATTGGCTACATGTTTTTTGAGGCGAGTGTTCCAATGGTTTTTAATTTCGTTGTCGGTTCGTCTGTACAAGTGCCTGGCTATGGTTGCCCACCTAAAGGGAAATTAAAAAAATAATAAATAAATACATAAATAAGCGACAAATTTTATTAGATATTGAAAAAGACGTTACGCTTAGCTAACGAGGAAAAAAAATAACATTTATCAAATCTCGTGCCTGTATACATAGGAAAAAAATAATAATAAAAAAAGGAAAATATCAGTAGGAAGAGAATTGAAGTAAAGCTAACGCGGAGAAGAGAGTCGCCACAAAAAAATAAATAAATAAATAAATAATAATAATAATAATAATAATAATAATAAAATAAAATAAAATCTCTTTTAATGGTGAAAAATATGAATTGACTAACAACGAAAGTTTTAGTAACTGGTTAATGTAATTTCTACTACGGACGAAATTTTTTGTTTTCTGAAATAAGTAGTTTTGATTTAATTGTTAGGAAAATAAAAAATCACAGATTGAACGAGAGACTTACTTTTGATCACAGATTGTTTAGTTACTTGCAACAATATATATATATATATATATATATATATATTTATATATTAAAGTTTTTTAGCATTTAATCAAATCATTGAATTTTCTCAAAATTCATAAACAATAAGGTCAGTTAATAATTTAGCCATTTTGCAATCTATGTTTTAAAGATATAGTCCACGTTTTGAAATATTAGCAAAATAGTCATCAGGTCAACATTTAAAAATTTATGACTAAAGAAATAAAATTTGTGACTAAATAAATAAAATACACAATAATAAAATTTGTGACTATAGTTAAAAAAATTTCAGAAAATTTGAAATAAACACAATTAAAAATTTAGATATCCATTAACAAAATAACTATCTCACAAATAAATGATTGCCTATACAACCAATTTCATAAAAATTATTACTAAATTAAATAGTAAAAAAATATGCAGCCCAATAAGTCACAAATTTCATGACTAGAGACACAAAATTTTAGACAATATTGTCTGTAACAAACAATAAAAACAGAATTAAAAAAAACTAATGACTGCAGTCTAAAAAATCTAAACACAAATATATGACTATTTTGCTAATAAAAGCAAACATAGGCTAATTGTTAAAAATATATATAAAAATATGGCTATTTATTTAAAAAACCGTAAAAAATATTCATTATGAGTAGGATGTATCATGTATTATTCCAAGATTTCCTAGAACACAAAGTAAAAAAAAAAAAGAAACAAAAGAACAAAAACAAAACCCATGTGTGTTTCAGAGAGTGAAAATCATTTGGTTTCAAATTTATATATATATATATATATATATATATATATATATTATACCTGTTTCCTAGAACAGCGTGGAGACGAATAATGGTTTGCTCTTCTTCTGGAGTGAATTCTCCTCTCCTAATTCCAGGCCTCAGGTAGTTTGCCCATCTCAATCTGCAGCTCTTCCCACACCTCATCAGACCTAATTAATCATTCAACCACTAATTATTTTTCAGCACTACTTAATTACAAAATGGGGAATTGATTAGCATCATAATATATACACACTCTCTTATAATAATAAGACTCAAAGAAAGTTATCCCAAACAAAACTATACACACATATATATACTCTCTCTCATCACGTACTATCTCAACTAGTATTAATTAATTAAAGACACATACAGAAGAAAATGAAACGGCCGGGAAAAAAAAAAAAAAGAGAGAGAAGAAGACTTTGTGTAATTAGGTTTTAATATATCCGAATTTTCTAAAATGCATCTAAGGAGCAAAATGTCGCCAGTAATATAATGAACTATATCTTAAAATTTAAACATAAATTTAGATGGATTAAATTAATTAGTTGCCCTAATAGATATATAGCGAAACGACGTCGAAACGGACCCGCTTTCTGGGGCAAAAGACGCCAGCCTCCTTCGCCGTGTTTCTTAACGTAAGCGAGAAGCTTTCGGTCTTCTTCTTCTGTCCAAACGCCTTTCTTCAATCCTTTGGTTTCGCAGCTCCGAGACTTTTTCATGGTTTTTTTTTTGGGTTTTTTTTTTTGATATCTCTTGTATGTGGCAGTTTCCACAGTAATTGAGTAGCAATTATAAGATATAATACTGACAGACCTAGTAGCAGACCTAGTAGCATGCAAAGTAAGCTCTTATTTATACTAAGTTAATAGTATATATTAGGGTGAGTTGTAAAAATATGCCAAAATTAAATGTTTGTTTTAAATAATAGTCTGTGTTTTAAAAAATTAAAAAAATAGCCATGTTACGAATTGTATAACAGAAAAGTGTCACACAAAATATAACAGATTTATAAATATTTGTAAGATATTATTTAACACTTCAAAAAATAATGAGTAAAACTTGAAATGTTACCAAATATCTTACAAATATTTACAAATATGTTATATTTTGTGTGATACTTTTCTGTTATATAATTCATAACATGATTATTTTTTTAATTTTTTGAAACATGGACTGGACTTTAAAAACAAAATTTTTTTTTTGCTATTTCGTACGATTTCCTTATATATTAAGGCACTTTTGTATCGTGTGATAATTTCAGAATGTGGCGACATCTATCATTGACCTTTTTTATTTTTTATTATTTTTATATTTTCCTATTCCTATTCCTCTTCTGGATAAACCCTTTTTAAAAAACAAAAATTTTAAAAATCTCACATTTAATTTTTAAAAACCTTGTGAATATTTTGTGACTCCAAAACTACCATCAAACAATTTTTTTAAAAAGCTTCTTTTCTCACCCCTTGGTTTAAAAACACTACTTAGTAGTGATACTAATATAGAAAATCTATATTATTGAGTTAAATGATTTTACTCGTCCAATTATAGGAATACCAACGTTATAACAGCATGTTTTTGCAAAAAAAAAAAAAAAAGCATAATTGAGTACTTAAAAGTAATTAACCAAATGCCAAGAATTATTCAGAAAAATTCTATCAAAAGAAAAAAAAATCTCTTACAGGACGTCAAATTCAATTTCGTAAAACGTATCTCGTGAAGTTGTTAACTAATTATGTTAGCCAAGATTGAATTAGTAAAATAGACCATTTTGGACTATGATTTTAAATTTTAACAAATGATTCAAAAATTAAGAATGTAAACATGGTTCACGTACAAGATACTGATGATTATTCTCAGCAAAAAAAAGATACTGATGGCTATTATCTTAATAAATGAAAGCATCTGTCATATCTTCAAATTACCTAAGAAAAATGACTATTTTTTATAATTCTTTCGAAAAAATCGGATAACTCCTGGGTATTTGTTGGGTATATAATGAATAAGAAATATGACATTAAGAAAAAAATCACAATTTGCCCAAAAGTTAAGCAAACTTTGATTTATACGATGTGATATGATATATAGAGGTATTGCTCTCCGATAACAAATTTGGTGATATTTATTATAAACGACCAAAATCGAATCCAATTTGTAGAAATATAAATTTTGACAAAAAATACAATTTTAACAAATTTTGAATAAACCTATAATAAAATTAATAATTTATCTATTTAAACAAAAATTGACTACTTCCGCTTCTTATACAAAGATTATAACAGCTACAAAATGATAATATTGGTTGTTTTTAGTAAATTTCATATAGGAATTATTATTAATTAGTATTTTAACAAAAGTCATTAATTTTAAATTTGAGGTTTAGGGTTTGTACTCAAACCCTTAACTACGCGGACACGCTTCTCTCTCTCTCTCTCTCTCTCTCTCTCTCTCTCTCCAAATGAATCTTTTCGCGAGCCTGCTACAAGCTTTGCTAATCGAGTTTGTTTCCTCTCTCTATCATGCAAAGCTCCTTATTTGTCTCTGTCGTGAACAACTATTGAATTCCAATCAAAGGTTTTTGTGAAACCTCGTCTCAAGAACTCAGATTCGCTAGCTTCAGAGATCCGTTGTGAAGTCTGAGTTCAAACATTCTTCGTTGCGCTAATCCATAGTTGGTAAAGACTACCTTTGTCCTTTCTTTGATTGATTTTTATGTGAGTGTCTACAAGAGGAAGGAGTTTAAGATATATGATGGGGTACTGTTGAAAAATTAAAGGAATTAGCCTTAGAATATTTTCTTTTAAGTTTTTTTTCGGGCAATGACCCTAACAACTTGTGATCTAAGAGCTTATTGACCGTTCGATTGTCTAACGAATGTAAACTTGGGATGTTGTCTTGAATTATGAGCTTGAAACTAATAACCTTAAAGTGGATTGAGATCGAACAATGAATTTGTGTTTAAAATTTTACTGGAATGAAAATGAGTTATGTTTAAAAGTGATGTGATTGAACTAAGTTCATTGCTGAGATTGTTGATGAAAAAAAAAAAAAAAGGCTTTAGAGGATTGATGAAAAATGATAAGAATTTATAAATGAAAATAAATTCACACTCGTTTAAGAAAATGTTTATAACTTTAAATTTTTAGGTAAATGGTCCGTTTTTTGTTCAAAGACAATTTATCATGATTAGTCGACAATCTATGCTAGCTAGTAAAAAAAAGTCGGCATGTTGTCTATATTCTACGAATGAAAAATAAACCATTCACTAAATAAAAATAAAATATTTTATTAAATATAGCCTTAAAAGTAGATTACATGCCAAAATTTTTCAAAATTAATGTTATTAAGGCTAGGAATTTTTTAAATAATATGACTATATTTAGAAATTGTTAAATTTATTAAAGGGTGGTTATAACAAGGTGTGTGAAAAAATTAGGGAGTGGCAATTGAAGTACCCATGCAAATTCTATTCCTATATTTTTTAAACTGAACAAAAAAAGTGAAATAAAACATTTAAACGTTTCACACAAACTGTTTGTTCACCAAAAAGTCAGAATTGGTTTCATATTAATGGAAAAAAATAGTGTGAAATGATAATAATCCAATGAATTAATGAATATAGAGAATAATTATGATGTTTTCTATCACACCTGTCCCGCATTTTTGAATTTTGTAGCCCGTTGTTATTAAATGCATTTGCCGGAATGTTGATGAAGTGGGACATGGATTTAGTTAATGAAGACACTATAGCGATTTTTCATTTGGGACGTTTACATAATAAGTCAATTTGGAATCATATATTACACATTTGTTCAATGATTTTAAATATTATCATACTAGTTCATTATGCTTATGTGGCATTTTTTTAAAGATTATTATGTCCTTAGTTGTACCCGGATGGTAGACCCGAATTTTAAAATAAAAATAACCAATCCATTTTATACGATTTTTTTTCTTTGTATTCAAGCCCTTGAATTGAGGTCATTATAACTTGTTTTTACACCTTTTAATACAAATAACTTTTCCTGATATCGTGGCATGAGTTTCATACATCTAATAATCAATTTGTTTTATTATTTTCAGTTTCCTTTTTTGTTGATTTTATTATTAATAATTTGGATTTCATTGCTATTCAAAATACGGGATCTTATGAAATTATATGTTATTGATCCAAAATATTATTATTAAATTTAATATAATATTTAATTCAATTTTCTCAAATCTTTGTATTTGCTTGCCAGTTCATTAATATTTAATTCCTACGGGTTTCTTTTTTATTTTTTTATTTTTTCAAATTCGATTTAAGTTTCTTTGCAGTTTACATAATATGCAATATGCTATTAGAATATAATCACAATATATTCAAAAGCACCAAATCCTGACATATTCAATATATGATATTTAATTTTACATATTAAATAATAAAATAATTCAATCCATATAAGTGTTTGAATGTCACACAATGAACAACAAAAATACGTTTCTTTAAATTTAGTCCCATATAAAATTGAATATGATATATAATTTTACATACTAAATAATATTCAATCCATATAAGATTTTACATGTTACATATTGAATAACAAAAAAATAGTGTTTTTATTAATTTAAAATTCCCAAAAATTGAAGATGTTGACTAATGAATTAAAACTTATCTATAACCATATATAAATAATTTACGGCTGTTATAGTCAATTCCTACGATTAGGGGAATTAGTTGGATAATGCGCTAATTCTTTATAAGTTTGTTATGAAATTTAGGATCATAAGTATAGTAAAAAAAAACTGTGTATTGTGAAATTGTAACTATCCCAACTTAAATTGTGGAATACTTCTTTTTTTTTTTTTAAATTAAAACTTCTTCATTAAATTAAGAAAATAATCCAATCAATAAAATTGATATTATGATAAATTTTAATATGATATTATAAAAACATAATAGATTCAAGTGCTATAAACCCTTACATATTAAGTATTTTAAATATGATATTCAATTTTATATATTGAATAACAAAACAATCCAAACCTCATAAAGGTTGGAATGTTACATGAGAGCTGCCACCAAAACCCCATATCTTGATTCCATTGTTTATGATCTTATAGACCTGAGTATCCTGCAACATGAACAACGTCTCATGAGATTCTGTTATGTTCTAAGTATTTTTTGCATTATTTGTTATTGATTTCTAATACAATATTCAAATTTACATATTAAATTATAAAACAATCGCATTTATCAAAATGTTAATGTTACGGGCTCAAGATAAATACACAAAATTGACAGGATAACTTTAGCATAGCGAGCAAAGAAACAACATGAAAGTATGTAGAACGACATAAATTAAGAAAATTCCTTGAACACTAAAGTATGCATAACCGATATCGAAATATTAAATCTGTAATACAAATAACATAAACGCATCAAAAGAAAATATCATATTGAAAGATTCATGCACACTCACATTTGTATCGTTATCGATTATAGGCGGATTTTATTTTTACGGAGGTCGACCTTGTCTGTCTACCATTCGGTGGTGATGCTTGCGAGATGGTGTTCACGTAGTGGTAAACTATAAATGTTGCTCCAATGGCATTCAAGCGACGATTTTTTGGTAGCGTTTTCTTGTGTTGTTATGGTGGTGATGGGGATGAGTTTTTCTAGTGGATTTGCATAATTTGGAGGTAGGATTTTTTGTGATTTGGGTGTGGGATTTCTGCAGTTCGGTGGTGTGTTTTTTGAGTTTTTGTGGACGGGATTTTTGCATTTTTGGAACCGATTTTTTCAATTTGGTGTTTTGATAAGATTTTAAAATTGGTTTCTGTATTTTGAAATGGAAAGAGAATTTCAGAGATTTTTTTTTTTTTGGAGATTACCCCATTAATTTGAATTGGAATTGAGATTCTTTAAAAAAATTTAAAACAAATTCAATACGTATTTGACTTTCAATTATGTATATCTATATTTATATATATATATATATATTCAATTGATCTTGAATATACCGTATATGTATTGTTTTTAATTCAATTCAGATTCCCAAACCGGGATGATTACCCGGTATAGCATAGAATTAGGGGTATAATTGACTTTTTAATTAATAGAATGAATAGATATAATATATATTGCAAACCTTGACTAGATGTGTAATTATAGGTCCTACTTTGAATATATATGATAATAGTTGGGTAGAGAAGTTTCATTGTATATGGGTGTTATAGACTCATTTTCAATTTCCATAGGTTTCGTTGATTTTTTTCAAGTCATCCCTTGTTTGAGAAGAATGAGAACATAAAAAAGTACTTTAAATTGAGCAATTATATTTCTAAGATTAGTTTTTTTTTTTTTTTTTTTGCCTGAAGCACGTATCTTTTAGTAGTTAAAACATTAACAATTATTCGTATAAATGTTATCATGTAATTATTCGAAAATTATAAGAAAAAAAAAGAGATTATTTTTTTGGTGGGGGATAATTCCGGAACGTTAGATATATCTTTTTAAGATGTAAGACCTCACT
The DNA here is from genome assembly GCA_018132145.1 of Boehmeria nivea var. tenacissima. Classification (NCBI taxonomy): domain Eukaryota; kingdom Viridiplantae; phylum Streptophyta; class Magnoliopsida; order Rosales; family Urticaceae; genus Boehmeria; species Boehmeria nivea. The sequence goes on from CM030882.1 coordinate 7,777,206, forward strand.
GAAAAGGTAAATCTGACGATCCATAGTTATTCTCCACTAAAAAAAAAATCCAATTGAGAATTTCTCTTCTTTAGACATTTTTAATGATATTTTAAGAGAATAACTAACATTTCTATTTAAAACTAACCTTCATATTCTTATTCTGTATAAGTTAATGATTAGTTTTTTAATTTATCAAAATTATTTATTATTTTAAAATATGAACAAAAATGAATAAAAATCAAATAAACCCTTAAAATTACTTAATAATGTGTTATAATATTAACATACGTTCATTTAAAAGTTATATAACATATTTAACATAGTAAATAACATATTAATGAGTATTTTGATCTCAAAAAATTATATGTATTGATATAATTTAACTTAATATCCATCAACCCATATTATACAAATAGAATCAAACTTTTAAAGGATAAATATGAGCAAAAAAACATTAAAAAACTCTCTGTTTTAAAAAGAGATTATTAAGTAAATAATTAATTTTTAAGGATTTTTAAGAAAATGGTCAACGTTTCGATTAATTAAGGAAATAAACATTTTTTGACTACATGAATGCATTGATTTTACCTTTATACCCTTAATTTTGTATTGGCCAATGGTTAGTTTCTTAATTTTTTAAAACTTTGGCTATTTTCTTAAAACATAGATAAAAAAAAATGACCAAATACTAAAAAGATCCTTTTAAAAATACCAAATCTCATTTTTTAATAATATGTTTATCAAAATAAATCATAAACATACCTATGTCTTTCTAATAATAAGATTATTGAGTAAATAAATATTTTTTTAGATGATATTTTAAGTAAATAGTTTTATTATTGCTTAATTAAGGAAATAGTCATTTTCTCAACTATATGATGGTGTGATGTTACTTTTATGCCCTTAGTTTTTTAATGGGTTAATGACTAGCTAGTTTCTTAATTTTTTGAAACGTTGATTATTATTATTTTTTAAAGCCATGAATTAAAAAATTACTAAATAGCTAATAGCCCTTCTATAATATGTACAAAAACCCAATATTTTCTAAAACGGGTCATAAATATACTTTTTGTATAGTTTAATGAAAAAAATGCGTAATCTTGTATAAGATGATAAATTTTTTTACACATTGTTAGTTTGACTAAATTCTCTCACAAAGTATATTTATGGTGTAATTAAATAAACAGAAGGTTTTATTTGATATTATAAAAAATACATAGTTTGATTTGGTATTTTCAGAAAATGCAGTTTTATAGTATTTTCTCTAAATAATAATACTATTCAGATGTTAATAAATAAACAAATAATACTACAGATATGTAATTACCATCATCATTAATTGTTCAAATTTGAGAGAACACATTAAATTATGCCTTAAAATTAAAATACATAATAATAAAGACAACCAATTACAACAAATAGTAAACACAAAAATAACCAATGAAATTATATAACATAATATGGCATATTGCATAAAATATTTTGTTCGGTTTCAAAAATGGTATTAACACTAAAGGAAACATTATCAGCGATCATAATTGTAAATCACTCAAAAATATTTATTACAATGGTGGAAAATTTGAGGGACTTTATTGTATAAAAATTTAAAATGTGATTCAAAATTAAGAAATTTAACAATTTTTATTTTCTAGAATTGAGACAATAATACCACATTTTTTCCCATATCAATTTAATCTCCTCTTTTTCTCTTAAAATCCCAGACATTTCTCTCATTCTCACTCTCTTACCCGACCAACTCTCTCTCTCCACTTCAAAATTTCATTAACTCTTCCAGACACCCTAACTTCTTCACTTGACGCTAGGCATGTAATCTTGGAATTCCATGGAATAAATAGTGCATTCCATGGAATTCCATAGAATGAATCAAATGGAATAACCGGGTAAAATTACCCGGATTTTAAATTTTAAAAAAATATGTTTTTTTTTCTTTTTTATTAGTTTAACATGACAGTGAACTATTCACCTTAAGTCATGGGACCATGCCACATATAACAAGAAAACTTGAGCTGGAGACCATGGATCCAAAATTGCATGCCACGTATATCCATGGCATTTGATTCCATGGTGGAGAGAGAGAGACCATTCACTGATTCACGTATATCAACCGTCCGTAACTAAAAAAAATCATGAGAGCCGGGTAAATCCCGGGTAAAGTCGGGCAATTCTGTCTATTCCAAATTTTTCGGGTAATTTCGGGTATATACCCGATTTTATCATTCGGGTAATTTTCGGGTAATATTCAAATTTTACCCGATAATTTTACCGAGTAAATTTTTACCCGGTACTATTTATTCCAAATTTACATGCCTACTTGACGCACTTGAGGTATTGTCGGAAAGCTCTTGATGAGTAGATCCGCGACATAAGATTTAATTGTGGATAGTAAATATCATTCTCCGCAATTGAATTTTAAATTATAGATACTTTATTGTCAGAATCTCTAGAATATTCCAAAAAGATTTTAGTGACAAAATATGTGCAACTAATGTGCCCTCTGTTTTTCTTTCTTTGTCTCTCAGTTAATAATTACCGAAAGGCATGTGTTAAGCAAACAACAAATGATAAAAATAACTCACCTTTAGAATTATATAGTTATAGACACCCCCCGGGGACGAGGGCTCCCTTTCTTCCCTGCCTTCTTCCTCCCCTAACTCTAACAAACAGCAATAAACCTTAGGGATTATTATCTGTGATTCAAAATTCAGTCGCAAATACGAATAGATATGGCGCAAAACACGCCTAAATTTTACGGCAAAATTAACTATCTGCAATTAATATTTGGTAAAATTAGTTGCGGATAGTGGTGATAATATTTAATTATTAGGCAAGCTATATCCTCACATATAATTATATTGCGACAACAAAGTTTAATTTTTTGTAGTTTCAAATTTTTTTTTTATCAATAGCATTACTTTTCTTATAATAATATACACTCCTATTATATGACGTGACCCCTATCTCCGATTGTTATTGTCAGAGACAAAAGCTAACCTAGGAAACTACACAGCTCGAGTAATCATGATTAGCATTGTATTTGTATAGTTGTTGTTCCATTCTCAGGAATTTGGCCTTTGTTCTTACATTGGTGGTAGTGGTCGAAGGAGCTAGTCAGGTAGCCAAGCGACATCGCAAGATGACCGTGTACCAAAAAGCACGCGACCTCATACTTATGAACCATTTTCCAAGGCCACGAGAGAGGGCGAGATGAAGGAGTTTGGATCACATGGAGAGATGGAAGACAAGGGCATTGAAATGAGCATGCTAGGCAAGAGGTGGGCATGCTGGGCTTGTTGGGCTAGCAATCGGCACGATGGATGCTCTAGGCTCGCAGTGGGCATTCTCGGTTGACAGCGGGCATGCATTTAGTTTTGATTTGGCATTGGTTGTTCGATTCTCATGTGGTATTGTGTGTTTGATTCATGGTGGCGTTACATGTTCGATACACATGGACAAGCACGAAGCCACCTAAGGCCCAGGGTGGTGGGCTCCAGCCCTTCTAGCCCAAGGTGGGCCATTGTATTTTTTAGCCCATAATATATATATATATATATATATATATATATATATTTTATCTTTTTCTATTTTTATTTTGAATAGCCCCCTCTAAACCTTTTAATTTTTATCCTACTACCACTCTTATCAAAATGTATTACCACAAGCTCCTTCTACAGTTAATTTCTGGCTCCGTCCCTACACATGGCACTGGGAGTTCGATTCTAGATGCGTGTTTGATTCACAGGGCGTTGGTTCGACGAGGCTATACTAGGGTTTATAAATTATTTGTAGATTTTTTTTTACATCTTTTGATTTTTTTTTAAATTTTTTTTTTAAAGGGAAAAGGATTAAACATGTACCCAAAAGCAATGTGAATAATACTTGCACAGCCACATGTCAAAATGGAATTGGCCGAAAGTTTTAGAGAGTAATAAATGCCTTTCTACGTCGGTTGAGTGCTGTTAAAAGTTATGGCGATTAAGAATTTGACAAATGTTTTTCCCCACAATTTAAAATACAACACAAATCTGTAATTTGCGAAGCTGCCAAATTTTTATCCTTTTTGTCACTAGTTTGTGAAAATTTCAAGTAATTACTTGATATGTTTGACCACTCATTTAATATTTACAACAAATTATTATATTAATAAAATTATTTAGATATTTTGTTATATTATTTAAAAGACTAAATATTTATATAAATTAGATGTTAAAAATAGACATTCACTACGATTTCTCTTATATATATTCATGGATTTCTTACTTTATGAGCTCACATAATTTTCTACCTAGATATATAGTTGTAAATAATCATATGCACAGAAGCTTGTAAATAAATGTCCCTACGTCTGATAAAGAGTGGGAACATTTTTTAGCGTATATATAAGAAAATAATGCTAAATAATAATAATAATAATAAATTAGTTAGAAAAACTTAACCAGAATGATGTGTTAATTTTTTATGAAATAAAATTAAAACAAGGACATATTTTATAACCAATAAGTGACTGTCGTATCATTCTGATTAATTTTTTATTTTTTTGTCAAAATTTCTAATCATATAACATTGATATATATATATATATATATATATATATATATATATGTGTGTACATTGCACTAATATATACTTCAGGATTTTTTTTTTTAATTTTTCCTAGAGAAGGAATTTAACGAGGCACCACTCTCGTAGGTAGACCCTATAAGATAGTTTTCTATGTTTTTTTTTTTATTTCTTTCGTCATTTTTTGGACTACTTTTCATGAACTCTATGTAATTTACTTTTTATTTTTAATAATATACTGGTCTAGTATAGAGAAAGACAGGATCAACCTAATTAGTTATAAGTCATCATATTTTCATACATGTGCTAACATTGTTAATCTACGTTCCTATATCGTTCAATTTAATTAAAAAATAAAAATAACACTTACTTACAAAAAAAACAATGATAACATAGTGGAAAGCTAGGGGAGAGCACAAGTTCCCCAATTGCAGACTCGGTTATACGGCATAGTTTAGGTATGTAAAACATTATTCTCGTGTCACATATATATCTTGCAACCGCGTTGAGTACTGAATGTGTGGAAAAGGCATATCTTGTTATTGATAGGCCTTTTGTGGTGAGACACATTTGCTATTGATATCTTTTGTCGCGTTTGTTTGTTTGTTTTTTTTGAAAACATATATTTTGTCGCTTTTGAATGAGAATCAGAGAGTATTAAAAATGTGTGAAACGGACAAATTATATGAACGCAAAATATATACACACGCATATTATTGTCTACATGTTGTCTAGACAAAGCCACGTGTAGTTGTGAGAGAGGCAAAAGATAAATTTGAACTAAAAAAAATCACGCAATTACTGAGCTTGGTGGTGGTACGTGTTGTTTCGTTGCGAGATCCAGAAATGAAGCAGTCCACACACTAGCTCGAGAGTTCTATAACCTTACCTTCTAATATGTACTGGTTTCATGAGTGCCCATCTTGTATTTCTGGTTGCATCAAATATGATTATTAATGAATACCAGTCTTTACCTAAAAAAAAAAAAAAAAGATAAACATGATTCTTGGAGAAAGACAAAGGTAAAAGTAAAAGATAGAAAATGACAAAACAAATTTCTGCTCACTTTGATTAAATTATTATAGCCTTAAAAAAAGACAAAACAAAAAAAAACAAAAAAAAAAAAAAACAGGAAAAAAAGTGAACAAAAACATCACTGCTTGCTCATCAGCTGCTTATACAAAAGGATAAAAAAAAAAAAAAAAAAAGACAGAAAAAAAAGTGAGCAGAAAAATCACTGTTCATACATCTTTATTATACATCTTTATTATATAAGGTAATAGATAATAGATATATAATTGTCTTTTCTTTTTTATTTATTTCTTTACATAGTCTACAATGAAATTGAAAGCGTTGCCACTCTTTATCAGCCACGTACACGGGAGGCATTTATTTACAAGTTTTGTGTATATTAAATTGCATTCAACCATATCTTTTTTCTCTGGAAACATTCAACCATATCTAGTACTATTGCTCAACAATATTTTACCTAGCTGCTTGTGACTTCAAATTGAATGGTTAACATTGAAGGAAACATGAGTAGCTTTTTGGACTGATATTGAACACACTACAAGAAATTTCGTTTTCAGCGACCAAAATTTTGGTCGCTGAAAATCTGTTTTTGGTCGCCGATAATTATCGGCGACCAAATTGGCGACCAAAAATTTGGTCGCCGATACTTCGTCGCCGATAATTATCAGCGACCAAATTTTTTGGTCGCTATTTATCCGCGACCAAAATTTTGGTCGCAGATTTGGTCGCTATTTTTGGTCGAAAATTCGATATTTTTTGAATTCAAAAAGTATCGGCGACCAAAAATTTCAAAATTTGGTCGCGGATAATCAGTATCAGCGACCAAAATCGGTCGTTTCAGCGACCAAATTTGGTCGCTGATTTTTAGTATCAGCGACCAAATTTGGTCGCCGATGCTTTTATTATCGGCGACCAAAATTTGGTCGCCGATAGTCCCAGTTTTTTTTTTTTTTTTTTTAATATAAAAACAAAAAAAAAAAACAAAATTCATATGTGTTTTGATATATTTAAAAATACGTAATTCTGCTAAAGATGCATAAATAATAATCATATCAGTTAATATCCAAAGTAGCATATATATTAAGAGAAATATTTACATAAATATGTCACTAATATAATGTGCATAAATATCATAATATAAATAAAATATGCCAATTGACTAGTCGCCTAAGTTTGCATCATCTTGATCCTCTTCTTCCTCGTCCTCGTCATCATCATTAACTTCTGCGGTCCGAGGAAATCGTCGAAGTCCTGAAGTAGACATAGTCGGTGGTGACGGGATCTGGCGACCTCGAACTGCCTGTGGAAAATGCTCTGCCATATATCTGAAGAGGTGCACATAATCAGCCTTTATACTTGCAACTTCTGCATTCAGCGCGTCAAATTCGGCCTTCGAAGCCGACTGCTCGGAAGAGGACTGTTGTGACGAGCTACCACGTTGGTCAATGACGGACTTCCGAAGGGTCGGTCCAATGCCAGTGATGTGACGACCTGCAGACTTGACAACTTCAGACATTATCTCCTTATCGGACTTTTGGTTAGCCATGTCCTGTGTTGCCTGTGACTGTCGAGTTTGTGACATCTTCTCCTGTATAAAAACACGAGCAAATTAAAGATGTTTAGCGAGATTTGTTTTCGTAAAACATAATCTAAATTCATGTATAAAAGACAACATATTAAATACAATACTTACAAATCGAGTCTTCGCTACCTCCGTAGTCCACTTGTCCTTATTTGTGTGCCTTTCTTGATAGTTGTCAATAGGACTTTGAAGTTGGCCCTGCGTGTCCCTCTGCAATATTTAAATATTTTTGAAATTAAAAACTATATAATGTTCATTTAATACATATAATTGTATATAATAAAATATCAATACCTTCTGAAAACGATAAGCGGCAAAGGACTTAGCACCGTGTCTTGGCTTCGTTTGCTTCTTCTCGTAGTTGGACTTGTTCTTCTTAGATAATCTCTGCATTTTTTACAATTTACATTAGCAAAATGAGAAATTATAGAATATTGAAAATACTATAAATTTTACCTCAAATCGTTCAGAGTGTATGTGTGTGATATAACGCTCCCAAGTCTCGAGGTCACAACTGTGATGGCGAAGGTTCTTCGCCGCCTCTTCGCCATGCTCGTCAACCATGTTCTTCCAATGCGTGTGCAAATCGTGCTTCCACTCGGCGAGAGACTTTCTCGCTTGACGTTCCACGCTGGCCCGAATCTCCACTGAGTCTTTGAGCTCGAACTGATTGTTAATTCGTGGCCATATACAGTCACGATCCTCGTTAGACTGGTCGGTCCACTGGAAAAGGTACGGCTTCAGTAGACCGCGAACGATCATGCCGATGGCATTGTTGAAGTGCGGTGCCTCATCGCCGACAGCTTTGAATGTGTCAGTCTCATCAAACTCCACTTGAACTTTGCCGCCGTCTTTTTGCATGCGGTACTGCTCCAATGTCAATAGCTTGTTTGCTTTTCTTCCTTTTCGCTTTTTATTGCCTGTAGTCGTCCCTGTTATTTATTATGATACAAAAATTAAATAAAATAATTAATTATGATCCAAATATAACATTTAAAAGTCTAAGTTGGGTTTATTTTAGATAATAATACCAGACTCATCGCACTGTGATGGAATTCGACGGGGGCGATCAGGATCCTCGCCTCCTGCATCACCGCCATGAGAAGTCGCACTGAAGCGAGAAGTAGGGGCAACGGTGGTCATCACAAATAAAAATACCTGCAAGACATTATAGAATATGGTCAGTATAAAACGTAAAGATATTTGATAACAGAATGTTAATATAAGTTGTAATATAGTCGTTAGTTTAATGCGCAACTAATCATTATCTGAAGTGTCTGAGTTGTTATGAGTGTCTGAGTTGTGATCAGTGTCATCGTCTGTGTTGTCACTACTATCGTCATCAAAGTCTGCTTCTTCTTCTTCGTCAAGATAATTCGCTTGTGTGTCGTCTATGTCATCATCATCGTTAAATTCTTCATCAGTCTCTACGAGAGAAATGACATTATCGTCCAAGACAGGTACAGGCTGTGCCTCTGATCGATGATACTCAATATTTTCGAGTAGTGGTAGATCCACAACCAACTCAAATTGCCCCGAATATGTTTCCACATCCTCTGACACTGGCTCGCTATCTGAAGGCAAATCCCACACATTTCTTGGGTCGAAAATGTGAGCAACTCTCCAATGTGGGCCGTTCATTAAGTCTTCAGTGTAAAAGACTTGGTGTGCTTGAGTTGAGAGAATAAAAGGATCATCCTTATACCACTCCGCATTTACGTAAATGCTAGTGATATTATTGGTACTAAGTTATCTTGCTTGATCGTCTAAGATTGGTCACTAGAAATGAAACCCCAAAAAGGCCATAAAACTCCAAAGAGTACGTAGATCAGAACGTTGATCGTATTTATACCAAAGACTTCTAAAACGTTGCATCTACTAATCTTCATGTCACTAACCTAATATATTATTACAAATGACAAAAATCACATTCATTAAACAAACACCAAGACATTTAAATTTCACTAAACAAACACAACACAATTAAGCAGTGGGTATTAACTAACTTATATCTCCTATAAAAAGTTTTCTCGACTTTGGTTCAAAAATGTCAAAACTATTTGGAAAAAAAAAAAAAAAATCTTGTAAAAGAAGAAACGGCCACTCTATCTATATGCATTTGTAATTAATCAATTACTAATTAACCCGATAATGTGAGTGGCAACAAAATATTTTAAAATCTGCTAATCAAAAGTAATTTTATCTTGGCAATCATATTGATTTGTGATAAGATAATGTACTTAAAAACAACCTTGTACAACTATTTTTAATATTAGTTATTAGGTACATCTAAGAACTTGTATATAAACGTATAATATGATATAAATATGGAAGTGTAAATGATATAACTTAAGTATTTAAGTATTAAGCATCTGAAGTTCTAGTATTTAAGTGCCATCACAAAAGCACTAGAAAAACACCAGTCAAATTTTCATTCAATAATCACCTAAATTACTATCCAAAATACGTATCGATTATCATAACATTTCATCAAGATTCAAGCGCATACATTGTACAAATACTAACAACTTTTTGCTTTGAGGGTGGTAAGAAATAATAACAAAACTATAGACTTTTAACGAAGCCATTCAGGGCCACAAGGAATAAAAATACCTTGATTCCAAAATAAGGAGCAGCGGCACGTTCTAGTGAGAAAAATGCCGGCGCATCAAAGGACGAACTCACAGGGTAAAGCTAATTAAAAAAAAAAGAAAAAAAAAAGAACAACATCAACAACATAGTCAGCCAAGAGACTAATGACAACACAAAATTTCTCATTTTCCACAACGGAAGAAATAATTCTACCAGTTTACCTAAAAATCGGAAACGACCAAACAAATAACGGAAAAAAAAAAAACAAACAAAAACCAAAAGAAAAACACAACTTACCGTGAGGGGGAGGGGCGGACAGGCGCACGGCCGGAGGGGGGGGGCGGGGCGGCAAGATCTCACCGCCGGCGGCGGGCTAGGCGCGCGGAGTGGAGCTGGCGCCGGCAAAAATAACAAATTTAAACGAATGAAATAAAAAAACAGAAAAAGAAAAAAAAAACAAACAAAAAAAGAGAAACACAGGGGGGGGGGGGGGGGGGGGGGGCGGGCGGATATATACCACTGCCGGGAGGCGCACGCCGGAGGGGGGGCGGGGCGGCAAGATATACTCGCCGCCGGAGGGGGGGCTACGGCGAATAATATAAAAAAACAGAAAAAGAAAAAAAAAACAAACAAAAAAAGAGAAACACAGGGGGGGGGGGGGGGGGGGGGGGGGGGGGCGGATATATACCACTGCCGGGAGGCGCACGCCGGAGGGGGGGCGGGGCGGCAAGATATACTCGCCGCCGGAGGGGGGGGCTACGGCGAATACTATAACAAAACAGAAAAAGAAAAAAAAAACAAACTTACCAATATTCTAGGCGGCGGTGGCCGACGGCGACAGGGCGCGGTGGCCGACGGCGACAGGGCGCGGTGGCCGACGGCGACAGGGTGCGGCGGCGATGTACACAGGGCAGCTACAGGGAGGCGCGAGCGAGCTGATGAGGGAGCGCGAATGAAATAAGACGAGTTAGGGATTTGGCATAAAAGGGGCCCAATATCGGCGACCAAAATTTTTGGTCGCCGAAAACAAATATATGGTCGCTGATTCTTTACAATCGGCGACCACTTTTGGTCGCTGATTGTTTTTCATACGCGCGCGAAGTTTTTCCGCCCATTTTATCAGCGACCAAACTTGGTCGCTGATAATGTTTCATTCGCGCGGGACTTTTTTTTTCCGCGACCAAATTTGGTCGCTGATATGAAAATTTCGGCGGCAAAATATGTGATTAATTATCAGCGACCAACTTTGGTCGCTGATAAATTTCATTTCAGCGGGAAAATCTTCAAAAAAATATCAGCGACCAAATTTTGGTCGCCGATAAAATTTTAGAAGCCGGGAAATTATCGCGCCAAGACTTGCTCGCATAAACCATTATCAGCGACCAAGTTTGGTCGCCGATAACAAATTATCAGCGACCAAGTGTGGTCGCTGATATTTTTCTACATGAAATTAATCCAATTAATATCGGCGACTAAAATTTGGTCGCTGATATTATTATCAGCGACCAAAAAATTTTGGTCGCTGATACTTTGGTCGCTGAAAACCTTTTTTCTTGTAGTGACACCGTGACAAGTGGCTACGTAAAGTACAGTTAAGAAATAGTACATATATAGTTGAACGATATTCATATATATACACACACAAAAAAGCTTGTAAATAAATATGCCTCCGGCTACGTGGCTGACAAACAGTGGGAACACATTCAATTTCAAGACTATATGAACGGTAAGAAATCAATAAAGAAAAGATATATTACTATATCAAAAGTAGTGTGAGAGATATAATTTATACCAAATATACAGAGATTTGAGAATCTAATTTGGTATTTAGGGTTTTAACTCATATATATCTTGACGGTCAAAATTATTGATATCTATTTGTGTAAATAATACTAAAATGTCTACCGGAATTTGAGCTTAATTTAAATATTGAAAGAATTTCTTTCAATATTTAAATTAAGCTCAAATTCATAATATAAAGGTAACTTTTTTAATTAATATAAAATTAGATGTGAAATTTTTTAAAATACTAATCTGATGTCAGTTATCATTAGTAATGTATGAGATCTTCTTAAATGAATTCAAACATTAGATTTATCGTTAGTGGCGCGTATTAAATCTTCTCAAAATCATTGATCGTTGATTGAAAATCAAATTGTTTATAAATGAAATATTTTGATAGTAGTATTAATTTCCATACAAAAGTTTTCTTAGGTTGTGTTAAAATATTCCATAGAAAAAACCAAATTGGTAAGAATTGATATTTTCATAGAGAAAATCCGAATTAATTAGAATAAAAATATTTCATAATAATAAAATAGTTTCATAAGAAATTAATGGAAACACATAACACTCATTGATCACAACAACGTGGAGAGAAAAAAGTTGAGAATTAATAATATTCAATTTGATATAAAAGCAAATTCTTTAAAATCAGCAAATGTATAACAAAAGAATTAAAAAAAGGAAATTGGCTTAATAATTCTGGCATTCATATAGGGGTAAAAACGTAATAAAAAAAATTCTATAATTCAAGAAAAAAATGAACATTAATGAGAATACAAATAATTTTCCCAAATGAATTTGTAAAATATCTCATTTCAATTTCTAATAGTAGATCACAATGTAACTACCAAGATTAATATTTCTATATAATAATAGGTAACTAAACTAAAAATTTAATCAATTAGTTATTTTTTTTTCAAAGTTATTGGTAAAGAAGTTTCATGTAAACGATAAAATTGAATATTTAATTACAAGTAATTTTTAAAATTAGAAATTGAAGTTGCTTAAAAAGCATCTTGAAAAATCTGGCCTCTGGCCTCAAAATGTTTATATATATATATATATATAACGTCACATACGTCAAAAGAATATACCTCTCATTAATCTAGTAATTTGAAAAAAAAAATTGTCAATTTATATTCTCTTATTATAAAATTAACAATAATGAAAAGTCAAATTTAAATTATTTTTATTATAAAATATAGTTTGGATTCCTATTTGATATTTACTTTAGGCCTAATTAAATAATTTAAAAATGATATAAGGATTTGGTAGGTCTGCTTCTTGAAGAAGTATGTAACCATATCTGCTTCTTCGTAATATAATTTGAGAAGCATATTAAAAATTGTTTCTTTTTTGTACTAAAGCTGTTTCTTCATTTTAAATTACTAAAATATCATTAATTAATTATCTATCTTCTACTAATTCATTCTTTAAAACTATTTTTGATGATATACATATCTTCAATATTCTTACAATAATTTTAAAAATAAAGTAATCGAACGTCCTACTTGTTTATAATTTCAATAATTTATTTCTTTAATACAGTTTAAAGCACTTACTTCATAAACACAATAATACCAAACTGCTCTCGATGGCTTTTACAAAAGTAACTCTATGAAACGTTATTCTCGTGTCCCATATGATATGCCGAAGGAAAAAGGCATATCTTGTAATTGATGGGCATTCTGTTGTGAGACGCACATTTGCTATCGATACCTTGTGGCGTGGTTTTATTTATTAATTTTTTTAATCTTTTTTAATCTCTTGTCGCTTTTGAATTGAAAGTAGAGAGGGTATATATATATATATATATATATATATATATATATATATATGGAAGAGTCTCAATGGAAACACAGACATAATGTCTTTTTAAGTAATAGGACCCATTAAAAGTAAATTTAATATTCCAAAATTCTGATAAAAAATTTTCCACGAAGACTTTTCCTAATATATAAAATTGTTTGTTTCCCTACCTTATCTTCGTTGAAAAGAACAAGTATAGCTGTGGAATGGACAAATTTTTATCATGCTTGATTGAGTAAAGATAAAAACATAACAATCATAGTTGGGACCAAATTTCTTAAAATCAAGCCATTAAATTGGGCAGCTGTTCGTAGGCCCTTGCTTCTGAGAAAAACCCTGTAAATGTTTTATAAAATTGTAAACATATTTTGAGACTTTGAGTTACTAATTCTAATTTATATGCTACAAATTATTTCGGCTAAATTCTATTTTAGCCGTCATAGTTTCGAAACGTCTATAAACAAACGTCACTGGTTTTATAAACTTTCAAGTTAAATAAGATAGTTTGATTTAAAATAAAGTTTTAATCTAAAATATAAGTAATCTTTTCCATATTTTACAGACAAAGACCGACTTAAACTAAATAATATATATATATATATATATATATATATATATATATATGCAGCTGTGATGCTCCACAAGAGACCAACGTGTCAGTGGCTACTGGCTAGTATCAAATTTCAATGCCGATATGTCATTTTAGTAAAAATTAATGTCCGGTTGAGAGTATGAGATATTGGACCGTGTATTAATAGAAAAATTAAATATGAGCTGTAATGACTCATAGCGAAAAAACTGAAATATTAAATCCTATTTGGGAAATACCAAAAACTTCTCTAAATTCTTACGAAATTCCACAAGTATTAATACCTTAATTTATCATAATACAAAAATTATTTTTTGATTTTTTGAATCACTCCAATAAGAAATGCTATAATCTTAAATTAAATTAAATAATCGAATAATATATTTTGTATTATGATAAATTTTGAAAATATTCGTAAAATTTCCGCAAAAAATCATGAAAAGTTTTGGCATTTTCCCCTTTGAAAAATGCATTACGAGTTTGACAAATTATTTTCAGGCCGTAATGCATTATCATCTAGAAGTGTGTAAATTTGTACAATCTGTTAGATAATTTATGGAGGCCACTTTTGCTCGCCACATGCTCAACAGTTTTGGTATTAAAAAAAAAATGGTGAATGAAACATGGACCAGTAAAAAATTTGAAAGGCTGAGATTGAAGACAGTGACAAACAGCTCGGTAAAGCCCTGTTAAGCATTACTAGATTTAGTGAAACCTCTATAACTTATAAATTTTAAGATTATATAAATTTATTAATTCAACGAATTATTAACTTATTGATAAATTAATATAAAGTATTATTTATTTATAAGTTTATTACGATATTTTTCTTTTTATCTGAATATGTGTCATGTTTAACATAGTTTTATAAACTATTATTATTATGATATCATATATTTGTTTAGTAAATCTGCATCACATTAATTTTTTTAAAAATAAGCAGTCCACAAAATGGTCTAAATAATGTTGCAAATTTTAAACTATTCTATATTAAGAAATCATTAGTTTATATATTAAGTAAATTGTAAGTATTTTGTTGGTAATGTATTATCTTGTACATTTAACGAATTATCAACTAGTACATTAAATCTAAGTTGAGACTGATTAATAATATTATTTAATCAAGTTTATTAATTTATTAAATGGGTTTTTTATTCAATACAATCGATGTATTGATGCGCTTTGAATCGAAAGTGATTATAACATATTAAAATATATTTAATATGTCTTGTTATAATAACTTAACTTTTTGTTACTTTTGTCTTTTTTAATTTGTTATTTTAGTTTACAAATACAGCTGAGAAAAAGCTTTTGTACTAACTATTATACGCAGAATCTTGTAAATAGATGCCTCTGGCCACGTGACTGATAAAGAGTGGGAACGCTTTCAATTTCGACGTGGACTGCATAAAGAAAAGAAAAAAAAAATAAAGACAAAACATCTATATCAGTACATTAATTAGTGGTGAGAATTATATTATATATGCCTATGAATATACTTCACATTGGTATAATATGTCCGTTACGCACATTTTTAATACTCTATTTAAAATTCCCACTCAAAAGCGTCAAGATATATGATTAAAGAAAAACGTGGACAAGATATGAACAAGAAATGTGTAGTAAAGTCTCACCACAGAATGGCTATCGATTTCAAATATTACATGATATATGCCTTTTCCACACACCGTGTGTGGTGTGGTCAATTGCTCCACACATATGGGACAAGAGAATAGTGTTTTACACGTTTAATTACGTTTGTAAAAGTCATATTGCAACAATTCTACTAGTGTAATAGAATACTGAGACATATATAGTGTGCGTACGTGTACGTGTGTATATATATATATAAATATAATATTAGTATATATTATATAGAATTAATACACAATATATATATATATATATATAAAATGAGCTAGATATTTATAACTGTATCTTTTTTCTTTTTTGTTTTTTTTTTTTCTGGAAATAACTGCATCTATATACATATATATTATAATATACTTCTCAGTAGTCTAGTACAGCGACAATTTTTATTGGCATATCAGCATATGCATGATAGTCACGTGCAAGTAATTACTATATGTAAGTACTTTTTAAGTTAATCCTTGAAAAATCTCTGCTTGTTTTACAATTTCTAAATAATTGCTATATTATTAAAACAAGAAAAATTATAAAAACTAGTCATTTTACTTATATGATGTAAAAATATGACCAATATTTTAATTTATTAAAAAATATTAATTAAGTAATTATAGAAGATGAAGTTCATCTATGCATCTTGTAATTAAAATCATGGCTATATATTTTCTTAATTTTTTCAAACACTGGGTATAATTTAAAAAGAAAGTATTTTCCAACATGGCCTAATTACCTAATTCACCATTTTAAAAATCAATTCGAAAATATCACTGAAATTAAATTTATTCAAACTTGATGCGTAAAAAGATACTTTTACCCTCAAATTAAACTGGATTATATATATATATATATATATATATATTTAGATGATTCATATCACTAAATGTTTTGAATAATGTTTTAAGAAAATAGTCAATATTTACACTAATTAAGGGAATCGCTTTTTTTTTTTTAATAATATGATATGATGTTGTAATTTTACCTTTATGCCCTTAATTATTTATGGAGTAATGACTAATTTCTTGATTTTTGAAAACTTTGGGCATTTCCTTAAAATATGGACAAAAAAATGACCAAATACAAATAGGCCCACTAAACTGTTTAAAATTTCAATAACACTCTAATTTGATAAAATATTAACAAACATTACCGAACATACATAAAAAGAAAAGATAAGAAAAAAAAAAAAAAGAAACCCACAAAACTAAAAGGTCTATTTGGTATTTAATTAGCCATTTCTTGGTTCATATTTTAAAAAAATGGCCAAAGTTTCTAAAATCATACTTTATTAGCCATTAATACATAAGAGAATTAAGAAAATAGAGGTAAATGCACGTCATCCTGTAGTTAAAAAAATGACTAATTTTTTAATTAATTGAAATGTTGGCCATATTCTTAAAACACCATTCAGATAATGGCTATTTACTCAATTATCTCTGTAATACTAAATCCAAAAATCAAATCGAACAAAATCATTTCACCAAAAAATAAAAAACCTAGCTCTCATCCCCCACACTCCACCCCATACATGTGACCCATGACAACCCCTCCCCCCCTCTCTCCCCCTTACTTTCCCCTCCAGAGAAACCCTACCTCCGTGCGAACCTTGAACATAAGCTCAAGCGACCAACAACCTTGTGAACCATACCCGTACAATGAAGCTCTAGCCTCCGCGCGACCCTTGAAACTCTTAATCCTAGCGAACTACAAACTTTCACGCGCAAATAACTACTCGCACGACACACTCTACCGCAACCCATGTCTTAAAAGATTAGCAACCTAATCTGCGAAGTCCTCATTCCCCCTTGGCGACCCATGACCTTGCGACCCCTACTTACATAGCGAGATATAGCCTCTGAGCAACTGCCAACACCTTGAATCTTGGCGCAAACTAGCATCCCCCCTCCCCGTGCGGGACATGCTTCGGCAAAAAGACCTCCGGCCTCCACATGACAACCCTCTAAGGACTTTTTATATTTTTTATTGGGAGAAAAGAAAAGTGAGAACAAATACATATATTATTTGGGTTCTTTTTAGAATAAAAGAATGATGGTGTAATTAATCAAAATATTATGAAACATTGTGGTCTAAATTTAATTTAATTGAACATTGCTCTGCTATAAAAAATTTGACAAACTCGTAACGAATTTCACAAATTTTGTAACAGGCAAAATTTTGGGACATATGGGTAATTGTATGGTCAGTTGGGTTTTGAATTTTAGTGCTAATAATTATTTTTTTAATTTCTCAAATTTGTTGGCTTGCTCTTTAAAACATGGGTCAAAAAATGACTAGATGCCGACTGACCATGCATTGCGTTTATAGATTTTAATATCTTCTCTTTAAATTAAAAGATTGTTGACCATTTTATTAATAGACTAGAACTTTTGTTGTTGAGACGTATACATTTTATATTTTCATGATATCATATTCTTTATTGATATTATAGAACTCTATGAAGTTTTAAAATTAATTAAAAAATTATAATGCATAATCTTCAAATGCATCAAAAGAATTTGCAACAATTAAAAAGTGCGACAAAATTCTTGCGGCACCTTGAAAAGTGATGTCCTTATGTGTCTCATTTAATTTGTAATATTGACCGTTGTGACACTTTAAAGTGTTCTTATTTACAACATTAGATATTGTTTACACAGAAGTGTTGAATAACATAAACTATGTGATTTGGAATATAAGAAGTTTGAATTTTATTAACAACTGATGCTAAAAAAATAAAAACACTAAAGTTAATGCTGAAAAGATCAAATTTCACAGATAGTGTTAAATTATAAACTTTTCATAATCTCATGTGAATGATAGCTATTGTTTAGGCTAAATTCAATCAAACATGTATTTTACTCCACTTAATCATACCTCATAAAAAGTTATTCATGAAAATTTAATTAGGATCTAGTAGTGCGATTCTCTTGAAATTTAGATACAAAATTTCGTAGTTGAAACCTTTAATTCTTTTGCTAGTATTTTACTCCAATTAATCATACTTCATAAAAAATTATTCATGAAAATTTAGGATCTAATAGTACGATTCTCTTGAAATTTAGATACAAAATCTCGTAGTTGAAACCTTTAATTCTTTTGCTAGTAAAAAAGTTCTCAAGTTTTTAATGTGATCGGCAACACTTAACTTTTCAATTGTAGAATTATGTACGCATATATATGACGTATGACATTATTTTGTTATAAATCGACATATTTTTTGTAATGACAGAAAGAATGTTTTTAAAAGTTTAAAATTTCACCACTATTTTAGAAATAAGGTAAATAAGTTTATAAAAAAGGTAAATAAGTTTATGAAAAGATAATACTACTTAGGTTAACCATACATTCGTTTTAGGGTTAGGTTAGGTGGTTTTACACTTTTACACCAGCTCTCTTTTGAAGCATTATTTTGTAATAAAGAACAAGAAATCATGATTGAGTTCATATCTTCTCTACATTCTCATAGAGTTTCTTTTATGCATGCAACTATTTCTTTTTATTGGATGTGGAATCCATGGGTTGCTCTTCTACGCTAGGCTAGTTGGAATGTGGTAGTGCTAAGTTGGTGAAGGGGGTTGAGAAGGAAAGCGCCCAGTAGGTAGTCAGTATGACGTTGAATATTACGCATAGGCGAAACGGAAGGTACCAAGGCAAGCTTGCGGCATAAGATCCGAGAAAGATTGCACTATGGACTACACAAGTAACACAATGCCACTAATATCGGGGTTGGGCTTGGTTAGGAGAAGAGCAGACACCTTCGGACCATGATTGGCTTCTTGAAGAAAAAGAGAGTTGGATACCATTAAGTAAGTGGGTGCGCCCATGCTTATGTCACTGGTGCGAGCGAGGAGCATCAAGGCTATCTTTCAGCTATTTTCCTTACTACGGGGGTGGCATCATCGTCAAACTGCTAAGGGCAACCTAAGAAGATAAAGCAAGCATCCATGTCAGCAACATCACAACAGACCTTATCTTGATAGTTTTTACCAATAGAGAACAAAACCATACACATATCAATAAATTTAATCTCTGCACCCTTCTTAATTTGCCCGATCTTATACAGTTGGAAATCTTGGACAAGAAGGCGGGACAAAATGTTATCACTCAACCCGCTATGGATAATAACATCACAAACTCACTTGTTAATGGTGCAGCGAGTGCACAAGATACTCGTTGTGGCGGGTTTAAGTGCCGAGGCATGAGGAAAAGGCATTGAACAATACAATAAACCATTTCTCCTTCATCACCCTCAAGCATTTCAACTTATTCGGGCTGGGAAATGAGTGAATTATCATCAAATGGTTCGTTTGGGTAATTATTGGCAATATTAGCTTGGTGTCGATTAGGACAATGGTTTGAATGATGGCTCAATAAGTTGCAGCGGAAACACTTATCACCATAAGGACAGAGATAAGGATTGGGCGGTTGTGCAAGGTGCAAAGGTGGTGGTGACAACCCTAAGGAGGATTAGCCATCAGTGCTAGGTTGAAACGGGGACAACGACTAAAATGAAGATAATGTAAGAGCCGAGGAAGAGCCCAGAATGCCCCTTGGCAATTAAAGGCATCTCATAGTATTTGTGCGAGTTGCTTCTCTGCACGAAATACGAGACCTCCTAAAAAGAAGAAATGGCCTTCAACTCAAGATTTTCTTATATTTCTTCATGGAGCTTGCTGATATAACTTGCTACTTGTTGGTCTTCAGTCTCCTGAAGGTTGTTGCGGGCACTAAAGCGAAGAATTTGAACGGTGTTTTTGTCTATTGAACGAGTCCGTTGGCGACACGACATATATTTTTGATACAAGACGTGAGCATAATCGGCGGGGAAGAATTAGCCCCGTAAGAGTTGCTTCATTTGATTTCAATCAAAAGTAAGAATGTTGCCTTTACGGCAACAATGATAGTTGATTTGTAACAACCAGGTAGCTACACCGTCGCTAAGTTAATACGCAACCAAACTCTCTTGCTGTTATATGTCCATATACTCAAAGAATTTATCCACGATTTGAAGCCAATCCAAGAAATCCTCGATATGTATATAATCTTCAAGATGAGGATTGTCAATTTTATAGCCATAGTGGAAAAAATCACGAGGTGGAGCACGACAATACTTGATAAGGGCCTTGTGCGGAGAAGTTTCATCGTTGGACTCGTAAGCTCGCACAACCCAATAGCGTTGGTGATGGTTAGGAAAACCCCAAGCTCATCGAAGTCGGAGTCTGTTATACTCGATGGGGATAGATAGCGCCAACATCGATAGGTTGAATGGTAGTGACCTAGTGGCAGGATTTGGAGGCTCAGTTGGGAGTGATTAGTGGGGTGACCATACCAGTCACATCGTGGGAGATCCGGATGTGGTTTGCGTATTTTGGGTGCTTGACCGATAAACCCTATAGAATTGCTTAGATATTATTTTCTTCTATAGTTTTTTGCTCATTTTTCTTGAGTGTAATTCTAGATCACTGTATTTCTTTTCTTTTCTATTAATAAAATTTATTTTTGAATTTGTGGAATCACGAAGAAAGACCAATCTAGTTAGAAAGCCGCCCTAGATTCAGGCATGTGTCAATGTTCCTAATTCCTAATTTCTTTCATTAAAAAAATTATTTTATAGCAGTCTTCATTTATTTTAAGTAAATTTTATGATTGGGCACTAATTCATCATCTAGTAAAAAATATATACATATATATAAGGCAACACCGAGAGTAACACAAATTGTTATTATCACGCTAATTTACAGATAATATTTCATCATCATTATTTGCGATACTAGGATATCAATCCAAACTACTCACCATTTTAAAACACTTGTAAACAGGTCTGGCTGAAGATCATCATCCATGATATCTAAGCCTATGGCATTATAAGAACATGTGCTTTGTGAATATAACTCTTCTATAGGACACTGAAATTTCATGCTTTGTAGGCACATCAATTGACCTTCGCATACTTCAAAGACGTCAGCATGTTGGAACAATGTTGCATCCTCAAACATTCCTTCAATATTTTTGCTTGTCGCGGATGAATCCGTGGCAGGAGATCTCAAATTGAAGCCCGCGGTACTGCTGCTAGGCACTCCATCAGCCAAACAGCCAATACTGCAGTCAAGAGACGCATGGCGAATGTTAAATCGACCCATTTTCGAGGCAATCTTGTTGAGTACCCGGGCTGATGATGAAGGAGAACTACTAGACCTTGAATACGCTTGATCAGAGTAAGAAATATTGGTCCTTATAGTGGCACTACTAGTTATAGTACCACCACTACTGATACAAGTCCCTTCTGATGAGTTTGGCAAAATTAGATCCATACTGATAGTGTTATTATCATCAAAGCATTGCAAACTTTGCGTTAGATCTATGTCCACCGTGTTTGCACTGTGATAAGTACTTGCAACGCTATTTGTTGTGCCTGAAATATCTTGTTCTATACTGATCGGAGAATTGTTTTCACCATTATCTTCTGTTGAAGCCCGCTTTGCGGCCAAGGGATGCTCCTCGATAATATTAGTATGATTGGCTACGCAATTTTTCAAATGCGTGTTCCAGTGGTTCTTGATTTCGTTGTCTGTTCGCCTATACAGGTGCCTAGATATGGTTGCCCACCTACAAAGAAATATGAAATTAACAAAATTATTTTAGCATTCAAAAATCCATTGTTGTACTTGGTGGTAGATATGCATGTTCTGATGAGCTAATAATGGAGTTAAAATATTTAGGGTAGGTTTGGTGCACTGTATGAGTCTATCGTATTGTATTAGAGAACACAATATAATATTTGGCATGCCCAATTATATAATTTATTTGACAATATACAAATTATACATACTTATACACATATAAAATAATGGAGCACAATATAATACGGTGAACTAAACGTGCCCACAAACAAAGATAGAAGATAGAAGAAGAGTTTCATATGCTTGAGCTTAATGGGAACTTAGGTAAAATAAATATATAGAAGAAAATTATTATTATTGCCAAGAATAAGACTTCTAGTTGAAGCACTTTTAATCGTAACAATGCTTTCATTTATAACGTTTGTTGTGACAGAAAGTCATATTTTAAAGTAAGTCTGATGTTTTTTTTTTTTTTGTCTACAAATTAAAATGTTGACCTATTAGTTACAATAAATTTCATTTTTTTTTATTTGAATTATAAATTTTCAATTTTATTCGTAACTTCTTGTTGTGACCACAAATCATGTGTTTGTATTGTACAGTGGAACTGATTGTTTTTCTCTTCAAAAAAAAATAAAAATAAAAATAAAAAAGAAAAAGGACACGGAAGATAAACTGCTCTTACCATAGCTTTCACTACATGGCCGGAGATTATATTGAAATAACTCATAATTCATAAACAACCATTTGTAGAGATATGGTGTTTGAGACTGAAATTCAGTTGGTATTTGCCAGAACACGAAGTAAATATATATATATATATATATATAACCCAGGTGTTTGGGAGAGTGAAATTAGTTGTGTCAATTATGTATTTATATTATATTATATATATATATATATATATATATATATATATTATATACCTGTTTCCTAGAACAGCGTGGAGACGAATAATGGTTTGCTCTTCTTCTGGAGTGAATTCTCCTCTCCTAATTCCAGGCCTCAGGTAGTTTGCCCATCTCAATCTGCAGCTCTTCCCACACCTCATCAGACCTAATTAATCATTCAACCACTAATCATTTCTCAGTCGAACTTACAATAATATGAGGATTGATTAATTATCATGTGCGCTTATCATCATAATATCGACTTGATTCTAGTGAATCTGGATGCTAAAAAAAAAAACTTCATCCTAGTAATTATATGTCACATTATAAAGCTTTGAAAATTAGCAGCCCTAGTAGCTTCTAGCAAGCGAAACGACGTCGGTCGAGACGGACCCGCTTTCTGGGGCAAAAGACGCCAGCCTCCTTCGCCGTGTCTTTGAATGTAAGAGAGAAGCTTTCTGTCTTCCTCTTTCGTCCAAACGCCTTTCTTCAGTCGTTGCATGATTGCAGCTGGGTGACCTTCCTAGCTATATATGACTGCTTGTTTTCCGATCTCTTGTATTTATGTTGCAGGGATAAAAAAATATAGTGTGGTTCTTAAACCTGAGTTCATGTGGTATATAACCTTCCATGTGCAGAGGCGGAGCAAGAAAATATCCTAATTAATGGGGTAGAATTCAAAGTAAAATTTGATTAAATAAATAAATAGAAAATTTGTAATAATAATAAAATAAATAAATAAAACCTTAATGTGACTACATTTCAAAACAACAAAACAACAACAAAAATAAAGAGAGTATTTATTGAGCAGACAGTTATTTTTAAATGATATTTTAAGAAAATATAGCCAACGTTTCAATTAATCAAGGAAATAGTCATTTTCTTAACTGCATGAAATATGGTTGTGTGATGTTATATTTGTGCCCTTAGTTCTTCATGGTGTTGATGGCTAGTTTATTAATTTTTAGAAACTTTGAATTTTTTCTTGAAACATGCGCTAAAAAATGATTATATACCATATAAACAAAAAATATATATATATAATTGAGTAAATAGTCATTTTTTGAATGATATTTAAGAAAATAGCCAATGTTTTATTTGATTAAGAAATTAGTTATTTTCTTAACTATATGACTGTGTACATTTACTTTTATATTCTAAGTTATCTTATGTATTAGTGATTAATAATTTAATTTTTTAAAACGTTCGTCATCTTTTAAAACATTGACTAAGCAATGACCATACATCGAATAAACCCTTTAAATAATTGTCCAACAATTTAGAATCTTTATAAAATACTCATTTAATTTAATTACTTATTGGTTGGTAATTAACACAACTATTAAAAAGGGAGAATTGAAAAATAAAGTCATTCTTAATGCCACTTAATATATAATTTATACCACAAGTGGTGTGCTCCTTTTATTTCTATCTTAAGTTTGTAGTGTAAATTTTAGAATATAAATTAAAAGTGCAACACATATCATATATAGATTATCAATATGTCATTAAACGGGGCATTCTTCAAAATTCCCGTATAATTGAGTACTTTTACGATTATTTCAAAAAAATTTATTTTTATTTCAAGTATAGTATAAAATTCAGCGACTTTTGTACTTCATTTATACATTTAAGCCTACAAATATTGTCGGGAATTCTCAATTATTGTGATGACATTTAAATTTTAATTTTTAGTGTAGACAAAACCAAAACTTACTAAAAATAAGTTTTTAAAAAATTTGAGTGCTGCAAGCTTATCCACTTGTCCCCGCCATATGGTCATACATTTATTTTCATGTACATATATAGATAAATTGAACATATATGTGAACATGTATATATGAAGAAGAAATGGTCCAGTGCAGTACTAATCAATAATGCTGGCGTGACAATGTCTAGCTTTCCTTTATCAGGAAGACATAAATGCGATGTTGGAATCAAAATATTGGCAATCACAAATAATTATCCATAACAAAAAGAAAAAAAACGATTTTGATTTATTATATTGTCAAGCCGTTTCGAAATATCACGTGTTTCACGATTTTTTTTTTTTTTTTACTAATTGTAGCTCATTGTTGTTAAATACTTTTGTCGATGTTTTGATGTGGGACATAGTTTTAGATAAATGAGACAATATTGTGATATTTCATTTTGGCTGGCGAAGTTCTGCTGTATTTGGTTGGACCAAAACAATCACTCATATCTCCAGACTTATGTGTTGATTCTTTTAAGCCGTCCAATATCTCAAAATT
Organism: Boehmeria nivea var. tenacissima; assembly: GCA_018132145.1. Taxonomy (NCBI): domain Eukaryota; kingdom Viridiplantae; phylum Streptophyta; class Magnoliopsida; order Rosales; family Urticaceae; genus Boehmeria; species Boehmeria nivea. Next base: position 7,802,561 of record CM030882.1, read on the forward strand.
TTATCTGTTTGAAATAATAATACTAATAATAATAATAATACCGGACCAATTACATTTCGAGAAACTAGAGTGAATATTCAATTTTTAATTCTTAAATTAAATAAATATTCAATTCTTTAAAAAATATAATAAAATATCTAGATGATTGAATTAAATTGATGATAATTGACTTAGTGACCAATTAACGCTATTTTATCAAAAAATAAGTGATGAATTTGCAAGTTATGTAATTACTTCAAAAACTAGATATTATTTTTATCGTTGTATAAATTTTAAACATTTGCTTACTTTATCTTTTAATTTCTGACCCTTTTGAAGCCTACATTTTAAAAAATTTAGTCATTATTAGGTAAAAAAAAGGGGGGTAGGATTTTGAAGAATACTCTATTCTTGACATAAAAATAATTTGTACTTTATATGTATTGCATTTTTAATTTATGGAGAGTTCTGTGGTGGGAAATGTTATAAAAACAGACCAATGGGGTACAAAATAAGTGTTGTTATTGGCTCGTAGTGAGGGCGTACAGTGGTTAACTATTTTTCCTACAACATACAATACTATTCTATATTTTTATTCATTTTCTTTTCTTATTTCTTTTTCTTCATCTTCCTTGCCTCCAATCCATTGACGATCTGCAACGAACAACTCTTCTCGTAAGAAAAAGTTCCCAAAAAGTAGAGAGTCTCTTTAGTTCTACGAGGATCGAAAACCATAAACCCGACCCGAACCGCATCGGAGCTTGCAAGTCGACTCGTCGCCGGCGATGGAAGAACCTACCTCGGACGACGTCGTTTCGTCGAGCATCGCGGATTTGATGCTGACTTTGCCGGAGAATAAACCGAACGCGCGAGTCCCGACACTTGGAGTTGTGGCGAGTAACGACGCACACTGGAAAGAGCTCCTCCACCAGTGTGCCCCATGGTTGCACGCTGGTTTTTTGGTTGGTTTAATGATTTTGATGATAATGGAGCTTGTAGGTTTAATGATATTGATGATAATGGATTTGGGTGTTTGCAAAAGAAATGGATTTGGGTTCGTTGAGGAGGAGAGAGGACTTTTTTTCTTTTTTTAATGATATTTTAAATAGAGATCAAGTGTGGTAAGATACATGTTATCTTTCATGTACTTTCAGATAGTATCCAATCCAAATCGTTTCGCATAGTGGGTTTTTATTTTGGTTCCCATGACAGAAGTTTCCTAATTTATATCCAAAATTTTTATAAAATAAAAATAAAAAAACACACCACTGATGTATATATTATTAATTGACATAAGAATAACTTTATTTTAAAATCTAAAATATATATATATATATATATATATATATATTTGCCCCAACAAAAATACCTTTAGAAGTCTTTTCTTCTTCTTGAGCCACCTCCTTTTACCTTGTTGGCGAGCTTCTCTTTTCTTCTTCCTCAAACCACCGGTAAGGTATTGACCGAAATCTCAGTTTCCCTTTTCATTTTTGTTGAAGTTTCTTGCTAGACTTGGGTTATTTGGCTTCCAACACTTTTGACACTTTAAACCAAAAACCCCAAAACCAGGAGCCACCGTCGCCGGCGCCGCCGTCAGAGCAACAACTCCATTCTCCGGCGAGTTTCAGATTTGGAGCGATCCTTAATGTGACGCACACGATAAGCTCTGTGATTTGGGTTTTGTTTAGGCTTGAATTGTTACATGGGTATAATGAGTTTGATTTTTGAAGTGGGTATTTTAGCTTTTGTATATCTACTCCCATTCAATCATTCTAAGTATATTGATATTAGTGCTATCTACATATACAACAGATGGGTTTCATAAAAGGAATTAAAAATTTAAAATAAAAAAAAAAAAGGAAAAAGGGAAAAACAATTTATGTGCTAGGGTTTTTTTTTTTTCTTTTCTTTTGTTGCTTTTCACAAATTGGCTTGCTTTGTGTTTGTGTTATTCCTGCTAGTTGAACTTGAGGGCACTGACACTAGTTTTCAGATGATTGTAATTTTTTTTTTTTAAGAAACAATAATGTTTTATTAGTTTATTGTTTGTTCTAAGTGTCAGTGTGTCTGTTTTAACTTTTAACAGTAGTTTTTGACATTTGATTTGTTTGAGAGTTTGTTATAACTATTAGTTCAGTTCTAGTTGGTAAATAGTTCAGCTTGACCCGTATGATTGGATTGTTTGTTATAACTAATATAAATATTCTAATTATATTATTTTGAAATGGTTTAATTTTGTGAATTTCAATATAGTATAAATGATTGAGATTTAAAAATATTGCATTAAAATTAGAAAAGTTAAAAAAAAAAAAAAAGAATAGAACGTTACGGATGGTGGAAGCAAACAAAGCTATATTTTTAGTTTTCTATCCCCTTTTCACTTGGTATAAACTTCGTTCTAAAATTTTTTATAAAATGATTTACCAAATTTATGGGTGGTTCAAAGGGGTGTATTTGAAACTTTTGTGCCTTCATATGCTTGTTACTAGCGAGGTATCCTTTTCCTTGAAGTTTGGATGCTTTGGTAAACCAAAATGTAACAAAGTTTATTACTCCATGTGACAAACTTACAATTTATGGATAACAAAAAAACAATAACAAAATTTATTAGCACTGTAAAAAAACTACTGAGTGATAAAAAAATTGTAACAAAATTTGTTACTCAGAGTAGCAAAATCATAATTTTACAAGCAACATAACAAAATTTGTTACTAACGTAACACAATTACATTTTATGGTTAACAAAAAATAACAACAAAATTTGTTAGCCAGTGAAACAAAATTACAATATGTGGGCAGGAAAAAATTGTAACAAAATATGTTACCCAGAATAGAAAAATTACAATTTTACGGGGTAAAAAAAATTGTAACAGAGATGTACAATATTAGTGTTTTGATGTCATTCGTTATTTGTTATGTTTATTTTGATTAAAACATTTGTTACGACCATAGTAACGAATTTTGTTACCGAAGAAACAAAATTTATTACATAACAAAATTTGTGATAATCATAACAATCAATCTAATCTCCTCCAATTTCACATACAAAATTTTAATTCTCAATTCAAATACAGCTACACTTTAAATGATGTTACCACTTATCTAGGTCCAGTTTGGCATTGCTTTTGAAAACAGCTTTTAGATTATAAAAGAATCGTATAGGCGTTTGAAGTGTTTTAATGTTATCTAATTAATCTTTATTTTCGTAACAAAATTTATTAACACTCAAGGAAAAAAAATATTACAAAAAGACTACTAAATATATAAGGATGGAAACAAAAAAATAAATAAATCTCTATGTTGATTCATCAAATACCTTGAGAGCACACCAAACAATAAAAAAAATGTGGTATCCCTTCCAAGTAGGCATGAAAATTTGGAATAAATAGTACTGGATAATTATTTACCCGGCAAAATTTTCGGATAAATTTTGGATATTACCCGAAAATTACCCGGATAACAAATCCAGGTATATGCCCGGAATTACCCGGAATAAAAAAAAATAGAATGCATTTTGCCCGGATTTACCCGATATTTACCTGGATACCTATGCCACACAACATTTTTTAGTCATGGCCATTTTTTAGTCATTGATGTGGTCCACGTGGCGTGTGTGCAGTGGTGGAGAATGGTGTGCAGTGGTGGGGAATGGTGGACAGTGGTGTGTTAGGTATGTGCAGTGGCAGTAGTGTGTGTGCAGTGGTGTGTCAGGTGTGTGCAGTGGCAGTAGTGTGTGTGGCAGTGGTGTGTGAATGGTAGGGATTTTCTGGGTAATTACCCGGAATTACCCGACTATTCCAAGAAAAAAAAATGGGTATTACCCGAAAATATTTTTCGGGTAATTTACGGATAATTACCCGAAAATTATCCGGGTTTTATTGTAACGACCCAAAACTCAAAACAGTATTTTGGTTCCTAAAAATACGGTCAAATTTGAACTTTTTAAATTAAGTTACAAAACCAAACTTTTAATATTAAACATGAGGTTCACCAATCCTCACCATAACCAAAATAAATTTAATTTTAACATTTACAAAATATGCGAAATTTAAAACTTTTCTTTGCCAACGATTAGCCGGTAGTCCACGTAAAGTTTTACAGGTCGGTCCCGTATACACTCGCTGTTCCTGTCATTGTCGCCTCGCCCTTTTTGCATCGTGACAAGATACCTGCGACACGAGCACACTAGTGAGCTATTAGCCCAGTAAGTGGATTAGATAGATGAATTGCTAAGTCTGCAGGTAACATACAATCAAGAGGTATCACAATATTATAATTCAACAAATGGATAGACTCGACGATCGAGTCGTCGTAGTTCGAAGAGTAAACAACACTCTTAAATAATCTTGCCCGCAGAGTAGAATTCAGATATAATGTGCTGAACTTACGCGGGATAAAATACCTGCAAAGGAGTTGTGACATGTAACGAGGTCGGATTCAACGACCCATTAATCTCGATAAAGTTAATCTCATATTTTATTCTAATTTCACTCAAGTTCACAACTCTCTGACTTAGCTTATAAAAATATGTGTGCACGCGGTTTACTATTTAAGAATTCTTGATTCTAAAATATTAGGGAGGTCGCATCGGCCTTACCCCTTCTTTAGACCTCTCACGGGTCATGCCAAAATTTAATACACATCTAAACCCGTTCGCGAGTTGTTCTAGAACTTATACAAATCTGGACCCTCTACGGGTCATTCTAGAACTAAGCAACTCTGAACCCTCTGTGGTCGTTCGAGAAATAAACAACTCTGGACCCTCTGCGGGTCGTTCTAGAACTAAACTCTGGACCCTCTGCGGGTCGTTCTAGAACTATACAACTCTGGACCCTCTACGGGTCGATCCGAAACTTCTCACGACTGGAGTTCCGTCGGACTGTTTCGGATTGATTGCGCAATCACCCCATCGGGTTAATTCGGGACATGCTATGGATCTTGGCCCCTCGGACCGTCCCGATATTCTTTATGATTGTGAGGACTCATCCTCCTTGGGCCTCTCTGCCCATTCCGAAACCTTTTACGGCCAGTGACCCCGTCGGGTCGTTTCGGAATTCATTATTGCACTTTACCCCGTCGGGCCGATCCGGATCGTCACATCATAAACTGTGGGGAGGGCCGTGGCTCTCCTCCCCAAGACCCCTCGGGCCGTTCTGAAAGGTGGTTCGTTGACCTCCGCGAGGTCCCTCGGGTCGCTCCGAAATCTATCATGGCTGTTGGCCCCGTCGGGCTATTTCGGAACCAAATCATGATCGCGGCCCCGTCGGGCCCCACCCAAATGAGCAAGGTACTCACACAGAGGAAGGTCGTCCACCGACCTCCCCTAGGCTCTCAGGCCGCCCCGAAATATGATAAGTGACCCCGTCGGGCTATTTCGGGACCGATCATGACTTGCGGCCTCGTCAGGCCCTACCCGCACACATACAGTGTTTTCACCCCTCTTAGCTTGTCTTAGAGTTTCTCTTTGACCTGCAATAAAGTCTCAACAACAACAGAAACAGTTTTATGCCTGTGGTCCCATACCCACCGACATATAAGTCATACTAACACATATACACACACAAACAGACACACACACCCTGCACAATAACCTGAACCACGAAGTTGAGTAGTTTTATGTCTGTGGTCCCATACCCACAGACAGATAAACATATACGTGAACACACAAGCCAATAAACATCTAGAAGGACACCACATATTATAACGAACCTACAGTCCCATACCTGCAGGCTCGTTGCACAAAACGAGACAAACATAGTCAAGAGCTCATACTCACGGCCCTAATTAGAATGGAGATTCACATAGTTTGACAGCCACAATTTTGGAAGCATCGAATGCTTAACATAATCTCAACATATGCACGATTGATTCAAGCAGGGTAAAGTATACTCGTGCCACAGTGGAGATCCACTTACCTGAGGTCCTAAGCCTCCCCGACTTGGTCCTCGCGGTTTTCCTCTCTTGACGTCCCTCTTTGGAGTATGTGATGTGACACTTCTGTCGAATATGAGAATTAGAGGGTCAACATCGAAGTCCACTAAATATTCGAGAGGAATGAAACTTTAAGAGTTAATGGACTCATAGAATGGGACACTAGACAGTGGGTCGAGCAATGGTTCGTCGAGAAATCCCTCTAGGGGTATTCTCGTCCCGAATGTCGTTGACTTAACGCAACAATAAATCCAGACTATCGGGCCTTTCGTTTGACTAGATTAGGTGAGAAATGAGTTCCTTAAACTAATCGGTGTCTGACTTTATTTTATCACGTATTAAATATTCGAGCCGGAAATCCGGCAGAGTTTCCCCTGTTTTTCGGATATCCCGGCCGAAGCCTTCACCTAATTTCAACCCAGCACCGAACTAATTTCGGTCACAATCCATCACAACAACCACACAGACAATTTTGTTCATTTATTATAATTACTTTCAAAACATAACCATAACTCAATACCGAGCCCCAGTGGCTCGGATTCCACACAAAATAAAATAAAATAATAGGCGTCTAAGCTAATTACAAAAGTCACATAACATGTCATCGAGTCTTAATGCTTGGATCTTGTTTCCAACCGCCCGCTTATACCTTTAGAAAAAAAATGGCGGTGAATGGTCGAGCGTTCGAACTTGCGTTGCTGATGTTCCTGCGTAATGCACGAGAATAAAGGAATTCGAATCAAGTTTTGAACTTAAACAAAAGCAAGAAGCGAAGCGCTCGGACCCGCGTCTCGATACTCGTTTTAAGCTCAAACGGGCACGTTTATAAAAATACAATCCAATACAACCAAGGCTCGTGCAACAAAATCAAATCTTCAAGATCACACAATTTTCTTCTTATTATTTATCTTAATTTAAGAAAATTCGAAATCTCTTGTCAATTAAGATAATGATTCAAAGGCACTCGAATTACCAAGCTCAACAAGGCCACGAAACATAATAAAACACCAAGCCCATAAAAACATGTTAACTCATATTAGCCCGTTCGACGTGATATTTTAAGTCAATAATAACCAAAGTTTTTCAAGCCTTGGCATAATTTCGTCCAACCAAACGTTATCCCAAATCACATGCAAAAGCACCTTTAAAGTCACTATAAACAAATCACCAAAAGCATGCCAACGGGCACAATTTTAAACTTGCCCTTATGTGTTAACCACGGTGAGTTTCAAAAACCAACAACTCAAACATCATCATGATTTTCACATGGTTTCCAAATACGAATTCATATTACCCCTCTTGATAATTCTCGATTTTTTAAAATACACAACTCGAAAAATCTTGGATTTCTAAAATGACCAATTTTCAAATTTTCATAATCCCAAACCAACACGAGCACTCCTTTTCGCAAGAATGATTTCAGAACGACACTTTTATGTAAATCATGAAATTCCACAATAACTCATGACAAAAACCCCTTTTTATTTTTATTTTTATTTTTTATTTTTATTTAATTACCAAGTCATCAAACCAAGATCAAGCTAAGAATCTAGCAAAATCACAATTCCCATCAAAAGTTCCAGGCCCGAGCACTAATTTACCCAACCAATTACTTTCCAAAAGAGTGCAACCAAAAATCAAATTTTTCACCTCGCACTTATAAATTCACAACGATATAAATTTCAACATTGAGCAATCTCAATATCATCAAATATTAAACCAACCAAAGCGCTCAAATTGAACACAACTATAATTAACGTTCAAGTTAGAAACAATATCAACGATTAATCAAAACGAGCAAAAGAGTTTGACCACAGCGGCTCACCTAGCGTGAGCGGCGAGAGCTCGAACGTTCGGTGTGGCGAACTCAGAACGACGTTGTTGAAGGGTCGACGGCAGTGAGCACAAACTAGGCTTCGCGGCACTCGTACGATGGATCGGGGCTGTGGGACCTCGAGCAGAGGGCGTCAACGCGAGGTGGCCAGGTGCACGACGGAGCTCGCGCGCGGGAGGCGTGGCGTGAGCAAGCGTAACGCGCGCTGACTCGGGGATGCGCGGAGGAGGCGCAGGGCTGGCCGTGCACTTGCCGGAGCTTGGCCACCGCGCGGGTCGAGTCTAGCCGGGGTCGGAAGGCTGGGCGACGCGGCGAGGACCGGCAAGGCGAGGCAGACGGAGCTCGATGGGGTTCGGGCTACTAGGGTGCGCGGCGGGGCCGTACGCGAAGGCTCGCTCGATGGAGGCGAGCGAGCTCGGTGGTGGAGCGGTGCTGCTCGACGAAGCCAAGAGGGGTTAGGCTCGCGCAGACCAGAGGAGGGTGCATCGGGAAGGGCGAGCGAGGCGGGGGGCCTCGCGCGGGTCTCGCAGTGAGGCGCGCGTTGGATCGTCGCCGGTGAGAAGGCTGGGTGGCTTGGCGTCGCGCGAGGGGCGTTGGAGGAGGCCGGAGCTGGCGGCGTGGGCGGCACGCGTGAAGGCTGGGCGTCGGCCGCTCGTCGCCGGCGGGAGTGAGAGGGAAGCGAGGGGACGCGCGCGCTGGACACGCGAGAGGGAGGCAGCACCGGCGGGGGCTCGGGGGCGCGCGCGCGCTGGACACGCGAGAGGGAGGCAGCGCCGGCGGGGCTGGGCTAGCCGGCGGCAAGTGCGTGGGGTCACGGCAGAGAGAGAGGGAGAGAGAGAGAGTGTGAGGCTGAGGGATATAGGGAGAGTGAGGGTGGCGGCTGGGAGAAAGAAAAAAGGGGAAAAAGAAAATAAAGCCCTAATGGGCTTGGGCTTAACTTTGGCCAAAAAGGCCCAAAAAATTTACCAACGGGAATGGTAAAATTTCTCCGTGAAATAATAAAATTGCACACGTAATTTGGACAAATGAGAGTTAGGAATTTTTATATCGTTCTCGAAATAAAATAAACTCCTAACACATCAATTCGAAATTACAAAATGTCCATCCAATTCCATAGTTTAAATCAGAACTCCAAATTGACCAGATTTAATGAAACTGACCAATTTTACAAATTGGTCATAACTGAGGCAAAAATACAAATTAATTAACTGGCACAGTGCTTTTAAATTCAGGTCATTACAATTATTCCATGGAATTTCAAATTTTCATGCCTACTTCCAAGGTCGGCCCTCTTCAAGGCCACTTAGGCAAGGCCTCTCTTTTATGAAGGCTCATTTTTCATTTAATTTCTTAAGGCCCATGCAGAAGATCAAAGGTTTGTTACCATATATGACATGTATATCATGTTATGACTATTCACTCACTCATATGACTTTTCATTCACATGATTAAAAAAAAACACACAATTTGGGAACAAAAAAAAAAGTTTGAAAGGAAAAGTCATCGGAATTGAAGAAAAAAAAAAACCAAAGCCATTGAAAGTTTTTTCTTCGATAATAAAATTTTCATATTATATCTTTCTCACTCATTTTCTTTTTAAGTATATTTGTTAATTATTATTATTAATATAATATTTTATTATTGCCATTTGTTTGTTCTTGTTTTATCTTTGTGTGTTGATTTGTTTTATTAAAAAAAATGTCTTGTAGAAAATATGTTTCGGGGTATGAAAAATTCAAGGTAAAAAAGAGAGAAGAAAGTTTGATTCAATATCAAAGAGAGGCTCTTGATAAATATCTAATTAAAAAACATGTGACAACAATAGGTGAAGGAATGAGTGAAGAAATAAATGATTAAAATTTAAAATGAGTTAGGAGATGATGATGGGATGGAAGAAAAAGCCATAGAGATTGAGAAAATGTGTGATAATGAATTAATTGATAAAAAAGTTCAAAAACAAAATGAAGAAATTCAAATTGAAATAGAAAATAAAGATGTGAATGATGAGCCTATGAATGTCTATGATCCGAAAAGATGGAATAATATTGATAACAAGTTGATAGATGTATTAGTGAAAAAGGATCCAATTAGAGACGGTGAAATAAATTTTCAAAAAAATAAAAATTTTAGACATTTCTCCACCACGCACTATATTAGAAAAATACCAAATGGAGAAAAACGTTATAGAAAATGGTTGGTTTATTCAAATATTTTGATAGAATATATTGCTTTTGCTGTAAATTATTTAATATCCATCCTAAAAAATAACCAATTAGGCAATGAAGGAACGAATAATTAGAGAAGTCTTGGTGCAAATCTCAAAAGTCATGAAACAAATAATGACCATACAATTAACATGAATTCATGGTTTGATTTAGAGCTAAGATTAGCTAAAAATAGAACGATTGATAGACATGTCCAAGAAAGAATGAATGAATAGAAAGAGTATTGGAGGAATATTTTAGTAAGAATAATTGCAATAGTTAAGAATCTAGCTAAGAACAATTTAGCATTTCGTGGAAATGAAAAGATTTATCAAGAGAACAATGGAAAGTTTTTTAGTCTAATTGAGATGATTGCTTTGATCCAGTAATGAAAGAACATGTCCGACGTATTCAAAATGGCGAGCTTCATAATCATTATTTGGGTCATAGGATTCAAAATGAGCTAATACAAATGTTAGCACTTGAAGTCAAAAGTACAATTTTGAAAAAAAAAATCAAAGAAGCAAAATATTTCTCTATCATTCTTGATTGCACTCTATATTCAAGTCACCAAGAATAAATGTTATCATATTGAGGTGTGTAGATATGTCAACTACTCTAATAAGGGTAAAAGAATATTTTTTGGGATTTTTACAAGTGGATGATACATCTGAAAAATGACTTTTTAGTGCACTAGTAGAAGAAATTGAAAATCTAAAACTTGACATAAATGATATAAGAAGGCAAATTTATGATAATGGATCAAACATGAAAGGAAAGCATCATAATGTACAAAAAAGATTATTGCAAATAAATCCTAGAGCATTGTATACACCTAGTGGATGTCATAATCTTAATTTAGTACTTTGTGATGTTGCTACCTCTTGTGTTAGAGCTGTATCATTTTTTGGAGTTCTTCATCAACACATATATTCATTATTCTCTTCTTTTACCAAAATATGAAAAATATATCTAATCTAACCGTTAAAACATTATCACAGCCTTATTGGAAAAGTCGTATTGAAAGTCTTAAGGCAATTAGATATCATGCCTCAATAATAAGAGATGCATTGCTTGAGTTAGGAGAAACTAGCAAGGATCCTAAAATAAAGAGTGAAGCTAAATGTCTAGCAGAGTATGAGCTAGAGAATTTTGAATTGTTAGGCATGATCATTTGGTTTGATATCTTGTTTGCTATTAATTCGGTAAGTCAAAGCTTGCAAAGTGAAGATATGCATACTGACATTGTTGTTAATCAATTGAAAAGTATTCTTGCTTATTTTCAAAATTACAGGGATAAGGGATTTGCATCCGTCATGATTTCAGCCAAAGAAATTGCAAATAAAATAGAAATAGAATCCAAATTCCAAAAAAAGTGTGTGATTCGCAAGAAAAAACAATTTGATGAAAATGTTGATTGCGATAATATACAAAGTGCTGAAGAGTCATTTCGAATTGGGAATTTTCTTTACATTGTTGACTAAGTTATTTCGTCACTTAAAACTAGATTTGAGCAATTTCAAATGTATGAAAATATTTTTGGATTTTTATTTGATTTTAAGAAATTGAAGTCAGTAGATAAAGATGTTTTGAAAAGATATTCTTTAAATCTCGAAGACGTTTTGAAATGTGATGGACTTTCTCACATTTATAGTTTAGATTTGTTTTTAGAACTAAAATTATTAAGAGAAGTTTTACAAAGGGAAAATAATAGTTCAATTGAAACCCTTGATTACATAAAAAAAGGTGGATTCTTTTCCAAATGCATCAATTGCATACAGAATATTACTAATTATTCCAATTACTGTTGCTTCCGCAGAGAGGAAATTTCAAAGTTGAAACTAATAAAGTCTTATTTAAGATCAACGATGTCGCAAGAGCGATTGACTGGGTCAGAGCTATGTTGCCTATTGAAAAAAATATGTTGGATGAGCTCAAATACAATATCTGATCAATACTTTTGTGTCTCTAAAGATAAGAAAAATAAATTTTGGATAAACATTCTATGTTAACTTCTTCTTCTTCTTTTTTTTTTTTTTTTCATGTTCATAGTTTCAAGAATAAAGAAACACAACTTGGATACAGAGAAAGTGACCAAATGAACGAGCATGCATCTTGTCAGTGGAAATGTTTAAATTTTCATTTAAATTAACTTTCTTTTGTTTTTTATTTATAGAACGGATGGCAAAAGATTGTATTTTTTTTTTTAATTTCAATGCATGTTATTTTATTAAGTTGTTGTTTTTTTTTAAGAAGGCATTCTAACTCTTGCTTAAGGCCCCGCAATTTGTTAGGTCAGCCCTGACCCCTTCAACAAAATACAAGTCCTTTTGTGACAACCCAAAACCTAGAACAATATTTTGATGATAATACTCGAATATATAGCATGATTTGCAAAATTTTTTACTTAAAAAAAATACTAACAAATTTGAACTTTTACATTAATTCATTTAATCAAGCTTTTGTTTCAAAACACGAGAATTCACCGTGTTCTCACAACAACCAAAAAGAATTAGTTTTATTAGTTAAATTTTATATTTTTCTGAAGATTCCTCCCCCCACTATTACCTTTTCCTCTCCAATGTGGGTTTATGCTCAACTTGTCTTTAGCATATTAATTTCTAAATGACTGTAAGATAATTGACCACACTATAGTTGGCCAATGGTGGCAATTAGTACATTTGCCTTTATTTAAATTATTGTGGTATTGTACTACTGTGGATTATGAGTATGTGTGTATCCCGATTTAAAGTTAAGATCCATGTGCACTATTTTTTTTTAATTATGATTTTGTCAATTAGCTTACATTCTTTTGTTTTTCTCCATTTACATTCTTTTGTTTTTCTCCATTTTAATTCTGAAATATTAAATAGTTTATAAAAATATTACCCCCATTTAGGGTTCCTACAACCAAAAGGTGATCAGACTTAATTATCTTCGGTTGTTTTTACTTGTTAATAATTTTTGATGGTTTGATGACTTAGTTAGAATTCGTAACACAATAAGACTACTAAGTGATAACTACGGTCGAGTTCATTAGTTTTCCAGGCTGGCAATTGAGTAGAAGTCGTGTCAGTTGAAGGGTTAGACTGAGATCTAAACGCATTGAGAGAGGCTAATCAATCCTAGGTATACATTATATTTGTGTATTCTTTAATTTATTTTTATTGCATCTGTTTAATCTTGCATTCTTATTAATTTAGTTTCAATTATTTTTCATTCACTTTCTCAACAGTTTAGATAAAGTAAGAGTTTAGTATTCATAGTATTTAGTTGATTAAGTTGAATTAGTTCTCTGTAGGACGATATATGGATTCAATATCAATCTTATTACTTGTCGACCCGTACGCTTGCGGTTGATTTTTTCTTTTGTTTTTGAGTGAACAACTACTGCGTAGTAGAGTGCGATTATCAAGTTTGAGATATCGGACGCTAGGAGGTGATGTGAGAGTCCCGCGCTGGGTTAGATTACAAATAAGGATTTTGGTCCACTTGTAGTCAGTCTCAGTTAGCGGTTTTATAGGATATTGGTAGATGATAACAGCTCTAGTATGACTTGGGAGTTAGGTGTTTAGTTCTTTCGGCTTTGGCCTTTCGATTTCGTTCTTACATCACGTACGCTATGCACTTTGTTTTATATCGTGTCATTGCTTATGATATCTTGTTTACTAGTTAAATAAATTGATTGATGTGATACAATTCGATAATTCTTAGTATTAGGTATACTATTGAAATCGTCCTGGTAATGAATCCATTAATAAATGGATTGGTAATAGGGTTTTTGTAATGGTTTCCTGTTGAGCACTCTGTGCTCACCCTCCTACTTTCCTTCCCGTCCTCTCTATGTGGCGTGCCGTGTATCTTCTCTGACAAGTTAGACGTGATTGTCTTGTTTGCTATCAGCTTCCGCTGAAGACATTTCTCTGTCCTAAAATAAGTAGGTTTTTCTTTCCTTTGAAACTTTCAAGATTCTACGATGAATGTCTTGTTAAACTGTTAAAATTTATTTATTATTATGTCAATATGATCTTGTATTAACTATGGATTTTAATTGTGTTTTAGCACCGAGACTTATGGGCATAATTTTTATTTTGTGATTTCAATTCATCTTTTATTTCAAGATAAAGAATTTATTTATTAAACCGTCTCCAATGCAAGTAAAACCTAATAAAATTAGTTAATGCTAACAAATAGTATATAAGATTACAAATAGTCATAATGACTTACTGGTAATAAATTTTTTAAAATATAATATTAATTTTTTATTAAAAACTCAAAAGCTGACCAATCAACGTTTTATTTCAAATGCTGAATTTTTGATATTTTGTTATACTTGGTACCAAATTTGGCATCATGTATATCTATTATCAAATTTAGTATTGTATTGGAAAACTTTTTATGCTAAAATGTCATATTTTAGCATTGACACAAAAATTTAACATCGCATTAGAGATGCTCTTATAAAGGAGATATCAGCGACAATGATTTGAAAACTCAATGATTCTTTTTTGTTTGACTTTTCTTTCCTCATCTTTTATGAATTTTTACATTGAGAACCTCAAATAAGATTGATCTTTATGACATAATAAACACACGAACTCAAAAGTTTTATACCGAATTTAGCTTCTTTTCGCTAACCATTATAAGGTGTTTTAAAGTCCAAATATGCCAAAAGATTAGGTTTCATTTGGGGATTTTCAAATCAGTCGCTTAGGCTCCGTTTGACATGAAGGAAAGAAAAATAGATGGAAAAGAAAATAAAAGGTGATAGAGAATATGAAAGAAAGAAAAAAAAACAGTTTTCCTTCATAGTGTTTAGTATATTAGGAAGGAAATAAAATATTTGATTAGACAATTACTATTTTATCTATATGTATTTTATTATTATAATTTAAAAATGAGGATAACATCATAATTTTACACTTAAATAAGTTGAAAAGAAATTTCATCTATATTGGAACGATAAAAATTAGTGGCCCTACATGCATTTTTTTTCTTTTTTTCTTCCTTTTCTTCCTACAAAACAAGAACATTTATTAATTTCTATCCAAATTTCTTTCTACCCAATTCTTTTCTTCTATTTTTTCAGTTTACCAAACATACTCTTAGACCTACGTAACAATACCCTATTGATTGACAAGCACCGTTATAAAACAAAATAACAAAAGGACCAATCTGAACACTTTCAAGAAGTTGAGGGACTACCAATGACAATTCCACTAGTTGAGAGGATCTTTCGTGGACAAAGCACATAGTTGAGGGATTACTTTTCAAATATCCCCTTCTAATTAATTCCCTAATTTGAAAACAAGTATACAGAATTAAAATTATACTCTCCTTTTTGACCAGGTTCTGTCTCACACAGACACTCTTCTTTTCACTCACCACTTCACTGTTGATCGCAATTCGCTATCATGGCGAAGCCTCCGAGGTCGCCATTGTTGTCGACGATCAAAGCTTACTCAGTGCCTCTCATTCTCTTCTTCGGAGCCGTTTTCTACCAAGTCGTCGTCATTCCCAAATCCTTCCCTTCTTCTCACTACGACGGTCAGTTTCGATTCCCTCTCTCAATATATATATATATATATATATATATATATTTCTCAATTATTTATGCAGATATAATTGCTTACTGATTCGGCGATTTGATCGGTGAATCGTAGTTTTGCGCATTAAAAAATTCGGTTCTATCGACGAAGTCAGAGAAGCCTACGAGAAACTCTCGTCCAATTGGTAATTTCTTCGATTTCTATTTCCTTATTATGTGGTTATTTCTTTCTTTTTTCTTTTTGTTCTGTCGAAAATCTTTAGTACATATATTGCGAAGCGCGCGTAGTTGTGAATAAGGTATGAATTTGTAAAGTGTGTAAATTGCTCTAGAATTTGGCTCATGAAGTGTAAATTCGGTTTTTGTTTTTTGTTTATTTTTTGTTCTCCTTACAGGAATTCAAGTGTAGAAGTTCCTGTAACTCGGGATTTTATAAAGGTAGCGAATTCCTCTGTTGTTGTTTTGGATGTTATTACAATTTTAGGGCAGGTGTATATATTCATTACAATAGGAATGTTGAAATCATATATAGTATTATAGAATATTCAACGTTGGGCTTTTTGAATTGTTCAAATAATGGAGGTAGCTTTTTGAATTGTTCAAATAATGGAGGTAATCACAAGGTTTCAAATTCCAAACCCTATTGCATTGCATGGCATCATAATAGCATCAAAATTGAGCCATATTTTTCTACTCTCCTTTTTGGCTGCGTGCTCAAAAGGGTTTTGTGTGGTAGAAATTCGGTGAGTGTTCTTGTAATACTCACGTCACTATGATCATATTTACTCGTTTTCATTTTGTAAAGATACCGTAGAAGTACCAGTCTATTCCTGTGGTGGTCTGGATTCTATATTTATAATGCACTGTGTTGATAATACGCTTCCAACATTGGTATACTCTCCGGCTCATCAGATGTGGAAGTTTGACACATAATAAGTGTCTGTGTTACGCTGAGGATATCGCTATGTTGAAGTTCCTGTGATGTGTTGGCCTGGGTACACATAGGAGATGCTCTAATACCAATTTCAGAAGCATACTATTGGTTCGATTCACAATTGTTCGTCAGCATTTATCGGAGTCATTACCACTACATAATCTTAGACGGGCATTCTTACGGTTCTCTGCGAATTGAAAGTTAGTAAATATGCTCACGGTAATGCGAGTATTACAATGACACTCACAAAATTTCCACCACACAAAACCCTATTGAGAATGAATGTGAAAGTGAAGCAAGTAGAAAATTATCGCTCAATTGTATTATGATGTTGTGCGATGTGTTAGAGTATGGATTTGTATTCCCTATTAATTGGCCTTCTACCACTTGTTTCCTAAAAATAGGGATATTTTATCAGGTAGTTATCTCCACTTTTTGAACAAGCCAAAAAGGTCCACTAATGGTCGTATAACCCACGTGGGTAACCAACGTTTTCAATTTATCCGACGTCCAACAATGAAAGTAGACTTAGTACAATATAAGTTTGTATTTAGTAAAAAAGATAAATTCTTTGTTTTAGACATTTCTAAAACTTTTTCTTCTATTTTAATATAATATAATATCTTAAGACAACACATAATTTGTACAAGTTCAAATTTATACAGAACAACACAATACAATATTATATACTATATTGTACAATACAATATGGTTCACCAAATGGGTCCTTGTTGAGTCATCTCGTACCTAGACTATAATAATAGGGAAAGCATTATATAGGAGATTGTAGTTGTAGAGATCAACTTGAATACTGCAGAACTGATTTTCAAATATGCTTGTTTGTTGCTTCAAAGTACATGGTTTTTACTAGTATATCTTTCATTCCAAATTTTTTGTTGTTTTCATTTTTTTCTGATACTGTTTCTATATCTACGGAATTCAAATTGATTTGCAGCTTCAGTATGCTTATGAGTTGCTAACAAATCCATCAGCGAAAAGGAACTATGATATATTCGGGCTTGATGAACATATAGTGAGTTGTTGATTTCCACCCAATGAATGTGAAAGTTTTATGCTTTTAGTATGTAGATCAATTTGCCATCTCTTTACATTGAATGTCTTGTAAATTTGTTGATTTCTGTTTTGTATTCTGTAGGATGTTCTTAAGAAGGCCCAAGAACAGTTTGTAGGGCGTAGTTTTTCGGCAATAGAACTCCCTTTGTTAGATTTTGCGAGTCCTGGTTCGTTCAGATACTTACTCTTATATGCTTTTATTTATCAATGTAATTGAAAATATCTTGTTATGGGATTAAAATCGTTCAAGTATGATTCACATGTATCGTTATGTTTTTAGATGCTGGAGATCATCTTAATGTCATTACCCCCACGGATTTTCAGGCCCTGCTTGCGGATACAAAGCCATTGCTAATTCAGGTATGATTGCTCAATAAAACGATTGGCAATATTCATAACTAAGTATATCATAGATCAGTTGAGTTATCGTTTCTCCTCTTATCTATTCATCAGAGTTTTTATTTTTATTTATTTTTATTTTAAGTTTGAGCGGTGACTTGTTCAGACTACAATTACCTGACCAAACCCATAGTTGAGGCACCGTATCAAGTACATGAATTTAATTTGTTGTCAAAATCTTTCTTTTAACATTGTTTTAATCTTGAAGAAGAACCCAAGTAGCCAATCCAATTTCTTCAGGTAATTTACAGGGCTGAGTAAACTTTTTAACATGTTAGTTGGAGATTTAAGTGTCGATGTTATATGTGTACTTGTCTAGCTATGTGCATGTCCATAGCAATTTTTTTTTTTTCCCAGAACCAAAGTTTTACTGAACTATAAATACAATGTAAGTTGAAAATTTAAAGAGTGGTCGCTATGTTACTTAACCAGCATTTTATGTTACCATTATAAAACTTGTTTTTAAAAGTAGAAAAGTGCATTCCTTAAGAATTTATAACACAACTGAAGATGTTCAGTGGACCAGAAGTTAATTAGCCTTTTTCTTGAGAGAGAAGATAAGGATAGGGTAAGCTGGTCTCACATGAGGGGAGAAAGGAAAGCAACAAAGATATGGAAATCCTAAGCCATGCACATTCTAGAAGTCTTATTATGCTTTAGCCAAAATATGGATTTATTTATTTATTTATTTATTATGGTTTTGAGAGAAAATGATAAGAAAATAAGTATTATAGAACATGTGCCATTCATACAATAAATAAATTTTCTTATTCGTTTATGCGGTATGCCGAATTTATTCTTTTAACTTTGTAAAACATGTGAATGAGTCTTGATCTACAAGTTGATGACTGATTTCATACTTGTCTAAGAACTTCCTCATTCTAAAATTATCATTGTAACGTGCTTGATATTGTGCATATTGTTTTCTGTTTTTAAGAATACAGAGCCCTGATATTATTGCGTGGAAGCTTTATCTTGTCATTGTTATATTTTCTAATTTATAGTGCATTTCTACTTTAATGTTTAACTGTTTGTTTCACGAACTTTGGATCAGTTGTTTTCATCTGGAAGCAAGAGCTGTTCTCAATTTTCTGATGCCTGGAAAAGAATTGGTAGGCTTTGCTGGAATCTCCCCCTTACCCTTTATTCTTTAATCTATATGTGGATCTGTTTATGAAATAAACTGTATCTAATTGTGTGGCCAACGTAGTAAGAACTATATTTTATCTTCGTCACGATATTGAAAGTGTCAGTCAGTCCAGATCTTAAAAATTTTGTTAAAACATAAACATTTATTTATCGTAGAGATACTACAGCAAAGCTTTCTTATCTAAACTTGATTGGATACAAAACTCATATGCAAAGAATAGTTGGCGCTCAGTGTTATTTTAACTTTTTAAGGTTCTTTGTTGGATGGGATTGCAAATGTTGCGTCTGTGGAACTGGGTAACCTTCAACTTGTGGCATACCTTGCTGAGAAGAAGCCAACTGGACGACCTTTCTTCAGGAATGGTATGTGATTAAAGATTTTCATAGAACGATACTGGAAAATATCTCCTTCTTCACCTCTCATTTAACTGTCAGGTCTTGGAATCTGTGGTTAAAAACAAGTTACAATCTATTCAGAAATGGTTGAAACTATACAAGAGTGAGTTGTGTAGTTAATAGTAGTGCTAGTTTTCCCTTCCAGGAACTAAAAGATTTTTGTTCGATGATTTGCTATACATGTGAACAACAGAATTAGTAGAGTGCAGTTCCCTGTCTAGCAAGATCTTTACTTATACAACATGTGAAATGACATATACATATTTTTTCACTGCCATCAATTTTCGATCAGTGACATATGACGTATAAAATGAATCGAAGGCAGAGAATAAAGAACATAGAGAGAGAGAGAGAGAAATCTAGGTGTAGAGAGAGAAATTATATTTGTTATTCAATGTAAATTGTCAAAAGTGTGTAAAATACCTTTACAGTTATTGTGCCATGATTAGGTTATAAAATTACTAGATATTTTAACGTGTGATAGTGAAGTTTTTCGGCTTGCAAATTAAATGGCCATGTTTATGTGAAAGAAAATCTTTTGTCCTTTATTACTAATTAATGTACCTTTCAATTATGTGTCTATAGAAGTACTTATTGAACTATTATACTATTATATTTGTGTTTTTATCTAACACCATAATAATGTGTACAGGGATTCCTTCCATAGTTGTTTTTCCCCCCGAGTGTAGAGCTGCTGATTGTCTTATTAGGTTAGCCTTTAAAACCTAGTTATATGGTAGAGTAATGTTTGTTATTTTACCCTTTATTGATTGTGCATAATGTTAACTGCGCTTGCCATCAAGCTACTTTAACTCATGTTCCTGTCATGAGCATACAAGGTATAATGGAGAGCTGTCTGTTGATGCGATTACGGATTGGTTTGCAACAACCATACTTGGTTTACCTCGAATTTTCTACTACTCAAAAGAGTCATTGGTAATTTGTTAGACAACTTCAAGATTCAGTTGATTTCTTTAACCTTTTTTCATAGGGGAGTGCAAAAGATTCATCAATGCTTTGTCTACAGTGACCTTTAGATGTTTACCTTCTACTATCTTTGCGTCTTCCAAAAATTCATCAATGTCTTGTCACAATGTTCTGATTTCAGGGTCCAAAATTTCTGGCAACAGTTAGTCCTCATAAGGTAAAACTCAAATTTTCAAAAGTTTTTTTTTTCCCCATAATTTTTTTATTTCATGTTTCAGATATATTTCTTAGTAAATTGCAAATTCACTCAAGGTCGCGATGTATTTGCTTGCCATGTTTTTTGTGTTAAGGATATACCCTTCATCTGAGCAATATGAATTAGATCTATGCACTATAACTGCAAATTAATTTAGCATAAGAGTTCTGATTTATACCCATGTGGATCACCACATACTTGCCAAACTTCATTTGTACTGTTATTCTTCTTTTGGTTTTCTTTTGCTGATGTGTCCGTAAGGGGAGTGGGCTCAGAGACTGGAAAAATTAAAGTTTTCTCATAGAATGGAGGCACCAAAGTACCCAAATTTAAAATAGAGTTTGTGCAAAGCATACAACAGCACATGGTTCAGCAAGTTTAATTTGTTTGTTGGTATTTTACTCAACGGTAGAATGCCCATTAACTTGTTTTTCCATCGCTAGTTCTATTTGTATGTGTGCATGTTTTATAGCCATACAACTTCACAGCTTAAGTGGTTTGATGTATCTGTCTCTAGGTAAAAGTTGTTCTCTTCTCAAAAACGGGTGAGCGTGCATCTCCATTTGTACGCCAAGCTGCTAAAGATTATTGGTCGCATGCTTCATTTGCATTTGTGCTATGGCGAGAGGAGGAATCTTCTTTCTGGTTTAATGCGTGAGTGGCTTCGCTTTCTCGTTTGGTTTATGATGTGTGGCTTTGTTGTTGTTGTTGTTGTTTTTTTTTCTTTTTTCTTTTTTGTTTTCATTTTCCTGTCATACAACAGTATTAAATTATATGCATATTAACTCCTAGATAACTTTCTAATAACCACAGGTTTGAGGTGGAATCTGCACCTGCTATAGTATTTTTAAAAGACCCGGGGGTCAAACCAGTAGTTTACCATGGTATCTTGCTGTTCTTTAGGTTCCTTTGTTAATGTTTCATTTGAGTTGTGTGTGTCATGTTACAAGTAAAGTTTATGTTGCAGGAGCGATGAACAATTCATTGTTCTCAACTGTCATGGAACAGAATAAACAGCATGGTAAAGCATTGCCTTTTCCTCATTACTTAGTCCATCATATTTTGGCACACATTCTGACTTGCCATGTTTAGTTTCAGTCTGTTTTGTGTTAATTTTAGTCCTTGTAATGTACTGAAGGATTCTTCAGTACCAGTTAGTGTGGGGGTTTTTTTTTTTTTTTTTTTTTTTTCCAATCAACCAGTTGGAGAAGGTTGCCATTTTGAATTATCTTGCATCAAAATTCTTTCTAAACATTAAAAAAATGTGAATTGCATTAGCTAGAAGAATCATATGTTGAGTTTTTAATGAATGTAATTTGAATTTTAAATTTATATTGTTTAGCTTTCTTGGTTAGGTTTAATTTGTAAGAAAAGGAATGGAAGTACTAGTGACATAGTGTGACGGTACAGTGTTTTCATCTTAGTGTTTTTTGTTTTGTGTATCAAGATTGAAAATTTTCAATTCTGTTTTAAAATTTCAGAAATAGTTGTTGGCAAGCCGCAAATTCCATTCAGCACAGTTTATTCTTGTTTTGCTATCGGAATTTCATTCCGGATTGAAATTTTCCCTCCAAACCTATGGTTTTCAAATCCACCTTGTCTAAATTGAGAATTTGGATTTAAATTAGTTGCACCCTATCCAGATTTTTACTTGGCTCAAATACAATTGAAAAAAGGTGCATTAAGGTTGGTTGAGTTCTGTCATTGTGGATATAGTAAGACAATCATTTTGAGTAGCGATGGTTCTTGGTACTGCTGATTTGAATTATTGTGTTCTTTCCCTTTTAGTTTGCTATATTCTACTTAACAAAACACTGTTATTGCTAATTATAGGACTCCAAACGATTAAAAGGGTCTCTAATGAAAGATAAATTATTTGGTAAAGGAAGGACAGAAAGGGCTTTTTTTTTCATTTGTCTAGTTTGTGTTTTCAGAGCTTCCTCAGTTAAGGAGTACAACATCAATGAAATTGGGCTGTGATGCCCGAGGCTATTCTCGTGCTGGAATCGAAACTTCTACTTGGTATTGTGCTATTCTTGCTGGAAGACGTGGTCCGGAACTCAACAAAATGCGTGAAGTAACCATCTTTCCTATGCTTATACTTTATAAACTCATATCATTTTGCCAGAAATTATTTAGTATCTTTATCCGTATGTCGATATTACATTGAGTTCAGCAGTATGTGTGATTACATAAGTTGATAGACCATACGCAGTGTTCAAGAAACATTGTCACATGACAATGAATCGAGTGCAGTGAATACTGATCAGTCAACAGAACCTGCTTCAGTTTCACTTAGAAACAAACGACTGACATTTGCTTGGCTTGATGGCGAAGCTGAAAAGGTAAAACATTACGTTTTTCTTCTAATTTTTCTATTAAGAGTGCATTTGAGTTTAAATAGTATAAATTGATAAGACCCCCTCAAATATTGAATTCGTGGAAAATTGAGTGAAAATGGAAAATAACAAGATAGTTGCAGGACGTTCGAGAGGTCCGCTCTCTCCCAAAGTAATTTCTTCCCTTCCTCATAATTTTCATACAATTTGCATACCATTTCATAGCCCCTAACACTCTTATTTATAGATAACTAAGTCCTAATACTTTTAAATCCCCTCCACTATTAACTACTAATTCTTATTTTCCCCAACTTCCCATAATCCTATCATAAATCAGTCACTAACTTTATAGTGACATTAAAATCTGTGCATATGATACCATGTGCTACCCACAATTGATTTAGAAGTTACATTTTTTTGTAGTGAACCTGATTAGATAGGAAAATGAGAAGCAGATGTTCAAACTTTGACATTATAAAAGTATGGGGACTAAGCTGGGTTAAGTGTTTTATGAAGACTAAAGATTCCCACGTATTTTGTTTTTCTTTGAATGATGTCGATGAGCAACTCAGTTTTGTTGCAGCGGTTAGTAATGGTTTATATAAAATGTAGATGCTATTCTATTAGCTAAGAGTTATTTAACGTTTCTTCTTTTCTATTATGTCCTCTTTTGTCTTGATCTGGTAGAATATCATTTGCAAGCATATGTAGCCCTAAGCTGCTTTAAAATTTATATTCCCCAGAAATATTGCTTCTTCTACCTCAATTCAGAAACCAGCTATGATACGTGTGGTCCAAGGAGAGACATAACTGATGTACCTCAGTTATTTATCGTGCGATACAAAAGAAACGATACTGAAGAGAAGATGCAGCATGAGAAAAAGAGAAATAACATATGGGACACGTTACAAGACCAGGACCTGGATCCAGCAGCACAGCTTGTGGCAAAGTACAATGGTTCAGATGAAATTCCAGAGGTACGAGTCTGAAATTATGTCTTGTTTAATAGTGCTATGAAAAAAATTAGACAACACCTTAATTTATTGGTTCTTGCCTGTCGGAATAAAACTCGCCTCGATGCTAATGTTAATTTTGAAGAAATTCTGTTTAACTGAAACTCTTATGAGCAACAATAATTCCAATTTAACGCACTTGATAACAACTCTCAGCCGCATTTGTATCATTGTTTCTCTACTCGATATTATTCATTGTAACGATAAACAGTCGTTATAAAAACCTAGAATGCAGGTCGTTTATCAGTGAATGTGATAATAATGATTTTTCATTACTGTAATTTGTCAGCATAAGCAGCTCATTGCCATAACCTTACCAGTCTCAAAGGCATATTCTGCACCGCTTTTTTTTTTTCTTATATTAGCCATCTCAATTTCCTTACTTTTTCTGCAGATCGTGAAATGGGTATCTCAAATAATCAGGGATGGTGACTCGAGGGATCTTCCTCATTACGTAAGCCATTTGTTTCGCATTTGTACGACCAAATTTTGTGGAGGCTAGTCTTCTAGTTGATTCCCTTCCCTCTAATTACATGTACTATTTAAATCACGATATGCTCTATCGAATACACTGATGACATACAAAAAGAATCATCTTCCATCTCTTAGCTGGTTTCTGAGTTGTGTGATTAATTTATAGACCTTTATGCCTTTATGGGACTTCTATTTACTTCAGTTTTCTCTCTGCTTCACCTCAAACGCAGAGAACAAGAACTCCTGATCTGGCTCCCGAGGATTCACAACCTATCTGGTCCAGAGGCACTCAAAGGCTTCCTTCTGCATCCACGATGAAGCAGAGATTTCGCAACTTTATAACCAAAATCTATGATGTTACGGGAGATCCAAGGATTGGTCCTTTCTTGCTTTTGGGAGCTTTAATGTCATTCGGTAGCATCTGGCTCCAGCGAAGGCAGCCAACTCAACAGCAAAACCAACCGGAGCGCAGTCAACCACATGAAGCAGATTCTAAGGTAAGTGATGGCTTGACTATTTTGAGGTGTTTAGACTTGCATACTGATTATTGACCAATGTTCGGTATACTATGGCTATCGATGCCTTGATAAAAGTAGTAGCTTGCAATCAGATAACATTAGTTTATGTACACACACATAAGCGATGCAGATATACTTTAAATAAATGTCAAACTCTTCTGAAGCAATTGGTAGTGTCAAATTTTTACATTTTTAAACTGCTTGTGGCATAGGTTGCTGCATATTGGTTTTTGTTGTATAGTAGATTGCGCATTAGCCACGTAAACCATTTGGATTTTGTGTTTTCCAGGATGAAATGAGAGAAAAGAGGAGAGGCCGAGCTAGAAACATCTCCAGCAAACGTCCCGCTCCTTCCATTACAGACAATGAACCCAAAGACGCTCACCAAATGCCATTTTCAGATTCAGATTCTGAGTAGCTGGTTCTTACCATCCTTGTGCAAGTCACGAATCCTTAACCAGTAATCAAATTGGTGGTAATATTTATTATTTAGTCATAAATCAGTCCTTCCACAAAGTCTAATCTACGGCCAGGTAATTGTCAGGATTTCAACTTAGAGTTTCTTGTTTTTTTTTTTTTTTTTTTTTTTTTTTTTTTTTTTTTCCGCAGATTTTGTATTTGGTAATATTTGTCCGAAATATTTGATAATTATAGGTAATTATTAATTATTAAGTAGGGCTAAATCTTTTTCGTATGTGCTGTTGTGCTCGTTAATCTTATCAAGCGATCTAATATTATTCAAAAGAAAACTTTTCAGTGTAAAACACCCCTAATAGTTTGGATGAAATTTTTAAATAATAATAAGATAGCAATGTTTTTTCATTAATTGTTGTTTGAGGAAGAAAATAAAAGGTAACATTTTTTTAAAATACTCATTTTACCTTTTTTTTTTCCTTTTAAAGGAGTTTAAGAGATGCAAACACTAACATAAATTTGAGCAACTTCAATATGATGGATAACTAATTGTCGAAATAGTAGCAAGACAGCAAGTGAAATCAGATGAAAGGGCTCAAAGGTGAGAAAGCATACCCAATTTCTAAGACATCTATAATTATGTATGCATGAAACCATATACAAGTGGTTGTAAAACGGGTGCTATCCTAAAATAACATTTCTAAAATTAAGTTGATCACTTTGTTTTTAATGAGATTAATAATGTTTTTTTTTTGTCTTTTAAAATTATAATGTTGTTCATCTCTATTGGATTGATCTCATCTTTTCTTTTTATGAGAATATTATATTTGATCTTATCTTGATCATTTGTATAATTTCACTCTTAACTATAATCTTGACCTATAAGACACTTGTTTACTGTTTTTAACCGCAACCTTTAAAATTATATATATTCTCTCAAATTTTGAAATAGCCTCTCAACATTTTCTCATTGAAGGTTTGGGTTTTTTTTTTTTTTTTTTTTTTTTTATGTGTGTTGAAATATACATGATACAAATATTTTCTTCCTTTTCGAAACAGGGATATGTTTTTTTCCAAATTAAAATTAAAGAATTGAACACACTAATTCAAACTTGAAAGACCTCAATACGTTAGGATGATTAATCCCGATCACAAATCCATTTCACAGTAAAATTTAATAAAATGCTTTAGGAGATAAAAGTGCAACGAGTCTATTAATAAGTATCTTTAAAAGATGAAGACAACGAGGTGTGACAATACGTGAGTGTATATATGACTTTATAGGTAATCCTTTGCAATTGCCAACGCAGTGAAGAAAAAATCGCAAATTAAGAGAAATCTCATAATCCACTTGTCTTGGAGAAACAAGCGCTTAAATGCGATTTGAAGGAGCAAAATCATGAAAAAAAAAAAAATTGCCTATAAACAAGAGAAAATGCAAAGGAAAACCAAGAGAAAATAAAACACAAATACTTACAAAATTTGTTGCATTTTTTTTAAGAAAAAAATAACAGCCCGAGTGTAAAAAAGATTAATGCATATCACCTAAGAAGGAAAATGACTATTTACTTAATTTTTCAAAATAATGACTAATTACTCAAACATGAAACATGGATGAAAAAAAAGGGTAAATTCTAAAAAAAAAAAAAAAAAATCCCCTGGTTGTAGCTAAATCCCAAAAAAATCCCTCTTATTTTAGAAATTCCAAAGTGTTCCTTATGTTTGCTAAAAAATGTCAAAAACTTACGTTGAGCTGCTTATTAAACAAATGTATTTATGGCACGTCATGTAACTTTCGCACAAAAATTGAGCGGAAGATATGTTTTCGATGCTTTTTAGCAAATGTGTAGGGATTATTTTAAAATTTCTAAAATAAAACAGAGTTTTGAAATTTTCAAAATAAAAGAGAATTTTCTAAAATTCACTTAAACTTAGCGAATTTTTAAGAATTTATCTTTCAAAAAAAGAAGTTATTTGAAATTTTCAAAATAAAAGAGAATTTTCTAAAATTCACTTAAACTTAGCGAATTTTTAAGAATTTATCTTTCAAAAAAAGAAGTTATTCTCTAAAAACTCTCCTTTAATAATTGAGGAATAGTTTTGAAAATGATTAATTTCATCATTTTCTCATTTATTTTAACCCGAATCTCAAATTGCCCCTGTATTTCAATTTGTTACATCCGTACTTCTTATATTTTTAAAACGTCTCAAATTTATCATTCCGTAAACTTTTCTATCATTTTCCATCCAAAGTTGCCATGTGTCATATAATTATATAGGTTTTTGTGTATTTGTGGGTGAAATTATGTTTTTGCCCCTATTTGATACGTTTTTTCTTTTAAGTTTTTTTTTTTTTTTTGTGCTAGAAACACTTGATTGAAAAAAAAACTTTTTTTCTTCAATCAAGTGTTTCTAGCACAAAAAAATAAAACTACAAATTATCAAATTTTTAGCTAAAGAAAAAAATTAATTTTTTTTAATTAAGAGTTTCTAGCACAAAAAAAAAAAGAAAAAACTTGCGAAAAGAAAAGTATCAAACAGGGCAAAAATATAATTTCACTTACAAATGCACAAAAATCTTTCCAATTATGTGACACATGACAACTTTGAATTGGAAAATAGCAACTTTGGATGGAAAAGTTAACGGAAAGATAAATTTGAAACGTTTTAAGAGTATAGGAGAACAGATGTAATAAATTAAAATACAGAGTATAATTTGATATTCGGGTTAAAATAGAGGGAGAAACGATGAAATTAACCCTTTTGAAAATTAAAAAATCGAACGAACACAAATAA
The DNA here is from genome assembly GCA_018132145.1 of Boehmeria nivea var. tenacissima. Lineage (NCBI taxonomy): Eukaryota > Viridiplantae > Streptophyta > Magnoliopsida > Rosales > Urticaceae > Boehmeria > Boehmeria nivea. The sequence continues at coordinate 7,830,746 of CM030882.1, forward strand.
TTATATGGAATGAGTGAAAACTAAACAGAGATTTTTTTTTAGGAATTTTCCATTCTCTTTTCCTATTATTAACATTTATTTGAACTCTGAAGCAAGAAATATCCGAGAAATCCCAATCAACTCTCTCTCTCTCTCTGTCTCTGTTACAAGTCCAGTTCTGGTCTTACCCCTCTCCGGCTCGCAGAACAGAGTCGCTTTGATCGTCAACTATCTAATCCAATCTCAAAGGTAAACTAAATCCAACCTTAATATTTCTCTTGAAAAAGCCGAACCATTTTCTCTTACTCCCAAACTAATAACAGAAAGTTGATTATATTCTCGTTTGATTTTTTTTTTCTTTAATATCCCATATCATCATTATTTTTCCTTCCAGTTGTGATTTCTTTTTTCCCTTACTTCTCAGTTTCGTTTTTAATTAATTAATTAGTACATACAAAAAAAAAAAAAAAAAAGGTTTTGTTCAGAGGATTTCGGTTGGCGAATACAATGGGAAAGGACTCGAAACCGAAAGATTCGAAAGGAAAAGGAAAGCAAGCGGCGAGTGGGAGCGATGAGAGTGCTTCGAAGGGTAAAGGGAAAGGCGCTAAGTCCTCCGATGGCCTCGGCACCTGCACTTATGTCAAAGGTCTCTTCTTTTTTTTTTTCTTTTTTTTTTTTACCCATTTGTGTAAAATATATAATTTTGCCCAAATAATGTTTCATTGAATTTTGTGTAATTGCTAAACAAACCAGACTAACTGTTCAAACGATGTCAAATTTGGTTAGGTGGCTTTCAAAGATATGTTTGAACATAGATTGTGAAAGAATAGAACACAAATTTGAAAAACTATTCAGTGATAGAATTTGAGTTTGAGTTTAACCCAAAGCTTGAAATATATATATATATATATATATATATATATATATATATATATTGTATAATTTTTCCGCAGCGAGGCATATCCTATGCGAGAAGCAAGGAAAGATCAATGAAGCATACAAGAAGCTCCAAGATGGTTGGCTTGGCAATGGAGATAAGGTCCCACCAGCTGAGTTTGCCAAAGTAATTCCTTTTTAGACTTGTTCTTTACAAACATTGCTTCTTATAAGCTGAATTTTTTTTTTCGGAAAGGAAAATGAGATTTGATGGTTCTATTGTAATGTCCTTGAACTGAACATTATGGTATGGATGAGGTGGTCTCGTATAAATTTTCGGATTTAAGTTATCAAACTATACCATCAGAGCTTATTTCTTTCTAATTGTTTGCTAACTAGGCATATGCGAGTGATGCGGGTTTGAAAGTCATTGGAAAAGAATTTGGGCAGCTTCATGGCTCGATGTAGAGTGTATTATAGAATGAGAGAGTATGATCAAACTAAAACCGTATTATATTGAACTGTTTTGCAGATAGCTCAAGAGTACTCGGAATGTCCATCGGGCAAGAAGGGCGGAGATCTTGGATGGTTTCCCCGAGGTAAGATGGCGGGGCCTTTTCAGGAGGTTGCCTTCAACACAGTCATCGGAGCTACAACTGCACCATTCAAATCAACGTATGCTTCTCAGTTCTTCACATTATCTTATTTTGTTTCAGAGTTTATGTTCTCGCTCTTATTCGAGTGTATACCTCGGATCACTTTTAACATTTTTTTTTTTTTTTGATTCGGTGCAGTCACGGATATCACATAATACTTTGTGAAGGCAGAAAGAACTGAATTTCCTGCAATAGTATCAAGCCCATTCCGAGTGCACTCAATCCTTTGTATCCAGAACTTTTTGTTTTTTTCTCTCTTTTCCAGTTGTTGGAATGTTTCGTCTGTTAATGTAAAAGGTTATGAATATGGGAGATGACCATTTTCTGATTTGTTATGGTTTATCTTTCCGAATGCATGGCGTTGTGGAACTTTTCCCTTGGTGTCTTGTGCTTAAAGTCCTGTTAAATTATGGTATTTGAGCTGAAATAGGTTTTCCAGTTATATACGAAGATTAGCATAAAATTCGAACTAGTGCTATTATTTGTACTAATTTTGACATTAAAAAAAAAAAAAAAAGAAAGATAACAACATATTATAGATTATATCATGTAATCCGATTCTAACTTCCAAATTACTCTGTTGCAATTACATAGTTGCAATATTGTTCCTAGTACCTAGTTATTACTACCGATCATTAAACTTAGTAATAACTTGAATATTTCATTTAAAGGAGACTTGAAATTCTAAACATATTAGCCAGGTACTCATGCATTACTCTCCTTTTGAATCGCAAAAAGTAGTCGTACATTGCAAAATGGAATTGCAAGAAAAGGAAACACCGATCCATTAGACTTTCAAGGCTTGCTGTTGGAAATGCCAAGCAACCACATCTGTGTGTACAAGAAGTTGCCCTCAGAAAATGTCCAAAGCGCTTCCCACGCCGACGTCTGCGCGTCCCGTTCCCACCACTTTTATCCTCTCTTACTCAACCATTACAGTTACTCTACTGGCGTTCGTCGTCGGAATCTGTAACCGAAGGCAACAACATGGACTGGTGATTTAAGGAGGAATATGGTTACACTTCCAGATTATAATGTATGAACTGTTGAAAAACTCAAACATTCTGAAAGTTGCATAAACTGACATTCAAGAAAATGTATTAGAGTTGGTGTTCATCATCGACTTCATTTAGATGAACATAATTTCATCAATCTGAAATAAAATTTCAAACTAAGAATGTTGGCACGTTGAAAAGAACATTGATCTATCTAAGTTTGTCTATTTCTAAAAAAAGAAGCGAAGAGCCAACTGTATATAGACACTAGTCTTGTCGATATTAATATGAAAATATATTTCTACTTGCAAATTTTATGATATAAATTAAAATTGCAACGCATGGACATACATTATCATTGTACCAAGAATGTGGCATTCTTCAAAATCTCCTTATATTAATAGGCAGGGGCGGAGGCAAAGCATGCTCAGTGTGGGCTCAAGCCCACACTGAAATTTTGAAGCCTACTTATTTTTTCATTAGTTTTTGTTTTATTTATCAATTTATCCCACACTCAATATCCTTACAAAATCACTCATCCGTGACATCAAACCCCATAAAAAAAATTACTTAAGTAAGAATGAAAAAAAATAATAGAAAGGCTAGTTATTGGCTTAAGTGAGAATGAAAATAAATAAATAAATAGAAAGGCATCTACCTTTTAATGTTGTGGGCATAGGCCCATGTGCCATATAAGTATAACCTATATCTTAGTTTTGATAATAGGCGTGAGTTGTTGTGCGATTAGAGTTAAAATCGCAAATTAGAGTTCTGTAAGGGGCTATTTGGTACGCGGGTATCTTTATAATGGGAATGGTAATCTTAAGATTATCTTGTTTGTTACATGTTTATTTTTATTAAAAATACCCCGGATATCTGATTCTCGTGGGTATGAGATTACCTTAAAAGAGGATAATCTGAATACTATGGAGGGGGTAGGTTTCAGATTACCTTCTATCTGATAACCATGGTAATCTTTAAAAAATTAAATTAGACTTAATTATCCTTTATTTTTTTAATGTAAAAGCCTGACAAGTCTCGTTGTAAGAGAGAAGAATAGGAGAAAGAAATTATAGTGTTTTGTAGTATTTTCCACATTTGAGAACACAAGATTGTTTTAATGTGCTTATCTAGTTTTATTTTTATTTTTATTTTTATTTGCTAAAAAATATATGTTTAGCTATTCTTGAATAATATTGTGATTTAGTTTGTAAGCTTTGTATATTTTGATTATATATTTTTTTAATCAAAAAGTACTTTGGTGTACGCCTACACTGAATTTGATTGTTGGCTCCGCCACTGTTAATAGGCAATGCTATAATCAGTGGGAAAAAAAAAAGTCTAGAAAAGATGTATCTCACTCTTAAAGCATAACACCAAGTCTTACATAATTTAAGTCAACCTAATAACTAATGGAAGATTCTACAATAGTGCACGATTTTTTGCACTATCGATAGTGCACGGTTTATAATAGTTTAAAAGTTACATAAATTTTTTTTTCTACACATAAGTACATTATATCGTCTATTTTCATGTTATCAATTTATTTCTCACATTTAAAACTAAAATTATATTCAATCGGAGATTAAAATAGAAAAATAAGAAAAATAAATAAAAAAAGATAAACTTTTTTTTCATCTTTTTCATAACCGATCAAACATATTTTTTGTGTCAAAATTTGAAGAAATGAATTGATAACATGTAAATAGAGGATGTAATATGCTTATGTGTAAGAAAAAAATTATTTTTATGTATTTTTTAAGCTAATATAAGTCGTTCACTATCGATAGTGCAAAATATCATGCACTATTCTAGAATCTTCCCAAATCAAAAAGAGTTTATACGGAGATTTTTAAAGGATTTGAAATGTTATTATCTTGGTCCAAACAACACAACTGTTAAGATTTTATAAAAGCCATAAGGTAATTGTTGATGTGGCCAAATTACTATGGTTTTTTTTTTCTTTTTAAGAGTTGAGTGTGAAAGAAAGGGGAGAGATAATGAGGTCATTAAAGAAAGTGGGGCGAGGGAGGGCAATCGCCCACACTTAAATTTTTGAAAATCAAATTTTGTATTGTAAGTTTTAAAAAAAATTGTAAATATTCTCCTATAAAATATGAAATATGCCCCCACTCAAAATTATGAAAACTAAATTTTATACCATATATTTTTAAAAGATTATGAGTTTGCCCCTATAAAAATTAAAATTGTTAAAATTAGCCCAAGAATTAAATGAATTTATAGACATGCCCCTACTAATTAAAATTTTCTTTTTTAAATGTGTCTTCACTGAGATAAAATTTGAGCTCTACCACATATTGCCTATAACAGATATTATTGCGGAGGTATCAACTTTATTGGTTAGAACCCTATAGGATTGTTTCATTTATTTTTTGTTAGTATGCTTCCTTCGCGATTGTTTTTTTTGCCTTTGTTTGGTAGTATTTACACTTTTATATTTTTCTTTTCCTTATATTTCAACCTTCTTAGTGAGAACAACCTTCTTAGTGAGAATGTTAGGGGATGATTAACCTAGTTTATAAGTCTCTATTGTTTTAAAAATGTGTCAATTTTGATGGAATGTGTTTTTAGAAGCTTTTATTCAATAAATAATAAGAAAATAAATAGCCGTCACTTATAAAGCAATCACTGCAAATGCAATTTATTAGTAATTTATGTATTTTCTTAGCTAGTTATTTAAAAATTTTAAATGTCGACTATTTTTAAAAATTGAACCGTTCAAAAGTCATTTCTCATTGTTTCCGAGTTCGTTGGGGAACACTACGTGTCATTTTTTATTGATTCTAATAATGATGTATAATGCAGTGTGCAATAATATTTAAGCGACACGTATTAATGATCTAATCACCAGAGATGTTACTAAAATTGATTATTTACTCGTGGATTAAAATCCATGGGTACTAATCATGATATGTCAGTGTATAAGATGATGTGAATTTAATTAGGTGAGATAAATAATAACATGATAATCACACAAGAAAGTAATAATATATATCTAATCAGTAAGTTGCTTATTAAAGAGAATCATATAATTTAAATTATACATTGAGAAAGGGATAAGCCGAAATGACAATATAAATTACTTTATTAGGTAAAATAATAAAGTAATTATGTAAAACGTAGAATTATTAGTATAATAATAATGTAAAATTGACTGGATGAATTGTAAATCTTAAATAATATGAACGTGACTAGAAAGATTTGTCAGTTTAAATATAAAAATGACTAGGCAGGTTGTTAATCTATGCGGTGAATTAGAAATGACTAGGCAAGTTGTTAGTTTAAACAATAAATTAAAATGACTACGCAAGTGGCCACTATAAAAAATAAATTAAAATAACTAGGCAATTTTCCAGTCTAAACAGTAAAGTAAAATAACTAAGCAATTTGCCAGTCTGAACAATAAAGTAAAATGATTAGGCAATTTGCCAGTTTGAACAGTAACTTAAAGTGACTAGGAAAATTGCCAGTCTGAGCAGTAAAGTAAAATGACTAGGCAAGTTGCCAGTCTGAGCAGTAAAATAAAATGACTAGGTAAGTTATCAGTCTTAATTATTGAAGAAAGATAAATTATTATGATGATAATTAATCAATAATAACTGAATAGTTAGTGTTTTACAATTATTTTTACCAAAAGAATTATCATTGAAGTTTTTAAATCAAGAAAATAAATGTGTATTTAATAGCATATGCACGTATACACACATACATATATATATATATATATGTGTGTGTATATATTATACATATACATGAGAATTATACATGTCGCCTGATTGCTTGGCATATCAAAATAGCTTTTTTAACGTGTACATAAATAATGTCATGGAGTTGATGGAAATAGTACAAATCCCACAAATCAAGGGATCTAAATCAATAATCTAGAGATGGTACTCTCTCTTATTATTTGCTATTATTATCTTCTAGAGAGTAAGTTTATGTTTTAATCAGATAATAGTACTAAAATTCATGTTTGCATGAATATTTTCTTATACTAAAATCTATTTTCTCCTTTTCTTATCTTCCTTTCTTCTCCTACTCTTTCTCTCATTTCTTTCTTTTCTTTCTCTTTCTTTCCTTCCTATGCTTTCTCTCTTTTTTCCCCTCTTTTTCCACTTTCTTTCTTTCTTTCTTTTCTTTATCTTTCTTTTCCTTCCTATTCTTTTTCTCTCTTTTTCTCCTCTACGTATTTAGACTTCTTGCCATCCTTTATATAGGCAAAATGATGGATGTTGGACAAAAAGATCACTATTGACAATTTAAGACAAGAATGTATTATTGACACTTTTGGACAAGAAAATATCATTGTACTTCTGAATTATTCTTACATGCATTTAATGGTTTTGTTTGTTCAAGACTTGGCATTTGATAATTATTACACGCCATTTATGGCTTTCTTGTTCACCACTTGAGCATTTAATAAATGCCTCTGCATATTACTATTTTGAACTTTTTATGTATTAGATCTATATATTTATATTTTTTTTTGTCTAATCTTGTATTTATATGTCATAAGATCTAGTATACTAATGTATATGATTTTAGAGTATTTTGAATTATTAATTTAACAATATTCACGTAGATCCATTAGTCATTATTGTACTCAGTCTCTCCAGTCAAGTCCCATAACATTACTCCCGCTGGTGTTTCTTGAACCATCTCCATTATAATATATCCAAAAACACTCATGATGTTGTAACTATTTATTAAAATTTATGTGTCACCGATTAAATAACTGCTCACATACTAATTAGTAATTACTCTTTATAATGCTATTTAAAAGTTGAGAATTAGAGTTCCCAACACTAGTAATACATAATATAGGTAATTTATGCTCAATCAATTGGCTGGCTTGAGGAATAATCGTAGGCTCGTAGTCAAAAGCTATGCCTGAACAATAAATATCCATAACATTAAAAATGCCCAAAGCAGAGAAATAGCACAATGATGATTTATATCTACATATATCGATGGTCTTTGCATTGAAAGGGTACATTTGAACGAATAACAGACTATACTTTACACACCAAAATTCCAACAAAAGTTGATCCCTCACAACATCAGAGAAGGGAAGAACAAAACAACTAAGTTTATAGTGACATTTCATCGTAATGATCAACCAACTTGAGACCCCAACTCATGTCCTCACAATGCCTCACATGAGGAACTAATTTCCCAGTATCAACCCCTCCCTTGGCCTTGCAGTCGTAGAAGGGCGGGGCGTGGAAGCAAGGCTCCATCGACATGGCTCGGCGGCAAGGAGGGTCGGGAACCGTGCGGTTCTCCGGCTTGTAGAGTATCCATGGCCTCAACCCGCCGAGGCTCTGAGCTACGTAGCCAAAGGTGGACCATGAGCTTGTGACCAACACATCCGTCATGCTCAGCAAGTACATCTCCGCGAGCGCCTTCTGGTTGTGCATCTGCTTCTCGGTTTGCTGGTGCTCCTCGTGGCTTGGCTGGAACACCCCGACCACGTCCCCGCTCGCTGTCGGATTCTCCCAATACATGTCTCGGATTTTCTCGAAGTACCCGGCGGATAGGGAGGTCATCAGCACGGCCTTAGATTTCGGGGTTTTGGAGAGACTGATAACGGATCTGTCCACGTTGATTCCTGGCAGCAGATTCTCCTTAGAAGTGCATGCTAAGATCTGATCCAAAACATGTTGGAACAGACCCGTCCCAATGTCGAAGATTCTGATCTGAATTCCGATTCTCTCGTCTGCATTGGCTAAATAAGCCTCATAGAATCTTGTAATTAGTCCCCAAACTCTGTTTGTGGGGTGAAGAAGATATCTACCCAAGAAGTGAAAAACCAGATCCTTATTCGGAAAGAGGTTGCTCAATTCTTGCTCGAAAGACGGTATTAAGAAAAGCGACGGGACAAAGTAGTTGTCCGTTTTCATGACGAGCCAAGGTATCTTCTGGAGGAAAGCTTGATCTTGTTCACAAAAGAAGAGCTTATCATGGAAATTATAATCATGCACCAAATGCAGATACAGATAAGATCGGAGTTCTAACTTCTCCGAGCTTGAGACATTGCTATCCTTAAGCATTTTCCCGAAACACTCGGGACTGTTTTGGTCGAAGCCCGAAAACCGACCCTTGAGGTGAAAATCCGCGGGAAGGAGCCACGAAACTTCTGGGAACGGTTCGCAGAATAGGTCATTCATATCAGTCCCCGGGTCGACAAGCAGAACACGATCCGTGAGCAGCGCGTAGAGAAACGCAGAGGCCAGGGTCACTATCCGATTCCCTAACCCGCTAAAGGAAATCCACACGACGTAGTCGCAATCCGAGGTGCCCGTCTGGCGGCTGCCCGACTTGAGCATCTCCACACTTTTGTTGTACGATTCGGTATAGGGCCCGCATCGCTTGTGCAGCGCCTCGTAGCTTCTTAGCCTCGAAACGAGGTAAGAAGGCGGCTTTCGCTGCGGCCCTTTGCGGTACCAGGCCGACTCGTATCGGCTGCGACAAGCACCCTCGTCAAATCCAGCTACAAGAAGGCCATTAAGCAACTTATCCACTGTAACTTCCTCAACCGTCTCAGACTGCTTATCCTCTGAATCTACCACTGGAAAAAAAAAACATTAAAATAAAAAAGAGTAAATAACAAGATCTATATTAAACAAGCCAACTTGCTTGACAAAGGACATTATAATGTGACCCAAATCACATAACAAAGCTAATCAACACCTTTTGTACTTAAATATCATTAATGACATTGACAATCATAAATACTATTAAGAATGCCGTAGAAGCATGAAAAAAAAAAAACACACATTAAATGAAAATGAAAAATCCGAAACATTAGAGTGACAGACATAAAAGCGAAGCACCTTTGTTGGGTTGGAGACGAAGGAACCTTGTTCCCGAAGCTTCCAAAACGGCGTCGGACGGTGGGTCGTTGAGAACCACAGAGACAGAGAAGAGAACAGAGACGACCATCAAGCAAGCCACGAAGATCCCCATAGTTCGCATCAGGCCAAACCCTAGCTTCCTCTCCGAGTCACTCGCAGCGCTCTGGTGGTCCGAGTCAGACACGGCGTTTCTCCTGAGCCTCTTCATGGCGACAAAGACGAAGCCCTCATCCGGGTCGGACCGTGACCGCCCGGTTCAGCCCGAGTCGGGTTTCGGGTCGAAGACAAAGTCCTCAGTCTCTCTCACTCCCGTTTGGGACTGCGAAGATTTCTCGGAGGCTTTTGTTGTGAAGCTTTTGGTGGCGAAAATGGTGGTGAAATGGCCGAGAGACTATATGGTGCGGCCGAGAGCAGTGTAAGATCGTTGCGTTGTGATGTGTGTGTCCAGTGATCTGTCGACACGTCAGCAAAGTGTGTTTTGGATATTTTTTGTCACGTTCCCTGTTTTGTCGGTGTCGTGATAGAGACAAACTCCTACGGATTCTAATGTCTAGTGATGTTGTGGAACGTAAGATCCGGGACCAGTTAGTCAGTTACTGATTTGGGAATAATTCTACCTGAATAAAAAAGTCTAAACATTGTCAACTTTACAAAACTTTCCTTCTAGTGGTTTTTATTTTTATTTTTTATTTTTTCGCGGTAGAAAACAAAATTAAATGGTTAGATTTATTTTTTGGACTAATTACAGATTTATACTCTGTTAGTACAATATTTACAAGAATATTCGATAAAATTAGATATTTACATCAATATTCAAACTTTCCTTATTTAGTTTATGCATATTTTTATATTACCTATTTACCCTCTAATTGGATATCCTAATGCTTTAACTTGGATTTTCCATATATAATTTGCATTATTATTTTTTCTTTCTAATTATAAATGACACTAGTTTTGTGAAAATCGTTTTAGATTTCATTGAACGACTTTGGCCCAAAGTTTTCTCTTAATCTTTTTTCAACATCAATAACATATTATGCTGTAAATATAATATTGTCAATGTTATAATGTACATGTTGTAAATCTTTTTTCAACATCAATAACATATTATGCTGTAAATATAATATTGTCAATGTTATAATGTACATGTTGTAAATCTTTTTTCAACATCAATAACATATTATGCTGTAAATATAATATTGTCAATGTTATAATGTACATGTTGTAAATACTGTAAATATAAGAAACACATTTCACATATGAACAATATCAATATAGTAAATAATATATTAATCAGGTAATATTATATAAACCAAAACTACTATAAATCACATATTAAACTCAACAAATTCAATGAAAAATACCTATTAGGTGAAGTTTCCATCCCAATGCAAAAGAGATATTCAATAAATAATATATTGACTGGTATATATCTTATTTCCAAACAACAAATTCAGTAGTTTTTTGAAATACAATATCATATCGGCAATACTGTAAATATTATATTAACAAAGAAATATTACATATACCGTTACTATAATATTTTTAGAGATAATATTAATCAATTCCGAGATAATATACCGCAACTATAATATTAATCAATTCCTATTATTTATTAATCATCATACCTTTTTTTATTTTTGAATCCCACAATAATAGAAATTTTGTTTTGAATACTTTTGGGTAATATTCATTTCTAAAATTGGGGTTTTTTTTTATTTATAAAAATCGGATCTAGAGTCCTCTTTAGTAATTACACACCTTATAAAATATTAATGTAAAAATCCTAATATAATAAAATTAGATTTGTAAATATCTAATTTAAGGGGACTAGTTATAATATTCTCCCTTCACCTACAAAAACTTAAGCTTAAATTTTTTTATTATAGTAAAATATAGTTTGAATTGCAATCTGAACAAAGTCTAAGATGTAGACTCTACTAAAAAGATAAATTTGACGATTTAGAATAATTTTTTAAATAAAACAAAAAAATCACCAAATAAATATACAAAAAATAATTTTAAAAGTTTTCAAGAAAACTATTTCCGGTTTGTAATAATTTAAATAACACACTCGTAATTACAATATTTTTTTTTTGGTGAGTTGCAAAAATAGGCCAAAATTAAATGTTTGTTTTAAATAATAGCCTATGTTTTAAAAAATTAAAAAAATAGCCATGTTACGAATTATATAACAGAAAAGTGTCACATAAAATATAACAGATCTATAAATATTTGTAAGATATTATTTAACACTTCAAAAAATAATGAGTAAAACTTGAAGTGTTACAAAATATCTTACAAATATTTATAGATGTGTTATATTTTGCGTGATATTTTTCTGTTATACAATTCGTAACATGGCTATTTTTTTAATTTTTTGAAACATAGACTGGACTTTAAAAATAAAATTTTTTTTTGGCTATTTCCTACGATTTCCCTTTTTTTTTTTTTATAACTTTTCTCAAGTTTAGTAAGGGTAAATTTTATTGTACCTCTTATACTTAAGTTGTTGTTGCATTTTAATCCCTATATTTAAAAATATTTCATCCACAATCTTAAATTTTAAAGTGACATTTTGTCATATTCGTCCCAATTTTAGCGAATTGGGCACGTGAAACGTACATGTTTAAAAAAAAAATATAAGTGCAATATTATAAATCACTAGCCTAAATTGATAACCACATCGTCTTAACTGAAACTGTAAAAGAAGCCTTGTGGCTTAGAGGTTTTGCACGGAACTCGGTTATGATCAATAGTGTGTTTTTGTTCACTGTGATTCACAAAGTGCTATTCGCTTAACTGAGAACATTGTCTATCATGAAAGGACCAAACATAGATGTGGAACTGTATTTTATAAGGGAGGTTGTTGCAAATTGCCTAGTTGAAGTTCTAAAAATTAACACACACATAATATGAAAGAACCCTGTGAGCCATGTTATCGTTTATATAAATGACAGAATAGTTCAAGAACTTCATGTTTACTTGTAATAAGAAAAGTACATATATTTTCACAAGGGATAAAGGATATCTATGGGTTTTGATTATCAAACTCTATCACTAATTCACTGTCATTAACTTTTGTTTTTATCTAAAAATTTATTCATGTGAGGATTGTTGGAAAATTAAATGAAAATTATTAAATTGCATCATTGCTTTTGACGTTTTGTCTTATACTTTATGGCATTCAAATGCATAAAGTGTAGTATATCAGCTTGTTATGATTAAAAAGGTTACATTATGTTAACTAATAATTTTAGTTGGCTTTCAGATATTCCAATGCATTGCTTGCAATTAACAGTCTTTCTAATACATAAAAGTTTTGTTGTTTTATCTACTCACTTAGTGGTTTTCTAATGCATAGTAGATGAATAAAAACTGTCTTTTGTCTATTGATTGCTTGTCCTTTAGAAGGGGGAAAAAAAAAACATTTTGCAATGATTTATTGCAATCAATTTAAAACGTTGTCCAACGTTTGCAATAAAATGGAAGTAGTTTATCTCTTCTTTTATGTAAATACTAGTTTTTATATACCCGTTCTATGTAGTCTTGCCTGCACAATAGATCGGGTTTTCGATCAGAATTTTCCACCGACCGACAATCCGACCGAAAAATATCGAATAAACCCCTACCCGACTTTTGCTCGGACGGAACCCACCCGAAGACTCTATATTGGCAGTCGGTTTCGAATGTGTATATTTGGGCTCGGATAATACCCGACCCGACCGAGGGGTGTGAGAGTTGAATGCAATTTCCATTGTCATGCTCCTTAGTTCTCCATCTTTCCAAAGCCGAGTCAAGCATTGTCGCCCATCGTGTTCGTCAGCTGAGTTCTCTTATCTCCTCCACGTCGTTGTTCAACATTAGTGGCTCGCTTCCTTTCTCGTTCGTCGTCGATGTTCAACGTTCGTCGTTCGTCATTTTTCATTGCTCACCGATGTAAGCAATTTGTTACCTGACCATCACCCGAATGCACCCGATCGTCTCCCGCCCGAGTTTTTGACGGTCGGAGATCGGGAATGATGATATGATACCTGATCGAGCTCAAGTATGAAAAAAAAAAAAGGACATCGGTAACCACGCGAGCAACTGTTAACCCCTAGTTCTGCGCATGCAAAGCACATGAGAAATAATACAACATATTATAAATAATAAAAATAATAATAAGATATATATTTTTTAACATTAAAAAAATAAATTAATATTTTTGTTATTTCAAATAACCGATAGGTCAAATTTATCATTCAATCAAAACGCGTTAGCTCTTCTATAATTTTTTAAATACAAAAAATAAAAATAAAACCCTATAACAAAGAAAACAAATAAAATGATAGTTATAACAAAAAAATATGGCTATGGGTGTCAAAAGATTGAAAAAAAAAATGTTTAGAATTCAATCGTGAGAAGAAAAAAAAAAACGAGATCATTACAATAAAAAACGATGGTTGAAACAATTAATAAAAATAGGAGAGATGAAAGAGAAATTGTAAAAAAAATAAAAATGAAAATAAAAAACCCTCACAACTTGCTAAAAACCCCCTCATCATTTTCACTAAAGCCCGGAAAGAAAGCCCTCTTTTGCAAATTGTTTATTTAATATATATATATATATATATATATATATAAGTATATTAAGGGAGAATAAGTTTCTCCAACTTTGCCAAAAGAAACGGCTAAGGGTCCCCTATAAACGACACGTGGCGCCCTCTATTTTTTCATTTTTTTAAAATTTTTTTAAAATTGCATTTGAGGGCTCCTTTTATGGGTTTTTGAGAAATTTTAGGGGGCGTTTTTGTAAATTTTGGGGGACTTTTTTGCAATTTCTCTCTCCTCTTTTTTTTTCATTTTTTTGTTTTAATCGTTTCAACTGCTCTTTTGCAAATTTTTTATTAAATATATATATCTATATATATATATATATATATATATATCTATACAAGTATATTAAGGGAGAATAAGTTTCTCCAACTTTGCCAAAAGAAACGGCTAAGGGTCCCCTGCGGACGACACGTGGCGCCCTCTATTTTTTTTTTCTTTTTTTTTTAAATTGCATTTGAGGGCTCCTTTTAAGGGTTTTTTTAGAAATTTTAGGGGGCGTTTTTGCAAATTTTGGGAGACTTTTTTGTAATTTCTCTCTCTTCTCTCTTCTTTTTCATTTTTTTTTTTGTTTTAATCGTTTCAACTGCTAGACGTAATGATATCGAAAAAAAAAATTCTTGACATGGTTGGATTCAAAATATTTTTCTCGATCTTATATATATATTTTTACCATAAATATTTTTTATTTATTTTCTTTGTTCTAAGCTTATATTTTTATTTTTTAAGTTTAAAAAGTTTTAAAAAAGACCCTCTATTTATATTAAATGATAAATTTAACCCTTTAATTATTCAAAATTACAAAAATATCAATCTTTTAAAAAAAATTAACAAAAATATACTATATAATTTTTTTCGTCATTTTTTTTATCCGTTTTGTTATTTTACACGTGCTCTACACGCACAGAGCGTGGGTGCAAAAACTAGTATATATATAAAAGAAAAGCAAATAGAGCACCACATGTCGCACCATCCTTATACGTTTCCTGTCCAAATTGGAAAAAAAACGCATCGGCCCTTATATATATATATGACACCTCTTTGTATGATTCCATAAAGAAGAATACATAAGAAAGGAGAAGAGAATTCCGTAAATAGTGTTTTTCTTATTTGTGTTTGTGTAGTATTTTTTTTTTGGGTCTTTTGTTTTAGTTGATAATAGAGCTTTCTTCATGCATCAAGTTTGCCCAAAGTGGTATTTCCATGGTGCTTAAATTATCACTACTAGTCATTGTATCTTTGGAGATAGACACCGTAAAATTCTCAAGCACCACCAATGAGTGGTGAATTTATTTTTTAAAAAAATGTGTTATACATAATGGTGGCAAAACGGGTTAGGGTAACATGGGTTACCTACCCCTGTCCATATTTA
Source organism: Boehmeria nivea var. tenacissima (assembly GCA_018132145.1). Lineage (NCBI taxonomy): Eukaryota > Viridiplantae > Streptophyta > Magnoliopsida > Rosales > Urticaceae > Boehmeria > Boehmeria nivea. The sequence continues at coordinate 7,846,098 of CM030882.1, forward strand.
AAGAATAATAGTAGGGTAATACCCTCCTTCATTCAGGCAGGCGAAGTAGGATAAAACCCGTAGGTGGAGCGATTCTTGTTACCCGCCGAGGAAAAGAATTTTGAAACTTTTTTTAACACGAGTAAGGCTTATCCGCTTGCCCTATATATGTGAGTGGATAAGGGAAAAAAAAAAAAAAAAGGAACATGGATAAAAGAGGATAAGTAGGTTTATCTTTTTTTTACCCTTTTTACCCATAAGGTAAGGGTATTACCTTACCCTTTTAAAAAGTGGTTAAAGGCAAAACAATAATGGTATTATTCCCTTATCCATTTTGTCACCTCTAGTGATCTATCGATATTAATAAAAGAGTAGGAGCGGTTAATGAACCATCTCAAACAGTAGAAGTCCAATCATTCCTCTTTCACTTCTAGGACAAGCCAACTTACTTATTGTTATCGAGCTACCAATTGCCTTAAGATATCACGCTTATTTACATACAACTGATTAACATGTCCTATGAAAGAACCATTCTGTTAGCAGGTGTTCCTTGTCAGTGTTGTGACACTTATAAAGAACACTACAAATAACTAAAATCGAGATGCAAAACGAACGAGTGAACATTAAATAGACAATGCAGCGTATAATGTAAATGGCACACGAAAACTGGTTACGTAGTTCGACTTTGCCTACGTCTACGGGGCCACGCTCAGATGAAAAGAACCACTGGAAATTTAAGAAACAAGAACCCTCGAACTTATACAAGATTTTAACTCCCTCTCAATTTATGTCGTTGTCACTCCTATTAACTGTAGTGATCTACCCTGACGAGATCCCATCATCTTACAAATCACACTTGTGTGTAATCACTCGGCAATTTCCTGTAATTACAAAACTTCACTCAAACACTGTCATTCATACTCACGTTACATGAAACACCACGAGAAACACCTATTAGAGTGTATGAACAAATAACCTAGATTTATGTATTCTGCACTCAAACTCTCATATTGTTCTTCATGTCTTCAACATCTAATATAACAGAGAGAAAACGTACAAAGTCACCAAGAAAACTTTCCAAACAGAGGAAACTAAATCAAGCCTACAACTCTTAGTCAATGATCAATCAATTAAGGAGAATATGACTAAATCAATCAAATTAAGTCAACCAGACTCGCATCAGCACTTGCCAAATATATAAAATATCGCAACACCGCGTGAAACACTTAAGAAAACTTCCAGAATTATTTGGCAAGAAAATATTCGAAAATCACCACAAATCCTTGACTTTCCAAGGATAGAAAATATGTCCAGCCCATCCAATTTACATAGCAATCTCCAAAATAAGTCAGAGAAAATAAAAAAATATTGTGGATTAATGAAAGATGATTTTGTCAATTACAATGTCAATAATCATAGCACTAACATCCTACGATTGCTTGATTTCGAGTCACGCCAGAAGAAAGATTTTTTCTATGTTCGAAAACTATGCACAAAATTTCCTTCCGTAATATGAGTTACCCCAATTGAATTATCAAAAAACAAGCAGCACAAAATGCTTTCACTCCTGAATCTATTCAATTTACTAGTCTTAGAATAGATTCAATAGATTCAGCAAGTCCAAATTCTATTGAGTCTGACTCATAGTGATCCTGACTCACAATCTCCCAAGAACTTTTGATGATAACTATCTCGTCTCTGCAATACTGTATATAGATGTAGAGGACAACTACGAGGAATGGAATATGGATAGAGAAGTGTTGAGTATGGCAAGGTCTCCGTTGATTTTCATTATTTTCTGAAGAAGATTTCCTGCGCTATTGTTCATTCTAAATTTGGTCCGTGTTCAATTCTATATCCTTAGGGACTAATTTTACGTTTGCCCCCTGAACTTTGGGGTCGGTTTCACTGTGCTCCTTAAATTTAAAAATATTAGGTCTGTTCCCTTTTATTTACAAAATTTTGTCAAATTGCCCATTCCGTCAAATATTTGATGGAAAATATCTAAAATTTGTGTTTTAAAATGCTTTGGGGTTGATGAGAAGTTAAAATTATTATTTTGTCCTTGGATTAGTGTGGGTAATTTTTTTTATTGATTTTAACAATATTTATATGAGAAAATTCTAAAATATAAAAATTAAGAGAAAATTAAATATCTATATTTTTGTGTTTTTAATTTTCTCACATACATATTATTAAAATCATTAAAAAGATAATAATTACCCACACTAACTCAAGGAAAAAAATATAATTTTAACTTTTCACCAACCCCAAAGCACTTGAAAATGCAAGTTTTTGGCATTTTCTGTCAAATATTTAATGGGAAGGGCAATTTGATAAAATTTTGTAAATAGAGGGGAACAGACCTAACATTTTAAAATTTAAAGAACATAGTGAAAATGATCTCAAAATTCATAGGACAAACATAAAATTAATCATATTCCTATTCTCATTGTAATTAGAGATTTTTAAGGATTTAGCCAAACTTTAGACTAATTTTTTAGGAATTAGCCATAGTTTTAGAAATTAGTCATTTTTATATTTTTATTTTATTACAGTTGATGAAAAATTTGATAATAGTAGGTTTGCTTTGCTTTTTTAAGTTGAATGAGCCGAATTTTTAGAGACTTTTTATTTGATTTGATTTTTTTTAAGTAATTAACATAGATACCTATGTATACTAAGGTATTTAATGACTATTTCCTTAATTTTGATATTCTATGACTAAATCTTTCAAATTTTATCTTTAAAATGATTAAGTAATTTCTTAATCATTATATTTCTCTAACACCTTGTCGTATAGGACACTCTAAAAGCACAAAATGGTCATATCTATCCATTAATTGCTCAAAAATATGATTTATTCACTTGATCATATCGCATACTAATTGGATAATAACTACAAGGATAACTGCTCATTATAACGGCAAATAAACAATTATTGCAGTTTTGTAAGACTCAATCAATTGACCTTCTCAAGGAGGATCTATCTAAGTCACACGAGGATTCTCATTAGAAGATTGGTATGTAAATGCATTTGAGCACTTTTTTCAAATGATCTTTTAAAACACTTCATGCCTACTACGTTGGCTTAAAAACACCATAGAGCCAAAACATCATGACTCAAGCATTTATTTGGGTGCAAGGAGAAGGAGTACTCATTCCTTTGTTGATAACTTTGCACTTTGCAGCATCAAATCAAGCTATAATAAAAAGGTTTCATTTTACGTCATTTGACTAACTTGAATGAATTGAAACTTTTCCGTATGGATTTTCGATGGTACCAAAAAGAATTCAAGGAAACGAAGTGCTCATTCTCCATTCAAAATTAAAAAAAATAATTTGAAATAAATATATATGTACTATACTATAGTGTTTCATACTCATCAACATTTCGTGTAATATTATATAAAAGAAATGTAATAATGTAACCCCTTGTTTGGAGTATCTATTTTACCCATTTCATTTTTTTTATTTTTTTCAACTTTCCTAATCCTCTAAACCATTCCATTTTATTTTTTTTCAACCATTCCATTTTATTTTTTTACAAACCATTTCAAACCATCTTCAAACTATTTTTTCCAAATGGGATGGAACGGCCAAAATGGCCAAACCAAACAAATGCTAAGAAGTTAGTGCAACAATCTAAAAGAATCATTATTATATATTTTAATATTATTATTATATAATTTTTTAATATTATATTGACATACCACTAAATAAAGCATCGTGGAAAGACTCGTATATATTATCATGTGATAAGTCAAAAACTTTCATTTATTTGTTTGGCTTTTTCGCCTATAAATAAGTAATTTTTTTTAATTTGCTAAGCAGAAAGTGTTTAATTCATTTATAAGGAGAATTGCAAAACAGTATCATTTTGAGCATCATTTACTTATATCTTTAGTAGTATACTTTTTTATTTCTAATTTATGTTTATAGTATAAAAGAATAGTACAAATTAAATAGGATTTTCAAGTGGTTTTTTCTTTTTCTTTTTCTTTTGTGGTGAGGAATAATTTTAGATCGTCAAATTTACCTTTTCAGTGAACCTCACACTTTAGAAAAGTAAATCTGACGATACAGAATTGTTCTCCACTACAAAAAAATAAATCCCATTAGAAAAACACAATAAATTAAAGAGGTTTTTTAGGCATTTAACCAAACTTTTTGGTAATTTTTTAGGATTTAGCCCTAAAATATCGAAATTAAGGATTTAGTCATAACATGTAATATTTTATGTTACATGTAACATATATACCTGTAAAATTATAGCATTACACGTAATGTTAAATGTGTTACATTTTATGTTACATGTAACATTATATTTAATGTTATATTTTTTACCCGTATATATGCTACATATAACATAAAATGTTACATGTTATGGCTAAATCTTTAATTTCGTAAAATTATTACTAAATCTTTCAAATTTTACCTTTAAAATAACTAATTACTTAACTGGCCCTAAATTAGAAGTGTAATAAAATATATATATATATATATATATATATACATAAATTATTAATGCGTATATATAGTCTCCTTTTGTTACACGTTCTTTTGGCCCTTGTTTCTACTATTTTAATCCCTTGTTTAGGGTAAATATTTTATTCATTCTATTCTATTTCTTGGAATAGAAAAAATGAGTTGAAAAATGGTTTGAAAAATAATTTGAAATGATTACAAAATGGTTTGACTTTGTTAATTTCGAGGTTGTATAAATGGTTGAGTTTTAGTGATATTGATTTGGAAAGTTGAAAAAAATAGTTGAAAAAAAAATTAAATAGTTTAGATGATTATAAAAGTAAAAAAAAAAAAAAGGAATGAAATGTGATGGATAAAATGAGAGGCAAACATGGGTAAGCTCCGTTGTCTACTTTTGCTAATTTGTTAAGTTTGTTGCACATTGTTCAGTTCAGAATCTGTGATGCTAAAAAACCAAAACAACCACAACCACCTCTCTCTCTCTCTCTCTCTCTCTCTCTCTCTCTCTCTCTCTCGTCCACAAAACCAAAACAAGCCAATTTCAGCTTTGGACACACTCGCATCGCAAGATGTAAGTCAACCTCAACAACCCCTCTCTCTCTTTCTCTCTCTCTCCCAATTTTTTTACCTTTGACACACGCTCGAGTCCTCACCCGCCAACCATTTCAGATAAGCAAATCTCTCCAACAAAACGAGGCGACACGTGTCGCCTCCACAATTATCGGCTCAATTTTTCCAATTTTGCGTTGAGAGCAAGATTGGCTTGGTAGAGGCCACCTAACCGTTGAAGCCTCAAAAAACACACGCAGAGACACACAGAGAGAGGGATTTTCTGAGGTTAAAGAAGATGTCAAGCGCTTCGTTGTACTCGTCGACTCTTCAGTCCCAAATCAGTGGACTTGGTGGTGTTGGTGGTCTCAAGCTTCAAAGGCAAAATCTTTCTCAACCCAGTTCGTTTACAATCACAAGGTATTTGTTTTTTTTTTTTTTTCTTTCACTTCCGAATCTCATCTGGGTATTCGTTATTTTCGTTGATTTGAGAGTTGGGTATGGGAATTTTGGCTGTTTAGAAGAGACCCAGTTCGGAGTTTCTGTGATTTTGTTCGAATGTTAAGACAGTATTTGATTCCAGTGCTTATTTTGTATGGTTTTAAGAAGGTAAAGTGGTTTGGGAATGTGATCAGTTCGTGCTTTTAGAGCAAAATGAATTAATTTGGCAATTGTTCATGCTTTTACTGATGGGTTTATCTTAAACTTTTGAGTGCTTTGAACACGCTGAGTAAGTTGTTATGCTCAATTGAATCAACTTTATGCCTTGAGTTTGTATTACTATGCCTAACACAACTTTTAGTTGATGAGTGACAGGAACAATGATAAATATGGGATGAGAGTATTTTTTGTAGTATTAAAGTTCTCTTGTACAAATCCTTGAATGAAAAATTTGGCAATTCTCTTGATCATTATGAAGCTGACTAGACTATTAAGGACATTCTTGTCTCTAATCTGTCACTTCAACCTCAGTGAACATAGAATTCAACTCTAGGATCCTGGTATAATTGTGGAGAGGCTTTGCTGTCGAGGCTAATTCCCAATATCAGATTGTTTCTACTTTGATGTATTCACTTTTCTGTATTTCGTTTCATATCTGTCCAACCACAGCCCTTTCTTTCTAGAAGACATTTGGCGTTGCTCAATAGGATCATCTAGTACTTTTTTGTGTGTGCATGGAGTACGGCTTAGCTTTTTGTCATTTCCGTCGGATTTTTGTTGTTTTCAGGAAGACATTTAGGGCCACCGTGAAGGCCACAGCTAGGGTCGATAAGTTCTCGAAAAGTGACATCATTGTCTCTCCATCTATTCTCTCAGCCAACTTTGCAAAGTTGGGAGAGCAGGTACCATTTTGTATTTTGATCTTTGAATATAGAGCATGAGTTTCTTTCAAGCGTAGGTTAGCAGGCTTGTAACGAGAGCTCAATTGGGCTACTACTGGAAGAGCTTTCTATATATTATACTAATGAGTTGATTATAGACCTGAAGTGATTGTATTCGTGACTATCCCCAGCTCCATGGTTGTTGCTTTGACTCTTTGTTCCGTTTAGGTAAAAGCAGTAGAGTTGGCTGGCTGTGATTGGATCCATGTTGACGTGATGGACGGTCGATTTGTTCCCAACATTACAATTGGACCGCTTGTAGTTGATGCTCTGCGCCCAGTGACTGACCTTCCTTTGGACGTTCATTTGGTAGTGTGCTAGGTTGATGATCTAGAATGATTGAGCCTGAAAAAAAAAATTATGCAATTAGATTTTATTATCTCTAATATCATTTTGGAATGCAGATGATAGTGGAACCCGAGCAGCGAGTGCCAGATTTTATCAAAGCTGGGGCTGACATAGTCAGTGTTCACTGTGAGCAAACTTCTACCATCCATTTGCATCGTACAGTTAATCAAGTAAGATTTTCTTTCTCCTCGAGTCAATGTTACACTGATATATAAGATTTTTTGTCAAAAAGCTAGTGATAATTCATTCTATTGAATGTCACATGATTATAAGATAAGACATAAGGGATGTCAGATCATCTAAGCAAGGCCCTTTGTGCACTAATGCGTAATAAAATCTTTCTTGATTTAATAAAATCTTTCTTGATTGCATTTTCTTATTTGGACAAGTGGTTAAGATGAGTGATAGATGGTTAAACTATTGTAGGGTTTCCAAGTATTCAACTTAATATTGATGCTTAAATTCATTTTACCTTCCATCAACTCATTAAATATTTTTCTGAGATTATTATTTGTGTGTATGCAAGAGAACAAAGACTCCTATAAATTGAATTGTAAATCTAAGCCATGTTTTTTTAAAGGGGTACTCATTTGTGCTTCCTAAATAGTTGATGACTTGCTAATGCACTTATTTCTCTGACTAGTGCAGTAAAATTTGCAATTATTTAGATATTCTATTTGCAATTTTTCATATTAGAATCATGTATGTTCTTATTTTGAGACTCCTTTAAAAAATTACACATTCTTTCAGATAAAAAGTTTGGGAGCTAAAGCTGGAGTTGTCCTCAACCCTGCTACCCCTCTTACTGCAATAGACTACGTCCTCGATGGTGAGATTTTGTCTGCTAATTTTCCTATTATCCCAAAATGAACCCCTCTCTTTTTCCAGTCTGCCGATGCAACCAATGGACAAGGTCTTTCTTGTTGTTAATGATATTTAATAACAATGACTTGTAGTTAATTGGAGCAAAAAAAATTGGCTCGTAGTGAGAGGTGATATAGTATGTTGACAATTTAGGCATGTAAAATGTGAGAAAAAAGCAAATTCTTCTGTGCCCCATTAGAATATTAAAATCATTTGGCTTTCACATGTCTGCGAGAATTCATAATGCACTTGCTCTGCATTTTGCAGTTGTTGATCTGGTGTTGATTATGTCTGTAAACCCTGGATTTGGTGGTCAGAGCTTCATTGAGAGCCAAGTGAAGAAAATTTCAGACTTGAGAAGATTGTGCGCCGAGAAGGTATAAGCATCTTGTAGATTTGGCCTTTTTTTTTTTTTCTTCTGTTCGATTATCATTTATTTGTTCATGTTAACGCAACAAATTTGGGCGGTATTTTCATTTTCTTTTTACAGGGAGTGAATCCATGGATTGAAGTAGATGGTGGAGTAGGTCCCGCAAATGCATATAAGGTGTGTGATTTAGGGGAGAAAAACAAAGTTTATTATGTTCTAAGCAAGGCAAATAGGGTAAAATTTAACTTCCAAAATGATGCTGAACAACACTTGTTTAAAGTTGTACTGAAAAAATGGCGTAGTTCTAGAGAATCCTACGATCCCAAAAATATTTCTACAAGTAACTCAGAATTTTCGATTGAACTTGAAATTCTTAGTAATTTATCGTGGGGCTGACAGGTAATTGATGCTGGAGCCAATGCTATTGTCGCTGGTTCAGCTGTCTTCGGAGCGAAAGATTACGCTGAAGGTATGGACTTACAAATTTATATTCTGAAAAATAAAATTTTGTACCCTTTCATTAAGATGACTCGAATTCTCAATTCATTTTCTTGCAGCTATAAGAGGAATCAAAACCGCAAAAAAGCCAGCAGCAGTTCCAACCTCAGTGAGCGTGTAGTTTCTTTGCTTGCGACACCCATATTTCGGCAGTGCCATGTATGTTGTCTTGTTGCTTCATTCGATTTTTTTTTTTTTTAAATATTGCAATGTTTTTTAGAGTGATTTTGGTTGCAATCTCGCCAAGTGTTCTTAGTTTATTAATTTTATTAATTGATCTTAATTTTGCAGACGATGCATATGATTTGGAAAACAAATCGATTATAGCATCTTCTTCCAAATGTGCTCGTCACTTCTTTTCACTTTTTGTCATGGAGAAATAAACAGCAGTGAAAGTAAAAGTGGTAAGAGAGCCGTGTGCATTATTTGTATACCATGTCTGCTGTAAAAGTTCTATTAGTTAAAGCCTATTAACTCCTACAATTCAAATCCATTATAAATAAGTGTTTTTTTTTTTTTTTTTGCCTTCTTTTTTTGTCTACCATTATTTTCTTGGAGCTTATGAGCAATGTTAAAATGAAGCTTTATTTATTTTTTATTAAACAAAATAGGCTACAATTTTGTTCCCAGCCAAAAAAAAAAAAAAAAAAAGCTACAATTTTTTTTATCATACATCGATCTTCTATGAAAGCTAACTCAGAAGTTTGCACTAGTCTAACAAACACTGGCCCTCAAACTTATCTCAAATCATTTTTTTTTTTTTGTTAACGAAGAAAAAGTGGGAATTTCTCTTTGGTGAAAGAAGATTAGCCTAATTAAGGCATTAAAATTGCGTATCTATAAGGGCGTGTTGAAATATATGAAGTGAAGTAGAGTTGCAATTACAGGGAATGCAAATGAAAACACACAAGAAAATTGTGTCATTTTCCGTCAAAAGAATGCAGATTGCGTATCTACTGTTTGAGGGCATTTAGGTATTTTCAAATATGTAACAGAGATTTTTTTTTTAGCGGGGACGATGGAGTTTAATAAGAGGGAGTGTCAATGGCATTTAGAAAATAAATAAATAAATAACCCGTAAGATGGCATTAAATTTGGTTCGGGGTGTTATTGGCATTAAAAATTCTCTGAGCTTCACTTTCTTTGGTAAGAGGGAAAAAAAATTGAATGGAAAAAAAAAAAATAGGAGGTAATAGAAAATAAGAATGAAATAAAAAAATAGTTTTTCATTTTGTTGTTTGATATGCTAGGAGGGAAAGAAAATTTTTTACCTATATAATTATCATTTTGCACATTTATTTTATTATTTAATCTTTTAAAAATTAGACAAAAGAGTAATTATACTCTTCATTGTGTTGAAAAAAAATTTCACTCACTTTTCCTTCCAACATTGAAAGGATAAAAAATTGTGGTACCACTATTTTTTTATCCTCCCTCGTTTCCCTTCCCTTTTATATTTCTTCTTTACCAAATAATATAATTTTATATATTCCATCTCAAAATTAACTAAAAAAGTTTTTCTTCCTTCCAATTTTCTCATCTATCAAACGGACTAAGAGATGTCATATGTAATCAATAGAGAATAGAGATTAAACCACAATTCATAGTTCAAATGAGACAAGACTTTTATATAACCAACTGATTAGATACCAACAAAAAGCTTATTCCCTTACAAAATGCATGGACAAATTACATCAACATATATAGATTAACAATATTGTTGAAAAATAGGTATTAATCGTCTGAGGATGGAGCTATGGAAGGCGCTTGAGAAGGACTCAATTGAGGATCATGATGGCGAAGAAATCCGAGTTTCTTAATGATCTCATTGGCAATTATCTCATTAGCAGCGTCCGATGGGTGGTATTCATCCCAAAACACATACTTGCTTCTGTCTTTGCACAATGATGAAGCCGGCACACACGTAAGCGCCGGTCGAATTCTCCCAAATGAGCAGCACGGCGAGTCCGAGTTCGAGAACCCTAAAAACACCAAGATCATAATTTTTACATTACATTGTGTTTGAATTTTATGTCACATGATGTACTCTTGCTTTCGGGTTTATAGCAAAATGACTTAAAAGAAAACATTCACAACTTCTGTTTTTTTAGATAAATTATTCGTTTTTTATATACTACATACCACTATTAGTCAATAATGTATCAGTTACTACAAACGGATCATTTACTTAATAAAAAAAAAGTTGTTGACATTTTTTTGAGTATCCTCTAGAAAGCAAGTTAACTATCATAATTTCCCTTTTTAACTGTGTTTGGAAGACCAATATGTTATGTAGTCGCAAAGCCAAAAAAAAATATATATATATATATATATATATATATTATTTGGCTAATAATATTTAATATTTTAGAACTTGAAGTTGGTGACAAACCGTATTTGGATGGATTGCTAATAACATCATCAACGACATCGTAAGCGTCGCCAAATTTGTAGCTTGCGTTGGGAAGAGTGTTTGACAAATCGTCCAACAATTTGGTGGCTTGTTTGTTGAAGCTGAGAGCAAGTTTGTTCGATCTGTCTTGGCATCCACTGGACGTGCTTAGGACGCGCTGCAGGGGAATACAGCCCATTGGGCCCAGCCCAAACACCATCAGCTGCCTTGCCCCTAGTTTGTGCAACAGCTGCAAATAAAAAAAAATATTTAAAATAAAAATATAATATAATACATGTATTTGTAAACAAAAAATATAAATAAAAAATGAACACCTTTCTTTTAGGGTATGTTAGTCAGGCGGATGGCGAGAGTTCGAAAGATGGAGAACGTGAAAAACTTGTGCTCATTTTGTTTTCATTATATGTTTTAAAGTGTAAAATTTAAGACATAAATCAAAAATGCAACACAGGCATAGATAATTAATGTGCCAAAATAAGACATTCCTCAACATCACCCAATTACTTATTATGAATGTGCATGAGGCACGGGGCACGGGCCTATAATTATGAAATGATTTCAGTCAATTAATCATCTAATATTATAATTAACTTATGTGAATAATTTAATTAGTATTTAGTAATGCATAATAATATTATATTTTTATTAGATATACTAAAAAGACGTATATTATCCTTAATATATTACGTAATACATTATTGAGTTACCTACTAAATGATAAGAACAAAAATAAATGAAACTTGAATTATAAAAACAATTTTTAATAAGATATAAAAAGCTCACCAATCGGAATATAAAATGAAAAAAAAAGTAACTAAACATATTATAAAAGTGTAAATTTAAAATTTTTTGCAAATGTAATGCTTAGTGAAGTTTTATAAAATAATTTATAGTAATATGAATAATAGCGTAGATTGTATTAGAGGTTTGTTTGTTTGTTTTTTTTTTTTTTTTTTTGCTTTTATTAGACACTAAAACAATTACATTAGTAAAGGATTTAACAGTCTATCAAGAAAAACTTGATCTCATGGTATATCGTTCTATAAATATACTATAAGTTTGTGTTATATAGATTGAAACAAAAAAGGGAACATAAAAAGAAAAAAAAAAACAATCATGGTCGTGTTCAAACTTTAGTTGGTGAATGTTAGTTTACCAGCTTTTTATATGTAATAGTCAGGTTAATTAATAACATGGAATTTACCAAACCTATGTAATGATATATATGTGTTTGTGTGGTGATATATAGTTAGCGTGCTCTTTAAAACATATGATTACATCAAAATTATTTTACGTGCTCTAAAATTATTTTTAAAAAAAAAATATTGTTTCAGTGATATTTAAGGGAAAAAAAAAAGTCAATGTTTCTATTAATTAAGAAAATAGTAATTTTGATAATTATATAATATTGTGATTTTACTTTTATTTATAACTCTTTATGGGATAATGATAATTTTTTTAATTTTTTAAAACATTTGTCATTTTTAATACAAATCATGTTAAATTTAAAATAAATGAAATAATAGGCAAAACTTGGATCATCGAAATGATATTTTCTTGTGATTTCCATCATCAAAGAACTCTCTTTCTAAGAAGCAACTAGTAGCAAAAAAACCGCTTATATAATTTATTAATTAGCAATATCTTTTGATGATGTTACATATTAAATATTAATTATATATACGTACCTTGAGTTGTGATCCAAGAGTTTCCATTAAGTAGTCAACGAAGGTGCGATCATTGTAAGTCCAGGAATCACTGTAAACAGGCATTAAGTAGTTGTTAATGAAATCATTGCTGCCCAAAGCCACCACATAACGAGAGCCTTGGAAGAACTTCTCTGCCGACTCTTTTCCAATCTTGTTTCTGATCAGTTGTTGAGTCCCTTGAAACAGCTCTATTTGCTTGTACAATGAAAACCTTTGAATCTGCAACAAGGAATGTAATATGTATAAAATGTTCAATACTAAAAATATATTGACTCTTCATGTTCTGTGTTATATATTTAACAAAAAATTTACATTTGTGTTTTTGTCTCCAAATTTGACACTCGGAATAGCCTATGCTAAAGTTTAGCAAAATATTATTACAAGTCACTTATAAAATGACATTGTGGCCATAAAATTTACAATATTGACACTGTCTGTCATTTTTATATTTTCTTTAGTCTATCATTTATCTTGTTTAACATAATACCTTGTTTATAGCTTTAAAACATGCAATTTTTTGTGCAGTGTCATTTTATTTAAAGATATACTTTATCTACAAACTAAATGAAAATGCTAACCATATTACTATTGGTGTTTTGATAATGATGATAGAGATTATTAATTGCTTGTGGTAGATTACGAGAATAATGTATAGTAGTATTTTTTAAATAGAGAAAAAAAAATGAGATTTAGAAGAATTAAAACACAACATACATAATCTCATTTTTAACACGATAACATTTGAACATGCTATATATTTTTAGCATTTTTTATGCTATATCAAATATAGAAATTTCATGAATAATTAAATTTGCTATTATATCCCTGAAAATTATCCACGTACGTTAAGCTATATAGTTTCATACCATATCACGAAAGTTTTTACTTCATCGTAGTATATATATGAATTTTCATGTTATAATTATATCGAATATACTTGAGGCTTTGAAAACTTACAAAATAACTGCCAGTTTGATTCAAGATTCCACCACCTCCAGAGGCATAATTTACACCATTCTCAAGTATCGTATCTTCATCTAAAGATGGATCCAGAAATGCCGGTGGCCTTGGGAGACCCATTTTGTCACCTAAACCAAAAAGTAAATAAAGCAAAAATTAGCCAATTATCCAAATCCAATGATGGGTTTTACTTGAAAATTAATATGGATTTTTTCACATACATATATCACATGATAATTAATTAATTAATTTACCTATAATGTCCGCAACGGTACGGCCATTAGAGAACCTCCCATTAGGCAATCCATTGCCAAAATCAATTCCGTACCAAGGCAGGTTTGCTTGGGCAAGGCTTCTGCTAAGGTACCTATTGTTTCCGACATCGGAGAGCGAATCGCCGAATATGAACTGCACAACCTTGCAATGGTAACCATCCATGGCAATGCCAAGTATGGTCATGGCCATTATCGCTAGCGCCAATGAGACCTTCATGTTTGATGTGACTAATTTTACCAAATTATGGGGTTTTTTTGTTTTTGGGGCTTGAGTTTTGGACGGTTTTAATACTTGATCATGGAACGTTACTACTTGTTTGTTTAGGAATTTGGAAATGATTATGAGGCGTGTGATTTTTAAAGGAAGAGAGGGTAGATCGTCAGATAAACCAACTGTTTGTGGTATTTCTCACCTACTTTAAACTACCTTGAATGTTGTTGCAATGTTTTTTTTCTTTGAGACCAAAACGAAAAGGTAAGATCAAGCATTGTTATTACTTGTGGTAATATTATTCATGAATTTCATAGTGGTCAAGAAGAGTCTACAAATGGAAATTCTATAAAGTACAGGAAAAGTTTGAGAGGGTTGACAAATGCCTCTCTCCATATATGTTGTGGAGTGTAATTGAATGGTGTGAGGTGACCTACTCTTTGATGACTTGAATTACATGGCACATATAGATTGGGCAATATGTTGGGTGACCCGTGACCATAAGCTAATATTATAGCTTTGGAATCTCCAAAAGAGGAAGAGAGACGACCAGGGCGGAGGCAAAAATTTTTTTTCTTTTTTTAAGGACGTAAATTTTTTTATCATTTTCTTCATGAATTTGTAAAATAGAATGTTAAACTAAGTTTAATCAAATAGACATATATCTATATATATGAGAGAATTTCAAAATAAAATCATTCTTAATGCCACTTAATACTCTATATCATAAGTCCATAAGTAGTGTGTTATTTTTATTTTCACTCTATGTTTTTAGTGTAAATTTTGGGGTATAAATTAAAAATACAATACATATAAGGTATAAATTATTATTGTGCCAATAATGGGTCATTCCTCAAAATCTCCCATCTATAATTTTGTTGGACCCAAATTTTGCAAAGAAGTTCGAGGCCCAAATTTATCCAAGAAAGCCTAATATTGTCTACCCTGCTCAACAAGCCCAAGTTTGGAATGGTTCATTAAGAGCACATGCAGTGTTGTGGCCCGGATTAAACGCTGAAGGAGACGAGCCTGACTACCAACCGTCGGCCCAGGGCACCAGCACGCTTGGCAACCGGACACGTGGTGGGCCCCACATGCCTCGTGGCTGCCCGTCCTCGCGCCATGGCGCCTAGCCGAGCACCTAATCGTCCTCATGAGTGCATTCGAGAGGTCATTCCCCGATGCAAATAAAGAAATTCCATAGGCGGAAAACCCGTCCTTATTCACTCTCATACCACCTCTATATATACGCCTATTCCCGAGAGGCTAAGGTACGGACATAATTCATACTCAACCACTTTACACATATGTTCCCCCTCTACTGACTAGAGCGTCGCAGAGTCCACGCCGGGAACACCCCTGACACTCCTTTTTCCGATCACACTCTTCTTTTTTATAGATGCGAAGAAAGTCCAAGTCTAGGCCAAGGGTCAACATTTGATCAATCTAGCGCATGGCTCAACGCACACTCATCGAAGTACGCGGTCAAGTGACCCCCATTTGAAGTTGGTGATGAAAAATCAAATCAACAATTTTATTTTTAAAGGAGATAATAGTTATAAATTGAGAAATTGAAACAAAAAAACCCAATTTTTTTTATATGTTTTTAAAAAATAACATATTTTTTGAAATATAAAAAAAAAGCACTTATCGAAATTTTTATAAGCAAGAAATATTACATATTTAAAATCTGAGATGTTAAAATATTTCTAACAAATATATCAAGATTTTTTTTTGTTATAAAAAATTGCAAGTGTTAGTTTTTTTAATACTTCAAACTATGTGCTATTTTTCAAAAAGCCACATAATTTGTCCATTTCGGCAAATCTCCTGTTATATAAATTATATTTTCTACGGTAATAATTGATAAATACTTTAAAATGCTAGATAAAGTATGTTAAAGATCTCTCACACGTACAATGAGATTTCTTATAAATCAATAAAGTAGCAACAATAACTTTTTGTACCAAGAAAATTTAAAACATTCTTATCATTATTCGTTCCACAATTAACCTTGTTTTTAACAAAAACATATGATCGAACCAAAAAAAAAAAAAACTAATAATGAATTAATCTCAATGTAATTGACAACTTAATCATGAATAACGATGCTATAGAAAGAATAAGAGAGCGTATACAGTTCCATAATAAAAGACCAAAAAGAAACAGTAAATATCGAAAACATACATCACACTTTTTAAAGGGAAAAATTTCTAAAAGTTCCTTGAGTTATAGCAAATTTTTTGTTTTGTCCCATTATAAGAAATAAACACCTTTAGTTGCTGATTAATCAGCCGTGAATGGTCAAATATCAATTACGGACAAGTTTCCATGACTAAAAATATCAGTCACTAATTAATCACGAATGCTTAGTCCAAAGACCATAAACATGCTAGCCTCTAAACGTTGTTCCACTCTCATACGAAGCATATAGCTATTGATTATCAGTTTTGTGTGTGAACTTGTTCAAGTTTGCCCGCTTCGCTTCGTGTTTATCAAGTCTCATCTGCGAACCAATGTTGGAGTTTTGTGACCCAAATTCTATTTTGGCCCGACCCAAAAGCCCGCGGTGCGACTTAAATGAAAAATTGAGAAAAAATGGGGGTATGGACCTTTCGAATTAGGGTTTATTTTTTTCCCTATTGTAAAAGCAACTAATCTGTTAGGTGTACCTGGCGGGTAATCTAGAGAGAAAATCACGTCAGGCGGATATACCCGTACGAATAATTAACGAGATGGAAAATAAAGTGCGAGCAGAAAGTAAAGTGCAGAAAATAAAAGACACCAGAATTGGTAATGCGGTTCAGCAATTTGCCTACGTCCGCGGGCCCTCGCCCAGTTAAGTGAAAAATCGTTCACTACAAAACACGTACACCCTGGTCTTAAACTAGTTGGACTCCTCCTAACTACGTCGCCGCTTTCCTCTTATGCTACGTGAACCTGACACAAGCTCCCATTGTGCCTGAGATCCCCTCGTTTTCATAAGAATCTCTCCCGAGACTCCTTTACATCCAATTCTCTCTAGTGCACTCACAAGTGATCTCTCTCAATAACAATGGAGATCTAATATGCTCTCTCTGCAACAATAACTCTCACACTCTCATATGAGGAACCCACGATTACAAGCAAACCCTAGCAGAGAGAGATATCACATACCCAAAAATAATAAAGAAGGAATGAATTTATATAGTGATCTCCTAGGTTTTGAATATCACTTCATTATCTTCTTGAATCTTCAATAATTGTGCATATTTATCTAGCCAAATTCGAATCCTACTTGATCAAGGATAAGATGCTGATTCGAATCATATCAGGATAATTCAAATCTCGGAGATATCGTCGCCTCCTTAAAAGTGCTGGTACCACTGCACATCATCTGGTACACCTTTTGGTACACCTTGAAGTACACCTTGTAAAAGTCTTTGAATCTTCATGAAACTGCTTCGGAATTTGTGCCAGATAAACATAGACACCATATTTGAAAAATACATCATTGGAATATTAGTTTTTGAACAAAGATAAAGTTTCAAAAATAATTGTCAACACCAAATACACTAACAATCTCCTCATTTGGTATTTTTTGGTAAAACCTCCATAAAATCTAAAAAGCTAATATACTAACATAATAACCTACCCAAAATAGCAAAGTAGTTAATCAACAAAACATCAAGAAATAATGTCTTTGAATACATATACTTCCCTTTCATATACTCCCTTTTTTGCTAATAAAATGACAAAGAAATACCAAAGTCTCCTTTATCTTTATCTTCATCTTGATGAGGTTGGGTAGGAGTAACATCAACCTGAACACGGCCTGGAACATCAGTATGCACAGCGGAATCATTGAGAACATCTCTAGGAATATGAGCAGGGACATCAACAACTTCACAAACTAATATGTGTTCCCATTTTAGCTAAGAACAGGCAAAAGAACACTAAGAACAAAGGAATTCTTCCCTTTTTCGCCTTCTTCTTACTTGACTCTTCATCTCTTCCTGCGTGGATCCGGGTAGTTGAAACATCAAGCCGACCATATCTTTGAGTATCAACAGTTGAGGCAAGAACATCTTTAGGAACTTTTTTAGGAGCATCCTTAGAAACTTCTCCAGTAACAGTAGAAAGAACATCACTAGAGAGATCTAACTCCCCATGTACGCCAGCTTCATGTTTTCCACGAAAAATATTTTTTGATTATGATCTTTCCAGTAGCTTTTGAAGAAGTGTGTGCCATATTACATTGTAAATCCAAATTCTTCACCCATAATTGCTTGGTTAAACTCTGGCGTTGTGGATTCTTCTTATCAATGTTCCTCAAATTTGCTAAAGCTGAAAACATTGAGGTCTGATATGCCCAACACGCTTACAATAATGACACACGGGGACCTACTTCTTGCCAGGTGCACCAGACTATGTTCTTGTCTTCTTCTGATTCACCTCTGGTTTCTCTAGAGGGGATCTTAGGCACAAGGGGATCTTGTGTCAGGTTCATGTAGTAGACGGAGGAAAACAACGGCGTAGTTAGAAGGCAGTCCAACTAGTTTAAGTCCGGGTGTACGCGTTTTGTAGTGAACGGTTTTCCACTAACTAGGTGAGGCCCCACGGACGTAGGCAAATTGCCGAACCGCGTTACCAATGCTTGTGTCATTTATTTTCTGCACTTTACTTTCTATTCGCACTTTGTTTTCCATCTCGTTAACTAATCTGTTAGGTGTACTTGACAGGTGATCTAGAGAGTAAACCATGTCAGGCAGGTATACCCGTACGAATAATTAACGAGATTGAAAATAAAGTGCGAACATAAAGTAAAGTGCATAAAATAAACGACACCAAAATTGGTAACGCAGTTCATCAATTTGCCTACGTCCGCGGGGCCTTGCCCAGTTAGTGGAAAACCGTTCACTACAAAACGCGTACACCCGGACGTAAACTAGTTGGCCTCCCTCCTAACTACGTCGCCGTTTTCCTCCATCTTCTACGTGAACCTGAAACAAGCTCCCCTTGTGCCCGAGATCCCATCGTTTCCACAGGAACCTCTCCCGAGCCTTCTATACACCAATTCTCTAATGTACTCACAAATAAACTCACTGATGATCTCCCTCAATAACAATGGAGACCTAATAAGCTCTCTCTGCAATAATAACTCTCACACTCTCATATGAGGAGCCCACGATTACAAGCAAACCCTAGAAGAGAGAGATATCACACACCCTTAAATAATAAAGAAGGAATTAAAAAAATCAAGAAACAATCTTTCTTTATATAGTGAGCTCCTAGGTTTTGAATATCACTTCATTATCTTCTTGAATCTTCAATAATTGTGCATATTTATCTGGCCAAATTCGAATCCTACGTGATCAAATAAGATACTGATTTGAATCATATCAGGATATTTCAAATCTCGCAGATATTGGTGCTGCCTAAAAATCTTAGTACCACTACACGTCTTCTGGTACACCTGAAAGTACATCTCGACGTACACCTTGTAAACATCTTCAAATCTTAGCATATATTGAAAAAGCAACTAACCTGCTAGGTGTACCTGACGGGTAATCTAGAGAGTAAATCACATCAGGCGGGTACACCCGTACGAATAATTAATGAGATAGAAAATAAAGTGTGAACAAAAAGTAAAGTGTAGAAAATAAAAGACACCAGAATTGGTAACGCGATTCAGCAATTTGCCTACGTCCGCGGGGCCTCGTTCTGAAAAATCGTTCACTACAGAATGCGTACACCTGATCTTAAACTAGTTGGACTACCTCCTAACTACGTCGCTGCTTTCCTCCGTCTGCTACGTGAACCTGACACAAGCTTTCCTTGTGCCCGTGATCCCCTCGTTTCTACAAGAATATCTCCCGAGTCTCCTTTACACCTAATTTTCTCTAGTGAACTCACAAGTGATCTCCCTCAATAACAATTGAAATCTAATAAGCTCTCTCTGCAACAATAACTCTCACACTCTCATATGAGGAACCCACGATTACAAGCAAACTCTAGCAGAGAGAGATATCACACACCCAAAATAATTAAGAATGAATGAAAAATTCAGGAAACAATCTTCATTTATATAAATCTCATAGGTTTTGAATATCACTTCATTATCTTCTTGAATCTTCATAAGTGTGCTTATTTATCTGGCTAAATTCGAATCCTACTTGATCAAGGATAAGATGCTGATTCAAATCATATTAGAAAAATTCAAATCTCGGAGATATCGTCGTCTCCTTAAAAGTGCTGGTACCACTGCACATCTTCTGGTACACCTTGTAAAAGTCTTTGAATTTTCATGAAACTGCTTCTGGATTTGTGCCAAATAATCATAGGCCCCATATTTGGAAAATACATCATTTGAATATTAACTTAAAGATAAGGTTGCAAAAAGCAATTGCCAACACCAAATACACTAACACCTATATTTACTAATTTCGAAAATACTCTGTAATTTTATACTAATTTTTCAAATAATGAATTTCTATTATATGCCAATGATTTTTTTCTATCTTGAATTTCTACTTAAATCTGTGTATTCTATATTTTTCGTGTTTCTATTTTTCTTTTATTTGCCATTAATTTCGTAACAACCAACTTATCGATGCTCTCACAAAAACACTCTATCGGATGCAACTTCATGACTTGTCCTTCATGATTGGTGTGTCTGAAGGATCACCGTATTGAGAAGGCCTATTAGAACAATAAATTTGATAATTCTATATATTATGTATTTATTTATTTCTTTTCAAATGTTATTATTTGTTATCGGAATTATCTTTGATATCGGTGTGTGTATAAATACTGGTTTTCATAAATACCACAATTAAACGATTCAATAATTTTTATTTTTATTTTTTCAAAAAAAAAAAAAAACAATTCATCAATTTGCGACACTGTGCGATGTCGATATTTTATCAAAATTTTTCTAATATGTTACTCTTATCTATCGATGCTCTAATAGGAATTGTATAGAAAACATAGAAAAAAAAAAAAAAAAGTTTCAAGGTCACTAAAATTCCAAAATGTGTCGTTCATTAATGTCGGTTTATTTTTTTTTCATGTTTCTCCAACAGGACAAATACAGGTCTGAAAACTCCCTACGTGGCAAGCTATCATTGGCCGCATGCATCAAATCGGACACTCAGCCATAACCTGACACACTCAACCAAAAAGTCACCCTACGTGGCCAAATCTCAGCCAGTGGTAACGCCCCTTAGAATCACCAAATTCAAGACAACCCACACCACCAAAAAACAAAAGAAAACTAAAAAAAAAGAACAGAAATTACATTAAAGGATACTCAATTTCATTAAAAATCTAATCTTTTAAAAAAAAATGTAACGAAAAGCTCAGTAATAAATAGTAATAATTAATGATAATTGACCAATTCATTATTATGTATATATAATCAATTATTTAACTGAACTTTTATTTGTATTATTATAACTTATGGTAAAAAAAAAAAAAAAAATCCCCCCTCTCACTCTCATACAATAATGTCGTAATCAAAAAGACCATCCCCAAAAATCCAGCCCCTCTATCCACATCAAATCTCCACCGTCCACTCCCAAAATCCAACGGCCCAAAACCCCCCCAAATCCCAAACCATATCCACCGGAAATCCCCATTACAAAAACCCACACTCGAACACACACACTCTCACTCTCTCCTCCTTCTCCGAGTCGCGAAATCCCCAAAATGACCTCCGTCGCGCTAAAGTCCTTCGTGGGCCTCCGCCAATCGTCGCCGGACGCGAAAAGCGCCGCCACATTCGCGCCGGCGCGGAGCGCCAGCAGGCGGCCGCCGCGGCGGCTCCGCGTGGCGGCGGGGAAGTTCAGCCCGAAGGTGGCTGGGCGGAGCCTGCGCGTGGCCGTCATCGGCGGCGGCCCCGCGGGGGGTTCGGCGGCGGAGGCGCTGGCGAAGGGCGGCGTCGAGACGTTCCTGATCGAGCGCAAGCTCGACAACTGCAAGCCCTGCGGCGGAGCGATCCCGCTCTGCATGGTCGGCGAGTTCGACCTCCCGCTGGACATCATCGACCGGAGGGTGACGAAGATGAAGATGATCTCGCCGTCCAACGTGGCGGTGGACATCGGCCAGACGCTGAAGCCGCACGAGTACATCGGCATGGTGCGGCGCGAGGTGCTCGACTCGTACCTCCGTGACCGCGCCAAGGACAACGGCGCGACCGTCATCAACGGGCTGTTCTTGAAGATGGACATGCCCAAAGAGGACAACGCGCCGTACGTTCTGCATTTCACGGAGTACGACGGGAAGCCCGGTGGGACCGGCCAGAAGAAGACTCTGGAGGTCGATGCGGTGATCGGCGCCGATGGGGCCAATTCCAGGGTCGCCAAGTCCATCGGCGCTGGGGATTACGAGTACGCCATTGCGTTTCAGGTATTGGGAAAATCGGAAATGGGAAATTATTTCTCTGTTTTTGCGAGTTTTTTTCTCTGCGTTTTGACTTGTTTGTGTTGTGACAAATTTTTAATTATTATTAGCGTTTGAGATAGTTAAGGCAAAGTGTTTTTCTGGGTGCCCTTTCTCTTAAAAGAACTTAAAAAAAAAATAATGAATGTTTATGCAAAACATGTCAGCTTTCAGTGCTGAATGATTGTTGATATCAGACGCACATTTCTTTGCTTTGTGCTATAAAAATAGTGTATTCGAGTTTCTAATGCTCTTTAAAAAAATTTGGATTTCCATAAGATTTCGTCAAAATAAACGCATTTTGTTGTAGAGTTGGTGAAAGTCATTCTAACCCTCTTGAGTTTAACCTCGCATTTTTCAGGAGAGAGTCAGAATCCCAGATGACAAGATGGTGTACTACGAGAACCTCGCCGAGATGTACGTCGGCGATGACGTCTCGCCGGACTTCTACGGCTGGGTTTTCCCCAAATCCGACCACGTGGCGGTCGGCACGGGCACGGTGACGCACAAGGGAGACATCAAGAAGTTCCAGCTGGCGACGAGGAACCGCGCCAAGGACAAGATCATGGGCGGCAAGATCATCCGCGTGGAGGCGCACCCGATCCCCGAGCACCCGCGGCCCAAGCGGCTATCGGGGAGGGTGGCGCTGGTCGGCGACGCAGCTGGCTACGTGACCAAGTGCTCGGGCGAGGGCATCTACTTTGCGGCGAAGAGCGGGAGGATGTGCGCGGAGGCGATCGTGGAGGGGTCGGAGAACGGGAAGAGGATGGTGGATGAGGGGGACTTGAGGAAGTACTTGGAGAAGTGGGACAAGACCTACTGGCCGACCTACAAGGTGCTGGACGTGCTGCAGAAGGTGTTCTACCGGTCGAACCCCGCGAGAGAGGCGTTCGTCGAGATGTGCGCGGACGAGTACGTCCAGAAGATGACCTTCGACAGCTACTTGTACAAGAGGGTCGTGCCGGGGAACCCGTTGGACGATTTGAAGCTGGCTGTGAATACTATTGGTAGCTTGATTAGGGCTAATGCACTGAGGAGGGAGATGGACAAGCTTAGTGTATAAACCAAAAAAAAAAGCAGTAGTAGAAGCTTTGTGAGTATGTTATATTGTGTCTGACTTTGTCAAAACAATTCTGTTGTATGACTTTGGGGTTTTATTTTGGAACCAAGAGATTATTTGAGTTTCGGTTCATATTTGAGCTAACAAAAGATTTATCCCTGCGAATGTGAGTGAATGATGGTGCTATTTGATAGGCTTCTTGTGATTAGAGGCAATTTTGAAAAAAAAATAACTAAAGAGAAATGTTCATTAAAACGTTTCTAAGAGGCAAGTGCAATGGTGTAACTAAGGTTTGAGTATTTTAAAAAATCTCTCTCGTGATTAGGAGAGAATATTAAATTAAACCCCTAAGAGATTGTCATTTAAATTGTTCTACACCATCAAATGGTTTTTTTATTTTTATCTTTAACTACCCTATTGTCTATGAATACTCTTTACATGTATAAAAAACACTCTCTTTCAAAAGCTTAAGGCTCTTTGGTTACCGTATCCAAAAGTTCCATATCGCTCAACAGTGGCAGTTATTTCAAGCTTGAAGCTGACAAGCAACACGACGAGGTTGAAGGGAATTGCGAAGTTGCCCAGTTTGGCTTCAAACCTTAAAGAGAAAGATATCTTCTCGTCCTCGAATTCGCAAAACAATGGCGGATCTCGCCATAGATCGAGAAGTGTCGGTTTTTGAGTGAATCTTTCCCAATGATTTTCTCACTCTAACAAGGCTCAGCGAGGGCAATGGAAAGCTCTATTTAGTTTCATGATCGAAGATCTAGCTTGAGGTCAAAAAACCAGTGGAGAGAGCGGAATTCTCTTTGGTTTATGTATTACTTTATGCTAAGACATTTGTAAAAAGGATTGAGTTGGGCAAATCCTTAGAAGATCGTATAGTTGTTTTGTACATTAATTTTATCTTAAACATCGAGTAGAAAGTTATAGTGAAGACTTAGAGATATTTTGTGCCTGGCATTGCTGTGCCGATATAAAAAGTGTTTCAAACTGTGCTGAAGAAAGAAACTGTTATATAAGTAAAATTACCAAAATATAATTATAAGCATATATGGTGTTTGGATATTGCTGTGTATAAGTAAAATTACCAAAATATAATTTTAAAAAATTAGTTAGTTGAATATGGATTAAAAAATTAAGGATATTTTAGTAATTTAAAATAGAGAAGTAGTTTCGGTTACAGAAAAATAGTCTTTAACCTGCTTCTCAAATTACACTACGTAAAAACAAAAATGGTTACACGCTTTTTTAAGAAGCATGTTTACCAAACGACTCTAAGTGCTTTAGATTCTTTTATAATCTAGAAGCAGCCTGTAGAAGCAATGTCAAACTGGCTCTCTATGTCAAACAAAACCTTGTAATATTTAGTGTATGAGAATAAATACTGATAACCAAACCAAATAAACTCAAAAAATCCATTACTCGGGTTCTTTATACCGTCTCCAATATAGTATTATACAAACTCTTTTTTAATAATCTCTAATACAAATGTCAATACTAAAATTAAATTTAGCATAAAAAAATAACAAATGTTATATTTGAGATTGAATATTCAAGTGTATTTGTGTTATTTTTAATGCTATATTATTTATTTTATTATGTTTTATTTAGCAATATTTACTAAGCATAAATGTTTTAACCAATATAAAAAAAGACAATAATAATGAATTTTTGGAAATACGAAACTTCATGGTAATTTTATATAAGCGTTAAGAATCAATCAATCAATAGACAAGTTCAAATATCAAAATTTTAACGCCAACTTTTGACATCAAGAAAAACATTAGTCAAATTCGACACAAAAATAATATTACATTAGAGAACAGTGTTTTGTGTTAAAATACTTAATTTTGGCTTGAAAAATGCTAAATAATAAAATATTTAAAAAAAGTTGATTAAAATAATGTAACAATTTTTTATTTTCTGAAATAAAAAACAAGTATCATTTCCACTCTTTTTTTCTAACCAAAATTTATAATTTTATAACGATACTAATGTGATATTGACGCTCTAAAATAGCATGGTATCAAAAATGCTTTTAAATGTCAATATTCTCTCAAAACTCAATTGTATTTATAATTTTCCCTCAACAAAAGTACCCATAGATTTTGATAGCAAAAAAAAAAGTACCCATAGATTTATGAGAAGGTTGTTTGGGTCAACAGTCAACACACCTCGCCAACTGACAAAGTTCATGACGTGGCAATAAATAGGTGGGCCAGTTGTGGTTGAGTTGGCCCTAAATCTAAGAGAACGCATGTCCATTGTCAACCTCAACAAAAAGAGCAAAAGAAAAAAAGAAAAAAAAGGAAAAAAGAAAAGGAAGGCTGTGGAAGCTCAATCACAACCGTCAAAAAGCAGAGCACGGAAATCCAACGGCCAAAATGGACAAAGAATATGAAAAGCCACAAGATTCGGTAGATTCCTCTATTGCGTAGCGGCGGTGACTGAACAAAGAGATATATAATAAAAAGCAAAAAGAGAAAACAAAAAAGTGAACAAGTGTGGCTGCTGAGGAAAGCTCAAACCTCAGCCTACCTTGCCTATTCATTTTCTCAGACATTTCTTTTTCTTTTTCTTTTTCTCTAATTATTAAATAAATAAATCCAGGCGGAGTTTCCCACAATTACACCACAGAGCCCAGAAAAAAAAAAAAACCCCAAATAATATATAAAAAAAATAAAATAAAACTTTCACCTACTCTCTTTTTCTCTCTCACTCTGAGATCTTTTAACTCCAAATTCTCGTGTGTTTCGTCTGAGAGATTTCTCTTAAAGAGCTCGGCGTCCTCGGCTAGATCTCCCAGGTTTGTCGGTTGGGTTTCTCTTCGGTTTTGGATTTGTTTTTTTGTGTTTGTTCATGCTGAGATCTGTTACACCAAAACTTCGAATTGCGATTTTTTGAAATGAATTTTTTTGTGATGGTTGGAATGTGGTCGATCTGGTTGATGGATTCCAATATTCCATCGCCGCTTGATGTTTGAGACCGATGTCAAAAACCTGTGCTTTTTTTTCAGTTTTTTTAATTTTTTTTTATAATCTATAATAGCAAGATAATTTGTTTATTGACCACCTGTTTTTTGGTAAAAAAGTTCTGAATCATCATGCTATGTAGGTTAAGAGAAACACAGATATTAAATTGAAAAAAAAATCAAGTTATTTTGATGTTTTCTTGTGAACATAGTATAGAAATTGAAAGCGGATTGTGACTTATCTGTTTTGTAATTTGTGTATATTTCTGCTTTACATGTTTCACAATTTTAGGCAGAGATTTTCCAACAGAAATAACAATTGAATTTTGTGTTCCAGAGGCTTAAAAAAATGGCAGCAACATCGGCAGCCACGTTTTCGGTCGGGACAACGGCCTCGAATGGCCGGAAAATGAGCTCGGTTGCGCACTCGAGGCCTTGTGCTTTGAGGTTCAACCACCGAAACTCGCTGAAGAGCTTCAGCGGCCTTAAGGCCGGGGCGTCTGTTGCGAACGACTCGGGCTCGTCCTTCCTAGGCAGGGAAAGCAGCGCGGCTCTTCGAGGCTCGTTGGCCGCGATGGCCCCGAAGGCTGACCGGAGGTCTCGCTATAGCTTGCAGCCTCAGGCATCTTACAAGGTGGCCGTTCTCGGGGCCGCCGGAGGGATAGGGCAGCCGTTGTCGCTTCTTGTCAAGATGTCTCCGTTGGTCTCTGCTCTGCATCTTTACGATATCGCCAATGTGAAGGGAGTTGCCGCTGATCTGAGCCACTGCAATACGCCGTCTCAGGTTCTGGATTTCACGGGGCCGTCGGAGTTGGGGAGCTGTCTAAAAGGCGTGAACGTGGTTGTCATACCCGCTGGTGTCCCGAGGAAGCCCGGGATGACTCGTGATGACCTCTTCAACATCAATGCCGGCATTGTGAAGAACCTGGTTGAGGCCGTTGCTGACAACTGCCCCGATGCACTTATCCACATTATCAGCAACCCTGTGAACTCCACGGTGCCTATTGCCGCAGAGGTGCTGAAGGAGAAGGGCGTGTACGACCCGAAAAAGCTCTTTGGTGTCACCACTCTGGATGTTGTGAGAGCAAACACATTTGTTGCTCAGAGGAAGAATCTCAAACTGATTGATGTTGACGTTCCAGTTGTCGGGGGACACGCCGGAATTACTATTCTGCCCCTGCTGTCGAAGACAAAGCCGTCGGTGAGCTTCACCGACGAGGAGATTCAAGAGCTGACAGTCAGAATTCAAAACGCGGGGACAGAAGTTGTAGAGGCCAAGGCGGGTGCAGGCTCTGCCACATTGTCTATGGCCTATGCCGCCGCTAGATTTGTGGAGTCGACTCTCCGTGCTTTGGACGGAGACGCTGATGTCTATGAATGCTGCTATGTGCAATCAGATCTGACTGAGCTCCCATTCTTCGCATCACGCGTCAAGCTCGGAAGGAAAGGCGTGGAAGCTTTTATAAAATCCGATCTCCAGGGACTGACCGAGTACGAGGAAAAGGCTTTGGAAGCCCTTAAGCCGGAGCTGAAGGCGAGCATTGAAAAGGGCATTGCCTTTGCTCACAAAAAGCAACCTGTGGCTGCCTAGACATGGAAGCATCCAAAACTCTTTATCCTCAATCATCCCTTTGAGAGAAAATACTTCGATATTGGTAGTTTTCTTTTTTTTTTAATATTTAAAATGGGGGTGCGGATTTATCATTATGGCATCAGTACTCAGTTTTGTAGGATTGAAGTTTTCCTTTTTATTTTTCAATGTTAAAGAAGTCTATGAGAGGAGAGGAAAAAAGAGTGGAGGTTTTTGTGTGATATTTTTTCCTCATGGGAACGTGTCTTGATGACAGTTTCTGGAATAACAATGCTGGTGCATAATGACTTTTTGAGAAATATTTATATGGAAATAAAATTGTTGTTATGGTGGTCTTCGATGTGAATGGAGTCATATTGAATTGGATATTTTTCATGTGAAATGTCACTCCACAAAATCATGAAATCTCTTACTTTTCTTTAGCTATACAAAGGTGAGCAATGATTTTTTCGTTCTGTGGCCTCTGATGGCAACAACAAGGGGCCGTTTTCACCAACTTTTTTTAAAGAGAGCAAATCTTGATTCGCTACTATTGCGCGGTTTGGCGTTTGTATGAAAGACAAAGACAAGCAATGCCATGTAAAAGAACTAGTAAGGTACTTCTCCTCGGTTTGGGGGAATCCACGGGGCCCTGCCTTGACTAAGCAGGGATTTGGAAGAGAAGACTATGGTTGTTTGGGTTTGGGCTCATCTTGGTGTTGGGTTTGGGCGAGGCGGTTAATGCGATTCCTATTTCAAACCGAATGAAAATCTGTTGTCCCGAAAGATTGTTCATAAAAATTGTCATCGTCAATCACATTTAAACAACTTTTCGAAAAGAGTGCAGTTGGCATTACCCGTTTGGCATATACATTTCACCCATTTTATTTTATTTTATTTTTATATTTTTTTTCAACTTTTTTAATCTTCCAAATCATTCCATTACATTCTTTTTTTTCAACCATTTTTTCAACTTTTCAAATCTCTATAATTTCTTTAAATCTCAACCTTTCATACCACTTCAAAATTCACAAAGTCAAATTATTCTTACATCATTTTTTCAAATCATTTTCGAACCATTCTAAACCATTTTCAAACCATTTTTTCTATCCAAAAAAATAGGATGAAGTGGCCAAAATAGTCACCCCAAACAAAGGGTTACTCTTTTTCTTCATCATAACAATTGTCATGTTATTCTTCCGCTCCCTATTATCTTCTTCTTCTTATTCTTCTTTTTTATTTTTTATTTATTTATTTTTTTATCGCAAAGCTTCTTGAATAAGAAGTGAAAGAAAATTAAAAAAAATGGTAACTGTTGTAGGTGATTTTTTGTCAAGGAATGTAGCCTCGGGAGCGAAGTCCTCGAGGGGCATCAGAGGCGTGCACAAGCCCTCAGCCGCGAAGAAAGTGGACGCCACGTCATCACAGGAACAAAAAATGAGCGAGGATTGTCGAAGATGATCCTCGATCGTACGCCCTCGGAGATGATCATGAAGAGCTCCACCGAAGGAGGTGCAAAGCTCACAAGAAGACCCTCGAAGAGGGATTGACGGGCGAGGAGACCCTCGAAGAGGGATTGATGGACAAGGCCGTGGATCCTCGAAGATGATCCACACCCGCAAAGCTAGCCTCGAAGAGGAAGCAATGACTTCACTCAAGATGGAAGGTTTGGCCCCCTGAGCTGGAGCTCCCCGGTCGAGGGATGAAGCGCGGGTAGTTGTAGTGAGATCACTCCCGATTGTATTTACCTCTGACATATACTGTAGATGCCTCACTTGTGATAGACGTGAGTTGATTAGTTAGTAACTTACCCCCGGAATTTGGGGCAGGGTATGGTTGATTAAGATAAGGTCACCTAATCCCCTGATTTAAGGGAGATTTGGTGGGGCACATTGAATGCACTTTCCTCTCTCTCCTTCCGAACCTCTATAAAAGGAAGAGAAGGAGAAGAGGAAAAACAGGGAGAAATTACTCTGTAAAACCCTTCACAAATAATTCCATAAACAAGTGGACGTAGGCTATTACTCCTTAGGAGGGCCGAACCACTTAAAAAATCCCAGAGTTTTTATTTTCCGTTCTAACTTTCCCTTTTCATTGCCGCATCACACACTAGAAGTGCGGATCTCGTCGTTGGTTCAAATTCTACACCAACAGTAACCAAAGAATCTGGCAAATTCTTTTTCAATGCAATCAAATCATCAAGGGAAAATTTCAAAATAAAATCATTATTGATGCCACTTAATAATCTATACTTCAAGTAGTGTGCTCTCTTTATTCCATTCTATGTTTGTTGTGTAAATTTTAGGGTATAAATTAAAAGTGTAACTCAAATAGGGCATAGATTATCATTATGCCAAGAATAAAGCATTCCTCAAAATCCCCCTCTCAACAATCATTTTCTAGCCTATTATCAAACCCAATGAAAATCAATACAAAACAACAAATTGGGTCAAATTATAATTTTTTGTGTGTGATTTTCTAGGGGGGTCACGGCCCCCTTATTGTCTGTTTAAGTTGTAATCCACTTCAAGTTGTAACGTCGTAAGAGATACCCGGCCTTATACAATGAAAAACTCCCTCTTCCTTCTTGTCGCCGTCTCCGTTGAGTACAATCTCCAAGGTCTAGCACCAATCTCTTGGGTAAAAGGCCACAATGACTGAGCATTTACCTCGAGCAAAACTTTGTTACCATGAACATATTGTGATTTTCAATCAGCTTTTTTGAATGAGGCTTTAAAAAACGTGTTTTCTCTCTAAAACAAACTCAATGGATAATATTCTCGGTAAGGCACTAGAATTCGTCACGCTTATGAAGTTATTCTGATAGTATATATGAAAATTATTTTTCTTGATTCAAATCCCACAATATTTGCAAACAGATTACGAAAAAGTTAAAATATTTTCCACCCAAAAAATCATAATGTTGCAACATTGCTTGCGATATTTATTGAAATATATTCTTATTCAAAATGGTAAAGCTCCTAAAATCATACTAAAATCTTATAAAAAAAATCAAAATCATACATGATTTCATCAAAAGAACTTCCTTCTACACGCAAGATCCCCTTAAAAACCGAATTCAAATATGCTCTTTATTTATTTATTTATTTTTTCCCTTTCTTCTGTATCTGATGACCATGCCGATCTTACTTCAAACGAGTTCCTCTTTTTTGTATGTAAGTCCATGCACATCCTTTTTTTTTTTTGTTTTGTTTTTTTGCTTTCTTACAATCATTTTTACGTTTCTCACTAATTTTATTTTATTTTTGCAAATCTTTTTGTCTCATATGTGCACGTACATGTACGCACACATGTTCTTTCTCTTAGAGAGTGCATTTTGCTTTTTCTCTTGTATATAAGAGAAGAAGTGAGTGGGTATGTGACGGTACAGAAAAAAAAAAAGATAAACAAAAAAAGAAAAAAAAAAGAGTGCGAGTGGAAAAATAGAAGGGTTGAATATAGTGACGAATAAACAATATTATGGGTATTTTAGAGATAAAGCTAAACCGATAATTAAAAATAAAAATAATAATAATTTAGGAGTGTATAGAGTAAAATGAGAATGTAAATAGAAACGCATATTAGCAAACTACCCATTAGTCACAATTAATGTATTGAACTGAAAAAAAAAAATACCTTTGAAAATCACTTGAGAGCTCTTCAATGATCTATGGCGAAAGGGGAAATTTTATGAGAGCAAAAACTCAACTAAAAAACATAAAAAACTTCACAAGAATCTACAAAATTTCTTAAGCAATCTTCATACTCGTAGCAAGGTTCGTTTTCCTAAGCTATGTTTTTCTTGTGCAAATCTTCATGTTCATAGAAATGTCTGCAATTTTCACTAATTTTTTTAGTAAAAAGCTATGATTTTATCGATTGTCTGATATTAAGAATCAAGATTAAAAAAAAAGGATTCTGACTGTCGATTTTGTCAATTATGGAGTCGTTACATTTTTTTATTATTATTATTCAGATTTCTCACCAATAACAAAATATATAAATACGTATATAAATATTTAGAGTATGTTTGGTTGGGTGGATGAAGAGTATAAATGATTGAGAATATTCAAAGAATGTTTAGAGTAGGTAAGAATGATTTCTCACCCTCCAATTCGCTCGATATTTGCCGAGACCACACATACTAAAAAAAAAAATTAAATAGACACAAAACTTGAGGATTTGCACCAAACTAAGTCGGAAAATGAGCATGAAGAGTGTGCAAAATGCAAGGTCATCACTTAGAGTAAAGATACAATAGTTTGACAAAACTTATATCTTTATGTCATTTTTTCTATTATTATATATACCGTTGGCGTGGTTTACTTCTTTCAGATTATATGAAGACCTCTGCTAGTCTGCTATCAAGATTTTGGCATATGTGTGAGTTTGGACGGAGTACTTTTTCTGGAAAAATTTACCCTACTTATAGTTCATCATGTAAGGTCTTTCACAAGCTTTAAAAAGTAAAGAACAAGTGCTTTAAAATTTTGCTAACTAATTATACATGTTAATCTTGTAAATTTTTTTTCAAGGTTGGAATTCTATGATCTATCTAGTAGTTTCTGTAACAAATTCTTTGTTCAATCCACGAAAAGATTGGTGATTTAGCTACCATTATACCCCAACTAAAAACTTATTATTATTAGTAGGGTTATTTGCACTGGTGGCCCCTCTCCTTATAGCGCGGTGACAATGTGGCCCTTACCTTTTTTTTTTTGACAATCGGGTCCCCATCCTCAAAAAACCGTTACAATTGGGTCCTTCCGTCAAATATTCCATCTAAATTGGACGGAAATGCCCATGTGACTTGCACGTGAAACCTTTTTAGAGGATATTTTGGTCGTTTTGACAATATAAGTTTAAAAAATTAAACAAATAATAATAATTAAAAAAAAAAACAAATTTTAGGGTTTACTCTCCATTTCTCTCTCTCTCTCTCTATTTTTCTCTGAAATTTTTTTCACCCCACTTTGGAGAGGCGAGCGGCGACCGGGGAGCTGAGGTGAGGGAGGCGGCGAGCGTGGGGCGGAGGGGATGGAGGCAGTGACCGCCGAGCTGAGGCGAGAGAGGCGACAGCCAGCGCGGGGTGGAGGGAAGGGAGGCGGCCAGCGCGGGGCGGGGGCGACGAGCGTAGGGCGGAGGCAGAGGTGGAGGCGGCGAGCTCGAGACGAACGCGGGGGAGGCGGAGGCGGAGGTGAGCTTGAGGGAGGGAAGCGGAGGCGGAGGTGAGCGAGAGGGAAGGAGACGGAGGCAGAGGTGGCGAGCGCGAGGAAGGCGGTTCAAGGGCGAGATCTGGGTTGGGCGTAGGGCAGCGGCGCGGGGGTTGGGGGTTTGGTCTATGGGCGAGATCGAAGGTCAAGAGCGCGGGCTATTGAGCTCGAAGATCTGGGTTTGAGCATGATGGTGTTTGGGGTTTGAGCTCTAAGGTCGAGGTCGACGGCGCGGTTGAGCTCAGAGGACGGAGAAGGCGGCGGTTTGAGGGCGGCGGCATGGTTAAGCTCAGAGGGCGGAGGGGTTCTTTTGGGTTTGGGTCGCCGTGGGTTGGGGATTCCTCGCACGAGGGTTTGATGTTTGGGTTAGTCGCGCGGGGTCGGGATTTCTCACCGTCGTTCTTCGATGGCGAGCGCGAGATCAATCTCGAAGTGACGGGGATCGAGTGAGATCAAGCGCGAGATCGGTTGCTCCTCGCCGAACTCCACCAGCGTGATCCCATCACCGGCCTCTTCACCTTTACCCGAGTTTTGGGATTTGATTTTCTCATTTGATTTCAGATTTTGTATTGCATTTGGTTATGTGTCTACTGTCTAGTTTTGATCTATTACTTTTGGATGCAATTTTGATATGTTGATATTTCTTCTGAATTTGGTTATGTATCTGATTTTGATTTGAGTTCAGATGGAGTTTTTTATTTTTTATTTTTAATTCTATCAAATACCATTAAAAGAAATTATAGTTTTCTTATTTTTGTTTTCAAGTAAAAATCCAAAAATTCAGCAAAAATTAAAAAGTTAAAATCCAAATTTTGCTTAGTTAATAATTTTGAAGTGACCAAAATACCCATGTATTAAGGGCCACGTGCAAATCACGTGGGCATTTCCGTCTAATTTAGATAGAATATTTAACGGAAGGACTCAATTGCAACGATTTTATGAGGACAGGGACCCAATTGCCAAAAAAAAGGTTAAGGGCCACATTGTCACCGCGCTATAAGGAGAGGGGCCACCAGTGCAAATAACCCTTATTAGTATTCCAAAGCGACTTGTTATCAGTGGCCTGGGCCCAACCAAACAATTCATGAATGATAATTTTATTGTGAAAGAACTTTCTGTATCTCGGAGTAGATCTTCAAGAATCTCTGCAATCTGAAACCAAATGTCCCAAAGTAGAATTCGTGATCAGCGTAAAAGTCCGAGATATTGCAGGCCCAGATGACACACCATTAGGGATGTGACTACGCACACATTCAAGTGTTTTGAAGTTGAAAACCAATTTTCATTTTGTAGAAAGCTGCACTTTGCTCTCTGTGTTTGACTATATGACTTCGAAACTTTGCTACCAATAGTCATTGCAAGAACAACGTCCCTCTCGAAAATGATGAAAGCGGGCGCGATCTCTAACAATCACCTCTCTGTTGTAAACGGCGGAGAGAACCTTTGCGAAATTGTGGCAATCGACACAAGTACGAAGGTTCTTGGACAACCTAATCGTCGTCCCTGGTGGAGTCGAGAGAACCCCGAAAGCAATCGCTAATTTCTCGCTGTGATAAGAGAGCACGCGCTCCTTTTCTTGGGTGCCTAAGTTGTGCGAGTCGGATGATATCTCAACGACATAGCCAGCAATCTTCAGCTGGCTATTGATCTCGGCGAGCATCTCATAGATCTCATCCTTCCGTGGATGCGAAACATCATCGGCTACGAATTCATGTACCATTCCTTTCAGTTCAATAGTGCTACATCCGGGCGTAGTTTGAATTGCATTCTCCTTCAGAAGCTTCCTCACTTCCGTTACCTTGTCCCACTTTCCAACCGAAGAATAAATATTCAACAACAATACATAATCTCCGGCTTCTTGAGCCTTGAGTTCAATCAGATGTCCAACGACATGCTCACCAAGATCAACGTGGCCGTGAATTCGGCAAGCCCCAAGTAGGGTCCTCCAGATTTCGGGATCGGGTTTGACATCCATTGACATTATAAGTTGATAAGCCTGATCGAGCAGACCAGCACGTCCCAACATATCAACCATACAACCATAATGACGAATATTAGGCACTATTCCAAAATCTTTGTTCATTCGATCGAACAATGCCATTCCTTCATCGACCAACCCACAGTGACTACAAGCAGAAAGAATTCCGGTGAAAGTATGTTCATTAGGAAGAACACCCGTCGACCTCATCACCCCAAATGCATCAAGGGCTTCCCTTCCTCGCCCATTTAACGCCAATCCAGAAATCATCGCACTCCACGAAACCACATTCTTTTCCCGAATTCCCTCAAACACCCCATAAGCCTTTTCCAAGCACCCGCATCGCGAATACATCGATACAAGAGCGTTCTTCAGATTAGTACGACCACCATAACCGCGATCCTCTACATATCCATGTACCCTTTCGCCGAATTCCAGCGCATTCAAGCTGGCGCACGCTTGGAGCGCAAGCAAGCACGTGACTTCGTCCGGTTCACACCCGTAAGTCCCGCCCCGCATAGCGTCAAACAAAGCCAAAGCGTCCCGGCTCCGCTTATTGCGTAGACAGCAAGAAACCAACACATTCCAAGACACAACGTCTTTCTGAGGAATTTCATCGAACAAGTCACGCGCGTCGACGAACCTCTCGCAGCGCGAGTACAAGTCCACCAAAGCAGTGACCAAGCGACAATCCGAGCCATGCCCATCTCTGAAAACCCTCGCGTGAACCTGAATTCCACAAGCCAACGACGCGACTCCGACGCAACACTTGACGGCAAACATGGACGAGAAGGCATTGGGCTTGAGGCCTCGCGCTCGCATGTCGCGGTACATGAGAAAGCCCTCCAGAGGCGAATCGCTGGTCGAGTAAGCTCGGATCATGGCGTTGTAGTGCAAGAAATACGGCCTCTTGATCTGAGCGAAGAACTTCCTCGAGTGGCCCAAGTCTAGCAGAGCAGAGCGAGACAAGAACTCGAGACACACGGCGGGGTCGGCGACGAGAGACGTACGGACGATGTGGGAGTGGATTTGAAGCAGATGGGTCTTGTGGGAGCATGATTTTATGAGAGAAAGCACTGGCATCGTTGCTTCTTTCTCATTCTTTGCATAATTTTCAAGTATGAAACAAGAATATAAGTCAATGGTACGTCCAAAAAAAAAAAAAAAAAGAGTTAGGTGGCATGACTACTATTTTGTAAAATTTTTAAAATGACCCTCGAATTTTTGAACTTTTTCTTTTCTTTCCCATGCTTCAAGAGCTGTCGTTTGTAATGTTGTCCTATTAAAAGTTTAGCACTCATTTTGGCCGTCCAATTCCATTACATTCAACCTTTTTTTTTTCTTCAACTTTTCTAATCCTACAATTCATTTCATTCTATCCTATTTTTTTGAAATTATTTTTTCAACTTTCTTAATTCTTATATAATATTTTTAAATCTCAAGCATTCATACCACCTCAAAATTCGCAAAATCAAACAATTCTAACATTATTTTTCCAAAATTTTTTTAAATTATTCTAAATAATTTTCAAACCATTTTTTTATTCTAAAAAATAAAATAAAATAGACAAAATAATTTACCCAAGCACGAGCTTAATAAAGCACGTATAAAGCACTTGTGAATTTTTAATGGATTTGTTCTAGAATGTTTCAACCATCCAATCTCATTTTGATGGTTGAACTGATTGACAGGTTGATTCCAGCATTCAATAAACATACGGGTTTTCTACAAACTTCAGCATAAAAAAAAAGGGTCAGTTAAGGATTTAGCCATTTTGCACTATATGTTTTAAAGATATAGCCCACGTTTTGAAATATTAGCAAAATAGCCATCAAATCAACATCTAGAAATCTATGACTAAAGATATAAAATTTGTGACTAAATAAATAAAAGACACAGTCATAAAATTTGTGACTATAGTCACAAAATTTCAGAAAATTTGAAGTAAATACAATAAAAAATTTAAACATCTATTAACAAAATAACCAACTCACAAATAAATGATTCCCTATACAACCAATTTTATAAAACTTATTACTAAATTAAAAATATCTTATAAATAGCAAAAAAAAAATGCAACCAAAGAAGTTACAAATTTCATGACTAGAGACACAAAATTTTAGACAATATTATCTGCAACAAACAACAAAAACAGAATTCAAAAAATTAGTGACTGCAGTCTCAAAAATCTAGACACGAATGTATAGCTATTTTGCTAATAAAAGCAAACATAGGCTAATTGTTAAAAAAAATATAAAAATATGGCTATTTATTTAAAAAAATGCAAAGAAAGATTAAAATAAATTAAAAAAACAAATAAAAATACTAATAGAAAAAAAATATATATGACAGTGAGTGTTAAAAGATTGAGAAAAATATTTTGAATTTAATTGTATGTAAAAAATATATTTGAGATCATTGCGACAAAAAAAAAAATGACAGTTGAAATAAAAAAAAACAAAAAAAATTGAAAAAGAGGAAAGAGAAAAAAGAAATTGCAAAAAGCTCTCTCAAATATAGCATAATATCAAATTTTAACATTTAAAAATAAGCAATGATTGATTATTTTTTCATCATTAAATGTGAAAATCAATTATGGTTATAATTTTATATTATAAAAAATCTCTTATATTAAAAAATTATTAATACTACCTATAGTGTTTTAATGTTAAAGAAAACATTTTATTTTTTTTTTCATCACATTTACATTGGTTCAATAGTATATGGGATAACTATACCAAAGCGATGATGTATCCAAATATTATTATTAGAAGGGCAGAGTAGAAGACAGACAAATTAGATAAAAAGGACATCGAAAAACAAAATCAACAACATATTGATCAAAACATGTATTCCCATACAAAGCGATCGATCCAACATGATCATCCTCAAAAGTCTTTTCTATGACCCCCTGATTCTGCTATAGACAAGCCCTCTCATAAGCAAATGAAGAAGGCTCTTCAAAGGGCATCCAAAAGGAAAACAAATTGATCAAACATATATACACTAAGGAAAAGTACTATTGTCCTTCACATACATATATGGTAAATAAAGATAGCTAGTTCAAAACTCCTAGCAGATTGGACGATGAGTCGTTGTCGTACAGAAGTGATTTTAACTCTTCATCATCCTCTTCGTAACTCGCAGCCGTCTCATTAGCACGGCTGCATGATTCCCCTTTCGAATTAGCGAAATCGGATTCCATCATTTGGATCTTTCTCTTGTTCTTGTAATTGGCCTTGAAACAAGCTTGTCTCAGCCTCTTTGTCCTGTCTTTTAGGTGAATGTCAGGACATTTCTCCACAAGCCTCCTCTCTCTCTCCAAAAGCTTTATTGCATTTTTGAGCTTCAAGTCACTGCCTTCACCTTCCTTGTTTCCCAACACCTAATCATCAATTAATTAAGCACAGAATAAAAAGAAAACCACACAAATAGCATATTGGACAAAAAAAGTAAGTGTTAGTGTTAAAACCTTAACATTCTTGATGAGGCTTTGGAGGCTCATTAGCTTTCTATGTGGCCAACGTTTGATGCCCAATTCTCTACACCTTTTCTTGAGAAGAGTCAATCCCACGTTCAGCTCCTTCGCCGCTTTAGTGATGGGCATGTAATAGTACTGAGAAATCAGGTCTAAAGACAGCGTTTTCGAACTAGTAATATTGGTCTCGTCTTGTTTCAAAACCTTTGTGATTTCTGATCCACCATTGATCTCACCATTGCACAACAATAAGCCCGGTTTCTTCACATTAATATCATCAGTCACGTTATTAATATTATTCCAAATTGCGCCCATTGAACTAGTGTTTCCACTGCCAAAGAAAAACTCATCTGCCATAGTATTAAACATGTGAATGAGAGAAAACACACACACACACATACACAAATATTTGTATAATGTATAAATTAGAAAAAGCAATTCATGGGTTTTGAACATTTTTTTTTTGTCCACCTTGAATGTTAGTGTTTGTTATGGGATCAAGATGTGGAGTAGAGTACAGCCATGGGCCATTAGGAATAGTTGGATAACATTGCACTAATGATATTGGCTCAAAGAGAGAGCTTTCTTGTATTGCCATTTCATTGTGCCAATATTCCAAGTCAGTGGAATAGCCTTGAGTGTCTCCACTGCAACACATTATTACAAGTTAACAACCAAAACACTTGTTTAAGTATATATACGTATATAAATTACATTCTCTATACGTGTGAATTAAATAATTCAAGACTATATATGTATATATGTATATATATACACCTGAAATCAAGTGCCGGAGGGAGTTGAGCAAGCGCCTGAAAGGGAAGATGGTTTTGAACTTCATTTTTAAACCAACTCGTAAAACCGGCCATTGAAAGAGAAAGTAAGACTAATATTGGATTAAAATGTGATATAGGAGAATGAAAATCGCAGTACTATAACTAGTGAGAAGAAAAAGAGTCACTCAGATATATATATATATATATATATATATATATATACACACACACATACACACTAAAGAGATATTAGTACATGAAGTAACGAGTGGAGAGTGGTGAAATTAACCCATAAATCATATTTTTGGTGAACGTGCGCCGCCATAAATCCCATGCATGAATGAGTATGATTTATTGCGCCCGTTTGTGTGGATATGTATATTATACACTTCTAGAGTTACAAGATTCATTAATTATCATTCCGATTCTAGAGAGAGAGAGAGAGAATGTGGGAGACTATTTATAAATATTGTAGTCAATAGAAACAAACAATAATATATATCATCTAGTAAAAGGGAAAAAAATAAAAAACTTGGAGTCTCTGTGCATAGAGTTTCTTTTAATTATTAATTTTGTTTAGCAAAAGTATATAATTTAGATTCTCACGCTAAGAGCATCTCCAATCCAATGCTAAAAAGTAGTGCCAATGCTAAAATTTGGCATTTGAGAAAAAAACATGTCCTCCAACCCAATGCCAAATTGAGTGCTAAATTTGGCAAATGCCAAATTGAGTGCCAAATTTGGCACCAAGTTTGGCATAATGCCAAATTTTAGCATATGCTTTTAATAATTAAATATTCAAAAAGCACACAACTTCCAACAAAGTAATAATTGCTTACTATTATTAATTGACTTTTTTTGATTTCTACACCTAAAAAATAATAAAATAATATTTAGCATTGATAATGCTAATTGAGTGCATTGGAGTAAAAATTGAATGCCAATGCTATATTTGGTATTTTTTTACTTTTTGGTGCCAAATTTAGCATTGGCATTGGCATTAGCATTGGAGATGGTCTAAGCAAATCCGGTTTTGGCTATACATGTAGAGATTTGGAAGTTGCATGTATAGGCCTGCATATATATGCCTAGAAACCATAGGCTTGTTCCAAACAATGATTAAGTTTATCAGCCAACTTAATAATTATTACTTGAGGATTTAGTTTTGATACGTCAGGTACAAAGATTTACTTCCAAAAAGAAATTTTTGGTTAATTTAGTGTCAACAGTTCACAAGATCTTCTTATTATTAGATCTCATATTCAATTTTTCCAAAAAAATTATATATTAAACAGTCTTGGCGATTGGCCTTCATTTATATGTACACATATATCATATATGTAACATGCCAATCAATCAATCATTTATAGTGATCACTTAGTGAAGAATTTACAGTTATACAATACTGCTCTTTAGTTATATATCCTCTCGATTGATGATTAAGGCAAATTATATGAGAGTCATACTTTTCATTTTTCGAATGGAGGCTGTGTTAATTCTCTCTTTAATATAATATTCTTAAATAAACGAATTAATGGAGTTACGGTTGTGAAAGATATATTTCTTGGTTTAAGACTTTAATATCGATCATTGGGTAGCCTTAATAAGGATTTAAGTGTATTTGATGCAAATGGCTGCAGTGATTCATAATTTATATTTGTACTGTTGAGATTGAAAGAGTAATTAGATCTAATTAATAAGTTATGCTGAAAATTCCAAAACTGTCATTTTAAGCTAATGAAAAACATGGTTGATGTTATCAATATGACAATATTGGCCAAAACTAATAATTATGAGAAGAGAAACGTAGAAATCCTTAACCCAGTATAAATATGAATTATTTAATCATTTTCTAGGAAAAAAAATATTCTTAAACAAATAATCATTTTTAATAATATTTTAGAAAAATAGTCAATATTTTTATTAATTAGAATAATAATTATTTTTTTAACAACATTGTGATGCGATTTTATTTATATGATCCTAATTAAGGAACTAATGACTAATTTTTTAATTTTTTAAAAAACATTAGTTATTATTATTTTTTAAATATGAACTTA
Organism: Boehmeria nivea var. tenacissima; assembly: GCA_018132145.1. Lineage (NCBI taxonomy): Eukaryota > Viridiplantae > Streptophyta > Magnoliopsida > Rosales > Urticaceae > Boehmeria > Boehmeria nivea. The sequence goes on from CM030882.1 coordinate 7,887,674, forward strand.
AATGGTCAAATACCAAGTAAGTGAAAATATATATATATATATATATATATATATATATATGAACGAATAGGCAAATCTTGGGAAGCCTTTTTCATCAATTTTATACATCCGACGGACGTCATATACATTTGCAAGGAAAGACAACAATTGTAAAAGGAAATTATCAAAAAAAATTTCCTTCTTAATTCTTTGTTATATATATATAGAGAGAGAATCTGACATACTCCTTGAGGCCCTGCTTCTTCATGAGGTTCAATCTATCTATGAGATGAGTGTTTGTTTTATGTTTTGTTGACCCAATATGATGTTTTTGTCTATGGCATTCCAAGAGACCAATATAGATGTGGGTAACTATTTGTTCTTGATATTTGCAAAAAAAAAAAAAAAAAAAAAAAACCTATTTGTTCTTGACCATTTCTAATTCTAGGCATTTAATGTACTATTAATTTTTAAAAATGTTGTTTTTTTCGGAGAGTGCATTAAATTCGCAACTTTTATATCGAAAATCAGATCAACAAATCAAAGCACACTATTATTATTGGGCTTGGGAATAAATAGAATGGGGTATATTTTTAAAACAAGTGTGATCTAATAGCACCGTAAAATCCTAAATCTATGATCTATATCACTATTACAAATTATTTTATTTTTTATTAACAAATTATTATTCTCTCATCTCACTTGTCATGTTTCTTAAAAAAAAATGATATTTTTCAAAATCTCTCATCTTTTATATAATGATCTAACATAAAATCTTATAATACACATATATTTCATAATAATGTTTATTGTTAAATCAATTCCTTCTAGTTTTTTTTATTCATTCTAGTGACACTCGATAAAACTAACTTGGCAAAGTCCTCCAACAATGAGATTGAGATCTCAAGTTCAAATTCTAATGTTTAAATTTCTTTTTAGATGGATGTGTAAATATATAACGTGGTTGCGTTCAGGATACGTATTCGCAAGTGATCCTAAATGTGGATTATGGTCTATGGTGCTGTAATTCTAAAAAAAATCATTCTAATTACGTAGTAATATTTATGAGACAATTTTACCCTTTAATACAAACTCGATAGATTACTCGTATAATTTGATTTCTATCATTTTTTAAGTTAGTTTTATCTCCTTATTTTGAAGAATTAGTTGATATTGATTGAGTTAATTAATAGCTGATCATATTTCTATTTCTAATATAATGAGATTTAAATATTATTGCTACAATTGATGAGATTTTATGTTTTGATTTTTTTTTTAAAAAAGTGTGTGTATTGCCCCATTTAGTTAGACATTTTCTTCGAAATCAAACAGAACAACCTTATCTTGTTCTATATTTATTGTTAATTATGTATTATATATTTTTCTTTAATAGAAGTTGTGTATTCTTTAATTACGAAAGCATCAGAACTGATGCAATGAAAAATACAAGGACGACACTTATGCAGCCATGTCATGTTGCTGGAAAAGTTATAGATTCTTGAGCTAGCGTGTGGGACACTTCATTATTCGTAAGAGGAACAAAGTAACACGTGTCACCGCTAAGCTCTAAAATAGAGACTTAATGTCGTAGACAAAAGAATCTATAACAGAAACCAGCATTTCACCACTAATCCCTCTAGCAACTACTTATAAATCCGTCTCAATAATGTCCGCTCGCAAGCCATTTGTCGGCAAGGAACGAATACTCTCCCCAACAGCCATATTGCTTCTGCCACCACGGAATCATATAGAATAGGCAACTTAACTATAAAAGCCGCTATCACTCGTCCTTGTGATCACGAAGAACTCCTCCAATACCAGTTAGGAGACGATCACCAAAACAAGCTGCGTTGATATTCAACTTTAGTTGCCCCGTACTACGAGTCTAGCGCGGAGTAGGGCTCTTACCTGACATTACCGGGCATTCCAAAACGTTTTGCACCAATTGGAATTCAAATAGCCACTCTCCCGCAGACGCATCAAGAGGTTCAAAGCTAGACCCAAGCTTCCAATGGATGTGATCGTTGCATTGCCGACATACAAACCATAGGAGCAAATAGACTACCTCGAATTGGTCCTGCTCAAGCCTCTCCTTAAAAGAAAAGCAACAAGTAACGCCACAAACTTGATTCAGAACACTCAAAAAATAATTGGTTGACCACATCTCACTCACCACATCACAAAATAAAAGGGAATGTAGGACGGACAAGTCATGACCATAGCGAAGCACTTAGGAGAGCAAGGGAGGCGTCATTTTGCCAAGCTGAGAGAAGTAGGAATTTCCTCACGCAACGCAACGCCATAAAAATAATCGAGCATTCCCCGAAACATTAAGCAACCCCAAAGCCTTCTAGCAATGGAGACCCCAAAGCCTTCCAGCGACGCGATAAACCATGCCCATATGAACCAGATTGATCATTGACAGATCTGGCCACCAAATTATATCCCGATCGAACCGTGTGATTCTTGGTTGTCTCAAAATGCCAAGATAGACAATCGTCTTGCAGATAGAGGAAGAAAGCAAAACAACATATGTGCTCAATATTAATTGGCAAAAGGCGGAGGACAAGAGCTTCCTAATTCCACTCTCCAGATGAGGAATCGATCAGCTCATTCATGCGTAGGTTAGCATTATGCTCAGTAGGCTGCGTAATTAGCTTAAAATAATGCGGCCGAGCAAGCCGGGGATCCTTGATTACCCGAACACAAGCCCTATTACCTACTTGCCAATGTAATCCCAATTGGAGCACTTCTCTTCCCAAAACCAGGCTTCACCAAAAGTCAGCAGTGTCTCTTCGGCAAAAGATTCACTCTTCTTAATAGAATCCAATCAAGGGGCTAAAAGACGTGTAATTCGAAAGATCCAACTCAAACACATCTTCTTAGTTGGCCATGGACCATGGCCGAGAGAGTATTATTAGTTTATCAGATTTAGGTATTATAAAAGCGTTGAAAATTTTTGAAAGATGCCACTTTTAAACCACTTGTTTTGCAAATTATTAAATAAAAAAAAATGTTGAAGTCCATGTCACATTAAGTTAAATTTGATCCAATTGTTCCATTCTTTTACAAATAAAGAAGACAAGGAAGAAAAGAGATTGGTAAAATAGTAATTTGCTAATAAATAAAAAAAAAAACACATGACTTACCAGAGTGATATAGATTGTAAATTTAAACTACAAACGTGGCATTGGATCAAAATTTCTCAAAAGGTTTGAAGTGCTTATCAATATGTAGAGTCGCTCACAACATTGTTGAAAGATCTATGTACCGTAATAGTGTATTTAGTTTTATATTTTCACGGTACAAGATGATCGTTATATTTCATTATAACATAGGCTGTATCATACATGTTCATATAATTTCATAGCCATAACAATGATGCAAGTTAACAAAATAACACAACCACCAAAACAAAAACGAAGCAACAAAGATATAGATAGCAATCAGGCAGAGCTCAAGAGCAATTAACAGTCAAAATTTGCATATCACACCAGTTTTTCTTCTTTTTTTTTTCGACAAGAGGAAGGAAAACACCTAGAAATTATTACTCTTCAAAGAAACTAAAGTCGAGGTCGAGGGTCATTACTCAGACATGTTTGGGCTACAGAGCGTTCTTCAGTTTCTCGATTTGCCACCTCTCCAACCACCACGGCCGCCGCCTCCTCTTCCACCGCGACCCTTGTTGCCACCGCCGCCTAATGCTTTGTTGGCATCGAATTTCGCCTTCATGTCCTCCGGCAATGGCAATATCCGATCCACACACTTCCTGAAGCTGAAATCATCGGATGATCCATCGCTTCGGACAAGGAAGAAGCATCTGCTCTTGAACATCGGATGGTATCGAACTTGGAAAGCTTTAACACCGCCACCAATCTTTTTGTCGGGCTCGGCGTGACCCTTCTTGAGCAACTCCAGCAAAACTAGTTGCTCGTACTGCCATATACACAAGAGAAACAAACAAACATTATTCAACAATGGAATTGGGATTATAAGGTAGCTTAGCAACATTCCTAAAACCACAACAATTGTAAGCCATAACTTACTAAAACAAGTTTGCCTTAAAGAGACTTCAATCTTGTTGTTTTGCTTAGCAAAAACCAAAAGATATTTTCCACTCTGTCAAATACTTGCATTTGTTTATACTTTGAAATAGCTAAAATGTACAAATACTAGATTGTACTCAAATACTCTCTTCACCTCTGTTTCCAACTTCAACACACAACCCATGTCCTGTTTTGTGCTTTTTTTTTTCCAATTTACAGATGGATAAAAAAATAATTTGACAAGACAATGATTCACAAATCCACAAATATATATATATATATATATATATTGTTCCAAGATACAAAAACGAAACAACAAATTTCTAAAGCCCAACCATTGTAATCGCTTCCAGTTTGTCATGATTACCTTGTTGACGTTGATATTAGGAGGCCAGTAATGGAGAAACTTGTAGAAATAATCAAACATTTCAACGGACGATCCGAAACTCTTCGGGCCCAAGCTGACCCGACCCGATTCCTTCTCCTTCTCCAGCCTCTCCTCTTCCACGGACTTTTCGTCCTCGACCTTCTGCTTCTTCGAAGCGACGTCGTTCTCGTCGTCTTCACCGGCGGCGGCGGCGGAGGCGGCGGCGTCGTCCCTCGCGCGCTTCGAGTTGGGCTCTCCGTTCGCGCCGGGCTCGGAATCGGCGGGCTTGGGACCCGAGGATTCGAGGTCCATGTCCTCTGTGACCGAGTTGGGGTCGGCGAGTTCTTGCTCTCTCTGCTCGGCCATTGCTACTATTGGTACTGTGGTACTGAAGATTGAAGATTGAAGATTGAAGAAGAAGAAGAAGAAGAGGGCTTGCGAAGACAAGAAATAGAAAAACCTTCAAGTAAAACCCTAGAGGTAGAGGAAGAGATTTGGACTATTCCTTCTTAAACGCGAATTTTGCGCTAATTATTTTAGGGAAAATATCACAAATTTCCCTGACGTCTTATAAAATAAAAGGTAAAGTGGCGAGATACTTAAAGTTTGCACCATAACAAAAATAAATATTCAAAATTTTAAAGTAATTGAGTAATTAGTAATTTTATTAATTTTTTACATATATTTTTGATAATTAAGTTAATGATCACAAGTTATTATTATATAAGTAATTGAATTATTTAGGTATTTTATTTTATTTTTTAAAAGATTGAGTATTAATTAAAATTAAGTGTTAAAAATTGGGTATTTACAATAATTTCTCTAAAAAAAATGTTACGAACTTTTAAAATGTATACTATTTCATCAATTTACATGAAAAATAAAGTCAGTTAAGTAAATAGCTATTTTAGATAGTATGCTTTTAAAAAATAGTCACAGGTTCAAAAAATTTATAAATTAGTCATAATTTTTTTTGACATATATAAGAAATTTCTTACACTAACAAAATTACATATAGTAATTATTGTAAGAAATTTCTAAAAAAACTAGGGCTATTTTCTTAATTTTTGAAACTATAGCTATTTTTTAAAATTATTTTCTAAAAAGTGGCTATTTTCTATAAGTTTTCAAAAAATTATCCTTTGATTTATTAAATAATAATAAAAATACCCTTAAAACTTTATGATATTTTTTTTCTCCAAATTAGCTTTTTGATGTTTATAAAAATTATGAAATTTGATAGGTAAAAAAATATTTTGAACAAAAAATATTAATAATATCTTATGGTTTTTTTTTTCTGTATTTTGATAAAGACGGAGAATAATAGTGTCATTTAGTAAATATTAAGTAAATACTAATGATACTTGGTGAATATATAAGTGTTATTTAAAAATATATTAAACACAAATATTATAAAAAAAATCTATAGATTTTTAAGGATTTAATCAAACTTTTGGCTAATTTTTTATACGATGTTACATATAACATACGTGTAACATATTATGTTACACGTTTAATATAATATGCTACACGTGTAACATACGTGTATCATATACATGTGTAACATAAATATGATAATGTATATTATATATAACATATTATATTACACGTATGTTACGGCTAAATCATTAATTAAGATATTTTATGGCTAAATCCTTCAAACTTTATAATTGAAAAAAAATTACAAATACTTGACAATAGAAGATATTTTTTTCGTGATTTTGATAATTTAGGGAATATTTTTTTTACATAATTTGATAAACTGAAAGGATATTGCGATACACTTTAAAACTTAGGATATATTTGTAATATTTTGTAAAATCTCAGTGAACATTTTCTCATTATTTTATAGGTTTATCGTATTTATTATTATTTATTTTTACTTAATGCTAACTGAAAAGTGACTTGAAAAAAAAATACTTGGATTTAGCACTACAATTAAAAAAAAAAAAAAAAGACAATGCAGTAGTTACTTTCATATGTTTCTGTCAATCCCGGAAAATTCAATTACGCTTCGTAGGGCAAAACGGTAATTTTTTTTAAAGTTTATCGGAAATGTCTCTAAGGCAATTATAATTACTTATTTTGAGTAATGAATGCCGTAAATGAATTTTGAACGGTTGAAATTGTTCAACGGCCCGAGTTTTCAAACAGTGCCCATAACTTTCTAAAATTGCACTTTTGGCCCAAAAATAAAAGTGCTCAAAATAAGTCATGAATTGGTCTTTTGAGACCTAATATCATAGTTATTGATATTTCTAAAGTCATTTTGAAAGTTTGAGGTCATTCCGATGCCTATTTAGGGAAATTTCGGCGAAATATCACCTTTTCGGTGTTAAGCGGGAAAACTCCGAAAAAATAGCAAACGGGTTCGTAAAATTCTACAAATTTTCAGTATAGCTTATTTTATTATATATTAGTGGAATATAATTAGATGTTTCCAAATAGAGCTTCAAAAATGATAGTTTCTTTAAAGAGGGACTAAAATGCAACAAAATGTATTTATCGGGGGCAAAATGGGAATTTCAGCTTTAAGAACAGCTGTGGCTGAGGCTAGCTCGAATTTTCTATATGTGAAGGTTGAGTTGTCAACCATTAAGCCCTAAGTTCACTCCATTTTCGGAGTTGTCACCATGCATGAGAATTAAGTGACAAATGGCTTGATTTTTAGTTAAAAACTAGGCTAGCTTTGGTGAAAACAAGTGGTAGTGTGTAAATCCTCATTCACTTCAGCCAAAATCCGACCTCCAAGCAGAAAAGAGAGAGAGGAGAGTAGAGAAAAAGAAAGAAAGGAAAAGAGAGAAAGAAGAAGAAAGAAAGAAGAAAAATAAAATAAAATAAAAAAGAGAGATAAAGAAGAAAAACATGAGTTATTCTTGAAGTTCAAGCTTACTATTGGTAAGAAAACAATACCTTCTCTCTTTTCTTCATCTACTTAGCTCCATGTTAGGAGATTTTGGGATATTGTTTATTAAAGAAATGATATGATAATTATATGATAGGATTTCTTAATTAGAGTACATGTTTATAATTGTTTGATCAAGAACTTAGATTAGCTTCATGTGTAATATTTTAGTTTGTGTTTATGGTTGATGTAGAATGAAATAGATGACAAATTTTTAGACCTTTGTTGTATGGTTGCATGCATGAGATTTTTAAAGAAAGTTGAGAAAGAATGGTGTTTAAACAATTCTGAGTGTAAAAAAAACTCGACCAGTTTCTGAACACGTTAAATTCGAAATAGGTAACGATATGCATTGTTATATTTTCTATTTTTACCTAAAACTAGACTCTTTTAGCTTTCTACACAAACAAGAATCACGTCAAAAAGATTTTTCTGGAATTATTTAGAATTTCTCAAAGTTAGACTTAGAATCTGCCTTAGAAACTAGATATAATTTATTTAATCGTATTTTCGAGTATGTTATGTCAGGATCATGATATAAACTATATTTTATCCTTAAACTAGATTCTTTTATCTTTTTACAGAAAAAAGAATCACATAAAAAGGATTTTTCTAGAATTAAGTAGAAATATTCAAAGTTAGGTCCATAATCTGCCTTGTATAGAGAAAAAGAATCTGGAGATCCTATATTTCGGGCTGTTTTTGAAAAATACAAAAGAGTAAAAACCATGCAAGCAACCACTGTATTGAAATATCTTTGAATTTAATTTCAAATGCAATCAGTTTTGTAATTTTTGAATGCTTGATGAATATCTTACGAATATTCTCGTAACGGTCGACGAAACTGAAAAATACACAGTTTTATAATCAAATTAGGAAAATAAAATATTGTTTAGTTAGAGATGTGTGATTTTCTTAATCAAGCAAGTCCCTAAGTTCTAAGGATCTAGTGTAAAGATTTTTTTTATTTTTTTTCAAGGAAAACTTTGCTTAAACTCAAAGTTTAAAATCTAACTAAATAGGTTTATTTTAAGGGAATAGTAACCGTTACGGCTCGGAAGCTTCAAAGACAAGATCAAGACAACCGAACCCCCGATTCGGCAACTGTAAGTGGAATCGGCACCTACGACACAAGAACGAAGATGTTTTGCTCATGATTGTTATTGTGTATTTTATGTCTCGGGTTGTAATAATTAATTATCGTCTTGTTTATGTTTTCTTGATATGCTTGATTGTCCGACGATAATTAGATACTAGGCCGAACCCGGGTAAAGATGAAAAGTTTACAACAGATAATGGGTCCAACGCCCTCGTTAATTAAAAAGTTAGATGGGTTTTACCCACTTAAGCTAACTGAAAATGAATGAGATGCCCCGGACCCGATATTATGATAATTGCCTGGAGTTATGAATGTGGATTAAATATAAGGTTTTAATGCGAAGGCCCACTCGTGTGGAGCGGATAAATCTCCGAAAGGACTTTATGTCCCTCATAAAATAATAAACCACTTGAAGAATGATTACGTGAATAAAACTGCATAAAACGTGAAATTATCGATGGCACCGCCAGATACTCCCGATGGCTGACGGTGGTACGTCCCGGGCATATGTGTTTGCGGTGAGTTGTCCCCAACACCTATGGAGTTTATGGTCGGGAATTCGGCCCATTCCCGACTGGCGCCTTGTGATTGCGGTGGCCATTAGTGGATCCCAGATAAATCTAAATAATGTCAAGAATCTGGATTGAACCAGTTGAGACAAATGTAGAAGCATCAAGAATCTGGATTGAACCAGCTGAGATGTAAACTTAATTAAGAAAGAAAGATAATGTATGTAAAATGGTTTTTACCTTAAGTGTAAGGTCTACTGGTATGGGATAGTTAGATCCTTTTTCTATGTTGCATAATGATATGTTTTCACGTGCATTGCGAATAGGGTAGATAGACTTCCACTTACTGAGTAAAATCTCATTAGGTGTTTCTTGTGTTGTAGACACAGGTAAGCGACCGAAGATGGAGTAAGACGGCGGATGAAAGTCGAGAGAGCCGGTGAATGTACATATGGACCTGACCTGTGAATGGCATGGAATGCCGGCACCCAGCATATTTAAGTTATTTTGATTCTCTTGACAGAAAGAGAAAAGTTTTAATTTCGCCGTATTTTTGGACATTAATTATGTATTATGTCTTTTAAAGTCTTGAAATGGTCATGACCATATTGTATAATTATTATTTTCCCATATTTGAATTTATAATATTCTAAAATGATATATAAGCATGGTTTATGAACGGAAAAAGGGTCGCGGCCCGTTCCGGGCGGGTCGTGACAGTTTCTAAATACAATTGATTAATTACTCTCACGCAAAAAAGATTAATTACTATGGTGGAATTTCATAACAGCTAGTTTATTTATGGAGAAGGTAATTCAATTTATATAAGATGAATTGTAAAGCATCACGTTTTGACTCATTTAAGGAAAAAATACAACATTTGCATCCGAATTTGTTTGAAATAACATGTTTGTACCTCGGGTTTATTAAAGGGCCAGTTAAGGATTTAGATATTTTGCAATCCGTATTTTAGAAACATAGCCCACATTTTGAAATATTAGTAAAATAGCCATAAGATCAATATCTAAAAATTTATGACCAAAGAAATAAATTTTGTGACAAAATTTTAAATAATATTGTCTGCAACAAATAATAAAAATAGAATTAAAAAAATAATGATTGCAGTCTCAAAAATTCAGACACGAATATATATCTATTTTATTAATAAAAGTAAACATAGGCTAGATGTTTAAAACTAACATAAATAAATAGCTATTTCATATAAAATTTTTAAACTCTATATCTTTTACCGACTCTTGGCCAAACAAAGTGTGTGCAATGTTGGTGTTTTAAGAATATTTAATAGAGTTTGTTATCCTCGCATCCAAACAACCAATTCTATTAAGAAGCAAATGACTCAAATAAATAGCCCAAGACAGAGATGCAAAAGTCCTAGTTTCGTCGTCATAGTGGAACCCAAGTACCTCCACTACTGTTTGCGTTAGGAGTAGACCTATCACGCGCTTTAAGGCCCTAAACTTGGTGGTGACTACTATCACATTCGCCAATGGACGCGGCAAACAGCTATGAAGATAAGGAATAGCCTTAGCCTCGGTGCAGTCGTCGCCAAGCCCAAAAAATAATTGAATTTTAAGATGATGGTTTTGTTAGTGCTATCGGATAATTTTAGAGTGGTCTCTTCGAGAGAGTAAATCTGTCAAAACTATAACCGTTGTCGTTATCGTTACCTTTTTTTTGGTTAACGGTTAATTATTTTTTAAAATTTTTATTATTATTTACCAAAATTTTTAATATATTTTTTAATATATTTTATTATTTTAATATAAATTTTTAAAAAATAATAATAATAAATTCCAAACGGTACCATTACCGTTATGTTCGGTAACTATTATCGTTACCGAGAAATAGAACGATAACGGTTAACCATTACCGCCAATAACGATTTCGGTAACGGTTTTAACCGTTAGCGTTTACCGAATTGCCACCATAGATTATATTCGAGGTTGAGGGGCTGCGATTAGTTGAAGACCCCGAGACTTAAAAAGTCCTTGGGGAAAAGGCCCCCATTACGAAAATCACAAGTTTCTAGATTCTTTCCCTATGGGATTCTCTCCTAACTTAAATAGATAAATCTAACGTTGACTTACTTCAAAGGGGTAATGATCCATTCGAATAAATAAATGATATTTTCTGAATCTTTAAGGAATAATTGTAAGAGGTATTCAAATCTACTTAAATAATAATAAATAAATAAATAACCTTCCAAAACTAGATGATCTTCTTAAAGAGGAAACTAAGTTGGCTGGATTATTATAAATATGTGACGTTTGGTAAGGTTCTCTCTCTAATCCGCATTATACCCTTGAGTTAATTGTACACTAAGCTGACTTAAGCATCGGAGAGCCAAAGCCAGTGACACTCTCGGTGCCCTCCTTTGGCCTCCTATTTAATATATATATATATATATATATATATATATTTGTGCATAATTAAAGTTTGAGTTGGCGCTTTATTGATGGAAATTCCCTACTGACAAAATTCATACGTCAACAAATTAATGCTAGAAGGAGGGCCCATATTCACACAAAACTTAACTTGTCACTAAAAAAACCCCCATTTTAATGCCTGTGGAGAGAAGAAAAACTACGTGGACAAACAAGGGCAAACATCCAAGACTGAATAGCAGGCTCTTGCTGAGCAGGCTCTCACTAAGCAGGCTCTTGCTGAGTGATAGATCGTAATTTTTTTTTTCTATTTTTAGCATGCAAAACACTATCCACAACAATCAATGAAGGAGTACCCTAAAGGACCTTACTATATTGGGCACTCCCAGCAATCAATGAAGGAGTACCCTAAAGGACCTTACTATATTGGGCACTCCCAGCAATCAATGAAGGAGTACCCTCGGGAAAGCTGGAAGACTGCTAGAGAAACCATCTACAACACCCTGTAGTTGGGAAGAATTAGTTAAAGAAGAACACTGACAACTTGATTATGTTTTTTAGAATTTGATGCTATATGGATCCATGTTCCCCATATAGACTACGGCCCTAATAGGGAACCATAATGTTCACTGTTGCTTGGTTGACGAAGGCAACTCAATGGACATTCTTTGTTATGACACCTATATTAAAATGGGCCTTGACCCTTTTTTTCTCTTTTCTCTTTAATTGGGTTAAGACATATGATTCAACGACACCGCGACTTCAATGGGGATGCTTTCTATTCTGTAGGCCGGATCGAGTTATTGGTGATTATTGGAGAGGCTCCCTAACAATCGACAGGAATAGCTAGCTTTATGGTTTAGGGTTTAGTTGTTAAGTGAAAAATTGCCTATAATTCAATAGCCGGGAGACCAACTTTATCGTCATTGAAGGTAGCCGCTTTGTTCTACCACCTTTGTATGAAATTCTTACTAATCGGGGAGTAGGAGTCATGAAAGAGAACTGATATGACATAATGATGTGCTATACTAAAAGCCACAAAGAGGAATATGGTACATCAAGGAAACAAAAGACCTCCTTGGCGATCACTAGTCGAGCCACCTCTAGCGAACATAATGAAACTTGCATGGTTGTAGTGGGCCCTGTTGAAAATAACTTGGTTCCAAGATTACGTACCAAGGAACAGATAGCGAGACTGATTAAACAACTAGAAGAGATCCAACTAAACAAGAAGGACGTGGGTAAGAAAGTAAAAATTAGAACTGGACTTACTCTCCTGAGAACATAACCAAGATCATTGATTGGCTAAGGAGAAATAAGGATGTCTTCGCCTGGAGTCACAATGATATGGTGGGCATAGACCTCGAGGTCATGTGTCACTAAAGAGATATTGACCGTGTCCATCCTCTCAAAAGACAGAAGGGGGCAAGGGGCAAGCACTCAATCTTGAGAGATACAAAGCCTTAAAGGAAGAAGTTGACAAGTTGATTAAGATCGGGTGCTAAGAGACCTAAATCGATCAGACCCGTATCCTGACCCAACATAGGCAAATCAAGCCCGTGTCGTTGCATTCCATTGTGAGCAATGATCTTATACCCACACACTCCTAATAAGCACCTGTTGCACTTCGATTGTAGCATGAAGCCACAAGCCTAAATCGTCACAGAGAGGGAGAGAAAGGAGGACCGGGCCTAGATCTTGCGCAAGCCTAACAAGCCCATGTCATAGTTCGGTGGTGGAGTGAGGAGGAGAGAGAAAGACAAAGGGCGAGAGAAGAAGAAGAAGAAGAAGAAGAAGAAGAAGAAGAAGAAGAAGGGAGGAAGGAGAAGAATGAGAGAGGAAGAGCAACTTTTAATTTTAATTTTAATTTTTTGTTTAATTAGAGATTTTGATTTATGTTGTTAATTGAAATTGCCGTATAGATAAAATTTGTGGTTGTTTTCAATATTAAATTTTCAATGTAATCTTATTTTATTTAAGGGCATTATAATACGTAGTTTCTATATCAATATGCTCTTAATAGCTTATTTTTGCAACACTTGTCAACTTTTTTGTTACAGTTTGAGGAAAATTGACCCATTTTGTTAGATAAAAAAATTAGGGAAGAGACATTTTCAAGTAAAGAATCAAAGTGCATATATGAGGGACATTTTTAAACTTTACCCTCAAAATTGCAAGAGTGCATTGTAGATTTATTGTATATTTTATAATTAGTTTAGAATATAAGATTTTAGGAAAAGTCTCATCTGGGGAATGATAAATCGTTCCCCATGGGTGGGGAACGAATCTTCTCTTGATGTGACGGCATATTGACTGTGGGTCCCAGTGGTCTATATTATTGCCGTGTAACCGCTTGTAGCTTAATATACTATCGTCAGAATTCTTGTTGAGCCTGGTAGATCAATGTGTGGTAGAAAAAGGCATCAATCAAGATCCCCCATTGGTCCGGCTGAATAAGGCATTTTGTTTGGCTTTATTTTTTTTTTTTATTATTTTGTTATTCAATTTGTCATTTCTTTTCTTGTTTTTATTTCTTTTATATGTGTTTTTTAAATTTGTTTAATATTGAAATAAAATTCAAGCTGTTTCAGGGAAAATTCATTTTTATTGCATTCACTTTTCAAAAATTCTAGTGAAACGAATTTTAGATATAATCTGATTTCTAATTTTGGGATTGCGAATGATTTTTATTTATTTTTGCATAAACGTTATGTTTGACCAATATAAAAGTTTTTACTTTATGAATTTTACAAATTTTAAATATACCGCATACATTATATATAGTTGGTTTTTATTATTCTCTTATCATATTTTAGGTTTTAGATTATATAATGTGATATTTTGCATATTCCAAATTAAATTTTAAATTATCTATATTTCATTATATAATGTGCTACATTATTGTTGTTTTCATCTAATTTATTCAATTTTACAATCTGATATATCCATTTTATTTCATATACTCTAGATTAAAGATATCAAATTATATAGTAGTCATCTAATAATTCTATAATTAGCCTTCATAGACAATTAAAAAAAATTCTTTCATCACCTTTAATTTTAAAATACCTACCATTTCATTTACATCTTTTTCTTTAATTATATATATTGGTAAAAGAAGCCCTTGTATTAAGATTAAATAATATTTTCACTTTAAATTTGTAAGAATTAATAAACGATCAAATATCAATCATTAATTTAAATACTATTAAGATAATATTTCATATATAGCAAATTTTATTATAAAAAATAAAAAATAAATGATATGAACCCCTGTCAACTAGCTCCGAGACCCATTATCCTAACAACTAGTCCAATCATGGATCATTTTGCGGTTTAGATTCGAATAGTAGTTTGATGGTGCCACAAACAATTGCGAAAGGCCGTTTGATAATTCATGCAAACGCCACAAAGTAAATCTTTGTTTGAATTTGAATAGTTCTTCGAAGAACCAAAGAACTAAGGATAATAATCCAATGTGAATAAATACTCTAACTAATTTATTGATGACGTGAATATTCCTGCCAGTGATATTTATCGATGAAAAATACTCTAACTAATTCTTTCATTGTCAATGTCACTCTATAGTCCTCATTCCCAGCGCCAATGAATTGCGAACTCCCAATATGCAAGTGTTGGGCTCAGTTACTTATTGGGCTGAAATAAGCAAATTAAAGAACCCGTCAATTTAAAGGATGAGTTTGTGAATTACTCAAGATTTAGATAAACTATTATATGATCATCTAGTGACCTTGATTCGAATCTTTATAATAGTACTTAAACTAAGATTCTAGAATCAGGTCGGTCCAAGTTCTATATAATCCATATTATATAAAATACTTTCATTCTAGTATCACATATACTGATCATTCGAATCAGGCCGTCACGTTCATAATATCATAGACAATATTAGTAAATACCGATCAAATAGATCCTTGCTCTTTGATCTATCTCGAACTTGTTTGAACATGTTAACCTATAATTTTAATAATCATGTATGTAAAGCTCTTTACATACTAAAACTATAGTTGTGTTAACATATTCAGGATTTAATAAATGTTTAATTTTATAATAAAATTAAATAGACAAAGTTCACAAACAACTATTTCTTTTATTTATTCTCTAAAATTGTTTGACACATTTGATTTCAAAGATATATTCCTAACAAAAAAGGCACCCCTCAAAATCCCCCTAAAATGAATGGCAAAAACAAAAACAAAAAAAAATTGCGCCAATAAGTCTTCTCAAGGCGGGCTTGCCTCAATGCCTTTAGCTTCAGCTCAAATGAGTGTATAAGCCTCAGTTACTTGTTTTTTTGTATCGCCTCTATTTCAAACACATTTATCTCCTTTCGTTGAAGCTTTTTGATCAAATTATAAAGCTCCTCATTGAATAATTTTGCTTGAGCTCTCGTAATCGGTCCAACAAGTACTTTGTATCGCTCCTTGCGGGCTTGCTTGGTCACGTCTTCGTTATCAAAGAACATAATAATATTATTAGATGTCTATAAAAAAAAAAAGAATACATTTAGAGAAATTCAAAAGTAAGAACACATATTTTAGGTTCTACATTTAATATTTATATACAGATAATGATATATTTTTCCCAATCGTGTGTTTATATATTATTATTACTTATAAATTTTAATTCTTCCATTTATTTTTAACATTCACACCTAGTGCTAAACTGCTAATCCTAAAATACAATAATCCTTATACACCCCATAATTTGTAAACAATCCTTTAGTTATTAAATGCCTGTATTCGGTCAAAATAATGTGTAAAATAACATTAATACTCATGTTTTTATTCTCTTTTGAAATTCTAAAATTATCATTTTTTCCCAAATTTACTTAAAAAATTAATTTCTCTTTTAATTTGCATTTTTTAAAGTTTTTTCTTCCATTATTTTATTTTCCACCCTTTCTCCTAAGATTCATTTCGAGAAGACAATTAGACCACTGGTTCTAATTCTATGATCAGACTAAACATTTGCACTGTTGCTCTAAGAGTTCATTAAGCCTGGTCAAAGGTGTGACTTGGACCATTGGCTCCTTCATTGCAAGCCAAGCTAAAGGAAGTCTCTTTGGCAAACAAAGTTGTCTCTGATAAATGGATGTCTCAGATCTACCAAAACAACCAACTGAAAATATCAAACCAAAAAAAAAAAAAAACGATATTATATTTATAAAACTAAGCAGTCGACACCTTCGTCGGAAAGGGCTTGTGCATGGCAGAGCGGCGGCAACGGCGCGGGGGAGTCCTACTCGCCGACGACAAGCGCGGGAAGAGCCGTTCGAGGAGGGCACCACTGAAATTAGCCTCTCTCATTCTCCATCAACGCCGATGAATCGCCGCCCAAAAGCCACCCATTCGCGACGCCAACATCAGCTCAATCGCAACCCCAATCTGCCACCTATTTGCGACCCAACAGCCGCTCCATTGCCGCCCCAAACAGTCGCCCAGCAGGGCCAGCACCGTCACGCTCGAACCAAGTCGAATCGACATCCATTTTTCAGAGATGGAGAGCATCTTCAAAAACCCAGACTTTTGCTCTTATAACTGACGGAGATAAACTTTTCTATTTCCAAAGTAAATAATAATAAATCATCACATACACAAGGGTGCACCATAGCAAGAAAGTGCAGGACCACTGATTCTAAATTACAGTGGGACCAAGAGAAACAATAAGAGGTCCAGCTGTTAACTCGCTTGCATGACTCGTTCCTCATGCGTGGGGAACGATTTATCATTCCCCAGGTGAGACTTTTCCAAGATTTTAAACCTTACAAGTATCTTGTTGCTAACACATAATTTTCAATGACCTATAACACATATTAACCATTTTGCATAATAAAGGTTGTTGAAAACAATTGTCTCTTAGTTTCTCCATGCCAATAATTTGTTGCATTTTTCTCTCTACTTATGATCATGTTGGATCAAGCCCGTGGCAGTTGCTGCAATAGAAGTCACAATACTCAACAAAGGGTCTTAGAGTTCACAATATCTCCATTCCCCATTACAACTCCCATCAAGAGCCATTTTAATAAGCGTTCCTTAGGTTTATTTCCACTTCTTGTACATTGTTTTGACTCCAACACTATGGCTTGAAATTCTGAAGAAATATTAAAAAGTACACTTTACCACTAACGGTGTTGATTTATGCTATTGTTGGAAAATTATTTCACCTTCATATTACTTTTAAATTTTGATTTTTGTTCAAATGGATTATTTTACACTGCCTTCGACTTTGTTTTTCGAAACTGATGGATAAATACCGATCTCTATTCTTCTAAGAAATTATGCATGTTATAATAAAAATATAAAAAAATTAAATTGAGTAAGATTTAAAGGATTTAAACTTGCAATAATAACCTACTCAAGTGGAACAAATCAAAATAGAGGTTTGGAAATGGACATCGAAGAAATTTTCTCGAAATTTGAGCCGGCTGTTTTACTCATTTAGCCGTAAGATCTAAAAGAAATTGAAGGTTTCTGGTTTTCTATTTGTGATATTGTATATAGGGCCTTTATGTTGTATTGATACGCTTCTAGGTCAAAAATAACATAAAAAAAGGTTATTGACTTATTGTAATGAATTTAAAAAAAAATTAATTACAATAAAATATTTTATTATTATGACATACTGTTTTGTTATTTTTTCTTTTAAATTATTATTTTTGGCTGATTAGCACAACTTATCTTGAGTTGCATTTTTATAGTACTGCATGAAGAACTGCTTAGAGAAAGGTTCTCCCACAAAGAGGTTAAGGTTACATTTGATTATCGTGTTACATATTGCATTTTTTATTACAATATAAGCTTATATATATTTTTGTGTTGTCTAATAATATTATATAAAATAATGAGAAAATAGTCTTAAACATTAAAGTAAATGATATGATCTAAAACAAAGAAAAAAACTGTATTACATAATATAATTTTTTTATACTAAATTTTTATATACAATGCCAACGTACTAAACGCCGTATTGTATTAATAAAATACGATAAGCTTATACGGTGCACCAAACATATTCTTTTCGATAATGTTACGATGGTAGTTCGTGTAGTTCAGAGCCACTGAATTACTCGATCCTTGATGCCATTTCAATAATGTTACTATCGTAGTTTGTGTTTGATTGATTGGCACAATCACCGTCGTTAAAAAGCTCTTGGACTAACAATTCATGTTGAACATTTGGTACTTTGCTCCTTGATATTCATACATTTTCTCCACAAAGCTTGTCCATGTATGGGTTTTAGTGAACTTCATACTTATTTTTTAGGACAATAAAATAATATCTTATCTAACTTTGAAGCTAATTGAACATAGAGCCAGACCCCACTTGAGTCCCTTTTGTATCTTAACAATGATAAGGTACAAATGATTGCTCATCCTTTATGTTGTTGTCATTGGAATTTGATTCAAAAAGGTAAAGGACTTGATGTTCTTGTGGTCATTCCGTTGAATGGTACTAATCAAGTACTTATATTTATATATATATATATATATATATATATTTTTCATGTTTCATTATTATCAGTTACAAAAAGATGATATGGGATTGTTTTCACTTGAAAATTCGTTGTGGACCCTTTACAAACCCCAAATTTGGGGTTCGATATCAGGTTGTTGTTTTGATTAAAAAAACTAGAATTAGCAAATACTGTAAAAAAACTGTACTTTAAGATCTCTAAGATTAGTAGCTAAATTGGATCTTGGAAAAAGAAGAGTAATCATAACGTTACCTTGCTAGCTCTTTCTGTTTTTGCAATCTTTCTTTGCTTAGGCTTTCTTTTTTCCTTGGCATTGAACCTTATCTTTTGTCATGTTTGTTCAAATATATCCTTTGAGATCAAATTGTCTCATGGAATTTCAGCATGTGACTTTTGACCCAATGATAAGTGTTGGGTTTTGTTTAAAGTGAACCAAGTGGTGCGTGGTTGTGTATGTATATGTGAAGTGTGAGGAAAATGCTTTAATGAAAGTCCACATTGAAGACTTACGAAGAGATTGAGCTCTTTATAATTCGGAGCTTCTTTTAGTGAAGATAGCTAAGTGCAAATCAAGAGTGTGCTACTAGGCGCACACACACGCCTGCGTACACATCGTCGGTGGTGGGCCATACATTGCCCAATGCCTAAAAAAATACTCGGTCATTTTTTCACAGATTTTCACTTTACTTTGGTACAAATCTGATCAAAGGTTTGTTGTATCTTGCGAGTGTATTTGCAAAACGTCTACAAAGCATCGAGATGACGCAAATAAACCCTTGAAGAAAGCGTTCCATACGTATTGCAAGCATCACATCTCAGTTTCATTATTGTCGCATTGTCATAACAATGAGCCCATCCAAAAATCACTAAACATTCCATTATTCTCTGTTTTTTACTGTTTTATTGAATCAGTAGTTAATTTATTATGGAACTGAATTCAACATCAAATTATAATACTTGGTCTATCTTTATGTCATATTTAGAAAAATATTAACAACGTTTTTTACTAGATGAAACCATTGCCAACATCAGTTACATAACATGACATCCCTATGGGCTATAATATAAAGCGAAAACAAGCTGGAAACCGAAAGTTGAAGTTATTAAATAAGTTCTAAGTTTAGATTGTAATCCAAATAAAAGAAATTATGATTTAAACTATGTTGCTACAGTAATTATATTAACAAAAAGTTAAATTTAAACAATATTGTTACGGTAAAAATGTGATTTGAATTTGTATCCAAACTGCTCTAAAAAAATAAAGTGGGAAGCATATATATGTTTGCCATTTTAAGAATAATAAAAATTGATAAACAATACCAAAAATAAATCATGATTAAAACTAAAATGTTAGTACTTGTTGGTTAAAAGTTTATTATTATTATTATACATATAAAATAGTGCAAGTATATCTAGTCACTTTAACTCAGCTTGAGACAAAAGAGTAAAAATAATTCATAGATCACACGTATAAATATAGCTAATAAATAATACTTTGTTGATATAAATATGAAATGCACCAAAACCAGTGGTATTTAGCTGTTAAAGTTAAATATGATAGCGAAGGGTGATTTTTGAAAGAAACAGTCCGTTCATCTCTTTTTTGCTTTAATACAGCTTCAAAGCAAAAAGGCCACCTCATCATGGCACTATCTAATAAGTTTATTTATACTTTTTATATTTGTCCATCACTAGACTGGACTTGCCTACCTTCATCTCAAATCCATCTACTATTAGAATTGTATATTATATAATAGAAAATAAATAAATAAATAGTATTTGATGTATAATTTTGAAACTGAATAATAAAACGAAATTAAAATGAAAAAAAATGGTGGCTAAAGATTGAATAAACAGAAAACAAGAGGGTCCTCAAAGATGATAAATATGTAACAATATATAAATTAAAGAAGGTATTTATGCCAACTATATTTATATATATATAGAAGGGTTAATATGGGTTTGCTTTGGAAGTTTGAGGTTTGAACAAGGGGTCTAATAGAGGTGAGCAAAAATCCAAAGAGAGAGCAAAGAAAAGCATAAAGGAATTCCATTTAGCACAAGAAACCAAGACTAGGATTTATTTTATTTTATTTTATTTATTTTTTGGCTGCATGGATAGAAGAGCTTGGAATTCTAAAGCTACCTACCTAGCTTAAAGCAATTGTTTGTGCCATAAATAAAGCTTGTTCTTGTTTGTTTTGTTTTTTTTTTTGTTTTGTTTTTTATTGTTTTTTGCTTCTCTTAGGGGTTACTAACTCTCTCACTTCTTCAACCAACATTAACGGCTTTGTTGCTGATAATTTTAATGTCCGAATTTTGGTTGTTTCAAATTTAGTTTTTTAATTGGAAGATATCTATTGAGGTATAAAGTTTGATGATGTTAACTCACCTTTTATAAGCTCAATATTTTTTTATAAAATTGATAAATTATTATACTATTAGAGCCATAAGTTGTGCAGATTTAATATCGATTTATTAAGGATATGACAGAAAATAAGTGTGTGTCAAACTAGTGTTATTTAATATTAAGAATTATACATTTACGTATTGGGGGGTCGTCCAATTTTTATCCACACGATTGCTCATTGTCTAATAGGGAGAAATATTATAATCTAAAAATCTAACATTAATTAACCTACCTCATACTAGCTATTAGCTAAGTTTAACTTTTTGTGAGAAATGATAAAATTTACAATATATACATGTTGTTGTTTTTTTTTTTTTTTTGTTTTGTTTTTTGTTTTTTTTTTTTTGAGCCAAACACAATTTGTAAACAGGATAGAGTGAAACACAATACAAGAGGTTATGATAGCGCTTTTTCTCTGTTGTGTGTAACGAATACAACTTGATGAGCATGATAACGACTTGCTCAGATTCTTCCGAGCAATATAAGAAAAAAGCAATTACCATGTGTTTTTTTTCTTTTTCCCCTAGATATAGTTAGCAAGTGTACACGTCAGCAAGGTGAGGTGACGTGGCCGGGTTGGTCTTCATTTGGTAAAAAAGAGGATGGCCAAACTTCCAAAGAGTATATATGATGGAGATATTTGGGAGAGAAACAAAACCAAAAAGATACTTGTCTTCCCAAGGATAGTGTTCCAAAACCAACTTTTCATTCAAACCTGTCAAAGAGCCTTCTAAAGCAGCCTTATGTTTTGCTTCTCATCACAGGCTTATGATTGATAAGTGAATCTTAAACTTCCCCACTTTTCTTTTCTTTTTTTTCTTTTTTTTTTTTTTTAAATTTTTTGGGACTCTCTCTTAAATACTTTTATGCTTTATGAGTCTTCAAAATCCCATAAAAGACACGCCATTGCCTTGTTCTAACAAGCATGAATGAGCCACAATAGAAAGAAGCAAGAGCCAAACTCAATTCCCTTTGTTTTCTTGTAGTTCACAATTATGGGAGTTTTGGGTTATAGGGTGTCCCTTATTCTTCTTTGTATTGGGTTCTTCTTAGCTCTTCACCCACAAAACATCTCTGCCTTTACAAGCAAAGACTTGGCTCTTAGATGGGACAAAGGAAAATTACACTTCCTTGGTGATCTCCACATTTTCAAGGCTATGGCTCTAGAAGATTTGCAGAGGAACCTGGCTTTGGCACCCGCACCGGCTGTCATGTTCGATCCTAACCAATCGAATAAGCGGAGAGTTCGAAGAGGAGCGGATCCGATTCACAATAGGTGCTGATATTCTGATACAAGAATTGGCAAAGAAGAGAGTTTTCTGGCAAAAATGAAGGAGGCTTGGCATTTCCTCTGCTTCCTGAAACAGTTTCTTATAAACGGTTTGTTTAGGAATATATATAGTATTGTTTGTTGTTTTTTGTCTTTTTTTTTAAATTTTTCTTCTTTTGAGCTTTTTTTTTTCCTCTTATTTTTGGTTGAGCTAGCAGCTGAAAGTCTGCTTCATCATTATATATTGTATAAACTTTTAGGTCCTAACCAATAGCTTGAGTATTTCTGAGCATGATGAAGCTGCTTCTCACTTACCAATTATAGCGTGTTTTCGGGTTTTTATTTTATACTAAGAGAGCAAGAAATTGCCTCTTTCTCCTGTCTACTCTTGCATTTTACAGCCTAAACATCCATATTTCATTTGTATCATTTCTGTTTATTCATCTTCATATACCACATTTTCCAGGAATGAAAATTTGAAATACTTAGATTGCAAATATGTAACATCATACAAATTTGGCAATCCTGTATTGCTTTAAGCCTTTAACTATACTACATCTTAGCGCTACGAAAATCGTCCGAAAAAAGGTAAAAGAAAACTGATAAAAAGAATATGCGTTGAGACCGAAAAAAGGCACAATTAAATTAATTACTGCAAGTAGTTGCACGAGTATAAATATCAATCCGAAACCAAAAACACTACAGATCTTCAACTAGCGCCAAATCTAGCTCTTGTATCGAGACGATACAAGTTCAACCGACTTTATCACCCAAATCTCTCTAGTTGGTGACTGCACTTTTAATTTATGCCTCTAAACCGAGATCTTCTATATCTGTCACTCTTGTGACGATCAAATCGTATGGAAAATACCTTACGAGAAACTGCCTCCCAGATCATATCTATGGCGTCACCAGACTGTGATGGATGCTGATACTCGAAGAGGTGTGCGATTTCCTTCAACCTTTCCCACATGCGGGTCCACCTATCTTCTGTGACGCCTCGAAGAAGATTCAGAAGGTAACCCTTTTGAATAGCATCTGGCGCACGAACGAAGATGCAGAACTGCGTGTAGTCGAGGACATCTTCAAATGGTAGCTCAATCTCATCACTGATTATCACGGGAATGCAGTGGCTGGCAATGGCATCAAATAGCCTATTTGAAGAAGGCGTGTCACCGGCAATGTGAAGGCAGAACTTTGAGGACGCCATTCCATGGCCTGCCTGGTTGATACCATTCCCACGGATGCTGCCGAAACTGAAGTGCACATCTTTCTCATCTTTGAGAAGATAAAACAGTTCTTGGCGAATCACTCCTCCCTGAAAAATATCGCAAGTAAACATGGTATTTCTAACATAATTTTGCAAAACTAATAGCGTGAATTATGGCAAAAAAAGGCTGCAAAGAGAAGAAAAAAAAAAGTTGGAGCAATTGTGACAACAGGGAATCAGAAAAATGATTGTAGTACCATCATGATTTGTTGTGCAACTATAATAAGAGCAATTGAAATTTGTCTGTTCAAAACATCAAAGAATATGAAAAGTTTATCAACTAGCTTTTTTTTTTCAATTTTTAATTTTTTTATGCCTGTTTATTCCACTTTGTAGATTCGAATGCTATCACTATTAAACACCTTTGCTTCATGAACACCTATTTATAATTTCATCTGAGATCTTCAATTTTACCCAACATCCACTTTAGACTAAGATCCAGCTTATAAGGCCTATCAGTACATTGAAGATGGTTTGGTGAAATCAAGCCATGGCTTAAGCCTATGCAAAGAGAGACAGAGAGAGATCTGTATCTGAATCCTTAGGGCATTGAAACATAATAAAAATTTCATAAGAGGGACTCACATCTTTTCTGTATATAGCACCCTTAAAGTAGGCCAATATAGTACGTTCCTGAAATGAAGCTGATTTATTGGCGGGGACAGTAGGCAAAAGATGTACGTAAGGAGCGATGATGTCCTTATCAAGGTTTGCTAGTTCAACGGGGTATCTTCCAAAATCCGCAAGCACGAACATAGCAGACCCCAACTCTTTTCTTGCATTCAACATGCTGTTCGGGTGGTGCGCCACTATTACATGATTCTTCCCGCCTTGTCTTTTCCACTCGTCACGACCTGTAAGAAACTGCACCAATTTGTCCTGCAACCTCCTGTTGACACTAACTTTCTCCTTCCCGTGAAGCTTGGAATGCCGGTTGTAACTCAAAGACGCAAAAAAAGGCACAAAGATGACATCTGCTTGGCTCGAATTTGCCACCCTGATTGCAGTGCACGGCCTAGAAATTGTCGGGGCATTTGATGACAAAAGATCAAGAGTGAGCCAATACTCAACACTGTGCTGCAGATTCAATCCACCAGGGTATGCCGGGATTTGGCTATCGACTTTAGGCCATATTTGATTCGCCTTCCCTTTCCATCCCAATAGCCCAAAGTGAAACTCCGGAGGCAAGTCATACATATAAACTCTCAACCGCGCATCAGTTCGGCCACAACTCATCATCGTATGCCGTTCAACAGAGCCAGCTTTTTTTGTCCGATTGGAAACCGGGCAAAGCGACTCTTGTCTCATGACGGGACTCATGGCATCGACATGTGAGGCCACAAAAGAGGGTGAAGGAACTCCTATCTGCTCTTCATTGACATTCGGCTTAAAGTAAAATGAGGTATTATTGACAATAATTAGCTTGAACACTGATCTGGGTGCCAAAGAGCCATTGCTGAATTGAAGCAGAAAGACAGAAGACAAGACTAAAAGGAACATGGAAATGGTTATCAAAAAGAAATGGAATTTTGAAGGAAGTCTGATCTTTTCAGACATTGATGGAACTCAGATAGCCCAGAAGCTCTATTGTATTTGACAACTTTAATAGATATAAAAAAAAAAAAAAAATTCTCTCTCTCAGAAAACAGAATGTATTATAAAGCCCATGAAATCTACTTTCCCAAAACTTAGACAAGAGCTTTAATTCCTAACAAATGCACTGAAGGGTGTTTAGAAACGATTTAAGGTGGGTTATTGAAAATTAAATAAATAATATAAATAAAAAGGAATGTAAACCCACCAACTACCCAGATAATATATCATCACCCACTTCTTGTCACAAAATCACGAAGGTTATTTAGAAACGAGATTTAAGATGGGCTCTAAAAAAATAAATAAATAAAGAAGATAAAAAATAAATAAAAAAAAAGACCCACCAACTACCCAGAGAATATCATCAAATCCAAATGCGCACATCAAAGCGTTATGCTTTTATCAACCTGCCGTACCAAATTCCCTTCGTTTTCTGGCAAACAAAATCAAATGTATTAAAATCATCACTTCATGGTTTCGTCCCAAAAGAAAAATTGCAAAAATATGCCAAAAACTGGAAAAAAAAAAAAAAAAATCTATGCCATACTGGTAAAGTTATGAGCTGTTGAGCCAAAAGAAAAAACGAAAACACTAGTAGAATATAAAGTCTTTAACTCTCATCCGGGTGGTGAATAAAGAGTACCTGATGAGCTTGGAATTGTGATGCTACAATGGCGTCCGAACACTCAATGTCTTTTCGGACATTTTATAGCAAAAGCATGCACTGGCGACAGTGTAGAAGCAGATGGTCTATGAACAAAGTCGCAACTTTTTTTTTTTTTTTTTTTTCTGTTATATATTGCACCACATAATTTATAAAATAATAAAAATAAATATCTAAACTTTTGAAATAATTGACAAACTAGTTAATTTGTTAATTTCTCATATATTTTTTAACTAAGTTAATTATCACTAAGTAATTCAATTATTTGAGTACTTTGTTATATTTTTTAAAAGATTGGGTAATAATTTAAATTGGGCGTTAAAAAAATTAGTATTCACTATAATTTCTTTTAATTTTAATTAATATATATATATTACGAAATTTTGTTCACTCGAAAAAAAATTACTGAAATTTTGTTTTACCAAAAAATTATCGAAATTATAATATAGGGCCCATTTGCAAAATAACATGTTAAAATAACATCTTTTAAGAAAACGACCCAATTATCTAAAAATTAAGTTATTAGCTACCAGATCATTCACATACATCCGGACTGCCCAAAATACTCATATTCGCCCAAATTTTGTTACAATCTGTAACAAATATTGTAACGGATTGTAACAATATTTGTTACGGCATGTAACAAATGTTGATACAAAATCATAATAGAAAAATATATAATAAAAATTAGATATTTTGTTACACATGTGTATCAAATTTTGACTATGAGGGTCTGTATCAAAAATTGTTACAGTAGTTTTACAGTTTGTAACATTTGTTGCCTACCATAACAAATGGCAAAACAATCAATGCATAATGTCTAAAAAAATAACAAAAAATAAAAATGTCTAATAATTTAATTATAACAAACTCAGATCAATTTCTTAAAACTAAGGCTAAAAACAGGCCATTTAGCTAAAAATTTCTATAATATATTGAGTGATTGACAATTTTTAATATAATTTAGTAAGTAATAAAATATTTAAAATTTTTAGCAAAATGTAGTTATTATAAAATTGTGTTAAATTATTATTAAAAAAATCTTCATTAGACTATCTCTAATGCAAATATTAATACCAATGTTAATTTTTGGGTATAAAATATTATATTGACATTTGATACTGCAATACTAATGCTATTCAATGCTTATTAATTATTTTTAGGAAAATTGCAGTATATAGTTATTTTTTTACGTTTTTAAAAAATAACACATATTTTAAAATATTAAAAAAATAACCTTGTCAAGAATTTTATAACAAAATAATAGGAAAAAAATATGCACATATTGTGTAAGACATTCTTAAACATTTAAACTTTTACTTGTTAAAATTTAATGTGTTAAAAAATTTCTTATACAAGTGCAATTTTTTTGTCATAAAGTTCTTAACAGTAAAACCTAACAAAATTATTAGGCTAACTTTTTGTGGGAAAGTTTCTTATAAGGACTTGAGTTATTATTCATCACGTGCTCCACATATAATCTTCTATTACTGATCTGATTATGGCTTTAAGTATCTTTTGTCCGAATACTTCAATAGTTCGTCAGAACGCCTAACTACTTTTGTCGATCTGCCTCGTCTTCGTTTGCCAAATTACTCTTGTTGATGCTAGAATTTCTTCAATAAGAAGTATTAACCGAGAACTCCACAAACTCAATTTCGTCAATAGAAAGTATTCACCGAGAACTCAACAAACTCAAGCCAAGGTCTTGTATTACAAAACAAACATCAAAGGCCAAAGGGGGGCACCGGGGGTGTCGTCGACCTCCGATACTTAAGTCAACAAAGTGTTTAGAGAGAAATTATAAAAAATTATGATTAAAAAATAACTGATTATAACCGAATGACACGTATTTATAACACCCAGTCGAAATTTAATGATTGCTTAGGTGCGCTTACTGAGAAAAATAACGTCTGAGCGCGACTATCATCCTTGGAATAGGGTTCCCTCGGGGTTATGTGGACCTTCTAATGGACCTTCTATCTTTTATGATATTTGGGCCCCTCAGTCGCAAGCACCATGTCTCTCGGGACTGAGTGCGACGTGCGAAGAACGCCCGCTAACAACTCTTATTAAAATCTAGTCTAAGTACCGATATACTTTTACTTTGAAGATTAAAATGACATGGTATTAGTTTTCAAATTCCTATTTCATACACTAACTAAATAATAAATAAAACTATAAATAGAAATAATTATTTGTCAAATTTGCACTAGATATATCATTACATTGAGAATGCTTTTGTTTTTTCGTTTTCTTTTTTTTTTTTTTTTTTTTTGCGCCAAAAGGCCAAATTTTAGTATTGGTATATAAATTTGGCATTACATTAAAGATGATCTTAGGACTATTCTTTATAATAAAATATTATAAAATTTTGATAGAAATTACAATAAATAATAGGGTCAGTTAGGTAAATATCCATTTTGGACTGTGTATTTTTAAACAATAACCACACTTTCAAAAAAATTAAAAATTAGCCATAAAATATGTAAGAAATATCTGACAATAACAAAATACACATAAAATTACTGTCAGAAATTTCTGACACTAGTAAAAAAATTTGTGAGAAATTTCTGACATGGCTGGTATTTAGATTTTTTGAAACTGTGGCTATTTTTTAAAATCATTTTGTAGACAATGGCTATTTTCTTAAAATTCCCTAAATAATAAGTATTACTGTCTATTTCAAAAAACTATAAAAATATTTAATTTAATTACTGTAAAACTTATCGTTATTAATAAAATATCAAAGTTTAATTATTGATTTAAAAGGTTTTTTTTTAATTTTTATTTTACTTAGTCTTCATGTAATTACTAACAAAAAAATTTGTTAGCTAAATAATAGTTTCTTTAGAAGTGAGTTTTTAATGAGTCAAAACTTTTAAAAAATTTAAAAGAAGTAAGTGTATAACAAAATTTTTATCATAACAAAATTTAAAACAAAATTCGGGATAAGTTATTACGTTTAAAATATAGAAAAGAGAAACAATTGTTTTCTTACTTTACCTTTATAATAAATAATGTGGTTTTCTTTTAGGCTAGCTGGCAGTTCATGAATTTGAAAGCAAAACAATAAAAAGAAGAGTCGTTTCTCGTGTGTTTGTGACTTCATGCCTTTTCTTTATTTTTATTTTATTAGAAAAAAATTCTTAAATAATTTTTGAGTTTTATCAAAATTCAAATTTCATCCCTATATTTTTCATAATTTTCTAAATAACTCATGATTTTTTTTTAAATTAGTATAAAAGTATCCTCAATTAAAATATTTGTTGGCTAATTTTTTTTTTCAATGGCCAAATACCCTTCGATTCAAAGAAAAATTAAAAAAAAAATTCATCCTCTTTAAGGGGTTTTGTTTTGGGGATGTATTTGGAGGTTTTGAGCTTCTGTGAATTGGTTTAGAGGAACTCGTCATTGGGCCTTTATTGAATCTCATATTACGTTGAGCGGTTGAGGTGCTTCATCTTCCTTGTGATTTCGTGTTTTTGTCTCTTGCTTGGGCTGGGTTTGTTTGCGTTTCTCTTCCTAAACTCTAAACCCTAAACCCTTTGTTGTGTTGTGGTCTTTCTTGTATGGGGATTATGCCACCATGTGATAAGGATTTTGTTGGATCTCTAAATATTGTTCTTTGGTTTTTTTTTTTTTTTTTGGAAATTATATTTATATAAATATTTGACAGTACGAATGTCAAAATTGTTAAAATATTTTGAAATTAATTACATTCAATAAGTGAAAGGTTTGGCATGGCTACCGTAAAATTTATCCTCTTATTACAATAAAATATAGTTTGAATTCCTATTCAAACGGGCCCTAAATTGAGCAAATTTGGTTGTTTCGTGGGTAGAGACAGTTAAATCATGGAGAATCCCGATCCAAGCGAGGAGACAGTTACCCTCTTATACTACAAATATGCCGTCTCAACTTAAGTTATTGTGTCAATATATCACATGTACTTCAAAAATGTCTCAATCGGCACGCTAAAAAGAGCATGTAATACTTAAGGTTTCATTGTAATATTAAGTGTTACGTGCTCTTTTTGTTGTGTCAATTGAGACTTTTTTAAGTACAACTGAAACTTTTCAATGTTTAAGATATCGATTGAGACGTTTTGAAGTGTAAAAGGTACATTGACACAACACCCTATAAGTAGATGGGGTGTTTTTAATTTTTTTTAAAATTTAAACAAGCAATTCTATATTAAAATAAAACAAACAAAAATTACAAATAACTATTTCTTTTATTTATTAAAAAAAAAGTTCAATACATATAATTATAAGGACATATCGCTAACAATCTCGCACTTGTCCTAAAATAGATGAGACATGTCTCTAATACCTTTTCCTAACAAGTGCTTGTTGAAAGCCTTCTATGGCATGTCTTGGCAAACGAGTCTATCAAGTTATCGTATGATCCAATTTTGACCATGCTGACGTCTCCTCTATGCATGATCTCCCTGATTAGATGATACTTCCTTTCAATGTACTTGTCACTCTTGTGGCTTATAAGTTCTTTAGAATTTGACACCACTA
The DNA here is from genome assembly GCA_018132145.1 of Boehmeria nivea var. tenacissima. Lineage (NCBI taxonomy): Eukaryota > Viridiplantae > Streptophyta > Magnoliopsida > Rosales > Urticaceae > Boehmeria > Boehmeria nivea. The sequence continues at coordinate 7,918,218 of CM030882.1, forward strand.
CATTGTTATCACAATAATAGTGTTAGTAATCTATCCATGTTTACAACAAAGTGAAAAGAAGTGTATGTAGCATTATTTTGTTGTCAGAGGAGATGCCAAAATTAATGTATAATTGCATCTTTTTATCATCAAATTTTGTCCCAATATATAACATCTATCTTATATTGAAGACTATAAATAACGCTAATCTAAGGACTTTATCATTGATTTATTTGTTTAATCACTTGTTGACTTGTTAGTCTCAATTGACTGAAGGTCTAGATAATCATTCATTTGAAGAATTTAGGGACGTTTATCATGACCGTTGAATAAGATTCAGCGCCCTTAATCACATAATGCATTTTCTTCGTCTTCGTTTTTTGTTTTATTTTCTTTTGTTGAATGATTATCAGCGCAAAATTTGACAAAAAGGAATTATTTTGTTTGAAACTAAAAAAATAATATATTTCTGTGGAAAGTCCTATGTTATAGTTGAAATTCCTCTCGCCGGAATTCTATCTATCAAAGAAAAAAAAAAAAAAAAAGGGACTATAAGCTTGATAGAGACTTCACTTCGGTAGATATATTAAATAAGCCACAAGGGGCTAATAATGGTTATTGAGTGATGAGGTCTAAAAATTATAACGGTGAAGTAAGAAAATACCGAGAATTTATATAACAATAAAAATAAATACTAAAATTTTTGAAGTAAATGAGTGTATGATAGCGTTTATTGATTTAATTGTTTCTTTTTGGTGGAAAGATTAGGCTCAACCCATCACAAGAAGTTTACAATAAGTTGTTGATGCCAAGTTTGAAGCATAAGGTTTCTTGATTTTTGTATACAATTAAATATGTCACGATCAAACTATACAATTCTAGTTTAATGTTTGAAAATTGTAGATTAACATGGAAAGTAACACAAATAGGTAAAAGGTAATTGTTGTGCGATAATATTTTCTACTAACCAAAATGGCAACCCATTCACACACACAAACTATATATATATAGTTCAATACCGTCAAACTAGTCTTAATTTCTCAGCAAAAAAACTAGTCTTAATAAGATAACCAAATTCAGAGAGAAACGTATTCTGAATGATTAAAAACAAGAAAAGAAAAAAAAAAAAAGACGTATTTTGAATTGAATGATCAACCTAATAATGCTAATAATATTAATATCATGGAAACAGTCGGCTTCTTCATCACATTGAAAGATTTTCCGTCGTTTGATTCGTCATATGGTTTCTTTTTTTACTTTTCTTTTTTTTTTTTTCACGTCATTTCGTAACATCATTTTACGTCTTAAAAACCATGAGATATTTTAAAAAGAAATACACAGAAAAATAAAATTTACATGGGATAAAATTATACCTCAGATTTATATCTCAGTTGAACAAAATCTTGTGTATTAGTAAAGATGTAAATCACTTTTTGGCCAATTATTTAGATATTATTTTGTCACTTTAATATATCCTTGGTCTTAAAAAATCCGCTTGTATACTATAAGCCACAAAAAGAAAATATAAGTTTGGGGGATAGAAAGCTAGTAAAAGCATCCAAATGTAGTACCAAAGGGTTTATATATGTTAAATGGTGCCAAATTTAGCAACTTACATTATATTAGAAAACTCATACCAAATAATTCATTAAACATTTTATCAAATGATTTAAAATAAAAAATTATAGCTGTTGGTGTGGAATTTGAACCAACGCCGTGATCCGTATCTCTAGATTGTGATACGGCAATGAACATGAAGAGATGGTGATAAAAAGTAGAGAAATTATAGCGAATACCCAATTTTTAAAACTTAATGTAAGTTATTACCCAATCTTTTGAAAAATGTGATCAACTACCCAAAAATGCAATTACTTACACAGTGGTAAGTGGTGGTAATTCACTTTGTTACCAAAAGCATGTGCAAGTAATTCACAAATTGACTAGAAACTCAATTACTTCAAAAGTCTGGCTATTTATTTTTATTGTTATATAAATTCTGGGTATTTGCCTACTTCACCCTAAAAAGTAAGACACCGTGAAGTTTTGAAGTGGTTCGACCCTCTTCCGGAGTAATAGTCTACATCCACTGTTTATGAAATTGCTTATAAAGTGTTTTACAGAGATTGTTCCGTGTGTTTTTCTTCCAACCCCTTCCCATTCTTCCTCTTCTTTCTTTTATAGGCCTTTTTGGAGGAGAGAGGGGAAGGTGCATTTATGGTGCCTGACAAATTATTCCCTAAATCATGGGATTATGTGACCTTAACATAGTTGACCATGCCCTGCCCTGAATTAAGGGAGTGGGTTACCAACTAATCAACTCACGTCCATCAGAAACGGGACGTCTACAGTACATGTCAGACGCCCCTAACATAGGGGATGATCGATTACCATCATACATGTTCTAACCTTCGGCTAGGGATCCCCAGTTCCACGGGGAGGACCCTGACTCGACTTCCCTCCTCCGAGGACCTCGCCCCAAGCCGGAGTCCACCTTCGGTGTTGCCTCTACCCACCACCTTCGCGGATATTTGCTCGAGGCCGATCTTAGTCGAACGCCGCTTCCGACTTCGCAGACCCGGCACTCCTGATGACGTGGTAATGCCACGCTGTTACTCGGACACTCTCATGAGGTAGCACCTGATCGGGGGGGGGGGGGGGGGGGGGGGGGGTTCACCCCCGATCATAGCTCCTGGGACGAAAATCAGCTTACAACATCTGCCCCCCAATCCCCGAAGGCACGTGTCGCGCCCTCTGGTATTTCTTCTTGGGAACGCTTCTCTACCGAAAAGCCGCGCCGTTTGAGTGACGGGCAGTTAATGCTCTGACACACTTTTCGGGGATCATGCCTTTTTCGATGGCATATGCTGACGTCAGGCAATAATTACTTTTCGTCGAAAATCCCTGGCCGTTAGATGATGATGGGAAGATTCTTATCCGATGATCCGGGAGCGTGCTCGAGGCTCGAAGATGAAACGACGCGAAGGGACTCCGCCCCTTCGCCTTTTTCGTCTATAAATTCCCTCTTACTTCCCATTTTCGATGAATCTTTTCACTTTCATTGCCGCATCACATCCCAGAGGTGCGGATTTCGTCGTTGGTTCAAATTTTACACCAACAGACTGGCACTAGAAGGAGGCTACAGTTCAATGAGACAAAAACGTCCTATCCCTCGAGTCATGAGTTTGGTTCACCTAATAAAGTTGCACATCTGCCGGGAGCAGTTACTCTGAACTTGGCAGGAGAGAGCTGTTGCTACAGTGAATTCCCTGCTCGGGTTAGAAAGAGCAGGAGAATAATTGAGTCTGTGACGCCGCGGACCAACGTTCTATGACCGAGGGTCAATGACTCCGAGGGCCGAGTTCATTCCGGATGAACCCTCGTTCGTGACATCCTCTTCGGGGATGGATCACCTTCGGGGCTCCTCAGTCATTATATACTGGCCCGTAGCAGCTTTCCGGAAGCTCCTTCTTTAGCGGCACTTTATCTCCGGGGATACAGGATCAAGGGTCATCCTTGACAATCCTTGTCCGTCTTTATCCTTGTCCGTCTTTATCTGCATAATGTGGTGACTTCGCTTGGTTCACTGGAGTCGGAGGTTTTGGGCTTCCTCGACAGTGCCCAAGAGATCGCCACTGGACTCATTGGCTGACGAAAAATCACTGACAACAATAGTGAATACCCAATTTAAGTTGTGAAGTTGGAATAGGATATTCGTGGTAAAAGCAAGTCACGGGAAGGTGTCATGATAAGAGGGACAAGTGTGATGTAATGTGGAGTGTTTTTCTTGCCATAAAAAGGGACATTAGAGAAGAGATAATGAAGAGTTGGCGAAACATCTTGAAAAGAAAAAAAAAAGGTCTAAAAAGAGTCAAATTCGAGTAACGTGGTCAAGGAACTTTATGATGGGTGATGGTGATGTTTGCTTTATGATAGTCGATGATAAAGATTCTAAGCCGTGGGTTTTGGACTCAAGTTGTTCATTTCATATGTGCTCGGAGAGAAAGTATTACGACACATACAAAGCATGTGATGCTAATGTTGTTTTGATTTGTAATGGTTACGCATCTAGAGTTGTGTGATTCGATATTGTTAAAGTAAAGAAGTTTGATGATGTTGTGAGAACGTTAGCGAATGTTAAGTACGTTTCAAAGTCGAGAAGACGCTTGATTTATTTAAGAGTGCTTGACACGTTGGGATGTGATGTTTTTGTCAAGAATGACACAATAAGCGTTGCGAGAGGTGCTTCGACGATCATGAAAAGTGAGAAGGTGAAGAATTTGTTCATGCTGATTGGGGAACCTATTATAGGTAGAGCCAAGAAGTGAGAAGTTTCCTTGTGTAGTGAAAAGTGAATAAAAGCGAATGAATCAACAAAAGTTCAGTGCGAAGTGAGAAGAGTAAAAAGATTGTAGATAAGGCCGATGTTGCAGCACGAGCTACTTGATAGAAGAAGAGATTGACGTCAAGAAGATTGAGGCAAATGATAAGAAGATGAAATCGATGTATTGGGTCATTTTAATGAGATTTTGAACTTGAAGGGCTTTTATTCTCAATTATTGTATAGTGGTGGCTCTTACCCAAAAGAGGTGTGAAAAAAAATGTTTAGATGCCTGAGTTATAGTGGAGTAAATCAAGATGCAGTGAAGAAAATTTGAATCGAGCTATAATATTTAAATAGTTCAAAAAATATAAATCTTAATTCACTATTAATTGAGTAAAGATTAGACAAACACTTTTGAATCTCTCACTGCCAATGCCTAATACTCAAGTCTTACACAATTCTAATCTCTTTACTCTCTTTTTTGTGCAACTTATCTATCTCCTCACACTGTCACACATGCGGCAACTTGCTCACACACGAGGCAGCAATTCTTTTTCGTTGCTCACACCTATGCCGCAACATCTTTTCTACACCCTACACTCACACATATTTTCTCTCTTCATCATACACACATATATACAGTTAGGTCACAAAAAAATTTGGGCTTTTAGCTAATAAGCCCACCAGCCCAGACAACAAGTCTATCAGTTGATAAAATTTGATCTCATCTCATATTTTACATACAAATTTACAACTTATACCACAATTTCATGTCATGTCACTTTTTTTCATCATCAAATTACTATGTTATCCCCTTCCTCTTTCTTGTAGTATTCCTAATATGTAAAAGAAAAGAAGAGCAATCCGGTCAATTCACTATTAAAAGGTGGCATTGACTGCAACTTTTCTTTTAAAGTGACATTTTTCAAAATAAGTAGTGCAAAAATCAGAAATAGCATTTTTCAAAATTTTCCTTTATTTTTTCCTTCTTTCTTTTTAGTCCCCAAAAATCATCACAGCTAAAAAATAATTGGAATCAAACAAACCTAATCACAGCTAAAATTGCCATGACAAAGTTTTGTTGGGGGTTTCGGCTCGTTTTCAAAGAGAGTTTGAATCGCTTTTTCTGTGTTTTTTTTTTTTTTTCAAAAACAAGATCGCAAATTTTTTTTTTTTGGTAAAATTGATTTTTTTTAAATCGGGTCCAAGTACGAATATTATAAAGTTTAGAGTAAAAAAAAATGAGTTTATCTGAAAAAAGGGCCTGACACGGTCACAACGCGTCAATCCCCTAGACTGACACGCCGGGGGGTTCCATTTTGCTTCCTTTTCGTTTTTTTTTTTCTTTGGTTTTGATTTTATTCTTTTTTCTTACTTCAAAATATATGTAATTTTGACAAATTTAAAGCGTATTAATATTTAAATTACAATTTAGCAAATATATCATACAAAATTAAAATGTGTTTCGCACGCGCAAAGCGCGTGCAACTCAACTAGTCATCATCTAATGTCACTTTAAAATTGTATTAGCATATAATGCAATTTTTTCCTCTTTAAAAGTGATATAAGATGCGAAAATAAATTCAAAAGTTTTACAAATCAAAATAAAGAGAGGCATTCCTCAAAATTTCCCTTCTGTAAATGACATTTTCTAAATTACCCTAAAATAATAGCTCACCATTTTTAGCCTATAAATAAATAAGTGGCAATTTTTGTAATGATTTCTATAGGATTCAAGGTTTAGCATGCCTTCACTTGGAGTTGATAATGACTACTGTTGTTGGGTAATTTTAGGAAGGTTACTAGGGCGCGGGAAGCTACATACTCAGGATTATTGAGGATCGGTTTGGGCCTTTGGGGTAAATAATCTCTAATTATGAGATCTCTTATATCCTTCTTTATAGAGCCGTAATCAATACAAGATTCAATTCTAAATTAAGGAAATATATATTGGTCGACTTATCCCAAAAGGAGTAATTAAGAATCCTTTCAAATAAATAAGGGATATATTCTAAAACATCGATAAGATAATTACGAAAGATATTTAAATATTCTCAAATCGGGATACTTCGTAAAATAAATTATCTCCTCAAAGATGAAGCTAAGTTGTCCGGATATTATAAATAGGTGACGACTAGTAAGGTTTTCTCATAACGCAACTCTTCCAAAAATTACTCTCACGTGTACTGTGTTGACTTAAGCATCGAAGAGCCATGCTGACGTCCTTAATAAATATTCAACATTTTTGTTATTTACCCTTTATTTGGTAGAGTAGAAAAGTGGAGAGAAAGAAAGAGTGAGGAGAGAAAGAAAGAGTGAGGAGAGAAAGTGAGAAAAATATAAAATTTAGTTGTTTGATATGGATGAGAAATAAAGTGAAAGAAAAGAAGATGAGAAAGTTTAGATTGTGAATATTATATTTTTTATAATCATCCTCCATATGAAGAGATTAAAAGGGAGAAAAGAAAAAAAAATCCTTGAGGTTTAATGTAAAATTACTAAATTATCCTAAAAAATAATACAATGAACGTCTCTTGTGCTCTTTTTCTTTATATATTTAACGGATAAAAAAATAATTTTAACTCACAATAATTTCTATTCTCCCAATTTAGATTTTCATCCCAAATAAAAAGAAAGAGAAAATGCATTTCTTTTCCCTTCTTTTCATACCAAACAATCTAAAAAAAATTGTGTATTTTTTTTAAATATTTTTATTTCCATCCATCTTTCTTACTCTTTTACCAAACAAAGTGTTAGTAATAGTCAAATAATTTATATATATTGGAATTACAATAACAAAATTTTGTAACAATTATCAATTATCAAGTGTGTAACTTAATTAGTCTTTATTTTCTTGAAAGTTTTCCAACACGAGTTATTCTTTAACATCATTTGTTGAATTGATTATATGTATATATATATATATATATAAAATTAGTCTTTATTTTCTTGAAAGTTTTCCAACACGAGTTATTCTTTAACATCATTTGTTGAATTGATTATATATATATATATATATATATAGCAATGTGCGTCCAAATCTCTTTCTCTAATCACTGTGTCCAACGTATTGATCAAATCATTGCTGTTTTTTTTTTTTTATCAGTATCCAAATTAGTTTTCGAAAATAATTTTAGCTAGCTAACATATGAGATCATAATCATCATATAAGTACCCAGCTGTGTGATGGGTCATTGCTTGTTTTGATTGAATCCATAAAGTTAAATCTTTAACCTCCAAATTCACGTAACGAGCCATATGCACTATCTTTTTTGTTCTCTCGACAGTCCCTACAATTTATAAGCTCGCTTTCAAAGGTATCACTGTGTGGACCACCAATTCTTTCATACAAAATTATTTATTTATATATCGTTTAAAATAGTATGTGATTGTGATGGATTGGGCTCCACTATCCAATTTTGCTTTCACGAGAAAAGCCTACATTATTTGACATTTGCAAAGAAACAATTGAAGAGAGTGTGATAGTTTTGCTGCTCATACATAGTTTTCGCTGACTTGGGCGGGCGTCTTTGCAAGATATATGTATTTTAATTGGGTGCATCCATTCTATTTGCTCTTCTCACAAAAAAAAAAAAAAAAAAGAAAAGTAAATTATTTTTATTGACATTAGAAAAAAGTTCTTTACAAACTTTTTCTTCCGAAAATTAATGAAAAAATAATCACACACTTTAATTTAAAGAGAATTTTAAGAAAATATTCATTTTTTAGGAGGTGATTTTATAAAATAGTCAATATTTTAAAATTTTAAAATGGTCGGTTAGGTAAATAACTATTTTGAATTGTGTGTTTTTATAAGATAATCATAGTTTCAAAAAATTTAAAAACTAGTCATAACACATGTAAGAAAATTTTGACAATAACAAAATTACACATAAAAATTGCTGTAAGAAAATTTATAACACGTGTAAGAAATTTCTGAAAGAGCTAATTTTTAAATTTTTTGTAACTGCGGCTATTTTTTAAAATCATTTTTATAAAAAGTGGCTATTTTCTTTAAATTTCCATTTAAAAAAAATAGTCATTCATAAATTTTATTACCTTTGTAAAAAATTTATTACAACAAATTTTATATATAAACTTGTTATGATAAGACATTTCTTACATTGATAATACATTTTTTATGACTATTTTTAAATTTTCTGAAGCTGGGGACACTTTTTAAAAACACATCATTGAAAAAGACTATTTACGGACTCTAATTTATTTTTTTGACAATTTTGTACTCCTATGATTGTAAATAACAATTTTTTTGTTCTATATTATTTAAAGCTTTTTTTTTCATTTTTAAATCTTTTGTTTACACACATGTTATAAAAAAAAATATGAATTTGCATATATTTATTATATTTTTATCACAAATGTAATAGAATATATATATATATATATATATAGAAGTACAAACACTACAAATTATAAGGGAGAATATAAATAAAACATAAAAAGAAATATTTAGTTGACAACATTACACAAATGAAGAAAAAAATAGTCTTAAATCTAAGTATATTTTTGGAAAGAAAAAAAAAAAAAAAAGAGAAGTGATTGTGTGTAGAGCATTTGGTCTCATTTTCTCATGGAATGCGACCGAAGGGGCATTCAATCACGTTTTCACAAGTTCAGTGGGTACGACTGATACAAACAAAATATCAGGGGGCGTGTTTATACACTAGCACTAGTTCAGGGTATATTATAATATTTTATCCATATATATATATATATATATGTATGTACGTGTATAAATTTTTTGTAGCTTAATCACTCTAATAAGATATATGGCAAACGATTGGTTTATGGAAATGAATGGTCCGGCGAGAACTGGCCTATAGAAAATATTGGGCATAATTGGATATTATTTGCAATTAAAATAGGGCTATTGGTTATAAGAGTTTTGCTACGAACAGACGCAACTGTTCAATCTTAACCGTTCTTGACTATAGGCCCCACGGTGAGCCCCATAACCACGAACGACTAAGATCGAACAGATCCGCATGGCCTCTTGGTTATAAAATGCCAGAAAGTCAAATACTGCAAAAAGGGCACTGAGTTTTATAAAATTGCAACTTTAGTCTAAAATTCAAAGTTATGAAAAAGTCACCATAGAGGTTTTTGGACCCTAATTAATGTTTCTAAGCCCACTCGATAGTTTCATAGTCGTTCCAAGATGTATAAGGTCATTTTAGTAATAAAAAAAAACGTCTTTTTTTTTTAATCAAAATTGAACATTTTGGAAAAACCAGTACACAAGTTCCTAAATCCATCTAGAAATTATTTTTGAAAATCAAAAGAGTATACTATAGTTGGAACGGTGATCAAGGACTAAAGTGTCAAAGTAGTGTTTTGAGGGGTAAAAATCAAAATGGCGAAAATAAATTGGACGGCGTATTTCAGCATGCTTAGGTCGAATTTGATCTGTCTCCAGCAGAATTAAAGATGCTAAATTAAGTATTAAGGTGGCAAACGCTTGCTCAAAATGGTGCATTTAAAATGGTTTTGACCAAAACCATCTCCGGTGAAACAAAACCAAAACCAAGGCTTTTCATGCTTCATTTGTGTCGACCAAGGGACGAGAAAGAGAGAGAATAAAGGAGAAAAGAAGAAGAAAAAAAAAATTCAAGCTTTAACAAACTTATGCAATGGTCATTCTATTTCAATTTTGTATTTACCTAAAATACTTTCTCTCTACATCATTAAGGTGTATTTTTGTCGATTAATGAGTTGTATCCATTCCATTCCAATAACTAGGGGTGTCCAACTAAAGCAAACCACTATTTTTTACTAAAATCAAACCAAACCAACTTCTAATTGGTTTAGTAATTTTTCAGACCAAACTAAACCAATTAAACAATCAAAATCAAACTAAACCAAACCAATTATAGTTAGTTTGCTTTGGTTTTTTTAATCAGTTTGAGTCTTTTTTTGAAATAGGCTCATACAAGTTAAGGACTTAATAAAATAATATAATTCATCAAAATCATAGTTCAACATCATAATCTAACCCAATTAGATAACGGCTAAATTCAAAATATTTTAAATACCATAAGCAAATTATATTAAATATTCAATGGTTTTAAAATAATACAAGGGTATTCACGCTCGAACAAATAATTACTTCCTAACAAAGTTGATCCGTACTAGAAGTTCCATCAAAACCATTCTCAAAATATCTAACACCTGATTAATAAATAACAAAGTTGTTCACTTCAAGTTCTCACAACTTCTTGGCAAAAAAAGAAAAAAAAAATAACCCTCCATCAAAAACTCAAAAGAAAAACATGGAATTTCGTTTAAACACAAGGGACACTTATTATATTCACCCTTATTTAATTTCTTTTTTACTTGAAATACACATGGAGATTTTGAAATATGATAATTAATTATCAACTATTTAACAACGGCCATAAAAATACATGCCAATTGTGAAGCGACTACTACTTTTTTTTTTCTTCTGATTTTTATATAGAGCATGCATATGCATTATCTACTTCATCAAAGCATGTCAGATTTTTATAAATTAAATGTCTCGGGACATCCTTATATAAAGTACTCCTAATGCTTCCATTAACCAGTCTTGATGTTGTGTCATGTCCACTACCGTAGTATTTAAATCTACCACTTGCATATCTTTTATAAGATTTATCTAGAAATTTTTTGTTCAAAAGACTTATATGCAATTAGTGAGTAGATGATACAATAGAGAAAAAAAATCTAATATGCACACAATTGTGCCTAATACAACACTCTTTAGAGCCAGTCCTGTTTTGGAGATTTCTTTAATAGAGAGTTAGTGATAACCCTAACTTCAATAATCATAATCACAATATGTTTTATCCTTCTTGGCGTATCTCAAGCGATAAACAATTAATATTTACGGTTGTATGTTTCTAGGTTCAATTCCTCAAAATAAAGAGGAAAAGCAAAATTGATTTAAGCATGCACTTTCCTATCTTTGAAAAAAACTATCTTATCCTTTTTAATAACAAAACGATGCTATATATAAAATCACCACTAAATCTAAATCCAAGATAAAGGGATAAAAATGATTCAGCCTTGACTCAGTACTCTCCTCCTTTGGAATGGAAATCACCACCATTTCAGAATATTAATCTAATTTCCGGTTAAAAGTTACAAAACAGTGAACTTATGTTCCTATTAAATTAGATAGAGTGGGTCTAGAAATAATCTCCTCCAGTGATCATAAGAAAGCTAATTAATGACTACACACCATGTTTATTCCAGCCAATGAGAAAAAAAAAAAGGACACCATGTCCCATGATAAAAAGAGAAAAAAAAAATTAAATAAAGAGTACAGATCATAATTCAAAGAAAATGTACAAGCACTATATGGCCAACCACAAATTATTTATACAATCGAATCTCTCTCTCTTGGTATGATCTATATTCTTTTTTTGGTTTTTTGTTAGGTACTTGTAACCAAACCCACTGACGACCAAAAGGAAAAGAGGGACATCTCTATACAACATTATCAGTTCTGTTTTTTTAATGAGCTTAGTTGCCTTTTGTTTCAGGCAATAAGATGTTTTTTTTTTCAAAAAATAATATGCTGATAACGTGATTGGATATATGTGGGCCTTTTTACAAATGTATATTCTTAATGCTATATGATTGTTAGAAAGATAAACCTTTATATATATATATATATATTGTTCCTTCGTCTCTCATGAAATACGTACCTTAACTTGTTTTTCTTGCCAAGGATACATCAAGATGTTTCCTATATTTTTGGCTTTAATACATATATAATTTTAAAACTCTTATGTCATTATAAAGACACAGAGAAGACATACATATAAGTCACACATACATGCATTCCCACATATACATATATATATATATATATATATATATATATTCAAGTGCGCAAGTGTGTAGTCATTATTTAATTCTCTAGTACATTGTAATGTTCTTTATAGTAGTCGTAGAGGTAGAGCACTTGTGTGCTTAAGTTGATAATTATACATGTGAGAAATTATAGTATATAACCTAATTTTGAACGTTTAATTTGAATAAATATATATACCCAACGTTTTAAAAATAATAACAAAATGCCCCAAACCCCATGTCTATCTCTCAAGAAGAACTTTGACCTAATTAGTTGTGTTACTCTATTGCTCTTCAAGCAATTTTTGATACTATATTCTTAATTACCTTTCCTTTTTCTTTTTTTCTTTTTTCCATTTTGTATTTACATATATATATTTATCTGATAACAGCATATAAAACAGCAGTACTTAACTGGGATATCATATAAATTGGAGACAATTAGTCAGTTGAAGCTTCAATCAATACAACACAAAGGAGAGGAAACTATACAGTTGAATATTTCAAATATACATACAGATATACATATATGTGTAAATAAGTACATATACAAGCTGAGCTAACACTTTAACTTTGGCCTCAATGTTTTCATACATATAATGATTTACACATTTTTAGGCATCTTATCTCTTACTAGTCAAATACAATTTATCCAAGCCTGGTCATCATCTAATGAAAATAACCATTTTTAGTGTCAAAAGTACAAATACTCCACAATAGATGCTTATAAACTAGTACAAAAAGCTGGGGAAAAAAAAAAAGAAAACAAAAAAGGTAAAAACCCAAGAACTTGAAACTCACAAAATTAGAAAATAGATTAGATACTCAAATTTGACTTTTCCCTTTCTTTGGATGGTATGTTTCTGTTTTTTGTTGTCTGCTGATAAGATGATCATATACATACTTAATTACTTATAAGAATGACACTTTCACAAACCTCAAACCCCAACAATCAGTTACAACATTTTCACACTCAAACAAAGATAAAATACCCCAAAAAAAAAAGAGAGAGAATATAAGTGGAAGAGGCTTTTTTTTTCTATTCACACTTTTCTTTTTAGGCTATTAGAAATATATGGCCTTACCGGCTAGAAGAATTAGTATAATTAGGCGGAGTGTACTCGCAAACGACCTCGGTCTCCTCCTCCCTTCTGTGGAAGTTCCGGTGACATCCACACGCCGCGCATGTGAGTGCCTCCCTCGTGCCATCCTCGCCGCTCGCCATGAACTCCCGGCAGCCATCCACCGCGTAACCGCCGATGTTGGCGGCGTGGTTCTTCAGGCACTCACCATACCTCACAGTGCTTCTCACCACAGTAGAGCTTGTGGATGTCTTGTCTCTCTTCACCACCACTTGCCTTTTCTTCATTATTCGCCGAAAAATCACAAAAACTTTTTTACCTTACCTTCACACTTTTGTTAATTTGTTCAATTTGGAACTCAGTATATATCCCTTTCCTAATTGCCTAAGCTTATTGATTTCATTCCCACAAGGGGATGTTTACAAGAGAAAAGGTAAGCTAGAGAGATAAGTGTGTGCATATGTATATATATATGTGTGTGTATTTTAGGGTTAGTGCTTTATAACCCTAACCCTAGCAGTTATATTAATTTATAAATTGGAATTGATAGTGGTATTTTCATTCCAACCCTAAAAAAATGGGGGTTTGTGGGGAGAGGGGGCTCTACAGAGAGCAGGTATGAGCAGCCTTATTTTACCAAATTGTTTTATTTCAATGTCCCAAAGGGTTGAACTAGGAGGCAAAAGATGGACATAAATTTCAGTGTGTCAACCAATAGTTTTCGGACACGTCAATCAACTTTATTTATCATACTATAGAAGAAAATTTCAGATTAAGAACAGTGTTACTACATCAATAATTAATTAGATACCAATTCTTGAGAGAGCTAGCTAGGGATATATATATGTATGAAATTAATCAATAAATCTCCTCCTTAATGTAAAATGACCACTTCGATAAAAGGACCGGCCCGCGCGCATAGCACGTGTCGCTAAATTATTGAGCGATTACGCGATTATTTGTGTTTTAAGATGAATATTAATAACTAATTATAACATTCTTGTGGAAAAAGGAATTGTTCACGACCATAAATACAAAGATATTTTGGCCTAGCTAGCACATAAGTAATATAAGTCATATAGAAACAAATGTTTGGAAATGATATCTCAACCGTCCTCGCAAGACATCTGAACAAGAAATTTTTCGTTTTGAAATATTAATTTCCAAGTTATATGTGATTAGCTTTAATAGGACGAAAGCAAAATGAAACGCACTTAGTGGGGCAAATTAATCATAATTTGGAAAAACTGTTGAGCCATAAGGATGAGGACAAACAATGGTCATGTGGTTTCTAATTTTAATTTTGTTTTGTGGGCCCATTTTGATACTTAAAGGCAGGCTGCTATGGCCCCACAAAAGTACTGTGACAACAAATCTTGTCTAAATAACCCATGATTCTAATAATTAAGAGCAATGCCCACCTTCTATCATCCACAGTTGTCGATCGATCTTCTTCTCAAATTATCAAAGCAATCGAGGACAATCATTTCTTTCAGATTTCAACATCAATGAGATGCTCTTCAACTCCGTCCCATTTTAGTCATGAAAATCACTCGACCATCGCATGTTTTGGACTCTATAAATATATATATTATATAATCATGGTCATATGTACTAAATGGAGTGTGGTACTTCGTTACCAATATATATAGAGACACAAGGTTATCTTAAAAGAGAATAAGAATGAAACATGAATTTGCTCATTTTAAGTATGGTATAACATGTTGCTCTTGTTGGATTTGAGGTGCTCGGAAGATCAACCTAGTTGTTAAGCCGTGTACTTCCTAAGCGCGTGCTAACTTCGTTGAAATACGTTGTCCACCATTGTATAACATGTTATTATATGGAATGTTCATATGAAAAATGGAAGAAGAAAACTGGTAATTATTGCATGTCGATACAGTGAAAAAGCACCACGTTTTATTTTTATTTTTTTTAATGTCACGCAGACAATTGGTTGAACATATGTGATCTATGTGGAGATCTTCAATCGAACCATGAGTGCATTTTTGTACAATAATGCACAATTGGAGCTGGAAAGTGCGGGGAAAAAATAAAAATAAATGAGGAAGAGACAGGCACAATATGGGGCGGTAATGTGTCAAATGTCATATAAGCTATAGAGCCACAATATTCTAAAGTTGAGTAGAAGGCTCGACAAAGAAAAATGTGGTTGTCAATCAGGAACTAGACTTGCACATTGGAACTGTATATATACACACATTGAGAAATCTGAAATTGATTTTTTTTTTTATCATGATTTAATGCAAATAAAATTGTTGAGAAATTATTAAGAGCACACGTATTATATTGATTAGAAAGAACGGCCAATATATACATCTCTGATTAATCTTTGATTTTAACGTCACATGCCCTTTTATGAGTATCATTATTTAATATTGATCTCATATACCTAATAAATAAGCAGTGTCTTTATATAGTTGGTGAATATGATTAATGCTTTGTGCACTAGAGAACAAATTTTCAAAGACAGAATCGGAGGTCCGGATATTGCTGCAAGTTTGATAAGAAAATGTATTGGGACAAGTCAACTAAAAAGTTCTCTTTTCCACATAATCATTCCACTCTTGTGTGGAAATTAGCAATTTGCTGAAGAACTGTTTGGATCAAATTAAATTATCATCATAGTATTTTCCGGGTAAGCTTCTTTTTGTTTTTTTATTTTATTTTATTTTTTCGTCCTTGGTTGGAAATAATTAGCAGAAGTGAAATTATTTTATGCTTGGCATATTTAAATATTACAAGGATTCTTTCAAGAAAAAGTGATGAATGTTGACTAATTTAATCACGATGAGTCATATTTATATATTGTATTATATATCTAGATGTTTGCATCTATATGTACATATAAGAGTCTTTGTCAAATATAAAAGGGAAAATTTCTAAATAATCTTTTCCCTTTATCAAAATTCTAATTTCATCTTTATGTTTTTAGAATTCTTATATAACTTTTTAGTTATTCAAATATATCGGTCTATAAATATGACTTCTAATCTAATTTTGCTCATATATGATATGTAAAAAGACATAATTGTCAGGGTCTATTCAAATTTCAGTTTTCTTAAGAAAAAAATTAAATCCGAAAACCAAAATAGATATGTTAATTAGTTTTAAAAAATTCTTTAAAAAAAAACATTAAACAATCAAAAAAAAAAAAAACCCCCAAGTTCATGAATTCTAATCAAATCTTATATCTGGATTAAATCAGCCACCATCAACCAGCAGTCCGCAAGTCTCTTTGGAGGTGGAATTTGAGGCCAAACCCAAGCTCGTTGAAAGCCCCTAACCCACGCATGCCATGTCGAGGACGAGCTAGATTGTGCGCTAATCCTTAACGATGATTCAAGAAAAATAGGAAACATGTCGCGAATTATAGAACAAAAAACATATTGTCTTTAGTGAACCATAACGACGTTAATTATTTGAATTTTATCAACCAAAAAAAAAAAAAATTCAAACGGTGATTCAAATTGACAAATTCGTTTGGATTGCCCAAAAAGAATCTAAACTCATTTGCCAAACAAGGCCTAAATTTAACAATTCTAAATCCCAAAAATCCAAATTAGCATCAAACTTGATGAGTCAAACCCCACGTTTCCATAAGAAATCAATTCCCTATAAGGACAACTTGACACCCAAATGAACAAGAGCAGTGACTCAAAGAAGAATGAGAGAGATAATTGTTACGGATTGAAAAATCCAATTAATCCCAAACTAAAAAGTGATAAACGAATAAAATTAATGCCCACTGAAATTGACAAATAGACAAAATTAATACCTGATTGGCACAAAAAATAGAAAACCAAATTAAATTGGCAAATAGACACGAACAAACAAGAATGCAACAAAACCTTAAATTTTTATTTTCTTTTTTGATGATTTTGTTTTTGTTTTTAACAATGAATTGAAACGAACAAAGGCAAAAATAGAAGGATACGCAAACCTATCATAGAGACCTTGTTGATCTGATACCAATTATTATGAACTCCGATCGACTTGCTCTGAGACCCAATACCCTAGCTGGCCCAAATAGGGTCGTTCTACGGCTTAGATTCGATTGGTGGAGCGATGGGTGTCACAAAAGGTTACAGAAGGCCGTTTGATAAGTTGGTGAACGCCAATACAGTACTATTTGTTTACATTAGATTTGTTCTTCAAAGAACCAAAGAAAAAAGTTGAACTCTCAAACACACAAAGTGCAATTTTGATGAAAAAATTCAGACTGATTTGATTAATGGAAAATGGCGTCTATATAGGCTAGAGTTTACAGCTTAATTTTTTTTCCAATAATATCCTTAAACCTAATTAATTAAAAGACTAATTACAAAGCGTAATAATGTAAATAATAAAAGGTCTAGCCAAATAACATAAGCTAATGAACCATATAAGAAAACTACGTCTAAAACAAATTAAAATAGTATAATTAAATAAAATATAGACGTAATCCACGCAGCTGCTCTCATATTGGCTTCTGCTCGTGCCGAATCTTGACTACCTTCAATGCAACAAGCCAAGTTTTGCTAGAGCCCAAGTCCTCCTCTTTGGATTGTTCTATTAACTTGATGATCTCTTCAATTAATTGATGCAACTCTTTCACGCCCTCATCAGGAGTTAAGGTATGTGCGCATGAGGAGTCAAGGAGTGTTATTGCGGGCGAGTAACCCCTCAACTTTTGGAATTCCCAAATTAGCATAAGAGTTTTTTAAAAGATACAAAACTTTCCACCAACAAATTTCAACCATGACCCAATTTTGTAATTTTTCTATAAAAATAATTATAGATAAGACTGTGTACCCAACTAAGCAGCCCGACTAACCCAATGCCCGAGCCCGACTTGCTAGCCTCAAGAACCCAAACCCAATCAAGTCCAAGGTATGTCGGTTTGGGTCGAGTTGGATTGAGTTGAGTCAAATCATCGAGTTGGGTTGGGTTTCATTTTCCAATCTGGTCAACTAACCCATGCACACCTCTAATTCTAGCTATACCTTTTCTTTTTTCTTTTTTTTTTATTATCACTTTACACATTTTGGACTTCAGATTTTTTGAGTGAAGCTATAAAAGTACCCAAGTTCTACATTGTATTAGAATATGATATGCACTAAATTTTTTCAGTAGTTAAAAAAAAAAAAAGCAAATTCTTCAATTTTTTCTCATTAAAATGACGAGTCATTCCTTTGCAACTATGCACATAATTGAATTAGTTGGTTATTTTGTTATAGTTTAAAAAATTTAGTTTGAATATATATTTAAATTAAGTGTTAAAAATAGAGTATTTATTATGATTTCTTAATTTTTTAAAGCCCTGCTTTGACTAATATAAACTCGTCCATGCTTTGATCTGTTTCACATTAGAAATGATATTAGTTCATTGTTTCTGTAGCAATTATGGGTCTTTTATAAATGTAGAACATATTTCTCCAAGAAATATGGCATATACCATAATGTAATTGAGGGAATGTTAGGGGTTTTGTTGGTGACATTGTAGAGTCGATAATGGCCGCAAAGCAAAATTAAAAATTGGATAAACTACTTTGTCAAACTTATTGGAGAATAAACTATAAATTTCTTCTTAGAGTGGACATGTTGAATTTTGTTGATTCATTTACTCGTTCCAACTTCCAATTATTAAACCCCAAAAAATAAAAAGGAAAATTACGTTACATCATTGCTGACTATAGGACGATAGAGATATTAATTTCATGAAAGAAAGAGTAGATATTTTTTATATCAATTCAATGTTCTGCAAAAATTAAAATATCAAATCAACAATCTTATCATCAAATTTATTTTCCCTGATTGAAAATTTCCCTTTAACTTATGCGAATCAACAATATCATAAGAAAATCCGTATTACATTTTGTTCTTTGTTCATTCAAAAACGTGACAAGCAAGTTAAGGGGAAAATTTGGAAGTATATAAATGTGTGTGTTCAATACTTCAATTTGCACACTCACCAATCTAGTAAAATTCAAAAACAGAGAGAAATGGCATTTGAAAACAAAGTGACCCTTCATGGTTTTTGGGCAAGTCCTTATGTCAAGAGGATCGAACTTGCCCTCAAACTCAAGGGCATACCCTACGACTACGTCGAAGAGGATTTGATGAACAAAAGCCCGTCCCTCATCGGCTACAATCCGGTTCACAAGAAGGTTCCGGTGCTTGTCCACAACGGGAAACCGATATGCGAGTCGCTTGTCATCCTCGAATACATTGACGAAACATGGAGCGACGGTCCAAAGCTCTTGCCCGAAGATCCATACAAGCGAGCGCAGGTTCGATTTTGGGCCAGCTTTCTCCAACAACAGGTGAGGATTAGGCCTAACACCTTGTCGATTTTAAGCTCTTCGCTTTCGGTTTGAGTTAAACCTTTGTTATTTTTTGCGCATGCAGTTGTTTGAGACTATGCTCACAGTGCTCAAAACCGAAGGAGATGCGCAAAAGAAGGCTATGAACGAAGCGGAAGAGAAATTACAAGTCCTTGAAGAGAACATGAAGAATTTTGACCCAAGTTTTACTTGTATTAATGGAGCAAATATGGGAGTCCTAGATATAATGTTGTGCTCTTTCTTTGGAGATTATAAGGCTTCAGAAGAAGTGCTTGGCATCAAGGCCTTGGACCCAGAGAAGACCCCATTGGTTTGTTCATGGGTCGAAGCTCTTCATGATGTTCCTGTGGTCAAAGAGACAAGAGTTCCTCATGAAAAGCTTGTGGGTTTTCTCAAGTTCATGAGGCAAAATGTCCTCAAATCTTCAGCTTTACATTAGAGCGCGTAAACTGGTGTTTGTTGTGGTTGTGTGTTGTTGTTTTCATAAATAATGTGCTGTGTTTGTGGTCTACTTCAATGTTATCAAATAAGCAAACTTGGTTTTTGCGTAGTATGTTTGATTCCCCTGTTTTTTTATAATTAGGTCCATGCATGACCACCCTTTTATAATCCACAAAGATTAAAAGGGTGTGTTTGGTGAGTAGGATTAAAAGGGATTGGATGGATTTGACTAATATTAGTTTTAATTCTATATTTATGGTATAGTAGGAATGGATAATTAAGAGTGAGACCCACCAAAATAGTTCTTCTCATGTGGGATAAAGAATCTCATGAAGAATACGAGGATTATTTCTCAAGTCCAAAAAGTGTAGTCACAACAAACAAACAAAATTTCGACCAAATTTTTTTTTTCATTTACTTTCAATTAGATTTAAATTAAAATTATATGTATCAAATAGTTTAATATTTTATAAGTGTTGTCATTTACTTTTAAATTTTTAAAAATATTATCATAATATAAACTAAGAGCAACTCCAACCCACTGTATATTACAGTGTAATAGTTGCTATTTTGCGTATGAGGGTTCTCCGTCTCGTCACCATATCGTGCGTCAATTTGAGGGAGAGGAACAATGTATAGCGTTCCACTGTTCAAAGTCATTTTTTTTTGTTTTATTATAATTTTCTTTATTTACATTATAATCCTTCTATCATTTATACTATTTAGATTATAACCTAATTATTGATTCTACTTTATACATTTTACCAAAAATTGATAATTTCATATACATTTTTAGTACTTAAATTCAAAAATAACAAAAAATTATATCATGTTTTAGATTTTTAGTATTGATAATTTTCATTATTATATGATTTTTTGTTTCTTATAAGATAATATTATTGATAACATTTGGATCAAAACTCACAAATTATTGACTACTTCATCCGTAATTTTTAAATAATGAAACTTACAAAATTGATTAAGCATAAAAAATATATTGTTGGGTGAAATACATAATTAGTAGAAAGTTAGTAAAAAGTAATTAAAAATGAAGGTAAAAGATGTAGAAAGGATATTCTTTTTTAGAGTAAAAAATAGAGTATTGTATTTGAGATAAAATATTGTTTAACAGTAACATTTACTCTATTTTGATTTTTTATATTATATTTTAGAGTATTTGGTCGGAGATGACCTAATACCACAACAAACATATCGTATACCTTTGGAAACAAATACAAACCATATTTTATTGTAACAACACGGTTAAAGTTTGACTTTTTGTTAATGTAGTTATTGTAGCAATATGATTTTGACAAAAAAAGATTATCGATTCGAATTTAAATCCAAGCAGTCCCTTAACTACAATCCAATTTGATGCAATCTAACAAAACTTATCCCATCTAATCCTGTCCCATCTATAATACCTAAGGCACCATAAGGTCTTGTAGCATCTCCACTTTCTATTCTAAAAAATTTAATCACAAAGTTACATGACTCACCGACTATATTTTGTAACTTAGTTAAGCATGTTCCAATATAATTGGTTAGGTATTTGATTAAGGATGTTCCAATATAATTAAAGTGGTAAGTCCAAACAAGTTTCGAAAGATTTGTATTGACATATCATTACGCTTCTTGTCATTTTGGTAGTATTGACATGACATTTGGGTAATACCTAATATGGTAGACGTACACCAGTTAGTTGAGAACTTTAGTTAATCATTAAAAAAAACAATTAGTTAGGTGAGAAATAATGTTGACTTCGTCAATTGAAAAGTTGATCGAGATGACTTCTAAGCCGATTTATTAAACTTATGCTGCACTTTTCTATTTTAAAAACCCAATTTTACTATTTTCAAAGCGAGAGAATAAAAAACTCAATTTTACCATAAGTAGTTCATATGTAATATCGAAATTCCATATTTTTTTTCAATACAAAGTTTTCTCTTTAGATTTTTCAATTGAACCAAAATTGTAATTTATTATGACCTTTTATTAATTAAAAAATAATTTTTTATTAAATGTTCAAATATTGTAATGCCTTATAAATGAAACAAGGCTTTTTTCTACAATGCCCCATATTTTTTGGTGGGGCATTAATGACCCAGGTTGTGACCTACAAGTCCGGTTTATTGTACGTGAGGTAAGAAAAACGAATCGGTAAAGATCATGCCTTTATATATTGGTGCACAAATTTCTAGATAAGAATTTAGTATAAATTTATTTCGTACCGTGTATGTTATTGATTTAAAACTAGAAAAGCAATATGTGATTTCACATTTGAAGGAGACTGTTATCTTGGGTACTTCCGTGATGAGTTTTTTTGTGGTGGGAAACAATTCTGGACCGTCAGATTCATCTTTTCGGTGGGTCCCGCATCTTAAAATTGTGAATTTCACCATTCAAAATTATTTTCCACCACAAAAAAAACCCACTACAGAATTTCCCGTTATCTTTTTGTACAATGTGGGAAAAGTAATTACAATAGAGTTGTAACCGGCCGAGTCAAATCGAGTCAGTCCCACCGCAACTCACCCTGGCTCTTCCCGACCACAACCACACCGCAACCGATAGCAGCGACAACCATGCGCAGGTCACGCGCCTCCTGTTACAACAATGCCTTAGCAAGCTCACCATGCGCACATGTACCAACTCCAGGCCCAGCTCATCACCTCCCTTGTCCCGAACCTCGCCGCCGTCAAGGTCATCGTCAACGTATAGCAATCTAATCATGTTGAGATGCATCATCACCTTTACCACAAGAACTGCGTAAGTCAAAATGACAAAACTACCTTTTATAAAAACTATTAATTCAACCTCTAAAATTTTTAAAAAGTTCATTTATACCCTAATATTGGGTATAAGTGCAATTTTCAAAAAATATTCAGAAAATAAAAGTAAAATATTAGGTATAAGTGTAATTTTTAAAAATATTAGAGGTTGGATTAATAATTTTTATAAAGGGTAGTTTTGTCATTTAAATAAATTTTAAGTTTTAATCAACACAAAAGGATAGTTTTAGACCAATTTGAAAAATATAAGGACCATTTCATAATTACTAAAAATAGAGGGATGAAATTGAATTTTTGGTAAACCTCAGAGACTATTTTAGAATTTTTCTTACTTTTTTTTTCTCTTATTTTTTCCCTCCACTTTTTTCCTTCTTAGATCTACTAGCCCAAACAAAGAGATTTGATTTTTTTTCTTTCATCTCTCCATCCTCCCAATCAAACACACTCTAAGTAAATTTTTCTGATACGTTGTGCCACCAAATAAATCAATTACAAATCATATCATTTTTTTTAATTGGTAGATACTATTTCACTCTTTTGTTTGTCACTTTGTGTTCTTGATTGGCAAAAAAGAACAAAAAAAAAAAGAATAATAATTTGCTTTGGCCCCTTGAAACGAAAATGATGTCGTATTGTACCCCAACAACTAGGGGTGTAAACGAGCCGAGCCGCTCGTGAGCTACTCGAGACTCGGCTCGATAAAAGCTCATTCGTGTTCGGCTCGTCATGTAAACGAGCCGAGCTTGAGTTTGATTTTCAGGCTCGTTTGATAAACGAGCCAAGCTTGAGCATCATAAAGCTCGGCTCGTTTAAGCTGGCGAACATGCTCGTTTATATAATATAAATATAGGAAATTTTAAGAAAATAGCTACTGTTGGTGTAAAATTTAAACCAACGTCTGATCCACACCTCTAAAAGTGATGTGGCAATGAAAAATAATTTTTTGGTCGGAAAAGTCAAAAGAGAGAAATTTTTAGAGTGGTTCAGCCCTCCTCAGGAGTAATAGTTTACGTCCACTTAGAATGTTATTTCAAATACTCTGATTACAAGTAAAATCCGACCAACCCCTTCTCCAGCTCCGTCCTTCTCTTTTTGTAGGCGAGGAATAACGGTTTGGAGAAGGAAACATAACGCACGATCCCATAAATCTCGGGATTAATTATTAAATTAAATGCACAGTAATGGTGCGGTTATTTCTCTCTAAAGACTCGGAGATTGAATACCTTAAGACGGTTATAACAATCACGAGTCTTACGGGAGTAGTTGCAGAACATCCCACGATCGGGGCTAGAAAAGCGGAACGGAAAGAAAGACCTAAACTAACTCGCGTGGACTTCATCTTCGATCGAGGGTCACCAGCTTCGCGGGTCGAGCGCTCCGTCTTGAGTGAAGTCCTTACTTCCTCTCCGAGGATAGCTTCGCGGGTGTGGATCATCTTTGAGGATCCGCGGCCTTCTTGTCCGTCATTCCATCTCCGAGGGTCTTGTCACAAAATCGACACCATCTTGGGTGGTGCATTTCCTGCTCATCTTCATCGGTGTAAGATCGAGGGTCATCTTCGACAATCCTCGTCCATTCTTCGTCCGGGGAAAGCTCCCATGATGACGCGACATTACTTTGCTGTTGGAATTGGGGGCTTGTGCTCATATTAAATGTTCATCGGGAACTTCGCCCCTGAGACTATGTTCGTTGACGAAAAATCACTTACAACAGCCACTGTTTACAAAAAATTTATAAACTAGCACTGCCAGAAATTTCTAATACGTGTCAGAAATTTTTTACAGCAATTTTATGTGTAATTTTGATATTGTTAAAAATTTCTTATAGTAATGTTGGCTAATTTTTATTTTTATTTTTGAAACTGTGACTATTTGTTGAAAATACACAGTCTAAAATAATTATTTACCTAATTGATCCATAAATATATAATATATATTATATTTATATTTGCAATTTTAAAGTTCCACGACTCATTTTTATTATTTTAGTCTTTGTTTTTTAATTATTTACATAATTTAATTTATGATATAATTTTAATTTTGTCAGTACTAAACCTTCCATTTGGCCCTCCCATTTTACTCATTTCATTCCATTTCATTTTTTCATTTTTTTCAACTTTCCTAATCCTTCAAACCATTCTTTTTTTTTTTTCAACCATTTTTTTTTTTACTTTCCAAATCCCTATAAAATATCTAAAATCTCAACCTTTTATACCACTTCGAAATTCGCAAAGTCAAACCATTCTACATCATTTTTCCAAATCATTTTCAAATTATTTCAAACCATTTTCAAACTATGTTTTTCCATCCCAAAGAATGAGATGGAATGAGCAAAATGGTTTTTCCAAACAAGGGGTAAGTTTTGACCCTAGAGGGCCTAGACAGCCCTTCATTTGGCATCCTCGCCGCGCCACCCCTCTCCCCTCTCGAGCTTCCGAAGTTCGCCGGCCATCCTCCGCCTCCAAGTCCGCGAGTCCCTCTGATCTGCCTCGCCGACTCCCAACCGTCTGCCTCTGCCTCCCGAGTCCCGCCGACTCCCTCTGCCTCTATCTCCCGAGTCCGCGACTCCCGCCTTCCGCCTCGCGAGTCCCGCCCTCTGCCCTCTGCCTCTGCCTCGCGACTCTCGGCCCTCCGCCTCTGCCTCACGAGTCCCACCGACTCCCGACCCTCTGCCTCCTGCCTCCGTCTCTCTCTTCGCCTCCCAACTTCCCGACTCTCCCCGGCCACTTCTCCAAGTCTCCCGCTATTCAAATCTCCGACTCTAGCCACCCAAAACGAGCTCGAGCACGAAAAAAGCTCGAACAACCTTCGTTTTCGAGCCGTGCTCAATCGAGCTCGAACTCTAAATGAACGAGCTCGAGCCAAACTCGAACTCTAAATGAACGAGCTCGAGCCGAGCTCTAGTTTTCGTTTTTTACCGAGCTCGAGCTCTACCCCTTGTTTGGGGTACTCATTTTACCCATTCTATTTCATTTTATTTTTTCATTGTTTTTTTAACTTTCCTAATCCTCCAAACCATTCCATTCCATTCCATTTTTTTTCAACTATTTTTTCAACTTTCCAAATCCCTATATAATTTTTTTAAATCTCAATCATTCATATCACATCGAAATTAGCAAAGTCAAACCATTCTTACATTATTTTTACAAACTATTTTCAAACCATTCAAAACCATTTTTAAAACCATTTTTTCCATCCCAATAAATGAGATGGAATGGCCAAAATGGCCAAACTAAACAAACGGCTAGTTTTCGTTTTATACCGAACTCAAGCTCGGTAATTATTTGACGAGCCGAGCCTGAGCACTTCAAAGCTCGGCTCGGCTCGATTACACTCCTACCAACAAGAAGTTCAAATTTATATCCCCAAGAACGGCGCCAAAAAAAAAAAAAAAAAAAACCAGCTACACGTATAGCATGAGCAATGTCAACGCCGAGGTCCTTTGCCTCTCTCTTCTCACCAAATGCAACACTCTCAAAGCCGCCACGCAACTCCACGCCTTCGCCTTCAAAACCGGCCTCGCCGACCACCCTTTTCTCGCCGGAAAACTCCTCCTCCGATGCGCCGTCGCCATCTCCGGCGCGCTCGCCCACGCTCGCCTCCTTCTCCGCCACTTCCCCAACCCCGACGCCTTCATGTACAACACTCTCATCCGAGGCCTCTCCGAGTCCGAAACCCCGGTCCACGCTCTCGCCACCTTCAGGGAAATGCACCGAAGAGAGGCTTTGCTTTTCGATAGCTTCACTTTCGCGTTTGCGCTCAAGGCGGCGGCGAATTGTGGGGCTCTGAGAGCCGGGTCTCAGCTCCATTGTCGAGCTCTGGTCCATGGGCTTGATTCGCATCTCTTTGTGGCCACGACTCTGGTGAGTCTCTACGCTGAGTGTGGGGTTTTGGAGCTCGCGCGCAAGGTGTTCGACGGAATTTCTGAACCAAACGCCGTTGCCTGGAATGCGATTCTCACGGCTTGTTTCAGGTGTGGGGACGTGGGAGGTGGCGAGGCGTTGTTTGAGGAGATGCCGGTGAGGAACTCGACCTCATGGAATATCATGCTTGCAGGGTGCATTGCAGCGGGTGAGCTCGAGCGGGCTCGGACGGCGTTTTGGAAGATGCCGGTGCAGGACGAGGTTTCTTGGAGTACCATGATTGTTGGGTTTGCTCAGAGTGGGTGTTTGGATGACGCTTTTGAGTGTTTTAAGGAGCTTTGCCGGACGGGGTTTAGGCCGAACGAGGCGAGCTTGACGGGGGTGCTCTCCGCGTGTGCGCAGGCGGGGGCGTTTGAGTTCGTGAGAGTCGTCCATTGCTTGGTGGAGAAGGCGGGGTTTATGTGGATGGTTGCGGTGAACAATGCACTTTTGGATGCGTATTCCAAGTGCGGGAACGTGGGCATGGCTCGGTTACTCTTCAAGCGAATGCCGGAGAAGAAGAGCATTGTTTCTTGGAGCTCGATGATCTCTGCTCTTGCGATGCACGGTTTTGGAGAAGAAGCTGTAGAGCTTTTTGATACAATCGAAAGTTTTGGAATCAGGCCCGATGGGATCACTTACATTTCGATCTTGTACTCGTGTAGCCACGCCGGCTTGGTCGAAGAAGGGCTTCGATATTTCTCGAAGATGATAGACAATGGAATTGAGCCTACTCTTGAACACTACGGTTGCATAGTTGATCTCTACGGTCGGGCTGGTAAACTTGAGAAAGCCTATCAATTCGTGTGCGAAATGCCGGTTCCACCAAATGCCGTGATTTGGAGAACTCTTTTAGGGGCCTGCAGCCTTCATGGCAACGTCGAATTGGCAGAGCGGGTGAAGGAAAAGCTTTCTACGCTAGACCCGAACAACTCGGGCGACCATATTCTCTTGTCCAACATATACGCCACCGCGGGGAAATGGAAGGACGTCGCGTCCGTGAGACGGTCAATGAGCGAGCAGAGGATCAGCAAAACTCCCGGGTGGAGCGTGGTCGAAGTGAACAGGCTGTTCTACAGCTTCGCAGCGAGCGAGAAGCGCAATGGGGCTGCGGCGGAGGCGCACGAGAAGCTGAACGAGGTGATGCGGAGGCTGAGGGTCGAAGGCGGGTATATCCCGGAAGTTGGGAGCGTTTTGTATGACATAGAGGATGAGGAGAAGGAAGAGTCTGTGACAAGGCACAGTGAGAAACTTGCTGTGGCATTTGGGATGGCAAGATTGCAAAAAGGAGAGGTTATAAGGATAGTCAAGAATTTGAGGATTTGTGGTGATTGTCATACGGTGATGAAGCTTATTTCAAAGCTTTATGGGTTGGAGATTGTGGTGAGAGATAGGAGCCGATTTCACTCTTTCAGAGAAGGCACTTGTTCATGTGGAGATTATTGGTGAGAGAGTTGGAGCTAATTTAATCAATTTGCAATTATCCAATAATATTAAATCATCATTATCAATACATGAGATGAGTTTTAGTATTGTAACTAAATGTTAAAGGAAATCATTTCTGTTCTTAATTTTGGAGCACTATCTTCTTTAGAGTAAGATTTTAACATTCAATTCACCAATTACACAATCTTGTCCTAACAGTGGAAAACGAAGCCAATTCGAAAGAAACGTCATTGAATTGCATGTCGTTTTCTACAAGGGGTATATTTATTCGTTGACTGAAGGAAAAAAAAAAAAAGAAAAAAAAAGATAAAAAATCTTCTCCTTCAACTTGTTCTCTCACAAATCCGGAATTTGGTCTTCCTTCTGAGTCTCTCTCTCTCTCTCTCTCTCTCTCTCTCCTGCGATGGCGTTCTCTGCTTCGACATTCTACGCTTGTTCTTCACCTTCCTTTGCCATCTACACCAAAACCCACAAGCCCATTTTCGCTCATACTGTGCGCTTCTCAAAATCTCTAGTGGTTAGAGCTTCAACCACTCTTGACTACTCCAAGCTCAACGTCAACGATAAATCATCAGCCCCAACAAAGGTGAGAGCTTTTCGCACAAATTTTCTTTTTATTATTTGCTCTTAAAGTTTAGCTTTCAGGGAAATTGGAAAAGTGTTTGTTTGTTTTCATTAATGGTTGTGGCTTCTGGGTCTTAAGCCTGGTCGTTGCTTCAGATCAAAATTTTTTTACCAAAGAATTAATTTTTTTCAATATATATATATATATATATATATATATATATATATATATGAATTGAAGATATACTATTTAGAATAAATATAATTAGGTTGTGTCATATAAGGATTTTGGAAACAACTATTTTTAAAGAGCTTTATGTCATGCGTCTGTGGCTCTGACTTAATGAAATGATCAAATTCTTTTTGTTCAGACAAACAACTGGAAATGGAGATTCAATGAAAATTTGGTTAATATCTACTATGAGGAACATGAAGGGAATAACAGTGACTCACCAAAGAATATCTTAATGGTACCAACAATTTCTGATGTTAGCACTGTCGAAGAATGGAGATCGGTTGCTCGAGATATTGTTCAACGAGACGGTGACATCAATTGGCGCACCACAATTGTAGATTGGCCCGGTTTCGGCTACTCCGATAGGCCTAAGATGGACTACACTGCTGATGTGATGGAGAAGTTCCTCGTCGACTTCATCAATTCTCCCGATAGCCCGGTAAACGGTTCAGGTTGGTTGGTTAGCATCCATTCGTGTATCTATCAAGCGTTCATGTATATGTCCCTCTTGCAACCAGTTCAGAGCCAAAATGACGATGATATTAATAACAATGATAAAGAGGAATTGTTGCTGATTGTGATTCTCATCAATGGCAGAGACAGCAAGATGATTAATTCTCTAATGCTTACATGGCTTGAATGTGATTCAAAAGCTTCATTTGTTTCTATTCTAGATGTTTTACTAGTCCTGACCCAGGGTTAACGGGTTAGTCTTTCAAAGCTTTTTGGCAGGCCTTGCAAAAAAAAAATCTAAGCTTTTGATGTTTTGATTTTGGTTTCTCCTTACTCTCAATGAGACACACTAGGCTTTCTAGACTTTTTTCTGGTTCAGTCATGGTTTACCTCATTCTAAAAGATAATTTTCATGTAATTAACGTCGTGCTTGGTTGCCTGTATCTAGTGGGTTATAGGCCGGGCATTGTTACTTGTAAACTGTCCTTCTATGATCATCTTGGATTTTGACAATTTCTACGGTTTCCATTTAATTTTAAGGTTATCTTTCTTACAATCTTTTCTTTTGAAACCAGACAATGATTTGGTGGTGTTTGGGGGAGGACACGCAGCAACGATTACCATCCGTGCTGTAAAAAAGGGACTTTTAAAGCCAAAGGCAGTTGCTGCCGTTGCACCCACCTGGGCCGGTCCTCTTCCTATTGTGTTCGGTCGAGATTCTAGCATGGAATCGAGGTATTCTAAATACAAATATCTCCTTTAGAAGCAGTGAAATTTATAGTAAGTTCAGTTAATAGAAAATGCAGACTTTCAAATATTGGAAAACTAGAAATCGGGGAGTTAAAATTCTTTAGGAACTTTTTTTTTTTTTTTAAAAGAAAAAAAAAAAGAATCTTTAGTTTTAGGAATATAATACAGGATCACAAAGTCCAAATGAAGAATACAATAACCATCTTAGTATGATTATTAGTCGTTTTTCTACCTCTTTGGGAAAGAATCAGAAATCGGCAATGCTTTCCACAAAAGTTAGTTTTGACAAAAATCAATTTGTCTTGCTGTCGTTTCCTGATCACAAGAACAGTCAGACTATTCTGTTTAACAAAACTGCTCTTAAATGACTTATCTGGTTCTGTTTATTAACGAATTTACTAGGTATGGACTACTTAGAGGTACATTAAGAGCCCCGGCAGTTGGCTGGATGATGTACAATATGCTCGTCAGCAACGAGAAGGCCATTGAATCCCAATACAAATCTCACGTCTATGCAAATCCTGATAACGTGACACCCAGCATTGTGGAAAGCAGATTTGAGCTAACAAAACGTAAAGGCGCTCGTTATGCTCCAGCCGCATTCCTGACCGGTCTCCTTGACCCCGTACAAACCAGAGAGGAATTTCTCGAACTCTTTGCTGCTGTGGAGGGAAAGACACCAGTTATGGTTGTTTCAACCGAGGGATCTCCTAAGCGGTCGAAAGCGGAAATGGAAGCTCTTAGAGGAGCTAAGGGGGTGACCAAGTTTGTCGAGGTACAAGGAGCTCTTCTTCCCCAAGAAGAGTACCCCAGCATTGTCGCCGAGGAGCTTTACCAATTCTTGCAAGAAATTTTTGAAGGCAAGGCTTAGAACTAGTTTTCTTCATATATGGGAGACAATTATATTTTATACCTAAATATAGCGGTGAAAGAATTTGCAATATTGGAAAGAGTTTGCACTAGAGTTTTATTTATCACTTTGTAACTACCCTTTCATTATTCTGCTAAATTAGCACAAGTGAGCTTCTAAAATATATTTGCACAATAAACCCTTTTTTTTTTTGGGTAAATTTTCATCTATTGATATCCTTTTTATTTGAAATTTAGAAAGTTTCATTAATTTCATTTTAACTACATCTCTAGTTATAAGTGTACTCTTGTTAGTTCAACAAGTTCAATGTACGTGTATGGCAGACGTAGTTTTTTGCCGAAAAGATTGTACTCGGTTTGAAATGTGGTCTTTTTTCATGTAGTCTCTTTTTTTTTATGGTGGTGTTATGAATATATATATATATGATGTAACTGTTTATGATTTAAGAATTTGAAGAACAAGATCGAGCTTCAAGTTTTTCTCATGTAACTGAATTTGTTTCTGGGAGTATTTGTTTCACAACAATTTCATATTTAAGACCTACGATCTCTTATGTCAAGAAAATGATAAAATATTGCAATTATGAAGTTCTGTTATTTTTTGGCTTCTTGGAGGTAATTTGCCGAAGAAAACTTATAACAACCTTTCATTTTGCATATCAAGGACAAATAATTCCTTAAAGAGTACTCATAAGCGCGCACACACAATGTGTGTGTAGACACTATATGTATGTGTGTATATGTCAAAGCTCAGCTTGCTTAATCGGAATCAGATTCCCATTTAAATTTCATCAACATAAACCGGGCAACTTCTAATTTAAAATGAATTGAACTAAATTTTTAATTGTGATTCATAATTCTCTTATAACTTCTAATACCGCATCAATGTTCTTAATATGGCTCACACTGAGATGTCATGAACATTCTAATCCAAATGACCAGTATGTTAGTGCTCAAAATATGTCATGATTTGGTCTTTTGAGACCTAATATCATACTCATCGATTTTTTAGGGCCTTTTGCAAAGTTTGATGTCATTATGATACCTAATTAGGACAATTTCGGCGAAATATCATTGTTGTGACATTGATTCGAGTCTTTATAACAATACTTGAATAAAGACTCTAGAATCAAACCGGTCCTTTTGCTATATAAATATCTCCACATAATTTCTTAAATAACAATTCGCATAAATTTATTACATTCATAATGTTAGTGCACTGTATTAATGATTACCAATTAAAGATCCATACTTTATTAATCACGAAAAAATTTAAATATATCAAACTATAAATTTAATCATCTTGCATATACATTCTTTATAGACTAAAATTATAGTTACACTAATATATTTGGGTTTTTAAATAAACATTCATTTTTATATAAAATAAACAAAGTTTACAAAATGTCTATTCTTTTATTAATTTCTCTTAGGAACAATTTCTCTTATGAGGTGATGCTTTCTCTCTATATATGTTTGCACATTTCATGGTTTTTGGGTTCTTTGGAATTAGCTGGTCTCGTTGTTGTCACAACATAAGGTTAGTGGCTTATCCAAGTCGCAATGTATCAATGTCTCGAACAACTTATAGAATTGTGTAGAATAGATTTTTTTCCCGGGTCCGATGTGGGAACTAGATACTACATGACTATGGACCCTAAGAATGGTTCATAGGATGCGATATGAGGATTATAAGTACATGATACGTATTTGTGATGATTGGAGGAATTATTGAACTATCATTGTTGATCAGGATATATATATATATATATATATATATATATTAATTTGGATAAGGCACTGGATTTATAATTTAAATGGGATATTTTTGTTTAATTATTAGAGGAGAATGTTAATCTCTATTTATTAGGACTATGGGTTGTTGGCTCGTTGCGTCCATAACGTAATAAATGTTTTGTTATTGTTTGTTTAAAGAATATATATATATTTTAAGAATATCTTATAACTGATACGATTTTTAAGTGGCATACTAATTATCTTTTAATGCAATGGTGTACTTAATAATTCGTTACAATTTATGCGTATAATTGAACACTCTGTCTAGATAATTTATATTATATTGAGATCCTGTTTCAGAAGATGTTATAGTGAGTCTGCGAATAGTCACTCGTTTAGAATGCATCGAATAGGAGCGTACTTTGCTCGACTATTTCGACAACCTCTTCCAGTGAGTACGAGACCAACCTTTATCTTATCAAACGGGGATCTAGTCAATACAAATAATCTTTCTATTTTAGTATTTCTTTAGCAATTATTATCATAATGTGCTCATTTCTCCGCAATATGCCGAGGTCTCTTTATCGTTAAGTTGGAACTGATTTGGTAATAATCAATTCAACTGCGATCTTTAGAAACGACAATGAGCCAAAGAGAAGCGATACAAATATTTATGCATTCTAACTTGTGCCTTGAAGGCATGAGATCATTGATAATGCTAGTGAGGAATATAAATAATTAGATTAATAAAAAATATATATATTCCTTTTCGTAGTGCCATTTTAATTACTAAGTCCCACAGATGTACTTAGTTTCTCAAACAATATGTCGTAATCTCTATGTTGCCTAATTGAAATAATTAAATAATAATCAATTCAACTGCAATCTTAGGAACGACACGTGATTAAGAAAACAATACATCCATTCATGTAGCCTGATCGGCACTTCGCAGACAAAGGCCATTGATAGTACCAATGGAATATATAAAAGCATAACAACATAATTATTAGGATAAAAAGATAAAAGGCAATGGAATAGAAAATAGTTACCTGATATAATGTTTAGAGTGATCGTATAAATTAAAAGAGTGACGTAGGAATAATGTCAAGAGTTGGCATAGGAAAAGTACAACTCCCACAATCCGCAAGCCATATTAACAACTGGAGATAGACCATCCTCTCTTCAATGGTTATTCATTTTTAGTATTTTTCTATCTAATATTTGACTGCGTTATTCCCTTGTATTATAATATTGGACTAATTGTCTGAATTATGCAGGAATTCGTGGTGTATCTCAGGGATTTAATTGTTCTATTTTTATGGTCAATTTGGGCTTATACTAGGTGAAAGAGCGAAGGAAAAAATATCAATAAGGCAAAGAAGTATTAGGAAAATCTTTCCTCAAGAGATGGCATCAGACCTTTAATTTTCTCTTCCTTGCCCTCTCTAAATTCGTCCTCCTCTCCCTCCTTGGACACTTAGTGTCCTATTTATAGCCTTCCTTCAAAGTGTTCCTTTATTTCTTGTAGTCGTTTTGTGTTCTTTTCACACTGAGCAATTTTATTTGGCAAGTGGCATATGTTTTTTTTTTTTGTTTTATTCCTCCTATCATGTATTTTGCTAATTAGTTGCTGCGGTATAGTGTAATTCAATTCCTTTTTGGTTATGGTTGTTGCATGTGTATTATTTACATATATGTTTATCAATATTCCTTTCACACACACATATATATATACACACATATATATATGCCATTTAATTGTTTTGTTTTTCGAAGTGTATTGAAGGCCTTTTAGTTTGTTAAATGGTTATTGTGTAAATTTTTCTTTAGGATGGAACAAGAAAATCTTGTGTACTAATTATTTTTGGTAGACTATTTATTAGGATGTCTTGAGCTGTTAATATAATTTGCATTAGCGTAGGTCTAATTTTGGCATTAATTGTACTTAATCGCTCCAAGCCATACCCATGACATTATTCCCACTGGTTAGTCCATTGTCCATCTCCATACCATATACAGTTATACCCCGAAACATTTAGTCCCTGTACGAATGGCGCAAGTATTAAGCCTTTCGTACATCCCTAATAGTTCTAATCGGTACTTACGTCTTTTTCTGGACCAAATATTTATGTATAATGTATAAACACTATTAGTGGGCGCATTGATATTGAGGATCAAAATTAATACTCTCATCAACTAATCATCAGGCATTAGATATGGAAGAGCGATGAGGAAATTATAATGAGTTAAAACAAAATTTATTCCCTTGCTCCTCTACTTATTTAGCAGATAGAACCCCTTGCATTTACCATAATCATATTTTCACAACGTTTCCCTCCTATTATTATTGTTCATTAATTTTAAAAAAAGTATGTTCATCGTTATTCATTATCAGCTTACATTAAAAGAAGTATATCTTTATTTATTTATTTTGTTATCTCTATCCCAGGTTAGAGAAAGAAACTTTTTATTATCACTATCATTATTCTGCTACTAGACTTAGGGCCTACCATTGGTATACGTTCCCCATATTTCTCTTTTAATATGATGAGTCCTATTTTAATTTTTACCTTGCCTTGGGATATTAAACGTTTCCCAAAAAAAAAAAACTTTCCAGAGCACTTCATAGCCCCTAAAAGTCCTATTTTAATTTGCTCACATATATCAAATATATTATTAATAGATTCTCTAAAAGTCATCCCTGCACCTCACCTTCTTCACCGACTAAACGTAAGCCCTTCTTTCTTCTCTCTGTGTGCACAGAGCCACCGTCTGAACAGGCTTCTCTTATTTTTTAAATATATATATATATATATTTAGGGTAAGTGTCTCTTCTCTTTCCCCCTCTTTCTTGTGAAAGACTCCATATCAGATTTTCGTAATTTTTCTGATTACCCATTCAGTAAATCATTGCTCTGCCGCCCAAATAATTTTTTTTGGCATCTAGAATTTTTTATCCATGAGTATATTTAGCAATTAGATTTATGATTTGTGTATAATTTATGTCTCACCTTACCATATATATATATATATATATATATATATATATATTAATTTGGATAAGGCACTGGATTTATAATTTAAATGGGATATTTTTGTTTAATTGTTAGAGGAGAATATTAATCTCCATTTATTAGGACTATGGGTTGTTGGCTCGTTGCGTCCATAACATAATAAATGTTTTGTTATTGTTTGTTTAAAGAATATATATATATATATATTTTAAGAATATCTTATAACTGATACGATTTTTAAGTGGCATACTAATTATCTTTTAATGCAAGGGTGTACTTAATAATTCGTTATAATTTATGCGTATAATTGAACACTCTGTCTAGATAATTTATATTATATTGAGATCCTGTTTCAGAAGATGTTATAGTGAGTCTGTGAATAGTCACTCGTTTAGAATGCATCGAATAGGAGCGTACTTTGCTCGACTATTTCGACAACCTCTTCCAGTGAGTACGAGACCAACCTTTATCTTATCAAACGGTGATCTAGTCAATACAAATAATCTTTCTATTTTAGTATTTCTTTAGCAATTATTATCATAATGTGCTCATTTCTCCGCAATATGCGAGGTCTCTTTATCGTTAAGTTGGAACTGATTTGGTAATAATCAATTCAACTGCGATCTTTAGAAACGACAATGAGCCAAAGAGAAGCGATACAAATATTTATGCATTCTAACTTGTGCCTTGAAGGCATGAGATCATTGATAATGCTAGTGAGAAATATAAATAATTAGATTAATAAAATATATATATATTCCTTTCCGTAGTGCCATTTTAATTACTACGTCCCACAGATGTACTTAGTTTCTCAAACAATATGTCGTAATCTCTATGTTGCCTAGTTGAGATAATTAAATAATAATCAATTCAACTGCAATCTTAGGAACGACACGTGATTAAGAAGACAATACATCCGTTCATGTAGCCTGATCGGCACTTCGCAGACAAAGGCCATTGATAGTACTAATTGAATATATAGATGCATAACAACATAATTATTAGGATAAAAAGATAAAAAGGTAATGGAATAGAAAATAGTTACCTGATATAACGTTTAGAGCGATCGTATAAATTAAAAGAGTGACGTAGGAATAATGTCAAGAGTTGGCATAGGAAAAGTACAACTCCCACAATCCGCAAGCCATATTAACAACTGGAGATGGACCATCCTCTCTTCAATGGTTATTCATTTTTAGTAATTTTCTATCTCATATTTGACTGCGTTATTCCCTTGTATTATAATATTGGACTAATTGTCTGAATTATGCAGGAATTCGTGGTGTATCTCAACGATTTAATTGTTCTATTTTTATGGTCAATTTGGGCTTATACTAGGTGAAAGAGCGAAGGAAAAAATATCAATAAAGCAAAGAAGTATTAGGGAAATCTTTCCTCAAGAGATGGCATCAGACCTTTAATTTTCTCTTCTTTGCCCTCTCTAAATTCGTCCTCCTCTCCCTCCTTGGACACTTAGTGTCCTATTTATAGCCTTCCTTCAAATTGTTCGTTTATTTCTTGTAGTTGTTTTGTGTTCTTTTCACATTGAGCAATTTTATTTGGCAAGTGGCATATGTTTTTATTTGTTTTATTCCTCCTATAATGTATTTTGCTAAATAGTTGCTGCGGCATATTGTAATTCAATTCCTTTTTGGTCATGGTTGTTGCATGTGTATTATTTACATATATGTTTATCAATATTCCTTTCACACACACACATATATATATATATGTCGTTTAATTGTTTTGTTTTTCTAAGTGTATTGAAGGCCTTTTAGTTTGTTAAATGGTTATTGTGTAAATTTTTCTTTAGGATGGAACAAGAAAATCTTGTGTACTAATTATTTTTTGTAGACTATTTATTAGGATGTCTTGAGCTGTTAATATAATTTGCATTGGCGTGGGTCTAATTTTGGCATTAATTGTACTTAATCGCTCTAAGCCATACCCATGATATTATTCCTACTGGTTAGTCCATTATCCATCTCCATACCATATACAGTTATACCCCGAAACATTTAGTCCCCTGTACGAATGGCGCAATTATTAAGCCTTTCGTACATCCCTAATAGTTCTAATCGGTACTTACGTCTTTTTCAGGACCAAATATTTATGTATAATGTATTGATAAATCTCATATTTATCATGTTTTTTATGATTTTTAGGTGCATTTTTTGACAATAAAATCCAAATGTTAATTGCA
Source organism: Boehmeria nivea var. tenacissima (assembly GCA_018132145.1). Classification (NCBI taxonomy): domain Eukaryota; kingdom Viridiplantae; phylum Streptophyta; class Magnoliopsida; order Rosales; family Urticaceae; genus Boehmeria; species Boehmeria nivea. The sequence continues at coordinate 7,956,210 of CM030882.1, forward strand.
TTTTAGGTTTATTTTGCATAATGTTTAGTTCATTTTCTATTTGTTTAATTTGTTTAAAATAATAAAATGCCATTGAATTGATGATTTAAAATTAATAATTGATTACTTTTAGCTAAGAATGACTTTTGGATTGTGTTAGGATCATTTGGAACATGTTTGAGGCCAAAAAGAGACGTTTGGGTGAAGATCGGACAAAGTGGCGTTGCAGCATAGGCAAAATGGCGCTGCAGCGCCATCAGGAGCAAGATTGCACAGCCTCTGGGCGCTGCAGCACAGTTAAAATGGGGCTGCAGCGCCACCCAAAAAACAGCACAGCGCTGCAGCGCGCAAACAACTCCGCTGCAGCGCCCGACACGCGCCAAACAGGCCCGATTCGCAAATTTAAGCCCAATTTGACCCAAATCAAGTGCCATAAATTCTAGGAAGCCCTAAAACATAAGATGGGATTCGCCATTCACAGAAAATTAGAGACTTTTGAGCAGAAAAAGAGGCGTTGAAGCGAAGGAGAGACACGAAGGACGTTTGCCGGAGACGGAGTCGTTCTTCATCGTCACAATTCGTTCTTTCTTCTCTTTTCTCTCTTGTTAATCATGAACCAATTGTTAATGGTTGTTTCCTTTATTTTTATCATGAACTAATTTTCTTTTTCTAAGGCTACGATGTAGCCAAACCATGATGTGAATTGTTTTCTTTTTCCTATATAATCAATTGATGTTTATTGCAATCTTGATGATCGTTTAATTTAGTTCTTAATGCTATCATGAGCTTGCGCACCTTGTGATTGATTTTCTGAATTTTGTTCAATATTCGAGAGAGGAGAATGAGATTCTGACTACATAATTAAACGACATAATTGTATGATTGACTAGAGATAGCAATTTCTTTTATGTGATGTGTGAATTCTTATGTTTATTGCTGGTTTAATAAATATAATCGGAGATTCGAGAGACGAGATTTGTTTGTTGAACTTAGGATAGTTTATGTTCGAGAGAAATAAACTGTCACATTTGCGAATTGTCATCTTCAAGAGTAATAAATATTCAATTGATTAGGATTAGTGAACAATCATAATTTGGTGAGGTGAAATCGGATGCCTTAGACTTCATTCGTATTGATTTAATCCAACATTTAATTCGTTGCATTTTAATTTGTTCTTGCAATATCTTCACTTTTAATTCTTTCAAATAGTGATTTTGATTTATTAGTTCGGTAATCGATCAAAGTCCTCGTGGGAACGATACACGGACTCAAAATCCCTTTATTACTTGACGGTACGTGCACTTGCGTTGCGCATTTTGCCTATCATGTATAAACACATGTAGTGGGCGCATTGATATTGAGGATCAAAATTAATACTCTCATCAACTAATCATCAGGCATTAGATACGGAGGAGCGATGAGGAAATTATAATGAGTTAAAACAAAATTTATTCCCTTGCTTCTCTACTTATTTAGCAGATAGAATCCCTTGCATTTACCATAATCATATTTTCACAACGTTTCCCTCCTATTATTATTGTTCATTAATTTTAAAAAAAAAGTATGTTCAACGTTATTCATTATTAGCTTACATTAAAAGAAGTATATCTTTATTTATTTATTTTGTTATCTCTATCCCAGGTTAGAGAAAGAAACTTTTTTATTATCACTATCATTATTCTGCTACTAGACTTAGGGCCTACCATTGGTATACGTTCCCCATATTTCTCTTTTAATATGATGAGTCCTATTTTAATTTTTACCTTGCCCTGGGATATTAAACGTTTCCCAAAAAAAAAATCTTTCCAGAACACTTCATAGCCCATAAAAGTCCTATTTTAATTTGCTCACATATATCAAATATATTATTAATAGATTCTCTAAAAGTCATCCCTACACCTCTCATTCTTCACCGACTAAACGTAAACCCTTCTTTCTTCTCTCTGTGTGCACAGAGCCACCGTCTGAACAGGCTTATCTTATTTTTTTTTTATATATATATATTTTTTAGGGTAAGTGTCTCTTCTCTTTCCCCCTCTTTCTTGTGAAAGATTCCATATCAGATTTTCGTAATTTTTCTGATTACCATTCAGTAAATCATTGCTCTGCTGCCCAAATAATTTTTTTGGCATCTAAAATTTTTTATCCGTGAGTATATTTAGCAATTAGATTTATAATTTGTGTATGATTTATATCTCACCTTACCATATATATATATATATATATATATATATATATATATATTAATTTGGATAAGGCACTATATTTATAATTTAAATGGGATATTTTTGTTTAATTATTAGAGGAGAATGTTAATCTCTATTTATTAGGACTATGGGTTGTTGGCTCGTTGCGTCCATAACGTAATAAATGTTTTGTTATTGTTTGTTTAAAGAATATATATATATATTTTAAGAATATCTTATAACTGATACGATTTTTAAGTGGCATACTAATTATCTTTTAATGCAAGGGTGTACTTAATAATTCGTTACAATTTATGCGTATAATTGAACACTCTGTCTAGATAATTTATATTATATTGAGATCCTGTTTCAGAAGATGTTATAGTGAATTTGTGAATAGTCACTCGTTTAGAATGCATCGAATAGGAGCGTACTTTGCTCGACTATTTCGACCAGCCTTTATCTTATCAAACGGGGATCTAGTCAATACAAATAATCTTTCTATTTTAGTATTTCCTTAGCAATTATTATCATAATATGCTCATTTCTCTGCAATATGCCGAGGTCTCTTTATCGTTAAGTTGGAGCTGATTTGGTAATAATAAATTCAAATGCGATCTTTAGAAACAACAATGAGCCAAAGAGAAGCGAGACAAATATTTATGCATTTTAACTTGTGCCTTGAAGGTATGAGATCATTGATAATGCTGGTGAGGAATATAAATAATTAGATTAATAAAATTTATATATATATATATTCCTTTCCGTAGTGCCATTTTAATTACTACGTCCCACAGATGTACTTAGTTTCTCAAACAATATATCGTAATCTCTATGTTGCCTAGTTGAAATAATTAAATAATAATCAATTCAACTGCAATTTTAGGAACGACACGTGATTAAGAAGACAATACATCCGTTCATGTAGCCTGATCGACACTTCGCAGACAAAGGCCATTGATAGTACTAATGGAATATATAGATGCATAACAATATAATTATTAGGATAAAAAGATAAAAAGGTAATGGAATAGAAAATAGTTACCTGATATAACGTTTAGAGTGATCGTATAAATTAAAAGAGTGACGTAGGAATAATGTCAAGAGTTGGCATAGGAAAAGTACAACTCCCACAATCCGCAAGCCATATTAACAACTGGAGATAGACCATCCTCTCTTCAATGGTTATTCATTTTTAGTATTTTTCTATCTAATATTTGACTGCGTTATTCCCTTGTATTATAATATTGGACTAATTGTCTGAATTATGCAGGAATTCGTGGTGTATCTCAGGGATTTAATTGTTCTATTTTTATGGTCAATTTGGGCTTATACTAGGTGAAAGAGCGAAGGAAAACATATCAATAAGGCAAAGAAGTATTAGGGAAATCTTTCCTCAAGAGATGGCATCAGACCTTTAATTTTCTCTTCCTTACCCTCTCTAAATTCGTCCTCCTCTCCCACCTTGGACACTTAGTGTCCTATTTATAGCCTTCCTTCAAAGTGTTCGTTTATTTCTTGTAGTCGTTTTGTGTTCTTTTCACACTGAGCAATTTTATTTGGCAAGTGGCATATTTTTTTTTTTGTTTTATTCCTCCTATCATGTATTTTGCTAATTAGTTGCTGCGGCATATTGTAATTCAATTCTTTTTTGGTCATGGTTGTTGCATGTGTATTATGTACATAAATGTTTATCAATATTCCTTTCACACACACACATATATATACACACATATATATATATATGCCGTTTAATTGTTTTATTTTTCTAAGTGTATTGAAGGCCTTTTAGTTTGTTAAATGGTTATTGTGTAAATTTTTCTTTAGGATGGAACAAGAAAATCTTGTGTACTAGTTATCTTTTGTAGACTATTTATTAGGATGTCTTGAGCTGTTAATATAATTTGCATTGGCGTGGGTCTAATTTTGGCATTAATTGTACTTAATCGCTCCAAGCCATACCCATGACATTATTCCCACTGTTTAGTCCATTGTCCATCTCCATACCATATACAGTTATACCCCGAAACAGATTTCTTAGCTACTTCGCTAGTCGCAATGTATTTTGCTTCCTTAGTAAATTATGCAATACTATATTGTTTGAGACTTGTCCAAATTATAACTGCTCCACCAACACCAAGAGTGAACACTGATACGGACATTGACTATCAAGAGTCCTTGTCTGACTAAAGTACAATCCTCAATAAGTAGTTCTAAACCAAAGCCAAGTGAAATTGTTGTTTTACCTCTCTATCTTTATTTTTTTTAAGTACCATCGATCAACTAATTTATAATCAAATAACGAATTAGAACGCTAAAGTTGTTCAATTCCAAAATCAATAGTTAAAAGAACTATTTTTGACTTCTTTTTAGAAGTTATAGATTATGTATCTGCCACTCATATTCTCAACTCTAATAAATTATTGGGGCTCCAAAATGTAAGTATGTGGCTCATTACCATATAAGCTTTAACGAACAAATCTCGAAACTCGCAACCCATAAGAGGAGTCTATGATTACTCAATATTATGATCGATCTTTATATGATTATCTTTGTGACGTTGATTCGAGTCATTATAACTGTACTTAAATAAAGACTTTAGAATGAAGTCGGCTTTTGTCCTATATAATCTTTATATATGATATAAAATACATCAACATAATATATAACATACAATTCAGATAAAACTATCACATTTATTTGTTGATTAATGATTACAAAATTTCCAATCAAAACTTCATACTTTGATTAATCACAGACAATTTTAAGTGTTTTAAACTATAACTATAATCATCTTGTATATACAGTATACCCTCGATAAATGAATAACTTTGATTAAATAATGTTTTTAACTGGTCCAGACTCGAACCCAACATGCTATTAATAATTCGATAAATTTATAAGACAATACGTTATCAAAATAACTCTTAGGACCCACTTGATATATAAGTTAATAATTTCTAAATATAGAAAAAAAAATTTAACGTTATTTAGACTATTTATAAAATATATATCTAGTACTGCTTGTTTTTTCTTTTAAAAAAATAAAATAATGTTGATGTAGATTTACTTACTTAACAAGTTAAATACACGAAATCAAATATTAAACATGACACATATTTGTATATATAATAAAATATCTTGATGAACTAGTAATTTAATAATTTATTGATAAACTAATATTTTAAATTAATATTTTTTTATAATCCCAAAATTATTAATTTATAAGCATTTACCCTTTGTTTGCATCACTCATTCCTCACATTTCATTCTATTTTTTTTTTCAACTTTCCTAATCTCAATATAATATCTTTAAATCTCAACTATTTATACAACATCAAAATTCGCAAAGTCAAACCAATTCAAAATGAAATAGTTGGGATATATATTTCAAATAATCCAGTAACAGTGTTACTTTATACAGTCATTATAATTATATCAATATATTTCAAATTTTCAACAAACAATCATGTTTTTATAAAATAAAAAAATAGAAAAGATTCACAAAGTCTACGCTTATTTATTAAATTTAGAAAAATCTGCATATCAAAACATAAAAAATGAGTTGTCCAAAACGTTAAAAAAAAAAAAACCAAGAAAAAAAAAAAGAATTTTATAGATGGTTGAGAATTCAGTGGTCAAAAATCGAAATGCCCAATGAATTGATATTTGCAGACGTTTGACTTTGTTAGCCAACTCTATTAAATATTCCTTAAAAGCGATCAAATCATGGGGTCACACCTTGCACCTCTTCAAGATCACACTGAATTAAATCCTCTGTCGGAGCTGCGGGACCCACCACGCACGTGTCATTATGTGAGCGAAATCATCATGTGGACCCCAAACATTATTTGCTTATCCATTATTAATTAACTAGTTAATTCATGAGAGTGGAAAAAAAAAAAAAGGAAAAAGAAATTGATTGACAAATCATTGGACGCTTTGCAATTTGATTCTGAATGCCAACGCATAGAAACTAGAACACCCTATAAATTCTTGCGTGCAACGTGATTTTGACACCTACGCCTCTGACACGTGTATCTTCAGTGGGTCCCACAGAAAGTATTTTTAACTCACCTGAAAAAGTCCGGTTCAACAATTCTCCCAAGCAGCTCTTTTTATCTGCAACACATATGCCATATACGTATGGTAATTGGTAAGCTTAGGGCTACAAGAGTACTTGATTTATTTTATTTTATTTTATGTTTTTTTAATTTTTTCTGGAATATAAGAGTATTTGAGACGTTGGACACAACTCACAAACGTTAATACTCTTAATTAAAAAAATTACAATAAATACAAACTTTTTAATACTTAATTTTAAATAAAATATTCGACAATTGAGGGATAAATGAAATACTATAAAACCATTTTATAGTAATTAATATATTTTATTGAGAATAGACGAAACTCTACTAATATAATCTTTGTAATCATGAAAAAATTGGTATTCATCAAATTACTGTAAAATTTTGACTGCTTATTTAAAACATATTGCAAAACTTGGGTCCCCTTTTTTTAATTCATCTGAAAATCATTAATAGAGTGGATATCGCACTTACTCTATTTCAATCGTACATTTGGAATTTAAAGTTTAAAGTGGCCTAATTATAGATTGGAATTTTTTTCCCGTCAAACGTCAATTAGAAATTGCAATTATTTGGATAACCGGAAGGATATCGGTACGTTGTCTCCAACAATAAAATGCAGTTAGACTAATAACTTTGGTGCCAAGAAAATTTACTAAATGAAGGAATTATTAGCTAACTGAAAAATAATTATTTATAATAAACTAATATATTATTAATTTTTCTAATTATTTTTTTCCTATTTATTTGAATATATATACAATATCTATTGCGATAATTTCACATATTTTTTAGTTTTAAGGGAAAAAAAAAAAGCAATTGCCTATAAAATATTTTCTGAAATACTCTTAATGACGTTATGGAATTTTTATATTAAAAAAATATTAATCTATATATGAAATGGGTTCTCTGCGGTAATACAAATGTACTAACTTATAATTGGAAGATTCTTCAATAGTGCACGATTTTTTGCACTATCGATAGTGCAGGGCTTATAATATCTTAAAAAATACATAAAAATAAAAAAATTCCGTACACATAAGCACGTTACATCCTCTATTTACATATTATCGATTCATTTCTTCAAGTTTAACACAAAAAATATGTTTAATCGGTTATGAAAAAGAAAAATTTGTCTTTTTTATTTTTTTTCTTGTTTTTTCTGTTTTCATCTCCGATTGAGTATAATTTTAGTTTTAAATGTGGAAAATGAATTGATAACATGAAAATAGACGATGTAATGTACTCATGTGCAAAAAAAAAAATATTTTTATGTATTTTTTAAACTATTATAAGCCGTGCACTATCGATAGTGCAAAAAATCGTGCACTATTGAAGAATCTTCCCTTATAATTTATCTAGTTATTCGTTTAATTTAACATGTTGGATCCAAATTAAGATCGGTTAAAAATATTATTTAATCAAGATTGTTTAATTTATCGAGTATGAATTTATCTAATCTAAATTTATCAAGGTTCTATGTAGTTATCATTCTAGTGATTAGAGTTGAGCATATAACCCGATCTCCCAACCTAAACTTTTGTCCCAAAAAACATGCACAAAAAATCAGGTTAACCTAAATTAATCCAATGAATGTTCAGGTCGGAGGTAGGATTGATAGTTCAACCTATCAGGACAACCTAATTCAGCCCAAAAATATTGTAGAGCATAATTAAAAATAAAAAATAAAACTAGATCTAGTGTTTCAAACAATCTTCAAAGTTTTAAGCAAACACTTTCATGTCTTCTTTTTGTATATTGTCTATATGTATAAACATGCACTAAAAAACCCCTAGATCTAGTTAATGTTAGTTTTGACAAATCACACATTTCTCGCTCTCAGACTCACACTCTCATTTCTCTCTTATGGGACTTGAGTTTTATGAATTTATTTATGTTTCATTGATTTAATAATACTAGTATTAGGAAAGTTATTTTTGGTAAGTAATGAGTTTGGGAAACAATAATTAAAGGAAAGAAAAGAGAAAAGAGAAAAAAAGTTTCCCTTTTATGTGGCTTTTTATGCTTATGTGCACCTATTTAAATGTGTTTGTGACAAACAGAGTGACTGGTGTGGCTACAGACGCAAAAGAGTAGTAGCTACTATGAGTATGTCACAATTGACAAAGTGAGGTGTGTAGAGATAGCCGGCAAAAGTAATTGTGAGTATTGAAATGCGTTAGCAGCTTAATTATGATAGTAGCCCCACTCGTACCAAGAGAGAAAGATGAGAGACATGAGAGAACAGTGAGTGTGTGAGAGAGAGATAGACAAAGGGTGTAATTGGATATTGGATTAGTGAGATATTCAAGAGTGATGAGTGTGTAATCTCTACTAAATTAAATAGTGATAAAAGGTCTCTCTACAGTGGATGTAGGTAATTTACAGAACTACTTACATCTCACAACTTCTCTATTTTATTGCTTTGTATTTTTTCGCTTTGTGAGTGTTTTGTGTTTGTTGGGTGTGACGATTTTTCCCAACAAGTTGTATAAGAGCCACGTTTTAGAGCTCGTGGGAAAATCGATGAAGATGTTCGGACTGAAATTTGAGATTGAGTGGTTTGATCGATGGAAAAAGGAACTTAAGTATTTGGCAGAGCAACGTGAATGATGCATTGGTGTGATGTGAATAGAATAAAAAGATGGTGGACAAGACCGAAGTTGCAAGCACGAGTTATACAATCGAGGAAAAGGATAACAAGTTAAAGTCATTTTATCACGTTAAGTTTGATGAGATTTGGAACTCGACGCATATTTACTCTCATTGATTTGTGAAGTGGCGGCACCTACCCAAAGATAGGGGTTGTCGAGAGATGCCTAAGATGTCGTGGAGTGGTTTAAGTCGACATCAAAAAAAATTTGAGTAAACATGAAGATGTTAGGAAAGTTGACTAAAATTTATTTTTTCTAAGTAATGAGTTTGGAAAACAATAAAGTAAATGAAGTTTCCCTTTTAGTCTTTTACGTGGCTCCTGTGGTTTATGTTCACATATTTATATGTGTTTGTAACAAAGAGAAGGATTGGTGAGGCTACGGGCGTGAAAAAGAAGGAGCTATTATGAGTATGTCATAATTGAGAAAGTGAGGCCGAGGCTATGTGCGTAGAGATAACCGGTAAAAGTAATTGTTAGTGTTGAGAGCATGAGCAGCCTCATTATGATAGCAGTTGCACCCGCACCAAGAGGGAGAGATGAGAGATGCGAGAGAACTGTGAGTGTGTGAGAAAGAGATAAACAAATAGTGTAACTGGGTATTGGGTTGTTGAGAGATTCAAGAGTTATGATTGTATAATCTCTAGCAAATTGAATAATTGCAAAGGTCTATCTACAGTAGACGTAAGCAATTTGTCGAACCACTTCTCTATTTTATTGGTTTGTGTTTTTCGCTACGTGAGTATTTTTGTGTTTATGGGTGTGACGACTTTTCCTAATAACTGGACATACTGACTCTTTTACCAACTTAAGTAGTAATTGAAGTGTTATGTTTTGATTTCTTGAAAATCAAATCCTTTCAACAAAGTGATAAATACTCACAAATGATAATATGATACGTAAGTTTATATTAAAAAAAAAATTCACATATCTAGTACTACTCTATATTGATTATATATGTTGCGTATGTGTTATATGGATTTGGATCATTTAATTTTGCAGCGCTGCTTAGGTTCTATTATTATTAATTATTATGCTTTGACTTATTTGTTTGGGAGTATGAAATTTATTAAATATTTTTTATATTAGGTTTGTTACTTTGTTAATTGTTTGGGTTATTATGATCCCTTCTACATATTTAAAAACTTATGAATTTTTTCAATTGTGTTAATAAGTTTGACAAAGTGTAATATCTAACAATAAGCATTGCATAAATATTAAGGCAGATCTATATTAGCAATAAAACTAAATAGATTAGACAAGGATTGAAAAAAACTTTACCCAATCACCTCAACCCGATTCTGCCCGATCATCTTTGGATTAAATTGTTTAGAATATACACTAGGGCGGCGCGTGGGTTAGATTAGATCTTTTGAACCTAACGAGTATAGGTTGAATTGGGTTTATACCTCAATTTACACTAATCTAACCGTTTTCTAGCTAATGCATTTTTTTTTTTGGGTTATCAAACTAACTCTGGTACTTAATTCTCATGTATATAAAAAATTTTAAATAATTAAAATCAAATTTTGGGAGATTCACAAAAGTATTTCATGAAGGAATACGATTTATATTTGTATCCCATCGTGCATTGCAGTTGCATGTTTATGACGATGTGATATGTAATTAGATTAGAGTTATAATGTATAAAATACACACCACATAGATGGTACTTCTTTTCAAATAATTTTTGCAATTTTTTTTTTCTTAAATTTTGTCATTGGTGGGCTCCATACTTGCACCTACCAAGCCCCCATCATAGTGCATACTCTGTCATATGATTATTATCTCTTCTTTATAATTATAATTTTATTATGGATTTTCTTAATTATGTTAATAGGTTTGTAATGTCTGACAATGTGGATTGTATAACTGATGAGGTAGACTTATATTAGCAATGAGAAATAAATAGATTAAACAAAGACTTTTGAATAAAAAAAATTATCAACCCAATAACCTTGACCCAATCCAGTCTGATCATCTTTGTATTGGGGTAAGGACATTAGGGCTGGTTGGGTTAGATATTTTAACCTAATGAGTTAATGGTGAATTGGATTTATATCTTCGGTTACCCCATTGTAACTGTTTTCTAATGCGCTTTTTTTTTTTTTTCTTTTTTTGTTATCAAACTAACTCTGTTACTTAATTCTCATGTATATAAAAAATTAAATAATTAAAATTAAATTTTGGGAGATTCAGATAAACATTTCGTGAAGGAATAAAATTTATGTTCGTGTCCCATTGTGCATCGCAGTTGCATTTTTATCATGACATGATAATAATTGGACTATAATTATAGTGTTTCAAATAATTTTTGCAATTTTTTTTCCTTATATTTTGTCACGGTGGGCTCCAAACTTGCACCTACCAAGCCCCATCATAGTGAATACTCTTTGTCATATGATGTGAATGGCTTTGCCTCCTCTAATGATGTTCTTGTTTGGGGTTCACATATCCTCCTCCTTCTGTTTTTTTTTTATTTTATTTTATTTTTATTTTAGGGAGTGTTTGGTAGAAAGTAGAGAAAAATTAAAAGAAATGGACACATATCATATAGGTAGAGGAAAATAGAGAGGATCCGAGGTTTGTTGTGTTGTGTTATTTGGTACGAATGAAATGAATGAGAGTTTAAATCCATTATCTTGTTTGATATGTGAAGATGAAAAGAGAATGAAAGAGAAAAGTATGTTAACAAACTAAGTACTTTATGATATTTTGGTGGATTAGTTCACACTTTCTCATAATCACTCTAATTTAGAGTGATTCAAAATTTGTTGGAACTCTAGATTTTGAATACTCTCACAAATCCAATCCCTTCTGAAATTCATTCTACCAAACAATCTAACATGTCAAAATTTATTATGGAATCCGCTCATTCCTCTCAGTACTCCTTACACTTCTCCCTCCTACCAAGCACACTGATGTGTTCATTGAATGTATGTCTCCAGTTTGATATACTCATGATCGCCACATATTTGTCCTCATTTTGGGCATGTTCATGAAAAAATGGAATAGATAGAAACCTCAAAAGAAGAAAAGAAAAATAAAGCAAAAAAAAAAAAAAAAAACCCAAGAGGGGAAGCCATTTGGGATCGTCGGTTACATGACAATTGGCTAATAAATTCCATTATTGTCCTTGACATATAATATGATACTATTTTAGTACGTGGCACCACTAAGACTGTGCCATAGAGGATAGTGTTACATCATGTACAGCAAGGGTTTTATGAGTTTTGACTTGAGAGTATTCGATTATATTTTAGTTTTTTTCTTGCAAGAGAGCATTAGATGTTTAGAGGAGCAAGTTAGACCATTAATATGTAGGATTATAAACAAAAAAAAAAAAAAGAAAATTTAACCAAATTTTTGTTCATATCAATTCATTTTAAATTTATATTTACAATTATATTAAGGACATAGCGATATTTTCTTTTCATTTAGAGAGGCGATTTATCTTAATTATTAAAAAATGCTGTTCCAAGTAAAAACATTGATATATACAAATAGATGTATATAGAGACTAGAGTGATATAGATGTACTCATAACTCACGTTACTTTCATTTACTGTTCCATGATGACATCGATAAAAGACTGCCTTTTATTTATTTATTTATTGATGAATCAAGGTTGACTGCGTTGTAATTTTAGGGGAAACTAAAAGAAATGACTATTCCGCTTTGATAATTTAAAGATTATGAATAATAATTTTAATTATAAAGACAATTAGTCATGAAATAGTTATAAGTAATGAGATTCATCAATTTATCTTGCTGTTGTACCATAGTTATTATTATTATTTTTTTATATATTTTTTAAAACATAGATTGAAATTTAAAACATGTTTTTTAGGAAACGACTTATTTAATTAATTAACCATATTTAGTCTTAGCTAGGTGGTTACACCAATGTGCGTGGGTATACCAAGTCAAATGGCCTCGGTAAAAACCTTGCGTTGTAGTTTTAGCAAAACAATTGCTATAGTTACAATTAAAAACATAATTTTAGAATTATTTATTTGGCTATGCTAGCTCGACGGGTACTAAATTATTTATTATTTAAATTGGTTATACATATGTGAACATGACATTTTCAGTTGAGCCATTATCAAAATCTTCACAAAATAATACCAACTTTTATACGAACATAACGAGAGGATGTAACTATTGAAGATTCAAGTACGTCATAATTACTTAAAATAAATCGAAAAATAAAGGTCTTTTTTTTTTGGGTGACTATATGGATGAACTTAAATTTTTCAAGCCGGTCAAACTGAATGTGAAACTTTGATGCATGCATATTCGTCACATGAAACATTGAAGCCATCACAGAAGATAATGACAAAATTATTTTATGTATACCATTTGAATATTGAACTTCAAATTAGAGCTATAACATACCAATTAAGAGAAAAGGCTGTGACTAGAACAAAAATCCATATTTTGATTTATGATCGGCCTATATATATCATATATTTAATTGTTTATATTCATTCATGTGAAACATCATGAATGTTCGAACTAGCTAGTCTTAATAGGTGATGTCACGATAAGTACGACCAAAATATATAAGTTGTGTCATTTGAACAAGAAATCCAGGTCAATTGACTAATTTTCACAACAGGAAAAAGAAAAATTTTATAAAAAAAAAAACCCACAAACGCCATCTATATTCTCTGTACTTTTCTTGTAGAAACATGACACAATGTCTTCAATTCTGAACGAGTCAAGATTTTCACCAAGAGCTCAACAAAATGCATATATAATGTGAACTCAAAGACAATAAAACGAGAAAAAGCACATAAAGCCATTAATACTCATGAACCACGCTAACGGACTTAGGTTTAGATTTATGAGACAAAACAAATTTATATTCAGGGAACAAATAAATACCCTTTTTGTTGTCTTGTGCTAAATAGACTGAACCATTTGAACAATAACTAAATATTGTTGCTTACATGAAAAGAAGACTAACGTAGCATATATAGATAATTATATATGGTCCAAATGGATAGATAAACACACACACATATATATATAGATATATAGGTATTATTTATCATTGAGATTAATTATTTCTTCAGCTTCTCGCCTTGACGCATGGCTTTACGTATTGACATATTTCTGAGTCCACATCGGTCGCCATATAATGAATTTCCGGCCAATAAATTCCCCGAAAGTGCTCCAAAAAAATAGTCAAAATCTTCTGCTTTTTGCGTCCAAACAGGAAATGTACCAAGGCTGGATTATTAGCACAAAACAACAACGATAAATTAAAAAAAAAAAAAAAAAGGGGACAAATAATCTCGTAGAGGAATTATTCTACATTTTGGGCTATTCATGTTCGTACGTACTCGTATACGTGGCATTGTTCGCTTCAAGGCCACATTTATCAGCAATGAGCCAAAAAGGCGTTACAAAGCTTGGAAATAGATACAAAATTTGTTGGTGTCACAGTTTGCCAATGTGTTGCACAGAGTCGATGCTTACTCTTCGCAACATGACTTTCCTTGTGCTTTCACTTTCTGAACAAACTTTTTGTGCTGTTTTTTTTTTTTTTTTCCTTTCTTTTCTTTTTTTGAAATATTTTGTGTTACTTTTTTTGTGTTTTTGGGTTGGGAGAAAAAAAAATATGAAAATGAATAAATTTGGTGAGAATATAGTTATGGTCTCGGACTCGGTTCACTAAAAGTAACAGATTGACATGTCTCCTTATTGCAAAAATAAAGATATAAAAGTTTAAAATATATATATATATATACACACACACACTAAGATATAGTAATACTAAATACTTTTTAATTGCAATACGATCGAGGATGTCACATTTAGAACTTAGCACCTAACAAAAAATTAGAGGTGAAACTCATATTTTTTATTATTAACAGAAAAAAAAGTGCTGCATTTTTGTTGAGTTTTTTGGTAAGGTTATGAATTAATTTGTCTTAAAAAACTAATTAACAAGCACAGACGGATCTTTTTTTTATTTTTACAATTTATCGTTTTATAAATTTATCGAATTACTAATTTAGTACGAATAAAAATATAATTTACCAAAAACTATTCATTAATTTGGCATACATTATTTATTTGGGAATTGGTATTGTTGTTCTAAACTCAGCTGCTGTTCAAATCCTTGCTCATGTCATAAATGTATGAAAATAGAAACAGTTGTTATATAAATACTTCTCTGTCTCAAATTAATTATTTTTCAAGCCTTTAAATTATTCCGATTTATTGCCGGTTTATTCAACCTCATAAACTATTGTATTCCCCTCCCTTTACACAGGCAACAGGAATTCCTACAAAATAACGGCTTTTTCGGAACTTTTTGATCGATCAATTTGTAGGAGTGAAAAAATAAATAAAGGTGTGGAGATTACATGATATAGTATTCAAAATTAGGGTATTTAGGGGGATATAATTTTTCATAGAGAAATTGGGGTAAATACAATAATTGACACTTAATTTAAATAAGGATCAGTCAGGTAAATAGTTATATTGGATTGTGTCTTTTTAAAAAATAGTCGCAATTTTAAAAAATTTAAAAACTAATCATAACACATGTAAGAAATTTCTGACAATAACAAAATTACACATAAAAATTATTTTAAGAAAATTTCTTACACGTGTAAGAAAATTTTAAAATGACTAGTTTTAAATTTTTTGAGACTCTGGCTATTTTTTAAAATTATTTTCTAAAAAGTGGTTATTTTTTTAAAATTCTCATAAATAGTCAATTTGTTTAAAATATAATAAAATATCAAAGTTATTTAATTATTTGCATAGTGTAATTTGTGATAATTCATTGAGTGTTAAAAAACATGTGCAAGTAATTGATAAATTGACTAATTACTCAATTATTTTAAAATTTAGATATTTATTTTTATTATTGTTTAAACTTTAAATATGACACTTTCGGAATAATAAATGTAAATGCCCAAAATGTTTTGATAGATTATGTTATTTATTGACAATTAATCTTTCTGATTCTCATCAAAAAAATTAATCTTTCTGATTTGTAATATACAAACTTTTCAAAATTAAGAATCATAAATTCCTTACAAGAACTTCAAATCTTTAGCGTTATGTGAACGCTGCACATAGAACCTACAGCCTGGAATAATAGACTCAGTCAATCACTGATTAGTATGTAAATTAAAGCGCCTCAACTTCAGAATACGACTTTTTAAGAATTAAGAGTGCTTATGTTCTTTCTCTAGTTAAAAAACAAAAACAAATAAAAATAAAACAAAACAAAACAAACACCTTTTATTCAATACACCAACTATTTTTATACAGTAAAATAATAAATTAAAAAAATAAAATAAAAAACGATAAATTATTATAATATTATATATTAAGTATATATTAAATTTGTTACAATCACTTTTAATTTATTAATTTTAAAGTGAAATAGACAAATACCTAGAATTTATATAACAATAAAAATAAATATCTAAATTTTTGAAGTAATTGAGTTTCTAGTCAGCTTGTGAATTATTTGAAAATGTTTTTGGTAACAAAGTGAATTACCATCACTTATCACTGTGTAAATAATTATATCATTTGAGTAATTAATTATATTTTTTTAAAAATTAAGTAATAACTTACATTAAGTTTTAAAAATTGAATATTCACTATAATTTATTTAAGGTGAGTTATACCGCCTTTATTAAATAAAGACAAAAAATAAAAAACAAAAAGAAAATGGTAATTTTGTTTTGTGGCAAAAGTTCAAGACGTCAAATCTTACGCATCGCTTTCGCAATTCAATGATGGGCCCGAGGCGGCCTAATTATGAGATCTCAACTAAGATGTTTCGTTATCAAAACACAAACACACGTAAATATTTACATATATACACACAATTATACATAAATAAAATAAGATAAAATAGCATTATGTTATGTACCGTCCAAGTGTCACAAGAATGTGGCGTAGGGCAAGATGACCACGTATGCAATCAAATTAAAAAGGTAGAACTGCCGACCTCTGATCTAAATGCGAATTTCATTCAAGTTCATATTCCAGAACTTACTAGATATGCATTTCAATTAACTAACAATTAGTCGTTTTCATTGTTGTCCTTAGTTATGAACACAATAATCAAAATTACTATCTCCAAATTCAGTACCACTTCCAAGTGCCAAATGTCGAAATTTATCATTTTAACATGCACAATATTTCTCTGTTATAGTGTCTCACTCGCGTGTGAAAAACAAAAAAAAAAAACAAAAAAAGAAAAGATAAATGCCATGTTCCGAGTTAAATTTGACATTAGATAAAACAAAATGCTTAAGATATGGTAATTATTATATTTATTTTTTTTAAGAGGAAACGACTATAATAAAGAAAATCACAGCGGCATATCGCTAAGAGAAACGACTATATTTGAAATTTATTATTGATTGGTTGATTTTTAAACATTTTAATGAATTGTCATAAAAAAAAACTCTTTTTTACCAAAAAGGCATTGTTATCACGTTTTTTTTTTTTTTTACTATTTAGTTATAATATACTCATAATAAATTTAATGTTAAAATATAATAAAACTAATAAAATAGCATTGAGAACAACAAAAATATATAAAAGTATTTATCCTTTATTTGTTTACCCCATCTAAATGTATCAATTTCATTTTTTTTCCAGCATTACTAATCCTAATACAATATTTTTAAATCTCAATTATTTATACCATTTCAAAATTTGAAAAGCTAATAACCATTTCAAATAGCTCATTTGGATGGTTTTTTCAAAAAAACCCATTAATCCCAATTATAATGTCTATGTAATAGTGTTAAATTTGACATTCACAATAATGTAAGTGTTTACATGATATTAGAACCATACATGTGTTTTGAAAAAAAAAAAAAAACCTGTATGTGTCACTATGAGAAGGCCAGGTTTATTTTGCGCTGGTAAGTAATAAGTACCCGATTATCTACATGTACAAATAACAAGAATGAAGTGAAAAATTATCTAAAATTTACACTATCTATTAAAATAAATAATTTAAAATATTATATATATTTTTTTTCAATTATTTTTAACAAGACTAATGATTTAATCAATCATCATTAAATAAATACTATATATACTTTTAATTTTTTTGAACTAAATCGAAATTGTAATTAATTCCAATCTTCTCTTGATCAAAGAGTACCATATTTCTTTCTATAATTTATAATGCTTTATTGTCCAATAGATAATTCAAAAACAACGTAATAAGAAAATGCAGACACAATAAGAAAATTTACACTTATTCTTCAACAAAAACTCAAAATTAAATATATTATAAATAAAATAATAATTTGATACCACAAAAAATTAGAGAAGAATATGATATTTCAATAAAATATATGAGATAATTATGATACTTATAAGAGTTTTTTTTTGCCCCCAATTCTAGAAGAGCAGAAGAGAAATTAACATTGATAATTGGGTTAAGCAAAAATTAGATAAGATTTATACTCCGGTGAATATATATCCTATAAGATTTATACTTGTAACTATAAGTTTTTTGCTAATGTATAACGATGTTGTAATACGTACGATTTACGAATCAATATACCGACACTAAGTTCCTGCCTATAACAATTAGCTAGGATCCTAACTTGCATTGATATTTAAGTAGACTTGCTACACTTATTGAAGTATTTATTTAGAGAGGACAAATAAATTATTAAAACTATAAAGATCCACATGGATATATATTGGCGTTTATCACTACTAAAAATTGCTCACATGCACCAGAACTAAAAAGGTATAAACGAGTTTCAAACGATCAAGTTTTTATAAATTTTGATGTTTAAAGGAGATTTTATTTTAATCTTCTTCCCAATATTTCATGGTTAATATACATCATCTACGTACCGACATGCTTAATTGATATTATTGGAAAAGGGACCTAAAATTATTGATCTCCCATAACTATATATAAGATGAGATTGCGTGTATTTGTATATATGTCAATAACACACACACACATGAAGATCGATATGAAATGTTGCCCATAACTTTGACGCTTTCATTTTCAGTTCAACGAATCCAGTGAGTAATGAGAAAAGAAAATACAATAACCACTATTTTTATTTTTTCCTTTTTTGGATGAAAATTTATAAGTTATGATATATATATATATATATATACACTTTGAAATGTATTAAATTTACTCTATTAATTAACTGTACCCTTCTTTCTCTCTTGCTTTCTTTTAATATGTGCAATCAAGTTGCATGGAAATTATTGGTTATATTTCTGTCCTAAACATACGTATAGATAACTTGAAAATTTGCAATTTGAGCTATTCGATTGACATGAATATAGATGATTCTACAATATAATAAACGTGGAAGCTTTGTCTAATATATAAGATATAAAAGTAAAATAAAAATAAAAATAAAAACGTGGAAGCTAGCATTGAAGAAGAGTCACTAGTGAACTTATTTTGTTGGTCCCGTTTGTAACCTCAATAGATCTTCATTTATCCATAAAGACTGATCTTCAGAAGATAAACCAATGAATGTGAACTTTTTTTTTCTACCTTTGATTAATTGCTAGACTAGTGAGGTGTCCCAAAAAGCCTAATAACCCATTATATTATATTATATATATATATATATATATTGTTTTGTTTTTGTTTCGAAACATACATCTCCCAATCACCATCATATAAAGGAGTTATAAATAAAGTCGAAGTTTAAAAAGTCCACATGGTTCGTTAACTTGAATATAGATCCACACATCAAATCAATGCACGGATCACGCTAGTGTGGAGGTTTTAAATTCTTTGAAAACCACCTCTGATGGAAAATGCCAATAAAACTCTTTTTTCTTTTTTTTGGCAAATGCAATATATCTTAGTAGATAGTACATACTACTACTTGTGAATTGTGATTCCCTATGCTTATGTTTGGGCAAATTATTTTACCTATTCTATTTTATTTTTTTGGATAGTCAAAATGGTTTGAAAATAGTTAAAAAATGAGTAGAATGATTTGACTTTGTGAATTTTGAGGTGATATAAATGGTTGAGATTTAAAGATATTGTATCGGGATTTGGAAAGTTGAAAAAAATGGTTGAAAAAAAAATAAAATGAAATAGAATGGTTTATAAGATTAGAAAGTTGAATAATTCGAAATAATATGGAATATAATATAATGGTTTAGATAGTTTGCCCAAACATGAGTATATATTTCATAATAATCATAATTATAACTGGCCTTTACAGTAGTACATATTTTCTTAATCCATTGTGGATAAGATTTCAACGGTTGGTATTAAGGTTGTGTTGCATAAAAAAATTAATATTTGTTATAAATATTGTGAATAGTTGTGATAATTAGATTTTTTTATAAAAAAATAATATAAAAAATTTTTAAAAAATTAATTTGCGAGTAACTGCAGTAGAATTTAAAAATAAGTTCTGAGTTAATTCTTTAAAACAGCTTCTACATAGTAAATTATTAAAAAATCAGGTCAAAATTAATTTTAGCCTAGCTTTACTGCCTATTCTTGTAGAAATTAAAAACATTTTTTAAGAATACTACCAAACGATGCCTAAGCCTATTTTGTGTGTATACATATAAATATAAGAATATATACGTATAATAGTGAAATAGCTCTATTCTCTACAGTAACAACTTCCATTTCTAATATCAATGATCATGTTCTTTTGTGTAAATGATGTGAGTGTTACACTACACACCAATTTTCGCGACTTAGAATGCTTGAAAACTTTTTTGCAAGTGAAAAAGAGAGGTGGAGAGTTATTAGAGAGAGATGGAGAGGATCAAAACTCAAAAGGTTGTACTTTCATAGTTGTCCAAAGATAGTAATTTCAATTTTTCTAATCTATCTATTTGTATATATAATAGCGACTTTCGGAGTACATTTTTCCCCTCTGGATCTCACGAGATAAGATTAAAAAAAGTTAGTGGAGATAACTACTAAAAATGTTTCTCTTTTTTTTTTTTCCCTTTTATTTAACTTATAATAAATAAAAGATATGGGTCAGGAAACTATCACTACAAAAAAAACTAGAGTTTTAATGACAATCTTTAGTCACAATGGAAAAAAAAAATGAAATTAAATTATATTTTTATACACAATTTTTATTCACAAAAATTTCATTTACACGTGAAATTTATTATGAGTAAAAAGCAAAAAAAATGATTCTTTAACAAACTTTTAGGCACTCATTGATTAGTCTCGTTAAATTTTGATTTATAGTTAAAAAATTTCCTTTATACTCAGTAACAAAAAGTGAAGTTTTTTTAGTGTATGACCGCCTCAATTCAATTAGATTTTACCCAATTAAATCCTTCACATTTAGAATCATATTTTAAAAAGAGATTAATAGTACAGAAATGATGGTTATGTTATAAATAATAACAATATTAATTTAAAATTATATAATTACTGCTTTCGGAACTTGTATATGAAATTTAAAATTTTCTTAAAATATATTCTTAAACAAGCTATATTTTATGACTGTATAAGCTCGTTTGGACAGAAGTAATTTTAAAATATCATGATAAAGTCGTCAAAACACTAATTCCTAAAAGAAGAATTATAGTGAATATTCAATTTTTAACACTTAATTTAAATTAATACTTATTATTTTAAAAAATATAACAATATATTCAAGTGATTCTATTAATTACATAGTGGTAGCTGGTGGCAAATGACTTATACTCCGTTTCGTAATAAAGAAAGAAAATTGGATGGAAGGGGAATTATGAGGTGATAGGAAATAAGAAAGAAAGAAATCAAAGAAAATAGTTTTCTCTTTAGTTGTTCGGTATGCTAGGAGGGAAAGAAAATTATTAATCTGTATAATTACCATATTACCCATCTATTTTATTATTTAATCTTTTAGAAAATAGGTAAAAGAGTAATTACACTCTCTAATGTGTTGAAAAAAAAAAATTCTACTCACTTTTTCCTTCTAATATTGGAAGGATAAAAAATTGTGGGCCTCACTTGTTATTTTATCCTTCCTCTTTTCCTTTCCCTCCTCTTTTCTTTCTTTTCCTTTCCCTCCTCTTTTCTTTCTTACCAAACAACCTAATTGTATTTTTCATTCTAAAATCCACTCAAAGTTTTCCTTTTTTTTCCAATTTTCTGCCATACCAATTGGACTCTTAATGACCAAAAACATGTACAAGTAATTAATAAATTAACTAGTTTTTTTTTTTTTGAAGTGTTACATGTAATTACATATTGGACTCCACCATATACATTAATCTCTATTTTACGAGCACTAACGAGTAATCTAAGGGGTAGCCGCATGGACCACTAAGTACCTTGGACTCAACCACATAATATACACCTCCATGAAGGAGGAATGCACTCACCAAGATTTAAGCCTGTGACCTTAACCTCCGTATTGGAGGACTTTGCCACCTTAGCTAACTCTCGGGGTTCGTAATTAATAAATTAACTAGTTATTCAATTACTTTAAAAATTTAAGTATTTTTTTAATTATTGTATCAATTTTAAGTATTTCTCTACTTTACATTTCTTAAAAATTATGTTAACTAAGCTCGAAACAACATACAATTATCATTGTGGTTTGAAAATAAAAATGCAAACTATACAAAAAATATATATATTGTACTAACTCCTAATTACATATAACCCGTTAAGAGAATATAAAAAATTATAAATTATCCTTATTAAAATGTTGGGCTCATTTGTTAAATAGTCACTTAGAAATCTATGTTTTAAGAAAATGACCTAAGAATTTAAATATTAAGTTATTAGCCTCAAATCCAAATGAAATCTCATTTTTACCCCTCACCACTCTTTTTCCAACTTCATGTATCAAAGGACAAAAAAGTCAATACATATTGTCTAAAGGCTAATAACTTAATTATAACAAACTCAGGTCAATTCCTTAAAACTAAAGTAAAAAATAGGCCATTTACTTAATAATTTCTAAAATGTTAATATAAATAAATCATTGAAAATTTTAATTTATGAACAATTAATCGATTTATCGATTCTATGAACATGGATATTAACTGAAAAATACTATTTTATTAGATCAAGGTTCGTAATATATTAAAATACTTTGACTTGCATCATATAATTCCCCTAAAAAAATGTGATACTTAAAAGCTTTCAAGTCTCTATTTTGCTATTAATTAATTCACTATTCCATAATGAATGAACTATAGAGTACACATAAATGAGACATGGAAAAGAAAAAAACGGGAGAGAGATCGAGTCGGAAAGTGCCTTTTATTCTCTTTAGCTACAAGAATATTCCCTAAAAAAAATTTCTAATATTCACGGGACATTGTTTTTAGCAAATAAATAAGGGCAACGAATTGGTGGTTTTTTTTTTTTTTTTTTTTTGGCTAAAAAATAATTCTTGAAGATCCACAGTTTTAAGATGCGAAACCTACCCAAAAGTTAAATTCAACGGTTTAGAACAATTTATTTCAAAAACAAGAGAAAAAACACCACCAAAGAGAAATTTCCCACAAATAAGTCGAGGTTGTTTATAGATCCATTTTGTATAAACAAGGATAATTATTGTTGCCACCACAAAGGCTACAATATTGAATTGAATGCAACACGGTTTGAGAGGCAGAGAGAGAGAGAGAGAGAGATGAGTCCAAGTGTATTTGACTTTTTGTGAGCAACGAAGTAAATGCTCACTGCTGGCCATTTTGACTCTTCTAGATCAGAAAATCCTCTCTCTCTCTCTCTCTCTCTCTCTCTCTCTCTCTCTCTCTTTTGTATTTTACCTTATTTTAATCGGTCAGCGTGGACAGCTTATACATCTTCCAAGACCTCTTCTCTCTCTATATATACACCATCGGTGATAGACAACAAGGCAAACCCTGCCTTTGGACGCTTGTCCCCTCCAAATCTGTATTGTTTCTTTTGGTTTTGGAGAGAAAGCAAAAGCTAGGCAAGAGGTAGTGTGTTCCTGTGGAATAAATTCATCAATAACACACAAAAAAAAAAAAAAAAAACATCAGATCATATCATCACTAGTACTCTCTTTGATCTTTGTTTTGGTGATATATAATTCTCTTCATATATAACAATTATATATATATATATATTAATCACTATAGTTTTAGAGAGAGGATAAATAATGGGAAGACCACCTTGCTGTGACAAAGTTGGTGTGAAGAAAGGTCCATGGACTCCTGAGGAAGACATAATTTTGGTCTCTTATATTCAAGAACATGGACCTGGGAATTGGAGATCAGTTCCTACTAACACAGGTAAATTTTTACCTTATTAATTGTATATTTTTTATTTATTTGTTTTCTCTTTTTTGGAATTGGGTTTTGGTTTTTTCCTCTTTTTGGGTTATTTTTTTAATTTTATTTTTTATAATTAAGTATATGGGATTTATTTTATTTTTTTTTCAGGTTTGCTGAGATGCAGTAAGAGCTGTAGGCTTAGATGGACAAACTATCTGAGGCCAGGAATCAAACGTGGCAACTTCAATGATCATGAAGAGAAAATGATAATCCATCTTCAGGCTCTATTAGGCAATAGGTGAATATAAAATATCCCTTCCTTTTCACTACCCAAAATATAAAAATAAAAAATAAAAAATAAATCTTTATTGTTTGTTGAAGAGATTATCAGAAGGATGATGTATACCATGATGATTCTTAAATTTATTTCTTTAACAAATATTTTCCTTTTCTAGCTATTGTTGTGACCTTGTTCTTCCTCTTGGATATATATATATATATATATATATATATATATGATTAAAAATATATTAACGAATCCATCAAGATTCTGAACAATTGCAAATTGGGATTTTTTTTTTGTTTTTTTTTTTTGTTTTTGGTTGCTTATTGTAACACATCTTTTAATTTATTTAATTTTTTGACTTATTATTGCTTTCAGATGGGCTGCAATAGCGTCATATCTCCCACAGAGAACAGACAATGATATAAAAAATTACTGGAACACCCACCTGAAGAAGAAGCTGAGGAAGCTCCAACCAGGGCTCGATGGTCATAACACCCAAGATGGGCTCTCATCATCAGCCAATAACTCACCCCAAATCTCCAAAGGCCAGTGGGAGAGAAGGCTTCAGACCGACATTCACTTGGCCAAACAAGCCCTCTGCGAGGCTCTGTCCCTTGACAAGACAAATCACCACGATCATGATCATCATGATCATCACCATCATCACAACAACAACAACTTATTGGTCGAATCCAAGCCGTCCATCAACGCCTTGAGAACCAACACAACCGCCGCCACCGCCGACGATCGTCCTCAGCCGAACCAACCGTCGTCATCGTCGCCGGCCTACGCGTCGAGCGCCGATAACATCGCGCGGCTGCTGGAGAATTGGATGAAGGGGTCGGCGAATGTGGCTGGGCAGGGCAACCCGGCCGGGGCCTACCGTGGCGCCACTTCAAGCTCAAGCGATGAAGGGACGTCCACGCCACCTCATCATGATCATCATGGCTTTGATCACTCCTTGTTCAGCTTCGGCTCGTCGGAGGGCTCGCACGAGTCGCTCTCCGCCGACGAGGCCACCGCGAACCCGACGCCTGAGGCCGCCAGCCTCTTCCGGGGGGAGATGATCAGCGAGGCCGGCGGCGGCGGCGGCGGCGGCGGGCAGGGACAGCAAGCGCAAGCCCCTCTCACGTTGCTTGAGAAGTGGCTGCTCGATGATGGTGCTGCGGCTCAAGGGCATGAAGACCTAATTCACATGTCGCTAGAAGATAGTGTCTCACTGTTTTGAAGTGAAAATAAGGAAAAATAAAGCTCAAACTCAAAAGGGTTTTAGGTCTACTTTGTTGATCTTGTGGATATAGTTGGGTTGTTTCAGCACCTTGTAGAATTTTTTTTTTTTTTTTAGCCTAAGCGGATCATAAAAAGGATACATAACACTCCGGTTACTCACTGAAGGAAACAGGGAAAAAAAAAGAAGTGTAAATTAAGATGTATGTTACAAGTATATCCGATCATCATGCTATATGCAATGTACTAGAATAATGATATAAAGTTTGAACTTTCTTTTTCCTTAGAAATATTTGATAAATCTTTGTAACATGTCTCGTTGATCATCTTTTCTCGCTATTGATCATCTATGTAGTTAGTTCATGTTCCTTGAAGAATCCCAACTAGCGTTATCATACTTAACTCAAACAATTTAGCAGAGGGAATTTAAGTGAGAGTAGTACTAAGCAATAAGAATTTTTGAGGACCATGTGTATAGAGCCCACTAATCATATAATACGACAAAATAAAAACCCAAGGTCAGAGAAACTGGTTAATTATAAATCTATCTATTGAAGATTAATACAATTCTTTAGTGACTTGAATACTAGTTGTATGGTACTACTCATTTATGGTTGATTAGATAGCAATCCTTATTATCAGCAGGGGAAAAAAAAATCCTGTCGGCAGAGAAAAATATGGCTTCACATATTTCAATTAAGTACTGTTGTTGTTTGCTAATATGCATAGACATGTAAATAACACTAGCTAATTTTAAGACATATAATATGTTGTCAGAAAGGGAAAATTGCCTCCTTTAAGTACTATTACAGGCTCAATTCAACATTCGCTAAACAGAACAAGTTAGTTAATTACTTAATTTTGTTCTCTCTCTATATATATTTGTTAATTTTGACTCTTCTATTTAAGTTTGACGGTATTAATGACTGATCTTATAAAACAGCTATTGTAGGTTTAATTATACGTAAGCGTAATTGCTTAGCATCTAACTCTTTCAATGCCTATTATTAGGCTCCATATCCTGGATATTATTCATCAAAAAGATAATATTATGTGTCAATATATATATAAATGAGTTTGATCAACAGTACAGTACTTTTTCTTACTAGAGATTAAATTTCCTCATTCAAGAGTACTGATTAACCAGGCAAATGCATATCACAAGCCAGCTATAGAACCGACAGTTTAAGAAGAAGCTCTTTATTACATGTACTGTTTCCTATAAGTATCTTCTTAACTGACTTGAAGTCTCTTGGCCAGATTTGACATGCACAATTTAGAACTCCTTTTAACACTTTGAACTAAACAAATAACTAATATTTTTTAATTATAACTAATTAATCTTATTTGCATATAGTTAGCGTGAAGTACATGTACATGCTGTCATCTATAACTATGCCTACATAAGGGATTGTATAAATATTGAAAAAAATAATAATGAATACGTATTTAATTAATGATAGATCGTTCAAAATTAATAAAATATTTATAAACCCTATATATATACATATGAAGAAACTACTTCTTAAGGACACAATAATTCTTTTGTTTCTGAAAGGAATGACAGAGCATGTATACGCTATTAATAAAGTAAACTACGTTCAATAATATTAGTATACTTGATGATGACTAACACTAAGAAGTAAGAAGGATTAGAATATGTATAAGAGGCTGGAAATTGTATTCACATTAATTAGAGTACTTTAGTAGCTAAATTAACACACTGCTGTTTTCGTTGTAAGCAACGTGACCACTTATATAATAGTGAAATAAAGATGATACATGTAACATCACTTCATATTTGAGTGCAGCAAATTAATGTGACAATTATGTTTTTATAATTCAAAGATGTGTACTATATATACATTAAGTGTTGGGTTTTTTTTTTTTTTTCAGCCACAGACTATAACTAACTCCAACGTATGCTGCATTTATAAACGCAAACGCAAATACACGTTTGTAGTCTCAAAATATCAGCTCCAACCACACACTATTCTCATACTCAAAATGAGTTTTGTGAATAGTGTAACACCAAATACTTGTGTTTGGGAAAACCATTATAGTCATTTTTTACCATTCCAAATGGTTTGAAAATGGTTTGGAAAATGGTTTGACTTTGTAAATTTCAAGGTGGTATTAATGGTTGAGATTTAAAGATATTATATAGGGATTTGGAAAGTTGAAAAAAATAGTTGAAAAAATTGGAATGGAATGGAATGGTTTGGAGGATTGAAAAAAGTGAAAAAATAGAATGGAATGGAATGGAATAGTTAGAATGGGTGGGGCAAACGGGGAGAGTTACTTCAACAAACTCATTTTTTGTTTAAGTTTTGTTATTTATAAAATAATCCCTTAATTTTAAGATATTTTTATTTTGATCTAAAGTATAATTTTTAAGCAAGATTTATATTGATTATTTGATTTTAATATATTTAATTTTTTGTGTTTGATTTATTTTAAAAAAAAAACTCATCATTTTTAATAATTTATCTTAAATACATATCTACCATTTTTAGCTTTTCTATTTGTGTGTTGTAACGCAATTTTTTTTAATTTAATGAACGTTTATTTTAGGCAATGACATAATTTTATTTGGAATTAAATTGTCAAGTAATATTTTATTTTAGCTAAAATAGTCTAATAATAAATAATTTTTATTAAGTTATTGTGAAAGTAAAATATAAGTGGGTCTAATTTGTAAAGTTGATAAATATAAGGCTATTATTGAAAACTAATATAATAAGTGGTATGAGAAGGAATATACTCAGAATATTTCATTTGATGTTAAAAATAGTGTAATAAGTTGAAGATAAATTACTGTTTGATGTGACACTTACTGCATTTTAGTATTGAGAATGAAAAACTAGGTTGGAGATGGCCTAAGAGTGTGTGCATGTTTTCATGTGATTTGTAAGAAAACATTGAAAGATAAAGTCTCACGTGGAAGATTTATATAGGTAATATGCTCCTTATAATTGGGAGCTTTCTTAGTGGGTCTGTGCAATTAGTTCAAGCCAAGAGAATGTCATTTGACACACTCACATACACACGCCCGCGTGCAAGTGTGAACGCAAGCACGGTCATGGAGAGGCGTGGCATTGTGCATGCGTGTGCGTGTGTTAGCAATGATGCTGCAAAGATGCTATTTGCACTTTTAGGTGCAAGTGTGGGACTTCCAATATGGGCAACACATATCGCTTGATGCATTGGATTGGGCGATTGCCAATATCCCATTTATCAGGCAAAAACTCACTGCCCAATTCTAGCGATATATCGCCCATTGAAGAATGCAATATTAGTCAGTGACGATTATTGGTCGTTTTTTATCGTTAAAACATGGTATCTTAAGGCCTTTTCGTGTAGAATAGCATCTAAGATTCATTCCTAAGTTGTGAGAAATACACATAAGTAATATAAAAAAGTTTTCCTAACAATATTCTTTCTTAAAATAAGATTTTAACAAGTGCTTTGGTGCAAATCTAATTAAACCTTGTCGTATACTAGGGGTGGCAATTTGGGTCCGGACACGAGACACGACACGAACACGACACGAAATAAACGGGTCTGGGTCCACCCTTAATGGGTCTGGGTCTTAAACGGGTCGACACGATTAACACGATAATTAAATGGGTGAACACGACACGAACACGAAGACACGATTAAGAACGTTAAGACACGATTAATAAATAATTTTTAATATTTATATATATATTCTTTAATTTTATATTCATTCTTATAAAATAGAACAACATATTTTGTTGATTTAGTTATGTTATATATTTTGTTGATTGGTTTTGTTATTTTTTTCTTTATTGGGCATACAATCTTGTTAGTTTTGTTGTTGTGTCTATGTGTTGAATTATCTTTTTATTTTAATTTAGGTCATAAATGAGTTTAAAATTTAAATGAGTCGTATATGGATTGTAATACCATTAATATATGTTTATCATTAAGATACGATTATTAAATGGGTCTTAATGGGTCGTTAATGGGTAACACGACAAGACACGACACGAACACGACACGACACGATAAGTAAATACTACTAAATGGTTTGGGTCGGGTCTGGGTCCAAAAAAAAGTCAACACGATAAGACACGACACGAACACGACACGAGACACGAATTGCCACCCCTAGTAGTATACGAGAGTATTTGCTGAATATACAAAAAGCACTCAAGAGGAAGCAAATAACGCTTAAGGAAAGCGTTTCGTACATGCTTCAAGCCTACAAGTTCTGTAGTCTTTATTGTTGCATTCGTACAAATTATAAGCTTTGTTCACTCAATCGATGGATCCCGAATCTTTCGTTGCCACCATTAAATTCATGAACCAAGACCTCTTGAAATTGGACCGCTTCAATGGAACTAATTTTATCTACTGACAAGACAAAATGGAATTGGATCCTGAAAACTCTAAAGATCTTCTACGTCCTTGACCCAAATTTGGAGCCAATTGACAAAGACTCTAATGAACTCAAGGTAAAGTGCAAGAAGTAGAGTGACGGATTTAGGACTGATGGAGAGACTGAGTTGAAGATGAACTTATTTGTCGTAGCCACTTCCTTGATACCCTTTCCGCCCGCCTCTACAATCTCTACATCGAGACGCAATCGACAAAAGAGATTCAAAACGCCCTAGAGTTCAAATACAAGACTGAGGAGAAAAAGAAAAAGAAGTCACTACAAGAAAAATCCTTGGCGGCAACCAAAAAAAAGTTGGTCGCTGATATTTGTATCGGCAACCAAAATTGATATTAATTTGGTCAAGTAAAGTTAAAATTTCCCCGAAATTGGTCGTCAATATTTTAACATTAGCGACATAATTAATAACAATATGCGCGATCAATTACTTGGTGTGAAAAATTTTTCGCCCCTAAATATTATCGGCTAGCAAAACTTGGTCGTGGATTATTTTCGCTAAAAAATCCCCGCCAAGTGAAAATTCCCGAGAAAGTCAATATTTTTTTGCAACCAAACTTGATCGCCAGTAATTTTCGAGCAATGACGTACCTGCCAAAGTGATAATATTACCAACCAAGCGATAAATTTTTCTTTTTTTTTTTAGTTTTATTTACTACTATAAATTTCTTTTTGTTTTTTGTTTTTTGTTTATTTTTATTTTCCAAGCCTTGCTATTGGCCTTACCGCCTTCGCCGTCTACTGTCTCGTGGCTGCCACAGATTCGTTGCCACTAAGTTATTATCTTCTCTTTTCTATTACGAATTTTTTTTATTAATAAGTAATTATCTTTTTTTAGCCAACCCCCGTCATTGCCCGTACCCGCCACCGCGCACATATCTAGTGGTGAAAACTGTACGGAAACAGAATTTCAGTTCCAGTTTTTCACTGGGAAATGGAAAAGAAAAACATAATTTTTGTTTTTTCCAAAAACAAAATGGAATTTCATTTATGTTTTACCGTTTTTCGTTTTACTGTTTTCAATTTTTTTTTAATTCCAACGGTCTTATGACCGTTGAGGATATCCAGTGGTTAGATTTTAAAAATAAAAAATAAAAATAACAACTGAAAACAAAAATTTCATTTCCTTTTAAACGAAAACATATTTTTTGTCTCTGCAAAATGCGGAAACAAAAATTCTGTTTTTGTTTTTGTTTTTGTTTTTGTTTTTTTTTTTTTGCGAAAAAAGAATTCTATGTCCAATAGAAATGGAAACGGAAACAAAACTCCCGTTTTTGGCTTTTGGATTTATACCACTATACATTTCCCTTGCCGCCACATACTTGTCGATCCCATAACCCTGACGCCGCCGCTGTTGCTCCAAAGGCGGGGTTTATTTGGATTTGGAAATGGTTTTTGGCTATGGTTAATGGATTTGTGAATGTGGTTTGTAAATTTGTTAGCGATGTTGAATATATATTTGTTTATATTAATTTAGTTTAGTGAATGTGGTTTATATTAATTTGGTTAGTGAATATGTAGAAATGTAACTTGTTGAAACATAATATGTTTATATTAACATTGTTTGGTGAATTTAGGCTAGTGAATGTGTTGGATGTGTTAGCTTAGTAAATATGGGTTTTTGAATGTGGGTCAATGAATGTTTTGAAATGTAATTTGTTTATATATGTAAGTGTGTTGAAAGTGTTGCAAGGCAATTAAAATAAATTTTTTTAGGTTTATATGTTCATTTGAGTGTTAAGTTTGATGTGAAATGACATAAAAATAGGTAAATGACACCTTTTTAGATGGAATTGATACAGAAACGACAATCTTTGGTAGAAAATGACACTGTTTGGTGGACAACGACAGTGTTTAGTAGAAAGCGACACTGTTTGGATGAAAACGACACTGTTTCATAAAAACGACACTTTTAGTAGAAAGTGGCATTGCTTGGTGGAAAACGACACTGTTTGGATTTATATTTGTATTTTCCAAATTATTACACATTTCAAAATATAAAAAAATAATAATAAATTAGATTAAATGTAAAAAAAATACAAAAATACGTATAATTGCACATTTCAAAATATAAGAAATAAATTAAATGTAAAAAAAAAGAATATGAGCGACCAAACTTTCATAATCCATAGCGACCAACAATTCGTCGCTAATACTCATTATTAGCGACCAAAAAATTGGTTGCCGATAGTCATTACCAGCGACAAAACAATTGGTCACTGTTGCTAATTATTAATGACAAACAAATATTTTGAAATGTTGGTCGCCGATATTATTTGAATTTAAAAAGACGGACAATATGTCAACCAAAATATCGACGAATATGGTGACCAAAATTTTGGTCGCTCATTTAGTCGCCGATAATTTTTGGCGACCAAAATACTATTTGCAGCAACCAAAATTTTGACTGACGATAATGACAATTGCTGTAGTGAATTCCTTATATCTAAGTACTTTGATTTTAACATGCTTGACGAGAAACTAATTCTTGCACAGTGCATGAATAGTATGTGATTGTCAACAAATTGAGGGCAGTGAAGATTGAGATTTTGAATCTTTTCATGTTGGTGCAATTATTGCGAAATTATCACCATTTTGGAAGTGTTATCAGAAGAAAATTCTTCACAGTTTTGTTGTAGTTTTTCTATCAAAACTACACAAAAATTATTGTATTTTTCACGTGAAACTACAACATTCAGAATTCTTAAAATCTATACTTATAAATCTTACATCTCGTGAATACAAAATATGGCAATTTATAAATCGTAACGATAATTCCCAAATAATAATAAATTTTTCTAATATATATATACATATATATATATACGAAATATTCATTGAAATATCATGAGCGTACGGAATCGAGTTATCACAATTGAGTCAAGACCAAATCAATTAGCTTAAGAGATGATAATCTTTCAGATAAGAGGTTCTATTTTGTTATTTATTTGAAGCTTGATCGACCTTGAAAGCTCATTGTTTTATATTTCCATTTGTTGAAAACCTGAGCTAACATCCACGTACTGTTTTATCTTCCAGACATTCTTCGAACACACATATTAGTGCATAATCTCAATGTTTTTTTTACTATTATTAAAACTAAGACATTTCGATCATGGTCCAACAACAATTTCAACTTATATATTACTAGTTTTAGATATGTGCCTTAGGCACATATCTTTTAGTTGGTAAAATTTATCAATTAATAATTTAAATATTATATAAAATTATATTAATAATTTTTTTTATTTCTCATTAGTTCATATAAAATTGTGTTACAATTATTTATATTAAAAATGACATCCAATCACTTTAATTATATATGCTTCAAATATGTAATATTTAGCTCATTAATATAAAAATCATGATATTTTGATATTAAAAAATATGAAAGATTAGGCTTTTATAGCCTTTTTAGGCCTATATTTTAAAAATTTAGCCACAGTTCCACGAAATTAAAGAATTAACAATTTTCATAGTATATATATATATATATTAAATATTATTTTTATTAGCATAGTCACAAGTTCATGTAATACACGGAGAAAAAAAAAAGTCTTGTACAGTAAAAATTTAGACAAATAAAAGATATTTGTATTATATTTTTCATATAATATGTGTATATACAAACATATACATGTAACAAATAAAGAATGAAAGGAACAAAAACAATGAAAATCAATAAAATAAAAGAAAATAGTGAACAAATTTTGTCTAACTTTTTTTTTCAAATACCCAATTTATTGTCATTGTAATTTAAGACCAATATTTTTTTTTAAAGAAATACTTATATGATATTATTTATGTACCAATAATATATATATATATATATATATATATATATATGAAGATTGAAAGAATATGATAACATAAATCTATCATATTTTTACTTCACAAAAGTTTTAATTTAGTATCATTTAATTAATCATTTGAAATATATTAACATGGTTATTTCAAGGTTATATACCATGTTTAGCATACTACACATATTACAAAAATATTATTTTGATATTAAAACAATATGATATACGTGAAAAACAATTCACAAAATAAATAGACAAATTCCATTTAAATGTTAATAAATAAATATTATTTGGTCTTTTTATTATTATCAATTAATTGAAATAAGCAAGAAAGATTATAAACTGAATTTCAAAATCAAAATAAATAATAAAAGAAGTAAAAATTATTATATATATCACCATTCTCAACCCTTGGATGAAGTGTAAGCATAAAATTACAACCATTAGATAAACCACCATTCTCAACCATTGGATGAAGTGCAAGCACAAAATTACAACCCTTGGATAAGAGACCATGACACCTTAGCATACTGCACATATTACAAAAATATTATTTTGATATTAAAACAATATGTATATATTGATAGATCCATAATATGATATACGTGAAAAATAATTCACAAAATAAATAGACAAATTCCATTTTAAATGATAATAAATAAATATTATTTGGTCTTTTTATTATTATCAATTAATTGAAATAAGTAAAAAAGATTATAAACTGAATTTCAAAATCAAAATAAATAATAAAAGAAGTAAAAATTATTATATAAATCACCATTCTCAACCCTTGAAGCACAAAATTACAACCATTAGATATTAAATTTATGTTATCGTATTTGTTTCATTAAGAAGACATTGTCAAGTGTCTAGCAAAAGAAAAACAAAAAAAAAAACAAAAATACATTGCCAAGTGTCTTTTTTTTTTTTAATTTATAAATCCATGCAACTCCAACTATTAAGTAATTTTAACCCTTAGATCAAATGAGATGGACGGAGAGGATAGTGGACCATGACATGCGGCTTGCTTAGAAATTGTATACTCACTCTTTTTAGGTTTAAGATACGTATTTCAACATCACAAGAAAACACCATATGGAAATAACAAAAATGGAGGAAAAGAAGATAATGGAGGGATAATAATCATTTTGTTGCCGTGATCACCTAATATTGGTCAAGGACATCTAAAGGTTATTGTTTCTAGGTAATAAAAAAAAATTAAGGATTTAGCCAAATTTTTAATTTTTTTTAAGGACGAGTCATAGTTTCACGAAATTAAGAAATTATTCATTTTTATCGTGTAACAAAATTTGTTACACATTTATCAAAATAGTATAAAAAATTATACAAGCAATGGTTATAGTGTTCTCTCTTTTAAAAAATGGAAAGGGCAGAAGGAGGACAATTTGAAATGTGGAATGTATCTATATAAACGAAAAAAATTATAAATAATAACCATTTTCAGTTTGATTTTAAAATTAGTCAATAGTTAAAATATGAAAAAAAAAATAGTTGATCATGAATTTATTGCACATAATTTTATTACTTTTATGTTTCTTTTAAATTTTGTTATGATTATAAATTTTCTTACCAATATTGACTGTTTCTTAGATGTCTACTGTTTAAAAGTCTACATTCTAAGAGGCTTATTTATTTAATAATTTACACAAAGTATAAATATATATATTTATATATATTTTTGTATATGTATCGAAATTTTTACAGCATAGTGTGTAACTTAGGTATCATAACTTTTTTTTATTATTATATTTAACTCTAATTTATTGCCAACGATAAGTTTAATACTCTATTATTGTGATAGGTTTAGACAAACTAGCTATTTTCTTGTCATCTCTTATTCCTTTATTTTTTCTTATATTACAACAAAGTTAGACACAAGCATGCGCATCATAGACAAGCCCTCATGCCATCTTATCTTAAATCTTTTCTTTAACAAATCCATATCTCACAATGATTTTTTTTTTCTTCTTAATTTAAAAGAAGCGGAAAAGAAAAAGGAAAAAACAGAACATCTACACAAGACAAAACAAGGTTGGCTTGGTCCAATATAGTATATACTATCACTTACGCAGGGACATCCTAAATCAGCTTTTTAATGTTTTCTAATCGTGGGCACCATTTAATTGATTATTAGTAGTGTAGATTAGTCCTCTATAATTATTAATTATTAGTATCACCTTTCGGCTTTTACACGATTATTCTTTTTTTTTTTTTTTTAATTTTTGATAGGCACTAGCAAATTAGCAATGTTGTAAGGAGCACTTTTACACTATGTTTGGTAAGGTAAAAAAGAAGAGGGAAGGAAATGGGTGAAAAGAAATTTAGATGGACAATAAGTAATGCACTTGTTTAGTAGGAAGGACAATAAAAGATAAAGGAAAAGATAAGAGAAAAAAGTTTATGTAGAGCTCACCATTTTTTATCCCTTCACTCATGGATGAAAAGCTTTTATCACCTCATCCAAATGCAAAATTACACTTTTATTCACATTTTAAAATTAAAATAATAGAATAAATGGATAAGATGGTATTTGTTTAATATAAAATTTTCAAAACCTTCTTCACATACCAAAGGCAACACTAAAAGGAAATTTTTTTTTTATTTTCTATCACCTCATATTATTCTTTACATCTAATTTTCTTTTTCTGCTATCAAACAGACTCGAAACGAACTACAAGTCTTTTTATTTATTTATTTATTTATTTTGTCATATAGCTTATAAAACTATGAGTTGAAGGGTAAGCCTCGAGGCGCACTGAGGCGTACGCCTAGTGAAGTTAGAAAATTAGGTTAGGGATTCAATATAATTGAAATTTTCTAAGAAAACTATGCAAAAACAAAAACTGAATTTTTTTTTTCTTTTTCTATAAATTATTAAGAAAATATTCATTATTTAAAGTATGATTTTAACAAATAGCCATTGTTTCAGAATTTTAAGAAAGTAGTTATTCATAAATTTTATTACAGCAAAATTTTATATGTATTTTTGTTATGTAAGAAACTTTTTAATTAGGTAATAAATTTTCATGGGTATTTTTTTAATTTTTTGAAACTATATTCTAAAAATATACCTATAAAATGATTAAATACCTAACTGACCCTAATTTCTATACTGTTTTAGAAATACATATATTTTTTCGTATTCGTTATTAATCAAGTAGGTAATTATTTATTTAGTATTAGTAAATATTTTATTTTAGTTTTATTTGGTGATAATTACGTAATTATACTTGCTGAAAAACTCAAAATTTTGGCCAAATTTGAAATTAACCCTTGTTTTTACATCGTTATGTAAAGAACCTAAATGCTAAAGAATTGTTTGTCAAAATGTTCGAATTTAACACATGCTTTTAAAAAGTGTCAAATAATATATTATTTTGAACAAATATTTGACTTTCGTAGATGGCAGATAAAAAAATATCGAGAATTTGATCAAATGTCAAGTTACTGAAAAGTGACAAAAAATATAATATTTTATAAAAATTAATAATTTTCAAAAACATGTTGACCGGAAGTGGTATTTGTCAAAAACAAAAAAAACAAAAAAAAAA
Source organism: Boehmeria nivea var. tenacissima (assembly GCA_018132145.1). Classification (NCBI taxonomy): domain Eukaryota; kingdom Viridiplantae; phylum Streptophyta; class Magnoliopsida; order Rosales; family Urticaceae; genus Boehmeria; species Boehmeria nivea. Next base: position 7,993,655 of record CM030882.1, read on the forward strand.
ATAGGTACAACTATATTTTTGCAATTCCCCCGTTTTGCAAATCTTTTTACCAAAGCCCAAACGAATGAAAAAGATCCAAACAAACTAAAAAGGTCCCAAATCATCTTATAGGCCTAGCTAGCTGAGATTGGGCCTCAAAAGTGTTGAGGCTATAGACTATAAGCCGTACAACTCGGCATTGGAGTAGGGACGGGAATTTTGAAAAATGATACTTTAGGTCAACTTATTTTGTAAAATAAATACCACTTTAAATAAAAATTTGTAATTTATGTCACTTTTTAGTCCATTTGACCGAATTGCCCATTTTTTCCTCACAATTCACAAATGAGAAAGACAATAAAGAAAGGAGGGTAACATAGTAGTTTATTATCAGAAAAAAATGACATGACATGCAATAGTAACATTAACTGTTAATTTAAATGTCAAATGTGGCATGAGATCAAACTTTCTCAAGTATTATTATAGGGATGCATGAAAGTTCTTGAAAAAATTTGATTCAATGCCATTTCAAAACTCGAGTCATAATCCTTGCAAATTATGTTATTTTTTTATCAGCAAATTGTTATTATCTTTCCTTCTTAGCTTTTTCATTTATAAAAAAAATAAAGGTAATTTGGTCAAAACTGTTGCTCAAAGTAACATAGATTTCAAAATTTATTTTACATTGGTAATCTTTAAAACATGACTACACGTTATCTAGAAGTGACATTTAAAAAAAATTCAAAATTCTTATTTAGCTACTAACAAAATGTACACGTTATGCGCGTTCAAAACAACGTATGATTTCTTCCATAAAATAGAGAGGGAGATATATAAAGAGTGAGAGATGAGGCAAAAGAAGAAAATATTAAAAAATAAAATAAAAATTATTGCAAAAAAAGGATAAATGAGAGAGAAATTGTAAAAACTCTCATAAAAATTTGTAACAAAGCCCCTTAGAATTTGTGTAAAGCCCCCCAAACAAGTCCCTATGTGCAATTAAAAGAAATTTTAGAGCTTGTTACGTGTCAAGTTCGGGTGAAGCAAAGTTTTTAAAACTCGAGTATCTCAGAATATATATTTAGATTACCCACAGAAACCCACCAACGATATAACGGGTATGGAGACTCTATTCTTAATAAGAGGATGTGGTTGAGGATGAAAATCATACCCATGTGGGTGATAAATTATTATTGAAACTTAATATATATATATATATTTTAATTAAATAACCTAAAGTATAAAATTTATATTACAAAAAAACTCATGAAAAAAACCGTAAAAATTGGATAAAATACATGTGATACTTATTATATTTATCAGTCCAAAACGAGAAATTATAAGAAATGACCATTTTATTTAAGTGATTTAAAAATAAGGTCTATATTTTTAATTATTAACAAAATAATCATCAAATGATTACAAATGATGAAATTCATTTATGAATCTTGCAATTAAATCATGATTATTGTTTTAATATGCATTATTTTTTGAAAAACCCATTTAAATTTAGGCTATTTTTGTAACTTATCATTCTAAAATATTGGGCACTTATTTAAATCGAGTCGGAGATTTTCTTGAATAATTTTTGACGGAGTATTTTGCCATTACAAAATTGAATCAGTTTGATCTCTCTTGACGTGGCGTGATCGTGTGTGAAGCTGTACGAGATTACACTGTGGCGCGAAGCGTAGTATCACCTTTTTGTTGCCCCAAAACTCAAAAAGCAAAAGCCACAGACAGAGAGAGAGAGAGAGAATGGAATCGTCGGGACAATGGTTAGAGAAAGCGTTGGGCGATCTGTGCCAGAAGATGGAGTCTGGTCTGGCTTTGGACTCCGACATGATCTCTGGCTTAGTCTCGTACTGCGAGTTCGCTCATCCCAGAGACGCCAAAGAATATCTCGACGTATTATCTCTCTCTCTCTCTCTCTCTCTCTACTTTTCATTCTTCGAATCGATTTTTCGTGACTCGAATTTGGTATTCATTGCAAGTCTTGAGCTTCTTATATTTGCCAAATTATTATTGTGTAAAGTAGGAATTTCATTTTTCCCTCTATATATATATATATTTTTTTTGACAATTAGGTGTTTTTGTTTTTCTGTATTTCTGTGAAATTTTGGTTCAATTAGACAATCGAGAGGGAGTGATTAACTTTGTTAAGTACGGATGAATTGATAGTTATTACATTTGATTATCTTCCTCTGTAGAATATTATTGGGGAAGAGGCTGGAAGAACTGTGATCGATGAGTATTTGCGGCGAAGAGGACTCTCAGAACCCTATGACACCACACAAGATGTCCCAACATCGCAATTCCAGGCTTACGTGAAGCCGCCGTCGGATAAAGGTTCGGTCAGCGCAGCGAAAAAGCCATCGAGAGCACCGAAAGCCGTCGCAGTCTCCGGTCATCAGGCGGAACCAAGCAAGAGTATGGTTTCGACTAGCCGGGTTTCAGCTGAGAACAATGGTAATAGTAGCAATACGAATGGAAGAAAGAAGAAAGCTGGTAAAGTTGTTTCGCTCGCGGAGGCTGCAAAAGGGTCGATCGTTTTCCAACGGGGAAAGCCGTGCTCGTGCCAAGCCCGTCAGCACCGGCTCATAAGCAACTGCTTGTCTTGCGGCAAGATCGTGTGCGAGCAGGAGGGAGAGGGCCCTTGCAACTTCTGTGGCGCGCTCGTGCTAATGGAAGGTAGCAAATATGCTGGTTTAGATGAAAGCTTGCCAGCCTTGTCGGATGCCGAAGTAGCTGCTGAAGCTTATGCGAAGAGGCTTGTCGAGTATGACCGAAATGCCGCAGCACGTACGACTGTGATTGATGACCAAAGCGATTACTATGAAATTGAAGGGAATAGCTGGCTGTCAACAGAAGTAAACGGAACTGCTTGTCGGATTGTAGATTCATGCTTGTATCAGTGTTTTCCATATTCTAATTTTAACTGGCTTTTTCCCACTTTCAGGAAAAGGAACTCTTGATGAAGAAGCGAGAAGAGATTGAAGAAGAAGAGAAGGCGAAACGAAATAGAGTCGTCGTGACTTTTGACCTAGTTGGCCGCAAGGTTTTAAATCTTTTCAAACGAGCTTCCGATTTTTGTTTTTTCGTTTTCGTATATCAAAGTTCTTGGTTCAATTTTTTTTTCATTAAACTATTAGTAGTTCTTTATAATCTTCTTAAATAACAAATACAAGTAGTCTTGTAACTCAATTGACTAGATAATCTCTTCTGATTACTTAGATGAACCCTCATTAAACTTTTCATAATTATCTTATCAATTGACCAAAAGCCTTAATTTCTTATACCAGTCAAGACATGATTAATTTCTCTATCAAAGATATTTGTATATGCTTCCATAACTTGTTGGCTAGTATACTACAGTGACGACGTAAAACACTCTTGAAACATCATTTGAAACCAATGTTTGGCACAAAAAAAAAAAAAAAAAATGCCCTGACATAATTAAATAGATTATTTCACATTTCCCATCTCATTCTTCCTATATAAACATCTAATGTTTATGATCTTCAGGCAAGCAGTAATTATGAACTCCATGATTATTCCCTCAAATTTTCATTGGAATGCTGATTTGGTGCTTTATTGTTCGCATCGACTTGAGAATTTTCCTCACATTGCTTGCGGAAGGTGCTCTCAATTCCTTTATTTTTCAGTATTACATTTTTGGTTCCTTGCAGGTCCTTGTAAACAAAGATGAAGTGGAGGAACTAGAATCGATGAACGGAATATTGAGACCATCAGATGAAAGAGAACTGAATAGGATCAAACCAAACCCGACAGTTAAAGTCCAACCGATCTTCATGGATCTAGGTCCCACGAAGAAGAATCCTGCCAAAAGTAGTAGGCAGTCGAATAAGGCCCTCGCAAACGGCTTGTGTTTGGAGATCACTGGAAGGGTACAGCACGATGGTAACGAGCTGAAGTATTTGATGACAAATAACCAGTCGGAAACGGATTCGAATGCGAAGTTTTTGAAAGGATCATCATCGAGCGGCAGTGGAGTTATTAATCACGACAACTATAGTGCTCTTTAGGTTATTGGTAAAACAAATGTTGATCTTTGCTACGAGTTGGTTGAGCTTCACCGGCATATGGCTGTTTTTACTGGCTTTTTTGGAGCAAAAATAGGAAGTGGAATTCTGAGGAAACCAAGGTTGTAATTCACTTAAATTGCCAGCTAAAATTTTGAACTGTCCAATTTTAAAAGAAAATAACTTGTTAAAAGTAAGCAAGGGTAGCTTCTTTTCTTTGTCATTTTTTTTTTTTTTGGGGCTACTAAGCATGGGTAGCAATTTATACTTCTTGAAATTTTTTTTTTTCTTTTTCCTAACGATTTATTTATATTTACTTGATTTTATATTTTTGCTGAGAAATACCAATACTTCGCTAGAGTTTTTGTGAGTAAAGTTGGATTTGTTTATGGGTAGTAAATACACTGTTTTATACCATCTCTCTCAACCATATATAAATTAAAAAAAATTATTTACTCAAATGAAGGAAAAAAGAAAATAAATTATTTACTCATATGAAGGAAAAGAGAAATTGTGGTTATTTTTTTGAAAAACAGCATCCAAAATGACTATTTATCTAACTCATTCTATATTAAATTTGTTTTTTACAATACAATACTGTATTTTAAATATACTAAACGCAGTAATGTAATTTTTAATAGAATATGACGAGCTTATACATGGCACATTTATAAAGGATAACATGGAAATATCTCTCTGGTTTGTCTTGATACTAAATGAGTATTTGTTTTATATCATGGTAATGTAATTATACAAAATGAACTCTGGTTTTGATCGATGAATATAAAGGATATCATGGAATATCTCTCTCGTTACTCTACTCGCTAACTTTTAAGTTGGATTGAGCTAAGATTAGATTAAATATGTGGCCACCTAACCAACCAACCCATGTGCTTCAAATGCTCAACTAAATTAAAACCTTGCTCATGATATGCACAGGGTTGGTCCAATCATGATCATTACTATAACGGATTGAAATATCTGAATCGCGTGGCCTATGGACCCCGACCAGAAGTTGCATGTCTACCCTAATCATTCCTTCTTTTTGGTTGTTTGAGCTGATTATAAAATTTTGTTTTCCATGACCTTACATTACAATAAGATGTCAAAACGGACCAGGCCTAGCGAGCCGGTATGAAGTACGGCACGATTATAAGAGATACGACACGATGCGACACGATGATTAAAAATGAATATAGAAACAACATTATGACTTACGAGGGCAGATTTGAACATGGTTTTAAGACACGAAACGCGCCCAGGTATCGACACAAAACATGTAAAATACGAATTATTAAATGGACCGGATTATTGGGAAATTCCAATCAGTCTGTGGCACTGTGGCAGTCGAAGTTGTTCCCTTTGAGGTATTTGGTTGAGCAACACAATCTGGTAGGTTTTATTAGTCAAATAATACACAACTTTAAACTGGTTACTTTTGTATCCCAAGACCCCATATGTTTTTCATGTTTGTCCTCATCGTGATAAATCTCCCGACAATGGGAGATTCATTTAATATATATAGGCAATGGATATTTTAATAGTCACTTGGTAGCTACTCATAAGTTCACTCTCAAATCATGAAGCTTACCGACATTCTATTCTATTCCTTCGTTCTATTATTATACATGATTCTTTCTACACTTATGTGTCAATTAATATTTCGAACATGACAGGGATAATATCGAAATCTCCTCCAACTTGTGATTCTCATAAGAGTGTGGACATATATATATATATATCATAATTATTTCTATTTATTTTGCAGAATTACAAAATTTAACAACCTCGGAATGGTATAAATTGTTTTCAATATTATATATAGAACCTCTATATTTGTTAGACACAATATTTACAAAAATATATTTTTTTTAAAATTAGATATTCTCATATATAAAGTTGGGTCAGTTAAGGATTTAGCCATTTTGCAATATATGTTTTAAAGATTTAGCCCACGTTTTGAAATATTAGCAAAATAGCCATCAGGTCAACATCTAAAAATTCATGACTAAAGAAATAAAATTTGTGACTAAATAAATAAAATACACAGTCATAAAATTTGTGACTATAGTCACAAAATTTTAGAAAATTTAAAATAAACAAAATAAAAAATTTAAACAACCATTAACAAAATAACCAACTCACAAATAAATGATTGCCTATACAACTAATTTCATAATTCTTATTACTAAATATAAAATATCTTATAAATAGCAAAAAAAAAATATGCAACCAAAGAAGTCACAAATTTCATGACTAGAGACACAAAATTTTAGACAATATTGTCTGCAACAAACAACAAAAACAGAATTCAAAAAATTCATGACTGCAGTCTCAAAAATCTAGACACGAATGTATGGCTATTTTGCTAATAAAAGCAAACATAGGCTAATTGTTAAAAACATATTTTAAAAAATGGCTATTTATTTAAAAAACCGTATAAAGTTTTCTCAATTAAGGGACAATATTTTTAATATTACAGTTTTTCCCTCAAATAGAAGCCCGAATTATTTAGGCACTTTCGGGTATTTTTTTTCTTTCTTTATCCTCAAAGTTTCCTTATTTATTAGGCCATTCCAACCACAAATTTTATTTTTTTAATGTAAATATCACTATCAAACACTATTTTATCTCCAACCATAAATTTTATTTTTAACTCCAAAATAGAGTATTATCTTTATATTCTTTTTACCTCTATTTTTTTATACTATTTAACTATTTACATATTGCACCTCACACGAATTTTTTCCTAACATTTTCACTTAATTTCAATTTTTTCTCATGATTATTTTCAACTTTATATGAGCTAAAAATTGTTATAGTAATGAATCCTTATTAATTCAGGTGAAAGAAAAAGAGCCCTGAAAACTTGTGATCAAAATATAGCCTTGTGGCCTGTAATGTAAATGCGCGCTTTACTGGTAAAGAGCTATGTTTGAATAGCTTTTTGGGAAACATATTTAAAGGGACATTATTTACAGTAAGTTTCCAAAACATATATTTTATAACATGGATTTTGTATATTGGTTTAGTTCCTCGATTCCTCGATTCTGTAGCTACGTGAGCAATATTTGATCACTCATTTCTGTTTTATATTTCTAATTGTTAAAGAAACCTAAAAATTATTTTGCAAATTATTTTGACAGCTTCTCTGAGTCCGACAGGTTGGTAATTTTTTTTTATATGCAAACCTCGTATGATAATTGGGATTCTACGATGAAAAGAGTAAAAAATGGACCATATTGCAATTAAGAAAGTTATTAAAAAACTAAAAATATAAAAAAAAATATAGATACTCTAAATATATAGAGTACCATTGTTCATGACTTTATATATATAGTAGGAATTTGGCGCTGATTGGAGATGAAAAAAAGTTGAAAAAACTCTAAATATAGAGTTTACCGTGGTTGGTTAGAGATGCCCTTATATGCTCTTCTTTTTTTTTTTTTTTTTTTTTTTTTTTTTTTTTTTTTAATTAGCTCTTCTAGATTATAAGTTGTTCGTTCTGTAGCTGTAGTACAGATACATCATGGCGCATTTGGCTAATAACAATATTAAATCATAAATTTTTTTTGTGAGTTTTTATACAAAATTACATCACTCGGAACATTACATCAAAATAAATAATAATAATAATATTTCCTTAGAAATATATTTTTTCCAAGCAAGCTTATAATGAAGCCAAACATTTTAAAAAGTCAATGTAAATTATGAATGTCCAGCCTAGAACCGGTGGACCCTATTTGAGAAAAAAAAAAAAAAAGTTTATAGTTTCTTTCTCAATTAAGAACCAAAATCCATTCCCTGGGAAACGATGTAATGGTCACGGTCTAAAAATAGTGATGGTCGGACCCACTCAAACACAACTACAAATAGAAGAGTGCTCAAAATTTACATAACAACAAAAATAAATATTCAAATTTTTAAAATAATTAAATAACTAATCATTTCATAATTATTTGCACATGATTTGGACTACTCGATAAATTACCACATATTACTACTGAATAAATAATTAAATCACAAGGGTACTATGTTATATTTTTCAAAAAAATTAATATTTATTTAAATTAAGTGTTAACTACAATTTCAAACTTAATGAAAACACTCGACTATTATTGTTTTCCTCTCAAATAAATTGTAGTTCATTCTGTCTTTTTTTTTTTTTCTTTATTGAACCAAATCAGCACTTGATTATTCTCTGGTTCGTTAAGCTTCAACTAATAAGAAATTTATTTTACACTATCATACCCATTTACAACATTTATTTTGTCTATTTGGTATTTTGGTTCAAAGTAATAAAATTTATGAATGATTATTTTTTTCTAAAACTTCGAACATTAGTTATTTTTAAAAATTATCCGCTAAAAATGTTTATTTCCGTAAAATTCCCTTTAAAATCCTCAAATCCCTCGACTAGTATTGTTGTCTTTTAGTCGTTTTGTCAATTTCTGATGACACAAATACATATTGGTCACGCAAAATTACTAACAATTTTGCTTAGATATAGTACAAAGTCCTAAAACTCACCTGAGCCATTGAGAAAGTTTTGTCCATCATATAGTTTAGTCCTATTAATTATGTGGTCCCTATAACCAGGATTTAGTTATTGGCAACAAAATTAAATCTACTATACATTTTATAGCTAAGCACCAGTATGTATGTACATATCCTTATGGCAACTTAAAGAAGCAAAACAAGTACAACAAAGCATTATATTTGGAGAATTTTAAGGGATGCAATGGAAAAATCCCATAGATCACGGTCGAGAAATAAGGATTTGGGCCCACCAGCCCCGCTCAACCCCGAGGTTGTTGTTCTCCACATAAAGGCTAGAAAATATACTTTTGATAATCTGTCACAAGAACAAAATTAAGAAAAAAAGTATTTATATTTAAGAAATTTTAAGAAAATAGTCACCATTTAAAAAATAATCATAGTTTTTAAAATTTAAAGAAAATAGCCATTTCCGAAAATAGCCACTTCCTCCAACCACAAGAGGGCTAGAACCAATGACGACGTTCCCATAGCTGTCGTCCTCAGAAGCGAAGGTCACCCTGTTCGAGATCGAGAACATAACCTCGGGGACGATGAGGCGGCCCTCAGATCAGGACACCCTGTCGCGGTGCGGGACGCCCAACAACAACTTGTACGGCCACATCGGGGACTATGAGCCCAGCGAGACTAGCATTGAGTGGAGCGTCGTGACCGCGAGCGCGGCAGCGGATCTTGGCTTGGACTACAACGAGAAGAAGCTCGCGGCGAATGCTAGGCCGCCTACCTGTCAGAAAGCGGCCCCGAGGAGGCGGCCCAATAGCGGAATTTTGGGTTGTAATAGCCAGAAGTCAGTGAGTGTTGCTGAGACGGCACACAAAACTAGTGGTGGAAATAAGGAAATTAAAGCAATATTACCAAATGTTTGATGTGCAAGAACATAGGGCAGTGCATATTTTCGGAGCAAAAAAAAAATTTAATTCAATATATTGTGTCGTATAGTTATCGGCATTTCGTCTTCGGTCACTATTATCCTCCGACGCTCAAGTCAATAAACTTTATGAATCGAGAGATCAAGGTTATAAAGGTATGTATATTAATGTTTGGCTATAATTTTCATGCAATTTGGAAGAGAACTCTATTAGTTATTATATGTTCCACAGGATTTTAACATTTCATGTTTTTTTATTTATTTATTTATGAGATTTTAACATTTCATGTTGTTATGTCTTTATAGTACAAAATTATGCATGCCATATGGAAATAATATATATATGGAAAAAAAATTGAGTGACGATTTCATATTTGTACTTCATAAATGTTATTTTCTCTCTTCTTATTGAGGCAAATGGCTTAGTGAATATTTTACATGGAAATACAATATAATATAACGTATAATTTTATATTCTTGGAGAGAGTAACGTACACGTACGTAGTTTGTATAGTACTTCTATGTTTGTGTATGTATAATTAGTAAAGATATTCTAGTTCCCAAATTCTTTTTTACATGTGAAAAAAAATGCATGATATATGAATTATGAAATGAAACAAAGCTTTGTAGCCATATCTTTTTGTGTCTTTAAAAGGCAAAACAGCTGAAGAACATAAAAGTGAGATTCTGATCTGTCTTGACATTTGATTTTGGACTCAAAGAGTGACTTATCAGTAGGAAACCGTAGATTTCTGACCACCAATATTGTCTATAAACCTGTATAATTCCCAAAACTGCTTTCTTTCTTCTTTTTTTTTTTTTTTTTTTTTTTTTTTTCAAATTTTGGCTTTGATTTGGTTTTATGTTCTCTTGATTTACAACTTAGTGGTCTCTCATGTTTTTTGTTTTATTTTACTTTATTTTTCTAAAGTTGCTATTGAACACCCACGTTTGTTTTCACTTATCTAGGGGCTTTGATATCATATGTGTCAGCTAGTTCTTTATCTTCATTCACAATCCAAAGGTCCTAAACAGAGACGAGTGCTTTGGAAAGTAACATTACAGAAATTTTTTGAAGTCCTCAAAATCCCTGACTAGTATTGTTGTCTCTTAGTCGCTTTGTCAATTTCTTATGGCACACAAATACATATTTATTACGCAAAAATAACAACAATTTTGCTTCGCTATTGTTCAAGGTCCTAAAACTTACCTGAGCCTATGAGAAAGTTTTGCCCATCATATCATGTTTTCTTTTTTAAACAAAGCCATAAAAATTACTTGAAATGTTGATGATTTAGCTTCTTTTCTAACGCTACATGCACTGAAAAAAAAAAAAAAAAAACCCTTCTCTATCTTCCATCCAAATCTCAACAAAATCAATAGATGTGACTGTGACATGCATTTTGGAAATGAAAAGAATAATTACATAAAGTAATAGGAAAAAAAACATCCTAAAGCATTTACAATAATTTGGGTTAGCGATCAAAACTGTATCTGATTCACTTGCGTTTAACTTGATAATGAGAGTACGTGTTTAGTCCTATTTATTCTGTGGTCCCTATAGCCATGATTTAGTTATTGGCTACAAAATTAAATCAACTATACAATTCATAGCTAAGCACCAGTATGTAATTACAAGAAAAGCAGTATATATATATATATATAGAGAGAGAGAGAGAGTTTTATAGGTTATTTAGGTAAACTATTTGAATAATTTAACCTCGAGTTTGTTGTTCTCCAGGTTTTATTATGATATACATATATGGGTCAGAATTTGTAAGAACAATGGTAAGAAATATATGTAATTACCCTAAAAACCTAAACACTATGAGTTACTAAATAATTGTCTATCAACATACAACTTAGTAAATCATGTGATGTATCATGCATGACATGTATGTACCTTTATTTATTTGTTTATTTTTAAAATGAGGTATGTATTTTTGTGTTGACTATATTGCATAGCAATATACACGAACAAGTTGGGTGATGATATTTAATTGTGTACCCATCTTACAACCAAGGCGTATACCCTAGTCTCTTCCTCTCATTTTCACTCCAACAGAGACCAGCAAGCAATAAATTTGGTAAAATTAGTACACCAATTTAATATATATATATATATATATAACAATATGTGTGTATATGTGTTTTGTTATAGAATAGTGTCCACAGTTTTATGCCAAATCCAATCAACGGAAATAGTAAAATTTAAATTATTGGATATATCATTTTTTTTTTCTTTCATCTTCTTCTTTCTCTCCACTCAAGCCATGGACGCGCAGATCAATGGCGGTGATTGCTACAGAGACGCCTCTTTCTCATACCTCAGATCAGAGCAAAGCTCGGCCCAGAAAACCAGCGCGACCACAGGCAGTACTCGCACCTCGTTTGGGCTCGACAGAAAGAAGACTACTGACCAAGAAGGCGAAATAAGCGTCTTCGGCGCCGAGAGATACTTCAACACCGCTCTTGATGATCATCATCATCATCATCATTATCACCACCCTCATGATCATGATCGCGACCGTCGATCATCATCAGGAGGGAAAAAGCAGGATCATCATGATCGTCAGATCAACAGGCCAGGGACTCCAAGCGCGTGCTCGGATGTGAGCTGGACGAGCAGGAGCACGGCTTTGCTGTTGAAAGCCAGCTCGGGTGGTCTCATCAGAAACCCTTCTCGGAAGTCACACAACAGGAAGAGCAAGATCATCAACGGGTCCAAGACTTTCTTCGCTACTCTCGGCTGCACCGGAACATGTACGGATGAGAAGTCTGTCTACGTTGATAATAAACAAGCTGCGAATAATCATAATCATAATCATGATCATGATCATGATCATGATCGTCATGTGGCGGTGGCACATGACCATCATCGGCTTCGCTTCGAGGCTAAGTCAACGAAAAGATCGGAAGATCAGCACTTTGCGTTTCCGATCCTGAGTGGCTCGATGGAAGAGAATAGCAAGACTGCTGCGACGGCGACGAAATCGGAGGAAGCGAAAGAAGAGGTCGGAGTGAGTGTGAACGTGGCCGCGGCGAACGAGCCTCCGAGGATGTCGCTGGAGGTTTTCGGGTCCAAAACGGCGGTGAAAGGCGCGAATGTCCTCGACGAAGTTGCGATCAACTTGGAGAGGAAGCTCTCGGTCCTGACGTGGGACGCGATCCCGGCGAAACCCTACAACAACAAGGTTTCACCGAAGGCTAGTAGGCCCGGGAGCGGGCGGTCGGGGGCCGGGCATGAGGACATGGACAGCGACGCCAGCTCGGACCTGTTCGAGATCGAGAACATAACCGCGGGGACGATGAGGCGGCCCTCAGATCAGGACACCCTGTCGCGTTGCGGGACGCCCAACAACAACTTGTACGGCCACATCGGGGACTATGAGCCCAGCGAGACTAGCATTGAGTGGAGCGTCGTGACCGCGAGCGCGGCGGCGGATCTTGGCTTGGACTACGACGAGAAGAAGCTCGCGGCGAATGCTAGGCCGCCTACCGGTCAGAAACCGGCCCCAAGGAGGCGGCCGAATAGCGGAATTTTGGGTTGTAATAGCCAGAAGTCAGTGAGTGTTGCTGAGACGGCACACAAAACTAGTGGTGGAAATAAGGAAATTAAAGCAATATTACCAAATGTTTGATGTGCAAGAACATAGGGCAGTGCATATTTTCGGAGCAAAAAAAAAATATTTAATTCAAAATATTGTGTCTAGTTGAACGTATAGTTATCGGCGTTTCGTCTTCGGTCACTATTATCCTCCGACGCTCAAGTCAGTAAACTTTATGGATCGAGAGATCAAGTTATAAAGGTATGTATATTAATGTTTGGCTATAATTTTCATGCAATTTGGAAAGAGAACTCTATTAGTTATTATATGTTCCACAGGAATTTAACATTTCATGTTTTTTTTATTTATTTATGAGATTTTAACATTTCATGTTGTTATGTCTTTATAGTACAAAACTATGCATGCCATATGGAAATAATATATATATGGAAAAAAAATTGAGTGACGATTTCATATTTGTACTTCATAAATGTTATTTTCTCTCTTCTTATTGAGGCAAATGGCTTAGTGAATATTTTACATGGAAATACAATATAATATAACGTATAATTTTATAATCTTGGAGAGAGTAACGTACACGTACGTAATTTGTATAGTACTTTTGTGTTTCTGTATGTATAATTAGTAAAGATATTCTAGTTCCCAAATTCTTTTTTACATGTGAATAAAAATGCATGATATATGAATTATGAAATGAAACAAAGCTTTGTAGCCATATCTTTTTGTGTCTTTAAAGGCAAAACAGCTCAAGAACATAAAAGTGAGATTCTGATCTGTCTTGACATTTGATTTTGGACTCAAAGAGTGACTTATCAGTAGGAAACCATAGATTTCTGACCACCAATATTGTCTATAAACCTGTATAATTCCCAAAACTGCTTTCTTTCTTCTTCTTTTTTTTTTTTTTTTTTTTTCAAATTTTGGCTTTGATTTGGTTTTATGTTCTCTTGATTTACAACTTAGTGGTCTCTCATGTTTTTTGTTTTATTTTACTTTATTTTTCTAAAGTTGCTATTGAACACCCACGTTTGTTTTCACTTATCTAGGGGCTTTGATATCATATGTGTCAGCTAGTTCTTTATCTTCATTCACAATCCAAAGGTCCTAAACAGAGACGAGTGCTTTGGAAAGTAACATTACAGAAATTTTTTGAAGTCCTCAAAATCCCTGGCTAGTATTGTTGTCTCTTAGTCGCTTTGTCAATTTCTTATGACACGCAAATACATATTTATTACGCAAAAAATAACAACAATTTTGCTTCGCTATTGTTCAAGGTCCTAAAACTTACCTGAGCCTATATATGAGAAAGTTTTGCCAGTCATATCATGTTTTCTTTTTTAAACAAAGCCATAAAAATTACTTGAAATGTTGATGATTTAGCTTCTTTTCTAACGCTACATACACTGAAGAAAAAAAAAAAAAAGCTTCTTTATCTTCGGTCCAAATCTCAACAAAATCAATAGATGTGATTGTGACATGCATTTTGGAAATGAAAAGAATAATTACCTGAAGTAATAGGAAAAAAAATATCCTAAAACATCTACAATAATTTTGGTTAGCGATCAACATTGTATTTGATTCACTTGCGTTAAGCTTGATAATGAGAGTACGTGTTTAATCCTATTTATTCTGTGGTCCCTATAGCCATGATTTAGTTATTGGCTACAAAATCAAATCAACTATACAATTCATAGCTAAGCACCACTATGTAATTACAAATAAGCAGTATATATATATATATATATATATATATATATGGAGAGAGAGAGAGAGAGAGAGAGAATTTTATGGTTTATTTAGGTAAACTATATATTTAACCTCAAGCTTGTTGTTCTCCAGGTTTCAGTATGATATATATGTATGCGTCAGAATTTTCAAGAACGATGGCAAGAAATATATATAATTACCCTTAAAACCTTAACACTATGGGTTACTAAATAATAGTCTATCAACATATAAATTAGCAAATCATGTGATGTATCATGTATGTACTTTTATTATTATTATTTTTTTAAATGAGGTATGTATATTTGTGTTCACTATATTGCTATGCAATATATACGAACAAGTTGGGTGATGATATTTAATTGTGCACCCATCTTGCAACCCAGGCGTATACGCTAGTCTCCTCCTCTCATTTTCACTCCAACAGAGACCAGCAAGCAATAAATTTGGTAAAATTAGTACACCAATTTAATATATATATATATATATATATATAAAACAATATGTGTGTATATGCGTTTTGTTATATATAGAATAGTGTCCACAGTTTTATGCCAAATCCAATCAACGGAAATAGTAAAATTTAAATTATTGGATATATCATTGTACAAACGAGTAGACCTCAAAAGGCATAGCAATCACACATGGGACTGAAAGGGATCTGTGAAGAACAATTGTCCATATTGGCTAAGCCTCGAGGAATAGAATTTATTGCTTGGCTTGCCTAAATTCAGATGGTCCATGAGCATATATTAATATTGATGTTCTGTGTAAAATATTTCCATCTACAAATACATGATCCCAATAATAAAGACTAAAATTGTTGCATCTAATGTAAGGCCACACAATATTATAGGAAGTGTAATTTTTAGGTGTGTCTTAAATTTTAAAATGTGTACGTGTTTGTGTAATGAAATAAAAGTGAATATCTTCTTAGTTTTTTTTTTTTTTTTTTTACTTCTTATTAGATAAATTCTCGATAATTTAGTTTGTCGTGTATATATATAGTATGAAAAGTAGAAAAAACATGTTGAAAAGGGCATAGATAATTTTGGAGGAAGTAGCCATGTGCATGTGGTGATGAAGATGCTATACAAGAAAGAAAAGGCAGATAAAGCCTTAAATGCGCTTGAAAGAATGTGTGTATGAGAGAGAGAGAGAGACGCTAGAAAAGGAGTTGCCTTCATGACATCCAATCCAAAAAAGATGGTCATTTAATTTGGATCACAGTGTTAGACAACTATTATAGATCTGGACCTGCGCCAACATATACAAATATATTTTTAGGGTTTTTGGGGGCTGAGGCTTACAATTCTTTTATCTTGCTATTAAAATAGTACTACTTTTTGTGAACTAAATTTAACTAAGTAAAAGATATTAATTATTGACCATTTTTTGTTTAAAATATGTAAAACATTACATTTTCTAAAAATAAATATTTAAATAAACTACATAAACTCTAATCCCTCAGTACTGAATTTGTTTTTTTTTTTTTTTCCAATTTAAGCCCATCTATTACCTTATGTAACTCCTTTTTTTCTTAATCTCAAATAGTAGCCCAATGGCGACTATCTCTCTCTCTCTCTCTCTCATCTACATCACTGGTGTCCCCATTGTTGCCACCGTTCGTGCAATGTTTGGAAAATTTGTGAAATAAACAATTATAATGAATAGATTAAAATTATAATATTAAAAAAATACTTTTTAACAATTGATTTATCAGTCGCAGAATGTAGTATCGGCGACTAATTTATCGACCACGGATACTAGACAGTAGATTTGCAAAATAGTCAACAACATACTTTTCTACGATTGAATTTATGAGTCTTGGTTGAGCATCTGCAATAAAATATCTGCAACTCATTTGCGATAGATTTTTATAAGTGCGATTACTCTTTCGCGAGTATTTTTTTGGCTTTATATCAGTCGCTGAAAGTGAAATTTCTAGTAGTGACACACATTCAAAGTTAATATTTATCAATTAGATTGACTGCAATTTAATGTACTTGCAAATATTTAATTTTTTTGTTTTGAAATGTAATCGCCATGTGCCACAAGTACACACTATAAGAATTCAACCTAAACAATACGATATAACATAGCATACATGTAAATAAAAAATAAAAATAAAAACTAATAAGCTAGATCAGTCTCGAACTCGCTATCAGTGTCCATGTTGTCGTCGTTGTCATTGTTTTATGGGCAAAAACGAATATTTTTACAAAAAGTGGGCCATATCATAATTTAGTTAAAATAAATGACCAAAACACAATACAATAAGGACTAAAATAAAAAGATTTAGGCTCATATTTATGGGACAACCTCTGCAGACGTGAGGCCCATGTGGCGGGGGCTATCCCTCACGTCTCTTCTTATGGCGCGTGCTTTGCCTCTTTCTATTTTTTTTTCTTTTTTTCTTATTTTTTTTTTAATTTTCACACTTCTCATTTTTATAGCATTTTTATTTTTATTTATAAATTTGTAAAAAAAAATAATTCCATACTAATTTATTTTTAAAATTCTTTTATTAGTGTCTTATTTTTATATTTTATTAAAAAAATCAATTTTATTATGAAATCTAAATTATTTTATTTAAAATATATATTTGATGATAAATTGAAAATAATTTTGAAATAGTTTAAATGCGTGATTTAATTTAATTTATCTCGTTTGTATATGAAAATTTTTGAAAAATTTTCATAGACTTTTATTAAATGATAAATTGTCCTCTCAATTTGTGAAATGAGAAAAGTACACGTATTTATTAGAGTCTTTATAAAAGTATCATTCATTTAAATCTTTTAGATTTTTTTTCCTTGTTCACGTGGCTATTACTTTTTTTGTTATAATAATTTAATATGTGTTTTATTTCATTTTTATACGCTCTTTTTTTTTTTTAAAAGCTCAGAATCAACTACTAAACAAATTTAATCGTTAATATATGTACTTATCTATATAACAATAGAAATAATTAAAGGGGGTTTGGATGTTTTATCCTCGTGAGGTCGAAACGTTTCGGCCTCCTTTTTTTTGGCATTTTTTTGTTTGAAACACCAAAAAAATGCATTTTTTTAGGGTTAAAATGAAGGGTCAGTTAGGTAAATAGCCATTTTGAGCAGTGTGTTTTCAAAAAATAGCCACAGTTTCAAAAAATTTAAAAACTAGCCATTACACACTGTAAGAAATTTCTTACAATAACAAAATTACACATAAAATATGCTGTAAGAAATTTCTTACGGGTGTCAGAAATTTCTGAAAGGGCTAGTTTTTAAATTTTTTGAAACTGTGGCTATTTTTTAAAATCATTTTGTAAACATGTGCTATTTTCTTAAAATTCCCTAAAATGAATTGTTTAAAAAAATTAGGCTAAAAAATTTTAAGGACTGAAATACAATTAAATAAGGATTCAAATGATAAGGAGAAGGACTTTGAAAACAAAACATACTCTGACATGGGCCCGCGCGTATCAGGGGTTGTTCCATTCTTCTTTTGGCGCGTGCCCACTCTTTATTTTTCGTATTTGTTTTTTTTTTGTTTTATTTTTTTCTTGTATTTTCTCCATTTTCTTTTCTTTTTTTTTCTTTCTTTTATCCAAGTGTTTTCTTTCATCTCTAATTTGTAAAAAAAAAAAAAAAAAATCTTTTCATGCCTAATAATATTTAAAATCTTTTCTATAGTGTTTTATTTTTATAATTTTTTGTTTAAAAAATGATTTTATTTAAAAACTTAAATATTTTTTTAAGAAAATATATTCTATTATTATTTAAATTACTTTTATAAAATCCTAATTATTATTTTTAATAAATGTACAAATTAATTACTTTTTAACGTTTTATTAAAAATAATTTTGATACAATTTAAATTTTAACTTTATAAATATATAATATAAAAAATTATTAAATAAAAATAAATTAATTACCATGTACATATCGCACGTTACTAGTTGACAACTAGTAAGTTATAAAGATTATACACAATAAATTTAGGTGCGCCAAGCGTTCTATTTTACTAGTCTATAACTTTCTTATAAATAGGAGTCTTCATCCTAGGTGTTTCGTCCAAAACGCGCGTCATGTTTCGAAACACGTTTCTTTAGCGTTTTGATGTGAAACTTAAAAACATGTTTTTTTATAGGTAGAAACGAAAACTTTTTCCAAAAATTAGGCCATATCATAATTTATTTAAAATAAAGGACCAAAACCCAATAAAATAGGGACTAAAAATAAAAATCTAAGCCCGGATTAAATTGATGGGACAGCCCTGCAGAGTGGGCCTGTATGGTAGGGGCTATCCCCCGGCCCTCCTTTATGGTGCGTACAACGCGTGATTTATTTATTTATTTTTTCCATTTGTGTTTGAAATTATTATAAAAGTGTTCATGGACTTTTATTAAATGATAAATTGTGTACTTAATTTGTGAAAATGACCAAAATACATGTTTTTATTGGAGTCTTTACCAAAATATCATTCGTTTAAATTTTAATTTTTTTTTCATATGGTCATTTTTTTTGTTATAATTATTTGATATGTTTTTTTTTTCTTTCAAACAGTTATTTTATTTATTTTTTATAAACTCATAATCAAATACTAAACAAATTTAATCTTTGATATATGTCTTTATAAATTATATTCAGGTGCGCAAAGCGCGCTATTTTACTAGTATGAAAATAAAAGTGAGATTTTGAGGAAGGCTTTCTTTGATATATTATTAATTTATTATTTTTTTATAGAGATAATTGAGCAAAAAGTCATTTTTTAATAGATATTTTAAGAAAATAGCTAACATTTTGATAAAGTAAATACTAATTATTTTTTTAACTATATGATGATGTGCATTTTTATTTATTACCCTTAGTTTTCTTATGTGTTGGTGCGATTTTTCGTACCAACTCGTGTTTGACACGTGGCCGCTCCTCCTAGCTCGAACTCGCGTTGAACCACGTGCGGGGATGGTTTGAGATGATCTCCGGTTCTGCAAAAAAGACAGAAAAGCGTGACGGGGGGCACTGGGGTTGTTCCCAGTGCGGGCACTCCGACGCTCAAGCCAGTCAGGGTGAACCAGAGACTTTGAAGTAGAGTGTATATTTTGTGTTAGAATTGCGTTACCTTTTGGTTCGTCGGATTTGAATATTTATAGATATTCGGAGGTGGTCGGTTTTTCCCACTTCTCCTTCTTTTCCGGAACCCATTTTAGTGTTTGGTCATGGGCGGTTTTTTGGAGTTCGCGGGGTTGTGGAGAGATTCCGAGTTTTTCTTGCCAAACATCGGTAGTGGACTTAGTGGTCCGAAATAGGGGAGCCGGCGGGGAGCCGGGTTGTAGGTGGCGTATTGCCGCCCAGTATAGGCGGCGTATTGCCGCCCAGCGTAGGCGGCGTAGCGCCGCCCAATATAGGCGGCGTGTTGCCGCCCAGCGTAGGCGGCGTAGCGCCGCCTAATGTAGACGGCATGTTGCCGCCCAGCATAGGCGGCGTAGCGCCGCCCAGTGTAGGCGGCGTAGCGCCTTCCAGCGAGGGCGGCATGACGTCCTTCCATCTTGGGTTTTTGTTCTTCTTTATGGGCCTTTGGGCCCAATCCGAAATATGACCCAACATTAGCCCCCCAGTTTCCGAGTAGCGCTTCGTCGCACTAAGGAAACTAGAATTGTTGAAAAATTTGGCCGTTGAGCTTTCTTCGCAGGAATCTGTTTGATTTTCGAAAAAATTCTGTTGCTATCTTTTCGCTCGTAATTGTCGTTAACTCCCTTTTTTTTTTTTGTGTGCAGGAAAATATCATTCTCTGATATTTTTTCTTCAAATTTCGTACTTCTTCTCGCACTGCAGCGTCGCCGCGGGCCTGACATTTTTTCTGTGGTATTGCCTGAAGTGGAAAGAGTCGTTCGTTGTGCGCGGGTAAGGTATCCTTACTTCCCTTTTATTCTCTTAAGACTTTCTTCTTTTCTATTTTCATTTGTCACTTTCTCCCCTTCTTTTGGTTTTTCTCTCCTCCTCTTTCTTTCCTATGGGTGGCTCGACGCAAAAGGAAGCTAGGGAGAGTGATGATTTAGAGGTTCCCATTACTGAGGAATTTCCTGCTCCTGATTTGTCTTTTTTAGAGCGGGGGGAGAACGAATTTCAACGTGTGGTAAGAGGGGAGTTGTCATTGGGTTCTCTTCCTCCTTCCTTGAGTGGCGATAATCCTTTGTTTGCGTTGAGGGAGGAGGCGACATCCAGGCCACGGCGTGCGGCGGCGGCGAGAGTTGCGGCGGCAGTAACATTAAGCGAGGTGAGTGTGTCGAGTCTCGCTTCGAGGGGTACTGACGTAGATTGGGACCCCGACAAACGTAGGAGGCTTAACTCGAAAAATTACAAAAGGAAGCAAGTGGTGAAAACGAAGTGCCCTCCACGTATTCGTAAAAAGTCTTCAATGGCCGAACCTTCAAGGAAAGAGGTGGGTCCCCAAGTGGTGGCCCAAGAGGGCTTAGGTGAGATTCCTCCTTTCATAAATGCGAACCCGCACCTTAGCAACGAGGAAGCACTTAATAATTCGACGAGGCAAAACGACGACAATTTTGTTTTTCTCACTCCGTCCGAATTGGCGCATGTGGGTGGCCTTCTTATTTCTCCAGATCGTAACAACACGGTGGAGTCCGGCGTGCTTAGGGTTGCGAGCGGCACGATGGATAAGGGTGAGTGTTTGGGCACGACCGAGCCGCAGGCATCGTCTGGGGGTTCCGCTCAGGGGGTGCCGGGCATGGACGGAAATGAAGCGTCGGGTTGCTCGGCAGGTGAGAGACGCGACACATTGGTCAGCGAGGGGGGCGCGGCGTTCGGTGGTGGAGGTGCGCCCTTGCCGAGCGGGGACGGTGTGTTGCCGCCTAACAGGAACGACGTTTCGCCGCCTCGTGCGGGCGGCGTGCCGCCGCTTTGTGTGGGCGGCGTATTGCCGCCTCGTGTGGGCGGCGTATTGCCGTCTCGTGTGGGCGGCGTGATGCCGCCTCGCGTGGGCGGCGTGTTGCCGCCTCGCGTGGACGGCGTGTTGCCGCCTCGCGTGGACGGCGTGTTGCCGCCTCGCGTGGACGGCGTGTTGCCGCCTCGCGTAGACAGAGCGTTGCCGCCTCGCGTGGACGGCGTGTTGTCGCCTCGCGTAGACGGAGCGTTGCCGTCCAGCGGCGGTGGCTCAGAGGCGGCCGAAGGGAGCGGCGCGGAGGCGGGCGGTGCGGTTTCACCCGGAGGTGACGGCGGCGTCCCCGTTGGCGGTGGTGACGGCTTTCCGGGCGGGGCATCTGCACCAATTTTGATTTCTTCTCCAACAATAGATGGCTCGCCCGATCATCACGACGGTGAGACGGGATCGTGTGGCGGTGGCGGCGATCGTTTATCGCCTCTATCGCCCAATAATTCAGTTGACGACCATTTGGATGCTGCTTCCGCCATGGTCCCACGGGCTCGGCCTAGGGCTGCTCATCGCCTTTCTGTGGAAGATGATTCGAGTCCGGTGGCTACTAAGCGTCACCGTGGCGAGGCGGTAAGTTCCCGTGACAATGACACTGGAGAATCTGAGGGCGATATAGTTGTTCCTTTTGATATTGATGGGATTTTAGAGTTTCCTTTCGTGCGTTGTTCTTCGGTCGAGGCGATTCGTGAGAGGCTGGGGTTGCCGTGTTCGGTTGATATCCGGATTCCTATCGAGGGAGAGACTTTGTTGCATCCTCCGGCCGGATACATTGGCATGTTCTTTGACCAGATTCGCTCCGCCATTTCGTTGCCACTTCACCCTTTCATTCAGCATGCTTTGAAGCACTTTGGGATTTGTCCGATTCAGCTCCATCCTAACTCTTACAGGTATTTGATCGGATGTTGGGTTCTCTGGAAGGAGCACGGTCGTGTCCTTTCTTGGACAGAGTTTTTAGATTATTTTACTGTTTGCGTCTCCCCGGTTGCTGGCATTTTCTGCTTTAGAGCGCGAAGGGTTAATCCTGTTCTTGGTGCTACAAATAAGATCCACGTTTGGAGGCGTAAGTTACTTTTTGTTTCCACGGAGCTCATAGGTTCTGCTCCTACTTCTTTTGGTGATGCGTTAGCCCATGACGTTGCTCAGAGTGATGAGGGTAGGGAAGAGATTTTTGTCGGTCTGGAGTCATTTTTGGAGACGATCCCTATTGAGAAGCGATTGTGGCCGGGGATTCTTCGTCGTTCCGGGGTCGGAACTGAGACTTGGTGTCTTGAGGAGTTTATAGGTTTACTTCCGCGTCCCCCTGGCTAACTTTGTCTATATTTTTCTTCTCTTTTTTTTTTTTTTTTTACTGATGTTTCTATTTTCGTTTTTGCAGAGATGCCGGGCCGCAATTCGGGTGCTTCTCGTGATCGGGCACGTCAAGGTGGTCGTGTAAACGAAGATCGCAATCATGGAGGGGCGCGAGTGCACGGTCAAGGCGACAAAAGGCCTAGTGCTGGGGGGCCGTCTGGGACTCCTACCAAACGTCGCCGGGAGGTGAACCCCTCCCGAGATATGCCTCCTCCGCCACCTCCCCCCGTCAGGCCGTCGCCGCAAAGGGTTATCGTCGACCGAGCTGAGACCCGCGGCGGTGCTAGCTCTAGCCGTCCCGCGGGTTTGGCGAAAGAATCTGTTGCTTCTGCATTCAACAAATACATTGCTCCAAACCTACCAAGTCTTCCCCGCGGTCCTCCCCCTAGATCTTCGTCGTCTTCTTACGAACATATGATGGAAGGCATGCTGCAGGTATCTTTCTAAGACTACCATGCTCGCGAATCCTCAATCTGGTTGTGTGTTTTCCTTTTTTTTTTTTATTGTTCCTTTCTTTATTTCGCAGATTGTCGAGCAGTTTTCTCGCTCTGCGGTCCGTTCTTCTGTGGATACTGGTAAGCTTGAGGAAATGGCTCAGGAGTTATCAAGGGCTAAGGTTCGGGCGGCACATTTCGAGAAGAGAGCACAGGCTCTTGAGAAGGAGAGGAACGATCTCAGGGACGAGCGTAGCCGCAAATCATCGGAGGACGAGTTAAACCGCGCTTACCTTGAGACCCAAGCTCGAGAGAAAGGGCTCGAGGAAGGGAAGTTGATTGGCCTTGCTGAGGCCGATTCTCGGGTGGCTTCCACTTATCGCCAGGGAATATTGGACGGAGTTGCCCATGTCAAGACGCTTTTCCCAGATATTCCAATTAGCGGGGAAGAAGTGGCTGACGGCTTAAGGGTCGCCGTCGGGTCTCCTCATCGTGAGGCCCATGGAGGCTACGATGACGATAGTCTCTTCCTGGATGACGCTGATGGTTCGCCGGGATTTGATGATTGAGCGTGTTATTGTTTTTTGCACTTGACTTTTGTTTTATTTTTCTCGTTTCATTGGCTATAGTGCCTAGACAATATTTTGTGTTTCTGTGGATTCAGCTTTCGAGCCTTTTTCGCATGCATGTTTAGAATAAAATATTATGTCGCTTGTTGAATGACTTGTTCCGCAAATTTTCCTCGTGATGTT
The DNA here is from genome assembly GCA_018132145.1 of Boehmeria nivea var. tenacissima. Lineage (NCBI taxonomy): Eukaryota > Viridiplantae > Streptophyta > Magnoliopsida > Rosales > Urticaceae > Boehmeria > Boehmeria nivea. The sequence continues at coordinate 8,017,865 of CM030882.1, forward strand.
GATGAGCCTGCCTTTTTTCATGTTTTTCGTTTGGCCCTCTTTATGATGATGTTTATCTCGTCAGAACTTGTTGTGATTTGTCAACGGTGAAATGCCCCTCAAGAGAAGCGGTGCGATGCTCTGCAATAGGTGTGGTATAACACCTTCGTGGTGGTGTCGTTGAAGGCAGCTCGATGTTGTCTGGATATCATGGCGTATGCTGTCTGAAGAGGGCGGTGTTATGCTGTCTTGTGAAGGCGACCTGGTGTCGTTTAGGAAGGGGCGGCGTATGCCGCCTACTGAGGGCGGCATGTGGCCGTCTTGTGAGGGCGGCCTGATGCCGTCCAGCGTATGCCGCCTATTGAGGGCGGCATGTGGCCGTCTACTGGGGGCGGCCTGGTGCCGTCTAGGAGGGGGCGGCGTATGCCGCCTACTGAGGGCGGCATGTGGCCGTCTTGTGAGGGCGGCCTGATGCCGTCCAGCGTATGCCGCCTATTGAGGGCGGCATGTGGCCGTCTACTGGGGGCGGCCTGGTGCCGTCTAGGAGGGGGCGGCGTATGCCGCCTACTGAGGGCGGCATGGGGCCGTCTTGTGAGGGCGGCCTGATGCCGTCCAGCGTATGCCGCCTATTGAGGGCGGCATGTGGCCGTCTACTGGGGGCGGCCTGGTGCCGTCTAGGAGGGGGCGGCGTATGCCGCCTACTGAGGGCGGCATGTGGCCGTCTTGTGAGGGCGGCCTGATGCCGTCCAGCGTATGCCGCTTATTGAGGGCGGCATGTGGCCGTCTACTGGGGGCGGCCTGGTGCCGTCTAGGAGGGGGCGGCGTATGCCGTCTACTGAGGGCGGCCTGATGCCGTCCAGCGTATGCCGCCTATTGAGGGCGGCATGTGGCCGTCTACTGGGGGCGGCCTGGTGCCGTCTAGGAGGGGGCGGCGTATGCCGCCTACTGAGGGCGGCATGTGGCCGTCTTGTGAGGGTGGCCTGATGCCGTCCAGCGTATGCCGCCTATTGAGGGCGGCATGTGGCCGTCTACTGGGGGCGGCCTGGTGCCGTCTAGGAGGGGGCGGCATGTGGCCGTCTACTGGGGGCGGCGTATGCCGCCTACCATAGACGGCCTGATGCCGTCTTGTAAGGGCGGCCTGTTTCCGCCTACTGGAGGCGGCGTGTTCGACACGTGGACGCTTGTTCAAGATTTTTGTGCGCATATAAAGGGACTCCGGGCCGGTATTTTTGAGATTTTTCTTTTCTTTATTCTTAGTTTCCCTTTGTCTTACGCCGCGATTGTCCTTTTCTCATCTTGTGTTTTATTTCTCACATTCTCAATCTTTCTCTTGCGATCGCGTCTCTCTTGTCTTTTCCCTCCTATGGAAAATCCTAGTCAAGTTACCGTTTCTCGCTTGGATAAGCTGCGAGGTTCCGGTTTTTTACCTCCGTGGCTTGATATCCGTCTTCCTGAAGCGGATGATACCTTTGAAAATCCTCCGGAAGGTTATACAGCGATCTCGACTACCCACGTTCAATGTGGCGCCCTCTTCCCGCTGTCTCCTCTTCTTCAAGAAATACTGTGTATCCTGGGCCTCACTGCCGCTCAATTGACGCCAAATTCGTTCCGGATTCTAGCTTGCGTAGCTATCTTGTGGGAACGACATAACTTGGGTAAGCTTTCAGCGGAGGAATTCTTTTCTCTTTACTCCCTCAGGCAAGTCGTTGGGATGCCGGGAATACACTTTTTTTATTCTCCCCGAGGGACAATACTTGACCTTCCGGATCCAAATAAATATTGGCGACGCCTCTGGTTTTATGTTGCCTCTTCCTATTTCGGCCAGGCTCCTCTATTGTGGGATAGGGCTAATGATCTTCCAACAATTGCCTTAACCGGACCTCAGGAGGATAATATCGACCGCGTCCGGGGGTTACCCGCTAGCGAGCGCAATTGTCGCGATCTCTTCACTGCCGAAAATCTGGCTGCGATTGGGTGGTTTCTGCCAACAGCTGTCGGAGATGCTTTCATCGCATTGAATAAGCCACTTTTATTCGTTTTCCTGACCTTATCTCCTTTTTTTTTTTTGTGTTTCCAGGGATCCCATGCTTTTCCTCTCCCTCCGGCGGCGGCGGCGGCTCTAGTACCGCGAATTTGGATGAGGTTGTAGCTGAACTGGAGGCGCAACGGAAGGTGGCTGCCGATTATATGCACGAGATCAATCGCCTGCGCTCGGAGCTTCGGTCGGCGAGAGACCAAGTACATGCTCTTCAGGTCACCACGTCGCAGCAAAGTCAACGGGAACACATGCGCTTTGCCGACTTCATGGATTATTATGAGACAACCGACGAGTACAAAGAGTATGTGAGGGTTAGTGCCATGGAAGCTTTGGGCGAGGTTGCTCGCGGCTGCCGGTCCGAAAGGGGCTTCTTCTTCAAATGCATGTCCTATTCTGATTTCCCGCCTCCCGCACAACGATTCTATGGTGATGCTTCTCGTGCTATTAAAGATATTGAGGACCTGCTTAGCGATATGAGGGAGGAATCTGTCGAGCGGGACGCTCCTCAAGGACAAGCTGATGCGGAAGAAGAAACTGCGCCTACTGACGGTGGTGCCTCTTCGTCTGGCCACGCGGACGTCGGCGGTTCATCTCGATCGCGGCCTCGTCGCAGCAGTCGCCGGTCTCGCTCTGATAACACTAAGTGAAATTTGTCACCTTTTCTTTCTTTGTTTTTATTTTTGAACATCTTTTATCGCTGGTCTGTAATAATCCCTTTTTTCTTCGACCTGAGACTTGCTCCTTGGTTGTGTGAGGATATTTTCTTTTTCTTGTAATGGTGAATATCTCGTTCCTTGCTTGCTTTATTGGTTTGCATCGTTTGCATATTGCTGTTTTTTGTGGAGTGGTGTAACGCCGATCCTTAGGGAAGGTATTATTCTGTCGAACGGTGCGGCATGATATCTTTTGGTTGCACCGGTGAAAAGATCTTTTGGGCGAGGTTGGAGCGCCGCCGTATTACGGAGGCGGTGTGCCATCGTGCAGCAGGCAAGGCATTATGCCGTTCTGGTGGGTCGTGCGTCGCGCAGCGAACGCGTCATGATGTCGTGAAGCGGGGTTGGCATGATGCCGCGCCATGTAGGCGGCGTGATGCCGCGAAGCAGAGGCGGCTTGATGCCGCGCAATGTAGGCGGCGTGATGCCGCGAAGCGGAGGCGGCTTGATGCCGCGCAGTGTAGGCGGCGTGATGCCGCGAACATGCCGCGCAATGTGGGCGGCGGGATGCCGCGAAGCAGAGGCGGCGTAATGCCGTGAAGCGGAGGCGGCGTGGTGCCGCGCAATGTAGGTGGCATGATGCCGCGAAGCGGAGGCGGCGTAACGCCGTGAAGCGGAGGCGGCGTGATGCCGCGAAGCGGAGGTGGCGTGATGCCGCGCAATATAGGCGGCGTGATGCCGCGAAGCGGAGGCGGCGTAACGCCGTGAAGCGGAGGCGGCGTAATGCCGCGAAATGTAGGTGGCGTGATGCCGCGAAGCGGAGGCGGCGTAACGCCGTGAAGCGGAGGCGGCGTGATGCCGCGAAGCGGAGGCGGCGTAACGCCGTGAAGCGGAGGCGGCGTAATGCCGCGAAGCGGAGGCGTGGGCACTTCGCTCGTTAACTTTTTTTTTTTTTTTGCATATATTTAGTTGCGTATGTACCCCCGCCCCCATGTTTTTCTTGATAATAGTGTTATGAAGAAAAATAACAAGTAAGAATAACAGGGTCTTGAGTAAGAATACTCGCTTTTCATTGATGTTCGAATGTGATTACAATGAATAACTAATATCATAGATAATCAGAGGAACATGACAATCTAATTCTAACATTGCAGAGGGACAATGCCTTTTTTTTTTTTTATAACTGACTTGGTTACAAATTACTGATAGTACTTTTTCAATTGTGCGGCGTTCCACGGGTGTTTGACTGGCGTGCCGTCCAATTCTTCTAGCTTGTACGTGGCGTCGGTATTTGGGCAGCGATCAAGTAGGGGCCTTCCCAGTTGGGTCCAAGGACGCCTGCGCCGCGTTCTTGCGTGTTTTGGACTACTTTCCGGAGAACTAAATCTCCTTGCATGAATTTTCGTGCCCGAACCTTTGAATTGTAGTACCGTTCTGAGGCCCTTTTGTAAGCTGCCATCTGGGCTCGTGCATTGTCCCGGCGTTCTTCAATCATGTCGAGTTCGGTTCGCATCCCTTCTTCATTGTGGTTCTCATCGTAATGTTCTGTCCGATAAGAAGTCAAACCAACTTCGACGGGGATGACTGCTTCAACCCCGTATGCTAGGGAAAAAGGGCTTTCTCCCGTCGCCGTCCGTGGAGTGGTGCGGTAAGCCCATAGCACCATAGGGAGTTCGTCCACCCAAGCTCCTTTCAATGATTCGAGCTTTTTCTTGAGATTTAGCTTGATAGTTTTATTTACGGCTTCAACTTGGCCGTTCGACTGCGGGTGGTAGGGGGCTGAGTTTGTTTTATGGATTCCAAGCTGTGCGCACATTTCGTCTAGCTTTGAGTTGTTGAATTGCAAAGCATTATCGGTAACGATTGATTTTGGGATTCCAAATCGACAGATGATCGATTTCCACAAAAAATCGCACATTTTCTCCTTGCTGATTGTTGCTAACGGACTGACTTCTATCAATTTGGTGAAGTAGTCAATTGCAACTACCGCAAACTTCATTTGGGCGCGGGCTGTCGGTAGGGCGCCAATAATATCAATCCCCCACTTGGCGAAAGGCCAAGGTACCAACACCGAGACTAGCAACGTTGGTGGCTGATGCGAGACTTGTGCGAACCTCTGACATTTATCGCATTTCTGTGCTTTATCAAACGCATCCTTCTTCATGGTGGGCCAATAGTAACCTTGCCGAGCGACTTTTTGCGCCAGGGACCTGCCTCCTGAATGGTTGCCACAGATTCCTTCATGGACCTCGCTTAATGCATATTCGGCCTCGCCATTGCCTAAACACCTTAAGAATGGCTGGTTATAGCCTTTTTTGTACAATGTCTCGTCAATGATGATAAAGCGGTTCGCCCTGTATTTGAGATTCCTTGCTTCGTTTTGGTCATCTGGGAGCTTTCCTTCTTTGAGGTATTTGACCAACGGGGTTCTCCAATCGGTGGTTTCTTCTACCTCGATGTTGTTTACGCCGCTTTGCCGTTCGATTGTCGGTCTGTCCAACCATTCGATGGGGAAACGTTCCGGATTCCCATTTTCTATTCCAGATGCAAGCTTCGCCAGGATGTCGGCTTCGAGGTTGTCTAACCTCGGGATTTGTTCTATCCCGGTCCAATTGAAACTTCTCAGTAGTTCCTTCACTTTTTGCAGGTAAAGTTGCATGGTGGTGTCTTTAGCCTGGTAGTTTCCATTGATCTGGTTCACAACCAGCTGGGAGTCGCTGCAAATCTTCAAATTCTTTGCCTTCATTGCTGCTGCTAGTTCCATGCCGGCAATGATTGCTTCGTATTCGGCGGTATTGTTAGATGCTTTAAATCCGAATTTCAAAGCGTAGCTGATCTTCGCTCCTCCCGGGGCCATGAGCACTATCCCGGCTCCACTTCCATGTATATTTGACGATCCATCGACGTGGAGTTCCCAAACCGATCCAGGTAGTATGTTTGACAATGTGCGGCCATCCTGTAAGGACGGCGTACGACCATCTTGTGGAGGCGGCATGTGGCCGTCCAGTGAGGGCGGCGTGTGGCCGTCCATTGGAGGCGGCATGTGGTCGTCCAGTGAAGACGGCGTGTTGCCGCTCAATGAAGGCGGCGTTTGGCCACCAATCGGGGACGGCGTGTCGCCGCATGGTGAGGACGGGGCGCCGTCGTCTCGGTTTGTTGGGTGAGTAAATTCCGCTAGAAAGTCTGCCAGAGCCTGTCCTTTGATCGCGGTCCTTGGACGGAATTCGATCCCATATTCACTTAGTTCGTTCGCCCAAATGGCTACTCTCCCAGTTCCTGCCTTCTCGAGCACCTTCTTTATCGGATAACTCGTCAAAACGACCACTTTGTGAGCTTGGAAATATGGTCGTAGTTTCTTGGCTGCTGTGGCTAAAGCTAGTACCAGCTTCTCTATTTCAGTGTAACGAGTCTCCGGATCTAACAATGCTTTACTCACGTAATATACCGGCCATTGTGTCTTTCCTTCCTCTCTAATCAGCACAGCACTAACCGAGTGTTCGGAAACCGCCAAGTACAGATACAGATCTTCTTTTTCCTTAGGCTTTGCCAACATTGGTGGTTTTCCCATGTACAATTTCAAATCTTGGAAAGCTTTTTCGCATTCTTCGCTCCATTCCATGTCTTTCCCTTTTTTCAAAGCTTGAAAGAATGAATGACATCTGTCTGTTGCCCGAGCGACAAAACGGCTGAGAGCGGATACTCGGCCGTTCAAGCTTTGGATTTCTTTGATTCTTCTTGGTGATCGCATATCCAATAAAGCTTTTATTTTGTCCGGATTTGCTTCGATTCCCCGGTGATTGACAATGTAACCCAAAAATTTACCGGCGGTCACCGCAAACTTGCATTTGTCCGGGTTCAGCTTCATGTTGTACCGTCGGAGGTCTTCGCACATTTCTCTAAGGTGGTGAACATGATCGGTCATGTGAAGACTCTTGACCAGCATATCATCGACATATACCTCCATTGTTTTTCCAATTTGGTTAGCAAACATTCAGTTTACTAACCTCTGATACGTTGCTCCCGCATTCTTCAGTCCAAATGGCATCATTTTGTAACAATATAACCCTCTGTTAGTTACGAAAGCTGTTTTGATGCGATCTGGCTCATGCACTTGAATCTGATTGTAACCTGAGTAAGCGGCCATGAAACTTAACAATTCATGTCCTGCCGTTGCGTCCACTAACTGATCAATCCGCGGTAAGGGGAAACAGTCTTTTGGACAAGCTTTGTTCAGATCGGTATAATCGACGCACATTCTCCACTTGCCATTGGCTTTTTTGACTAGGACCACGTTGGCCAACCAGTCTGGGTAATATGCTTCGGTGATAACTCCGGCATCGAGCATCTTTTGGACTTCCTCGTGGATTGCCATGTAACGTTCCGGGTTAAAGGATCTCCTTTTCTGAATGACCGGTTTGAATTGTGGATCAACGTTAAGTCGGTGCACAATAATGTTGGGGTCAATCCCGGGCATGTCCTCGTGTGACCAGGCGAAAACGTCTTTGTATTCTCGGAGGAAGGTTATGAGCTGACTTTTTATCATTACCGGGAGTCCGGCTCCAATTTTGACTTTTTTATTGGGTTGAGCTTCGTCGAGAATCACTTCTTCCACATCAACCGCGGCTTCTCCTCTTCGGACGTTTTCTTCTCGCGGGTAAAGCTCACTTAAGGGGCGTATCTGTTCCAGGTTATTCAACAAATCACGTGTGTCCTTGTCGCCCGAAGGTGAAGTATCGCCACCTAGTGTAGGCGGCGCATTGCCGCCCAGCTTAGGCGGCGTTTTGCCGCCCAATGTAGGCGGCGTGTTGCCGCCCAATGTAGGCGGCATGGCGCCGCCTTGTATAGGCGGCGTGTTGCCGCCCACCGTAGGCGGCATGGCGCCGCCTTGTGTAGGCGGCGTGTTGCCGCCTTGTGGAGGCGGCGTGTTGCCGCCCACCGTAGGCGGCGTGTTATCGTCCTGGGGTGAATTATCTCTGATTTGGAAGATGGTCGACACTTGGCCTCTCGTATTTTCCTTTTGGATCGCCGCCACGTAGCACGCTCTTGTTTCGGATTGGTCACCGCAGACTGTTCCGATCCCTGACGGAGTTGGGAATTTCATAACCATATGGTAAGTCGAGGTTATCGCTCGCATCCCGTTCAAGGTGGGCCGTCCTAGGATAATATTGTAGGCCGAGGGTTGGTTTACGACAAGGAAATCAATCATCCTCAATACTTGTCGCGAAGCCTCTCCCAGTGTCACAGGCAGGGTGATTATTCCTTCTGCGTCGACGCGTTCCCCCGCGAAGCCGTACAACGGCGTCTTGACTGGTTTTAGTTTTGCTCCCTCCAAGTTCATTTTGTCCAGCGCGCTCTTAAAGAGAACATCTACCGAACTTCCATTGTCAACGAGAACACGGTGGACCAGATTGTTTGCTACTTTCAGTGAGATGACCAACGCATCATTGTGTGGATGTATCACTTTCAACGCCTCCTTTTCTGTAAACGTTATCTCGATGTCTTCGAGCTTGGAAATCTTTGAGGCACGTTCAGTAAGGTGGACGTAGTGGTTATCCTGTGCGGCTCGGGCGTAATTCTTCCGTTCCCTTGCCGAGTCACCAGTCACAGGTCCTCCAAAAATTGTACGAATCTCTCTTAGATTCTCTTGTTCAACGGGCCCGGCCGGGTTATTGTTCCTTCTTGGTGCGGGCTGTTGGTTTCCGTGGTGGTTTTCAACCATCCTATCCACAAACTCTGCAAGTTCTCCTCTTTGGATCAAGGCCTCGATTTGCTTTTTCAGTTGAAAGCATTCGGTTGTCAGGTGACCGTGATCCTTATGGAACCGACAATATTTTGTTCGGTCTCGCTTGTTTGGATCCCCCTTCATTGGTTCGGGCGGAGTGAGCAGATTTCGGTTTTCAATCTGCATCAAGATCCGATCTTGCGATGTGTTGAGGGGAGTATATGTACGGAATTTCTCCGCAATCGGCGGTCTGGGTGTATTTCTTGGTTCCCTGGATTTCGTCTTGGATCTCTTGATTTCGACCTTCTCGCTGTCGCCATCGTTTTTTCGTTTGGTTTCCCCCCGGTATTCTTTTCGGCTCCGGAAGTACTCTTCCTCATTTACAAATTCTTGTGCCCGAGCTAGGAATTCAGCAAGGGTCTTGGGAGCTTTCCTCACTGCTGATTTGAGGAGTTCACCGTCTTGCAGCCCTTCGCGCAGATTTGTGACAGCCTCTGACTCGGTAAGCCCCTCCACTTTACTTGCGCTCTTGGTATACCTGTCGAGGTATTTTTTTCAGGCTCTCGGTCTTTCCCTGTTTTATGGTCCACAGGTATGACACATCCTTTTTTCTGGTTCTTGCAGTGGCGAACCGAGCAAGAAATTCTTCCTTGAGTTGCTCATATGACGAGATAGATCCCGGCTTCAGACTTTGGAACCATTCGTATGCAGTGTCCGTTAAGGTCAACGGGAATGCTTGACATTTTATGTTCGGAGAAGCTCGCCTTATAGTCATCCAGGTCTGAAAGGTAGTCAAATGGTTAACTGGATTTCCTTCTCCGTCATATTGTTTGAGGGTCGGCATCTTGAAATCCTCTGGGAATTCTTCAGCGAGGATTTCGGCGGAAAATGGCGGTTCTGCGTCCTGCATCATATCTTGGACATCACCGTTCCGGTTGCGTTCTCTTTCCAGCTTTTCTATCCGTTGGAGCAGCTGATGATTCAGGTCATCGGGCATGACTGACCCGATTTGGTTACTTCCTCTGCTCCGGGTCGGTTCGTTGTGGGGTCGGACCTCGGGCATGTTTCGGTGATTCCTCGCTCCGATGGGTCCAAGCTGGGCATGGGCCCCACCACGCTGCTGGTTGACTTGATCGCGAAGGTTAGTGGTCCCGTGGGTTCTTGACCCACTTGGTGCCCAAGAGCTTTCGACTACCTCTTCGGCTTCACCTCCCAGTCGGTTAAAAACCGACCCATTAGTGCGTCGTGACCCGGCGGGTACTCCGCCATTTGCTCCAGAGGGATTTTGTTGGTACTCTACCGGACGTCCTCGCCGAACAAAGCGTTCGGGGGAGCCTCCTCCTGCAACGGGGGCAGGTTGTAGAGGTGGTGCGTTTTCCGGTGCGATAGCACCCAACCTCTCCGCGAGGCGGGCCATGTTCTCGGCCATCGCGTTGACGGCGTCTTCCATTCGTTCAGCGCGGGTAGGCTGTCGGTTGATTCTGACCGGTGGCCGCCTACGAGGCCGGCGTTGCGCCGGGGCCTCTTCCGCAGCAGTGCTCCGCTGGGTACCTTGAGTGTTTTGGCTTGGCATGGTTATCGTTGTTGCTGGTTGAGAGCTCTTGCTTCTGATAACTCTACAAGGGCCCTCCTTCTAGCGCCAAAATGTTGGTGCGATTTTTCGTACCAACTCGTGTTTGACACGTGGCCGCTCCTCCTAGCTCGAACTCGCGTTGAACCACGTGCGGGGATGGTTTGAGATGATCTCCGGTTCTGCAAAAAAGACAGAAAAGCGTGACGGGGGGCACTGGGGTTGTTCCCAGTGCGGGTACTCCGACGCTCAAGCCAGTCAGGGTGAACCAGAGACTTTGAAGTGGAGTGTATATTTTGTGTTAGAATTGCGTTACCTTTTGGTTCGTCGGATTTGAATATTTATAGATATTCGGAGGTGGTCGGTTTTTCCCACTTCTCCTTCTTTTCCGGAACCCATTTTTAGTGTTTGGTCATGGGCGGTTTTTTGGAGTTCGTGGGGTTGTGGAGAGATTCCGAGTTTTTCTTGCTCAAACATCGGTAGTGGACTTAGTGGTCCGAAATAGGGGAGCCGGCGGGGAGCCGGGTTGTAGGTGGCGTATTGCCGCCCAGTATAGGCGGCGTATTGCCGCCCAGCGTAGGCGGCGTAGCGCCGCCCAATATAGGCGGCGTGTTGCCGCCCAGCGTAGGCGGCGTAGCGCCGCCTAATGTAGGCGGCATGTTGCCGCCCAGCATAGGCGGCGTAGCGCCGCCCAGTGTAGGCGGCGTAGCGCCTTCCAGCGAGGGCGGCATGACGTCCTTCCATCTTGGGTTTTTGTTCTTCTTTATGGGCCTTTGGGCCCAATCCGAAATATGACCCAACATTATGTATGAGTGGCTAATAAAATATGGATTCATAGTTGATCAGGTAAAATAAAAGAAATAGATTTGGGCTCGTACAATTATATCTTTATCCCATTAAAAATTGAAAAATCTTAGAAAGAGGTACGTGATTGATTATGTTGGTAATAATAGATGAATCTCATTACAATGTGAAAAAAAAAATGAAAAAAAATTTCCCTACAAAATTAATTTAAAGACCAAAATATTATCACTCAAATTGAAGTCTATGAATTATAGCTACTGAAGAAATAGCTAATTAATTAAATTTTTTAATTTTTTAAAAGAATCAAATTGATGTTGTCAGTAAATATAAAATGAAAATATAATATAGAAGTGTATACATAAAAGGATAAATATCATAAATATATATTTGTTGTGATTTTTAAGGATTTAGCCAAACTTTAGATTAATTTATTGAGATTTTTAAGGATTTAACCAAAATTTTGACTAATTTTTTAAGATTTAGCCATAATTTCATGAAATTAAGGATTTTACCGTAACATATGTGTAACATAATATGTTACATTTAACATTTTATGTTACATGTGTAATATACATGTATCATATTTATGTTACACGTATGTTACGGTTAAATCCTTAATTTCATGAAACTATGGTTAAATTCTTCAAACTTTAATTTTAAAATGACTAATTTCTTAACTGTCCCTAATTTTTTAGAGATTAGCCATAGTTTTAGAAATTGAAGAAATTAGCTATTTTTATTTTTTATTTTATCACAGTCGATGAAAATTTTTGTAATAGTAGGTTTGGTTTGCTTTTTTAAGTTGAATGAGACGAATATTTGGAGATTTTTTATTTGATTTGGACAGTTTTTTTAAGTAATTATCATGGATACTTATGTCCATTAAAGTATTCATTGGCTATTTCCTTAATTTTGATATTTTAGGGCTAAATCCTTCAAACTTTACCTTTAAAATGACTAATTTCTTAATAGGCCCTATTTTGTTAAACCAAAATCTCATGTTTTTTCTTTGAGTTTTTACTAATATAAAATTTATTCCTTAATCAAATATTTTTTTTCAATTTAAAAAGTTAAAAAAATACATAATACTTAGAGTATAAATGTTAAATTTCAATAAAACATAAGATATGGTTATAATATCTAATCTACACATGATACACCATTCATATATTATATATTTTAAAGTTATTAATAACTGATTGCGGATTCAATTAAAATCTGAAGTTGAATTTTAATTTTATGACTTTTTTTTTTCTCTTTCCCTTTCATTTCATTTTGCGACATCTGTCGTTTTTTTTTGCAACGGATGTCGTTTTTACTATGTTCTGTCGTTTTTTAGACTTTTGTCGTTTGTACTACTTTCTGTCCTTTTTTCTGTCGTTTATCAGTTTATGTCCCTTTTTGAGACTGATGTCGTTTTTATTAGTTTATGTCGTTTCCCAGTATTAAGTCGCTTTCAATGTTACTGTCGTATTTTTCTCTCTTTTCCTTTTTTGTTTTTTTTCCTGTTTTACTATCATTTTTCCTTTTTCTGTCGTTTTATCTTTCTATGTTGCAAAAAACGACAGTTGCCCCAAAAGGCAATTGCAAAATTTAGTCTTTTTGCGATTGATATCGTTTTTACTATATTATGTCGTTTTTAGACTTTTATCATATATATCATTTTCTGCCGATTTTTAGAGATTGATCTCGATTCAATTATTTTTTTTTTTTTCGTTTTTCAGTTTTATGTCATTATTTTAGACTATTGTTGTTTGTAAATTTTTATGTCGTTTTCGTTTTTATGTCGTTTTCGGAGACTGATGTCGTTTTTACAATGTATGTCGTTTTCCTGTATTATGTCGCTTTCATTGTTACTGTCGTATTTTTCTTTCCTTTTTTTTCCCTGTTTTATTGTCATTTTTACTTTTTTTGTCGTTTTATTTTTCTGTATTTAAAAAAAATGATAAATTAACTACAAACGATAATGGGAAAATTGCAAATTAAAGCCAAATTCGATAGCCCTTATTAATTTATACCCCGCACGTTTTTCGCCTAGCTGCAATGACGAAAATACCCCTTCTTTGAAGGGGTTTCAGAAACCCTCGCTCATTTTGTATTATCGCTCTCTCTCTACCCTGACCCATTTTCTCTACCTCGAAAATACGACTGCTCTTGACGAACCTCCGACCACTTCTCGCCGTCTGACCTCGCTGACCAAGCTCCAATCGTCCTTCACCGGCCACTCTTCTCGGCGAGTCGCTGACCACTGTTTTCGCCGCCGAGGCGTTCTTTGCGAGAGCTCACCGTTCATGAGAGCTCGCCGTTCACCGTTCTTTGCGAGAGCTCACCGTTCATCGTTCTTTGCGATAGCTCACCGTTCTTCATTCTCGCTGACCACCCTGAGCAAGGTTTTGACATATTTTTCTCTTCTGTTTTTTCCCCCCTGTTTAATCTATAATTTTACTCTTCACGGACTAAATTTGGTGGAAGATGAGTGTTTCAGTTTATATTCGCGAATTTTCCTCTTCATTGTCTTGAGAATTTCATTTTATAATTTCATTTTGGAAACCAAACTGTGCATTTTGTAATTCGGAACAAATTTGACAATATATCATAATCTAAGCAATATAGCTTAATTGCTTTTAGGTTTCTGTGTTTGTTATTTGCTTATAGGTTCATGTGAATTGCATTTTAAAAAATTAAGAGGAAAATAGACTCGTAACATTGCCTCGCAGAGCATAGCTTAAATGGTATCAGATTTTGTTTTATCCCTTTTCAGATGGTTCTAACTGTCTATAACTCATTATAGACACATTTGATTTTAATTTCTTTCTTATATGTCATTTTTTATCCCTTTTCAGATGGTTCTAACTCGTTCTCAGTCCCCAATTACAGAGGAGACTAAGTTAGCTTCTCCATCCAATAAGAGAAAATTAAGTGAAGTATTATCTTCAAGGAAAAAAGTGCTAAAGTTCAAGTCTAATGTAAAGGATCAAAGCTTCGGGGAGACAAAAACAGAATTTAAACCTTCATCTGAGGTACTATTTTCTGCTATGATTACAATAATTTGAAAATAGTACCAGTTTGATGATAGATTAATTGGTGACAGTAACAATGAGTTTTGGTAACCCACTAGGATACCATTTGTGTGATAATGTTTGAGCTCATTAGTGGAAGGTTTTTAAGGTTTATTGGCTGATTTGAGACAGTTTTTGAGTGTGGAAAATCAGGCCAGTGTGGTGGGAAAACTAACACCAGGATTTTCACATGATGATTGTTCAAAAAGCAGTTTTTAAGTCTTGATTATGTGGTTTCAAGTTGCTTAACTCGTCTAAATAACTATCTAATCTTTTAAGTTCCAATTTTTGGTTTGTCTGTTTGTTTAGAAGAGACTAGGGTGTAAGAGTGTTTTATTGACTGGCCTTATTTTCCAAAGTTGAATGTGGAAAATTAGACAAGGAATGTGCTAAAAAAAGAAATTATGTTTCTGGTAACTCAGTGGGTTACCAAATAGTAACCCAATGAGTTACCATTATTACATACTATAGTAACCCATATTTTCATTTGTATTTTCAGGCTTGGAGCTTGAGGGTTGATCCCAAGAACTGGTTCAAGTCTAAGGTGCAAGTATTTTGCGATTTTCAAGTCATCGAAGATATAAATAAGAAGTCATAAACAAGCATTTAGGAATACTTGTTTCGGTCATTTTCTGGATATTCAACCGTTTGTTATACAATCACAGCTACTTCATCATATGATTATGAGAACTGTTGTCCACCCAAGTGAACAAGAAATGTGGTTTGATATTAACGGTTCAAAGATAAAGTTTTCGGTGAATGAGTTTGCACTCATTTCAGGTTTAAAATGTGTTGGAAATGTGAGCAAACGGTTATATACCTCGGGAGTTTCAGATAGATTTAAGACACAATTTTTTCCGAGGAAGGCTACTGTTTCAAGGAAAGCAATAAAGGATGCATTCAACAACTACTCGGGTGATTCTGACGAAGAAATATTGAAGTTGGGCCTACTATATTTGATTTCCAACTTCTATTTTTCAAAAGCTCCTGGAAAGATTGTTGATATTTATGACATATTACTTGTTGATAGTAAAAATTTTGATGAGTTCCCTTGGGGAAAAGTGTGCTTCGAGATGACTTTAGCTTCAATGAGAACAGCCTCGGAATATGTGTCTAGGAACCAAAACTCTATTGATGGCCAAAATAAAATGGAGGGAAACAAAAGCTATAGGCTATCTGGGTTACCTTTGGCTTTTCAAGTTTGGGCTTACGAGTGCATTAAGCTTGTTGGTGAATATTGTGCCCATCGTACGGAGTCAAAGGCAGCTCGAATACTTAATTGGACGTGTAAAATTCGTCCAAGCTCGACAAGTCTTGTGGAGAATGTCTTTGTTAATCATAAGGTAAACTTTTTTTTTCCCTCAAATGGTGATTGTTTTTTCTAAAGATTTAGTTCTGTAAAAGTTCATATATTCTTATAAATGTGATATATAGGTGGAAGTTAAATGTTTGGAGCCATCTCCTAATGATTTGAAGGGGAAGTTTATGATTGGCTTGGCTTTTAACGACAAGCAAAAGGAGAATGAAGAAGTAGTGTCGGATCCTACATTTTCAGTTAGCAACAATGAACATAAGTTGGCAACTGAAAATTTTAAAATTCCACTACCCCCATCACCTAAACAAAGAAAGCAGTACAACCATGATGGAAGTGTATGTTTGCAATTTCAACATTTCAAGTTAATAACGATATTATTTATGTTTTTAAAATTAGATAGCTTTTTTTTTTCTCAACTGATTTTGTTTCTTTTTGGTGTTGTTTTCTTAAGGTTTCTTCTGTTGAGTTCGCAAAATATTGTCAAGAGATGAAGAATAATCTTGACTACTTGAAAGCAAATCAAGAGAAATTACTTGAAGAATTATCCTCCATGAGAAGTTTCTTCTCTTCACAGTTCTCTTTTCTTGGCAATATGATTTTAGAAATTTCCAAAAAGTTGTATAATGGTCCAAATGAACCAAAACAATCTGTTGAGGAAGATATTGATGCCGTTGTTCAATTAGCGTGCCAATATGGTCTTGGGAACACTCCTCAAGTAAATAATTACTAATTTCTTTTAGTTTTACTTTTGCAAACAGTCTTGGCATCTAAGAGTAATAAGATTTTGTAACTTGTAATTCAGAGGGAAGAGAAAGGTGATGGTGAAGGTGGTACGCTAGCAGCTGCTGACATTAAAACTTCAAAGGTTGGTCAATTTCAACAACTTATTTGTATTCTGGTTGCATAATTCAGTAGGTACCCACTGAGTTACCATTCCGTAACCCACTGAGTTACCATCTGGTAACCCACTGAGTTACTATATGGTAACCCACTGTCTATTTTTTTAAACATTTTGTAAATAAGGTTAATTAGATTTTATAATTTGAATTCAGGAGCAAAAGGATGTTGATGTGGCAGCTGTCGGTTTTGATTTTCAAGAAACTAAGGTTCGTTACTGAGTTACCTTCTATGTTTGATTTATACTGAGTTACCTTTTGATTTATAGACAATTGACTAGTTATATAAATCAGTCTTCCCAAGGGACAGATCATGAAATTGAAATCAGACAAAGTACCCAAAACTACGATGCCGATGTTGAAAACAACATTGATCCTACTCAAGAAGTGGCAGCAAAGAATAGTCAAGGTTTATATGAAAAACTCGACTCAATTAGTTCACCGTTTGTCGTCGAAGTTGATTATGCCGAGTTGGTATCCCAGACATTGAGACAGATTGAAGATCAAAAGACTTTGAAGCCCACTGTCAAAAAAGCATGTGCTTTTCCAAATGATTTTTTCAAAGATCCCAATGCAGAAGATATAGAGAACTTCAATAAGTGGTTTGATAGAGGATACATTCCAAAAATAAGTTAGTATATTTGATTGCTTTATTTATTTTCGTTTCACATTATAAAAAGTTAGTATATTTATTTTCCTTTATTTGATTGTGTAGATATAAAAAGTTCAAAGATGATGAGCAAGTAATAGATCCTCCTTTTGATTTTGGAGTTGCATGTTGTGCGGACAAGTATTGGTTTTATACTTGGGTGAAACCTGCTGAGCCACTTTCATGTACAGTAAGTATATTAACTTCTATTATTATATTTTCAATCTATATTTACTGTAGAACTCTGAATTATCAAGGCTATATAGATTCTAGTTTGGTAACTCACTGGTTTACCAAATGGTAACTCACTGAGTTACCACTTGATTTTTAACTAATTGGCTGCTATAGCTTGTTGATAATCTTAAGTATATGTCAGTAAGTATGATCATTTTTGTTTTTGTTGTTTTTTTCAGCATCTTGATGTGGCATTCTACTATTTAAGGAAGAAGTTCAAGTATTACCCCGAGATAACTAAAAAAAGGTCGACAACTACAGATATGCTTTTTCAAAGTAGGATTCGTGGTCTTTGGAGTCAATTAGGTGGTAAATATGATGAAGGTTACATCTGGGAGAAGGACTCTACATTACAGGACTATATTGATGGGCACTACTTGTATTGTGGTAGTTCATGGAAGGATATAGATTTTGTGTACATTCCCATGTACATGGAACAGTTGAAGCATTGGATCTTGGGTGAATTAGACTTGGAAAAACGTAGGCTCAACATCTTCAACTCTTTGCGTTCCAAGAAAATTGATCAGGAATGCGTAGAAGCTGTTATTCCCATGGCTATTTTGTTGCCTCATTTGTTAGAGTCTAGGAAATTCAGTGAAGGAAGACCGGATCTCAATTGGGGAAAAAGTAAGACCAAGATGTTCGAAATCTGCATGGTAAAGGACGTTCCACAACAACAAAATGGGTGGGTTTTCATTTAAATAGACATGTTTTCATATAAATTAGTTTGTTAATGTTGAACTTATATTTCTTTTTCTCTTTTTTCTTATTGTGCAGTGGAGATTGTGGCATGTATGTCATCTTATTTGCGCACTCTTTGATGTTTGATTCTCTATGTGACTTCTTCGATGGAAAGCCAATAGAATTTTATAGGAAAAAAATTGCAATTCATCTATACAATCATGCCATTAGAAAGCTGGAAAAGAATTATACAAGTGACCCGGAGGTCCCACCAAGGAGGAAGAAGAAAGTGGTTGACCCAAATAACATGATAGTATACGTAAAAAGGAAGAAGTAGACTTTTCTTGTCCGGTTCACAAAATTTTTAGAGTCTTAGTTTACTGCTGCAAAAGGTATTCATATTATACACGCTTTCATATTATTAGACTCTTTTTTAGAATGTGACTTCACGCTTATATGTGTTTTTTTTCCCGTAGTATGGTGTAAGAATTTGATGTCTTATATTTTAAATAAACCACATGTGCTTTTTCAGTTGCTGCAATTACAAGAAGGAATTCTAGAGTGATGGAAGTGGTGGGCGAAACCAAGAGTGATGGAAGATGAGCCAAACGAAGAAGCAGTTACAAGAAAAAACCAAGAAGCAACTAGAGGCATAATGATGTTATATTATTAGTAGTTGTACATAAACAAAAAGTAAATCTAGCCAAAATTAGGATAGAACAGACGTTAGTTTAAGAAGTTACTTTATGGTATCAAAAAGTAACCTACCGGGTTACTACTTGGTAACTCACTATGTTACTACTTACAACGCATTATACTACGAATTATTGAACCCATTGAGGTACCAAAACATTTCCTAATGATTTACGTATTAACTAGCTGACAACAGTGACCCAACATGTTTGTTTAATAAGTTACTTAATGGTATAACAACAAGTAACTTACCGAGTTACTAGTTGGTAACTCACCGAGTTACTAGTTACAACGCACTAAACTACCAACCTGAAGCTCTTAATTGAGTCTTGAGTTACCATTAAGTAATCCACCGAGGTACCAAAAGGTGACATAATGAAATGAAAATGGAATTATATATGTCCATGTTCATTGCTAGTAGAACATCTAGCAAATTAACATAGCATAAATCTACATCAAATGTAGGAAAAAAAATAACTTTTTATTGTTTCCTTGATCTTCAAGCATATACACAAGTCAATTATTTGTATCTATCAAAAAGAAGTTGTGTCTAAAATCAAACAATTCTAGGACATTTTTGGATGTAGTGCTGCGGGTTTTGTACATGTGGTTCTATAGTGCCCGGACTCCCCACACCTTGAGCAATGACTTTTCTGTATTTTTCCTTCGGTAAATGAACGTAATCTTTTCTTTCTTGGTCGCCCACTTTTTTTCTTTGAAACTGGAGGAAGGACAACAACATCTTTGATCTCACAAGGAACATTTCAAGTGGATTCGTTGCCAAGAGGAAAGATGGTTTCCTTGTATGTTTCAAATAACTCATCCTTAGTGTAATACTTGGAGCAATGCTCATAGACTCCTGCATACCTGTCTGAGATAACAGCAAATGCATGTGAGCAAGGGATTTGATTAGTCTGAAACTTCTTGCATGCACATGTTTTTTTTTCCATGTCAACAAGGAACTCTAACGTTCCATCATTAACTTCAAAAATGGTGTTGTTTGCTCCCTTCACCTAAAAGATACAAAAAAATGTATTAGTAATAAAAATGGTGTTTAATCTTGATAATCTCCAAAAAAAAAAAATATATATATATATATATATATATAAAAAGCCAAACAAGAAAGGTAACCCATGGGTTTAGTAACCCACTGGGTTACCAAACAGTAACCTTCTGGGCTACCAAAACAGATTGTTTACTGGTGGAAAATATTACCTTCATTGTCGATGATTCTCTAAAATATTTCCACAATATTTCTTCTTGCGCACTTGCTAGCTTGGTCATAGTTGCTGCGGCTTTGTTTCTTCTTTCATAAAACCATTTTTGCAACAACTCTCTCAACCAATCAAGTAATGCATGAATAGGCAAATTTCGGGCTTTTACATCAACAGAATTCATAGACTCAGCAATATTGCTTGTCATGATTGAGTATCTTCTTTTTTTCAAAAAACGCACGCGACCACCTTTCATAGCCTACTTCTTCTAAGTAGGGACGTATTCCACGATGAAGTTCATCAAGTTGTTTCATGTAGTACTCAAAATCTTCTGCCATATATGACCTAGCTGCACCATGAAAAGCATGATGTAGAAGACCAGCCACAGTAGAAAATTTCTTCTTTAGATTTTGATGGAGGTGATACATGCAAAAACCATATGATGCATCCGGATAAATCTTGCGAACAGCTTTTTCAATGCTTTTGTGCCTGTCTGATACTATGCATAATCCTTCCCTATCTCCATAAGCATGTTTAAACCTTGTAAGGAACCATTCCCATGAAGAATCGTTCTCCAAATCCCCAACACCAAAGGCCAATGGGAATATTTGCTCATTTGCATCCAACGCACAAGCTGTAAACAACGTCCCTTCATATTTGGTCTTGAGGAACGAACCATCAATGGCAATCACTGGTCTACAGTGTTCCCACCCACTAATTGAAGCACCCAATGCCATGAACAAATACTTGAAATGGTGCTTACGATCTGTTTCTAAGTCAGTTACAGAACCTGGATTTTGAATCTTCAACCGGTAAAGGAATGACGGTAGCTTTTGGTATGACTCGTTCGGTGCTCCCCTCACAGCTTCTAATGCGTGTTCTCTAGCTCTCCAAGCCTTGTTGTAATTGACTGAAATCCCATAGTCATCCTTCATATCTCGAATTATATCATTCGGTCTGTAACATGTGTTACCAGGATTCATGTATTTTGACTTTATGCAATCACTAATCGCTTGACTACTTGCTTGCCGATGCTCTCCCACTACGACATCCAAAGAACAATTGTGGTTGTCCACATATTTTTTAACGATGAACAAGTCGCTATTTTTTATCCTTCTTGCTCTAATGTACCATTCGCAACTTGGATCAATACAGGTGAGAACCAATCTCTCTTGGCACGACCTTTTTGTTTTATACTGAAATTTGTTGTTGATTGCAATCATCCTAAGTGATTTGCTCAATATATCCTTATTCTTGAATACTTGTTCCACTGCAATGCATGTTGTTTCTTTTTCAATCACAGGTTGCACTTCTTTAGTATCAAGAATCTCATCCAGCCTTTTCATTCTTCTTCTTGGACTATTACCTCTATCAATAGTGTCACCAAAATTAGAAGGACTTGAAGATTCCTCATCATCTAATTCAGACCCAAGCAGTTTGGTTGTCGTTGCCCTTTCCTCGGTGTTCCCAATCAAAAGACCCAAAGCCATAGTTTCAGTGTGTTTTTCATGGTCTAGAGTCTTTTTTGTAGTAGACATATTGTTGCTTGCTTCATTTGAAATGCCAAATCTTGTATCCATCAACTCAAGCTCTTTGTCTTCAGTAACACACAAAGGGAAGCTTGTTAAATCCTTGTCTTTTTTTTTAACTCCAAGTAAAACAGAACATCATAGTCACTCAAGATTCTTATCCTAGGTGATCCTTCCCGAGTTTGGTACTCTACCGCAATGTTGTGCATTGGCGGCTCCAAAAAAATCTTCTCAACTAGTAGCTTCACCATTTCTCTATATGTGCAGCGAGTGTCAACTAGTACTCCAGTCATTGTAAAGCCTACATAGAAGTTCTTCTCATCCCAGCGTCCACTATGTTTGACAAACACATTGATCGATCTTTGAATCCATGTCTGCAAACAAACATAACTGGTTAACTTGATAAGTAACTATGACTATTTTAATTTTAAAAAAATTCTACTGAATTTGAGAAATGAATGAAAACGAAATTCTACTGAATTAGATGTTAATATATACATTTCAGGTTTAAAATAAGAGTTTTTAGATGGTATTTTAACACGCTGATTATGGTAACTTAGTGAGTTACCACCCACTGAGTTACTATTTAATTTTTAGGCATTCCACTTGTTAAATACATTCTGGTTCGGTATACCATTTAGTAAAGCACTAAAGCAATTTATTTCATGACTAAGGTAGAAGAAAACTGAGTTTAAGGATGGCAACTTACTAAATTCAATTTTCTGTTTCGATAACCTACTGAGTTACCACTTGGTGACCCGCTGAGTTACCATTTAATTTTTAGGTAATTCATTTATCTTATATGTTCTGGTTCGGTATACCATTTAGTACAGCACTAAACGAAACTATTTCATGTCTAAGTTTAGAAGATAACTGAGTTTAAGGATGGTAAGTTACTCAATTCAACATTCTGATTCGGTAACCCACTGAGTTACCACTTGGTGACCCACCGAGTTACCATTTAATTTTTAGGCAATTCATTTGTCTGATAAGTTCAGATTTGGTATACCATTTAGTTCAACACTGAAACAAATGATTTCATGACTAAGTTTAGAAGATAACTGAGTTACCATTTAACGATGGTAAGTTACTCAATTCAACATTCTGATTCGGTAACCCACTGAGTTACTACTTGGTATCCCACTGAGTTACCATTTAATTTTTACGCAATTCATTTGTCTGATAAGTTCAGATTTGGTATACCATTGAGTTCAACACTAAAACAAATGATTTCATGACTAAGTTTAGAAGATAACTGAGTTTCCCTTTAACGATGGTAACTTACTAAATTCAACTTTCTAATTCGGTAACCCACTAAGTTACTACTTGGTGACCCACTGAGTTACCATGGGTATGACAAAAATTACAAGAACGTATACCACTGAAATCTTCAACTATTACAATAATCATTCAATCAGATTCTTAATGACCAAATACTACGAAAGCAAACCAGAACTCATCATTTCCTATTACGAAAAATGGAAGACAAACAAACACCGTTTTTTCAAAATTTTTTGGACTGTCGAACAAACAAATTGTAATGACCTAAAATCGAGGCTACTTACACGAGCATTTATTTTGAATTTTGAGACAAATGCGTTTTTAATATTATCATGGTTATTTTAACTTTGAGGGAAGTTGGTCAGTTTCGTCAAATCTGGTCAACTCATGACCATGAAAAAATATTGGTTAATTGTGCATTTTCGAATAATTGAGCATGTTAGGAATCAAATTTCAACTGGAATGTGATATTAAAACTCCTAACTTGTCGTGTTCAATTTATTAGCGCAATTTTAAAATTTGATTCGGAAGATTATACCATTTTATTTTATTTTATTTTATTCTATTTGTAAATTTGCTAGCCATTTTGGCCCAATTATTGGCCCAAGCCCATTAGGGCTTTTTCCTTTTTCTCTTTTCCCCTCCCCCTCGTCATCTCCCTCTGCTCTCACTCTCGATCCCTCTCACTCAATCTCCATCTCTCCTCACCGGCGCACAGCCGCGCCACGCCGCCCCCTCCCCACACCGCCTCCAACTCCGGCGAGCCCTTCGCGCGCTCGAGCCCCCTTCGCGTGCCACCTCTGCCAGTGCGAAGCCCAGCTCCCCCACCGTCGCGCCTCCAGCAGCGGTCCCGCGCCGCTCGACCGCCCGAGCTCCGTCCGAGCTCCGCAAGCAGCGCGATTCCGAGCTCCTCCACGCCGTGCCGCCGCGTCGCCCAGCCTGAGCCCCCGCGCGAGCGCGACTCCTCCGCGCTCTTCGCCTCTTCTGCGCCGCGTGACGCCGGCGACCCAGCAGCAGCCCGAGCTCCGCCTCGCCTCGCCGTGGCCGCCTTCGGGCAACAGCCGCGCCGCCTCGCTCCGCCTCGCCTCGCCTCGCCGTGGCCGCCTCCGAGCAGCAGCCGCCCGCCTCGCCTCGCCGTGGCCGCCTCCGAGCAGCAGCCGCGACGCCGAGCTCCGCCTCGCCTCGCCTCGCCGTGGCCGCCTCCGAGCAGCAGCCGCGACGCCGAGCTCCGCCTCGCCTCGCCGTGGCCGTCTCCGGGCAACAGCCGCGACGCCGAGCTCCGCCTCGCCTCGCCGTGGCTGCCTCCGGGCAGCAGCCGCGCCGCCGAGCTCCGACTCCACGCCGCGACCAACGAGGCAGCAGCCGTGCCTCCTCCGCGAGGCTCCGCGACGGCCACTCCGAGCACGCCGCCGCCAGCCGCCACTCGCCGAGCTTGCGTTTAAGCTCCGCCGACAAACCTCTGTGTCGCTTCTCCCGCGACGTCCGACGAGCCCAATGGTTAGCAACCTCAACCTTGCTGCCCGTTGTGGTTTCAGTTCCGTCGAGTGAGCTCGTCGATGCCGTCGCTATCGCTAGCGAGTCGTCGCCGCTCGCGCTAGGATCGTCAACAACGCAAGTTCGAACGCTCGACCCTTCACTGCCTTTTTTTTTTAAGGTATAAACGGCAGTTGGAAACAATGTATTAGCGCTAAGCCATGACAACATTCTCTGTGACTTTCTTTTGTGGTTTAAATGTCCATTGGTCTATTGTGAATCCGAGCCGCTGAGGCTGTGTTGAATTATGATTATATTGAAATTAATTATGATAAATGATAAAAATTGCCTGTGTGGTTGTTGTGATGGATTGTGACCGAAATTAGTTCGGTGCTGGGTTGAAATTAGGTGAAGGCTTCGGCCGGGATATCTGAAAAAACAGGGGAAACTCTGCCGGATTTTCAGCTCGAAGTTTAGATGCTTAGTAAAGCTAAGTTGGAAACTAATTAGATTAAAGAATCCATTTCTCGTCAAATTAAATTAAACAATATACTCGTTGGCTACGGGTTAACGTATAAAACTAAGTCACTGGCGAACGGGACGAGAATACTTCAAATTACAATTTGATATCCGTTTGTCCGCTCTTGGTTAAAGACCAGCTTGAGTAGTCCGTCAATCCTTTGAGCAATTCTTTGATTTATGTCTAGTGGAAAGTGGCTTTTGACCCTATTACTCGCGTGTTGGACAGATTTGTCGCACGACGAGTTTCAAGGGAGGACGCCACTAGGAGAGAGTCGCAAGGACCGAGGCTTAGGACCTCAGGTAAGTGGATCTCCACTGTGGCACGAGTAGACTATACTATGCTTGAATTGTGCAAGTGTTGAGATTGTGTTAAGCATACGGTGCTTCCAAATTTGTGGCTGTCAAACTATGTGAATCTCCATTCTAGCTAGGGCCGTGAATATGGGCTCTTGATTATGTTCGTCTTGTTTTGTACAACGAGCCTGCAGGTATGGGACTGTAGGTTCGTTTATGATAGGTTGTGTTTTTCTAGGTGTGTATTGGTGCGAGTATTTATTTAAATGCTGATTTGTCGGTGGGTATGGGACCACAGACATAAAACTGTTTATGTTGTTGTTGAGATCTTATTGCAGGATGAGCTAGATTCCAGAGAGACGCAAGGGGATTGAGGGTTTGATTCGAACGATTCCTCTTCGTCGCTGTGAACGTTCCAGATAGGCTCAAAGAGTCCGAGGAGTCGAATCGAATGATTCCTCCTTGTTACTGCGAACGTTCTAGCTAGGCTCTAGGAGTCCGAAGAGTCGAGTCAAACGATTCCTCATCGTCACTGTGAGCGTCCTAGATAGACTCAAGAAACGGCTTGAAATAAGGCCCAGCCTGAGCGGAAACACTATTAAGTTTTGGAACGATCGTATGTAAAGTAAAGCCAAGAAATTGCAGGGACACCGTACGTTTCTGAAGGGCCCGGAAGGAGGCCGCGATCATGATCGGTTCCGAGATCGCCCGACGGGGCCATTGTCTGTGTGAGGTTTCGGAACGACCCGATGGGTCTCGAGGAGGTCGGTAGACGACCTTCCTCTTCATATGCTGTGTGTTGCGATCATGATCGACTCCGAGATCGCCCGACGGGGCCATTGTCTGTGTGAGGTTTCGGAACGACCCGAGAGGTCTCAAGGAGGTCGGTAGACGACCTTCCTCTTTATATGCTGTGTGCTGCGATCATGATCGATTCCGAGATCGCCCGACGGGGCCATTGTCTGTGTGAGGTTTCGGAACGACCCACAAAGGGTCCAGAATCGTATTAGTTCTAGAACAACCCGTAACGGGTCTAAATGTGTATTAAATTATAAGATGACTCGCGAGTGGATCTAGATGTGTATAAAGTTATAGAAAGACCCGCGGGTGGATCTAGATGTGTATAAAGTTATAGAAAGACCCGCGAGTGGATCTAGATGTGTATAAAGTTCTAGAATGACCCGCGAACGGGTATAAATGTGTTTTAAATTCTATAATGACCCGTAAGAGGTCTAGATTGTGAATAAGTTCTAGAACAACCCGTAATGGATCTAAATGTGTTTTGAATTCTAGAACAACCCATGGGAGGTCTAGATCGTGTATAAGTTCTAGAACGACCCGTAAAGATCTGGATGTGAATCGTGTGCACACGTATTTTTATAAGCTAAGTCAGAGAGTTGTGAACTTGAGTGAGATTAGAACAAATTATGAGATTGACTTTGAGTCGAGATAAATGGGTCGTCAAGCCCGACCTCGTTCCAAGTCACAATTCTTTTGCAGGTATTGTATCCCGCGTAGGTTCAGCACCTTATCTTTGAAATCTACTTCGCGGGCAAGGTTGCTTAAGAGTGACGTTTACTCTTCGGACTATGACGACTCGATCGTCGAGTCCGTCCTTTTGTTAGATTATTGTGATGTGATATCTATTAGTTGTATGTTACCTGCAGACTTAGCAACTTATTTATTTAATCTACTTACTGGGCTATTGGCTCACTAGTGTGCTCGTGGCGCAGGTAAGATGAAAGAAACGAAAGGGCGAGGCGACAACGACGGGAATAACGAGTGTATACGGGACCGACCTGTAAGATCTTACGTGGACTACCGGCTAATCGTTGGCAAAGAAAATATTTAAATTCCGCAATATTTGTAAAGTATAAAATTAAACCCACTTTAGTTATAGTGAGGATTGATAAACCTCATGCTCGATATTAGAAATTGGATTATGTAATTCAAATTAAAAAGTTCAAATTTATCCGTATTTTTCGGAACTAAAACTCCGTTTTGGGTTTTGGGTCGTTACACAAATGAACTACCAAACCAAATAAAATCCATTGCTAATACTTACGTTTTTTCGATGCAGATCGGGGAGGAACTATTTATAGTTCAACTTTTCCGGTGTCGTCGCGGAGGAATAATCCGACTGAGTAAGATGTCGAAATGGCGTCGATTAACTTGAATAAACTTCTCAAGCTCAAGCGCCGCCTAGTTTTCCGGCGAGTTCCGGCAGGTAGAAGGTTGGACGTTGATGGAGTTGCAGGGACGGGACGACTCCATTGTTGAAGCTGTTGAAGCTTTTCAAGCTTTCGAAGAACACGTCTGGAGAAAAGAAATGGGATGTAATAAGGGTAATTTTGTCCTTTAAAATTTAAAGTACTAAAAAAACGGGGTATAATTTAAAAGTGCATTTAGGGTGGGGTATAGATTATTAAGTGTCTAATTTTGGGGTATTCCTCAAAATCTCCCGAGAATTGTCACAAAAGGCAACATCAAAATCATGTGGCTTTTATTAGTTTATGTCATTTTTAGTGTTGCTGTCGTATTTTTTTTTTCCCCCAATTATCTTGTTGTTACTGCCTTTTTAATATCTTTGAAATCCTTTTATGTCCTTTTTTCACATAAGCTGTCATTTTACATTAATTATTGTCGTTCTTAATTATCGTTGTTGTTTACTGTTTTTAAGTCATTTTCATTGCTCTCTAACACTACTTGATCCAATTTCCTTTTAATCTTTTTTTTTTCTCTGAGTTGATCCAACTACTTACTTAAACATAATGTGTCTTTAGTGGCAAATAACAATAACTAATATATAATCTACCTACAAAAATATAGAAATACAATATTTAAACAGTAAGAAATTTTCTCATGCAACAAAAACAATACTTCTTTTATATTTCACTTGACAATACTAATACAAAGCAATGGCAATTTATCCAAATTAATACTAAACACTTAAGAAAAATTCTAATACAATACAAATCGCAAAAGATAAAATTAACACAAAGAAGACCCGAATTACGAGTTGTTTGGATCCCATTACACAATACATTGTCTCCTAGTAAAAAATAAAAAATAGAAGGTTGGTTTTTGAATGAAACGGTGCCGTTTTGGACGAAAGTTTTCGTCCTTTGCGACAACATTTAGACCGAATAATGGATTTCTTAATCATGTCCATGGCGTGAAAAAAAAATATATATATATATATATATATATATATATCCCCTGACATGGGCCCACGCGTGTGGGTACCGCGTCTCAGGGGCTGTTCCATTCTCTTTTATGGCGTGTGCCCAGTGGCGGAGGCACATTGTGCCGAGTGTGGGCTTGAGCCCACACTGAAGTTTTAAAGCCCACATAATTTTTCATGTGAGAAAAAAATAAAAAAAATCAGTTATAAAAATAATATTAAAAAAAACAATAAAAATGCTGTCTTTTGCGTTGTAGTGATTAGGGTCCATGTGCCTACGTTGTGACTTGTAGTGATAGTGGGCTGTGGCAACAACTTTAATAAAGGCCTAGGCAGCTAAGCCCACTCATGTGTTAGCTAACTCTCATATCTTACAAGTTACACCGCCGCTTGAGTTGTTGTGCGATTTAGCCAAAATTACAAATTAAAGTTTTGTGAAGAGTTTAGCATCACGATTCAAGAAGATCTAGAAAAGTGATAGAGAAAAAAAGAGAGAAAGAGAGAAGAATAGGAGAAATAAATTAGAATGTTTTGTGGTGTTTTTTATATTTAAGAACACAAGATTGCCGGCTAGTCTTCGTCTAATTTTCGCGAGATTTTGATATTTCATTGGTGGCGGTTCAGGTGCCGAAGCTAGTGGTTCGAATCATAGAGTCCTCTCTTTAGTCACTTTGGTAGGAGCAAAAGCCGTCTGATTCTCCAACAAAAATAAGGAACAAACTACAAAATAGGTGCATTTCAATCTCACAAATAGAGAAATAATTTTTTTTTAATTACAGTAATGGAGAGATATTTTAAAAGAAAGTCAGCTTGAATAATATTGTGATGTAGTTTGTAAGCTTAGTATATTTTGATTATATATTATTTTTTTAATAAAAAGTATTTTGGTATACGCCCACACTGAATTTGACTGCTGGCTCCGCCACTGCGCGTGCCCCCTCTATTTCTTTTCCTTTTTGTTTTTTTTGTTGTTTTCTCCATTTTCTTTTCTTTTATTTTTCCTTTTATCCAATTACTTTCTTTCATCTCTAATTTGTAAAAAAAATAAAAAATTTCATGCCTGATAATATTTAAAATCTTTTCTTTAATATTTTATTTTTATAATTTTTTGTTTAAAAAATGGTTTTATTTAAATACTTAAATAATTTTTTTAAAAACCTATTATATTATTATTTAAATTATATTTATAAATTCCAATTAATATTTTTGAATGCACAAATTAATTATTATTATTTAAATATAATTAACGTTTGATTAAAAATAATTTTGATACAATTTAAATTTTATATTTATAAATATATAATATAAAAATTAAATAAATAAACTACCACGTACATCACACATGACTACAACTAGTAAGTTATAAAGATTATACACAAATAAATCTAGGCGCGCCAAGCATTTCCATTTTACTAGTCTATAACTATCTTATAAATGGCAGTCTTCGGCCTATGCATTTCGTCCAAAGCGTGCGTCACGTTTCGAAAAGTGTTTCTTTAGCATTTTCATGCGAAACTTGAAAAAAACATGTTTTTTATAGGTAGAAACAAAAAAAATTTCAAAAAATTGATCCATGTCATAATTTAGTTAAAATAAAGGACAAAAATGCAATAAAATAGAGACTAAAAATAAAAATTTATGCTCAGATTAAATTGATGGGGCAGTCTTGCGGAGTGAGGCCGTGTGGCAGGGGTTGTCCCCCATGTTTATTCTTTGAGTTTTTACACATATAAAATTTATTCCTTAATTTTTTTAGTTAAACAAAAAAAAAAATACATTATTGCTATTTACATTTCTTTCTCATATTTTAGTACCACGCATGGTATTCAAACAGAAGAATGATAAAATCCAGTCGTACTATAAATATTTTATGTGCTTTTCGAAAATTCAAAATCAAATATATTTTTTGTTCAATTTAAAAAGTTAAAATAAATATATAATACTTAGAGTATAAATGTTAAATTTCAATAAAACATAAGATATAGTTATATTATCTAATCTACACATCATACAACATTCAGATATATATATTTAAAAGTTATTAATAACTGATTGCCGATTCATTTAAAATCTGAAGTTGAATTTTAATTTTATGACTTTTTTTTTCTATTTACTTTTAATTTCATTTCGGGACATATGTCGTATTTTTTTTCAACAGATGTCGTTTTACTATACTGACGTTTTTTAGACTTTTGTCGTTTGTACTACTTTCTGTCTTTTTCCTGTCGTTATCAGTTTATGTCGTTTCTTA
Source organism: Boehmeria nivea var. tenacissima (assembly GCA_018132145.1). Classification (NCBI taxonomy): domain Eukaryota; kingdom Viridiplantae; phylum Streptophyta; class Magnoliopsida; order Rosales; family Urticaceae; genus Boehmeria; species Boehmeria nivea. The sequence continues at coordinate 8,047,906 of CM030882.1, forward strand.
TACTATTTGTGTACAGTTTTATGTCGTTTTTGAGACTGATGTCGTTTCTATTTGTTTATGTCGTTTTCCAGTATTAAGTCGCTTTCAATGTTACTGTCGTATTTTTCTCTCCTTACTTTTCCTGTTTTACTATCGTTTTTACTTTTTCTGTCATTTTTTCTTTTCTGTGTTGCAAAAAACGACAGAGAACTTAAAACGAGAGTTGTCCCAAAAGGCGGCATCAAAATGATGTCGTTTTTATTAGTTTATGTCGTTTTTAGTCTTTTTTGCGACTGATGTCGTTTTTAGACTTTTATCGATTATGTCATTTTCTGTCTTTTTGTAGAGCTTGATCTCGATTCAGTTATTTACTGTCGTTTTTCAGTTTTATGTCATTATTTTAGACTATTGTTGTTTGTAAACTTTTATGTCGCTTTTGGAGACTCATGTCGTTTTCCAGTATTATATCGCTTTCAATGTTATTGTCGTATTTTTTTTTTCTGTTTTACTGCCATTTTTACTTTTTCTGTCGTTTTCTTTTTCTGTGTTAAAAAAACGACAAATAACTACAAACGACAATTGTCACAAAATGCAACATCAAAATCATGTCGTTTTTATTAGTTTATGTCATTTTTAGTGTTGCTGTCGTTTTTTTTCCCAGTCATTTTTATTTTTATTTTTACTGTCTTTTTAATATCTTTGCAATCCTTTTATGTCCTTTTTTCACATAAGCTGTCATTTTACATTAATTATTGTCGTTCTTATTTATCGTTGTTGTCCCCTTACTGTTTTTAAGTCCTTTTCTTTGCTCTCTGACACTACTACGACTCACCACGTCCTTTTCATTTTTTTTTTGCTCTGAGTTGATGCAACTACTTACTTAAACATAACGTGTCTTTAATGCCAAATAACAATAACTGATATACAATCTACCAACAAAAATATCGACATTTGCACCCCAAAAAATAAATAAATAAATAAATAACAAAAATATCGACACACTATATTAAACACACAGAAATTTTCTCATACAGCAAAAACAATATTTCTTTTATATTTCACTCAATAATACAACACAAAGCAATGGAAATTTATCCAAATTAATGCTAAACACTTGAAAAAAATTCTAATACAATACAAATCGCACAAGATAAAATCAACACAAAGAAGACCCGAATAATGAATACATTGTCCCCTAGTAAAAATTAAAAAAATAACCCATGTTTGGCCCTCTATTTTACCCATTTTATTTTAGGGCTCATTTGTTAAATAGCCACTTGAAAGTCTATGTTTTAAGAAAATGGCCTAAGAATTCAAATATTAAGTTATTAGCCTCAAATCCTTATGAAATCTCATTTTTACCCATCATCACTCTTCTTCCAACCTCATGTATCAAAGGACAAATAAGTCAATACACATTGTCTAAAGGCTAATAACTTAATTATAACAAACTCAGGTCAATTCCTTAAAACTAAAGTTAAAAATAGGCCATTTACTTAATAATCTCTTTATTTTATTTTATTTAAATTTTTTTAATCTTCTAAATCATTCTATTTTTTTCAATTATTTTTTTCAACTTTTCAAATCTCTATACAATATCCTTAAATTTCAACCATTTATACCACTTTAAAATTAACAAAATCAAACTATTTTATAATCATTTTAAACCATTTTTCAACACATTCTTCAACTAATATTTTCATTCCATTCATGTACCGCAAACAAGGGTAAATAAACATAGGGTTGGTTTTTAAACGAAACGGTGCCGTTTTGGACGAAGGTTTTCGTCCTTTGCGACAACATTAATCGCGTTATTCGCGTCCATGGCGTAAAGAGAAGGAAAAAAAAAAAAAAAAAAAGAAAAAAAAGAATGAGCAGTCTGATCGAAACGCTTCCTTCACCGTCCGACCTCTCTCCGGCGGTCCTCTCCTTCCTCAGCCACAACCTCACCACCGCTGGGGCACTCGCCGGAGCTCCGGTCATCGTGTCGGAGCTCCAATCCCAACGCGCCGAGTTGGATCGGAGCGTCGTTGACCTCAATCGGCGCCTCGCTTCGATCCTCGTCGCCTACGCCTCGTTCTCGAGTCGGACCCACTCGCTCCTCGCCGGCTTGAAGCTGCAATTGGCCGCTCTCGGATCGTCCACTTTCCAAGGCATGGATTCGTATTTTATTTGTTACAATCAATTCCTTGAATATTTTAGAGAATTTTTTTTTTTTTTGGGTAAATTGGTTGGTTGAATTTTGGTTGCAGATGTGGGAGAAGAGAGACGCGAGCAGATATTGGGGGAGGAATTGCCGGCATTGGCAAAGGAAGTGGCGAGGGTCGAGACGGTTCGATTCTATGCCGGTGAGTTTTCTCGTAAGCAAATTGCTTTGAGTTTGTTGGGTGAGAGATACTGTGGAATGTCATGTTTAGTTTCTATGGAGTTGGAATTATGTTTTTACATCCGAGGTAATGTGTGTATCTATGGAGTTGGAATTCAGTTTGTTGGAGTGCTTGATTTTTAACTGTTTTATATTGTTTTTGCTGGGTTGTTTATAGCCTCTAGAATTGAATGATTGATTCAGTTTTGCAAATATTCTTACATATACATTTTCTCTCGGTGGTTTATTCCTCTGTTGGAGTATTTGCGTATGTGATGCATAGGCCGAAAACAAGCTAGCAGATTTTTCAGGCTCGCGTGATTATTTTTGGATGGAGCTGTGAATCACTGATCGCTAATTCTTCTTAGTTCGGCATCAAGATTTGGCACATGAAAGTGTCCACAATTATTGGTTTGAGGCCTTTAGAACATCCACATTATGCTGCTTGAAGTGACATAGGTCTTAACAAAGTAAGATGAAGGATAAACGAAATGACATAGAAAGTGATGTTACCGAGTTGTTTAGTCATTCCGTGGACGCTGGGCCATTAGGGATTGGCTTTAATCGAATTGAGGGCATATGTACATGATCTTGAATAAATAGGAAGAGTTTTTAAAAGCATATAAGAGGAGAGAACGATAGAAGCACTTCTTTTATTTCTCTTGAATGAATAATAATCGATTACAACCCTAATAGGCACTTATACTGCCTTTTATTCAATCCTAACTAGTCTTCCTAGACTAAAGTGATATCCCTACAAATGTGGGATATACTAACGACTAACAAATATAAAGTCACACATAAATAAACAAATAAATAAAATAAAGTAAACTTAAGTGCTTCTAGTCTAGATCACGTCTGTCAACAGTTTGTTATAGATGGTGGAGAGCTTTTTACTGCATAGCATGTGACCGTTTAGTTTATTTTACTAGTGTTTTTTGGTCTTGTATGAATATGAGTGAACATTGTAATATGGTATTAGGATCTTAAAAAATGAGGGAAAGGAGATCACAATTAGTTAATTGGTACGGTTAATAATAGAATTGTGAGAAGTTAGATAGAAATGGCTAGGTTATAAGTAGAGGGCTTTTTGGTTAGAGATGAGGATGATGAGATTTGTATAACGCGAAGATTCCCTTGGGGGAGAGCGGACCACTCGGAGATCTTGTATTAATTTGTAATTTTCTATCCTTTTCATCAAGACTAATTGGAGGTTCCTATCATAGGGTTGCTGGCAGTTATCATTTGGATAATGTGAAATACTCTTATTTTTTTGGTTCCTCTATGTCTGACCATATTGTGTAATAAATCTTTGTTGGCAGTCATCAGTTTATATTAAACATGCTAGGTTTGCATTATATGTAATCAATGTTTTGTTCTTTTGTTTCTGATTTCTTTGTCTTTTGCGTCTTTCAGAGACAGCATTGAAGCTTGACACTTTGATTGGTGATACTGAAGATGCTGTATCTTCAACCATGAAGAAAAACCTAAAGAAACGTTTGTCAGTGGAATCAGAAGTCAGTATTCTACGTCTTTAGAAGCAAAATGCTATAGTAATTTTTATTTCTTGAGGAACGACTTACAGATTTCATATTCTCAACTATGCAGGATATGCATCAGCATGCTATTAAAACCCTGAAACATATTGAGAACATATTAGCTTCCATTTCAAAGACACACCCTCAGTGGGGGCGCCTTGTATCAGCAGTTGATCATAGGGTAGATCGAGCTTTGGCAATTTTAAGACCACAGGCTATTGCAGATCATCGAGCACTTCTTGCGTCACTTGGATGGCCACCACCGTTATCATCTATGACTTCTGCAGCTTCAAATTCCAGCAAACCCCAAAATCCTCTATTCACAATGCAAGGGGATCTCAAACAACAGTACTGCGAAAACTTTTTTGCTTTGTGTAGCCTGCAGGAGCTACAAAGACGACGAAAATCTCGCCAACTTGAAGGCTATAATATGGAAGCAGCTCTCCATCAGCCTCTTTGGGTAGTTGAAGAGCTGGTAAATCCTATATCATTAGCTTGCCAATCCCATTTTTCCAAGTGGGTTCAGAATCCAGAGTTTATCTTTGCTCTCGTGTATAAGATTACAAGAGATTACGTCGACTCTATGGATGAGCTATTACAACCTCAGATTGACGAAGCAATGCTATCTGGGTATAGTTGCAGAGAAGAATGGATTTCTGGAATGGTATCCTCTTTATCAACTTACTTGGCAAAAGAAATTTTCCCAAAATATGTTGTCCAACTTGGTGAAGAGAATAATATGGGTGCTCTATCACAGGCTAGAACATCCTTGGTTCATCTTATTGACTTGATGGTATCATTTGATAAGCAGATTAAGTCTCTGTTAGAGAATTCTGGTATCTCGGTTTCCTTTCAGGAATATGGGAACACGCAAAATTTTTCTTCTCTAGCTGTTTTCCATGATCGGCCTGACTGGCTTGACTTGTGGGCTGAGATAGAGCTTGGTGAAATACTAGATAAGTTGAATACTGAGTGTAATGAGGAGAAAAATTGGACGATGAAGCTTAAGGGAGGAGCCATTTCATTTGACCCCGAAGATTTTAAAGCTCCTCTAATTTCTGGTGTCTTCCTTCGGTACATTTCATCTGTTATTGATCGTTGTCGGTCGTTGCCTAATACTAACATGGGATTAAGGTCAAGGTTTCTCAGATCAGCTGGCGCACCAATTATAGAAAATTTTTTGGACTGCTTGCTTCTAAGGTGCCAAGAAGCTGAAGGTCTTACTGCTTTAACAGATAATGATGCCATAACCAAAGTTGCAAGCTCTATTAATGCTGCTCGCAACATGGAATCTGTACTAAAGCAATGGTTTGAAGATGTATTTTTTCTTGAAATAGGATCTGTTCAGGGCGATCAACCGGACGCGTCTGTTAGGGATAGCGGAAGCAGCGGACTGGTTGAAGGTCTTGATGATGGTATACTTGATGCGGAGATAAGAAAGTTGGAGGCATTCGGATTAGAATGGGTTGAAAAGATCTCGGTTGTAATTTTGAGAGGCTTTGATTCTCTCTGTCGAGACTATATGAAAAACAAGAGGCAATGGCAGGAAAAAAGTGAAGAAGGTTGGACATTGTCAAAGTCTTTGGTCGGCGCCCTTGATTATGTGCGAATAAAGATCTCAGTGCTGGAAGTCAATTTGAACAGCAAAGACTTTGTTGGTGTGTGGCGAAGTCTAGCGACCGCAATAGATCGATTGTTTTTCGAGGGTATTCTTTTGAGCAATGCGAAGTTTAATGATGGTGGAGTCGAGAGGTTTGGTAGGGATATGGAGGTTTTATTTGGGGTATTTAGAGCTTGGTGTTTGAGGCCCGAAGGTTTCTTTCCGAAAGTGACGGACGGGTTGAAGCTGTTGAAGATGTCAGAAAAGCAACTCAAAGCTGATTCCTATGGAAGGGAGAAATGGATGGAGGATAATCGAATCAAGCGTTTGAGCATTGCAGAGGTGGATAGAATTTTTAAAAGTAGATTATTTTCCAGTTGAGGGCCTAGATACTAACTCATCTTCATATTGCGCAAGTGAGAAGAGACACTGGCTTTGGAAATTCTGTTGGGTTTATTGGTATAATATTTAGATCTTGGCTTGTGTTGTACTTGTACATTTTGAGTACCGAACTGACCCATTTACTTATCATAGTTATACAATAATGAAACAAGGCGTGCCAGCTTCGTTTGTTCAGGAATAATTGTTCATTTTATTGTAGTTAATGAATAGTCGGCATTCTGTTACCAGTGTTAATATGATTTTTCTATAATTTTATTGCTATAGTCTATAGATATTTGGATATTTTGTGTCTCTTATTAATTATGCTTTTTTTTGCACCGGTGCCCCTTGAACTATACGCATTGATACACTTTGGTATTTCAAATTTTTTTTTTTTTTTTGGCAATTGGCTCCTTCAATTTGAAAATCCGTTGTAATGTGGCCCAAATTAGAAACGGCCGTCCAAAAATGGACGGAAATGAGCATGTGCCAATCACATGACCCTATTGACAAGGGAAAAACTTGTCATTTTTTAGATTTTAACATGAAAAAGAAAGCCAAAAAAAAAAAAAAAAAGAAGAAGAAGAAGAAAAGACTGGTCCGCTGCAGTACTCAAGATTCTCACGAGCATATCCTGTCACAAATACTAAATTTGCATTCCATACTTGTCATTTAGAGTTCGTTCCCATCATGGAACAAAAATGATATCTTTTGTGCAATATGACATATAACTTATTTCTAGTATTACAGGCTTGGTAAACTCGAAGGATAAGCTTAGTGTGCTAGTAAAAGTGAAATATATTATTTATAAATATGAATACATTATGATTTTTTTATGAAAATCAATTGAAAAGCTTCGAGTGGAATTATTAAGGTAGCATATTTGTGTTCTTTCAGTATTTTTCATTGGTCACGCTAATTTGAGGACAATTCAAGGCACAAATAGTAAGTAGGTCAATAGGCTGTCTTTCACTAGTATAACCTAAATCAAAAAAGAAAAGAAAAGAAAAGTCAAAAAGGAAGAAGAAGAAAAATGGTCAATTATGACTAAGCGAGAGGTGGAAAACTCATCCTACTTAGAATCGCCCAATGATAGGCTTTGTTACCATGTAAAGTTATGAAAATCTATGGACACTGATATGATTTAAGATGGATTTATACTTTAGTCTACTTAATACAAGCGTTTAAAAGTAGAGTTGTTTAGATATGCAAATTGACTGGTTTATAGGTTACGTTTCACCAAAAGTACAATGGCTCGGGAATGTTGAAGCAAAACCAATGGAGAAACTTCAATCTAATCTGGAAAATGGTTGATACCATAATTCTAGACTTCTCCCGCTGGACTGCTACTACATAACACGCACTTGCCTTGGATTGATCGCCTGAGATTGCTCCGATTCCGGATGAGGTTGGAAATTTCATAGTTAGACACTCACATACCATTTAAGGTAGGTCGCCCTAAAATAGCGTTATATGCCGAAGGTTGATCGACGACGAGGAAGCCTCTCATTCTCAAGATCTACTGAGGGGGCGATATTGTTACCGGAAGAGTAATGACTCCTTCGGTGTCAACGCGTCCTCCAGTGAAGCCGTAAAGTAGGGTCCTAACTGGCTTTCACTTCGCTCCTTCTACGTTTATTTTATCCAAAGCACTCTTAAAGAGTACGTCGGCCGAACTTTCGTTGTCCATGAGTATGCGGTGGACCAAATTGTTTGCCATATTGAGGGAGAAGACTAGCACATCGTTGAGCGGATGGTTTTCCTTCTGTGCTTCTTCTTACGTGGACGTGATTTCAACAGTTTCCATCTTTGGGATCTTTGAAGGGTGTTCGGTGAGATTCATGAAATGCCCATCTGGTCCGTCTTGGACTGCTCGAGCATAATGCTTCCTCTCTCTGGCGGAGTCATCCGTTGCTAGTCCATCGAAAATGGTGTAAATTTCCTTCAAATTTTGACGTTCTGCGGGTATGGCTTGCTAATCGTTCCCTCTCTGCTCAACTTGTTGTTTTTCATTGTGGTTTTCGACCATCCTGTCCACAAATTCTACAAGCTCTCCCTTTTAGATCAGGGCCTTAATCTATTTATTTAGTTGAAAACACTCGGTGGTCAGGTGACCGTTGTCTTTATGAAAATGGCAGTACTTTGATCGGTCTCTCTTGCTTGGGTCCCCCTTCATCGGTTCCGACGGAGTTAGCAGGTTTCAGTTTTTGATCTGCATCAGGATCCAATCTTGTGAGGTATTGAGCGGAGTGTAAGCACGAAACTTCTCGGCTATTGTTGGTCTAGAAGTGTTCCTTGACTCCCACAGCTTTGGCTTGGTCTTTTTGAAGTCAGCCTTCTCACCGTCACTTTTTGTTCTTTCGCTTGGTTTCCCCACGATATTCCTTTCAACTCCACAGGTACTCTTCCTCATTTACAAATATCTGCGCTCGAGCCAAGAATTCAGCGAAGGTCCTAGGGGCTTTCCTCACCATTGACTTGAGAAGTTCGCCGTCTTGCAGCCCTTCACATAGAGTGGTGATGGCCTCTGAGTCGATAAGCCCCCCTACTTTGCTGGCACTCTTAGTAAACCTATCAAGATATTTCTCTCAGTTTTTCCTTATTTCACGGTCCACGGTCCACGGGTAAGTCACATATTTTGTTCTTGCCCTTACAGTAGCAAAGCGGGCTAGGAATTCCTCTTTGAGCTGCTCTTATGATGAAATAGACCCTGGCTTGAGACTTTGAAACAAGTCATATGCGGTATTCGTCAAAGTCAACGAAAATGCTTGACATTTTATGCTCAAGGGGCTCGTTGGATAGACATCTAGGTCTGGAAAGTGGTGAGGTGATTGATTGGGTTTCCCTCACCGTCATATTGCTTGAGGGTCAGCATTTTGAAGTCTTCCGGGAATTCTTCAGTAAGCATTTCGGCGAAAAATAGGGGTTCAGCGTCCCGTATATTTATCTTGAATATCGCCAGTTCGGCTACGTTCCCTTTCGAGCCTCTCTATTCGTATGAGAAGTTGCTGGTTATCGGCCATGGCCGACCAGATTTGGTTTCCTCTGCTGCGGGCTTGGTCGTTACGAGGACGGTTTTATGATCTTTCTTGATGGTTCCTCGCACCGACGGGTCTGAGCCAGCCGTGGGCCCCCCACCATACAGTTGATTGATCTGATTGAGAAGATTGTTGGTTTCGCGAGTCCTCGACCCACTTGGCGCCCAAGAAATTTTCGCATCTTCATCGGCTCCGCCCCTTAGTTGGTCGAAGACCGATCCATTGGTACGTCGTGATCTGGTAGGCACTCTGTCATTTGCTCCTGATGGGTTCTGTTGGTATTCTACTGGGGGTCCTCGTCGGACGACGTGCTCAGGGGAACCTACTTTTCAACGGGGACAGGTTGCGCGGGTGGTGCATCCTGCGTCGCAATAGCGTCCATCCTCTCTGCGAGTCGCGCCATGTTTATGGCCATCATATTAACAGTATTTTCTATCCGCTCCGCGCGAGTGGGTTGGCGGTTGACTCTCGCCGGTTGCCGCCTTCTTGGCTGGCGTTGCGCCGGGGCTTCTTTTGCGCCAGTACTTCGTTGGGATCCTTGCACACTTTGACTTGCCATGGGTTTGCTAGTTTGAGAGTCTTGTTCCTATAACTCTAATAGGGCCCTCATTCTAGCACCAAAAATGTTGAGACGATTTTTCGTATCAATTCAGTTCTGATACATGGCCACGTCTCCAAGCTCAGATTAGCATTGAACCGCGTGTTATGATGACTTGAAACAAGCTTCGGTCCTGTAAATAGACAACGAGAGTGACGGGGGGCACTAGTTTGTTCCTAGTGCAGACACTCTGATGCTCAAGACAGTCAGGGTGAACTAGAGATTGATTTGAATGGAATGATATTTTGTGATGTTTAGAATTTCGTTACCTCAGTTTATCTTGTTCGGTGGTATTTATAGGCGTAGGATTAACCGTTTTCCTTACTATGTTCTTCCACCATTTTTTCAGATGACGTGAAGAAGTGGCTCGGGTGGTTGTCGAAGTGGTTCCCGTATGTGGGAAAAATGTCCCGAGTTTTCCTCGACAAATCATCGATTGTGGACTTAGTGGTCTGAAAGGGGCTGACGTGACGAGGCCGGTATGGCGGGGCCAGTAAGATACCGACGTGACAGGGGCGGCAGGACACCGGAGCTGCTGGTCGGCAGGATGTCAGGGTGACGGGGCCGGCAAGATGCCGAGGCCACTGGCCAACAAGACGCCGAGGTGACATGGCTGGCCTATGCCGTGGCTGTGGGCCCGATAGGCGCCGGGGCTGCAAGGCCGGCGGATGCCGGGGTCGTGGGGCCATTAGGCATTTTTATTGGCTTTCGGTCTACTTCATAGGCTTTCGAGCCCAACCTAAAATATAGCCCAACAATGGTATCATTAGGGAATAGTCGTAGAATTCTGCAAAAAGTCCAAGAAAAATCTTTAATATTTTTCTGTTTAAAAAAGGAAAAATTCTAAAATAGTCCTGGTATTTTACCGAAAATCTAGTTTCATTCTTGTATTTTTTGTAATTACAAAACGATCCCTCAATTCTTCAAATTGGTCTAAAAGTATCCTCGAATTTATTTTGGTCAACATTTATAAGTGAAAGATAATATTACCCTCTAATAAAATTAACTTTCTATTATAATTTTTTTCTTTTTTAGTTTTTATAAAAAAAAAAAATTAATTCCTCTCTCTCTCTCGTTTTTTTCTTACGTGGTTAGGGGCGTCGCGTTAGGGATCAAGGTTAGGCATTACGGGGTTAGGCGGGGTTTGGGTCGGGGTTAGGCGAGGTTAGGATCGGGGTGGGGCGTGGGGTTTTGCGGCAAGGATTGGGGTCGAGGGATGGCGTTGGGTCGGGGTTAGGCGGTGAGGTTGGGGGCGGGGTTAGGGGTTGGGGTTGGGGTCCGAGTTAGGCGGTGGGGTTACGATATGGGTTGAGATTGGGGTTGGGGGTGGGGTTAGAGGCGAAGGAAATTGGAAAAAAAAAAAAAAAACACCAAGCTTTATTTTATGGGAACTTTTGATTGTGGTTTTGATTGAATCTTTTTAGGCGACTGGGTTAGGTCCGGGTGGGGTTACTGGTCAGGGTTGGGCGGCGAGGTTGGGGTCGGCAGGGGTTGGGGCCGGAGAGAGAGGAAGAAAAAAAAGAGAGAAAAAAAATTGTTTTATTTTTATTTTTGGTATATTTTTGTTTTATTCGAAGGTTAATTTGGTTATTTTTGAATTTTTTTTTATCATAAGTCAACGCAAACGGACTGTTTTAGACCGATTTGTAAAACTGAATGACCATTTCGTAATTACTAAAAATAGATGATGAAATTGAATTTTAAATAAAATTCAGGGATTATTTTAGAATTTTCCCTTCAAAGAATAAGAAAGATTATTTTTTAAGGAAGTGGCTGTGTTTTTCGTCCCTGCGGTGGGGACCAAATAAGTGGCCCAGAATTATTCTAAGTACTTTTTTATTTATTTTTTGACCCCTTATTTTTATTGTATTACTATTGAGGCCCAATTTAAAAAAAAAATTCACTTTCACGCCTAAAAAAATTGAGTTTTTTCACCAAAATGCTAAAAAAAAAATTCCAACAAACATCTTTGAAAAAAATAACAAATTAAAATTCAAAATTTTAACCATCTATAATAAATTTTAGAATCGTCCCTATCGTATTTGTCCATACCAGAGCCTCTTCTATTTTTTAAATTTAGCCTAAACTTGTAGAGTTTTTCAGGATTTTATCTATCACAAAAGAAAAGGAAGAAGCTATGGGTTGTTTCAACTTCCAAGATAGAAATTGAAAGCGACTTTAGAGGGGGGGAAAAAAAAAAAAGTTGCACGAGCAAAAACAAGGAAAAGGAAAACTGGTTACATACCCTCAAAACAGGAATTAGTTTTATCCAAATTAAAAAAATAAAATAAATAAATAAATAAATAAAACGATTCGGTTACGTTTAAAAAAAGAAAAAAAAAACTGAAAAAAAAATAGGACACAAATAAGCAAAATATTACGTTTCAACTTAAGACAAATTATAATAAAAATCCATCAATTACAGAAATCTGCCAATATAAAATCCATCAATAACAGAAATCTGCCTATTGGCAACCAGCCCAGACAGACAGCCCCTTCACACCATTCCATCAATTCTCCTTTCTTTCATTCCGTTTTCTCTTCCCATTTTCATCTCCAAAAACGCTTCACTCTCGCTTACCTTGCGATCTTCTTCTCATTTTCCACATTTACTCAAACAAAATCAAAGCTTTTTTTTTTTTTTTTCATTTTTACTTTTTATTTTTCCGACAGAAGCTTAATTAATTAACTGTACAATCGTCTGTTTCTTTTTTGCCTTTTTTTTTTTTTTTTTGTTGTGTTCACCGACATTTATACTTCTCTCTCTCTGCGTTGCCTCAAATTGCGAAAGGAAAAAAAAAAATCGAAATTTTCCTTTCTTTTGGGGGAAAAAAAAATGGCGACGAATATAGGGATGATGGACAGCGCGTACTTCGTCGGGAGGAACGAGATTCTAACGTGGATCAACAATCGGCTTCAGCTTAATCTCTCTCGCGTCGAGGAGGTTTTTTTTTTTTTTTTAATAATTATTTTTGTTATATTATTTTGCTAAATTTTGATTTTTTTAAGGTGTTGTTTGGTTCTTGGCTATGACTGGAGTGTTCAGAGAGAAGATCTTGATAATGGGTTTCTTTTGTTTAGGCGTTTTGGGCTCTGAATTTCATCTTCTTTGTAATTTCTCTGCGTGTGTATGTATATGTTAATGTATTTTGTCATGGCTGACATTTTGAGATAGTGCATTGCCTTTTATGTGTTGTGTTGTTTCATTTCTGTTTTGTTTTTGTGATTAAAACATACCCAAAACGAATTTGTCACTCATGAACGTTTTTGAAGATCATTGTTATTTGTTGAATTTTAACCAATGTCTGTTAATTTGTTGGATCCGAGTTTTATATGTCGAATTTTGAGGATCGAAAGTTGGTGATAATCGCCACTGATCACTGCATAATGACTTCCCTTGGTAGCAACTGAAGCAATGGTCTTCGAAGAGTCAACGAATCAGTTGTTAAAATATTTCTTATGATGGTGCACGAGACGGTCTTCAAGCGTAATTGAAAGTTAAAGCTTTCGAACATCGTTGGCAATATTTTGTTGGCTAAAATAACATCTGTGCTGATATTGCTTCGTTTATGTGTTTATGGTTTAGTTTGGATTATGTTTCACTGTCGAGATAGGGATTTGTTTATGATGCTTCTACGTCATAACTAGTGGCAATAGTCGTGCCGTATTCGATGTCTAATTTACGTGAAACATTTTACAGGCTGCGTCAGGTGCTGTGCAATGCCAGATGATAGACATGACATATCCGGGAGTTGTTCCGATGCACAAGGTGACAATTTTGCTTTTTGGATCTCGAGATATTAATTTGTTAAGATTGCTTGTAGTGTGGCTTCCCTGAATCTCTTCATGTGTTGCAGGTTAATTTTGATGCTAAGACAGAATATGATATGATCCAAAACTATAAGGTTCTACAGGAAGTATTCAACAAACTGAAAATCGAGAAGGTATTATTATTATTATTATTATTATTATTATCTTAACAGCCTATTTATTTTTATAGCTCTTTCTCCTCTTGTGCTTCCTTTTATGTTGTGGCTTTCTCTCTCTGTGAAAGTATCCGTAGCTAAAGAGTATATATATTTCAATTATTTATGTGTTGGCTATGCTACATTACGTTGTTTCTAGCAAAACATTATTCAGTTTTGCACTTCAGATATGTGTGCCAATTGTTATGTTGTCACTCCAACCAAAATGGAAAGTGCTACTTACATTGTTGCCATTTGCGCGATAGTAACAACCATACAAAAATTTATCGTCTTATGTATTTGCTAAGATGCTTTGCTAGTGAATGATGCAAATTTAATTAAGAGTGACCTTAAGCTGATCTATCTGTGAGATAAAGCGAATTAAAAAAAAAATAGCAATTGGACTTGTCTCAGTCGTCATTATGCGCTTATTTTTATTTTGGCACCTACATGGAGCTTCATACTCTGATGACCGTACAGGTAATTCTTATTTGATTGACGCCTCTTTGTTTCTTTTCTTTTTCCTTGCGTAGCACATTGAAGTTAACAGGCTTGTCAAGGGCCGGCCTCTGGATAACTTGGAGTTCTTACAGTGGCTGAAACGCTACTGCGATTCAGTAAACGGTGGCATTATGAATGAGTATGTTCATACTTTTTTTCTTTTTCATGTTGTAATAGTTCATTTTAGTTTGGCGTTCGTAATTTTCCAGTTCTTATTTTCATAACTTGTTTTGTGTCTCTTAAAAGGAATTATAACCCGGTGGAGCGAAGAGGGAAGGTTGGGAAAGAACGGAATTCCAAGGGATCTCAGAAGAACTCAAAATCATTGCAAACAAACAACATGCATAACCCTGGCTCTGGTGATGCTGCCAGTCTTAGAACCTCTGGTTTGCTTCCGTCCAATTCTATTGAAACATTTGTACATTTATGAACTTTTGCGTCTTCTGATGTTCGTTCAATAGGACCAAAGCAAGGGAAGACGTATCCAGCATCAGCAGCTGCTGATTCATCCAGTGAGGTCCAGGCTTTATCCAATGAGGTATTGATGTTAGGTTTTTGTTACAATTTAATTCGTAACAGAATGCAACTTTCTGAGAAATATACTTCCTAGGCACTTTACTTTTGTTTTTAAACAAGTTTTCAGATTGTTTTCCCTTAATGGTTTCTTATTCAGATTGCTGATCTCAAGCTCTCTGTTGACGTTTTGGAAAAAGAAAGAGATTTTTATTTTGCTAAACTACGGGATATTGAAATACTTTGTCAGAGTTCTGAGTTGGAAAATCTCCCGGTAAGATTTTCAAGCACGTGTTTCATATAGTTTGCCCCATCAACACGCAGTAGACTGGTTGATATATTTTCTTCTTGTACAATCCATAGATGAAAACCATTTGTTTTACATGAACCTCTATTGTGAACATTTCTAAAAACTCCTGCAGATGGCGGTAGCAGTGAAAAAGATATTGTATGCTGTTGATGCTAAAGAATCAGCACTATCCGAGGCTCAGGAATACATTTATCAATCGATGAATGCTACGGACGAACCCACAACAGAAAATGATCCTTGACTCGAGTTTCGACCCCAAACGGCAATTCTGGTGATCCTTTGCCCTCTATCCAAATCGTGACTTACTGCTACTTTGATGAAGTGATGTTTTAGATGTATTTTCCTTGTTCATGGGAGATGAATGATTGACAATCGACTTTGACGTGTAAGTGAAGCTCAAATAGAGCTTTTCTTCAACTTCTGTTTGAATTTGGTTCTGGATGTGAATTGTGGAGGAATTGGGTTTGTTGGTTGCTAGGACTTTCACAGTTTAAACTTAAGCATCACTTTTTTCAGAAAAGCACATTATTTGCACGCTCAAGGTTTATCAACTTTAGCTTTAGCTTTAGCTTGCACAAGTGCATCATTTGAAAGTCAATGCTGACTTTTCAAACATTTTATTTGTATTTCCAAGAGAAAAGTGGAGAGATTTAGATAATGATGTTAATAAGGGGAGATGTATATTTCTGGCTGTGTGGTCACTTAAAATCATCACCTAAAAAAAGTTAATATTTCTCAATTGTTTGTCTATTATCCTCTCACTCCAAAAGTAACCACAATGATGGCCTAACTTTTACAACTTTGTGAGAGTGAATGAAGATGAACATCCTTTTCAGTCATCGTTCATTGGCCCCACTGAATTGCCTTATAATTCTTAAAAAACCACTTTTTTTTTTTTTTTGTCAATTATAGTTACCTGATAAAAAGTTCAGCTGTAACTGTTAAAGGATTAAAAAGAAAATGACAAACTGAAGATGGTTTATGAATTAAACTATCACCGTCTCTTGTACTCATAGATGACTTAAAATCAGTGTATTAAATATGTTTTGCAAATTACTTAAAGAGTGTGAAACTTGTCATTCTCATGAGTTTATGTTTAAGAACTTCAAACTTCATCATAGGATTTGTAGCCAAATTCACTTGGCATCTTCTATTAGCAAACAAGTTCTTCATTGTATCACTTGTTTATTGTACTTTGCTCTGCGCACACTGGTAAATGTCAGCAATAATCTTCCCAAATATTAACTAGAAAATCAAATTTAAAAATTATTATCAAGTCTTTATCCATTTATCCAGTATCTTCTCAAATATTAACTAGAAGTATATTGAAACATGGTATTTTTGTGATACAACACTTAGTTTTGGCGTATCAATCAGCCAAAGTAGAGTAGCTATTCCAAACATATTGTGGTGAGGAATAACTATGAGAGTGTAATGAATTATAAATAAATACAATATCATTTTTTAATGGCCTAAACTTCAACTTTTTAATGTTAGGGATTCAAACTCAATATCTCTTGGTGGAGTCGGGCGCAAAATAAATTATGCCCGTAATCATGGTAAATTTTATTCATTGAAAATCATTTCTCTTTATTTGAAATTTCTTACTTGTGTTTATTCGTTATCACAACATGATTTTTCTTACTTTGTCTTTAAGATTTGTTAACGTTTTTAGCAGCGTATTATAGTCAAACTCAATATGACATGTATAACTTAATGTAGAAACTAGAAACTAGAAACCACCATATAGTGGTATAAAACATGCGTATTTGCGACTTTCATTATAATGTGCCACACGACCACCACCCAGTCTTCATAGTAAAAGTGACAATTACATTAAGGGGAAATCTCCAAATAATTCTGGGTTTTACAAGAATTCTCGTTTCGTTCTTGTATTTTTGAAAATTCCGAAATTGTCCTTGTGTTTATTACATTTGATACCAAAATATACCTTGAGGTAAATTTCAATTGATTTATTGTTAAAATACCAAAACTATCCTTCATATAATGTTTTAAAGAAGTTTGAAATTAGGGTATTATTGAAATTTTGAAAAATTTAGCTATATAATTTTGAGTTTTGATGAGTTTTTTAGTTGGTTAGATTGTATATAATTGTGTTATATTTTTTATTTATTATTTAAAATAAGTTAATATTAAAAATTTAAGTACGTAGATGCAATGAAATAAAAGTTGGAGGGTAATATAATCTTTTTATACAAAAAGTCAATTGAAATTTACCTCAATGTATATTTTGGTGTCAAATGTAATAAATACAATGACTATTTTGGGATTTTCAAAAACACAAGGACGAAACGAGAATTATTACAAAACCTAAGGATTATTTAAGGATTTTCCCTTAAATTAATAATCATCATCAACCTATTAATAAAAGAGAAATTATAGTGAATACCCAATTTTTAAAACTTAATGTAAGTTATTACCCAATCTTTTGAAAAATATAACCAATTATCCAAATGATGCAATTACTTACACATTGATAAGTGGTGGTAATTCACTTTGTTACCAAAAGCATGTGCAAGTAATTCACAAACTGACTAAAAACTCAATTACTTCAAAAGTTTGGATATTTATTTTTATTGTTATATAAATTCTGGGTATTTGCATACTTCACCCTTAATAAAATTCACAAGAATATGTATGAAACAGAAGCTGAAGAAGATGTTACCATAAAGAAACACACCATGTTAGCATACGATGTTCTGATGTTAATCATATTGTGTTACTCAGTGTTGAAATATTGAATGTAACATTTGATACTGTATCATCACTTTTTACGTTTCGATTTTATTGTTTTTTTTTTCTTTCTATTAATTATGTACAATAGCTCTTAAATGCATTTTAATGCTTTACTTTTAGCCCCTTAAGTTTCGCATTATTGTTTTTCAATTGCTAATGTTTAATGGCATCCTTAGGCACGTAAATGCATTAGTTTTGGTTGTTAGTGTAACTGATGGCTAAATCAATAATGGCGGTTTCTAATGCACGTTAATTGTTAAAGGCATTAATTATGCCTGACATATATATTTCGGTTGTACACGTTTGGCATTGATAGCCATTTGATGATTATAACCATTACATGCAAAACATTGTTTTCCATTGTCGAATTCTAATGTTTACGGTAAAATTAGCACACTTTTTTTTTTCCCCCTTTTACTGAATCAGCAAGCTTTTTTTTTTTCTTCTTTTTTTTTTTTTTTAAGGAAAATAGGTCATTTTCATTAAAGTAGCATTGTTAATGTGAGCACTGGAATATTTAATAAAACCAGGACACTGATCATGTCAATAGGCCATGAACAAGACCTTTCCTTTCTCGCCATCAATACCAGACGAAACAACAAACGACTAAAGTTGCTGTCATGAAATCTCCAGAATTAGAATAGTTGGCCAGGATGATTCTCGGCATAAATGACTCGGGTGACTTAAGGATATGCCATCCTTGTTTAGCTTTTAGTCCTGAAAGTGGTGTGGTGCGGTTTTAGTTCAGTTCTTCTGTCCTCTTTGTCTGTCTCCCTTAAATAAAATTTTGACTCGTAAGTAAAAATATTTAAAATTTTCAACTACTTTGAATAAATTTATATTATAATAAATAGTTTTACTTACGTGTCAAAATTTTAGGGTGCTTCTATTGGCACCTCTCAATTTGCTCTCTACACCCCTCAAATTAAAATTATTTTTTTAAAATTATATTATCTAATTATATTTTATATTATTCCTAAAATAACCTTAAAACAATACAATTATGCTTATTTTTTCTTTTTTTATCACCGGATGCTCATTGCAAAATTTCACTCCTAGTTTGAAGGATGTGTAGTTTTTTATCTACATCCACTTTTTGCACACACCTCTCTCTCCAACGATTTTTTTTTTTAAATCATCGTGAGATGAAACTTGCACACACATAACTTTCTCATGCACAAAAAATTTGCATACATATTACATACACATTTATAGTATAGGTATTATTTATGTGTTTTATGATTGTTTTAAGTTTTGTTTTTAATTTATTTTTTATTTTTACTGTCTATAATCATTTTTCTTTGTTTATTGATTTAAAAGGCTTACTAAGAATAAGAACGAACAATATTGAAATTCAATACGGTGTAATTTTAGTATATAAATTTATGTGTGCAAACTGCAAAAACTGAACAGTGGTGGTGTCCATGGAAAGAAGAAGAGACTGTGTGCAAATTTCGGTCAGGAAGGAGAGTGGTTATCTGGCTAAGGATTGTTAATAATAGCATCTTTAGAAAAAGAAAAAAAAACGAATATAAATATTGGAAAATAAGGGGAATGAAATATATTAACGATAAAGAAAAAATAAATTTTATAATTTTTAGGGCAGTTTTAGAATAAAAGAATCTATGAATAGATAATTAAAAATCAAAAAAGAAAATTTTAATTTAGGGGTATAAAGAGCAAATTAAGGGATGTAAATAGAAACACCCAAATTTTATTGAAATGATAGGAAAGTGATAGAGAAAAATATGACAGAAGATCTGGATTAAAAAAATACCAGCACCGATTTTTTCAGTTTTCAAAATGCCAAAATCGATGATCACACCGAAGTAAGCGGATACCAAAATTTGGCTAAACGAATTAATCGGTTTGGTGCTGCTTTAAAAAAAAAAGTAAAATACAAAATAATTGAAACATCCACAAATGGACACACTGATTTAGACTTAAAAGAAAATAATAAAAAAAAAAGTCGTAAGTCATGCGTAAAGTTCATAACTAAAATCATTAAAAAAAAGAGTTTTTTAGGCATTTAATCAAATTTTTGAGTAATTTTTTAGGATTTAGCCATAATTTCACGAAATTAGGGATTTAGCCATAAAATATAACATTTTTTGTTACATGAAACATATATACGTGTAAAAGTGTAACATTTTATGTTACATGTTATATTTAATGTTATATTTTTTACACGTATATATGTTACATGTTACAAAAAATATTACATGTTATGGCTAAATCCCTAATTTCGTGAAACTGTGGCTAAATCTTTCAAACTTTACTTTTAAAATGACTAATTGCTTAACTGGCCCTAAAAAAAAGGGAAAAAAAAAACAGAAGAAGAAAAACTTTACGAACAATTATTCTCTCACACATATAGTAGGCCAATAATAAGTTGAAGGAAAACAAAATTTGTATAACAAATAAAACAGATTCGAATAAGAAATTACAAATAGGGAATTAGAGATTTAGCCTTTAGGCATTTTATTTAGAGATTTAGAAAAACTGGCATAAAATAATATATATATATATATATATATACACACGTAACGTATCTATAGTCCCGGCAAAACGGCAGAAACGGGTCATCCGTACTTGTTTTTTCTACGTTATATGGAAACGGGTATGAAAGACTTGTTTCTATCGGAAAAACGGGGCGGGTTCCCATTTCTGCCTAAAACAGGGTGGAAACTTATTTTCCGTCACCCGCCCCTTTATTTATTTATTTATTTAATTTTTTATATTAGTTTTAGAATTTGTTAAATTAATTTAGGATGTAAACTATTAGTTTTACATTGCAATTAAAAAGAAAAAAATGCTTGAAATTAAAAAAAAAACCAAGTTTATTAAAAAATGGATGAAAAATACAAAAATAAAAAAAGTTACAATGAGAACTACAAAATAAAAAAAATGCAATGAAAATTACAAAAAAAATAATAATAATGAAAATTACATAATTTTCAATCCCGATAGATTGTTATTCGTCGTCGATATACAAGTTTTCGAAATATTCCATAACTTTCGTTGAATGACTAGCGATTTCTTGAGATCGTCAATCAGCTAATTCTCAATCTCTGACCAACGTGAGTATCTCAACTATATCAGATTTTAGTGATAGGCGTCGCTCATCGAGAATGAGACCGGCAGAAATGAAAGCTGCTTCGGAAGACACTGATGAGACGGGTACGCATAAGATGTCTCTAGCAAAACGTGACAAAATGGGGAATGAATTCTATTGCTCCTTCCACCACCTTAGGACGTCGAGATTCGTTACTGAACACTCCACCCAACGCGAGTTCAGATATTTCCAGACTTCTGAATGTTGTGGGCTGGGACTTGAGGAGCTGTGAGACGACTGCGAAGCCTGACTCGTGGCGGCTTGGGCTAGCATAGGATATGTCCTCTTGACGAGCGACTCGTAACTGGTAACGAGCACCTCCGGGATTTGCGTCTCCTCTGCGCAAAATTCATCATCGTACAAACTGTAAACATCATATAAACGGAGCTCAGTTTCGCGATAAATTGTATCAATGTAAGGAATATTCATATTTTCTCCAATAATCTAGAAGTTCGTCCTCTTTTTATCAATGTAAGAAATATTCATATTTTCTCCAATAATCTAGAAGTTCGTCCCCTTTCAAAAGTTTTTTCTCTCCTTTTCTTCTGTCTTTCCTGGTTTTGCAAACGAATGTTGCAATTGAGATAAATAAAACGTATAGTGACCTGATAACGAAATTTAATAGTGTATTTGTTGATTTTTAACTTTAATGGGCTTTTTGATTACTGGAACCTTTTTTTTTCCAATATTTTTTTCAACATAAGTTATCAGCTACAAGCAATTTTAGTGTAAAAGTTTGTACCTGTCACATCCTCTGCCATTCATGTTAAAATCAACAGTTATGAGTTGTTTGAAGTAAAAATCCTAACTATTTCATTTTAGAACAGGTTTGATTTTGCGAATTTTGATTTGGTATAAATGGTTGCGATTCAAGAATATTGCATTAGGATTAAAAAAGTTGAAAAAATATAAAATGTAATGTGGGGATATTTACCCCAAAGGTTAATATGAAAATTTTCCCACCAGTCTACCATTTCAACTTTCTCTGACAAAGAATTGGCGATTTTTAAGTGGACCTCTCCAAATGAGGAATGATTTTAAAAATAGATAGATGAGAAACGATTTGGATGTTATTATTCGTTACTGTTAGAACAAGATTAACTTTTGGTGAAAAACCATCACCTATAAATCCTAGAATAGTTCATGCTTAATCATTGAGAATTAATACACAAATATGCAGAAGCGTACTTGAATCCATGATAACCAATTGACTCTTTAGAGCCGTGTGGTTGTTCTTCCAGATCGACACATTTTCTTGAGAGAACCCTTTTAATTTTCTCTTTGCATTCTCTCTTGATAGGATAGAAGAGAATGAAACTGATTGTACGTGTGACCTGGAGACTATGACTACTATTTATAGAGATAACTTTCCCGTTATCTTTTGGTATTTCTATTTTAGCCCATCATAAAAATAGAAATTACTAATAAGTCTCTACACATAAAAGGTCATACCCTATTGGATACATTAAAGCCCAAATCACAAAACGTTATTAGATCACTTCAATTGGATCAAATTTAATGTGACAGTCTGCAACACATAATTATATCACATATAAGGCCAATATTGAATTAATGATACAACAGTTACTACTAAAGTGTGCAAGTAACTAATACATTTCTTGCTCCACCTTATACTTTATCATGTTATATTATTATGATTTTGCTTACCTATCTTTTTCCTCTAATTTGCAGTCTATTAATCCCCTGCGTGTGATGAGCCGGTCAATGAAATCAACATAATTGAAAAATTAGATCAATGCATTAGAGGTTTTCATCTTCAACAACAGCTTCAATGTCTCGTTGGTCGATAGACATCGATGGTCTGCAGATTTATTGCCTAAAGACTCATTTGTTCAATGACTTTAAATCGTTAGATCAACTTTTTTAAATAGCGAAATTTGACGATTTAAAATCGTTATTAATCGTAGAAAATTAGACTACTACTAGTTTTTATAACACGCGTAGAACACGTGTAAATATTTCAATTGATGTTTTTTATTATTATTTAAAATTACAAAGAAAAGATAATAAAGTATAATAAAAAATCAATTGATGTTTTTTTCTTTAAATTTTTTTTAAAAACCCCTAAAAGAGGCATTTTTTTTTTCAAAAACCCCTAAAAAAGCCTTTAAATATAATTTTTAAAATTTTCTCAAAACCCCTATAAAAGCCCTTAAATACAATTAAAAAAAATCACGTGTCGAAACATAATAAATCAAGGTTTTAAAACCTTAAGAATCTTATAATATTTAGTTTTTTTTTTTTTTTTGCTAATCATCTTATTATATTGGGTGAAGTAGGTAAATACCCAGAATTTATTTAATAATAAAAATAAATATCCAAACTTTTGAAGTAATTGAGTTTCTAGTCAATTTGTGAATTACTTGCACATGCTTTTGGTAACTAAGTGAATTGCCACCACTTACCACTGTGTAAGTAATTGAATCATTTGGGTAGTTGTTTACATTTTTTAAAAGATTGGGTAATAACTTATATTAAGTTTTAAAAATTGGGTATTCACTATAATTTCTCTATATTTAGGGGTTTTTTTTTCCTGGGAATCTTATAATATTTAGTTTTTTTTTTTTTTTTTTGAAGAGTTTATAATATTTAGTTGATATGCAATTTTTGTTTATTTTGGAGTTTGGACGGAACTATACAAAGGGCTAAAGCTCAAGTTCATTTAAAAGCTAAAACGGAAAACCTTATAACAACAAAACCAAAAAAACGGCGTCGTATAATGGCAACAAGGATCCGGAACCATCAGTGGAGCCACTACCGGACCGTCGCTCTGCTTTGGCTCCTCTCCGCCGCAGTTTTCTTCGCTCTCTTCCGATTGGCTCTTCGAACCTCCATTTCCTCTTCTTCTTCTTCTTCTTCTTCTTCTTCAGGTACGAAAAGCATTTCATTACCAACACCAAACACAACAATAATTGAAAAAAAAAAAAAACCAGTTTCACGAATTTGGCTTCGAAGTGTTCAGATTCTATGGCCTCGAGCGAGGATCGGAGATCGAAGCTCTACGACGCCATGGCTAGGGATTTGGACGATCACGGAGCGAGGTTTCTGAAGCTCGGCGAGACGTCTCAGTCACTGTCGGTTTCGGACTTATTCACTCTCAAGGACGGCTCTGTGTCGCCGGTGCTAAAGGTCGTTTAGGCTTTGATTGTGAACGAATTGAATTCGATATTGGTGGGTTTTGATTTGTTTGATCAGACATTGAATTTTATTTATTATTATTATTTTTTTAACAGGAAGCGAATCCGGCTGTACGAGCGAATGTTTTGTATCTCGGCACACAGTATTCGGTTCCAATATCGTAAGAAAAATATCAAAAAATTGCATGTGATTTTTTTTTTCCCCCCCTTTCAAATGATATTTTCTATACTTGTATTGTTTCAGGGATGCAGTGAGACGAGTATTGGGTCCATACTTTGATAAATGTAAGCTTTTTATGCACTGGAAAGTGTTGTGTTACATTATTTGTGTATATTTTGTTACTATGCTGAATTATATTTTGGCATGCTTACACATATTATTGTTAGCTATTTGGTATCAGAACTCAAGTATGTACCATTTCAGCATGTTTCACGCCTCGCATCATATCACACCCGTGCCTGCGAACGAGCACGAAGTAAAATCACCTTCTTGGGCGGTTTTATGATTTTTCTTTGTGATTATCGTTTCCGTTGATAGTATTCATGAATTCGTCGTATGTTTTACCAGATTGAAGCCGAGGTGGCAGCTGTTAGAGCCGTTTCGAAGGATATATGCCCTTTGAAGATTGTGTTGGACAGAGTGGTGTTAACTTCAACAGGAGTACTTCTTGGATGCTGGCAGGTAACCTTCTCTGTTAGCCTCGTCGTTTGATAAATGGAAAGAAATTTGATCTTTCTGATGAAATTATCTGTAATGCGATGCTAGTGCTCTCGGCTTTCTATATCAGAAATAGAATAAACAACTGAATCATTTTTCCCCTTTCCGCTTTTGAAATGTCACCAGGTACTAGGTAGATTTTCGCCCGTATTTTCTCAACCGCTGCTTTTTTGGCCATCACTTTGCAATATTCCGTTTTTTCGTAGATTTTGCTATGAAATTTTGGATTATGATTCAAGCTTTGACATACGTTATTCATCTCTGTTTTCTAGTGCGGATTGTTTAAATTATAATTTTTTCTGAAAGGTATGATTTATGTTTTACTTAAACAAATATGTAACTAGATATGTTGGCATACTATCAAGGATCACTGCTACTCTATTGACTTCTACTATGTGTCATGTAATTTTTAAGTGTTTCATTGAGAGAATGATCACCTTGAACATTATATCTAATGGGAAATGATGGTTGGGGAATCAATTTTTTAATTCAATTTAATGGTTGTTGTTTCTAGGTGGCTTCTGGGACGGATCCAATATCTATTCGTGCCAAATTGAGAACTGCACTTCCACATGCACCGGAAAAGCAACTCGTAAGAACACTGCAAACATATTGTTTCTTTTTGTAGTAGAATTTTTAGCTATATCCTATCTGTTCTGTTGGTCTTTAATTGAACTAAAAAGGAAAAGCACGCACCAGCAATATGTCTGTTGCAATACGCATAGATCTATTAATCAATTGAATAGGTCTTGTCTTAAAAGGATTATAATAAAATCATTGAGCTTGATAGTTAGAGAAATTGCACCTAAGATTTATTAATACTTTAATGTTGAATGGATTTGCGCTTATTTTACAATGCAGTTGGGTAGCGAATTTTGTTTTCTCTTCGTAGCTCGTATTGGTTTGTTCCATAACTCATTGGGTGTGTGGGATCACTTACATTTGGAATATTGTATCTGTGATTCCATCACTTAGAATAGGCTCGTAGTTTACTTTTCTTTAAAGGGTTTATCTTTTCATGTGGCTTAGTAAAATTGTATACGAAGTAATAGTGCTTGATAGTAATTTTGGCCCTCTCCTCTGCGGAATTCTGCGTTATGCATGTTGGGCCCCATTTTGATGCAATAGCTACAGACTGCTGTAGTGTCTTGTTGTGCGATTTGCTTATTTTGCTTTTTATGTTTGTTTTTAAAATAGCTTTAAACAGTTTTGATCTTTCTGTCTGCAGTATGATGCTGCAATTCTTCACACATCCTTTGCAAGGCTACTTGGTCCACCTAAAGGTTCGGCCAAGGTAGGAGTTTAAAGAGGTCTTTAAGTTGCAAACTATGTCATGGAAAGTAATTTGGTGCTTTAAGATGTATTTTTTTCTTTAAAGGCATCGTAAAATAAAGAAGCTTCTTGTGTATAAAATTCCTTACAAGTGCGAGCTACTATGTTAGGGTGTACAAATAATTCTTTACTATGTTTCGGTTAGCGGTTTGCAAATTATGCTGTTGGAGATGGAATATTATTTTTATGTTCTTTTTTCTAATAACATTTTTATGATTTTTCTTTGTTTCAGGAGATGAATAATTCAGATTTGGTACAGTCCTTCCATAGACTAGTGGCTCATCTGAACAAAGAACTGAATGGTTTCAGGGTAAGTTATTTTTTTTTACACTCCTATTTATTGTACTAGTTATTTCTGAAATATATTGGCAATAGTATACTGAAATATTTCATACATATACACCAGCATTAAAATTTGTAAAATTAAAAAAGATCTTGTAAAATAGAATCTTACATGGGCAATTGTGTGCGGAAACTTAAATTGTGGCTGAAGGTTTCACAGTCAGTTCTACGAACTACGACCATAAAAAGAAGTAACATTTTATACTCTACCTGTTCGTTTTCCACTTAATTTTAGCTTCTCCTATAAGCTGGAAATAGTTTCTTAAAAATTACAGTTTTGCAATGCAACTTCATTTCTCTGAATTTTACATATACTTGACAAAAGATGCCATGCAACTCTTCAACTTGAATAACCCAATATGTTTTTGCTTTAAATTTGTGATTTAAGTCTCCTTTAGATTTCTATTGCATAAACATTTGGTGATTGACCTGGTAATGTTGTTCAGGCATTAGTTTCTGAGCTCTGGTATGTGGAAGAATATGATTTGTTAGCTCTTGCGTTGAATGGAAGAATGAAGATTCGCAGATTTCAACTCGGCTGCTCAGCAAACTAATGCTTCAAATTTTAGAGTAATCAAAAACTTATTTTGTTATGGATTCACTCTCCTTACAAAGTTTACGTTCCTGTAAATAATTGGCATAAATAACACCTATCATTGTTTTGATTTAATTTTCTCAATTTATGTATAGGATCTCACTGTCCTTTATATATTATCAATTTGTTCTGCTTAGGGGTGTAAACGAGCTGAGCCGTTCGTGAGCAGCTCGATGTTCGGCTCGATAAAAGCTCGTTCGTGTTCGGCTCGTTGTGTAAACGAGCCGAGCTTGAACATGATTTTAGGGCTCGAATAATAAACGAACAGAGCTTGAACTAACTAAAGCTCGGCTCGTTAAAGCTCGCGAACAAGCTCGATTATATGTTCGTGAACAGGCTCGTTTACGAGCTCGCGAACAGGCTCGTTTACAAGTTCACGAACATGTTCGTTTTATATTATATATAATACAATAAATATATATTATATATTTATATTATAAAAATTATTTTTATTAAACTTATAAAATAAAAAAATTAATAAACTAAAACTTCATATTATATTATAAGTAATACAATAATTATATTATAATATAAAAATATTATTTCAGATAAAATTATAAGATAACATTTTTTTCTTTAAAAAAATAGAAAAAACATAACATTTTAATTTTATTTTAATTTTTAAACATAAATTTTTTTTTTTGTCAATGCTAACCTAGGTCAACATAACTCATCTCTCACTCTCTCTCTGAACTATTTATTTCCTCTCTTTATTTATTTTTTTTGCCGCCGCTCCTCTCCGCTGTCATCGTCTCCTAGCACTCCTTCGCCGACTCACGGCGTCTGCCTCGCCCACTACCGGCCCTCCGCCTCCCGAAGTCCTGCCTCTGCCTCCCGAGGTCCCGCCGACTCCCTCTGCCTCCGCCTCCCGAGTCCCGTCGACTCCCGGCCTCCTTCTCCGCCTCCTGATGTCCCGCCGACTCCCTCTGCCTCTGCCTCCCGAGTCCCGTCGACTCCCGGCCTCCGCCTCGCGACTATCGATCCTCCGCCTCGCGACTTCCGGACTCCTGGCTCTGCGTCGCGAGTCCAGCCGACTCCCGGACTCTCGTCTCCCCCTCGTCGACTCCCGACCTTTTGCCTCTGCCTCGCGAGTCTCGTCTACTCCCAGCCCTCAGCCTCCCGCCTCCGTTTCTCTCTTCGCCTCCCGCCGCTCAAATCTCCGACTCCGGCACCCAAATCGAGCTCGAGCTCGAAAAAAGCTCGAACGAGCTTCGTTTTCGAGTCGAGCTCTATCGAGCTCGAGCCGAGCTCGAACACTAAATGAACGAGCTCGAGCCGAGCTCGAGCTCCAATTTTTGTTTTTTGTCGAGCTCGAGCTCGAGCTCGAGCTCGGTAATTATTAGACGAGCCGAGCCTGAGCACTTCAAAGCTCGGCTCGGCTCGGCTCGATTACACCCCTAGTTCTGCTATTTGTGTGATTGACCTTGGCTTTTTCCCGTCATTTAAAATGCACCCAAAAAAAAGAAAAAAAAATCTTCCAGAACATTTATTGGATGAAAGTTTAATGATTAAGAACTAATAGGAAAACACACGTGGAAGAGTATTTAAATATGGGGTGAAGTAAACAAATATTCAGAATTTATATAACAATAAAAATAAATATCTAAAGTTTTGAAATAATTGAGTTTTGAGTCAATTTGTGAATTACTTGCACATGTTTTTTATAACAAAGTAAATTACCATCACTTATATATATATATATATTTGTACTCTGCACCTTCCATTCCCTCCAATTTTATCGAATTTGAACATATGTTACCAATAGTGATTAGCCTGTCAAATTTTGTAAGTTCAAAGTATAAATCGCCAAAAAAAAAAAAAAATTCAAGGACAAAATTATGAACGCACGTCAAATTCAGAGGTCATTGGTATCAATTACTCTTATAAAACCAACCCGAAGAGCTTGCTGGACGGCTATGATATAATAATAGTTACATAACTTACATTTTATGAATCAATGAAATTTTCTTGCATTATCAATTGTGCAAACCCTTAATTCTGCTTATATTGATATGATTTTTGGAGATGCCTAGTGGAATGACCTACCTAAAAAATATATATTTTTTAATATACTCAACGTCATATAGAGCTCATAAAAAATTACGACCGTAGTCATAGACATGGGAATTATTTCTCCTATTTTATGTCAAGTATGTTAAAAAAAAAAAAATCCAACTAAAGCGATATTTTTTGCTCGAGACAACAAATAAATTGTACCAAAATAATATTTCCCAAACTAAGGAGGCACCTATTTTATATTTGAGTCTTTTTGATATTTAGCCATTTTCTAATCAATATATCAAGAAAATTGTCAAAATTTCAAAAGATTAAAAAATTAGCCATTAATCAATATAAAATTAAGGGTATAAAGGTAAAATCAATAGATCATGTAGTTAAGAAAACTACTATTTTCTTAATTAATTGAAGAGAATTTTAAGAAAATAGCCACTATTTATAAAATAATTTTAAAAAATAGCCACAGTTTCAAAAAATTTAAAAACTAGCCCTTTAAGAAATTTCTGACACGTGTCAGAAATTTCTTACAATAATTTTTATGTGTAATTTTGTTATTGTTAGAAATTTCTTACATTGTATTATGGCTAGTTTTTAAATTTTTTGAAACTATGGTTATTTTTTGAAAACATACAGTTCAAAAGGGTTATTTACCTAACTGACCCTTAATTGAAATATTTGCTATTTTCTTAAAACATCATTCAAAAAATAACTATTTACTTAATAATTGACAAAAATTACTTAAAAGAGATTATTAAGAAAATTGTCATTTTTGGATCACGTTTTGAAAATATAGTCAACATTTTCGTTAATTAAAGAAATACTCATTTTCTTAATAACACGATGTTTCTAATTTTACTTTATGCCCTTAATTTTAATTAGTTCATGACTAACTTTTTAACTTTTATACGTTAGCCATTTATTCATAATATAGACAAAAAATGACTAAATACAAAATAGACATTTTACTCGAGTTATACATTCTTTTAAAATTCTACCAAATATTAGATCATTTTGACAAACAATCCCAAAAAAAAAAAAAAAAAAAAAACCTGTTAGCCATACGAAGATTCAACTCAACCAAACTAAAGAGAAATAATAAAGAATAAAAAAAAAGAGTGAATTCAGCAAAAATCCTTGAGGTTTAGCTAAAACTAAGAAAAATCCCTTTTATTTTAAAAAATTTCAAAATAATCCATGTATTTTTCAAAAAACATATCTTCCGCTCAATATAAAAATTATAAAACTGCTGAAATTACATCTTTTGTCACGTTTGTAATTCTTAGTTGTTTTAGTTCTATTATGTTGTCTTAACAAGTATACCATAAGCTCCGACCATATTTGTTTCTAATTTCAGAACTTTTTCACTCATGTTTTTATAACACTAAAACTACGAAGAATTATAAACGTCACAAAATGAGTAGTTGCAGTATTTTTTAAAATTTTAGTATATTTTTACACAAAAATCGAGTAGAAAGTATGTTTTTGATATATTTATCACACACAAAAATTATTTTGGATTCTCTTATTTTTTCAGAAATTTAGCTAAAACTTAGAGAATTTCAAGGATTTACCTTAATAAATAAGACAAAACCAAAATGCCTTCAAAAAAAAAAAAAAAAAAAAAACACCCTGGAGTCAGAGAGCCCTCATCTTGGCCACGAGATAAAAACCAACGAAGCTGGTTCACGTGCCTGCCTCACGTGCCACACCTCATTCCACTTTGATGGCAAACGTTGGGCACGCGCTTTCCTGTGGTCTCTTCTCATCAGCCACACTCTGTAGCTATCTATCCTTGAGCTCTCCGATTACATCATCTTTATATATTTATATTTGGGTATACCCAAACATTTAATATTCATTTCTGCTCTAATTTTACTTGTCCACGGATATAATAATAATAAGGGTTAATAGCTCATTTAGTCCCTGAACTTTTGGTCGGGTGACAGTTTGATCCCTACTCTTTTTTTATTAGCAATAGTAGTACCCGAACTTTTTAATTGTTGCTATGCCGTTAAATTTCGAAGATTTCGTTTAAATCCGTTTGGATTTGGCATGTGACTTGCACATGACGCAATCTTAAACTAGAATACCCAAAATACCCTTAGGTTTAGCTTAACTTTTTGTCAAAATAAACAAAGAATAGGAAGGAAAAAAAAAAAAAAAAAGAGAAAAGGCCTGGGGCGGAGGGCGTCGGGGGTTGCAGAGGGCAGGGGGCGTTGGGGTCGAAGGAGGGCGTCGAGAGTCGGAGGAGCGCGGAGGAGGGCGTGGGGAAGCCGGAGGAAGGTGAAGTGGGTTCGGAGGGGTCGGGGGAAGGCGGAGGGGGTCGGAGGGAAGCCGGAGGGGGTCCAAAGAGTCGGAGGAGGGCGTCGGGGGTCGAAGGAGGGCGGAGGAGGTCGGAGCGGAGGGGTCGGAGGTCAGAGAGGTCGGAGGAAGACAAAGGGGGTCGGAGGGGTGGAGAGGTCGGAGGGGGAGGAGTGGGTCGGAGGGGGCGGAGAGGGCGGAAGGGTCAGGGGGTCGGCGACTTCGCGAAGCGGCGGGGATCGACGCAAGGGTGGAGGTCGGAGGTCGGGGTCGGGGAGGCGCATGGGGCAGAGGTTGGAGGCTGGGGTCGGGGAGGCGCAGAGGGTAAAGGTCGGAGGTGGAGAGGCGCGGAGGTCGGGGAGGCGCGAAGGGCTGAGATCGAGGTCGGGGAGGCGCGGAGCGCGGAGGTCCGGGAGTCGGGGAGGCGCGGAGGGCGGAGGTCCGAGGTCGGGGAGGCGCAGAGGGCTGAGGTCCGAGGTGCGGAGGTTGGGGTCGGGGAGGCGCGGAGGTCGGGGCGGCGTGGTGGCGCAGAGGTCGTCGGGGTCTGATTTCATCTGGTTGTCATGTCTGTCAAGAGAATTAGTTTTTTTTTTTTTTTTTTTTTCAAAAACACTATTTTTCTAAGGGTATTTTGGTGTTTTCATTTAAAATTCAAAGCACGTGTTAGACACGTGATCCATCTGTTAGAAAACAAACGGAAATTTTGAAATTTAACGGCACAGCAACAATTAAAAAGTTCGGGTACTACTATTGCTAATAAAAAAAGAGTAGGGATCAAACTGTCACCCGACCAAAAGTTCAAGGACCAAACGAGCTATTAACACCCTAATAATAATAACTATACCTGTATAAATATAAACGCCATGCTTTTGCTCTCAACCCTTTTGATCCCTTGACCAACTTTCAGAGACTTCGCTTCATCTTCCAATACCCATCAAACCCAGATAGCAGTCTGATCTTGAGGTATCTCGGGATTTATTTTATTGATTTTTTAAAATTTTTTTTTACGTGTTTAAGATATTGTATGTATTTTCTTTCGCCTTTGTAACATTTGGGCCTTGCTGGGTTTTTTTTTTTTTTTTAATTTTTTTTATGGGGTTTCGTCGAATGTGTGATTTATGTTTTTTTTTTCTTTTTTTTTACGTTTGTCTCAAGTTTGGAATTTCTTGCTAATCTTCAAGTTTGTCAAATTTCATATAGTAAATGAGTTTTTTTAAACAGTTTGGTCATTCATCAAATATTTTGATGATTGGACATGAGTTTCGGGGAAATGATAGCTTAATTTTTTTATTTATGTCGTGTAGACAGTTGCTTGGTCTGGCTTCCAACTGGTTTTAATGAGACATTTCCAATGTTATAATGCTTGAATATTTCATGTTCAAATTGATCTCTATTAACCAAGATTTGAGTCCAAACTTTTTTTCTTTATTTCAGGGATTTTTGTATTGGTCTCGGATTCATTTTGAAGCACATGGGTTCAGAGGATGTGATTCCGATGGCTCAGAATGCCAATGTGGCAATTGAGGCCTCTCTAGCAAGCAAGTCAGTGCCCTGAGACCCTTAATCTTTAACATCATTTTGGCGTTTGATGAGATATAATTCTAATACGATACGCGTTACAATATTATTGTGTAATTAGGAATGTGAATGCCTCAATCCGATACCATGCTTTTAGTTCTTTATACAATTTGACACTTGAAACACACCGATTTTTTCGCGATATGTAGAATCGAGGAATGCTTGTCTATGCCTATGTGTTATCTTGCTTAAAGCTGTTTGTTAATATAACAACTTTCTTTCTGAATTCTATGTTTTAGAAGCACAATGTCGGATTTGAAAGTGTCCAAGTGGGTTAGTTTTTACCGTCTTTTTGAATGGAAGATTCATGTTGGTGTGTACAGGGGTTCTTCGGGCAGAAAGAATCAGAAGAAAGTTCCTAAAAGAATCCACAAAGCTGAGAGGGAAAAAATGAAGCGCGAACACTTAAACGACTTGTTTTCCGACCTGTCTGATGCTCTTGGTAGGCTCTGCTCCTTGTAACGAAATTTTTTGCTCCGCCTTATTCTAGCTTAGATACAAATAGAATATTTGAAAGTGTGATAGTTGTGATGGATTACATTTTAACTTGGAAATTAAATCTCTTCCGCAGATATCAAACAGCCAAACAATGGCAAGGCCTCTATATTATGTGAGGCCACTCGCCTACTAAGGGACTTGCTTTCTCAGATTGAGTCTCTCAGAAAAGAGAATGCCTCGCTTTTATCAGAATCCCACTATGTAAGGACAGCTAACTTTTCTCTAACTTTGGATTATGCAGCGCGTGAAAAATTGGTTTTCCTCTATGGTTTGACATTTTTAGTGAAATCAGTAGACTAAGCCAAAAAAATACTAGTGTCGCCATGGTTCCACATACATAATTTATTTGAGAATTGTTAAACTGCTAGAGTTTATATCTTTGCATATACATGGTTATTGGTATCGAACCTAAAGTGCTGATTGAATTATTTGGAACTTGTCAGGTGAGCGTCGAGAAGAACGAGCTAGAAGAGGAAAACTCTACACTTGAAACCCAAATAGGAAGACTAAAAAAAGAGGTCGAAGAAAGGGTGTTACAGTCGAAACCTGATCTGAATGCACCCCCTCCGAATTGTCTTGCGATGCCTTCTCAAGAGCCCATTTTGAGTCAACAGCCTCATACTGTCTTCGTTGTTCCACTTCACTCTGATCTCCAAGCCTATTCGCACCGAGATTCAACATCTCTTATTTGTAAGCCGACCCCGAACTTGAGCAAACCTCATGCCAGATATCCCACCTCGGGAGATTCGTGGCCGCCCCAGCTTCTAAGGAAGCACCCTGAGGATAGCAACAGCAGCATTTTCAGTCCCAGGGAGAGAGGCCTTGACACCATGTAAATTTATGTTGCTATGTCACAAAATGTGTAATTTAGTCATACAATAAAAATATAAATAGATTGGCCGAGGGAACCCATTCTCCCAATTAGGGTAATGGAGGAACTCATACCTCCAAGATAACATTTGGTGGACAAAATATGTCCAATTATCTTTCTCATTAATCGTATAATTTAGGGGAAATACAATTTTTCAAAAAAAAAAAAAATATATATATATATATATCTGATTCAATCCAGTATTTCCAAATAATACTCAAATAAACGTTATGTTTATTAAAACACATCATAATGCGTACAACGATCTTAGGTAGGGTATGTATTATGATAGTGAACGATTTTAAATTGTCAAGAATTTTTCTTTACTTAAATAAATTGAACTTATCTTCTAAAAAATTGATTCTTAAAAATGACAAATTTGACGATCGATAATTGCTCAATACTATAATGTAAGCTGTTAACTAACTTGGCTTTACGTGTTTGTTGGGCAGCATAAAATGAAAAGTGTTTCGATTCAAACAATTCCAATTTAGTGGGAATCAAAATAATTTTGAATAAACGAACAAGTGGATCCACTTAATCATTGTTTCATAAATTGTTGGCCAAATTGTTTACTAGTCGAAGATTGCAAGGATAGGCGGGAGACGAAAAAGCCCAAATGAAGCACGACCCAAGATTGACTGATAAGCTATACACAGATGTATAGCAATCTGATTTTGGGTATGTCCAGAGGGGGCGGGATACGCGATTTGATGTTGACCGGGATCAGACACCATCGGGCAGAAGCAGACGGCGGAGGGCAGTGAGAGAAGGCAGCATGGGTTCTCAAAACCCTAGCAAAGCAAAAATTGTTTCCCAGTGCTAATGTGGCACATATATCTTAAAGACTTAAATAATTGAGCTTGTTATCTTTACAAACAAATCAAAAGACCAGCTAAAACATACGAGGAGTCTGCGATCACTCAAGATTAATATTATGACTTGTTTGGAAAAACCATCCAAATGAGCAATTTGAAATAGTTATTGACTTTTCGAATTTCGATGTAGTATAAATGATTGAGATTCAAAGATAATGCATTAAGATTAGGAAAGACGAAAAAAAATAAAATGAAAACATTTGGATGAAAAAAAAAACAAAAAGGGAAGGATATTGCATTGGTTCTAAGTCTTTACTACCCACCACTTCCAATTGGAATTTGACGTATCCTAACGGAGTGGGTATCTCTTTGTTCCAGGCAAAGCTTAAGGGTTGTTAAACCAAATAAAAGCTAGTCAAGGGGTGATATTGTAATTTAAGTATAACTTCAGGGGCATCAGGAAAATTCTTCCGACATATATTCACTCTTGTCTCTCACATTCACCGTCTGAGAGCAAAGGAGTCTGTGCAGACAAAAATAAAAAAGAAGCAGCCTAGCTTGTTCTGGAAGCTTCGTTTCATTGCGAGATCCGATTCCGAGCGACGACATTGAAGACGAGAAAGAAGGCTTTGAGAAGCTCTGAGAAATCGAAAAAATGGGATCTGGAGGTGGAAGTTTTCTTAAAGTGCTTCTCAAGAACTTCGATGTTCTTGCTGGGTAATTTATCTATATGCTTTTTAATAAATTGCATTCAAGCCCAATTCGGTTCCAAATGAAGATTTTATTATTATTATTTTTATTTAGGGAAATTTATTCCATTTCTTTTTTTTCGTTGCAGGCCTATGGTTAGTCTTGCGTATCCTCTGTAAGTGAGAAGAATTTTCTCATGGGTAGTTTTGGGTCAAATTTGTATCATTGCATAATCGGAGATTTATTTTTATTTTATTTATTTGCTTATGGGTTAATTAGTTGGAAGAGACCTAACTTTTGTTCCATTGAATTTGTGTTGTTTATTATTATTATTATTATTATTTTGGACAGATATGCTTCAATTAGGGCTATTGAGACCAAATCCCCAATTGATGACCAACAGTGGCTTACTTATTGGGTGCTATATTCTATGATTACTCTCTTTGAGCTCACCTTTGCCAAACTCATTGAATGGTTATTCTTTTCCTCCTATGTTTATTGAAATATTTTCTTTTCTTATCAGTCATACATGTTATCTTATGATATTAATGTTAGTGTGTGTGTGTGTGTGTGTGTATATATATATATATATATATATATATATATATATATATATATAGTCCATTTGGGTCGGCTGAGTTTGTTGAGAGAATCAATAGTTTTCCTTTAGTAAAACTATAGGACATTTTTTTGGCTAGTGCAAATACTTACAATTGAAACAAAACCAGAGTGATTTTGGTTTCTCTGTTCTTAGAATTGCCTACAAATGAGGGCTGTTGGTTATGCTTATTGTGACCTGCTGATTAGAGACATTGATGCTTTATTTATTTCAGGGTTCCGATCTGGTCCTACGCCAAGCTTATTGTGACATGTTGGCTGGTTATCCCGTACTTCAGCGGCGCTGCGTACGTTTATGAACATTTCGTCCGTCCTCTCTTTGTCAACCCGCGGACGCAGACCGTAAACATCTGGTACGTTCCAAGGAAGAAGGACAAACCGGATGACATTTTAACCGCCGCAGAGAAGTACATCCAAGAGCATGGATCTGATGAGTTTGAAAAGCTCATTCACAGGGTATGAGCTCAATCTCCGTGAGTTGGGCAGTGTTTGGGTTGCTTCGTCATGTGCTTAAGAGCTATAAGCTTCATGAGTTGTCATCATGGCTAGTGAAGCGAAAAGATAATCGAATCATAATCGAGTTTGTATTTTTTTGCAGGTCGATAGGTCTCGAAGGAACAATGGTAGCTCAATCTTTAATGAGGGATACTGATATTAGACCTTGTTTTTCTGTGTTATGTTCTGTTGCCTAGTTCCTCAGGAATCAATTAGGGAGAGAAAATATGAAACCTAAGCTTGCCAATTACTAGTTTAATCTTATGAGGTATATAGCTGTAATGTTTTTTTTTTTCATCTAATTTGCTGTTTGTCAAGGTCTTTTGTGTATATTTCCTTTTCCACCCCTCCTGGAATGCTTAATGTTATTATTACTTTTAATAATGTACTTGTCATGGTTTATCATGGTTTCATTTTGAGCAATTTTCTTTCAGACTCTCAAGAAAGATGTTACTTTATTGTGGTAATATATGAATTACATGATATTTACATAGCAATTCCTATTCGTCCATTTTCTATGAGATCAAGGGCCGTTTATTGCTACAATTTTTTTGAATTTGTTTCCAAATGCCAGAGTAATGGACACTTGGGGTTCGTGTAAATACTAAAATCTTCAATAGCTTAAAGTTATGCGCAAGTAATTTGGCATTTGATTTGTTAGAGATGTGCTTGAATTATTACTAGATTGTTAGTTGGGTAATTCAAGATTAGTATACCAACTTCTCTGTAAGAATCTATAAGTTGGTAAATATAATTGGTCTACTATCCTAGTCCCAGGTTTGGATGGCCAACTTTCCTGTAAGCACCTAAAAGTTGGTGAACAATCTGAACTAGATGTTGGCATAACGAAATAAGAATTTTGCTAAACCATGTTGCTATAGTAATTACACTAATAAAAAGTCAAACTTAAACCATGTTGCTTTAGTAAAATGTGGTTTGGATAGATGTTGTAAAACTTGTTTAGTTTGCTAGTACTCCTTTGTTAGGGGGTTTAAATTGACTGTAGGGGCGCTTTTTGCACAGTTGGATTTTTGTCTAATGGTTAGATGGTAGTAAGTGTATGTGTATGAGGCATAACATTCGCTCTATCATACCGAGTCATAAATTATTTAAAATCTTTGCAACAAGCCCAACTAGGGGTGGCAATTTGGGTCCGGACATGAGACACGACACGAGCACGATACGAAATAAACGGGTCTGGGTCCACCCTTAATGTCTGGGTTTTAAACGGGTCGACACGATTAACACGATAATTAAATGAGTGAACACGACACGAACACGAATACACGATTAAGAACGTTAATACACGATTAATAAATAATTTTTAATATTTATATATATCTTCTTTAATTTTATATTCATGCTTATAAAATATAACAACATATTTTGTTGATTTAGTCATGTTATATATTTTGTTGATTAGTTTTGTTATTTTTTTCTTTATTGGACATACAGTCTTGTTAGTTTTGTTGTTTTTTCTATGTATTGAATTATCTTTTTATTTTAATTTAGGTCATAAATGAGTTTGAAATTTAAATGAGTCGTATATGGATTGTAATACCATTAATATCTGTTTATCATTAAGATACGATTATTAAATGGGTCTTAATGGGTCGTTAATGGATAACACGACAAGACACGACACGAACACGAACATGACACGACACGATAAGTAAATACTACTAAATGGGTTAGGTCGGGTCTGGGTCCAAAAAAAGATCAACGCGATAAGACACGACACAAACACGACACGAGACACGAATTGCCACCCCTATCCCAACAAACGATCACCGCCACGACGCCGTGACTAACATGCCACTGAACAATTGCTTCTCCAACGTGGATGACCTCCACACAACGGCTAATCCGAGTTCAGTGAGATTGATGCAAGTATTGATTGGAGGAGGTTGTTGAAAGAGTTTGAGCAGTTAGAGAAAGTTGGGGAGTTTTAGTTGTATTTAAGATTTTGCTATTATATGTTTTAAGGTGGGTGAGTTGCAAAAATAGACCAAAATTAAATGTTTGTTTTAAATGATAGTCTATGTTTCAAAAAATTAAAAAAATAGCCATGTTACGAATTGTATAACAGAAAAATATCACACAAAATATAACAGATTTATAAGTATTTGTAAGATATTATTCAACACTTCAAAAAATAATGAGTAAAACTTGAAGTGTTACAAAATGTCTTACAAATATTTACAAATGTGTTATATTTTGTGTGACACTTTTCTATTATATAATTCGTAACATGGCTATTTTTTTAATTTTTTGAAACATGGGTTGGACTTTAAAAATAATTTTTTTTTTGGCTATTTCCTACGATTTCCCGTTTTAAGGGTAGGGATGATTTATAATAAGCTAATTCAACAAATAAGTGTTTGTCAAAAGAGTTTCTATCCAATATAGATTAGGTCGATATGGCAACTGAACTCGGTGTTGAGGATCTTCCTGGGAACTCGACGCCAAATCTGGGAAACTTAAAGGACTTGATCGCGAGAACTTGATCCCAAAATTGGCAACTTTGGATCATATGGTTATAATTCGGCACATTTTTAATTGTAAAGAAATTTCAAATCTAGAGATGTAAATCGTGTCGTGCTGTGTTGGCCCGGCCCATTTATTTTCGTGCCTATCGTGCTTCGTACCGTGCTCGTGCCGGACTATTTATTAATCGTGCTTGCCGTGCCGGCCCATGGTTCAAAATGAGCGTCAAGCCCGGCCCGCGGCCCATTTAATACTAACATGAAATTAAAGAGAAACTTAGTGATTAATAATAACAAAATAATATTAATATTTAATTAAAATTTTGTTCAATAATAATGTTATTAAGAAAATATAATATGTTATAGAAATAAAGACAATATATAATATTTTTTGGGTTGAAAATTGAACTATATATACATAATATGTAATATAAAATATAAATTTAAAGCAAATTTATGTGTGTTTTGTCGTGCTCGTGCCGTGCTATCAATCGTGCCCGTGTCGAGCTCGTGCCGTGCCTAATCGTGCTCGTGTCTTATCGTGCTTCGTGTCTAATCGTGCTCGTGCCTTATCGTGCTTCGTGCCTTAAACCCTTGTCCAAGCCCGGCCCGTCAACTTATCGTGCCGTGCTTAAGCCCATTAATTATCGTGTCGTGTCGTGCCACTAAAAATCGTGCCATGCTTCGTGCCGGCCCACTAGACCCGGTCCGTTTTGACATCTTTATATATAGGGATTAATCGTCCATAACCTCTAGTTTTCTCGTTTCAACTTCTTCGAACACATGACCAGTGTGACCATGAGTAATCGCTACTTGAAGAACGGTCACTATGTAGAGGGAGAGTGGGTTTGAGAAAAGTTGATGGTTAATTTACACCCATGTTAGGGCCTCCTCACAAGGGATTCAGGTCCCAATAATGTCTATAAATACCAGCAGCAAACAGGTTTGCTCTGGCGAATCATTTTTTCACCCACAAAACTACTTAATGTAACACCTCCTAGTAAAATGTTATATACTATTCGTTCGTTCGTTAATAAACGCGGAATACTTTTTTTTTATATATATAATTAATTCATCGTAAAATAAATATAAATAATTATATGTATTACAAAATGAATTTACAACACAAATCATATTCACTCAATAGATTCCTAAACCACCAATCTATTGCGCCGCTCAGTCGTCTCCTCGCAATCATTCGATAATAATCTCCTTCGAAAAATTTTAGAAATAAAAGAATGCTCTAAAAACCCAGTAAACAAACCTCATGCACATAATAATTACATGCTTATGAAATATGTATGATAACATAATATTTTCCTTTTAATTTTATTTTTAAACATTCTTTCATTCGTTCATTAATTTGAGCGCTCGATGTCATGTCTTAGTTATCGGTACTCAGCGAGACGTTAGTTTGGTTGGAACCAGGTTAAATATGGCATGACATTACCGTACGCGACGGTCATTCTTTCGTTCTTAAGTTCTTTCATTCTTTGGGTGCAACACCGGTTCTCTGTGCCCCTTGCCTACTTAGGCCATTAGACATAGACATGAACACCTCAATTTCTTTGAAAACATTACATCTTTCATTACAAATAGTTATTTCATAAAATTATTATTATTATTCGTGAATTTTTTAGAATTTTAAGTGAACATATTGTGCTATGCATGATGCATCATGATGTTCATGAGCATGTAACATATAATAATGACTCTGAGCATGACGTATAAAAATTCACATAAGCACATATAACACATAAATTTAAGGTACATAATCCTAATAACTAATGCAAGTAAGTAAGATTTACAGTATGTCCTTAGCAAATAGCTCAAACCCGCAAGTAGACTCTCTTTACGCATCCCATTGGTGT
This sequence comes from Boehmeria nivea var. tenacissima, assembly GCA_018132145.1. NCBI lineage: Eukaryota > Viridiplantae > Streptophyta > Magnoliopsida > Rosales > Urticaceae > Boehmeria > Boehmeria nivea. The sequence goes on from CM030882.1 coordinate 8,088,953, forward strand.
CGCTACGTGCCTTAATATTTTGATTTATAAAAAAATACATTCAACAAACAAAATAATATTACCACTTCATTCAATGACTTCAACATATAACTAATCATTAATTTAAAGTAATCATGAATTGATCCAAACTAGCATTCAACGTGAAGATTGAACACATTAAGACGTTTAATTTAAACTAGTAACGCTCGCTACGTGCCTTAATAATTTACTCAGGAATAATAGAACCCAGTAAAAAAGCCTTATTCAAACGTTTCATTAAAAAATAACGTAAAGTTTATACATTATTAATTCAAGTAAAAGACTCAAGAATCTTTAAGTTTTCACAGTTTCAGCGGACACCATGTACTCTCTATTTTTTCACGAAAAATCTAAAACTCCAATGATTTTGAAAATTTTAATAGGCACTATTAACACAATATTGAATGCACATAAAATTTATCATAAATTTTTAACCCATAAATATATATAAATTAAATATCGTCAAATTCATGAAAACAGATTCTAAAAATTTGCATATTCAACGAACATGCTATGCTATAAGGAAAATTCAAGATCCAATAAAATAAAAATGGAATAGCCGCAAAAATAATCTAACAATCATATATCGTATCTATACATGCATAAAAATTTTTTTGTAGAATTTATTAAAATCATATGCTATTTTTAAAATATCACAAAGTCTAAACAACAAATCTGTCTGGTCATTTTCGAGCCGGCACAGTAAAAATATAAAGTTTATCTCATAAAATAATTATTGAAAATTTTTGAAAAGTTTATCTCGTTTAAGAGTCTCCTTGTGGTTGTTTGTATTTAATTATATGTATAACAAATTTACTTTCTAGGCAACAAAAGAATGCGAAAAGATAATTTCAGAGCTCGATTGACAACTATGCGAAATGACATCAAGGAAAAGATATGTGGCTCACAGATGCAGTGAGGATTTTGTAATGTAGGTTCATGTATTTAAAAACATTTAAATTTTGTTAATATTTATCAATAATTATAACAATTAACTTTTTTATTGTTCTCAACACTTAGGATTTGTCTCACCACAAGGACACATATATAGCTTATAGAACGAGTTGCAAACATCAAGGGTGATTTGTAAAATTTTTCTTAAAGAAAATAACTAATTTATTTTAATTCTTGTTTCTGTTTTCTCATATTGCGTTATTAATTTTTTTAAATGATTGAATCACTTTAAGAACGCATCTCAATGAGATTGCCACACGCCTGACATTTGAAAACTTATCAACTAGATTGATCCTCTTTCGAATCCCCAACTAAAATAGTCGAAATATATTAATCTAAAAGAAAATTATACAAAGCTAACAATAGAGTCAAGAGAGACGACCCTTAAGAATACTCAAATTACATTAAAAAAAAAAACATTAGTGAAAAAAAGACATAAATTGTAAAATAATGCCTTCTTGAAATTGAACGTAAAATTGCATCTTATAAGAATATGTGCAGTCATACCTCGTTAAAAATCTTACAAGTAAATCCAAAAAATGTTTGTTATAATCCTAATTTTTCGTGTATATAATTAAATCATCATTCAAAACATATGAGTATCAGAATATGTATATATAACTTTGGAAAAATTCCCTGAGCAGCACTACTTTATACGTACTATACCTATCATCCTTACAAACGTAAACCCTAATAAAAACTTCAAATCTATCCCAGCAATCCTTGTTATTATAAGATAGCAATCGTATGTGACCACAACCCGTGGGTTTATGTCTCAGCTTTATATTGGCAACATGTGTCCTCGTAAGATATCTAGTTTTTCCGTGTCCACAAAATCATGTCATCACTAAAACTCACGTTGACGTCACCAAAGAACATTGTGATATATATATATATATATATATATATATATATATAATAGCAATCATTCACTTAAATTAATTAGACCAAACTTCTATGAAAATTTGTAGGCATACCGCATACATATATAAACGAGAAAAACCTTATATATATCAACTCGTTAAACTAGTTCTAGACAGAATGCTTTTTTTTTTTTCTTTAACACTTCTGGTATTCATTTTAATACAGTTTATAAGATCTTATTTTTACCCTCACCACCGAAATCTGGTTACTCGTCGTTTAATCTGCAGTTGGGAAGATATATAGCAAAACCCAACCCCACCATCTTAGACGACACTTTATGGCAACCATAGATCAATGTCTCACACATTGAATATACCTGTCAATTATAGAAACATGCATGTTCTATATATATATATATATATATATATATATGCATAATTAATTGTGTCTATTAATAAATCTCCATTCCAATTAATACTACTACTACACTATCTTTTCTTACTCTTGCATTTGTGAGTGTTGAGCTTGGACCCTGTGATGACTAAAAATTACAAATACATATTATTTTGTGAGTGTTTACAATAATTAAGCAAACCACGACCTCTATAAGCCATATTATATAATGGATTTATTTAAGATGCATAATTGCATATATGATATAGCAACTACAAAATGAGACCTTTGAGGGAAAAAAAAAAATCTCTCATTTTACGTTGCCAAATTGCCAACCACAAGTCTTAACTTATCTTGAAGGAGAGTGGGAAACAATAACTTTACAGAGGCTGACATTCCATGAAAGAAATGAAATGAAACTCAAAAGATTCCCACAAAAAAAAAAAAAAAAATCTCTCTTTTTTCCCTCCTTCCAGCTGATCTAGACTCCAACCCCTATATTTGAGTTTGAGAAACGCACCCAAATATTCAAAGAGGTGTGGGCCCACAGAAATAAAAAAGACAGTGGATTGGACGATTAAGATTGAGAGATCAGAGAGAGTGATTAAAAGCGGAAAAAAAAAAGTGTGGGCCCATGTTACAAGGGTAGTACTGTGCATGGTGCTTTTCCGGTAGGGTCAGAAACACCCACCACCGATCGCTTCTCCTTTGTAATTTGTATTGTATGCACATACGTGTATTGTATATTTGTATATTATATTAAAAGAAATGATTAATAGTAATATATATAATGTGTGTGTATATATATATATATTGTGTGTAATAACGGTATGTGTATATGTGTAATATATGGTGCCAGCAACTGCACCATAAAAAAGATGAGGAATGATCCACCTGTTTGTCAGTGACAATTGTACATTGGTTAGGGCAATGACCAGCACTCCGGTCCCACCACCTGAGCCAACACCTGGAGCTGATAAGGTCCTGGGTCCCACCCTCCTATTATTAACCCTCCTTCACTCTCTCTCTCTCTCTCTCTCTCTCTTTCGTGGTGAAAAATCTTAATCATTGGTACCGTAAAAACGCTTCACATCAATTCATGGCTCACAATATCTCAAAAAAAAAAAAACACCAATTTTTATTTATTTTTTACCTTTTTTTTTTTTTTTTTTTTGTGGGTGGAAGTGATTTAAGATTGTTAAATTTATTTTTTCTAGTGGATTCTAGTTAAAAAAAAAAAAACTACCGAAGAAAGTGCCCCAAAATTGAAACACCAGGAGTACTAACATGTATGTATGTAGCGGTAAGGTAAGTCAGTGAGTGAAGTGAGTGGCGCTGTTTCATCACTTACTTTCATGATTTCATCTAAAGACAGTTTATACAAGCTTTTACTTTCTTATTTATTTATTTATTTATTGTTATTATTATTTTGGATCAGAAATGAAAGAAGGAAGAGAGTGAGAGAGTGAGGAACCAGGCGTTTTCGAAAAACAAAAAATGAAAAAAGAAGAAAGAAAGTCCCAATTATTAGTTAGGTGGGAAACTTACCACAATGTCTGCAATGAGAAATTTTGCATATCTGACTAATTTCTTTGACAACCAACTGGCAAAAAAATTTCAATATATAGCTTGCTTTTTTGAAATTTTAAAATTGACAGTAAATTGAACAAACAATAATGATGATAGTGATGTAATGTATATAGCATGTAGTAAATCTAAATCCCCAACATAAATATACCGTTAGGGATTAAAAAAAAATAAAAACAACAACAACAATCAAAATACCCATGTTAGACAGTAGATAATATCTCTCTTCCACAAACCATTATCAAAAAAAAAAAAAAAAAAAGGGAGCCAAAAAAAAATTTAGCAAACCCCCTCAAGATATTAATCACGCTGCAAAAAAATTGGAATAAATTAAAAAAAAAAAAAAAACTCATCAAATTTTTTAAGAGCAATCAAACCTCACGTGTGTTACACATCAAACTACTACACATGTGTAGGAAAATCATGATGATCATCTCTATGAATGGTGGCTGCTACTGTCATGCCGATCGTCGCCGCCGCCGCCGCCGCCGTGATGCGAGTGCGAGCCACTCGCTTGAGACTCCGACACTCCGCCACCTCCGCCGCCGCCGCTGCCGCCACCGCCCGAAACCGTCCGATACGGATTCAGGGCGGTTAGCATGCCCAAATGGCCCTCGCCGATACCATTTCCTCCGCCGCCGCTGCCACCGCCATCGGAGCCCAGCTGCTGGCTTGGCAGCAGGGCGAATGGGGTTGGGAAGTTCATGAAATGCAGTCCACTTGACATGGTGCCTCTATACAACCCGCTGTTATTGACCGAAGGAAATGTCCAAATTGGGTCTCCGCTCATCACGGCCTGCGCGCTGTTGGAATTCGCCACCATCCAGAAATTCGCCGGAATCTGCCCGTGGTGCTGGTGCCCCGCCGGGACTGCGCCGGCACCGGCGCCGCCGGCGGCTGAGTGCAGCAGGTACCCTCCCATTTGGCTGCTGTTGAGGTCCTGCTCCGGCTGCCGCCGCTTCCTCCCGCTCCCGTCCTCCGCCGCCGCCTCCGAGAGGTCCAGCGACGGCGCGGTCGTGGCCGAGGCGTCGCGGAGCTCTTGCTTGGCCTGCAGCATTGGGGACTGGAAGTTGAGCAGCGTGGCGGCGGCCGGGGAGGGGCCGGAGTCCGAGGAGGGAGAGAGGCCGATTCCCGGGAAGAGGGAGGTGGTGGCGGCGGCGGAGGCGCGGCGGTGGTGGTGGTGGTGGAGGGAGAAGTTGGGGTTGTAGTAGGAGGAGGAGCGGAGCTGGGAGGGGATGGACATGCTGGAGCCGGAGCTGCGGAGGGAGATGTTGAGGGAGGTGAAGTTGGCGGGGATGGTGCCGGTGCCAGTGGCGGCGATGACGGCGGGCTCGGCCTGCTGGAGGAGCCACTCGATGGTCTCGCCGTCGGACTTGTGGCCGAGCTCCCTCGTCAGCTGGAACACCCGCGCCGCGCAGAGGGCCGGCATGCGGATGCGCCGCCCCCGCCCGTCGACCTTCGTGTGGCGGTCCTTCGTGGAGGTCCGCTTCGGCGGGGGCTTCTTCGCGGCATCCGCGGGGACTATTTGAAGCGCGCCGGCCGGGGCGTTGCTGGTGCTCGTCGTCGTCGTCGTCGTCGTCGTCTGCGGCGCTGCCGCCTCCATCGCCGTGGTCGCCCCGGAATTGGGCTCGATGACGGCGGACATGGCGAGGGAAGGGTAGGCGGCGGCGGAGGAGCTCGAGCACGAGGCCTCGGCTTCCTCCTTCTTTTCTAGCAATTGGAATGGGAAATTAGGGCGGTGGTGGTGGTGGAGCTGATGCTGATGCTGATGATGCTGTTGCTGTTGGTGGTGATGATGATGATGGTTGTGATGTTGGTGTTGGTGTTGGTGATGGTGGTGAAGGTCATCACCTCCTTCCATGATCGCATGTATCAAAGAGACAACAATTGATAGATAGATAGATAGATAGATAGGTAGATAGTAGTGTGGAGGGTTTTTTTTTTTTTTGGGTTTTTTTGGTTATGGTTTTTGAGTAATGGGATTTACTAGCTGAGTGAGTATGATGATTGAGTGAGAGGAGCTATAGACTTTAAGTATAATGTTTTTATTGTTCTAGGTGGGTCTCTCTATTTTAATGGGGTAATGACTTTGTTTTTCCTTGTTTTTTTTTCTTTTTTTTTTTAGTGATCTTCTCTTTGTTGGGTGTTGTTGGGATTGGCTGGGGATTTGTATTAGAGTTGAGACTGATGTTTTGGAGTTGTAGTAGCTGTGAAGAGAGAGAGAGAGAGAGAGAGAGAGAAGAAGGGCTTTGGCTAGCTAAGCTTTAAGCAACATAGATAATGAGTGGGAATTATATGGGTAAGCTTTAAAAAGCAAAATTTTTAGGAAAAGAAAATTTTGCCTTTGCTTTGTTCTCAACAGTACCAGTCTTTGTTTGTTGTGCAGAGCTGAGACTGAGATGAGTTTTTCTTTTTTCTTTCCTTAATCATTCAATTTTCTTTTGCGAAATAATTCGAGAAATTCTTTTTTGGGTTTGAGGCATGGAAAAAGAAAATAAAATAAAATCATGGATTTTAATTTTTGTGAATAGAGAGGGAAGGGTAAGGGGATTCCTTTTTATTGTGGTTGGCCAGCCCCTTTGGTTCAGACTCCACGTGAGGTGCTCTTTTTATCATTCAATCCATAAAGACAATGGTGGCCGGTGTGGGACCCAATCCCAAGTCAAAAAAATAAAAATTTTGAGAGACCTATATGGAAGAAAAGATTATGGAAGTGGGTCCCAATCCCATTCAAGTAATCATTTCGGTTTTGCCTTTAGCCCTTTGCCTTTTGCATTACCTCACCTTTGCTGGGGTGACTTTGGGATTCCTCATTCCCTTCAACTTTGCCTCTAAATTTGCATCTTCTCTTGACTGACTGACTAAATTGCTATATTTGCTTGATTAATTAGCTGTAATAACCTCTCATTTTGTCAAGTTAATCTGTAAAGATTTCTTCTTGCGGTTTTAGTTAGACAATTATGCCAAAGATGTTTCTAAAAGGTTCCTCAAGCTTCAAAGATGGGGTCTAAACAATTCTTTTACTGATTACTTTCCTTACTTTATATATGTTATCTCTTATTGTAGAGTATCAAATAGCATTATACGTATAGATTCGAACGGTGCACTATATTCATCGTATATATTATTAGAGTTATATTCAAATTATCATATTTTATCATAAAAAAAAAGTTATGCAAGAAAATATATTATCTAACTAAAAAAAAAAGGTCATCATATATGAAATCGTTTCATATACTCTAATGTTAATTTTTATTTTATTTTATTGTTTTATATGTATATTCAAATAAAACATAAACTGATAAGCTTATAAATAGCTTATAATATAATACAATATAAATAGAATATAAAACATGAATACAATACAATACATTAACTAAACGTGCCTATAGTCAATTGGTATACAAGAGCTGTATAATTAATCACACATTTTCACCTCTCGTGAGCATTATTTACCGAGTAGCTCATAAAAGAAAAAGAAAAAGAATTATTAACCGAGTGGAAGCTATATATATATACATACCATTAACTAGGTGTTTAATTAGGGTTTTCTTTTGTTTTAGTGGTTTAATATTAAGTGCAGTAACAAAAAATGAGCTGTCCGGTAAATCTAAGGATAAAAAGACATCAAAGACATTTTGATGAATTAAATCACCTTCACCACTCTTCGCTTTAATGGAAATTTATTATGTGTTTTTACAGTCTAACATTGTAGCTTTTAATTTTCTGACAAAGAAATATGTAAAACTTATGACCCGCAGGACTAAAATTGAGTACAAATAAATAAATAAATATATATATATATATATGTGCATGTGAGTGTATATATACATTTACATATGTAGCAAAAAAATAGAGTAAAAGTTTATGGTGACTTGGTGGCATTCTTAATAGATTTTAAAAGCGAGATCATTACCCTTCATGAGCTTCATGATTTGTAGCAGTGACCAATAATAAATACCAATATTGTTTAACCTTCAAACGGAGTGTGCAATATCCATGATGGTCAATATGATCAGTCGGTAAATCAGCCACATAATTCAGCGAAGGAAAGTAAATTCTACGTCCATTGATCAAATTGAATAAGAATTATTGATAATCAGCTATTTATGGGAATATATCGTCAAAAAATAAGGTTTAATGTTTGTAGTCAAAGGAAACTAGCATGCATACCTACCTGAAGAGTGAAATACAGCAATACAAAATAAATTAGAATGAAAAATACTCTCACGGAGTTTTTTTTTTTTTTTTTTTAATTTTTCACGCGGTATATACTATAAGTATTTTGCTTCACATTTTGAATAGGTGATTTAACTAAAAATACCTAACTACATGTATGTGTAGATATGAAGAATCTTCCATCTTATTTAAAAAGGAAAAAAAAAAATTGAAGACTGACAAACCAGGACCACATGAATATCATTGAGCGAACTTATAAATTTATGATAAAAATTAGTATACCTATTTTTAGTTACTAATATAGTAATAAATTACGAGTTTTGATTTTTTTTAAATTAACAATTAAATTAATTAACTCTAATTTACCATAAAACTTTGTCCTTATAATTATATTAACTGCTCATAAGTGTCAATAAATTGACTATATACAAAAATAAATTAACTATCGGATATTTATTTAAAGGGTGAAGTGAAAAATGGTCAATATTAAACGTTGCAATAAAAAAAGTGGTGTTCTATTGGCACCGTCGTTGTTTTTCAACCCCTCATAAAAATTCAAAAACCTCACATTCACTATTCTCATACCTCTTTAATGTCTTATAATTCCATAATTAGTTCTAATAGACTTGATATCAAATGTTAAATATGTGGTTTTTAAAAATAAAAGTAAAGGGTTCATCCTTACTTTTACACGATTTTTAATCAAATTATAATAAATATTAAATGCATGGATTAATGATATGACATATGTTAACTTGAAGGGTTCAACAGAAAAAAAAAATTTATTATCAAAGTGTATATGTAATTTCTCATGTGGTTATTATTGGAAAAAAATATACATGTATTATTCATTAAATGATGGGTTGTGAAGAAAAAAAAAAAGTGCCAATAGAAGCCCCCTTAAAAAATATGTATAATGTTTTCAGAAAGTGAAAAATAATTAATTCATCAATTACTTTGCACATTAAATTGATAGCTAAATTTCATTTCCTAAAAAAAATGATAGCTAAATCAATAACTATTATACAAATGATTGAGTTATTTGGATATTTTATATAGTTTTTGAAATATGAGGTATTTATTAAATTAAAGTGTTAGAAAATAGATATCACTTATAATTTTCTTATTTTATTTTAAAAAAGATTAATAAAGGTAGTTTCTTAAATGACCCTCTAATTTTTTACACTTAATTTAAATAAATGTCTAGTATTTTTAAAATTATAAAAAAAATACTCCGATTATTTAATCACTTGCACGGTAATAGTGGATTAAATTATCATGTGAGTACCTAATTGATGAATTGATAATTATTTTAATTATAACATAAAATCCAATAAATATAAAAGTTAGATTATTCTCCTTAATTCTCCATCAGAACATATTAAAGTTACAGTTAAGCGGTTTTAATGATTAGATGACTATAACGACAAATTTGACTAATTTATCAGCGATTAAGGATAGGGAAAAAAAAAAAACTTCATAGTTGATAATATCAACTTGATATCAACCTCTTTCTTTTTTTTTTTTTTTTAAATTTAAATAATGCCCGAAGGTCTTAAAACTCTGGGCCAATATGTAATATATTCCTGTCAACCCGAAACGTTGAAAAAGTTGGGATACTTAGTGATAGTATATTACAACGTACCTTAGTTCGTGGCCACAAATAAATTAAGTTCCGTTAAATAAATAATCATTTTAAATTGTGTGTTTTAAAAAATACACATAATTTTAAAAAATTAGTTATAATACATTAAAGAAATTTTTGATAATAACAAAATTACATATAAAAATTGCAGTAAGAAAAAATTTAAAATTTTTTTAAACTGTAATTTTTTTAAAATTATTTTTTTTTAAAGTGGCTATTTTCTTTAAATTTCTAATAAGTAAAGACTGAAAGGGAAAATAATTATGGCGCTATTTTCCCACTTAGATTTTTTTTTTTTTTTTTGTTGCAAAGGATAACTTCAATGAAAAAATAGCCAACTTTTTAACATATGAAAAGGCCACTTAGATTTATAACATATGAAATTGTTTCATTCTTCACTACATATCCATTATTTTTAACTGATCATAGCCTAGGGGTGGCATTGGTCCCGCTTTGAGAAAAAAGTTAACACTTGTCATTGAAAAAAAATTTTATTGACCAACAATATGATAATTTCTTTCTTCTTTTTCTCCGAATATGCCGAATTAAATCACACAATTGTTTTACTTTTGTCTGGCTTCCATTAATATAAATTTCTATAACCAGTAAAGACTATTATACATTATATGTAATTATCAAACTTGCCAGTTGCCTCATAAATGGCAACTACGGCATAGACACGCATATATGTATACGTGCATGCAATTGTTGTAAATTGTAATATCTGAAAAGACTGTATTAAATTGTATCATACATTCCCTCAAAAAAGAAAACATTGAATTATACATGTATGTGTAACATACGAGAAAAAAGGTCAAAAAACAAAGGAAAACGAAGGTGAATTACATACACTCCGTCCGACTTTTAACACTCGTCTCGCTGTCCCTTTAAAATTTAAAAAGTGTAATTCGTCTCTCTTACTATTACACATTGTTGCAATTATCCATCCTCTATTAATTTTAATGAAAATTTGTCAATAAAATAAAGTGTTTGATGGTTCTTATAGAAAAAAATTGTCATTTTACCCTTGGATAGTTACAGAAAACAAAATCAGAAGTCTAAAAAATGAATTAATCATCTTTTTTTTTTTCTCAAATTCAATTTGATCAAGACTTTGTTTTTTCTTTGGTTATTTCTTTTCTTCTAAGAGACTTGTTTTTTATTTTTTTTCTTTTTTAAGAGGTCTGCCTTTTTTTTTTTTTTTCTTTGGTAATTTCATTTTACTAAGAGCATAGCTTCTTTTTCTTCTTTTTCTAGAAAGGAAGTTTCTTAGTTAAATGAAACTACCAAAGATTAAAAAAAATAAAAGTTTTGCGAAAAAAAAAAGAAGCTATGTCTCATAGTAAATTGAATCTATCAAAGAAAAAAAAAAGATCTTTTAAGAAAATAAAAAATAGGCCTCTAAACTGAATTAAAAAAAAAAAGAAAAAAAAGATGACTAATTTGTATTTTAGACTTCTAATTCTTTTCTTCATCACTTTCTTAGGGTAAAATGATTTTCTTCCATAAGAATCGTTAAACAACACCATATTTCTTTTGACATGTGACAAATTTCCTTAAAAATTTAACAAATGGGGGATAATGCAACCATCACACCAAAAAAACAAAACAATAGTTATCCACGACAGAGGTATCCATGTCCAAACCCTTCAGCTACCGGACTTAAATATTTGCGACTGATTTTCTGAAATATTAGTCGCAAAAAATTGCGCGAGAAATCAATTATGTTGAAGGGCATCTGCAACTAATTTCTAGGAAATTGAATCAGTCGCGGATAAGTTATTTTCCCACAAAATTCTGGCAGGTAGTGGCGGCAACTATCTGTGACTGCTTGATTAGTCCCGGATAATCCCAAATCAAACATGGATAGTTTGCCACCGGCCGGAAACATGAATATACAGTCGCGGATATAGTCTTAAAAATAATAGCCTCTCGAGTCCCTTTCTTCTTCTTATTTTTCTTTTCTTCTCTTATTTCAAAACCGCCTTTTCTCCATTTAGATGACCTCCCTCCTCTCTCTTTCTCTCGATCTGAGTGACCTTTTTTTTTTTCTCTAGATCTCCAAACTCAATCCATCGATCTCCATACTCTCTGGCCCGCTCTCCATCACTCACCTTTTATGATGCATTAATTTTACCTTTTATGCTCTCAATTTTTTATAGCTAAATATGGCTAATTTCTTAATTTTTAAAATATGAGTTAATTCCTTAAAATAGGAAAAATAAATAAATATCAAACAAACTTTTACTAAAGGAAAATTTTGGTAAATAGTCCATTTTTTACATCATATTTAAAAAATATCAACAACTTTTTAAAATTAGGTGAAAGGCCCGTTCGTGGTAAGTTAACAAAATACTATAGTAAGCGGATGAAATACCAGCTATTTTTAGCTTGAGTTTTGTCTACTTACCATGGTAAATAATCGGTATACCCCTGAAAAAATTTTGAGTAAATAGATAAATTACCATGGTAAGCAGACAAAATTCAAGCTAAAAATAGCTGGTATTTGATCCGCTTACCATAGTATTTTATCTACTTACCAAGAATGGGCCATTTACCTAATTTTAAAAAGTTGTTGATATTTTTTTAAATAAGTTCTAAAATTAGGCCATTTAGCTATAAACCCCTTTACTAAAAGCTCAGTGGTTTTTCAATCGTATATAAGTAGTTATAATATTTTGCACATGTGCCCCCTTACCTTCTCGAGCTGAGGCAACTAACACTTTAATTTTTTATTTTTGGCATTTGGCACCCTGAGCTCGAAAATGTTGGCATCCCGTTACAAATTGGTAGCGCCTGTTCCATATTTTATGGAAATCTCTTTCCATGTGCCTCGCAAGTGAATTTGAGAGGTCATTTAAGTCATTTAATGAGATCAATGAAATTATATAGATATATAGATTGATTTGGGGCTTTTTTTTTTTAACCGGAATTAGGATTTAGAGCTAAGCATTAAAAAAAAAAAAGGAGGTGAAGAAGCTGAAGTGAAGGTAGCCGGGTAGTATTTGCTGGGCCAAGTTCAATGCTTTCTTGCAATTTCAAGAGGGTATATACATCGCTGAGAACCTTAATGCAAATGCATAACAGCAAAAGAAAAAAAAAATTCCCCCATGATATTTCTCTTGCAGTGAGGATGATTCTCAACCAAAAGCATTTGATTTTCAAGCCTCCCGTCAGATACTACCTCATGTATATGTTGTTGCACCAAAAGAAACAAGTTTCAGTCATGTTCTACAACGCACAGATTTTGTTCTCTTTTTTTTTTCTTTTTTTTTCAATTTTATTTCCTAAAGAGTGAATACTGAAACAAATAGAAATAAACTTGCCAATTAGACTGCCATATACTTTTACAATGGGAAAGTCTATATAAAGAAATTTATGCCACACCCAGAAATAAAAGGATTTTTTTCCCTTTACAGAGGAAATTATACATATTAATGGAATTCAACTTGCCAATTAGATTGCTAATGAAGCTTCCTACCTTTTAGGTAAAGGGCTCTTTTTTTTACCCCCCTTATTTTGGGGAAGTATCTTATAGCAATCAGAGTACTTTCCTAATTGCGTGTGGGGAGATTGTGATGGAGTCCTAACGCCGACACCACGCCGCGCACGACGGTGAACTTTTGCGCGCTCTGCACCAGCGAGAAGGGCGTCAGCTGGAGCGGCAAGCCCTCTACTACAAGGGCTCGACCTTCCACCGCGTGATCCCGGGCTTAATGTGCTGGGGCGGCGACTTCACAGTCGGCAACGACACCGGCGGCGAGTCCATCTACGGATCCAAGCTCGCCGACGAGAGCGCTTCATCAAGAAGCACACCGGTCCCGGAATCCCCTCCATGGCCAACGCCGGTCCCGGCACCAACGGATCTCGGTTCTTCATCTGCATCGCCAAGACCGAATGGCTCGACGAAAAGCACGTCGTCTTCGGGAGGGTCATCGAGGGAATGGAAGTCATCAAGGCCATTGAGAAGGTCGACTCAAGTGAAAGGATTTGTAGTGAGAGAAAGTGAAAAAAAAAAGAAAGAGTAAATAATAAAAAGACCCAAATGCCCTTCGTAATAGGTCACGTGATAAGCACGTGTCAAATTCCGTCTAAAATTTTAACAGAATTTACTAATTTGTAGTTATTTGTTAAGATTTTCAAAGTCAGGGTACAAAATACCAAAAATAAAAAGTCAAGGGGAAAATTGCCATATTCCGTAAAGTTGAGGGGCCACCAGTGCAAAATACTCTATTTTCTATTACATCAATGCATATAGATTTCTAATTAAAAAATCATTAGTTTAATAATTCAATAATATATTCTATGATGATCTAAACATGATACGTGTTATTCAAACGAATATAAATTATTTTTAATATATATAATCAATTAAAGTTCAAATTATCATGCTCTAGTAAATCGCAGAGAGAACTCGTACTGTAAATACATCGCAGATATAACAAAGATAGTATATAATCAATTAAAGTTAATATGCAACCTGCGTTCTGTGCTTGCTGCTTCTTTTTTTAAGTCTGAACGTGGACATATTATATTAAAATTATTAATCTACGAACTCTGTAAATTTGCATGTCCGTACTATTAATGACAGTACGATTAATAACTCAAATTAGCAACATATAGCACAGCACGTAAATATGTGATCTCCCCATTTCTTAGGGTTTTCGATTAATATAGATTATGCATATGTAATATTTCTAATCAAGTGTCAATTAGTACGTGTGGTGAATCATAATTAATGGAAGACCAATATTCATCTGGTGAGGTAGCATGGTTCAATAGAGGGCGGCAAGGGTCTGGTGGACCAAAAGTTAGCAAATGCTGCCTTTTTTGAGACCACATGCCCTTGCTCTTATGTATCATATTGAAACAGACAGTCTACCTTGACCATTTTTATATATATATATATATATATATATATATAGAGAGAGAGAGAGAGAGAGAGAGAGGCACACACTAGTGAGGAACTATGGCCCACCACCTCTGAATCTCATGGTGCATCCATCAATTTATTTATTTAATTTAATAAAATAAATTTGATGATTTTTTTTTTTTGTCACAAAACTTTTCCAATACAACTTGTTCATATTATTTGTTATGTTATACTTCTTATTTTTCACTTTTTTGTCACTGAAATAAAGTAGTTATGAAAAATTATAAGCTAATTTAAATAAATACTCAATCTTTTGAAAAATATAACAAAATATCAACATGATTCAGTTACTTACATATATAGTGGTAAATGATGAAAATTGACTTAGTGATAAAAAAACATGTGAAAATAATTAATGAATTAGCTAATTACTCAATTACTTCATAAATTTGGATATTTACTTTTATTGTTGTGTAAATTTTGAGTGTTTTTCTACTTTTCCATGTAGTTATTTAAGGAGTTTTACTTTAGTAATGGAAAAACGCAAATAAATCTTTAACTCGAGAAATCACAAGAAGATAAAAATAAATCCTTTTTTCTCTCTCTCTTATTTGTACACTAAAAAAGACAATGCAAAACCAAACAAACTATTACTCAGCAATAAATAATTAATGCGATTATGGAAAAATTTTGATATTTGATTTTTGTGTGAGAAACCTTCAATTATGGAGTAAATTAAGACCAAAGTACCTATAAGCCACTTAAATCCACTAATCAAATCAAAGACTGCCAAGTTCTTCTTCAAAAAATAACTTGAGTATATAATCAACACTCACCGAAATAGGTGGAAAAGCAATAATAATCATCAAACACAAACTTTAGTAATATCACCAAATACAAGTAATTAATGAGAGTAATCCACGATTTAAACCCTGCTAGCCTCATCACCCAAACTACTCGCAATTTTTTTTATTTGTAAAATTTTTCTTTCTTGTTTTAAAACGTCATTGTTATTTCTTATTTGGTTGCAAGTGCACAGGTCACGTTTTGGTACAACGATTGGTGTGATAGTTAAATCGTTCAGCATTGTGATCGTCTCAAATTAACTTCATTAGACATTGAAAATAAATGAATTTGAGAAATAAAAGAAACTAGAAACAAAAGCTAAATTGATCGTATAAAGACATAAATAATTGAAATTACTATGCTGGAAGGTGCTCAGACTTGTCTTTACTCTCTCATCTCAAGCCAATCCCAATTAACACACTAAACTAATGCCTAATCGAATTACTAGCCAAGAGAACCATGATAATTATATTACCTCTCTCAAGTGTCAAATGCGATTAACGTGTGGCATTACCAAGTTCAATACCTTTACCTAACCAATTTTTACTCACTCTTTTAAGTCCTTCTCCTTGTTAAATCACGGGTTTAGGGTTTAGGGTGTAGGCTGAATTAGGCCTTACATGTGAACAATTTTTTATGGGGTTAAAGAGTGTGCGTTAGCAGATATTTGAACTCAGGATCTCCCGCTCTGATACCACACCGATTCATCCCAAAAGCTTAAGCTGATGTGAGATTGGCCAATAATAATTTTTATATCTCAACACTCCTATAGCTATCTAGGTCATATCTCTTCTTTGTTTTAGGAGTCCTAATTGAGTTGTTTAGGCATAATACCAAGTTCCTCGCAAGCTCTCTCAAGTCATGTTTCCCAACTAGAAAAGTTTAGTCTCAAGTAATCAGAAATCCACATATATAGATTATGGAGTCTAAAAATTGAAATTAATTGAAACGATATTAGGAGCTGGGTATAAGTATAACACGTGAATAAACAAAAGACATATCATTAAGCAAGCACTATGGTGTGTTTGGTGGTGGGATAAGTGGGGGATTGGATTGGATAGGACTAAAATTATTCTCAATCCCTTGTTTGATGTATGTCAAGGATTGTATTAGTTTTTGTGGGCCCCACCATATAATCCTATTCACTTAGGATAACTAATCCCATGTAAAAGTGTAGGATAAAAGTAATCTTACACTCAAACTAATATGGATACTATTATAAAAATATATTTTTGCTTTAAACTTAAATTTAAATATATATAAATTCATTTATTTAAATATTTTAATATTTTCACATATCTTGTCATTAATTTTTTAAATATTAAAATTATGATAATAATCCAATATAATACTACACCAAACATGTAATAATATTAAATATAATCCAATTATATCTAATCCAGTCCGACACACCAAACACACTGTTAATGGCATAATTCAAAACGATTGCAACAATGTCAATCAAAATTAATCTAGCTCAACATAACAAAATCCAAATCTAATCACATAACCATATATCCAATATGACTACACAAAATAATCAATAAAAATTTAAACAACGATTAGGTGGTAGTGTTAAAAAAGAAAACTCTTACAGATACGAATCTTGAAGAATCCTACAAGAAATCCTCCAAAAATCTTCTATCTCTAAAAAATTTGTGCCGTAACTCTCTCTAAGTTGGTTTGTGAGTGTGGCTTTTCATTAAAGACCAATATCTTGTCTTTGGACAATTTTCAACCTTTAATTTTGATCAAAGGGTGAAAAAGAAGTCAAATTCATCATAAAAACAAGACTGAGCGAAGACACGAGTGGCCATATAAGTGCACAGACTGCGCACACATTGGTTTTCAAATACTCATATCTCTTGTTACTTGTCGATATCATACACACGATTCACAGTTGCAAAGATCTTTGATTTGTTATGTTGTATGATATATGGAACTTTAAATAATTGTTATGTCATCTTGCCACAAAGAAATGTTTCCTTAGCTGCATGCCAAATTTCTCCAAATTTGCTTGTTTATGTCTTCATTTGTCCAAAAACCTTCTAAAATCTACACACTCAAAAAGTACATTTTAACGATAAAAACTTAGACGATTTTGAATTGGTTTGACTGGAAAATATGTTGAATGAGTGAATAAAATAGTCAGTCATCAAATACCCTCAAACTTGAACATCTGTTTGTCCTCAAGCAAAACAAAAGAGATAAAAACATAAAGAATAAAACATGAGATCAAAACAAATGACATGATGTGAGTTTAAATGAGGAAGATTCATACATGGCTCATTTATTAATCGTATCTGAAGGGAAGATTCAGACACTTCTTAATTAAATATGGTGTTAATCGTGTCATCTAATTACGACTTATTTATAAATCGTGTCTAATTGAGTTTAAATGGGTTGTGTGTACACTCGTGTTTATTGCCTCAATTAACTCTATTTATCAACAAATTTTTAATTATATTTTGTAAATCTAAAATTTTAAAAAAAATTAAGTAAAGGCATAGTTCTGGTAATGTATATAATCTAGTACAATAATTATTATGTCGCGTGTATGAAAATTATTAGATAATATATAAATAAATTTCAAGTACATGTAAATGAGTGTTATATATATATATATAACTAATTTAATAATTGTGTTTTAGCGGATCTTATCGTATTCATATCGTGTTTTTCCATTATTTAATCGTGTTAAGTGTCCAATCGATAAGGTCCAGTTCCATTAAAAGAAGATTTAGATCCTTTATATTCGTATCATGTCTCGTGTCTGAACTCAAATTGGCGGTCCTACTTTGAAACAACTTAGATGGGAGAGAAAATTATTTAGCCAAGTAGCTATCTCCGACAAATTTGAAGTAGGGCCATCTTGTTGATTTATGTTACTTGTTGCTAAATCAATCGTCATTTGTGGTGTTGTTTGGTCTTTAGTTTTCTAGTCTTCCATTATTACGTGAGTTGGGTACTAAAATCTTAGACACAAATGTGAAGCAATCTTGATGTTGGGTCGATCGAGTTAGGCATAAACCTTATGTCGGTGTGGTTGGTTAGATTGATCGAGAGGCATGAAGATGGAGATGCGAAGGAAGAAATTTAAGAGAAAATTTGATCCCATATCACACGCCGCATTTGACATTCAAGTTTACAACTTATTATAACGTGTCATATGCCTTTTTTCATTTGTAAATTACTATGCTACCCCTTATTCAAGTATCTTCATGTGACTTACTATCTCCCTTATTTAAAATAAAAAGAAAAGCAATTCGATTAAACTCACTAATAAAAAGTGACAGACCTCAAACTTTCTTTTAAAATGAGATTTTTCAAAAGAAATTGTCTAGAAGTGCCATTTTAAAAAATTTCCCAAATTTAATCTTTTTGTTTGGTTGAACGGGCGGTAAAGAGAAGGAAGAGGGGATGAGAGATGGCACGCTCGTCCTCCAAGCCCACTAAAAAGCATGTTTGCTATGTTGAAGAATGCAACTTCTCTCCTATTTAGTTAGAAAAAAAAAATCTATTTTACCCTTTATGATAATTAATAAAAAGAAATAAAAATAATAAATATAGTAATTATAAGATTAATTTACACTAAAAATCTTGAATTTGTCGAGGTTTGACAAATTGCCCATAAAACTTGTTTCGGACGAATAAGTACATTAAACTTGCATATAAGTCCAAACTGAAAATAAGTACTCGAATTTTTTCGCTCTCAATGATTGATAAAAGTTCCAATCCAACAAAATTCTTAGCAGGAAATGAATTTCCATCATTTGATTCAACTCGCAGCGAATAACGCCTAACTTTTTGAACATTTCAGAAACCTTTTTCGTACCAAGCGAGTATGAGTTACACAAAGTTAATAAACACAAGCACAAAAGAATTAAAAAAAAAAAACACAAAAACAAAAATAGACAGGGCATTTCTAAACTAGTTTAACCAGATCGAAGGTATAACAAACTGCTATTTCCATTTACTTCCCTGTTGAGACAAAAGTACTTGTTTAATAAAAATCACAAAAACCATTTGAGATTCTTCAATTTAATATAAAAGACATTCTTTTATTATTAATAATGTTATTATTATTTTTAGCTTTTTCAGCTACATCTGAAAAGGGGTTGAGAATGCAATTTATGAACAAATGAAGCAGACGAAAGATTATTATCCTCTCCAGAATACGCTACGATACAATTCTGAAAATAGTTCATCACATCATAAAACATTTACTTAGAATTAGAGTTTATTCAACTATTCTTGTTTTACATAATACCAACGTTTGTAAAGCTCTCATGAAAATCTAGTACAGAAAGATGCAACACAACAAAAGAGAGATTAAAACAAATAAAATGAAAATGAAAAATAGAAATGGAGGAAGAAAAAAAGGAAGAGACAGAGAAACTATACCTCCAGATGTCTTCCTGTAAAATGATTATATCACTAAATTAAAACCTGAAATTTTCCCATACAAGAAGGGTGAAGAATACCCATAAGCCGAAACCCCATCTCCTTGAAAAGTGAAGATTGCAAATTCCGCTGCGAAGAGAGTCTCCAGAGTGAATGGCTTCAACAAAATTGAACACATTAACAGCCCATCACGGTGCAATTATACACAAAACTTCCGGAGTGCTTTTTGGCAAGCAGCTCCCAGCGCGGTGGCCCTTCGTTGGGGATCCAAGAATTGAGCTCGATCATCCCTCCGCCTAAAGCCCTTGGTCCACCAATAACAATTAGCCGATCTCCACATGCTCTGAACGCTAAACCCCAGCCATTCATCGAGACGGCTTGCTCAGGCAAGCTGCCGATAGTGAACCACTCATTCCTCTCCTTGTCGTAACGCCGCACCTCCTTTTGAGCGTAATCTGCAGCATACAACGTATTTTGTACAACAGCGACGAGCGGAGGTGCCTCGGTTGCAGCAGGTGCCTCGGCCGCCCCATCTCCTCCATTTTGTACACGGAACATGTTAGGTATTTCAGTCCAACTCCCAGTCTCAAGGTCATAAACTTCCCCACATGTAAGCATCTTCGGGTTACCTGTTCCTACTCCACCAATGACGTAAAATTTTCCGTCCATGAATATGGCAGAGCACATTTTTCTTGGTTTGTTCATGCTTGGAAGAGTCATCCAAGTTCCAGTCTCTGAGTTATAAAGCTCTGCGGAGCTCAATATTTTGCCATGTGGATCACAGCCACCAGCCAAAATTGCAATCTCTCCGAGGCTAGCGGATCCGAATAAACACCTTGGCGTGTTCATTTTCATGCCTGATGACCAAGTATTTGTCAAAATACTGTATCTATAAATAACATGGGATGCAATTTCCTTCCCGAAAACTAGCAGTTCCGTGCCAACAGCCAACGACTCCTTGTCTGAACACATGAAGCATTCATTCGACGTCATTCTAGGCAAATGCATCCAGCGGTTGTGATTTGGATCATATGCCTCCCATTCGAGGATGTTGCACGAGAAGTAAACCCAATGCTCCACAATACCCATCTGCCGCCTTAGCCGGTAGAGCTCGCCGCCGCGAAGCAGAGACCGAAAACTCTTATTCAAGGAGGCAATTGAACCGTAATCAGATCTAGGGCAGCGTAGGAGACAGTTGATTGATATGTCCCTACCAAGTTGGTGGATGAGAGAACTCGAAAAATCAGAGTGATCGCCTTCCTGATGCTGCTCATTGGATTGTTCAACGTCGTTTGATGCCTCAACGTCATCGTTTTCCAGAATCTCTGTCCCCTGATCAGGGCTCTCGTCATTCAATTGATCGGTTTGGTTACGAAAAGCACCACAACCAACTCTCTGTGTTTCCTCTCCTTCAAGGGAGTCGGATAGCTTGCGCGACTTCCTTGATGAGACATCATCTTCCTCTTCCAACTTACGCTTATTATTCGAGAGCTCAATCAACCGAAAGGTATTGTAAATCCACTTGCTCTCCTGCTCACACGAGCTCGGCAATTCTCTCGATACGAGATACGACGGGCCCTCCAACATGGTATCAGAGCTCTCCGATCACACCGCCACAAAAGAAGACCTTCCTTTGTTACCCATCAAAACAATATGCACAACCAATCAGTCTAAAAAGAAATATCTCACACAGCTAGATATGTGCTAAGCAAAATAAAATTGACAAAAAAAAAAAAAAAGCGCAGAGCATAACCATATCTCGAGCCAAAAAATTTCTGCAAACCCATTCGCACAAAGAAAAAAAAATGTTCAAAATTAATGTGAACAAACGAAAAAATCTAACGAAAAACGCCCAATTACTGCATCGGATCTCCTGGGTGTCAAAAATTTCGAAATACCAAAATTTTGAAACGCAAAAACAAACATATCTGGGACATCCAATCAAATTGCATAGTAATTTTGTTTGGGTATTTAAAGATGCAAATTTCAACCAAATCTATGATACGAAAACTCTAATTCACACCTTTAACGAAGGAAATCAGAGAGAGATAGAGATCAATTTTCTAATTTCATACGAACATTAATATCATAGAATTATGTCTTTTGATTTTCCCAATTGCTTAAATGGAACAAAATAATGAATATCGGAAAAGGCAAACCCAACAAAAACTCATCTTAAAAAAAAAAAGAGAAAAAAAAAAAGCTCTCTTCTTTCTTTAAATAGAAACCGAGAAACGCAAGAACAAAAGAAAAAGAAAAGGCTTACGAATTAGATAAGACGAGGGAGATTCGAAACAGAGCTCTCCTTCTTCTTCTTCTCTTCTTCTTCGTTTTACTCTCTCTTCGAAGAGTTTTACTCTCTCTTCGAAGATTCTCTCTTTTGGTTTGCGGTTATATAAAATTATATTCGCTGTGTGGGAAGAGAAAAGAAAGAAATAAAGAAGGGAGAGAAATGATCGGAAGAAATGGAAAATTGTAGTAAATAATTAGTAATAAATATCTTTAGGGTTAAATTTTACGGTTTTTTTAATGTCCCCATTAGCAAAATGACCTGTTAAAATAACGTCTTTAAAAAAAATGACCTAACTATCCAAAAATTAAGTTATTAACTACAAACCAATGTGAATTGTCCAAAATATCCTTATTCGCCCAAATTTTGTTACAATCTGTAACAAATATTGTTATGAATTGTAACAATACTTGTTACGACATGTAACAAATATTGATACAAATCGTAACAAACGAATATGTGGTAAAAATAAGATGTTTCACCCAATTTTTATTATAATCTGTAGCAAATATTATTATCGATTGTAACAATATTTGTTACAACAAGTAACAAATGTTGATACAAATCGTAACAGATAAATGTGTGATAAAAATTAGATATTTTATTATATATGTGTATCAAAAGTTGTTACTTATTGTAGCAAAAAATATTACGGTCTGTAACAATATTTGTTATAGATTGTAACAAAATTTGGACGAACATGGGTATTTTTGGCAGTCTGGATGTATGTGAATGGTCCTGGAGGCTAATAACTTAATTATGACAAACTCAGATCAATTCCTTAAAGCTAAAGCTAAAAACATGTCATTTAGCTAAAAATCTCTTTTTTAACAAATAGCCATATATTTATGTTTGTTTTTAACAATTAGTCTATGTTTATTTTTATTAGTAAAATAGTCATACATTCATGTCTAGATTTTTGAGACTGCAATCATTATTTTTTTGAATTCTGTTTTTATTGTTTGTTGCAGACAATATTATCTAAAATTTTGTGTCTCTAGTCATGAAATTTGTGACTTCTTTGGCTGTATGTTTTTTTTTGCTATTTATTCGATATTTTTTATTTAGTAATAAGTTTTGTGAAATTGGTTGTATAGGCAATCATTTATTTGTGAGTTGGTTATTTTGTTAATGGATGTTTAATTTTTTTTATTGTGTTTATTTCAAATTTCCTGAAATTTTGTGACTATAGTCACAAATTTTATGATTGTGTATTTTATTTATTTAGTCACAAAATTTATTTATTTAGTCATAGATTTGTAGATGTTGACCTAATGGCTATTTTGTTAGTAGTTCAAAACGTGGGCTGTATCTTAAAAATGCAGATTGTAAAATGGCTAAATTCTTAACTGACCCTTAATTTTATCATTTTCCCTTGTACATTAACCCGAATATCAAATTATCCAATATACTTTAATTTGTTACATTCATTCTTCGATATTTTTAAAATGTCTCAGGCTCGTCATTCCATCAACTTTTCATAAAAAAATATCACATAGTCATATAAAATTGTTATTTTATCATTTTTTAATAACAAAATTCATTAAGAGTTAATGTTATTGTCAATGGTAAAAGAAGAAGCAATAATGACTATTTGATAGAAAAAAAATTATCATGATTTTTCTTTAAATGTTGATAACCAATTAATAGTAAGTTTTAAATGCCAAATATTTTGTATTATCTTATACTTGGTAACAAATTTGAGATCAAAAATAACATTTGTCAAATTTAAAGTCAAATATTTGGTACTAGAATATTAAACTTGCGCACAAAAGTAGTAAATGTCGTCTTCAGTTGTTTATTTCAATTATTTTTGGTGCACTATTTAAATTCTATTCAAACAATTATGATAAGTACAAATAATAAACATGATATATTATTTTAATACTTTTATAGTGACAATATTGTAATTATAAGGTCACCAAATGTGTGCTCGGGCTGCATACCCATAAGCTTCTGTGCGATGCTCAATTCCTGCAATGCACGTGCCGAATTGCAATTAGTGGTCCAATCTAAGCCTTTGGATAAAAATTAGATAGCCCAGATCGTCTCAAAAAGCTAGGTCTCTGATTTAAATGTGAGATACACAGTAAAATTTAAAGCTTCATTCTTGGAGAAAAAAAGTACTAAAAATACCAAAAATACGAGAAAGAATGAAGCTTGAACATAATGTCGAACCTCTATTTGAGAGCTCGTTCAATTTTCTTACTCTTTTTTTTTTTTTTAGTTTACATTTGGATTTTAATGTTAGAATTATAATGTTTCGTGAGTAAAACCATGTTGGCTACTTTATGAAACTCTTATTAAATTGTGTTTGAATGTTCAGATCAATTGACTTTCTCTCCATCTTCATTTATTTTGCTTTTGTGCTTATTTCTTATTAAATTGTATAAATGTTCGACGAAATACTCGAAAGAATCTCAACATCACATGACTTTATTAGCAACAACGCTTTAGATTGTCTATGTACCCAAAAGGTGGGCTTGATTCTAGGTCGTCTTGGTTCTTTTTGAAGCATTTAAAAATAGTTAATGATTGACCACATGAATGTGCTTAAAATTGTGCATGGCTAATGTCGTACAAACATGTAGACTTAGTTTAGCTTTAACCTACTGCACAACAAGAAAGAGGGCATTGGGGATTTGGTGTGAAAGACTAATCTTAAGGCCTTTTGACTTCAGACCTTATTCAGTTGTTTGCATTACTTCATGTTGAAGAAACTTATTCTGAGAGCACATTTTTCTTAGGCAAATATAATAAGCTAAAATAACTAATCTATGGGTATGGTCTTGAGGTCTTTTCATGGTGAAGTTAGAAGTCGAAATATTTCATCCCCTATAATATATGGAATGTTTGCTTCAAGTTAGGATTATCAATTCTACCAATTTGGTAGAATCGCTGAGTCATCAGCATTGCATGTTGAAAAATTTTGCATAGTTGTTCCGTCACTTGGGTGTCTTGTCCGCAGAATTCCAAATATACATGATTAAGGGAAGCTTGTGCAGGTTCCATTTGGAGGAATTGTAGCTGACAAGATTCCTCAAGTCTGTTCCACTAGTCTTGTTGCATTACAGTGAATCTGGATACCAAAATGAGAAAGAATTGTAGTTGATGATATTCTTCCTCCTTGGTTGCCTCCTTGCTTGAGCCATCTTTATTCTGTTCGCCGAAAACAGAGTCTAAGCTCTAATCTTCTAATGTGAAGGCTTCAAACTAATTTGTTAGATAATGATCTTGGATCATCTGTGTCAAGCAGTTTGTCATCAGCTGTTATCCTTTTGTTTAGTAGTACATATGAGTTTTTTTATCATCTAAATTTTATTTTCCTTTCTTATATTTATCTTCTTCTTCAGCCAGAGAATTGAACCACCTAGTTTTGAGTGAGAAATCATCAAAGGCAATTGAACTATTGCCATAGTAGAAAACTTTCATTGAGTAGTTTCGTCAGCTGTAGGATTTTGCTGTTTTATATCGGGTTGGTTCATAGGCGAAGTATATTGTGCCTTGAGGCTTTTCATTTCTTCTTCTTTAGCCAAGAAGAGTTGCACTGGCTTGAAGTTTGTTTAGAGAATTGCCATCAACTCATCGTGCGTCTGTTGGATTTTTGCAAATAGTTTGGCGATGATATCCTGTTGTGGTCGCTTCGACTTGTTTGTCAATCTTTTCAAGAACTTTATTTTTAGCAATAAGGTTATCAGATTACCAACTTAAGACTTTTTCTGCTGGAGAGATCTTTTTTGTTGTCACATCAACATCTCTTGTCGTGGGATTTAGGACTTTTGGTTGGTGGGAGACTGATTTGTAGTCTTCTGTTTTACGAAATTGTTGTAGAGGATGAAAATTCTTTTCATAATCCTCCGTCTCTGTTACAAAATTCATGCAGACTTGGGGAAGAGGCCGTGAGGTAGGAAACTTCTCTCCTCGTTTCTCCATCTACTTTTGTGCTTGTTTGTAACACGGAAGTATTAGCGGAGAAGGCTGGTTTAGACTTCTTGATTGCGACATCTTTGGAGAAGGGTACTGACTCGGCTCTTCGTTGTCTTTCCACTCGGTGGGTGCAGGGAATGGACCAGTTGGAGTTGTTGGAGAAGAATATTTGACTATATAGTCAAACTTTCCTAATGGTTGTCCTAACAGTCGAACATTTTGATGCCCTTTTCATGAGCTGTTGTTTGAGCTGCTTCCTTAAATTAGGCTTTCTTTTTCTCTTGTTACTATCATTGCCTTCATATTCTGATTTTATACGGTCATGGCAACTACACACGTCCTCGTATTTGTGACCTGAGGGAGATGTAAAGGCAGGGAGATGTAAAGGCATAAATGGGTACTTTTACTACATTATATGACGGAACTTCAGCTTATGTGAGAGTGACTGGGGTCATCATATATTTTGTAGAGAAGTAGTTAGGTACCTTTGTTTCTTTTCTTTTTTTTTTTTTTTTTGTTGAAAGTGATTGTGATCGATCCATCTCCCATGGTTTTGTAAGTTGGTTTCAACAGAGTTTGGACGGTAGTGTGAGGTTGCTGAAGTTTTTCGTAGTTGGTGATCCATGAGCTTGTCAAGAGCTTCTTGAGTTCTTCTGCCGGGATTTGTCTAGGAATATGGGCGCACGTCATCACATGCTGAGAATCTGATAGATGCATTTTCGCATCTATTTTACTATGATAACATGCTTGATTTTGTGTTTAGATTATTGATTATGTTTATATTTTGTGCAAGATCATGCGTTTTGGTAGTTTGTGAGTTAGTTGTGCATATTTTATCATTAATACGGTGAAAATCAAGTGAAACGGGCAATAATTGAGAGAAACGACATCCAATGGGTGAAAACGACATGCAAAAACGACATGTCGTATGGATTCAAGAAGAAAACAAGGAGAAAGCCAAAAAGCCACTTGAGACTTAGGGCTGCAGTGCCAGCACTGCAGCGTCCAAGTCAACTTTGCCCAGAAAAAGCTAGCGTTGCAGTGCCAGCGCCGCAGCCCAGCAGCCCATATTCACAAGGGCGCTACGGCGCTAGCCCGATCGATTTCAAAAGTTGGGCTTTTCACGCCCAGTCCGCACCAAAGTTGGCCTAATTTTCACACCAGCTGCCAAAGACTATAAATACCCAATTTTGCACGACAAAAGAGAAAGAAAATCATCAAAATCATCATAAAGCAAAGAATTCAAGAAGCTTAACATTGGAGAAGAAGATTGGAGGCATTCAAGCTTTTGTGGCTTCCGAGTTCTGTCTCTTTTATACTTTTCTTCATGATTTTCTGTATTTTCTGCATTAGAATGTGTAGCTAGATTTCTTATTTGATTAGAGGGAAACTCATAAACCCGAATCCTTATGTTTTGCATTTAGTGTTACATGTTTCAATTCGATGATGTTGATTGATTTCTCTGTGTTTATTGTTAATATTAATTGCTTTTATTGTTTGGGTGGCCAACTAAATAATTGAGTAATTGATTGATGCTAAAATTGAATCGTAGATACGTGTCATTGTCTAGGATTCAATAGTGCGTAGCAATTTACAATTCGGTAATTGTAAAGAGTAAATCAACATAAATTAAAGGATGCGAACTTATGCAATTCTTGTTTAGAGTGTTTAAATCTTCATAACTTAATGCTTTGGTTTGATTAAATCTAGAGAACTTATTCTAAGTTGTCAAATTAGAAGAAACTAAATAAAGAGCTTCTTTTGTTTAGTAAATAAATAATGGAGATAAGAAGTGTTTAGAGCTTGTTAAATATTTACAACACTAGCATCATTGATTGGAGTCAAAGTAACATAGCAAATTCATATTGGTATTCGTGGTTGAGAGCAACTTTAATCAAGACTTTACTTTACTGCATTACTCAATTCTTTAATTCTTTTGCAATTAGATTTTTCATTTAATTTCTTATTATTCGAATCCAATCTCCCTTTTTTAGCAAAAAAATAGTACATCGAATAGGTTAGTTCTCTATGGGATCGACCCTTATTCTCATTATATTATGTTTGTAGTGTATAAGAACGAGGTTCTAATTTGGTGAATTATGACGCTCATCAGAATCCATCAAAAGCAGTAGAGCATTGGAGGATGTGGGCAGAGCTAGGTCAAGAGCATGGTCTTGGAGCCGATATGCCATCTGATAGTGAGGTGTGATACCAATAGATCCAGGATCTTGTTCTACTATGACTATTTGGACTTCTACTTTCAAGGCATCAAGTAGACAGTCATCTTTTAGAGATATATTAAAGTTTTGGGAACATAATAGTGACCAATGTTCTTGCAATTTAAGGTTGTTTCTATGGTTGCGATACTGGCATTTTGGTATTTTTTTTCATACGGGTATCAAGAAGGCCTATTCGAGCACTAACATGAAGACCTTTTCGGGCATGATAGATAAGGGCCAGGCGGATTGCTTCAAAGTGAATAGGTGTAGCCTTGGGCTCTCTATTGAGATGGAAGTTCAGGTGGGATTTGTAGGGTAATAAACTAGACTTGTGATGTTGCAGGCCATTAACACTTGCTAAAATTGGAGGCTTGGATATATTCTTTTGGTGTATGGGGGATGGTTTGACAAGGGCTTTAATAGATTTTACTAATAAGTTGTGATGCTTGGAAAATGTATGATAAAGGTTAATGAGTGGGAGTGATCCACAAATAATCTTCCGAGACTTAAGAGACTTCGTACAGAAAGTCTAGTTTACTTGTAGTTGATTTTTGAATGAACGGGGCTGATGGAGCTGAAAAAGGTGTTGTAAGGCTTGAAAAGAGAATTTCGACATCACATTGGCTTGTTATGGTTAAACGAGGTGAAATTCCGTGTAGAACAATACAACTTGACTTTGAGAAATATTTTGACGTAATTAATAAATTGAGAAATATTTGTTATACACATAAAAACTTAGAGATTTAATCGCAATATTTTGGACAATCTCAAGGCTGTTTACAATATTTTCTCATTATAAATACTATCGTAATAATAAGTTCAAAATGTAAAATAACAATCTTTTAAGGTGAAAGAAAGAAAAAAAAAAAAGGAAAAAGAAAAACGACAACTTATATTTGCGAGAAACGATTACATAATAATTATGGATGTTACTAAGACGACAACTTTCACTTGACTTTTATACTTTCTCCGATTTAAGGTTTGAACCGGACCCTTTTGAAATATGACCTTAAAATGTCATTTCATCTTTATGACTAACCCTCAATTTAAATGATTTGCATGAATAACTTTATATTTTAATGAAACTTTTACAAGCTATAGAATACTCCCTATGTTTAATAAATAAAAAAATGATCAAAGAAAAATAATAATCTAACTCACCTATCTCCTTTTTAATCTTGGTCTAAATCACCTTAAAAATTCATATTCTCTCTCTCTTTTATTCTCCCTCGTTCACGTCTAACTAACATATTCAAGTTTGAAGGATCTTGCAGTGGATGAGAAAAAGAAACACAAACCCAAAAGTTGAGGAATCCAAAAAGTTGAAGAAATCAAGCTAAAATTAATAAATTAATTTCAAATCTCTTGTTCTTTACATGAGATTAATATTTCTAACTTATGTTTTCATATTTAGGAGTTTAATTTTGAGTAAAATACGAAATGAGTGTGATATTGTAGCTTTTTCGTTTAAAACTTTAGAAGAAAAAAGGAGAAGATGAATAGTTTTAGCCAACTAGTCGACTACTCTAGAGAAATCCAGTCGAGACAGTCGATCATGGTTGACCCAGTCGACCGGCAAAATCTTTTCATATACTTTTTGTATTTTTTTTATTATGTTCAATCAACTATAATAGAGTAGTAGTCGTCAAGTCGATCTTTTTTATCAAAGTCTACCTAATTGGCTCAGTTGAACACTGTTTTTTTAAATCATATTTTCAGTATTTTTATATAGTATTTTTTATTCTTATAGGAATATGGCCGAGAATGTTGTATATTTTCAATATAATGGTGAATGAAAAAACAAAGATGATGGTTCATATGAATAGTGCTCAATGAATGAAGACTTAAAAGAGTATCATATTAGACGATGTGAACTGGTTTCTCTAATTTTGTTGAAACCATACATAACAGGCTTCTTGTGAATAAGTCAATGTGCTTGAAATTGAGTTACGTATCTTCAATTTCAAAAACTCTGAGACCTAAATATATTTGGACGATATTGATATCAAGTGTTATCTTTGGACCGTTGTCTCGTATCGCAACATAGAAGCGTATTGCATATTGAACTTATTGAAAAAAAATGAATGTGATAAAGATGAAAGAAATTACGCGTGCGAAAAAGAAATAAAAGAAGTCTTATTAGATGACCAAAATTTATCTATAGTACTCAATATTTTAAATATGTAATAACTTAAAAAAATTTGCTAGGGACAACTAACTCGATTGGGTGTCAAGTTAACGGGTCAACTGGACTATTTTTTCAGTCGAACTGGTTGGATGTAGATAACTAGATACGCGTCATTCCAGTTGGCTAATTCAGTCTTGGACGAATAGCTAATGATTTTATCAATTGGCATAGTCGAACGAGGACAACTGCTAGTTGATTAGCTATATTTGTATCTATATTTTTTAGCTCAATTAAGTTGAAAAATAAAGAATAACATTTGAGAAATATATATGAGTAATTACCATTGTTTTGGTTAAGCAGTTGTTTTTAAAACAATATATCCAGATGAACTTTTGTATTTCTTCATTCTTTTTCTTTTTCTTTTTGGTTTTATTTTATTTTAGTTATGTAATGACGAATATGACCATATATAAGCATTCACGTGATTAACACATGCCAAATTCTGTTAAAATTTGGATGTACATTTTCAATTTGAGTTAACTGCAATGATTTTTAAATTCAGAAGGGTTAATGAAAAATAGAAAATTTTAAGAAAATAGCTACTGTTTACAAAATAATTTTAAATTTTAAAAAATTTAAAAACTAGTTATTTCATAAATTTCTGACACGTGTCAGAAATTTTCTGATAGTAATTTTATGTGTAATCTTGTTATTGTCAAAAATTTCTTACATATGTTATGGCTAGTTTTTAAATTTTTTGAAACTGTGGCTATTTTTTTAAAAACACATAGTCTAAAATGGCTATTTACCTAACTGACCCATGAAAAAAAAATAGAGTGCCAAAGTGTCACAACGCGATAAGTATAGGGGCCACAGGTGCAAAAAACTCTTGTAAATATGTAATAATCCAAAAAATTTGCTAGAGACAATTGACTCGACTGGGTGTCCAATTGATGGGTCGACTAGACTAGTCTTCCAGTCGAACTAGTCGGATGTAGACAACTGGATACGAGTCGCTATAGTCGGCTAGTTCAATTTTAGATGACTGACTAATGATTTTACTACTTAAAATCAATATGATCACTATCTATTAGTCCATCTAATTGAGGAAAATTAGTTATAAAGTTATTGTCATGAATTGACAATAACAAATTATTTAACAAAGTAACTTACTTAATTGATGATCTCTGTAAACGTTTTCTGTTTATTTTAAATCACAATTTAACAAGCAAATTTTACTATATTTAATTATTACATATTGGTGTACGTGACTTAATTCGAGAAAACTAATTATAAATATTGTTAATTTAAAATTAGAATAATAACTTGATAAAAAAAATGTATTTACTTATTTGTTGAATAATATATGGTCAATTCTCTATTGGTTATACTTAGTTCTTACAAAATACTAGAAAAGACTTATTGTACTTGATATTATTTAAGGTATGATATTCTAAATGAGAAAAACAAAGACTTACTTCCTTAGAGTTATATATAGTACTCAATATTTTAAATATAAAGTATGAACTTGACGAGAATTTCATTTTTATGAATGAAACACATGTATTAATTATAAATGTGATAGAATATGTAATAACCTAAAAAAAAAATTGGCAAGGAAGACTGACTCAACTGGCTGTACAAACTAATCTTCTAGTTGGATTAGTCGGATGTAGACAACTGGATACGAGTCGACTAGTTTAATCTTAGACATTGCTTAGGTAGTACTACTCGTTGAACTAAATTAGCAAAATTAGTGCACGTGACCTCATTTAATTTAGTGATATTAATATTTATGCGAAACTGTTTATTTTTATCAAGTTGCATGTACTAGTAATACATGAGATGATAGCTTAAAATTTGACAATGTATAATCTAAGTGATTAATAATTTAACTTTTAAATTCTGACTTGGATAACAAATAATGATGAACGTAATAAATGAACATGCTATAGTTGTATCTAAATTCTAATCCATCAAAACATATGAGAAACAATGTCTAATGAACAAATCATATTCATAGCATATATAATTAGTCTACACAAATATATATATTAATAATAATCTTTAGGCATCAAGTAAAAAAAGAAACCAATAATCTTCCGACTCCTCCTAACAAAAAATCAAGAAAACTAGATAGTTAATTAAATCAGTAAACCAACACGCCTAATCGTCAACATCGAAATAACTGAAGGATTTTTTACTTTTGTTGTGGTCTGATGTGGGATATGAGTTTTGGTTGATTATTTAAATAGAAAATTCTAAAATAGTCCATGTGTTTAACCAAAAATCCAATTTCATCCTTCTATTTTTGGTAATTACAAAATAGTCATTCAGTTTTTTATCTTTTTTTTATTGACTAAAACTTGAAGATTTTAAAAATTACACTTAAACCCAATGTTTTAGTTTTATTTTCTGAAACTAATCTCTCTCTCTCTCTCTCTCTCTCTCTCTCTCTCTCTCTCTCTCTCTCTCTCTCTCTCTCTCTCATACACACACACACACGCACACACACACGCACGCATGCACGCATGCGCACCGCTCGTGCTCTCTCTCTCTCTCTCTCTTATCGAAGAGAAACGAGATTGGAGGGGCGGAGGAGTGTAGTGGAGCAGAGAGGCACGAGGCTCGGAGGTTCACGGTGGTGGGGTTGGGGTTGGGGGGTTAGGGTTTTGGGGTTCGGGGGTTTGAGGGGTTGGGGTTCAATGGGTCAGGGGTTCGGAGTTCAGTGGTCAGGGGCTCGGGGCTCGGGGGGTCAGGGGTTCAAGGGTTCGCCGACGTCGATGTTCAAGGGTTTAGGGGTCGGGATTCAAGGGTTCGCTGGGGTCGTATGGTTTCAGTGGTCTTGGGTTTTGCAGGGTTTCAAAGAAGGGTAGCCGAGGTCAGAGAGGGGGTCTCGGGAGGTTCGAGGGGCGTCGTTGAGGTCGGAGAGGGGGTTCGGTGGTCCTGGGTTTTACAGGGTTTCAAAGAAGGGTAGCCGAGGTCAGAGAAGGGGTCTCGGGAGGTTCGAGGGGCGTCGTTGAGGTCGGAGAGGGGGTTCGGTGGTCCTGGGTTTTGCAGGGTTTCAAAGAAGGGTAGCCGAGGTTGGGAAGGGTGTCTCGGGAGGTTCGAGGGGCGTCGTTGAGGTCGAAGAGGGGGTTCAGTGGTCCGGGGTTTTGCAGGGTTTCAAAGAAGGGTAGCCAAGGTCAGGGAGAGGGTCTCGGGGGGTTCGAGGGGCGTCGTTGAGGTCAGAGATGGGGTCTCGGGGAGTTCGGAGGGGGTCGCCGGAGTTCGGGGAGGGGGTCTCAGGGAGTTTTGCGGCTTCTGAGGCTAAGCCTGTTGTTGTTGTTGTGAACACATGGGTCTGTGGCGAGTAACAAGCGGCGACGTCGAGGTGGCTTTCACAGCTAGCTAGCACTGAACAGCGACAAGGTCCGGCTATAACGCGAAGCCAAACTCAACTTACTAGTGTATGACTTCTTTGAGAGAATTGTTCTCTTTGGTTTTGAGTTAAACAGATTTGGACTTTTGATGTTTGATTTAAGGACTTTGATTTTTAGTGAGATTTTAATTTTGGTCGTTGAATGTAGTTTTTTTTTCCTTTTAAAGTTAAAATTACAATAGAGGATGAAAGAGAAGAAAAAGATCAGATACGTTGTCTAAGTGTAATTTTTAAAAATATTGGATGTTAAATTAATGATTTTTATAAAGGGTATTTTTGTTATTTATAAATTTTTTAAGTTTTAGTCAATAAAAAAAAGATAATTTTAGACTGATTTGAAAAACTAAAGGACCAGTTCGTAATTACTAAAACATAAAGACGAAACTGAAATTTTTTTTATTTAAATGTAATAAAAAATTAAGGATAAAATTGCCTTCTTATAAATGACTGTAAATAAAAAAAATTGGAAAAGAAACTCTCTTTAATGCCAGAAGTTCGAGAAGACGGGTTTTCTTTTGGAGGTTAATTAATGATCAAAAGAATCCGTGAGTGAAGCTGATTGAAAAAAACACCCTTTTCTCGTCTTTTTCTTTTCTTTTCTTTTCTTTTTTTATTGACAAAATTTCATATCGACTCGAACTCAGATTTGGGCACTCCTTATATTTCACTCGCTTGAATATCGTTCAATTCTTACGATTTTCTCATAAGTTTTATTCCAAGGGAAAACTCGTGTTGTTATTCAACCTTATTTTTATAATTGATTTTCATCATCTTCTTAGAGACCCATTTGCTTTTTGAACCATATTGCTGCAACGCAGACCTTGCTGATCCAGATTTGGTCTGGGAAAGAACTGGGATTTCGATTTCAGGTAAAATGCGAACACGCCATTATAAATCTTTGCCTGTTTTGTTGTTTGGACTTGGTGGGTATTTTTGCTGCTCTTTTAAAATTGAAAATTTTTGTAGCTTTGATCAACTTAGCTTATATTTAGTATTTACACGCGCTTGGTCTTTTGTCTGATTGAGATTTCATTTGAACTGAGCAAGTAGTTGGCTTGAATGCTTTTATGTTATTTTTGGAACCAAATTGGTTCAGTTTTATTTTTATTTTCTATTTTCGACATTCTGATAGCATTTTTGTAATGTAATTATTTGTTATTTGTTTAGGTCTTCACAAGTGTTAAAGTGGGTTAACATGGTCTAGAAGAAAAATTTTGCTTTTAGCTTTTTCAAGAGATATGAATCTCTGAAAATTTGTAGTCAAAGTGGTGGGTATGAATAATGGCGGTGGGCTTTGATTCATGAGGTTTTGTGCTGAAAATTATCAGAGATGAGTCGGTCTCCGTCGTTCTCGGTGAAGTCAGAACTCAGTCCAAAGCTTGATCCAGAGTCTTTGCAGCAATGGGTTGTGGCCTTTTGCATCATTCGGTTTGATCTTGAACAGGGCCAGCTCATCGAGGAGTGTTATCCTCCTGGATGTCTAACACACGATGAGGAGCTCGAGATCGCCTTCAGCTCCTTCCCGGATTCTGTTTCCCAGAATCAGAACCGATCGAGCATCCATGATTGTATGTTCTTTTTCCGGTTTAGAAGGCCAGAGAGTGCTCAACCGGGCAATTTCTCCTCTACTGAAGCAACTGCAGCCAGTAAGGAGTTATCTCCGAAATCCGTGGACAAAAGACTTCTCATGAGGGTGAGAAGCAACACCAATGCATATGGTTCAAGATACATGTATGGCTATGTTTTCAATAGAGAGAGGCACGACGAGAGGTTGAAGCGAGGCGGAGAGCAGAAATCTGTGGTGATTTTGTCCGACTGTCCTTATTCTAGCGTGTTTAAGCCATTGTTACAAATCATGGGACCTCTATATTTCGATATTGGAAAGAAAGCTCTTGAACACATTGCTGCTTATGTATCGATGTGGCCTGCACCACTCCCAGGCAGGCTTATGGAGCTCCCTATCGGGAATGCCATGCTCAAAGTGAACTTGCCGCCTGCTCATAGCTTGCCCCTTGAAAGTGGAATGTTGTTTGAAGAATTTCATTTTTCTATGGCTCCCTTTCTTCCTAGTAATCCATCAGTTCCACAGGGCCTGTTCCATGATTCGGATATTTTCGGTACCTTCCGAGGTCTTCTTTTGCAGCTTTGGGTTTTGTGGGAGCTGTTACTCATCGGTGAGCCCATTCTTATCATTGCTCCATCCCCTCCACAATGTTGCGAGGCTGTTGCCAGTCTTGTGAGTTTGGTTGCACCTTTGCTTTGTAGTGTTGATTTTCGACCTTATTTCACCATCCATAACCCGGAATTTGCGCAACTCAATTCTCTTCGAGAAGGAGACGCATTCCCTCCTATGGTTTTGGGTGTGACGAATCTTTTTTTCCTTAAATCACTACGCAACATCCCCCACATTGTTTCAGTTGGAAGCCCTGCTCCTAATTCTAATCGCCTCGCTCCTGCTAATAGGCCCTCTACTGTAAGAATTCCTGCTAGGCCTGATGGATTTGGTCTTCAACAACTTTCGCTCAAAAAGTTCTCTCCTTCAAGTTTGTTGAATGCTGTGAAGTTAAGGCGAGAAGGTCCTCTTTGTCTCATGACAGAACACAAGGAAGCCATATGGACCACTTACGCTGCAACAACGAAACCAGACACTTCTATTTTAAATAGGCTTATAGATGCTGGCATGTCACCGAGGATTGAAGAGTCCATGTCAATGGTTAACAACGAGATATTGCGTCGGCATTTCTTGGAACTCACTACTAATTTTTTGGCGCCTTTTGGCCCGTACTTTAGGACCATCACGCCTTCCGAAGGATCTTCTCCATTTTTAGACCCCCCTCCTCTCCCTTCATTTAATGCCGATGAATTTCTAGCAACCTTGTCAGCACGAGGACCAGGGAAGTTCATGTCAAAGCGGATGAGATCTAATTGGCTGGACTTATATAGGTAATGCGAAAAATGGTAATTTCTATATGCATTTTTCTCCTCGTTGCTCGGCTTGCTCATTCTTCTTGTTTATTTTATTTTTTCTTTTTCTGTTAATGCATTCATTTTCAAGTCTCTGGTCACTACCCTTCTGTTATATATTCCTGCGTGTTTTGATAATCATGGTTTATGTTTGACATAAATTGTTTTACCTCTCTGTGTAGGCGATTTCTTAAAGGACCAAACTTTATTCCATGGTTTGAAAGAAGGCGTGCGGTTGCTGAACAAGAACAGCATAGACTGTGGCGGCAGGCCAGAATGAATGCTGACATTCAGCCGTTTATTTCAAAGATGGCTGAATTAGAAATAGTTGATTCCTTCAATGCAATTGAAAGGCATATTATTCGAGAATTACAGGTAACATATTCTTGCTAAAGTATCTTCAATTTATTATCTTGCTGCTTTCACCCCCAATGAAAGAGTTGATGTTAATATGCCATAGCCACAATTATTTCATGTTTCTAATCTGCTTTAGCATTTTAAAATCTAAAGGAGAAGCTTTTTTTTTTTTTTTTTTAATTGCTGAAAACAAACAATTTTATTTCATCTGAAATATAATTATAATTGAAGTACAAATAAAAGATAGAGAATCCCATATATAATGGGGGGAAAAAAAAAGAACAAAAAATAAAACAGTCATTGCATAAAGTGTAACAATCACAATAGAAGTCTAAAGCTCCAAAATGGTAAATGGCATTTCGTACAACCACACAGCAATGTAAAACTTGATCCCGTATTAATACTCCACTCGTCTAAGATTCTCTTGGTCCTTCCTGACCAAGGTGCCCAAAAGATGGCCGGTACAGCCACATTCTTTATTATCACTCTCTTTTAATGATTCGGCACCCAAAAAGGGCGCACCAAGGTATCCATACGATCTTCTGGAGCAACCCAAACTAGCTGGAATGAATAATTCTCATTGTCTTTTTACTTACTACATGGTAGTTCTAATTTAGGTTGTTGAGGAAGGAATAAGTTTGTTTTTTAATTCAATGCAGTTGACAAGCTTAAGCAAAAAACGTGATCATACCAAACATATTCTCCTGTCCTCTAATATGATCAAATGCTATGCAAAGTCTAGAAGTTGATTTTCTTTTAATTTTTAAAATGAGGAATTCTTTGAAGTTGAGGTCCATATAATTTCAGGGGAAAACCAGAATGAACCAGCGCCATTTTATCTCCTAGACAACTATTTTATCATTCAAAACCGTGCATGAGACTTTCATCTCACACGGCTCCTAAGTGGTAAATGAACAGTGAGAGAAAGAGAGGAAAAAAAATTAATGATGTATAATTCATATATATAAGGTCTTCTATGATTTTGTTAATCTTTTACTATTTTCAATTGTGCACATAAACAACCTCTTTTTGAGTATTGGAGGGTTTTGATCTAATCTTGAATAGTTTTTGGGCCTACTTCCAACATGGATAATATGTATCTATAACAGGTTTATACGCTAATATACTGTTCAAAATCTGCTAATTTCATACGCTAATAGACTTCAACATCCTTCTTCATTACTATAACAGGTTTTACTAGTTGATTCAGGATCTTGCAAATTGTAATGTTTACTTAATAGTTTCTTCTATCGTTTCTTCTCATAGGCAGTCTGGTGAGAATTTGATAGACTCCAGCCGAGTCCAGTGCTATTGATATAAAAATGATAGAAAAAATTACAAGATGAAGCAGGCTACTCGAGAGACCTTTGAGCTCTTGCTACTCGAGAGACCTTTGAGCTCTTTCTCCCCAAATTCACCTCTAAATTCTCTATGACCTGAGTCATACACATGAGCACGTCTTCGATTCAGTCACACCTAACAGCTGACTCTCGACAGACTAGACCAAAATAACTAAGCCACCATTCAAGTCCTGTTAGAAGAAAAGACCATTCTAACTGTGCCTTTCTCCTAGCATATAGTAGCTTATCAGAATTATTTTATTCAACGAGGAAGAAGAAGATACCATTCTAATACCTGATCAGTGCTTGAACTTCCCAGTATTAAGCACTCATTTTCTTTACCCAAACTACCCTGCGGTGTACAACACATAAAAAGAAACTAAACGAAATTACACTTAAACTAAACAACAAAGCACAATATAGTATAATAGTAGTATTAAAAAGGCCCACTTAATCTACTAACAACCAATCAACTTTATCTATCATGTTGACTCCACGACTTGGTTTGGTTCGCCTTGCGTAGGTGAATCAAATGGATTGCTTATTAAATTAATCTGTGTGATTAGAGGCCTCAAAAATTTAGTAACTCTTTGTAATTGCGCTTTATTCTTTCATCAAAGAGAATTTTATCCTTTAATTGGAGTGTACGTAAATTCAAAAGCACATCTCATTTCTGAAGCAAGTTATTGAACAGGTTAAATACGTCCAGAGCTTTGTCAAATAAATAATTATTCATGCATTATCTTATATGCACGGCATCCATTTGGATTGAGACCTTCAACAAGACAACAATGTAGAAGTGATTTGTGTTGTTCAAATAAAACCATAAGTCAAGTCTCATCGCATGTCTAGGTTTCTAACATTACTGTGAATCAGCTTAAAATTAGATCACAAAATTTTTTTTCGCCAGAGCATGAGAGCTTGAAGTTTTGCAAAGCTGAATGAGTGTTAGAATCTTTTTAGGGGATGCAAGTTGTTCATGTGATGATATATTTTACGTTCTGTTTCATCAATCTATTTATTGTCAACATGATTGTTTTTGTCCCCCACTTATATAAGTATTAATATTTTCATTTTTCCCAGACTCGCCATGAAAAGTATTTGTTTTAATATGCATATTATATAATAGAGAAACTGTTACAGTATGTTTACTTTTCTGGTCAAATACAATTTTCAGCTCGAGAAATCTGGAAAGTCCAGTGCAGACTCCACCGTGGCTTACCAAAAACTAAAGGGAGATCTTCGCGCTGTGTTCAATGTGCTTCCAAAGGATATGCAGCAACTTCTACTTCTAAACCCGGAAAAGGCAGCTCTTCTTCAAGGAAGTCCGGAACAAACAAAACTCCCCGGGCGCCCACTTGTACAATTCGGGGTTTTATCATCAACTTCATCTAGATAGTATACAGAATGTTGCATGGGCTCTTCCAAGGGATGGCGATTTTGAAAATTTCCTGATCTCAGCTTGCTGTTCTGCCAGGTACTTAAACCAACGCTCTCTCTATTTATTTCTAATTGAGTCATGCGACATTTCAACCCTTTTTAATTTTTAGTTTCCGACTCTTTCTTTTAACTTTTCTGCTAAAAGGAAAAGGAAAACAACACCGGTATAATAATTGGCCATCGATTGAGAGCGATAGAACTTCTTAAAGTTATTCAGCTTCCGAGATCTGTGAAGATAATTTATCATCTTTTCAAACCCAGAAAGGGATGTAATTGTTTTATGATTTTGTAGCAGCCACTAGTTGCTTTACCAGTGGAGTCAAAAGATTATTTATGTTTTCTTTTTGTAAGCTAGAAGAACTAATATAGCCCATCATTCAGGAAAAATCCCAATTTGTAGATTTTGTAATTTTTTTTTTTAACAATTACATATATTACTTATGGAACCGTACCATAGACTTTAATCTCCATTTTAGGAACACTTGCGAGCGATCTAGGGAGTAATGACTTGCAAAAATACCCTACCGATGATTTAATGACTAAAAAGTGAGAGAATCCACTACTTTGTGAGTTTGTGTTGCTGAAAAAGAGAAAAGAGAAAAACCAGTACCGTTTCTTTTTTATCTGTCTTTCAGCTTTTTAGTTCTCTAAAATTGATGCTTTTGTACTGTCTTTGGTGTTTTTAGTTGTTGTGAACTATGTCTTGCAGTTGCATTGAGTAGTACGTAGGAAAGGCATATATAGTGGAGAGAGATTGAATGTATTATTTGGAGTTGCATTGGTGACATGACAAGATATGTTACATGTCTTTGTTCATGGAAATACCTTGAAAATCCTTTATGGGATTAAGATTCAATTTCATGGCATTTCAAGATGCCCAATCAAAAATTCTGTGTACACTTTTGCCAAAGCATTATGCATCGACTTTTTAAGTAGATTTAGTTGGAAAATGTCATGCATGTTGAATAACAATCTCCAACTGGATGAAATAAATAATATGGATAAGAAAGTTGGGATCTAAATTAGGTAAACAAATTGATACTTTTATGCTGGAAAAATGCATATATATTAATACTGGCCAAGAGATTCCTAAGCTGGGGAATTGCAAAAAAAATGTCATTTTTAGTTCTACTAAATAATTTATGTTTCAATGTTTCAAGTGGTGTGCTTCCGTTGCATCTATTCTATGTTTGTAGTGTAAGTTTTAGGGGATAAATTAAGGTGAATGTTACTTGAATTATTATTATTATTATTATTATTATTATTAATCAATCGAAATAACCTAAAATGCCAATTAACTATTTAACGACTCAAATTTCCCATCCAAATAAAAACATATCTTAATTGTTTTCGTTTATAGCCAGTTAAGCAATTAGTAATTTTAAAGGTGAGGTTTGAAGGATTTAGCCACAGTTTCACGAAATTAAGGATTTAACTATAACATGTAACATTTTATGTTACATGTAATATATATACGTGTAAAAAATGTAACATTAAATGTAACATTTAACATAAAATGTTACACTTTTACACGTATATATGTTTTATGTAACAAAAAAAATGTTACATTTTATGACTAAATCCTTAATTTCGACATTTTAGGGCTAAATCCTAAAAAATTACCCAAAAGTTTGGTTAAATGCCTCAAAAACTCTTTAGTTTAAGCGGTTAAATCAAACGGTGGTTATAAAATCAAAGGTCTAGAAAGTATCGACCAGCTTAAATTTTCCCTCAAATTATTAGAGATCACTTAGCAGTGAACACCTTTATCTTTACCAGCCTAAATAAATAAAAACGATGGTTCGCTTTTTTGAGTCTCATAATAATATTTTAGTTGAAAAGATTCCATGTTCCGAAAGGAAAAAAGCGAAAGAAAGATTCTAGTGGTAATTTGGACCACAATTCAAATCTTATCCAATATATGATTTGTCAATATTGCAAACTCAGAATTGATTGTTGAACGTGACTGCTTTTACAACTTTCCACTCCTAAAATCCGTTCATATCTTTGATTTTGTTGGATTATGAGATCTTCCTCTCAAGTGCTACTAAAAAATGATATTAGTGACTAATTAAATTTCATTAACCCGTTGCAATAGGGGAGGGCCACTCTATCTGTAGTCTACAATAACAAAAGACAATGGTAAACGAATCCAAAAAAGTTGTTATTAACCATACAAACTCTGATTGAGCCGATCTTTGACATGCTAGTTAGGACAAAGCTAGTTTCTCATCTATAGTTAATGCTTGATTTGACCTTTTCCTAAGGGAATGTGTGTGAAAATTCAGACCAATTCAAATCCATGGAACGCCCACAAAATATCTTGGGGGAATTTGAAGAATGCAAGTGTTGGCATATTAATAATTTATGTCTCATGTGGATTGCGCTTTTAATTTATACCCTAAAATTTACATTACAAACACATAGTGGATATAAAGGCATAAATTATTAAGTGACATCAAGAATGATCTTATTTTGTAATTCACCCGAAATTCTTGAGTAATTTTTTTTTTTGGTGTAATAATAGTTTGACGTTACAAAATTAATGACAAAAGTTAGAAATAGAAACATGAAAATAAGAACGCACAGTGTAAATAAGAATGCATAGAAAAAACCACGCACATAAAGAAAAAATCCACTAGACGTAAAGATAGTACAAATAGAAAATGCGCGAACTGAATAAATGCATAAAAAATT
Source organism: Boehmeria nivea var. tenacissima (assembly GCA_018132145.1). Taxonomy (NCBI): domain Eukaryota; kingdom Viridiplantae; phylum Streptophyta; class Magnoliopsida; order Rosales; family Urticaceae; genus Boehmeria; species Boehmeria nivea. The sequence continues at coordinate 8,131,499 of CM030882.1, forward strand.
CTTAATTCAAAACGACCATACCACATAAGTGCCTAATCTCTCAACTACCACAACAAATCTCTCAAAAGTCTCAATTTTCATAAATTACATTGTGGATTTTTGAGCCGAGTCAAAATAGAATTTGAATCACAAACTCAACCTATCTCCACCTTAACACGAATTCTGAAATAAACTGAAAATTCCAATCTCTAACAAACGAACGAAAAATCTCTGCCTTTTCTACAACAAAGCCGCATAGGCAAGACTCAACCACCAACGCTAACTAAGTCAAAAAACATGAAACTTTAATTTTGATGTTATTGTCGTGCCCTACATCTTTTTGAAAACTATTGTTTCTATATGATTGCATTGCTCAAGGAGTATTATGGAAATTTTGAGTTTATGAGATGTGATTATTGTACTAATAATTATATATTATTTAGTCAGTGCTGCGAAATATAAAGCAAGATATCAATAGGAGAACTCTTATAGTTTATTGTTATCTTTTTTTCACCTTTTGTTTCACAAATTCTCACAACTGCACTTCTTTATGGCTTCTTTCTTACTCTCATTTCTTTTCTCTCTCTTTTCGCTATTTTCTAGCTTATACGAGAGTATTTTGTTTCATTATATTACTTCTCAAAATGATGACCTCATTTATACGAAAAAAAGAAAGTTGTAGAGCTCGCAATGAAACCTAAACGAAAGTTATACGGCACCTCTATCTCAAACCTAAATAAAAGTTGCAGGGGATCTCTAAATAAAACTTAAGTTAAAGTCAAAGGGTGATTCCGCATAAAATTTAGTGAATTATGCGGAAGGCTTATGCATAATACATTGGATTCAGACAACCATACTTTCATAATACTCTCTCTTGGATGCTCTTTATATAAGAATATACCTCGTCAAAATCTTACTAAGAAAAGCTCAATGAAATAAAGTCTTTGTGAAAGAAAAGAATATATCTTATTTATTTATACTACGCATATTTTAAAAAATGATGCCTCGTTAAAATCCTTGCCATGAAAATCCAAAGAGAAGAAATTTTGACTAAAAAAAAAAAGAGGGCAGCACATATTTAACTCCTCCTTATGCAAACATAATTGGTAATGCTAGGAAGTCTAAACATAAAAATATTTAAGATGTCGGATTCCAAGAATTTTGCAACAATTTCTCAAATGTGGAAGTATGGAGTGCTTTAGTGAATAGGTATGTCAAATTTTCACTTAAGTTAATATGTTGAACATTTGGCATCCTTGTTTTGTGGTTCGTGCATGTAAAAGAACTTAGATGAGATGTGTTTTGTTATGTTGACTTTAGTATATCTTCCTTCAACTATAATAATGCATGCATTATGATATTCACATAACACTTCTAGGCTTCTTTGGCCAGAGGGTAATATGCATATCTCTCGAACTTCCTAAACCATAGATCATAGTCATTCACATTCTCTATACTTGCTTTATGCAATGCAAGTATTTCATTTTGGTTCGAGGAGGTGGCAACAATAGTTTGTCTCTAGAATTAGCAAGATATCGTTGTATAATCACATGTGAATAGATAGTTTTATGTGATTGAGCTTTATATAGATCAAAAAGATATCCTACATATGTTTAACTCCTTTCTAATGTCTTTACTTTGATTCACAGTTATGTATTATTGCAAGTAAATTATCAGCAAAAGAAGTATCAGGTGAGTACAATCAGCAAAATACATAAGAGCACCAATTGCACTCAAATAAAGTACTTTAGGACCAATTGTTCCTCATTATCTTCTTGAGGGAGAAGATGATTGTTTTTGACATCAAGAAATTGTAGGACATCGGTTATCGCCAAATTCGAGAAACGTGCGGGGATATCCTCGTATCTTCAAATTCACATCCCGAGCACAGAGCAAATGACTTGTTATAAGCACCAGAAAAGTAAAAGAAAGATGGAATTTTAATCCGAATACAAAGTCCCTCAAAGAACAAAAATTATGGCTTGGTTTCCCTAAAATGATATGGTACTGGGATTGTTGTTAATTCAAGTCTTGAACAAAAATATAGTTGATTGTACTGTAACGTGTTGACAGTGGAATGTCTCGAGCGCGATTAAGAACTCCTGCGAGCTGTTAATGATTTACTACCCTAACTCCATGGTCAACGACCTACTAAAGTTAATCTGTACTGATGATGGTTCGTCTTGGGTACGAAGAGGAGTAATATTTAAGCATGCAAAAATAGTCCGAGTAATTCCCAAGATGTTTTCCCCGGACAAAATTTTCAGGGAAAAATCGTGTAAAACCCGTTTTTACCCGAGGAGTAATGACCGGGTATTACTCGATTTTTTCTCGAAAATTTCAACACCTATGTTTTCCTTGGAATTACACGGAGAATGCCCGAAAGAGAAGATGCATTGGCGATCTGGGGGAAGCAGGGGAAGTCGCAGGGGAGAGCAGGAAAGGTCCAGGGAGGTTGCGGTGGTCTCCGTTAGTCGTGGGGAAGAGCAGGAGAGGTCGCGGTGTCATCACGGGGGAAAGCGGGGGAGGTCACGGTGGTCTCCGTTCGTCGCGGGGGAGGTCGCGGGGGAGAGCAGGGGAGGTCGCAGTGGTCTCTGTTCGTCGCGGAGGAGAGCAGGGGAGGTCACGGTGGTCTCTGTTTGTCACGGGGGAGAGCATGGGAGGTCGCGGTGGTCTCCATTCGTCGTGGGGGAGAGCAGGGGAGGTCACGGGGTGGTGTAACACTAGTGTTGACGGGGGTGGGTTCGGCAGCGGAATCGTCGAGTAAAAATCGGGTAATTACCCGAAATTACCCGGTCCCATTTTTCAAGGAATTCTCCGGTATTTTGAGATCGGGTAATTCCCCGATCATTTTTCCCTGGCCGGGTGTTGTTCCCCGTTTTTGCACGCCTAGTTATATTTACCATTTAGGTCGAAAGATGCTCCATCGAGAGGAGCTAACTTACTTCCCACCATGTACCTTATAAAAAGATGAAACGATTATCATTAGTGGATCCTAGACAAAGATAAGATTCAAAGTAAATGTCTAGGAGTCTTTATATAGTTAGGGTCTTCTGCTATGGAACTGAATGATCCTTTCTATTTATTGTGTTGTTAGAAAAATGGATCGGTCTGTAATAATTATTGTAATTTGCATTGGCATAACATATAGAATAGATAATACATCCTTACTGAGATTAGCAACTCATTAGATTTCTTAATATTGTAGGTAAAGATAAATAAAAGATCGATTGATGCAGGATCACCGAGTAAATGGAGAAGGGACATTTGGATCAACCTGTGACAGCGGAAGAACTTGAAGCGGTCCTATATATTCTATTGTTGGTTTTGATATTTTTATCAAGTGATGTAAATATTTATAATTAAGATAAGACTATGTTTGATTATGAATGAACATACCTAAAAAAGAAAGAGAAATTATAGTGAATATCTAATTTTTAAAACTTAATGTAAGTTATTACTCAATTTTTTGAAAAATGTAACCAACTACCCAAATAATTCAATTACTTACACAGTGATAAGTGGTGGTAATTCACTTAGTTACCAAAAGTATGTGCAAATAATTCACAAATTGACTATAAACTCAATTACTTTAAAAGTTTGGGTATTTATTTTTATTATTATATAAATTCTGAGTATTTGCCTGCTTCACCTAAAAAGAAATCGCATGCATTATTTTTAGTAATTTAATATGTGATTTATGAATCTGAGTACGAATATATAATAAGTAGTGTAAGGAATCGCGACCCATCCCTCTAGGGTTGTGACATAAAATTTAATAATTTGATTGAATAAATTGATTTTTTTTCTTTTCTTTTTTTTTTAAAAAAAGTATAGAAAAATTTAGACTGAAATACGTTCCCCTTTCTCTGAAAATCAAATTTCCTGCAAATACAAAGCATTCCAACTTTCCTCTAAATGGAATTAGAAAATAACTAATTTAACCGACAAGAACTCCTAAATTTGGGTACGAGCTTTTGGATTTAGAGAATAAAACTCATCATGCATAAAAGTTACTGGTCGATTAGGCTTTTTTGTTTTTCAATATTCTTTTCTTATGGGTAATAATAGCAGTGGAAATTATATGTGGCGCACTTTAACTAAAACTAGAAATGCAGAATCGGCCACGTCTCAGTCCTTTTCTTTTTTTTTTTTTTTTTTTTTGAGAGGTATTACGTCTCAGTCTCATATATGAGAGAGAGAGAGAGAGAGAGAGAGAGAGAGAGAGAATCTTTCTCCAATATTGTCCCTAATTATTCATGCGCGAGTAAAAACTTTTGCGTCGTTTTATAAAAAGCTTGGGGCTAAATGCCTAAATCAAATTATCATGCCTTTCTTTTTCTCTCGCCAAAATCTTGACTCTCGTTGAACACGTACTACATTAAAATTATGTTTGGTTAGAAAGATAGAGAGTAAGAATGATAGGAGTATTATAAAGATTGGAGAAATAATTCTTCTAGATTTTTTGTTGAATGGAAAGAGAAATGAATGCATAGATAATAGTAATTTAAATAATTATTATATTATTTCTTATATTATTTGTTATTTATCATTTTAAAGAGTAAAATAGACTTTTTATTAGTTATAGAGGAGAGAGAAATTGTATTATAATTAGTAGAAGAATGCAATTTAGTGGACGTGGTGAATGTGCTCTCCCTCCAGTCACCTGTCTCCAAATATATTTATTCAAACTAAATAAGTATATTCTAACTCTCTCATCCTCTCAATCTTCTCACCTCACCATCTGCCTAATCAAACACACTATAATACTAGGACGAAGCCACCTTAGGCTCTAGGTAGGCTCCAGTTCCTCCGGCCTAAGGTGGCCCATTGCATTTTTTGACTCATAACATGATATTTTTATTTTTTTATCCTACTACGACTCTTGTTAAATGTATTATCAAAAGCCTCCTAACCTTAATTTTTGGCTCCGTCTCTGTCATAATATGTTGCAGTACTAATTTATTTATCCGTATAATTAGTTCAACGGTTTGATTGAAAACAAAAAATAAATAATTTTCCTATGAATAGAATATGAGTTTTTAATTTAATTGGTATTCGAATTGTTTTGATTTAAATTGAAAACATAACGTATAATTTAAAATACTATTTATTTATGGTTTGAATACTACAAATTTAAAGAAATTTGTATTTGAACGACAAAGATTTAAAACCAAATTTACATTTGAATTAGCCACACTTAGAGAAATGATAGTAAATTAATACTTAATTTTTAGTACATAATTTAAATAAAATACTTAATTTTTTTAAGTGATTTAATTATTTACATGCTGATAATTAGTGGTAATTGACTAAGGCATCGAAAATATGTGCAAATAATTGATGAATTTACTAATTAATCAATTATTTTAAAAACTTAGGTATTTATTTTATTATTGTGTGAATTTTGCATATTTCTCTACTTCACGTAATAACTCAAGTTTACTTTTACCTAACAATAATTTAAAATAAATTTTATTAAAGTGACAAATGAAAAAAAAAATCTAATATGTCAAATGATGATTAAAAGTGCATCTTAATTTGAATTGAGATTCTCCATCTACATTTAATTGCCAAACAAGGAAATCACAATATTTTAAGGAAAAATATCTAAACTTTTTCTTTTACTAATTAAATGCCCATTATACATATATACTATTAATCTATTACTATATGGATTATCCGCAACATAGTAACAAAAATAACAGCGGTATCAATACTTAACTCTAACAAATAGACCCATTAAACTGCGTAATTCTTATCCCTAATTTAAATATTATTAGTTGGAATGTTACGGCAATGTCGCTGTCCAGGGCTCCAGGCTTGAATTTTCAATTAGACATTTCCAAAAGAATTTAATACTTTAAGCTATCAAATTACTATCTTTGGAATGGCATGCATTCGTTGAATGCATAGAGTTGATATTTTAAGAAATATTTTCCAAAATAATAAAAAAAAAAAAAGAATACCAAAATTTCCTAATGGTACTTATCATCTTTTAACCCAATCCCCTTAGTTATCCATATTTCTAAATTTTATCCGCCAACTAAAGAAGAGAAATATCATTATATATGTACCACAAATCATCAAAGGAGTTCTGTATCTTAAGAAGTAGTAGAATGTGCATTCTTTTTTCTTTTTTTTTTTTTTTGATAAAAGTAGAATGTGCATTCTATAAACCACAGTTGTGTTAAATATAATGTAATATAAATATATTAAAGAATATGACCATTCAATTGATACATTTGTTGGTAGTAAAAATTGGTATAAAGTTGGGATACCTAGAATTTTTTAAAGTGGCATTTGTCAAAATAAGTTGTGCAAAAATAGAAAATTTCCCCTATGTATCCATCACAAAGTTATAGGACTAGCCCCAAAGAAAAAAGTGTGTAGAAATTTATTATTATTCTTTTTATTTTCGGAAGTAGGGCATGTAAATATTAAATATCTCTTTAACTTGTTTTTTTTTTAATCTTTTTTATAATTCTTCATAAATGATTTATCAAAATCTATAAGCAAATGATTTCAATTTCAACTTTTAAATAGCTATGGGTTTTCAAAAGGAGAGACGATTTTATCATATCGACCAAATCATGAGGATGAAGAAAGTAGTGTTGTCCATGTTGATTGAAATAGAAATATGATCTAATTTAATGCATTCAACTTTATAACAGAAAATCATAACAAATATATTCTTTTTGTTCAACTAAAAAAAATGTAAATAGTAAACCTTGTATGACAAAAAATCTAAGTATAAAGGTTGAACTCCGTTGAACACAAAAGATACTAATAATATTTTTTTCTTATATACATATATATATATATATATATACAACTCACGGGATAATATTAAAAAATTAGAATAATACTATCACTCATGGCATTATAATACTATCCACATCATTTAATTATTATTATTATTATTATTACTATTATTACACTAGTTCGCTCACTCATGGCATTTTATCCTAATCCTAAGTATATATTATAGACAAATAATAGTAAATACCCAATTTTTAACACCTAATTTAAATTATTACCTAATTTTTTTAAAAAGTATAACAAATTATCTAAGTGATTTAATTATTTACACATTAATAACTAATGATAATTAACTTAATTACCAAAAACATATACAAATAATTAACAAATTAACTAAAAACTCACTTATTTTAAAAACTTAAATATTTATTTTTATTCCTATATAAATTTTAGATATTTTTCTACTTCACCCTATATAATATACATTAAAGAGTTTGAAAGATTCTATAGGCCTCCTTTTTTGATCTTTTACACCCCTCCATGATTGCAAATGTCTCAAACACAGTAAATGAAAAGTAACACACCACACACAAACAAACACAAAAACATTATATGAATACACACATCACACATATGTAAGAAAAGAGAATTCTCCTCTCTCTCAAATTAAAAAGAAAAAAAAAAACACTTTTTTTAAGCCTGATATGAACATGACAAAGGACCCATCCTTTCAATAGTTCAACTCCAAAGTGGTCCTCCTCAAATTGATAGTTTGACAACCTCATTCCTTATCCTACGCTCACACGACACACCTTCTGTCTCCCTTATCCTACGCACCCCTCAACCCCACACAAAAATAAGAACGACCCAAAAAAAAAAAAACCTAAAGAAAAAAGAAAACTCTTATTAAGTTTAATTTTTTGTTTTTCGTTAAAAAATAATTCAGAATATCAATTCACTTTTTAAGATACACGAAAAAAAAAAAAAATCTTATGATCTAGAATTATTTAAAAAAAAAAAATCAGAAGTACCCAATAAAAAATAACAAAAAGAAGAAAAAATAAGTCTAAACCCCACTTTTCTACTATTCTTTCCCATACCATTCCCACAAGAGGAAGTGGCAAAACCAAAACTTGCAAAGCCAAAAAAAAAAAAAAGTTTATCAAACACCTTCAACGATGACAAGTCCTAATACTACCAATACTAGTTGGAGCAAAGAAGAAGAGAAAGCCTTTGAAAACGCCATAGCTATGCATTGGACAATATCAGATAAAGAGCACAAAGAAGTGAGTGAGGTTGAAGAAGAAGATGAAGAAGGAGAAGAGGCTTTGAAAGAGCAATGGGAAAAGATAGCTTCGATGGTTCCGAGCAAATCCATGGAGGAGCTGAAGCGGCACTACGAAATGCTCGTGGACGACGTGAAAGCAATCGAGGCCGGTCGAATCCCAGTCCCGAACTACGAGGCCGGCGATTCTCTGGGCAAGGACTTTGATTCTTCCTCTTCTTCTCAGCACAATCATGGCGTTTCTGGGTCTGAGAAGAGAGGGAATTCAGGGCATGGAAATGGGTTCTCAGGGCTTGGTCATGACTCGGCTGGCCATGGTGGGAAAGGAGGATCTAGGGCTGAGCAGGAGAGAAGGAAAGGCATTCCTTGGACTGAGGAAGAGCACAGGTATATTTATATTTATATAATATTAAAACAATAAAAGGCACTTAAAAGAAAGGAAAAAAAAAAGTGTAAATAAACCTGAACAACTTTCTTTCCCCAAATATGTTGGAACTACTCTCTGTAGCTACATTTAGTATAACAACAGCTAGCCTTGAAATTTGTGCATTGCTTTGCTACAAAATTTGGGTCGCTTTTTTGGTCTGTCATATCCTATAATTAGATAACCTGAAGTCTTCTTTTGCTTGGGGTTATTGATTTAGTACTATATTATGATATGTTAATTTTTTGGCACTGAAAATCCATGTGGGTATCGGAGGATTGAGCTGTTTATGGTGTATGTGTTTCAAGACATGAAAATTACCTTCTTTTTTTTTTTTTTTTTTTTTTTGCAAATTTTTTTTTTTTTTTTGAAGAATCTGTTTTGGGGGATTTTCAGGCTATTTCTATTGGGCCTTGACAAGTTTGGGAAGGGTGATTGGAGAAGCATCTCAAGGAACTATGTCATTTCAAGGACTCCAACCCAAGTGGCGAGCCACGCTCAGAAGTACTTCATCCGTTTGAACTCAGTGAACAGAGACAGGAGGAGGTCCAGCATCCATGACATCACCAGCGTGGCCAATGGGGAAGTGCCACCTCACCAGCCGCCGCCGATCACGGGGCAGCAGGCGAACGGGAACCCGACAAGTGTCCCGACCATGGGGGCGCCGCCGCAGGGCGTGAAGCACCCCCACCACCGCGCCCAAGGCCACATGCCTGGGATGGGGATGTATGGCGCGCCAATGGGGCATCCAGTGGCTGCTCCGCCGGGGCACATGGGCTCGGCCGTAGGGACGCCCGTCATGCTTCCTGCGGGGCACCACCATCCCCATCATCCGCCGCCGTATGTTGTCCCCGTTGCGTACCCGATGGCGCCTCCAACAATGCACCAATGAAGGCGCAAATCACAGCTTGAGGCAAAAATTCTTGGTGTGTCTTAGACTTCGGGTCAGCCTGGCTTCTTCGCTATGCTTCGGATGTTTTAACATTGGCCAAAGGTGTTTGGATTGCGTCCCGAGTCGATGTAAATGGTCCTCGTGGAAGAGAGAACAAAAGAATCAAGAAAAAAATGGCAATGAAGATCCAAAGGATTCAAAATGTCCTAATTTGGTGTTAGTTTTTTGTTAGTTGATATATCATTGGTCAGATGATTCTCAAATTTAATCATCTTTCTGTACATTGAGATTTCTCTGACCGAAGAGAACTTGTTAATGGTTCATGCTGATGTGATCAGGAACTTGTAGAAGCGACTTGGCGAGTTTAGTGCTCTATGCAATGTAGCTTTGAGCAATGGCGTTTGAAGATCGACGGAAAGAAATTTTAAAAAACTAAACCAAAAAATATAAAGAAGAAAATAGCCTATTTCTGTTAGAGCCAAGCAAAGAGAGAGAACAAAAGTTGCTAACTAAAACAAGACTTGGCTTAGTGTGCCTACTGCCCAAAAAAAAAATATATATATATATATATATATATATATATACATATCAGATTAAAGCTTCACATAAAAGTAAATTAAATGCGTTACAACCTAGTGACACGTGATGAACAATGAAAGCCTGAGAAGGGTCGAGCAAAGTAAGGCAAACCATGTTGGATTGAGATATAAATCCCATTATAGAAAAGTTAGGTTTTATGAAAAATATTTGTGTAATAAGTTTTTAAAATTTATCACAGTTTTGGATTATTGTATGCATTATTATAATTAAATAAACAATTAATTATAATTTGCATAAGTAAAGAAACTTGCTTCATCAATTATCCCATGTATGCCCCCGACAAAGAAAATACATCTTTCATCATCGATTGAGGCCTTTTGCTATATGGTTTATGCCTTTACGTTGAAGAATTCTAGTGTGGCATGCCAAAGAATTCCATGTTCAATTACCTAATTGGAGCAATAGTTGCGGTCTACGTCGACGACATGCTTGTAAAGAGCAAGGTCGCAGCCATTCACATTTCCCATCTCGCCGACGAAGGGAACCGCAATGTTCACCATTGCCTCGTTGATGAAGGGAACTCAGTGAACATCCTGTACTAGGATGCCTTTGAGGCGATGGGGATAGACCCCAAAAACTTGAGGCAATATCGCTTCACGGGTTTATCAGAGAGTCAATTTACCCTGAGAGGCGAGTCAACTTAACAGTGACCCTAAGAGAAGCTCCCCGGAAAACCGCTGTCATGGTCGAGTTAATGGTAGTAAAAGGTAAATTGGACTATAACACCATCATTGTGAGGTCAATCCTGTCAGAGACGAAGGTCATCACCTCCATCTACCACCTCTACATTAAGTTCTCGATCAAGAACGGGGTCCGGTTGTATGGGGAAATCAGTATGACGTAATAATGTGCTACACAAAATGCTTCAAGGAGGAGAACAACGCATCCAAGAAGTAGAGGACCTCTGAGCTAGGCACTAGCAAGATTGTTACTAATGACCAATCAGGGTCATGAGTGGTAGGTATGGTGGTCGTGAAAACGATCTGGACCCGCGGCTACCGACCAAGAAACATGTATCGAGATCCTTTGGATAGTTGGAGGAAATTCAACTGGCGAAGTAAGGTTGCACAGAAACATGCCCCCGCCCACTCACTCGATGGCCCCGACCGCTCACCCCCCCGAACGAGCGGTTGTAATCACGTCTCCAACATTCTTGGGCGATACCTGCCCGGTTCTCATTATGAACGGGCGGGTGACGAGTAGAACCCCACCTCTATAGAGTGACACCTGCCGCTCGAGAATAAAATTGAGATAAACTTTTATTACTTGCACATGCAATTTCCTCAAATCTCTGATATATGAATGAATGAATGAAAACGAAATACCTTAAACAAGGACGAGGTCAGCTACGAGCCCCAAGAATAATCACCATGGAAAGAGCTTCGGAACACAGTGATTATAAACAAATAACACTTTTATAAATATATATATATATATATATATATATATATAACTATTACACTTTTGTGTAAATATCTTTTTTGTAATTATAAACAAATAATTTTTTTTCTATATTTCTTTTATCTTCCTACATATAAACAAATAAATGACAAGAAAAGACTACTCATCTATTCTTTATGTTCAACATTATCATTTAAAATATATAACCAAATTATACACTATTCCAGAATATATTCTTTCACGCATCCAACCAAATTACACACTCACTAATTAAAGAAGAAAAGACTACACATATTTTCCTCTTCATCTCCCATATTATTACATATAAGTGTACAAACAAAATAATAACAAGAAAAGACTACTCATCTTTTCTTCTTCTTCTTCTTCTTCAATGTTATCATTTATCAAATACAACCAAATTACACAATGTTGGAGGGTAAAATCCGCAGGCCACGTGGTGGATCGAGCAGGCTTCAACCAGGATAAGTATGGTACGGCCGAGCCAGACGAAGGCGAGCACACCCAAGCACATCCGAGTAGAAATGCACCTAACAGGATTGCACCCAGCAGATCCGAGCAGGAATATGCCCAGCATGTGCAAGTATGAACATGCAGAGTTTGTCCATGCAGGATTACCCCTAGCAGGTTCGAGCAGGAATGTGCCCAGCAAATGCGAGTAGGAACATGCTAAGTTAATCCGAGCGATGGCGCCTTAAGGACTAAGGTGGTCCCCGCGCACGCGCATTGCGTATGGTTATGCACTGTGTCGTCCGTACCTAAGGCCGATAATTGTCTGAGTCATAGTGACGCGTCTGCTACTGCAAGAATGAGGTCGCTTGACCATGAACTCTTAGCATCGGCATATAATACTATATAGCAGGGAATACGACCAAGTACAGCGACTCTGAACATGCCACGTGTTAGTGAAGGCTAGATCAAGACCCATTTGTACGGCTTCGTAGGAGATTGTGTCTACATTGAAGGAATGATCACCCTTCCGACCATGTTTGGGGATGCTCCTGCTTAAATGACCCGTATGGTTGATTTCTTGGTAGTCGATATACCTTCCGCCTACAATGCGATCATCAAACACCACACTTTGAGTGCCATACGTACGGTAACCTCGACTTATCACATCGCGATGAAATTCTTGACTGAATTCGGGGTCGGCGTTGTCCGAGGAAGCCAAGTGACAACACGAGAATGTTATATGACAATAATGCCTCCTAAGTTGGACGGCTCAGGATTACACATCTTTACCATCTTCATCATTGACGACATAGAGCTGCCAAATAAGGGCTACCCGATTACACTGGGAGACTTGGACCCTAGAGATGAAACAGAGAAAAAATGAGAAACAGTATAAAAGGTAGTTCGCCAAGTGACTAAATTACCCCCGACAAATGTGAAATATCCTGAGGTAGACCTCCTATCTGTTATAGAACCTGCCCAGTCTGCATCAGTGAATATTCTGACTTCTCTACTTGCTGATTTCTCGAAAAACAAACCCTGACCAGGAGTCTTCTTCAAGTACCTCAAGATCCTATACACGGCCTCCATGTGCTCTTCAGTTGGGCTGTTCATGAACTGACTTACTGTGCTAACAGCAAAACTGATATCCGGTCTTGTGTGAGCTAAATAAATTAGTTTACCAACTAATCTCTGATATCTTACTTTGTCAACTGGATTAAAGCAAGAAACAGTCCGTTGTATCGCGGAGTAGTGCAGAAGCTGAATTGAGAGCTCTTGCACACGGTATTTGTGAGGGTATATGGTTGAAGAGAGTACTTCAGGAACTTAAAGTTCCGATATCAGGGCCTCTGAAAGTGTTATGTGACAACCAGTCCGCGATCAGCATAGCCAAGAATCCAGTGCACCATGATCGAACCAAACATGTGGAGATTGATCGACACTTTATCAAGGAAAAGATAGATGACAACACCATCACACTACTGCATCTTCCAACCAATCAGCAGATAGCCGATATCCTAACTAAAGCCTTGCCAAGGAAGATCTTTAAAGACCTTGTTTCCAAGCTACAGTCAGCACGGTGTTAGTTAGGGAAGTAGAGAATGTTTAACACCCAGTGCATTACGTCAACCAAGTCTTGCAAGATGCAAAAATGAGCTACACCGACCTCGAAAAGTTAGACTTCGCCTTGCTCATTGCCGTAAGGAAGTTACGCCTCTACTTTCAAAGCCATCTCATCAATGTCCCAAGCAACTGCCCATTGCGGCAAGCTCTGAATGCTCCATATTCTTCAGGAAGACTTTTCTAAATAGGCACTCGAGTTGGGAGGCTTTGGCGTCAGTTATGTGCCAAGACCGGCGATTAAAGCACAAGCCTTGGTCGACTTCATCACTGAGTTTGCTAGGTCGACCCCTACGTCATCGCCTGATCAAGGGAAGGGTAAGGTCGTAGTTGTATCCCCCAGCTTGTCGGATCCGGCCTTCGCAGGTGCTTCAACTTGGAAGCTTCATATAGATGGTGCTTTGAACGTGAACGGGAGCAGAGCAGGGCTAATCTTGGTAAGCCCGGAGGGAGAAAAGACATCTTATACGCTACGTTTCGACCTCAAGGCGATGACAGAATACAACGCTTTAATTACGGGGCTAAAATTGGCCGAAGAGTTTAGCGTGAACATCTTAGAATTTTTTTAGATTCGATGCTCGTAGTGAATCAGGCAACCGGTGCCTTCCAAGCAAAGAGTGAAAGACTCGCCAAGTACGTCCAATTTTTCTAAGCTTTACTTGGGCAATTCAGTGTGTTCGTATAACGCAGATGGCTAGAGCAGAGAACACAGAGGCAGATGCTCTAGCAAGATTGGCGTTGGGAATTGACGGAGACGAAGGGATTCCCGTGCCTGTCGAGAAACTTCTTGCTCCTAGCATCGAACAGAGGGAAGTAGCGGAGCTTGACTCAATTGAACCAACTTGGAATGACCCTATTATACAGTATCTTACATTCAAGGAGATACCAAGCGATGGAGTTGAGGCGAGGAATTTGCGCGTCAAGACAGCGAAATATGTTATGAATTATGATTAAGGAGAGGTTTTACAAGAGAGGCTACGCGTACACGTTTCTGAGACACCTTGATCCCGATGAAGCTAACTACAACTTGCGGGAGATTCATGAGAGAGTTTGTGGAAATCATTCGGGGAGAAGATTGCTCGTGAAGAAGTGTGTTCGCCAGAGCTACTATTGACCGATAATAGAGAAAGATGCTACTGAACTAGTCCGACAATGTAATAAGTGCCAACGACACACTCATATGCTCCCAGGATATCCCGACCAGCTTAACCCAGTAGTGTGCCCCCGCCTGTTCGCTAAATGGGTTTCCAATTTGATAGGCCAGCTTCTTACAGTTCGAGAGCAGGCAAAGTTCGCCTTCGTGGCTATGGACTACTTCACAAAGTGAGTTGAAACCAAGCCATTATCGAAGGTTACCGAAGCCAATTGCCCGAACTTCGTCTGGAAAATTATTATCTGCCGATTCGAAATACCCGAGTCAGTTTTACTGACAACGCAAAATAGTTTGAAGGCAAGAAGCTGAAGGACATGTGTGCTGAGCTTCATATCACGAAGTTTTTCTCAACCCCCGGATACCCACAAGCGAACGGACAAGTTGAAGCAACCAACAAGACGATCAAGGACAATTTGAAAAAGAAGCTTTAAGACTTTAAAGGAGCATGGGTCAATGAATTGCCAAAAGTGCTTTGGGCGTACCACACCACCGTTAAGATGGCCACCAACGAGATACTATTCTCCCTCTGTTATGGCGCTGAGGCAGTGATTCCTATTTAAGTGGGCCTCCTAAGTAATCGTGTCGAGAATTTTAATGCAGCGTTTAATGACGATCACATGCGCGAAAGCCTTGATTTAATCGTTGAAAGAAGAGAGCAAGCTTTAAGCTGGATCATTGCCTACAATCGAGTTGTTGCTCGTTATTACAATTTGAGGGTGTGGGAACGAAAGTTTGAAGTTGGAGATCTGGTGTTGAAAAAAATTCTCATCGGCAATGGCGTCTTTGGTCTGAACTGGGAGGGACCATACATCGTGACATGAGTCGTTTGTCTGGAAACTTATCGCCTTAGGAACGAGGAAGGAAAGCCGCTACCACACCAGTTGAATGATGAACACCCTAAAAAAGTATCAATGAGCGTAAGAATTTTCTAGCGCAGCCTTCGTTATATTTGCTTTCCCAAGAAATGCAGCCTAGGAGCATGTTTCAAGTCTTGTAGCCTACGAGCATTCTTATTCGGCAATAAAGAAAACGGAGCCTACGTGCACGTTTCAAATATTATAGCCTATGAGCATTCTTATTCGGCAATATAAGACCTGCGTCTACGGGCGCCTTCCCAAAAATAGTTGTTTAAAAGGTTAAGGCCTGCTAGACTTAGGTCGCCTCGAGACTTAGTTCCCTTCAGCTACTGCCAACCAGGCGTCCTCTAACCAAGTTAGAACGGTTGCTAAAAACTAAGTCCTACTCGACTTAGGTCGCCTCGAGACTTAGGTCTATTCGATTATAGCCGACCAGGCACCCTCCGACCCAAGTCAAACGGTTGCTATAGGCTACGACCTGCTCAACTTAGGTTGCATAGAGTCTCAAGTTCATTTGGTTACGGCCAATCAGACACGTCCTAAAGAAGGACGGGCAGCTACTAGACGCACTGGTCTACTAGGCTAAAGTGACAATGCTTTGGCACTCGAGCTAAGAATTACATTAAGAAATTTCTATAAAGCTCAAGTTTATTCGCATTAGTCAAGAATATTTCGCCGAAGGATAAAATGTGCCTAAAAAACTTCGAGACTCAATCCCTGGGGGAATAACTGAGTAAGGACAAAAAAAAATGACATATAGATAAGAATAAAACATCATAACAAATAGATGAGAGACATACTTCGCACAAAGTCTTGTGAGCTACGCCGAATAAAAAAGATACAGAAAGGTAGTAAAATAATAGATGTGTGTCACAATATCGTGAGGTACACCAAAATAAAAGTCCAATAATATAAACAAAAGGAAAAACAAATAACAAGCCTAAGCAATAGGATTTGGAAGGATAGAGTCGGCGTCTGTAGTAACGGTGAAAGAAGTCACTGGAGGACCAGGCGAGTCCTGATCAGTGAGGATATAGACATCCACGACGGCAAGAGATGAGGGCTTGGACACACCCTGGTCGGTAGTAGTCAACGCGCCTAAAGGGTGTTCGGTAAATCTCGGGTCAGTTGAACCTCCCTCAGCCACTACAACTTCCTCGGGCGTATCATCCACCTCATCCTCGTTATCCTCATCGGAATCAAAGCTAGTCTCGAAGGATAAATCGAATACAACACCTGGGTTGTGCTTGATGAGTTGCGCCTTGAAAGCGGCCATGTCGTTCGCATATTCAGCCAGATACTCAGCGGTCTTCTTGAAATCTTCGATCAAGGCTGCGTTCTGACGAGTAACTTCTTCTGTGAAGCTATCCTTCAAAGCTTGATGGGCACTTGTTTCCTTGCCTAACTGATGAACCGCTAGAGAAAGATCTCTATAAGTATTCTAAGCCGCCTCCTCAAGTTTAGCAACCTCTCCCTCCGCCTTAGCACGGGCCTTATTAGAGCTTTCCAGCTCGGTAGTCAAGCGAATGACCTCGGCACGGGCTTCTGCAAAGCCCACAATCTGAGTCTCTAGTAGTTGCGCCTCAGTTTGTATAGTGTCAACCGCACCAAAAACAAGAGTTCCAAAAGCCTGCACAAAATAAAGCAAGTATAGTGTCAACCGCACCAAAACCAAAAGTAATGTAAGTAAGCGAAGATTCAATGATGTCATCTCAAGTTAGTGTGCAAGGGAGTCAGAGAGCTACTATAGATATGAAAAACTAATTGTAGAATATTTGAGCATTAACAAATAGTGAGGATGATTCTGAACAAGTTTGAACTTACGCAATATCTGGAAGCAGTAGTGGTTTTATGCACACATGACGAGTACAATCGTACATTATTCCACCTGTACCTGTGGCCTATAATTAACATATCAAATCGATGTCACACTGATAGACCCCAAATACGTTTCATGTATTCTCGGTACACTAAGAAAGGTGCTGACGTGTGAGATGTGCTGACGCGGGGAGATAATTCTAGAGTTAGTTATTAGAGGATAATTTTGGTCATGCATTTTCATCATGACAATTCGGTTAGGTGTCAGGGGGATATAAGGGGCTGAGAAGAGATAGGAAGGGTGATAAGAATTTTGTAATTGAGCTTCGGCTTCTTTGGAGAGACGAGCCTCTTGAACGCTCGATTACCTTCGTTATTTCTTTATTTCTACCAATACAATAAGTTTTAATTGATTTCAGCTGTATTGTTCTGAATTTCTTGATCGGATTTACTCAATTCATATCAATGTGTTATCTAAGCAGTGAGATTCAAGGATGGCGACCAAGAATCACTCGCAACATCTTGACGAAACTTGGAGCCCACCAATTCGGGTCGAGCCATGGATTTGGCCCAGAAGGTTGAAGATAAACTGTTGGTAACACCGGCCTAATGAGCAGGATAGGAAAATCGAAATCATCACTCGGATTACTCGACGCACGCGACCACTTCGAGCTCGGATCAGAAGTGAGCAACGTCGTGGCTTTGCCGCCGAAGGGGAGCGATATAGAGGTTAAGCACATGACCGACTCAGAGTACCAGCGGAAGCGAGAGATGTGAATATGTTACCACTGCGCTGACAAATCGAGCCCGGGCCACCGATTCAAGAGGAAGAAACTCAATGTGATACTGACCTGTGACGAGGACAGCACTACCGAGGAGGAGCCAGAACCATAGATAACCCCCGAACCAGAGCTGGAAATGGCTGAGCTGTATCAGGTTATTGAAGTTTCCCTTAACTCTGTTGTTGGGTTGACGAAACCGAAAACAATGAAGATCCGGGGTACGATTTGAGATCAAGAGGTTCTTGCATTGATCGATAGGGACGCGACCCACAACTTCATCTCCATGGCCATTTTTGAGAAATTGGGCTTGCTGGTGACGCACACGGAGTAATACAGCGATGGGCTCGGGTAAGTATGTGGAGGGCAAAGGGATTTGTCATGGCGTTTCCTTAGAGCATCTCCAATGCAATGCCAAATTTGTGTGTCAATGCCAAAATTTGGCATTTTGACATAAAAAACATTCTCCAATGCAATGTCAAATTTGGCATTAAATTTGACAAATGCTATACGTTGTGTCAAATTTGGCACAAAGTATAGCATAATGCCAAATTTTTGGCATTTGAAATAGAGCATTGATTGGTAAACTTTTAGGCATTTAATTAAAAATTAATCTTTTATTCAAAAAAGTTTTCTCTTACCAAGAAACCATTATGACTATTTGTAGTCTTAATTACTATTGGTTAGCATCAACTATTTTTATTGGTTTTTACAACTAAAAAATAATAAAATAACAAAATAGCATTTGAAATAGCATTTGTACATTGGAACATCAAATGTCAAATATAGCATTTTCACTTTTTTGTACGCCAAATTTGGCATTTGCATTGGAGATGATCTTACACTTGTAAGGGATCGAGGTAGTGGAGGAATTTTTTCCGCTACGGTTGGTCAGCTCCGATGTGATACTCGAAATGCAACGACTCATACGAATTGGCACCTTAAGACCATGATTTAAGGTTGCAGGCGTACCTGCGTAAGATAGCAAAGGCCGGTGCGCATGCCTGGCAACATCGCATTATCGGCTACCACGCGAAGAGCTTCAGGGTCAGCAAGTAAAGTTAGCCGATCGCAAGTGCGTCTTACAAGAGGGTCAATCGAGCGGTCGCCACCGTTAAGGAAGGCATTTTTTACATCAAGTTGGACGAGAGGCCAACCAAGGTTGGCGGCGAGAGAGAGTAGAACCCGAATGGTATTATGCTTGGCTACCGGTGCAAAAGTCTCTTGGTAGTCTATCCCATAGGATTGAGTAAAGCCTTTAGCTGCTAGGCGAGCTTTGTACCTATTTATACTCCCATCAGGATTGTGTTTGATCGTGAAGATCCATTTGCATCCCACTGGTTGTTTTCCAGATGGCAACTCAGTTATCTCCCAAGTCCCATTCTTCTCTAGCGCACAAATTTCGTTCCAAACAGCATCCTTCCATTCTGATTAACGCAGTGCTTCATGGATTTATTTTGGCGCATGAACCTGTAGGCTGTCCAATTGCTCACAAAGGCACGATGACCGGATGACAATTTCCCATATGAAATTAAATTACACAAGGGATGCTTGGTACACGACCTTGTGCCTTTTCTCAAGGCAATAGGCAAATCAAGACTTGTATCAGGTATATTATTGGAAGCGAGGTCAGAATTGTCATTACCTGGTGAATTTTGTAGTTCTGGAGTCGGATTGGACTCATGACTGTGCTCGGTCGGCTGAATCGCTTTCTCCTCCCGAGTCTTGTTCCTTCTAGTATAGACATATAACTCACGAGTGTCCGCAGGTTGTGCGTGACTGATTTGGTGTTCTATTTGAAAGGGTTGAGATGACTCTAAAGGTGGTAGTTCAGTTGGAAAGGACTCGGTAAGAGGTGCCACGGTTTGTGATGATTCCGTTGGAATGGGTGATGGTGAATGATGACTATTTGATGACTCTAGAGTGTCAATGTCCCAAAGTTGGTATTGAGTAATGCTCTCCCCCTGAATATTGGTTTTGCAATAATAGGGTTGATGCTCGAAAAATGTAACGTCCATGGAATTGTAAAATCTCCGAGTGATTGGAGAACAGAATTTATACCCTTTCTGATTTGAGGAATACCCAACAAATATGCACTTAAGAGCCTTAGGATCAAGTTTGCTGCGATGTTGAGCATGAATACGAACGAACGCCAAACAACCAAAGACTTTAAAGGGAAGAGTTGTTAAGACACGGGTAATTGGGAAATTATGAAGAAAAGTGTCGTAAGGTGACTTGAAATGTAGGACTCGAGAGGGCATTCGATTTATCAAGTAACAAGCTGTGAGCACTGCCTCACCCCAGAAATATTTCGGCACATGCATGGTAAACATGAGGGAACGAGCAACTTCAAGGATATGTCTATTCTTCCTCTCAGCTATCCCATTTTGTTGGGGTGTATCGTTACATGAACTTTGGTGAATAATGCCTAGGTTCCTAAGATAATCCCCCAAAAAAGTCTCAAAGTATTCTCCCGCATTATCAGTTTTCAACACTTGAATTTTGTTTGGAATTGAGTTTGAATCATGGTGTAGAAATTCTTAAAGATTGGACCTACTTCAGACTTTTCTTTCATTAAAAATAACCAGGTGGTTCTAGTATGATCATCAACAAAAGATACAAACCATCTAGTACCAGAAACATTCTTGATCCTAGAAGGTCCCCTCACATCACTATGAATCATGGCAAATGGAGTTGATGCTTTGTGAGGTAAAGCACGATATGAACTACGAGTATGCTTTGAAAATTGACACACCTCACATTGAAAATGTCGGGTTTTTATTAATAAAAAGAGATGGAAACAATTTTTGCAGGTACAAGAAATTAGGATGACCTAGACGAAAGTGCCACAACATGACTGCACTCTTTTTATTTAAATGATCAGCAGGGACTATGTTTTTATCAGATTGACTCTTGGACTCGACACATGCTGCATTATAAGTTTGTCTTCCAGAAGGACTATTGACTTGGAGAAGATAGAGACCTGAGTGCATCCTAGCACTGCCAATCGTCTTCCCCGAGTCCAAAACCTGAAATTCACACAAGTTCGAGAAGAATTTAGCAACACAATTTAGGTCCCGAGAGAGTTTACTGACGGATAGTAAGTTACAGTCCAAATTTGGGACATGAAGCACTGATTGTGTTGTTAGATCTGCTGAAAGAACAATGGAACCTGTTCCAGCAACTTTAGATTGTGAACCATCAGTAATTTTTACTGGAAGACCCTCTCTACATGGACTGTAGTACTGAAATAGAGAAGCGTCCCCTGTCATGTGATCAGATGCACCAGAATCGACTATCCGCGGTGCTTTGTTTGTGGAATCAACAAAGAGCGTGCTCAAGTAGTTATCTTTATGTGCTAGTGTTCTAGTTCCGATGTTGTACTGCTGAGAAAACATTTTTTGGAGTGCTTCGATCTGTTCCTTGCTGAACGGACTTGTTTCTGAGGAAGCAGGAGGTCCTTCTTCAAGAGCAGTATGATTGCCACATGCTTCTTTGTCAGCAGTAGGTCTCGATGGCTTCCAATCGGTAGGCTTTCCGTGTAATTTCCAACAAGTCTCACGTAGGTGGCCTGGTTTCTTGCAATGATCACACCATGGTCTTCCTTTCTTTGGTCTGTTGTCATGGTTGTTGCCTTGAGTCCCTCGAGCAGCTAGGGCATATGAATTATCTATGATAGTGGTAGGTTGTGGGGCTCCCATCATCACCTTTCTCCTGCTCTCTTCTCTGCATACCTCTGAAAAAACTTCTCGAATGCTTCGTAAAGGCTTCATTCCCAGTATTCGTCCTCGTACCTCATCCAAGTTTTTGTTAAGACCCATCAAGAACTTAAAAATTCTCTTCTTTTCCATGATCTCTCTAAACATTTTGGAATCTTCAGGACATTTCCATTTGTGGTCTTCAAAGATGTCGAGTTGCTGCCAATAACGAGCGAGAGTATTATAAAATTGGGTGACAGAGAGTTCTCCTTATCGGAGATCATGAATAGTGGTTTCTATCTCGAAAAATGCAGAGGTGTTTTCCTTGCTTGAATAGAATTCTTTTGCAGCTTCCCATATCTCATGAGCCGTGCTATAGAGCAAGAAATTTTCCCCTATTTCGGTTGTCATGGAATTGACCAGCCACGACATAACCATGTTGTTCTCTGTTTTCCAAAGGCGAAATTTAGGATCTCCAACCTTTGGAGGAACGACTTCACCTGTGAGATACTCGTCCTTCCCTTTTCCGCTGATGTACATCATAACTGACTACGACCATTGGAGATAGTTATTCCCATTCAGTTTGTGTCCTGTAATGAGAAGAGGGGCAGATTCGGCTACGCTGGGACTGCTGGAAGTAGGAAGGTCAAAACCTGAAGTGACTTCAGGTGAGGAGAAACTTTTTTCTGTGGCCATACCGTATTTGGTCATCAGAAAAAATAGATCAGAAAAGATGATAAGTTTGGTTCAAAGAATGCTCTGATACCATGTGTAATTTGGGAATGTTAATTCTAAACATTCTCATTATTTTCTAAATGAAATACAAAAAGAGAATATACATAGGCCATGGACACGTCCATTAAGACAGGGATATAATCCCACTAAACAAGCAAAACAGTTTTTGAAAGAGGGAAAGTCAATTGCTGAGTCAATTGCTGATCCTCTTTATTAGGAAACAAAATAAAGGAATAAAATAAACATTCTCCTAATAAATGACAAAGTAAATGCATATTTCTACATGCACCTGCTATGCGCCCAATAGAAAATGAAGCTTCAAGCGGACAAGAAGCGCCATCATGAGGAATTTGATGTGGGAGATCAGGTGTTCCTCAAGTTGCGCCCATATCACCAGAAGTCACTAGCTAGGCGACAATTTGAAAAGCTTGCAGCTCGTTACTACGGACCATTCTAGGTGCTAGCCAAGATTGGTAACGTGACTTATAAACTCGACCTTCCCGCAAGGTGTTTTTCGTGTCACAGCTTAAGCACACTCGAGGGCCACTCAATTCATCATCGCACATTCCCCAGGAACTTTCGAAGGATTTAGAGCTACTCGTGGAGCCCAAAGCCCTATTGAGGGTCTGACCCAAGCCTCCGGGACCACCAGGCGATCTCGAAGTGCTACTGAATTGAGAGGATTTCCAACCGTTCGCAACCGGTTCTGCCGCGTCAAATGTGTTGACGTGGGGAGATAATTCTAAGTTAGTTGTTAGAGAATAATTTTGGTCATGCATTTTTGTTATGACTATTCAATTAGGTGTAAGGGGATATTAGGGGTCGAAAAGAGAGAGAGGGTGTGAAAAATTTTGTAATTGAGCTTCAGCTTCTTTGGAGAGACGAGCCTCTCGAGCGCTCGATTATCTTTATTATTTCTTCATTTCTAGAAATTCTAGAAATACAATCAGTCTTGTTTGATTTCAGCTATATTGTTCTGAATTTCATGATTGGATTTACTCATTTCATATCACACCCCTCTACTTGCACAAAGCAACTTCACAAACACGAGAATAGAAGGAAGTCACGGGAAGAAGTTTATCTAATACGACTCTAAAGACACCACATGTCGAGAAAAGGCGAGGTGAGCACCACACCTGATAGGTGGATGGTCGGATCTGCTACTATCAAAATGTTAAACAACCTTGCATTAGACATATTGAATCTTAGCTTTGAGATTAACACTAGTCAAGCGAAGAAGTTGCATTAATCTAGATGGTAAAAAAATGTGAATTCCTAAGGAAATGATAAACCGCATATATGCTATTCAACAAAATTGACAGGCACACTTTCTTTTCACATGGACATTCCCATTCAAGAGTCGATATAGCATACTTTTCCTTCCGTATTTCCACAAAAGTGGGGCCCGATGCCGTCGGTGCTGCTTTTTAATTTTCCCTCCTGCAAGCAAGTATAACATGGCATCAAAAACTTATGTTTATAATAAAGTACTAGGATTTAAGCTTCTATAACAAATTCAGTTGAAAAGAAAACCTTTTTTTCCCTCACTTTTGTTATGAAGCAAGAACATTTCCCACTGGGACTGCAACTTGGCAAAGTCCGGTTGAAGTTTTGGCCAATACTTCATTTGTATCTTAAGGACATCCAAAATAGTTTGGAGGCCAGATCTTGAAGGTAAACTGTTCTCCAATTCACATTCTCGACTTTCACCAAGCAGTACCTAATAAAAATGGGAAATCGGCCAAAAGATGATGATAAATTGATTTGCATCACAATTTTTTACACTATTTAATTATTGTGGAACGACTGATCAAAACTTTGATGCAAGACAGATGAAAAGAGAAAAGGAGTCGCGTCTAGATGAACCGGATACCAGCTAATGATTTCCCAAGTGATTACAAAAATGAAGCTTTTAGAAATAAGTAAAAAACACCGACCTTAATCACTGCAGTAGCGGAAGACGATATTGAACGGAGATTATAGCTGTAAGCACCCACATTAAAGCAATTGATCTAAGCAAAGTGGACAAAATTAGAGATTTATGATACCCAATAATTAAAAGGTTAGGAACAAACCCGCCCTCAAGAATAACAAGCAACTTTCCACCCGAAATGTCATTCAACATTTCTGTCATCTTCGCATAGCCAGTGGGAGTGACCTGTAACAGGAACTTTTTTTTTCTAATATTACCCCAAAAAGGAGATGGGATAGATATGCAGAAATTTTGAAAAATAACCCCAGCTGAAAACCGAAACTGACAAAATAGAAGGTTGTGCTAGTGCCTAGTAGAACATAAATGTCAATTTTTTTTTAAATATAGAGAAAGAAGTTGATCAATGACGAACTATAAAAGCTTGTTAGTTTGGCCGATTCCGCCAGTTTCTTTGTAACATATGTTGTTTATCAAAATGAGACTGCGTTTGGATACGAAGCACAACGAACTACTGAAGCAACTACTTACATCACAGCATCCTAGAGGATCACCTCTTGCAGCATCAAATCCTGCTGATATGATGGTTAAATCAGGAGCAAACTCCGAAGCTGTAAAAAGTAGATTCAGAACTTGTTAGACGAACTTAGCCAACCTTAATGTCTTGTTGAGCAGAATACACAAATATAAATACATCTACAAAAGGAAGTCATATTAACATTGACAACAATGTCAACTTGTCTTGCATCAAGTCGCTTTCATTAATTCTAGTACAGACTCCACTTTCTTTTTCTTTACTCACATAACCCCCATAAAACTAAAGAACAGAGAATCAATTTGACATTAGAATTCATGCAAATGAATCACACCTGAAAAGACATTATTCAAGGATGATAAATGGAGTTTCATGAACGAGGAATGCACAAACTGTACATAAAACACTGTATTGGTCCAATGAACAATAACATTAAGCAGTATTTTATTTTGTTTCTTCTTTTGCTTGTTTGTAACATATTAAAACACAATCTAACATGTGAAAAATGGCATGCTGTTTCAAGCTCTGTACTACGATATTCAAATATGCTTTATTAGTAAACTAAAATCGTAGGAAATTATAACCTATTGGAAGCACAACGTGCTGAAATGCAAAAACATAATCATTGTCGCCAATTCCCCTGCGACTCCAGGGAACATTCACGCAATATCCTTCAGCCCCCATGGTACCAACCTGCAAAAAAAAAAAAAAAAAAAAAAAAAAAAAAAAACAAACAAAACAAACAAACAAAAAACCTCAGCTATAATGATTATGAAAAAACCGCATTAAAGCAGCAGCCAATATTGATAAAAAGCTGATATCTAAACATATTGTTCTGAGTTGATACCTCATCAGCAGCCCCAGTACCAGGGTAGAACTTTCCTCCTTCATGTCTATGCAAGGATATATACAAGACCTGTAAACAAAATTAAAGACATTAGTGTTGAGAAATAGCATAATAAACATATTCTTGAAGCAAAAATATAAATAGATAAATAAATTTTTAAAAAAATCATAATCAATAGGCCTTCGTTCTCAAAATCTTTTGACACACAAGTGACTGGAAAGATTTCGAACAGATCACCCTTAAAAACAACAAATAAAAGTTCGTCAAGGTACAGAGAGCAACTATTTATGCTTAAAGGCAAACGACTAATAGAAATAGTTGTCTATTGCCTGTCAGAAAAAGAGTCCTCAGCGCTGGCCATAACATACGCAGTTGAACTAGTGTACTTTTCATTCATAAACTCAAGTGGTATAGCCAAAGCCAAACCACCTCTTCCAGCAAAATATTCACTAGGAATAATGAGGACTTGGTTCAAAGATACATGTTCTATTACAGTAGTGCTCACCGATTTGTTATTATCAAATATTTCCTGTGTACCATTTCCATGATGAACATCCTGCAAATTAAACAAAAATATCAGAATACTCTTGGACAACTTGAGCAGTTTTTCTTTTTGACCAAGTGAAATCCTTCCATACAGGAAACTAAGAACAAAAGGTATCAACCTTACCCAATCAACAATTAGCACCTTCTTGGCCCCAGCAGCCTGAGCTGCTAATGCAGCAACTGCTGCATTATTATGGAGGCAAAACCCCATGGCCTGCGCTACACCAGCATGATGACCAGGTGGTCGAACCTGTCTCATCCATTCAAGTTTATTTGATCAAGGGTCCAATTACCCAAAATCTGAATCTAAAAAATACTTCAAACGACTACATAAGGTTGTAAAGTATCTCACCAAAGCAAAACCATTTTTGACACGACCAGAAACAACTGCTGAAGCAAGATCGGCACATAAACCTGCTGCAAGTCTAGCAGCACATGCAGAATGCTCGTTGGCATAAGTATCAGGAGTGAAATAACTGCGAAGCAAATGAACCAAATAACCAATTAAAAGCCTCATCGAACAATAAATTACATAATCAAACACCAAAGCTAAGAGGATGATTTTTTAAAAAATCGACCCTTGATATCAATTTGATCAAGGACGAGAGCAAACTAAGAGGACCAACACACACACACGGGGTATTGTCGTATTCATACCTGGCAATACTTTTGCTCGAATGCTCAATAGCTTCGACATGCTCCAAGGAGTGAACCTTCAGTACCAACAGGTAATCCCAAATAATTAGGAGAATTGCTAATTAATTTCCATTCTAAGGCAAATAAACAAGGTTAAAGCGTTCCTATATTACATCATTATCACCGCGTGAAAAGGCTCCACATTAATGAATGTGAAAAGAAAAAATGTCCCAAGGATTGAGCTCAAATCCTGAAACCTGCTGTAATATGATTTAGAATTTTGAACTAAGTGATCCACATTGTTCTGTAAAATAGATTCCTAAAACCTGCCTTAATATGATTTAGAAATTTAAAACTAAGTGGCATACATTGTTCCCTAAAATTGACTCTTAGCAAAATGATTTCATTCACAAATATGATAATACACATGCGTCCTAGTAATGGCTTCTTAATACTGACCATATGAAGTTCTTCCCTAGTAATTTCCCTTGCAGCAATCGGATAGCATCTTCCAGGAAATATACCTGCAATGCATGGCACAATTTGTTGGTCTTATTGGTTTATCTTTTTTAAGTAAGTCCAACAACTAGTGAAGCAAAAGTACTGCAGCGTTAAAGTTAATTTGGATTAGCTACACATATACGTAACACAAGGGATTGTAATATACTCACCAGCTGTGGCAAGGCTAGCGGCAATAGCTTGAATGCGGTCAGGTCTTTCCGGGTGGGGATAAGATTTCATTTCAACCTATTCTAGCATAAATGATGAACAAAAACATAATCCACCGGAAAGAATTCAGCATATTACATAAGCATGAATCAAGAACTTAATGCAAAATTATCAAAAATTAAAAATAAATAAATAAAAATAAAAAAAAGAAAAGAAAGGAAAGGTGAGCATCACATTCAGATGCAATGAGCAGGAACTGTTAAACATCCACATCTCACATGAATATCATCCACACATTTCATTAATCATTTAAAAAAGAAAAAAAGAGAGATGAAAAACAAGGATTAGCTACAAAGGCGGAGGAGGAAAGGAATCCTGCTGTCAGTCCAGACAATTAATCCAAGTGAGAACTAAATCAAAAAATGCAAATTT
The DNA here is from genome assembly GCA_018132145.1 of Boehmeria nivea var. tenacissima. Taxonomy (NCBI): domain Eukaryota; kingdom Viridiplantae; phylum Streptophyta; class Magnoliopsida; order Rosales; family Urticaceae; genus Boehmeria; species Boehmeria nivea. The sequence goes on from CM030882.1 coordinate 8,159,568, forward strand.
CTAAAATCTTTGTCCTAGAGATCAGCCATAACACTGACCAACAGATAATCCTATTCCATATATCTTCTACATGATTTTCTAATCAAACAAAAAGTAAATTAATTATCTTTATCTCAGTCGCTGGCTTCATAATAAAAGATATTTACCAGGCTCTAAGTTTGTATGCATGTAGGAGTAAGAAGAAAATAAATTAAATGCAAATTAAAACAAATAACTAAACTAGCAGAAGAAAAAAAAAATATGTAGGAAACCTATTTAACTTCTAGGTACAAAGAGATGTGTGGAACAGGAGAACCATACTTCAGAATGAAGCAACATCCTTTCATCAAAACCTATTGCTGTGCGCCTACTTGGAGCTGGATTTTGCGCTGATTCGTCTGCATGAAATGGAAAGGTAAACGACAGTTATTACGTAATTACAATCTAATTTGTATAATCCATTTTCAACACTTATGCATCATTTTCCTTAATCAGTCGCTGGCTTTATATGACGATTTAACAAAGCTGTAAATTCAAACAAGAAAGAAAGCATATAAAGTCTTCCTTTCAATTCGTCTCTTTTTCAAAAAAACAAAAAAAAAAGAAGTCTTCCTTGCAATATGTTTTCTATAATTAACGTCTCTTAAAGGAATTCTGTCTCACTAGATGCACCAAACAATAACGGCAACATTGATAGCTCAATAATTGGAAGAGCATATATCATCAGAGAAACTAACAATATCCACATTCCAAAATCGCGTTTATTTTTCAGTAATCATTCTATTTGATTCCCAAACAGACAAAATAATAGTTTCTCTGTGTAAAAGTTATTAAGGCACTAAGTATGAAACTTAACAATACAAAGGGCTCTTTCAGATGCCACCTCAACCCTACAAAATGCCAAAAAGACGACTACATCCAAAAACCCCAAAAAGAAATAAAACTTAAAATATGTCTTAAAACATATCCTTCTATTTCCATTTGGAGAAAACTAGCATAATTTGTAACATGCTCAATACATAGTTCAACGTATGCAATCTCATCTATTCATAGGTATTAATCAGGTGTCCCTCGTGTAACTAAAACATTGGCACATATAATACCCCCAAGACTAAATAAAAATGAACGCAGAACAAAAAAATTAAAAATATATATATATATCTATGCAACTACCTTTATGCTTCTCTTTAATATCCAACTCCAAGTCGGTAAGAAGTGCATTGGGTAACAAGGGAGAGGCAAAAAACCCATGCCTTAAGATTCCAGATTCTATATGTTCACCACATATCTACATCAAGACAAAATAAAAGGCATTTAATATCTTTATAAAATTACATCTTACATCGAAATAGATTTAAAAATATGCTCAACGTCTTATCATGCCAAAATAAATACCAGATTTGCAGAGAGAAAATATCATAGGAATGATGGGAAGAATCAATACATACCTCACAATGGACAATGTCATCAAAGTTGAGCATAGTACAATTGGTACAAAACCACCTTTTTACTTCAACATGCTTCTCCAAGGGCTCCCAATCACTGTCACTGTCATCATCATCATCGAACAGGTTTGGGTTGTCATGCATATCTTGCAAAGTCACTTCCCTATGCTGTCTTGCCCTTTTCTACAAAAAAAAAAAAAAAAAAAAAAAAAAAAAAAAAAGAAAGTTAATTCCGAATTTGACGAAACATTGAAGCATTAGACCAACAACCAAAACAATTAGTTACTTCAACATGCTTCTCCTCGGGCTCCCAATCACTGTCATCCTCATCATCATCAACCAGGTTTTGGCTTTCATACATGTCTTGCAAAGTCATTTCCCCATGCTGCCTCACCTTATTCTGTAAAGACACAAGGACAGGTTCCAATTTGATGACACGGAGAAGCATTATGCTAACAATCATGAACCTCAAATGTAATTAACAAGTTAACTGATTCACTTACAGCATTAGGTTTAGAGCTAGAGCATCCGGCTACAAATGTCTCCTTGCATTTTTCATCAAAACAGATTCTAGCACTTGCTCCATCAATCACTGAATTTCCACACCTACCATCAACACTACGGCGTGGAACTAGATCATTTTGTTTGCGAAGACCTTTCTCAGCCTCACCATTTGTCGTTCGGTTCATTTTAAGGGTCTTGGATAAATAGTTGTGTTCAGAATTCACATCGAGATTTCCAGCCAAAACCATTCCCTTGTACAAATTACACTCATCTGCAAAATTCAGGGAAACACAGTTTAAGGAATATATTATGTTTAAGTTCAAAAACAATAACAGAGAAGGGGGGAAAAACCTTCAAAGCCGCCTCATTAAAGCTTAGATTTTCATTAAAAAAAAACAAAAACAAAATCAGAAAACAAGATTCAATGCGGTAAAACACTAAATTTGGAAGGATCGACAAAGTACATGGTGACATCATAAGGTAACGATGACATAAGATAAGCATCGATAACTAAAGATACGAGAAAAGCTTATAACAATATTGTTGAAATCACCACACGTGTATATAAAACAACGATATCACACTATGCAAAATCGCATATCTTTTTTACAACTATGTAGCGTAATGACGTATCACTAGCAGTACAATAACAATGCTTAAACATAACAGAAAGAAAACGTGCATTTAGGTTTCATGTCGGGCCTAACTTCATTACCACATCCATCTCAAACCAATACATACTATTAGTCTAATGAATTGCTCTATATAACTCGCTAATAATTTTCTAAATGCCTCAAAATTAGATCAAATCAGCCATTTAACATGCATACGCAATTGAACACTCTAGACCAGAAAAATCATACACCTTTAAGAAAGATAATTCTATAAATCCCTAATATAGTGTTTCACAGCAGTAGAAAGAAACTATGCAATTTCCCTCATTTGGGTGGTCAATTTTGGAGAGAACTAGTTAGGACATGGAAAAAAAACAATTCTTCAAACAAATTTCTAATCTGTAATCCAACTTCCACTTTATCCTTATACACTAAAACGACGGGGGGAATACTGTAGCAAGTACAGTACACTAAGCAGAATGACCTTATTTTCCCCCAATGGTTTTCTTTTCCTTTTCTTTTTTTTTTATTTTATTAGTATAACCAGCCCTACACAGACAATTCCAGCTTCCATTAATGTCAAATGAAACGCGAAAACTTCACCCAAAATAAGAAAACCAAGTCCTATCAGTATATATCCTAACAGAATATCCAAAAACCCTTTCTTCAACAAAAGTCCGAATTAGAAATCCCTAAATCCACACAAACATAGAAAATTCAAGAATCAACACCCAACAGTCTCTTCAAAAAAAAAAAAAAAAAAGGCCCAACAGTCTCAACACCAAGCCAAAATGCACTCACAAAAATCGCCAATTATCAAAAACCCAAAACACAAACCAATGGAACGACCAACACAAACTAGCCCTAAACAGAAACGAGAACAATCGAAGCTTCGTCTGTCTCACCGTTCGACCATCAATGGTGTGAGTGTTCAAGCACCGAGGGATCGGACAATACGACGAAGCCGAAACCCCTCGGCCGTACTGTGAACTTTTCCCTCGTCACCACCGAAGAATCGCCGGGAAATCAGAGCGATTATGTTGTTGTTCGGAGTTTAAATATCAATAAATTTGGGGATTTTATTTACCATTCATACAACAATAACGAAGCTAAGCTAAGACTTTACCTGAGAAGTGAGTTCGACGAGCAACCCACCGGCGACCAAGCAATGGCTTGGGGTTTTTTTTTTTTTTTTTTTTCGGAGCAAGAGCCAGGAAGAAGAATAGGGCCGACCAAGAAGAACGAAGAGAGAGATACAGAGAGAGTGTGGGAGTCGAAGAAGGGAATTGGAAAAGGGAAATGGTAGAATAATAAATGAATAAATGCTATTTTATAAAAATAATAATAATAGTAAGGGACAGTTAGTTAAATAAATATTTTAGATCGTGTGTTTTTAAAAAATAGCTATAATTTCAAAAAATTTTAAAATTAATCATAAATTTATAAGAAATTTCTGACAATAATAAAAATATACATAAAAAATACTGTCAGAAATTTCTGACATTAGGCAAAAATTTTGTCTGAAATTTCTGATATGGCTAGTTTTTAAATTTTTTGAAACTGTGACTATTTTTAAAATTATTTTGTAAATAGTGGTTATTTTCTTAAAATAATGATACTACATATATTAACTCTTTTACTGATTTTTTAATACTAAATTATGTGATAGAACTTATCTGACAGTTGAAGTGTCAGGTTTTGATTAGATGAATATCAAATGTCAGTCACTAATAATAATATAATACGTAAGCTGGTTTTAAAAAAAAAAACTTAATAAAATAATTGGTATATCTAGCACTACTCATAATAACTAACAAATTTCTTTTACTGTTTTTAAAAAATAGCACATATTTTAAAATATTAAAAAAATAGTCGTTGTCCAGAATTTTATAACAAAAAAATATTTACATATTTATAAATAAATAAAAATTAACACTTCAAATTTCAATGAGTAAAAGTTAAAATGTTAAATAATTTCTTACATATGTGTAAGTATTTTTTTGTTTAAAATTCTTGACAATGGACCGTCTACACAAAATGCTACATTGTATTTTTAGCATCAAAACCATTTTCAACGCAAATTCATTTCAAATCTAAGCACCATTAAAGAAAAAAAGAATATTAAAAAAAAAGACCGAGGCTTAATAAAACCCTAACTTGTACGAAAAGAAATTGAGTCGAACTAATGATATAACCAACAGTTATGAGATTGACACTGAATCGGAAACCATCAAGTTTTTGGATGGAGGACAAAGATTGCTTTTCTCAGCGAGAGAAATGAGGCTTTGATAGCGGCGGCGGTGGAAAGCGAGCGGAAGTTACGAATGTAATATTTTGTATGTTTTTTTTTTTAGTAGTTTGCACTGAATCCCCTGAACTTGTGTGGGTTGGCTAGCTACCCCCTGAAATTTATTTTTCTTTAACCGTACAGTCTCATATATACACAATCTCAAAGTACTTCTCGGAACCATTTCACAGAAGATATATCTTTTTCTTCTTTTTTTTGCCAAATACTTTTTTCTTGTTGTAGTAAGGATGTCAAAACTAAAAATTTTCTGAGATAACTGATTACCAAATCACAATTAAAGAACAATTTTTGTCAAATAAAATTTTGTCAAATGTCACTATGAATAAATATATAATTTTGGTATGTATTCGAAAACTCATACGTACTTTTTGTACTTCAACAAACTGAACGTATTTGTGATATTTTCGCTTTCTCTTAATTTAGGTTCACCCTGTGTATTTTACAAATCTAAATTTATCTCTAAGTTATTCAAATCTAAAAAAAAAAATCCCTTATATCAAATTTACGGGGAACAAGATGTATAAAGTTCTTTGTAAAATACCTAAGGTAAAATAATATAAAATTACAATAAATTTTTGTAAATAAACTCTCTTCTCATTCATTCACGATTTTTCACTGAAAATGAAAACCAAATTTTAACAAAATTAAACCAACAACTAGAAGTCAATCTTCCAATTTCATCACATAAATCACAATTTTTAACGAAACAAAAAATGTACCCTTGGAAATTTTCCCACAAGAACTCTGAAAATTACCAAAAAAATTCCTTAATTTAAAATCCAATGACTTTGCATTCTTTGACCAACTACCAAAGCACCACCACTATTTCCTTCCTCTCCATCGATTTTCCTCTAATCCCAACCCCTTCTGTGCCATTATTTGCCATCTCAAAGTCACTTGAGGAAAATGTCGTCGCCTCGAAAGCCGGTGCAATAAGAGCGGAGGACTTGACGGAGCGAAGAAAGAAGCATATATGGCGGAATCGATAAATTAGCAACCTTGTAAAAAGTAAAATTCCACTCCTTGGGAGTAACCGGGAGTGGGCCGAAATCTAAGAGTGGAAGGGATTTAATTACAGATTCAATCTGATGCCCGTCCAACGATCATCACCAAGCATCGCTCTAATAAGGTCCTATACATTTTAAGATGCTTTGCCAGAAACTTAAAACTCTCTGTTTGATCATCACATCAAGGAAAATTGATGCTCTTAAGATATTTTGCACGAAGCACATCAATCCAAAGTAGTTGGTGGTTATTAATAAGCAGCCAACCCCATCTAGCGAGCAAAGCACGATTCATATCTACCATTCTTCGAACCCAGGCCCTCATACTCTTCAGATTGCTAATACTAGACCATGATCTCAAATAGAGGTGGTTGTGCCCCAAAGGAGATGAACCCACTAACAACCACAGAAAAGGACTTATCAATTCTATTTGTAGTCATTCCGTACACCAGAATCGGTGAATGCGTAGCCCTCTCAACTTTGGATAGAAGGCGAGTTTTCCAAGAAGCAACTCTAGCCTGGACACAATCAACTAAGAACATCCAGTCCCTGACTCGAGATTTCGAGAAGAAGATGGGCAAGCAAAAATGTTATGAGTATTCTATGATCCATTGAAAATTCAATAAGGAGTTGACCTCTATGCCTTTGCAACGATCTAAAATCTTACTGAAATAAGCCTTAGATTTCTGACACCTAAACCCTAAATCTTACCGAAATCTAAGAGTGGAAGGGATTTAATTACAGATTCAATCTGATGCCCGTCCAACGATCATCACCAAGCATCGCTCTAATAAGGTCCTATACATTTTAAGATACTTTGCCAGAAACTTGAAACTCCCTGTTTGATCATCACATCAAGGAAAATTGATGCTCTTAAGATATTTTGCACGAAGCACATCAATCCAAAGTAGTTGGTGGTTATTAATAAGCAGCCAACCCCATCTAGCGAGCAAAGCACGATTCATATCTACCATTCTTCGAACCCAGGCCCTCATACTCTTCAGATTTCTAATACTAGACCATGATCTCAAATAGAGGTGGTTGTGCCCCAAAGGAGATGAACCCACTAACAACCACAGAAAATGACTTATCAATTCTATTTGTAGTCATTCCGTACACCGGAATCGGTGAATGCGTAGCCCTCTCAACTTTGGATAGAAGGCGAGTTTTCCAAGAAGCAACTCTAGCCTGGACACAATCAACTAAGAACATCCAGTCCCTGACTCGAGATTTCGAGAAGAAGATGGGCAAGCAAAAATGTTATGAGTATTCTATGATCCATTGAAAATTCAACAAGGAGTTGACCTCTATGGCTTTGCAACGATCTAAAATCTTACTGAAATAAGCCTTAGATTTCTCTTTGTTAACTTTGTGACTAGATGTCAAATAGTTTTGACTTTTGCTTTCCAGATCGACGACTATCCCCATAGGCAAACACGAGTCTTTCCAGCTTACTTCGTCCTCACTCGCAATCTTCCGGAGAAACTTCCTAGGAGGTTACCCATCTTGAAATTGCTCTGGGTCAAGCATGCTTAACTTCAGAATTCCTACGAGATGGGCTCCCGAAAAAAAAAAAGATGCATCTTGTTGACATAGGTAGTACCATCATATCTTTTAAGTCTTTCCTCAACCATACCGTCCCATACCGACACGGCCTCAGAACTTTTACATTAGACCATCACCTTACCAAGCAGTGCGGAACTATACAACTTACTCTATCTTGCCCTCTTTTTGGCTCAAGGGATTATGACTGTTACAAAGACCCACCCACCACCACTGCCCATTCCAGGAGTTAAGAAAGAATCTCACTAGTGATGATAAAGAGGTGAGGTGAAAGTGGATTGCCTTGTTGTAAACCTCGAGACGCAACCATAGTCCCGCACACATGAAATGACCCAATTTTACATAGTATAATTCATTAGTTTCATGTAAAAAAATTTAAATAATCCTTTTTGGTGTAAAATTTAAACCAACGCCGTGATCCGCACTTCTAGGCTGTGGTGCGGTAATGAACAGAGAAGAAATAGCCCGAAAAAGCGTAAACACGACGGTTTTTAGAGTGGTTCGGCCCTCCTCTGAGTAACAGCCTACGTCCACTTTTCTCGTATTTCTGGTAAATTTCTTACAAAGAATTCGACCAATTTTTTTCCAACCCCCTATCATTCTCCTTCCCTTCCTTATATAGGTCAGGAGATAGGGATGGGTTAATGAGATTTGACACCCAATCCCCTAAATCGTGAGATTAGGTGACCAAATAGACAGTTATTCATCATTCCTTAAATAACGGGATTAGGTTACCAACTAAATACAGAGATACATTGGAAACCGAATACCTACAGTTCCTGTCCCAAGTTTTACGGGGTAGACTATCAGACATCCCACAATCGGGAGTGGTCGATCAGCTCAAAAGAAAGACTTAGACTATTATGAGCGGACTCAAGCTTCGGTCGAGGGTCACCAGCTTCGCGGGTCGAGCTTTTCGTCGAGCGAAGTCCTTGCTTCCTCTCCGAAGTGAGCTTCGCGGGGGCGGATTGTCTCCGAGGATCCGTAGCCTTCTTATCCGTCAGTCCCTCTCCGTTAGTCTTGTCATGAAATTGATATCACCTCCGGTGGTGCTTCTCCAGTTTATCTTCGAAGGCATAAGATCGAGGGTCATCTTCGATAATCCTCGTACACTTTTCATCCGGAGGAAGCTCCTGTGATGACGTGGCATTGTTGTGCTGTTGGGAACGAGTGCATGTACGCGTTAATTGCTCTTCGGGTACTTCGCCCCCGAAGCTATAATCACGGACGAAAAATCACTTACAACAATTCTTATAGAAACAAATTTTATGAAGAGAGTTTTCACAAAAAAAAAAAAGTTTTAAAAATGAGATTTTTTCTAAATCTAAGTTTTAAGTGGAGACAAAATAAATTTGTGAAGAAACTCTATAAACCATTTAAACCTAGGGCTATTTGATAAACTATGAAATTATACATCTCTTTAAAATAAATAACTTTTGTGAAGGAACCAACCTCAGATTTTGTCTACAAAAGAAGTTATACGTTAAATAATGAAATTACTCTTATATTAAAATTAGGAATTGGAAGAGGAAGAGGGTTGATATTGGCTTAAACCTAGAAGAGAAAAATATTTATAATCGAATAGAGTATTATGATAAAATATCTTTCAAAATTGGTGTGGGGCAAAAATATTAAATATTTTATATTATAAGCCAAAAGTGTAATTTTTTAAAAATGTATAAGGACCAATCTACAAAACGTCAGTTTTTGGATGTAAGGGCGGAATTTAGTTCTTATTAGCTATTCAAGCCCTAAAAATATTATCATTTGTAATAGTGGACTATTTTATGCTCGGTAGGTGTTGTGGTCATTTAGATGTTTTTATGAAGAAATAGTCTAAAAATCAAATTGATTCTTTAGATACAACAAATGATAATTTAGTAAGATATTAACAATATTATAATGTATTTAATGTTCATCAAAATTAGAAATGAATATTTTAAGTTCAAAAAGTTTAAAATATACTTTTTTCACTTTCAGCCTACACCTAAATAATTAGACCATCTAAATATAAAGTGTATGAAATGGACTATGTTGGGTTAAAACTCTAAATAGAAAAATAGCTAGCAAGGCTATGGGCCCAAATGCTAAAAATTAAAAAAGTTTTTGCATTGGTGCCCCCTGAATTATACAGGGTGTGACAATTGCCCCCTAAATTTTAATTTTTGACATATTGCATCTTTAACTTCAAAATCTTAGTAAATGACTACAAATTGATAATATAAGTTAAATTTTGGACAGAAAAAATATTAGCCTAATTTTCATGTGAGTTAGACAGCGAGTAATGATATTTCAAGGAAAAAAATCTTTTTATTTTCCCCCAATTAAGCAATTAGCCATTTTAAAGGTAAAATTTTAAGAATCTAGCCATAGTTTCACGAAATTAGGGATTTAGCCATAACATGTAATATTTTTTGTAACATGTAACATATATACGTATAAAAAATGTAATATTTTTTGTAACATGTAACATAAAAATGTTACACTTTTACACGTATATATGTTTCATGTAACAAAAAATATTACATTTTATGGCTAAATCCCTAATTTCGTGAAACTATAGCTAAATCCTAAAAAATTACCCAAAAGTTTGGTTAAATGCCTAAAAACTCTTTTTTTTTTCTCCTTTTTTCTTCTTCCCCTCCTAAGCATTTCTTTGGCCTGATTATTGTGTTTGCTAAAATTAATAAGCAAAAAACACAAATCTCAATATATATCAAAACCCCAATGAATATATATATATATATATATATAGAGAATTTTAAGAAAATAGTCACTTTTTAGAAAAAAAAAAAGCCACTTTTTACAAAACAATCATTAAAAAATAATCATAATTTCAAAAAATTAAGAAAATAGTCATTTCAGAAATTCTTTACACATGCAATAAATTTATTACAACAATTTTATGTGATTTTGTTATTGTTAGAATTTTTTACATGTGCATGAAATTTTTTATGGCTAGTTTTTAAATTTTTATGAAACTGTAGCTATTTTTTAAAAACACACTGTACAATTTGGGCAGACCATTCATCCCATTTCATTTTATTTTTTCAACCATTTTTTCAATTTTCTTAATCCATATGCAATTCATTCCATTCCATTCTATTTTTTTCAATCATTTTTTCAACTTTCCTAATCCCTATACAATTCTTCCCATTCTATTTCATTTTTTTCAACCATTTTTTCAACTTTCATAATCCTTATACAATATCCTTAAATTTCAATCATTTATACCACCTCGAAATTTACAAAGTCAAACTATTTTATAATCATTCTAAACTATTTGCCAAACTATTCTAACAAAATGTAATGGAATGGAATGTTTGGGGTTACCAAACAAGGGGTATTGACCCTTATAAGGATGTTTTAGTAAAAGCAAATTTTAAGTTAAGGTGATATTTATATACAACAATTAAAAGAATCTAGGGTGGTTGGGTGTTTCGTCCAAGCAAGGCTGAAATGTTTCGGCCCCATTTTTTTTGGCTTTTTTTCATTCGAAAAAAAAAACGCGTTTTTTACGGGTTAAAGTGAATTTTTTTCTTTCTAAAAACAGGTCATTATATAATTTAATAAAATACTAAGGACTGAAATGTAATTAAATAAGGCCAAAATGAAAAAAAAGGGACTTGAGCGCAAAAAAAAAAGCCCCTGACACGAGCCTGAGCGTGTGGGGCCTACATGCTGCGTGTTAGGGGCTGCTCTCACTCTCTTTGATGGCGCGTGCATTCCCTACCTTTTTTTTTTTTTGTTTTTTTTCTCCTTTCTTTTTGTCTCTTTCTTTTATTCAATTATTTTTCAAACTTTCTTTTTTAATTTCTTTTCTTCGTCTATTTTTATTTTAAATTCTACATTTTTTTTTAATTCTTTTATCACTCAAAATTTTTTTATTTCTCTTTTAATATCACAATATATATTTTTTATTTTCTTACCTTGTTTTATAAATTTTTATTTTGTCTTCCTATTTAAAAAATTATTTTTTACTATATTTTTAAAGGGTTTTTTGTACCTATGGGCTATGGCCCCTGAACTTGTCACATTTTACACTTTGGCACCCTATTTTTTTTTTTTACTTTTTTATTTTGTGTTAACCTCTCTGAATTTGAAAATCGTTATTACCCCAAATTGAAAACGTCCGTTCGAAATTTGACGGAATTGTGCACGTGATTTGCACATGAATATCTATTTAGGGCTAATTTTGTCATTTGATAACAAAAACACAATAAAAAATAAAAAAATAAAAGCCTTCCCAACACAAATTAATTTTTCTCTTTCTTCCTCTTCCTCAACCACCAACAACAATATATTCAACAATATACCAGAAATTCGAGGAGAGAAGAAATAACCCAAAAAAAATCAAAATATAAATTCCAACGCAGACAAAGTTCCAAACTTTAACAACACTCAACCAAAGAATAAACACACATCTACATACATACATCACCGAATATATATATATATATATATATATATACACATACAAATATTGCATTTATATAAACACACTCTTCTGAACCATACTTCTTCTTGTCTCTTGAAAAATTCTTGCCAAGTTCAAAAACCTGATTATCGAAATCCCCAAATTAAAACCACCAAACACTCTAATGAAAATTATAGCACCATTACATACTACAAATTATAGCCAAATGAAACCATAAATCATGCTTTAGCACGGAAATTCTTATTCAATTCCAAACACCAAGCAAAAACGAGAAATGCCTCTAATGAGCAAAAACCAGAGCCATACCTCGGCGACGAGTCCTGTGGCTAGACGGAGACGGGCAAAACTAGGCGGCGAATCAAACGCCGGACTCATCATCGCAGCAAGCCGAGCCCCACATCTGAGTCAAACGCCGCCGCCGAGAACCTCAAAACTACGATACGGTCTGGAATTTGGAAGGACTCTGATGGCTTCCTATGGATCACGCCCGCCCGCCTCCGACGATACAGATCCACGCCGAGAGCGAGAAGTGCGTGCAACAATGAAGCATGCTCCTCGAACGATTTTGTCGGAAGCTCGGACCGGACTCGGCGAGAAGCTCAGCAGTGGCAGCGGCGCACTTGAGCTGGACCGGACTCGGCGAGAAGCTCGGCAGCTGCAGTGACGACGGCGAGAGCGCGTCCATCGGCAACGGAGGAAGCGGCGGCGACGGCTCCGACGCCGGATCCAGTGCGTGGTCGCCGAGGCGTCAGCGGTGAGTAGAATTGCCGGGGGCACAATGGTGTTGTGGTTTTAGTTGTGTGAAATGACCAGATCTCTCCTCGTCTACCAACTCACGTGCGCGCACGAGGGTCATTCCGTCTTTTATTGGACGGGCGTTGCGCATGAGGGTCATTCCGTCTGTTATTGGATGAACGTTACCAATTTAAGACTAATTTTTAACATTTTTTAAATTCAGGGGTTAATATAAAAAGAAAAAAAATGCCGAAGTATAGAAAGTAGAAACCCAAAAAATTGAAGGGCCATAAGTGCAAAAAATCCTTTTTTAAATGGTAAAAATTTTATAATGTTTTTTTTCTTTAATTTTTATTTATTTCATAGTTTAATAAATAAATAAAAAACAAAAAACTTATATGTTAAGCACGTGTTCAAAAACTAGTAAAGAGAGAAAAATAGTGTGTTACCCATTCAAAAAGAGCAATGCTACACATATTAAGGTTTTTATTAATTTTTTTAATACAAATTTATGTGTTATATTATTATTGATGAGTGTTTTATTAACTTAATAGAAAGATTTGATATTTAGCCAATTAAAATAGCACATCAACTACTGCATGAATTGATATTTACCCCTTGTTTGGAGGAATCATTTTACTCATTCTATTTTATTTTTTGGAATAGAAAAATAAGTTGAAGAGTGGTTTAGAAAATTATTTGAAATAATTATAAAATTATTTAATTTTATTAATTTTGAAATGATACAAATAGTTGAGATTTAAGGATATTATCTAAGAATTGTAAAAATTAAAAAAATGATTGAAAAAAATAAAATAAATGAAAAGAATTTTACAAAGATTTAAAAAAATTAAAAAAATAAAATAAAATAAAATAGAATGTAATGAGTGAAATAATGAAAAAAAAAAGTTTAAAAAGTTGGTAGAAGAGATTACATGTCTAGCGTTATTCGTTCAAAAAATGTCTCCGTGACTGGTAATCGTTCGCGACTCCGAACCAGATTTCTATGCCCTGTCTCTAGCTCTCTCCAATGGCGTGGTGACCGACTCGGTGTTATTTCAGTCTCAGCTGGGCTTTTTGGCTTCTTAGGGCAAACCAAAATGGAGGCAAAAGACGATTCAACGCAACCTTCAATCCAACCTCGCGCTTCTCTCAAAACCCAACAACCTCTCTTCCACAACTACGACGTTTGGAAACGCAAGGTCACAATCACTGTGTCATATTAGATTTTTTTTTTTTAATGTGTAATCGTCGAAATATTTTTGTTCGTGTCTTTCATGGATTACTTAATTCCAAAGTACTTTTTTGTGTGTTTGCATTTTAGCTGAGAGAAAACTGTTTCCAAAGAGTCAGAGAAGATAGAAAAGCGCCTGCTTTGGAAGATGAGAGCGCTTCCCAATTCTCAGCATCTCAATTTTGATTCGAATAAGGTAATCGTTCTTGATTTAATATCGTAAGAGAGCGTTTCGTATTGTTTTTCAATTTATCCTATTGGGTTGTACTGTACAAATATGTACAAAATGGTTCTTTGTTTTAAGATATAATAGGGTAGATAATACATTTTGATGCAGAGTTTTTACTTGGTAATGCAATTTTTATTGTATTGTTTAAAATAGGATGGTTTGACCATACCAAATTTTGGGCTTATACGGTACACCAAATGCACCCTAAAATTTGGTTCTTGGATCGTATTTGTATTTCAAGCGTTGATTTCTTCGCGTTGTGCTCGTTCTGACATTCATTGGGTACAACGTAGTTTGGAAAATTGTATGAGCTTGCATTTCCTTTGGAGACATGGTTACCATTTACGCCATATGTAAATCGAGAGTTTCACTTTTGAACCCAAAGATAATGCTTGTGGTAATTAACTTTTGTTGTGGCTCAGTGGTGCTTAATGAACGCATTCCAAATCCCAAGCAACTTCATGTGCGAAGATAGTGGTTGTTATTGTTTTGAGAGGCCAACTTAATTTGTGAGAGGCCGACTTAATTATGTTCAGAAAATTTTCCAATCATAAACTATATATGAATTTTCCTATCAATTTGGAGCTTTTTTGGCTTAGATGCCAAAATTGAGTCCACCCGCATTCTCTTATTCTTTGCCTGTGGCCCAAAAAGTTTGCTTTGCCAACACAACATTTGGGCAGTCCCTTTCACTCTATTTGTCATTGTGAATTAGGCTTTCTTTCTTATGATTTGGTGCCGTTATAGCTTTTGTTTTGGGCTCTATGGTTGGAGAAAATAGTAGAATATTTGAAGAACAAGAAGAAACAAGCATAGTTGAGTTGTGGGATGGGATTAAGTTTTAGTTACCATTATCAATTTATTTACCAATTGATCAATGTTTAAGCCGTTTTCAGGATCCTATTGTGTCAGTACTTGTAATGCTTTGTCTATCTAGGTCAATTTCTTGTCTACACCTATTGAATTGTCTTTTTATTCTTTTCTTCAGGGTTTGATTCAGTCTGCTTTTGAGGATATAGTTTCTGATGAAATAAATAAATTGATGGACTTATCAGCCAATGACAATTTGAAGTTATCAAATTCTGTTACTGAGGTTGACGATGTGTTGTGGGAGTATGATGGTCTTCCTGATGCTTATGTAGGAGATTGTGAAGAAATGTTGTTAGAAATGCAGCGCATCTTTTATGAGGATCTCAAGAGAGAATCAACTACGAAAGGTAAAAACTTAAGCATGTAAGCGTCTCTAGTATTCACTGTACCAAAAATTATTTCTTTGGCAATTCAGTGATGTGGTGAAGAGTTTTCTAATGTAAAGTATGATTAGCTGAAATTGATGAAAGCATAAGTATTTTCAGTGTGTCAATAAGCTACGTCCTTCAATCCAATGAGTTATTTAGGCGTCAGGGCTATAGTTGGCTTTTATTAGTATTACTTTTCTCCTTTAATGATTCCCATATACTTTAAGCTTCATTGTGACCTTAATTGTGTACCCAAGACCACTTCTTCGTACTGGGCAAGGCTAAGGGTTATAAGGAAATAGAGATGTTAATATTTCTGATTGTTCATCTAGTGTTCAGTTTTGGCCACTAGAACTCATTTGTCTTGTTCATAGGAGCAGTGTAGAAACACTTCTATTAGAATTTGGAATCACCAAATTGATTTATAATGTTTTGTTATACATTCCTCCAGAAGCTGATTATTTTAGCTTAGGCCTTACCAACAACTACTTCCTCTTATGAGCATTGATGTTCACTCAGCTTCTTTCAGAGCTGGAAAATTATGTTGAAACGTGGGAAGACGAAGAAGATGAACACTTGGCACGGTCAGTTTATGAGCACATGCAACTTAATGAGAAGCAGGTAATACACCAAATGTATGAGGGCCTTATGTTTGTACAAATTTTGATGATCATACAAAGTAGTTAACTATTTTGCAGATTTAAGTCATATGGGTAATAATAATTTACAATCTAGATGTTCAATTGGTGGAGTTTGATTTAGAATTTGACATCTTATATAGGAGACTTTATACTTTAGAATTTATTACTAACTTAAATGGTTCGATATAAAGATTGTAGGCTCACATTTACAAGAATTTGCGATTCTATATGCTTATGGTCTTCCCTCAGGTTTCTGTCCCATCTTTGTTACAACACTCTCTTGCACAAGTCTTAATGCTACTAATATGATCCTTATAAATGACGAGGATAAAATATTTTTGATTTCAGCTGACATGGAACTTATGATTGGGCACCCAAAGTAAAAAGGAAAAGAAAAGAAAAAGAGAGAGAGAGTGGTAGGACCAAAAACCAGATTAGGTATTATGTAGAGACATAGTGAATTTCACTGTGACTTGTCTAAAACTAGATAAATTCGAGTAAGATCTTTTGGCCTAATACCCTACTTGCATGATAGTGGAATGGAACACAAACAAAGTCAAAATTCTCGAGGATCGAACATTGTTCTTGTCCTTATACATACGAACCTTCCAATCTATCCTATTATGGCGTGTCTTGATTTTAAATGCTATATGAGTTTGCATGGAGCGTAGTGTCGGATCGAAGGTCGAGTTTGAAGAGAGTCAGCAGAGTAATCAAGGACCAGTTAGAATTGCTTTGGACTGCAGAAAAAAACTTGCGACTAGTGTGTTTGGTATAAAGTGTTTAGAAGTACTTTTCGCAAAAGCCAATATACTTTATGGTTATTTTGAGAAGCTAGTTTTCTAGCTTTAGACTTCTGATTCTGCTGTTAAATCATCCATAAGTAGTAGTGTTACTTCTTACTAAAATGGATAGGGTCAACGAAAGGTCTTATGTCATAATTATTTAAAACCAAACTGTCAAGGGAACTTCAAGCTAGGTTTTTCACCTTGAGGACGACTTGGATTCCACAGGGCACCCATTAGAAGGCTCATGTGTTATATCATTGCCAAGTAGGCTACCTCGACTAATTTTATTGGTGTAGTCCCCTTGGATTCTGTTACGTAATTGAAACTTGCTTTGCTGTACTTTGTTTCTAGCTGTCTTGGTTAATAGTTTATTTTTTGGATTTTGATCGAGCTTTTCATTCTCATGCCAGTGTCACAACTGAGTCGTATATATCCTTTCGGACTTCTTGTTTATATTTCCTTTTCCTTACCATCACGGTGTAAAATTTCTGTTTCTTCTCCTTCTTCTTGTGATCTCCAAAAACACTTTACCTCTGCTTTTCTCCTATATACTCTTTCAACTGATTTATTTCTACCAGTAATCTTTCATTTTTTTCTCTCTTTCTCCAATGATGAAAATAGGTAATAATGTGTCTGATTTGATTCTATGGTGTTCATGCTAGCGGCAGGATGTGATTTGGTGTCCCGTTTGTAAGAGAGGCGACTTGCAAGAGAGTGATCATCTTATACATTGCGCTGTTTGCAATCTCCGGCTGAAGAAGGGTGATGAGGTAGTTCAATGCTTCAATTCATTTATGCTCATAATTCCCAATTCCATTACTGGAATTTACTCAGTTTATTGTTTTCTTATGAAATTTTTTGTATGCTCCTATTTTATGGAAGTAAAATTAGTATATGTGGCTTTTTTTTTTTCAGTGTGTCAGCTTGAAATTGCAATTAGGTCCGTAATTATGTTCTACTGCATATTTCGATCATGAACAGAACAATATTTTTTATGTCATATTTTATTTTGCTGTTTTCCGAAGTCACAATAGAGGTAGTGACACTGTATCAATGAAATGTTGTTTTTACAATCACAAGTTCACAACGAGGGTAGTTGCAGTTGTTTGTTGAGAAGTTTTATCGATGAGATAAAGTGTTGTTTTTACTATCACAAGTTCACAACGAGGGTAGTCGCAGTTGTTTGTTGAGAAGTTTTATCGATGAGATAAAGTTTTGATCACTTATTGTCTGTGTATAGAATAAATTTATTTTATCCATATATTTGAACTGCTGAGATGGTCTCCTTATAGTCATAACCCTATCTTGATGCAGATTCATATGGTTGGTAAAACAGTCATGTATTCATATTGCTGTTAAAACAGTCATGGATTATATGCAATTTTTTAGTTTCGAATTTTGTTTTCTAACTTTCATTGTAAGAAAACGGCATTTTGATGAAATTTCTTGCTACATGTCCTTAAAATTATATATCAAGAGAAAATAGTAGATAAAAGCTTAGTAGGACTTTACTATACCTTTGATGTATATTTTTCCTTGAGTTTCTATGTTGCTTTTACGCCACTTATCCTTATTATCTTCCTGTTCATTTCAGGTTAATTTGGCGCTACTAAAGGTTAGGCTAGCAGAAGTTCATGCTGAACATCTTGACCGTGGTTGCGCATTGATGCCTAAGTTTTGCATCGAGACTAGGTTTGATATGACTGCACTGTACATTATTTGTATTGATTGTAGTACTTTCGAGGTAGTAATATAAAGGCCTTTGTTTCATACCACTTTCATCTTTTGTTCCTCTGTTGCTATTTATTTTTAGGCATATTTTTTGAATATCCAAAGTTATAAAACAATCCTTTTGTTGCTTCCTTCCGATTTTAAATTTTCTATGGCCTAGAAAATATTTGATCGAATATTGTTAGGTACAAACATATCTTTGATATACTAGCATCAGTAACTCTCATGTTGGACCAGACATTCTCATCCCTAAAACTTTAAGATCGGAAGATCTAGATACTTGAAACAAAGGAAGAAGATGCGGTACAAGATTACAAATAAATAATGGAAAATACATACATTACTTAAAGGCAAAATAGTTCCAAACCATAATGAAAACTACATAAATTAACCAAAGGCAAACTTGGACCAACAAACATAAAAATAGAATATTAAATTTCCAAGTCACTGCTAGAGTAAACCTTTGGACTATTGCAGTTTTGTGGTATCAGACCGATATCAACTATCTCAACCACTTTGTGGAGCAAAGCTGTTTTGACAAACTGATTCAGGTTCAGTTCTCCCCCAAATCTGCCATTGGTTGGTCTTTTTCCTGTGATTATCTCTAACAAGAGAATTCCAAAGCTGTACACGTCTCCGTTGGTTGAAACCTTGCTTCCCGTGCCATATTCTGCAACTCAAACAAGTTGTACAAAATCTGAAACTAAACATTTCTGAAATAAAGTCTGATTCTAAAGCATTGAAAACACTAGAATAATTATAAGGAATGGAAAAATTTACCAGGAGCTGCATATCCGATGGTTCCTTTTATTCCAAAGGAGCTACTGTGATTTCGGGATATTTCATCAATGTCCTCTGAAAGAATCCTTGACAAGCCAAAATCACCAACGTGAGCAGTCATGTCATGGTCAAGAAGTATATTGCTCGGCTTCAAGTCGCAATGTATGATTGCACTTTCGTTGTCGTTATGAAGATAATCCAAAGCAGAGCCAACATCAATGACAATATTTAGTCGTTGAGACAAAGATAAACTCTCTGTGTTCTCACTCCCAGTACGTGGAAGTGGATGCAACCAATCTTCAAGACTCCCATTAGGCATGAATTCATAAACCAAGGCTTTGAACTCGTTACCTTGGTAATTGTGAACGTGTAAATTAGTAGATTAGATTTTATTTTATTTTATTCCTTTATTTATTATTCTGTTGCTTAGCTTCCTATAGTTTAGGAAAGTAGTTATCCTAGCTATTAGTGTATATTTAAAATAGAAGCAGTAGTGTAAACGTGTATTAGAAAGTATTCTTTCAGAAGAATAAAATTGCAGCGTATTTTCCTACTCTTTTCTCTTGTGAGCTTTTATGGTATCAGAGCAATTTGAAAGCCATTAGAGTTGAGAGAAATCATGGATGTTTCTGGAGCAAACAGAGGCGACGGTTCTGAGGTGGCCTCGGACACCTCTCAACCTACCTCTACCATTGCTCCTGCTGCCTCTTCTGACCACCATTCCCTTTCCCTTCAAATCACCTCCTTTAAACTCAATGGACGAAATTTCCTTCAATGGTCTCGCTCCGTTCAACTAGTTGTTCGTGGAAAGGGCAAGATCGGCTATCTTGATGGCTCTCTTCCCCAGCCGGATAAATCTGATCCTTCTTTTCCCTCATGGGATATTCACAACTCCATGGTAATGTCTTGGCTTATCAACTCCATGGAGGAATCCATTGCCGAACTCTATCTGCTTTATCCCAGCGCCAAAGCTATCTGGGATGCTGTTTCTTTGGCATATTCAGACCTCGAGGACTCTTCCCAGATGTTTGATTTGCGTACCCGCTCTCGTCTATTGCGCCAAGTCGACACCTCCGTCACTCATTATTTCAACAGCTTGAAGAAACTGTGGCAAGAACTCGATCTGTTCAATCAACATCAGTGGCACGATCCGAATGATGCTGCTATTTATCAAAAGATTCTTGCCAAGGAGCGTATTTATGATTTTTTGGCAGGTCTCCATCACTCTCTCGATGATGTTCGTGGGCGAATCCTTGGCTCCAAGCCATTGCCCAGCCTTGATGAAATATTTGCTGAAGTTCGTCGTGAGGAGCAACGGCGACGTATTATGCTCGGTCCTTCCTCCGCCACCTCTTCCTCCGAAACGGTGGCGATGGCTGCTCGTCAGTTCGCTGATAATCGGTCTCGGAAGCCCCTGTGGTGTGACCATTGTCAAAGGCCTCACCACACTAAAGCCACTTGCTGGAAACTCCATGGTAAACCCGCTGATTGGGTTCCTAGTCGCCTTCGACACTCTGATGGTAAAGGTCTGCAGGCTGCGTCCAAATCAGCCCCTGCCCCGTCCTCTTCTTCCGCCTCTGATTCACCTTCCGATGCTCCGTTCTCCAAGGCCCAGCTTGAACATCTTAGTAAGCTCTTCCCTCCTCCAAATATGCAACCGCCCAGTTCCTCTCACATGGTGCAGCAAGGTATCTCTTTCTCCGGTTTATCACAAATAGGTGAGCCTTGGATAATTGATAGTGGCGCCTCCGATCATATGACCGGCAATCGTCGTTTATTTTCTACCTATCAGTCTTGCTTCAACGGTCGTTGTGTTAAAATTGCGGATGATTCTAATGTTCGAGTTGCTGGTGTTGGTTCAATTTTTCTGAGCCCTACTCTAACTCTCCATAATGTTCTCCATGTGCCTACTTTTTCCTGTAACCTTTTATCTATCAGCAAGCTCACTGCAGATTCTCAGTGTACTGTTGAGTTTAATTCTACTTCGTGTTTGTTTCAGAACCGGACATCGGGGCAGAGGATTGGGAGTGCTAGGGAGGTTTCTGGATTATACTACTTCGAGCGAGATGCTTCTTTCGGTGGGAATTGTCAAGTGGCTGCTCGGGGTTCTTCGGTGTCGCGTCGTCAACGTATTATGTTACTTCATTGTCGTCTAGGTCATCCTAGTTTTCTTTATTTACGTCGTTTATTCCCTTCCTTGTTTCGTAATAATGACTCATTTTATTGTGAGATTTTTCAGTTGGCAAAACATAAACGGGTTCCCTTTCCCCCTCAACCTTACTGTGCCTCAAAGCCATTTGCTTTGATTCATAGTGATCTTTGGGGTCCTTCCCGTATTGGCACTTTGGTTAATAAAAGATGGTTTCTTTCCTTTATTGATGATCATACTCGTGTTTGTTGGATTTATTTGCTCAAAGAAAAATCTGAAGTTGAGTCTACCTTTGAGAATTTTCATTCCCTTATTCAGACACAATACAATTCTCGCATTCAAATTCTTCGTACTGATAATGGCACCGAATTTTTTAACTCCACCCTTAATCAATTTTTACTGAAAAATGGTCAGATTCATCAAAGCTCGTGTGTTATTACCCCTCAACAAAACGGTATCTCAGAAAGAAAAAACCGTCATCTCTTGGAAGTCGCTCGTTCCCTTTTGTTTACTGCCAATCTTCCAAAAAAATTTTGGGGTGATGCGATTCTCACCGCGTGTTATCTAATTAATCGTCTTCCCTCTCGAGTTCTCAATTATAAAACACCATTAGATTGTCTCCGTGATTTTTTCCCAGAGTCTCGTTTATTCTCCGAGTTAGAGTTTCGTATTTTTGGGTGTACGGCATTCGTTCACAATTTGGACCCTCATCGTGGGAAGTTAGATCCCCGTTCTCATAAGTGTGTCTTTCTGGGCTATTCTTCGACCCAAAAAGGGTATCGGTGTTATTCACCTGAAAAAAACAAATATTTTGTGTCTCGGGATGTCACGTTTTTTGAAAATCAATCCTTTTTTTCCCAAAATTCTCGTTAGGGGGAGATCTTAGGTGACTCTAATTTTTGGGATATTTTTCTTCAAATTCCTGATCCACTGTCAGTTCAAAATTCGCCTCCTCAAAGTCAGCCCCAAAGTCTCGGTCACCAATTAAATTTACAGCCCACAAATCCAAATTTTCCCTTAGATAATTCCACGTGGGAATATTTTTGGGATATATCTCCAACAAACTCTATCCCTCTAAATCAGGAAAGTCTTGATACTAATAATACAAAGTCAAATCCTATGCCAACCGTAGTAACCAGTCCTATTTTTCATCCCACAAATTCTGCTCCACATCCTCAAATCGTGAAAATTCCAATTCTGAGTCAACCTGATCCTATTCCTCCTCAACCAACCGAAATTAACTCCATTAATTCTCAGCAAAATCCGTCCACATCATCTGTGTCTAATATTCAGCCACAACAACTGTTACAGCCATTTGACTTGACCTACTCGAGAAGAAAAAACTCGCAGGAGGATGTAGTTTCAGAACTTTCCAACATTCACGAATCTGCTCCTATGCCTGGTTTAGAAACAGAGGTAAATGAACTCGATATCCCATATTGCACTCAGAAAAGGTTCTAGATCATGTACCAAACACCCAATCTCAAATTTCCTCTGTTATGATCACCTCTCACATGCTATGAAAGCCCTTGTTACTCATCTTTCAGAAACAGAGGTACCAAACACCATACAAGAAGCTTTGTCAAACAGTGAATGGTCAAAAGCTGTCATGGAGGAGATGAAGGCACTTGAAAAAAATGACACGTGGGAGGTGGTACAACGACCAGCAGACAAAAATACAGTAGGGTGTAAATGGGTCTTCATAGTAAAGTACAACGCTGATGGAACAATTGAGCGTTACAAGGCAAGGCTAGTGGCTAAGGGGTATACGCAGACCTATGGGATTGACTACGAGGAGACGTTTGCACCGGTTGCTAAGGCTAATACAATTCGAGTTTTACTATCTTTGGCGTGTAATTTGAACTGGCCTCTATTTCAACTAGATGTGAAGAACGCCTTCCTAAATGGTAAACTTGACGAAGAAGTGTTTATGGATTTGCCTCCGGGGTTTGAAACTATCGAGAACAAGGGGAAGGTGTGTCGTTTAAAAAAATCGCTCTATGGTTTAAAGCAATCACCTAGAGCCTGGTTTGAGAAATTCACTAGCACTATTCGACAGTATGGATACACGCAAACTCACGCTGATCATACGCTGTTTTTCAGACGACATGAAGGGAAAATCAGCATTATAATCGTTTACGTAGATGACATTGTTCTAACCGGGGATGATATGGTGGAACTTGACAACATTAAGAAGAGGCTCTCTCACACCTTCGAGATGAAAGATCTGGGACATCTACGCTATTTTTTGGGGATGGAGATTGCTCGAAGTAAGGCTGGAATCTCGGTTTCTCAGAGAAAATACACCTTAGATCTCCTCAAAGAAACCGGACTGATGGGATGCAAGCCAGTGGATACTCCAATGGACCCAAATAATAAACTTTCAAGCTGTCAAGATGATGAACCGGTAGATAAAGGGAGATATCAACGCCTGGTTGGAAAGCTGATTTATTTGGCTCATACTCGACCAGATATTGCCTTTGCTGTAAGTTGTGTAAGCCAGTTTATGCATTCACCTTCAGCCAAACATATGGAGGCAGTAATCAGAATACTTAAGTATCTAAAGGGTACTCCGGGGAGAGGTTTATTCTTTACAAAGAATCTGGACAGAGGTATTGAGGTGTTTACCGACGCTGATTGGGCAGGTTCCCCTGATGACAGGAGGTCAACCTCTGGAACTGTTCGTTTGTCTTTGGCAATTTAGTTACATGGAGAAGCAAAAAGCAATCGGTTGTGGCTAGAAGCAGTGCCGAAGCAGAATTGAGATCCACGGCACTTGGGATATGTGAAGTTCTTTGGTTAAAACGTCTATTGGAAGAATTGGAAATAGTGGTGCAAAAGCCTCTCAGAATTCATTGTGACAACAAAGCAACGATATCTATTGCACACAATCCAGTTCACCATGATAGAACAAAACATATAGAAGTTGACAGGCATTTTATCAAGGAAAAAATTGATGAAGGGATTATCAAGGTGGAGTACGTGTCAACGCTTGAGCAGACAGCAGATATTCTAACTAAGGCCCTGTTTAGACCTTTGTTTGAGAAGTTTGTAAGCAAGCTTGGCATGTTCAATTTGTACAGCCAAGCTTGAGGGGGAGTGTGAACGTGTAAATTAGTAGATTAGATTTTATTTTATTTTATTCCTTTATTTATTATTCTGTTGCTTAGCTTCCTATAGTTTAGGAAAGTAGTTATCCTAGCTATTAGTGTATATTTAAAATAGAAGCAGTAGTGTAAACGTGTATTAGAAAGTATTCTTTCAGAAGAATAAAATTGCAGCGTATTTTCCTACTCTTTTCTCTTGTGAGCTTTTAGTAATCGATGCTCGAGCATGCAGTTATGACTTTTAGGAGATTCCTGTGTCGTATTTTTCTGAGAGTTTCGCATTCAGCCATGAAACTCTTGGAAGCTCCCCTCCTCTCTAGGTTGAATACCTTCACCGCAATCGGTGTTTCTTGCGTTTCGAGAATTCCTTTATACACAGAGCCGAAACTGCCGGCACCAATCAGGTTATCTGGAGAAAAACCATTGGTTGCTTTTAGGAGCTCTCCATACGCGATGTTCACAAATGGATCACTAGACAGAGGTTGTGAAGGTCCTTTTCGATTATTCTTAAACCAGAAAGTGATCAGAACACATAATAGCAAGCACACTCCCAATAAGCCACAGAGTACAGAAATTATCACTTTGCTAGTGAGAGACAAATTGTTGCCTGAGTGATCTTTCTTAAAGCATGCTTGTAAATGTAGTTCTGGTATGCCTCCACAAAGCTTGTCATTACCGAGAACTGAAATTGCAGTCACATTATTAAAAACACCTCCTATCGGTACCTCATCATCAAGATCATTGAAGGAAAGGTTCAACATTGACAGGAAGACTAATGTGGCAAAGTCTTTTGGAATACGTCCAGAAAGGTTATTGTGTGAAAGATCCAATTCCTCAATACCTCTCAACAAAGAAAGCGATTCTGGAATAGTTCCTTCAAAGATGTTGTTACCCATATAAAGCCCTCGTAAGCTTGTACAGTCTCCAAGACTGCTGGTAATGTTCCCGGAAAGCTTATTATGAGAAACATCCAATCTAACAAGGCTTTTCAAGTTACCAACTTCGGGAGGAAGAGTACCAATCAAGTGATTTCCGGATAATGTTAGAGATATTAGCATAAATGGGAGGGCAATAAAGTCTCCTGGAATAGTCCCTTTGAGGTTATTGTCTTGAAGTTGCAATACGAGCAAGCTCCGGCAGTTTCCGAGAGTCGGAGGAATGCTTCCGTTGAAATTGTTCCCATTTCCCAGAGTTTGCTTAACAATGTAAGATTGCCGAAAGAGGAAGGAATTTCACCAGAGAGTTGGTTACTAACTAAGCCCAGTTCTTGTAAATTACGAAGTTTGCCAAAAGTTGTGGGGATGCTTCCATTTAACTTATTCTCAGACATGGCTACTTTATTTAAGCTTATTAGATTTCCGAAGCTAGCGGGAATTCTACCTGAAATTTGGTTTTTTGCTATGGATAGAAATTCAAGTTGGGTAGAGAGATTTCCTATGTTGCTGGGAAATTCACCACCAATGTTACTATTAACGAACTGTAGTGACCTCAAATTGCTACAATTGGTCAAAGAGGCAAAGAAGTTCATGTCACTGACTCCACCTGATCCAAGATCAGTGTAACTCATCCCTAGCCAGGAAAGGTTTCGCATATATCTAAAGATATCAGGAATTCCTCCGAAGAATCTGTTCCTCGTGATGTCAAATTCTAGGAGGTTTGACCAATTTGAGAATGAAACAGGGATAGGACCATCAAATTGGTTTTCCCATATGCGAAACTTCTGGATATTGGGCAGAGTAAGGCCTATGGTTGGAGGGAAGTGTCCTTGAAGCTTATTGTCAGCAATAAAAAACGCGCTTAGGCGCGACAGATTATAAATAGATTTGGGAATCGTACCTGATAGTCGATTGCTAACAACGTCGAGCAATGTCAAGTTTGCTAGCTGGCCTGCTGGAATCTCTCCCTCCAACTTGTTGTCTGCTATCGAAAGCTCTTTAAGCATCGAAAGATTCCCCAGGTGTGGCGGAATGAGTCCCTCCAGAATGTTTCTCTGAAGAGTTAGTTGTCTCAACTCAGATAAATAGCTGAGCTGAAAAGGAATTTGGCCCGAAAAGTTGCTTTGGCTCAGTTGGAGGACTCTCAGTTTAGAAAGCCTTGACAAGTTAGTCGGTATTCGTCCTTCGAACGAGTTCTGACTCAAAACCAAGGCCCGCAGCCTGAACAAGTGGCTGATTTGCTGCGGCAGTTCTCCTCGGAAACTGTTGTTGGAAAGATCAACAATTCGAAGGAAACTGAGGTTGCCAATAGAAGGAGATATGTGGCCTTTCAAGTTCTGCAAATTCAAGTCCAACACCGTGACTCTTTGGTGCGTATGACCGCACAAAACGCCATTCCATTGGCAAAATGGGAGAGAGTCGTTCCACGAGCTTGTGAACCCGAAAGGATCATCAGTGATCTGAGCCTTGATGGCAAGCAAGGCAAGCTTGTCTGTCTCATTACTTGCAGCCATAATGATCCCACATAGGATTGGAAGAGCAAGAACATGAAGAGAGAAAAACTGGAAAGCAACCATTTTGAATAGGGAGGAGGGCTAGAGAATGCGTTGTTCTTTTCTCTTCATTTATTTTTATTGATATATATATATATATATATGTATATATATATATATATATTTTTTTTTATTTACAAGAGAATCAAGAGATAATAATGCATGGTTTAAAGTCTTCTTGCCCAATGACTGGGGTCTGGGGTCTTACTGGTCAACTTTAGTAAACTTTAAAGTCTTCGTGCTTGCTTTTTGGTATAAAGTTTTCTTTTTCTTCTTCTTTTTTTTTTTTTTAAACGAAGAGAATCGTGTCATGTGAAAATGGAATTATAGGTGTGCTTTTTTTTTTTTTTTTTTAAATGTTTGAAAACACTAGGGCATGTTTGGCAAATGGGTTTGAATCCATCTTGGGCAATTCAAACGACTTTGTCAATCTAAATCGTCGTTTGGTAACTTTTTTTTGGATAAAATCCAAATGAGAAAAAGTCATTCAAACCCTTCAAAATCAAATTCTTCCCCCCCTCAAATTTCAACAGTTTGAATCCATTTTGAATAGTATTTTTTGATTTGACATTTCAACTACTCTTTTTATTACTCAACATCACACATTTCACATCTACCCAAACAACAATCCAAATAATATTTTCAAATAAGATTATTTGACCCAAACAACAATTTAAATTTTTTGTTCAAATTATTCAATTTAAATTTTCCAATTCAAATTGCCACAGTTTGAACCCGTTTGCCAAACGACCCCTATATATAGAAAGAGAAGGAAAATTTTGGCCAGTTCGAAATCATATTTGTACTGTAATACAACTTATGCTGCTATCTGTAAAAAAAAAAAAAAAAAAAAATGGGACTGGAGATTATAATGTTTTTGGATTACTGTATTACCATATTTATTATGTGGAAATATATGTCACACAATATAATCTTTCTTGTGTAAGTAGAATGCCAATACAGTTTACTTACCCCCCGTTTGCCCCACTCATTCTACCCATTCCATTCCATTTCATTTTTTCACTTTTTTCAATCCTCCAGACCATTCCATTCCATTCTAATTTTTTTCAACTATTTTTTTCAACTTTCCAAATCTCTATACAATATCTTTAAATCTCTCAACCATTTATACCACCTCGAAATTTGCAAAGTCAAAGTATTTTCCAAACCATTTTCAAACCATTTAGAATGGTCAAAAATGACTAGAATGGTTTTCCCGAACACAAGGTATATTATTTTGAACAATATGCTCCAAAACCAGAAATTAAAAAAAAAAAAGAAAAAAAGAAAGAGAATAATATGTTATTTGTTACAAATCACAATTCTCAATATACATATTTTTATTTCATCTAACAAATAATTACCCTATCGTTTAGACAATTTTTTTCACTAATAATTTTGGTCATATATCATCTATGGAAATAACAATACTAAGAGTATCTCCAATTCAATGTTATTTTAGTGTGCTAATGTCAAAATTTAGCATTTTGAATTAAAAAAAAAATCACTCAATGCAATGCTATTTGGGGTGCTAAATTTAGCAAATGCTATTTTTGGTGTCAAATTTGGTACTAAGTAAAACATAATGCTGACCGGAAAAAGCCCCACCGATGGTACATTCGGAGATGGACTTAACTTTATTAAAGTTTGTCAAAGCAGTTTTTCCCAGCAAAGTGGTTGAGATTGTTGATCATGGCTTGATTCCGAAAAGGGACACCGATGAAGTATATCGCAGCAACACGCAAGGGCTACCAAGAAGAGAGAAAACTCTGGAGTGCTTAGGTTCTTTACTTAGGATCGGAGTCATGTGTTCAGAGGAATTACAGGCAACTGAAAAGAAAATATTGCTACTTGAAGATGGAAGGTCCAGAATTTCACAAACTCTCCTGATTTTATCGTAGAAATTGTGCTCAATCTAGTGAATAACCTTACATGGATTATTATGCATATCTGATAGCCCGAATCATCTAAGAAGCAAGCGGAGAATTAGTTTCTTGTTATGTCTGCTCTAAAGTCTTTTTCCAAGTTTTTCCTCATCATATATATAAGAAACTTATTGAAGTCTCTTTTTCAGATATTTTGTTGCTCTGTGCTAGTCTTTGGTGTTATTTTTGCTTATGTAGTATTTGATAAACTAAGGCTAAGTTAGTATATTTTCCTCCGAAATAGTAGTATTTTCTTTGGAACTTCATGTTCATGTTTTAAGTTTTTGGCCATCGTAATTATTATGGATTAGAACTCGTGCGAAACTGAGATAAACAGAGATCAAGAATTAAGTTATCAAGATGTACCAACATATTCAAAGAAAGAAACACAAAGTACCAAACTTAGTTTACTAGGCATTTTCAGTTTTCACAGCATAGAATCATCAAATCAATGGAACAAAAAAACTTTCTACTTTTTAACTCTTGTACCATTCTAACTCTTTCAACTTGCTCTATTTCTGTCCTGTTTCCAACTTTGTTGGCCTATCAAGAGAACATAAGGAATTTCTCAACTTGAGCTAAATGGCATTATAGTATAGTCATCCATAGTTACACTAAGAGGAGAGAGAGAGATAAGAAAAGCCAAAAAGATGAGTGAGAGCGAGAGGAGAGAGAGAGAGAGAGAGGGAAAAAGAGCAATAGTGGGACCTGCCACTTCACTCCCA
The DNA here is from genome assembly GCA_018132145.1 of Boehmeria nivea var. tenacissima. Lineage (NCBI taxonomy): Eukaryota > Viridiplantae > Streptophyta > Magnoliopsida > Rosales > Urticaceae > Boehmeria > Boehmeria nivea. Next base: position 8,189,193 of record CM030882.1, read on the forward strand.
GCTTATTACCTGTATTGTCACTCTCTAGTTTGTTATTAGGCTTTTTATAGATCCAAAAAAAGAAATTAAATGTGATGAGAATTTTTAAACCACAAGTAAAAGATGAAGATATCGAGACAAATCTTAAAGACCCATAATATTAGGCCAATTATCAACATGTGACCTAAGGAGACATGATCTAACAAATGTCCCACCAAACCATGACCATGACACACCCATACATAAGATAGGATATTAGAATCATTTTATAATATTCAATATCTCCACCAAAATTGATTCCTTGTTTTTGTGCTTTCATGAAAATCATACAGTCTAATGTGAAGTTTCAAGCATTATGTAACACTAGTTTATTCTCCAAAATTTTCCTAAACAAAAATCAAAAAGAAAAAAAAGGGATAATCCTTCTTCAACTCTGTCCAAAAACTCAAAGTACAAGATGAACTTTTTAGAAGAAAAGAGAAAAAACTGAGTGTAGGTATTTTAAAGGAAAGTAACTGCAAGGAATATACAATGCAGGCAATAAATCACCCCAAAAACACACACCAAAAAAAAACCTCTAAATACAACCAATGAAATTGTAGTCTCATCTGCTATACAAGACTCACATGAATAACAAAAAACAAAAAAACAAAAAAAAAAAAAAAAGAATTTGTAGGTAAATACAAGAGATGGGTTGTTCTTCTTCTCTTTCCTTAAGAGAACAATCCATACTCTCCTTCTCTAATCATGCCAACAAAGAAGCATTACAACACATCTTCTGAAAATGTAGAGCCTTCCCTTTCTCTCTCTAAGGAACTCATCAACTGAACTTTTACAATTATACTTTCTCTTGGACACTCCAACTGTGGCATTTTTCATCTTCATATCTGCCTCAACTCCAAAACATAAAGAAGCTTTGCTATTATTTTTTCTCTTTTTCTTGCGCTTCTCTTACCTTGTTCACTCTTTTATGCACAAGTCTTAGACCAACCTTGCTCTTACTATATAATAAATGGGATTTGGTTTGGGTGTTATGTTTGTTCACCTTGTGATGAGAGAAGTGCTCTTTATAGGGAAGGTAAGTGGGTCCCAGTCAAGGCCAGCTTTCTGGTGGGTCCAAAAGGAAACAAGCATGAAGTGTGATAAAAGACCAATCGATACCAATTTTCTATAAGAAAATGTAATTGTAATGTAGTGTATTTCAAAGCTTAATCTCACCGCCAATTTTTGGTAGTGCTCTCTTAAAGGGTCGTAGCTTTATTTGTCTTGGCAAATTCATGAACCTTTCTTATGCCTTTCTAAAAAATATGTGGGGGTGGTTTTTTGATACTAATCTTTCGTCAACCATATTTGAATTTAAGTCTGCATGACCAGTTTGGAATTATGTTATAGCTTTGCTAACACTTTTATTAACATGAATTCTATGCTAAACTTGCATGGAATATCGTTGGAAGTCATTGCCACGAAAAAACAAAAACAAAAAATAACGAAAATTAACGAGAAAGACTTTCGCAGCATATTTTCTTACAAGCAAGCAATCGTTGCTATATATTGATTTCCTTTTTTTTTGAAGTAACTTTGAGGAATGTGATTAAAACTGAAACGAATAAAAATAGTCTTCAAAATATAAAGCACTAGCAAATCAGCTTATATTATTTGGTTAAAGAGAGGATTTCTCAGTGGGAGACATCCATTAATAAATAATTATTAGTGTATGTCAAATTTATATTGGTTTTTATATGAAATAGTCATTTATTTATGTTAGTTTTCAACATCTAGCCTATGTTTTTATTAGTAAAATAGTCATACATTCGTATCTGAATTTTTGTGACTGCAGTCATTAATTCTTTTAATTCAGTTTTTATTGTTTGTTATAGATAATATTGTCTAAAATTTTGTCACAAATTTTATTTCTTTGGTCATAAAATTTTAGATATTGACCTAATGGCTATTTTATTAATATTTCAAAGCATTGGCTATATTTCTAAAACACATATTGCCAAATGGCTAAATCTTTAACTGACCTAATTTATATTGGGGGCATTATAAAACAAGGTCATTCTTAGTGTCATTTAATAATCTATGCTTCAAGTGGTGTGTTCCACTTATTTCCGCTTTATGCTTGTAGTATAAATTTCAAGGATTAATTTAAAACACAACACATATGAGGCATAAATTATCACTGTGTCAAAATATGAGCATTCATCAAAATCCCATATATATATATATATATATATATATTTTTTTTTTTCATTATCGAGCCTTACTTATTAAGAAGATAAATCTAACAATTTAAATCATTCATAAAAAGTTTTTTCCATTTTGGTCGACTCACTTGATTAAGGCTATTAGGCCCTTATACAGTATATATACATACCAATATACCATGCAACTGGAACACTGAACTCAAACTCCAAGAAATCTCTCTCTCTCTCTCTCTCTCTCTCTCTCTCTGCAACAATAAAGTTATAAAAATGGGTGACGAAAAGCACTCACCTTTGCGCTGGGTGTATATGGAGATTTATCTACCACTACTCGACTAGTAGTGTAGATTATAATCGGCCATGTTCAATTAACACAAGATCTCTTACTCGACTTTGTTTATGTGAGAATTTTTCGCATAGATGAGAAGAATAAAGGTAAAATGAGGCTGATTTTAGCTCATAACAAATGGCTAGTTTATGATAAATGACAAAGTTGAAAGTTTGTTGTGCTACAAGTTAAGGGAAAGAGATATATATAGTTAATAATCCAAAATCAGCTGGATTTTATTGTACATAATAAGGCCAGAGAATCTAGAACAAGATAGAGTAATATATCATCATGTGATAAGAGGATCCCATTATTTATTTACAAAACCAAAAGTTTTGGACCAACACAATATCGAAATTTTGCATAATGAGACCAATAATTACTATTATTATAAGAGCAAGAAATTGCGTGGGCTGTTGTCTGGTACAGCCATGGGGCCAATATAGCACGTGAAGTTCACGAGCCAGGGATGGTCAATGTTCTTGACATGGAAGACAACCTAGTTTATAATTATTTGCAAAAAAAAAAAAAAAAAAAAAAAAAACTAGTTTATAATCACACGTTTTTCAACTACATGTTCCATTTTTAGTTTTGAGTTGAATTACCACCTCTTCTTTGTTCATACGGTGTGGTGTTTGGTCATGATCAATATTTGAAGTTGATCATATAATAATTACTTGCATTAATACAAGAACTAGTAGTAATTGTACTCTCGTGATTTCCTTTTCTTGACGGTTGATAAATAGTAATGAGATAAGACATTTACATCATTCATAACTATCCTCAACAGTTGTTTAAATAGTCCAATCATATGTTTTTTTTTTTCTTTTTCAAAGAAGTCCAATCATATGTTTGTTAGGCAATACGAATTTCATTCAACATACTAAGTTGAACATTATATATAGAATAATTTTCATTGTCCCTTCAACTTGTCGAGGTTTGACAAGTTGGCCATAATTTTTTTAGCAATTGATTTAGTCTTGACAAATTGGTTCAAACTGATGATTTTGCATTGGTACTCTTAAATTACATAGAGTATATGACAAGTAGTGCTCAAGGCCGGTGCAGGCTCCAACATCGCGCTCGGGACCAGCGCAAGCCCCGGGCCTTGCGTTCGAGGAGGACGCAAGTCTGCAGTTGTTTTGGCGAGGGGGGGGGGGGGGAGGGTAGGCGTGGTCCAAGAGGCTGCGATGGCTCGGGGTGTCGATTGGGTGGCGGTCCGCAGGGGCGGTGGACGATAGGAGTGGTGGCGTGGGTTAGGGGGCACGGCTAGGATTTGGTTCTTTTGGGGGAAGAGGGAGAGATAGAGAGAGAGAGGAAAGAGGGTAAATTTTTTTCAAAGGTTTTGTGGGCAAATGAGAATTTTTCCCTCATAAAAATCTATTTTTTAACATTAGGAAAAACCTCAAAATAGTCTATATTATGCAATAGTCTTAGTTTCGTTCTAGAGTTTTTGGAAATTCAAAAATTATTCTTCAATTTATTAAAAACTTCCACGCGATATTTTTCAGTATGAATTTTTCAACGAAAGTATGAAGAATCTTATATATATACTTACAACTTGTAAAATCTACTCACATATTCACGTAAAAATTGCAATAAGAATAGATAACCATTTCTTGAAGTTTTTAAGTAACTTCATGCGATTTTTAAAACTTTCACACCAAAAAAAAAATGCACTAAAACATATTGCAAAATGCAAGGTACATATTTGATAATTTTAATAAAGTGACGGATAAATTGGAAATTCAAATAACACAGACACGAAACTTTACATTCTGTCATCTAACAGATAACATATGTATGAGTTCCGTGACTATCACATGGTGCTTGCTTATTTGGCACTACCATGCAATCTGCGCCAAGTAGCATTACTCTTTGGACACAAGCCTTAAAATAATATTATGGACTTCTCGTACCTCATTAAACTTTTTTTTTTTTTTCATTTTTCAATTATCAACACCTTTCAAATATGGAAATATTTTTAAATATCATTAATGGTGTGCAACTTAAAGATTTAGATGCCACAGTTGACAGAAGTCATATGCCACAGCGGACAGAAGTCATTCTTTTTTTTTTATCATGGACATAGCAATATACATCACTTTTCTTGAAAATTTGCTTCACCAAGCTTGAGGCCATGATCAGAAACTGTTTTTGTCTAGACATCTTAGTTTACTAAATTATCCCAAAATTTTTAATTGATGTAGCTGGTCTAACAATAATTCTATATTTAAACAAGGCATTAAGTTTACTAATCAATCCCAAAAGCGCTTAAACTGATATAAGCTGGACTAACAATAGTTTTATATTTCAACATAGTACTAAGGTCGGAACCAATTTCAATATTTGTTGCCATATTTATGATAGCCTGACTACATCAAAGAGATGACCAGTAATGGGAAACAACAATGATCATAGCTATCTACTCTTGACAGTGTAGCTTTTTGCAGTGAACAAATTTCCTGTAACACGTTTGAATGCTTAAAAAAAAAATAATAAATAAACCCCTTTAAGAACATCACTTGTATCTGCTTACTCATCAAGCAGAAATAGCTGGACCCGCTCTCACTATATAAGCTTTGAAGGTGCGAGAAGTACGGAATAAAAACTCAGGCTTAGTACTCAAAAAAGGCTTCTACTATTGAGGCTGGAATTGGACCCCTACCCAAAATACTTCCACAATTTTTAGAAAAAAGTAACAATTTTTCCGAAAGCAAAACCCATTTTCCCAAAAGTACCAAGGCCCAGAAAAAAGAAAACTACCGAGTAAAAGTGGAATTGAAAGATGAGTGATAAATTCCAGACTGGTAGGTCAACATTTCTCAATAGTCAATAGTGTCTTTCCACACGTGAAATAACCCATACGGGAAAGTATTGGTCTCTGTAACACTGCAAAAACTATTAAGTGAAGTTACAGTTTTTTTTTTTTTGCCACGCTGAAGGACGTTACAATTGGGGCCTGCAAATTTCAAGTCTAGTTAGTGAGTGAGAGCAGATAGTGACTCTTTCTCACTTTGGCCTTATTTGATGCTTCTGGATTCCACTTTTACTTTTATTGAGAATCAGCAGAGTGTTTGATAAAAATAGCTTTTGATCATAGAAAATTTTTCATACTTTACTATGTAGAAACTATTTAAAAAAAATCGACGCATACCATGTTTTTAAATTCTAATATGACTGCCAACAGACAGAATTTTAAAATTTATTTTAGAATTTTGGATTATTTTTCTTAAGAAAATCGAATCATTATTACACAACTAATTCTTACTGCACAGTAAACAACTTTTTCTTTCAGCACAATATTAGGAAACTGGCACTTTATGTGAAAAGGATGTTTCTTGAGTTTTTGTTGCGACCAAAGTTAGAACTTAGAAAACTACAAAGCTTTGCAATCACACTGAGTGTCAAGAACAGTTTTAGAAGGATTGTCAATTTGTCATTAAGTAACTTGTGTACTCAAAAACCTTGTCCCTAATCTAGACTCCTAAACTTGTGGTCTTTTCATTCATCAACTTATGAACTTAAAAAGACTTGTCCCTCATCTTCTTAGCCCCACTACATAGTAGATAAACTTATCCAAATTGCTTAATTGAGCTGAGAAAGATTTGCATTTGTATACTTGTAAAAGTTTTATTGCTACTTATGCACAATTCTTAACAGATATCACCTTAGAGTTATGAAACTAGTATATGGAATGACAACTGCTAACATCGTCCGTTTCTTCTCTGCTGTGAACGAACCTCTCTGTATGTCACTTGGGCCTGCCATCCAATTCAACCAAATCGCGCTTAAGCAATTAATGACACGAAAAGACCGAAAAGTATAGTAGCCTAGAGAGCATACGTATATTGAGTTGATATACAATGACTCAAGGGAGTTCAATTGTAACATGAAAACCGTATCTCATTGAAAAAAAAAAAAAAAAAATTCTTACAATTTTTCGCCGTGATCAATGTATATGACCTTGTTCACAACTCCTCAAATTGTTATGGATAACATATCTAAGGCTAAAACCCAATAGGCCTCTAAAACTAGCTCAACATTCTGCAAGAAATTCATACGTGATTTGGCCTGGTAGGCATATTCTGGAATTATCATTCTCCGTATCCAATAGGCCCAGAAAAGCTCATGACACATGGCTAATATGTCTCTTATCTACTTCATTATCTCTATTAAGACTCGCTTCACGTATGAATTGATTTTTTTTTTTAACCTGTTTAATATATTGTGATTTTGTCATCTTACACTAGCAACTCAAAATTACAAGCGTTCTTTCTAATATTCAGTTGTATTTCTCCAACTACTTAACTATTGTCCCTTTGCACTGCAGAACAATCTTGAGAAATTTCATTTAACAACCAGACAAAAAATTGCACGCTCGTCATCCAATAAGTAATTATAACATACCACGTATAAGTACCAATAAACAGACAAGTGAAACCTGAAAAGAACATAAGCTTTAGGAGGACTCCTTGATTATGAATAGGAGAATTTACCATTGATCATCCTCAATTATGATAGTTGAAAGCAGCGTGGTTTTAAGAATATCAATGTCCTTAAGCAATTTCTGGTTTTCCTGATTCCCGTTCTCTATCTCGATTTGTAAACCTGCATTTGAGAACGACTCGCAACAAATTACAGAATCAGCCAAGCTATTCACAAGCAACAATTGCAAGCAACTGTAATATTCAGAGCACATAAAAAACGATGTCACAGATCAGAATGTGTGCCTCAAATGAAAGATGTCCAACAAAAAACATGAAGAAAATAAAACACCCTTATGAGATAGCTATTTCTATAACATTTCTATGGCCCGAAGACTGTGCTGTGGCAACTGCTTAAACGAAATTACAAATTTCTCAACCATGAGTTCAGCTAAGAAAACAAAATAAAATACCACCAGAAACTGAAATGAAAGCACGGAAAAACAATTATTTGCAACTTTTCTACTCATTCTAAAAAAGCATCACCAAAAATCTGTAGTCTTTTAAACCTCACCACTAGAATGATGAAAAGAAAAACTGAACAAGCAAAGAAAAGTTGATTCCAAAAACAGATTAATAAAAGGAATTGAGACAAGAGAACGAAAGTGCGAGCAATAACCACAGTTGCAACAACGAAGATCGTCCAGAATTTCTTCCACGAAAGCTTCCATTGAAGTCCTCAACATGCTGTTCTTCTCCTCCAATCGACAAAATTCATTCTCGAGAAACTCTCTCTCCGATATTATAGCCCGTAGTTCGTCATTATTGTCAATATCTCTCTGGAATTCTAGGCACTGCTTCACAAACCCTTCCCTATATATATAACCAAATCAATTCATAAATCAATTAAAGCAAAATATCACAGATTGAGCTTAAAATTTCAAATTACTGTTTCTCATCTATTCTCTTGAGAGTCCCGTCGCGCTTTGTTTTCAAACCGCACAATTTCTTGTCCAAATTCTCTACGGAGTTTCTCGAACCATCTACGAAATCCGATATGATACGATGAACTGACTATAGAAAAGATGAAACGAAACTGAAAAATAAAAAGCGAAATATAAGAGATCGTACGGATGAGAACAAGCAAGCCATTGATCTCAAACTGAGAGGCGTAGAGAGTCTTGGTGAGCTCGGACTCTCTGGAGGCCAAAGCCTTCTCGATTTCCGAGCATTTCACGATCTCCGACTCGATCTCTCTCGTCGCCTGAATGTTCGCCTCGATCTCCTCGTTCACCTGAGAGAATGCTAGGGTTTCACGTCGCGATCGAAGTCTCGATTCTTGCTTGGTTTCAGGAATCGATGTTTGCTATAGGAAAATCTTCGAGTGGAAGAGAAAAGGCAAGGAAAAGCTAACTTGATCGAGCATGTTCTTGAGCAAAGAGATGTGGCTTAGGATTGCCGTAGAGTCCTCCATTGAAGCTATGTGTTGAAGGTTTTCCCGCGTTTTTTGCCCTGGAATTCGAAAATGGAGAAGAAAAGTCCAAGGCCAAGTCACAGCAATGACTCGTCGAAAGAACTCGACCGTTAAAAATGTATAAACAAAAAGAAAGTGGGTGAAGTAGGCAAATACCCAGAATTTATATAACAATAAAAATAAATACCCAAACTTTTGAAGTAATTGAGTTTCTAGTCAATTTGTGAATTACTTGCACATGCTTTTGGTAACAAAGTGAATTACCACCACTTACCACAGTGTAAGTAATTCCATCTTTTGGGTAGTTGGTTACATTTTTCAAAAGATTGGGTAATAACTTACATTAGGTTTTAAAAATTGGGTATTCACTATAATTTCTCAAAGAAAGTTGCTAATTAAACCCCATGTTTGGGCAAGCCATTTTGCCTATTCTTGCTGGTTTGAAAATGATTAGAATTGTTTGATTTTATAAATGTTGAAGTGGTATAAATAATTGAGATTTAAAGATATTGTATAGAGATTTGAAAAGTTGAAAAAAATAAAATAGAATGGAATGATTCGTAAGATTAGGAAGGTTGAAAAATATGATTAAATGGAATGACGAGAATGAGTTAGACAAATACGGGTAAGTAATGACGCAGTAGAGGTTGGAATACTTGAGATGTATTGACCTTTTTTTTTTTTTTTTACGAGAATCTCTCTATCTCTCTATTTATATAATAGGTTTATCTATACAAACGCCCTCAATGTTGTGCTATTGCTGCAAGTTGCACCCTAATGTTTAAAAACTGTCATTCTTGCCCCCTAAAGTATAAAAAAACTTATAGATATGCCCCTCCGTCACAATCTGTAAAAAAAAAAAAAAAATTGATTGAACTAATACCGTAACATTAATGTGTTGGTGCCTGTACAAATTTTTAAATATCAAATGCTTTCAAATTAAAAAATATATAGTAATTAATTCTATATTTATTTTCGCAAACACCCTCTTATATTGTCTTTTTTTTTTTTCTCAAAATTCAACTCGATTTTTTAAAATTTTGTATTCATACCCCTGATTTCATCTATTTTTTAAAAAAATTGAAGTAAAAGGGGTGAACTTATAATATTTTCAAACATCGAAGAGCATGAGTGTCAGTTTTGAAACATCAGGATTTCAAAGTGAGGAGAATTATAATTTCGATAATATAAGTTAGGTCATGCAATTTTATTTCATCATCGTTTTTGTACTCCCTCTTGTTTTCATATTCATGATGCTAAGTTTCTTTAGTGTCAATTTTTTGGACACATCAATCATCACTCATCATGCAATTTTTTTTTAGGAGCAAATATTAAAAAAAAAAATGCAAATTGCACATGCTTTAACTAGTATCTTGAAAGAGAATTATTTGCACCAATGGTCTTTAAAATTGGCAACTTGTAGAAAGTAACAACTAAATTTTTTATTTTAAGCCCTTAGCACCCTAATATAATAAATATTGATTAATTACTATTAATTGGTACGAATATTAAAAATAAACTAAATAATCAAGTGCTTCTCATGTGATGCCTTCCTTAAAAGGTATCTATTGTAATTTGCAACTACTAATGTCCTAAGTAAAATCACCTGAGAATCATGCGTCAAGTTTATTTTGTCAAAAAATATTAACAGAAGTTATCAATGGTTATTGCTTTGCTAAGATTTGTAACTTCAGAGTATTGATTTCTCTAAGAAAAAGAAAGTTACAGTGCAACTCGACAAACCTCGACGAATTCAAAGATGGTTAACATATATTACTCTTTGGTAAATGAAGTAAGTTCGGAAATGAATAATGTTTTGGTTGGGAACTTGTAGGATATTGACATTGAATCGATTTTAAATGAAAAAAGATAAAATAAAAAGTTCTCAATCACTTTCTTATCATGCGCATTCTTCGGTCGAGTTTGTTGATTCACGACACAAAATTTTCACCAATGCTCTAGTCTTGTCTCTACAAGATTGAGTCTCACCAATTTTCTTTTGTGGAAATCACAAGTTTTGCCATTGATAAGGATATTGGGAACATAACACCATTTTCACTCATAGAAAAACCAACAAAAGAAAAGATTGGAGTAGAGATGGCAAGATTACCACAAATCCACAATTTGCTTTCTGGGCTAACAATGATGACCTAGCTCGTTTCGTGGCTCCTAGGAATCATGATAGCACATGTTCTTAGCATGATTATGGGGAGTGATACAGCAAGGACAAATATGGAAAACTCTATAGGAAAAAAAGCTTCCAAACACTAATGAGAATGAAAGCACTCTTGAAGGATTCTTTAGACGCTTTGAAGGGTCTTTCTCTATCAAAGGTCTTGCTACGATAAACAAACCCTCTTTTAGGGCCATAATGTCTTCAAATTAGCTAGGGGTTTAGGTCCAAAGTACTGTGATGTTTTGGCTATTGAGAATGGCTCTAACACTTTGTTTGGCAAGAGTGGAAGGAATAGTGGAGGGAGGGAAGAGGGGGAGAGTCACTTAGAGAGAGAAATATGAAATTTGATTGTTTAGTAAAGATGAAAATTAGAGAGATAGAAAATAAAAGAAGACAGTTTTAGGCTATTATGGATAACATTCCTGTTTTCTGTTTTTAAAAACAAAAATTTGGAAATATTTTTGCTATTTTGTTTTCAAAATTTTTAAAAACACAAAATATGTTTGCTAATCATTATTTGTTACTTGTTTTTTAAAACAAAAATTAATTACAAAATGATAGTTTGTAACCGATAAAGAGGGAGTGAAAAGATAAAAAACATAAAGACGAAATATGATAAGAGCGTAGAATTGAGAAAACACACAAAAAGTTATTAAGATTTGATGTTTTTGTTTAAAAAAATTTTGAAAACAAGAATTTTTTATTTCCTCTATTTTTTAAAATATGTTTCCAATTTAAAAAAACAAAAACCTAAAACAGATTTACCAAACACATTTTTAAAAATAAAATAACACTTTTTTAGTTTAAAAAACAAAAAAACAAAAAAATGAAAGTGTTATCAAACACACCCTTGTGAGCCCTATGCTTTTCAACCCTACTCTATATGTAGAGATTTGTAGAGAGAACTAGAAAAATATTTATTATTTAGTATGGAATATAAAATTATCAAATTATTGCCAACTACATAATTGGAAATGAATTTTTTTTTAAAGTGTATATATCTAAGAGAAATTTTAATTGTCAGCATATCTATTATTCTAATTTTGCTGTTCATAGTAACTAAAAAAAAAAAAGGAAAACTGTATTTCTTTCCGTTAATTCATATCAGACCATATAAAAGAAATGAGTAATCTTTTCTTTGCCTTATTCTCTTTTTATTATATATTTTATCTTTCTTTATTTCTTACCAAACATAGTATTAGTATTAAGCACACAAATACCCAAACAAAATTCTCCAACTACTCGCTCAATATATATAATCACAAAAAATTGTCCTTATTTTTATTGCAAATTTGTTCTCGTCGTCTAATCCTATCAAAACTATTTTTTGAATTATATATATTTTTAATTTATTTTATTATTTTAATATAATTTTTTTAAATAATAAATAAAAAATCCAAAACGGTTCCAAACAGTAACCATTACCGTTATGTTCGATAATGGTGAACCGTTACTGAAAAGATTTTGGTAACGGAATTGTTACCAAAATCTTTTCGGTAACGGTTAACCATTATTTATATAAAACGGTAACGGTTAACCGTTATCGCCGATAACAATTACAGCAACGGTTTTAACATTACCGTTTAATGAATTTACCCCTCTATTGTCATCCTTCCTATTCAGGTTGCTATAAAAACTAGCTAGATTATGATTCCATTACCTCATTTATATTTATTTTATGGCCAATCGTTATAATTTAACACCTTTAATGATCCAACAAAGTAATAAAACAAAAAAGAAAGTAAATTGTGATAACCAATCAATAAAAAATAATAATAATAGGCTAATTGTGTAATACTTCATACTCATCAGCGCTTTATATAATATTATAAAGGGCGGTTGTAACGAGTGAAAAATAACTGTTATAACAACTTTTTATATATTATGGTGTTGTTTGATAAACGGTTTCGAATCCGTTCTGAATCATCCAAATGCATTTGTCAATTTAATCATCGTTTGAGATTTTTTTTTTTTTGATAAAATCCAAATTGTCAAAATTCATTCAAACCCTTAAAATTTAAATTCTACTCACTCGCAATTTCAACCGTTTGGATTCATTTTCAATAGTTCTTTTTGATTTGACATTTCAATCATTCTTTTCATAATTCAAATCACATATTTATATATCTATCCAGACAATAATTTAAATAAATTAGATTTTTTTGTTCAAATTACACAATTCAAAATTTTCAATTCAAATAAAAAAAAATTTAAATTGCCACAATTTAATTCTATTTGCCAAACGTCACTTATATCTTTTCATTTATAATGTCACCCGAGCAGTGTTACAATAAAACTCTAAAAAAATGCCAGTGCCAATAAATATATAATATTATATGCAAGGTTTGAACAACAATCACTTTGAGTTTTAGTTAATTTTAAATTATGTTTCAACAAAATAGTCAAATTTACGAATATTAGCAAATTAGCCATAGACCCAATAATTTTAATATGAACGAACTAAATGCCCTTATTATTTTCATCGAACCACATAATGCCCTCGTCACTTTCACCGAACCACAAAATTCAAATTTTTCGTGTGATTTTTATTAAATGCCCTTTCAAAATCTGATAAAATGTCGCATAGAGAGTCTCATAACAAGTTTGAAATTTTGTAACTGGTGTTTGATCGAGTCTGAAAATTTGTGACTGGTGTCTCAAAAATTTAATCTGATAAGCTAGTTTTTGAAAAGTTGGAGATTAAATTTGTGATTTAAATAATAAAGTTTCTGATATGGAAATATATAAAAACAAATGTAGGCGCTAATTGTTAAAAACTAATGTAAATGTATGTTTATTGGGCTAGTTAAGCAATTAGCCATTTTAAAGGTAAATTTTAAAGGATTTAGCCATAGTTTCACAAAATTAGAGATTTAGCCATAACAAGTAACATTTTTGGTAACATGTAATATATATACGTATAAAAAATGTAACATTAAATGTAACGTTGCATTTAATGTTACATCTTGTACACGTACATATGTTACATGTTACCAAAAATACTACATGTTATGGTTAATCCCTAATTTCGTGAAACTATGACTAAATTCTAAAAAATTACCCAAAAATTTGGTTAAATGCCTAAAAAACTCATGTTTATTTCTTAAAAAACCCATAGAACAAAGCAAATTCTCATAATATGATTATAGTCATAGAGCTCCTCAGCCAAAATGACAAAAACAAAAAAACACAAAAAACAAAAAGTCATAGTACAGCACATCCTGTGCTCCAATCAGGCGCTGAAAGCGCGCAAATTTAATGCAATCAACACTATTTTGCCACAAAAGCCGCAATGTAATAATTTTATTTTATTATTATTATTATTTTTTTACGGAGTTAATGACTATATTGTATATTTGATGAAATAAAAACATATTCATTGATAATTATGTTATGTAATTAATAAAAGCAAGCCACGTTATTATAGTCGATATATCTAGCCCAAAAATTATAATCCTCTAACATTGTTCTTTTGTTTCGTTGTTTAATTAGTAGTCTTTTTTCAACGAAAAATACCATAAATACTTCGTGTTTCGTTGTAATAGCAAGTGTTATTTTGAATTTTTGAAAATACAAATTTATTTATGAGTTTTTTAAAATGACCCAAAAATATATTTTAGGAGATTTTGATGAATGTCTATTTTTTGACTCATTAATAATCTATGTCTCGTCTGTGTTACTCTTTTAAGTTGTAACTCTTATTTTTATATTATAAACATAGGGTAAAAAAATCAAGTGACTACATCATTTAGGCATAATTTATTAAGTGAAACTCAAAATTACATTTTATTTTTCAATTCTCCCCATAATTAACTCCAACAATCTGTTGACCAAATATTACAATTTTCTTTAAAATGTCGAAATGCTTTGTTCCATAATAAACTCTTCAGTTGAAGAAGTACGAAAATTTATTTGTAGTTTCCGAATGAAAATTAAAATAAGAAAAATTTTGGTAAATAGTCCATTTTTAAAATTATATTAAATAAATGTACACAACTTTTTAAAATTAGGTGAAAGGCCCGTTCTGGTAAGTTGACAAAATACTATAGTAAGCGGATGAAATATCAGCTATTTTTAGATTGAGTTTTGTCTACTTACCATGGTAAATAATCGGTATACCCCTAAAATTTTTTTGAGTAAACTGATAAATTACCATAGTAAGCAGACAAAATTCAAGCTAAAAATAACTGGTATTTGATCCGTTTACCATAGTATTTTGTCTACTTACCAAGAATGGGCCATTTACCTAATTTTAAAAAGTTGTTGACATTTTTTTAAATAAGTTCTAAAATTAGGCCATTTAGCTATAAACCCCTTTAAATAAAGTAAAATTTTTATAAAATGCAGGATAAATTTTGTATTACAAAAAAACTCAGGGTGGAATGTGATGTTTAAATAAAATACATAGAATATATTCAGCCTAGTCTTATAATATACTTACAAGTCCAATTATCACAGAAAAAAGAAGAGTCAATCCGAGAACCACCGATGATTTGCCAGATTCCATATCTCTTGTTTTAGATCAATTACTTATATTGTAGTAATAAGTGAGAATTAACTTAGTTATAAAAAATATGTGTAAATAATTAATGAATTGAATAGTTACTCAACTATTTTTAAAATTTGAGTATTTATTTTTATTATTATATAACCATTAATAAATAACTATATTTATTAGATAAAATTTCTCCCCAAAATTTGATAATTTTCTGAAATTGGAGTTTAAAAAATGAAACGAATGAAATTGATCCTTATAATTTAATCCGTATATTGTTTTATCCATCCGTCAATTAAATTTGACCAATTACTGACGAGGTGGTGTAGTGGCAATGAGAAGTCCATCTAGGCTTCCCCATCCTGCAAGCCAGGGATCGAGCTCCCACACCCCTAACTCTCTAAAGTTGGATGCACCAAAGACCCCAATGGTCTTAGGTGGAGTGTGGTGAGCTCCTGTCCTGCAGATTTCAGGGACCTAATGATCTCGCGTGGGGAAGCCCTGATAGACCCCTGTCACTCCTCAGTGGTCCCCGGGACTACTATGAATGCCGATGGGGCGTGGAAGCGTGAGCAGCACCATCCAATCCCTTTTTTTTCCTTAAAAAAAAAAAATTTTGACCAAAACTAACGTTACACTAGCTTTTAACATTTTTATTATTTTAGGAATATTATATCAGATAATCCCAAATAATGTTAAAAAAATTCTTTTTTTTTTGGCTGAAAAAAAAAAACCCCTATATAACGACTAGAATCCCAAGTTTTAGGCTTTTTTTTTTTTTCCTTTCTTTCTTTATTTTGTAAGAAAACAAACAAAAATTTGTCTTTTTAGTCCTTTGTCTTCCCGTCCGGGTTTTACTAAAAAAAAAAAAAAAAAACTCAAAATTTGGACTCAAAATGAGCAACTGAGCTCATCGTTTCTTTCTTCTATTCGTTCCCATTAAGCTCTCTCTCTCTCTCTCTCTCTCTCTCTCTCTCTCTAACAACACTCTCCACTTTTCAACTTCCCTTTCGTTTTCCTTTTAATCCTCCTAGGGTTTTAGAAAAGTTGAAAAGAAGAAAAAAAAAAAAAGAAAAAAAGAGATCTTTTTCTTTTTTTTTTTTGAAATACATTTATTTTTTGAGGGGAATGCTGTGAAGCTGAGGCGTGAAATGTGGAATTTCTTGATAAGGAAAGATGTTAGAAAGATCCTCAAGCGCAAAGACAGTGATGCTGGTGAAAAAGGTCAATTCTGCTTCTGGGTTTTCTTGCTTTTTCTTTTCTGTGATTTGGGTCATTGGGGTTTTTTTTTTTTTCCTTATGCATTACACAATCTTAGTTGTTTATTTCGATTTTCTCTAGCTGTGAAGACATTCATGTTTCGTTTGATTTTCTGAATGGGAAACGATTTCATTGTCTTAACTGTTATTTATTTATTTATTTTTTAATTTTTCCTGTGCGTTCTTGTCTATTTGCGTCCTGTGTTTTTTCATGCTATTCTCGTCAATTTGTGTGGTTTGTGTTTCTATGAGTCGCTTATTAAACTCATTTATTTGGATTTTGAAGATCCTTTTTTTTTTTAATAAAAAAGTCTGAAGAAAATTTTGCCAGTCACTTTGCGGGTTTGGTGCTTATTATTGTTCACAATTTTTTAGGCATAATGTTCCTGCAAATTTTTTTTTCCTCTCTTTTTTTCAATCTCGATGTTTTTTGTTTTCTTGTCTTTTTTTTTTTTAATTATAAATTATTTATTTATTTTTTCCTGTTTGCAAGTATAAAAAAAAAGTTGGCAGCTGAAGGTTAAAAAGATATTTGAGAAGAAGTTGCTTACGCAGCTCTATCAGAAATATGTTAATATGAGAATTTGGGTGGTATATTGGCAATTTATCATTTTGACTTTTGAGTTTTTTATTCGAATAAAAATTTGAGTTAGAATTAAAAAAAAAAAAAAAGAGAAATTATAAGAAAATAGCCGTTTTGCGTAGGTGATTTGAAAATATGATCAATATTTTTATTTATTCAGAAAACAACCACCAAATAGTTTTGGAGTATTAAGTTCATCTATAGATCTTGTACTTGGATCATGACTGTTTTTTTAATTTTTGAAACATTGGCTAAAATTTTAAACACAGTTTTCAAAATGGCCTATTTGGCTAATTCACCCATTAAAAATATAGGAAATCCAATTAGTATTTGGATCCCTAGTATGAATAAAAGAATAAAATTCACATGAGTGACTCGGAAAAGTGGTAAATTGGGCTTTTTTATGTTGGTTATAAGCGATCTAATAGGGTAGTTTTTGTGGTTGCTAAAAATCTTGGTAAACATTCTTGAAAAAAAAAACATCTTGGTAAACAATTCAAGTGTTGAAAATAAATATCAACTCAAGTCAAACTCAATGCAATCCAAAGATAGAAATCTCATACTTTGATTGGGAAAGGAATCAACAATTCCATATTTGTAACTTTTAAAAGGCTTGTGCTCAAGGCACAGGAGAGAAACACATATATTTCATGTCACTTTCATTTCCCGCAGTAGTAATATCTGTTTTTGTTTTTACAACTTCAGAGGTACTCTGTAGTTGATTTGAATACTCAAGTTTGGTAGGCGATGTACCGAATATCTTTTTGATCCAGTTATTTGTTTACTCGACCTTTCCAAGTTGCTGTATTACCCGAAAATTTCACTATATCCCACACAGAATTTTTGACTGAAAGTAGCTTATAAATTGTAATATTCAGATTGTGGGCCTTTGCCTCGTCTAAAATAATTCATTTCCTCTTTGGTCGTTAATTCAGGAAAAGCTTTAGAAGACTTAAGATCGTCTCTCTTCAATGACCTTCGGTCGTCGGAAGGTGCCAAACGTCAGCAGCAACGATTATGTGGCCCTGCTGCTGCTCTTACCTTCAATTTTTTTGTTGCTATTGGTATTATTTTCGTCAACAAATTGGTTCGTGGACTACACTTCCCATTTCTCCATCTTTTCTAGCTGTCTTGTTTCTTTATATTGAAAATATGAAGCACTCAGGGTTGAATGCTGATAATGACTTTGTCTCTTATTTTCTTCTTTAGGTGCTTAAGAATGTTGGGTTCCATTTTCCCATACTCCTCTCGTTTATTCATTATTTAGTCAGCTGGATATTTATGGCTATTTTAAATACATTTTCTATCCTCCCTGCATCGCCTTCAAAGGCGACACGCTCAACGACCTTGTTCTCTCTTGGCTTTGTTATGTCTTTATCTACGGGCCTTGCTAATGTTAGCCTGAAGTACAATAGGTGAGATTTTTCGTTTCTATTTTCTGAGAAATTATTTTGGTTTAAATACTGACCTTAATTAATGTGTATGTCTTCAGTGTTGGTTTCTATCAGATGTCTAAGATTGCTGTCACA
Source organism: Boehmeria nivea var. tenacissima (assembly GCA_018132145.1). Lineage (NCBI taxonomy): Eukaryota > Viridiplantae > Streptophyta > Magnoliopsida > Rosales > Urticaceae > Boehmeria > Boehmeria nivea. The sequence continues at coordinate 8,207,647 of CM030882.1, forward strand.
CCGTCAATTGTTCTAGCGGAATTTATTCTGTATAGGAAAAAAGTTTCTTTCTCTAAGGTATCTCTCTCTCTCTCTCTCTCTCTCTCTGCTAATATCTTTGTCAATGTATGTGTACCTGGAATCCTTAATTGGCTGTTGTAGTACTGATTGAAATTTTTAAACAAGGTATGATGATGTAGCATAGATGCAAAATGCTTTCATATCTGTGTTAAAACTCTAAAACTTGGAAAAGTTTTGAGTGTTATGATTTGTACGGCATTTGGGACATGGTTTCTTTCTGAATAATAGCTTAAAATAAAACCTAATAACAAAGAGTCGAGCTGACACTGCGGGAAGGATAAAATCAAGCCAAATCCATGGCTAAAAGGGATAAATGAGCTTTGCTCAACTATTCTCAAAGTTTGATTACAAAAGCTAACCTCGACAATACATCCAACTAGTACTTTTACTTAGGCCAACTAACAAGGAGAGCAAGTAAAAATGACAAATAACCCAAAAGACTAAAACGACAATAAAACTAATAAAATGACACTAATCTCCTACATCACAAGCAGTCCCTGAAAATATTAGAAAAGTGGAACTAGTTGAAGATCATGTCATTGGATAACCAAAAGATAGTTCTTTGCCATCCTTCCTCTTCTCTCGTTTATTAGCTATCAAGCACACAATTGTTTCTTTCATCCAAAGCCCAGAAATGTGCAAAAGAAGACTCAGTCTCAGTGTATACACCCAGGAGAGTCCAAACTCTTAAATTTCTTATCCCAAAGCTATCTTGTGAAGATGCAGTGACGAAACATGCAACTAATAGACTTCACATCTTGTTTGCAAAGGGAGTACAATCCTGGGACAAATCAATTGTTGGAGCTCCCCTTTGGGTAGCATCTTGTCTGTTCCACTTTCCAATGCAAACAAGCCGATTGAATACCTTTACTTTATTTGTGGTTTAGCTTTCCAAATAAAAAGAAAAAAGGAACAAAAGAAGGCTCAAGTGGATGCTATAGTAATGGCTTGAATATAGACTTGCAAGAAAATAACCAGATCCTTTTATTTTCCACTCTACTCTCTTCTAAATTTGTGATCCCACCAAACTTCTTGCTCTCTATGGCCACCATGTTAGACTATGCTATCAACCATTGAGTTTTAAATAGTAGATAATAATTAATGTTCATGCTTGGATACCCTTAAAAAAATGGGATAGCTGGAAGGAAAAATGTTAATTTACCACTCCATCCCAAAAGCTTAAGCTATTTGGAGGTGAGCCAACAATAGTTTTATATTACTAACACTCACGATACGTCTAGGCCGGACAAGAGCAAACATGCGGTATATATTAATTAGAAAGCCTAAAAAATATGAGAAGCCTGAAAGATAATAAAGGCCTTAGAAATGGACAATTTTAAATTGGCTAAAGAATGCAATTGTAGGGGGCTTGTACTCAAGACCTTTTGCTCTGATACCAAATTAGCTTGCTAATTCATCTAAAAAGCGTATGCTATTTGGAGGTAAGCCAACAATAGTTTTACATTCCTGGTAAAAACCGATATCTTTTAGAAGTTGGCCACTCCATTATGTTCAAAATCCATGTTCCAGAAACTTCTAAGGGGAAGCAGTCCTAACTGTCCTGTCTTATTAACCGAAGCATGCTTATATTTCCTTTTCGCTGTACTATTTTATCTGTAATACAAAAGTGCCATACAAAGTTAAAATTTTCATTTGATTGTCTGGTAAAGGAAATTGAATGCTAATGATATGGTGCAAGATGAATCAATCATGTTTTTGCTCCCAAATTGGTATGATGTGTAAAACCGAAAGTGAAATCGGCGATCACCGTTTTGTACATTGTCCTTTTTTATTCAAGTTCCGGACTTGGCTTTTTGGTAGAATTGTGAATAGTCTGGGTGCTTATTTCTTATCTTAAATTCTTGTGATTATATCTTTCAGGTTCTAGCACTTACAGTAGTATCTATAGGTGTTGCTGTTGCGACGGTAACAGATCTACAATTCCATTTTTTTGGTGCATGCGTAGCATTAGCTTGGATAATACCCAGTGCAATCAACAAGATCCTCTGGTCGAGTCTACAACAGCAAGAAAATTGGACAGCTTTAGCGTACGTACCACAATAAAATTGTTGCCAGTTTTATAGCCCAATCTGTGATGTTTATGTTTAAGAGAGATCAATCATTGAACAGGCTGATGTGGAAGACAACACCAATCACCTTGTTTTTCCTGGTTACGTTAATACCTTGGTTAGACCCACCTGGTGTCCTCTCCTTTAATTGGGACTTCATTAACACGTGGGCGATTCTAATGTCAGCATTGCTTGGTTTCTTGCTTCAATGGTCAGGTGCTTTAGCACTCGGGTATGTATATTTCGGTTTGTTCTTCTTAAGTCTACTATGCAAATGGTTTTTTTTTTTCCCCATCAGATCCTAATAACTAACGAATAATTTGAAGAGTCTTTATTTTGATTCATGAAATCTTTGAATTAGCCTTGTTGATCAGGGTTGCAGTTCTCTTTCTATCTTATAAGCTGAACAAAATCTTAGTAGTGTTTGTATGAGCGGAGTCAAAATGAACAGAATTTCGGAATTAGCTGCGTACCTGTTGGAAGTTATTTTTAGTAACCAATCGAAATGTATGAAAACAATTTTTTTTCACTATGGTATAGTTTCAAGTAACGAAATGCAGATATTAAAATCTTCATGTCAAGACTAGAAAATCTTGAACTAGGGTTGTTTTTGAGACTATTTAAATGTTAATTTTTAATTTATATTGTTTTCCACAAAATAAATAATTGCTTGGATGACTACTTTTCATTCCAAATATATGAGTTGTTTTGCTACAGTAAATAAGGTTCTTTGCTACAGTATATAAGATTTCACAATTCAAATGTACTTCTAAGCTTCTATCCAAAATTCGTTGAAATTAGCTTCGTTATTGAAATAGTGCCAGGCGAACAAAAGTTTATATTGACAATCTAAATGGAAAATTTTCTATTTCAAATCATAGAAAATTTTCATTTAAACTGCGAATCAAACAATCCCTAAGCTGGTGGTTTGTCGATCTACACTGTTCTCATTTTCTTTCCGTTTGTTCGATCTACACCTGCAGGGCAACATCTGCCGTCTCCCATGTTGTTCTTGGCCAGTTCAAAACATGCATCATTCTTCTCGGAAACTACTATCTCTTTGGTTCCAATCCCGGCACAACAAGTATCTGCGGTGCATTTACAGCTATTGCAGGTATGACCATATACACCTACCTCAACTTGAAGCAGAATACAGCCAAAGCATCGGCTCGGCAAGCCTCGTTGTTACCCAAGTCTAAACTTAGCAAAGAAACCAGCGGCACCCTTGATGGAAGTTACGGTAGGGAATCTGTCTAACAAAACCGATCAGGACCCGAGAAAGTGAAACTCATGACTAACTTGCGTACCTTTATCCTTCCGATTTTCAAATCTTGTAATTTACACGTTCATACTACGAGAGGCACGGGGCTCACACGCTAAATTCCGCTGAGCGCCTCTGTTCAAATGCACTGCATTGAATTGTTGGCGGTCCGTCATATCTACGCCTCTTTCTTGTCTAACCATTTTATTAGTTTTGAAAGAGGAAATTCCATTTGTAGATCAATGGACTCAGAATTATTTTAAGGCCTAGAAATAGTTGCATAAATGTTGTATTTTTGTTGGAAGGAGAAGGGTTTCTTGGTGCCATATCGCTCCATTTTATGAGCCTGCTGTGGAGCAAGGAATTGGAAAGTGTGTTGCTTAAATTCTTTTAGTAATTTTTAACTGAGAAACGCTGTCGTTTGAGACATCAGAGATGATAAAATACACCCCCTTTGGGACACGAGTGCAACTATTTATTTTTTAGTTTGTGTTTTTGAAAAATTGAAAAATTCGGTTTGGTTTTATTTTCCTTAAAAAAGCGACCGCATCAAACCGTTTATGCCTCTATTATTCAACATTTAACTGAAAAACATTTATTTGTTGAAGTAATTTAATAGGAACATTTTTGTCTTGATTTTAATAAGTTTATTGATATTATACATTTGTCATTTTAATGACGTTTAGTTAAAATTTAAAAGGGGGCAATGTTTTTGTACTCCTTGGACAGTATTCACTTGTGAGTTTTGGACGTCCAAATAATTTGTTAAAGATTAGACAGCATACGAATGTCATTCCTCACCGTGAAATGCTATTTAAAGTAATACGGGACTTTTCCCTGAATGGAGTTTGAACCAATTAATCAACAATATCTATTATATGGAAAGAATTTTAGCCAATTAACCAACAATATCTATTATATGGAAAAACCTTAAAAATTATGAAAAATGCCACTTTCTTACAACTTATTTTGAAAAATATCATTTAAAAAACAATTGTGATTCATGTCATTTTTTAGTAGTGAATTTGACCAAATTATTCTTCATTTTTTTTTTTAACAAATGAGGAACACAAAATGGGAGAAGGGAGCCTACGACGCTACATAATAATTTACTAAAGAAAAAAATGGCTTATTAATAACAATGTAATAGTGATATAAGTAGTTTAGATGTGACATGATCAAATTTTCTATATATCTATATATATATATATATAATGCAAAAATCTCAATTTGGCCTTTTGAGTTGTGAGAATAAATCCTTCAATTGTTATTATCTACTAAAAAATATACGACCACACAACGTAATTTTTTTAATGACCAAGTTACTCTTAAAATAACCCAATATTGTGTAGTAACTCTTCGTCGAGACTTGAGAACCCCCATTTCCAATCCCAGAAAAAGCCTCTTACGACTTTCACCATTTGTTCACTCTTTGATGCCCGAGTCCTTGGAGAACTGGCAACCAACTTGAGACTTCCAGGACGTCCCAAGTCCGGGAAATTTAAGGTAATAACTCAATGTTCGTCCGAAAATTGTAATTTAAGGTAATAGCCTCTTCTCTCGAACTCGAAGCGCTATTTGCACTTCATTTCGAAGATAAGCAGCTAGCTACAACAGCCACTGAACTTGTGGTAACGCGCTCATTCGCTTATGCTGTGCCCATATCTCCAAGAAGCCGATCGTGGCAAGAACTTTCGGCCATGAATCAGAGACTCCGAAACCATTTCTGCAGAGAGAGGTCTAGCCTCAAACTCGAAACGGATCAGAAAACACAATGCCATTAAGCTTCGCAGCAGCAGAGGAGAAGTTTGATATGTTAGGTACTTCTATCTGACCGAGACTTTACGAGGAACAATCTCCAACCGACCACGATCGAATATGGCGGTCCCGACTTCTTGACGAACACAATCTGGAATAATCTAAGCATGACATAAGAGTAGCGAGCCGCAATGTTGATGTTTTTTTTTTTTATAGGTTTTTGACATAAACACACGGAATGCATTATTTTCGAAAGGATTTTGCTATTCACAGACGCGGTTGTTGCGTCCCCACAGCCATGGACGGCTGTGATCGCACAGACGCGCGTGTAAGCACAGCTCATGAGCTGACAAGTAGTGCAGATAAGCATTGCACAAACACTAGTACTTCAAGAGGACAACGGAATATGAACAAGTTCGAGAAATTACTAGAACTTAGAACCATCAATCCAAGATTTGCAACAATTGCATAATAAAAATTATCCTATATATCTGAACTTGCATGACCAAAGTTTTTTCACACTATTTTGAACTATTCAATGTAGAAGAGTATTATGGGAATTTTCATTCTCCAATTTACACCCAAAAAAAAAAAAGAAAAGAAAAGAAAGAGAAAAGTTGGTAATTAAATTGACTCAATTAGCGGCTAGAAAAATTGTTTTATGCTAGCAAAGAAGATCACTATGAGCTTTTACTTATTAGAGGCACAAGGCTTAACTCTGTGGCTCTACATCTCAAAATCTGGAAAAACATAGTTTTGATTTTCTTATCATTTTCTCGGACTTTCTCACCACCCAAACAAAGGGGAAAAAGAATTAGACAGGGAAAAAAAAAAGTGTAAACAAGAAAAAAAGCTAGAGAGACTCTTCAAGCTGATGATCTTTCTCCTCTCTCTTCTTCAATTCGCTCTCGTACTTTTTCAATCTCTCGTTCATTTTCGCCTGTATCGATTCAAAATCCAGAATTATTATAAAAAAAAATAAAAAGGATTTCTTTTCGATTCTGTTTTTCTGTTCCTGTTCAAGGCAGATTCTTAGCAACCAAACGCTGACCTTGTTCATAGCAAAAAAAAAAAAAAAAAAAAAAAAACACCCTGACCTTGTAGCTCTTCTCCATTCGGTCCATCACGTAGAAGCCAAGAATGCCGCCGAGAATTGTGCCGGTTATGATTCGGACATAAGCCCATTTCTGGGAACGAAGAACTACCATTTTTACTTCGTTTTTTCTTGTCTTTTCTGTTCCGTTTGATTTTCTCGGGGAAAAAAAAAAAAGAAAAAAAAAAAAAGAAAAATGGCTGGCTTTAGCGAACTAGAAGAAGACCAGATCGTATAAGAATGTGTCGTAGAACTAGGGCTTTATTGATTTTTGGGAATTTCGAATGAATGCCTTATTTATTTAGCATTAATATTTAATAATTCTTATTTTTACACTATACTAGTCATAAGTTATAACTAGGGGTGCAATTTTGGAATTCCATGGAATGAATTCATGGAATAATCATGGAATAAATAGTGCAATAGTCGGGTAAAATTCGGGTAATTACTCGGATTTTTTTTAAAAAAATTAATTTTTTTTGTCATGATTAAAAAATATTGTGGAATATATAATTTATCTGGGTAAAAATCGGGGAAAAAGCATTCCAAAATTTTTTCGGGTAAATCCCGGGTAAAACCCGGGTAAAAAGCATTCCAAATTTTTTTTTAAAATTCCGGGTAATTTTCGGGTATATACCCGGATTTACTATCCGGGTAATTTCCGGGTAATACCCGGATTTTACCCGGTAATTCCACCGGATAAAATTTTACCCGGTTACTATTCATTCCATATTTGCATGCCTAGTTATAACTACGTGCTCGCTCGCCATGAGGATAATTATAATTTCTTATAAATTATTGAGTTTTTAGGCATTTAACCAAGTTTTTGGGTTTTTTTTTAAGATTTAATCTTAAAATTTTGCACCTATGGCCCCTGAACTTATCGTGTTTTCACACTTTGGCACCCCATTTTTTTTTCTTGGCATTAACCCCCTTGAATTTAAAAATCGTTGCATTTTACCCCAAATTGAAAACGCCCGTTCAAATTGGACGGAATTTTTCACGTGATTTGCACATGAACGTTTATTTAGGGGCATATTTGTCAATTTATAACAAAACTAAAATATTATACAAAAACAAAAAAACTAAAAACACAACACTGTGAGAGAAGAGACGGAGAGAGGTGCCGCCGACGCCTCGACGGCCAGGCGCTGGATCCGGCGTCAGAGCCACCGCCGCCGCTTCCTCCGCTGCCGATGGACGCACTCCCGCCGTCGTAGCCGCCGATGCCGAGTTTCTGGTCGAGTTCGGTCCAGCTCCAGTGCGCCGCCGCCGTTGTCGAGCTTCTCGCCGAGTCCGGTCCAGCTCAAGTGCTCCGCCACCATGCCGGAGATTCCGATGAAGCTTAGCCGAGACCCTACCTCCATCGCCATCGCCGAGGAGGACGAGGAGAGCGAGGAAGCGTTGCGGCGGTCGACGAAGCACATGGCGCCAGAGGAGGTTGCCGGCTACGGGGCCCGCGGCGGTGGAGAAGAATGGCGGCGTGGATTTAAGGCTTTGGATTTCGTCGTTGGAGGAGGGCGGCATGGATTTCGACGGAGGAGAAGAATGGCGGAGCTCGGCAAGGCGGCGAGTCTCGGCTTCCTCGACTTGGACGGTGGCAGTAGGCGTGATCCATCGGAAGTCATCGTAGTCATCGGAAGTGGATTTTTCATCGACTTGCTGCGATGATGAGTTTGGCGTTTGATTCACCACCTAGTCTGGCTCGTCTCTCTCCGCCGCGAATGCCTTCGCCTCATTGGATGCCGCTGCCGAGTCATCGGACCGTTGTAGAAATCGCTAAGATCAAAATCACTTGGAAGCACAACAAATGCCAAACCATTGTTTCTCAGAGAAGTGTGTGGAAAATTAGACCAATTTCTGAGGCTTACCTTCTTCAATGAGTCTGATGGGTTTCTTGTAACTGACTCTCCCAGCACTTGTGAGCCCAATCGAACCAAACCCAATGGCTCCATTAGAACCAACGAGCTTTGAATCTCCATACAGAGCGATAGTTTGAGAGACAAACTTGGTGTCTTTGCTAAACTGTGGGAATGAGAATGAGAGCGTGGAATTTGGGTCTGCAATGGAAGGTCTAAAGAAGAAAATGAAGAAAAAGAAGGTTGAGAAGTGCATGGAAATGGACAAAGAGGTCATGGCTAGAAATGGGATTTGGAATTCAATCTGCATTTTTTTTTGGCTAACTGATGCCATCGAGCTTTTGGGTTTAATTTTGAGGGCTTTTTTTTTTTTTTTTTTGTTAATTTGATGATGGGTTTGAGTTTTTTAATTTCTTTTGTAGTTTTTATTTTATTTTTGTTATAAATTGACAAATATGCCCCCAAACCAGCTATCACGTGTGAAGCACGTGGCAAATTTCGTTACATTTTAGACGGACGTTTTCAATTTGGGGTTAAGTGCAACGATTTTTAAATTCAAGGGGGTTAATGCCAAAAAAAAAGATGGGGTGCCAAAGTGTGAAAACGTGATAAGTTGAGGGGCCATAGGTGCAAAAAACCCATGTTAAAATTAAAGATTTAGCCATAATATATAACATTTTATATAATATTACATTTAATATTATATTTTTTACATGTATATATGTTACACGTAACATAAAATATTACATGATCTGGCCAAATCCTTAATTTCGTGAAACTATAATTAAATCTTTCAAACTTTGCCTTTAAAATGACTAATTACTTAACCGGTCCTAAATTATTTCGAAAAAACATACAAAAGAATGGTAAAATTATATTAACCACTAAAATAAATCATAAGGAAATTTTTGGTTTCCTCCTTTATTTTTTACATCCAATTTTTGTTGCTTGTCAATTTAGTAAATTTTTTTTCTAAGAATATCATTATCTCTTGCTACATAAAACATCTGGAGCCACTTTTTAAATGCACATAACTGGTTTGGCATGACTTTCTCGAAGAAACATTTAGCATGTCCAGCCTAAAACCTACTTATAAGATTGATTGATAATATTTCAAAAAAACTTCAGTGTACATAAAAAATATTTAACAAATATGACTTCTCTATGAAGATTATATATATATATATATATTGTAACGACCCGACTTGTCGAGCCGTCAAACTTATTTATCTTACTTACTAAAATCTTGTAAAAATACCAAATATTTTTTTTTTATCATTAACTCAAACATGTTTATAAAAGAAGAGGTCTTATAAATTAATTATAATAAAACTTTAAAATAGAATAATTTCACACATCTTAAATTTCATACTTACGCATAGAAAATAAAAATATAACATATCTCATATAAATAAATTGCGGAAGATAGTGGTTTCCATAACCCTCACATCGTCACCTCAAGCACTGTCGAATTCCAACCCATGATACGTCACACCATAAGTTTCTTACCTACAGTACGGACGACAAACTAAGTGAGCTAAAAGCCCAGTGACATACAATTAATACTCACAAAAATATGATATGCAATGCATGACCAAGTTAGTTTCGCTTATTCAATCTATTACTAATCTTTTCTAGAGGATCCTCATCGTATAAGTGTACGTACCGAGTTGCGCACCGAACCAATGGGCGGCGAGGGTGTACAGGTCCTCGACGACTATTGATCCGTCATATAATTTTTTTTTTTTATAAAGACCGCCCTATATTGCCCTTAGGTCGACTCAAGGGACAGTATCATAACCTCACTTGCGAGGCTGGTACGACACAGTGTTTAAACTTATGTTTCACTTATTAAATCTTGTGACATACATCGTGACATTTGATAAATTAATATCATATCAACATATCTTACTTAACATCATATTACAGCTCAACGACACTTGCTTAGAAATTATAAACAAAGTCATGAACATCATTCAAATACCTTAACATATCATTGTATAATTTATATACAATAATAACATATAATCAGACATCATACAATCTTAACATCAAATAATCACATCCATTATATATGCAGACATCATCATTATTATCATAGCAAAGCATATCATATAATTTTATTTGTTTTTATAAAGTATAAATTCCTCATTTATTCTGGTTAAAAAAATAGTTTTCCTTTCAGTCCCTGAACTTTTGAAAATTTGCACTTTAGTCCTTGAATATGAAAATTTTGACGAAAATACCCTTTCACAAAATTGTACTAAAATTTCCAAGTTATTAATATACATTAAAATAAACATTTTTATCTTCTACAACCTCTTAAAATTCGGATTACTATCTCATCAATATTAAAGATTAAATTTAAGGATAAAGCCTTTAATTCAAATTTTTATTAATTCTGCACAAATCCGGGAAAAACGTTATGAAGTAACCCCCATTAATTTTTAAAGATATATATTTCTCTAGACACAAAGTTTTTCAGGAAATGAACGGATCGACTAGATCCTTCACAATGCAGAAACTGAAACAAAGCTTAAACAAAGATTAAACTGCATTTTTTGTCATTAAAGAGGCAGATATGGAAAAATTTATATTTCTAAAAAGTTGTTTAAAATTAAATTTTCTAAGTCATCATGTTCATAGAAAATTTTTTACCTGTTTTTAGGAATTCAAAAGTTGCTATAACCAACAACTGCGCAAACTGCCCAGATTCGACATCACGAACATATTACGGTTCCAGAATTTTTAAAACTAAATCCTTCATGATCTAAGTCCAAAATTTTATTTTCAATATCATAACATATATATATGTTTCCAGAAAAATCAGTAAATCTAGAAAGTTTCATTTGCTACATAAAATCATAACATTTCTAATATTCAAAATATAAAACCCTAAATCTGAGCAATCAAGGGTTCCGAATTTTTTTAGAACAGAATATACAAGATTTGGATCTGAAAATTTACAAACCAATGATAGGAATATAAATTAACATGCATGATTTTTATGCCGATTTTAGAAGCCTTGAAAAGCCACGAATTTTGTATCACAATACCGGAAAAATCAGGGAATAAAATTCCAGCATTCTACACTTTTATTTTAACGTGTATATTTTTGACACATACCAACCAAATCCGATTTTTTAACAAAAAAATAAAGCCTAAATCACCCAATAATCATAATAAAATTGATACTTAGGATTAGATTCGATTTATACCTTTCGTTGGTAAATCGAAGCACGATCGGCGAATCCTACGAAGCGTAAAACACAACGATTCGATCATCAATTTCGATCTTATACAAAGATGTCTCTATCACCAAAAGATTAAGGGAAAATTTTGTATCTTTTCTTACCAATAGGGGCTGATCTTGTTCTAGACTTCTTCTTCTCTAAATCCTTCTTTTTCCTTCACTTTTTCTCACTTTTTTTTTTCTCTCTAAGCTTTGGATGTCTTTTGAAATGCTTGAAAATGTAATAAAATTCTCAGCACTTAGCCACCCCCAAACCGTATATTTCAGCCCCTAAAACATGGAATTTAATCCCAATAATCATCCCTCTTAATTGCCTATTTACTCACCAAAATATATCCCCTTAATTTAAAGAAAATAGTTAGCATTTTTTTTTAATATTTTGACTCAATATTTTCAGCCACTCAATGTCCATATTGTTGTCCTAACATGGTCTATTTCTCCAAATTTATTCAAATTTTGACTCTTCAAAATTTGCCTTATAATATAGCACTATTTAGTAATTCCTACTTAGATAAATATATATATATATATATATTTTTTTAAGAAACGAGTGACCAAATCTCAAATTACATGTAGTTTCGCAACCATAACGTGTAGTTTATTTTGTAACCAAACACGACTAAATGTCGTAGTTTTATTTATTTATTGCGTAATCATACCCATAATAAGTCGGGTTATCACATATATAATATTAAAATTAGTTATAATTTTTAGTTTATTAAGAAATGTTTGAAATGTGGTGCCACAAACACTTTTAAATTGTATGGCTTTCTATACATTTGAATTTTTAAACATGTGATCTCCACAATTTCAGTGCAGATATATGCTTGTTAAACCTCGATGTGCTTTGTTGTTGAGATAGATTTATGCATCTGTTTCTCGCCTTCGTTTGTGCGTAAGATGAAGCCGAACTCAGATACCAACGCCAAATGATCGCTGCCAATTTTCTACGTAGTGAAGAGCAGAAAAATTAGTCCTATTAGCATATCAATACTTGGATCCAAAGCCCCAAGATAACAAGTTTGAAATTGTATTTTGTCCTATTAAACATAATAGAAATAATAACTAGTTGCAATGATTCAAGTTAGCTTGCTCCATAACAATTGCGATAACGAATTTCAACACCGATACAAAATCCATGGAGCCCCATAATCTTCACCGAGTGTTCAAACATATTAGGTTAAAGGTAAACTTAGAATCTTCTATGGGATTTTGGACCAGAAGTAAATAGTTAGCTGAACTTAAAACTGTCTTACCGTGCATGGAAGGCCACCGGTCCTCCTGAGAGTATCAATGGAAACAGTGTCTAAAACTCTTGTAGGTAATACACCGTCTGAGTACCTGCAAGAAAGGAAAAAGCGCTTCAAATGTGTCCCCATACAGATCATCATCATCATGGTCATTTCATCAAAACTACCATCACAACTTGGATCTCTTTGTGTTAAATTAAGAAGCTATTCACCATATATAGTCAACAGTTCCAAGAAACTTTGAGTGATATGAAGTGGCTAAGGGTTCGCCGTTGGATTCCCGTGTTCCTGTGGAGCACTGAGAATACAATATCTTGTGTTCAGATAATGCACAAATCAATTTTGGTTTTTTGTAAGAATGTTAAGCAACAGGCCAAGCTCTGTCAAAGAGAGAAAAATTATTGCTTTATGTAAATAAATAAATAAATAAAAAGTACTGAAATATTGAAGATGCAAATGGTAGAAAAGGACATCTAAATACCTTCACCGTGGCGTAGGAACTATTCAGGTCCAAAGGATGAACAGCTACCTGGCTATTGGAACTTCCTGTAGCGACTTTCACCTCTTCTTCTGTCCATGGATTCTTCAACAAACTGAAATTCAAGAGCATCAAATTATAATTTACACCACACATAAACTATAAACCATTTGAATTCTACGGAAGGGATATTTTGTGAATTTTCCTTTAAGTTAAATTTCAAATAAGACATAAATTGTTCATAACAACATATAGAGTTGAGGCTTAAAGTCAGATCTTCAAGTAGAAAACTCAGATAACTCGTTGTGGTAGGAATGAAGGGACTAAACTAAATGAAATATGCTCCTTTTATACATATGTTTATACATAACTTCTCTAAACTTTTAACTTTGTTCTCGTCAAGTAAAACAAATTATAACTGTATTGAAGTTGAATGGCGCAAATCTATATCCAATTGTCTTCTAAGGCAGAATTGAGATAATATACATTTGTGGAACGATATGTACATGTTGATACTACTTGAAGTACTTTCCAAAAACATGTGGAACAAAAACAGAGATAATATAACGATGACAAATGTACCCATCAATCATGCTTATCGGATTGCTAGTTTCCTGTTTGTTGTCAAGAACTTGAGAAGGATGACAACTTCGCTGCCCAGATAGCTCTCTTCTATCATATGACATGATGTTCAGCTGCAAATAAGAGCCAAATCCGATTTCAGACCTTGAATGCAAAGTATTGGATCTAAATTCCTGATTCATGTCATGAGAAGAGTCCTATACATTTAATACACAGACATTTACATGAAATGACGACGTTGAAGGGTTGAACAAGCAATGAGCAGCTCACCTCAGATGATGACAAGAACTTGTATATCGCACTCTGTTAATTTAGCAAGGAAGATTTGACAAAAGGTCACCAAAATGTCCTAGCAGATAATTATGAAATGAAGCATCGCAAAATGTAGTTCAAACTTCAGAATATCGCACCTGAGGAGTGCTATTGAAATCACCAGCGAGCAGAACGGGCGTGTTACCCCATTTCTTCGAGAGGATATGTGCCTTTGATGAGAGATAACGAATCTAGAAAACAAAAATTCAATACCCAAGCAATCAAGAATGCTGACATAAATTTATAATAATAGATGTGACCAGAGCAGCCAAATGCAATTCTAGCTTCCTTGCCATCTAGAATAATTAGCATTATCTCTAGAGAGCGAGCAATTTAACTTGTTTAAAGAACCAAGTTGTTGAAGCAAGCTCGTATAATTTTATTTCCGAATAAACAATAGACTTTGAATACGGAGTCCAAGGTCAAGAATTTCGTCTAGAGAACAAATGTAAAAATAGAAATACATAGTAAATAAATGAAAATAATTATATGCTTAATTTTCAAGCACGAAACACCATAAGGAAAGGAGTAAAAAACACGTACCGAAAACGATATCTGAATAACTAATAACCAGAATACAAACACATATTTATACATTGTGTAAGGCTTTGTAATGAATAATCTTTGATGTACCTATGTTGTTAGAGAGAGAGGTCAACCCTTTTCAGACAAGCACAAACACTTCAAATATTGTATTTGAACAAATAAATTATTACCAAAATACAAGTAGCGTTATTCAATATGCATATAAAGTTTGTAGATTGATAATGAGACTTACTTGAGCTAATTTGACATCTCCTCGCCTTGGATTATAAATAACATGGATGTTACCAATCACTAACCTTCTTGAGGCATCTTTACACATCTGTCTGCATGCACCAAGATTAGATACAAAAAATATGGACAATGTCATGCTTTATAGAAGAAACTCGCGAGAATCACTTAAAACATAAACATAGATTCAAACAGATGCAAAGTGATCTGAGAAGTCATATTTAGGAAGAAGAAAGAGCATTTTGTGAAGCAAATGTAAACCCAAAAATGGAACCAACTGGAGCATCAGAATCACTTATAGTAATTCAAGATCGTTAGACATTGACTTTGGCATTCCCTATACCATTAGCATATCAAACGATCTACGGTATTTTCTTTGAAACATTTCATGCTACTGGACAGTAGCCAAACCTATTAGCATTTATTCCGTGAGAAAATTACCACTTCTTTCAACTTTCTTTATTAGTTTAGTCAAAGCCCACAATGATAAGTATAACAGAAAAATATTGAATAACCAATTCAAGTTCAATCAGGCAATGGTGAGCCCAGCTGAAATTCGAAATAACCATTAGACTATCTCAAACAAAAGCTAAGCAAGCTACAATAACTGGGAAAACAAAATGAATATTTGGAGTATCAATAACAGAATGTGGACAGGAAATAGGGTAATTGTAACATCATGGTTTATTTGTTGTCGTCTTTGTGTCTTACAACACCATAGATACGAAAAGATTCGTGTTGATATAAGATCTTGAACATTTATTAGATTCGGAGGGGAAAGAAAAGGAAACTGCTATTACAAGTAGATAAGATATAATCTTCATTTCCTAGGTAATGCTCCCCCACTTCGCAGGTCTAAAGTCATTGTTTAGCAGCACTATCAGGGAACTGAAACTTGCTTAGCACTTGTTTAGATATAATCTTGAATATTTTCGCTTGTTTTTAGGTCATAAGCAGAGGGCAGTCAAATAACATATTCAGGGAACTGAAACTTGTATAGCAGCAATAGAAGATGTTTAAGTGCCCTACCTCAAAAACAGAGAGTTGAGCAACATTATCACGAAGACCAAGATCCTTGAATTCAATGCTTTCTCCTTCTAACAATCGGAACCTGAAAAGTGTAGCCAGAAAAATTATTGATCTATTTGAACTTCACTGATATTGCAAGCAACAAGATGAGATCAACAGGTGCTCTATACTTGTTAGCTTTCCAAAACATAGCACAACCATCGATGGAATCTCCAGTGCGTCTCTGTCCAACGAAACAAAGAGAATATTCATCTTCTGCTTGTACAGAATTTTAGAAGAATGAAAGATCTGCACTGGTATGCTCAATTTGCAGTTTGCTCAGGTTGTTAGGTTCTGATAAAATTATGCAAACTTAGCATTCAAAAACTTAGACTTGCAACATAGTTTAGCAAAATCTGAATACTAAAAATCAACTTGATTTGATTATCATTGAGAATTCTACGGAGCTCTTGAGAAGATACTCGAAACTATTTTGAGAAGAAAATGCTTTGAGTCACTCTGTACGAGCTTATTACATTAAGCAGATGTTTAGTACAATTGATTCCTCAAGTGACACTCATCAACTAGATGGAAATGTGAATTGCAAGAGAAACAATCTTTATCAATTAAGTCAAAAAAAGAAAACAAACCTTATATGAACCAACATATCCCGCTTTGGCCAAGACGTCTGAAATATCAAAATACTTGTCTACTTCCTGAAGAATTGAACAAAATAACTACTAAGTTTTGGGATTTAATTCTAGTTTTCACATAAAAATTTCAAACTCTGAAACTCTAATTCATAATACACAAACAAATGTAAGATTCTTACTTGAAGACAAATTATGTCGGGGTTCCATCCAATGAGCTCTTCGCAGATGACCCTTCTCCTTTGGCTCCATTTCAAGTTAAAAAGAGGCACATTTGTGTAAAGATCTCTATGCTTGAAAGCATTTCTGTCGGCCAGAATATTATACGATGCAACCATAAATCGTTCTGCAATTTGTAGAAACAACAAAGTCCACAAACCACAACAAAGCACAACCACTTCTCGCCTCATAAAAAAAAAAAAAAAAAAAAACCAGCCAGACAATTCTTTAAAGAACAAAAATTCAGACCGCTGAAACTGTAAATGCTGGGTATGACTGCAAAATACAGCTTTGAAACAAGGGTCTGATAATTGAAAGGGATAAAATGGCTACAGTTACGTGGAAGTGGAATTGTTGCTGTTTGAGCAAAAGCATGGTTACTTTTTTTTTTTTTTTTTTCCGTTTTGATTATTAAAAAAAAAAAAAAAAAAACACTCGCGCCAGCATGCCCGCGCCCACCCCCCCCCCCCCCCCCCCCCCCCCCCCTCCCCCCCCCCCCCCCCCCACATCCACATCACCATAGTAAGAATTCTATGGCCACCAATGGAATTGAAAGAGCATAATCCACTTCAACACGGATCCTTAAAATGGGATTTTAGAGACTCGAAACTGGGCGCATCGTTGGAGAAGGAAAAGCATCCTTACCGCTACAACGAAACATTAGTGGTAAAAACATGGGAAGTTTGAATTGAAAGGAATTGGAGTACTTTTGAAGGAAAATAGTTGGAGGCAATAGAGCTGTTTGATAAAGCTAAACATTTGGCATATTTGCTTCAACTCACGAGAGTAAAAATAGTTATGGCATTGTTAGAGAAATGAACTTTTGTTATTTTCCTTTGTAATTTGTAATTGTCATTTGAACTGGACTTTCACAATGTATGAATTCATTTTCTAATGAAAATCAGAAACTAAAACAGAACTTGCTCAAAATTAAATTTAAGGACAAAGTTTGTCAATTTATATTAAAGAATCAACGTTCTTCACTACCTAAATTTTGTCAAAGAGCCATTATCGAGTTTAAGACTAGCGAAATAAAGAGGAAAAAAAAAAAAAACTTGTAAAAAGCACAAGCAATTCCAATCGCCGAGACTCAAACGAACAAAACCTTGAGAAGCATGAGTCGAATGATCGGCATCGATCCAACGGCGGGTGATCTCGGGACCAGGAAAGTCCAGTGGACTCGGCCTGAGGGGATTGTACCACGGACCGCAGTACGAGCCAGAAGAGACCGACGACGGCGAGAACGAAGCCGCGGACCGATCAGCTCCGTCTCCGTCGCCGGCGCAGCAAGAGACGCGGACGCGCCTACGCGCGCGGAGGCTCGGCGACGACGGGCAGCTGGCGGTTGCGGCGGCCATGGCCGGCGCGGTGCGGGCCCGGAGCCAAGACGAAGAAGCCTCGCAGCGCATCGCTTTGAACGATCAACGGTTTGTGTTTTTCTTCTATTATTATTATTATTATTAAAGGTTAGTTTTTTCAGTTTAATTTTAGCGCCACAAGAGTCTTGCTGAAGTGAGGTTGTATGGTTGTCTATCCTCTTATCTCATTGTCCAATATGGGTTACGTGGAAAAATACCTAAATTTTATGGCATTATAACACAAATAACCCCCTGTGTTTTTTTATTGCTACAGTTTGAGTTATTATTTGGCAAAATATACTTTACAAAATTTTAACATTCTTTCTATAATGTTTTAAATATTTTTGTTATAGTAAAAAATATTTTATCTCAAACCAAGGTCGTATCTAAATTTTAATTTAAATTACAATCTAAATACAAGATTTTGAAATTTATTAACTCAAATCAGAATGATCTAAATTTTTAGCTTAAATCGTTTACCAAACAACCCTTAAATAACACAATTATACTTTTAAGGACCCATTTGGTATTTGACTATTTTTTTGTCTATATTTCAAAGAAATGACCAACGTTTTCAAAAAATAAGAAATTAGTTATACACAAAAAATTAAGGGTATAAAGGAAATAAGTGTTTTCTTAATTAATGTAAACGTTGGCTGCTTTCCTAAACAAAAAATAGTTATTTGCTTGATAATCTCTACTTTTAATTGTATTTAATAAAAAAAAATATGCTTAGTTTGTAAATAACAAATTTTTCAAAAGGATAATCCTTGAGTTTAAGCTAAATCTAAAAAATATCCCTCTTATTTTTTTTTTTAAATTCCCAAATAATCCACATGTTTTCAAAATCAGCTATAGAATTATCTCTGACTTCAAATTTGCGTTGATTTTGCATAACTAGAAAACTAAACCGAACTACCCTGCCCCAAACAAGCAAACACCATACGAGCCCCCCGACCTCGTCACAACCTCGCGTGACTCCATGCCTCTCTTTGGCTCCCAACCCTCGGACTCCGACAACCAAACAATAGACCGCGAGAGAGTGAATGAAAGAGAGCAGAAAGAGTGTGTGTAATAAATTTGAAAATCAGGATTTTCAATTATTGTAAATTAAAACAAATTGGGATGTTAAATAAAGTTTTATGAAACATTAGAAGTCAAATTTAATTATTTTAGTTGACATGTCAGCACTGTGTGAAAGCCAATTTGGGGTTTTTTTTTTTTGCCAACGTTAATTTAAAATCGAGATAGTTTTATGGTCGATTTTCAAAATATATGAATTATTTTGGAATTTTCTAAATAAAAGAAAATAAACAGAGATTTAGTTAAAACTTATGAATTTATAAGTGATTAACCCTTTTTAAAATGCCATTGTTACCCATTTTAAAACGATGAAAATTTTAACCTTTCATATTCTTTTGAATTTCTTTTTTTTTTTCCTCTCCAAAATTCTAAAATTCGATAAACATAACCCAACAAATTGCTCTATTTGCTAGGGCTACTTCCAAGAGGACGGGGCTTTTTTTTTTTTTTTTCACTCTTTGTCTTAAAATATGTGTATAATGATAGCTATGATAAGCTAATAACACAATACGAAGTAATTATATATACATCACCAATACTAATAAATATATATATATATATAAATTCGAATAATAGGTAGCAGGCATAATATTGCAATGTTTTTCACCAGAGGCAGGGTTATAAATTTTTTGTAAAGATGCATAACTTTCAAAGTAAATAAATAAAATAAACAATAAATAAAATAAACTAAGTCCAGCAGATATATGGTTATAGTTTACATTTTAAGTAAAGTATTATAACTTGAGTTTGCAAGGTAAATTAAAAAAAAAAAAAACCCTTAATATACACAACAAAATTGCTTATCATAACAAAATTTAGTACCAAAGTAGAAAAAAAAAAATCTACCAACCTAATAATTTATCATAGCTACTTTCTTAAAATTTCGAAATAGACACTGTTTTTTAAAAAATCACACATTTGAAAAATGATTAATTACTAAAAAATCACTTAAAACACACATTAGAGTTTTTGATAGAGCATAATTGAATAACTTCTAAAAAATGTAGGGTAAATTGTCAATTTATCAGAAAGTGAATGCTGACTCCACCGGTGGTTTTTGTTTCCAACTTTCCATTTTGCGTTTCCTTCCGATAGTTATGGATTTCCTTCCCACCAAGCTTCCATCAAATTCATGCTCTCATATAAAAGAAAAACAACCAAAGTTATAACTTATTAATAAACATAATTTCAATTAAATTCAAAATTCAGTTTTCTGACATCCAAGGAACTTCCCTGCTAAGTTAGATAACTTTTATGAAGCTCGTACTACTTAAACATGGGAACGAGAATATCCACCGAAACACCGAGATTTTCATCGAAATTTTCGTAAGATAAAAGGTCTAAAATATTTTTTTAATTGTATTATATTTTCTAATAAAATATCGAAAAGTTTTGAAATATAAATATTTGTTATTATTTAGTAAATAATTCTTTAATACATAATAATATAATATAGAGATTTTTAAGGATTTAACCTAATTTTTGGCTAATTTTTTAGGAATTAACCCTAGTTTCATGAAATTAAGAATTTAATCGCAAAATACATATATCATAATATGTTACGTATAACATACGTGTATTATTATAATACACGTCATGTTATATTATGTAACGTATTATCATATTATCATATTATGTAACGTATTATATTACACATATATTACGGTTAAATCTTTAGTTTTGATATTCTAGGGCTAAATCTTTCAAATTTTACTTTTAAATTGGCCAATTTCTTAACTGACCCTATAATATATTAATAAAAATGAAATTTTTATTGCATATTACTCAATTTTCTATGTTAATATTTGTTCAAATCTTATGGTACTCAATGTAAATGTTACTCAAATCTTAGTTTCTTCAATTTTCTTTTTGGTCAAAATTTCCACCAGCATCGATTCTTTTCATTAAAAAAAAAAAAACTAAAGTACTATTGATACTTTTGCCTACATCAATGTTTTTGTCTTTGCTAGTTATACAGACACATTCACATCACAAATTCTGCTTGGTAGACTACTAATGTTACTACTATAGGCTCTAGCCCTAGGCATTTTTGCCAATTACTGCTCACTTGTTAGGCCAACAACCACGCACGCTATCACTACTCACTCATTAGTGTAATCTTAATAGCACATTGATACTTTGATTGGAAGGTTTTTACTATAACAATGGGAATTTTGAGTTTTAATTTTGACGTATTGAAAATCAATGTCAAATTGAATAACCAAAATACTGTAATTTTAATAGAACATTGATACTTTGATTGGAAGGTTTTTAGTAGAACAATAGGGGTGAATTTTGATTTTGACGTTTTGAAAATCAACGTCCAAATTGAATAACCGCATAGTTTGGTGGCCGCAATTGAGATTAACCTACTTAATAACAAATCATTAGTCTATCTATGTTACAAACTACATTCAATTATGTTCTCTCTTGAAAAATAAAGGAAAAGAATATGTTGACGGGGGGTGGGGGGAAGAAGCGGCAAAGAAAAAAGAGAAGATCTATACGTTGGATCAAATTTTGGCAAGGGAGATTTTGAGGACTGCCCTATTCTTAGTACAATGATAATCTATACCCTATGTGTGTTGCACTTTTAATTTATATCCTAAATTTACATACAAATATAGTGCAGAAATAAATGGAGCACACCACTAGGGGTATAGATTATTAAGTGGCATCAAAAATGACTTTATTTTGAAATTCTCCCTTTTTTGCAAAGCCTAATGGGCCTAAAAAAAAGTCAACAAAACCAATGCTGCGTACGACAAGGCGTCGGTCCGACAATCGACAAATCCATTGGCTGCCCTGGCGGCTGTCCCAACCAGCATGCCACTAGCGGATACTGTAACAGGCACAACAACTGGCAATCTGCCAGTTGCCTCAACGAATCCTCTAATCGGCGATTTGTTGGTTGCCTTGGCGAGTCCCTAAGCCGGTGCAGTTGCCAACAATTAGACGATTATCTCAGTAACTATCACTATTTCCATCATCATAACTACGCGATTCAAGCAAAACTCAGTCAACAAAACTCACGAACACACCGGATTGAACGTGGTTATCATTCATTACAACTGACGCACGACGTGGGTCAATTGTCATCGTGGGTATTTCCCCAGCATCTATAAATACCACATCCTATGAGGTGCAAAGGTATCGAAACACTTTTCACTTAAACACTTCATTTCACTTTCTAGTTCATAAAAAATTTTAAGAAATTCGAACAAGCTTTGGCAGGCCGGTAACGGGGGACTCTGCCTAGGAAAGGAAGTCGTATGCACGAGAAGTTAGGGATGTATGTGAAGGACACCGCATCAACTTGACCGAGCATATCTCGAAGATCTTGAAGATGAAAATTGTTGAAATTACCTTCATTGATGATGAAACGTTCACCCACACAATGACGCCTAGCCGATATCCCTGAAAACTGCAAACAACTTGGTTCATTAGATACTCATCGACAATGGAAGTTTCGTTGATGTACGTTTTAGAAGTGCGTTGGACAAAATGAACCTTGATGGCATAACCGTGATGCCAGTAAAGTCTCAATTATTCAATTTTGTCGGAGAACAAGTCAATGTTGAGGGAATAATCACCATCTCAATCACCATGGGAGAGGTCCCGCATCAAGTCGTAAGAATGATCGACTTCTTCATCGTCAACTAGCTGTCTGCGTGCAACATGATTTTGGGGCGACCAATTTTAATCTAAAAAGTTGGATTCATATACACTTGCCACAGTACCAATGTTTTTAACCAAAATACAAAAATTAGATTCATATATTTTGCGCCCATAAAAAAAAAACTTTTTTAATTCCCAATACAAATCTTCTCTCTTACAAAATCGAACTCTTATCTAAATATCAATTTGAACTCAAGATTTTGCCAAACAATAAAAAACAGTGACTCAAATAAAAATGATTCAAATTTTATATTTGAAATTGGGATTCTTCCAAAGATGAATCCTTTGTCATTTGTTAGAGTTTGTGTATTGAAAATTTTGGAAAAATTTGTGAGCTAGGGTTTGTTGCAGAATAAGATTGAAGAGTTTGAGGTAATTTGGGCAAACCTTTCATTTTTGTTATTGTTTTATTGTATTTTTTTATGCAACGACGAAGATGGCCCCACACAAGCGTCCGCGTAACCAGCACATGCTAAAACCCCGCTAAAATTGGATGTACGCTTTCAATTTAGAGTTAATTGTTATAATTTTTAAATTTTAGGGATTAATACCAAAATAAAATGAGATACCAAAATATCATAACGTAATAAGTTTAAGGGCTTCCCCTGTCAATTACTCAAAATAGAAAATAAAAAAAAATAAAAAAGACAAACGAAATTGCACTTATGGGTCTTCCCATCGTCAAACTCTGGTCCAACCAAGTGACAGGATACACAAACTCAGACACCCATTTCCCCTTAACTACCATAATACCCCTACAACCCCAAAAAAAAAAAAAAAACACTCTTCTTTGTTTAAAGCCAAACCCCTCACTCCCACTTTCCCATTCCCATCCCAATCTCTCTCTCTCTCTCTCTCTCTCACTCTCTGAAACAAAAATGGCGGTCAAGCAAAACCCCCCTTTCCTCTCCTTCTTCTTTTCCTTAATCTTCACAGCAACTCTCACAATCGCTCTCTCCCGCGAGCTTCCAAACGCTCCTCCCAAGCACTCCCAAACCCTCGACGTCTCAGCCTCCCTCGGGCTCGCCCAGGCCGTCCTCTCCTTCAACCCCCAAACCCTCAAACCCCTCCTCCAACAAGACCAATCAGCCCCAACAAACCACTCTCACTCCTCCACTCTCTCTCTCCCTCTCCACCCCCGCGACTCTCTCCTCAGCTCCGGCCACCGCGACTACCGCGCCCTCCTCCTCTCCCGCCTCGCCCGCGACTCCTCCCGAGTCGACTCGCTCAACGCACGACTCCAACTCGCCCTCTACGACATCGACAGGTCAGATCTCAAGCCCTCGGAGATCACAGACGGCGAAAACCAAATCCTCCCGGAGGACCTCTCCACGCCGGTAGTCTCGGGGACCAGCGAGGGCAGCGGCGAGTACTTCACCAAGCTGGGCGTTGGCCGGCCGGCGCGGCAGTACTCGATGGTCATCGACACCGGCAGCGACGTGAACTGGCTCCAGTGCCAGCCCTGCACCGACTGCTACCACCAGTCCGACCCCATCTTCGACCCCGCCGCCTCCTCCACCTGCGCCGCCCTCGCCTGCGACTCCGCCCCCTGCGGCGCGCTCGACACCTCCGGCTGCCGCGCCGGCAAGTGCCTCTACCAGGTCGCCTACGGCGACGGCTCCTACACCGTCGGCGACTTCGTCTCCGAAACGGTGTCGTTCGGGAGCTCGGCCGTGAACGGCGTCGCTTTGGGCTGTGGGCATGACAACGAAGGGCTGTTCGTCGGATCTGCCGGATTGATTGGGCTCGGCGGAGGAGAGCTCTCCCTGACGTCGCAGATCAAAGCGACGTCGTTTTCCTACTGCCTCGTGAATCGCGACTCGGCCGAGTCGTCGACCCTCGAGTTCAACTCGGCCGCGCCGAGGGACTCGGTGTTCGCGCCGATTCTGAGGAATCGGAAGACGAGCACTTTCTACTACGTCCAGATCACCGGGATAAGCGTCGGCGGCGAGCCGATCCCCGTCTCCGATCCGACGGTGTTCGGGATCGACGAGTCCGGGAACGGAGGGATCATCGTCGACTCGGGGACGGCCATAACTCGCCTCCGGACTCAGGTCTACAACTCGCTCCGCGACTCGTTCAAGGGCAAGACTCGGGACCTGCCCCTGGCGAACGGCGTCGCTTTGTTCGACACGTGCTACGACCTGTCGTCCCGGACGAGCGTGCGAGTCCCGACGGTGTCGTTTCAGCTGGCCGGAGGGAAGTCGTGGCAGCTACCGGCAAGGAATTATCTGATCCCGGTGGACAACGCGGGGACGTTCTGCTTCGCCTTCGCTCCAACGACGTCGTCTCTGTCCATCATCGGCAATGTCCAGCAGCAGGGGACACGTGTCAGTTACGACTTGGCCAACAACCGTGTCGGATTCGCTCCGAATAAGTGTTGAGGATAAATAAATAAATTAATTAAATATCTATATAGTATAGCTATAGTATTTGTTGTTAATGGTATTTATTTTTGTATTTTTTTTTTGCCCATTTTATCCCTGGAAAGAAGAGTTAATTTCACTAAATAGGACAGGTTTGTAGGAGAGAGAGAGAGCGATTAAGTTGGGGGTGTTTTGGATAAAAGTTGGGCCCACCGGCCAAAATAAATAAATATTTATTTTTGGCTGGTGTGGTTGTGAGAGGCTGAGCTGAGATGGTACGGTTGATGACGTGTCGTGACTCATTATTAATTTTTCATAAATGCGTGTGTGGTGTTGTTGTACTGTTGTAGTGTTGAAAACTTTTTAATGTGATATTTGTCAGGTCAGTGCATCAGTGGCATATACGTAATATAGTCTCAACTCGAGGGTTAATATGATTTGCTGAGAGAGAAGAGTGGGGGCTGAATCCAATTTACGTACTGACGGCTTGCATGTTCGCCACGTGGCAGGGCTAAGTGGGGGCCAGTGTGTTCAATGCCCCCACTAAATTTTTAAAAAACTGAGTTTTCCTGCAGAATATATTAAAATTTTTAAATATGACCCCACATAATTTTTGAAAACTAAATTTTATATCATAAATTTTAAAATAATATGAGTTTGCCTCTATAAAAAAATTACAATTTTTAAATTTGCTACACAAATTGAATGGATTTTTAGAGATATTTCGACTTATTAAAATTTTCATCATTTTGAATGTGTATAAAAATCTTGGCAGAAATCGGTGACGGTGGCTTGGACTTTTCTTTGGAATTTTGTGATGGAATAATATGGGGAAGAAGAGAATCTTATTGCTCTTTTTTTTTAATCTAAAGCAAGTAATTTTTTTTTCTATTCAATTTAAAATCCTCCAACCGAAGTGTTCGCTCATTTTGTTTGATAATTTCTTTGAATATAATAAAAACAAAAAGAAGTGACTTCTATTTCATTAATGCATTGTATTGAAGGACGATTCTCATTTGGGAAGGATCTAAATGGATTTTAGTTTTAATTAATTTAACTTATTTAGGGGGGTGGTGGAGTGGTGGGGAACAGATCACGTGGAATAAGAAGAGAGTGGGGTTTTCGCAATTGGGAAGATGACAAGAAGAGTAAAGAAGTAGGTTGGTATAAGATTTTATGGTAATTATTATTATTAGTGAGATCAAAGAGAACACAAGACCTTTTTGTGATTGATGTCTTTTCGGGTCCCACTTCCTTTCTTTTTAGAGGTGGGACCCACTAGCACCGTGATTGTCGGCGTCCTCCGTCACCTCTCTCATATTCGGAGAAGGGACGCCAATTATTGTTCATACAACTATACATCACATTAATGCACCATCAAAATAAATATCGAGATGATATATATATATATATATATGAAACAATTCTACTTTGTATTTGTATGGTTGGACCCGTGAAACGTGAATAGAGTTTTATCTTTTAAAAAAATTGGAGTAAATACTTTAATTTTCAAATCTCAGTGTAAATAAGTACTTAGGATTTTGATTTGAGGTTTATATTATTGTAATTGAGATAAAAAAAAATATATTGAATTAGGAATTCGAAAAAGTATCTTTCGTCGTAATAAGAGTATTTAAAATACAACAAAATAAATATTTAAGTTTTTTAATCATGTTTTGCCAAATAAAGTTGGTATTATTAGTTATTATACACCGTTCATAATGTAAAAAATATACACGCCACCATGTGTGAATATTCCATATAAGATGATTAACTCTCTCCAATTAAAATAGAACCAAAAGAGCAACAGAGAAGAAACTCATGACAATTATTCCATCCCCACAATTTAGAAAAATGGAGTCAAATATTAACAATATTAATCTATGAAAGAGATTTGGCTTTACCTACCAAAGTCGGCAGGTAGGTTTTTACTTAAGTGACACACGGGTCCTACTGTAGTTGTAGACGCCAAATTTCCATATATTCTTATATAGTCTCGAAGCCTCTCTTTTTCCAATCTTTCGTGAAGATATAAAATCTTAAGTAAAACTTTAGGACTTAATAGTTATAAACGCCTTTAGCTTGTTTGTCTATTGCACATATTTTATTTCATCACTTTCAATATTAATTAATTTTCAAGGTGAGTTAAAAAATTAGTCATTTTAAAGATAAAATTTTAAATGATTTAACCTTAGAATGCCAAAATTTAGGAAATTATCATTAAATACCTTAATGAACATAAGTATCTATGATAATTACTTAAGAAAGTCGCCAAATCAATAAAAAAATCTCTACAAATTTAGTTCATTCAACTTAAAAAAAGCAAACCAATCCTACCAATACCAAAATTTTCATCAACTATGATAAAAATAAAAATAAAAATAAAAATGACTAATTTCTTAAATTTCTAAAACTAAGACTAATCCCTAAAAAATATTAGTTTGAAATTTGAATAAATCCTTAAAAATCTCTAATTGTCACTGCCATCTGGAAGTTACTCACATATTAGTCCTGTCACACTTGGTACATTTTTAACTAAAGTCATGTGTCGTTTAATATGTATATATATATATGTGAAAAATTTTAAGCATAGTCGACTAGTTTAAAAATACTTATGTGCAGAGTTTGTTTAAAGATATTTTTCAGCTTAGGATTTTTTTTAAATGCAAAGAAAATTTTATGCTAGCTCATTGCACACAAATATATTCCTTTTTGGGAGATTATTATATCTATACCAAAATAAATAGATATTTACAAATCTAATTTCTGAATTAAAATTTCAATAAATGTATATTTTGATAGAAAAAAATTACTTATATAGACGTGTATATCATTTGTATAAATAAAGCCCAAATAAGTTTTTAGCTTAATTTAAACATAGAAAAAAAATTCAACAAATTTATAATTTACGTGTAAAAATCTCTCATTTGATTTGACTATTAAATTTGAAAATTTTAAATATAAAGATCATATATAAATTATCATTACGGGTGTATCAAATTTTCTTAAACGGATAAACAATATTTCTAATAGCATATTACTTCTTTAATAGAAAATATGAAATGTTTACTTCTTCGATATTTTGCGTTATAAAATCCAAATTTGTTAGAAATATTACTGCAAATTTTTTTTCATAGCTTGAGAAAATCGAATTTGTTAAAAATGAAATATTTTCATAATAATATTTTCAAGGCTAGCTTGATAGAAAATTTGAAATGGTTAGAAAAGAAATATTTTCATTGGAGAATTTCACAATAAAGCCATTCTTGATGTCACTTAATAATCTATACCCTATGTAGTGTGCTTCCTTCATTTCCATTCTATGTTTGTAGTGTAAATTTTGGGATATAAATTTAAAGTGCAACACACATGGTGTATAGATTATCATTGTGTCAAGAATAGGGTATTTCTCAAAATACCCTAGTAGTAATAAAATATTTTCATAGGAAAGCTAATAAAAAATATATAGCAATCAATAATAAAATTTTGAGAGTTAAGAGTTAATAATAGTTTATTTGACATAAGAAAACTTTACTTAATACCAGCAACTTTGTATAAAAAAAATGGCTAAAATAATTCGATATATTTTGGAAAATCATATAGGGGTAAAATCCAACTATCAAAGTGATTATTACAATTAAGTTATTACTTGTTTGATTACGTGTATTTGTGTAATATTAGAATAATATAACTTGATCTATTAATCGCAACACCTACCATCTCTCTTATTTAGGATTGAAAGAAAAATTTATTTTGCATTATCGATCCAAAACAGTTGTTGATATAGACATTTATGGAAGGTGATGTACCTAATTCTTTTTAACTCATCTTTTGTGAGTTAAGGTCCAAACTAAAATGAAGCCCCAAAAATCTTAACTGATTTGATGTGTATGTATCTATATAGAAGCAATTGTTAGGATTAGTACTTTAAGATCCGATGTTACATGACATAGTTTAGAATGTATAATATTTCTTAAAAGAGTGAGTTGTTGTCCTTTTGTTTCGTCCAAAACGTGTGTTGGGTTTCTATTGGTAAACGAGACACGGAAATTAGTAATGCGATTCGATCAAGCATACATTTGCAGAGCCACGTCCAGAAGGTGGAAAGTGATTTACTACATAAAAAAAAAAGTGCACCTGCTCATACACTAAAGACTCCTTCTTTGCTCTGTCAATCAAAATAGTTCTAACAAAAATACAAAATACAAAATAAACTCTCTATAATATTTTCTCCCAAACTCACAAACCCAAACCCAATGTACAATAAAATCCACGCGGAGAGCAAAAATCACACACCTTAAAAATCACTCACCAATATCCCAAATACATCAAAGACATATCCACAAGGCTCATAAACACTCAATATAGCTCTATTCTACGCATGTACCCTCCTCTGCTAGAGCTATTATATATAGCCTTAGAAGAAACAAGAAACTTCCATAAAGAAAAGAGCAAGTTTCACGTTTCAACATGTTTCCCCTAATCTTCTTGTCTAAAACATTCCTTTATGAACGAGCAATCAACGGATAAATAAAAGGAAATAATCCTTTAATAAATCTGCAGCAAATAATTTCAGATTTTTGTGATCGGTAGTCAATAGTTTCCTGAAATAAAACTATCAAATATAATCGGTATTGGAACACCAATGACAACACCCGAATAAATACCCATCCAGTATACTTCAAACAAGTTCCAAAACTATATATCATTTGCACAACCAAGTGATTGGGTGAATGAGAATTTGTTAGCCAAGTGGTTCAGTCTAAAATCGAGAAGAACAACCTTCGGAACAATGTTTCTGACCTAGAGACAAAGTTGAAATAGAGTCATGATCATTATACCATAATGATTTTGCTAAACACAATTTAATGGTTGAATTGTTGTGTAGTTGCACTATTTGAATTGTGATTTAAGAGAAAAATTTGAATTGAAAATTTGAAAAAGTATTTTTTACTGTGACAATAACAATTAAATGTGAATTTAAATTTTGTTCAAACTCATAACCAAAAAACAACTTTTATTGTAGCAAATGACTTTAAGTTAATTTTTTATATCTAGTAAGAGATTTTGATCACAAAATTTTCACTTTAGTAATTTTGCTACAATACAAATTATTGTTTGGTAAAATCTTATTTAAAAAACTTAAGCATTCTTTTTACAGTGTTTTAATTAATACTCTTGTTACAGTCCCAAATGCACTTTTTTAAATCCACAATTCAGATTTTCTCTCATAAATCTCAATTCAAATAATACAGATTAACTCTTATTCAAACATTGACTACAATCTAAACTTAATATTTTAAATCTTTTTAACTCCAATAAAAGTTATCTGAATTTCTTTAGTTTGAATAGTAAGCCACACGACCCTTCAAAATCTATCCAAAGACCCGATTGGAGACGGAGCACTCAAAGAAATGAGTGGGAGATTGTAGCGTGACCCTGGTTATGAATGACACATGAACTTTTTTTTTTTTTTTTGGTTGAGATAATGACAAAGTACATGATAAATGATGAAAACTATCAATGTACACCACAAAAGCAGGAACACCTACTTGCCTACACCAGTGGGACAAAATCATACAATGGCCATTAATGTGCTTTAGCAAACCTACCTCAAGAAAATGCATATACATATATATAAAGTAGGAGAAAACTATATAATGTTTCATTTTATCAACTTTAATACCACTCACGTGTTAGATTGGATTTTATATTTTAATTAGTGAATATTTAGTCTATTTGAAAAGAGATTTTATAAAATATACTAATGTTTAGCATTATAACAACGCATCAACTTTACGTACCCTCATTCGGCAAACCTTTTGATTTTGCAATTTGAATTTTCTTTTTGGTGAGCTAAAATCACGAATTGATGAGAGAAATAAACTCTAATTCGACCAAGCCCTCTCCTAATTAGGTTTCGATAGTTCTTTGGGCAATTTACCTTTTTTATTTATCAATAGTTATTTAAATGCCACTGAACCAGACGGAAAACTAAACAGACTTAAATGGAGAGTGCAGATTAGTAAAATTTTAATAAATTAGAGAACAAAACATAACACATCAAACAATGAGATGCATTTAGTACAAAACAATACTTTTTCCTATATTATATGAATTCTACTTGAGCAAACTTATGTCCCTCGCATTATTGCGCTAAATTAAAATACCTACCTAAAAAAGCAAGTTTTCACATGTACTTATACTCTGGCGTGAAGTCCTCTCTCTATGTAACGTAATTTGTTAAAATCATATCTATATGAGCTTTTGAAATTATACAACTGTCCTAAAAAGTAACTATATGCTTGTTTTCTTATAATTGGAATACTTTTCAGTAAATCAATGATTTATTAATAAATTAACTAAAGGCAAGCAATCAATACACTCTTATGTAATAAGAGAAATTAATTATTAATTACTACTAGTTCTAATATTATTAGTTTATTGGCAGTTGGGACAACGAAAACCACTTTTTTTTTTTTCTTTTTTTTCAAGAAACAAAAGCAATATGTTTGAAGTTGGAGTTAGATATGTTATTAAATGAAACACTTGTGTTGGATATATATTGTCCAATTACTAACTTATCAATATAGTTATGTGTGTTGGGTCAGCAATAATTAATGGATTTTGTTTTTCTGTTGTGGTAGGTGAGTTGAGTGAGGCTATAAAATCACTGCCAAACATTAACGGAGCTGATAGTGGAACATAAATTGAAGAGTTAATTTTCTCTATCCCTTGACAATGGCACTAACTAATGCCTAATGCCCTAAACTTTGCAGTTGGTCAAAATAGCAGAATCTGTTTATTAATATGGCACTCAAGGTCAAGGACCATATTAACACATATCATAAATAAAAAAAGAAATTATTCTAGAATAGATAGCAAGAAAAATTTATTGACAATTTGACCAAATTGATGTGCTGGTTTTTTATTAATGATAAAATTATGTTATTTGTGCGTAGATTTTTATTCTAACATTTACTCATTAAATGTTTCTGACTTTTAAAGTGTTGACAAATTCTCTCAAAATAATTACTTCGGGGGTTAGAAAGTTCGGTTTTTAGCACTTATATTTGTAATATTCTCTTAAAACTAAATTATGCCTGTAATTCTATCCAAACGGGGCTTTAAAAATGGCCTATTTGAAGTCAAAACTCACTCAAACTGGTAGTTCCGCTTCCGCACAATTGCTTTAACAAAGTAGACACATTGAAACAGTCACAATTGCTTTAACAAAGTAAACACATTGAAACAGTATTTTCCAATCAATAAAGTGGGTTGGTGATGACAATTCCCAATGCCCTAAATTAAGAACAATTGTTTATTTCCCCTAAAAGGAAAAGGTTTTACGCGTTACAAATCATTTCTTCTTTTTCAAAAGAATACTGATTTTTTGCCTAAAATTGTGCATGCAGATATGACTTGAAGCATCCGAACAACCATAAGACGGTCAACCTCAAAGGGGTATCGAGAAAATGTGGTCATGTGCGATTCATGTCCATACACATGAAAGAAAGAAATAATATATTATTATATTATTGCCAAGATAGGAATTTTTTTTAAAATTTATTTAGGAAGGTGCTACCATATGTCTTCTTTTTAGGACATATTCAATGTGTCACTAGAGGCGCATATGTTATTGGACATCATGGCCAAAGTCCACGAAATAATTTTGCAACTCCCACACTTGATCACTACCGTACAAATATCAAATGAAAATCAAATTAAAAAAGGAAAATGAATCTCTCTTATTCAAATTGACTTAGCTTAACCTAATATCTAGCAACAAGACTTCTACGGCGGCAATATTCCGTCAACCGGTGACTTCATTGCCTACGTTGACAGAGGAAGTCCATCAAATGCAACACAAACACATATATTTCCTCCTCGTACAATAATTTGGAATCAAAACTCTAAATAACCTAGGGGTGAAAATTAAAACCGAAAAAATCATAAAATTGAAAAAATTAGCCGATTTTTTTAAAAAATTGTAACCGAAAATCGATTTTTTTAAAAGAACCAAAAATTCGGTGCTTAAAAACCGAATTAACCGAAAATTCGGTGCGATTATTCGGTCTTTCCCACTAATTAATCGAATTAACCGAACAACTGAATTTTTAACCGAAAAATTGAATTAAAAAACCTAAAAATTGATTTTTTTAACTGAATAATCGGCTTTTTAACTAAAAAATTGAATTTTTAACCGAATAACCGAATTAAAATTCAAATTGTATTTAATTTGGTTATTAACCGAAAAATCAAATTAAAAAACTGAAAATTCGGTTTCAGTTCTCATTTTCTAATAACCGATTATTCGGTTTCGGTTACAAAAATTGCAAAAAAATCGATAACCGAAACCGATTTCACCCTAACTCCAACACAAGCCCTACGTTTTGGTCTTTGTTATTTCTTTGCTATATTCATTCACATCTCTCTCAACCTCACATAAAACCGCCCCTAGATTGAGAAAACCTCTTCACAACTGTTATCGGGTATTTTTGCTAATTGTTTACTTGGGCACAAGGGCTCCTAGGGTCCTCGGGGCAAGGAGCCCAAAATAATTTAAGACCCGATGATTCTACAAGTCCTCAGGAGCAAGGATCCACAAGCTACAAGTACAAAAAATCATAGATTTTTGTATCTTTTTCATAAAGGCGTATTTAAACAAGAGATTTGTTCCTAAATTAGGGGATAAATATGGAGTTGACTTATCCCAAGGGGGTAAAAATCAGTTCAAATAAATAAAGAATATTCCATAAACGTCTAAGAGATAATGATAAGAGATATTCAAATCTCCAAAATCAGGATACTTCCTAGAATAAACAATCTTTTCAAAGAAGAAGGTAGTTCGACCGTGTATTAAGGGTGTCCAACTAAACCAAACCACAACTTTTTACTAAAATCAAACCAAACCAATTTCACACCAAATCAAACCAATTAAACAATCAAAATGAAACCAAATCAAACCAATTATAGTTGGTTTGGTTTGGGTTTTTTAAATCGGTTTGAGCTTTTTATTAAATAGGCTCATACAAGTTGATGACTTAATAAAATAATATCATTCATCAAAATCAAAGTTCAACATCATGATCTAACCCAATTAGATAAGAACTTAATTCAAAATATTTTAAATATCATAAACAAATTATATTAAATATTCAATGTTTTTAAAAAGATGTAAGGGTATTCACGCTTGAACAACTAACGGCTTCCTAACAAAGTTGATCCGCACTAGAAGTTCCACCAAAACCATCCCCAACATATCCAACACCTAATTAATAAATAATAAAGTTGTTCATATCAAGTTCTCACAACTTCTTAGCAAAAAAAGGAAAAAAAAAAAAACCCTTCTTAGATATAATATAATTTTAAATACATGTATATATATAAGTTGGTTTGGTTTAATTTGGTTTATTAACAAGGTCAAACATGAACCAAACGAAACTAATTAAAATTTTAAAAATTTCAAACCAAGCCAAGCCAAACCAATTATAATCGGTTTAAAATTAGTTTTGCTTTGATTTAGATTGGTTTAGTCGATTTAATTTGGTCTCATCAGTTTTTTGAATACCCCTACCGAGTATTATAAATAGGTGACAATTGGTAAGGTTCTATCATCTCACAACTTCTAAAAAGTACTCTCTTTCATTACTCTCTTTCATTATGCTAATATAAGCATCAGAGAACCAAGCCAGCATCACCCACGGTTCCCCCCTTTGTCCTATGGCTTTGTTTTCGTGTTTTGCAGAATCTTAGCTTGGGTTGGTGCACGCTTGATGAAGATTTCTTGCTCGAGCTAGCTCGCCTCAATCCGCCACGTAGACCACGAATTCCACGTACCAACAATCGGATTGCATTCCTTCGCTTTGGGAGTGATAAAATTAGGGTTTAGTTAAGATCATTTAAAGCATGCATGCAAGGTGGCTTGGTAGGCACGGTCCTTGGGTCGAGCCTAGTGCTGGCTCAGTCTAGCTTCGCTGCTACGGTATGGGACGTTAAGGTCTCGCTGATTCGAGCAAAAGTTAATTGTGTGACGCCTCAAATGAGCGTGAATTCATCACATTCCCAAGAAACAATGAGCCTTCTGTCGTCCTAGGACCCGAGAACATGAAGAAACACTCCAAATGAAAACAGTGATAAATCAATGTACTTGAAAGAAGCTGGTACATTATTTCATATGTTTCATGATCATAGTCAAAAACAAAAGATTGAAATAAAACAGAAGAAATCACAGCAAAAAAAAAAAAGAATTAAAAAAAAAAGTATAGGCAAGGACTTGAAATTAACCTTCTGTAGGAAGGTAGCAAGGAAAAATATGTTGAGGAAAAAATAAATTTTGTTCTAACAATATCCAATTTAATTTTACAAATCTTGTCGCTAGTCCTAGCAAACAAATTCTTTACTAAAATTTTCATTCCGCAACCACTCCAAAGAATTGATGTTTAGAATTAATATCTAAATATTTATTGTGAGTAAACCTCATCTCAAAAATCATCATTCTACAATGCCCTCTTTGTGTAAACGAAATTACCCTAGTTGTTTCATGGGTTTGGCAGTGTTCACAAATGTTGCACTTTTATTGAAGCCCTCGAGCAAAAGAATCCGTACAGCTTCAATTCCATCTTGGAATGTATAGTTCAGCTGTATGATAATTCATTCGAACTTAGAGGTCAAATGAGGGAAAAAATAAAAATAAAAAACATCACTCTCCACATTTAGAAGTTCTATGGATTTGAACATAACCATCATGTTAACAGAGCATGAGAAAAATTTTGCATACCTCTTCACGTTCTTGTTTGCTAAACGGTCGAAGAACAAAGTTAACAGCATCCATCTTCCCAGGAGGCCGTCCGATACCTGGACAAGTTGTGCCACCTTATCAATGAAATAGCTACTAAAAGAAGTAAGGACCAATAGGTTAATACTTGCAAAGACCAAAAAGGACGTACCAATTCTCAAACGCGGAAAATCACGGCCACCTTTAAAATGATCAATGATACTTCTCATCCTACAACAGAGAAGCAAATTGTAAAACAAACGCTTTCTAAATTCTTCCACTGGAAGAAAAATAAAGAAAAATGATGATCAAATCACTCATTTGGAACAATTTCCAATGTAATTCAGACAAACGTACTAACAATTATAAACCTACATATGTTGACAAAAAATCCATGTAAAATAAGGTGTCTATGTAAATCCTTCCAAAGGGCATAATTCAGCTTAGGCAATTTGGAGTATAGGAAAAAAAAAACGATAACAAAGAAAGGTAATATTGCATTACCCATTGTGCCCTCCATGTCCACCCTTCGGCAACAGTTTCAGTTTTGCAAATGGCAAGTCGAGATCATCGTAGATCTGTGAAAGAGAATCATATAATCAAAGATTGCAAATTAAAAAATGGCATAAAAGAGATATAGGCACAAAGGAGAAACTCAATGTTTCAGTCAACAAAAAAGACATTGTACCACGAGAACTTGCTTCTGCGGAATCTTGTAATACGAGACTATGGACCCGACCTTCAAGAATTAGTTCGAAAACCACCACGTTACAATCAAAACCACAAAATTTTTCAGAAAGTAACAAGACATTGACCACGATAGAGATGAAAATCATTAAGTTAAGATAGCTTACTTACAGACTCACCGCTTAAATTCATGAAAGTTTGGGGTTTGGCGAGCATAATTGGCACGTCTCCAATAAAACCTGCGCCACATAACTGACTCTATGAAAATCATCTTTCAAAAGCTGGACTCGGAGGACAAAGTAATCGAACATTAGTGGTGTTTTCCTTAGCAATTGGAATTCGGAAATAAAAGATTGAATCAGTCCCTTGTTTTTCTTTTTAGCACTTCGACAGATTGATGAGGTGTCTTCGTTCGCTATGATGAAAACAATTATCTATTTCGAACCGAATAACCATGCCCCATCAAAAGTTCTCAAAACATATGCTCGTGAAAGCCTAGAAATGTACAAAACATAATCTACGGGTTTATAGCTAAAGGCCACATTTCAGAAATCGTTTAAGAAAATGTCCATTACTCTTGTCTTTCCGGTGAATGATCCATAATTTTGTTGGTAAGTATATTGTTCATTGACTAAGGTAAATAAAAAATAGTAGCGGGGTTTTTCTTAAATATGGTCTAAAACATATCAAAATTTTCCCTAAAATGTATAAGGAAATCAAAACAAACACTAAACCTATTTCCTTCTAGCTAAAGATTGACCAATAGAGATAAAAGAGAGGCGAATTTATATTCATTACGCAATGAGAAATGGTTATTATCAAAGAAACTTATAATTAGGTTATTGGAAAATATTCAAAACCAAAATCAATGTGCATATAATAATATCACAACCTTCTTCTTGTGAAAGAAACACTTCAATGAATAAAAATTCTAAATGATTAGATTAAAAAAAAAAAAAACACCTTTGCCAACTAGAGCTTTGAAAGAAACACTGCTAACAGATATCCCTTCAGCTTCAGCAATTGCATCGACCAGCTCAAACCCAACCTGCAAAAAAATCACTTAAAATTCAAAAAAAAAAAAAAAAAACTCTTTTTTTGGTTCAAATCGAAAATAGAGGTCGGTACGGACATTGTGGCGAGTCCCATCGTACTTCTTGCCGGGGTTGCCGAGGCCGACGACGAGCCAGGGCTTGTTGGGCTTGGAAGGCGGTGCCACGTCAGCCGCGGCCGCCATGGAAGCCGAGCTCGAGCACCGAGCGAGTTTGGGAGACGGAACTAGGGTTTGCGAAGGACCAAAGCAACGACGAAGCTTCGCCGAACCAAAGGCGGCGATTGGCGACGCTGACATACAATTCCCAACAACCACTCTCATTTTCTTTAGCCCAAGAAAGACAAAGTCAAAAAATAGAATTAAATTTTGTTGTGGGTTCGATTTGTGGTCAAAAAATGAAGCTTCGAGTCATGAACTGTCGTTTTTTTCTTCTTAACGTGAGAGAAACAAACCTTTTAGACGACACAGTTTACTTTGGTTTCGCTGCAAACGACGAGAAAATTACTATCGTTTATATGGAATATAGCTGAAAAAATATGTTGCGCCGTTGCCGGGGATCGAACCCGGGTCACCCGCGTGACAGGCGGGAATACTTACCACTATACTACAACGACTTGGTTTAGGGTATAGACAAGATAAATCTTATTTTTGTCTACTTGTAATGACTACTATACATAATCATAGAAGCAGATTTACGAATTAATATTTATTCTGTAGCAGTTAAAAAACCAAAAAGGCGAGGGAAAAGCAAACGCTAAATTTAGCTTCGTATCTAGGGTTTTTAATACAATGCAGAACCTCCCCTTGAAGAAATGGGAAGGCAAAAAAGGGTTGCCCGCCTCCCCCTTCTGTATTTTACGAGCACAGGTACCTCGTATATGTTTTTTTACGAAATACGATTACTTAGTACACATTTTACCCGAGTAAACGAGGACCCCGCGACCCATTTTAAAACCATTATGAACGTTGAGCAACAGTTCTCAAGTAAAAAAATAACCAGCACCACAAAATCACTCCCTATAAATACCCCTCCCCATTTTCACCATTCGCACCATCTCCCTCTCTAATTCTCAATCGTTCTCTCTCTCAAACTCTTGTTTACTCTCTAATTATAATTTCTAGTAATTTTACTTTAGTTTCAAAAAATATTGTAAGATGGATGGTGAGGGAACTCCGACTTCTCAGCGGCGACGTGTTCATTAGGAAACGAATTTCCCGAGCTTCCACAACCCTGGTGGGGGAATCATCAACATTTGCCGAACTTCGCTAGTTAATTGAGCTTCCACAAGGTTTGATAAGAGCTGAGCACTACCAAGCAAAGTGCGAGGTCAAAACCCTTATCAGCTTTTCGCTGGATAGCATCGATGAATGTATATGATGCGCCGGTGGCAGAGCGACATTGAGGCATTGAGCTGGGGCGCAAATGGCTCGAACGGGCTAAGTAGGGTGGGTATCAACGAAAATTTTCTAATACCCGAGCTCGGTTGGGTATACGTGAAGAAGTCCCGAGTTTTGGCCGCTAAAGACTGTCGGGTGAGCTTCGAATGGTGGTAGGGTGGGCTTTTGCATCTTGATGGGCTTTCTCACCAACAGGCAGAGTCACAAAGATGGCAAATTGATGAAACTAGTAGACATAAGAGATGGCAAGGGAGACAGACTCACAGAGAGGCGGAGAGCCAAGGCTTGAGAGTGACGTAAACAAAATCAATATTCTTCCTACTCGATGATGAAAATCCGGGACGATGTAAGGGGGTTGTTCCTGAAGAGGAACTTCCTGTAGAGACTCAGGGAGCTTAATCTAAAGCAATCCTTTGAAAGAAAAAGCCTAAGCATTTGATCAGTCTAGACTGAAGGAACGACAAGCCAATTAAAGAAAAAGAAAAACTTGAGAGTCCGGTAAATTCTGAACATGTATTAATATTTTGATAAAATCCAAGAGCTGAATAGCATGGGCCGTGAATAAGTGGATGGTTCAAAAAAGAATTATAATTAATTTGAAGTGCCACCACTTCCTTTCCAACGCTTTGA
Source organism: Boehmeria nivea var. tenacissima (assembly GCA_018132145.1). Classification (NCBI taxonomy): domain Eukaryota; kingdom Viridiplantae; phylum Streptophyta; class Magnoliopsida; order Rosales; family Urticaceae; genus Boehmeria; species Boehmeria nivea. The sequence goes on from CM030882.1 coordinate 8,247,304, forward strand.
TAACATGTTTTCTACAGCTTCAACAAGATTCAAAGTGAAAAAGATGGCCACTATATGCATTGCACAGTCAAGTGAGCAAGAACTCAAGAAAGCATCCTTTTTTATATATACTAGTTTTTAGCACGCGCTATGCGCGTGTGAGCTCCGTATAATTTTTTTTTCGTATTTTATTTATTCATTTATAATATAATAATTTTTGTTAATATAAATTTAAAAAATGTATATTTATTTTAAAATTCTATCGAAAAAATATATTAATATCATTTCAATTAATTTAGGGACAATATATAATTTAATAAAAAATTTGAGACACTTTTAAAATTATGTTAAAGAATAAAAAAACGAAGACAAAAAAGCAAACATTTATATTGAAAAACCAACCATATAAATAAATAAATTTTTTGAGGTCATTGCAGTTAAGAAACAACGGTTAGAAAGATTTTGAGCAACAAAATTTAAAAAGATAAAAAAAATTTATTAAAAAAGATTAAAAAAATTTATTAAAAAAGCCCCCAATAATTTGTAATGAAACCTCAAAATTTTATAAAAACCCCACAAAAAGCATATTTATGTCAAAAAAAATCGAGAAAATACACATATTAATGATCAAATTTATTTAGTATTTTATTTTGAGTTTAAAAATATAAAAAATAACAAAATTGACAAATATATATAAAATAAAAAATATATCAAATTATTATTAAAAAAATAGAACCATATATAAACAAGAAAAATAATCTAAAAGATTAAAATAAAAGATATTTTTGTAAAGACTCCAATAAATAAGGGTATATTTGTTATTTTGATAAATTGAGCGAACAGTTTATCATTAAATATAAGTCTATTTATACTTTTTTAAAAAATTCAAACACAAAAGGAAAAAATAAAAAAGAACACACACGTTGTATTATATATTTATTAAGATAAAATTAAAAGTATTTCTATATTATTTTTAATTTAGCAATAATTTAGGTTTCTAAATAAAATTGATCTTTTAATAGAATATAAAAATAAGACACTATGAAAAAGAGTTTTAAAAATTTTTTGGAATGGAAAGATTTTTTTTTTTATAAATCACAAATAAAAATTAAAAATAGAGATAATTTTAGAGACTAAAATTAAAAAAAAAAAAGAGTAGTGTGAAAAGGGAAAGAAGGAAAAAAATGAAAACAAAAAAAAAGAAAAAAATTAGTAAAGGAAACAAAAAAAATAAAAATAAAAAAAAGGGGAGCCTGCGCGCGCGTGAAGCAGGCGCCTGAGGAGGGGAGTGGGGGGACAGCCCCTGCGACGCGGGCCCCACGCGTCAGGGCTGTCCCCATCTTCTCAGGCCTTTTCTTTTTTTTTTTGCCCCAATTTTATTGCTTTTCTGTCCTATATTTTAACTAAATTACGCTATGGTCCAATTTCTGAAAAAAAATTTCGTTTATGCCCATAAGAAACGCGTTTTTTTAATAGTTTCGCATGAAAAACGAAAAAAAAACGTGGTTCGAAACGCAACGCGCGTTTTGGACGAAACTTGGGACGAAAACTCCCTCTTATAAGATAGGTATAGATATACACTGTATATAAAAGCTTTTCTTTTCTCTCTCTTACAATAGTCCTAGAGAGCCTGTGGGAGGTTCTGGTGTTTCTCTACGACATCCTCCGCACCATTTCTGCAGAAAAGAGAGAGAAAATCGGGATCAAAGATGAGAGGATTACAAACAATATCAGTAACAATAAATGTTACAAAAGTAGATGAATACCCAAGGTAGCTCAAAGCCGACATTCTGTAGAGGCAAGTGAAGACTAGTATATGCAAACCGATGGTGTAGAAAAATGCAAATGTCCGAGCATACCTGCAACAAAAAGTATGTCAATGGTATAGACTTAACAATGGTAATGGATTAAGAATGAACACTAAAAAGTGTTGTTTTCAGTCTCATAAGCACTTTTTTTCTTTTTCTTTTTTGTTTCCTGATGGCAAGGACTATCATAAATGTTGTTTTTTAAATCTTAGAGATCTTGTGAAAATATTATTTGAGTTGTGATCGGTGTATTATGAGAGCTTTGAGTCTCTTATTTTGTGAAATAAAAGCAGAATATTTCACCATGAATAGATGGCAAAAGTCTTAATTCACTAGAAGATTCTGGGTGATCTTCAATAGGCGAAACTATAATCTTACTTGTTGCCGAGAAGAAAGCGACCGCTGCTAAGTGTGATTCTATCCCTGAAACCCAACTCCTTGTACCTTTGATCCCTTTCCTGAATAACATTAATACATGAGAAAGTTTAATGTCAAAACACAATTTCTGACATAGCAATGCATTTTTAAAATGTTACAGCAATGCAAATTTAAAATGTGACAAACTCAGCAAATTCGGTAAAGGAAAGAGCAGACCTTTTTGGAGAAAGCTGCAAAAGGATTTATGTCATCCTCATAAATCTTTTTGTACTTTGATTCGACATCTGAGCTGAAACCGCCTTCAAGGTCCTCCACATGCTAAATACCACATAAAGAAAAAGGGGTTGAGCATAAATAAACTAAAAAGCACCATCTAAATTGAAAGGAAAATAGATGCAAATACCTTCTTTGAGCCTCTAGAAACTACTTTCTCAAGATTGTAATCCTGAACATAACGGATCTTCCCATAAAGCTTAACATTATCAGCTTTCGTCTTTTCCAGTTCCGCTGTTAGCTCCCCAATCTTCTCCTTCAACCGCCTTGTTTCCTAGAGCAGGATTTTAAGAAAAGACACTACAGTGAACCTTGATGTTCAAATCATATCCAATTTAAAATGAGAAAAATTACTGTCAAATTCTTATTAAAAAAAACCGACCTCCTCTGTCTCTCTCAACCGTGCCCTAAATCGGTCTCGCTGATTGCAAATCACCTTAAGCATTGAGCTTTGATCCTGATCTGAGGAAACATGTTTTTGATCCGTGCTCTGATCAAGAAAAAGTTGTTGGGAGTGGACAAGTTAGCAGGGAAGGAAGAGTAGAGTAATCCATTACCGAAATATTGGCGCCTTCCATAATTAATAACCCAAAACAGAATGTTCTTGTGCAAAATGTACAACATCAATACTTTGCCATTTGGAGGTAGGAGGATTAAATTGCCAAAAGACTTGACAAGAATAAGTAACATTGTATTGTTCAATTGTCAACATCTAATGCGTTATTAGAAAATACAAGGCAGAGATTAAAGCCACAAGACTTTTTTGAAATTATACCTCTGTTAGTTCTGTGCCTCTTGCCTCTGAAAGATCCCAATCTTCAAACAGAGTGCTCTTTTGTTCTTTGGAATTGTAACCCTGAATCAGGACGTAACAGAAGTTTAGAAAACCATTGCTAATACAGCATCATGAAATTTTCAACGATGCCCACAAAAGGTCAAGATTTCCAATCTTCCTTAAGACGGTCTTTATGTCTTATGAGAGGGAAAAAAAAAAAAAAAGATTTAGTAGCTTTATATAATAACTAAAGTTGATGTATTGATAAGTCTACATTTCACTACTTAAAAATCTCGATTCAACGTGCAAAACTATTATCTGTTGCGTCATTGAACCTGAAACTGCGAGATTCTGGAATCTTTCATAAGTCATTGAAACAAACCTTTAATATGTCGTCCTCCAATTTCTGTATTAACTTCTGTTGTTCGTTAACCTTTGCTGTCAATTCTGCAATCTCGCTTTCAGCTGTTTCCAGCAATGTTGCTTTCTCTGAAAGCTTGACCTGTGAATAGCAGAACAAGGTGTTGAGAAACCCAACAAATGTACAAAAATAAATGATTCATTCAACTTCCATCAAAGTATCTTAACCACTAGAAAGGCTTGGATTTTTGTACGGTGCTTATATGTCTACATTTATTCCTATATGCGGTTAGAGAAGAGGATGTACAACATATAAGACGACATAAGAGATCAATCAATTTTTATACCTTCATTTGGGTAAGTTCGTGTTCCATTTTTCTGTTCTTGTCAAGAAGAAGAGACTCCATTCTGCTCATCTCTTCCCCGCTGGTAGCTACTTCCCAATCTTCAGCCTCGATTGAATTATAACCAACTGCCTGGATAAACAACCTTGTAGTGTGAAACAGAGACAGATGTTGGGTTGACAAAATCATGAGCAATCTTATGACTTATTGACAAGTGCCGTTCGATACAAAAGACGGATGAAATGAGAAAAACAACACCCACCAGGAACTTAAACCAGAACTTCCATTATAAATTCATATTGGAACATGTAAAAAGTTGAGTTGAAAAATTAAGGGAAATTTTTATTTTTATTTTTATTTTATTTATTTATTTGTTTATTTTTTTATACAGAATGCAGATTCCAGTTGTGTAAGAATTCCAAAGACAGGACACAATAATACGAATAATGTAGTTTTGGACATATCTTTTAATCATGCTATCCCAGTATCACCACAAGTTGTAGGGCCTTATTAGTATAAAGCTTCTCAACGAAAAGTAAAGGAAACGATATTAATTTCAGAGTGATGAAAATGTTCATATCAGGAGAAGTCAGCTGTATGGTTAAATGTCTTAGTTTCCTAGCAATGAGCAAAATAATACAAAATTCACATACCATGATCGATCCCTTCAAGTCAAGTAAATTATAGATTATGCCAAACCCCTTCTAAAGAAGGATGAGATGAGAAGTGCCGGAATTACCTGCAAAATCTTCACTTTTTTACGTAAATCATCAACCAGTTTTTCTGTTGGTCTAGCCTGAAGCTCTTTCTTCATCTCTTCATAGGCTATTTCCTGGATTCACAAAAAAAGGAAAATTGAATAAAAAAATGGTGATAAAACTAAATTATATCTGGATAAGCATTCAAGAATTCCATGGTTAGCAGGAAATCTATAATTTTAAATCAAACATACAAAACCACCAAGAAATTGCATAATATGCTCAAAGATAAGACATTCAGATAAGAATGAATTTGGACATTATATGGCTCTTCCAAATAAATTACAGAAAAATCCAACTCTTTTGATGCAGAAGTAAGTCAAGTCAAGATACATATATTGTTTGCTTGATCTCAAATCTATTTCCATATGTTAGCTCCAAATAGTGTGGAGCTAGAAATCGTCCCCCTGGGATTTTATGTTCCTTCAATTTTTTCTCAGCGATTGAACATCAAGCAAACATTTTTGCATATATACCTTAATTTTGGAAACTTTAGATGGCTCCCCTATATTTTCTTCCACTACCTCCATTATGAGCTATTGCTAACCTTTGGAATGACAGACCAAAAAGCACCGCAACTAAATAGTTTATCAAGTGGCTTGTCTTCATCAAATATATCACAGGCAACAAAATACTTAGTTGGGCTTGTTGACAGATAAGATCCACTTTTCTGACAGATGGCATTTTTGGTAAAAGCGTTGTTAATACATGTTACACACACATGCACATCAAGTGTGATTGATAATTAAGGGGACTAATCATAAGTAAAACGTGCCAGGGTTTACATTGTCCTCCCCAGTGGACCTATTAGTTGGACTTGCTTCTTGGTAACGTGATTTTTGAATTTAGAATAGAAGAGCTCAGTAGTTTGTACAATGAAGATGATCTCTTACCCACATGAATCCCCATTAGACCTAAAGAAAAGTTTCCTATCATGACAATGCCATCATAATGCAGACTCCCCTCTTACTAAGAAAACACACCTTTTCATGGAGCAAGGCATTCAACTTCTTGATCTCGTTAATGTGTTCTTCTCGCTCGTTTGATAAAGTTGTTTCAATATTGTGAAGTTCCATGTTGAGTTCAGAAATGATCTTCTCTTTCGCTATCAAAGAATTCTCAAGCATGGTATTTGAATCTATATTGTCACTGTAACCACAAGAATTAAATGTAAGCAAAAATATATAACACATATTGATGACAATACTTTGTTATGAACATTTCAAATAGCACATTGATTATTGTAGAAATAAACACCTTAGGTACCAGACAGTAAACATAAGTGATTGCAGAAGATAATTAATGACAAGCCATTATCACTTAAAATCCACATTAAAATTCAAAGGCTATTGCAAACAGAATTAGAAGTCAGAATATGCATTCTATGGCAATAAACTTGCTTGAGATATATAACGTTTAGTTCAAAGGATCCAGTGGCGATTCTACTAAAGGGTTGTAGAATAATGTCCTGTCAAAATGTACTACCTCAATAGATTGGTAGGAACAGCTTAGGGCATGATCCAATAACATAAATTTAGGACTCTGATACATTTTTTAGATGGACATACACTTAAGCTACAAAATTCACTTAAAACCCAAATTAGATTATTCTAAATGAATTTCTATTGTTATTGTTCCAGGCAATAAGAACCAGCGGAAAGAAAGATGGCCACAGCACCATGAACAAACCTGAAAAAACTGGTAAGCTCACCTTTTCTTATCCGTCTCTTCATTTGCCGACTGTAACTGAGTGCGTAGAAGCCCCTGCAATACATGGTTGGATGACCGAATATGAAAATTGCAAATAATTCAAAACAAAAGGCAAAAGCAGATACAAGACACTGTTTCTCAGGATAAACTTTTTTTTTTTTTGGCGGGCGCATCTTGAATCGTTAAATCTAGGTGGAAATAGGAAAGGGATAAGCACAAAGAATGAGCAGATGGTAATATTACCGAAAAGAATATAGCTGCATCAGTTATCCATCCATACAGATAATTATTTCCGGGCTACAAATACATTGAGTATGTGTTCAAGCTATAGGAAGGTTAGGGTTTAAGAATGTACCTTTTCTCTCTCAAGACTGAGAAGCCGTGACTGGGCCCGTTCAACTTCGTCCATTAGAAGAGTAACCTCTGACTGCTTGGCTGCCCTCTCTTCCTCTGAAAGTATCAAACAAAATGAGAGCCAACTCGAAATATGTTACTTTTTCTCACCAGTAAGATAAGCAACGTTTGAAATACAAGAATTAGCATATATGACCTGATTGAGCACGAAGATCAAACATTTGGCTTTGTGCAAGTTCATGTAATTTTTGCATATTGGACACACTATCTTTGGCTTGTCTTAATTGATCTTGCAACAACTGCTCTCTGTAAAATTTAAAGGATCCACAGATAATAGTAAGCATATTTGTAAAAAATAAATTTTAAAAAAGGCATCTATACACGTAGGGAGACCTATAATTTGAGCGTAATAATGTGAGAGCGACACTACCCAAGGATAATAAAAAGCAAATCCTCAAATGCAAATAATTATAACTGAAACACTAGACAGAAGGTAATACCTTTCTTTTAAGACCTCAAGTGTTTTCTGGTTCTCTTCAGCAAAACTGCGTTGCTTGATCTCCACAATTTCTTTCACTTTTTCTTCCATCTGTATAAACATATCAAAACTTATGTTTTAAAAGGATCAAGGCTCGTTGAACTCTTTGCTTCCTAGTACTCCGTTCTCTCTGTATCGGATGGATTCCAACATCATCCACTGGCATGGCTCCTCTTTTTTATTTCCCATCCTAATCTTATCCTCCCTAAGAGGAAAGCTTCTAGTTCGCACGAGTTTGTTTGTTTTCTTTATTTTTTGGTTGTGTTTTTTGTTTTCTTTTTTTTTTTTTTTTTTTTTTTTTTTTTTTTTCAGATTCTTAAAGCTGGGAATACCTGTTGCTCTAACTGGCGGTTGCGCTCCTCAAGTCTTCTAATGGTTGCCTGCTGATTCTTTAAATGCGTAGCTTCTGTCCTGTATTCCTCAAGCTCAACTTTCATTTTCCTGTTCTCCAATTCTAGCTCAGACAACTTCACATCTTGCTCCTACATTGAGCCAGACACAACTATAAATATACACAAAACACGGAAACAAGAGGCAAAACCTGTATAGTCTATAGGCTGACCCCTCAACATAATTGTCAAAGCTACACAAGCTCGTACAAACAGCAATTAAAGGTAAATGAATTGAGTATACTAATTACCGAAATTGAAGCAAGCGACGGGTACGGATCTGGAGCCTCGTAAATCTTCTGATAGATGTTAAGGAAAGCATTCTCGGCAAACTTTGCCCTCTTTGTCAGATTGTCAACTTCCTCTTGGAAACCCCTCAGTAAAGAATTAAACAAATTTAACTTGTCATCTGCCGAAGCCTTCTTGAACTCTGTCGCCAAAACAATAAGAAATCCGAATAAAAAAACAGAGCTAAAATCATCGACAAAGACGAGAACAGATTCGATGTCCCTCTATCACCTCATTACCGATAAACAGCAGAAAAAACGATCTTAAAATTTTGTTTTTCAAAATCTCATCTCGTTTTTTCGAGTAAAAGATATACCTTTGGTGCTCTCGGCTAGCTTCCGCCGGTTTTTCTGGCTGTTTTCCTGATTGTCGGCGATCTTAACACCTTGTTCGTCCAACACATTTCTTTCCTTCTCCAAATCAAACTCTGCCACAGCCATAATCAACCAAATTATCAGGACAATGATTTCATAAAATTCACAAAAACTCATTATATCTAGACTTTTCATCAAACTCTGCCACAGCCAAAATCAATCAAATTATCAGGACAATAATTTCACAAATTCACAAAACTTATTATATCTAGACATTTCAACTTTCTTGAATAACTTTATTATCTAATTCAAAACGGTACAAATATTCACAGTCACTTCTAATTATTGTAAAACCAATTAAAATCACACCAAAACCTAATACAAATTCGTAGAAATTAATAACACCAATAAATCTCAGTAATTCGTAACTTCCACAAAACTATATCACTGAACACAAAATTTCGCAAAATAATTTAAAAAAAAAAAATTGAGATCTTAGGAAACAATAATATTCGAATATACCTTTCCAGAAATTGGAAACGACGGAAATGGGCGACGCGGAGGAGCTATACTTGGCGTCTCGGTCCGATCCGGGCTGAGGAATCTCCATTTTCGCGAAGCTCTAGGCGAAACGACGTGTCGTATTGGAGCAGCGATCGGTCAGGCTTGTGTCCCTCTAGCTGTACGGAAGTGTCAATGTACTAATGTTCATCGGATATGAGACTTCGCGGGATCAGAGTAATGGCAGTTAAATGGATCTGAGTGGAACCATAAACAGACCTTTTTTGTTTTTGTTTTTTGAAGGAATTAATTCGATTTGGTAATTCGCCTTCGGAGATTTGATTTGATTTCTTGAAAGAAAATCGTGGGTTTTTGAGTGGTTGCGACTTGAAAGTGAAGCATGAAAATGGGCTTTGGAAGTTGGGTTGCATTGGGCCGGTAAAGGAAAGTTGGTTTCATATTTGAACGAGAGGGATTTCGAGGAATTCTTAACACATTGATAAGCTATGCCCCATTTATATTGCATTTTTAATTTATACCTTAAAATTTATACTATAAATATAAAGTAAAAATAATGAGAGTACATTATTTGGGATATAGATTATTAAGTGGGATCAAGAATAACTTTATTTTGAAATTTTCCTTTTGATGAACAACAACAAAAAACAATACTGGAAGAATTTCAAATTAAAGACATTCTTTGATGCCACTTAATAATCTATATGCCAAGTGGTGTGCTCCTTGTTTTTTTTTTTTCTTTTACTGGATAAGTGGTGTGCTCCTTTATTTCTACTCTATTTGTAATATATATTTTGGGTATAAATTAAAAGTACAACACACATGAGGCATAGATTATCATTGTGCCAAGAATAGGGCATTCCTCAAAATGCCTCTTTGATATTTAAGTTTGCAACCTATATCACTATTACATGTCATGCCACTTTTTTCATTATCAAATTACTATATTACCCCCCTTCCTCCCTTTTGTCTTCCTCGTTTGTCAAAAAAGAAAGAGTACTTCGGTCAAATTCACTAATAAAAAGTAACATAAACCGCAAACCTTCTTTTAAAATGATATTTTTCAAAACAAGCTGTCAAGAAGTGATATTTTTCAAATTTTTCAGAAGTGGCATTTTGAAGACTTTTTGCCCTTTTTAAGCTCAATGGCAGTCAAGTTTTTTTAGAGTGGTTTAGTCATTTAGCCCTTTTTAGGCCTATGTTTTAAGAATTTAGCCACGTGTATCATATTTATAGTACACGTGTATCAAAATAATATGAACCTAAAAAGGGCTAAAAGCCTAAACTGCCCTAAAAAAACTTGGTTATCACATATATATCTTCATACTGGCATTGACGAATTTTAAGGAAATTTTCCTTTTAAATACAATAAAAAAGAAACATGGGTAGTTTTCCATGATAGTTTGGCATTTTAAATTCCAGAAGCAGAAAGAATTATTAAAAGCATCTTTTCACGTACTTCTCATTATATTACGTAAAAGCAAAAAATAATTACCTGCTTTTCTAAGAAACATGTTTACCAAACACACATATCTGCTTTAGATTGTTTTACAATTTAGAAGCAGTCTCTGAAGGAAATGCCAAGCTAGTCCCTAGACCCCTATGGCCCTTACTCCGACGACTTCACTTACAATATAACCCATATGGCTGCATTTACTCCGAACACAAGTAGGGGCAAATCTTCATCTCCAATGCCAATATCGCGGAGAGGTTGGTTCGTCGCAGATCGTAGAGACGACATTGTACGGAGATCGGGTCATCGCGGATCAAAGGAGCGATGTCGTGTAAAGGTCAGGTGCATCTTGGGTATGGGCTACGGTGACACGACTTTCGCCGGCAAGGCAGCTTCACTTGAGGTCACACGCGGGCCCCACGCTATCAGGGCTGCCTTTTTTGGTTGAATAGTAAGGGGCTCAGGGCTGCCTTTTTTGGTTGAATAGTAAGGGGCTCAGGGCTGCCTTTTTTCTTTTAAGTTCTTTTTGTTTACATTTACGTCCTTAATTAATTACATTTCAGTCCTTAAACTTTTTTTAATTTATAGTGACCCATTTTTTGGAAAAAAAATTCAATTAAACCCCCAAAAAAAGACGAGTTTTTTGACGTTTTGGACAAAAAAAAAAGTCTAAAAAAAAAAACGGGGGCCGAAACGTTTCAGCCTCGCACGGACGAAACGTCCGGCCCCCTTGGATTCTTTTAATAGTTCATAGATTACCCTAAAAATAATATACCATTCATCCAGAATTTTGTATGACTTTGTAATCAAGTTATAGTAAATATGCTGTACATGTTTTAATAATATGATATTATTAACTTGAAGGGTTTAATAAAAAAAAAAATGATCAACGTGGACATTGATGTAATTTCTCTTTTGATTAGTATTGAAAAGAAAACATATATTTATTATCCATCAAATGAAATAAAAGAGCGTGAAGAGAAAAAAAAATAAGGGTGCCGATAGAACCTAAAATTAAAATAAGTAGGAGTGCTCTAAATAATATAAAGAGTGCTTTTATATTTACATGCCCTAACTTTAATCTTTTTGTGCTTTTTTAGCACAAGGCTTTGCACCATAAACGAACTCACAAAATGATTATTATAAATGCATAAAATCTTAAATTTAAATATCATTTTGGATAAAGTTACCAATTTAAACTTCCACGAACGCAGAATGCGACTAGCGGTAATTCTCAACAGTAATTTTCACGAATTACTGATAATTACCATCGATATTTACAATATTATAAAATAAAAATGATTTTTAACCACGAAAATATATATATATATATATATGTATACATATTTAATGTCAATTAAGTAAATAATCATTTTAGATTGTGTGTTTTAAAAAAATAACTACAGTTTTAAAAATTTAAAAACTAACTATAACACATGTAAGAAATTTCTGACAATAACAAAATTAGATATAAAATTATTGTAAGAAAATTTTTGACACGTATAAGAAATTTATGAAATGGCTAATTTTTGAATTTTTTAAAACTGTGATTATTTTTTAAAAAGTGGTTATTTTCTTAAAATTCGCTTTATTAAATGCTACTGGTAATTATGATTAGACAAATTATCATTTATCTACCTATTTTCACTCTTCTATTTTTAAAATATGAACAATGTTGGAATGTACTTATTAATATTTGCGTTCAAGATTTTCATCAAAAAATTCATATTCCTCCAACATCAGAAGAATTAAAATTAGTAGGACTTACTAGGATTATTTTTATTATCTTCAATTTTCTCTTTACTCCCCTTTTCGTCCAAAAGAAACAGCCCAGTTCTGTTGGTATATTGACTCAAATATATTTTTTGGGAAACAATTAAAGAAAGGAAAGTAAAAGAAATAAGGTATTTGCCTAATGCTAAACGTGGAAGATTTGGGCTTTATAAGTCATAAGCACAAGTGTATATGACCTAAGGCATGCATATAGAAGAGATTGAAAGATGCAGCCGAAGGATAGTGCAGATCGAAGAAAAATAGACAAGCCATGATATATGTGTGGACGATTAGAAAAGAAGATGGATGTGATTTGTGAAGTAGTGCGTGCAATCTTGTAAGTGTAGCAGTCGTGAGATTTGTTGTGTGTAAAACTTTGAAGAAAATAGTCGTTGCGAGTGTGGTGTAATTAAGTGTTGTTAATTTTCGAGGTGTGTGTGAGATAAAATATTTTTGTGATTGTGTGAGATAGGCAATTTGGTGTAATTGGGTATTTAAGTTAGTGAGAGATTTGAGAGTTTAAATTTGTAATCTTTGTCAATTGAATAATGAATTGAGATTTATCTATGGCGGACGTAGACAATTTGCCGAACCACTTAAATGATTATGTCTTCTCTATTTTTATTGCTTTGTGTTTTTTGCTGCGTGAGTGTTTGTGTTTGCTGGTGTGACGATTTTTCTCAATAAGTGGTATCAGAGCTTTGGTTGTGGAGATTGTGGAAAAATCGACAAAGATGTCTGAGTTGAAGTTTGATATTGAGCGGTTTGACGGGAAGATGAACTTCAGCATCTGGAAAAGCTACGTGAAAGATATTTTGGTGCAACAAGGACTCCTCAAAGCGTTGCAAAGGAAGAAGCCTGCGAGCATGACAGCCAATGAATGGGAAGAAATGAAAGCGAAAGCGGTAAATACTATTCACTTGAGTTTCACTCTTTAATTAAATATAGTGTTTTGAATGAGAAGTCCCCATCTGTTTGTGGGCAAGTTAGAGAAGATTTATATGCCAAATTCCTTAACAAATAGAGTATCTCTAAAGAAGCAGTTATATGGTTTGAAGATGAGTGAAGGAACTGATGTTAGGGATCATATAAATTAATTTAATAAATGTTACTCAGTTGTTAAGTTTGGAGGTAAAGATAGAAGCTGAGGATCAAGCGATTATTATGTTGTCCTCCTTGCTGAGATCTTATGAGGCGTTGGTGACTTTGCTTTTAGTTGGCAAGATGATGTTGACGGTGGATGGGGTGTCAACCGCATTTTTGGAGATGGAGAATATGAAGGGGCCGAGGTCGTCTCGCAGTGATCAAGTGTTAGCAGTGAAGTCTACACCGGACTGTGGTAGGAGCATGTCATGAGAGAGGTACAATGAAAGGTGGGACAACCGATCTCAGTCGCGAATGTGAAGTAATGTAGAGTGTTATTTATTTGCTCAAACTCACACGCGAAATTAACCGCAAGTATATAGATCGTACAAGTAATAAAGTGGACTAGAAGAGTCCGGATATCGTACCCACAAGAAACATTACTTACCTAATTAATAAATTATTACAAATACTCAAGTCCTATTTTATCTAGGCTACTTAAACGAATAAAGAAGATTTAATTAATTAAACTAAATTGAATACTAAAATAAATTAAAAACGCAAAGATGGAAATTAACACAAATTCAACCAAGGTAATGGTTCTAGGATTGATTGGCTTCTCTCGATGTCCTATAATTTTTCGTTTTGCTAATGCCTTGACACAAAATCTCCTTCAAAGCTAGACTAGAGAATTATGAACTAGTTCCTTGTAACAACCCAATTTTTATCTAGTTTAATTCTATGGGCTTAATAATTTGATTATTTTATCCAATTCGTTAAGTAAAGATTAAATAGCAAAGTCATATATAAGGTATAATACTATAATTATTAATAATATTCAATAATATTATATTATCATGGAAACTAACATTTCATCTAAAGTTAAGGTACATAATTAACAAATTGTGTACTTATGTACCTATGATAATTAATATATGTATATAAAGACTATTTAAATTTAAAATAAATTTATAATAATATGATATTTAATCTCATCATGAAACTTAACCTAAGTAGCAAAAATATAAAGTAAATATACATAGGTATCAATGGTTATATAAATAATTAAAACTAGTGAACATGTGCACTATACATGGAACATAGGTCAATTTTTACCTTGAGTCAACTAGGCCTAATAGGTCATGCCCTATGTCCATGCTTTGTGAATATATAAATATATATAAGGAAAAAAAAAGAAAAGAAAAAAAATATATATATATACTTATTTAATAGGGTGAATAATAATGACAAGTCATGTGAGAGAATTGTCAAATCACTCTACAATTTAATTATTATGTCATGGGAGTACAATCTATACAATATATTATATGCCAAAAGCATTTCCCTAGAGTTTTGTAGCGTTTTTTTTAAGATGTTTCGTGGCCTTTTTTTCACGTTTTTCGTATAAAAAAAGCGTTTTTAAGGGTTAAAATGAATTTTTTTTAAAAAAAATTGGGCTTTAACAGTATTTTTAAAAAGTTTAAGGACTAAAATGCAATTAAATAAGGAGTAAATGAAAAAAATGAAGGACTTAAAAGCAAAAAAAAACCCTTTTTAAGCCCTGACATGGGCCTGAGTGCGTGGGGCCCATGTGTTAGGGTTGCCCACCCCCCACCTGCTCCAACTCTCCCTCTTAGGCCCGTGTTTACACGCGCCATTCAGTTTTTTTTATTTTTTCAAAATTTCCTTTTTTTGTTTTTATTTTCAAATATTCTTTTTCTCTTTTTTTCTTCTCTATTTTTATTTTAAAACCTATATAATTTTTCTTTTGTTATTATCTCTCTCTAAAAAAAAAACTCTTTTGATATTGTAATATTTTTTATTTTTAATATTATCTTGATTTATAACTTTCTGATTTTATTTTTAATTTAAAACATTGTTTTTAATGCTTTTTTTTTTAACTCTCTCTCTCAAGAAAAAGTTTCTCTTTTAATATTGTAATATTTTTTATTTTTATTATTATCTTGTTTTATAACTTTTAAATTTATTTTTTATTTAAAATTTTATTTTTATTATATTTTTATTTTTTTCATTCTCTATTTTATTTTTAAACCTATATTTTTTCTCTTTTTTTTATCTCTCTCAAAAGAGCGTACGTGGGGTTCATCATTTGTTTTTTCGAATTTTTCTTTTTCTTTTTTTTTTAAATTTTCCTCCTTGTTTTTTTCCTTCCTCTATTTATATATTTATTCCTATATTTCTTTATCTCTCACAAAATGTTTTGTCTCTCTTGATATCATAATATTTTTTATTTTTATTATTATGTTATTTTATAATATTTTTATTTTATTTAATTAAGATTTTTAAGGATTTAGCCAAATTTTTGGTAATTTTTTTAAGGATTAGCCATAGTTTCACGAATTTAAGGAATTAGTCATTTTCGCTGTGTAACAATTTTTGTTACTAGTGTAACAAAATTTGTTATCCGTGTAACAAATTTTGTTACGCCCAGTAATAATTTTTGTTACACGGGTAACAAAAATTGTTACCCATGTAACAAAAATTGTTACACAATGAAAATGGCTAATTCCTTAAATTCGTGAAACTATGGCTAAATTTTTGAAACATGAGTTTAAAAATGGCTAAAACCCAAATCTTCCCTTTAATTAAACATGTTTTATTATTATAATTTTTAAATAATAAATTTTTGAAATATTTTTTCCTTTTTTTTAATTTTATGATTTAATAAGTTAATAAAATAATTATGACACGTGCGAAGCACGTGTAACAAAACTAGTATATGTATAAAGACAAAAGCTTTTATCTCACACACTCCACCATAATTCGGTTATAGCAACAAGCAATAGTCTAGTATTTAAAAAAAAAAAAGGATGGATTTTTTTATTGATAGAAAGTCATGATTGTGTGTAAGAGAATTGTCCTTTATGCTTGATTTAAGTGCTAAAAGAATTAAAATTTAGCCCTTAAGTAGTCAACATAAATAAACTTTATGAGTATAAACTTGTTTTAAGCTATTTAGCCAAATATGTAAATAGGCTTAACGATCAAACATATGACAAGGGTGTTAACTTAGAATCCATGATTTTTAAGTTGACTGATTAAATTAATTAATTAATAAAATTAATTAATATGATATTAAGTATATAATTTTTATGTGATCTATTAGTAGTTAATTAATTAATAATTACAAAGATTAAATTTGATAAATATGAGAATGATAAATTAACAAGACCAAGTTTATTTAGTAAATTAATTAATTACTTGATATGTAATCAATTATTTTCAAGTTAGTAAGAGATTAGTTATTAACTAATCTAAAGAGATTAAGTTTATTTGAGAAAATATATTGATTGATAATTAATTTCAATTAATAGTTTTTATGATGCAATTAATTAATTTTTTGATAATCAATTAATTTAGATTCAAAAGTTTGATTTTTAGAGAATAATTGATTTAATTATTTTTATATATGAGACCATGATAGTTGATTTATTTAAAAGTGGTAAATTAATTTCAAGTATATTATTGAATGCTAATAATAACATTAGCTTAATCAAGAGATGAGAGCTAATTAGTTAATTGATGCGTGATTAGTATAGTGTCTAGTCACATATTGTTCACGTAATCTACGCAGGAAAAATATATAGTTATAAGTATTAAACGAGGGAATTACATGTATTGCAAGGACACCAGGTGAGTATAAATCTCACCTACGACAACGAATAGTTTTCAAAGTTAAAACTATGTCATAATGATGTGTTATGTTTCTCAATGTGGCTTTGAATTTATGTGATTTACGTGTCATATATTTATAAATTAAGCATATATATGTTGATGAGTTATATTTATGACATTGTAATATTGTATGTGCTATGTTTTAAAATATATTGACACATATTTCAAGTGATGATGAAGTTTTAAAGAAATGAAAATTAATGCCTCTATTATGTTGCTTTATTATTTAAGCATATTCATGAGCATTATAATTTGCCATGCTCACGATTAAGATGTCGTACCACCATCCACTCAAGTGAGGTTTAATAAACGAAAGTTTTATGACTGTGGTAGTTGAAGACCTCGCGAACCTCAGCTTTTCACTGGTCGCTCGCACTCGGTATGTACACAAAAGGGGATCTCATTAGAAGAAAATATTTTTAGAAAAGTATTCATAATGAAGCATAATTTGACATTCATTCATGACATATATTTTATGAGAATTATGTTTGTACTCACTAAGCATCGAGCTCATTGAATTTGTTCGTGCTGTAGGTAAATTTCATGATGCTAAGGATGAGTAGCAGTGATGAGTGCGCATGGAGGGTAGTTTGGGCATACCGCACAAAATGTCTTCCACTAATGTTTGAAAAATAATTTTCTATGATCTTTGAAAAATAATTTTATATGATCTTTGAAAAAGTATCAAGTATTATATTAATAGCCGTTAAAACTCTTTGAAGCTAAAATCACCTTCAAATTAAATGATTAGAATTAATTATATATGTTGGTGCTTACCAAATAAATACTACGTATATGATTTATTGTCATTTCGAAACCTTCATATACAAGCTACTTTCATATAAGTAGTTTGTAAAAGTTTTACAGTTACTTAATATTATAAATAACTAATACCAAGTTAAAGTCTTGCAAAATAAAAAGAAAATGTAGCTTTAAATTAAGTATCACTAATAGCTAGCACTTTGTATATAAAGTTTTATAGAGCAAGTTTGCAAAAGAAAATTTATCTGAAATTTTGAGAACTATGTTTTAAGAAAAAGTTTATGCAAAGTAACGGTCTGAAAATTCAGGTCGCTACATTCCTGGTCACCACTCGGTCCTTACAGTCTAGTTATGTTGTTAAGCCTAACTCACGCGTCCGCTCGTTTGAATAAACAACATTTATGATTTTTCTCTAGATGACTAAATACACTATCACCTCTCGGTACTTACGGTCTAGCCTCGGCTATCTAAGATTCCCGATCACCTCTCGGTCCTTACGGTTCCTAAATTGTGTTTTTTGTACTATTAGTTTGATAAGATGTTCTCTCTCTAGCTTTATCATCTCTAACCTAGAACTCCTATTCAATATCTCAATTGTAATATAAATTAAAATTAAAACAAGCAAGAACACAAGCAATTGAGAAAAATATGCATCAATTTATTTAGCAAAACATAAAAAAGAATTTATCGAGTTCGGCCAATCTCTCATTAATAGAGAAATTTAGCCGCTCATAGACAAGCAAACCAAAACCTCAACATTTATAAACGATGGATTCATAATGAAAAATACAAGACAAATCAAGAAAAGCGAATGATAAAGATAAAAGGAATCGAAGAAACTCGAGTTGCCGTCGTTGCTTGCGCGTCTCCATCAATCCCGTAGCAAATCTCCAAAATCCTTGACGTTTAAGCACGATTCTCTCTTCTCTCTTGATGAATTTGGTGTTTCTCCTTCCTTCTTCTTCCAATTCTCCTCTGCTTTTTGGGCACTGTGGCGCTGCGATATTAAGATTTAGTGTCGTTTCTGGGCGCTTTCAGCACTGCCGCGGCGCTATGGTTATAATGCACTGTGCACACTGATTTTCAAAAGGTCATGTCTCCTTCGTTACTGGTCAGAACTGCGCATGTGATGCGCTGTTGGAAAGTTCTTTCGAATACCTTTAATTTGATATGCAATAGCTATACAAAAATTCTATAAATCCTCTTTGAATTCAGCAACATTTTAATGCATCATTTTTTGGCTTTTCTGGATTGAAAGTTTTATACTTTCTTTCTAATAACCGTACAATGCATATAAAACCTTTATGTTAGGAGGTTTTTTGTATTCGCATATTAATAAGGTATTGATTTGCCTTAATCTTAGACGTTTGGCTTTTTAAAAGCAATAATTATGTGGTTTTGTAATGCATGGTATATGCATTATTGTTTTCTTTTCTTATATTAGTGTTCAAAAAACCGATGAGACCAAACCAAACCGGCCAAATCAGTCTAAACCAAGCCGGCCAAATCAGTCTAAACCAAACCAAATCAATTTCAAACCGATTATATTTGGTTTGGTTTGGTTTGAAATTTTTAAAATTTTAATTGTTTTGGTTTGGTTCATGTTTTTTGACCTTGTTAATAAACCAAACCAAACCAAACTAAACCAACTTATATATACACGTGTATTTAAAATTATATTATATCTAGGGAGAGTTTTCCCTTTTTTGCTAAGAAGTTGTGATATTGAACTTGAAGTGAACAATTTTATTATTTCTTAATTATCAAGTGTTGGATATTTTGGGGATGGTTTTAGTGGAACTTCTAGTTCGGATCAACTTTGTTAGGAAGTCGTTAGTTATTCAGGCGTGAACACCCTTGCATCTTCTTAAAACATTGAATATTTAATCTAATTTGTTTATAATATTTAAAATATTTTGAATTCAGTTATGATGTTGAACTTTAATTTTGATGAATGATATTATTTTATTAAATCCTCAACTTGTATGAGCCTATTTAATAAAAAGGCTCAAACCGATTAAAAAAACAAACCAAACCAACTAGAAGTTGGTTTGGTTTGATTTTGGTTGTTTAATTGGTTTGATTTGATATGAAAATCACAAAACCAATTAGAAATTGGTTTGGTTTGGTTTTAGTAAAAAGTAGTGGTTTAGTTTGGTTGGACACCCCGTATGTTGCATCGGTTTTGTGCTTTGGTTAGCAATTAAATTGCAAACTTTTTTTGTCTTCTTCAAATGTGTATCTATAGACTATTTATAGTCTATTGAGAAAAAAAGGGTACACGAAGAGATGATATACGCTTATAAAAAATAGTTAGTTTTTCTGACTTTGAATTTTTTCAAGATTTTGTAGTTTTTAGGTGATAGAGGTTCGGTCACAATTTAAGTTCGTCGGAAGTGGTATTTACGTGCTCAAATAACCGCTTGTAGTCGTTATATCATGGGAAACGGATGCCGCGATAACCTCTAGTACAGCCGATGAGGGGGCGATTATGTTTTAGAAAAAGCGTGTGATACACGTGCCTCGACTTATTGCCAAACTGCTTCATCATCATCGTTGTCGTACCGAATTTCGATTTGATCTCAATTTTATTTTTACTATATTATTGTAATTTTCTCATGTATAGTTTTATCATATCAATTCTAATTTTGATGCTCTTCTTGATTATTATATCTCCAAATTTCTCTAACGAACTTAAAATAGATTCCTATAGAGACGAACAGATTACTATCAATGATGTTGGAAGGTAAAACCTTGTGATTTGTGAAGTAGTGCGTGCAACATTGTCAGTGTAGCAGCTGTGAGATTTATTGTATGTAAAACGGTGAAGAGAGGAGTGACTGCGAGTGTGATGCAGCTAAGTGTTAAGTGCCAAGGTGTGTGTGTGAGAAGAAATATTTGTTTGATTGTGTGAGATAGATAATTAAGTGTGATTGGGTACTTGGATTGGTGAGAAATTTGAGAGTTTGAATGTGTAATCTATGTCAATTGAATAATGAATTGATGTCTATCTATAGTGGACGTAGACAATTTGCCGAACCACTTAAATCGTTGTGTCTTCTCTAATTTTAGTGCTTTGTTTTTTTTTTTTTTTTTTTTGCATTGTAAGAGTTTTTTGTTTGTGGGTGTGGCGTTTTTTCCCAACAAGTTCAACATTTTCTACCAGCAATTCATTTATCTGTGCTTCCTTATAACTTTTATTTTAAAACGTACAGTAAACAATAACATTGTTTCATCGCAAAGTGACTTTTTAAGGCTTTTTGTTTCTCCAAATGAGTCTCTAAGACTTATTATAGTATATTATATTTTAAAATACTAATTTGGGATCAAAACAAATTTGCTAGAGTTACTTCACAAAAAAGCCCTTTAAATGCTCGATTTCGGCTAGTTCCAATGACCTTGTTTCTGTGCGAAGTGACTTTTTAAGGCTTTTTATTGCTCCAAATGAGTCCCTAATACTTATTATACTATATCATATGTTCAAATACTCATTTGGGATCAAAATAAATTTTCTAAAGTCATTTCGGAGCCAAAAAAGTCCTTTAAAGGCTCGACTTCGGCAAAACTAGTTCCAATGACTTTATTTTAGCGCGAAGTGACTTTTTAAGGCTTTTTGTTGCTCCAAATGAGTCCCTAAGACTTATTTACTCATTTTGGATCAAAACAAATTTGCTAGAGTCACTTCGGAGCTAAAAAAGCCCTTTATAGACTCGATTTCGGCAAAACTAGTTCGAATGATTTTGTTTCAGCACGAAGTGAGTTTTCAAGGCTTTTTGTTACTCCAATGAGTCCATTAGACTTATTATAATATATTATATGTTCAAATACTCATTTGGGATCAAAACAAATTTGCTAGAGTCACTTTGGAGCCAAAAAAGCCCTTTAAAGGCTTGATTTTGGCAAAACTAGTTCCAATGACTTTCTTTTACTGCGAAGTGACTTTTTGAGGCTCTTTGGAGCTTTAAATGAGTTCCTAAGACTTAATATATTATATGTTCAAATACTCATTTAGGATCAAAAGAAATATGGTAGTCACTTCGGAGCCCTCCCCCTATAAGCCAATTTTTAGAGGTGAGTCTAGTCATGGGCTTATGACTATTGGTTTGGAATAAGTTCATATTAATTGGTATAAGAGCCAAACTACACATGGAGTGACCAAGGCAAGAGCGACCTGGGGAAGGGCTATGTGATTTCTATTTTACCCTGTAATATCAGATACTAGATTTGAAAGCATGTGGTAATGCCAATTTAATGCCATATGGAACCCGCTAGCCTATGTCATATCTGTTGTGTTTTTTTTTTTATTAATACAGAGAATATTCGTGTATCTCCCAAATTGCGGGGATACCGCTATGCTCAACGCTATACTTACATCTCATTTCAAAAGCTTAGAAACTGAATGATGTTGAATTAATAATATTTTTAGGAGCAAATTAAGATAATTTCATAAAATAAAGCTAAAGTACATAAAACTTAAATTTCAACAGTTAGAAACAACACTAGCTCAAATAGTTTGGCAAAAGTTTAATAAATTATTCGCAGAAAAAACGAACACAAAACATATATAAACGAGATCTCTAATTTAAAATATATCCACAAAGACTATCACATTGAGACTTTCTTTTAAAGTCGTGAATAACGCCGCCGTCATGTTCTTGGTCAGGAGGTATAACTGGCATTTTAACAAAACAAAAGGGTGTTAGTCAAATTTTTCCTTATACTATGTAACCATAAAATATTCAAACTCATATATAAAAAGTTGTGCTTTACTATTTCATTATAAATCTTCAAACTGTATATATCCGAGAAGTATAATTGCTTGAAAATTAAACAAATGTGTTATATACATATATTATAGTTATAAAGCATCTCCAGTCATAACTCTAAAATAATATAACTTTTACATTAAAATAGTGTAATATTTACACCAAATTATATCACCATATTCAACATATTGCACCAAATTTCACTCTAAACAAATAATATTCTCTACTCATATTCAATTTTTTTCATTTCATACCAATTATGCTAAGTTTTATATAAACCTATATATACAAAGAAAAAATAATTAAAAAAAATATTTGGCGTTACACTAATTAAGGACCTACTTGTACCAAAGTTATGCACTATTGTGCACTTACTCCAATTTGGGGTTGTTAAATGACGCTAGATTGTGAAAGATCTTTTTAGACCAAATTGATTAGTTTAGAGCTTCATTTGAGATGCCATAATATTTACAAAAAATATTTATAAGATAGCAAACACATATTTATAGCAGTATTCTATTACTATTTTTTTATTTATTTTAAAATTAACTAAATTGTATCAAATGAGTATGTGAGAGAACTTATAAGTTGTTCATGAGTAAAAAAATATCGTTCTTAGTAGTATAGAATTGCGTCTTGAAAAATCGGACATACAACCTATAATTGCAACATTAGAATATTTTCAAGATTGACTGTAATTGTTATGAGCTCTCAAATATGGAATACAAGTCAATGTATCAGTCCTAAAACTAGTCATCATAATATTGTGTAAATAGAGATTTTGTAACGGTAGATTTGTATCATATATATAGTTTGCCTACAAGAGATAAACTACACGTAAGATATTTGAAGAAAAAAACTATTAACAATATAACGAGTCACTTTTTACCGCTTTGAGAACGTAACGAAGGTCATGTTCCACCGTGAAAACCATGACTAAAGGTGCGACTCATTATATTCATAAGATTTAGCGAAAATTTCTCATCACCAAAAGTTTATGAGTCGTCTAAAAACCTATAACCAGATAGGATCGAGAAATACCACGGCTAATAATAAACACACATGTAAACATATCAATAATCTAATATATTTTTTATTTTTAAAAGCTTACCATATACAAATATTATTAAGATAACTTACAATACAAGGAGGATGGAGATAATAAGATCTAATATCTCATATAACATAACGCTATTGTCCAAGTATGAATGCTAAAAATATTTAGGTAAAATAAAAATAAATCAACGCATAAAAAATAAACAAAGGTCAAAATACAAATTTAAAAGAGTGCATGATGTGGGCTGATAGCATGTTAGGCCCCTGTACGAGTGTCAATGGCGTGTACAATGCATGCGCCAACAAGCCTAATGGTATATATATGCTGTGCATGAGTCAATGTTTCACTTCATACCAATTATTTTATGTCTTATATCAACTTATATTATTAAAGAAAAAATATTTGGCGTTGCGCCAATTAAGAACTAGCTTGCAGCGAGTTGATGCACTATTGTGTACTTACTGTAATTTAAAGAAGTTAAATGACGCTATATTTAGAAGACTTTTTAACATCAAATTTGTGTTTTAGAGCTCCATTAGAGATGTCTTAATATTTCATAAGAGATTATAATAATAAAAAATATTTGGCGTTGCGCCAATTAAGGACCAATTTGCACGAAATTGGAAGATCATTTAACTGCGTAAAATAAAAAGCAGCACTAATATAATATCCATTGAAAACACCTTGCATATATCATTGATCTCGATCTTCGGTATAATGATAGTTATCGATTATCTCCTGTGCAGAATGATTAATTTTGTCATGAGGCGATATTTGTATCCCTCGAGTAGTAACATCAAATTTGTGTTTTAGAGCTCCATTAGAGATGTCTTAATATTTCATAAGAGATTATAATAATAAAAAATATTTGGCGTTACGCCAATTAAGGACCAATTTGCACGAAATTGGAAGATCATTTAACTGCGTAAAATAAAAAGCAGCACTAATATAATATCCATTGAAAACACCTTGCATATATCATTGATCTCGATCTTCGGTATAATGATAGTTATCGATTATCACCTGTGCAGAATGATTAATTTTGTCATGAGGCGATATTTGTATCCCTCGAGTAGTAACATCAAATTTGTGTTTTAGAGCTCCATTAGAGATGTCTTAATATTTCATAAGAGATTATAATAATAAAAAATATTTGGCGTTGCGCCAATTAAGGACCAATTTGCACGAAATTGGAAGATCATTTAACTGCGTAAAATAAAAAGCAGCACTAATATAATATCCATTGAAAACACCTTGCATATATCATTGATCTCGATCTTCGGTATAATGATAGTTATCGATTATCTCCTGTGCAGAATGATTAATTTTGTCATGAGGCGATATTTGTATCCCTCGAGTAGTAACATCAAATTTGTGTTTTAGAGCTCCATTAGAGATGTCTTAATATTTCATAAGAGATTATAATAATAAAAAATATTTGGCGTTGCGCCAATTAAGGACCAATTTGCACGAAATTGGAAGATCATTTAACTGCGTAAAATAAAAAGCAGCACTAATATAATATCCATTGAAAACACCTTGCATATATCATTGATCTCGATCTTCGGTATAATGATAGTTATCGATTATCTCCTGTGCAGAATGGTTAATTTTGTCATGAGGCGATATTTGTATCCCTCGAGTAGTAACATCAAATTTGTATTTTAGAGCTCCATTAGAGATGTCTTAATATTTCATAAGAGATTATAATAATAAAAAATATTTGGCGTTGCGCCAATTAAGGACCAATTTGCACGAAATTAGAAGATCATTTAACTGCGTAAAATAAAAAGCAGCACTAATATAATATCCATTGAAAACACCTTGCATGTATCATTGATCTCGATCTTCGGTATAATGATAGTTATCGATTATCTCCTGTGCAGAATGATTAATTTTGTAATGAGGCGATATTTGTATCCCTCGAGTAGGGATGTCAATAGGGTGGATTTTTACCACCCCACCCCCACCTCGCTTCACCCCACATAATTTGTTGCCCCATTAACCTACTCCGTTTGTCCTGCGGAACAAACGGGGCTGGTAAAATATATTCAATGGGGTGATAGTTACCCCAATTACTTTGTATATTTTGTTTTTAAATCATCGTTTACAAATGTTACCCTCATATGATCAAAGAGTTATAATAATATTTCATATAAATTTGATTAAATTATTACAGGGCTAATTTATCATCTAATTATTTTTTGGCCAATATTTTAAATATATAACCCACAAATTAATAAATTAGTTAAATAGCCATTTAACTTTTTATGTAACTCGTCTAATTTTTTATACATAGATGTAGTTGAAATTCAAGTGTTGAATACATATGTGGACTTTGGCCTCAAACAAAAACTACACGGGTCTATTAAGCGAAAATATTAAAATAAAAAAACAAAATAAAATCTAAATAAGTAATTAATATTATCTTTTTTTTTCCCATAAGGTCTTAACTTATGAATTGCAAGCGTGAAATCTATCCATATTTTAGTCTTTTCCTCAAAAGTATATTGTTGTCGTTAACTGGTTGAAGAGGTAATTTTTACACAAAATGATCAATTTTAATAGCTCTGGTGAAAATGAGCAGCTTCTACATTATAACTGTAGACCAAAATAAATATTTTCGATTCATTAGTAATTACGGAAATTAATTGCAAAATCCATTATAAGGAAAAAGCTCAAAACTTCTCTAGGATGTGCAAGTACAAAACCATTTGAATGCGTTCAAAATGGTTAAAAATGATAATATATTCAACAAACTATGTAAATGAATTACTATTTGACTTTAAATGGTTAACATTAAATGAGTCATCAAATGACTATCCTAAACAAAAGGTAAAAGTCAGATTCATTCACTTATGTTTGAAGTACACTAAAAATAATTTTGAAGTTGAAGAATTTTTAACCACGTACATAACCACGTGTAATTGTGAGACAAGCAAAAGATAAATTTTGAAGTAAAAAAATCACAATAAGCAATTATAAGATAAACATGATTCTTCCCTCAAAAAAAAAAAAAAGAAGATAAACATGATTCTTCGATAAAGACAAAGTCAAGCAGAAGATAAAAAAAGACAAAACAAAAAAAAAGGCAGAAAAAAATGTGAGCATATTGTTTATCAGCTATACATCTTTATTATATAAGGTTTTATATATATATATATATATATATATATTCGTATTTTGAGAAGCATACATCATTAAATTGAGGGAAAAAATTATCTAACTTATGGTAAGAATAAGTTATTAGTATTAATATACGTTTTTTAATACTCCTTGTGAAATATATATTTTCTAGCATGTATAGAATTAAAAAAAAAAAACCTGAGGATGTTCATATAATATAAAAGAGTATTGTTCCTTATTCTCCCATTATGTAAGACAAAATAAAGGTCGTGATATATAGTAGTACTGCGTACATGAACATTGCCTTTCTAAATAATAATTAAAAAAGAAAAAGAAAAACAGAATTTTGATAACTACTATTAATTAACAACCCTTCTCGATCCTCTTAAGCTGGCTGTGGGTAAATGCAAGTTTATTATTACAATTGGCAATATTAAAATGTGAAAGCCACATAAGATTATGTCCAATTATAGTATGTTGACTCTTGTACATATCCATTTCTATGCATATATCCTATGGATTATCTATGTAATGTATGATAGATTCAAAAATCCACTAATTAAAATAACCAAAATTCAACACTACAATAAAAATTATATAATACCCATTTTTTCAATAATTAAACAAAATAATCAATTTATTAATTACTTGCATATAATGTTCAATTAATTACTACTATATAATTAAGTTATTTAAATATTTTATTATAATTTTTAAAATATTGAGTATTTTTTCAAATTAAGTGTTATAAATTAGAAATTTGCTATACTTTTACATAAAAAAAATTATGTTATTGCGAAAGGTTAGCCATATAAGCTAGAAAAAGTCACTGGATGGTATGGTAGCGTGCCAAAAATTGTAGGAATATGAGCTTATGTCACTCGGGATTGTTTCTTGGGGGAAGCAAATATGGGCCAAATTTATAACTCCACAACGCTCTATTCTTCTCTGGAAAATTCTTCATAATCGTCTTGCTATAGAAGACGAAGACCATGTTAGAAGGATTTGAATGGCCAATTGTTGTCGTTTTTGTTATTCGAGTTGTCCTTATGCTCAGTTCTTATGGAGGGATGTCATGGAAAAATTTCAGCATTATGTGACACTATCTAGGCGTCTAGAAACAAGCAAGTATTTGAAGGAAGCTCTACTTCATTCTTCTCGGCTAAAGCTTTTGTACGGGCCATGGTTAGAGAAGCCGGAAATTTTCAGCTCGGTTGAATTCGGAACAATGTTGAGGAATGGACCATTATTCGAGATCTATGTATGAAAGGTTGCTTCCCTATACTGGATTGCAATAGGGAGGTGTGCAAAGGCTGGTTAAAATGTAATATTGATGGCTCAACATTGGGTTCCCCGGATCTTGGTGGTTGTGGAGGTATTTTTAGAAGCTATAGAGGCTCACTTAAAGCTTGTTTTTTGATGAATCGTAATTTTACTTATTTTTAAGCATGTATTTACCCCATAATTAATGTCAAAACACTATCATTTTAGTCTTTATTGATTCTTTCAATGATATGTAGGTTAATTGGGAGCAATGAGAGCAAATGGAACAAAAACTAGAAAATTCGGAGCAATTTGAGTTGAGAAAAACGAAGACTTCCCTTTGTGACAAAATTACACGAAGATTTCTGGACGTTTTGTGCGTTATAATACATATCAAATTAAAGATCTTCGAAAGAGCTTTCCAACGGCGTATCATACGCGTGATTTCGACAAGTAACGAAGGAGATATGGTATTTCAAAAATCAGTGCGCGCAGAGTGACGGAGACCCGCAAAATCGCAGCGCCGCAGCGCCCACAAAGTAGCGCCGCGGCGCTACTTCGAAAAGATGACCCGTGAAGTTGCGAAAACACTCCGAAAAAGCCCAAATTACCCTAATTTGACCTAAAACTATAAATAAGACACTTAGAACTCGAAAAAGCATTCTTCCTTTCAGTTTAGAGCGTATTGGAGGCGAGACGAAGGGCGTTCTCGCGATGGAGTCTTTCCGAGCCTTCAAGAGTTCTTTCTTTCTCCCTTGCTCTCCTTTTTCTTAAATTTGTTTTCTAGGGCTACGATGTAGCCGGACCTATTACTATGTAGAAGTTATTTTCAATTCAATTGATGTTTCTTATTCTATTATATGATGATTAGTTTGATTTGTTCTTAATGCTTGTATGATCTTGATCAAATTGTACATGATTAATTGGTTCTTAATTAGAGGTCGAGAGATAATAATTGGAACGTTCTCTAATCAAATTAACATAAGAAGGATATTAAGTTAGAGATAGCTAATACGCTTGTGTGGTACTTTGAATTCCCATTAGTAATGCAATCTAGTATTAATGTGAGATCGAGAGATGAAACTTGATATTAGTATTAGGCTAGTCGATGCTCGAAAGAGATTGGTTAGTAAATTAGCGAATTCGCCATCATCATAGGAATACAAAATCAATTGATTGAATTAACGGATACGAGTAATTGATCTAGGTGAAATCGAAAGCCCTAGGTTCTTTTACATTGCTTTATATTTATTTTTGTCGCATTCTTTAATTGTTTCTTCTTATTTTAATTAGATATTCATTCTCTTTCATTGCATTGTTCAATTAGAGTTAGGGTTAGAGTAGTTTGGTACTTAGTACACAAGTCCTCGTGGGATCGACACTCTACTTATCACTTTATTACTTGAAACGATATCGTGCACTTGCGATTTCGCACATCAAGTTTTTGGCGCCGTTGCCGGGGACTTGTTTTTACTAATACCGAACAAAATAATTCCTTCACTAAATTGAACTCTTTTCTTTTCATATTCAAGCTTTGCATTTAAATATTTTGCATTCATTTTTTTCTCGAGATACTTTAAGATGTTTCATCAAAGAGTAATCTTGAAATTTTTTCAACTTGACTCGGAACCTTTGTTTGTAGCTTGGGAGAGATTTAAAGATTTGCTTTGTAGGGTTCCTATGCATAGATTCTCTAAGGAATGTCAACTACAAATCTTCATCAATGGCTTATGCAACACAACAAGAAATTGGGTTGAGAGAGGAGATGGTACCACCTCTTTTTACCAACAAACTATCGATGAAGCCTACTACATGTTGGAGGACATGGCCGAGTATGACCGGTGGAGTATGAGTCATTCAATGAACAACTATGGTTGGGATAATGATTCAAATATGACGGGGCCATGGGTTGACAATGAATCAACAGAGAAGTTAAAGACTCTTGAAGAAACAATTGGTCAATTGGCGAATACGACCAACCAATTCATGTTGGAAACCAAACAATATCTTCAAATACAACAAATGGCTATTATAAGTTTGGGACTTCAACTTGATAACTTGATCACAAAATGCATGATTAATATAAAGGATCACCCGGTTGAAGATTCTACGCCATTGAAGGAGAAACTTGAGATGCTTCAAGAAGAGTCTACAAAAGAGGGAAGGACAAAAGATTTGAGCTTTAAAGAGGAATTACATGAAGAAATCTACGATCCTAAAGTTGTTGAGCCAATGTCATGCATAGATGTCAACAAAGATCTTATATGGCCAACATCTTCTTTGCCTACATTGAAAGCATTGTTTGAACCCCAACAACCATGTGCACAAAAGATGAGTCATGTTGGAAGAACGTGCCAAAAGTTATACTATCATACCAAGCTTGAGGGCAGTCAAATTCAAGAACCATGGGTAGTGTTCTATGACACTTACTATGGGAGGAAGCCGCTCTTTGATGAGTTAGGCGTGACACCAACACCGCTCCATCAAGAAGACGTCGCCCTTTTAGACGGTGAATCCACAATGCATCCACTTAGATGGGCGGTACCCATCCAGGAAGTATTTATTTCTCACTCGTTTTAATTGATATTGGGGACAATGTAAATCTTAAGTGTGAGGGTAGAAATTATCTTGGATGTTATTCATTTTAGGTTCTTGCTTTATTAGTTTGTTTTCCTTAGTTTGATTTAAATAATTGCATTATTAGGTTAGGATTTCTCTTTGCATGTGTGTGATTGCTTTGGTGATTGTAGCCAATGATAGAAAACAACAATTTTTGTTTTATAAAATCCTATGATGACCACTTGAGTGTTTGATAGTTAAGCACTTGTTAGATGATTGAAAAACTTAATTGTTGATCTTGCCTTTTGGTTTCTCACACACATTGAGCACATAGCCATGACCCGATAGTTAAAATCCATGGAGTAAATTTGTTGTAAACTACATTGTTCTAGAACTTGCTTGAAAGCTCTCTTGAAGCGAAATCCTAGATCGCACACGATTAGGGGGAGGACGTAGGCCATCTTTTGATCGTTTGAGCCTTTCTAGCCTACCCGGTTAACAATTATATGCCCTTAGTCACCCGTTTTGAGCCTTAAGTGATATTCCCATTTATTTGTTGCCACCTACACAGAAGCCTAGCCTTAAATTTTAAAAAAAAAAAAATCAAGTCTCAACCTTTGAATCTTAAGCACATGTACTTCAAAGAGGAGGAGCGAGAAGTGTAGAAAAGTCATTAGCACCGAACCGAAGCATCATAAAGAGTGTAAATTTTGGCAAAAAAAAAAAGGATCAATTTAAAAAAAAAAAAAAAAAAAAAGAGCCAAGTGTAACACTCAAATAACCAAATAAGTGCTAATGGCAAACGACAAAAGTGGAGCATTAATCGGGTGAGAAGAAAGTGAAAATCGAGGTGGTTAATGTGCTTAAGGTATCAACCTCACTTAAATCCAAATGACACACCTTAGCCGATGCCTACATTATAAGCTATCTAAGACCTACCGACCTGTGATCGTGATTGTGACTACATTAGTAGAGAGAGAGTCTAGAGCAAGCCTATGGGATAATGACTTATATAATACATCATTTTATTTTAGTCTGAATAAATTGATCCAATGGTAAATGACTAGAAGTGAATGGCTAAAAACACACACACTCGAGAGACTAGAGGTAGGAGAAAGCATGAGAGTAAATCGAGATTCGACACTTGTGTAAAGCTTGATTTCGCTTTGAGTTGGTCTATGTTTTCTTTAACTCGCTTGTTGTTAATTGAGGCATTCATACTTGAACCTTAGCTTGATCACTTTGCTTAGAGAGTTTAGTCCATTCATTTGTTGAGTCTTATCTTAGCTTTGGTTAAATGTTTTGCTCGAGGACTAGCAAAATCTAAGTGTGGGGGTATTTGATGAATCGTAATTTTACTTATTTTTAAGCATGTATTTACCCCATAATTAATGTCAAAACACTATCATTTTAGTCTTTATTGATTCTTTCAATGATATGTAGGTTAATTGGGAGCAATGAGAGCAAATGGAACAAAAACTAGAAAATTCGGAGCAATTTGAGTTGAGAAAAACGAAGACTTCCCTTTGTGACAAAATTACACGAAGATTTCTGGACGTTTTGTGCGTTATAATACATATCAAATTAAAGATCTTCGAAAGAGCTTTCCAACGGCGTATCATACGCGTGATTTCGACAAGTAACGAAGGAGATATGGTATTTCAAAAATCAGTGCGCGCAGAGTGACGGAGACCCGCAAAATCGCAGCGCCGCAGCGCCCACAAAGTAGCGCCGCGGCGCTACTTCGAAAAGATGACCCGTGAAGTTGCGAAAACACTCCGAAAAAGCCCAAATTACCCTAATTTGACCTAAAACTATAAATAAGACACTTAGAACTCGAAAAAGCATTCTTCCTTTCAGTTTAGAGCGTATTGGAGGCGAGACGAAGGGCGTTCTCGCGATGGAGTCTTTCCGAGCCTTCAAGAGTTCTTTCTTTCTCCCTTGCTCTCCTTTTTCTTAAATTTGTTTTCTAGGGCTACGATGTAGCCGGACCTATTACTATGTAGAAGTTATTTTCAATTCAATTGATGTTTCTTATTCTATTATATGATGATTAGTTTGATTTGTTCTTAATGCTTGTATGATCTTGATCAAATTGTACATGATTAATTGGTTCTTAATTAGAGGTCGAGAGATAATAATTGGAACGTTCTCTAATCAAATTAACATAAGAAGGATATTAAGTTAGAGATAGCTAATACGCTTGTGTGGTACTTTGAATTCCCATTAGTAATGCAATCTAGTATTAATGTGAGATCGAGAGATGAAACTTGATATTAGTATTAGGCTAGTCGATGCTCGAAAGAGATTGGTTAGTAAATTAGCGAATTCGCCATCATCATAGGAATACAAAATCAATTGATTGAATTAACGGATACGAGTAATTGATCTAGGTGAAATCGAAAGCCCTAGGTTCTTTTACATTGCTTTATATTTATTTTTGTCGCATTCTTTAATTGTTTCTTCTTATTTTAATTAGATATTCATTCTCTTTCATTGCATTGTTCAATTAGAGTTAGGGTTAGAGTAGTTTGGTACTTAGTACACAAGTCCTCGTGGGATCGACACTCTACTTATCACTTTATTACTTGAAACGATATCGTGCACTTGCGATTTCGCACATCATTTTTCGTGGAGATTAAGTGTTTGTTTCGCCTTCAACGAATAGATGATGAGATTCGTTGTAAGTATTGAGAAAGCTTCAGGATTTAATTGGTATAATTTATGGTGGTTGAAATGGATTTTATGTACGTTGTCATTATGCTTAACAAGAAACTGGCAATATACCTTGGCGTGGACCGATGGTTGAGAGCAGTGCAAAAAGCGAAATAAAAAATATGAATTTGGTAATTTCGCATATTTTCAGAGAAGGCAACAATGTGACAAATAAATTAGCATCTCATGCCTCTTTGCAAATTCAAAATTGGTAGATGCATATTCCAAACAGTTTAGCTTTGCTAACTTACAGATATCACATTAATCTCCATTTTTATAGATATTTTAGTTAAAGTCCTACGTCATGTACTTTTTTCTTTCTTTGAATTTTTTCAGAAAAGGGTTTAGTGAGGCATTATTCACATGACTAGATCCTGTTGGATAGTTTTGATTTTGTTGTTCTGCTGGCTGTTTCCTTTTTCGAACACTTTGTATCTTTTTCTTTTTTCCATTTTTTTAACAATATATTGGGCTTAGAGTTAGAGGGAAAGTTGCTGGATGATCAACTTTATTAAGAAGCCGTTTAAGCGTCTACTTATATCAATATAGTTGAGATACGTTCTTAATTATAAGTTCTTTTCATTTAAAAAAAATTTGCTATGATCTCTCTTATTTGTTTTGCTGTATATAGGCCAACTGGCAGAAGCAAACTATTAACGTTGACATTTGGAAGCTTTGCAATAGTCAAACACACATATATACGATTGTGCAGATAAAAACTGGCTAATATGCAAAATATTCAGCGTTGACTTGAATAATGCTTGTGTTTGAGAAACATGCATGTGTTTTTAGAATAAAACAGTAGTGCAATGTGAAATGATTAAATGAGAAAGTCAATGGCCGGTTTTTCTTAACTTTAGGACGACCTTCTTTCTCTAACATTAACCTTCGCTAAAATATTATAATTCTTACAAGACATAATAAAAAGAAAACGAACGGGGAATTTAGTCCAAGTCTGGTTGAGTTTTACCTACATGAGGTTTACTTTTACTTGAATATTGAGTTGTGGGTGGAGAGCAGAATATACAGCTTGTCGCCAACAAAAGACAAATACTTTGCATTTTAATTAGTACTTTCAGATTTTTATATAGCAAATAGACCCTTTAATGCTGTGTCAAATTGGTTTCTAAATTATTTTTAGTAATATGAAATATATGACTTTAAAATCTTGACAAATTATGTGCGGATAGTGGACGTCCAAATTTAAACAGAAAAGATATTTTTTTTAGCAATTTAGGCTCGCAAAACTTTTATTTTATGAGACTTTAATTAGTCGCTGAAATGTATATCTTTTTTTTTTGATAATGTATTTGTCCCTGTATCAGTTTCATAAGTCTTTAATTATATTTACGATAGCTCATTGGACTCAGTTGCAAAGATCTTTAAGTTTACGGTCCAATTATTAAAAGTAAGCTATCAAGGCTAATTGTCTAAGCAAATAACAGTACACGTGCCAATTATCCTAAATATTATCACCCCTTTGTTTGGTAATGCAAATTCAAATGATCGATCTCTATTTAAATTGAGATCGAATTTGAATAATTGTTTGGCAAGTTATAAATTTTCCATTTACCACAATTTCTAAGAAATATTAGTTGTTTGACTAAGCTCAATGCAAATGTTAATTCAAAAAAAAAAACTTTGTTTTACAAATTTTACCTCCCCCTCTAAATTTTTGACATTTGGTAAATAGCCATTTTGGATTGTGTGTTTTTAAAAAATAGTCACAATTTCAAAAAATTTAAAAACTAGCCATAAAATATGAAAGAAATTTCTGACAATAACAAAATACACATAAAATTATTGTCAGAAATTTCTGACGCTAATAAAAAATTTATCAAAAATTTCTGACATTGTTAGTTTTTAAATTTTTTAAAACTGTGACTATTTTTTTAAAATTATTTTGTAAACAATGGTTATTTTCTTAAAACTCCCTTTAACTAAATGCTATTTCTTTTCTTCTTTTTTTTTTAATTTTTATTTTTGCATTTTAAGTCAAAACAACTTAAATATCAATTTAAAAATACATCTCAAATTCTTCAAATAAATTAAACCATATGACTTTTTTTATAATTTTTTAAATGATTGAGATTTAATTAAGCATATTGTATTAGGGTTAAAAAAGTAAAAAAGAATGAGAATGAAAACATTTGAATGATGATAGTAAATATGGGGTTAAACAGTTGAACCAAATGATCAGATGATCAGATAAGTAGCCCCTGTCTTGAAAAATACTATCGATAAACCGAATTAATTGATATGAAAACAATGCATCGATTCATTTACAGCAATAGCTAAGCAATAATGCTAAAAATATACATTTATGGTCTATAAACATATTATGTACTGAATAATACTAGGCATATCAATTCTTTTACTAATTTTTTAATACCAATTTATGTGGTAATTGATGTGTCATATTTTCCTTGGTATCATTCTAATTAGATAATAAACACTCATCAATGATAATATGACACATAAATTGGTATTAAAAAAATGGTAAAAAAAATTGATATGTCTAGTACTATTGGGATGAAAGTTAGGTTTTTAAAGCGGTTTCAGAAATTTATGTTCCATATATATGCCGCGTGATTGATGCCTTAGTACCAGTATATGAGCCAAAATTTCAGGGGAGAGAAGTATTTTTCTAAACAATCACACGCACGCACAAACACACACATATATACATATATATATATATATATATATATTAATATATTATGGTTCAAGTTGTGCACATGAATGATAGAACTTATGGCCTATACGTGCAAGCCATTTTCTCAAGTTTGCGAGTTGCGACGACTATGAGAGTATCAAAGCTAGCTATTGACTCTTTAGCAAAAAAAAAAAAAGTTAATGACTTAGTTAACGCGGCTAAATTCCTATAGTATTGTTTATAGTTCAACGTACAAATTGGCTGGCACAAGCACAACTATTAAAAAAGAAAAACGAAAGATAAAAAGAAAAAGAAGTAAACCTTCGCCTATTGATATCGTTCGCTATTTTTAGTCGTTGTCAGGAATTCAGAGCAGCAAAAGTTGAATTAATGTTCTTATTAATTGTTGTGCCACAACGTGAATATTTTACGTATTGTTTTTTAATCATCTCTTTAAATTTTTTACATTCTCTCCCTGTAAATTGTGCTTATTACGTGACAGATTTTCATGGCAGGCATAATGAATGAGAACACCAATTTAGAAACAGTAGATCTTGATTCTATTTTAGTGTCCTATTATTTATCTAACGGTTTTTTTTACACATAAGTATAACTAAAAAAATTTAAGTAGTTTTACTTGCATACCAAAACATTATTATTGGAGAGAAAAGAAAATGAACACAAGAAAAAAAAAAAAAAAAAGAGACAATCTGGACTTGTGACATTAAACTAGTCTGTCACCCACCTTTCTCTACGAATTCTACAGAGTAGTGCCGTGTCATTTGAATTAAAAAAAAAGTTAAAGGACTTTGTAGCATAATGTTCAAATCTATATACAATATAGAAGACTGATTAATATAAATTCTTGTAGTAAAGAATCGGATATACATACGAAAAAAAAAAAGTCATACCTCCACTTGATCTCCAGCTAACAAGAGATCATTACCTGCAATATTTATAAACATTACATAATAAAGACCAAGACTTTACTTATATAACTTATATTGGTCGACTGTTAAGTGTGTGTGTGTGTATATATATATATATATATATATTATATATAGCATTTGTGCATTGCCCTAATACTTGTCTCTCTCTCTCCCTTGTAAGAAACGAGAGAAGTTCACAATGGATCATGACGCTTCTGTGGTCTATGAGGCCAATCAAAGTGACATCCATGATCATCAAGACACACAAGATCACGTGGGTCACTCTGATGCGTCATCCTATCATGATCAGCAAAACCAGCACAACAATATTGAGCAGTTCCAACCACAGGAGAACGCAATGCCAGCGGAAGTGCAACAACCAGCGCCGCAACAGCCGGCCCAGTACCCACCGCCGCAAGGCAATAAGCCCAGCCCGGGTTACAACCCGGGTGGGCCAAGCGGGCCCCAGGTCAATTTCATGTTCCAGAACAACAACGCTGGCCCTAATCGGCCAGCGTCTTATTTCCAGCCCCAACCGGCTGGTCAGGGCCAAAGGGGTCAAATGAACAACCCGCCGGTTCAGTTTCCGCATCCGCAGTACTATCAGACCAACCCGGCCTACTCGAATGGAGTCCACCAACCCCGGTCGGCCAACCCACCTGGTTTCGCCCAAAACATGGGACCGTATTCGGGTTACCAGGAGGCTGGGCCCCCGCCTGCGAGCTTTCCTCCGAATAGCAACGGGCACATGGATTACGGCGTCAACTCGGGTTACGTGGGACCGAGCCCGGTTCATGGAAACGGAGCTGCACCGGGGATCCCGGTTCCGAATCCGGGCCCACCGGTGCAGGTTATGCCGATGAAGGTTCCCACTGAGGGTTGGAAGACTGGATTATTTGAGTGCATGGATGATCCAAATAATGGTAAGCTAATAATACAATTATATCAAAATTGCTTTGATTTGTAGCAACATGATATAAGTTGACTTTTTGCTAGTAACAAACGTAATTTAAACAATTTTTTTAAGAGAATTCTTTAGCGGACTTTTTTTTTTAGAAAATAATTTTAAATCGTCAGAAATGAAACCCACCGAAAAGGTAAATATAACGATAAAAAATTGTTAAAATAAAAAAATTCACAGCAGCACCTTTTTTTTTTTTTTTTTTTTTTTAAATTGAAATCGCAATCCAGACTTAGATTTGAGTGGGAGATTACAATAAGCTATTGTTAGAATTTCGTTTTTCGAGAGATCGTGATAGATGTACAATCATTATTCTAAACTAATAATATTAAAACAAATAGTAGTTAGAAAATAGGCGGCAAATTAAATTACTTTATTTAGTAATGGATTTAATAACTGCTTCCTAGGTCATTGGTTATTATTCGATATATAATGTTAAATTTTGACTATTTATTCTAACCCAATTTAAATTGTGTTTGACACATTGCAGCTGTGATAACTGCTTTCTGCCCTTGGATTACGTTCGGCCAGGTCGCTGAGATTTTAGACAATGGTCACAGTTGTAAGTCAATCTTATTGCGAGTCAAAGTTCTATTTTTCTTACAGATTACAACACTTACAAATCTATAATTCAAAGTTGGATTTTATCATCAATGGTACTCAAAATAACAAAAAGAAAAAAAAAAAAAAAGAAAAGAAAAGCGAGGCTTATAAGTATGATTTTTATAAGGAAAATATATAATACTACAAGTTCCAAATCTAATTTGGAAATTCTTCAATGAATATAAACTTACAATTTCTCCATGGATATATATTTACTATAACAACTTACATGTACATGTTACATCCCTATTAACATCTCACATGATTAAAAATATCTTATTCACATATCCTTCAAATTTCGAAAATTTCTATTAAAAAAAAGACTTTCAAATATTCTCTGTCATGCTCCCTTAAAATTGTGAAAACTAGACTATCCACACCTCCGGTCCAAGAGAAGCAGAATTACATAGAATTTTTTTTTTAATAATTTTTATTCTTACTGCCTTTAACAATTGAAAGCTTTATTTTTACATAAAGGTGTTTTTTTTTTTTTAAAGCTTCATTCATGCACCTCATATAAAATAAGTTCATAGCTCCGTTTATTTTTTTTTTGTTTTTTTTTTTGGCGATCAAAGCTTGCACGACGAGCGGGTTGATGTACGGACTGGTGGCGTTCTTGATCGGAATTCCATG
This sequence comes from Boehmeria nivea var. tenacissima, assembly GCA_018132145.1. Lineage (NCBI taxonomy): Eukaryota > Viridiplantae > Streptophyta > Magnoliopsida > Rosales > Urticaceae > Boehmeria > Boehmeria nivea. The sequence goes on from CM030882.1 coordinate 8,286,126, forward strand.
CATAATGTCATGCAGTTATCGGGCAAAGATAAGAAACAGGTTTAATCTGACAGAGACGCCTGCACCAGATTGGGTTACTCATTTTCTCTGTGAATGGTGTGCTCTTTGCCAAGAGTATAGAGAGCTTCAACTGAGAGGGCTTGACCCCTCTATTGGTAATATACACATATCTCACATTCAAACTCAATTTATCACACATTCAAACTCAATATTATTACTCACTTTAGATATATGGGTCAGTTAGATAAATAAGCATTTTTGATGGAATATTTATAAAATAACCACAGTTTCAAAAAGCTTAAAAACTAAGCATAAAAAATTTCTTATACGTGTATCAAATTTTATACAATAACAAAATTACACATAAAATTTGCTGTAAGAAATTTTTTACATATGTAAGAAATTTATGAAATGTCTATTATCTTAATTTTTTCAAACTTTGACTATTTTTTAAAATTATTTTCTAAAAAGTGACTATTTTTTTAAAATTCCCTAGATATATATGTATATATATATATATATATATATTTACAATATCAAGTGCCTAACTATAATTTACATAAGATACAAAATTTTCAAATATTATTAACAATTACAGTAAAATTTCCATAGATTTTATAAAGAGAAATATTAATTATAATAATAAATCAGCAAATTAATAATTACTAAGTTATCAAGTTTTGTTTTTAATTTTTCCAAGAATACATTTGTATATATCATGATTTACAAACTATTGTTATAATTCTAAATTTTTTTTAACTAATGTAAACTTGCTAATTAAGTTATTTCAACGTGAATTTTAAGAAAAATAAAAAGGCATATTCGATATATATTTTGCAAAATCTGAAATCTTTCTTAATAAAATTATAAATTTGAGAAAATAAATAGGTTCATTTCTTCATTTTAATATATATATATATATATATATATATTTGTTAACCATGAATCTTTATTTTCCATGGTATAGGATGGCAAGGAAATGTTGATAGAGTTCAGGCCGGATTCCGTCAGCAACAAGCTAATATGGTTCCACCAATGAATCAAAGAATGATGCCTTGATTCACAAATGTTTATTTAATTATGTTTGAAGACATTTTATGTGTGCATGCTTTTGATTTTTGTTACTATATATTTTTTTAAGATTCCTGTTTGAAATGGCAAATAAATATAGAAATTTATTTTTCACCTCTTTAAGATACCATTTCTAATTGGGACACTTTGAAATATGCTACATCTGGACAGCTTGTTTTGAGAATGTCATTTTAAAAGAAAGTTTGCTATCCATGTCACTTTTTAGTAGTAAATTTGACAGAATTACACTTTTTTTTTCTTTTCTTTCTTTTTTTTTTTTTTTAACAAATGAGGAAGATAAAAGGGGAGAATGAGGACAATATAGTAATAGTTGCATATGTTGTAAACTTGAATGTCAAATGTGGTATGAGATCAAATTTTCTCTTTCTTCTAATTCGTCTTTTTAAATTTAGAAGGAAACGTATTTTGCAATCAAACAGCTGAAGAGCATCCTACAATTATATTAATTAATGCCAACAAAGAAATTATCGTGTAGTTACTATGTTAGAACACAAGTTCATTACATAAAATATATTGAACACGCTAAATAAATAAAATAGGAGAATTAAGTAAATATGCCAGATTAAAGAAAATTAAGATAATAATAACCATATGATCGATCATATATAATAAATTTTATTATCGAAAAATAATAGAAAGAAATTTTATTATATTAACAATTTCTACAGAAATTTCTGTAATAAAAATTTATAGCGATGACTATTCTCTGGATATTTCATAACATTAACTATTATAAAAATTAAATTTTGAAAGTGTCTAATTGCTATGATTTCTGTAAGGAATACAACCCAAAGATGCCATATCAGGGACTAACAATAACGCAAATCAAACCGAGCTGGGAAAAAAAATTATAGAAGAAAAAAATAAAAACAAAAAAATTAAAGAAAATTTAAAAATTTCAAGAATTGTGTCTTTAGTAAAACTTTTCAAGAGCCGCTCAAGGGAGCTCAAAAAGATCCATTTTGACAAATCAACGACACGTAACTAATTCGATAATTCTCATAATTGTATATCATAACATAATTCGCAGTATTTCAATTAATCAACACTTTATTTACATTTTCTTAAAAAAAATTCAAAATTTGCGAATTATAAAAATTCAAAAAAAAAAATAAGAACAAAAAAAAAAAAAGAAAAAGAAAAACATGTTGAAGGCCATTTAACAATTTCAAGAATTGTGTCTCAGTAAAACTTTTGAAGAGCCCTTAAAGGGAGCTCAAAAAATCCATTTTGACAAAAATTAACGACATGTAACTAATCGGATAAGAACCAGTTAAGCAATTAGCCATTTGAAAGGTAAAATTTGAAAGATTTAGCCATAATTTCACGAAATTAAGGATATAGCCATAACATGTAACATAAATTTATGTTACATATAGCATATATACGTGTAAAAAGTGTAAAATTAAATATAATATTACATGTAACATAAAATGTAACCCATGTAATGTTACACTTTTACACGTATATATGTTACATGTAACATAGGCTAAATCCTTAATTTCGATATTTTAGGGCTAATTCCTAAAAAATTACCCAAAATTTTAGTTAAATGCCTAAAAAACCCATTGGATAATTCTAATAATTGTATATAATAACATAATTTGCAGTTTTTCATTTAATCAACACTTTATTTACATTTTCTTAAAAATTTTCAAAAATTGCAATTTGTGAAAATCAATAGCTAAATATGGATATTTATTACAACGATTTTGCTAAGGTCAGACGCGTCTGACCGATCTTGGCCGTCCATCAAGATCGGTGCGCGTCTGACCATAACATAGCTCTTATTACAATTTAATCAGGCTTGGCCAATTGAGATCACAAGATTCGTGCTAATCCACCAAAGCAGGCTAGGCTCTTCGAAAAATGAAAACCTAATTGACAAAATAGAGAAACTGAGAAAAGAGAAGAATTGTATTCTCAAGTATGTATTATCAAGAATAACATATGTATACAAGTAAAAAATAAAATAAAAATCAAATAAGACAACTAACAAGGTCAACTCTACTATTAAGGGATAGCTAAAATTAAGCATTAGTTAACTATGACATCCCATAATCAAGGGAATCCTATCATCATATCCAACGATCAATGTGACCACCGAACACGAGCGTGTCGTTTGCCCGGCTTGACTACTCCTGCACCGTTTGCCCAGCCCAAGGGTCAACGCACTATTTGCCTCACTTCGGCTCGAGTGCCCTTGTGCCGTTTGTCCAGCTCGAGTGTGAAGTGTACCATTTGCCCGACTAGAGCACCAGAGTGTCGTTTCTTCTCCTTTTTCTTTCGGCTCAATCGCCCTTGCACGATTGCCAAGCTTGAGTACCCGCACTCTGTTTGACCATTTTGAGCGCTAGTGCACCATTTGCCTCATTTTGGCTCGAGTGCCCACCCGTCATTTGTCCGGCTAGAGGGCCAACATACCGTCTGCCTGGCTCGAGCTTGTAATCTGTATATGTTATGGCGTCGCGGCACTAGGGTCAATTTTCCCGTTTTGCTCCAATTTGCTCTTTTACCCCTGCATAGCATTAAATAGCCATAAATTACGATATTTTGTCACTTTAAACACTTAATTATGGAGGTTTCACTTATTAAATTCCTTGTAGATTAACGATTGATCAGTAACTCATCCATTGTGCTTAAAGCTAAATATTTGTGCTCTTTCCCTTGTTACACTATTTGCCAGTACGCTCCATTAATTGTAAGTAATCATCGTGTGGCTCTCAGAATTTGTTTTTGCAATGTTTAGTTATATTATTGATGTTGTCATTGTAATTATTGTTTTATTTATTAATTTCCCTTGTGACTGAAGCCACATGTATTAGGCATTAGGGGTACCCCTCGAACTATTTTATTATTTGAGACAATAAGGGTGTATTGATTAGTTTCTCTTACATGTTGTTGTTATAGAGTGCTTAAAAATTAGGTTTAACTACCAAATATAACATGCACGGTGTTTGTGTATATATTAGAATGGAGATGGTCCATGGAACACCAGCGGGAATAATGTCATGGGGCTTGGCCTGGAGAGATTGAGTACAATAATGCCGAATGGACCCACATCAATGTTGCTAAATTAATAATTCAAGATACTCTAAAATCATATCCTTAGTATACTAAATCTCATGACATATGAGTTTAAGATTAGACAAGAAAATACAATTATTAAGATCTAATACATAGAGAGAAATCAATATATATATATATATATATATATATGTCTACTATAGCAACACTACAAAGTAGCAATTCTTGAACAAACAAAAAATATTAAATGCATGTAAAAATAATGCATGAATACAATGATAGTTTTTTGTCCAAAGCATCAATAATGTCTTCTTGCCTTAAATGGCTAATAGTAGTCTTTACCAAACATCCAATCCTTTTGCCTATATATATAAAGGATGGCAGCTACGTAGAGTGTGGTGGTGAAAAAAGGGAGAGAAAGAATAGGAAGGAAAGAAAGGAAAAGAAAAAGAAAAAAGAGAAGAAAAGATATTTGAGTACATGAAAAGATTCAGAAAAACCTGAATTTTAGTGTCATTGCCTGAGTAAAATAGAAACCTATTATCTATAAGATAACAATAGCCATCAATAAGAGAGAGTACCATCTCCAGATTATTGATTTAGACCCCTTGATTCGTGGGATTTGTACTCTTCCCATCAACTCTACGACATTATTCCTGCATACATCAGAAAAAGTTATTCTACCAAATCAAGCAATCAGACAACATGTATAATTCTCATATATATATATATATATATATATATCTATATATACGTTTGTCTACTTACATATAAGAATTATTTGATATTAAATACACATCTATACTCTTAATTTAAATACTTTAATAGTCATTTTATTTTCACTTTATTTTACTGTTCTCAGACTGGCAACTTGCCTAGTCATTTTATTTTCACTTTATTTTACTGCTCAGACTGGCAACTTGCCTAGTCATTTTATTTTCACTTTATTTTACTGTTCAGACTGGCAACTTGCCTAGTCATTTTATTTTACTGCTCGGACTGGCAACTTGCCTAGTCATTTTATTTTCACTTTATTTTACTGCTCAGACTGGCAACTCGCCTAGTCATTTTATTTTATTGCTCAGACTGGCAACTTGCCTAGTCATTTTATTTCACTGCTTGGACTAGCAACTTGCCTAGTCATTTTATTTTACTGTTCGGACTGGCAACTTGTCTAGTCATTTCATTTTACTGTTCAGACTGGCAACTTGCCTAGTCATTTTATCTTGCTGTTCAGACTGGCAAATTGCCTAGTCATTTTATCTTGCTGTTCAGACTGGCAAATTGCCTAGTCATTTTATTTTACTGTTCAGATTGGCAATTCGCCTAGTCATTTTATTTTACTGTTCAAACTGGCAAATTGCCAAGTTATCTTAATTTACTGGTTAGATTGGCAACTTGTCTAGTCATTTTTTATTTTTACATTCAGACTGATAATTTTCCTAATCATGTTTATATTATTTTAGATTGACAATTTATCTAGTCAGTTTTACATTATTATTAGACTAATAATGCTCCTTCTTACATAATTACTTTATTACTTTACCCAGTGAAGCCCTTTATATTGTTATTACAGCTAGTCCTTTCTCAAGGTATAATTTAAATTATATGATTCACTTTAATAAGCAATTTAGCGATTAGACATATTATATTATTTTAATATGATTATCATGTTATTATTTATCTCAATTAATTAAATTCACATCATCTTATGCATTGACATACTGTGATTAGTATCTATGCATTTTAATCCACGAGTAAATAATCAATTCTAGTAATATCTCTGGTTATTAGATCATTAATACGTGTCGCTTAAATATTATTACATACCGCATTATACATTATTATTACAATTAATAAAAATGACACGTAGTGTTCCCCAACGAACCCAGGAACACACGGTAACATGTTAGTTTCAAGCCAACCGACTAAGCATGTGTATGGGTACAAGCGTGATAGTGAACATCGACGCATGCTAATTGTTGGGATCGAATTCGTATTAAGTATTAGGAGCCACTGTGTCGACACCTAGTCGAGTCACGTTCGAGCAACCTCACACATGATTAAGTTACCTTGTAGATGAGCTAAAACCTAATAAACGAGCCGTCACCTTGACCACCTAGCTACCTAAACAAGCTACTACCTAAGTTACCTAGCTTACAGGTATACACAGCAAGTGGCGGCGAACTACACAGTGACAACCCATGAGCTACTACTCGTAGTAGCGAGCTGAGCAGCATACCTTGTCACGAGATGACACTTAGTCATATTTCTATCTGGGATAACTATAGACTCGGTGTTGATGAGCTTACCTTATGAGCTAGCTAGTATCATCCAATTATAGTTTAGCAAGCAAACTCGTGGCAACTTGGCGAACTCTTAACAAGCGTACCCAAGCAGTTGACAAGTTGAACAGAGTCAAATGAGCTATTTCGAGATGACGACACCTGATAAACGAGCTGATTTGAATATGAGATAACAAGCACGAGCTATCCCACGAATCCACGAAGCGACCAACATTCAAATCAGCCCGCAATCAGGTAATTATCCTAACTTTCAATTCAAACAATCAAAGAAAGAAAAAACTCAAGGAACGAATTGACCTGGCGAGCTTTGTCACAAACTATAAATAGATGTACACAACCCTATTTCTCATATCTTTGGCCACTCATCGTGTGACCTAAACATACTCAGAGTGAGAGAAATATTTGCTTTGACTGGAGCAGAGTTACCTATTCACTTCTTTTTTGCTAGGCCCACCACTTGACGTAGCTCGTAGAATTCCACATGTAAATTGGAGGTTTCATCATCAATAGCAATCACGTGACGATAGATCTCACATATCTACCAATACAAGGATATTTATTGGCACAACTAATTGAGACAACCGACCTTTATTCTAGAATTATATGTTCCATATGCTGCGTAATTATTAATTGACGCCTTAGGATCAGCAAAATTTCAAAGGAAAGAATTTTTTTTTTTCTAAACATTCACACTTTTATATACATACATATATATATATATATATATATATATATATAGTTCCAGTTGTGCACATGAATAATAGGACCTATGGCCTATATGTGCAAGCCATTTTGTCAAGCTCCAACGACAATGAGAGTATAATCCATGATAGCTGATCTTGACTTAGTAAACGCACCTAAAATTCCAAAAGTATTCAAAAAATTATTAAAAAAAAAGAAAAAGGAGTAAACTTTCGCTATTGATCGTAAGCTATTATCGTTGTCTCGTTGACTCGTTGTGGGGAGCTTCAGAGCCGTAAAAGTTGAATTTAATAAAGTTTTCACCTATAAAAATTTTCTCCACCGGGAATTCAGAATTTCGGTCACATTGCAGTAGAATCTATTATCTATATATGTTGTTTTCAAATTACTGTACTTATTTTTGTGTCACGAATTTGTCAAATATTACTTTTTAATCATCTTTCAGTTTGTTTACATTTTCTCTTTATAAATTATGCTTATGTGATAGATTATCTTTCATTATTGTAAGCACAACAAATGAAAATCATTCTGGAAACAGCAAATTTTGATTTTATTTTAGTGTCCCATTATTCGTCTCTCTAAAGGTTTTTTGACACATAAGTATAATTAACAATTTTAAATATATATAATAAATATATAATGATTAACAAATGTAAGTGTTTTTATTTACATATCAGGACACTATATTATCAAAGAGAAGAAAATGAGAAAAGAAAAAAAAAAAAAAAAAAAAAAGAGAGAAGGAGAAAATATTGACCCCCTTTGCTTTCTTTTTTACGTGAAGTTGTGACATAAATCTAGCTTTTTTCTGTAACCCACATTTCTCCACTAATTCTATATAGTAGTGCCGTGTCATTTCAGTTACAAAAAAAGTTTTACAACTTTGTAGCATAATGCTTAAACATGTGTACAAATAGAAGACTGATTAATATATAATCTTCGTAGTAAAGAATGGAACGACATATATACGAAACCAAAAAATAAGAAAAACTCGTACCTCAACAAGATCTCCAGCTAAAAAGAGATTGTAAGAGCTGCAATACTAATAAAATTACAAATAAAGACCAAGACTTTATGCATATTGGTCGCTAGAGTGTTAAGTGTATATATATCCATATAGCACTTGTGCATTGCCCTAACATTCCTCTCTCTCTCTCTCTCTCTCTCTCTCTCTCTCTCTCTCTCTCTCTCTCTCTCTCTCTCTCTCTCTCTCTCTCTCTCCTTCGTAAGAAAAGAGAGAATTAAGTTCACAATGGATCATGATGACCCTTCTGCCTATGAGCTCGATCAAAGTCACAACTATGATCATGAAGCCAAACAAGACATGGACGAGCTAAACAATGCCCAGTCCCAACCACACGCCGAGTACTCTCTCGCATCATCAACCTATGATCAGCAAAACCCGAATGGCCAGTCCCAACCATACGCCGAGTACTCTCTCGCACCATCAAACTATGACCAGCAAAACCCGCACGGCCAGTCCCAACCACAGGACCAACCAATGCCGGTAGCGCAACAACCAGCACCGCCGCCACAGCCGGCCCAATACCCGCCACCACAAGGCGACCCCGGCCAGGGTGACAACCAGGCCGGGGGGCCAGGGGGACCGGGTGGGCCGCAGGTCAGTTTCATGTTCCAGAGTAACAACGCTGGCCCTAATCAGCCAGCGTCTTATTTCCAGCCCCAGGGCCCGCAGCCCCAGGCGGCTGGTCAGAGCCCCGTTCAGTTCCCGAATCAACACTACTACCAGACCAACACTAACTACCATAACGGAGCCCATCAAACCTGGTCGGCCAACCCACCTAGTCCTGCCATATACGTGATGGGGCCGCAATCGGGTTTCCAGCAGGGTGCGGCCTCGCCTGTGAATTTTCCTCCGACCAACAACGGGCATGCGCAATTCGGAGTGAACTCGGGTTGCGTGGGACCGACCCCGGTTCACGGAAACGGAGCTGCGCCGGTGATCCCGGTTCAGTATACGCGGCCACAGGTGGGGGTTATGATGATGCAGCAGCCGGTTCCCAGTGAGGGTTGGCAGACTGGATTATTTGAGTGCATGGATGATCCTGATAATGGTATAAGCTTTTAATACTAAAATTATATCTTTCATCAAACTGCTATTTTCTGTTTTAGTCAAGTGAGATTACATTAACGATCTATTGTTACAATTTCATTTGCTGAGAAATCGTTATAAATATACAGTTCTGAGCTGATAATTTTGTAAGAATATAGTCGGTAATAAGTTAAATTACTTATTTGACTATTTATTATAACCCATTTTTATTTGTGTTTGACATATATCGCAGCTGTGGTAACAGCTTTCTGCCCTTGCATTACGTTCGGCCAGGTCGCGGAGATTTTAGACAATGGTCACACTTGTAAGTGATCAATCTTATTGCCAATCAAAGTTCTATTTTTCTTTCAGATTTCAAGAGTTACAAATCTATAGTTCAAAGCTGGATTTGATCAATGGTACTAAAAATAAAAATGGAAAAAAAAAAAGCGAGATGAAGCATTATTTTATCAGGAAAATATATGATAGTATGATACTACAAGTTTCAACTCTAATTTGGAAATTCTTCAATGAATATATCAAATATCCTCAGTCATGCTCCCTTAAATTGTGAAAACTAGCCATTAAGATTGTGTTTTTTTTTTAATTATTTTTTTTAGCTTCATTTATGCACCCCCATAAAATAATTTCATAGCATCCGTTTAATTTATTTTCTTTTATTTTTTGGCCGATCAAGCTTGCACGACGAGCGGGTTGCTCGGACTGGTGGCGTTCTTGATCGGACTTCCGTGCATAATGTCATGCAGTTATCGGACGAAGCTAAGGAGCAAGTTTAATCTGATAGAGACGCCCGCACCAGATTGGGTCACTCATTTCCTATGTGAATGGTGTGCTCTTTGTCAAGAGTATAGAGAGCTTCAACGCAGAGGCCTTGACCCCTCTATTGGTAATATACGCATATCTCACAATCAAACTTAATATTATTGCTCACTTTGGATATTTATATTTACAATATCAAGTGCCTAACTAATCCACGTATGATACAAAATGTATTAAATATTATTGACAATTACAATGAAATTTCCATAGATTTTTTTAAAATGGTATATTAATTATAATAATTAATCAGCAAATTAATAATTTACTAAGTTATCAATTTTTTTTTAATTTGTCATAGAATACATTGTATCTATCATGATTTACAAACTATTAATTTACAAATTACTAAGTTACAATTCTACCTTTTTTTAACTAATGTAAATTTTTTAATTAATTTATTTCAACGTGAATTTTAAGAAAATAAAAAAAAAGCATATTAGATATATATTTTGTAAAATCTGAAATCATTCTTAATAAAATAATTAATTTGGGCAGATTAATGAATCTTTTTTTCCATGGTAGGATGGCAAGGAAATGTTGAAAGATCTCAGGCCGGATTCATTCAGCAACAAGCTAATTTGGTGCCACCAATGAATCAAAGAATGATGCCTTGATTCATAAATGTTTATTTATTTATCAGTAGTGTTTGAAGACATTTTATGTGTGTGCTTGCATTTGATTTTTGTTACTATATATTTTTAAGAATCCTGTTTGTAAAAAGGGGAGTACGAAGAAAAATTATGAACTTGTATTTTATTCATTTGTTGCCGTATATATAGGTAGATTAGTAGATTACAAAGTTATCATTATACGCAAAATCAGCACTATAATTATGGTACTACGATATTATATTGATTTGTTACAATATAGATAGCCTAAAATATTGGGAAAATAACAGCCCACATGTTGTAACTAACAATGTGTTTGGTAGGATGGAGAAGTGGAAGAAGGGAGAGGAATTAGTGGAATTTAGGATGGATTTTGACATGTTAAGTTGTTTATTAGGATGGATCTTGGGAGGGAGTGGATTAATGAGAGGATTCAAAATCCTTAGTTCTAACAAACTTTGGATCACTCCAAAATTGGAGTAATTTGGAGAAAAAGTTGACTAATCCATCAAAATATTATATAAATTTACTATATTGCCATTGAAGTAGTTAGCCTATTAGCATAATTTTTCTCGTTCCTCCCCCTTCCATCCCCATACCAAATAAGATGATGGATTTGTACACTTCTTCCTTTCTGTTATACCAAATAACATGAAAGAAAGGTGAAAAGAACTGGAGCCAAAAAAACGAAAGGTGAAAAGAATTGGAGCGTCTTTCCATATCTATAGTTATGTGTGTGTGTTTTTTTATGTACTTATATTAATTTCCTTATAATATAGATTTATTTATATTTATGTCATTTTATTAACTAATTTAGTATGAAAAAAAAATTAATTAGAAATAAAAGATATTAAATCTGTATTAAAAAAAACTAAACACTTTCCGTGATTGAAGTTTCACTCGCGAATGGGTCCGCAGAGACTATCCGCGAGTGAAATTTCACTCGTAGATAGGTCGCCAGAACTTTTCCGCGAGTGAAATTTCACTCGTGGAACGTTTCGAGCAACTTATTTACGAGTGAAATTTCATTCCGTTATCGTTTAGGGTGACATCTCCGTGATTGACATGCCACTCGCGGATAGGTTTATCTGCGAGTGATATTTCGCTCGCGGATAAGTTCACGGCAAATTTCACCCTCCCGCCAAAAACTTATTCGCGAACAAAAATTCAGTCGCGGATGCTTATCTGTGAATAAGTATCGGCGACTGAATAGCGACTAATTATTTCAGTCGTGGATACCCTTCCACGTCTGAATTTTTTTTTCCCGCGACTGATCTCTTTTTCCTTCTAGTGTATTACAATTTAATTGAGCTTGGCCAATTCACACGACTCATGCTAAGCCACCAAAGCGGGCAAGGCTCTTCGAAAATGAAAACCTAAATGAAAAAATAGAGAAATTGAGAAAAGAGAAGAATTCTATTCTTAAGTATGTATGTACAAGAGGTATATATACACAAGTAAAAAATAATCAAATAAGACAGATAACAAGATCAACTCTACAATTATGTAATAGCTAAGCATTAGTCAACTATAACATCCCATAATCAAAGGAATCCCATCATCAAATCCAATAGTCAATGGGTATTAATATCCCCCTTCAAACTCAATATGGAGCAGTGGGAGCCAACTTAAGTTCGAAAGCTAGTTCAATGAATCATCTGGAAAACAAAGGCTTCATTAAATTATCAGCTGGTTGATCGTGAGTATCAATTGAGCATAGTTATAAGTTTCTTTATGGAGATGACGGCAGGTAAAGTGACAGTCAATCTCAATATACTTTATACGCTGATGAAAAACATCATTATGCGCTATTTAAATAGCACTTTGACTATCACAATGTTGGACAATACAGCTTTACATCTAGGTCTTGAACCAACTTGCACAACCATAATAATTTGGCAATAGTATTAGCAAGTGCTTGATATTCAGCCATAGAACTGGAACGAGCAATGATTGTCTATTTTTCACTTCGTCGCGAAATCAACGAGTCAACCAAGAAAAAGCAGTATCATGTGGTTGTGCGCCAATGAACAAGATTCATTGCACAATTAGCATCAAAATAGACTTGAAGTTCCAATGAAGAATCAACAGAGTAATAGTATTGAGATGTCTGAGTTACAACTTTTGAAAATGAAAGTCGTACCTTATTTAAATTTTTTTGCAGATGTCAAATAGTTCAAAATGATGATGAAAGACATCTATCCAATTGAAACAAGAAAAATCATCAACAAAAATGACAAAGAATTTCGAACATCCTATAGTATGAATAGGTAATGGACCCTGAACTTCAGAATAAACTATATCAAATAGTTTAGAGGCAATAGAAACACTTTTATTAACGGAAGAGCAGTTTGTTTTTCCAATTAATAAGACATACAATCAAAAGTTTTGGAAGAAATTGAACCTTATAATCTATTAGAGACCAAATGTTTGAGATTAGACAAAGATGCATGTCCTAAATGAGAATGCCAGAAACTTAATGGAGTAGATGTGATGCTTGTTTTTATGGATGTTGATGCTTGTGAAGGGATTTGAAGTATTGAGAGAGTACATAGATGTCCAACTTCATATCAAGTCCCAATTATCTGACATATATGTGGATCTTACATATTACAAACAATAGAAGAAAAGTGAACATCATATCTGAAGTCACATAGTTGACCTTCAAACAATAGGTTTAAGGAAAGCTTCGGGACAAGATATGAATTTGGGAATATTATGAGAATGTGATTTTATAGAAAATTTTGAAGGATCGGACGTCATCTGGTTGGAATATGCAAAGTTTATGAGCCAAATAAAGTTACCTGATAAACCTAAAATAGTAGAGGCAAAATAAAGTTAGACTTAAGATAGAAATTGATTAATAATGGCCGAAATATGTGTAGGAGTAATAGATGAGTCTGGATAGGAATTGGTTGAGGCAAAGGTGCTCGTAACTATAGTTGTGGTAGAATTCCTTTTAGTAATTTTATAGCACCTATCAATAGTATGACCACTCTTTTTACAATACCTGCAAAGCCACTCCTTGAAATTGCCAAAGTTTTTGTTTGAACTTTGAAGGTTGGTGGATACATTAATAGTTGCAAGAACTGTCTCAAGTGGCGTATTGATTGGTTGTTGAGCTCGTATTATTGTTTTTTTGTGTTTGTCTAGATAAATTCTATGTAAGACTATGACTATCTATCATCTAGAGAAGAAAGAGACTTATGATGAAGTTACAAAGCTCGAACATTTCAAAATCATCAGTCAAAGCCACTCGAAACTGCATCAATCTCAACTTGTTACGATGTTAATCAAATATTGCAAGCTAATAATAAGCTAATATATATTGTTATTCCAAATCACTAGAAGCATGATCAGCATATGAGAAATCTCATACCAGTTTTGCGGTCTAAAAATGCCCAAAACACATGTTGGTAGAAGAGAAAATGGTGTTTGTAATGATATGATCTTGTGATTACTACTATCCCAATCATCAAAAAAAGCTTCAAATTTTGAATTTCTCTCAAGGCTTCTTGAACAAGTTGTTGACATCTCATGTAGAATAACGCTAAAGTTTCTTGCCTTTTAAAATACTCCGTGTCACTTGAGTCCAATAATAATAGGTTGAGCAATATCATCATGAGTTTGAACTATCAAGAAAACTTAGCGAAACTCTAAATGTGCACAAAAAAAAAAAAAGGTACTTGGCTAATTAAGGCAACTGGGGTCAACAGTCAAAGTCAAAGTCATTAATCAAAGTCAATTAATGACTGGACTGCCAGCTATGACTAGATAATTGGACTATGCTGACTGGATTGGCTTATTGGACTTAATGGGCTTGGATTCTTTGGCTGCTTTGTTGGGTTAGGCCTCCACGGGGCTGAGGAAACCACCATATGAAAGAATAGAGGAAAATGAACAAGAACACCACAGAAGAACTTCGAGGATCAAAGTTGATGAAGAAACCAAAGGACCCAAATGGAGGCCAGATATCACAACAAAGGCACTATGAGAGAAGAGGAAGAATTTGCGAGAGAGAAACTCTAGTTCAGATAATTTAGTGTAATTTCGTAGTAAAAAAGAATTTTCTAAAAGTAGAAATGTTTTGATCATCAACACTCTCTCATTACACGACACGACAGGCCAGATATCACATTATAATGATGCGAAGTTTGTTATTAATTTGTTGTATAAATTAATTGCACGGGAATTAATTAGTATAAGAAGATTATTATGATGTCATGCTCATGCAGATCAAAAGGAAGTTTATTAATCATATAAGGATACAAATTAATTTACGACGTGTGGATGCATTGTTTACATATATAGTCTACTCTTTTTTTTTTTTTTTTATTCAACGGAAGTAATAAGAAAATGTCGTAATCCATATGGCTAATTTGATATATATAGGCTTGAATAAGCAAGTCATACATCAAAAGATATATTTGTGGTGAGTATATGTATTATTATTATTATTATTTCAAAAGGAAAACAGTGGTACACATGACCTATTCTCGCAATTTTCTCTTTCTTTTATTCTTAATTAAATTACTGATCGATAAAAATAACGTCACGTTTGATTAGTTCTACCGAATGCAAGCAATAATTCGGAATTCTTTAATCAATTTCTATTATCGAAATTAATTTATATTAAGATCATATCTTGGTGATTAATAAATTAATGCAATCTGATTGAGATCTTATCCGCGTAGTTCACGATATACATAACTCAAAGTCAATGGTAAAAAGAATAAGTCCTCAATACGCATTCAAATAACTATAATTAGAAAGAAAAAGTCTGTTTAGAGCCGTACATGAAAAACCGGACGTACTGTTTACACGTCACTTTAATTATTATAGAGCTGTGTGAAGGTCGCCACGCATCTGACCAGATCGTTCATCATCGTGAGTTTCACAGTGGGACCCACGAAGATAGACGGTCCAGATCGGTCAGACGCGTCAGACCGTAGCATTTTTTATTATATATATATATATATATATATATATAAGCGTGAGATATAATATGGTACGTGACTTTCAGTAACTTATCCCAAAAATAAAAATTAAAAAGATTAATTATATGGATTGAAATGTCATCGATATGTCCATCGTGTTACCATACGATTTACAAATTTATTTTTAAACATTTGTCGACAACAGTATATATAAGTATTTTACAAATATGTCTACATTATCCACCTAAATAAATAAAGAGCATCAGAATTTTATGTCTTGCATAAAATGCAAATTAATTGCAACTCATTTGAATTTATTCTTTTTCTTGCAACTGCAATGTGAAATATATGAACAATCATTTAATGGACAACAAATATAATTCTTCAAATCAATCTTTAGAGTATAATTCTTCAAATCAATCTTTAGAGTCCTAGTAATTCTTCATCAGAGAATACAGTCTATTAGAATTGTAATTATTTCTTCTTCGTTTTTTCCTTTTAATGTTAAGCACGCTATGTAATGTTACTCTTGCAATTTTGAAGTTCATTATGTACGGTTTGAACTTGAAGACTCCATGAATATTTCATCTCTCCTCAAGTTTGCGAATATTACTATGTTTTACTAATAAAGTCTGAATTGTTGGCAATAAAACGCGCATATGTAAAATACAATAAAGTTAAATGAAATGAGCCTATAGAAATTAGGTCTTCGAGTGTTTTTTTTTTTTTTGGTTATTTTCTTCTTTGTTGCCTCAATTATATGTAATTAAATTAGAGTATTAATCCCCTAGTGATTTTTTATTTTCTATTCGTGTACAAGTTTGGTCTCTAAATTAATTATTTTGAGGAACAACTTTTCTATATTCTTTCTTTGATTTGTCACAATCACTCCACTTGCGCTAAATTACAAACAAAACCGCTAGCACAGCACTCATGTAGATGAAGTTCTAATAACACGAAAATACGTTTAAATGAGCCTAAATCGTATTACAGTAATGTTTGAATGAGTATTTTTAAATACATTATAAAATTATAAAGAGTGCGTCACTATTTAATTGGAAAAATTTTAAAAATATCCCATTTTTTTAGGATGTTGTTTCAATATGCCCCGACTCATATACTTTAAAACATCTTAACCGATATTGATAAAGTTTCACTTACCCCTTATACTTCAAATATAGGCATCTACTTAAGGTGTTGTGTTAATATGTCGTATGTATTTCAAAAATGTCTCAATTGACGCCCCAAAAGAGCAATAACACTTAGAACGTCATTATATACATACATATATATATATATATATATATATATTAGTTTCATGTATTTTTTTTTTGGAATGTAACGATGGTGCAAAGATATTTTTACCTTTGTAATTGTGTGTGTTATTTTGGCTCATTATCATATTTATGCGAAGATGTGATTATGAACCAAAATAACACGCACAATCTTGAAGATAAATACAAGTTTGTACTTTTATTACATTCCAAAAAAATATATACACACAGAAGTTTTAAGTGTTACACGCTCTTTATAGGGTGTCAATTGAGATATTTTTGAAGTACAATAGACCATATTAACACAACAACTTAAGTAGGGGGCATATTTAAAGTATAGAGGGTAATTGAAATTTTTTCAATATTTAAAATGTCTGTTGATATGTTTTGAAGTATATAGGGCACATTAACACAACATTCTATTTTAAATATTTAATTTTTTAAAAATGTACCTTACAATTTTTCCATACTATACATCCACGCATATTGTAAAAATGAAAACTAAGAAAAAGAAAGTCACACGTTAGATTTCCAAGTACTTGCTATATACCCTAAACACCCCTCTCTCTCTCTCTCTCTCTCTCTCTCTCTCTCTCTCTCTCTCTCTCTCTCTCTCTCTCTCTCTCTCTCTGCACCCACAAAAAGTCTCACATTTTAGTAAATCAATATTATTAAAAGACTTGCCTCATTTGTCTTCGTCGCATTATTATACATGCAATGTGTGTATATATACCTATACATATGTATTTAATATTTGCCCATTGCCCTAATTAATCTTCTCTTTCTCTCTCTCTCTCTCTTAACACAGAAGATCCAATGGAGGACAGTTCATTCTCTTCTCATGCCTTTGAGCTTGACCAACAAACCCATCATTCTGAAGAATCAACGCTTTCCATGGAAGTTCCTTATTCTCATGCTTCAAACTATGAGCAAAATTTACATGACCAAGCCCAACCAAGCCCACAGGACCAACAGCTGCCTGAGCCAGCCCAGTTCTCTTATCAGGCCCGTCAGGTGGGGCCCACACAATTTGGGCCCAAAAGCCCATCCATGTTACCGAATGCAGGACCCAATAGGCCCCCTCCTTTCCCGGCTCAACCAGTTTCGGCTCACCCGGTTCAAACCATCCCGGTCAATCCGCTAGGTCCGCGAACCAGGACAATAAACCCGCCGGTTCATCAGCCGGCCCCGAATATGGGACTACAATTTGGCGGGTCACCTAGCCCGGCTCACCAAACTACCGCGCTGCCAATGAAATTTTCAACCACGAATGGTGAACCAGAGGGGACCGGTGGGATGTCGGGTTATACCGGTGGACCTCCACCGATGCCGGGTCAACTAAATGGAGCTTATGGGATCCCTGTTGGCACTGAGGGTTGGAGGACCGGGTTGTTCGATTGCATGGATGATCCAATGAATGGTAATCTCTAGACAACTTGACCAATTTCTTAATTCTAAAAAAGGAAAATTGAGGTAAATCGACAAAAAAAAAAATGAAAAAAAAACTCATTTTTTATCTTTTTGTTTTATGAAAAATTCTTTGATGAGAAACGACTGTGGCAGAAAATGATTTTTAATCATTAGATTTACTTTTTTAATAGACTTATCTACATTTTAAAAAGGTAAATCTTACGATCTAAAGTTTATTTTCTGCCACACTATTTTTCACTTGAGACACATCCCTACTTTTCTAAGCATATTTTTTGGTTTCTTATTTTGTTTTTTGTTTTGCTTAGTCATTTTCAGTCAAACTGATATAACATTCGTTTATTTATTGCAAAATTTAATTATCAATTTACATATTTTTAATCTATTCGATAAACAATTTTCACGCCATTTTAACTAATAGATTCAACAATTGTCACGCCATTTTTAGTAAAATATTTTGCGGTATATCATTTTCAATAAAAGAATTCAAAACACAAGAAAAGAGTGATTATTATCTAAAAGAATGTGTCACTTACTGTTTCTGTCCCTGTGTTATTTTTAATAATTACCTTTGACCTACTCTATATTTGTCTTATTTGTTCGTATAAATTTTATAGACAAAAGTTAATATTATAGAAACATTTTTTTTTTCTTTCTACCAATCTCTAATTAATTAATAATATTACTGAAAATTACAACTATGCAAATTTTGACTTCTTCAAGTTTTAGTCCCTAAAAAAGTTTTTTAAAAAAATGTAAACGTTAGTAGCTTTGTCAGGAACAAATTTGATTATCATAAGAAATTATTTATAAATATTAGTGTCGTGTCATTTTAAATTGCTATTCATGTTTAGTATAAATATTTAAATGTAGATATTAAAATGGTCTTTTGGTTTGTCAATCTTAAGGTTAAAACTTTAACCATTTAAATCAAATTGAAATTAAAAGGTCAACAACTACTTAAATAATTATATTTTAATAGTGGTACCAAACAGGATATTAATTTAACTGTCTTCGGCCTATTTTAACCAAAACCAGCGTCCAACGTAATTACCATAAATTTCCTACGTTCTATCAAAATTTTATGTTTGTATTCATTGAGATTTTGATAATATAAAATACACTATTTAGGTTCTTCAATTGAACAAAATATATACCATGTTATGATTTTTTGTTGATAGAAAGTATTATTTTTTTGCTAAATTGTGAAAATACTTTGATCCTCATAAATTGTTCAAATAGAGAAGTAGAAGAATATAGTTGCAATGTAAAAACTTTATATATGCGCTTTTTTTTTTAATTGAAAATTAAAATAATGTATACTTTTATTCAACTTAAAAGCTTGATGAATAAATTTGTATTATCACACAACTCAAAGTATAAACCTGTGGATACTTATGATATTTTCAAAAAGAAAAATCATTTTAAAATGGGACTATAAATCAAGTATTTAATCCCAATAACCTTGTGGTTGGAATTCAAAGTTTGATTATTATTATTATTATTATTGTTTTGTTTTGTTGTTGTTGCTGCAATCGCTATACTTAAAATTTGAATAATTATATGAATAATGATAGTTTATGACTAAAAATTTACGCCTTATTTACTGGTTTATATTTAAGTCTAGGGGTTGTTTTGTAATGAAGTTTAAAATTTTCTAATTCTAAGTAATTTGTTATCTAAAATACATGTTTCGTTTGCTCTTCTTAAATTCATGTTTAAATACTCATATTATAATATATAAAAAAATACTTTTTCATAGACTCTTTCCTTGCTACCGTAAGAAATGTTTTTCTTTCTTAAACGAAAGTTCAAACATTACAATCAAACAACAATTTAAATAATAATTAAAATTTATAATTTAAATACAATTTTTTTATTTTTTAAACTCAAATCTCTAATTGTTCTAAATTTTTCTAGTTTAAATCGATTACTAAACAACCCTTACATAATTAAATTGTATGCACTTGAATAAATTAAAGGTGATGTTTTTTTGCACTAGGGCCCTTCAATTTATGGACTTGTCACTCTTGGTATTTCAATTATTATTATTATTATTATTATTATTATTATTATTATTATTATTATTATTATTATTATTGCCTCCATAAAATTGAAATTCTTGGCATTTTCAGCTAAACTGAACACGTCCATCAAAAATTGACAAAAAGAAAAATGTGATGTATAACAAACAAAAATGAAAAATTATCTTAAAAGGAATACACTCGAAATATTTATTATAGACTTCTCATCTTCTCTAGTTCTCAACAATATTGGTTGCCAAAATCTCTATTTCCAATCAAATTTTAGTTAGAGATTCATGCCGCAATTCACCTAAATCACCCATAGATGACGACCGATGAAAAAAAAAAAAAACAGAACCCACTTGAATAGATTAAAAGGATTTCACAAAACGAAGAAATTGACAAGATGAGGCGGAGACGAAGAAAGATCAAAAAAACTTTCTATGATAGTTGCCATTTTATATTTTGAAAATAAAAGGATTTTGTGGGTATTATCACAGTATTAACTCATTTCTCTAATTAGGGTTTTTTCTCTCTCTCTCTCTCTCTCTTTTGCCACGAGAGGGAGTTTGTAAAGCGAGCATAAATATGAAGATGATTAATTTGAAATACGATCTCAGCTCTAATGAGAGTTTTGTTAGTTAGATTGTAGTTTGGTTTATTATTGGGAAAACTAAAAGTCATTGGGAAACCCAAAGTCCCACATGGTTAGTGGATGTAAGACTTGAAGGGTTTATAAGGGATAGTGAGCTAAAGGCTTATAGTTGAGTGTGGTAAGGAGTATGCTCCTTACCACGCTACCGCGTAGTGGCGCGATGTGCGATTGGGCGTTTAGGGCGCAATTTGCACGTACGCATCGTCGCAAGGAGCGTATGAGCGAATATTTTTTCGTTTTTGTTTTATTCCCATATTAAATCAGGATTGTCGATTGCGAAGAGTTGCAATCCAACGGTCAGATTTAAGTGATGTTTGGATATATTAAATAACTGTATTTTACAATTATTTTCGGTTAACATCTGAACAGTTACAACTGTTGGAACAGTTGTGACTGTTGGTGAACAGTCACAAATAAACCAAATAAACATTTTTCAATTTCTGTACGTTTTACTTGTCGTTTTCTGATAATCCATAAGCGTGCTACTGTGAGATTGTGTGTGAGTGTTGTATCTTGGGAGGTAATTTGTCATTAACCCGTAGCACTAAGTGGGAGCAAATAACACCTTAAGGAAAGTAGTTCCTACGCCTCTACTCACAAAATAATTCCCAAACACTTTGTCTTTTCTGTTAAATTTCATCAACAAGTTTGTATTATCATCTTTATCCTTTTTCGTTTTATTAATTACAGCTACTTATAATTGGTGATTAATTTGTGTTGAAACATATCAGCTTTCACAACTGCAATTTTCCCGTGTGTTACCTTCGGTCAGGTCGCAGAGATTATAGACAACGGAAACACAAGTAAGTCAAACTTAGATGATATTTCTTTCTTTTTTTCTTCCAATTTTCCAACTTTGATTTTATCATTTTTTTATGAACAAAATTTTATATTGATTTTATTGCTGTTGGAATAAACTAGAACGAATTGTTTATTATAAGTTTACAACAGTAGAACAAATTGCCATTTTTTTATGAAGATTATCTGAGTGGCTTGGTTTGACCTAGTCTTTGTATACTTCCGTCAAAGACAAAGCTCTTTTTTATTGTGAAATTTGCAATGAAGTTGAGTAGTTAATTGGATTGACTATCAAATAAGGACTTTTTTTTTTCCTTTTTTTTTTTTTTTTTTTTTTGCTGAATGATTATCAGATAGGACGTTAAATTCATTATAATGATGTTCAGGAACTTTTAATAACGGATTTATTTACTCCATTCATTGGAAAAATTCAAAATTTGGCATAAAAGATTTTCCAATACTTTAAATTATTAAAGAAAAATGATAGTAAATATCCAGTTTTTTTTTTTTTTTAAACACTTACACTCACATTTTTATTTTATTTTAGTTGCAAGTTGCGCTTTGATTTTACAAAACTTACAATTTGGTTAAAATTCACAAAGACAGACGTAAATTTTTCAATGAATTCATAATTTGCACGAATAGCCTCAAGCCTTAGCTATGGGGAAAATTTTAAGGTCCGTTATTCGTTTGGCCATATACTTGCAAAACTTTATAAATTTAAAGCGTACTTAAAGTCAAAAAAAAAAGTGATAAATTCAAAAGTTATTTAGCGCAAATTATTGGCTAATTGTGTTTAATATTCTTGTATTAATGTTACGGTTGTGCAGGCTGTGCGACGAGCGGACTGATGTACGGAGCAGTGGCGTTTTGTATAGCAATGCCATGCATACTTTCGTGCACTTACCGCACCAAGCTGCGGAGCAGGTTTGGGCTCATGGAGACGCCCGCACCAGATTGGATCACTCATTTTCTCTGTGAATGTTGTGCTCTTTGCCAAGAGTATAGAGAGCTTCAACGCAGAGGAATTGACCCTTCCATAGGTATACATATATATAAATATATATATATATATATATAATGAGGAAAACACGTTACCAAAAAGATAAGTTATAATAATAAATAGAAATTTTTGAAGTTGAATTTAGAAAAAAATAGTTATGATTTTAGAAGTTTTAAGAAAAATAGTCATTAATTAAATTAATTATCTGGTAATTTAGTGGTGATAAATTTTGATAAAGGAGTGATTACTTTTTTCTTTTTTCTTTTTTTTTTTTACTAGTAATTGGCTTTCTTTTTTTTTTTTTTGGAATTTTAAGTCAATTTTGAAAATAGTCGACTTGCCTAATTCATATATCCTTACTTAATTATAGACGGTCCCTTATGTATTGGAATCTCTCCCTTTCCACTCGGGCTGCATTTGAATCTTTTGTAATATTTTTCACTTTAATTTAATTCTTGTCAGACTTTGCCTATTTCTTGATCATGTTATAAAGAAATGTTGCAAAAGAAATGACAAAACATTTAAAAAAATATTCAATTATTAGCCACGAATACATAAGAGAAATAAATAAAGGTAAATACACATCATCATGTAATTAATTAATTAATCAAACGTTAACTATTTTTTAAAAACTTCATTCAAAAAATGACTATTTACTTGTTATATCTATTTTTTTTTTCTTTGCAGGATATCAAGGCAACGTTGCAAGAATGGGATTCCATCCCCAAGAAGTTAATATGACTCCACCAGTGCATCACAGGATGATGGCTTGATTCTGAAATATATTTATCTTCATCCTCATTCAAATAATACTTAATTATGTGCGTGTACGTGTTTTTTTTTTTTTAGTTCCCTCTGCCAAAAGCTTAAAGACACTATATCATGGAGAAGAGATATTATCCCAATATTTCATTTTCTAATGCAATATATATGCTGCAATTTGTTACAATATATATGTTACAACTTAATAAAGTCGTTGTTTAGTACCAAAAAAAAAATTGTTTAATGAAAAAAAATTACCAGTTGTATTTATCAAACTATTTATGTATGATCTGATTATGCATTATCTAAGGGACAAGACACTTTTGTTTAATATGGTATTTACTTTTTTGTGCGCCAGAAATTGGCATTGTCATTTGCGTTGAAGATGCCAATGCATGCGCCAAAAGCCTTGTTAATGCTAGAATATAGCATTTGAGTCAAAATTTCTTCTCCAATACTATACTATTTTAAGCATTGTTTTTAGCATGTGTGATGCTGCTAAATTTGGCATCAAGGATAACACATGCTAAAATTTTAACATGAACTAATAATTAAAACAATGCCACTATAAAAAGTATGAAATGATATATATATATATATATATATTCACTTTTTATGCTGGTATGATTAGTTGAATAAAATCTGTATAAAAAAGCATGCATAGATTTTTAACATAAATATATTGGAGCATAACATGAATTTAATACGCTAAATTTAGCATCTTGGCTCTTGGCACTCCAGCTTTAGCATCTTTCTCCAGCATTGGAAATGATCTAATCCTTTGTGGGCAAAATACAGATTTTTTAAACTTAAATTTATATAGATTTATTAGTGGATTTGGCAGTATTCGTGGAGTCGAGAAGAGATGTTCGACGCTCAAGCAGTGGAGGACTCTCATGGCCAGTGGCAGAGAGCACAAACGATTTGCCACACATCCGTTTGTAGCAATGTATGATAAAATTAAAATGTTTGTGTGGCTACCAAGCAACTCCAATGAAGTGATGTGCCACGAGGGGGATAAAAAGGAATTATAATGTAGATCAATTACAACAAAAATAAATAAATCACAATATCATTATCCTTCAACAAAAATAAATGCTATTATTGTTAACAATACACACATAATTACAAATACAATGTAGAGGTTCTTTCGAGTTAATCTCAATTACCGGTGAGAACCAATTTCCACGAGGATAAACCAAAACTGCAAAAACTGTAAGTGGTTCCGTGTGGACATTCAAACTTAGATTCTGCAAAAACTTAGATGTTAATAGTGGCTTCCCACAGTCTAAGAAGTCCGTTACGACCACCACTGCATATCCTTTTCCTCTCAAGATCCGATGCCACACATCTTACCTGTTTTCAATCATTTCATAGAGTAAGACCAGGAAACGTAAGAAAAAACCGGACCCTTTTTTTTTTTCTTAATCACAAATAGAAAAGAGCCAAAGATTGCTAGGGTTCCATGTTCTAAAGAAAAGACAGTATAGGTTCTTATAAAAGTACGACGGAAACATGCAAGATAAGCAATGTGCTTATAGATACGATATGCATACCACAGCCAACGTCTTCTGCGGTGTTCGGTACAGTTGCCACCCAGCCATTTTAGATCCTGGGTTTGAGAAGCCGCCGAGTCTTTCTTGAGGCCGATGGTAAAGAGACATGGAATTGTCTGCTGCTCCAATTCCTAACCAATGCTCCCCAGCATTAATGGACAGTATTGCTGAAGTATGAATGGTAACATTTTTCACACATCTTATGCTTCCTGCATGAGGTTGAAACCCAATGTTCATGGCCGTATACAATATCTTTCCCAAGGGTGCATGATAATTCTATTTGTCATTTTAACTAACATTATTTGGAAACAATGATCGAAATCAAATTAAATCAATAAGAAAATATAGTGAAGGTTTTGGCCTTTTATGTAGCTAAGACCAGCTCATAGTTTCACAAATTTCCATTTCGTACACTAGGTAGCCAATTACTAGCATATAATTTAAAGGCTTTTAAGGGGGTAAAAACTTTCGAGCTTAAAGATCTTAATAAGACCACTAAAAAATGGATGATTCTTATTCATAAATCTGACTCAAAAGTCATAAATATTATATGAAACCATAGGGAAAAAATATATATAACTCAAAGAACAAAGAAACTTGAGAAGCCAAGAAATCAATAATGCTCATACCCTCTTCGTTTTCCCAAAACCGAAGCAGACCATCAGTTGAACCTGAAAGGATATCATATGATTTACGAACATAAGAAATTAGTAAATTCCTACAACTTCTTAAAAAAAAAAAGTGAACAATATGAGAAAAAAAAAGGTGAAACCTGTAATTATTCCTTTATCCAGCACAGAATACTCGACGCATAATATTGGACCTGCATGGCATGCTAGAACAGCATCACAAGTTCCTCGGGAAACAGACCACATTCTTGCAGTCCAATCATCGCTACCAGTAACGATTGTATCCCCAACCATTCTAATCGACCTGAAGACGAACAAAATTTAGTCCGAAAAACAGAAGTCAGCCAGATCTAGCAAGAACTGCATCACATATACATGTAGCATTTTACTTGCCTAATCCATTTTGTGTGCCCTAAAAGCTTGTGCATCTGTCTGCCAGCACGGATGTCCCAAATATTCGCAACACTAATTACACAGGTTAACACCACATTAATAATTTAGTCTCTTAAACATATTGAGCATTTAAAGTTAAACCAATACATAATTTTGAATTTCAATATACATACGCGTCCCTAGCACCAGCAGCCAAGATTCCTGTGGAGTCATCGTATTCCATGCATAAAACGGCACTAGAACAACGGCCAACAGTAGCCACACAAGTATCTGTTCTGACATCCCACATCTTCACAGTTCCATCATGAGCAGCAGTAAGGACACGTTCACCTGATAACATGCGCACACAGCTAACCTACAAAGATGGAAAAATGAAATCATGTTCATAAACAGTTTCACACATCTTACCACTTTGAATTTCTCCACTGATAAAAGGAGTGGGAATACAAGAAGAGCTTTTGGGAGGTCAATTTGACATCAATTTCAAATAATGATAGTTTGTAGAAAAAGAGAAAGTATCTTTTTTGAAATGAGTACAATTAAAAAATTAATGGTAGTATGTGGTCGGAAATTGGAGCACACAATGTTTCGAGGGAAAATCCTCCCCATTTCATTATTCAGCTCTCCACTTGTTTTGTACGTCATCTAACTAGAACTAGTAAAATTTTCTTACAAACTTCAGCACAAGTTATAGCTTTTATTATCTATTTATTTATTTTCCATTATAAACCTCCTACTTATTTCATGCGAAAACAGTTGAAGCTCAGTAAGACAGAAACCTGTGCATCATGGCCTTTAAGCTCTTCAAGAAGCTGAGTAGTTTGTTTGTCCCACACCAAAACAGACTGATCATCAGATCCGGACACCACTTTTCCTCTGTCAGAACTTATTGCACGAACAGTTCTGTAAATGAAGGCCAAATAAAAAGAAGAGGAAAAACATAAGCAAAGAACGACCACAAAGAAGAAAGCAGAGTACATGGAAAGCAATGGACAAATGGACACAACAATAAAAAATGTGATTATATATAATGAAGCAGACCTTGTATGTCCTTTCAAAGTTGCCCTAAGTTCGGAACCACGAAGACTAGGATCCCAGATCTTAACCTAATATAATGTCAAAGAGGTTAAACTTCATCTTCTAACATCAACAGTTAAGAAATAATGGCAAAAGAATAAATCAGTATTGCCAGCTTACTGTGCAGTCAGTGCTTCCACTGATAAAGAAACCTGCATCTTCACGATCACCCACAAGATCCCAAACCTCTCTTCTTGTAACACAATGTAGAGCAGTGACAGTGCCACTGTGACCCCTAAGCACACGAACACTGGTTTGAGTTTTCTTTTGCCCAGCAGTTGACAAATCTTGCTTGCGAGGACTCCCACTCTCATTTGCAGCTGAGCAAAATAAAGAAAATGGCAGGTTTATAAGGACACATATTGTATAAAATTATAATCAGAAGATGCACAAACACTAGATACAAAAATACCTGCTGAACCACTATCGGTCCATTTACGGACACGACTGAAAGAATTGGTTCTTGAAGATGTATCCCTGCTGAACATGCTCTGAACCCAACTTCTTCCAACTACAGAAGCTTCGGCAGGTTGCTGAATCTCACCTGTCGGAGAACGTGGGGATGTTAATCCATGAGAAGCTGCTTGGTTCTTGGTAGATGTGATTCCCCAGTAACCATTTCGTAGTTGCTCAATATGTGACAAATATCCTCTGAGTTTTATCTGAAGACAAATCAAGGAGCACTGTCAGCGATGCCAACTCATATACATAAGAGAACAAAACATGCTGTCATCACAAAAAGGATAATCCAAAAGCCAAGCCTCGTCTTACCAATTAGTTATAGTGATAACAAGTGCTCAAGGTATATGAATATATAATAATTGAGACAAGATATATTCACGCAAGAAGATCAAATAATCAAGAGAGAAATAAAACACAATCGGCAGTAAAAAGGATCAAAATATCAAAGCTAATAGGAAACCTTTTGAATAATTCAAGTTTTTCTAGGGGGGAAAAAAAAACAAACAAACAAACAATCACAAAAACAAAAACAAAAACAACAAAACAAAACCAATCACTTGAATTATCTTTTTAGATGGCTATAGGCCTAATGGATTTAGAAATTCCAGTGCAAATAAAGCTCAACCAGAATACCCATTCAATTACTTATAGCCTGCAGGAACATAGACTATCATCCATGTTAGGAACATAATTTTGTTGCTGAATTGGAAGAACAATCTCTGAAATTGTAAACTGAAAATTACAATCCCTGCACTACGTTTTCGAGAGTTTCCACGGCAGATCAGAGGAATTGATTCCAGAAGTATGTTGTATTTGGCATCACGATTTCCTAATTATAATCATCAAGTGCTAAAAATAAATAAAAATAAAAGTAAAATAAAAAAGCTTACAAATTGCTTGGAACCAATGTTGTTCTTCTCTGCTATTGTTTCAATTATGTACCAAGCAACAGTATCAGGAAGTCCTAATCCAGCCTTAATGATAACGGAAAAAAAAAAAAAAATGCTTAGTGAAACGAATAAACACAAAATGGCAGAGTGTAATAGTTATAAACTTATACCAAAATTTACCATGTGTGATGCCACCACTAACAGATGCGCTGTCACCAAAGATGCATAATTTGCTGACCTGAGAAATAAAGAGACAATGTAAAAAAAAAAAACCGTGTCTATTATGCTGCCGGAGCATAGAACGTTAACATTTTGCGTTCGACAAATCATGGGACAGAGTATTTGTACAATGGGATTCAAGACTGATTTCTTAGAGAGTATTATCTTCTTTTACTACCTATGTAATAGACAACAAAAATTTCAGACTTAAAAGCATGTGGAATCTTCTTGCTTTTTCAAATGATTAAAACTAAGGAAAAATTTCATTGACATCCCTGAATTTTCCTAAAATGTCACTGACACGTCTTTTCGAATCTTATTCCTATATTTGATATATAGAGTTGTCATTTTATATTATTTATGATGTATATTGTAATTTTTTTAACAAATTATAAATTTCGATCCCAAACAGAAAATAAACAGTAATTTTATGTGATCTTTCTTCTTCTTCTTCTTCTTTCATTTTATTCGGTTGGAAGGGTACTTTTGCAATTTAAGAAAGTTAACAGCTTCCTAACTTTTTCTAGCAGACCACTAATCGAGAGATTGTGGGTGGCATTTTTCAATTTAACTAAAGGGGTGTTGTATTGAAATAGAGAGATTGTTCTTTAATTTAGTTGGAAAATATTAGTTTCATGTGAAATGATATTTTAAGCATACTTGTACCGAGCTAGATGAAATATCTACTTAACACAAAAGCACTCAATATGTAGAAAAGTGATGATATCCTAGGAACACAATTTTTAGAAGTACAATCTCTACACTCTTGAACACTACTCTAGGGCACTGAAGAAAGCTAAGATAGACACATAGCAGCATCAATGCAATAAACAGCTAAAAACTAACGATAACGTAAAAGGTGAGCAAAGAAATTTTGAACCAAGTAAATTGTTACAAGTTACAGAGAAACAAAGAAAAGAGAGGGCGAAACATGATTGATAACTAAACTTAAAGAGTCAAACAGAATATTTACTTGTTTGAAGACCGCTCCATCAGATAGTCAAAATATCCTTCCCAAAATCTGTAATAAACAAGGAAAAAGGAAAGAGAAAATTTAAAATTCGGAACATAAAACAAAATATTGAAGGCCCTTTAATATTAAAAATAAAGGGAATTTTAAGAGAATAGCCACTTTTTAGATAATGATTTTAAAAAGTAATCCCAGTTTTAAAAAATTTAAAAACTAACCCTTTCAGAATTTTCTTACACGTGTCAGAAATTTTCTTACTGCAATTTTTATGTGTAATTTTGTTATTGTCGGAAATTTCTTACATGTGTTATGACTAGTTTTTAAATTGAAACTGTGGCTATTTTTTAAAAACACACAGTCCAAAATGACTATTTACCTAATTGATCCTTAAATAAAACACCAACTCCGGCCATAACTGATCCTTTTAAAAATTTAAAAAATATATATATCTGAAACTCATACTAGTATGAGAGAAACAATCCCTACATGCGGAGAAGAGGGAAAAAAAAAAATTTCCAATTATCACAAACTCCTAAAGACATTGAAATTACAGTGGGGGAAAGCAATAGAAA
Organism: Boehmeria nivea var. tenacissima; assembly: GCA_018132145.1. Taxonomy (NCBI): domain Eukaryota; kingdom Viridiplantae; phylum Streptophyta; class Magnoliopsida; order Rosales; family Urticaceae; genus Boehmeria; species Boehmeria nivea. Next base: position 8,316,403 of record CM030882.1, read on the forward strand.
GAAAATGTTAGAAGTTGGGACGCAGCTCGAAACATGTCCAGGATCTGCCATTTAAGGCTATCGCTTCCCTTTGGCCCCTTAATTTCTGTCGTTTTCTCAACCATTGGAGATTTGGAAACAAATCATCTATTTGTATCTAGTTTAGTTGACATTTAATGCCATATATGTTATAATGTATTTCCCATTTTGTAAATCAATCTGCAGAATGAAAAGATATCTAATAGATACCGTAGTTCCTCCCAGATCGATAAAGATATAAGATGACGTTGCATGTAGTCTGAAACATTATTTGCATCCTTTTTGTACATTTCTGCACACACTTCAATAGCATCTCTGATTGTCAGCATATCATTGCGTGAAGTTGCCCTGCTGATTGCTGTTTTGAGCTATATTGAGGCATAGATGGACATTCGATTAACAATTAGCAAAGTGTAATTGAAATGAGAATGTGGGAAATAAGAACAATTGAATTTTCCTAAACCTACATGTACATGAGACAATTGTACAAATTGACTGTCACTGGAAAAATATAATAGGAACCAATTCTTGATCTACTAAAGCACATTAGTCCATGAAGCATTTATTTACCAATTCTTTCACTGCAATAAATTGTTCCTCAGTTAGCTGACAACGCCATCCCTAAAAGCACAGAGATACAATTAGATTAGTAACAGAATAATGATGGCGCAAAGAAATCTGAAATTATAAGAATATGAAAGCTACATACAGAATGTATATGCTCCCTGATACATTCTACAAACCCCCTACCACCAATCCCCTCAGCATCAGATTCAATTAAAGCTGCAAAAACAAAGCCTGTTAATATGAGTTTCACAAAACACTATTCTCCACCGTACATTGAATTTATAAGCAACATCAAATGCTTTCTCAATACTAGCTCTGTGGCTTGAAATCCTATCATCCAGGGAGAAAGCACATAAACGGGCATACCAAGGATTGTTCCATATTCAAAAGATGATAAAGGATCATCAGTTGCTCCCAATTTGAGTAAGCGCAGCCATAAGCCCTGTTTAACAAAAAATAATAATAATAATTAAAACGGTCTTTTTTTTATATAAGAATTGTTTTAAATAAGACCATTTTGGCAATCTCAGCATCAGCACAATAGCATAAACTCCACTAAAGAATGTGTACAATGATATATTGCTGCATCACAGGGCCTCGTATGCAAAATATGTTTATTCAGTTAAAGCTCTGGTACTCTTTCTGTGTCATAATCGTACGACATACACAAAATATGCTTTCAGTGTGCAGTTAAAATATTAACTGTCAACTTTTCACATACAAGCACCATACTTCTTACACCTTGCAAATTTATACTGAAATTTTTTGTTGAATGGAGGAGACAATATGGTGAGAATCATGAAGCTTAAAGTATTTAAATTTCATGTACCCTACTTTTATCGGTACTGATCTACATTTGGAGTTATTTATTCCCCAAGTTATTAGTGCAATATCGTTTCATTCAAATTGACTTCTAATTATTTTGAACACTTCTAATAATCTTATAAAACCAACACAGCCATGCCACAGAAAATAGAAGCCAGAAATAGCAGTATAATAAGTACATTTTCGATCTGGTCAGCTTATTGGTGGCGACAGAGATATTTGTACTAAGGAAATAAAGAATATATCTTTAATAAAATCCTAATAATTTCTTCTTTGTTCTATATGAATTATGGAATGAAACAAAATTTTGTCTTAACAAAGAGATGATGTTAGTGGCAAGTTCACAAGTCTTTCTTACTCCTAATATCATGATTCAGCATGCCAACATGACAAATGCTCATACCCAAATAAAAGTTACTGGAGCAATATTTTTTGAAAATATAAGCATTTTATGTGTGTTACATATGAATAGCCACATACGCTTCAATTGATTATGGCCCTATCATGAAAAATTGATGAAACTTAACCTGGTAGATATTGCACCTAGTCGACCAATATATCAGATTATTATTAACATGAATAACTTCCACATCAGTTTGTCACTTATTCACCCACATAAGCAAGAAGAGGAAAAATAGTACATGAATGACAGTGTATATACCTGCAGCTTGACCTGTATATCCAAAACCATGCGGTCCCTTTCAGCCTGTAAACAATAAAAATAATCAGATTAACTCGGGCAGTTGGATAATTTTGGTTTACCACATTTTCCTTCCCCAAACTATATGTCAAATCCCATTTAAGTCCTGCCTGTCAAAACGTTGCCAAATTGGTCCTCAACCTTCAAAAATTGTGTAGATTTAATAGATTGTTGATGGGATGCACAAAAAACTGAACAATTTCATAGGTGGAAACCAAAATAGCAAATTTGAAAGTCAGACTAAAATGGGTCTGGCCTACAATTCATGGGGTAAAAAATGTAACTAAAGCTGATAATTGAGACGAATAGAGCAACACATTGTTCTGCATGGAACTTACCGCCCTCTCCATTGGACTTAAACTGTCGACTTTAGAGTCCTTTCCAGCGAGAGAAGGTGAACTGAAATGAAAATAAAAGATTTAAGGATTACACTGGAGGAGCGACAACCACTCTATTGCTTGCTTGAAGTGGCTAAATTTCAATCTTCAGCCAGCAGAGAATAACAAAACAAAAATAAAAACAAATCCTGAAATTCAATACAGAAATGTCATGTGACGTATACTGGTTATAAAAGCATATGTCTAAAATATGAATAATTTCCTTAAATTTCTCCTGAATTTTCTTATATTTTCCTACTCAGGAAACTAAATAAGAACAAGCTAAAAGAGTAACATTTGGCTATGTTGAACTCAAATCTTTAAGCATTTGATTGATTTTGTGGAATAGTAGTTTCCTCAATGGTATGTACAAATGTTTCAAACTTAGTCCTAAGCATGTTCTCCATTGCATTGTCAAGTTATCCGTGTCTATATGTACCTAGGAGTATGCCTTCCTGAGTACTCAGAAGCGCCACTTGCTGCTGCAAGTATCTGTTTCCTTTTCTCTTCTTGCTCCGCTGTCCTAATGACCGAGGGAAACCTATCATAGGTATATTTGGCACCAGACCCTGAAGATAAATGAACATGAGGAATTACATCAATAACTATCATAGCAACAGTACAAGTTTTATTCCTAGCATAATACAAATATGGATGAAGGATGATAAAACTTACCAGATATTTTTCCATCAGAATCTGAGATTGTTATAATCTCAGGTTCTACGGTATTCGAGGAAAAAATTGAGAAAGGATTCTGACCCCTTCCAATCGCATCTTGTAACTTGTCGAGAAGATTATTGCTGTTTCCATCTGAACCCATGCACCTCTCAATATAATCAAGGAATCCATGAGAATCTAGAAACTGCGCTAGCTGTAATTAGAAGAAGTTAGTACAACAAAAAGACACCGATTTTGGTTGATTGTTTCCGGATGAGAAACAACTAACTTGACTCATATTGGCAAAATGACAGCATTTCTGTATAATAAAATAAAAAAATAAAAAGAAAAGGACATAAATAAACAGATGACTAGAAGCAATATAACAAACATACCATGGGTTCTGGAAGTGGCTGGTTAGTTGACCGACATCGCTTTTTCAAGAATGCTTGATTATTGAAAATTTGGTTCGCAGAAATTTCCTAAAAAAACGATTTTGACAAATAAAACTCAAAAGGGAAACTATAATAATTATAGTATCAGCGAAAGCTAAATTTACGGCACAACAAACAATATAAACTCTCAACATACAATAAAGTTGCGATAGCCACTTAAAAGTGATGCAAAGAACTTTAGGAATACCAACCTGCAAAAACAATAATATAAGGATCAGATTCAGCAAAATATATATATATATACATATAGAACAGATTAGAATATCGGAAAATGGTTTGTTACTGATAATGAAATACTTGAATTACGTCAAGTCGCCAACTGCCAGATAAGAACTATTAGCACATATAATACACACAGCATACATGTGTGCATAGTGTGTATGCGTGTGTGAAGTACCAGCCAGAGTAGGGTGGGTAGAAAGACCAGTTTCAGATGACAAACATAATAATCCCTCCTAAAACATCTACAGACTCTCAAAGATAAGATACTTTGCAAACCATCTATAGGCTCTATATAATCTTCACAAGATATAGAAGATATCTTTTATCTCCTAATGTAAAATTTTTTCCTAGAAGAACAATTATGATCTACTTTCTTCTAGAAGAACAGTTACGAGATCATATTCAAATCAAGTAATGTAGACATGCTCAAATCAATCAAGGCACGGGGTAACAATACAAGTCCTTAGATACACCACGTGAACAAAACTTATGAAGTTGCCTTCCTGCTCCGATAGACCTGACTGCAAAATAGCTGCTTTCTAGGAGACATTTATTTTAGTCCAACGAATCCTTCTCAATATCAATCATTTTTTAAACAAGTCCTTTATTAACCTGGTCAAATAAGTTAGCAGTTCAATGACCAACATATTAGGATTAAGCATTAATAGACCTAGTAGCAATGTTGTTAGTAAGTCAATATCTGGGATAATCTGCTTCCTTTCACCTGTCCTGAGACCGGCTCCAAAGCCAGTAGAACAGAAGATCAACCTAAGTGCATAAAGCAAAACAACTGAGGACAAATTATCACCTAAGTTGAAGATCATGATCCTCTCCCCAAGGTTTTTTGTCACCTTTAGAATATTGCTCTGACGCACCAAACAGACCGGCCGCCATCTGATCTATCCCAATAATATTGGGATACAACAGCTTCATTATCTCACCACGTAAGGAGCTTTGTTCTGGCTCTGGAATTGAAGGGATTTCTTCTGATGTGGTTATGCGATTACAATCAAGGTCCACAACAACTACCTGAAGAGAACCAACAAAAAAAAAGAAGAAGAGACACACAGCCAAAATAGTTAGGAAAGAACAAGAATTTGAAGAAATAACATGAAAAGCAGCATTTAGGAAATACAGGGGAAAGAATCTAAAAGGAAAAATAGACAAAAGAAGCGAGGTTGTAACTATAGAATGAAGGTCCTGTAACAAGCCCCTAACAGCTTGTAACAACTACAAGTCTCATTAAAAGTGGTTTCAACAAGGGAACTTAGATCCTTGCTCCAGATATGATATGCCACATAGAATCCTCCGGGCGCATTTGCGCATTCAATCCTTCCACAAGATATATAATTATGTTCTAGGAACATTCTATTTATTTATAGAGAAGAAAAGTGCATAAGGAAACCAGCTAGAAGCTTGGTGCTTCCAGGAAAGAAAACAAAACAAAAAGGCTTATATATACTTAAAAGAATAGCATAAGAAAGTGATAATAACCTAAATACAATCAGGACACTTGAAGGTTAACTTCACATATTCTGGAAACTACTTAAAGAAGAAAGTAGAGATCTAATGTTACTGACCAAAAATAATGAGAAATATGAAATGCTTAAAACAACAAGACCTGCTATGGAGTAATTAACAAGCATAAGTAGAAAAAAAAAGTTTAGAAACAACTACTTACACCATCCATTGTCAGATCAGATGTATCAACACCTGAATGAAGGCCCATCATATACGGTGTGGGAGCATCGATATAGTCTACCCCACTAAAAAAGAGTAATGGAATATAGACTTGCTTTAAAACAGCAAAAATAAAGAAATTAGAATAGAAACTGAATATACTGTGGTACATAAAAAACGAGTAAAGGAATAGAGCATTACTTGTTCATCATTGACAAGATCAAGTGCAAGAAAAGAGAGAGAGAGAGAGAGAGCGAGCGAGAGAGAGAGAAAGAGAGAGAGAGAGAGAGAGAGAGAGAGAGAGAGAGAGAGAGAGAGAGAGAGAGGAGCTTATATCAAAGACGTTATGTTACCTGCCAGCGAAACGGATAAAGTAAATGGCATATGGCCTCACAGACAAGCGTTAAAATTGAATATCTGTCAAAAGACAACGGAGAATGATTTTATCATCAAATGATAAAAAAAAATCTAGTAGTACCAAAATCTTGGACAAAATAAAATAATAAAAAATCAAAGGCTTTATGTGATGGGTCTATTAGGTAATTTGACCATTTTCTAGTCCATGTTTCAAGGAAATAGCCAACGTTTTCAAAAATTAAGAAACTAGTCATTAGCCCCTTAAAGAACTAAGGGCATAAAGGTAAGAACGCACCATCATGTAGTTAAGAAATTGCTATTTCCTAACATAATTGAAATTGGCTATTTTCTTAAAACATCATTTAAAAAATGGCTATTTGCTCAATAATCTCTTACGTAATTAGCCTGAGTCTTACAGGCCTTAAGGTGAAGCTTACAAAATAAAAAATAAGCTCGCAAATAAATACTAGTAGTTATACATAAGAATCTTATGAAAGAATAAAAATTGGTGTAAGAAATATGCATGTACATATTATACATACATGAGATATAGCATATAAACTAGTTTTCTTTGTACGTTTGGGGAAAACAAAATGCCATCCAAGAGATATGAAATACTAAAGAAAGTGAAACGTTTAACATCTTATGTAAAAGGCATACTTATTTGATCGCAACAATATTCTCCGTTCAAGCAACACAGCTGTAAAAAGGATAATTAAGTTGTCGACATCTAAGCATTGTACCAATGGTTGAAACGATATCTGCATCCAACACAAGTCATTGCTTCTCACCAATTAGAAATGTTAAAGAAAGAAGGCATGAATAAATGAAAGGAAAAAAAAAAAAGTATAGAAACCAACTTAGGATCAGAAACCAACTTAGGATCGTACATCAGCATGAGGGAGCCCATCCTTTGGTGGAGCCTCCACAGATAATAGACAATTCTCTATAGCAAACAAAACACGATCCTTTCCGGGCGTAGGCAGAGTTACATTGGACACAAGATATGCTATGGTATCCCATAATGGTTTGCTGAAATTTTTGGAATGCTACGACCATTAAATGAAATGCACGTGGAAAACCATGGATCACCATGCTTCAAATAAATATTAGTCAGCTTCATTAACTAGATTAAAATATGTTTATATGATCAACAGTCAATAACAAATTGTATTTTAAATAAGATTTTATATTTGAAACATCAAGATTCTTCTATCAAGCTCTACCTAAAGAAAATCAAGATTGATCACGAGAGAATAGTACCTACTTCCACTTGGGGAAAAGCAAAGTGCAAATAGTTCCTCTAGGGCATTTCTAAGTACACGGAAACTTGGAGAGTGCGAAACAAGACAAATACATTTGTCAGAAAATGAATTTGCAGGTATACGGTATGCTTCTGCAATATCTTCGCTGACTGGATCCCGAAAAGCAATGCAGCTAACATATATTTTTGAACCATCCCCCTCTGTAACATAAAAGTATGGAATTATATAGGATTTGGCCATTCCTTATGATAAATATAGTTCAAGACTTTCTTGCAGTAGGCAATACGATGAAGAACCATAAAGACTAATAAAAGCAAATGAAAAAAGGGGAAAAAAAAAATACAGCTTCCATGCACATCAACAACAAAGTTTGATTGCACTCTAGAAATCTACTTTTTATCTTCTTTTTTTTCCCCCTTTCCTGCCCTTCATTAAGCAAGTGCACAGCATTATACTAAGCCAACACCCACCCCAAATGTATCACCTTAACCATCTAAACAAATCTTCTCATTTCAGATTACAGGACTTTGTAATAGTTTCTTTAGTTTTGATGTCTCACTATCCCCTTTTTTTGGAAAGAGAATTTTATTAATATAGGCTAAAAGTAATTACGCAGAGAAGAGTGTAGTGTCTTCCTTGAGAATAAAATAAAGTAGAACCTAATCATAAAGAGTCAATCAGTTGCTGCACAGATCAGAAAAGTCGAATTGGTTGGTTCTGGCCATTTGGTAGCCGAATGGCTGACCAAGCGATGAGTCTTTCCCATACTTCATGCGTTATCATATCTTGACTCCCAAACACCCTATTGATTTCCATCCAAGCAACATAGATTCAAGCAAAGCAAGCAAGGTTGCATATTATTCTTGTTCTTTTTGTGCAATCCTTCTGCGTAAGATCATCCATAAATGTCAGCAACAAGTCTTGGTATCATCCAAGAAAGGCAAAACTCTTGACACATCTTATCTATTAGATTCCACATCTTGTTTGCCTAGGTACCACCACCCAGGGAACAAAGCTACTAACTATCGGATTTCTCTTTTGAGTAACATCTTGCATGTTCATTATCCCAATGCAATGCCAGCAAGTTCAAGACCTGAGCTTCATTAGGACATTTAGCTTTCCGAATAAATGAAAAGGAAACAAAAGGAGGGCCCAGTCACTAGTGGATGCTATACCATTGCCCTGAATATGCTTGCAAGAGAATAATCCGGATCCTTCTAGTTCCCAAATCACCTATCTTCAACACCCTTTGATTACCTTCATAATCCCAACCCAAGGACTCCAAATAAGTTCAATCAGTAACTCTCTATGTCACTCCCAACTTCTCGATCACTAGGACCAACATATGACACTAAAGAGCTGGAAACCATTCGGTTTTGAAGAGTAGATAAACAAAAGGTTCCAGATTTGTGGCTGAGAAAGTCTCATTTCCTCTCAAATATATCTTTCCTAGAAAAAAACCTTTATGACCTGATCACAGTTTACAACACATGCGTGAATAGAACGCATAAAAAATGGTAGCAACCCTTTCCAAGGTCAGTATACCTAGTGAAACTGATCACAGAATAAAGACTTTCCTCTACTCTCTCTGTCTCATCTCATTGGACATACGATAGTGGATAATAAAAATTAGTCAATGCCTAGCAGGACCTCCAAATTTTTTGTAAAGGCACGACTCTCAAGTCCCGAAAATTCCAACTCTTTAGATAGAAATGTATAGACAATGTACAAAACGAATCCATAGTTCGACAATAAAAACACATTGTCATTCTATCTCAGATACACCACTCTTGAGCTCAAATACTTTCGTGTCAACTACAAATTCTAAACCTGAATTCCTATGCTTTGCGAAATGGCACCAAAAGAAAAGATTTGAACCTCATACCGGTGAGAACAATCGGGTAGCTCCGGGGAAATGTGGCAGCATCGTTGGAATCGAACCCCGACGAGTAGAACTGCACTCCGGCCGGCAAAACGCACTGCGATCGATCACGAACATCAGTCGGCGAGAGCCTCGAAAGCCCGAATGGCCCGAAATGGATCGGAAATTTGCGAAGCAAACAGGACTTACAGTGGGAAGCTGAGGAGGCGGAGGAGGGTAGAGAGAGTGGTTGAGAGGAGGGAATTGGTCCAGCAATGACGCAAAGTACATGACCTCGGCGCCATGGAAGCCCTTGTTCCCGTCTAGGGTTCGGATCTCCGGTCCGATCCCGCACACCACGAAGTACTCGAATATCGGAGCCATCAATCGGCCGATCTCCGGCCGATTCGCTCTCTCTCTCTGTCTCCTCTGTATCGGAGTCAGAGAGAGATCTGTGAGTGTGGAGTTTCTGTAGGGTTTAGGGTTCGATTTGGATGAATTTGTGGGAATTGCGAATGTGATTGTCAGATTGCTCTGTTCTGCTCTGCTTTGGGTATGGCAAATGAGGAGAGGTTTTACAGGAAACTGTAACAATTATCAGTTTTTATCTTATTTGTGTATTTTTTTTAGTTTTAGACTTTTAATTTTGATGCTGTGGGAAACGGATCCGAATCAGTTTTAGCTAAACGGATCTCGTTGGCACATTAATAATCCATATGTTTGTATAACCCATTTCTCCCATCCCATTCCATTCCCATTTTTCATTTTTTTCAACTTTTCAAATCATTCAAACTATTCCATTCCATTCCATTTTTTTTCAACCATTTTTTTCAACTTTCCAAATCCCTATACAATATCTTTAAATCTCAACCATTCATATCACCTCGAAATTAGCAAAGTCAAACCATTCTTACATCATTTTTACAAACCATTTTCAAACTATTCCAAACCATTTTTAAAACCATTTTTTCCATCTCATTTCCATCCTAATAAATGGGATGGAATGGCCAAAATGGCCAAACCAAACAAGGGAATATATATTTTATACTTTATATAGATTGTATTTTTAATTTATACATTAAAATTTATATTATAAATATAATATAAAAATAAATAGAGCATATAATTTGGGACATAGATTAGTAAATGATCAAGAATGGTCTTCTTTTGAAATTCCCTTATTTTCATTTAAATAAAATTTAAATGATCAAAACTCATTTAAATCCTTAAAATTTAAAATAGAGTTTTTTGCAACTATTTCCCCTCAACTTATCAGGTTTCTACACTTTGGCACACTTTTTTTTGGGCATTAACCCCTTGAATTTAAAAATCGTTGCATTTAGCCTCAAATTGAAAACGTCCCTCCAAAATCTAACGAAATTTGGCATGTGCTTCACACGTGATAGCTTATTTTGAGGCATATTCCGTCCAATTTTGGACGGAAGTTTTCAATTTGAGGGTAAATGCAACGATTTTTAAATTCAATGGGTTAATGCCCAAAAAAAAAAAAAGAAGTGGTGCCAAATTGTCAAACACGCCAAGTTGAGGAGCCATAGCTGCAAAAAACTATTTAAAAAATCAGTTAGATAAATGGCTATTTTAAATCGTGTGCTTTTAAAAAATAGCCACATTTTTAAAAATAATTTAAAAATTAGTCATAAAACTGTAAGAAATTTCTGATAATAACAAAAATACACATAAAAATACTGTCAGAAATTTTTGACACTAGGCAAAAATTTTATAAAAATTTATTACATGGCTAGTTTTTAAAATATTTGAAACTATGGCTATTTTTTAAAATTATTTTGTAAACAGTGGCTATTTTCTTAAAATTCTCAAATTTTTTTTTAAATTCTACCCATCCTCAAATTTTAACAGTTTAGATCTATTTTCAACAAATCTTTTTTTATTTGATATCTCAACCACTTTTTTCATAACTCAAATAAAATATTTCTATACCTATCCGAACAACAATTTAAATAAATAGGTTTTTTACACCTATGGCCCCTGAACTTATCGTGTTTCTACACTTTGGCACCTCATCTTTTTTTTTTTTGGCATTAACCCCCTGAATTTAAAAATCGTTGCACTTTGCCCCAAATTGAAAACGTTCGTTCAAAATTGGACGGAATCTGGCACGTGATTTGCACATGAACGTTTATTTAGGGGCATATTTGTCAATTTATAACAAAACTAAAATATTTTAGCAAAAAAAAAAACTTAACTAAACTACAATAAAACTAAAAATACAAAACCATTTCTATGAGAGAAGAGACAGAGAGAAAAGCCACCGGCGATTATGCTTGCCGCCGCCGCCTCGGCGGCCACGACCTTGACTCCGACGAGGACTCCCCCACGCCATTGCTGCCGCTCTGCCGTCCGCTTTGTGCCGCTCTGCCGTTGCCGCCGATCTGGCGTCCAATCCGCGCTGCTCCATCCACTCCGCCGTTGCCGCCGATCTGCCGTCCACTCTGCGCTGCTCCGCCCTCCACCCTCTGCCGTCCCCCAAGCTCTCGCGCTCAAGTCCCGAGGTTGCCGCTTATGTCTCCCCGACTCTGCTCGCCTTTCGCCGCTCCTTGCCCCGATCTCGCGAGCTCGACTCCACCCATCACGCGCAATCCGCAGCGACACCGCGCTTGAACCTGCGCCGGTGGACTCCTCCCCGCCTTTCCGAGTTCGTCGAGGTTCTTTCGGAATTCCGAGCCTCGCGGAGCTCCTCCACCACCGATGGCTAGATTCGCGGCGAGAACGACGCGGGACCATCGAGTTTGGTAGGTTCGGTGGGGAAGGTCTGGGCACTACATCGGAGAAGGAAAAAAAATCTAAAAGGGCCGGATTGAAGAAGATTGAATCTTCTTACAAAACAAAATTAAAAAAATAATAATAAGCCAATGGGTCTCCTGCGGGTTATGGCTCCGGCGCAGATCTTCTTCAAAAACCCAAAAAAAAAAAAATCTGTGAGCTTGGCAAAATAGCAAGTGACTCGTCTTCCTCGACTTGGACGGCGACGGCGGCTTTTGACTCAGCGATGTGGGGCTCGACTTGCTGCGATGATGAGTCCAGCGTTTGATTCGCCGCCTAGTTTGACCTGTCTCTGTCCAGCCATAGGACTCTTCGCCGAGGTATGTCTCTGGTTTTGCTTGTTGTTTGGAATTGAATAAGAATTTTCATGCTACATCATGATTTACAGTATCATTTGGCTATAATTTGTAGTATGTAATGGTACTATTAATTTTCATTATAGTGTTTGTTGGTTTTAATTTGGAGATTTCAATGAATCAGGTTTTGGAATTGGCGAGAATTTTTCAAGAGACAAGAAGTATGGTTTAGAAGAATGGTTTATGTGTGTGTTTATAAATGCAGTATTTGTACGTACGTGTATATATGTTATATGTGTTTGTAGATGTGCGTTTATTCTTTGGTTGAGTCGAGTGTTGTTAAATTTTGGTATTTTTTCTGTGTTGGAATTTTTATTTTTATTTTTCTGGATTTTTTCTTCTCTCTTGGAAATTTCCGGTGTATTGTTGAGAATATTGTTGTTGGTGGAGGAGGAGGAGGAAGAAGAGTAGAAAAATTAATTTCATATGGAAAGTTTTTTTTTTGTTTTAATTTTTTTTTGTTATCAAATGACAAAACTATCCCTAAATAAATGTCCATGTGAGAAGCACGTGACAAACTCTGTTTGATTTTGGATGGACGTTCATAATTTAGGGCAAAGTGCAACGATTTTTAAATTCAGGGGGTTAATACCAAAAAAAAAAAGATGAGGTGCCAAAGTGTGGAAACACGATAAGTTCAGGGGCCATAGGTGCAAAAAACCCTAAATAAATTTTCAATTTAGATTATTGAGCCAAACAACAGTAGTTTATTCAAATTGCAGAATTCATAATTTTCAATTCTAATAAAAAAAAAGGTTCAAATTGTCATAATTATTAGTTGAGTTCATGCGCTTAGCGAGATTCGCGCGGGTGAAACACATTTTAATTTTATTTGAAAATTTTATAATTAAAAATTTACGTAATTATAATAAATATTTTTTTTTGATAAAAAATAAATATTGCAAAAAGATTTAAATTTTTTTATAATTATTGAAATACAAAATTTTAAAAATAAATCAATAGAAAAAAATATCAAATTTTTTAAAATCTAAAAGAGGAAAAAAATTAAATTAACTTTTTTTGAGTGAAAAAAAATGAAATAATAACAACAAATAAAAAAGGAACAACAATAAAATAAAATAAGATAAAAACGGATTAACATAAACACAACATAGAAAGTGTGAAAAGAATAAAAAAAACCAATATATAATTGACCATGGTAAGAATTCTTATTTTATTAATATTTTTGTCCGCCAAACAAGGAACAAAATAGGTCTTCTTTTATAAAAAAAAAATAATATTGTAAAAAGATTCAAAAACTTCATTTTATCATTACAATATTAAATTTTAAAAATAAATCAAAAGAAAAAAATCATAATTTAAAAATTTAAAAGAGGGAAAATCAAATAAATAACTTAATATTTTTGGAATGAAAACAACATGAGACTAATCACAACCACAAAAAGAGACAACAATAAATTAAAATAAAGCAAAAATAAAAATTCAACGATTTAAAATAATAGAATTTTAAGAAAATAGTCCTTTTTTAAAAAATAATTTTAAAAAATGGCCATAGTTTTAAAAAATTTAAAAATTAGCCCTTTCAGAAATTTCTGACACGTGTTCGAAATTTTCTGACAGTAATTTTTATGTATAATTTTGTTCTTGTCAGAAATTTCTGACATGTGTGATAGCTAGTTTTTAAATTTTTTGAAACTGTGCCTTTTTTTAAAAAACATACAGTCCAAAATGACTAATTACCTAAATTACCCTTAAAATAAACACAACACTATGAGTGTCAAAAGAATTATATATATATATATATAACCATGATAAAAAATAAAAATAAAAAAAAGAGAGAAAGAATAAGAAAAGATAATAAAAAAGGGAAAAAAAATTGTGGTGGTAGGGGGTAGGGGTGGGCGAGTGGGAATCACACGCCCACAAGAGGAAGTCGCAAGGGGGTTGACACGTGTGAGGCCTGCGCATTAGTCCTTTTTCTTTGATTGTAGTTGGGCCCCTATGTTATTGCTAGTACTAGTTTTTATACACGCGCATACAAGCAAAATAATATAATGGCTGAAAAATATGACAAAAAAATTATAAATATATTTTTATAAAAAAAAATTTTAAAAATCGATATTTCTTTAATTTGGAATAATTAAAGGGCTAAGTTTATCATTTATATAAACACAGGGGCTCTTTTAAAATTTTTCAAACATTAAAAATAAAAATAAAAGCTTAGAACAAAGAAAAATAAGTAAAAAATAGTTATGATAAAAAAAAGTTATGATAATGGGTGTTAAAAGATCGTGAAAAATATTCTGAATCTAACCGTGTCAAGAAAAAAAAATTAAAGATCATTACGTCAAACAAATAGCCGTTGAAACGATTAAAACAAAATAAAAATAAAAAAATGAGAGAGGAGAGAGAAATTGCAAAAAAAATCTTCTAAAATTTGTGCAAAAGTCCTCCTAAATTTGTGCAAAAGTCATCTAAAATTTCTTAAAAGCCCCCAAAATTGGCCCCTATAAGCAATTTTTTAAAAAAAAATAAAAAATAAAAAAAAATTTGGGACGCCATGTGTCATCCGCAAAAGACGTCATGTGTTGCCCCCTAGTGAGCCGTTTCTTTGGCTAAGGGGAAAAAACGCATCCTGCCTTAGACCATCTCCAATGCAAATGCCAATGCCAATGCCAAATTTAGTACTTAAAAATATAAAAATACTATATTTGACATTTGATGCTCCAATGTACAAATGTTATTTTGTTATTTTATTATTTTTTACTTATAAAAACCAATAAAAGTAGTTGATGCTAACCAATAATAAATAAGACTACAAATAGTCATAATGATTTCTTTGTAAGATGAAACTTTTTCAAATAAAATATTAGTTTTTAATTAAATGTCTAAAAGTTGACCAATCAATGCTCTATTTCAAATGCTAAAATTTGGCATTATGCTATATTTGGTGTCAAATTTGGCACTATATATAGTATTTGCCAAATTTAATGCCAAATTTAACATTGCGTTGGAGAATGCTTTTTATGCCAAAATATCAAATTTTGGCATTGGCACATAAATTTGACATTGCATACTTGTATAGATATCTCAGTTTTTTTTTTTTAGCCCCATAATTTCTTTTATTCATACTCAGGGTACTTGTACCCTTTTTTTTTTCAAATACGGGCACCCCGTACCCGTCAAAAATGAGAGAGAGGAAGGCGGGGTACCTCCGTACCTGTGAGCCTGTGACTGCCTCCCTGTTTTTTAAGGATGATTGACTCCTGAAACTTCAAAACAGCCATAGTACTTGGTCTTCCAAGCCCAATCACACAAATCATGGGCGAAAGAATTTGCTATTCTAGAGACCCAAGTAGTTTCAAGCATATCAATAATAGACTTAAGCACACTAGCTGTCATTTTCTATACAGAGATTTTGTTGAAAATAGACATTCTTTATTTCATATTTTAAAATTGTAGCCTTTTTTTATTTATTAACTAACCCTTTTATTTGGGAAAATCATTCAAATGTGCATTTTTAAATAGTTATTGACTTTTTAAATATTGAGGCGGTTTAAATTATTAAAATTTAAGTATGTTACATGAGATTAAGAAAGTAAGAAAAAAAAAATTGAGAACATTTGAATAGGAACCACTTATTAGGTAAGAAAATAGACATTTTCTTTGATTAAATGATTGTATATTTACTTTTATACCCTAAAAAATGTTGTTTTCCTAATATTTTTTTTAATTACGTAAGTGATTTAAAAATATGACCCATATTTTTGGTTATTAAAAAAATAAACAACAAGCAATTATAAAAAATAAAGTTTATATATCCATCTTATACTAGAACTATGATTATATTATTTACTTTTAAAAAAATAGTTTTTAAAATAGCAGATTCAGCTAATTCACCTAGTTTCTTTAGTATCAACACTAACTTGATGAGTCAAACTCGAGGACGGCATAAGTCACTAGAGCGAGCTTGTTGTATTTAATGTCTTGTCGGAGTCATGTGTGGAGTAGATTGGCGAGAAAATAATGATTTAGCATTTTTCATCATATTTTTCTTACCACTACTTTTATTAGAAACTTTCAAGGAAGTGAATCATTGGGTTTGTTTAGTAAATATTTTCAAACATTAAAGGGCATGGGTGAAAGATTTGAAAAATCTAATATTAATTTTTTAATATTTCACAACATATATTAATTTTTAAAGGAAAATTTAAGAAAACAACTATTTTTAGTAGGTAATTTTAAAAATAGTCAATATTTTAAAATTTTAAAAAATAATTATTCATAAATTTTATTACTTTTGTGTAATTTTGTTATTAAGAAATTTTTCATACTTATTTTTTAATTTATCTAAATTATAATTACTTTGAAAAATATATCCTTCAAAATGATTATTCAGCAAACTTAACACATTTTTAAGAACCCATATAATTATGACTTATCCCTGCTACTCACGGACTTTACAAATTGATACAAAACTGTTTCCAAATTTGTAAAACATAACATCGACACGAAGACAGACACAGGAGAATGATAAAAACGAAATGCTAGATATTTTTCTTTTATTTTATTTAATTTTTTTTTGTTGTTGCAAATGCTAGATATATATTTTTCTTAGCATTAGCACTAACAAATATCACATTGTCACAATTCCTTCACCAAAATCCTCTCTCTCTCTTGCTCAAAAAAAAAAAAAATCTCTCTCACTCATCGCTCGCAAACACACCAAACCATGTTGAAACAAAACTACAAAATAACTCCAAACCAATTACCACCACCAATACTTGTAGCGCTCCTCCTCATATCCCTATTCTCCATCCTTCTCAAATGCGCCACCGCGTCGCGAAAAACCCGCCGCAAGCCGGGCGAGAGGCTTCCGCCGGGCCCGCGGCCTCTGCCGATCATCGGCAACCTCCACCAGCTCACCGCACTCCCGCACCGGGGCCTCCGCGCCCTGGCGCAGAGGCACGGCCCGGTGATGTGCCTCTGGCTCGGCCAAGTCCCGGCCGTGGTGGCCTCGTCCCCCCGCGCCGCCGAGCTGTTCCTCAAGGACAACGACGCGGCTTTCGCCAGCCGGCCGCGGATCCAGGCCTCCGAGCGCCTGTCGTACGGCAGCAGGGGCATGGCGTTCTCCGAGTACGGCTCCTACTGGCGCAACGTGAGGAAGCTCTGCACGCTGAGGCTCCTCAGCGCCGCGAAGGTCGAGTCCTTCGCGGCGCTGCGGACGGAAGCGGCCGGGTCGCTGGTGGCGGGGATCAAGGCGGCGGCGAGCGAGGGGGCGGTGGACGTGAGCCGGAAGGTTGGCGGAGCGGTGGCGGATGTGTCGGCGAGGATGATTTTGGGGCCGAATTTGGAGGACAGTTATTACCTGAAGGAGCTTGTTCATGAGCTTTTATGCTTGATTGGAGCTTTCAATCTTGCTGACTATGTTCCCTGTCTTAAGCCGTTTGATCTTCAGGTTTTTTCTTGCGTTAAGAAAAAAAAATTAATTTAAATCATGTCGTTACTATAATAATTATATTGACAAAAAATTATATAATAAAATATGATTTAACCCCTTGTTTGTTTCCCCCATTTCTCCCATTCCATTCCATTCTATTTTTTTCAACTTTTCAAATCCTTTAAATCCTATAAACTATTCCATTCCATTTCATTTTTTTTCAACCACTTTTTTCAATTTTCCAAATTCCTATACAATATCTTTAAATCTCAACCATTCATATTACCTCAAAATCAGCAAAGTCAAATCATTCTTACATCATTTTTACAAACCATTTTCAAACAATTCCAAACCATTTTTAAAACCATTTTTTCCATCCCATTTCCATCCCAATAAATGGGATGGAATGGCCAAAATGGCCAAACCAAACAAAGGGTAAAAATTTGTATCAAGTTTTGAAAAATTATAGGAAAATAAACGGGGTTGTGAATTTTAATTACGAACCATGAGTCATGAATTAATTTCGTATTTACGTTTTGACTATATTTATTTGTCTAACATTTGAGATGATAAACCGTATTGTTATATTTTACACACACTTCAGTTTAGTAATAACTAATAAGGATAGCGATATAGGATGGAAATTTTGTTTGTTTTTGTTTTTTTTGGTGTTTTCTGGCCTGAAGTCGTGGGTCTAACCCCACATGAAGCAGCTGTCGGACTTATCTTAAAAAAAAAAAAAAAAAAAGTTCTGCTGTCTCTTATATGGACAATTCTCACATGGGGTATCTTCAGGTAAGAAAATAATAGGGCACAAAATATGTGGCCCAGAATCATCCAGAAAATTTTGAATTTTAATTTGTAGTTTTTTTTTAAAACAGTTTGTTGGATTTTTTTTTACCGTTTTGGTGAAAAAAACACATTTATTTTATGGGCAAAAATGCAAATATTTTTAAAAAACTGAGCCTAAATTGTAATACAGTAAAAATAAAGGACTAAAAAATAAATAAATAAAATTTTTTGGATGATTCTGGACTACATATTTATTCCTCACCATAATATTCTCCATGGGAGAAGCGTCCCTCTTATATATGTTATTCATGAACCGGTAATTCTTTGGTGGGGATAGTTGTGGTGGGAAACAGTTTCTGAACCGTTAGATTTGTCTTTTCAATTAAAAAAATTATTAAAAAAATAAATCTAACGGTTTAAAAACTGTTTCTCACCACAACTTTTCCCATTAGAGAATTGCCGTGAATGAACATTGTCGTTTTTTTTAAAAAAATTATTTTTCCTTTTTTTTTAATCTCAAACCACATCGCTTGAGACCCAAAAAATAAAATTCAGTCATTTAATTTTATTTTTGTTTTCCTTTAAATTTTCCTCCAAGTGAACGTGACTTCCCATATTTCTTCCAGCTATTTATTTTTTAATTTTGTTGACATAATATACAAAAATTATAAGATATAGCCATTCTGTAATTTAAAAATATGGACACTATTTTTTAATTATTGAAAAAATAAGCATCAAGTAGTTATAATGCATGAAGTTTATCCATGCATGCGTCTTACTAGTAAACTATGATTATTTTTTAATTTTTAAAAACATGAATTATAATTTGAAAAGCCTTTTAAAAATGGACTGGTTCATCTTTTCAAAACGCAAGTAGACAAAATTTAATAGGTAATAAGAAATCGATGGCATATCAGACTTTTGGATATTTGGGAGAACATGTCCGTGGTAGTTTCCCATATATGATATATGATCATGAAGGCAATAATGTGGTAAATAGACTTGCTTCTTTGGTGTCTTTCTCTCAACAGAGTTATTGGTTGTCTAGTCTTCGAGAGAATTTAAACTCCCTATCTTATTAGGATTTGGTGTCTTTAATTTGCCTTATTTAAAATTAAGCATCTTTGATATTTTTTCTCTCGAAATTTACTAGTGTAATGATTTAATTATGCCCCACAATTAGGTAGACACGATTGTGTTTGTCACGTTTTGATCGTTTATTTCCTTTTATTGGTTTATTTAGACGGAAAGGACCAACTTTATTGTAAAACCCCTAAATTTCTAAGTGAGTGCCAATATTGTTGTGATTAATTCCTAATTTGATTTGATCTTTAAAAAAAAAAGTAATAAGGTTCCTCTTTTAATAATAATAATATAATAATAGAATATTACATTCTTAGTTACAATTAAAAAGTAAAAAATCTCTAGTTGTATAAGATTTTTAAATATATTACAAAATCAAATATTATAAAGGACCAGTTAAGAAATTAACTATTTTAAAGATAAATTTGAATGATTTAACCATAGTTTCATGAAATTAAGGATTTAATCGTGACATACGTGTAACATGCGTGTATTATATTTATGTTACACGTGTAATATAAAATATTATATGTAACTTGTTATGTTACACGTATATTACGACTAAATCTTTAATTTCATGAAATTATAGCTAAATACTAAAAAATTAGTCAAAAGTTTGGTTAAATCTCTAAAAAATTAGTCACGTATAAAGTGCCTTTAAAATAATTGAACCCGACACAACTGTTTTTGTTTTTATTTTTGTTTTTTTAATCCTTTTTACAACTAAAGTAATTATATCTACATTGTGACTCTCTTCCATTTTTCTTTACTTTTTTACATTTCCTCTTTCTTTTGTCTCTCTGTTATCGTTTTTTAATTTTTTTATTCCTAAACATATTAGATGCCACTTCTTAAATCATTTTTCAACTAATTTTTTCCCCTAATATTAATTGTTTTTCTTACAATTTTTATAACATCTATTTATACTTGCTTTCTTTAGCATATAATTATATTTTTGCTGTTTTGTTTTTATTTAAAATGGATTCGAATATTTTGAACTTTTTTCCATGCTCTTTTATTTCCTTTTCTATTTTGAAACAATATTCTATGCTCTCAGTTAATGTATTTTTTCAACTATTAATTTTATTTCTTTTACAAATTGCCTTTTTTTTTTAACTATAGTCTAGCTCATTCATACTATTTTTTTATTTGATCGAGATGGTTTTCCGTTCTTAAGAATTTTGGAAAATGTTGTTTTTCTACATTTTTAAATGTATTTGTGAAGCCAAGTTTTTTTATAATTTTATTAATTATTATGGATATATTTAATAATTCATTTGCTAGCTATGTACTTTTTTTCCAGCTATTCAAATTCCAATTTTCCTTTATTTTATTTCTTTTTATGTCAATCACTTAAACAAACAAAAAACTAACTGTAGATATTTTATGTCGATAGTATCATTTTTCACTAAACAAATTAATATATATAATTGAGATGTTATAAACAAATTAATGATGTTATATATATTTGGGAAGATTTGGGTTTTAGCCATTTTTAAGCTCATGTTTCAAAAATTTAGCCATAGTTTCA
The DNA here is from genome assembly GCA_018132145.1 of Boehmeria nivea var. tenacissima. Lineage (NCBI taxonomy): Eukaryota > Viridiplantae > Streptophyta > Magnoliopsida > Rosales > Urticaceae > Boehmeria > Boehmeria nivea. Next base: position 8,337,352 of record CM030882.1, read on the forward strand.
CGAATTTAAGGAATTAGCCATTTTTGTTGTGTAATAATTTTCGTTACACGTGTAACAATTTTTGTTACCCGTGTAACAAAAATTATTACTGGGCGTAACAAAATTTGTTACATGGATAACAAAATTTATTACACGTGTAACAAAAACTGTTACATAATGAAAATGACTAATTCCTTAAATTCGTGAAACTATGGCTAATTCTTAAAAAAATTACAAAAAATTTGGCTAAATCCTTAAAAATCTCTATATATTTTTAGCGAACTAATAAAGAAATTAAGATAACACACAACACATATTAGATGCATGCATGCTCCAGCTAATCAAAATGAAAAGGTTAAATTTATCACACAAAAAAAAAAATGAAAAGGTTAAAGATAAAACAAAAGGGTACTATGGACTTGGATTCGAGTGCTTTTTTTTTTTTTCGTGTTCAACAAATGAAAAAAAAATGTAGTTCAAAAGTGACGAGTCACCAAGATATCACTAAAAATATAGTAAACGGCCAAGAAGGCGCATTGATATTATTTTGCAATTAATATAAAGTGGTCAAATAATCTCACTTTGACAGACAATCTAATTGCCCTTGGTTTCAGGGATTGGGAAGGCGCATGAAGAAACTTAGCAAGGCCATAGACAAAGTGTTGGAGAAGATATTGATGGACCATGAAAAACTAGCGAAAGATCAAAAACCACCGGAACGTCCTCACAAGGACTTTGTAGATGTTTTGCTTTCGATGATGAACCAGCCGATGAATCCCCAAGACAAACACGTCCATATGATCGATCGAACGAATAGTAAAGCAATCTTACTTGACATGATTGTAGCTTCGTTCGACACCTCAGCCACATCGGTCGAATGGGCGCTCTCCGAGCTTATCAGAAACCCTAGAGTCATGAAAAAGCTTCAGGAAGAGCTTGATAGTGCGATCGGGATGGATCGAATGGTGGACGAAAAGGACTTGGGAAAGTTAGGTTACTTGGATTTGGTGGTGAAAGAGAATTTTAGGTTACATCCGGTTGCACCATTACTAGTCCCTCGTGAGTCCATTAAAGACACAATAGTAGAAGGGTTTTACATTCCCAAGAAATCAAGGATTATAGTGAACACTTGGGCGATAGGAAGAGATCCAAATGTGTGGTCGGAGAATGTGGAAGAGTTTTACCCCGAAAGGTTTATCGAAAACAACGTAGATCTTCGAGGCCAAGACTTTGAGCTTCTTCCTTTCGGGTCTGGCCGTCGAGGGTGTCCAGGGATGCAACTAGGGTTAGCGACGGTTCGCCTTTTCCTAGCTCGGTTGGTGCATTGCTTCAATTGGGAGCCTCCTAGTGGTATGGACATCAAAGACATTGACATGACTGAGAAGTTTGGCCTATCAATGGGGAGAGCCAATAACTTGCTTGCCAAGCCAACTTTTCGTCTGATTGGTGGGGCCACAATTTGAGATCTGAAATTGGCGAGCGTAGAGGAAGAGAAATGCATGATGAAATAAATATCGACTTGCTCTCATTATGTTTACAGTCCTGAAATAAATATCAACTTTGCTCTCATTATGTTTACAGTCCTGTTTTCACATCAAGAACTAGTTGATTGTGTGATTGTGAAGAAGTTAAAAGCTTTCGTTGTGCTAACTGATTGAATATGATATAGCATTTTAAACTTCTCAAAAATAGTGATTGTGAGAAATTTGGAAGATTTATATGTTGTGCTGTAGTACTAACTTGGTAGATAAATATTGTGGTTCTCAAAATTTTGTTAGGTTTGTTTGTTTAATTGTTCATGACCCCCTTAAAATTCTCATTAAAGGAAAAACAAAAAAAAAAAAACAAAAATAAAAACAAAAAACAAAAACATTAGTGAAATTTGACTATTTGTTTTGCGAAATTTGTGAAACTAAGCTTAAACATATAGTGATGATGTTTTTTTTTTCTCCTCCATTTTTAGAAACAAATCATTCCATATATATGATGCTAATATACTGATGAAAACTTTTATTATAAATTTCATATAAAATTTATTATTTAAGTCTTATTTGAATTTTGTCACATAGAATTGAATAAACCCACTTTGATTTAAATATCTAATACAAACCATATATATTGATGGGAAAATCCCTAAAAAATCCCTGAGTTTTAACGTTATTCTAGTTTTATCCTTATGTTTTTTGAAATTCCAAAACAATCCTTCAGTTGTTAAAATCGACATAAAAATATCCTTTAATCTGAACTTGGTCAACATTAACATCTAAAAAGACATTATTATCCTTTATCAAAATAACATATTACAATTTAACCTTTTTTTTTCATATTCTAATTTTTATTTTTTAGAAAAACACAAGGGGTTTTTTTTTTTTTTTTTTACGGCCTCAGCCCCCCACCTCCGACCAGCCTCTGCCCACCTCTGCACCTCAGCCCCTGCCCACCGCCGACCAGACTCTGCCCACCTCCGCGCCTCAGCCCCTGCCCACCTCCGACGAGCCTCTGCCCATCTCCGCGCCTCGGCCCCTGCCCACCTCCGACCAGCCTCTGCCCACCTCCGCGCCTCAGCCTCTGCCCACCTCCGCGCCTCAGCCCCTTCGCGTCCTCGCCCACCGCGTCTCCACCTTCGCGTCCCCGTCGTCTGGACCCATTTGGAATTCTCGCTCCTCAACTTTGTCCTTTTTATGCAAATTTTTCTCTGCCACCGTTATCATTGCCTCGCCGCCGCCGAAGATCCTCGTACTCCGGCGAGCTTCGCGCTCATTTGTTCTCTGCTCATTTGTTCTCTCTGACACTAGACAAATGCTTTGGATTTTCTGTTCTTTGTGAAACGATTTTTTTTTTTTTTTGGAAGGGTTTGATTGTCTCTTGCAGAGAAAACCAAGATTGGGATTGTGAGTATTGGCTTGTATGGCTAGAGGAAGGGCTAAGAAGAAACCTGCTAAACAAACCCATTTGCCTCTTGAGGGAGATTTGGACGATGTTGCATTGAAAGAGCCTGGGATTGAGAAGAAAGAGGATCAATTTGCAGACCCAGATGGTATAATTATCTCTTGAACCAGACTGCCGAATTTTTTTTTTTTTTTTGTTTGTTTGTTTTGAGATTGTCTTGATGTTCGTTCTCTGGGTATATTTTGAGGCTTTTAGGGTTTGTTAGACCTCGTTAGGAGAATTCTTTTACTGTGAATAAGTGGGTTAAGACATGGCTTTTTCAATGTTTTCTTATGAATCATGATGTTTAAGTTTCACGTCTATGGCTGGAGCAATTATTCAGAATGCTAATTCTGATTTTTATGTTTTGAATCAGTTATTGAAAGTAGTTTTAGTTGCTACTTTTCGCTAATGGTTACAAGAATAGATCTTGGTAATTCGTTTATATGAGCAATATCATGTTGTTTAATTCAATCTTGGATTTTTTGTTCTCTTCTTTGAAGTTTTCGGATCAAATCTATAAGCAGGATTTTCTGTTCACTCGTTTTTTTTTGGGTTTGTTTTTTATTTATTTTTTTTATTTCAGTGATTAATTTTCTCTTTTTTTTTTTTTTAGCGAAGGGTAATATGGCCATTTTAGAAAAAAATTAAAATTAGTCAACGCAAAAGGGTAATTTTATACGAATTTGAACAACTGAAGGATTGTTTTGGAATTTTTAAAAACATAAGGATAAAACTAGAATAACGTTAAAACCCAGGGATTTTTTAGGGATTTTCCCTATATTGATTAAGCACGTTTTAACTTAACGAAGAAAGTCATAAGCATAGATAAATGGTGGAGCAAACTGTTGGTTATTTGGGAGATTGGACGGGTGAAAACTTAAATAAGAAATGAAATTCAGATATATGTTTGAAACAACGCGAAAAAATAGAAGTTAATTCAACATTTTTTTAGTATGTTGGACCATTTCAATTGTCTAAACAAGTCCATTACCAAACCTCAAGACGTGAACTAATTACCCATAATTAAAGGATAATTGAAAAACTTAGAATTCTTTTAAGAGTTCATTTAAAAAAAAAAAACAAATTATACTTTAAGTGGTACTTATATTAATATAATCATTAATAGGCCATATGGTAAAAAATAAAAAAAAGTATAATCTTTCACATTACTCATAGGAAAATAAATAACAACTAAAAATTCCTAACATTTTCACAAATCTAACTTGTAACTAAAAAAAAAAAAAAATTAAATAATACGAACATTAGGCAAAAATAAAGAGACCAAACTATAAAAAAATCAAAACCTAAAACAACTACTAGTTACAACTAGCTACTGCTTGGCAAGCTCTTGCTCGGCTGGCTTATTATTAGCTTGCTCATCTTCTTGGTCGTAAAACCTCTTCCAGAACCAGTGCTTCTTCCAGACCCTGTCGGTCATCTCGTCGATGGGCACGCCTTTGGTCTCCGGCAGAAAGAAGACGGCGAAGAGGAACATGGCGGCGAGCCAGGCGCTGAAGAAGAAGAAGATGTAGGAGCGCATGTGGCAAAGCATGGTGAGGAAGGCCTGCGCGATGAGGAATGTGAAGAGCATGTTGGTGCTCACGGCGAAGAAGTAGCCGGCGTCGCGCGTCTCCTGCGGGAAGATCTCGCTGGGGATCAGCCACGCCAGCGGGCCCCACGACCACGCGAACCCCGTCACGTACACGCACACCAGCACCAGCGTCACCACCGCGTACTTCGACGGCATCGAGTTTGTGGCCCCCAGGAACAGCGTTAGAATCACTCCTATTGCGGTCTGTACATATATATGCACAAAAAAGAGAGCCAATCAAAGTTAGATAGAAGAAAAATAAAAATATGCTTAATAATTGATACTTAATTACAACAGTAAAGAAAAAGTGGAGTTTGTATAAGATTTTAATACTTAGCAAAAATACTAAAAAATTTTAATCACTTCAATTTTATTAAATTTTATTATATTTTATAATAACTGTTTTTGTTTAAGTGTCAAAATCTTATTAGAGAGACAAAGAGAGTAAGGGAATCTGGATTCATGTGTTTGTTACCCTAGTGCTTACATTAACTAATTAAAGAAAAAACGGTACAAGAGTTATAAGAGAAGACAAATTAGGTTTAGATATTTAGATATTTTATTTTACCTCTGCGATGAACATCTGAACGGCAGCTTCAATAAGCAGTGTCTTCCTTCCGAGCCTATCGACGAAGAAATTAGCAACCAGGGTGGCGAACACGTTGACGGTGCCGGTGACGACGGCGGAGAGAAGCGCGGCCTGGTTGCCGAGTCCGATGGTCTGGAAGAGCACCGGCATGTAGAAAAAGATGACGTTGATGCCCGTGAACTGCTGGAACACCTGGAGCAGCACCGACACCACGAGCGGGGGGCGGTTGGAGCGCCTCAGCACGGCCTTGTAGGCGCCCTTGTTCCGCTTGGCGTGCTCGGCAGCGCGCACGATGGCCTCGAACTCCCTGTCCACGTCGTCGACGCCCCGGATCTTCTTGAGGGTGTGGAGGGCCTCCTCCTTCTTGCCCCGCTCGAGGAGGCTGGTGGGGGTCTCGACGATGAGGAAGGAGCCGAGGAGGAGGATGAGGGCCGGGACGGCGGCCCCGGCGAGGGAGACCCTCCAGCCGAAGGGGTGGAGGCGGGTTGTGCCGTAGTTGACCAAGTTGGCGCAGAGGATGCCCACCGTGATCAGCAGCTGGAAGCAGACGTTGAGCCCTCCTCTGTACCTTGATGGGGCGATTTCGGATATGAACAATGGCACGGCCTGTGGATTATATATTTGTAACAATTAATTAATTGTTTGACACAATGTACATCTTTTAGTGACTGATCTAGATGACTACTTAAATAGATATAATCATGAGGAAATTGATCGTGAATTAATTTTGTAAATTTTCAAGTGAATGGTAAAAAAGAGGAAGATCATAAGACTGATTAAACTTGTAACTAGTAAACTTTGCAGCGTTTACCTAATTTAAATAATTACTTAATTTTTAAAAAAATATAAAAAAAATACTCAAGTGATTTAATTAATTATGTAACGATAGCTTTGAGTAATTATCATGTACACGTGATTAATAAATTGGCTAGTTACTTAATTACTTAAAAAATTTGTGCATTTATTTTTGAATATTTTCTTACTTTTTACAAACAAAAATAAATACAAAATTTGTGCTGCCTGAATGCATGCATGCAAAAAGGAAATTAGATTAAAAAAAAAAAAACCGCAACAGAATTATTGAACGTGAGGCTACACAAAACATTAAATAGAAAATAAATTATTGTACGTACCTGGTTGCCGAATCCAACACCAACGCCGAGAAAGATCCTACCGGCGATCAGCATGGGAAGGTTGAGGGCGAAAGTGCTGAGAATGGCTCCGGCGACGAAGAAAATAGAGGCCATCTGGATGGTGAGCTTGCGGCCGAACCTCTTGGTGAAGAAGGTGGAGGCGAAGGAGGCGACAATGGCGGCGAGGTACAGCGACGACGTGAAGAGCTGCAAGTACTGACTGTCGTACTTGCAGTAGTTGTTTTCCTTCGCCATGTGCTTCTTCTCGTACACCGCCGGAAAAAACTTTATCAAGAAGTCGTCCATCGACGTCACTCCTCCTGCAAAAAATAACAAAAAATAATGATATTAATTAATTAATTTGAACGACATTATAAATATCTAAGCAATCACGATCAATTTATGCAATTAAAAATTGGGACGTAATTAAATTTTTGAAATAGATTAGGTTTTATAAGAATTGAACCTGAAATTCCAACGTCATAGCCGAACATGAGACCTCCCACGGCAGCGATCATGCTGCAGACGAAGACTTGCTTGGTGAGCTTTGCGGGGAAGTCGCCGGTGGCGGAGACACCGCCGGATTCGGAGGCGAGAATGGCCGGTGCCATTCTGATCTCTCTAGACTCGGTGATTTTGGAGGTAAGTACTGTGGAGCTTTAACAAAGGGTTTGGAGCTTGTGTTAATAAAAGAGAATGAGTTTAAGATAATGGACTTCGGATTATTTTATATTGATATATATATGGAGATTGGAGAGAGGGACTCGGGGACATATAGTGTACACCTCCTAGGATTTGGATTTAATTTTTTATAAACGTACCGACTTGGATTTCGATTAGGATTTAATTTTTCGTTGGCCTACTAGGATTTGGATTTAATATTTTTGTATTGTTGGGAGATTGGGCTCGTAAAAACTTATGTAAAATTCAAATATGTGTTTGAAACAGGCGATTAAATTTATGGGACAAAAAAAAAAAAAGCCTACGAGTTGTGGGTGTAGAAATTTCAGAAAGTGGTGTTATAAAAAAAAAAAAGTCACTCTCAATTGGGCAGTTTAATATATGTATATATAAACAAGACAGGACATGAAGTGTTTGTTAAAAGTGGATAGTACTTCGACCAATATAATTACTAAAAGATACGTAGTGTCAACTTCAAAACTTGTTCATGGCAAAAATATATGAATAAATAAGTAACAAATAAGCTAAAATTGCTTTCATAATTTAAAGCACTTCGATCTTACCCTAAATTGTTAGAAGCCTAACACTATAGCGTGTTTTCAGTTGATATACGAGCTTGTATTTTTATAGAACGCTTATTCATATCACTCTTTTTGAATGTCACCAAAGTGTCTAAATGGACGAATCCGTAAAGATGTAACCGATTTTTATCTCGAAGGATAGTGTATAAGTACTCGTCATTCAATAAGAACAATTTTTTGTCATGTAGAAAAAATGAGTTATAAGTTTAACATTCATTCTGAAAGCTTAAAACCAGATATAGTCTGCAATACAAGTATCACTAATATCTTCGAATTTGGTTATATGCATAAGGGGGATTCTGATGAATGCCCCATTCTTGGCACAATAATAATCTATGCCCTATGTGTGCTGTATTTTTAATTTATATTCTAAAATTTACACTACAAATATAGAGTGAAAATAAAGGTAGCATACCACTTAAGGCATAGATTATTAAGTGACATCAAGAATGAATTTATTTTGAAATTCTCCCTATGTTGTGCAATAATGTGCTTAAATATTGAAACATATAATTTGTCGGCAGTCCCAAATTCCTTTTTATTACTAGGTATTTCAGTGGTATAAGTTTGTGGATTTTTATGTCTTATAGTTTTTACCAATAGGCCCTAGGAAAGTTAGGCGGAATCTTAAATTGATCTTAAGTTGATATATAATCATGTTTAGTATTGGAACTAGACGACGATTGAGCCTGTTGTACATTTTGTCATTTTTGCTGTAAACTCAACTTTGCAATTTCTTTTTTCAGTACATATATTTCCATATTTGTATGTTTTATTATAAAATTATACATGAAATCTATTGATAAAAATTTGATTGAATACCTCAAAATCATCCAAAATAATATGATTATTAGGCCATGCAACTATAGATCCAAAGGCATGCATGACCAAAAACATCTCATGTACATAATCTAAAAATCTTATGCTCCAAACCTGTCATGGAACTTGGAAGATGGTTTGAAACTTCTATGATAGAACGTCCTTTGGTCACCAAATTAACCATAAGATAGCTTTTTCCATTCTTTAAATTGGCATGGGACGGACCTAGATGGGGCCGGTGGGGCCACAACCACCCCTTGTATTTTAGATTTATGTTTTACTCTTGTATTAGTAGAAGATTTTTAAATAAATCATTTGCATGCAGACCCGTGCTGTATTTTTAAAATTTATGTTTTATTCTTATAATTGAAGAAAATTTTCAAATAAATCATTCTTGCACCTGGCCCATTGAACTTTCTAATTTTATATTTTTATCTATATTTTTTTATAGAAAACAAATTCAATTTTACCTAATATAATCTATAAATATGACTTTTTTTTCTTCAATTTATTTATAATTTTTATATAATTTTGTGCCTTCGCTGACTACGTATCCTGATCCATCCTACTAGGGATCAGTTACCAAAAAAAGTCAAAGCCTAATTGGTTATAAGATTCCAGTCTCAAATCTTATCAACAAACTGTTTCGGTTACTTTTTTCTTGGTAAAGATTGTAGTTATGACTTATGAATGCATTAATTAGTTGGCCAAAAATGTACCAAAATTTGACAGATCTTCGTTGATAAATTTTCTTCCCTCAAGTATATTCAAATCATTTATAAGTCTGGCGGCATTTTATATTAGTCATAGATACAGATCATGATAATAGCCGCGTGTATTAATTATATATGGATGCCTATAAGTAATAGTGGGCTTGGCATGATCCACTCACATCTCTTGAAGAATTTGGACTCAAAGCAATATGATTTCCACTATTCTCTTTCTCATCACTTTTCCTTCCTTACTTCTTGCCCAACCTTACTTTAATTTTACTCCGATCGATCTTCCTTCGACTTCAGTCGGTCCCGAATCCATTACATTCGACACCAAGTACGACGAAGAACCCTATTACACCGGTATTTCTGACGGTAGAATCATCAAATATGATAAGTCTAATGGTTTTGTTGATTATGCCACCACTGTGCCAAACAGGTATATTTTCCCTCTATGGTTAGCTTTGTATTGTTTTTTTGGCATCTCTCATTTTTCAAGCTACACTAAAGTTTATTTATTAAACAAAGAAATCGAAATTCGAAAATGTATAAATTATACAATCAGTGAACCAACTTTATAATCCATTATCCTATTCGTTTGCTTAAAAAAAAAAAAAGAGCCAACTTTATGATAAAAAAAATTATTGATCATGTACGCGATCAGGTCTAAAGAAGTATGCGATGGAATCGGAAACAATAGATCCGATCTGGGACCAACTTGTGGGAGGCCACTAGGGCTAGGGTTCAACCTTAAGACAAAGCAACTATTCATTGCCGACGCTTATAAAGGCTTCCTCGTAGCTGCTCCGAACGAAACCGTTGCGACTCAGATAGCTGATGGTGCTGAAGGGGTTCCTTTTAAACTCCCAACAGGCTTGGATGTTGATCAATTGACTGGAAATGTGTACTTCACTGATGCTAGTTCTAATTTCACTCTAAGGTATGTTTTTGAAACATTTTAGAGTTTGTTTTGCATTATACTTGAAATCGAATCGATGAAAAATCAATCTAAAGTATATAAATTTGAACAATAGATTAAAAAAAAAAAGAAAAAAGAAGAGGAGTTATCTTAAATTTGGCATGCCTAATAAGCCAACCTCCTAGTGATCGTCAAAGGCTAATAACTAGCGCAGGCAGGGCTTAGGCTAACTCAGCCCGTAATGGATTTTGCTTATATAGGCATGGGTTTATTGAGGGCCATTGATTTCTTTCCTTTTTTTTTTAATTACATTTTTAATAGGAAAAATTTCAAAGTAAATCACTTAATAATTTATACCCTAAGTAGTATGCTCTTTTATTTCTATTACATGTTTGTAGCGTAAATTTTAGGGTATAAATTAAAAGTGCAACACACAAGGGACATAAATTATCATTGTGACATGAATGAAGCATTTCTCAAAATCCTCTTTTTTAATATGTACCTTACTAATATATTATACTACAATTATAACATATAAATTAAAACAATACATCATATCGAGCAAAATTAGTGAATCAGATAATCTTTTTATTAACTCATGCCCACAGAATCTTTCGTTATATTTATTAATTAGTGGGTTTTTTTTTATGGTAGGAAAAAAATTTTGAATCGTCAAATTTATCTTTTTTACATCTTAAAAAATAAATCTGACAATCAAAATTATTTATCAAAAAAAAAAAAAAAACCGCCAAAAAGTTCGCTTTTTAAAAAATGTGCTACAATTCCAGGCCATTAATATTCCTAAATACTACTAATTGAGCACATATTCGCTATATAGTGTGTCTAAAGCATTTCAAACTGAAAACTACGTTCACAGCTGTGATAACTCATTGCAGCCAAATCCAAGAAGCAATTGACACCGGCGACGCAACGGGAAGGCTCCTAAAATTCGACAACGCCACTCAACAAGTCTCCGTCTTGCTGAGGAACCTCTCGGGAGCGGGCGGGACGTCGGTCGGTCTAGACGGATCGTTCGTCCTCGTCTCCGAGTTCATTGCCAACAGAATTCTGAAATTTTGGCTCACAGGTCCCAAAGCTCTCACGTCCGAAGTTCTGATAACTTTTCCGGGACGACCGATTAACATCAAGAGGACTTTGTTGGGAGAGTTTTGGGTGGCAGTGAACGTGCAAATTCCGGTCAATGGATCGTCAGGGAATAATAGTGTCAAGAATGTTCCAACAGGGATAAAGATCAATGCAAATGGAAATATTACAAGGACTGTTGATCTCAGCCAGTTTTATGGCACTACCAATATCTCTGATTTTCAGCAGCGTAATAGGCAGTTCTATATTGGAACCCTAAGGACAGATTTTCTTGGCCGCATGAGCATATAAGAAAAGGTCATATATACAAATACTAGTATTGCTCTTAATTACTAATTAATTAAATAAGAAGTTGGGTTATATATGTCTATGAGCCTGATAAAAGGAGTTGTTATAAAATATCAAAGTTGCATTGTTTTTACGAATATGTATACATATCACTACAAGATATGAGGCTTTTGGCGCGGAAAAAAAAAAAAAGTTGTTGCTGATAGGATAGCCCAATTGTTATCGCTTGACAGCGACGACTATCGATTGTCGCTAATACGTGTCGACGACGACGTTTTTTGTCGCCAAAATTGGTAACGACATGTCGTCGTGGCCACTACATTTCAATATTGTTGTGCCATCAAAAGATGGTGGTCGTTGAGGTACACAAACAAATGTCTCATAGCAGCGATCGAGGAAGCCCATAAAAGCGAACCACACAATTATAACCCGAGATCAAAGTAAGCCCAATTGAAGTCAAACTGGCTGTATTGGAGGTCTTGTGATGCTTTTTGAAGCTTAACAAAGGTTAACTATGAAGAGGCAATGAACCAAGGCAGAGGCCGAAGCCCCAGAATTAGGGAGCCAAGCAGCGAGCCTATTAACATGTCAGCACTATAACATGCTTTTATAGTAACTAAAAATTATTGCCAAGTAATTTAATTATCGAATATTAAAATTGTTTATTAAAGTAACTCGTGTTTATGAGATATTTAATTTACTAATAATCAGTCTATTTCTTGAGCGTTTGGGCGAAGTAGCTAAAGAGAGGATGATATATATATGTGTTCTCTCTGTGATAGAAATATCAATTCATATCACAGTTGGAGTGGTTTTATCACCATTTTCATTGTACAAGTATTCAATGCATCAACCATTATTAAATTATATTAACTTACAGGACAAAGTCGGGTGGTTTAGATTGCAATCCGAATAAAAAAAAACTTTGGTTTAAACTATGTTGTTATAATAATTACACTAACAAAAAGTCAAACTTAAACCATATTACTACAGTAAATTTGGTTTGAATTCGTATTCAAACGAGGCAAACGCGCAAACGTGCAATCAGTTCATTCATCTTATCATCTTGCAAGACGAAATGTTGGCACAGCAAGCAAGTGTTTGGAGCGTGGAACGGTTAGTCCAAATTTCTCAGTCATGTCCAAGTCACAAGCAAGCATCCCATTCGGAAGTTCCCAGCTAAAGCAGTGCACAAACTGAGCCACCACCAAACGGACCGCGGCTAGCCCTAATTGCATCCCAGGACACCCTCTCCGACCCGATCCAAACGGAATAAACCGAAAGTCGTTCCCTCTAAAACCTATTTCACCATCCATAAACCTATCAGGGACAAATTCCTCTGCATTGTCTGACCACACACTAGAATCTCGCCCTATCGCCCAAACATTAATCAAAACTCTAGTCTTCTTCGGTATAAAATAGCCGTTTATCTCGACATCTTCCATCGATTCACGCGGAACAAGTAGCGGTGCAGGAGGGTGTAGTCTGAAACTCTCCATTATCACCATCTCCAAATAAGTCAATTTCGGCAGGTCAAATTCCTCCACCATCCTGTCCATTCCAACGACGTCATTTAGCTCCCGTTGAACGCGTGCCATCACGTCTGGGTGTTTCAGAAGTTCCGACAATATCCATTCAATCGCGGTGACCGCAGTGTCGAACCCGGCGGCTATCATGTCCACGAGTATAGCTTTGACATTTATAAGCTGGAGTGTGTGTTCTTGGTCCTGATCTTCATTAGGAATGCGTGGTTTGTCCATCATGGACAGCAAAATTTCGATGAAAGACATGGATTTGTCTTTCTTTTCTCCTTGTAATTCCTTGTCCAAACTTTTTCGCCTAACGTCGCAAATGATTTTTTCAAGGATTTCATCAATGGCTATACTTAGCTTCTTCATTTGTCTAGTGAGTCCCTGCAAATCATAAGAAAATTGACCGTGAAGTTCATTAATATATCTTACTAATAAACCATGGCTATTTTTTTTTTTTTTTTTTTAAAGATGAGCTATAATTTCCTTTTTAAAAAAATGGCTTATTCACCTAATTGTCCATGTATCAATATATGAAGTTAAAAACAGAATTGTTGAAGGGTCAAGCAATTATTGGGAACAGAGAGAGGAAATATACAATGAAACAAGGATAACATCTAGATCTGTACCTAATATAGTGACACTAGTAGAACATATAAAACCCTTACCTGAAGGTCAAGAGCCCCTAGAAAAGGCACATAATCAGCCAGATTAAAAGTCCCAACCAAGCGAATTCCCTCCTTAGCGAGCCCCTTGAAATCAACACTATCAATCTCACAGCCAACCATCATTCTGAAAGTCACCTCCTCGACCAACAGGCCAACTGTCTCGCTCAAATCCACCACCTCCTTCCCCTCCGCCGCCCGCCTCAGCCCCTCGACCGCCGAGCTCACCTCTCGCCGCCTCAGCGGCGCGAACGACTCGACCCTCGACGCGGTCAGGATCTGCAGCGTGCACAGCTTCCGCAGGTACCTCCAGTAGGGCCCGTACTCGGTGAGCGCTATGCCCCGCGTGCCGTAGTTCAGGTACTTGGAGGCCTGGATGCTCGGGCGGCTCGCGAAGGCGGCGTCGCGGGCCTTGAGGACTTGCTCGGCCGCCGCGGGGGACGATATCACGACGGTCGGGACGCGGCCGAGGCGGATGGACATGACGGGGCCGTGCTTCTGGGACAGGGCTTGGAGGGCGCGGTGCGGCAGAGCGCCTAGCGCGTGGAGGTTTCCGAGGACCGGGAGGCCCCGGGGCCCCGGGGGCAGCCTCGGGTGAGTTTTCGGGGTGAAGCTGAGTAAGGAACATAAGAGTCCGATGGCGAGGAAGAGCCCGGCCATGGCTAGTGTGAACATTTTTTTTTTTTTTTTTGTCTTATAGTTTCCTTGTTTTTCTTTGTTTGTGGACTGGTTGTTATATAGTTTTAAGAGTTATATATATATGTGGCCATAAGGAAGATGTGCGAGCATTTAATAGTTGCGACTGATCATGATAAGGCCGGGACAGTTGGGGAGGAATAATAATATAACATCATCGAATTGGTAGGATATTATATCTTGTTTGTACAATAACTAGTTTTATGTATTTGCCTAACAGGGCCAAGGTGCATGTTTTAATTTTATCAATTAATAATGTAAATGTTATTAATGCTATAAAATATCGAGGGATTTTTAAGGATTTAGCCAAATTTTAGACTAATTTTTTAGGGATTGGTCATAGTGCTAGAAATTAAGAAATTAGTCATTTCTATTTTTTATTTTGTCACAGTTAATAAAAATTTTGAGTTTGTGAACAATTTGTGATTTGTTTTTAAGGCAAATGGTCGGAGAGGGGTTGTTAGTAGCGACGCCGGAGAGGGTTGTTATCAATAAGAGGAGAGAGATAGAGAGCGGTTTTTTTTTTTTTGTTTTTTATTTGTTGGAAGTGTTTTTGAGTCAGGAAAAGACCACGATTGCCCTCGTCGAATATGCACGTTTTTGGCACGTGCTTCATTCCGTCCAAAAATTGACGGACGCTGCCAATTTGGGACAGATTGTGACGGATTTTTGAATTCAGGGAGCATTCTGCCAAAAAAAAAAAGTTGGGGTGTCAAAGTGTATACTGTCGTATAGTTCAAGGGGCATCAGCGCAATAAAGCCTTTACAAAATGATTTTAAAAAATAGCCATATTTTCAAAAAAATTTAAAAACTAGCACTGTCAGAAATTTTGTCGACAAATTTCAAACATATATCAGAAATTTTTTACAGTAATTTTATATGTATTTTTGTTATTGTTAGAAAATTTCTTATATATGTTTTATGGCTAGTTTTTATATTTTTTAAAAATGTGACTATTTTTTAAAAACACAGTTCAAAATGACTATTTACGTAACTGACCAATGCAAACCAATTCTCATAGCATCGAAATCAACTGATCACACAAATCCTCTCGCTACGCTCATAAGCATTAATAAAAATACGCGTGCCGTGTCTGTTCAATCTAAGTTGTTCCTGACTGTGAGTCTCACGTAAGCCAACCGTGGAACCCACAATTATGGATAACCCAGATTGGACTGACACGACCGTAGCAGAGCTCATACATTAATTAATTTCACAAATTAATGTCAATGATTAAATTCGGTACAACTAACCACTGAATAATTAATAACGGACAAACCTGAAGATCAAGTGCTCCAAGATAAGGCACGGAATCAGCAAGATTGAAAGCCCCAAGCAGATCAGCTGTCTCCTTAATGATTCGCTTCAAATCGTACTTACTGTCCTCAACACACTTTCCCAACACCATTCGATACGTTATGCCCTCAACAAGCTCGCCCACCTTCGCATTCACATCCACCAACTCACGCGCCGCCGCGGTCCCCTTCAGCCGCGCCACCAGCGCCCCCACCGCTGCACTCCTCAGCGGCGCGAACGACTCGGCCTTCGACGCGCTCACCAGCTGCAGCGTGCACACTCTCCGGACGCTCCGCCAGTAGGGGCTGTACTCGGAGAAGGCCATCCCCTTGTTGCCGTAGGACACGTGCTTAGAGGCCTCGATGAGGGGCCGGCTCGCGAAGACGGCGTCGTGCGTCCTGAGGAACAGCTCGGCCGCCCGCGGCGACAAGACCACCACCACAGGGACGCGGCCGAGCCTGAGGGACATGATGGAGCCGTGCTTGCGGGCCAGGGCCTGGAGCCCGCGGTGCGGCAGGCTCGTCAGCATGTGGAAGTTGCCGACGATCGGCTGCACCCGGGGCGCGGGGGAAGTTTTCGGGCGCTTTTGGGGCGGGATCGGGCGGCGCGTGGCGGGAGGATGACGAGCGCGCGGTCCCAAGGATGACAAAGATTATGGCTAGGAATAGTTCTGAAAGGAACATTTTGTCGATAACGAACTTTATGTGTAAGCGTTGAAAGTGTAATGCATTAATAGGGGTTTGTGGTTTTTGGTTTTCTATCACTCGATAGTAACGCATTGCTAAATATTTCACATGTAGCGTAGCATATATGTAATATTTTCACTGCCGTAATGTGGTTGAACTTGAGCTGTGTGTGTTGAAAGTTGGAAGGTAATTAAGAGTATTTAAAGGCCCGGGGTGGTAAGTCTGCGCCGCCAATATTAAATGTATTTCGTTGCCTGAGCTGAGGGCAATCCGTCGCAGCCATTTGTGCGAGAGTGTTTTCTCATTACGGATATGAGGGAGCGCGGTCAAACTTCATAGCAATAGGGTGATGGAGATGAATAGCTTTGCCAAGTAACATTTCAATTTTTCATTTAATTATACAAAAAAAAAATTATTTTGTTTTGTTTTTAATTTTGGTAATAGAAAATATTTTGGTAATTGTTTCATATTTTAAAAAACCAAAAAAAAAAAACCTCATTTGGTAATAAAAAAAATGGAAAATCGTAAGAAATAGCCAAAAATAAAATTTGTTTTTAAAGTCCAGCCCATGTTTCAAAAAATTAAAACAATAGCCATGTTACGAATTATTTTTTGAAGTGTTAAATAATATCTTATAAATAGTTATAGATCTGTTATATTTTGTGTGACACTTTTCTGTTATACAATTCGTAACATGGCTATTTTTTTAATTTTTTGAAACACATGCTATCATTTAAAACAAACATTTAATTTTGACCTATTTTTGCAACTCACCCTAAAAAATATATATATAAGTATATGAGTTATATGAACGTTAATCATAAAATAGACATTTGTAAAAATTACTTCAGTGAGAGAGCAATTAAATAAAAGAGATTATTAAGCAAATAATCATTTTTAACGATGTTTTAAGAAAACAATTTATGTTTCTATTAATTAAGAAAATAATATCATTTTCTTAACTATATGATACATTTGTTGACTAGTTTCTTAATTTTTGGAAGCGCTGGCGTTTTCTTAAAACATGGATAAGAAAATTGCTAAATACCATCTAAGGTAGAAATAGCCCATATACCATTAAATATCATAGTCATTGGATTGATTTTGAACAGCTAGAAACAGAGGGACGTAAATATTCTCCTATAAATGAAAGCATAATCTGTTTTATATAATGAAGTGAAAACGTAGAAAGCGTAAGAGATAGCGATTAAAATAGAATTTTCAACAAAAGAAACTATTGATCTCTCCATGTAGTATAAAGGTCCATCCAATTCATTCTAGATTAAGTAAGATCAAACACAAAAGTAGAACGATTTAGATTTCTCCAAAGTGATTTTATTGGCAACAAATGGCTTAACAAAGTAGGCGATAGCCTGGCTTTGAACGCAAGGGGTTGGCCATTCCCAACGATAGACCAAAAGTCTCGGACATGTCAACGTCATTAGGCTCCATACCATCCGGAAGCTCCCAATCAAAGCAGTGAACCAACTGCGCAAGAATGAATTTGATGGTAACAAGTCCCAAATGAATTCCAGGGCACCCTCGGCGGCCAGACCCGAAAGGAAGAAGTCGAAAGTCGTGCCCTCGTAAGTCGACACTATCATCAACGAATCTCTCCGGGTGAAATTCCTCCACATTGTCCGACCACACGCTCGGATCTCTCCCGATAGTGTAAGTGTTCACTATAATCCTCGATTTCCTCGGAATGAAGTAGCCTTCGATGGTGATGTCCTCGCGAGACTCGCGAGGAACAATCAACGGTGCAACCGGGTGTAGCCTGAAGCTCTCCTTTACCACCATGTCAAGATAATCCAACTTGTCCAAATCCTTCTCTTCCACCATCTTGTCCATCCCTATGACACTTTGTAGCTCTTGTTGGAGTCTTTTCATCACTCTTGGGTTCCTAAAGAGTTCGGATAATGTCCACAAAATCGACGTCGACGCAGTGTCAAATGAAGCCACAACCATGTCTAGTAAGATGGCTTTAACGTTGGTTCGATCGATCACGTAAACATGCTCATCTTGTGGATTGAGAGGTTGGTTCATAAGTGAAAGCAATACGTCAACGAAGTCCTTGTGATGGCGTTGTTGACCAGTTGGAGTTTGTTCATGCTCCGAGATAATATCTTCCATCAACTGGTCAATCTCCTTGCTAACTTTCTTTAAGCGCTTTGTAAGTCCCTGTAAGCAAATGAAATACCAAAATCAATCATTTTGTAGATTATAATAATTATAAAAAAAAAAAGTTATGATTGTTTGTAAAATGTGACTACAAAAAGATGGATTTTTTTGAGGGATTATTTGGGTATTATGAAAAACGGTGTTTAATTTGGTGTTTCTTGAAAACAGAGGGGCTTTTTTTTTTTTAGGGTTTTTCACGTTAATAAATTAAATAAAAAAACTATTACCTTAGTAAAAATTTAAAAAATATATATTGATAATTGTATCCCTATTTTATTCAATTTAATGTAATTTAACATGTTAGTTAATAAATTAATGAAAAAGAAAACACTATGTAAAATTTTTCAGTAGTTACAAAATTTACAGCTCATTCATTAGCTGTGAAAGGATTAAAAAACAAGACAAATTCGAGAGGTCTTTTTTCTTTAGCAAATAAATCCGAGAAATCTACATCAAAGGCCGGCCCTTCTATGAGACTACTTAATTTTTTTCTTACTGGCTCACTTCTAATAAGGATTAAAAAATAAAAAGTATGTCGGATGAGATTGGATACAAAAATCTAATTAATAATTTTTTGCATCTTAGAAGGCAAGAAAATAAATTCTGAACAGGCATTTTGTGTTAATTTTTTCTTGTATTTTTTGCATGTTTGTAAGGTTTTAGGAATGGAGAAACACAACTTGTATGAATAGAAAGTGACAAAGTGAAGGAGCTGCATATTGTAGTGGAAATGCTTCTAAAATTTCATTTGGCCTTTTTTTTTCCATTAAAAATATGATGACTGAAAGTCGTAATTTTTCTATTTTAAAAATATTATTTTATTGATATTCTTTTTTTTTTTTTTATAATAGACCTCATTTATAACTCTTGGTTATAGTCCCAAAATAAATTAGGCCGGCCATATCAACATCTATAGAGATATATATTAGTTTACAATAACATCCTATATATATATATAATCTTTAGCACTCCAAGAAACAATTATAAATCTAACCATTGGGTAAAATACAATACAACCCACTACATACCGCAAATCAGATCCCATGTGATAGCATCGAAATCATCGGATCACACAACCCTCAAGCTACTCTCTTATATATTAATGGGTCAATTACGTCCATAAACCTTTTTCTTTTTTTTTATTTCTTTTTTTAAATTGTAGCTCATATTTTAAAAAATTAAAAAAAATATATAGTCTAGTTTACAAATAAGATACATAAAAGAACTTCATACATAAAAGAACTTCACCCATTATAGCTATTCGACGATTATTTTCTTAATAATTACAAACATCAATCATACTTTTAAGGAGGGTTTTAAAGAATGTCTCATTGTTGGTAAATGATAATCTATATCCTATTTATATTTACACTACAAACATAAGTGCAAACAAAGAGAACACACTACTTAGGGCATAAATTATTAAGTAACACAAAAAAATGACCATGTTTTGCAATTTCCCCTACTTTTTTTAAAACCACCTAATTAAAATTCTAATTTTCGTATATTAGTTAGTTTCACAAATTAATTTCAATGACTAATTTCGGTACAACCAACTGCTTAAAACAATTGATAAGTAATAATAGACAAACCTGAAGGTCAAGTGCTCCAAGATAAGGGACGTAATCAGCTAGATTGAAAGCACCAACCAGATCAGTTGCCTCCTTAATGATTCCCTTCAAATCATACTTACTATTATCCTCAGCACTCTTTCCCAACACCATTCTATACGTTATGCCCTCAACGAGCTCGCCCACCTTCGCACTCACATCCACCACCTCACGCCCCGCCGCCGCGGCCCCCTTCAGCCGCGCCACCACCGCCGCCACCGCCGCGCCCCGCAGCGGCGCGAACGACTCGGCCTTCGACACGCTCATCAGCTGCTGCGTGCACACTCTCCGGACGCTCCGCCAGTAGGGGCTGTACTCGGAGAAGGCCATCCCCTTGCTGCCGTAGGACACGTGCTTGGAGGCCTCGATGAGGGGCCGGCTCGCGAAGACGGCGTCGTGCGTCCTGAGGAAGAGCTCGGCCGCCCGCGGGGACGAGACCACCACCGCAGGGACGCGGCCGAGCCTGAGGGACATGATGGGGCCGTGCTTGCGGGCCAGGGCCTGGAGGCCGCGGTGCGGCAGGCTCGTCAGCATGTGGAGGTTGCCGACGATCGGCAGCGCCCGCGGCCCCGGCGGGAGTTTTCGGGCGGCGCGTGGCGGGAGGATGGCGAGCGCGAGGGCACCTAGGAGGATGACAAAGACTGTGGCCAGGAATAGCTCTGAGGGTATCATTTTGTCTTTAACGAACTTGCTATAAGTGTTGAAAGCGTAATGTATTAATAGGGGTTTGTGTGTGTTGGTTTTCTATCAACAAATCGTACGGTCCAGATTGATTAGATGCGTCGGCGCTGCTCTAATATCAATCCATAGTGACGCATTACGATATATATATATATATATATATATATATATATATATATTTATATGTCATAGAGTGTGTGTATATTTCGATGCCGTAATTGCCGAGGGTGGTCAAGTCTGCACCAATTTAAGTATTGCCAGAGGACAAGTCGCCGCAGCCATGTGCGAGTGTGTTTTGGTCAAACTGCTATAGGGTGGGTGATCGAGCTGAATAGCTTTTGGTCATGCTTGTTTACAGTAACATCTGTGTTTTTCATTTGAATAGACAAAAATTTTATTTCGTTTTGTTTTTTAATTTTCGAAATAGAATTTTTTTTGGTAATTGTTCCGCAAAAAAAAAAAATCTCATTTGGTAAAAACAAAACATATAAGTATCCGAATTATATGAACGTTAATGATAAAATCGAATTATATGAACGTTAATGATAAAATAGACATTAGTCGATCACTCTAAGTTGGGAAGGATAAAAAGATTTAATTGAGTGAGTGAGTAATCTTTACAATACATTATGTGCCACAGGCGTTTCGCGGCCGTTTCGCAGCGTTTTTTACAAGCGATTTCGGGGGTTATTTTTATTTATTTTTTTTTTTTGCGTTTTTTGGCGTTTCATTCGTCAGGTTTCACAAGTCAGAGGCCCTTTTTTTTTTTTCTTGGGAGAATATTATAACTAGTCCTCTTAAATTAGATATTTACAAATCTAATTTCTATATTAGGGTTTTTACATTAATATTCTATAAGGTGTGTAATTACTAAAGAAGACTCTAGACCAGGTTTTAAAAAATAACTCAATTTTAGAAATGGATATTACCCAAAAAAATTCAAAACAAAATTCCTATTATTATGGGATTCAAAAATAAAAAGGTATGCTAATGAATAAATACTAAGAATTGTTAATATTATAGTCACGGTATATTATCTCGAAATTGATTAATAATAGGAATTGATTAATACTAGGAATTGATTAATATTATCTCAGAAAAATATTATAGTTACGGTATATGTAATATTTCTTGATTAATAAAATATTTACAGTGTTTCTGATATGATATTGCATTTAAAATAACTACAGAATTTGTTGTTTGGAAGTATGATATATATCAATCAATATATTATTTATTGAATATCTCGTTAGCATTGGGATGGAAACTTCACCTAACAAGCATTTTCCATTAAATTTGTTGAGTTTAATGTGTGATCTATAGTAGTTTTGGTTTATATAATATAATATTTTATCATATTGATATTGTTCATATGTGAAACATATTTTTATATTTACAGTATTTACAACATGTACATTATAACATTGACAATATTATATTTGCAGCATAATATGTTATTGATGTGGTCAATTTAAAAAACTCGTGAATTTAGGATTTGTAAATGTATTATTTCCTAGTAAATATAAGACTGATTGTAGATTCATATGCGACAGATGTTTCATAATTAATTGAGAAAGTTTTCCTCGATAAATGTTGTAGTTACAGTATATGTAATATTTATTGGTTAATATATTATAGGTGAATATGATATTTACACTTAGCATATGAATACAAATGACAAGGAATAACAAACCAAAATCTGAGATAGGTAATGGATATTCCTTTTAAGGGTAATTGGTATTTCTTTTAAGGGTATAATTAAAGTCAATTGGGTAATGGGTATTCCTTTTAAGGGTATAATTGTAATTAAAAAAAATCTAAAATCTAATTAAGGAATGTTAGAATATTTTTGTAAATTTCTAATTTCGTCAAATATTTTTGTAAATATCATGTCTATGGAATATAGATGTGTAATTTTCACTTTTTTGTTCTTCGCTTCCCTTTTCCTTTACCCACTCTAGCCACCTCCCCGCTTTTTTGCGTCCCCCGCACACTTCTTCAGAGCGTGCCTTCCACCTCATTTCCATGGCCTACGCCGCCACGGCTAACTCCGTCGTTCATTCCCCGGCCCGATTTTGCTGCAGTTCTGTTGTCCACTTTCACGGCGTACCTGTCGTCTGCCGTTCGCCATTGGGAACGCCGCATTGCACCCCGCCTCAGAAATTGCGCCTTCGTCCCGCTCCTCTCTGCTCCCATTTGCTGCCATGTGGAATTTCAAACTTGCTGGAAACGGTTTTTTTTTTTTTTCTGGAAATGCTTATGCTTATAAAGATTGGAAACTCAATGACTAAAATTTCTGGGTCTAAAAAATTGATCTCCATGGCCTTAGAAGATTTATGAACTAGCACGGCTTCTATTTTCCTCTCATAGCAAGCTACAACTGAACAAACAAAACACCAACATTAGCAGATAACTCAAGCCAAATACTTACGGTAAATAAGATTGAAGAGTGTGATAAGCAATATTCACAAACTAATTCCACATAAGCTTCCACTAATTAGAACACAATAGTCTTGTCTCAAAACTCCACAATAATAATGAAGACTTCTAGATTATACTCTTATTTTTCATTGAAAAAAAAACCTCCTTTGCTCTTATATCACAATTTAGTCCCCATTTCATATTTCTCAGCACATCACGATAACAAGTACCACTAATCAATCAAAATCACCAAGCCATCATTTGACCATGATAGCAAATAAACATATATTTGTAAGTGTATAGATGCATCTACCTTGAGGTAAAAGATAAGAATTTGAAAAGTATCACAAAAAAGAGATTACTTATTGTAAGGAAGTTGAACTTAATTTTGCTTTCACATGTGATTGAGAAACTGACCAAACAATTGCCGATCAGTAAAAAAATGTATCAATTGCCCACTGATAAAAGAGATTTAAAAACCACTCCTAACATCCAAAAAAAAAAAGGAGGAAAATTTTGTCACACAGCCTATGACTCAAAATAAAACGAAAAAAAAAAATTCTTACTCAAGTGTGCCTAATTTTTTCCCAAAATGTTTATAGAACAACAAGTCCTTAGAAATCATGTTGACTAAAACCAAAAAAAAAAACAAAAAAAAAACAAAGTTTATTGTTAATATTAGTTTAGAAAACCAAGCATATTACTCATTTGAGCGCCTTAACTTTACACCCCACAAATACTATTTTGGTCAACTCTTAAAGTTTCTATAACTGTGCTATTTTTTCTTTGGACTTTGCTTACGAGTTGCTATATATGAACAAAACAAGACCCTTTATATAACTCTTATTGGTGAGGAGACATGATCTCTAAAATGAAAATAACATTGCCATCATATACTTTTTATAAACAAGTTTGATAAAACCAGATAATCTTTTATCCAAATATTTTTGCAGAACTTTAAAATCTAACCCATCTATGTATGCACATATTTTGTTTAAAATCAAAACCTCATAACACTGACAACTTGGGTACTTTCATCTTTAATGTGTTGGCCAGCGTCATATCATTGTAGATAGTATTTTTATTTAAGCCTTATTTTTTTTATCCTCCTTTTTTATTCTTGTTATAGTTTAGTTTCATGGAGCTTACACTTCTTTAAAACAAACCTTGTTGTTTGGCTCTGTTTTTCCTTATTTTGTCCACATTACTTCAGCTGTTGATCCAGTGACTTTAATCACACTATTATACCATCGAATCAATTTACTTACCAAATTTAGCAGCAGAGATGATATAATTGTTCAAAAAAAAAAAATTGGACGCCTTGCACTCATTACTTTCGAGTTCTAAAAGCAAGAAAATACAAGAATTGCCTTGTGAGTCACAAAAGAATAACAATGCTCAATTATTATTGTCAATCCTCTTTTAAAATAAATTTACAGTTACCAAGCGCTTCATTCTCAAATAATAATCTACTTTCATTTTAGAAAATACCTCGTCAATTTGCTAAAGCATTAGCTGAAACTAACGACCTTTTCGATGTCAAAATCAAGACGCGGCTTGACGTTTACTCTGTTTGGCTATACTGCTCCCTAGATGGTTCGCTATATTTATCAGATGGTTGGAAACAAATAATCAAACAACACCGTTTGAAAGCAAGAGATAGGCTTTCCTTAATGTGCAAACAAGACATGTCTCTCCTCTTGACCATATTTGACAAATCAGGTGCTGAGAAACAATACAAAACCCTATTCCTCACACAAGATAGCAACCCTATCATTAAATTTTTCATTGACCGTTAATGTCACTATCTTAGTATTGTATAAATTACATTTCATTTTCTTTACAAGTTGAAAATCTTCAATATTTGTTTGAACAAGCTCTAAATTTTGATTCATAGTTTGTCATCATCATTGTTTTTCAAGCTTAAACAATACCCAATATAAAGGCTATAAATTTTTTTCCTTCCTATTTAACGCCGTGCAAAGTAACAAAATATAGTTAGAATTTTTTAAATAATAACTTAATATTTGAATAGTTGAGTCATTTTCTTAAAATATGTTATTTGAATAAGTCATTTTGCTAATAGGCTCTATAATTTAAAACAAATAAAATAAAAAATAAAAACGCATACACACGGACACGTCCACACGGGCACACAGACCTTCGCGGGGATTAGTGGAAAACTTTTGAAGTTCAAAGTCAAAAGTGAACAAGTACAAGATTTGAGGGATCATTTTGAAAACTTTCCAAAAACTATTGCCTAGTTTTACCAAAAGACCACTCACTCAGTCGTCTTCTTATTTCGTCAAACAAACAGACTCGAAACGTTCTTGCCTTATCCTGCGCATACCCTGCTTATCGTGCGCACACGCATAAACCGTCGCTACCCATTCTCACAGTCCGTTGAAGCTCACAACTTTCGGTCCCTATCACTCACCATCGTTCCCAAACAGAGAGTCTCTTCGTTTCAGAGGTCAGTACTTCTCTGTATTCATGCTGATTTCCAATACCCAGATTGTGATAAAAGATTTGGAAATTAGGATTTTTCGTATTCAAGTCTTCGAGTAATTTGGTGAAACTGTCATCGTAGTGTCATTGTCGAAATCAGAGTTGCGAGTACGTGATAAATTCCGATTTTGAGGGGTTTGGACTCGATTGAAAATGAAGATTAAGATTTTGTTTGCGTGAATTTGTTTGTTAATTGGACAAAGAGTTCAGGTGCTTTGAAATGAAGTTGGTTAAAGAAAATTTCCCATTCTTTGATTGTTTATACACTTTCTTGAGGATTACGAGTGGTGTTCAAGAAAAGTGGGGTTGAATTCTTGATGGGTTTTTGAGATTGAGGTGATTGATTTGATTGGGAATTTTTGTGATATTGCCCGGGATAGGATAATGGAAACCCTGGGTTCGGATGGTTCGATTTCGAAGCGTTCATTGAGAAAGAAGACGGGTCTGCGGAATTACGATGAGAATTTGATGGATGAGCTCTTTGAGAAGCATCTTGGTGGTACTTCGAAGAAAAGGAAAAGGACCAAGGAGGATTTGGAGAAAGAGACCAAGACCGAAGCGATGATAGCCCTATGTCTTGGTTTCCCGATTGATGCGCTGCTTGAGGACGAGATTCAAGCTGGGGTGGTGACAGAGTTGGGTGGCAAAGAGCAGAATGATTATATAGTTGTGAGGAATCATATACTCGCGAGATGGAGGGATAATGTTAGAGTTTGGCTTTCGAAGGGACAGATTAAGGAAACTGTGAGTAGTGAGTACGAGCATTTGATATCTTCGGCATATGATTTTCTTCTGTACAATGGGCATATAAATTTCGGGGTTTCACCGTCGTTTATGGCTCATATGCCAGGGGAGACAAATGAAGGATCTGTCCTTATCATTGGTGCTGGGCTTGCTGGCTTGGCAGCGGCAAGGCAGCTCTTGTCCTTTGGTTTTAAGGTGATTATTCTAGAAGGTCGGAATCGGCCCGGTGGAAGAGTTTATACTGAAAAGATGGGGCAGGAAGGTAATTTTGCTGCAGTGGATCTTGGTGGCAGTGTTATCACCGGGATACATGCTAACCCTCTTGGTGTTTTGGCTAGGCAACTTTCTATTCCGCTTCACAAGGTGAGAGATAATTGTCCCTTGTACAAGCCAGATGGAGCACCCGTTGATAAGACAGTTGACTCCAATGTCGAAATTATCTTCAATAAGTTGCTTGACAAGGTAATGGAACTCAGAGAAATTATGCGTGGATTAGGGCATGATGTTTCTTTAGGTTCAGTTTTGGAGAGACTCGGACAGCTGTATGCCGTTGCTAAAAGTAGTGAGGAGAGACAACTTCTTGATTGGCACCTTGCAAATTTGGAGTACGCAAATGCAGGATGTCTTTCAGAACTTTCAGCTGCCTATTGGGATCAGGACGACCCTTATGAAATGGGTGGGGACCATTGTTTTCTTGCTGGAGGTAATTGGCGATTGATAAACGCCTTGTGTGAAGGACTTCCAATATTCTATGGAAAAACTGTGAACGCCATTCGTTATGGGGACGAAGGTGCTGAGGTGATCGCAGGGGATCAAGTATTTCATTCAGACATGGTCTTGTGTACTGTGCCTCTTGGAGTTCTGAAGAAAAATGCTATTAAATTCGAACCTGAGCTGCCCCAACGGAAGCTTGAAGCAATTGAGAGGCTTGGATTCGGACTGCTAAATAAAGTTGCTATGGTTTTTCCTCATGTTTTTTGGGGTGAAGAACTCGACACATTTGGATGTCTCAATGAACACAGCTGTAAACGCGGAGAATTCTTTTTGTTTTATAGTTACCATACTGTTTCTGGTGGTCCTGCTCTTATTGCGCTCGTGGCTGGGGAAGCTGCACAAACATTTGAATCCACAGATCCAGCAATTCTGCTCCATCGAGTTTTAAGCGTCCTCAGAGGTAAACATCTCAATATTTCCTCTTCCTTTTTCGCTTGCTCACTTCTGACAACTTACATGAAGTCTACCTTCTTGTGCATGTCTATTTCGTCACAGGTATATACAGTCCTAAAGGCGTTGAAGTGCCTAATCCTGTTCAGACAATATGCACAAGGTGGGGCAGCGATCCTCTTTCGTACGGCTCGTACTCTCATGTCAGAGTGCGGTCATCTGGATCTGATTACGACATACTTGCTGAAAGTGTCGGAAATACTCTATTTTTTGCTGGTGAGGCCACAACTAGGCAATATCCAGCCACCATGCATGGGGCTTTCTTAAGTGGATTGAGAGAAGCTTCTCGCATATACCAAGCCGTGAGGGTTCTTCGGCAAAACAATCCTGGGAAATTTGTGCCGAGGAATGTTGGACCAACCAATGATGTGCTGGCGGATCTTTTCAGTAATCCAGATCTTGATTTTGGAAACTTCTCATTTGTATTTGATCCTTTTGCAGAAGACCCAAGATCACTGGGGTTACTGCGAGTTAACTTTGACGACCACAAAGACACTCATCAAGAGACGTTGCCAAACGGGTTCCGGGATTCCTTGGACTCGCCCTTGCAGCTTTACACTTTAATAACTCATGAACAGGCAAAAGAGCTAGAGCAGGTCACTGGAGGAGATGAAAGTAGGTTGTCGTACTTGACCAAAACTCTTGGCTTGAAACTGATGGGATCGAGTTCCGTAGGTAGTATAGGAAACTCCTTGATAACTAGCATAGCTAGTGCAAGAAAAGGCAGGGGAAGAAATCAACCATTTGCGTGGCAGCCATAAGTAGTTCGGATATGATGTTAATTCAGGACCTCAACTTTCTGCCATTCCCATCCCGTGTTTTCAGCGGCTAGATTTTTTTTTCTTAGGTCCTAACTTCTGTAAATAACCCGTTGAGGTAGGTTATTCATTTGACTTCAAGAGAAATTGGTTCTCTCGGATCTTGGACTGGACAACAGCCAGTTTGTTGACATTTGGAAAATTTTTAGCTTGACATTGACCAACTTGGTGGCTAACTAGCGAGCCCTCAGCCAAATCATCTCTGGCTGTAGAATTTTGTATAGGTCAAAAAACTTGTACCCATGTTAGATTGGAGAAGCAATGAAAGTAGTTCATGGAATTCTTTCAATGCCATGTATTTTCTATCATGGTTTTCTTTTTCCCTTTTGGGTTCTGCGAATATAATCTCTTGTAGGTGTAGCTGTTATCTGTTAAACGCTGTAGTTGTATATGTAGTCTTTAAAAATAAAAAAAAAAAAAGCTTTTGCAAAAATCAGAAAGTATTTTAGAAAATAAGACATTGACAGCGAAAGTAGAATTTTAAAGCTGTGAAGCAAGACTTTACAAAACACCAGTTCTACTAGCATTATTACAAAATTTAGAAGCAGCAATTCTGAAGCATCATAAAGGCTGGACCTGTTAGTTGACAATTTATTAAAAGTGGTTTTAATGTGCGTGCATATATACTTGTGTTTATGGTTGAACTGACATTTTTTCATGTATTTTATGAGGTCATGTAAGAATGCACTATAATCTTCTTTCCAAAGATACACACATCTTTAGAATTCATATCCAGGCTTGGGAACTTGAATGATAAAGCTCAATTCTCATTTTCTGTTTGCTTATTGGAGATGTGATACCATTTGTTACAGCCATCGGAAGTTAGATTAATAGCAATATGGCACTTCTTGAGCATCTGGAATCTGTAGGTATTGAAACTCTTTGCTTCTAAGAAAGTAAAACTTTTTGCTGTTCCATTCATAAGCTACACCCAACAAGTCAAGTTTAAGAATATGGTTTCTATATGATATGCTCTGGATATGGTCATGATGAAGCCAGAAGACATGAAACGCTTGACCGGGGCATTTGCCAAAATTCTTGGAGCTAATTTCAAGTTATTGGAACTGCAGCATTTTCGTCGTCGTTTCTGTTGTACTTTTGTTGCCATCGTGTCGGTGAACTGTTTTATTCGTCTTCTGTTACAATAGGGAACGCTTCTGATAGCTGAAGTAGTGGCATCAACGGGTATAAAGTAGAGCCAATTCCTCGTCTTTCATGCCATGATACGGTTAAGTTGCACCGAATTCGAACCTTCAAGCACCGCTATTGACTCAGCTATGGGGCCAAAAGTAAAAGCGCTTATTGGGGAGAAAATGAACTTAATTGTGTTTAGATTCATTCACCAAACCAATTTCCAGCACAACTCCTGGATAAGCCTCAAGAGGTCTGTCTGACCACAGAAAGCTTTACATAATTCAGACATATTATGATAAACTTAGGATGACAGATCATTTGAAGATGTCACTTTTGCAATTGATTTCCTTTCTGTTGTAGCTCACCTTTTAAGCAATGTAACTGGCGATTTTCGCCCCGTGGGAAACTATCATTGACGGGGAAATTGATCCTTGCTGTCCACTTTCTTGGCTCCGGCTTAAACATGTTCTTCAATCTACAAAAACACAGTAAATTTGAAGCATTTGAATCCATCCAACCACGGTTCTATTAAACCGATGACTGACTCCAAAGTTACATTTAAGCAACATCATTCATTTTACATACAGATCATGATCATCAATATACAACATAGTTGTCAACTTTTATGCTTCTCCATATAAGATACAAGTTCACTTTAGGCTTCTTAGGTTTTGTGTCGAGTTGGTTTTTGTAGTTCTCTGACTCAGTTATTGTGCTACTCTTGTTTAGTTGTTTGTGTGTGTGTGTGTTGTATTTTTTTTTTTTTTTTTTGTCGGGTTGGTTGTTAAACTGCTTAGAAAGAGACTCCAAGCATACAATAACCACCACCAAAAAAAAAAAATATATATATATATATATATATATATATATAGCTCGTAATACTTTGGGTTTAGCTGACCCCTCAAAAAAAATTGTAGCAGAGGAACAAACGGCACTTGAAGCGCCAAAATAATAAACGGCACCGTTTAGATGTAATATAAATGGTTAAAAATTGCGGTGAGCGTGGATCGAACACGCGACCTTCAGATCTTCAGTCTGACGCTCTCCCAACTGAGCTATCCCCGCTTTTTTCCAAATGCTTATTTAATGTTTTAATATATTTATAAACAAGTTAGTAAGATCTCCTACGTTATGGGAAAAAGTATCCAAGCTGGGAAAATTAACGAGAATATTTAAGGAATAAAAACAAACTAACTGGTAGGAGTATAAGAAAAACGACCAAATCAAATAAAACTAATCGATTTGGTTCCGTTTAAAAGATTAAAGATTTGAATTGCTAATAGGTTTAATAACGTATATGACTGTTTGAGGTTATTTATCAGAAAAATTTACACGTATGCTTATGTGCACTTCTTTACTTGATTTTGTTTGCGCGATTCTACATTGTACAAATTTATTCTAGAGGGTTTTTTAGTAGTTCTTTTTTATTGAATCCAGTTCATTTTTTTTTTGTTTGTGTCTCTTGTCACTTCAATTAATGTTTGGTACACAAGTATAACTAGTTAAGAGTAATGCTACACATACTAATTTTTTTTATCAATTTTTTACTACAAACTCATGTCATACTATTATTGGTGAGTGTTTATCACCTTGGTAGAAAGATTTGATATTTAGCTAATCAAAATATGACACATAAGTTGATATTAAAAAATTATTTAAAAAGTTGGTATGTCTTGCATTTTTCATTAGGTTAATATAAAATAGAGTAGTTGTTTAATTAGCAATACAAATCCTGAAAAAAAAAAAAAAAAGAATTTGAATACTCTTGTCAAATATCAATGCTTTAACTGAAATACAAAAAAAAAAAAAAAAGAAGAAGAAGATTCAAATCCATTTACTATAGTAAAAAGTAATTTTTTTCAATTCTTAATACAAATGTTCTCTCTTACGATCGCAATTTAAATACTAAAAAAAAATTATATACAAGCACTAGTTTGGATTCAACATTTTATCAAACAATAACTCATATCGAAATAATTTAAAACTTTTATTTGGATTGCTATTCAAACGACCCCATGTCAAATATAAGACCATCTCCAATGCTAATGCCAATGCCAATGCTAAATTTGGCACCAAAAAGTGAAAAAATACCAAATATAGCATTGATATTCAATTTTTACTCCAATGCACTCAATTAGCATTATCAATGCTATATATTATTTTATTATTTTTTAGGTGTAGAAAGAGTGGTTACATAATTTAAGAAGTTGTTTAGATACAGATTTAAACAAAAAAAAAATTATAACTTCACTCACTTATTAGCGAGTAAAAATCACTTTTTCAAATTCTCATATAAATTTTTTCTTTCAAATCTCAATTGAAATAGTGCAACAAAATAACAATTTAACCCATTGTTTGCGGCAGCCCCCTTGATTGGCTTAAACATTGAAATGTTTTCATTCTCTTTTTTTTTTTTTTTTTACTTTCCTGATCGCAGTGCAATATGTTTAAATCTCAATTATTTAATTTACATCGAAATTTAAAAAGTCAATAATATTCTAAATTACTCATTTGAATAGTTTCCTCAAATAAAGTAAATTTATAATTTAAGTACAAACTTTTGACTTTTTCAAGTCAAATCAGAATGATCAAAATATTTTTACTTTAAGACCTAAGGAATCCAAAATACATTTTACTGCAACAGATAACTTGAATTCAACTTTTTGTTAATATTAACTGTAGCAAGAGGTTATATAAACTTGAAACTTTTTCATTCAGACAGCGTTCCAAATAGGAATAAAAAAAAATCTAGCTTCCACATTAACTATTATTTCCCTCTCCTTGAGCACCGTGAGATCAAATCTCAACGGTCGTGATTCACGCAAATCATTGTTGAAAACTAACAACACACCATTCTATCAGCTCCTCCCTGTTTCCGTCACGTAAAATTCTCAGAACTTTCACTCCCGCATTTTTCAGGCATTTTCCTTTTTATTTTATTTTATTTTAATTTTAATTCTATTTTCCCAGTTTGACTTGCGAGGCACGAGACTGAGTCTTCTTCGAAGCCACAAACATGTCAACCGTAGAACCAAGACTCACCTAAACACAGACACTCCTCTCTCTCTCTCTCTCTCTGTAGAATCGCATAGTCATAGCTCGATCTTCACTTTCCCGGCGAGAGAGAGAGGAGAGGAGAGGAGAGAGAGAGAGAAATGGAGTCCGATCACCAACCTCAGATAAAAGGGGTTGTGATAATCTCTCTCCCACCACCGGACAATCCATCGTTGGGCAAAACCATCACAGCTTTCACTCTCTCCTCCGACACGCGACAAACCCATCAAAACCAAACGCACCAGAACCAGACCCAAACACAAACCCAAACCCATGTCCCGACGACGACGCAACAGCCCCGACAAAACCCACGGCTCCGATTCCCGTTCCCGAGGCTCAGGCTCTCTCTCGGAGTCCATAGAAAGCTCGTCGTCGCTCTGGGCATTTCGCTCATCGCTCTGGCTCTCTTCGGCCGCGCCTTTCCCAGAGTGGCCGAGGAGCTTCGCAGGTCAAACGACGACGACGATGAAGGACCACAGTCGTTTCTGTTCCCTCTGTATCCCAAGCTCGGCGTTCGTGGGAAGAATCACGTTGAGCTCAAGCTTGGGAGGCTTGTGGGTTTCGATAAGGACAGTGTTGGGTCTCAGCTCGGTGATGGGTTCGAGGCTAGGAATGTGAACAAGTTGGCTGCTTCTTCGGCCAAAGATGACTCGTCGGCCATTTTTCCTGTCAGAGGCAATGTCAATCCAGATGGGTAATTGAGAAAATCGCATTTTTGTTTTTCATCGAATGGTTTGAGTTTTTGCTTCACTTAATCTTCACCAATTTGGAGTGATTATTAGGAAGGTGTAATTCAGATAGTTTTTAACAATACTTTACGGAGACTGTCAAGTAGAGTAGATCAAACGATGTTAATAAAAAGAAATTGGATTGATAGTGTGCAAAAGATAGAAACTGGGGAGAGAGTTTTTGCATTATATATTTTTGATAACTCAGTGTTATGTCATGATTTCTTGTTAGTTTTTGGGGTGTTGACTAATTCTTTTAATGGTCTATATAGGTTGTACTACACATACATTCTTGTTGGGAATCCTCCAAGACCTTATTATCTGGATATGGATACCGGGAGTGACTTAACATGGATCCAATGTGATGCGCCGTGCACGAGTTGTGCTAAGGTAATGTCTGGTCAGATTCAAAAGTATTTGGGGAAGATAGTAAAATTTGATGTTTTATGTGAATTTGAGATCAAAAGGTTTGTTGTCGATCTAATGCATATAGTTTATGTAGGGACCGAATCCTTTGTATAAACCGAGCAGAGGTAATATAGTGCCTTATAAAGACTCGTTGTGCACGGAGATTCAGAGAAACCAGAAAGGTGGTTATTGCGAAACATGTCAACAGTGTGACTACGAGATTCAATATGCGGATAGTAGCTCATCCTTGGGGGTTCTCACGAAAGATGGGCTACGTTTGATGATGGCAAATGGTTCACTGACTAATATCGATGTCGTTTTTGGGTATTGCTCAATACCCAACTCCCAAATTGTTAAGATTTTGGCATTTTGTGTGTTAGGCTTGCTGATCGTGAAACTCGTTTTTGCTTTAGGTGTGGGTATGATCAGCAAGGCTTGCTTTTGAACTCTCTGGTGAAGACAGATGGTATCCTTGGCTTAAGCAGGGCCAAAGTTAGTTTACCGTCCCAATTAGCCAGCAAAGGGATCATTAAGAATGTGGTAGGTCATTGTCTCACAGCTAACGCAGATGGTGGCGGATACATGTTCTTAGGTGATGATTTTGTACCACATTGGGGCATGTCTTGGATACCTATGCTTTACAGCCTTTCAACGTTAGTACACCTTTTTTTGCTTTTAATTATTTTACTTTTTGTCATTGGTTTAGAATTTAGCTTAAAGATATGTTAATGTTCTAATATTTGGGGGGCGTTGTGTTAAGGAAACAATATTCTGACCCATGAAATACATTCATTCTTCCATGAAATGTTTTGTAATTTAGCTAAGAGGTCGATACTGTGCTTCTGTTATATCTTTCTCTATTTTTCTTTTATTTGGGGGGGGGGGGGGGGGGGAGTGGGGGTGTGGGTGGTGGGGTGGTGGAGAAACTCTCTAGATTCTGCACTTTGTTTAGTTCTTTATTTCTTTTTGTCTATTTGAGATCTCAAGTTATGCTGCTTAGCTCTGCCATACGAACTTGCTTTTCCTTCTTTCTATGTAGGGATTTTTACCATTCAGGCATAGCAAAAATAATATATGGAAGCAGCGCACTAAATCTTGGAGGGCTGGGCAGGAGGGTTGGACAGGTAGTGTTTGACAGTGGGAGTTCCTATACATACTTTACAAAAGAAGCATACTCTGATCTGATCACTTCTGTAAGTGCGCTTAATTCACATCCATAAAAGAAAAAGATGAATGAATTCATATGCAACACTCGCATTTGTTGTGCTGATTATTCATTAACCATGTGTGCAGCTCGAAGAAGTTTCTGCATTGGGGCTTGTACAAGATTTATCCGATCCATCCTTGCCCGTTTGTTGGAAAGCTGAAACGCCACTCAGGTATGACAATGAGAAGCAAATCGGTCATATCTAGAGGCAACTCAAATCACCAATTAGTGAAAAAAAAAAAAAAAAAATTCCGGCTACCCTTGTCCTACACTTTTAAGTGGTACTAATTATAGTGTCAATAAAAAAAGCTTTTTTTTTTTTTTTTTCTTAAATCTAATGCCATTTTAGAGCCTAAATATAATAAAACTCTCTTGATCATTTTTTTACCCTAAAGCATGAAAAAATTCCTCGGAGAAGAAAGAAAGAAAGATTTATTTTACTTCTTCCTCTCACAATAATGTAACTTACAAGAGAAACTGTTGGCTTGATATTTTCGTTTAATAGCTTGTCCACATGGCATGCAGATCTGTTGCCGATGTAAAGCACTTATTCAAGCCTATCACTCTACAGTTCGGGAGCAAATGGTGGATTATCTCCACTAGGTTTCAAATTCCTCCAGACGGTTATCTGATTATTAGTGTAAGGACTTCTAATTCATTCACGTCTTTGACTCTCTTACAATTAAATGTGGTTCAAATGGCTTTTATTGCGTAACGCTAAGACTCGAATCTCTGGCAGAACAAAGGCAACGTGTGCTTGGGCATTCTAGATGGTAGCAAAGTACATGATGGATCCACAACCATACTTGGAGGTATTTAATTTAAGCTAATGACATGCTTCGAATAAGTTCTTCCCCTAGTCATCCGGAACTTTGAGTTCGGATTTCCAATGGATGATTAGTTATACATCTTGGCAGTTTTAGTATCGATTTCGACATTAGCATCACTTTATAGGAAGCTCGGTATAGATATCGATTAAAAGTACTAAAAGAAATATTTCAAAGAAACATAGAATTAAGTGTCACTGCATGTTCTTTCGATATTGCAGAAAAAGATTTTATAGTTGTGGAATTTGATCGTTTTGAGAGAGAATATATTTGAGCGGGAGAATATCGATATTTAAATTCCGCATATACTAATGAATTCTATGATATGCAGATATATCACTTCGTGGACATCTTGTGGTATATGACAATGAAAATCACAAAATTGGATGGGCAAATTCAGACTGTGCCAAGCCAAGACGATTCACAAGTCCTCCATTCTTTGAGTGATTGATCATATATATATGCACACAAGTTACGCTCAAAATGATATACCTATCCTAACCATTTGTTCATAATCGCCTTTACATTTTGAATCAAAAAATAAAATATGAAAAAAAAAATGACACATTAGAGTGTGAAAGAGAGCGAATTATTAACTTCTGTGATATCTGTCAACTATATACTCTATATACTATAATGGAAACTACTCTTGTATATATAATATCGCATGTTTTTGGACCAGCAAAATGAGTGAAATATATATACTTAAATGTAGCTTATGTACTATTTGCACAAGACCACTACACAATTTTTCTTTGCACAAAAGGTAGGTTTGTTGTAAAAAATATATATATATGTGATCAATCAAATCTTGTTTCTCAGCGCTGCATAGAAGAGAAGAGAAATGGTTGGCTATGTCACTAGCTTTAGAAAATTGCATTAGGAGACATTTTTAACCCAGAGAAACTGTGAGGAGTAGGCGTTAACAATTATTTAGCTCGTTTATATTTTGAAGACGACATATTATAGTCAACCTATATCTCCCATCAGATTTTATGTCCCAACTCCCCTAGAAACAAAATTAATTCATCTAATGAAAGCTATTAGCAGAAAGTTAAGTGACACAAGCTAAATTTTTAGTTCTACCAAGGGTTTCAATTTTTATAATATATATATATATATATATATATATATATATATATTACTATACTTACTAAGGCGTGAAAGGTTTCTTTCACGCCTTCAAAAGAAACGGCTCTAAAGGGGAATACACGTGCCGTCCCCCGCAGATGACACGTGACGTCCCTTATTTTTATTTTTTATTTTTAATTTTTGTTTTTAAAAAATTGCATTTAAGGGCCTATTTTGGGGGGTTTTGAGAAAATTTGGAGGTTTTTTTTTGTTGCAAATTTAAGTAGATTTTTTTGTAAATTCATAAATTTTGGAGGATTTTTTTTGTAAATTCTCTTTTTTTTTTTTTACTTTGTTTGTTTCAATCGTTACAACAACTATTTTTTTGATGAAATGATCTCAAAAAAAAAAACTTCTTGGCACAGTTGGTTTTAGAATATTACGTAACTATTTTTTATTTGTTTTGTTTGTTCTAAGCTTTTATTTTTATTTTTTAAGTTTGAAAAATTTTAAAAAAACCCTTTTATTTATATTAAATGATAAATTTAACCCCTTAATTATTTAAAATATCAAAAATATCAAAATTTTTTAAAAAACTTTAACAAAAATACACACACAGAGCGCGTGTATAAAAACTAGTATATATTAAGTAGCAAAAGGAGTTTGGGATGGGTTTCGTTAGTGTTTATAGCATTTTTGGGAGCCTTTATTAGGCGTTATTTCAGCATTTTTCCAGAAAAAACACATTTTATGGAGGCAAAAATAAAAAATTTTCCCCTAAAATTATGATTTCCGAGAAAAATGTAGGATCTGTTTTAATTTGTCCTTTGAATTTTAAAAACTGCAAAAAAAAAATTTATAACTTACTTTTTGGAAACAGGATCGTTTTTTCAGAGTTCTTTCTTCTCTCAGCCGAAACAATTATCTTTCTTAATCATGGCGTTCTCTCTCTTGGAGCAGATTTCTGTCTCTATTTTGGCCGTTTGTTTCCTTAGAAATAAAGAAAGGCTAACTTGTCTACCCCCATTGAAGCCACACACAAATCTGA
This sequence comes from Boehmeria nivea var. tenacissima, assembly GCA_018132145.1. Classification (NCBI taxonomy): domain Eukaryota; kingdom Viridiplantae; phylum Streptophyta; class Magnoliopsida; order Rosales; family Urticaceae; genus Boehmeria; species Boehmeria nivea. The sequence goes on from CM030882.1 coordinate 8,375,217, forward strand.
TTTACTTTGGTTTGCATCTTATTGATTGACATTTGAAATTTTCTAGTTCACTTACATGTTTGACAAAATGCTTTTTATGACTTTGACAAATTAATCCTCTTGATTATGGTATTAAACTTGAACAATTTTTCCTCTTGATAACGTTATATAACTTGTTGGAGCCCTTCTGAATTGCTTGTTTGATTTTATATCTTCTGAAACAAATTCAAATTTTAAAAATCTAACTCGTTAAAAATGGCAAAAATAACATTTCTAAAAAAAAAAAAACAAACAAACCAACCGAAGAGAACCTGAATGACATTAAAAGAATCAATTCAACAACTATTACATGTACCCAGATGATAATTTTCTTAAAATGAAAGCTGGGAAGATGACTCGTTCTATATATATATATATATATATATATATCAACAAAAATTATAAAATTACTTCATACTAACAAATATGTGGAAGACTAGAATCAACTAATCATACAAGCTTACAACTTTTTTAGAGGTGTTTATACCGCTTAGTAAGAAGGAATAGAGCAAACAATAATAATTTGAAAGACGAAAAAATAGGCACTAAGAAATCCACTCGATGGTATCAAATGGTTAACAATAAGTTGAATTGCCAAAATTAAAATCTGCACCTCAAGACATTACATACACCAGAATCTGTAGCTGAACTTCCCAACTGGAAGGAAACAGAAAAGATACATTTCTAAAGAGGGAAAAGGAGAAAAAGGAATGACTTAATCCATCTAGCTAGACATCATCACCTGCTCACTCGATTGCAGCGCTTGGTTGGCGAAAAATCTTACATCGACATCAGGATCCTCACTAAGCTCGACCAAACAGGGCCGGATCGTCTTCTCCACGACCTATGTTGTTCCACATTGCCAATTCCAAATCAGAAAACCAAGTTGAACAGTTATAATTTGAGGGGACAATCCTACAATTCTAGTTTTGGGGCCACGTGAGACAGAATGACATTTTGATGGTTATGTACACCATGTTATTCATTTATTTATTTGAATCCAAGAGAGAGACAGAACACTTAGATTGGTTTTCCCTTTCACACCAATTTGACATGAACAATTTTCTTTTCCTAACTTCGGTTAGCGCTAAGTACCAAATTATTCAACATCCAAAGTTATCGACACAACACGCCCATTGCTTATGGATCCACCATCACAACAATACGTACTTTTCCCAAGTGTATCTGATGTGTGTATACGTGTGTTTCTGTGTCAGCCAATATGTTTACAAGACAATGAGACGACACTTACAGATTGATCAACGATTGGAATAAGTGACTGCAACACCTTAGCCACATTGAACTTGATGTTGGGTACCCTGCAAGAGAGAGCTCTCAGCACCATTAAAAATCAAAGAAAAAGAGTAAGCTAGATAACCAAACTCTTTACCTATCTTTTGACGCATTAACAACCACAGGCAAAAGTTTGGAACAAGTAATCTCCGAACCAATAACAGGAGCAAGGAGAGAAATTGCGTGCAAAATGGTCATTCGATACAAATAGTGTGGGTTGTTAATCATGTCCAACACCTGTCAAGGGACAAACCAAGATTAAAAAGAACACTTTAACATATCAAAATCAAAACAAACGGGATCTTATTATTGAACATGAATTTACAATAACTAAAGTACAATTCTAAACTAGGAACAGACAACTCCTAACTAGTACAGATTATATTTTGCATAGTATTTATGTAGAGGTGACCCCGTGAAACTAGTATCATTATCAGCATACCCTACTGTTGTCAAAGCAGGCAAATAATGTAAAGCAAAACAGCCACGACAAACATTTTTATATATGCTATTGCCTATTGGTGTTTTGCATGTCTCAACTAATGAGTCCAAAAGAGCAAAAGGCTACATAATACACTAACAAAAGGAATTTTCTCGCAGAGATGAAAAAATTGTTTTGAGGACTTTTTTCTTTTCTGAAATGCAGATTGAAGGAGCTAAAAAATTATAAAAGAATAAACAGTTTGAATAGACAAGAACTTCTATAGAGAACATCAAACAAAAAACATGATGGGTTATTAACGCATATAATATGAGGGCAGGCACCAAAAGTATAATCTAGCACAAAACACATTGATTTATTGGATATTTAGTGAGGGATATGTTGAAACTCCTTTAAATAATTTATTTGCGAGTTTCCTTTTTAACTAGAATAATATCAAAATTACTACTCAAGTTAAAGATACAATTTCCTAATAATATGAAATAGTAAATAAGATACCAAGTTATAGTCATATTAGTTCAGAAAAAAAACCTGTGGGATTATGTGCTGCATTGCCCATTCTGGCCCAAATTCCTCTGCAAGGCGCTTGACATTATTAGCAGCCGCATCACGTATTGAGTAAACCTGAAATCATGAATCATGTGTCACTCACACCGTTAGTAAAATGAATTTAAGAAGTTTTAAACACTACAGCGCGGCTATGCTCACCATTGCTAGGTTTAATTGCCAGCAAAACAATAAATATAGGTTTGAATTCTCATATTTTCCTATTCTTTATTGGCAAGGGAGTGCCCCATAGATTTCATTCCCCAATTTACGTATCTAGAAGTTTCCTCACATAATGTTTGTAAAAAATAAACTCACACTACTCAGGAAATGCAGAGGATTCCATTCACATTGTAAATCAACACTGATCTTCTCTTATCTAGCATGGCCTAATTCACAATTTACAGTAATAGCTGTCAGCCCTATTACAAACCTTGTCTTTTAACCATTGCATGCAAAGAGCACCAAGCTTATCATCAAAAAATCCTACACCCAACTGACTTGCCAACAAAGGTATGTATTCTATAATTGCAAGCCGAACTCTCCAGTGTCTATCTTCTGCAAGTTCAACAATGGCCGGCAATAGAGACTGAGACAGCAGGTCAATTCCAATCACCTGCATCAGCAAAAGACATTCAAGTTGATGTTTGAAGGCCAAAGTAACACTAACATCAGCAAACAGGATTTGGAAAATTTTCAAGTACAGATCACAAAGGACAGCCACAAATAAGATCAATCGAGTACGAAATGAAATTGAAGTTACTCGGAAGAAAGGTGAGCGTGTGCGTGTGCGTGTGCGTGTGCGTGTGCGCGAGGAGACTCGAGTGTGTATGCTTTGTAATGATTTGCGAGCCATAGAAATCGACATATACAGAACGCAGAATCATATTTCCTGATCTTAGTTTAGTAATCCATCCAATTTTAAAGTAAGGTTCTATATCATTGTTCTTGTAGGTAGACTAATTTTATAAGGGCTTCCAGCAGAGATAATCAGCATTTTCAATTTATAATGGGCATCAAACCAACCATTTAAATTGAAAAGCCTCTGAACCTTGCTTTCAAACCAGAGTGAGAGATAATTTAAAGCTCCAAAAGAAATACTAACCTGGTTGACTTGGTCAAGCTTGCTGATGATGTTCAACCGGACATCAGGGAACTCATCCTTCAGAAGAGACAGGAAAATCGGCAGCAATTGTTCTATGGTTGCGTCCTGCAATCACCAATAGTACAATATGAGTTAAGGCCCACACATAGAGAGGAGAGAGATTACTTTTGAATAAAGCATTGGATGGATATATATTTTTTAAAAGGTGTCTTGTTTTGTTGTAATATGTAAGCATTGGATGGATATATAAAAAGCCAATTAAATTAGATCTTGACAAATGTTGCCTTGCTAATTTAACAGATTGTGCAAAAAAAATAATTATTATTATAAAACATGTCAATAAATCAGAAAAAAACTATACAGATACTTTAACTTAGACACAACAACCGAGATCCCACTAAGGCATTGACAAAGCTGAAGAGAAGCTAATCTACCAATAACCACAAGAGCAAAAGAACAAGAGAAAATGGAAGGAGGAGGGAAGATTTCTCAGAAAGACCAGGTATGGGCAGCTCTTACCTTTCCTAAAACTGGTGCCATGCCCATTATAACTGAAGCCAATGCAGAACGAACATGCTGAGATGAATCTGTCGACAACTCCTAAAGTAGGCATCTTGATTCAGTCATACAATTTGTACAGGTAACGTAATACCCAATAAACATAAAAATGAACTGTTTGCAGATCAATATATAATGAAAAATAAAATAAATAAATTATTAATAAATAATGCCCTAAGCATTTCATAAGCATGCATACCTTCACACATGGTAAGATATGTTGAATTGCTAGTTCCGGACTCAAAATCCGACAAAACTTGGTCACTTTTCCTGCTGCAGCTATTCTTACTTCAGCCTCATTATCACGAAGAAGCCGAACATAAGCAGGCACCAGATCAGACCTAATAATACAAAAGTGTTATCCTCAAATTCAGTAATCAGAGATTTTATATGGTCGGGTTCACAAAGAAAACAAATCAACTTCTTTCAAAATTATCATTAACAAGGAAGACAATCGAGAAAAGAGAAATGCAAGAAACAGTAAATCGTAAAGTTGACAAGAGTTTACAAGTCTACATCAATCGAGTGATACAAAAACAAAATGTACCTTGTAGGCTCCGGACCGACAGCTTCACACAACTCATACAGTTGATTTGCAACCATGTAACGAACACGCCAAGATTTATCCTAGTGAACAAAGAATATGAATCATGTGTGAAGGTAATTCATCATTCAAATCAACTCGTAGTAAAACACAGCATCATCTTTTGATTTTGTTTTAAGGAAACAAATCGGTTAGATAAATCAAAACAATATATTCATGATACAAATAAAACATAAGTATTTGAAACCAAAAAGAAAGTTTCTACCTAAAACACGCTTTTTGTAATTTTTGCTAATGTTTATTGCTGTTATTCAATAACATGAAAAATAATAGCTATTTAGATACAAAGAATTCTAACTGAAATTTCTTTACAAAAGAGGCAAGCCCAATAATGTTTTCTAGATAAGCTTGGAAATCTCTACGAAACATCCTAGTTATATAGCATACAAAGTGATTTCCCAGTTTGAGTTCAAAATATTCATAAGACTATTAATGTCGTCTGAAGTAAGTGACTTAGTGTTACCCAAAATTATGAAACTCAAGAAACTACAATATACACTGTACAAATTAAACAAAGAGATAGTGCCATCCGAAAGATATCTATTTCCAACAACACACATCTTTCAAAATGTAGGAATGCTTTGTCAAAACCAATATATCCTAAAGAATATAAGCAAGTACAATCTAGAATTCCCATCTGAGAAACCGTAAAGATCTATACCTGTGAAAAATTGACAATAACAGGCAGAATATGAGCCACGCAATCCTGAGGCTCCAACAACTTTCCAAGAGCTGCACAGCCCTCAACAGCTAATAACCGTACAGAATCCTGATCTGCAAAGAAAACAACATAACAAAATATTAGATTTCATTTATTACAGTGTTTGAATATCCAAAAGCTCAAAAAGATTTATACTTACCATCTTGTGTCAAATCCTCAAATATAGACATGATGTCAGCTTTCAAATAGGCAGCTTCAACAGTTGCAGCAAATTTTCCAAGGTTAGTTGCGGCAGATCTCCTTACCATCGGCATGTCATCTTGGCAAAGTTGACTGTAAATAGTTCTTAGCTCAGTTTTCAGAGTCTCTGAGGCACTTGGGTAGGCAATATGAAACAAACCACAGGAGGAGACCCGAGCTGTAAACCACTCCCCAGCAGCCAGTCTCTGAATCAGTTGAAGATTTGAATGTTAGAAAGATCAGAAACCCATCAAACTTACCATGTTAAGACATAAGAACATAAAATATCTAAATTACCAATCCTTTGTATAATTACAAGCACAAGCAAAGGCATTCAAGGCATTCGTTAATAATCACAAGATAAAAAGTACGGGCAATCCTAATGAGTCTCTGTCTAGACGCTTATATTCTACACAAAACCCTTCGTTCATGACTTTTACTCTTTCTTCTTGAAAGTTGAGCAGTGCCTACCTAAGTCGCTTGATATACAGTGTAAGAGGCATGACGCTACAAGTTGAAAGCAAAACAAATAAGTAAACAAATAATTAAAAAAAAAAAAAGGCTTCGACTCCTAAAAACACATTTGTATACCTAACAAAGCTCACGAAACATTCTAAATTCCAATTTTATGGTCCGGAAAATGTAAGCTACAAATTCCGCAACTCACTAATTCTCCATCGCTCCACAATATGCACAACTCTGAAGTCTGTATAACACCTTTATTCGGAGCACAAAAACTCCCAAAAAAAAAAAAAAAACACAACTCTCCTACCAATTGTATCCATAATCACCAAAGGGTTTCAAGAAAAGCATTGCCCAAAAGAGAACTGACCTTCACCATGGGAATAAAGTAGTCAACCAAGTCCTTTTCCCTCATTTGGGAACCGATCCTGCACAGGGACTCAACCGCTTTGTCCCTCACACAAGTTTCCTCCACAGTGCAGAGAGTCTCCAAAGGCGGGAGCAGAACATTGGCGTGCTCTACACCGCCAACGTAGGGGATAAACACCCCCAATTCTTCCGCCATCGCGAGCAGCACTTCGTCGTCATCGTCGTTGTTCTCGCTGAGGAACGGAATCAACTCCTTCCGGGTTCGCTCTTCTCCGAGGGCGCGGGCAATCGTGGAGAGCCGCCGGATCGAGTTCAACCTGAGCTGAATATCTTCATTCTTGAGCTCGTCGATCAAAACAGCAATTGGGTATAGAGGCTCGTCTACCATAGCCATCCTTGCCTCAAGATCTTGGCACCTAAAAGCAGATACGAAACAATATGGAATTTGAACTCAAACCCACTTCAATTAACTGAGCCAAATATGGATAGGTCATGTGGTTCGATTCTTTTGAGCTCTCTTTTGGCTTTGAAACTAGACTTACTTTCCCTCACAATAAACACAGATTGGCTCAGAGAAACCCAGATTACACAAACCACAGGGGATTCAAGATGGCTAATCTAATACAAAACGAACCCAAAATCGAATAAAAGAAATTTATTTTCATCAAAGTAAAGATCACGAAAACAGCGAAATACGAAATATTAAAAAAAATAAAAAATTTAGGAAAATAAATACGCATAAATTGAAAACCTAGAAACTGGGATCAAAATTAAGGCGCCGAAAAACAAAGATAAAACAAAAGGCAAAGGAAATGAAAAAATAATAATAATAATAAGACTGGAGAGATCTCTGTTACCTCTTAAGATTACGAAAAGCTCGATCTGAGGATTTTTTTTTCTTTTTTTTTTTTTCTTTTTTTGGAGTTTTGAGATTGGAGAAGGAGAGAGAAATGGGACAGATCTGGTGATACTTGTTCACCTTCGAAGTCGTGGATTTTTCATTTTGACCAAACGGGGCTTTGCTTTTTCAAGTCGGGGCTTTGCTCCGAAGCTACATAGCCCACCCGACTGGCCACTTTGTATTTGCCGAACCCTTCTTGGCCCTAGAGATTTTTTTTATTTTATTTTTCTGCAAAAATATGATAAACCATTTTTTTTTTTTTTGTGTTTTCTCCGAAATTCTAGGAATATCTTATTATAATACAAAAAAACATCCATCGAGATTTTAATTTTGTCTAGAATTATAGTTTAATTGAATAAAAGATGATTAAAGATAATTTTGTCTAGAAGTTCTGCCTTGGCTACATTATAAAAGATGATTAAAGATAATGATGTCTTTCCATACAGGGTGAAGTAGGCAAATACCCAGAGTTTATATAACAATAAAAATAAATATCCAAACTTTTGAAGTAATTGAGTTTCTAGTCAATTTGTAAATTATTTGCACATGCTTTTAGTAACTAAGTGAATTACCACTACTTACCACTATGTAAGTAATTGAATCATTTGAGTAGTTGGTTACATTTTTTAAAAGATTGGGTAATAACTTACATTAAGTTTTAAAAATTGAGTATTCACTATAATTTCTCTTCCATATATCAATTTTGAATAAAATTAAATCGAAGAATTCTTCAATATTTAGTTTAAAATAAAAATAAATAAATTTGAGATCATAAAAAACATAGGATGAACTCTAGAGCTTTGCAACAACCCAAGAATTTTTTAGAATTTTTCTCGTGATAGATTCTTCCCAACCTATTGTTAAGTTGCAAAGATTAACATATGTGACATTATTTTGTTTCTATACTCTAATATCATACTGAGATATTATAATTATTACCTAACTTTTAAACTTAATTCAAGTAAATACCTAATATGTTAAAAAATACAACTAAATATCCAAATGATTTAATTACTTACAAAATGATGATTGATGATAACTAACTTAATTACCGAAAACATGTGCAAGTAATTAATGAATTGGATAATTACTCAATTACTTAAAAATTATGGGTAATTACTTCAATTATTTTGTAATTTCTGAGTATTTTTCTACTTCACCCTATTATATTCACGTGTAAAACTGGATAGTGGACAATTATGTGAGCTGTGGGACAAAGCTAACACTAAAATATTTAAGCCCAACAAATATTTAAAGAAATATTTAAGGATTTAGCCAAATTTTAGAGTAATTTTTTAGAAATTAGCCAAAGTTTTAAAAATTTAAGAAATTAGTCATTTTTATTTTTTATTTTATCACAATCGATGAAAATTTTGGTAATGGTAGGTTGGTTTGTTTTTTTCAGTTGAAGAGCCGAATTTTTGGAGATTTTTTATTTGATTTTGGCGGGTTTTTAAGTAATTATCATGGATACTTATGTTCATTAAAGTATTTAATAGTTATTTTCTTAATTTTGACATTTTAGGGCTAAATCTTTCAAACTTTACCTTAAAATGACTAATTTCTTAACGGAGGTCCATTTAGTATTTTACCATTTTTTGGTCCATGTTTTAAAAATTTAGCCATGCTATAAAATTAAGGATTTAACTATTATTTGGTACACGTGTATCATATTTTTTTATACACATGTATCATTTTTTATACACATATGTATCAAAAATATAATACGTGTGTATCAAATATGAACATGACCAATTCTTTAATTTCATGAAACCATAGCTAATTCTTAAAAAAAAATTAGCCAAAAATTTGGCTAAGTCCTTAAAAATCTCATTATTTTTTAGAGGGAAAATTCTAAAATAGTCCCTGAGTTTTACCGAAAATCCGATTTTATCCCTCTGTTTTTAATAATTATGGAACAGTCCTTCAGTTTTTCTAATCGGTTTAAAATTATCCTTTTGCGTTGACAAAAACTGAAATTTTTTCTAAATGTCGAAACTACCCTTTTAAAAGTTTATTAATCCAGCCTCTAATATTTTTAAAAATTACATCCATACCCAATATTTTATTTTTCTTTTCTAATCTAATTTATCACATTTACTCTCTTCTATCTCTCTCTCTTTCAACTCTCGTCTCTCATGTCCCATCTCTCTCTCTCTCTCTTTCGTCGGATGGGAACGAGGTTATCGGGTCGTAGAGGAGCGGAGACGCGGAGGAGCGTGGTGGCGTGGTTCACGGAGGTTCATGGGATGGTTCGCTAGGTTTGTGGGGTCGGCGGTTTGCTGGGTTTATGGGGTTCTGGGATTTTGGGGGTCGTTGGTTCGGTGGACGTGGGTTCAAAGGTCATGGGTTTGAGGTCGTTGATTCGGCGGTTGTGGGGTTGTGAGGTCGTGGGTTTGGGTCGTATATTAGGTGGTTGTGGGTTTGAGGTCGTGGATTCGGCGATTGTGGGGTTGTGAGGTCGTGGGTTTGGGTCGTATATTAAGTGGTTGTGGGGTTTGCGGGTTCGGGGGGTTTGAAGTTCGTCGGGTTCGTGCAGTTCGCCGGTGTTCATAGGGTTGGCAGAGGTGAGGGGTTCGCGGAGGAGAATCAGGGGTCAAAGAGGAGCGCCGATGGTCGTGGGTGAGCGGAGGTCGGGGGTCGGAGGTTCGCGGAGAAGCTCGGGGATCGGGGGTTCGCGGAGGAGCGCGGAGGGTCACGAGTGAGCGGAGGTCGGGGGTAAGGGGTTCGCAGAGGAATGTCGAGGGTCGCAGGTGAGCATCTGTCGAGGGTCGAGGGTTCACCGAGGGTCACCGCTGAGGTTGGGTAAGGGTCGCTGCCGAGGTTGGTGAGGAGGTCGCCGCCGAGGTTGGGTTGGGGTTACCGAGGTTTTTGGGAAGGGGTCGCTGAGGTTTCGGGGAAGCGGTCTCAGGGGTTCGGATAGGGAGATCGTCGTGGGATTCAGGTATCGAGGGGTTCACGGCGAGGTCAGGGGGTTCGGACGTCAAGGTGGCTTTCACGGTGAGGTCGGGGGGTTCGACGTTGATGTCTGGGGTTCACATTTGGTTTTAATTAAAACAAATTTGGTCCTTTGTTGATTTTTTTTAATTATAAATGAAGGATGAAAGAGAATAAAAAGATGAGATATGGAGTTTAAATGTAATTTTTAAAAATATTGTTGGTTCATTTAATTATTACTATGAAGGGTAGTTTTGTCTTTTTAAAAAATTTTAAGTTTTGGTCAACGCAAAAGGATAATTTTAGACCAATTTGAAAAACTGAAGGATTATTCTGTAATTATCAAAAACAGAGGGATAAAATCAGATTTTCGGTAAAACTCAGGGACTATTTTAGAATTTTCTCTTTTTTAGACCCATTTAATTTTGGTCTATTTTTACAATTTTTTTTTTTAACTTTCTCACCCTTAAGCTAAATGCTTCTTAACCATTTAAATCATCATAAATTTAAAAAGGTCGGCAACTTAACAAAACTATTTAGCAAGCGGTTTGACTTTATTTCGGTAAAAACATCTTAATATCATGGTTGAACGTTGTTATTAAATTTTTGTTAGTTATTTAAAACTACTTACGACAGTGAATTTTGTCCTAGAAGGCGTAGTTCAAGCAATAAATATCTAATGTTAACAATTATACGTCCTTAAAAAGCATTCTTAAAAAGTACGGAGTAAAAAAAAAAATAATTTAGACCTCGATTTACTCTAAAAAAAATAAAAAAATAAAAAAAAAAAGAAAAGAAATCGCTACTTGTAATTCAATATGTAGTACAAGTTTAGAGGAACTTCTTATTTTATACAGATTCAGCCATTCAGGTGAAGTAATTGTAGTACATTGAATTAGTAGAATTCAATAGAATGAGAACTGCTAAATTTATCTCACAATTCTAGCATGAAATTTCAAACAAGATTAACCAAAATGAGTTGACAAAATTGTTTGAAAACTCTTATCTGATTATATTGTCACAATCTTCATAGCATCAATGCGAAGATTTGTTTGGGAAAAAGCATTTCCCACTCGTTGCACTTCCCAGTTAGATTCTCTCTGTTTTCTCATCAGTCATCATAGCAAATTTGAAGATTGGTCATGCCTTGTATATCTCTGTGTATATCCATCCTCCTTTCCCAGCTCTGAATTAAGAACTATTAGCACTTTCTGGCTCCCAAAACTTTGTACATTCTTGTATCTAAATCCTAGGATTTTAGACAATTAAGCAATCTGACCCAAAATCCATTAGAGACTGTCGTTTCTGGCGACTCAACCGGTTCCTTAAATTTTGCCTTCTCGCTCAACTCTTCGTACGAGTCAACAAGATATTGAAGTCTTGCAACGAATTCAATCAAGAGGGATGTGAATGTTGCTAGCGAAAGTGCGCTTGCACTCTCGTATGTTTTCGATTCTCCAGTTTCAGGCTCTCCATTAGCAGTGATGGTTAGACCAGCATGCCAAGATATGTTTTTCTTGACCAGGTTATCCGAGGGAACACCTGAAGGTTGTGTCGGGTTTGGCCCACTTGGCAAAGTCTTTGTGCGGTCGGGGATGAAAATGTTGTGTGTGGCAGACTTTTCATCCCAACTTTTCGGACCAGGAACACATCGGAGATCAAGAACAGCTTCACTAAGGGACTTGTATTCATGGTATTTATTTTCGTCATCGTCCAAGTTCAAGGACTCTTGAGGTGCACCGGGTTCGTCTGGCCTGTTTCCGATTTCCCAACTCTCTGCGTTGACAAGAAGGTAAGACTTCTTGTCGATTTTCTTTTGCAACTCCTCTGCAGCTTCATGCACCTCAAAAAGTATGTCCGGTTCACTAATTTTCTCCATTGCTTTTACTTTGTTTCCGAGTTCACGCAACACTTTAGCACCCGCTGCTCCGACCCTCCGAAGCTCGTTGCAGAAAACTTGTCTTCGATCGGGCGGGGCCTGGATTCACACGTTATAGGATTACCGTTAAATCAGGAAAATGAAAATACATTTGAAGGAAAAACCTCTCAAAATGGATCAAGCATACAAATGGGTGTGATATTTGAGAAATGAGAAACGTTCCTAACCAAATAACATTTGAGAGACTAGGGTACCGTCGAACAGCAATAATCAGTCGCATATTTCAACATTGCCAATCAAAAAATGCACAAAAAGCAGATACACTTAATAAATAATTATATATAAACCCTCAAACTTGCAACAATACTATGAAGCTAGTAAGACTAAATAATTGTTTGTTGGTGTATAGCAGTTATCTCTGCTTCAAAAGAAAATTCAAATATCTAGTGGCCACTTCTGAAATAAGCATAAGTTGAATAAAGTTCTCAACGAGCCCCTAAATATTGTTTTCGTAGAATCAACAAAAGCATTTTCCAAACGCTAGCTATCAAAAGTAATCTTATCTTGTACCGGGAAGGGCCCTATATATTCAAGGTTAGGGATGAAATAGTACCTGTATTTCTGAAAGTATGCATCCGTGCAACGCCATGACCATAAACGAACAATGCCTCAATGCGCCGCTAACTTTTACATAGTTTTTCCATGGATATTTAAACATTTTATAACGACCGTGAGGCGGCTCCCATATTGCAAATCCCAACTTCATACAGAAACACAAAAATATGAGTTAAAAATACATACATGAAAACAAACCTAATAGATTGACAACCAAGATTTGAAATACCAGCGTTTCCTCTTTGCTTGTAGATTCCACAGCTGCTCGGTAGCCATTATAGACTGGATCATCGGATGCTTCGTAAGTTAAAATTTTCGAAGGGACCCTCTCGTATTCGGTGCAATTGAGGTAATGATTCACACAACCTAAACAAAGAGTCAGCAAATTAGCAAGAAAGTAAATTGCAAAACATGAGAAAGAAAGTCAGAAACCTGTTGTTATTCAATCACCTTCCAAAGCAGTTGCAACACTCATGAAGTTCTTCGCCACCAGATTGTGAAGATCCTCACCAGCCCAGATGGGATATATGCCAATATTCACCCCGAGACCAACGGCAGCGCCGAGCGCAATGAGCAAGAATCTCGTCACGGCTGTCTGGATGAACTCCCCTGTCCTATACCCCGATACCATAATGAAACAATACGTCAAGAGGAACACCCGGAACCCGTATTCGTAAGCCTTCAACGTCGGATACAATTTGGCATAAGTTGCACAAAATCCTTTCAACCACGGAGACAAAGAAACATTACAAACAATGCAGGTAACAATAAAGAAAAAACAACACGAAACTTTTCGAGAAATCAAAAACCGAAAGCGTTGTTAGCGAGCTCTCAAGCTCAGACCTGTGATGAAGATACTAGCAATTATGAAAGCTTCTTCCCAAGCCCCGGCGAGCTTTGACAACTCTGCCATGCCCAACGCAAGCCCTCCTGCAGATAATGTCCCAATCCCACGGTTCAATCCTTTGCTAAGAGTCGCTCCTAAACACCCAAAAAAAATTCAAAAATAAAAATAAATAAATAAACAGTGCCAACAAATGAACAGGCAAACAGCACAACACAATCATGTGTCTCTTCAAACTTCGGACCATTTCCGTACAAGAAACAATAAAAGTCAAAAGGGAAAATTTTATATTTCAAGTGGAGAAAAAAGAAGTCCATAATATATAAAAACTCTCAAACTGGGCAAATCGCTTTTCTCTGTCTTTTCCTTTATTAAATAGCTTTTTCAACTATCCGATAAGAATTTCCAATGGAATCCCATTTGACCTCACGTTTTTCTCACTACCAACCATCATGAGCTTCACGAGAGTTTCAACCATAAAAAGCCAAAATTCAATCTAAAAAGCCAAACCTTCAAAACACAACCCAAGAAAACGCCACATATAAATACACACATATATATCTCTTTTGTTTACCAATACTGAACTCGAAGACAACGACGACAGTGAGGATTGCCCAGACCGAGTAGCGACTCAAATCCTTGAAAGGCTCTCTGAGATAAATCAGCAGCGAGATGAGGGTGAGAGCGAGCCCCATCTTGGCGGAGAACACGATCTTCCTCGGATCGGACCGCCCCATCTCCCATGCCTGGGCCGCCACGCTTCGCGCCTTCCCCGCCCACCTGGCCGCGCCGTCGCCGACCCATCGGTGCCACCACCCGCAACAACTCCGCCGCGAGGCCGGCGAAGCGACCGGCGAAGAGGCCAAAACCGAGCCGGACTGGTTCTCCTCGTCCGACTCGACGGGGACGAACCCGGCGAGCTCCGAGTAGCCCTTGAGAAGCTTCTCTCGCTTCTCCTTGAAGCTGTGCCTGAACGACCCGAGCTTGGCCGCCATGGAAGCGAAGCCCAAGAATCGAGGCTCAGTGGTTGGTTTGGCTTAGTTTGGATTGTATCGAAACAAATCTTTTTATTTTTATTTCATTTTTGTTTTTATTTTTTCTTTTCCTTTTTCTTTTTTTAATTGAATTGCAGAGAGAGAGAGAGAGATAAAGCTGATATTGCGATCTGGGAAAATCGGAATGAAGCAAGAACGACGTCGTTTGAGGTGGGAGAGAAGAAAGCGATGGACTGGATTTGTATGGGATGCGAGTGAAAAGACACAATACGTGTATGGATGTACTGTACGGACGTGACGTCACATTGGATATGTGGAGATATTAAAGTGGGGAAGAGAAAATGGGAATTTTTATTTTTTGTATTTTATTATTAATTTTTTTGGTGACGATAATTAGACGGGTTTGTATACTATCACCGTCCACCAGATCTGAAAGTTGAAAAATACAGACACGTGGGTCTGTGTGGCTTAAGTGGGACCCTCTGTGTTTTTAACCTTTGTGGGCCTCATTACCAACCACAAATTTTTATTTTATTTTTTTCAAATATTGGCTATCGCTCGTTTCTTTAGAAACTGAAAGGGTAAGATTTTTCTTTTTGCTGGCAATTTTTATGTAACAATTAAGATAGTCAGTCGTAACGGAGCAACTGAGCAAGTGTATCACATGAATAGGCCATGTCGGAAAAAACCTTTAAAATGTTGGCTAATATTTCAAAAAATTAAGCCATAGTTATAATCTAAATACAAAATACATGAATTTCATCATCCATAATTATTTGATGATTATTTTCATAATAAATAAAAATATTATCCTATTTTTAAATCACCAAAATAAGATTACTATTTTTTATAATTTCTAAAAAAAAAACTAATTATCTCTCTCTCTCACTCTTTATTTTTATATATATATATATATTATATTTTATATTTATATTTATATGTCATAACTGTTTTTAGGGTTTTGTCAAGTTTTTATTGAGGTAATTTACGAGCTTTTTTCACATATTTTTGCCAAAAAATACATTTTTTTGTGGTTCCAAGCGATTTTTTTTTTAAATAAATAGGTTCCAAGTGTAAATATGTAATAGTTGAAAAGCAAAAAAGATAATATATAACGTCACAACAGTAAGTGCACGGCTTGCACATGCCGGACCCCTTGGCCTTATTTTTCTTCGTTTCTTTTCTTTTTTGTTTTTTCTTGAAAGTTTTTAGATCTTTGTCACCGTTTCATTTATAGGTTATTTTATTCCTTGTTGGCCTCAGAATAACTTTTTTCTTGTTGTGGTTAGTTATAATTTTCCAATTTTTTTACACTAATTGTGCTATACTTATTTTAACCTGAATTTTTTTTTAATTTTTTGGCTATATTTTTTATTTAATTGTTGTGTTATTTTGCTCCTTTTGAATATTGTTTTTTTTGTTTTGTTTATCATAATGAGACGAATCTATCAAAAAGAATTAATATCGGCTTCACGTGTACAGAGTGCGTTAGTAAAACTACTAATTATAATGGTTCTAATCATATTTTGCTAAAAAGAATAACTAGTTTACGTTGGAGAACGAAATAATAATAATCAAATAACATTAAGTCGAAAAAAAAAGAGAGATTTTTATGTTTGATGAGTAGGTATATATCGTTTCATCTTGCATTATTTTAGCCTCATTCCAATGTAAATTTTGTTAAGTTTTATGCTAAAATAACGTGTTTAGGGTTTTTGCACAAGTATCGAGATAATGAGACAAATGAAGCAATTCATCATGAGGCGTTACTTTGTTTAGAGATGAAATGAAGAATTTTTTTAACTTTTATATAGAAAATTGTATATCAAATTAAAGACTTTGAAAGAGTTTTTCAGTGGCGTATAATTTGCTTAATTTCTACAATTAACTCTTGGTGCCTTTGAAGAGTTGAAGATTTGAAGTGGAAAATCGCTCATCATAGATCTGACTAATGTAAATCATCCTTTTAATGGCTCATGGGCCAGTGATTTGGCATTTCTTCCCATCACCAAATGTGACTGATCCTCATTTATGCTCCTTGAGGCCTTAAAATAGGGACATGTAGGCTTGTCATGTGCCTGGAACAACCACTATGAAAATACCAAGAGTTAGTCGAACCTTCTTTAAACGCATAATGAACAACTTGAAATTTTGTGTTGTTCCTTCTGACCCATACTTGCTTAGATGTCTGTTCATATTTAGGTTTATTAGAGGAAACGAAATTTTCATGCTGAGTTATTGTAATATTCCAAGTTTAATGTAAACCTCTTGAGATTTTTGTGATATAAATATTGGATTAATTATCCAATAATGAAGTAGAAATTTGTTGTTCAATTAATTTTGAAATGCATGATTTATTGCTTGATTTAGAATAAATGATTATAAATATTTTGATTCAATGGCCATGATAATTTTAATCTTGAATCAATGACCAATATTTGATCATCTCATGAATGTAGATAAAAATATATTCACTTTGATCAAATGGCTAGGATCTTTGGTAAGAAATCAAGGGTTATGATTAACTCTTAGATTTATAAAAAAATATATATATATATATATATATATACACATAAATGAGACACCTTATTTATAAATATATATATATATATATTTATATATATAACTCACACTCCCACGACAAGCCTACTTGCCATCATTTAAAAAAAAAAACTAGGAGAATTCACATATATATATATTCATATATATATATATATATATATATATATATATATATACCCACACACGGAAACTTTAGTTACTTGTTAAAACAAAAAAACAAAAAGAAAAACAAAAAGTGAAGAAGATGTAGGGCTCATGAGTGGAAGATAGGGCTATACCTAGACTCCTATTCACATGTCATAATTAAGCTTGACCTTAAGTATTTGGAAATAGATGTCTAAGAGGAAGTCATCATACTTATTAGTGATCAAAGAGTGTAAAAATTAACCAAAACCCTCTCTTCCTCTCACCCTCCATCCGGCCATTCCCTTTCATAGAGTAGTATTTTGTTGTATAAGGAGAGATAGTGACTCTAGGTAGGCTTTTATCACTTCTCTCACAAAAACAAAAAAAAAAATTACAAACTCTCCCAAACACTCATCTAACTCAAAAAGAAAAAGATAGAGATAGTTGTGAGAGCATTGAGTCAAAGAAGAAGTATAGAGAAGAAAAGGAGGATTAACCACAAGTGGTAAGTCTCTAAACTAGTGATTAGTCACTCTAAATATTTTATCATTATGGTTATTGTAACTAATTTAAATAACCTCTTGGTGAAGATTTAATCTTCTAGGGAAAAAAAAAATATATCAAGAAGAGATATCCACAAACAAAGTCTAGACAAAAAGGTATAATCACTTACCTTTTCTATTATTTAGTTACTATAGCTTCTTTCAAATTATTTACATTAAATAAATATTCAATTTATTTGATGTTGTAGATAGCATTAAAAAGGGTTCTTATGATATTGTAAGATGAACAAATATGGTTAATAATGTTTAGATAAAGATAGTGAACCAAGACACTATCTTTTGCTTTGCATGAAGAGTTTTTGTGATTTTCTTGTAAATCCAAAAATATACTACTATGTTGAAGTTGAAATGATGATGGTGAAATGTTAGAACTAAATACTCTTGGCATGCAATGATAAATATAAAAGATTAGATTTATATATTGTATGTATGATGTTGAATGTTTAATCTTTTGTTCTTATATTTTGGTCTAAAGTTGAAAAAGTAAAAATGTTTGAATAATCATGTATGAGTGTGTACATATGTAAATAATGATAAGGTGTGCATCTTAAGTACACTCTTATGATTTCTTCTTAAGTGATAATAATAATAAAGTGCTTGATAAATTAAAGGTTTAGTCTAAGCACTTATAAATCTTGTTATATTATGCTCGATTGTATTAAAAAAAAAATGTCTATGACATAAAATATTGTTACATGGTTATAGTTGCTAAATGAGACTATATTGTATTATAATGCTTGTTAAGATATATAAAGGCTTAAAGGAACCATAAAATGACTAAAGTGATAAAGTTGTCAAATATGTCATTTTTGGACCTTTTTAGAAGATGATAATTTTCGGACACTTTAGAAGTCGAATTTTGCCTAATGTATTTCAGACAAAGTTTTAGATAACAGAAAAAGGAACAACTTTGGTGAAGAATATTTTTCCAGAATCTGCTTAGGACAAGTAGAAAAAGTGAGTTTAAGATGAGCCTCCATGCAAAAGTCTAAGATAAAATTTGATTTGGACTTAAGTCTCAACTGAAGAGTTTTAGATAATAAAAAGATAAGAAACTTTTATTTTTATTAAAAGCTCAAAAATGATCTACAGAAAAAGTTATAGCCAAAATCATTAAATACTATAAACTTTGACTTTTATTTTGAGTATGTTAATAAATGAACTAGACTTTGACCAAGAAGAGAAAAATGTTTATTTCAGTGGTTGGAGTAATTCCCAATAAAATCTTTCAAAACTGATTTTGGGACAAAAATGTCAATATTTTAGGTTTTGGGCCAAAACTGTAAATTTCAGAAAATATGAGAACCTTTCTGCAAAAAATCGTTTTGGGCTGTAAAAATCAGAAAATAGGTCTGTTTAATATTATTAAAAAATCTATAAAAACTTATTGTAAGAAAAGTAAAGTATTTTATACTAAAAGAATATTTTGTTATTTCAACTTCTTTAAAAAAAAAAAACAAAGTATTTGTAAATTAATTTTGAGATGTTAAAATGAACTTAAAATCTTTTAGTAAGATGTTTTTATAATGAACATAAGTCTTAATGAATCTACATGTTTATTATGGACATAGTTATGATAAAATGAACCTTATGGATTTATTCATCATTTTAGTCCATAAAGTTAGTAATGGGCCACCTAGGCCCAATATTCAAATACACTAATTTAAGCCCATTAGGAAGATACTTAATGGGCCTTTAAGGCCCAAGTTTTTATAAACCGAAATGTTTGGATGGCCACCTCAAAATAAATAGACTTTACGGGCCTAAACTTTAGATGGCATTAAGTAAACGTAAAGATTTAAGAACTTATTAAAACTAATGAGTTGATTAAAACAATAGTTTTTATGCAATCAAAGTAACTAAATTAAATAATCTACCAAATTATTTAATTTAAGTTAAGAAAATCATGATTAATTATTTACACTGATTAATTAATCAATCTTGAGGATTAGTAAGTAATAATGTTATAATCAATTTATAATTGATTATTTTAAGATTATGTTTATGTAGAAGATAATTAATTTTAATACAAAAATTAATTAAATAATAAAAAAATTAATTATCTTAAATTGTATTAGTAATTAATCAAGACGAGCTAAAGTTCAACTTAAATAATTGTTAATATTAATGTTAAGTTTGTTAATTAACTCTAGGAGTTAATTAATTAATAATTAGTTAATTAATTATTTATCTTTGTGAGAAAATTAATTAATTATTTTAATTAATTAATTGATTAGTTTTATGTGAATAGATCAAATCGAATTAAATTAAACATCGATTGATCTATTATTGAGTTCTAGTGATAATATTAGTAACTCACTCATGTACAAATTAAGTAGTTAAATGAAAAATGATTAGTGTAGAATCTAATCATATATCCGCCGGGTTATCTAATAAGCAGGAAAGATACCCGATCGCGAGCATTAAGATAAGGAAGTACTCTTAATACAAGGATATCAAGTGAGTACAAATCTCATCTACGGCAACGAATAGTTTTTAAAATAAATTTATGTCATGATGTTTGTCATATTCTTTATATATTATGTGTTTATTCACTATGATGTTTATGAAATGATGATGTGTTATGTGTTATGCTTTGAACTATATTAGCATATATTCTAAACATATCTATGAGCATTACATTTTGCCATGTTCACTTAATGTAAAGACGTGACTACTAAGTTTTAAGAGGTTAAGGTGTCGTACCACCCTCCACTAAGGTGAGGGTTAATGAACGAAAGTAATTGACCGTGGAAGTCGGGGACCTTGCAAACCTTGACTTTCTATTTGGTCGCGCGCACTTGGTACGTACACATAGGGGATCCCAATAGAAGAAAATATTTTTAAAAGTATTCATAATGAAGCATAATTTGACATTCATTCATGACATATATTTTGTGAGAATTGTATTTGTACTCACTGAGCGTAAAGCTCACCTAAGTTGTTCGTGCTGTAGGTAAGAAACCCGCACCATGATATTTTGATGGATTGGACAAGCGACGGTGATGGGTGCGTGACAAAGGGTAGATTGGGCAAACCGCTAAAAAGTCTTCCGCTGATGTTTTATTAAATATTTTGTTATGGTCTTAAGGAACCTTTTATAACTATATTTTTAATGTTCTAAAGTCATGTTTAAGTAAAATAGTACTGATGATGGAAACTATGGATTTTAAACTTCACATTTGGTTATGTATTAAATCAATATTATTTGCAGGTTTTATTTTACTATTTCTAAATGTCATTTACTTTAATATAAAAAGAATTCTACGAAAGATCATAGTTGATAAGTTACTAGTCTATTATGTAACTATGTTTAAAAAAAAAAATCTCTGGAATTTTGAGAACTAAGTTTTAAATAATAGTTAAAGTTAAAGGTAACGGTCCGAAAAGTCGGGTCGTTACAGTTATAAAACAATTGTTGTTTCTTTTAAATATGTAAGAATATCTAGAAACAACATGAACTTTTTCACCACAAAAATATCACTTAAGAACATATTTGTTTGTCATACCTTTGTTCTTTTCATCCCGATCAGAGTTTTTGACAATCATTTGAGGTCGAACATAATACCTTTTATTTCTTGAGGATGTTAGGTCATATGTATAACCAAATCCACGCCTGTTACCATAATGTCTAACTGTATTTAGTATCTGATCAAGACACGCTGAACCAATTATCAGTTGCTTAATGATGTCCTTTGATTGAGACAAATTGTCATGATTTTTTTTTAATTCCTCATTTCTTCTTGTCAAATCAGCTTCTTTAACATGCAACTTCAAGGATATTATAGTACTATGTGTTTCTCAAGGACATTTGCTCCTTGAGTTCAGTATTTCTTTGTCTTAAACTTCATCCCGTCAAAGATATAAAACGTTGAAGAGCATTTTGAAGCTTTTCAATTATGATGTCAAGATCAACAATGTTTAAATTATCGTGTTGATAAGTCACATAATGAGAGAAAAAAGAAGGGTTACATATTATCGTGTTAATGATACCGCTGATCCTTTTGGACCGCCACTCTAAGTAAGAATCCGAGTCGACAGGATGCAATGTCGAGTCCCCCAACAGTAACTCCTCGCAAGACTCCGACCAAGTCGGAAGAAGAGTGAGTCATGGCGAGGAAATGCTCCATAAGTGAATACCAGAAACTTCTTTTAGTCATTTGTATGAATGTGTGCTTTAATATGATGTGTCCGGGTTATACTTGCGGATAAATCAAGGAATTTACGCGCAAAGATTATTTTGCATGCTAATTATTGGTGAAATATCATTTATATATGAATAACAACGTTGCTTAATTTCATGAAATCGTGATTTGTCAAATTTGCTACAACAATTAAGAAACCGAAGTTATGATGATAAGGTTTGGCGACAAATTTTTCAACACAATGATTTAAGAATTATATATAAAGTAAAATAAATATGCTTTACTAACATGTATTATTATAAAAAATATTTTAAATTAGAATCTATTTGTTATTTGATATTTTTTTTGTCCATGTTTCAATGAACTGACCAATATTTTTAAAAATTAAAAAAATTAACTAGTAACTCATGTAGAATTAAGCGCGTAAAAATAAAATTATAATATGCATGTAGTTAAACAAATGACTATTTTCTTAATTAATAAAAACATTGGCTATTTTTTTAAAGCGCTATTAAGAAAATGATTATTTGTTTAATAATCGCAAAAGAATTACAGTGGGATAAATTTGATTATTATTTTGTCTACCATTTACTTATAATTTTACGTTTTTTTTGTTATTTTTTTACTATTTTATATCATTTGTTTTGTTTCACATAATATTATTTATTTATTTTTAATTTTATTTGTCATCTCTTGATGCCATTTGGAATTTTTTATGTCGTTTTCGTCCTTCTTGTCATTTTGTAAATTCTTGTCGTTTCCTGAGTAGGTGTCGTTTATACTTTCATTTATTTTTAATCCTTAATGTCGTTTGATATTTATTGTCGTTTTTCCATATGACTATCGTTTTATATGCATATTATGTCGTTTTAATATTCATTCGATATTTTTCTATGGTTTTACCAAATACTGTCGTTTAATATCATTGTCGTTTTGAAATAGTGTCGTTTTCCATGTTTGTTGTCGTTTTCTCGTATTACTGTCGTTTCTGTATGTCACATTTGTTTGCTACCTATATATTATTATGTTTAAAAATCGTTTCATGTTAACTGTTGCTTTGCAAAATAATGTCGTTTTAGATTATTGTCGTTTTCATAAAAGGGTCATTTTCCATGATTATTGTCGTTTCTCCCTATTACTGTCGTTTTTCTGATTCTTGTCTGTGATGTTTTCAGCTCTTATATTATTTCGTATTTATAATTGTTTGTTGTTTTTACTGTTGTTTTAAAATACTATCGTTTTCTATCATTGCTGTTTTTGCTATAGTGTCATTTTCCAACGATTTTTGTTCGTTCTTTCTATTTGGTAGTTTTCTAAGCCAAATTCTGTACTTCCCACGTTGACTACCAACATCCAAGATTTAAACTATTTTTAGTACCAACATTTATGATCTATAAAAATAATGTAATAAAACACACACAAAAAATTATATTTTTTTTCCTATTTTTGACAACATTTATATATTTGATATTGTTAAAATATATATTCATAACATGTTTTCATTGACTGTTGTTAAAAAATCCTCCAATATTATTTTTAGCAATATTTTATAATTTTAATGTTGCTTCTTCTAAATAATAACATTTAAATTGACATATGATGTGAAATATTATGTCCACTATTCACATTTATATGGTAGTGGAATTCGCCCACCAAATAAAGAGAAAAGCTAGTTGGTACCATTAATGAATCTCATACACAATTACCATCAACAAGTGGTTATGACAAGAAGAGAATTGATTACATGAAAGACACTATAAATGTCAAGGAATAGCAAAGTGATGAAGTTAATTATGTGAAAGGGATGGTTGGTATAAGAAGGGTAGTCTCTATAATATTTGATTAGTACATTGAGCTATTTGTGTCTCACTCGTATGGGACATGAGAATTTTGACGTTAGATTTACATGTATAGGGTCTTACTTTAGTCTTGGTTATTGACATGACATATAGAAATATATTAGTTTAATAACTTATTAGGAGGTTCTTGATGTTGTCAATAGAGGAAAAAGAAAGACACAGTAAAAGTCGGAGATGAAGAACATTTGCAGTCAGCCGTGAAAACTAGAATGTCAGGCTGATAGTATATTTTGTATTAGTTTTAGTGCTATGTATTAGAAAAATGCTACAGATCCCAAAAGTGTTCCTAAATATTCCATCTTAAATTACATGGCATGTGACGTGGTATTACATTTAATTTATCAACTCATCTCTTTTAATTTACATATTTTATTTTGCAATTATACATTTTCTTTAACTGGGTTTTGTAATTTTTTATTCTCTCTTCTTTACTGAGCCCAATTTTCTTTCCACCATTTAATGATACAAAATTCGAGGAAAAAAAAACCTAAGAAACTCTTAGTCAATAAATAAAAAAAAACCCTAAGATTTTAGAGTAAATTAAAAATGCGAAGTCTAAATATCAAAGCACAAACAACATAACAACAACACTACTACAAAGAGCTTCGTAGACGTCGCTTCATAGACGTCGGTTGCTGTTTAAGCGACGTTAAAATCATTATGGAACCCCTTTAACGTCGGTCATTACAAAAGCGACGTTAAAGGGTTCACCCAGCACTTCATTTAACCTCACTTATACTAGAGGCGACGTTAATACTTATCAATTTCTCATTTTAACGCCTCTTAACGAAAAACGACGTTAATTCCATAGCATATAACGTTGCTTTTCGCAAAGCGACGTTAAATTTATTTAAATTAACGTCGCCTCTTAGAAAGCAACGTCTGAAGCAAAATCGTTTTCTAATTCAAATTCACATAACACCATATATATATATATATATATATATATATAAAGCCAATTCCTTCTCTAATTCAAATTCACATGCATCATCAAAAGCCAAATCCTAAAATACCATGAAAACAAATTCCTTCTCTCTATAAATAAAAACCACTTACGTAGTCTTAATTGTACGAATTAAAATTTTTTATACATTCTTAAATTTTAATTACCATCAAGTCAAAATTATCGATATTTTAAATTTTTGCTAATTTGTTTTCCATTCTGTGATAAGCAGGTATATATATATATATTTTTTTTTTTTCTGATTATAGTCTTTCTTTGTGTTTTCTGATCATATACATGTAATATTCATATTCTAATTTTTATTTTTTTAGAAAAACAGAAGTTGTTTAAAAAAAAACTCACTTAACACCCCCCTCCCCCCCTTCCCCGCGCCCCTCCCCCCCCACACAACCTTCAACCTCTCGATGCCTCTCCACCTTTGCCCCTCCACCGCCGGCTCTCCGCCGCCGCCTCAGCCCCGGCCCTCCGCGTCTCCGCCCCCGGCCCTCCGCGTCTCCGCCCACCTCCACCTCCGCCTCCGCCCCGGCCCTCCGCGCCTCAGCCTCAGCCCTCCGTGCCTCGTCCCCTCCGCCTCTCTACCTCCGCGCCTCAGCCCTCCTCCTCTCCAGCTCAGCGCCTTAGCCCTCAGCCCTCCACCTCTCCACCTCCGCGCCTCAGCCCTCCGCCTCTCCAGCTCAGCCCCTCTCCTCCGCGACCAGCCCTCCGCAACCCATCCACCACCGCGACCAGCACCTCCGCGATCCAGCCCCTCCGCAACCCATCCACATCCGCCCCTCCGCAACCCATCCACCACCGCGACCAGCACCTCCGCGATCCATCCACATCCGCCCTTCGCCTCCGCGACCCAGCCGCCTCCGCAACCCATCCACCACCGCGACCAGCCCCTCCGCAACCCATCCACATCCGCCCCTCGCCTCCGCGACCCAGCCGCCTCCCCGACCTCAATCACCTCAGCCCTATCCTCCGCGACCTCAGCCACCTCTGCGATTGAGCTTTTTTGAGTTTTTTCTACTGGTTGTTTGTTTTTAGATCTTGGTTGGTTTTTGGTTTGTACTCTGTTGTTTGCTTCTTTTTTTTTTTTTTTTTTCTTTTTGATTTTGGTGTTGCGGCATGGTTTACGGTGCTTGCTCGTTCGGAGATGCTTGGCAACTCCGGTGTGGTTTTGGTTTGAGTATGGCCGGCGTGCTGTTTGGTCGGAGTATAGCCGGTGTGGGTGGGTCTTTTACTGAACTTGTTTTTTTGTTATTTTAATCCGCCACCTCCGTCCTCCTCCGTCCCTCTGCCACCTCTGCCACCTCCGCTTCTCCGTCCACCTCCGCCTCTCCGCAACCCACCTCTGCCACCTCCGCTTCTCCGTCCACCTCCGCCTCTCCGCAACCCACCTCTGCCACCACCGTCCCCTTTGTGATTTTTTAGGGATTTTCCCTATAAATATTGACAGATAAAATAAAAAAATAATAATAATGAGAAATTGAAGGTGATAAAAATAAAAAGAAAAAGTGTAATGTAAAGGTGATAAAAAAATAATGAAAATTAAAGGTGATAAATAATAAATGTTTTTAAAAATAATTTGATATAGCTATAAAGATAATTATTATAATATTTGTTAAAAAAATTATTTAGCTACTTTTGTATATGTTTAATTTTTCTATTTAATTTTTTTAATTATCTTTACAAATTAATTTACACAGTGAGATATTGATTTTTTTTAATTATATTTTTTAATTTTTCTATTTGCTATTTACTATTAGGTTCTTACAAATGGACAAAAAATGGATGTTAAGTGATCATCTCTCAAGGGAGTATGAAGAAGGAGTTGATCAATTTTTAGATTTTGCAGAAAAAAATGCTTCTAACATCAATTACATTTCGTGTCCATGTGAAAACTGTGGTAATTTGAAAAAAATGAGGCGTTCTCAAATTAAAGATCATCTACTCATTAATGGAATAAACGAGAGATATCAGACATGGACTTGGCATGGAAAAAAATCGCCAACATCGAATTTTCCATGTGAAAGGATAGAAAGAGAAAATATTGTCAACAATGATACCGAAGACCATCTCGTGGACATGGTTCACGACGTAGATGCAGAAGAACATTTTATTAATCATCCTGAAGAATTTACGAAGTTGTTAGAGGATGCTGAAACGCCTGTCTATCCGGGTTCAAAATTTACGAAATTATCTATGTTAGTAAAGCTATTCAATTTTAAGGCAAGGCATGGTTTGAGTGATCGGGGTTTTTCAGAATTGCTTGCTTTTCAAAAAGCTACCATGCCAGATGAGAATGTGTTGCCTTCATCTATCTATGAAGCAAAAAAAGTGTTATCTACATTAGGAATGGGTTATGAAAAAATACATGCGTGCCCGAATGATTGTATT
Organism: Boehmeria nivea var. tenacissima; assembly: GCA_018132145.1. NCBI lineage: Eukaryota > Viridiplantae > Streptophyta > Magnoliopsida > Rosales > Urticaceae > Boehmeria > Boehmeria nivea. The sequence goes on from CM030882.1 coordinate 8,402,287, forward strand.
TTATACCGCAAAGAATATCTCAATGTAGAGATTTGCCCGACGTGCAAGTGTTCAAGATGGAAGTTAGTAAAAGATTCAAAAGAGGAGAGGAGAGGAATCCCAGCAAAGGTTTTGTAGTATATTCCGCCAATCCCTAGATTTAAAAGGCTGTTTCGAAATGCCGAACATGCCAAAAGTTTGAGATGGCATGCGGACAAAAGGATTGATGATGGTAAATTTTGACATCCAGCAGATTCACCAGCTTGGAAACAAATAGATGAGATGTGGCCCAAAATCAAAGAAGACCCAAGACACCTACGTCTAGGTCTTTCAGCAGATGGCATCAATCCACATAGTACACTTAGCAGTACATATAGTTGTTGGCCAGTAATTCTTGTGATTTATAACTTTCCTCCATGGCTTTGTATGAAAAGAAGATTTATGATGCTTACACTATTAATATCGGGGCCCAAACAGCCAGGAAACGACATTGATGTTTATCTGCAACCATTGATAGATGATTTGAAAATTTTATGGAATGGAGTGGATTGTTTCGATAAGCATAAGAATGAATCTTTTACTCTAAGAGGAGTACTGTTGTGGACAATCAATGACTTTCCAGCGTATGGCAACTTGTCTGGTTCTGTTGTCAAAGGCAAATATGCTTGTCCTATATGTAGTGAGAAAACATATTCAACTAGGTTGAAACATGGAAAGAAAGAGTGTTTCTTGGGTCACAGACGTTTTTTGAGCCATAATCATCCATATCGAAAATATAAAAAAGCTTTCAATGGTGAAAAAGAGCTTGAGGATGCTCCAGAACCATTGAGTGGGGAAGGTATATATGAAAAGGTGCGCCAATTGGACAATGATTTTGGAAAGAATAGGAGCAACAAAGATAAAAACCCCAGTGAATTAGATAGTGAGAAAGAAGTTAGAAAATTATGGAAAAAGAAATCAATATTTTTCGAATTGGAATACTGGAAATTTTTATTATTGCGACATAATCTTGACACAATGCATATCGAGAAGAATGTGTGTGAAAGTATTTACGGGACTTTGCTTAATATTCCTGGAAAAACGAAAGATGGACTAGCTACGCGCAAGGATCTTGAGTCCATGAAAATCAGAAGTGAGTTGGCTCCTGAATATCATGACAAGAAAATACGATTACCTCCAGCTTGTTATACTTTGAAAAGGGATGAAAAACGCAAAGTATGCGAAACATTAGCAAGTATTAAAGTTCCCGAAGGGTATTCTTCAAACATCCGAAATTTGGTGTCTATGAAAGATTTAAAACTCATTGGGCTCAAGTCTCATGATTGTCATGCCTTAATGCAACAAATACTTCCAGTGGTGCTTCGTTCAGTTTTGGATAAGCGTGTGAGAAATGCTATAATAAGAATGTGCTTCTTTTTTAATGCCATTTGCACAAAGGTGGTTGACGTTGCCAAATTAGACAAGTTGCAAGAAGAAATTACAACAACGTTGTGCTTATTTGAGATGTACTTCCCTCCCGCATTCTTTGATATTATGATTCATTTGACAATACATCTTGTAAGAGAAATTCGTTTATGTGGCCCTGTTTATCTGCGTTGGATGTATCCTTTCGAGAGATACATGAAAATACTGAAGAAGTACGTAAGGAATCGAAATCGACCAGAGGCTTGCATAGTTGAAAACTACGTCGCAGAAGAAGCTATTGAATTTTGTTCAGAGTACATTTCAGATGCTGAGGCCATAGGAATTCCTAAACCTTGCTATGACCAACACATTGAGGGAAGAGGTATCTATGGAGGTCGGGTTGAAAAAATCGAGAAGCATGATTTGCAATTAGCCCATCAAACAGTATTAGAGAATACCACTGAAGTTATTCCCTATATCAGGTAAATAATATAATCATTAATATCTAAGTATTAAATGTTTTATATTCAAAACTTTTTTATAAGCCTTTTATTTATTTATTTATTTTTTCTTTTTGTAGTGAGCATTTAGAGTGGTTGAAGATTACTAATCCCTTGAAGTCACAAAAGTGGATCCATGATGAACATCATAAAACATTTAGAACTTGGTTCAAGGAAAAAGTATGTTATGACTACGCGTACTGTAAATAAATAAATATCTTATTATTTGCTAATCAAATTTTAATCCTTGTGCATATATAGGTCGATGATGAATTAGTCAAGAGTGAAAATAATATTTCTAACACACTAAAGTGGATTTCAGAAGGCCCTACACATCTACCTATACGGCATGAAGGCTATATAATTAATGGTCGTCGCTTCAACACTAAAAAACTTGATGATGTGAGAGTTAACCAAAACAGTGGTGTAAGTATTGTGGCTAAAATTATGCAATTTTCTAGTTCAAAGGACAAACATCCTATCTATGGCGACATGAAGTTTTATGGAGTAATTACAGAAATTTGGGAACTCGATTATCGTTCTTTTAGAATTCCTGTTTTTAAATGTGATTGGATTGATAGTACCGTTGGAATCAAGGAAGAAACAGGAATTATCTTAGTTGATCTTAGTAGAACAAGGTACAAAGATGACCCTTTTATCATGGCAACTCAAGCAAAGCAAGTGTTTTATGTTCCAACATTAGATTCCAAATGGTCATTTGTTCTTTCAACACAACCAAGGTACATCGGTTATGACGATGATAACGCGCTTGAAGAACTTAAGACTTTTGAGAAAGAGTTTGAAGATATTGATGAATTCGATGATGTAGAAACAACCATGGATTCTCATGTTCAAGAAGATGGCGAAGCAATCTGGATTAATCGTAGAAAACGGAGAAAAACAAATTAGCAAAATTTTTAGATTTTTTATTTGTATATTATTTTTAGGACAGAATTTATAAAAAAAAGTTGTCTTGTAATTATTTTATTTTGAAAATAGTAAATATATATCTTTACACAGTATGTTTTTTTTTTAAATAGCAATAATTTTTAAAAACTATGATTAAAAAAAAACAATAGAATACTATTATTATATGGAATTAATAATTGTACAGATACATTTAGAAATAATTACATTATATAAAACTATATTAATATATTTGCTTGTATCGAAATCCAGAACATGCTAAGTATTGAAATATGAAGAATCGAACTAATATTAGTAATCCCGTCATACTATATATAATTGTAATATTAGTATCTAATAACTAATATAATATTACTAATCCCCTGATAGTAATCCCGTCAAACTAATCCAGTAATATATAAATTATATTCTAAAGATATTATATAAAATATAAATTATATAGTAATATTTTGGCGGGATTAGTTTTACCCAAAAAAAAATTGGGCAAATTTGTTAAGCGCCACTTTCAATAGAGTTTTTTTTTTTAAAATAAAAAAATAAAAAAGAGAGGAAGAGAGTCAGAGAGAACCAGAGCTCACTTTCCACGGAGGTCTCTTCCACGGCGACAACGAAGAGGGCGACGACGGCGACGGCGACGAGGACAACGAAATAGGGCAGCTCTTCCTCAATACCGCAGTACTCTCGCCATTCCACTCCGCCCCCAAACGAGCCCCGAACCCCCACCGAATTCCCCTCCTTCCCACGAACCATCGGTGACAACGACAAAGACGGCGATAGAACTCAACCCTTCGCCGCCCAGCCTAGCACTCCGCCCTCCGCCCAGCCAGCCCAGCTTCGCCCAGCCCTCCGTCCTCTGCCCTTCGCCCAACCCTCCGTCCTCTGCCTTTCGCCCAGCCCTCCGCCATTTGCCCTCCGCCCCCAGCCCAGCCCAACCCTCCGCCCTCCGCCCTCCGCCCGCAGCCCATCCCTCCGTCCTCTGCCCTTCGCCCTCAGCCCAGCCCTCCGCCATTTGCCCTCCGCCCCCAGCCCAGCCCTCCACCATTTGCCCTCCGCCCTCCGCCCAGCCCTTCGCCCTCAGCCCAGCCCTCCGCCATTTGCCCTCCGCCCTCCGCCCGCAACCCATCCCTCCGTCCTCTGCCCTTCGCCCTCAGCACAGCCCTCCGCCATTTGCCCTCCGCCCTCCGCCCCCAGCCCAGCCCTCCGCCATTTGCCCTCCGCCCTCCGCCCAGCCCTTCGCCCTCAGCCCAGCCCTCCGCCATTTGCCCTCCGCCCTCCGCCCACTGTGAGAGTACGGACTGTTCGTGTGGCCGTCGTCCTCGCCGAGTACGTTTGGCAACAGAGATCGCGTTTCGCCGAAGCTTCTGTGCTTGAGGTAATTGCGAATTTGCAATTTGGTTAATTTTTTGTCCCCTTTTCTTTTGGTCTCTCGATGGATTATATATGTGTATGTATATATATATAACTATATGTAATACAGCTCGGAGCAGGGACGTCCTTGCCCGGTTTGGTCCCAGCCCTCCGCCATTTGCCCTCCGCCCTCCGCCCACTGTGAGAGTACTCGGCGAGGACGACGCTACACACCCACTGTTACATGTAAGACTTCAACACATATGCATATGCATTGCTATTGACCATTCTCTATCTTCATGCGTGTATATTTGTGTGATTTGTATGTATATTCTTGTTGATCTAGTGCTGAGATTATGACACGCCACTTAGGTCAGCCTAGGAAAAATTGATCCCAAATTATATTGTAGCTTACAGAGTCAGTGAAGTGCTTATTAACTGTTTGTGAAAAGGTCTGTGAAGATCGCTGATCAATTTCTGGCTTTGGTTTTTTTTTTTTTTTTTTTTTTTGTGGGTTGTTATGTGAGATATTCACAGTGCTTGGCTAAATATTCTTGACACGGTTAGTTATTGATTTTTGGTAATTGGGTTTTGATTTTTGGAATTGGAAATGAGTTGTATTGGCTGTGATTGAGTCAATGGAATGCGTATTAAGTGTTTAGATTGATTTTTGCCAATAGGGTTTTGTTTTTTGAATTGTATATGAGTTATATTGGCTGACAATCTAAGCAATTGATTAGCCACATGTTGTGTTCTCTGATATTGGAATGGTATTACTAACTAGTTCAATGCCATCTGATCATGAAATTAATAATCACTGTCTGAACTTTTGAGAAAAATGTGTATGAAGTTGACTGTTGTTATGCTCTTAACTGAAGTATATAAGAACTTTCCTTCCCTCTTGATTATATATTGCTGGAAAGATCAAATGGATTGTTACTTTAAGTCTCTCATTGATGACGTTAAATTTCTCAAATTGTAGATTGATTTCATCAAATCACATGGCACCACAATCAAAGAGACGTCCTAATAATAATCAGCAGCCTGAAAATAGTAATTCTCAAGGGCAACGTGATGGGAAAAAGCTGCGTAGATGTAGCAAAAAAAAGAATGGCAAAAGAGGACCTACGCAAATGAAAAAAATCATAAAAAACAAAGTTATTGGCAAGAAAGAAAAAGTAAAAGCTAATTGGGCTGGTCAACCAATAGGTAAAGGGGGAAAAAATTTACAGAGTTATCTTGGTATTTTGGTCCGGTCTTTGATTCCAGTAAACATTAAAACTTGGCATCAAGTAAAAGACGACAAACGCGATAAGATATGGGCTGAGACAAATGTAAGTACCTATATACTTTTGGTTAAACAATGCATATTTTTCTTCACATGATTTTGCATTCTAACTTTTAGTGTCTAAATGGTCTGCTTATTGGATTTTGTTTAGTTGGCGTTTGATTTGGATGAGAAGATTTCAAGAGAATTTGTCTTGAAAAGTGTTGGAAGAAAGTGTAGGGAGTTCAGGACCAATTTGAGCAAAGAGTATATACAACCATATGTTGATGAACCTCAGTTATTGGATGATTGTCCTGATGCACTTGATGATCCACCAGAAGATTATCCAGAAATTGAGCCAGAACATTGGACTGACTTTGTTAATTCAAGAACGACAAAGGAATTTCAGGTTTTTTTTTTTTTGAGAAATAATTAGAGCTCTTTTCGTTGGTTATATTTTAACTACAATAAAATTTCAGGAGTATCGCAAATTACAACAAGAAAGGCATGCAAATCTCAAATATCCTCATCGTATGGCACGCAAGGGATACGCTAACACTGAACATGAAATCGTGAGTTCTATATATTAATGCTTAGTTAAGATAAATATTATAATTTTGCTTAAAAATTTATCATTGATTATATTGTTAATTTAAATGCAAACCAGCAAAAAGAACGAGGTATGGAAACTCCGATGGAGCGTGGAGAATTATGGGTATTAGGACGACAAAACATAAACGGGGAATTCATTGATGATGATTCTAGAGAAATTGCAAACTGCATTGTAAGTATTATTGTGATTACTTTGTAATCTTTACTTTTTTCATAAATTTAATATATTTAATTCATTCAATTGAATTGTAGAATGAGCTACAAGAGTTGCGTGATGCGGGAGAGATACAAGAAATAGGAAGCAATGATGTTTTGACTCAGGTATTGCGTACCGGAGAACATGGTGGGATTGTTAGGGGTAAGGGATTTGGTGTTAAACCGAGCGAATTTTTCAAAAAACCAATTGGGGGCATGAAAGAGCTTCAAGAACAACAAATAAAATATGAGAAGGAGATTGTAGCTCGTTTAGAAGCCAAATATGATGATCGTCTCAAACGATTAGAGGCTTTAGTTGCTGGAAAAAATGTTGAATCGAATGAAGGTGCAAAAGAGGCCACAACTCAAAAGAATAGTGCACGAGACAATGGAACACCACAAAAAACAACCAGAGGCGATGACTTAATGCAAGAAACTGTTGGAGGTGATGGATTACAACAAGAAGCCACAGGAGAGACTGTTTTTGTTGAAAATGTTGATAAATCTTTTAAGGTCAGAGATATGAATTTGAAATTGTAAGTGGTTATTCAATTTTTCTTATGTTCTTAACGAATGTCTTTATCAACAGGAAGTGAAATGCAAACTTACTGTAGATAATAAGATAGTTGCCGAAGGACATATAATTGCAACATCAGGAGTTATTCACGGCAAAGAGTTGGGAATATCAAATTATAGGGTGAGCGTCGATAAAATAATCATAGGCGAAGCACAACTTCCGATTCCAATACCTGATGAAATGACTACTGTTCAAGATGCTAAAGGTGCACACGTTGCTTGGCCCAGAAATTTTTTTATTTTAACTGATTCAGAGGTATAGTTTGCTAAACTTTTGTCAATTTTTACTTTAATTAGCATAAGTACTTCTAACATGTGAAATGTATAACCATAGGGACAACGTGACAAATTCCCACCAAAAAAGAAGCGTATGTCGCCCAAGGAGCCATTAGAAAAGAAAAGTTTGTCTCCAAAACAGCCACAAACACAACCACAAGAGAAAGAAAAAGTATTGCGCCCCTCTTGTATACAACCAGCAGCATCTTCGAGTTCTAGTGCTAGACCCGGCGCTGTTTCATCAACAACACTTGAAATTCCTCCAAACCTTCCTGGTGCCTTAAGAACTCTAGCCAAAAGCGTTAGAAAAAAAGACCGGCATTATATGATAAACATACCGATAGAAGCAACTGTTTTTGGTGGTGAGTCGGGCTTTTTAGATGTTGCAATTGAAGATATCATGCATATGGCATTATTGGATGAGATTGGTGCTACAACTATTGCAGTTTATATGAGGTAATTGGATTTTAGATAAATTTTAAATTATTATAGTTTTTTTCTTATTTTTGTTCTTGTTATTAAAATTAATAACATATAATTATTATTATTAGGCACTTATACAATATTCTGGAAGCTAAAGAGCGTTTACATCTCTTTGGTTTCATTCATCCGGAAATTTTGACAACATTTAAAGATGACATAAAGCATCGTGCTAAATCTATTAGTGCTCGAATGCTAAGTACAAAGGCACGATATTGGTTGGCTCCTTACAATTTTGGGTAAGGTTGATCATGTGGCTTTCTATAAGATAATTTTATGTTTGGCAATATAACTTTTGACAAATTAAATTTTTAGGAGGCATTGGACATTACTTGCAATTGATATGCGCACTGAAAATGTCTACTACTTTGATTCTCTTAAGGGGGCTGTTGAATCTCATGGTGATATTCAATCAGTTATTCGAATGTAAGTTATATCCTTTCATTCTTGCTGATAATTTAATTTCAATATTGGATAATATACGTGTGTTTGACAGTTATATCCTCTCATATATACGTACAGGGCTTTATTACTTTATAACTCTCAAAAGTTGAAAGTTGGCAAATCAAAACCTCATTGGTCTCCCGTAATTGTAAGTGAATTGAATATAGATAGAAAAAGAACAGTGTATGTTGTTGCTTGGTAAAATTTGCTTTGGGTTCCTTGCCTAATCATTTGTATTTCTTATATTGATGGTTTCAAACTCTTTGTTTATATTGTTTTGTTTGTTAACTTATTTTTGACTAATAATGTATATTTTTTTGAAAATTTAAACTATCATTCAGTGTCCTAAACAACCGGATAGCGTGCAATGTGGATATTATGTGATGCGAAACATGAAGGAATTAGTTTTGGCTTCAAAACCGACAGATTATATTGAGCATCATGTAATATGTCTCATTTACATACATGTGTATTTTTCCTCTCTCTCTCTCTCTATATATATATGTTTCTAATTGAATAATTCTTTTTTATGCTTATCATCATGTAGTGCAAGAAGAAGAAGACGTACACCTTGGAAGAGATTAATGAGATAAGAGAGGAATGGACTGATTGTGTGACAGACTATCAAGAATAATTGTTCACGCAGATGTATATTAATGTTATTATTAGGAATTAGTACTGGACATATGTTGATGTTATTAGAATTTAGTTTGTATTTGTTTAGCTTAGTTAATATTTGAACATTACTTGACCCATCTTTTTTGGTATATTTTTTTTTCATGTATATATATTCTTTAATTGAATTTTCCTATTTTACTTTGAAAATTACTAACTATAGTTATAAATCAAAAAATAATTGCTAAATATATTGTGTTCAATTTAACAATCCATGCTTTCGACAACAATCTTTATATAGGACCAACGTCTTAATATGGATTTATGACGTCTTTTTTAGAACCGACGTCTATTACTATCAGTCTTGACGTCGCTCTTTTCAAAACCGACGTCTTTATATACACGTTGCTCTTTTTAAAACCGACGTCTTTAAATAAACGTCACTCTTTTCAAAACCGACGTCTTTAGATTTCAATTTAACGTCGCTTAAAAAAGCGACGTCTATTGTGCTGTAAGTTTCAACGTCACTTACCTAGACGTCATTTTTTAACCGACGTTAAAAGTTTTGACGTCGTTTTTTGAGCGACGTCTATCAACATTTCTGTAGTAGTGAAAGCATGGAGTTCAAATGTATTTTTTGTTTCCATTTTTCGTTCACAACTTGGAGTTTGGATTTTCGCATTGGCAAGCAGTGGTAGAGTAGAGAAAACAAAGAGAATTTGCACATGACAATTATTCCCATTTTCATTGAAGGTAAAGTAGAGTACATAAGATTGTTTACTGTATCGTAAATATATATTTATATATATATCAAACAGTAACCATATCTAGCAATCCAAATCTGCACATGATAACCACACATTCCAACATTTTTTCTTCTTCAATCCAAACAACAAACGCTTCGTTAAAATACACAAAGGTAAAAAAAAAAAAATTGAATATTATAAACTAGAGTTACTTGATTTTTAGTTTCTAAGTCGTTGCAACAATACTCTTAGTCTGTATGTATTTTGACGGCTGACAAATTAATAGGGTAAAATCATTACCTTAATTGTGAATGAAAACTGGGCTTATTAAGAATAGGGTTTTTTAACAAAAAAATATAAAAGTTAAAAATCCAATTAAGAAAGAGGGTACAATTTTAAAATAAAATACTTAAATTAATAGGGTAAATTCATTACCTTAGTTGGGAATGAAAATTAGGCTTATTAAGAAGATGATTTTTTAACAATATATATATATATATATATATATAAAAGTTAAAAACCCAAAGGGTACAATTGTAAAATAAAATCCTTAAATTAAAATATATGAGTTGACAAATTAAGTGTAATGCCATATCACGTGCCATGTAATTTGGGATGGAATATTTGAAAAAACTTTTGGGATCCCTAACATTATTCCATGTATTATATTATAATATAGTGATGTACTTTAAACTATGCTTATGTATTGTATGTAAATATCTGTATGTGTAAAAAAAATATTTGCTAATATATTTTGTGCTACATGGTTTTAGTATATACATAATTTAAAAAGGTGTCTGCGACCAATAGTACCCGGTCGTGACAAGAGAGAAATGTCACAGCACTTTGGGGGAAACCTATTTACCCTTTTCCCATTCGTTCCACCCATCGACGTTGTCCACTCAGCTGACAACATTGACTCATACCCCAGACCAACAACTTGGTAATTTCTATTCGCATCATAGTGTGAGTTCGAAACCTTATTTCTTTTGGGATGTGAGATCTTTGACAAATCAGACAACATATCAAATGACTTTTATTTGTGCATGACCTTTAGATGCATCATCTTAAGATGAAAGTCGAGCGATGAATTTTTTATGCACTTGGGCCAAATTTCTAACAGCAAGTCGTCAAACAGGGTGCCATACACCAATGCTTCTTGATCGACCAATCTAGTATTCTCATCAATATCGTTGTCCGTTGCGCAATTCATCTCATTGGCGAGATCGACAACTGCTTTTCATCTTCAACCGGGCTTGCGCTACCACTACTAGTAGCAGAATAACCCAAAAGTTGGGAGTACACCTACTTTTTACCGTGAAAAATTCAGATCATGAAAACCATGGTCTATATTATGAGCACTGACTTTGCTTAACATCTGCCAAAATTGAGTCATACATTTTTTTGCATGAACACCTTATTTAAGTCGTTTGAATTGATATGACGATCGAGGTTTATAAACTCCTCAATGCCCATCTAATACTAATCAAACAAGCGATTTGTTCATATTTATCCAAATCTTCTCCATCGACATCAAGGTAAAGACTGAGGAAAACACTTGTTGAAGCATTATCTTCATCCTACGTATACAATAGAAATTTCTTTGTTATTTAAACAACATTAGTATTAAGTAATTTGATAATATATTCATGATATTGTCTTTTACGTATTAATTAAGCTTTAATTTTTAATTATTAACTGTTTATTTGTCATTAATTGTAATTTTTCCCTAAATGTATAATTATTTTGTTAATTTCAATTATTTCATAAATATTAATTTAATCCTATTAATTTATCACCAACATCCAAATTAGATTGTTATGGAAAACTGCCAATTACGTTGTTTTCAGAAGATTCTTGTCGTATTTACAACATCGTTGTTTTCCACTAGGGCTGTCATTTTTATATATCTATTTTTTTTCTAGTGCACCCATGTTTTTCAAGTTCTGATGTCGTTTTCCATCATCAATGTCGTTTTCCTATTACCTATGACGTTTTACAGAAGCTTTTTATGTCGATTTGCATATCACTGTCGTTTTCTACGAATCCTGTCGTTTTTCCATATCCATTGTCGTTTTCCTTAAATATTGTCGTTTTACAGTTTTCTTGTCGTTTTCATGCCTTGTGCAAATTATTCAGCCCAAACTTGAAACTAAATTTACGACAAACTTGCAATTTACAATCCATACATTTTTATCACTATCACACCACAAATTTTTCTCCACATATCAATCAACGATACAGTTTATCATATTAGACAAAATAAATTAAAACATAAACTAACAAAATTATTCCATAGCCAAGCACAATCATTACCCAACAAATATCACCATAAAATTAATTTACATAAATACAAAATTTCAACAAATATAACAGTTCTTGTAGTGAACCCCTACACACCCCGGAGCGCCAAGAGCCGATTTATCTATATATATTTAATCTAACCCGGAGGAGAAAAGTTCCAATAATTCACTTGTTTCTTTTTTTGCTTCTATAGTGATAGGTTCACGTAAATTATTTATGATATACATGCTAACAAATTAAACCCGCTAAGTAAATACGCATATTAATTAACTTAAAATTTCCAAATAATGGCAATGTCTTTACACAAACGAAGTAGCATCAGTACATAAAATAATTTTTGGAGTACATTCCACCTATCTACTTTTAATTTGTAGGCCATGGAAAATTGTCAAAATCAACAATGAAATGCACAATGCAAAACAGTTCTATATATATATATATATGATGAACTTCTAGGCTCTTTCATCTTATATAATGCTTTGCTCAATCTCGGTATGAGTCGTTGCTGCAAAATTCCATGAAGTAGTTTTTTGTTCCCGGTCATAATGGCGATCGTTTTCGACGACGTCGTTCGCAGCAACGAGGCACTCTTGGACGTCCAAGATCTCAACGCGGCGTTTGGTCTTGTTCCTTATCTTGATGGCTATGTCTTGTGGGCTAAATCTCCCACATACACTGACTCTACTTTGCTTCTTCTCTATCAAATGGCTCTCTAATTCTAATAGTATATTTACACATAAACATATGCACATCATGGACAAAATAAAAAATTAAAAAAAATGTTAAACATATTAATTCAATTTGAAATAATATGTAACAAAATAAGCTTAAGAAGGATTAAGGAAATAATAAAACTACTTAGTTACCATGGATTTCAAGAAGGGCTTTCTTTACTTTTCTGTAACAACCATTGCAATCGATGTGGATCCTCATCACCATGCAACAAAACTGCATTAATTTAATTAATTAATTAATTATTTATGATCAATATCATATCAAATATTGCTAGGTAATATTGAGCGGGTTGGAATTTTTGGAAAATACAACTTGCCTTCGCTGTCATTGCTTCAGAATCCTAAAGAAGATGTAAATTATCAGAATGGGAAACGAGAAAAGTTAATGATGATAACTTAATTGAAAGCCAACGGATGGGATTAAAAAGAGCATCATGAACTGTCTTATAATATGGAATCTGATTCTCCATTTTCATGCAAATATGGCATATATGTATATATGTTTTTGCAAAATATTATTCTTAACTTAATATTCTTTACATTATTTTACTATTAAATACACATATATATGGAGCAAAGTAGACAATTGGCTAGCATCCCCTCTTATATTCTAGAGGTGCCTATGCAGAAAAAGAAAAGCATATAATCTTTTTAACCCTTTTCTCAATCAACTTTAATTTCCTTATGGCCAACTTTTTTAAATAGTATTGAAAGAGAATATATGGACTCGCAAAATTAAAACTTGCTATCAGAAACTTGACATTGAAGATCAATATTGTAAACCTACATGATGTTAAGAAAACTAGAACTAATTAACTTCCCACTCTCTCCATATGATCAAGTAGAATATAAATCAGATGTGAGATTAATTACCGTATTGATTACAATTTTAAAAAGGACTGCAATTTTGAGCTCTTGATTATGCACCGCTAGAGCCGCGGTACAGAGTGTAATTAAAACGTATCATGTCTATAGAGATATCATGATTTTATCATGCAATTATGTTATTCTATTGTGCATTACTCACTTTGTCAATTTTTATTTATTCATGTTTGGCACAAGAATCATTGTTGAATAAATTTTTTAGAGCTTGTCAAAATTAAAATAAAAAAAAATTAAAATTGAATTAATTGTCAAGGCAAAATTAGTGCTTCTTGTAGTATTAATAATAAGTAAATTTAAGGCGAAAAGTAGTAGCAACCAGTGAATTTAGGCTATATTTAGTATCAAAACTTTGCTTTGTGAAAACTTTATAGGAAAAATCTCTAATTGAGTGTCCTCTAGCACAAAAGTTGACAGAATTACGGATAACATATATTAATATTGAAAAAAAAATTGTTATCCCATTTGCCTGATCTGTTGTCTCCTCTCATATCTTTAATTATTATTTGAGTTTTTTAAAAATATTTTAAATAAATATAGAGGAGTTGTTAAATTTTTATTGGAAAGAACAGCTATGAAGACAGCTAAGGAAATAACAGATTTATTAATATTTTTGTACCTGACTAGTTTGCATTAATAAAATAAGGTAGATTAACAACGTTTGCCTTTTGCGGTACGTTTGGTATTCTGGATTGGATATAATTGGATTGGATCATAGTTAATACTATGACATGTTTGTTACGGTATTGGATTGGATTATGATAATATTTTTAAAATTGTAAAAGTAAATGACAAGACATATAAAACTATTAAAATAATTAGACATATATAATTTATATTTAAATTTAATTAAAAAGTAAATAAAAAATTATTTTTTTATTGGTGAGACTCACACTTTTTTACATGGGATTATTAATCCCACCATTCTCCATGGGATTATTTATTCCACATTGGAAGAATTATTTTTGTGGGTCCCACTTTCAATTATCTTATCCCACCATAACACTAAATATGGAATTAGGACTAATATTAGTCCAATCCAAGCCAATCCCTCATAATCCAATGCACCAAACGCACCTTGGTGTAATAAAACTAATGATCGGAGTCAGTCAATTATATTATGGGGCAAATGTTAATTCGTTTGAAAGTCATTAGTACAATAACAATGATGAATTTGGATTTGAGTCCCAAATTAATGGTGGAAGCTATCTCCTTTCGGCCCTTCTTTTAAGTCTCTACACCAACTCAATAGTAAAGAGCATTGCTATTGTCATTATGAATTGTATTAAAACGCGAATGCTCTTTCTGACTTTGGGGACTCTATTTTGGTTGAAAGTCGAGTTTTTTTTTCAAAAATAAAAAAGACGCAATTCTAATAAAAAAGAAAAAAAAAGTACTTGTGGTGATGGGTTAAAAAATACTTTTAGAACTAAATTATAATATTTATAAAAAAAATTACGGATGATTGAATTTTTTATATTGTATAGCACGTTGTTTTTTGGCTTCTTAATCTCGATCAATCAGGGTTCTCCGACAAGAAGAAATTTTATGGAAAAGAGACTGATGTGTTGCTTGATATTTATAGTAATTAATCCTTCGGTCTTATTTTGAAATTAGGTATGATCTCTTACGTCCCTTGAGCACTTTCAATTGTTTTTACTCGACATGGTTTCGGTATTAGTCGTCACCTAGTACATTAAGGATCAGTTAGCTAAATAGCCATTTTGAATTATGTGTTTTTAAAAAATTATTATAGTTTCAAAAAATTTAAAAATTAACCATAGAAAATTTCTTACACATAAATTTTTTTACTATAACAAAATTACACATAAAATTTATTGTAAGAAATTTCTTATCATAGTAATAAATTTATGAAATTGTTGTTTTCTTAAAATTTGAAACAGTTGCTATTGTTTAAAATCATTTTCTAGAAAGTGGTTATTTTCTTAAAGTTTCCTTGTATTTATTAATTAGGTCGATCACATTTGTTTTGGTGTGTGTATGTTTTTTAATTTTATTGATGGATTTTCTTTAAAAGAAGAGAAAAGAATTATGTTTAACATCTACCAAGCACTAATATATATATATATATATATATATATATATATATATTTCTTTTTTGAAAACGAATTTTATTAATTAGAAATAAGGAATATAACAATTAGAGCAAAAATATTCTGCCCCATTACGAATTATAACATTGGAACACAAAAATATTATTAATTAAGCTAGAACTTTTAGGAAAGTGGTCATGATCAATATAGAATCACGGCAAGAAAATGCAAAAGCAAAATTCTCAGCAGCAATCAATTTTTTTATACAACGAATAATTCACTTCCTCAATCAATATACAATAATTACAAAATATTAATACTTAATAACAAATAATACACAAAGGCATGCCATAGTACGTATCTCCGATGCCATCATATTATATATGGTACATCATAACATAACGTCAAACCAAACATGGACATTCACTAATATATATTACAACATCACATCTGCAAATAATTGGCTTTTGATCGGAGGAATACTTTGAATTTAATTCTCTCTCTAATATATATATATATATATATATTACTCACAAGTCACAATATATATAACACCTTTTTTTTAAAAAACCCAAATATAAGAGTTAATTAATTTATGACAATCAACACGTATATTATATTAGAAATTAAGTAGATATATCTCAGAAAACATATTTACTTTTATGTGGCAATATCATGCCATTCATGCCCAAGCAAGTAAGAGAAGAGAAGCGAGCAATCCTAGAGGCTCTCCGATATAGGTTTCTGTAGAAAGCAGTACTGTTGCTATTTGCCGGTCTTCTTGAAGATACCTTTGTGATCACTGATTTGCGCCGAATAAGTGTAACCTTGTTCTCCTTTACATGAAGCACTATTGACTCCAAGTCTGAATTAAATAAAAAAAAAATTGTAAATTGATCATTTCACCCGAATTTCATCTAATTATCTTTTATATATATATATATATATATATATATATTAAATGTAAGATTGGTTTGAAGTAAAAAAAAATATTATTTAGCTGATCAAACTAGAAATATATACAGCCGTAAATATTAAATACTTATTATTATAGACAGGGACGGAGCCATAAATTAAGAATAGAGCTTGTGGTAATACATTTTAACAAAAATGAAAGTAGGATAAAAAAAAATTAAGGGCTATTCAAAACAAATATTGAGAAAAAACTTAAAAATTTCATGTCATAGACCACAAATTACAATGGAATAATTTGGGTCAGGGGACTGGAGCACTCCCTGAATCTAAACTGGATCCGTTCCTGTATATAGACATGCATGTGTACTATTCAAAAAATAGTGGTAATAATAATAAGGGACAGTTAAGAAATTAGTCATTATGTAAAGTTTGAAGGATTTAATCATAATTTCATGAAATTAAATATTTAACTGTAGCATACATATAACATAATATGTTATATATATGTAACATAAATATGTTACATATATATAACATATTATGTTACAAGTGTAACATAAATATAATACACGTATGTTACACGTGTAATATAAACGTATGTTACATGTAACATATGATATTATATAAATATAATATACGTATGTTATATGTAACATATTATTTACACGTATATTATGGCTAAATTCTTAATTTCATAAAATTAGGGCAAAATCCTAAAAAATAGGTCAAATTTTTGGTTAAATCCTTAAAAATCTCTAATAATAATAATAAAACGTCTCCTCTCAAAAGGCCTTATATACAGTACAGAGATATGAGCTACGTACGTACCATCCATATTTGAGAACATATCAGCTGTCTTATGGGAATTAGCAGATCTCAAATCAGCAGCTGCTATATGAATTTCCCGTTCCACCTATATTGATTTAATTATATATATTTCAGTACTACACATAATATTATTTCAAAGCTTTTTTTTTTTTTTTTCATGCACGTAGCAAAATATTACATGCATGATACATGATATACATCACTATTCAAAATACGCAGTAGAGCTACTATAATAAACTGTGTTTTTAAGAGTTGAAGAAAGAGAGAGAGAGAGAGAACCAAAGGCACAGATAAGTAATCGGCGGCTGGAAGAGCGGTTCGAGGAAATAGCGGCGCTGCTTTGGCGCAGCGAGTACTTTTACGGCGGCCAAGCTTCTTCTTCACCCATGAAACTGGAGACATGATGATAATTAGTATGATTTTCTGTGGGATTGATTTCCAAATCAAGCGAAGTCCATAAGGGCATTTTTATAATGCTTTTCTTGTTGGTTAATCTTGACTTTAATTTGGAGCTTTTTGCTAATTGGACCTACCATTAACTATTGCTAAAGGGGGCCACATTGTTATCATCTTAAATTTATAATATCAGCCTCAGTTTTAGGTAACACTTTATTATTAGACATGGGCATTCACAGATTTTGTACATCTCATGATTACATTCGCCTAAAAATAATATGGAAAATGACATAAAAATACTTGAGTTTTACCAAAATAATGGATTTATGTATATGTTCAGATTTCTGAATTATTGACAATGTTGAATTTATACTCTGACTTTATCAAAATTTTGCATTTATACTCTTAGTTTATAAAGTCATAATAAAATTAAGGGAAAATCCCTAAAAAATCCCTGAGTTTTACCGAAATTCTAGTTTCGTCCTTATGTTTTTTAAAATTCCTAATCAATCCCTTAGTTGTTGAAATCAGTCTAAAAATACCCTTTGATTCGAATTTGGTCAACATTAACATCTAAAAAGACATTATTACCCTTAATCAAAATAACATATTACATCTTTTTTTTTTTCATATACTATTTTTTTTTTTTTTTCAGAAAACACAATTTTTTTAAAAATCCTAATTGTCTCTGCAAATATCCCCATTTTCACCACCACCACATCGCAACCTCAACCTCTAGCCAAGACCCTCCCTCCGTCCACCTCCGCCTCTCCGCAACCCACCGCCCACCTCCGCCACCTCCGCCCCTCCTCCACCTTTGCCACCTCCGTCCCTCCGCCCCTCCGTCCACCTCCGCCCTCTCCGCCACCTTCGCCTCTCCACCCACCTCCGCCACCTCTGCCACCTCCGTCCTCCTCCGCCTCTCCGCAACCCACCGCCCACCTCCGCCTCTCCGCCCACCTCCGCCCCTCCGTCCACCTCCGCCCTCTCCGCCACCTTCGCCTCTCCGCCTACCTCCGCCTCTCCGCAGCCCACCGCCCACCTCCGCCTCTCCGCAGCCCACCGCCCACCTCGCCCCTCCGTCCACCTACGCCTCTTCCTCGCACCTCCTCCCACCTACGCCTCTTCCGCGCACATCCACCTCTTCGCGACCCTCCGCCCACCTCCGCCTCTCCGCGTCCCTCCGCGCCCCTCCGCTTCTCTGCGACATCTGCCCCGCCGCACACCTCCGCACCTCCGCAACATTTGCCTCTCGGGGACCCCTCCGCCTCTCTGCGACATGGTAGAGGTTGAGCAACGGGTGGTTTAGGAAGAATCTTTATTTCACTTATTTGAGTTTTGATTCTGTTAATGAGAAGGTTTTTGTTGGGTTTTGATTTTGTTAACAACTTGAGTTTGTTTGTTTGTTTTTTTTTTCTTTTCTTTTTTGGAATCACTAAAGTTTGGGTTTAATTATTAATGGGCGATTTCATTGCTTTCCAATTCTTTATGTTTTTTTAATATAGAATATGAAATTTGTTTTTTTTTTCTTCATAATTATTTTGTTATTTATTTTTTGTTTTATTCAAAGGTTAGTTTGGTCATTTTTAGAAAAGTTAGGCTTCGGTCAACGCAAAAGGATCTATTTATACTGATTTTAACAACTGAGGGATTGATTAGGAATTTAAAAAAACATAAGGACGAAACTAGAATTTCGGTAAAACTCGGGGATTTTTTAGGGATTTTCCCTAAAATTAATTATACCTTACGTTCAAATTTCATTGACATTTTTCTTATCTTTCTTTGCAATGTCATTTTTACCTTTTCTCAAATCAAATTCATACACAAATTCAAAGAAAATTATTTTATATTTATTTGTTCTTTTTCTTTTTATTATCAAATTCTTGAAAAATACAAATTAATTCTATGTGTTTTGGGAGATTATAAAATTGTGGAAAAATAGTATAAAAAAAAATGAGATGTTGATATTAGAGTGTTATGTTCTAGAGTTAATAAGTTTCTAGTTTCTACTAATGTTTAGCATTTAGGTAAGGTTGAAAATGTCATTTCAGAAGAACAATAAATAGCAGATGGACATAAAATATAATTTTGTCATGACTATGTATACCGAGAGGATAAAAAAAAAAAAAAAAACTATATATAAATGCAACATTTTGATAAAACTTTGTGTATTTTATGTCATTTTCAGAAATAATATTAGATCAAACTTGATATAAGGTAAAAGTTCAGCCGTATATATATACATATATATATATATGTATGTATGTGTGTGTTTTTGTGTATATTGACATACATATGATGCATGCAGTAGTGTTAAACCTGGCCGACATTTGTGCTCATGACAACGTCAAAAAGAATTTGCACCAAAACTTAAAAAAAAAAAAAAGCATTACAAAGACGTCTTCAATTTATAACTAGGAGTAAGCATCCAAAATTTTCGGGTAATTATCTAGAATACCCGGTCACAATTTACCAGATAATTACTCAAAAAATGGGTAATTACCCGACGGTTAATTCCGGATAATTACCCAGAAAATATTTTTTTGATTTGATTTTTAATTTAATTGTTTTAAAGTTTAGTTTAATTGTTGTGAAGGTTAAACAAGCCAAAAAATTCTGATGAAAAAGCAAGTTGTGAAGTTGTGGTTTGTTCACTAAGTGGAAGAGGGTTTTTATAGCATTGAATTTTTGTTTTTTTGCTACCATTGTAGCATCACGGGTGAGGGATTGCACACTCACAACCTCACATGCGGCAATAAGTCAAAAAACTCTGATGAAAAAGCACACTGCTGCATCACAGGGGCAATATTTTGCGGGCAATGAGCGGGCAAAATGCGAGGAAATTTTTTTAGAAAAATTCCGGACTACCCGGTTTTTGCCCTTCGGGTCCCGGATTTTTCCTCCAGGCGTCCCCGTTTGTACATGCCTAGGCCTAGGAGTGATTAAAATAACACGTAGAATATATCAATTAGTTGTTAGATTATTGACCGCTCATTTGAAAGTTTCAAACTTGATTTAATTAGCACCATGGTAAGGATATTAAATTTTTATTAAGTATGATACTTAATTTCAGATGGGCCTAGTTCTTATCATGGAATGTTTGAATAAGTGGAAGAAATTAAGATCATTTCACCGAAGATTGTGACTTGTTACCAACCTTCTGAAGAACTTGATATCGGATCGGTCGATTTTGTGGATACGAAAATACTACAAAATTGATATCATGGGCTAGTTTTAATGTCAGAGGGTCCTAGATTTTATGAGGATATTTTAAACGAATTAAAAACCGATCTTTATTTAGGTCATATATATGTGAAACAGTCCCAATGTAATTCACAAAATCGCAACTAGAAGTATAAAAAATTCTGTCACGTGTTGTATATTGTATTCTTACGATATTTTAGTCACAAACAGTTTCGTTGCTGTGTAATACATAAAATGGAAAGATTACGTATAGATAAATGTTCTAATGATTATATTATATCTGAAGGATATATTATCAGAAAAAAAAAAAACCCTAATAAAAATAATCATGTCCTGTATTTTTAAAAGAGTAGTGCTAGACATACTAACTTTTTTTTTACTAACTTTTTAATACAAACTTATGTTTCATATCATTAATATTGGTGAGTGTTTATCATCTAATTAGAAGATGTTAATTAAAACATGACACTTCAATTGTCACATAAATTGATATTAAAAAGTTAGTAAAATAATTGGTATGTCTAGTATTATTCTTTTTAAAAAAAGGACAATTAATACGGTACTTAAAAAAAAAAGAGAGAAAAAGCACCCACACATAGGGATTTTTAAAAAGGCCAATTAATGATATTTTCTTAATAAATCACGAGTATTACTGTTGATTTTTGATCTGATGAAAATTTGAATTAAGAGTTTAAGAGATATAATTAATTTAAAGGGCAATTAAAATACGTCGGATCAGAAGAGTGGACCAAAAGTGGTTTGCATTCACCTACTACTGTCAGCTAACTGCAAACATTAATCCAAACTTTCCTTTTTTCTTTTTATTTTTGTTTTCGATTTAAACGGATTATATAAATATATAGAGAAAATATTATTAGTATGAATATTTAAGATGTATTAAACATTTTTTGAAAATAAATAGAGTAGTTATTTATAAGGACCAGTTAGGTATATAGCTATTTTGTATGGCGTGTTTTACTAGTCATAAAATTTTTCTTACACAAGTAAGAAATTTTTTACGATAATAAAATTAGATATAAAATTTATTGTAAGAAATTTTTTACCAAGGTAATAAATTTATGAAATAGTCATTTTCTTAAAATTTTGAAATTGTGTCTACTTTTTAAAATTATTTCTAAAAAGTGATTATTTTCTTAATATTTCGTATTTGTAAATCTTGTTTGCTTTATTTTATTTTATTTTAAAAATGAAAGTTTATTAAAAATCTAAAATAAAAGATATCTTGACTTATAAACTATAATTTTAGTATGTCAAAAGCTTTACTTACACCAAGATTAAAATTGTAGGTAGACATATTTAATGCAATACAATGTGATAGATAAAAAAAAAAAAGAATCTTCTTGATTAGAATCGCTGAGTGAAAATCTTATCCGGATTGTCAGTGTATGTGATACTAGAGTTGATATATTAGGACCAACCTCAATTTTGTGTCTTTATTTAAGTACAATTATAAAGATTCGAATCGAGGTCACAAGATGATCATATGAAGGTTAATCCAAATCATGAGTAAACACATGTTTCTCTTTTAGGTTAACATGCATTTTGTTTTTGTTTTTGTTTTTTTTTTATTTCGGCCCAAAGTAACTGGGCCTAATACTTTTATTTTTGAAATCCGTAATTCATTGATACTAAGAATGTGATTTACAGACACGTAATTCACAATCACAAATGTTTCCTTTAGGCCTACTCATTTTACTCATTTCATTCCATTCTATTTTTTTATTTTTTTCAACTTTCCTAATCCTTCAAACTATTTCATTCCATTCCATTTTTTTTCAATCATTTTTTTCAACTTTCCAAATCTCTATACAATATCTTTAAATCTTAACCATTCATACCACCTTGAAATTAGCAAAGTCAAACCATTCTTATATCATTTTTACAAATCATTCCAAACTACTTTCAAACCATTTTTTCCATCCCAAAAAATGGGATGGAATGGCCACCCCAAACAAGGGGTATTATTGGACTTTGTAACTAAACAGTTTGAGAGCTCTAATTCATATTCGTTTATGAATTAATTGTTTACTAATGATTTTATGGAACTTAAGGAATAAGAAGTAATTAAGGAGTAAAATGGTAATTTCTCCCGCTCCGCTTATGAATTGTTAGTGAAGAATATAACTTCACGTAATGATTAAATCAAGGTAAACTACATGAACCCCCCTTGACCTTTAGCTAGTTTGTGTCTCCTGAAGTTCAAAATAATGTTATTCATCGCACTAACGTTACACATTTTCGCAATTATCCACCCTAATTTTATGCATTTGTTGCAATCATCCTTTCTCCGTTAATTATCCACCCTAACTATACTTGCACACACCTTAGCAAAATCTACAAATTCACTCACATGTACAAATCAAGACAAGATAAGGATTGAAAGAAAAACTCACAGCTAGGAGTGGAGAGCTTGAGAGTGCATAAGAAAATATCATACAAGGCCTTGCTATCAAGAACCATGCACTCATCGGCGTTCTCAACAAGCTGATGAATCGAGAGAATGGCATTGTAACGTTACACATTTTCGCAACTATCCACCCTAATGTTATGCATTTGTTGCAATTATCTCTCCTTCGTTAATTTATTAACAAGATTTTATTTGTGACTTTGTCACGTGTAAATGAAATAAGGTATTTGATAGTTCTTATGAAAAATAAATACCTTTTTACCCATGAGTAGTGATTAAAAATAAGGTGTTAATTTATTAATTTTACCCTAGATGATATCAAAAAGTGCATAGTTGATTTGTTTTTTTAGACTTCTAATTTTGTTTTTCAATTTTGTTCGCATAATTGTAATATTAGAATGATATTATTATATTTTTATGTTTCTAACCACAAATATGAAATATATCACAAGGAGGGCTCCTTGTGATTAGTGCCATTTAGGAAAAATTAAATCCTTTTGGTTTGATGGGCGAAGAGAGAGAAATGAGAAAGCTTTTCATTATCTCAATTTAAGTATATATTCGATACATCTAATTAAGGAGATACATATGTGGAGTCTAAACATATAGGCTCATAAAGTCATATATGACAATATATTGTTTGAGCTAAATCGGAAATGAAGTCTAATTACTCATCGTTTGTTTTAAACATTTAAATGGTCTCATTTGAATAATTATTGACTTTTTCAATACGAAATGCTTAAATCTTAATCATTCAAATTATCTAAAAATTAAAAATTTCAATAATCATTTAAATGTTTCCATTTAAATAGTTGAAAAATAAAATGTCGGAAGAGTTATACAATGTGAAATACCATTATTGTAATTCGGAAATGGAGTCTATATCGGAAAAGTATTGCATGCAAGCTTATATTAAGTCATATATGTCAACATCGTTTGAGAAATACAAATTCCATTTTTACATGATTACATCTATCTTTTTACCTCTAAACTTCACTACATGCCAAATTAACATAAATTATGTGTTCATTATCATGCACACTTGCATGATCATAGATTCATAGACGCAAAATCTGCATGAACAGTAACATACACGATGCATGTAACACCTCACACTCCAAACATGCACACAACACAACACTCCTTTTCAAAACCCTAATTCCATCCCACTCGCAAATCACCCAAAATTAGAACCAAAAAAAAAAAAAAAACACCCCACATGGCTTGCTATTCTCTGCCTCTCCTCCTCCTCCTCATTTCCCTCTGGCCGGCCGCCACGCTTTCGCAGGACACCGCAGCCACCGTGGCCCAGTGCGTCCCGCAGCTGCTTCCGCTGGCGACGTGCGGGCCCTTCGTGCAGGGCACCGAGCAGGCGCCGGCCCAGCCGTGCTGCGACAACCTCAAGCAGATTTACGGGCAGCAGCCGAATTGCCTCTGCCTTTTGCTCAGCGACCCCGCCACGCTCGGCTCGTTGCCGGCTATCAACACCTCCCTTGCCCTCCAGCTTCCTGCCCTTTGCAGCCTCCAAGTTGATATCTCCGTCTGCTCTGCGGGTAAATCATTAATTAATGTGATCATGAATTTTCTGCCAAAGCTATATCCCATTTTTTTTTTTTTAAACAAAAATAGTTTCGTTAATAGATAGTCAAATTTACTTTTTTTTTTTAAGTTACATTATTTGAAAAAAGAGAGAGAAAAATTTTACAGGCCAAATTAATCATGATACATGTGGACATCAATTTTCGTATAAAAGTATATTTAAAAATAATGATTATAGAAGGGTAACTTAATTTGAGTTTATATCATCTTACTACACCAACAACGTTAACAAAAAGCCAAACGTAATCCTTTTATTGTAAAATGTGGTTGCCTGAGTCCTCAAATTTTATACTAGAAATACAATAAGTCAACAATTCATGACCACTAGACGTAATTATAATAACCACTGTTGTGGTATGTATAATGGTCAATCGTAAAATTTAGTAATTATCATTTTTTACTAGCGAATATCAACCATTTTTAAAAAATAAATATTAGTAATCCTAATATCTAATGATATGTAATATGTTTTCTTTTTTTTATTTTCAGGGGTAAATGGGTCTATTTCACCTGGGTCTCAAGTTTCTCTTGGCTCAACAGTCCCCAATAACTCTAGTACAGCTGTTAACTCTACGATCGCTGGTATGCACTATCTCACTCTTCAATCTCTTAGGATATATATTATCCTCTTTATATACAATATGGCCTTGAAAGCTTGGTTTGCGACTTGAAAACAAATTAATATTTGATCTATTAGATTGAACATTTTCATTAATTTAGAACAATTAGTTTGGTTTCAAACTTTACTATAATTTAAAATCTTGTTTGGTACGTTTTCAAAGTTGATAGGAAAATGCGCTAATAAGTACAAGAAATGGCTGCCCATCTTGTCGGGTCAAATTGTTAATCTAACTTTAGTTATGACTTTGTTCGTTGAGATTTTCTGATCATGACTTCTCATATATTATATATACATGATGCTTCTTTTGATCATATTTATAATTTTAATCAATGAAAATTAATAATAAATATTCATTTTCAACAAATGATTTTAAAAAATAGTCAATATTAAAAAAATAAAAAAAAATGTTCAAATAAACAGAAAAAAATTGACTAACTATTTGAAATGGAAAAAGCCCTGGTGTGTAGTGTACCATTTTGAATCGTCATATTAATATTTATTTATTTTATGAAAAAAAAAGGGCTCATTTGTTAAATAGCCACTTGAAAGTCAATGTTTTAAAAAAATGGCCTAAGAATTCAAATATTAAGTTATTAGCCTCAAATCTCTATGAAATCTCATTTTTATCCCTCATCACTCTTCTTCCAACCTCATGTATTAAAGGGCAAAAAAGTCAATACATATTGTCTAAAGGCTAATAACTTAATTATAACAAACTCAGGTCAATTCCTTAAAACTAAAGTTAAAAACAAGTCATTTACTTAATAATCTCAAAAAGGAATAAATCTAACGATTTATCGCTGTACAATACCTACAACAGCTTTTTCTATTTAAAAATATAGTGTAATTCTTAATTATTTTTCTCACTCACCCTAACTAATTAAGAGAAATTGTTCTAGTTAATTTTTAGAGCATATTTAAAAAGAAATCATTCAGCAAATAGTCATTTTTGAATGGTATTTAATATATATATATATATATATATCTATTTTTTTTATATAGGTAGGGTTGGGCCTTTTTTGTATATCAAGATATATGGTACATATTTTACGCACATAAAATGATCCTTAATTTTAACTAATTAAAACAAATTTATGGTCATTTATTCAAATAAATATTAAAATTAAGTCTTTTAACTACAGACCTTATTAATTAATTGGTACATGTAATATTCCAGCTTCTCCAGTGTTTCAAATGGTGCCAAGAACATCAAGCAATGCTACGGCACAAGTTTTAGACAAAAGTGGTGGCACCAAATTTCAGACCGGTAGTTATTTTGCAGTGTCGATTGCTGTTGCGCTTGCTACTTCTGTGCTTATACAAGTCTTACTTTGATCATATATATATATATATATATATATATATATATATAGATCATCATGTGTGTGTGTGTGTTTAAAAAAAAAAGTGCTTTTTATTATGGGTTATCTATGCTAGTTTGTGAGGTAAATTAGAGTAATCTATATGAACTGGGTTTGGATTTTATCATGAACTTTGGTAAGTTTATTATACACATGTATAGTGGGGACAAAAGGAGATGGCCAAAGCACTCGACTAATTACATCTGTTAGTACTTTATTGCATTTGAAGCCTTTAATTATTGGTCAATTTACAAAAAGAATGTGAAAGGTGATCAACTTGCAAGCAATTTTCATGCTTTAGCTAGATTTTGATTAAAACTTCAGCTTTTGATGTCCAATCATCTCTGTCCACTTCTAACTATTATGGTTGTCAAGATAATGCAAAGTCGTATGTTTTTATTCAATTAGGCAATAGTCTTGTTAGACCCAGCCAAGCAGATCCAGAAACTTATAATAGTTTCACTAAAAGATTTTGAAGATCATCTTGTCAAAGAAAAAGGAATGTCATTTGTTGTTTTAACATCCTAATTACCAAAATCAGGCTATTAAATATCAGAGCTCCGAACATAAATCAAATTTGAAGTTTACATAGAAAGTATGCATTAGTGAAGTTTTCAAATTTGATTTCAAGCTAATTAAATGGTTGTGATTACAAGACTGGCAAATCAAAACATAAGAGGCATATATAGTACTTGCATGACCAAGTGGCGCTTTTTTTTTTTTTTTTTTTTGGTGGTGATTGGCACTTAGGTGGTTATTATTATAGGAAGGGAAATTATTGTCTAAATCACTATATTCTTTTTAACAATATTTAGAATTAGTACCATATGTATTTTACAAAATATTAACTAGATACCATACTGAATTAAAAAAATTTAAACAGGTAAGGATGTTTTATATTTTGACATTGAAAATTTTACCCTTTTTAATTAATTAATTAATTTTCTTAAAGATAGTTTAGTAAAATTAGTAAAGGCAATGAAGGAGGGTCGTGAGGGGATCATCCTCTATTCTCATCCCCAACTTTGAAAATGTCACTTCATCAAATCTCCATTTAAAAGGAGCTAGCTATAGGAATGAAATTTTCATCGGAGATCTTTCTCCATTCATCCAAGAAATTGGCCTCGTACCTCAATGAAAAACCATCTGTATCAATACATCAAACATTTTACTGTAACAAGAAGATTTAAGTTTGACTTTTTGTTAGTATTAGTACTGTAACAAAGAGGATATGAACTCAAATTTTTTTTAATCTGAATTGCTATCCAAATAGGCCCTTAAATAGATAGTCATCCAGGAAATTGGCCTCCGACCTCAATCAAAAACCATTTGTATCAGTACATCAAACATTACAATATGAAACAAAGCCCTTTGGTGGGAGGAAAATACCTTCTTTCAATTGTTTCCTTGGACTAAGATTATACAAACATTATACCAAGCGTAAAGGTCATTTCTCAGTTCTTCCTTATGTAAAGACTATTCCAAACTGGGAGCCACCTCTGTCGGGTTGGATTCAAAGACATCTGGATTCGTCGCGTCGTTTTCTTCTAGAAACTCTTGCGTTTGCATGGACTCCTTGTACGCTGGGGTGTCCTTGAAATCAGTAGCTCCCTCGTTGTAAGTAGCAACGGCGATCCCACAAGCAATAAGCTGTTAAGAAGGAAAACGATATCAAACATCGGCGAAGCGTTCAAAAAGAACTCATCGCAACAAGCAAGGAAAGAGTCTATGCACAATGAATTAATCTGGGCTTAAGGCGATTTAGTAAATGCATGATCAGACATCTTGATTCATCGAAAATTGTTGTTTGAAATTAACAACTAGGTAGTCCTAAAAGTGCCTCCGTTTATCTTCGAATGAGTCCGCATATTTGGTGAAGCAATCAAGAGGTGATCAATGGCCAAAAAGCTTTCGGCGCTGTGTGTGAGGCTACTCGTCAACAAAACCTATGTGATGGCTTGTTGCTCTCTTTCCGAGCAAGTTAGAAATCTGCAAATAGCCCCAAGGTGCCGATTTGATGTTTATTAAGCGCGGAGAATCCTGAAACTCGGGTGGCTTCTGATTTTTGCCAAATTTTGAAAAGGAACCAAAAGTGAAAAGGGTTTTGTAGTTGGACACTTGAATAATCTGGTCCTTATCAAATTAATCATTCTCGGTTGTCATAGTCTTAAATTATTGACAATCCCTTTGGACCAAGGCCATTCCAAATTTTCATATATTTTTCTTTGAATTTCATGAAACAACTGAGAGCTATATAGAAACTAGAGTCAAACTACTGACTATTCTTTCGGCTTATATAAAACCATTCCAAGTTCCCTTCTTTGGAACGCATCAAATTAGTCCACAAAAAAAAACCCATATTTGAAAGTCCTTAACGTATTGTTAACAAATGACATTCCCTTTCTCATGAAACAAATATTGTATCAGATTTGTATGTATTGTTTTCAGTACAATCAATCAGCTTTTGACATATTAACTAAAGAGATTAACGTGCAAACTAAACTTTCAATCAAAAAAATTAATTTCTAACATGTATAGTTGGAAGTAGGGCAGAGCAAGTTCAATAATGTCAAAAATTACCACAGATAAATCAGATAAACAATAGGCATCCACATAAAACTTATAAGAGCACTAAACGTATTTTCCAGCAACCTATGTGTTTTTTGTTTCCCAGTTCATTAAAACCATAATAACAAATTCCACTAACCAAGTCGGTTGTAAGACTAAATTGTAGAGAATCTATTTTTGTTTGCACCAAAAATCCTTCGTTATTACACGACATGTAGATATTAATACTTTTGTTATTATTAAATAATTTCGTAGCATACTAATCTAACTAGTAATTTTACGTATTATACATATATTATATACGTAAATACTAACTTTATTAAACTCTCGCATTTTGTAGTTTTACTTTTAAGAACCCAATTAAAATATACGTACTTATCAAAAAAATATATATATTATACATAAATATTACACGAATGCATATTTTATAGTCGAATAATACTCTCTACGAGCTCAATTTACTTTATATATTTCGTTAATTTCTCCTAAAATTATTTGAATTTCAATATAATTGACATAATTTTGTTAAAATTAAACAACTATAACGGCAATTTTAACCTTTTTTATTATTTATGTTAATTCATATAGATGACCTTTTATGACACACTTTTCAAAACTATTTATATTCACAGGAAATTTACTATAATTAATTATTTATTTATTTATTTTATGCCGAACCTTTACACTTATGTTTCAGAATTATGCCAATCAACACAATTCACCGTATGAAACCGGTACCTATTTTACTAACTATGCTTATTACAACAGGGCTTTTAACACAAACTAGCTCTAAGACAACGCCTTGGTTGGGATAAATATTTGAATGATTTGCATTTATTAAAAACCATTTTGACTATTAATAGTAGGATGAAGTAGGTAAATACTCAAAATTTATATAACAATAAAAATAAATACTCAAAATTCTAAAATAATTGAGTTTCTAGTCAGCTTGTGAATTACTTGCACATATTTTTTATAATAAAGTGAATTATCATCGCTTATTACTGTGTAAGTAATTGCATCATTTGGATAATTGGTTATATTTTTTAAAAGATTGGGTAATAACTTACATTAAGTTTTAAAAATTGGGTATTCACTATAATTTCTCTTAATGGTATCGGCATAATTATTCTGATTAATTTATCCTAAGCAAGGTATAAAATAAAAAGACGTGAATAATCCAAAATAATAATAATAAAAATAAAAATAAAAATAAAATGGTTGAGAGACATACCGCGAAAAGAACACCGAAAGCCCACAAGTATTCAACGAAGAAGCCAAGCCCATCCCACTTCTCGCCTTCCCAGAAGTCCGGCTCCTCTCCGGGCAGCTTCGGCAAGAAATACCCATCGTCGACCCCATCCACGGCCGAGATTCCCCCATCACCATCGCCGCCTGATCGCTTCATCTCGGCCGTCCGATCACCCTCGCCGTCATCCGCAAGGTCCTGGTCCCTGGTGGTGGTGGACCCCCCTCGGCGGTTCTTGCCGCCCCGGGGGGAGAACCTCTTGGCGGACGCCACGTGGAGGGCGGTCCTGGCACGGGAGGGGATGACGTGGCGTCGGATGGGGAGGCGGGCGTAGGGGTGGGCGATGGAGTTGCCGGAGAGGATCGCTCCTCCGGCTCCGGCGCCGCCGGTGGTGGGTATGGTGAGAGACATATATATATGGATTGGTAACGTTTTAAGAGTTGAGTGGACGAGAGTGAGTAATAATTGTGATATATATATATATATATTTATTTATTTATTTATGTACACGCGCGTCCGGATAAGGGGCATAGATTTTTTTTTTTTTTTTTTTCGTTGATAGAATTCGTACGTCTGTGGAGCTGTGACCCGTGCTCCGACCCGATTCCATTGGGCCTGCCGGACTTTGGGCAAGTAGGGCTGGACTAGTTCGGCCACATTTTACGTACAAATTTATAACTTATATCATTATTATATGTTAGGTCACTTTTTTTTAATCATTAAATTAATATATTTCTCATTTTTTCCTTATTATCTTCCTCATTTGTAAAGAAAAAAAGAAAGATTTGGATTTTAGCCATTTTTAAGCTCATGTTTCAAAAATTCAGCCATAGTTTCACGAATTTAAGGAATTAGCCATTTTCATTGTGTAACAATTTTTGTTACATGGGTAACAATTTTTGTTACCCGTGTAACAAAAATTGTTACTGGGCGTAACAAAATTTGTTACACGGGTAACAAAATTTGTTACACGGATAACAAAAATTGTTACACAACGAAAATGGCTAATTCCTTAAATTCGTGAAACTATGGCTAATCCTTAAAAAAATTACCAAAAATTTGGCTAAATCCTTAAAAATCTCAAGAAAAAAATGGCAATTCAGTCAATTCATTATTAAAAATTGTACTTTTCTTAAAGTAGTATTTTTCAAAACAAGTTGTGTAGAAGTGAAATTTTCTAAAATTTTTCGAAAAAAATTTAGGGCGATTTTGAGAAATGCCCATTTTTTTGTCACAATGATAATTTATACTCTATGTGTGTTGTACTTTTAATTTAGGTCTCAAAATTTACAATATAAACATAGAGTGAAAATAAAACGACCACACGACTTAGGACATAGATTATTAAGTGGTACTAAATATGGCCTTAGTTTGCAATTGCCCCAAATTTTTGTATAGGGAGAATTGAAAAAAAAATTATAATGTAAAAGTAGAGATATAAATTAAAAGAATAACACGAGCAAAATATAAATTATTATAATATCAAAAAAGGGACATTCATCAAAATCCTCCAAGAAAATATCACACATATCCCCTGTGTTCATGTGAAATTCCACATTTATGCCTTTAGTTTGTTGAAATACAAGCTTGAGTTTAAAAGCATAATAAAATTATAAGCTTGAGTTTAAAAGCATAATAAAATTATAAGCTTGAGTTTAAAAGCATAATAAAATTATACTTTATTATTACTGGTAGATAACCAAAAAAACACACTTCTTCTAAAATATCCGAATTGTCTCAATGTCACGTAGACTATTCTTAAGTATTTCAAACAGAAATGCATTCTTTGTGTCAATTGTCAACAAAAATAAAATATAATATTGGTATGCTTTCAAAAACTTAAGTATACAGTTTGTATTTCAACAAATAAAGGGTATTAGCGTGAAATTTAGTATAAATAGAAGGAATATAAGGGTTGTTTTCTCTATTTATTGGAGATTTTGAAAAATGTCTCTTTTTTCACGACAATTTTTTTTTTATTATTATATGTTTCATAAGATCATAAAAGCTTTATGCAATTACGTGGGTTAAATTGGTTGAGTTTGGAATTTTTACAACTCAGAAGATTTATAGTCTAATAAGGTAAAAAAAAACATCTGACAACCCGCTTAAATAAAAACTAAATAGATTTGACTGTGACGGATTGGTCCTATAGACTCTTGAGTTGGCACTAATAATCTTGATATACATTTCATATGCTTGAACACTACTGGACTTGGTGATCTACAAAAAGAAATCCCATATATTAATGAAACAAATAAGCCTGGGCTATATCTTTGTAATCAAAAAGGGAAAAATAGAAGAGCAATAATAACCTAATGGAAAGATAAAATCATAACTTACACATGAAAAATAAAAATATAAAATTATAACTTACACATGAAAAATAAAAATAGAAGATAGATGAGTGATTAAATAAAGGGGATGAAAAAAAAACAAATAATTTTAGAGAAGAAGAGTGACTCGGCAACTAAATCATGGAATCAAAAAACAACTTTCTTTTTTTAGGCTAAAATCCAAACAAAAAGAATGTATGGTATATTTTATTTTATATTAACGTATATACAAATTTTAAAAAATATTTTAAAATGTTTGAGTTGGGCTTCTCTTTCAAGAAAGCCCTGAACTTGTAAGTTGCAACCGCACCCAGCAAAATGCATTTGCATTTAATAAAGGGAGAATTGCAAATAAAGTTATTTTTTATGTTACTTATTATTCTATACACTAATGATGTACTTTTTTTATTTTTACTATATGTTTGTAGTGTAAATTTTCGGGTATAAATTAAAAGTGCAATACACATGGGACATAGATTATCAATGTGCAAAGAATGGGGCATTCTTCAAAATTTTCTTTTAATAAAAAGAGATTTTAAGGAGTGCTCCTTCATGTGTGTTGCATTTTTAATTTACATTCCAAAATTTATATTACAAACATACAGGAAATACAAAATGAGCACACAACTTGAGGCATAAATTATTAAGTGGCACTAAGAATGATCTTATTTTGCCAATCTCCCTTTAATAAAATAGATTAAAAAATTAGATTTTTATTAAACATAATTAAGGAATTTCCTAAAAACCAACATGTCGCGGGCCTTTTGCGCACAAATCTTCGAATGCTCATCCTTGTCGACTTACTTGAAAGCTCTTTCGATATCACATTATGTGTGGTTAATTTTCTTAATTGATAGGATATAGACAAATCTCTATCATTGATTATTATTATTATTATTATTATTTTTTTGCTAACTCTCTATTATTGATTATTGTTTCAACATTTATTGTGCTTAATTAAAGTTCTTTAATATTTGCTTTCTTCTATCCAGATTTATTATCATCAATTTATATTAAGATTTTATTTTATTTTATTTTGTTTGCATCAACTGAATTTAGATTGTGCGAATAATTACTCGAGATGGGAAGCTTCAAGCGATCCAGAATCGGGTAGGGTGTGAAATCGAGAGATAAACATGGCCTAAGTAATCTTAGGTTGTGAAATCAAGAATTGGAATTCCCAAAATTATCTCCGGAGTAGAATTTAATAAAAGTAGAACTAATGAATTGTATAAAGATATAGGCTTAATAACATTTATATATTTTCTATTCAACGCTCAAGTGAGAGTATAAAGTTACAAATATACTCTAGGCTAACAGATATATTAAATTAGATTAATACACACTATTATGAAGAAGCGTAATCACGATAGAATGAACTCGAAACCCTAACATCATTCTCATCATTGATTTTCATCATTAATTTTACTTATTTAACATTTAAGTAATTGCAATTATCTCATTTAAATTTATTTTATCTAATTTTTATTATTGGCATTTAAAATTGATCGTTTCAATAAAATAAGATATTAAATTCACTATAACTGCCAACTTTTGAACTTCAATCCACATAAAACGATATCGGTCTTACGGCCACTTTATTACTTGTTTGATCTGTGCATTTACAAATATAAATTTTTGCAAACACGGGTCATCCTCTCCTTGTATACACTGAGCATAAGCACCAAAGACTCCCCAATCACTATCACTAATAAAACCTCCAAGTCCAACACTAACAACTCATATGCGCACTTGAAACAAGAGTAAGGTATCATTGAGTAGAAAGAAAATCCATCAAAGATCCAACCCGAGCAGAGCAAAGCAAAGCATGTAGGATATGATCTGAAAAGACCATATGTTTGAAGTGTGCACATTCCTCGCTTTATCTTTGCTTACTTGGGCACACACACTCAACCAGACCTGATCATGATCGCCTTGTCCAACAATCTGCCATCTAATTAAGTCCCAACTTAAAGCAAATCTCGTCCCCATACAATACTCCACCACTAAAAAGGAAAAATATTAGACCATTTTGACATCTAATAACCTAAGTATTGTAAAAATAATTTTGAATGATGCTAAATCATTCATATATTTTCCCAAACAATCTGTCAATGACTCGGATTATCCACCAACAGCCAACATTGCTTGGCAACAAGGAAGAGAAATCTGTTACTCTCTTGGCTATTTCCATAATTGTCCATTTTAATAAAAATTTGACAACTCATCTATATTTATTTAAAATATTAAAAAAAAGACTCAAATAATAATTAAAAATATGAGAGATGACTGTCAAAATGATTGACAAATGGGACAACATATTTTTTTTCGGCAACAAGTGCTTTTGATTATAAAACACCAATATCGTTAAGGCCAAACGAAACCCATCCTTTCCTTTCGGACGACATAATTTTGCCCATAACAAAAAAAGAAAAAAAAAAACAAATGACCTTATTTTTTTAGCTAAATGACCCGTTGTTTTTAGCGTTATTTTTTAGGAATTGATATGTCATAATTAAGTTTTTTTTTTTTTTGAGCAAATCATAATTAAGTTATTAGTCATTTTTTCATCTCTATTTTTTTTTAGACATCATGCATTGGCTGTTTTGTCCTTTATTACAAAAAGTAACAAATATTACATACTAACAATTTTTGTTACAATAATTAACAACTTTTAATACAGACCGTCACAGACAAAATTTGATACACATATGTAACAAAATATTTAATTTTTATTACATATTTATATTAACATTTATTACATATCGTCGTAACAGTTAAAATTTATACAAACAGTGATATTTTGAATAATCCGGGAGTATATAAACAAACCTGATGGATAATAATTTAATTTTTAGATAATTAATTCATTTTTTAAAATAATATTATTTTATCATGTCATTTTGCTAATGGGCTTATTTAATTTTAGGTCAATTTTTTCTGATTTTTTTTTTAAGAATTTTAATAAAATAGTCAATGTTTACAAAATAATTTTTAAAAATAACTACAGTTTTAAAAAAAATTTAAAAACTAACCCTCTCAGAAATTTATGACACATATCAAAAATTTCTTATAATAATTTTTATATATAATTTTGTTATTGTCAGAAATTTCTTATATTTTATTATAGCTAATTTTCAAATTTTTTAAAACTGTGACTATTTTTTAAAAACACACCGCTCAAAATGACTATTTACCTTCTTTTTTTTTTCAAGAAGTTTCCAGTTATCAATTTTTTTTGGGTTTTTTGCACCTGTGGCCCCTATACTTATCGCGTTATGACGCTTTGGCACTCCATCTTTTTTTTTGGCATTAACCTCCCTGAATTTAAAAATCGTTACAATTGACCCCAAATTAAAAACGTCCGTCCAAATGTTAACGGAATTTGGCTTGTGCTAATCACGTGGAGGCTTATATGGGGGCATATTGGTCATTACATAACAGAAACGAAAGAAAACCCAAAAAAAAAAGGAAAAAGGATGAAGGAATACAAATGTTCGTATGACTATATTGTTTTTGAAACAATTGCTTATCCAAAACAATGTTAATTTCTGAAATGTCATTCTTCTTCTTTTTTTTTTTCAACTCAACTGAGCTCACAAATGTAGATATGAATATAGCTAAACAAAATTGAAATCAACCATCCATTATCATAATCAATTTTGGTCCTTCACACAACCATTATCAACAACAACCAAAAAAAGAAAAAATCTTTCTTAACTCTGCATCAACATTCAAATCCCAACATTCACAAATTAAAACTCTAACATTACAATATTTTTCAAATCCCAACAATTTTCATAAATTTTGAAACACAAAACAATGTCCCAATTTTTTTCAAATTTTTGCCGTGCAAATCAATCACAAACCAAACAAAAATAGATGAAATCTTAATTCTCAGAAGAAAAAAAAAAAAGAAAGAAAGAAAAAAAAAACCCATAATCATGAAAAACCCAATCTCAGATTTGTCCTTTTCACTCTCATCATTCAATCTATTCTCACTCTTCACGTCCAACAATGCCGACGAAAATGGCGACTCGCTCTCCGACGTAGCCTCGAGATCAGACTCGAATTTGGACTTGATTGGGTACGGGTCTTCTAGCGAGAGGCGCTCAGGCTTGTGCGCGGGTCTTCCATCGAGCTTTGCGGATCCTTGTGCGGCGGCTGGCCAGCAACGACGTGGGTCTTCGGCGGCTGGCGGCAGTGGCAGGTCTTCGGCGAAAGAGGGAATTTTGAGCGATGTGAATTTAGGATTTTTTTTAGAGGGAGAGTTGGTCTAAGAGGGATAAATCTGATATGTTAGACTTTGCTATTATGGTTCAGGTAGTGAAAGGTTGAATACGCTTGTATGTTTGTGTTATTCAGTCTTTGATAATTTTTTCTTTTTCTTAGTCTTTTTTTTTTGTTATGTAATGACGAAGATGGCCCCATAAAAGCATCACGTGACTAGCACATGCGAAATTCTGTTAACCTTTGGATGGACGTTTTTAATTTAAGGTCAATTGCAACGATTTTTAAATTCAGGGAGGTTAATGCCAAAAAAAAAAAGATAGAGTGCCAAGGTGTCATAACGCGATAAGTATAAGGGCCATAGGTGCAAAAAACCCTTTTTTTTTGCCAATCCAAAGCACTGTAGATCTGGCGTCCTTTGAACGGAGAAACTCAAATACGACTGAATAGTTCTGAAAAGAAAAAATTGATTTCGAACACGAATTAATTTCTTACGGCTTAACTACACCGTCGACGTTTTTTCTTTGTGAATTTAATTATAAAACAACTCCAATTAAAAAAAAAAAACGCACACCACTTGACCGAGAATAATCCTCAGATCCAAACTGAAGGCAAGTCCAATAATCCTACAAGATTTAAAATTTCTTCTTATTTTTTAACCAAAAAAAATAATAATAATAACAGATTTAAAAAAAACGACACTTGACAAGCATAAGTCTTTCTTCAGATCCAAACTACAGGCAAATCCAATAAACCTACCAACGTATCACATACGTTGATTTACATTTTCTTCTTATTTCTTAACCAAAAAATAAAACAAAACAAAACAGATTTAAATGTTCAAAAAACATCAGATTTGTTAAAAAATAAATAAATAAATAAACCAACTATAAATTAGATTCAAATTTTTTGTCTTCAAATTTTCATTTGCTTTCCCTTTCAGATATACAAGCTAACCTAAAAAGAACAAAGCTATTACACGTTTTTTTTTTCCTTTCAAAAAAAAAAAAAAAACGTCCCAGAAACGCCTACAAAACCCCGGCACGCCCAGAAACATTTTTACAAAGCAGGCAGCGATTCAGTCCG
This sequence comes from Boehmeria nivea var. tenacissima, assembly GCA_018132145.1. Taxonomy (NCBI): domain Eukaryota; kingdom Viridiplantae; phylum Streptophyta; class Magnoliopsida; order Rosales; family Urticaceae; genus Boehmeria; species Boehmeria nivea. The sequence goes on from CM030882.1 coordinate 8,440,451, forward strand.
CCACGAAACGGCGTCGTTCTCGTAACTCCCATCCCAGCCCTCAAACAGCCCGCCCAACGGCACGTAATCCGAGTCCAGATCACCGCTCGACTCGGCGCCGAGTCCGAACTCGAACGAGTCGTAACTCGGAATCCCTTCCTCGAACAAGAACGCCCCGTGGTTTCCGTCCAAAACGACGCCGTCCGAACCGCCGCTCTCGAAATCGCCGGCACCGAATAACCCTTCTCCGGCGGCGGCGGCGGCGCCCGTCGGCGGCAGGCCCAGCTCGTCGTCGGAGGCCTCCAGAAGGTACCCCAGCTGCGGCTGCGACTCGCCGGAATCCGACGTCACCAACATTCCCGGCAAGCTTATCTCCTCCTCGAAGCTCTTGATCACCGAGTCGAGCCCCTGAATCGCCGGGTCGCGCTCGGCGGCCGATTCGGACTCGTTGAGGATGTTTAGCAGGTCGTCCTGGAGAAGCCGGGCCGCCGACTCGGCCGAGTCGAGGGCCGACTCGGCCGAGTCGGCCTCCGAGTTAACCCGCGAGGGTTTGGAACCGGAGGGGATGGTGGCGGACTCGGCCGAGTCGAGACGGACTCGCTTCGACTCGGCCGAGTCAGAGTCCGAGTCGTCCCGGACTCGCTTTTTGGTCATTTCGCTCTTACCGTCCATTAGAAAGAAAGAGAGAGAAAAAAGTGTGTGGGCTTTTCAGATTTCAGAGGGTACAAACAAACAAGATCTAGAATTAGAGATTATTATGTTTTTAGAGAGAGAGAGAGAGAGAGAGATGGGAAAATATAATTCAGGCCGATTTGGAGAGAGAGAGAGAGGGAATTGGGAGGGAAAAAAAGGGTATGAGTGAGGTGGTGGGGGGTCGGATGCGGTTATTTATATAGTGGACAAAATAAAAATAAATAAATATATGTATTTTTGAGGTAATAATAATATTATATGTTATTTGAGATATGTTTGGATGATGGGAAAGTTTTGGTGGTGGGTTTGTGCGTGATGAGAGAAAAAGGGGCAAGAAACGAAAGAAAAAGGTTAGGTAAGAGAGAGAGAGAGGGAGAGAGAGAGAGAGATATATTTTTTATTATTGTTTGAGTTTCCGAGAAAATTAAAGGAGAGCCTCAAAGAGTGAGAGAGACAAATAATGTCAAAATTTCCCGAAGTGTGTATGTGTGTGTTAAAAGAGAGAAGAAACGTGATATGTTTTTGGTGGTGAAGAGAGAGAATTGGAAAAGGATTTAGATTTCGATTATTTCTTTTCCTTTTTTTTTCTTTTTTTTTTTAATGATAAGATAGTGACTGCCGCGTGTATTACGGAGGTCAGAAAAGAAAGCCCCATCACGGACGATTCGTCACTTTTTTTATTATTATTTTGAAAAATCTTTTTCTTTTTTTAATTTTTTTTTAGCATCTTCGTTTCTTTTTCATTGGCTTTCTTTTCCGTAAAATTTATTTGTGATATTATTTAAACCCACGACCTCGAAACCCGTTCGCGGGGCCACTGACTGCAAAGAAATGATGTGGTTGGATTTGGTTGGTTCTCTCTTTTTCCTTTGTTTTTGTTTTTGTTTTTTTTTTTCTTTTGTTTTTTGTTTTTTTTTCTTTTTTTTCTGCGGATCTTTGCCTCGGGTCGCTCGCGCTGTGGAACGTGGACTCAATACTTTGATTTGAACGCCCACTTTTTTGTTCTGAATTGTATTTTTTTAAGGGATATTTTTGAATTGTTTGTTGGCCCTTTTCTGAATCTTTCCTAGGGTGTTTTCACTAGAAATGCCCGTTATACGGTAACCCTTTCGGCCGAAAAAGGTAATTACTTGGAGAAGTCTATTGCTTTTTTTTTTTCTTTTTTTTTTAATTTTTTTGAGGAAGTGCATTTTATTGATTTTTTTTGTCTTTTTTTGTGAGTTTACTTGCAGAATCCTTGTCTTGCAAAAAAAAAAAAAAAAAACTTGGAGAATCCTTTAGTTCTAGAATATTTTTGGAGAAAATTCTTTGCTTAGACCAATATGATAAAAATATGGATTGCTTAAAACCTTACACTTTATGATAAAGTATTACCATCTCTGACGTATCAAATTATCCTTTTGTTTGCCTTCTTTATCTTTTCTATTATATATTTTTTAATTATTTTTTTTAATTTTTTTAATCTCAATATAATATTATTAAATTTTAATTATTTATAGGGCTCATTTGTTAAATAGCCACTTGAAAGCCAATGTTTTAAGAAAATGGCCTAAGAATTCAAATATTAAGTTATTAGCCTCAAATCCTTATGAAATCTCATTTTTATCCCTCATCACTCTTCTTCCAACCTCATGTATCAAAGGGCAAAAAAGTCAATACATATTGTTTAAAGGCTAATAACTTAATTATAACAAACTCAGGTCAATTCCTTAAAACTAAAGTTAAAAACAGGCCATTTACTTAATAATCTCTTATTTATATCATCTAAAAATTTACAAAGTCAAATCATTTCAAAATAAAATAGATAGAATGTTACCCCAAACAATTTATATATATAAAAAAAAGTGAAGTAGGCAAATACCCAAAATTTATGTAACAATAAATATAAATACTTAAACTTTTGAAGTAATTGAATTTCTAGTCAGCTTGTGAATTACTTGCACATACTTTTGGTAACAAAGTGAATTACCACCACTTATCACTGTATAAATAATTGTATCATTTGGGTAATTTGTTATATTTTTCAAAAGATTAGATAATAACTTACATTAAGTTTTAAAAATTGTGTATTCACTATAATTTCTCTATAAAAAGTAATATCAAGGATTCTAAAACTTGTCCAAATTTTTCGTCTTGATAGAACTCATACATAATTTATCAATTAATTTGTTATTAGTTATACACAAATTTTTAAAACTAGATATACCAATTATATATTATAAATCGTAATATCAGTCATAAATTATAAACCACATGTCAAATGTCAAATGTCTTTCCATTCAAAATTAGAGATAAATCTTACATTCCCTAGTATTCCTCTATATAAATAAATAAATAAATAAGATTTTTATTAAAACATATTGCAATTGAGAGTATTCAATGCATAGCTAAGTTGCTAGTAGGAATATAATTGTCACATAAAGCAAATATTTTTAAATAAAATATTTTAATAAAGGTGTCATGATTTTGTTGTAGTCCAATCATTACAGCCAAGTACTTCTGTCTTAGTTCTCTGCTAATCCATGCAGTGAACTAGTATTGTAAAAAAATCGCATAACCGAATCGAACCGATTCAAAAAATCGTACTGCATTGAATTCGATATCATGTCAGCAAAGAAAGCGGTTGAAATTCAACCGAATCGAAATTTCAATGCGGTAATCGAACCTCTTTAAAGAAAGTGGTGCAGTTTTCAGTTTTAAAAAGATAGAAATCGATTTAAACCGCACCGCACCGAATATATTATATATTTTATTTTATGATATTTTACTAATGTATAAGTTGCTACAGTGGTGTTTGTGCATGACTTGAACCATGGTTTCAAGTGGGAAAGCTTCCCTATAATTCCACTATGCTATAATAAATGTTTTGAAATAATATATCATTATTTAATATATAATATATTTTAGGATTTTGAAAAAATCGATTTAATTCGGTTAAAATAAAAAACTGAATCGAAGAATTTAGCGACAAAAATTCGATTGCCGAGAATGCAGTGCGATTTTTAGTTTTGAGTTTTTGAAAATAAAAAAATACGATGCAGTTTTTTTACCTCCTAAAACCGTAGCACACCTCTTTTATACCTATAGTGAGCACATTTTTCTATCTAATTACCTTGTCAAGTATTAAAAATGTTGTCTTCCATCGGGTCTTTGTGTCAGGCTTAAATTTTCTCTGCAGTAAATAGTTTTGCCTGCAATATTGTCCCTAAGAGGCAATGTGTGAGTTTTTAGAGTTCAAATAGTTGATTGAAGTTCTACTTTTATTTATTGGTTCCTGAACCAATTTGAAACTTGCTTTGACAATTAAGTTTATGATATGACATGCGCACCTGTAATGAAACAACTCGTCATGGTATCCATTTACCAGTGGCTTGAGGATTCCAATCACAATGTTGTTCGCGGGCATGCTGTCAGGCGTGATCGCAATGACACGATTCTGAGGTCGTAATCTATCAACACTTTTAGAATTCTATCCGTTATTGCTTGCACATCGTGGGTAGTATCTACGAGTATAAAACCTATTATTCTCTTTTGCAGTAACGCTATCAACATAATGAATAACTAGTCTTAGTTAATCTTTCTTCGCCCGTCCACTCCAACTGTAAGACAACCTAGCTCTTTTATTAAAGCCGTTGTCCACTCCATCACTGAGTTGTCGTTATAAGTGATTGAAGTCTTATCATACCCGGGTTGTTAGTATCTTCCTCTTTCTGCGAGACAATGATTGAGCGGCAGGAGGTTGCGATTCCCCGTCCTCCTCTTTCGGTATTTTTGTGACTCTTCAAATTGGCGAGATTAGGGAACAAACCGGTTGTTGAGACTACGTTCATTCGCGACATTAGCTCAATAATTCGGTGCAATTCTGCTATAGTGGGTGACGTCTCCCCCACTTTATCAGTTGACGTGTACTGTACGTAGGCTCTAGATGTTATACAGGTCCCAATGGACATGGAAATTTTGCAATGTCGACGTGCTGTCACCGTCCATACTATTACAAAAAATATATAAATAATTATAATTATAATTACTTAATCATTTAATTAATAAATATTATAACTGTATATAATAAATAAAATATAAATTACAAATAATATTTGAATAATTAGTGAGGCTGAGAGAGTTTGAGAGAAACAGAATGAGACTAAATAATTTTAGGTTTGAAAATTTGAATAAAGGGTGTGACTTGTGAGGTTTATTTAGAAAGAGGAAGGGGGGCAAAAGACCATTGACCAACAAGCTTCTAATTATTTTTTTCAGCCAAAAAACAGTTGCCCAATGATTAAGTTTGTTTATTTGTTTGTTTGTTTTTTTTAAAATTCAGATCCGTATGATTAAATATCCAACGGTTGAGAAAAAATAAAAAAAAATAATAAAAATGGAAACATATACGTATAAACGAATAATATCCATTATTTCATAAAAATCAAATACGGATATTCGTATCCGCTTGGATATGGAAACAGATACGGATTGACCGTATATTCAGGTTAATGGCAAACTATATTTTTAAAGTTATAGTTAAAATAATGTGGACATATAATTATCGAAAAGTGATTGAAAAAAAGGATAATTATCGAGGGACAATCAATTAATTAAAGATATGTTAGTAATTTAAGCACTCAAAGTAGAAATAGCTAAAAAAAGTAATATTTGTATTGTGCGAAAGAATAAATATCTACATATTTTTATAAAAAACAATTTTACCAGACGCCTATTCTGTATCTAGATTATTTATATTCTTAAACAAGCTCTAATAATAATGTCAAACGGGCTCCATTAATTAAAAATATTTTAATCATTTAAATAATTAAAGAAATTAGCACTTAATCTATTTTGAAAGAATTCAAATGAGGTTTTCGGTAATTTTTTCTAGAACAATACTTTCATTCTGTTGTTTTTTTTTTCTTTTACACGTATTTTTAGGAAAACTGTCGAAAGTAGCTTAATTTTTTACCTTTTTTATTATTTTATTTTATTTATTTATTTTTTTGACATAACAGATGCTTCAAAATATGAAAAATGGTATTTTGCATCTATGGTCCTTATACTTTGGATCGTTTTACAGTTTGGTTCTTAAATTATTTTTATAGACAATTGAGGTCCCTAAACTTCTAACTGTTGGCAAGTTTAGTCCCTACCTATCAATTTTAATTAAATTAATATCAAAATTACATATATATCATTTGCATTAAATTCGAATTGCATGAAAATAAAATTAGATAGATCAAAATCACATTAAATTTTATAATTAATTGAAAAGTTTCTAATATTTTGAAATATATTATCCAATTAAAAAAGAAGAATTATAAATTTTGACTCATATGATTTATTTTCATGTAATTATATACTAACGCACATGTGTATGTGCAATTTTGTAGTAATTTTATTAAAATGGACAAGTAAAGACTAAAGTTGTCAAAACTTAAAAATTTAAAGGTGCATATCAAAATAACTCAGGAACAAAAGTGTATAATATCCAAAAGGATAGGGACCATAGGTGCCAATTCCCCTATTAATAAGGGTGACTTGCAAAAATAGGCTAAAATTGAATGAGTCTTTTTAAAAATAACACGTGTTTTAAAATATTAAAGAAATAGCACTTTCAATAATGTTATGACAAAAAATAACAAAAAAATATTTACACTTTTGTAATAATTTTTTGAGATTCTTAAGGATTTAGCCAAACTTTATACTAATTTTTTAAGGATTAGCCATAGTTTTAGAAATTTAAGAAATTAGCCATTTTTATTATTTATTTTATCACATTCGATGAAAATTTTGATGATAGTAGGTTTGATTTGCTTTATTAAGTTGAATGAGCCGAATTTTCAGAGATTTTTTATTTGATTTGGGCGATTTCTTAAAGTAATTACCATGTATACTTATGTTCATCAAGGTATTTAATGACTATTTCCTTAATTTTGACATTCTAGGCCTATATCCTTCAAACTTTACCTTTAAAATGACTAATTTCTTAATTGATTTTAATTTTTTTTTTAAATTTCAAATTTTAAAAAAATTTCGTACGCAATGTTTGAATATATATATATATATATTTACTGTTTCTTGTGATAAAATTCTTGAAAAATCAATTTTTTAATATTTTAAAACATGTGTTATTAAAAAAATTACTATTCATAATAATTTTCAATTAAAAAATATCACTTGTCAAAAATTTTATATAAAAATATTTACGTCTTTGTAATATTTTTTATATTTTGAACTTTACTAGGAAAAGTTGACATGTTAATTTTTTTTTAACAAATAAATCAATATTTTTTCATAATTTTTTTGTTTTTTAATTTTTAAAAATATGTATTATTTTTGGAAAGACTTATTCAATTTTGATTTTTTACATCACCATAGTTTTATTTTATTATTTTTGTCAATCCTTTCCGGTTATATTTCCCTCATATTTAGAGAAATTAATGATACTTTCTTTTTAAGAAAATACTTAACGTTTTTATTCATTAAGAAATTACACTTTTTTGTCTACATGATAATATTTTTTTACCTTTATGCTCTTAATTTTTTTATATACTAGTGATTAATAATTTAATTTTTAAAATTGTTAGCTATTTGTATAAAATATGGGCCAAAAGAATAAACAAATACCAAATAAATTCTATCTTTAACAGTAATTTTTTATATTCAAAGTTTATTCATTTTTATTATATTTTTAAATAAATTTACTAAAATTTATTCAAATTGCAATTAATGTGTGTTAGTATTCTTAATCTATCAAATATTATGTCAGACTTCAGATGATATAAAAGGGTGAATCAAGTAAATAGGCTAAGTTCGAAAAGGTGTTTTGAATTTTACCCAATGTTTTAAAAAATTAAGAATATAATTATGGTTCAAGTATAAAATGCATATATGAATTTTATCTTCTATAACTACTTAATGACTATTTTCTTAACAAATAAAATAATGGTCATATTTTTTGGGGTCTATTCAGCATGTAGCCATTTTTAAATCAATATTTAAGAAAATAAACCATATTTTCAAAAATTAAGAAACTAGCCATTATTCATTTATAAAACTAAGGTTATACAAGTAACATCACACCATTATATTGTTGAGAAAATTGATTATTTTCTTAATTATTAACCCCTCGTTTGGTAACTCTTTCCATTCAATTCAATTCTATTTTATTGAAATGGTTTGTAAAATAGTTTGGAATGATTATAAAATGATTTGACTTTGTAAAATTTGAGGTGTTATAAATTATTGAGATTTAAAAATATTGTATAGGGATTAAGAAATTTAAAAAAAAATAGTTGAATAAAATGAAATGGAATAAAAGTAATATTAGAGGAATTGTATAAGGGTTATGAAAATTAAAAAAATAATTGATAAAAATAAAATGAAATAAGAGAAATAATTTCCTCAAACAAAGAATAAAAACGTTGATTATTTTCTTATACCATCATTTAAAAAAATTACTATTTACTCAATAAATTTTATTCTTATTTCTTAAATTATCTAAACAAAATTATTATATTTTATAATTTTCCTATAAAATTCATATCTACTCCACACGACTACACGCGCTTTTGTGCGTGTACGAAAAAAATATAATAAATATATAAAGAACATTGATCACGCAAGTCCCGAAATGTGGGACCCACTCTTTGCTACAAGCTGTAACGGCCTTTATTCTTTAGCCGAGCCGCTAAAATAAATCGGCGCCGACAATCTAAAAGCATTTAAATAATCCGAAAAAAGGCAAAACGGCTCACGCGGCTCCCGAGGCCGGACACGTCAGCTTCTGCCGCGCCGATCACATGCACGGCACCACGTCATCAAATTCGCCACGTGTCGGCTTGACCGCAATTGTCGCCTCTCCTTAATCCTCATTGACCGGGAAGCAACCGTCTAGATCTGGGATCAGTACTTTCCACACCGCTCTGCCGCCCTAGGTTGGGACCGGTTCTTTCGGTGGCCCAAGTTCCTCTTTCTATCGCTTCGAGAAAAAAAATATCTCGGAACATTCTAGAGACTGACACGTGGGAGAGCGTAAGTGTGAACCTAATGTTAGCCCACACGTGTGTGGTTGCATTGTGGGGTGTGTGTTGTAGACTTGTAGGGTCCACGACGAGGGTGAAGCTGAGATATTTTCTTAGCTATATTAATTTACAAAAATAACCCTAAAAGTCTTGAGAATTGCCTTCAAACAAGTTCATGAAAATATTTTTGTTGAATTATTAGCAAAGTACTAACGCATTGCACATATTTATATGTGATTATTGAAATAGGATTAACTTGTTTTAAATTTAAAACGATATTAACTTTCATTTAATTGAATAATAAGTTTTTAAAAAGTTTAAAAAATATTTAGTTTGTTAGACTATTATAATTTTATTTTTATTTAAAAAAATAAATTGTTAATTTGAAATAGTCTGAAATGCAATGTTATTTTAAAATATAAATATCATTTTTTTAAAAATAAGTATATTAAAATAAATAAAATGGATTAAACAAAAAATTAAATAATACTGAATTAATGGTGTCAGAGAGTACGAACCCAAGAATCATAAGTAACTAATCAACGTCTTTCACTTAAAGAGAAAATAAAAAACACTTATAAAACTAGTTAATTGACTAAATTACAAATGAAATAAAAAGGTAAATGCATATGTATATTTTGTGTTTCATTTAAATTCAACGTTTGTCATATGTATTTTAGCAATATTAAATTTATTTTTTAAGTTTTTTAGTTGAATAAAATATAGATCTTATTATGACTTTTTGATTATCAAAAAATATAATTTTTTTTAAATTATTAAAATATTTTAGCGCTTCATAAACTTTTGAAACAGAAAAATAAAAAAATACAGTTGCAATATGAATATTTTATATGCATTTAAAAAAAAAATATAAGGTATATTTTTCAATTTATAAACCGAAAGGATAAAATTAATATTTTCACTAACTCGAAGTATAACTATGGAATTTCAGCGAAACACAAAAATGCTCATGATATATATATATATATATAAATAGAAATGAAAAATTCAAGCAAATCATAATATGTATTTTTAAAAAATAACACATGCTTCTTCGATGTATTAAATAAATAATATTGATATAAAATTTTGTAATGTCAAAAAATTTAGGATTAGTAAAGTAAATAGTCATTTTGAATTATGTGTTTTAAAAATAGGTATAATTTCAAAATTTTGAAAACTAGTAATAAAAAATTTCTTAAACAGGTAAGAAACCTTTTATCATAACAAAATTGTACATAAATTTATTTTATGAAATTTCTTTCTAATGAAATAAATTTATGAAATAACTATTTTCTTAAAAGTTTGAAGTTACAGCTATTTTTTAAAATTATTTTCTAAAAAGTGACTATTTTTTTTTAAATTCCCAAAAATTTAAGTGTGTGGTGTTATTTTGTTTTTTAATATTTCAAAATATGATTTTCTTTTTAAACGACTCAACTAATTTTGATTTATTTTTACATCTCACCTAATTAAAATTTGGAAAAATGTTAAAATAGAGAGAAATCTTTGGATGAACTTCGTTAAATTAAAGAAACGTTTATTTGGTGCATGTCTCCATCTGTACATGAAGAGTAGTACACCTATACCATCTACTAGTTATTTCCAATTCAATTTTTTTAATAATATATTTGAATATGATCCAAGTCCAACACAAATCTTTATAATAAAAAAAATTCAAAAAAAAAAAAACCGAAAACTGGCTTATACAAAAATAGTCACAAATTGAACAAAGTACATCCAAGGGCTACCAAAATAATTGTATAGTTGTGGGTCATGAAAGAGCATTATTTATTTTGTTGCAGATTGTCACATTTCTAGTCCTACTCGGAGGAAATTGACACATTTTTTGGCATGGAATTGACAAATTGTACTAGCAATGTCACATGCCTGCCCGTCCCAACCATCCATGGCTTAGGATTTAGGACCACTATTTTTCACATTGGACAGAAAATCTTTCTTTGGCCTCTTTATTGGATTCTCTATCTCAAGCTTCGTTTTCAAGAAAAACAACAAATTTTGTTTTTGGTACCAAAAATATGGCCTTCGTTCAACTTGCAATGACCAACCAACCAACCAACTTATATCTACATCTACCTATTATCTCTCTATCTTCCACATCATATGATAACTTACACAATTATAAACCAATCACATGATCAAGCTAGCTCTCATGTACAATTCATTGCCACGTGGCACCGCCTCAAGCCGCTGATTTGAAAAATAATAATAAATTATTTTTTTCATTTTCCATTTGAGAAGGAAAAATACTATCATGGATTCATGATCAATGTTTATTACAATTATGGCTTTCAAAAGTGAGCATATAATTGGGTCCCTAATAAAAGCCACCCTCAAATAACACACAAATTGTGTGGTAGATCTAGAGTGATTGGTACATAGTAGTTGTTGTGTCTGCTTTTGCCATGTCTTTTGGACTGACTATGGTTATTTATCGGTGTAGGTTATTAATGCTAGCATATATATATTACGATTTAAGGATATGGTCGTCTCTTTTTTAGTGTTGTATTTAGGGGTGATTTGGTAAGTAATTAGAGGTAGTTTGGATAGCAGTTTGAATTATTAAAAAAAAAAAGAAGATTTATTTGGTATTTGGTTTTTTTTGGTCTAGGTTTTAAAAGAAAATTTGATCTCATGTCACATTCGACACTCAAGTTTGTAACTTATTATACCATTACTACATGTCATGCCATTTTTTTCATTGTCAAATTATTATGTTGCCTCTTTCTTCCATTTTACCTTCTTCATTTGTAAAAAAAAGAGAAGGGGCAATTCGGTCAAATTCAATATTAAAAAGTGACATGGACAGCAAACTTTCTTTTAAAGTGGCATTTTTTAAAATAAGTTGTCTAGAAGTGACTTTCAAAATTTCCCCATGTTTTAAGGGAATGACCAAAATTTCTAAAAATTAAGTAATTAGCCACTAATACAAAAGAGAACTAAAGTCATCTAAGTAAATGCACATACTCATGTAGTTAAGAAAATGATTAATTTCTTAATTAATAAAAACGTTGACTATTTTCTCAAAACACCATTCAAAAAATAGCTATTTACTCAAATATCTCTTAAAAAATATTATTAATATATTTTGTTATAGTATCGATGTTTTTATACTCATATAAAAAAACAAAAACAAAAAAACAAAATTGTATTCATATATTATTATTACAGTAAAAGGCAAAATTTTCAAACAAATTTCATGACTTACAATCTCAACTCAAACTTATATACAAATATCAATTTGAAATTAAGATTTTATCAAATAATAAAAATAATAACTCAATAAAAAATTATTCAAATTTTGTATTTGAGATTGCTATATCTTGTAATTGTAATTCAAATCAGTTTGTAGATAGATGTTTGTTTTTGTGTTTAAATTGATATTGTAATAGAGAAGATTTACATTGAAAATTGAAAGTTTTTTTTTGTTTGTTTTTTTTTTAACTGCCACGAGAGTATTAAAACAATGTAAAATGAATAGTTAAGCTAAAAATTTAGGTGTTTTGCAAAAAAATATTGGTACTGTAGTATATTTACATCAATTTTATTTTTAAAATTTTATTCGTTTACCCAACGATCACTTTAGTAAATGGCTAAAGTGTGGATGCATTAATAAAATAGTATATTTTGGTCATTTCTTGTTCCACATTTTAAGGAAATGACCAAAGTTTTAAAAATTAAGTTATCAGCTATTAATACAAAAAAGAATTAAAGGCAGATAGGTAAATTCATATTATTATATAGTAAAGAAAATAACTAATTTCTTAATTAATTCATTGACCATTTTTTTAAACACTATTCAGAAAATAGCTATTCACTCAATTATCTCTTAATAAAAAAGTTATTTTCTTTTTTAATACGAGGGAATTTTTAGGTAGTTTAGTTCTTTGGTAATTAGGCTGAATCACTATTTGACTAATATATGAATTTGCGAGTCTAGATTTCTAAAATATAGGCCCAAAAATAGCTAGATGCCAAATTGTCTTTATGTATTACGAGAAAAAGCTTTTAAAAACCTTGTGTGATAAAAAAAAATCGAATTAAACAAATATGATTATATATGCAGACTTTTCTATACGCTCTATTTTTTAGTGCTCTATGTAACATTATGTAAGAAATGTAACGTTATTCGAGTTGTTGTAATAATTATTTTAGACTCGTTTTAATTACTATATATAATGTTACATTTCTATTATATATCATCACATAAAGTACTCATGAATATGGAACATTATAGAATTGGTCAATATACATGTATTTTTAATACCAAAAACATAACATTTATAGAACGGATCATAAATACCTTTGTGTAGAATTATTTTAGAATAAAAGTTGTAATTTTATATTTAAAAAAATGATAGTATATTTTGAGACTTACTATAAAAAAGTAATTTTATTTATTTTTTTTAAGAATAACGTCACAACGACATAGTCTAAATTTGAAATATTTGTGATGTTGTACAAATTAGTTTGACCAAATTTAAAAAAATATATATTTATGATCTATTTTGATAAATGAATTTTTTTTATATAAATACTATGAATAATGCACGTACGGTTCAACTTGATATATTTTAAAAACATAACGTTTTCTTAGGGTATTAACCCGGATATGTTTTAAATTTTAAGGCATGGTGTGGCATATGTGATAATTTACAATTAGTTCATTTTGGCCCCGAATTAGATGGTTGCAAAGTGTCATCAAAGTTTGGAATTGTAGATTCAACCAGAATTTATCTTATAATTTCGGATTTATTTGATATTTAGTAATTTTTTAGTCTATATTTAAAAAAAATACTAACGTTATAAAAAAATTAAGTTATTAGCCACTAATATATACAAGAATTAAGGATATAAAAATAAAGTATATATCATGTAATTAAAATAAAAGACTATTTTTTTAATTAATGAAAACGTTGATTATTTTTATAAAAGTATAATTTAGAAAATGACTATTTACTCAATTACAAAAAATAAAATTAACCCCAATGATATAGTGGGGAATCATATCCTTGATGATAATGATAATAATAGCGAGAAAAAAATTCTTCTTCTAAACTAGGAAACTTTGTTTTTTAGTTGAGAACAACTTTATAGGGTTTATTTGGTATTTAGCAAATTCTTAGTCCATATTTTAAGGAAATGGTCAAATTTTTTAAAAATTAAGTTATTAGTCATTCATACATAAGAGGTACGTTAATTTCTTAATTAATCAAAATATTAACTATTTTCTTCAAACATCATTCAAAAAAATATTATTTACTCAATTATTCTAAAATAAAATAGTTAAAATAGTAATTGTCAAACAATTACAAAATAAACTTTACAAGCCAATTGTTGCGAACTTCTAAATTCGAAATTAAAAAAAAAAAGAATGTGTTAAATAGTAAAATACAAAAATTCCACATGCTCAAGTGCCACAAGTGTACTGTTTTTGCAAGACTCTTTTTTTTTTTTTTTTTTTTTTTTTTTTTTTTTTTTTTTTTTTTTGCAAGACTGCCACAAGTGTGCTTTTTTTTTTTTTTTTTTTTTTTTTGAAGAGAACCACAAGTGTGCTTAACAACCGTCAAAAGCACTTCTACAACTTTACACGTTCGCCAGCTATCACAAGCCCAAGTGACACACTATCGATTAATTATCACAAAGATAATCCGTAAGGTTGGAAATTCAGTGTAAAAGTTAAAAACTCTTGTATCGTTTTCATGTCGGACTTTGTTCTAGTTGTCAACGTACATTTTCACATACACGTAAACAAACACTCAACAAACGAATTTTTTTCCTTTCTTGGAAATTTTTTTTTCTGATTCGGCAACATTTGTAGTTGGTAAGCAAATAGAATTGTAAAGAGAGAGAGAGAGAGAGAGAGAGATTTCCAAACGCTTTAATTCCAAACTCTAGAACATTATTTTCTCTAACTTTACTTTGCTTTCAAGGAATCATATCCAAACTCTTTAGACTTTAATTAATATCAGAAATAATATTGGTGAGAGAATTTAAAAGAAAAAGAAAAGGCATGTTGTGGACCATATACTCCAATTATATATATATTTCTTTTGGGCAAACCCTATTAGTAATCCACATCTTGAAGGCAGCTAATTAAATGTTTAGTCAATAATTATACCTTGAAGTCTTCCTAAGAGATGTGGTTTCGTCAAACCTAACCCACTCAATTTGGTTGCATTTAATATTCATGCTCAAGGGTTACCAAGAAACAACTTTGAGCTTGACACTTACCTGCATAGGCCAGGCAATTAGAGATATACTAATGAAGAAATTAGACCAAACATAAACAAGTCCTGAACCACAAGATAACATATATAGCTAACCCAAACTAGAAGGGAAAACTGAAAAAGCTATTGATGTGCACTATATATGATATAGATAGCTCTACATGTTTTCAAAAAAAGGAAAGATATCAATAAATGATATTTGTCTAAAAAAAATTAGCAAAAGGCTCGTATGATAAATAATCGATAGACAAAAGGAAGGTTATTTAATGAGATATTTTTACAATTTATTTTGGGATGTCATATCATTTTAGCAATATTATTATTATTATTATTATTTGATAAGTCACCATTTTGCATAGAATTTGATATGAGAAAACCCCAAATTTCAAGTGTCTTAATGATAAAAACATGATAATTTATGGCCAAATGGTATGTACAGGGGAAAAGAAATGGCAGGAGCTAAAACGGAGCAAAGTGGAGCTGAAACGGAGCAAAAACGAGCAAAATACAAGAGCGCCGCGGCGCCACTTTGACAGCGCCGCGGCGCTGAGAGATGTAGGCGAAAACAACAGCTCCCTGGAGACCGCGGCGCCATCACCAGCACCGCGGCCCTCGACCCCAGCATCACCAGCGCCGCGGCGCTATTCAAGAAGCGCCGCGGCGCCCAAAGCCCGACGCTTGAAGTTTTATCGCAGCGCCGCAGCGCTACTCAAGCAGCGCCGCGGCGCCCAAAGCCAGCATTTGAAGTCTTTATCGCAGCGCCGCAGCGCTATAAATCCAGCGCCGCGGCGCTACGTCGGAAATTTGGGCCGTACACTTCGAAATTCGTCAGAAACGTGGAGAAAAGCCCAAATATTGACCGAAAATTACCCTAGAATATAAAAGGGACACGAAAAGAAAGAAAAGAGGGGAGGAGAGCAAGTTTTGGAAATCATTGAAGAGCATCGGATCAATTTTCATCAGTTTTCGGCATCAACAGTTTGTTTAATTTAGTTTTTCCAATTTATTCGCATTTATGAGTCACGTTATGAGTGGCTAGAATTCCTTATTTGTTAGGGTGTAGATGAATCTCGATTGTTGAATGCTATTTCAAGTTTGATGTGTTTAATTCAAGTTCATCGTAATTCGTTTATTCTATTTGGGTTTTAATTGTTTCAATTATGCTTCGCAATGATTTGTTTACGAATCCTGCATGTTGATTGAATATATTTAGATTGTGAGAACAATTACTCGAGAGGGGAACGTTCAAACGATCGGGAATCGGGTAGAATAACCTAAGTTGGTGTGAGATCGAGAGATAAGCTTCAACTAGGTAGCCGAGATAAGTTGAGTTGTGAAATTGAGAGGTGGAATTCTTAAATTATCTCTAGAGTTAAACTTAATGAAGGTAAGGTAAACGGGTTGTATAGAGATATAGTTGTACCCTTTATTGACATAGTTGCATTGCTCTTCTAGCGTTTCAGTTTGATTCACTCCTTGAGTTATCATGACCCCTTCTTGATTGTTCACAGAACCGCTTGAACTAATACCCTGCAGTTGGTTGGTCAGAATAGACATCTGTGCCATAAGAGACGTAGCTTGGTCCACTTCATAAATACCCGCAGCTCTCTTGACATGACTCCTCTCACTTGGCCATTGACAGCTATTCATGGAGATGTCTTCAAATGGCTTTAGTGCTTCACGCGGTGTTTTGGAAAGAATAGTTCCCCCCGAAGATGCGTCGATGTGGGATTTTGTTGGCCCACTCAACCCATTGTAGAACAGTTGTACTAGGAGCCATTCTTCGATTCCATGTTGAGGGCATTTACAGAGCATTTCCTTGAATCGTTCCCATGCTTCATATAACTGCTCATAATCAAATTGGCGGAACTGTGTAATTTCAACCCTCAGCTGTGACGTCTTAGACGGTGGAAAGAACTTAATGAGGAACTTTTGTGCCATATCCTCCCACGAAGTTACACTCCCTGCTGGTAAAGACTGAAGCCAAGCGCGAGCTCGATCCCTCAAGGAGAAAGGAAAGAGCTTGAGCCTAATTACTCCCTGATCAACCCCGTTATATTTCACAGTGTCACACACTTCCAGAAAAATTGCCAAATGAACATTGGGGTCTTCGCTCGGTAGGCCGCCATACTGATTCTGTTGCACCATATTCACTAGTGCCGGCTTTAGCTCAAAGTTGTTAGCATTCACAGTTTGGCGCTGAATGCCTGAGTAGTTGTCCTGCACGACTGGTTTGAAATAGTCGCGCAAAGTCCTCTGGTTGTCTTCTCCCTCGGCCATGACTCTAGTTTTGGCCCTTCTCCTTTTTCTATTTGCGCGACACGATCGTTCGATCTCCGGATCAAAAAGAAGAGGTTGAGAGTCACTAGCACTACGCATAAACCTGAAAACAAAGCCAAATTACAAAAGATAAGACGGAAGAAAGAATAAAAACAAATAATTAAATACTAATGACAATGATAGGAATAAAAACCTAGATTAAAATTAGATATGTCGTTACAATATTAGCTAATTTCTAAGCCGTACAATCCCCGGCAACGGCGCCAAAAACTTGTTGCGAAAATAATTAACAATGCTTGCAAGTGCACAAATCGCTAAGTAATAAAGTGGTCCGAAGACCGATATCATCCCACGAGGATTGACGGATAAAAACTATACTATCTATTGCAATTATCTATCCTATTTTATCTAGGCAACTCAATATTAAAAGCGATGAAAATGTAGAATAAACTGAATTGAAATGATTAATAACTAAAATACGTGAGAATTTAAAGGTTGTAAATCAATAAATGAATAAATGCTAGGGTTTCGACTTCACTCGATTGTAATACTACCTCGTCGTGTTAATGTGCTTAAATCTCATTAGATTTAATGAGATTTTGTAGAATAAACTGAATTGAAATGATTAATAACTAAAATACGTGAGAATTTAAAGGTTGTAAATCAATAAATGAATAAATGCTAGGGTTTCGACTTCACTCGATTGTAATACTACCTCGTCGTGTTAATGTGCTTAAATCTCATTCATCGTATCGCTAACCTAGAGCAACAATCATCTCTCTATACCCTCTCTCGAGTGCCGCATAGAAAATGTGCAAGTGTCCCCGAGTCTATATCTCTATACAACCCGTTTACCTTACCTTCATTAAGTTTAACTCTAGAGATAATTTAAGAATTCCACCTCTCAATTTCACAACTCAACTTATCTCGGCTACCTAGTTGAAGCTTATCTCTCGATCTCACACCAACTTAGGTTATTCTACCCGATTCCCGATCGTTTGAACGTTCCCCTCTCGAGTAATTGTTCTCACAATCTAAATATATTCAATCAACATGCAGGATTCGTAAACAAATCATTGCGAAGCATAATTGAAACAATTAAAACCCAAATAGAATAAACGAATTACGATGAACTTGAATTAAACACATCAAACTTGAAATAGCATTCAACAATCGAGATTCATCTACACCCTAACAAATAAGGAATTCTAGCCACTCATAACGTGACTCATAAATGCGAATAAATTGGAAAAACTAAATTAAACAAACTGTTGATGCCGAAAACTGATGAAAATTGATCCGATGCTCTTCAATGATTTCCAAAACTTGCTCTCCTCCCCTCTTTTCTTTCTTTTCGTGTCCCTTTTATATTCTAGGGTAATTTTCGGTCAATATTTGGGCTTTTCTCCACGTTTCTGACGAATTTCGAAGTGTACGGCCCAAATTTCCGACGTAGCGCCGCGGCGCTGGATTTATAGCGCTGCGGCGCTGCGATAAAGACTTCAAATGCTGGCTTTGGGCGCCGCGGCGCTGCTTGAGTAGCGCTGCGGCACTGCGATAAAACTTCAAGCGTCGGGCTTTGGGCGCCGCGGTGCTGGTGATGCTGGGGTCGAGGGCCGCGGTGCTGGTGATGGCGCCGCGGTCTCCAGGGAGCTGTTGTTTTCGCCTACATCTCTCAGCGCCGCGGCGCTGTCAAAGTGGCGCCGCGGCGCTCTTGTATTTTGCTCGTTTTTGCTCCGTTTCAGCTCCACTTTGCTCCGTTTTAGCTCCTGCCATTTCTTTTCCCCTGTACATACCATTTGGCCATAAATTACCATGTTTTTATCATTAAGACACTTGAAATTTGGGGTTTTCTCATATCAAATTCTATGCAAAATGGTGACTTATCAAATACCCCCACACTTACATTTTTGCTAGTCCTCGAGCAAAACATCGAAATCAAAACAAATCAAACTAACTAAAACATGACTCTCTAAATTCTCTAAACATGGTGCTCAAATTAGGTTTTGTGCATTGGTGCCTCAAAATTTTACAAAACTGTTTGAAAAAATTTATTATGATCAACTTAGGGTGTCTTCAACCCACACAAGTGTCGATTTTCAGTTACCTTCATGTTTCCTCTCACTCCTGTTCTCTTGTGTGTGTGTGTTATAGCCAATCACTTTTAATCTTTCACCCTGAATCAATTTCATGCAGATCAGAATTAATGATGAATAGTATAGTTCATTATTCCATAGGCTCGCCCTAAACTCTCTCTCCACTAATGTAAGTCACTATCACGATCACGGGTCGGTAGGTCTTTAATAGCTTGTAATGTAAGGCCTCGGCTAAGGTATGTCATTTGGATATTGGTGAGTTAAACACCTTAAGCACATTAATCACCTTACTTTCTATTTTCTTCTCACCCGTTGGTCGACTCTAGTTTTGTCACATGTCACTAGCACCGTTTTTTTTTTTTTTTAAACGAATTTATGAGACATAACTCACTTTTTCACATTTTTATTCTCTCTACTTGCCAAATGTTACAACTTTTATAAATATGTTTCGGTGCTAATGACTATATTTCACTTCTCATCCCTTCATTCGGTTTGCAATTAATGTGCTTACGGTCTAAGGGTTAAGACTTGGTTTTGCATTTACGTCTCGGCTTGAGTTAGGTGACAACAACAATTGGTTATATCTGTTTAAGCTCAAAGTGGGTGACTAAGGATATATATTATGAACGGGTAGGCTAGAAAGGCTCAAACGGTTGAAAGATGGCCTACGTCATTCCCCTAATGTGTGTGACCTAGGATTTCGCCTTGAGAGAGTTTTCGGACAAGTTCTGGAACAATGTAGTCTACAACAAATTTTCTCCAATGGTTTGGACTATCAGGTCATGGCTATGTGATCAATGTTTGTAAGAGAACTATGAGCAAGATTGGCAATTCAGTTTCCAATTATCTAACAAGTGTAGACGTTTTCGGACACCCGAGTCGATCATTGATAAAATAAAAATCATGAAATTGTTTCTTATCATCGGCTGCACATTACAAGATAATCGCACCATTATAAAGAGAACTGCTAACCTAGTGACATTAACAAAACAAAAACAACAAAAACTGGAAATGACAAAATACGATAAAAATAAAGTCAAATGAACTAAATCTAAGAGTAATGATGCATCCAAGGAAATCCCCCCACACTAAGAGTCTACATTGTCCACAATGTTGAAAAATAAGAACAAGAGGGTAAGAAAACTCCCTGGATGGGTACCGCCCATCTAGTCGGAATCGGCGGCCTCGTCGGAGGCCTCATCGGCGAAAGTCGGTGGGTGCGGTGGTGGAACAGCAGTGAAGGGCACGAAGGGCGGTGGGGTCGGGAAAGTTATCGGGTGGTCCCGATTGATGTCCATTCTGTTGAACATGTCTGTGTAAGCTGCCCACTGCTCCGCCTCAAAGATGGAACGCTGCTGAAAGTACGCCATTTGGTGTTGGTTTTGGCGGATGATGTAGTCATTCTGCGCCGACAAGTGAGTCCACCATTCGTCATCATTATTATTATTATTATTATTTTTAATACCCTTTAGGAAAGTGATGGGCAGTATAGGAGTAGGGTGCATTTTCTCCCTTCATTTTTATTTTTGTTTTTCTTTCAAAATATCTAATTTTACCTTATTCTACAAAGACTTTCTTTTGTCCGGTAAAGTTTTTCTATTTTTTTTTAAAAACAAAATTTCATTTATATTTTTCATTTATTTTTCTTAAAAGGTTGGGAATAGGCTATAAACATTAGCTAATTATCATCGGAGTTAGACCTCTTTTCTCGAAAATAAAAGTTTGTCCTTATATTTTGTTCGAAAATAAGAAAATAACCGTAGTTCTAGTTGGTTAATAATAATATAAAATTTTAACCTAAAAAAACGTACACAAAAGTTCCCAAACTTAGATATTCAAGAACCACACAACAAAGTTTAAATTCGCTTGTCTTATTCTTCACAACCCACTAGTAATCTCTTTACCTTAACAATTCAACTCCATAATTAAATATATAAAAAAAAGGAGAAAAATAATTCCCTGTGTAGCAAAGAATATATTGCAAGACTTTGTAGCTGCAATGAATGAATAGTAAAACCTCCTTCACTGTGACCAATTTGAAATACACCACATATAATCAGGTTAAATTTAATTCAAAACGATACATAATTAGTTGCATAGTTAGAAAAGTGCCACCTAATTGAGTAATGTAACACATATTTTATAGGTAAATTCTACATCCTCCACGGCTTTGGGGTTTTGATTTCAGATTCGCCGTAGTTTGGAGGTTGCGATTTCAGAGTCGCGCTTTCAGATCTACCACAATTTTGGAGCAGTAAATCATCGCTGTGATTTCAGATCTGCCATCATTGAAGCTTAAGAAAATTTTGGATTACAGTTGAACTTTGAATTTTCTTTTTTAATTAATTTTTTTCATAAACAATGAATCAACCTTAATACCATAAATGCACTTACAAAATCACGTGTGAGTCATGTGAGAAGCTCTTTCCGTAGAAAAAATTTGATGAAAAGTTTATCAGTTTTTAGTTAGTTGCCAAAAATTTCAAATTGAGACTGCAAATTATTACCAATTTACCACAGGAAAAAAAAAATCAAGATGCATCTAATTATTAGACTCCATATAATTCAACTGCCACCATTGAAAAAAAAAAAAAAAACTCTAAATTTAAATGCTTCACACATATGCTGTTATTACTCTATGCATTTTTTTCGGCATAAAATGATACAATACAATCATATGATAGTATTAAGGATGAGTTGTAAAAATAAACCAAAATTGAATTCGTCTTTTAAAATATAGCTCATGTTTTAAAATATTAAAAAAAAAACCAATTTCAAATATTTTTTTTATAAATGTGTAAATATTTGTTTGACTTTTTTTTGTTATGAAATTTTTGACAGTGGTTATTTTTTAAATTTTTTGAAACATGGGTTACATTTTAAAAACGATTTTTTTTAGGCTATTTTCTACAATTTTCCTAATATTAATTAGAGAAAAATATTATATTACTACTATTTGCTTATTCATTTTTTTCTTTTAAATTCCAAAGCGTCTAACTGTTGCCTCTATTTATTTATTTATTGAAATAATTAATCAACTACTATAACCTCTTTTTAGTTCCTTGCTATTGGGGCTGTGCAAGTGGAACTAATTATAGGAATTAGGATATAGGCGTAGTGCGTCCACCTATGGAAAGAATTATTAATTAAACTAAAGGCCATAGCTTGGATATTCCTTTTATCATGGGTTAGAAATATATTCTTCGACTACATTTGAAACAACATAATTCGTTGATACAAAAATGTTGATTGATCGAATCTATAGCCCAAATAACACGTATTGTCACACTCACCTTATGAAAGATTAAAGTTTTCGGTTTAAGTCATGAATCAACTTGAGAAGATGCTTCCAAAAATCATCAAAACAAGTTCTACTAATATATTCTTAAAAATGAACGATATTTAGGGTTCCAATTCCAAAGGTCAAAGTAAATTAATTATTGTCATGGTATGCATTTATACTTCGTTTTTTCAACGTCTATCACTTTAACCTTATAATAATTAACGCGTTATCTTTCCACATCAAATCTTCAGATCTCACTTTATTATATTTCGAATAATAAATTGGTAGACATAGTGGGAAAAAGAAAAATGTTGTTACCAATTGGCAAGTGGCAACCATATATTGTGGACTTTCAAACAAAGGAAAAAAGTTTACATAAATTTCCAACGTATTTGGTTTTTGTTTTTAATTTATTTGGGAATATTCTTTCATGGTTTACGTATATTTTGTGGACTCTACATGGTATACTGATCTTTTTTTTTTTTTTTTTTTCACTAACTCATGTAGCCTTTTCTCTCTTTTCCTCTGTTCTCAATGCCGACCATAATGTCTAGAGAGAGGCCTTAGAATTATTTTTACTACTTTCCTAAGTAGTTTCGCCTTATTCCATGTATAACCATGGTTTTCTAGCGAATTAATATTGCAGACATATATAGGTTGAGATTATCCTTTAAAAATTATTTACAAAATTACTTTTTTGGAAGAAAATCTTTGCACTAACGTTTTTTTTTTTTTTTTTTGAAAATTCTGACTTTTATTCTTGGTCCATATTTGAATTTTTTCGTGGATTTCACTTCAATAAAATATTATTTTCTAGAAATTTAGAGGTTTTTCGGAATTCATTTGCTATTTTTGTCGAATTTTATAATTTCATCAAAATTTCGTCATAACGGCTTCGTTATGACGAAATTTTTAGGCCATTATATCCATTAGAGTTTAGTTCTAAATCATTTTTCAATTTGGTGATCATTTCCTTCAACTTTTCATTTTAGGGGCCAAATTTTAAATTTTTAAAAATTTAGAGCCCTTGGTGCAATTTCTCAATCACTAGGCGCTTTGGCACTAGGACTTTTCTATGATTATCAATAGACCTTATTTAGCTCATTTTCTCTTGAAAGTTATCTGAGCTCAGTTCTCTCATAAATATCGAAACTGTCGGACGTTAGAAGAATTTATGTTCTGAGATTTTTGCTAGATTAGGGATTAATTCGTTTAACTTAATCTAAAATTCTACATAAATTTTCTACTTATGTTATCAAAAAAGAAAATAAATCATTTTAGCTTTGAAAAGCGTTCTTTATTGATACTTGCGGAAATTTACAATACATCAGTCTAGGGTTACAGAGATTACAAAGATGAAATAATGTTGATAACCTTATCATAGAAAATTCTTCAAGCAAGGAAAAGAATTCGTCAATCAGTGTTCGTGCTAATGTTTATATTCAAAAATCAAAATCCTATGTTTTCGATTATCTAATAAAAAAGTTTGAAATCCAAGGCTAACAGATTTTATAATTTAATTTAAACTTTTTTAAAGCAAAAATCATTTCTAATCCGAAAAACCGAAAACCGAAAAAAACCGACCGAAAACCGATTAAAAATAACCGAAAATTCGGTTTTATTTTTTTAAAATTATAATTCAGTTAAAAACCGAACCGAAACCGAATATTCAGTTCGGCGTTCGGTTATAAGTATTTAAAATTCGGTTAAAATCGAATACAACCGAATATAACCGAACCAATTATATATTATATATATTTTTTGTTGCTTTATGTTGTAAGTACCGCGTTGGCAGAGTGGAAAACTCAACCCCTTCCCACACTCCTCACCCAGGTTCGAATCCCTACAAATGCAATTGTTTTTTGAAATTTTTTCACAAAATAGAAAACTTAGTTTGCAGTTGGCAAGGTTTGAACCCTTGATGTGGGGGTACCTAGAGACTTAAAGCCCTCAAGGAAACTAGGGCTGTGCAAAATTCGGTGCGGTTTTAAACCGCACCGAATAATTCGGTCTCCGAATTTTCGGTTTTTAAAAATTAAAAACCGAAAACCGCACCGAATAATTCGGTCACCGAATTTTCGGTCTCTGAATTATTCGGTCACCGAATTTTCGGTCTCCGAATTAAACCGCTTATTTAAAAATATTAAAATATATTAGGTTTTAGTATATTATATATTAAATAATATAGAATATTAATAAAGATGACATGTGGCGTAGTGGAAAAGGTTGTAGCCTTTAAGGCTTAGCCCTTCCAGACCCAAGTTCGAGCCTCCTGAGCGTTGTTTTCCTCTTGAAAAAAATTAAACTCAAAATGCTAGCCTCAGGAATCGAACTTGGGAGCAAAGAGAGAAAGACACACCTGACAGCCACTGATCTACCATGCATTATTAGTCAAATGCTATAAAAAATAATATATATATATTATTCGGTGCGGTTTCGGTTTTAACCGATTCTTATTTTTCAAAACCGAAAACTGCACCGTTTCTTCAAAATCGGTGCGGTCACCGCACCGAAAGTTCAATTTGCTGACGTGGCACCGAATTTCGGTGCGGTGCGGTTTTTACAAGCGGTTTAAACCGAATTTTCGGTTTTTTTGTACAGGCCTAAAGGAAACCACTTTGCCAACATGCTTTGCTTGTACATTTCCTATACTAAATAATATATATTACATAACTAAAATTAGTTCATTTTTTTTTAAATAAATTCGGTTATAAACCGAATTTAACCGAACCGAAACCGAATATTCGATTTTAGTTCGGTTCGATTTTAATGCTTTTAAAACTAATTTTCGATTCTTTATTTTAAAAAACCGAATAATTCAGTTCGGTTGGTTTTTCCTCTAAAAACCAAACCGAACCGAACCGCTTTCACCCCTAACAATCAGTATATTAGATAGAGCTTTAACGTCACATTGCAGATTTTTCAATATTTTATTGTATAAAGTAGTCTGCAAGCCACCCCCACATAATTGATTCGGTCTAATTAAAATATGTTTTATTCTCATATAGAGTTGACGTGCAAATTCGGGTTTGGACAAGTGCAAAATGCAAAATGAAAAATGTGGGTTTGAATATATAAGCATATATATAATATAATATATACAATACTTAAAAAAAAAAAGAGAGAGAGAGAGAGAGAGAGAGAAGGATTCAAGAACTTTCACCATATCTGGATGAGATGAGATTGAAAAGGCAACATGACATCCACGTGGAGAAGAGAAAATTCGAAGATACCCCTTAGTGGAATTAGCTTTCACCTAATCTTGCCTTTTTCTGACCTTGCGGTATCCGCTTCGAGATAACTACGCAAACAAAAATGAAACATATGTACTCAACAGTCAACACCAATTGTATCACAACACGTGGGTATATATATATATATATATATATATATATGTGTGTGTGTGTGAGTGAAAATTTGGGTATGTAGTTATTTTTTAGATAATATTTAAAGGAGCTTCTATTGCCACCTCCATTTCTGTTCTCCACACCCCCTAAATAAAAATTAGTTTTTTTAATATTTTTAATCATTTATTTGTATTTGTGTTGTTTTAAAAATACATTTGAAAGTATAAAAATTTGGTTTCATTCCTTATTATGATCCTATTTTTTTAGGATACAGTTTTTTTTCTATTATCATTTAAATATGAACCTCGTTGTAATGTACATTCTTTTTCCCTAAAATCAAACTTGCAGAGCCGCGCAAACAATTTTTTATACACACCAACGACAATTGAAAATTATTTTTAAAAAAATGGTGTGTGCGGCTCTGCAAGTTTGGTTTTGGGGAAAGAGGGTGTGCACTACAACGATGTTCATACTCAAATGATAATAGAAAAAGAAAACTGCATCAAAAAAAAAAAGATCACAATAAAGAATGGTTAACCGTGATTAAGAAACCAAATTTTTATACTTTTAAAGGTATTTTTGAAACAACACAAATAGAAATAAATGATTAAAAGTATTAAAAAAAACTAATTTTTATTTAGGAGGTGTGGAGAGCAAAAATGGGGGTGGCAATAGAAGTCCCCTATTTAAAACATGTCCATAACTTTTTAAAATGAAGTGAGTTATCCGTTCTTAACAAACAGACAAAATATTTTAATAAACGAATTAAATATTAATAATTTTTAGTTTAAATTTTATCTACTTATCTGATAAATAATCGATATATCTAAAAAAACTTTAAATAAACAAATAAATTATCATTGTAAATAAATAAAATTCAAGCTAAAAATAATTAAATTTCATCTGCTTACTATAATATTTTATCTACTTATAAAAAATAAATTATTCACTTAATTTTAATAAAATTATAAATATTTTTTAAATAAATTCTAAAATTTGACCATTCAACTACAAACGTAATATATAGACACACCACGTGGAGAGTAAGGTATGCATGTATCCTAAGAAAAGTATAGTATTCCAATCACTTGTAAGATAATTAAAAAAACATAAAAGTGATGCATAATGTTTTCTCTTTTAAAAAACTAAGGATCTAAAGTGTAAATTAATTTTATTTTTTCTATACTCTGTTACAAATAAAATTCAAGAACGTCACCTATAAATATTAATTATTTAAATAAATTGGAATCAGAAAGAAATACAAAGTGGAAAAAGTTATCTAGATCATAATCAAGTCATTTCCTCCCTTGCATAGTATGATCTATAATACCATCAGTGCGATGGACCACTTTGTATTTGCGATTTGAGATTTTGAACACATTTGGCTCGTGAAAAATTTTTGAAAACCTATATTACGCATTAATTTTTCACAAAAACTATTTTTTCCGTTGTGCGGTTTGAATTTTTCTAATAGCTAGGCCTACAAGAGTCACTGTGTTGGAATACATAAATTCCATATTTTTGACTTCAATGTCCCCTTGCCACTTGTTCGTATCAACATCATTTGGTGCCTCATCATAACTTGTGTGTTATCATAGTCTTAATTGTTCATCAAACATGCCATATTCTCATGACAAGTACTTGTCAAGTTCGATGATTTTTCTACTAACACGCCTAGGTTTGTTTGTTTGTTTTTTTATTTTTTATTTTATTTTATTTTTCTGAATACTATGCCTAGGCCTTGATATTAAGTGCTTTGTTTGCGTTTCATAAGGAGTTTTAAGAACCAGATTTTCAGATACCATATAGCATATAAATTGATGTTTATAAGGTATAGATGTCACTAAAAATAGGAGGAACAAGTAACACATTATAGACCGCAACATGCGGAAAAGTGATCTATGTTATTTTCTTCTTAGTTACATAGTTAAAGTTTGTAATCCGAATTCTATTTTATACCGATCTGAAAGCTCGCGGTGCGACTTTATAAAAATAAAAGAGATTTTTCTTATATTTATTAAATTTGCATATACTTTGATAATTTGTACCAATCTTTTTCATATAGTGAATTCTCTCCAATGATTTTTTCCCGTCTTGGATTTCTATTTAAATCTGCATGTTCTCTATTTTTCGTTTCATGCCATTAATTTTCGTAACATAGGTTGTACTGCTTCTGCATTAGCAATGTAGTTAAATGGGATAGAATCTTATTATTCGATACATATATACCCTAAGAACTTGTCGCATGGTATCACCCTAATCTAATGCCTTTTTGCGCTCATCTAATTGTTGAAACTTATAAAAAAAAATATCACTCTTGCATTAGTGACGTAATGTGACATGTGTTTTGATTGACGATTCAAATTCTTGAACGTGATTGTTTTTAATAAATAAATCACAACTAAACTTTGCATAACTTATACATGTGTAACACTAGACATGACTAGATTAGGTTATACAAGATTGTCAACATAAGGAGACATCTGAAACCCTTAATATTTGGGAATCATAATTCTTGTACCTTCATGAACTTTCATTACTTAAACTAAACAATATTATTCCAACAAGCTGAATAATTGAAGTCTAGCTTGCTCTCCGCCGACTTAAGAAACCATATATATGTCGGCACTAAAATTAAATATAGTTTTTAACTAAGCAACGTTACTATGATTATGAAAATAATACTAAAATAATAATGGTGATATGGTTATATATGTATATAAGAAGGTGAGATCTGTTTTTGCGTGTTTTGTTTTGGTCTAATTGTCCAAACTATTTTATATATAGACACACACAGATACGAATACATAATCAGCTGGAAGGCGATAATTTGACAATTGATAGGGCACGCATTTATTTAAATAATACATGAAGCCTGCTTAGAATGACTTCGGTATGAAAGAAGAACAAAAAAGCATAGACAATTATCATTGATTGCCTCTTAAAAGCAGGATGCTATACTATTTAAATATTTCAGAAACGGGTCAACCAGAGGTATTTTTCAAGCATCTTTCTGAAATATATATATATATATATATATATATATATATATATATATATATATCTTGCGATGGTACTTCATGGTTGCATATTTTATATGTACTCTACTATGCATGCATGGCGGTAGAATCATATATATATATATTAAAAAACATAGTGGTAGATCAACCAAAACCTCTTATTCTGTTTAATGACTAACAGATTCCAAGATTTTAATAATAGGCGCAATGTTCGGTAACATTTCTATTGTTTGTTTATAATAAAATTTTTACTTCATTTTGTGTTAAAAATTTTAAAAACAGAAAACATGTTCAACAATCGCGTTAATGTATTTTATTTTAAAACAAAAAACAAAAATGATAGTTACAAACGAGAGACAATAGAAAGAGTAAGTATACTGAGAGTGTAAAGAGAGATAAAACATGCACAAAAGTGGGTAAGATTTGGCATTTTGTTTAAAAAAAGTTTTAAAAGCAAGAAGTTTTTGTTTCCTCTATTTTTGAAAATCTAGTTCTAATTAAAAAAAAAAACAGAAATGAAAATAGATTTACCAAATGAATTTATAAAATTTTGATCAAATTTTTTATTTAAAAAAAGAACAAATAGAAAATAAAAGAGTTAGTTAATTGTATTTCATAATTCTTATACCATTTTTTTAAATAAAATAAATTTGTTAGGAATGCATTTCAACAGAGTTGACACGAAAGTGACTTTCCTACTAAGTTGGCCTCTGCAGACGAATCCATTAACAAGAGACCCGAAATATTACTAAAAAAGAAAAAGAAATGCAAGAGAGTTAAGGATACAACCCTAAACAAAGGCAAAGCAAGACAAAAAAAAAAAAAAAAGACAAAAAGAACAAGTGGTGCCTCCTTAAAATTTTGTATTGAAAAAAAAAAGTGCATGACGAAGGATTAAGAGTTCTTAAAACTATAAAAGTAAAAAAATAAAAAAAAAGAAGCCCCATATGATCGCTGTAAGCCATAGAAGCTAGATCTAAAGGTAGAATGTTCCACCCATTTTCTTCCGGAGATCTAGCAGCTCTAGATGCCAATTTGTCAGCAAAAGCATTACCCTCTCTAAAGATATGCGAGACCACAACCCTCATACCCTATGCGAGATAACAATGTGTCCACTTGTTATGCAGCTGCCAAGGAATTTGCCCGGATCCATGATTAAAAAGATTAACCATGGATGTCGAGTCAAATTCAATCCAAATATTAGTCCAAAGAAGTTCAATAACCTTTCAGTTGCCTAGATAAAACCCAATAACTTCGCTTCAAAAGATGAACAAATCCCCAAGCCCTAATAAAAGCAACCTTTTTGTAAATCCTTGATATGTTCTGAAGAGGACCCCGCATCCATTGTGTCCCAGGGCTCTAATAATAGATGATTTATCAATGTTACGCTTTATTCATCCCTAAGGATTTGAGGGCAATAAGGTTTTGGATTTCTTTTCTTGGGTTATGAAATTAAAATTTATCCCACAAATCTACTCGCTCTGGAGGTGGCTTTCTTCGCAACTTGCGAGATAATCTAGCATCATCGT
This sequence comes from Boehmeria nivea var. tenacissima, assembly GCA_018132145.1. Lineage (NCBI taxonomy): Eukaryota > Viridiplantae > Streptophyta > Magnoliopsida > Rosales > Urticaceae > Boehmeria > Boehmeria nivea. Next base: position 8,470,941 of record CM030882.1, read on the forward strand.
AACAAGTGAGTCATTGAAGGGAGTTCTACTTCCTTTAGCTTGGCGAGCGCCACTGTTTGGGAAGCGGTGAGAAAAGTGAATAATAAGGAAGTGGGCAATATTATCAGCCAAAATTTTAGTAATAATCTTAAAAAGAAGGTACTTATTGTTGGAAAAAATATGCAATACTACGTAATAAGGTCTATGTAAGGCTGAAACATGGTATTTAAAAATTTATAATCAAACTTTATATATATATATATATATAAATATATATTAATATATATTCAAGCTCCAATAAATACAGTTAATTAACTAAAACTCTTTAGTTAAAAATCTGATTTATTAATTCTGAGGTTACTCCACTAAAAACCCGAAACTGCACTCCTGAAATTATTAGAATAGTTTACTCGGTGAGTTGTCCATTGATATAGACCTTTCATGAGATTCGACCCTCCAGATTGGTTCATGGTTTGAGTTGGCGAATTTATCGTTTTACCATTCGGATCATATCTTGCTCCTTAAGTATCATCGATTCACTAGCGAACAATCCATTTGCGATCTTGATCATAAATGTGCGCGCACCGAAAGAACTTTGTGGCATTTACAAGGGCTCTTTGGTCATGAGGTTAGTGCCAAAAAATCTAAAAAAAATTTCGACCATTAATTCGATTTCCGTTTGGGGCTACTCGTTTGATGGTTGAATTTTGAACATGCACATTGGGAAATTACCTTTTGATTAACTGGGTATTCCTCTCTTCCGAGGTACTTAAAAATCGCCAACTTCCATAAAATATCTAACAAAACTAAAGGCAAACTTGCTTCTTGGAAGGGAACTCTTTTATCTATGGTTGGGCGCCTTACCTTGATAGTCCATAATTAAGAACTTTTGTTCTTTTTTTTTTTTTTTTTGATTTATCAATGGTCAGAGAGGATTACGGAGCTTAATACATACCTAGATCACTAATTTTCTTTGGACATGTTTAATCACTCAAAAAAAGCTTGTTACCTTGGAAGAAAATTTGTCACCCTTTAGCTGAGGGAGGTCTTGGAATTAGAGATTTATTGCTTAATAATATGGCTCTAATGAAGAAATTTGCATGGGCTTTGCTCATCAAAAAATCCCTTTGGATGTCTTTTATGCGCTCTCAATACCTTATTTCCCATTCCCCGTTGGGTAGTGGAGTTTTCTCCTCTATATTGGCCAGGCTTATGCCCTCAACTTAAGTCCATGTTAAATTATAGTTAATTGATTGTTTCGGACCATTCGATTCGAAATACTTAGGTTTACAACTAGTTAGGTTATTCAATTGCAGATGTAATTGGGGCTAGGAATCTGGTGAAATCTCGCCTACGGGCTACTATCTCTAATCTTCTGATATTATATTGAGGAATCATCCTGAAATAGCCAAAGATATTCGCAATTATGTTGCGTTTGATGATTCAAAAGATATGTTCATTTGGATCCACTCAATTGAGGGGAGCCTTATTGTAAAAGCTTATATGAGCAAGAAGTTTTTAGGGGAGACTCAGCTCCTCAGAGTAAGAATATTCGGGAAAATTTCATTCTGCCAAGGCGTTTCGTTCTTATTTTGAAAAATCTTATATGGCCGAATTTATTCAAAAATAAAAATTTGGGCTGGCGCGTGTACAGCACGCGCCAAATAGAGAGTGAGAGTCTGAGGGGGGCAGCCCCTGACACGCGGATCTCACGCACGCGGGCCCGTATCAGAGGCAAATCTTTTTGCTTTGAAGTCCCTATACTTATCATTTTCGTCCTTTTTATTTACATTTGAGTCCCTAAATTTTTTTAAAATTATGAAATAGCCCAATTTTTAAAAAAAATTTCAATCTAACCCTTAAAACGCTTTTTTTTTTTTTTTTTTTACGAAAAACCCCAAAAAAAGACCACGAAACCGCTTGAAAAAAAAATACGGCCGAAACGCCCACTGAAAACGCATTGGGGCATTTATTGTTTGTTAAGGATATATATATATATATATATATATATATATTAAGTCAAAATCGCATTTTGAAAAAGTTCCGTAGCCAACTTTTGAAATTCCATATATATAAGATATATATATATATTAATAGTGATGTATATATTAATAGTGATGTATATATATATTAACTATATATATATATATATTAATTATTCCGTAGCCACGAAGGCATGTCATGTATCTGCTCAAAAAATACTGTGCTATACCAAAAAGTAAAGGAGCAAGGGGATCACCTTGTCGAAGCCCTCTAGAGAAGGTGAAGAAGCCAAAAGGAGAACCATTAAAAATAATGGAGATTCTAACCGATTAGTTAATAGAGAAAACTCAAGAGATAAAAAGATTAGAGAACCCAAAACTCTTCAACACTGCTAAAATAAATTTCCACAAAAAAGTATTAAAAGTTTTTTTGATATCAAGTTTGAAGATCATGTCGTGATCTTCGATTCAAGAGCATAGAACAAGGATCTATTCATAATTTCATTAGAAAAACAAACAAGCGTACAAATATGCACAAAAGTTATTTCATAAATAAATTATAGAGATCAAGAATTTTATCAAGAAGATTCTAGTGATTGAATTCTTCTCTTCACGCCGTGCGCTTCGAGATCGCCAAGGTTGGGCCAAGAGAACGCTCGAAACGAACTTATTGGCCTTTGGGAATCCTCGCTTTGCCGATACCACAATCTTCCAAACCGTGCCACCGGATCGGGAAGAGGCGAGAGTGTGGGCTCACTCTAATTTTTCTCACACACACAACTTTAGTTTTTAATTAGGCTATAGTGATGGCGATGGGGGATGACAATTGAGGGAGCTTCTCTCTCTAGAAATTCTCTCAATGTAGCTTATGAGCTTGTATGCTTGGTGTAACAAAAATTAAGTTTTTCTCTCTAGAATAAGGTTCTATTTATAAAGAAAATATTGAGATGTTTAATAGGTATACTCCAAGTGAATTCAAACTATACTTATTTTTATTTATTTTGAATATATTAAAATATTATATATTTTAATTCGGTTCTAGAATCAACACATTAAGGGAATCGATTTTAACTTCTTTTTTATCAGAAGCTGGATTCCATATCTATAAAACCCCATTCCCAGTGATCATATTCAGGACCTCCAAATTGCAAGTATTTAGTCCAGATCAATCATGGACCGTAACGAACAAATCAAAAACCCATAAACATAACCTAGGGGTCTGTGGCAATTCAGGATTAAGATCGATTCTCATAGGATCATCTTATGACTTCGAGATGAGTATCGTAACGATATTTAAACGATACTTCGGAATTGAGTCGGTCCATGTCCTATATAATCTAATTATAAAGAATGCTTCCACTTAGTGTCACCACACCGACAACCCAGATAAGGTTATCGCATCCAATATGTCAGTGGACCGCATATGTGATTTCGGATCAAGTCACCAACTCTTGATCAATCATGGACTCATTTAAACACATTAACCAAAATTCTAATCGTTCGTATATAACAAATTTATATACTAGAATTTCAGTTACATAATATGTTATGGATATTGATGAATATTCATAAATAAAATAAAGTCTTAAACAATTCATGAAAAATTTCTTTTATTTTGCTAATTAACAAATTCAAAATTACAAAATTAGTCTCCTTTTTGGGTACTATTCGAACACTTATAACGATAGGTCTAAACTTGTCAATAGTAGAGGTGCACTCGATCTTCGGGATGAAGACGAGGAAGCTGCTATTAAGATTCTTTTAGATAGCCGTATTTGAAGAAATTTTGAATTTCCAATGAAATTTCTAAGCCAACGACCACCCTGTAGGCTCGGTTAAAACACCCATTAAAACCGTTAGGCCATGGAGCACTATTAGGGTCTAGAGAAAAATCTGTTTGATTTCTTCCATCAAGGGGATAGTTTTAATAAACTTATTATCATCAAAATTAAATAAATCTGAAAAGTAATCTCTGATGTGCACTTTAATGCAGTCTGATCAGAACAAGGAGTGTCATTGTTCCATCATTTTAATACAGCCTTTAACTCTTATATTTCATGATGCTATGGAAGAAAGTACTAGTATGTGGTCTCCGTCTTTAAGCGAGCGTACACATCCCTTTTCTTGAAGAAATTCATATTCTGCTAATCTACGTTGAGCGCTATATTATAATCGAATAGGGCCAAAATCTGAACTCCATGTTTATCCTCCGTAAAGCCATTAGTGGCATTGTCAATCTGAATGGACTCATGAGTCTTCTTGGAAGCTTCTAGGCGCAAAAAGACATCTCCAAAAACTTTCTTGTTCCAAACTTTTAGGTCCCGTTTAAATTTTGTTACGAAGTAAGATATATGATCGCTCAAGAAGTCGTAATATTTCCAACAAGTCCGACAAAATCCAAGAATTTATCATAAGAAGTTCACATATTTATATATATATATATATATATATATATATATATATAAAAAGCAGGAGAGTGGAGTAGGCCGAGGCCTAAATTAATTCTTGTTTTTTCTCTTATCTCTTTAGAAATCAAACAAAAAAACGTGCAGCTATAAACATTAGTTACTTATCGTCTGAACTCTGCCCCATATGGCTAGTCTAAATATTTAATTTGAATCAAAATGCACTAAGCCCAAGTTGGTCATAAGATCGTAGCTTACCTTGATAGGTTTTTGGTCAAAGCTACACCACCTCAACGTGAAACAAGCCATAGAGGACCAACTGTACTAAAGCAAAAATCATTTCATAGAAGAATTTTGCTAAGAATAGACGCGTCACAATGGGACAGATGCGTGATTGAAGGTCCTACAGTGCGATCCATATGGGCCCACAGCTATGGATGGTTGAGCTTGGATAGACGCGTCAGACATATCTGTCCTTAGCACGCTTCATTGAATTAATTTAGTCTTTCTTTCCGGAGTGAAACGAGCACCTGTAGTTTGCAACTCATCTAGATTGCAGTTATATATGGTTCACGAGTCTGAAATCGTCGCACACAAAATAATATCTTTAACGTCATTATTAGCAACCATCTACTCGCCATACCACTTGCTTGTTTGAAGTAGTGCACGTTTTTTTATATTTAAATTTATTAATTAAGGTCTATGTAATTTTAATTAGTATTATATTTTTGAGGGCTTGTATGTTAATTATTATACGAAATTGTGAGTTTATTGATTAATAGTTAGTATTGTAGCTAAATGGTTTTAATGTATGAAGGTATTTATTAGTTGTGGTTTTGAATGTTAAAAAATATATAACATTATCATTGATGTGTTGAAAATGTTTGGATTTGTTGATCTTAGATTATGGTTATATATTACGTTGAAACAGTCGAGATGCCGTGTTTATTTGATAGAAAGACAACTGTTTTTAAGTAAAGCTATCGACATTGACATGGAAAAGCGACATAAAATATTGAAAACGACAAAAGACACGGTAACTCGAACAAGATTGAAGTATAAAAAAATGACGAGATTAAAAAAAGAAAGGCCTGTTCATATTTGCCAATTTTTGTCTTAATGTTTCAACAAAGTGGCAATGTTTCTAAAAATTAATAAACTAATCATAAACTAATAAAAAGTTAACGGGATAAATGTAAAACCACAGCATGACTTGATGTACTACTTAAGGAAAAAGTTCATCTAGTACCAATCATTGTTCTACTCTACGAACTCCTTTTTTTTTTTTTTTCTTTTTTTCTTTTTTCAAAAAGATCCTTAGATTTGAGACTTTACTTCTTTCTCTTTATTTTTTTTAACGTTGCCAACAAGTTAGGCGATTGAAAGGAAAGGGTATCCAATTGTAATAAACTGACAACCAGGGGTTTCCGACGCTAAATCTCTATTTTTTTTTTAGTAACGCTAAAAACCTAATTTTTAAACAAGTTCCATTGTTATTAAAATTTATATTTGACATCTAATGGGCAATACTTTAATGAAAACTGTGATTGTCATGATAATACCGTAATCGTAATAATATTTGAAGGTGAAGTAAAGACATCTAATATTATTAGATCAAAATATTTTAAAATTAGAATTTCTATGAGAATAACTAGATATTTACTATTTAGTAAGTGACAACTTTATAAGAAAACGTGTCTAATCGTCGCGTTTTTTTTTTTTTTCCAATAATGCTAAACAAAAAACGACTGAATGTTTTAAAAAATATATCAAACTAACCAAGTATTCAGTCAAACAACAATCTTTGTCTAGTTTTGGCCATAGGTTCTAGCTTGTGTTTGGGCAAACCATTATGCCCATCCCATTCCATTCATTGGGATGGAAAAAATAGTTTGAAAAAAAAATGATGTTAAATGGTTTGACTTTGCGAATTTTGAAGTGGTATAAATGGTTGAGATTTAAAGATATTGTATAGGGCTTTAGAAAGTTGAAAAAAATGGTTGAAAAAAAAATGGAATGGAATTGAATGGTTTGTAGGATTAAAAAGTTAAATAGTTTGGAATAGTATGGAATGAAATGGAATGAGTGGAATGGTTTGCCCAAATATGGGGTAAAAAATATATATATATTTATATATATATATATATATATATAATTGAAAAACCAAAAAACAAAAACCACATATCTAGCTTGTGAAGCTTGAGCATTGGAAATTTTCTAATACTGTGTTTTCCCTTCAATTGGATAACTTAATATTCTTGTTTTTTTTATTATTTCTTTTATGTTTTAGCCTAATAACCTACTAAATTGTAGTGTTTGTATTTTGCATTATATTTGTGAGAAAAAAAATATATAAATGTATGCAAACTCATAATTTTTTAGTAAACAAAAAATCGAAAAGAATAAAGCAGTTGAATAATAAAGAAGATCAAAAAATAAAAAAATAAAGCATTTGTTATACTCCTAGTCTCTAACTAATTTAATGTATTTTAACTAATAACTTATTATAAGTTAAGTTTAATATTCAATTTTTGCGACGCTTCTCTCTTCTTACTGTTGTTTTTTTAATCTTGTCATTTGAATAACTGATTTTAAAGTTAATGTCGTTTTTCAGAAAATATATATCGTTTTTATCGTCTGTTCTTTTCCCGTAATCCTGTCGTTTTTGGCATTTCATGTCGTTTCTTCTTGTACATGTCATTTCTTCATACTTCTAGCATATCCTAAACCATTTAATAAAGAGACAAGGTTCAAACAAACAAAAAAATATGATTTAGTCAGAGAAAAAAACCCTCACAAATTAACTTCAAAAAATTCAACAAAACCTTCTTAATATCATCAAATTCCACATAAATTAAATTAATATTTCAAATATTACAATAAATTCAACATATTACAAGTCCAAATGTTTAAACCAACATATCCCATTTCCAATTAAAAAATTATTCCAAAAATACAAATAGTTTCCAAAAATTAAGAAAAAAAGAACAAAATTAAATATTATCCAAATAAACATATTCACAATTTTTTTAATTACCCTAAACGTATTCACAATTTAAAAATTACCTAAACATGTCCACAATCTAAAGGGAGAAGTATGATGCCTAAATTTGATGAGGGCGGGGAGTAAGTGCAAAAAGAAGAAAAAGCACGGACAATGAACGGCTACATCGATGAATCAATCCCACACTAAAATGAGGAATTATGAGACTGTGCAATTAAGGAACTCTGAGACTGTTTAGGCATAAGTCTGTGCAGTTAAGGAACTGTGACACTGTAAAGGTATGAAACTGTGCAGTTAATAGGCGCTTGAAGGATTTGATAGGTGCTACTTATACTAACAAGATGAATTTTCTTCTCACAAGCCCATAACTTAAGAACTCTTGAGTAAAGCGTGCTTGATCTGAAGCAATTTCAAGATGGATGGCCTCTTGAAAAGTTTTTCTGAGAAGCGTACGAGTGAAGATAAAACACGCTTAAAAGACTCATGTTGTTTTGTGGGGCTAGTGGTCAATTCGAAAAACTGCCCGTTGCAAGGGGACAAAGAGATAGACCAGAGAGGGGTGAAAAGGGGGGCAAGGGTCCTGAACGAGCGGGGAAGGCTGTCAGGAGTGGAATTGGTCAGACAAGCGACAAAGGGGAGAGAGAGGTAGAGAGTTTTGAATAAGAGAGAGAGGGAGCCAAGAGAGAGGGGAAAGGTTTAATAATTTTTTTATTACTATTTTTAAGAGAAAAAAAACGACCTTTAAATCAAATATAATTCATATTTTATTAAAGGGTAATTAAGCATTTTCACCTATTATTTTTGACCAAAATGAAGTCAAAAGATAATTTTAGACCGATTTAAAAATTAAAGGATCATTTTGGAATTATCAAAAAACATAGGAATAAAATTAGATTTTTGATAAAATACAAATACAATTTTAGTATTTTTCCTATAATATGTGCGAGAATATTTGGTCTATTAGAATTTAATGAAAATAATATATTAGTAACGAAATTTACCTGAGCAGAACAATTGTGGGACTCGTGTTGATAACATGTTGTAAAAATTATGAATATGTATATATATAATACAAAATAATATTAGACCATGAAAATGAATCAATAGAGAGAAATAATTATTAATCACTCTCATTATTCTTCTCTCACTCTTTTTTCTTTCTTCTCCCTATTTTTCTCTCATTACTTTCTTTCTCTTCGCACACAATATTTCTCTCAATGCGACTTAAAATGGCTTGTGTTGTGTTGATGTGTTTACAATTGTTCAAAGAACACCTATTTATAGGTGTAGGTGGCCGGTGCTTTTGCATCATATATATCTTGACAATAATTTTTGCTAAAGGCATCTAGGCTTAGCTATAATTGATATAATGGAATATGACCTTTAAATAGTGAGGGAAATGTACAAGCCATTATGTATGTTGGCATCCAAAAATAAAAAGATTCCATAACAAGTAGTATTTTTTTTTAAGAAACAATTTATTTAGTGGAACAATTGAAACATATGAAAAACAAAAACTTTGACAAAACGAAGCAATACAATGAATAACCTCGTTATGAAGACAAGGACAATGAATATAAAATGTTGATGTCGTATTTTGTCACCAACTTCAGGTAGAGCACGTGACCGACGATCATAGCTTGGTACATATATTGAGCCACGTAACAGTTCGGAAGAACACGAGAGTTTGACTGCAATTCAGAAACTAAATTCTTCTCGGAGGATCTCCAACTAGAATAAGATTCTCCAAAAAGAACTCAGCTTCTGGTTCACAGCCCTAATCTTTAGCTCTTATGAGCTAGCACGTGGCTCAATGGACGTTTCAAGCTAGGATCTTCGATCACGTACTCTACGTGAAGTTGGTGACGAAATTCTGCACCAACATAAACAGAGTTAATCAGCAAGATATTATATAATACATATCATTATCAATAGGACAAAGACGGCACATGACAAACTTACTAATTACTACAAATATGAATATTGGAATCGTTCATCACCAAACGCATGGAAATTCATCGACATGAGTATCCAAATCGTTCACGGTTTAAAAACCCCAACGCAACAAGAATAAATTAGTACCATTCAATAATGTTATTATATTAAGATTCTTCACGTGTTGCCCCGAATAGTTTTCTTTTTTGCAAATCTAGGGGTTTTTATTTTGTAAATTTTGGAGGGCCTTTTGTAATTTCTCACTCTTGATCCTCTCTCTTATTTTTATTTTATTTTGTTTTTTGATTGTCTTAATCATCGGTATTTTAAACTCGTTTTTAACTCCTCTTTTTTTTTTTCCCTCGATCTTTAAACATTTATTATACTATACCCTTTTTTATTATTCATTTTCTTCTCTCTTTTGTTTTAGTAGTCCGAAATAACAATTTAAACTTACACTGTAAATATAAAAATTTTAAATTTTTTAATACAAACCAAATTGATATAAATTTGTTAATATAAATCCCTCAGCAAACCATCCCTTAATTTTTTTGTTAAAAACTCAGTGTGCCAAATTTATGTTACATATGAACAAATTTATCAAAACTTTATTAAACTAAGTAATAATTATAATAATTCACAAAGTGCCCTAAAAAAAACTAAGCAGCTAAAACAGAGTAAAAGAAACTTATATATATATATATATAAAATGTTGCAAAACCCATCGTACCCCTATCGGCAACCATCCAGCGGCGATAAGGACCGGTTTGGCTTCACCCCTCACCCTCTCCGGTACTTCCCATACGGTTATTAACCAACAAAACCCACCCCCAAAACGGCGCCGTTTCTCCGCTCTCGAAACCCTCACCCCTCGTCAGGCTCGGCGTTCAGATCCAACCCTCCGCCACTCTCCTTCTTCCCCGCCGCCGAGCCGACCCGATCTCCGCCGTCCGTTCCCTCTCCGCCTCCGCCGCCACCGCTCTCCTCCTCGTCCGCCGCCGCGACGCCAACGCCTTCCTCGGCGATCCGCCTCCCCCTCCGGCCGCCTCCTCCGCCGGAATTCTCGAAGTACTTGACGGCGACTTGCATCCTCCGCACGATGGCGAAGAACTCCTCGACCTCGTCCTCCGTGGGGACCACCACCACCGCCGCCGCCGCCGCCGCCGCCTGGTGATGGTGGTGACGGTGATCATTCTCGTCCCCTTCTTTGCCCCTTTTCCTTCGCCTGCTCTTCGCTCTCTGATGATCCTCTTCGTCTCTCTCCCTCTCTCTCTCTCCCGCTCGCTTTCTCTTCTCGATCTCCATTTGGTCTCTCTCTCTGTCTCTCTCTCTCTCTCACTCTCTCTGTGTCTGTGTCTCTGTGTGTTTATGGAATTTTGGTTTTTTCTTCGGAATGTTTTATAATGGGAAGTAAATTTTTTTTTTCTTTTTTTATGAGCCGTTGGATCGTTGAGCTACGATGACGTCATATTAGTGACGTAAGGCTATGTCAGCGAAGTTGCGTTTTCGTGTTCTTTTTGTGGCAATGAGTTTGGTAGAAGGAGCGCGTGGGTGTTGGTCTTGGTGGGTGGGACTGGCCTAGGATCGTGAAAACGACGTCATTTCGGTGCGACGTGTTAGGCGAGTGGAGTAAACGGCACGTGGGAGAGATGGGTAGAGGTGTGTAGTGGTGGTGTGATGACGAGAAAAGGGCGGGGTTTAGGTTCGCTTCCCACCATGTGATTCTGAGTGCCCGAAAGAGAAGACCTAAGGCCGACTAAAAAAAGGTTGGGTCAACATTCTTAAATACCTACAAAAGAGGGTCGTATAATAATAATAATAATAATTAAGAAGAATTATTATTATTATATTTTAGGAAGAAGAAAAGGTGTGGGAATACTGTGACGATTATTTATTGATTAGATGAAAAATATGTATAATTCTTAATTGATATGAGAAATACTAAGACGATTCGTGATCGTGGGTTTCACAACGAGCCCCACATAGGTCGCACAGTCATGAATGGTTGGGATATAACAGATGTAGCATCACCCTAATTTGATATTTATTTTGTTGTGTATACTTAAGAGGGAGTCCGATGAATAGTTTGCATTATGTTAGTTTGGTTATTTTTGTTTTTGTTTTTATAAACAAAAATTTGAAAGTGTGTTTGTTATTTTATTTTTAAAATTAAAAAAAAATACAAAACATGTTTGGTAATCACTATTTGTTAGTTGTTTTCAAAAACAAAATTCATAAAATAATGTTTGTAATTGATAAAGCGTGAGTGAAAAGATAAAAATATGTAAATATGAAATATGAAGAGAGTTTAGAGTTGAGACACACAAAAAAAATTCTTAAGATTTGATGTTTTTGTTTAAAAAAGTTTTGACAACAATATTTTTTTGTTTCCTCTATTTTTGAAAATTTATTTTTAATTAAAAAAACAGAAAACGAAAAAAGATTTACCAAACATGTTTTTTAAAAATAAAATCACACCTTTTTGTTTTAAAGAAAAAAATAAAAAATAAAAGTGTTACCAAATACACCATAATTATAAATTTTTTTTCCCACTGTAATTTGATTTGTGGGAAATTCTTTGTACATTTTATTATATTTTACTTTTAATATGATATATATATAAAGATAAAGATATGATAAAAAAAAGTATAATATGTGATATTAACTGTTTAAACTCATTAAAAGCTAATATCACATAAGAAGTATTTATATCATATTTTTAGCGCAATTTTGAGGCTCTATGATTTGATCCTAACTAATTGTATAGCAAATATTTTTTAGTATATTTGATATTTGGCCTTTTTTTAGTCTATATTTTAAAAAAAAATATTCAACGTTTTTAAAAATTAAGAAACTAGTCATTAACCCCTTAAAATACTAAGGGCATAAATGTAGCATCACACTATCATGTAGTTTAAAAAATGATTATTTCTTTAATTAATGAAAACGTTGACTATTTTCTTAAAACATCATCTAAAAATTGGTTATTTTTTCAATAATCTCAACATATATATATATATAAAATATCATATTATATTTTTAATCATATCTCTTCATAGCACTGTTTTACGTCCTTGAATCCTTAAACCAAGGAAGGAATAAAAAAATCTCACATATCTTTTTAATTAATCTTGTAATTTTGCATTTCAACTCTTAACGAAATTAGAATAAAAAATAAATTAAAAATATATAATAAAAAATCTCATAAAATCACAATGAAATGAAATTGTAATTGACTTATTAAAGAGACTCTCATACAGATTTTTTATTGTGCTGAGAAATAATTATGAAATCATTAAATTTGCCATTTTTTAATATGTAGTCCACTAAAAGGTCAATTTAATGTTTCAAAATAGTTTCTATCATCAAAAAGTAACCTATTAGAGAATTTCCCATATTAAAAACCATCACAAAATCATACAAGTGAAGGGCAAAAATAATGAAGTAAAAAATGCCAAATAGTAAAAAGTGGAATGGTTTTGTACACTTATATGGGAAAAATATTAAAATAAATTATTTAAAATAGTTATTAACTTTTTAAATTTTAAAATAAAATAAATAATTAAGATTTAAATATAATGTATTGGGATTAAAAACGTAAAAAAAAAAATGAGAATAGAAATATTTGAACAGAGAAGAAAACGAATCATAAGTTAATTTGATATAAGAATTAACCATATGTTTGTTTACACCATCCTACCCCATTCCATTCCATTTTATTTTTTCACTTTTTTCAACGCTCCAAACCATTCCATTCCATTCCACTTTTTTCAATCATTTTTTTTCAACTTTCCAAATCCCTATACAATATCTTTAAATCTCAACCATTTATACCACCTCAAAATTTGTAAAGTCAAACCATTTTTCAAACCATTTTCCAAATCATTTTCAAACCATTTAGAATGGTCAAAAATGGTTGGAATGATTTCTCCAAACGAGGGGTTGATATTCTTTAAGATAAATTTGTGTTATTAAAGTCGATATATGAACACAGGTGGCATAATTATTAATTTTGTTGATATAAGACAAGTTACAGTCGCAGTTAGTCCACGATGGGTCCTAATGTCGCTACTTTGGCCCACAAGACAAGACTCTTCGTGGAACCCACTTTCCACTAATTACCATATTAATATACCAATTACCATCAATGGTTATCGCTGTTTGCACCACTCACAATCATTCCAAAACTATTCGCCGATCAATCATTCAAATTCAAACAAACATTTCAAAGGTCCCCATTGCGAAATCGCTGACCTCGACCGGCCTCTACTATCACGTAATTACACAGCACAAATGATATCTTTTGACAATGTAGTTGGACATAATCATATTAATTACATGGGCTTTTCTGTAGTTTTTCTATTTTATTTGTGCAGCACTAATGCTCCGAAATAAATCTGATCCCTAAAAAAGACATGATGTGATTGTGGCGTATAACAATAATTTTTTTTTATTTTTTAAATCGATAGAGGAGAGAGTAGTTAATACGTTGGAGGGTTATGTAGGGCTGGCCTAAAATTTTCAATAGCTTGGAAGGATTTTGCGACAACAGTGTGCGAGGTGTTGTTGGGTTTTGCCATTAATGAGCTAAGAGTATAAGTGTGTGTAGAGGAAATATATGGTGTGTTTGGTGTGTGAGATTAAAGGGAATATTATAGAATTGGATAATTATTAGTCATAATTTTATGTTTGTGGGATAAAAGGGATATGATTACTAATGGTGAGACCTACCAATTTAATCCCACCCATGTGGGATAATTAGTTCCATGAAAAAGGGTGGGATTAATAAACCCATGCCCAAAAAATATGGGTCCCACCATAAAAAATATTTTTTATTTGCTTTTCAATTAAAATTAAATAAAATTTATAAATATTTAAATAGTTTGATATTTTTTATGTCTTGTCATTTGTTTTCAAGCTTTTTAAAAACACTATCATAATATAATACAATACCACAACAAATATATAATAATATTAAATACAATATAATCTAATCCAATCCAATTAATCTTACCAAATCTAATCCAATTCAATCCTAAATACCAAATGCACTCATAATATGAGAAAAGAGTCCCACGTAAAAAACTTAATAAAAAAAGAGTGAAATAGGCAAATACCCAGAATTTATATAACAATAAAAATAAATATCCAAAATTTTAAAATAATTGAGTTTCTAGTCAATTTGTGAATTACTTGCACATGCTTTTAATAACAAAGTGAATTACCACAACTTACCACTGTGTAAGTAATTGCATCTTTTGGGTAATTAGTTATATTTTTCAAAAAATTAGATAATAACTTACATTAAGTTTTAAAAATTGGGTATTGACAGTGCATTATACTCTTTACGCAGTAGTGTGCATTAAAGTCAATTACAAGACTATAGGTCACATTCTCTTTTAAACTAATAAAGTCCAACGTGTACTAACTAGATTTTGGTTTTCCAATAACCTTTTGATTCTAATAATAAACCAATAATAAATCAATATGCTACAATCTAAACACTAACAAGAGAGAGAGAGAGAGAGAGCGATTTGTGATTTTATAGGGCTTCTGGGTTCTTTCTCGTTTGTGCATTCTAAGTTATCCAATTGAAGGGAAAACACAGTATTAGACTGGATACTTAGTTAGTTTGATATATTTTTTAAAACACACAGTTGTTTTTTGTGTAGCATTATTGGGAAAAAAAAAAAACGCGACGATTGGACGCTTTTTCTTATAAAGTTGTCACTTACTAAATCGTAAATATCTAGTTATTCTCATAGAAATTCTAATTTTAAAATATTTTGATCTAATAATATTAGATGTCTTTACTTCACCTTCAAATATTATTACGATTGCGGTATTATCATGACAATCACAGTTTTCATTAAAATATTCTTATAAAATATAGAATTACGTTCTTGCCCATTAGATTTCAAATATAAATTTTAATAACAATGGAACTTGTTTTAAAATTAGTTTTTTAGCGTTAATAAAAAAAATAAGGTTTTTAGCGTCGGAAGCCCCTGGGTTGTCAGTTTGTTACAATTGGATACCCTATCTTTTTTCCTTTCAATCGCCAACTTGGACTCACTAGTCCTTAGAGTGTAAACTCGGAATTTCACGTGTGACCATCATTGAACTTTATGTAGGACATGTATGGTCATTTTACAAAAAAAATAATATTACAGAAAAAGAAATATGAAAACTCCCTCTTCTTCTTCCTCTCATCTTCCATAGTCAGGGCCTATAAATTTTCATCACAATTTTTTTTTCTTTTTACCCAAGAAAACAAAATACCTGTACACCCAAAAAATCAAAATTGAAACTTTAATCTTCTAATTACAAAATTACAAAAGCAACCTTCTTTTTCCTCCGCTTAGTTGATTTTGATTTTCTACCAATTATACAAATGTATTTGAAGAGACTTCTTTTCTCTCTCATTTTTTCTTCTACCATACACTAGCCATCTTTATATTTTTTTCACCTTGAATTGTATATATTTTTTCATTTCCATTTTATTTTCCTCTTAACAAATAAAGTATTAGAGAATATGCCCAGCTTATGGTCCAACAAGTTTTCTCTTAAAGAAAATACCAAACAAAAAATAAATATTTATTATGTCGGATTCCCTCGATGTATAGGCTTCTTTATCTTTATCTATTTTTAAAAAAACAAAAATTGAGCGATAGGGTTTGGAATCATTCTAGCTGTCTAATCAATGCTTTGAGTCCATTGTGTTTGTTAAGCCCACTTTGATGCGTAAAGAGGTCCTAAAGAGGAAAACAAAATTTGCTGTGACAAACAATGCTCTCACATCTTTAATAGTTATTTGAATTTTTTAAAAATATTTTAAATAAATATAAATAAATTGTCAGATTTTTATTAGAAGAAACAATTATATTGACAACAGATTTTTGTTCCCTAAAGAGAACTAAAAAGACTTGTTGAAAGAAAAATCTTCGATAGAGTATGTACTACGATGGAAAAAATATCGAAATAGTCAGAATTATCTTTTATTGGCCTTCATTTTTTAAAAGGATCAATCTGGTGGTCTAAAATAATTTTCAACAGTAAAACAAAGAATCTACTTTTTCTAGCACACTTGACAAATGCTGTCTTCTATATATCCTAAAAGTCTACAAATGTTATTAAAAAAAAAGTCTACAAATGATGTAATCCCATGGAATATATTGCACATTTCTATTGTTTTGTACCAAACCGTGTTTATGTCACTGTATAACCCATACATGGAATCATGACTTCATTAATATTGTATCCTTGAAACATGGAGATAAAGTGGATGGAACGAACTTGAGGCAGAAACTTTCAACCGTGTTTCCTACAAAGACAAGGAAACTTGCTTGGTGTGTATGTTTCCTCGGGTGTCTTATATGATCTTAGCAATAATGATAATTTTAATAGTTAATAATAAATAAAGTATTTTAAAAAGTTAAAATATAGTTAAAAAGTAAGATATGGGACACATTGTTATTACTTATTAGAGTTAAAAAAGAATTGTCATTCTTTCCGCAGCTATATTGCTTGAAGCACTTATCAGATATGATCAGAGCTAATGTAAGCAAAGGAAAATGTCAACAAAAAAAAAAAAAAAATCCCCTCATTTTTTAAAAATATATCTTATCCCTTGTATTTTGCAAAATCGTATTATTTTTTATCTAGTTTTTTAAAGGTAAAATATGTGACACATTGTTATAAGACAGGGATTTGATTAACTTTCTTGCAAATTTGGTTCATTTGCTTTAGGGTTATGGTTTAACAAGGTAAAAATGGGGCAGGTTATGGTTTAACAAAGTGACTTAAACTTTAACCGCGGACGAGGACATCGGCTTTCTATTTGTGGGGTGATTTATTAGACCTTAACACATGGACTGCGCAATTGCATGTGTCATGTGGGGCGAAATGGGCCGAGGACGTGCGCGCGCACCGAGAATAGTAGCATTTACCAATAACTTAGTACCATATGAGTAAGCAGACTACCCACATGGGCGGGAATCAATCATGATCGCGGGCGCTGGCCGCACAACATGTGACGCATGGGGACAGGCATGAGAACACGCAGCGCAGCACACAGTGTAGGCGCAGAGGCGTGGACACATGAGCATAGGGTGCTGTAGCATGAGCAGTAGCGTGACTCGGAAGGCAGTTGGGAAAATGGGCTAGATTAGTGAGCAGCACGGGCCACGTGGACCGCACACGCAACCCAGCATAGTAGTGTTGTGCACGGGTTGGGTTGTGGTAGTGCCCACATTTGCTTGATTTTGTTAAGTATAGCGAAACGATAATGATAGGCAAGAAAGAGTTCAAAATATTCTTGAAACTTTATATATATTTAACTCTCTTTTTTTTTTTTTTCCCCTTCATGTTTAGCTCAAAACTGGAAGGGAGGCCACAAAGCGAGATGCAGGCTCTCAGACAGAGTATGTTGCTCAAACAAATTTTATGTTTCATGTCATAGGAATATTAGGTCCAAATATCAAAATTTTATGATCCAATTCCTATAATAATGATCCCACCTTTCTTTGCAGGCAAGTGACCAGCTACGGCTAAATGGTTTGAGGACAATGATCATACACTGGAAGGTGCTATCAGCGCGTGGTGAGTATGTCTTCAAGCAGTGCTACGCAACCAATAAGTTTTAATGAGGATATGAGAACAAGCCATGCATATATAGTTGGGTACGCTTTTCCTTCTCTCAAACGATATAAAAAAATAAAATAAAATATAAAAATATATTGAGTATTTGACTACCTCTATGCTCATTTTGGTTAGATTATGATAATACTACAATCTTCATCTTCGCTTCTAACATTAATGTAATGATTAGTTTCTTCTAATATGTCATTGTCTTTTCAGGAGCATATTACATGAGTTCAGATCTTCTGTCTCTTTCTCTGTCCCTCAAATCAGATTTTAACACTTAAAGTAGAAACAGTTAAAATTTTTTCAATCACTTTCTATTTTATTATATTTTATAATAACCGTTCCTGTTTAAGTATCATAATCTTATTTGAAGGATAGAGAATAAGACAAAAAAAAAAAAAAATCTGGATTCATATTGAGTGACTCGTCAAGAACCTCCATTACAATATTCCCTACACCACAGGTGAACTGGCCTTTCCATTGCCTTTAAATACTAGCTACTCTTTTAATGACCAAATACATTCATTTGAATATCATGTTGTGTTAATTTGAACTTTGAAGCTGAGTACGAGATTTTTTCACACCTCAGGTCTCCCAAATGCACGCTCGCATTAACTACAAGGATGTCGCCTTTTTCGTCACTGATAAGGGGGAACAAAAAATGGACTTGCTTTATGTGTAAATATAAAACAACTTATTGTGTTACTCTTGTTCCTTAAATTTTCTCTCAAAATGTGCAGTAATGAGGGCATGGCATTACCGGATATGTTCCAAATTTTCCCACTCGATTCCGTCCCTCAGATGTTATCGAGTTTGGTTGCAACAAGAAGGTAGCCCATGTTCCTTACTTCATATATGGCTTGTAGCGCAAATCTAAAATCTCATTAATTTTGGCTATTTGAAGTACCCTTTTTTATAGCATTTTTGTGGTTTTTTTTTTTTCATAAACAAAAATCTAGAAGTGCTTTTACTATTTTGTTTTCAAAATTTTAAAAGACACAAAACATACTTGATAATTACTATTTTGTTACTTGTTTTTAAAACAAAAAACACAAAATGATACTTTGTAACTGATAAACAAGGAATGAAAAGATAAGAAACGTAAAGATGAAGTATATATGAGAAAAATTTAGAATTGAGAAAACACACAAAAAAAAGTTCGATTTGATGTTTTTGTTTGAAAAAAAAATTGAAAACAAGAATTTTTTGTTTCCTCTATTTTTGAAAATTTATTTTCAATTTAAGCAAATAAAAAACGAAAACAGATATACCAAAAGTGTTTTAAAGATTTTGATCAAATTTTTGTTTAAAAGAGAGAGAGGAGAAGAGAAAACACATAATTTTTCTGAAAAATGCTCAATTCTTAACACAATGATAATCTATGCCACGCGTGTGTTGCACTTTTAATTTATATACCAAAATTTACACTACAAACATAGAGATAAAAAAAAAAACACCACTTGGAGCATATATTATTAAGTGATATTAAAAATGATTTTATTTTAAAATTCTATCATTTAAAGAAGCTCATTACCACTAATTTAGTTATGCCAAAATTAGGAAAACTAACAACCCACTACTTAAGCCCATTAATGGGCCTTTAAGAAAATTGGGTCATTACCCATTAACTCACATTCAACACTGAAGAAAGGGAAAATTTCAAAATAATGTTATTTTTGATATCACTGAATAATTTATACTCCGAATGGTATGCTCTTTTTATTCTTACTTTATGTTTGTAATGTAAATTATATGGTATAAATTAAAGTGCAACACACATGAGATATATAGATTATCATTGTGTCAAGAATGAGATATTCCTCAAAATCCCCCTTTGACGAAATTCCTGTCAGTCTTTGGTGGTATTTAACTCATTCCTCTACAGCTTTCAACGTCTAGAAATTAAGTTTTTTACATTTTTCAAAGATATCATTCCACCATGATACAATTAGGACGAACTTTTGACATATCCACATCAATAAGAACTCTAGCGAAGTGCTTAAAATCCCAGTGCAGTTTTAAGCTAATGTCCAATAGCCCTAGCTAGCTAGATCCAAGAGAATCTTAGGACGCCAATATTCCCACACAAGTTCATGAACACCAATCCAAACACGTGCATTGATTATTTGTCTCTAATTGGTCGGATTGAAAGCCAAAGTCCAAGGCTAAAGACAAAGAAGTCTTAGATTTGAAGACAAAGAACCAACCTCCCACGCTCAAACGCTTATGCGCTTCACAGGAAATGTGAATGTTGCGAAAGCCTTTTCCCAGCGAAATAATTCTTCGATCTCAAATTTACAAGTTTCTTCGGAAGGTCTCTATATATGGTTTTGAATAACTTTGTCCTATCATGGAATTTTGGCATATAGTGACTTAATTTTGGCGGGAAATTTCCTCATCCACTACCGCAAAGCAAATCACCAATATTCTTACAGGTGAGAAGACTCGGTCCATCAATGAAAGTCGAAAAAAGAATTATCGGCTTATTGATTGATTACAGCCACATGAAAATGTTTGGCAGTTTCTTTAAATTGCCGATTTGTTTACGAACATCGATATTTTTAATTTTGATGATTCCTTATGATTATGTTCATATGATCATTTTTGTGTAGTTGATTTGGTTTTTATATATAACGTACTTAAATACAGACTATTGAACTACATTAAAAGTCCATATCCAATGTACTCTTATTATATAGACTACCTTTATTTAGTGTCACTACAGTAACAATCTAAATAAGATTGTCATATTCATAATATCAAAGGAATGTATTAGTGATTATCGATTAAAGATCTATATTTTGATCAGCTTGTATATATTTAACTATATTATTCGTAATTTTAATCCCTTCGTTCATAACAGACTTGCGGACTAAAATCACGATACTTATCCTAATATAAAATATTAGGATATAAAATCACATATCTATAAAATATTCAAGCAATCCAAATGAATATTTTTTGTATTAATTAATAATATTATAAGAAACAAATTATTTTAGGGCCACTCCCAACAAAAGAGTGACACCAATACCGGCTCTACCATTAAATGAGCTTAAGCAATTTTTTAAGGCTCCATAATAAATTTAGGCCCCAAGTTAAATTATTATCACTGTATATATTGTTATTTATTGTTCGTTGTCAATAAATAGTAGTCATTTTTTCAGGTCATAAACCACTTAAAAAAGAAAATGAAGTGAAAAGACTTTTCGCTAATTATAACTAAAGATTGTAGAGTGTATAAGTTTTTGGCGACCTCATTATAATTTTCATATTAATACTAATATATACCTATTAGGCATTTAAACATTTGTGTTTTATTTCAAATAGTCAATAGATTCATTAAAAAAGTCCATGGATATCTTTTATCTTCTCTGCTTATAAATAGATTTCTTATGGATACTTATTTTAATTTTACATTCAAAAAGGGGAAAAAAAAAAGGGACTAAGACATTTTTTATCTAAAAATTCTGTCTCCGGCTCCATAATATTCTCTATTAAACATGTTGATCATAATTCTTTGAAGAACTTTTAACCCAAAAAAATAGGAAAAAAAACATTGAGAAACAGAAAGAAACAAAAACTCTCAAAGAGTTTGAAGGGTTTCTAAATACTTGAATCTTATAAAATTTATCTTTAGTTTATAATTCTCTTTTGACTCTTTTTTCTTCAATTTTTTTAATTGTTATTGTTTGATTATTGTCCAAAAGATTATTTATTATTATTTGAAATAACACTATGTTAAATAGGGCAAGTTAAGCAATTAGCCATTTTAAAGGTAAAGTTTTAAGGATAGTTTCACGAAATTAGGGATTTAGCCATAGCATGTGTAACATGTAACATATATACGTGTAAAAAATATAACATTTTTTGTAACATGTAACATATATACGTGTAAAAAATGTAATATTTTTGTAACATGTAACATAAAATATTACACTTTTACACGTATATATGTTTCATGTAACAAAAAATGTTACATTTTATGGCTAAATCCCTAATTTCGTGAAACTATGGCTAAATCCTAAAAAATTACCCAAAAATTTGGTTAAATGTCTAAAAAAACTCATGTTTAAATATATATAAGTGACTCTTTTATTGTTCTTCGTATAGCGGTTTTTTTTTTTTTTCCAAGTGATTGCTATTTCACACATTTTTTACTTTTAAAAATATATGTGAAAATGATTTTTTCTTTTTCTACTTTAAAAGGCCTAAATATATATATATATATATATATATAAATATATATATATAATATATTATATAGGGTTTATATATATATACTACTTAAGCCTCCAGTGTGCTTGAGCCGACCTGGTTGACAGTATCAAGTTTCGTCACTATAGTTATAACATTTTAACAAAAACCAAAGGTCGTTTTGATTAAAAAAAAAAGAAAAAAAAAAGAGATCGTACAGAAAAAGAATATGGCATTATATAGCTTTATGTGAATTCGTATTTATTGATTCTAATAAAACAAAGTAAAGAAACATAGAAGAAGAAATACCAAGTATATACACCAAGGATACACTCCAACAGAAAGAGAAAAAAGAAAAAGAAAAAAATTGACACTCCAATGGTATTCTCAGCTAAGGCCTAACGACTAACACTTTCTCATTGAGAAATGATAATTAGAATCAGAAAAACAGCCTGCATTACTTACATTCAGTGTATTAATTGTATTAGTAATTAATAAGTAATGACATGTTTTTTGTAAATATATTAATGTATGTAAAAGACACAAATACATATGGTCAAACTAAATACAACAGATCAAAATAAAGCCTTAAATCAAAATTGGTACCACGCATAAAATCAAATTAAAATGCTCAATAAGTAAAGAGTGCATAGAGTAACTAGTTGACATATCAAAATCAACTATATATATATATATTTTTTAAGGTAGGAGGGTGGGCTACTATAGTTGTTGTTTTTAATTTCATAATTTTTGCTAATGCAACTAGTATTATTTTTCTTTTTTATTGCTAAGTTAACGTTGTCGATCGTCTGTCGTTGTTATAATATTTATTTTGGCAATCATCCAGATCAATCAACTAGCAAAGATACCTTATAATTATATATGAATTTTGTTAAGATTAGACGCGTCTGACTGAATCTGGTCGACTATCTGTGTGAGACCTACTGTGGGTCCCACACAAATAGATGGCTATGATCGATCAGACGCACGTGGGTCCCACACAAATATCTCACACAAATGGACGACTAAGATCGATCGCGTCCGATCAAAGCATGCCTCATTATATATTCGTCCTTAGCCCGTCCCTGCTTTTCCCAAAAAGAGGGAAAGGAAATTGAGAATAAGGTCAGAAAAAACAAAGTAACTCCGTGCCGTTCAATTGAAATTTGCCACTCATGACATAGAAATTTAAAGTAGAGTACACCAATCAACCTCATCATCTCAACGCATCTATAATATATATATATATATATATATATATATTTTTTTCTCTCTCTCTCTCTCGTATGCAAGTGTTGTGAGAGAGAGAAATTATGGTGCATATTAAGATCATTGACTTTTGGTTTTCTTTGCCAAGAAAGAAGAATATTTGATTTTTATTATTAATGAAATGAAAAAAATAAAAGGAAAAAGAAGAGGAAGGTACTTCCGAGTCTTTTGATTGGCAAAGCAATTGTTTATGATTTGAAGATTCCTTTAATCCTTTGCGTGCCGTTCTTGTCGTCAAAATGAGTAATAGTAACGTTCTATATACGTCTAATTTTTCGTACTAACATATGCTATACGTGATATATCTCAGGTAATTAATTACTTAAAACAAAATTTTCTATAGATAGACACAAAATTATTTACTAATTATATTTATTAACTATGTATTAACAACTCGTTTATCACACATATGAAAAATTAGTTATTCTTGTTTAAAAAATTAGTTGTTTTTTTCCGGTGCTTTTGTTGTTTTCCCCTGTCCCAATCTTGGTTCATTCAATTGTAGAATAGTATTTTTTTAGGCTAGCTAATTATGTTGCCAAACAAAACATAATTATGTTTTTAAAAACTTTTACAACTATAAAAATAAATATCCAAGTTTTTAAAATAATCTCACTTATAATATAATATAAGTTGTACCCATAAATGAAAGATCAGTCCTGTGAGGAATTAATCCACGATTTCGTCTTCGCCCTTAGCCGAATTCAATCCACACGACAAGCAGTCGAATGATGAACACAAATCAATACGAACAAAAAAAATGAAACAAAAGAGACGCAAGGATTTATACTTGGTTCGCATCAAAAGACACTACGTCCAAGTCCGAGGCGTTTAGCCCGAGTTTGTCCACTATTTGATCAAGAATTACACCCTCAAAGATCCACGAACTCTCAGCTTATAATTACAAGCTCACTCTTCGCATTCCTTAGAATTTTCTCTCTAGCCAAACATAAAGAACACAAGAAATCTATTTTCGTTCAACAAGATCTCTCTAAAAGTTCTCTCTTTGATTACAGGGTTGTTTTGTTAGTCAAAAAAACATTCTAACTAACTTAGACTAACTTAGACTAACTTAGATGTATATATATATATATATATATATATATATATATATATACGCCTAATGAAGCCAAACAAATAGAATTACGAACTTCGTTTGCCAACAAAATGGGTGACCGGTTGCACTAGTGGCCGACCGGTTTATTGGCCAAATTTGCCGCCTTAGTTTACCGACGAAGCGGTCGACCAGTTTCTAGGCAAACAACAACTTGCTTCAGTTAAGTCGTCGTATTCGTTGGTTCTGATGTTGTAAACTTCGATTAGTGCATAAATGTGGAGACAATCTTCACAATTCTCCACCTTGGCTCCAATTTAGGCTAACTTGTGGACGAACTCGACACCTCGAATTTCACAGCAATCACTTCTCAAGGACTTTGAGCAAGTTCAAGGCATTTTCAAACTTGCCCAAAGGAATCACCTTTGTCAACATATCAGCAGGATTCACCTCAGTAGCTATCTTCTGTACTTCAACTTGGTTGCTAGCAATTACATCCCTCACAAAATGCAATTTAACATCAATGTGCTTCGTCCTCTCATGGAACACGCTATTCTTTGACAATTGAATCGCACTTTGTGAGTCACAATGAATCTCAATCATTACTTGATTGAACCCAAGTTCAGAAACGAACACTTTCAGCCACAATCCCTACTTGATAGCTTCGATCAAGTATATGTACTCGGCTTTGGTCGTCGAAAGCGCCACCACATGTTGGAGACTCGATTTCCAACTCACCATGTTTCCTCCAAACGTAAAAACATAGCCAGCGATTGATCTTCGCTTGTCCAAATCAGTGGCATAATCTGAATCACAATAGCCAACAACTTTTGACCTTTTGTAGCACTTTGTGAATAGACCAATTTTAGTCCCGTGGTTCCCTTCAAGTACCTAAGAAGCCATTTCGCTGCTTGCTAATGGTTAGGACTTGGTTTGCTCATGAATCTACTCATAGGACCCACACCATAAGCCAAATCCGACCTCGTACTAACCATCGCATACATCAAGCTACCAACACAATTAGAATAGGGCACATCTTTCATGTGTTTAGCTTCAGAATTTACCCCATGCTCCTTCAAAGCATTCAACTTGAAATGTGCATCGATAAAAGTGCTCGTCACCTTTGAATTCATCATGGAAAAACTTCTCAGCACTTTCTCAAAGTAACTTTGCTGAGATAATGTTTGAACCTACATTTTTCTATCCCTGTGAATGTCAATCCCAAGTATTATAGTTGCTGCATCCTTCATGCTAAACTCAGCCTTTAGTTGGCTCTTAATGGCTTGAATTTCCTCTTTGCTTGAGGAAACTATAAGCATATTATCCACATAAATGAGAAGGTACATCAAGGATTGATCCTTGAGTTTCGTGTAAACGCAGTTGTCAAACCTACTTCTTGAGAATCCTGGTTGCATAATAAAGTCATCATACCTCCTATACTATTTCCTAGAGATTGCTTCAACCCATACAACGACTTCTTGAGTAGACACACCTTATTTTCTTCACTACTCTTGATGAAACCTTTCGGTTGACTCATGTACAACTCCTCATCTAAAGTTCCATGAAGAAACGCCATCTTAACATCTAATTGC
The DNA here is from genome assembly GCA_018132145.1 of Boehmeria nivea var. tenacissima. Classification (NCBI taxonomy): domain Eukaryota; kingdom Viridiplantae; phylum Streptophyta; class Magnoliopsida; order Rosales; family Urticaceae; genus Boehmeria; species Boehmeria nivea. The sequence continues at coordinate 8,497,004 of CM030882.1, forward strand.
ACAAGATGACTCTTATGGAAGTGTGCTTTTACCACTGGAGAGAACACCTCATGATAATCCACTCCCTCAACTTGAGAGTAACCCTTGGCGACAAGGCGGGCTTTGAACTTAGGAAGTTCCACATCGGGAATACCGGGCTTCCTCTTGAAGATCTATTTTTTCGCAATAACACACTTCTTTTGAGAGTAACCCTTGGCGACAAGGCAGGCTTTGAACTTAGGAAGTTCCTTACCGGGAATACCGGGCTTCCTCTTGAAGATCTATTTACTCCCAATAACACACTTCCCTTGAGGCTTGTTTACAAGAACCCATGTATTGTTCTTTTTCAGTGAATCCATCTCCTCGACCATTGCTTTTTCCCAATTCTTCCAATCGGGACTCCTATTGGCTTCTCTATAGCTCAATGGCTTATCTAGCTCCACCACATCACTAGTATTGAGCACAAAAGCAATAAGACCAGCTTGGGCAAACCAAAAGGTGGCTTGATTTGCCTCCTCACTCTATCTCTACTGAGCACATAATCCCTCAAGTCGTCATTTGTTCAGTCTTCGCCTTGTTCATCAATTTCTCCACTCAAGTTTGATGAAGACCCCTCCTCAATCTCATGATTAGAAGCTTCACCCAAAACTTGATCCTCAAATTGATATTCGCTTGAAGTAGACTCGTTCCCTTTCGCCAAGACCCGAGAATCTGAAAAATTATCACCTAAAGTAGAGCTATAGCTCTCTTGTTGCTTTTGGACCTGCATATTAGTCTTATAGAACACATATTCATTGAAAACAACATCCATACTAATGATTACCTTCTTATCATCTATAAACCACACTTTATTCCCTTTAACACCTAGGGGATAACCTAAGAAAACCTTCTTAGCCCTAGGTTCTAATTTACCTTGACTCGTATAAACATATACAAGACAACCAAAAGGTTTTAAGTGATCAAAGCTACGGAAGTGTCCGACCAGATCTGATTTGGTACTTTAAAACCTAAAGCAACTAACGGTGATCTATTTATAACATAAAGTGCAGTAGACGTTGCCTCGGCCCAAAATATTTTGGGCATACCCGACTCACTTAGCATGCATCTAACCTTATTCATAATAATCCTATTCATGCACTCGGTTAGACCATTTTGTTGTGGCGTAATAATGCAAGTGCGATGTCTAAATATACTATTTTCAACACAATATGAGTTAAAATCATCATTGCAAAACCCAAGCCCATTATTCGTTCTCAACTTCTTAATTTTCCTATTCGTTTGATTTTCTATCAATGATTTTCATTCTAAGAACTTATGAAAAGCTTCGTCTTTGGTTCTAATGAAATTTAACCACACTTTTCTAGAATAATCATCAATCAAAGAAAGGAAATATTGAGCTTTACCAAGTGAGAAAGGTACCTTAGGAGACCTCTATAGGTCCGAGTGAACGTAGTCGAGGATTCCCTTGGTTGTGTGCTTCCCCTTTAGGAATTTCATCCTATGGGACTTTCCCATTATGCAATACTCGCATTGTTGGAGCTCGATTGTCTTGATGTCTTTGAGCAGCCCTTGTTTGTGTAACTCCACTAGCCCCTTCAAACTCATATGCCCTAACCTACTATGCCATAAATCCATAGTAGAGGCCTTGTGCACGTGCTCGTAGATAGCATTCTCACCTGTAATTGTTTCGCCTTGGAAAATATACAAACCTTGGTTCAAGGTTCCTTTCATGGCCACCATGATTCCTCTGAGCACTTTGAGAACTCCACCTCGAAGCTTTATCTCATATCCGTTTGAGTCGAGAGTGCTGAGGGATATCAAGTTCCTTTTGAGCTTTGGAATGTATTGCACATCCTTTAGAATCTTTATGGTTCCATCGGCTATCTTCAACTTGACCGATCCGATGCCTTTGACATCACATGGGGTTATCTCCCATCAAGACTTTGCTTCTTTCGATGTCTTTGAGATCAAACAACCAATCCTTCCTCGATGTCATGTGGAAGGTTGCACCGGAATCGAGGACCCATTCATCTCTTGGTTCATTACTGGAAATAGAGTGTACATCCGCGCTACCATAGCCTTCAGAGATGTTCGCCGTATCATTAGCTTCAAGATTTTCAGCACCCGCGGGTTTCTTGCCTTTCTTTTTGCTGAGATCATTCTTCCTCTTGTTGCAATCGCTACGCAAGTGACCCGTCTTCTTACAATACCAAGCACTTTACTTCCCTTGGTCTCGAGTTGGACCTCGATTTTTCTCTTCCTTTGTCGTTGGATTTTCGCTTCTCTGGCCTCTCGCGACCATTCAGCCCTTCCACGCTCGTCGTGGACACCTTTGAACTTGTTCTCAAGTCCAATTCCTTCGAGTATACAGTGGAGACAAATTCCTCAAGAGACAAAGTCTCTCTCCCATACTTGAGCGTGTCCTTCAATTGTTCGCATTGCCTCGGAAGAGAGTTTAACAACAATATCGCTTGATCTTCATCATCAATCTCAACATCAAGGTTAGCAAGATCAACAACAAGCTTACTGAACTCATCAATATTCTCATCAATTGACTTTGCCTCATCCATTCTAAACCCGTAGAACCTTGAGTTAGATCCTATTTGGCAAGGTCTTAGTCATGAATAGCTGCTCTAATTTTAACCACATTTCAGCAGCGGATATTTCTTTTACAAGTTTTATCAAGATTTGATCACTTAGACTAAGTACAATGGTGTTTCTAGCATTTTTTAATAGTATATATTTTTCTTTTTCACTCAAAGAACTAAGCATTTTCAATTCACCATTAAAAGCCTCGTCTAGACCAAGATTGCCTAGGTGTTCTATCATCTTTTCACGCTATAAATTGAAGTCATTTTTCCCATTATATTTCTCCATTTCGATCTTAAAGGAAGTCATGTTCAAACCCTAGAAATCTTGGCCAGAGATTACTAAGAAAGAATACGAAGGAGAAGTACTCACAGCGAATGAAGAATGTAGATGGTCTTTGGCGACTTGGTCGACAAACCAGCGACGATCTTGAATCGAATAGCCCCGGAACCTGGCTTTGATACCACTTTGTGAGGAATTAATCCACGATTTCCTCTTTGCTCTTAACCGAATTCAATCCACACGATAAGCAATCGAACGATGAACACAAATCAACACGAACGAAAAAAATGAAACAAGAGAGGCGCAAGGATTTATACTTAGTTCGGATCAAAATACCCTATGTCCAAGTCCGAGGCGTTTAGCCTCGAGTTTGTCCACTATCTGGTAAAAAATTACACTCTCAAAGATCCATGAACTCTCAGCTTACAATTACAAGCTCACTCTTCGCATTCGTTAGAATTTTCTCTCTAGCCAAACACGAAGAACACAAGAAATCTATTGTCGCTCTACAAGATTTCTCTCAAAGTTCTCTCTTTGATTACAAGGGCGTTTTGTTAGTAAAAAAACATTCTAACTAACTTAGACTTACTCAGATATATATATATATATACACACACTTTGTTTACCAACAAAATGGCGACCGGTTGCACTAGCGGTCGATCAGTTTACCGACGAAGCGGTCGACTGGTTGCCCGAAGAAGTCGACCGATTTATAGGCAAACAACAACTTGCTGCAGTCAAGTCATCGTATTTGTTGGCTCAGTTGTTGTAAACTTTAGCTAGTGCATAAATGTGGAGACAATCTTCACAAGTCCCCCCCGGTTTGAGATACTCACGTCAACGAATGTCTATGCTTATGAGTTGATGAGTTAAACTAATAATCATCTAATTTTGTGTAAGTATGATCAAATGAATACTCCATTATATGCATCCGTGTCTCTATCTCTATACCATAACGTAGGCAAGTCACCAAACTACTATGAAGATTTATGACATATCAATCTTAGTGGAAATTAATAGTTATTTCACTAATCAAAGACTCAAGTTCATACCAAAAATCATTATCATATATCTACTTGTAAAAAGTCTCCTAATTATTACATAATAAGTAATAATATGGTTTCATGATCATGGTCTGACGTGTAGCGATTAATTAGAACGTTTAGACAAAAACTTGATATTTGCTTAAACTCAAAACATTCATAAAATGTCACCATATTGCAACTTGCAAGAAGATATTACATACATAATTAGCCAATACATAGCTTCTCTAACAATTACCTTAGCATAGATGAAGGCCATGAGGTGGGTGATCAGATTCAGGTGTGGAATGTGCAAAATGATTAAATGAAATTTCACCTCAATGTACTATAACACATGTCCATCTGACGACATATTTGGATATGATCGAAAAGCGTATATATAAAAGAATCTCCAATCACTTTAAGTAAAATTTTATAAATTTTCGGAAGAGCCTTTTCTTCTAACTTTTGAGTCCACACCTTTCACTTCCTTTTACATATCGAATATTTCAATTAATTCATTAAATGAAGTTTGCGTTAAGTCTAAGCTTCTTCATCTGTGTAGTGATAGACAAACAAAAGAAAAAAAAATTATGAGTGTCTATGTTATACATAAAAGTTCTCTACCATGGCTTTGTGTGTATATATATAGTATAGATGATATTTGTGAAATTCGAAATGCCATAATGTCAATTTGTGCCAACGTGCTTGAACTTTTTAGTTTAATCTCTACCATAACAATGCAAATGAAAGTTGGTTGAGATTGTGAAGAAATATGGTTTGATGTTGTTAACTAGGTTGAGTTTGAAAGAATGAAGAAGAAGAAGAAACAATACGATGATTTAAGTATTTAACTACTATTATATAGAAAGAATAGCTAATATAGTGCCACAAATATACTATTCTATTATTATTATTATTTTTTATGCAATTCTATTCAGTGAATAATTAGTTTAGAACGTGCACTTTGTTTCTTCAACGGAGAGGCTATAAAGCTTTAAAGAAAATAGCAGTGTAAAAGATAGAAAAAAGAAAAAAATGAAAAAAAAAGGTGTATGGTTAGATTTTAGAATACAAAAATTCATTTGAAATATAAAATAAGTTGGTTTTTAAAATGATTAATTTTATTAATGAATGATGCAATAAAGATAATGGCGAGTCATAATAGCCACATCTAGGGATGTACAAAAAAAAAAAAACCGATACTCTGATTCGAATCTAAAAAACCAATTAAAAAAACCTGAAAAAAGTGCCACGTTTTCAAAATCAAAGTTCGATTCAGTTAAACGAACGTATAGAAATTGTTTCACATGAATCTGCAATTAGCTAACAAAGACCTTAGGCACATGAGTCTTCCACCAGCGTGTGCGTGTTCAGGTAGGGTTTAGGGCACTATATTTCTTCCAATTTAGTGACAAATTTAATTAATGAAATGTGAAAAGTCATGAACTTTTTACAGATTATGCCTGTGAAATAGACTTGGCAATCCGAGCATGCACAACTTGGCTCAGCCTGACTTCTTCTTGGCCTTTCCAGCCTCGGACCAGGCAAAGCGGGTCTACCTAGCCCGATGAGCAGGGGCAGAGCCAAGATTTTTCTTGAGAAGAGGCATAAGATAGAAGTAAAACGAAATATGAAAGGGGCAGATGAGGAAAAACTGAAGTTTTTTCTCTAATCACAAAACTTACCTACAATATAGTAAAAAGTTAAAAATTCAAGAGGGTCATATGCCCCCCCTGGCCCTCAAGTATCTCCACCTTTGTCGATGAGGGAAAGGGGAGGCCTGGCCCGACCCTAAAGTCGTATATATTAGAGGAAATTGCAAAACAATACTATTTCATCTCTATGTTTGTAGTGTAGATTTTGGGGTATAAATTAAAAATGTAATACACATATGGTATATATTATTATTATGATAAAAGAGAAGCGTTCCTCAAAATTTTCCTATATAATATAGGGTAGGCTGCCTCAGTAGGTCTGGCAAAATAATATTTAGAAGAAAGGGCTTCAATAAACAAAAATAAATATAAGGGCAAATAGTAAAATCTAAGACAAAAATGAAATAACTGCAATAGTTCGAGGAAAATGTATATAATGTTCACTTTTATTTTTTATATTTTGAATAGTATAAATTTTTTAGAGAAATGATAAAAAAAAGTAATGAAAAAAAGGTATTTTGATGAATGTCCACTCCCTAACATATTAATAATTTATGTATCATTTCTGTTGCACTTTTAATTTGTTCCTTTATTTTTACAGTACAAACATAGAGTAGAAATCACAGAGGACACTTTTTGGGGCATAAATTATTAAGTGACACGGTCTTTTTTTTAATGAAATTTTGAGGAATGCTCCTCTTTTGCCACAATGATAATCTATATCCCCATGGATGTTGCATTTTTAATTTATGCGCCAAATTTTACACTACAAAAATAGCGTGGAAACAAATAGAGCACACTACTTTGGACATAAATTATTAAGTAGCACTAAAAATAACCTTGTTTTGCAATTCCCCCCGGTTTTCAATTCCCCCGAAAAAAAATAATTGGTCAGGCCTGCGGCCACTTTCTTCGAGCCAGCCCGAGCCCTGCAAATTAATTTTACCACAACATATATACATACAAATAAGGGGATTTTGATGAATGCCCTTCTTTTGACATAGTGATGATCTATATCCCATGTTTGTTGGAATTTTAATTTATTCTCCAAAATTTACACTACAAACATAGAGTGGAAACAAATGGAGCATACTACTTGGAGCATAGATTATTAAATGACACTAAAAATAACCTTGTTTTACAATTCTCCCTACAAATAAAGGCATGCCATCATACCAAATTGGCTACCTAACCACTCGAATCAAATTTGAATTTCTAAAATCGCCCTTTAACGTTAGCCCAATTGACAAAAAGCCCTAAACACAAATAAAGAAAATATAGCAGTTTAATGATTCTCTTTTTCTTTTATTGTCATTGTCGTCTAATGATTTAATGATCTTATGAGTAATAAATGAGCAAATTCTAATTCGAGGATGCTAAGCACCACTTGCAAAAAAAAAATGTCGTATATAGTCGACACGAGGGATAATTTAGTGTTTAAACTCAAATGAGCTTTATCAGATCGAGTCGAATCATAGTATCTAACTAATTAAAACCTGCCTTTTGTGCATCTCAAGTTAAATACACTCAATCATTTTCTTCCCGTTCATTTAAATTCAACTGAATCAAGTTAAATACTAACCGTTAAGCTTCTACTTACTAAAATAAACATATTTTCAAACATTGTTACCCGATAAACTATTACGTAATTCTATTTTTCTTCTTTTCATTTTCTGCAACTCAACGGAGCCCAACTAGATTGATTCGAACAATAATCTCCCATGAAAACCTAACTCACTCACCAAAAAGCAAGCTGCATTTTATAAACTATCACCACCATTGGTAATGAAAAGTGAATTTTATTTTTACTTTAGATTTCACTAAACAAGTAAATATGAAAAAATAAAATAAAATAAAAAATAGAAAACATATTGTTGTTGTTGCACCCAAGGGCAATATCGGAAAGGGAAAAAAGAAGAAAAATGAGGTGGGGTGCAGAGTAACGGAGCCCATGCAAGCAATGAGATTGGGTGGGGCCACAGTCCACACAGATGGTCCTGTTTTGTGCATGCGCTTTTATTTTATAACCTTCTCTCTCTCTCTCTCTCTCTCTCTCTCTCTGTATATATTTTCTGTCCCTTTGGAAAGAACAGAACTTTAGAGAGAGAGAGAGAACTTAGAGAGAAAGTGGTGGTAACAGAGAGAGAGAGAGAGAGAGAGAGAGGGAGAGTCTCTCAGTCTCAGACTCAGACTCAGAGGCAACCACCGAGTGAGAGAGAGAGAGAGAGATTATCAAGGCTCTTCCTTTGAGTAAGGACAACAAAAAACAAAGCCTTTTTGCCCATTTTCTCTCTGCTCTGTTTTCGTTTCCTCTACTGTAATATAATTTTATTAGTATAATTATTATTAATTCAGTTTTATTTGTCTGCTCAGTTTTGGTACACAAAACCCTTCCAAAAAATTCTGAATTTTCTCATCCGTTGATGCCTAATCCAATTTGTTTTTCTCTTTCGTGATTTTTGGGTTTTTTTTTTAATTTTATTTCTTTCACTGATCTGGTTTGGTTTGTTTTTTTTCACAGAGTCGTCTCTCTATTTCTCTCTCTGGAAAAGTAGAGGGTATATTTATGTCTTCGGGGTTTGATTGTTTGAGTGGAGCTCCGAAGAAAGAGCTCTGTGTTTGTGGTTGCAATCGCTCTCTGTTCTCCACCATTTGCATGAAATCTCAGTCTGAGTCTTCTCAGAAAATTTCACTCTCTCTCTCAGCCCTTTCCATGCCATCAAGATCAAAACGGTATGTGGGTTTTTCTCATTTCATGAAATTTTGTTTTGTTTTGTTTTTTTTGCAGATTATTCCGACGGCAGAATTTTCATTATTAAAATATAAAAGTAAAAAAAAAAAAAAATCCAATGTCAGAATTTCTATTAGTCATGTGTTTCTTAAGGCATGGGTTTTTATGGGTTTAAGGAATAATAGGGAAAAAAAAAAAGCAAAATATATATTGAATTTATTATTTGTTTAATGCAGGGACTGTTCTGGTAAATTTTGCGTTGGTGCTCATTTAAGGGTGCAACATATTTTATCAATTTTGGGGATACCTTAAGAAAATTGGATTTTTGTTGATCCGGTCTGAGATTCGAGTTAGCTTTGCTTTCATTTTTTTTTTTTTTTTCTCAATTTTACCTTAGGGGTTTGGGGGGGTTTTTGAGTTAGAAAAATGCCTGGCATGAAAAGCACTAAGTTGAACCAAGAAATGGAAGGTAATAACAACAACAAGAGAGGGAAGACAAAGAAACTGATGAGATCGGAGAATTCGAATTCCATGAAGAGGGTTCGCATCATATACAATGATCCTAATGCCACCGATTCCTCGAGTGAAGACGAAGAAGATCATGCAATCAAGGAGCGTTTGTCGCCCTCTTCCAAGCGGGTTGTTTCGGAGATTCTCGTCCCGGATTTGATGCAGACACCGAGTCCATCGGGTGTTTCCAGTGACAACGGAGTTGGGCCGAGCAGAGAGAAAGGGTCTCTGAGAGGTTCCACTAAGTACAAGGGGGTTCGGCGCAGGAAGTGGGGAAAATTTGCAGCCGAGATTCGGGACCCGTTCCGTCGGGTTCGCTTGTGGCTCGGAACTTACAACACAGCGGAGGAAGCTGCTGAGGTCTATCAGAAGAAAAAGCGCGAATTCGAGATGTTACAGTTGTCGGCGAAGAGGGCTGCTGAGGCCGAGAGTGCAATGTTGCCAGATAAAAATGCTAAGAGCGAGTGTGAAAGCAGCGTTTACTCTGAGAAGAGCAAGGATGAAGAGAGCAGGAGCTTGTTTTGTCATCCATCGCCATCATCTGTGCTCGACGTATCTAGCGTCGCTTCAAATGGTGTTGAACCAATCGAGAAAACAGCGAAGGTGCAATGCAAAGTTGAGATTGCCGAGTCTGATTTTCAGGAGGAGCAATCGGTTTTTGGTATGTTGCAGGAACCGATAGTTGCACCGATAGTGAAACAGGAGTTTGATGTTGGATTTTATGAGAATCCGCCTATGTTTGAGAGCGATTTCAAAGGTGCTTTCTTTGGTGGTAGCGATACAGATCTTGCGAGCGATGACTATACTTTTTGCAGGTACAAAAACAGCGAGGAGGCCGGGAGTCATCTTACTCTGCCCTCGATCGACGTGGACTTCGATGTCGATTCTCTTGCTTGGCTTGATGAATCATTGAACATTGAACGCCCATGAAGTTTTGTAGCTTAGAAAGTAAGTAACATTATAGTTTTGCTTTTTATGAGCATGCTTTTGAGAGGGAGGTAATAGCAATAATAAGAGCTCCTAAACAGTTTTGAATTAGGCTTGTTTTGTTCGCCATCTTTGTTGGGATTATTGGAGAGTTCTTGAGGGGGTTTTTCTTCAAGATTTTTCAAAGCTCTCTTGGAGTCTTTCAATTTTGAGTCAGCCATATTTCTATTGATTTATGTTTTTGAACTGTTGTTAAGTCTGCCGACTGTCGAACTTTTCCTTTGTTTTTAGTTGAGAAGTCATTGGGAGTTGTTATATTTATTGTTTTTATTTATTTATTTATTTTATTTTTATTCCAATTTCTTGAACTATCCACTATCCATTCCTTTTACTTATTGTTCCCGGATTCGTCGGGAACACTTCTACTTGTCATTTTTATTCATTCTAATGATGATGCATAATGCAGTGTGTAATAATATTTAAAAGACACGTATTAATTATCTAAGGGAGAAATTCAAAATAAAGTCATTTTTGATGCTATTTAATAATATATGTCTTAAGTGGTGTGTTCTATTTATTTTCAGTATATGATTATAGTGTAAATTTTGGAGTATAAATCAAAAGCGGAGCATAGATTATCATTGTGTCAAGAATGTGGAATTTATCAAAATCCTCCATTATCGAATTACTAGAGATGTTATTAAAATGAATTGTTCATTCTGTAACGTGAAAATTTATGGATTAAAGATATATGAATACTAATCACGATATGATAATGTATGATAGAAATCTAACTAATTGAGATAAATAATCACATACGAAAGCAACAACGTATCTCTAGTCATTAACCTACGTATCTCTCGTCATTAACCTACTCAGTAAAAGAATCATACAATTTAAGTAATATATTAAAGAAAGGATTAATTAACCTAGGGGTCGTAGTTGAGCGGGTAAGTAGTTAATGTTTACAGCTGCACGTTTCTGAGTTCGATTCGTAAAGAGATATGAGGAAAAACAAAAATTAATTTAAACTTTGGCTAATCCTTTACATTATTGACAAATTGTAAGTAGGCGAGTTGCAATAATGTACGGATGACTAGACAAATTGAAGGAAGATAAATTATTAAAATGTTAATTATTCAAAATTAACTAAATAATTAATATTTAATAATTATTTTTACAAAAGAGTGATCATTAAAGTAATTTAGTCAAACAATAGACATGTATTTAATATTAAATTAGCATGATATACACATAATAATTATATTTGTCGTCTGATTGTTTGGCTGTAGCATGTAGTAGCTTTTTCTAGCAGATGCAAGAATAATATTGTGGAGTTGATTAAAAAGAGTACAAATATCACAAATTAAAGGATCTAAATTAATAATCTGAAGATGATACTTTTATTTACAATTTACTATTATTATTTTCTATGGAGTAGGTTTTTGAATCACTCAAATAGTGGTACCAAGAGTTATGTTCACACTCATCCTCATACTAAAAATCCTCTCTCTCTCTCTCTCTCTCTCTATTATTCCTCCCATGACTAGACTTAGGGGTGTGTTTGGTTGAGTAGATGGAGAGTAGGAATGATAGAAAGTATTGAAAGGATGGAGAGGATTATAATAATCCTTTAAGGTATTTGGTTCGAAGGAATGAGAGATGAGTGGATTGATAGTAATTATTTGTATAATAATTATATTGTCCATTTTAATATTTGTTATCAATTATTTTAAAGGATGCATTTTTATGGGCCCGGGTGAATTTGCTCTCCCTCGACTTCTCTCCCTTCCAACCAATCAAATGGATTCCACATCTCCCTCATCCTCTCAATCTTTCCACCTCTCTCTATCCACCTAACTAAACACACCCTTAGTCTGCCACCACATAGATAGAAGGGTTCACTTTTGGACAAAAAAGCATTATTGTCCTTTTATGTACTCCTTCAAGGTATCGATGGCTTTGTACAATACGTGATGGCATTTGATAAATGCCTATGATACTAATGTTTGTAACTGAGATTTATGAGGCAATGTTACTATACTTGAACTGCTACAAATATTGAAGTGCTTTCTTGTCAAAGTTAAGAAATGTCTCCTTTGAACTTTCTTTCCCCGTGTTAGATCTTAATATTTGTATTTCTATCTAATCTTGTATTCTTATGTATTAAGATTTAGTACATTAGTGCTCCGGGATTTTATAGTATCATAAATTATTAATTAAGCAATATCGATGTGGGTCCATAGACATTATTGAACTCAATCTCTCAAATTAGCTAGCCCCATTACATTACTCTCGTTAAAGTATCTCATGATCCATCTCCATTTCAATATATCCAAAAACATTAGTCTCATGTGCAAAACGTGCATTTATATAGACTTTTCGTACATACATTATACCTGTATTAAATATAACATACTACTTATCATTATAAATAAGGATGAGTTATCCATTAAAACAAAAACTTCTAGCTCATTGATTCTCTGTAAATGGGTTAATGCTCCTTTTTTTTTTTTTGAAATTCTGCTGATAGTGAGAAACCATACTCCTTTAGAAGCCCTCATGCCATTGAATTGCCTTATTGAAGATATAAAAAGTAAGTATGAAATAGAATAAAACAAGAGATATAAATGTGAAGAAAAATGTTGTAAGCTCAAACAGAAATAAAAGGATGTGACTCATGTGAGGTAAAATGCAGAAGACTTGGTTGGCTGCTAAGAATACAATAGCTCAAAAAGATGTAGAATTGTCATTTTTATTTTTTTTAAAAGAAAGTAAAACACACGTAAAAAACTTATTTTGATGAAATAATAATTAGTGAACTACAACTTCAACTAAAAGACAAATAATATATGCAGAATTTTTAATAAAAATAAAATGTTCAGTATAAAAAAAATTCACATTAAAAATGATCAGAATGCAAGAATTGTTAATTGGGTTAAATAAAAAAAATTGCACATTAATAATATAAGTTTAAATTACGTCATCCTGATTATTTTTTCCAGACACCATATAAAATTAGGAACTTTACAAACTCTAAGGTTCTCAATATCATCACGTGTGCCAGTATATTGTTTGAGACAAAGCAAAATGCATTGTGTGGTGCAATTGTGGAAATATACACTAAGAATTTTTTTTTTTATTTTTAATTATCAACTGGGAAGAAAATATTGAATTGGACATGTGATTTAAATAAGAAAAAAAATTGACTTCTTTTGCATTTGCATATTAGCGTGTATATGCAACTCACGTATATTGATAGTATATTTATACGTTGGAAGATTCCTTACGATGCACGATATATAATAATTCAATTTGAAAAAGACACAACTTTATAAAAAGTCTTCTAATCCATTATGTGTTGTGCATCATATTTAATGCACAAAATTTATAGGCCATGACCGAAGCCTCCATGTAAATTTGCTTACATAGTTTTGATAGGAAAAAAATCTGCTGTAGGATAATGCCCCAAATTATTAGATTTATATTTTTAGTGGATTTATTTCTTAAAAAAACTTGATTATCTATAATCTTCTTAAAGAGATTTTGAGGAATGCCAATTTTTGGTACAATGATGATTTATGTCACACATATGCTTTTAATTTATATCTCAAATTTTATATTACAAATATTAAATGGGAAAATTTTAAAATAAAATTATTCTTAATGTCATTTAATAATCCATACCCCAAGTGATGTGTTTATTTTATTTTTTATTTATGTTTGTAGTGTAAATTTTTGTGTATAAATTAAAAATGCAATACGCATAGAGTATAGATTATCATTGTGCCAAAAATAAAGTATTTCTCAAAATTCTCTAATAAAAAATAAAAACAAATATAATATATTATTTAAATATAAATTATTATTCTGTAGTGCTTATCTTTTCTTATTAGTATATTAGATATAAAGAGGTCAACGTCCATTTATTTTTCTTTAGCGGTGAATCTTTCAAAGGCAGTGGTTTAACCACTAAATTTGATTTTAGCTTTTTCTATCAGAGATCTTCGGACCCACTTGGAAAAATCCTCGAAATTATCATCTGGTTTAATAATTTAGCAGTCCCACCTTGCCCCCGTGGAGGTGTCACCACGGGTCGCTAATTCCTTAAGCAAAAAACAAAATTAATCGGCCTTATAGAGGGCACCAATATAATAAGAGAAATTATAATAAATATTCATAATAAAATATAAGATTAATTTTACGTTTGTCTACTAAATTTTAGGATCAGTTTTATTATGTTTTTTAAATTTCAAAACGTAAGATATGTTCTTTTTTAATTATGACAATATTTCAACGTGCCTCTTCCGTCTATTTTTTGACAAAATTTGGACACGTGTCGATTACTGAAGTTATTTAATAGGCATTGATAAGTGAGATTACTATATTAACCTTAAATATTAGTAAAATGGCAATTATAATTTAAAAACTAGAATGCAATTAAAAATAATAATAATAATAACAAACTTCTCAAAACGCCAAAAATTCTCAAACGGAGTACTCCTCCCTAATCAGCAACATATCCTCATTGGCAAAACCCTTTTTTTTTTTCTTTGCCGTTCAAAAGCAAAGGGCTTTACTCTCTCTCTCTCTCTCTCAATTTTCTATTATTTTTAGTTGCACCATAACAAGGGTTTCATAGTTGCTCTGTTTTCCATTTCTAACAAACCATCCAACTAAATTCATGTTTGCAACACAACTTTGCTAATAAATCAAACGAACAAATTTAAAAAAAAAAACAGAGAGAACCAAATCAAGTAGCCTCAAACAAATTGGGCTTGCAGGGTCTCACCGGGGGGTCGCGGGCCTCGCCGGGGTTACGGGGTCTCGTCGTGGTTGAGGGGTTCGCAGGGTCTGCGAGGTCTCATCAGGGTTGTAGGGTCTTGGGGGTCTCGCTGGGGGTCTTGGGGGTTCGCCGAGGAGTCGCAGGGGCTGCGGGGTTTCGGGTTCTTGGGGGTCTCGTCAGGGGGAATCGCAGGGGTTGTTGGGTCTGGTAGGGGGCTGCAGGGGTCTCGTCGGGGGTCTTAGGGATTAGCCCGGGGGAATCGCGGTGGTTGCAGGTCTCCGAGGTTTGAGGGCGTCTTGTCGGGGGGTCTTGGGGTTTCGTCGGGGGGTCACGAGGTTGCCGACTTTTGGGGGTCTCGTTTGTGGTCTTAGGGGTTCGCCAGGGGTCGCAAGGTTTTGCCGGTTTGTCGGTGGTAGGTGGTGACGGCAGTTGGTTGATCTTGCCAGAAAACAATGGGAAAAGGAAAAAAAAAATCAGAAAAAATAAATGGAAGAAGGAAAAAAAATGGAGGAATTCTTTGGTGGGTTTTTTTTTGTGGTAGAAAACAATTCTGGACCGTCAGATTTACCTTTTTAAGATGCAGGATCCACCAAAAAGGTAAATCTGACGGTCCAGAACTATTTTCCACCCAAAAAAATAAAACCCACTGAAGAAGTTCCTAAAAAAATGATTCTTTTATTTTTTTATTTTTTTGTTTGTTTTTTTGTTTTTGTTTTCATGGGTATTATTTTTTTATTGTTACACGTTATTTTTAATATTATAAATAGACTAGTATTGGAATTTGACTAATATACCCTCTCCAACATCAGTAGTAGGCCTGCACAATAGTTCGGATACCCAACCGGAGATTTCCACTGGCCGACGATCCGACCGAAAAATGTCGGATAAATCCCCGACCGATCTAAACTTGGGCGAAACCCGTCCGAAGACTCTCTATTGGCGGTCAGTTTCGGGTGTGTGTCTTTGAGCTCGGACGATAACCGACCCGACCGAGGGAGTGATAGTTTGAATACATTTTCCATCATCCTCTGCTACTTTGTCCTCCTCCTCTCCACGTCGGTGAGTTATCCTCCTTCCTGACGCCGACCTCCTCGTTCCTCGAGCCAAGATTCCTCGGCACCACCATCGAAGTTCGATGCTGCTTCTTCTTCAGCGACGGCGAACCAGCGATGATGGTGTCGCAGCAATGGCGAATCAACCAGATTCAACTTGCTTCTTCTTCGTCTCTGTTTCTTTTTTTTTTTTTAATATTGCTGTGTGTTTGAGTCTTTGAGATGGCTTTTGATATCTATGTATATGGATGTATGCGTGTATATATAGTATGACTATTAGATGTATAATAAAGCTATTTGTTATGGTGAAATGCTGATGTGTTGTGTGGCATGGATGGTTCATGGTTGCTTCAACATTTTCGATATTTTAATGGTGGGCACTGATCAGAGATTGACAGTTGAATGCAATTGCCACCCGAACGCCATCCGACCGCACCCGACCGCTACCCGAACGCACCCGACCGCCTCCCGCCCGAGTCTTCAACGGTCGGAGATCGGAAGTGATGATTTGATATCCGACCGAGCTCGGGTATGGAAAAAACAACGTCGGTAACCGACCGACCGACCGATGTGCACCCATAATCAGTAGGGCGCACTAAATGAGAATTTTTAGTTAAATATTTGACTGTATGGGGGCAATTCGACGATACGAACCTTTGTAAATGAAGGGAACGGATTTAACGTTTTTAAATTTAGGGGATATAGTAAAACTGACCCTAAAGTTCAGGGGGCAAACCTAAAATTAATCCTAAAATATATAAGTGATACAATTATTTATGTTCATGTAATTTTTATCATTAACGTTTACATGTGCATTGAGCTATGCATAGGATTAATTGTAACATTTAACTTTTGAGCATGACTCTAACTTTTCTCAAACCTACTGTGTAAAAGTTTGATCGAAAAGGGTTCTGGGGTGTTTTCGACGGAACTCTCTGACGTTCAAGTCAGTAGATCACTGATGTGGAAAGTGTTAAAGTGTGAATAGTATCGTAATTTGCGTCTTAGAGGTAGTCTGAGAGTGAATAAGAATGAGCTTTTCGCCTTTGTAAGTTCCTTATTTGGATAAGGGATTAACTTCTCAAAATTGCTCGTAATGATTAGCTTGTCAATCGAGATACTTACATGTACGCAGTATTTACGCGTCGCGAGAATTCGAGGACGAGAGGACCGACTGCCAGCCGCTCAGGCAGACGTGTGCAGCCACTAACTGCTCGGGCAACGTGGGCAGCCCACGCCGGCTACCAACCGTCCATGTAATGGCCTGAACCGAGACAACATTTATATAATATCTTCTTTTATTTTTTATATGGTTATATTTGATGGTATTTTGAATGTAAATAGTCTCATTGTAGAGAACAATGATTCAAATATGTTGAATTGGGCCTACACTTGTTTGTGTGAAAATACCGGTGCAATTTTCTTAATTTTTGTTTTTGAATTATTTGAGGATGTTAGGAATTGAATTTTGGCTCAAAACTGATATCTTAATTCCTAACTTGTCGAGCTGAGCTTTTACATTTTTATATTATTTTCTATTGCCCATGAAAACCCTAGTACTATAGCTATTCTTTTTCTCCCCACCTCCCGCTCACTCTTTTTGTCTCTTTCTCTCACCTCTCGATCTCTCTCTCTCGCTTACCTCATTGCCTGCCTGAACTTGCGCGATCCATCTTGTCTGAACTAAGCTCAGCCCCACGCTACGCCGCCATCCTGCCTTTGCTTCGCCGCCGAGCTCCCGTAGCTTGCTCCTTCACACACAAGCTGCCGGACGCTCCCCTGTCATACGCCTCCACGCAATGCAAGCGAGTCGGAGATGAAAATGAAGAAGAAAAAAAACAAATAAAAAATATATATATATATATATATATTTTTCATCTCTAATCGAATATAATTTTAGTTTTAAATTTTGAAAATGAATAAACAACATGAAAATAGAAGGATATAATATGTTTATGTACAGATAAATTATTATAAATCATAAACTATTTATGGTGTATAAAATTGTCACATATTGTAACCGCTTCTTAATAAATAAATTGACAACTCGCTTTTGAACTTAAAAGAGTGAGAGCGTTCACTCACTTAAATGGTGACCAAATAACACTTTTCACGTGAAGAATGTCTCAAGTACATAGTTTCATGACAATGAAAGCTCACTCTCACTTCCTCTGCAAGCAATGGCCACTAAGGACATCATATTCGTAAGGTTGTTGGAAAAATATGCTTTCATTATTTTGAGGCCCCTTTCAAACTCACGTTTACCTTTTATTTTGGTTTCCTTTATGCAATTTGATTATGACCTTTTATTGAATAAACACAACTAATTATCTTCGTCTTTCATGTAAATATTTCAAAATAAAAAACAAAAACCAAAAAGTGTTTGGAGCCGCTTGGGCCCTGACCCGGGATTTTAGGCTCTCAATTAGTAAATAGGGTTGAGCCAAAGCTCAGAGAAATGAGTTGTTAAAATCTACTATTTAATAAGCATGAATATGTTTTATAACAATAAATGATAAAAGAGTTTACATTCGTAACACTATTTTGACAAAGAAAAACCAAAAAATAAATTTAAAAAAAAAAAGATTACCCTCATTTGATACAAATCTAAACCACATTTTATTGTACTAACATGGTTTAAGTTTGACTTTTTGTTAGTGTACTTATTATAGCAAAATAATTTAAACCAAAATTTTTTTATTCGAATTACAATCCAAACAACCCCAAAGTCAAATTTCCGACTTCGTATTTGTAACTGACTTAGTTCGGTTTGTCATGAATCTGATAATGGTCACTTCCAAGCTTATCGAGTTGGGGTTTTTTTTTTTTTTTTTTTCCTGATCTGTTTGAATATTTTGTCATGAAATTGTTAAGCCATTTTAACGAATCAACAATTTGAAGATAATTATATTGGCTAAGGAACTCCAATGTCGTCAATAGAAGTCACATGAACTTGTACTATTGACCTTACGATCCAATATAATGAAACATTTAGTAAGCTTATTGGTCTCAGCACCCTTGCTTTTGTAAGTCGATTTTCTGGACGGTTCAATGACAAAATGCTAGAGCTGAATAGCTGATTCACTAAATTGCCCTTAAAATCCAAGCGATTCTTAGAAGACATAGTGCATGATACACGATAGTGAACGAGTCTAATCTTCAAAATAAAAACATTACAAACACAGCTATTACTGAACCAATGTAAATAGTTGTGTACTACTTTTTTTCTGGGCCAAGCTTAACAGACTTGTACAAAACTGCAATGTAGGTAGGACTAGGAGGATTTTCTACATGATCTTGGAGAGTAAATTTATGTGCCTATAAATCATCATTTGCCATAATTTGTCTATGAAACGAGATGTTTTAACATTTTTTTTTTAACACACTGATTGATTGAAGGTGTCATTTTTTATCTACCACGTACGTAGCTCAACAATCCACCTTAAGGACAACCAAATGTATGGCTTCTTTCTTCCTCAAGACTCGAATACGTCCTCGATGCGACAGCACAGACATATTACGATGAAGCGCCGAACATTCTTAGGTGGCAAGACCACATAGGAGAAGCACCTGTGCCCGCTCTCGGTTTTGGCTCAGGCACTGCACAATCCACCATCGATGTCTCAACACTTCCTAAATCCAAATTGTTTGCTTGTGTTGAAAGTTATCATCTTTTCCATGTTTTGTTCTTCCGCCATATAACACATCTGAAGCTCGGTAAATTTGTGAACACCGTATCAAAGATATTATTAACTTGCTTTCCTCGCTCTTTTACCATAGAAACCGGTCTTGCTTATTTCATTCAATTAAAAACGCAAAATGTCTCGAGTTTTCAAGAAAAATGCTACATTGTGGCGCAAGAAAGGTATCGCAGAAGGATGCGTTAGGAACGGTGTATCTGAATACGAGTTTGATCTGCAAATATGCTCCAACTGTTTGAATTTGTACAAACTTTTATTATCTTTCACACACAGGAGATGCATCTCCAACAACAAACTCACGGGCAACCCCGTTAATTTCAATAGAACTACATCCGGGAATCTTTTTAAGTCCGCAATATCTCATATTTCTTCTCAACTTTGTCATGTCTTCCCACCTCTGAGCAGAGGCGTAGATATTAGAGAGTAGCATGTGAGCACTGGAATCACGGGATTTAATATCCGCTAGCCTTCTGGCCACTCGTTCGCCCATTTTGATATTGCCATAGATACTACAAGCACTAAGCAGCGCGCTATATAGTGGAACTACAATCTCGGAATTATCTTTTGGAATCTTTTCTAACAGCTCCTCTGCCTCTTCTAACAATCCTGCTCGGCCAAAAAGGTCAATCAAACACCCGTAGTGTTCCAACTTTGGCTCAATCTTATAAACCTCCATCATTGAACGAAAGAACTCTCGGCCCTTGTCAACCAAGCCTGCGTGACTACACGCACTTAAGACACCAATAAAGGTGATATCATCGGGATTACTTCCAACTCGTTTCATTTCAGAGAACAGTGCAAGCGCTTTGTGCGTCTGGCTATTCATGGCAAGCCCACAAATAATTGAGGTCCACATGGCCGTATCTTTTTCTCTCATCCCTTCGAAAAGTTCCAAAGATTTCTCTATCCACCCACATTTCGCATACATCTCTATAAGAGCAGTACCAACAACCGTGTCAATTTTGATTCCTTGTTCATTTATGTAACCATGAATCCACTCCCCTTGATCTAAAGCTCCATACTGAGCGCAGCCCGTGAGAAGAGAAACCAAAGTAAATCTATCCGCATCAATTCTTCTTCGTTGCATCTCTTGGAACAGAGCCATCGCCTCATCGAAACGGTTATGCTGAACATAGCCATTGATCACAGCGGTCCAAAGCACAACATCCCCAACTGGGTGTCTTTCAAACAACACTCTAGCTTCTTCAAGCTCACCGCAATTCATGTACCCAGATATCATGCAAGTCAAAGAGACAACATCCTTAACCGGCATCCCATCAAAAATCTCACGAGCTACACTCAAACAACCACACTTCGCATACATATCCAACAATGCGACACTAATTCTGGCTGTGAAGCCAAGCTCGCTCCTCACAAAATTGTGAATCTCCTTACCAAGCTCCAAATTCCTCAATGCCGCACAAGCCGACAGCATGCTCACAATAGTAGCTTCACCGGGCCTCGCATTGTCCTCGACTCGCATCCGTCTAAACACATCAACAGCATCCAAAAACCTCCTACACCGAACATACGCTGAAATTACGACACTCCACGAAACAGAGTCTCTAACAGTCATTTCATCGAACAACTTCTCTACACACTCAAGTTCACCAAACAGACCATACATATCAACGAGCGAGTTACAAACATAAATATCAAAGCCAACCCCAGATTTAACCACAAACCCATGAAGCCTTTTGCCTTCCCAAACACGTCGCAAACACCCAAACGCTTTAAACACAAAAGGGTAAGTGAAACTATCAGGCGACAGACCTTCTTCCCTCAACCGCTCAAAGAGCTCAATGGCTCTTCCAAAACAACCCCTTTTCGCATAAGCCTTGATCAGGACATTGTAAGCGAACAAAGTGGGTTCTCGAACGTAATCGAGTACCTTCTCGGCGTAGGCCAAGTTTCCTAGAGAAGGGTCGGCACAGAAGGCCATGAGCTTGTTGATCGTGCCTCTGGTTTGGTGTAGATCGGCCATGAAAATCTGGGTCTGAATCTGCTTGAGCTGGTCTAGGGTTTTGCAGTTCTCGAGATATCTCAGACATGACTCGTTGGAAAACCTGAGTGGTCGAAGTCGAGCACAGTGATGGTTCAACATGTGGCTGTTGAGTGACGAGTGAAAATACACAGCATATTTTCCTTTTATAAGACTCGCGTTCAATTGAAGTAGATTTCTAACGTTTTTATACTGGCTGTAATCGAGCCGAGCCGAGCTTTGAAATGCTCAGGCTCGAGATCGATAAAAATGGAAATGTGGAGGCTCGAGCTCGTTCAATTAAAGCTCGAGCTTGGCTCGAGCTCGATTGAGCTCGGCTCAATTATGTAGCTCGTTCGAGCTTTTTTTTCGAGCTCGAGCTCGTATATACTGAAAAAAAAAAAAAAAAAACCCCAAAGCGGAGTCGGGGCTCAAATTGGGTGGCCGGAGACGGGCTCAAGTCCGGCAGAGGAACGGGAGGAGAGAGAGAGAGAGGCGGGCTGCGTGCTTAGAGAGAAGCCGGAGACGGGAAGACGAGGAGACGAACGAGAGAGAGAGAGGCGGCGCTGTTGGTCGGGGCAGGGTAGAGGGGCGATGGGCGGCGCTGTTGGTCCGGCGAGGGAGGAGGGCGACGCAGGGGAGCTGCTTGGGTTGGAGTGGTCAGGATGAGGAGATGAGAGAGAGTGAAAGTGATGACTAGGGTTAGAATTTAGAAATTGGAATTAACCTAAATAAAAATAATTATGTTCAAAAATAAAATAAAAATTACAAAATTAAGACTAAAAATCCCAAATATAAAATTATAAAAATAAATTTAAAACAACAATTGTATAAAAATTAAGAGGATGATAAACTTCAATATTATAAATATAAATAAATATATTTATTTATTATATTATATATCTTATACGAGCTTATAATCGAGTCATATCGCGAGCTTAAACGAGCCGAGCCTTAGTATGCTCAAGCTCGGCTCGTTTATCTGTCGAGCCTTAAAATCAAGCTCAAACTCGGCTTGTTTACATCACGAGTCGAATATGAACGAGCTTTTATCGAGCCGAGCCTCGAGTAGCTCACGAGCGACTTGGCTCGTTTAGTGCGAGATTTTTATTATTATTATTATTATTATTATTATTTTCTAAAATGTTAAGATTTTTACATTATTTGTAACACTTCAAACTAGATTAAGAAACTAAACACGATAAATATGTGAAATAAAGTTTTGAATAATGCTCATATTGAGATTGTACTAATTTTCTCTCTTCTAACAGTTTAATGAATTGAATTATTTAGCAAGAAATATAGTTGAAAAAAAAAAAAAACAAACAAACATAGATAAATTCGTATCCGTTTTCATTTTGTGCTGGATACGGATATCCGACACAATTTTAAAAACGAAAGTTTGTATCAGTATTTTATTTATTTTTATCCAACGACTCTTATTTGAAGGAAAAAAAAAAATATATATATATATATATATATAAGGGTCGAATTCCGAAAAAAGAAAAGGAAAAAAAAAATTCCTAGTCCCGTTTCCACTCTTTTTCTTTTATTTTTTTTTTCCTTTTTTAATATATATGTATATATCTACAACAATCGTGTCTTCATTGCCTAAATTTCCACCATATCCAGTTCCCTCTAATTCTAACGCATGGAATTTTCCTTCTCCTTCACCTGCCATATCCCATTAATATTTGCCACTTTTTTTCTAACCAAAAGGCAAAAGTAAGTCCTTTTCTTCTCTCTCAACCCAAAAGGCAAAAGCCAACTCTCAAGACTTCTCTTCAAACCAAGCTGATTTGGACCGCACAGCAGAGTTAATTGAATTCTTCCCAGAAAAACTCACCAACAAATGAAATAAATGAGGTACAAGCAAAGTCATCAAATCCTCACCAAACTCACGAGACTTTGCTCTATCATACGACACACCAATAGATCGCATAGCCATAACATAAGAGGAATAAATTAATAAGCATTGATTTAGAAATGGAAAGACGGTTACAGTTTTAAGACGGTCAAATGCTAGAAAAATATAACTCTCAAGTGCAAAATTTTACACCTTGGACTTGGTACACTAATTGTACCATTCATTTGGGAGCTTTTAAGTGTCTGTAGTGAGAGATATCTGATCTTTGTGCTGAAACCTTGAATGTGGTTTTGAAATGAATCACACCGTCGATCAAGCTAGTTCCCTCCAAAATACGTTGGAACTCAAATGGATTTGAACTGGCTAAAATCACTAGTGCTACTTGGTAAGAGCTTGAATCGGAGAATTTGCATCGTCTGCGAAAGCAAGTTCGCATACGAGAGCAAGATGATCGCTTCCCCATTTCTGTCAAGTGAAATGTAAACTTTATGAAGAAATTGAGAAACCCAATGGCCGTAAAATCTATAACATGAATCTAACAGTCCCCAACTTATTCTCTCTGTTTCACAAGTTCGAATTTTTGGCATAATTTCAATAAGATTTTATGGTTGTTTTGGAAAGCTACTCCTTGAAGAGAGAGCTTCTAAATAAGGGATCATGATCACATAAAGATGAGTCCCCATTGCAACACCTTTAACAACAGGAAACCACATGCTGTGATTATATTGCGCACATACGTCGAAATCATTTGTAATATAAATACCATGCTTAAGAGATTTTTACACATCAAGTTCTTTCGAGAAAGAAGGCATACCAATTTGAGTGCTAGGCTACTCTAGGAATGCACTTCTCAGCACTAAAATATATCACTTTTCTAAATGATACCAGATTAATTGTTTATAGCCAACCTCCCAATTGTCCACCCATGAGATCTATCTAAACATGCCATGGGATACTTAAATTGTTTCCGTTTCGGGATTCCTCGTTATACTTAAAGAGGGCAGAGGAAGAAATATGTAAAGAAGATCTACACAATTTTGTGCATATGTCAAGCAGGCAAGGAGAGGACGAACCTAAGTACAAGATTTTCATTTGTTTCAAAATGATGTCGAATAAATAAAAGTAGTAATGTACCTTACTAGGAAGTCCTCCGGTTTTTTTCAATATATCAAAGGGCAAGGTCTCAAGAACTCTGACAGGAACAAGTTCTTTGGTGTGCCTGTAAAATTGATTAATGTCAATACATAGATTGTTCCAATAAAATTGCTAACCAGTGTCATTTAAATAAATAAATAAATAAAAAAGTTAAGCACCAAATTACCAAATGTAGTCAACAGTTCCCATAAACTTGGAGTGGAATGATGTTGCAAGAGGTTCTCCACAGTTATCCCTTGTCCCATAACTTCCCTATAATAGTTAACCATAAAATATGAGAAAGGAAGGTTACGGAGAGAACGAAGAACCAAAAACAAGAGAAATTAGGAGTAGAAGCATAATATGAAAATCCAATCTATCTCATCGGATATTCTTTTTCATAGACTCATGTCTGATATGTCTAATTGTCAGATATTGATATTGCCTCCTTCAAATAACCTAAGGATATCAACATGGCACAGATGAATAGAAGTGAAGAGTATGAAGCATTTTGAGAATAATGGTAAGGACAATATTTTCCGCTTACAGGAACGTCAGAATATGCACTGCAAAGCTTTAACCGGTGCTGAAGATGAGTGGCATGTCCACTTCCGGTTGCAAGCCTTAACTCTTCTTCACTCCATCTATGGAACAAGGGCTTTGATATAGAATTCCGAAAACTGAAGCAATAGACATAAAGCAATTAAAAATAACTGTCTAATCATGTAAGAAGCAGAATGGAACCAAATAAGTGTTAATTGTGAACCATCCTTTCTTGCAAAAATTACAAGCTGAGAATTGTGGAAAATTTTGAACCTGCTTGCTTTTTTATTTGGAGATCTAAAAGCTATGCATTCAGATTGGAACTCAACCTGGCCTGAAATTTTTCTGCGGTCATATAGCCGAATGTCTAGCTGTAATAAATAAAAATTAAAAAAATTGCAGTACCCATAATAGAACCTTAAAATAAAGGAAGAGGAGAAACTATTACTAAACAGGATTAAGGCAGAAACTGACCTTGGATGAAGCCAAAAATTGGTATATTGGACTCTGCCCATTAAATTAAAGTAAACATTAGTTAAGAGTGACAGTGTCACATGTAACTTCGAGGCTCAAACTAAGATCATAGAAATGTAGCATCTCAATTGAGACATCTAAAACAGTAACTTGTTGGAAAATCTAACCTGTGGAATGCTATTTAGATCCCCACAAATTATAACAGGGATGTAACCCCATTCTCGAGACAGTTGGGAAGCTTTTTCAAGAAGCAATCTTACCTACAGCATTGTTATTGAGGAAACTACCATAAGTAAGACCGGAACAAAAAGAGGGAATAAAGAGCCACATCGGATGACACCAAAAAACCTCGAAGTTTAAGAAACTTTCTATGACCAGCCAAGTAAAAGCAGAGCCGAGCGTACCTGGCCAAGCTTGATGTCTCCGCGGTTTGGGTTGAATAACACATGTATATTTCCAATCACAAAGCTTCGGCTATGTGTTTGTGGAGTCCTGAAGTTTTAGTATAACGTGAGCGAAGAAATATGGCCACCGATTAGAAACTAAGCAGAGCAAGAAAAATGTTTTTTTTTTGGTCCAGCTATATGTACACAAGTAGAGACGCTGCCAGAGAGATTTAATCCTGAACAAAGCTTTTTCAGAAGAATTTTTTTTGTTCTTTTGGTATGGACAATGTTACTTACATCAATTGGGTATGTTCATCCAACTCTGATTCACGATTCCTCATCTGAACATATATTAAATGACAAACATTGATGTCCATAACCATTAGAAGATGGGAAAAAGAATTAACAAAAAATTAAAATTAAAAATTAAAAAAAAAAAAAAACCTACACTGCTCTATAAACGCCTGTGTGAAAACAAAAATCTAGAGCACAACGCTATGTTCTTAATATGGCCCATTAATCCAAAGTGGTTATCCATTTGCGTTGTAATAACTGGATATAAAGCTCGGTTTACCACATCAAAAATCAGAGAGTAGAAAGGAACAACAAGAAAACAAAAGTCAGTCATATTGCAGAACCAGATAAGAGATTTACCTCCAAAACACATAGTTGAGCAACATTATTGCGAAGACCAAAACGCTGAAACTCAATATCTTCTTGATGCAAAAGAGTAAATCTGCATCACAAAACATGAATATGATAAAATGCGGATCCTGAATAATGAAGAAATATTTATAATAAGAATTCATGGTTAAACTGAGCCTAAAGTGAAGGAAGACTTGGATGCAAATGAAAAGTTTGTATAACCACAAAGCTTATTTGAAGCTCATGATCAGATCAGCAGAACAGCCATACAATAGTTTCTATACTGTAAAAGAGTGTAGGTAAAAGTGAAACCCATAAAGGTAGGAAAGAAGTTAAGCAAGAAGTCATGATTGAGGTGAAATATTACAGAATATATTGCATATTGTAGAAAAATAGAGGCATTTTTAGTTTCAAGGGGCCAAGAGACCTTACAGCTCTTCTTTCCAAAACAAAGCACATCCATCAAATGCTTCACCAGTGCGTGCCTATATATATTATGAAATCGAAAGACGTGTTGATCAAACTTACTTGATAGATTACAACGGAATAAAAAAAATATATGCCTACATGTAATTAGATCATGTACCTTGTAAACACCCTCGAACCCATCTTTTCGAAAAAGATTACTCAAATCATCAAAGCGATCAACCTCCTACATCATAAAGTGCACCATACGAACAGGGCAGAATCCGAAAGTATGATTAGCAATTATTTATTTTATTTTACAAGCAAATGGAAATTAGAGAAAGCATTCTGAGCTACATATAAACTCTATGCGCAAGAAATTATCTACTGACTCGTTAGAACATATTGACAAACTGTATCGAACAAAGAAAAGATCAAGGAAAGTAATGAAGAAACTTCACAATAAATACTTAAAATAGTCATAATTTACACAATAATGTCCCACGTAACTCAAGACTCAAGAGGTACTATGGGAGGATAAGAGCATAAATTAAAACAAAACACAATATTATGAAAACTAGAGGACAATGAATCCATCTGAAAGAGAAGACAGAGAACTCAAAATGAAATGCAAAAACACAATAAGATGAAAATAAAAAAATAACAAAAAGACCACAAAAAGAGTAGCTTTTCCACATACATAATCAAAAGAAAACTACTCACAACAAAATGGCACATTGCATTTAGGTAAATAATCAATATAGCATGTGAAGCTATGTGACCAATGAATGCAACATAATTAAAGACGAGATTCAAACATATATATATATATATATATATATATATATATATACACCTGAAGGCATAGAATGTTTGCTTCATAGCGATCAATCTCCTTGCGTATAAGCCTCTTCCGCCTCTTCCACTCCATATATTTTTCAGGCACTTGGCCGTACAAATCTTGATGTTTCGACGCATTCTCAACACCCAATATGTTATAACAAACAACCACAACCTTATCTGAAAAAAAAAAAAAAAAAAAAAACACCCAAAAAAAAAATCAAGCCTTATGATTAATCCTTTGACAAAGAAAGAATTAGAGCCCAACAATCAAAAAAATAAATAAAATTGAGTCATAAGCAAAGAATACCCAATATAAGACAATGTGGAGTTTCTCAATAACTAAAATCCAAACCCAAACCAATCAATAGAAGAAAACAAAGATTACAGATATTGGAACTTGAAAGTCCCTACCTTTGAAGGCTGAGGCATCGAAAGAAGAGTGGACCCACTTTCTAGAGCTATCGGCGGCGGAGTGTTCTCTTCTGCGCCTGCGAGGCGGTGTTGGGGCTTCCGCTTCGGCGCGGTTTCTCTTGCGCAGCTGCCGCTCCGAGGCAGATGAGTGCGCGCGTTTGGGCGGAGATGTTGCGGCGCCTGCGTGGTTGTGGCTGTGTTGGTGGCGGCGGAACTTCCTCATGGTGTCGGCAGTGTGTCTTCTGATGCGGCGGCGCGTGAGTGAGTGAGACGATAGTCTATGCCAGAGTTCGCACAGTTGTACAGTTACATAAACCGGATTCTCTGAATAATTGCATATTGATCTCTTGAATAAACCGGATTCTCCTGATTTTTTTTTAATATTTTTAAATCGTAAATTTAATTTTTTGAGATGTTAAACTCACTAAAAATAAATGAATAAATATGACCATTTAAAATTATTTTTAATTAAAAAAAATTCGTCAAAAATTTTTTCCTATATAAACAGAGACGTTTTTTAGAATTTTAAATAAGATCAATAAATTCTAAAAATAATAAAAAAATTATTCTAAGTATCACTTATTAATATATGACTTACGTTAATATATTATATTTGTTTCTATTCTATATTTATTGGGTAAAATTAAGGATACGAAGGTACAATATAAAATAAGAATAAATTATTAACGTATCAAAAGAATGACCTTCCTCAAAATCTTCCATTTTTTTGTTTTTATTTTCTTTTTCTTCGTTTATTAGATAGAAAGACGAGATTTTTATAATTTTATAAACACTTGACCAAAAAAAAAAAAATGAACTGGCTACAATGTTTCACGGTTTTAAAGACATATGAATGTTTCTCGATCCAATAGCAAAGTGTTATAGGTGACACGTGTACTGTCGGATTTGTTGAAACATTAGGATTTTAGCATCAACAGCGCAAATAAGCAATAATACCCAGTTATACCAGACAACAGAACTAACCAAATCCAGAAATCATTAAGTACAAACCAAACAGATATAGTTGAAAAACATTAACACAGAGAAAAATCACAACATCAGCTTCACTAAACCCAAACCAACATAAGAACAATACATAAGCCAAACAATTACAAAAGAAAATAATGAACATAAAACCAAACCAATTGAAAACATTTACAAAAATTATTCAGAAAATCGTATAAGTTGAAAGATGGAATAGAGAAGGTTTGTAAGCTCCGATCATGGTAGCCGCAACGAGAAGCCGTGCATGATTTTTTTTCTGCTAGAAAAACGTTTTTGGTTTATTTAAAATAACTATGACTGTTCACCAACAGTCACAACTGTTCAACAGTTGTAACTGTTCAACAACAACCGAAAATAACTGTAAAACAAAAAAAATATTCGCTCCCATGCGTACATGCAAAGTACGCCTAAGATGCACCATAAACGCCCAATCGCACATTGCGACGCTACGCGGTAGAATATACTCCTTGCCACTCTAGCTCATATTCCCTTATAAACCATTTAAGTCCTACATCCACTAATTATGTTGGACTTTTAGTTTCCCAATAGCTTTTTAGTTTTCCTATAGCCTTTTGAATTTCAATAATAAACCAAACTAGAATCTAACTTTAACATATTCTATACCCCACTTTTATACTATAAACATAGAGTATAAATTAAAGGAACTCACATACATTATTAAATTTGCTAATAACTATTTTTTCTAATTTCACATTATTATGTGATATTTAGAAGGAGGATTTTGAGTAATGATCATCTTTCAGCACATTGATAATCTATGTTATATTTGTATTGCATTTTTAATTTATGTCCCGAATTTTATACTGTAAACTAGGGCTGGCAATTTAGGTCTAGAAACGAGACACAACACAAACACGAGATGAAGTTAGCGGGTCTGGGTCCTCCCTTAATGAGTATGAGTTTTAACGGATCAGACACGATTAATACGATTAAATAATGGGTATATACGGCACGAACACAATAAGACCTGCTAAGATGCGATTACTAAATTAATTATAAATAAATATACACGTTTAACACATATTTACATGTACTTAAATTTATTTATATATTATCTAATAATTTTCATCCGCATGACATAAGAATTATCATCATAATTATAAAACATTCTCAAGTTTATGCCTTTAATAAAAAAAATTATTTTAGATTTACAAAATATAATGAAAATTTTGTTGATTTCAACTCAAATGTAGCTAATTGGGCCAATAAATATGAGAGTATCACGACTTATTTAAACCCAATCAAACACAATTTCTAAAGAAAAAATTTGATCTCATGCCACATTTGACATTCGAGTTTGCAACCTATGCCACTATTACATGTCATGCCGGCACGAACACAATAAGACCTGCTAAGACGCGATTATTAAATTAATTATAAATAAATATACACGTTTAACACACATTTACATGTACTTAAATTTATTTATATATTATCTAATAATTTTCATCCGCATGACATAAGAATTATCATCATAATTATAAAACATTCTCAAGTTTATGCCTTTAATAAAAAAAATTATTTTAGATTTACAAAATATAATGAAAATTTTGTTGATTTCAACACAAATGTAGCTAATTGGGCCAATAAATATGAGAGTATCACGACTTATTGAAACCCAATTAAACACAATTTCTAAAGAAAAAATTTGATCTCATGCCACATTTGACATTCGAGTTTGCAACCTATGCCACTATTACATGTCATGCCACTTTTTTCATTATCAAATTACTATATTGCCCTCTTATTCCCTTCTCGTCTTTATCATTTGTAAAAAAAAGGGGCAATTTTGTCAAAAAATGGCATGAGCTGCAAACATTTTTTAAAAAGTGACATGTTTCAAAACAAGTTGTCCAAAAGTGGCATTTTTAAAAAATTTTCATATTTAAATACGTGACACGATTAACACGATATTTAAATGGGGCGTGTCTGAGTCTTTTTTCTGATATAATTAATAAATGAGTTGTATCTAGATTCAGCCAAAGTTCTTTCGATACGATTAAGACACAAAACGTGACACGAATTGCCACCCTACTATAAATATAAAGTAGAAATAAAATGAGTACACGACTTAAGACATAGATTATTTAGTGGTTAGATCTTGTTTCGCAATGGAGGAATGTTGGACCAGATTTTCACACCCACTTATTTAGGGAACCTAGGTGATACAATCCTGATAGTCAACAGAATATCATGTTTAAATAGAGAGGTCATCCCATTTAAAAGAAGGATTATCTTTGTTAGAAATTCAAATTGAGAATATAAATCTTATCATAATCTGAAAATTACACTTAACTCACTCTATAAATACTCTATCAGGGCTCATAATTAGGATATCTCTCTCTCACAAAAAAAAAAAAAGACCTTCGAAAGACTCTAATCCTAATCTCTTAATTTTTTTCTGTTTACCACTTAAAATTTAGCAAGCACGCTTTGATTTAGGCAAAGCGTTACAAATGATCTTTTTTGCAGGGCCTCCCTAAAGCAACGATCGAATGACCAAAGACCCTCAAACGCGATATTCTTGATTGCAGATTCCGAACATCAATAAAGAATTGACAAACAACGCTATTTTTAGTGCCACTTAAATAATTTATGTTTCCATTAGTGTGTTTTCTTTATTTTCGCTGTATGTTATTGTTTGAATCAATATTATGCAATTTCCACTTTCTCGAAGTTGTAAAACGGGCATAACCCAATGACCAACCTTATTCATCATTTTTTTGGGGGCCCAATAGCTCAAAAGCCCAGATAACCAGAAGGAAGAAGCCAACACCAAACAAAACTCAGCTCAACTCAATCACTCACTAATCTCTGAGTCATCTCCCCAAAAAAAAAAAAAAAAAAACCCAAACAACCGAGCAAGCGAGAAAATGGGTCGGAAGAAGGGAACAGCGGAGTTCGACGAGTCGCCGCCGGACGACTTCGACCCGGAGAGGCCGTACAAGGACCCGGTGGCGATGCTGGAGATGAGAGAGCACTTGGTGAGGGAGAAGTGGATCGAAATCGAGAAGGCGAAGATCCTGAGGGAGAAGCTCAAGTGGTGCTACAGGGTGGAAGGCATCAACCACCTCCAGAAGTGCCGCCACCTCGTCCGCCAGTACCTCGACTCCACCCGCGGCATCGGATGGGGCAAGGACGGCCGCCACCCCTCCCAACACGGTCCCACACCCACCTCATCCCCTTCCTTCCTTCCTTTTTTTTTTTTTTTTTTTTTTCAAATTGTTTTGTTGTTGTTGTTTGTTTTTTGATTGGATTGGATTGGATTGGGTTGGATTGATAGGGCCGAAAGTCGAGGCTGCGGAGGAGGCCGACTGACACTCTCGGTGTCGCATTGGCCGTTTTATTTTCAGGTAATTTTTGGTTTTTTGTTTTTGTTTTTGTTTTTTTTTTTCTTCGTTTTCGGTTTTAATGGTGTATTTGATTGTGAAATGAGACTTATGTGTTGGTTAGTTCCATGCTGGTTTACGTGCTATTTTTCAATGGCGAAGGTTGGTTTGTTGTTTGTTTGTTTTTTTTTTTTTTTTTCAAGGAGTGGTGTGAATTAGGGTGAAATCAGTTGATGGTTTTTCATTTTTGGTTTGGTTGTGATGACTTTTTATTTTTTGGTGGGCATTGTAATGTACGAGTTTGGTGGTACTTGGGGATTGGATGGTGATTTTTTATGGGCGATGGAGTGGGGTTGAGTTATTGTTAGCGGGGTTGGGGTAGTTTGATGTGCTGAATTGAATAGAATTGGGGCAATGAGGTTATGATACTTTGTTTTATCATTAGTATTCTTCACTGTTGTTGGTGATTCTGTATTGCGTTGCGAACGCGATGATTTCAGTGTTGAGCAGATACTGGTGTATTTGGGTTTATCTTGTGGCTGAGTGTTATTATTAAGCTATTAGAGATTGAACTGTTCACGCCAGAGTTTAGAACTATGGTTTTTGGTTTGTGGTTGTCCCGAGTTATGGATTAATCAGATAGTAAATAATTTATAGTTTGAGCAATGAGCCTATAAATACCTCAAATTGGTAATGTCTTAATGCCTGTCAGGTTTAATCCTAGTGATTGAATATTTTTCTTGAGGCTTGTGTATTGCAAAAGACTAAATGTATTTGTTCTTGTATGCTGTATGTATTTTCAAGGTCAATCTTAAGCTTTTCAGAAATATCAAATCATCCGGGTAGGATTAGAAGTATGAGTTTTAAGCAATAGTTTCTTTGTTCTGAGCCATCTTGGCTCAGGTCAGGTTGAAAGAGACTTGTTCTGGAAAGATTCAATTTTACATGGAGCTCGTTCTTAAGGGAAAGTTTAGTACTAAGCCTTTTTGACAATCGATTTAGCTGCCTTAGTTTATCTTCGAATTCCTAAACACTTTTTTCTCATGACGGAATTATTTGTGTAAAACCGCAACTTTGTGAAGCCTGAATAAAGTCTTAAAAGGATTGGGTATTTAGGTTGTATAGGTCAGAAATAAGGTGTATGAGTTGTATATTCTGCTATTCCAATGGCCCTGCTATGTTCTAAACACTGCTGGCTCTCAGCCGAAGTTGATTTTGTACTTGTAAGAAGTTCTTTCTGGCAAATTTCTCGTAGCCTTGCATCTCATGAGTGTCCCAATTCTGTGTCTTATTTCTTTTCTCTCGCTCTTTTTTTTTTTGGGTTATAAAATATAGTAATAAAAAAAGCACACAATATATAGTTTTGCTAAATGATCCCTAATTAGGAAGTATTATTTCCATCATTTCTTGACAAAAGAAAATGTAATTAAATTAGAAATAGAGGCAATGGAGGCAATTTTCTAAGGAGAAAGTTAACAAGGATGCAATTTTGGAATGCCAGTTAAGTATCATCCATTCAAGGCCTTGAATAGTTTCTAAAGAATCAGTTTAGTGTCAAAGTTCTTGTGGAAGTTGTATCCTCAAAATCAATTTAGTAGTTGTAATACCAATAGACTTACTTTGGCGGTTCAATTTGTGTGACAAAAAATGAATTCAAATTGTGGCAATTTGAACTTTTTGCATTTGAATTTGGCAATTTGAATGAAACTTTGAGTTCTTATTTGGCTCAAATAATCTAAACTGAACATATTATTTGAATTGTTGTTTGGGTAGATATCGAAATGCGTGATTTGAGTTATAAAAAAAATGATTGAAATGTTAAATAAAGAAGAACTGTTGAAAATGGACCCAAAATGGTGAAATTTGAGGGTGGATAGAATTTGAATTTTAATGGCTCGAATGATATTTGGTTTGGATTTTATGTAAAAAAAAATTTCCAAACGACGATTTAAATTGACAAAGTCATTTGGATAACCCAAAATGGATTCGAATTCGTTTACCAAACGTATAATAAATTAAATTTGTGTTTGATTCTTTTCATGGCCTAAGAGGGTGTCCTCTAATGTGACTTTTCCTCGCATAGTAAATGACTCTTCACATGGTCCTAGAGACAATCCTTTAGTGCACTATTCCTGGCATAGTATAGCCAATTGCCCTTTCATTAAGAACATGATCACTGGCCTCTTGTAATTGTTATCAATTTTAAATCTCATCACTGTAGTTTTTTCTTTGACTTATCCACACTGTGGTGTGCTTGGTTGGAAGGTAAAAGCCAGCAAAAACTTTGACATATTGTCTTTTTGCAGGTGACTAAAGTTGGTCTGAAGAGAACTGTTGAAACTGGAGGATTGGGCTTAACTACATTATCCTTTGGTTCCATGGTGGTTCTCTCTTTTTTTCTTTTTTCTTTATTTCGGACTCCCATTATCGACAATTTTTTCTTGTCTCCAAATGAATGCCAGGTGTTTCAAGATCTGGCCCTGTGTCTTAGATTTTGTTGAAGTGATGACAAATATACTGTCAAAGATTTGGACAGGACAGTGAATGAATGAAAACTTCACAAGATAAATAAATAAGATTCTTGCTGGACATGATTGTACTTACCATTTTGATTTATAGAATGGCATATTGTGGAATCTAATTTGTTACGCTGCCAGATTCCTGATTGATGGAGGAATAACACAGTTTTGTTTAGCTGATTTATATTTCCACCACTATTTTATTACCACAAGATGTGCCATGTTCTTCAACCCTCATGAAAGTGGAGTGTGAATTAAAAGGATAAAAAGGGCATTTAATATATTCATCATGTGAGAATGAAACGAACAGTTCCCAAACTTTTAAACATTAATGATGTTAATTGGGGGATTTTGAGGAATGTTTCATTCTTGGCGCAATAATAGTCTATATTTTATGTGTTGTATTTTTAATTTATACTTAAAATTTTACATTACAAACATAAAGTGAAAATAAAAGAAGCACAGCAGATGGAGCATAGATTATTAAATGCATCAAGATTGACTTTATTTTGAATTTTTTTTCATATTTTATCTTATGTTTGTATAAACTATTTTGCCCATAATGGAATGGTCAAGATGGTTTGAAAATAGTTTGGAAAATGGTTAGAAAAATGAGTAGAATGGTTTGGCTTTGCGAATTTCGAGGTGATATAAATAATTGAGATTTAAAGATATTGTATAGAGATTTGAAAAGTTGAAAAAAAGGGTTGAAAACAAATAAAATGGAATAGAATGATTTGTATGATTAGAAAGTTGAATGATTTGAAATAAAATGAAATGAAATGTGATGTTTTGGGAGGAGTTGCCAAATATGGAGTTAGTTGATCATATGTTTAGGCCCACTTGTTTACTAAAACTCTTTTAAGTAGATATATAGTTGTGTTTCTTGAGAACATGGTTATGCTTGCGAGTTGAGATATATGACTGTGCGATAATAATCTTTTTATGTGGAAACTACTTTCAAGTCCAAGAAGATAAGCAGTGCCTTATTTGGGGAAAGGATCAAATGATTCTCTCCTAAAAGTGACTTAAGTTGCAATATATTAGCATTGAGACCTCCATAGAACAAACTTTTATATTAAAATAACAATTAAGAGTACACCAAGCCAGGGAGGACTTAGACAAGCCAAATTTTTAAGAGAAAAAAGATACATAATATAAGGGCCTTTCTAGTTTCTACGATGCTCCATTTAGTGGCGTGTCAAAACAATACTAAAGAAATGAGTAGTAATGATATTAAAGCATATAGTAATAATTCTTTACATCTTTCTTATACTATAGGTAGAACACCGATTAATATGGAACACTACAAAATCAGCCTCATACAAAATAGAGGAAAACCCATGAAGAAAATGAAAACAAAGATGGAAAGTCAAAAATCCAAAAAAAAAAAAAAAACTTGAGTTGTCATTCATGTTAGTCTTAGTTGCAGCTTTCTTTTCTTCTCTTATCTTTGGTTGGGTTTAGTCGAACGTATGTCTCAGATCATGATCGTTGTTAGGAGCAGCGGCAATAACAACACTTGATCGCTTTGAGCAGATCGTTAAGCAATAATATCCTTTTTTCCGAGTGAATCCTGTTGAGTAGATTAAGGAGATAAAAAAAAAAAAGAAAAAAAAGAAAGAGATTAACATGAGAGTAATTAATTAATGGGAGGCATGCAAACGGCAAAACACCAAAAACTTATGTCTAAAATTCGATGGCACGTTCGCTCCTAATAACAAGAAAAAAACCTAAATATAGAAGACATTACATGATATGTATTTTGAGATGTCATGGAACTAAAAGACCATTTTTGTATGTATAAACGAGTGAAAATGGTGATAAGAAATAAGCTTTCTTTTTTCCTTTTTTTTTTTTGGCAACACTTCAAAAATCCACACTTAGCAAGGCTTTAACTCTGGTGGTGAAATACAAAGCCATAAGTAAGGCAAGGCTTCCACTTGGCCGTGCTTATATACATACATACATATATACATATATACATACATACATACATATATATATATATATTAGTTAAAATAAGGTTGTTATGGGGAGCTCCCTTCAGTCCAATGGGTGCGCTAAGAAAGTGGAAGGAGTTGCTCCCACGCCATGCACTTGGCCCAACCCTTGACATTTTTTTTTTCCAACCTCTCTCTCTCTCTCTCTCTCTCTCTCTCTCTCTCTCTCTCTCTTACTCTTTGATCAGTTTTTGCATGAGAAATGTCAAGGATAGCCAAAATGCATGAAATGGCAGCTCTAGCCACTCCTCAGCTCTCGGTATTGGACTAAAAGGAGCTCCTTTTGCTTCCTTTCTTTATGTGCTTTGTGTGTGTTGATTGTAGCTATATATGTGTATATATGTATATGTGTATATATAAATGCATGTCTCTCTTTTATTACTTCTAAACTAGACCACAGTGCTATATATAAAGAGGCTGAAACTGACAGCTATATAAAGGACTACAAGGAGATGTGCACTATTCCCCCTTTGCTTTATTATATGCAATTTTTTAGATGTAATTATGATAAATTTATATTATAATGTACTTAAAAATATTTCTGTTTTCCTTTTAATTACATTTATTTTTTTTTTTGATGACTTTCCTGTTTGTGTAGATGAAAATCTTTCTCTATAAATATCAATGTAAACACACTCATACATCATCAATGAATAATTAGTACGAGTATTTTCATGTTGTCTATTTTGGCATACACTTATTTATCATATTCAACATATGGAATCAAAGTGTTATAATATATCTAAAGTAGCTCTTGATTAAAAGTTATATAAAAAAATACATTATTGAGAATCTTCCAAATTAGTCATTAGTCCAGAGAATGTCATCAATTTTTCAAAAGTAATATATTGTTATTTATGTCATATTATTGAGGTGCGCCGGGCTTTTGTCCTCATTCCATCATATTCCTAACATCATAATATATTTTGGTTTTCATATGGTTTAATTATCCTGTATGTACTGTACTATTATCCTGCCTTATAGAAACACACACATACATATATATACATATATATATATATATATATATAGACACACACATAAATAACTACATATGCGCATGGTCATGATTTTTTGTTTTTTGTTTTTGGGAACACATTTTGCAGTATATTTAAATTATTTAACTACTAATTTGTTGTCCCTCGACTTCTTATTTCCGTTTCGCATATCCTTATCATATTCATATGGGTGAATTAATTAAATATGTCATTTTGAAAATGTACTGTTTTTTAAATTTTAGCTAATATTTCAGAAAATTAAAAAAATAATCATGGTTAAAGTACAAGTTGTACGGATGAATTTCATCCTCCATAATTGGAGACTTTTTTTAATGAATAGAAACGTTGGCCATATTTTTAAATCACCTAAACAAATGAGTATTTTTTATAATTTCTGAATATATATATAAGCTCTTCAACTATGTGTCTTTTAAAATCACGTACGGCGATATTCCGCAATAAATATATTAAAGTATATATTCACAAAATAGTTAAGTAGCTAGTCTAAATTGATAATGTTTACTGAAGAAGTGTGATATATTGAAGTTTGGTATTAGATATCTTTCCTTATTATGTTTGTCAATTTCATACAAATGCCTCAAGGAGTTTCTTTGATTTTTATAGTTCTTTAGTACTTACAATATTGCCTCAAACAGTTTCTGATTTTGTTTAGAATATTAGTTGTTCTAGATTCTTGTGTGCAAGGTTAACCTTCTTATGTAAAGTCCCATTAATTTGGTTGGATACAGACATTTATTTGCAAATTATTTCAACTTGTGACAGAGGAATTAATTTATGTTGTTTGAGATTATTATTATTATTATTATTATTTATTTGTGTCTTTGTCATGGATGATATCTTAATAGTTCATATCACTATCTATTACGTCAATGACTACATACGGTGATTAGAATTTGTATGCATATTTTATTCATATCTTCGAATCTACGATGAACAAATAAGAAGTTTAAATAGAGAGCATAACAATGACACGGAAACCTGAAATAATATCATATAGAGAAGCGGAGTCCAACCAAACAATTCGCACATTTTATAAAAAATCTAACTAAACGACTTTTTTTTTTTTTAATTAGTTCGGTGATTGTTCAAACGAAATTAAACCAAATCAATTGAGCAATTGAACTAAAGCTAATTCAAGTCTTAGTAAAGTACTGAGTACTGAGTACTCAAAGTAAAAAAAATTACATCACAATCTAAACTCAAAAAGAAAAATCATCATTATATCTTAAAGTACACCAAATATGAGAATACAATCTATTAATATAAAATTAAAAGATTAAGTCTGAAACGATAAATGATTTTATGAGTTAATTAATTATTAGTCGTTTATATATTTTCGTAAAATGTATTGTAGAAATATTTTATGCAAATTATATGTATAATATGCTCAATTTTTAAAGAGATTTTTAAGGATTTAGCCAAATTTTTGGTTATTTTTTTAAGAATTAGCCATAGTTTCACGAATTTAAGGAATTAGCCATTTTCGTTATGTAACAACTTTTATTACACGTGTAATAAATTTTGTTATCCGTGTAACAAATTTTGTTACGCCCAGTAACAATTTTTGTTACACAGGTAACAAAAATTGTTACACGTGTAACGAAAATTGTTACACAACGAAAATGGCTAATTCCTTAAATTCGTGAAACTATGGCTAAATTTTTGAAACATAAGCTTAAAAATGGCTAAAACCCAAATCTTCCCATTTTTAAATTTTATATATATATATATATATATTATAAAGTATGTATAGCTTGGCTTGGTTTCTGAGGAAGTCATGACACAAACTAAACAAAATCAATAAGTATTTAAAAAATTTCAAACCATATCATAACCAATAGTAAAAAATTCTGAAGCCATCTACTTGGACTCGACTAATATTATTCCCGTACACTATTGTTTAAAAATTAAAAATAGTCATTTCATTAAACCAAATATAAAGTGCATATAAGTCCGAATCGACAAAAAAAATTTAAAGAAAGTACAAATTTAAAACCCTATATACAATTGATTAAACTAGAAAATCCAAACTTAGGAAGAATATATTTACACGATATAATAAAACTTGGGTGAAGTAGAGATATAACCAAATTTACATAATAATAAGAATAAATAGTTAAAGTTTTGAAATAATTGAGTAACTCGTCAATTTGTTAATTATTTACACATATTGCTATCACTATGTAAGTAATTGAATCACTTGAGTAGTTTGTTATTTTTTTTGGAAAAATTACTTAAATGCACCATATCTTTATGCTATTGTCATATTATTTTAAATACTACATGTTTACACCCTAATCTATTAAATTACTACGTTGCACCCTTCATTTAACTCCGTTATCTTTTTAGGAAGAAAAATACTTAAATGCACCACATCCTTTGCGTTATCATGTTTAAATGCACCATATCATTTAAACACTACACGTTTGCACTTTAATCTATTAAAATTATATGAGGTTGCACCCTATATCCAACTTTTTTTTTTATTTTTACATTTTAAAAGTTGGTGTGGTCCATAGATAAACATTTTGAGATATTTTAACTCTATTTTTGTCATTGGTTGTAACAAATTATATTGACACTCAAATATTTAATTTTCCTCCATTTCTCCAAGAATATTTCAATTTATCTAGTGCGAGCGAGTGAAATTAATAGTTTCAACCAAGTAAATATTGGCATTATATATTGAAATTAATAATATGGTTGAAGCTATTAATCTCAATCGTTAGCACTAGATAAATTAAAATATTCTTGAAGAAATTGAGAAAAAATTTATATTTTAGTGCTAATATAGTTTGCTATATCCAATGACAAAAAATAGAATTAAAATATCTCAAAATATTTCTCCTTGTGTCACATCGGCGTTTAGAACGTACAAAGAATACGGAGTTAGACAGATGGTGCAACTTCGTATAATTTTAATAATTTGGGGTGCAACTGTGTAGTGTTTAAATAATATAGGATGCATTTAAACATAATAACACAAGGATGTGGTGCATTTAAACATAATAATACAAGGATGAGG
Organism: Boehmeria nivea var. tenacissima; assembly: GCA_018132145.1. Classification (NCBI taxonomy): domain Eukaryota; kingdom Viridiplantae; phylum Streptophyta; class Magnoliopsida; order Rosales; family Urticaceae; genus Boehmeria; species Boehmeria nivea. The sequence continues at coordinate 8,537,851 of CM030882.1, forward strand.
TGCATTTAAGTGTTTTTTTTTCCTAAAAAGATAATGGAGTTAGACAAAGGGTGCAATGTCGTATAATTTAAATAGATTAGGGTGCAAACGTGTAGTGTTTAAAACAATAGGGTGCATTTAAATACAATAGTACAAAGATGATTGCATTTAAATATTTTTTCCTATTTTTTTAAGAGATTGGGGAATAGAAATCTGTTGTCCTTGTGATTGTCTCATGACTGTCCCTTCCAATTACAAAGTGACAACTTATTCACTTTTTATTTAATATATTTTTAAAGACTTATCTAATAATTATAAATGTGAGAGAGACCGTCAAAGAGACAGCAAATGGGGAAAATACATTTTTTTTCTCAAGATTAAATTTTAATTTAAATTCGGTGTTAAACATTGAGTATTTACAATAATTTACTTTACGTGCAAATCTATAAGAAAAACATAATCGAGCTGTTTTTTCAAATCATTCTCCGCCAAAAGACTAAACTCTTCCAATTGATAAATTGATAGATCTTTTATTATATATATCGACCAACTTTGATATCCTAAAATCTTTCAAATATGATCCTTTTAATACCCTAAAAAAAAAAAACACAAGGTATGATCACACATAAATCACCAGATGTTAAAGAAATTCCTATGGGAGAAGAAGATAGCTAACGAATGAACCTCCCCCTTTTAAGGTGAAGAACCAAATTTAAAAAAGAAAAAAAAAAGAAAAATTTTAAAAATACCCCATTTACTTAGGGTGTTATGTCAATGTGGCCTTTATATTTCAAAACGTCTCAACTGACGCCTTAAACATTGAAAAAGTTTTAGTTACCCCCCTATACTTCAAATATGCCCCCTTTACTTAAGGTGTTGTGTCAATATGTCTCATGTACTTAAAAAAAAAATATCTCAATTAACACCCTTAAAGTCACTTAATAACCAAGACAAGTTTGAACTTTCATTACATCCCAAAAAGAAAATGCACGAAACCAACACACACATACATATACATATATATATATATATGTATATATTACAATGAAGCTTTAAGTGTTATACGTTATTTTTAGGGTGCCGATTGAGACATTTTTAAAGTATATAGGGCATATTGACACATCAACTTAAGTAGAGAGGGCATATTTGAAGTATAAGGGGGTAATTGAAATTTTTTTAATGTTTAAGGTGTCGATTGAGACGTTTTGCAGTATAAGGAGCACATTAATACAATACCCTAAATAGATGAGGTAATTTTAAAATTTTTCCCAAAAAAAAAAAAAAACAAAGACTGAAGACGAAAAAAAAAAAAAGAGAGGGAGAGACGTTAGTGTTGATTTGTTTTTTGGTTTTTCAATATTATTTTCCACATATACTTAAATGTAAATATTGAAATCACTTATTACCTCATCTAAAGAAACATAATTTGATTATTTATACTTTTATATGTATAATCCAAATGTATATACATATAGATTTGATTTCTTTGTATTTTTTCCCTATTGATTGTATTGTAGTTTTGAAGCGCATAATTGTTGGAAAGATACTGCAATATTCCCGTGAAGACCCTCATTCACAAAACAACAAACTACGTTTTTGCGACTGTTTTTTACAGTGCATTGAACTGGTCAAAGCACTTAAGACAATCTAACAGTCAATCTGCCTACTTCCTTATATATTCAGCATAAGGAAGCCAACAAGGATAGTAATATTATAACGATAAGAACATAACAATATATACTCGGGCAATTAGATTAACATAAATAATTAAATTTTGTACTTTATTTAGGGCCAGTTAAGCAATTAGCCATTTTAAAGGTGAAGTTTGAAGGATTTAGCCATAGTTTCGAGAAAAATATAACATTTTATGTTACATGTAATATATGTACGTGTAAAAAATATAACATAAAATGTTACACTTTTACACGTATATATATTGCATGTAACAAAAAATATTACATTTTATGGCTAAATCCTTAATATCGACATTTAGGGCTAAATCCTAAAAAATTACTTAAAAGTTTGGTTAAATGCCTAAAAAACTCCTTTATTTAAAGGTCTAATTAAGAAAGTAGCCATTTTACAAGTAAAGCTTGAAGCATTTAGCTCTAGAATATCAAAATTAAGGAAATAGCCATTAAATACCTTAATAGGAGTATCAATGATAATCACTTAAAAAAATGGCCAAAATCAAATAAAAAAATTTCTAAAAATTCTTTTCATTCAACTTAAAAAAGCAAACCATACCTACCATTATCAAAATTTTTATAAACTGTGATAAAATAAAATAAAAAGGCTAATTTATTAAATTTCTAAAACGATGGCTAATTCTTAAAAAAAAAGTCAAAAATTTGGTTATATACTTAAAAATCTCTTATTTAAATAAGGGAAATTATTATAAATATTTAGCTTTCAACGCTTAATTTAAATTAAAAAAAAAGTCAATATAATTACTAATTAGATAATAATTGATGGTAATTAATGAAAACGTCAGAAACATAGAGAGAGAGAGAGAGAGAGAGAGAGAGAGAGAGAGAGAGAGAGAGAGAGGAGGGGGTATAATAATGAGGTATCATTTTCATTTTTATTTCTTTTTTCCACGTCACGTTATCTTTAATTTTACCGAAACCAAATTGGAGGATGATGAGTTAAATAGGATACCAGATCTTAGTTGAGATACTATTTTCATCTCTTGATGATGAATACCTCTCTCTACATTATAAAAATAAATAAAAAAATAAAAAAGCCTAAGCAATGTATAGTCTAATTTTACAATACTTATACTAATTACCATGTAAGTACAGGCTTTTTTTGAACTTATTTTACTGTAATTTGTTAGTATTAATACTATAATAAGGGGATATAAACTCAATTTTTTAGTTATTTTTATTTTCATTGCTATTCAAACCAGCCCTTAAACATCCGTAGTACCATATTTTTACTTTGTACCAGCCAAACGTTGGCAAAGAAAAATGTCAAGCAGTCTAGTTTGGTAAACTTTGCATGCATTAAAACTATAAACATGCATGCAATATTAAACAGAACTTGGTTGAATTTTTTTGGGATGAGAACAAATTATGTGTCGCTGAGAAAGCTGGAAAAAGTATCATTTTTTTTTTCAGACTCAAGAGTGGTAGAAAATCCAGCCAATTTATTGAAGAAGCAGTGAATCAGGTAACAATTGTATGCTATTTGAGGTCACTATTGTTTCTGTTGATATGACATTGTTGAGTTCCGAGGCATTCCATAGAATATACGGTCATGTGATTTAGCATTTGTCCTTCTGCAATAGCCTTTGATTCCTCATTCTCTCTCTTATATATTTCTATACCGTATAATAAATATAAAATATAACATATATACCATAATCTCTTAATCATTGTCAATTAATCATAGCATATTATATTGTTTAACAATATTAATCATGCAAAATCCCGATCTAGATTGCTTAACCTTCAAGGAAAAATACCAATACCAATATAATGAATAATAGTCATTGTCATCTATCGATGGAGACTTAATGATGAGATATTTAAGTAAAATAATATATATGGTACGTTTATGAACTATGAAGTAACCTAAGCGAGTCGATAGAGCATTTATTGTTTGCATAATATTTTTGACAAACTATATATGTGTTTAAAACTATATTGTCTGATTTTTTTGGCTTGATCAGTGAGCTGATTCATCGTGTTCACTTTACTGTGCCACCACTTTGTTCATTGATCAAGGTATTAGAAAAAAAATATACTTTCTACCAAAAAATTTGAGAAAGCGATTATTAAAACACTCAAACTTGGACAAATTAAGTTTTAGGCTTCTTGACTAATTTACTATGTGGCTAGAAGATGGTGATAGAAATATAGCCTTTATTCACATAACATTCAAGCTTCATCGACGTGCTAACAGAGGATTTTCCTGGGAATTATCACATTATTTATTATTACAAGGATCTATTTCCCCTATGTTTAAGGATAGTATCTCGAGTTTTTTGACATTAATTGTTCTGCTTGAGGTGTGCTACGACACAATGGTTAACAGGAAAATTGTAGGAACTATAGCTACCGTGGTTTATCGAAGGTTGTTTCTCACATCCTTGTGGAACTTATGTATAGCAATCAAGAAGGCAATGGAATTTGATTGGGCAAATTTATGGATTAAATGCGATTCAATCTATTTTGTCTATGTCGTTTTACAGCATTTTTATAGTCATTTTTCAAAATAACTGTCGTTTTCTGTCGTTTCTTCAGTTTACCGTCGTTTTTTATTTTACTGTCGTTTTTCAGAATATTGTCGTTTTCATAGTATTGTCGTTTTTTCAAAACGTCGCCGTTTTCAGATTATTGTCGTTTTTAAACCCTTGTCGTTTGTCCAATTTCATTGTCGTTTTCATGTCAGAAAAAAAAAACACAAAAAAAAAAAAAACAAACAAACAAACAAACAAAGCAAACTACAACACTTACCTTGTACTATACAAAATTTCAACATATATACTAGCACCATTAAACAACCAATATCAACAAACTAATAAATAATAGCATAAATTATCTAATTATCAATACATATATAACAGATTAATAACTATTTTAAAATTAAGACATTTCGTTAACTTTTCAATACATATTCACTAAAATTAACAATAACATTTTCAATAACACTTGAACAATCCCTAAACTAAATTTTAACTAACAATAACAACACATTCACAATCTCTAACAATACACATTCACAAATTCCACAATAACAACACATTTACGAATTTCATAATATTAATACCATATTTTACAAATAGTTACAAGTACAAAACTTTGAGGAAAAGTAAAACTACAAACCTTTCAAAGGCGGACGGCGACAAAGGCGGCGAAAAACGTAGGACGGCGGGCAAAGTGTGCAATGGCAGTGGCCGAACTATAAATCTCTAAAAAAAAAAAAAAAACAACAACAACACATCAAATAGTTAAACAAGTTATGCCCTATAATCTAAATATAAAAGAGAAAAAAAGAAAATTGAAATTTGGGACATAGATGAGCAAATGAGGATAAGAGAACAAAAAAGCAAAAAAAAAAAAAAAAAGATGAAGAGATGCAAGAACGGTGGTGGCTTACCAACGGAGGACGGTGTCAAATATCGGAGATTGGCGTCCGACGACTGTGGCGAGAGAGGAGGGTGGTGGCAGCAGTGAGAAAGGAGGGCAGCGTGGTGAATTTCGGGCAGAGAGAACAGAGGAAATTGAGGCCGAGAGAAAGAGAGAAATGGGGAAAAAAGAACGCGCATGGCAATTAAATAAAATTATCAGTGACACACTATATGCTAGCCGTTGATATTAAAGTTGATCTTCGCGAACTATTGCATTTATTTCGGAATTAATACTATTTAATATTAGCATCGACGAACAAATTGTGGTCGCCGCAATATTTTCCCCGAATCGCATCTATTATCGACGACCACAAAGTGTTTGCTGATATTTTTCACTCTGGAAGGAAAATTCGCGTGGCTTCACACCAAGATTTTGATTGCTGACTCGAATAAGCAACCACACAGTAGTCGCCATGTTGTATTTTCAGCAACCACATAGTTGTCACTAATAAACTCCGCTCTACAAAAGGTAAACAATCGTCGTTTATTATCAGCGACCACAACATGTGGTCGCTGATGGTGTGGTCGTCGAAAGGTCTATTTCTTTTACTAGAGGATTAGAAACACGACATGAACTTGAAAAAAGACATGAATTTGGACAAAACAACACGATATTGGACAAAATAACAGCATGAAAATGACAATGAGGTGAAAAACGACAAGAAACCCTAAAACAATAAATAAATAAATAAAAGATTGGAAAACAACTATATAACAAAAAAAATAATTGAATAAATAGTCATTTTCTGAATTATGTTTTAAGAAAATAGTCAACGTTTCAATTAATTAAAAAATTAGTTAATTTCTTAACTACATGATAATGTGCTTTTACCTTTATGCTCTTAATTCACTTATGTATTGGAGACGATTTTTGGGCTTTCAGCTAGCAACGACATTAATCGCTGCCAAAAGTAGTTATTCTTCTAGGTAAATTTTGATTATCTTAAGTATCTATCTAAATAATACATAATAAAATCAATACCAAGTCTCGTGCACATAGAATAGGGTCTCATAATTTAAAAAATTCCAAAAAGAAAAATATCCATAAAAAATGGAGGAAAAGTGCGTGGGAATTAGAATATGTTAAGGATTACTAATTTGCATACAGTTACATTCCAGAAAAAAAAAATGCCTATAACAATTATGTCTTTTTGTTTCTTCGTAATCAAACATTAGATAAAGAATGATAAAATATAAATCGTATCACGATGGCAATTAAAATAAGTAAAATGGCAAAAGATGAAGCCATCATCAATATACAAAGTACAAAACTGAATTCGTTTATTCAGCCAAAAAAAAAAGTACAGAATTGAAATATACATATATGTGCCAATCGGATATTGTACTAGCTGATCCAAACCTCTGCTTAATTACGTAAAATTTTCAAGCTGAAACGGATCTTTAGTAAACAGTTAGAGAAAGAGAAAACGTTACTATATAGTTATAAAGTTACCAAATTTATATTCCATTTATTCTACAAAATGGATTTACCCAATTTTGCCAAGGAAAGCACAGGCAAAATTAGAAGCTACATATAATATGGCTGTGTTATTTTTTAATGAAGTGGTAAGGAAAAGTACTACTAGTTATAGTAGTAATATTATTATTAGGAAAAGTACTATTGTTAATACCCATGAAGGACGTTCTTTTAACGAAGCGGCCTTTCATTCTTGGCCTCTTCTCTGCATTTAATTTCCTAACTTCATACCTAATCTTCTTCGAAAAAAGTCGCGATCTTCGCTTCTCTCTGTACCTCGACACTCTTGCTTCTCTTCCTCCGTCGCGTCGTCCTGATCCAACAAGGCCTCTCCAATCTCCATTAATTTGCGAAAAATCGGGGTGACACATATCCTAAATATATCACAAGGAAAACCAAATATGCATGTCAAATTATGTTAATTTAAGACGTGGCAAAAATAAAAATAAAAAAATTGAGGATAAGAACTCATCATGAGATCATATGCCTTTGTAAAAAGGAGTAGCAATTATCTTTTGCGAGTGTCGAAACTCCCCACAGTTATAAGATTTAACATGACTGTAACAATTCGATTATGTTAAATTTTAATATATCGATCATCCAGAAATGTCAAATTATTATGAGTTGATTTACAGAGATCGAGTTATTGTAATCTCTGACAAATTATGCTTTATTTATGTTTAAGTTTCAGATTTCTATTACAAATACTATAGAAGTAGCACTCATGCACAAAATTATATACTTACTGAGTGAATGTTTCTCACTGTGTTTTATTAAAAATCTTCTTCAGATCAATAAATATATATATATATATATCTGTATTCAAGCATATAATCGGTGACTGATCTAGAAGTGTATGTAGTGGGGCCTAAAATTTGAAACAAACTTATATTAATGAATGAAGATATAATTTTAATGTCTTATGATTAGTATGATAAAATATGAAGAATTTTGTTAAGTAATTTAATTTTTAGATCATATTTAAGAAAATGTCGACAACTTTTCTTTTATTAAAGGAATGGTTTGATTTTTCTTAGTAGATAATATACTGTACTAGTAGACAATATACCATCTATGTTTTTCTAATTTCCTAAAAAATAGAATATTTACCTAAAAAACCGAAAGTTGTGGAGTACAATTTTTTAAAAAACTTTTGAAATTAAGTTATTTAGCTATGAACCCTCAAAACTAATTGTTTCGGCATGATAACTTCGTCGTCAATAGTAATGACAATATTCAATCGTTATATCAATATTGTAATTTTTACCTTAGATTAAAATGTGAAAGAGTTCTTGAGAAAAGCTAATTAAAAAACAAGAAATTTTTAAGGATTTAGCCAAACTTTAGACTAATTTTTTAGGAATTAGCCATAGTTTTAGAAATTTAAGAAATTAGTCATTTTTATTTTTTAGTTTATCATAGTTGATGAAAATTTTAGTAATAGTCGGTTTGGTTTGCTTTTTTAAGTTGAATAAGCCGAATTTTTGGAGATTTTTCATTTGATTTGCGCAGTTTTTTAAGTAATTATCATAGATATTTGTGTCCATTAAAGTATTTAATTAATATTTCTTTAATTTTAACATTTTAAGGCTAAATCCTTCAAACTTTACTTTTAAAATAGCTAATTTCTTAATTGACCCTTAAAACAATTAAAAGAAGTGATATAATTATTTACGGTGGTCTTTTGGCATAAGAATTGAAAATAGTTTTTAGGGCTAGAAATAGCATTAGTCAAGAAGTTTAAAAACTAATAAGATAATAACCGGTAGAAATGAAATTAATAAAAAGACAAATTAATCAATGTCAAATAAATTCAAAAAGTAAATTTTGTGGTAGAGAAAAAAAACAGAATAATTATATTATTGTAATTTTTATATAAATTTATTACATTATAATCATATTATTATTATTATTATTATTATTATTATTATTATTATTATTATTATTATATAATATATATATATAAATTTTTATTTTTCCAGTCGGGGCTTCGCCCTTAAAGGTTCCGTGACTGCATATAATGTTCAATTCACCTGGCTGATTAGAAATTCTGCTATATATGTAATTTCTCCCCTGAATCATTACTTTTGAACAAATGAATTACTATTTCATAAAGTAAATAGTTCCTAGCTTATTAGCATCTGGTTGCATTTTTTTTTCCTTTTTTTCTCGGCTAATAATTTGCAACTACAATTTAGCTAGTTGGCTATAAAACTCTCAAATAAATTGTAAATTGTAATTCCCTAGGAAAATGTTTATATATTGACTTGAAATTAATGTTATATAAAGTTTCTGTTCCTAGTTAGATTTAGTAATATCCAATTATATGTTGGCACCTTCCCAATCTCATGGATGGTTAATTTATTCTTCTACTCAATAATACTAGAAAAAAGTGGAAATAACGTTATTCAAATTTTATATTATAATTAAAAGAAATACTTAATATTTAGAGTAGTTTAAAAACAAATTAATCTAGGAAAATCGTAGAAAATTTTGTTTTTAAAGTCCAGCCCATGTTTCAAAAAATTAAAACAATAGCCGTGTTACGAATTGTATAACATAAAAGTGTCACACAAAATATAACACATCTGTAAATATTTGTAAAATATTTTGTAACACTTCAAGTTTTACTCATTATTTTTTAAAGTGTTAAATAATATCTTACAAATATTTATAGATCTTTTATATTTTGTGTGACACTTTTCTGTTATATAATTCGTAATATGTTTATTTTTTTAATTTTTTAAAACATAGGCTATCATTTAAAATAAACATTTAATTTTGGCCTATTTTTGCAACTCACCCATTAATCTATCAATTTCTGCCATCTATTTCTAATTACTTGAATATTTTAATATAATTTTGAAAAAGAACTATAATTTCTCATCACAATATTATCAATATATATAGAAAGGAGAATCACAAAAAAATTCAGAAATATTAAAGATTCAGATACTTGTTTAGTTATATAACTATTTGCTATGTCTAGTCGCTAAATAGGAAAAAAAAATTTGAAATAATTATGATAATCAAACATTTCTTCTTTTTAACAAAAACTAGAGCACATAACGATGTCACACCATGCAAAGAAGTCATTATTCTTACCATGCAGTCTGGCCAGCCGTGCTCCGGCTTGACCTCCGGCCGAATTCCGGTCGTCCACGGCGAGCCTTGGCTGGCCCACGCAGCGATGACCGCCTCGTAATTCAGCCTCAGAAGTATGTCCCTCTTCTTCATCTCCGTCGCCGGAGTCGTCGCCGGCGACAACAATTCGGAGCCAAAATTAGGGTTTTCTTGAAACCCTAGCACCGACTCATCCTCTTCAACTTTCACTCTCTGCTCCGACATGGCAGTGCTGGCACAAACTCCGCCCAAATCGACGTCGACGTCGATGTCGAAATCGCCATCTTCTTCTCTGCAGCCCTGATCAAGATCGTCCATTAATCCAAAACCTTTGACATCATGGTCAATGCAAGATTGATCTTCCTCGATCCCGGCCACGCCTAGCAAGCTCTCGACATCGGCGGCGAACTCGGCAAGCTCAAGCTCCGTCTGTAGAAACCCTTGAATCTGATGATTCAGCTCATGATCATCATCATCATCAGATTTGTGACCTAATTGAAGCTCGTGCTCGTCGCAGATGGGCATGCAAAGCCCTGCCGCAAAGGGGTCCAACACTGGGACACGGTAAAGAAGCTCGTCTTCCTCGTCGCGCCGGTCCCCGATCGGGGACCGATCTTCGCCGTTGCTCATCTCCGGGACGATAAAAGGCAGGTCAACAAGATTCAAAGCCTTATCGACGAAGACATCATCGCCGCCGTCCTTGGCAGCCAGTTGCTGCGCGGCAGGCGCGGCCTTGGTGTTGTGCCGCGGGGTTCGCGCCTTTCGCGTGAGCCCTCGGAGCCACTTCGGCGAGGACTCGTCCTCGCCGCAGACGCTTGTGGAGCCCTTGAACGAGGAGGTGAGGAGGCGGACCCTCTCGTGGCTGCTGGCGAGGCGGTTGGCGGCGTGGACGGAGGTGTCGCAGGCCTGGCAGAGGAAGGCGTCGTCGGCGGCGCAGAACCAGCGGGCCCGCTTCCGCAGGCAGCTGTCGCAGGCCCGAGCGGTCTTGCCGCCGACGGCGCTCACCGCCTTGATCTTCTCGCATATCATGTTTGTGTCGCGGCTCGTGAATTATTAAGCAAACTAACGCTCGCTCTTAAATTGGTTATTCACATGAAAGAAAGAAAGAAAACAAGAGTGACAAAACTCCCAAAATGGTATGTAATTGTATATATGTGTGATTGATTACCAAAAAGCTCATGTACTATGGTAAAGAATTTTTTCAAGGGTTTGTACATTCATATATACTTAGAGACACACAACATAAAATGGTTCAATTATTTGTGTGGGGACTTTTAGAGAGAGAGAGAGAGTATTTTGGCGCTATTTGGTCAATTGGTCTTTAGGCCCCAATTGGGTGATTGCTTTTTGTGGCTTGCGAATTGCGGCAAATAGGAAGGAGAGGTTAGTGGGACCCACAAAATGGTCTTATCCAAGTGCTCATTGGCTGAGGGCTTCAAGTTGATCTTTTTCTCTGAATTATGATTGGCTGGGTGTCTAATGAAGAGGATTCCATGTGGATCCTTATGGGATTATGGGAAAACGGCTCTCTCTCTCTCTCTCTCTCTCTCTCTCTCTCACTGTCTCTGTGGGGAAAATTTATGAGTAAGACATTATTGTTGCTTTGTTTCAATTATTCAACTATATTGCCATTGGACCTTTAAAAACATTTGTTTTGTGTGGTCCCCAGAATTTGATTACTATCAACTCGACAATTACCATTTCTCTCTTCTCTCAATGCAAAAAAGCATTGTGGTCCAGATGTGTTATGATCTGAGTGGCTTTGTAGAAAAGAAAAGGAAAAAAAAAAAAAAAAAAGGTAGGGACTAACTGACTGACTAAGTGCTAAAAAGAAGGAAATGGCTTTTTGCTAGACAATATAATGGTACGTTTCGGGTCATTGCAGGGTCCAATTCGTTAGTTTTCTACAGTTTTATTTTTTCAATTAAATCTAAACCATACATGCGCATGGCGGGTCCTACGAGTTCGTATAAAAAAATACTAAAGAAATAAATGAAAATTTGTCTTTGTGGGGGGTCCACCTCTAAATCTGACGTGTGGCTGTCTTGAAGTATGCAGTAAATTGACATACTGGTAATTTTTAGGCCACTAGTGCATATATATGAGAGATTTCTTGTATAAATTAATTAATAATTATTTCTTTTTTTTTTTTGCTTAAAAAAAATTATTTCCTTGAAGCAAATATGTGTTTGAGATTTGTTATAGTCTTATAGATGTAATTTCGTAATACAAAGGATTCTATGAAAAGAACGAATGTCAACTTATAACACTTTGAGTTATTAAAATTCCCAAAAATATAAAAGTTAACAACAAAAAAAAAAAAAAACAATTCTCAAAATTTTCCCTTATTTTTTGTATTTTGGCTTCAAGTGTAATCTCCAAAAACTATAGTTTTTTATTTCCAAAAACTAAGTTTGGCTGTGATATTAGTGTTATCGCTGTTTCAAACTCTTGTGTACTTTTTTATTTATTTATATTAATTAATAATAGGGTGAAGTAGGCAAATATCCAGAATTTATATAATAATAAAAATAAATACCCAAATTTTTGAAGTAATTGAGTTTCTAGTCAATTTGTGAATTACTTGCACATGCTTTTGGTAACAAAGTGAATTACCACGACTTAGCACTGTGTAAGTAATTGTATCTTTTGGATAGTTTGTTACATTTTTCAAAAGATTGGGTAATAACTTACATTAAGTTTTAAAAATTGAGTATTCACTATAATTTCTCTTAATAATATCACGACTTTTTGGACGAAGGCTCATGAGATGGTCAACTTAATTGGTAAGTTTCTAAATTTTTAAGTATGTGCCAATCTAGTTAGGAAATACTTCTGTAGAAATCGTTCATTCAAAAGAAAATGTTAAACTCCCAACTTTGGGGGTTTTTTTTGCCCCCACTTATTATTACGTTAGTAAACATTGGGAGATAGAGTTAATTACTATCCAAAAGAGTGGTTAGTAAAATATTTGAATTTTAGGATCATCCCTCACTGATAGAGGGCATGATCAAAGTTCAAACTCTCGCAGTGCTCAAACAAATAAGAATATACATAATTAAGAAGTGAGGTGTCATTCTCTCTCATTTGGCCTTTTGTTATTCAAATAAATGAGTGTAACTGAGAAGTAACATCTCACTCTAATCTTTTTTTTTTTTGAATCATTTTTTTTAATCACACTCTAATCTTATCGGCCCTTTTTTCGCAAAAAAATGAAGAGTAAATATTTGGTAGTTACAAATATTTGATAATGTATTGTATCTTTACATAATGTTGGATCTATCCATGTATGGTATGTTCGTTATTTTTTTTATTTTTTTATTAATGTCTCAAAGTTATTACACATTTATTTATCTAAATACTCAAACTACAGGAATCAATTTAATTTTTCTTCTATCTCTCCAACAATAAAACTAAAAAACGTGCAACTGTAAACATTAACTACTAATTATCATTTGAGCTACACTCTTAAGACTCAAACTATGATATAATTTAATAATTTTTTTGAATGAGTAGTAGAAACGTAATACACTGATAATGTAATTCTATTTTAAAAAATATTGTGCAAAGAAATAGAGGTAAAGTAATTCTACGCCCCCCAATAGTATTATTATGGATTACATAAAAGTAATTCTTTTTTCAAAATATGATTTCACTTAAAAATTCTAGAGTGAGTAATGTGATCTTTTTTATTAGTGATATTAACTTACTAATTCAATACATTTCGAGCTCGACGAATGCAAAATTCTCAAACCTTTGTTATAATAATGTTTTTTTACTGAGTGTAGGTTTATTTGAAAAGTTTTGGCAACATACCAAGACAAAAACAAGGCAATATAGAGCATGGGACATAAGGCAAAAACTCACTGTTACTTTCTATTTGGATGACATGAAGATTTTCAGTACTTTTGTGTCGCAAATTTTGTATCAACTTAAAGTAACGAAAAAGTTATGTCATTTCAAAATCAATGTACAGCCGAGGCAAAGTTGGCGCATGCACCTCCTAAGGCAACAAGAGCAACGGGTTTGGTATGTCTTCCCGGTGCCCCGCGCCGAGTACCACCTACACTACTAGAAAAGAGGGCTTCGGAGAGCAGGGTATCCGCGATTGACAAAAGCAGTCGCGAAAATGAGTATCCCCGAATGATATCAAATAAATTTAATCGCAGAAAATTATAATTGGGCGATTATTCTTTTTTCTTTCCACTACTGATTTTATTCTCGTATTAGTCGCAAATAATCATAAAAAGGTGCAAAGTGTTGGTGCGTTTTGGCAGGTATTTTTCGCGACTGACTTATTAGTCGCAAATATTAAATATCAGTCACTGATGTTTTAATATCAGAATACTCCAAAGTTATTTCGCTAGTTCCAGCGAAAACTGTCCGCGATTGAATGATCAGTTGCGGAAGCTAAAAAAGTTTCTCACAAAAATATTAACGCCATAATTTTATCTTTCTACGACATATTAAGCATTTCCAAAAAGAGTTATCAGCGATCGATTTATCAATTGCAAAAAGTATTTGACAAACAAAACGACGTGACTGGACAACTGGAAAAGAAATCTTCCCCGACTGATATATCAATCATGGATACCTTTATTATCCGCGACTGCTTGTTCAGTAGCAAAAACGTATAACTGTTGATGGATGAAAATTGATGCCACCTTTTTGCATGCCCTTTCTCAGTCGCGGATAACACTATCCACGACTATTTAATTAGTCATGGATAATTTTAATTTGCGTATATCATTCAGCACCCTCTCTCTCTCTTCTCTCTCTCTCTCTCTCTCTCTCTCTCTCTCTCTCTCTCTCTCTCTCTCTCTCTCTCTCTCTCTCTCTCTCTCTCTCTCTCTCTCTCTCTCTCTCTCTCTCTCTCTCTCTCTCTCTCTCATGTGATGTCAATTTTTCCTATTGGGATGGATCTCCGTGGAGATCTGCTTCATTTATTTAGAGGTAGAGAGTTTAATATGGAGAATATAATAGGTATGGAGGTGAAATTTATCCTCCAAAACTAAATGAAGCGGGGATATAGGGAATACTATTTGCCCCATGAAACTCCATATACTTATGTATTTAAAAATATAATTTTATAGTTCACATCTAATCATATAATTGTTTTAGAATTTCTTCTTATTTATCTATTTTCAATCAAATTTAAATTTATCTATTTGCTAGCAAACAACAAAATTATTTATATCAAATAAAATTCAGCTTAATTAAGTTTTGCAAAACTTATGATATATTATTGATTATTTTACAATTAATGTATTTTAGAAATAATTTGTTTAGTCGTTAATGGAGCAGAGATGGATGTAGGTCATCCAATGGAAATTCTCCACCTCCATCCTAATATAATTTAGATGGGGATGGAGCAGGGATAAAGAATGGTTTTACTCGTAAATATGGAGCTAGATAATAAATATCCAGCCCCATGGATCTCCATTGACATCCCTATGCCCGAGCCCCCGCCGCCCGCCTACCTCCTTCGCAATCCTCCTCTGACCGTTCCTTCTGCCCGCCGCCCTCCTTCGCTATGCCCAAACCTCTGCTGCCACCGACTCTCTTTGGCTTCGCCCAAGCCTCCTCCACCGAGCCTCCACCTTGGGTACCATTTACTTGATTTTTTTAATTCATTTTACATAATTAGTTTATAAATTGACATATTGTTTCGATAAAAGATGAATTGTTTTAGGGACGCATCCCAACGATGTTGGCATACGTATGAGGAAAATAGGCTTATAAATTGACATATTGTTTACTAGTTGTATGTTTACAAAATTTTAACATTTGTTATACATAATAAGTGTTGATTTTGACATGCAATGTGTAAGATTCATATTAGTATGTTTGGATTCCAATAAAATAGAAGTGTGGTTTTGTAGAACTTTCAAACACTACAAAAACAACGTGAACATAGAAAAACGACAGCTAAACAACGTGGAAATAATAAAACAACATAATTCTGGAAAAACGACAAAAAAATTTATAACAACATAAATGTAGAGAAACGACAGTAAAATAAAAAACGACATAACTTTATAAAAATGACATAAGTATAGAAAAATGATAGGAAATCAAAAAACGACAATAAAATAGAAAATCGACAAATTAGATGCATTATAATTAGTTATTACAGGAAATTGAGCATATTAGATGCATTATAATTAGTTATTATAACAAAATTTAATTTATAACAAAATAGTGTTTCGTTTTATACATATGTGTATATATATAAATCAATAATAAATATTGATTTTATAGAAAAATATTATATTATGTTTATTTTGGTAATTATACAAATTCACAGCAATTTTACTAAACGCCTAAATAGTAAATACTGTTTTTGCTATAAATAAAAATTTTAAAAATGCAATTTACCAAACGCTTGGCTTGCTTATATATAGCTTCAGCAACTATTTATTCAGTACAACTTACAGTGCTTCTTTCTTTAGTACAACAATGTCAAACTAGCACAATATATAGTAGAAAAAATTACAATATAAGGTAATCCTAATACCGCTTAATAATCTATGCCCAAATAGTATACTTTTTTTTTTTTAATTTATGCTTTATGTTTGTAATGTAAAATTTGAGACATAAATAAAAGTGCAACAACAAAAAAATATATCAATTAATGTGCTAAATGAGGAGCATTCCTCAAAATCATCCTAATATAATTGCAATTATATGTTACCCGTATATATATATATATATATTAAGAAATATAAATTTTCCAAGACATCATCTAATTTGAAATGTCTCAAGCTTCATGAGTTGGGTTTATTACACGACGTACCTCTCTGCATTGTTTGAAACGATCCTGTTTCAGTTCCTCAATCCAAAATTTTTAAAATCTTGATAGAAAAATTAGTCACAATTTTTTGTCAAGTTTTAATAGAGTATTCATAAAGAAAATAAAATTGGATGATTTCATATATCATATACTAATTTAAATACATTATGAAACTTTGTCATCAAAATAAAATTTGATCATAGGGTCAAAAATATATGATTTAGCCCAGGAGTTTTAACAATTAACGGGCTTGGGACACGTGGCAAAAACCCAACAAAAGCAATTCGAGATGTACAGATTGTTCTTTCAAAAAAAAAAAAAAAAAGATGTACAGATTGTTGCTCTCCTATTTCTATGGAACAGTCCTTGACTTTCGTCGAAGTTCAACGGTGCAAGAGATCACAAAAATACCAAAAACAAAAAACAAAAACAAAAACAAAAACTAAAAAACAAAACAAAACAAAACAAATCTTAATGAACGTAAACGGTTTCATGTCTCTTTCTCTTCCTTCTCAGGTTAGCTTTTGTTGCGCTTCTTCTTCTTCTTCTTCTTTCTCAGTTATCTTCTTTGAATTTGATTATTTGATTATATTGATTTTCGCAGTTATTTGGAATATTCTTTAGGAGTTTATTTTATATTTTCTTAATAGGGAAACTTTTATTTATTTATTTATTTTTACATCTATGCGTATCATTTTTTTATATCTGCAGTGATGTTTTTTTTTTTTTTTTCCTTGAGATATAGCTTCTGAAGCAAACTCATTATCAATGATTATTTTCAGTTTCGTTTTCGTATTTTTATATCAACTTCTTCCTTCCATTATGAAATCCAGACACGTCCTTAAGATTTGTTGAGACTTTTTTTATTGTTTATATATATATTTTTTGTCTATATATGGTTGAAGAATTTGTGAGCATTTCAATTTTTTTTAATTTATTGTAGTATTATTGATTGAAAGGGCTTTTCGCAAACTTTTGCTTAAAATCTCACAATATATGCATAATAGAATTCTACAGGAATGATATTTCTTAGCCCAGAAGAAACTATTTTCAAACTACGTTGTAACATTGTTTGAACTATCATGCAATCTTTTCACCATTCTTGATCACCAAATATATTACTATTCAAACTATTACTGATCACCAAACTTTGAAAGCCTAAAACTAATATAATGTCCTGCTCGAAGCTCGATTCATTATACAATCACATCAATATTCCTTTTTTTTTTTCAAATGACTTAATTGGAAAACAAAAAAATGTTTGTAAATCTGCAAACCTAAAAAGAAAAAAAGTGTAAGTCCTAAATAATAAAACTAAATCAGAACCACCTTATTTATCTCCTAAAATACGTATGAACCAGAGAAAACTAACAAACATTATACAATCATAATAATTAGGGTGTGTTTGTGGGGGAGATTTTGAATTACTCCAAACACGGCCCAGCAAAATATTCAAAAAAAAAAAAAAAAAAAAGCCAAACTCCTACCTCTTTTCCTCTCTCTCTTTTTTATTCCTCCAAATGGGAAAAACTCTCTCAAACACCTTACTTTACATATACATCTTCTCATTCCTCATCATGAGTAGAACCATAATAAATAACCCTTTTGATAAAGAACAAACTTGGACCCATATATACACAAATATTACAAGACTAAAAACTCTCTCTCTCTCTCTCTCTCTCTCTCTCCAAAAAAAGGAGAATTGAGGGCAATCAATCAGTTCACATCTCAAGCCACAGCCGAGCCGCCTTTGCGGGCCGAGGACGACGGCGGCGTCGGCGTCGGCATCGGCGGCACCAACAAACCCCCCGCCGCCTTGCCCTTGCCAAACTGCTCGTCTTGGATCACAGGGTTTGAGGCCCAGCTTGGCGGAGATCCACAGAAATATGGTGGTGGTGAAGCCACTTGATTATTATTGCTCATCTCTGGGCTTTTTCCCTGATAATTGAAATTGGTTTAAGATATCAACTTTATTTTTTTTTCTTAATATGGTTTGATTTGAAGATATGGATAATAGATCTCAGCTTTTGAGGTCAAACGCTATAATAACCTTTAACCACCAATTGGGCAAGGGAAATTTAGTGCGATAAAAAGCATAGATCTGGCACTGCCTTAGAGAATCTTCACTTTATTTTTACACTCTTAAAAAGAAAGAATAGAGTCATAGACCATTGCTTTTTAAAAAATAAAAAAATTCTATACAATTGTTCTTGTTCAATTTTGATAACAAAAATTTTGTCGAAAATAATTTGATAACAAGAAAAATTAAAAGCAACAAAACCTCGATTTTTTTTTTTTGCTTTTTTTTTCTGGTACGGAATCGTCCATATAAGGACCAAAAAAAAAAAAAAAGACTCTTAACAGCAAAAAAAAAAAAATGGATGTGAATTTTTTTAATTGGAAAACAAAAAATGTTTGTAAATCTGCAAACCTCAAAAGAAAAAAAGTGTAAGTCCTAAAATATATAACTAAATCAGAACCACCTTATTTATCTCCTAAAATACGGATGAACCAGAGAAAACTAACAAACATTATACAATAATAATAATAATAATAATAATAATAATAAAGAAACAAATACGATTAACCCCTTAATTATCTCCTAACCACATAAATGTCACCTCCTAAGGCCTAAGCACACAAAATCACAAATTTGTCTTTCAACATTTATAGATCAACAATGCGATTTTATTTTCTTAGTATGTTTACTTTTGTTTTTAATTCAGCAAATTGATTTCTCAAGTTATGTTTGTTCACATACTTTCTTTCACCTAATATAAGAAATATTCTTATTAGACTACGAACCTTTTTCTTTTTCTTTTTTTTTTTCCAGATTTAGAGCTAGAGAAACTGCAAATTTTTTTTTATTTTATCATGAATTCGACAACTGAAGAACAAGGTAGAAACTCGAATATAGCTTCTAATAGGGACAATTCTATACAAACTATAAAAATTAGAGTCAGAGCTGAAGGTAAGGAATTAGAAAGCCCGAGGAGCGATACCGATAAATTCGAGAGCCCTCGGTTTGGCACGTATAATTCTCCGTTGTCGGAAGAAGAGAAGAGGAAAATATGGAACGAGTCGAAATTCCAGCGCACCCTGCGAAGCCCCGTTCTTTCAGGTATGCTTCTTCATAGCTCAACAATTTGACATTACGAGTCTTAGTACGTATTTTGCTAGAAATAGGTGAATTTCCTGCTCCACAGAACCTTCGGGCACGTTAACACATCACGTCGGTCACAAGTTCCACGAGGTGTTTCAGATGAAACAAGGACGGTACATGGATCTCCCGGCTTCCAAAATCTCGGAGATGATGAAGTCAAATAACTTAGATGTATGTTCCTCTATCAGCGCCTTTTTTATTGCTCGAATGGTTTCTCTTCGCGAGCTCTTCAGTTCAATGCGTCTTTAATGCATTTCCAGCACCTCTTGTTGCAGAACGCTCCAACGCAGTCGCTTCTGAGCGTCGTGAACGGGATTTTAGACGAAAGCGTCGAGAGGAAGAACAGTGAAATACCTCATGTATGCCTCTTCCGGAGACCACATCTAGCTTAAAGTATTAAACATACTTAAAAGAATGTTTTTGTATCTATACACATTTTTGTCAAATATGTGTAATTTATTTCTCTACCTAAAAGGGTTTTCCCTGATGTTGTCTCTGTTGATCAGCGTGTGGCGTGCTTGTTAAGAAAGGTGGTTCAGGAGATCGAAAGGCGTATATCGACTCAAGCAGATCATTTGAGAACCGTAATATTATTTGTTCGAAAGCAATGGTCACTTTTTATGTTTTTATTTCGCAATGTTCTTCATCAATGTCATAATTGATTCTTTGGCCTCCAGCAAAATAACCTTTTCAAGGCCCGGGAAGAGAAATACCAGTCTAGGCTCCGGGTTCTCGAAGCTCTTGCCAGCGGGACTAACGATGAAAGCGAGGTATGAGAAATGTCTTAGTGAACAAGGAATTTTATCTTAAGTACTTAAAAAATATCCATTTTATTAAATTACCTTTTTTTGTTACAGATTGCTATGAATCAGCTTCACAGAATGAAGGTACAGCATAGACACAATGAAAAATACATACCTAATGTTTCATTTATGTCACTCTGTCCAATTAATGAATTTAATATGAACTTGTTATGAGCAGAATGAGAGGATCAATAGGGAAGAACAGAAAAAAGTTGATGATGAAAATGTCATCAGATTGATGAAAGAGAAGGAGCAAAGTAATCAAGAAATTTCGTCATTAAAGCAAGAGTTGGATGTAACCAAGAGGAGCTATGAACTGCGCTGTTCGGAATTGGAAAAGGAAGCAAAGGGTACTAAATCAAAGCTTGAAGAGAAGTTACAAAAACTCGAGAGCCTCTTGGATGACTCGATGAACAAGGTCAAAGAGCTCGAGGCGAATTCCGAGACCAAATGCCAGAGCTGGAGTAAGAAAGAGAACACATACCAAAGCTTTATGGAATTTCAGTTCGATGCACTCAAGGTATTTCGATAATAGTCTTGTGATTATCGGCTTTAATTATTCAATTTTAACATCGATTTTCGTTTCAAATACTCTGTAAACTTACAGGAGTTAAGGTCATCTTCTGATTCCATCAAGCAAGAAATTCACAAGGCAAAACAGCGCTACGCAGAAGAAATTAACAGCTTAGGTGGGAATAGTTTTCTTCAAAATCATATCGTCTTTTGACGAAAAATTCTCATGAATCGTGACTTTGCTGTTTAGGTGGAAAGCTTAAAGCATTAGCCGATGCAGCTCAGAACTATCATTCGGTTCTTACTGAGAATCGGAAGATGTTCAATGAGCTTCAAGAGCTTAAAGGTGCCCCTGCTTATTTACTTCTAGTTTCTGTAACTCTATATCTACATGGTATTTGAATTTACTTACCTACTTTCCTTTTACAGGAAATATTAGAGTTTATTGCCGGATAAGGCCATTTCTTCCGGGACAAAGAGAAAGAAAGACAATTATAGAAAACATCGATGAAAACGGAGAGTTGCTTGTCGCAAACCCGTCAAAACCTGGGAAAGAGGGCCAGCGGTTGTTCAAATTTAACAAAGTTTTCGGTCCAGTTTCAACTCAAGGTCTTCTTCTCGATATTTCGTTTTCTTTGAATTTGCTCGTCTAATAATACATAGTTTCGATAGCATCTCGTATAACTCTTTTGAACCTTCGACAGCTGAGGTATTTTCCGATGTACAACCATTGATACGATCTGTTCTCGATGGATATAACGTGTGCATATTTGCTTATGGTCAAACTGGTTCAGGGAAGACCTACACAATGGTATAGACCCTCTTTCAATGGTTTGCTGATTCTCATATGTTCTAAGTATTGAAGTCAATATGTTTCTAATTACTTTGTTTCAGACTGGTCCAAATGCAGCAAATGAAGACAATTGGGGGGTTAATTATCGAGCGCTAAACGACCTTTTCAGCATCTCTCAGAACAGAAAAAGCTCTATTACATATGAAATTGGTGTTCAAATGGTTGAGATTTACAATGAGCAAGTGAGAGATTTGTTATCAAATGATGGTCCTCAGAAGAAATATCCTTTTCTTTTACTCTATGTATAGTGTTTGATCTTTCCAAACTGTTTTTGCTTCATTGAACATGACATTTTCTTTGGAGTGAATATGTAGCTACTAAAACACTTTCAAGATTATCAATCCATTGTTTCCCTTGATTTTCGCACACTCGGAATTATGACGCACTCTCAACCCAACGGATTAGCGGTGCCTGATGCCAGCATGCACCCAGTGAAATCAACCTCAGATGTTTTGGATTTAATGGATGTTGGATTGAAGAACAGATCTGTTGGCGCAACTGCACTAAACGAGCGTAGTAGTCGCTCGCATAGGTTTGTAAATCTAGCCGCTACAAAAGATTTCTATCTTCATATGTGAAAATTAGGTTGTGTTGTAGTGTATTGGAGAAAGTATGATGTACAACAAAGTATGAAATGGTATCAATACTATGCAGCTTTCTGTTGGGTTGTGATTTTCATTTAGACATGTCTTTACAGTTGCGTCACCATTCACGTTCGTGGGTTGGATTTGAAGACCGGTGCTGCATTGCACGCTAATCTTCATCTAGTAGATCTTGCCGGGAGTGAAAGAATAGATCGATCGGAAGTAACTGGAGATCGACTTAAGGAAGCACAACATATAAACAAATCACTATCTGCTCTTGGAGATGTCATCTTTGCTCTGGCACAAAAGAGTTCTCATGTACCGTACAGAAATAGCAAGCTCACTCAAGTACTTCAAAGCTCTCTGGGTATTTCCTTGATCCCATTTTCAACTCGTAAAAATCTTGCTTGAGTTTATTCCTATCTCGGCTTTATATTTTCTTAATGATTTACAATGTTTTCTTAACTTTTGTATGATAGGAGGACATGCAAAAACACTAATGTTTGTGCAGCTCAATCCCGATGTTAATTCATATTCTGAAACTTTAAGTACTTTGAAGTTTGCCGAGAGGGTCTCTGGAGTTGAGCTTGGTGCCGCGCGAAGCAACAAAGAGGGACGGGATGTTAGGGAATTAGTGGAGCAGGTTCTTTATTTTTCATTCACTTGTTTCCTTTTTTTTGTTACATCGTTTCTTCATTCTTCGATATGACTATAAAGTTTATGAGATTTAATTCGGAGTTACTTCGAGGACTAAACATTTTAACAGATCACATCGGATTTTCAATTTAGACTTCCCTTATTGAGGAGCTAAAAACTACTAAAGAAATGGTCTATTAGGCACCATGGTTATAGTCCTATAGAAGCTTTAAGTCTATAGCAATTTGGCATCACATAAAACTTCATGAGGAAATAAGAGAATTTTTAATTCAAAGAGCATTTGAAATTAAATCAGCAAATCTCCTTCATTTGGATAAGATGTCAAAATAAGTTAGCTTTAGTTTCCTTTTTTGCAGCCATGTTTGTTATGGCTAATTTCAATTTGTTTTAGTATTTTGGTCAATTTTAATATTGAATAAGTTGATGTTTCAATATAGTTAAAGCCAATCAAACATCAAACATTTGCTAAGAAGTGAATCAAAGTTGACCCTTCAGGTGGCTTCTCTGAAGAACACTATTGCCAAGAAGGATGAAGAGATTGAGAGGCTTCAACTTCTCAAAGATCTGAAATACTCATATCCTGGACCTGACGGCGAGAGACGGGGATCAAGCTCATCGCTCAGGTCCAATTCTCCTTCCTCGAGCAAAGAGTCCGCGGCAGGCGCTCCTCAGAAAAGCCAAACCCCGTCAAGCGGCAAAGGCTCGGGACTTACTGTGAAAGCCGCTTCCAATCATGACAACTCTTCGGAGTACAGCGACAAGCGCTCTTCTGAAGAAGCTGACTCTCAGTTGTCTGCAGAGGAGGATCTTAAGCACCAAAACGACGACATAGGTCAGAAAAATCCTGCAGATGAGCATGATGATCCTGAGATGTTAGGATTTGGAGATAATGCAGATTGTGAGGAGAGGTTAAGTGACATTTCTGATGGTGATCTTTCTGTCGGAACAGAATTAACAGATGGCTCTATAGAGAATGCGATGCTCGCTGAACGAGGCGCGAAGCCTAATAAATCAGATAGGTGAGGATTGTTTTTTTGTCAATGACTTTCTATGGTAATATGTTTGGATAGATATCCAAATTGGTTCAGCTTAATGAGCAATAATTCTCTGTTTAAGCCATTATTTTTGTCATTTTTTGTCCATACAATTTCAAACTAATTGTGCTCATATACACACAACCGTTGTGCAACATTGAGTGTTAAAGATTACTCTTATGCTAAACTCAATTTTTTTTACAATTCAGGCCTGAAACAATAGCTAGAATTTCTCGGCCAATCCCCCGAAAAACCGAGCAAACAACCTCAACGACTTCGCCATCGTCGAAGGGCTCTTTGAAGGTGTCAACAAGTATGTAGTTAGATCATAATTATTGCATCCACATTGCTTGTCATACTTAACATGATTAATTTGACCATTAAACAAGACTGACACTAAATAGTAATGCTATTCTATATACCTTCCCAATGTTTTGCCATGATTTTTCAGGTATCAAAAGAGTTTCTAGTGCCAACACTATTTCAGTCAAGCCTCCCAGCAGAAGATGGCAGTAAAATTGAAGGCGGTTTATTTATAACCAATTTTCCCTCTTAATGACGTTCACAAATCACTAATATCATAGATACATTTATATATTGTCTTTTTTTTTTTAATCAAACTTATTGTTGTTTTTTAGTAGCTTCCCACTTTACTTCGTTTGTAGCTCAAGCTGCAAGTTTTGTATTAACATTGTGGGGGCCAAAAAAAAAAAAAAAAGAAAAGAAAAGAAAAATTAACTTGTACAAGTCACTTTTTTTTTATCTCTTATAATAAACATGTAATTATATTTTTGTGGAATGCATACAAGAGCATATCTCCCATGCTTTATGAAAATATATATATTGCTGAATGGATTGGAGACAAGTGACATTATTTTCGTAATTGCAAGAAATAAAATCTTGGGTATTTTGGTGAAGTTACTATTTAATTCTTGAATTTTGAAAAATAAAAAGATTCCTTATTTTGATTAAGTCAAGTGTTTAGGCGTTTTGTTAGAAAACATGTCTGAAATATCGTCACTTTCTTAGGCCACAAGTGACTCATTCAAAATAGCTATTGGTTATCTTAGCAAAGAAAAACAGGTAGTGCCTTAAATGACTTTTAATAATCAAACATTGAGATTTTAATAAAATCAAAGTGTTTAGACTATTGAAAAACTATGTAGGAAACCAAAATTTCAAAATAAGTCACGTTTATATATAATTATTATCGGGTGTACCAAAATCTTAGAATACATATTATGCATTTGACTTTATCCAATTTCAGTGACCATAATCTTACAAGAAACCTTAAACCTTAATATTTGACACTCAACCAAATTGCTGCTTGTTTTACTTTTCCTTCAATAATTTTTTGTCAATTTTCATTTGCTATTTCATGTTAGTCCTAACTACTAAATTCCTAATCCAAGATAATGAAAGGAAACGAAACGAAATGATACATATGTAGCGCCCCAGAAAGAGGAAAAAGAGTTAGAGTAGGTAACAGACAAAATTTAGCTCAAATAATAATAATAAATATATATATATATATATATAACCTATGGTAATTGCTCATAACAATTTCATTAAGGGGCCTATTTGGTTTCTCGCCGTTTCTTAACAATGATTCAAATAAATAACTGACGTTTTCAAAAATAATGAAATTCGTCATCGAGCCAACAATTTAAGTGCAAGCTGACCAAGATACCCCTCAAAAGAAAACTTAGAGGACTATGGTTATGGCAAATTTGACTTCCCAAACTTCAACTTCGGTCTTTTCCTCTTTTTCGTCGATCGTTCTTGAAGAAGGTTCTTCGAACTACATATATCATGAGTCTATCAAGTTTTTCTCATCATCAAAGATTGTATTAATGTTATCGTATTGGCATTTTGTTTAGTAAAATTATTAGATAATATCTTGCTCAATTGTGCAAATGATTTTTGTACAGTTTCGGAACTTGGTTGAAGGATAGGTGTTGCTATTGATGTTGCAGTACTGTCTATGTTTGGCAGTTTCATTTCAAGAAACTAACAAATTCAGTTTTTGTGCAGATTTGATTTTATTTGCTGCCGATTAATAAAAGGAATCATTCCTTTTATTTGTCGGGCTAATATTCTATCTTTATGGTGGTTTTTAACCAAGAGATTAAAACTAAATTTTTCTCTCAAATGAAGATTCTTGTTTGGTAACTTCACTATATATTGCTCATGTAATATTCAGAATAGGTGGATGCAGAGAGATAGAGGAGATTGAGTGCATTTCATTGTATTGTGAGCTTTTGAGAGTTTTAATTCATGTGCTTGGGAAATTTGTGAGTGTTTTACACAGTTTTGTGGATTGTAAGAGGGGATCTCATCGGGTAGTTCACTAGGTTAACGGGGGTGACAACGGAAGAGAATAGGAGGGGAAAGTCCACTCTTATATAAGTCCGGATATTCTCATTTGAAGATTTACTAGTAGATCGTTTTCGTTTGGCTGTGGCCATATAGACGTAGACATAGCCAAACTGCGTTACTAATTTTTGTGCCTCGCTTAGTTTATTTTCTGCATCATTTCGTTATTGTTCCTCACGTATTTTTTCATCTCTCTCATACCAATTGAAAGAATTGTTTTGTTAGTCGGTGTTCCTTCCAGTGTTTGAAAATGGGGCAGTTAAATTTGAAGGTGAAGGTGATTTGTTGGACAAACAATTTTTGAATTCTCCGTCTCATATATTACATTTTTTAGAAGACAAATATGATTTATTATCAATATTTTGTACTATCACCTATCAAGATACAACTTACGTAGAATTATCATGTCTTACTGCAATCAATCAATTAAATTTGTTTGATGCCATAATTATTAAAGATTTTTATGTGAAATAATCATCCATTTATGTTAGTTTTAAACATCTAGTCTATGTTTGCTTTTATTAGTAAAATAGTCATGCATTCGTGCTTGAATTTTTGAAACTGCAGTAATTAGTTTTTTTAATTTAGTTTTTATTGTTTGTTGCATAAAATTTTGTCTAAAATTTTATCACAAATTTTATTTATTTGGTCATAAAATTTTAGATATTGACATAATGGCTATTTTACCAAAATTTTAAAACGTGGGCTATATTTGTAAAACACATATTGAAACATGGCTGAATGATTAACTGGCCCAATTATTAAAGGTATATATTCACATTGAGAGTAATATATTAATGCCACGATAACATTTAAAAAATAGAAGTATTTGATAGTACTGTTATCGTAACATACTATAAAGTAATTCTTTATCCTTTATCTCATATGATATATATACACTGCACTACCCTATTATAAAACTAGTGTTTCTATCATTATGGTTGACAAAAGAAAAAAAAGTCGTAATATGATGAAATTACAAACTTATGACATCAATATTCCAAACCATACCTAAAAAAAAAAAAAAAAGAATTTTAAAGAAATAGTCATTTTCAAGTTGGTGATTTTAGAAAATAGTCAATTTTTCAAAATTTAAGAAAATAATCATTAATAAATTTTAGAGATAGTTGGGTAAATAATTATTTTTGAATGGTGTTTTAAGAAAATTGTTAACGTTTCGATTAATTAAGAAATTAGTCATTTTCTTAAATACATGATTATGTGTATTTATCTCTATACTCCTAGTTATCTTATGTATTAATGGTTAATAACTCATTTTTTAGAAACTTTAGCCATTTTTTTTTTTAACATGAACTAATAAATAACTAAATATCAATTAAACGTAAATTTTATTATTTTGATAAATGGTAAATTTATGTGTAATTTTTTTATGATAAAAAATCTTTTACTTTAATAATAGATTTTTTATGATTTTTTTTTAATTTTCTGAAACTCTGATTTGTTCTTTTGAAAATCACAACCTTAAAATGACTACTTAACTAATCTGACTCTAAAAATTTTGATAGGCCATCACATATACCCTAAAATTTTTGATAGGCCATCACATCGCATATATAGCGACCCTTAATTAAAAAATAAATAAATTATATTTTTTTGCAAAAAACCATGGATAATAATGAATGGCAGTGATGTTGCACACACACTCACAAGGCCTTTTTATGGGCTTTTTGGGCGAACAACGTTGCCATCAAGATGCCCCCACTAGTTTACTTTTGTTGCCCTTTTGGAAGGCGTTGGGCCGTGTTTGGAGTAATTAAAAATCTCCCCCACAAACACACCCTAATGCCAATCCTCCACGTCAGTGCTACCTAAGCTTCCCCATCCAATACCACACACAACCAAACAACTTGTCCCCGATGCTTCCAAGAAAAATCCCTTTTTTCTTCTTTCTTTGTTTTGTCTTTTTTTTTTTTTTTTTTTTTGTCCATATTTTAAAAATGCTTCTGCTTATTGACGACTAACGATTGATGGGCATTGGGCACAAGTCCACAACAACAACTGCTCTTGCTACTTGCTTTAGTGGATTTGTGAACCAATTTTATATATGAAAAAAAATAAGTAATTGACTTGTAGTAATTGATTAGAATTTAGAAGTGTCATTCAAGATGAAAACAAATAACAAGTGTCTTTTAAAATTCTTCATGCCAATATTTTGAGCATAACTGCATAACTTACAGAACATAATGTATAATAATTTATATATACATATATATATATATATATTAGACATTAATATACTATTTTTTATATTATTGATTTATTTTTTAATTTAACTAAAATATATTCAATGTGAAATATAAAAGAAATAAACAAAAAAAATTCAACTTTTTCATCTTCAATTGCATATAATTTTGATATAAACTTTAAAAGATTTTTAAGCATTTAATCAAATTTTTGGCGAATCCTTTAGGAATTAGCCCTAATTTCATGAAATTAAGGGTTTAATCGTAACATGCGTGTAATATATATTACGTTACACGTATATTACGGTTAAACCCTTCATTTTGACATTTTAGGACTAAATCTTTTAAACTTTACATTTAAAATGGCTAATTTTTAACTGACTCAAAATTTAAAGTGTCGTTAATATGATAATAAAATACATAATGTGCTAATGTTTAAAGAATGTATTTTTTCTTTTTTTAATTATAATACTTCATATACCACACACATGGTGCATAAAATTTACACGCCCTCATCTTCCTTTTGTTGTGACAATTAAAAAAAAAATAACCCCCTTCAAATTTCAGAATTATTCTTTTTATATAGGACTTATTTATGACCCCTAAATTTAATATATATAAATATATATATATATATATATCCTTTATAAATTCCAAAAGTTTTATTAATTATCATAAAAAAAATTATGTAAGCTTCATTTATCCCCTCAAATATTTATGGCTTCGCCACTGTATACAAAGGAACTGATTTAGTATTAGGAATTTAGGATATGCCTATAAAACGGTAGTAACTAAAAATTTGGGCTGGTAAGATTCTTAAAAATTGTTTGTGATAGTGTTTTTATCAAATAGCCAGTTTGTGCTGCAGATGATGCAAAAAGAACCAGCCACAAGCATAACCAAATTAAAACCGAAAAACTAAGCCTATGTTTGACAATATTTCTATTTTTTATTTTTATAAACAAAAATTTAGAAGTATTTTTGCTATTTTATTTTCAAAATAGAAAAAAAAAACACAAAACATGTTTGGTAATCACAATTTGTTACTTGTTTTTAAAAATAAAAAACACAAAATGATAGCTTTTAACTGATAAAGAGATAGTGGAAAGATAAAAAAAACGAAAATATGAAGTATGGGGAGGGTAGACGTAGAATTGAAAAAATATACAAAAAAAAAAAAATTCTTAAGATTTGATTTTGTTTTAAAAAAAATTGACAACAAGAATTTTATGTTTCTTCTATTTTTGAAAATTTGTTTTCAATTTAAAAAATAAAAACAAAAAATAAAAATAGATTTACCGAATGCGTTTTTAAAAATAAATTTGTACTTTTATGTTTAACAAAACAAAAAACAGAAAACAAATGTTACCAAACACACTTTAGTGAAACAATAATAATGTGTTGTTCTCAATTGGTGTTCGTTTTTGTTGTATTCCTGATAATAAAATAGCACATAATAATAATATTTTAAAGAAAGAAAACCAATATAAAGTATCAGAAAAAAAAATGTAAGATGGTTATCAAAATGATACATGATAAATTCTTACTATAGATATGATAAGAATTCGCCTTATGCATCAAATAAGATATTATTGGATAAAAAATATTTAGGATTAAAGTGGGATTGGATTACTTGTCCATGCACAGTTTTGAAATGGCGGACCACAGAGCACAACTATTATTTCAATCCTAAACATCAAAGAAAAATAAAAAAAGGTGTTTCTATTTACACACTTTTTCTCTCTTAAAACACCTTTTTGACTTAAAATTTTATATTATTATAATATTCTTATATATAATGATTAAAATAGACATTATGAAATTAAATATTAAATTCAATTAAAAAAGAAAGAGGAAACACACCCCTCAAGATCTCTCTTCAACCTCAAAAAAAAAAAAAAAAAAAACCCTTATCACAAATATTTTAACTCTTACGATAAACGCAAGACAATTTTAAATAAAAACAATCTTACAACCCAATGATCAATCAAGAAGATTGGGTAAATTGAATTTGTTTTTTTTATAATTTTTATTTACATTGAATTTCTCAAATCTTTGTCTCCATGTGTGTGTATGTGTGTGTGTGTGTGTGTTTTTTTTTTTTTTTTGCTTAATTGTCTTTGTGTATGAATATTGTTTTAATTTATTAGAAAACTGTTTGATATTGTGCATCGAATTATAAACAAGAGGTTTTAATGTTTTTTCCTTTTGTAATTTAGATCTATATTGAAATTTGTCATTCTTTTGGTTTTGGTTTTTTTTTTTTTTAGATAGTTAGTGAGAGAGTTTGAAAGGAAAAAAGAAAAGAAAAACCTAGTAGGTGGATGGGGAAAGATATTTCAAGAATAAAATAACGTATTCTAATAAGTTGTAGAATTATGGTCATTACTATAATAAAATGATTTAAGTTTGAATTTTTGCAATAATAAAATAAGAGGATATAAATTTAATTTTTTTTAATACGGATTGATATCCAAACGGACTTTAAATTCATCCAACTCAATTCTATGATTATTTTCTCGTCCCTCGTATCAAACACACGTTGACGGGAATATCAAATCTGAATATGTGGCGCGAAAACAACATGTTAATATTATATAAGATTAAGCAGTGTCACAGATTATAAATGATAACCGTACTCTTTGTTTTATGTTTGTAAGAGTCTTATAAAATGTAAGATTATACTATATACTAATACTATACAGTCTTGCATCTAAACGAGACTATGTACAGCTATCTATTTTGTCATTTTCTTAACCATGTGTGTGATTTTTTTCAAAAAATTAATTTTTGTATGGACAATTTTCAGTGTCACCTTCCTCGTTTGGAAATTTTGCACCACCATGTAGATTATTTAACATTTACAAAAGACACTCCCTCTCTTAGTAATAAGTCTCTGGGTGAAGCATATTTTTAGCTAACATTTATTATTTGAAAAATAATGCCCTAAACTTGTAGGGAAATGAAAAGAGAAATGCTTAATGTCAGAATTTTTTGTCAAAAATGTGTAACATTGCTCAAACAAAAAAATCAATGCTATTGGTGGAAAAATAAAATACAGAACTATCCCTTTCTTTTTCTTTTCAATAAATGTTGACAAATAATTAAAAGCAATTATTATAAAATGCAATAAAATACAAAATGAATAAGGTACTTCTATAATGAATATTTTTATGGTGAGAAACAATTCTAAATTGCCAGATTCACTTTTTTTTGAATTTCGTATCTTGAAAAGATAAATTTGATAATCTAGAATTATTTTCCACTAAAAACTCACTAACAGAATTCTCCATGAATAAGGAATTTAAGTAGTTATACTTGTCTGACAAATCTTATTCTGTGTTCTTTTAGATACACGATTGACGACTCAAATCTTAAAATCGCATAATAATCAGTAGGTAAAATCCAAATTACATACGTAATTAGCTTGAATACTATAAGTAACTCGATCCTTAGTCGAACAAATAGCAAAAAGACAAATCCCTAATTTGTCTCAAATTGAAAGAGCGCAACTTCCTTTATCATTTTCTATTCCCTTCGGCAATTCTTCTTTTGACAAATGCTTTGAAAAAATGGATCAACGACAACAAGGCACGACCGCTATATTCTATCCATTAATACCACTGGCTCATCACTTTATTTTACAGCATAATGACCAATAATTGTATTTAATTAAGACCACGTGCTTTCTCTGTACAAGATTTTTATTAATAATAAGCATCAAAAAAGCATAACAAAGGAATCAATGGCACCTTTCACCAGAAACATGGGCACCCAAAAAACAAAAAAAAAAATATCTAAAATAGTTAAACTTCCTCATTTCCTCCATATTTCTTCACAAATTACAAAAGGAGGATTGTGCGATAATACACAAGACTCAAATTTTGTTTTTAGATTACAGACTCTTGTCCAATGAAAGAACCTCTCATAGTGAAGTCTCATCTTTTAGATCAGAAACCCCAACAAAATATTCCAAAAAAAAAAAAAAAAAAAAGACAAACTCCTACCTCTTTTCCTCTCTCTCTTTTTATTCCTCCAAATTGGAAAAACTCTCTCAAACAACTTACTTTACATATACATCTTCTCATCCCTCATCATGAGTAGAACCATAATAACCCTTTTGATAAAGAACAAACTTGGACCCATATATACACAAATATTACAAGACTAAAAACTCTCTCTCTCTCTCTTTCTCTCCAAAAAAAAACCCCTCTGCTTCTCAAAACTCAGTTGTTGGTTCCGTTTAGGAGAATTGAGGGCAATCAGTTGACATCTCAAGCCACAGCCGAGATGCTGCAATTCCTGCGGTCTCGGCTGAGGCAATCGAAGCCCTCGATGCGCACGGCGGCCGGCTTGTGCCCGAACGTCACCCGGGCGCAGCCGCCTTTGCGGGCCGAGGGCGACGGCGGCGTCGGCGTCGGCATCGGCGGCACCCACAAACCCCCGGCCGCCTTGCCCTTGCCAAACTGCTCGTCTTGGATCACGGGGTTCGAGGCCCTGCTTGGTGGAGATCCACAGAAATACGGTGGTGATGAAGCCACTTGATAATTATTGCTCATCTCTGGGCCTTTTCCCTGAAAATTGAAATTGAAATTGGTTTAAGATATTAACTTTTTTTTTTCTTAGAATATTTCTTGAAATGGTTTGATTTGAAGACATTAGATGATAGAACTCAGCTTTTGAGGTCAAACACTATAATAACCGGAATAACCTTTTAAGTCTTTAACCACCAATTGGGTAAAGGGAAATTTAGTGCGATAAAAAGCATAGATCTGGCACTGCCTAAGAGAATCTTCACTTTATTTTTACACTCTTAAAAAGAAAAGAATTAAGACCATTGCTTTTTTTTTTCTAATAAAATATCTATACAATTGTTCTTGTTCAATTTTGATAACATAATTTTTTCCGAAAATCATTTGGTAACAAGAAAAAATAAAAGCTAAAGTGAAAAACAAAACCTCGAGGGTTTTTTTTTTTCCTTTTTTCTGGTATACGGAATCGTCCATATATAGACAAAAAAAAAAGACTTTTAACAGCGAAAAAAAAAAAATGGATGTGAATTTTTAGAAGGAAAAAAAAAAGAGGAATTCATAAAAACCAAAAAAAAAAAAAAAAAGAAAACCAGAAAATTTGCAGAGTGGAGAGAGGAAAACCTTGGTGAGAATAATATCCAGGAGCTCTGTCCTTGCTTGGGAATCTCCAATTTCCGATTGAAAAGGACTGGTTTCACGAGAAAAAAAAGATTAATACAACAAAGAAATTTAAAAAAAATAAAAAAAGAAAGAACAAACGAAAAAGATATGTACTTGTTAGAGCATCTGAGAGGTCTGATATGCTCGTTAATGGAGGACGTGTTTAGAAGCCCTAAACGACGTGGTTTCGGACAAACGACAGAGCTCGAATCCGTGGCCTTCTGCTCGTAACCACACCTCTTCATCATCTTCTTCTTCTTCCTCGAAGATCTCTCGACTGTAAAAAACACACACACAAAAAATCAAATAAGTCAGCAAAAAAAATTGAAAAAATCTCAGATCTAGAGAGAGAGAGAGAGAGAGAGAGAGACCTGTGCAGAGAAGAGGCTCTCCTCCAAAGAGGAGGTGGGTTTTTCAAGCAGAAAAAGAAAAAAAAAAAAGTAGAGAGAGAGAGAAGCGTAGTGATTTCTGTTAGGGTTAGGAGAGAGAGAGAGAGAGAAGGAAGATAAGGATTGGGTTGTGCTGGTATTTATCGCTCTCAGAGGAGAGAGAGAGAGAGAGAGAGAGAGACTGAGTCTGAGACGATGAGAGAGAAAAGCTGTGATGAAATGAATGAATGAGTGACGAATTTCAGCCTGCGGTCGTGTGTAGCGTAAAATATGTAGGATTGGGGATTTTCACCGTAGGATTGGAATAGGACGGACAGAGAATCGTCATCTTCATGCTAGAAAAATAAATATTCTTTTAAAAGATTCTTTAAAAGGGTTGAGGTATTGCATATTTGTTTTAATTGATTGAATATTATATTTTTTTAATTAAGTCATCAACGCTCACTTTCATATGATACATAATTATAATATGATACATAAATTAATATTAATTTCTCAGAAATTAATATTAATTCTTAAAAAAAGTTTATAAAAGTGGTAATTATTTTATTTATTTTTAGGAATGAAAAAAATAGATTGAAGAATGGTTTGAAATGATTTGTAAAATGATTATGAAATTATTTGATTTTGTAAATTTTAAATTGGTATAAATGATTGAGATTTAAAAATATTGTATAAGGATTAAGAAATTTGAAAAAATAGCTGAAAAAAATAAAATAAAATGTGAGAAATTGTATAAAAATTTAAAAACGTTGAAAAAAAAAATGAATTAGAATGAGTAAAATAAGTATACCAAACAAGAGGTATGTATGTCTTGGACTATTTTTTTTTTTTGTAAAAGATAGTTAATATTTATACTAGTTAAAGAAATAGTTATTTCTTAATTTTATATAGTTTGATAATTAATTTAATTTTTGAGAATATTGATTTATTTTTTATAATAATAAAAAAATATTACCCGTTTATTTATATTTTATAGTTATTAAGAAGATTATTGTGTGAATGGTTGCGGGAGATAATAAAAAGAGGGTGAACTGGAAGTAGTTGGGCCACATGAAAGGCACACGCAAAATCTTGGCTAATCTTTGGTGGTCCGTCTTTTGTGCTCCACTGTGCTAACTAAATTATTTATGTCTTTAGCAAATGAGGAAAAAAAAAAACTACTAAATTATTTAATGTCTTTTTGTCCCGGAGGTACAGAACTAGAGCGTACCAATGTATTTAACACATGAAGTCACATCCATGTGTGTGTATGTGAATGTATTATTTTTTATAATATCTAAGAATAAATTATTTACGCGATGGTTATCTCAAAAAATACATATATACACATAAGTGTAGTAGTTGACGTAATAATGTGCAACCGGTTATGTATTAATTGAGTGACTATAGGATTTATAAATCAAAACGACTAATGGTCCATTCAGCCAGAAATAATAATAATATTACTATTGTATAGCGCCAATAGCCTAACGGTAATGGTAGAATGTGAATATTTGTAGTGAACTAATCAATATAAGTTGTGTTGGTATTTCAGTGGGATAAGATTGAATTAGATAAATTTTATTGAACTAGATTAGATTAAATTTGATTAGAATGTAATTAAAATTATGACATGTTTGTTGTGGTATTAGATTGGATTATTATAATATTTTTAAAATTGTAAAAATAAATGATTAGACATATATAATTTATATTTAAATTTAATTAAAAAGTAAATGAAAATTATTTTTTTATTGGTGAGACTCACACTTTTTTGCATGGGATTATTTATACCACATGAGAAGAATTATTTTTGTGGGTCTCACTTTCAATCATCCTATCCCACCATATACCAAATATGGGATTAAAACTAATATTAGTCCAATCTAAGTCAATCCCTCCTAATCCGATGCACCAAACACAACTGAATTAGCAACCCTGAAACTATTCTTGCATGTATATTCGTTGTTAATATACACTCAGTAGATTGTCTTAAAAAAAAATATACATTGAGTAGATTCACACCATGATATATGCTTTCACATTTTTAGTGTATTTTCTTATGGCGTACTAAATTTTTTTATGTAAAATAAAGGCAAAATATAAATAACGCATTTTAACAAAAGTGACACACATTTGAATTTAAATTTAAAGTTGCTTGCCCACTAAATTTGGTCATCCGTCAAGGTTCTCTAAATATTATTAAAAAAGAGAAATGAAAATATACATAAGAGTCAAGACTCAAGAGGAAACCCCAATAGGCAAAAGAAAAGCAATACAATAGCTGTAAAACATAAAAATAAAATGCTCCAAAGAGAAGACGTCTTCCAGACTTGCACATACAGAGTCTAGATTCACATTTGCAAGAAAGTCATAGCAGAGCCTCATAAAAAATCTCCTTAACAATCCGAGTGGGACTAAATGAGAAAGCAAAAAAAAAAAAAAAGTACTTACGTTTTGGAGAAAGGAGAGCGGGAAAAGCTAGAGAGCACCAATAAAGCTAGTTGCATGACTAAGAATATTGATAAAAAAGGCAGATTACTCATGTCTCTCTAGGAACAAGAGTCACAATGAAGTTGTGTAGAGAAAACCACCAAGTTAAATCGAAATCGGGTAGAGCATAGGAAGCTAGTTTTTCAGCAAAACAATTACCTTCCATAATATTCTCATT
Source organism: Boehmeria nivea var. tenacissima (assembly GCA_018132145.1). NCBI lineage: Eukaryota > Viridiplantae > Streptophyta > Magnoliopsida > Rosales > Urticaceae > Boehmeria > Boehmeria nivea. Next base: position 8,574,781 of record CM030882.1, read on the forward strand.
AGCAACAATAATAAAGCCAATAGCCATATGTTTTGAATAACTTAAGGGATTGTGATAAGTTGTGATTTTTGAAAACTAAAACTGTAGAGAAAAGGCAACTTACCTATACGGCGGATGTGTGGGCTTTAGCACATATATGTAATAGCTCTAGTATATATGTGTGTGTTTATGATAAAGAGAAGGATTTGTGAGGTTATAGGCGTGAAAAAAAAAAAAAAAAAAAAGGTTACTGTGAGTTCGCATACAATTGAAAATGTGAACTGTGAGCGTGGATAATAGCTAGCAAAAGCAATTGTGAGTGTTAATAAGTAGTCGTATTATGATGAGCAAACGATAAAAGCCGCAACAAGAAAGAGAGAGAGATAAGAGATACGAGTGAGTTGTGTGAGATTACGAGTGTGAGGGAGATAGACAAAAAAAGGTGTAATTGAGTTTGGATTGGTGAATAATTCAAGAGTGTTAAATGTGTAATCTCTATCATTTTTAATTTTTAATAGTAAATCGAGGTCTATAAGCAATTTGTCAAACCATTTAAATCTTTTTGTCTTCTATTATTGTTTGTATTTTTGTTGCGTGTGTGTTTGCGCTTGGTGTGTGTAATGATTTTGTTTTCCATGAGGGACCGTATCAAGCCTTTGACGTATAACGACATAAGAAAAGTCAAACCCAATTCAAATATTACTCTAGTTAAATTTCTCAACTTTTTTCTATCGCAAAGATGACTTCCATAAGTTCCACTTCAAAGGAAAATGACATGTCAAGATTACACAAAAAAAAAAAAAAACCTTTCACGAAACTAAGTTATGAAATTCTCACCATAACCTGTGATTGCTGGAGCACTTATCGTTAAACCATCAATGTTGGCTTTGATCCAAGGAGGAGGACTCCAATGAACAAAGACTATTGTTTGCACGGATCTAAAATAAGAATGATTATTTTTTAACAACACGAAAATTATTTTTGAAATTTCTAAAACGAGAAGGATTTTCCTAGAATTTAGCTAAAACTCAAGGATTTTTTTTAAGGATTTACCCTCATTAAATTGCAATTGAACCACGAAGCTTGCGAGTTTTTAGTTTCAAAAATTTCTATTAATTTCCAAATTTTTAAGGAAAATAACAAATAATTATTGAAATACAACAATATAACATGTATTTTTAAAAATTACGACATTTTCTTGAGTTTTATAAATAGAGCTTAGTTTATCTCATGTGACCTACTATGACTGAAAGATTCAAAGTAATTTGATTGTAATAATAAAGAATTCACTATTACTTTTTGAGAGATTGTGAAGAACAATAATTAAAAGAGTAAATTCCATATATATCCCCTGTGTTTAGGCGAAATTCAAAGACTTTTCCCTGCGTTTATCGAAATTTTAAAACCTCCCTTTAGTTATTGAATTCATATTATAATTATACCTTCCGTGGACCAATTGACTGAATTTTTTCTTAAATACCTATAGCACCCTCATTGCCACATAAGCTATCCTTATGAAGGATTGACATGTAGACTATCCCAATTATGAAATTGTAAAATATTGTACCCAAACATAATAAAGTTTTTACTAATTTAACAAAAACTAAAAAAAAACCCAAACAATCCCTAACCATCTCATCCTCTTCCCCTCCAAGCTCCTCCTCCTTCTCCCCACCTTGGCACATGGTTAGCACTAGCAGAGTGTGGGGTGCGCAGGGGTTCGCGCGCGAGAGGCGGGGCGGATCCGGGCTCTGTGGGCGAGGCGGAGCTCGAGAGAAGGCCTAGGGCGCCAATCGGGGCTTCGCACGACTGGGCGAGGGACGGCGAGTGGCAGCTGAGTGCTCGCGGCTCGAGATGAGCGGAGGGAGCGTGACGGTGGAGGCTGGGCGAGGCGGGATGCTGGCTTGTCGGAGTGCCCACGTGGCTGACCAGCAGGGGCCGAGCGCGACTCGGCGTGGCTCGAGGCGAGGAGCTCCGGCGGCGAGCGGGGATAATGGGCTTGAGAAGGGGAGGCGGCCACATTGGGCGTGTTGCCACATAATGTTGCGTTATATGGCAGCATTTGATATCCAAACCCTCCGGAGAAGTTGTCGTCGATGTCTTGCTTCAATATTTGATACTCTTCTCCACTGCTATCTATATTTTGAGCATGTCTAGAGGAGCCTGCTTCTTGGGAAAAGTGAAAAATTACCAAAAAGCTTCACAATTTCCCTTTGTATTAGAAAATTGGTTACCATCTTACCATCAAAGATTTCATGAAACTTCAACAACAGATATTCAATTTTTTCAAGCGAGATATTTGTTCAAGCGAGGGTGATTTTTTTTGTTGGGTTTGATTTTTGAAATAAAATGAAATGATATTTTAAATAAACTTTTTTTTATTATTTCTTTTCCCTCATTTTTTTTTTTTACTATTGGAGTGTGTTTGGTTACAAAGAATGACTTATTCGTATTCAAATATTAATTATTTTAGTTGGGGTAATTTAGACATTTTGTATCTAATATTTGACTAAAAGTCAAGACAAGGTATAATTATGGTTCTAATTAAAAAATTAAAGGGAGGTTTTAGAATTTTGATAAACGCAAGGGAAGGTCGTGGAATTTCGTCTAAACACAGGGGATATATATGGAATTTACTCTAATTAAAAAGAATAAAAAGACTTTAAAATCTATCAAAAAGTAGGTCGTAGTCTGTTTGGTTATAAATCCAAATTACATGTTATTATAGTAACATGATTTAAGTTTGACTTTTTGCTAGTATAATTATTGTAGCAACATGATTTAAATAAATAAAAATTAATTCGGATTGCAATCCAAACAATAAACGAGATAGATAAAGTTGTGATTTTTAATAACACACATGGAAAAGGAAAAAAAATTGTATTTTTTGAAAACCCATGAGATATATATTTTTGTAATTTTTTTTTTCAGGAAAATTTTTTTTTTGTATTTTTTGAAAACCATGAAATATTTTGTAATTTTTTTTTTCATTTTTTTACGATAATTCTTGATCAAAATGTATTTTTCTTCCACAACATTTCTTTATTTCAAGCACAATTACTCTCCTTGTAAAAGCTACAACATTATCTAGCCTTCAAACGATGCAACTATCTTGAAAGAGATTTAAAAATAAAAACAACAAATTTAAAAAAGAATTAAGGTTTAAGAAAGAAAAGAAAAAGTTAATAGGATGATTTAAAAATGGATCTAAGTTGGAGTAAAGTACAAGCGCAACAAAGTGTTGAGGCATAATGGTCGAAAAAGAAGACCAAGGAGCGTCTATGATTATTCCACTCCAATGTGGAAAAGACATACATGATTTTGCAGGTTGCGAATTGCAAGTGGAAGTGGAAGAAGTGAACCCCACTTTTTTCTTTGTTGCTTTTCTTTTTTCTTGTCCTTCATTTCGATATGGCTCAGGCTCTAAGCCTAGTAATTATCTCCCAGTAGCCAAAAATAAATCTATTTATTTTAGGATCACGCTACAATGTTTCCTATCTTTTGGGAAAAATTCATGTTACACAATTTAACACATGTAATTAGATATTAAAGTGAAAGTCCATTGAATAATTTTAGACTCTCTCCATCTGATAATTATTACCTAAATGTTTGTCGACCGAGGCATAATCGGAGGCTCACGTTGAGCCTCGTGACGCAATTGGGTAGCAATGCGTGCTAGGCTTTTTTGTAGATCATGATTGCCAATGATGACAAGGGCCTATATGCATGGCCGGTCGTTTCTGATAGAGAAGCAAGGATATTTGCGAAGATTGGTTCTTTGATTCTTTCGGCTTGGTATCTCTAATATTAGATTGTTGGTAATTATTGTAAATGTCAAATCAGTGGGTTGAGATAGGCTAAAGTAATTGTTCTTTCAAGTGAAATTTTCATGTCAATTGTGAAGGCAAGTTATTTTATCCCTAATGAGCAAATTTGCTTCCTTAATTTTTCGAAATCCTCTGGTTTATTTTGATAAAGCCCCAAATTCAAGAGAATTTGATCTTAGAGACAGACCTCCATGCAAAGGCAAAGACGGGGACATAGTCATTGGGGGCCACCAGGCCTTGAGGTGGTTCTTGAAGTTGAAGGCGACGACGGTTCGGATTTTGTTGTCAACAAAGGGCTCGGCGATGAGACAGAGGACGGATCCACATGGAGAGAGTGATTAGAGAAGGAAGGCGAAGAGGTGGTTGGCAAGCGATAACTTGGGAGCGGGAAACAACGTGCTTGTGGTGGCGGGTAGGACGGCAAGGGGAGATGAGCATGATGAGTTAGAAGAAGAATAGAAAGGTGGTTTTTTTTCAAGGGTGAAGCGGGAAAATACGTAAATCCAACACTACAATGAAAATAGATATATACCAATTTATCAATAATTGAAGAAAATAACCAATTTATCAATAGTTTGCACATTGAAATGATAGTAAATTAATTATTGCCTAGGTAAATAATTGAGTTATTTTGGTATTTTGTTATCATTTTTAAATATTGGGTATTTATTATTTAAATTAAGAGTTGAAAATCAGATATTTACTGTTATTTTTCTTTTTACAATTCTCAAATTAAGTTTTGCTTATATGCGGTAAGGTCTATTTTAATCCTGTACACCTCATGCCTTGTAAGCCATAGGATTCAACATAACAATTGATAACTCGTGTAACATCTATGTTTTCCTATTAAAACATTGTTTGGTCTTTTATTATAGAGTGTTTTAGGCATTTAATCAAACTTTTGGGTAATTTTTTAGGATTTAGCTTTAAAATATCGAAATTAAGGATTTAGCCACAACATGTAATGTTACATATATACGTGTAAATGTGTAACATTACATGTAATGTTACATGTAACGTTTAATGTTACACTTTTTACACGTATATATGTTACATTTATGGCTAAATCCTTAATTTCGTGAAACTATAGCTAAATCCTTCAAATTTTACTTTTAAAATGACTAATTGCTTAATTGACCATTTGTTATATATACTTTATTTTTTTTGAGTTTGTAGCTAAATGAACTAATTTTAAAATTTATTTAAAATAAAAAATTTGCCTATGATATTTTATTCATGTATATATACATGTCACTAATTTAAATAATTGAGATTTAACTATCTTATTTTGAGATTTAAAAGGTAAAAAATAATAGATATAAAAATATGTGAATAGTTACGTCTATTACCCAAGGTCCCAAATAGACAGTAAATGAATATATACTAGTTTAAGCGCGCGTTAAGCATAATTTAATTCTATTTTATAAACTTGTTGATTTATAATTCAAAACTCAAATGCATATATAAACATATTTTAAATTTATTGTGGTTCCATATATTTTAGAATAAAAAATGACTTAAAATTTAAGAAAGAGAGAAAAAAATATAAAAATATGAAAGACATAAAAATTAAATTTAAAGAAAGAATCAAATGAAAATAAAAAAAGGGAAAAAAAAGGAATAAAGAAAATAACGAAAACCAAAAATAAAAAAACTTGGCGCGTGTCTTTTATGGGCGTGTGACGCGTGGGCAATTTATTTTTTATTACCCTTTATACGATAAATTATTTAAGTCATTGTATTAAAATTATCATTAATCAAGCATAAATAATATATTTTTTTTAAATTATTTATTTGTACATTTCAAATATAATTGAAATTTAAAAAATAAATAATAATAATAATAAATTTTTTGGAAAAAATCATTTAAGTTTATGAATAAAATTATTTTTTAAACAAAAAATTTTAAAACAAGAAAGTACAAAAAAAATTTAAAAAAATATATGGCATATTTTTTTTTGATAATTTAGAAGGGGAAGAAAATAATTCAATAAAAGAAAAAACCCAAAAGGCTTTTAAAATGAATCAAATTATAATATAATAATTCTTTTGAAAGAAATCATTTAAGTTTATGAATAAAAGTTTATTTTAAACAAAAAAGTTGAAAATAAAAAAAGCATAAAAGGATTTAAAAATTTATTTGACATAATTTTTTTTAATATAATTTTGAAGGAGAGGTAAATCATACAATAAAAGATTAAAAAAAAAAACAAAAGGGAAAAAAAATGGAGAGTGGGACGGGGGGGGGGTTGGTGGTAAGTTCACATAAAAATATCGGGTATCCGACCCGCACCCATCTCCAACCGACTCCCCTATCGCACACTCGGCCACTACCATCGTCCGTCGTAATGTTGGTCGACTTCCGACCGATAATCAGTCATCCACGGACGGGTTCGGGTAGAGAGTCTATCGATACCCAACCCGACCGATACCCTTATCTCCCCCTCAGTCAGTCAATCCTCTCACGCCATTAGCCGTCGTTCGTCAGTCAGCCAAGTCGAGTGCCATCGCAACTCGAACGCCGCTGTCCCCCTCATTTTCACTTTTTTCTGTTTTCATCATATATATATATATATTTCTTCGTGGTCACACCGGCGGGAGCTCCGCCGCCACCGCTTCAGCTTTGACTGCAACCCCTCCACACTCCATGCCCCGAGCATCGAGCTCTCCACGTCGTCCGCCGTAGGCGGCTACTTCGTGAGGGCCGCCGTCACCTCCGCTCTTACTCGTACCTGACCGATACCCGAAGCTCACCCGACCGAGTCTTCTATTGGTCGGATTCGGGACCCCTTTCACGTCTACCCGACCGAGCTCGGGTAGGGGAATACTCCCGTCGATAGCCGACCGACCGACCAATGTTCACCCTTAGAGGGGGGGAGGGGGGGGGGGGGGGGGGGGGGGGGGGGGGGGGGGTAAGAGCAGGAGGGGGCAGCCCCTAACATGCGGGCCCGTGTCAAGGGCACTTTTTTATTTTTGCTTTGGAGTCCCTTTTTTTTACACTTTCATCCTATTTTATTTGTATTTTAGTCCCTAAACTTTTTTAAAATTATATAATAGCTCAAATTAAAAAAAAAATTTACGTTAACCTCCAAAAAAATGCGTTTTTTCACCAAAAAATACCCAAAAACACGGACAAAACCGCTTGGCTAAAAACGACGCAATGACAATGTGAACCCTGACTCCCTATCGTCTTGAAAATCTTATGATAAATACACCGTTGTGTATTTAATGTTAATTATACTGGATAAGAAAATGTTTTCTTTCCATAAAATCCTTTGCGAGTCCAAAACCCTACTTCGACCAACTAAGGCCCAATTAGTCGAATTACTGAAATAAGGGTTAGTAAATAATTATTTTTATCAAGGAATGAGTTTAATATCAGATTTTGGTGACTTAAACAAGGATTTTGGTTTAAGAATTCTTGTTGCTGCCAAAAATTACGCGACGAGCCCGAAATTTTGCGAAAGTTGCATTTTTGGCCCAAATTTGGAAAAAATGAAGAAAAAGGTCATCAATCAAGAAAATAAATTGTATTTGAGTTACATAATTGTATTAAGCTCAAGTATAAAATTTGAGGTCAATCCGAGGTCAAATAAAGAAGTTACGGTGAAATTTTGGTGAAAACCGCTATTTCGGGACCGAAATCGTAACACCAAGGAAAAATAGGAAATAACCTCTATAAATTTTGAAAATTTATATAATGCTTTATAATTGAATAAATAAGGTGGTTAAAGAAAGAAATTGTGTTAGAAGGGCTAATAAATAAGTTTAGAAAAGTAACAAAGGACTAAGTTGTTAAGGAATTATTTCGGTGGACTAAAGTGCAAATTTCGTAAAAGAAGTAAGCACGACGGGTTTCACCATCACATGGGCAAGTATGAGCTGTCCTTTAGAGAGTAAATCTGATCTTAAGTTTGCTTTGTTGGCATAATACAAGAAGGAGGTGTCAAATTGGAAGCTCGAGGTGGAAAGTTGATTTCGTCACCGTGACGTCGTCGTGACACACCAACTAGCTTAGCTTTTTACTTAAATATTAAGGCTTAGCACGAAATTAGAACATCAATACAGAATAGAAAGTTAGGGAAAAAGGCAAGAGAATGAAAAGAGAGAGAAGAAAAAGGAGAAGAAGAAGAAGAAGAAGAAATTGAAGAAGAAAAAGTTTAGTTTAAGCAAGCTTGGTAAGATTTTTAATATTCCCTTGCTTTCATCTTCTCTCAAGCAAACTTACAGTACCTAATAACTTCCTATATTGTGTTTTAAACCATAGAAAGATTGGTGAAGAGTTTGAAAGGGAAATTCCACAAGTTCAAAGAAAGAACAACACAAAAGGTAGAATTCTTTTCCTTAGAAACCATGACTTTCTACTAGTGTGTTTTAAGGTGATTTAGAATAAAATATGATGTGGATGGTGTATAAATATGTTGGTGGTGATAAACTGATTTGTGGATGGATATTTTATGGATTGATGATAAAGGAAATGGAAATCCTTACTTTAGAAAGGAATTTACAAAGTTAAATTAAGTGTTGAATATGTTGTGTTTGATCATAGGTCTAGGTGGATAAATTTTTGTGATTTTGTAGGTTTTATTGAAGTTTGATATGTTTTAAAGTGTAAAATAGTGAATAAAGCTTCAAAAATAAGTTTTGTGGTGTTTGAGCACAAATTGGAAAAAATTGGACAGCACCCGGGCTAATGGGCGCGCAGCCGCGCTGCCAGTACGCCCAGCGAGCCCGAGCATGATGTCCTAGCGACTCCGGATTCATGTCCCGAGTGCTAATTGAAATGTTGAATGACATTGAGGACTACAAGGGTCGGGATTTAATCCCGAACCCGTAACCTCTCAAGAAAGTATGCATTGTGGCTCGGTTGCCTGAAATGATAAGGTACCGGGGGTTGTTGTTTGTCAGTCAACAACATAAGGTAGAATTATGAAACGATGTCGATGGTACCAATGTCCTTTGAGACCACTATTCCTCTTATATGTTTATGAAATGAAAGTAACGATGAAATGCATTGACGGAGCTTGCTCTGTCTAAGAGGAATTATAGCAGGGAGATGCTCCGCAAGGTGAGCTGGCCCACTCCCCGCTTGGCGCCATTAAAGTAAAGTTACGTGGTACCATTAGTGGATCCCAGACAATAACTGAAATGAAAATACAATCGCCGAGATGTCTACATGAATGACTGAGGCAAACGCTAAGAAAATATGAACTGTTATGGATAGTTCTAGAAGCAGGAATCAATCGGTATGGGACGGTTGATTTCTTTCTAATTGTTTATTGTGTTTTAAATAAATGTTAATTGTATTGTTGTAATGCTGCATTGGCATGACTCATAGGCTAATTAGTTCGTCGCTTACTGAGTTTAGCAACTCACTAAGTTTCTTGATGTTGTAGATAAAGGTAAGTTCCAAATGAAATAACGTGGGATCTTTGAGCACTGGAGAGCGTGCATGTGGACAAGACCTGTGACATCAGCGAGTCTATACCCGGACCTCATATATATGATTTATGCAAAATATATGCGCAAACATATATGACATAAATATCTATGTTTGATATAATTACTCTATGTTGTAAAAAAAAAAAAGCATGCCTTATTTTGTTTATATTATGTTGTGATTTACGAATTTAAGTATGAAAGTAAGATGTTAAAGCCGTCGCGGCTCGTGCTAGCGGGTCGTGACATACAAATTAACGAAGGTTAATGATAACGGAGAATATAAAAAGGAGAAGAGAAATATGATTTTGATTTTCCCAAAGAGAGAAATAGGATTGGCTCCATCTCTATAATTCTCTTTACCCAAACCGAAGAATCTGTGTCCCTCTTTTTTTTTTTTTTTTTTTTTTTGCAATCAGTGTCCCTTTTTTCTTTGGGGCAAAACAAAAGCAAACTGAAGAATCTAGATCAATAGGGCGTCACAACCAATGTGATCAGATATATATATATATATATATATATATATTAAAATGAATAAGAAATTGAATGAGAGCACATGAAGGGACGTGTTGCCTTATGCCTAATGCCTATTGGATAGTCAATGGCCGAATTTGAAGCAGTCTTTTCCATTTGTCAGCTGATGAGGCACTATAGAGTATAGACTATAGAGTAGATCAAAGACATATCCATCGGTCAAGTTGCTTTCTGCTTTGCCTTAGTCAAACGTTTTGACTTTCTACATTCTTTTTCTTTTGCTAAATTACATTTTTTTTCCTTCTTCCTGTCCATTAAATCTGTTTAGCCTACCAATACTTTATTTATTTCTAAGCAAGGCAATCACTTTTTTTTTTTTTTAATCTAGAGTCCTTTCAAAATGTTCATATATTAATTTTTTATCACCAAAAATGTTTTTTAGTACTATGATTTTAATTTGTTATAATTTTGGCGGAAGACTCGAAAATGAATAACATTTAGTACATATGTATATGATTAATCATTTCTTCTATAAATATGCATATAACACTGGAGATAATATTAGCAAGTACGCTTTTAAAATTCTGAGATAAGAAAGTTAAAGTAAAGGAAAGGAACGTCATTCGAATGTTACCAATGTTGAGAAATTATAGGAAATTTCTAATATTTAACACTTAGTTTAAATAAAACTCATTTTTTAAGAAAAATAATATAACAAATACTTAAGTGGTTAAATTATTTACTTTATGGTAATTAATTGAGCTGTCAAATTTTTTTAACTAGTTCTCAATATAAATATGGTTACTAAACATGAGAAATAAAAAATAGGGAGAATTTTAAGATAAAGTCATTTTTGATGACACTTAATAATCTATACCATGTGGTGTGCTCTCTTTATTTTCATTATATATTTATAATGTAAATTTTGAATATAAATTAAAAATACAACACACATAGAATATAGATTATCATTGCATAAAAATGGGGTATTCCTCAAAATCCTCATTTAAACTACTCATGCTTTTTAAACTACCCATGCTCTCTCTCTCTATATATATATATATATATATATAACCCTATTCTTGACCGCCGAATTTGGACCTAATAATAGAGGGGCCATCCTCTAAAGGCCCAATTGAGGTTTCTCAGCTTCTACAAACACAAACAAGAGGCCCATATTTAGGCAATTTTAAGGAATGCCCCATTCTTGGTACAATGATAATCTATGTCCCATGTATATTACACTTTTAATTTATATCTCAAAATTTATACTACAAACATAGAGTGGAAATAAATGGAGCACACTACTTGGGGCATTGATTATTAAGTAGCATTAAGAATGACTTTTGTTTTGAAATTCTCCCTAGCTTTAATCAACACTTCTTGCCTCTAAATTGTAATGATGCCACTTTGGTAAAAATTTGATTTATGTCACATTTGACATTCAAGTTTGCAACTTATATCATTATTGCATGTCATATCACTTTTTTTTATTATCAAATTACTATGTTGTCCCAACCCCCTCCCCCCCCACCACACCATTGTCTTCCTTATTTGTAAAAAAAACAAGGGACAATTCAGTTAAATTCACTACTAAAAAGTGGCATGGACTGCAAACTTTCTTTTAAGTTGTATTTTTCAAAACAAGCTATTCAGAAGTGGCATTTTACAAAATTCTGTAAATAACAACATTTTGAGTGTACGTATTTTATGCGCATTGTGTACACGTATAATAACTTAAAAATTATATAAAATATATAATTTTTTTTAAACATCAGCACCCTGTATCTTATATTCTCATATTATTGATTCATAATTTCTAAATTTAATATCTATGTTTTAGTTAAAAAAAAAAAAGAAAGAAAAAGGTACCGTATGAAAGAATCTTTCAAAATATACAATCTAATCAAAAATTAAAAAAGAAAACTTAATAAAAATGAAAAAAAGTACCGTTTGAAAGAATTTCAAGCTTATATCATGAGTGTGTGATAATACATATTTAGTCCTTTAGTTTTTTTAAATTGAACCAAAAATATAATTTATTTTTATTTTAGTAAAAAAATAAATATAAAATTTTCATGCAACCATTGTAATTTCATGTTCCTCTATATTTTAACAATTTAGAGATAAAATTAAAATTTTTGATCAACAAAAAATCATAACCTAATTAAGGATAAATTTTGTATTACTAAAAACTTAAGGGATACACGTGGAATTTGATGAAATATAGGGAATACTTAAGGTATTTTCCCAAAATTCAAGCACAATAATGATCACATCATAGCAAATAACTATTTTGGGCTATTGATTTTGATTAATAATTGATTTTGAAACTTTTAGAGACGGGTAAATTGATTGTGTATAATAATCTTAACCCAGCCAAACTAGTATTTTTCTTTCATAATTATAAAAAAGGTAAAAATAATAGTTACTTAACTCAGGTTATTAATGAACGCGATATTACATTGTATCTCTCTAGGTCTTCTGTGAGAGTTTTCTAACTCGTTGCTGGGACATGAAAATGGTTCGAAATTCAGTCAATTTTCATGCTGTTGGAAATAGAGGAAATCCTAGGAAGGTGGGAATTTTACAATTAGAATCCTTTATGTTCAAAAATTACCAATCTGCGACGAGTTTAAGACTTAATGATTGGGAATTTGGGATATTTGCTTGCTCTTCTTTGACAGAGAACAAAATAAGGACCATGTTCTAAGCATGGAGTTGTGGAGCTATGACAGAGCTTTATTGGTTTTACGGGGTGATTTATGAAGGGGATAAAATTCCTGGCTTGGTTGATCCATTGCTCATTACATTTTATTTTGGGCTCTAATAATCTTTAACCTTATGTTCAATTCTATGGTCAAAGATATAATTGGTTGGCACATTGAAGGCTTGATTGGAGAATGTCTTAAGGTAGATTATGATTCTAATGGTCGTAATTGTTTTGACTTTTATTTTATTAGCCTTCGTAACTAGTCTTTTAATTAATTATGTTTCAAGATATTTCTAATAAAATAATTATACTGTAACTTCAGTCTTTATAGGCGCCATTTGCGGTGAAAGAAGGGCTAGAATATATATATATATATATATATATATATATATCAAACACTTTTGTGCGTAGAGTTTATTTTCTCTTTGGTTCTTCAAATATTATTTGAACTTAGCAAGAATTTACCTTGTGGCACTCAAGTGACTTATCAACCGGCCTTCTGCAACAATTTGTGGCATCCATCGTTCCACCAATCGAATTTAAGCTATAGAATGATCTATTTTGGGCTAACTTGGGTATTAGGTCTTAGATTAAGTCGATTGAGTATGTCACAATTGAGAAAGTGATCACCGCGGCTATATATATGCGTGGAGATAGCCGGCAAAAATAATTGTGGGTGTTGAAGAGTGTGAGAAGTCATATTGTGATGAGTGAACACTAGTAGCCACATCCGCACGAAGAGAGAGGAGAAAAATGAGAGAATTGTTATTATGTGTGTGGACAAATTTGTAAATGGATATGGATTAGTGAGATATTCAAGAATATTGAGTGTGTAATATCTATCAAATAAGAATAAAAGAGGTTTATCTATAGTTGAGTAAATAATTTATTAAACCATTTAAATATTGTGTCTTCTCTGTTTCAATGCTTTGTATTTTCTATTGGCGCGTGCGTTTATGTTTTGTTCGTGTAACGATTTTTTTCCAACACTTTTGCAGCTGTTCGCGCCTGATGGCATATTAATGGAGAAATATTATGATATTTCATTTGAAAAGCTATATTTCTAAGCTTTCAATCATTGTGAAAGGTACATTTAGTAATAGTATATTAGTAAGGGCAAGTTAAGGATTTAGCCATTTTGCAGTCCATATTTTAAAGATATAGCCCACGTTTTGAAAAATTAGCAAAATAGCCATCAGGTCACCATTTAAAAATCTATGACTAAAGAAATAAAATTTGTGACTAAATAAATAAAATACACAGTCAGAAAATTTGTGACTATAGTCACAAAATTCAGAAAATTTGAAATAAATACAATAAAAAATTTAAACATCCATTAACAAAATAATCAACTCACAAATAAATGATTGCCTATACAACCAATTTCATAAAACTTATTACTAAATAAAAAATATCTTATAAATAGCAAAAAAATATGCAGCCAAATAAGTCACAAATTTCATGACTAGAGACACAAAATTTTAGACAATATTGTCTGCAACAAACAACAAAAACAGAATTCAAAAAACTAATGACTACAGTCTCAAAAATCTAAACACGAATGTATAGCTATTTTGCTAATAAAAGCAAACATAGGCTAATTGTTAAAAACATACATAAAAACATGACTATTTATTTAAAAAACCGTATTAGTAATGACCGGATAAAAGAAACAGGGTATAAATATATTGATTAGCATAAATGGTCCGAACAAAGCAAACTCTATTTATCATGAGGGATAACATTGTCATTTTTAATAAAATTTACCTTTTAGTTAATGAAAATTCAACACATGGTATGTTTGTGATCTATTTTATAAAATGTAGGGTTTTTTTAAGTACTATAAAGAACAGAGGGTAAAGTTAACTGATATTTTTTATTACAAAAATAAAAACAGGGTTTTTTAAGGTTTTGTTCTCTAATTTCATCCATAGAAAAATGCAAAATAATTTGTTTCACTCCACTGCAACTGATTATTGAAAAAAAAAATAGAGAGAAAAAGATCTTCATTATTGCATTCCTTAACTTGCCCAACCACTACATCAGCTTTTCAAAGAAACACTAAAAATCTCATGCATGCTCTAAAAACAAGAAGTCCTACCAACTGATTTATTCCAACAAATTATTACTTGATTTCTTTTTTCCTTATTTCCTGATCTTCTTTTTTTATAAACTAAGTGGGGTCTCATAAATAAATAAATAAATAAATATATATAAATATACTTACACATTCCTTGAGTGTACCATGTGCCACCTTTTTATTCCACTGCATGGATAATGTATGCATGTGTAGCAGCCTTGCTAGCTCATCCTTTCTTTTTGATTCAGCTAAAAACCCCTTGTAGATAAACCCTAATTAAAGAAGAAAAAAATATACAAAAGCAAATAAAATTAAAGTAATATTTGCTAAAGTAGGTCTTGTCTGATCTATTCTTTGCTTTGTCTCTCTGGTCATTTCACTTTCAATATTCATGAATCACATTACACACCAACCAATAACCACCTTTACTTCCCTATTCTTTCACATATAGGATTCCCATATCTACCAAATCCATGTCACCCCCACATGTTATTGCTTTGATTTGTAGGTCCCACTTGGCAATTTTCTTTATATATATAGTGATCATATTTACAAAAGAGTGCCTAGGATATTCTCTCTCTCTCTTTTTTTTTTTTTTTTTTTTCACATATTCATAATCTAGTCATTGATCTAAACAAAGGACGTTGTCTTGTGGGGTCAATGAGCTGGGAAGAAAAGTGGCAAGGAATCTCTTTGAAGCTTCCCATCCAAAATCCTAACTTTGCTCATTTTCTCTTCACACCAATGCATTTGCTCTTCATTCAACTCTTTCATTCTCAAAACCCTAGAAACCACCTTCAGATCTATTAATCCCATCACTATCTCCATCCCATCGTTCACGTTCAATCTTCTTTTTCTCAAGCATTTTCGAGCTCGTCGAAGATCCTTGAGCTTCATCTTCTTCTGCTCAATATTGAATTGTAAAAAAAAAAAAAATAAATAAAAATTATGCCAAACTTGAAGCACAAAAAAGAAGTTCAACATATTACAACGTTCGATGACTCACTTTTTGATTGACTTTCTTCATGAGATGTAGAAGCGTTGGATCAACCGAACCTCTTCGTTTTCTTGTGAACAAAGATGCAATGAATTGACATGCTTTTTCCTTATCGGCTTTGAGAAAATTCATGAAAGTGTGGATACAATCCTCCATTATGATAAGAAACGCAGGTGAAGAAATCCTTGATGCCATATTACCTTCATTGTCCCTTTGATCATCTTCTGAATCTTATAAAATATTAAATCAATTAATTAATTACTATAGGACTTTGGTTCGTGTAGATTAACTATATATTGTATAAAGAGCAATGCTACACATACAAATTTTTTTTAATACAAACTCATGTGTCGTATTATTATTTGTGAGTGTTTATCATCTTAGTAGAAAGATTTGATAATTAATCAATCAAAATATGATACATCAACTACCACATAAGTTAGTATTAAAAAATTGATAAAAGAGTTGGTATGTTTAGCATTATTTTAAAATATCCCCTAGTGCTTCATAGCTAGTTTATTGTCTTTTAACGATTTGACATATAGTGTAATATTCTGTATACCAATATATATATATATATATATATTATGCAATTATTACGTAAAAGAGTGTAACTTTAATAATTAAAAGAAAATTTAATAACTGCTAATTAAAAGCTAGTTTATCATGAGATGGAAAAAAGAACAAGATTATGTAGTACTGTTTCAAAACGTAGCACCAAAATTATTGATTATAATCACATAAGTACTTTAATTAAGTGATACATTTTTCCAAGAAAACTAATCAATACACGATGATTTCAACTTATTTTAATAACATTTGACGCTTAATTAATACGTTATGTTTCTTAAGAGTCTCTTTTCTTTAGTTAAAATAAATTAAGTGGCATTGAGTTTTTTTGAACATATACCTCGGTATTCGGGCACTTGAAGCAACTTTGGTGCCAAAAGCCTGACCCGCGCATAAACCTCGGGTCGCCTTCCTTGCTCGTAGGGCTCATTCTCAACGTACCGCTGAAGAAGAACTTGAAACTGCTGAAATTGCTGCGCGATTCGACCTGGACAACCTAGGTCGAAATCGCCACGCAACGCTCTCTTCTGTTGGAAGTTCTTGTAGTTCCAATTAAGCGCTTCCCACGTCAAGCAGATTTGAGCTACGTAAGCTGCCTCTAGCTCATGATAAGGGTTTTTGCGACCGTCTTTCGGCGTTTTATTAACCGTTGCTAATTTATGCACAATCCTCTCCGAAACCGATCTCGGAGAGACTTTGATTGACCTAAGTGACTCTGAAATTGGTTGAAAGGAAAGAGTGATTTTCCAATTTTGCAAGAAAATCAATGTATAATTGAAAAATAAAAAAAATGTACATGGATGTCACTATTGCGCTAATAATTCACTAATGCTGATTTTGATTAATTACATTCACATATCAATTTTTCTTCGTCCAATGTATATGATGGCGAAATCATCAATAATCCTAATTACATTTTTCTCTAGTAAAAAAAGCAATAAAGAAGAAGCTAAAGCCAAGCACAAGAGATCATCAAAGGACATACATATATTTACGACTTTTACGCAGTAATGTTTTTTATTTTTATTTTTTGTTTTTTCCTTTTTCAAAATTTGACCCGACTTTTAGATTCTTGAAGGAGAACTCATAGGATGTTTTATTTATCATTTAATAAATTCGAGTGTAATGGTCATTAATTATATCATGATGATCATGACATTAATTATTCGTTTAAAATAATAATTAATAAAAAATCAAAGATAGAGAAATGAATGAATATGTAGGACCTGTTTCATGAAGCTTTTGGGCACTAATTCTATCAAGGAACATCATTTCTTCATCATACTTTTGGAAGACCGTATAAGACTCCCACTTGGGGCAACTTCTCCTTGAAGATGACGAAAATGGATCTTGATCAGTCCCTGAATCCCTATAATTGATCGAGCTTCTCCAATCCGATGAGCTCTTCGAAGTTGATCCAACGGTGCACGAGTCACCATACACCTCCTCATCATCATCATGATCATCATGAATAATTTCTTTTTCCTTCATCATTTGGTTGTACTTCTTTGTTGGCCCCAACTGGGTTGGACCAAAACTCAGAAACTTCTCATCTCTAGAGAAGTTTGTGTCCACTTTCATGCTTTCATTAATGTTAATCTCATCATAACCATAATCTGCACACGCAAAAAAAAAAAAAAACAAAAAAAACAAAAATCATTTCATCATCACATACATATATATGTCACATGCTTTGAAGTACAACGCGTGAACTTATAGCTATATATATATATATATGTGTAACAAACTTGTATACGTATTATTAATTTGTACAAAGTAAATAATAATGTACCGTCACAGATGATCCTGTCACTGCCCGCAAATTTATTTCCATTATTCCGAAGATCTATCGTCACGGAATCTCGAAGCGAATCGGCGTTGTTTTTACTATTAACCCTTGCTGGGATTTTTTCCGCTACATGAATATCATTATTATTATTATTATTATTATTATTATCATGATCATATTCAGATTCGGAATCACTCAGGTCAGTCTCGTGGACGGACAAAAGCTCGGTGGCGTAGTTTGGATCAGTATCTTCTTCTTCTTCTTCTTCTACTATGCTCTCTTGAGGGCTCACGAATAATTCATCGGAGCCGAGGTTTTGAACGACGTCGTCGCTTACGGTTTGAGCGTAAGCGACGACGTCGTTTGGCAAGAACAATAGAGATTCTCCGCCCCGAATAATATCAGCGACCAAATGATCGTCGAAGCTTCTTTCTTGAACTTCTTCCTCTTCTTCTTCTTCTTCGGACGAAGTGAACTCGTATTGATCATTTGATTGGCTTCTAAAATTCAAACAAAAAAAAAGACTATATATAGTGAACAAAGTTTGATCATATATATATTATTAACAATCAAATTTATGTAATGTCTAGTAATATTTAACAATATATTATATATATGTATATATATATATACCTTGGAAATATGGGATTACGACCAACAAAGTGGAAGAGTTTGGCAAGGGGAATGAAGAGGAGAGAGAGAAAAATGAAGACAAGTTTGAGAGAGCTTGAGACATTGTAGAACAGCCTAGCAAGAGCTTCTTCTTCTTCTTTGGAGCAATAATGTGGCATTTTCTTATTTCTTTTCTTTTCTTTTTTTTGTAATTGCTTTCTTTCTTTCTTTCTTTTTGTTTTTGGTTTCTTCCACTCTTATTGCTGGAAAATGAGCTCGTAGCTAAGCACTATGCTTTTTCACAAAAGCAAAGTGGAAGTCCTCCGTGGTAAAGCGTGTCCTTTAATTGCTTTTGATTTTCATGAAATCTCTCTTCCTTCTTGGTCAAAATTGCTTGTTTTCTTGTGAAATATCTATTATGCCCTTGACACTTGTGGGATTGTTCTTTGTGGCTTTGCGCTTTAGCTTTGTTTCCAATGATTAAATTGGGGTACCAAAGGGTAAATTCGTCATTGACTTGGACATAGATTGAAACAATTGTGACATAAGCTACAGCGAGGAACAAGATTTCCAAATACTGCCTCACTTTTAAATTTTCATTTTCCCCATATTTCTCTACTACATACCTGGCCATTTCAAATAGACCACCAAAAAAATAAAATAAAATAAAAAAATTCATGACGTTGCTACTTATACATGAATATTTATTTCATCGTTTTTTATTACACAAAGTCTTAATTCTATCGATACGTTACATAATCAATTTCGTAGCCAGAAAAATTAGTCATCATGATGTTGTATTTATCTGTATTGATTGGAAAGCAAATAACAACCGCTTTTTTATTGTCGTATTAGTTATTAATGCTAACCGTTATATCATTTCCTAACTAACACTTTTGGGCAAAAGAAAATTCTAAATTTTGAAAATCTATGTTCAAGTTCTAATAATAACAACAAAGTAATGGACACATAAAATGAGTGATATATTGAACATGTATGTCACAACAGATTCATTTGGAAATATAAAGGTCAAACCTAGGATCGAGTGAAATTTTGCTAGTTCTTTTATCATTCATGTGCTTGCATTTTGACTATAAAACAAGTGAAGAAGAATCTAATTAGACAGTATAGGCTTTGCATTAAAGAGCAAAATTTTGTATTATAGTGTTTATTAAACTCCAGAATTTCTTTAACCGTCTGAAAAAAGATATAAAGAACCCTATATGAGTCTTATCCACTGTATTAGTTCTAAAAAAGAAAACAAAAATAAAAGAAATAAACAAATACCAATAAGGCCACGTATACATACAATATGCACACGCAAAGATTCCAGATTGTGAGAGGATCAGAATTAAGTGAGAATATTTCACACATTATTTAATTTAGTTAGATGTGTATCATTATTTAATAGGTTTTTCAAGGTTTTGGGTAGTTTTAGTGGTGACAGTGTGAGTATTCTTTGCGTCCTAATAGAATAAAGAGGCTTTTAAAAAGTAGATCAGAGCAGGGCTATTGTGTTGTCATTAATTGTGTGATTTCTTTATCTTAATCTTCTTATATTTTGTTCTTTTGTTTGTCTTTAACTTTGCCACTACGGTTTCCACAGAATTTTTCTGTCTGCCTCAATTGATAGCTGAATGACACGAATCGACATAAATACAGTATGTAATAATTAATATTTTCTTAGTTCTTATTATATATTCCCTGATGCTGATAGTCAGTGTTGTAAGTACTGTAACAAAGAAGCTCATAAACGTGAACAACAAATTTTTTTTTCTTTTTTCATAGGTACTACGTACTTCTAGACATGAGAAATTAAAAGAAGATTTTGAAAATTATATAGCTTTTTTCGTCATCAATTATTTATCGGTTTTTTAAATAAATAGCCATATTTTTATTCATATTTTTAACAATTAGCCTATGTTTGCTTTTATTAGCAAAATAGCCATACATTCGTGTCTAGATTTTTGAGACTGTAGTCATTAGTTTTTTGAATTCTATTTTTGTTATTTGTTGCAGACAATATTGTCTAAAATTTTGTGTCTCTAGTCATGAAATTTATGACTTCTTTGGTTGCATATTTTTTTGCTATTTATAAGATATTTTTTATTTAGTAATAAATTTTATGAAATTGGTTGTATATGCAATCATTTATTTGTAAGTTGATTATTTTATTAATGAATGTTTAAATTTTTTATTGTGTTTATTTTAAATTTTCTGAAATTTTGTGACTATAGTCACAAATTTTATGACTGTGTATTTTATTTATTTAGTTACAAATTTTATTTCTTCAGTCATAGATTTTTAGATGTTGGCCTGATGGTTATTTTGCTAATTTTTCAAAACGTGGGCTATATCTTTAAAACATTGACTGCAAAATGGCTAAATCCTTAACTGGCCCATTATTTATTCTAATTATATTGTTATTCATTCTTAATTTCCTAGCATTTATTTTGATAAAAATAAGATAATGATTTAGGAACACATTCAACAACCTTAACACACGCTTAAGTCTTAGTGGCTTACCAATTATGTTGATCATCTTCTAAGAATTCCGCTAAATCAAAACCTGCTTCATTAAATTAAAGAAAAAAAAGTTACATAAGTATAAAAAGTTCAGCCAAGAAAGGCGATTATACATTCTTTAGTATATGTATTTAATACTGAACAAAGTGAAGAAAATGAACCATTATTATTTTGATATTCTATATATAAAAATATATTGAACTAGTGAATGCTCTTCCTTCTCTATATTGAGATGGGAATATATCTAATGTAAAGAAAGAACATATATTTTGGATTTAATTTCCTGAACCTAAACTTTGACAAGCAAAGGAAATTATATAATAATAAATTTACAACTAATTACGAATAAAAAGTCCAAAAGAACATATATTTTGGACTTCATAATTACGTACGCTTCTAATAGTATTAACCTTTTCATTTATTGGGAAGAATTGCTCTCGTTATATAGAGGACTTTTGTGATTTTTTTTTTATTTTATGACAAAAGCACCCTGTTCAAATAATGGGATTCATCTGATCTGTAACAAAAATCTCATTTTTGACGATTATGAATGGCCCAATCTTGTGTCATTGAATCATGGAACCACATCCCATAAATTATCAAGTTTTTGGCCCAAATTATTTGGTTGAACTTTTGGCTTTGCAGGAAAGTTGAAAATGCGATCAAGATTTGGAATTTTAGATTGTTAATTTAAATTGTTTTTTGTTATACTATTTGATTTGAGATTAATTTAAGAGAAAAAATTTAAAAAGTAAATTTAAAAAACGAGCATTTTACTAGTAACAAGAGTATTTAACCCCTTGTTTGGGGTAAACATCTTACACATTCCATTTATTTTTTTTTCAGCTTTCTTAATCTCAATACAATATTCTTAAATCTCACCTATTTATATCATATTGAAATTCACAAAATCAAACCATTCCAAAATAAAATAGTTGGGATATTTACCCTAAACAACCTTAAAGCACTCTTGGAAAATTTATATTTTTATGATAATAAAGGAATTTAAATATGTAAATCAGTGAAAATAAGCTAGAAAACCTGCAACATTAATAGCTATCTAAGGAAAATCTTAATTTAAAATATCACGATTTTCATTTTATTTTTTTTGTCCAAACTTGCATCGAATAACAACAATAACAGCAACAACAACAATAATTTGTTATATATATATATATATATATATATATATATTAAGATTATGGACTTGTTAATTTGAAAGGAGAATTAGATGAATGTCTTTTTTTGACACACTATTAATTTGTATCTTTCTTTTGTATTGTACTCATATATGATTTCTAACCTTATTTTTACAGTATTATAAATATAAAATAAAAATTAAGATAACATACCACTTAAGATATAAATTATTAAATAGTATATTAATTTCTAAAAAGAATGCATAACAAGATGACGAGCCAATCATCAATATCAGTAGTAGAGAAAGTTTAGACTATCGGCAGTGATGGAGCCGGAGTTGTTTTGATGGGCGCTAATGATGTTTAAAGTAAAAAAGATATAAAAGCAATATGTTTTGGATCTATAAATTTATAAAATGATAAAAAAAAAAAACCATTAATCATTCATTTATTAATAGGGGCACAGTGAGAAGTTCTTATTGTTAGTGGGGACAAAAGAAAAACCAAAAATCGGCCTCAACATAAAGGTACAAAAAGTAATTTTTCAAAAGTTCTACGGGGCCATTCTGGCGGCTTCCATGGGCCTCCGCCACTGACTATCCGTAGAGCAATTTAATAGTTTGAAAAAACGAGATATGTGAACCCCATAATAGAGGCCAGCCATAGCTTAGTTAATCAATTTTTTTCCCAAGTAGCTCAGGCGGTAAGTAATTAATATTTATAGCTGCACATTTCTAAGTTTGATTCTTAGAAAGGTAGAAAGAAAAAACAAAAATTAATTTGAGCCTCGACTCACTTTCCTATCTTTTTAGAAGAAAAAAAATATATTAATTTCCCCCCAATAATTTTCTAAGGGATTTTAAAAGGATCACTACTACACAAATCTCGAAAAACGTCGTTTTAAAACCGACGTGAACAAATATCACGTCGTCCAAAAAATTGACGTAAAATCTCATGACGTTGTAAGTGGTGTAATTACCACGTCGGTTAAAAGGCGACGTGAGATAAAGCGTAAATAGACGTCGGCCATATTAAAGAGGTCTTGGCATGTTATAATTTGCCACATGGCAACTCCTCATTGCAGTGGGAAAACATGTAAGACGTCGGTTTTTTCTCTTGTTAGTTGGAATGTGTTTCTTGTGCCATGAGCTTTTCATTGAGTTGACGTGGAATCATACGTGTCAGTGACACTGTTTTTTTTTTTTTATTCTTAAAATTCTTTTATTATTTTTTATTTTGCTAATATTAAAGCCAAACTAGGAACAAAATCCATTCAATATATACCAAATTATTTGCCAAAATTTCCAATCGCAACACCACAATACTATATTTCAAAAGAAAAAAATAAATATAATAAAATACACAATACTCTAGAAAAATCCAATATTCCGATTCTAATTCACAGTACCAACTTGAAATTAAAATTCTAATTGTATCGAAAGCCAATGTTGTCACCACATTCACCCCAATGTCCAGTACTGCAGCCATGTCGTCCTCTGACCCGTGGTAATAATTTGGTGCATAAGAAAACAGTCTCATTTGCATTTCGTGCATCTAGGAGCTCAAGTTTTCCTGATGGATAGCCTCAACCTGCCCAAATTGCATTAACGTGATTATCCATGCTATCTGCGTGACAAAGAGCAACATTTTTCAATAAGGGATTCTGGTAAAGACAACATTATGCTATCAAATATTCCCATAATACCTGAAAATCACCAATAAAGAATGCAACTGAAACAAGCATTTACATAGAATAATGACAAGAAATATAGCTAGTGACAATGAATATATAGCTCCTACTTTTGTAAATTATATATATATATATATATATATATAAATACTAACAATTGTTGGCTTCTCGTACCTATAATGCAATTTATACTAGGTGTATCAAGTTCTAGCTTTTCCTTTTAGTTACAAAAAAAAAAAAATCACTACTATAAAGCAAACTCAACAAACCAAACTCATAATTTTCTCTAAGCTTTCAATTGAAACTTATACAAACAATTAAAAGGAACATAGCCTAAAGTTCACATCTGAATTAAAACATATGTACAGGTCAAAAGTTTCACTCTTCGCCATTTCCCATAGTCCTACAGTAACTAGGACTTGTACTCTAGTCAATGGGATATATTGGTGATTCATAGACAGTTGAATAACTCTAGTAATCTACGATACTAAAAATCAACCCAAACCTTGCATGACATGGAAAAAGTGCCAAATGGTGGTGTACAAGTAGCAATCGTTATGTGAAAACAATAACAAAAAATTTAAAACATGAATTTAACATCCTTCTGATGACCAACAAAGCAAAATTCTCAGAACATTTCATACTATAAATACGAGTACCCACGGATATGCAAAAATGTTAAATTCTTGTGACACAAAAGACACAACAATGGCTTCAGCATTCCTGATCTTGACTTAATCAATTAATTTTCTCCAATGGCAGTTTGTTTTATTTTTTCAATAAACCAAAAAAAAGACTACCAATTCTCTAGTGGTTAATGATCCATTAAAAACGAATTCTTAAACTATGATTCAAAATTCAATTTGAATATTATTTGGTAAATTATTAAAGTTGGGAAAATAAACACAAAACTACTTAAATAAACACAAAACTACTTATCAGTGATATCCAACAAAAAGAAAATCATCGCATTGCTTTCACATTATCAGTAATATTCATTGAATCAACCAAATCTTCATGGGAAAAAGAATAAACGGAACATTTGTTAACCATATTTGCCATATAAAAAATTTGATTTCTTTAGGGCAAAGAATATTCGCATAAAATTATAAGAATAAAATAGAACTAACCATGAATATTATTGTAGACCGTGACCGGACGCTCCACTCCCTTTGCCGATGGCTTGCACTCTATCTGATATCTCGTTGAAGGTCCATACCTGGACCGTCAGATACGGCCGACATCAGATCTCGATGTTCCGACGACCTTCTGGGTCTGATTTCTCTGACTCACCTCGATCGCCGATTGATGAGCAAGCGTACTCGATCGAAGCTTAATTTAAACCCAAAGAAAAAGAGCAATCGAATTCGCCAATTAGAGAGTTAACGTTCTACACTGTCGAAACACGAGGAGTAAACGAATTCGTTTGGAGATCGTGGTCGAATTCATCGATCTGAGAGGAGAGAGCGTGGCGTAAGTTTGGGTTATTCAGCGTCAAAACGAAAGATTTGAAATGAATTGATTCAAAAGACGGTGCGGGTTTGACCTCTCGATGGTTGCTCATACTCTCTCTCTGTTTCGAGCGAAACTGACAAAATTATGAAAAAGAAGAACTAGTAAAAATGATAAAATATATACCAAATGTAACTAGAAGAAAAGGGAGTTAAAATGAATCTGTGCTCGTGTGAATGTGTAAAAGAAACGAAAAAGAAAAAGGAAAAAAAAAAGTAACTTTAATCATAAACCTGGTGAACCAAAAGAAAGCGAGAAGTGTAACCGCCAAAAATACACAAAAAAATTGAAAATGGAGCCAAAATGCAAATCAGAGAAAATAACAATAAAGGTAGACTCTTCAAAATCACATTTTTTTAGCGGTGACATTTATATTGGTATGCCACGTGTGCATTATTTAATTTCTTTGGAAAGATATTCGTGCCAGTGCAAAACATTAATGGGTTTGGCGCGCCAAATTACAAAGGCACGTCGGTTTTAAGTTTTTACGTGACGTTGAAATAATTCGGCCCCAGTCATATAAAGACGCGTTATATTTATGCGTCCTTAAAACTCATTAGTGCCACATGTCAAAATTTCAAACCATTAATACCATATTACAGCGCACTTTTTGAGCAACGACGTTGAAAAAAGCGTCGCATATTCGTAAAATTGTAGTAGTGGATAGATCTAAAGATTCTCAATGTAGCAAGAGTTGCATTTAATCTATTTTTCCCCATTTTAATCTATAGGCATTTTAGAGTTCCAAGATAAACTTAAATGTTCAGGTTCAAAAGTAAAAGAAATGTAATAATTTGGATCGTACTTCATTTTTGTGTGTTTTTCTTTTCAGTGCACTTTAAATTGTATACTTCGACCTTTGAAGTATAGTTCGAGTCCATTGAAATTGCTCAAACATGTTCATGTGGCAATATCAATGTATTTTTATGAATTTAATTTTACTTTATTTGAAAGCCTTAGAAGTCGATTTTTGACGTGAAACTGGTATTAAAATTCTTATATTTTCATGCCAAGCCATCGATCAATTTTATTTTTAAAATTATTCAAATAAAAATAATAAATTGCAATAAAGGCTATTCTTTTTTCTAAAACCCTAGCCTAATGCCATCAACAACCTAAGCACCCATGGTGATTGCCATGCGACGCCGCCCGACCTCGCCACCCTTACTATCCTCGCACACCAGTCCGCATGCCTCTCCAAGCGTTTACACTGCAAACACCCCTCCTCACATGCCATCGTCCATTTGTCGACTACCCAGCACCCCGAGTTGTTGCTGGGCTTAACCTCTCTGCCACCCTACAAGACCCGTGAGTGCTATAGCCACACTGTTACTTGCGTCGTTGTCGGCATGATCCTTCACGCTACCGAATGATTCTGTGTGAACCTGTGCAGCTCCCCGTGACTCAAATTTATCTTTGGTAAATTGTGATTTTGGAACACTAAAATAAATATATAAATAAAAAGAAGTTTCCCTTTTATGTGGTTCTTAGGACTTATGAGCACCCATAAATATGTGTGTGTCACAATTGAGAATGTAAGGCTGTAAGAGTGGAGATAGCCAGCAAAAGCAATATTTGTGAGTATTTGATGAGTGAAGACTAGTTGTTGCACCCGGACTGAGGGAGGAGCGAGAGATGAGAAGAGCTTGTGCAAACTGTGTGAGTGTAAGAGAGAGACAATTAGTGTAATTAGGTTTGGGTTGGTGAGAGATTCAAGAAAGTGTGTGAGTATGTAATATCTACCAAATTGAATGGTGAATTAAGGTCTATCTATCGTGGACTTAAGTAGTTTGATTAACCACTTAAATATTGTGTCTTCTCAATTTTAATTATTTTTTGTTTTCATTGCGTGTGAGTTTACGTGTTTGTGGGTGTGTGATAATTTTTTCCTAACAAATGGTATCAGAGCATTGGCTGTGTCGACTGTGAGAAAATCGACAAAGAAGTCGGGGTTGAAGTACTGAAGATGAACTTCAGTATATGGCAAAGCAGCGTGAAAGATGTTTTGGTGTGAAGTAACGAGAGTAAAAAAGATGGTAGAAAAGACCGAAGTTGCAAACATGAGTTTCTTGATCGTGGCAAGAGAGAAGAAGATGAAGTCAGTTTGTAGCTTCAAGTTCAATAAGAGTTTGAACTCGACATACATTCACTCTCTAGGTACTAAGTTGGGTGTCAACGAGATGCCAAATATGTGGTGGAGTGATTCGAGTTAGAGTAGATAAAATTAATCAAGTTGGAGATTTTTGGAAAAGTTGACTCAAATTTATCTTTTGTAAAGGGTGTTTTTGTTTTTTGTTTTTTGTTTTTTTGTTTTGTTTTGTTTTTTTTTGGAAAACTAGAATTAAAAGAAAATATAAGGAAAAATAAGTTTCTCTTTTACGTAGCTCTTAGGGCATGTGCATCTATAAATATGTATGTGCAAGTGTGATTAAGTTTGTGTAGCTATGGCATGAAAATGAGGCTTAGTGTGAGTGTGTCATAATTGACAATGTGAGGCTATAAGCGTAGAAATAGTAGACAAAAGTAATTGTGAGTATTGAAGAGTATGAGTAGACTTATTGTGCTTAGTGAAGACTAGTAACCGCCACCACACTAAGGGAGGAGCGAGAGACGAGAAGGGTTTGTGCGAATTGTGTGAGTATGAGAGAGATAATCAATTCGTGTATGTTAGCGCGTATAAACTTAGTCAGTAGTATGTGTATTATTTAGTCAACTAATAATTTGTTAAGTTCTTTCCTTTATTTAGGAAGTATAATTAGTGTCACTAGCCCTAATTTATTTATTATAAGCAGCCGACTCTTACGTAACATGTAACATATTAATTTTAATAAAACAATTCTCTCAAGCAGTGTTTTTAGATTATCTCCTTCCTCTTAAATGCTTTCAATGTTATTGAGTTTGTGTTGGTGAGAAATTCAAGAAAGTGTGAGAATGTATAATTTTTTATCAAATTTAATGGCACGTAATTTGTCGAACAACTTAAATATCATGTCCTCTCTATTTTGATTATATGTGTTTTCGCTACGTGTGAATTTGTGTGTTTGCTGGTGATTATTTCCGACAACAACTAACAATTATTCATAAGAAATAACACTTAAAACAGCTATACAATCCGAGTTAGACACTAATAATGTAAACTACAAAATGAATAATAAAATATAAAAACTATATATTCTAGGGGTAAAAAAACATGATTAAACCAAGGGGGAGAGAGAGGGCTTGAGTTTCTAGAAGCCTATAGTCCATAGTATGGATAGAAGTAGAACGAGTATGAAGATGGAATACGTACTGTGGAAGATCTTGTTAGGATTGAATTTAAGAGAAGCTTCAAGGATGATGGTCATGTAGGAAAAAGACGCAACATAGGAAACTATTAATATTGATATATATCAAAGCCAAGACACAGTCGTGCGGTTTGGTAACCATATCAACCACTCCATATAGTAACTCCTCTCACCATTTCCTCACAACAAAATGAGAACAAACAATAATAAAGGACATATATATAATCTTCACTCACGAATGATCTTTGACCATTTCAATTATCGAATCATCCTATATATGCTAGCTGTAAAAGATATATATATATATATATATATATATATATATTAAAACCCCAATTGACAGTTTTCTACGTGAAACACGCTAAATCTAAATATACGTATAGGAAATAAAAAAACAAATTGTGAGAATCAAGTGTCTATTATTATATGCAAAGGAAACTAGAGCCGCCAAATAAGTGTCTATTTCATATAGTACACATATATTGAAAGTGACTGTTTTTGTGATCAATTAATGAAAATTCTTTACATGTGTTTGTTCTCATTGGACTAGCGTGATATATCTATGGGTTCGGTGGGTGAAAATGGGTGAAGGTGGTTGGACGGGACCGTAGAAGAAATTAAGAACACCAATGAATATATCTCCAATTTTGGTGTAAAAGAGGCTCAACCAAAGCCCTTGTTTTGTGCTCAAACGATTGCCTTTTAGTCACTGCAAATCATATCAAAATAAAATCTAACTAAAATACAGTTTTCCACATCTGCTTTGAATTTGATCCCATCTCTCTAAGTCAATGCTATAGGTGTTTGTGTCTCTAGGTTATATAACAACTCAAAAAAAAAAAAAAACTATTTTTTTAAAAGTCATAGACCTTATCACACATTGCTATTAAGCTATAGGGTGGGTGTTTTGGTAATTTTTGTTGTATGCAAGAAAATTGGTGATACAATACGTAGTACTACCTTAAACCATCTTTGTCAATGTGTTAGCTGTAAATAAGAAAATCAAATTTCATATTCTATTAAAAAAATAAATAGTTATGAAAGAGCTTCTTGTTGAAGTTTGAATCATATAGAAATAATTAACATGAACTAACCATAGGCCTTTTAAGACCACCTCTTGGGGACATCATCAACTTAATGAGCTTCAATTGTGTTCAATCTCAATAATTTCTTTGTGTTTTGGCTTGGTTTAGGAAAACAAGAAATTAAGTATTCAAATACTAATATGGAGGAAAATCTTCCACCCGGGTTTCGATTTCATCCGACCGACGAAGAACTCATCACTGCCTACTTAGCTCGAAAGGTTTCGGATTCAAGTTTCACACCCAAAGCTGTTGCGGTTGTTGATCTTAACAAGTGTGAGCCTTGGGACCTCCCAGGTAGATCCTCGCCCTCTTTTTTCTTTTTTGTTTTGTTTTGTTTTTGTTTTTTCTTGAATTTTTGGTTCTTGGTTTTCAGATAAAGGTTTTGGCATATATTAATGGGATAATTGGGATTTCTTTGTACAAACTTAGTAGATTGTGATTTGTAGTCTTTCTTCTTCTCCTCCACAGCGTTTTTAGGTGCATGGATATATTATTATAAGTCGTTAATTTGTGGAGATATATACTCTCTTTTTCGTATTTAGCAAAAAAAAAAAAAAAAAAAAAACCTCACTAATTCTCATGGATCTCATTTGAGAAAATGAGACAGTAAATTTGGAAAGTTTTCTTTAACCAAATTTACAGAAAGGAACATGAACTTTAATTTGGAAAAGGACAGAAAACTATTAGTAGCTTTTGAAATAACATTTTCCAATTTTCTTTAAGATTTTCTGTTTTCTGACTTTTGTTTGTTTGTTTGTTTTTTTTGTTTTTTGTTTTTCCAATTTTGTTCTGTGGACTTTCGTAGAAAGAGAAAACAGTGGACTTTTGCAACTTGTTAAATAAAATTGTATCGTACGGTACATATGGTTTAAAAAAGAACAAGTAGTACATCAATATGTATATCCTATAACACCAATTATTTGATATCTAAGAACGTTACATATAGTTGACGTAGAAAGATTTTATCATTCATCTAATCCACTTTACCACTTTTTCCCTTTTTTTCCCCTAGATCCTTTTTAACTTTTACCTAATAATTCATGTACGAAAATCATATTGGAACTTCAAAATTCTTCCATGAACTCAAACCTGATCAATTCCTTCTAGAATTGCATGTGATGAACAAAAATATATTAATGGTATTAGTTGGACATTATTTTGGTTGCAGACAAAGCTTCCATGGGGGAGAAAGAATGGTACTTTTTCAGCTTGAAAGACCGAAAATATCCGACCGGCCTTCGAACCAACCGAGCCACAGAAGCCGGATATTGGAAAACGACAGGGAAAGACAAGGAAATCTTTCGCGCCGGCGTGATAGTCGGCATGAAGAAAACCCTAGTATTTTACAAAGGGAGAGCTCCGAGGGGCGAGAAGAGCAATTGGGTTATGCATGAATACAGGCTAGAGAACAAGCATCCCTTCAAGCACTCAAAGGTAGACATGTAAAACACAAGACACGCTACATTAATTTTCTAAAAAAATAATCCTTGTGTCACGCTTTGTTAAGCCTTAATTATTATTTTATGTCAAATTCTTATTAATGATTATAAGTACGAGAATTATATGTATATAATATGTAGGGAAGTACTATTATCACATAATATAATAAAGAGTACTGATACGTATGTTTCCATTAATAATATCCATCCACCACTTTCGATGTGTGCATATATATAGTTTAAACTACACGACCAATTAGTAATTTCCCGTTTATAATAATCTTGTACTCGATCATATAAATTTGATGATATTATCATCAATTACTTTGTACTATAATTGCGTAGATAATACGCTCTCAATTTAAATGATAAGATGGTATTATTAACATATACTATATGTTTATAACAGCACTAAAATAGACGGCTATTAATAATCTTTTCATGCATCAAAACTTTTTTTTTTTCAAATAAAAAGATGATAAAAAATATTTAGGAGTAGAATGAGATTGACACCCCAAAAAGCTCCTAAAAAATTATTAAATACTAAATGAGTTGTCTCATAGTTAGAATGATATGTCACAGCATGATCTATACGTGATAAACTTATTCAGTATATTGATCAATTTTTTGGTTTTGTTATTAATTCCTGATTTTGTGACAATATTTTTGCCGTTCTCTAGGAAGAATGGGTGGTTTGTAGGGTTTTCCAGAAGAGCGTCGCTGCGAAAAGGCCACAGCAAGCGCTGTCCTCTCGCGAGCCATCAGTCGAGTCGCCATGCGAAACGAACTCGTTCGCGAACGAGTTTGGAGATATCGACCTTCCAAACCTAAATTGCATGGCGAACTCGTCGTCGTCGACCATTCATAGCAACAATATCTCCATGCAA
Source organism: Boehmeria nivea var. tenacissima (assembly GCA_018132145.1). Taxonomy (NCBI): domain Eukaryota; kingdom Viridiplantae; phylum Streptophyta; class Magnoliopsida; order Rosales; family Urticaceae; genus Boehmeria; species Boehmeria nivea. The sequence goes on from CM030882.1 coordinate 8,606,823, forward strand.
GGTTTCATGGCTAATAACAATAACATTAACCTCGCCAACATGATGAGTTTGAACAATATGAACTGGACAAATTCTCTTCCCTCGCTCTCGTCGTGGCCTTCTAACTTGCTAAGCCCTAATCTTTCGATGAATTCTCTCCTTCTCAAGGCCTTACAGCTTAGGAACAATGGTGTCAATTATCATCAGCCAAGAGAGCTACCTAATATTGGCCATGACAATTTCATCTCTTATAACAATTTGGCACAGCAAGAAAATTCGCAGTTCGGGACGGATCACATAAGTACTACAACAAATTTCCAGTTAGCTTCTTCTTCTTCGTCGCCGAAAATAACCAATAATGTTGTAGATTCCGCGTCACAAGCGCAGCCGGAGCAACCATTCAACTTGGACTCCATTTGGTGAAAAGAGAGAAAACTCACTTTCCAAAAGTACTTAAAACTATATTTATTTTTATAGCTGACTAAATGTGTAAAGTTCTATCTTTACTCAATGTTACTAGAGCTGTGAATTAGGTAAACCATGAATGATATATTGGGACCTTTCACAGATATGACTATGTTTATACATAGATGTATGTCCGTAAGGTTAATTTTTCCTTTCTTTTGTAGTTCTGTTCAGTTGATCATGTTGTTTATGTCAGGTCTAAATAAAAATGTCAGAATAAGATAAGAACTCTCAAGCTAGTCAATTTGGTGCATGAGAAGTACTTAATGTTTGTTTAGTTTTCATTTTTAGGAGTTTGCATATCTCAATGTCAATATTGTAACGTGGAGAATTGAAATGCATATCTACCTTCTCTTTTTGAATTATAGTAAAATTTTAGGAGGGGAGATTATGAAGAATGTCCGTTTTTTTTTTTGTTGCGCACTCTTAATTTATGTCACTTTTTGTATTGCACTTATAATTTTTACTCTATATTATAGAATAAAATAAAAGAAAAACACATCATTTAAGATATAAATTATTAAGTAACACTTAGAATGTCTTTTATTTTAGAGTATTTTGCATTGGTGCCCCCTGAATTATACGGGGTGTGGTAAGTTGCCCTCTAGATTTTAATTTTTGACATATTGCACCTTAAACTCGAAATTCTTGATAAATTACCACAAATTGGTAACTTCTGTTAATTTTTTAGACGAAAATCAACATGTGATCGGTACATGACTAAATATTAAGGGTGCTTTTTTGTCATTTCATTAGTTTTTATTATTGCTCCCCTTTCTTCTTCTTCTTCTTCTTCCCCAATCTGCCTTTTTTTTTTGTTTTTTTTTTTCGACCAAACGTCTTCCCCAGACCCATATTAACCTAGCCCTGCTCCCTCTGCCACAACATCGTTGAATCATGACGCAAAGCCAAATCAGCTCCAACCTAGATCTTGACGCTTCATTCCCCTCGCTGTCAAACCCTGATTGACCCAATGTGCCTCCAAACCATTAGAATACTAGCGCCGTAACCTCAACGACCTTGCGCACAGTGACCCTAGCTACCTTGCGCCGACGTCCTCACGTCGCCGGCCTTTCTCGTACTCAACAGCGGTCTCGTCACGCTCGACTTAAAGAATACCACAAGCTCGACGCCGTGAACTGGTTTTGTTGTTTAGCTTTGAAAGAACCGTTTTATTAGCAGGTGTTCTTCGTTCGTGTTAGGAACCCTCACAACGAACACTGAGAAATGCTAAAATTGAGATGGAAAAATAAATGAGTGAACAGTAAACAAAGTGCGGAAAATAACGTAAAGAGTACACAGAAGGTGGTAACGCAGTTTGACAACGTCTACGTCTGTGGGGCCACGCCCAGATAAAAAGATCCACTAGAAAAACTCCAACTGAGGTTTCTCGGACATATACAAGATTGGACTTCCTCCAACTCTCTTCTGCCGTTACCCCGTTGTCCTAGTGATCTACCCTAACGAGATCCCATCGTCTTACAAATCAACTGCTGTTACCCCATTGTCCCAGTGATCTACCATGATGAGATCCTGTTGTCTTACAAATCAACCCTGATCGAGATCCCATCATCTTACAAATCACACTCCTGTGTGGTCACTCACCAAAATTCCAATTACAAATCAAGAACACTCATAAAAACACCCTTACAAACACTCTTCTCTCATAAGAAGGGATTACAAGTGAAAAGCTCTCAATCATCACACACTATAATGTTGTAGCACTCTGTAAATATCATGAAAGGTCTCAGCAAAAAACGTTCTGCAATTTATGAATATAAGCAACAATGGTACAAAGGAAAGGATGGAGCACTTTTTTTTGTAAAGAACACAAATAATCTTCCATAATTAATAAAGAGAGTCAAATTTCCTCACTACTCTCAGAATATTTCCATAATAAAGAGAGACAATCCTCCTTGATATGAGTTGTAGAAATCTCATTTAAAAAGCATCATTCAACATCCTCTAGAAATAAAACTTTCCATAAATAGTTTAGTGTTCAAACAGCTTTGAAGAACATCACTGAAGAAAACTTGGCCAGTTTAAAAAAATTATGTCTAGATTCATCATCTAGTCAACATGGACGAAAATTCAATTTCCAAACAAAGAATACACAGCGAATAAATGGTCAGATTATGTAAATCATCTCATCCGTATCAAATCTAAGATCCTTTTGATGCCACAAATATATTTACCAAATATATAGTTGATGCTGAAACACCAATGAATAATACTTCTGAAAACATGAATTTCCAAAATGTTCAAAGTTCAAATAACATAATCTGAGAAGCCATATAAATATATTTTGCCAAAAATATATGCCAACACTAAAATACACTAACAATCTTCCCTTTTTTTTTAGAAAAACCCCACAAATTAGCATTTACTCTCCCTTTTTGCCAAGAAAAGACAAAGGAATATCAAGAACGAGGGAGTTCTCCCCCTGCATGCCAGCTTATTACTTGATTCTTCAACTTCCCTAGCATCGATATAGGTAATTGAAACGTCAACCTGATCACCTGAAGTATCACCACATAGGTCTGATTCCCCCCGTATGTCAGCTACGTACTTCCCGCAAAAAAATTTCTCTTTAATGTTGATCTCCTCCACAGCTTTTAAAGAAGTTCTTGCCACATTACACTTGCTCTCAGATTTCTTCATCCATTCCTGCTTCATTAGCTTACGAGGTTGAAATCACTCTTGGTTTGCTTTTCTCAAATCTGCAAAATATTGATAACACTGTAGTCTGATATGTCCTCTTTTGTTGCAATAATAACAGGTTGGAATCTATCTCTTTTTTCTCATCTTTCCTGATGATACAGTAGTTGTTCTGCCTAGTGTTACTACAGGTATTGCAACACTTGCTTTCCCAGATGTCATAACTACAGGTGTTCAGACTGGGGTTGCAGTAGATCTTTTGCCTTTCTCAACTTTTTCTATATTGACTGGATGAGCTACCTTTAACAAATACCGTGACCGCTTCCTGTATGTCTGGTATACTCAAGGCCAAAACATTCTTTGTCTGATCTTCTTATGTTGAAGTTATCTAAATTCAATTGATGTTTCTTATTCCATTATATGATGATTAGTTTGATTTGTTCTTAATACTTGTGTGGTCTTAGTCAAATTATACATGATTAACTAGTTTTCAATTAGAGATCTAGAGATAATAATTGAAATGTGCTCTAATCAAATTAACATAGGAAGGATATTAGGCTAGAGATAGCTAATACGCTTGTGTGGCACTTTGAATTCCCTTTCGTAATGTAATTTAGTATTAATATTTGAGATGGAGAGATGAAAACTTGATATTAGTATTAGGCTAGTCAATGCTCGAGAAAGATTAGTTAATATATTAGCAAATTTACTATCATCACAGGAATAAAAAATCAATAAATCGAATTAACAGATACTAGTAATTAGTCTAGGTAAAATCGAAAGCCTTAAGTTCTTTTATATTGCTTTACATATCTATTTCTATCGTATTCTTTATTCGTTTATTATTGTTTTAGTTAAATTTAATTTTTCTTCATTGCGTTGTTGAATTAGAGTTAGGATTAGAGTAGTTTAGTACTTAGTGCATAAGTCCTCGTGAGATCGACACTCTACTTATCACTTTATTACTTGAAACGATATCGTGCACTTGCAATTCCGTACAACAGTTACAACAAAAAAATTTTGAGAGAGAGAGAGAGGGCAGAACATGGGAGAAGAAGAAGAAGAAGAAGAAGAAAGGTAAGTATGCACTGGCTTTTTTTAGTTTACTCTTTCATTCACAAAAACTAAGAACAAATTTTTAGTTGTTGTCATTCTTGGATTTAAAGAAGAGAAACCTTGGAGCTTGGTGTTCAAGAACTTTAAGCTGGAGTTAGCTTGGAGAAGAGGAAGGAAGTAAGAAGAGAAGTCAAAAGCCTAATCCTCATGAGGTAGACATTCATTCTTCCTTTAAATGTTTCAATTGTGCTGTTTGAATCTTTGGTGGAAAGGTTAATGATGATCTCTTATTTGCATTGCATAGTCGCTTGAGTATTGGAATAATATAGATTTGATTGAAGTTATGTGCTCTTTCTCTTCATGGAAAAGTTGTAGTATGGTCTTGATGATTTGTGTGGGCGTGAAAGTTTGTTCCATGAATGATGTTGATTATGTATGTATGCTGGATAAATTATTTAAATGGATGCATTCAAAATGTAAAATGCATTAGCACCATGCGAATAAGAAAATTGGCTATTTGTTATAGTCATTTTGAAGTTGTAGTGTGACCTAAAGCTAATGATTGAATGCATGGGAAAACTTGGAAGTTGAAGTTTTGGTTGAAATATGTTGATGAAATGATTTATAGACATTGACTTGCCTTCTTGCTAAAATTGGAAGAGTTTGGGTAAATCTTTTAGAATTGACTTAAAATGGAGTTAGGGTGTTTTGATAGATATTAAGGGTGTTAAATTCATGTTTGGGTACAAAAATTAGGCTTAGAAAGCATTGGGTACAAATCTGGGTCGGAGCAGGTAGGGCTATACAAAGATGCGGTGTCGTTCAAAAATCGAAATAAAAAAACTGTACCGAATTATTTGAAACTGAATTTTGATTCACCGAAAATTCGGTTTGCTTTCGCTTTTTAACCAAACAAAATCGAATTAAAAATTTTTAAGCTAATTAATTTTAATCTAATTAATTTTAATTTCAACTAATAAATAGTTGGAATAATAAATTATTAATACATTTACAATATTATTTATGTTTTTTAAAATTGAAATTAAAACTCAAAAAATTTAAAAAAACTAATGCCAAATCATTAGAAATTATAAGATGGAATTGAGAATTGAGTTATTGAAGATGAGAAAATAACTATTTATAGGTGTTATAGAGACAAATACTTAATTTTCAAACAATAGGAAATTTCAAAATTCCTCAAATTTTTTCTTTTCGTATTTATGAACATATTTGTAATATATATAATAATGCCAAATATATTTAGGGTTAATTAAGAAATTAACTATTTTAAGGGTAAAGTTTGAAAGATTTAGCCCTAGAATGTCAAAATTAAAGAAATAGCCATTAAATACATTAATGGACGTAAGTAAGTATACATGATAATTACTTAAAAAAATCACCCAAATCAAATAAAGTATTTCCAAAAATTCGGCTCCTTTAATTTAAAAAAGCAAACCAAACATACCATTATCAAAATTTTCATCGATTGTGATAAAATAAAAATGACTAATTTCTAAAATTTATAAAACTATAGCTAATTCATAAAAAATTAGCATAAAATTTGGCTAAATCTTTAAATATCTCATATATTTAATAAACAAGCATGACACAATAGAAGCTCGGTCTTAGTTGTGTCTTTGTCTACCCCCACACAAGGTCTTCTAAACTCATAAAACATAATTAAGGCCTTGGTCATAAAAAAAATTTGTTACACATATAAAAAATTTTAAAAATTTTTTTAAATAGATATTTTTTAAATTTTTTGAAACTATACCTATTTTAATTTTTTTTTTTAGAAGTTGTTATTTTCTTGGGTACTTCTGTGATGGGTTTTTTTTGTCGTGGGAAACAATTCTAGACCGTCAGATTCATCTTTTCGGTGGGTCCCGCATCTTAAAATTGTGAATCTCACCATTCAAAATTATTTCCCACCACAAAAAAAACCCACTACAGAATTTCCCTTTAATAAAGTTCTCTCATTTTCTTTTTTTTTTTTTTTTAATTGGGAATCTCCCATTTACATAATTCATCAAATAACCCAACACATCTCTGAACCACACTACACAGCCCTAACCATCTCTCTCTCTCTCTCTCTCTCTCTCTCTCTCACTCTCTGGGCAGTGACAATGGCGGGAAGACAAGTCCCCGGCGATGGCTTACCGACCAACCTCGCCGGAATGTCCAAAAACCAGCTCTACGAAATAATGTCTCAAATGAAGGTTCAGTCTCTCCCTCTCTCTCTCGTGCAGGACCTTGCAATAATGCCCTCAATTCCCTTTTTTCCTCTCTCTTTCATATTCCTTCGTTTGTTAGCTTAGCTTGAACAGCGGTTTGTCTCTCTTAATTGCAGACTCTGATCGAACAGAACCAGCAACAGGCTAGGCTTATCCTCATCCAGAACCCACTCCTCACTAAAGCTCTTTTTCAGGTTTTTTTTTTTTTTTTTTCATCACGAAATTTGTCTTTTGTCTATTTTTATGGGTTTCGTTCTCTTCGATAAATCTTCTGTGGAATTCGATGGATTTTCATGGATTGAGCGTGATTATTAGTCTGGTTAGGTTTTTTTGCTTTTGTTTCTGTTAGTGTTGCTTTGGGGTCAGTTGGACTTCAAAGTTTATCATTTTGAGATAGGGTTTGGTTAATCTTGATTCTTGCAATAAGGCAATAATGAGCAATGTTCAAGTAATTACGAGTTTCTAGGCTTACTGTTTTTGTAGAGCTAATGCTCTTGGACCAATCTTGCGGCATATTATGAGCTAGGGGTGAGCATTGGGCGGGTGTTTCGGGTATTTTGGCGGTTTGGGTTTTTGATCTATAACCAAAATATCAAGAACTCAAACTCAAAACTGCAAAAACTTTTGTGTGGTTTCGGTTTTGTTATGTCAGTTTTGTGCATATTTTGGGCGGTTAACTAGGGAAATCAATTCTTGTTTTGTTGCCATTGTAATAATGGTTAGAATTGGTGATATCTTTGGTACACGAATGAGTACTGGCAAGGTTGCGTTCCTCGGCCTTTGTCTAGGATTAGTCAATTCCGTTTCTCAATGGGAACAAGGGTAGGGATACAATTTCAAGGCTAGTACTTTGTTATCTTTTCATAACCCTGCTATATTAATCAAGGAGGTTAGGCTTATATCATTATTTTGAATCCTTGTTCTTACAATATTGGGATATGTTCCAATTTAGCTTGACTTAGTATGCCATTCTCTGTGAGAATAATCTTGTCGCGAGGCACGATTGTGCTTTGCTCATGTAAATGACGGTTTTGAATTATTTGGAAGCTTTTGGTCTGTCCCTGTTTGGTTAGAGAGCTTATTCCTTGGCAAGTCATCTTGCAACAGTATTCACATCCGCTTCTTCTGAACAATGGGCTCTGTGCTCCCATTCACATCTTTGCAAAGAGGAAAAATTAGTTCAATGTGTTAGTTGTAACTGATATTACCATTGTAAACTGGTTAGAATTATGAAGTACAACCCCAATAGTTAAGGTTAATCGCTTTCTTTTAAGGGGACTTCCCATCTGTCAGTAATGGGTTTTCGTGAAGGGAAATTGCTGAATAAACAATTAAAAGTGTCTCTTTTACAGATTTTTCAAGTTTATTTTTAACATTTGTAAATCAGATTGTTGAAAATGTTCTCTACCTACCAAGACTTGCATTTCAAAAATCATTTCTTGGCAGATCTTTTTACCTTAATTTGGGTTCTGCATAGGATTTGGTATGACCTAAACATGAAAGATATTTGTTGCATGATTTACAACTGTAGTAGCGTAAACGTTTCTAAAATATTCTCTTTGGTTCGACGCCATAACACATGAACAGCACTATTTTAACCCATCTTCTTTTTGTATGACTTCATCTCATCTTGTTTCTTTAGGCACAGATAATGCTCGGAATGGTGCAGCCTCCTCAAGCGGTATACTATTATTCCTTTTTATTTTTTAATTATTCTTTGACAATGGCTTTAGATATTGTAATTGTTTTGCTAATTTAATTCTATTTTGTTTTTAGGCTCCAAACATCCAGCCTCTACCATCACAGCATTCTTTGCAATCAACACAACATTCTCAGCAGTCGACAATTCAGGCTCCTCAATCATTGTCGGGTCCAGTTGCGAAAGACCAAGCAGGGGCATCTCAGCTACATATGCCTTCACGGATGCAACATCCAAACCAACCAACAATTCCTACAACGGCAATTCCTGGTGTAAATACACAATCTCAGACTTTGCCTTCACACCCCTTACAGTCGCCACAACAACCCAAAGGGCATTTGAATCCCCAAGTTACCCAAACTTCCCTTTCACAATCCTCTCATATTCCAAGCGGACCATTGGTTCCTCATCATCCTTCTTCACAGCCACCCCCACTTCATCAATCTCAAATGTCCACAGCCTCTAAACCATTGCAACAGCCCTTGCAGACGACTGGAATTCATCATATGCCGTTGCAGCCGCCATTGCCGCCGCAACCAAGACCTCCTTCTATGGGCTCTTTCCAACATCAGTTTCCTCCTCCACAAATGGGAACCAATATTGGTTACCAACATGCTGGTGCTCCTCAGCATCTTTCACAGTCCACGTTTCATGTAAGCAGAGATCATCATTCGTTCAACTTTTTTCTGATTATTCCATTTTTAGATGATTGACTGGACTGATTTTCTTTGTTAAAAAATTGTTCAGGCAAGTAATAAGCCACCTAACATGGGGCCTCCATTTCCACATTCACAGCATCCACTTCCAAGTCAGCCACCTCCACATTCCATGTATCAGGTGTGTATGTACTTATCATTTCATCTTTTGTCATTTTTTTAATCCAATGTACGGTTCTATGTTTCTAAGCGTATCAGGAATAAATAGGCCTCTGAAATCCTTATTTCATCATCTGTCATTCTAATGGATAATACCATGGATTGGATTGATCTAACTGAAGTTTTATCAGTCAGATTGAAGTCTGGCTTAAAAATGGGATACGAATATTGGATAAACACTACCTGAATCTGATACAGTCTAGCAAGCCCTTTAAAAGCCTCTCTCACTTGTTGACCTTCCGATTCTTTCCTCAGACCCTGCTACTAATAAGGATGTTCAGTTCTTGTTAGTTTGTTGTGCTTGTTTCCTTTGTCAATTGTTCCTGTCCCGACTGTGAATCCTTTTGTGCCTATTCATGCTGTTTTTCTCTCAGTCGGGAGGTATGCCATTGGGAACAGAATTTAATACTCAAGCTGGTAGCTCCATGCAAGTGGATAGAGGGTCTTCCTGGGCATCTGCACCACAAGAAAATCCATCATTAACGCAGCTCTCAGCGCCACAGTCACTAGTTCCTGGACAGATGGGTCCTGGCAACCAGCCTGCTCGTCCCCCATCGGTACTATCTCTGTTACTGTTGAGATTTGGGTTGGTGCTTTTGCTCATGACTTGAATTTTCATCAGAATGACTCGTAATTTGACTTCAATTTTGCAGCTGACCCCGGAGATGGAGAAGGCACTGCTTCAACAAGTCATGAGCCTCACACCGGAACAAATCAACCTCTTGCCTCCCGAGCAAAGAAATCAAGTGCTCCAGCTGCAGCAGATCCTGCGCCAATGAGACTTGGGTTTATTTTCAAGCAGAACAGAAGGGCAATGGGCCTCAGCTTTTTGACATACGAGGTCGAATTTTCAGCGACCATTCCTCGAAATTGGAACACTGCGTAGGAGTAGATGCAGCATTGGCGCAGACGTGTTGCTTGCCCTACGGGTATAATATTCTTAGTTTGGCCTTTGCCTTTACTTAGTCCTTCGCTTGGAAAATTCAATAATGTCCTTTTTACACTTTTTACACTAATGTTTTGGAATGGGCTATTTATGGCTAATTTCCAGGGTTTTACTGCGGCATTCTTTTTCCCCTTCTTGACGAGCTAAGATGTTTAGTGTATTTGGTGGATGCTATTTATGTATTGCAATAGATATATGCGAATGTGTTCTATTTGCTCGAGAGTTTTATAGCAGCCAAAATGAAGAATAAAAGAATGTTAAATTTACCGGTCCTGGCTTAGAGCCTCATACATGTTCTTTTACACGAAAACAAACTTAACCACCAGACTAAATAGAGACATTATATCTTTCTCTATGCTCAAACAAGAGTGGCTAAATCAAATGCAAAAATTACAAAATTTTACTTGTTCAATATTTTACATTAAGTAGAATCTGACAACACAAGGAGTTAGGTTGCCACAAAAAATTCAGTCCCACTTCCACTTGTTCGTACTGTATTTGCAAATTCATCAAAAAAGATCGTCAAGTTGCTGAATCAATGCCATAATGAAGTCCCAATTCGGAGCTACCTCATTATGGGGCAAGGATAACAAAACTGCATAAGCAAATCAGACGAAGATCCAAAGTCCCACATACCGCGCAGGCGCGCACCATTCTTGTATAAACAATCTCGTTTTTGATAGCTTTGCAACTTACTCGTCATCTTGCCAATCGGTCTCTCCGTCACTATCATTGTCATCTGAATCCCTAAATGAAGCTTCGTCTTCACTCTGCAAATGAGAATCACCACGGAATAAACTTACTTATGGGCTAATAATTGACTAAAATATGAAAAGAGTCCCAAATCTATTAAAAATCACATCCTCGTCATGCTATTTAAGCCCCCAAAGAGGAGTGTACTAGAGCAGCGACTACAAGAACGTGTAACTTAGAAGGAAAAGATGCGCAGAGTACTCACATCGACAGGTTCTGTGGCATCATCATCATCTGCGTTGTCGTCTGTGCTCCAAGTATCCTCATCGTCTTCAAGTTGGGAAGCACCCTGCAGTTATTATCATGATTAGACATCTCAATTAACACGTAAAAGTTCCAATTAGCCACATATATATAGAGAAAACAGAATAAAGGCGATACAAGAGATTCACAACGGAATTCCAAAAAATTCTTATGGGCGAGGACCATATGCTCAAACATATCAAATTATACTTAACTGTGTCTTGAGCACATAAACATCTTCGCTACTTGAAACGGTTAAAAAATGATAATTGAGAAATCTCGCAATTCTATACTTGTAATTGCCCTCTTCAAACAGAAACATTTACACGTACCACTACCAAAATACTAAATATTAGAGTTGTCAAGTTAAAGGTTGAAAAGTGAATTTCAACAACTTAACTCTGAGGACCTAGGTGTTACAATTAGATATAAATAGTAGAATCCTCACTCAGCAGAAGAAACACCTAGTTTAGTTGAATAATTTTGACACAATTCGGTCTTCAAGACAGGTAGACCATGTGAATAATTCGTTCAAGCAAATATTTTTAAAAGCTTAGGAAAATGGTGAGATAAAATTATAATAGCACACATTCGAGTGATAAATAAATTCAGTTGAGTGCAATAAGACCTTTCCTTGAAGGAAAAATGGTCAGGAAATCATCACTTACCGTTTGATTTGTCATTTGTTCGATGGTTTTCTCCAATTCAGATATGTGCTGACTGAGAGCCTACACAACACATTTAAAATATCTGAGAAATCGACAAATATTTGATACAAATTGCTAGAGCAAGAATATCTTTAAACTCTCCCAGGTCATGGGAAGCAGTGGTGATATGGAAAAAAAAAAGATATAGAAGAAGAAACCTCATGGCGTTGGATGGCCACTGAACGCTTTAATGCTTTTGCCTTTGTCAAAAGGTTTCTTGGCCTCAGGCTGATGGGTCGCCGATAATTCTTTCCACGATAGTAAATAAGAGTGTATCCTTTTGGGACTTTCACTATTGCCACTAGTATCCCCCCACTCTCATATTCCAATAACCTAGCTGTATCTTCCAAGAATGAAAGGGTTTTCTGTTTTGATATTAGTTTCACAAGTTCTCTGTGTTTCCAATGCAAATGCATGTTCTCTATGACACCATCAAAGACACCACGTATTCCTGTACATATGGCACAGCACTAGTCAAAAGTAGTTCAGCTAAAGGAATTGTGTCTTTGCTCAAAAAGCTTGAAATTGCATACCAAGAGGCAAGTATGGCTTCATTCTCAAACCAACTCTCCGAAACATAACGCGCTCCTCATCAGTGATTGTTTCCTGATCATAATCAGGACCCGCAGGAATCATTGATGCTTCTATCTTGGATAAGAGTTTCTCTGCTCTAAGCTTTTTGGCTTGGGCCTGCACAAGAATATTTTAATGCAAAGTCACCCAACTTTTAAGCTTAAGGGACCAATACTCTACGAGTACCAATAAACAACTATATCATGCAAAAATGATAATACCTTTTTACTTTAGATTAAAATCAAGCAAACAAAAAAAATACTTACAAGTGCTACTTTATGTTCAACTCGTTTGACAAGCCTAGCATTCTTAGCTGCGGCTGCTTCTTCAATCATCTTCTGACGTTCCTCAGCAGTTATTTCTCTTCCCCATCTGGCTTGTGCCTCGTAAAACTCGGCCAACGTACCTGCAAGTGCCTGTCCTTCCTCTTCACCTGATCCAACCATATCCATTGCTCCCTTTTGGATTTTCTGGTCAATTTCTCGAATACGCACTTGTTCTTCAAGATCTTGAACTTGTTTTGTCAACTTTTGTCTTTCAGCCAAAGCAGCAGCTACTGTTGTTGGGAGAAAGTCCTTTCCTCGGTAAATTACAATATAGTATTTGTTTCGGAGCAGTAAAACACCACCCGTTAAGGTCTGCAAATTTAAAGCACGATATTTAGTTGTTGGCTTGATCAGGCAACAACTCAAAGAGCAATATATTTAACAAAATAAAATAAAAAACAGAAACAAAATGCGCCACAACCTGTCTAGAACTTTGACCTCTTTTAGAGTGCATAGCATTAGTTCATTAATATAAACATCGCTAAATGGCGCATGAAAATTTTGTTCCGAAAAGAAGAGTTTTAATCTAATTAGCTGCCAAGGTAAGCGCTAAATATTGGAAAATGAATTAAAGTTATGCTGATGCAAAAGACATTTATATTTATGAATGATTGACTACATCCTAAAAATCGCAGTTAGTTTTGCTTTAACGGGACATTTGCAGAAGAAAATAGATGCACAAAAAACAATAATTTAACGAGAACTCATGTTGAGCTAACCTTTAGTTCTTCAGCCATCAGTTTGTTGTTTGTATTCTGGATGCCTCGTTTGACAGCAATCTTAGCAATTAAACTTGTCTCCCAAAGCTTAATTATAGCAGCTGCCAAACCTTGATGATTTCTGTTTCTCCCTTCAGTAAAATGTTCACAGTGAATTTCGTGTCAGAAATTTACTGTTTCCTTATAGCTAAATTAAGATGTACTAAAGAAAATACGAAGAATGTTACCAAGAGCAAAATGAATAGGAAGTGATTTAGCAAGTTTCCGCAGATTAGTCATCTCTGCATTTGTCAGCCGCAATCTCATCCCAGCAGGAAGAAGTCTGAAAGGTGTTTTATAACCAGGAATCTTTTGAGGAAGTAAATCAGCATCAACTGGAAGTATTCCTGTACCCCACCACTCCTCAAAGCGAGGACCTAAATCATCTAATAGCTTGTTAAACTCAATTTCTTCCTCTGACATGTTCTCAGGGGGGACCCGAGCTCTCACGACCTGCTCACTCTTTTTGGGACTTGAAGTTGCACTATCATCACTTCTCACCAGGGCATTTTCCGCAGAAGAAACATCTGGAATAAAAAGAGAGTCTCTTTCCTTATTAACCGGTTGATTCTTAGAAGGCCCTTCATAGTTACTCCCACGGTACACCACCATAACACTTCCTGACCGCCATAGAACTAACCCACCTGTTCGACGCTGACATCACTACAAGTAGTCAGTTGAATATCTCAATTGCTGGCTTTAGTTATATACGAAAAGAAGATCAAATGACAATCAGGGAAAGTTACTGATTTTTCTTTTTAAGGTTAGGCATCCAAGCAAGCATGTTCACAAACAAATGGCCAGAAACCGCTTATTCAAGTGTCTGCATATGCAATTTCATTTTTAACAGCAGTCACTATTCAATTGACGACAAGAGCAAAATTTATTGGTCCATAAGTATGTCAGATGGTACTCAACATCAATTAAAATATAATAATTAAAACAAACAAAAAAAGACGTTCAAAAGGAAAAATATGATGAAAAACTCTAGGAATCAATGTTTTTTTGGTGTAAGCATTTATTTTCCTAAAAAAGTAAAAACTAGTCCTATTCATCCTGCTAACATACTATCAATAGAGAAACTGAAATTGCACATTTGAAGAAGCACCAAGGCAGGAAAAGGGGAAAATCCACATCAATTTGTATAATTGCACATAAGAATGAAATGAAATTAGAAAAAACCTCGACAATCTCGTGAGCTGTCTTCATATCAGTTGCAAGAACCTCATGGAATTTGAGCCTGACCAACTCCTCCTTCCGCCATTTATCGTGAATCTTATCCAGAACTGCCTGTATAAGCCCTGCTTTCGGCACGCTGATCCTATCCTTGACAAACATTCCCATTCTCCTCAAACGCCTCAGCTCTGCATCCTCGATTGTCAACTCCGCCAACGTTGGAGCCTTCACTTTCCTCTTCCTCAACCCCCTCGTCTCTTCCTCTTCGCCTCTATTTTCCTCTTCCCTCTCCCACGGCAACGTCGTTTCATCTTTTCCCTCATCCTCCTCCAACACAAAGTCGGGCCTAATCCACTCTTTTTGCAGCAAATCTCCTAGTTTCTCATCTCCCGTCACTGGAATCGTATCCTCACCGTCCAATCCAATATCCCCTTCGTCCACATCTTCATCCTCATCGTCCGACCCTAACCCTATTAATGCAGGACCAAGAAATAATCAAGCCTTCAATAACATGGCAAGTCACTCAATCAAAGTCTTCCATATGCTCAAGATAACTAACATTCATATCCAAATTCAACAAGGAAACTGAAGAAGATGAACAAACACTGAAGACTATAATGTAGTTAAATAGTCAAATATCGAACTTTCTTTTTCAATATAATTTATATATCATGACAACAATCTCCAACTCTTATCAAACAAATTCCTTATCAATGGCAATATGACAATCTCAAAACCCTAATTATCCAACATCTCAAAATGCATTACCTAAATTCCTCAACCGAAGGACGATTCTCTCAATGGCGTTCTTTCCTCGGTCCTTGGCGACGTACCCAACCGTGTCAGCGCGGTCGGTCCGGTCTCGGCCGCTCGGCTCGGCGACGGCTCTCTGGTCCTGCGACTCGGCCGGAGGCCACTTGTTCAGCCACGGCGCCGGGGAGCCTCGGGCTCCTCGCGAGGGCTTAGGGCTTTGGCCGCTCCAATGGCGGTTCGACGAGCGATTGCTCCGAGGATTTCTGTTGCCACTGCTCTGCTCCTTGGTTCTCACAGAGCAAAATGTCTTGAGAATGAGGAACGAGGGTTTAGAAGACGAGAAGAGGAGACTGAGAGACGGTGACTGAGAGGTGATGGGAAGAGAATTTCTCAGTGGGAGCTCGGAGAATCTCGTGACTGTGAACGCCATTGTTGAGGTTGTGAGAGGTTTAGTGATGGTTTTGCTGTTCGAGTTTCTTTCTCATTGTTTGGTTGCCGAGAAAGTTTAGGCTCGTGGTGTGTGGACAGTGAGGTTGAAGAAGAAGAAGCTACGGTGACTTGTGTTTGTTTTGCAAGAAGAGATGATAAGATTTTCTCGGAAAGTTTTGGATATTTTTGTCGGAAAAAAAAAAAAAAAAAAGTTCGCCCAATCAAGACAACACGTCGTCACGAGAGACTTGAAATGATGTTTGTCGTTTTTGTAAGTGTTAAAGGTTTCGAGCAGGGAAAAAATGTCTGCATGCATTTTTCCCTCCGAGCTATATGGATAATTTCCCCTTTGGAAATTATAGTAAATAGCCAAAAAAATATTTATGTTTTCAAATGATAGTTTACATTTTAAAAAATTAAAAAAAAGCCATGTTACGAATTACAAAACAGAAAAGTGTTATACAAAATATTATATAGTTGTAAAAATTTGTAAGATATTTTGTAACACTTTAACTTTTATTCATTATTTTTTAAAGTGTTAAACAATATCTTATAAATATTTACAGATGTGTAAATATTTATTTGATATTTTTTGTTACGAAATTCTTTACAGTTGTTATTTTTTAAATTTTTTAAAAACATGATCTATCATTTAAAAGACATATTTAATTTTGGCCTATTTTTGTAACTCATCCCTTACTTTTTTATGATATTGTGTGTATGTTTATATATATATATATATATATATATATATATATATATATATTGTAAATAATTGTTTCGACTTCACAGTTCAACCACACACAACCAAAAAAAAAAAAAAAATTGTTGCGGCTAAAATAAAAAAAGGTTAGTAGCTACATTAAGTAAGGTTATTGCTACAGCATATATTGATCCTAATTCAATCTATTTCTTACGGCACTCGCAAAATTTTCATTTAATCCTATGGCGTTTTTTAAACTCATGTTATTTTAAATTACTGGATCAATTAAGTAAATAATCATTTTAGGTTGTGTATTTTTAAAAAATTGTCAATGTTTTAAAAAATTTAAAAATTAGCCATAAAACTATAAGAAAATTCTGACAATAACAAAAATACACATAAGAAATATTATAAGAAATTTCGGACATTAGGCAAAAATTTTGTAAGAAATTTCTTACATGGCTAGTTTTAAATTTTTTAAAACTGTGGCTATGGGTGGTTCTATTCACACACCCCTTTTATCTCTTAAAACACCCCTTTAACTCAAAATTTATTATTACTAAAACATCATTGTATACAATGATAATAATAGATATTATAAAATTAAATACACATTCAATAATAAATAATAATAAACTCATCTTTTTACACACATCGCTCATGTCACTTTTTATTTTTATTTTTTATTTTTAAGTACACAACTTCCTCAAAAAGCTCTCTTTAACCAAATATATATATATATATATATATATATATATATATATATCCTAATGTAGAGATTTTTTTTTTCAGAACGCATAAATAATTTGTTGAATAATGTATATACTAATTTTTGCCAGTATTTTGAAGTATATTTTTGTTGCTTTAATCTATTAATTGCAATACATATTTTTATTATTATATAGACCTTATCTTGCATGTATAATTCTTTAGTTGAGTTAATATTTAAAAAATAAATAAATACTGTAGAAATAAATTGGTGGGTGTATTTAAAAAAAAAAAAGAAAAAACTTGTAGAAATAAATTAGTGGATGGATTCGAAAAAAAAAGAGATGAAAAATAGAACTGGTAGAAATAAATTAATAAACATATTCTAATAAGTTATAAATCTATGGGTAATTTTGGAATTTGTAGGAGTGTGAAATAAGTTATTCTTAAAATTAATAGTTTAAATGTAGTGTGTGTTTAGAAAAAAATGTGTGGAGAGTAAACGGGGAAATAGTAGGAAATAGCCAAAAAAAAATTCGTTTTTAAAATTCAGCCCATGTTTCAAAAAATTAAAAAAATAGTCATGTTACGAATTGTATAACAGAAAAGTGTCACACAAAATATTACACATCTGTAAATATTTGTAAGATATTTTTGTAGCACTTCAAGTTTTATTCATTATTTTTTGAAGTGTTAAATAATATCTTACAAATGTTTACAGATGTGTAAATATTTGTTTGAAAGTTTTTGTTACAAAATTATTTAGAGTGGCTATTCGTTTAATTTTTTAAAATATAGGCTATCATTTAAAAGACACATTTAATTTTGGCCTATTTGTCAACTCACCCGAGTAAAAATGGGTGTGTGAATAGAACCACCATTTTAAAAATCATCTTGTAAACAATGACTATTTTCTTAAAATTCCCCAAATTCATTTATTTATTTATTATTATTTTTGTATTCAAACATCGCTTTAAATACAATTTCTTATTTAAATAATGCCAATTAAATAATAATTCAAATAGTACCAACCATATAATAATTAAAATACAATTTAAATGAAAAAAATTTAAGCCAATTAAAAATTTAACCATTTTAAAGATAAAATTTGAAAGATTTAGCCCTAAAATATCAAAATTGAGGATTTACGCGTAACATACGTGTAACATAATATGCTACATGTAACATATATGTATCATATTTATGTTAAACGTATGTTATGACTAAATTTTTAATTTCATGAAACTATCACCAGTTCTTAAAAAATTAGTCAAAAGTTTGATAAAATCCTTAATAATCTCAAAAATTTATTGTTATCACCTAATAATTTCAGGAGCGAACCAAATGACATATTACTAAATAAGATAGTAAATTTTAAAATAACAGTACAATTTAAAAAAATAAAATAAAAATAGTCAAAATCAAAATTATATATATTATATAATCGTAATAAAATTTAATAACAACTTTATTGTAATAAAATTATTACCATATATATGTTTTATTATTTCAAAATATTGTCCTTTTCTTTTTTAATTTCAAATGCCTATTTGCTATAACTTTCTTCGAAGAAAATAAAAATGAAGTTCCATTCACGTGGATTAATAAGTAAAAGAAAGCTCATATTACAGTAGACAGCTGGTAAAAGAGAAATTCTCATTACTATATTAGAGATGGTTTATTTGATCAAAACATTCAATAAAAATACACAATTTCATAGTCATGTTTACAAGTATCCCAGTACCTTATAACTCAACGGCGTAACCAAAATTTATTCAATCAAGGCTTACATGACCCCCTTTGGAGTAAACTCTCACTGTAACTAATTACAATTAGATTTACAGTTTTTTTTTTTTTTTTGAGTTTCAGTAAAAATAAAAATAAAAATAAAGTACAAGGCAATTGTCACTCAACTCTTAGTACTGCAAAACAAAAAAAATCATCAAGCATCAATGTACAGACTTTGCAGTATTAAAGTGACACATTTCTTTGTTTTCCTAAAAGATTAACTTATGGGACTTTGTAGTAGAGGAACTGTGTATAAGACTTTAAATATTTAAGGGTTAATTTTTGTGTACCAATTGTCTGGTAGAGATCGAAAACCAGTAGGTTAAGTTCCCGATGATCGTCTGCTTAGTGATGGGGACGAGTTGAAGATTTCCTGACCGAGTTCCTTGATCTTGTTGAGAAGGAGCGATTGCTCAGTCTCGAGCTGAACCATGTACTCTTCTTGCATATCTTCAAGGCTTTGTAGCTCGCTCAGAGACGTGGAAAGTCCTTCGAGATTGCCGTCTTCTACTAAAGATTGAAACTTGATCATCATTTGTTTCATCTGGTCAAATCGCATGGAACAGCAAATGTCATTTCACAATTTGCAACGCGTAGAGTTCACGAATAGCAACAGATATCATGGTCAATTAAAAATCAATTCACACTCCAGGTAACATAACTGATAGTTCAACTCGCTTGCAAAACAATGTTTACAAAATTAAATGAAATTCTATAAGCAAAAATGTATGCCTTAGTGGTGCATTGAGCCATATCAGATTTTCATTGGTTAAGACGGTTTTGTAGAAAAACGTGGAAATGATCAAAACTCGAAAAGCTATTGATGGATGAACATCAGATTATTGCTATGAGTTTGTCCAAATTAATTCTGAAATGTAGCAGAAATGCAATTGGGAATTGCGCTCAATATGAACCGACACTTGATTCGTGATGCAAACAAACTAAGAATTGCGTAAAAATGTAATATGCTTCATTTTTATAGTCTTGAGGTGGTTAAATCGGAAAAAGAAAAGAAAAGAAGATAACCATACCCTCTCTCTCACCTGGCAAGAAATTTCATGCGCTTTCGTTAACGAAGGCTCGGAATCCAAACTGGTCCTCTTCAATAGTTCCGGAACTTTTCTTGTAACCTGAATATGTATCTCCCCTCGTTTCACTCCTTGCAGTGGTATCCACTTGTCGGCCATCTCGTTCGGAGGTAATCTCTGATATTCCACAACACAGTCGCCTATACCTGATGTGGGCAGTACGGCATTGTGGTCTTTAACGTGCAGCATCAGAGGACTGCCATCATCTGGAAACTCCAAAGTCTGATTCCACTTCGGATGCAATGTTTTGTACATAACCTGCAACATTAATAATGGCATAGCAAGTACGGCATCAAAACAATGCCAGAGAAGGAAAATAAACAATTTACATGGCAAAAAAACCTTTTTTTTTTCGTCATAGTGATTCTTGAACAATGAAAAGGAAAACAATGACAAACGGTAAGTTTTATATCATGAATAAATTCCAAAAGATGTTCTAAGTTTTAAGTTATGAATGTGTTCGATTGAAAATTGTGTATAGCAACTGAAATGGGATATAATGCTTTAAACCTTTGTTCTTCTCTTTAAGTTGCCATATTGAACCCTCACATATGGATCGCTTGTTCCTCTGAGATCAGCCGCAACAAGATCTTTTGCTTCAATGAGAACGAGTTCAATCCATCCTCCTACCGGCGAACCACCCTGAACATGCAATGGAAAACAAAAATGAAAAGGAGGGAAAGGCTTAAAAAAAAAAGAGCATCCAAACAGAGTCAAGAGAGTCATGTCTCGATGATCATAAATTACCCCTATGGATTAGTCGAAGAGACAAAATTCACATGTTGACTTGGTCATTAGCATTTTTTTTATATGATCAATTGGATTTGTTAATTCAGCCAAAAAAAAAAGTAGGCATTTGTTAGCTATCTGGTTAGGCTAAAAAACCTTTAGACAAATGAACTCGGTAATATTCTATTGTGGACCTAGAACTTATTTACTTAATATTTTAATTGATACCAACCCTTGATCCATCGGAGTCTTCAAGTCTAACTGCTTCTATTTGAAGCCTTAGTTCTCCCGAATTGACTTTTTCAAGTGGGATCCACACATCCCTGACCAATCCTTCCAAAAGTCCTTCCAAGTTTACACGTGCACTACCGATGTTGTCGTCGCCGAACGTCTCTTCGCTGTAGCATTTTATCTTTAGGTACTCACCGCCCCCTAATTCATCGAATTCAAACTTTTGATTCCATGTAGGATTTATAGAAGGAGCAGTTCTCGTCCTCTGGATAGCCTGAAGACAAGTTTCGAGAGCATATACGATGTTGGGTGTCATATAAATCTTATGATCTTCGTTCAAGCGAGTAAAGTCATTATGAATAAAAAAATTTTTTTAAAAAATCTACCTTTCCGTACTGTAGTTTAACATATGGACCTGACTTTCCATTTCTGTCTCTCATACTAAGACCCTTTCCTTCCATGACGGTTATGCTGATTTTCCTTCCGGTTCTTGACAGAAAATTTGAGGATCCGTACAGTGATTGTCGGGAGCTACTTTGAAAGCTCTTCAAGCTGTGTGAACCATCTGAGAATTGCCATTCTTTTAGGACAAGCTTCACCGTCAACTGCTAGGTCCATCGGAAAAAAATTAGAGGCAAAAGAAGTATTATTTAATAAGGCAGATTGAACAGGAACAGGGACATATGTTTTCTTTCCTTTTTTGTTTCATCAAATGAAAATAAATA
Source organism: Boehmeria nivea var. tenacissima (assembly GCA_018132145.1). Classification (NCBI taxonomy): domain Eukaryota; kingdom Viridiplantae; phylum Streptophyta; class Magnoliopsida; order Rosales; family Urticaceae; genus Boehmeria; species Boehmeria nivea. The sequence continues at coordinate 8,628,425 of CM030882.1, forward strand.
AACAAAATAAACGAACAAAGAGCTATGTGGAGGTCTCAAAGAAAGAAAAACTGATGCTCGTTCTTACTTGAGAAAACAAAAGAAATCAGGTAATTAAAAATAAGCGACTGCTTTATATGCACAACTTCCATAATTTTTTTCAACAAATTACCTCCCCAGAACTGACACCCTCAAATGGAACAACCATTTCAACCTCCTTTCCGCAAAAGTCGGCCTGCTTGGCTATAACACCGAAATCAGGTCCGATAGCCCAAAACATTGTCGAGTCGTCTTTAACATACTTCACCTGCTCATAGGGAAGAAATATTAACTTCGTTTGACATTGCAAGTTGATGTAGCACTGATTAACAAAAAGTTGATACTACTTATAAGTGAATCAACATTCCAAATTAAATAAACTTTCTGAAATACCACCTATTATTGAACAAATAGAAAACACGATTGATTTTTCACACGCGGACAAAATGAAACTGTCAATACCTTAATTTCACAACTCGCCAAATAATCATACTTCACATTGTTTGGCGTACACTCGTAAAGATGGAACTTTAGTGATCCCACTTCCTCATGCAAAACCATATTAAACGTGGAATTCCACTGAGGAGATGACCCTGATTTTTTGCTAGTTCTTCTAGTCAACTCTTCAAGTTCGACCTCGATGAATGTCTGCAAATCTCTATCCGCAAAATTATCTTCCAAAGTTATATCAGAAGTATTCTCTTGCCTTCTGGAAGGACTTCCTCTAAGGTTACTTCTAAAAAGTTTGCTTGCCGAAACGACTGTGACATAAATAATACCACCAACAGCCTTTTTCTGTAGGTCCACTGCTGGCAAAGAGAAGCAACGGCGGCGAGGTTCAACCATTGTCTTGACCAAGGTGTCAGTGAATATCTTAACCTACAGAAGAGAAAGAATTAACGTATGAGAATAAACTATTAGCTTTTGTCCGAAGTTTGGGAAGACAAAACACGTGAGAAGCTCATTTCAAACCGGTTATTAGCATTATGTCCGTTGCTCTAATATGAAGAAGAAAATAAAACTATCAATATTTTGGACAACCAAGAATTATTATTATTATTATTATTTGTAAATGCAAACTCTTGTAATTTGACGCAAGTTAATAAAAGTAATATATTCAAAACTTAATTCTATGTCTTAAGAAATGCACCAGCCAAGAAGAAACACCAGGAAGCTCTGTGGCCGGTAATGATTGGCTTCCTCCACTCCCAAAGGCCACTCCTATTCTTACTTCTGGAGCCGATACGAACGAGTAGAGAACTGCTTTCCCATTCAGAACAGGCCTCAGGAGAAGCTGCGGAAGCAATTTAGCGAATAAGTAACAGTTAAGATACGGAGTGATAACTGATTTCAAGTGATACACAGCCATCTTCTATTTAAATAGAAACTCGTCTTTATATCCAAGATGCTTGGAGATCTAAGCAGCTGTACAACGTGAACCAAGTTGAAAGTTCTCTTAGAAAACAAATTTATCAATTAACTAACTCGCTTGTGAAAACGATAATCTAAAACTTTAAATAAGTAATGAAGCCAACTCGCTTTCACATAACATGTCAAGAAAAGGTGGACACCAAACAAAAAGTTTATATATATATATATATATATATATGGTCTTCATAGAACCTTATAGCAATTTGGTGTAAAAGGAAAAGTGTCCCTTCATTTAACATGAGAGTTCTTTTCTGGGCAACATCATCACAGATTAGTTCATGATTTAAATAGGCAATCACATAAACTTTATGTCAACATAAACACACACAAGTAATGACCGCAAAGCAAGATTACAAATAGGTAAAGCTGCAACCACTAAAATATTATCAACCAGTCTTCAATATTAGCACCTGTTTCAATTTATGTGAAATGAACATCAAGAACAAAAGGATCAAATGGCTTGAAATATCCATGTAATTTTTCTTCACCATTAGCAAGTTTTTGAACTATAGGAAAGAAGAAACTTTACGTACATCGCCCTTAATATGCAGACTATTTATAACGATTCGTGCAGTCCCAAGAAATGGCTTGGCCAGCTTGGCGAGCAATAGAATACTCATATCATTTGTGTCCCAATCAAATCCCAAACGCATTATCCGCTGTCAGAAGTCACACCAAAAGGACTTTAAGAATAATGACAAATGGCATCCATATATTGCATTAAAAGACAAAATATACAATTAAAACTATAAGAACAACAAAGAAAAGAGTCACTTATTTAGATAGAAACCTAAATATGCTTTTCAAAGAATCATTAAGAGAGTAAGTAAAGTAACGAAAAAAAAAAAAAAGAACACCTGATCATTTGAAGTCGACCAACGAGTCCCCTGAAGACCTAAGCTAGGTGGACAAGAACCTAGTGAAAATTCCAGAAGCTCTATTCTGTCCTGTATAAGTATTAATCATCCATTATTAGTATGTTCAAGATATATTTCGGGGAACGTCAAGTCAAATATTCGGACTGGACCAGAAAGAAAGCGGAAAGTAGTTCAAACGGAGTGTTCTCCTAAAGAGAAATATATGCAATACTTACAATGAGTCTTGACTTCCTGTGCTTTAGACGTTTCTGCAGAAGGACGAACAAGTTACAATAATTAATTCAATCCATTACAAGTAGTCTGTACAGAACTAATTAAATCAATCCATTACAATTAGCGTGTATAGCTCTTTGACAGAACATTGTTTCCAAAAGATAAATTTTGGTCAAGTACCTTCAAATAAGGTAGAAATGAGAGAACGACAAAGAATTCAAGCAACATTCTCGCATTATCATAGACGGAAGAAATTTAAGACTGAATGGTTTGGTTTTATAAAGAAAGATAAGTGTCGTATTGCTCATAAGTAGTTTTCTATGGTTAATTTATGCCTTTCTGAGATAAAGTCTCCCATCACAAGCAAAGTATAAGAGTCAAGAAATCGAAACTTAGAATTGCGGACTCATTTTCATGACTGAATTAAAACTGAAAAATAAATTTTTCCATAGGATGCCCGAGAATAATCTAAAAAAAGCGTATCGCTAGGGGGAAAAAAGAATTAAAGTGAAAACTAAGGGAAATCTTGTTGGCATCAAATAAAAGTGAAGGGGAAAAGATTCTTATACCTCAATAATGGATGAGAACCTTATCGAAAGCTTTGGATTAATGGAGTTGGGCCATATCTCTGTCACAAGTCTATTTAGCCACTCGCAATGCTCCAATGGTGTTATTGGCTATATGAATCAAAAATGAATAAAACATAATTCAAAAAAAAAAAAAAGAAATAAAAAAGAATGAAGTTCAATTGCCAGAATAATGAGAGGGAAAAGCAACACGAATAAGGTACCGAGGTATTTGTGACGATCCGCTTCCATTTCTTAGTCAAGTCTTCAACGAGTATTTGGCGTTGGTAATGGCCATACTGCAATAAACAAGATTAGTCTCAATTTAAATATCATGTAAAAATTCACTTCACTCCAATCTCTAGAGATATATGGCTCTTCAAAGGACTGAGCCTTTTTAGGAACATGAATTTGTTGTTTGTAAAATACTCTAATTTTCTCAATTCATCATGGTTCATCAATTGCAAAGGAACTCATTTCATATCATTACAATGAATTGAATAACCCAATTCAGGAAAAGTCAAATACAAGCAAATAAACATACCAAAATCCAAACAGAAATCTTAAACACAGTACAACAAAAGTTGAAAGAAGAGAGAAGAGTAACTGCTAAGAAAACCAACACTTTAACATCTGGGAATATTTGATAGAACTTCCCCAAATTAAATTCATTTCTATTTTATCATAATGAGAATGGTTATTTACAAAACCAGAAAAGCAAATTCAGAACACCCAAAAAAAAAAAAAAGCATGAACCAAACAAGGAGAAGATCAAGACTTCAAAAACCCAAAAATCACAAGACTAAAATTCACTTGAAAGTCCAAAGACAATTCATTTCCCACATCCCAATAAACCATCAACACCAACAACAAAATCTCAAAAAAAAAAAATTTTTTGAGAGAGAGAGAGAGAGAATAGAGAAAGTCAAAAACTGACCTGAAGAGTTGTCCAAACAGCAAGAGCAATAGGGACCCAATTGGAGAAAGAGAAAAGCCATCTCTCAACAGCCCAAGCAAGCAAAACCAAAGGAATCACAAATGGGAGAAAAGGCCTTTTCTCTTCAATTACATCCTTGAAGAACTCCAAAGCCTCCTCAGCACTCAAACCAACTCTCCTCTTTCTCCTATCCATTTTTTATTTTTTTATTTCAATAACTTTTTTGTGCTTATTCAACCATACCCACAAGCCCAAAACCCCTCATGACTCTCCCATTGATTCTTTCACTCTAAAAGGAAAAATACACAAAACCAGGTTTTGGAGATCTCTTCCCTCTTCTTCTTTTCCTTTATTTTTTTTAACTCATTTAGACAGGGAATTAAATACCAAGGAAAAAGTGGGCAAATGTTGGAGCTTTAGTTGAAGAAGATCATTGACCATATATATACACACACACGCACACAGTATTTATATGTATATTTGAAGGGAAGTTTAAGAGTTTTAAACGGAAGCAGAGTTTTGAAGGAAACAGAGGAGAGACAAAGTGGAAAAGTCAATGAAAGGTTTTGTGGACAAAATTTGGATTCTCATAAACTATTAGGCACTATAGAAGTATTATTATTATGATGAAGAAGAAAGGTCTGTGATTGTTAAGTGTGAACTCAACGGTTTTTTAAGTACTTATATTCCTTTTATTTATTTATTTATTTATTTTTACTTTCACCAGCGAAACAAAAGGAATGGATTTTTATTACTTGTGTTGTGCTTGTGTCCGAATGACTAGGAAAGAGCTGCTCTGTTCTTTTTTTCCTTTTTCATTCTTTTTTTTATTATTATTTAGTCACTAAACTTGACATATTTTCACTTCTTACTTTTTAGCTGGTACCACCTATTAAAATTTATCCTCCGTTAGAAAGTAGGTGAAATTGCTAAAATTCTAAAAATTAGGAGTTAAGTTGAGAAAAGACAATAAGTTTAGGGAGTGACTGGGTAAAAAAAACCCCCACTTTTCTTTTTTACTCTTGTGCTGGGGTTTCAGTGTTTATGTGGGTCCCACCATGATGAGTCAATTCTGGCCGTAAGATATTAGTCTTGGGAATTTCCGATCATGAGTTCGCTCGTCATTCAAAAAACAGTGGGTGGGGCCCACCGGCATCCGTCTAGAACAGCTCTTTCTTTGGGTTATTCAATTAGGAGATCGCTACTATTATATTTCCATGAATTTGACCAAAAGGAATGATGTTGAGGGTCTTTCCAAGAAATGATTTATAAATATCTCGCCTCAAAAAATAAATAAAATAAAATAAAAGAAAAATAAAATATTGGGTTGATGTGTTGAGATCGAACGGTACATTTAAAGCATTTGTGGCCACCATACGTGTGACCCACTTTTGCTTTAATTAGTGGGTTTTGGCCCTTTCCCAAATTTCTTTGAACATGAGTGTGTAGTACATATAATTTGGAAGTATATAGATTATTATTTATTTTAGAAAAATAAATGTAATGGTTGAGAGTTATATATTACGGTAGTGTCATGATTTTTTTTTAATTTAACAAAAAAGGATGTTCATCAAAAGATATAATTTAGTTGTACATGGGTACAACTAGACATAGGGGTTTTAGAAGAAGAAAAAAGGAAGACATAATTTTTACAAAAGACATAGGAATGGGTACAAAAAAGGGTGTGGTAGACCTTATTAAAACATAGGGCGCAGATTGGGCCCACGTATTGGAGTCGTTTGATTATATAGGGTCGGATCTGTATAAGATTCATTACCCGACATGCGTTAGACCTACCTTAGACCCACGTTAAAATTATATTATACATGTATATGATAAGAAAATATACAACAAATATATATTCTTTGAAAGTGAAACCCTTAATACAAGTTGCTACTCATTCTCTCTTTTCTCCCTAGTCTCTTCTAGGGTATTTTGCCTCCACTAGCACCTCTTAGCTTGCTCGAATAGGGCCAAAGTCTCTGAGGTGCATTAGGGTGCTCTTTCGAACTCATTGCCCACCTTTTTCTTCCTCATCCTCATGTACAAGCTTTGTAGGGCTTTTCTCTTTGGGGGTTTTTGATTGCGTGGATTATTATCGTATTGGGTTTGAGGTGGCGATGGTTGAATGGTTCTTCTTAGGTGGTTGCCAGAGGTCGCAGTGGTGGATTTGTTGGGCAACTTATAGGCGTTTATCCATATATTGGTCTAGTTTCTCAATTCTCACATTCTCTTCTCTCAATTTCAACGATGGTCTTATCAAACTCAGCTTTTGCAAAATTAGCCTTGTCGCGAGATTATTTTATGTAGTTTGATAATTTTATCTCTCATTTTCTGCATTCCAATTCACATCATTTTCAGAGACAGAAAAAAACACGAGAAGAGTGATAGAGAGAGAAGAGGCCGGCCTTAGGAGGGTTCAAGGCTAAATAAAGTTTGCATGTAACTAAATTCTCCTATTCATGAATTCGAATATAGATTTAAACACCGATCTAATGCGGGTGTTGTTTTCGTAGAAAGCACACTTCAAGGCCAAAAACAAAAAATACGACATATTTGAAAGGGCTGCGAGGTAAGATCTCCATCTAGGGCTCCTAAAATTATGGTTATGACGATGATTTAGGATTTAGACATTGATTCGTATGATTGTTATATTTGAATAGGTGTTAGAACGCTTTTTGTATGCTAACGTTTAATAATAATTGTTGTAGAAATTAGACCGGACTTCCTTGAATTTATTTATGTGCGAAATTAATTTATTTTAGTTTGAAATTATTTTTTATAGTCCCTCTATGTGTCTCCACATGTTTCAAATTATGTAATTTTTCGATGTACGGATTTTTTATTATAAATATGGGATTAAGGGCTGCATGAACTAGAGATTTCCAAAATAATCGTCTCGTACATATAAAAGTTTTATACTTTATTATGTACAGCGATGTATATCGCCTATTGTGATAACGTAATCGCTCATTTTATATATTCTAATCTAACTCTTTAGCTCTCTTTATGGTGCATTTCATTCTATAAGTTTTGTTTATTGACTGGAGTTTCACAGTGCTTTTCAATGTAACTCACCATCTATTCATGCGATGTTATGAGGTTTCAAATCCTCCAAATTGATCGTTTCTATTGATCATCATTCTACCTCTTATTATATTATTTATTCAAACTATATTATTGATTCAAACAAAAAATTGTGATAATCTGATGACATCACTGGAAAGTTTTCATAGTCTTGGCATTTTTTTCCCTTCGATTGTGATTGTTGCAATGTATTAAAACATCTCCAATGCAGTGTTATTTTAAAGCGTCAATGTGTTCTCTAATGCAATGTTATTTTTTGTAAGAAATTTGACAAATACTAATCTCGATATCAAATTCGATGTCAAGTAGCATTAATATACCAAAAACTTCCCAATTAACATTGATCATTGATTGGTTGACTTTTCAATTTTTATGAAAAAGTATTAATAAATACAATTTTGCAAGAAAAAAATTATCGTCTAGTAAAATATAATTATTGTTACAAGTAGTCTTCTTTGCTATTGGTGTAATAATTACTTTTCATGCACTTTGCTATTAAAAAATTAATAAAATAAAAATAGTATTTAATAAAGTACTAATGCATTAGACCATCTCCAACCGGGTGTTGCATAATGCCACTTTTTGGCATTTTGCAACACCAACCATCTCCAATCATGTGCTATTTTTTGATGCAAAATGGCATTTTGGTATAAAAGTGAATAGTGGTATTGCAAATTTGCAACACTGCTATTCATGATGCATTTTTTTAATTTATTTTTTAATCCTTTAAGTTATGGATATTTTCAAATATAACCCTATTATTAAATTATTGTTTATATTTTGAACAATATTGCATGAATTAAATATTATTTTGAAATTACAAATATAATTAAAAAATAGTAAATATTTGAACATGAAATACAAACAAAGACTTAAAAACTTTTAAATAAATACGTACATTAAATATAATTCTAATCAAGGTAAAGATACGGTTAGAGACAAGGACGCACACTTTGCGTTGCGGAATGCATTTATAAATCATATGTGAGAGAAGTATTCAAACTTAGAAATTTAAATCTATTTATTTCAATAAATGAAATGTGTGGTGGCTTGTTTTTTTTTTCTTTAATTATGATGTGTAATGTTTAGATTTATGTAATTTATTTGCGTATTAATTTTTTTTTTGTAATATTTTATGATAAATAAATCAATGTATTTCATGCAATAGAGAAAATATGCATTTAGTTTATCATACATATGTTTTTTTTATTGTATTATTGGATTAATAATATATTAATTAACTTTTATTGTGGGTAATTGGTAAAATATTGAAATTATAAGGATTTAAAAATAAATTATTATAAAAAATTGGTATGAAAGAATATACTAAGAATATTCTTTTTGATATAAAAAATGGAACTGGTTGGAGATGGCATGTACTGTTCACTGATGCATAATGCCATTTTGGCATTAAAAAATGATATTTTGGCTCTCCTGGTTAGAGATGCTCTTAGAGCACTTAAAGCTAAATATAAAATTTTACCCTCTCCTGTGCTAAATTTAAATTAATTAAGCATTGATATTTACATTGATAGTGTTAGATTGGACACAATTGTTGTGTAAGATGGCTTTAAATATAGAGAAATTATAGTGAATACCCAATTTTTAAAACTTAATGTAAGTTATTACCCAATCTTTTGAAAAATATAACCAACTACCCAAAAGATGCAATTACTTACACAGTGGTAAGTGGTGGTAATTCAATTTGTTACCAAAAGCATGTGCAAGTAATTCACAAATTGACTAGAAACTCAATTACTTCAAAAGTTTGAGTATTTATTTTTATTGTTATATAAATTCTGGGTATTTGCCTACTTCACCCTTAAATATAAACTAGAATATAATGAAATATTTTGTAAGAAAAAAATGAGAATAAATTTAATTAAATATTCTATCAGGCGGTTGATGCGTTATAAGATCGCATTATCGTTATTGTTTATTTATTTATTTAATTTAACAACTGATAGATTCTTTTATATTCAAATTCAAAAGGCCGTTTAGTCTAATTAGGTATTATATATTAATAAGTAAAAAAGAATTTTTAATGTGGAACCCACCAACATAGAGTCAAATACGTTATCTTTTTGTTCTTCCCCCACCCACCCCCCTACTATTTTGGGAAGGGAATAACTGGAATAACTAATCCTATACAAATTAAATTAGATGATAAGGCTCATAATATATTTAAGTCAATACAAAATGAATAATAAAATGGAAATGTATCCAGTTCTCTGTATATCGCACCTACCAAAAGTGCCATATATGTTTGAGTCTCCAATCATTGCTCAATCTATGCTCAATATTGACAACATGCCCAGAAACTGCTTTAGCTATGAATCACAACGCTACTCCTACTTGGATAATTCCATCCAATATGGTTTTTTTTTTTTTTTTTTTTTCCTTCTTGTGCAATGCTTTTATACTCCCTTTTATAAGGGAACATTGATACAATCTAATTTAATTTAATGATTGAAATATATATTTACAGTTTTTATATGAAATAATCATCCAGTTATGTTAGTTTTAAAGATTTAGCCTATTTTATTTTTATTAGTAAAATAGCTATACAGTCGTGTCTGGATTTTTTAGACTGCAGTCATTGATTTTTTTAATTCAGTTTTTATTGTTTGTTGCAGACAATATTTAGTCATAAATTTTATTTTTTTGGTAATAAATTTTTAGATGTTGATCTGATAGCTATTTTACTAATATTTCAAAACGTTAGCTATATTTCTAAAACATAGACTACAAAATGACTAAATCCTTAACTGACTATATTTTTTAAAGTAAGTTAGGGAAATAGTCATTTTAAATGATATGTTTTTAAAAAGCAATCATAGTTTCAAAAAAATGAAAAAAATAATCATAAAAAATTTCTTGCATCGGTAAAAAAATTTCTTACGATTATAAAATTACACATAAAATTTACTATTATATAATTCTAACAAAGGTAATAAAATTATGAATGAGTATTTTCTTAATATTTTGAAACATTGACTATTTTTTTTTAAAGAGATTTTTAAGGATATAGCCAAATTTTAGACTAATTTTTTAGGGATTAGCCATAGGTTTAGAAATTTAAGAAATTAGCCTTTTTATTTTTTATTTATCACATTCGATGAAAATTTTGGTAATAGTAAGTTTGGTTTGCTTTTTTTAAGTTGAATGAGCCGAATTCTCGGAGATTTTTTATTTGATTTGGGCGATTTTTTGAAGTAATTATCATAGATACTTATGTCCATTAGGGTATTTAATGGCTATTTCTTAATTTTGACATTCTAGGGCTAAATCCTTTAAACTTTACCTTTAAAATAGCCAATTTCTTAATTGGCCTTTTTAAAATCATCATCTAATAAATAGTTATTTTCTAATTTTTCTTTTCATCTGATCAGTGCTGTGTAATTGATCTTACCTTCTGCACTATAAAGTCTCTCCTCGTCTCTTTCCTTTCACACTCTTTCACTCTCATGTTACCATTGATTCTTTCTTTCTACCTTTTTCTCTCTTGTCATTTAATTTTTTAGTATTTTAAACACATCTAAAAAAAAAAACCACTATTGCTTACATCTACTATGCGGGGAAAAAAGAAGGCCTAGATAATATTTAATAACAAGAATCGGCAATAAATATGAGGAAATTTATGAACTCTTTTGGGATATGTAGTTAATTAGATAACTAATGAATTCAAAGACAAAATTTAGATTATTTTGATTTGAGTTATTATTTGGAAAAATTTTGAATTCATATAAATGTTTGGGTAAGATTTTGGTTGTAGTAGTTAAATTAAGACTGAAAAAGTTATTGTTTTACCGTAGCCAAAATACGTGAATCAAAATTTGGATATTTTGCTCAAAACTATTGGTACGGTAGCAATGATACTTGAATCAAACTTTTTGCATTTGAGTTACTTACTAAACTATTCTAATTTTTTTGAGTAAAGGCCCTTTTTAGAAATATAAATCATTGATATACTATGGCCAGTTTACTGAACACCTGACAGCACGAAATTGTACTTAAAGTGCTTAATTGTGTAAATCTATTAGAATTTTCAAAATAATACATGAATATTTTCATGATTTTCAATCATTTTAGAAAATATTTGTTATGATTTATTTCAAGATCGAGCATTCTTCGCAATCCACTGGCTGGGACAAAAGCCAGTTGGAAAGGTGAAATCAAACTATCAATGACACTCCGAAGCCTATTTGCAATTATCTTAGAAATCACCTTTTATATGAAGTTACAAAGGCAAATAGGTCTAAATCGGTCAAAACAGTTAGCTTCTTGAGTATTCGAAATCAACATGATGAAAGTTTGGTTAATAACTTTATGTTATTAATTCCCCGTTCGAAAAAATTCACCCACTAATTAAGCTCGTTTGTTGGACGCCAAAACGATGCCAATAAGCATGTTCTGCACCTTGGCTCTCCTCAAGTATTAGACACATCGTAACATTTTTCTCCTCCATAATCACACCATGAATAGTTCCTCAAATCCATTGGAAAATCATTGGGCAAGAGGAAGTGAATACTTCTGAGAGTTTAGAAGCTAAATAATTACCAATCCCATTTTTCTCCACGAATAACTCACCTATGACATCTCGAATATAGCCAATGAGGTTGCTTTTCCTTTTAATGATCGTAGATACGTGGAAAATTTTGAATTCCTATCTCTTTAAGAACGCGTTTGGTGCACCGTATAAGCTCATTGTATTGTGTTAGATAATATAATACAGTATTTGACATGTTCAAACTACCGTATTGTATATTATGAAAACACTTCTAATATTTGACATGTTCAAACTACCGTATTGTATATTATGAAAACACTTCTAATACAATACAAACTGTGTTATTTAGTATAAAAGAAATCTTTTATATTAGACCTTTTGACGGATCTGGGGTCCATATCTCCATTAATCTAAAAGATTTTTGGAAACTTTTCCTCTCAAAGCACATATCAAGGAGAATAGTCGAATGACAAAAAATCGATATAGGAAGACAAAGCAAGTTTATGCGCAAAAATCTCACTTATACGGGCGCTTATCAAGGGGAATTTGAGATACCACTCAGAATTACACAATACTTGGTCCAGCCTCTCTCGAACGTGGTCTTCAAATTCTCGTACATTGTTCCACGTACGGAAAACATTCTAAATGCCTCTAGATCAATAGCACACACTTCCACAATGAAACTCTATAACTCCGAACCCTCTATATCATTGCCATTATGATCCACCAAACTTTTTTATGAAATCCAATAATCTGAATAAGATTATGGTATTGTATCTATCTCCTTCTAAAAATATCTACGCGCAAACGGCAGGGTCGTAACGGAAGATTAGAGACCATTCTTCACCTCTCTCAACCACCTTGGCATGGATGAAAAATTTAAAAGATTCAATAATTTGAATCCTCGTCCAACGTTTCCACATCAGGCAGATTCGTCTCGCCAAACTATCAACTTTCGCAATGCGAATTTTCGAGAAATCAAACTGTCATCTAAGTGAAATCATCCTTCATTTATCCAACGTAGTCTCCATCATAAAAGTGAAATAGAGATTATGCACTCTCAAAGGGGTATGAGTACCCTTATGTACTCGGGCTTTTGTGAGGCCGCGATAACTTAATGAAAGGCACCTCATGGTTGAGGTAGGCGCTTGATAAGGCCCACCTCCTCGGCCATCCCAATATTTTGACCTTCCTCATTATTAGTCAAAAGAAGTAGCTCGTCCTCGACATGCGATAATGTCCCTTTTTTTTCGCCTTTATTGCCTCAATATCCTTTGCAATATACCGAGTAACCGCCTTCATTTCAACCTTCCTAGTTCTTCTCCTACTGCGCAAATTGCCGCATTTTCCATCATCGACCTAACTGAAAAAGTAGAAGAGAAGTTGAGTAATGATAACTCCTTGGAATGAGAAGAGCAAGGCAGAGTAGAGAACACATTTTGATTCGTAGAGAACACAATAGAATAGGGTTTGGGCTTTGCTCTTCTTACTGCTCAACTCAGTGCCTCAACTACTCATTAAAAAAAAAAAAAAGTAATGCTACACATACCAATATTTTTACCAACTTTTTTAATACAAACTCATGTGTCATATTATCATTGGTGAGTGCTTATCACCTTGGTAAGAGGATTTGATATTTAGCCAATCAAAATATTACACATCAATTGCCACATAGGTTGGTATTAAAAAGTTGGTAAAAGAGTTGGTATGTCTAACATTTTCTAAAAAAAAAGAAGGAATTTTGAGGAATTCTCATTTTTTGACACATTAATAATCTAGGCCCATTTTGTGTTACACTTTATTTATGCTTTCATTACACTATAAGCATATGGTAGAAACTAAGAGAGCACGCCACTTAAGGGCATAAATTATTACGTGATACTTATAATGGTCTATGTTTGCAATTTCCTATAAAGAAAAAGGCTATGCTACAAAGACTTGTTGGGCTTGAAAATAATGACCGGGTTGTTTATGGACCAATTTTCCAATATTTTGCATACCCATATCAAAAAAAGCTCTAGAAATTTTCTAGGTAGAAGGGTCGTAGGTACCTTCGCATGTGGTCCCTCAATAATGCTTTGCGCATATGTATGGGCACAGTCACTCGCAAAAGTAGAGAATAATCCTCCACACCGCACACCCTTGTCTCGACCGATTGTTAGAAAAATAAAAAAAAAAAGGCGTTCACATGCAAGTATTCTATTTCAACTCCATTGGCTATGCTTGTCCTTCAGCTAATAGGCATTCTTATCAACAAAAGAGATCGTTTCTGGTTACCCTATCAAATATAAACCATGTGGATTGTCTTTTAATCCACTAAATTATTTTTTGTTAATCACCTTTTAAACTCAACTGACGTGCCATTTGTATAGTGGAGTTATAGAAGAAACAATTTTCTCCCCCAAATTCAAACCCCACCTAAGTTTTATATATATGAATGTTAAAATAATCTATACAAAAGTGTTAAGATTTTTTTTTTTGTTTATTTGTCATAAAACTCCTCACAGGTGCTATTTTCTCAATTTGTAGTATATCTAATCCAATCTAATCTAATACTACTCCAAATATATAATCATATTTTATACAATTGAACTTTATCCTATCTAATACAATCCTCCATATATAATCCAATCATATCCAATCCACCAAACGCACGTGTATATATATTGTAGCTTAAAATCATTTAGAGTGCCGGATTATAACTCCTAACAAGTTGTAATAAAGCGTCTGACGCTAGCTAGCATTAGTCTGTGATAAAATTGTATTTAATCAGAAGTGGACGGAAAGACCTATTGGGTACTGCAACAAATACAAAATATAAGAAAAGCATTAATATATAAGCATAGAATTACCTGAATTCCCGTTTGACAAACGTGATCAAGAAACGGGATTAGGTCATCCACCACCTTCCGCCGGAGAGATCTAGCAACAAACAAGCTGTCAAACTTGGCGTTTCGCGTGTTCCACAGCTGAAACATCCTTCTCCGCGCTCAGAATCCCGTCTCCTAAGACATCGAAAACCTCCCTGAATTCGGAGCCCTTCGGGTAATTGCCGAAGTTTGTGTTGACGACGTATTGAACGTTCAAAGGGTCGCACGTTATGAGGAAATCCAAGTTTATGAGGAAACTAGGCCCTTTGAATTCAAATGTGCCTCGGCTTTTGTTTATAAGAAGATCGGTCATGTACTCGTGAAAGCGCGACACATTCTGGAGAAGCTCCGGAATCATGCCAACCGCCGGCCATGTAGTTTTGAATCCTGCGGCGTTGCTGATTCCTGCGGCAGTGGCTGCTAAGAATAGACCCAAAACATATCTCCAGAGACATGGTTTGCTTTTCTGATCAGAGAAGTATTTGCTTAATTTGCTTGCAAATGTTGTTGGATCTATCTATGTATAGGCTCTTCAGGATTTCTCTATTCTCTTTTGTATTTGATTTTTCATTTTCACATTTTTAAGACGTTGAATTGAATTGCTTTTTATGTATTTCTTCGTTTTATTTAATTATTATTATTATTATTATTATTATTATTTACTTTTTTTGTGAAGAGAGGTACGACATTGTTGATAAGGCATTCGAACCCTCGTGCATGTAACAATGGATGTGTTTGTATTAATGTGGTTTATTTTATTAAAAAATAAGAAAAATATGGTTGGATTAACTTCTGGAAAGTTCTATAAGCTAGTGTGTTAATTGTTAAGTACTGTAGCTGGGGCCGAAGAAAACATCTTTATCACATGATCTATATTTGTGGTTGATATTGAACCAAAATGTATGTCTTTAAAGGAACATGATTTTCTCTCTCTCTTGCATGTTGGGCATGACACAAAAAGTCTTAAAACATTAAATATTTGTCGTAGTTAAGAGTTGAGTCAAGCATACGCAAGGTTCTTTGCTTGAAGTCACGCATTATGGATTGAGTGAGTTGCAAAAATAGGCCAAATTTAAATGTTTGTTTTAAATGATAGTTTATATTTTAAAAAAAATTAAAAAATAGCCATATTACGAATTGTATAATAGAAAAGTGTCACACAAAATATAACATATTTGTAAATATTTGAAAGATATTTTGTAACACTTCAAGCATTATTTTTTAAAGTGTTAAATAATATCTTACAAATATTTACAGATGTGTTATATTTTGTGTGATACTTTTCTATATACAATTCGTAATATGGCTATTTTTTTAATTTTTGGAAACATGGACTGTATTTTAAAAAAGAATTTTTTTTGCTATTTCCTACGATTTCCCTTGTGGATTTTTTAAGTCTGATAACATTTATTTATTTTTAGTTATTTTTAAATCATGTATGATATGACATAACATTTGTAGTTTGATTTTAAAAACCAAAAACACATATGGTATTTTTGTAAATTAATGTAGAGGGAGTGAAATGAGAGAAAATATAATGAATTTGATAGAATTACTTTTATTAGGATAAAAAAATTTCGTCACAACCTTACGTGGAGCATGTGACTAGGTATTCTGGCTTAGGATGTCCGTGGATGCCACGTGCCAGCTCTGTTGAGCTTGATATTACAAGTAGGAATGCGTACTAAGAACTATAGAATACCTTGAGAGGAGTTCTCATGAATTGTTTTCTGGTGATGTTCATTCGTCCCCCTTATAGCTTAGGAAAGTGCCTATTTATAAACGCCTCGCGTCCCTTCAGCTAGGCTTTCTAGGCGTTTTAAGAAGTTCATGATTGATTGCATAAATAAGGGCTCATCAATGTTGTCGTTTTGGGTTCAAGTGAGACTATACAGTACCCTACTGAGGGCCGATGATCGTTGTCTCTTCGTTGCTTGTTGATGATGTGGCCAAGTGATCTGACACGTACCAGATGGTTTTGGCGATCGAGATGAGACGAGTTTTAGTGAGTTTTGGGTTTTCTGACGAGAACCAGATGGTTCTAGTAAGACTAGACGAGTTCAGTGGGTTCTTGTTGATTATGGCGCCTTCCGGGCATTTGCCGGCTCCAGCAAGCACCTGCGCAGCTCCACTGGCTTCAGTGCCCTCCGTCGAGGTCCTGCCTGCTTCAGCTCCCTCCGACAGGCACCCGACGACTCGCTGGCTTCAGTGCCCTCCGGCGAGGTCTTGCCCGCCCTCCGACGGGCATCTGACGACTCCATTGGCTTCAACGCCTTCCAGAGGGGCCGGCCACCTCTGGCGGCTTCTACCACCTTCGGCTGCATCCCGCCAGTTTCGGATTTCACCATCTCCGGTGGGGTCCCGCCACCTGTTGTCATCTTTGGCAGGGTCTAGGTGCCTTTGGCGGCCTCCGCCACTTCCCGATTGCATTGCACCAGCCGGCTCGATGGCTTCCGCCACCGTTGCCTGCAATGGACTTTGGCGATTCCCGGTAGGCTTGTATGTACTGCCACGTTTGGGCTCTTCTTCTTATTGGTACGAGCTTTATTTCTGGGCGCAGGTATTCTTGGGCTATATCAGTGGGCCTTGTTGAAATTCTACTCAACAACCATTCTTTTATTTTTTATCTTTTATTTTTTATAAATGAAGAAGACAACAACGAAAAAAATAGGTAATATAGTAATTTATTGATGAAAAAAGTAGCATGACATGCAATAGTAACATAGGCTATAACGGCTTCTTTTTTTTTTCATTTGTTTTTTTGTTGTAAATCTTTTCTTATGTTTTTGCTCTAACGGCTATTTTATTACCGCGCTTTGACCTTGAAAATAATCTTTCTACTTGCCGCTAGTTATAATTTCTTTTATTATTCTTTTGAGGATCAGTTAGATAAATAGCCATTATAGAGGATATATTTTTTAAAAAGTAATCACAATTTCAAAAAAAAATTTAAAAATAGCCGTTAAAAATTTATTATCAATGTAAGAAATTTATTACCATAACATAATTACACAAAAAAATTTACTGCAGTAAATTTCTTACATAGGTAACAAAATTAATCAAATCAAATATTTTTATGCCTTTACTTTACTTTTTTTGTGTGTGTGATTATTATTATTATTTTTTTCGCCAATCCTACCAATATCACAACATCTCTCTATTTTTTTTTCTCAATTTTGGGTTTTGCAAACTCTAATAACTTTTTTGCACTTTTATATTATATATATATATTATAATAATAATAAATTTTCAATATTTTTTTCTTTAACAAATATATGCTATGATAATCAGGAAGACAAAATTAGTTTTAAAAAAATTCTTAAACCCTTAAAATAATAAAATTGGTTAGCATAACGATACTGAATTGCTTCTAAATTTTAATATTATAAAATGTGAGATATAATGTTTTTTTAGATTAAATTTGGCATACAAAATCAATGCTATATAAGTATTCTACGAGTAAGATTTTTTTTTTCTATCTCCTATAATAGTCTGTATCCAAAAAATGGGACAGTTAAGAAATTAGTCATTTTAAAGGTAAAATTTGAAAGATTTAGTCCTAAAATGTCAAAATTAAGGATTTATCCGTAACATGCGTACAATATAATATGTTACATGTAACATATTATGTTACACGTTATGTTAACATACGTATATACATATTATGTTACACGTATGTTACCTGTAACATATTATGTTACACTTATGTTATAGCAAAGTCCTTAATATCATAAAACTAGGGCTAATTCCTAAAAAACTAGCCAAAAATTTGGATAAATCCCCTAAAAAAATAACGCAAAAATAATTTATATATCACTTGTGTTGTCATTAAAAAGTTGACATAAAAGTGATGAGTTAAAGAACTTTACTTTACTCATTTTTAATTTTGAATTATTGAAAAAAATTACATAACCAAACCAAAAATAAATGTGTGTTTGCAAATCACAACACTTGGTATTGAAATTTTGTTAAACGTACGTTTTCTTACCCATATTAGACCAAAGCACTTTCCAATAAAGTTATTGCTACACTCTATTAAACTTATCCCTTGTAAACTGAATTAAAAATTCCTACTTCGTCACTATATGTTGTCTCTTTGAAAAATTGAACGTAAATTGTTGGTTTTGACTATTTTATTTCAATTTAAAAAAAAAAATAAATGTTAGCATTGATATAATAATACTTTATGACATTGATTTTTTTTCAATGCTCTAATAGTGGTGGTTTTGGCTCCAATGCATTTTTAGGTATTCTTTGGTTTTTTACGTTTAGGTTGATAGCTTTTATATAGCATTTGATATGCTATTTGGTGTTGTGACCGGTTAATGCATTTTCATGCATTAGTGTTTTGAAAGTTTGGCATTAATGACCAAACCGTTGATTTAATTTTGTTTCAAACCATTGCATTAGTTGTAAAGCAACGCATTTTGCAAAGTTTTGTCCTTTTAGTTAGCAATTAAATTGGCAACGTTGGCCGCCTTTATATTGCAAACTTTTTTTCTTCTTCAACTGTGTTTATATATAGTCTCTCATTTTACAATTTCATAAATCATTGTAGAGAAAGAGAGAATATATACACGTCAATAAGAGTTGTTTATTATATTGGTATTTTGTCTAGAATTCTTGTGTTTTACTTGGAAATAGAGC
Organism: Boehmeria nivea var. tenacissima; assembly: GCA_018132145.1. Taxonomy (NCBI): domain Eukaryota; kingdom Viridiplantae; phylum Streptophyta; class Magnoliopsida; order Rosales; family Urticaceae; genus Boehmeria; species Boehmeria nivea. Next base: position 8,647,582 of record CM030882.1, read on the forward strand.
TCGTTCGGAATTCGCCGAAAATGGTATTTCATTGTACTCGGATCAAATGTCAAGAGTCGTTGTATTTTGAGAAACAAATGCCACAGAAACTTAGAGCACCAACAGTGAAAGGAAAAATATGTTTTAAAGAAAATGTGTTATACGCATGCCTTGACTTGTTATCAAACTGCTCCGCCGACGTTGTTACCGTATTGTGATTTGCACTCAATTTTATTATTTCAATTCCATTTGTAATTTATTCATATGTTACTACACGAGATTTTACCAAATAATATTCTTAAGGATAAATTTTACTTTTTCCCCCTCTATTTTGGGTGTCGTTTCACTTCAGTCCTTATTCTTAAAAACGTCTCATTCACGGTCTCTAAACTACAAAATTATATCATTTTGGTCCCTCCGTCCTCGTTCTGTCCAAGTTGTAACGGCAAAAAGTCATGTGTATCGTATGTGATATTATATTTAAGGATAATATTGTAAAATCATCCAAAATAATATCAATCTAACCATTGATTTGTTTTTTATAATTTCACTAATAACCCAATTTTCATAAATCTTCACAAAACAATTATATAGTATTTTTCTTTATTAAAACTAAATTAAAAAAATTCACAATCTTCTTCTTCTTCTTCACCTCTAACAAATAACAGTCTTTGAAACTTCACCGAATTAAAACCTTCACCAATGAACAAAACAAGCACCACACTAGTCCCACAACCGATTCAAGCCCACAACGAGAACACACGCCCACAACCAATCAAAGCCGAAATTGCACCGTAGCCCAGATCTGGCCGCTCCTCCACGAGATCGCCCGAACCAGATCCGCGCCGCTCCTCCGTGAGGTATGCGAGGTCGCCAACGTTGGGCCGCCACAGCTCCTCCGCGAGTTCGCCAAGTCCCGCCGCGCTCGAAGCCCGCCACAACAACCCGAGCCGAACGCCGAACCACCTCCGCCACCCAACCCCGAGCCGAATGCCGTCACGTCACGAACCCACCCCTCGCCAAGCCCTGCAGCCCGCCAAACCCCAACCCCTCGCCCCGAATCCCGACACCCCGCCTTAAACCCAGTCGTGAACTCCGCCAAACCCCTACGCCCAAATCCCTAACCCCTGTCGCGTCCCAAACTCCCACCGCCAAACCCAATCTATGTCGCCGACGTCTCCGCGCGTCACCAGCTCCGAGCCGTCGTAGCTACCAACCCCCAAAATGCTCCTCCGCGCATCGCCAACCCGAAGCCGTCGTTGCCAACATCGATCAAGAGAGATCGAAAAAGTGAGAGAGAGAGAGGGACAGACTGAGAAAGGGAGAGAGATGAGATGTGAGACTGAGAAGAGAGTGAGAGTTTTTTTTTTTTTTTTTTTAGTTTTATTACTGTTAAAGTAAAGAAAATGAAAGGTAAGAAAAAATAATTAAATATTAAATAAAACTCAACCAATTTTAAATTGTGTTTTAGATGAGGATTTTTTTTATTAGATTATTTTTGTAGAAAATTTATTAAATTGGGGTAGTATTAAAGTTTTAAAAAATTTTAGTGTTAAAATTTGTAATTTTAAGGGCAAAATAATAATTTCACTCACTAATATCCTCTTATCTCTTTCAAATGTGATAAGCGTTCATTTTCCGTTTAAAAATACACAAGTTAGACGGAAGGACTATTTTGATCCATTTTTATAATTTAAGAACACGAATGGCACGTTTTTTAGTTTAGAAACCAAATTGAAACGACGCCTTAAGTACATAGACTAAATTTACATTTATCCTTTTCTTAAAACATGGTACGTTTTAGATTTTTGGCTAACATGTTGACTAGCAGAATTTTGGGCAAAGGAGCAAAATATTTCAATTAATTCTCATCACATCACAAAAACCACTTCGATAAATCGGCTTCGACCAACACATACATAAACCGCGTTACTCTCCTCGAAACCGCGTAGCCACTAACTCTTCTATAAATCGGCTCCGACCGACACATAAATCCTAAATAATCAAACCGCTCCTCTACCACCATTCCTATCCTGACACGTGGACATCTGAATCTCAAACGGTCAAAATCCTTGTACCTTATTCTGTTATACGCACACTGCTAATTCACACTTGTTCCCAATTCTAAATTTACCAAACTACCCCCAATACATCAACGAAATCCTCTATCCATGACGTGGCAAGCTTTCGTAAGAGGACTTACTCGTTACTACTATAGAACCGGCTTCACCTGATTTCTTTCCCCTCTTTTTGGCTATATATACCACTGTACTGGCTTTCGTATCCACAAAACCAAAAGCTGTTTCAACAGACTCCAAGCTAATAGGAAACAAAATCGCATCACTTCCCCTAAAAATAAACACAAATTCTCAAACAATTATTTGATTGGAAAAAAAAAAAAAAAAAAAACTATTACAATCGATCCCCATAGAACAAAACCTCTCCAAAAGAAAGTACCAATTATGAGCCCATCGAAATTCCACCATGCAAGCAAGGACGTAGCCAACAGCACCACCAATCACAACAACAATGGCTACAATTGGGTCCCACCTCCTCTGAAGATCAACAAGAACTCCCACTCCATCAAGAAATCGTCGCCGTCGCCGCCGTCGTCGTCCTCCTCCTCGTCCTCGCTCTTATCCAAACCTCCCACGCCTCCGCCGCCGCCGCCGCCGCCGCCGCCGTCCCATCAGCAGCAGCGGCACCCCGTCATCATCTACACCCACTCGCCGAAGGTCATCCACACGCACCCGAAGGACTTCATGGCTCTGGTGCAGAAGCTCACCGGCCTCTCGCGGCCCGAGGAAGGCGAGGGAAACCCTAGAACGAAGCCGGAGCCGGGCGATCCGCAGCATCACCCCCCTCCTCCTCAGCCGCCCTCGGAGGCGGCCGAGAGGAAGATCAGAACCCTAAAGGCCCCGGCCGCCGCGAGCCGCGCCGGCGACGACGAGGCCGCTTCTCCGGCGGTCACCGAAGAGTGTGGCGTGAGCTCGTGCAGTGCCACTAATAACGCGATTAGGAGTAGTCACGGCGGGCAATTGAGGATCGGCTCGTGTTATGTGCCTCCGCAGCAGCCAAACCCTTGCAGTTTGATGAACAACATTCCGGTTTTCGCTTCGGGCTCGGCGGATTTCTTTTGCCCTAATCAGCCATTCTATAACTACAGTGATCCATTTCTATTTGGTGGCTCTAATAGTATGAGAACTCATCATGTTCCTTCATCGCCTTCGACGGTATTGCTAGAAGGATTGAGCGAGTTCCGTGAGTACTGATTATTAGAAAAAAGCTTTTTTATTTGTTTTGTTTTTGGGAATAATAGTTTTTGAATTTCGATTTTTGGGAATTTTTTCTCATTTCCTATTTTTTTTTATATTTTTTATTTATCGATTTTTTTTCCCCCAGCGAATAAAAGTTCTATTCAGATTTCCAGCAGGAATTAGAACTGTTTTTTTCTTTTTTTCGTTTTATTTTATTTTTGAGGATTTTGTCTCTACTCAATTTCAGCTTAATTTCTGGTGGAAATGACAGCACAAAAAAATGATTATTATTTGTTAATGGATATTAGATTCTCCAGTTTTTCATTTGTTATTTCGTCAAGCAAGTGTTTCATACTTATTTCTTATTTGAAACGCTAATTAGTATATTTTATTTCTTCTTGTCTCTACTTGTGTTACTACGTGCATCGTTTTGTGAACAGGTTTTGCTCATCGTTTATCTACAAAATTGAAATGGATCATACGTAAGGGATAAGGTGAAGGAAATTGTTTTTTTTTTTTGTTAATTTTTTTTTTCTGTTGCAATAGAAAGGTGGATATGTAAATTCTAATTATAGATATGCATGTCAAATAGTCGTAGATGTGAAGAAAAATTTAACTTGTTCTTGAAATAAAGGGGAAAAAATAAGAAGAAGAATTTATTTCTTTGTGAATAAAGTAATTTGGTTAAGAATGAAGTAATATCATTAACTCTAGTTAAATCACTAAAAATTTAGGACTAGTAATGATGTATAGATAACATTTCATGGTTATGATATATTAGTTTAGTAGGTTAGGTGTCAAGCATGATGAATTGTGATAGATTTATAAGTGTTAATCTTGATAAATTTTAGGATTTTGGTGTCAATCATTGTTCTAGAACAATATTACTACACTATAAACCAAAGTGGATTAACTTAATATGTTTTAGGAGTAATTGAGGTGTCAATCTTGGTGGCAGTGTTTTTGGCATACATCTTGATCACAAATAAAAGCCTATTAATATTGATGAATATTAAATATGAAAACTGTTTTGGCACATTGGAATATAGTATATATATATATATATATTGTGTTATTTACTGCCATTATGAAAGTTTGCTAACTGGCTAATTACTCGCCAAATTCTATAATTAGTAATGTTTACTTGCCAAATTCCATGAACGCCCAATCTCCATATCGTACGCTCACGCACTTAATTAGAAGCACACACTTTTGCTACACACAAGGAGTTCTTTATGGCAATTTGCACTCACTTTTGACTTTGTCATTAGATTCTAATGTTTTTGTTAATTTCAAACAATCATACATACAAGGTGTACTAATAACATCAAACCTTCAATTAATTGACTGCACTTCAAAGAAATCACTACATTGTTTTTGTGCATTAAACCAAGTTCTGATGTGTGAATATTGGAAATACATCACATCATATTAATATTATCCAAGTTATTGAAGGTGTTCAATTTGTTTAACACTCACTATTAAAATATTGGACATTTACGAGAATGAATTAAAGCTCTTGTAGGAAACGACACTAATTCTTATATCCACTAAGTTAAACACTCACTCGCATATGCATTGCTACTAAGAGTCTATATGCTCAATCAATCTCAAACGTCAATAAATGCACTGAATTATCTTGGAAGGGGAGATTGCAACTAATTTTTATGCCTCACTAATCACTTCTGTGTGACTAGTTTTTATCCATTAATCATGTTAGAGAAGTAGTCTATTCGTATAACAAAGTTGAGTTACTATTATTCATGATTATTCACAAGTGTTTCAAGTCCTATTCCACTAATTTTTCACAAGAAAGCAATCATAGTTGCCCATTGGTTAAGCTCCTTGGAGATCAATAGCTCTTGTTGGCAAAATGTGTAAAAGATAAAGGTTTAACACAATGGCACAAGAGTCTAGCTAGTGACAAGTCTTGATGGAGGATTACTGAAGGGTGTGCCAGGCTTAGCAAAACCTAGCTAGCTCGTCACTGAATGTTCCAATTAGTTCGCTACAAAATACCCGGACCATGAAAATTGGTATCATTTTACTTGATAAAACTAATAAAATTGACAGTTTTATTGTAATGGATAGAGCTACTTTCAAAAAACACCTAAATAGGAGTACCCTAATCACTTTATCCTATATCTAATGTGCTAATTATATTTATCTAGTTATTGTGTAATGGATAATGTAGAAATAACAAGTGCACAAAAACAAAGTAAATTTTTAAAAACTTCCTAATAGATATAGATGCCATGGTGGCGCAAACTTTCTTGGCTTGGACACTCTGTAGGCAAGGACGAATATAGGATTCTTAGTTCAATAGGTGTATAAAATCATATAGTAACTATAAATAAATTCAATAGATTATATTGGGTGAAATCGAAACTTTTTGTTTATAAAAATTAGATAAAACAAAAAATTTAGAAAGCTCAGCAGGGACATAAGATGGATTTATGTGAATTTTTTCCTCAATCGTAAGAGTAAAACATAAATTTTTAAAAGTTCATGGGGGCTATTAATGATACATTTGAAAATTTTCTACAAATCTAGGGGTAAAATATAAATTTTTAAAAATCTAGGAGGGGTTTGTGCCTCACAGGCCCCCACCTAGATTCGTGAATGTCGGTATGCCTCATGACCGATGTGTAATTTATGAGACTTATTTTGAAGAAAGACAATAGTAACGAAAATTTTCAAAAAATATCTATTTTTCTTTGAAAAATTTATTAATTATCCTTTATTGTGTTGCGCTTTTCATTTCAATTTTACTATATGACACTATAAAAAATGATAGAAATCAAATGAGCACATTTAGTAAATAAATTATCAATAACACATCAATTGAAGGCATTCTTTAAATCACCTCTAATAATAATTAACCCCTTGTTTGGGATAAACATCCCTCATATTTTATTTTATTTTATTTTTTCAACTTTTTTAATTCCAATGCAATATCCTTAAATCTCAACTATTTATACAACATCGAAATTTATAAAGTCAAATAATTCTAAAATAAAATAATTAGGGTGTTTACCCCAAACAACCCATAAGATGTGAAAATCAAAATATGTTATAAAACGAATGAATAATAGTAGAAGAATAATTGCATTGCATAAAAAAAATAAGAGAAAAGTGAGAGATGAACACAAAAGAAGTGTAGAGAGAAAGAGAAAACCCTTCTTATTATCACTGTCTTTTATTGTTTACATATTACAATCTCATAATAGCTGTACATAGGCCTCTACTCTATCTCAATGACATGAGTTACACAATTAGTCTGTAATTGGTAACTTAAGCAATTGTATGCAAATATAATTGAGTTTGGAATTATCATATATATTCCATTATAGACAGGTTACAGAAACCAATATGGGTATGGAATATGAACATTCACATGATATACAAAGATTAAAGAATAAGCTGAAATTTTGGGTCATTCCGAGGTCAAACGAAACTGTTAAGACAAGATTTTAACAGAGTCAACAATAAATCGTAAAATACAAGATAAATAGCTAACGAGCTCCAAAAATAAATCTATATAGCCCTATTTAATTATCTATAAGTTAAATCCAGGAGGAAATCTCCAAAAGAGGCCGGGAACTCAAGATATAATTTTCCAAAGGGACTTAAAAGTTAAAAATGCAATTCAGAGGGGTCAAACTAAAAAATTCTGAATAAGCCCCAAGCAGACCACTTCAGCCATATTAAAGGGTGATGTGAGCTGCCAAGCCCAGAGAGAACTCAAAAATATCAAGAGAAAGAAAGAGAAAAGTTAGAAAGGGATAAAGTGAAAAAAAAAAAAAAAAAAAGAGTTGAAGATCACCAAGAGAGAGCTAAGTAAGCTTGTCCTCACTCTCATTACATTATCATGACATCTCTTTCTCATAAGGATTTTAAGAGTTTAAAAATTTTTGGTTTAAGGAATTGAAGTGAGAACTTAGGCAGGGAAGCTTAAATATTACAAGCTTGAAAGGAATCCCAAGTTCAAATTCCAAAAAGCTCATAAGGATAAGATGGGCATAATTCTCTCTTCCAACTCTCGTTAGGAATGTTTAAATAATACCTAATGGGAAATCATAATAAGGAAGAGCTTGCATTTTGGATGATGGTTTTTCTATGTTTCATAAGCTAAGAAGAAAATTTGGTAAAATTTGAGCTTGAATGTGTATCTTGGCATATTGATTAATTTGCAATGGCATGTTTGGCGAGTGTTATGCATGTCGTTTAACGAGTGTTTAAATAAGTTAGAACATGTTTATATAACTACATGTTGAAACTTGGTTAGAGCACTGATTAAAAAGATTCAGAGTTTTGATAAGAGAAAAATAAAAGAACAAGCTGAAAAATTAAGTTTTCACCCAGACAATTATTGTATTCTCCATTTTTGACAAAGTTTTCCTATCTAATACAATGTCACTAATTTTTTTTCTTAAATTAGACTCTGTAAGCTTTCAAAGAGACAACACTTCAAAATGATTTGTCTAGAATTAGTACTGTTTTTCAAAGTCAGCTCATGAAAAAGGTAAAAATCTGCTTAACTACTCTCTAGATTTTTGGACCTGATTTTGGGTTTAATTTAGAGAGCTAAATATTTTTGAAACTATGCATGCAAAAGCTTGTTTTGAAGCCCCAAGAATGTATTTTCAAATTCGTTAGTTTCGTGCTTACTACTATTTTACGGAAAAAGTAACGTGAAATCTCGTAACGGTCGCCAAATGTTTTTAAAACAGGTTAAGAAATAAGATAGAGAAAAAAAGGAAGATGGAAATTTCATGAAGTCATTTTCATGCTATAATTTCATAAACCAAGCTCCAAATGAGGAATTAAAGAATTAGAAGATGATTATTATGAGAGAGGATTTATAACAATGAAGTCATGATTTTGGCCATAAGTGTTTAAGGACTTAGACCTACAATAAACCAAAGAAAATGGTATGGGGGAAAAAATTAAATTTTCTTAAAATAACACTATTAACGATGGAATTCACTTGAAAAGGGGCTTGGAGCTCGGAACGGACCAAGTCGAGACTCAATGTTACGGAACCCGATAAACAACCTCGAGAGACTATAAGTGACAATGCACCTACAACATCAACTTAAATGAATTTTGTGTTGCATCCTTAATTGTACCCAGTAAAATAACGGACTTAGGCGCGGAGCCTAAATTATGAAATGGTAAAGGCAAAAAAATTCAAGAATGTTAAATGTCTAGCTCATAAGACTTGGGAGCTCACTGAGCCTGTGTTTTATGTTTTTAATACTAGCAACGATAAAGGTCTCGAGTTACAACTCTGAGGTAAACTAGGGATGAATCGTAATATCGTTGGATTCGAGACCCGAGCGATACACGCCGCCACTTCGAAGTCATATCCTTAGAATAGAAGATCTGACCATTAGGATTTACAAAGTAACTGGGGGCCAGCCCGAATAAATTATTCCCTTCCAAGTCTACAAACATGTTCGGTTTGCCTAAATTGATAACATGTTGGGAAAAATTAGTAACGGGCGAGGCCCGATGTTACAACTTGTTAATGGTACCGTTGTCCTATACAAGATTGAACTCCCCATAAGACGACAGTTGGACCGATCGCAGAGTTGAGTACAAATCTCTTCATAGTACACTAGCCGATCACCGAGGATGAAAGTCGAGATATCTTTTGGCCCTCTAGACGAGCTGGACCACTTCTCACTTGGCGCCTTAATGATGATAGATGTTGCGGTTCCCATTAGTGGATCCTATATGAGAAATGTACAACTACGCCTTGACGGCAAAAGCAAGACAAAGAAAAAGAAAAGAAAAGAAATATTATGAAATGCCAAGGATTTAAAGATGAACCGAAATTAGCAGCTGAAAGAGGTTGCCGGTATAGGAGGGCTATCTTTTGTAGATAACTATTTGTGTTGCATCCTAGAATAACTATATTAGTATGATCATGATGAAATTGCATTCATATTACTTAGTTCGTCTATACTGAATTTAGCAACTCACTGCGACTCATGATGTTGTATTTGAAGGTAAAAGAAAATTGGATTAGCTCTCGAATCCAAGAACGAATACACGTTGCCAACTTGATGAGAAATCAGCAAACGCCCAACCTCACTGCTTGATATGCGTTGAGACGTTTTGAAATGCAGTAACCACATTGACACAACACCTTAATAGTAGAGAGAGTATTCACAAAATTTACCATAATAGGACCTTCCTATGAGAGCTTTATAGGTGCACAAATTTCAAAGCGCTATTAGAGAATATAAACACCATTTCTCTCTCTCTCTCTCTCTCTCTCTCTCTCTCTCTCTCTCTCTCTTTTCTTTTCTTTTTTTTTTCTTTAATTCTCGTTTCCCGTCCCTCTTTTTTTCCGTTCTAGTTATATCATTCTTTCTTTCATTGTTTAGATTTACAATTCCACTTTCTTGTGGCATTAACTCATTACAATAACATTTACATATATAAGACCAAGTACTACAACATGATCATTTCATTTCCTCTTTTTATCTTCGTTCTCTCTTTCGAGAACCACCGGAGCCGCCGGTATACTGAACCACCATTCTCGCAACCGTCTCATCCATCTCTCGGTGCTCGGTCTCCTTGGAGGCGAATACCTTGTAAATGCCTCGAGAAACAGTAGTAGAACAACAAACCTACTTGGTATGAAGGTCAGAACCAAAGCCATTATAAGAAGCGCTATCGCAAATTTCATGCTGGCCTGATTATTACACAAAACACCAGACAAAATTTGAGAAAATGTGTAGATGAATCAACTGATATAAACATCAGGTAATCGTTGCAGATTAATTTCAACAATGATCTCTGAACTTTGCTGAAGATCTCATTTTAGTCGAGGACCTTAAAAAGCAAGCATCTGGGTCCAAAACTAAACAAGTTACATCAAATTGGTTATCATAATTTTAGCAAAATCCGGGAAAAAGAAATTCTTAGCAAAACTTAGACTAAAGAGTTACGTAAAAAGTTCAGGGGCAATTTACTACCACTTGGTGAAATCTACTCCCTGAAGTAGCAAACCAGCTATACACAACAAATTGGGTTCAAAGATTTTATTGTTTGTCCATAGTTCAGACTTAGATGAATATCTCGATCAAAATGTTAATAATCCATGGTGGCCATGAATATAGTGTTTGTTTATTGATATCTTTGCGATTTCCTTTTACTTGAAGTCTTGAACTGTAGTTTTTAAGGGCATAGAGTATAGAGAAGTTGCGGAAATGAAAGGTAAAGGTACAAAAGAACAAGAACAAAGGCAAAGGAAGAGAACCTGCGGGAAAATCGAGAGCCACAGTGCCCTTATTTTCAGCAGAACAACATTTCCGTCCTGGATGAAGCCTTCAGCTTGCGAAATTGCATTCTGCACAGCCAGAAGCTGCTCCATCTTGTTCATTGGTGGGGGCGACAAGACCTTAACCTCATCAACCGGGCATCCTTCGCTGATAAATCGTGTTAGTACCATAAAGATTGCGATGAGGATGAACATCACTGCAAAGGCGTAGCCCAGCCACTGCCTGAAAACAAACACACTTATAACTGAATGCCCGTGTAATCTCTGCAAATAATATAAAAAGAACAAATCCAAGAAACAAGTTTGAATGATGAGTCTTTGAATCTGTATAACTTGATCTCTTTCTGACACGAAACATCCAAATGTTTAAAAGTATATCTAACCATGAACAGGAAAAGAGTCATTTTTACTCTATTACGACATTTAAACTCGCAAGTTCAAATTGGTCATAATTTGGGTCACTAAGCTCCCTCTCATAACACCAAATAGATAAATAAAGGCAACGAATGAGAATTTCATGTAGGAATTTTACCTGTAAATAATGTAAGTGGTAACACAGCAGAAGACCAAAGATTTCAGAGGATCGTCCCAAAATGCCAAAGAAAGAAGACAATTCCCCAATTTCATTATTGGATGGAGTAATTCCTGTGAGCATTCACGGAATTTAGATGGCATTGCCATAACAATGCTCCTATTGTTTAGGGCACAGAAATGAAAGTACTCTTAATTCATCGATAAGTAAAGTATTAGAAACAATTTGGTTTTAGTACTGAATACTTGAGAAAATAAACAGCCAGATACATTATGAAAAAGAGAGAGACCTTAGTTTATATGTATTCCACATTACTCGGACCAGTAAAAAAAGTCATATTTGAATATGGTAATTTACCTTCATAACCGCCAAATTGGTGTCAATTCCTTCCACTTTAACTCCATCAACTGTGGCTTGTGCTACAACCACCTTTTCATAGTCATTTTTAGATTCCTTCACTGCCTTTTCCAGAGGGGTCATCTCTCCCACTGTAATCTCACCTACAACAAGCCTACACTCGCGCGGACTACTAGAACTTGTGCCCAACACAAAGCCCAAGTTAGAAACCATGTCCAATGCTGATATCGAATACATTCCACTCCCTGATTGAGAATTGTTAGTCCGATCTGCTTCCCTTATAGTTGACATATTCGCCAAGGTTTCCAATATCAAGTCTCCACCTGGAAGTTGGTCGCAAAGGTTGAACATAAGAAGACCTTCACAACGCAGAGGGACTGCGGAACTAATTTCTTGAACGGCTTGTAGCCGCAGAATCCCAAGCACAGCTTTTGAAAGTGCTTCATCCCGTTCTACTCCTTTTATTTGGAACATCTTTAGAAACCGATGAACGAATAAAATCTCTCTTATGATTGCTAACCAATAATCACGACGAGTATGCCCTTTTAGCTCTGGAAACTCTATTACAACTGGTTCTGATCTATACAAGATAATGTAATAAAAATTAATAGCTCAAGTATCGAAAGAAAAATACAGAAACAAAAGAAAACATTGATTTCTTAATGCTATAAAGTATAAAAAATAACCATAAGTAGAGACATGCAAATAACTTACAACGTAATTGATTTGTAGTACACAGCCTTATCAAAAAGTCGAGTTCCCCATGGTCCTGTCAACTCAGGTTTAACAATCTGTTTTAGATCATCTGATAAATCATATCGCTTTGCCTTGTCATAAGATACAACGCGGAGAGCTTCGAAGTGGAGAGCATGGTCCGTCAGAATCAACCGTCCTGATTACAAACCAGAGTAATAACAGAAAGGAAATAGTCAGGGATTGATACACGTACAACTTTTGTCACTTTTCATGTAGGACATGGGATATTTGGAGCAGGATATTTCGAGGAACGTGCGATATTTTCCATATACAAATGTACGTATCTTAAAACCTGTATACAGAATAATAATCAATGAACCTACCAGGCCATGTAGAGATTCCTACATGCTCCAGAACTGGTTGGGTAGTGACTGTCCCGTCCACTTCCAGAATCTTCTCTCCTTTTGGTGCACGCACCGCGGCAAGAAGAGATGAGTCTGACTGTGTCTTCATTTTCCTTATTGCTCTGCAAAATACACAATTCAAATTGACTTAAGTCTATTTCCTTGCATAATAAAACCCTCTTAATGGACCTCAAAACAAAAAACAGTAACATTTAAAGAGCATCCTATTGAACAAACATCCGACGAACAAAAAAACTGTAACATTCTTGATTCTTCCTTGTTTCTCAGTGCAACAAGTTCTTGCAATATTTGAGATATAACAAGAATGAAGCGACCAACATGAACAATACTACACATCATTATAACTCTTTCTCCACTTCACTACTCAGAACAACATGGACTTTCACTAAAAACGTAAGTAGACATGAAATTTTAAGAGAACAACATAATGACCACTTAACATGTTTGACATGATACAGTACTGTGCATTTTGAACAGTAAACACTTATCAAGACTATTTTTTTACCTTTCAAGTCCACTTAGATATTTATCATAGATGGGAAACTGAAGCCGCCCGCCAGTTGACATTGTGAGCACCTCAAAAAGATTCTCGCTGATGATTACGTTTGCAATAATAGGAACCGATGGAGCTATTCTGGAGAAAGCCTCTCTGCCAACTGATATGTCCTCATCCACCTGCATCAAAGATAGCATTACCATAAAATCCGATACCCTCTCTTACATTTTAGAAGTGTCAAGATAGGAATGCTTTTATGTCAAGAATAATTTGGCAAAGATAAATTACCAAGGACATATCAGAGAAATCATGACTACGACGATGGGGGAAAAATGTTCAAGAACTTTAATTGCCAATGAATTATGACAGTCCCTTACAATAATGTATATTTAAAATTAGTCCCAAAATTTTTGTCCAATGTTTTATTCTAAAATTGATCTGCCTCTATATTCAGATTAGTGTAGGAGAGGTTTTTTTTTTGGGGGGTGGGGGGGTTGGCGAGGGCGCCGCACTTAGGTTCCTCCTTGAGGCTTGTGAAAAATACAACTGGCTTTTATATCAAAAGTTATGAAAGATCACATGCCTAAAGAAAGTATTATATATATATATATATATGTATATATACTATATACACATATATACCTTGACTGAAGGCTGGCTGGAAGCTGCCGGAGCCTCCCAGGCCACCATCATGTCAAACGTTACACGTCGGAACTTTTTATCGGCCAAATGACCAACTACTTGAACAGACAGAGCAAGTGCCCTGAAACAACAGTATTCCAAAAAATTCCTCGCATATCGTTGGGGATGCTTTATAGGATCAGAAGCCTCCGCATTGAAGCTTTCTTGAAGTTCAGTCGTAGGAACACCTAGAATTCTGCATTATTTATCTTTTAGTTCATAAGTATTTCCTGAAAACAATTAATAGCAATTTAAATGAAGCTAAGCAGGCACATAGGCAATACTAAGCACCGAACAAGTTGATAAAAATCCTTTCTACAACAAAACACATTCACACCATTCATACACATTTTTTCCCCAGAGAAAAAGAAAACTAGTAAACTTACTTTGAGCACCGCCGAACGACAATGTTTGCAATTGGAGAGAGCTCCGGTATCCAATTCCTCCGGGAAGAAGGAGACTTCCCCATCTCCTCAAACTCCTCATCGAACGAACTCCGGTGGCCAAGCAACCACTTAAACGATCCTTCTCTTACCAGATTCTCCAGCAAAACTCGGGTTTTGCTTGACACAGCCATCTCACTCGCAACCCAACTATATTAAAGAAAACCACAACCAATACGCCGTCACGGGACGCTCTTGCACTCAACAAAAGCGCAAAACCTCTCAACTCTAAAACCATGTTCCATTACCATTTTCCCAAAATTACCAACTCTGTAAGTAAGACCTCAAAAACAGGCTCTAATTTAGAGAGTTAAATGCCATGTGAGCTTAATCACTAACTTAACTTGTAATTAATACACAAAGCATCAACTTTGATCATAGCACCTCTCTATGGCCTATATACCAAGACCACGAAATCTGATAAACTTCCCTATCAAACCCAAGTTTCAACCTTTATGACATCTCAAAAGTAATTACGGATTACCTAACGCATTACCAATCAACTAACAAGTACCAAATCTTGCCGATCATTCAACAAAACCACTCTCCAACGAAAACCCAGGAGCCCAAATTCCTCAACTCAACACAAAAACCCATTTCTGATTCTATAATATCCCATAAAGATAAAAGTGATTATTCATCAAGCAGAATTTAATGTAACTCACCGGGAATGAGGGAAAAGGAAAGGTATGATCAGAGTTGCTTCTCTGTCATGAATCTGAGCTCTGAAGCAAAACCCCAACTCAGATTACAAGGCATGGACCACAATCTCTGGACCCATTTCTTGGATTCGAGAAATTCGTAGAACTGGATATTGATATTATTTTTAGGATTGGGATTTTGATATACTGCCAAGAAAAAGGTAAGAGTCGGTTCGCGCAGACATTTATTGTTGAGATTAAATCGCGTTTTTGGGTTTATTTTATGATGAAAAAGACAACCAGTACTGGATAAGTTCGTAACAAATAAGTGTATTTTATTCGGAAGAAAAAAAAGATACTGATATATAAATAATATATACGTATGTGATGTGAGTGCACAAATTATTTATTTATTATGATTATTATTTGTTTTGGTAACAAAAACACAGAAAAAGTATAGAATTGGTATAAGTTGGTTTTTTTTTTTTTTGTTTAGTTACGGAAAAGCTAATCTCATACGTGACTGATGCGTCTGAGAGATCCCCACCGTCCATCTCGATGGGCCCCATATGAGACCTACTGTGGGGTCCATCAAGATGGACGGTAGGAATCTCTCAAATGCGTATGAGGAATTCGCGTCTGAGAGATTCCCACTGTCCATCTCGATGGGCCCCATATGAGACCTACTGTGAGGTCCATCAAGATGGACGGTGGGAATCTCTCACATGCGTATGAGGAAAGCACGGATGTGTTTAGTAATCATAAGAGTACAAGGGTAATTAATGTGTCTATAAAGAAATGGTACCATGCAATTTGGTATGATGGTAATGCATTTGTATATAATGTAGACTTAAGTAATGTGCGCGTCGCGGAAACAATTTGTTGATTTGTTTAGAAGTCGAATTTACAAAAGGGATTGAATGAAGTAAAGATCTAAAGTTAAAAAAATAAAATAAAATAAAGTAATTAATTCAATTTTATCTCGAATTGTGCTAAAAAGTATTTAAGGGATTTCGAGGAGTGCCACATTTTTTACACATTAATAATCTAAGTTTTTTTATATTACACTTTTAATTTATATTTCATATTTTATATTATAAATATAGAATAAAAAATATATTATTTAAGGTATAGATTATTAATGGCACTTAAAATGATTTTGTTTTGTAATTCCCTCGAGTATTTATGGATAAGTTAATAGCGTGTTTGGCCCACATAGTATCAAACTCTCTTTCATTGTGATTTTACAAGAAAAAATAGTGACAAACAAAGAATGCTAAAGAAAAACGATTGAAAGATATATTTGTCCAAATCACGTTTGGGTTGAATTTACTTTTTATTTTGAGAGAAATATTAAATAATATAATTTTTTGTCATCAAAATTTGACGAAAATGATAGGTCAATTGGTAATTGGACTTTAGCATAATAATTATGTTTGATAATTAATAAATAAACATCACATATTTTGTTGCAAAATTTTTAGTTTTGTAGCATTATTTTTATTTTTATTTTATAGAAAGGAGAAGAAAATAAGTGGTTGTACTGATCACGTTGATATTTTTTGAGCTAGGATTGTTTTATAAAAAGAAGAATAGTTATTCTAAAAAGAAATAGATTGAGTGGGTCTTAATATTATAAAGTGAGAAAATGCTAAGGACAGACACACAAAGTTTTTATAGTAAAACATACCAGAAAGAAATAAATCGGTTGGGGTATTTAGAAATAATTATACTATATATATATATATATATATATATATATATATATCATTCAACGATATTATAAGAAAAAGTTATTTTTAAATTTTGATTTTTTAAAAAAATCAACATTTAAATAAAATCTCTACTGAATATTGTTGTGGTGGTAAATAATATAAAGAAGGAAATTTTAAGAAAATAGTCACTGTTTACAAAATGATTTTAAAAAATAATCACAGTTTCAAAAAATTTAAAAACTAGCCATGTAAGAAATTTTTTACAAAATTTTTATCTAGTGTCAGAAATTTCTGACAGTATTTTTATGTGTGTTTTTGTTATTGTCAGAAATTTCTTACAGTTTTATGGCTAGTTTTTAAATTTTTTGAAACTGAGCTATTTTTTAAAAACACACAGTCCAAAATGACTATTTACCTAACTGATACATGCTAATTTTATTCACGTTACGCGACTAAACCCAATTAATTTATTCCATTAGAGCATCTCCAACATAATATTATTTTGGGGCATCAATATTAAAATTTAGTGTTTTGATCCAAAAAGTGCTCTCTAATGTAATGTTATATTAGAGAGCACTTTCATCAAACGCTCACAAACGCTCACCGTTCATTTTCATCAAACGCTCACAAATAAAATCCTCCTTGGCCCTTTATAATCTCCAGCGTCTCGTCGTTGACTTTAACAAAGGCTCAAAGGCTTACATTCATTTCCTATTCTTCTTTCAATCATTTCAATCCAATCTCCATTGAAATGAGAGTCAGAGACTTGACAAATTTAACTTTTGTTGATAGATCTTTCTAAATATCGACGTAGCCACTGACTATACTCTTTTATTTATGTCTTTCTTGCAGCCTAAGTAACTGTAGTGCTCATTCTGTAATCGGCTACTCCACAAGATCAACTACAAGGCTCTGCGACTCAGACTCACTATTTCGGGGTCTTCTATCCAATCTCCATTGAAATGAGAGTCAGAGACTTGACAAATTTAGCTTTTGTTGATAGACCTTTCTAAATATCGACGTAGCCACTGACTATACTCTTTTATTTATGTCTTTCTTGCAGCCTAAGTAACTGTAGTGCTCATTCTGTAATCGGCTACTCCACAAGATCAACTACAAGGCTCTGCGACTCAGACTCACTATTTCGGGGTCTTCTATCCAATCTCCATTGAAATGAGAGTCAGAGACTTGACAAATTTAGCTTTTGTTGATAGACCTTTCTAAATATCGACGTAGCCACTGACTATACTCTTTTATTTATGTCTTTCTTGCAGCCTAAGTAACTGTAGTGCTCATTCTGTAATCGGCTACTCCACAAGATCAACTACAAGGCTCTGCGACTCAGACTCACTATTTCGGGGTCTTCTATCCAATCTCCATTGAAATGAGAGTCAGAGACTTGACAAATTTAGCTTTTGTTGATAGACCTTTCTAAATATCGACGTAGCCACTGACTATACTCTTTTATTTATGTCTTTCTTGCAGCCTAAGTAACTGTAGTGCTCATTCTGTAATCGGCTACTCCACAAGATCAACTACAAGGCTCTGCGACTCAGACTCACTATTTCGGGGTCTTCTATCCAATCTCCATTGAAATGAGAGTCAGAGACTTGACAAATTTAGCTTTTGTTGATAGACCTTTCTAAATATCGACGTAGCCACTGACTATACTCTTTTATTTATGTCTTTCTTGCAGCCTAAGTAACTGTAGTGCTCATTCTGTAATCGGCTACTCCACAAGATCAACTACAAGGCTCTGCGACTCAGACTCACTATTTCGGGGTCTTCTATCCAATCTCCATTGAAATGAGAGTCAGAGACTTGACAAATTTAGCTTTTGTTGATAGACCTTTCTAAATATCGACGTAGCCACTGACTATACTCTTTTATTTATGTCTTTCTTGCAGCCTAAGTAACTGTAGTGCTCATTCTGTAATCGGCTACTCCACAAGATCAACTACAAGGCTCTGCGACTCAGACTCACTATTTCGGGGTCTTCTATCCAATCTCCATTGAAATGAGAGTCAGAGACTTGACAAATTTAGCTTTTGTTGATAGACCTTTCTAAATATCGACGTAGCCACTGACTATACTCTTTTATTTATGTCTTTCTTGCAGCCTAAGTAACTATAGTGCTCATTCTGTAATCGGCTACTCCACAAGATCAACTACAAGGCTCTGCGACTCAGACTCACTATTTCGGGGCCTTCTACAAGTTTTGATGATGAGATTGAGGAGATCCATGAAAGATTGGAACATATTAATTACGAAACAGAAAGAATTCTATGGCATGAAAGCAAGTGTTGATTAGAAAACTTTGCATAGATTGCCCACTCCTTGGGCCGAGGAAAATCTAATGTCTATGGAAGGAATGATGTAAAGAGATGATTGTTACTCAATTGTTGTCGAGTGATAGTGATGGCGATGAGATATCTGTTATAACAGTTGTCGGGTTGAGCTTCCATTATCTCCCTTCACATCTATAGCGTTGCTTTTAGTATTGTTCAATATTTCGCACGGACGACGAAATTACAGAAGGTAAGAAGGAGAAAATAGTATTGTTGTTGAATGACAGAAGATCTTTTACAACCAAATAAAAAATGGAGGAGAGCCATAGATGTTGGGGACGAGTACTTTCAATATCTAACATCAAGTTCGTTACTCCATCAATCGAGTAAGAGTATATCCGCTGTTGTCATGCATGACTGCGTGCGCGATTTAGCAGCATTCTTTTCAGGTGAATTTTGTAATGGGCTTGATCACAATAACGAAATTCTCTAGCAGGACTCGCCATTTTTCTTACTCAAGAGACGATGAATTTTAGGACTTTGAAGGTTTACCTGTGGCTCTCCGTACTTGCTTACAATTACCATTTGTCCTGGAATTATATGCCACGGTACAAGGTACAAAACCTTCAGAATGCCGATGATATTCGAATACCGTTGGAGCTCCAATGATGGGGTTGGTCGTTCCCAAAAAGAGAGACTCATACTTGATGCACTTCAACCTCACACAAATGTTGAAGGCATTATTATATTAGTGGTTATAGTGGCAACGAGTTCTCCAACTGGGTGGGAAATAATCTTATGCTAACTTGGTTACTGTGAATGCATCCAGTTGTAAGAGTTGTTTGTTGCCACCACTTGGTCATTTACCTCTTCTTCAGAGCTTTCAATCTCTAAATGTAACAGTGTGACTGTAATAGTTTATGAGTTTTATTTTGACAGCTCTTCTAGGATCAGGAAATTTAGATCTTTAAAATCTTTAGAGTTTGAAGATATGTTGGCATCGTAAGAGTGGTCATTTCTTGACGGACGGGAAAACGGTGGTGATGTTTCCCTTTCTTGAAAACACCCGACGTAAAGAGTAATGAACAAACTGGTCGATTTCTTCAAGAAACTCGACAAATGGACAACGCTTTTCCATCTCTTGAGCGCCTGTGTATACACAATTGTCCTTGAATACTAAGGCCATTACTGTTAGGGATCTTTCTCTCAGACATAACAAAACTTCACTTCAAAGTTAATGGTGGGGGCGTTCCATTTTTGAGTGCAGAATTGTGGTGTCATTACCGGAGGTACAACCTTCGACCTTTACCTCTATTTTCTTTGTCGGTCTTCGAAAACTTAAATCTATAAGTTTCAAGGGCTTTCAACACTTCACCTCCTTCTCAAAGAGTTGGAAATTGAAGGCTGCCACGAGCTCCGGTGCTTTCCAGGGGAGATGCTGCCAAAATCTAGGACTTACTCTCAGTATTAAAAATGTTCCGTGCCTTAAGATCTTTTCCAGAGCGCTCGGCGCCTCATCTGCCTTAAAGAGTTGAAAACTTGGGGTTGTGAAAGCCTCCAGCAACTGCCAGAAGAGTGGCTGCCAATGTCGCTGAATTTTCTTTCCATCGCTTCGCTCGAGTCCTTATCTCTCTTAAAGAGTTGCACATTTTGGATTGTGAAAATCTTGAATGGTTGGCAAGAGACGATGGGAAAGGCTTTGATCAAGATGTCATCCCTCTTTAAGAAGTTGTCCGTTCGGAATTGCAAAAAAGCTGTTGCGATTACTAGAAAAAGGAATTGCGAAAAAGCTGTTGCGATTCTTGTTGACTTCGAGAATCTCGAAGATTTGAGGCTTCATGGGAATCAAACACCGCATGTATTTCGTCTCTGCTTATCGCTTAGATGCCTTACGTTGAAGCTACGGCGTATGAGAGAGACAGGCCAAGACTGTCACAAGATTGCAGACATTCCTTCTGTGACAACTGAGAATTGATAGTGACTATTCACAGTATCACTTGGCTTGCTTTAAGTAATCTGCTTAGTTTATTTCTTATTATTCCTGTTGTCATTCATTTTGAATACTAATTCAAATGACTTTTTTTTTTCCCTCTCGATGATTATTAAAATTAACAGTGTACAAATGTGTCTGTCTCTCTGAGAATACGGCTCATTTTTTGTCCTCCTTTTTGACTTGAAAAATACGGCTTGGTTTGGCAATAAAATCCATAATTTGGTAATTCCATTCAAAGTAATTGTCTCTTCATAACTTACTCGTCCTCTATCTGTGAATATAATACTATTGCATTTTGCTCACTGCTTTATTTAATCTCCTATTTGTAGGTTTTAGTTCACAGTTCTCAAACAGTAGTTCTATCACTAAGTATTACTAATCTATCACAAATGGAAGTTATATCTCTTCAGCAATTTGTTTTATCTCAAGAGTCTGTAACTAATTCCATTCCTTTGCATTAGACATTTGATGTATTGTTGTCTTGTCATTATCCAAAATTAGTTTCATGTGACTCAGTGTCCTTAATATATATATAAAAGGTAATTATCATTCAGCATTTTAATGCATTGAGAAACTTGTATTTGCAAATCAGCAAAACAACTTGGGTAATGTCTCGATGGTGGCAACTTTCTCTAGTGCCATTTAGTGGTTGGCAAATACAACAAACCCTTTATGTTTGCAAAAAAAAAAAAAAAAAAAAAATACAACAAACCCTTTGTAATTAAATACACAATTAAAAAAAAATATAGATTGCCATAATCTTGTCTTCATTTTGGTCAAAGTGTTGCTTTAACTAAGAGCTTAGGAGGTTTCTAGTACATAGGCAGCTCTTAGGGTTTATATGATATAGTGAAAAGAAACTTATGGAACAATATCTGTTTTCCCTTTGTTTGAACAACCTTGTTCGGTTCTTGTTTATTAAAAACGAAAAAAAAAAAAACATTGATGTGGCAATTTAATTACTATCCCACGTAGTCAAGCTTGCTCTCTAAGCTTGTCTATATTGGTTTAGTGGCTTCCCTTTGGTTGTAAAGGTGTTTTAGAGATAAATGCATAATTAATTTAGACAAACCAAAATTCAAAGAATTAATGTAAATGTTATCTATCAACTAAAATTGCTATAGTATGATTTACCAATATCCTTTTGTGTGTCAAAAACTTTCGAGTTTGACCATTTTAGATTCAAGATAATAATACACTGTAGTGGCCACAACAATATTGTACTATATATTCGGTAGAAATAATTTTCGTTAGAGCAATTGAGTACATCCAATGAGATGTCGAACCAACACGAATGCATTATTGTAAAAGTTAAGTTACTTTAAAACAAAATTATTAGAGAAATTACTCACTCGGATATGTTACACTTGTCTAGTAAAAAAATGATATTAAAATGAGTTATCAATGCCAATAATTTCTTATATTAGTTATTTTATATGTTTATCTCTGCCAAAAAAAAAAACCTTCAATTTTTTTATTAAATGAGTGTACCACATATATAAGATGACGATTCAGGCCTAGGGCAGAGCCAGAAAGTTTACATAGGGGAGGTTAATTTGACAAAAAATTCACATTATATTAAAAAAAAATTGAAATGTAGTATATTATTAGATTAAAAATTTTAAGGCTAATAGTTAAAATTTTCAAAAACCCTAGAGGGCACATGCTGGCTCCGTTGGTGGATTCAGCCTACGAAGTAATTTTTCTTTAGTGCACTGTACATTTAATGTGGAGGAGTTTGGACCTATACCAACATAAATTATAGCAACAATTTAAGACTTTCGAGAATTAACTCAGGTGACAAAGTTCTTTGACAGATATAGAGATAATCTTGTGTCCTATGAAGCTCAAAGTCTTAATCCTCATTAGTGGATGAACTCATATAGTAATATATCTTTTCTATTATTATTATTATTATCGTCGTTGTTTTGCACTATTCTTTTATGAACATGACAGTTGTTTTGTTTTGTTTTTTTTTTAATTTGTAAATTATAAATTTACGAGTTTTACTCCCATCAAGTAATGGTGTGTTTCCAGCAAAAAAAAAAAAAAAAGTAATGGTGTTAAAATAACATATATATACAGATTTCCAGCAAAAAACATATATATACAGATGTCTAAGCAATAACGGAACCTTTAAGGGATTGCCCCTCAGCTTTCTAAAATTATAAAATATACCTTATACATTAATTTTTCTTTTCAAATTTGCCTCCTTAACTTTCTAAAATAATAAAATTTATCATATATATTAAATATTTTTTCACATTTCCCCTCTTCATATATAAAAATAAAATAAAATAAAATCTTTAGTGTACTTAACATTTAAAGAAATTTTGATATATGACTATTCAAATTTATAAAACATTTAAATTTATTTCACATATTATTGATTTTTTTTCTCTTTAATATCCCTTAACTCATTATTTTTTTTACTTCGACATTTCTTATATAATATTATTTCAAGTGAAGTATAGTAGTTTAAAATACATGATCAAAATAACGTAGTTATTGTTTTGCCCTGACTTAAATTTCGAATTTCAAGTTTTTTTTTTTACAACAAAAATTAAAATTTCGGCAAATTACATATGGCTCTGCGTCATGCTATTTCTCACCTATTCCAGAATAAGGTTTCTCACTCTGTGTTCCACTTCCACATAATTCATATCAGCAAAGTTGAATTTCCTTCTAGATTTTGAGAAAAGAGTTTACGATTTGAACCAAGACTATATAGGGCTTAAAGTAGCACATGGGGGCCTAATGTGTAAACTAGGCCAGGGTCATTTTGTCATTGAATTGTTTGCTCATGTTGCTGCATGAGCCTGGCTTAGATATATGTTTGGCAAAAGGAAATAATGTGGAATAGGACATTATTGCTTGTTTAGTTGGGAAGAAGGAAGGGTTAAAAAAAGAAAAGTAATTTTGAAAAATGCCCCCTTTTTAAATACACTATAAGCCTAGGGGCGTAGCTTAGACGGTAAGTAGCTAATGTTTAAGTAGCTAATGTTTATAGCTGCATGTTTTTTGGTTCAATTCTTAGGGAGGTATGAGGAAAAATAAATTTTAATTAAGAGATTTTGAAGAATGCCCTATTCTTGGCACATGATAAGTGTTGCACTTTTAATTTATACCCCAAAATTAACACTACAAACATAATTGGAAATAAAGAGAGTACATTACTTGAAGTATAGATTATTAAGTGGCATTAAGTATGATTTTATTTTGAAATTCTCTAAAATTAATTTGGACATCGGGCCACCCTCCTATCTTTTCTAAATATAAATAAATAAATAAATACACTTTTAATTTCTAAGAGCACATCTTGTTCTACAATAGATTGCAGCCTCTAATATTATGAGATAATGCCTTTTGATTAAAAAAAATGTGGGTGTAACGAATTAACGACTAGCTAGTACACTAGAAGAAAACAAGGCTTTGGCGACAAGTTGTTGTCAATATCATCACATCGACGACGATAAAGTTATCTGCGACGACAAATGTCGTAGCTAAAACACTTAGGTATTTAGATAACAATCTCAAATACAAAATTTAAAATTTTGATTTGAATCATTATTATTATTATCTAAAAAAAAAATTTAAGTTCAAATTGATGTTTGAATATGAGTTTGATTTAATATTTGGATTGAGATTATAAGAGGGAAGATTTGTATTAAAAATTAAAAAATATTACTTTTTACTGTAATTAGAATATATGAATCCAAATTTTTTATTCAAATCATTGTATTTGAGTTAAAAGCATTGATGCTACATCTAAAGTATATGAATTAGGGAGAATATTATAACTAGTCTCCTTAAATTAGATATTTACAAATCTAATTTTCATATTAGGGTTTTTACATTAATATTCTATAAGGTGTGTAATTACTAAAGAGAATTCTAGACCCAATTTCTAAAAAAAACCCAATTTTAGAAATGGATATTACCAAAAAAAAAAAACTCAAAACAAAATTCCTATTATTGTGGGATTTAAAAATAAAAAGGTATGCTGATTAATAAATAATAGAAATCGATTCATATTCTCGGAATTGATTAATAATAGGAATTGATTAATATTATCACGGAAAAATATTATAATTACGGTATATATAATATTTCTTGGTTAATATAATATTTACAGTATTGCTGATATGATATTGCATTTCAAAAAACTACTGAATTTGTTGTTTGGAAGTATGATATATACCAGTCAATATATTATTTATTGAATATCTCGTTTGCATTGGGATGAAAACTCACCTAACAAATATTTTTCATTAAATTTGTTGAGTTTAATGTGTGATCTATAGTAGTTTTGGTTTATATAATATTACATGGATAATATAATATTTACTATATTGATATTGATATTGTTCATATGTGAAACATGTTTTTTATATTTACAGTATTGACAACATGTACATTATAAAATTGACAATATTATATTTACAGCATAATATGTTATTATTTCCTGGTAAATATAAGATTGATTGTAGATTTCTATGTGACAGATGTTTCATAATTAATTGAGAAAGTTTTCCTCGATAAATGTTATAATTACAGTATGTAATATTTATTGATTAACATATTATAGGTGAATATGATATTTACACTTATCATATGAATACACTATTTTTAGGCAACAGATTGTTATAAATGTCTTGGTTAATATAGAGAAAATATTTTATATCTCAGGTAATAACTTATATGCAACTAGAAACGAAATATTCAATATAGCGATAAGATATAAAAAATATCTCGAGTGCTCCAGAACAGTTTAAAAAATTGAACGTGATTTGGGTATGAACATTGTGAATAAAAATTAGCTGAAAAAAATAAATAAGGAAAATCCAAAAGCATCCTTGAAACATTGTTGAAGGGTAAATAAGTAAATAAAAAAAGTGTGCAAGCTAAATAAAGAAAGTCGGACTATTGATGAAATTATCTAATTAAGCTAAATATTTTTGTAAATATTGTATCAAATCAGAATCAATTTGTAATTTTCCCAATTTTTTATTCAAATTGCAATCCAAACACCTTCAACCACTCACTCTTTTAAACCGAGCTACGTTTTGTCTCTAAAATCACAAGCCTAATTATAACATACATGCATATGAGATTTTTCTTTTGGTGTCTTACATGCCATATATATAGTGGTACTGATAGTATAACCCAAAGATTCCTGACAACCTAACTACTACAATCTCCCACTTCCAAAGCTTGATCACCATGATCATCATGATGATGATGAGGATGATATTAAAGAAACAAAGCCTTTACTAGAATCCTTGAACTTGACCCAAATAGAGATATCAGTTCCTCTCCCCCAAGACTCCACCTACTGTATTATATGTCCCCTCAAAAATCCAATTTGGAAATACTTAAGACTATTGGGAAACCATTACAAAAGACCCTTTACTTTTGGGACCCGCTTTTGATAAGCCCTCTTGAAGGGTGCCTGTCTTTTTTTGGGTTTTTTTTTTTTTTTTTTTTTTTGCCCCTTCTTATTGTTCATGCATGAATTGATTCAAGACACAACCAAAGAAAAAAAAAAGGAAAAAAAAAAAAAAGAAGGGGTCAAAAGTGGGTCAAAGGGGTCCAAGAAGAAAGATTTAGTGGGGGAGAGGAAGTAAAGAACCCCAGAAGAGTTTTAAGCTTTAGGTGAGAGAAAGAGGGAAAGGTTCACAATTAGCTCTTATCATTTTTTGTTAAGAGAGAGAGAGAGAGAGTGTTTTCCCACATGACCCCATTCTCCTTTGGGGCCATTGAGTTTTGCCCATTCAAAGCTATGGCCTCTCTTTGTCCCCTCCCAACTTCATGGATGCATTGCATCTGAACTCTCTTACTCATTTTCACAAAACATATTGTTAACCAAAAAAAAAAAAAAAAGAAAAGAAAAGAAAGAGAGAGAATACCCCTTCAAAGTTCTATCTACAACAACAAAAACAAAAAACTATAAACAAAGTTATGAAAATATAATAAACAAAGGACATTACTTAAATTCTTTTCCTCCAATCATTCACTTCATGAATTGGCAACATCCATGAGATTTCATGCATTTCTATCTATAAGTGGGGGATCCTTAATTAGTCCTTTTGTCATAGTGGGATTCCAAGAAGTGACTTACACACGAATTGCTTTCATTTGTTTGCTCTTTGGTAAAAGGACCATAATATATATGGTTCTTATCTCTATTGTTTGAGATTTCGGTTCATGGGTCATAATCACTCACGCAATAAAACAAATGAAAAAAAAAAAAGAGAAATTATAGAGAAATTTTTGTAACATTTGGTGCTTAAGTTCATTGCCAAACTTCCAAAAATTTTTTTTTACCGACATGGAGGATATTTATTTATACACACAACTACGCAAGTTGGTTGGGTGATTTGTACAATAATTAGCCGTGTTCATATTTGGCCCCAGGCATATTGGAAGTTACTAATCAATTTGCTTGATGACAAAAATTGTTGGACTCGGCTAAAATAAATCTTATATGAGTGAATTACGCGTATTTGGAGATAGGTCTCTTGTCATGAATATTGATATGCTCATAAACAATACTACAGAAATATATTATTTGTAAAAGGCAAAAAAAAAAAAAGAAAAAAGAATGTCCTTTCAGTTTTCAGGGAAAAAAAATTAATAAAGGAAAGGAAAAGAGTGTCATTATTCATTTTGTATTAGGGTGTGGAATATTGTTTTATTGGGGCCAATAGTGTTGTGTAGGGAATTGGTAATTGCTGGCGTACAGCTAGTTATATTTGCAATTATTGTGCAATGGATCTTTCATCAGAAAAAAGAGTTAAAAAGCAGATAATGTTTGTCCCCTTATTTCTGACTGAGATTGCGGTTTTAGGTTTTTATGCAGAGTTCGATCATTATTATCCTTTGTAACTTGCAATTTTTTTATTTTTTATTTTTTCTATTTGGTTCTGGAAACTTTAGAAGTCTTAAGTTAATTAACAAAGTCGTTAAAACTTTTAATTAAACCTTATAACAGCCTAAAGTCAAGATATCGTTAAATAAATTAATTAATTAAAATTCGCTTTTAGATTTAACCACTAGAAAATTGGCAATAAAAGTAAAATTTTGTGATTAAACTTTACAAATATTTTCTTTCATCTGAAGATTTATTGAGTACTAAGTTTCAGTCACAAATATATATTTGTTTTTCGAGTACAAACTTGGTTTTTGATAGTAATATTATTCATTTGCTTTTTCTTTTTTTTCATTCGCTGAAAATATCATTTGGAAATTTATTTTTAAGAATAATTACATGTAATTACATATTGAACTGTACTTAGATCTTAATCTCTATTTAAGAACACTAGCAAATAACCTAAGGAGTAACCGCATAGACCACTATGTTCCACTATGTATTTGTACTCAACTACATTATAAATATACACCTCCATATGAGAGAAAACGCACTTACCAAGATTTGAACATGTGACCTCAACTTCCATATTGGAGGACTTTATTACCCGAGCTAACTCTCGGGGATTCATTTGGCATATTGTTTGTGAGGACATTGAAGTTATCTTAATTTGACTAACTCGATACTCGATAGAAAGTGCTTCTGATGATGATTACACTCATATGGTGATGTGCTCTTCTTCATAACTATATGACTTGAAAATAGGACCTTCAACGAGCATTCCTATCGGAAATACGACAAATTCTTTAATAACGCAAATTGGTGTGCGCTAATAACAGTAATAACAGTGTCGTATGCTTCAAATTTTACACCATGTTTGGTAAAAAAAAAAAATAGTGTATATATATATATATATACATATATGAGTTGATTGAAAATAAGAAGGAAAAAAAGAGAATATTTTTTTCTTTTGTTTTGTTGTTAGATATAGTAGAAGAAAAAGAACAATTTTATTTACACATTTATTATTTTATCCATTTATTTAAAAAAATAGACAAAAGAGTAATTTACTCATGACTGTTTTTATTAGAGTTAGATTGTAATTTGGTTTATTATTGAAGTCCAAAAGGCTATTGCAAAATCAAAAGTCATTGAGAAACTAAAAGTCCCACATGGTCAGTGAATATAGGACTTTAAGAGTTATAACAGAATATGAGCTAAGAGCTACTTGTGAGATTGTGTGTGAGAGTTGAATATTGAGAGATAATTTGCTATTAACCAGTGGCACTAAGTGTGGGCAAATAACACCTTAAGAATATTCTGTCCGTTGTGGACCACACCTCAATTTTTATCTATCATATTTTTCTTTCTCATTTTTTTTTTAATCAAACAACCAAACTTTTAAATTTTCATCCCAAAATCCATTTTATATTTTCTATCCTTTCACTTTTCTTTTATACCAAATACAAACTTAAAGTAAAGTTAGCTTTTTGCTGATTATAAAGCTTGATAGTCCAAGAGTTTACATCAATTTCTTGTAATCTAGTAAAGATGTATTTTATTTTAGCTCTATGTTGCTTCTTTTTTTTTTTTTCGGACCATATAATAAATTCATATATACCACTTTTGAACTATAATTTAACTCCATCGTATGATAATTTACTTCAAATATGAAAAATGATCTATAATCATAATTTTTTAGATGAAAATAATTGTAGAATGATTGTACCATTATTTATTAAAGAAAATAAAACATGTGCATTGATAATTATTATTTATAAGTAATTAATATTAATAAACATCATTAGTGATTTTTTCTGATAAATTATTTTGACTCTTTAGCATTGCTCATCACTTATCAATTTGTACAAACACATTGGACAGAAAGATCATTTCACGTATTTATTCATATAGGCCAGTCAATTTTGAGCATCTAGTCGCTTTACATATATATATATATATATATATATATATATATATTGTGCAACACATAGGATATGGAACATATTGAAATGTAAAATTCTCATTACGTCAGAAGTCCAATTCATTATCAGCTGTCTTCTAGTGATCACTACCTAGTCAATGAGAAAAAAGAAAAAACAAAAGAAACAAGTCATATTCAAGTCCAGTCTAAGGTTTTTCGTGTTTAAACATGCTTTGGAGGGCTATAACATCATAATTAATACATACAACATCGTTAATGAGTAACAAACTCATGAGCCAAGCCAGTACTTTAGATAATTATAAGTATTTCAGGCAGATTAGATTATATTTGTCCAAATATGTGAAGATTCTTCTTAATTAGAATAAGTCTGATCTCTAGTCTAAATCATGCTTTATTAATCATAATATCATATTACAACTTTTGCAATTAACATAACTCTCTCTCTCTCAAAATGTCAAAATTCCATTTCAAAATTGGCTGTCGATCTTGTATTGGTCACTGGTGGTAGTTGTCATAATGAACACAAACGCAAAACGTCAAATTCAAAGTCCAATCAAGATGTTTTATGTTCCACTTCTGTCTTCTAAAATGATATGATATACATATATTTATTTAGTTATTTTGATTTATAGTAAGGCCTTATCATTAACAATCTTTATATAGGAGATTATCTGGTGGATTTTTTTTATGTAGTGGGAATTAAAATTTAAATCCTTAGATTTATTTTTTTAGTATCTCACATCTTATAAAAATAAATTTAATCATTTAAAAATGTTTCTCATCGTAAAATAAAATAAAATAATCCCACCGGAGAATCTCCCTCTTTATATAATCAAAATATTTTTATAAAAAAAAAGGCCAAATATTTATAGAAGAAAAATTAGAGTGCACTAAAAAGAAAATAAGATTATACCCATTTTGTATTAATGTCCATTGGATTATGCCCACATGCATGTGTAAGAAAGTGTACAAGTATGATATTCCACTTTTTGCTAGACACATTTAGCAACTTGAAAGAGTGGAATTAATTAAACAATATTAATTTCTAACTCTTTTATTTTTTCTTTTTTCTTTTTTCTTTTTTGGGATTGGAAAAATATTAGAGAGAAATAATAATTGGGAGCATCTTCATGTGTTGTATGGCAATAAGGGGTAACATCCAAAAGTGAAGTCAAAGGGGCCAACTTGAGTGGAAGCAAGCAAATCCTCCATATCCTTCTCTTATCAATCTCTCCATCTCTTTTCCCTCATTTGCTTTTGCTCTCTGCTAAATCATAAAAATTAAAAAGGAAAAAAAAAATAAAAGATTAAAATCATCACTCATCAATTATATAAAGTATACACCCACATGTAATAAAATAAACATAAGCTTCATTTATCTTTTTCTTAGAGGACAAAACCCTTTAGTTCCAACTACTTAGTTGTGCCAATGCAAAATTTATTTAGGATAATAAATACAAAACAACAAATCCTTCTTATAGGAATGATATAAAATTTTTAATAATAAATACCAATTTTTTTTAATAATAAATAAAAAGTTGTTTTGGGATATATATTGAGTTTTTGTTTTTTCATTTTTAAGTATTATGCTCCAAAATTGCCATATCATTTTAAATTATTCTGCAAAAGTGATGACCAATACTTTACCTTTTTATGTTGTGAGTTCTATAGTATTACTCGTTTTAGTTAAAATTTATGTCCTCACCAGTACCTATGTTTTACCACTTAAGTCAAATCTGATATTGATATCAGGCTTATAAGCCAATCCATGGCAAGTTAATCCATAGGTTAATATAATAGAAAAATAAGCACCTGAAGTCTTTCCACAGCGTCTGTCTCTGAGTTGAAGTCATAAAAAGTACTAGCTGCAGTCAGCTTCATAGAAAGAAACTGAATTCAAAATAAATAAACAAAAATTAGAAAAGTTGGAAAAATACTTTAAACATAAAAAAAATTAAAAAAACAGAGAAAGAGGAAAAAAAAAAAAAAAAGACAAGAAAATACTAACCTCCACTTGATTCTGCAAGGACTGAACATAATTAATAATCTCATCCAACATTACCGCCATGCCCATAGTCTGCAATAATTTCACCATTAATGCAAATTAGAAATATTATACATATAAATTTTTATTTTTGCCCCAAAAAAAATTAATGAAAATATGTGTTAGTAATTAACTGGTTTTACCTTGTAACACCCTGGGACAATGTCTTGCAAACATCTGAGTCTTTCATTGATCTTCCCTCTTCTTACCTAAACAAATAAAAATGAACCATCACTCAATTAAAACAACAGAAAAAATTAATATATTTATTTATAAATTTAAATATTTTTGCTTAATTAATTACCCTTTCTGCTAGGCTGTGACTATCTGTGGCCTGGCCTCTTCTAGCTCTAACATGAACAACTTCCTTTGGTTTCTCTTCCTCTTTTTCATTACTGCTTTTCACTCTCTTTCCTTTCCCTGAACCCTGCAATCAATTAACAAATAAAATTGTTAAACTAAAATAAATAAACAATGAAATTCAGAATTAATTAATTCAATACATAATGATGTAACAAAATATTTACATTTTTCTTCTTGATGATCCCACTTTCAGAAACTGGAGGAGAATTAGATACTCCTGAGCTGCTCTCTGAGGCATCAAAATTAAGTGCTTTTCTTTTCTTGCTCTCATGAGAATGATCAATATTATCCTCAGCTAGAGCTTGAATAGCACCATTAATTATAATTGGCTTCTGGGAAACAGAAGAATGATTGCTTGTGGCATAAAGCTGGTTTGTGGAGCTGAGATTTCCCTGGAAATTTTGAGCCAAGTTTGGTGGGGCCAACTGATCATGAGGGGCAAGATTGGAAAATAAGTTGTCACTAGAGAAAGGCAAGAAGGTTTGGAAATTCAAGAGGGTTGAATTGTCAAGGACATTGATGTTGTTGTTGTTATTGGTGTTTGAGCTTTGGGTGATATTGCCAGAGAATTGGGTGATATCTTCTATGCTTGGCTCAAATACATGGTCTAAGAAGGGAAATTGAGGCTTGATTAAGCTTTGGAAATGATCAGATGTGAACTCAGCCATATTTCTTTTCTTTTCTTTTTTTGTTTTTTTTTGTTTTTTGGCTTGGGATTGTAGTAGTGTTGAAGTGCTTTTAGAGTTTGGTGATGAATGACTTTGCTAGGAAGAAAGTAGAAGCTGATCTCTTAATAAGTTGGGTTTGTTTGGTTTCTGGATAATCTGGTATTGAGAGTGTTATATATAGTGTGGGTGGGATTATGTTAACTTGCAATCACTTTTTTGGGGGGTGTGTTTTTATTTTTTTATTTTTTTGCGTTAATTATGGTTTTTGAAAAAAAAAATTACTAATAATCTTGAGGCAGGAAACAATGAAGAATGGAGAAGAGAGGCATTAGTTAGAGGAGGCCACGTGGCAAATCCAGTTTCTCTAGTTGTGTTTTCTCCATGTGGGGTCCACCTCAGGGGAAAGGGGGATATATCCCAATAATAATGTGGGCCCATGTTGGGTTTTGGCCCTCAGCTGTAGTAGAGTAGAAAAGCCCTTTGGGTGCAAGCGCAAAAAAAAAAAAATTTAAAAAAAAATTTAAAAAAAATCCATTGGGTTTTTGTTTGGGAAGTGATATGATATTGATAGGTATGTATGAATTGGGTAGAAAAGGACATGGCTTTTGGAAGAAGCGTTATCAGCTGGTAGCCAATCAACTTCCCAATATCAATGTGTATGTACAGGAGACATAAATAGGTCTTGTATATGTTTATGTGGAGCCAAATATAGATATTAAAATTTTGTGATAATTAAACACTAATGCACGTCTCTAAAATCATTTTGAGATTGAATAGTATGTGAAGCACTTGGTTTTGATGAGAAGTCGTGTTTAAACAATATGCACATATTTAACTCAGAATCTAAGTTAGAAGTGGCTGGTGTGAATTTATTACATACACGAAACACAGAGTACAAGATTGTCAGCGTAAATTGTCGGATCGGATGGTAATATTTAAAAGTCACTACTAGAAGCTATATTTAGCTGAGTTTTGATTTCTTCAAGATATTAGAGGGGTTGAAATATATAAAAGGTCTTATTTATCGGTAAGTATTTCACATTACATTTAAAAGGAACTTATAATGATCTAAAAATAATTGTTAAAATAACGAAAATGTTTATATATATATATATATATATATTCATGGCTAATTCTGTAACGCTTTATATTTATCAGTGTTCCACTTAATATTATGCTGTAGAGATGTAATAATGTAAATAACTGAGATAACGAATCTAAAGTAATCGTCATATCATCATTTTATATCGTTAATAGTGTGTTGTTAGCTAATTTTCGTCCGAGGATATATCATCGAGGGAGCCTTCATCGAAGGCGAGAAGCCTCCGGAGAGAGCGTCCAAGTGACGAGAATGTTTCGCCACGTCATCAAGAATGTTGACGTCCACAGCACCAAGAAGTGCGGGTCGACCTCGCTCTTCTGTTTGCGAGAGTTGATGAAATGAACAACCCCGAAGGTAGAACTCGACATGAAGCAAGGTCCTCGGGGGGAGACCGATAAGTTGGAGATCCCCCAAGCTCGGGGACGAATGGAACTCGTAGCCAGCTTCACTTTCGCGATAGATCAGGAGAGTCGGGGGACTCCTCGCGGAGCGGGAGGACCCCGGACGAAGGGCAAAGCGCGGACAGCTACAGTGATACCGCTCCCGATGGTAGCTATCTCTGACAAGCACTGTAGGTGCCTCACTTGTGAAAGACGTGAAGTGATTAGTTAGTAACCAACCTCCGGATTTTCGGGCAGGGCATGGTCGATTTAGATAAGGCCACCTAATCCCCTGATTTAAGGGTGATTTGGTGGGGCGCATTTAATGCACTTTCCTCTCTCTCTCTCTCTTTCCGGATGCCTATAAAAGGAGGGAAAGGAGAAGGGGAAAGGGGTTGGAAAAAATTACTCTATAAACTTCACATTTGAAAATATCATAAACACAGTGGACGTAGACCATTACTCCGGCGGAGGGTCGAACCACTTAAAAAATCTCCGAGTATTTAATTTCCGTTCAAACTTCCACTATTCATTGCCGTATCACACGCTAGAGGTACGGATCACGGCGTTGGTTTAAATTCTACACCAACATAGGGTTACACTAGCATACTCATAAATGGAGCACTACAAAAGGCTCTTCATTTATAATTGTTTCTTGAAGCCCTAATATAGGTTTGGAAGTTTTCTCAAAAGAATTGAATTAAAAAATCACATTTTTATGGATTTTACTGTAAGCTTTTTTTAGAGTCTGTTGATGTAAAATTTAAACCAATAACGTGATCCGCACCTCTAGGATGTGATGCGGCAATGAAAGACAAATTTTGGTCGAAAAAGTAATAAATGAGACATAATTTTTAAGCGGTTCGGCTCTCCTATGGAGTAATAACCTACGTCCACTGTTTGCTCTATTATAAATGTACGATTACAAGAAATTTCGACCAACCCCTTCTCCGGCCCCTCAATTCCCTTTTTATAGTTGAAGAATTGAGGTTCAGAGAGAGAAAAATCATAATGCACGATCCCTAAAAATCGGGAGTAAATGCCGAATTAAATGTGCGGTTATCTCTCCCTTATGAATAGGGAATTGAATATCCTAACGGTTACATCAATCGCGAGTCTTACGGACTTAATTACAAAACATTCCACAATCGGGGCTAGAAAAGCGAAACAGAAATAAAGACCTAAACTACCACGCGTGGACTTCATCTTCGATTGAGGCTCACCAGCTTCGCGGGTCGAGCCTTCCGTCTTGAGTGAAGTCCTTGCTTCCTCTCCAAGGCTAGCTTCGTGGGAGTGGATCATCTTCAATGATCCGCGGTCTTCTTGTCCGTTAATCCATCTCCGAGGGTCTTGCCTTAAGATCGATATTACCTTCGGGGGTGTTTTTCCTGCTTATCATCGTGGGTGTAAGATCGAGGATCATCTTCGATGATCCTCGTCCTATCTTTGTCCGAAGAAAGCTCCTGTGATGACATGTCATTCCTTTTCTATTGGGATCGGGGGCTTGTGCTCGCATCAAATGTTCATCAAAGACTCCGCCCCCGAGGCTACAATTCCTGACGAAAACTCACTTACAACAGAGTCAAAACAGTTTTAGAATATTATTCAAAAGTTTCATAAGCAACTTCTGAGCCTAGGAAGTCTAAAGTGATTTTTGAAGAGCCACAATAAACATGCCGTAATTACTCTATTAATGTGATAATCGGTAATCACATGTCTAGAGATGCTACATGTTTTTCTTGTTCTTTCAAATATTGTGATATAGGTGAAATGAGTCAATAACAAAAACTAGAATAAATATAAGTTTCTATCCCATAATTGGTCACTTGAGACCTCAAAATCTGAAACTTCAAAGCTAAAGCTGAACTTGGAGGATTGAAGGAAAAACTTTAGCTCCATAGTTAACGCTAAACCTAATTTTAAATTCAAATTGAATACTACTCCACAAGCTATGAGTTGACAAATTGCCGGACCTGTGTTGGGCTTTTGGCAAAATAAAAGAAAAATAAAAATGTTCATATTGCTTGAGAAACAAGGGGTGGAGGTCTTACGCTATATAAAGACTCTAAAGTCTTTCTAATTAAATTTGTCACATTAAAAAATGTTCTATGCTTGGTCGACTTGACTAAAGGATAAGGGAAAACTTTATAAAAGTGTGGGTATTGGGATTGGAATAGATTTTTGATTGTAAAAAAATTTCACATAATTTGCTTTATTCTTATCACCGTTTAGTAGGGTTTTTGCATGAGAATGAGTAAAGGAATCAATAATACAACTAAGGATTTTTTTTTACTTTCTTTTTAAGTGAAAATCAATCACTTACAAGTGTATAGCCAAGTTGAACTCTGTCATATATGGTAAAAGAACCAAACCCTATTGATTCAGCTGGCTCAACAATAGTATATATATGTACATGTAAGTAGCTAGATGCAATTCTGATATAGTTTTACTAAATTTAAAGGGACAGAACATTTGTTTGTACTTGTAATAGTATGTTCATAATTTAAAAGAAATATTATTTTTGACAACGGTAATTAGTGAGATGTTTAGAGAAACTGCCAATAATTTTGAAAGATTATAATATCCTTCGAAAAATTCTATAAAAATGATCATATTTAAATTTATGTACATTAATTTTTATAATAAAAAATACAACCGTTCGAAATTTTTTATTTTGTTGAGTAAAAAGTAATTCCATGAAGTTTCCCAGTGAGTGCCTCTAATAAAGTAGAGATTTTTAAGGATTTAATCAAATTTTTAGCTAATTTTTTAGGAATTAACCCTAATTTCATGAAATTAAAGATTTAACCATAAAATACGTGTATCATATTATGTTACACGTATGTTACATGTAACATATTATGTTATACATATATTATGGCTAAATCTTTAATTTTGATATTCTAGGATTAAATCCTTCAAACTTTACCTCTATTAATACATATGGCCAGTTAAGCAATTAGCCATTTTAAAGGTAAAGTTTGAAGGATTTAGCCATAGTTTCACGAAATTAGGGATT
Organism: Boehmeria nivea var. tenacissima; assembly: GCA_018132145.1. NCBI lineage: Eukaryota > Viridiplantae > Streptophyta > Magnoliopsida > Rosales > Urticaceae > Boehmeria > Boehmeria nivea. Next base: position 8,684,774 of record CM030882.1, read on the forward strand.
TAGCCATAGCATGTAACATTTTTTGTAACATGTAACATATATACGTGTAAAAAATGTAACATTTTTTGTAACATGTAACATATAATATTACACTTTTACACGTATATATGTTTCATGTAACAAAAAATGTTACATTTTATAGCTAAATCCCTAGTTTCGTGAAATTATGGCTAAATCCTAAAAAATTACTCAAAAATTTGATTAAATGCCTAAAAAAACTCTAATATTGTTTCTTTTTAACGTGTCACAACAACATTTTCTTTCGAATTTTCTTCTTCTTTTTTTTACATTAAAACTTGACTTTTTTGTTTAAGCAGAGAGAACAATAGTTTCCTCTTAAATTACTTTTCCACTACTTTCTCAATCAACAAATGAATAAACAATAGATTTTTTTTTATAGTTTCTGTTTAATACATTTTTTTTAAATGAGAAATGAATTTAAAAATACATCTCAATAAAGTTCGCACGCACTCGAAAAGCTAAAGGCTAGCCAATTATAATCCTCCCTAAGAAACTCTTCGAAATCAATTCTCAAATTTATTAAAATCAAAAGAAAATAATACATGAGAGTTCAAGAAGTAATAGTTTCCAACAGAAAAAAAATACAATCAATAACAAAAGCAAGAGAAAAGAAAAACTTCCGAAAGTGCCTTCCATACAAAGGATGATATAGTTATTTGTTAAATTATATACTATATACTGTCCTGTGATTGTCTGCTAATAATTATTTGGTCCATCATAAACTAATCATATTATATTTTGAAATGTTTAAACTATCAATTCTTTAAGAGTGAGTTAGTTAAATAAATTATTTTTAAAAAAAGCATTTTTAAATTTTAGCTTATGTTTCAAAAAATTTAAAAAAAAAAGCCATATTTTAAATATAAGATGCACCCCTTATAATTACTGGATGACTATTTTCTTAATTAATTAAAAATATTGACCATATTTTTAAGGGCCAGTTAAGCAATTAGTCATTTTAAAGGTAAAGTTTGAAGGATTTAGCCATAGTTTCACGAAATTAGGGATTTAACCATAGCATGTAATATTTTTTGTAACATGTAACATATATACGTGTAAAAAATATAATATTTTTTGTAATATGTAATATAAAATGTTACACTTTTACACGTATATATTTTTCATGTAACAAAAAATATTACACTTTATGGCTAAATCTCTAATTTCGTGAAACTATGGCTAAATCCTAAAAAATTACCCAAAAGTTTCGTTAAATGCCTAAAAAACTTTATTTTTAAATCACTAAGTAATATTGTCATTTCTTATAATTTCTCAATCTTTTTTAAACACAAAAAAAAACACTTATACATTAATACAAATGGTGTATACTCTAATAGAATTTAAGATTATTTTCTCATTATTTTCTAGAGTTTCTTTAGACATGGACAAATGGTATAAATTAATAATAATAATAATAATAATAATATTAATAATAATAGTGCAAACTGATGCACCAAGCAAAGACAGAGTTCTTTCCTTTCACCTAAACAAAGAATAACATTCTGGTACTTATACATCTACAAATTAAATTTTGACATACATATATGTAAATAAACGTTTTACCCCATAAAATTCTCATCAGTCCAAGCAAAAAACAGCTGTAACTTGATACCTAAATAAAAATAAATTAATGACATCCACCACCACCACCACCATTGGTGTTGCATATCATTTTGTCCCCAACGTTACTACTTGCATTGTTTTCACAAAAAACAAAACAGTAAAGGATTTTGGAAATCCCTTTTGGTCTCTCAAGACACGTGCGTTGTTATGATATTTTGTGTGTTTGGCACATGGCAATTCCTATTCTTTGCTTTTCTAAAAAGGATTTTAAACTCACTCCAAGGGTTTTTGAGAAGATTATGAGAGATGGGCTTTGACAGCCTAATTAATAACTTCACTTTTTGTTTGCCAAAAAGCCATTTTTCCAAACATTGCAGCATTTGGGCATTCAAATTCACCGCCATTTGTGTCAAAATTTGACACAAAAAAAGCCTCCAATTGGAGCCTTGCATTCAATGTAAACAATGGTCAATTGATGATACTATAAAGGTTATGGACATTGGTAGCTCTTAACCTTGTGATCTTTATCTCATTTTTGTCCAATACACTAACACTCTTAAATTTTGCAACTAATATACTTCTCAAATCAAGAAGATAGTTCAATGTGGACAAATGGCTCGTTAATGATGGGAGATATGTAATCTTAGCTTGCCAAATTTAATTGTCTTGTTGCGTAATTAAAATAGAAGTTTCATATAATACAAGAAAATTTTGGGGTAAACTTCAAACAATGCTTCACAGGCACAATAATTACAAAAATATTATATTAAGAGATTTTGGATATTATCAAGTAATTATTCTTTCTATAATAAGATGTCAACTATTTTTATTTCCTCAATTATGGTCCATTTGAACTTTCATGACTTGATATTAGACATATAAATAATATGTTTTTATGTGAAATAGTTCATTAGATATGGTCCAAATAATCGACATACCATATACACATGGAAATAATATTTTCTCAAATCTTTGAATTGTTATTGCTTAATATTAGCCATAAAAATAATAATAATACAATTTGGAATTATAACAAAAAACTCTCACAATCCTGGATCAAATTATAACACGAGAAAACAAATTGGATTAATTAAAGAATGATACACCAAGCAAATTAAACTAGAATCATGTGTCTGATGAAAGTTAACAAACTAATTATAAAGGGCACATGAGTAAATAAAAAAAAAAGATGTATATAAATAAGGATAGAATATATATATATATATGTATGTATGAAACTATCTAACTACTTATAATATTTTTATAAAACTCGAGTCTAAGAAACGTAATTTTCCCAAATTTTGCAACAAGACAAGTTGAGAGTTTTACCGGCCGATACCATATATTCTCATGCCATATATATAGTAATACTAATAAGTAAATGCGTCACTTATATCCTTTTTTTTATTTTTATTTTTATTTTTACATGTTGTTAGAAGACATCTTAAATTTTTAAGTTAAAGTATCTTTTTAAGTTGTTGATTTTTTACCTTTATAAAATAGTCCAAGAATTAGCAGTACTGCTATAGAAAACTTTATTTCGATAGATACATTAACATTATTTGCTCAAAAAGGAATGTGAACATTTTTTTTAAACTACAATGCAATGTATGGCCGGTTAGCACTAAACCGGAGACTTTTTTTTTTATCACATTTTCCTTATAAATGGGGGCTTGATATCTGTTTCAAAGATTTAATATCTTTCGATTACTTAATTTTTTTTAAGTAATAATGTGGGTTTAATTTTTTTTAATTAATAATGTGGGTTCATAATATCTACTCCTTTCAATATTATTTCACTATATCAGCGCCAATTAATTTCTAACTCACCAGATAGATAAGAATGGTTGAACTAAAGCTCCATAATTTTTTTGACTGCTCCTACTACTTATATATACTAGCTAACCTAGGGGAAAAAAATGAAAAGCACCCTATAGTTTTAGATTCAATAAATAGAAAATAAACAACTAAAGGATCTTTCCTTCGATTCTCTAACCCACATAAATTTCCGAAGAATGCAATGAAATCAAATCCGATACAAATCTTTGACTTGATAGAGTATAACTAATATTATGAAATTTAAAGAAATAGGTCACCTAACTTTAGGAGCTTCACTTATTATCCTAATACAGAAAAGGCGTACCAACTGATTCAAAACAATGGTTTTGGCCAAAATAAAAAAAATCAAACGATGCCCTTTATTTCTTTTGTGTCTAGTGTATTATTTAGAGCTTATTGATTTTTTCTTTTTCTTTTCATGCGTTATAGTTTATAGAGCATTCAAGCACCAATATATGTCACCCTGCAGATTCATCGTACCTAATAGACCAACTTTTATAGTTGCACTTGTCTTAACTATTGCTTGTGAAGAGTGCTATGTATTTCGTGCTATAAGTTATTCTAAGAGTTTTTTCACGGTGTCCTTGAATTATACGGGGTGTGACAAGTTGTCCCCTAACGATTAATTTTTTACATGTTAACAACTTTGTAGTTAACTTTCGGAAAAAATTTAAATGGAATTTGACATGTGAGTCTCACATGACTTATTATAAGGCTATTTTGGTCATTTACTATTTCACATTCTTCCTCCCCTTTCTTCTTCTTAAAAAAAATATTTCTCTCTTTGTCTCCATAAAATAAAAGACAAAAAAAAAAGCACCATTAATATTTAATAATGAGATTAAAGCCCGGCCGAAGCCGGAGAGAGTAGAGATCCACAACTGAAGGAGGTCTATGGTCGTAATCCCGCCGCCCTCAGGCCTTCTTCGACGATGATGCTCTGAGGCCTCAGTCAAATCTTTACGACCTCATTTCTCGCTGCCATCGAAGAGTTTGAGCTCATCGATGGGCGCACGTCGACGTTGATGGAGAAACAAAAGTTCGGGGGATGATAAAGCTCATGGACGGGGTTGAATTTTCCCTAGACTGCTTGAGAAAGAACTAACCCGTCCGAATTAGGTGGGTTTTTTGTTGGTCTGTTTTTATTATTATTATTATTATTTGGGTATAAAAAATTTTGGTGATGGGCTTTCGAAATTCGAGTGTAGAATGTGGTTTTTGTTATGCTAATTTCTAGTTGTCTGCCAAGATGTTAGAAGTGAGGGCATAACATGCCAAAAATTAAAGGTTAGAGGACAACTTGTCACACCTCGTGTAATTCAGGATCAATAGCACCAGGGCCTATTGTATTAGTGTAACTCATAAAATTAAGAGACATTGTAATAAGGGCCTATTTGGTTCTTTGCCTTTTTTTAGCTTATGTTTTAAAGAAATAATCAACGTTTCAAAAAGTTAAGAAATTGATCACTAATTTTATAAAAAAATAAAAATAAATAAGGGTTAAAAGTAAAATCACGACATAATGTAGTTAAAAAAAGAGAAATTTTGGTAGATAATCCATTATTCACTAATGTAGGTAAATGGCATATTTTTATAAGTAGACAAAATATCACAGTAAATGAACGAAATACTGGTCATTTTTAGCTGGTATCTTGTGTACTAACCATGTTCATGGTAAATAATCTAAATACTGAAAATGATTCTTTAGTAGAGTGACCAAATACCTGGTCAGTTGGCAAAGTATCGATCATTTTTAGCTGGTATATTGTCTACTTACCATGGTGAATAATCTAAGTACCAAAAAATGATATTCACCTAAAAACAAAAAAAAAAAAACAAAAGCTATGGACATTTTTTCAAATAAGTTCTAAAATAAAGCCATTTAAATACAAACCCCTACTTATTAATCTTTTGAAAAAATTACATGAGTATTTATCGAGAGTTAATTAGAAAATATATCTTTTTATAAGAAGCAGTAATTGAGTAAATACTCAATAATTATTGTTATTTGGTTAATAGTTTTTTTTTTGTAAATGTAATAATTATTACAAAAAATTGCAATAACTAGGACATCCTATTATACTCTTAAAAATGGAAGAATAATGTTATTCCAGTTGTGTGTCATTGAGTGAGAATTTTTCAGGATTTAACCAAATTTTTAGCTAATTTTTCAGAAATTAGTCCTAATTTCATGAAATTAAGGATTTAGCCGTATGATACGTGTAACATAATATATTACATGTAACATATTATGTTACACGTATGTTACGGCTAAATCCTTAATTTCATAAAATTATAATTAAATTCCTCAAATTTTACTTTTAAAATGACTAATTTTTTAACTGGTCCATGGAATGTTGAGTAGTATTGAATTAAATGATATGTCTAATACAATGTCCACGGACTCCACTAATTCCTATTAACTAAATTTTCTGTCTTTTAAAAACAGAAAAAATAAATGCAAAACCATCACCTATCTATTATGATAGTATATTCCCACATCATTGCATATCTTTATAGGACCTAAATCATCTCTTGGGATTATGGACCAAAAAGTGGGATATTTTTAATTTTATTATTTTTTCCTGGGGCAAAAGAAATGTTGTTATTCAAAAAGTTTGCAATTAATATACAATTTAGATCCGATTGTGATATATCAACAGATTCTTTGTGATGAATCAACAGTCAACACTTTGCACATATGCTTTAAGAAACAATAAATAAATCATTGAAACGTTCTATTTAGTTAAGAAGCTCTCATGAACTGAACTTTGGTGCAAATTTGTAATAAGATTCGGATTGATGACACTTGTAAACCTTTCCTTGCTATAAAGTATATGCTAGATGCAGGAACCTGAAAAAGTTGGTCAATGATATTAACTAAATAGCCAATCAATTAGTGACTTCTTTCTCCCATAAATGGATTTATTTGCCTCTATATATCCATAAATCACTAACAATTATAAAGTATATTTCCATTACTTTTTTCTTTATATTAATCATTGCCGACCAAGATGACTTAATCTTGTCATACAATGTACTGTGGATGACGTGCCTTATTTCTGATTGGTCAAAATTGAGTCCAGCCAATTAAAATCTAGGCTTATTCGATTTGATTATTTAAATATATTTCAAATTACATGTGTGTTTTTGAGTAATATACTAATTTTGGACCTTTATCAATTATGAAGTAGCTTCGAAATTATAGTACTAAAATCATCGTCCATTTTGCATGCTGGTAAGCTTTGTCATCACAGATTAAAAATAAAAGATAAAATTATATATACGTACTAACACACTCATATATTAAAGTAAAGATGAAATTTATATGTCGAATATTATCTGAAAAATAAGAAATTAATAGACAAATTTGTGAAGCATACTTGAATCTTTAGCTATCAATTAGCCATTTAGAGGCATCGTACAATTTGTTTTGGAGATGAACACGTTTTCTTGAAAGATCCATTCAATATTCTCCATGTTGTCTCTCTTGATGGTATATATAGAGGGGAATGAAACTCATGATGGGAATGAAACTTATAAGTGTGATGTGAGTACCATATCCACTATTTATAAAGATAATATTCTCATTATGTTTTGATAATATTTCTATTTTAGTCAATCATAAAATATAAATTACTATGAACTTTTTACATAATCAATCTATATAGAACCACATATTACACATTTGTTCAACATTTATAATTATTATCATACCAAGTCATTGTGCTTATGTGGCACCTTTTTCAAGACTATTTTACTCCTTAGATCCGAATTTTAGATCCGGGTAATGCAAGTTTGAAAATTATTTTACGTGGCACTTATATCATATAATTTAAATATTCATTTTATTTTAAATACAAACCATTAAAATTTTATACACGACAGCTAAAGTATGCAATCTAACTACCGAAACTTTAGGTGTCAATATTTCAAATTAACAAATAGATTTGACTTTTTCCAAAAATGAAGCAGATAACAAGATAATAAATATTCAAATTTTAGAATACTAAGATATTAATGTTGTATTAATATTCAAATTTTTAATTCAACATAGCGATTTCAATATTTGTGTGTAATCCCCTATTATTGGGGACTCTAATATTCAAATATTTGAATATTATATGGCAAATTCAATATTTTAGTGGTTTTTTTTTAATGCATAATAAAAAAGCGATATTAAATCTAAAAAATACTCAACTGTGATATTTAAATTGAAATATTGTATTCAATTTTGTAAAATATGATATTCAAATCCAAATATGATACTTAATTATGATATTCAAATCTAAATATCAAATAAAAAAATATTTTATCCGCCATATATAGCCAATTTCTTAATGCATTTTTTAACTTATATTTTTAGTCGAATTTCGAGGGAAAAAAAGTAAATATATGGATTTCAATCAATTATATAGCAGAAAAAAAATCCAAAAACATAAAGCTTAAATTATATACAATGAAAAAAATAATAATATCATATTACATGCATATTCACATCGATGTTGATATCGATTACTGTCGACTTTCATATGCTACCGACAACGACCTTGTCCGTCTACTATTTGATGGTGGTTGCAATTTTGGGGTCAGCCTCGTTGCCGTCGCCACTTCTTTCCGGTATCTGAATGAATGGTTTGGTGAGTGAATCTGACTTGAGCCATTTTAATAGATGTTTTATATATTCAGATGCGAGGGCAGTGTTTGAATGAGAAAAATGATGATGTAGTGATGGAGAATGTGGTGAGGATGGGAGATTTTAAGATTGTGGTGAAATTTGGAGGAGATGGATACGATTTTGTTTCAAATTAAAATGTAAAATATGAATGGGTCTTGAGGTACTAATTAAATCCCAAAATACACACTTTACTTTTTTTTTTTTAATCCCATTTGTGAGAATTGGGTTAGACTATTGGGTTTGCATTAATAAGGGGTATTATGGTACAATTAAATATAGAATGAATAGTTTTAATATATGTTGTATCTCTTGAACATTTGTGTAATATTAGGATTCATTTTGCCTATATATGTTAATAGCCTTTTACTATTGAGTCTTTACATATTAATGGCCCATATCCTTTTAGATATATTAAGCCCAAATTACCCAAATATTAGTAAATCAATTTTGATTGGGTTTAAGGGGGAATTACAAAATAAGGATATTTTTTAAGCCACTTAATAATCTATATTCCAAGTGGTGTGCTCTCTTTTATTTCTGCTCTGTATTTGTAGTGTAAATTTTGAGTTATAAATTAAAAGTACAATCCACAGGGGGCATAGATTATCAATGTGCTAAAAATGGGGCATTTCTCAAAATTTCTCTTAAATCTGCGCACATAATTATTTTCGTTTATGGCCAATACGAATTAAGGATCTAACAAATATAAGATGCAAAGATGAGATCCAAAATCACATAAATCTAAACATATAAAAAGAAAATGGTATTTTTTTCTAGGAAGATCCTTTTCGTTTATAGTGTACACCTTTGTGCACATGGATTATGCAGGGCCTATAATAACTTAAAATTGCATCTACTGCTTTAAAAATTATCGCTCTAAAGAAAAATTTATAGTTCATGTCACTTTTTCACATCGAATTTGACTAAATTACTCGTTTTTTATCAAGACAAAAAGAAGGGTAAAATAATAATTTATCAATAAAAAATTGCGTGATTAACATTGTGACTCGGATCCTAAGTTTGTGCCTGAAATGGTTACTGATTCCAGCTTGTTGGATGGTTTTGAGAGATGGTTTGGGCCCATAAAAATTGGCCCAGTAGTTTAAATAAAAGAGAAAATGAAACGATAATTTAAAAAAGGGTGAAGTAGGCAAATACCCAGAATTTATATAACAATAAAAATAAATACCCAAATTTTTGAAGTAATTGAGTTTCTAGTCAATTTGTGAATTACTTGCACATACTTTTGGTAACAAAGTGAATTACCAACACTTATTACTGTGTGAGTAATTGCATCTTTTGAGTAGTTTGTTACATTTTTCAAAAGATTGGGTAATAACTTACATTAAGTTTTAAAAATTGGGTATTCACTATAATTTCTCTTTAAAAAACTTCACGGTTTTAAAGTTTTGAAAAATGATCCAGAAGAGATTTCTAAATGTAAATTTTACTATTGTAGCATGCTGGTTTTTGTTATTGTAGCATTATCGATCCCAAATCTTTTTAAATTGAGCATGAATATTTCTCAGAGAAATTATAGTGAATATCCAATTTTTAACACCTAATTTAAATTGTTACCCAGTCTTTTAAAAAATATAACCAACTACCCAAGTGATTCAATTACTTACACAGTTGTAAAATGTTAATTAACTTAGTTACTAAAATTATGTGCAAGTAATTAACGAATTGATTAGAAACTCAATTTCTTCAAAAGTTTGGGTATTTATTTTTATTGTTATATAAATTTTGGGTATTTTTCTATTTCACCCTATTTTTTATTGAGAAATTATAGTGAATACCCAATTTTTAAAACTTAATGTAAGTTATTACCCATTTTTTTGAAAAATGTAATTAATTACTCAAATGATGCAATTACTTACACAGTGATAAGTGGTGGTAATTCACTTTGTTACCAAAAGCATGTGCAAGTAATTTACAAGCTGACTAGAAACTCAATTACTTCAAAAGTTTGAGTATTTATTTTTATTGTTATATAAATTCTGGGTATTTGCCTACTTCACCCTTTTTTATTCCAGTTTAAATTTAACACAAAAGTATAAAGATAATTTCGTCCATCCTCACTAATTGATCATACACGTGGGTTTGCACCAAAGAAGTTTAAGTGATAATGCATACATAATTTTGCTACAAAATGCATAATTAAAAAAATCTATTTAAAACCAAAAGAAAATGGACCAAATAATCTCGAATTCAAAATAAAAGAACAAATTATCATAATCTCAAAATAAAAAGAACCCTAGGTGCCAATAACTCTACTTTTTAAAACTCTGTAAATTTTTAGCTATTATGATAAACAACCCATGTCTGACTCAGTCCAAGAAAGTTTTGCCTATTAGGATCCACAAAATTAAAGTTTGAACAACCTGAATTTTGGCAATTCTGTTTTACTATTTATCTATAGTGTTTATTGGTCACATGTTTTTTAAGGTGGAATATGGTGCAAACAAAATAAATTTGTAGCATAAATTAATTATTGTATGTCCCATACGGTGGAGGGGCTGTAACGATGTTAACACAAATAAATTACAACGAGTTGGTTGAGGCCATAAGTTTTTAGGGAAAAAGAAATGTTTAAACCAAGTAAATTCAAAATAAATTTTTAAAGTAAACTTACTAGTTTCATGTACAATGGTATTCTGATTTTTAATATAACCTAGCATTGTATCAGTTGGTAAGTGATGATTGTTACGCACAATCTGAGAGAGAAATGACAAATTGTATCACTGGCTATTGCTAAAGAAACTGAAAGAATAATATCAAATCTGACATTATAAATTTATAACTAACTGCCTGATACAGGTGGAAAAGTTGATTAACTACTTAACTAATTACGATTTCTAATAACCCTTCTCAAATTACTTAGATAAACTTTTTAGTCTCAATTTACAACCTAATAACAAGAATAAACATGTCCGGTCACTATTGCTTCTAATAAGGACTTAAGATAGTGAGAATGACTTGAAGTTGACTTTCTATGATCATCTTTATCTTATGTCCAATCTAAAATCACTTAAGACCTCTTTGCTACTAATCCAGTTTTTATATATTTATTGATCATTCCATGTAAATTTACTTTGATTCTAAAAGCCCATTTACAGCTTATTATTGCCTTCCTTTTGTCTAGGAAAGATACCAAGCTTCTAAGTGCAGCTCCTTATTAAGACTTAAGAGAACCAAATATCATCGTTCATCATGGCCTAATTCCATGCACACAAAGAGTGAATTTTACACTTTAAAGCTCTTAACCTCACCTTGTGTCAATTTCCTTGCTTAAGGTGAAGCAACTTCAAAACTCCTCTCCTTTGTTTCCTTTAGATTCTAAACCTTGTTGCACATGTAACCAAGTACTTAATCACCATGAAGTAAAGAATATGAGAATTATCTATATAAAACTAGAATAGCTTACCAAAATATTAGCTTCTTTCCTCTCCCTACTTCTTCTTCCTTTTGTACCTTTCTGCCTTTTTTTCTTCTTTCGACTTCTACTCCTCTATCTATTTCTTCCTTTATTTCCTTCTCGTTCCTTCTCTCTTTAGCTCACTCTCTCCCGTCCTTGCTCTTTTGGTCAAGTAAATGGTAACAAATGAAGAGGTTAGGGTCTTTTATAGGCCACAAAGTCAAACTCATATAGGAGGGTGAATGGAGGCTCAATCAATTTTTGTTTTTCCTGCTACCCCACAAAGTCAAACTCTTTAATAACTAAGAGTGTGTTCGGCAGAAGGGAGAGAAAAATAAAAGGAGGGGGATGTATTTCACCTAAACGGAGGAAAATAGAAAAAATGAAAGAGTTTTTCCTTTCATGTTGTTTGGTATAAAGAAAATGAATGAGTGTACAAATCCATCATGTTATTTGGTATAGAGATAGAAGGAGGAGGAAAGAGAAAAATTATGCTAATAAGCTAACTATTTCAATGACAACATAGTAAATTTATATGATATTTTGATGGATTAGTCTACTCTTTTCTCAAATCACTCTAGTTTTGGAGTGATCCAAAGTTTGTTAAAATTAAGAATTTTAAATCCTCTCACAAATCTACTCCCTCCCAAAATTTATCCTACCAAACAACCTAACATGTTAAAATCCATCATAAATTCTACTCATTCCTCTCCCTCCTACCAAACACATTGTAAGTGAAAGAAAATGATATATGTGTTTTGCCACCTCTCCCTCCTTACATTGTAAGTGAAACATTGTCTTAGAACTCACTTATATATGTAATTCTTCATATTTGTCGAGGTTTTACTCTAACTATTTAGTTGAGTTGAGCTGGGCTAAAACATTTAGATCAAAATATGAACTTTTAAGAAATGGTAAAGTGGGCTTATAGAAAATGTTAGTATATGATGTCAAAATGGTAGGGAAAATAAGGCTAATCATCTTTATCAATCCAAATAAATATCACCTTAAAACATGTTTGTAAATTGTCCCAAATAAATTCACAAACTTTTGATTGCGATGGTGTATACTGGATTTACTCACTATTTTTGTACTTTCTGCTCACTAATCCGATAGCACCTTTGATAAGCTTGGGCACTTACTAAAATTGAATAAATTATGCACTGATTAATTATTTTTCACAAAAGTATATATCACATTTGAAATATGTGGTCAGGAGCAAAATATTTGTAACTTATGTTACATAATTATTTATTTAATCCTTAGAAGATTAAGGAATTGAGTATTTTATCTTGATTGTAGGTTATTTGTGGCTTTCTAGGCCCAATTGAGTTTGGTCTAGGCTTTTAAGTTCAGTTTTGAAACTAGTTAAAATTTTGACCATCTAACTCTCAATAACTTAATTTTTTTTTTCTTTTTTAATATACGTTTTGTTTTCGAACTGTGTTTAAATTTTGTTTTTTTTTTTTTTTTTGCAAAGAATCGAACTGTGTTTAAATGTTATAACGACTAATCCTAACAAGACAAAACAGCCAAAAGTCCTTGGAAGATGTGGATTGGGAAGTCATATCTTTATATCATAGAGTCATGCAAGGACGCCGAGCAGAAAAATGCTAATAAACTGAGCAATTATTTTGAACGATTATTTTTTCAATATTAGCATTTTAGTTATTAGACGTACAAAGATATATTATTAATAACCATGTTTACACACCACAGGCTGAACCAAGCCTTTGAGGTTTCGTACTTTCGTAGATTGAAACTATTGATATCCGCTCATTTTGTTATGGTATTTAATTAGCCATATAAAATAATTAACGTAGATGATTAATACTAAATGATGTTTTGTTTTGACAATTTAGTCCAAACACCTTCGTACGCAAATAAATGCAGGACAAGAACAGCTGTTCGTAGAAGAACAATAACAACTGGATTTTTCTATTTAACAATGATTGATACGTCTACAAAAAGATATATATTTTTTTAAATTTACTCCACTTGTTGTAAATTTATTTTGAAATGAAAATTCAGTTATCCGAGGAAATGGTTTTATAATTATTATAATTGTAGTGGAGTAATATATGAGAAAGAAAATGATAAAGAAAAAAAATAAATTCAGTTAGGTAAATAGTCATTTTGGACTGTGTGTTTTCAAAAAATAGTCACAATTTCAAAAAATTTAAAAATTAGCAAAACACATGTAAAATATTTCTAATAATAACAAAATTATACATAAAAATTACTGTAAGAAAATTTCTTGACATATGTAAGAAATTTCTAAAATGATTTTTTTAAATTTTTTGAAACTGTGGCTTTTTTCAAAATCATTTTCTAAAAATTTGCAATTTTCTTAAAATTTTCAAAAAAAAATAATGGCGAAGGTTTAAACTAATATTTAATTGCTAATTTCGTAAATTTGTGAAACGTCCTTGCTACATAAGTATTTAAACAATGACCAAATGTCAAATAGTTCCTATTATTATTATTAAGAGTTTTAAATTTTAGGCATTTAACTAAACTTTTGAGTAATTTTTTAGGATTTAGTCATAACATGTAACATTTTATGTTACATGTAACATATATATGTGTAAAAGTGTAACATTACATGTAATGTTACATGTGTTACATTATATGTTACATGTAACGTTACATTTAATGTTATACTTTTTACACGTATATATGTTACATGTAACATAAAATATTATATGTTATGGCTAAATCCTTAATTTCGTAAAACTATGGCTAAATCCTTCAAACTTTACTTTTAAATTAAATGGCTAATTGCTTAACTGGCTATATTATTAAAAAGGATAGAATAAATAGAAAAAAGAATAGGCTAAATATTCAAAACCCAGTTTGATAAATAAAGTAGTTAATTACTTTTTTGTGAAAAGAAACAAAAAAGAAATATAATATATTAGGGAAAAAAAAACAAAAACAAAACTTCCATTAAAAAATATAAAAACAAATTCTCCTTTATATTATAGCTATAGATATATGATAGTTACAAGTGAAGCCCGATTCGAAATTCACTTAATCATGATATGATATATTATTTGGTATGATATTATTATTCTTAGGAAAACTAACGATAATTGTTCTTTTCTTTCTTATCACGTAATTATGGAAGACCTATCAGTGAGATTTTTCTTATTCATTGTTATATTCTATTCTATGTCACGCTTGCGTACACAAATAAAATTGATGATGATCATCAAAGGTGTTATTTTATGTGTTAGTTATTATTAAATACCCTAATGGCTAATGACTAGTATAGTACGTAGCAGTACTGTTACCGTTAATCACGCAGGGTATTTTTTACGTCCCTGTTGTACAATTTTAATAATTGTCGTCTTCTAGTTTCTACAATTTTCTTACATTATAAATTTCTCGTTGTTATCCTTATACCTAGTCCTTGTATTATTTTTGTAACCTTGTTGGACTTTTGGGTCCCAAGATGACTAAAAAAATAATTTGTTGTTTTCACAATTCAACTATCACATGTTCAAAATTTTATGTATGTTATTGTCATTTTACAATAACCCCAAAACTATCTCATTCGGACTTGAATTATTCGTGTTAAATGGTCGAGCATGCGTTTTTTTTATTTTTTTATTTTTTTTAATTTTTTTGGCTAAAAGAGCATGGGAGGTTATAGAGACGTTTTTGGTGCTTAAATTAATTACAGTACTTTCATTTTGCACGTGATGCGCGTGTGCACTGAGACGTTGCAGCTGATTTGTTAAATTTTTATTTAAATTTCTAAAAGACTCTTGCCTTTTAAAAATCAATGCAAATTATTTTTTTTTTCGCAAAGACTGTTGCCATTCATAAATTAATGCATTTTTTTTTCTTTGCAAGGAATTATTTAAGGGAAAAACTTGAAGTAGTCTTTGTGTTTTGCAAAAATTTTAATATTAATTTTTATATTTTGGAAATCCAAAATTATCATTTAAGTTTTTCTCGAAACTTCCAATACCCTGCTATAGTTTTCGGTACAAAATTTTGCACAAAAAATATTAAAATTGCAAAAATTGTGAAAAAATAATATTATATTCGCTCAAAAACTACAAAAATTTATCACATATTGACTCATTCACATGTGAATATTTAACGAGTTTTCCATTTTTTCGGTGAATATGTAAGCAGTTTTTTTTAGTTTTCAAGTGAATTTATGAGATTCTTAATATTTTGTACAAAATTTCATACCAAAGAATAATTTTAGAATTATCGCAAATGCAAGAACAAAATTGAAAATTTTGCAAGACACTCAGATTATTTAGGTTATTATTATTATTATTATTATTATTATTATTATTCGCAAATGATTTGCAAATCAAATTATAAACATAATCAACAAGGTCCAAATAAAATTTTAAAAGATCTCATAAAATAAAGTATAAGTAATTACAAAAGAATAATCCTTTTGGAGGGAATTGAGAATTTCAAGTTCTCAATTAAAATATCAGCATAATAAGTTCATTAATAATACCAAATATGATCACTTGATGGTACTTCTCAAAATTATATTCATGCATCTACTAATACTAGATATCTTCTAATAAATAGTGTCTTTTTCATTGACTACAATTTTGTGTAGTTCAAATGCCATTGATTGATTACTACAAAGAGTAATGAACTTTAAAAAATAAAAAATAAATAAGTCTATGGATGTACACCAATCTGACAATGACACACTTCAAAATGAACTTATCTCATAATTTACTCTCTTTTATTCTTTTCTTTTGCCCATAGATTGCTTTCTCAATCTGTACTTTGACTATATATATAAAGCAAAAGCTGCATGGTTGTGATTTTTAATTAAGATCAATATCTTTTTGCTAATCATCAAACACAAGAGTGGTGTTTGCTTTATAGATTAAACTATATACTTAAAATGGAAAAGGCCAAGCCTAATGAGTGCGGTTTGCAAAATCGATAAATATTGTGTGCATCAACAAGCATTCCATATAAGTCTTCAATGATATTTATATAATAATTAATAATTCAAACAATTTCGTGTGAACATGAAGTAATGCTAAGATCACATCCACAACGTTAATGACGACCTTCCATATCCAATCAAACACCCATTAATCATCAACAACATCGATTACACGTCTAACCAAAATTGTGCTTAATTGGGCTCATTTTTCTGCATCATTGAAATTAAGTCATCCTTATTTTTGAACAATAGCTAGGTCGTCCAATCAATTACCTATTTGCAATAATATTATGTTATATATATATATATATATATATATATTTGCATCCTCAGTAACTAGGAAATCTTGGATGAAAGAAAACATAGTGTATACTACTATACTAGCTAGCCTTGTGAATGGATTGGTATTTATCAGTCAATAATACACTGGTAATATATATTTCATAAATGAAAACAATCATAAATATGTTTCCAAATAATTGAGCTAGATCTTTATGTGAACAATTTATAAATATTGATCCAAGGATGTAATAATAAAACTTATATTTTGCAAATATCCCATAAAAATAAAAACAGTATTATTGGTGAAAATCATAACCCACATATAACAATAAAATATTCTCTTGCTACACATCACCAACATTTAATTTATGAGTAGTAAATTTTTATTTTGAAAAAAAAAAAAACCCTCATCAACTATTTTAAAGTCAAAGTTAGCTGCCCTAACAATATCTTATAGACTTATACTATATGACCTATATTTTCTTTTCTTCTTTTTTTTTCTTTTAGATTTAAAAAAAAAAAATCGTTCCTCTGTGTCTTAATAGGGACCACAAAAAAGCTGTTTTTTTTAGATAAATTACATAAAACTCTTTTGAGCTTTTAACACTTATTTTATTGTGTCTCATAAAGTTCAAAAAGTATCATTCATCTCTCCTAACGTTACACAATTATTTCAATTGTCCTCCATCCGTTAATATTTTAATGAAAATTTGTCACATGACAATGAAATAAGATGTTTGATAGTTTTTATGGAAAAGAAATAACCACTGAGTAGTGATTAAAAGTGAGTTGTTAATTTATTAATTTTACCCTTAGATATCGTTAAAAAGTGCATAGTTAATTTATTTTTCTAGATTTTTAATTTTATTTTTCAATAATATTCAGAAATAAAATAATATTTCTCTACAATAAGAAGTTAAAAACTAGGAAAAATTCTAAAATAGTCCCTGTGTTTAATCGAAAATCTAGTTTCGTCCTTCTATTTTTGATAATTACAAAATGGTCCTTCTGTTTTTCAAATCGGTATAAAATTACCCTTTTCCGTTGACTAAAAATTAAAAATTTTCTAAATGACAAAAATACCCTTTATAAAAATAATAAATTCAACCTCTAATATTTTTAAAAATTACGCTGGAATAGAAGGATTAAACTGAATTTTCGGTTAAACACAGGGACTATTTCAGAAAATTTTCTCATGCATCTTATTTTATTTAAATATGATATATTTCTGTAAAAAAAAAAAAACTTAACAAAAAGAGATAATTGCAAAAATATATAACATTTAAAAGGACCAATATTACTTTTTTAAACTTTAAAAACACAATATAATGAGTGCTAACTATAATTTAATTTTTTTTCTTATGCGCAAAATAAAAAAAAAAGGTTGAAAGAGACATAGCTGTTTCCGAAGAGGACATCAAACAATAGCCAATCAAAATGAAAAAGATGGGGTCATGTCATACGACTCCTAGCAAGCTTAACTTGCCGCCTCTATTTAGGAAAACACAACAATAAAATACGCCACGTTTTTTTTATATGCTATTGAGCAATTTTGTTCAGTCAAGCACGTTTCTTATCTCTTTTGTCAATTTTATTTATTGAATGCAAAAAATACAGATCATCTAGAAAGAAGAAAACTTGGAGAATTGAATGACCCATTTTCCCATAAGAAATGCCCAAAAGGAATTTGACAACCGAATACACTACACTACCCTTTGGTTTTTCCAACTTTTGGCCTTGTTAGGGTCTAGGATTCTATAATATCTTCGTTTGTGTAGAAGAATAAAATTCTATAACAAAGTCGGTCTCACAATTTGCTAAGCCATGGCATTAGCATCTGATTCATCATTGACTCTTTTTTTTTTTCTTTTTTTTTTCCCTTCTTGATAATGTTGACACTAGGGTACAATTATTTTGACCGAGCTAAATTTACTCTCAAGTTAAATATCTTGAGGTTAAATAACTAAATATGTCAATCTACAACTCTTCCAATCATTTTTAACCCTATAAATAGAGGTGACAAAATGGGTCAGTTTCAAGAATTGGTGACTCGGCTTGACTAGCCGGCCTGACCCTATTTATAGGGCATGAGCTGAGCCAAGGGATGTTGCCTGACAAAATATTAGGGCTCAGGCCACCCGGACCAGTTTGAATTTTTTTTAAATTTATTGTTATCATTTTTTTAATTATGTTTTCTAATTTTTTTTATTTTAAAATATAAAAAACAAAAATTGAATAGTATTATCCTTTAATGATGGTGATTATTTCATTTTTTTCTTAAATTTATTTATTTTAAATAATTTAAACCATTTTTAAAAAAATTAAAAATGGTAGGCCCGACGAGCCCGGCCCTCCCATAAAACTCATGTAGTAATGGGCGGGCCGGGCCTCCCCTTCGCTTAACCGGCCGGCCCCCGGCCCGATGAATGTAAATGAGTGAACCATGCCAGTCCCAAGCCTAAAAAAACTTGAACAGAGCCCAGCCTGCCAAATTTATCATCTCTTATCCAGTCATAAGATGTCAAACAATCATGTGCAAATCTTATACTATTATTAGTATTAGAGATGCGCATACAATAATAGGTAATTAAAATTTACAGTTGTACATTTTAAATATAAAATCTGAAAAGAAAGAAAATAAGAGATAAGAAAAAGATTTGGATCTTCATCTAGTCCTACTTTAAAAAGTGTAGCGAGGCTCGATCGTGAATGATGTTATAGCATATGAGCTTTTTTTTTTTTTTTTTCTATTTAACATATGTGTTGTAGATAAATAGAAATGAGAAATAACAAATATATATGAGCTTTTGTTAGTTTGTCAATTTCTACAAAAGCAAATAGAAGGTGAACTAATATATTGTGGATTTCATACTTTAATACTCTACTTTATGTATGGAATTAGAAAGTGGGCAATCGTGTGAGAACTCAATATGCATATTTAAGCTCAAAATATATTAAAAGTCCTAACATGCGGTTACAAATTAGAGGGTGTAGGAGGCTGCTTTGAACTCAAAAAGTCATGCCACAAATTGGTTGGTGTAGTAATAAGGATAATTTTCCTTATTCTCTTTTCAAAATGGACTAGGAATCGAACTTCTAGAACCTCACTTTAATAGTCGTATCATATTAATTGATTGTGCGATATTAGACTTATATAGTATGTGCGAAACCAAACCCATCCTTCAAATAGATTTGGGTTAATTCTTTTCAATTCCACTGGTGGATCCTTCGAGGCGGGCCAAAATTTTGTACTTTATACCTTCATTTTTACTATATGAACTTTTTTTACCCTCCTAAGATATATAATAGATTTTAGGGATGGAGTAATGCCGCATTGATTTATTGATTGCAAATTATATTTATAAATTGTATAATTTTATTATATCTAATTAGCAATTGCCAGATCGTTTCTTACCCTTTTTTTTTATATATATACATATTACTATATATCATTTTTTTTACACAAATAATTAAAAAAAAAAAACCGTTTTGAACTAAAAAGATTGAAGAGAACAGGTAGCATTTTATACCCTTCCCATCATATGATCAATATAGTAAGAATCCCTCGGTTGGATGATATTTATTACTTGATTCTTTTTTTGTACTTTTACCAGGGTACTCAACATAGACCATCTTTTTTCATTTTAGTCCTTTCTTTGACCAATAATTAACAAGGTAATTAAAGGTCTTGCCAAAAGTATCATTACTGTATGTGCTGTTAGAAAAGATACAACTCAAGTCAATTACCAACTTCTTAATTTCTAGTGTTCGTTTTTGATATTTTTAATAATCTATAGACTCATGGAAGCTCAGTGGAAACTATCCCATCTTTGAATCAATCTTCTCCTACAATTTTACATCCTTTGAAAAGTTAGTGGCTTACTTACAAAAAAAAAAAAAATGAAATGACCACTCTTGAAAAGCCTAAGCTAAGGTTTGAACTTTACAAAGTACACCCAAACTTTGCTTTCTGACTCAGTTAATTTTGCTTCACTTTAGGTTCAAAGACCTTAAGCCCCACCCTTATTCCATATATAAAAGTAAAACACACCCTATGCTTATTAGTATTGTGTCTTCCTAAAACAACAAAACAAAAACAAAAACCAAAAAAAATACAAATAAGCCTCTCAATATATGTCTACCATAAGCACTAAAAGCTCAAACACTAGCTCAAGTGAAGATGACAACACCAATGAGCTCAGGAGAGGGCCTTGGACTATGGAAGAAGACACCATTCTCACTCGCTACATCGCGTGTCACGGCGAAGGCCGCTGGAATTTGCTCGCCAAGCGCTCGGGTTCGTAATCGACACCGCCTTTTCGCTTCCTAGTTCCTAGTTTTTTCCTTCTCTAGTCTATTTATTAGCACACAAAAAACTAGCTTTTTCTTAATGTTTTTTTTTTTTTTTAATAATTGTTATTGGTTTATAGGGTTGAGAAGGACTGGGAAGAGTTGCAGATTGAGATGGCTAAACTATCTAAAACCCGACGTCAAACGCGGTAATCTTGCTCCTGAGGAACAGCTCTTGATTCTTGACCTTCACTCCAAATGGGGCAACAGGTGCTAAACTAGTCTCTTTTTTTTTTTTTATTTTACCTTTCAAATTCCTGATGAACACATTAGTTATAGTTATATGGTGATATTGATTCAAAACTAATTTGTAAAGTCAATCTTGCTGAAAAAATCAAAATCCTCAAGAATTTTTGAACTGATAAGAATGAATACACAGAGCAATAGTGAGTTATCTTTATCTTCATGTCTTTGTCAACATTCGCTTCAAGCCCTGAATGCAATTTTGATTTGATTGATGATGAAAAGTTTTGTTCTTCATCTTCACAATTATTGCCCAACTTATTTGTCAACCGTAATAGTATCTAATAACCTCACACATTAATTGCCTCACTACTGACACAACTCTCGGATGAGAAACAGACTGTTTTAGATTGTGACATAATTAATAATCAATCAATCATCAATACATATGCTTATCACAACTGCTAGTCTTTTCTTCCATTTTCTTTCTGTTTTTTTTTTTTTACTCTTTTTTTTAATCCCACCAATTTTTGTTACCGTTATAGATGGTCGAAAATAGCGCAATACTTGCCAGGAAGAACTGACAATGAAATCAAGAACTATTGGAGAACGAGGGTGCAAAAGCAAGCCAAGCATCTGAAAATCGACGCCGAGAGCGCAGCGTTTCAGGACATAATCCGGCGGTTTTGGATGCCGAGATTGATCCAGAAGATCGAAGGCTCGTCATCCGCTTCAGCCGCGCCAATTATTGTCCAAAACACATTAGTCCCTATGCCTTTGGACACCAATCCTCAAGCGCAGCACAATTCGCCGCTGCAGCAGAACATTTTGAGGCATGAAAATCCCGTGAACATGCCCGGTTCGAGCATGAATTTCGAGCAGTGTTCGGACTCCGAATCGATGAACATGTCACAGATGTCTCACTTCTCTGAGTACACAAATAGCCCTTTTCAACAAATGGTTATCAATATTAACAATGACCAATCCATCAACAACAATGATACCACATTTTTAGAGGGCTGTGCTTATGACATGGATGTGTTTAGTAGCCACACAAGTGTTTCACAAGCAAAGGGTCTTGATAACCCCGTCGGAGTTTGCCACGTGGAGGGCGGCGATTGGGCCGATAACGATTTTTTCGCTAGCGTGTGGAACATGGATGAGTTATGGCAACACAAGAGCTAGCTACAAGATTAATCTTGTTAATCAAAATCCACACTTTTGCTTGGTTTTTAGAAGCTGATTAGTTTTCTAGCATCACAATGTTGGTCCTAGTAAAAAAAAAAAGGGCAGTGTTTTGTGAATTGTTGTAGAAATCTAAAACGATTGCAAATCTTTAATTTAGTTTTCGCTTACATTTTTTTTTTTTTTTGAGTGGGGGGTTGCACTAATCATATGATAAAAGTCCTTTTTTTATTTTTTTTTTTTGGGCTATGTATGTTACTAGTACAAGTTGTGTCATATGTTAATATGATGATTATTCTTAGTTGTATGATTGTATCCTCATAGCGACTTAATTGTACTATTTTCTAGAGGGAAAATTTTTTTTTTTTATACCCATCGTTATCTTGGCATCTTTTCTTTTCCTCCTTTTTAAATTCATATTATAAACGCATTTAATTGTAGAGAAACACATTTTTCATTCTTTAAAATAGTAGTTGCTCAACTTGGACATATTTTTCTTCTTCTTCTTCTTCCTTGTGTCACGCATAATTTGTGGGATGTGTGGAAAATATTAACAAAATTAATAATGTGCTACTTGAATAATTTCCTTCTTCCAACTAAGGAAAATGGAAGTTGGTAAACCTCATGCCATTGTGGTGGACATCTAGTAATTTAATATATACCTTTCATTTTCAAATCAACTTACTATTTGAGTCTTTGGGCTTTAACTTCACTAGATTTTCAATCCAAACTACTTCCCACCACCAAAGTGAGCCGAAACCAAAAAAAAAAAACTATACATTCTTAGGACTTCTCTTATCATATAAAAAAGAGGGCCCACAAACAATGAAAGCATTTAAGAATTACTGGAATTTGATTAAAGACATGTATTAGAATAATTACTTTGAATTTACATTACATGAGGCTTTTTGTAGTTGCATAGTAATATTTAGTATTCTTCTATCTGGGTCATGAGTTACCCTTGCAAACATTGATTATGGCTAATCATCTTTAAAAACGGAGTTCAATTTGTTGTATTCAAATTTATGTTCCCGTTATTGTACCACAATAAAAACGAATCACATAATTTTTTTATAATCATATTCCAATTTTAAAACACTCTCTTTAAAATTGAATTATGTAATGCATTCTTATTACGGGTACAATAACAGATACACTAATTTGAAAATAGTAGATCTTGATTTTTAAGAACCGTTAACATTGATTCTATGTGGATGTTCAAATTTCACTACACTTGTACCACGAAATCACTGTCTTCCCTGAGTCCAATAATAGTTTATGCAATGTTATATCTTTCTCTTTTTTTTTTTTTTAATGATTATGCATAAGTATATATTAAAACGTTGTATTATGAGTCAAACTATAAGCCATATTTCAAAACCCAGAAAACAAAACCTAATGTTTTCCTTAAACCAAAAAAAAAAAAAATGAAGTAAGCAAATACCCAGAATTTATATAACAATAAAAATAAATGCCCAAATTTTTTAAATAATTGAATTCTTAGTTAATTCGTTAATTACTTACACATGATTTTGGTAACTAGGAATCTAGGATAATTACCACTACTTATCATTGTGTAAGTAATTGAATCACTTGGGTAGTTAGTTATATTTTTCAAAAATTAGGTAATAATTTAAATTAGGTGTTAAAACTTAGGTATTCACTGTAATTTCTATAAATAAAAAAATTCTTATATTTCGTCAAGACAAGACCAAAATCTGATTTGAAGCTATTGTTAATTGCAAGTTGTGAATGATGATTGTTTAAGAAAAGAGACTAAAAATTGAAATGATGACTATCACAAGAAAAACAGAGTCAAGTTTTGCATAGTTGGGTGGTTGCAAGCTTACCTTTATTTTCCAATTTAAGTTGATAAAATCAAAAGTAGAATGTAGATAGTTATGAACTGAAAATGACAGGCACAGATGCTAGAAAAATGGCTGGCGCCACCAATGATGGAAAGACACAATTTTCTTGCTCTAATTAATGGGTACATGAATCTGATTTTTCTAGCTGAGAAATAAAAAAAATTAAAAAAAAAACTACATTTAAGCAAAAAAAAAAAAAAAAGAGAGAGAGAGAGAAAAGACCCATGACGATAATGAGAGTCGTGACCAACCAAAATTTCTTCGAATTATTCAGCAAAAAAAAATAAAAATAAAAATTCTTCGAGTTCGAATAAAATAGATTAAATTGACTAGTCAACCACTAAATCCGACCACAAAATATTAATATAACAGGGACAACCAAAATATACGCTGTAAAAAAAGTCTCATTGTAGAAATAGTATATTGGCAAAAAAAAAAAAAAAAAGTGTACTTTGTAGAAAATATTCGTGGGCTAGAAATTGGGTTATTCCCTCTGATTTCTATTTTCTATAACGACCTATGATTAACAACCCACTCAATGTTAGGAAGAACTTTGAGCTGTAATGTGAGGACTAAATTGTCAAAGTTTATAGTTGGAGGTTAAATGTGCATAAATGATAAAATTTCAAAAGGAGTGGTGGGATCGTGTTTCTGAATTTGAAAGTTTCAAGTTGAGTTGAAAATTTCCAAAGCTTTTGTTTGCCAAACAACTCTTTTATTTGTCAAAATTTATGAGAAAAACGTAATATAGATTG
Organism: Boehmeria nivea var. tenacissima; assembly: GCA_018132145.1. Lineage (NCBI taxonomy): Eukaryota > Viridiplantae > Streptophyta > Magnoliopsida > Rosales > Urticaceae > Boehmeria > Boehmeria nivea. Next base: position 8,709,861 of record CM030882.1, read on the forward strand.
TTGAGTGGCCATTTCTAAAAGTAATATCGTGGTTGATATAAAAAAAAGAACTTGAAGTCAAGGACCTTTATGCTAGCTCGGCCGCTAGGACCAGGATTTCTCATAGCCTAATTTCTAAATCATTAGTTAACAACGCATAAGTTACTTTCCTAAAAGGGGGATTTTGAGGAATACCCATTCTTGACACAATGATAATCTATACCCCATGTGTGTTGCACTTTTAATTTATACCCCAAAATTTACACTACAAACATAGAGTAGAAATGAAGGGAGCACACCACATGGGGTATAGATTATTAAGTGGCATCAAGAATGACTTTATTTTGAAATTCTCCCTTCCGTTAAAACTATATTTGACTCCACCGTTCAAATATTTGCATTCACATTCTTTTCGAGTTTTCTAATCCTAATGCAATACGCTTAAATGTTAACTATTTAATCCACTTCAAAATTTGAAAAAGTCAACAATCTTCTAAATAATTCATTCAAATGTTTTCCTCAAACACGTGTCTGTTAACGAGACAAATTGTAGGAAGTGAGTGAGTTCGAGAAAGTTGGGTGATTTCAACCAATTCTAGATCTCCTCAAAGAGCGCTAAGATCCACCGAAAACTAAAAATACAAACAATGACGGATCTAGAAATTTAATTCAAGAGGAAAACGATGATCATGTTATTTTGATAAATTATTTGTTTTAAAATATTAAATTTCACTCATGATATTATTATATAAGAAATATAAAAATATAAAAATAGTGAACTAAGATATAAAAGAAAAAGAAAGTCAGTAATATGTGAAGTAAATTTAAAGTTTTAAAATTTGAGGGGTCAAATATGTTAGAATAATTTGTGTGCTAGATATTAGTTAGGCATATGCGTGATTAATCTAATGTAGACGAGACTGGACTGATTTACTTTTAATTAAATTACAATCTATCATCATTTAATTGTATAAATTCTATTTTTCTTACTTTAATTAATCTTAATATTAGTGTTAGCAACCGTATATCTCTGAAAGTTCGACTTTTACTCATCGATATACTAGTTTTAGTGTAGAAGATTATAAGGTTAAATTTGGCATGTTTCAGTGACACCGACAAATTATTGGCATTATTGCCAGAGACACCGAAATAACGAGCAGGGGTACCTATTACCTCTTTCATTTTATAGTGCTTAATCTCATTCTTCTTCTTTGTCTTTAGGTTTATGTGTCAAACGATGAATACAACTGTCAAAACCCGACCTTTTTATTGCATGCATGGGAATTTTGTCCTGATATTATATATATATATATACCTATTTCATCACATAAAATGATAATTAAAATATAGTGCCAGAGCAAATTAACTAGCAAAAACGACATGTAGTTTGGCTAGAGAAAAATTACATGTACTTTAGGGCTAAAGGCAATTTCGAAAGACTTCCGGAGCAATAAAATAAAATAAATTTTTATCCACCTAGACTACATAATGGCGCCATTTTTAATGAGTGATGGAGGATTTTATTTCCTAAAAAATCCAAGAGAAAAAATCAAAAGAAATCACTTAGGATTTCTACCAAAATAGAAAAGTCAAAATTGCCATTTCGGGATTATGTCAAATGTGCATTTTATGAAGTAAATTTTTGACAAATCAAGAGTGATTCACAAGGGATATGGTTACATTTTTTTGGTGCAATTAAAACAAGATTTAGTCAATTAATACAATAGAAAGACAACCAGAATCAAGCCAAAAGATGAAATACAGAGATTCTGGGAAAAAGTCAACAATCTGGGGAATTTATGAGAGCAAATCTTCCCTTTTTCTTCCCCTTATAGGCGTCATTCCCCCTATAAATAGAGGCTTAGGCCTCACTCATTTCTCACACTAAATTCTGAGAGCCTCAGCTCGAGAGAGAGAGAGAGAGAGAGAGAGAGAGAGAGAGAGAGAGAGAGAGAGAAAGAGAAAGAAGAGAAATAGAGAAACTCTGAGAAAATTCTTGAGGAAGAGGCCGACAATAGTAAAGAGATTAGAAGGCCACTCTGCTAAGATTAAGGTATAAAGAAGGATCACACGTTTTAGTTTTGAATTTCTTTCGTTCGAATCTAACTCGACGTGATTGTGCATAGGCTCGAGCATTTCGTGGAAACTCGAAGGAATAAAAAACTCTCAAAGGCTAACTCTGAGGTTTGCTTTTATGATTTTTTTTATTATGAATGTCAGAATATCTATGTTAGGATTTTTTATATGCTCGAAACTTCAAGCTAGAACCGGCTTAAGTTTTTGTTTTTCTTACTTTGTGAAAAAAAAATATTTATGACATTTTTGACATACCTAGAGACCAAATCGATTTTTAACGATAACTAACGAAATGTAGAAGATTTAATTTTAAGTGAGTTTTGTGAAATAGGATTTTTGCATATTCGGCTTTGATCTTTGTGTACACACCGATTTCCATAAATGGTCGAATATGCCTTATAAAAAAAGTATATAACTGGTATATTTTCTCCAAAAAATAAATGTATAACTGGAAAGTTTCTTATCTTTGGAAAATAATGGAGTTTCTTTAGAAAATTTTGCCAAATTCGGCTCCGAGACACCTTAAACATGACTTTTTATTTAATTACTTACTTTGCTTAATTGAATATTTAAGTAAATTTATTTTAACATAAATTCCTAATAAGAGCGGGTTTATAACGGGGCGATATGGAAAACTGAAACGACATGTCTAAAAAGATTGATTTTTAAATAATAAGTGCTTTGTGATCTCCTCCATACTTATCTAGGAACCTCGGGGAGTTCTATCTAGGTAAGTTGGGCCTGAAGTGGAACCATAACACTCTTCCCAATCGATCTGAGGAAGTTTTGGTAAATACTAAACGCACTGTTAAGGACTTGTTCTTAATAAGAAAATAATTTTAGGCAAGCTCATTTTTAAAAGACTACTACCTTTTAGGTGAGACGTTAGTACAAGAATAGCTAAGTTTATGCCTAGACACTTACAATAAGTATATAACTTAGTTTGCCCGCTCCCTACACTATCCAGAACTCTAACTTAGGAACTCTTCACTCAAGGTGAGTACAACCTCACTGTAGTACGAAGTAGTTCAAAAAGAAAATGTTATACAATATTTGATGTGACGAATTAGTTTTATGATGAATGATGATATGTTGTACGATGAATGTTTTAAAGAAGTATGATATCATGTTTAAATTATTGTAAAGCATAATTATGATGATGTTTTTATTTAAGTTTAAAGTTTATGTGATCATGATGTATGTCACTTAAATAACAAGTGATAACCAAAGTTAAAAGCTGTGTCGTACCACTCATTCTCCTTGTGTCGATCAAAAGGGCATTAAAGAGACGGTTTTTAATGAAAAAGTTATGATGTTTTTTGCCTTAGTCGCAAGGACCTTGTAGACCTTCGTCGACTATTGGTCGAGCGGGCTCCACGAGGTATGTACACTATGAAAAGGATCCTCTAATATGAAAGATAAATCAAGATGAAAGATAAAGCAAGAAGAAATATAAAGAAAGATGAAAGTTAACGAAAATTGATGTATGAATAATGAAGAATAATTTATCATGCATTACATAATAAATGTTTTGTGAGAAAATAGTTGTTACTCACTAGCTTCTAATTCACACTTTTTCCCTTCATACTATAGGTAAAAAACCTATGGTTTGAGTTCTTGATTGTGCTACGGTGGTGCAAGGCGAGCGAGGCAGGCATGGAAAACTACGCAAACTATTTTTCGCTAATTAAAAGTTATTTATTTATTTTAAGTGTTCAAGTTTCTATATGAATTTGTTTTAAGTCTCGAGATAAATATTATATGTTATATTTATGATATTTACAAGGATTAAGTTTCCTCCGGTCGGGACCCCTTACAGCGAGGGTTCATACACTCCTTCGGGGTCCTTCCAACGGGGCCCTCTTTTTAGCGCCAAGTTGTTGGTGTGAAATTTGAACCAACGCCGTGATCCGCACCTCTAGAACATGATGTGGCAATAAAAATGGAAGAACTGGCCGGAAAAAGAACAAAGACAAGAAGTTTTTTAGTGGTTCGGCCCTCCTATGGAGTAATAGCCTACGTCCACTGTTTCTGATATTTCTGGTGGATTTTTACAAAGAGTTCCGACCAAAAGATCTTCCAACCCCTTTCCCCTTTCCTTTCTCCTCCTTTTATAGACTTGGAGAGAGAACGTATGGTTGTAGGGTTTTTACATCTCATCCCTTAATTCAGGGGAATAGGTGACCTAAAACACAGTCAGCCATACCTCCCCTGAATTACGGGATTGAGTTACCAACTAACTACATTGGGAACGGAAACGTCTATAGTATCTGTCAACTATCCCCACAATCGGGGGTAGTTGATCATTACAAAAAAAGACCTAGACTAGAGCTCACATACTTCATTCACGATCGGGGGTCACCAGCTTTGCTGGACGAACCTTCTCTTGAGGGGAGTCCTTGCTTCCTCGCCGAGGTTAGCTTCGCGGACTCGGACCATCTTCGAGAAGCTGAGGCCTTCTTGTCTGCAAATCCCTCTACGAAGGTCTCATCACAAGATTGCCGTCACCTTTGGGGACGCCCTTACTGGTCATCCTCATGGGTACAAGACCGAGGGTCATCTTCGACAATCCTCGCTCCTTACCTGACCGAGTGAAGCTTCCTTGATGACGTGGCAAAGCTGTGCCGTCAATTGGGGCTTTAGCTCGCGGTCGTTGCTCTTCAGGGACTACGCCTTCGAAGCTACGACCTCGGGCGAAAAACCACTTACAAAAGATACCAAACTTATTTTAAACTAAGTTCCTTTTTTTTTTTAGCAAATTTATTAATATTAATTCTCACTATTTTTTTTCGCTCTCAAACTCGTTTATTATTGATTACTATTTGTTTTTAATTAGTTTTTATATGTAAATCTTTTATTATTGTAGAAATATTTTTTTTAAACCAATAATTTGAATTTTTATATTTGGCATATATATGTGGAAATATTTTATTTCAAATAAATTCAATTTTTTATGTAAATATTTTTATCTAAATCAATTTCGATTTCTATGAATATAATTATATATATATATATATAAATATCTATATATTTCCATAAAAATATTTAGTATTTTTCTATGAAAATATTTCTGACACAAACTATCAAAATATTATGATGGAAATATTTTATTACTGTGAAAATATTTCCGAATTTTTTCTTTGAATGGTAACTGATAATGGATTTGCATATTAAAAAGTTTTAAATATAATTTTTAAATAAATTATACTTATGTATATATATATATATTATATTTTTGTTGATTTTTTATACTTAAACTAAACTCATATCTTATTTAATATTTGAGTATTATTTCAACAAATAAATATCCATGTCTATATAAATAATTTTTACAATCAAAATATATATTTATAGAAATCCTAAAGTAGAAATTAGATATGTAAATATCTATTGATTATGATATAGATATAATAATATTCCAAACAAAATAGGGGGATTGAACGCCCCATTTTTGCTACAATGATAATCTATGTCCTATGTGTGTCGCACTTTTAATTTAAACCTTAAAATTTATAATACAACATAAAATAAAAACAAATAGAACATGCTATTTCGGGCATAAATTATTAAGTGTTACTAAAAATGACCTTGTTTTATAATTTTCCCAATAATAAAATATTTAATATTACTTTTCTTAATTTGTTGGGCAATTGGAGAGGGAAAGGAAAAAAAAAGCCGAAATACTAAAGTTTGACAACGAGTACCGTCGGATGCTTTAAAACAAACGGCCACGATCGAATGTGCCATATTATCCAGCATTTGAATCTCATCCGTCCAGCTGTTCTAAGAACCCATCGTGTCCGTTCATTTAATCCTATTTACTATCCTCTAGACCAAAAGACTAGGGTTTCTCTCGTCTTCCAAAACCAAGCTTAGGGTTTTCGCTCACTCAATTCTCAGGTCTCTGCAGATCTCTGCGAATCCCATTCAGGTACTTTCTCAAACACCCCTTTGGCTCCTTCAATCGACTAGTCTTTCTATGGAATTTTCAAGCTTGTATTTGTGCTTCAAAAATCTCATCTTTTTTTTTTTTTTTTTAAATGGTATCTGAAGCAAAGTCTTCGCTTTTTTTGCTATTAAAAAAATAATGGCGAAGCGCAGTGAACGAAATTTTAGGGTTCCATTGTTTGGGCTTGAGTTTGGAATAAGCTTATAGTCCTTTTCAATTCTTTGTGCTGTGCGTTTGGGATTGGTCCGTACATTTGGTGATTTTTCTGTTTCTTGTTTATAATTTTTTGCATTCCTTTACTTTCCAAGTGCTTAGAGTAAAAACCCCATTAGTGGCTGGTACTTGTGAATCGGTTTTGGGTATTGAAAAACTCTTAAGCATATTGCTCTTTTGACTGGCAATTCTGGTGCTTCTATATCTTAGGGATATTTCGTTGTTTAGGCTCGAGCTTGGAGAAGCTTTTAGCCAATTTCGATTCTTTGTACAATGTACTGAGGATGGTTCGAACATTGGTCCGTACGATTGATGGATTTGGCATTGATGTTTCTGTTTTTTATTTTTTTTATTTTTTTTTTGCATTCCTTTACTTGCCGCCTTAGCCTTAAAACAAAATCCCATCAATGGCTAGTTGTTATGACGGGTTTTCGGTATTGAGAAACGCTTGAAGCATATTGTTCCTTTGACCGTCGCAATTCAGTTAATTCTGTATCTAATCCACATTATTTATGATTCTGTTCATTGTAGTTCTTTTTACGATGCATAGTTGGTTTAGACTACATGATTTACAATTGGATATTCTAGTTATGTAACCAAATTCAATTCGTAGATATATTCTTCTGGTTCAATCAAATATGATTTACCCTCTGAAATAAAAAGCTTTTAGCATTTGAAACTATACATTTTTATTTTATTCATTCCAAAGTGGGCATTCCATCTTATGTTTTGTTTGGTTGTCTTTGCCCTTGGTGTCAATCCAGGTTTAGCAAGATGTACACCTCAAGGAAGAAGATTCACAAGGATAAGGATGTGGAACCCACTGAGTTTGAGGAGTCGGTCGCTCAGGCATGTAAAGTGGGCGTTTGTTGTGCCTTTACTAATTAATTGAACCTTTTCCGGTTACTAATATGATTTTATCTGTCGTCTCTGAAGGCGATTTTCGATTTGGAGAATACCAATCAGGAGCTGAAAAGTGACCTGAAGGATCTTTATATCAATTCTGCTCTGTAAGAATTTTAGTTGGATTCTTGTAGTGTCGAGACTGTGATGCTATTGAATATTAAATGTGGTATTTTTTTTGGCTCTGTTGCAGTCAAGTTGATGTCTCTGGGGGCAGGAAGGCTGTAGTCGTCCATGTCCCTTACAGACTGAGGAAATCTTTCCGCAAAATCCATGTTAGGCTTGTGAGAGAGCTTGAGAAGAAGTTTAGCGGCAAGGTGATTATGATTTATATGAAGTTCTTTATTGAACATCTTTTTAGGCATTTGAATCAAATTTAGTTTAGTTCTCTGCTTAGCAACCAAAGGAAGCTCCGGTTTTGCCTTACCTACTTGTCTTGGATTTGGCTTATTCTTGTTCTCACTTTCTTTTTTTTTTTTTTTTGTTTTGTTTTTAAATTGTCTTTTCAACTTTAAACAATTCTTCTATTCGTTTATGCGAGAAGTAGAATATTTGACTGATTCTCGTTTTTTAGATTATATTCTATGCATTTATCACAAAATAAACTTTTTTGTAACTTCTTATGCCAACCAAGTATTATGACGCTGATTTGTTGTCCTTATGTATCGTAGGATGTTGTGGTGATTGCCACACGCAGGATAATGAGGCCCCCAAAGAAAGGCTCCGCAGTACAAAGGCCTCGCAGCAGAACACTCACTTCCGTCCACGAGGCAATGCTGGAGGATGTTGTATTGCCCGCTGAGATTGTAGGGAAGCGTACCAGATATCATCTTGATGGATCTAAGATAATGAAGGTAAACCAGTAATAACGTTGATACAGAAAAAAAGGAAAATGTAAATAAATCAGCTTGGTTGTTGCCAGTTCGGGATATTTTTCCGTATTTACCTCACTGTTTTCATGGCGTGCTTCGTATACAGGTTTTCTTGGACCCCAAGGAACGGAACAACACCGAGTACAAGCTAGAGAGCTTTTCTGCGGTTTACCGCAAGCTCTCAGGCCAGGATGTCGTGTTTGAGTACCCAGTTACAGAGGCATAGAATGATGTGATGAAAAGTTCTCTCTCCATAGAACTGCTCTTTTTTAGGCGCGCAATCCGAAATTTTGATTTGGACTTCGTTAGCGATAACTTTGTGATGGATTTTGTTTTTGTTCTGGTTGACAATACCCATGTTCAATGATATATTTTGGAGTGATCTTCGCCTGCCTGAATCATATTTTTATGAGGTGTCCTTTTGCACTTTTTCTTGATTCATCTTATATGCTTGTTTGGTGGTTAAGCTCTCTTTTGTTTGAAATTTATATATTTCTTCATGAGCATGATATCCAAACATCTCAGGAAGTTTGTCTTTTGGTTTATTGTGCTCTTAGCCTTTTATTAACACTGTAGTTTATAGGTTTGATAACATATCAAATATGGCCTCTAGAGATGATGGAAAGATCAAAACATGGTTGAAAAGAATATTATATGGACTATATACCCAAAAAAATGAAAATTGTGTGGTTTCTTTCATTGATTGACCACTTTAACTATAGGTATAGATTGTAATATGAAATAGCAGTCTGGGTGTTTGGTGCATTGGATTAGGGGATTGGCTTGGATTGGATTAATGTTAGTCCTAATCCCAGGATAATTGAAAGTGAGTCCCACATAAATAATCCATTGGGTTATTTATACAAATGCCTCCGATATTGTGTTATTATTGCAGATTGCACTCTAATGTTTCAAAATTGTCATTTTTGCCTATTAAAGTTTTAAAAACTTATAGATATGCCCCCTCTGTCACAATTAATAAAAAAAATTGATTAAATTAATAATGTAATAATAACTTGTTGGCATATGTACAATTTTTTAAAGATCAAACGTCTTAAAATTAAGAATATTATAGTAATTAGTTCTATAATTATTTTCACAAACACCCATTTATGTTGTCTTTTTTTTCTCAAAATACACCATGATCTTTTAAAACTTTGTATTCATACCCCCTAATTTCATCTATTTAAAAAAAAAATTGAAGTAGAAGGGGTAAACTTATAGCGTTTTCAAACATCAGGGGCATAAGTACCAGTTTTGAAACATCAGGTGCAACTTGCAAGGATAGCACATGTGGGATAGCACAAGGGTACTTGCAAGGATAGCACAAGGGTATTTGTATAGATTACCCTAATCCATTTCATGTGGGATAAATAATCCGGAGAATGGTGGGATTAATAATCTCATCTAAAAAAAAGTGAGTCTCACTAATAAAAAAAAAAATTTTATTTACTTTTTAATTAAATTTAAATGTAAATTATATATATTTAATTATTTTAATAGTTTTATATGTCTTGTCATTTACTTTTACAATTTTAAAAATATTATCATAATCTAATTCAATACCACAACAAACATGTTATTAATTACAATCCAATTTAGTTCAATTTAACAAAATTTATTCAATCCTATCAAATCCGGAATATCAACCGCACCGAGAAGGAAATATATGCAATCTTTGCGCTCAAAGGTATACAAAATTTTGTTGTAACCTAAAATATCCTTCCCAATTACCCTCCAGAGAAATTTCCAAATCTATATGTTCTTTTTTTTTTTTTTTTAGAAACTTGAAAATGCATGGTTGACTTCATCAAGTCAAGGCTTCGACTATTCTACGACACGAGACGTACGTTACACCCTATGCCAACTTTCTCTCCCTACAAACACAATTAATGACACAAAAGAAAAAAAGATGTTGAAAGTAGGAGCATGCTAGAAGCTACAACGCTAAAAGCGCTTAATTTGTAATTTTTTCTTTTTTTTTTTTAAGCACTGAAATCAACATGCATTTCCAAACGCTCAAGTCAAGAGTTGAATTAACACTCAGTATGTACTAGTACAATCAAAAAGCCAATACTCTGTTTAACTTTGAGATTTCTTGTAGAAAGAAGAGAAATGATTGCTAAAAAGATGGCTGAGATAGTTGGTGGAGCTCTTCGCTCCGCTTCCCTTTCAAGTGTTGTTCGAACGTTTCGCTTCTCGGCAAGTTGTTAACTTCATCCGAGGAAAGAAGCTCATCGAGAAGCCACTCCACAAATTGAAAATTAAGCACTTATCGGTCAGTCGAGTGGCTGTTGATGCTGAGGAGAAGCAGCGCGGCAATTCGGTGGTGAAGAATTGGCTTGATGAGTTCAAGGAAGCGGTCTACGATGCGGACGACTTCATCTACATGATCAAAACCGAAGCTTCTCAACAAGAGATGGAAGGAAAGTTGGGAAGCATCACAGGTCAGGCATCTAAACTCTTGTCCGTTTTCTCATCCAGATTTGATAAGGATATGGAATGTAAAGTGTTGGAGAGCCTAGATAGATTGGAGTATAGTGTGAGAGAAAAAGATGTCCTTGGTTTGAAGGAAAGTGTCCAAAATAGGCCTTTAAGAGGATCTCCTTATGCGCCTCTAGTTGAAGAACATAATGTTAATGGTAGGAATGAGAATAAAGAAGACATTATTATTGAGTTTTTGCAATCTGATGATGTTATTGTCAATGGTATATCTGTAATTCCCATTGTGGGAATGGATGGGATTGGCAAGACCACCCTTGCTCAACTAGTTTACATTGAGGAGAGAGTGAAGAAGCAGTTTGACATAAAAGTTTGGGTTACCATATCAGATGCTTTTGATATAGTTTCCATTAAAAAAAAAAAAAAAAGGTATTCTTGAGGGAGTTACTTCTAGGACTTGTGGTGTCAAGGATTTGTAATTTTGTATGTGCTCCAAGTTGAACTAATGGAAGCCTTGACAGGGAAAAGATTTCTCTTTTGTTCTTGATGATGTTTGGAATGAGAACTACATGGATTATGGATTGGCATTCCTTAAGGAGTCCTTTTGAATTTGGGAAACGTGGGAGTTAGATGATGGAAATGTTCAACTCTTCGGCATTGCAAATGATGTCCAATGAAGATTCTTGGAAGTTAATGGAGTTTCTTTCACATTCTAATTTTGAGGCCGTTGGTAGACAAATCGTGAAAAAAATATTGCAATGGCCTTCCCCTAGCAGTGAAATTACTTGGCGGGCTTTTGTGCTCTTACTCAAATATCGAAGAAGGGAAAAAAAAAAAAAAAACCCTAAAAAGCGAGCTTTGGGAGTCGTCTGAGAAGGAGCATAGCATTTTGCCGGCTCTATGGTTTAGCTATCACTATCTCCCTCAACATCTAAAATGGTGCTTCGCTTATTGTTCGATATTTCCCAAAGACTTCAATGTAAACAAAACCGAATTGATCCTTTCGTAAATGGCGGAAGATCTTTTGCAGCCATAGAAACGAAAGAGGATGCTAGATGTGGGAGAAGAGTGTTTTCAAGCTTTGATATCATGACCTAGTGCAAGACTTAGTTACGAATATATCAAGGGAGTTCTCTTTTGAGGCTAGAAAGTGAAAAGGACTCGAGTTTCTTCTTATCGAGGATTCGTCAAACGTCGCTTATAGATAAAGTTAAAGATATGCGGAAGTATTAAGAAGTTCAAACATTTAGATTTAGTCTTATCAGAAGGCAGTTGTGCAGGCGCGTTCTTTATCATTAAGTTATCTTTCGCTAAGTGATGAGGCTGAGATGGTATTGCCAACAATCGTTGTCTGAGAGCAGTTTGTATATGACTGTAAAATTGCACAATTACCTCATTCAATCACCAATTTGAAGCATTTAAGGTACTTGAACTTAAATTCTGCCACATTCAACGAGATAACAAAAACGATTGGTACTTTGTTTAATTTGGAGACTCTTCTGTTGAAATGTTTTAAAATCTTTGTATCACTGCCCTGAGGTTTTTGAAACTGTAGCTACTTTTTTTTTTTAAAACATACCGTTCAAAATGACTATTTACCTAACTGATCATTTTTCAAGACTCATTCAATTTTGACTTATTTTTGCAACTCACCCTATCTTTTTCCTACCAAACAAAACAAGAGATGTTAATTTCTCCTAGTAGAATATTTTTTTAAACATTTTAGAAGAAATTTCTTGATTGATTTTTTTCCCTGTTTTGGGGTAAATGTTAATAAAAAACTTAAAACGAGAACATTGTTTTTTAGAAAATATTCATAATTTTTTAAGTGTTTTACAAGTTATATAGTGAATAGGTTGACTTACTATGTACATCAACTTACCCTTTTTTTTTTTTTTTTTTTTTTGCCGAATTTACCGGACATTTTTCCCTCACTAGGATGAGTATCTCTTAAAAAATTGTATTGCTTGAAAAATGAAACATTTTAAATTAACAAGGTCTTGAAACTGGAAATTTAGTGCAGCCTATCCTTTTTTTTTTTAATAGCTATTTTTTATACTAACCAAGGTGGTATAATAGCTGGAATCATTGCTAGCTACCCAGATTTGAATATACTTTTTTTAATCTTTTTATTTTAATATTTAAGATGAATATAATATATACATACAGATATGCAACCTTACCCTAGTCCTTGACTTCATCAAAACATACTCTATGAATTTGAGAAATGTTTTTCTAACATAATTGGTACCCTTCCACAATGAAGCTTCCCAAAGTCAATGACAAAAGCTTCAGAACAAGTCCACCAAAAAAAAAAAAAAAAAAGCTTTAGAACAAGTCCACCCAACAAAACAAAAAAAAGAGACAAACGCATTGTTCTATAATTCTTGTGTAGCACAAAAAAATAAGATCAAACTTGTCCTTTCACAGTTCTTTGTTTACAAACTTCTGGTCAAACAGACAGTTTCTTTTTGTGTCCCAATTCCTTGTTTGACAAGTTAAAAAAGAATGGTGAAGAATCTGGTGGGCGAGGCTCTTCTTTCGGCTTGCATCCAAGTGTTGTTCGACAGATTGGCTTCGCAGGAGGTGGTTGACTTCATACGGGGAAAGAAAAACGTAGACGAGTTGGTTAAGAAGCTAAAAATCACGCTGCTGTCGGTTAATGCTGTGCTGAATGACGCTGAGGAGAGGCAGCTCGGAGACCAGGCTGTGAAGGTGTGGCTCGATGAGCTCAAAGATGCAATTTATGACGCGGAAGACCTGATTTCGGAGATCGATGCAGAAGCTTTGCACAACGGGATGGAAGGTGAACTTGGACTCAACAGAAGTAAGGTAAAAAAGCTCATCTCTGCCTCCTTTACCACATTTGACAATGCAATGGAGCATAAGATTGAGAGGATTCTTGAAAGATTAGAGTTTGTTGCGAAACAAAAGGATGTGCTTGGTTTGGGGGAGGGTTCTCAAAATAGAGCTTTGCGAATGTCACGGGCAACTCCTTTGGTACAAGAATCTAGTGTTTATGGTAGGAATGCTGACAAGGAGACAATTGTCAATTTGTTGCTATCAGATAATGGTAGGTACAACAAGATATCGGTGATTCCTATCGTTGGCATGGGAGGGATTGGTAAGACCGCCCTTGCTCAACTTGTTTATGATGACAGGAGAGTGAGAGGACATTTTGGCATCAAAGCATGGGCAAGTGTATCGAACGAAGATGAAAGTGATGCATTTACAATAACAAAAACAATCTTTGAGGCAATTACTTCGAAGAAAAGTGATATCAAAGACTTATACCAACTTCAAGTTCAAATGAAGGCCACTTTGGGAAGGAAGAGGTTTCTCTTTGTTCTCGATGATGTTTGGAACGAGAACTACATTCATTGGGATGTCTTAAAAAGTCCTTTTGAGTGTGGTGCAGAAGGAAGTAAGATCATTGTGACAACACGGAATAAAAATGTAGCTTCAGTCATGGGTAATGTCCCAACTTTTCGGGTACAAGCAATGTCCGAGGAGGACTCGTGGCTATTATTTGCTAAACATGCCTTCAGCAACGGAGATTTGCATGCACACCCAACTCTAGGCATCCTTGGTAGACAAATTGTGCAAAAGTGCAAAGGCCTTCCTTCAGCTATAAAATCACTTGCTGGTCTTTTACACTATAAGCGTAAAGTAGAAGAATGGGAGAAAATACTACATAGCAGCATATGGGAGTTGTTTCGAAAAGAGCAAAATGTTCTTCCATCTTTATGGTTGAGCTATCGCCATCTACCTTCATATCTGAAGAGGTGTTTTGCTTACTGCTCGATTTTTCCCAAAGGGTATGAATTGAAAAAAGAGCAGTTAATCTTGTTGTGGATGGCAGAAGATCTTCTCCAAGATGAAAATGGAAAGACAATCGAAGACATTGGAGAAGAATACTTTCAGGCTTTGATATCAAGGTCATTGTTTCAAGAATCCATTCGTGATTGCCAACCGGTTGTCACCATGCATGACCTAGTCCATGATTTGGCTACATTTATATCGGGAGAATTGTGTTTGAGGTTAGATGATTCTGACTCGGATGTCTTGGTAAGCAAGATTCGGCACTTATCATTTATTAATGAAAATATGCTTGCATATGAAGGCAGTATGAAGTTTGAGCAATTAGTTGCATCAAAAGATACGTGCTTACGCACATTCCTACCGTTAAAGCAAACCAAACAAAATGCGTTTCCAAATATGTGGATACTACCAACAATGCCAACAATACGATGCTTAAGAGTGCTTTCTCTAAATGGCTATCATATCGAGGAGTTACCTCCTTCGATTGGCAATTTGAAGAATCTAAGGTACTTAGACTTGTCTCATGCTAAGGTTAAAGAAATACCCAAAACAATTGGTTCTTTACACAGTTTGCAAGCATTGTTGCTGAATTCTTGCCTAAGCCTTACTCAATTACCTGATTCAATTGGTAATTTGAAGCTACTAAGGTATTTGGACTTATCTTTTAGTGGAATCATACAGATACCTGACACAATTTGTGCCATGTCTAATCTACAATCACTATTGTTGTCTGGTTGTTATAGTCTGACTCTATTACCTTCCACTCTGGGACGACTAACCAACATGCGCCATCTCGACATTAGCGAGACGCCTTTATCAAAGATGCCACTGCACATGGGTTTCATGAAATCCTTGCAAACATTAACTGATTTCATTTTGGGCGAACATAATGAGTCTAGCATTAAAGACTTGAAAGAACTTCGCTATCTACGTGGAGCCCTAAACATTTCGGGGCTTGAAGAACACATTGGTGTCACAGAAGTTCTCGAGGCCAACTTAAAGGATAAGAAGTATCTCAGTGCGCTGAAGTTGGTATGGAAAGGCCGCACTAACAATCCACAAAAAGAAAGGGAGATACTCGACTTGCTCCAGCCTCATGAAAACTTGAAAGAACTTGTCATCAAGTCTTATTTTGGTTTGAAATTCTCAGATTGGATCGGACATCACTCGTATTCAAACATGGTTAAAGTCTCTTTGATAGAATGTACACGTTGCAGCCTCGTTGCCACCATTAGGGATTCTACCTTCTCTCATGGAGCTTAAAATTTTGGGATTCGCTAGCATTGTGAGAATAGGTGATGAGTTTTATTCCAATGGTTCTTGTAATACAAGTCCATTTAGATCCTTGGAAATTTTACATTTTGAGGACATGTCAAGTTGGGAGCAGTGGTCTTTTGTTCGAGGTAATGAAGGTGGCGGATGCTTCCCACGGCTTAAGGAGCTAAGTTTGATAGGCTGTCCCAAGACAATTTGCATACCTAATCGCCTTCGAAGGGCTCGACAAAGTGGCTCCATATTTCCGTCCCTAAAGAGACTCAAGATAGAAAATTGTCCTGAACTTGAGTCGCTCCCAGGAGGAAGATTGCCTCCAAGTCTAATCAAACTTGATATCTCGAGATGCAACAAGCTCTTGGCACGTCGCTTGCTTTGGGATATGCAAGGACTCGGCTCTTTTAGGTCCTTAAGGATCGAGGACTGTGAAAACGTGGAGTTGGATTCATTCCCCGAGGAAGGACTGCTTCCACTTTCTCTCGCTTCCCTCACCATTTTCAATCTTCCGAAACTCAGATTCCTAAATGGAAATGGAATTCGACACCTTAGCTTCCTCAGAAAATTGAAGATCTATGATTGTCCCGCTCTGGAATCTCTGCCAGATGAAAGGTTGCCAGCTTCTCTTCAGAAGTTGAGAATCTACAAATGCCCTCTGCTTGAACAGCGATGTGAGACGGAGACCGGAGAAGATTGGCACAAGATTGCTCACATCCCTATTCTGGATTTTGAAGATTTGTGATTAAAGCTTCACAAAGTTTGTTTTGAAATAGCAATGTTGCAAGGTTTTTTTTTTTTTTTTTTAATGATTTAAATGAACATTGTGACATTTTATATCCAGATAATTTGATCTGGAGCACTGTTATTCTCACTCAAAATGTTTCTTGGACGAAGAATGTGATAACATGTACATTTCTCATTTTGTAATTGATTCTCAGACAGAGCTATCTTCAGTTATATGTATTTTATGGTTTGAAAATAGACAATAAAGTAAAGGAACCATAAGTAATTAGAACTTTCTATATCCTTTTAGAGATTATTAAATTCTTAAAAAAAAAAAAAAGAAAAAAAAGAAAGGATTGCTCCTTGTTACTATCTGATTCTTAAATTTTACAATTGAAGCTTTTGTACTTCTCCAAAAGGGAACAGAAAAAGGGCATGTTATGCTGACGTAAGGACTTTTATTTAGCACTTTTAGTCCTAGTTGCTGTAAAAAAAAAAAAAAAAAAAAAACCAGGACCAAATATCAAGTAAAATTTAACGTATGCATCAACAAGTATAAATAAAAATAAAACTAAATAAAAGTGAGTTCTTTACTAAAAGAAGACAAGCTTTTAAAATTTGATCTGTGTTAATACCATGTCTTTAACAAGAACATAGATTATTTTATACCCTTTCTATAACATTATTTTGGTGGATGAAATTACAAGCCATCCAACTCTATAGGAATCAGATTAACATACAAGCGCTCAAATTTGAAACCAATATTGGAAGTCTTTTTAACAATAAAATGTTCAACATTATGAGCTCTTATATGTTACAAGATATGAATCCAATCTATCTGATTTTTCTAACTGGTTGTAGTTGCCAAAATCAGTAAATGGACATCGCAAATGTGTGAAAAGAATGATGTTCTGAAGTCTACTTGCCAGATCAAAACGGGACCGGTTTAGGGCTTCCCAGCAAGTACGGTTTTAGAATGAAGGTCCTATGAAGAGGCAGAAAGAGTAACAAAGCTTAAAGGCATTGCATTATGCTTAAAAGCATAAACGGAGTGATTAAGCAACAAAAGATGAAATAAATAACTGCATAGCTTTGGAAAAACTTAAAAAAAGTACTCTTCTTTGATGTTTGGTAAGGAATATATTAAACTTCAACAGCGAAAATGCTGTTATTTCACATAATCGAAAATAGTTTTATCAGATAGAGTAAGAGTGGGATGATTCAGTTCACAAGAAAAAAAAAATCGAAGCAAGAAATATGATACACTCATCCCTATTTGTATAGATAAATAACCTTAATCACTACGATAGTAGTTATCCATACGGGCCTGAGATTGTTCTCCAGGGCTCGAGCTTTTTAGTCACTTTGTAACAATTAGTATTTTAGCAACTACGACATGATGATAGAACGACCGCAATTATTTGATGAGTGAGAGACCGGAATTTACCGTGAGAAACTGAAAGAGGAAGCAGGATGTACTACCTTAGGACAATATCACAAGACCAAGGTACATAGCGCCACAGAGAAACAAGAAAGATATTAAGCCCCTGCATTTAGAATGTAATCTACAATCAAATTTGAAATGTCGTATAACAACAAATTGAACGATGAAATAAAAGGAAAGGAAAAACTCGGGTACGAAATTCTTCTGGATGACGGTATGCTTACCAAATGACTCCCCATCCGACACCATTACAAGGGCAAGGACACACTTCAGCAAATTTTTCGGCGTCACTAGAGTGAACTCTACGGGAAATTAAATCATCATAAATATCTGCAATATTGTACGTAAAATATGAGGCAACCTTGACTGACATAAGCAGATATGTTGACAAAAAATTGTTGTTGTTTGGCTCTCTTGCCACATACATACCATAAACTGAAAACAAACTGTTCATTACACCTGTAATTTGACAATATTAGTAACCATCACATAATCCTAATCAGACTGCAACACAACAGAAGAAAGTTCTCTGTCAAACACACTAAGAATTAGCTTTTGCGTTTACCAATGAAGAGAATGATGTAGCGGAGTACACGAACTTTGGTTGTTTCTTGCAGTACCCAGATCACACCGAGAAAAACGATAAATCCTGGTTCAATTTGCAAATAAAGAAAAACTATATCACAAACTTTGCAAGGCTGTGAACGTTGTATTCTCTTTATATTAGGAAATACTTACCAATACAGAGTCCTCGAAGTGTCCACTGTGTATCCCAAAAAAATAAAAAAAAACACAGCAAGGTGAGTATAATACGAAAGCAACATGACAAAGTAAAGAAAGCACTGATCTTAGATTAGAAAAGAGTTGATGTGTTGAGCTTCATTTACTTGACATTTAAATTTATTACAAAAGAAACATATCGATTGGTACTATATGATCACCAAATTGTTTTTGATTTATTTCCATGAAATTGTTCTCTGCGCTTCACAGTCAAAAGTGGAAATACATTTTGGTAGGTTAAAAAAAAAAAAATCTGATCCGAAACACAGTACAGGTTTTCCTCATGAACTTACATTTTTAGCAACAAAAAGTACAATAATTAAAGCAGCAAGAAAACATCCAGCAGCTATCCTTGCAGTGAGGAGATTTGTGGACGCGAGTATCAAGAGCATTCCCCAGAACGATGAACCGAGATCTAAACAAAAAAGGGAGATAAAAAATAGACAGAAACAAATACAAATGTAAGAATACAGTCCTGTATAAAGATGTTGTGAATACAAAAGTAAATACAAAATGTTGTGAAGCGTAAAGTACAAATTATTTTGCGTTAAATACGTATGCAATTGAAGTCTAATGCATTTATCAGATTGAACACGAGCAAGTTAATAAATACTGGTTAAAGATGAAAGGCGATACATCCAGCTGGCAAGATCAACCAGTAGACACCACCACGGGTTTGTGTGGTTCCACCTTCGTCTGCGTGAACCTGAATTCCTTCTACCTAGAAAATGCAAAGCATTAGTAGTGTGTTGCATATATATCACGATATCGGTTATGTAAGCTCAATGACCATATGGCTTAGCATTCCTTGCCAAGATACCAAGGAGAAGCACCAGGCAGGGATACAGAATCTATATTGTTAAAATACAATTTCCATATTGGTGGAGGTCCGAGTGAGGACTCTGATATACGCAAACTCCCCTCATTATGTGCATGAGCACATCAATGCTGTTGAACCGTACAGCATGTTGTAATTACTTTTATTGATTAATGACTACAACATAGAAAACGACCAAACGATAGTTTTAAAACCCAAAGGACTCAATTTTCATTACGGTCACACACCTAGTACTCGGTGATACACACAAACTAATTGATCACTTAGATGACTTTGCGAATGGCATAAAAAATGGATCACAAAACTACAAATGTAGTTGCTTTACGCTGGTGATTGAGGCTTCTAGTATTTCCAACTTTCTCAACTTCTATACTATTCTAATGTCAAAGGAATTGCTGCCACAATCAACAAGCTTCTAAGATATTTCTAATTTTCTAGACTATTGCCAAAGTGTACTTGGCCCCTAAATATTATATAGTGTTCTAAAATTTTGCCTGTCACCAGTGAAATTTATTTTTCTTGTGAGGAATACTCCAGAACTATCTATAGGCAGGTGGTGATCTTCAACACTCCCCTTCATCAGTCCTTTTCATCAAGTTTTATTGTAGCCATTGACTCGTTTTTTGAACATTTGATACTTCGTGAAAATGAGTTCTCTAATAAACACATCAGCCACTTGGTCATCTATTCTTACTCAACACATCTCCATTTCTTCTAGCAATACTTTTTTCTCTGAAAATGTAATAGTGTACTTCCCGTGCTTTGTCTTCGTATGGAACATTATATTCTCTACTAAGCGAATAGCAAATTGGTTGTCACAGAAGATTAGCATGACGTAGTCACTTGATTGATGAAGATACTTTAGCAACAGTATCAGCCATGTACTCTCCAGAGTGGTTATTCTATACTCTTAACAATGACACTGTGGGTTGTGTCTTGATACATGAACCAAGTTGGAAAACATAACATGTAGTTGAATGATGCATGTGCTGATCATCGGCATAGCCGGCATTGCAATAGCCGATCAACTTGCTGACACCATCGATCTTATAGCCGATTAATATATCTTAAAATTAGTCAAATGACTTGCAAGCGATACTTTTTTAGATTTTTCATATAGTGACTCACCACAGGCATCAACTTGGTTTGGGTTCTATTTCTTAGTGTAGCAAAATGCAATCCACACTGTCATTGTCAGCCACAAAGCCACAAGAGTATACAACTGATACACCTAATGAAGGATCTTTATCAACCAATGGTAATGTCATCCAATATTTTGGGACAATCAATATATTAAACTAGTGTTCGATACAACAACTAAGCACGTGGAAGTATACTACCACTTTCTAGAGAGAGAGAAGTAATTAGAGATGCATCAAATGAAAACATTTGACCAAGTGGCAGACATGTTTACTAAATGACTCAGTGTCATGAAGTTTCCAAAGTTCATGAAACAAGTCACTGTGACTCCAAGAAAAACAGGATTCATGGTGAGAGGAAGTATTGAAGCTCACCACCGCCTTTAGTTGGCTCTTGATTATTCCCACTAGTAAGATTTGATTTTTTTTTTTTTAAGACAACAAAATTCTAGAAACATTCACGAGCCAAGAAACTCTCTAGAACTCCCCAAGATTGTTTACATGAGTTTTTTAAAGCCAACCATTTCATCAACTTACCACCCCAATATATAATGAATCGAATTCATTAAGTGTGTGAATCACAAAGTAAACTAAGTGATCAACTAGTGTGTTCGTGTTTGTGAGCTAATGCACAAGTGCACCGTGTAAAAGTATAGTGTTTAAGTGTACGAACTTTTTAAGGAGTTTTTCTGTGAGTCAACACATAGCAGAAGCCCACCAATCAGAATGAAGAAAATGGTGTTTCTACCATAAAAGGATTAACCAACACAACCCTTAAGAAGCGCATTACTTAAAAAGTATATTTGACTTGTACACAAGCACTATACATCAACCTTTTTCTGGCTCCAAGTTCACCATATAAGAATACCAGACAACCCAAATTATTATTTGTTTTTAGCTTATTTAGTTTAGGGGAAAACAAATGAAAATATTAGATACAATGTCATTTACAATGAGAAAATCTATACGAATAAGTTTGCTCTACAATATATCTAGTGTTGCCAAGTTATCGTTCCACTTGATTTGACCAAACTACGGCATTGTAGTAGTTCTTTAAAAATCGATACAAAAAGAACCGTCATCATATACAGATGATGGTGCTGCTACTAATAAAGGAAGATGATTATTCCATAAGCAAAAACTTGTGATTCAGTCTGAAGTTCAGTTACAATGTACATCCGAGAAAGGCATTCCACTGAAGAAACACATGGAATGTTTAATAAATGAAAGAATGAGAAAAAGACAGAACAACTTACTTTGC
Organism: Boehmeria nivea var. tenacissima; assembly: GCA_018132145.1. Taxonomy (NCBI): domain Eukaryota; kingdom Viridiplantae; phylum Streptophyta; class Magnoliopsida; order Rosales; family Urticaceae; genus Boehmeria; species Boehmeria nivea. Next base: position 8,731,571 of record CM030882.1, read on the forward strand.
CACATGTAAGTTTGCAGACAATAGCATGGCTTGCCTCGTGAAGAAAAACGGTGACGAGTTTGAATGGCCTTAGCAATATCGTCCTCCATAGCTGCAACAATCAAAAAGGGCAATCAACAATATAAAACTTGCTAATCAAAATGGGAAATCACACACTTTAAAATCCTTTTGTAAAAGACCTTGACTTTGATCAACAGTTTCAATCTAATTCAGTAACTCCTCAAACTCCAGTGAACTAAATGTTAGTTCGGCAATGAATCCATAATTTCAGTGAGCTCTAATAGCTTTCTTTTAATTACACAATGAGATCATGACACACAGTTATCAAAAATAATAATAATGATAAAACAAAAATAAAATAGCCTAGTCTGAAAGTTGCTCCACATATTCAGATTACCAAGTTCTCAGCTTTCTACAGTTGAACCCACCAAAATGCCTCTACACTAATCTAGAGACTAAAGACTATATATTAAAAACAAAAACTGCCAATTTATACCTCAGAACCATTCACATTTCCATTAAAAAGGGCTCATGAAACAAAGAAACAAAAATCTGCCCAAAGCATTAAAAATCCTCTGGTCACATTAATACCAACAAAAAGATCAAAACTTTTGGACTCAATACTAATTACTATTCAAGATAGAAGCACAATATATGGAAAAGAAGTGTTCTTTAGTTTCTGGGTCATTATTTGTTTTGTATTTACCGCGAGTATAACGACAGTGCAGACTGAGACAGTGATGAGGAACACAACTTGTTCATGGTTGCAACAATGCTTGAGCTCCCAATTGGGTCTCATCTCTCTTCTCTTCTCTTCTCTTTTTTGCTTTCTTCTTTAGAATTTGAACCCAAAAAAAATAAAAAAAAAATGGAAGCTATTAACTCTTTTACAAGCTATTGAATGAGGACATAAGGTTGGTTATGTTTGGTGGGAACTTTAGAGTGACACAATGAGATTCATTTAGATTTTAGAAACATTATAGGAGAGAGATTCCATGCCCTCTCGTCAGAGAGAGTAATGGTGATTGGTGGCTTGTTTTGGTTTTGTTTGAGCGTTTTTTTGTTTCGACTCTCTGAGACTCAGTCAGTGTTTTGATGAATGGACTTTGAGAAGAGTTATTTTATGAATATGTTGGAGTTTGAGTTAATGGGTCAAAAATTTTTTGGACGGTCTCAGCTCGCAACTCCATAAGTGGTTGAGCTGTTGCGTAAAAAACAAGAGAGAAACAATGAACCTCCAACAAAAGAAGAGATTTTGCCTGTCATGCCATGTTTATTTATTTATTTATATCATTGTTAATCGATTATTATTGTTTGCTTTGATTATGATTATTTCCTTTTATTTGGCTAGCTAGTCTTCTAACTCAAGTAACTAATTCTTTATTAGTTTCAACCATTTGTATATTCTGATTTAAATATTATTGAAGAATCTCGAGGTGCTATTAATTCTTAATTATTTAAAACGTCTTCAAATTAAAAAAGCCAACAACTTTTTAATTGTTTTACGCTCAAATAGTAACTACAATTCAATTAAAATTTTTTTGAGTTAAACTATTTGTTACAGTATAAATTCATTCATAAAAATTTAAACTTAAACTCGTTTGCTATAATTTGACTTTGGTCTCAATTTTGCCTAAAAGGCACTCTCTCCAACAGTTTTGATTCTGGGCGTTCATTTACCTCTCTCCGACAATTTTGATTGGGAGATTTTGAGGAATGTCGTATTTTTAGTACAATAATAATTTATACTCTATGTATATTGCACTTTTAATTTATACTATAAAATTTATACTACAAATATAGTGTGAAAATAAATGAAACACACAACTTGAGGCATCTATTATTAAGAAATTATAATAAATAGCCAAAAAAAATTTACGTTTTTAAATGATAGCCTATGTTTTAAAAAATTAAAAAAATAGTCATGTTACGAATTGTATGACAGAAAAAGTGTTGCACACAATATTACACATTGTAATATTTGTAAGCTATTTTGTAACACTTTAACTTTTACTCATCATTTTTTAAAGTGTTAAACAACATCTTACAAATATTTACAGATGTGTAAATATTTGTTTGATATTTTTTGTTATAAAATTTTTTACAGTGGCTATTTTTTTAATTTTTTAAAATATGGACTATCATTTAAAAGACACATTTAATTTTTGCCTATTTTTGCAATTCATACTATATTATTAGATGACATCAAAAATGACTTTATTTTGAATTTTTTGTTTTTATTCTGAGCGTTCATTTACTTTCATTTATAAATTTATAACGCAGATAGATCAAATAATTACCTCCAAGATTATTTTTTTAATATTGTCTTGTTGTAACGGTAATTCCACATAATTCTGTCACTAACTCCCTACTCAATTATAAAAGGATTCTTTAATGGTGTAACGCAATTGAATATTTGTTATAGTAAATTTAATTTTTATCAGAACGACTTTTTCTTATGATACAATTAACAGAAACTTTATGACAAACTACTCAACCGTCGATCCAGCAAAATTCCCAGCAAAAAAATAAAAAATAAAAAAAAAATCCGGCAATTTAAGAAAAACTCAGCTGTCATATGAACAGGCGAATTACTGAAATGAATTCTCAATCATGGAAGTCATTTCTCTGCAACTCATAATCATTCATAATTATTCCTAACACCAATACATTTGAAATAACTGCTAATTTATGGCTCTTGTTGGACCAAATTAAAAACTAATTTATGGCTCATACAATAACCTGATATTGAATAAATTACACAACGTAACCACAAGAACTAACGTATAAAAAAATGATTTTTTGATTCAAGTATTGGAAAAAAAAAAAAAAAGAATACAAAACCACAAACTGAGCTCCTGAGACTTTACACAAAAAATAATTTCGAACGTAACAGGTTCATCTGCCTTCATCAATCGAAGACACGGACATCGAATTTCTTGAATACTCCTCCATAATTGTGCTGCCGCTGGCTGACGCCTTTGTACCGCCGGTGAATCCACTGCTAGCATTAGTGTTTGTCAAAGCCGAAGTAGAGGTCGTTGTCCAACGTCCTACGCGGCCTTGGACTCCCGGTTTAGTTGGAGTTGGCAATGTAAACGAGTCGCTCGAGAGCATGAGGTGAACGGAGTTCATGTCAGGCCGATCCATGATGCTCGACTGGCAACATAACAGTCCCAGTTGAATGCACATTGCTGCCTCATCGCGGTTGCACTTGGTAAGGCTCGGGTCGAGCACTTCGAGTGCTCTACCTCCTTGGTATAACATCCATGTCTGAGGAAGAGAGAAGGGGAAAAGAGCAAAACTATTAATAATAACAAAGAGCTGAATTCCAAGAGTTTTCGAGATGGCAACCGGAGAACAAAAGGTTCTGGAAAAGTCTAAGTCTTTGGAGAAACAAAATCTCTTAGCCATCTACAAGCAAAAGATAGTACAGTGAAATTGGAAAGAAAATGGTTATCGAATAGAGAATGTGTTTATGTATAGAGACATGTAGATATACATAAACTAGTGCAAATCAAGATGTAACTAAGTAGCACTATAGATTCGACACTATCGGTTCGATGCGAACTTAAAGCAGTTGCTATTATCCTTTGTTATTTTGAAAATGATACGAAAATCAGGTTCATATTCTTATTTTTCATGTATTAATGATCTCTTCTACTATTTGCATGACATGACAAACTTAAGACAGGAAAGGAAAAAAAAAAAAAGTTTTGTGATTATCAAAGGTTTTAACCTTATTGAGTGTGAATGACATTACTGAAAAGTTTTTGCACAAACTACTTTCTGAAAGTGTAACTTACATAGCTCAAGAGGTCTGCTTTTTCCGCGGAAAGTTTATTATCGTGATTCTTTCTACCACTAATAATCTCTAACACCAGTACCCCGTAACTGAAAACATCGGTCTTCACTGATAAATATCCGCGCATTGCATATTCAGGGGCCATGTAACCGCTGCACGTAACAAAATAGTTCAGAAATTCTTTCTGCGATTCCTGCTAATCTTTCTTTCTTTTTTTTTTTCTTTTTTTTTTCGCACTAATCAAGAAAATATGAGTAATGGAACAATAGAATATCGAACGTATGAATACTCACTGAGTGCCAGAAATCCTTAGTGTTTCTACGTGGGTGTCCTCGCCTGGAAAGAGCCTTGCCAAGCCAAAGTCCGAGATTTTTGGATTGAGTTTTCCGTCTAACAAGATGTTGCTTGCTTTAATGTCTCTATGGATGATCCGCTCCGGAGCTTCTTCGTGTAGGTAGAGAAGACCTCTAGCCACACCCATAACTATACGAAATCGTGTTGTCCAATCCAGGGACTGAGACTTTGTTTTATCTGAAAATTGTCATCAATTCACCAATTAGCCCACCTTTCGAACCAAAAAACGTCAAGTCCTAGTTTAACCAAACATCTCTCTGAGGAACAAATTGAGAAACAGTCACAGCATATATGAGATGATATTGATATAATCCTCAGTAATAAGCGTCGTACCAAAAATAAAGTAATCAAGGCTTTTGTTCGGCAAATACTCGTAAACAAGCATCTTCTCAGGCCCTTCAACACAACATCCCAACAAAGTAACCAAGTTTTTGTGCTGAATTTTTAGTAAGAGCTTCACTTCATTAGTGAATTCTCTCACTCCTTGTCTCGAATTCAGTGATAGCTTCTTCACAGCTATTTCTTGACCATTTGGCATCAACCCCTGAATAAAGTTTGCATAACATTGAGTACCACAAAAACAAAATAGAGAATTTGTTTCTACACCATTATTGATCGCAACTAAAACAAAAATAATTTTTCATCTTAATATACAAGAACGTAATAGTGCCAAGATGACAAGTAGCCTCTTGCCCAAGAAAAAACGCCGCATCGAAGCAATCGCCTAGCTACATAAAGTCATGATATACAAGGTTTTTAAAGAAGAGAACATAAAGTAGAACACAACTTCGATGCTGAAATACACAGAAATTGGTAGGCATTCACAACTATCACATAAGGATTTGTAAAGTATTAGATATTACATATTTACATCAACTATTTGCATCATGAACAAAGTTTGAAAATAAATTTTTTTGCTAATTCTTGTCGTTTAAATAAAGGTGGGTGTTCTTGGCTGAATTTGAAGGACACGCTACAAAGGAGTTGGGACACATCCCAAAAAATATTAATAATAAGTAAAAAAATAAATAAAATAAAAACCATTGGAATTTAGGACAAAGAACAAATATTTAATGCAATACTTTTAATTTGAGATGTGAATAGTTAAAGAAAATTCTTGCTCCTGCAAGCATTGACCTGAGAACATAACTTTGCTTTTCCTTGTAAACCATAAGAAGAGCAAACATTCACGTTATTTTTTAGAAATTTTTTTATATTTAAAAAAGGTGAGAAAATATGAGATCTAGGCAATGCGCGTACTTGACTTCAATGAAAAAGTTCTCACATCAATCCAATTTCAATGTTGACATTACTTTTCTTTTCTAAAGCATCTTAAATGCTTGACTGAAATCAACATATAAGAAAATTCAAAACCCCGCCAGAGTATTCAATATCAAAGGCTAATTGGACTTTTACAAAAATCAACCCAGATAAGTTAACAAAATGTAGCCAAAGACAACAAGTACAGGCCTCTATGGTGGCCTTCAACAAACTCGTCCCGGGTCAAGCTTTCTACTCTAGCTAGATTCCAGCTTCAAAAATTCGAATTGTGTGAATTCAAATATGCAAACGAACGATTTGTCGAATAAAGAATTCAAAACCCAATTTCGAAAAACTGGGCCGAACATTTTCAGCCATAACTGCAGGCGCTAAAGACATGGACAATCTTTTCTTTCTGCTATTTTTTATAACACACAAGACGGCCATGAGCAAGGTTTATTCTCGTAACATGCTTAAAAGACGATTGTATGAACAAGTCAATATTCTGACTATAGTCTTAGTATTACCAATGTGATCAAGAAATATTCAACTCAAAAGCTCAATTTGTTGCACATGACTAAACATATTATTTGTCAATAGCAAAACATGATATTTCTTATCATACTCCTATACAATGTCAAACTTATTAGGAAGTTACAATATTAATTTCGTGTGAATAGCCTTCTAAGGCGATTCATAACTACCCCAACCTCTAATGTTAAAGTATTAAGATCAACTCCACGACCTCTTTACCCAAATATAAGAATATTATAAATAAAAAATTATGGGAATTATAAGGAAATAACCCTTCTTTGACTGGTGATTTAAAAAAATAGCCAATGTTTCAAAATTTTAATAAAATAGTCAATCAAGAAAAATTATGTGGTAGGATATCCCTTACAGTAGCGAACAATTCTGAATCGTCAGATTTACTTTTTTAGCGGGTTTCGCTCCTTATAAAAGTTGATATGATGATCCAGAATCGTTCCCTATCGCAAAATTTCCTACTAAAAAATCTTCCACTTTTTTTAATTTTTTAAAACTATGGCTATATTTTTTTTAAACCCACATTAATTTAAAATGACTATTTACGTAATTGAGCCAAAATTTATTGCTAAATAAAAAACAACCTAAATTGTATATATATTTTTTATAATAAATACCCTAATTTGAAAAATAGCCAATTTCTTATAATTACATTGACTATCACATTCATAGCATAGAATTTAGAATTACCGAGGAAATGAATATAGGGTGAAGTAGGAAAATATCCAAAATTTATATAACAATAAAAATAAATACCCAAACTTTTGAAGTAATTGAGTAACTAGTCAATTTGTTAACTACTTGCACATGTTTTTGATAACTAAGTTAATTACAACCGCTAACCATTATGTAAGTAATTCAATCAATTGGGTATTTTATTATATTTTTCAAAAAATTAGTTATTAATTTAAATTAGGTGTAATTTCTCATAAAAATATATAAATTATTAGCTACTTTGTCAAAATTTTATAATATTATTTCTATTTTGAACATGGGTTATTCATTGCAATTTCGCAAATGAAGGGAATATGTAATTTTATTACAAAGTTTATACACGCAATTTTATAATATATTGTCTACCTGAACATGGGTTACTCATTGCAATTTCCGTAAATGAAGGGAATACGTAATTTTAGTGCAATATTTTCACACAAAAAAACAAAAAACAAAAAACAAAAAAACAAAACCAGCGAACAAACAAAAAGAGTAACCAATATACTTCCATAGGAGCAATGACCATACGCCTATTCAAATATCAATAACATTGTTTCTTCAAGTGTAAGTGTGTAACGCTAAATGTAATTATATACTCCAAAAAAATCAAAAATCAAAAACAAACTTATAGTAATGTTTTAATCATAAAATTACTTCGAATAAAAGGGTAATTAATCCATCGAGCAATCAAATAAATAAATAGAAATTTGACTAATCAAATAAACAGAAGGCTAATTTGGTCATTTCAGATAACACCACCACACCAGAACCAGCGTTCCCAGAGACGAGAAGAGAGCAGCGAAATTACGAAACTGACCTTGTAGACGGGGCCGAAGCCTCCGTGGCCGAGCTTGTTGAGCTCGGAGAAGAAATTGGTGGCGATTTCGAGGGAGCTGAGAGCGTAGAAGAGGTCGAACGCCGCGAGGCCTTCGTCGCCGTCGCCTTCGCCGGAGGAGTCGCCGGCGGGGCGGAGTCTCAGCGTCTCCAAGCAGGCGCAGAGATAGGACAGAATCCCCATGAAACCCTCATGCGTCTCCGAGCCCCCGCAACCAGACGCCTGCGATCGGACGGCGGAGATTGAGCCACCGAGACGAGAAAGCGCTGCGAGAGAGAGAGAAATGGAAATGTCAGCCTTTGGACTTTGGAGCTGAGAGAAAGAAGAAAGGAAAGTTTTGGTTTTGGTTTTGTTTTTGTTTTTGTTTATGGTTTGAATCAAGGACTCGTTTTAAAGTCTCTGTTTTCTTATTCAAACTCTCTTGTCTTGTCTTGTCTGGTCTTGTCTCGTCTCTTTTATTTATTTATTTTGTTTTTATTATTTTTCTTTATCTGCTTCGATTGGCTAGACTGTGGAAATGTCACGGTTACCTTAAACCGTTTTTTATAGCCACTTAGACCAACTCCGCCGTATGACCCATTTATAAACGCAAACCCTAATATGCGTTTGTGGTCTCAAAAATCAGCTCCAATCACGTATCATTCTCATATTTAAAATGAATTTTGTGAATAATATAACACTAAATATAATATTGCATTATTCATCAAACTTATTTTGATTTAAGTTTTGTTATTTATAAAATATACCATTAATTTTAAGATATTTTTATTTTTGATATAAATCATAAGTTTTAAGTAAGATTTATATTGATTATTTGGTTTTAATATATTTAATTTTTTGTGTTTAATTTATTTAAAAAAAACTCATCATTTTTAATAATTTAAAATACGTACCTAATTAAATTGTATTTTAATTGTCTAGTAATTTTATTTAGAATTAAATTGTTAAGTAATATATTATTTTAGTTAAAAGAGTCTAATAATAAATAATTTTTATTAAGTTATTGTGAAAGTAAAATATAAGTGGGTCTAATTTATAAAGTTGATAAATATAAGTCTATTACTGAAAATTAATATAATAAGTGATATAAGAAGGAATATACTTAGAATATTAAGGAATATACTTAGAATATTTCATTTGGTGTTAAAAATGATGTAATAGATTGGAGATAAATTACTGTTTGATGTGACACATACTGTATTTTGGTGTTGAAAATGAGAAAATAGGCTGGAGATAGCCTTAAGAACAATTCCATCGCTCTTTATTTTGGCGTTGAATAATGACTTTTGGCGTTAAACAGTGGCTTTTGGGTGACTCTAACCCTGTAACGACCCAAAACTCAAAACGATGTTTTAGTTCCGAAAAATACGGAAAAATTTGAACTTTTAAAATTAAATTACATAATCTAACTTTTAATACCAAGCATGAGGTTCATCAATCATCACCATAACCGAGTGTATTTAGTTTTAAACTTTACAAATTATTGCGGAATATAAAAATTTTTCTTTGCTAACGATTAGCCGGTAGTCTACGTAAAGTCTTACAGGTCGGTCCATATACACTTGTTATTCCAATCGTTGTCGCCTCGCCCTTTCGTTTCCTTTCATATTACCTGCGACACGAGCATACTAGTGAGCAATTAGCCCAGTAAGTAGATTTGATAAATAGGTTGCTAAGTCTGCAGGTAACAAACAACCAAGAGATATCACAACAATTTAACAACAGGGCGGACTCGACAATCGCGTCATCGTAGTCCAAAGAATAAACGTCACTCTTAAACAACCTTGCCCGCGGAGTAGGTTTCAGAACTACGGTGCTGGACCTAAGCGGGATACAATACCTGCAAAAGAGTTGTGACATGGAATGAGATCGGACTCAACGACCCATTAATCTCGACTCAAAAGTCAATCTCATGTTTTGATCTAATCTCACTCAAGTTCACAACTCTCTGACTTAGCTTATAAAAATACGTGTGCACACGATTTACTATTTAAGAATTCTTGATTCTAAAATATTGGGGAGGTCTCGTCAGTCTCACCCCTTCTCTAGACCTCTCGCGGGTCGTTCTAAAACTTATACATATATCTAAACCCTTTCGCGGGTTGTTCTAGAATTTAATACACATTTAAACCCATTCGCGGGTTGTTCTAGAACTTATAAACATTTTAGACCTCTTACGGGTCGTTCTAGAATTTAATACACATCTAAACCTATTCGCGGGTTGTTCTAGAACTTATAAACATTCTAGACCTCTTACGGGTCGTTCTAGAACTAATACAACACTGGACCCTCTGTGGGTCGTTCCGAAACCTCACACAGACAATGGCCCCGTCGGGCGATCTCGGAACCCATCAAGATCGCGGCATACAACACATAGAGAAGAAGGTCGTCTACCGACCTCCTCGAGACCCCTCGGGTCGTTCCGAAACCTCACACATACAATGGCCCCGTCAGGCGATCTCGGAACTGATCAAGATCGCGGCACACAGTAAATGGAAAGGAAGTTCGTCTACCGACCTCCTCGAGACCCCTCAGGTTGTTCCGAAATCTCCCACAAACAATGGCCCCGTCGGGCAATCTCGAAACCGATCAAGATCGCGGCACACATCAAATGGAGAGGAAGGTCGTCTACCGACCTCCTCGAGACCCCTCTGGTCATTCCGAAATCTCACACAGACAATGGCCCCGTCGGACAATCTCGGAACCGATCATGATCGCGGCACACAGCATATAGAGAGGAAGGTTGTCTACTGACTTCCTCGAGACCCCTCGGGTCATTCCGAAATCTTACACAGACAATGGCCCCGTCGGGCGATCTTGGAACTGATCATGATCGCGGCCCTCTTCCGAGCCCTTCAGAAACATACGGTGCTTCTGTAACCCTTGGATTTATATCAGACCGTCCCAAAACTTATGAGTGCCTCCGCTCAGGTTGGGCCTTATTTAAGGCCGTCCATTGAGTCTATCAAGGACGCTCATAGTGACGATGAGAAATCGTTCAACTCGACTCTTCGGACTCTTTGAGCCTAGCTAGAACGTTCACAGCAACGAGGAGGATTCATTCGATTCGACTCCTCGGACTCTTTGAGCCTATCTGGAACGTTCACAACAACGAAGAGGAATCGTTCAACTCGACCCTTCAATCTCCTTGCGTCTCTCCGGAATTTAGCTCATCCTGCAATAAGATCTCAACAACAAACGTTAAGTAGTTTTATGTCTGTGGTCCCATACCCACCGACAGATATGTCATACTAACATAAACACACGCAAGTGGACACGCCCTAAACCAGAACCTGATCCACGAAAGTTGAATAGTTTTATGTCTGTGGTCCCATACCCACCGATAACTAAACATATAAATAAACACACGCACTAGTACACACCTAGATAACACAACATATCATAAACAAACAGGTGAGCGAGGTTGGGCTCGCCCAGACCGGGAGGGGGTGCGCCGGGAAGGGCGAGCGAGTCATGGTCCTCGCGCAGGTCCTGCGGTGAGGCGGCGCTGGCTCATTGCCAGCAAGGTGGCTTGGCGGCTCAGCGTCGCGCGAGGGGCGCCAGAGGAGGGCGGGCTTGTCCAGCGAAGGGAAACGCGGGCATAGCCGGCACAGGGAAAGTGCGGCTGGGCAGCGCGAATCGGGGTGCCGCGCGGCTGGGCGAGGGGCGGAGGAGGCCGGAGCTGGGCGAGCTGCGGCGCGGATCGGGCTTCGCGCGATTGGTAGGCGGTGGCGGCTCGTCGTTGGCAAGAGAGGGAGAAAAGAGAAAGGGAGGGGCTCGGTAGAGGGAGAAAGAAAGAGAGAGTAAGTGAGTGAGAGCTGAAAGGTTTTTTTTTTTTTTTTTTTTTTTTTTTTTTTTTTTTTTTCAGGGGAGTGACGCGCGTGGTGGTGGGAAAAGAATAAGGGGAAACCCTAATGGGTTAAATGGCTTTTGCATTATTATCAATTTGGCCAAAATAATAAAATAATAGGCATAGTTTTTCACAAATTATGAAAATTGCACCATTTGGCATGGATTGAGAAATTAGGTCAAAAATCAATTTTCAATTGAAAATAAAATCTTAACATGTCTCAAATCAAAAATGCAAAAATAATACTATTTGCATTAATAATCATGCACGGTCAAATTTGGCCTTGGTTAAGGTCATTACAAACCCATGCGCCAATTCATCTTTATTTTAGAGTGTGTGTAAACAGTCACATGTTATATATATATATTTTTTAATACTTTATTATATTTATGTTTTGATTCTTTTACCCATTGTTTGACCATCCCATTTTACCCATTTTATTCCATTCCATTCAAATTTTTTTTTTAAACTATTTTTTTAAACTTTTTAAATCCTTATACAATATCTTTAAATCTCAATCATTCATACCACTCGAAATTCGCAAAGTCAAATCCTTCTTACATCATTTTTCCAAACCATTTCAAATCATTTTCAAATTATTTTTTCCATCCCAAAAAATTAGATGGAATGGGCGAAATTATTTCCTCAAACAAGGGGTTAGTTCAACTTTATGTGGGATGATATATCTAAATAGTAGAAAATTAATAAAAAAGTAAATGAATAATGAAAGTAAAAAGAACATCTTTTTAGAGTGAAAATAGAGTATTGGATTGGAGATAAATTACTATTTGATAGTAATATTTATTTTATTTTAGAGTATTTTGTATTGTATTTTAGAGTATTAGATTGGAGATAGCCTAAGGGCTTTATATTTTTAATTTTTGATAAGTTTAATTCCTACTATTAATTTTAATGAAATTAATATTAAAATTACACACATATTATTTGTATTAAGTTTTAATTGCATAAAGTTTGTTTATTTTAATAATTTGCGCCTATAATCATTAGAATTTGAATATTTATTATTAATTTGTAAAATTTTATGAGTTCAAAACGCAAATTGTCAAAAAAAAAAAAACAAAAAAAAAAAAAACAGGAGCTAACTGGCAAAATATCGATTAATTCAGGGACCATTTGTGCCAATTACTCTTTGGCTCTTCGCCAAAAAAAAATTTGTCAAAGAGAAGAGACCATTAATACGAAATTAATGGGTGAAGTAGACAAATACCCAGAATTTATATAACAATAAAAATAAATACCCAAATTTTTGAAGTAATTGAGTTTCTAATCAATTTGTGAATTACTTGCACATACTTTTGGTAACAAAGTGAATTACCACCACTTACCACTGTGTAAGTAATTACATCTTTTGGGTAGTTGGTTACATTTTTCAAAAGATTGGGTAATAACTTACATTAAGTTTTAAAAATTGGGTATTCACTATAATTTCTCGAAATTAATTTGCAGCAAAAAAAAAAAAAAAAAAAAAAAAAGAGTCGAAAATTTCATTTCCATTTTGCCCTCACAAGAATTCAAGAATTACCTCCAGGTTTGGTACCGTATCGTTCTCGGATGAGTCCCTCCTTTTCACCGAACCCGAGCCGCCATTGACGACTCTCCCTTTATTCCTTCCTTCTTCCTCTCCCATTTCCGATCACGGATAATCTTGTTTGCCTAGAAAGAAACGCCGAGAAAGTAACTAAGAAAAAAAAAAAAGAAAATACTGAGAACGTCATCTAGATACAAGATGAGGCCTTCTTTGGAGGTCATCAATATCTCCGCCAGCGCTCAGAAAATCGATGTCGATAATCGGATTTCTCTCCGCTATTACTATCGGATCGCCGATAATATTCTCCGACAGGTTTCGCTTTAATCTCAAGATTATCACTAATCCCGTTTCCTAATTTCATCTCTTTTTTTTTTAAATTTTTTTTCTTCGTAGTTAAGGTTTTTTTTTTTTGTGTGTTTTGTTTGTGAGCTATCCAACAATGTGTGACATTCTTGGTGAAAGTAAAATCTGAGTATTTAATGCCTAGCAAGAAGGCTAGAAGAAGAAGATGAATTCTTAGGTCTAATGAGGGTTTTGGTTGTGACTACACTTTTTGACTATTTTTTATCTTGTTTTTGTTGAGCACTTGCTATGTTAAAAATTAGTGTGGTAATATGAAACTATGAATACTTTAGGGCGTGTTTGCTCGATTAATACGAAATGCCCATACTAATGCACATTTAGTGCAATAACAAACGCTGGTTTAGCTTAAAGAGGTGGTAATTTAGTGGCAGTGGAAAGTAAAGTTGCTTAGTTGCCGATTCCTTTAGGAACTTCGGGTTTTCTGGTGCATCAAATTCGTGCATTTGCGATGATTTCTGTGGCGGTATTGATGCTTCTGTAAGGGAGTAAAGCCGTTGTTGTTAACTCATTGAATTAGTGATTAGATGCTACTGGCGTCACTTGGAGGTGGCTGCCTTCACTAGGAAGGAAGGGATGATAATATCGACGAGAATTTAGCTAGTAGGGCATAGCGTTCGGATTTGGTATGAGTATTTGACTACCAGGAAGTAGCTATACTAGCAGGAGATGATAATATTGACAGAATTTAGCTAACTGGGTATGCCATTCAGATTCGGTTGTGGATCAGTTTTCAACATATGTGGGTTGTGGAATTAGTTTGTATTTGAATGTGTGTAACGTCCTTGGTTTGTCACGTCTAGCAAATCAAAATCAGTTTTTGGAAACTATGCAATGTTTGAAATGATATGTCACATATCCTCTTCTATCCGTGTGTGTGTGTATTCTAAATTGTCTTAAGCACAATCCTGGTGTCATAATAAGAACATTTTTCAGCTTGTAATATGGTTGTATATCACAGGCCCACATCTTTCGACAAGAAAAGAATATCATAGATCTTTATGTAATGCTCCTAAGGTTTTCAAGGTAAGTAACAAATAAAAGCAATTGATATTCCCCCATTTTTTCTGTTTCTTTAACAATCATCATTGATTTATTGCATTTTGTTTTGCTTTAGTTTGGTCTCTGAGACAATACCATGCCATCGAGACTACAGAGCATCTGCTAAAAGCCAAAAAGATTACTTGAGAAGGGTAATATTGTCGTATATATATCGCAGTTCAAAGATTTTGTTTGGAAATACATTTGAGCAAGAACTAATTTTAGTTTCTTGTAGAGATTATTGACTGCCTTAACTGAGCTGGAGGAGTTGAAGCCACTAGTTCAATTGAAGATCAACGAATTAAATAGAAAATATGCATATCAAACCAATGGGTGGACCCAACCGTCTGTTAAGAAACAAAGTATGATAGGATATGATGTTGCCAAGGTACTGCTTGTCCTTCAAGTGATTAGTTGGAAATTGCTTTAATATTTATTATTATTATTATTATTATTATTATTATTATTAGAATTTTTAGAAGTAGCTGCAATCTTGAATTCTATACGTATTTTAAATTGAAGGCATTGCATTTGAGAACTGCAGTTTGCTTCATTTATTGGCACAAGTTATGCTCCTAATGGTATCATTGATCTTACAGCCAGCAAGATCAGCTCTGCGTGAACCCATTTACCAAAATTCAAGGGCTCAGCAGTTGTCTAATTTCAGTAATGTGGAAGGGTTTAAGAAATTGTGAGTGTTTGATATTTCTGTTCGTTTATTGTTTAAAAGCTTAGAGTTGAATGCTTAAGCTACCTGAAAATGTGCAAGCTTTGTATTGACAAATATTCCAATCCAACTTTGTTTGAAGTTTTTTTAGTGCTATTACATCTTCAGTTACTACTCAATGAGATTTTGCTTTAAGTGCATTTGTTTCATTTACTTGGAACACTGAAAATTTGCTGCTTTAGAAATTATGTGTGCAAATGTCATTTTGGAAAATAAAAGGGTATGATTAGTGTCCACTTGATGTGTAAGGCAAAGATCAGTTTGTCACTTTTTTTTATTAGTAATTTGTTGTCGTGGTTTACTTGTATTCTGGGTCAAAGTAGCTTCAGTCATATATATGAATATGATTTCTTTTTTCTTATATGTAGATCTTTGCTATCACGCCCAAAGGATGAAACTCTCTCCAAACATTCTATTTTGGGCCCGAATGGACTTCATGGGCATTGGCAAGCACCTATAAGTGATAAAGGGGTATGATAGTATTTGAGTATATCTTTTAGTTTGATGCAGAGCTAAAGTAATTCTTGGTTTCTTAATGTAGATCCGGTATCCAAGCATTACAGACCTGAGTCCTATTGAAATTCAAAGGTCTGATTCTATTGCCCTGCTATATGTCTTTACCTTTGTTAATGCAAGCTAGTGGCCTTGTTCTGCCCCAAACAAGAGAATATCTTTTCTTTTCTTTTTACTTTGACAAACAGGAAAAAACCAGAATAAGTCGTGATATTGTCAAATTCTTTTTGCTTGAAGTTATGATATAATCTTGCATTTAGTTAAGTTCTTATAAATTAATACATCTGATTATTGCCTGGGATGACAGCCTGCAGCCCGTGAAAGAGGAACTTTCAGTTAGCAAAATCCAAGACTCTTCAAACCAATCAGACCAAGAAAGATTACCTCCAGAGTCAACTCCTACCGAGACTAGGGATGAGAATCAGATTAATCATACTGAGGAAGTTTCCCTTATTTCCTTTGAAACAACAGAAACTCCTGCTTCTGTGGAAATTATCAGACAGCCTTCTCCACCACCTGTACTTGCTGCAGTACAAGATTTGATCCCTGCAGTTTCACCTCAAGTTTCTGAAGCAGAATGCGGTCTGGATACAATTTCAACAGATGAGGCTCTTCGTGCCGAATCTCCTCTGCAATTACACATTGTGAGATTATATAGTTTGCTTTTAGTATATGCTATAGTTATCTGATGCACTTTCTTATGTGGAAATTACAGTGAATACTCAAGTTTCAACACTTAATTTAGAAAAATAATCTAAAATTTAAGTTATGGAAATACCCGGTAATTGAGTATTTACTTGGAATATAAATTAGTAATATTTAGTGTAATTACAATAAACAGATGAAATTCTGTTATAATAATTGATGTAATTACAAGAAATGACTAATTTTCAAATTATTCTAGAATATTGGCTATTTATTTAAATTATGGTGTAATATTTTGGTATTTTCCTAATTCATCCATTCTAATTATATTGTAACTAAAATATGCATTTGCTGTTTCACTATTATATCAATGTCTCATGTTTCTTTTTTGCAGTCTACCACGATGATGGATACCTTTATGAAACTGGCTAAATCAAATACTAATAAAAACTTGGAAACTTGTGGTGTCCTTGCGGGTTCACTTGTAAGTATTTGAAATTTCAGATTGCAGTTTCTGTGTTTAAATCTCTATACTGAACATTTTCAACTTCTGTATTGCAGAAGAACAGAAAATTTTATGTTACAGCACTCATCATTCCCAAACAGGAATCGACCTCAGATTCTGTATGGCTATCCATTTTACTTTCTGCAGAGATCATCTTATTTTCTTTTTCTTTCAAAAAATATATATTACAACAGATATCTTATGGTTTTTATATAAAATTTTACTTTCTGATCAGTGTCAGACCACACATGAAGAGGAAATATTTGAAGTTCAAGATAAGCGATCTCTTTTCCCACTTGGTTGGATTCATGTGAGTTCCATAATATACAATAATGTTCCTTACTTTAGACATCATTGCGTTTCTGTCTTGACATTTCATGCTTATGTCTTTTCATATCGGCCATTGAGATTATTCGACACAGAAAAATCCTAGCTTAAAACTAATAAGAGTAGTACTAGACATACCAACCTATTCGTCATATTATCATTGGTGAGTGTTTATCATCTACTTAGAATGATACCAATCAAAATATGACACTTCAATTACCACATAAGTTGGTATTAAAAAGTTGGTAAAAGAGTTGGTATGTCTAGCATTATTCAACTAATAATGTGGAAGATTTTGCCAATCAGCTCAAAGGGAACAATGTCACTGTATTAGAAATGTATAGACCCTAAATGGAGAAAGACAAATACTGGGTATCAAGTTCCTTGAGTGAATTTTCATTTGGTTCAGTGTTAAAGTGCAAAACCTTACTAATACTGGAAATCAAAAGGCACACCTGGTCTTGTCTTCCATAGTTGAACACTGTGCCAACTTCTGTTTTCTGCATGCAACTTCTGATGTCTTCTGCCAAACCTCCTCCCCTCCCAAAAAATATTATAAACAAAAACAAAAAGAAAACTATTTAATAGAAGCATTAAAGAAATTTCGCAGTGTAAATCTCTTGCTTGCAGCATGAAATTAATCATGTCTTCTGCGTTGTGAAAACTATTGTAAGATATTTCTATTTGTTCCAACCTTTTCTCAAGAAGTATATAGTGGGCAGTGATCTGTAAAAATGAATCTTGGCCAGTGTGTGCCTTGTTTGTATAATGTTTTGATGTCGCGATACAATAGTTGACCTTTTACTGACCAATTACTTGTTATTGTGGCGGACTGTCCAGACTCATCCTACCCAGTCTTGTTTCATGTCCTCCATTGATGTTCACACCCATTATTCGTATCAGGTGCGTTCCTCTTGTATTCAGAAAATAATATGTTTGGCACAATAATAATATTTTTACTTGTTTATTTGTTATGTTTTGTTTTTAAAACTGAAAACTTTTCTGGTTCAAGAGACTAATTTGAGGCCGGGTTGGTGGTGTTCATGTTTGGAGGTGGGAGTGGATCTGAGTGAAACTCTACTTGATTAAGGGTTTGAGTATTTGAAGTTATTATTTTAATCATTACGATCCACACTTTTGGGTTACATAAAAAGAAAAATGACAAGTCCTATGGATTCAAGTTTGTCTGCATTACTGTGTTTTTGGGAACTCACTTTCAATCACCTCTATTTTGCCTTAATGAATTTGGGAAGCTTCTTTTTGTCCCCTTCTGATAAGATGTCTTCCGTTTGTGAGAAACAGTTTTTTTTTTTTTTTCATTAAGCAAGAACTTGAATATGAAACTATGACTAGCTTTTATTGTTGTTTTTGTTAGTGCTCTGTTTCACTTCTTTAAATACCTTGTGTAGATAATGTTGCCAGAATCTGTTGCAATTGTCATGGCCCCAAGAGATACTACAAGGTAAGATCAGCTTGTAGCATTGCTATATATATATTTTTTAATGCTTTGGCTTTGACTGAATGCACCTCGGAAGTAAATACTTCTCTTTTGCTCACTCTTACTCTCCCATTTCTTTTGGTGCGCAGAAACCATGGCATTTTCCGGTTGACAACCCCGGGTGGCATGTCTGTTATTAGACAATGCCAGCAACGCGGATTTCATCCGCATAATCCGCCTCCTGATGGTGGGCCCCTTTACAAGACTTGTACAGATGTTTACATGAACCCGAATCTAAATTTCGATGTCATTGATCTCCGTTGATCGCACCATTCAAACCAACTTTTGTGGTTGATGTCCATTGATGCAATTGTTCATATATATATATTCGTGTGCAATTATTGGATTTCTCATTACGATTGCGGCCCTAACAATGGCCCTAACAATGTCGGAGTACTTGTCTCTCTGTATAGGGAAAAGGTTATATACTGCCAGCTGGCTGTATATCTGTTGCATGTGTAGCTATCACTTGGCCGTCCCTTTGAACTCGAATCGGCTAGAAAAGAGTTGGATCTTTGTGTTTTTCATTGGTTTTAACTACCCAAATGATCCAAGTAGTGAAGTAAAAGCCATTGTATTTTGTGAAGAAAGGCATTATATTCTCCTGTTCAAACTCTTATTGCTTGGCACCAATTAAATGAGAAGATTTACTTGCCCCAGTAATACATGCCCTTACTCAGAGATAGATATACTTTTAAGTTTAAATGTATAGAAAATTCGTGTTTGAATGGTCTAATATCCAAGTAATTCTCGCATTGTGGTTAGTTTACATTTTGATTTTGAATTATTAGTGTTGCTTTGGTCCCATGAAGGTGATTCTCCAAGCAATTTGCATGGGTGTGGTGATAAGGAGGTAGAGTTGGTGAACAAATCATGGCAAGGATTGGAGTGAGATAAAAGTCATCTACCAAATTTCAAAGAGCAAAAGGCAAAAGAAATCGTGGAAAGATATTTTTTTTCTTTTTAACTTTAGTAGGTTTTCCAACTTTTGAATTTGGTTTTGTCACTTTTTTTCACCTCTATTCTCGCATCCTTTTCACTACCACCATCGAAGGCAAACGTTCATGTCTCTTTTTTGCTTGTGCTTGGGTTTCCTAAAAAGCATACTTGGAAAATACTTCTTATCTTTTGAAGCCAAAAAAAAAAAAAAAAAGTGGACCTTGCAAGTAAAAAGGAATGAAGCCTAAATTGCTTTTGATCTCTTATTGTAGACCTTTCTCAGCAATAGAAACATGACATCCCAAAATGGGCTCCCACCACACCCCATTCAATGGAATCATTCCACATGAGATGGTCCTTTGCATTGGGCAAAAAGATGGTGAATGGTGATAATGTCATTTCCATTATTTTAGGGTCCACTTAGATAAGCATCAAAACTGTTCCATCAAATCTAGTAAGCCAAGGTTTTTTCAGAATTGCAAAGATGGTGATATTGCAAAATATGTATTGGTGCTCATCTTGCACGCCTAAGATTCATATCACCGTATATGAGTAATTAGTAAAAGATTTATATCATAATCAACAATGCAACAATTAAGATCTTTAGTTGTTAAATACACTACTACAATGGTGACTGATTGCAATGCCGTGATCTTATTCCATGCTAGCGTGGTTTCTCGCTTTGGCTGTAACTTGTGAAGGGGTGGCAAAAGATTTGCCCTTATTGGGAATGGTTTAATTACAGCAATACCAAGCTGGTGTTTTTTTTTTTTTTGTTTGTCAACATACAGACTATATTATTGTATTTTATTAATAAGTTATTTCCTTATTTATTTTTTGGCATTATTCTAAAATTAGTGATTGTATAAATGATTTTTTTAGTGAACAATATAATGGAGCAATTGATTTAACTACTCTATGGTACTAGAGCCCACTAGCTCACGCGAAAAACCCTAGCTACCAAACAACAATTACCATTCACTAGGGCACCCTAGTCCATACTCCACATGCCGCCCTTGCGCCTAGACCCGTTCGGCCTCGATTTGCTGTTGCATTATTGTGCCAGATCCGCGTCGTTGCACCACCCGACTCATGCCTCCTTGACCTACCTCTGTGCTACAACCTCCAATTTGCGTGCTCCTGGAATTGCCCAAACTAGCCCGTTGGCGTACCATCTAGCTGCTATTTTATGCAATGTTCAAGCCACTTAAACTTGGTTTGCTTAGAACTAGTGAACTCAAATCGCAAACACTGGTGTCCAACCTAAACCTGTGTGCCTCGTCCACACGACATGCCTCAGCCTTGCGAAGCAACCGCAGCCGCTGCTCTAACAACCATCTTAGAAATCCTTGTCTACCAAAAAAGAAAAAAAATAGCCCTACCTCTAGCAAACCCTAGTTTGGCCAACTTTTGATGGATGCAAATCCATCTCATGGCTACCCACGCGTTCCCGCCCTCCTATTCACAGTCCCTTAATCTTATTTCTATAAACCCCCATCGTGTAGTCACACTCACCCATTCACGCAGTCCTTCCATTCTCGCAGTTACCTATTCCCAATCCCACAGTCCAAGCCCTTCTGAGTCAAACTTGTTGTCCCCCACTTCCATTGCCAAATCCGCCAATGTCCACAACATGCTCACTGAATTCAAAAATAACATCCATAAACTCAACTCAAATTAGTCTTTGCGTCCTTTCACCTAGTAGCGATGTTGAACCTATTCTCACACTCAAGCACATAAGGATTCGCATTGGCAGTTAGTAATGTTCGATTGATTATTTGATGCTCTGTTTCGTAATGGTAATTGGGATTTGGTTTCATTGGATGATGTTTAGAATCTTGTTGGATGCCAGTGGATGTATCACGTTAAACACAAACATGACGGGACAGTTGATCGTTTCAAAGCTCGTCTTATGGCTAAGGGATTTCATCAATGACCAGGTCGATCTTGATTTTCATGAATTGTTTGGCCTCGTGCTAAACCCATAAATTTATGACTTGTATTAGCCTTGTGTTGCCTCGAGGGTGGTCTCTTCATAGACTTGACATCAACGATATGTTTCTTTATGGTACTCTTGACGAGGATGTGTATATGCTCAACCACCGGGCTATGTTGACCCTAGTTTTTTGTCTTATATTTGCAAAAGGAAGAATTTTAAAATATAGCCATTCTTGATGCTACTTAATAATCTATGCCTCAAGTGGTGTGCTCTCTTTATTTCCACTCTATGTTTGTAGTAAATTTTGGGGTATAAATTAAAAGTGCAACACACATGGGGCATAGATTATCATTGTACCAAGAATGGGGCATTTGTCAAAATCTCCATTTGCAAAATCAAGAAGGCTATTTATGGCCTCAAGCAAGCGCCCCGGGCTTTGGTATAATGAGCTTTGCCAATTTCTTCTCAATGTTGGCTTTGTAAACTCCAATTCAAATACCTCACTATTCATTTTCTCTCGAGGTAACTTGACTGCTTATCTTATGGTGTATATAGATGATTTGATTCTTACTAGCAGTAATGATCGACTTCTCGACTAGTTTGTGAAGCAACTAGCCTCGCAATTTTTAATAATTTGGGCTCGCTCTTCTATTTCCTCGACATTAACAGTCACCCCATGCGTCTTGACTATTTTTGACTCAATGCAATTATCTTACTAAGGTCCTTACTAAGTTTAACAATTAACATGCTTGATTCCAAACCAGTCTAGGCACTGCTAGCAACTTTTGCATCGCTTACACTGCATGATGGAGTTCCACTTACAATTCTCCTCTTTACCACCAAAATTGCTGGTAGCTTGTAGTATCTCCTTATCAGTTCCTCGGATAATGCCTTTGCAATCAACAGTTGTCTCGATTTATGCATCCCTTATCTGCTCTCCATTGGGTGCTATCAAACGCCTACTACGCTATTAGTCATACAACTATCACCTATGCAATCATTAACTTGTTGTGCTATCCCTAAACCACCATCTCGTCTTCACATATGTGACCTCTCCTTCAAGATTGACGTCTCTGATGAATCATCATCTTGAGGGGGTCTATTAGTATAACGACTACATTGTTGTAGATATGAGCAAAAACCTAAGATAACCATAAAGCACCATCTCGTGTTCGATTACGTAACCAATCCTTTTGACATCTATCATCATCTAGAGAGGGCCTATAAGTATAACGACTATATTGTTATAATTTATGAGAAAGAACCTTTAAAAGCCCCAGGCGCGTTTTGAAAAAATATCAAATCAAACATTATGTTTTCTATAACACTCAAATACACCATGTATTTGTTAAAGTAGATCATACATACACTTTTGTTTTTCAAAAATACCTAAAATAACCTACTATTTTCTATAATGAGTCATAAATATACCTTGTGTAGATTCATTTAGTACAAAATGTAAATACCAATTTTTAATACGTAATTTAAATTAATATCTAATTTTTTTTTAAAAATATAACAAATTACATAAGTGCTTTAATTACTTACATAGTGGTAGTTGGTTACCAACTTAATTACCAAAAGCATGTGCAAATAATTAACGAATTTGTTAGTTACTTAATTAATTCAAAATTTTGAATATTTATTTTTATTATTGTGTTAATTTTGGTTATTTTCTTACTTTACCCTATAAAAATTTACTCCTAAATTTGAAATGTTAAACAATTTTTTACAAATATATTATGATTTTTTTTGTCATAAAATTCTTCACACGTGTTATTGCTATTTTTTTCAATATTTTAACGTTTATTATTTTTGGAAAAACTCATTCCATTTGGACCCATTTTTACAACTCACCCTTCTCATATATATATATATATATATATATATATTTTGTGAACAATTCATTAAACTCCTATACTTTATTTTGTTATTTTTATTTTTTTTTGTTAGAATAGACCTGTCTCTGAATGAGAACAATATTAGCTCGTCCACGTACGCATTATTTTCACACATGGCAAGTTGGCAAAATTGTAGAACAATTCAAGGCTATTGGGGTCTAACTATACTCTCCAAAAGAAGACAATTTGCCTCTCTTCTCTATCCAATCCCATGCTTCACCATTTGTGATTTGCCTGTCATGTCCTAGATTTGGAATTTGGGATTCTTAAGTCTTAACCTTGTTTTAATTATTAATGTACTTGTTTTACTATACATACAGCTGAGGCTGACACTGGTCACTAAAACTCGACCAAGGTCATGTTGTGTAAATATGGCGGAGTCAGATTTTATTTTTATTTTTTAAGACTATAGTGTAATATGTGATAAAATTTTACATCATTAGATTCTAAATTCAATGTTTATATGTTTACTATTGTTAAAAAAAAAATCAATTAACCATCAAATTTTATTAATAGATGGATCATAAAAAAACATGTAGAGAAATATCAATACCCTAGCTTTTGCAAATGTTTGCTTGATATATTGAACTTTTAAAATCCAAGCTAAAAATTGATTAGAAGCATATTGTGATTGAAACTTTCTAAAAAATAAGGAACAAAAGACAAAACTAAAATTGCCTTAACAATATTTCATATTAATTCATTAATGTACCAATTAAATAAATCAATAGTGTGATTAAACTTTCTTATGTATTGAGTATTTATGCAAAGCACGTGTTGAAAGCGGGGTCTTCTCCGCAATTTTCGTAAATTTTGTTTCCAAGTCCAAAAGTGGCATATCTTCTCTTTGCTTTAACATTTGCTTTGGGATGAGAGAGAGAGCGGTTAAACTTTTTGACTTATCAAAAGTCAATTACAATTGATTTGCTTATCAGATATTGTCCCCAAAATGAAATACTGATTTGGATATCACTAGATTAACATGCTCTTTTTTCTTTTTTTTGTAAATAGGTTGAAGATTAATTTGTGAGCGTTATTGTGAATAATATGTACTTCTTTTATTTTTTCTCTGCTAAATTAATACTCATGTACTTCTGTTATTGCATGTACTCTTATAGGAGTTGAAAGTTTACACTAGTCCTGTAATTAGGGAAGGGCGGATATAAGACTTGTGCTCCCGTTTCACCTAAAAAAGGGTCGCGACTCGTTTTTTAGGGGAATCAAGACTTGCCCCCGCCCGTTTTTTCATTTTGAATTTTTTTATATATTTTTTTTGGGCTATTAGATAGAGATAAATGAAAAAAAATTCAATGTAACGGACAAGAAAATAAACAAAAAAGTGTATATTTTAAAAAGTGGTCCTTGAACTATTATATTTGTACACTTTAAACCCCAAATTTTAAAGTGCATACTTTGTTACCCCTAAAATTTCATAATTGTATAAAAAATAGTCCTTGAAATTTTTTGGTGACTTTTTTTTTCAGCTAAAATTAATCATTATAGGAATAGGATAACATTTAATGGTGATACAATATAGAGTCGATTAGCTAAATAAAGAATTTTCTATACGGTCTTTTTAAATTTTGGCCCTTGTTTCGAAAAATTAAGATATAATGCATGGATGAACTTTATACCTTATAATTACTTGATGGTTATTTTCTTAATAATTAACTATATTTTTAAATCACCTAAGCAAAATGTTCATTTCTTATAATTTTCTGACAATATATTATAATAATCAACAGTATACATTTTCAACCAACATTTGACTATAGCACTTTAACCAAGTATAGGTTTTAAGTAAAATTTTGGTTTGAAAAGCTCAATCCTTGAATTTTTAATTAATATTTAATTTGATTATATAACATGTTACCTTCAAATGTTAGCCACATATATGTTTATTATAATCGTTCACTTTATTCCCAAAAAAAAAAATGTTCAGAGGCAATATATAACACATTTTCAAGTTTTGTTTAAAATATTACAAGTTCAATAGTAATAAATGAGAGGCTATTTCTAAAAAAAATCTTTAAAAAATATATTTTTAAGTAAATAACTATATTCAAAGTCTGGTTTAGAAATATGGTCACTTTTCAAAATTATAAGAGAAATTATTATCTGAATTCTGCTAAATATTTTACTCCAAGTTTTATGTTAAATTTTGTTATCAATTATGTACAATTTTTATTTTATTTTTTAAACTTCAACTATTATTTTAAAACTCACTTCTAAAAATGCTATTTAGCTAACACACCAAAAAAAAAAAAACAACAAAAAAATCACACACCCACCAAGCAATTAAAGAGTTGCCCCAAACTACCGCACTCTTTGAATTTATCACAATTGTCAATATAGAATTCAGGGACGATCTTGGAGTTTGATATATATATATATTTGGAGCACGATATAATGCTACATAGCAATTAAAAAGTTCTAGGAAATGTCAAACAAATCCTTCTCAAGCAATCTAGTATTGTATAATTATTGGGTTCTAAGAAGGAAACACTCAACCTATAAATATCCCCACCTCAATAATTGCCTTAATTATATATCTAACAAAATTAATTAGAAGATTACATATGTTTGCAAATAATACGCAGTTCATCTCCTTAAAATTAATATTTTTCAAAGGGCTATTAATTTATTATAAACCTAATAAAGATGAAAATCTTGCTACCCCACCATGGAAATCTAGGGTCTCATTATACACTAATCTCCAAAATTTCCTTGCTTTGAGGGTTAAAAGGTTTATTTATTATATATATATATATTAAATATACTTTTCAGGAAAAGCCTAGTAGTAGTACTACTACTACTACCCTCGTCACATAAAGTATTAAATAAAATGAAAAAGCTTAATATCATTTGGGTGTGCAAGATAGGAGGCAATTATCGGGCAGAGATTCAAGGAAATAGCATGAATTTAATCAACCAATTATGTTATTGTTTACTAATTCAAACAGCATCAGTTAAAAAAAAAAAGAAAAAAAAAAGAAAGAGGAGTGGTGCATGACTTTTCAATTAGTGGAGCCATTCAAGCATTGAGCCCTATTGGCCATTGCCCATTGCCTATATATGGATCAAACACCTGTTGAAATGGAACTATGGGCTAATAAATATAGGTTTAAAATTTTGTTTTGAATAGTGATCTTAAGATTAGATTTGGTTTGTTGGTGGGTTTCTTTCATCTGATGGAATGTGACACGATCAATGAATAAGATTTGATCACCACAAGAGTTTCAAAATTCATTGGATTTATATTTATTTTTGGGGTTGAGAAGGTATATATCTAATCCACTTTTTGGCTCAATCATGTGCCCTTCGACTCTCTTATGCACACAACAAATTTAGATACATGAATAATCAATTTCATGCCCTTTAAAAGAAATGGAAAATGGAATCAAATGACCAGATTTTAAACATCGTTTTTAAGTCAATGTTCTTTTTTTTTTTTTTTTGGGAATGCATTTATATAGCATTTTAAAGTAATAGAATACTCAACTAAAATAGTTATAAATCAACAAAGTATCATGTAAATAATATACAAGTTTAGCGTAAGAACTAGACGTGTAGTACAAGTTTCTTAAAAAAAAAAGAAAAAAAAAAAGAAGAAATAATAGTTAGGAGACTCTTTTTTTCTTTTCTTTTACATTAGTGGCAATCCAACTAGTGTATATTGTCATTAAAAAGAAAAAAACAAAATATCTTCTTAACTACTATAAGCATTAATGTCGCTCTTTTGTCTTTTGTTTTTAAATTATACAGCGAATACCTAGTTGTAACTTGTACTCGGTGGTTGTTTTGCTAATCAATCTTTGACTAAGCAATTGTCAAACTTGAGAAATATTTCTTAACAACCTACCTGAGGTTTAATATTAATTTCCAGGCCTTATATAGACTTGCTAACTACAAAGCTGATCTAATAGATAGTAAATGTTTTTTTTTCTTTTCTTTCTTTTTTTTTTTTTCTGGCAGAGATTAGTAGATGTCATGTTGGTGTGGTGCAGCAATGTGATTTCCTAAATCAACTAAAAGGAATGCTTCAAAGAAAATGACAGATATGTTTTCTTTGAAAGATTTTAAAGGAAACCTAAGGAGAGAAATAAAGTATGCATTTAGAATCCAAGTTGCCTTTCAATAATGTAAGAGAATATAAAAAAGGAAAATAAAAAATATTCAAAAAAAAAAAAAAACGCACATAGACAATAATCAATGAGATTCACTGAGGTAGTGGGACATGAAATCAAAAAAATTTTGCTTGGGTTTTTCCCTTAGCTTAGAACCTAAGGTCATGGCATAAAAAGGAAGTGAAATTCATTATGATATATGGTGTGTAAATTGCCAACAATAATTAGAATTTTTATGATACAGAATTTAGCTTAAAATAAAAAAATTAAAATGATCATATAGTCAAGTACCACAAAGAGCCAACAAAGAAAGTAGATGGGATTGGAACAAAGATTAAAAAAAAAAAAAACATAATAAATGTGTTAAATTTAAAATCTTGAGATAACATAATTTTGCTAACCTCAATTTACTTTTTGGAAGACTTTGTGGGCAATTTTAAAAATAAGAAGGGTCTTTATATAGTACTCCACTTATTAGTGTGTTAATGTAACACCATAAAAAAGTGTTGTAACGATATAAAAGTATGATGTAACGATTATTATATATCTATTACATCAACTATTTATATCGTTATTACAGAATTAGAGAAATAAGAAAATGTTCCTTTGAGTTGTTAGGATGGCTACTTCACTTGTCCTACTCAATTAAGATAGGAACTAAAGACCAATGTGACTCTCTACATTAATAGATAACCCTCTTTATAATATTCCTTCCAACCCTTCCAAAACAACACTACAAATTATAAATTCATGCACACTCAGCTACCTCACTTTTCTATTTTTCGTCTAAAAAAATTATTATTATATCCCATTTTTTGGCTAATATATATATATATAAAATATGTAACAAGTGGTGTATCATTTTCCTTGTGCAGTGAGTAAAAACTTTTTTGAATTTCTTTTTTCCTTTTCTTTTCTTGCAGTGAAGTTTTCCTTTGAGCTTGGTGATCAGGTTTAACCAATTCTCTGTCTCTCTCCTCTCCACAATCAATTTTGCTTAATAAAACAGCCTAACCTGAACTGTTTTCAGAACTGCCCATTTACTTATTTTGAGCCCTTATTTAGCATTGTGTCCATATATTTTTTTTTATATAATAATTATTTTCTTTCATTCTCTTTTGTTTCTGTTCTCTGAGCAGACAACAATAATAGAGAAAGAGACCATTTCTTTTTTGCCTCATTGTCCTTATTTTCACCAAGAGGATATTCAACCACCTCTGGTACCTGGATTTTCTCAGAATCATGATCACTTCAGTCGCAGGTCACAGACCCTAGAAATCTGTGAACCAAAGCAAAAAAAAAAAAAAAAAGCTGTTACTCTTGATTCTTATTGTCTCATTTGTTGCTCCTCTGAAGATTCAACTAACTCTGTCTCTCTCTCTCTCTCTGTACCTCTTTGTTGACTTTCAAGTCTAACCATCAATTCATTTCTTGTTACCCTTTTGAAAAGGCCTCAAATTTCCTTCTTCTCAGCCATCATGTTTGAAGAACGATCCTTAACACTTGTCCCAACTTGAATCAAACTAGTCTTTTTTTTTTTCTTTTCTTTTATCTTTTCTTTCATTGAGGGAACTAAAATTTTAACTAGGCTTCTTTTCCTTATTTTTCATTTCATATCCTCTTTGTGCCAATTTTGCATAGCTTTTTATCATCTGGGGTTTTTTTTCAAAAAAAAAAAAACTAAATATGTGCTCAGAAACTAGCTCACCACGGCTATCTTTCTCCAATGATGTTGGCCAAACAGATGTTTTGCCACTCCAAGACCAGAGAAGAGACACATCACTTTTGGAGCCTGAGTTGTGACTTTGAGTTCAGCTTCAATAGTAGCTTCTCAGCCCAAGAATCTTCCTCAGCAGATGAGCTCTTCTCTCATGGAATAATCCTCCCAACCCAACCCAGAGAGAGACCCAACAACACTCCAAACTCTCTCCCTCCTCTTCCCACCTTCCCCGAGAATCCCAAGAGACAAAAGCCAAAGCCAAAACCAACCACAACCACAGTTTTGAGTTCAGATAGTCATAACAACTTGGACAAGCAGATCAAGCCTCAGTCAAAGGGCCAGTTTGGTAATGTTCCTATCTTCTGCAATAATCCGCAGGTCAAATTAATATTCTTTCTATTTTTTTTTTTTTTACAAGTACAATAATTTTCTTATAAAATTTTATTGGTGGCACAACTAACAACTTTTTTCGTACAGCGCAGCAATGCCAAACTGGCTCAAAGTCCTTTTGGGGGACTTTCAAGAGAAGTAGCAGTTTGAACTGTGAGAACAAGAGAGGTCTTCTCTGCTCGTTGCCTCTTCTCTCAAGAAGCAACTCAACTGGCTCAGTCACAAATCAGAAGAGAAATAGTTTCAAGGAAGCTAACAAAAACAATACTAATCCCCAGAAGCAACCTTTGATTTCCATGGCAAGATCATCATCATCATCTTCTTCTTCTTCATTATCCAACTCCTACTCAATGCTTCAGAAGCCTCCATTGAAGAAGAGCTATGGAGGGTCTCATGGCAATGGTGTTAGGATTATTCCTGTTATCAATTTACCACCTCCATATATCTCCAAAGGGACTGCAAAGTTCTTTGGCTTGGGCTCATTTTTACAGCATGGTCAAGAGAGAAAGAGTAAGAAATGACTCTGGTTGATTTTCTGAGGTGGGAAATCTTGGGGACTTTTGATTTTAGCTCTCTTATATAGTTGGGTTTTTTGTTTTTTGTTTTTTTTTTGTTTTCTAAAGTTATTGATCCATGTTCTTTATTTAGTTTTCTTGTTTGGGTTAGATCATACAACATGGTAAGCTTGTAAGGAAATGTCAATTTGTTGAGGTAAAATGTAAGAGATTACTATTGCATTATTGTACAGTTAAAAAAGAAAAAAAAAAAAAAAAGAAAGAGGTTTTGCAATGAAATCAGTTAGAAGGGCTTGGAAGGTTCATTGCATATTCAAATGCCACAAGCATAGGAGACACAGAAACAAGATACCTATAATAAAGGGTTTGTCCCATTCTTGTTCTCATTTTTGATATTTCTCTTTCATTTTGAGAGATTGGCTTTTCTTTTTAATCTCAAGATTGCTTTTTCTTCCTCGCTATGGTTTTAGGCCATTATATGTCAATATCTACTTTTGAATGGCTTGTTTGTTTCTTCATGTGATAAGATGCTATTTTAATTGACTAGCCATTTTGTTTGCAATTGCAAGATCAAAGATCCTAACTTTTTTTCTGGCATATATAAAGTGTCTCTAATTCAATGGAGTTTGGAAATAAACTACTTCACCTTTTAAAAAAATTCTTGTCTTTATTAACTTTTTTCCTCTTTTTTTCCCCTTCTACATTTATAGTGCTCATTTAATTGGTTGAAAAACAAGGACCATGTCTTGTGGTTGTTCTTTTGTAATAGCTTTTTATATTAATTTTGGTCACAAGTTGGAGAAGTCTTAGTACATTGCTTTCATTGTTGGAAATTTGGAATTGTTCAATTTGTACGTTTTCACTTCTACATTATTTCAATGGTGATATGGGCATGACATGACTTTGTCTTTGGCCAATATTAGTGACAAGTCATGTTTAAAAAAAAAAACCATTTACGTGGCTTTCATCTCCCACGAGAAAACAATTATTCTTGTAAATTTTTCTCTAATTTTATGTTAATCTAAAATAATTTATTAGCTGGGATGAAGACAAAACTCTAAATGTTTAAAATAATGATTCTGCTAATGACTATGAAATGAATGCTGGCATAATAATGCTCATGCAAGCAAAGAAAAATTGGTACCGGTGTCATGCACTATAAGTGCAGTCTTATTCTTCTAAATTTGGCATAATCTTGGATAAGTTGGCTTTTTATTTTGAGATTTTTAAGGATTTAACCAAATTTTTTGACTAATTTTTTAGGAATGAGCCCTAGTTTCATGAAATTAATTATTGGGCCTATTAGCAAAATGACCTGTTAAAATAACATCTTTTAAGAAAATGGCCCAACTATTCAAAAATTAAGTTATTAGCCTCAAGCCCATGTGGACTGTCCAAAATACTCTTATTTGCCCAAATTTTATTACAATCTGTAACAAATATTGTTACGGATTGTAACAATACTTGTTACGACATGTAACAAATATTGTTACGGATTGTAACAATACTTGTTACGACATGTAACAAATATTGATACAAATCGTAACAAAAAAAAGTGTGATAAAAATGAGATATTTCACCCAAAATTTGTTATAATATGTAACAAACATTGTTACGGATTGTAACAATATTTGTTACAACAAGTAACAAATATTGATACAAATCGTAACAGACAAATGTGTGATAAAAATTAGATTTTTTGTTTTATATATGTATCAGAAATTGTTACCTATTGTAACAAAAATTGTTACAGTCTGTAACAATATTTGTTACAGATTGTAACAAAATTTGGACAAACAAGGGTATTTTGGACAGTCTGAATGTATGTGAATGGATCTGGAGGCTAATAACTTAATTATGACAAACTCAGGTCAATTCCTTAAAACTAAAGCTAAAAACAGGCCATTTAGCTAAAAATCTCTTAATTATTTAGCCTTAACATACGTGTAACATAATATGGTATATGTATTTTACACGTGTAACATATTATATTACAGCTAAATCCTTAATTTTGAGATTCTATGGCTAAATCCTTTAAATTTTTCCTTTAAAATTGTTAATTTCTTAATTAACCCTATTTTTTATGAGGCTTCTTCTTTCAGAGTTGGTGGTTTGGCATTCCGGATTATTTGGCTTCGTTAGCTTATTGGGATCATGTTAATTTATCCTACTATAGGTTCTTATTTCATTAGTCATGGATTATGGATTATGCACTCTTTTTATTTTTTATTTTATTTTTGTTTTGCTAGTTGTGTTTTATTAGAGAAAGGTTCTATCGATGCACCATTCTCATAATTAGACCTGATAAGACTGTTTTATTTGCTTTTGTTGATTTTATAGTTGCCCGTTTAGGGTTGTATCTTTTGGAATAGTGTATTATTTTTCATTGTTTTCTAATGGTTTAAGAGCCTATTTGTATCAGGGCTCTCCTTTTTTTTTTTAATTTAAGAAAATACGCCACTAAACTCAAAATGAAAAATTGGGAATTTTAGTATCAATTTCAAGTTGAAATTTGATTCCTAACATGTCTAAAAATTCAAAAACGCACAATTAATATAATTTACACTAATGTTTATTCATGGTTGAAAGCTAGCCAGATTTGACGAAACTAGTCAATTTCTTTCAAGATAATCGTAACCAAGATATTATTACAAGCAATTAGTCTCAAACATAAATTAAATACTTGTAATGGTGGTCTTGGTTCAGGCCATTACAAAGAGGCCAATAGCTAGTTTCTAAATTTTTTAAAATGTTAGCCATTTTCTTGAAATATGGCTTCGAAAATAACCAAATAACGAATAGACTCAAATAAATATTGAACATTTATTTAAGAGTTAAATACTTATCTAATTATTAGATATTTACACACCATTTGAGGTTATTAAATGGCACTAAGAATGACATTGTTTTGTAATTCCTCAAATTTTGGTAGTTAGTCTATTTTTTAGATCATATTCAAAAAATGTCCACAATTTTTTTTAATTAGGTGAATGACCCGTTTTTTGGTAAGTAGACAAATTACTATAGTGAATAAACGAAATAACAGCCATTGTTAGTTGATATCTTATCTTCTAACTATGTTAAATAATTCATATACCATAAACGAATTTTTGGTAAATTGGCAGATTACTATGGTAAGTGGACGAAATATGGTCATTTTTAGCTAGTAATTTGTCTATTAACCATGATGAATAATCAAATACCGAAAATGAACATTTACCTAAAAAAAAAAAAGTTATCAACATTTTTTTAAATAAGTTAAAAAATAAGGCATTTAGCTGCAAACCCCTTTTAACTATTCATGAAGCAAACACATAATTGTTTAAAAAAACTATTGCATAAAATTCAATTTTCTAAAATTTGAGTGGGCATATACAAAAAATTTATTTTGTTATGGGGTAAACTCATAATTTTTTTTAAAAAATTAGTATAAAATTTAATTTTAAAAATATTTGAGTGTTGTCCCTAGTGTTGTTTGCGCCAATCACGAAATGACAACTCATTCACTCTTAATATTTTTATTTAAAATTTTATTTATTTTACCAATAACTTTTGTCAATTGAATGAGTGTAGAAATATGATCAAAGAACAGCATTGTGTAGAGCAGATTTCCATTCCTCATCTTCACCCACCTATAAACTTTGTCAGTATAGACACTTCGCTCACCTAATTCACTAACTTTAAGTGTTGCAGTGTCGCACTTGATGCCCTCCAAACACCTTCATTGCTCATCTTCCTTTTTTTTTTTTTTTGGAGAAGAGATTTGTGAAGTTCTTGGACTGTTCATCATAATTAACCAATACTTTGAAGGAAAATCGTAGGAAATAGCCAAAAAAAAAATTACGTTTTTAAAATACAGTCTATGTTTAAAAATACGAATTGTATAATAAAAAAGTGTCATACAAAATATAACATATCTGTAAATATTTGTAAGATATTATTTAATACTTCAAAAAATAATGAATAAAACTTGAAGTGCTACAAAATATTTTACAAATATTTACAGATATGTTATATTTTGTGTGACACTTTTCTGTTATACAATCCGTAACATGGCTATTTTTTTAATTTTTTGAAACATAAACTATCATTTAAAACAAACATTTAATTTTGGCTTATTTTTGTAACTCACTCTACTTTGAACGAGGAATGAACTTCTATCCGCAAGAAAGATGACTCTTTGGTTGAAGCTATCTGATCAAAATCACCTTTTAGAGGTTGGTTGGAAAATTGCATCAATATTATACATATATAAATCATCATATAATAAAACCTCTACAAATTAATTACGTTATGAACATGAAAATTTATTGATTAGGAATATTTATTAATCAAGAAAATTATCACTTAACAGATAAATTATTAAATTTTTAATTTATTTGAGGTATTGTTTTGTTATTTATCCGAATATGCGTTACATGACTTTATATAAATCGTTTCCAAAATGTTATCATAATTTCACGTATTTATTAATTAGGCAAATTCCATCGACATTTACTTTGAGGAAAATAAAACAAACAGTACTACACGTATTCAGTTTATTAATTTATATTTCGAATGGTTGTTGAGGGTTTTATTTATAGTGTATTATAAAATTATTATATTAATACGTTTGCCCGAGTCGACCGAAATCGGAAAAAATAATATTTAATTCATATTATTAATGTATGAGATTATCTTATAAATCACTTTTTTAATGAGCGACGTTGGACAACATATTTCGTCTGTCTTTCTGAGTAACCCAACCCAATTTGAATGTAAATTAGCTTTCGCGTCGTTGGTGGTGCATGTCATTTATTTTATAATTATCGTACCAAATTAAACTTCATAATTTTAAGCTACATGATAACACAGTGGTAGGAAGAGTCAATCTAGGGAGACCTAGAATCAATTTTCTTTCGAGCTCTGATTATTAAAGTAAATGGTGGTTTGTGAAATTGACAAAAAGCTTGAATAATAAAGTGAAATGCAATATTAATAACAAAAAATGAAAAAGGTTTTTTTTTTTCAGACAACAATCTGAACAAACAAGCTCGTTCCATAAATGAATTTAAAAATTGTCAGAAACTACAAAAACTATCCAAATATTCACTCGAGAACTACGAAATTTGGTCCTAAATTTGGTCCTAAATTCACGTGTGACTAAGTGAATATGTGAATAGTTTTTTTTGCAGTTTTTAAGTGAATATTTGACCCTTTTTTTAGTTTTTGCAATTTCTAAGTAAATTTATGAAATTTTTTGTAATGTCTACCTAATTTTAAAGCGTTACGCCATAAACTAGCCTAGATTTTTTATTTTTTAAAAACGCAATTTTAGTACAAACTTGAGGTTACATATTCTTGATGTAGTCAAGACTTAAAAAAATTTCTTGCATACAATAAAATGTGAATTTAATTCGTAACACATTCTAGTCTAACGATGAAATTAGGCTTAAAGATGTTGTTACTTTGAGGAAATTTTTTTCTTATAATACCTCAAAAATTTATTTATTGAGGTAGTATTCTTAAATATAAAGTGATAAAGTCAAAGAACTTAAATAAGTAAGTCATACGATAAAGACGATCTGAATTGGAAACGAAAACGAATTGAAACTTATTACATGAAATTCATAAAATAATGACAAGCCTTCACATTGCCCGGTTGTCCAGTTATCACTTGAAAAATGTTCAGAAATAAAAGAATGAGCTAAAAACCACCCAACAAGCAAGCCTCATGCACATAAGTAATGATGTGCTTATGTAACATGTACCATAACTATTTTTTTTAAACATTTGTTCGTTCGTTCATTAGAGTGCATGGTGTCATATCTAAGCTATCGGTACCTATTAGGACGTCAGTTTATTTGGAACTATGTTAAATATGTCATGGCACCATCGTACGGTACAGTCATACTTTTGTTCTTTCGTTTTTTCATCCCAAGTGCGGATTGGTTGCCGTCCCTCCATCCACTAAAACCAAGACATTACGTCCCCGCATGAGAGATAATGGTAGCCGCGAGCATCTCGGCTCCTGACAAACGACACATTGAGAAATAGCGCTTAGATCTAAAAATCCAGCTATCTGTGCCTAGTTCATCGAACATGGGCATCTCCAACTCCCGCTTGCGCGCCTTGCCGATCGGTCCATTGCCACTGCCGTTGTCACGGACTCCAACTCCCCGACCCTTGACGTGTCCTTCAGCTTCGAGGAGGACGTTCTTCCACCGTTGTTGCTCCAGTACTCGCGTTAAGTTTACTCAATATTGTCGAGACTTGTTGGCGAAAATCACCGCGAACATTTGAGGTCTCTTTGCGGAGGTCCCTTCTCATGTGCTCCAACGCCCATTGAAGCTCCACCCGCAGGGCACTGAGCATTGAGCTGAATTGTTCCTCCATCGAAGAAATACGTCGATGGTCGGTAAAGTCATCTTCAGCCCCGTCATCAGATGCTCTAATAACAAATGTTATACACACGCACCCACAACCAAATAAAGAAAGGGCACAAGCAAGATATAATCAAGGATTGATCAAAGAAACTTGTGTACCGATAGGGAAATCTGCAAAAATGGAGTACAACAAATACAAGGATAATGGAAGGTATTCGCGAGACCTTGTCTTCTTCCTTTTCTTCTTGGGTCACTCCTCATCTTTTATTCTCTTAGCTCACCCTATTGGTGTAACTAGTTGCTAACTAAGCATAACAAAATTCCCTCCCCTTGGTCACCTTATCAAATCTATCATGAATAAGTACAAAACAAGAGGCCAAATGACTTAATTCTATTTAATTAAGTACAAGGGTTGACGGGTCAGCGGGTTTGGATCGACGGGCATAGGTGAACCAAATCGGGTGCTTATCACATTCCCAATCAGCTGCTGCAATACCAGGTCTTCGTGTTTTGTGTTGTAAGGAATGGCAATAAGTAGAAAAATATAGGTTATGGTCTGAAACTCCTTTCCTTTGGGTAGATTAGCCATTGTTAGTAGTTTGACTACTTTGTGGAGTGAAAATTGTCCATCTGGTAAAAAGAATTACCTATCTAACTCTTGCTTGGGCATGCCAGCATAAAGTCTCTAGACCGTCATATTTATCTTTTAGAATTAAAAATATAAATATGACGACTCTGCAGTTCCTCGCCAGAGTCACAAACAAGAAAAGAGAATAAACAAATGAACAAGTTCTAAACCAAAAACAAAAAGAAAACAACACTCTGCTTAGAAAATCTGGAGTAAAACAGGATAAATCGTACTATAAATTATGAAATACAAAGACAGCCTACAGATTAGTAGAAAAAAATTTCGCTGAACCATGAAAAGTGCAAAAATAGCACATATTCTGTACATAAGACGGATATCTCACCGGTAGTTTTAACTCTCTAAGACTACATTCTTGGCAACGATCTTGAGACCATGGAAAAGATTATCTTTTCAAGGACTTCTACTAGCCGATGTTGTCTTGTATCGTATTCGTGTCTTAACTCGTATCGGAATTGCAGGGAAACAAAAGCGAGCTAACATGTTTCCTACAAGGAAAATTTAAATTGCCTATACAAAGTATCTACAAAATAATATGTAAACATTCCTCTCAAGAAAAGAAGAAATCCGTAGTTAATGCGAGGTAGAGCAGTCGGGATTTGTTGTCTCACTCATCTTGATCACTCGGGTGTTATATGATCCACAAGACCCACATTTGTGGTACAGCCAGTGGAAACGGGCGGTACCCTTCCGGTCACAGTCATTACAGAGTATATCCTGAATCGGCGGACAAAAATTTAGTCAGTACGACACGAACCAAAACAGAGAAGACAACAAAAGAGCAGGCACAAACAACTTGAGAGGAAACAGCAAGACTCAATGAAGTTGAATGACCAAAAAAAGCCTCACAAATCATCCCAAAGATAAGAGAGCGAATGAATTTGAAGCAAATAACTGGGCATATCACCAAGACCGTTCCAAAGTGGCCATTGTCAAAAGAAAACAACAAATGTTCGACGGAGCCTTTCTCATTGTCATGATGACAATGAATATATATATATATATATATATATTTTGCTTGGGAAAGGGCCTAGAGAGTTGCTGGCAAAATGGAGACTTGAGCCCAAGACCATACCCTTCCTAAATGAGAGATGATTTTATGTTCGAGCAACTTGCACTTCAACCAACCGTTTGAGGCTTAATAGAAACTGACTGATCAAATTGTCACTCTATAGACTTGGATACCTCTTAAAAACTAACATTTCAGAGAAAAACATGCTATGCATAATTAAACTTCATTTGGGCTAAAAAGCAGAATTAACTATAAATTTCTAAGGACCAAAAGATATTTGTGCTCTGAAACAGTTGACCTCTTTATTTTATTTATCTAAGATAGAAATTACCATGAATCTCAAAACTTATGCTAAAATGTTTTAATGGTGAAGCCAAAAGAGAGAATTTTAACTGTGCTGCACATAGCAAGGAAATTCTATGTTGGAAGAATGATGCCAAAGAAACTAAAGTCATATACCTGACAACGGTTCCGGTACTCCTCTGGAAGCTCCTCAGCAGCCAGTAAAGCATCAAGCATGCCAAAATATACCTGGACAGGAGAGAGATCAATGAGGGACTATATCATCAAGCTTTATGCACTTTCTGCATGCCATGGCGATACACAACTTACATGTAAAACTCATTATCAACAAACCCGAACAAGATTACTACTTTCCTATAAATAGTCAAGCTCCCAAAAGAAAACAACCACCCATTTTCTCAATCGTAGTAGAGGCAATTAAAGTAATTCGGAATATAACAAGGCTGTTAGTGAACTCGTATATTCTAAATCCAGCTCAACCTCACGGGATTACTTTTTCTCGAATCTAATTGTGCATCCCAAAGTGACTGGAATACTGTTTCTTAAATGTCAATAGTAAATAGCTTAGTGTATCAATGTGACTGGATTATTTTTCCTAAGGTCTAGTTAGCGGGAGAGAAAATCTTCAACAATTTAAAAGTTCCTCTTTGAGATTAAACTTGAGCAAAAAACTTATCACAGGTTTGTTCAACCAAATTCCAGATAACCCTAACACCCACAGTTACAAGAATACGGGTCTAAGCATTTCCTACTACTTATAATAGGATGGTTGGATATAGAAAATAATTTCTTGTTTTGAATACCTAAACTAGAAAGAATTTTTCTGGTGCCATCGCATGAGGATGTCTACAATCTACAACTTGCTCATAGCTTTAGTCAGAAAATATACTCAAGTAAAAGTTTAAGAACAAAATTACAAGGTCTTCGGTTCTAAAAGCAAGAGGGGGTTGATCTATACCATCTTAACGAAACCAGTAACACTTGTGATAAACTACAAGAGCCCTAGACCCTTAAAATTTGGTACACTTCTGATTTTACTCTTGTAGAATTTTGGTGAACTCCCCATCCTCCAACAATTAATTAAATTCTCTATCTCATAAAAAAATAAAAATGAAATAAAAAATTAAAAATAAGACAAGAGCCCAGCAATCAACGAGGAGTAATC
The DNA here is from genome assembly GCA_018132145.1 of Boehmeria nivea var. tenacissima. Lineage (NCBI taxonomy): Eukaryota > Viridiplantae > Streptophyta > Magnoliopsida > Rosales > Urticaceae > Boehmeria > Boehmeria nivea. The sequence continues at coordinate 8,771,122 of CM030882.1, forward strand.
AAAAGGAAGATATCCAGAAATTACTGATTTAGGATGATATCTAGAGGACTAATCTGTATCTAGCAATTTAGGAAAATTACAAATCAGCCATTACTGCATTAGTGCATTCAATACTAGCGTTAAGGAAGAAAATACATGATAGCCATGGAAATAACACAATAATGATAAGGCATCAGAAATATGCATGCAACAGAGTGAGAATTCTCTTACCGCCATATCTCCTAAAGATTTGCTGCAAATCGGACAGGTATAGTGACTGCAAGTGTATGCCTAACAGATTTAAAAAATGTACGAAATTAGCTTCTATTATACGGTGGTAAGAAATCAAAATATGTTTACTTATTATTTTTCAAAAGGAACTCAAATTCAACTCTCTAGATCAAAAAGGAAAATACGAAAAAGAAAATGAGAAACTTTAATAATTACAGAGACCCAAAAACAAGAGGAAAAAGAGCAAATGGACATTATAGAGACCTGAAAGCAAGCAGAGTGCATGTAGTGGCCACAAGGAAGACCCCTGACTGCCAAACTCGATGTGAACAGAAAATCACAACAAATGGGGCAGTTCGTTTCTAGACTTTTCTCCAGGCATTTGTGGTTCACCAACTTGATTCCCAGGCAACAATTGCATGTCATGCAATGAAAAAAATCAATGCCAAGCCCCCTCCCGACGCGGCATAAGTTGCAAAACGGGCAGTGATAGACAGTCCTAGAGACATAGAAAGTTAAACGCAGAAACCTTCGCCAAGCACAAAAATCCAAAAGTGAAGATTACAAAATCAAATCATGCATCTTGGGTTCTCTAACGATTAAATACAAAGTACAAGTGACAGCATCAATGTGTTGAGTCAAACAGATACAATTGTTTCATCGTATATCAAGTCATACGAGTTTGAAGTTTTTCTCTAATTAAAGCATAGGTACAACAAGAAATTATGCATATGAGGAGCAAAACGTAAGCACAATTAGCATACTCATTAGGCACTTAATGCAACAAATACTTAAAAATGCATATTGAACAGACATGGATGATCTTGATACTACACTAAAAACGGCAGCTCAGAGCTGACCTAAACTTTACACGAAGACAACTTGCACAAACAAATAAAAAAGGTTGCATTGACAATCTAAAGAATGAAAAAATCACATAATGCCAAAGTTGTTCATTTGCATGACTTTTAGTTCATTTGCACGAAATTGTATAAGTACATAGAGTACATGCCAAATGGTGTGGATTTAGTTGGTTAGCAACATCCAAGCTCAGCTCAGACAAAAATAAGATTATTTACACTTTTTTTGTTTAAATCTTCGGTTATCCTAAAGTTTTTCTGTTTGCTAGGGGAAAAAGGCCCTTTACTTTATCCAATTCCTGTCAGCTTCCCTCAATCTCCTTTGAAATCAAGGTTTCTAGTTTTCTAATAGTAAATGCAATATAATAATAATAATAATAATAATTAGAAACTTATGTACTAGAGGTGACAATTGATAACTTCCAAATTCTAAGCATCTTGATAAACTCTTCTACCTTTCATCATCAAAGAATTTGCAAATGCTGCAATAATAGTTTGCCATGGATAGCCCATCGCATGATGGTGTTGTGCATGTTGGTCCAACCGCCTGAATCTTTAAGCAGCGCATGCAGAGCATTTCCGTTGTTGCTTTCCTGAAATGATTGGAAAAAATTCAGAGATCCGTATCCCAACTTGGAATGAAAGAAGTAATATTATAGAATTACCTATCCATTGTGTGATCGCTCACATTGTCGTGGCAAAATCTACAAGTAAACAGCTTGCCACAGCAAGCAGCAAGAAGCTTGCAGTTTCTTTTGTAGTGCTCACACCCAAATACTTTTTTTTCTGAATCTCGAAATGACCGCGAGCGTCCAGCTACGTCTTCACAGTTAGAAGTTTCTCCCGCTGCTTTGGGTAACTTCTGCTGAGCAGCTATCCAGCGGCTAAACAAACCCAAAATCATCAATTTTTAACGACTCACTAATTGAAATTTAAGAACATTTAATGCAATGCTATATTAAACTGGATCAAACTATGGATAAACAAATGAAACTAAGAAAGCTTTAAAGAATTTCAATGGTAAACCTAACCTAGTCATGAGATTCTGGACCAGATAGGCCTTCCTTCTTGGGTCAAGAGTCAAATCACCGTACACCTTTCTAATCTCTGACTCAAGCTCATTCTGATTCATACGGAAAATATCCTTCCAACCAGGCTTGAACATCTGATCACTCTGGTCCAAGCTTTCCTGAAAATCTATACCTAGAACGAAATAGAGCAAGAATCATGCTCAAGATTTTTATTTTCAATAGATTACAAACCATATGAAGAAATCAAGTGCAACATCAAGAGCAAAGCAGCTGTATAGTAAACTATATTTCTACAATTAAAACTTAATTTGTTAATATACACAGACACCAATCATTTCAATCCTTTATATCAACTTGCTAAAAGCAGAGACATTTTTTTTTCCTGAATTGCCCAGAACCCCAACTCCTCCCCCCGCACCCCCCCCCCCCCCCCCCCCCCCCCCCCCCCCCCAACACACCAACACCACTATTGCAACAATTTGGGTTGCAACTGTGCCAAATCTGTGTATGAAGTAGCATTTCAAACGCCCAAGGACCATCTCTCTTAAACTCACAGTCATGATTGCAATGTAAGATACACTCTCCAGAAACAGAAAACGATAACCACAATACAAACCTTTGTTAGGAGCACTAGCCTCCACTGATTCAGTATCTGTAGGTGATTCAGGAGATCCTTTCCAGAATTCGTTGAGCCACTCATTGAACATTGTATTTTTTGTTGCCTGTTTCCAGGTGTCCATCATCTTATTCTGTTCATCCTGAGTCAGTGCAGAAGTTACCCAAGGTAACATTGACTGGAGCACTTCAGCACCTGTTGTCCCAATTATCCGACCAACTATTTTATCTTGCTCGTCCACAGAAAAGTGCTTGCCGAATAATGGCCACAGCTCAAGTTCCTCCCTAAATATATGTTGATCCAGGGTTACTTTGATAGATTTGCACATCCCTTGGAGCTTAGTAGATAGCTCATTATACTTTCTAGTACAGTCACTTCCATTAGGTGAAGAAATTTCAGTGTTCCTTTCACTTGAATCCTGGTTTAGTTTTGCCTTTTGCAAGCCTTCATGAAGATTTGAAAGCTCGCCGAGAACACATGAAATATCTTCAAATAGCTTTTCCTCCTGCTTATGGTCTAGCGTATACGAGTGACTCACATTATGAAGGGCCTCTTTGGATTCCAACGCAGGAAACACTATATCATCCTCGGCATTACTATGAGCTCTGTATAAACCCCAAAGAAGACGAAATCTTCCAATGAACTGCCGAAGAAATGTCTCATCACAGTCAATAAGCTTTCCAGATTGAACATCCAAATACTCCAAGTCCTTGCGTATGGCTTTGTGAAACTTAAAAATAGTATCTATCGGTCGCTCTCCACAACCAATATCAAAAGAGCTATTATCTGCTTCCCAGAGGAAAAGACTTGAGTCAAGAGATGGAGCCGAGGAGCTAAAGGACAAAGAACGCAAAGACTTAGCTGCAAAAAGAGAAGTTAAGCCTAGATTATTGCTACTGACTCCTAACCCTGGGACGTGACAAGACTTATCACTACAACATTGTTTATGGTCATTCACTGTCTTTGATGTGCAAGCGGAATCACTATTTTTCAGTGATTCAGTTACAGTTCGTTTGACTGGCCTTTTAGCATCATTTTCTTGAGAAGACATCAAGATATCTTTAGCAGACAATGAAGATGCACATGGACAAACAGATGGAACAAGATCCTCTTCAATATCATTTAGTCTTCTAACAGGGCAGCAACCAGTGGCTCTTGAAGACAAGCATAAACCTTGCTTACGAGCCTTGCAAGCCCAGCCAGAGAAAAGTGTTACCAAAGCAGAATCCACAGCAGGAGCTGAATTATACAATTATATATTGTTAGATAGAAATACATAACAAAAATTGTGTTGCATGGTAATAATTTTTGGAGAAGTGACAACATAAGGAATAGGTATTATGACCTGCTAATTGAATGTTTCTGAGAATATTTTTCATTTCCTCTTCAGTCAGTGATCGCACAAGCCATGGCAAGACACGCTCAATTAACTTTAACGGCATCATGCACAAACTTTGATACAGAAGCTCCTGCTGTTTTTTGAAGGTGAAGAGCTTTCTTGCAAGTGGAAGAACCTAAACATGAAAAGAGTTATAAGATGCTTTCTTGAAGTAAATTGAAACTACAACAAGTTCTTGCTATACAAAACTCTTAATCACATATTAGAGCATCTTCAATGCATGTGCTAAAGAAGCCACGCAAAACTCTTTAATGATATGCTAAATTTAGCATGATTTTAGGGTAGCTTATGCTTGTGCTTTTCACGATTGTTTGTATCTCTTTGGCTAAAACTTGAATTAAAAAAAAAAAAAGTCAAGATAGTATTTATTTTAGCATGAATGCATTGGAGCACAACATGAATTTGGTGTTCTAAACTTAGCATTCTGGTACTATACAATGCAAAATATAGCATTAACACACAACATAATTTGTCAACTTCCAATGACCTAAATGCATGTCACATAAGAGGTACCGAGAAGGCTTTTTTTTTTTTTTTAACCATCGCACACAACCATTAACAATTCACTCCTTATTGTTAAAATCCTTTCAGGATGATTTTAGCATACCAAAAATGAAATACTGAATCAGTTAGGAGATGCCACCTGAACTTCCTCATTGTTGAAATGCTTCTGTATGGTTGCCATTATTTGATCAGCATGTGAGCACAACTTTGCATAAAACTCCGCTTCTGAAGTAGAGATTGCTCCAGCATTCTGAATGGTTTCAATTAAATGTCTAAACTCATTGAACTGACTTTCTTCTTCAGCATGCTCCTGGAAGAAAGAAAACTCTCCATCTACCGCGGGAAATATGACCTTGTCCTCAGCAATGCTGTAACCACAAAACATGCAAAACTTAGACTGAAGGAAAGAAGAAGAAGATGGAAATCTGTTTTCCATTGATAAGAAATGTGATAAGGCTTTTCTCACAAATTGAATTTATGTACTAGTCTTTCCTATGGAAAACATCCAACAATTAGAGGAAAAAAATATGAAAAAGAGGACTTTTTGGATAAGTTAGAGCCAATATGTAGCTTCATGTATATACATTTTGGACAACTAATGCCATAATTCGAAATAATTATCCTGAGACCAATTCTTTTCTCTTTTTATGAAACACACTCCTTTCTAAATATCATAAATACATATTTAATGACATATTGCATCTCCATTCTCTACAAATATCTATAAAGTGGAAATGGTAAAAAAAAAAAAAAAAATTTCTCGTTTTGACAAACAGATTGCAGTCCAAAATTTAATCTTCTACCACAACTCCTTTTACACTTGAGCTGCAAAGATTCTCCTATTCCTTTCCAACCAAATTGCCCCGGAAAAAAGGCCTAGCATCTTGTAGCTCAAAGAGTGAGGATTGCTTTCTCTTTTTATAATATATACACATAAAACCTGGATAATAGATACCAATAGAAATTATCCAACTGGCTGGCAGAGAGAAAAGTGGAAAAATAAAGTTGTGATATCATCTCACAAAGGGACCAAAAGAACACTGCATATATGTACAAATTCATTAAAAGATTTAATCCTTCATCAACCACATATTAGGACAATAACTGTACCTGTGGAAGATGCAAACTTCAGCAATGAATTGTAATCTGTCATTGAAAGCTGATAAATTTGTAAAATTTCCAGAGCGCTCTATCTTTCTCGCCTCCTTGGCTATCTCATTTAACTCCCTCTTAATCGCTTTATGCCAGAGCAATATTTCATTTATTGGATGAATCCCACTGGTATCGGAAACATCAATGCTTGACTCCAAATGCTTCCTTTTGCCAGTCCTGCACTCACACGGACACTGTGCTTTCTCCATGCTATCAACCATTGTGCTAGAACCAGGATCACCACAACATCGGATTTGAGGATCATCGAGACAACTTCTGATCCTGTTAATGCTGCTTCTCCCTTCCATCCAGGTAAAAATGACCTTCATTAAGCAATAACACTAGTCAGTCCTGTACTAGAAAAATTAATCAAAAAAAGAAAAATTAAATGCAATAAGTAAACATCAAACCTAACCTGTTGGAGAAGCTTTTCCTCTGGGACTATCTTGTTTAGACATTTACGCAAATCCTGATATTCATCAGGTGAAACCGACGACGAAAGCCATGGAAGGAACTCAGCCATCATATTTACTGGAATGCTGCATAAAAATTGCCACACTAAAGAGGCCTGCTCTTCAGCTGAAAATTTTTCGAGAAGCAAAGGAAAGACCTGGCATAGTCAAAGAGGACATATTTCAAACTATCAGAAGAAAGAAAAGAGAACTTTTTGGTAGAGATATTTGGAGTATCAATAAGTAAGCAGATATAAGAATCCCCAGAAATTGAAAACTTAAAAACAATAGAATGCATTATCTTAATTAAAGGGAAAAGTAACCAATTTGGTGTCTTTCTTTAATTATCCTATAAATTTTCTAAAGAGGATTCATGTGAAAATGAGCTCTTTTAACTTCTAATTCCAAAATAGTTAAGGAATTTTTCCAAAAATTCCAAAAAATAAAACAAGGCGAGGATGCAATTAGTGGAAGATAAAGCACACCTGCTCCTCTTCCTTAGACATGTGCTGGCTAACTGATGTCTGTAGAGCTCTCGTACAAGATGCTAACTTCCTCGGGAAACTTTCATCATTTTGTGTTTTAGAACTTATAAGCTCAAAAAGGTCATCAAAAAGATTGCTTTCCCCCTTGTGTTCGAGGGAGTATGTTTGTGCTACGTTTTTCACACGAATATCAAGAGCTGGAAAGATTACCTGCAGTATCAAACGATTACACTGTCATTATACAAAATGGCAGAAGTAAATCTGTAAAAACAAAAAAAAGAACATCCAGCGGCTATTTCTAGACACAATATTAGGTAAGAAATTCACATAATTGTTGACAAGTTTTAGAGCATAAGTTTAAAAAAATTATAAAAAGAGAAACTATATTAGATTCAAGAGGTCAATAGTAACAGCTAAAGAATATAAAGGGCCATTTTCTGCGTTGAAGATTTTTCTTGAGGCAACTTCTGTAAGAAAGTGGCAGACCGTAGCGCACACTGAAAATTTACGAATGTATCAAGACTTTTCAGTGTCTTGAATTACAAACTGCTTTAACGGGACCACTCAAATGTCATATAAGCTTCAAAAAGGCAATTCCACTAAGAGATGCTCTCCAAATCCAAATTACTAAATACCAATACTTATTTTTTAACGTTTTTGATTCGTGAATCAGTTTAATATAGCCAAATATCAATATATGCACGGTAAGGCTTTTGTGCAATGTCCATGTCCAGTTGAACTGAAAAAGTTTCTGCTCTTAACATGGCAAATCAAGAAATATAATCGGAGTAAGGAATAAATCATGCGACTGTCACCAAGCATCAATTAGTCAAAATGGATTCTCAACCTTAATTTTCTCCAAAAAAAAACCCCATGGTCATCATCAATACGAGGTATTTTTCCTCGACCTTTAACTGCCAAAGAGCTCAGCTCTGAAGGCACTTTCTTTGTTTTTTTTTTTCAGCATGCAAAACTCTCTATGCCCACAATAATAGAGAGCCCAATTTCTCAAAGAAAAATAAAACAACAATTACCCATAAAGTGCACCTATCAAACTTTATTCATTCTGCTCATCTTCTTCGACTGCCTATCTATCTCTAATGGGGAAACTAAGAGCTTTTGCAGACGAAATCACTGACTAATAACATCGAAAGATTAATTTAGCTCATCAAATAGAAGAAAGTATAACAAATTTCACAACAAGAGCTTCAAAAAGCCTAGAAATGCGAGTATAATCATAGGCAAACAATTCTTCTACGCATAAGCAAATCATAACACTCAAAATCAAAATTCCTATTCCTCGGATTTTCTCAGCAACCAAACGCGCCACAACAACAATCGCAACCAGAGACCGAATTCCCAATCAGAACGAAAACGAATTTCGAAAAGAAGCAAAGAGCGAAGGAGATTGAGAGACCTCGTCCTCGGCATTGGAGTGGTGCTTGTAAATCGACCTGAGGAAATGATACTTCTCCAGAAGCGGACCGAGGTCGGTCCTCTTCCCGGTCGCGAATGCCATGGCCATCCGGTGAAGAGCTTCGAGCTCCTTCCGAATCGCCTTGTGGAACAGCAGGAAAATCAGGAGCGGCGATTTCTGCTCCTCCTCCGAGCTCTTCAGGCAAGCATTCATCGCCGTCGCCGACGCCGACGCGGGCGCCGGCGACGACGGCGAGGAGGAATTCGAGAGCACCGCCACTCCGCCGCCGCCTCCCTCGCGGTGTTGCAACGGCGTCGCCATGGAACTTTCTCGGAATTTCCTCAACTTTCCAGGAAAATCTCTCTCTCTCTCTCTCTCTCTCTCTCTCTCTCTCTCTTCGTCTTCGTGTTTGTGAGAGTTTCTCTCTCTAAATCTTAAGCTTTTTTATTTTTCATTTTTTATTTTATTTTTTCCTTTTGGGTGTGTTGTGTTTGTCTGCTTTCTCTCTCTTCGGAATTGGGATTGTGATTTTTCTATCGGAGAGAGAGAGAGAGGGGTTTGGTCATGTTGTTGTTGCGGTGAGAGAGGGTCGATAGACTAAATATACTTGGCTTGGTGCCACGTGGCAGCGTGCCACGGTGGATTGCGACGTCAGCAACGACTGGTCACGTGAGAGGTCGAGGTTGGCACGTGGAAATTGCTACTGTGGAGTTGGGTAGTGTAGGTGGGGCGTTGTCTGTGGGACTAATTCTAACCACGCATCATCTTTAGATAAGATCAGTTTTACTTTTGCGTATTATATATTACCTAATCACTTGATGTAATTTTTGCGTTGTCTCAGCACAATTTTTTTTATATTAGTTATATTTTTCCTATTTTTACTTTTGAAAAATATCAAAAAATATTAAATATTGTATTGTATTGTATAAGATGCACCACACTACAAAGAGAATTTCTTTTTTAAGTATGAGACATGTTGGTGTATAATTTGAACCAACGCCGTGATCCGTATCTCTAGTGTGTGATACGGCAATGAATATTGTGAATTTGTAGGAAATAACCACTCAAGAAAGTTTTTAAGTGGTTCGACCCTCCAATGGAGAAAAAGTCTACGTCCACTGTGTTTTTGATATATTGTCGAATGAGAGTTTTACAGAGTAAGTTTTTCCAACCTCTTCCCCTTCAACTTTCCCGCCTTTTATACTTATCCGGCAAGAGAGAGAGAGGAAAGTGCATTAAATGCGCCCCACCTAATCGCCCTTAAATCAAGGGATTAGGTGGCCTTATCTTAATCGGCCATACCCTGCCCGAAAATCAGGGGGTTGGTTACTAACTAATCACTTCATGTCATTCACCGATGAGGCCTGAACAGTGCCTGTCAGAGGGAGTTATCATCGAGATTATCCGACTGTCGCTGCTTGAGCGTTACCCTTCGTCCGGGGTTCTCTCCCTTCGCGAAGAGTCCCTCGAGCTTCCGGGTCCATCGGGAGCTATAAGGTTCATAGGTCCCCGAGCTTGGCGGGTCTCCATTCCATTGGTCCTCTCCGAGGACTCAGCTATGTGTCGAATTATACCTTCGGGGTGGTGGCTGTCAACCTTCACTATGACGTGGCGGTTTACTCATCACGATGAATCTTTCTCCAGGAGCTTCTCGCCTTTAGCGAAGGCTTTCTTGAAAGGAGATCCTCGAACCAAAATCGGCTAACAACAAGACAAAGGTTCAAATTGTTTTTATTTATTCCTTTCTTCTTTAAAATCAAAACTTCAAACGTGCAATTGCGAATATTAATTATTTACGTAAAAAATAAGCAAATAAACAATTGAAACTTGAAAGTAAACCTCGTTTTATAGGTCAACGGGCAAGTATTGGAGTTGGTCGATCCGACCTCGTTACTCGTTATTCACTTTTTTTGTAGTAAAATTTCTTTGTGAATAATAATAATAATAATAAAATAAATGTCTTTATTCAGTACAACCGGTGTATAAGTCCACTATGAAGCAAAAATTAATAAAATCAAAAGTGATTGTAACATATTAAACACATTTAATATAGTTTGTTACAATAACTTATCTTTTTGTTACTTTGTCTTTTCAATTTATTACTTTGGTGTATAAATACAACTTAGTGTACTGAATAAAAAACCATAAAAAATCGATCACAATGTGCTAGACAAGTAGTTGAACACAAAAGAAGTACAAATTTGAAAGCAAAAACGTTTAAGCTAGTGCGGTGATAGAAACTAATTTTAATCATACAACAAAGTTTTAGTTTTGATGTTAAATGTGTACGTGTACATATCTGTGGATTATCACTTAAAAAACCATTAGTGGAATACAAGACCGATAAGGAGGAATATTTTAAAAAGAAAAATGACCTAATAAAGGCAGATGATAGTATTATAATATTTTTTTATTAGTAAAGAATGCTTCAGAAATATCAAGAAGGCTTTTTTTTTTTTTTTGTCAATAAAAATTACATATACAAAGTCTCAAGTCTCAACTAAATATTAAACGTACAAGATCTATAAGTAATTAAGCAGATATTCTGAATATATTCATCGGTTTTTTAAATAAATAACCATATTTTTATATATGTTTTTAACAATTAGCCTATGTTTGCTTTTATTAGCAAAGTAGCCATACATTCGCGTCTAGATTTTTGAGACTGTAGTCACTAATTTTTTGAATTCTGTTTTTGTTTTTTGTTACAGACAATATTGTCTAAAATTTTGTGTCTCTAGTCATGAAATTTGTGACTTATTTGGTTGCATATTTTTTTGCTATTTATAAGATATTTTTTATTTAGTAATAAAATTTATGAAATTGGTTGTATAGGCAATCATTTATTTGTGAGTTAGTTATTTTGTTAATGGATGTTTAAATTTTTTATTGTGTTTATTTCAAATTTTCTGAAATTTTGTGACTATAGTCACAAATTTTATGACTGTGTATTTTATTTATTTAGTCATAAATTTTATTTCTTTAGTCATAGATTTTTAGATGTTGACCTAATGGCTATTTTGCTAATTTTTCAAAACGTGGGCTATATCTTTAAAACATAGACTGTAAAATGGCTAAATCCTTAACTGACTCTATATTCATTCAGTCAGGAGCCATCTATTTGAAAACCTTTTAGGATATAAAAGGATATATTATGGCTTTGTAGTTATAGCAAAATTACAATGTTGCTAATATTAGAATGCAAAACCATAGCAATTTTATTTTGCGAATTGATAAACGTAGACCATACTATAATAAGTGCTTCGTTTGAAATTATTCGATAATTTATTTTGAAGTAATACGCTTAAGGATCTATTTGATTTTTAATCATTTTCTCATCCATGTTTTAAGAAAACGATTAACTTTTCAAAAATAAAAATAAAATAGTAATTAACCTTTTAAAAAATTAAGGATATAAAGATAAAATTATCATGCAATTAAGAAAATTACTATTTTTTTATTAATAAAAATATTAATTATTTTTTAAAAACATCATTTAAAAAGAATAATGCTACACAATTATAAATTTTAGCCAAAACTACAACTAGAATGATGTTGTGCCGACACTCATTAATTACAAAATATGCATTTATTTTTATTTTAGATCAATAACAAACTGACACATTATTTTGTCAAATTTTTCTAATCATTTAACATTTTTCTTAAGAAAAGACGCAAGGATTCGAGGTATTTTAAGGTTCCATCAAATATATATATATATATAAAAATGTTGTCCATCACATGAGCTAACCAACAGGCTATACTTTTGAGACCGTCAAAGATCAGACTATACAACGTTTGACGATAACAAGTACTTTGTTTTGTATACATTAGCCAAAAAAAAAAAAACTTTGTTTTGTATATATATATATACGTACGTATATCACTGTGACTTGTGTGGAACATGTATGATAATTATCGTGAACTATTATAATAAAAAAAATTATCATATATATATATATAATATGCTAATGCAAAATCACAAATTCGTTTGGTGTTTTATCAGAATGATCAAATCTACTCTACGTGTGTATGGAATGTCGTAGTTATCCATTCGTTAAGAGTTTTGTCGTGTACGAAGGTTTTTAGGTCTATATATTTTGGAAGAATCTGAACTTTGAGATATAGTGGCTACGTGCCTGCGGTGCAGAAATAAGTTTTGTAAGAAGTTATTGTAACAATAATCAGATTTTTAAAAAATATATATCATCAGTAATAATTTTCAAAAGTTAATTTATACAGTAGCAATAGAATCTTATAAATAAAAAAAATAAATAATTGAGTAAATAGTTATTTATTAATAGTGTTTTAAAAAAATAACTAACGCCTGATTAATTAAAAAATTAGTTATTTACTCAATTACATGATGATGTGCATTTACATTTATTTTCATAATTCTCTTTTGTATTACTGGCTTATTTTTAATGAGAACGCAGGGTATATGTACAATATTTAGTGCATTTGTATAAGTTCTTTCATAGAGCACACAATTTTAGGGTACACTGTATATGCACTAAATAAATAAGTTCCTTATTCAGTGCATTATTTAGGGTACATTTAGAGTATACAATTATAATACAATACAAAGTCTAACAAAATTTGTCATCATATTATTTCATACAATACAAATTGAAATACCTAATAGAAGAAACAACTTAAATTATACTATTTAATATCATACCTCCATCAATTTGATATTTGATTATTTTTTGGTATATATTTTAAAGAAATGATCAACTTTTCATAAAATTAAATTATTAACCACTAATACATAAGAGAACTAAGGGCATAAAGGTAAATGCACATCTTATTTAGTTAAAAAATGACTAATTTCTTAATTAATCGAAATGTTAATTATTTTCTTAAAACATATCATTAAAAAGGGGGGATTTACTCAAAAATCTCATATAATTATTATGTGCTTTCTATCATTTCAACTCATTAAATCTATCTCTTCTTTCTCTCAGCTCTTTTTCTCTATATCTATCTTTATTCATATTTCTTTGAGAAAATACCAATTATATTTTTTTTAATTTTGGCAAAATTTTAAAATTCTCCCCTCTATTCGTCAATATTCTAAAATCTCTCCTCAATTTTTATTTATATACCAAAAATACATCATGCCCTAACATCATGTTGAAACAAATAAAGGGGATTAATTTAATTCTTATTTGATTGTATTGTTTGTGGTTTAGAGAAAAAGAGACGATATCTATATTGTTCAATTGTCAGCATAATATTTTTTTTTTTGTATAAAACTAAAAATTAAGGGGATGTTTTAGAATAGCGACAAACTCAAAAGAGAATATTTGACATTTGTCAAAACTCAGAAGATATACTTGGTATTTTCTCTATTTCTTTTCATAAGATTTTTATCAATATATATATCATATACCACTTAACCTGCCAGTAATATTATGTAGTCCAAATGCAATATATACAACACAAAATAACAGGAAATAATACAATGTCGTGAACTTATCCAATTATTTTAACAATTAACAAACCTAATATATATTTATTACCATTCACATTATAATAGTGCTTATGAAATGAATCATTACGTCATGTAACTACCAAAAAGTGAAAGCAAAAGTTACCAGTTGAACTCTCTTTAGCAAAAATAAAATAAAATAAAATAAATAGTTTAATGAGTAAAAATTAAAAATAATCCCTATAGTATATATAATAAATATAATATGCAAGGCTTTGTATAAAGTACATAGAAAATCAACCAATCCATATGCATGTCTCATAAGTGATGTGCGCTAGTATCTCTAACAGTAATTTTGGGCAAACGTCCTTTTGAATAAAGGAAAGTTAAAAGCAAACGTACTTTGGACCACAAAGGATAAAAAAGCACAAGCAAAGAAACAAATCATGGAGATAAGATCAGATGGCTTGGTTGCTTCTTTTTTTTTTCATTTTTTTTTTCAGTGACTATGGGGGAGGTTTGTATTTTGAAACTACATCAACTTTTTATTTTATTTTATTTTGTTTTTTTAATAAGAAAGTTTTTTTTTTTTTTTTGAAAAGAATAAGAAAGTAATTGGTCACCGATCTCTTTGGTATTCTAAGGGTGTCCTTCAATAGAAAAGTTACCCCTTAGCCAAAAAAAAAAAATAGTTACCAAATTTGTAGCCAAAGCACTAGAAATATTGTTGGTTTGTCAAGATTATAACAAACTATTATTATAAGATTCAAATTGGATTGTTTGTAGATTGGAGATCAATAGAATTAAGTAATAAAAGTAAGATTTGTCAAATAATTGGACGTAAAAATGTGATTAGCAAAGGAAAAAAAAAGAGTGAGTTAAAAAATAACCAAAATTTGTACTAAGTTTAGATAAAAAGCGGAAGTTTGTCATTATTTGATAAATATAATTTACTTGATAAATAATGTAATATTTTCCTATAAAAAATGTAATTATATAATTTTTCAGTAATTAAATAATCACCAAATGAGTAATTTAATTATGAGCTATCTATAAAAAAAATTAATATTGACCTTTTTAAAAATTATTCAATAAAAATTATTATTTGTTATCATTTTTTGTTATAAAAGAGAAATTATAGTTAATATCTAATTTTTAACACATAATTTAAATAAATACTCAATCTTTTGAAAAATATAACAAAATACCCAAGTTATTCAATTACTTACATAGTGATAGCTAGTGGTAATTGATTTAGTGATAAAAAAACATGTGCAAGTAATTAATAAATTGACTAGTTATTTAATTACTTCAAAATTTAGGTATTTATTTTTATTTGTGTAAATTTTAAGTAAGTATTTCCTATTTCAACAAAAAAAAAAAGCTTAGATAGCCTATATATATATATATATATATATATATATATATATATATATATATATATCGCAAGTGGTCAGCTCACTTGTTCCATGCAAGACTACTAATAGATGTATAATAATTAATGGTAATTTAGCGACAAAGCATGCTAAAAATCTAATAATCAAGTTTACTTATATAGAATATTCTTATCAATTAAACTATGCAACATGGTAATCCTAGATTAAACAAGCCATCAGAAAGTCAAAACATTCAAATACGTCTGTTGAGATACATGTAATGTATGTGCATATAAAATAACATATTTTGGTTCTTCAACCTGATATAGACAAAACTGAATATATTGTTTATAAAATACAAATAATAACACGTGCTTAACTTGCTACCTAAACTACTAAAAACATTTTAAAAATATATATTTTTGGATTTAAAAAACCTCAAAGAATTATTAGAATTGTATAATCGTTTAACAAATATATTAACCGAATAAAACTGTTTAAGTATTACAGCAAAATTATATAACAATTTTTATGACCATATATTTAATAAGTCATTAATTAATGATGTTTTATTTATATTGTCTACGTATTTTTAGCTTGTTATTTTCTTGTATAGAATTTTAATGTGGCGCCATCAGATTACGTCCAATATTCCCAAAAAAAATAAAAATAAAGAATAAGTATCGTTTGAGTCCCCTCATGTAAGCCAAAAAAAAGAGTGAGAAAAACATTACGTGTGAATTGGAACATAGGAAGACTAATAAAACAATTAATTAAAAGAACGAGGTCATTAAATAATTAGTCATTTTCGGGTCGGTTAGAGATTGGACAGTTTGAAAGAGAAGACACAGAATAGAAAGGCAAAGAAGAGAGTAATAAAAGCGCAAAAGATGAACTAGTAGGCCACACAGATGGCACGTGGCAACCGTGCCACGGCTGAGATGGCACGTGACTCGCTCAGTCCTTCACAAGTCAGCCTTTCTTTTCTCTTCCTACGACACATTCCTTGGGTTTCATTAATCCCTACCTAATTTTATTAATGTTTTTAATTTTCAACGGCAAATTCGACCTTCTTTCTTTTTCTTTTTTTTTTCTTTTTTGACAAAATTCGACCTTCTCTCATGAAGTAAATAAATTCATATATATTGCTTCAGTAAATAAATTCACACGATTCTTCGTTTTGACTTTTGAGGGCCCCAAACAGACAAGATCCATATAAAAATCTTTTTAAGGCAATACGTATTCTTTTTTTCTTTTTTTTTTTTGTTATTTACATATATGATTTCAAATGATATCCAAAGATGAGTACCATTAAGCATTTCTACTGCATGTAATCTACTACTAATATTTTTACTTGTAATCTACTACTAATATTTTTACTTTATGTTTATATTGAATTGAACCGTTCTAGAAATAAAAAGGTCTATTTGGCATTTTGTTAATTTTTTTTAATTATATTCTTAGATCACCTTTAATGAAAATGTCAATGATCAGGCTAAATTTGACACAAAAAATAAAATAAAAATGTTATATTTGATTTTAAGTGTTTCAATGCTTTTTAGTAGTAAAATTCATAAAAGATGAATATTATAGCCAATAATAACGAAGATCACTACATGTTGTATGTGGTCAATCTCTTCAATAAAAGAACTTACGCATCCCTCGTGCGAGTTCAATTATCTGCCTAGCAAGAGCCTGCTACTCAATTTGAGGCTATTTACCCTCATCAACCTGCTTGTTCCTTCTTCTGACTGGGCATCTATGCATGTTGATTTTGTGAGGGATAGGGATTTTAGTAGTTTTGTGACTGTTGATCGAATCCAATGGATCGGAGGTTCAAGCCTTTCTTCTAGCGCCAACCGGCTAATGTTGGATTTTCTTCAACAAGAGATCACCACTGTGAAGCACCAATTCAAGCTATGATTCAATAATAAAAAAAAAGTCAGAGGTCAAAGGAGGCATCGGGAGTGACGCTGGCATTGGCTCTCCGACGCTTCAGTCAACAAAGTGCGCGAGAATAATTTTTAGAGAGAGTTGGAAAATCGAGAAAATCTTACCAATTGTCAACTATTTATAATTCTTGACCGACATATATAGCTTCCTCTTTGAATAAATCATTTATTTTTGGACTTATCTCAATTTGTGATATTTAATTATTTAAATATCGCTCATAATTATCTCTTTGAGATTTGAGGAAATATCCCTTATTTATTTAAATTGATACTTACACCTTTAAGAAAAGTCAATTATGGGTTTTATTCCTTAAAGTATAGAATAATCACAGATTGTATACGCCTCTATGACGAAAGATCTAGAATATCTCTGATTTTTCGTAATCGTAGCCTTTGGCCCTCATGGAACCTTTGGGATATTTGAACGTGGCTCCCGACTCTGAGTACTATCTAGGTCGTCCTTGGGCTTGAATAACCTTCCCAAAACTTGTGAGGAAGGATATGAAAATCTTTGATTTTTGTAATCATGGGTCTTTGGTCTCGAAGACGTCACTTAACCCCCAAACATTTGGCCTCGAGGAATTAATCATGGGTTCGGCCCTGAGGACCTTTCGAGCCCTCAGGTTTTATGTAAAATATGTATTCACGGTCCTTCGTGCCTTTTAGCTCTTCAGGCTCTAGTAGTCATTCCAAAATTACTCGATAACAAGTATGATAATATTGTTGCATTCATTTATTTACTAATGAAATGGATTTTTCTTAATATATGGTATAGTCTTTTTTTTTAGCTATATTATATATGATAATGAGATTTTGCTTTTATGTCCTTAATTTTTTATAAACTAATAGTTTATTTCTTAATTTTTTTAAACATTGGATATTTCTTTGTACATAGGCCAAATATCAAATAAACTCTTGAAAAATTAATAGAATAACACAGAAATAGGATTACATTTTCATTTGAATAGTACGAATACATATCAATATTTTTTAAGTCATTAAAATTTTTTCCCCTTACGCGTGTTACACTTCTATTTTAAAAGCATGATTTTCATTATTAAGTATCATTTTATTCAAAAGATGAGTACAGATGTTGGTCATGCAAATATTAATCCTTCCGAATTGCACTTATAATTTCATCCTAATAAAAATGACAAGATAGAAGTAGAAAAGTACCCTAAATTCATACTACAATAAAAGTAATATTAAAAATTTTAAAATAATTAAATAAATAGTCCATTTATCAATTATTTGCACATATTTTTAAAGATTTAGAAAACTATGATCAATTATTATCAAGAATCACTTCAGTATTTTATTTTATTAAAAAAAATTGAATATTTATTTAAATTAAGTGTTAAATTTGAGTGTTTGCTATATATATATAAACCATCACAAAAGCACATATGATTTTGCTTCAAGATTTTTTTTGACTGTAACTGTTTTTTCCGAATAAAAATAAAATCAATTGAATATCTCATAATGTTGTTGCTCGAGAGAATCTCTTTCATTTCTTTATTTAAATAAAACTGCTACAAAACAATAAGTCACGCTTAATTTGTTTGCTCATTTTTTTAATTTCATACATATTAATTTTCAGTGCCAGGTCGGTTTGTGTTGTTAGAATTACGTGTAAAGAGTCTAAATGACAGCTCTAATTCTATTTTAAGAGTGGTTTTATTTAGAACAACCAACTAATATAGGAAGACTCATTATTAAACAATGTCACTGATGACATATTATGCTTAAGCCATGCTTTATAGGCCTTTTTGCTTCCTAAGAATTGTAAAGGAATTGGTTTCTTATTAGACTTTAGGTTATTATTAATATTTAGTATATTCATGGTCAAGATTAGCTGCGGCCAGTTGTTTGAGAGATACATCTATCAAATTTACAATACATGAATAATTTTTATTTTTGCCAAAGTGTGGATTTTCTCTTCATAAAAAAAAATTAATTACGCATAAAAAAAAATATTTTATTTGCTTAGTGTTCACGATTTACGCTAGTTTCCGAAGAGCATCGCTTATAGGGGTGCTGTTATATATGTGCATAGCTTTTTCAAATATATGTGTGTCTATTAATTTTTTATCGGATGGTTCAATGAATCTAATTGTGTCATAAATATTGTATTGTGCGACATAACTTTTTCATTATTTATTTCAAATATATGTAGCCTTTTTGGAAATTATCTTCTAATTGTTTTGTGGGTTTTTTTAAGGCTTATTTACGTATTTAATAATGGTGTTTTTACTCAGATTTGTTTTGTGTTTGATTATGGTATATTCGTTAGATTCGAAACTAATTAATTTGTTTTGTTACTTTCATGTGGCCTTGGTTCTATGGAATTCTTGTCATTGGGTATATTGTTGGAACTTTTGTTTGATTGTAAAGCATTTTGTTAAAAGCATCATGTACGTGTTCAATCTTTAGTGTATCATGTTCGTTGCAGAGCCTAATAGGTACTCTCTCTTTTTAACACTCAAGTTAATTATGAGTTGTTTGAGTAAACTATTTGAATAATTTAATTATGCAAAATCATTTCAATAATAATATGCTATTAAAAGTCAAAATGATTTAGAACGGTTTACTCAAACAATCTATTAGTTGAATTGATTGGCATTATATGTCACATCGTGTTACCTATATAATTACACGTTGACAATTATAATATATTTTCATATTTTCTGATAGATATATATATATATATATATATATATATATAATCACAGCAGACCATTTTAATGGTGGGTTTATTGGAGCCCTAATTGTTATTAATAGATTGCCTTTACATCGTATTCAGCCAAAAAAAAAAAAAAAAGCCTTTACATCGTAACATTCATGTATTCAACCTAACGTAGTTAGGTCAATGTGACCATTATTTTATATATCACTCATTTTCTGTGCTACTATTTTTTCTTTTGTATTGACTTATACTTAGCATGATAGAGCAGTAAGTCATAAAGATACGTACAAACGATATTTTTATGAAGGGGAATCTGTTACCTAATATATTAAATTAAAATCATCCAATTTATTAAAAGTTAACTAAACTTAATTAGGAACCATAGTGGGATCCACAACGAAACTCTAACAATTAACCATAGAGACAATGACGTACGATCTCTCTGTAGATACATCTTAATATCCCTACGTCAACATATACGCGTTTACTCTTTTTTTTTTTCACCTACCATATATTTTTTTTCTTAATAGATAATGATTTTTCTTGATACAAGGAAAGCTTAAAAATGTGATATTCTTTAAATTATATTTGAGAAAATTCTTTGTAGACAAGACCTGAATATGATAACGGAGAGAAATGTTTTTTACTATTGCTTATTCTGTGTTTTCTGGTAAATTTTATTAATGAATTAATTTTGTCACTGCTGTGTAAAAATAAGCTAAATGTGGCCTCTAATACGTGATTTAATCAATTTTACAAGTAGAAGTTTCTTAAGAACGGAGGATAAATTGGGAACTAAGATATATATATATATATATATATATATATATATATATATGAATTGAAATGTAAATTCGAGTTGCTCGCAAATTCTCAGCACGATATGTGAGAATAGAAATTTGATGTCCATGTGGCTGTCTCTGGCTATTACAAACTGACAACTAATCCATTTTTTATTTAATATATTTTTTAAAGACTTATCTATTAATTAAACATGTAAGGGGAAAACCAATGAAACAACAATTGAGGACCGAATATTTTTTCTCCATATGTGAAACACCAAACGAGTCATATACGGTAGTATCATAAACCTCAAACCTCCAACTCTACACAACTCATCATTCTTATGTGTTGTCTGTTCAAATTTATTTTGATTATATAATGATATTAGTAATAAAAAAATTTTGGACAATTCCAAATCATTTAAAATGTTTAAAAAGAACGGGCTATTATTATGTTGCATCGCATCCTTACTGAGTATTTGGTAAGTGAAATAAGATATATGAGATTGAATCATCATTCATCACTCGATGACAAGATTGAATAAGATTAAAAAGTGTTGGGCCCATTAGCAAAATGATATGTTAAAATAACATTTTTTAAGAAAATGACATAACTATCTAAAAATTAAGTTATTAGCCACCAGACATATTCTCATACATCCGGACTGCCCAAAATACCCTTGTTCTTCTAAATTTTATTACAATCTGTAACAAATATTGTTACGGATTATAACAATATTTGTTACGGATTGTACCAATATTTGTTACGACATATAACAAATGTTGATACAAATCATAACAGACAAATGTGTAATAAAAATTAGATATTTTGTTACATATGTGTATCAATTTTTGTCTGTGACGGTCTGTATCAAAAGTTGTTACCTATTGCAATAAAAATTATTATAGTATGTAACATTTGTTACCTTCTGTGACCAAGGGCAAAACAGTCAATGCATAATGTCTAAAAAAATAGCAAAACAGAAAAATGGCTAATAACTTAATCATGACAAACTCAGGTCAATTCCTTAAAACTAAAGCTAAAAACAGGCTATTTAGCCAAAAATCTCAAAAGTTTTTCCATAAAAATAACCTCAAACACATGGAATTAACTATTCCTTCGAAAAAAAAAGTTAGATAATCTTTGTTCATTCCCAAAAGCAAAAAATGAAAAATTAATATTTTTATAAATAATTTTTTATTTATTTTTTATTATTTGAACGTAAGTACCAATCCAATTCAATTTTATATCAAACATATAACTCATGTAACTTTTAATATAATAATTTAAGCGAAATTGTACCAAATAGCATAATTTTTTTATGTGTTTTTAAAAAAATGCACATAGTTTGAAATGTTAAAAATAACACTCAAAATTTTTTTGGCATATTTGTTAGAAATTTTGATTTTTTTTTTAATAATTTTTGAACATTATCCTTGTGATATATTTTCATAAATGACGTCAAAATACAAATATCTTATTATAACACCTAACTATTTAATAATGAGAAAATTAATAATTAATCAAATTATTTATTTACAAGGGCATCCATCTTTTATCATCGAACGGAATAAGGATCTGTGAGACTTTAAGCTCCAATAAACTTTGATCATATTAATAAAGCTGTTTAATTAATTTTCTAGCTTACATCTTAATAAACTCTACTGAAAAACTTGGGATTGAACTCTCAAATGTTGACTATTTTCTTTTATTCAAAGAGATTTGAATAGTCTATTGACTAATCATCACAGGAAGTTCAACCTTCCATAAATATTTCATAATTAGAGCTGGGTGAAATACCACATTACCCATATGATTATATTTGTATCCGTAAGTATCGTTGATCAATTAGTGAACAATTAATTTATAATCGAATTACAAATTATCAGGCTTAAATTGTTCAGTTCTATAGTCAAAAGTTAAGCAAACCATTTTGTTTTTGTTTTTGTTTTTAACAAGATATGGATTCCGTATCTGTAAATTATTTTCTCAACCCTAATTAATTACTGAGCCTCCAAAATGTAAGTATTGCACCTATTACTAAATGGGCTTAAGTGAATAAATTAAGTAACTTAACCCATAAGAGAAGTTATGATTACTCAGGATTGAGATTGATCTTCATATGATCATCTTGGTGATGCTGATTCGAGTCTTTTTAATGGTATTTAAATAAAGACTCTACAATCAAGTCGGTCCTTGTCTCTTTTAAATCTTTATTATATAAAATACCTCCACATATAATATCTTACATGATAATTCTTATCAAATTGTCACATTCATAATGTTAGTGAACTATATTAATAATTACCAGTCCAAGATCCATACTTTAATTAATCGTACACAAATTCCAATATATTAAACTATAATATTAATTTTCTTGAATATAGATTTTTTATATACTAAAATTATAGTTACATTAAGGGTAAATTTTAGAAAATACATCTTTAATTACTTTTCATGTGGGTTTCAATCTGGTCTTTCAACTTAAGATTGTGTCATATGTAGTCCTTGAAAATTTCAAAAATGAGTTACTTTGCTATCTTCGTCCAACTTGTGTGTAAATACTAACAGAAAATGTACACAGGTAGATGGAAGAGGTATTATAGCGTGTATCTAATTGTAAAACTACAAAAATATCCCTTAATTTCTATACGTAATTTAATTTTATATTCAGTATTTATTGGTTTTCTATTTTTATTTTTCACTTTAATATTAAAAATATAACCAAAGTAAAAAAAATAGTAATGAATTTAAAGGAAAAAAAAAAAAAACAAAGAAACAAAATTAGTAACTTCTTTATCTCGATGTCTCTTTCTCAGTCGGAATTGGGCAGTGCAGGGTTGGTGATCGAGTGGAGGAGCGGAGCGGCGCACCCTTGGCTGCCGTCGGGTGGTGATGATGATGCAAATCAAAGCGACGCAGCTTGGGCTCGGACGGCCTACACATGTGCAGGGTCAGCAACGCGAGTTAGCTGGATTTGTTTAAATTTAAATATTTGTGACACTTCGTACATTAATTGATGGAGTTCTCTCATATAATATATTTATGATCCCGTGATAAATATGAATCCTTTTTTTTTTGTTATT
Source organism: Boehmeria nivea var. tenacissima (assembly GCA_018132145.1). Lineage (NCBI taxonomy): Eukaryota > Viridiplantae > Streptophyta > Magnoliopsida > Rosales > Urticaceae > Boehmeria > Boehmeria nivea. The sequence goes on from CM030882.1 coordinate 8,794,565, forward strand.
ATAGAAAATACGTAGTTGGTTCTCGTATTTTTTAAAACAAATGATTTTTATTCTCATTTTGAAATTATATTTCCCAACTTGTAGCACCAAGTTTAGGAGCCTTAATTGGCAAGTTATTAACTTATTATTAAGTAAAGGCACAGTTCTATGAAGACCCAACCTTCATACATGCCCCAAATTTTTATTTTTATTTTTATTTTTAAAAAAAGGAAAGCCGAAAGTTAAGCAAAAGTATTTTATGGTCCTATTGGAGCATTAAGTGAGATTCTCTCCATTGATTATGAGCTTAATTATCTTTAATTATGGTTCTCTTGGTGCATGTGTTTTGCCTAAGCCATGGCACGCAATATCCATTATTAAAGTATTTAATATATAATCTATGAACTAAAAAAGGATCCACTAAAGATGCACCACTACAATTATCATTATTAAATCTCCTCTTTAGTTGGAAACTCTCTTTAACAAGCTGGTCCCCCACAGATATCCGATACTTATCTCAGAACCACTTTTTAACTCAGTCTCACAGACCAGTACTTATAACTTCTAGCTTCTCTTACATATTTTCTTTGCCTTTTCCTTTTCGTTTCTTTCACTTGTTTTTTGGTTCGTTTCATTTAATTCCTCAACCAACTTTTTCACTATGTTTGTTTGGATTGAAAAGTGGGAAGAAGAAAGTGAGTGGAGATAAATTTGGATAAAATAATTGACACTCTTAGGAATTGTTAGCAAGAAGTTTTTAAAAAAAAAAAGAGAAGAAGAGAAGAAAGAAAGAAAGAAAGAGGGATAAAAGAGAAAAAATTACATTTAGGTCCCTTCGATATTGTGCGAAAATTTTTCAACATATAAAAATAAAAGATTACCGTTTTATCTACAGTTCTTAAAATTAATATAAGAGTCAATTAAGTAAATAGCCACTTTAAAACTAATATTTTTTAAATAGTAGTCGAAGTTTAATTAAAAAATAGCCCAAAAATTTATTATTAATGTAAGCAATTTCTTATCATAAAAAATTAATTATACATATAACTTACTGTAATAATTTTATTATTAGTGCAATAAAATTTATGAGTGGTTATTTTTTAAAAATTTCATAAAACATTAGTTATATTTTAAAATCATACTTCAAAATTCCTTAATAAATTATAATAGAACAAATTGATAGGATAGTAATTATCAAATAATTTTTTTTCTTTCCTTCTAAATAGACCAAGCACTACGAAAAAAAAAATTATTGAGAAAATTGGCTAAATGACTATTAAAACATTTTTTTTAATATTTAGTCAACGAATCAAAATATAAAGCAAATTTATTTTATTTTTTAATTTTAATGTTTGCATTATTTAATAATTTTTGTGCCCTCAAACAATGCAATATTTTCGTTACGATATGTACAAAATTTATTTTAAATTATAACAAGTTTATTACGTTTGTTACGATGTATTATAACAAATTTATTACGTTTTATTCTACTTTAAGTATTATGCACTTTATTTCATAGTATTAACGGTTGCAGATGCCCTTATCATAATCAATGTATCATCATTACTTATGAAAAAAAAAAAGGAACAAAAAGTAAATGCGAAAACTAAATATATTTTTCTCTTAATTATCGTGTTCACAGAGAAAAAAAAGACTAATTCTCCAATTTTATTGCGGTCCGCGGACTGCAAGCATCATTTTCATTTTGACTGAATTTCATCCTTGATATGCATAAAGTCAAACACAAACGACAAGCCTGTCCAATCAAGGGGTGGGGTAGATGACATTGTACGTTAGGTATGTGTATTAATGAGGTCTTGCTTTAATTAGAGGATATTATTATTACCTTAATTAATAACTTCTTATGTGATCTTTTTTCTTTTATTGATTGGGTAAATGATCATTTTACAGAGTTTTTTTTTTTAATATAGTCTAAATTTTAGAAAAGTAAAAAATCTCCAAAAATTGATCATAAAATAACAAATAAATAAAAAGTTAATATAAAAATTCTCATAGTGATCATTTTATTACCAATACAAAATTTATAATTAATGATTATTTTCGTAAAATTTTAAAATATTTGTCAACCTTTCGAAATTACTATCTCCTTAAAAATCTTTTAAATTTTAGGGGATTTCTTTAATACACCAAATAATTACAAATATCAGTGCTCAAGCGACGGACTTTGCTATAAAAATAATGCAATCCCATATCAAAATTGGTAGAACAGTATAATCGAATGACACACATAAGAGATATGAATGCGTACGAAGTTTCAAAAATATAAAACCAAAAAAGTTTATAATATTGAGCACACATTAGATTCTTGCGTCGAAATTATAGTGTATATATATAATTAGGTACAAATAAAAGGAGCATGAACTTACAAATGACTTGCTTAGCTTGCATAAATCAAAATATGAATTTGCAAAGAGTTTGTTTAAAAAGCTTTACGTTAACATTGTTAGCGGATGCAACATTGTTAAACGTTATGCTTATAAGACATTTCCCTTTGCGTATAAGTCAAAGACCTCTATGATAGTGGCATATATATATGACATTTACATGTCATGTGGACGAGGTATTTCACCAAATGCAATTAATCTTTTCTAAAATTAGTAATACATATATACATAATGTGCAGTCACATATAAGCAAATGTCGAACATGCATGTTACTAAGAGCGGAGCCAGAAATTAAAATTAAGAAGGGGGAGATTGTAGTAATACATTTTAATAAAAATGGTAGTATGATAAAAATTTAAAAAAAAATATTAGGGGGGCTAGTCAAAGCAAAAATAAAAAAATACAATTAGCCACCTTGGGCCAAAAGGGCAGCCCCCTTTGCTCGAAGGTAGCTCCAAAATGCTACATTAGTTGTACAAGTGCTAAACTAATCTATAAAACTTTGCCTCATTTTGGTAGAAAAAACCTTATGCGATTGGATCATGTGGTGTTTCTCAAAACCTATCTATGTTGTGGATTATCGACATGTTGAACGTACTTTTTAAAAGCCTAGTCATCGGCTAGGCCAAGTTGGGGTTGGGCACTGGCTATATTATTTTGCATGTAATTCTCTAGCCCTATTTTGGTCGAATGACTAAGTGCCAAGATTACCTTCTCCTAAACAATGAAGTGTGTTTCGACGGGGTTCAATTAAGCCATGTGCCTTTTCAAATGTGAAGGGTCACCCAAAGACATATTGTCACGGTGCTTATAATACTTACTAAAGACATATTCTTCTACGGTCGAATGACTAAGTGCCAAGATTACCTTCTCCTAAACAATGAAGTGTGTTTCGACGGGGTTCAATTAAGCCATGTGCCTTTTCAAATGTGAAGGGTCACCCAAAGACATATTGTCACGGTGCTTATAATACTTACTAAAGACATATTCTTCTACGGTGCCACCATCTTCGGGTACCACCACATTCTTGAAGAATTTTTTATTTATTGTTTTCTTTGAAGGATTAATCTTGGGTGAGTTAGTAAAACTTCCCTCTATTCATAGGGAACAAATTTAATGGTTCGGTTGAGTGTTAGGTTACGGGAGATTGTTAGGTTTGTTTTATGTGGCATTGAGTAGTCAAATTTTAATTTAGAGAAGAATGTGAGGTTTGCTTTATTAGTTAACACATTTTACAGACTACAGTCATTTCTACTCAAAACTGAAAGTGCTTTAATTTAATTTCATTCGAACAATAAGTTGTGTTTCATTTCATCTCTACTATCACAAAAATCTAATCTAATACCAGACAGCAATATTGATCAAATCAAGATTCGAACTTGAGCACATCTTGACGAAAGAAGGAAAAAAAAAATCTAAATCTATTTATGATAAACCCGTTTTAGTTGATTGATTCCACATCAGGGGGTTTCAGTGGGCTCTCTCTCTCAAGTCCACCTGAGACTTTTATGAATCAAAACCTAATAGTCACTTTCATTTCCTTTTGCTTTGGCTTTTGTTCCCTTACCACTATCCCACCATATATGGATATAGAATATGATAAGCCTCCTCAAATGTCACTAATATTAATATGGACAAAAGTTTTATCCATTCCAAAGGATGTGCCTCAATGAAAACGTTTGACTTTTTTTTTTTTGGGTTAATTAGTGCTCGTACATTTACTTGTAGTACTAGTATTCAGGTCAATTTGGTAATCAATACTCTCGTGTATATATAGTGGTTCCAAGGTAAGAATATTCATAAACAAACCCACATGTACTAAAATTTCCAATGAAATCATTTTTGCTCATTATGCAAATGCGAATATATATCCATTAAGAGTGTTTATGGCTGAATTGTGCTTCTTAATTAACTGTTTCCTTTTCCATAAAATTGGTACTTACATAGCTAAAAAAGTAATTGATATCATGCTGTTGTCAATGACAAATAAATACTCTTGTTTAAACTAATTTGTCTTGGATGAAATTATGGATACTTTCATAGTTTCATATATAGGTCTAGTTTGGTAATACTTTTGGATTTTATTTGTTAATTTTGTTAAATTACGAAAAAGTTGAGTATGTGATTAAAAACTAATTTTGACCTGATTTTTTAATAATATACTATGTAAAAGTTATTTTGGAGAATCATCCTCGGTCCAATTTTTAAATTCTGATGTTGCTGCCAGTAAATTAATTTTGAAATATTATTTTTGATTATTTTTCTTATAAAATCTAATTATTGTTGCATCAGTTTCTTTTTATAACACTAGTTTAAAGCGCGTGTAGAATACGTGTAAATTTTTATCTTTAAAATTTTTAAAAACCCTTAAAAGAGGTCCTTAAACGCAATTTTTAAAAATTTCTCAAAAGTCCTTAAAAAAAATGCCACGTGTCGAAACGTGGTGAATCAAAGTTTAAAAAACTTTAGATTCTTAGATTATTTAGTATAGATAACCAACAAAATCAACACATCATTACCAAATTGGCCAATAGTTTTAAGAGAAATTATAGTGAATACCCAATTTTTAAAATTTAATGTAAGTTATTACCCAATTTTTTGAAAAATGTAACCAATTACCCAAAAGTTGGAATTACTTACACAGTAGTAAGTGGTGGTAATTCACTTTGTTACCAAAAGCATGTGCAAGTAATTCACAAATTGACTAGAAACTCAATTACTTCAAAAGTTTGGGTATTTATTTTTATTGTTATATAAATTCTGGGTATTTGCTTACTTCACCCTAGTTTTAATTCCAAATCATGTTACGAGTAGGATTACTAAATTTCAAAGAGAAGCTTTAAAAGCAATGATTAATATTTCTTCTGTGGGATTGCCCATACTTGCACAGCTAATAATCTATGTGCACAAAATTAATATGATATAATAACTTTCAACTGAAACAGGAAACGTTCTTTTTTCCTTAAATGAATGATAATCAATAAAATTAATTAGCATTGTTTATAGACTGATAAGATCATTGCAAGATTCTTAACTTTATACCTATAACGGAAGGCTTTATTATTGTCTTTATTAAGTAGCTTGTGGGGAAGATTAATGAATATTGTGGCTCTAAGTGCTTTAGCATTATTTGGCAAGTTGCAAAAGACAATCATGTGAAAATAGGATATCAACAATTTGCCTTGAAACATTGTTTTCTTGACAAAAGTTTCAAGGAAAACATATAAAAATTTGATGCCCTTTTCAGGAAGTAATTCTTAGCATTTCGAAAAATTATCTACTTGCAATTTTAAAAAAAGTCACGCATGTAGCTTAATTTCCCAATTGGCATACATAATGGAGATCAGATAGATTGTCTTCCATTTCCTATCTTTGTTGCTTTTAGGATTAGGTGATGAGCAAAGAGTTATGAAAGCACATTAAGATCTTTTTTCTTTTTTCTTTTCCCTTCTTTTTTTCATGAGTATGACTATGAAATGCATACATAGCAACACTGATGAACCACATTTTAAGGTAAAGTGAGTCTTAAATTCAATGCTCTAAAAAAGTAGAATCTGATGGAGAATTTGTAAACCAATGTTTAGGGACTAGAATTAAGTGGGAGATTAGATTGGATTAAATCATAGCTGGTGCAAAGTTATGGTCACTTATGACCTAAAGCCCCCTTTTGAGCCAAAGCCTCCATCATAAAGAGGTAGTTTCAGCGTCCTTGATTTTGGCAGAAAAAAATTGTACGTGAAGATCAACAAATCCCCGTGAGCAAGAAAAAAAGACATTACACTACTTTATTTAAATCTCACAGACAATTAACAAAAATTATTTAATTTACTTTAGATTAATTATATATTTGAGTCAGTGATAGAAAGAATTTCACTAATTTAGAAATTCTTAAACTAACTATTTTCTTTTTAACCAAAAATATTATTGACGTTTCTTTTTTTATTTATTGAAAAATTATTGCACGTCAAAAAAAAAACACTAATCTGATTAGAGGAAAAAATATTATAAAATCTCTCGGAGCTGAGGTATATGAAGAATGGTTTTTTGGTCCCTTTCGTCCAGTGGTTAGGACATAGTCTTATATTTTCTTTTAAAAAAAAGGGCACATTAGCAAAATAACTTGTCAAAATAACATTTTTTAAGGAAATGACTCAACTATCCAAAATTAAGTTATTAGTCACCAGGCCATTCACATATATTCAGATTGTCCAAAATACCCCCTCCCCCGTTCACCCAAATTTTGTTACAATCTGTAACAAATATTGTTACAGATTGTAACAATATTTGTTATGACATGTAATAAATGTTAGTACAAATCGTAACACATAAATGTGTAATAAAAATTAGATATTTTGTTACATATGTGTAGCAAATTTTGTGTGTGACGGTCTCTATCAAAAGTTGTTACCTATTATAACAAAAATTATTACAGTCTATAATATTTGTTACATTCCGTAACAAAGGACAAAATAATCAATGCATAATGTCTAAAAAAATAACAAAAAAGAAAAATGGCTAATAACTTAATTATGAAAAACTCAGGTTAATTCCTTAAAACTAAGGCTAAAAACAGGTCATTTGGCCAAAAATCTCTTTAAAAGAAGTCTTTTATTTGTCATTTATCTTAACAAAGATGATCGCTCAATCAATTTTTTTTTTTTTTTATAAAAATCAAACAAGATGTGATTAATATTTAGAGTATAAATAATTCATTAATAATTTTATCTCTTAAAAACCAGAAATTTACAAAAAATAAAAATAAATAAATAGGCCTCTACAGAATCTGCAGGATACCTTGGATTGGATAATTTTAATCTTACTTCTATTGAATTTTTGTCTGATTTTGAGTTTGGATTTTGATATAATAATTACGGGTGAGTATTTTATCTTATGATTAAATTATCTTAATCATCCCATACATAAAAAAATTTGCGTCCCACTTAAAAATAATATGTTATTCTTTGATTTTTTTTTTTTTTTTTGCTTCGAATATGTTATTCATTTTTAGATAACATGAAGGGCCAATTAAGAAATTAGTCATTTTAAAGGTAAAGTTTGAAGGATTTAGCCTTAGAATATTAAAATTAAAGAAATAGTCATTAAGTACCTTAATAAACATAAGTATTCATAATAATTACTTCAAAAAATCACTCAAATCAAATAAAAAATCTCCGAAAATTCGGCTCATTCAACTTAAAAAAAGAAACCAAACTTACTATTATCAAAATTTTCATCGAATGTGATAAAATAAAAAATAAAAATGGTTAATTTCTTAAATTTTTAAAACTATGGCTAATCCATAAAAAATTAGTCTAAAATTTGGCTAAATCCTAAAAAAAGCTCTAAAATGAAAGTTTATAAATTTTGATAGTTTAATATTTTTATATTGATTTATGATTTATTTCAAAATTTTTTGTAAAACATTTTAATCGAGTCAAATACCATAACCATAAAAACACTAGATAATATTAACTTCTTGTCTGCGAGTGCAGGTAAAAGTCTGATTTAACATCCACACTAATTAACTAGGGCCTTATCAGATATGGTTGGTTTGGATAGAATGGACATCACTCGATAATAGGCTCATCAGGGATTGCTTTAAATTAATATTCAAAGAAGATTGCCAAATCGGTGATAACATCTACGATCGTGGCAAAAAGCTTAGATTTTGGTTTTATGATTGATTGATTTCAACGTAAAAGAAGAAGCATTATAGTAATACTTAGAAAAGCTTCACCAATGTAAAAAAGCAATTATATTATGATATATATGTCATTATGTTATTGCGAGTAGCGTAAAAATTCCTCCAAAAAGTTACAATTATTCGGATGAAAATGTCACTTATTTGATGCAACATTGAATATATATAAGGTAGGGTGAAGTATGAAAATACTTAAAAATTATAAAATAATAGAAGTAATTACCTATAGTTTTCAAGTAATTGAGTAATAACCCAATTTATTAATTACTTGCACATATTTTGGATAATGAAGTTAGTTACCACCGATCATCACTTTATAAATAATTATATCATTTAGATATTTGATTGTATTTTTTTAAAATATTGGGTATTTACTTTAATTAAATTTAAAAATTAGTATTCACTATAATATCTCTACAAGGTATTAGGTCACATCTCTTAGCAAGTTGAATATGTATTTTGGTGTTAGATCTCTATATAGTAATACATTGGTGAAAATCCGGTGGATATCACTATGGTAACGCAGTAGAGATCTCAATGGAACAGAACAAATGATGGAAAAGACATCATAGATCTGAAAAATTAAGGTCAAGTACTTATTGCAGTGAGAGATTTTTTCGGAATTTTTGAGACGACAAAAATTAAAATCCTTTATCCACCAAAAATAGAAAGATAAATATTAATGTATAAGTGATTAGATTATCCTTTTTTAGATGAAATCCAATTTCTTAAAACATCAAGCTTTTTAAATACCACAGTCCTTTGCCTTTCAAGTTTCAACTGTTACTTCTAGTAGGCGACGGATCTTAGAAGGGCAAGAGTCATGTAAATTTTCTTTTTTTTTTTATTTATCTTCGTACCTTGTCAAGTTCTTGATTATAAATCTTTTCCCATATTAAAAGTAAATTTTTGTACAGTCTCAAATACATAAATACTCGATAAATTAAGAGAAGATTTGAGTTTTAATCATTTTTAGGCTCATGTTTCAAGAATTTAGCTATAGTGTACGAAATTATGTAATTAGTCATTTTTACTGTGTAACAAATTTTATTGCACGCATAACAAATTTAATACACCCTGTAACAAAATTTATTACACGTGTAACAAAGTTTGTTAGACAATAAAAATGGTTAATTTTATTAATTTCGTGAAATTATGGCTAATCCTTAAAAAGTTAACAAAAAAATTGGCTAAATCCTTAAAAATCTCTTCTTAATTCTTAATATAAATTTTAACTTTTGGTTTATTATTGGAACTTAAAGTTATTGGAAAAGAGAGATTATATATCTATAACAAAATATATATAGATATTATTCTTTACTCTTATGAAATCTTTGGCTTATGTAACGTAATGATCATAATAATCAGCTTAGCTGAACTCACAGATTTAAGAACATTCAAATTCATGCATCATTCGGATCATTTAAGAGTGCACAAAAAGCCACAATAGAATAAAAGTTAACTCAAAATTGTAAGTTAATGAACCTCAAAATCGGATTTGCCGTATCTAGTACGATTCCTTTAGCACAATACAATAAATATAAATAGATTTGAGACCCCTAAGCACCAAAGCTAAAAGGGCTAAAAATAAATTAGTGGTCAAGACTTTTGAGGGTGTATATATCATGTTTTGTGGGGTTGTTGAAAGCTCTTGTGACTTTTTGCCGGGCATTAATGGAAATGTAACCTTTTTTTTTTTTGGCTGAAATGGAAATGTTACTTGCGTGACCAATTTTGCATAGTTGATTGTTTATAACAACACCATTATTATTCATGTCCGTACCATTTTGCTCTAGTGCTAAGTGCTAACAGATTCACCTTCCAATATTTCATCATGGCCAAATAAGGCCATCATCGAAACTTCTATTTTTTTATTTATTTTTATTATCCTTTTCCTTATCACCTTTAGAAACCTAGCATATTCTTTTATTCGTCTAGGTCATCTACAAGGTCTTGTGAATAACCAAAAAAAAAAAAAGAGACTATTGCAAATACTAGCAAATGCCTAATTTTTAACACCCGATTTAAATAAATACCAAATCATTCAAAAAATATAACAAAATATTAAAGTGATTTAATTACTTACATAGTAGTAGCTTATGATAATTAACTTAGTGACCAAAATCATGTACAAGTACTTAATGATTTGGCTAGTTACTCAATTAAAAATATTGAGTATTTATTTTATTGTTATATAAATTTTGGGTATTTTCTTACTTTACTCTTTTTTGAATGATATTTTAAAAAAATTGCTAACATTTAGGGATAATGACTAATTTTTTAATTTTTGAAAACGTTAGTTTTTTTTTTTGAACTAGATGATGTTGTGATTTTACATTTATATCTTTAGTTCTTTAAAGAACAATTACTAATTTCTTAATTTTTTAAACGTTATCTTTGCAAAAAAAAAAAAAAAAGAAAATTAAACGTTAACTATTTATTTGAAACATGTACAATAAAATAGTTAAATACTAAATAAATAAAAATTATACATTAACAATATGTCATGACCGAATCATGACAAGATTAGACCCAAAAAAAAAAACATGATAAGATTAGTGAATTTGGATTAGAGCGTGTATACTTTTTTTAATGTCACACTTGTCAAAACGGTTATAATTAAAATTACACGTGAGTATAATAATAATAATAATAATAATAAACTCTCAGCACACTACACTTTTTACGGCAAACATCACAGTTGCCAAATATACATATATGTTTGTTTACATCATTCTACCCATTCCATTCCATTCTATTTTTTCACTTTTTTCAATCCTCCAAACCATTCCATTCCATTCCACTTTTTTCAACTATTTTTTTCAACTTTCCAAATCCCTATACAATATCTTTAAATCTCAACTATTTATACCACCTCAAAATCTGTAAAGTCAAACCATTTTCCAAATCATTTTTCAAATCATTTTCCAAACTATTTTCAAACCATTTAGAATGGTAAAAAATGACCAAAATGATTTCCCCAAACGGGGTAGTATTTTAATGTCTGACTATTTGACTGAGTAAAACACTTTCACTTTGAAACTATCAGAATTTTGTGCTATTTATTTAGTTAGATGTTATTGTTTTCATTTTTACTTAACGTTCTTTCTTTTTATTTTATTCCAAATAATTTTACGTTCATTCTCTTTTTATCTTTGTTATGATTTTGTTTTTGCAAGCTAGGACTGTTGTCAGTGATTTATCATCCGCAATTGTAGCTTCGGGAGCGGAGTCCCCGAAGAGCAATTAATGTGAACACGCACCCGTTTTCAACAGCACAACAATGTCACGTCATCACAGGAGCTACCCCCTGATGAAAAGTGTACGAGGATTGTCGAAGATGACTCTCGATTTTACACCCACAAAGATAAATTGGAGAAGTACCATCGAAGGTGGTGACAATTTTATGGCAAGACCCTCAGAGAGGGATTGACGAACAAGAAGGTCACGGATCCTCGAAGATGATCTGTCCTCGCAAAGCTAACCTCGGAGAGGAAGCAAGTACTTCACTCGACGGAAAGCTTGACCCGCGAAGCTAGTGATCTCCGACCGAAGCTGGAGTCCGCGCGTAATAGTTTAGGTCTTTCTTTTGAACTGATCGACTATCCCCGATTGTGGGATGTTTGACAGTCTACCCCATAAAACCTGGGACAGGGACTATAGGTATTCGGTTTCCAATGTATCTCTGTATTAGTTGGTAACTCAATCTTGTAATTTAGGGTATTAGGAAATATTGTGTATTTGGTCACCTAATCTCATGATTTAGGGAATCGGGTGTCAAATCTCATTAACCCACCTCTCTCTCCTAGCCTATATAAGGAAGAGAAGGAGAAGAGAGAATGGATTGGAAGAAAAATTGGTCGAATTCTCTGTAAGAAATTTACCAAAAATACTAGAAAAGTGGATGTAGGCTATTACTCCGGAGGAGGGCTGAACCACTCTAAAAATCGTCGTGTTTTCGCTTTTTCCGGTCAATTTTTCCCTTTTCATTGCTGCACCACCGTCTAAAGGTGCGGATCACGGCGGTGTTGGTTCAAATTTTACACTAACAAGGACAATATATGGTCAGTTTGAATTTTAGCCTATGTTTCAATAAAATAGTCAACGTTTGCAAATATTAGCAAATTAGTCATAGGCTCAACAGTTTCAATATGAATGGACCAAAATACCCTCACCATTTTCATCGGACCACAAAATTCAGATTTTTGTGTGATTTTTATTATATGCCCTTTAAATATTTGATAAAATATTGCATAGAGAGTCTTAGAGCAAGTCTGAAATTTTGTGATTGTTGTTTGATTGAGTCTGAAAATTTGTGACTAGTGTCTCAAAATTTTAATCTGATAAGCTTGCTTTCTGAAAAGTTGGTCATTAAATTTGCGACTTAAATAATAAAATTTCTGATATGAGAATATTTAAAATGAATGACTATTTTACTAATAAAAGCAAACATAGACTAGTTGTTAAAAATTAATATAAATCTATGGTCATTCCTTACAAAAACTCAATCGCTCTTTCCCCCCACTTTTTTTCTTTTTAAATTTTTTCTTCTCTTTTTTTTGTATTTCATTTTTTCTTTTCCTCTATCAATATTTTTTAGATCTAAATGCTAATATTACAATTTTTATTAAAAAAAATATTTTTATCATGAACGAAAAGTAATCCTTTAATATATAAAGTGAGAAAAGGGGGGTTGGAACAATGTTTTCGACCAAAACGCGCGTTTTGGTCGAAAACACTGTTCATTTTTATTTTTTTATTTATTTTTTTTTATTCAGGCGCGTGTATCCCCACGTGCGAGTCACCAAAATTTTTTTTTTTTTCAGTTCCCCAAGCATTTTTTTTTCTTTTTACATTTTTTTTTGCAAAAATGGGCTCCTTTTGGGGGCTTTTGGGCAAATTTTTAGGGGTTTTTTAGCAAATTTTGAGGGGCTTTTTTACAAATTCTTATTCTCTCTCTAACTTTTTCAATTTTTTCTTTCTAATCATTGAAACAATTATTTTTGTACCGTAGTAATCACAAATTCTTTTTTTCTTATTTAGATTTAATTTTTTTCATTTATCTTTTGACATCCATTGTTGTATACTTTTTTTATATGCAAATAACGTTTTATTTTTACTTTTATCTAACACTTTTCATTTTTATTTTGTGGTGTTTTACAAAATTATAAAAATCTTCATATATTTTTCTAAAATTATAAAAGTGCACTTATTTATTAAAATCTTAACGAAAACATCCTTTGTGATGCGCCTGAAAACTAGTATAAATTATTTCACATTGAGACGCTTTTTACAAATTAAAAAAAAATTGACGCTCGCTCATAGAATAGTATTCTATTAAAGTAGCAATTTTGAAAACACATAATTGAGAGGTAGTAGTTTTCAAAATTTCCCAAGATACTTTGTAAAAACAATGTGAAAAAATAGGTGTGATTTTTGTTTCAATTTAACATTTTGAACAAAGGAACTAAAATTTGTGAAAAAGAAAAAAAAATAGAACGTGAAGTTAATGTGACTAATTATTGGTAAAAATTAAAAAAAAAGGAAAAATAAATGGTATTGATATTGAATATGTGAATTTTTAGGAATTTTGGAGGAATATTTAGCAATTCTTAAATTTCTTTTGAGATGGTTATGACAATGGTGAGCAGAGCAATTAGGGGTGAAAAAGACGCAATCTTGTCATGATAGTCCGGGAAAGAAAATTGAGGAAAATGTTTAAGGATATGCCCCTATTGGGAATAGATACACACAAAAAAAAAAAGTAAGAAAAAAAAAGAAAAGAAAAGACAAAAGAGATCCATTACCGAGAGAATTTCAATGCTCCCATAAGTTGTCTTTGTGTAAATACACAAAAAGAACACTATAGGTTTTCAAAAAAAGAAAAAAGAAAAAATTGTCTTTGTGAAATATAATCCACGTAGATTTTGTTTTTTATTTAAAGGCTAAAAGAACGGCATAATTGATTCTGATCATATGAATATATACCAAATAATTAAATAGAGTTTGACCTTAACATTCCAAAATAAACTGTCAAAGAAAAATACTGTACGGAGGTCTTTTTGGTGGCATTAGTCTTTTTTATTATTATTTTTTTTTTTGGTTCTAAAGAATCTGAAGACTGAAGGTCACAATTACTTTAGCATGTTAATATATTCTCAAATCTCACCCAAATCGTGGCCAAATAAGAATCATCTTATGAAGTTTATTTTCCAAAAGTTAATTTGAGGTTTGGCCTTAAGGAATAAGAGAATTTCAATGAGCCTCTATCGTTGGATTTTACATATTCTACTGATGCGCCTCTTAGGACTTACGTGAGGCGCAAGCCAAAGAATTAGGATAATTATGTTTTATTTATTTTCAATTTTATTTAAGGATAATATATTTTATGGGATATTTTATTTATTTTCAGTTTTATTTATTTATTTCCAGAATTAGTTATTTTTATTATTAAGGTTATTTTAGGTTTTTTGGTACGACGGTTACTATAAATACCCTAGCGTAATCGTTTTCAAGGATATGAATAGATTACTGCAGTTTTATTATTAGCCTTTTATTTACTTTATTAGTCTAGTATTTACCAGCTTCTTTGGGAAAGACGTTAGGCAAGGGAATTTCTATAGTTTGAGACCAGGTCCTATCATCTACCCTCAGGAATACGTATGTTGCAGAATGGTCCCTCCGTCAAAAAAAAAAAAAAAAACCCTTATATGGAGTTATGTGCTTCTCTAATCTCTATGACGTATGATAATTTCTTTAATGAGTAATTTAGCAAAATCCCGTTAAAGAGTCGACTCTCTAATTAGAGACCATCTTGAGACAATCCCATCCCCTATTTATTTCCAGCGCTAAACTTGAAAATAAAATGAAAAATGAAAATACTCGTGTAAAACATGACTTGTATTTCTACTAGTGTTTTGCATTTTATGTTTCTTATTCTTTGCACTGTAAACAAGCTAACGCATAGTTTGTGACTAGTAAAAAAATTCTCACTTAGTTGTGTAGTCACTCAGTTTTCGAATGAAAATAATCGCTCTGTTCGCATTTATCGGGTCGAACTGGAAATCATGGCTCTTGATGCTTGTATAATATTTCACCAGTTTGAATGATCGGAAGAAGAAATTAACCAGTCGGAGCCGCTCTCATTGCTATTAGTAAACTCCCTGTCCACGAGAAAGCTCGATTCACATCATTAAAATCTTGTTCATTTTGGCCATGCTATTTTGCCCTTTCAGTATGAGCCCAAAGGCCACAGGCGTAACTAGATAGCCTCGCTACTGATACAACGATCCTAGGAATTCCCTGCACCGTGGAAACAGTTACCAGTTTCGCAACTATGTCACCGACCGGCATGGATCAAAAGTTGTACCAGTGTTATGAAGATGTTATCTCAACACCAATGTGTATCAAAAATGCTTAAGAGATTAGAACCAAAAAATGGTTTTGTTGTGCTAATCAACTGCAATATGCATTAATCTATAGAAACTAAGGCCAATGAATTGTGTTTTGCTACGAGTGTCTGTTCAATGGTTTCTATATACAGGTTATTACTTTCTTTTTTTTCTTGGCTGAAACTTGAAAGGTTATTAATTCTACTTAAAAGAGAATAGAACAAATAATTGACGCAAGTATTTGCCATCATGGTCCATGGATATGCAGATCGATTAGAATTAAGATGAAATCACAGGACAACAAATAACAATGCATTGTTGAATGTGGCTCAGAGTTTCATGAGATTTCAACATAGAGAATTTCTCAGTACATAAAAGGTCTAGAGGCCATCATTGCCACATTTATAGAAGGGAAAATGGTCCCAAACAAAATAATCCCCCCTGTTTCCAAGAGGAAAAAAAGAAAAGAAAAAAAAAAAGGTTCTTACATTGTCAAGAATGTCTGGTTTATCTCGAGTTCTCAAAATCATGTTAAAAATATTCCCCGGCCATTAACTATGTCACCTCCATCAAACAAAAAATAAAATTAAAACAAGAGTGAGGAAAGCCAAAACTCTATCGCGTGACACCTATTTTTTTGGTCGTGGTTTTATCATTGCAAACCAAAAAGCCCCTCCCGTGCTGGCCAAAAGCATCAAACTAGCCCTCGGGCTAGCCGATACCATCGAACATGCTGCCACCGAGCTTCAGACGAAACCATCGAACTAGCCCCTTCTACGCTAAGATAAAACTAACCCTATTATATAAAACGCTATCCAGACAAAATCTAATCTTTATTCAGATAATACAAACATTTGAAGCCAAACATGGAAGAAAAAACCTATTTCACAAATTCCATCTACTCACTGCCAAATAATTCAATGACCAGAAAAACATTACTTTCCAAGTTCCAACTCCGCAATATTAACGCACCAAAAATTTGGAATCTACAATGAAAAAGACATGAAAGTTCAACACATGACCTCTAATGGCACCAATGCAAACTATATTAGTAATGTAACCCTCAGTGAACTTCATTGCAAGACATTGTAAACTTTATTCATATTGCGTAAACCTAGCCAAAACTTTCAGTGCTCATCGCGCGAAGCATATTATTAAAATGGAAATAAAATAAAAAAAATAAAAAAGATAACAATTTTCAACATGAAGTTTGCATAGGGCTGCGAAATTCTAGTTGAGGATTAGGACGAAGATTACCGCGACTTAGTAGCCCTTGTTTCCTCGTATTCTAGCTCTCATGTCAACCTGGCCTCGCTTGCAATTGAAATACGTCTCCCTCAAGCCAACGCACTCGCTAGGTATCGAAGGACTCTTCTCCCCGACACAGTCCTTGAAAGATCGGTTTTCGACCTTGACACAGTCGGATTCGCTCAGGCACTTGACGAGCTCCATTGCTAGACCCTTGCAAGATTTCGACATTTGCTTCCTCTCCTATCAAATATTTCACTACACATGAAAAATAAAACGAGAGCTCCTCCAATTACCAATTAAAAATGGGTGAGTTAGGAAAAATACGCAAAATTCAACACTACAATTTTAATATTTATCAATCACTTGCGCATTAGAATAATGGTTCAATCAATCATCACTACGTAAGTAATTGAATTGCTTGAGTATCTTGTTGGGTATTTATTTAAATCGAAGTGTTGGAAATTTGGTGTTTATTATAATCTCTCATCAAACGAACCAAACTCGATGTAAAACCAAAAGATTCGCCAAACTAATCAATGTAATAGAATCATCAATCGCCGACACAGAGCTTAGAATAATACAAAGCCAAACTCAGAAGGAATACGGGGAAGAGGGTATACCTGCAAAGGCGGCACCGACTGCTTGCTGTTCTGCGCGTGCCCACACGCCGGCGACCCCTCGCACCCACGCGCGCCAAGTCTGACTCCGGCGACTCTCTCACCCTCCGTTAAGCCCAAACACGATACTGGAGTGATGATGACTGTGGGGTTTGTGCTGTTGAAGAAATGGGATGATTTGTGTTGCGTGAAGAGAGAACGAAAAGGGTCTGCTCCAAAAACCCATAATAACATAACATAAAACCCTATTCGTATTTTATTTTTTATTTTATTTTTTTTTAACGATGTTGGGATGAGTAATTTGGGTTCAAACATTAGACACGAACGAATGGAAAACGAAATTAGCGATCCTTCTTTAGTGAATTTGGGTCAAATCAGGGATGGAGTCAGACTTAGATAAGGGGGTAGCAATTACTAAAAGTTAAAGTAACAAATATATATGCGTCAAATTTCATGTAAATATTCAATTATAGTCTATATATTCTAAAATGTTAATTACATTAGCAATTTATTAAAATATGTAACGTCTCTCTTGCATGTCACAAAAATCATATATAGTTAAATCTATACTAAATTTTTCAACAATTTTATTTTCAATGTACACTAGCAAACAATTAGTCAAAATTTCATTTTTTATCTTGTTGTAAAGTGTAATCTTGACAATATTCTATTCTTTTATATATATATATATATATATATATATATATAAATTTAGGATTTCTTAATCTTAATGGGTTTAGGTTTAGCTTAAAAAAAACTAAATTATATATATGGGCTATAGATCATTATTAGATTTGACTCACTTATTACATTATGATAAAAGAGGGGCATTCTTCAAAACCCCCTTGCATAAATAAATCAAAAAATTCAATTAGGCCATATATAAACATGACACGACAGGTTAACACAATATTTAGATATGAGTTTAGTTGTGGTATTTGAATACAAATACATAATTCGTTTCATAATTAATCCAAATAATTTTGATTTGAATTATTATTTAGTAAAATCTTGAACTGATATCAATGTTTGATATGAGATTAGTTGTATTATTTGAATTAAGATTGTAATAGAGAAGATTTACATTGAGAATTGAAAAAGTTATTTTTGGACGTAGTATGATTACTTGAAAAAAAATTTGGATATTTTGCTAATAAAATATTAGCACTATAGCAATGATAATTAAATTAATTTTTTTTTTTTTTGTATTTGAGTTGCTCACTAAACAACCTCTAAAACCTATTAAGACACAAATATTAAATAAGTATTCTCAATTTAGATATGTTTAACACTTATTAACATGTATTTATAATTTATTTATATATCATTTCATAATTTTAAACCATACGAGACTCAAATTATCATCCTTATTATATATAATATCAAAATTAGGACTATATTTAGACCATTTATTTTAGATTTAGAAAATATAATTAAAACTTTGTAGTTTTCAACAATTAACTCAAACATGTTAATTAGGTCTAAATAAATTCACATGTAACATGACTCATTTAAACCAATTTGGACAAGACTCATAAAAAAGTCGTAATTAGGTGACACGATTAATACAATATTTATTTAGAGGGTTCTTGATTTGCTATTTAAACACAATATTTAATTCAGGTGGTTGGTCTCGTCTAAGTTTCTTAGAGACAATTGAAACACGATATAAACACGATAAGCGACAAGAATTTCCACTCCTAAGCGTTGCCGTACTTATGATGGAAATATACAATATAAAGAATGTATTTACTATCAATAATTTATACCCTATATAGTATAGTCCTTTTGTTTCTACTTCTCTAACTACACATAGAGGGCCAAAAGCATTTTAATTAAGGGTGGCAATTCATGTCACCTGTTGTGTCATAATCGTGTCCAAAGAATTTTGATTGGACCCAGACACGACTCATTTATTAATCGTGTCTGAAGGGAAGACTCAGACACGACCCATTTAAATATCGTGTTAATCGCGTCACTCAATTAATGTCCATTTATAAATCGTGTCTAATTTGGTCTAAATGAGTTGTGTCACTCTCGTGTCTATTGACCTAGTTAGCTATATTTGAGTTTAAATCAATAAATTTTTAATAAATCGAAAATATTTAATTAAAATAAAGGTTTAATCTTGATAATGTATTTAATTATGATAGTATTTCTTAAACCATGCGTGTTCGTGTTATCGTGTTCGTGTCTTATTTACCCATTATTTAATCATGTTAATTCGGGCTGCCCAATTTATCACACCCGACCGCCCACCCGCCATACCCGACTGACCACCCGCCCAAACGGACGAAAAAAATGTATTCATTGTGGTGTCGGGCGAAACCCGCCCGATGGTGAGAGAGAAACGGGCGGTTGGCGGGCATTGAGAAGTGTTAGTCGGTTGCCACCCGTCCGCCCGAACTTATGATATATGTACTTTTTATTATCTAGGTTTCTAATTATATCCCACTCACTCATTGAATCACTCTCTAAGTCTCTTTTTCATTCCGCCTCGCCGCCTCCAACCTTCATGAAATTCGCAGCCAATCTATCGTCCCGACTCAGCGGCCATTCGACAGCAATGCCGTTGAGCCCTCAAGTCGAGCTCGATGCCCTCTCGAACTTGCGGCCTCGTGAGTCGCAGCCTCTCTGTCTCTGTCTATGCTCGCCCTCTCGCCATCGCCGGTACTCTGTAATCTCGTACACTCTCGCCTCTCTGTCTTTCTTTGCCGACTGCATATCTCACTCTCTGACTTCCTGATTATTGTTCACGAACCCACCAAGGCACCAACTGATTGTTTTTCACAAGCCCATCAACTAAATATGGATTATTAGAATATGCTTTGGGATGAGGTAATTAGTATTGTGTTAATAACAGTGAAGTCGACAATGTGGACTTTGTTCACATGGCAGTGCTAGGGAGTCAACAATCTAGAGATTTATTTCTAGTTGCGAAGAATCAAGATAGTCAACTTTTTTTTCCTTGAAAAATCGACTACATACTTTTGTTAATGTGTGATTGTGTTCGTTGGGTTGTGGTATTGTTGTTCACTTGTTTGGGTTGTGGTATTGCGACAAAGTGTTGGGGATTTTGTGTTCATTTTTCAATAGGTCTGTTGGGCTTATAATTAGGCCCAAAACCGTTTAACCGACCGCCACCCGACTGGCCACCCATACAACCGACCGCCACCCGCCCGCACCACCGTCGGTCGAACTCGGCATAAGATTTCTGCCACCCGCTCGACTTCGGAAGAGAGGGAATCGTGGTTGGCACCCGCCCGCCCGCCCGATGATCACCCCTAGTGTTAATTGTGTCCAACCCATTATGACCCAGACCCATTAAGGGAGGACCTAGACCCGCTAATTTCGTGTCGCATCTCGTGTTTAGGCCCAAATTGTCAGCCCTAGTTTTACACTTTTACTAAGGGTTTTGTTGGATTAATTAAAAGCAGCAATTACTAGGGTTTTTTTTTTTCAAAAACACATTTTTAAGGGGTAGACTGAAATTCTTTTTAGAAAATAGAGTCCAAGTATATTATTATAAGAGTTTAGGGACTAAAAAAAATAAATAAACATGACGAAATAACAAAAAAGAAATTGCAGTAAATAATATATTTTTTTACGTTTTCAAAAAATGGCACATGTTTTAAAATATTAAAAAGTTAGCTTTGTCAAGAATTTATAACAGAAAACAGTAAAAAATTATGTAAGAAATTTCTTAACATTTCAATATTTACTTGTTAAAATTTGAAGTGTTAAAAAATTTCTTACAAAAATATAAATATTTTTTTAATGCAACGCTCCTATGCCTTCAAACGTCAAACAAGCCCATGACGGTGGTGGCGATGAAGATCTCGGCAATGGTGGTTGGGTAGCCAGCGATGGAGAAGACGAAGGAGAGGTTGAGGTATCGAGCCGACGAGCTTGCCTGCTGGTGTGTGGGTGGGTGTACGACGATGAGTTGAAGGGAGTCGAGCAACTTTGTATCTACAGGTGGTGTTTTTGTATCAGTGAAATGTCTTTGAAGTATGAGGTGTTTTTATTTTGTTTTTGTTTAAAAATATTCCCTTAATAAATGGAAAGTATAAGATTGTTTTGGGTTGTGGTTGATAAAAATGAGCATGTGCCAAAAATCCATTTAAAGTTTAACACGGTTAGTAGTTTGGACTAGATTGTTACAAAAATAAACTTAAGAAGATTTATGCTAATAAAAGAAGATTGAGAATCAAACTGGTACCCCACCAAAAGTTGAGGGACTATGTAAGCCAATTACTCTTTTTTTTTTTTTCGATCGATATCGGGCGGGTTTGGCTGATCCAACTCAGAGAGGCGGGTTTTCATTTGTCACTGTTACAAAACCCTGTGAAAGTTTGGTTCTTTTTGCCCCAAAAACCCTCGGAAGTTGTTCGCATGTAAAATAAAAAAAAAAACTACACTGATAGGAAAAAAAAAAAAAAAAAGTACAGAGCTTGATTTTGATATTAACAATGGGGGAGAGAGCGAAGAGCTTGGCTTTGGTCGGAGCTGGTGCTCTTTTGGGCTCAGTTTCTACTTTCTTTCTTCTCAAGCTCATTTCGAGGCAAGTCTTTTGTTTTTTTCTTCTTCTTCTTCTGTTAATGGGTTTTTATTCTTGTCCTTGCTTTTGCTTTTGTTTTTGTTTTTGTTTTGTAATTTAAAGTATTGTATTGGATTTCACTTCCAGTTCTAGCAAAGATAAAAAAGGAAAATTTAGCTAATATAGGACCTTTCATTTTCAAGTCCGGTTCCAAATTCATTGTTAGTGTGTTTTTGTATGTGGATTTGTCTGAATAGTGGTATTGGTTATGTATGTTCCCAGAAAGACGGTGATCCAACGTAGTAAAGAGGCAATTGAATTGAATTGTAAGTGACCCATCTGATACAACTTGACTACTTGATTACTTATGAAGTAAATCTTTATATATTTATTGTTATTGTTATTAAGAAGGTGTGTATAGAGGGCTTGCATATGTTGGACTAGATGATGGCAAGTTGGCAACTTTTGTTTTTGTCACTACAACTCTTGGACTAAATTTGAGATTGAGAAATTGTACTATGATTTCTGTTACTTTTTAAGGTAAAGGGCTTTCGGGGAAAAACATCAAATGCGAGGCAGTTGGTGAGGATCGAAATTATGGGGCAGCAGGTGTAGATCTTCTAAGTGATGAGATTGTGTCTGAACACTTGACCAGGTACCTTATTCTAAGGGGAAAATGGTTTTGAATGTTTTCGATTTTGGAGTGGTGCAGCGGATAAGAATTGGCTCTTTAACGGCGTTTATTTGGCGCCTTGAGATTATTTCATCATTCGTATTTGACATTGTGTTTTGTTTTTCTGGTATATTAGGAATATTCAGTTTTTCGGCTTGGAGTCGCAACAAAAAGTGACTGAATCTTATGTTGTGGTAATTGGCCTCGGAGGTGTGGGAAGTCATGCTGCATCCATGCTTTTACGATCTGGAGTCGGGAGGCTTCTCCTTGTGGACTTTGACCAGGTACCTTCTAAGTAACAATTTTTGTCCTTTTTTTTAATTTTATTTTAATTTTTTAATTTTATTTTTTCACTAGTGTTGATGAAATTGTTTGGCATGCTTTTGTTTCAATTTTTTTTTGTGGCTTGTTCAACATATTGTAGCAACCATGATAACCACTTTTTATAATTGTTTTAGTTATGGTGTCTTTCTAGATTGTTTACCTCTCCAAATTACTTACTTAGTTTCCATTTCCTTTCGAATGTGGGGCTTAGTGTTTTCGAATGTGGGGCTTAGTGTGAAGAGTCAAAGTGAAGAAGTTGCCCTAAGTAGAGAAAAAAAGAGATAATTTTGGTATTCATAATAGTAAGTCTTAAACCATTAGAAAATGAATTTAGCTTGTTAGGCCAAGATAGCCTTCACTTGAGGCACTGAGTGCCAATCTTCTAACTAATTGTATGTAAGTGAACTTCACACTGGTTAATATGCTATATAGGCATGGTACACTACTATTGGTACTTAGTTGATTAGGATTTTCAAAATTGTTTTTATTTTTTGTCTCCTTGGACATTGTGCCTTTCCATGTGCTCGTGGCATTAGCGCTATTCTAGTTGCAAAAGGTGATCAAGCTGAATGCCTGGTTTGTCATATAAAAGCTACACGCACACACACACATATATATATATATATTTGTGAGACTCTTATTTTTGTTTTGAATGTATGAATAGGTATCACTTTCCTCGCTAAATCGGCATGCTGTTGCCACCAGATCAGATGTTGGTATTCCGAAAGCTCAGTGCCACAAAGAGCATTTTATGTCGATTTTCCCGGAGTGCCATATAGAAGCAAAAGTGCTCTTGTATGACAAATCATCTGAAGACGAAATTCTTTCAGGTCAACCTGATTTTGTCTTGGACTGCATTGATAACATTGATACTAAGGTACCTTTCCTTGTCAATACACCTATATCTTAGGTTGATATCTGCCATTTTATTAGTTTGTTTCTAGTATGCCAAAAATTAATCTTAAACTCTTTTATTTTCCGGCCTTCTATGGAAAGTTTTGTCGTTTTTGTTTTCCCTCTTCTTGTTAGTGTTTATGTATGGTGTTTTATGGATCTTTTTATTTTTATTGTTTTGTATATAAACAAAAAAATTAGTTGCTGTATTCATTTTCAAATTCTTGATGTGTCATATGTAATAGGTCGCACTTCTTGCAGCGTGTGTTCATAGGGGTTTGAAGGTTTTATCAGCAACAGGAGCTGGTGCTAGAGCTGACCCAACAAGAATACGTGTGGCGGATTTAAGAGAATCAACCAACGACCCATTATCTCGAGCTGTAATGTTTCTCACCTATTTCCATTTAAAAAAAATTATAATTTAGCTGCTTCTAGTAGTTTCTTAAAACACCATTTCTTTCTTCCAGGTGACATTTCTGTCCATTAAAACCAGCTTTATTTAATATGTTTAAAAAGCAGAATGTCTAATGGTTTAGTTGGACTCATTACAGTCTGAACTTTGTTATATTATTTTAATCATCTTTATATCTGATATGACAGTCTAATTAATGCGATTGGATACGAGGGAGGGAATGACATTTCAGTTTCACTTCTATGTTGTTTAATAGTTCTTATTTATAGCGTAGAATTTTCCAAATTCTCATTAATCACCAACTTTCAGGTAAGACACCGATTGAAGAGAGACTATGGTATTGAGGGTGGTATCCCAGTTGTGTTCTCTTTAGAGAAACCTAAGGTAAAGCTTCTTCCATTCAAGGGACCAAGCGGGGAAGAAGAAAATCCTTCAGATTATCAGGTGAACATATCACTTTTCGTTTGAAATATACGTTTTGAATCCCTAGTTTAATTTTGTGTTCAAAGGAAGCTTGGTGCTACAGTAGTATCAAATTCATCGTATGTGTGTCTTTTTTTTTTTTATCATAAATTTTCATCTTGAGTTTCGATGACAACAATTGCATTTCTTCTAGTGATTGAGAACAGTTTTGCACTCATTAATTGTTTGACATACGTTTAAGAGTAAACTTTTTTGTGGCTGCTATATGAAAACTGGGATTTATCTAAACAACTGAAGTTCTGTTAGGAACTAGGAAATAGGGGTTCATTGGTAATTAGTAGTTAGTTATAGGTAGAGTATAGAAATATTAGAAGTTAGTATTCTATAAATAAGTGAGTGAGTGGATTGTTGAGGGGAGGAAAAATTGTGTTGAGTTTTGTGAGAAAGGAAGAAATTCCTTTGTGGGAGAGAACGGACCTCTCGAAAGTCCGGTGGGAGAGCTAGTAGACCTCTCGAACGTCTACAAATTTATCTTTGTATTCCGTTTTCGATTAATACAAATTTCAGTTCGTAACAAAGTGGTATCAGAGCATTCGATCCTTGGATATGGCAGTGGGACGAATTCCGACGTTCTCTGGCCATGAACCAACGTTTTGGTGGTTCGCCGAGGCGGAGCGAATCTTTGTGTTTGGCCAGTATTCTGACAGGGACAAGCTGATAATGGCAGACGATTCCATGATCGGTGACGCGCGGCGTTGGTTCCGATGGGAGGATGGACGTCAACCATTCCGAACTTGGAGAGAGTTGAAATTCGCCATGAGTAATCGTTTCCGTACACCGGAGGAGCAAGCGACTCACTACCAACCGTCGACAGTTGAATGGGACGATATTCGACAGCACTTGAAGGAGCTGCTCGAGAAGATGAAGACCTTCCGTTGTGGTTCTCCGGCGAAGTCTGATCCATCGGAGTCTACCATATCAGAGAGGGAGTCGATCGCGAAGAATGAGGCGCAATCCAAATCAGATCTCTCAGATTTGAAAATGATGACAACCGATCCTGTCGGCGAAAACGAGGACGCATTAGAACTGGACAAAGACGTTGACACAGAGGTCGGAATGGACTTGATCGACACTGTTGAGGTCGGAATGGATCTGTTCGGCGATGGAGAAATCGAGGCGGAGCTTCCCGACGTAGATGGAGTCGAGTCGGAGCTGCTCAATCACGAAGGCATCGAGCAAGATCTGGTCGAAAAAGATGGAGTCGTGAAGAACGTTAAGGAGGACGACCAGATGGCTGACATCGAGAAAGAGGTTCTGATCTACGAGTACGAGAAGGACGACTTCGCGGCTATGCTATCACCGAAGAGGATGATTGAGCCAATGTTCGTGAAAGACAGAGGGAAGTCGGCTGTCCTGAGGAGGCTGAGAAGAAGACAGCAAGGCGTCACGGTGATTGCGCGGCGACAGCGTGGCAGCGGCCGCGGCGAGGTGAGGGGGCAGCGGAAGCGAGGCAAGCCGAAGTCTACGGCGAGACAAGGACTGAGGAGATCGAATGACGCGACGTTTGTCAAGGATCGCGGAAAATCGACCACAATAACGTGGAGGAGGTGGCAGCGAGACAGATGCCGCGGCGAGGCAACGGCCAAGTCACTGAAAGGAGCAGCGGAGGAGGTCTGGTCCGTCAAGATCTGGAGGTGCGGAGCTCAAGAGGTACGCGGTGACGGCATCCTTAAAGACAAGCTTCTCTATCTCTCTCTCGCCGGATTTTGCTCATTGTCAGCCAAGGACAACGAAGGGTTGCCGGAGATGGGAGTGATAACGCCGGAGATGGCGGTTGTAATGCCGAGCTTGGTTGGAGGCAGGCCATTCACGTGAACACTCTGAGGAAGAAGATGGAGTGTTTGGACCCTAGTGGACATATTAGGCCCAATGGGCCTATTTGTCACAAGAAAGAGGCTCCTGGACTTTCCCAAATGTCTAATGGGCTAAGTAAACAAAAGAAGTGGTCTGATGCCTATTATACGCCCAAATTGAAGTTATGGTGTGCTGGGCTGATTTGGACTAAAAAAAAAAAAAAAAAAAAAAAAAAACCTGCTGGATGAATTTGTAATGCAGATTTATACAGCGAAGTGCTCTGGCTTTCGGATTTCAACCACCACCTTGAGGACAAGGTGGTTCTGGGGCGGCCGGTAATGTTAGGAACTAGGAAATAGGGGTTCATTGGTAATTAGTAGTTAGTTATAGGTAGAGTATAGAAATATTAGAAGTTAGTATTCTATAAATAAGTGAGTGAGTGGATTGTTGAGGGGAGGAAAAATTGTGTTGAGTTTTGTGAGAAAGGAAGAAATTCCTTTGTGGGAGAGAACGGACCTCTCGAAAGTCCGGTGGGAGAGCTAGTAGACCTCTCGAACGTCTACAAATTTATCTTTGTATTCCGTTTTCGATTAATACAAATTTCAGTTCGTAACAAGTTCTTCCCAATGCTCTGAGCCCATGAATATGCCATATACACTGGTTTCCTAAAATTTTTACTTAAGAGATTTTTAAGACTTCTACTTATAGAACGAAGTTAATTTGTTGGGCATTTTCTCTTAGCTTTTTCCAATTACCAGGTTTTCCATCTAGACAGGAAGATAAAAACTACTCTGAAAAGTTGTACAGTACAAATCACAATCTGGATAAATATCAATATTAATCACAAGAACAAACACAAGAACCAACATTGTACACGTTGCTTTTATTAAATAAAATCTGAGGGTGCCATGCCAGACAGAGTCCTTATGAAACTCAGACGTGCACGAAAGTGGAGGACCAGAAAATAACAGAGGTTGCCAACTTTGTATTCTGCTATATATTCATAAGGCAAAGGTGAAAAAAAAAATTGAACATGAAAAAAATTAACCTTTTTTTTTTTAAGAATTTTAAGAAATTTTTTTAAAAAGAATTCTGTATTGGAACCATATTTTTTTGAGAATTTTTTCCTTTGTGCATGGTAGTTTTAATTTGAATCAGAACTACTAGTATTTTTGTTGTTGTTCTTGGTCTTGTTTTGACAATCTAGTCTCTTTACTGTATTTCAGGTAGTACCAGGTTTTAGAGTTCGTATAATACCTGTCCTGGGGACCATCCCTGCAATTTTTGGACAGGTGATGGCGTCCTATGTTTTGACGCAGTTGGCGGGATTTCAAGTTCAGACGGAACCTGTCGTGAATTTAGATTTGGATCACTATCGGATTCTTCATCAGCGCCTTATTGAGCATGAGGAGTCATTATATGGCACTGCCCAGCAAGTCCAGGTTTAAAGTCTTCCTACAACTTCATCTTTTGGTGTTAAACTAGCAAACTGGTCTGTGGCTTTAGTTATTTTATCCTGTGACCCTTGGAAAATTGTGTTGGAAATGAGAAAATCATTGGATGAAACCACATTTGTACGGGTAGAATTGTGACGGAATATTGGGTTTAAGCAACTTTAGATTCATTATTTGTGTAGAAGAACTGAGGGTGTTCATATTATGTTTCAACAATCAACAAATTCAGTCAGACCCATTCATAGGCAAAGTAGGGAAAGTAGGAGAACTAAGTTGTAATATCCAAAGAAGTGAAGTAGGTAATTAAGTAGTAGCAAAAAGAAAAAAAGAGTAAAAAACAAGACCAAAGAAGTGATCCAACAGTATTATCTCAAGTAACCCAAACAAATTTTAACATCCAAGATGCTTTGAAATCTAAGATGATGGACCAATTCTAGGCCTAAGTTATCTCTGTCAATTTAATTTTCTGATTTTCTTGAACTTCAACTTGGTATAGTTTTGCAAGTATCAATTCAGGGTCAAGTTTTTTTTTTTATTTTAATAATGATTGCTAATAAAAATGTTTTCTCATTTGCGAGTGTGTAGATGTGTAACATATGTTCCATTCTACAGGTAGACACTGAGGAAGTGATGTATATTACAAAAGAATTATGGCATGGACGAAGTGCTAGAGAGCCGTCTGCTAAAGATGTAGGACGTGGAATGTGGCGCTCTGTTAATGAGCTGATGCTTGTGAGGTATGATTAATGTTCGTATAGTCATGGCTCAATTGATGCTTCGACATTTTTTAAGTGTGATTAATTGATGGGTCTATCTGGTATTTGACCAATTTTTGGTTAATCTTTTAAAGAAATAATCAATGTTTCCAAAAATTAAGAAATTAGCCATAAACCCATTAAGAATAAGGGGCATAAAGGTAAAATCATAAGCATCATGTAGTTAAGGATATGGCTGTTTCCCTAATTAATGGAAACGTTGACTATTCTTTGAAAATATCATTCACAAAATGGCTATTTGCTTAATAATCTCTAAATTTTTTGATTTTGTCATATATTTAAAATGACCCTTTGTAGAGCTGCACAATTTTTTTTTGGGTGAAGTGGGCAAATACCCAGAATTTATATAACAATAAAAATAAATACCCAAACTTTTGAAGTAATTAAATTTCTAGTCAATTCGTTAATTACTTGCACATGCTTTTGGTAACTAAGTTAATTACTTACACTTACCACTCTGTAAGTAATTGAATCACTTGGGTAGTTGGTTATATTTTTCAAAAGATTGGGTAATAATTTAAATTGGGTGTTAAAAATTGGGTATTCACTATAATTGGTGGGGGGAGCTCAACTTGGTTGAATCAGGTTGCGACATTGGTTATGAGATCTCCTAATCAAAGCCAAAGAACTGTTACTTGCAATGCAAACTTTTTGAATTAATCTTAGTGAACTTTATTTTTTGTCTGTAAACTGAACTTTATTTTTTGTCTGTAAACTGTCCTGTTTGAAACTTTGAATGCTTTCCTGCAAAATGGTGGTATCAGCGTTTGTTTTCTTGCTACATAAAATAATATATTGTGCATCTTTCTGCTTGTTTCTTTTTATTTAACTCATTTTTGCACTTATGAAACTTGAAAGATTCACGTTTACCTCATTTCTTTTTCTTTTGTATTTTCTTTTAAGGTGGGATAGGGAAAAACCGGCATCCGTCTCCAACTTAGTTCTTTTGAAATTTAAAGAGGTAAGAGTCCACAAGCCAACTTCATATTAATCAAGTTGAATAAGATTTGATGCTTTTTATTCTCCGTTTGATTTGACTCGTTCTCTGTTCGAGTTTTGTTAAGTTGTGTTTGGTAGAACTCCTGTAAAGAAACTTCTATAACAAACATATGATTTCCCTTTAGATGCTGATAGCCTTAATGCTAAAATGTGTGCTTTCAAATACTGTCATTGAGTTTCTTTTTATTTATTTATTTCTGTTTTTTAGGCCGATGAACATGAGTCAAGGACTCTTGATAATATTAGAGAAAATGAACCAGAATTTTTCAACAG
Organism: Boehmeria nivea var. tenacissima; assembly: GCA_018132145.1. NCBI lineage: Eukaryota > Viridiplantae > Streptophyta > Magnoliopsida > Rosales > Urticaceae > Boehmeria > Boehmeria nivea. The sequence continues at coordinate 8,824,531 of CM030882.1, forward strand.
AGTGACGATGGTGCTGAAGCAAGCCGAAATAGACTTTGGTTTGCAACTTCAGTGAGCCTTTCCAATATATAATATCACTTTAATTGATCTCATTTCCATTTTGCTCTGTGTCTTAGCTCCAGGAAATGTTTCTATTTTTTTGTAAACTACCAGAGTTCAAAATCGAAATTTTGTTTTCTATCATTTTCTTGTTTCTCTAATTTTGTTCTATGTGACACTCAAAATTTTGATCAAAGGAAAAAATGAAAGCAAAGAATTGTTCTATGTGACACTCTAAAATAATCTTTGATGGCCATAGTTGCCTGACCAGTGCCACCCCCACAAATAGTGTCCTTTCAAGCTCAACCATGGCCTCAATTTGAAGATGAGTGCCCATCACTAAGGCCAAACTATTGTATTTTGTATTTTTTTTTTGTTTTTTTGATTTTTTTTATATTTATTTATTTATTTATTTTTAGTTTCTTTAAATGTGATAATTAGAGATGTACAGCATTGCGACGATCAATGAAGATTTGGGAAAGCACATAAAGATAGGTTGGGTTCAATCAAAATGTTCTGATCATATATTCTGTTTTAGATAATTTCATACTTGTAGATTTTGTTGATTTTGCAAAGCTTTTTTTCTTTTTCTTCTTCTAAGTCACATATGCACATTTATAATTTAGAATTATGTTCTATTAAAATAATAATAATAATAATAATAATTTAGAATTGTGTTTGAACACTTAAAATAAGACATTATCAAGGACTTAAGCTATCATTGTCATTTTTCCTAAAATCTCTCTCACCTCGTTTGAATACAAATTCAAATTACATTTTACTGTAACAACATATTTTAAGTTCGATTTTTTCGTTAGTGTAATTGCTGTAGCAACATGTTTTAAACAAATTTTTTTTTATTCGTAAACTAATCCAAACAACCCCTTAGGAAACTTAAAAATCTATAATTTATAGAAGAATCTTTAATAGGATAGCCTAATGACAATAAACAATTTGGATTGTAGCTTGGCATTGTTTTTGGAGTATGTTTTTAGATTATAAAAGAATCTAAAGCAGTTATAGGCGTTTAGTAAACTTGTTTTTTAAGGAAACAGATAATCGTTTATGCTTTTACGTAATGTAATTTGAAAAACAGGTCAAAAGACTTGTTTCTCTGTAACCGAAACTGATTTTTCAGTTTAAATTACTAAAATATCCTTAATTAACTACTCATATTCTACTAACTAATTTTTTAAAATTATTATTTGGTAATTTTACATACCCACACTATTTTAATAGCAGTTTCAAAAATAAAATAACGAAACACCCCACATGCTTATAACTTCAGTATTTTTTTCCATCAGCACAGTTTGAAGCATTTTTTTTTTATAAACACAGCAATATCAAACTTGTGCATTAACTTTTTTTTTTTAAATGGGATCCACCTATTATTGCATTATATTAATTTTTTTTTTTTTTTTCACATTTGAAACGCTATGATGGAAGTTACAAAAGCTAATCAATCACACATGACACAAGAATATTATGTGATAAGGAATTTATGCGGCATAAAATAATTTTAAATCATCAAATTATAATTTGAAGATTCACAATTGTTCTCTTAGGTATTTCGGAAAGGTTAAAATACGGGATATTAGAAGTGAAAATATAGAAAGTAGAAACGAGAAACGAGAAGTACGTTTTTGTTTCCATCGAAATGGTAAATGAAAAAACATAAATGGTAATTGTTATTTGTTGTTGTCGTTTCGTTTTAATTTCTAAAAAATAAAAAAAATTGGTTCCATCCAACAAACTAAAATATATAATCACTTGAGGATTATTTATATTTAAATAATTTTTTTATATTTAAACCATATTATTACTTTAATTACACTAATAAAAAATTCAAATTTAAATTATGTCACTAGAGTAAAAAAAAAAAAAATTTTACCTTCGAAAAAAAAAAAAAAAAAAAAGCTTCTCTTTCCCTTTCCTTCCCTTCCCTCTCCTCTCTCCTCTGCACACAAAACAATCGAAAACAGCCAACAACGAACGAACGAACGAACGAACAACCAAAATGACCCAAAACAACAACGATTCTGATCCTCCATAACCATCCACAACCAATACCCCATTTTCCCATTTCCCAAAACCCCAGCCATGGCGGGTTCGTCGCTAATGGACAGCCTGTTCCAGCGCAGCCTGGAGGACCTGATCAAGGGCCTCCGCCTGAGCCCCGGCGTCGAGTCCTCCTTCATCTCCAAGGCCATGGACGAGATTCGCCGCGAGCTCAAATCCACCGACCCCGACACCAAGTCCACCGCCCTCCACAAGCTCTCCTACCTCAGCGCCCTCCACTTCTGCGACATGTCCTTCGCCGCCTTCCACGCCGTCGAGCTCATCTCCTCCACCCGCCTCTCCCACAAGCGCGTCGCCTACCACGCCGCCGCCCAGTCCTTCGCCGAGTCCACCCCCGTCCTCGTCCTCATCACCCACCAGCTCCGCAAAGACCTCTCGTCCATGGCCGAGCCCGAGGTCAGTCTCGCCCTCGAGTGCCTCTCCAGGATCGCGACCCTCGATTTGGCCAGGGATTTGACCCCCGAGATCTTCACGCTTCTCGGCTCGAGCAAGGCCTCGGTCCGGAAGAAGGCCGTGGCGGCGACGCTGAGGGTCTTCGAGAAGTGCCCGGACTCGGCGAGGGTTTGCTTCAAGCGTTTGGTGGAGAGTTTGGAGAGCTCCGAGCCCGGGATCGTCTCGGCGGCGGTGGGCGTGTTCTGCGAGCTCGCCGGGAAGGACCCGAGGGCGTATCTGCCGTTGGCGCCGGAGTTTTATCGGGTTCTGGTCGATTCGAAGAACAATTGGGTGTTGATCAAGGTGGTGAAGATCTTCGCCAAGCTCGCGGGGCTCGAGCCGCGGCTTGCGAAGAAGGTGGTGGAGCCGATTTGCGACCATATGCGGCGGACCGGAGCGAAGTCTCTGGTGTTCGAGTGCGTTAGGGCGGTGGTGAGCAGCTTCGGAGAGCACGAGTCGGCCGTGAGGCTCGCGGTGGAGAAGATTCGGGAGTTTTTGGCCGAGGACGATCCGAATCTTAGGTTCCTTGCGCTGCAAGCGCTGTCGATCGCGGCGCCGAGGCACTCGTGGGCGGTTTTGGAGAACAAGGAGATGGTGATCAGGTCGTTGAGTGATTCGGATCAGAATGTCAAGCTCGAGTCCTTGCGGCTGGTGATGGCGATGGTGTCGGAGAGCAATGTGGCCGAGATATCTCGGGTTTTGCTGAACTATGCACTGAAATCCGATCCCGAGTTCTGCAACGAGATCCTTGGGTCGATCCTATCGACTTGTTGTAGGAATGTGTATGAGATTGTGGTCGATTTCGATTGGTATGTGTCGCTTCTGGGAGAGATGTCGAGGGTTCCGCATTGCCAGAAGGGGGACGAAATGGAGCGGCAGCTCGTTGACATTGGCATGAGGGTCAAGGATGTCAGGCCGGAGCTCGTTCGGGTGGGTCGTGATATGCTTATTGATCCTGCATTGCTCGGAAACCCGTTTCTGCACAAAATTTTATCTGCGGCTGCTTGGGTGTCGGGGGAATATGTTGAGTTTTCGAGAAATCCGTTAGAACTCATGGAGGCCCTTCTGCAGCCTCGTACGAATCTCTTGCCACCGTTGATAAGAGCAGTTTATTTGCACTCTACTTTTAAAGTTTTAGTATTTTGCCTAAATTCATACTTTTCGCAATCGGTAATATCGGCTATAACCGCAAATGGCAGTAATTTGGGGCCCCTCGGCTCCGAATATGTGTCTCAAAGGGCTTATGTTGAAGGTTCTGATTTGGCAACGGACAATGCTGCTAGGCATGATGAACAAGAGGAAGGGTTTAAACCGATCGCATCGAGTCAATCATTTGATGATCTTTCTGCTGATTATGGCGAGGAGATCAATGCGGGTCCGGGTCAGACATCCAGCCCGGCAGTATTGGAGTGTAATGGTTTCACCGATGAATCTGTTGTGAAAATGTTGAATAGAGTCGAATTGGCTGTTGGCCCGCTAGCAGGTAGCCACAATGTAGAAATTCTCGAAAGAGCGCGGAATTTGCTTTGCTTTATTGAGTTGATTAGGCAGGGTATGCCTAATTGTTTGAGTGAGAAGGAAGAAAGTTTGCTGAAGAACGAAACCGAAGCTTCCCGAATCGTCGGACTAATGCAAGATGGCTTTTTTACCGAGCTTGGTCCAGTCTCGGTGACAGCGCAGCAAAGGGTACCTGTCCCCGACGGTTTAGTACTTAAGGAGAATCTGGAGGACTTGGATTCGATCCTTCCCGACATTCAACGACCCTCGTTGAATTCATTCTCTCTCGGAAGTCCTCTTCAAGATGACAAAGTCGGTATTCCGTCTCCTGTAGATCATAGGAAAGAAGAACCCGAACTGTCGAGTGAATCAACTTCTCTGCTCGCTGAACACCGCAAGCGTCATGGGTTGTACTATCTTCCCTCAGGGAAGAGCGACACATCGAATGACTATCCACCAGCCAATGACCTTGACTCACAGGGTGTTGAAGAAGATCTAGTCAAGCTCACAGAGAAATCTCTTGCTTCAAAGAAAAAGCCGAACCACACAAAGCCTAGGCCCGTGGTGGTGAAATTAGACGAAGGCGATATAGGGCCCATGGAGGCCATGCCACAGCCGAAGGATGATTCACTCTCCGACGCTGTGCGTGAAGCTCTTTTCGGCAGCGACTCTAAACCCAATTTGTCACAAAGTAAACCATCCAAAGGGAAGGAGAAATTAGACGTCAATTCTCCTGAACCAGACAAAGAATCTGGTGTAGGCAAAGACGATCTTGGCAACACGAGTTCGCGAAAAAGCAAGAATCAATCGCACGGGAAAGAGAGGCGACGCAGGAGTTCGAGGAACGCTGGCGACGAGAGGGATGAAAGTGGTCAAGAGGGGAAGAAAAAGAGCGATCGTCGGCGCAGTAAGCATAGTGATCAGCAAAGAACGGAAGCGCCTTCGAGTGCGGTTCCTCCGACACCGGTAATTCCAGATTTTCTTTTGTGACGATGAAAGATTCGGATTTTGGTTTGTTGTTGTTCTTTCATTTTGTTTTACCATAATGAGTGCCCAGGTTAGTTTTTGTGTAGATTTTGTCATACATTGTCTTGCCTTGGGTTTGTGGGATGTCTTGTTGTTACACACTTGAATTGGTCTCTCTGTGTTACACTCAGGAATTTCGTTCAAGATACACAATTCCAAATTTTTTTATTTTTGATTTTTTTTTTGTTTTTGTTTTTCATTTTTCTTCCATTGAATTTTCGTGTAGAAAATTTAAGATCTCAGAGGAATTTAAGGGAGGAAAAAATGTTGATGAAAGAGATCATTGATTGTGAATCCACACACATATCTGAGTTATTTTTATACTAAAACTGCTCTTGCAAATACCCTTTTATTTTCCAATTAGGTATTTGGTTTTCATTACACTTCTTGAATATCAGTAAACTTTTTGTATGGCTTTAATTTTGCTCTGTGTTCTGTCTTTTGCTTCATGTTTTGGTTTGACATATTGGATGCCAGGTTTATTTGTTTATTTATTCATCTTCCATTAATTAGTATTTCTCAAACTTTCGTATCATATGTGCTCCAAAAGTTGTTGCTTTAGAGAGCGTTTCTTGAGTGTTTTACAGTGCTAGACAATTTTTTCTAAAACCATTTTTTTTCCCTATCTTATGCAGTGTAAGATTTTAATCAATATATGTTCAATAGCTAATTAAAATATGATATACTAAGTGAGATTGGACGGAATCACATAGCACGTCTCTGTTTTAATTGAGTTAGGCTCAAATCAAATTGAGTCCCATAATATTTTCCTATTGTTTACGTAAGTGAAATTGTATATAAACATCCACTGATCACTGTTAATAAAATAAAACTAGGCAATGTGTTAGCTATTTGATTCGTTATTCACGCATATTTGTAATAAAATTTTGAAAAAATAGGGTTGAGTCGTTGAATTCATGACTCAAAAGAAGTTCATGGTATTGACTCTGTTCATGGCATTGTTGCTTGTTATGGAGATTATTTCATTAGATTGGCAAAATTGTAGTGAATTGAAGTCTAAAACTATGTTCCATAATTTACGTTATTACGCTACACATGTGATGCATTGTGGCAGATTTATTTGTTTTATCTCCTCGTACGCAGAATTAGGACATTGTTATCTTAAGATCACTATAAGTAATTTTTAATGTGTAATTATTCACGTATTGAATGTTGACCATTAACAATCCTTCTTAGAAGCGTTTGTTTGTCTGCCACTAGCAAACTCGTAAAACTTTTTCATCCAAAAATTATCCATAACAATATTGAACCCTAATCAAGGGTCAATTAGTAAGCAATTCACATAAAAAAATGTTCAAACTAATATTTGATCATGAGTTTAGTTATAGTATTGAATTGAGATTGTAAGAGATAAAAATTTGCATTGAAAATTGAAAAAAGTTATTTTTTTTTGGGAAATTCTGTAGTGGGTTTTTTTTTGTGGTGGGAAATAATTTTGAAGGGTGAGATTTACAATTTTAAGATGCGAGACCCACTGAAAAGATGAATCTGACGGTCCAGAATTGTTTCCCATCACAAAAAAAACCCATCACAGAAGTACCTTTTTTTTTAATGTAGAATGAATATTAAAACACCAAAATAAATAGTTAATTTACAATTTGGGTATTTTGCCAAAAAAAAAATAAATAAAGAGAGAAGATATTGGTATTGTAATAAGGATTTTTGAATCAATTTTTTATTTATTTATTCAAATTGCTTATCAATTGACATCTATTATAACATAAAATCTCTTTGTTTGCTAGTTATTATTTATTTAATTATTTATCTACTCATTTTTGTTTCAAGACGTTTCATTAATAAGAAATAAGAACACACCTAATAGAGTAAAAGTATTATGCATCATTATAAAATGATAATATAGCCTCAAACAAACGGTACTGCCTGTAAGGTCGAATGTAAACGCTCTAGCGATAAACTCGTCTCTGTTTCCAAAAATGAAAATCCAAAAAAGAAACGCATAATATCGAGCACACAACATGTTATTTCAATAGTATTATGATAATTGGTGGAATAATCCGATTGAGAATGCTAAAATGTCAAAATAACAAAGGCAAAATATTAAACTGCAAAGAAGTAAAACCAGAAAAGATTAAAAATAGGTAAATATGCCTTTATTTGCAACTGAAACTGTCAATATGCCTTTATTTGAAATTGGGACTATCAATAATTTGCATAAATCCGCATTAAGCAATCTTGTGGCGAGGCCAAGCCCTTCGAAGTACAGTTGGATAAGACCATCGCTGAAACTAAGGAAGAAAAATGTGAGAATCGAGAAATGAAATTGTGGGAGACAACGGCGTGAAATCACCCAACAAACTCATCACCACAAAGGTTGTTGAAGTAACAATCAAAAGTCTTCCATAAAGTTTATTTAAAAGAAAAAATCTAATAGTCAACTCTTTTTGAGTCTAGTCTTTGTTGATTGGGGTGGCTAGATTTCAGGCGGCAACAATGGCTGTCAATTGTCATTCAAGGAAAATAGTTCGTGCGAAACCCACTTTGAAGTTGGAAATTTTTTAGGTCCATCGACACTAGTACATGGAAAGGTGGCTTGTCTTGAAACTAATCTTCATCTTTTCTTAAAGAGTCAAAATGATTTACATTTAGAGCCCAAATTGCAAGTTGAAATTAAGACCATAAGTGGGTATAATAATGTATGAGAAATGAGAATTAAGCACCACTGATATAAATCTAAACAAAAATGTTAATCAAACACATGAAAGAAAGCCTCAACCATATGGTGAAAAATTTCAGTAATTCCCATTTCCACTTGGGCCATGTTTTCCATTTGGTATTTTTTGTTATTGGTCTATCAGCTGGAATCTCATTCAGCCTCTATTTCAAAAGCATTTTTTTCAACTTACAAAATGCAACCATTTCAAACTCATCACTTAAGTCACCACCACAGCTTGTTTTGCCTTCCCAACCACCTCTACTAGCCCCGCCGCCGCCACCAAAGCGTAAGCCGATCCTTCTTCATTACATGGATGACGACGAGGTGTTCTCTCGGGCCTCAGAATCGCCTCCGAGAATCGGAGGTACCCCGCCTAAGCGCGTGCCTAAAGTGGCTTTCATGTTCTTGACAAAAGGGCCTATGCCTTTGGCTCCTCTTTGGGAAATGTTCTTCAAAGGCCATGAAGAGCTCTATACAATTTATGTTCACCCACATCCTTTGTTTGTTGATTCAATTCTTGAGAACTCTGTTTTCTATAGAAGAAGAATCCCAAGCCAGGTGAAATTTCTTTTCTTGTGATCAGTCTATTTGTGTTATATATGTCATAGTAGTTCCATCATTCTTATTGTCCTTAATCAGAAATTGCAGTAAATAGTGCAAATTTGTTTATTTTTTTAAAAATAGTGCATATTTCAGTATATTAAAGCACTAGTCAAAAAGTTTATGACAAAAAAAAAAAATTACACATTTTATAAATTTTGTTAACATTTTAAATTTTACTGGTAAAAGTTGTAGTGTAAAAACTTTCTTACAAATGTATCAATATTTTTTGTCATAAAATTTCTAAAAAGCATGATATTTTAAATAGTTTCAAACATGTACTATTTTTTGAAGGCCCCTTTCAATTTTAACTTATTTTTACAACTCACCACAGCTCTTCTATTTCTAGAGAAATTATTCTTTCGTTTGATTATAGATAAGTCTCTATTTAGTTACTTAACAATATTAACCTCGAGGCCAATAATTACTTGTTGAATATTAGGTATGTGAGAGAAAGAGATAGCAAGATATTGGCTATTTAGAAATTAGTGATAATAACACGATCTTAGTACTAGCTAGGTAAGGAATATAAGTTTAATGAAGCATCTACCATTGAGTAGATTATTGTCTTTAGACAAACCTGTTGGTACATAAAGTGAGTTAGAGCCGCATTAATCTCTATTTTGTAAGGAACGATTGCCAATTACAAACTCAATGTCTATTTTAATTTTCCCTAAAAAATATAGTGTCTTACCATAATACAAACTCAATGTTTATGTTTACTTTCCCTAGAAAATATAGTGTTTCACCATAAAATTTTAGGAACGGCAAAAACTCTACATATTTATCTTGCCGAATCACATCAAAATTCTTCTATAAAGTAATAACTGTTACTCAAAATTTTAGGTGGGACTTGATGAAAAAAAATAATTTCTGGCCTTCTTTAAAGTATGTAATAATATTCCATAATTAATTTGATAAAGGACTTCTAAATAATAGCCAAAGATTGAAATATATATATATATATATATATAAATATATATAATAGCCTGGGGAGTGGGGACTATTATATCTATACCAAAATAAATAGATATATAAAAATCAAGCAGAAGATCAACGTAGTTGGTAAACTGCTAAAGATCACGCGAATGCCAACTATATTGAGATAGGATCTTAATTCGTGGACCTTAGCTTTCATTAAAAAAAATAGATAATTGCAAACCTAACTAAGATTTAAGATTTTTTACATAAACTTATTTTGATTATAAAAAGAATCCATTTGTGAAAATAATTCCCAAGTATATTAAAAAATAGTTTGGTTTTAATTTAAATATGGAAAGGGAAAAGTCAACAAATATGTAATTTATCGGCAAAAATCTCTAAAGTTAATTTACAAAATTATATGTTAATATTCAAATATATAAATCCAATATCAATGATCAGATCTTCTCAAACCAAAGGTTAAATATTATTTTTATAAGCATTATTATTTTCTTGATAGAAAATCAAAATTGGTTAGAAATAAAATATATTTCTATACTAATACAATATTTCTATAGAATTAATATTACCAAACGTTGTATTAGGTAAATAGCCATTTTAGACACTGTGTTTTTAAAAACTAGTCACAGTTTCAAAAAATTTAAAAACTAATAAAAATTATTGTAAGAAATTTCTGATAATATCAAAATTACACATAAAATTGCTGTAAAAAATTTTGACACGTTAGAAATTTTGTCAAAAATTTCTGACAGTGATAGTTTTTAAATTTTTTGAAACTGTTGCTATTTTTTAAAATTATTTTATAAACAGTAGCTATTTTCTTAAAATTTTCCTAGATATATTTCTATAGAAATCCAAATCGGTAAGAAATGATATATTTCCATGGCTTGATAGAATATCCTATTAGTTAGAGAAGAAATATTTTCATATATAGTAATAAATATTTTCATACAAAAATTAATAGAAACACAAAGCAATTTAGTAATAAAAAAACCTTGGAAGGAGAAAATATTGAGGATTAATAATATTGAAATTAGCAACTATATAATAAAAAACAAATAAGGAAATTGGCTAAAATTATAAATATTGGGTCGGACGATTATACATTTTTAGTTTTCTCGTAATAAAATTTAGAGATTTTTAGGCATTTAACCAAATTTTTGGGTAATTTTTTAGGATTTAGGCATAAAATGTCGAAATTAAGAATTTAGCCATAACATGTAACATTTTATGTTACATGTAACATATATACGTGTAAAAGTGTAATATTACATGTAACGTTACATTTAATGTTATATTTTGTACACGTATATATGTTACACGTAACATAAAATATTACATGTTATGGTTAAATCCTTAATTTCGTAAAACTATGGCTAAATCCTTTAAACTTTACCTTTAAAATAACTAATTGCTTAACTGACCCTAAAATTTATTACTATAACGTAATGTAAACAACAATTTTGTAGCAATAAAATTTATTATCATGTATATTTTCTTAATATTTTGAATTGCTTATTTTTAAACCAAAATTTTAAAATAACTATTTACTATAACTTTTCATAATTAAGAATCCATATATAATTATTCCATTTTTAATTTCTCTTTTGTAATAAACAAAAATTTCAACGAATATGAGGCAGATTATGGCAAAGCTAAAAAAGATTACACATTCTTTGTCTTGTCTAATCTCTGCAGCCAGTTGAGTGGGGAAGATCAACAATGATCGACGCAGAGAGACGGCTCTTAGCTAACGCACTCCTCGATCCATCCAACGAGAGATTCGTGTTGCTCTCCGAAACATGCATTCCATTGTTCAACTTCAAAACAACCTACAACTACCTCACCAAATCCAACAAGAGCTTCACGGGCTCCTTCGACGACCCGAGAAAGACCGGTCGCGGTAGGTAACCCTAGCATGTCCCCGAAAGTCTCCTTATCGGAGTGGCGAAAGGGCTCGCAGTGGTTTGAGGTTCGTCGAAAGGTTGCCCTAAAGATTGTGTCCGATAAAATGTACTATCCTATATTCGCCAAATTTTGTTACCCTCCTTGTTACACGGATGAGCATTACATTCCTACTTTAATTAACATTATCTGCCCCGAAGAGAACTCGAATCGGAGCACTACTTGGGTTGATTGGTCAAAAGCAGGTCCGCACCCAGGAAGGTTCGGAAGGAATGAGGTTTCATATGAATTTTTGAATAATATAAGGTATGGTAGTAACTGCACTTACAATGGATATACTACTACTCTTTGCTTTCTTTTTGCTAGGAAGTTTTTGCCCAACACTTTGGAACCTTTGTTGCAAATTGCTCCTTTGCTGCTTGCTGAATGATTCGGTATGATATTTTGGAATTTAGAACATAATTTGATGCCATGGTACTTGATTGGAGGATGGTATATATGTTAAATTTGAGACAATTTGTGTCGTAAGTTCAAATGTTGTAGAGGGCTAATTATATTGTACCAATCACTTTTTCCGATGAAGAAAGTTGACATATTATTTACAATTACAATCAATGGTTTATGTATTTTCAACTCAAACCTTAAAGGGAAATTTGATAGTTACCCCTTGTTTGTACAATCATTTATTTCAATGAACTTTCACTTTTCAAATCATAAGGTTAAATGCTAATTTAATCTTGACTATTTAAATCACTTCAAAATTAAGAAATTCAACAAATATATATAATAATAATTTATATGATTGCCCCAAACAAGGAATTAATTAGTCTTTGTTTTTATGCCATATTTTAAAATAAAAGGAAAAATGGGAATTTAGAGGGAAAAAAAGAAGAAGAAATAGGGGGAATGATAATACAAGCGTCAAAATTTGAGTCAAATTTCGTAAATTAATCATTTGTTTTATTTTTTATTTTAGTTTTTTCCCACATAAGGCAGAGCAAAAATGATTTATTAGTATCTTAGAAAAAAATACAATAAATTCTTTATATATATATATATATATATATATATATAAAATTGGGAGATACAATAAACTTCGATAAATTAATAACCTCAATTTAATTATATTATTTTTGTGATCTCAACTCAGGCTCAATTTGTTAAATTAATACTACGCTAAATTTATAAGATAATAATATTTGACATATAAAGTGATAGTTTCCTAGTGTAGAAAAATTAATAACAACATATATTAAGAAGAATTCACAAATTAATATCACTCTTGTTCTTCTCAAAATTGATATTAAGATGGATTTATTCGAAATACTACGACCCTGCTCTTTATTTTTTGAATAATGCTAGACATACAAACTTTTTTATCAACATTTTAGTACCAACTGATGTGGCAATTGAAATGTTATGTTTTGATTGGTTGAATATCACATCTTTCTAAAAAGGTGATAAACACTTACCAATAATAATATGACACGTAGGTTGGTATTAAAAAAGTTGGTAAAAGAGTTTGTATGTTTAACAATACTCTTATTTTTTTAAGTACTTAAAGTACTTCACATGTTTTCAAAACCAATAAAAAATAAACCTTTTGTAAATTTTAATCAATTTTTTTTTCATACCAAGAATTGTCTGTGTGGAAAATATTCTAATCTATATGACAATCAGGACATTTAAGTCGTTTATGAAAAATTTATGCCCTTTGCTCAACATAATATGTATATGAAGGTATAAAAATGAAGGGATGCTTTTTGTACTTTGAGACATAAAGAATCGGAGTATTTTGACTAAATGGAGGAATGATTGGGGTATTTTCTCTTTACTTGACTAACAATTTCGTGAAATTTGAACTGCATATTATAAAACAATTTAGATACTATACATAATTTGTCAGAAAAAAAATAAATATTTAAGTGGTTCAACAATTTGCCTATAATATCCACTGTATATAAACATCAATTCACTATTTAATCGGTAGAGATTACACACTCATACAGTTGTAAACGAGCCAAGCCGTTCGTGAGCTACATGGGGCTAAGCTTTATAAAAGTTTATTCGTTTTCAACTCGTCAAGTAAACGAGCCGAGTTTGAGCTTCATTTTAGGACTCGTTTGATAAACAATCTGATCTTGAACTTTGATGAGTGTGCTTTTTACACACTCGTCGTACTCAATTTCTAGCTTAATTTTGTGCAAAAACTCAAGTTTTGTATTTATTTAATGTCATTTTAAGTTTGTTGCAGGTTTAACCTATCAACGAGTGAACGAGAATGCAAAATGAGGCAAAAAGAGCATAGAATGGGCAAAAAATTGATGATCACAGTGACACGGGTGCCCAACAGAGCCGAAACGAGCGCGATGGTGCATGTGTGCACGCTATCGCAGGCGCGCTGGCACTAGCATCGCAACCACCCCATTGCGCTAGCAAGCGCAAAATGCAAGACGGGGTCGTGTCACAATCGCAATGTCGTGCGCCATCGCATGGGTGAGATGGTGCCCGTCCCTCCGCGACCAGCAGGCTCTACGACGCCATCGCGGGTGCAAGCCCGTCCATCGTGATGCAACCATGCCGCCTCTTCTTGCCTACGTGCTCCCATCCATGTGCCAACTTCACTTTTTTGGCCCATTTTCAGCCCTTTGATGAAATTCAAAGGCCCAAATCACTCATTTGAAATTTAATTTGGTTCGGCTCGATTATACCCTCTCTTACGCAATTCTCATATCACGTCTCTCATCTTCTCTCGCTCTTCTTTGTTGGTGTGGGCGGCTACTAGCCTTCACTTATCATAATAGGGCTACTCACACTCACTCACAATTGCTTTTGTCGACTCTCTCCATCCTCATAGCCTCACATTCTCAATTGTGGCACACTCACACTAATTCCTCCCTTTTCACGTCATACCTTCACCAATTCTTCTCTTGATTAGAGACACATGTACATAGGTGTACATAAGCCCTAAGTGCCACAAAAAAGGAAAACTTCTCTTTCTTTTTTTTTTTCCTTTTAATTAATTATTTCTCAAATTCCCTACTTACCAAAAATAAATTTGAGCCAACTATCATTATATATTTGGATAAATAAAAAAAATACCTCGAATAAATTAATAAATTTTCTAGGTTGTGTTCTCCTTAATAATTTATAGCGATTTTACTGTATTAGTATTTGTGCTGGAGGAGGAATTTCATTCGCCATACCATTTTCCTTGAGTGGCTCAAACCGATTTTTCTTTTGGTAATTTTGGGTAGACGTATCAATTGATAGGTAAACATGGAAATATATATAATGCAGAGTCACCAATATATATAGTACACATCAACCAAAGTAAGAAAAGTATCTCAAGTACTTTTCTCTCTCTCTCTCTCTCTCTCTCTCTCATGATCTGTATGAAATTGACACTTTCCTTCCTTGATTAATCTGCAGATATAAGGTTCTTACACTTAAAAGACCAATACGTGGTTCTCTCTCTATATATAATGCTACACATATTAATATTTTTATCAATTTTTTTAATACAAACTCATATGTCATAATATCACTGATGAGTGTTTATCATATTGGTAAGAGAATTTGATATTTAGCCAATCAAAATATTACACATAAATTATCACATAAATTCGTATTAAAATGTTGATAAAAAGATTAGTATGTCTAACATTTTCCATATATATATATATATATATATGTTTGTGGAAATGCAAATAACTCATTTCAATACGTGTTCTCCTAATTAGGATGAAAATTATTTGTCCTATTTTGTTTCACATTATTTGTCGTTTAGTTATTTCACAGGCCACGTATATATTAGAAAAATTACTTTATCGCGGTACCATTAAATTCGAGAACTATCTGTAGTTAAACTAAATAGGAACCAATATAAATTATTGTTCATATACAATTAATATATTCATTACAAATAATAAAGAATTTGTGTAAAACTCTCCTATAAATATTATTTCCTTTCCATAAGTATGCACAAAGAATACACGCATCACATGTAATCGCTAGCTGTGTTAAGAGTACCAAGGCAAGTTCTTGAACCTTATCATCTCTCTCTCTCTCTCTCTCTCTCTCTCTCTCTCTCTCTCTCCATATATAAAGATATCTAGAAAAGCAAAGGTTTATTTATTGAAGCCAATTATCAACATTTCAATTAATCAGCGCTCTCTATTCTGCTGTGTGTCTTGCCATCTCTTTCATTTCACCACCATTAATGGGCACCAAAAACCATCAATTAGCAGCCTCAAGTCCCAAGCTCTTAACCCTCCAAATGCAAATCCACATGCTCATATCTCACATCATAATCTTCGGCTCCGGTTTAGCCCTCGGAATCACTCTAAGCTTTTACCACGGACCATATTTCCCACTCAACTACCAAATCAACCACAACAATAACACCAAAACTCTTCAAGATCATAACAACCTTATTAGCACTTCACCACCAAAACCATTGCTATCATCTCAACCTCCTCTGCCATCATTAGTACTACAAACCGACGTCGTTTCGAGTGATAGTACTAGTAGTAGTACTAGCACTCGAGTCGGGTTGAGAGAGTACTTGAAACCACCGAGCTTGAGGCATGACATGGACGACGAGGAGTTGCTTTGGAGGGCTTCCATGGCCCCGAAAGCGAAGGGAATCCCTTTCGATTTCACCGCGAAAGTCGCCTTCATGTTCTTGGTGAGAGGAGGTGTAACATTGGCTCCGCTTTGGGACATGTTCTTTAGAGGGCATGAAGGGCTCTATTCAGTTTATGTCCACTCCGATCCCTCTTTCAATGGAGCTGTGCCTGAAAACTCGGCGTTCTATAACCGATCGATACCTAGTAAGGTTAGTATGATCATCGTTAATTAATCCTTGATAAAAAAAAATTTCATTTTATTTTTTATTCATTGTAATGTTGATGCATTGCTTGGTTTGGGAATATAATCACAAGACAATTTTATTTTCTTTGCTCCTAAGCCACGCCATTAAGAATAAAAGAGTGTCAATTTGGATATATGATTAAGGTTCATAATGTTGTGCCCAAAATAAAGATAAATAAATACCTTTAGTCTTTAAATGTTATAAAGAAAAATGGGATTTAAAACAAAAATTTTACAGAAATTAGATGAAATTTTTTAAAAATTAAAATAATACATGTTTTAAAATATTAAAAAAATATTAATTGTTCGAATTTTTATAACAGAAATATACATATTGTTAAAATATTTTAACATATTTAACAAATATGTCAACATTGTTATGCTATAAAATTTTTAACGATTGCTATTTTTTCAAGATTTGGAAACGTATTCTAATTTAAATAAAAAAACATAGAAATCTGTGTCATTCGCTTAAATTTCCCTTTTTTCATCTACAAATATACTCTGAAGGAATAAAATTTAGCAAATACAATTTTTGTTTTTAATGATGATTAGTCTAGATTGTGACTCACTAGGTAATTTCCTTTAAAGTAGCAAGGTAAAGTAATTATTGCATATAGGTTTGGTTTGGTTGGTTTGTTTGTTTGTTTTTTTTTTTTATTTAATTTTTTTATTTCACATATGATATAACCATTTATGAACTGCGCTTCACACAACACGGCTCATCTGGTGTAGAATCTCATGGGTTTCTCTTTTCTTTGGGCCGTATGGAGTCACCACAAAAGAAATGGGTTATAATTTTCAAGTCTTAATTAATTTATAATAAATTAACGGTAGTTTATAACGATAAATTTCATGATGGGCATAGAACTATATTGAGTCACAATAAATTAAGCATTATTTATTCAATTTCCTACACATATGTACACCCCCAGATACACCAACTAAAAGCATATAATAAGAACATTTGATTATGAATATATAATAGTTATAGCTTATTAGTCATACATATGAAGTACGAACCTAGGAACTCATATGTTTATATTGAGTTTGACAAGTTCAAATATAATTTTTGAACTTGACTTTGTTTATTAAGGAATCTCATTGATACGTTAGCTCTTTCGCGAATTAAAATTTATTTTTGGACCTCCAAAAATATATGTAAAATACAACAATTTATACAGATGAACACATGTGGCAACAACCTGTCATCAAAATTATTTGAATTCGGAAAGTCATTTCACGTATAATCTATCATTCTATCTATGGTCATTTTGACTGACGATATAGTGTTTGAAATCTATCTTGCGGCACAATATAGAAGTTAGCCATTTCATAGATTAAATTTTACTTCTTAGCAACTTGTTGATTTGCTAAATGGAGAGGTCCAATATACACATACATACACACACACATATACATACATACATACATATATATATATATATATAATATATATATATAGAGAGAGAGAGAGAGAGAGAGAGAGAGAGAGAGCAATTGGTTTAATTTGTACGGAATAACTAGATTTTGTCATCTACGTTAAATTTTAGCTGATTTGTTTAATTTGTACTGATGTTATAAAAATAATATTAGTTGTAACTTGTAAGAATTATACATCAGTATATCATTAAATTTTCTACCTCGTGTGTAATCTAAATTAGTCCAAACCACTTTTCAAGCTTAAATTCACAATTCATCAATTACAAACCATTATATTTATATTATTAGTAAATTACATTTTCACTATTCCTACATTGTCGATCAAATTCGTTACTAAAAAAGTGAGATCTACTATATTATTTTTCTTCGATTGTAATTTTCAAAACGTGGCATTTATCAAAATTCCCCAAATTATTAATAATGCATCTTTTCTTTTTTTTTTTCCCTTAAATAAAATCCTTTCTTGGGCAATGATAATTTGTTTTTCTAAGTGTGTTAAAATTTAGAGAAATTATAATGAATACCCAATTTTCAAAACTTAATGTTAGTTATTACCCAATCTTTTGAAAAATATAACCAATTATCCAAAAGATGCAATTACTTACACAGTGGTAAGTGGTGGTAATTCACTTTGTTACTAAAAGCATGTGCAAGTAATTCACAAATTGACTAGAAACTCAATTACTTCAAAAGTTTAGGTATTGATTTTTATTGTTAAATAAATTCTGAGTATTTGCCTACTTCTTAAATTTAACTAACATCAGTACTTTGTCCATGTTGTTGTAGGCCGTGACATGGGGACAGCCAAATATGGTGGAAGCCGAGCGTCGCCTATTAGGCAACGCCTTGCTTGACTTCACAAACCAACGCTTTGTTCTCCTCTCGGACTCATGCATTCCTCTTTTCAATTTCTCCACAACCTACAACTACCTCATGTCCTCAACCAAAAACTTCGTCGAAACCTACGACATCCTCGGCAACGTGGGCCGCGGGCGCTACAACGCCCGCATGCGGCCCCACGTCACGCTCGGCCAGTGGCGCAAGGGCTCGCAGTGGTTCGGGGTGGACCGCGCCCTCGCCCTCGAGGTCGTGGCCGACCGCGAGTACTTCCCCCTCTTTCGGAGGCTTTGCAAAGGCAGTTGCTACGCGGACGAGCACTACTTGCCCACGCTTGTGAGCATCAAGTTTCGGAGGGGCAATGCCAATAGGACGTTGACTTGGGTTGACTGGACGGGTGGTGGGCCCCACCCGGCGAGGTTTTCGAGGCGGGACGTGACGTTTGAGCTCTTGGAGAGGCTGAGGCATGGGAGCGAGTGCGAGCACAATGGGAAGAGCACGAGTGTTTGCCATTTGTTCGCGAGGAAGTTCTTGCCCAACGCCTTGGATAGGTTGGTGAGGTTCGCTCCAAAGATCATGCAATTTAACTGATTTTTTATTTTTTATTTTTCGTTTCATTCATTTTACATGACATATAATATATTTTGCTTTATTATTATTGGTTATATTTATCTGCTTACAAAAATATGCCCCTATATTGTCAAATTGATGAATTATTTAGCCCGTTGTTATATGTATAAACGATGTGCCTTTCTGTTTTATATTATATATATATATATATATTATTTTACATGCACTACCTATTAATTACACCTGGGTATTTAAAAGATATTAAGTGAAATATATATATATATATATATATATATTTATTTATTTACATGCACCACCGCTTCCATTAATACCACTAGCTGAAAAACTAAGAAGCTGCCAACACACCTCCCTCTCAATGATCCACAATTTGTAATTAGGATGAAAGCCATGGTCTATAATATAATCACTGATTTTGCTCAGTTTCTCCCGTGAATGGTTCAAACTTTTTATTTTTTATTTTTTTTACAAATATCTTATTAATCTGTCTAAATTAAGATGACGGATTGCGAGGTTCATGAACTCCTCAGTTTGCACTAATATTCATCATACAAACAATTCTTTAGGTTAAGCTAACTCTTGTCCAAGCTAGACACTAAAAAAAATATTTATATTTTAGAACCCATTATTGTCATACTTATAATGATAACATAAACATTTGATTATTTGTTCATGATATTTGATTTTTGTATATCAATTAAAATTTATTTAATTTTCAAAAACTATTTATTATTACTTATACTGTTTAACCTGAATAAAATGTATAATTACTTTGTAAATACTTTTTATTTTGTAATAAAATATTGATTACTCCTATTATTTCATCACAAGGACAAAAACTAAAATGTTTATAGAAAACGGTCCATTTATGTCATCTTCCTTATTAATTTTTGTTTTCCTACTAAATATGTCGTTTTACAGCATTTTACTGTTGTTTTTTCAGTTTGATGCTGTTTTTCCACTTTACTATCGTTTTTTCAATTTGATGTCGTTTTCTAATTTACTGCTGTTTTTCAGTTTGCTGTCGTTTTTTCATTTGATGTCGTTTTTCAGTTTATTGTAATAAAATATCGATTTACTCCTATTATTTTATCACCAGCAAAAAAACTAAAATGTTTATACAAAACGGTCCATGTATATCATCTTCCTTATTAATTTTTGTTTTCCTACTTAATATGTCGATTTACAGCATATTTACTGTTGTTTTTTTAGTTTGATGTCGTTTTCCAGTTTACTGTCGTTTTTCCAGTTTACCGTTGTTTTTGCAGTTTGGTGTCGTTTTTCATTTGATGTCGTTTTTTAGTTTACTGTCGTTTTTCAATTTTCTGTCGTTTTCTCGTTTGATATCGTTTTTAGTTTGATGTCTTTTTTTAGTTTACTGTCGTTTTCAGTTTTCTGTCGTTTTATCATTTAATGTCGTTTTTCGAGTTTGATGTCGTTTTATGTTTTGATGTTGTTTTTCAGAAATATAGTCATTTCCCCACTTTGTTGTCATTTTTATGTTTTGTATCATTTTTCATATTATTGTCATTTTTTAGATTAGTGTCATTTTTTATATTATAGTCATTTTTCATATTTTTGTCGTTTTGCCAATTTCTTTAGCGTTTTCATGCTTTAAGCAAAACACAAACCAAACTTCAACATTTTTCTTAGAGCTGAGTAATGCTAGATCTACAAAGTACCAGCAGTTCATTCAATATTTTTTTAATAGCCTATATGGCACATGAGTTGGCATTACATGTTATCTACCAACTAATTCTTTTAATTGTTTAATTAATTATCAAATATACCCTTTGATTCATTAAAGTTTATTTTTACCTATTTGCTTCCATTTTCTTACACATTCGTCTAAATCCTCCACTTTTTGTCTATTAAATTGTTTTAGTTTTTGTTCTTGTCAACAAAAAGAAAAAGTAAGTAGTTTTAGTTTGATTATTCATGTATAATGCTCTGCTTTGTTGCTTTGTTGGATATAGGTCTACTTTCTAACAGAAAAAGAAAAGGTCCACTACGTTCCAAAGTTGTTCTTAAAACAAGCAAGAGCTACAGTATCTATTTTGGATGTTTTAAATATGGACACAATAAACGGGAAGCTCTTCCTTATTTGTAATTTACTTATCTTTTCAAAGCAAAATAACACAATAAAATCAAGTCTTACATAGTTTTGTTGAATAACATAACAAAAATCATAGAGTTAAAACTTACTCTATTGCAATTTCTGTTGTCAGCCCAATAGAGACTATCTACTAGACAAAAAATGTTGTAGTTTGCCACCCGTCGACATATTGCGAGATAAATTACGTCAGCCTTTTGTTCTATATTTATTCTGTAAATTTGTACAATTCTACAAGTGTTAAAACTTTGGTGTGGTTAAGTTATAAAAGAGTGAAATTATTTGAATGATGCGATTACATAAATATATACATGCTTTTTGTTGGTATTTCAAAGGTTATTAGATGCAATATCATGTTCGTGTAGTTCATTTGCTTGAATCATAGTTAGCATATGTCCAAATTCCCACCAATATCCATATCCGCAACAGTTCCTGAAGTCTCTCACATATAATATAAATTTTAGCATCTACAATCAAAATAACCACATAGGTCCGTAAATTTTAGATATAATAATTACTAATGCCCGACGAATGGTATTTTTGTGTGTGCCACAAGACTCATTTGAACCTTTTGTTACTTCGAAGTTTTGCACAACATTGGATAATTAGTTATTATATAAACAAATAAATTAATTCTTAAAAAAAAAGTTAATCCCATAAATGCAAACGAGAAGTTTATAACTAACCTTGGTTTTTTGTATTTTTACCATTACACTTGATTTTTCTTTGCACTTTTGTTTTTTAGAATAAAGTAGTCTGTGAACTGAAAGAATTGAAATCTTCTTCGTTTTCTTTTTCAACTTTACCTCGCAAATAGCGTTCTCATATTACTCTCTTATACATGAAGCTACGAGCATACCCAAATAACTTACTTCTTCATTTATCCAATTCCATGGAAATTGTACGTCAAAAAGGACTTGGAATAGTGGCTCTCTGATTAAAAGTCTTGTCCTCTCAAAATAATATTTTCTATTAAATCATAATTAAGTATTAGGTCAATATTTTCTCTTTTTTCCGGCTAGAGCTGCTCTCTGGTTTTGAATTAAGGACACCAGAAAACTTAAAATTGGCAACATGAATAGCATGGAGAATTTGTTGATAACTCGTCGTCTTTGTATTCCGAGAATTCCGCCGAAGGCTTCCTCTATCACTGAAGTTTGTTGGAACTTTCCTTCTCAAGGATGGATTAAATATAACATGGTCGGATCTGCTTTAGGATTGCCGGAAAGAAGCGGTTGTGGAGGGATCTTCAAAACTTGTCAAGGCTTCACGAAGGGTTACTTTTCTTGGTCTCTGGGTATTGAATTCGCTTTCGAAGCTAAAATCATGGCATTTATTTTAGCAATTGAAAACGTGCATGGATTTGGCTAGAATAATCTCTAGGCCGAATTAGTTTCATTGCATGTGGTCAATCTTTACAAGAACTACTAGAAACAGGGGGATCCGCAAGTCACGTATCTGCGACTAAAAAACAATAAATTAAGCCGCAGATGGTCCCTAAAATGGACAGGTTTCCTTTGGTTTGCCGCGACTGATTAGCTCACTATTCAGTCGCTGATAACCACAAAAAACGAGCCAAAATTTGGGCGAGATGGCACTAATTTTCCGACTGATATTTCAATGGTGAAAAATAAAATAAAATCGCAGATAACTTTGTGGCGGAATTTTATCGGAGTTTTATCCATATTCAGGATACAAACTTTAGCGACTGATTTATTAGTCGTGAAAGGATAAATTTTGTGGAACCAAAAGTTCACGCCATTTGCACAACATTTTCGTGACTGATAAGGAAAAGGCTATTCACGAGTGATTTGTCTGTTGCGGATAGTGAGTTGACAACCAAAAAGATGCGACTATTTAGTTGTCAGATCACTATTCGTGACTGACCATTCTGTCACTGATAGTGGCTTTTGCGAGTCAATTATCAGTCGCTGAGAAGATTGGACTGTTCATGTGCAATTATCTAGGCACTCATGGAAGCCTCTATCCGTGACCGAATGTGTAATGCCCTTAAAAAAAAAAAAAGAACTAAGTAGGATGCTTAGTTGGATAAATAAGATATTTGCTTAAATAATCTAAATTAATATTTATATGCATTAGTAAATTTAATCGAAAACTAACGAATTTCAAGTGTTTTGCAGTGTAGGGCGCGATATCCAATGCCGAAGAATTGATGTGTTAGGTTCATAAAAAAATGAATTAGTAATTTTATAATTTTATAATAGTAATAATAAGAATAAAGCATGTAACTTACCTATAATTGTGCAATTTGGCCATGTATTATAGTTCTCAAGTTTTATTATATAGTATGGTAAACGTATTATATATTATAAACTTTTGTGTGTATATATATATTTATGTATATAAGAATATTGTACATAATTAATTACGCGGGCTTTCTTTTAGTATTTTAAGTTGTTGCCCAATACATTAAGCCCAACAAAACACAGACTCAACTTATTAGTCCAAACCCATTAACAAAGCCCAAGTCCAGCCCATGCCAAAAGTCCAGCCCATTGTCAATTGAATATATATCAATTCCCCTACTACGGCTGATGCATATCAACGATTAGGGAAAAAAAAAGAAAAAGAAAGATAGAAAATCACTATTCCATAAACTTGATCCTCTTAAATTAGAAGCTTTCAAGCAGAGGATTTAGTTTGGCTATTTGGGTAAGTTGAAAACTTCTTTAAACTTACTTTTGCGGTAAAAAATAGATTTCAATATAAGCCCCAAAACGGGATTTCTTCTAGTTTTGGGAGTGAAAAATCAAGTATTAGTTGTGTTTTATGTTTAGTTTACTATATATTAAGCCTAGAATTAAGTGGATAGCATTTTGCCCCAATATTTTTCTATGATTGGAACTTTATAAAAATAGCCCTTGTGTCGTATATTTAGATTTGTAAAGTGGATTGCCATTTTACTATGTGTTATGAAAAGTTGGTATTGTTAGGTAAAGAAAAAATATATACAATAATAGTGTCGTAAAGTTTCAAGTAAGATTATTTTCCAATACTAGTGTTATAATCAAATTCTAACTTTATAAAAGTGAATTGTTTGGCATTGTGAAGTTGAAAAGCATATCAATTGCTTGGGCAAGGATATTGATCCTCTACACTAGCTTGTTGATCTCTAAGAGGTAAGTAGAAATCCTACTTTTTCAAAACCATCACAGGAAGCAATAATACTTGTTATGTGCTCTATGTGATAGATTGTGTAAATCTTACTATATTGTATGGTTCATAAATATAGTTTCAAAATGGAAAATAAAGGTTATTGTACTCTTGTTTTGATACTTAAGATATAAGTATCAGCTTTGGTTTGATATCTGGGTAGGCAAGGGACGTGGGGGACCGGCGGACCCAACCATAGTGGTCAAATCCCTTAAGGCATAAAAACCAAGACAGGGTAGCCACAACTCTTGCAAAGGGAAGGTGAAATCCTCTTAGCGTAAGATTTCTAAGAGGGATGAACTTTCATAAATTCTGGCAAGTACATAATATGTTCCGAAAACTTACGGCCTATTGGATGTTAAGCTGAGATTATACTTAAATGAGGCCCACATAATTGATGAAAAGATTGATATTTTATGTTAAGAAAATGAGTACAATAACAACTATGAGTGTTTTTGGATTTTTATTGTTTTATAAGATTAAGGTTTCTACTTACTAAGTGTTAGCACATATAGTTTCTTGTGATGTAGATAACGAATCTCTTGAGCAATAGGAGTTGGTTAAATTGCTGCCTGTTTGCCTTCATAATGTTCATATGCCAAGAAAGGAAAATCGTGTAGTATAATTTTTGAGAATCTAGTTATATTATGCTATGTATATGTTGTTTTATCTAGAATATAGTTTAAGAGTTGCTTACTTTTGTTTTGTAAGATATACAACTTTATGTTTTTTGTAACTCTTTGCATAGTTTATATTAAAAACAGGTTTGCTTTTGTATTTTATGTTATGAATGAGATTAGCACTCATTTACTTAATTAGGTAGGTTATGACGTAAAGTACATGGTTAAGTATGTGGGTGTTACAGAATGTTGGTCGCAGATAATAATTAAATGATTCCCGAACGGTTCCCTTCTCCCTCTCGCTTTCTTTCCCACTTTCTTACTTATCTCCCTCCCTCTTTGTATCGTTCTCCCTCTTTAGATTCTCACTCTATCTTTCCGGCCCGCTTGAGATGATATCACCTCTTGACCCAAATCCCAACTGAGATGCCATTGACACCGGAGTAACGCCATGACCTGGAGGCTGTCGTGATAAGGAGAGTCTGCGGAAAGGAGAAGACAATTCTGTGTAGCTAGATTGCCGCATCCGGACCAGTCCCGAAGAAGAACGATTGCATCGCGTTGGTGATGAAAGAGGCGTCACAGTCCGGACCATATATGAGGCCGACATCCTACGCGCCCAACTCACCGAGGTAAACCAACAATTGACTGACACTGAGCGTCATCTTAAGGCGACAAAGAAGGTAGCGACAGAACATGATCAGCTTACTAACCAGAACTTCGAGGAGTTGATGGAGTTCCTACGTGTCACGTTTCTGGACACATTTATCCTCCAGCGCACTGGGAGGCCATATACCGATTGATGTCGTGAGCGATAGTGGCACTCGACGCCCGCATGAGGCAGACTACCACCACCCCTGATTTAGAGGACGATTAAGGGTTTATTAGTCTATTTAGTTTAGTTATTGACACATTTTATGTTTTTATGATACTTGGATTATATTAGTCTGTTTATTTTTATGTATTTGTACTACTTTTTTTTAAATATGTATTAGCGCTTTTTTATTATTTATATTATTAAAATTATAATACTTATACAAAATTTAATATCTAATATTGTAAAAACAATTAATAAATAATTACAAATGAAACGAAAAAAATAGCAATTATGAAATTTAAAAAGTAGAAAATGTATATGTGACTAAATATTGAGTCACAGATACCTAAGTAAATGACTTATCCGCAAGTGATAAATCACTCGCGGATAGTATTGTCAACATTTATTCGTGAGTGATGAATCACTCGCCAATAGTTTTGCTGGCAAAAGTCGGCGGTATCGACGTCAACTTATCCACAAGTGATGATTAATCACTCACGGATAGTTACGATGATTAGCAAGTGAGTTATGCAGTCGCAGATGCCTATCTGCGACAAGGCATTTACGACTGATTATGCTAGTCTCTAATAGTTCGCGAGTGATTTATGAGCAGTCACGGAAACTTTTTTTTTTTCTAAGTATAGTTCTGGAAAAATTTTATGGATTCTCTTAAACAGAACAAACAATTAGATTTGCTAAGTACTTAAATATGGTTGTTTCTAACATCTTCCGGGAAGGTAATTGCATCGAGGATAAATTAACTAACAAAGTTTCTTTGAATAATGATCAATATTGGTGGTTTCAGCTTCTTCCATATTTGACTTCTTTGTCGTTTAGAGATATTGTGCCGCTGGCTTATTATCCTAGGTAATGCACTCTTTGATCTTTTCTTTAGATGATTCCTAATTAGTTCTTCTGAAGGAGGTTTTTAATAAGGGGTTTATTTGGTATTTAACCGTTTTCTAGTTCATGTTCTAAGGAAATAACTAACGTTTCAAAAAATTAAGAAACTAGCCATTAGCCCTTTAAAAAACTAAGGACATAAATGTAACATCATATCATGATGTAGTTGAAAAAAAAAAGACTATTTCGTTAGTTAGTAAAAAGATTGGTTATTTTCTTAAAACATCGTTTAAAAAATGGTTATTTACACAATAATCTCTTTAATCAGGTACCAACTTGATGGGTAGACTCTATATGATTTTCTTTTGTTTTCATTGACTTTTTATTTTTTCATTCTCTTGAGTTGTTACTCTCAGATTTTGTAACTATATTTTTATTTTTATTTTTCAAATATTATACTTTCGCCTCTTTTAGAAGAGTGTATGATTGAGAACTAACTTAATTGATAATTTTTCGTGTACTCATGTATGTGCCACTTAATTCAGATATGTTTATCATTTAAAAATAATAATAAATCAACACCGCAATATCTGCGCGAGAACATATATAGAGCAAGAAGCTTCTCTACAATTACGACGCAATTTTGATGAAACATGTCCATTGTACTGTTATATAGTTTCGTCGAAATTAAATAGAGTTAATATGAGTATATATATGATAAAAAGACGGAAGTCAAAAGTAAATAGATGTGGAAGTCAAAAGAAGAGTATCAACTTCGTAGAAAGTTGCTTGGTTTAGTTTGTTGACAAATTAGCATATTGCATATATATATAATTCTTGGTTGAGAACTAAAGAGAAATGATTTTCAAGATAATAATTGATTTCATGTTGCGAGTTGCGACTTGCGATCGAAATTCGTGTTTCAAAAACATGTAGCATATATGTTGGACAATAACGATGTCCCATTTTTTTCAAATCAATCATGATGACAACAATCAGAATTATCATTTTTAGCATATGTTTTTTGCTCCGGCCCTTAATTATACTGCTACCACATTTCCAAATTATTCAGTGATAAAGGTTCTAGTGTTATGGCAGTACAAGAAGTAATTTTGTCAATTTAAAATAACCGAGAAATATATTTTTTAAAAATTCTTTTTATAACAGATCTACCAATGGAGTGCCAATCGCATTTTTAGCAAAATTCAGAAGTTGACGGCCTTAATTTCGATAAAAAAAAAAAAAAAAACAAAAACAAAAAAGGTGTCAATATAGAGTATTTAGCAAAACCCAAGTGGTATTTGTGCAATTTTTCCTCTTCCAAAAAGCAAGCTGGTGGCTCTGAACAAAGAAGACATGGCACTAATTCCTTTGCTCAGAATCACAAAGCAAGCATTGTGTAGCGTTTAGAAAATTTTTCATTTTTTTTTTATTTTACTACTAAGTCTCGGAACTAGTACACATGGCAACGAAGATAGAATATATATATGATGATGATTATGATGATACCAATGAATTTTTTTAATTTTTTTTTTATCGAAAAAGGCAGTGTTTTCCACAAATTTGGGAAAGTGCAGCCAAGCTTCCAAAGAAATCATGCATCATGGGCTAATGGCCACTCCCACAGTCTAGCGTTCACATGTACATGATACAGACCTGATTGACTTATAATCTGATTCATACATGCAATATAATAATTATCAAGAGACAAATTAAACTTCGTGTGGGTCACCTCTGTTCTATA
Source organism: Boehmeria nivea var. tenacissima (assembly GCA_018132145.1). NCBI lineage: Eukaryota > Viridiplantae > Streptophyta > Magnoliopsida > Rosales > Urticaceae > Boehmeria > Boehmeria nivea. The sequence continues at coordinate 8,852,800 of CM030882.1, forward strand.
TGAGGTTAGTTTTATCAAGTGTTATAAGTACAAAATTAGACTCTATGTCATTTAGTTCTTGGATTTAATTGAGAAATTAAAGTGGTTAGTCTATTAAGTAGATCATGTTAAAAAGTGATCCATTTTTTTTTAGTTAGGTGAATGAATCATTTTTAATTTATATACAAAACACCATATTAAGTGTAGATCATGTTAAGTGTACAAAACATCGGCCATATTTAGATTATATTTTATCCACTAATCCTAAGAAAGAATCTAAATATTGAAAATGAACCATTTAGCTAAAAAAATTATGGACATTTTTTTTCAAAATAATTTATAAAATTAGACCATTGATCCACAAACACCTTATTAATTTGCTAATGGTGATCAAAGAAATTGCTGCTTGTAAGGTTATGTACAATAGTTTATCCATATATAGTAAAATTTAATTACTATTCCTATACAATTGGAACTATTTATGTGACATTAGGTATCAGAATTTAAATATTTGTAGACAAATAATAACAAGTATTTATCTTAAATGTGATTTATCTATATGTTTATGGACTTATATTTATATTTTTTTATATATGTGAATATAAAATATTTACTTATCTAAACTCTTAAAATGAAACAGAATTAATAGTAAAACATTTATAATTATGAAATTTGAAGTTAAAAATTATCTGTTAATTTTATTTCTGATTTTTTAAACATTTGTTGCTAAATTCTAAATCTCAAATATGTCCATGCTTCATCAAGAAAAGAAAAGTAATCCGTGCCAAGAGTTTGTCCTCTATAGTTGAATATGTGGAGTTGTAACTTGCAACTTGCAAGTAAATGAGTACGGAACCAAATAATATATGTGTATTGGGCTTGCCGTAATTAACTAAATTTATAATGCACCAATTAAGTCAAATTTTCAATTATTCTTTCAATCAGTATTAATAATCCAACAAGTTCAACACTAAAAAATTATAACGTGATGTTATGAAACTAAAAAAAACAAGAAAAAAAAAAGTGCTACCCATTCAGTACAAAAAAGTAACGAAATTTAAATAAGCACAATTCTTTTCGTTATTTTCTAGTACTCATTCGTAATCATAACTTATTTTTTGTTCCTATATCTTTCTTTTTTCTTTCAATTATTTATTTTCTTATTCAATTAGACGTTTAAGGGCTGATCACTACAAATGAATAACGTGTATAGTCTATCATTAAAAAAAAAAAAAAAGAGTATGACAAAAGGTCGTTTTCGAGCTACGCATACTTTTTGTAATAAATAAAAAAACATGACCACTACATGGCGTATAAACTTGAGAATTTAACATCATGAGTTAATTTGGACCCATACATAGCCAACATTTTTTGTTGGTCTCGAATTAAAGATAATAAAAAAATCATTTTTTTTGGGGCGGTACTTGAATTGTCCGATCCTTCGAGGAAACCCAAGTCATAAGTAGACCGGTTTTAGCACTACTATTACTATACGTAAACTACAAGAAAATGCACACTTATAGTTAATCCAAGCACTATATATATATTCATTATGATCTCAACCGCTCATCTCAGCCGTACGATTTTACATATTTTATAACACTAATACCCAAAACGGAAAATGTTACAAAAGTATTTGGTTGACTTTGGTAGAATTGACGTCAAAAGTCTTGCATCATATTTGGTAGCGTATTATTATGGGTCACTTCGTTTGAGTTTCATTGATGTTACTGAGTCATTTCCTTTTTCGTTCGCCGAAACTTCTACTTTATAATATTTTATATATGGCAATTAAATATCCATCGCTCCGAATATATATAAAACCCTTATCTCAAACTCACAATATCTTTCTAAACCCATCAAGTTATTGTAGTTCAGAGAGAAAAAAAAAAAAAAATGGCGGGTAAGAGGTTTTTTGACGAATCGAATTCCGACAAAGATCTGCCATCTGAGAATATTGATCGGAAGAGACCCAAAATTTCTCTAGCCTCGTATGTATTTTATATTATATTAGAATATTCTTTGCATATATAGTACTAAAATTGCTTGTATATATGTCCGTATATATGTTGGACAAAAGCTAGAAAAATGATTTATTTTCTAGTTCTTGTATTGACATAATATATACATGTATGAAAATATTGTTATTGTTATGCTATTCTTGAAGATTATTATCTTCAACTTTTAAACAATTGCATGTTTAATGTTTTGCAGGGTTGTTGGAGAAGTTGTTATGGTGAATTCTCTTCAGAATCTCTTCTCGTCCTTGGAGCCTTTGCTCAGAAAAGTGGTAGGGTTAGCAATCAATATTTAATAAACAAAACCAATTATCAAAAAAAAAAAAAAATCAAAGAAAAACCATGCATACATATTTACATATCTACAGTCCATTTAGTACATGATCAATTTTGCACATATTGTACGAGAATGACTCATTAACCTGTATTTCATGGGTTAATCAATGTTCATTCAATATTAATCGATCCAAATTTGCTGAACATTTTTACAGCTTATAATTACACCAATACATAGAAGAAGCCCTATTACTAACTTACAAATTCCTATTGATAACAAAAAATCATATAATTTTCCTAGAATATCATGAAATTAAGCCTTTATTATTATTATTAATTTTTTTTCATTTTTCCATGTTCTAAATTTTTTAGGTAAATGAAGAGGTAGAAGATGTTCTAAGACGTTGCACTCGCTCCTTCACGCGCTCTTCGTCGCTGCAAATCGAAGCCCTCGAACCGTCGAGCCTTAAGCTAGTATTCGCGAAGAAACTCTCGCTCCCAATCTTCACCGGAAGCAAGATACAGGACGTCGACGGAAACCCCCTCCAAATCCTCATCGTGGACAAAAGCGGAGGCGGGGGAGGCCACGTGGTGCCGGTTTCGCTGGCGCAGCCTGCCAAGGTGGAGATCGTCGTCCTCGACGGGGATTTCCCCCCGAAGGACGACTCGTGGACGAGCGAGCAGTTCGAGAGGGGCATTGTGAAGGAGAGGACGGGGAAGCGTCCCCTCCTTCACGGGGACTTGAGCGTCACGCTCAGGGACGGCTTGGCGGTGGTGGGAGATCTCGAGTTTACGGATAATTCGAGCTGGATACGGTGCAGGAAGTTCAGGATCGGAGCGAGGATCGTTCCCGGGTCGAATTCGCAAGGCTTGAGCGTTTGTGAAGCCATGAGCGAGCCTTTTGTGGTCAAAGACCACCGCGGAGAATGTAAGTACTTCTCATATGATTTTATAGTCATTTTGTTGTCAAGTCTAGAAAATATATCTATATATGACTTAATTTGGAGTAAAGCCTTAAGGATTTTCATCAAAATCACTAGAAAATTTCAAAGTTGCTTAAAATTTTAGTATAAAGTTATGTTATTCCTCGGTTGCAATTGTACTTTAAATATAACCTTATATATATTTGTCGGAGTAGAACCATCAAATGTCTCTGTTGAAACTTTCGACCAAAATTATAATAAAGAGTTGTGCTGTTAATATAGTTGCACTTGCACCTTGACAACGCCACTTCACCATTAATCTTAGACCATATTGATGACTATTCTAAACTCTTTTTTTAGATTGCATTTTATATGGATATAGTGCCTATTTGCATTAAAATAAAACACAAATTTTGAATTCCTTAAGTAACTAGTTATGCACACTAATTAAGAAAAAGAGACAAGTCTTGGTCTTTGAGTTAAGCCTTGTATTGTACCAATCATGAACGAGCCAGATTTATAATGATTTTTATTTTTTTAGAAGCTTAATCTTTTTTAATTCTTCTCTAAATAAACCTTTTTTCAGACAAGTTGGAAGAATATACCTTCGATTCTTTATTGTATTGCTCCTTTGTAACTTGTGGTGTATATTTATTAATTATTTGAATTGATTCTTAAATGAATAATTAGGATGATTAAGATAACACGTTTTAGGCTTTTAGCTAAAATAAAGTGAAAAAGAAATTATTATTTTTATCTAATTAATAAATTACACTATTAAAGAAAAAGGATAAAATCTTGGTCTTCATCCAAACCCTTCCACTAATGAACAAACCAAACTTAAACAAATTAGTAGTAGTACTTTTGTTAAAGCCATTATCACTATAATAATTAAAATGATTATCTTCAAAAGCAAGTTGGAAGAATCCACCCAATGACCACGTTGCAAAAAAACTAATAACTTTTGTTCTCATTTTAATTTTAATTAATCATATTAGCGAGTAGGAATATACACGCCTCACAGCAACTCGTCAAAAGCGTCACAAACCAAAACAAAACTTGTCACATTAATTCTTTTTTCTTTCTTTTTTTTTTTTCTCACATTAAATGAATATAGAAAAAAAAAACCCTCTTTCTATGTCCACCTCACAATTTTTTTCATTCAAAGTAGTGACGAACCAAAACAATTTTCAGGTCAAGTTCATTAGTTATTATCAGAATTTGGTGTAGTCCTATGAATTAGAATATAAGACATAAATTCACATTATAAAAAGAGTGACTTTTCAGTCAAAAAACAGCCAAAAAAAAAAAAGTTTTTGTTTTTGTGTCTACGTTTCATGAATGTGGTCCAAAGTACTAGTCCATGTGCGTGCTTTTGTACTCGTTCTTTTATTTCTTCTATTTATTACGCGCTTGGACGTCAACAATTTTTGTGTGGTCAAGGCATTTGGAAATTTGTATCAATTATCAACAAAGTCAAGTACATATATATAATTTTTCTATACATGTAGTTATTAGGAAAATATCCAAACATTGTACTATAGTATAAATAATAATAGTACTTAGTTCTAGAATTAATAATTTGAATAATAAAAATCAACTTGTGATAATTACGTCAATTAATATCATATAACAGATCAGCTTGATTAACTTTGATAATTACAATAATAATTACTTTAACATATAGTTTCATGATAATTCATTCATGTTTTGCTAAAATTTTAAATACTGCCCATTTGTTTATATTGACTTTTTAAAAAAATCGTGTTATTATTCATTGCAATATGGTCCCTAATAATTTTATTACTTCCAATACAATTACATATTTTCTTCTTTCTATCTCTTTCGTTTATAAGCCTAGTTTTTAAATTCTTGATATTATTTTAAATTCCCATATTATTTTTCAGTGTACAAAAAGCACCACCCTCCAAAGTTGGAAGACGAAGTGTGGCGGCTTGAGAAGATAGGCAAAGAAGGAGCTTTTCACAAAAAACTCTCTGAAGTGGGCATTAAGACAGTCCAAGACTTCTTAAAGTTGTCTGTTATAGACGCACCAAAGCTTAGAAAAGTAAGCATTTAAATATATAATCATCCCTTCATTCTATATTTAATTCTCTTTAATTAAAAATAGAAAACAGGTACCTTATATTACAATTGATGAGAATAGTATAATACAAAAAAAAAAAAAAAAAAAAAACCTTCAACCAGCTACCTAGCATTATATATTTCGAAATGATTTTGGGTTAATTGTTCTTAATTTTTTCGAATAATATTTTATATATTTATTGTTAAAACCAGACTTTGGGTATTGGGATGTCTGAGAAAATGTGGGAGGTGACTCTGAAGCATGCGATGACTTGCGAAATGGGCAACAAAAGGTATATTTACAGAGGAAATCAGTTCTCTGTCACGCTCAGCCCTATTTGTCAAGTTGTTACGGCTGAGATTAATGGACAAGTTTACACTACCCGGGACATTCACCACTGTAAGGTATATATACATGTATATACAATTTCTAAACCATACATCATTATATTATTCATTGCGATATTAATAGTGCAATTTGTTTTTTCTAAGTACTAGGAGATTTTTAAAAGTTTTAAAACATAAATTTGGTGATCACAGAATTGTTTCCCACCACAACTTTTTCTCGACTTGGATTTTTTTGGCTCTTTTATGTTTGGGTTGATGATGATTTTTTATTTTCCCGTACTTGCAGCCCTATTTTGAAGGTTTGGTAAGAGAAGCATATAAAAATTGGAATTCGTTAGAAGTTGTGGACGCAATTATGAGTGAGACTGCCCTATTGACACAAGGTATGTACAGCATTAAATTAGCCAATTTAATTATGGCCCGTTTGGATAGCAATTGTCAATAAAAAAATTTTAAGTTTATATCCAATACTATCACTAATTAAAAAAAATTCAAAGTTAAATCTTTTTATTACTACAGTACAAGTACAATGTGATTTGAATTCTTATCCAAATAGACCTTATATGTTTTTGGACCATGCTTGGCAAGAAGTGATGAAAGGGTACATATCTTAGTTATAGGTGGTTATTTTGCCCAAAAAAAAAAAAAAAAACTGTTGGGTGGGAGAGAATCATTATCCAGGGTATATTGTTTAATATGTTTTGCCCTAAAATATTGCTAATTTGAAAAGATGATTAAAAGTTGAATTTAAAAAGTATTCTAGATTTTGAAGCTTTTAGTAGAAATTCTCTCTGCAATAGAAAACATAAATCTTAATGAGACACGGAGTTACATTGGGCTCACTGGGTCATGTAACCCTCAGCCCCAATAAGCAGTTTTAGTTTTAACTCTTAATTGTGCCCCTAAAATTTATTGAAATTTTAATTTTATGGCCATTTTTGAAACATATTACATATTGAGCCCCTTAAAATAATTTTGTGACTTTGTGTTTGGTCTTCGTAAAATATCATTAGAACATTTAATGTCAAAACACAAACACGCCATATGTGCGTGTACGTATATATGTGATGATAGGTGTTTTTTTTTTTTTATTTTTTAAAAGCTTAAATTTTAACAATGATATATGTGTACATATTTGGCAGGTGATATGATAGACCAGCAATACCCCAACCATATTGGTCATGTAATTGATGAAAAAAGTGTAATGGGCGTAGGTCACTACCTTCACAACAATGTGGAGTGTACTGATTGGATGCAAGTGAGCTCACCATTTTTATATGGTGTTGACACTAGCAACCGAGCTACCATCTCTGAGTCCTCATCAGATGGAGATTTAGCCTCTCGAGGGCTTTGAGTTTGTCTCTCAACAAGTGTCAATGACCCTCTATCTCTTTGAGTGAAAGTGCTTTTAGGTCATTTCCCAGTCTAGCCTTTTTAGTTATTTATGGACAAAAAAAAAAAAAACGAAGCAAAAATAGATGAGGAGAAAAGGAAAGAGTTTTTTTTTCACTTTCCTTGAGAAGTAAGGAAAAGAAAGAAAAAGTACCGTCCTTTTCTCCTTTTGTTTATGTTTTCCTTTTTTCAAACTATCTTTTTTTTTTTTTTTTTTAGGCTCTGCTGTTTCTTCAAAACTATGTATTTGCAGCGGAGAAGTTGTGTAAATAAGTCCTAGTTGTTTATGTACTCTCTTTCTCTTGAAGCTCATATGATCTAATGTGAAGTTTGGGCATTATACGGAAAATTATGTTTAGTTGATATATTGTGAGATTAATGGAGCTACAACAATATTATTTCACATTACTTAAATTAGGGGGATTTTGAGGAATACCCCATTCTTGACACAATGATAATCTATACCCCATATGTGTTGCACTTTTAATTTATACCCCAAAATTTACACTACAAACATAGAGTGAAAATAAAAGGAACACACCACATGGGGTATAGATTATTAAGTGGCATAAAGAATGACTTTATTTTGAAATTCTCCCCTTAATAAATTAATTATGCGGAATTTGTTAGGTCATCCATTCTAGTACTATTATTGCTGAACTTCAGAGTTTGGAGGTTGGAACAAGCCCAAGTAGCCCAAGTATGTCATGAGACCGTATGTGTGCGGGGCACAAATAATAAGACCATCTCAAATGTAAATGTAAATATTAATGTCAATGTTAAATTTAGCACTCAAAAGTATAAAAATACTATATTTGACATTTGATGCTCCAATACACAAATGTTATTTTATTATTTTATTATTTTTTATTTGTAAAAATCAATAAAAGTAGTTGATGCTAACCAATAGTAAATAAGACTACAAATAGTATGACTTCTTGGTAAGATGAAACTTTTTTAAAAAAAAATATTAGTTTTTAATTAAATGCCTAAAAGTTGGCCAATCAATGCTCTATTTTAAATACCAAAATTTGGTATTATGCTATACTTGGCACCATGTATAGCATTTGTCAAATTTGGCATTGCATTGGAGAATGTTTTTTATGTCAAAATGCCAAATTTTGACATTCGCACGCAAATTTGGCATTGCATTGGAGATGTTATAACAGTAGAAAATGTTATTGTGGGGCGCTTATTTGAGGGATGTTTGATAGACTAGATGATAGTGTGAGAACATTATTCTAATGCAAATGATGTGGTAAAAAACATAGTAGTATAACTAGCTGAAGGTCGTTCAAAATGGTATTAGCTAGTGACAAAAAATTTCTTGATTTGCATGATATATCTGGGATGACATAATCAAATAAATCACCTAAAAGCGTAAGTGGACCTAACATAGTTAAACTATATTGGTTCTAAGCTTCTGTATCAAAGTTTCTAAGTATAGCACGTAGAAGATGTATATGATCAAATAAGGGATGTAACAGACAAATGTAATCTAAGTAGTGTAATAGTGCGTGTGACAAAATGCGTAAGAAAATGATCACGCATGAAATATCTATATAAAAAAACATTTCATTCGAAAGTTTTATCTGAAATTTTATGAAAGTTTATTGTTATTATTAAATTTTATTTTTTTAGTTTTTTGCTTATATATAGTACTAAATATTCAAGTAATTTTACGTCTCTTCATTATTCAAGTATAATTTTTTTTTTTTATCCTTTATAGTTTATTAGTTATTGAATTATGAAATTATATGTTTCAAGTAATTAAAGCCATTTATTGAATTACTGTCGTTTTCAATGTCTGCTGTCGTTTTCAGAGCTGATGTCGTTTTCAAAGTCTGTTAACGTATTTCAGGTATGATGTCGTTTTTCGATCCGCTGTCGTTTTTATGTGATACGTCGTGTTTAATCATTTCAATTGATCATTTTAGACTTACTGTCGTTTTAACCTAATCATGTCGTTTTCAAATATTTATGTCGTTTTTTCTGATTATGTCGTTTTTCTAATTTTATGTCGTTTTTATTCTCTGTGTCAATTTTCCACACTTACAATAATCTAAACAGCCTAATACAAACGAAATAATACCACATTAATATCCAATAATTCCAAAATCCAAAATGCAACAAAAATTATAATATATTCATTCCGTTAAGTTAAAAAAATGCAAAGTATCTTAAGGCGTCCATCAATGGCAAATATATCGAATGTTTGCAAATATTTCAAAAAAAAAAAAAATCCAAATATACACAAAAAACTCGAAAAATCCAATTGCACCTGATATCATATATTCCCAAAACTTAAGTACATAAACCAACAATTCTAATAATTCCCAATATTCCAAATATTCAAAAAAACAAACCAAATATTTTAATAATTACTAAAAATAAAAAAAAATTAAATATCACCAAATTCAACAAAATATACCTACAATCCAACAAAATTCCCATTATTCCAAAAATACCAAATATTCTAATAATTCTAAAAAATTAAAAAAAATCCAAATATTACCAAATAAAAAAAAAAATTCCAGTAGAATTCTAAATATACCAAATAAACGATCCATGATATATAATTAAAATCTATAGAAATAATCAAATACTAAACTTTAATTAAAATCTCTAAAAACATTTAGAAATTAAAATGAAAAAAAAAATCAAACTATCAAAGTCAACAGAGGCGACAGTGACGGCAAGCTTTAGGGGCGAAAGGCACCAGCATGCGGGCGGGTGACGTCGGGCGTCCAACCTGTGTTTAATTGATCTATTTTGCAATTTTAGGAGTTTTAATTTGGTTTATTATTAATTATAAATGACATTTTATTAATATTAATTCTTCAAGCAATTTGCATGTTTGCAAAATAAATCCTATAACACTATAATTAAACATTAAAAAATAAATAAAATAAAGTCAGAAAGTACAAAAAATAAATAAAAAAGTATTGGCGACCATAAATTTTGAAACATGGTTGCTGATAAGGTGGATACCCTGATCAAATTGGTGGTACTGTTCTCGACCAAAAAATACGACCGTTTTACGATTATCAAAGATAAGGGATGTAAATATAATCTCGTAGTGTAATAGAGAGTGTGACAAAATGCGCAAGAGAATGATGATGCCATAACATATCTATATAAAAATATTTCATGCTAAAGTTTTATGTGAAATTTTATGAAAGTTTATTGTTATTATTAAAATTTATTTTTTTAAGTTGCGCTATTAAATTATTTTTATTTTATCTTACTTATATAGAACATTCAATATTCAAGTAATTTTACGTCTCTTCATTATTCAAGTATAAGTTTTTTTTCGTTTTTTTTTTTTAATTTTTTATCCTTTATAGTTTTTTTAGCTATTGAATTATGAAATTATCTGTTTCAAGTAATTTTAAGCCATTTATTAAATTACTGTCGAATTCAATGTCTGCTGTCGCTTTCAGAGCTGATGTCGTTTTCAAGGTCTGTTGTCGTATTTCAGGTATGATGTCGTTTTTCGGTCTGCTGTTGTTTTTACGTGATACGTCATGTTTAATCAGACTGTCGTTTTTTCAATTGACCATTTTAGACTTACTGTCGTTTTAACCTAAACCCGTCGTTTTCAAATATTTATGTCGTTTTTGCGTGATCATGTCGTTTTTTCTAATTTTATGTCGTTTTTGCGTGATCATGCCGCTTTTCTAATTTTATTTCCACACTTACAATAATCTAAACAGCCTAATACAAACGAAATAATACCACATTACTATCCAATAATTCCAAAATCTAAAATGCAACATAAAAATTATAATATATTCATTCCATTAAGTTAAAAAAAGCCAAGTATCTTGAGGCGTCCAACAATGGCAAATATATCGAACGTTTGCAAGTATTTCAAAAAAAATTCCAAATATAAACAAAAAAACTCAAAAAATCCAATTGCACCTGATATCATATATTCCGAAAACAATTCCCAATATTCCAAATATTCAACAAAATACCAAATAATAATTAGTAAAAATTTAAATATCGCCAAATTCACAATATACCTACAATCCAACAAAATTCCCAATATTCCAAAAATACCAAATATTCTAATAATTCTCAAAAATTAAAAAAAAAACCAAATATCACGAATTTTTATTTTTATTTTTAAAACAACATTCCAATAGAATTCTAAATATATACCAAATAAACGATCCATGATATATAATTAAAATCTATAGAAATAATTAGAAAATAAAATTTAATTAACAATCTCTAAAAATATTTAGAAATTAATATGAAAAAAAATAAAATCAAACTATCAAAGGAGGCAAAAGTGTTCACGGGAAGCTTTGAGGGCAGAAAGGCAGCAGCATGCGGGCGTCAGGCATCGGACTGGTGACGTCGAGCGTCCAAAAAGTAGAACATTGTTATTCATAACAAATTCTGTTCCGTGAACATGCACCCGAATTTGTATTCCCTAAAGCATTAATTCATTACTACCCCTTGTGTGTGTTGTGTCTGTGTGTGCGTGCGTCTATATATATATATATATATCTTAATTCTTGATATATATGAAAATGCTGGAAATCGTCAACAGAAAATAGCATATGGATAAATGGACCTAAAATATAACACATTTTGTTAGTGTTTAGTTCATATCGTAATATTGGACCCACGCGATATACAATACACAATAGTATATAGAATTATCTAATATATACAAAGGATGTAAGAATTATAATGCAAATAACATTCTTAAACAAACCCAACATAACGTCTAAGTCAACCATCCTACGCCGTTCTACATTGGATAATCACATATTTCGTAACTAAAATATTTCAACATCTCATTCATTTCTTTTTCACAGTTCATTGTCATCCCCCGTAATTAATCAGTTAGTAGGGTTTGCAAAATAATAATAATAATAATAAAGTAAAAAAATTAGTAGGTAGGATTATTAATTCCAGACCTGATCAAACCTCAATATTTCCAATTTCCATACCAATTCACAATGTCTACTCTCCTTTAGTAAAGCTCATCAGCCATAAGCCATAGCCTCCAAGCATGGACCGTTCCTCTCTCTCCTTCAAGCTCACCGCCGCAATAATCTTCTCCGTCTTGGCGGCCTCAGTCCCGACATCCCGCTGCGAAGGCGGCGAAGACGAGCAGTTTACAGAATGCAGCCGGCTGTTGAACTGCGGCGGCAGCTTCACAAACCTCTCCTACCCCTTTTGGGGAGGCGGCCGGCCGCAAATCTGCGGCCACTGGGGCTTCGAGCTCGACTGCGTAAACGACACGTTCCCTGTCATCCAGATCAACGACCTAGGGTTTCGGATACTGAAAATCAACCAGTCGACCGACACCGACGTTTACAGGATGAGGCTCGCGAGGTTGGACATGTGGGACGGCCCTTGCTCCTCGAGAGTGCGATTGGTAAACACCACTTTGAATTACCCTCTCTTCAGCTACGCTCAAAGCGGCCCGGCTAGGGTTCAGAACATAACTCTGCTCTATGGCTGCGTGGCAGAGCCGGCTTTTTGCCCAAGGGAACAGCTTTGCGTGTGACAGAGGAGGGACTATTTACTATGCGAACGACTCGTCGGTTGAGGGTTTGAAGGCGGTGGATCTAACGACGTGCCAGAATGTTATTCGAGTTCCGATCTCTGGGGACGAGAGTTTTGGTGGAAACAGAGCGAATGAGCCGATGGGACTGGATCAACTTCTGAACCAAGGGTTTGAAGTAGAGTACGATTCGAACATAAAGAGTGATTGTGAGAATTGCGAGAAGAGTTTACACGGGGTGTGTGGGTCGGACAACACGACGACGTTTCCGAAATTCCACTGCTTTTGTCCTGGTCCAACAGGCTGTTCACTGGATTCAGGTACGTTTGTAATTTGTTTGTCTCTTTGCTTCTTACTTTGACTATTTCTTGTCTGATATTACTATATTAGAATATAGATCTAAATCATCCAATATTGGTCTGTCTCTATTTAACTATGCGTTGAGATTATCACAGCTTTAGATATTCACTTGTTAGGTTAATCTAATATCCCATATCATAACCCATAATTCATATCTATACGTAAATACTCGAAACAATATCAGCTGTAGACTTCTTATATCACAATATATTACTTTAAACATCTAATATAATTTGGAAAGCTTATTATAAAATAATTAAGGGAAATTGCAGCAAATAGTGTAATTTTTTTTACCTCTTTATAAAAGCTTTTTATTCAGTACACCAAATATATTTGTACGCCAAATTAATAATGAAATAAAAAGATAAAATAACAAAAATGTAAGTCATTATAATAAGATATGTTAAATATTTATTAAATTTATTACAATTACTTTTGATATTATTATTTTTGCTTTATAACGGATCAGTACACCGACTGTACTTGATAAAGGCCATTTTAAAAATAGCAAATGTTTCATTCAGTTTTCTTAGCCTAAAAAATTTCTCATTTATGGTGAGTCCAAATATAAGACTCTTTCAATCAAGGCAAATACTCTTCAAGTTATTGCACTAGTAGCTTCGCAGCTCCTTTTTCATTATAATTTTTTAGTTATTATTATTATTATTTTTTAGTAGAAACATATATAGATAAGTCATGGCTTTAAAGTAAAGTTAGCAGTTGTTGACTTGTTGTCCTGCATGCCTAAAAAATTTGTGTTTTGAACAATTCTAGTATAGATATATAATATTATTGTATAAAATAATTTAAACCAAAATAAAATGTATATATATGTGGGACCTTGTTGGTGACAAGTTAGAACAAGTCATATACACTTTCAGAGGATATGCAACTTAATTTTCGTGGGAAATTCAGAAGTCTCTAACTTATCTTAATTGCATTCCTGTTATAGTTCCGATTAATGAAAAAAAAAAACAAAAATAAAAACAAAAACAAAAACTATCATTGCTCCAAATTTAATTGCCTGTATATATTTCAATTTCAATACACATTTTAGATTTTGGATGAAATGAGAAAAATATCATACCAATTTTCACTATAATTAAAATAAATGCCAAAATCTTATAGTAGTTTTTAAAATAGTCAACTCATTAGTTTCTTTTATACTTCTTTATGATGATTCAGTCAAATACAACTAAATAATTTAGTTACTTGATTCATTTAGTATAAATTTTAGAAAAATTTTGGCAGGTAGTCCATTTTTTAGATAATATTCAAAAAAATATCCCCAGCTTTGTAAAATTAGGTGAATGATCCGTTCTTGGTAAGTAGACAAAATACTATGGTAAGCAGATGAAATACCAGTCATTTTTAGTTTGAATTTTGTCTACTTACTATGGTAAATAATCGATATATCCCAAATTTTTTTTGAAGTAAATAGATAAATTATTATGGTAAGTAGACAAAATTCAAACTAAAAATAGCTAGTATTTAATCCGCTTACCATAGTATTTTGTCTACTAATCAAGAATGGACCATTCGCCTAATTTTGAAAAGTTGTTGACATTTTTTTAAATAAGTTTTAAAATTAGGTCATTTAATTACAAATCTCTAAATTTTAAAACATGGGTATTTATTTATACTAAGTGTCAATTGAGTATTTACTATAATTTTTTTTTTCCTTTTTTTAGCTGTTTTTTTTTTTACACCCGACTGTTTGAATGATTATTTTTGCTGTTGATCATAATTTATTTTGGCCTCCGAAAGAGTACTATAGTTGTTCTCTCTTTTCGCTTCACCTTTTGGCTATTGTTACTTGTCATATCTCATCTTGTTCTCGTTATTTACAGTGACTAATTTATCGTTTGCAATGCAAAAAAAAAAAAAAAGAGGAAGAAACTAATTAAAATGTTTCATTGATCGTCTTCTATTATATTGAAAAGAAATGGGCCAATTGATCATTTTACTTTAGTAAATTCAGCGCGCTGACGCGCACACACTAGTTGTCTGTTTGTTTAGATTATTGGTGTTCGAAGAATTGATCCTTATTCTTTGATTAAAATTTTTCAGATCTTCAATCCGTGGCACGCAATATTATTGTAGGTACAACACTAACTATATATTCTCCTTAATTTCCATATTCTCTATCATGTTTTTTTACTATAGATTTTCACTCTCTCTCTCTGTTACCACCACTTTCTTTCTCTAAGTTCTGTTTCTCTCTCTATATATACTTATATATATTTGGTATTTGGTCCTTTTTATCCATATTTTAAATAATGACCAACGTTTTCAAAAATTAAATTACTAGCTACTAGTACATACAAGAATTAAGGGCATTAAGATACAAGTACAATATTATCATGTAATTAACAAAATAAATAATTTCTTAATTAATCTAAACGTTAACTATTTTTTTAAAACATCACAAAAAATAATTATTTACTCAATTACTTATATATATATATATATGTAAATATATAAATTTTTGTGCTAAATTAAGTGTGACAAAATAAATTCACCAATTTTGTCTGACTAATGCGCTCTCTAATTTTACAGGGTCAGCTACAGGAGCAATTGTAATATTAGTGACTGTCTGTATTTTGATTTGTTGTTATAGAAAAACTAAGTCTTGCATCAAGTCAATGAGAATTTGGAAAAGGATGACAAAGAAAGAACGAGATCTCGAAGCTGTTATTAGAGGCGATGGGCATTTACCTGTGAAGAGATACAAATTCAAGGAAGTCAAAAAAATGACAAAATCATTCAAGCATAAGCTCGGTCAAGGAGGTTACGGCGACGTGTTCCGTGGGAAACTACTTGACGATGGACGCCTTGTGGCCGTAAAAGTCCTAAAGGCATCCAAAGGGAAAGGGGAAGAGTTCATCAACGAGGTTGCGAGCATTAGTAGAACTTCTCACATAAATATTGTTACTCTGCTGGGATTTTGCTTAGAAGGTAAAAAAAGAGCGCTTATTTATGAATTCATGCCCAATGGATCGCTCGAAAAGTTCATATTCAAAGACACTAATGTTTCGCAGACGAATCCTCGCTTGGAGTGGGATAAACTGCTTCAGATAGCGTCTGGAATAGCTCGAGGACTGGAATACTTGCACCGCGGTTGCATCACTAGAATTTTGCATTTTGATATCAAGCCGCATAACATCCTCTTAGACGAAGAATTTTGCCCTAAGATTTCTGATTTCGGTCTCGCTAAACTTTGCTCTAAGAAAGAGAGTGTCGTATCCTTGATGGATGCCAGAGGCACAATTGGATACATAGCTCCAGAGGTGGTTAGTAAGAACTTCGGAGGAGTCTCCACCAAGTCCGATGTTTACAGCTATGGAATGATGATTCTTGAGATGGTCGGCGGGCGAAAGAATATGAAAATTGGAGTGAGGAATCCGAGCCAAGTATATTTTCCTGAGTGGATATATAAACGTCTTGAGCTCGGAAGCAAATTAGAGTTATGGGTGGAGATGAGCAGCGCGGAAAATGAAATCGCGAGAAAGATGATATTAGTGGGGCTGTGGTGCATTCAGACAAAGCCGTCGGACAGGCCAACGATGAGTAAAGTGATCGAAATGCTTGAAGGGAATTTACAAGCATTGCAAATTCCGCCGAAGCCATCTGTGTTTTCTTCGCGATCGCCAGAAAGACTGCCAGCCGAGGCGCTTCTGACAGAATCTTTGAACAGCTTTGGTCCGTGACTTATTGAAAGATCTATATTTCGCTTGTAATTTTACATATCTTCTTAAGAAAGATTCCCATGTTTGTTAATATTTTCGTCTGCTTTTCAATATCCCTAACAAACCACTAGAATTCTCGTTGTATTATATTCGTAGTCAGAGCACCACAATGTTATATTAACTTTATTATCTACTCTACTTAGCCCATCGCCAATACAAATATTATTTTTAACGTTAAATCTTGCGTACATACATAATCATTAAATGAAGCTGGCAAATCTTTTGTTGTATTAGAGAACTTTGTTGGTCTAGATGTTAATGTTTAGCATTTCCACAAATAGTTAGCATTGGTGAAACATGATAAAGTGTATTTTCAAGCTAACCATCAAATGGCTGAATGTTTGTGCCAAAAATCCGTTGAAACTGTTCTAAGTATTCGGCTTGATTTGCTCACAAGATTTATGAACTAAATCCTAGATTTTAAACTAGACAAAACATTTTCACTCAAGTTCTTCTCTCTAGAAATATGCTTATGATCTCTTATGAGCAAAAAATTAGATTGCTCTAGCAATCTCTCATATTTGTAGGCGTTAATGAGTGGTCTGATCTGATCTGAGGCTTAACAAGTGATCTGAGTCTTAATAAGTAATCTAATCTTATCTGAGTCTTAATGAGTGATCTAATCTTATTTGGGGAGGGGTTCCTTATTTTCATATTTTATAATCATGCGACGTGCATGTGACTTGTTTACATTTAAAACTCAATTTCATTGTATTTACCTAAATGTCATTAACTTCATGGGAATTTGAGGATCAAACGAAAACGGTTTAATTCTCAAATTCCTATCTCACAGAAATAGTGATGGTATTATGTGTGTAATAGTGAAACTTCCTTACAATTAAATGTAGTTAACGAGAACTAACGCTTCACTTTTTATTACAGCTGATTTTTTCTAGTCTTGATTTTTTTTTCCACGAACAGTCCTTAAATTTGGGTTCTTGATTCAAAAGTGTTCTTTTGAATTGCAGTGTGATTGTACCAAAAATCGACTCAAACAGTTACAGGTACTCAGCTTAATTCGCTCATTTAGATCTCAAGAATGAATCCTAGTCTCTAATCTAGATAAGAGATTTCTCTAGATCTTCTCTCTAGAACTATATACTTAGGATTTCTAAATGAGCGATAAGTTACAATTTTCTTCTAACGTTCTCTATTTATAGATTTCCGAGGTCCCTTTTTTATTCGAATTTCATTAGGGGGGCTCTTATTCCTGCATTTCTCTTGAAATCACGTGGCAAACACAGGTTTCCTTTTAGCGTCACGTGGTTATTTGAACCGACTTATCTTGAAATCCTCTGGATCACGTGTCTTAATGTTTCAGAACCCTTGAGCTTCGCCAGATCCAAGTCGCTTGATCTTCGCGTGCCAAATCCATTCTTCGTAGCTCTTCATCTTTATAAAATTATGATATTGCCCTGGTGTTCCAATCAAAACGGTTGTATTTTGGCGTACAAAACCCCCAACCCATATTGTTTAACTTTATGATTTGCATTATGGAAAAATGCTCTAAAAAATTAAAGCTCACAAATTGGAGCTTACTTATGGAATTCCGGCAATTATTTTGAGAGGATTTGGCGAATTGTGAATATTGTTTGAGGAAAATCTGTAGTATGTTGTTGACTGTCTTTGTTGAAAATTATCAGTACATTATGGGGAAGGTGTGGCAGGTGATTTGCCTAAGAAGAAGGTTCAATCGGGTGTCGTGCTAGTGCTAAATTTTTATTAAGTAGCTAGCGAGGCAGTTTGATTCACAGGCACGAACAAGCATCAAGGAGTGTGGTATTCAACAAAAGGTATATTTTTAATAGTTTTGAAAAGTCAGAAGCTACTATTAGTATTTTGAAAAATACGAGAATTGTAGTATTTTGCATAAATAAATGGGAGATTTTTTTTTTAGTCTTTTCTCCTTAATATAGTCCGACCTAAAATAATAATAATAACATATTGGGACTAAAAAATTCTTTTTGGGGTTTCAGTCGCTTCTAACCAAACGATGTTGTCCCCCCCTTTTTTTTTATTTTTTGTAAAAAGAACGCGTTTTTTTGAGGGGCTAAAATGCAAATTTTTAAAAAAATATGGCCCAAGTATGAATATTAAAAACATTAGGGGTCAAAAATAGAAATAAGTAGGGAAATAATAACAAAAAAGAGGCCGAAATATAATTTAAAAAATTTGTTGAAAAGGGGCTTGACGCAGGTTCTACCGCGCGTCAAGTCCCCTTGGATGCAACAGTGCGTGCGCCATGCGCCCATTGGGCGTATGCAGTGCACAAGCCTACTCCTTTTAAAAAAAGAATGTTTTTTTCCCTTTCTTTTTTTTTGGCTTTTTGAGATAATTAAGTAAATAGCTATTTTCTGAATGATATTTTAAGAAAATAGGTATTGTTTCGACTAATTAAGAAATTAACTACTTTTTAACTACATGATGATATGCATTTACTTTTATGTCTTTTTTTACGTATTAGTGGCTAATAACTTAATTTTTGAAAACGTTGGTCATTTTCTTAAATATAGACAAAATATGGGCTAAATACCAAATATTTCTTCTTTTTTTTTTTGTTATGATTTTATTTTTCTTTCATATTTTTTTCTTTTATTTTTCTCTCTTTCTTTTTTCTTGTTGTTTTTCCTTTTTGGCTATAATTTTATTTTTGCTTCATTTTGTTTTGATTTTCCCTTTAGACTATTTTTTTTTCTTGTTTATTTGGCATTTTTTTTTCCTTTTGTCTTATTCTAAAAAATATGTTATTTTAATGGAGGACTCTTTTGCGAATAGTGAAAAAAATAGACTGGTAGAGTCATTACCACATCTGATAATTTACTCTCTTTTTTTGCCACGCAGTGATAATTTACTTTTTATTTTCATTTTTTTTAATATAGAGAAATTCATAAATAATAATCTAGATATCCAGTATCCACAAACAAAAAAGCTACAGACCTACATCATGAAAATGAAAAGAACCCAAACTAGAGCTAGAGCCATATAAGAGCTATTAAACAAACATCTAAATCAAGTGATCGAAAAAAAAGGTTAATAATATTTAAAAATAACAATAAAACATATAGAAATTTATGATAATAACAAAAATACACATAAAATTATTATCAGAAATTTCTGATATTAGTAAAAAATTTCTGACATGACTAGTTTTTAAATTTTTTGAAAAAAAAACACGATTAATGGATTAGATTAAAAAAAAAAAAAAAACCCCCACTTTAAAGATAACATCTAACCAGTAGAATACCTAAAAATCTATCAATGTAGATTACAAAGCCATTAGGGTTTTGCCGAACAAAAGGGAAAAAGCAAAATAGTTAAAAGAAAATGGCTTCAAATAGAGGATAGGAAGTTGGAGCAAAATAAATAATAATGAAAAAAGAAAATGGCTTGAGCTCGTCGTCGTCGGTGTTGCCGAACTTGGTGAAGACGACGAACATGTTGCGGCGGAAACGGGTCTTGGCTGCGGCTGCGGCTGCGGCTGCGGTTGTGGTGGTAGTTGTGGGACCCACGACGAATGTGAGTGGTCGGTGATGGCTCGAATTGAGGCTCTTGACTGTCCTTCGCTCTCTTTTGCGGAGGCGTAGTCTCGTGGTGGTAGTAATGGTTGGTTGTTAGAGTGGTCTGGGGTTGTAAAAAAGGACCTGAATCTAAAGGCTTTGTTTGGGCTCAAAAGAAGGAGGAGGAGTGAGATTAACATTGTTGGCAAGCATGAAGATGAATGAATGTATGGACCTTCGTGTTTTTTTACCTTTACTGGTTAGTGCTCAATTAACAAAATCCGGGCAAATGGTTTGGATTTGAAACCTATTTGCTTTGAAAGCGGCTACAACAGTGCATGTATTTTTTTTTTCACTATCGATAATACTCGACTTATAATAGCTTAACAAATATATAAAAATAATTTTTTTCTTACACATAAGTATAATTTTTTTCTTATGCATAAGTACATTACATTCTCTATTTCTCATATTTAACACAAAAATTATATTTAATCGGATCTTTTCTGTTTTTTGTTTTTAATTCTTTTTTCATTTTCATCTTCGATTGAACATTGTTTTAGTTTCAAATTTGGAAACAAATCGATAACATGTCAATTAACGATGTAATGTACTTATGTGTGAGGAAAAAATATTATTATGTATTTTTAAACTATTATAAACCGTGTACTATCATACCAACATCTGATTATTTTTTTATTTTACTTTTTAATAATAATTAAGTATGACGAGATCTGTTAGATTTTCAAACAGTGCTACTTGGAAGCAAAATGTGTCAATAAAAATTTGGCATTGAGCTAAGTATAGTCACATCTTTGCACTCATTGGAGAGCAGAGTAATCAATCATTATTTTATATTGCCACACGGGGTTCAATATAATTTTCCTAATCATATACCAATTCAAAATAGAGTAATGCTACAAAATTAGAAAAGAACTTTTTACAAGTTCAATCAACTTTCAAGCATATATTATAAATTTGTTTTACAATAATAATTATTAAATATATTCATTTTGTTTATGTGGCAATCTTTTTATGACTTTTAGATTCTCATTTGGGAGAATTTCAAAATAAAGTCATTCTTGATGCCACTTAATAATCTATACCCTATGTGGTGTGCTCCCTTTATTTCCACTCATGTTTGTAGTGTAAATTTTGGGGTATAAATTAAAAGTGCAACACACATGGGGTATAGATTTTCGTTGTGTCAAGAATGGGGTATTCCTCAAAATCCCCCTTCTCATTTTGCTAATAGACCCGTTTCTTCAAACCCAAATTTAGCTTGCCATATTTATCCACTTGTTTTTTTTTTTTTTTGGTGGTATTGATTAATAACTAATTCTTATTATGATTTTTATTTAATATATATCATAATTGCTAATTCCTTTTTACTATACATCATATTTGAAAAAACAATTAATCTGTAAAGATAGCTAAGTGGTTGTTCTAGACCATGATCTACGTTAACAACGAACAACCACATTATTATACGGTAAAGCAAACAAACTGTAAAGTAAAGCAGAAAGTAAACGACACCAAAGATGGTAATACAGTTCGGCAATTTGCCTACGTCTGCGGGGCCTTGCCCAGTTAATGGAAAGAAGTTTACAATAAGATGCGTACACCCGGACTTAACCTAGTTGGACTCCCTTTTAACTATGACGGCGTTTTCCTCCGTCTTCTTTGTAAACGTCAACACGAGCTCCCCTTGTGTCCAAGATCCCCTCGTTTCCACATGAACCTCTCCCGAGACTTCTCTACACCAATACGCTTAGATGGTCTATAAGATGATCTTCAAATATAATGGAAAATAATAAAAACGACTCACTCTCTGTAATCAACTCTCAAATTCACACTTTGAGGAATGGATACATCAATAACGCTTGCAGTGAGTTTATAACACACCCAAAACCCTAGATACAAAGGAGATAAGTAAACTAAATCCTAATTCAAGTGAATATTATCCTTATCGAGAACCAACTTCAAATCCCTTGATTTGCGATAAGTCTTGGGCGAAATCTGGCCAAATCCAATATTCTAGTAATCAAATATAATTAATAAGATCGAATATTGTAAAGATAAATTCGAATCTTGAAGATTACAACTGCCTCCTCTAAATCTGCTGAAGAGAACAACTTCTTGATCATCTCCAGGAAAAACTCGCCAAAATCTTCAAAACACAAATCGGGATTTTCTCCAGAAAATAAAGGATAATATATATGGAATATATCATATATTAAACATAATCTTCCTCAAAGAACTTCCTTCAAGCCAATGATCCTCTCAAATCTTCGTTCTAAACTGCACAAGATCGAATCTTAGAGTATAACCGACTTCCACAAAATCTGGAGCGAACACCTTCTATAACATCCGGTTGAACATCACGTGGAACACCTGTAGAAGTTCCATTGAATTTGAACAGAGATATCTTTGAGAACACTGAAATGAACATCAGCTTCTAAAAACTGCAATGAATGATTTCTTACTCCGTGATCAATGCCAGAAAATCATAAGACTAATCAAATACAACATTAGCTTTAACGAAATATTTTTTGCCAAAATAATATGCCAACACCAAATGCACTAACAATATTCAAATTAATTCAAATATTTGTCTTTGATAAATATGAATTATTATAATCTAGATTATTTTGTTGCTGCATATATATGGAGTCGTTACCTCTATTTAGGCGTGCAAATTTAGAACATGGAACATTACGCGAATTCTTTTACTAGGTAATTATTCGGAATTACTCGGTAACAATTTTTTCAGGTATTCTCCAAAAAGCTGTACCGGATAATTCTAAGTAATTATCCGAAAATTACCCGGTAAAGACAGCCGGGTATTGTTCCATCTTCTAAATTTTCACGCCTAATTGTTACGGGCAAGGCTTTTTTTTTTTTTTTTTTTCACCGGGTAAAAGTCAGGAAACAAATTTTGAATAGATGCCGGGTAATATCCGAATTTTTCCTACCGGGTAAAATTCAGGGTCTTACCCGAAAATTACCTAGAATTGTGTCTCGGAGAAAGGCCGGGTAATGGAACAAGTTCCACTTTTGCAGGCCTACCTCCATTCTTTATTTGTATTTGTTTTAATTTTGGTGATTACTTATGTTCAGATATTTTGTTTTCATTTGTTTTCTTTTGTTGGCGTTTTCTTATATTGATATATAATTTTAGAAAAAGAATGGTTGATTCATTCCCCTTCTCATAAGTGTTTGATTTTTGTCTTCTTTTAATATGATATTTAAAAATTACTGATATAGAAAAATATTATATTTTAAAATTTTATAGGATTTAATTTTTAATAGATGTAATATCATATTAAATTTTTTGTAGCTACTTATAATGTTTTTTTCAATATGATTTGACGTTTTAAGAAATGCGATATCATATTAAGTTTTTCTAAGTAATTTTCTAGGCGGTATAATATCTTCCCTCCGTTTGCCCCAACCATTCTACCCATTCCATTCCATTCCATTTTTTCACTTTTTTCAATCCTCCAAACTATTCCATTCCATTCTAATTTTTTCAATCATTTTTTTTCAACTTTCCAAATCCCTATACAATATCTTTAAATCTCAACCATTTATACCACCTCGAAATTTGTAAAGTCAAACCATTTTCCAAACTATTTTTCAAACTATTTTCCAAACCATTTAGAATGATAAAAAATGGTTGGAATAGTTTCCCCAAACGGTGGGTTAGTTTGAGTTATGATTTTTTTATTATATTTTTCTAATTAGTATTTTATTTTTAATATATTTAAAGAATACATGGATATTATTATATGTTATTTCATTTTTAAATAAGGTATTTGATATATAAACATCATATATATATCGACTTAGCGTGGAAGACTCGTAATACAACTGACTATCACTCTCTCTCTCTTTCCATGATGCCGCCAGTTTTCTAATATGAATTATATTATTATTCTTTCTAATCCTTCTTTCACTTCGTTTGACAAACCTTTCATATCCTCATTGCCTCGTACATTCTCTCTCTCTCTCTGTTTCCCACTCACCCCAGATTTCCTAGACCATCCATGATTGGCGATGACAGCTCGTCACACAAATCTAATAAAACCACTCAAACAAAACAAAACACTCATAGCCCAATCGAACAATGAAGCCATACCTCAAAACCATAGCCCTCCTCCTCCTCCTCCTCCTCCTCTTCTCACTCGCCGCCGCCGACGACACCGCCATGATGCAGAAACTACTTGCTGCCATCAAACCCGCCCCCAATAACTGGTCTGCCGAGTCCTCTCCCTGCCTCTGGAACGGCGTGAAGTGCGATTCCTCCGGCCGCATCATGGCCATCAACCTCACCGACCAGTCTCTCTCCGGCACCCTACCTAGCGACCTCAATTACCTCTCCCATCTCTCCTCCCTCTTTCTCGACGGAAACTCCTTCTCCGGCGCCATTCCATCCCTCGCCTACCTCTCGCTGCTCGAGGAGATTCACCTCGACGGCAACAACTTCACCTCAGTCCCACCGAAGTGCTTCCAGGGCCTCACAAGCTTGAAGATGGTCAGCATGAACCAGAACTTGAACCTCCTTCCCTGGAGTTTCCCCTCCGAGCTCTCTGAGTCGCCGGGTTTAGCCGCGATCGAAGCCAGCTCCTGCAACATTCTGGGTCCGATTCCTGACATCTTCGACTCATTGGCGAATCTGCAGGACTTGTTGCTTTCGTATAATAATCTTACTGGCTCTTTGCCTCCGAGTTTGGGAAGATCTGGGGTTAATTATATGGGGCTGAACCATCAGCTACCGGGGCTTTCAGGTACGATTGCGGTTTTGGCGAATATGACTCAGTTGAAAGTGGTTTGGCTTCATTCAAACAGATTCACAGGTCCTATTCCGGATCTGTCGGGTTTGAATGGGCTGTTTGATCTACGGTTGAGAGATAACCTTTTGACCGGAGTGGTTCCTAGCTCGCTGACAGCGATTAGGAGCTTGCAGAATGTTTTGCTAGGGAATAATAAGTTACAAGGCCCTCGGCCTACTTTTCCAGTGTCCGTAACTGTTGATCTCTCAGGGACAAATAGTTTTTGTTCAGAGACCGCTGGAGTCTGCGATCCGCAGGTTTCGACGCTGCTGCGGGTCGCAGGCGATTTGGGGTACCCTGCGTTACTGGCAAATTCGTGGAAAGGGAATGATGCTTGCAAGAATGATTGGACTTTTGTTGTTTGCGAAACGGATGGGAATGTGATCACGGTGAACTTCGGGAAGCAGTATTTCTCTGGGACGATATCGCAGGCGTTTGCGAACCTCACTTCGTTGAAGAATTTGCTGCTGAGAGACAACAACTTGACGGGGTCAATCCCCGTGAGCTTGGCGCGGTTGCCGCAGATTCAAGTGCTCGACGTTTCGAACAACAATCTGAGTGGGGAGATTCCGAAGTTTTCGACAAGAGTGACGCTGACCACAGCTGGGAATAGTCTGCTCGGGAAAGCTCCGAGCCCCCAAGGCTCTCCATTGGATTTAGGTATGGTTGCTGATATAGTCATTTCCGTTCTAAACTGTTTGTTGGGTTGTTTTGTTTGTGTCGTTCAAATGTTACGTTACTAATAGTTGCACGATCGAACGAGGATTACAGGTGAAGAGGATGTGGTCTGCTTCGGTGGGCACCAAATCTCTACACCAATACTAAGAAATAGCCTTTTTAAAAAAATATATATATCTCCAGCCCAAGTCTTACTCCAAATATGAAGCGGGTTATATTTTGAAGATGAGATTTAATTTAAGGCTAAGTGTTCCATACCCAGTATTTCATGTAATATTGTATAAAATAGGTGCAACAATATAAAAACCTAGTATAAAGAATTAATAAGAATCATTATTACATATCTTTTTAGTATTATATTAACATACTACTAAGTAAAATATTATAAAAAAAACCCTTATTTTAATATTAAAATATGCGCACCGGCCTATGGTCGCTCCATTTGACTAATGCATTCGGTGACTTGACCAGGGGGTGCACATGCCCCTCCTGAAAATTGAGGGAAAAAAAAATTGCTGTGGTATTATAGATTAATGGGGAGAAAAATTATTTTGGGTATTATGGACTGATACATCATTAATTAAAGGGAGAATTTTAAAATAAAATCATTAATGCCACTTAATAATCTGTCTCAAGTGGTGTGTTTTATTTATTTTCACTTTATGTTTATAGTGTAAATTTTAGGGTATAAATTAAAAGTTTAACAAACATGAGACATATATCATTGTGCCAAAAATTAGGCATTCTTCAAAATTCTCCATCATTAAATTGACACATCACAACTCCAACCGCCGGCCGCCACCATAAATCCTTCAACCACCACTCCCGCACCAGCACATAGTGTCCCCCTAAATTTAATCCCTAGATCCGTCATTGGTTACTTCAACCTCACGTATCAGAGCTATTTTTATTGTATAAACTTTATTGATTGAATGATTTCAAATTTGCTGGTTGAAGACTTCATTATCTCGTTTATTTTAGTGAAATCGCAGTTAATATTTTATTGTTTTTAATTTTTAAAAATAACACATGTTTTAAAATAAAAATTTTATAACAATAATAATAATGAAAATATTCACACATTGTGTAATAAATTTTATAACATTTTAATTTTTATTTGTTAAAATTTGAAGTGTTAAAAAATTTCTTACAAAAATGCAACTTTTTTTTTTGTTATTTTTGTCAAAAAAATCTTAAAATGAGTATTCTTTCAATATTTTAAAATATATGCTTTTTTTACAAGACATTTTTAATTTTAACTTATTTTTACAACTCACTCATTATTTTATAAACAACTTAAGCTAGAATTTGGGTCCAGATCGAGCACACAGAAAAAGATATGTTCTCTTCTGTCTATTCACTTTTTTATTATTATTATTATTATGAATAATGCTAGACATATCAACTTTTTAATACCAACTTATGTAACAATTGAAGTGTCATGTTTCAATTGGTATCATTCTAATTAGATAATAAACACTTATCAATGACAATACGATACATAGATTGGTATTAAAAAGTTGATAAAAAGATATTTGATATGTCTAACACTACTCTATTATTATTATTTTCCTTAATGTCTTAACTTGAGAAAACGCGTTTAGGATTGTCATAAATCATGGCCCACACCATGTTGTTCACTTCTTTTACCGCTGATCCCTTGCTGACTGCTTTAAAGAGGGCAAGAAAGTATGTTAAGGAAATTGAGACCCATATTTTTAGTCCTTGATTTCACCTTCGGAGAAATGTGTTATGCATACCAAAAGTAATGCGCATAAAACAAATCGAAGATTCTTTTAGGGCTTGTTGCACCTGGATTTCAAGGAGTAAAGAAAAAAAAAATTGAAAGTATTCTTCATTTTCGGTGTTTGGAACTTGAAAAGATAGAAGGAAAACTATTTTAAGTCTGCTTGCCTACATCTTTTCTTTTTCCTTTTAATTTTCTTACTTATTACTTTGCTATATAAAATATCTGGAGTTTTTTAGGCATTTAATCAAACTTTTAGGTAATTTTTTAGAATTTAGCCACAGTTTTATGAAATTAAAGATTAGCCATAACATATAATATTTTTTGTAACACGTAACATATATACGTGTAAAAAATGTAACATTAAATGTAACGTTACATTTAATGTTGCATTACGTTACATTTAATGTTACATTTTTTACACGTATATATGTTACGTGCTTAAATCCTTAATTTCGTGAAATTGTAGCTAAATCTTTCAAACTTTACCTGTAAAATGGCTAATTGCTTAACTGGTCTTAAAATCTGTGGTCGAAACATAGCCAGAGGGTGTATAAATCTTATATGCACTATGCATTATAAATGTTACACGATACATAATTAGTAAAAAGTATGTAAATACATAAAATCTTTTACACTTAGTCTTCTTCTTTTAAGTTACCAATGCATCTCCAATATTTAGCACCTTATGAGAAAACATAATAAAATGTTTTTTTTTTCTTTTTGCAATCAGGTACCTTATCTTTATTTTTTTCAACAATTGCCTCTCTCACCTTTAATTTATTTGCATATTGATGTAATTTCGTTAACTTTCGTGAATTTCATACTGAAATTCACATGTTTTGGGTATTTTTGTCTTTTAATTTTAAAAAATAAAACTTCAAAAAAATAAATGAAAAGAAAGAAAGAAAGGGTCATTACATAAATAGTCATCTTAAGATTCATTATTACACATATATTCACCATTTATAAAATATATTAAATCTATTCAATTGCTCATTCAATAATACCATTATACCATTTTTAATATATACCCAAATTTAAAGATCCGATACACAAATAATCCACAAATGGGTAGGAGAAAAAAATGGCAAACAAAGAAGAAACAGAATACCTGCATTAATGTCAAAATATTAAAAAAAAAAAGTGTAAATGAAAAAGTCAAAATCGATTTTTCTATGATTTCAAATTAAAAAAAAAAAACCTCAAATAACAGTTAGAAAAGGTAATAAAATCCCTCAAATCATGGATTTCCTCTTCTTCCTCGTATTAAAAACAAAATATAAAAACTCAACATATATCTCACTTACCAAAACAAACTCCCAAAAACCCACACGCAAAAACCAAAAATCTGACTTTTTGAACCACCGTATATTATTGTAAAACTCAACCCCTCAACCTCTTCATTTTAGAAATGTTGTTGGACTAATTAAAACGATTTAATGTCATAATACAAATGAAAATAGAAAAAAAACTATATATGATATTATAAATTAAATATTATAATTATATTGTAAAAAAAAGCTCATTTTTATATAAAATAGAAATTGAATTTTAAGTTAAATTTCATGCAACCAATCATAGATATATAATGATATAATGCGAAATGAAATTTACATCTACTAACAAAGACCTAAAAAACACCTGAAATGTAATGTTTCTAGTATTATTATTATTTTTTAAATACTATATTATAATAATAATATGAATACTTAAAAAACTAATATGATATTACATATGTTAAAATGAAAATTCTCTGTAATAACTTGAAAAATAATGTTTCGTATATAACTACTCTACTTTTTAAATACCATATTATAAAAATAATATAAGTACTTATAAAAACTTACGTGATATTACATATGCTTAAATGATAAAAAAAAATGCCATAAGTACCTTTTTTTTAAGGGAGAATTTCAAAATAAAGCCATTCTTGATGGCACTTAATAATCTATGCCCCATATGGTGTGCTCCTTTCATTTCCACTCTATGTTTGTAATATAAATTTTGGGATATAAATTAAAAGTGCAACACACATGGGGTATAGATTATCATTGTGTCAAGAATGGGGTATTATCATAGTAGAAAAATAATATAATTACTTGGAACAAGGAGAATGAAACCAACGAAAATCTTAAACAAGCATTTATTTACACCTTTTGTTTTAGCTAAAAGTTATAACACTCAATAACAAAAACAGACCAAAAGCTAGCAAAACCTCAACAAAAACTCTAAAAGAAAACAAAATAGCATAAACAAAGTAATGTGAGAACAACAATCACCAAAACTATAACATAGATAAAATATGAAATATCAATCTTTTGGAGGAAAACCACTTCTCTGTGTAGCAACCTGACGAAGCGTGGGTGAAACTCATATAATCGTATGTTTAAGCCATCAAGTTCTTGAGATGCAAAGAAAGAAGAAGAAGAAGAAGAAAGAGAACTAGGCATGGCGCAGAGGCAGAAAGGCCAAAAGACAATGTATCGTAATTAAAAAAAAAAAAACAAATCACAACAAACTCTATATATTTAACGCTTAATATTTGAATATTTTAATATGGTAAGTATTCAAACATGAATACATGTGCTTTATGAGGTAATTACCTTTTATAGAGAATTCCATATGAAAATTAGTAAAGAAGCATATGTATCATTAACTAATCCCTTGAATTATGGGATTTAAAAATAACGTAAATAATTAAAAAACTAAGATAATTTGATATTTAAATAATTTAATAATTTATTATTGATTTATACATTTTTTGCTCGAATATTTATACGTTTTTTACTCGAATATTTTGATTCACCATATTTTGAATGTTTTTATGTGGCAT
Source organism: Boehmeria nivea var. tenacissima (assembly GCA_018132145.1). Taxonomy (NCBI): domain Eukaryota; kingdom Viridiplantae; phylum Streptophyta; class Magnoliopsida; order Rosales; family Urticaceae; genus Boehmeria; species Boehmeria nivea. The sequence continues at coordinate 8,883,053 of CM030882.1, forward strand.
TAACAACGGTACAACCAGTTTTGTGTTAAAACCATATTTTGAATGTTTCATGTGGCATTAACAACATACCCGTGTTAAAAAAAAAAAAGAAAAAAAAAACAACAAACAACAACATACCCGTGTAAAACCGGTTTAACCCTCTAAGCGGTAAAAATGTCACTCAAACTTAGCCACGTAAGCAAAATGAATAGATCTAATAATACTTAAAAAGTCTAAACATTTGTGTAATATAAGATCATATATTGACTAATTGTGTAAAACCTCAAAATCTAGTGCCTTCATGGACTCCGAGTAGCCATCCTCGACCACGGTCATCTTGAGCCCAGGCCCAGCTCTCGGCGACGGCGCAGAAAGGGAATAGGTCTGACGAGAGAGAAGACATCTCTCTCTCACTGATCTCACTTTCTCACACTAGAACTAAACCCCGACACTATTATGCTCCAACAATACCAGCAACATCAACAATGGCGTTTGAAGGATTGTTGAAATGTGGCGTCGTTGGAGTGGAAGCGGCGGTGGCCGGAGACCTGCATCGACGGAATCCTAGCGGGATCTACATCTTCTGCCTGCATGAAAAGCTCGGCAAGCTTGTCTCGTCGTCGTTCCTTCTCTCTATGGTCTGAGCCTCATCTTACTGCTCCTCCTCCGCTTCCTCGCCCAACTCCTTCAGATTCGACCACCTCTCTGTTGTCACCATTGCCAACACGGCCACCAAATCCCAAGCCTAAAATGGCCACGCCAACACCAACACCACCACCCACAACAACAATGTGTTGTTCTTGCTAAGCGTGGTCACAGCAAAGAAGAAGAAGAAGAAGAAGAAGAAGATTGATGCGAACCTCGCTAAGAGTAACGAGACCTGAAATCAAAAAGGAACCCAAGCCTAATTTCCTTGATTTCCACGTCCTCTACAAGCTGATTGCTCTTGTGGGCTTTTTCTCGGACCTGGCTCGGAATTTGCTCTTGTGGGCTTGGACATACTCACATCATAGATGGTCACTACCGTGGTCACCGCTGCATCGTCCAATCATATCATTTTCAAGCAAAGCAAATCCACTGCCACACCTCGCTATGGCAATGGTTGTCGTTTTTTGGAATCGACGAGTGACGATTTTAGGGTTCAGTCATTGGTATTTCTCCACCTCTCGTCATACTCGGTCTCGTCGTTGTCCTTCTCGGCCAAGAACTCCAAAACAGCGTCGTTCTCCTCCGTCAATTTTTCCATAGGAGAAAAAAACCAAGAAGCCTAATTTTTCCTAAATGATCGCAGCTGCCCTTGCTAAATCACTCACGTGTCACGCACAAGGCTGTTTCCGTCCAAAATTGATGGGAATAAACGAAATTGCAAAACACAAAAAAAGTTCGAAGAATAGGGTTCCAATTGCCAAAAAAAAGAAGGCAAGATACCTAATTGTGAGGAGGTGTAAGGAAATAAGGGCCATCGCATTGAATTTAAAAAATGAATCAATAATATGAAAATAGAAGATTTAGAGTCCCAAGATATAAAATATTTTATACATTTATGTTAATTTTTACCTATTATGCATTAGACACTGTTAATGGTATAAGCGAGTGCTTAATAGTATTGGATGCTCATCCACGACTAAAAAAATCAGACGCAAGCTAGTCACAAATATCTTACCACGGATGAGGATTTCTACGAATGAGAATGTTTTCGCGGACCAGTGGCCCCTATTTGAGATTTGAAAAGTCAATCTCGGATTTTTTTAATAAAAATTAAACATTATTAAATTATTAATTATCTATGATTATAAATAATAATTAGAATACCATACAACGGGGACTGAAAGGTGGCAGCGGTGTTTGGATGATGGCGGAAGCGGTGAGAGGAGAGAGACATAGAGAGAAAAGGAAGCGATTAAAGAGAAAGAGATAGAAGGAGAGAGAATGAGAAGAAATTGGAGAGAAAGAGAAAGAAATAGAGAATAAGGAAGAGAGAAAGAAAAATGAAGATGAAGAAGAGAATACCTCATTGGCAACGAGGTACGTTGTGGACGACAGTGGGTAGTAGACGGTGGCGGAGTGGCCGAAGGCAGTGGTGGTGGCTGGTATAGAAGAGAGAACCGAGAGAAAGGGACGAAAAAGACTCAAACAAAATTGCTAAGTGTTTTTTCTATTCTACGGGGAGGTAGTTAAAATTTAAAATTGAATTAAAACAACAAAAAATTTGTCAAAATAGTAAAATTTCTAAGTAAAAATATCAGCATCCGCGATTGATTTTTTAGTCGCAAATACTCTTTAATTTGAAATTTTTTCAAAGCAGCAAAAAGATCCACCCAAAATCAGTCGCAGATGCTCATATCCGCGAATAAGAAATCATTTGTGGATACTACTTAATTTACAAAATTCATCAAAATTCTAAAATTTTGGATTTCAGTAGCCACAAAACTATCTCAAGAATATTATTCTATCACGAAATCGACCAACAACTTTCTAAAATTGATGAGACCCTATCCACGAATGATAATTTAGTCACAGATACGTCGTCATGCCAAAACTAGCAAATTTAATGCGCAATGGATGCAAAACTCTAAAATTAAATGCTTATCTCGTCGTTTAACGCTTTTCATAAAGGAAACATCATGAGTTCCATCTACCTTGCCTTCAATTAATCAAAGGCACAAGTATCCTAAAAAATGGTTATAATCTTCTCATGGTTAATCGCCCAAGGGTTGAAACTAAACTAACATAAAAATTCAATTCGATCCAAAATTGTATCAGTTGAAAGATGAATATCGGATACATTTGTAAAAAAGATACAGGTTAAACGCCCCTTCATGACCTTGTATTGAGCCCAATTTGGACTATGATAAACTTGCATTCTTATGAGTTGACTCTTCACCTATTAACTTTGCAGGTGAAAGTGGCGGTCAGTTGAAGCTCAAGATTGGTATAGGTACTAAACTAATTTTTCATATCCTGAGTCCATGTTTAGACTAATGTCAATTCCTATCATCAAGAAGGATATTGTTTGCAGATAAAGTGAATTCACCAATGCCTTACTCTATTATGATTAAATTTGGCAGGAATTGGTTTTGGAGTAATTTTAATGCTGCTAAGCTGTATCATGGTCTGCTGTTATCGGAAAGTTATGGTGTTGAAGTTTTGGTCAAAGATGGCAAACAAAGATCAAGACATAGAAGCTTTCATAATAAACAATGCTCATCTAGCCGTGAAAAGATATCGATTTTCTGATGTTGAGAAAATGACAAAAAGATTCAAGGATAAGTTGGGTCAAGGAGGCTATGGTGAGGTATACAGAGGAAAGTTACTCGACGGGCGTCTTGTGGCTGTTAAAATCATAAAGTCATCAAAAGGAAACGGAGAAGATTTTGTAAATGAGGTTGTAAGTATTAGTAGAACTTCTCATGTAAATATCGTTGCACTTTTGGGATTTTGCTTAGAAGGCAGAAAAAGAGCTCTCATTTATGAGTTCATGCCCAATGGTTCACTAGAAAAGTTCGTATACAATGAGAATTCTTCGCGGGCCGATTCTCGTTTGGAATGGGAAAAACTACTCCAAATTGCTACTGGAATAGCTAGAGGGCTCGAGTATTTACATCGTGGCTGCAGCACAAGAATTTTGCATTTCGACATAAAACCACACAACATCCTTTTGAATGAAGACTTTTGCCCGAAGATTTCTGATTTTGGACTTGCTAAACTTTGCCCAAACAAAGAGAGCAACGTATCCTTATTAAATGCCAGAGGTACAATAGGATACATAGCTCCAGAAGTTTTCAATAGAAACTTTGGCGGAGTTTCCTCCAAGTCGGATGTTTACAGCTACGGAATGATGATTCTGGAGATGGTTGGAGGAAGAAAGAACATCAAAGTTGGAGTGAGTCGAACCAGCTAAGTCTATTTTCCTGATTGGATTTATAAACAACTCGAACTCAGAAGCAGTTTGCCCTTGTGGGGTGACATGACAACCGAGGAAAATGGAATGGCAAGAAAGATGACTTTGGTGGGGTTGTGGTGCATTCAAACAAAGCCGTCAGATCGGCCACCGATGAGTAAAGTAATTGAAATGTTGGAAGGTAGTATTGAAGCCTTAGTTATTCCACCAAAACCTACTTTTTCTCTAGAATCTCCAGAAAGATTGCTAGATGAACCATCCGAGTCCTTAACATCACAAGGCTTCACATAAAGAGCGATTGTTTCACGTAATATGTATCCTTCAAACAGAGCTCTTGCACTTGTATGGTGCTTCGACTTTATAAACAAATCTCAATAAGCTGATACGTATACATTTATATGCACGATGTTTCTATCCAAGTCATTTTGGCATTTATATTGTGGCTTTTTTTTTTTTGGTTGCGTTTATTGTAACATCCTTGCAGTCATTATGATCTTTAGTGCTTTTCTTTTTTTTCTTTTTTAGCCCTCAAGCTAACTCCTTGCGAGAAAGCCCACAAAGCAGAGAGGCCTAACACTGAGCTAACGAGGGGGGATTTTGTTATAAAATTCTTGACGTGACTATTATTTTAATATTTTGAAACACGTGTATATTTTAAAAAATGCAAAAAAAAAATTTACTATTTAATGCAATTTCACTAAAATAAAACAAACAAAATTTACAAATAACTATTTTTTTTATTTATTTTCATAAAATGTGCAATATATCTAATTTTAAGGACAAATTCCCAACAAGTGTCCCTATGATCCTTATTGGAATGAGTAAGGGATATAAGTGCTTTATGAAGAAAGGGAAAAAAAAAACGTGTTTCTTAAACAAAGCGAAATTGTAAGGCAATCAAGATCCATCATTTAAGAAGGATTAAGATTTTAACTGATGTCCACTAAGCAGTAACGTCTTCATATTTTACAAACATAATCAATCGTCAATTCTGTAAATAACTAACACTGCAAGTTTTAAAAAGCTCATCTCTAATGGGTCCATTGAGATACGCAATCAACCAAATTAAATTTGACAATCATAAAAACATACCAATTACTACTAGTAAATTTTTTAAGCTAATTCTATAGTGCTCGATACTCATTAGTGCTCCACTTATGAGTATAAGATAAATACAAATAATCATAGCATGTTTTAATATCATTACTACACATTTTTTTTAATGTTACATTGGTCTATCACTAAGTCGAGCATTATAAAAATGACAATCATCCACTTTTCTGCATATATAGTGTATTTTTTACTTTGGTATTCTAACAATGTTCTTTGAATATTTAGGAAATTTTTTAAAAATACCCCATCTACTTAGGGTGTTATGTCAATGTGCCCCATATATTTTAAAATGTCTCAACCACACCTTAAATATTGAGAAAGTTTCAGTTACCTTCTATACTTTAAATATGCACCCTCTACTTAAGTTGTTGTATCAATATGCCCCATGTACTTCAAAAATGCCTAAGTTGACACCCTAAAAAAAATATTTAACACTTAAAACTTCATTGTAATATTAAGCGTTACATGCTCTTTTTGAGGTGTCAACTGAGACATTTTTTTTAGTACATAGGGTATGTTAGCATAACAACTTAAGTTGATGAGGCATATTTAAAATATAAAAAGGTAATAGAAACTTTTTCAATATTTAAAGTGTCCATTAAGTCGTTTTAAAATATAAGAGGTATATTAACACAATACCCTAAATAGAGGAGGTATTTTTAAAATTTTTCTTAATATTTAGTGAAATTTACATTGAAATTCAAGTGCTTGCGTTTGGCGTTGTGCTCTTGCTCAGCCAATTTATCACCGCAAAGAATACATAGAAGACAGCTCGACTATTGTTACTAAAATATTCTCTAGATTCATTTTTGCAAAAGAACACCAGTAAAACAAGACTTTCCATATATAGAAGATCCTTACAGCTCAAACAAAATATTCAACATATCAATTAGAAGTTAACAGAAATCAAACATGTCAATTAGAATCGGTGTTGGAACACCAACGAAGAACACTCCTAAAAACACAATTCCAATTTTGTCAAAATTGTTCAAATTCATTTACTGATTAATAAAAAATCATGATACACTCATCAAGCATATCAGTAAGCTCTCTCTAAATTAAGACAAAGTCAAGCATAACAAGAAAATATTATGCATAATGTGTCAACAAAAATATGGCATTGAGCTAAAGTACAGTCACATCTTTGAACTCATTGCCAAGCAGAGTAATAAATATATATTTTATCTTGCTACACGGGTTTCAATATAATTTTCCTAATCATATACCGATTCATAATGCGACAAAACCAATATATATATATATATTATTGATCATTTGATTACATAACAAATTTAATAATGTACTTTATTCAATAGTTGATTGTTACATTTAGTCAATGTTTTTGGCCAAAAAAACTGGTTGTTAAGCATTATCCTTCATAACATATAGACTAAGCACGGAAGACTCGGAATACAAGTCAACTCTCTTTCTCTCTCTCTCTCTGTCAATGTCGCCAGTTTTGTAATATGAATCATATTATTATTCCTTCTGTAATCCTTCTTTCACTTCATTTGACAAACCTATATCATCTCCTCATTTCCTCGTACATTCTCAATTTTAGGGATATGTGTGGCACCCACGTACTTAACAACGTATTTAACGTTATAATTTACCTAGTTAAGCAAATGAGTGTTAATCTCATTCATATCATTCTTATAAACATAATACAAAGCACGGAAGCAAATCTATTTTCTTAAAATAAACTGTGCAAAAATATAAACAAGCATATCCTTCAAAACAAAGATAGGCAATTCTCAAACCATATTATACTTAAAACATACTCATAACAAAATATAACTAGTTTTCTCAAAAATTATACTACATGTTCTTCCTTTCTTGGCATATGAACATCCTGGAGACAAGCGGGCGGCAAATTCAACCAACTCCTACTGCTCAAGAGATTCATTATCTGCATCACAAGAAACTATATGAGCTAACGCTCAGTAAGTAGAAACTTTCATTTTAGAAAATAATAAAAACACATAAAAAAAATTCATTATTGTTATTGTACTCATTTTCTTAGCATAAAACATCAATCTTTTCATTTCAATTATTTGGGCCCCATTCAAGTATAAATCTCAGCTTAACATCCGATAGGCCGTGAGTTTTCGGAACCTGTTCTGTACTGGCCAGAATTTATGAAAGTTCACCCCTCTTAGAAACCTCATGCCAAGAGGAATTCACCTTCCCTTTACAAGAGTTGTTGCTACCCTGTCTTGGTTTTTACACCTCAAGGAATTTGACCACCATGATTGGGTCCACCGGTCCCCCGCGTCCGTTGCCTACCCAGATATCAAACCAAAACTGATACTTACATTTTAAGTGTCAAAACAAGAGTACAGTAACCTTTCTTTTTCTATCTTGAAACCATATTCATGAACCACACAATATAGTAAGATTCACACAATCTATCACATAGTTCATTCAAGCACATAGAGCACATAACAAGTATTATTGCTTCCTGTGATGGTTTTGAAAAAGTAAGATTTCTACTTAACTCTTACAGATCAACAGGCCAGTGTAGAGGATCAATATCCTTGCCCAAGCAATTGATGTGCTTGTCAACTTCACAATGTCAGGCAATTCGCTTTTATAACGTTAGAATTTAATTATAACACTAGTATTGGAAAATAATCTTATTTGAAATTTTTACGACATTATTATTGTATTTTATGTTATTTTATTTTTACCTAGCAATCTCAACTTTTCATAACACATGACAAGTAATAATCCACTTTACAAGTTTAAATATACAAAACAACGACTATTTTTTATAAATTTCTAATAATAGACAAATATTAGGGCAAAACAATAATCACCTAATTCTAAGCTTAATATATAGTAAACTAAATATAAAACATGATTAAAACATGATTTTTACTCCAAAAGCTAAAAGAAAATTCAACTAGGTCAATTTAGGGTTTTATATCGAAACCTAATTTTCTCCACACAAAGTAATTTAAAGAGGGTTTGAACTTACCTAAATTGAATTCACTGATCGAAGGCTTCTAACTGAAGAAAAAAAGATAAAAGGGTGATTAATTGAATCAAAAAGGAAAGAACTAGCTCTTTTCTCTTTCTGCTCTTTTTCGTTCACTCTCCTCTTTTTTTTTTTTCCTTCCTAATCGTCGATTATGTTTACCGTAGGAAGAAGAAATGACTTTATATTCATTAGGCTGAGCTTTAGGTATGGGCTGAATTAAACAAAAATGGGCTTGAGCTTTGGGCTTGGGCAGTTGGGCTTTGGGCTTTGGTTGAAAATGGTTTTGACGTGAGTTTTTTTTTTTTAACTTCTTCGCTGCTTTCCTTTTTTTTTTTTAAACTAAAACTTATATATAAACATAACACAATAATTATACCAAATAATATAATAATATGCACAAACAAAGACATAAAATATACTAATTATAACTATCACATAGTCAAATTTACCTATATTTAGACAAATAACATGCTTTATTATTATTATTATTTTTTTTTGGTTATTATTACTAGTTACTAATTCATTTTTTTTAATCTTATAAAACACATCAATTATTCGGCATTGGATATCGCGCCCTACACTGCAAAAACACTTGAACTTCGTTAGTTTTTAATTAAACTTACTAATTTAAGCAAATATCTAAATATGACTAACTAAACATCCTAGTTAGTTCCTTTTTTTTTTAAGGGCATTACAACTTCCTCCCTCCTTATAAAATTTCGACCTCGAAATTTGACATACCGAAAAGGTGTGGATATTTGTTCCTAATCTCTTCTTCTCTTTTCCACGTAGCTTCCTCGATTGAATGATTTCTCCATAGCACTTTCACTAGCGAAATCTTCTTTGTCCTTAGTTCTTTTTCCTTCTTATCAAGGATCAGTACGGGTCGTTCTTCATATGCTAGATCAGGGCTCAAATCCAAAGGTTTGTACTTGAGAACATGAGAGATGTCTGAAACATACTTCCTCAGCATAGATACGTGAAAGACATTGTGAACATTGGATAATTCTGGAGGAAGGGCTAATCTGTAAGCTACGTCCCCAATTTTCTCAAGAATTTCAAAGGGTCCAATAAACCTTGGATTGAGCTTTCCTTCCTTTCCAAATCTCATCACACCTTTAATTGGAGCTATTTTGAGAAAAACATGATCTCCAACATTGAATTCCTATCTCCGTCTTCTTTTATCTGCGTAACTTTTCTGTCTACTTTGTGCCGTTTTCATTCTTTGACGGATTTTCTCCACCACTTCCGCTGTTTGCTGGACAAGTTTTGGGCCAATCAGCTTTCTTTCACCAACTTCATCCCAGTGAACAGGAGATCAACATTTTCTTCCGTAACACGCTTCGTAAGGTGCCATTCCAATAGTTGTCTGGTAACTATTGTTATAGGTAAATTCTGCCAAGGTTAAATACTTATCCCAATTTCCTTTAAAGTCAAGTACACAAGTCCTAAGCATGTCTTCAAGAATCTGGATTACTCTTTCAGTCTGACCATCACTCTGGGGATGATAAGCTGTACTGAAGGCTAATTTAGTTCCCATGGCTCTATGCAAACTAGTCCAGAAAGCAGACGTAAACTTGGGATCTCTGTCTGAAACTATAGCATTTGGAACACCATGCAGTCTAACAATCTCTTGGACATATAGTTGTGCATATTGATCCATAGTGTAAGTGGATTTCACAGGTAGAAAATGTGCGGATTTAGTGAGTCTATCCACAATTATCCATATGGAATCAAAACCCTTTAGAACTCTAGGAAGACCAACTATAAAGTCCATAGAGATATGCTCCCATTTCTATTCTGGAACTAACAGTGGAGTTAACAAGCCGGCTGGCCTCTGATGTTCTGCTTTGACTTGCTGACAAGTTAGGCATTGAGCAACAAATTCTGCTACATTCTTCTTCATATTTTGCCACCAGTAATGCTTCTTAAGGTCTCTATACATTTTCGTGCTTCCAGGGTGAATTGAATAGGGAGTTGAATGTGCTTCAACCAAGATATCTCTCTTTATTCCTTCATTTTCAGGCACACATAATCTACCTCGGTACCTCAAGCTTCCGTCATCAGAAATATGAAAGTCAGTGATCTTTCCTTTCTGGATCTCATCCTTCTTTTCCTTTAGAAATTCATCGATTGTTTGGCCTTTCACAATTCTTTCCATCAAGGTAGGTTGTACTACAAGCGCTGATAGTTTGGCTGTTTCTCCTCTTGGCACAATCTCAATTTCTAATCTTTGCAAATCCAATAATATTGACTTCGGAATGATTCGCAAAGCTGAAACTGATGATTTCCTACTTAAAGCATCAGCAACCACATTGGCTTTACCAGGATGGTAATTGATAGCACAATCATAATCCTTAACTAATTCCAACCATCTGCGCTGCCTCATATTCAATTCTTTCTGTGTGAAAATGTACTTCAAACTCTTGTGATCAGTGAAAATTTCACACTTCTCCCATAAAGGTAATGTCTCCATATTTTCAGAGCAAAAACAACTGCAGCAAGCTCTAAATTATGGGTAGGATAATTCTTTTCATATTCTTTTAATTGTCTAGAGGCATACGCTACAACCTTTCCATGTTGCATCAGAACACAACCAAGACCATTCTTAGATACATCACTGTAAACTAGAAATCCCCCTGATCCAGATGGTATGGTGAGTACGGGTGCCGTCACTAACCTCCGCTTTAATTCTTGAAAGCTTTTCTCACAAGCATCACTCCATTGGAACTTTACATTTTTCCTTGTTAACATGGTCAAGGAAGAGGCTATTTTAGAAAAACCTTCAACAAATCTTCGGTAATATCCAGCAAGGCCTAAGAAACTCCTCACTTCATGAACATTAGTTGGTCTAGGCCAATTACTTACTGCCTCTATCTTTCCAGGGTCTACTGAAATACCCTTCTTGGAAATTACATGCCCCAAAAATGCCACTTGCTCAAGCCAAAACTCACATTTCTTGAATTTGGCATATATGCGATTTTTCCTGAGCGTTTGCAAGACTATTCTCAAGTGCTCCTCGTGTTCTTCTTTAGATCGAGAATAGACTAGAATATCATCGATGAATACAATCACAAACTGATCCAGAAAGTTCTTGAAGATTCGATTTATCAGATCCATAAAGGCCGCAGGTGCATTTGTTAAACCAAACGGCATAACCAGAAATTCATAGTCTCCGTATCTGGTTCTGAAAGCCGTCTTGTGTATGTCTTCTTTCTTTATCTTCAACTGGTGATACCCAGATCTCAGATCAATCTTCGAAAATACAAAAGCTCCTTGAAGCTGATCGAAGAGATCGTCTATTCTAGGCAAATAGTATTTATTTTTGATAGTCACCTTATTGAGCTCCCTATAATCAATGCACAGCCTGAAAGTACCATCTTTTTTCTTCACAAACAATACAGGTGCACCCCATGGGGAAAAACTTGGCCTAATAAAATCCTTCTCCAACAATTCTTACAATTGGACTTTTAACTCCTTCAGTTCAGATGGCGCCATTCGGTATGGGGGCTTTAGAAATTAGAGCTGTACCAGGGAGTAGATCAATAACAAACTCTATTTCTCTATCCGGCGGTAAACCTGGTAAATCTTCAGGAAATACATCTAGAAATTCGTTCACCACCGGTATATCTTCTAGTTTAGACTTCTGCTCGATTGAGGTATCCACAACACAAGCTAAGTAAGCAACACAACCTCTATTGATCATCTTCATAGCCTTCATTGCTGAAAATATAGGACAGGTCTTCTTTTCGGAACTACTTCGAAACACAAATTCCTCCTACCCAGGTGGATGTAATCGAACTATTTTCTTCTTACAGTCTATGGTTGCGCAGTATTTAGCTAACCAATCTATTCCTAAAATTACTTGAAAATCTTTCATTTCAAGCACTATTAAATCTACATAAAGTACTGCTCTATCTATTTGAATCTGACAAGCTCTAATCATCTGATCTGAATTTAACACATCTCCAGAAGGAACTAAAACATTATACTCGTCTTTTAATCTCTCAGATGGTATGCCCAGTTTTCTCATAAAAGTTTGTGATATAAAAGAGTGAGTAGCTCCTGAATCTATCAACACATGTGCTAATTTACCCTGAATAAGAATATTACCTGAAACAACTGTTGGATTGGTTTCAGCTTCTTCACGAGTCATTACAAAAACACGCCCCGGAACCTTCTTTTGCTCCCCTTGAAGCGTAAGACAATCCTTCACATAATGTCCCGGTTTCCCACATTTGAAACATAGATTTGTACCCATGAAACACTTCCCCAAGTGGTTCTTTTGACAAGTTGGGCATTTAGGTTTCTCTGATGCTGGAGCAGCTGTGAACCTAGGACGTTTATTCTCTTGCTTTTGCTCTCCCTTCTTCTTATCAAACGGTCTCCATTGTCCTGGATTTCTTGGGGTAAAAGCGGGTCTCTTTAACTCCTTCCGCTTCTCAATATTCTTCTCGTCTAGCTCCGCTAACAGTGCTTTATCAACCACTTTGTTGAACTCCATTGCCTCGGATATGCGGACATCCCTTTTTATTTCTGGAATTAATCCACTCAGAAAACGGTTTACTTTTTCTGCTTGATCATTGGCAATAAAAGGGACAAAGCGACAAAGTGATTCAAATTTTCTTACGTACTCACTGACTGACATTCCTTCTTATCTCAAATTGAAGAACTGTGAGACTTTCTCGGCTTTTGTATCAGCAGTGAAATACTTGTCATAAAAGACTGTTTTGAACCTCTCCCATGTAAGTTGCTCACCCGCCACAGCTACTTGAGTTACCTCCCACCAAATTCTAGCATCATTCTTCAGCATATATACCGCACACGAAACTTTATCTGCATCACCGAGCCTCATATAGTTAAATATGCACTCAAGTGATTTTATCCATTCTTCTGCTACCATCGGATCAGTCTCTCCATTAAACTCCTTCGGATGTAGCTTCATAAACTTCTCACAAATGGTAGCGTTTTCGGGAACTTGTGTCGGTGGTGGTTGATTTTGATTGTTCCTTTACTCTATCAGGCGGTCTATCTGTCCAGCTTGTCTCTCGACCAAACCAGTGAGATTTGTCAAGATCTGATTCATATCTACAGCCGGAGCTGGGGCTGGAGCTGGATCTGGTTGTTGTGCTGGCTCACCCAGAGCATTCAAGTTTCTCCTTCGAGTAGGCATTTTCCTTATATCCTGTAAAAATTTCCATATCCAACCTTATTGAACTAATACTTAAATAAAATGTCAAATTTCATTTAATCTACTTGATAAACAAATAAAGAGAACATATCACATACATATCACTTTCATTCTCTTCTATTCTTAAAATAAATGACACACAACCTATTTGTTGATTGAATTGCTGCCCTGGAATGTTCATATGCCTTCTATGTCTTCAGAAACGCTTGAAACCCCTGCTCTGATACCAAACTGTGGCACCCACGTACTTAACAACGTATTTAACGTTATAATCTACATAGTTAAGCAAATGAGTGCTAATCTCATTCATATCATTCTTATAAACATAATACAAAGCACGGAAGCAAATCTATTTTCTTAAAATAAACTGTGCAAAAATATAAACAAGCATATCCTTCAAAACAAAGATAGGCAATTCTCAAACCATATTATACTTAAAACATACTCATAACAAAATATAACTAGTTTTCTCAAAAATTATACTACATGTTCTTCCTCTTTCTTGGCATATGAACATCCTGGAGACAAGCGGGCGGCAAATTCAACCAACTCCTACTGCTCAAGAGATTCATTATCTGCATCACAAGAAACTATATGAGCTAACGCTCAGTAAGTAGAAACTTTCATTTTAGAAAATAATAAAAACACATAAAAAAAATTCATTATTGTTATTGTACTCATTTTTTTAGCATAAAACATCAATCTTTTCATTTCAATTATTTGGGCCCCATTCAAGTATAAATCTCAGCTTAACATCCGATAGGCCGTGAGTTTTCGGAACCTGTTCTGTACTGGCCAGAATTTATGAAAGTTCACCCCTCTTAAAAACCTCATGCCAAGAGGAATTCACCTTCCCTTTACAAGAGTTGTGGCTACCCTGTCTTGGTTTTTACACCTCAAGGGATTTGACCACCATGATTGGGTCCGCCGGTCCCCCGCGTCCCTTGCCTACCCAGATATCAAATCAAAACTGATACTTACATTTTAAGTGTCAAAACAAGAGTACAATAATCTTTCTTTTTCTATCTTGAAACCATATTCATGAACCACACAATATAATAAGATTCACACAATCTATCACATAGTTCATTCAAGCACATAGAGCACATAACAAGTATTATTGCTTCCTGTGATGGTTTTGAAAAAGTAAGATTTCTACTTACCTCTTACAGATCAACAGGCCAGTGTAGAGGATCAATATCCTTGCTCAAGCAATTGATGTGCTTGTCAACTTCACAATGTCAGGCAATTCGCTTTTATAACGTTAGAATTTAATTATAACACTAGTATTGGAAAATAATCTTATTTGAAATTTTTACGACATTATTATTGTATTTTATGTTATTTTATTTTTACCTAGCAATCTCAACTTTTCATAACACATGACAAGTAATAATCCACTTTACAAGTTTAAATATACAAAACAACGACTATTTTTATAAATTTCTAATAATAGACAAATATTAGGACAAAACCCTAATCACTTAATTCTAAGCTTAATATATAGTAAACTAAATATAAAACATGATTAAAACATGATTTTTACTCCAAAAGCTAAAAGAAAATTCAACTAGGTCAATTTAGGGTTTTATATCGAAACCTAATTTTCTCCACACAAAGTAATTTAAAGAGGGTTTGAACTTATTTAAATTGAATTCACTGATCGAAGGCTTCTAACTGAAGAAAAAAAGATAAAAGGGTGATTAATTGAATCAAAAAGGAAAGAACTAGCTTTTTTCTCTTTCTGCTCTTTTTCGTTCACTCTCCTCTTTTTTTTTTCCTTCCTAATCGTCGATTATGTTTACCGTAGGAAGAAGAAATGACTTTATATTCATTAGGCTGAGCTTTAGGTATGGGCTGAATTAGACAAAAATGGGCTTGGGCTTTGGGCTTGGGCAGTTGGGCTTTGGGCTTTGGTTGAAAATGGTTTTGACGTGAGGTTTTTTTTTTTTTTTTTAACTTCTTCGCTGCTTTCCTTTTTTTTTTTTTAACTAAAACTTATATATAAACATAACACAATAATTATACCAAATAATATAATAATATGCACAAACAAAGACATAAAATATACTAATTATAACTATCACATAGTCAAATTTACCTATATTTAGACAAATAACATGCTTTATTATTATTTTTTTTTTTTGTTATTATTACTAGTTACTAATTCATTTTTTTTAATCTTATAAAACACATCAATTATTCGGCATTGGATATCGCGCCCTACACTGCAAAAACACTTGAACTTCGTTAGTTTTTAATTAAACTTACTAATTTAAGCAAACATCTAAATATGACTAACTAAACATCCTAGTTAGTTCCTTTTTTTTCTTTTAAGGGCATTACAATATGTCCTCCAATCTATCTCTCTCTCTCCCTCTCTCTGTTTCCCACTCACCCCAGATTTCCTAATACATTCTCCATGATTGGCGATTGCCTAGCTCAGCCTTCTAGTGATGAAGTACGAAATCTACCCTTGTTTGCCTTACCCATTTCTCTCATTCCATTCCATTCCCATTTTTCATTTTTTTCAACTATTTCATTCCATTTCATTTTTTTCAAACTATTCCATTCCATTCCATTTTTTTTCAACCATTTTTTTCAACTTTCCAAATCCCTATACAATATCTTTAAATCTCAACCATTCATATCACCTCGAAATTAGCAAAGTCAAACCATTCTTACATCATTTTTACAAACTATTTTCAAACTATTCCAAACCATTTTTAAAACCATTTTTTCCATCCCATTTCCATCCCAATAAATGGGATGGAATGGCCAAAATGGCCAAACCAAACACAAATATAAACAAGGAAAAAGTCAGCTCGTCATACAAATCTAATAAAACCACTCAAACAAAGCAAATGAAGCCATACCTCAAAACCATAGCCCTCCTCCTCCTCCTCCTCTTCTCACTTGCCGCCGCCGCCGAAGACGACACCGCCATAATGCAGAAACTACTTGCTGCCATCAAACCCGCCCCCAATGGCTGGTCTGTCAAGTCCTCTCCCTGCCTCTGGAACGGCGTGATGTGCGATCACTCCGACCGCGTCATTTCCATCAACCTCGCCGACCAGTCTCTCTCCGGCACCCTACCTAGCGACCTCAGTTCCCTCTCCCATCTCTCCTCCCTCATTGTCGACGGCAACTCCTTCTCCGGCGCAATTCCGTCCCTTGCCGACCTCTCGCTGCTTCAGGATATTTACCTCGACGGCAACAACTTCACCTCAGTCCCACCGAAGTGCTTCGAGGGCCTCACGAGCTTGCAGATTCTCACCATGAGCCATAACCTGAACCTGCTTCCCTGGAGTTTCCCCTCCGAACTCTCTGAGTCGCCGAGTTTGGTCACGCTCCACGCCGTCTCGTGCAACATTGTGGGTTCCATCCCTGACATCTTCGACTCATTTGCGTATCTGTAGGACTTGAGGCTTTCGTATAATAATCTTACTGGCTCTTTGCTTCCGAGTTTGGGAAGATCTGGGGTTGCGAATCTATTGCTGAAAAATCAACTACTGGGGCTTTCAGGTACGATTACGGTTTTGGCAAATATGACTCAGTTGTACCAGGTTTGGCTTCATTCAAACCGATTAACAGGTCCTATTCCGGATCTGTGGGTTGGATGTGCTGTTCGATCTACAGTTGAGAGATAACCTTTTGACCGGAGTGGTTCCAAATTTTCCAACAGTCCCTAGCTCGCTGACAGCGATTCCGAGCTTGCGGAATGTTTTGCTAGCGAATAAAATGCTGCAAGGCCCTCGGCCTACTTTTCCAGTGTCCGTAACTGTCGATCTCTCAGGGACAAATAGTTTTTGTTCGGTTACAGCTGGACACTGCGATCCTCAGGTTTCGACGCTGCTGCGGGTCGCGGGCGATTTGGGGTACTGTCGAATTCGTGGAATGGGAATGATTGGACTTTTGTTGCTTGCGATTCAGATAGGAATGTGATCACGGTGAACTTCGGGAAGCAGTATTTCTCTGGGACGATATCGCCGGCGTTTGCGAACCTAACTACGTTGAAGAATTTAGTGCTGAGCGATAACAACTTGACGGGGCCAATCCCCGCGAGCTTGGCACAGTTGCCGCAGCTTCAAGTGCTCGACGTTTCTAACAACAATCTGAGTGGGGAGATTCCGAAGTTTTCGACGAGAGTGACGCTGACCACAGCTGGGAATAGTCTGCTCGTGAAAGCTCCGAGCCCCCAAGGCTCTCCATTGGGTTTAGGTATGGTTGCTGATATAGTCATTTCCTTTATACTGTTTGATGGGTTGTTTGAAGATGACATTTAATTTAAGACTAATTCTGTAGTGTTCTATATCTAAAAGTATTTCACGTAACATTGTATAAAAAAGGTGTAACAAAGTAAAAAACTAATGTAATAATTTAAAATTAAAATATATGGCGAACAAATAATAGTGATAGGTTGAAGATGGACTTACGCACCGGCCTTTGGTCGCTCCATTTGACCAATGCATTCGGTGACTTCAACCTCACGTATCAGAGCTATTTTTATTGTATAAACTTTCTTGATTGAACATGTCATTTCAAATTTGCTGGTTGAAGACTTCATTGTCTCGTTGTTTATTTTTGAGAAATCGCAGTAAATATTTATTATTTTTTAAGTTTTTAATAAATAACACATGTTTTAAAATATTAAAATAACAGTTTTATAAAAAAAATTATAACAAAAATAATAATAAAAATATTCACACATTGTATAATAAATTTTCTAACATTTTAATTTTTATTTGTTAAAATTTTAAGTGTTAAAAAAATTTCTTACAAAAATGTAACTACATTTTTTATTATTTTTGTCATAAAATTTTCAAAATGAGCATTCGTTTAATCCTTTAAAATAATTGCTATTTTTTACGAGACATAATCAATTTTAACTCTTTATGCTAGAATTCGGGTCCAGATTCGAACACACAAAAAAGAGTTATTATCTTCTGTCTATTCACTATTATTATTATTATTATTATTATTATTATTATTATATATTTTTTTTCCATAATGTCTTAACTTTACAAAACGCTTTTCGGATTGGGGGATTTTGAGAAATGCTCTATTCTTGACACAATGATAATATGTACCCCATTTGTGTTACACTTTTAATTTATACCTCAAAATTTACACTACAAACAAAGAGTGGAAACAAATGAAGCACACCACTTGAGGTATAGATTATTAAGTGGCATAAAAAATAACTTTATTTTGAAATTTTCCCTTTCGAATTGTCATAAGTTATGGCCCAGAGTAATTTTCCATATTGTCTTAACTTTTCGGAGAAATTTGTTTTGCATACCAAAAGTAATGCGCCTAAAATAAATGGAAGATTCTTTTAGGGCTTGATGCACCTGAATTTCAAGGAGTAAAGAAAAAAAAATTGAAAGGATTCTTCGTTTTCGGTGTTTGTAACTTGAAAAGATAGATAGAAAAATATTTGAAGTCTGCTTGTCTACATCTTTTCTTTTTTCCTTTTTAATTTTCTTACTTATTACTTTGCTATATAAAATCTGTGTTGGAACTTGGAAACATAACCATAGGGTGTATAAATCTTATGCACTACGAATTATAAATGTTGCACGATGCGTAATTAGTAAAAAGTATATAAATACATAAAATCTTTTACACTTAGTATGCCTAGTCTTCTACTTTTAAGTTACCAATGCATCTCCAATATTTAGCACATTATGAGAAAACATGATAAAATACTTTTTTTTTTGTCTGCAGCGGTGGCCCCTGTCCCTTACCTACCTTCGCAATCAGGTACCCTATTTATATATTTTTTTTAACAATTGCCTCTTTCGCCTTCAATTTCTTTGCATATTCATGTTATTTCTTTAACTCTCGTCAATTTCATACTGAAACTCACATTTGAGAGTCATGTGAAGCCTTTTTTTAGGATATCTTTTGTCTTTTAATTTTAAAAAATAAAGCTCCAAAAAAATAAATTAAAAGATGAAAAAATCTAGTGCCTCATGGACTCCGAGTAGCCATCCTCGACCACGGTCATCTTGGGCCCACACTGGGCCCAGCTTTCGGTGACAATGCGGAGAGGGAATAGGTCCGGCGAGAGAGAAGACATCTCTCTCTCACTCTCACTTTCTCACACTAGAACCAAACCCTGACACAATTATACTCTAACAATACCAGCGACATCAACAATGGCGTTTGAAGGAATGTTGAAATGCAGTGTCGCTGAAGTGGGAGCGGTGGTGGCTGGAGACCATCATTGACGAAATCCTAGCCGGATCTGCACCTTCTGCCTGCAGGAAAAACTCGACAAGCTCATCTCGTCGTCGTTCCTTCTCCCCGTGGTCTGAGCCTTCTCTTCCTTCTCCTCATCCGCCTCCTCATCCAACTCCTCTCCGTTGTCGCCATCGCCAACATGGCCACCAAATCCCGAGCCAAAAATGGCCGCGCCAATACCAACACGAATACCAACACCAACACCCACAACAACAACGTGTCGATCTTGCTAAGCGTGGTCACAGCAAAGAAGAAGAAGGTCACTATCGTGGTCACTGCGGCGTCGTCCGATCATGTCATTTTCAAGCGGAGCAAATCCACTGCCACGCCCCACTATGGCGGTGTTTGTCTTTTTCTGGAATCGACAATGACGATTTTAGGGTCCGGTCATTGGCATATCTCCACCTCTCGTCATTCACAGTCTCGTCGTCGTCCTCCTCGGCCAGGAACTCCAAAATGGCGTCGTTCTCCTCTGTCAATTTTTTCATAGGAGATAAAAAAACACCAAGAGGCCTAATTTTTTCCTAAATGACCGCAGCTGCCCTCGTGGAATCACTCAGGTGTCATGCACGAGGCTGTTTCCGTCCAAAATTGATGGGAATAAACGAAATTGCATAAAATAACCAAAAAAAAAAAAATCAAAGAATAGGGTTCCAATTACTAAAAAAAAGGGCCAAATATCTAATTGTGAGGAGGTGTAAAGAACAGGGGCCATCGAAGAAAGGGGAAAAAAAAAAACCCCTTAATGAAAATGGTTTTTTTTCCCTCTTTGTTCACCTCTGATAGAATGTAATTTAGTATTGAATTTAAAAAATGAATCGATGATATGAAAATAAAAGATTTAACCCTTGTCTGGAGTGACCATTTTGGCCATTCCATCCTATTTTTTGGGATGGAAAAAATGGTTTGAAAATAGTTTGGAATGGTTTGAAAGTGGTTTGTAAAAATGGTGTAAGAATGGTTTGACTTTGCTAATTTCGAGATGATATGAATGGTTGAGATTTAAAGATATTGTATAGGGATTTGAAAAGTTGAACATAATGGTTGAAAAAAATGAAATGGAATGGAATGGTTTGGAGGATTAGGAAAGTTGAAAAAAAAAAAAGAAAAAATGGAATGAAATAGAATGGGCAAAATGAGTTATACAAACAAGGGATTAGAGTCGTAAGGTGTGAAATATTTTATGCATTTATTTTAATTTTTACCTATTATGCATTAGACACTGTTAATGGTGTAAGCGAGTGCTTACTAGTTGTGGATACTCATCCACAACTAAAAAAATTAGACGAAAGCTAGTCACAAATATCTTGCCGCGGATGAGGATTTCCGCGAATGAAAATGTTTTCGCGGACCAGTGGCCCCTATTTGAGATTGAAAAGTCAATCTAGGATTTTTTTTCTTATAAAAATTAAACATTATTAATTATCTATGATCATAAATAATAATTCGAAAGGCCATACAACGGGGACTGAAAGGTGGCAGTGGTGTTTGGATGATGGCAGAAGCGGTGAGAGGAGAGAGACATCGAGAGAAAAGGAAGAGATAAAAGAGGAAGAGAGAGAAGGAGAGAAAATGAGAAGAAGGAGGAGGAGAGAGAGAGAATGAAATAGAGAATAAAGAAGAGAGAAAGAAAAAGGAAGATAAAGAAGAGAGAACCTCATTGGCAACGAGGTACGTTGTGGACGACAGTGGGTAGCAAACTGTGGCGGGATGGCCGAAGGCGGTGGTGGTGGCCGGTATAGAAGAGAGAACCGACAGAAAGGGAGGAAAAAGACTAAAAAAAAATAGCTGTCTTTTTTCTATTCTGCGGGGAGGTAGTTAAAATTTAAAATTTAATTAAAACAACAAAAAATCTATCAAAATCGTAAAATTTCTATGTAAAAATATCAGCATCCACGAAATCGACCAACAACTTTCTACAATTGATGAGACCCTATCCACGAATGATAATTTAGTCCTAAAGGCATCCAAAGGGAAAGGGGAAGAGTTCATCAATGAGGTTGCGAGCATTAGTAGAACTTCTCACATAAATATTGTTACTCTGCTGGGATTTTGCTTAGAAGGTAAAAAAAGAGTGCTTATTTATGAATTCATGCCCAATGGATTGCTCGAAAAATTCATATTCAAAGACACCAATGTTTCGCAGACAAATCCTCACTTGGAGTAGGATAAATTGCTTCAGATAGCGTGGGATAGCTCGAGGGCTGGAGTACTTGCACTGCGGCTGCATTACTAGAATTTTGCATTTCGATATAAAGCCGCACATTATCCTCTTAGATGAAGAATTTTGCCCTAAAATTTTTGATTTCGGTCTCGCTAAACTTTGCTCCAAAAAAGAGAGCGTTGTATCCTTGATGGATGCCAGAGGCACAATTGGATACATAGCTTCAGAGGTGGTGAGTAAGAACTTCGGAGGAGTTTCCTCCAAGTCCAATGTTTACAGCTATGGAATGATGATTCTTGAGATGGTCGGTGTGCGAAAGAATATGAAAATTGGAGTAAGGAATCCAAGCCAAGTATACTTTCCTGATTGGATATATAAACCCAAAAGAAACTCTAAAACAAAACATTCTACAGTATATATGAATATTAACGTTACATTTAATGTTACATTTTTTACACGTATATATATTACATGTTACAAAAAATGTTACATGTTGTGGCTAAATCCCTAATTTTGTGAAACTATGACTAAATCCTTCAAACTTTACCTTTAAAATGACTAATTGCTTAACTGGCCCTTGATATATAAACATCATATTTCAAATTATATTTTTGAATTTTTTTTTGTTTTAGCAGATATAATATTTCTTATATTATACCCATTACCCAATCCCATTTTATCGTTAAAATTGTCATTGAATCCCATATTAAATTTTATATTATATAATCTAAATAATAGAGATGGAATTTTTTCATTTATAGTATAATTGTAAATTAATTTGTATTATCAAATTTATTTTTGGATTTGCAGTTGTATAACTACATTTTGTAATATCATTTTTATAGTTTAACATTTTTTTTTTTAAAGTGGAGGAGTCAAGTTTTTGTCCCAAAAAAAACTTTTCAGTTTTGTTTAGAAGAAACATTCAGTTTTCAAACTCCTAGGGACTTTTGATTTTCAAATTTACAGATGTTCAAAAAAAAAAAAAAAAAAAAGAAACCCGGGTTAGGTGAAAAGCAAAGAATTAAATAAGGAGATTATAGTTTTTTTTTTATTTCACTATTTGAATAGATTTAATAAATTTTTCAAAGGTTGAACCAGTATGTAAATAATGTCCATTATTTGACTATATGTTATATTATGACAAAATGATGTATCATTGACTCATTTGACTAAATAATTAATTCACTTTATTCTTGAAACACGGGCCAAAAACTCTGGTTGTGAAGCATTTTCCGTCATAATATATCGACTTAGCTCAGTCGCCGCCAGTTGTCTAATATGAATTATATTATTATTATTTCTAATCCTACTTTCACTTCATTTGACAAAACATTCATACCCTCATTTCCTCTTACATTCTCTCTCTCTCTCACCAAATTTCCTAGACCATCCATGATTGGCGATTGCCTAGCTCAGCCTTCTAGTGATGAAGTACGAAATGTAAAATATAAACGAGGAAAAAGACAGCTCGTCGTACAAATCTAATAAAACCACTCAAAAAAAAAAAAACAAAACACCCATAGCCCAATCAAACAATGAAGCCATACCTCAAAACCATAGCCCTCCTCCTCCTCCTCCTCCTCCTCCTCTTCTCACTCGCCGCTGCCGACAACACCGCCATTATGAAGAAACTACTTGCTGCCATCAAACCCGCCCCCAATAACTGGTCTGCCGAGTCCTCTCCCTGCCTCTGGAACGGCGTGAAGTGCGATACCCCGGGCCGCATCGTTGCCATCGACCTCGCCTACCAGTCTCTTTCCGGCACCCTACCTAGCGACCTCAACTACCTCTCCCATCTCTCCTCCCTCTTTCTCAACGGAAACTCCTTCTCCGGCGCCATTCCGACCCTCGCCTACCTCGCGCTGCTCGAGGAGATTCACCTCGACGGCAACAACTTCACCTCAGTCCCACCGAAGTGCTTCCACGGCCTCACAAGCTTGCAGAAGCTCAGCATGAACCAGAACTTGAACCTGCTTCCCTGGAGTTTCCCCTCCGAACTCTCTGGGTTGCGGAGTTTAGTCGCGATCGAAGCCAGCTCGTGCAACATTATGGGTCCGATTCCTGACATCTTCGACTCATTGGCGAATCTGCAGGACTTGAGGCTTTCGTATAATAATCTTACTGGCTCTTTGCCTCCGAGTTTGGGAAGATCTGGGGTTGCGAATCTATGGCTGAACCATCAACTACCGGGGCTTTTAGGTTCGATTGCGGTTTTGGCGAACATGACTCAGTTGTACCAGGTTTGGCTTCATGCAAACCGATTAACAGGTCCTATTCCGGATCTGTCGGGTTTGGGTGGGCTGTTTGATCTACAGTTGAGAGATAACCTTTTGACCGGAGTGGTTCCTAGCTCGCTGACAGCGATTCCGAGCTTGCGGAATGTTTCGCTAGCGAATAATAAGTTGCAAGGCCCTCGGCCTACTTTTCCAGTGTCCGTAACTGTCGATCTCTCAGGGACAAATAGTTTTTGTTCAGAGACCGCTGGAGTCTGCGATCCGCAGGTTTCGACACTGCTGCAGGTCGCGGGCGATTTGGGGTACCCTGCGTTACTGTCGAATTCGTGGAAAGGGAATGATGCTTGCAAGAATGATTGGACTTTTGTTGATTGCGATACGAATGGGAATGTGATTACGGTGAACTTCGGGAAGCAGTATTTCTCTGGGACGATATCGCAGGCGTTTGGGAACCTCACTTCGTTGAAGAATTTGGTGCTGAGCGACAACAACTTGACGGGGCCAATCCCCGCGAGCTTGGCGCGGTTGCCGCAGCTTCAAGTGCTCGACGTTTCTAACAACAATCTGAGTGGGGAGATTCCGAAGTTTTCGACGAGAGTGACGCTGACCACAGCTGGGAATAGTCTGCTCGTGAATGCTCCGAGCCCCCAAGGCTCACCATTGGGTTTAGGTATGGTTACTGATAAAGTCATTTCCGTTATACTGTTTGTTGGGTTGTTTTGTTTGTGTCGTTCAAATGTTACGTTACGAATAGTTACACGATCAGACGAAGATTACGGTGAAGAGAATTTGGTCTGCTTCGGTGGGCACCAAATCCCTACACCAATGCTAACCCCTTTTTTGATAAGCCCTCCCTTCCCATTACATTCTACTTTGTTAGAATGGTTTGGATTAATGGTTTAATAGTTACATTCTGAGAGGATTCAAAATTCTTAGTTCTAAAAACTTTGGATCACTCTAATTTTAGAGTGTTTTGAAGAAAGAATAGACTAATCCATCTAAACACCATATAATTTTAAAATATTGCCATTTAAGTAGTTAGCTTATTAGCATAATTTTGTTCTTTCCTCCCTCTTTTATCTCCATACAAAACAAGATGATGGATTTATATACTCGTTCCTTTCGTTTATATTAAACAACGTGAAAGAAAAAATCTTTTCATTCTTTCTATTTTCCTCTACTTAGGTGATATATGTCCTCATCTTTCTATTTTTCTCTCCTTCCTACCAAACACACTCTTAAGGATATTATATAGGGATTAAGAAAGTTGAAAAAATAGTTGAAAAAAATAAAATGAAATGGGAGGAATTGTACATGGATTAAGAAAGTTTAAAAAATAGAATGAAATAAGAGAAATGTACTCCCTAAGCAAGAAGTAAGAAATAGCTTCTTTCTTTTTTTTTTAATATCTCCAACCCAAGTTGTACTCCAAATATGAAGCGGGTTATATTTTGCGGATGATATTTAATTTAAGGTTAATTCTGTAGTATTCCATAAAGATCGGTATTTCGTATAATATTATATAAAATAAATGTACCTTTTTAGTGTTACATTCACATATTATTAGGTGAAATATTATTAAAAAAAACCCCCTTATTTTAATATTAAAATAAATGGTGAAAAAATAATAGTGCTAGGTTGAAGGTGGACTTATGCACCGACCTATGGTCGCTCCGTTTGACTAATGCATGCGGTGACTTCAACCTCACGTATTAGAAGTTTTTTTATTGTATAAACTTTATTGATTCAACATGTGATTTCAAATTTGCCGGTTGAAGACTTCATTGTCTCGTTTATTTTAGGGAAATCGCAGTAAATATTTAATTTTTTTTTAAGTTTTTAAGAAATAACACATGTTTTAAAATATTAAAAGAATAGTTTTATTTTATAATAAAAATAAAAATAAAAATATTCACACATAATGTAAAAAAATTTCTAACATTTTAATTTTTATTTGTTAAAATTTGAAGTGTAAAAAAAATTTCTTACAAAAATACAACTATTTTTTTTATCATAAAATTCTTAAAATGAGTATCTTTTAAAGTTTTAAAATATGTGCTATTTTTTTTATAAGAAATGTTCAATTTTAACTTATTTTTACAACTCACCTATTATTTTATAAACACTTTAAGCTAGAATTCGGGTCCAGATCGAACACACAGAAAAAAAGTTGTTCTCTTCTGTCCATTCACTTTATTATTATTATTATTATTATTATTTTCCATAATGTCTTAACTTTACAAAACGCGTTTCGGATTGTCAAAAATAATGGCCCAGAACATGTTGTTCACTTCTTTTACCACTGATCCCTTGCTGACTGCTTTAAAGAGGGCAAGAAAGTATGTCAAGGAAATTGAGACCCTTATTTTTAGTCCTTGATTTTACCTTCGGATAAATTTGTTTTGCATACCAAAAGTAATGCGCATAAAATAAATGGAAGATTCTTTTAGGGCTTGTTGCACCTGGATTTCAAGGAGTAAAGAAAAAAAAAATTGAAAGGATTCTTCATTTTCGGTGTTTGGAACTCGAAAAGATAGATGGAAAACTATTTTAAGCCCGCTTGCCTACATCTTTTCTCTTTACTTTTCATTTTCTTTTACTTATTACTTTGCTATATAAAATCTGTGCTCGAAACATAGCCATAGGGTGTATAAATCTTATATGCACTATGAATTATAAATGTTGCACGATGCATAATTAGTAAAAAGTATATAAATACATAAAATCTTTTACACTTATACGCCTAGTCTTCTACTTTTAAGTTACGAATGCATCTCCAATATTTAGCACATTATGAGAAAATATAATAAAATGTTTTTTTTTTGGCAGCGGTGGCCCCTGCTCCTTACCTGCCTTTGCAATCAGGTACCTTATCTTTTTTTTTTTCAACAATTGCCTCTCTCACCTTCAATTTATTTGCATATTGATGTAATTTGGTTAACTCTCGTCAATTTCATACTAAAATTCACATGTTTTGGGTATTTTTTGTCTTTTAATTTTAAAAAATAAAACTCCAAAAAAGTAAATGAAAAGAAGACATCTTGGGCCCACACTGGGCCCAGCTCTCGGCGACTGCGCAGAAAGGGAATAGGTCCGACGAGAGAGAAGACATCTCTCTCTCTCACTGATATCACTTTCTCACACTAGAACCAAACCCTAACACTATTATGCTCCAACAATACCAACGACATCAACAATGGCGTTTGAAGGAATGTTGAAATGTGGCGTCGTTGGAGTGGAAGCGGCGGTGGCCGGAGACCTGCATCGACGGAATCCTAGCGGGATCTGCATCTTCTGCCTGTAGGAAAAGCTCGGCAAGCTTGTCTCGTCGTCGTTCCTTCTCCCTGTGGTCTGAGCCTCCTCTTACTGCTCCTCCTCCGATTCCTCGCCGAATTCCTTCAGATCCGACCACCTCTTTGTTGTCACCATCGCCAACACAGCCACCAAATCCTGAGCCTAAAACGGCCACGCCAACACCAACACCATCACCCACAACAACAACGTGTCGTTCTTGCTAAGCGTGGTCACATCAAAGAAGAAGAAGAAGAAGAAAAAGAAGAAGATCACTACCGTGGTCACCGCGGCATCGTCCAATCATATCATTTTCAAGCAGAGCAAATCCACTGCCACCCTCGCTATGGTAGTGGTTGTCGTTTTCTGGAATCGACGAGTGACGATTTTAGGGTCCGGTCATTGGTATTTCTCCACCTCTCGTCATACTCGGTCTCGTCGTCGTCCTTCTCAGCCAAGAACTCCAAAACAGCGTCATTCTCCTCCGTCAATTTTTCCACAGGAGATAAAAAAAACCAAGAGGCCTAATTTTTCCGAAATGATTGCAGCTGCCCTTGCTAAATCACTCATGTGTCACGCACAAGGCTGTTTCCGTCCAAAATTGACGGGAATAAACGAAATTGCAAAACACGAAAAAACTTCGAAGAATAGGGTTCCAATTGAAAATAGAAGATTTAGAGTCCCAAGGTATACTCATCCACGACTAAAAAAATCAGACGCAAGCTAGTCTCATATATCTTACCACAGATGAGGATTTCTACGAATAAGAATGTTGTTGCGGACCAGTGGCCCCTATTTGAGATTTGAAAAGTCAATCTCGGACTTTTTTAATAAAAATTAAACATTATTAAATTATTAATTATCTATGATTATAAATAATAATTAGAAGACCATACAATGGGGACTGAAAGGTGGCAGCGGTATGATGGCGGAAGCGGTGCGAGGAGAGAGACATAGAGAGAAAAGGAAGAGATAAAAGAGAAAGAGAGAGAAGAAGAGAATGAGAAGAAATTGGAGAGAAAGAAAAGAAATAGAGAATAAGGAAGAGAGAAAGAAAAAGGAAGATAAAGAAGAGAATACCTCATTGGCCATGAGGTATGTTGTGGACGACAGTGGGTAGCACACGGTGGTGGGGTGGCCGAAGGCAGTGGTGGTGGCTGGTATAGAAGAAAGAACCGAGAGAAAGGAAAAAGACTCAAACAAAATTGCTAAGTGTTTTTTCTATTCAGCGGGGAGGTAGTTAAAATTTAAAATTGAATTAAAACAACAAAAAATTTGTCAAAATAGTAAAATTTCTAAGTAAAAATATCAGCATCCGCGATTGATTTTTAAGTCGCAAATACTCTTTAATTTGAAACTTTTTCAAAGCAGCCAAAAGATCCACCCAAAATCAGCCGCAGATGCTCATATCCGTGAATAAGAAATCATTTGTGGATACTACTTAATTTACAAAATTCGTCAAAATTCCAAAATTTTGGATTTCAGTAGCCACAAAACTATCTAAAGAATATTATTCTATCACAAAATCGACCAACAACTTTCTACAATTGATGAGACCCTATCCACGAATGATAATTTAGTCATAGATACGTCATGCCAAAACTCGCAAATTTAATGCGCAATGGATGCAAAACTCTAAAATTAAATGCTTATCTCGTCGTTTAACACTTTTCATAAAGGAAATATCATGAGTTCCATGGTTAATCGCCCAAGGGTTGAAACTAAACAAACATAAAAATTCAATTCGATCCAAAATTGTATCAGTTGAAAGATAAATATCGGATACATTTGTAAAAAAGATACAGGTTAAACGCGCCTTCATGACCTTGTATTGAGCCCAATTTGGACTATGATAAACTTGCATTCTTATGAGTTGACTCTTCACCTATTAACTTTGCAGGTGAAAGTGGCGGTCAGTTGAAGCTCAAGATTGGTATAGGTACTAAACTAATTTTTCATATCCTGAGTCATTGTTTAGATTAATGTCAATTCCTATCATCAAGAAGGATATTGTTTGCAGACAAAGTGAATTCACCAATGCCTTGCTCTATTATGTTTTAATATGGCAGGAATTGGTGTTGGAGTAATTTCAATGCTGCTAAGCTGTATCATGGTCTGCCGTTATAGGAAAGTTATGGTGTTGAAGTTTTGGTCAAAGATGGCAAACAAAGATCAAGACATAGAAGCTTTCATAAGAAACAATGCTCATCTAGCTGTAAAAAGATATCGATTTTCTGATGTTGAGAAAATGACAAAAAGATTCAAGGATAAGTTGGGTCAAGGAGGCTATGGTGAGGTATACAGAGGAAAGTTACTCGACGGGCGACTTGTGGCTGTTAAAATCATAAAGTCATCAAAAGGAAATGGAGAAGATTTTGTAAATGAGGTTGTAAGTATTAGTAGAACTTCTCATGTAAATATCGTTGCGCTTTTGGGATTTTGCTTAGAAGGCAGAAAAAGAGCTCTCATTTATGAGCTCATGCCCAATGGATCACTCGAAAAGTTCGTATACAACGAGAATTCTTCGAGGGCCGATTCTCGTTTGGAATGGGAAAAACTACTCCAAATTGCTACTGGAATAGCTAGAGGGTTGGAGTATTTACATCGTGGCTGCAGCACAAGAATTTTGCATTTCGACATAAAACCACACAACATCCTTTTGACTGAAGATTTTTGCCCGAAGATTTCTGATTTTGGACTTGCTAAACTTTGCCCAAACAAAGAGAGCAACGTATCCTTATTAAATGCCAGAGGTACAATAGGATACATAGCTCCAGAAGTTTTCAATAGAAACTTTGGCGGAGTTTCCTCCAAGTCCGATGTTTATAGCTACGGAATGATGATTCTGGAGATGGTTGGAGGAAGAAAGAACATCAAAGTTGGAGTGAGTCGAACCAGCGAAGTCTATTTTCCTGATTGGATTTATAAACAACTCGAACTCAGAAGCAGTTTGCCCTTGTGGGGTGACATGACAACCGAGGAAAATGGAATGGCAAGAAAGATGATTTTGGTGGGGTTGTGGTGCATTCAAACAAAGCCGTCGGATCGGCCATCGATGAGTAAAGTGATTGAAATGTTGGAAGGTAGTATTGAAGCCTTGGTTATTCCACCAAAACCAACTTTTTCTCTAGAATCTCCAGAAAGATTGCTAGATGAACCATCAGAGTCCTCAACATCAAAAGGCTTCACATAAAGAGCGATTGTTCCACGTAATATGTATCCTTCAAACAGAGCTCTTGCACTTGTATGGTGCTTCGACTTTATAAACAAATCTCAATAAGCTGATACGTATACATTTATATGCACGATGTTTCTATCCAAGTCATTTTGGCATTTATATTGTGGCTTTTTTTTTTGGTTGCGTTTATTGTAACATCCTTGCAGTCATTATGATCTTTAGTGCTTTTCTTTTTTTCTTTTTTAGCCCTCAAGCTAACTCCTTGCGAGAAAGACCACAAAGCAGAGAGGCCTAACACTGAGCTAACGAGGGGGGGGGGGGGGGGGGGGGATTTTGTTATAAAATTCTTGACGTGACTATTATTTTAATATTTTGAAACACGTGTATTTTTTAAAAAATGCAAAATTTTTTTTACTATAGAACGTGCTTTGGACGCGCCATGCGCCCATTGGGCGTGTGCAGTGCACGTGCCTATTAAAAAAATAGTTTTTTTCCTTTCTTCCTTTTCGTTTTTTGAGATAATTGGACAAATAACTATTTTCTAAATGATGTTTTGAGAAAATAGCCATTATTTCGATCAGTTGAGAAAATAATCATTTTTTAATAACATGATTATATGCATTTATCTTTATATCCTTAGTTTTCTTATGTAATAGTGGCTAATAACTTAATTTTTTGAAAACGTTGGCCATTTCCTTAAAATCTGGACTAAAAATTACTAAATACCAAATATTTTTTTTGTTATGATTTTATTTTTGAGATTTTTGGCTACATCGTTTGTTTTTAGCCTTAGTTTTAATTGACCTGAGTTTGTCATAATTAAGTTATTAGCTTTTTTTCGTTTTTTTTTAAACATTATGCATTGATTCTTTTGTCTTTTGTTACGGAAGGTAACAAATATTACAGATTGTAACAATTTTTGTTACAATAGGTAATAACTTTTGATACAATCCGTCATAGACAAAATTTGATAGAGATATGTAATAAAATATCTAATTTTTATTACACATTTGTCTGTTACGATTTGTATCAATATTTGTTACATGTCGTAATAAATAATGTTACAATCCGTAACAGTATTTGTTACAAATTGTAACAAAATTTGGGAGAATATGAGTATTTTGGATAGTCCGGATGTATGTGAATGGACCTGGTGGCTAAGAACTTAATTTTTGAATGATTGGGTAATTTTCTTAAAAAAATGTTATTTTAACATGCCATTTTGCTAATGGGGATTCATTTTTTGTTTTTTATTTTTTTTCTCTGTTCCTTCTTTTCTTGTCGTGTTTCGTTTTTGGCTATAATTTTATTTTGGCTTCATTTTGTTTTGATTTTCATTTTTCTTTTTTAGACTATTTTTTTTTTCCCTTTCAAATTTTCATAGTTTTTTTTTGTCTTGTTTATTTGGCATTCTTAATCCTTTTTTCTTATTCTAAAATATATGTGATTTTAATTAGTTTGAAATGTATTTATGTATGTATTCAATATATAAATTAACAAATTTATATTGGGATTTCCGAATAGTATTGAGCTAAGTATAGTCACATCTTTGCACTCATTGCAAAGCAGAGTAATAAATGTATATTTTATCTTACCAATTAATAATAGAGTAATGCTATAGAAACAGTTCAATATAATTTTTCTAATCATATACCAATTCATAACAGAGTAATGTTATAGAACCAGAAAATTGGCCAAAATAGTGTGTCATTAATTTTTTTTTTTAATTTTTGAGCATTGTCATTAACTCATTTGATTACATAACAATTGGCTAAAATAATGTGTCATTAACTCATTTGATTGCACCCATTTGATTACATAACAAATTAAATAATTCACTTTATTCTTGACGCATTGGCCAATGTTTTCAGGCCAAAAACTCTGGCTGTTAAGCATTTTCCTTCATAATATATGGACTTAGCATGGAAGACTCGTAATACAAGTCAACTGACTATCACTCTCTCTCTCTCTCTCTCCCCCTCTCCCTCTCTCTCTCCATGTCGCCAGTTTTCTAATATGAATCATATTATTTTTCTTTCAAACCCTTCTTTCACTTCATTTGACAAACATTTCATATCCTCATTTCCTCGTACGTTCTCTCTCTCTCTCTCTCTCTCTCTCTCTCTCTCTCTCTCTCTCTCTCTCTGTTTCTCTCTCACCCCAAATTTCCTAGACTATCCATGATCGGCGAGTAAATGAAGTACGAAATAAAAAATATAAACAAGGAGAAAGACAGCTCGTCATACAAATTTAATAAAGCCACTCAAACAAAACAAAACACCCATAGCCCAATCAAACAATGAAGCCATACCTCAAAACCATAGCCCTCCTCCTCCTCCTCCTCCTCTTCTCACTCGCCGCCGCCGACGACACCGCCATGATGCAGAAACTACTTGCTGCCATCAAACCCGCCCCCAATGGCTGGTCTGCGGAGTCCTCTCCCTGCGTCTGGAACGGCGTGAAGTGCGATTCCTCCGGCCGCGTCGTTGTAATCGACCTCGCCAACCAGTTTCTCACCGGCACCCTACCTAGCGACCTCAGTTCCCTCTCCCATCTCTCCTTCCTCCTTCTCGGGGGCAACTCCTTCTCCGGCTCCCTTCCGTCCCTCGCCAATCTCTCGCTGCTCGAGGAGATTCACCTCGACGGCAACAACTTCACCTCAGTCCCACCGAACTGCTTCCAGGGCCTCACAAGCTTGCAGATGCTCAGCATGAACCAGAACTTGAACCTGCTTCCCTGGAGTTTCCCCTCCGAACTCTCTGAGTCGCCGAGCTTGGTCGCGCTCCGCGCCTTCTTCTCCAACATTATGGGTTCGATTCCTGATATCTTCGACTCTTTCGCGAATCTGCGGGAATTGGGGCTTTCGTATAATAATCTTACAGGCTCTTTGCCTCCGAGTTTGGGAAGATCTGGGGTTAGTTCTCTATATCTGAACCATCAGGCACTGGGGCTTTCAGGTACGATTGCGGTTTTGGCGAATATGACTCAGTTGAACGAGGTTTGGCTTCA
Organism: Boehmeria nivea var. tenacissima; assembly: GCA_018132145.1. NCBI lineage: Eukaryota > Viridiplantae > Streptophyta > Magnoliopsida > Rosales > Urticaceae > Boehmeria > Boehmeria nivea. The sequence continues at coordinate 8,916,348 of CM030882.1, forward strand.
TTCAAATCGATTAACAGGTCCTATTCCGGATCTGTCGGGTTTGGTTTGGCTGTACGATCTACAGTTGGGCGATAACCTTTTGACCGGAGTGGTTCCTAGCTCGCTGACAGTGATTCCGAGGTTGCGGAATGTTTCGCTAGCGAATAATATGCTGCAAGGCCCTCGGCCTACGTTTCCAGTGTCCGTAAGCGTCGATCTCTCAGGGACAAATAATTTTTGTTCGGTTACCGCTGGAGTCTGCGATCTGCAGGTTTCGACGCTGCTGCGGGTCGCAGGCGATTTGGGGTACCCTACGCTACTGGCGAAGTCGTGGAAAGGGAATGATGCTTGCAAGAATGATTGGAATTTTGTTGTTTGCGATACGGATGGGAATGTGATCACGGTGAACTTCGGGAAGCAGTATTTCTCTGGGACGATATCGCAGGGGTTTGCGAACCTCACTTCGTTGAAGAATTTGGTGCTGAGCGACAACAACTTGACGGGGCCGATTCCCGCGAGCTTGGCGCAGTTGCCGCAGCTTCAAGTGCTCGATGTTTCGAACAACAATCTGAGCGGGGAGATTCCGAAGTTTTCGACGAGAGTGACGCTGACCACGACTGGGAATAGTCTGCTCGTGAAAGCTCCGAGCCCCCGAGGCTCTCCATTGGATCTAGGTATGGCTGCTGATATACTCCATGTTTGCCCTACTCATTCTCCCCATCTAATTCAACTATTTTTTTTAACCTTCCTAATCTTACAATCCATCTCATTTCATTCTCTTTTTTTTTTTCAACCATTTTTTTAACTTTTCAAATCCCTATACAATATTTTTAAATCTCAATTATTTATATCACCCCGAAATTTACAAAGTCAAACCATTCTACATTATTTTTTCAAACTATTTTTTCCATCTTAAAGAATGGGATGAAATGTGCAAAATGATTTGCCTAAACATGCGTCATTTCCGTCATACTGTTTGTTGGGTTGTTTGAAGATGACATTTAATTTAAGCCTAATTCTGTAGTGTTTTATATCCAAAAGTGTTTCACGTAACATTGTATAAAGGAGATCTAACAATGTAAAAAACTAATATAATAATTAATGAGAATCATAACTAAATACTTTAATATCATTACTACATATTATACATTACCAGTGAAATATTATAGAAAGGCTCTTATTTTAAAATTAAAATATATGGTGAAAAAATAATAGTGGTAGGTTGAAGAAGGACTTACGCACTGGCCTTTGGTCGCTCCATTTGACTAATGCATTCGGTGACTTCAACCTCACGTATGGGAGCTATTTTTATTGTATAAACTTTATTGATTGAACATGTAATTTCAAATTTGCTGGTTGAAGACTTCACTGTCTCGCTGTTTATTTTAGGGAAATTGCAGTAAACATTTAATATTTTTTAAGTTTTTAAAAAATAACACATTTAAAAATATTGAACAGCTTTACAAAAAATTTTATAACAAAATAATAATAAAAATATTCATACATTGTATAATAAATTTTCTAACATTTTAATTTTTATTTATTAAAATTTGAAGTGTTAAAAAATTTCTTACAAAAATGTAACAATTGTTTTGTTATTTTTGTCATAAAATTCTTAAAATGAGCAATATTTTAATATTTTAAAATATGTGCTATTTTTTGCAAGTCGTGTTCAATTTTGACTTATTTTTACAAGGACTAGTTAGACAATTAGCTATTTTAAAGGTAAAGTTTGAAGGATTTAGTCATAGTTTCAGGAAATTAAGGATTTAGCCACAATATTTAACATTTTATGTTACATATAACATATATACGTGTAAAAAGTGTAACATTAAATGTAACGTTACATGTAACACATGTAACATTACATGTAATATTATACTTTTACATAAAATATAATATATATTACATGTTATGACTAAATCCTTAATTTCGACATTTTAGGACTAAATCCTAAAAAATTACTCAAAAGTTTGATTAAATACCTAAAAAACTCTTTTTTACAATCACCCATTATTTTATAAACCCTTTAAGCTAGAATTCGGGTCCAGATTCGAACACAGAGAAAAAAAAAAGAGTTGTTGTCTTCTGTCTATTCACTTTTTTTATTATTTTTATTTTTAGTTTTCCATAATGTCTTAACTTTACAAAACGCGTTTCGGTTTGTCATGAATTATGGCCCAGAACATGTTGTTCACTTCTTTTACCACTGATACCTTGCTGACTGCTTTAAAGAGGGAAAGAAAGTATGCTAGGAAATTGAGACCCATATTGTTAGTCCTTGATTTCGCCTGCGGAGAAATTTGTTTTGCATACCAAAAGTAATGCGCATAAAATAAATGGAAGATTCTTTTAGGGCTTGTTTGCACCTGGATTTCAAGGAGTGAAGAAAAAAAAAATGAAAGGATTCTTCATTTTCGGTGTTTGGAACTTGAAAAGATAGAAAAATATTTTAAGTCTGCTTTCCTACATCATTTATTTTTTCCTTTTCATTTTCTTACTTATCACTTTGCTGTTATAAAATCTGTGTTCGAAACATAGCCATAGGGGTGTATAAATCTTATGCACTAAGAATTATAAATGGTGCACGATGCATAATTAGTAAAAAGTATATAAATACATAAAATCTTTTACACTTAATACACCTAGTCTTCTACTTTTAAGTTACCAATGCATCTCCAATATTTAGCACAATAATATGAGAAAGCATAATAATTTTTTTTTTCAGGGGTGGCCCCTGTCCCTTACCTGCCTTCGCAATTAGATACCTTATCTTTTTTTTTTTTCAACAATTGCCTCTCTTACCTTCAATTTCTTTTCATATTTGTCTCTCGTCAATTTCAGACTGAAATTCACATGTTTAGGGTATTTTTTTTGTCTTTTAATTTTAAAAAATTAAACTCCAAAAAAATAAATGAAAAGAAGGAAAAATCTAGAGCCTTCATGGACTCTAAGTAACCATCCTCGACCACGATCATCTTGGGCCCATACTGGGCCAAGCTCTAGGTCCGAGGAGAGAGAAGACATCTCTCTCTCTCACTGATCTCACTTTCTCACACTAGAACCAAACCCTGGCACTCCAACAATGGCATTTGAAGGAGTGTTGAAATGTGGCGTCGTTGGAGTGGGAGTGGCTGTGGTCAGAGACCAGCATCGACGGTATCCTAGCGGGATCTGCACCTTCTACTTGCAGGGAAAGCTCGGCAAGCTTGTCTCGTCATCGTTTCTTCTCCCCGTGGTCTGAGCCTCCTCTTCCTCCTCCTCTTCCGCTTCCTTGCCCAACTCCTTCTGATCCGACCACCTCTCATCTGTCGCCATCGCCAACACAGCCACCAAATCTCGAGCTAGAAACACCCACAACAACAACGTGCCGTTCTTGCTAAGCGTGGTCACAACAAAAAAGAAGAAGAAGAAGAAGAAGAAGAAGAAGAAGAAGAAAAAGATGAAGAAGAAGAAGAAGAAGAAGGTCACTGCCGTGGTCACTGCGGCGTCGTCCGATCATGTCATTTTCAAGCGGAGCAAATCCACTGGCACGCCCCGCTATTGCGGTGGTTGTCGTTTTCTCGAATCGACGAGCGATGATTTTAGGGTCCGGTCGCTGGCATTTCTCCACCTCTCGTCATACTTGGTCTTGTCGTCATCCTCCTCGGCCAAGAACTCCAAAACGGCGTAGTTCTCCTCCGTCAATTTTTCCATAGGAGATAAAAAAAAAAACACCAAGAGACCTAATTTTTCCTAAATGACCGCAGCTGTCCTCATTCAATCACTCACGTGTCACGCATGAGGCTGTTTCCGCCCAAAATTGACGGGAATAAACAAAATTGCATAAAATGGCGAAAAAAAAAATCGAAAAACAGGATTCCAATTGTCAAAAAAAAAAAAAAGCCAGATACCTAATTGTTAGGAGGTGTAAAGAACAGGGGCCTTCGCTGCAAAAATAAATAAATAAATTTTTTTTCTCTTTGTTCACCTCTAACAGAGTGTAATTTAGTATTAAATTTAAAAAATGAATCGATAATATGAAAATAGAAGATTTAAAGTCCTAAGGTGTAAAATATTTTATGCATTTATTTTAATTTTTACCTATTATACATTAAACACTGTTAATGGTGTAAGCGAGTGCTTAATAGTTGTAGATACTCATCCACGAGTAAAAAAATCAGACACAAGCTGGTCACAAATATCTTGCTGTGGATGTGGATTTCTGCGAATGAGAATGTTGTCGTGGACTAGTGGCCCCTATTTGAGATTGAAAAGTCAATCTCAGATTTTTTTAAATAAAAATTAAACATTATTAAATTATTAATTATCTAAGATTATAAATAATAATTAGAAAGACCATACAATGGGGATTGAAAGGTGGCAGCGGTGTCTAGATGATGGCAGAAGCGGTGAGAGGAGAGAGACATAGAGAGAAAAGGAAGAGATAAAAGAGGAAGAGAGAGAGAGTGAGAGAAAATGAGAAGAAAGAGGGGGATAGAGAGAAAGAAATAGAGAATAAAGAAGAGAGAAAGAAAAAGGAAGATAAAGAAGAGAGAACCTCATTGGTAATGAGGTACGTTGTGGACGACACTAGGTAGCAGACAGTGACGGGGTGGCCGAAGGCGGTAGTGGTGGCCGGTATAGAAGAGAGAACCAAGAGAAAGGGAGGAAAAAGACTCAAACAAAATAGCTAATTGTTTTTTCTACTCTACGGGGAGGTTTTTAAAACAACAAAAAATTTGTCAAAATCATAAAATTTCTGCATAAAAATATCAGCATCTGCGATTGATTTTTAGTCGCAAATACTCTTTAATTTGAAATTTTTTCAAAGCAGGCAAAAGATCCTCCCAAAATCAATCGCGGATGCTCATATCCGCGAATAAAAAAAATCATTTGTGGATACTATTTAATTTACAAAATTCATCAAAATTCCAAAATTTTGGATTTCAATGGCCACAAAACTATCTAAATAATATCATTCTATCATGGACCAACAACTTTCTACAATTGATGAGACCCTATCCACGAATGATAATTTAGTCGCAGATACATCGTGCCAAAACTTGCAAATTTATTCCGCAATAGATGCAAAACTCTAAAATAAAATGCTTATCTCGTCGTTTAATGCTTTGCATAAAGGAAACATCATGAGTGCCATCTTCCTTGCCTTCAATTAATTAAGGCACAAGCATCCTAATTAAGAAATGGTTAAATTCTTCTCATGGTTAATCGCTTGAAACTTACAAACATAAAAATTCAATGCGATCCAAAATTGAATCAGCTAAAGACGAATATCGGATACATTTGTAAAAAAGATACAGGTTAAACTAAACGCGCCTTCATGACCTTGTATTGAGTCCAATTTGGACTCTTATAAACTTGCATTCTTATGAGTTGACTCTTAACCTATTCACTTTGCAGGTGAAAGTGGCGGTCAGTGGAAGCTCAAGGTTGGTATAGGTACCAAACTAATTTTTCATCTCCTGAGTCCATGCTCAGATAAATGTCAATTCCTATCATCAAGAAGGATATTGTTTGCAGATAAAGTGAATTCATTAATGCCTTACTCAATTATAATTAAATATGGCAGGAATTGGTTTTGGAGTAATTTCAATGCTGCTAAGCTGTATCATGGTCTGCTGTTATAGGAAAGTTACGGTGTTGAAGTTTTGGTCAAAGATGGCAAACAAAGACCAAGACATGGAAGCTTTCATAAGAAACAATGCTCATCTAGCCGTGAAAAGATATCGATTTTCTGATGTTGAGAAAATGACAAAAAGATTCAAGGATAAGTTGGGTCAAGGAGGCTATGGTGAGGTATACAGAGGAAAGTTACTCGACGGGCGTCTTGTGGCTGTTAAAATCATAAAGTCATCAAAAGGAAACGGAGAAGATTTTGTAAATGAGGTTGTAAGTATTAGTAGAACTTCTCATGTAAATATCGTTGCACTTTTGGGATTTTGCTTAGAAGGAAGAAAAAGAGCTCTCATTTATGAGTTCATGCCCAATGGATCACTAGAAAAGTTCGTATACAATGAGAATTCTTCGCGGGCCGATTCTCGTTTGGAATGGGAAAAACTACTCCAAATTGCTACTGGAATAGCTAGAGGGTTGGAGTATTTACATCGTGGCTGCAGCACAAGAATTTTGCATTTCGACATAAAACCACACAACATCCTTTTGACTGAAGATTTTTGCCCGAATATTTCTGATTTCGGACTTGCTAAACTTTGCCCAAACAAAGAGAGCAACGTATCCTTATTAAATGCCAGAGGTACAATAGGATACATAGCTCCAGAAGTTTTCAATAGAAACTTTGGCGGAGTTTCCTCCAAGTCGGATGTTTATAGCTACGGAATGATGATTCTGGAGATGGTTGGAGGAAGAAAGAACATCAAAGTTGGAGTGAGCCGAACTAGCGAAATCTATTTTCCTGATTGGATTTATAAACAACTCGAACTCAGAAGCAATTTGTCCTTCAGGGGTGACATGACAACCGAGGAAAATGGAATGGCAAGAAAGATGATTTTGGTGGGGTTGTGGTGCATTCAAACAAATCCGTCAGATCGGCCACCGATGAGTAAAGTGATTGAAATGTTGGAAGGTAGTATTGAAGCCTTGGTTATTCCACCAAAACCAACTTTTTCTCTAGAATCTCCAGAAAGATTGCTAGATGAAACATCCGAGTCCTCAACATCACAAGGCTTCACATAAAGAGCGATCGTTTCATGTCATATATATCCTTCAAACAGAGCTGTTGCACTTGTCCTGTGCCTTCAATGGTATTATGATTATGGTGCTTCGACTTTATGGACAAATATCAATAAGCTGATAGGTATACATTTATATGCACAATACTGGGTGTTTCTATCCAAGTCATTTTGGCATTTATATTGTGGCTTTTTTCTTGTACGTTTATTGTAACATCCTTGCAATCATCGTGATGTTTCAGCGCTTTTCTTTCACTTTTTTAATCCTTAAGCTAACTCCTTGCGAAATCTTGAACGAGAATCTTGATGCTCGGATCAAATTTTGGACTAGACCCGAAAAGCCCACAAAGCAGAGCGGCCCCAAACCGACCCAACGAACCACTCGTGGACTGGCCCATCGCCACCTCACCGGCACCTCGCTGGCGCGGTACACTGGACAGTCCTTCATGTGAAAGAGTTAACGAACTCTCTGAATCTGATGGGCATTTTGAGGAAAAAAAAAAAAGAAAAAAAAAACACATCATAGAAAGCCAAAAATTTTTGAGAAAATAAATCTTCAGATCCCCTAATTACCATATCCTTTTCTTTCATCTTAGCTTGGCAAATTGTTTGAAAACGTCTAACAAAATTATTAACAAACAGAATCATACTAATTGAGGAATTTTCACAAACAGTTGAAATGCTAAAAAATGAAGATATAATTAAAAACTCTTTTACATTATCTTCATCAAAAAATTTCAACAGAAATACAACTAGTACAAAGAACGACAACACAAATGCAATCACTTGTAAAAAAAAAAAAACAGAATGTTGAACCAAGAACTACTCTATCACTCAAAGAACCAAAGCCCTCCATCAAGAGCCTTTCGAATGTAAATTTCAAGGCGTACACCAGAGACGAGAAGATGTGGCTTGGCGCAACATGGGGTTTGGCGCTCATCATAGGTGGGTGAGGATAGGTCAGCACTTGGCATGAGCGGTAGCGGAGAAGTCGCGCTCGACGAGCGGTTGAAGAGAGGTCACGGCACGAGCAGTAGCGGAAAGGTAAGCGCTGTCCGCGAGCTACTGCATGGTGCCTATGGCCTTCAAGCACCGCTGGGCCTTTGAACCGAAGGAGAGATCGTCACCATGGCTAGGGTTTGAAGCTATTGTTGGTTGTTTTGGATTCGGAGATGAGCCATGCTAGCGTCAGATGCGTCACGCGCGTCTGACGGAAGCAGTCCTCTTCGGAGATTGAAGATGAAAGTTTGAGTTTTCAGGGTGTTAAATGAATGGGAAAGGTAACATTTTTTTTTCTTATTTACAACAAGGATAATTTACATAGCAATTCTCACCGAGAATAACTATGGGAGAATATTATAACTAGTCCCCTTAAATTAGATATTTACAAATCTAATTTCTATATTAGGGTTTTTACATTAATATTCTATAAGGTGTGTAATTACTAAAGAGGACTCTAGATCTAGTTTCTAAAAAAAACTCAATTTTAGAAATGGATATTACCCAAAAAAATTCAAAACAAAATTCCTATTATTGTGGGATTTAAAAATAAAAAGGTATGCTGATTAATAAATAATAGGAATTGATTAATATTCTCGGAATTGATTAATAATAGGAATTGATTAATATTATCACGGAAAAATATTATATTTACGATATATGTAATATTTCTTGGTTAATATAATATTTACAGTATTGCTGATATGATATTGAATTTCAAATAACTACTGAATTTGTTGTTTGGAAATATGATATATACCAGTTAATATATTATTTATTGAATACCTCGTTTGCATTGGGATGGAAACTTCACCTACCAAACAGTTTTCATTAAATTTGTTCAGTTTAATGTGTGATCTATAGTAGTTTTGGTTTATATAATATTACCTGGATAATATAATATTTACGATATTGTTCATATGTGAAACGTGTTTTTTATATTTACAGTATCGACAACATGTACATTATAAAATTGACAATATTATATTTACAGCATAATATGTTATTATTTCTTGGTAAATATAAGATTGACTGTAGATTCCTATGTGACAGATGTTTCATAATTAATTGAGAAAGTTTTCCTCGGTAAATGTTATAGTTACAGTATATGTAATATTTATTGGTTAATATATTATGATGAATATGATATTTACACTTATCATATGAATACAAACGGTAAAAAATAACAAACCAAAGTCAGATATGGGTAATGAGTATTCCTTTTAAGGGTAATGGATATTCTTTTTAAGGGTATAATTAAAGTCAACCGGGTAATGATTATTCTTTTTAAGGGTGAAATTGTAATTAAAAAAATTTGAAATCTAATTAAGGAATGTTAGAATATTTTTGTAAATTTCTAATTTTGTCAAATATTTTTGTAAATATCATCTCTAAAGAATATAGATGTGTAATTTTCCCAATAACTATGTGGTAGTCGGGGTAGTTGCGGTATTTAAAAAAAAGGTATTTTTGGTCAACAAAAAGTCGGCATAGGTAATAATAACCGAAGAAATTATACAATCAGTCACATTTACAACAATATATTACACACAACGGCAAAAAATATAAGTATTATCACAGTCATTCATTTGTGACATATTTTATTAGACTATTATCTCCCTCTTTATCATATTTAGATCACCCAATCCGGTTTAGGTCTATTTTGTTTCCATATATACTCTTAATTCAATTTTTACATATAATATCAAGCAATCCAATATATAATATTATAATCAAATTCGAATATTATATTAAAAAAATTTAAAACTCATTAGTAAAATGACCATTTGAAAGACCACTTTTTAAATAAATGACCCAAGTATTCAAATATTTAGTTGTCAGCCCTTTGTCCACTTTTATTTACGAAATAGACCAAAATACCCTTACATCCTCAAAGTTTATATTCTTTTCAAAAAGCCTTTTTTCCTTCCTCTCCCTCCTCTCTGACTCTCTATCTCATCCCTCTCCGGCGAAGCCTCGTCGGAGCTCCGAATTGCAGACTTTTGCGGTGGTCGTGTCCTATATTTGTCGTCTTCGGCATCCTCAACTCGCTCTTCGAAGGCAAGGCCGTCGCCAAGCTCTTGTTCCAGCCGCTCGGGCCGAGCAGATCCATCGAGACCTCCCCGGCGACGAGCAGATCGACTGTTCCATGGTGTTCCTCTGCTCGATCAGCATCAAAACCAATCTCCAAAAGTTCCTAGGGTTTTCGCTGCCCAGTGGCGTGAGCACGGGATTGTTTCCCATGCCAGGTCCAGAGACCAGTTGATCCAAAATGCACAGTTCCCGACAAGGCGGAGGAGGCTCGAAAGAGGAAGAATCGAGCTTAGCTTGGCGAGGCCGAGCGCAGACGCGAACTGATTCCATCGGAGTCGTGCATTAAGCGGCGCTCGAGATCTCACTACAGCTCGGTTTGGGTCCACTGGGGATACGCACACGGATTCTCCGTGGAAGGCCGCTGGGTTCACCGAAATCGCGCGTGGAGGAGCGCGCGACCCGTAGAAGATGGCCGGCATGGGAGCGGATCGTGAGGTCTTGCGAGAATCCGCGAAGGGGGCTTTGAGGCGACGGTACTGAAGCTCGCTGCGGCTCACCGGAGAAGCGGTGGTGCTCGGGTTTCCGCCGGTGGTAAGGGTCTTCGGCGAGGAGAGAAAGAGTGACCGAGAGATCCCATGCTTTAAGAATTCCATCCATTTTCATAAATGAATGGGTTAGTGCATCAACCAGTAACAGAACTTGTTACGAATAGTAACAAAATTTTCTAAATCAATTAATGGGTTTTAAAATTAAATTTCTTTATTGATGAGTGGTAACAAAAATTGTTACATTTTGTAACAGATTTTGTTACAATATGTCACAAATTTTGTTACACTATGTAATAAAGTTTGATACATATATTGTAATAAAATTTGTTACAAAATGTGTAACAAAATTTGTTACAGTCTGTAACATTTGTTACAAAATATGTAACAAAATTTGTTACAGTCGGTAATATTTGTTACTGAAGGTAACAAAAGGCAGAAAAGTCATTACATAATGTTTAAAAAATTAACAAAAAAGAAAAATGACTAATAACTTAATTATAACAAACTTAGGTCAATTCCTTAAACTAAAGTTAAGAACATGTCATTTAGCTAAAAATCTCTTAATCAAATATCAGACTACGGATTTATGTTATAATTTTGTAATAGGATATTCATAATCATCTAATTTTGCAATGACAACACTTCAATCCGTAATATGATAATCAAATTCGAATATGATATTAAAACAATTAATCATATATTTACGGATTTATGTCATAATTTTGTAATAAGATATTTAGAATCATCTAATTTTGCAATGAGAACACTCTAAATTTGTAATATAATAATCAAATCTAGATAATAAATTAAAAAGTTAATTAAATATCAGACTATGTATTTATGTTATAATGTTGTAATACGATATTCATAATCATCATAGGATATTCACAATTATCTAAATTTGTAATATGATATTTCAGAATCATTATGTCCGAAAAATAGGAAATCTATTTTCTTTAATGATATGTCATTTGTGGATCCGGGTCTTTTTACTAGTTAGGAGTATTATGGTATTATAGCTATTTAGATTGAACAAATTTAATATATATTGCAAATAGTGAATCTACATGTAATATACAGTCATATTCTGAACATATATGTAAATCACCCATAATAACTTTGGTACAAATTAAAAACAAATTGAGGATAGTTATTGTATTAGTATAAACGGAGGGAAAAAAACGTGGAATTTCGATTAAACTCAGAGAATGTATATGGTATATGCTTTAAAAAAAAAATAAAAACAGATTTATCAAACGTGTTTTTAAAATTTTTGATCAATTTTTTTGTATAAAAAAAACATAAAACAATACATGCACAGTAAATGAAAAAAGAAAAGGAAAAAATGACAATCATCCACTTTTCTGTATATAGTGGATTTTTTACCTGCGTACTCTTACAATGTTCTTTGAATATTTAGTGAAATTTGCAAGGAAACTCAAGTCCTTAGCGTTTGCCGTTGTGTTGTTGCAAAGCCAATTTATCACCGCAAAGAATACATAGAACTAGAGGTGAAAATTAAAACAGAAAAAACCGAAAAACTAAAAAAATTAACCGCATTTTTTAAAACCGTTACCGAAATAACTGAATTAACCGAGTTAATTTGGTGTGGTTATTTGGTGTTTAAGATAAAGACCGAATAATCGATTATTTTTACTATTTTATTTATAATTTGTGTTGATTTGTATTAAATTTGATGTGTTGGCTTGAAGGAAATCTTGACATGCTTTAACGAACCTTCCTTGTTCCCCATCAGAGTTCGAATCCCAACCAGGGCAAGTTTTTGGGAGTTTTTTTATTTATAACAAAAGAAATTTTTGATTTGCCTCTAGCTGGATTCGAACCAAGAGATGGGTGTAGGAGAGACTTATACCACTTTGTCAAGTTACTTTATTTGATTAACTAAGCAATAAAATAGTATATAATAGTTTTTTTTTTTAAATATTCGGTTATAACTGAATTACCGAATTGAGAAACCGAATATTCGGTTTTTCGGTGAAGGAGTTTTTTTTATTTGTAACAAAAGAAAATTTTGATTTGCTTCTGGCTGGATTCGAACTAAGAGGTGGGTGTGGGAGAGACTTATACCACTTTGTCACGTTACTTTATTTGATTAACTAAGCAATAAAATAGTATATAATAGTTTTTTTTTAATATTCGGTTATAACCGAATTACCGAATTGAGAAATCGAATATTCGGTTTTTCGGTGCATTCGATTTTTGACTGAAAAAATTCGGTTTCGATTATGATTTTTGAAAAATCGAATATTCGGTTTCGATTATAAAATTGTCAAAAAAACTGAATAACCGGACCGATTTCACTCCTACATAGAACACCACTTGACCATTGTTACTGCAAGAGAACAAAGATTTTCCATAAATAGAAGTTCCTTCCAGCTTAAACAAAATATTCAACATATCAATCGGAAGTCAACAGGAATCAAACTCGCCAAATATAATTGGTATTGGAATACCGATGAAGAATACCCCTAAAAACATTTTGCTAAAATTGTCCAAATTTATTTGTTAGTCAATAAAAAATCAAGACACACTTTCAAATCATAGAAAATACGACCAGCCCATCAATAAGCATATCAATCAGCTCTCTCTAAATCAAGACAAAATAAGGTATAATAAAAAAAGAGAAATTTCTAAATAATCCCCGGATTTTACCAAAATTCTCGTTTTGTCCTTGTGTTTTTCATAATTCTAAAACAATCCTTTGGTTTTCTTAATTGGTTTAAAACTATACCATATGTCGAATTTGCGTTGACCAATGAGTACAATTTTTTCTAAAATGACCAATCTGCCCTTATATTAATTAGAATAAAAGAGAAACAAAACAACAAAAAAACTTTCTATTTTCTATTTTTACATGTCAGACCACATTACTCAATGCTCAAACCGTTAAAACTCAAAGCTCCACACATTTGGCACCCAAAAAAACATATTTCTCTACAGAATGTCTAAAAAAAAAACTCTATCTCAAGTCTCAACCCTTTTAACAAAGTCCCTAACAATCTCCATCTCCATAGCCAAAAAGAACCTCCGTAAAGTGTAAAAAAAAAAAACAGTCATGGGTCTTTCAATAATCACCGCACTAAGAAAGATTTTCTCCTCACAATAACAAACATCGAAAGTAAAAAATATGTCTATCTTCAACTAAATAAATGAGCAAGGAAATGGTATCTGAGAGAGAAAGTGGGCCAAATTTCCGGCGAAAGATCGGTGGCGAAGATCTCGGTGGTGCCGTTGAAGAGGCGTAGGCGGAGAGGCGAGTCGTTTTTTACCTCGATTCGGAGCTCTCTCTCCAGCTTGCCGGATTATCGACGTTGACGGCGAGGCTGACAGACCATCGTCGAAGTGGTGCCGGATCTGCCTCTGCAAATGCCTTTGCCGAATCGTCCGCCTCCTCGACGTCATCGTGGCGCCACGGCCACTATCGTCTATTGCTCAAAGCTGCAACTCTCTCTCTCTCTTGTCCCTTTGTTTGTTGGTGCGGGCATGAGATCTGGGGATGGAAATCACTAATCTCGTCTGGTAGTTTGGACGCAAGCAGTGGAGTACGACGCCAAGAGCCGGCTTTGAGCAACGATGGGTGTGAGTCACGATTGACTCGAGTTGGAAAGAGAGAGAGGTCGGTTGATGACGAAGAAAGAGAAAAAAAAATAGCAAAGTAAATTTTTTTTTTTTGGTTTGTTTTTTCATGGGTATTAATGTCTTTTTACACCTACATTTTGACCAGATTTGAGACGAATGATAGTTTTAGATCAAATTTAACAACTTAGGGATTGTTTAGGAATTATAATAAACGTAAGGACAAAACGAGAATTTTGATAAAACTCAAAGATTATTTAAAAACTTTCCCTAAAAAAAATATTATGAATAATAATTTTACTAAACAAAATGCCAACACAAACACCGAGACTATATGTGTTTTGTGCATTTGTAATTTTACAAAAATAAAATAAAATAAAATAAGTGATCATTTGTTCCTATTTGGTTACGTATTAAAGCTGCCTTGCAATTCCATTTTAGAGATTTTTGGGGAGGTGGCCTCCGTCAACTCTTAAAACACAACATATGTCTATATCTTTTACAATTTAAATAGTTGTCTTTCTCCTTCTAATGATATTCTACTGTCCTGACGATTTTACCCCTTATGGGTTTAACTTTCCAATTAAATAAACATAACAAAAAGGAAAGATTTAGAACACAGACGAACCGAAAAAAACAGAAAAGAAAATCGAAAACTATTCTCAATCTTCCATCTTCTTCTTCATTGAAGATCAGAGGCTTCAGTTTTCTTCAATGATTTGTGATTCAAGATCTGAGGCGTAAGATTTGCTGCGTTCATCATTTTGAAGAAGGTAATTGAAATTCTTTCGGATTGCAATATTCATCTTTCCGATTGATTTGATTCTTTCCGTTTTTCATATTTTGTTTAGATTTTTCAGATGTTTAATAAGTTTTGTTGAATTTATATTGTTAGGGAGTTTCGATCTTAGTTTCTGCGATTTTGTGTTCCAAATTCGGTTTTTTTTTTTTTTTTTGCTTTTTCGTTGATATCCTAGTGATTTACTACTGTAATTCGATGAATTACCAGCTCTGATTGTTCTTACGGATCTATTTTTACAGTTCTTCTTTGACGACTTGCTATAGTTAATAGTTAATTCACCATTTAAAGTTATGTTATTTTATTGCAGATATGTCTAAGGTTCCAATTATTATTAGTTATAATGGTAGATGGGATGAAAACAACTCCTATGTTGATAATCAGTTGCTCCCCTTGTTGGTTGATGAAAACATAAACTATGACATGCTTTTGGAGTTGTTATACGTCGAGCTGCGATTGAATCGTGCTTATTCTCTAAAGTTGCTGGTGAATTTCAATTTAAGCTCGCCATTGAACAATTCCCTTGAGCTTCAGAAAGACAAAGACATTGAATGGTTTATTACCATTCTAAAAAATAACAATGATATGCCTTCAAGCTTTCCATTGATTGTTATTCCGAATCTTGAGCCTATACGTGCAGATGTATCGCATTCAACCAATCAATCCTCATCAAACTCATATGGCAATGTGTTTGGTGTTCCTGAAAATCGTTTTACGATTGAGTGGCTCAATTCTTCCTCTAGTATTACCACTAACAGTGAAGATAGTGTCTCTTGTTCAAGTTCTTCTAAGGTGATGGAGTTTGTTGATATGGGTAAACTTCCTGAACATGGAGATATTAAAGTTGGTCTTATGTTCGATAATAAGGAGGAAGTTCAAAAGGCTTTGAGTATTGTTGCTATGAAGAAAAATTTTCAGTTTCAAGTTGTGAAGTCTAATACCAAGTTATTTGTAATTCGATGCTTGATTGATGAATGCACATGGTATGTACGAACGTCAAAGTACAAAGGCGCAAAATTTTGGACTGTTACAAAATATGTTAGGGAACATACATGTAACATCGATGTTGTGCAAGGTGGCCATCGACAAGCTAGTAGCCTTGTTGTAAGTGAATGCATTAAAAATGAAGAGGTTCTTTGTCCTAAAAGGATAATAAATCGTATGCGCACAAAATTTGGAGTTGGTATCAGTTATTATAAAGCTTGGAAGGCTAGAGAATTGACATTCAAGTATATTAGAGGGTCAGCCGAAGATTCTTATGCTTTGCTGCCATATTTTGCTAGGGCTCTGATTATGAATAATCCAGGTTTGTTTACTGCACAGTATATAGATGAATTACTATGGTATATAAACTATTTACCAGTTCCATGCTACTTATGTTTTTTATTTTGAACCTCAGGATCTGTTACAGCTTGCCAGACTAATGATAAAAGGCAGTTTCAGTATTTTTTTATGTCAATTGCTGGTTCAATTGAAGGTTGGCCTCATTGTCGGCCTGTCATTTCAGTTGATGGAACTGCACTGAAAAGTAAGTATTTGGGAACTCTTCTCACTGCTTGCTGCTTAGATGGAAACAACCAGATATTTCCACTTGCATTTGGGATTGTTGATTCTGAAAATGACTCATCATGGCAATGGTTTATGACCGAATTGAGAAGGGCAATTGGTCATCGTGATGAATTGGTAATCATTTCTGACAGAAACATTAGCATTCCCAAAGCTGTTTTGAAAATCTTTCCAGATGCAGAACATGGATTTTGTGTCCAACATTTGTTGGGAAATTTGAAAACAAGATTCAAAGATCCAGCAATTAGTTTCTTGTTCAATGAATGCTCTAGGGCATACACAAAAGCTAGTTTTGCGTATTATATGAATCATCTAGAGTCGATCTCAACTGATATGTGTACTTACCTTCATGAAATTGGATACGAGAAGTGGGCTCGCTCTTATTTTAGTAGGAGGAGGTATAATATAATGACAACAAACATTTCAGAGAGTTTTAACAATGTTTGTGAAGAGGCAAGAGATTTACCAGTTGCATCTACACTTGAGAACATTAGGCAAATACTTCAGAGGTGGTTTTATGAGCGAAGGATGGAAGCTGCTCGCACAACAAGCATATTGACTAAATGGGCCGATTCATTATTGCAAGATCATATAGATCAATCAAGAACAATGAATGTAAGTATCTTTTATGCTTATTAAAAAGCTTCATATTTTATTGTTAGTAATTCATCTATTTACCCAGGTATATGATATCTTTATTGTATTGCAGGTATTTCCTAATGACATCCATGAATATAGAGTTGTTGATGGTGATTGTGAGTTTAAGGTGCATCTTGCTCATAGGACATGTGATTGCAGGAAGTGGGATCTTGATCAATTTCCGTGTCCACACGCATGTGCAGTGATTAGTCAATACGGCATAAGTGTTTATGGCTATATATCTAATTTTTACTTAAAGAGTGAGCTCGCTGCAACATATAATGCTACCATTCATTCGGTAGGGAATCAACGTGATTGGCTCCCCCTTGTTGAGGCAGACAAGGAGAAAATTTTACCACCAACAGCAAAGCGCGGTGTAGGGAGACCTAAAAAGCAGCGAATACCTTCAGCCGGTGAACCTAAAAAAGTGTTGCAATGTAGTCGTTGTAAGGAGTTTGGACATAATAGGAAAACTTGCAAAAATCCTATTTCTTACGAGTCAAATGGTCAACAAAAAAAGAAGTGAATGCTTAACTTGTTTGATCATAGAGCATTAATAACTCTAATTCAATTGTTTATATAAAGAGCATTATTGACTCTTTATACAATTTTTCATTTGGTTAATTTTTTCAATTTTTAATTGACATATTTGTCATTGCAAAGTACTATTTGTATATGAGTTACCATTGTGAATTGTTTACTTACTAGCATTCAGTACTTCTTTTATTAGTTTTGTTTCATTAAAAGCTAGTATTTAGATGGATTACTATAGTAAATTATCTACTTAGCTTATATTAAAACCGTATTTAGAATAGAATTACAGTATTCACGACTTTTTTTTTATGTATCTTGTTTCATTTGAAATCCGTATTTAAATGAATTACTATGGTAAATCAATTGCTTACCGTATTCAATACTTGTCTTTTATGTTTCATTAAAGACTGTATTTAGATGAATTACCATAGTAATTCATCTATTTACCAGCATTAAACACTCAGTTTTGTGACTTCACTAATACTTGCATACTAGTACAAACCACTAATTAAAGTATATATTATTGACTCTTTATACAATTTTTCATTTGGTTAATTTTTTCAATTTTTAATTGGCATATTTGTCATTGCAAAGTACTGTTTGTATATGAGTTACCATTGTGAATTGTTTACTTACTAGCAATCAGTACTTCTCTTATTAGTTTTGTTTCATTAAAAGATTGTATTTAGATGGATTACTATAGTAAATTATCTACTTAGCTTGTATTAAAACCGTATTTAGAATAGAATTACAGTATTCACGACTTTTTTTTTTTTTTTATGTATCTTGTTTCATTTGAAATCCGTATTTTGATGAATTACTATGGTAAATCAATTGCTTACCGTATTCAATACTTGCCTTTTATGTTTCATTAAAGACTGTATTTAGATGAATTACCATAGTAATTCATCTATTTACCAGCATTAAACACTCAGTTTTGTAACTTCACTAATACTTGCATACCAGGACAAACCACTAATTAAAGTATATATTAGTAATTCAAACAAAATAAGATGTCTTCCTGTTTTGTTTCTATCATCCTGTTTCAACATTATAGTATAACAAAAGATACTAACAACAAAATATGATAACCATCGTTTGCTACTCTAGTCACTAGTATGTAATCTCCTAGTCTTTGGTCTAATCTGTTGACATGGAATCAAGGTACTCCTTTGTTTTTTGTGAGAGAAGTTCAAAACTTGGCATGTCATCCTCGATTGTCTTTTCCGTCCTTTGGGCTTTGCCTTCTACAGATGAGTCGAATTCAGTTACATATGGAGAACACACAGTTGCAGCTGGTTTTTTCTCCCTTTTACTTTTTCCTTGTAATTCTCTGTCTTCGTCATCATTCTTGTTTGTAACTGCTTCCTTTTTACTTATTTTCTTTCTTTTGTAACATCGAGTTTTCTTAATTTTGACCTGCAAGATGGGTAAAAGGTATAAGAACATAGTGTTATATTTATTGAATTTTACAGTAACAATAATTATGTGGTTAATAGTCGACTAACCATAGTAATTCATCTATATACTAAATTATATGAGTTGAAGTTACTAAAATAACAACTGTCCAAGAAAAAAAAAATAGTCATAATATTGCATACATATACTATGGTTTTTCAGGTAAAAGTTGCGAGAAAAGGGATTAACAGTCATATATTCATATACCAACATATGTACCTCTTTTGCCGCATTAACATAATCTTTGATCTCATCTGGTTTAGCATTTTCTTCTTCTTGCACAGTCTCTATATTTTGATCAGATGGTTTAACAGTTTCCTACATTCAAGTGAATGATTTAGTAAGAGTTGTGCAACAACATAATAAGTAGTTAACCATGGTAATTCATCTAAATACTGCAACATATATACCTTTTCCAGACCATTGTTTTCACTTTCTATCTCATCTGGTTTAGCAGCTTCTTGTTCATTCACAATCCCCATGTCTTCTCCTAATGTATGATCAGATCCCATTATAGCAATATCCTTTTCATTCTCAATCGTTGTGTCATTTCCCAATGTCTGATCAGACTCTAGTTCAGTATAATCGTCTTCATTGGCAATTGTTGTCTCTTTTCTCATCGTTTCACCAGACATGAAAACAAAATCATCAATCTCCTGCATTCAAGTTGAGTTAATTTAATGAAACAGCGACGTGTAAGTTGTCCATAATTAATTTACCATGGTAAATTAGAAAAATACTACATCAAATGTACCTCTTCCCGCATAGTATTGTTGATATTGATGTGCTCGCTACTTGCTGGTTGATTGGGCTCTAGAGGTCCTCTGTCATTGTCTTCTCTTTGATTCACAACTATCACATCATGAACCTCACGTAACATTGCATACATTTCACTATTTTGTTTTGCCATCATTTCTTGTCTATTCTCCAAATCTTTAATTTTTTTCATAAGAAATTCAATCACACTAGAGCCCTCCCTTTGTCCATTTGTAGCAGTTTCAAAGCCTAACATATGATCATTTTCAATATTAGCTTGTTCATTCTCAATTTCTGCATTCCCAATCTCATTTACAAGTTGTACTTCTTCATTTTCCTTTACGAAGCAAGCCATAAACTCTTGTTTCCATTCTTCTTCCCTAATGACAATATTGATGATACGAATCTGCAAAATAGTAAATTTATTACCATTAGTTCTTAAGGCAATTTATAAACCAAGAACTACTATAGTATACAAACTAATTACTAGTGTAAATAAACAAATTATCATGGTAAATAAACGAATTACAGTAGTATTTATATAATTCACTATAGTTAGATACATACACTTTCAGGATCGAAGACTTTTTTTGCCAGGTCTGCCCATTCAGGGAAGTCATCAACGTCATAGCTAAGAATTCTAGGTATGTTGTTCCCAAGCTTCTTCACATACTCTTTTCCAACTAGAGCTGGGATTGTTTCATATGCCCATACTAGTAGAGCGTAAGGAAAACCAGTAGCGGTGCAAGTGTCTGAGCGTATGTAATTCAAGCCGTTCTTAACACTATCAATTGTCATCTTGTAGCTCAGTCGGCCCCAAGGGTACTTGTCAAACAACTCATCATTATCAACCATATTTAGATGATTTAAATCTATGTTGGTGTGGTCTGATTTGCCCAAGAGCAAGTTCTCCAAGATATGTACCTTTGCAAGTTTTACCAAATCATCATCATTACATTTCTTTTTTTCGAAAGTGTCCAATATCATCTTTCTTGTCACTGCATTATGATTCTTGAAGAATTTCTTCTTCAAATTACCCTCAGGCAAAGCTCGAACGGGCACTGGTGGATAGTCTCCACAATTCAATCCAGTCACAAGAGCAAAGTCTTTCATGGTAAACCACACCACCTTGCCCTCAAAGTTAAAGCATAGCTCATCATCTTTTTGAGGTTGGCATTGCCTTACCATTAGATGTCTGTAGACTTGTGCTTGAAATTTCTTGATTTTGATGTCTAGCATATGCACAAAGCAACCTTTCTCAAATAGATGTGCTCTATGCTCGGTTGATAACTTCGACTTAATTGTGTCAATAAGTTGGATTTTTGAGTGCAACTGAATTTTCTGTTGGCTTCTCCAATGATCCTTTTGCACCATAAGTTGATGAACCTGTATGTAAAACAGGTTGAAGTTAACAATGATATTTTAATTAATTGAAACAACCGTAATGGAAATAATATTTAAAACTAGTAAATAATCTGTTAACTTTGGTAATTCATTAAAAAAACAAGACTTTGAACTGAAACAAAACTGGTGGTAACTAGTTTATTCACCATAGTAATTCATCTAATTATGAGCCTTTAAATGAAACAGAACACATTGATGGAAGAACTGAATACTGGTAAACAGTCAATTCACCATAATAGGTCTTCACTGATTACTGCACTATCAATAGTAATCAGTTAATATACTATGATAACCTACTGATATAAACATCAAGCAATACAATAACACATAAATAAGAAGAAAAACAACAACACAATAGTTTGTGGTAAAATTACAACAACTTGATTGATTACTCGGGTAACTAATTAATTTACTCTCCAAGATTAGAAACTTACATCTTGTTCTCACTCAAAGTATCACATTATATCATCTTCGTCCTCAATTTTTTGCATGATTACTAATCTATAACAAAACTAATATAGCTCAATCTCATAGATAATAACTCGTTATAGTTTTAAAGGACATACAAAAAATCACATTGAGGCAAGGTTGACTAATTACTCGGGTAATTAAATGATTTACCCTCCAAGAGTAGAAACTTACATCTTGTTGAGCCATTGGTCCAGAATTTTAATCTACTGTGAAACCCTACAGCAAGCCATTATTCCTCCATCTTGTTGAGCCATTGGTGTCGTCATACACGGCGTCGATCGGCAATCCCATGAACAAATACTCCAACGCGTTGAAGGTTACGGCGACAAAAATCTCCCCGGCGACCAAACTCTCCACTGCGTTTGAAGGTGTTTCAAATTTTCTGGTGTAATGGTGGTCGTGGTTCTGTGACTGTCGAGAAAGAGAGGAAGAAAAATGGGGGTATTTTGGTCTGGGCCAATTTTTGAGAAGCCTTTTTTTTAAATTCCAAAAGATGGGGACACTCCATTAAAATTGGGCCCAAAATGGGCCAAATGCCCGGTTACCCCTTCAATTTTAACCAAAGGGGAACTCTTTCTACAAGTCAACATCCAATCTGTTTCTCTATCTTAGAAAATTGGAAAATTCTAACTAGCCAACCAATAATTTTATTTTGCGCTAGTCTTGGTCAATACAATCTTCTTTATTTTCATTATTCTGTCTTTTTAAAACAAATCCCCCAAATTCTCATGCCCATGAGAGCTTAGCCATGATCTACTCATCACATGTCAAGCAAGTCTTAGTCCTGAAATCTTTGATCATCATCATCTTCTTCATAGGCACCAACATCCCGCCGTCCCGCGGCGAAGACGAGCAGTTCACCATATGTGGCCGCAGTACTTACGAGTGCGGCCACATCAAGGACGTCTCCTTCCCCTTCTGGGGAGGCCGCAGGCCGGAGTTCTGCGGTCTCCCGGGCTTCGAGCTGAGCTGCCAAGACAACGAATCTTCTATACAACTGAGTGATAATCTTCGCTTCCACGTTTTCAACATCAGCCAATACAATGGAATGAACACGGTGAATCTCTCGCGGGTTAATCTTGAAAACGGTCCTTGCAATCGAAGCGTTTTACCTGTCCCCACCGCTTTGAGTTACGACTTCATCTTTACTTACCCTGAGACGGTCGAAAACCTCACTTTGTACTACGGCTGTCCGGCATCAGAGTTTGCGAGAATCCCGCATAACTTCTCGTGCGGTGGAGAGACCGTTTTCTACGCAAATGATTCTCTGCTGGAGGAGATGAGTTTGCCACCAGATGCAGGCGGGGCATCGTGCCCGCGCTCTGTAAGAGTTCCGATAAATCGGAGTGCACTTGATGAGGATCATCACGAGAGCTCTCCTGAGGATAGGTTGAAGGAAGTGACGGAGGCTTTGAAACAAGGGTTTGAGATGAACTTTCCTCTGCTACCATTGTGTCCAGATTGCGTTAGGTCGGGTGGGAGATGCGGGTACAATATCACGACGCGAGATTTTTCCTGCTTTTGCCGCGACGGGCAAATGGGATATTTATGTCCTATTCATCATGGTATGCTGATTACTCTCTCATTTTTTATTTTATTTTTTCTCTCTACCTATTATGATCTTTGGCTTCTTACGTGAAAAGAGAAAAAGAACTGGAAGATTAAGAATCTTCCTAGTACCAACAGTTGGTCGTCCCTAGTTTATTAAAGGGGAAAAGAAATCGTACCGCCTGATTAATTACAAAGCTAAGGCTAATTTGCTGCTCTGTTTTATATATATGTTTATCTACTCAATTATTAAGCCTAGTTTGCCATGGAGGCGTAGCCCAACACTAAAAATTTGTCTAATACCAATAGCGGATTAATTATAAGGCTAAGGCTAATGTGCTACTCTGTTATCTTTATATGCACAGTTTATTTTTAAAAGGGCATATCAAAGTTTACTGTGTAAATCCCTTCATCTGCATAGTCTCTTTGCAAAAGAGCAATTAAAAGTATGAAATCCGTCAATAAGTGTAAATTTTTGCGCATTCCTAGTACGAGGCTATGAGCATTTTTGGTCATTGAATCATTTGAACTAACATTGCCCAGCATAAGTGTTTTTTTAGAAAAAATAAACAAATAAAGCACAATCCTTTGTCAGTCGCAGTGAAAGTGAGAAACTTTTTCCAACTTGGAATAACAAATTAGGCCATATAGAAATTAACCAGGAAAAAGATCTGTTTTTGATAATCCAATCACATGTATTAACTTCAACCGAGGTATATATGAAGCTATATTTATTGTATAAAGTCCATTGATTCATTTTTTTATTTTTTTATTTTGATAAAGTTTATTGCCTCCTTGAGTATTCTACAAAATTTGCAATATAGAATTTTGGATAGAAAAAGAATTGCTATTCTTCTGTGTTTTTTTT
The DNA here is from genome assembly GCA_018132145.1 of Boehmeria nivea var. tenacissima. NCBI lineage: Eukaryota > Viridiplantae > Streptophyta > Magnoliopsida > Rosales > Urticaceae > Boehmeria > Boehmeria nivea. The sequence goes on from CM030882.1 coordinate 8,940,240, forward strand.
TATTTTTTTATTTTTTAAATCCACTTACAAGGCGTAACGCGTTTTGAATTGAGAGAATTTCAAAATAAAGTCATTTTTATGTCACTTAATAACTTATGCTCAAGTGATGTGCTCTTTTTATTTTTATTCTATGTTTATAGTATAAACTTTGGGGTATACATAAAAAATACAATACACATAATCATAGAATATAGATTATCATTGTGCTAAAAATGGGCATTCCTCTAAATCTCCGGAATGAATTCCTTCATGGCCCACTACGTTGGTCAAATTTTTTTTTTTTTTAGCACAACCTTGAATAACTTTGAAAAGGGCAAGAAAGTACCGCCAAGGAAAGTGAGACCATAATGTTTATTTATTTATTTATTTTTTATTTTTTGAGACCATCATGCTTAATCCTTTATTTTTTCCGTTGTACAATTTGTTTTAAGCAAATACGTAGCGCACACACAATGAGGATGTGTCATAATAAAAATCAACAATGCGTAAGCAAAGATACTCTCTTAAAATTTTCTTTTTAAAAATCTTATATTAATAATTTCTCACGAATCTTTTGTCATGTGAGCAGTATTTGGTCTGCTTATTGTTTAGAAATACTTATTAATAAATGAAAAATAAGCGAGAAACACGCTTAATTCATTAGTCTAAAATTAAATGCTAATCGACTTTTAAAAAAAATGCTATACTCGTCTAACTCATTAGCTTGTAAATTGTAATTAATCAAAGGTATAACATAAATCTTCGGATCATATTTTACTGGATAATGGCCTCAACAAAGAAACTTAAACAAACATCAAAATTAAACAGATGATAGTCATATCTATTAAAAGTATCAGAAAATTCTATGCAACGTGAATCCTCCTAAGTTTGTCAAAAAATCACATGGTATGATTGTGTAATTTGATAAAAATCAGGGAATATTTGGTTTTCAGTTATAAATTGTGTACAATATGAATTGACAACACTTATTATATAACTTTTCAGCTGATCAATCGAACTTGAAGGCCAAGATCTTTATAGGTACTGAACCCGTTATTCCTCTCTCTAATTGCATAGAGTAATTTATATTCAATTCTGTCTCAATAATTGCAGAGAGTAAATTATATTCACTTATGTCCCAATAATCATATATAAAAAAATGACAGGGAGTTTAGCTGGGGTAATGTCAGTGCTGCTATTCTGTATAATGGCGTGTTGTTATAGGAAAATCAGGCCATCAAAATTTTGGTCAAAGATCAGAAAGAAAGATCAAGATATTGAAGCTTTCATTAGAAGCAATGGTCAGCTATCTGTAAAAAGATACAGATTCTCAGATGTCAAGAAAATGACCAAATCTTTCAAAGATAAGTTGGGCCAAGGAGGTTATGGCGAGGTATATAAAGGAAATTTTCTTGACGGGCGTGTCGTGGCTGTTAAACTTCTGAAGTCATCCAAAGGCAACGGAGAAGATTTTGTTAACGAAGTTGCGAGCATTAGTAGAACTTCACATGTGAATATTGTTACCCTTCTAGGCTTCTGTTTAGAAGGCAGAAAAAGGGCTCTTATTTATGAGTTCATGCCCAATGGATCACTAGAAAAGTTTGTGTACAAAGACAATAATGCTTTACAAACTAATCATCACTTGGAATGGGATAAACTACTTCAGATTGCCACTGGGATAGCTCGAGGCCTGGAGTATTTGCATCGTGGTTGCAACACAAAAATTTTGCATCTCGACATAAAACCGCACAACATCCTCTTGGATGAAAATTTCCGCCCGAAGATTTCTGATTTCGGTCTTTCTAAACATTGCCCAGACGAAGTGAGCACCGTGATGTTGTTGGATGTGAGAGGTACAATAGGATACATAGCCCCAGAAGTGCTTAATAGAAACTTTGGAGAAGTTTCCTCAAAGTCTGATGTTTATAGTTATGGAATGATGATTCTTGAGATGGTCGGCGGAAGAAAGAACATAAAAGTCGAAGTGAGCCGCACGAGCCAAATATACTTTCCTGATTGGATTTATAAACATCTCGTACTCGGGAACAATATGCAACTGTGGAGCGACATGTCGAGTGAAGAAAATGAAGTTGCGAGAAAGATGATTATAGTAGGCTTGTGGTGCATTCAGGCAAACCCGTTAGATCGGCCATCCATGAGTAAAGTGATTGAAATGTTGGAAGGGAGTCTAGAAGCATTGCAAATTCCACCAAAGCCTACGTTTTCTTGTCCAAAATCGCCAGAAAGAATTTCAGCCGAGCGAGTGGCAGAAAGTTCAACCTCTTCATTGTTATAATCTCATCCTTTCAGTATTACACTAGTCAGTATATGTCAACATTTCATAATTAAGCTTCAAATCCTTTTTGCTTGAATTTTCTTGACATTCTTATGGGAAAGCAATCAAATGTTCGATACAACTCTGTTGTTAGTTTTCAGAATCATATCAAAATACCACACTCAGGCAATGTTATGCAAATTTGAGCTTGAAGCTTAAATATTTCTCTTATCACACGTTGTGTCTTTAGTACTCTGACTTTGCGAAACCAATGCTTTCTGTATTTTTTTTCAAAATTAACAGTTTAAATAGAGTGTGTGTTTAGAAAAAAAATGTGTGGAGAATAAAGAGGAGTGTGTTAATAGAATCACCATTTGTGCATTTTTAATTTTACCAAAAAAAAAAAAAGAAGAAAGTTATAATTTCTTCCTATTTGGCTCCGCATTAAAGCTGCCTTGCAATTCAATCTTAATTACCAAGTGGAACTCTTTGTACAAGTCAACATCCAATCTCTTTCTCTATCTTGGAAAATTCTAACTAGCCGACCAAAAATATATATATATATATATATATATATATATATTCACTAGTCTTGGTCAATACAGTCTTTTTTATTTTGATTATTCTATCCTTTTTAAAACATATCCTCTCTTCCGACGTCTCATTCACTCTCATTGACAAAAGCAAAAGAGAAAACAAACTAACCCTGTCTGGGGAAAACATTTCACTCATCCCATTTTATCCGATTTTATTTCATTTTTAATCGTCTAAATTATTTTATTTTATTATTTTTTTTAATTTTTTTTTAATTTTTTAAATTTTTATATAATATTTTTAAATCTCAATCATTTATACCACTTTAAAATTTATAAAGTCAAATCATTTACTCATTTTTTTAATTATTTTTCAAACTATTTTGAAATAGTCAAAGATGAGTAAAATGATTTTTCTAACTAAAAGCTAAAACCAAAATATATATATATTTTTGGTGTTGCATTGCCATTTTGATCTTAGCTAATGTTCTAACCTCTCTCTCATACCCCCAAATTCTCATGCCCTATATGAGAGCTTAGCCATGAATTACGCATCACATCTCAAGCAACTCTTAGTCCTGAAATTTTTTATCATCATTTTCTTCATGACCTCCAACATCCCGGCTTCCCGCGGCGAAGAAAGCGAGCGGTTCACCATATGTGGCAACAGTACTTACGAGTGCGGCCACATCAAGAACGTCTCCTTCCCCTTCTGGGGAGGCCACAGGCCGGAGTTCTGCGGGCACCCGGGCTTCGAGCTGAGCTGCCAAGACAACGAATCTTATATACAAATGAGTGATCTTCGCTTCCGCGTTCTCAACGTCAGCCAATCCAATGGAACGAACACGGTGGAGCTCGCGTGGGCGGATCTGGAAAACGGTCCTTGCAGTCCAAGCTTTGTATCTTTCCCCACCGCTTTGAGTCACGGCGTCGTCTTTACTTACCCTGAGACGGTCGAAAACCTCACTTTGTACTACGGCTGTCCATATTCAGAGTTTGCGAGAATCCCGCATAACTTGTCGTGCGGTGGAGAGACCGTTTACTACGCAAATGATTCTCTGCTGGCCGAGTTGAGTTTGCCAACAATTGCAAGGGCATCGTGCCCGCGCACTGTAAGAGTTCCGATATATCGGAGTGCGCTTGAGGATCATCATCATGACAGCTCCTCTGAGGATAGGTTGGAGGAAGTGACTGAGGCTTTGAAACTGGGGTTTGAGGTGAACTTTCCTCTGCCACAATTGTGTCAAGCATGCGAGCAATCCGGTGGGCATTGCGGGTACAATAGCACGTCACGACTTTTTCCCTGCTTTTGCCGCGAAGGGCCAACGGAATCTTTATGTCCTATTCATCGTGGTATGCTAATTACTTACTCTCTCATTTTTTTCTCTCTACCTATAATCTTTCGCTTCTTACGTGACAAATAGAGATAAAAGGTGGAAATAGGAATTTGTCTGATACCAATAGCGAATTAATTATAAGCCTAAGGCTAATTTGCTGCTCTGTTATCTTTATATGCACAGTTTATTTTCAAAAGAGCATTTCAAACTTGATTCATATATTACAATAATGAGTTTAATTCATTAATCTAAAATTAACTGCTAATCGACTTAAAAAAAATGCTAATATCGTCTTTTCATGCTTGTACATTTGAAACAATGGGTTCTAACCTCATTAGCTTGTATTGTAATTAATCAAAGGCATAAGCCTTCCAAAAATCTCCCCATCATATTTTACTGGATAATCGCCTCAACAAAGAAACTTAAACAAACATCAAAATTAAACAGATGATAGTCATATCTATTAAAAGTTTCACAAAACTCTATGCAACGTGAATCCTCCGAAGTTTGTCAAAAAAATCTCATGGTATGATTATAAAATTCAGGGCATATTTAGTTTTCAGTTATAAATTGTGTACAATATGAATTGACAACACTTATTATATAACTTTTCAGTTGATCAATCGGGCTTGAAGGTCAAGATCGTTGTAGGTACTGAACTCGTTATTCCTCTCTCTAATTGCAGAGAGTAATTTATATTCAATTATGCTGAGAGTATATTATATTCACTTACGTCTCAATAACCATATCTATAAATATGACAGGGACTTTAGCTGGGGTAATGTCAATGCAGCTATTCTGTATAATGATGTGTTGCTATAGGAAAATCAGACCATCAAAATTTTGGTCAAAGATCAGAAAGATAGATCAAGATATTGAAGCTTTCATTAGGAGCAATGGTCAGCTATCTGTAAAAAGATACAGATTCTCAGATGTCAAGAAAATGACCAAATCTTTCAAAGATAAGTTGGGCCAAGGAGGTTATGGCGAGGTATATAAAGGAAATTTTCTTGACGGGCGTGTCGTGGCTGTTAAACTTCTGAAGTCATCCAAAGGCAACGGAGAAGATTTTGTTAACGAAGTCGCGAGCATTAGTAGAACTTCACATGTGAATATTGTTACCCTTCTAGGCTTCTCTTTAGAAGGTAGCAAAAGGGCTCTTATTTATGAGTTCATGCCCAACGGATCACTAGAAAAGTTCGTCTACAAGGACAATGCTTTGAAAACCAATCCTCACCTAGAATGGGAAAAATTACTTCAGATTTCCATTGGCATAGCTCGAGGCTTGGAGTATTTGCACCGTGGTTGTAACACTAAAATTCTACACCTTGACATAAAACCACATAACATCCTCTTGAATGAAGATTTTTGCCCAAAAATATCTGATTTTGGGCTCGCCAAACTTTGCCCAACAAAAGAAAGCATCATCTCGCTGACGGACGCAAGAGGTACAATAGGATACGTAGCTCCTGAGGTGTTCAATAGAAACTTTGGAGAAGTTTCCTCCAAGTCTGATGTTTATAGCTATGGAATGATGATTCTTGAGATGGTTGGCGGAAGAAAGAACGTAAAAGTCGAAGTGAGCCACACAAGCAAAATATATTTTCCTGATTGGATTTATAAACATCTCGTACTCGGGAACAATATGCAACTGTGGGACGACATGTCGAGTGAAGAAAATGAAGTTGCGAGAAAGATGATTATAGTAGGCTTGTGGTGCATTCAGGCAAACCCGTTGGATCGGCCATCCATGAGTAAAGTGATTGAAATGTTGGAAGGGAGTCTAGAAGCATTGCAAATTCCACCAAAGCCTACATTTTCTTGTCCAAAATCGCCAGAAAGAATTTCAGCCGAGCGAGTGGCAGAAAGTTCAACCTCTTCATTGTTATAATCCCATTCTTTCAGTATTACACTAGTCAGTATATGTCTACATTTCTTAATTAAGCTTCATATCCTTTTTGCTTGAATTTTCTTGACATTTGCTTGAATTTTCTTGACATTCTTATAGGAAAGCAAGCAAATGTTCGATACAACTCTGTTGTTAGTTTTCAGAATCAGATCAAAACACCACACTCAGGCAATGTTATGCAAATTTGAGCTTGAAGCTTAAATATTTCTCTTATCACACGTTGTGTCTTTAGTACTCTGATTTTGCGAAACCAATGCTTTCTGTATTTTTTTTTTTCAAAATTAATAATTTAAATAGAGTGTGTATTTAGAAAAAATGTGTGGAGAATAAAGAGAAGTGTGTTAATAGAATCACCATTTGTGCATTTTTAATTTTACCAAAAAAAAAAAGAAGAAAGTTATAATTTCTTCTTATTTGGCTCCGCATTAAAGCTGCCTTGCAATTCAATCTTAATTACCAAGTGGAACTCTTTGTACAAGTCAACATCCAATCTCTTTCTCTACCTTGGAAAATTCTAACTAGCCGACCAAAATATATATATATATATATATATATATATATATATATATATATTCACTAGTCTTGGTCAATACAGTCTTTTTTATTTTGATTATTCTATCCTTTTTAAAACATATCCTCTCTTCCGACGTCTCATTCACTCTCATTGACAAAAGCAAAAGAGAAAACAAACTAACCCTGTTTGGAGAACCATTCCACTCATCCGATTTCATTTCATTTTTAATCGTCTAAATTATTTTATTTTATTTTATTTTTTTAATATTTTTTTTAACTTTTTAAATCTCTATACAATATTTTTAAATCTTAATTATTTATACCACTTCAAAATTCATAAAGTCAAACTATTTACTCATTCTTTTAACTATTTTCCAAACTATTTTGGAATAGTCAAAATGAGTAAAATGATTTTTCAAACCAAAAGCTAAAACAAAAATATATATATAATTTTTTTTTTTGGTGTTGCATTGCCATTTTGATCTTAGCTAATGTTCTAACCTCTCTCTCATACCCCCAAATTCTCATGCCCTATATGAGAGCTTAGCCATGAATTACGCATCACATCTCAAGCAACTCTTAGTCCTGAAATTTTTTATCATCATTTTCTTCATGACCTCCAACATCCCGCCGTCCCGCGGCGAAGACGACGATCAGTTCACCATATGTGGCAACAGTACTTACGAGTGCGGCCACATCAAGAACGTCTCCTTCCCCTTCTGGGGAGGCGACAGGCCGGAGTCCTGCGGTCACCCGGGCTTCAAGCTCAGCTGCGAAGACAACGAATCTTATATACAACTGAGTAATCTTCGCTTCCGCGTTTTCAACATCAGCCAATCCAATGGAATGAACACGGTGAATCTCTCGCGGGTGGATCTCGAAAACGGCCCTTGCAATCCAAGCGTTTTACCTGTCCCCACGGCTTTGAGTTACGACGTCATCTTTACTTACCCTGAGACGGTCGAAAACCTCACTTTGTACTACGGCTGTCCGGCATCAGAGTTTGCGAGTTTCCCGCATAACTTGTCGTGCGGTGGAGAGACCGTTTTCTACGCAAATGATTCTCTGCTGGCCGAGTTGAGTTTGCCACCAGATGCAGCAGGGCCATCGTGCCGGGGCTCTGTAAGAGTTCCGATATATCGGAGTGCGCTTGATGAGGATCATCACGAGAGCTCTCCCGAGGATAGGTTGAAGGAAGTGACTGAGGCTTTGAAACAAGGGTTTGAGATGAACTTTCCTCTGCTACGACCGTGTCAAGAATGCGAGCGATCGGGTGGGAAATGCGGGTACAATATCATGACAGGGAGTTTTCCCTGCTTTTGCCGCGACGGGCAAACGGAATCTTTTTGTCATCCTGGTATGCTAATTACTTATTACTCTTTCATTTTTTGTCCCTACCTATAATCTTTGGCTTTTTACGTGACAAATAGAGATAAAAAGTGGAAATAGGAATTTGTCTAGTAACAATAGTGCATTAATTATAAGCCGAAGACTAATTTGCTACTCTGTTATCTTTATATGCACAGTTTATTTTTAAAAGAGCATATCAAAGTTTACTGTGTAAATCCCTTCATCTGCATAGTCTCTTTGCAAAAGAGCAATTAAAAGTATGAAATCCGTCATTTACTGTAAATTTTTGCGCATTCCTACTATGAGGCTATGAACATTTTTTGTCATTGACTCATTTGAACTGACATTGCCCTGCAAAAGTTTGTTTTGTTTTTGTTTTTTTTGTTTTAGAGAGAGAAAATAAACAAGTAAAAGAGAGAAACTTTTTCCACAAATTAGGCCATATAGAAATTAACCAGGAAAAAGATCTGTTTGTGATAATTCAATCACATGTATTAACTTCAACACGAGGTATATATGAAGCTATATTTATTGTATAAAGTCTATTGATTCGGCTTTTTTATTCTGAATTTGCTATTGGATAAAGTTTATTGCCTCCTTGACTATTCTACAAATTTTGCAATATGGAATTTTGGGTCCATATTGACCATATAAAAAATAATTGTAATTCTTCTGTGTTTTCTTTCTTTTTTATTTTTTATTTTGTTTTAATTCACTTACAAGTTACAAGACGTTACGCGTTTTGAATTCCTTCAGGGCCCATTATCTTGGTCAGTTTTTTTTTTTATTTAGCACAAACTTGCATAACTTCGAAAAGGGCAAGAAAGTACCGCCAACGAAAGTGAGACCATCATGTTTAACTTTGCCGTTGTACAATTTGTTCAGGATATAACAAACTTTTTTCTACGTTTTTTTGAAACATAGTACATATTTTAAAATATCAAAAAAATAGTCACTAAAAATTTTATAATAAAAAATATTTATATATTGGTAAAAAAAATTAATGCTAAAATTCTTAACAGTGGTTAATATTTTAATATTTTAAAATATGTACTATTTTGACAAATAGTACATATTTTAAAAATAAATAAACTCATTCAAGTTTGATAAATAAGTAACACACACAATGAGTATATGTCATCATAAAAATCAACAATTCCTCAGCAAAAACACTCTTAAAATTTTTCTTTTAAGAAGTCTTTAATCAATAATTTCTCCTGAGTCTTTCGTCATTAGGGAAGTCAAAAAACCCCAGCGGGGCAGGTACCCTTTTATCCCCGCCCCATTAGGAGTAGAATAACCCACCTCTATTAAGGTTATGGGGTAGGGTGGAGTTGCCCTATTTATAAGTGTTCTTAACGGGGCGGGGTCGGGCTGCCCCGTTTATAAGAGAGCGTAGCTGAAGGCTTGGCTTTGGTTACAGCAAAATTGCAGACTTGGCATTGTCTCACTAACAACCCGACTAGGTGAACCAACAAAACTATATAACCAATTTCCACAAAAACCTAAATACTTCTATTTCAATATACTTGATTATTGTTCTTGAGCATGCCAAAACAGCCAAAAGTATTTTTAGCATTAGTACGACTCGATTTTTTCACCTCTAAATAACCCACAGTCTTAGCTCGCTGTTCTTCTTCCAATATTTTTAGCTTCTCTCAGTAGAGCTTTCTAGTCACATGAGCTTTGGCTATACAATAACCATGTGTGGCCATTGTAGCTAAACCTGTCAAAACGGTTACCGTTACCGTTACCGTTTAAAAACGGTAACGGTTAACCGTTAATCGGAACCGAATTGCCAGCATTAATTGTAGCTCATTGATTACGAGTAAAAAAAAAAAGTAGTCTCTTTTTATAAGCTCTGGAAGATGGGAATTTTTTGAAACTAAAAGTAGTCTCTTTTATATGTGTTTGTCAGTGAACTAATGTAAAGAGCGTAATGATGGATAATTATAGAGATATATTTATGAGGTTTTTATAATAAATAGCTATATATTTATGTTTGTTTTTAATAATTAATCTATATTTGCTTTTATTAGCAAAATAGTCATACATTCATGTCTAGATTTTTGAGACTACAATCATTAATTTTTTGAATTATGTTTTTATTGTTTGTTACAGACAATATTGTCTGAAATTTTGTGTCTCTAGTCACGAAATTGGTGACTTCTTTAGCAGCATGTTTTTTTGCTATTTATAAGATATTTTTTATTTAGTAATAAGTTTTGTGAAATTGGTTGTTTAGACAATCATTTATTTATGAGTTTGTTATTTTATTAATGTATGTTTAAATTTTTTTTATTGTGTTTTTTTTCAAATTTTTAGAAATTTTGTGACTATAATTAGAAATTTTATGACTGTGTATTTTATTTAATTAGTCACAAATTTTATTTCTTTAGTCATAGATTTTTAGATGTTGACCTGATGGTTATTTTACTAATATTTCAAAACGTGGGATATATCTTTAAACTATAGACTGCAAAATAACTAAATCTTTAACTTGCCTTTTGTAATTGTTTATTACTATTATTATTATTATTATATTATTATTATTGGGTAGGTACATGCGAAGTAAGGAAAAGATTCGAGAAGTTGATATAACTATAAGTAAACTGTAACAATAATATTGTACTTTAACTTTACAATAGACCGGCTATAAACTTGTTTTTTTAAGTTTTTTTTTTTTTTAAACGTCTATTACCACATAACCTCTTCTTTATCTTTAAAAAACAATAGTACAAACAACAGTACAGTATTTAAAAAATAAGGTCAGTTAGGTAAATAGCTATTTCGGACTGTGTGTTTTCAAAAAATAACCACAGTTTCAAAAAATTTAAAAACTAGCTATAACACATTGTAAGAAATTTCTGACAATAACAAAATTACACATGTGCTGTAAGAAATTTCTGACACATGTCAGAAATTTCTGAAAGGACTAATTTTTAAATTTTTTGAAAATGTAGCTATTTTTTAAAATCATTTTGTAAACAGTGGCTATTTTCTTAAAATTTCCTAAAAAATATTAGAAACATAGAAGTATAATAAAAAATAAAATATTAGACGGGGTACCCATTAGGCCATTACCCCATTAGAGTTGTTGTGCCCTGCCCATTCACCCTGTCGGGTAAACGGGCCGGACAGAGTAAATGGGGTGAGTAAATTAAGCGGGATGTGGGGGGTGAAAAAAACCCACCCCATTAACATTCCTACTTGTCATTTGAGCAGTATTTGGTCTGCTTATTGTTTAGAAATATTTTTTAAAAAATGAAAAATAAGGGAGAAACTGGCTTCATATATTACAATAACGAGTTTAATTCAATAATCTAAATTAAATGCTAATCGACTTTAAAAAAAATGCTAATCTCCTCTTTTTATGCTTTTGTACATTTGAAACAATGGGTTCTAACATCGTTAGCTTGTAATTAATCAAAGGCGTAACAAAAATCTTCTGATCATATTTTACTAGATAATCGCCTCAACAAAGAAACTTAAACAAAGATCAAAATTAAACAGATGATAGTCATATCTATTGAAAGTTTCACAAAATTCTATGCAACGTGAATCCTCATAAGTTTGTCATAAAATTCAGGGATTATTTAGTTTTCAGTTATAAAATCTGTACAATATTATGAATTGACAACACTTATTATATAACTTTTCAGCTCATCAATCGAACTTGAAGGTCAAGATCATTATAGGTACTGAACTCGTTAATCCTCTCTCTAATTTCAGAGAATAATTTATATGCACCTATGTCTCAATAATCATATTTATAAATATGACAGGGACTTTAACTGGAGCAATGTCAGTGCTGCTATTCTGTATAATGGTGTGTTGTTATAGGAAAATCAGGCCATCAAAATTTTGGTCAAAGATCAGAAAGAAAGATCAAGATATTGAAGCTTTCATTAGAAGTAATGGTCAGCTATCTGTAAAAAGATATAGATTCTCAGATGTCAAGAAAATGACCAAATCTTTCAAAGATAAGTTGGGCGAAGGAGGCTATGGCGAGGTATATAAAGGAAATTTGCTTGACGGGCGTGTCGTGGCTGTTAAACTTCTGAAGTCATCCAAAGGCAACGGAGAAGATTTTGTTAACGAAGTCGCGAGCATTAGCAGAACTTCACATGTGAATATTGTTACCCTTCTAGGCTTCTCTTTAGAAGGTAGCAAAAGGGCTCTTATTTATGAGTTCATGCCCAATGGATCACTAGAAAAGTTCGTGTACAAGGACAATGCTTTGAAAACCAATCCTCACCTAGAATGGGAAAAATTACTTCAGATTTCCATTGGCATAGCTCGAGGCTTGGAGTATTTGCACCGTGGTTGTAACACTAAAATTCTACATCTCGACATAAAACCACATAACATCCTCTTGAATGAAGATTTTTGCCCAAAAATATCTGATTTTGGGCTCGCCAAACTTTGCCCAACAAAAGAAAGCATCATCTCGTTGATGGACGCTAGAGGTACAATAGGATATGTAGCTCCCGAGGTTTTCAATAGAAACTTTGGCGGAGTTTCCTCCAAGTCTGATGTTTACAGCTATGGAATGATGATTCTTGAGATGGTTGGTGGAAGAAAGAACATCGAAGTTGGAGTGAGCAATACGAGTGAAACATATTTTCCTGATTGGATTTATAAACATCTTGAAATCGGGAGCAATTCGCAATTGAGGAGTGACATGACGAGTGATGAAAATGGAATCACAAGAAAGATGATTGTAGTGGGCTTATGGTGCATTCAGATATTCCCTTCAAGTCGGCCATCCATGAGTAAAGTGATTGAAATGTTTGAAGGGAGTCCAGAAGCCTTGCAAATTCCACCGAAGCCTACATTTTCTTGTCCAAAATCGCCAGAAATTTCAGCGGAGCGAGTGGCAGAAATTTCAACCTCTTCATTGTTATAATCCCATCCTTTCAGTATTACACTAGTCAGTATATGTCTACATTTCTTAATTAAGCTTCAAATCCTTTTTGATAGAGCTCTTGAATTTTCTTGACATTCTTATGGGAAAGTAAGCAAATGTTCGATAGAACTCTTGAATTTTCACCTCTTCCAAATGTTCATCCTGTTATAAGTTTTGAGGATTTTTAATTGCTATAGATATTGAGATTCTGGCGATAAAGGTCAATTTATAGTCTTTCTTACCTTTAAATCCTTTTCATGTTGTATGTGCTTATGTTTATAGTTTAATTATGTTCGTGAATGAGGAGCAATTGTATGGTTTAAGTCCAATTAAGACTGACAACTGATTGATATCAGTTTCTAAGAAATGAAGCATTACAAAAATCATAAAGCCTAAGCAATTGATTAGAAAAAATGTATGTTACAAAATGCAACAACAAATACCTGAAGTCATCCAAAGACAACAGAGAAGACTTTTTAACGAAGTTGCGAGCATTAGTAGAACTTCACATGTGAATATTGTTACCCTTCTAGGCTTCTGTTTAGAAGGCAGAAAAAGAGCTCTTATTTATGAGTTCATGCCCAGTGGATCACTAGAAAAGCTCGTGTAGAACACTAATTTGCACTGTGGTTGTAACACTAAAATTCTACATCTTGACATAAAACCACATAACATCCTCTTGAATGAAGATTTTTGCCCCAAAATATATGATTATGGGCTCACCAAACTTTGCCCAACAAAAGAAAGAATCATCTCGTTGACGGACGCTAGAGGTACAATAGGATATGTAGCTCCTGAGGTGTTCAATAGAAACTTTGGCGGAGTTTCCTCCAAGTCTGATGTTTATAGCTATGGAATGATGATTCTTGAGATGGTTGGCGGAAGAAAGAACATAAAAGTCGAAGTGAGCCACACGAGCAAAATATATTTTCCTGATTGGATTTATGACATCTCGTACTCGGGAAAAATATGCAAGTGTGGAGCGACATGTCAAGTGAAGAAAATGATGTTGCGAGAAAGATGATTATAGTAGACTTGTAGTGCATTCAGGCAAATCCATGAGTAAAGTGATTGAAATGTTTGAAGGGAGTTTAGAAGCATTGAAAAATCCACCAAAGCCTACATATTCTTCTCCAAGATCACCAGAACAATTTCTAGCCAAACCAGTCACAGAGTGTTCAACCTCTTCAATTTTATAATGTCATGCTTTCACATTACTTCGCAAACTTTTCATCCTTTCCGGTTGAGCTCTTGAATTTCTTTCTAGATATTTCTGTGAGAAAGTAAGACATTATTAACCTTTCAAATGCTCCTGTTATAAACCACCATAAAACTGGAGTGTCTGCAATTGCTGTAGATTGAGATTGTGATGAATAAAGACAATTTAAAGAGTTCTTAAATTTGTCTCTTCTCATGTTGGGTATTTTTATTGTTAGTGTATTTGGTGTTGACAATTGTTTTTGGCAACATTATCTTTGTTTAAAAGCTAATATTCAGATGATGTATTTTTTGAATATATTGCCTACGATTATCCGGCACGAATCCCGAAGCAGTTTCATGAAGATTCGAAGACTTTTACACGGTGATGGACAGCTCAGAACCATCAGACACGTCAGATGATGTGTCAGATTTTTTTTTTTTCCTATTGATTGTAGGAGACGTTGGAAGAGAAGGTTTGAAATGATATAATTATCAAGACGAATAAAAGAATGGCAATTGGTATTGACCAAGACTGGTTGCTCATGCGTTGGCTTTTGTTAGAATTTTCCAAGAGAGAGATGATTTTCCTTTTTCTTTTTTTTTTCTTTTTTTTTGGGTAAAAATCCAAATATGCAAAACACGTGATAGGAATACACCTCCCTAGTTTCCTGTATATGACTAACATTAGAGGAAAGGGGATTTTGAAGAATGCCCCATTATTGACACAATGATAATCTATACCTCATGTGAGTTGCACTTTTAATTTATACCCCAAAATTTACACTACAAACATAAGATGGAAAGAAAAGGAGCACACTATATGGGGTATAGATTATTAAGTGGCATAAAAAATGACTTTGTTTTGAAATTCTCCCTTAGAGGAAATTATGACGTAAATAAGAACAATCCCAAATACACGACATGCAGTGGCTGCTCTCAGAAATTATTTGCGAGGAAGCGAGTAGTGGTAGTGTTGGGACAAATGGAAAAAAAATGAAGAAATTAGAGCGATATGAGATTAGTTAAAAACAACCGTTACCTAGTGGCTGGATTCTATGAATATTTATAGAGCTTTTATATGACTAATGAATACCAAATTAAAGATTTTGAAAGAGGTTTCTAAGGACGTATCATTTCCCCTATTCCGACTATTAACAGAGAAATTATGGCATTTTGAAAATCGCAGCGCACAAGACGCCGCCTCCTCGTCAAGCCGCAACAAGTTTTGGTCGCATCGCAGCCAATCTTTACCCCCACCGAGGGGTTTTGCGCGGCGTGGTCTTGTCGCGACCAGTGGCTATCGCGATAGTGCCGCGGCCTCCTCACAGTGAACAGAAACACGCGAACTCGTTCACAGTGTAGTCAAACCAGAGTCAACGCACTCTGTGCACTTGTCCTCGTCCATGGTCGTCCACTGAACCTCAAACCCTGCTTTCAAAACCTCGCCCAAATCGAACCCACCACGATTGCTCAGTTTCTCCGTCGGCACAGGAACAACAATCCTGGTCTTGCACGAAGACCACGGATGTTCATGAATCGGGTCCGATGGCACCACAGTCGTATCTCAAAGTTATGAGTTTATCTTTTGTACTGTAGTTGTAGGAAGTGGAATCGAACGACGTGTTAGAGAACTTTTTTAAAGGAAAAAAAAAAATCCAATAAAGAAACCTAATACACTTTAGAGTTTAGATAAATCAAAGTCTGTTAATACCAATTCTGACGTGATATGTACATCCCTTTCTAGACAACAAACATTTAGTAAATGAAAAAAGAAAAGGAAAAAAATGGCAATCACCCACTTTTCTGTATTTATAGTGGATTTTACCAGCGCACTCTTTTCCGTATTCTTAGAACATTTAAAGTGAAATTTACAGAGGAACTCAAGTGCTTGCGTTTGGTGTTGTATTCCTGCTACGCCAATTTATTGTCACGGAATCCGGCGAAAGCATCAACGGACCGCTCTTTAATAGAACAGCTTCGTCGGCTGAAGTGTCAAACTTCTCTGCCTTTTCGGGTCCGTAATATCGGCTTTGTATGGCCTTGAGTTCTTCCAACACAGCAGCCATGCATGGCCTCATGTCCTTCTCTTGCTGCAGGCACTGAAACGCCAGCTCCGCCACAGCCGTTATCATTTTCCTTGCGGCGGGGTCCGAATCGAACCCGAGGTGCGGGTCCACCATCTCGTGCAGCGCGTGGCTCTGGATATTGGTGATGGCCATGGTGAAGAGATATATGTCGTTCCTGTGTCTTGTGATGTCGATGGCTGGCAGGGATGACACGAGCTCCATCAAGACCACGCCGAAGCTGAAGACGTCGCTCTTGCTCGTCAGCCGATAGCACTGATAGTACTCCGGATCGATGTAGCCAGGGGTCCCTTGTGGAGCTGTGGAGACGTGCGTGACGTCAATCGGGAAGAGTCGGGACAACCCGAAGTCTGCGACTTTCACGTTGAAATTCTTGTCCAGGAGGATGTTGTTGGTTTTGACGTCCCGGTGGATGATATCAGTAGCGTGGAGATACGCCAATGCAGTCGCAGTTTCTATCGCAATTTTGAGCCTGATGGCCCAAGGGAGTCCGCCAGTTTTTCCTCTCTCGCCGTGGAGATGATCGGCGACAGTTCCGTTGGGCACGTACTCGTACACGAGAAGGAGCTCGTGGCTGTGGCGAGATGTGCAACCGTAGAGTGATACAAGATTGATGTGACGCAGGTGAGCTAAGATCTCTACTTCGTTCATGAACTGTTGTACTCTTCTGCAGTTGTTTTCGTAGAGACGCTTCACCGCAACAGCTCGTCCATCTTTGAGTTCCCCTGGCACAGAATCATTAAAACAAGTCAAAATCATGTAACATTTAAGGCTAATTAAGCTTGTCATTGAGCTTCAACTAGCTTTGTTTAAGATAAACAGGATTAAAACTAATTTAAGATTGAATAACTATCAAATACTCGATAATTAAGTGATTTTCGAAGATTCGGATTCTTTTCCTCACCGTAATACACCGTACCAAAGCCTCCGTCACCAAGCTCTTTAGAAGCATCGAAGTTATTAGTGGCTGCTACAAGTTCCTCATAGCTGAAGAGATAGACTCCAAGGTAGGTGCTTGTCTCCTCCACGTCTTTCCCCAAAGAGAAATCAGACGAGATGCTCCGCTTTCTGCGGCGCCTTAGATAGAAGCACATTAATAGTATCCCACCAAAACCAGCACCTAAACCTGCATATACATGAGAGCTATAAGAAGAAAACAAAAACAAAAAAAAAAAAAAAAAAAAAGTTGCAATTGAAGCTTAGAGGAGACAATATGTATTGAATGAAAAGTAGGAATAACTTACCTATGACATTCTTGAGTCTCACGTTCTTTTTTGCCACTGCAATGGTAATGAGAAAATACATTAATGACAACAAAATATGGATTGTGGATTTGATATGTGTAGTGACATGTTATAAATTATCAGGGATAAAACAGGAATCTAAAACAAACAATTTAATTGTTAGAATCAACTTCAAGGATCGAGATGAACAACAGATCTTTATACAAGTCATCAAAGTACAGTTATTGGCTCGTAATGAATGTTATTTACTTTTTTTTTAATGATCATGCTTGGAGTTTAAATGAATATCTGAATGAAACAAAGACGTTAAATGAAAATTAGTAGCTTGGCTTATAGTTTTTTCTCCTTCGAGATAATCATAACATAGAGAAAGGAAAAGTAACTAACACAAGATGAAATTTGAAATCCTACAAAAATTCAAAAAAAAAAAAAAAAAAAAAAACATCATCACAGGTTTTTTTCTGAGGTCCCCACAAAAACGAACAAATTTGTAACCATCATCGAATCCACAGCGACCACTACTTTCATCGTAACTAACACAAGATGAAATTTGAAATCCTACAAGATAAATAAGTAGACCTTTTATTTATGGGCAGATTAGGGAAGTAGCCAATCAAAAGCTTAAGTTTTAAGAAAATTGGCCTACGAATGCATAAATTAGTATATTAGCCATACATATAGCCAAAATCTCCAAAAAGCCCCTGAAACTTACACGAACAAACTCATCAACCCGTCGAATTCAACCCAAAAACCCAGAGCTAAAAAACTCCAAAAATCCTCAAAAACCAGTCCACAACAGTGATTGATAACAAGAACAAGCTAAATTGAAATAAGAATTTACATTTGATCGCCTTGACGGAAATCTTGCGACGAAGGACTCATTGTCAATCGATCGCTTGAAAACATAAATTGACGACGGCGAAAGATACAGAGAGTCGGAGGAGACGAACCTGAGTTGAATCGTTGCCAGCCTCGTCGGAAAAAAGCTCGCCGAAGAAGATCGGGGAAGAGAGAGAAGAAGAAGGTCGCCGAAGAAGATCGACGGAGACGAACTTGAGCTGAATCGTTGTCGGTCTCGTCGGAAAAAAGGTCGCCGAGGAAGATAGGAGAGAGAGAGAGAGAGGTTTTGGGTTGAGAAAATGAAACAGAGCAATGGCAGCCTGATGAAGAAACAAAATACGTGGATTATTCTACGCCGTTAGATGCGAAACAAGGGTCAAATGGTAAGATCTGACTGTCCTAAACTCGCAACTGGCCTCATATATTTGACAAAAACCACAGTTCAACGTTTACCCATATATATTAGAGAAAATTACTAACTCTACACTCTTTGATTCAATATGTATAAAAATATTTGAAAAAATTAGATATTTACGTATATATTCAATTTAATTAAATTACATAATATTTTTATTTCACTTTTATTTTTTATTTTAGATAATTTTAATTTTTGTATTTTATTATAGATTTTTGAGGATTTAGTCAAATTTTTTGTTATTTTTTTAAGGATTAGCCATAATTTTACGAAATTAAGGAATTAATCATTTTCATTATGTAACAATTTTTATTACATGTGTAATAAAAAATTTTACTAGGAGTATCAAAATTTGTTACACGTGTAATAAAATTTGTTACACAATAAAAATGGCTAATTCCTTAATTTCGTGAAAATATGGCTAAATTTTTGAAACATGAGTTTAAAAATAGCTAAAACTCAAATCTTTCCTTTTATTATAAACTCATTGATGTTAAAGAGTTTTTTGTCATAAATATTATTAACTCTCAATATTTTTTTCTTGCTCTAAACGTTTTTATATTATTTGCTATGTGTTTTTCTTTTTCTTTTTTTCGTAAGTAAATATTTATTACTATAGAGAAATATTTTTTTCTAATGAATTTAAAACTTTTATCAAGCTATGAAAATATTTATGTGGAAATATTTTATTTTTGACTAATTCATATTTTTTATGAAAATACTAATATAGATTTTCTAGCAAGCTAAGAAAATATTTCTATGGAAATATTTCATTTCCAACAAATTCGATTATTTATAAAAAAAATATTTCTAACACAATCTATGAAATTTCATACTGCAAATATTTTATTACTATAAAAATATTCTATTTCTAACAAATCCGAAATTCCTATAAAATAAGTAGCTTGCTCACTGGTAAAAACACTTGACAAACAATATATGTTTTGTTTTAACCAAAATTGCCAAAAAAAAAAAGTTTAGAATTATATGTATAGGCCTAGTAATTTGTTGATAGTAAATTCAAATTGTTTGTGGTATAAATATTATATTGTTGAAGTGTAAACAATGTACGTTTTAATAATTTTCATTACTAAAATATATTTTTGAAAAAATCCTAAAGTCAAAGTTAGATTTGTAAATATCTCTCTATTTGGGTATAGATTTAATATTCTCCTAAGATATTTATTTACACGATCTGTAACAAATTTTGTTACAGCTTGTAATAATTTTTGTTACATATTGTAACAAATTTTGATACAAATCGTAATAAATAAATGTGAAATAAAATTTAAACATTTTGTTGCATATGTGTAACAAAGTTTATTGTTACAATTTGTATCAAAAGTTGTTACCTACTATAACAAAATCGTTATGATGTGTATCAAAATTTGTCACAAATTCTAACATATATATGTTACGATATGTAACAAAATTTGTTACACATTATAACAAATATGTTACAATCTGTAACAAAAGGTAAAAAAATATGTTTGGCAACCGAGAAAGAAAACGAGAAGGAGAAAGAAGGAAGAAGACAATGAGAACTAACTAAAAAGAAACTAACTAAAAAGAAACTAAAAACTGACAAATTTAATAACCAAAGGTAAAATAGACAAATCACAAAGCCTGAAAAAAAACAAATAAATTAAAAAGTGGCTATTAACTTAATTATAATAAATTGGGTGGGTTGTAAAAATAGGCCAAAATTAAATATTTGCTTTAAATGATAGCTTGTGTTTCAAAGAATTAAAAAAATAGCCACGTTACGAATTATGTAACAGAAAAGTATCACGCAAAATATAACAGATCTATAAATATTTGTAACATATTATTTAACACTTTAAAAAATAATGAGTAAAACTTGAAGTGTTATAAAATATCTTACAAATATTTACAAATGTGTTATATTTTGTGTGACACTTTTCTATTATACAATTCGTAACATGGCTATTTTTTTAATTTTTTGAAACATGGACTGGACTTTAAAAACGAAATTGTTTTTTGGCTATTTCCTACAATTTCCCTAATAAATTTAGGTTATTTACTTAAAATAATTGGATTTATGAAATTCGATTACCAACAATACAAAATTCTCATAACACTATAAATGAAGAAACTATAGCGATTTTGAGATTAGTTAAAAACAACTGTTACTTAGTGGCTAGATTCTATGAATATTTGTGGATCTTTTATTTGACTAATATATATCAAATTAAAGATAGCTTTCTAACAGCGTATCATTTGCCCGATTCCGATTAGTAATGGAGAAATTATTGATTTTGAAAATCGTTGCGCACAAGAAGACGCCTCGTCGCCAATTTTTACCCCCACCGAGGGGTTTTGTGCGGCGTGGTCGTGTCGCGGCCTCGTCGCAGTGAACAGAAACACGCAAACTCGTCACAGTGTCGTCAAACCCACATCTCCCACCAGAGTCAACGCACTCTCTGCACTTGTCCCCGTCCATGGTCGTCCATTGAACCTCAAACCCTGCTTTCAAAACCTCGCCCAAATGGAGCTCATGATAGCTCAGTTTCTCCTTCAGCACAGGAACCACAATCCTGGTCTTGCACGAAGACCACGGATGTTCATGAAATGTGGTATATCAAAGTTATTGAGTTTATCATTTGTAGTGTAGTTGAAGGAAGTGGAATCGAACGACGTGTTGGTTAACTTATTTAAAAGGGAAAAAAAATCCAACAAAAAAAACCTAATACACTTTGGATAAACCACAGTCTGTTAATACCAATTCTGACGTGATATGTACATTACTTTCTAGATAACAAACATTTAGTAAATGAAAAAAGAAAAAGGAAAAAATGGCAATCACCCACTTTTCTGTATATATAGTGGATTTTACCTGCGTACTCTTTTCAATATTCTTAGGACATATTTAAGTGAAATTTACAGAGGAACTCAAGTGCTTGCGTTTGGCGTTGTGTTCCTGCTAAGCCAATTTATTGTCACGGAATCCGGCGAAAGCGTCAACGGGCCGCTCTTTAACAGGACGGCGTCGTCGGCCGAAGTGTCAAACTTCTCCGCCTTTTCGGGTCCGTAATCTCGGCTTTGTATGGCCTTGAGTTCCTCCAACACAGCAGCCATGCATGGCCTCATGTCCTTCTCATGCTGCAGGCACTGAAACGCCAGCTCCGCCACAGCCGTTACCATTTTCCTCACGGAGGGGTCCGAATCGAACCCGAGGTTCGGGTCCACCATCTCGCGCAGCGCGTGGTTCTGGATCCTGTTGATGGCCATGGTGGAGAGGTTTATGTCGTGCCTGTGCCTCGTGATGTCGACGGCTGGCATGGACGACACGAGCTCCATCAAGACCACGCCGAAGCTGAAGACGTCGCTCTTGCTCGTCAGCTGATAGCACTGATGGTACTCCGGATCGACGTAGCCTGGAGTCCCTTGCGGAGCTGTGGAGACGTGAGTGACGTCCATTGGGAAGAGTCGGGACAGCCCGAAGTCTGCGACTTTCACGGTGAAATTCTTGTCCAGGAGAATGTTGTTGGTCTTGACGTCGCGGTGGATGATTTCAGAAGCGTGGAGAAACGCCAACGCATTCGCGGTTTCTATGGCGATGTTGAGTCGGATTGCCCACGGGAGTCTGCCAGGTTTTCCTCTTTCACCGTGAAGATGATCGGCGACAGTTCCGTTGGGCACGTACTCGTACACGAGAAGGAGCTCGTGGCTGTGGCGAGATGTGCAACCATAGAGTGATACAAGATTGACGTGACGCAGGTCAGCTAAGATCTCAACTTCGTTCATGAACTGTTCTACTCTTCTGTAGTTGTTTTCGTAGAGACGCTTCACCGCAACAGCTCGTCCATCTTTGAGTTCCCCTGGCATAGAATCATTAAAACAAGTCAAACTCCTGTAACATTTAAGGCTAATTAAGCTTGTCATTGAGCTTCAACTAGCTCTGTTTAAGATAAACAGGATTAAAACTAATTTAATTTTGAATAACTATCAAAAACTCGATAAGTGATTTCGAAGATCCGGGTTCATGTTCTCACCGTAATACACCGTACCAAAGCCTCCGTCACCGAGCTCTTTAGAAGCATCAAAGTTATTAGTGGCTGCTACAAGTTCCTCATAGCTGAAGAGATGGACACCATGGTAGGTGCTTGCCTTCTCAACGTCTTTCCCCAAAGAGAAATCGGACGAGATGCTCCGAGAGAGATAATATGAAGGAGGATTTTGGTTTCTACGGCGCCGTAGATAGATAAAGAAGACAACGCACATAAATAGTATCCCACCAAAACCAGCACCTAAGCCTGCTTATACATGACAGTTGTAAAAAAAACTTGCAATTGATGCTTTGAAAGAGGAGACATTATGTTTCCAGCGAAAAGTGGGAAAACCTTACCTATGCCAATCTTGAGTCCCACGTTCGCTTTTTCCCCTGCAAATGGTAATCAAAAAGTACATTAATGATAGCAATACAAAATTTGGAGTATGATTCACCAAGATCAGTAAACTAATTTCATAAAAGAAGAACCATAGTTAAATTCGTGTTTCGCTAGTGTACAAATGCAAAGCATTGGCAAATCAAAGATGATATGTCTAGTGACATAGTGAAGATAAAAACATCTTATAAATTATCAGGGATACAACAGGAATAGAACACAAACAATTTAATTGTTATAATCAACTTCAAAGATTGAGATGAACAGATCTCTAAACAAGTCGTCAAAGTGCAGTTATTGGCTCGTATTGAATGTTATGTACTTTTTCATGATCATGCTTGGAGTTTAAATGAATATTTGACTGAAACAGAGACAACCCTTAATCGAAAATTAGTAGCTTGGCTTATAATTGTCTCTCCTTTGGGATAATCATAACCAAAGGAAAGGGGAAGTTAATGAGAACTACCAGAAGACGAAATTTGAAATCCTACAAAAGAAATTAATAATGATAATTACCATCATCACAGGTTTTGTTATGAGGTCGATCCCCACAAAAACAAACAAATTTGTTACCGTCATCGAATCCACAGCGACCACCACTTGCCTCGCAACCGGTGCAACTATGCGCGGTCCAATTCAAAAAGAACCCCATCTTTAATATATCAATGTAATTCATGCGCAACAAGCTATCAAACTCGGCACCAGAAGCCGCATCAGCGGGCACAGTAACTAAAGATTGGCACGAGTCCAACGAGTAGTTCGTGTGTTGCAACGCTGCTGCGTGAAAAGCAGCAAAGGAGTTGTGTGTTTGGTTGCTGTAACACTCCACCGGAAATGGGAAGATGTATTCCGGTTCGGATGTGCAGTGGTAGAAGAAGGAAAGATCAATGTGAGCGGAGCTAAAGGTGAATGGAGTTCCGTCGAGGGTGAAGTTTTGTTGAGGAACCGGGCAGTGCTCAACGTAAACTTTAGCGTTGGCGACTAGGAAAGAATGGTTGGAGTAGAATATTTCTTTGATGACATAATCATCATTCGAAATTCGGATAACCGGGTTCTTATTTTTGCAAGTTATTTCAAAGTTTGGATATCCGCAAAAGGATTCTTGTTGGTGAGAAAGCCAAAAAGGGTAACGAATATTTGGTCCATTTTCGCAGGTTCGAGGTTCGCATGACTTGAATTTTGAATCTATAGAAAGAGTGAGTTTTGCAAAAGTGGTTAAAATTGTTGCAAGAAGGAATATATGGAATGGCTTATTGAGTTTGAAGATGTTCATTTGAGAGAAAGATGAGTGAAAAAGCAGAGAAAACAGAGCAGAAGAATGGCAAGGCATAGACTAGAAATGAAGCTTATAGAGAAGAATTTCTATGTAGTAGGTGAAGCTTGATATCAATAAACCTATTGACTACTTTGTTGGTGTGTTTTGTTTTATTTTGTTTTTATGATTGAGCTAGAAAAGTATAAGGAACAAAACTAAAGAATGGTTGAAGCAAAAGCAAAGATATTGTTTATTTATTTAACAACTTCACAATTGGGGCACTACAAAATGGACCCCAAATCATAAAAATGCTTAATTAAAGCATGGATTTTCCTAATCAAGTATTTGAATGGTAATAAATGAGTTGTGGTCAATAACTTTGAAATATGGTTTTTGTTTTGTTAACTTCATAGCTATCACATTGAGTCATTGATGTATAAGGTTCGTGTAAATTGGAATTTTGAGACTAACATTTTTAACCCAATATGGTAAGATTTTCTATAAGCTAGAAAATAATGCTTCCTATTAACAAAGATTTGGATTTGTATGGTTTACCTAAATTTTCTAGTGCTATTGAGTGGTTGGAGTGAATATTCAAGAACCAAGAGTTTAATCTCCTTATACCGAGAAAGACTTTTAAGCTTTATTAAACCTAGGACCACTTTGGTTTAAAGAATTTGGCTAATGTCACAAGAAAAATTTGGCTAGCTTTCTAAAAGATGAGCATGTTTCAAGATCACAATCAAATGGAAAATTGCTTTTGGCCAAAAACTTCAATGACTTGGACAACTTTGAAATTCTTGGTTTTGAAGAAATTTGGGCATCCCTTAACTAATTAGAGTATTTAATGTTTAAAAAGCCTTAGTGACATCATAATTATCCCAAAAAAAATTACACAATAATATCTCATGGACTAGTTTATAAATGTAAGTAACATTTCTATTTGAATAGTCAATGGTTTAGAGTAATTAACAAAAAATGAAAGAGAATATGTATATATACATATATATCTTCTAAAATAGTACTCGTACCAACCAAGAAAATGAATAGGTGCACATGTGGAAATTTGGATCAAGTGGAAGACTTTGACCCTTTCAGAGCAAGTTAATGGTTGGTTGAACCGAAAGCAGAGAAAAAAGAACAGAAATTCCATTGCACTTTCTTATGCTCCAAAAGAAAGGAAATTTATGGCAAAAGATGATAATAAGGTCACCATCGTCAATAAGTTCATCATTGTGAAATGTAATATTGTAGTTTGTCACACAGTGGTGGAGCCACATGGGACTGAAAATTATACTTTTATCTATAGTTATTTAAGATAAATCCAGGTATACCCTTATAGTGCCCCCAAACTTTTTAAAATTATACTTGTGTCTCTATTTTTGTGTAAAAATTTCAACTAATAATGTCTTTAGCTTGTCCACTTAAATGTGTATGCAATTTCACAGTCACTTTTCACCAATTAAAACTTGCAAAACCTTGTCTATTTGCTTTCTACATAACTATTAGTTTAAATTTTTGTTTTAACTTCTGGTCCCACTAAACTAAATTTCTAGCTACTGCCATTGCATATCATACGCAGGAATGGAAGATCTGGAGTCAGAAATTCATTTCATTCTCTGACCTTCCATTAATGAAGGGTGTTTAGGTTTATGTCTCTTATGATTTTAAGCGGTTGAGATTTAGCAGAATCACACTAATTGGGCGTCAATAACTAAAGTAAGACAGTTTCAATCAGATAATGATCATTTAAAATCTTGCCAGATAATGATCATTTAAATCTTGCCCATGAAAACATAAAGAAATGTACCGAGCATCAAACTTAGGCTCTAAGCTATTTCATCACAATATTTGCAACAACAAAAAAAAAAAAAAAGCTATTTCATCACAACATGGAAACACATTTGTTAACTAATTAATGACAAAACTATATAGAAATCAAACCTATCCAACATTACAAGAAAAAAAAAAGTAAATAAGAAAATACCAATCCAAGTTGGTCTTATTAGACCAAAAAGATCGATTAGAGATTTGTGGTAATACTACCGATTTACTACGCATAATTAAATAAGCAATACAGCTTCAATGCGTCTTAAATAAGTTTCAACGTACCAATGGAGTAACTAAAGACAAAGCCATTGCAATTGTAAACTAGAGTTGAAAGTTAGTACAAAAGTTAAAGTGACAAATATGTTACTATAATATCTTTCGAATTTTATTTCTTATTTATGGTTCAATTGTGCTAAATCTTTCCTAGGATCAAAAACATAAATGTTCTTGCTATTTAAGATTTGAAAGCGCAGTGAAGAACAGCTAGTAAAAGTTACTAACAAGTAACAAGAAGTGCCAAGAAAGTTCATTCTTAATTTGAAAAAACGTGCAGTCTAGGTCAATAAATAATATTTAAAGATTGGGTCTTCTTTTACATATAGCCAATAATCGGTCTGCACGGTCAAACTAGTAGTTGAATATTCTATATATATATATATATATATATATATATATATATATTTCATATTTCCTATTGATTAGAGACCATTGACATGTTCAAAGGGGGAATTTTCTATCATAACCGGCTTCAAAAAAACTCAAAATGTCAACAAGATCGGATTGTCACGGTTGTTCTTTGTGATCAGTTACACACCTAAAGCCCCATTTAGCCAAACCAACCGGAATTGGCAAAGAGAGACATGGATCAACAAATAACTAAAAATCATGAACCAAATCAACATATATGTGAGTGAAAAGAAGATCATGATCTATATATTTTACCAGAGAAAAGACTAAAATGGCCTAAGCTTAAAGTTGGAATATTTTTCAAAACAAGATAAGATTCGAGTTTTTGCCTCTAGATTAATAGTTGGTTGATAGTTCAAAACATTTTGTTGGGATTCTGTATTATAATGTGGTTTTAACATATTTTAAGCCTTAAGAACACCTAAATACTCCAATTTCTGTTTTATTATCTGGGGGATAATTCTTTACTAGCTTGTCGACGAAGAGGGACATTGAAAAACAAAAACTGGTAGAGATTTCTACGGCCGGAAAATAACGCAAAAGCCAATGCACTTGCTAGTGAGTTTGAAACGCATATTTTCCATATTGGGGATTTAATTACCTGAATAACACAAAGTCTTTTTTTTTTTTTAATTGTTATTCTCTTGGGCTTTCTAGTACTAGCCTAGGGTGAAAAATGCAATTTTTATTTTTTTTCTCCGGAATTAAACTAAAAAACGTGCACTTGTAAATATTACTACTTAGTGTTGGGCTACGCCTCCAAGGCAAACTAGGCTTAATAATTGAGTAGATAAACATATATATAAAACAGAGCAGCAAATTATCCTTTAGCTTTGTAATTAATCAGGCGGTACGATTTCTTTTCCCCTTTAATAAACTAGGGACGACCAACTGTTGGTACTAGGAAGATTCTTAATTTTCCGGTTCTTATTCTTTTTTTCACATAAGAAGGCAAAGATCATAATTGGTAGAGAGGGGAAAAAAAATGAACGAGTAATCAGCATACCAGGATATTGAATAGGACACAAATATCCCATTTGCCAGTCGCGGCAAAAGCAGGAAAAATCTGTTGCGGTGATATTGTACCCGCATCTCCCACCCGACCTATCGCAATCTCGACACAATTGTAGCAGAGGAAACGTCACCTCAAACCATCCTTGTTTCAAAGCCTCAGTCACTTCCTTCAACCTATCCTCAGGAGAGCTCTCGTAATGATCCTCATCAAGCGCACTCCCATTTATCGGAACTCTTACAGTGCGCCGGCACGATGGCCCTGCAATTGTTGGCAAACTCATCTCGGCCAGCAGGGAATCATTTGCGTAGAAAACAGTCCCTTCTCCACTGCAGGTCAAGGTATGCGGGATTTTCGCAAACCCTGATCCCGGACAGCCGTAGTACAAAGTGAGGTTTTCGACCGTCTCAGGGTAAGTAAAGACGACGCCGTAACTCAAAGCGGTGGGGAAAGATACAAATCTTGGACTGCAAGGACCGTTTTCGAGATCCGCCCACGCGAGCTTCATCGAGTTCGTTCCATTGGATTGGATGATGTTGAAAACGCGGAAGCGAAGATTACTCAGTTGTATATAAGATTCATCGTCTTCGCAGCTAAGCTTGAAGCCCGGGTGACCGCAGAACTCCGGCCTGTCGCCTCCCCAGAAGGGGAAGGAGACGTTCTTGATGTCGCCGCAGTCGTAAGTACTGTTGCCACATATGGTGAACTTCTCGTCGTCTTCGCCACGGGACGACGGGATGTTGGAGCCTATGAAGAAGAAGATGATGATCAAAGATTTCAGGGCTAAGAGTTGCTTGAGATGTGATGAGTTAAAGAATTTCATGGCTAAGCTCTCATTGAGGGTGTGAGAGAGAGGTTAGATTGATGATCAGAATGGCTTGTTTTAAGTTTGCTTTCTTCGTTGCTTTTGTCAATGAAGTGAATGAGACGTCGGAGGAAGAGAGGATTTGTTTTAAAAAAGATAGAATAATCAAAATAAAGAAGATTGTATTGACCAAGACTAGTGCAAAAAAAATAAAAAATTTTGGTTGGCTAGTTAGAATTTTCCCAATTTTCTACGATAGAGAAAGAGATTGGTTGTTGACTTGTAGAAAGACTTCTCCTTGGTTGAAACTGAATTGCAAGGCAGCTTTAATATGTAACCAAATGGGAACAAAATGATTTTTTTTTTAGTAAAAGAAATTATAGTGAATACTCAATTTTTAAAACTTAATATGTACGTTATTATCCAATTTTTTGAAAAATATAACCAACTATCCAAATGATTTAATTACTTACACAGTAGTAAGTGATATTAATTTATTTAATTACTAAAAACATATGCAAGTAATTCATAAATTAACTAAAAACTCAATTTCTTCCAAAATTTAGGTATTTATTTTTATTATTATGTAAATTTTGAGTATTTGCCTACTTCACCCAATTACAAATGCAAAAACACATATAAGAAAACACCACTCAGTTTCCTCGTACATTAGAGGGCTACAGTAGTACATCATATAGAATATAAATAGGAAAATTATAAAAAATAGTCATGTTATTGCTTAGATGATATAAAAATATTATTAATATTTTTATTTATTAAGAAAATAGTCATCAAGTAATTATAGATGATAAAATTCAACCATGCATATGCATATCTTATACTAGAATTATGACTATTTTCTTAATTTTTTAAAATATTAATTAAAATTTAAAAAAAAATATTTTTTAGAATGAACTATGTAGCTAATACATATAAGCAAAATTCTATTTACGTCAATGACGCGTGGCGGTTGTTTCGCGTCAACGTATGTGGGGTTAATTTTATTTTACTCTACGCTAAAATCTTATTTTTAGCAAAAAAACAAAAAACAAAAAACAAAAAAAATAGCTAAAATCTATACAAATTAATAATCTATGAAATTGTTAAATTCTGATCTTTTAAAATTTTAATTAAAAAAAACCTCACAAGGTATTAATAATTATCATGTATATTCCTTTGTAAGTTTATTTCACAATCTTAACTAATTATTATAAATATATATATAAAAAAAAAGAATAAAACTAAGCAATTTTAGAAATTAAGGACTAATTTAAGACATTTTATATTATAATCCGAACACTAAAAATGTGATTGGTCACACAACAATAACATCAAACTCATAGAATATACAAGCCAAATGGACTTGACCAGCAAATTGTAGACATGCTTTTAACCACTAATTCTATAGATATTAAGTAATTAAGCGAAGATGATTAGGATTGTCCTTTTATTTTTTATTTTTAGCTACCAATTGGGTTTTTTTTTTTTTTTTCCTGCAAATAGACAAAAGATGACCCTTCATTGATAGGGACCACAGTGTTATCGGAAACTATTATTTTTTGAGGAGTTGGTGAATTTTATTTGTATCGAAAAGACTAAAAAGATGATTTAATACTATGGTGGAGTGGACTTGATCAACGAAAGAAAGAGACGCACTTTACACGTTATTTGGGTTTGATTTTCGATGAGAACAGAATAGTTTTCCAATTTTTATGTCTCCACTAGAGAAAGACCTATTCAAAAGTTTTGCTCTTTTGGGACGAGTCTCGTGTCCACTTCAACAATGTAAATTACACTTCACCAAAACATAGAAATGTAAAAGTTAAAAAAAAAATGTTAATTGTCAAAGAAATGAGAGCAATTATTGTTCAATTAATTATAGATTGAAATGATATCAATATCAATTCTATAGATAGTATTAAATTGAGCTAATAGATGTTCATGTATGTACTCACAACTGAGAATAAATAAAAATTTAAACCGCACTGAAACCATAAATTCCAACGAACACAACAATTACAAAAGATAATCTACTTTTCAAGTCCAAACTAATTAACCGGATCATGATGGGAAAAAAAAACTTTGTACTCGCTAATTATAAGAACTCCTTTCTTGTCACTATCTATTTCATGATCATTTTAAATCACCTCATTAAATTATTTAATCCATATACGTATCCTTCGCATAAAGAAAAACTCCATTAATATACGCTATACATTTGGGTCAAAGGAAAATAAATGGGTGAAGGAATTTTTGGATGGAAAACAGTTGATATAGTACCTCGTTAACGTTCTTAAAATATATATGCTGTTCTAATTGGTTTGATGAACTAGCGCACAATATTAGAGTGCACCAAAAAAACAAATCAAAATAATTGGATTTTTAGTATAAAAAAAAATTACGACTAATGATCTTTTCAGTCGCAATATATTAAAACTAGTCATTAATATATTTCTAGTTACAAAAATTTCTTCATCATAAATTTGTTGCAACTAAAAGCACTTTTAATTGGTCACAAAAAAAATTGAGTTTCGTGAAAGTTGAAACCAAAACTTTTAGGGGTTACTTCTGTGATGGTTTTTTTTTTTTTATAGGAAATAATTTTGGGTCGATAGATTTATTTTTTTAGTGGGTCCTACATTTTAAAAAGATAAATTTGATAGTTTAAAATTATTTTCTACCACACAAAAAAAACCAACTAAAGAATTTTTCAACTTTTAGTACCAAAAAAGTGAATCTAACGGTCTAAAATTGTTTCCCACCACAAAAAAAATCCATCACAGAAGTACCCTTTTTTTGTAACGAAAAATCGTAATTTTTTTTTCTTTTTTTGGTAACGGTGGGTAAAAATATAGAATTTAGAGAATCTGAACACCAATCATTAAAGGGTCAGTTAAGTAATTTGTCATTTTAACGGTAAAGTTTGAAGTATTTAGCCATAATTTCATAAAATTAAGGATTTATCCATAACATGTAACACTTTAAGTTACATGTAATATATATACGTGTAAAAAGTGTAACATGATGTAATGTTACATGTAACATAAAATGTAACACATGTAACAGTATATGTAATGTTATACTTTTACACTTATATATGTTACATGTTATGGCTAAATCTTTAATTTCGACATTTTAGGGCTAAATCCTAAAAAATTATCCAAAAATTTGGTTAAATGCCTAAAAAACTCATCACTAAATATGTAAATTAAAACATTTTTTCCTCTCAAGTCAATATTTCTAGATTGTACAGCTACACAATCATAATTCATATATTTAAGTAAAATAATAATAATCTGACTGATGAGATGTATTTATTTATTAATTACAAGACACAACAATATAATAATATATATTGTCACAATATATTATTTTAGATTATGTGTTTATATATATATATATATATATATTATATCAAACAAATAATTATCACATCATTTTAGATTTTTTTTACTAAAACTTTTAGCTATCGGTTAACTTTGATTTCTAAAATTCAAGTCCTCATTAAAACATATATATATATATATATATATAACAAAGATATGCATGGCTGATGGCTATATGCATAGCAGCATATATGTAACCCCTAACTAAGCGACATTGCTTTCATTATGAGGTATGCTATGTCATCAAAGATATACATGCATGTCACTACTCACTAAAAGCACATGGACCAGCTTCAAAGCTGTTTGACGGAATAATATTCATAACACGTCAGTACAATATAAAAAACTTTTATGTAGTACAATGTAACTAGCTACTAGCTAGTAACATTGAGTTCATTAATCACAGCAAAAACATTGAGTTCATTTTTTTTTTTAACATTGAGTTCATTAATTGCTAACAAAAGTCACTATTTTTTTTTCTTCCAAAAAGTCACTATTTTTAAAATTTTAATTTCGAAAAAAACCAAGTAAAACTTCTTGTGCTTTACTATGATATATATATATATATATATAAAAGAAAAAACATTCTATTTATCAAAACAAATTATAAACATAGAGAAATGGATATTGGCGTCATTTGACAACAAGCTTAAACAAAAATAATGAAAATTGATTTATGTATAACAAGTCGTAAAAAAGATTGTCATTGTTTTTGATAAATATTGATTTTTTTTTTTTGCTGGGATAAATATTGAAAATTGATTATGTATAACAAGTCCTAAAAATTATTGGCATTGTTTTTGACAAAATTGTACATTTCATTCCATAAAAATTTCATGCAAAGGTACACTGATATACATTTTTTAAACATATGCACTTAAGTGTATTTATGATCTATTTTTGAGAGAATAAGGGGAGGGGATAACAGATAATTTGAAGAGTGTCTTATTTGATATACCACCAATAATTTATGATATATATATATATATATATATATATATTAATTTTTATTCCTTTGTGCATGTAGTAATAATAAGGGTAGAATTAAAAGAGTAATTACAAAGGGTATAATATGTAAAAAAAAAAACTAAATAAATAAGCATTTGTTAAAATCTGTCGGTTTATAATTAATTATCAACAGTTTATCTAAATATTATATATAGGAAAATTTTGAAAAGGGCCCTTTTTTCTAACACACTATTAATTTGACAATCACAATCCTAGAACCAAAAAGAGAGGGCAAGATAGGTAAGTTGTGTAATCACACACCGTCTGGATAAGATAAAGGACTAGTGTAATAGTTCCAAGTCTGTGTAGGTATAGGACTGTACAGTTAAGGTACTCTGAGACCGTGTAAGTATGGGACTGTACGGTTAAATAGCTCTTAAAATATTTAATGGTATTACCTATACTAATAAGATGCATCTTCTTTTCGTTAGTCCATGACTCGAGAACTCCACAGTTAAACGTGCTTGACTTGGAGTAATCGGGGATGAGTGACCTCCTGTGAAGTTTTCAAGAGAAGCGTGCGAGTGAGTTAAAGCACACTAAAAAGACTCGTGTTGGTATATAGAGCCAGTCATTGATCTAGAATGCAGCCCTTACAATTGGTATCAGAGCCTTGACCCAGCCAGAAGTGTAGACGACGGCCGAGGAGGACGTCGGGCCCCCAAAAAGATGGGTGATTGTGATAATCACAATCCCTTGAGCCAAAAAGAGAGGGAAAGATAGGGTAAGCTGTGCGATTCCGCACCGCCTCGTAAGGTAAATGACTAGTGTAATAGTTTCAAGACTGTGCAGGTATGTGACTATACAGTTAAATGCGCTTGACCTGGAGTACTTAGAGATGGGTGACCTTTTATAGGAAGTTTTCAGAGGAAGCATGCGAGTGAGACAAAGCAAGCTGAAAAGACTCATGTTGGTCCATAGGAGAAGTATGCAAGTGGGGACAAAGCACGCTAAAAAAACTCGAGTTGGTTTGTAGGGCTATTCGTTGATCCGGTAAGCAACACTTACAATTAATTTTTATCTTTATTACTATTTTACTATATAATATAGAAATTAAAAGAACATAAGCATAAATTATAAAGGGAGATTTTGATAAATGCCCATTTATTTACATACTGTTAATCTATTTCTCTTGTGTTATACTTTTAATTTCTACTCTTATTTTTATACTTGTTGTTAGTGGTTTTTCGCCCTCGGTCGTAGCTCCGGGGGCGGAGTCCCCGGAGAGCGATTACCTCGGGCTTATGCCCCTATCTTGCCAGCGAAAGGATGCCACGTCACCACTGAGGTTTCCCCCGAAAGCAGAGTGAGCAGGAGAAGCATCACCGAAGGTGATGTCGATTGTGAGAAGACCCTCGAAGAGGAATCAACGGACAAGGGATCGGCAGAGAAGAAGGCCGCAGACCCTCGGAGATGGTCCACACCCGCAAAGCTAGCCTCGGAGAGGAAGCAAGGACTCCATGAGAGACTGAGGGCTCGGCCCGCGAAGCTGACGACCCCCGCTCGAAGATGAAGTCCGCGCGCGGTAGTTTAGGCCTTACTTTTTGTGACAGTCGGGCATCCTCGATTGTAGGATGTCTGACAAACACTGTAGATAGCCCGTTTCCAACGTACGTCAGTAATTAGTTGGTAACCCACTTCCATAATTTAAGGGATTATGGGCGACTGTGTTTTAGGTCACCTAATCCCGGATTTCAAGAGATGGAATGTCACAGACCCATACTCGACCTCTCCTCTCTCCTGTCCTGTAAAAGGAAAGGAAGATGGAGGGAGAGGGGGTTGAAAAAGTTATTAACCGAACTCTTTGTAAGAAATTCACCGAGAAAATACCAGAAAAGTGAAAGTAGGTTATTACTCCGTAGGAGGGCCGAACCACTGTAAAATCTCCTGTATTTTTACTTTTCTGGCTAACTTTTCTGTTTCATTGCCGTATCACAAACTAGAGGTACGGATCACGGTGTTGGTTTAAATTTCAGACCAACAATACTATAAACATAGAGTATAAACCAAGTAAGCATATCACTTAGAGTATAAATTATTAAGTTAAGTTAATTTTGTAATTATCCCAATTATTTATTATTTATTCTTGACAGTTGACCAAGATATTCTTGAAATTATCTATTTTAGAATACACCGTTGATATGAGTTCGGCCCAACATTAAAATTGGTTAGCTAATTTGTGGACTAGGCAAATACAACCTTTGGGCTTAAAATTAATATTGAGAAATTTTGAAATATGTCACTCCTAAGCAAAATGTTTTTGAAAATTACCACTCTACGAACAACATTACAGTCAACGCCATTCTTTAGCATTGTCTCTCTTTTAGAAATGACGAAGATAAGAAGAAGAGTGAAATAGTAATTTATTAATGATATAATGGGATAGAGTTTGTAATTTGTCCATTTTATAGCATAAATTACAAACTTGAATTTAAAAGATAGCATTAGATCAAATTTTCTCTAAAATATAGAGCTAACCAAATAAAGATGATACGGGACTATCGGCAAATTAATATAAAGAGAAATGCTAAATAACTAGAAATTTTTGTCACTAAGTACCCTTACTCAACCAAACTATATATATGCACCTCCATAATGCACACTATAATTAAAATCTGAGACTTCAATCTTCATGTTGAAAGACTTTTTTCACCGAACTAACTCTCGGAATTTGGAATCTCGAAGTTTTAATTCAAAGATATTTAAAAATAATAATTTTTTGTGTCTCGGAAAAGAGGGAGATATAAAGAAGATTGACGTTGAGGTTGCTATTATGATTTGCTCCCTTAAAGAGTTAAGAACTAAGAAATTTAGCTAAATCTAACGTTACTTAATAACTATACTTCTATCAAAACTTTAGGAATAATTATAAAAATAAGAAAAATGCTACTTGACCAAAAAAATTGTTCATCAAAATTAGCGAAAAAACTTTTAGACATTTTTTTTTCTTGGAAAGTATCACCAGTCTGTAGTTTTTTTTTTTTTTTAAATCCTATGAAATGACTATATTATCCGTGGTATAAACTATATTAATCTTTTATAAAGTGTACGTAAAGAATAAAATAAATAGAATTAAAAAAAGGCATTTACTATTGTGAATACTTATACCGGTGAAGTCAAAGGTATTAAAGCACAGAAAATTCAACAGCATTAAAAAGAGAGAGTGAGAGAGAGAGAGAGAGAAACATACTTGGAGAAGAACTGTTGAATTCTTCAGGAGTCGCCGCCGGCACTGTATTCGGCCCTTCAGAACTCGGTTGATCATGGATATCAACACATCTCCATTGATTATTAGCCATGCGATGATGACCCGAACAGAAACACTTGAACACGTTCGCAGTAGTGGAGTCAAACCCACATCTCCCACCGGAGTCAACGCAGTCTCTGCACTTGTCCTCGTCCATGGTTGTCCATTGAACCTCAAACCCTGCTTTCAAAACCTCGCCCACATCGGATACACGATTTCTCTGTAGCTTCTCCTTCAGCACAGGAACATCAATCCTGGTCTTGCACGCCAACGACCACGGATGTTCGTCTATCGGGTCCGATGGCACCAGATAAGCCGAGCGAGGAACGCCATTTATTGGGCAATCGAAGCTCCAAGGATCAAAAATCTTAGCCTTGTCACAGTCGTATAGCAAAGTCATGAGTTGATCTTTCGGAGTGTATTTGAAGGGAGTGGATTCGAACGTGGTGTTGGTGAAGGTTTTGGGGCAGATTGTTTCTGAGAAATCCGATCTAGCCAGTTTTAGAATCCGAGCTTTCGGGTCGTGATCGAGGACAAGAAACTTCTGGGAATCTTTCACGGTTAACACGGGGTCGTCGTCATTGCCCGATGGGCAATCGAGGACGAACTCCGGGTGTCCGCAGTATTCGGGTTTGGATTTTTCCCGGAAAGGGTAGGAAAGTTGCTTGAATTTCCCGCAATCGAACGGCTGGCAGGTTGAGAACCGGTCGTCATCGCCGTGGACTGACTGCGTTAGGAAGAGGACTAGTAGGGTTTGGAAAAGAAGATTCATTCAGAGAGATTTAGTGATGAGTTTTGATTGTAAATTGTAATGAGAGAGCTATAACTTTTCCCAAAAAAAAAAAAAAAAAGAGAGAGAGAGAGAGCTATAACTGTTTGGGTTGGCTTTGCTTGGGATTGAATGAAGAGAGATTAAATTTAGTGATTGCAACAGTTTTTTTTTTTTCTTCCTTTTATTTTCCTATAATTAAGCTTTTTTTCCTATAATTAAGCTTGTTGGTAGTGGATGAAAAGAGAATTGATTGGAATGCACTAAAAGACGTGCCATGAAATACAGAGGAGATGTACCTATCAAAGACTGGATATGTTTTAGGAGCATAGAATTTTCTTTTGTCGTGCTATGTGGTTTTTGAGAGTATTATTATTAGAGAGAATCTAATTTCTAACCCCTTATTTAAATCAAAAGAAATTGTAGTAAACATCTAATTTGTAACACATGACATGATCTAAATAAATACTCATTTTAACTAATTAAAACAAAAAAAACAAAAAAACAAAATGCTTAACCCTATGTTTGTCCCCACCATTCTACCCATGTTTGCCCCCACCATTACTGTAATGCCAGTAATTATGAATTGACCAATTAGTTACTCAATTACTTAAAAAATTTGAATATTTATTTTATTAATTTTTATCAGCATTGACGCCGAGTTAGTTGTTCCATATGGAATTTTGGGTTTGTTTGAAGTTGAACTATTGCTTTCATGATTACTTAATCCTTTCTACCAAAATTTCCAGGAAATATATGTGTGTACTTTGCCTAGTCTTGGTAGTTTGTTGATGGTGATGACATATTGTGATATAAACTAAAAAGTTCGACTATTCAAGAGTTTTTTTTTTTTTTTTCCTGATGAGAGTTGACCGATATTTGTAATTATCTTTCAAAAATGAGTTTATTATATTTATTTTCCTTCTTAAAAAAAATACTAAAGGAAAAAAGCCAATTACTTTTCGTTAGGAAACTGTCCCTGTCGTGATTATTGTTGAGAATTGATGTTGTTTGTTTAATCCATAATTAATGATTTAAATTGACTGAAAACTTGTCTTTCCAATTCTTCTCACGAGCCTTCTCATATTCTTATCACCAGAATCACACTCTTTTTTCTTTGTTTTTTTTTTTATTTGGGCTATTATTCGAAAGAGTTTTTTAGACATTTAACCAAATTTTTGGATAATTTTTTAGGATTTAGTCATAATTTTACGAAATTAGGGATTTAGCCATAAAATGTAACATTTTTTGTTTTATGAAACATATATACGTGTAAAAGTATAACATTTTATATTACATGTTACATTTATTGTTACATTTTTTACACGTATATATGTTATATATTACAAAAAATATTATATGCCATGGCTAAATCCGTAATTTCGTGAAATTATGGCTAAATCCTTCAAATTTTACCTTTCAAATGACTAATTGCTTAACTGACCCGATTCGAAAATTATGTAACTTTTGTGTTTCGTTAAAATTTCACTATGAGTTTTCACAATGCAAATTTTATCATTCAAGTTTTCAAATTGAACAAAAAAAATTATATCTTACTTTAACTTTGAAAAAAATGTATAAAATTTTCATATTATAATATGATTTTCTTGTTATTCTATTAGAATAGTCTACCATATGCTAAAATATTTTAATATTTTAGAAAAAGACAATACGTTTTTATCAATAAAAACTCCGAATGAAATATTGTAACCAAACAGATAGGTAAATTATTGTATATACTAAAATCACAAAGAAGGAATGTGAAATTTTGATAAATTACATGGATACTCATAACATTGGGTCAGTTAAGAATTTAGCCATTTTACAATCTATGTTTTAAAGATATAGCCCACGTTTTGAAAAATTAGCAAAATAGCCATCAGGTCAACATCTAAAAATCTATGACTAAAGAAATAAAATTTGTGACTAAATAAATAAAATACACAGTCATAAAATTTGTGACTATTGTCACAAAATTTCAGAAAATTTGAAATAAACACAATAAAAAATTTAAACATCCATTAACAAAATAACCAACTCACAAATAAATGATTGCCTATACAACCAATTTCATAAAACTTATTACTAAATAAAAAATATCTTATAAATAGCAAAAAAATATGCAACCAAAGAAGTCACAAATTTCATGACTAGAGACACAAAATTTTAGACAATATTGTCTGTAACAAACAACAAAAACAGAATTCAAAAAAGTTGTGACTGCAGTCTCAAAAATCTAGACGCGAATGTATGACTACTTTGCTAATAAAAGCAAACATATGCTAATTGTTAAAAACATATATAAAAATATGGCTATTTATTTAAAAAACCGCATAACATTTTCTCTATGTGCATTTAGGAAAATTGGCACCACGAAAACTCAAGTCAATCTAGTACCTTTGTGAGTTGCGATCCTCAAGAAAAAGAGCATTGTTGTCATTAGGTTGTTCAAATAAACTACAAAAATAATCAAATCAATATCTACATTATTTACTTGTAAAAGCATCTCCGATGTAATGTAAAATTTGTGTGTTAATATTAAAATTTGGCATTTTAGCATAAATAGATATTCTCTAATATAATGTTAAATTTGATATTAAATTTATCAAATGCTATACATAGTGTTAAATTTGGTACTAAATATTATATAATACTAAAAATTTTATATTTGAAGTAGAACATTGGTCAATTTTTAGGCATTTAATTAAAAATTAATATTATACATAAAAAAATTTCCTCTTATCAGGAAGTTATTATGATTATTTGTAGTCTTATTTACAATTGGTTAACATCAGCTACTTTTATTGATTTTTACAACTAAAAAATAATAAAATAACAAAATAGCATTTGTGCATTGGAGCATCAAATGTCAAATATAATATTTTTATATTTTTGAGCGTCAAATTAATTTGAAATTGGCATTGACATTTGTATTGAAGATGGTCTAAGTGTAGATTTTTTTACAATAGTGAAGAAAATGTCTATGCTATTTTTGGATTCTCCTTATGCTAGATCTCTTTGAAGAAGTTTGGAGCAATTATTTCAGATTTTATTATTACCTCTCTCAAAGCTAGATATTTAGTCCTCACATTAAGAAATATGGAAGCGGTGGTTATTATGCTTCTTTGAGCACTATGGTATGCGAGAAACAAGCTGGTTTTTGAAGATGACAAAATCCATTACAAGGTGAAGCGCCATTCGTGAGGCTTATGGTATATGGAAAGAATCGATTCATAATGTTTAGCACATATAGAGAGAACTTGGGTTAAAAACTTAAAATGTACCATTGTCGGTTTAACACATAGAGAACTTGGGTTAACAAGTTGTGGTATAGTTTTCAAAATTGCAGTGGCTTTGTGATCAAGGGGTGTTGTTCTTTTTCCCGTTTGGATTCAATTTATGATTAAATTATGGGAACTACTTTTGCTAGATAAACCTTGGGATTAAATATGATTCCATTTATGTAATTCGTGCATTCAACAACCACAATATCTTATTTTTCTTATTGGAAACTTAGGAACAAATGGATTCTGGCTCTCTCACTTTCTAAGTTGTTATACGTTTAATTTTATCA
This sequence comes from Boehmeria nivea var. tenacissima, assembly GCA_018132145.1. Lineage (NCBI taxonomy): Eukaryota > Viridiplantae > Streptophyta > Magnoliopsida > Rosales > Urticaceae > Boehmeria > Boehmeria nivea. The sequence continues at coordinate 8,980,810 of CM030882.1, forward strand.
TATTTTTTCAAGAATGTAATAATTTATTTGTACATAAACTGAAAAAACTGCATTCTCCCAATCTTCTCCTCCACGGTGGTCTGGTGCCACTGCTTTCATCACTGGTGCTCTTGTTGGGAATATGTCCATATCTCTTATTATAGGATCAGCTAGCACTACAACAATCTGCATTATCATGCACAATGGATGCCGATACTCCACACGATCAAAAACACAAAAGGTCGCTGATTTTATGGTCGTGGATATCTCTGTTTTTTGTAATGCAGTTTCAAGACCCGATTTTCATTTTATCATTGGTAGGTTTTCCCATATGGTTTTCTGCTAAGGTTTTTTTAATGAGGTCTGATTGCTTAATGATCTTGAAAAATGTGAGTTTCGGATATAGTCTTTGGAAGGCATTCTTTTGAGTTTGTTTTTATTTTTTATTTTAGTTTGGAGTGTTCATTTTTTGTTATTCCAGTATTCTTTCTTGAACATTGTAATTTTCTTATTTAATTGATAATATTGGGCTTCGCGTTAGAGGAGTTGGTTGCAAAAGATTAACCTAACTCGTTAGTTTCATTTGATTCAGACGTGTGTCAATATTATTAAGATGCATTCTTTAAAATATATTTTAATTTTTCAAAACATATATTAAGATTATTTTTATATAAAAAAAAATCTATTATCTTGGGTACTTCTGCCATGGGAATCGAAATAAAAACCCACTGATGAGAAATGATATTGATTGGATGCTATTTGAAAATGTTAAAAAAAAAAATATACACCTTACCACACGTGATTGTTATTTTAAATATTATTAAAAAATCTCTCATTCTCCTTCTCTCTCCCCTCCTTCCCGAACCCAACAAACTTATCATCAAACCAGCCAAATTTATCAAATCTAAACCCATCGTCACTAAAAAAAAAAACAAAATAAAAAAGAGAAGAAAATCCTAGAAAACTAAAGAGAAAATCAATTTTTTGCCAAACTACATAAAAGAAAGAAAACCCTTCTTACCACTATCTGCAAATAATAGTATTTTGCTCTTATGTTCAGTGAGTTAAAACCCATTCCTACCACTTTTGCAAAGTTAAAAGGAAAGAGAAAAAGAAAATCCAAGTCTTCCACTGTCGCACACTCGGCGATGGAGGACCAACCCTCTGCCAACTCAATTGCTCTAGAAATGACACCACCACCGGCTTGCCAACCTTCCTGCTCGATGGTGACTCCGCCGTTGACGACGACGTCACCTCTCGATGTTGGCAGTGTTAGAGGACCAGAGTCGTGAGCTCCACACGACGTACTCGCTGTAGTTCCTCGACCAAAGAAACCAACACGAGCTTATATTGGTATCCAACTATGGCATCATCGGAGATGTTGAAGGGGCGGCAGCCATTATTATGACCTGGGTGTGTGGAAGAGAAGATAAAGAGGAAAAAAAATAAAAGAAGGAAAAAAATGTTAGATGCGGTAATGCGCAGAGTAGCTCGTGTGTGTCCCTTTCAATGACCAATTATATTGTTTAAAATAGTACCCATCTATGTGTTTTTTTACTAGTTCCCAACAGAGAAGTTTCCATTATCTTTATAATTTTATTAGGATTGATGACCTTACTTTAATTTATACCGTAATTTTAGGGTAACTTAGACACGAAAAGGATAGAATCAATATTGGCTAAAAAATGGATTTCTCAAAATTTTCCTTTCCAAATTGTATAAATCTAAAGAGTCGTTTGACAAATGATTTTGATCACAAAAATTTATATTAATATTCTTACTAAATACCAATAATTGTTTGACAAAAATTAATTTAAATAACTTAAGCATTAAATTTTTTTATTACAGTAAAAAGTATTTTTTTCAAATTCCCAATTTGATTTTTTTTTCTCTAACATCTCAATTCAATATATGTAATATTTCTTACAAATTCAACTGCACTTTTTTTTTTTCCTTTTACTTTCTGAAATTACCTCCAATTCCCTATTTCATCTTATTTATTCCATACGTGGGACAAAATAACGTATATACGTTCGCAAGCCCAAGTATAATAATAGCCCACAAAGTGATACAAGTACATATTTGAACTTTGGAACTTCGCAAGAAATAAGCGTATTTATTGGTCTCTTGGCAGAGTCCAAAGTATATTTCAACCCTAAACCACATAGACATAGTAAGGCAGTATATTTAACCAAGAATTCAAGCATTTGCATTGCATGGCAACTAGAAACATAAAAGATACAAAAAAAAAAAAAAAAACAAGTCCCGTAGCCAGATATTCATTCTGATCTAAAACTCTTCACTATGATATGTCATGTCTTAACCATCCTTAATCAGTTCTCGTTTACTATTTCAATCGATTATCAAATATCGTTGCAAATGGTTTCTCTCGCCAATAAATTATTAGGTTAGTTTGTCTATTACAAGATAAGATTAACAAATGGGAGCATTTTCTTCCACATGAAACATTTTACTAAGAACAATTTTAGGGCTATTAGGGAAGTTTAGAAAAATTTCATTTTATTCAATTTTTTAATTTATCTGCGCATTTTATTATCACGAGTAGTCAAAGAAGAAAACGCCTTGATGGTAAACATAAATTTAAAATGAAAATAATAAAAATAAAAACTCAAAAGTGGCATTTGTTTTAAGAAGGGGGATTTTGAGGAATGCCCATATTTTGATCCATTAATAATTTATACACATTTTGAATCGTAATATTAATTTATGTCCCAAAGTTTACACTATAAACATAGAGTAGAAACAATTAAAGGGAGCACATCACTGCGCAACACAATTTTTCAAGGTTACGCAGCAAGGTTGGGGTCAAGGTTAGGCGGCTGTTGCAAACCCAAATGTACGACGCATCGGGTTGGCAATCCCTGGTGCAACGCGCGTGCCTAGCGCATTGCATTGTTTCTCCTTGCAAAGCCAGTGCAGCTGTTGCAAACCCACGTTCATGACGCACGTTTTGGCAGCCCTTGGTGCGACGTGCGTGCCTAGCACATCGCGTCGTTTCTTCTTGCAAAGACAGTGCAGCTGTTGCAAACCCACGTGCACGATGCACAGGTTGGCAGTCCCTGGTGCGACGCGCATGCCTAGCGCATCGCGTCCTTTGTCCTTGCAAAGCCAGTGTGGCTGTTGCAAACCCATGTGCACGACGCACGGGTTGGCAGTCCCTGGTGCGACGCGTGCGCCTAGCGCATCGCGTCGTTTCTCCTCGCAAAGCCAGTGCTGCTGTTGCAAATCAACGTGCATGATGCGCGGGTTGGCCGCCCCTGGTGCGATGTGCGTGCCTAGCGCATCGCATCGTTTCTTCTTCCAAAGCCAGTGCGGTTATTGCAAACCCACGTGCACGACGCACGGGTTACCAGTCCTTGGTGCGATGAGCATGCCTAGCGCATCGCGTCCTTTGTCCTTGCAAAGCCAGTGTGGCTGTTGCAAACCCACATGCACGACGCATCGGGTTGGCAGTCCCTGGTGCAACTCGCGTGCCTAGCGCACCGCGTCGTTCTCTAACATGTTTTCTTTTGCTTATTTCAAATCTTATCTATATTATTTCGAGATTCAACTCCTTGTTCGCCTCATTGGGGGGCTCGACTTATGGCACTAATGTGTATATCTATTTGGTTGTCGTAGTATGAGATTTATCTCTTGGCACTTCTGGGATTCTCTCAACTTTCAACTATTATTCGACATATTTTTGGAGCTATATTTATATGGGGCTTCTCGACATACATTAGCCACTTCTTCGAATGATCTTTTGGCTTCTATTATAATATTTGGAGTTTCTCATTCACAGCTCGAGTATTTTATCCATTGTAATGGAATCATATTAATAATGGATCTCTCAATATATTGGTGTTCTTTACCTCATTATTGGTCTTCTCTTGGGTTCATTCAGAAGAGCTATTGTTATCAACATTCTGGTATTCTCTTGAAAAAAGTTAAAGAAGGAATCATTATGATCAATTAGGAGCGCTTGTTACTACTCTTCAGCCGAGTAAACTCGACTAAAGAGTGGGGGCCGGGCTTACTGTTGGGTCGGGATTTCACCCCACTACTTTAGGGAGCCTAGGTGGCATGATCTGTTGAAGTATAATTTAAATGAGTATTTATCTCATTTAAACTGGATATCTATTTTATTTTAAAAGGATGATTATCTTTATCAGAATTTCAAATCAGGAAGATAAATCTTATCATAATCTACTGCTCACTCTATAAATACCCCTACCAAGTCTCACAACTGGAGGGAGCACACAAAAAACGGTATCACATCGATAGGCTCTAACTCTAATCCTTCTTTTCTTTATCACTTGGAATATAGCCAACACGCTTTGACCAAGGCAAAGCGTTACTAACTAATCTTTTTTGCAGGACCGCCTAGCAATGTATTGTTTTGCAGCGACGATTATGTGACCACGAGCCTCTCAATAAATAAATTCTTGATTGTAGATTCCGGGCATCTACAGCTACCCCCATCTCTTTTCTTTTCAGGCTTTATCATAAAGTACAATTAGCCTTTAGCTTTCTTCGTTGTGGTTTATATCACAATTAATTGAGATATAGTTTCATGAAACTACATTAATGTGGGTTTTTTTTTTTCCATCACATTGGACAGTTTCTGGTAGATGATTGTGAGCCAGTTGGGAAATGAGAGAGAGGAAGAAAAAAAAAAATTGTTTTATTTCATTTTACTTTTGGTATATTTTTGTTTTATTCGAAGGATAATTTAGTTATATTTGAAAAAAATTTAGCATCAGTCAACGCAAAAAATTATTTTTATATAAATTTGAAAAACAGAATGAATATTTTTAAATTATAAAAAATACGGTGATGAAATTAGATTTTCGATAAAACACGGGGATTATTTAAGAATTTTTTCTATATTAACATATATTTTGACAAGAAAAACGACACAAGCAAAAAAGTTTGAGCAGGCAAAAAAGTTTGATCATGCAATATTAGATTCGACTATGAGGCAGTTTTTATCACTTGAACAAAAAATAGTAGATCGTCAAAACAATTTTGTCAGGTTAGGCAAGGTATAGCTTAAAATGGAGACTTTCGCGAAGGCTAAGTAGTCTTTTAAATTTTGTGATCGATTACCTAATTATATGCCTATTTAGGGTATATATACTTTGACATTATATTCGAGAATGTTTTTTTTTTTTTTGTTTTGCTAAAATATTAAATTTTAGCATTAAAGATGCTATATAATTTTCTTAGCTCATGTTACCGATTCAATTGTTGGTCAACGATTAGCTTAGTGAGAATGACACATATAGTTAAGGAGTTTTTTTTTTTTTTTTTTCTCTGAACATATAGCTAAGGAGTTGATTAGCGAACATGATAACTATGATTTTTATACGGAGGAATTGTAAGTATTAGGATCTATTGTTCGATGAACCGAGCCATGAAATCATTAGATCATGTTTAATTTGAAGATTTTTAGAGATATTATGTCAATTTTGGTTTTTTTTTTTTTTTTTTTTGGGCTATGAATGTCAATTTAGGTTTCAGTGTATACAATTGGTGGCAATACTCATATACGTCCCAGGCTTTATAATGCTCATGAAACATCTATAACCTTATATATATACTAGTTCTCAAACACGCATATAGCGCTTGTTCGTATAATTTATTTATCCAACCCGTGCAAAAAAATTTAACAACATTATCCTTGTGTTTGGAAAAACCATTTTGGTCATTTTTGATCATTCTAAATGGTTTGAAAAATAGTTTGACTTTGCAAATTTCGAGGTGGTATAAATGGTTGAGATTTAAAGATATTGTATAGGGATTTGAAAAGTTGAAAAAAATAGTTGAAAAAATTGGAATAGAATAGAATGGTTTGGAGGATTGAAAAAGTGAAAAAAATAGAATGGGTAGAATGAGTGGGGCAAACGGGGGGGGGGGGGGGGGGGGGGGGGGGGGGGGGGGTAAGGGGGTAAATATATGAAGAATTTTATAATTTTATCAAATATTTCAAAATAAAAATTTAAAAGGTCAAATAAAAGTAAAAATATAACAATATTTGCACTGAAAGTATAAGACAATGGATATCAAAAGATAAAGAAAAAAAATTAAATCTAAATATGGTAAGAATTCTTTTTCTTTTTAAGATTACCACAGTAAAAAAAAAGGTTTAAATAATTAGAACAAAAAAAATTAAAAAGTAAGAAAGAGAATAATAATTTGTAAAAAAGTCCCTCATAATTTGCTAAAAAGCCTCTAAAAGTTTGCCCAAAAGCCCTCAAAACATTTTGCAAAAAAAAGTCTAAAAGAAAAAAAAAACATTTGGGGACGCCGCGGGGGACACACGTGTGTCCATTGAGTGCGTGTATTACACACGCCTGAGCCGGAAAATAAAAAAAAAATTAGGGGAGAAAATGAAAAAACAAATCGATCAAAATGCACATTTTGGTCAAGCAACTCACACTTATATATATTAAGGATATATACACACCTATCAATTTAATCCAAAATTCTTTCCTAAAAAGGTTTTCGAATTTTTATCTAGCTTCTAAACAAGCATGCAAATATGGGTAATCCGGACGTTACCCGAAAAAAAAATTCGGGTAAAGTCCAAATAAATACCCGCTCTTCCCTTCTTCTTTTTTTTCCGGGTAATTACCCGCCGGGTAATTTTTGGGTAATTACCCGGATTTTGGTTGTTTTTTTTTTTTCAAATTTTATTCAGACCCCGCCTCCTCACTCCCCAGAGCCCGCTTCCTCAGACCCCGTATTGTCATGCTTACCCAGACACCGACCTCCCCAGACAGCAGACCCCACCTCCCAGACCCCGTATTTTCATGCTTACCCGTAACTCTTTCCGGAGAATTTTCGGATAGTACATGGTTTTTAGCCGGCGGGTAAAATCGAGTATTACCCAGAAATTCCCCGATTTTTTCGGTCGAGGAAAAGAAACGGGGAAATCCCTGCTCCAAATTTGTATGCTTACTCTAAATATCTAACGCTTGCTAGAAGACCAAACCGTTTGTTTAAGCAAAAAATACATTTTTAAAAAAGAGTTCAAGAATAAATATGAACTGATAATAAATTCATCTGTGCCAACCACGTTTTGATTTTTCCTTGAGAGATCTTTTCATCAACACCCTGATCTAGAATAATCCTATATAAAAGCGTATAAAATTATTCACAAAAACGTATTCTAGTTTAGTTTAGTTTAGTTTATTTATTTGTTAATTTTAGGCTTAATTGCACCGGTGCACCCTGAACTATACGTGTTGAGACACTTTGGTACCTAATCTTTTTTTTCTGTGGCAATTCGCACCCTAAACTTAAAAAACCGTTGCAATGTGGCCCAAATTAGTAACGACCGTTAAATTTTAAGCAGATTTCCGATGTCGCTCTCACATTAGCCTTTCTATAGTGGGTATTTTAGTCATTTTTTAAAAATAAATGTAATTTATTCATCTTTTAATCTTAAAAAATAAACAATAAAAAATAAAGAAATTGAAAAGCAAACCACCATTTTATATCGTGCATCAGAATTCCAAATCTCCTTTACATGATCAATAGACATACCTCTTATTTGTTGCTACTAAAAAACGTGTTTTAGTTCACTAGCTATACCATATATGATATAACTACTCAAACACTAAAAAAAAACAAAAAACAAAAACAAAAAAACAAAACAAAAAACAAAACAAAACAAACAAAAATAAAACAAAAACAAAAACAAAACTTCAACTTGGACAACATGATGATCAACTAGCAAAAAATGAAGAAAATCAATTCTAAGATATCACGAAAATTGCAAATGCAAGGCAACTTTAATTAATATTTTTGGTATTTTATAATAAAAACTGAAAATGAAAAAGAAAAAAAAAAAAAAAAAAGAGGGCATTGACCATTTCATAGAACTTTAGTCAATGAAACTAAAATATATATGTATGTTTGCATATAAATGAAAACCACATTTTACTGTAAAAATATGATTTAAATTTGACTTTCTATTAGTGTAATTATTGTAAAAACATGATTTGAACTTTTTTTTGTTTGAATTGCAATCCAAACAACCCAATTTCGATACCTTTTTACTCACTTTTTTGTTAGCCTAGAGAAATAACAAAATCAGTACTTTGTTTTTATTAGTACATAAATAAAGATTATTTTTATTTGAAATTAGCCAATTTTATGTAATTATACTAATTGCCATAATAATGTTGTGATAATTATACGCAATTATCAAGAAAATATACGCTCACCCATTTTTTAGGAGTCTATTTGATTTTTGGCTCTAATCTAGTCAGTAAAATAAACGTATGAAGGCGGAATCGCATTATGATACAGTCAAGAAAGTGGCTGATTCTTTACTTAATGAAAATATTAATTATTTTCTTAAAATATCAAAATGACTATTTACTCAATTTTTTCTTATTTTTTTTAAGAAAATGCTAGACATACCAACTATTTTACCAATTTTTTAATACCAACCTATGTGGTAATTGATATGTAATGTTTTGATTGGCTAAATATCAAATCATCTTACCAAGGTGATAAGCACTCACCAATAATCATATGACACATGAGTTTGTATTTAAAAAGTTAGTAAAAATATTGGTATGTGTAGCATTGCTCTTTTTTTTATAATCCCTTTTATTTATAAATTGCTGAAAGATTTTAAGTGTTTAAAAATAGTTAGTTCGTATGATCAAAGATAATGCTAAGTAATAAATAATCTAAACGTGAAAATCGTGGCACCGATAGATAGTTTGGGTGGTACAAGTCATATAATATCAATATTGAAATCATATGTTCAAATCCAGTAGTCTACAAGTTCTCATAAAGGAGATTAAGTTCTTTAAGCGTTTTCATATGTAATTATATATATTGTTTAAGAAAAACATAAAAATAGTGATATTATATGTATTGTAAAAAAAAAATGTGAAAATCGTGGTTTTCTCCGGGATGCATAATTAGCTATGACTAATATATTGTTATCTATATCACTAGCAATTAATGGATTCTTTGGCTGCATATTCATAACGAAAAAAGTGTAGATATTTTTCTAGCTATTCTTTTTTTTATCGTGTTTGGTGGCAAGATTAGGTATACCGAGATAGTTTAAGCTGATTAGAGAGTATTTATTATTATTATTATTATTTGAAATAGGATTGTTTAATATTTAGAGTTCTATGCTATGTTACGTTCCGCATTGATAAAGAAGGTCAAAGTCTAACACAGATGATGAAATATAAAGGGGGAAAACAATAGAAATTGTTAATTAGTGCATACGTAGGTTACATAATATATTGTCTTTAAAAGAAGGGAAAATTTGAGTTTTAGTCATTTTTAAGCTCATGTTTTAAAAATTTAGCCATAATTTTACGAAATTAAGGAATTAACCATTTTCATTATGTAACAAATTTTGTTACACGTGTAATAAATTTTGATACACCGAGTAATAATTTTTGTTACACGTGTAACAAAATAATAAATATGACTAATTCCTTAATTTTGTGAAACTATGACTAATCCTTAAAAAAATAACCAAAAATTTGGCTAAATCCTTAAAAATCTCTTAAAAGAAATATAAATTATCAAATATGAATTGTATATCTAGTGTAAAATAACAATGACAGAAAAAGAAAGCATATATATATATATATATATATATATATTTGCCAAAATACCAATATCTCCCTTTGGTTTACTTAAATACCATGATTATCCCATTAGTTTGCTAAAATACAAAAAATACCTCTTATTTTATGAAGTCAATCCAAAATTATACATTATGTTGACTTAAGGCCAAAAAACCGTGGTTCAAATGTCAATAACACCCTCAAGAAAACTATGTCGTTTCGCAAACAAGCTTAACATATTATTCCATGCATTTAATTCTTGCCTTCAAACAGGGAAGGTTAGCCAAAAAAATAATAATTCAAAACTCCAAACGACGAAGTAGGGGTGGCAATTCATATTTATGTCGTATTCGAGTCATGTCTAATCGTGTTTAAGAAATATAAACTAGACCCGGAACCGTCTTAAATGAAAATCGTGTCTAAACAGTATACCCAAACACGCTTTAATTAAATATCGTGTTCATCGTATCACCCAATTATGACCTTTTTTTTATGTCGTATCTAATTGGGCTAATTTGGTCGGTTACAGTCGTAATTATTAGACCTAATTAGCTTTATTTGAGTTGAGAATAAATTTTTACTTATATTTTGTAAATATAAAATTTTTAAAAAAAATCTCAATAAAGGCCTACTTTTATTAATACATGTAATTAGGATGATAATTCTCATGCCATGTGGATGAAAATTATGAGATAAATTTAAATAAATTTTAAGTATATATAAATAATTATCAAACATGTCTTGATTGGGTATAAATATTTGTAAAACGGTAATAAATCCAAACCATATTTTACTGTAGTAAGAGGATGTAAGTTTGACTTATTGTTAGTATCGGTACTGTGGTATAAGGATATACACTCAAGATTTTTTATTCGAATTTTTATTCAAACAACCTCTTAATAATTATGCCTTACCCGATATTAATCATGTTATCGTATCTGACACGATTAGACCTAGACCGATTAAAAGAGGACTCAATCTCACTAACTTCGTGTCGTGTCTCGTATTTGGAACTAAATTACTGGCTTTACAAGGAAAGACATCTAAAAAAAGTAAGTTTCTAAAAAATTAATTTTCCTCCACGCATATCTCTAAATTTGACCATCAACTGGAAGCGCCATGAGAAATCAAATTCAATAGAATTTGACCCGCTAACAAGGCTATAATTTCTAACCCTATTTGAGCTCAAAATCTCAATAACTAAATGGTCGAGACAGAAACCAAATTATAATCCACACCCTATAAATGAAATCTTAAACTTAAAAGCTTGAAAACGCACTCAAGTTATAGGAACACAAAAAATCCAATGTTGTGAGGTGGCGGGAGGTTATCCTTAAGAAACTGAGAAATAGAGTAGTGTTGAAAATGACATGAAAACGGAATTGTTGTTTTTGTTTTTCACAAAAAAACAGAAAATAGAAATGGAATTTCATTTAGTTAAAATGGTAACCCCGCTTTTGGAGCATGTGTCTACTCTCCTAGCCATACATCTTCATATGACCTATAAAACTCATTAAAACTTTTTTGTAACGTCAGGAAGGTAGTATAAACATAGTCAATGTTCATATGTTGACCATCAGAAGTAAAATACCATGCAAAGACAAGATCTTCCATCGTAGGTCTAGGATGACAGTGAAACAATACAAGTATGTTAAATCCTTCCAAAACTTCCAAAACTTATTTTACATCTTCTCGATTACTAATTTCAATAGTGGAATGGTCTTATACTGGGATAGGCACATAGCAATATCTAATAATGAATGTAAAACAATGCTACTAGTAGACTTTTAAATTGAAGATAAAGAAAAAGTATTCTCGTAAAAAGATTTTAGAGAAGTGTGAAAAATTTGGACAATTGTCCAATCGTCCTTATTTAGACTGTCAGAGCCGAGCTTAGCATGAATCTAGTGAGTGAAAACTTCTTTATACTATAACACAAATTCCAAACATCATATACACCGAATTCTATCACATTGGCATGCCGAGCCTAGACGTCCTCTCCCGCATATAATTGTACCTGCAAATCTTCTAAAACTTCCAATACGGTCAATAGAACCCCGTAAGTACCTAATGCAGTTCTATATTCCTATCAATAATTTTCTCCCATGACTTCAATACTAAGTTAATGGTATGACGCATCTACAAAATGCACAACTATAAAATGCATTTCTGTAAATTCCAATTTGCATCTACGAAATGCACAATTATAAAATGCATTTCTGTAAATTCCAATTTGCATCTACGAAATGCACAACTACACTAATATAATCTTCCCTAGCACTTCCACTCCACATGTCTGATGTAAATGCGACGTTGAAAGTATCATTTTTAATCTCATCCATCAAAGTTTCTCACTGCCTATTATAATGTGTAAGTATGTCACTCCTAGTAGTAGTTTCGTTAAAACTTTGATATTGTGGGTAAAAAATCCGAATAAATTCATGATAAGCCGAGTGTTCTTCAGTGGTAATCGGCAATTATAAACTTAGTTAATACATCTCTAACTACTTGAGGGTCAAGGACACTTACCTGGCCAGTACATGACTATGTTGCGTTGTAGTGGTCGACGTCCCGCAAATGTATGGCATTTGGTCACGAAAGCAGCGTTTGATGTGATTTTTTAAGGCCGTGGAATGCTGGCACCCAACATACAAAATTTATTTTGATTCTCTTGATAGAAAAAAAAAATTTTAATTCCGTCGTTTTTTTAGCAATATATATGTATTATGGCCTTTTAAAGTTTTATTTGGTCATGACCATATCGTATTATATTTTGTTTTTGTATTTACATTGTCTTAAAATAATATGTAAGTATGGATTATGAATATAAATGCGACTCGTCTCGAGCATGTCGTGACACCTTCCATATGTTATCTGTAAGGATGGCTGCGAAAAAGAGCAACTTTTCATCGTTGAAGCCTTGAAACCTGATTAGTAGAACCTTACCTTCTGCAAAGTCTAATGTATTCTATCAAATTCCCCACAGGCTTTGAAACCAGAGAAGGTGTGCCAAATCACATCTGCACAATAGGTGACAAATCGTTTCCGGGTGTCGCCCACAAAATATGCATTCCATTGAAGGCGAAGGAAAGACCTCTGAAAGCCTTATTCTGACTGGAAGAAGATCAAAACCCACTGTCCAAAGGAGGAGTTTAAGTCGCTCATGCACTTTGTTCTTCCAAATCTTTCCTAAAATATCATCTGAGTGTCTTAATCTATCCTCAGTGGTCATCCTATAGGCACTCTTACAATGTGCTTGGTATGAGGGAAAAGTAGAAGGAGGGAGATGAATGAGTGGAATTATGATGGATTTTGACATGTTAGGTTGTTTGGTAAGATGTATTTTGGGAGGGAGTAGATTTGTGAGAGGATTCAAAATCCTTAGTTCTAACAAATTTTGGATCACTCCAAAATTAGAGTGATTTGGGAAACGGGTGGACTAATCCATCAAAACATCATATAAATTTATTATATTTAAGTAGTTAGCTTATTAGCATAATTTTTCTCTTTCCTTCCCCTTCCATCTCCGTACCAAACAAGATGAAGGAGTACACACATTCTTTTCCTTTATACCAAACTACACAAAAGAAAAAACCCCCATCCTCTCTATTTTCCTTCACTTAGGTTATATGCGTCCCTCTCATTCCATTTTTCTCTCCCTCCTACCAAACACACCCTTAATATTGAAAGAGCTAGTCTTTGTCCCTCGCCAAACGACCTTGTCTTTCTCGGGATTCAGGAGAGGTTGGATCTTCCCTAAACGCCTTAGGAGAGGGTGGATCGAATAGTCTCTCGAGTAATTCTTTAGTCCAAATTCTAGTAGAATGGAGGAACAACTCAAAGACTTTACGACAGTAGAGGGGAAGAGAGACCAAATTCGAGATTGATAAATTGAAGGCAGCTCTCGGTACTCCGAAGTCAATCCAAGGAACCTAAGGTCTTGACCATATGTTAATAGTTGCTCGATCACCTACTACTTGGATGCATACCCAAATGGGACCTTAGTAATTAGTGTATATATATATATATATGTATATGTATATATATATATGTGAATGAGAGAGAGAAAGGACAAAGGCGTATTTAGCATGACTTGTGAGTGATCTTTTGCAAAAATTGTCATTTTGTTTACTAATTTTAAACGCTATTGTGCCTCGCTTTTTTTGGGGAAACTTATCTACACCATTGCAAGTCTTATTATTTTGGCCTAAAAACACTACAACAAGTTATCGTCTAATAATTAAAAACTAACTATAAATGTTTGGGTTGTTGACATGCAAAAATCAAGTAGACCAGAATTCAAAGTCTTGATTTGCCAGCTGAAGATTTAAAATTGGGTCCAACCTAAACCAAAACAATTTGAAAATTTTATATTATATGCTTAAATAATTTATCCAATTAAGACTAACATTGCCAAGTCATTTGACTAAAACTTGGATCGAAATGACAAAACTTCAAGTTCCAGTCCAAGTGTCCAACAAAGAAAAACGTAGTTTTAATATCGAATTAAGAGTATATTGTCCGTTACATTAAATTTATACACATCTTTATTGAAGTTATGTGTATACTTGATGATATTAAAAAAAAATTCCTTAAAACAAACAACCGAGAATAAGAAAAGTGATCAGATCAGCACAACATTTCACATATTGGCTCGGATCGACTTTAGTAGTTTAATTCACATATTGGCTTTTTAATATTTGATAAAGTTAATAATAATAATAATTTTATATTTTAAAAAATCCTTCTCAGCAAGAAAAATATTATTCTCTTAATAATCAATATTAATTACTTTTTAGTATGATTTATAACTAAATATAATAAAATAATAAAAATAGCATTTATAATACTCAGAGTGCATTAGAGTATCTTATATCAAATATAATATTTTGATTTTTTTTTTCCAATTTTAACATTAACATTGGTGTTACAAATGATACATTGGAGATAATCTTAAAAGGACAACTTTTTCTCTGAATTTGCTTGACTATTGTGGCCAAAGAAAGAAAGAGACTTAGAAGTTAAAATCTTATTTCAAAACCAACCAAAAAAAATTTGGTCGTATGATTAGTTATTACTTATTAGTAGTAATGACCAGGTAATTAGATCGAGAGTTAAGTTTTTCTTTCTCCCCCTAAAAAAAATTGGATGGGTAGAAGTTGAGGAATATATATTTGGCAATCTTTCAAGTGATACGATTGTTATTATTATTATTATTATTTTTTTCATTTCCACTTTTTGACTAACATGCTTGGGAAGCTAGGTGTAGGCGTATAGCATTGTTTTAAAATGGCCTACTAAACTAGTTGCCGCAATGGGACCTAAAAAAAAAGTTGACCTTTTAATAAAATCCATGTTTTTAGATTTGATCAATTAATTCTAAACGTAAAAAAAAAAAAAAAAAACCGCTATAGTTATTTACGTAACTAATAGTTGTCCTAACAATAGAGTGTCACTATAATGTGATAAAGCATATGAATTATCACTATTTTTTATGTTTTTTTTAATATTTTATTTTGTATGATATATCCATCCAAAGGCCTTGTTGCCCATGGGGCATGGTACACATTTTAATTGGACCATGGGAAAATGAGTGGTCGGAATTGCCGGCCATTTAGCAAATATATACATATATATATATATATATATATATATATATATATTAGTATGAGAGTGGTTGTGGGCTCCAATATATAACATATTAAATTTGCTCGCTTTATTTATTTATTTATTTATTTTTTAGGAAATCACAAACCAAGCTTGTGGATTGTGAGTTGTGATGATCTAGACCTCTTTTTATTTACGCATGCGGGTCCATGGAGATTGTCTTTACTTGATATTTTCTTGGATAGCTATACAAAGAATATATGTGTGGGTGTATATATATATATATAATTTTAAACATAAATAGGTTTTTCCTTTCTATGTATTCGTTGCAATATAAATATGAAATAAGAAATTTAGTAATAACACATACTTATAATATTTCATTTTTAGTGTCTGTGTGGGTTTTTTTTTTTCTCTCACTCTTTTTTTTTATATTTAAATTAACGCTAATGTGTCACTTGTACATGATATAATTGATAAAAGAAAAAAGAAAGGGAAACAATTTTATAATCCCATTATTTACTTACTTATTTAATTGCTATATTTTATTGCGCACACATTTATTTTCAATTTTGGTTGCCGTAGGGAATTTCATTATATATTTTCATTTCATTGGGATATTCGTATCTTTCATTTGCAATTTCATTTCCTATTATAAAAGCATAAAGAATCTCTTCATTTTCAGAAGAAGTTATTTCATTTTCCCAACTTTTCTTTCTTTCTTTCTATTTTTTTTTTTGTTTTGGCTGGAATTTCCTTTTCAGAACATTGTAAATTTCATAATTTGGTTTATTTATTTGCTACAATTCCTACCTTATTGCATTTAGTATAAAAGATATCATATTCATGACATATATATCTACCATAAAATTCATCAAACCAAGTTATTTACGAGAGGCCGGGACATAATAAGAATTAAGAACTCCTAATTTAGAAAAAAAAAAAGCCAATATAATTTTCATAGTTGCAGTTGATCTCAATTTCTCATCACAAAATTTATATTAAAATATATATTCTTGTAACAAAATATTTCAATGAAAATTCTATTACCAACTACAAAGAATTTCTTTATACATAATGAATATATTATCTTTTTGTACGTGTGTTTTAGACCAACAAATCCACGTCATTTACACCTAAGACAAAAACGAAAACAAGCATAAATTTGGCACATTTTTTTTTTTCCCATAACCTAATCAATTATTTATTGATTTTTCAGCTAAGTATTATCTTAAAATCACTTCGGGTTGTTTATATTCACCAAATTATTAGCTTAAAATCACTTTTGGTGGTGTGGTAGTTTTTAGGTTTTATTAGAGTTCTCTCACTAACCCCAATTGGCAATATTATAGAGTTGCACGTGTTCCACCTACTCATACCTCGCACGTGCCAATAAGCATAGCCCAGTAAATCCACGAGGGCGACTAACCCACCAATCACAAAATACCTCCCCAGTTTCCACATTTCACCCTAAATACTTTCAATTATTTCGTTGACGACCCTGAAATTCTAAATACATTACGAAATCCCCCCTAGGTCTTGTATCTGATTACGAATTTGCAGTTTGTAATTTTGGTTTCATTATTATCTTGGAAAGGTTATGTTGAGCAAACAAAACATCATGTTTTCAGGGAAGCATTGTATTTGGAAAGAATTTTAATCGTAAATTTATAGGACAAACTTGACCATTGGAGGTTAAATTTCAGTAAAATGTCATGAATTTTTTTAAACAATCTCTTGATGCTATTTCAATATTTGACGGTTTAATGGCACTATTTATTAAACAAGACTTTTAGATATTTTCTAAAATAATAATAAGAAGTATACAATTGATTGTTATGAATTTTCAAATATACAAAAATATTTATTGCGTTTTAAAGAATTACAATTTAATTCTTCTATGATTTGTTAATAAATATAAATAAGAGATCACAAAAAAAAAAAAACGCAAGAAAAGATAGACAACAAAATTTCGGGTCTTAAGTTTTAACCAAATTTTTTTTTGTTTTATTTTTAGTTTGAGAATCAGCTTAAAAATCTTGACTTAGTTATAATTGTTAATAATTAGAAGAAGAAAAAAGGTTAGAAAAGCAACAAAAATAAGTTTAATTTTTAGTTATCCGTCCAAAATCATAGATTATTTTTTGCTAGCTTTGATTTAAAATGTGCAACTTTGATTATTGTCCACTAAAAAAAACAGAGAAATCACACCCATGTACATCCATAATTTCATACATAAAGTCGTTCTGTTTCAATAAAATAATAACAACAAGAATTCACTATTACTTGGCAACAAGCCACGAAAACCATCAACAATTATGATTTCCACAATACGGGCTAGGATCATGATTTCTCAAAAATATGGGGTCAAATTTTGAAATAAACAACTTTCACTCTCATGAGACAGACATAAATGTACTCTCTTCTCTCTCTCTTCTCTGCCCTCAACTTCAAGCTTCTCTTCTCTCTCTCTCTCTCTCTCTCTCTCTCTCTCTCTGGCTGTGCTTTTCTTCTTGGCTTCTCTGGTTTCTTTATTTCACAGAAACACACCTTTGGACATTCCTTCTTTACGCTTGGCTATTCCTTTTCTGTCTCCTCTTCCAGACCTTCAAATCCCAGATTTTGATTCTTTTTGTGATTAGTTTTCCATTTCTTTTTTCTTTTTACGTTTCCATTTTTTTTTTGGGGCTCTGATCAGATCAACTGAACGAACGCGTTGTTTCAGCTGGAAAATCGGAAGAAACGAATTGAGTTTTTAGTTTTTGTTTTTGGGTTTTAATCACAAGCCTGTTTGGCTGCCGAGAAACCGCAAGAAAAAGCCCAAGATTTTGTTTTGCCACTCTCTCGTCACACAAATCCATAGCTTTGGACTGAAAAAAAAAAACACACGAAAAATAAAAAAAAAGGGAAAAAAATAAAAATCCTCGTCCGTTTTCCCAGTAACCAAACAGAAAAGGGAAGAGGAAAATGTTGGGGACAGGATTACCGTTCGGAACAATTCGCGGCGAGGACAAGTTTTACATTACGGTGAGAGCGAGAAAGAACAATCAGAATCAGAACCAGCAAAAGCAAGCTCGGAGAGGCAAGGCTGAGAGCCCAGACTCTTCGGCCATGGCTTCTGATGAGACCAGAAATTCCAGTTCCAACACCAAGGACTATTCTGAGCCGTTGATTACGCCTTCGAGTAATCTCGAGAGGTTCTTGGAATCAACCACGCCTTTCGTTTCGGCTCAGTATTTCTCAAAGGTTGATTTTTTATTTTATTTTATTTATTTTTTATATATTCTCTTTCCAATTGGTTTCTTGTTGTTTTTCTTGGTCGTTGTTGTTGTTGTTTTTTTAGTCTTTTTTTTTTTCTTTTTAAGCTATGATGATTTTTGCATATTTTAATTCAGGGCCTTAGATTATTTAACGTTTGTTTTATTTTTCTTATTTCAACTTTGCTTCTGAAAATTAAAGTTTGTAACATCAACATAACTTGGGAAATTATATTTTGTCATGTTCCATTAATCTGGTAAATGGAACGTGTTGGATTTTGCTGAAAATGAAAAACTCTGTAATTTGCATATTTTTGGCCCACCCAGTTGAATTTTTTTTTTTTTTTTTTTGGATGGAAGAGATCGATTGTGTTTCAAAAAAAAAAAAGAAAGAAAAAAGATAGTCTCTGCGTATTTTCTGGCGTTATGAGAAATGTACAAAACCCGGCGAAATTTGGTAAAAACAAGATGTAATTCTATTGCTTCCTCTTGAAACCGATGAATTTGATACGATATGTGAGAACTTTAGATGATTTACTGAGTTAGGACAATGGAGTTAAAAAGCTCAAGTCTGGGAGCAAAATGAGACATTGAAATAGTGTCGGGGCACAGCGAAAGTTGGCAATGTTGTTTGGTATGAGTGAGGCAAAAATTAGGCCATTAGCGATAAAGTTTGGTTGTGTATGGTTGCTTCATTGTTTTTTCACAATGGTACAATAAGCAATCTAAATTTATGAAACATAATACTTGTGCACAATTATAACATAATAAAGATGGTACTTCCGTTTCATATGTTTGATCATGTGGATTTATTGGCCCGTATGTAACTTAGTTTCGTTTTCTGCTTTGGTTTAGACGACAATGCGGGGTTTGAGGACATGTGATGTTGAGTTCCAGCATTACTTTCCGTTGAGTGATCTTTGGGAATCATTTGGGGAATGGAGCGCTTATGGAGCTGGAGTGCCTCTCGTCCTTGAAGGATGTGATTCCGTAGTTCAATACTACGTTCCTTATTTATCCGGTATCCAACTCTATGGGGAATCTTCTGCGAGGCTCAAATTCTAAGTCAAGGTATTGGTTATTTTCTGTTTTTTTGATGCTGGGAAGAGAATGACTATACTTGTTTAAATTTATTCGCAAACAAGGATTCTACGAATGCTGAAACTTTTCTCTTTATTATTAGTTAAGATATGTTTACTTAAATGGCCCTTGTTTAATTTTAATTAGTTGTATAGGTTGATATTCTAATTAATCAGTCAGAATGTTCCCATTTTATATTGTCTAACTGCGTAACTTACTTATCATCTTTATGGTTGTGTCTGAAAATTTATCACCCCCTGTAATTCTTGGAAAGGATTTTATTCAAGAGAAGATTTAATTGATTCAAGATAATTTAGTTGCGAAAACAAATCTTGGGCTATTTTTCTTGTAGTTTATTTTGTATTGCCTATAAGTCTACTTTAGATTTTAGTCAAGTTACTTGATTATGTAAACTATGTAACTTACATAATCTATGTTTTTAATGTGTCCAGGCAAGTTGGTGAAGATAGTGACGGTGACTACTTTCGGGACTCTTGCAGTGATGGAAGCAGCGATTATGAAACTGAAAAGGGCATGAAATTTTCCGGGGAGCAGCGACATCATAACCATCTTAACAGTCAGAACTCTTTGAGAATGAGCAGGTTATCCATACAGGATGAACATAGTTCCTTGCACGAAGGTTTTTCAAGCGATGATGGGGAAGTTCAGAACTCTCAAGGCGTCCTTCTCTTTGAGTATCTTGAGCGCAATCCTCCTTATAGCCGGGAACCACTGGCTGACAAGGCTAGTCGATTTTCTCAAACAGTTTACAATAGCAGCTTTGTAGTCTGGCCCTTTCGGAATCTCATTTGGTTTCTTGCGTACAATGACAGATATCAGATCTTGCTTCTCGATATCCTGGGCTGAAGACATTACGAAGTTGTGATCTACTGCCAGCCAGTTGGTTGTCTGTGGCCTGGTAAGAAAAATTTTATCTATGGTATTGTGTTCCTTTGCATAAACCAAAAGTTCATTTCTGTGATTAAAATTTGTAGGTATCCTATATATCGGATTCCCACCGGTCCGACATTAAAAGATTTGGACGCTTGCTTTTTGACATACCATTCACTTTCAACACCAATGACAGGTAATTCAACTTATCTAAAATTGTAATTAGCTATTTTTATAAGCTGCATTTTGTGGGGGAAAAGAAAAAACATTGATGTTTTTATTTTACTTATGATATAAAGGTCAATGACCTGTATGATGATGCTAAGGGTTCTTAGGATAGTACAGGAGTTGGACAATTGGTTGTTCCTTAAATGTGACACTAATCGGATTAAAATCAAGTGTTTGATGTAGAAAGGTAGTTAATTGCTCAGTCCATGGCAAAAGTTAATATGATGCTTATTTACAAAGGTAGAAAAATGGGGTCCTTGGTCCCGTCTATGAATTTTTCTTCTGTATTATTGCTATACTTTCAGGGTCTTTATGCGATGTTAAAAACCTTTCGATAGGCATGCAGTTATAATCACTTTTCATATAATTATAAGCATATACTTCCAACCTTGGACATTGACCCTGCAGCAAGAGTAACATAATGAGACGGAGTGAGTATGAGTTTTTTGTACCAGCAATTTTTGTATGTGGCAACCATACACCAATGACATGTTTATTTGTGTTTTCTACAGATTAGATATGAAAGCATTTATGCAGTTTTGATGGTCTTTCTTGTGACTGACTCTTCTAAATACATGTGAAAAAAAAAGAAGCTGTTTCTAATTTTTGCTTTATTTTTATTTTTACAAATCGGAAGCCAGTTGATACTAGATCCGTTGATCATGATATCAGTTCTTTATTGCTGGACATTTCAGTTTCTAAGGACTTACCAATCTTTTTTTCTCTTCAGACATTGGAATAAATCATGTGTGCATAGAAGACTTAGGGTTTTCTTTGTCAGTTGCTTAAGAACTTTAACTTAATACTCTTTTACTCAGTCTAGTTGCTTGGTTTATATCTCTTCATATCTCGGAAGTGTAGGTCTCTTTTTCCCCTGCATTGTTTTCCTGTTTTCAAGTATTGTTAACTTCACAAGATGACGTCAAATGAATCATTGTTGTTACTACCTGTGTCTTTTGGTGAATGCAATATTTAAATCATCAAGCCAATATTTTTCATTGTCTACACTCACAATAAAATCGACTCTTTTCCTTATAGGTAGCGGAAACACCCACGCTCCTAGTATGGTTTTTCCTAAGGAGATTGATGGCAATCCTAAATTTTCTCTAACTGCGTTTGGAATGGCTTCGTACAAATTCAAAGGATTGATGTGGACACTACATGGGATAAGCGAATGCCATCTTGCCAACTCCCTCATGCAAGCAGCAGACAACTGGTTGAGACGCCTGCAGGTTACACACCCAGATTTCCAGTTCTTCGCTTCACATGGCATGTACTGCAGGTGAAGATCGGTGATGTCTTGAAATTGCAGTCATCGCTGTTTCATCTTTATGAGTTATGAGACCTAACAGATTAACATGCTTGACGTGCAAACTCTCCGGCGTGTGTGAGGGATCTGGGGGTTTATAGTTGAAAACTCTTGAGGGAGTTTCCTAATGTGAATTTCATGTTAAAAATCAAAAGAAAACATAAGAAAGTGGGAAGAGAAATGTGAAAGGTGAAAAGGGAAGTGAAGAGATAGATGGATAGGAATAACACGAAGAGAGTGAAAAAAACAAGAAAAGAAAGAAAAGCAAAAAATGGTACTTAAGGAGGAGATTTGGAAATGTGAGAGAATTGAAGATATCAAGAAGATGGATGCAGAATTCAGAAGGAAGCATGTGGGAATTCTATACTTTCTGTGAATTCATATATAATTGTTTTTGGGATTTTTACTTTGGGTGATGACTTTATGACATAACAGGGGTTTCACTCAGGTATCCCTTTGATAGATTTTACCGTCTTTTTTGTTTGTCTGTTAACTAATGAATAAAATGATGTTTTACATATGGGATATGCTTGGAGTTGGTATATATGCTATGCTTTGAAGATATACTTTTCTAGTGTCTCAGATTACTTGCTATACCAGTTGATTTAGATTGCATCAATTCTTCATTGTTCTCGGCATTTGGAACAAGAGTATGGTACAGAGAACCATTAGCATGAAACCATAGTACTTTTGCATTTGTGCTTCTAGTTAGTGAGCTCAATATGATCATGGTTAGTAAATAGAGAATTCGTGTTGAAGTCTGGTGTTTCCGATAAGTGGTCTTGAATTGGTTGTGCTAGGTAAGAAATACGATAATTCTAGCACTGGGGCTTTTAGTTTTTTTTTTTTTTTTCTTTCGAGATTAGAGTTGTCGTGACACTGCTAAAACATAAAGGTGGGAAACTATGACTAGGTTGTCTCATGTTTGTGCTATGGTAATGCCACTACCGGGACTTTTGTAGGCTTTTAATCGTGGGGGCAGCATTGAAACAAATAGGACACGGTGACCGGTTTTGTTTTGTTTTTAGGAGAGGCCTTGCATGAACGGCAACGCGGTCTTTTTCAGTATAAACAGTTAGATTTGCTGTGAAATAGCTATTCTTGTTTGCCTTATTCAGCTGGTGACACAAGCAATGAGTAGGCTTCTTGGAACCCTTAAAAAATGTTAGGGATTATATTGGTTTTTCAAAATGTCCTTTTGGTAGCTCCTTCCAAATTTATTTTATTTTTATATTTTATTTATTTATTTTTCAGATGGAAACAGTTTTTGAGAGTCACAATTTCATTATTAGGAAGAGCTGGTAGGGAAAAAGAAAGAGAGAGTCAGAATTCAGGATTGTAGCATGTAGTGGTAGAGCCAAAAATGGGTCCAAAAACTAAAAACATAAAATGGCAATAGTTGTGAAGAGAGAAAGAAAGAAGGACAAAAAGAAAAAGAAAGATTAGTGCACAAAATTAGATAGTGCATTTTTTGTCAACTTGTCGGAGGCAATGCAAATCTGTATCACCTGCCTCTAAAAGTGCCTTAAATCCTATTGGTATTAAACTATAGTTTTGACCAAATCATTGGTATTTTAAAGCTATTACTCGTATATTTCTGGCGAAGCAAATGCCCAATTACAAAGGTCCTGCATTCTTTTCTTTTTTTTTTTCTTTTTTTTTTTCCTTAAGAATATGGCATGCGTATCAGGGTATGTTGCTACGTATTTTTACTGGGGAAAATATCATTTATACACAAATAGGCTGAATGACATAAACTTACATAGATTAGATAATAAATTGTCTTAATTGTGTTTTATAATCTGACTGTAAACTTGTGAATACCATAGTAATTTCCTATGCATGGACGGAATTTTGAGTTGAATTTCGTATTTCTTAAAAAACTAATTAGAAATACATGCACCTTTTTAGGGGGAAAAAGACAAATATTATACACGAATATTTATTTTATAGTGAAATAATACTTCTTGCAAGCTCAATTTACTACATTTATGTCTTTAATATATTTTGCGAAAATTATCATAATTTTGTCATAAAACAATTACGTAATGATAATTTTAACTTCTTTAGAATTTATTTTCAAATTTATTGACTAGCTTTTATCACATTTTTATAAGAGATAGTAAATACCCACTTTTTAACCTTTAACTGAAAATATAAGGATCTAACATTTCGAAAGTTATTACAACACTTTTCTCAAATCTTTTTTTTTTTCAGGTGTAATTTTCAACCTTAGATAACTAATTCACTTTACATATTTTAGAAGCATAATAATACACATGAAAATTCGACAGAATTTATCCTATATCATTTTTTTAAATCATATCAATTTATTTTAGGAGAAATCATGTCAACTTTACTTATTAGTACAACCAACACAACTAAGAGAAGAGAAAACAATAAATAGTATGTAAAAAAAAAAAAAAAGGAATCATAGTAAATAACTATTTCTTTGGGTTTCAGTTAAGCAACTAGCCATTTTAAAGGTAAAATTTAAAGGATTTAGCCATAATTTCACGAAAATTAGGGATTTAGCCATAACATGTAACATAACATGTAACATTAACATGTAAAATGTTACATGTTATTGCTAAATCCCTAATTTCGTGAAACTATGGCTAAATCCTAAAAAATTACCTAAAAATTTGGTTAAATGTCTAAAAAACTCTTTAAAATATAGTCACTATTTCAAAATAGTAAAAAGATAGTCATGCTAATAAATTTTATCTCTGTAAAACTTTTGTTAAAAGTTGTTACGATGATAATAAATTCTCCATTTATACTAATTTTTTACTTTTGTGAAACTCTGAATAATTAAGTGGCTTATTCACCATATTCATCTTTTTTATCCTCAGCCCTCTAGGGTCGTCGTACCAAAAAAAAAAACCCTCAAAGGTCTTGTGTGTGTGTATATATATACAGACACACACATAATAAAAGGTCATAATATTTTATAAACTCTAGGGGGCTCAGCCCTATTCCTTTTTGTCCATTTGTGTCTAAAGAGGAATTTCACTAATAAACAAAATAATAATATGAAAATACAATAAAAACCGTTATAACTTGAAACCCGGTCCCGCTTTCTTCAGCGATTAACTCAAGAAAATGTCCCAAAAAAAAAAAAAAACCAAAAAAAAAAAAAAGACTAAGTAAATCCACAAAATAAATAAATAAATAAAGGCTGGAAAAAAGAGAACTAGCCGTTGGGGCCTCAAAATTTCAAAATCCTCGACAAAGCAACATAACGCACAGAAACAAACCACAACAAAACCCAGTCTCTCTTCGTCTTCAATCTCGTTGTTTTTCAGCTTTTCTTTTTTTTTTCCATTTTTATCTTCTCCTCGATTTCCTTTTTGAGCCCTTCTATTCGAAACCCTTTTTATTAGCTCCTTTCTTTTCTCATTATTCTCAGGGCTTCAAACTGGCCTTTCTCTTTCTCTTTCTCTCCTTTCTATACCCAATCTCTCCTCGAATCTAGTTTCGGTAGATTCACGGGTTTGTGTTGCTTTGCTCCGATCTCTGCTCTCCGTCACCGCCGAAAACCCGACAAGATTCTTTGTCGAACTCGGCTTGGAACGACTTTTGTGAGTATGGGTTGTTTCTATTCGTTTATCCATTTATTTTTTCTCACTGTTCTTATTTATCTAATTATTAGTGAATCTGCGAACAAGGATATAATTAATTAATATATGATAAATTAAGTATGTTGTATATCGTTGATTTCAGAATATTTTGAACTCCCAATTTTAATGGATCTGTGATCACTTTCCTTTCAAAACTTTGATTTTTTATTTATTTTTTTCTGATTCTAAGGGATTTTTCTTGGAAAAGGGTATGCCCAAAGATGGAAAGAAAAAAAATCAAAAGGTGTTATTGCTATAGTTACTGAAGCTGGGTGTTGTTTATTTGTATTTGTCTCATTAATATTTAAAGAATTCATAATTTCCAATGACATGCATTTACTAAGTAATTGTGTCTCAATTATGCTATCAATAGCACTTCGATGACATGAGAATATCTTAACTCTTTTGTTTTGTCACTGATCTGTGATCTGTTGTTTTGACAGATAATTCTTTGGATCTATAATTTGTTAGCCCTTTGCTGAGAAAGGTGTTTCCGATCGGCGCTCTTTCCTCGTCACTCGAAACGTTCAAGAAAGGTGAATTGAACAACGTCAAGATGACGGTCAGAACTCCAGGAACGCCTTCCTCGAAGATAGATAGGACCCCAGTTTCGACCCCCGGCGGGCCCAGAGGAGGCGGGGGAGCTAAGGAAGAGAAGATTGTGGTCACCGTGAGATTAAGGCCGTTGAGCAAGAGGGAACAGCTGGCCAAAGACCAAGTTGCTTGGGATTGCGTCGACGATAACACCATTGTCTATAAACCTACGCCTCAGGACCGTTCAGCTCAGCCAGCCTTGTTTACATTCGGTATGCCATAACGTCTACTAGCTCGTGTTTGAAATTTTTGGAAATTGATACCTGATGTTCGAAATCGGGGAGGAATTTTTGGTCAACGTTTTGTTGCTATACTTTTTCTTGCAGATAAAGTTTTTGGACCCGCTATTTTGACTGAAACAGTATATGAGGGAGTGAAAAATGTAGCCTTATCTGCACTGATGGGAATCAATGGTAATTCATACCCCACAATCATTGATGTTCTACATATAAAAAATCTTATAGCTGATTTAATAATTACTTTTTGTTTCTAATTTGGCAGCTACTATATTTGCTTATGGACAAACCAGCAGTGGAAAGACATACACAATGAGAGGAATAACTGAGAAAGCTGTCAATGATATCTACAACCATATATTAAATGTAATTTTCCCCAGAACACAAAAAATTTGTGATAATATTATTGCTCAAATTAATGAGAAGTTCAATCATGGCTACAAATTAACTTATGCTCCGATACGATTGCAGACTCCGGAGAGAGATTTTTCGATCAAGATTTCTGGACTTGAAATATATAATGAGAATGTTAGGGACCTTTTAAATTCAGACTCTGGTCGGAATCTGAAGCTTTTGGATGACCCTGAGGTAACTTTGCAGCGATAAATTTTTCATCTTTAGTAACGAAGTGCTCGTCTTATGAGAAAGCGCTGACTACTGTCCTTTCTTGGGTGCAGAAAGGTACTGTGGTTGAGAAATTGGTTGAAGAAACCGCAACGGACGATCAGCATTTGAGACATTTGATCAGTATTTGCGAGGGTAAATTACAAGATCTAGTGGCTAGTGATTTACATGTTTCTTGTCCTCGAACATATTTTACTCGCAATAAATTCCATTAACATGTGTGTCTTCATTTTCTGTAGCGCAAAGACAAGTCGGAGAAACTGCTTTAAATGATAACAGTTCACGCTCGCACCAGATAATAAGGCTGGTAAGTTAGCTATCGTGAATTACCTTGATGATAGTTCCTGAATAGTTTTGCTTCAGTCAAACTAACAAGTTCTAAAATCAAAATTTGGTTCTTTACACAGACAATAGAGAGCACGGTCAGGGAAAACTCGAATTGTGTGAGGTCTTTTGTCGCGACCCTGGTAAGATAGAAAAGATGCTTAAATATTTTATTGTGACTTGGATTGTGTGAATGGTTTCTCGAGTAACAATTTATTTCAATAATCTACAGAACTTCGTAGATTTAGCTGGCAGTGAAAGGGCTTCACAGACTCATACCGATGGTGCTAGGCTCAGGGAAGGTTGCCATATTAACCTTAGCCTCATGACTCTCACAACTGTAATCAGAAAGTTGAGGTCAGAATTTGCTAAGCAAACATAAATATTCTTTTTGTGGTATTTGTAGAAGGATGATTCAGTTGTTGGCTCTATCTCATTGATTCAGTTACCTGTATATAATAAGAATTAAGAATTGTAACCCAATTCTAGTTTGAAGTGCATAACTGTTGTGATGTCTAGAATTTCTTATGGTAATGGCACATACAGGAATGCATTTTGTCTCCAACATTTTACTTTAATATGTACACTTTCTATAGCATTTTGTTTCACCTTGGTGATTTTCTCGGTTTAGTGTTGGAAAAAGAAGTGGCCATATACCCTACAGAGACTCGAAGCTCACCCGCATACTGCAGCATTCGCTCGGTGGAAATGCACGCACTGCCATCATATGCACCTTAAGTCCAGCACTGAGCCATCTTGAACAATCTCGAAATACTCTCTTGTTTGCGTCCCGGGCAAAGGAAGTAACGAATAATGCCCAAGTTAACATGGTACAAATTCGTTACTTCTTGCTTTGTATTTGGATTTCATTTGTTTCATTTTTAGTAGATTCATTTATTTCCTTTGGAATATCTTCTCAGATTGTCTCAGACAAGCAATTAGTGAAACATCTCCAAAAGGAAGTGGCGAGGCTTGAAGCAGAGCTTCGAACACCTGATCCATCAAGAGAAAAAGATTTGAAAATTCAGCAGGTACGATGATGATGCCACATAGAATCTGCTTGATTTTGTACTTGCTCGGTTTGTGGAGAACGAATGGATCTGAGAATTATCACTTTTTATAATGTCATTTTTCAATTGTAGATGGAAATGGAAATCGAAGAACTGAGACGCCAAAGAGATCTTGCTAATGCACAAGTGGACGAGTTACGCAAAAAATTAGATGAAGATCAGCAGGTCAGTATCTCTTATCACATGCAACACAAAAATGGTTTAATAGTATGAACTGGTTCACTTATATTATAACATACTGCAGGGCACAAATCCATTTGAATCTCCCCGTCCTTCCGTGAAGAAGTGTCTTTCCTATTCTGACGCATTCTCAGCACTATCTGATGCCAAGGATCTCAACCGTGCTCATAGAGGAAGGAGTACAATGCTAAGACAGTCCATGAGGCAATCATCCGCAGCTCCTTTCACACTTATGCACGAGATTCGCAAACTTGAACACCTCCAGGAGCAGCTCGGAGAGGAAGCAAATCGGGCTCTGGAAGTACTACAAAAGGAGGTCGCTTGCCATCGGCTCGGAAACCAAGATGCAGCTGAGACAATTGCTAAGCTGCAAGCAGAAATAAGGGAAATGCAAACCGTCCGATCAGCTCCAAAGGAAGTTGAAGTTGGAGATGTGATTGCAACTAACAAGAGTGTCAGTGCTAATCTTAAGGAAGAAATTACGAGACTTCATTCGCAAGGAAGCACGATTGCTAATCTCGAGGAGCAGCTCGAAAATGTTCAGAAGTCCATAGACAAATTGGTGATGTCTCTTCCTAGCAATTGTCAGCAGACCAACACCGACCCGTCTCCCAAGTCCAACAAGGAATCGAGGAAGAAAAGATTGCTTCCTTTGGCTGCAAGCAATGCTGTCAATCGTCAAACTTTCATTAGATCCCCTTGCTCGCCTCTATCAACTGCTCAGCAAGTTTTGGAGCCTGAGATTGAAAATAGAGCTCCTGAAAATGATGATTTTGTGTCTGTTGAGACTCTGCCAGAGTTCGAGAAGGGGACTCCAGCAAAGAGTGAAGAAGGAGGAGATGTCTCGTCGAAAGAGAACACTCCAGTGTATCAACGTTCTAGTTCCGTGAACATGAAGAAAATGCAGAAGATGTTCCAAAATGCAGCAGAGGAGAATGTAAGAAGTATTCGAGCGTACGTAACCGAATTGAAAGAAAGGGTGGCCAAATTGCAATACCAAAAGCAACTACTTGTTTGCCAGGTATGTTAAAGCAGAATGGCCATAGCACTTGACATTTTTTCCCAGAAATTATTTTTGTTTTTTGATCATTATATTATGCCTATTACCTATTATGCCTATTACCTATAGGTTTTGGAGCTGGAAGCAAACGAAGCAGCCGGTTACGACTTAGAGAATGATGACAATTGTTGCGAGCCGCTTGAGCCTCAGGTCTCGTGGCAAGTGATGTTTAAGGAGCAAAGGCAGATGATTATCGAGCTGTGGGATGTGTGCTTTGTCTCCATCATTCACAGAACACAATTCTATTTGCTATTCAAGGGTGACCCGGCTGATCAAATCTACATGGAAGTCGAGCTCAGGCGCTTAACGTGGCTGCAGCAGCACCTGGCACAGCTCGGGAACGCCAGCCCTGCTCACAATGGAGACGAGCCCACAATCTCTCTCTCATCAAGGTTTCTCTTCCCGCCACACCAATTGGCTTGACTTGTTTTGCAAGTTTCCTTCATTCGAAATTACTGATAACTTCTCTTTTCACGGTTTTGCAGCATTAGAGCGATGAGACGCGAAAGAGAGTTCCTGGCAAAGAGGTTGACCTCTCGGTTGACAATGGAGGAGCGAGAAATTTTGTACATGAAATGGGACATCCCGCTCGAAGCGAAGCAGAGGAAAATTCAGTTTGTGAACAAGCTTTGGACAGATCCCCATGATTCTAGGCACGTTCAGGAGAGCGCCGAAATAGTAGCGAAGCTCGTCGGGTTCTGCGAAGGAGGCAACCTGTCGAGGGAGATGTTCGAGCTCAATTTTGCCCTCCCATCGGACAGGAGGCCCTGGATCACTGGCTGGAACCAGATTTCTAATCTGCTTAATTTGTGATCAAAATAGGGTTTTTGTTCATGTTGTTACTGTCGTTGCTCTTGCTGTGTTGTTGTTCTTGTTGTTGTATTGTTCCTGTTGCCATTGTTGTTGTTGATATAAAATATAAACAATCTCAAAATATTATATTTTGCAACATGTAAATGTACTTTGGAACTTCAAAACCTTCTTACTACTCGTCGCAGTGTGTTTTATCGCACTAGTTTGAGATTGTAGTAGTTCTTGTATTTTGAGAGCCGAATAAACAAATTTAATAAATCCCCACGTGGTGTCGCACGTGGTATTCTTGTTACTCGGAAGCTTCTATAACCTCACTACTGTATGAATTATAATATGAACTAGTTCAAAAATAGAAGAATTATGATGTTATGTTTTACACGAGACGTCTTACATTGATTGCTTGAATTCTTATATGTACAAAATGACATGATGACATAAATATGATGATATAACAAGGCATGCTATGAATTGACGATATAATATGACGATCATGATGATGAATGATATTTCAATTTTCTATCAACAAGAAGTTTATGAAATGATGTTCAAGATGCTATTGTTATTCGTACATGATTATATGAGCTTTATTAATTATGACAAGATGTACGATA
This sequence comes from Boehmeria nivea var. tenacissima, assembly GCA_018132145.1. Taxonomy (NCBI): domain Eukaryota; kingdom Viridiplantae; phylum Streptophyta; class Magnoliopsida; order Rosales; family Urticaceae; genus Boehmeria; species Boehmeria nivea. The sequence continues at coordinate 9,011,910 of CM030882.1, forward strand.
TGTTATGATTAATGTTCTATAATAAGTACTTTGTCACGATGCATGTCACCTTAATTAAACAAGTGTAATATAAATTAATAATTTGTGTCGTACCACCCTCTTACGTGAAGCTCTCATGATGTCGTACCTTGAGTCGACTTAAGCGCAATATAGGTACGGTTTATATGTTAATATCTATGAATACGTTTATGTTATGATGGACTATTGATCACCGAATATCCTTGTCAATCATTGGTCAAGTGTGCAACTCAATACTTACATGCATAATGAGGATCCTCTAGGAAATATTAGTATTAGATAAAAATGAATAATGAAGCATAAATGGGCATTGTATAGCATGTTTTTGTGAGAAAAAAATTATACCTCGCTAGCTTTCTCGCTCACCAATGTTTTTCGTTCGCGTTGTAGGTAAGAAACATAAAACTTGGGGTAGTACGACGATGGTGTCTGGGATTGCGAGGCAAGAGAAATGTGAAACCACAAGATTTCTTCCGCGATAAAAGGACTTAGTTTTATTTATGAAATAGTTTTCTTGTATGAGCTCAATGTTTCACTTAGAAATTTTTATGAGTATTTTAAGTTGCATTATTATTGTATTATTTTTCATTATGTTTGATTATATTTTTAAAAATATGGGTTGATCCTTTGTATTAATTATGAAAATGGAAGTTCACATGTTTGTTAAAAAATATCTAGTGGTTTTTTTTTAATAAAAATATTTTAAAGAAAGTTAAGAAAGTTAACGACTCGAATAGTCGGGTCGTTACAACGAGGACAGTCGCCTTCGGCAGAGAGAGGCTAGAGGTGTGAGAAGGAGAAATAGAGAAAGGCAGTGGAATGGATTGAGATTTGGGGGAGATACAATTTTGAGTAAAAAAACGTAGGTTTTTAATTTCTTTTTTTAGGAAAATAATTATATAAACCTCGTGTTGGCGGGTGCCGCCTGAAAAGAAACTCCTATCCCTGCCACCTGCTCATTCATAGACTACCATAGTACCATTGGGCAGATACCGCATGTTCAGTCGGGTTTGTGGGTGGATGATTGGCTCCAACATTTTGTGCAGCCCTAAAACTAATGATTTCTCTTCTTTTTTTTTTAAGAAAAAATTCCTCGATATTTCTAAATTTGGAATTAAAATTTTATTTATTCTTTAACAAATTAAATATTCTTTATTCACTATTTGTGTCCCTTTAATTGGTATTTGACATGGGGTCAGTTAGGTAAATAACCATTTTAGACAGTGTGCTTTTAAAAAATAACCACAGTTTCAAAATTTAAAAACTAGCCATAACACGTGCAAGAAATTTCTGACAACAACAAAATTACACATAAAAATTATTGTAAGAAAATTTCTGACACGTAAAAAATTTCTAAAAGGGCTAGTTTTTAAATTTTTTGAAACTGTGGCTATTTTTTAAAATTATTTTCTAAAAAGTGGCTATTTTCTTAAAATTTTCTAAATTTTTTGAAACTGTGACTGTTTTTTAAAATTATTTTCTAAAAAGTGGCTGTTTTCTTAAAATTCCCTTTGATATGTGAGCATAATTAATTATTAATAAATTTAAGATGGTTAAAAAGTTTAAGTAATTTTGCTTATGTACCAAAATATAATTGAGAATATCAAATTCGTATTTATCGCATTTCTAAACTATTTCGTATAATTCCTAATTTCTAAACTGTGGTTGTAATTTCCTAATTTAATTGATGATTAAAAAAAAGAATCAATTTAATAGTTTTAAGTGATAAAAAGATGAGAGACAAGTGTGACAATCATGACCCAACACTTATTTTTATATATATATAATGCCTCTGCAAACAAGAAAATACAATCTGATGATACACCACACCAAAGAAACTGAAAATGGTGACACACTAAACATGACCCCAGACATTATCATTCTCCATAACAACTAAGTGCCTTAAGCATATAGCAACAACATAGATTATATAGCAACATAACAAAACACCCTCAAGTTAAGCATACTTAAAATTTAACTCTAGTCACTATATCCATGAAATTACTCAAGAAACATTAACCATGTTGTGGACAAAGCACAAGACAGAAAGAGAGACAAGAGCGAGTCTCTTTTCCTTTTTTTTTTTTTTCAGCATTTGGGGAAAGGAGTCTTGCAAGTGTTGGCAACTTTCCTTGCATTGGGAGAGTCCACAAACTTCTTGAGGTTCGGATTCTTAAGGTACTGGCAGAGGCAAGGCTTTTGTTCCTTGATCTTGGTGCAGCATAGCGGGCTCGGTGGGGTCGAGGTAGTTATCGCGCTCACGCAAGCGCTAAGCTGAATTGGGCTGCAAGTTACCGCCTTTGAGACATGTGTTTCGGCTAGGAGAACCACAAGAAGAGTGCAAAACAATGCTGCAAGTTGTGTTGCCTTCATTTTGACAAAGATGAAAAGTGTTCAATTCAAAGCTCTAGAGTGAGTGAGTGAGTGAGTGAGTGAGTGAGAGAGAGTGAGGAGGAGAGAGTGAGAGAGATGTGGAGGGTTTTAGTGATGAATTTTTGGTTGGAAATCATCTCAATTTATAAGGTGGAGGTTCCAATTAATTAGTCACTGATTATTTGGTTTAATCAGGTAAATTTAAATGGAAAAATAGGAGTATAAAAAAAAATGAATGGCTTTTGGATAAGGCCCACAAGATTAAAGTAAGTTTTATTTCAAAAAGGAGGCTAAACACTTGACTCCAAATGATGGAGCATGGCAGTAACTGCTTGATCCAATGATGTCAGTGGAGTTTTGAATAAAAGGAGTTAGTGAACATTTCCTACAAAAGTGAAAACAAAAATAATTAGAAACAATGTCACCATGGATTAAAAATAGTGACCAATTATGAGACATAGTGTAGCATGTTAACAAATAGGAACTGTTATTGTCACTCCAAGCTTAATGGTGGTTTCTTTCTATGAGTGGTGAATCTATGTTTCTCTATTCTTGAAACTAATCTTTCTCTAGTTTTGAGATTAACACTAATTTTAGTTAATAGAATAAGATAGGTAGAGGAGTATCTAACACATTCATAGATGATTTTCAAAAAGTTGACATAAACTTGAAATAGTGAACTAAAAGGTTCGACGGCTTCATTCAATAGGTGTAGAAAGAATACACAAATTAAGTGGCTAATATGAAAATAATTTGGGACAAAGTTGAAAACAAAGTGGTGAATAGGCCCAAAACAAAATGGATTAGGATTCCTTCTATTAAGGCCTAATTGGCTACAATCATCTCTTGATTTTTAAGAGTTGGAGCTTCCTAATTATGGTAAATTTTACAAAACCCCCCATTAAATTCCAAATTCTTACATATTAGATACAATTGTAGCTATTGGTAAGATATGTTGAATGTATTTTGATAGTTATTTAAATTTAGTATTGAAAATGACACTTGCATTAAAGGTGATCCTTTTTTGAAAACGCATTAAAGGTGATCTTATTTGATAGATCTATCGAATTTTGCCATTAAAAAGAAACAACTCTTTTCATTTATAAAATGCATAGTTTAATTCCTATGTGCAAGTGGACCTATCTCCCACAACTCAAACATGAGTAGTGCTAGACATACCAACTTGTTTTACTAACTTTTTAATACAAACATATGTGTCATATTATCATTAGTGAGTGTTTATTATGCAATTAGAATGATGTCAATCAAAATATGACACTTCAATTGGCACATAAGTTGGTATTAAAAAGTTGGTAAAAGAGTTGGTATGTCTAGCATTATTCCTCAAATATTGTAAATATAGGAAGATAAACGAACAATACACAATATTTTTTCCAATAATATAATGCAGGAAAAAAATAAATTATCATTATATTAAAAATGAGATCTGGAAATCATTGTATCATGTGAGAAGTTTTATCTTTAGACTTATGAATGATCAAAGATAATTATTAATGTATTTATTTTTATTTTATCTAATAAATAATTGTAACATTATTTTGAGTATAGTTTTTTGTAGTAAAATTTTTTGGTTATTTTGCATTTCTCTTTCTGATTCTCTTCACTCACTTTTTTTTTTTTTTTCTTTGCGGTGCATGAAAATATGTGGGCCGACAGCTTGATCCAATATTGTGCTTTCGGTGATATTGATGTAACTAATATTCTTAGAAATATTATCAAACGCATTTCACATGCTTTCATCATTAATTTGACCTGCACTTGGAATTCTGTAGTAATCATGCTTATAATCACTCATCTTCATCATGATCCATCCTATTTGTTGTTATGCAATATATATAGTAATTATGCTCTCTCTTTTTTTTTTTCCTTTTTTTTTTAAATATAAGATTGACTGTTGAGACAAGTTGCTATCTAGAGTACTTTTTTTTTTTAATAAATAATTAGGGATTTTCTTTGGTATGGGGCAACTACGGTAGTGGGGATTCTGGATCGTCGGAATAAGTTTTTTATATTTTTTTTAAAAATTAAAAAGTAAATCTGACGGTTCAAAATACCTCTACTACCTATAGGGACCCTCTGCCAAAGAAAAAGTGAAAATAATTATTAGCGAGATTACGAAATGATAGAAATGAATGATAATAATAATAATAATAATAACTTAATTTGCCTCAAAATAATGCGTGCGTGGGACTTGCCGTTTATTCAAAGAAGACTGTTGTAACATAATTTTGGTATTTAATCGGTAAGATAAATTAGTGACATGAAAATAGAAGATTTTGTGTGTCAAATATGTAAAAAAAATTATTCCTTTGTGTTTTTTAATCTGTTATACGTTGTGTACCACTTATAGACCGTACTAGGATATTCTTCCAATATCCCATATTAAAAAATGTTTGTTGGTGTATGTCTACATATTTTGTTTTATTTTATTTGTTGCTAATATATTTTGAAACTATTTTGTTTACGACTATTTGGTCAAAGAGAAAGTCACAAGCTAGAGTTCTAGTACTACCATGTCGGATAACTCTAACACTAGTCTCGTAATTAGTTTAATTTCATCATGATTGACATATGTTAAACAACTTCAACAACTATGATCCCTTGAAGGCTTGAACGTACCTCGAACCATTATGCCCAATATTAAAAAAAGAAAAAAAAAAAAACGGGTTCTGCTTTAAAATATGGAGTTAGTTTTCTGAGAAGTTCTTATCCTGAAAAAAATTGAAAACTATGCCATTTTTTCCCTTTTTTTTTTCTTTTAAAAAGACCAACTCTTGAAAGCAGAAATGTCCATTTAGCATGTATTACATTTTAAAACTTTTTCCATAAGGGCGAACATTATTTTATAATAATCACGTCGTAACGTTTGTTGCAATTCAAAACTCTAGGGAAGCCTAATCAATTTAGAAGAGGATAATTCAAGAAACAAAAGTTTGCGCAGTGTAGAAATTAGAAAATTAATGCTTTGTAACACAATTCTAGTCATGAAGTCGTCCTATATAGTGACAAATCGGTATTTCAATTTTGTAAGTGGTATGTGCCATAAATATTCTTAGCACGAAGATGAACTTGATATTTGAATTATTATTTTTTAGATAATTGAATAAATAGTCATTTTCTAATGATATTTTAAGAAAATAATTAATATTTTAATTAATTAAGAAAATAGTCTTTTTTAACTATATAATGATATACTTTTACTTTTATGTCCTTAATTTTCTTATGTATTTATTGTTAATAACTTAATTTTTTGGAAACATTGACGATTTTTTTAAAACATTGATAAAAAATGATCAAATATTAAATAGACTTTTTTTTGTCATGATTATTATGAATCTCAAATTAGAAATATAGGCTATATATTTTTACTCATATTATTATTAAACAACTCAAAAACATAAATGAAACACAAAGTGTAGGGCATGCGAGCATGCTTTTTTATTTTTGGCCTTTGAAGTAGATTTAAATTGGTTTTGAAACATATTGCGAAGGTCATTTTCCAAGTCTAAGCATAAGACAAATTAAGGACCCTTTAAAGTCTAAAAGAAAAAAGATCTCAATCTTCCCTGCCAAGTAAAAATGCTCTCTATCATGTCATCTAAATTTTGTCCTTTGTGTGTGTATTCCGTTTGTCCTTATCAATTTGCCTTTTCTCATTTAACTCCAAGACAAAATTGTGTGGGATATAAAAATTATTGTTAACTCGTCTCCTGTTAATTTAAAATTTTTGAGATGAATCAGTGATTTAACAAACGGATGTACTAATCACAAAAATTTCCCTCAGACATTAATAAGTTAACTTATAATTTGTACTAACTACTGCCACTACTTTCTAGAATATTTTTCCTAATGAATCGTGATTCGAGATTGTACATTGGAAACTAAGATAAGAATTTTGAGTCTGATTAATTAGGTAAATAACTATTTTGTGTTGTGTGTTTAAAAAAAATAGTCACAATTTTAAAAAGTTTAAAAATTAGTCATAACACATGTAAAAAATTTCTGACAATAATAAAATTACACATAAAATTATTTTAAGAAAATTTTATGATACGTATAAAAAAATTTCTGAAAGAGCTAATTTTTAAATTTTTGTGCTATTTATTAAAATTATTTTCTAAAAAGTGACTATTTTCTTTGTGTTAAAAGGACATTTATACATATACAATTTTGGTTTGACAGTGGTACCTTACTTATATTAATACGAAAATCTAACAATAATAAGCGACAAAGTAATAATATAAAGAGAAATTACAATTTTTAACTACACCTAACTGAAAAAAATACTCAATTTTTGAAAAATATACAAAATAATCAAGTGATTCAATTACTTGCAAAGTGGTAATTTGTGATAATTGATTGAGTGGTAAAAAATATGTACATGTAGTTCATGGATTGGCTAGTTACTCATTTAATTTAAAAACTTAGGTATTTATTTTTATTGTTATCCAAATTTTAGATATTTTCTTATTTTACCCTAATATAAAGAATGATATATTATAGTGAATACTTAATTTTCAAACTTAATTTAAGTAAATACCCAATGTTTTGAAAAATACAACTAAATATCCAAATGATATAATTACTTACAAACTGATGATTTGTGGTAAACTGGTAACTAACTTAATTACCGAAAACATGTGCAAGCAATTAATGAATTTGATAATTACTCAATTACTTGAAAACTATAAGTAATTACTTTTATTATTTTATAATTTTTTAGTATTTTCCTACTTTATTCTCTTTTAAATTCAATGCATCACTTTTTTTATTGCTGTATCATTCCTTTATAGTACGTCAATGCAAAGGTTTGATAGTGGTATCTGGTATGTCACTAATAGATACGCCAATGTAAAAATAATAAGAAACAAAGTAACAATATAAAAAAATGATCTAACGATTTTTTTTATTTTGTCATATCATTATTTTATATCGTTATATTGTATCTCTTTATAATATATCGGCGTACCAATAAAGTGGTGTGCCGCAAAATTAGTCATGTTTTTTGGTCCCAAAGTAGCATTTGGGTACATCGTGTCCACTGTATAAATTTATTATATTGTATTTTCTAATACAATATAGCTTTTGCGTTCAAACTATACATATATATAACAATAATAAACAAAACATGCTTAAACACAATACAAATTATGTTATGTATACAATTTTTTTCATATTAGATCCTATTATCTATTTTCTCAATACTATAATATCTTCAAATAATATACAAATTAGATAAGCTAATCAATACGGTATAACATTATAAATTAATATAGTAGTACAGTATATATTACAATACGATACACCTATGTGGCCTTAGAGTATAAGATCATCCAATATTGGTTGCATGCTTATTACAAATTTAAACTTCGAAGAGAAAATTTGCCGTTTGTTTGCCTCTCCATCGTCTCTATTCCATTATATTTTTTAATCATTTTTTCAATTTTTTTAATCCCAATGCAATCATTAAATCTCAACCATTTATACTATTTCAAAATTCGTAAAATCAAACCATTTCAAAATAGAATTAATGGAATGTTTATCCCAAACAACTTATTGGTATCAGCATATGGTTTTGACTCCAATTTAAAATCACGTTTTCTATGTGTGTTTATATAATATATCCAGACTTAACTATATACACACGCTGAATGCATCCAATAATACATGTTTGTCAATTGTGTATCCCCATGGGTGAATTAAGAATGTTAAAAATATTATGAAATTCAATATTAGTTCATCTTCCGTTTAAGCTTTTGTAAGGATAGTAGTAGCATTACTTAGTTCTAAACTCCCTGACAAGTTCCCATTTAATCACTTTTTGTAAGATACAAAATTTACCTTTATTTTAAAACCAAACTCAATCCTAATACAGTAAAACCTCAATAAAATAATAACCTCGATTAAATTATATTTTTAGTCGTTTCAATTTGAGTTCAATGTGCTAAATAAATAATTCGCTAAATTTATAATATAATACATTATCAAGAAAACCCTTAAGACCCAATTGATAAATAAATTAATAATTTTTTAATATAGACTATTTTATAAAATATTTATCTAATACCACTAGCTTGTTCTTTTTAAAACTTAATGTCGATGTGTATTTACTTACTTGATAAGTGCATGAAATAATAATAATAATTTGTAAAATAATAACATGATACATATTTGGATAAATAAAAAATATCTTGATAATTAATAATTTATTAATTTATGGAATTAATTTCTGAAATTGCTACTTCTTTTAATTTTTTGAAACTGTAGCTATTTTTTAAAATTATTTTGTAAACAGTGACTATTTTCTTAAAATTTCTTTTTACAGAGTTTAAAGTGTATATAGTAAATGTGTATCAAATTATTTTTAATATAAGAGATAATTGAGTAAATATTCATTTTTTGAATGGTGTTTTAAAAAAATGACCAACGTTTTGATTAATTAAAAAATTAGTCATTTTCTTAATTAGTTCTCTTTTGTATCGGTGGCTAATAACTTAATTTTGAAAATTTTGGTCATTTTCTTTAAACATGGACCAAAAAATGGTCAAATACCAACTAGACCTTAATATAAAGAATTGAAAGCTAAGCAATATTGAATTGAGGAGTTTTAGGAAAGTTTATTTATTGAAGCATTTGACAGTAAAAAAATCTGAGCTTCAACATACTCCATTTAGTGCCATCCATCTGTCACAGCATGAATAGATTTAAAATTTCCTTGATATAAAAGGAACTAATTCTTTTACTTGAAGTTTTGCTAAAAAAATACATTACGAGGGAATGCAGGTTATATTTAATTATTATAAGCATGGAAGATAATTAAAAGAAACACTCCACCACCTTCACATGGCATGGTGTGATATTGCTAATAATTATCATCCTCTTAATGGAAAGGCTATCAAAACTGGCGTGAAAATATTTAATCATCAAGCTTATGGGGGTCCATCGACAGTCAAATAAGAGTGCATGATATCATTAGGTGGGCCAATTTTTTATCATGGCCAACTTAGCTTTTACAATTCCAGCCAAAACAAATAATAATAATAATAATAATAAATAAATAAATAAATAAATAAATAAAGAATTAGCTTTTGCAATCTCCATGCTTGCAAATGGTTAGTAATGTTTAAGTATTGCAACATTATATAGTCCAGATAACCAGATCTGTCTTTTATGTGCTAATATGTAAATTGTCATAGATACATTTACTCATAGTTGTATATATATCTGTAATACTATAAAATAAAATAAAATGAACATTTCTTTTGTGCTAAATGCTTGAGATGAGTGGTTTCTTAAAAAATAGGCCATAATGAGCAACGTCTCCTTTATGGGGTTTGCCAAAAGATAACACTTAAAAAATGATATTGATCATCCTCTATATATATGTTGTAAGATCTTCCATGCAGCTCTAAACAGTGTCTTTTTTAATTTGTTCTTAATCATAATTTATTATGCTCCTTTTGTATGATTTAAATGGAATTTTCTATTTGCTTTTGAATTCATGTGAATCTAAAATATTCCAAGGCTTTCAAGCTATGATAAGATATGAATCCAATAAAGCAAAGTGTATCAAAACCTTTGTCGGCTAAAGCATTAGTTATTATATCAACGTAAGCATGTTCTACAATATTAATTTCACTTCTTGCGGAAAGAGATCTATCAATTAAGCATGCAAATTGAGCAACTTTTTTTTTTTTTTTTTTCATTTTTTCCACAACACTTTCACTGCATGTGCCAAGAGAATTATATATAAAGAGAAGACCTATTACACTCAATCATTTTATACATTATGAATGTAATTATCATGATTACATAAAGTAAAGTCCAAAATTACCTTAGCATATCGGTAATCGTGATTTAGTAGGCCTAGGAATTGCCTAGTAGGCTTAGGGTACACTTTCGAATATTTCTTTTGTCCTTAAACTTGAGATCTTTGACGGGTCTTGACTTGAACAAGATTGAGATATATATAGGATCTGTTTTGAGTATGAATAGCCTGCATGCATGCTTTGCTAGCTTAATTCCAAATTAGACAATCATGAGCATTGGATCTCATCTATAAGCAAATAAACAGAAACATAATTAGAAGTTTAATTAGGAATAATTATACATGAACCAAATTAGTTTAAGATAATCATGTAATAAATTGTGACTACAGATAACGATAGTATGACAAGGATAATAAATACTTTATTACAAAGGCATTTTGTTGATGTTTCAGAAAAACACACAAAAAATTTGACTTCTGATCGCAACCTTTTAGTCAAAAAAAGAAAAAAAGAAAAAAGTGACCAATGGTATTTTTAGTCACAACTCATTATAAATTTGTCACTCATTTACTTGTAATCACTCATGAATTTTAATTAGTCTTAACAATTTTATGCTAAGCCTTTTGGCCACGGACTTTTTTAGTCACGACATATTTCAAGACTTGTCTGATTAGAAAGTCTGTGGCTAAAGTTTTAGTCACAAAATATAACTGTGAGGAAAAGATTTGGACTCATTAGGTAAATGGTCATTTGGAGACCTAATTTTTAAGAAAATGACCCACGAATTCAATAAATCATTTATTAGACATCAAGACCATTCAAATTGCATGGAATGCCGATTTCGCCCTTGAAACTTTCCCAAAAAATAATCCTCCATTGGAGGAGACAAAATATCATAACTCCACCTAAGCGTATAAATATGGGGATAGGGAAATTACTATCCCTTACCCGGTGGAAAAAACCAGGTAATACCTGGCTTTTAGGTAAAAATCGGTTTTTTCCAAAAAAAAATTCCCCGGCCTTTACCTGTGTTTACCCGGGTATATCTTTTTCTCTTCATATTTTTTGGTCACGGCAAAGGGTGCAGCGAATTAAAAAAAAAAAAAAAAAAAAGAGAAAAAAATAAACACCGGGTAATTACCCGGAATTACCCGATAAAATTTTTCGGGGAATACCTAGAAAAATTGTTACCGGGTAATTCTGGGTAATTACCCGGCAAGGAATTCCGGGTGGAAGGTGGAATTCCAAAATTCCACGCCTAACTCCACCAGATCCGAACCCGTGCTGATGAGTAAGAACATCACCATTCCACTAGAGCGCCGTAGCTGAGCTCGAGGTCATCGATGAAGAAGCTAATAGAATTTTGGCTGGGAAGGAGATCATGATCGGAGGGATCCGAGGCAGTTGTTGTGCGTTTCTTTTTGGTCTGATGAGCTTCCACTTGCTTTTGTGAATATTGTTCTACTTAGAGGAAAATTCTTCGGTTAAAATCAGTGGAACTATTTAGCAGCTATCATAAATTGATTGAGAATAAACGCCTTTCGGATGAAATTTGAAGGAAAAAAATACAGTAAAGTGTTTAGTCTAAGATAACTAGTCTTTGATTCGGTCAAGAAAAATATGTTATTAAGAAATAATGATGTCTGTTATTTATCAAGTTCATTGTGTATTGCATGATAAAAACAAAATAGTGAATTTGGAGGGCTTGAGCTACTGCAGACTGGAGCTGATGAAATCGATTGAAATTATATGGTCTGCAGGTAATAATCCTCTTACATGAGAGGTTAGGGTTTGGGTGTGAATTTGGAATTTTTCTCAATTTATTTTATATTGTAACAAACTTTGTTATGGAATCGTAATAAAATTGTTTTATGTCGTAACAAATTTGATGTGAATTGAGGACCTTGCTCAATTATTATTGGTTTATATTGTAACAAATTTCTTTACGAAATTGTAACAAAATTGATCTATATTGTAATAAAATAACAAAATTGTTCTATATTGTAAAAACCTTTGTTATGACTTTGTAACAAATTTTGTTACAATATGAAAAAATTTATAAGGATATATATGTAACAAATTATTAAAGATGGTAACAATGCGTGAAAGTAAAAAACTCAATACATAATATCTAAAAAAATATAAAAAAGAAAATGATAATACCTTAATTTTTTGATTTGTTGGCTAATAATTTAAAAATAATGTGTTTTTAAAATGACGCCAATTTTCTCAAAATATTTTTAGTCATAACAACATAACTTCCAGTCTTCCACGATTAAATGAAATTTTTGTGACTAAAATTAAAATACATTAAATGACGAGTTAAGTTGTGACTTACGAAATCTTTTTGTTGTTAAAATTAAAATACATTAAATGACGAGTTAAGTTGTGACTTACGAAATCTTTTTGTTGTTAAAAAAAGTCCAAATTTTGGCAGTGACTAGGGAAGTTTGTTGATACTGCTTCATGTTATTTTTACATTCCGTAATAACTAGTACATAAATTAATAATATTTAACTAATTTGATCTAGATGTAATATTAACCCTAAGTAAATTTATTTGAGCTTGTTAAGCATGTAGCTTTTTTTTTTTTTTTTTGCTTTAAGAAAATAAACAATTTTTCTATTTATGAAAGCTAGCAAATTTTAATTTTTAAAACTTTAGCCATTTCTTTAAATCATGGCCAAAAATTTGTCAAATACCAGTTAAACTCAAATTATTTTTATCTTTCTTTTGTTATTTGTTATCCAGGAGTTTGTTTTGAAAAATCAATACCCACGATTAGTTTTTAGATTATATTATTGATGACAATATATTCACCGTTTAAAATATATATATTTTTAAATTATTTTGTGGTAAAACTTCATTTATGTCAATACAAAGGATTAATTTTACGTTTCCCATCCTGAATTTTGGGGTCAGTTTCACTATACTCCATAAATTTTAAAACGTTAGGTCTGTTCCCATTTATTTACGAAATTTTATCAAATTACTTCTTCCATCAAATATTTGACGGAAAATGCCTAAGATTTGCGTTTTTAAGTGCTTTGGGGTTGGTGAAAAGTTAAAATTATTATTTTGTCCTCGGGTTTAGTGTGTAATTATTTTTTAATAATGTTAACAATATTTATGTCAGAAAATTTAAAAACACAAAAAAAAAAGATTAAAAATTAAGAGAAAATTACATATCCAAATTCCTTAGACTTGATATTTATAATATTATTGTCAAGATTAGATATTTACAATAATATTCTAATATTTCTGATTTAAATTTTGAATATTCCTTAATTAAATTTTTTTTATTCAAAATATTATAGATTTACAAAATAATATTCAAAATTTAATTAAGAAATATTAGAATATCACTATAAATATCTAATTTTGACAATATTTTTGTAAATATCAAGATCTAAAGAATATATTTATCTAATTTTCTCTTCTTTTTTTTTTTGTATTTTGGAATTTTCTCATATTAATATTGTTAAAATCATTAAAAAAATAATTACTCAAACTAACCTAAGGACAAAACAATATTTTAACTTCCCACCAACCCCACAGCACTTAAAACGCAAAATTTAGGTATAATCTGTCAAATATTTAACGGAATGGGCAATTTGACAAAATTTTGTAGATAGAGGAAAACAGACCTAAAGTTTAAAAATTTATGGGGCATAATAATATTGACCTCAAAATTCAGAGGACAAACTTAAAATTAATCCCAATACAAATAATACCAAACTAGTTCTTGATATAGTTTGATAAAAACAAAACTACGTCACAGTTTATTGGACGTAAATAAAATTATAATACAGTTTATCAAATTTTTTACTTGACAAAAATTTAAAGGGACTTTCTCGACCCATATCTCTATGGAGTTTGGTCGGTTAGTACTTAGTAGTGTTATCTTATCAGGATACGAAGGAAATGACTTGAGTAGTTACTTTGAATTCTTAAAATGTGGACATATTAAATAAAAAAAATGGTAATATTAGTTCTTTCAAGCAATTTAGATTGTGTTTTTAACACTAGTACTGACAGATTTACTCGTAATACAGCTCAAAGTTCAAACCTACAAGGCTACAGTTAAATTTTTTAAAGAAAAAAAGTGATATTGTAATACAAATATAGTGGATTTCTTCATAAATTTTTTGAAGCAGAAGAAAATAAAGGATACAATAATTGTCCACCGAAGGACTATTGAGTACTCTTCAATGTGTATGATCATGAGAGACAACTTTAGCAAAGAGGCCAATGATTTACTGATGAGAGGGTTGGTGGTGGGACCCAATTAATTCTTTCGATGTGGCTATTACTCTTCTTTTTTTTTTTTTTTTTTTCTTTTTCATATGAAGTGCTCTTCCAATAATGATTCCTTCTCTTGAAGATTTGATTTCTTTACAAACTGTTTATTAGATATAGCCATATAGGTCATCATTCATAGCTCTTTGGTTTTTTCTTTCTTTTTTTTTCCTTTTTAAAGTTTTTCTAGGATAAAATTACTTGTCATTTATGGCTTTCACATATCTTGGATAATTATTAGTGTATTGGAATATTCTATATCAAATATAGCATTTTGATATTTTTAAGTGATAAATTTGGCATTATCATTAGTGCATTGAAGATGATCTGAAAGACCGGGAGAAATATGTCGTCCTATCAATCAAACTTTAACTACTCATATATTTTTATTTAAATTGATAGTCAATGAGTCCTCAAATTGTAATTTAAAAACACCATAAAGGACAACCAATTGAAGACAGCATATTTTCTTTCGCCAAGAAGGGAAGAAAATTGAAGAGAATGTCCACACAAGTTAAAAGACTAAAATAGGTCTCAAAGTAAAGACCGTTTGGGAATTGTAAGTTTCTAAAGAAGTGGATCTTCTTTCTCCATTAGTTCCTGTCCAAAAGAAAGTGGAATTTCTGGGATTTGAAAGATAAAATGCTCGATTGAAACCGTTCTAACGAGGAACAAGTCAGTTCTATAATGGAGCCAGATAACCCTTGTCTCACTCACAACCACTCTGAGGACCATCTGTCTCTGTAAATCAAGATAACTAATCCAAGATAAAAGAAAAAAATGGTCACTAATAGTAGGCATTCCTAATAAATAACATGCAAATCCGGAAAAACGCGATAACGAAACTTGTTTTCCGGTGCCCTAATGTGCTACTACAATGCCCCCGATAAAGGGTATAGAGATTTTCAATAACATTAGTCGAAACCGAGGAACATGAATACCGAGTTCATTAGGGAAGTTCTCCAATATATCAGACAATAATGATAACATTTATCCTTCACAATCAAGAGCAAAACCTTCACAGCAAAAAAAAAAAAATATCAAGAACAAAACCTGCTTGTGCATTCACAAATACAATATCTGACTAATTACACATTTTCGTTGAATAAAGGGTTTGATCGCCATCACTATAATAGGGCACAAATACAATCTGGGTATTTTGCACACTCAATATTTATTCCGAATTCATACAACCAGCCGACTTGTAAGTACATTTATCCCTGAAAAGATCATTAACCTTGTCGAAAATTGGAGGCCTTTTAGCATGGCCATAGAAACCAATGAAAAGACCATGAAACATACGTGAATGCTTATTCAGAGATCTTGATTTCTGCAGACAAGAAGCGAGGTTATTATTATCTTAGGAAAAAAATACGAACAAAGACTGTTTTTGAACATGTAAACCGAAATGATAACGCATTTTAATACTGTAGTCAGAATTTCATTTAGATTGAACCTATAGAGGAAAAGATTAGATGACTAAATAGCTTGGACGTAAAGTGGTTATGAGCTGCTAGTTCACCAAGTTTTCTCAAACAGAGTTTTGAGTTTTCTCCTACAGTTGTGTATTCTAAATACTTAAAAACAGTACACCGGATACGCTTCGGTACCACTCTAGTTGATTTTGAAGATATCACGATTAGTGAAAAAATAACTACTCGCTCCTGAATTGAGCAATTCGGGATAATAAAAAAAACTAGAGGCTCGAAGCCAGCTTATAATGGTACATCGATTTTATATTGATTGAATACTGCTGAAACTGAAGTTATGGAATTAGTTTATGACTTCATTTTTTTTTTTTTTTAATGAGAAGATTAGAAGAATACACAAAGCATTTATGCTGATATGGAAAAGGTTCCTACTCTATTTTCTAGTTTAAGGTCTAACATTTTATGCCTCTTCAAATCCGGGTATTGTGCTAACTGGAAATGACTTAACAAGTTCTCATCAAACATTGGACAGAAACCACAGATATGTGATAATAAAATGACCTTAATCTTCTAATATGGCACAAATTATTCTATACATTAATTATTCTAAATGAATGAGAATATCATAGAAAATAGTATGCTTGACCTTTATATATCTATCCAGGCATATGGACTTTTAATCAGGCTCACTTATCATCTGTTCAAGATATTTATGACTGTTTTGAAGTTGAACTTCGTTGAGCTTTGGTTTAAATTCACACAATATTTTCAAACTTAGTCAACCCTTGTCTCCCATATTTGCCTGCTCTTCTACCCTTTTTTTTTTTTTTTCAACTTATGCATCATGAAAGAATGAAGCTAAAATCTACGGCTCAGGGGACCACAACCATAAGAAAATTAGTGGGTGCGACCTATTTGTGGGGCTCACTGCTATTGGAGGGTCTTGATCTCATGATTCCGGTATGAACATCATAATTCGTCATGAACTGATTGAACAAAACTATGACTTACAAGCAAGATCATCCCAATGAAGAAATCCGCCGTGGCCTCTAGCATTTGTAAACTCATAAACAGCACCCGAAACTAGTCAACACAAGTAAACAGCAAGTTTCCCAAATTATTCCAACTCAATAAATGTTCACCCAAATGATTTGTGAAGTATCAATAAGAAAACTAGATAAAATTAAGGGTAGATGTACCTTTATAACCCCCGTGGACTGGATCTTCTGATAGCAACAGGGGTGTATCTAGGTCAATGAACCTGTACAGAACGCGTAAACCATAATCACGTCCATAAATCGGCTTAAATATAAGCCATTTTCATTCATTTAGAAAGACGAAACTTACTCGAAACATCCAAGTCCAGCAGCAAGATGGCCAGCAAAGCCCATGGCTAGTCTTGTCTCGACCATACCTCCAATCATCAACTTCAGTCCCGACGCCCTCGCCATATCAATGATTTCAAGGGCCCCAACAACACCAAGCTTGGCAAGCTTAATATTTACGACGTCAGCAAGATCACCTTCGACTATCTTTTTAACTTCGTCAATACTTCGGCAGCTCTCATCAGCTGCAACCGATACCCCATATTTTTCTCTAGCGATCTGGCTAACATATCCGAGACCTTCCCAATCATCTCTGTGAACCGGTTGCTCAAACAAAACAGGAGTAACTCTCATTTCTGCAAAGGCATAAGACTTTGGGATTTAATTACAGTGAAAAATATACCTTTAGGCTCTTCTCATTTTTTAGGAGTGAGAGAGAGAGAGAGAGATAATATATAAGTCCCTAATTATATACTTCATGTCGAGCTATTTTCTTCAAGGAACATAAGCACAATTGCATCTACGACAACTCGGTTTCATGTATAACATACCGTTTAGTTTCTCAAGAACTTCGACAGCTTCCCTAGGTTTATAACCTTCGTTAGCATCTAAGATAAACTTGCAATCAGGATGAACTTCACGTATAGCCTGAAGAACTTCAATATCAGTTTTTAGATTCTTTCCGACCTTGAGCTTTAGAGTACCGAACCCTTGCTTGCGGTACTTTGAAGCCAATGCAGCAGCTTCAGCAGGGGAAACAATTGGAATCTGCACATATTAGTTCTAATGTAAATTCAAGCGCACATAGCGTGTGAATACGTAATTTTAACTTTCATACTAGTGCTAATATGTAACGCATTTTAAAACGACAGAATTTCATAAAAAAATCAACATCACAATGGAAGATCCCTAGTACAAGTCATAGAAGAACTCAACTGTTATATCAGTGGTTATAGTATTTGAAACTCCACCAAACAATCTCCACAGAGGTACCCCAATATCACTTGCAACTGCATCAATTAGCGCCATCTCTACTCCGGCTCTGACCTTCAATAGCCAAGGGGCCAAAAGAGGTCAAAACAGAAATTATCATCATCATAAGGAGAATAAAATCTAAGCTACCGTGTAGCAATGGTTTTTCAGTCAGCATAATTGTTTTACAAAAACAAATATATATATTAATACGTCAATTTACGAATCAAATGCTCCTGAAATCTCGCTAATTAAAATATGCGAATGACAAACATCATACAGATCATACATGATTAATGCCCGCAGCTAACGATTACAGCACTTCCTGACGAAGCCTCGGCCAAACTCTTCTAATCACTAGCGTCTACCAGCATATCGGTAATTATTACCCAAAATCACAATAACAAAGCTAAACAAAAAATCTTGAATTCAGGAATCTTTGATTAGGCCATTTAGCTATAAACCCCATCAGAAATAACCAAAGAAGAATTCATACACAAACATCACTTACAATAGGACTGCCAAAGCTATCCAAGAGAAAAATGCCATCATAATTTCACACAAACGAACTCGCAGCGACTAAAAGACCGCATATTCTAATTCCAAAAAGCCAACATGACGAATTTCTCACTGGTTGAAAATTCGACAGAAAGATCAAACACCACCAAAGATATTTATCAATGTTTATGCACTACTCTTGACAAACGCTAAATTATGCAAGTATTTAGAGCGATTGTTACCAATCAGAAAAATTATTCGCAAGCGGGTAAATGGGTGCATATATACGTTACATAACCATCAAAATATGTCACACAGACAGTAGTATTGTTGACTTATTCTGTCTTCCAAATAAATGTTTGACAAATTACCGTAAATGAAAAAAATAAAAAAATAAAAAAAATAAAAATAAAAAAGCAATCCAGACTCTTAACTTATAACGATGTGTCAAAACCCATATAACCCAATCGACAAACAGATTGAATCAAGAAAAATCAAAATAATTAGTCATTTTTAAAACATAATTCTAAAAAATAGGCAAAGCTTATAAATCTTAATAAAATTGCCAGCAACTAAATCACTCATTTGATCGTTCATATAATCATTACAAGATTCAACTACATTAGTTATATCATCAACCAGATGTGTAAAAATAAAAAATAAAAACTTACGGAAGCAAAGTGGTGGCCGGGGAGGATCGCGGCGACCTGGGCGAGAGCCGATCCGAGAGTGGTCCGGTGGGCCCGGCGGAGCATCTGGCAGGCCTCGGCGGCCTTGGCCATGGCGGCGGGCTGGTCCTCCGCCGTCACGGAGGGCAGGATGGGGATTTCGCCCCACCCCACGCAGCCGCTACTCAGCTCCACCCGCACCGCCACGTTCTCCACCCTCTCCACCCGCGACGTGGCGATCGTGAACGGCGCCAGCAGCGGCGCGCTCAGCGCGCGCCTCTCCGCGCGGCTCACCTCCACCACCGCCGTCTCCGTCAGGCTCCGGAACCCGAACCCCGTCGCCACCGCCATCCTCGGCCCCGCCGCCGCCGGCCGGTTGCGAAGCGGGGCGGCGCTGTGGGGAGTGAAACACCCGAGTGTGGCCATTTGGTGGGTTTACCTTTTTTTTTTTTTTCTCTCTTTTTGGGGGGTTTGGGATGAGTCTCCTCCAATGGGGGTTTGACAGGTGAGTTTGGGATGTTGCCATTGTTGTTTTGTTGGAGTAGATGTTTGTAGCAAAGAGTTTCGACGACGCTTTCTGAGAAGGGACTGTTTGTGTGAATATTTTAATGTGGGACTGCAAATATTTTAAGACAAAAGACTCAGAGTCTGTTTTTTGCGTTCTTTTCTTTTTCTTTTTCTTTTGTTTCTTTCTTCTTCTGGTCTGTTTTGTCCCTTGGCGCTTTGCCCTTGTCATTATTAGGGACCCGGATACATACAATTGTACAAATTCAAATTTAGACATTTTATTGTAGTAAGTTTGATTTTTTTTTTAATCGGTGTAATTACTAATTATTGTGACGATATGGTAAAAGTTTTTTTTTATTCATATTGTAAATTTTGTAATTCAAACAATTTTTAGGATTATAATATCAAATTTGGTGATAATGTTAAAAATTTGATATTTTCGCATAAAATTATTCTTCAATATAATGTTAATTTTTGGACCAAGTATAGAAAAATGTCAAAAATTTAACATTTGAAGCAGGGTCGGTAATTTAGGTACAGATACGAGACACAACACAAAATTAGCAGCTTTAACTTCTTTTTAATAGGTCTTGGTCTTATCGGGTCGAACATAATTAACACGATTAAATAATAAATAAACACGACACGAACACGGTAAGACCCATTAAGATACGACTATTAAATTAGTTATAAATAAGTATACACGTTTAACACATATTTATATGTACTTAAAATTTATTTATTTATTATCTAATAATTTTAGGTACTACACTAATTATATACATTATCACGACTAGTTTTTATTCATAATTTTTTAATTTCAAATTTACAAAATATAATAAAAAATGTGTTGATTTCAATCCAAACAGAGCTAATTAGAGCAATAAATACGAGTGTACCATGACTTATTTAAAGTAACACACAAATTATAAAATGGGTCGTAATTAGGTGACAAGATTAACACGATATTCAATTGAGGCATGTTTGTGTCTCTTTCCTTAGACATGATTAATAAATAGGTCGTGTCTGGGTCTATTCAAAATTTATTGGACACGATTAAGACATGACACGAACATAACACACAACATAATTTGCTACCCTTACTTTGAAGTTGAGCATTGACTGACTAAGTTTTGAGCATTTAATTAAAAAATAATATTATATTTAAAAAATTACATTACCAAGAAGTAGTTATGACTATTTGTATTGGCTATTGACTAACATTAACTATTTTTATTGAGTTTTAATACTAAAGAAAAATAACAAAATAGCGTTTGAAATAACATTTATTCATTAGACTATCAAGTGCAAAATATAACATTGCTATCATTTTTAGTGCCAAATTTAATATTGAAGAAATTATATAATCAGTCACATTATAACAACATATTGCACACTACGACAAAAAATACAAGTATTATCACAATAATTCGTTGAGCTTATGTGGTATTTTTTTGTTAGACTATTACACTCCCTTTTACCGGATTTGGATCACCCAACAGGCATATATACTCGCAATTTAATTTTCACATATAATATCAAGCAATCCAATATGTAATATGATAATCAAATCTGAATATTATATTAAAAAAGTTAATCAAATATCAAACTACGAATTTATGTTATAATTTAGTAGTTGGACATTCATAATTATCTAATTTTGCAATGAAAACACTTCAAATATGTAATATGATACTCAAATCTGAATATGATATTAAAAATAATAATCAAATATCCTATGGATTTATGTTATAATTTTTTAATAAGATATTCAGAATCATCATATGATATTCATAATCATCTAATTTTGTAATAAAAACACTCTAAATTTGTAATATGATAATTGTTGTTAGTAATTTTTCGTCAGTCAATGAGTCCAGGGGCGATCTCCTGGGCACGGTCGAGGAAGCCCAAAACCCCCGACTTCACCGAACCAAGCGAAGTCACCACATCATGAGAACTCCCCCTAAGGATAAAGACGGATAAGGATTATCGAAGATGACCCCCGATCCTATATCCCCGGAGGTAGAGTGCCGCTAAAAGAAGGAGCTTCCGGGAAGCCCCTCGACGACGGGCCGGCATATAAGGATTGAGGATCCCCGAAGGTGACCCATCCCCGAAGAGGCTGCCACGAACGAGGAATCATCCGATATAAGCTCGGCCCTTGGAGTCGTCGACCCTCGGTCATAGAACGCTGGTCCGCGACATCACAGATCTCAATTATTCTCCCGCCCTTTCTGACCCGAGCAGGGAATTCATTGTAGCAACATCTCTCTCCTGCCAAGTTCATAGTGACTGCTCCCGGCAGATGTGCAGCTTTATTAGGTGAACCAAACCCGTGACTCGGGGGATGGGACGTTTTGTCTCATTGAACTGTAGCCTCCTTCTTCGTCTATAAAAGAAGGGGGAACGGACTGGGAGAGGGAGGAGGCGAAGAGAATAAGAGAAAAACAAGGGAAAAATACTCTGTAAAATATTCAATATGAAATCCCATAAATAGTGGACGTAGGCCATTACTCCATAGGAGGGCCGAACCACTTTAAAACTCTCATGCCTTTTTATTTTTCTATGAATCTTTTCATTTTCATTGCCGCATCACATCCTAGAGATGCGGATCTCGTCGTTGGTTCAAATTCCACACCAACAATAATCAAATCTGAATATTATATTAAAAATTAATCAAATCACAGACTACGGATTTATGTTATAATGTTGTAGTATGATATTTAGAATCATCATATGATATTCACAATCACCTAAATTTATAATAAGATATTTCAGAATCATTATGTCCGAGAAATTGGAAATAGTTTTTTTTTTTTTTTAATGATATGCCCGTTGTGGATCCGGGTCTTTTTACTTGTTAAGGGTATTATGGTATTATAAATAGTTAGATTAAACAGCTTTAATATATATTGTAAATAGTGAATCTATATATAATATTCAGTACTATTCTGAACATATATATAAATAATCTTTTAATATTAGCGTTGACATTTACATTAGAAATGATCTAATTATTTGGGTAAATCTTAGAGCTATTTGCATAAAATCTAAATTAAATTAGCCTTTTTAAAAAATAAAAAATATTAAAATATTAAAAAATAGTAATTATAAAAAATTTTATGAAAAAAAAATAAAAATACATCTACTTTTCAAAGAGTAAACTGTTAAAAAACTTTAAAAAATATATTAATATTTTTTCCATAAATTTCTAATAAGTTCTATTTTTTAATATAATGAATCATATGTTATATTTTAAGAAGGATCTATGTAACATATAAAAATAAACATGGTTCAAGGATCTTTATTAAGGGTTGTTTGGATACAAATTCAAATAATAATATTTTACAATAATAATATCTTTAAATTTGAATTTTTGTTAGTACAATTAATGTAACAACATGATTAAAGGATTTTTAAGGATTGAACCAAAATTTTAGCTGATTTTTTAGGAATTAGCCATAGTTTCATGAAATTAACATACGTGTAACATAATATGTTACAGGTGTAACATACGCGTAACATAAATATTATACACGTATGTTATGGCTAAATTCTTAGATATTCGAATCGCACATTTATATAGATTTTAGAAAAATTCATCACTCCGCTTTAGGAGCTCGGATGTTTTCGGTAATGATCTCATTTGAGATTTATCGAGTTAATTCAAATTCTTATCAAATAAAAAGAAAATCACACTGGTGTTCTTGAAGAAAGCTCTTGAATATTGACGCAAAATACTTGAATGCCTTAATAAATTGTATAATGGATTTTTTTTTTTTAACCTACCTATGGATAAGTAAAGGAGTATTTCTTAGATTGGTTGATGTAAAACGAAACATGATCTTTATGCCTCATAAGCCGCCCAACCAAATCTAAATTTGTCATCACATAAATTTATTAGGGTTAATTCCTACCTAACAACTCATAATTAATCTTTTCTATTTTTTTATTATTTAGTCATTTGTCATTACAGCTAATCGATATTATTGTTGACATTACAATTACCCTCAATTTATATATGTTTACAATCGTAGACCAACAAATAAAAGCATGTGGCATGCCCTTCTAACATTTTTTTTTTGAAGTTAACATAAAGATATTGATAAAGTGCCACAAATACATATATAAATACACATACATATATGTTATGTCCTCCGATATAGTAATTTAACCATGCTAATTTTTTCTATGTACACCAGATAATTATTTTAGCTTCAAAGTAAACAACAAAACTCAAAGATGTGAATATTTAAGTTTAAAAGATCTAATACATGTTTATGATCCACCACATATGTTTTCAGATCCATGCGGGTGTTGTTGATTTTTTTTTTTCCTTTTACTAATTCTTATTTATTCAGCTCGAACACCTTTTCACATATTGTATATATAGAATGAAAATATGTAGGTAAGATATTTTATCCATCATACATGTGTTGATTTTACAAGTTAATTGTCAAAATTTTAATAAATTGTTATAACAATTGAAAGATGTTTTAAAAATCGGTGATGATTAGAATTAAATTTGACTTATAATTTGAAAGATAAAAATGTGGTTAATCCTTTAATCTAATTAGCTTGGCCATTCTCAAACCTCAAGCGTCTCTTGAATGTTACTAAAGGTCATATATATTCGTGTAGTTTTTATATGTACTCAGAGGCTAAAAGACAAAATAAAGTCATTATGGAAAGAATACTTAAACACTATGTTATTTTCCTTGATTCCCTTTTTGTCCTAAGATTTTTCTATTCTACACATCGATCTTATATGCGTATCTTTATTCTCAAACAAGTTGAAAGAAGATAGGGAGAGGTATCCAGAAATTCTAAGTCATTTCCATGCACTTATACTCAACACTACGATTTGGGTTTCTTTTTTTTTAGGGTTTTTTTTTAATTTTTTATGGGAAAGGAATTACATTGTCGTATAAGGTTTGTTTTGGTGCATTTGAATATAAAATTGAGATTAAATTAATTAATATCAATTTCATATTTATCGTGGTTTGTGGTATATATATATATTATAAAGGGGAATTGCAAAAAAGATCTTTCTTACGTGCTATTTAATAATTTATGTTTCAAGTGCTATTTTGATTTCTACTCTATATTGATTGTGTGACAATAGAAGTACAAATTAAAAGTGTAATACAAATGTTATATAAATTATTAAGATGTGTCAAAAAGAGCATTCATCAAAATTCATGTAATATTAGATGTTGGGCATAATATTTTTGATGAGCCCAAAATTCGACACGTGGGCCCAAATGAGATATCGACCCAAATTCCCTAGGTTTTAGATCAGCTCGAGGCCACACAACTACTGAACTACCTGACAGATTAGATCCGCTCTAAAAGGGAGAATTAAAAAAAATTCTTATAAGTG
This sequence comes from Boehmeria nivea var. tenacissima, assembly GCA_018132145.1. Classification (NCBI taxonomy): domain Eukaryota; kingdom Viridiplantae; phylum Streptophyta; class Magnoliopsida; order Rosales; family Urticaceae; genus Boehmeria; species Boehmeria nivea. The sequence continues at coordinate 9,037,176 of CM030882.1, forward strand.
TCACTTAATAATATGTACTAGTATGTTCTCTTAATTTATACTCTATATTTGAAATGTAAAAATAAGAGCATAAATTAAAAGATAATATAAAAACAGTATATATTATTAGCATTCCTCATGATCCCTCACTCTAAAACAGTGCGAAACAGGCCGCTAGCACTCAATTTCCAACCACACTTGGTGGATCCTAATCGCTCCAAGCGGCTCCCTCCCAACCTCACTTGGCGGATCTCAGCCATGGCGAGTGCGGTCCTAACCGCACTCGGCCACATCCCAGCCGTGCCGTTGGGGCAGCTTTTCCAGCTGCTCTTGGCAATTTTTGTGGAAGATTTTATACATATTTTATTGCATATCAAACAAAAGAGCTTTCTAACAACGTGAAATCCAATTTATAATGTAAAAGTCAAAAGACAGTGTTTGTAATAATTCACCTACGTACGTTCGTAGCTGCACTTGAAAGCAATATTCTTCAAAACCAAGCCCAAAGCCATTCCTTACTTCGTTCAAACCTTTCGTAATTACCAAGTTTAGAACCTGAAGCCCTTATGATCTATCTATCTGTATATAACATTAAGTTGTGCTCACATTATTAGCTGACCTTATAATTGAACAATCAAGTTCCAAATATTATAAAGAACAAAGCAAAAAAAAAAAAAAATGCCGACTTATCAAGCATTCGACTCGGACAATAAAACAACGACGAAAGCAAAAAGACTTTTCGGGCGCGAAAGATCTATTCATCAAGTTCTTGGTGGAGGAAAAGGTAGCGCTATACATTGATGTTTCATTTTGTACAATTTAAGTTTTTTTTTTCTTTCATTTTGTACAATTTATAAGTTTTTTTTTTCTTTCATTTTGTACAATTTATAAGTTTTTTTTTTCATTTTGTACAATTTATAAGTTGTTTCTCATTTGACGCCTTGTATTTGAGTACATGAAATCTTGTACTTTTGGTTCATGACACACTTGTTGAGTAGACAGATGTCTTTCATTGGCAATATCACTGCACTACTGACATTTATTGAGTTTAGGAAAAATAAAAAAAAAAACAAAGAAAAAAATTACAAAAAGAAAGAGTTCGTGGTTTCATATTATTTAGTTCCATATATATATAGTTGTTATATATAAACTATAATCATGGCAAAATATTTTCTCACACGGTTTTGATTACATGACATCTAACTATCGTTTCTCTATTATGATGAGAATAGAAATGCTTATACTTTACTCCAAGGATTTTGTTACGTGATAAAATTAAGTTTTAGGTTTCTAATTAACAATATTATAGCTTTATCTTTGATACACGTTACAACATAAACCTTGTGCACTCAGAGCATGATTCTAATAAATTAGGATTGCAATATTTCCAGTTGCGGACGTGGTGTTATGGAGGAAGAGAAATGTCTCGGCCGCGCTTCTGGTCGGCATGACGGCGATATGGTTCCTTTTCGAGGTTGCGGAGTACAACTTCGTGACCCTTCTTTGCCACATTTCCATCACCACAATGCTTGTGTTCTTCATATGGTGCACCAGCGCAGAGATATTTAAATTGTACGTTATTATATACCATCAACTATAATGTATACAGTTCATTTATAAACTTACAATATAAATCCGAATAGAAATCTAGGCTATCCACTTGGCTGTCCCCGTAACTGTCTCTTCTAATAAAAATAGGACAAATTGTCTATTTTTACCTAATATATTTGAAAAAAAAAAACTCAAATAATAATTAAAAATGTAAAAGGCTATGGTCAAATGAAATTTTTTTTAATTTTGACCTCTTAATTATCCACAGGACTCCTCCGAAAATGCCCGAAGTTATATTACACGAATCCGCATTCAGAGAAGTGGCTTCAACATTTCACAAAAGATTTAACCAGACATTGTCAAAACTCCTTGACATTGCCTGTGGAAGAGATCTACCACGTTTCCTCTTGGTACAATCTTACAAGTCAAATCTCTCTTTCTACCTCCATTTCTCAACCAATATACCTATGAAAACTAGACCTAAAGATTTCGTTTTTTTTTTTAATATTTTTTTAAATGTTACAGGTAATTCTGTCTCTCTATATTTTGTCCTTGATAGGGACATATTTCAGCTTCCTGAATTTCCTTTATCTTGGTAAGACTTTGGCCGCCTAGTCTCTACTAATTACTATGCACATATGGTGTTTTTGCTAGTTAAATTTGGTATTTCTGATTTTTGCAAGGCTTTCTCTGTACGGGAACATTGCCATTTCTGTATGAACGATTCGAGGACGATGTTGATAGTCTTGCTGTGAGACTAATCCGAGAGATAAAGATATCGTATCGGAGATTGGATTCGAACTTTCTCAACAAGATTCCGCGAGGTCCGGTGAAGGAGAAGAAATTCAGTTGAAAGTCATGATGATGATATATCAATGACATATCTGTGTGGATATTTATATGTTTATATGGACATGTATGGCATGAGACTACAATATTGTACAGATTCAAGAAATATACACGACATGTATAAAGACTCAAATAAAAAAAGGAAAAACATTAAATTTGTATTAATGAGATCAAGGATGTCAAATTGTGTACATATCATGTAGTTTTTACTGAATGATGATAATAGGATTATAAAAATTAAATAAAGAATTAGAGAATGGGTATATTGATCTGAAAAGATAAATAGTTTAGGACTCTATGGACAAATTATGAATCACACATTACGGCAAAATTTAGCTATAAAGTGGACTAGTTCCGTCAACATTTTTTGTGCTATTGCATATCGTACTTTTGGAGAACTAGAACTCAAATCCTTCGTCTCCAATTTGATGTCCTAATTTCTGTATCCCAATTATTTTTTGGCACGTAATCAAATATTAAAATAAGATAAAAGGTAGTTAAGTGATTTGATGATATATCAAAAGATGATTTGGAGACAGAGAGAGTCGCTAAGAGAACAACGGATCTGAATTTTTTTTTTTTTTGGAGTATATATATAAGAATTTGAGCTTATTCTTTTTTTCCCCCCCTTGTTGACTGAGAAAATTGTCTTTTTTTTTATATTGAAGTCAATTACATCTGAATTTGGTGTTTGTATCTCTTCGAAATTATTATTTAAAAAAAACCTCAGTCCATCAAAAGCTCATATATATATTTCAAGGCTGTTAAAGAAAACAACTAGCAATGCTTTTTAAGGTTAGAGAAAAAACATAGAAAAAAAAGAACATGATAGAGGAGTTCATAGAGAATAATCTAGGACTAAGATATATCTGTTGTTGTCTTTGATTGTTCCTCTCTCTGTGGCGACAATACAAACGTATGTTTGTGTCTTTTAGTTTTAACAAATTCTTTATTGGTTCTCTATTCAAAATAACATTATGTTATAAATTTTATATTAGAGACAAATTCAACTTGTAAAAGTGTTGATTATCCAAATTTAAACTAATAATAAGAGATGGGCGATCATTAGATTTTATACCTTAACGTAAACATATAATCATAAATATTTAAGGACCAACACATAGTTATAAACTGAAGAATTTAGATACTATGTTAAATTATCTAGGCCCAATGAATTTTATGCTATTAACAAAGCTAAGCTAAGGGAAAAACAAATCTTCTTCCAAAGATCGTAAAGGAAACAAAGGAATAACTTGGCGTCCTGGCAGCCTAAAAGAATCCAAGATAAACTTTGAGAAGATGTAGACATAAGAAGCAAAGAGAATCAATTAGAGTTAAGCGAACAAGGAAGAGCGTAAAGAATTAGAAAAAAAAGAAAAGACACGATGATGTCTAACTCAACTCTCTTACTGAAAAATGGATCCAATTCACATGAGATCCGCCTCTATTAGAAATTTGAATTGAGCGTTATTGTGCCTCGATCGTAGCATTTTTAATACATGATGATATCATATTTTAGTACCTTTCTATAGCAGTTTAATGAAATTGCTAAATGTATTATTCACATGAAAGTTGTGTTTATAGAGAAACCAACGCCAATGAGATTAAAAAATAATTAAGGAAACTAGAAAAGTATAAATGCACGCAAAATACAATTACAAATAATAGTTTTAAAGATATAAATAAAAGGCAGAATTGCAAAACAAGGTCATTCTTAGTGTCACTTAATAATCTGTATCACAAGTGGTGTACTCTATTTGTTTCCACTTTATGTTTGGAACTAGTTAATAAATTAGCTATTTTAAAGGTAAAGTTTGAAGGATTTAGCTCTAGAATGTCAAAATTAAGGATTTAGCCGTAATATACGTGTAATATAATATGACACATATATATTACACGTGTATTGTATTATGTTACATATGTAACATATTATATTATACGTATATTACGGCTAAATTCTTAATTTCATAAAACTAAGCTAATTCTTAAAAATTTAGCCAAAAGTTTGATTAAATCCTTAAAAATCATTTATATTTATAGTGTAAAATTTAAGATATAAATTAAAAATTCAATAGACACGAGGTATAAATTATTATTGTACTAAAGGAAGAGGTAAATTATTATTGTACTAAAGGAGGAGGGATTCCTCGAAATTCTCCAGTGCTGGATAAAAATAAGATAAGACCTACATAGTGATAGGAAAGTCCACCGATGTTGCTCTGCCATGCACAACACTTAGTCAGAGTATAATCCTTGGTGATTTGGGCAAACAAGGATTTGGATAAAAAAGAAAAATAATGCTCCACTAAGATTGTGGTCACGTGCAGCTTGAGAGCATATATAGTGCCTTTTTCTAAATGCAATGTGATATCACACAAATAATGTGCACATTAACATAATGATAAAGGGGATCCAAAAGAAGGTACATGTTGTACTATGTGGCGTTTACCACAAGCACATTTTTCACGAAAAGAATAGGTAAATAAGTGCATGCATTATGCCACTTTCCACTTTTAAATGTGTTTTTCGGAATATTTCGCTGGCTTTAGGCATAATACAAGAGCTTTTTTTATTTTATTTTATTTTATTTTCAAAATATGGACATGCATGAATATGATAAGGTTATGACAAAATTTGGGCCAACATAAATATGGTTATTAACTATGATTATTAATGTAACGAAAGTATCCTTAAAACCCTATTACTTTTATAGAAATTATAGTTAATACCCAATTTAAACTCTTGATTCAAACAATGCTCAATATTTTGTAAATTAATTATAACAAATATATACACAAGAAAGAATACTTGGTATTAAATATTAATTGCTGAATCAACAAAAATATGTGGAGTTAATTGATAAATTGAATATTTTTTATATTACATTAAAATATTGAATATTTATTTGAGATTTTTAAGGATTTAGCCAAATTTTTAGTTATTTTTTTAAGGATTAGTCATAGTTTCACGAAATTAAGAAAATAGCCATTTTCATCGTATAGCAAAATTTGTTACACATGTATCAAACTTTGTTACACGAGTATAAAAAATTGTTACATGTATCAAATTTTGTTACACGAGTATCAAAAATTATTACACGTGTATCAAATTTTGTAACACGTGTATCAAATTTTATTACACGATGAAAATGAATAATTCCTTAATTTCGTGAAACTATAGCTAAATTCTTGAAACATGAGTTTAAAAAGGGCTAAAAGCCAAATCTTCTTTATTTATTTTAATTATAGTGTCAAATTTGAGGTATTTTCTCAATTCGCCTATATTTTTATTAAATATAACAAACTCATACATTTTTTAACAATGCCTAAAAATCTATATATATAGTTTTTAAACAGATTAAAAAAACAAACAGAATATTTTGTTGGACAAAAATAATGATTTTCTTAAAATATAGATCATATTAAGTCCGGTTGCTATTAGAGATTTCAATCCCCATTTTTGAAAGAATATATGTAATATATTAATAGAATCAAATTTTCAAATTTAACTAATGCCATTGTTTTAAATAAAAGTATAAATTTGACTTTTTTGTTAGTGTAATTAATATGGTTTATTAAAAAAAAATTGATTTAAATTGTAATCCAAACAACTCGTAACGCACTTATATTTCTTTTGTTGATCTTAGCAAAAAGTATAAATATTCTTTTACGAATTATAAAATAAAGACATAGAAGATAATTATTTAATAAAACATATGAATCTTTTAAAATATTTACATTGTTAATATAATTACTATAGTGCGTTTGTTAGAGAAGGTGATTTTGAGCTGATATGTGTCAACTCTATATACACATGCCAGAGGCTCTGTATCATCATTAGATTAATTGAAAAAAAAAAAAAACAATTTAATTGTGCTTATTTAGTTAAATACGTTAAATGTGCTTTTACAGATGTTGCTCCCATATTTTTCCAGGTTATAGAGGGCGACAAGAGGCCAAAATGGAAAAGGCATTCTTTGGAAATTCCCAAATATGATTAATTATCTTTGTACCTCACAAAAAGAGGGGACGTGAAAATAGACCAGAAGGCATTATATTTTAATAGAATCAAAACCCAGTTTGTGTTTTCTTACTAGGAAAACACTCTGTCCAAATTGGCCCTCCACAATCCAATTTATATGTGGAGACAATATAATTCTCTATACCTCTTATTTGCTTGTCATAATTGCTTGTAAGGTGGATCCTATTAGTTAGAGGAATCTACTTAGACAAATTATTGCATTTTAAATCCTTAATGGGACACCATTTGTAGAACATATTGCACTAGTTGAAGCCTCCCAAAAAATCATCTAATCCAATTAATTATTGTGTATTATTAAAGGGATATGGTAGCCAAATTAAAGTTTGATTTCACTTTAAGTACTCATAAAACTTTCCTATTTAGCGGTCATTCTCCCAACTGACAGTTTCCACCTACACTAGTACTTCTCATGACAAGAAAGAATGGCACAAAATGGGAAAGAAAGACCGCCCAATTTTTATAAACCATGCAATATGGTTTTTTAGTGGCTTTATACGTTTGACCCACTAATATTATTCATGTCAAGCCTCTGATACCTTTGCCTGCCAATTCTTGTGCAAGTAAAGCAAAGAGAATCATCATGAAAAAAAAAAAACCAAAAAAAAAAAAAAAAAAAAAAGGTCCTAAAGCAAGAAAAAATGAGAGAAACACCCCACTAAAATGTTATTATTGGACCTTGAGGAAAAATAATTTATGTCGTGCAATTGACTTTTTAGCAACAAGAGAAACCATATATAAAAACCCTAATTGAAAGTTGCTATAGCTCACTTCTTTCCCATTTAGTGGAACTCGTCTTAAAGCACACTCACAAATCACACATAGATGGTGAGGCTATGGAGGGATCAGGCAGTGGCGGCGGGTTTGGAATCAGGTGGTGGCGTTGGCGGTGGTGGCGGTGGCGGTGGCGGCGCTTTTCTACTCATTTTGTTAGGTTTGTTGGCCACTCTCTGTGTTCTCTCAGCCGTGATCTTCTCGTGCGCGGACGGTGTCTCAAAGGACAAATCCTCTCAGTCTCCGGCCGACACGGAGCTCTACGGTGGCGGGTGCGCCGCCGGATGTGGCGCTGGCTGCGGCGGTTGATCAGAGAAATCTCTATTTGTTCCAACTACGACGTGTTTTAATAAGAGATATGTGAGGTTTAAGAGGTATAGAATATGCCAAAATAGGCTGAGTTTCTTTTTTTTTTTTTTTAATTGAATACTTGATTAGCTTTGTCATTGTAAGTTGTGATGTATCGCGTTTTCCTGCAATATTTGTTGTGGAGAACCTAATTGATATATAATCTACGGGAAATTCCAAGCTAGAGAGTTTCTAATTAATAAGCGGATTCCATTTAGTTATATGGACTTCATGCAATTGCTTTTCTCTCTCCCTTTCTCTTCAATATTTTCAATACTTGATAGCCCTGGCTAACAGAAATATATATATATATATATATGTATGTATGTCTTTGCCTTTCTTTTGGTTTGCGCAAATGAGAAAGCTATAACAATTTCGTTGGTTAGGCAAAAAAAAAAAAAGATTATCTTCTCTTAATAACCAATTCCTTAACACTCTGACGACGTTAGGGTTATTTTTGAGCTCTCTATAATGAGAGTGTTGATTAAGACACCTAGCCAAACTAAACACACACATAATCATTTGTAATTCCATTCTGCTTTTACTCTTGTGACTTGCACCTTATTAGTAAGAAATAATTTTTTATTTTTTGTTGTAAAGGTGGATGAAACCAATTTTTGTTTTTACCTCCTATCTCTTTAGGGATCAAATTTTATAAGCAAATTTTGACGAATACCTTTTTTTGAGATAATAATAATCTATGTTTCTTTTATGTTTATTTATAATTTTTACTCATTTTTATATTATAAACATTGAGTAGGAATCAATTGAGCGTACCATTTGGGGCATAATAATTAAGTGACACTTGTCTTTTTTTTATTTTTTTATTTTTTGTAATTCTCTGGATATTTTAAAAAAAGTGCAGATCTAGACATTAGATACTTAATGCTTGAGTCATATCGTCAGAGGCAATATATGTCACTTAATTTAAATTAAAACTAAATTTTTTAAAAATTACAACAAAATACCCAAATGACTGAGTTTACTTATTTGATTGAATCATCTTTCTAATACAAATAATTGATGAATTGGCTAATTTTCATCACAAAATACACAAAAAAAAAGGCATATATTTGAATTCTAGTGTTAAATTTGAGAGTATTTTCACGCTTCACCTCTGTATTTATTTTTCAAGGTATAAGTAGTGTGTTAGATATATTATTTTTATATCAATTTTATAATAGCATGCGTGTTTAACACCCAATTCGAAAATGTATTATGTTGAGCTGCAAATAAAAGGAGGACGACAATGGGTCCTGGGCGCCTATTTTCCATATTAAATGGGTCGACCCGTTGCCCTTTTTTTTAAAACGAAAAACGGGTCTCTCAGAGCCCTATTCTTGGGATACAGGTACCCCAGTACATAGGCATGACAAACAAAGAAAAAAGAAAAAAGAAAAAAGAAAAAAATTAATTGAAAGGAGAAACGAACAGATACACGAAAAAAACAAGTTTCTTATCCGTTTAAAACGGGTTCAGAAAATCCGGTCCTTTAATAGAAACGGGCAAGGGACCCGCTTGTGTACTTGATTCAACAAAAATAAAAAATAAAATAAAAATCATGTGTCACAGCACTTGACTCACAAAATGAAGCATCACGCTTTGCTCATGTGGCGGTCGTCACACCTCACTAGTGGAATGAAGACCTAGCTAGCTCATGCGTATATATATATATATATATATATATATCACAAATCATAACATGCCTTGCTTTCAATCCACATTTGCTTATTGTGTCAATCACAACGTCACACTTTCATAACATCTACGCTTTATTCAATTTTGTGTATCAAATAATATGATAAAATATTTGTTAATGACTCAATTTTAAATCGGCTCCTATTATTGGCATATTAACGAATCACTTTTATTCCCCTTTTTCAATTGAGTATCCAAAATTTTTTAATTAATTTGGTGCACGTGAAATTCTTGATCGTCGATTACGGTGGTTTTATCTTTGGTGGTGCGGTCAATATTTCCTATGTGGGACAGCTTTATTGTTTAATATTATTTGGCGGTACCAATCTTTCAACAAATGTCAAGATGGCCGAGTTGGTCTAAGGCGCCAGTTTCAGGTACTGGTCCGAAAGGGCATGGGTTCGAATCCCATTCTTGACAATTTTCAACTTTTTTTCTCTCTAATTTTAATTTAGGCTTCCAGTCTGGAATTTTGGTTTCTCATTATTGATTCAATAATAAATTATCCATATTTTTTTTTAGATGACTAATAAAATAAAAGTTAAACAAACCAAAAAACTTGTGTTAATGAAGGACCAAAACTCAGAGGCTCAAGGCACAATTCGTGACCCATAAACTCATAAACATAAGTTTCTACCTTTCTAGGACCGAAGCTTTAGAGTGCCTTTGGATATATACATTATAGATTGCTTGTTCGGTTTTCTTGTTTTGTTAGTTAATTTTCTTTTTATTCCATTTTTTTCTCGAAAAAGAAAAAAAATTTATTAAGCTTTTTTCAATGGGAAAATTAAATTGTCCACCTAGTCTTGTGTTCTGTCATTATGATAGTTAGAAGTCTCTATTATTTCTTGAAGGAATTTCAATCTTAAAAGTTCAGAAAATTTCAAGCATATTATTTCTTGAGGGAATTTATTACACTACACTAGTTATTTGACACAAATAGGTTGGCCTAGTGTTGAGGGCCTTGGGCTAAGAAGTTTGAAGTTTGAATTCTCTTGGGTATAATTTTATACACCAATATGCAAAACTGCGACTTTATCATGATATATGTAGAGAAACTTCTAAGGGTCCAATGCATGAATTTCTTTAGATTAGGTTTTTGGATCTTCACGGCCATTTATGGTTGACATTCAATGGGCATTCATGACCAACGTTTTTCTTTGGTCATGATAATATTGGCACCAAGAATTAATTAGAACGTGTGACTTAAGTCTATATATAGTGTTTGGTCCTTAGACTTAGATCTTTTAAGAGAGACTATTAAGGTAAGAAGAGCAAAAAAAACCACACTGGGAGAATCCATAGCCGATCACTGAAATCGACAATGGCGGGAGGTACGACGAAAATCTATTTATTCCGCATTTGTTTAATATGTTTTTATTTTGTTGTTTTAGAAACGTGTTAAGAGACAATTTTTTAATATACGTCTAAGGCTACACGTATATTATATGAATTTATAATATGAATATTACAATATTATATCTCACGATTTTTCCCACATACAAAGTTTTATTAATGCCTACATTTTTTTAGGATCCACCGCTATCAAAACATACTAGTTTTTCATATGTGAATAATTTCAAAATTAAGTATCAAAATCAACAAACCAGTACAAAATGACAACAACACAATATGAAAGACCATTATATCCCAAAAAGATAAAACAAAAGAAAAAAGAACAACTAGACAAAACAAAACCTTACAATATAGTATGATTTTCTCTTGGGGTATGTCCCACCGGAGAAGAACCTCGTGAACCGTTAGATTAACTTTTGTAAAACTCAGTGGTTACAAAAAATTAATTTGACGATCCATAATCGTCACCGGAGAAATTTCCATATAGAGCAGTTTCCTCTAAAATTTTGCTTTATTCTATCAACTATATATTATTACTCTTAGACCCCCCTATTCACCTTACAAGTTGTAGGCAGAGAATCCAAATCGACATCCGAAAACGAAGAATAGTCCGCAGCAACAACCCTTGGCTCCGAACCATAACAAGCCCAGCTAGCCGCCCGCCTTGTGGCCCGCCACCCGAGCTTGCACGGCAGCTCGACGCAGCACCAGAAAATGGCCAGTGGGCAAGCAACGCACAGCAAGCAAGCACTGCACACAAACTCTGTGGCCTTACAACAGCAACTGGTGGGGCTTTGCCTTGCGGAAGAACTTGCTGATATTGAAGGCCCAATTGACACCACTCTATTCTTGTGCCTGCAATCATGATAGTGTTTCACATTTGTTCTCTCTTTGGTGACAACTTTTCTTTGATTCTTTGTTCTATCTTCAAAGAAGAGATTTCTTTCCATATCTTTATGGTATTTATCGAAGTGTCATGAGAAATATGTAGCGATGTGGAACATAAGACTATAGAGGTTTCTTTAAAAGGATTATGATCACACTAGAGCTTTGACGTTGCTTTGTTATTATTATTTCTTTTTTTTTTTTCTTTTTTTATATTTTTTAATCAAGTACTTGGTTTGGAATATGTGTTTCAGAAGCTTTTTCGCATGCTGGATTCGTCTAGGACCAGTATATTAAGGGAGAGTTTTCGCTTTTGGCAAATCTAAACAAACAATATTTGTTTTGGCACTTGACTTGGACAAAGTGACATAAAAATAATGCTATAATCAAAGTGACATAGAAATAATGAGTTTAATCAAAATCCCACTTTTATATCTAGAGTTTAATTTAAATGTTGAAAGTATACCACTTAGCTTTCTGATAATGTCACTTATACCATTGTGTTATCAAAATTGACACAAAAATTGTAAAAGTTAAAAATTGATTTTTTGTGCGAATTTTTTTAGAAGGACAGACATACTTTTATTGAAACACGTGCCATTGTATTTGAACAATTGCAAAGTTGCATTTTCGTAAATACACATTTATCATTTTGAAAAAAATCGTGCAAAAAAAAAAATCAATAGAATTTACGAGTAAGGTATAAGTTTGTGTCAATTTTGAAAAAAAACAAGTAATAAAATGAGATTGTTCGATACTAAGGTTACAGTTATAATATTGCAATTAAACTCAGAGTATAAGCATGACTATAAAAAATCGAGAGAATGATTAGAGCATTTAGATCAAACTCGGGGTATTTTTATGATATTTCCCTCTAACTTTTGGCTCATAGTTTGTTATATTTGTTTCCTCTAATCAAAGACCAAGATAGGCCAAGATCAGAAACTTAAGTTTACTGATTTTCCTCTTAGCTTTAAGTTTTTAAGAGCAAACCAATGTTGTATCAGAGCATAAAATCCTAAGTTTAAACCTACACATATTTCCTCCTATTTGTTATCACGTATTGAACTTTTAATATATGAGATTTAATATTCACGTGAGTATTGTCCAATTAGTAATTTAGTAATTACTCACCGTCTACTTATATCTTATTATAAAATAATACAATGTTAATTGCTAGCTTGTCTCGTATTAACTTGAGCTTTTGATAGAAATTATTTGATAAAGCTACGAAGGGAACATTAATAATAGTTCATTCATGAGCCACCCTTTGCTTTTTGCAGATTCTCAATCCAATTGAAATGCGTTGATAAAGTGGACGGTTCAAACCAGGAATCTGATGCCGATAAAGGCTTATCAGGTTACTTGATGAGGCAAAGCATAATTTTTTAAAGGTCGAAAATAACAGTTGGGTTTCAGAGAAGTAAAGGCTACAAAGGGCATTTTAGAAGAATGAGATTTCTGATTTTTTTTTTTCTTTTGTTTATTTTGCTATATTTTTTTTTTATTTGCCCTCCATGCCATATTTTAAATATAGGATTAAGAAAAGGAAAAAAAAAAAAGAAAAAAGAAAGAGATTATTGAACAAATAGCAAATTTTATAGATGATGTTTTAAGAAAATAGTCAATATTTTTTTATTAAAAAAATAACTATTTTCATAACTATATGATAGTATGATGTTACCTTTATGCCCTTATATTTTTAAGGACTAATGGCTTAATTTTTGAGAACGTTAGTTATTTTCTTAAAATATAGATTAGAAAATGGCTAACTATCAAACAGACCAAAAAGAAAATCTCATAGGGTACAAAGATAAATTGAAACCTTAACACAATTTTTATTTATAGAAAATAGCCATTGTAATAATTTTATTACAGTAAAATTGATAGTAAATTTTGTTACAATAAATTTTCTTACGAAAGTTGACTAATTGTTTAATTTTTGAGACTGTCTATATTTTAAAAGTGCACTTCTAAAATGACTTATTTATCAAATTCTTACTTTAAAAATCGACATTGAACCTAGCTTCTCACAACAAATCACAAAGGGGTAAGAGTCTCAAAATGGCATTGGATAAGCATGGATCGTCCAAATGACAAAAATAAAATTGACACAGCGGAAATAGATAGACCAAGCCAAATCCATAGTTATAGGAAATATATTGAGCTTTTGCTTTGTAAAAGAGAAATCATTTGTCAAAAGCTGATCTTCAAACACAAGGAGTCCCTTATATTGAGACTAACATTAAGACAAATAAAAGGACAAGTAAACAAATGGACTAAATTAAAATGAAAACAAAATGATAAAATTGACATTATTGTCCTACATTAGTTCTCCCCGACTAACAAAAAGATTCAACCCAAATCTTCAAGAAGAGTGTTGAGGCCCTCCGGCAGAGAAGATCAAATTATAAAATTTACTTTGGGTTGTGGTAAAACTCCGACTGAAAACTCCTTTTTGATAGCATCAAAATCCCATGGAAGCTTCAAAGATGGATCCACCAATCGATATGAAATCCATACAAGCCTTATGGAAATCTTGAGTCTCATCAATCGGACTTCCTTTAGGTGAGCTTGCTCTTCTCATCAATCGGACTCCCTTTAGGTGAGCTTTCTCAGCAATTGGAAATCTTGAGTCTTGGCTGTTGGTGGAGTCAGACCAAATATTGGGTATTTGCAAGCTTGGGTTCTTGAGTTGAAATTGCACGTTGGGTGGACGTTGGCCGGCCTACCGCTCAAGAGATGAGAGATTGAGTGTGGCTATCAAACTTCATTTCAATGGTACGAATTACATCATAGATGGCTTGTGATTTAGAAGCCACGAAGCTATGGTTCTTAGAGTGCTTATGTAGTTAGGTGTGCTCGGAGCCGTGACTTCTTGAGGTTTGTGCTCAAAACGGTGACTGCATTCGAGGACTGCGCGTGAATCGAATGGGTCGTGCGGAGACGAAATCGGACTCGGGGCGGAATCGTGGCGATCATCGGCGCTGAGGCATCGCGATCGGAGCGGAATCGGAGAAGGCAGAGCCACAGATGGGTTGCCAGAGATGGCATCGCGACGGAGCGGCGCTGAGGCATTGCTATCCGCGACTTTCGCAGACGAATTCATGAGGCATCTAGCGTCGATCTCGCCCTTCGTGGTCATGTCGGCTTGATTTGTGACCAGAGATCTTCGGTCTGAGTATTGGGCTTCACAAAGCGACGATGACAGTGACAAGATCTTGCCTTGGGTGGTTGAAATCGTAGAAGTGGAGGCTTATTGGCTAGATCAGGCGCTTAATTGGTGTCACTTGAGCTATGGCTGCTCCGATCCAAGGTCATTTTGGGTGAGAATGTGAGGATCGAAATTCAGGCATTGCCGATCGTCGAAGTAGATGGCTGGGACAATGTTTGGCGAGGAGAAATCGCCAACTGAGGGACTTGATTCGTCAGAATCCTAGCTGCAGCGACGGCGATTTGGCAGATTTGGTTGTGGGTGATTTAGGGGATGGTCAGTGATGGTGGATTTAGAGGAGTTGTACTGTTCCTGTGACCGTGTATGGTCGGCGTGGCAGGTTTGAGGTGGTGGATAGCTCGAATTGTGATCTTGACGCTGATCTCGTTGATGCATTTTGGTTCATCGCTAAGCGCTCCAACTTCGTAAACCGTGGTATCGTTCACTAAGATCAACGAACAACGGCTCCGGATGAAAAATTCTTGTGACCAGCCATGGTCTAAGTCAGACCATCTCCTAAGTGAAATCATCGCACAATCGACTCGAAACATTGAATCTTTTGCAACAATGAACACGATAATACTCCCTGATCATCATCGGCAAGTAATCTTCCTCTGTCGCCAATGGCGGCCATCTTTGCGGCTCTCTTACGCATGACGCAGCAGAAAGTGATAGATCAAGCAAATCGATGGCTGTAGGAAATAGAGTGAGCTTTTGCTCTGTAATAAGAAAAATCATTTGTCCAAAAAGTTGATTTTCAAATACAAGGAGAGTCCCTTGTATTGAGACTAAAATGAAACAAATGGACTAAATTAAAATGACAAGAAAATGATAAAAATGACATTATTGTGAAGAAAATGATAAAAATGACATTATTGTCATACATCAAGAATTGACATTTATAATTTAGCCAAAAAAAAAAAGAACTGACATTTATAAGCCGATAAATAAATATAGTAGACCTAAATAGCGAAGAACCTCACTCCATGGAAACTAATAATGAAACAAGTAATTCTACAAATTTAAAGTAAAACAACATTCATCAAAAGACCTTATTGCTGAAAATAAATTCAATCACCTGAATGTTGGGTGCGTATAAGTATCACAAGAAAATTAGGACACTTGAAACAAAGCTACCGAATCAATGTAAGATTCCAAAGGGCAAAAGGCAAAGCCAAAATTGGCTGCTAACAATCAGCAACCAGCAATGTACAAGAAACCTTGGAGTGAGTTCCATCACCTAGCAATGGTATATTGAATTGTGAAAGCTGATCCTAAAAGCAATATAGTCATCTTGAAGTGTCTTCCGTCAACACAAACAACTATGTGTCGAAGAATTGGTGTTTCGAGGCGTCCGCTTTTTGAGCCAACCAACAATCACAGTTCAAACCTCAAGCAGACCTAATGTTAAATTCTCGCAATGACGCTGCCTTTGCTCGCAATCTTTCCATGAACGCAGGATTTGCTCTGAGCCTCTCCTTGACATACGCGGCTCGAGCATCATCTGCCAACTTGTCAGCCTTCTTAGCCTCCTCAATGAGGGACAGAAGGGTCCGAAGACAATCCTTCTGTTTTCCTCTCGGTTCTCAAATCTTCACAAGAGAGAGAGAGGGAGAGATTTTTTATTAAAAAAAAACTTTGCTAGTGTTCTTGTAATACTACAGAAACATTAGTGATTTTTTTTTTTTCAATCAGCCATGTTGACTATATGCTTTTGGATACTTATCTTATAGAAAACTAATTACGTTTACCATCAACTTCTTGGTAAAGTTATTGCATGAACCATGAAGAATTACCTTTCTAATTAATCCTGGTGGCACTAGGAAAGATTGAACAAATAGCATTGATGATCAATTACTTTAGCTTCAAAACCAATTTAAGCGCAAAACTTTTGAAAGCTAGTAACAAGTCAGTAAAAGTAAGGACTACAATGAGATAAAGTTGTCTCTCCATACCTGTCACTAGTAATCACAAGCTCATCTTTCCCTGGATGATAACGCTTTCCAACCAATTCCCTGAGCCTACGAAACTGATACTTTGATAGCCCAAGATCTTTCACTGTAACACCCAATTTTACCAACCTATTCTTGGGGTGCCAGGAATCACCACCAGGAGCGATGACTACCCGTGTTTTCCATCTAAGAATAGGCCCCACACCTTGTGGACATCTGAATTCTTCGTCTTGTCTGTATCATTGTTAACAACCTCCGGGGGGCCCTCTGCCTCCACCTTCTGAGTATATTCCTCTACAAGCTTATTCTCAAATTCCTTGAACCTCTTGTGAGCTTCTTCAGGTTCAAGCTCTCCTCTTTCACACATATCCCCAAGTTCACTGAACCTCTCCTCTATCTTCAATTTAATATCATCTAGAAAGATTAAAGACATATCAATAGGACAGAAAAATAAAACATGCTACTTATCACCACGAGGTACATCATCCACCTACTATAAGATAATGAAATCATTTATTATTAAAGAGCCTCAGAAAATATCAAGGTGTGTAAGTTTTGTCAATGCAGATCTACACTCTTAGCACGCTGCTCCGTAACTGACCACACCATCAAATGATATATTGATACAAAAACCAACTCATCCGGCATATAGTTAGCAAATTCTTCATTGTGTAATAATAAAAAAAATAAATAAAAAAAAAAAAAAAAAAACCTACAACCAGAATAAATATAGTGGACTAGTTTTTAACTCATCAGTTAATTCAATATAACTAAATATGCAAAGCAAGCAACAGGACAATACCTGGAAGAAGTTTATCCCAGTTAAGCATTTCCTCAAGAATCTCCTCACATTGTTTTGCTTCCTTGACAACTCCATGCTTAATACCATCCTTAACAAGTTCATTCCACTTTTTGTCATCCATGTAAAAGTATTTATCCTCCTTTATTTTCTTCACAACAGCAGCTTTTGAATCATATAGATCATCAATCTCTTCATCCGTGTCATGCATTTTTTCGAAATCATGTTCGAATTCCTGGTTTGGAACATCCTTCAACGGCTGCATCCGGAGATCTTCCAACAACTCGTCATCTGTCTCCTCATGCTTGCCCGTTAACTTCCTCCGCAGAATCGCTTCAAAGACTGAGGGGAGAGCTTCCTCATCTCCCTTAAAGTATTTTTCAATCCGTGCTTTCAGCTCTAAGAACCCAGAAAAGCAAAAAGAAATATTTTTAGATCATATTACCAAAAACCCAATTCAAAAAACCCCACAAGCACACGCTTGAACTTCAGCTTCAATAACATGACATTCAAACAGAGCTGGCTCTGAACCAAACTTCCACAATTTTAATGGAACACTAAACTTTTTCACTTTTTGAAATTACAAAACAAAAGCTTTCAAACCAAAAATTTTATTTCACTTCACTTAATCAATATCTAAGGAACCAAACTACGCTTAACCCAAAAGAAATACAAGTACCACGAGCAATAACACACACTCAAAATTCTCCAATTAAAACTAAAAATGCCAACAGTTGAGCTTCATAAACAAGTTTAGATAAACAAACTTACCAATCTACACTACTTAGGCCAAATAACTCCATTTGAAACCAAAATTCAACATTTCCATAGCAAAACACTACAAACCTAATGAGAAACACAACTCAATTTCCTAATCGCTGTTGACCAGCTCTAACAACCAAGTGATCTATGGACATTTTTCAATTGATCCAATGCTAAATCACAACTCAGTCCGCTCCAATTTCTCAGCAACCAAACAGCCATTTCGCTCGAAACAAACAGAAAACGTAATCGGCTCACCTTCGTTGCTCACATCCTCGACCGAGTCAACTTTCGTCTCGGGGCTAGGGTTTTGACCGGCCGAGCCGTCCTCGGAGGACGAGAAGAGCCTGAGGCCGCCGATTCCGGACCGAGTCGAAGCGGCGAGTTGGAGGAGCGACGGTTTAGGGTCTGGATTGGGAGTTTGAGTAGCGAGAAGACGATTCCGAGCGAAGAGAGAGACGTTTCTGAGAAGAGCTCGCTTCATGGTTGATTAGGGTTTAAGGGTTTGGGTTTTTTGGGTTTCGGTTTCAGGTGCTGGGTTTTGCGAGTCCCTACTGGACTGTGTTGCTGCAAAATGAAGCTTGGGGGTTCTTTTGGAAAGTATTATAAATTTAAATTTGACTCCAAAATTTATGTTATTTGCTATAAATTGCACGCTATCATTGCAATCTTGCAAAGGCGCACCCCCTTGGCTCGAAGCGATTGCGAAACACTATCGAAAATAACAATTGCTGAAGATTTAAGGGAAATAGTAGGAAATAGCCAAAAAAAAATTTGAGATTTTTAAGGATTTAGCCTAAATTTTTAGTAATTTTTTAAGGATTAGTCATAGTTTTATAAATTTAAGGAATTAGTCATTTTTATTGTGTAACAATTTTTGTTACCCGTATAACAAAAATTAGATCCGCCTTTAATGAGTCTGAGTTTTAACGGATCGGACACGATTAATCCGATTAAATAATGAGTAAACACGACACGAACATGATAACACGATAAGACCCATTAAGACACGATTATTAAATTAATTATAAATAAAAATATATTTTTAACACCCATTTACATGTACTTAAAATTTATTTATTTATTATTTAATAAATTTCACCTGTATGACATAAGAATTACTATCATAATTAAATGCATTATCAAGATTAGACCTTTATTTTTAAAAAAATTATTTTAGATTTACAAAAAAATTGTTGATTTAAACTCAAATATAGCTAACTAGGTCAATAGACACGAGAGTGACACGACCCATTTAAATCTAATCGGATACGATTTATAAATGAGTCGTAATTGGGTGACACGATTAACACGATATTTAAATAGGTCGTATTTGGGTCTTTCCTTCAGACACGATTAACAAATTGATTGTGTTTAGGTTTAGCCAAAATTCCTTGGACACGATTAAGAAACGACACAAACACGACATGTGACACGAATTATCACTCCTAATTAAAGTGATCATATACCCAAAAAGAGAAGAGATCTTTTCTATAAATAAAAAAAAAAAAAGGGGGGGGGGGGGGGGGGAGGGGGGGGGGAGGGGGGGGGGGGAATATCAAAAAGGACGACATGTGACACGAAATTCCACAATATCTTTTCAGATTATCATATTATGAAAATATACTTTCGGTATTTTAATTCAGTCCAAAACTATATCTTCGATCGAGTATAAATGTATTTTTTTGATGCATTTTAAAAAATGAAGAGAATTTTAAAATAAAGCCATTATTGATGCCACTAAATATATATGCTCCAAGTGGTGTGCTCCATTTATTTTCACTATATGTTTATAGTGTAAATTTTAGGATATAAATTAAAAGTATAACACACATGAGCATAGATTATCATCGTGCCAAGAATGAGACATTTCTCAAAATCTCCCTTTTAAATGTTTTAATGGCCTGTAAGTTATTTTTATTCAAAATAGTCACATTATCTATTATGAATGAAAGAAAAATATAATTTTTAGTGAATTAAATGTATAATTATAGACTAAATTAAAAGGAAAACCAAAAGAATTAACTCAATTCATATTCGTGAATATAAGGGAGCTATAAGTGTGGCTCTCCAAAACTTGGTTTTTGTACAAAAATTGAAGTGGCTTAAGCCGCGTATATATAGTTAGAAATAAAAAATAAAATCTAGGGCGAGTTGTAAAAATAACTCAAAATTAAATATTTGTTTTAAATGATAGCCTATGTTTCAAAAAATTAAAAAAATAGCCATGTTACGAATTGTATAAAAGAAAAGTGTCACACAAAATATAACACATTTGTAAATATTTGTAAGATATTTTGTAACACTTCAAGTTTTATTCATTATTTTTTAAAATGTTAAATAATATCTTACAAATGTTTGAAAATGTGTTATATTTTATGTGACACTGTTCTGTTATATAATTTATAACATGGTTATTTTTTTAATTTTTTGAAACATGGACTGCATTTTAAAAATGATTTTTTTTTTTGCTATTTTCTATTACGTTAAAAAAACCCTAAAAAAATAAGGGAAAGATTGCGGGTCCCACGCCTCCCTCAAACTTCGCCACCAAGTATAGTTTGGTTGACTGGAGTCAACGGGCCTCACATCTCTCTCAAACTCGCGCGCAAAAAATTTTAAGTAAACAAGACGGACACAGAGAGAGAGAGAGGATTTTTTTTTTTTTTGCTAAATGAGAGAGAGACGATTTGGGCTCTGTGTTCTTGAGAGAGAGAGAGAGAAATCAGAGAGATCGATCATCAGGATTTTTAGGGTTAAGGTTTCGCTTGCTGGTGTGAAATTGGCATTGCCAATGGTCGTCGCAAAGCTTCAGAAAGGTATGATTCGATGAAAACCCTAAATTTTGGTTTGGTTATTTTTTCTATCCTCTCTTTTTGGCTTGTATCTCAGTATAATCGCAATGTTTTGACTCCATTGTTGTAATTTGTTGTTTTAGACGAAGACCGTGATGTACGATCTTGGTCGCTTCAGTGGTTTCTCTGTTCCTCGTCTTTGCGACAAGAAAAACAGGAAAAAAAAAATCATACTGAGCGTTGTCTCATTTCTGTTTTCTGTACTGAAAAAGGGAAAATCAAGACAAAATTAGGGTTTTAAGAAAATCCTTCTAACTGTGGTACGAATACGATATCGATAAAAGCCCTTATAAGTATATGGTGACTATTATCTTCCTTTAACATTCGCCATTTTTTTTACTCCGTTGGTGCTTTGTTTTTTTTCTTGATGATGAAGGTAAAGAAGGACGAACTTGTTTGGCTCTTCGACTGGGTTTCTCGGTCCAAACTTCCCAGTGGAAAGCTTTTTGTTTTCACAAACACCTTCATGGCGTCTTTGCTCTTTTGGTCAACGGTAACGTCTTACATTTTTCTACACCCTGTTTGGTTGTCATGAAATTTTGATTAGAAAAATATTTTTATTCGTGTATGTTCGTCTAGAGTTTCTGGGCTTTGGTTTATTTTTTTACGCTTAAATTAGACAGAAAATACAGACTTGTACGTTGACTCTCTTTGTTTCATTTTTATAAATTATCTCATTATGTTACATGAATTTTTCTTATTCCTTGCTTCCTATCGAATTGTGATCTTTCTTTCTCTCTTGAATCAGTGATGGTTAATAGGTTTTGGGCATTTCGATAACAGAGTAGAGATTCTCTCTTGAAGAAATCATTGATGGGTTCCTCAAAAAGAAAAAAAGAGAGAGAGAGAGATTCCTCAGGTTGGTATTGTCGTTTAAATTTATTGCATGCCCCAATTGTTGTCGTTTTTGTAATTGATGTCGTTTCCCAATTGCTGTCGTTTTTTATTTATGTCGTTTTCTTGATGCCGTTGTTTTTTAGGTTTATGGTTTTTTTTTTTTCGAAATAAAGTTTATGTTTAGGTTTATGGTTTTTTTTTTTTCGAAATAAAGTTTATGTTGTTTTTTTGTTTTACCTAAAATGTTATTGTTTCTTACTTGTTATTTTCTATTTATTTGTTGTTTTCCTTGCTGATCTTGTTTTCTGTAGTTTTGTTTGTTAGTTTATATCACTTTTCCGTGTTGTATTCTATGTTTATGTTGATGTCGTTTTGCAAGAGTGGTCATTTTTTGGTCGTATGGATTTGTGCGCTGATGTTATTTCATAATCGATGTTGTTTCTTAAAGTGCAGCGTTTTTCTCAATGGGATTTATAGGAATTTTGTCGTTTTCCAAATTGATATGCCTTTCTTATGCTAATGGAATTTTTTTTAATTTGTTACTACAGTTGCTTCTATTTCAACAAATAATATTGCATGATCATCATTATCATCATAATTTTTATTATTATAATTACTATTATTATTAGGGTCAATTAGGTAAATAACCATTTTGAACGGTGTGTTTTTAAAAAATAGTCGCAGTTATAAAAAATTTAAAAACTAGTCATAATATAAGAAATTTCTAACAATAACAAATTACGCATAAAACTACTATCAGAAATTTTTGAATTGCTAGTTTTAAAATTTTTTAAAACTGTGGTCATTTTTTAAAATTATTTTGTAAACAGTGGCTATTTTCTTAAAATTCCCTTATTATAATTATGATGATTATTATTATTGTTAGCATCAAATTTTGATGTCTTGGTACTTCTACATGAGTAGTCATGGGTTTCATATTGATGTTGGTTCATAAGTGGTGTTTTTTTGGGTGGCACATTTAAATTATGGTGATGACTGATGTGGTCTTATTTCAGTGGTGTTGTTTCTTCAATTAGTTGTTTATTCTAATATTTCCCAAGTGTTGTTTGTCTTTATCGTTTTGGGCGTTGCTGTTGGCTTCATCGTTGATGTTGGCTCTAGTATTGTCGTTTAAATTTTATCGCAATCCCTAATTGTTGTCATTTTCTCAATTTATGTAGTTGTTTTTGTAATTGATGTCGATTTCGAAGTGCTGTTGTTTATTATTTATGTCTTTTTATTGGTTCTGTTGTTTTCCAAGTTTATGTCGTCTTTTGTTTTCGCTAAAATGCTGTAATTTTTTACACGTTTTCTATTTATTTGTTGTTTCCCGTGCTGATCATGTTTTTGTATTGTTTGTTATTTTATGTCACTTTTTCGTGTTGTTTTCTATGTTGATGTCGTTGCTCAAGAGTTTTTTTGGTTATATTGAATTCTGCGCTTGTGTTATTTCATCGATGTTGTTTCTTAAAATGCGTCGTTTCCTCAATGGGATTTATGGGAATTTGTCGTTTGTCAATTTGATATGCCTTTCCTATGGTATTGGAATTTTTTATTTTGTAACCATCGTTGCTTCTATTGTATTGCTGATGTGGTATTGGTTGAGTGGTGTTGTTTCTTCAATTAGTCGTTTATTCTCGTCTTTTCTCAAGTATAGTTTGTCTTTTTTGTTTTGGGCATTGTTGTTGGCTTTATAGTTGATGTTGGTTCTAGTATTATCGTTTAAATTTTATTGCATTCCGTAATTGTTGTCATTTTTTCAATTTATGTCGTTTTCATAATTGATGTCGTTTTCCAAGTGCTGTCGTTTTTTTATGTATGCCGCTTTTTTTCTGTCGTTTTCCAGGTTTATGTCGTTTTTTTGTTTTTTCTAAAATGTAGTAGTTTTTTACACCATTGTTTTTTATTTGTTGTTTTAGGCGCTGGTCTTAAATGTTTTGTTCTATTTATTTGTTATTATATGTCACTTTTCCATGTTTTCTATCTTGATGTCGTTTCTCAAGAGTTGTTTTTTGGGTCTGTTGATTTGTGCGCTAATGTTATTTCATAATTAATGTTTCTTAAAATGCTTTGTTTCCTCAATGGGATTTATGGCAATTTGGATAATTATTATGATAAAGATGATCATGTTATCTTTTCCACTACTATGCGCTAATTATGCTGTATTATATATTAATCACGGTATATATATTATATATCAAATACTGATCATTCATTGATTTTTTTTATAAAAAAAAAAAAGCGAAATAGTGGAAAAGATTTATATTTATAATTATATAATATAAATAAATACTTAAATTTTCAAAATAATTATTTAATTAGCCAATTTAAAATTTAATTGCACGTGTTTTTGATATTTTTAAAATGCAATTTAAAAGGTACAATTTCCCTTTCCTCGTTTTAAAATAATCGGTCCGATTTTGATGAAAAAATGACAGCTCTATAAAATTGGTATCTAAAAATAAATTTTCCTATTTCTTTTTGTTTTTAAAATCCTTGATATTTATAATCTAAATAATAATAAAAAATTAAACTTTGTCCAAAATGTCAAATGAAAAGTCTTTTATCCCGCAAATTGCGGTAAATGAAGAACATTAGCACAAAACCCTAAACAATGTTTTATTGTATGAACAAAAAAATGCTTAACTTATTGTTCATTTGTACTCTAAATCTATTTTCTATTTGGGTCGACATTTTTAGAATCTTCTGTAACCA
The DNA here is from genome assembly GCA_018132145.1 of Boehmeria nivea var. tenacissima. Lineage (NCBI taxonomy): Eukaryota > Viridiplantae > Streptophyta > Magnoliopsida > Rosales > Urticaceae > Boehmeria > Boehmeria nivea. The sequence continues at coordinate 9,061,788 of CM030882.1, forward strand.
CTATATTAGGGACGATGCAGTAACAAAATATAATATATATATATATATATATATATATATATATATTATAATGCTGGTAATGAATACCAAGAAACAAACCCAATAAAAAAAACTGGAGCTGCATTTGATTTGTTGATTAGGCAGTTCGAAGCAATATCTTGATCAAAGAAATATTCAAGTTTTTGGTCTTTCAAGAAGGAAATAATGTGCGAACAAAAAACCCTCGTCTGACTTTTCAATTGAAAGAAAAACAACTCAAAATTTTTGGGAATATTCAAATGTGCTAAAGATAAAGAATCATGCATGTACAATTTAAATAATATTATGTCTTTTTCTCTTCCAACTACTTGTAGGCGATGTTTAAATTAATACACGATGTCTTTAATCTTAATCGACGAAGAGGAAAACTGAAGGAAAAACAAATTGTTAAATATACCAATAATGTCTTTAATCTTAATCGACGAAGAGGAAAGCTGAAGGAAAAACAAATTGTTAAATATACCAATAATTGTACCCATTTATTTCACATTAATGGATAACTCAATGATGATTTCACAGTTCACACCAACTTAATCGTTTAACATTGCCAAGAGAAAGAAATATGGGACTAACTTGTTACTTTCGCTAATCAAACTTAACTTGTAAGGAAGTAAAATAGCCAATTCGAATGATTTTAACTGTCCTATTATCTTTTGAACTCATTTCTTTTAAGTTCCAACTAATGAGTTTAACCACATTTCTTTCCAAAATAAAAAATTGTACGTTTCAAGTATTGAATACTACAATTAGAGGATCAAGAACTTAATTGCTGTTTTTTTTTTTGTAATACCACATTTGTGTTACTAACTCTATCAACTATTTTTTGACACCATTATCATCATCAAATCAAACGATTTAGAAGTGATAAAATAAATTGCATTGGCTCATAGGAAGACTTGAGAAGCCGTACGACCCGTTTGGTTAGGTTGACCAAAAGACAATTGCTGCTAAGTACTATTACCTTGCAAAAAACAGCTGCGAAAGAGTAGATTAAAACGTAACCACCCACATAATTTTATTTTTGATTAGTAATGCACAAAAATTTCTTCGAGGTCTTCCTTTATTTCGCTTTCTCTGTCCAATTGGAATATTTCTTGAAAAATGCTATATTCTAATTTTTTAAATCCCTCTCCCAACCAAAAAAAAAAAAAAGAGAGTGATTAGATTGTTGATTACAGAGTTTCAAGTACTGGTGTTTTTTTTTTGCTAGAGAGTTTCAACTTTCAAGTATTGGTTAGTCAAAAGGAAATTGCAGAGGAAAGTTTTCATTTTTGTCATTTTCTTATTGTTCTTTTTGAATTTTTGGATAAGCACCTTTTTTTTTTTTTTGACAATTTGGATAAGCACCTTTCAAATCCAAAAAATGTCATCTTCCTTGAGAGATCTCACCACTTTCAAAAATACAAAATCCACACACCTCTCATATTCTATTAAACTAGGAGCACAGCTTTTATATCCTCTGTTCCATCTGATTTTTATAAACAAAGTCATTTTCGTTCTCAAATGAGAAAATTAGAGATTTATTAAGTCACAAAAATATTTGAGAAATTTATACATTCTTATCAATATATAAAGTTTCCATTCTTAGTTATATTATCAATACATTCTTATCAATATATACATTTTACTCTTATCAATACATTCTTAATATATACATTCTTAGTTATATTACGTTTTTACTCTTTCAACCAGTTTAATAAAAAAAAATTTATTAAATAGTTGCTAATTTTTATGAAAATTGGTTCGATATCCAATTGAACATCATTAGATTCCAACGTTTATGCCTTAAAGATGGGCATTTTGGTTAAAATAAAACTGACGGATATAATAATTATATATTATTTGGATTTCAATAATTTCTTCCATTTATTTGTAGCTAGATTTCTTTGTAGTTTTCTAATTATAATGTGCGACCTATATTATCCCTTATTTTTTTTAGTTGAAACAATTATGGTTGAAATATTATACTTCTTGTATGAATTTTTTTTTTAAATTAACATTAGTTATTTTGTAAAATCAAGCATTCAAAATAGTTATTATAATCAATGGTTATTTATTATAATTTCCCTCAATTCATTGGTATAGACTATAGACTATAGAGTACATGCAAAGGTTGTGTGTAGCGGTCATTATTACTTCTACAACAAGCTTATCTTTTGTGAAACTGGTATACTACGAAGTACGAAGTATGAAAGTACAAGCAAAGCAATTACACAAACATTTGATAAATCTCAAGATATAAATCTCAAGATCTAACCTTACCAAATGCACAACCATTTATCACCTTTTAAGAGGAAAAAAAAAAAGAAAAAGAAAAGAAACTGAATGGTCAAAACTCAAAAACTGAAATAAAGACGATATCTATTAGCACAAAATCTTGGATTTTTTTTAAGGACAAAATCTTGAATTTAAAATTTAAATAGGTGCAGCGCAATCAACTTGACCATATATCTATATATATTCTCTGCTATTAGTTATAATATAAAACATAATCTTCTAATTATATACAATATTCTCTAATAATACCTCAAACTTTTTTTTTTTAAAAAAAACCCTCAAACAATCTTGCTTTTGCATATATTGGATTCAATTTTTTTGTTCAAAAGGCTTACATAGGACTCACATTTTACTGAAATTTGAAACAGTTGATGTGTTCAATATGTAGCGGACAACTCTCTTTACCTTAATAAATGGAAGAACCACTAGCCAAAATGGAATTAAATATTGCATTAACTTCCATTTCTTTCCCTCCTTTTTTTGCAATTACACTTGATATATAACTCTCAATAGGAATGATAGCACAAACATTAATAAATATTTGAGTCCATAAGTAGCAATGCAATTGAATGTTCTTGTGAACAATATTCACTCGTTTTCAATGCAATTGAAAATCGGCATTTCACATGGAGAAGAAGAAGGATTGTTGGACCCCACAAATGGTGATGCTTGAAGCCTTGAACCAGAAGATAATCCACAAACCCTTCTTGAGTCAAAAAATTCAAGCATTTCACATGATTATACTACTATTTAGCCACAAGGCACTGTAGTGAATGCCAACCAAGGGTATCATTAATCTTGTATTGTATGTAAATCCCAAGAAACATAAAAGAGAAAAAAAAATCCCAAAGCAGTGATGAATTTTGACCTTGTGATTTGCCCTAGTGGGACCCTTTCAAATTCTGTCCACACTACCCTCTAATCTGACTTTTGTTAGCCCCATACTTGCAGGCAGCCCCTACAAATGGTCTATCTTTGCCTCAAAACCAATACATAGAGACAGATAAATATATAATGGTCAATTATATAATAATGACGAATTATGTAATATAATAATGTGTATAATGGCTTACATATTTTTCTATTACTCCTTTTTGGCTCAAGTAGAGGGATTGATTAAAGTTGGGCTATTCTTTTTTCAATTTGGTTCATAGTCTAATAGGAAAAGCATATGTTTTAGCTTAATGATAAAAAGCAAAAGAGAAAGCAAAAGTTGAAAATCACAGATTCCAGAGCTTCTTTACCCCTCTCTCTCTCTCTCTCTCTCTCTTCCTTTCTCTTTCAGACTTCAGCTGGTTGATGGTAATATGCCACAATACCCAACAAGAAGACAAAGCAGAGCCCACCTAACAACCCCATAAAAAGAAAACACCCCACATTTACAAAAACTCTCTTCCATTAATCCCAAAAAAAAAAAAAAAACTTAAAACTTAAAAAAAAAAAAAAAACCCAAATTTTTAAACCAACCCAAAATCCAAAACCCAAAAAGAGAGAAAAAAAAAAAAGCTCAAAATCCAATTCTATATTCCTCTCCACCTCCATTATTCTTTCTCTCTTCCAAGCAAACCCCAAAAAAAAAAAAAAATTCAAACTTTGGTCACAAGACTAGAGCTTTCAATCTTTCTAACAGCCATGCCTGTCGCGACGGAGAGCGTAGAGTTCCGGCGACCCAGGAGCCAGTTTGGCCAGCTGATGTCCGAGGCAGATCCGAACCCATCTCACGAAATCCCCTCCATAATCCAATCCACTCGCTGCAAATCCACCATCTCCTCTCTCCTCCTCTCCACCTTCTCCAACACCTCCGCCATTAACGAGCCCCAAGCCCAAGCCCAAGGCCAATCCCATTCCCAAGCCCAGGCCATCGGCGCCAAGAAGAAGAACAACTTCACTTCGGCGACGTTCCGGGGGCTGGGGTGCTCCGCGGGGTCCACGCAGCAAGTCTCCGTGCCGGCGGTGATTCGGACCTCGGCGGACTGGGACTCCAAGAGGGCTCGCAAGAGGAGGGCCAAGAAGCCCTCCCGGGTCGCCGGCGGCGGAGGAAGGGACCGGAATGCCCTCCTCGATGGGTCCCACCACGGCTGCGCGGTGGACTTCCAGGACGTGTGGTGTGGGCCAGGGATCGGATTCTCCGCCGACGCCGCGGCGTCCGTCGACTGCGTCGTCGCGCGGCGGAATGTGGCCGGCGCCGGCGCCGGCGGCGGGTCCAGGGGGAAGATCGACGGCGAGAAGATGGGTGGGCACAGAGAGGTATTTCGGTCATTTCGGCTACGCGAATGAGTGATTAAATGCGTTTTGGTGTTTTGGGGTTTAATGGGGTTTGTTCATTGTTGTTGTGATTGGCTGAGATTTTGTGTGGATTTCAGATTGTGTCTGGTTGATTGGCATTTAATTTGAGCACTTTCATGGTGTTGGGTTTTTTTTTTTTTTTTTTTTTTTTTGTGTCCTTTTCTTGCCCATTGTGACTTGTGAGTGGTTTCTTTTGATTGACTATTTTGCCCTTTAATATGGCGTTATATGGTTCTTTAGGATTCAGGGGTTAGTAGTAATTTTTCTTTGACAGTGATTAATGATTATCGTAGTTGTTTTTTTTTTTTTTTTTTGCTAAGAGATTATTGCAGGTTTAGACTTTAGAGCGCGCTAACTGTGATTCATTTGGTTCCTTAACTTTGATGCATTTTACTTTTATATATATTTTGAGTGTGTGTGATCAATTTGTGGTATTGATGTAATTTAAAAATCGTAATTCTTCGGCTTCGCCGTATTGATGGATGAGAATTGAGACAGGAATTGGGGAACTTCTAAATGGGAATCTTTTTTAATAATGTTTCTAGTTTTTGAGGTTAGCATTAATTATTAAACTTAAAACATATTTATTTTTCTTTACACTAAAGTGGGCTCAAAGATCTCTCATGTCCATTAGGGTCTTTTCGTTGCCCATCATAATTATTTTTGCATTTTCTTTCGCAGTCTGATTTATCTTGTCTGATGAGGGTTTTTATTGTTTGATAGATGGTAAATAAATATATTTGGTCACCACAACATTCATTTGCCTAACCTAATGCATGCACGTATTAATTCCATAATAATTGAATTCCTTTTACGAGAAGAATATTAAAAGTCTCTACAACCAAAAAAAAAAAAAAACATGCATGTATATATTGGAAAGATAAATGGAAGCGAGAGTTTTGACTTGTACGTCTCTACTCAAGTCACTATAAAGAAAAAGGGTAATGGTGTTAAGTACTAGTATAGTGATAGATTGTGGGTTGATTCAATTTTGCATATCTTATATTTAGGTAAATAATAAAATATCTTTAATAGCCCAATAAAATCCCCTTCTGTTACGTAGAGAACTAGACTATAGATAGAACTCACAGGATTAGTGGTTTATCTGTTCCATTCTGAGCAAGTAAAAATAAAGTCAACAATGATATTTTCATGTTCCTGTTAGGCTTATTGTATTGAACTAATTGGTGTCACTCATTTTGTTCTCTCCTTTTTTTGCTTCCTTGATTTGTTAACATGGTTTTACAAATCACACACACTCTTTTGCAGCGTTCTTGTATAGCTAGGAGAACGGTCACGCCGGAACCCGCGGCGTTCTTCGATACCGAGTCTGAATTCTTGTCGGAGCGTCCGGGATCAGAGGTGTTCGGAGGCAGGTATTTTCGCCATGTTCGACATCCTTCTCCCGAAGGCCTAGCCGAGGTGTGTTTCTGTTATGCTTGCTCTCTCTGCGTCATTGATTTTTTCTCTCTTTTAGTTCTTTCTACTGTTTGCCACAGCAACTTATGTTTAGTATATTGCTTAACGAATTCGAGTACACTTCTCAATCAAGAGAGGTTTGATAACTATATTTGTTTTGTTTTTGTTTTTCCGTTGTGTATCTTTTATTTTCTCTGTTGGATCGTTTGGTGTTTTTATGAAAATCCTATAAAAAAAAAAAGACCTTGTGTCAGTTTTTGTTCACTAGCTCAAGTTTGTGCCATTATGTGGATGATGCCAATTGTTAACTTGGTTTTTTGTTGATTTTCCTGCATGATTTTAGGGTTTTAAGTTTATACGAGTAGGGTCACAAATACATAAGAGTTGAGTTATTCTTGTTTATTGTTTTTTTTTTCCTAGTTCAGAAAAATGTTCATCTGGCATTCTAGGTTTTTTTTCCGTTCAAATATGGGCAGTCGCTAAAACGTAACCCGTTATGATACAAGCTTGACTTCACTTTCAAGTGAAACAAGTTATGTTACACAAACATGGTGTCGAGATACAAAGGAACTTGAAATGAAATAGGCCTACTTTATGGAAGCTTAAGACAGGAATTTACAGCTTGAATTTGGAAAAAACCATTTTGGTTGTAGGAATTATATCCAAATGTGGATTCAAGTTGATTTTTAAAAATGTCATCCAAACACTGATTTTGAACAAAATTATCTTCGAATTGAAAACACCGTTCAAATGGTGCCACCAAAATGACCTGTTATCATATTAAAGGTAACATCATTTTGGACTTGGGCTAGTAACTACCGTTGTGCTCTGTTCTTGACTTTTTTTTGCTTGTTGGTTCTGTATAATTAGTTTTTGCTATTATATAATTACGTGATCATAACTAAATATTGTGTCAAATGAAGCTCCATGACTTGGTCAAGTACTGTACATTTTACAGATAATCTCAGATTCTCATTTTCATGACACATACTACCTTGGTGCAGATAATGATGCTACAGAGTGGTCTACTAATGGGTGGAAGAGTAGACGTACACGATCGATTTAGGGACATGAGACTTGATGTTGATAACATGTCATATGAGGCACGTTTTACTACCAATTTCTATGACAAAACCCTTCTATTCGATCTTTCTGCTTGTCCTTCTGTTTTGCTTATTGTATTATTCGGTATGAATGGAGCAGGAGCTCCTTGATCTAGGTGAAAGAATTGGTTACGTGAATACTGGACTAAAAGAAGATGAAATAAGTCGCTGCATACGGAAAATTAAGCTCTCGCTTGCTAATGATTGGTCCCGAGTATCAACACAAGCAGATAGGAAATGCAGCATTTGTCAGGTGAGCTTGCTTGGAAAATGAAAACGATGAAAAAAAAAAAAACCCTCGTCTTGTCGAACCGGATTCTTTTTTGCTTTATATGTCTATAAAACCATACTTGTGAATGCAGGAGGAATATGAAGCCAATGATGATATGGGCAAGCTGGACTGTGGACATGGCTTTCACATAGAATGTATTAGACATTGGCTTGCACATAAAAATACTTGCCCGGTTTGCAAGGCCGAGGCAGTGGCTCGATCGTGCTAGGGCAGGCGGGGGATTCCGCCGTACGTCTTTGGACACTCCGTCTACATGGTGTATAGTTTTCATTCCCACCAAACAATACATGAACAAGTATGCATTCTTTTGTTTGAAGCTTTCTTCCCCCATTTTGCTTGTTTTAAAATGATGGGCTTTGCTTATATTTTGGCAATACCATGTCTATGATATTTACAAACTTTTTCCAAAATCGCTATTTTTGCGCTTTCTTTCTACAGCCCTCGACCCGAATTCACAGGGCTTGAAATGTTTTAGCGCATTTTCTTATCGGAGTTCTTTTTTTATGTTTTGGTTTTCGTTGAAAGATGTTGAATGCTTAAAATATGGTTGAAAAAGAGATCCCTTTATTCTATTGTTTCACAATGCCTATCAAGTTTTTGGCTTTGACTCAGTTAGGTTTTTGTTTTGCTATATTTCCTATTGCCAGTTGAAAATATACACAAGCATAAACTATATTTCGGAAAAACAAAGGTTGAACAAACGTGCATGTGTATGAGTAAAGAGGATCCAATATTGCATTACTATGTGACAGAATTTGGTCAAATGTTACAGGTCTGAGCTGGCTCTAACTATACGATTAAGATTAACCATAATATATTTTGTCCTTATTTTAATAAAAAAAAATGCCAGATTAAAGGGCAAGAGAGGACCAGATCACCAAGAATACAAGTCTAAAGATCACTACTAGCTGTTTAGGTTTTATTATAATATCTTGGTATTTGTGTATTTATTTGATTTTTACTTTTATTAACAAAAGTAAACCTAAGCAGTAAGAGCACAGAATTGATAAACCCAGGTTCTTGTAGCCAGATTAGAATGACTAACAATCAAGGATTAAAATGTTAGATGTCGAGGTTTTAATTTACAGATAATGTCGATGTCGAAAGATATTTGGGAAAAAATGGATATTATTTCATAAACTACATATTTTAAAGAAAAATATCATAGAATGTTTGTATAATTACTTGACTTTTGTATCATTAACACTTGTTTAATAAGCAATCATAGAATAAAAAGGTAAAAAAATATTTATCTTATTTGTAATGTTACAATACACCATATCAAATATTACATTATTTAAACCAACGTACGTAAAAGCTAATACATTGAGTGGGAGGTTATACGGGATTGGAGAGTACATAACAAAATCAAAAGAACCTTGTCAGTTTTATCGTGTTGAACTCAAACCCATTTGCGAATTGTAATGTTGATGATTGTAGTACCTATATGAACTTTGCTATGTTCTTAAGTGATTGATTCAAACCTATAAGAAATTGAGTCCTTTTGCCTAAAGAGAAAAATTATGAATACATTTTAGATTTTTAGTATTAGTCGATATATCAAAACATCATTTGACAATTTATAATATCAGATTTGCATATTATAAATATTTTGGTCACAGACACATGAAAGTTCAACATATTATTAGATATATGGAAAAAATAGGTTGCAAAAACTTTTTACACATTAAAAATTATCTTAACAATTTCGATATTTTTTTGGAATTTCCTCGAATATCCACGATATTTATAAATATTAAAGAATGTCCGATGGATACTCAATAATTGCTTGGATATTAGTGGATATTTTAGACATTTCGATGGATACTCGAGCCAAAAAAAAAAATCTTTGATACGGATATCGAGGTTTCAAAATACGGATAGTATTGTTAAAATGTCAAAGATTGTCTAGATTCACAAGAAACGCCCCAAGGTTGTTAAATTTAAATTTTTAAAAAGTGGACCCCTTGAAAACTAAATTTTATGATCTTTGTTCGCCCTTATCGTAGGATATATCATATCGCAGATTTGTACGTTTGAGTATTGCTGGATGAGAAAGCTACATTGTATAGATAATTATTAGCTTATCCTGAGAACACCTCCATCAGATTCTTTCTATTTTATGGGGGACAAAAGAAACTACACAACACAACACAACACAACACAGTTGGTACAGATCAGGAAACCAACATGTCAAAGAAAGAGTACAACTATAAAAACACAAAATGGGTACAGATCAGTAAGCGATAGCGAACGTATCGAGTAACGTTTTTGTTTTTTCCTTTTTATCATTCCAACAGATTAATAATGCTACTAATAATTAAAAGAGTGAAATGTTTATCCAAGACAGCATTTTAATGCAACAATTGACTGACAATTTGATGGTAAATTTGACAATTAGGCAAATTTTGATGCCTTTATTAGGTCTAAGTACCAACTAAAATTCAAGTAAACTGCTCATACTAGACCCTGCTAAATGAACCTGATTAGGATTAGGTAAAAGGAATGGTAGATAATCAGAGATTTTGGCTAAAAAAATTAACTTAAAATGATGTGATATTTACTTATTGATTTAGAAACAAAAGTGTCCATGCACCTAATTTTATTTGGTAAAAAACTGCTACATCATCTGACCTTTTTTTTTTTTTTTTTTTTCTCCTTTGGGCTGAAAATTTAGTTCCATCATTTCTTTTATAACAAAATCGGCGGTGTACCAGCACCATTCCCTAGCAACATGCCAATCATGGCTTTTTGTGTGTGATCAATTATGAACAGCAAAGTAATTACCAACTGGAATTATAATGCTTTGTTAATCGTCTTTGTAGTTGCATCATTACTTATTATTGTACCATACGACCATAAGAACTTCACACTATTTGTAAAACGACTGTCTATGAATTAATATCTTTTTGGACCAAAAAAAAAACATATTAGTTTAGCTAATTATTAATTTATACATATATTAATAAAGTACTAATTTATTGATAAATTCTTAAATTTATCGAAGTAATTTTTTTTTTTTTGGTGAAATAGGAAAATACCCAAAATTTATATAACAATAAAAATAAATACTCAAACTTTTGCAGTAATTGAGTAACTGGTCAATTCGTTAATTACTTGCACATACTTTTGATAACTAAGTTAATTACCATCATTTGCCACTATTTAAGTAATTCAACCACTTGGGTATTTTGTTATATTTTTCAAAAGATTGGGTATTAATTTAAATTAGGTGATAAAATTAGGTATCTACTATAATTTCTCTTTTTGTTTTTTTATTTAGATTTTAAGGATAATTTAGCCAGATTTTTGGTTAATTTTTTAAGCATTAGTCATGGTTTCACGAAATTAAAAAATTAGCTATTTTCATCATGAAACAAAATTTGTTACACTTGTATCAAAAATTTTTATACGTGTATCAAATTTTGTTACGCGATAAAAATGGCTAATTCATTAATTTCGTAAAACTGTGACTAAATTTTTGAAACACAAACCTAAAAAGGGCCAAAAGCCAAATCTTCTCTTTTTTATTTATCCACATATGCATTATATTTACATTGTTTTACAAATTATTCTTAATATTTTATGTATTGGTTAACTAAATAAATACATTTTGGTATAATTTTGAGAAAAAAAACAAGTAATATCATGTACATATTTTATGAATTTTTTTTATAAGATTACAAATTATTTTACATTAGAAAATTATTAATTTATTTTTCAAATAGGTGCTAAGGAATTTCTCTAATACATTATCTTATAAATTTATCAAATAATTATTTTAGTACGTTGGACATGAGTTGAGACCGGTAAAAATTATTATTTAACTAAAATTATTAATTTATCAAACATTTATCGAGGTTTTACTTTAGCTATTATTACACTTTGTTTTACTTTTCGTGAGCATTCGGTTTAACAAGGTAATCTAGTTGGAGTGATAAAGTGCATGTCTTTCTAATATATATCGTTTCAAATATATGACCAAACTAGAGAAGTAAATAATGCCGTACCGTGTTGATTTGGCTCGTGTAGTTTCGTGTTTATCGTGCTTCATACCGTACTCTTATCGGCCACTTTATTAATTGTGCTAGTACTCATATCATCCCATGAGCCACAATAAGCACCAAGCTCAACATGCGACTCTTTAAAATTATGTCATGCTTTTCGTCGTGTCAGCCCTATGCTCGCGCCATGCCCTTATCATGCTTTATGGACCTATGCATTTTTATATCAATCATATACTTATTTCATGCCCATTGAAAGAATTATTGTTTAATTAAATTTTAACATTTATCTTAAAGCAAAAGAAATAAATTATTTACGATTAAAATAAAAATCAAATATAAAGTTATAGTAACAAACCAATATCTTAATATAATTAAAATTTTGTTCAATAATAATCTTATAAAGAAATATGATATTTTATAGAATAAAGATGAGATTAAATATCTTTTCGGTTTAAAATTAAATTATATATACATAATATGTAATAAAAAATATAATTTTTAAGTAAATTTTTACCGTGTTTTTGTCGTCCCCGTGTTGTTGCGCCCAATCATGCTCATGCGCCTATGCCTTATCTAGTTTCATATCGTGCCTTATCATGCCTAAGACAGTTTAATTATACTGTCGTGCCACACCGTGTTAGTGACAAGGAAAATTTTGAGGAATGCTCATCTTTTGGCAGAAAGGTAATCTATGCCCCATGTATGTTGCACTTTTTATTTATGCCCCAAATTTTATACTACAAACATAAAGCGAAAACAAAGAGACTGCACAATTTAGAGTATAGATTATTAAGTGGCCCTAAAAATAACATTGTTTTGCAATTCTCCCTTTGCAATTTCCCCTACTAATAATCGTGTCATGTTTTGTACTGGTCTACTCGACCCGGCCCATTTTGACATTTTTGAACCAAACACTTCACAAGAAGTTCACAAAAATTACACGAGTAAAAGCTGTATAGATGAGCGATAACAACAAAGAGTTTATAGTATTCACTAGTGTATGAATTGCTCAAAGAAAAAGTCGGAAACTAGGGTAGTTCTCAAATGACAATTGCTCTATGCACTTGCTCTCTCTTTCACTTTCATGGCACTCTTTCTTGAGAGTGACGCATATCCAACTTTCTTCGTTGAACTAGTATGACTAGGCGAAAATTTGACAGTTTCTCATATTTGTTACAAATTACAACTCTTGTCATGACATAGTCTCCGATATTGAGCACTTCATGTCCATTGTCCACGACTCCGTGATGAAGTGACATTCAACAACCCCCTGACTGCTGGTTCCACTCTAGTTCTTCACGTTATACGGTAGGTTGTTTGGATAAATTATTAAGCAATAGTTTGTTATTGAAGGTTAAATTGATTTTAAACAGTGTTAAACCATCAAAATGGTTTACTAAGCTGCTCGCTTTTCAATCCACAACCTAATGCCAAGAAAACTTGCACAAATGTTGATCGGAGCTAGAAGCTTATCGCTTCCAAATTCGAAAAACGAGAATAATAACAAGTCAAGTAAAAACCTCTTAAAACAAGATCCGTATCGTATGCATAGACGAATTCTTTTAGCCAAAGTAAAAGTCACATTTTCTGAGTAGATCTTAATTGGATTTGGCGCAATGCGATGCGAGGCACACATGGGTTGATCTTACTTGCACTAATCAAAGGATTACGAGATGGCGGAGTTATCTCAACTCTCAAGCTTAAGGCCTTCGCATTGCGCTAAACGCGAACCTCGCGAGCCATCATCAAATGAGATAACTCGATATCTGCAGTTGACTCAACAAATTCAAAATTGTTTGATTGTCTGAGTTTGATCGAACTTTCGTTTACGAGGAAGTGGCAACGAAATTACGTTGAAAACCAGAAGGTAATCATGACAAATTTATTAGTAAAATTATCACTCAGTCCTACCTATTTCATCAACAACGCTTTTACGACAAAATCAAAGATCATTTGATTTCATCTAAGAGAGTATTGAAAAACAAGTTTCTCTTTTTTTTTTTTTTTGGATTCGTCATATTCACATACCAAAAACAGAGCTTAATAAAGAGTCAAGAGCTCAAAATGGCATTAACATATATATAATTGCCTTATTAGTAGATATACACACACCACTAATAATATACAATCAAAACCTTCCATTCATTTTCTTTCTCAAACATCAAAACACAATACGCCATTACCTCAATTTCAGTCCCTTCAAAAAAAAAAAAAAAAAATTATCACCAACCCCCGTGACGCTCTCCGAAACCCGGACTCGCGTGAGGAACGAGCCAGTGCGGCTGCGGATACGCGTTCGGACACAGATACGACGCCGTTTGGGGCGGAGGGTAAGGCCAGAGGCGATCCACCTGAAGCCGCGGCGAGTAGTGGGAGAGATTCGAGTCTCTGATCAAATCCAGACCGTCCACTTCCTCGACCTTGGGATACAAACCCTCGCTCCGAAGCTCTCGCCGCCGGGAATTGAACCTGTACGAGAGGTTCAACACGCCGTTGGGCTTCCCGTCGGAGGTCCGGACCTGGTACCGCACGAACCGCAGGACTCCGCCGGAGGAGGCCTCGTCGGCGATGTCCTTGACCGGATCCGGACCTCTCCGATCGTCCGATCGCCGATCCCGAAGATCACGCCCTCGTGGCGGAGATCGAAGTGGAGGAACAGGCCGTCGAGGTCGGAGTCGGAGTCGGAGTCGAGAGAGAATCGCATCTCGTGGTTCCACTCCGGGAAAGCGTCGTTGTCTCGGTCCGTCTGAGTCCTCTGAGCCTGAGCCTGGGTCTTGACCTTGGCCTTGTTCTTGGGATCGTCGGTGGAGATCGAGGCGATAGCGAAGATGGAGAGCTTCTGGAAGAAGTTGAAGGCCCGGAGGTCCTCGCCGGAGACGAGCTTGATCTCGATCGAGATCGGTTCGTCCGCCATGGAAAGGGAAATGGAAATAAACTGTGAGCTTTCTGAGTCGGAAAGGTAAATATAAAAAAAAATTGGGGTTTGTTTGAAAATGAGTCAAGAGAGCTTTGGTCTTAAACGGCGAAGAAAGACTCACAGTAGCGATATGAGTCTTTTTTTCGTTGTCTCTCTTTGTCACGGCATACGCGTTAAGGTGATATAAAAATGTCTGAAAAACTACCACCATAGAGTATTTTGCACTTGTGCTCCCTGAGTTAAACGACGTGTGACAAATTGTCCCTGATCTTTTAATTTATGGCATTTACACCCCAACACATGAATTTCTTATCAATCTCTTACAAATCGATAACGTGCATCCATAATTTAACAGAAAAAGCTTACAAGCTGATCTCACGCAAATTATTTAAGGGTATTAATGACTTTCTACACCCTTCTTCAACCTTCCATCATCTTTTGTTTTTTAGGAAAAAAAGAAAGAAAAACGAATCTTAGATTCCTATCTCGCCCCCAATTCCTCTCTCTTTCTCATTTTTTTAATATACGTGTATTATATGTATGTTATATGTGTAATATTTAATATTATACGTGTAACATAAAATATTATATGTAACATATAATGTTATACGTATATTATGGTAAAATCCTTAATTTTATAAAATTATAACTAAATTTTTCAAATTTTACTTTTAAAATTTATTGATTTGAAAAAATTTCAACTCAAAGGTGTAAAGTGTCACAAATTAAAGGCAAGAGAGCAATTTGACACACTCTATAATTCAGGGGTCACCAGTGCAAAATAGTCTTCTTTTTGGCGAAATATAACAGTCAAAAGTGTCACGGGCTGAGAATGAATCGTGGTCGTCCACGTGTTCATCTTTGAGAAACCCTACTTGTTTTTGTCCACATATTTTGGGTGTGAGAGTCTCACTAATCCCCTCAGCAATGCACTGTCAAATTTTTTATTTTTTATTTTTTTTGTAAATTGAATCTAACCGAGACACGTGTAATATGGGTCCGTAGTAAAAGCTGTTTGTGTCATTTCTTTTCTCTTCTTGAGTCAAATCAAACACTAATTGGTCTTTGACTTTGAAAACATTTTAAAATTGATCTCAACACGAGAAATTATCTAATGGGAAAAATAACTCAGCGAAAAAAAAAAAAAAAAATCTACCGATTGTGTTATTGTGTTTAAAACACACCTTCTTATTTTAAATACTACATATTTGTATCAAGATTTATTAAAATTATAAGACGTTGCACATAATTCATCTAATTTTGTTATTTTTTTAAGAAAAAAACTTTAAATGCACCTTATTTTTGTGCAGTATTTTAAATAATAAAGAGCATTTAAATACAATTACACAAAGAAGTTGTGCATTTAAGCACAATAACAAAAGGTCGAGGTGCATTTAAGTTTTTTTTTTCTTAAAAGGATAACAGAGTTAGACGAAGGGTGTAACGTTATATAATTTTAATAAATTGAGGTGTAAACATATAGCGTTTAAAATAATGGGGTGCATTTAAACACAATGGCACAATAATAATGTCCGCCACGACAAAATATTTTGTATTATAAGCTAATAAACAGTTCAGGTTTTGTACTTCTTATTAGGTAAATAAATATAAAGTCATCTCATTTTATATAGGGCAAATATAGAGGCTATTTGTTTAGATAAATATCATTTAAAAAAATAGTTATCTCATATATATAAGAGATTTTTAAGGATCTAACCAAAATTTAATCATAATTTTATGAAATTAAATATTTAGCCGTAATATACATGTAACATAATATGTTACACGCGTATCATACGTGTAACATCTTATGTTAAACATATGTTACGGCTAAATCCTTAATTTTGAAATTCTAAGGCTAAATCCTACAAACTTTACCTTTAAAATGACTAATTTCTTAGCTGACCCAATATATAAATACTCTCTATCGCGTTCATTTTTTACACTCACATCTACTATAAAGCTTTTAAAGAAAAACTATATTTTTTAAATGAAATTTATCAATTCTGACCCGTATTTTATCGTTTAGGGCATTTTAGGTATTTTAAAACTATGAAAGGGCTACTTTTTAACTAACACAAACGGATTCTACTTTGAGGGGGGTATCAATGACATTTTTTTTAAGGAGTGTCAGTTCCACATGTTTGAACTATTTTTTTTCAGAGCGGGTTGTGGCTCTTTTTTTTTTTTTTTGTATTTATTAACCCTTTGTTTGATTGGGTCATTTGGATGATTACTTTCTATTTTTATAAAATGGTCAAAAAAATAACTCATTTGCAAACCATTCAAATAGTTTAGAAAAATGTACAAACCATTTGTAGAATGATTGGAAATGACTTCCGCTAGAATTTGAAATACTTCGAAATATAATTTTGTTTTAACAAGCAGACTGAATTGCTAAACTTTTAAAATTCAGTGTTTTAATTGGAAAATATATATATATATATATATATATATATATATCACAAGTATGAAGTGCAAAAATATGAAAATCCAGGACCAATATTGTGAAGTTTTTTTATAAAAAGCACTAGCCACAGTGAATAAAGAAAGAAAGAAAGGGAAAAATCGGAAGGAAAGTTTGGGAAAGGTCGAGAGATCAGAGAAACAATGGCAGATTATCATACAAGCTAGTATAAAAGTAAATCTACAAAGCGTATTAGAAGGCGACGAGGCAATCTACCATCCTTCAGGTAATTGAATTTTTGGTCTCTCTCTATCTCTCTCCTCCTTTTCAAAACCCTAATTGTATCGCTCTGATTCAGTTTCAGTCTCGAAAACACCTCTCTCTCCGGCGATTCTCGTCCACCTCCGATATCGTCACAACCATCGATTGTCGGTTGGCATTTACAGGTACGTCTCTTCTCGTAATCTGCGATTTCAATTTTCCTCGATCGGGAATGGTTTGTCTCTGTGCTCGGTGAATTTTCTCGGAAATTTTTCATTTCCGTGGACGCTGAGTCGTGGTCGAATCGCCTCCGTGGTACGGTGTGTGGTCAATTGAGGGTTCCGATTCGGCCCCAGCGAATTCCGCGGGTTTCTCGAAATGTTTGCGAATTTGGGGAAATTGAGTCTCTCGGCTGTGCGATTCGATTTTTCTCGGATCTTCGAGTGTCCGCCATTGTTGCTCGCATTGCCGACGACGAGTCCTACGAGTCCGTTGTTTGATGATTCGGTGTTGTTGTGGGGCTTTCGGGTTTCAGAAATGGTGTGGCATGTGTGATCCGATGACTGGATTGTTTTGTGGAATTGTTGGGGAAGAAGTCTTGGGTTTAATGGAAAAGTTCTCTTTCTTTGCATGATTGTGGCGTTGCAAAAAGTTGATTTTTTTTCTTCTTTTACACTTTTTTTGTAGCTGTTATTAGATAGGGAAAACCTATGCATTTTTATTCCACATAAACGACTGATAGATTGGAAATAATTAGAAAGGTTTCAAATGCAAGCTGTGAAGACTAAATTTTCGGGTCATTTTAATGGCCTTAACTTGATCTCTGATGTTAAAAAAGAAAAGGAAAAGAAAAATAAGTTGGTGTCAATTCATTAGGGTCTTGCCTGTTTTTGACATGATTATAACTTTGAAAAGTAATTTTAGTTGGCTCTTTTCTTCTCTGAGTCTTTTCTTATGCTGATTTTATTTATTTTTAAGTGGTTTCTTTAATCCTTACTTTGAATTAAGAATTCGTAGTAGTATCTTGTATCTTGGAAGATCACTTACTGCCACTGGGACATAAATTCTGCTTGAAACGTATTAATAATGCTTGATGTAGTATTTTGGTTGATTTAGTATTATGTGCCATGTTGTTTTAGAATCGGGACTGTTTGTGCACCATGAAAATATATGTTGCCGCAAATTTCCACTTTGAAATAGTTGAATTGATGCATTTGCAAGGTTGAGATCAGAGCAACAATGGCGGATTATCATTTTGTGTACAAGGATTTGGAGGGAGCGTCGACTCAGTGGGACGATATTCAGCGAAAGCTCGGAAATCTGCCTCCGAAGCCACCGGCGTTCAAGCCGCCGGCATTCACTCCGGCCGAGGACGAAACCTCTCTTCCCAAGGACAAGTCTTGGATCGATCGCAAGACCGAGGATGAGCTCGTAGACCTCGAAGATGACGCTGAGCTCGACGATGATCGATTTCTCAATGAATACAGGTATGTTCGTGTGTGTGTGTGTGTGTGTTTTTTTTTTTTTTTTTTCCCGTCCTGATTAGACCTTATTCGATTGCTTGATACGGGTAATATGGAGCGAAAGATTAGTTTGCGGCTTTCTAGATGTGTTTTTTTTTTGTTTTCGATCGAATTTGCTATCAATTAATTCACATACACACACTAGCGAATCAACATATCTAACTCAGAGAACAAGGCGACCAATGAGCTCTCAGATCTCTCTCAAGTTCTCAGAACATACAAGAATAAACTCTCTTTCTCTATCTTGAAGATGTTCTGAGTGATATTTCTTTCTGTATAAACACCATGGCTTAGTTTTTAGCTGAGATGATGACTGCCTAACAAACTTTGTTATGACAGAAAATTCAATTTGATCATTTGTAATTCGAGCCTAACTTATTGTCCATCTCAGCAACTCTTAATTGCATGACCTAATCACTTGACATTTGAGCATCATAAATTTTTGAATTTTAGCTTTTTGGATATTTACATTAAGCTAAACTATACCTGATTAGTTGATTAGAAGTTGGAATTTTCCTTTCAGTATACTAAAGGATTTATAATGCGTAGCAGTCAATACTCCAAATCTGATTTCTTTAAGAAGTTGAGTTTGGTCTAGTTTGGTGCAACATATGTGCATTGATTTGAGGAATTTCTTTGTGGATGGTTCTAGGTATTTGTTTACTTTAGTTTATGTACTGAGTTGTAGTTGTGTGGCTATTGTTCATAGGAAGAAGAGGTTGGCAGAGCTGAGAGAAGCAGCTAAGGTTGCGAAATTCGGATCAATTATTTCGATTTCAGGATCCGATTTCGTGAGAGAGGTCTCACAAGCGCCACCTGATGTTTGGGTTGTTGTGCTCCTCTACAAAGAAGGGTATTATTCCGAATGCATAAATTTTAATTCCTTTCAAAGCACATCCTAATGAAGCTTTGTAAAAACATTGTGGAATTTTTCATAGGATCGCTGAATGTGGTGTGCTAATGCAATGTCTTGAAGAATTGGCCTCGAGATATCCCGCAACGAAATTTTGTAAGATCATATCCACAGACTGCATTCCTAACTACCCTGATCGCAATCTTCCTACTCTTCTCGTGTACAACAACAGTGCAGTGAAAGCGAATTATGTTGGCTTGCAACGGTTTGGCCGGAGATGCACGCCTGAAGGTACTTGAAATTCAGACTTGCTTTACATGTCTAATTGCCATGTTGTTAGTCGTCAGTTTTAGAAATTTTAGTTCTCTTGGAATATTAGGTGTTGCGTTAGTCCTCTGCCAATCGGACCCTGTCCTCAATGACGGCCATAGCGGAGGTGATCAATCAAGAGATGCTGTTATCGAGGGAGTTCGCAAGAGGTTTTTAGAGAAAGTTGTTACACAACATGAAGAAGATGATGATGGATCTTCTAGTGATTAGGATCTCTTGAGTAATTTGTTTGGTTAGTAACTTGTTTCGCTTGTGTAAGTTATTATTTTTTTTTTTTTGTAGAATTAAAATTGTTGCATCTTTGCTCGTACAACGTTTTTGGTCCTGAATCATCTACTGTCCCCAAAGACCTTCTATAAAGATGCGTGATTCATTTGCGCAACTTTGTTTCAGAAGATTCTCAACATGAATTTTGTCCATAGGATTGGTCATTTAACATGTGTATTGCTTATCATTTTGGAGTAGGAGTGCACGGCTCACAAGAAAGGGTAAAAAAAAAAATAAAAAAAATCACGTGTCTGACTATTTGCAGAAATGAAATGTCGTTAATTCTCTCTCAACTGAAAAAAAAAAAAAAGAAATCAAATGAACTACCTAAAAAATCAATCGGTAGCTTTTTAATTAATGCTCATGAGCAATAAAAACAAAGTTAACATTCGCTGTAATCCCAACATGATTGAAATGTATTCCCTCTAAGAGAAATAGAAACCTTTTGTCACTCTTGCGACCATACCAGATCAGTTTGCACGCTGGACTATACAAAGAGCTACCAAATGGCTACCCAATTTACACCAAACAAAACGAAAAATGTGTCAAGGCTGAAATAAAGATTACAAGCTCGGCGAAACAGAGAACTTTGGATACTACTCTTTCAAAACTATCGATCCAAATTATTTTATGGTCTCACATAATCAGCTTCAATGACTCAAGCGCTCACTTCTACCTTAATTCTTATTGCTGCCTTCGCTTGTATCGCTGGTTGTTTTTTGTTGTTGCTCTTCCGCCTTCTTCTGGGCTCATGGCTCGCCTAATCGAGGAGGCATCACATATGGTTCAAGGGGTCGGACACCAAAGGATGCTCACTTCGTATGAATATGTTTATAGAAATAGCTAAGGCTGGCATCACAGAGAGAGATAGAGACAAAGCAAATAATCATTTTTAAATTATGTTATCCGATTTCCTCCATACATTCTCTGATCTAGAAAATAGTCAATATTTCATTAATTGTGGAATAACTATTTTCTTAACTACAAGATGTTGTGATTTTACTCTTATACGAACGTTGGTCATTTTCTTAAAACATAAATCAGAAAATGATTAAATACAAAAAGACCAAAAAAATAGCAAAGTACTGATATAAGTAAGATTAGCAGTAGTTAAATCCAAAAAAAAAAAAAAAAGGATAGAAATTATCAAAATCAATAAATTTTTTTTTGACAAGATTAGATTATAATCAATAAAATAGATTAAAAACAGATTAGATTATAATATCTCCATCCTTTTAATCACTCCATCTTATCCATCCATCGCATTGGAGCTAAGAAGATGGATAGACTTTGAGTTGGCCATAATGATTTTTGTATCTACTGCCTAGAAAGCCAAAACGGAGCCCTCCAAAAAACAAAAAAAATGTAACGATGCTAATATTTAATTATTCTATCTGGTCCTTTCACCGGCTCGTTTCAAATCAGGTGAATATGACACTCAAATTTGTATAAAGGTCCCAACAAGGTGATATTCACGAACATTAACCAAATTGCACATCATCGTATATTTCAAACAAATGGCTAAGCCTAGCTATGCAAGCAATATAAGAAAGTTGACAATTTGTATGAGAAATTGCAAGATAAAAACTGCTGATAATATGACAGTATCTTCTCATAGACTCATAGTATATATTTTTTTCTGAAGAGAGATTGCATCAACATACAAAAGTAGTATCCACGCACTAACAACAGGTTTATTTCCCATCTAGCTCAATTCTTTCACCAAAATAACAAAATCGGAGACGGTCCGAAAACAATCTGTAGCTGATCGGTAAAACAATTTGGAACATATCTGAAACCGAGCCTTTCATGAAACACTATCGCCATGCAACTAATGATCATTAACCGGCCTCTTCTTTCCGTACGCGTATAGTTCAACAGCCATTTTGTTCCGGAAGAAGGGCATCTTTTCCTGTGTACACTCGTTCAGCGGCATATCTTGCATCAGGAACTCAATGAACTTCACCATGAAAATTCCACAGTCCCCTCTGCATTCCCAGTAGCAAAACTTAGTATTAATGATAATAACGATAATAATGCTAATAATAAATACACAACGCTAAAAATACACACCCATTTTCTTGTTTCGGAATTCCATCCACGAGTTTTATGTTCCATGGAGCTGTCACATTCTTAAGTTTCTCGCGAGGACGGAAGAAGCCTGCTGATTTTAGGAGCCATGGTACCATTTCAGAGACTAGCGCACAGGCTGCCATAACTTCCTTGTCATGCTTAGCAGCACGATATGAATCGTAGACATTTATAGTAAGCCTTTTCATATCAAGAGCTGCAACGACCCAATGCTTAGCGTTAACGTTCACAGGCATATAAATGGTGTCCACATCAGTCCATGGTAGACTATAATCCGGTACTGTTCCTTTGACTGTATTTTGGATGGCGCCCTGTTTGTTCCATTCAAAATTTTCAGGGTCTTGCTGAAATTTCGGGTACCTTGACTTGAGCATTTGATAAAACCAAGATTGAGTTGTCGTACATCGGGTTTTGAAGAGATCAGGGTGATCGTTCTTCTTCTTGCGCAAGAAGTGTAAAGAGACATCAATATGCTGCACCAAACACAGTTAAGGTAACGCGGTCGTATTGTTGATAAAATAGATTTCAATAATTTAGCAATATAGTATGAACATTACCGAGCCACTCAGCCACTGTGCGGTTTCATTCAGTGAAAAAAACCATTCTTTTTGGTAACAAGTGTCAACTGTGAAGTCAAATCCAGGCTCTATTTTATTATAAGCCTCACTATACTTGTTCTTCCTGCGAAAAAAAAAGAAGGGTATAAGACTGTTAGACTAACTTGGAAAACGAAATCCTGAAAGTAAGCTTGTTGAACATTGATGCAAGTGCTTACTTGTTATTTCTCTTGAGGCCAACTTTAATCCACTGATCAAACTCTTTTTTCTCATCACAACGAGGGTGTTCAAAAAGGTCGACCGTAAAGCAAGGAACGTCATTCACACTCCGCTTACGTTTTCTTCGAACAACATTCTTACCTTTATTATCATCATCATTGTTTTCCTCAGAAATGATAAAACACACCGAGTCTGTGGAGTTGGTCCGAACCTTGGTTGTTTCTGTCATCATCTCTCTCAGCTCGGCTATAATATTAGAACCACACCTGGTTACCTCCTCATTAACTGTGTCTCTCATCTCATTGAATTTCTTTCTCAATTTTTCAGGTTTCGATTCATGTTTCCTTTTTCGTTCGAATACGCCCACATGCAGCGTCTGCGTTTTTGTCCCTATTTTTCTTTGTCCAGTTACCATCATCTTTGACCATGCAAAATTCTTCATTATCCTCAGATTTCTGATCATTTTCCCCATTGGTGACTATTTTTTCTGCTTGCTCTATTGGTGATTTATCTTCTTCATTGATAGCATACCTTTTCTTCGAACTTTGTTTGTCCAAAAAATAACTCAAATACTTCTCATTCATTTCAGCCTCTGTGGGATGAAGCCCACTTTTCACTTAAGCTGCAAGAAAAACATATGCAAAATTAACCACTTTTCAAGTAATACCCAAAACTTTTGCGAAGCTTAAATTTATGCTTGGAGCTTGTATTATATTCCAACACATTTACACGAATAGAATAACACAACAAAGTTGATTTCTCTAAAGAAAATACTAACCGCGCCTGCACTGAAAATTTCCTTTTGGAATGCCAGGAAGTTTGGTATACGACGAGCTTTCCAATTCAACATCCGGGGAATTTTCCAATCGATGCGGGACACAATCTCATTGCTAAGCGATGGGATACATTCATAAGCCCACCATTGAAGTGCATATGGGAATCCCTTTAGAACATAACTCTTGAACATCATGCTTGAACCTTTTCTTGATTTTCGACAATACTTTTCTCCTCGTCCCTGAAATGCACATTTAATGGACCTTATTGTGTATTGGTACACATACCTACCCCAAGGAAACTTGTTAAACTTCCTTGCATTGTCTACAAGTCCGATTGAGAAGCTTCGGAAACCATATCTTGGATCCCGGCTTAACAGAAATCCCTCTAGCAAATACAGTTGAGCAAGCTTGACCGCATCCTCATCGTTGTTCCCCTCATAATTGTTGAAACCTTGCGCGAGAGCATCAACACTCACTCTATCCTTGCCATTAAAATATGTGTCACGTATTCGAGTACCCAATTTACTTTCAATTGGGTAGCATTCGCTGCAATCTAGCCCCGTTATCAGCACAAACTCTCTAAGGCCAAACTCACACTCCTTTCCACCTATCCTGAACCACAACGAAGATTCCCCATCCGGGCATACCAACTGTCTCAGTAATAGATGGTGAATCAAGACTTTGGAGAACTTAGGTGGTTGTAGCTCCAAAAATTTCCCAAAACATGTTTTTGCAAATAACTCTTTTTGTCTATTAGTTAGCTTATTCTTGATGTCCTCTATCACTTGAAAACTCGCGTGGAGGTTAATTTTCTTCATGTCGTAATCTTTTTCTTCTACCAAGAATTTCCATTCTCTCTGTAAAATTCAATTCAAGTGCGAGTCAAACATGAAATCGTTGTTGATATGATCACATAAATAGGACCAAAGATTTGACATTTTTATGCACTAATTTTATGATAGTGATTAGTCAAATAATAGACCAAGACCTTTGACATCTCTACAACTATAATTAATAACATCAAGATCAGATGTGTCACCATCTAAATGTCCCCAAACTCTCTTGTATTCCTTTTGAATAATTAAAAAAAAAAGAATATTTTCTTCTCAGATATTTTCATGCAAATGGAATCCCAAGAACATGTTAAAGAAAAGCTTGAAATTAGCGGTTTAAAATGAGTACTTCTATATAATGCCAATAGATGTTTATTATGTTTATTTTCATCAGAAAGATAAATAAGAACCAACGAAAAAAATAAAAATAAAAATAAATCAGATAGTCGAACCTGAAGAGTGAATACCCATCGATATGGGCAACATTTCTTTTCAAAAGTGTACTTTTATTCAAACAAGGAACAAAAGAACCAATATTATCTCTGCAGTTTTTGCAAAATACAATATTGTCTCTACATTGTGCCCAAAGAAGATAAACACAAACAAATAGTTTATTGTAAATGTGACGTTCCCAAACCACCAAATACAATGATAACACGAAAAAAAAAAATAATGATGATTTAGATGATCTGAAAATAAACACTAAATTATTTTGGCTTAAGAACAATGCACAGACGAAAAAAGAAACGAAAAAAAAAAATCAAAGATCAAGGAAATTACAAGGGACTTGACCTTCGTAGGTTTAGTTTTGAGCACTTGTCTGTGCTTCTTCTTAGAACAAGATTTCATTCTTTGGGTCAACAAAGCATAGGATTTTTTTTTAGGTGGATGTGAGTTTTTTAGGGGAATTTTTTTTTAAAGTGGAGTTCTTTGGTCACCTCTTCATTGCACTTGGGTTTCTTGGGAAACAAGGAATTTATTGAGGGTTTCTGATTCGAGTAAATGAGTCGGATGAAAGTACAAAGGTTTGAGAAGGCTTATCTTTGCAATTTGGGTGAAAAGATTACACTGGGAAGACGAAAAGTAAAGGGAAAAAAAAGAAGAGATTTTTGGCTAAATGACATGCTTTTAACCTTAGTTTTAGTTTTAAGGGTCAATTAGATAAATAGTCATTTTAAATTAGGTATTTTTAAAAAATAGTCACAGTTTTAAAAAATTTAAAAACTTGTCATAAAACCGTAAGAAATTTCTTACAATAACAAAAATATACATAAAAAAAATTATAAGAAATTTCTGACACTAGTTTTTAAATTTTTTGAAAAAACTGTGACTATTTTTTAAAATCATTTTGTAAACAGTGGCTATTGTCTTAAAATTCTCTAGTTTTAAGGAATTGACTTTATTTTGTCATAATTAAGTCATTAGCCATTTTTCTTTTTCGCTATTTTTTTAGATATTATGCATTGACTGTTTTATTCTTTGTTATGGAAGGTAACAACTTTTGATACAAATCGTCACAGACAAAATTTAATACACATATGTAACAAAATATCTAATTTCTATTACATATTTGTCTATTACGATTTGTATCATATTTGTTATATGTTGTATTGTTACAATATTTGTTACCGATTGTAACAAAATTTGGGCAAACATGGGTATTTTAGACAGTTCATATGTAGTGAATGAGCCTGATGACTAATAACTTACTTTTGGATAGTTGGGTCATTTCCTTAAAATATGTTATTTTAACAGGCCATTTTACTAATAGGCTAAAAAAAAAGGACGATAATTATAGTGCGTCATCCTATATTTAGAGAAATATTCTCATTTAAAGACGTTTTTTTAACCACTATCAATGTGGTACCTTATCTATCTCTCTCGGAAAAACCTCTAAAAATTCTTAAAAGTTTAAACTAAAGGGCTATGCTAGTCTGTGGAATCGTGGCCGTCCGTGGTCGTGGGTCCCACGTGGATCCTACTGTGGGGCCACTGCCACGGATGGTCACGATTCAACAGAAGCGATACCCGCGTCTGTCGTTAGCACTTTTCATATATTTTAGAAAAAATGTCTCTTAAATTTGCGTCAATTTTTTTTTTAAATAAATCAAATTGCCCTTTACACTTATAATTAAATAAACTCCAATAATTGTATAAAATTTCAATTTAGACCAAAAATAATTAATTTGAAACATAATCCCCAAATCTCTGGTCTGTAGAAATATTTTGGGGGTTTTGAGGAATGTCCCATTCTTGGTAAATTGATAATATATACTCCATGTGTGTTGCACTTTTAATTTATACCCTAAAATTTACACTATAAACATAAAATAGAAATGAAGGACATCACTTGGGGTATACATTATTAAGAGGTATCAGGAATGACTTTATTTTGAAATTCGCCTAAATATTTTTCTATGGTTTGTGGGCTTCTGTACCCTATTTTGTTATAATCTTTCATAAATATGTGCACTAATATTGGATGTAACATTCTATACTTGTATGGCTGGCTTGTACCGAAGAATAAGAATTGGTAACATTCTATACTTGTCATTTGTCAAGAATCATGATGATCAAGGAATTTGATTATGTGAGGATAGACTTGTTCTGCAGCCTGCACACAGAGTGAGAAAACGTCGATCAAAACCATAAAAAAAGTTCAAAAGACAAGAAACCGGTTCAGTTTCATGCAATAACCATAATTCGAAGATCATTGAATAACCATAAGCAACCGAAATAGGCAACCCTTGCGTACCAGATGACTTCCAACCATGTCGTAGTGAGCATAATGAGGGCCACCCGGTTCACCGAGAATTTTGAGAGTAACCATATGCTCGGGAATGAGCTTCGCTGTTTCTGCTCGATTTTATACAATGCCATTGAAAAAGAACAAAAAAAATAAAAAATAAAGGACTCGAGTCAGTTGCCGAGATGGAGACCTAAAAGGCTCTTGATTGCTAGGTTTAATGTTGTACCATAAACAGCCTCCGGAGGACAAATTCGATCTTGGTCTCCTCCAATAGCTAGCACGGGTACATTGGTTTTGCGCAAGTGATCCTTGTAAAAGAAAGTTCCGTTTCTATTGGATAAACCGCGCTTATAGAAAGCTGATGCTAGTTGCAACAGAAGCTTAGCAGGTATAGTGCCTGCAGAATATAATCAGATTCAGATGTTGATGAACAAATTACTGATTTGCAGCAACACATGAAAAGGATTGCATACACGGTTGCAATGCAAAAATATACATTCACCTAAGCTTGCCAAGGTGTATAGTAAGCAAAATTTTCACAATTCTTTGTATCAATCCATGGGTTCATTTTGTAATTGTCATAAGGCTGGTTAAAATGCATAAAAAGAAGGATTGGCATTCGCGGGTTGCAAAAAGGTTGCGCCGAGCTCAAACATAAACATCAAACCTAACCAGTGCTAGCTTAGTCTGCTACATGGACGTTTCGACTGTGTTGGGATTATGTATGTGTAAAGTTGGACCATATTTTTGTACTTACAAAAGTTGTTTAGCATAAGTTTCTCATACAACTCGGGTTGCATCATCTCTTGAGCAGAAACTTGACCTTTAAGCCAAGACAGCAGATACGGCGGATAAGAGATAAAAGGATGAACAGCAGCTAGTAGTGCGCCGACTGGAATTGCAGGAACATTTAGAGCTTGTGCAGGGTCGGCCTGCGTACAGGAGCGAGTAATAGTGTCTTGTTACCATGTTTCTCACAAGGCTATACTTGTGAATGAAAAAAGTCATAGTTACATGAGCAGGTAAAAGTTCATATAACTTGCCAGGGGCAAAAGTAATTTGAGAGATGATCTTGAAGACGAGTAGTCGAGTGACGATGCCAGAGTAGTTATCGAGGATAACCCCGAATCCTTCCCTTCAGAGCCTTAAAAGAAATAATACATTTTAGCATATAAGAAAAGTGATGATAACGTTTGGGGAAAAAGAAACTGAAGAAAAGTAGAGAAACAGTGAGAATATAACAAATAAACATAAAAGAGATTTTAGATAAATTTGTTAAAAAAAAAAAAGTGACAAATGTAGCATTCTACCACTAATCCATTTCAAAGATTAGAAGATTTGTAATCCCAAATATATGGAATAACTATAAAGATTTGTCATCCCAAATATATACATATAACTAATCGGTATACCGATTAGAGTAATAGGGTGGAAGTACATTACCCGTCCTCTATCCATTTAATTAACGAGTATAATTTTCATTAATTTCTAAAATGAAGTCTCATACCCGTCTTATCACGGGTGGGGTACCCGCGAATAACGGGTTAACGGGGATTTTCTGCATCTACAGAAAGGGAATAAGGTGTTGGTGGTAAAAAAGATAGCATGAGAACTTACAGCATTGTGAGACCCTCGAGTACAGCAAGATACCTCCCATCGAGTGACCGATGGCGTGAAGCTTGCCGTCATCTGGCTTGCATTGAGTTCTTATGTATTCCATCTACGACAATACAAGTTGAATTTCAAATAATTATCAACAAACGTATAAAATATAGACGAGTTATACTTATAAGAACCAAGAAATTGTTGATACAAAAAAAAAAAAAAACAAAGAAATGTCACCTCACCGCTGCAGGCAAATCTTCTTCTAGGAAGTGATCAAAATCCCAATCGTACTTAAAAATTATCTCAAACTGTTGCTGAAAATCCTCGAAAGTAGAAGAAAGGTCTTTCGGCATGGCCAAAAATTGCGTCGGCACTAATCTTTGGCTTTCTTTAATGATATCTTGGAGCCACTGACTCGTATCGGTAACAAAACTGCGGCCTTATAAAACAGCCTCAAATTTTTAATTTTGAATCGTCATATGATCAAGGCTTTCATATACTGATGCGAAAAGCTTATAATAATAATGGCAAACAGATGTTTTCTATGACCAACCTTCTCTAAGAAAACTTGAGTTTGTCACCATAAGTGTCCCATTCTTTTTTACAGAAGAGATGTTAGAATCAGAAAAAGCACCAACATTCAAAGAGGGATGCTTGCCATCTTTCCCATTATCGACCGAGGAATTTGTGTGCTCGTCGGTCACAGTGAGAGGCTGATTAACTTTGTTCAAGTCCGATCCAAGCGTGCTCAGTCCAGAACCTCTGAGTTCCAAAGTCCATGTATCAAATCCATTGCCAGACATGTACCGGGCAAATGAACACTGCACAGTTGAAGATATTACCAATTAGCATTAAAAGGAAAAGCACCATAAGGCCTTTTTCTTTATTAACATCAATAAACCAATGATTTATTCACAAAAATCTCGAGTCCTCATGGAATGGATAGCAGTTACATGACTACTCTGCAAGTTTTTATTTTTCTTTTTTTGCTGCAAAATTCCCTTACTGTTCTTGACTTACGCAACAAGTAACCTAAATCTTCAAATTTTCAAAATCAACACGGACTGATTAGAAACCTCATTTGATCTTGGCGCTGTAATTTTTTTTATTACAGGTTATCATCAGACGAAGATTATATATTCATATTCATAAGATATGTTTTGATGTGTAATCATGTTCCATATACATAGCTATATGTTCAAATTTTAAATCTTCAGCGTATAATTTATTAATACACCAGCTACTTTAGCTAACTATATGTTTAATTTAGGGGGAAAAAAAAAGAACCATACAAACAAACAAAACAAAATTGACACTTTCTCTAAAAAATGGTCTCAACTTGTACTATGTTTTTCGTAAAACATAATGATACCTCAGGAGAGAGATCGTATCCAATGGCGTTTGTGGCGATCCCAGACAACAGCAAAAGCGGGTGATTCTTCTTCTTCACCTGTGCAAAAAGTTCATTTACACCTATACATACACTCGTATAATATATATATATATATATGTATATGCAATGTACCTGTGGAGACGGACGGTAGCGCCAGAGAGCGAGGCTCCAATCGGAGTTTGGGACAGAGACGAAGTGAAGCTCGTCGGCCGTACAGACCGAGAACCGCTCGTCCTCGCTCTTGGACGCTCTGGCTCGCAAGCTCCGAGTCCGGACCCGGACCCGAGAGCTCTCGGGTCTCGGGTCGGACCATCGGACAGGGTTGTTGTTGTTGTTGCTGCTAAATGCGGTTGTGGTCGCTGAATGGAGAGCTCTGATCCCAAACGACATTTTTGTGTTGTTGTTGGTCTCTGAAAGTTCTCTGTTTTGGTGTTAATGTGTGAGATATTTTGTGATGAATTGGCTTATTTATGTCCTTGTCGTACAAATGCGTGTGCTTTTTACCTTTCTGTTTAGTTGTGTGTGGTATTTGGATTTTGGAAGCAATGAAAATGCAATGGTATTAGTGGATTTTTTATTATTTTTTTTTTCCGTTGTCTTTTTTTGGGTTGAGAGTGGATTGAGATTTGAGATTATCCATTTTGGAGGTGGTGGTGTTGTTTGGATTACGGAAGAAAAAATGGTGGAAGTTTTTCTATTGCGTGGTTGTTTGAGTTTTGACCATTTATTTATTTAAGATTGGAGACACTATTTTTGCAAATTGGTCCTTACCATAGTTAGATAGACGTTGACACAATTGACATTTCATTTGGTACCATTTTTAAGTGATAAATAATGGGTTATTTAGGATAAGCATCTTAACTATTTTATTTTGAAATTGTTTGATTTTATGAATTTCGATGCAGTATAAATGAATGAGATTTAAAAATATTGTATTAGGGTTAGAAAAGTTGAAAAAAAAGGATGAGTTGCAAAAATAGGTCAAAATTAAATATTTGTTTTAAATAATAGCATGTGTTTCAAAAAAGTAAAAAAATAGTCATGTTGCGAATTGTATAATAGAAAAGTATCACATAAAATATAACAGATCTATAAATATTTGTAAGATATTGTTTAACACTTCAAAAAATAAAGAGTAAAACTTGAAGTGTTACAAAATGTCTTACAAATATTTACAGATGTGTTATATTTTGTGTGACACTTTTTTGTTATACAATTCGTAACATGGCTATTTTTTTAATTTTTTGAAATATGGGCTGGACTTTAAAAACGAAATTTTTTTTGGCTATTTCTTACGATTTCCCAAAAAAAAAAAATGGAATGTAGGCCCAAACAAGAGGTTAATCTTACATTTGCAGCTAGTGTGAAAATGAAACTTAAAATTTATTTGTTATGTATTTGGTCATTCTTTAGTTTATGTTTTAAAAAAATAGCCGACGTTTTTGAAAATTAAATCATAAAGATGAATTCATGTAAGTTAAGAAAATAGGTAATTTCCTAATTAATAAAATATAAATAGATATTGCCAGAAAAAAAAGAGGACCAACTTTAATATTTGCCATTCATTTTCATAAATGAGGACCAGCATTAATTTACTTTTATTGAGTTTCTTTTAAAAAAATCATAAAATAATATTTAAATAGTATTTGTGCATTAAAATATCAAATTAAATATAATATTTTTATTTTTTTAATGTTAAATTTAAATGATATTTGCATTGTAGATTATGACAGGAAAATAAAGCCGAGAATGTGCTTGACGATGACGTGGAATGCTGTGGTCCTGCTAGAGAAGAGAAGCGAAGTGAGTTTGTGAGTTGTGACAGAGACGAAGCTATAGGCCTATGGCATGTGATTCAAATTACTTCCCAAGAAAGAAATATCTGCTCGTTGTCGTGGCTTTGCCGTTCCTTATCAGCACAGAAAAAGCTAAATAAAAAAAATCCAAAATAAAAATAAAACAAAATAGGGAAAATAGAACGGAAAAGTTTATACTACAAGCAAGCTCAACATTGCTTCACCGTTTCAATTAGTAATTGAGCAAAGCAATTCATTCATTCAAGCAAGGGAGACTTTAACTAGAAAATTAAAAAAAAAAAAAAAGTATAATAATGATTTAATTAACGCTAATAAACAGTTCGTTTAGGGGAAAAAAAAGTTGCACCATAGTAACTATGATATTACCTATTATTCGTTACATGCCTTTGGATATACTATCTGGCAAAACCATAAATCCAAACTAGGACTTTTCTTATATAGGGAGTCAATGCCATTAAGACACTGCTTTTCCTACTTTCATTAATTAATTTTTCCCTACAGAAGGCTTAGAAACACACTTCTTTTCTTCCTTTTTTTTTTCCTCCTTAGGTTGAGTGGATCAGGAGAAAGATGAGAAACCCGGCGACATTATTCTAAAAAGAGCTCCGAGATAGATGCGTTGCCGGACTTGTAAGAGACATCTGAGCTCCGGTCGGAGAAACAAGCACACTGAATGTGATGGACCGCAAGTTTGAAGGCGAGAAGCGTAGCATTCCTAGAGGACAAAAACAAACGATCAACTATCGTCATTGCTGATGCTTTTCGGATGCATTACCAACTAATGAAAGAATGTGCTGAACAATTTCGGCAGAGGCGTTAGGCTTTGCAGCTTTCAGAGCCCTCTCCGACATATCCGCCAATTTTCTCTCGTCCCCTACACAATTAAGAAGTAAAAATGATGTTATAATTCAGTTGATGACCAAGTTGCATCTCGTTTGATTTTTACCTTCAAACTATACCATAACCAAATTTATCAGAAGAACTAAGGCACAGAATTCAGAGCCGTACTATTCATGTTTAGTAAGGACAATCAATATAGAACTCATATTCAACCTTGCCGTATATCTTACATTGGTAACAGCAGTTGTGGTATGGTCAATTTTACATAGGATGACAAATGGTTTTCTTAGTTTATCAATTCTGCCAAAAGCTTAAGCTACTTCGAGGTGGGCGGGCCAACAATAGTTTTATATTTCAACATGTTTCACAAGCGAAAATGAGAAAAGCAGAGGTGGAACAAAACAAATTTATCAGTACGTTATGTCTACGTATACATTGCAAGCATGGTTTTCAAATGCAGGTCTATCTGCCTACACCAAAGATTACGGTTTAACTCGATGATATAGAGTAACCCCATTAACAGATTACGCTAATACTGCAATGGTATGAGATCATAAGATGTTTCTGTTGTGCAATGAAAATGACCAAGTTTACAAATTTGAAATGAACTCAAGATTCCATGACATGCTCTCAGTCCCACATAATACGTAAAGCGAGCAAATTGCTCTAGTGGGAGAAAGTTGTTTCAACCAAGCTAAGATACATAATAGAAAACATGAAAACAGAGATCTAGTGAAACATGCTACAGATCGAGCAATCTATGTACATTTCAGCGAAGGTGTGCACTTGTCAGAATTTGTATAATTTTTCAGTGACATTTTTCAAGACTATAAACTTAGACAGGAGTGGTTTTCTGTACCATTTGGAACTTTCATGATCATAGAACTATTTTGGAAATTTAATTTTGCTATAATCAATGGTAACAGTGCACAACTAATGTGTGTGCCTGATTTGTGAATGCAATAGATGTGACATACCTAATAACTCTTCGACGGCGGTTTTCAGGGTGGTTGAATCAAGTTCATCTTCTGTTATGACCCTTAGCATCGGCCAAGTCCGCCATTAAAGATGCGTTTTTGAATTGATGTCCTTCAGCAACATCTGGTGATGGAATCTACAAAGTCAAAAGAGGAAAATCATCGTCCTTTCTTTCATTTTCAGCAGAGAATGCAGCCAAACCGGATTATCAAGAATAAATGAGCATGGAAAATTTACACGCAAAGTACCAGAATGGAAGGCTTGCCATGGGCCAAGATCTCGTAGCACGTCATTGCACCGGCTCTGGAAATAATGAGATCTCCAAGTAGGTACACCAAATCCATGGAATGAATGAACCTTTACGTAAAAGAATCACATCAGCTCCACATAAAAAACGGATACGCATATGATTCAATAAGATCACCAGTTCAAATCAAATAAAACAAAAAACGACCGAATTAGTTCATCAATTTGAAGTTGAATGGAAAAAGAAGAAAGACAACATACTAGTGGGACTTTTCCAAAAGAACAACTTGCAAAAAGGCTTGCACAAGTCTTGAAAGCCGATTTTTGAAAACGAACAAAAAAACAGAAACATAAACAAAAAGTCTGATGAACATTCGAGCAAAGACATGAACTCAAATCAAACAATGCAGCCAAGCGAAATACAATGAATTCCACTGACATAGAGTTGATATTTATCATATTCAATTCCTCGGCAATGACAATACAAAACCATGTAGACGAGGAACAAGAATTAAACAACTAAGCCATTTTTCGATTATGCAATGAATTAGTACCATATCTCTATCATTAGAAACCAGTCTAGTTTCCTACAGAGGTTTTTTTTTTTTCTGGTAAATTTCTTAATTTAAGTCTCCACTTCGGAGTTCATGTCCTCTTCATTAAATGTTCCTTCTCAATAAATAGCTCCAAAAAGTATCAAGCAGTGAGCCCAAACACAAAAAAACAATATTGCATTCCAACAATCTAAGAGCATTGCTAGCTTTTCCATATTCAGATAACTTGGAAATGATCATGCTTTCCATTAGGACTATGTATTTCCCACGGTCGAAATTTTCTTACTTACAATGTGTTTGGTAACAGAGAGAAGTGGAAGGAGGGAAAGGAATGAGTAGAATTTGGAATGAATTTTGAAATATTAAGTTGTTCGGTAGGATGAATTTTTGGAGGGAGTAGACTTGGAGAGGATTTAAAATCTTTACTTCTAACAAATTTTAAATCATTCTAATATTTAGAGTGATTGAGAAAAAAATAGACTAATCCATCAAAATATCATATAAATTTACTATATTGTCATTGAAGTAATAAGCTTATTAGCATAATTTTTTCTTTCCTCCCCTTTCTATTTTTATACCAAACAAAACGATAAATTTGTACACTCATTCTTCCATCTCTATACCAAACAAGGCGGTGGATTTGTACACTCGTTCATTTCTTTTATATCAGACAACATAAAAGAAAAAAAAATCCCTCCTCCATCCTCTCTATCTTCCTCCGTCTATCTTCCTCTACTTAGGTGATATAATATCCCCTCCTTCCATTTTTCTCTCCCTCACACCAAACACACTCTTAAAGTAAGCAGTAAAATTGTCAAAAACACTTACGGAGCCAAATGCAAACGAGGGTGAGGCTTAACCAAGCTCTCCATCTCATCAAAGGCCTTAACCCCAGTCTGCCACACAACAAACAGCCTCTCATTCTCCGCCAGCATTTGGCCGTAAACATTCAGCATTGCGATGTTCACCGCATTGGCCCCCAGAGACCCTCCCAACACCACCACCACCTTCTCTCCCCCGCTCGCCTCCCCCTTCCCCGCCTTCGGGAACATCTGCGCCATCGCAGCCTCCCTCGACACGCTGCTCCTCGGCTGCATCCGCACCGGGTTCCCGAGCACCAAGCACTTGCCCGCATCGGGGAAGCAGTCCACCGTCGAGTTGAAGGCCACGTACACCGCGTCCGCCAGGCGGGAGAGCGCCCAATTGGCCACTCCCGGGACCGAGTTCTGCTCCTGGATCACGAGCTTAGTGTCGTCCAAGAAAGCCGAGGCCACGCAGGTCGGGAACGAGACGAAGCCTCCGGTGCCGACGACCACGTGGGGGCTGAATTCCCTCAGCCTGGAGAGGCTCCTGAGGGTGGATTTGATCACGCTGAGCGGCAATGCCAGGTTACGGGGCGAAATCAGCGGGCGGGCCAGGCGGGCGGCGGAGATGGGCGCGAAGTCGTAGCCGGCGGCGGCGATGGCGGCGCTCTCCATGCTGTCGGGGCGGCCGAGGAAGAGCACGCGCGCGTCGGGGCGGGCGAGGCGGAGCTCGTCGGCGATGGCCACGGCGGGGTAGATGTGGCCGCCGGTGCCGCCCGCCGCGAACGCCACGCGGAGGCTGCCGGGGGCGGGGACGGCGTCGTTTTGGGGCGGGGAGAGGAGGGTCTGGGCGTCGTTGGGTGGGTTCAGGGAGATGCAAGAGACGATCTTGAAGGGTCTGGTGGGGCGAGAGGCGTGGTGGGTTGGGGGAGAGAAGGAGAGGTGAGAGAATATGGTTGCTGTGATTGAAGCCATTGGAGGTTGAAGAAGAAGAAGAGAGAGATGAGAAGAGGCATTTGGGAAGGAACAAGCAATGTGTGAGGTGTTTTGCGTTTGTGACTCCACTTTGATGGAGTGTTCTTTTGTGAGTGTGTGAGGTTGGTGGGGGGGTTTAAAGAGAGAGAATGCCCATTGAGAAAGACAGTTGACTGTTTGAGTTGTGAGTGAGGTTTTAGAAGCACGTTTATTTATTTATTTATTTTCTTAGTTTTAATTTTTTGGCTTAGGAAAATAGAAGGATGGCCAAGTCAATGTAGAGCACCCGAGGGCAAAAGGAGAAAGTCAATGCTGATAATTTTTATGGGTTTTTTGCACCTATGGCCCCTCAACTTATTGGGTCTCAACACTTTGGCACCCCGTCTTTTTTTTGGCATTAAACCCCTGAATTTAAATATCGTTGCATTTAGCCTCAAATTGAAAACTTCCGTCCAAAATTGGACGGAATATGCCCCCAAATAAGCTATCACGTGTGAAGCACGTGCCAAATTTCGTTAAATTTTGGACGGACGTTTTCAATTTGAGGCTAAAATGCAACGATTTTTAAATTCAGGGGTTAATGCCAAAAAAAAAAGTACCAAAATATAAAAATCCGATAAGTTGAGGGGCCATAGGTGCAAAAAAACCCAATTTTTATTACTTAATATTTTTTTAGGAAAAGAAGTGTTGTTTATTCAAATTTGAAAATCATCTAGTACAATGAGTTGTTCAATGCACCAAGGACTTTCATAAAGCAGTAGAATTTTGAATACATTTCGTTGACGAGGAATTTAATCGGATGTGCCATGACTCAGTTTGGATAAAAACCCTTTGATGCCATCTAGAGTCTCCGTTTTATACAGTTGAGATAATCAGTTGCAAATCATCCTCTATCTACACAATAAGAAGACCAAGTTGTGGAGCAAAACACAATCCTTCCCTTATGGCCACACATTCCGCTATGAACGGAAGCTACGCATTTGGAACTTTGAGTCATTGCTCCAAAGACTGGTCGGCTGGTCCCTTATTATTTTGACTTACTACAATCGGACCAGAGCCTCTATCATTAGCAAGAATGAATGCATCAACTTTCAACTTAACATATTGGGTATTTGGGGGTTCCCATTTTTTGTTGAACAAGTTCATATAGAGATTTAGGTGAAGAAGTAGCTAGCTCGATTTATTGGTTTTGATGTTGGAATTTCATCAACATGAAATATCAACCGAGAGCATGCAAACTCAAGCTAATGTCCTGCATAACACAAAACGAAGATTAGAGGCCAAAGAACGGAAACGGGTGTGTCGCTGGCTTAAGCTCTAATGCTTAAGTTAGAAAACTTGTAGAGAAAAAAATTTGAGAAATGTGATTCGAGAGAGATTGTTTACCATTCGACACTTATTTATATTACCCGACAATTTTATTTCCTATTTGAGGAGATCGTTGAAATCAAGAAATATTCCGAGTTAGTGCCCTTTGAATATCTTGCCATTGTCTCTTAAGATATTTCAAGATATTTAATTAAAAATACGAATCAGGGTCTTTCTCTTTGAGATTAGTCAGCCCTTGATTCAGTACCTTGATTTAGGACCATGAAATGCGTATCTCCTCAACTCGAAAGCCAAAACAAATTAATATATTAAAATCTTTTTGTTTTTCTCTCTCTTTGTAATGTTTGATGTTTCTCCATAAGGCTTTAGAGTATTTTGTGTACTCTGTAGTCTGTATGTGCTCTTATCTCTCTTTCCTATGAGTTGGAATACTCTTTAATACTTCTAAAAGTGTCAAGTGAATCTACAGTCTTGGTCTAAAATGATACGTTTTTTGGACTGCGTGCACACTCACCACTTCATTCAAGTACAATTTGGCTAGTTACTCAAAGGCAACCAAATGGCGTCATATCCACTAATTGTCCTAGGTAGGCAAACAATAAAATCCATTGAGATGCTTTTTAACTTCCATTCAAGGATCTGTAAGAGTGCTGAAGCATTCCTTCTGTCGTTGGTGCTCAACTTTGAATTGTTAACATATAAAACAAGATATCGTGTACCTAGCAACTCTCACTTTATTTCATGCCATCACAAATTCTCTTCGTATCTTTGTACATCTTTATTGAATATGGGTGATTTGTGAACTTCATCCAATAAATTTTCCTAAGCTCTCGTAGCATAGAAGGAACAAAATGTCCTTGACGTCGTGAGAACATTTCTTATTGAGCTTAAACCCTTTCACGTTTTCCATCTCTGACATTCATCTTAATCTTCATTGACTTGGGTTTTTACTCTTGTTTATGTTGAATATCGTAAAAAAAATGATGGAACATATGTCATACAAGAAAGTCATACCATCCAACACTCAGTTTCGAATAATTGCATCTTTAGTCCAAGCGTAGGACTCATCTCCGTCAAAGATATAAATGTAGCACTAGACTTACGACTCAAAGCATCTTCTACCTTATTGGTATTTCCAAGATGATAAATGATCTCACAATCGTAATCATTAACCAATTCAAGCGAACACCTCTGCCTCATATTGAACTCCTTCTGGGTGAAGAAGTATTATAGAGTCTAATGATCAGTGAAAAGCTTGCAATGTTCTCTTTGTATAAATATCGTTTACATATCATTACAGATGATAAAGTCTTTATTCCCATCAGGTAATGTTAATATCAAAGCGCTTATCAATATCCTCTTAAGCTCTTGGAAGCTTTGTTTGTATTCATCCTTCTAAATGAACTTGTTACCTATACGTGTAAGCATAGTCAACGGCATGACTATCTTTGAAAATCCTTCGACGAACTTACTAAGCCCAAGAAGCTTCGTACCTTACTAACATTCTTGGGTGTCTTCAAATCTCGTACTGCTTCGATCTTTATTGAGTCTATCATTATTTTATCATTTGAGATCAGATGACCTAAGAATATGTAACATGACCATTTGAGAATTCTTTGGTTGTTCGTAGGTTTCATTTTTTTTAAAATTTATTTTATTGCTATATATCTTCGATATAGCATGATATAGAATGATAAACATCATTACATCTCTAATTATAAGAAGAAATTAAGGTGACGTAATAGATGTTTACAATTATTAGTTTTTAGGAAATAAAAAAGAAGGATTTTTATCTTATGGTTGTTATTAACGTAAATTACGGTATTAACCAATACGTCATTTATATCTTTTAAC
Organism: Boehmeria nivea var. tenacissima; assembly: GCA_018132145.1. NCBI lineage: Eukaryota > Viridiplantae > Streptophyta > Magnoliopsida > Rosales > Urticaceae > Boehmeria > Boehmeria nivea. The sequence goes on from CM030882.1 coordinate 9,101,388, forward strand.
TTTCTCATATTTTTCATCAAACTACAAAAATTGATAATTAGTTAGGTAAATAGTATTAATTTTTGGCAGTAAACTTCTAGATTATAACAAAAAGGTTATAATTAAAATTAAAAATAGTCATAACTATAGGTAAGAAATTGCAAGAAAATTTAAAATTTTGAGATTAGAGAATTTATTATCAACATAAAAATATTTAACATGATCATTCTTTTATAATTTTGAAACATTATCTTCTTTTTAAAAATCATACTTTTAAAATGATTATTTCCTTAAAATCTTAATTACCTATGCCTAAAACTACCATAAACACATCACTTCATATCCATATCATAGTCAAAAGTTATACCCAATTGTCATATCATACCATGTCACATCATTTATTTATTTTGTTAAGTAACATAAATGTCTACATGTTACTAAACAGTAATACTCTTGTTTTAAAAAGAAGAGAAGAAATGACCATTTTACTTGTGTGATTTAAAAAGACAATCAATGTTTTTAATTACTAAGAAAAAACTATCAAATAGTTAGAAATGATTAAGTTCATCCATGCATCTTGTATTTAAATGATGTCTATTTTCTTAAAATTTTTTTTGAAAGAATTGAAATTTAAAAAACATTTTCCAAAGTAGTTAATTCACTCCAAAAAAAAAAAAAATTTGTTAGCTCTTGCAGCGGCTCAATTGATGGGTAAACCACGTTCTAACTTGTCTTCATTCATATAAATAAATTAAAAATGATAAGAAATGACTATTTCGATAAAGTAATTTAAAAAATAAATAGAGATTTTTGGCCAAATGACCTCTTTTTAACCTTATTTTTAAGGAATTGACATGAGTTTGTCATAATTAAGTTATTACCATTTTTCTTTTTTTCGTTATTTTATTAGACATTATGCATTGATTGTGTTGTCATTTGTTACGAAAAAATACCAAATGTTATAGGCGGTAATCATTTTTGTTACAATAGGTAATAACTTCTGATACAGACCGTCACAAATAAAATTTGATGCACATATGTAACAAAATATCTAATTTTTATTACATATTTGTCTGTTAAGATTTGTATCAATATTCGTTACATGCAATCCGTAACAATATTTGTTACATATTATAGTAAAATTTGGGCGAACGTGAGTATTTTGGGCAGTCCTGATGTATGTGAACGAGCCTGATGGCTAATAACTTAATTTTTGAATAGTTGGATGATTTTCTTAAAAGATGTTATTTTAACAAGCCATTTTACTAATGGGCCCTTAAAAGTATGACCAATAATTTAATTATTAAAAAAAATCATCAAGTAATTAGAAAGGATGAAGTTTAACCACGTATCTTATAGTTGGTTGATGATTATTTCTTAATTTTTTGAGTCAGTTAGGCAAATAAATATTTTAGACTGTGTGTTTTAAAAAAATAGTCATAGTTTCAAAAAATTTAAAATTAGTCATAACACATGTAAGAATTTTATGACAATAACAAAATTACACATAAAAATTGCTGTAAGAAATTTTCTGACACGCGTAAAAGATTTCTGAAAGAACTAGATTTTAAATTTTTTAAAACTGTAGCTATTTTTTAAAATCATATTCTAAAAAATTACTTTTTTTTTCTAATATTTAACGCATGACTATTGAAATTTAAAAATTCTTTTTCAAAATAACTTATTCGACTAATTCGCATGATTTTTCTGTTGGCCATGATAATCTGGTTTAGTTAACCCTGCATCTAGTTTTATTTTGTCCAACTGGATCTAACTATACACAGACACACAGCTCGAATCCAACCAGTCAGCCATGCACGTTCAGAGATTCTTTCATTTTATTTTATTTTCTACGATGCGATTGTAAACTAAAAAACAAAATAAACAATATGCACTTTTGTACCATATATGTGTGTGTGTGTGTATGTATATATATATATATGCGTCGTACTCGACTACTCGTGTATATAAGATGAAACCAAAACACCACCCATTATTTACAAATTACCACTCTGAACCAATCAGGCGTTTTGGCAATTGTATTGGTGGCGAAGAAACATTTTCCTCGTTTGCCTCGAAATTTATAATGGACGCCATTTGTGAGTTCATCTTTGGCGTCGTTGCCGGTGTCACCACCCACGTGACTCGGTTTCTACATCCACGTGATTTTCCCAAAGGCTTGATTGAATTATGGGAAAAGCATGTTACGATTCAATGAAGTTGCTTCATTGGATTTGGAACTTCCAAAGCACGAAAAATATAAGAATGATTGAGAGAATTCAATACAATATTTGTCCGTTTATTATCCCTTTGTAATACAACATTAAAATTTGTAACTCAATTAAATTAAAATAAAGATAGACAGATAGATAGTAACGAAAGGGAAAAAAAAACATGAAGAAAAGTGATAAAAATATTCTCTGAGTTTCCATAAAATACAAAATATTCCCCTTATTTTCAAGAATTACAATTTTCTCTCTCAAATTTTATAAATACCTTTTGTTTTATGAACCAGAACCATGACATTCTTTCATTAATAGCTACAGTGTTTTTTTTTTAATACATGATTTCACCCATCATTTCTGAATTATTTATTCTTACAACCAAACAATTTATCCCCAGTTCACGAAAGCAATACTTGTAGAAAATAAAACGAGCCCTATTTACAAAATTCAAGTGAAAATTATAATTTTTGAAAACAACAGGGAACATATTTGCTTCATCATTTTTTATTTTTGGAAAACCCGGGAGATATTTCTACCATTTTTGCTATGAAAAAAAAAAAAATTCTTGTTATTTGTTTTAATTAGTTTCCTTATATAATGGTTGAGAGGTTCTTATCTGCGGCTGAGTGGCGCCGGAATCCTGTGGCAGCTGTTTCGCCGCCTCCGACAAGGCCATCGCCGCCGCCGGAGTCATCGACTGATACTGCGACGGCATCGGAGCCGCCGCGTGAGCATGATGTTGCGAGTAGAACACGTGCTCGTGCGCGGCGCCGGGGGCGGGACTGGCGTACTCGAACGCGTAACTCGGCGCCCCGGGCGGCGCGACGGCGATCGACTGCGAAGGGTGGTGAGAGAACCCCACGTAGTGCGGCGGAAACTGATTTGGCGCCGCGGCGGGCGGAGCCGGGGAAGCCGCCTTGGCAGGGTAGGCGGGGTTGGGCCGGCTGGTGGCGACCACGGTGGTGGTCGTTGCGTCGGGCATGTTGTAAGGGCTAGGATTCTGCGCGCCGACCGGCATCACGTAGACGGGCGGGTATTGCTGATCGAGCGGGTGGTGGAATGGTTGCGGGGTTTGCGAGTAGAGTTGATAGTAGGACGAGACGGGCACGGGGCTGGCCACGGGGTGGTGGTGGTGGTGCATGCATTGGGCGCCCGCGGCGGGGACGAATTGTTGGTGGAAGTGTTGGTCTTGGTGCGGGGACGGGACGAGGTAGCCGCCGGGGGGGTCTTTGGATTGATGGAATTGGGCTCCAGGGACGGGATCGGAGGCTGCGGCGGCGTCGTTGTTGTTCCTTGTGTCTGGGCTGGCTGAACCTCCTCTGGCTTCTCTGGGCGGAGCGTAGTGTTGTTGTTGGTGGTCTTGGTAGTAGGATGGTTTTGCAAGAGAGCTTGCGGATGAAATGCTAGTGTCACTGAAGGACAACAAGAATAATCCAATTGTAAATTTTCTAAAAGCACAATTTTTTCATTTCAACTTTTGAAGATTGAAATAGGGGAAATATAAAAAGTGAAACAAGGAAATCTAATGGCTATAAGTTCTGTTTCAACTTTGATGCACTACCTACAACAAAAGATGCAATACCAATATCCATTTCCACACAGAACTAGCTAATTATGCAAATTTATCTTCTTCCTTACTAATAAGTTATATTCATGATTAGAATTTCAAACCAAATTAAATCTCTGATTAAGACGGGACATAAGAGCAAATTCAGAAAGAAAGTGAAATACTTGCTAAAACATGAACAACAAAGCCAAAAAAAAGTACTAAAATTATATATATAAAAAAAAATTTAAAATTTCCAAAGATAGTGAGAGAATACCTTGTAACAGAATCAGGAGAAGGCAAGCCATAACCACCACCAGCACCACCAGCACCCCTGTTCATCTGCACAGGATGCAGCGGCAGCGGCGGCTTCCTAAACCCAACCGCAGCACCGCCACCGCCACCGCCGCCGTGATCCGATCTCTCGTCATCCGACGGAACCTTGCTACTCACATTATTGTCCCCAGAAGCAACATTTACAGGTTGGTTGCTCGCATGACTGTTAACATTAACCGGCGGAGCAAAGCTTATCTGCGCAAACTGCTCCTCGATGGAAGCCGCCTTCTGCTCCTCGCCCACCCGGACGCGTATCGGCGGCAAATTCGACATCGAAGGCGACGAAGACGACGACCCGAACGACGAGTTGTTCTCCACCAGAGGCGAGCCCGGCGCCGCCTGCTTGTTGCCTTCCCCGGACGCATTGTTCCCTCGCGCCTCGAGGTCGTTGCACGAGTCGCTCGCCCGGACAGTGTCGAGGCTGAGCAGGCAGTCCTCGACCGCAGAGTCGGAGAGCCCTCTCGGCAGAAGGCCCGAGCCGTTGAGCGCGTCGACGAACCACGTCTCGGACTTGGCGTCGTCGAGGAGAGCGCCCATGGACGCCGCGGTCTCGGGCTTGACGAAGAAGAGGAAGAGCCTGAGGCGCGAGGGCTTGAGCGGCGAGGCCGCGGCGGTGCGGTCGTACTCGTCGATCATGTTGTCGAGGTCCTCGTCGGTGGCGACGGAGATGAGGGAGTCGAGGTCCTCGTTGGGGAGCTGGTACTTGAGGGTGAAGGGGCGGCCGTGGAGGAGCGTCTTGGAGAGGCGAGCGCAGAGGTCGGAGAGGGACGAGTGGCGGTCGACGACCACGATGCGGGTGTCGCCGCCGACGTAGCAGAGGGACTTGTCGTGCGGGCGCGGGACGATGTGCCCGCCGTAGCTGCACATGAGGCGCAGCTTGGCGCCCGGGAGGGGCGCGAGGGGCTCGTCGGGGGACCATGCGGCGTCGGCCACGCGGGAGCGGGGCGAGGAGTCGAGCGAGTCGGGGTAGGCGAGGTGGATGGAGGAGGCGGCGGCGGAGGAAGGGTGAGTAGGGGTGGTGGTGGTGGGGGTGAGGGTGGGGAGTGGGGGTGGGTCCATGGGGGAGAGAAGAGATCAGCTTTTGGAAGGCTTTGGAGTGATGTTGGGACTTGTGTGGGTTATGTAGTAAAAAGTGGAGTAATGGACGTTGAAGCCTCTATATAGTGTGATGTTCTATATAGTGTGATGTGAATTGTGAACTTTATCCTTTGTTTCTGCCAAGGTGTTTATAAAAAAAATATTTTAAATCATGTTTAATAAAAAATTGTTAAAGTTATAAATGGATTACGTCGCTTGATAATTTTTTTTTTTGAAATCTGATGTGAAATTATCAATATATATATATATATATATATATATATATAAAGTTAATTAGTAAAAGATAACATTTAATTAAGAAAATTTTAGTAATTTGAAACGGATAAGCAGTTTCGATTAAGGGTTTAGGCTAGTTCTGTAGTACTCCATACCCATTGATGTTCGACCTAAAATTATATAGAAGTGACACAAAGAATCATTACTATATGCTTTAATAACATTATTGCACACCACTAAGTGGAGTATTAATTGTAGAAACGCTATTAAATTGTACTTCGTAAATGCCTTAAGAAACAGGTACTAAACACCAAAATTTACTTTAAATTCTTTTATAATTTAAAAACAACCTAAAAAATAACGTTAAACTAGCCCATTTTCATGTCTATATTTTCTTCCTTTTTTATTTTTTTTATTTTTAGGTCTACCTTTTCTTTTTGTTTGTTCGGAGGGAGATAGATCTATATATTGATAGTATGATTGAGCTTTTTTGAACTTTTTTGGTAGGGAAAAAGAAAGGAGATGAGCTTTTTTGGACACTAAAAGCTTAACCACATTGGATATACGAAATCTTATATGTAATAAAATGTCACGCAATAATAACGTTGATATATGAAATATCGGCTTCAAATATTTACGATTGATGAATTTGTTATATATACCTATATATATATAATTGTATATATTGAAACGTTAAATTACAACAAGTTGGTGACCTAATAACAACAAAGGACTGCGTAATGGGTCTTTTTGGTAACGCTTAAGAAGAATGCTAGTGCCAGAAGAGAAAAACGAGATATGCATTTGGTGATCGCTTTTGAGTAGTAATATTGTATTATGCAATCTTTTCTTCCAATTGAAATTTAAGCGTCAAAATTAGGAAAAATACCAAAAATTTTCCTTTTAAGTTCTTGCGAAATTCTACGAATATCTCTTTCATTTTATCATAATACAAAAAACGTCATCCGATTTTGTAATTCAATCCAAAATTATACATTTGATTAAATAAAAAGTGCATTTTATTCCAATAGACGATATGACTATCTGAATAAGAATAGTTTACAAGTAGTCGGATATTTAAAGCCTTTCAGAAGAAAAAAAAAAAAAAAGAAGCATTTATTACTCAGCCAAAGATACAATTTTGGACTGAATTAATTAAAATACTACCCTTTGTTTGGGATGGCTATTTTGGCCATTCCATCCCATTTTTTGGGATGGAAAAAATGGTTTGAAAATAATTTGTAAAAATGATGTAAGAATGGTTTGACTTTGCTAATTTCGAGGTGGTATGAATAGTTGAGATTTAAATATATTGTATAGGGATTTTGAAAGTTGAAAAAACTGGTTGAAAAAAAATAAAATGGAATGGAATAGTTTGGAGGATTAGGAAAGTTGAAAAAAATAAAAAAATAGAATGGATAAAATGAGTACCTAAGAGAAGTTTTGTATTTCGATTAACTGAAGGGATATTCATAGAATTTCGTAAGAACCTAGTAAGAATTTTTGGTATTTTCCACCAAAATTATACATTATCATTATTGAATAATTTTCTTTAGTTTTTCTTTTTGTTATAAAGATCCCCAAAAGTATATTTAAAGCAAAAGAAGACACAATAAGGTAATAAATTGAGTCAAAACTATTATGGTAATTGTTTAAAGGCTCTACCTCGCATGCAATGGGTAAAGGACAACCCCCGTGTTTGCGAGCTGTCACAGTTAATGGTTTCACTTTTGATTTGCAATTGCTTATTGGCTTATGGTTGGCTCCAGCTTTGCCTTTGTTTAGTTTTTTGCGATATTCGAGTTTGAAGTGGCAGGAAAACCCTTCCTTTTGCTTTGTGAAAATATGTAGACTGTATTGTACACACATATATTATATTATATTCCATATACATTATTAATTAATACACCTATATTTGAATACATATATTTGAATGTGAGACACCATTTCTATTCTATTTATTCCTCATTGCCCAACGGCCTTCCCTCCGGTTTATCAACAGACTTTTTTTGCCACTCTTACCGCCCGTTTGCCCCACTCATTCTACTCATTCCATTTTTTTCACTTTTTTCAATCTTCCAAACCATTTCATTCCATTCCAATTAATTCAATCATTTTTTTCAACTTTCCAAATCCTTACACAATATCTTTAAATCTCAACCATTTATACCACCTCAAAATTTGCAAAGTCAAACAATTTTCTAAACTATTTTTGAAACCATTTTCTAAACCATTTTCAAACCATTTGAAATGATAAAAAATGACTAGAATGGTTTTCCCAAACACAAGTAGATTTGCCATGCAATTTATGATTCGACCCAATACATGTTTGTACTTTATGTATGTATGCATGTATGTGAATATGTGATGACTTTTTATTTTTATTTTTTATTTATTTTAAGAACATTGCATAACTTTTTCCTCAAGATATCCAACTCTTGAAGTCTAACAACAATGTTCATATTCTTTTCAGCTTGAAAATGATTGATATCTAAAATGTTATTCTTTTTCAAACCTTGAATGTCAAAAATTCTTCGTCACTATATTCTCTCAACTGATGATAGCTCGGAGTTCTCTTAGCTGACTATTTGGTTGCTGAATTGAACTCGTCTTACTAGAATATAATTGCTTTTAGGACATGTTTGGTTTGGTGGAATGAGAATAGAATGAAATGATAATTCTTATTCTCATGTTTGGTTGGGTAAAAAATACACAGGAATAGTCATTTTAATGGAATCACCATTCTATCAGTTATGGAAGTCATCATTCCTTAACTTAACCTAAGGAATGCTCATTCTTTTTTAGTTTTTAAACTAATTAAAATACATTGGGCCTGATTCCAGCGTCAATTCCACTGATAAACCAAACACTATAATTAGAATGACATTCTCATTCTCATTCCATTGTATTCTTATGCCCATTACCATTCTCAATCTATTCCACCAAACCAAACATACCCTTAATGTTTGAATAAAAAGAAGCGGAAACGATTTTTTTTTCTTTTTATATTAATAGTAATTTTTACTTGTTTGAAACTATTAATAAATCTATAGATCGAATTTACTATTTTACCTAGTTGTTGATATATTTTTTATTTGTAATCCTATTGTGCGGAAAACATTCCTTTTACTATTATTATTATTATTTTTCTAGAGAGTATGTGTCCGATACTTAGATAATGATATTAAAATTCATGTTTACCTAAATCTCTATTGTACTAAATATCTTTATTCTCCTTTCCTTTTTTTTTTTCCTTTTCTTTCTTTCTTTTTTTTTTTTCCCTTTTCTTTCTTTCTTTCATTTTTTTTTTAATCCTTCTTCTAGTGATTATACTTTGTCTACTACCCTTTATATAGATGGAAGGGTACATTTTGGACAAAAAAGTAATGTTATCTTTATACTAACTCTTACAAAGTATATTCAGCACCAAAAAAAAAAAAAAATCTTACAAATTATAGTTGGCTTTATACAAGACACTTGATGGCATTTGATAAATGTCTCTTATGCCATTGTCTATTATTGAAATTTATAAAGCAATATTACTATACTTGAATTGCTACGCTATTGAAGTGTTTTTCTAGCAAAATAAGAAAAGTCCCATTTGAATATTTCTCTTTGGGTGTTAGAATCTTAATATTTGTATTCTCAATTTCTCTAAATCATGTTCCACGACATTATTCTTATTGAGGTATTCCATGATCCATTTCTATTCTACGCACACACAAAAAATATTTTGTGGTTTGCGGTCATAGACATGAATGAGCTGGAAATATGTATGTGAAAATTCAGGTTATAGATCCAAGTGATAAAGCATATATAATATAGCCCTAATATATATATATATATATATATATAATATAAGTGCGACATGAAAATTTTCAGAAAAATGAACCAGTCACATGCAAATCCTTGAAACTCGTGCGAGATTTTAGCATTGCCATCTGAAATGGGCAGTGACCAGTGATAAGTCACTTTGCTTCACCTTCAGATACGAGGTAGCTGTAACACAAAATGACAACACAAGAGAGCAAGTACAGGGCAATTATATTCTCGTGTAATTTATTTATTTGTTTATTTGAGTCTTCCTATAATTCTTCACTTAATAGTATGACACAAAAAATATGTGTAATAATAATCTCAATTATCGAATCATATAATAATGATTCTTTACATCTCTTTTATATAATGTTAGATGGAACACTATAAATATAATACGCTACAAAATTAGTTTATTTATTTATTTTTTTTTCTTATCAACCGCGTATGCGACGAAAAAGGAAATATTTGTGGCTTTTTTTTTTCTTTTTGTTTAACGTCCTCTATTTTATGTTTTATTATTTGGGAATTTTAAGAAAATAGCAATAGTTTAAAAAAATTTAAAACTAGCCATTTCAGAAATTTATAACAAAATTTATAACACGTGTCAGAAATTTCTGACAGCAATTTTATGTGCAATTTTGTTATTATCAGAAATTTTTTACTTGTATTATGACTAATTTTTAAATTTTTTTAAAACTGTGACTATTTTTTAAAATACACTGTCTAAAATGACTACTTACACCCTTATTATTTTAGTAGTCAGATATATCACAGTCTAACGAATAATTATCCTTTGCAACTCTAGTAACTACTTTTCCTTTATGATTCAATTTATTTATATAGCTAAGCTAATATATCTAGATTTAATAATCAATAGTTTGTTCCTTTTTTTCTGCCTATTTGGTTTTTTTTTTTGTGGGAACTTATTTTCTTTTGAAGAACTTATTTTCTAGTCACAAATATGTTAGGTACTAAAATCAAAGTTCCTAGTGCATTATTTAAATTTCTTGCATTGCCCTCCGAATCTAGTGGAAGAATGTACGTTCCATTTTTTAATTGCTATAAAACTAAACTATAATTATTAGCATTGGATTTCCTTTATGAAATGACACAAATCTAATTTCTATTGTTCTTTTATTATTTAGGCTATAAATAATTTATACGCCTGGCCTCCTCTTCTAGTTAAGAGAACAAAACCATGTGTATTGTGAGTTGGCTGACGGCGGGCATGTTGTGGTCTGCCGGCCATCCAGGCCGGCCACGGTCACCGCGAGTGTACACATCTCTCTCTCTCGCATTTTTTTTCTTTTTTTTTTTGGTTGGTCCCTAATAAATTGCCGAATTTTAGCGAAACCTCAATTTATTTCCTATTATTTTCAAAATTCAAAAAAATCCTTATGTTTTTCAAAATCGATTTTAAAATATCACTGGCTTTAAATTTACAGTGTCTTCTTTTTTCTTTCTTTCTTTTTTTTTTTCCTTAAAGAAGAAAAACATAGGATTTACTTCCAATGATCATGAATGAATGTTTTTATCTGCCTGCAGGTGAATTACTCTTGATGTGCTCAATCAAGATGACAATATTGCTGACAATACAAGAAGGCCTCAAGGCCTTATTGCTGATCAAACACACGGTTTCAACTCATCTTATTTTATGATCGGCAAACTCTATATACCTTGACAAGCTTCTATCTTGCTTTCAGATCTACTGCTATACATTGTACATATTTTGATTTGTTGTTACATGTGCATGGCTTGTCGATTTAAATTCGTACTTTACTCGTTGCTGATATCATGCTTATGACCCTAATTTCCATATCGTGATTAAGATGTCATTTCACGTGTCATATTATGTAGAATGCATATTAAAATATTTGAGAAAATTTGATGTCATGCAATATTTCACATTCAAGTTTGCAACCTATGCCACTATTACATGTCATGTTATTTTTTTTGTCACCAAATTACTATGTTGCCCCATTTTCTCTTCTTATCTTTCTCATTTGTAAAAAAAAAGGAAAAAAAAAAGAGCAGTTCGGTCAATTCATTACTAAAAAATAGTATGGACTGCAATTTTTTTTTAAATGGCATTTCTAAAAATAATGTGTGCGGAAGTGACATTTTTTAAAATATTTTATTCTACTTATTTTGCCCAAGAAAGAGCACTTTTTTTTTTCCGAGACAATTTCATTTTATACCACATTTCACATTCAAGTTTGCAACCAATTCTACTCTTGTATGTCATGCCATTTTTTTTCATTATCAAATTACCATATTACCTCTTTATTCTCTCTTGTCTTCCTTATTTGTAAAAAAAAAAAAAAAGGAGCTATTCAATTAATATACATTACTAAAAAGTGACATGGCTATAAATCTTTTTTTTAAGTTACGTTTCAAAATAAGTTGTTCAAAATGACATTTTTCAAAACTTTCCTTATTGTGGATAGCATTTGTAGCCGGCCTCAGGCCCACTTCATGTCAAGCGTATTTCTATTTCTTGCAGGCCAATCCACTGAAACCCATATCCAAGAGAAGGGGTACACAAAGCGCAGACCAGTCCACACATAAAGTAGACTTGATTTGGTGGCTGGCCTGTCTACATTATATATATATATATATATATATATATATATATATATATATTAATGTAAGACAACTCCACCTCTACACAACTTTAGCCAAATCTTGTTTGATTTTGATTTCGTAGTATTTGAACTTGATTTAAAACTCCTAATATCTAATTTGAAAAAATCACCCTCCTTATCCTGTCAAAGCTCGAAAAATTACCTATAATTTGTAGTTCATTCGAAATGCTGTCAAAGGTCAATTTTTTATACTATATATGCATATATAAGCAAATCATTTGCCTTATACATAATACATTTATGTCACTTGTCAGTGTAGAATATCAATAAATGGCTTGAGCATTGTACAACCACCAAAGTCCAAACTTCACGATTCCTTAATTCAATAACAAAGCTAGCTAATTTTCTGACTTCCCAGATTTCGTTCACACTGGCATCTGAGACACACCGTCTAGTGATGGTTACGTTTTAACTATTATGCCGGTGCTTAATAAGGATCGACCCTCTGAAAAACCATTCTGCGATTTCTCTCTTGGTGATGCGACATTTTACAAGCGAATAATAAATGAAGAACGAAAAATACGTCATCGTTTTGGGATAATGTCACAAACTAACAATTGTATCTCACTAAGTGGACATGTTCACCGTTGACTTCTTATATATTGCCAAAAAAATATGGCTCTTTTTGGTTTTTTGTCATTTTTTAGTATGTTTTAAATAATATTTTAAATTAATAAATTAGTCATCAGTCCTTTATAAAATTAAGAGTATAAAAGTAACATCACATTATTATGTAGTTAAGAAAATGATTATTTCCTTAATTAATGTAAACGTTGGCTATTTTCTTAAAATACTATCTAAAAATAGTTATTTGCTCAATAATCTCAAAATTAATTATATTATGTATATACCTTAAATTTTTGATGGTAATGTGTAGTAGCATAGGGGAAATTAGAAAAAAAAAAACATTCTAAATGTCACTTGATAATTTATGTCTCAAGTGATTTGCTCTTTTAATTTATATTCTATATTTAGAGTGTAAAAATAAAGATAATTAAAAATTAAAAATACAATACAACCGGAGTATAGATAATTGATTGTTAATGTATAAAAAGGGGCATTAATCGAAACCCATGGCAAATTGTCCAATAAAAGACCCTTTTAAGCAAAATATTTGGGTTTTTTGGTCATCCAGAATTAGAATATAAATGGTACTTAATGTCACAATGTTAACAAATTAAAGGTATAGTCTTTTTATTATCTACACACGGATGGTACACTTTTGTTGTTTTTAAAAATTAAATGAGTGAACATGTCATTTATTTAGGAAAATTCTTTAATGGTGTTATGCACTCTGATAGTGTGTGGTGATTTACATTTTTAATAATGTCATTTAAAAAAAAAAAAAGAAGTAAATTTAGCCACTTTCCACTATCGAAGACTTCCTATTTACTTAACTACATAAGATCCTTTTTGTTATTTTTCCTTGTTTTAATAGCTATGGCCTATGTATCTAATCTGTCTCAAGATTACCTTAGTAGATTTATAGAAACTACCCCTTTGGCAGCAAATGGTCCAATCCCTAAAATTTATTTTACACTAGATTCATTGTCAATATAATTAAATTTTTTGGATGTTATGGATTTTGATTTGATGTACTTGCATACCCAAGTGCTATTAATTTAATCGTTTATAGTACCCTTAATTTGTAGATCTGATGAGTGAAAATGACTAGGATAGGAAGTATTATATTCTGCTCACGCTTTGAGCATCTTAAATAAATCACTGAAAACCTAACCCAACTTCCATAGACAGTTGGCTGTTGATTGGTAAACTGGTCACAACAAATGAAAGCGCTTTTGCATGTGCTTTACTTTATTTCCTCTAATTTAAGACACTGACCTTTTTTTTTTCTCCTTCTTTATTGCCTTTAAACATACTGCTCTTTCCTCTTATAATATTGCCCCTTTGGATCATGTAAATCCCTATCTCTCTACACACTACACTTTCTGGTTGGAAAACATGAATCTGTACGGAAGGAGAAGGCAATACCAAAGGCTGAGGTCAACCGGGGTTTCGGAGAAGGACAATGAGAGAATTTCGATATCGAAAGCGAGTCGAAAGAAGTTTATCTGGAAGGTAAGAGCGAGCCCGAAGCTGCGAGTGAGGCTCTCGAAATCAATGATGCTTTTGAGGAGGCTGAGAGACTCTTATGTTGAGATGATGTTCTGTTTCGCGGGGAGAGTTATGCCGTTGAACAATGGCAACGTCCATTTGGTTAAGAAGATCAGTGCGTCTCAGTTCATGGCTAGAACAAGATGAAAGTTGGTTTCAAGAAATTCTAACTGATCGCAAGGTCATGGAATTTATACGTACATGTTTGTATTATATATCATATCTTATGTTGGAGCAAAAAAAACTATCATGTTTTGACAAGTCTCTGTGTTTTGATTCTGTTTTTCTCTGGATATTGTAAAAGCGAGCTATGAAAAGTTGTAATATATAGTTTCTCTTTTGTTTATTCAACAAAAGTTAACGAGTTATAAAGCTCAATATATATTGTTGTAGTACAATATCAAGGATTGTAATGACACCCATTTGGGACAAACAATGAAACAAGGCAAGTGGAAGGTACAAGCATAAATCTAAGCATGGTTGAAAATGACTGTGGTTTAAGGCTCATTTGATTTAACTTATCCATATAAGAGGAATAAAAAATGTTAATTTTTCAACAAGTGTTTGACACAAAATATGATTAAAAGAGTTTAATTGTATAAAAACAATAGTTTAATGTTAATTTTTCAACAAGTGTTTGACACAAAATATTATTAAAAGAGTTTAATTGTATAAAAACAATAGTTTAATGTTGTCAATAAGTAATTGAAGTATTAATATTCTGTTTATAATGCGTTTTTAATAGAAAAAGTGCTATTAGGCGCAATTGAATTTTTAATATGTATTGAGATCATAAGTGTTAAATATGTTCAAATTGGACCACAAAAGAGTGATAAGTACTATTCCAATAAACAATTAGTCGATCACATTTGAGCAGCACAAGTTTTGTCCTTAATTTCTTCAATAATGCAGAAACAATTAATCTGGTAGTTAGTGCCATTGGATGAATAAAAGCCAACAGGACAAAAAATAACCCAAGTATGTCTTTATTTTCCTTTTCCATTTTTAGCCAAACAAGTCGTTATTATAGAGAGAAGGTTTTTCCAAACCATGGAGACTGATAATCACTGGATTTATACAGTAATACCAGAGACTGAAATATTGATCAATGCCGAGGCAGATTTATTATTACCAATTACTTAAAAGACTCAATTTCCCCATAAAGTCAAGTTGGGTGTTAATTTTGGCTGATGAGTACATAAGTTCCACAATTTAAGACACTTACCTACTTTCCCTTTTCACCATACTTTTTCACAAGTGTCTCATGGACTTTGATCACTTTTTTATTTTTCTTTTCCCTAAAGTTTTCCTTTTCCTCTCAATTTAATTCCAATCACCAACTTTCCATCAGTAAGAGTAATTACCAATCTTTATTACCCATCTTTTTTTTTTTCCCTCCCCTCACCATATTTGGTCATGTAGTTCCTCTCTTGTTCAACCAACCAACAGAAACTATGAGCACAAAAAATGACCCTTTTGGCTCAGCAATGGGAAAGTACTTGATGAGGCTGAAATACGAAAAGCTAGAAGAAGCCACAATTGTCATAGACAACAACGACCAAGAAAATGAAAAGAGTGCAATATCAGTGTTGGCAGAGATCAATCTGAAGCTGATTACGGTTCGAGCGATTTCGATCATTAAGCCGAAGATAGTGTCGACCATCATGTGCCTCCATAGGGTCCGAGACGCCTACGTCGAAGCGATGCACAGGTTCGCGGGACATGTCATGCAGTTGAACAATGGCACTAATGCTTACTCTTTCAAGAAGGTCACTTGTTCTCCATAATATATACTACTACTTAATTTTGAAAATTCTGCAGAATATATATAGTTTCAAGGAACTTAATTAGTTTGTTTTCCAAGGTTTTTTAGTTTTTGTATGAATATGCATGTTTATGGAATAACCTGTCTGGTGTATTTCTAGCAAAAAAAAGATCAAGGAAAAAAAAAAAAACCATATTTGATATTTTCTCATATTGATCTATCTGTTGTTCTTCCTTCTCATACACTGGCATATATTAGACTCTGTCTGATCAGACGAGTAGTTTGATTAGACTCGTTTTTAGGCCTATTGATTTCTTAAAATAAAATTAATTAGAATAAACACTACTACATTTCAAAATTGGGGAAGAAATTAGAGAGACGCTTGGATATAAATATTTTCTTATAATTGTATAGGTTATTGTTGGAGAGTGAAAATTAAATGCTAACCTACCTCTTATTTGGTTAAGCTTTTGGGAGAATTATTAATAAACTAACATAGTATCAGAGTAAGTGTCTAGCGAGACTAGATTATCTAACTTCGTTCTTCAATATCTTCATTTTCGATTTCGTTTTAATCCGTTAGAAGATCCACAACCTGAAAATGATGTGAAAATAACAAGAGACACAAACCAATTTATGAGGTGATGATGAGAGATCAGGCTGAACAAAGGTAGTCATAATCGTACTTTTCCCAAATTGAACAAGCTTTAGCTCTCTCATCGTCTCCAACATTAAATTTTTATTTCATTTATCCAAAAAAAAAAAAAAAATCCATTGGGTTTCGAGTACAAGCATGAGCATGGACTGAGCTACCTTCATTATATATATATATATATATATATATATATATATATTTTATGTACTATTGAAACAAAACCATTGCATGACAATAGTCATTACATCTGAGTCCCTGATGATTGACACATATGATATATCATCAGTAATTGATCGCCTAATTGTGAAAATAAATTTAAACGTTCTTACAAAAGATGTTTCATGATCGCTTTAACTTGGACTGTGATTTTAGGATGTATAAGTTAGAAGTTTTGGTCTCGCAGTATTCAGAAGAGCAAGTTTCGATTTGTGCCTATCATCATGTTCTCTAATTATTAGTTAGAGTGATTTGACTAGAAGAAATTATTAGAATGATATAAAAATTTACTTATTTGATCATATAATACACTTATCAATACACTTATTTTTATTGTACCCACTGCATAAGTGACATATTGTTATGGATTTCTGGCTAATTTTTGGAAAAATAATCATTTAGCATTTCTCTATTAGTTAATTTGAATGTTCCTATGCATTATAACTCTTGCAAATATTAATTTGGGTTGTTTGAGGTAAACATTCTATCGATTTCATTTTGAAATAGTTTGACTTTACGAATTTCGACGTAGTATAAATGATTGAGATTTAAAGATATTACATTGGATCGTGGAAGCTGAAAAAATGATTGAAAAATTTGAAATGAAATAGAGAGGATGGGGAGGCAAACAAAGGGTTTTTAGTGACAAAATTCATCAAAGGTAAATTGTGAGAGTCAACAGTAAAGAAGATAGCAAGTGGCAATTATTACTTATCGACAGAAGTGGACTTTTTAGAATATAAAATAATCATTATGACTTTCTCATTAAATCTTGAAAAACTAATCAATCAACGATTAATTTCATAGGCTAAAGTTTTGACATTTTACAGGCACTAAATATAGCTTACATTAGGAGAACACATTTGTCATC
Source organism: Boehmeria nivea var. tenacissima (assembly GCA_018132145.1). Taxonomy (NCBI): domain Eukaryota; kingdom Viridiplantae; phylum Streptophyta; class Magnoliopsida; order Rosales; family Urticaceae; genus Boehmeria; species Boehmeria nivea. Next base: position 9,118,874 of record CM030882.1, read on the forward strand.
AAAATGTGTTCAAATGATAAATTTTGACATACTTGTACTCCGACATTGCAGCGTAAATGCTCTTAGAAGAACTAATCTAATTTAACCAATGAACCAACATAGTTTTATATCAATTTCTTGAATTGTTTTTTTTGAGAAAATTTTGAAAGTTGTCGCTTCTATATAGCATGTTATAAAAATTGTCATTTTAAAGTTGTAGTCCATGTTATTTTCTAACATCAAATTTATGTTATTTTCTAACATCAAATTTGACCAAATTGTTCGGTTTTTTTTTTTTTTTTCAAATGAAAAAGACTACGAAGAAGGAAAAATAGTACTTCGTTGACAAAGAAGTGATATGACTTGCAATAGTGGCAAGAATTATAAATTTGGATCTCAAATGTGGCATTGGATCAATTTTTTAGAGGGAAACGGCAAAAAAAAAAAAAAACACATTATAAGTGTCACTTAATAATTTATACCCTTGGTGTTGTGTTTATAGTGTAAAAATAGGGTAAATATTATAAGGGAGAATTGCAAAATAAAGCCATTTTTGATGCCACCACTTAATAATTTAAGCACCAAGTAATGTGCTCTTTTTTATTTTTATTCTATGTTTGTAGTATAAATTTTAAAGTATAAATTAAAAATATAATATACATGAGGCATATATTATTATTGTGCTAAAAATGAGACATTCCTCGAAATCTCCTATATTATAAGTGCAATATAAAAGAATATAAATTAGTAGTGTATTAATAAAAGTATTAGTCGATATCTCGGGTGGGATTGCATGTACTGGATAGCCCAACCCAACTTGGTTCATTGTAGGCTTGGACCGTGAGCTCAATTAACCCAATCCGATTTAGCACAAAATGGTACAATCAACCAAGCCTACTAAGCGATTCGATCATGAAGTTTTTACATAATCAATCAATTTGGAGTAATATATTACACATTTGTTTTACAATCACAATTATTATTAAATCAGTTCATTATGCTTACATGGCGATTTTTATTAGACTATTTTACCCTTAAAACAAACCCATCCACTAAACCCCAATAATTGACCCGAATTTTATTGTTTGGCGTTTTTTTTTTTGGTTATATATATTCCCTAGAAATGGGGGAATACAGTTATTTTTTATTAATTCTTTTGTCAACAACGTGTAATTACTTTCCTATTTTATTTCTTAAACGTGTAACTAGAGCTTTTACCTTCCTATATTATCTCTAAAAATATGCATGGCTCTTGAGTTGACTCTTTCATATATTATGACGGTTTTTTTTTTCAAATTCAAATATTTTCAAAGTTTATTTTTTCCCTGGTGATACAATTAATCTTTGTTTTTTTATTGTATTGTAATTTTTTGTTTAACTATTAATCATATTCTTATTGTATACTCGATGTTTTGTTATTTCTTATGACTCCTGTATATGATTTTAAGTTTTGTATAATTATTTATTGCATCTTTTGGTGAGAAAACTATGGAACGAAAACTTGTGGCAACACTCAATGAAGAAAATGTGTGAACACAATTTTTGTAATATGATATTCAATTTTAAATATTGAATTATAAAACAATCATATCCATTGAGAGGTTAAAACATTATTTTCCAATCTCACTTTTACTTACTTTTACTTCTATAAAAGTTTTGGTTCATGTGAAAAAATCAGCAATACTAAAGCGAAAAAGAAAATGAATCATATTTTCAACATGGAAACCAATCTATTGATTCCAATTCATGTGAGCCGAAATTAACAAAAAGTCCTTTAACTTAATATTAATATTTTACTATCATATTAAGATTCTTTTTTGTTTGAAAACCTATTTTCTAGTAGATAGATGCCAAAGATGATACTAAAAAGTAAATATGAAATTAAAAACTCAATATGGAATTAAACTTGAATATGAATACTAATAAAACTGAAATTACGATTGAATTGAATTTACAAGTAAATATAATGTGATATTAAAATTAAATATGAAATTAAAAAACTAAAGATAATATTAACTTGAATTAAGAACTAGTAAAAATTGAACATATTTCATAACTAGAACATATTAAAAAAGAAGGGTATACGTTGATGGGGCGAGAAGGTTTTTGAGATGATGGATCGTGCTTTTGCTTACCGTTGCCAAAGTTGTCTGATTGCAGAGAATTCTCAGTTTCATCACCGGGGTCTGTTTGCAAGGATTTGGTTCTTTGCAAGAGTAAGATTCATTACGGTTTCTCCAAGGCGCGACTTCGCCATCGACAGTGTCTTTCTTGCGTAAGACTGGAAGGATGTCTCAAGCTCGTCTTGGGTCATTACGAGTTCGTATTGGGTTGCTTGGTTATTGATCGATGACTTTGATTTACCAACGACGATGACCTTGTCTGTCTACGGTTCGAGGACGGCGTCGCAAGATGATAATCGGGCGGTGGTGAACGATTGGTGTTGGTATGGTGGTGACGGGTGGTAGTAAGACAAGAGAATCTCTTTGTGGAGCTTGACAGCGTTGGGTAAAGATTTTTGTGATTTATGGGTTGTGGATGAATTCTTATTTTTTGAGAGATGATTTCATGTGGATGGTTTTTAACGAGAGTTTTGAAAGTGTATATATATATATATATATATATATATATATATATATATATATATATAAGAGGAGAGAATTTCGGTGATTCTATGAGAGGATTGAATACGAGATTAATTTTTTTTTTTTAACCGGGTTAAATGATTGGGTAGATGCTATTAAGGGTATTATGGTACTACAATTTATAGAATGAATAGTTTTAATAAATGTTGTAAACCATGAATAGATGTGTAATATTAGGTTTGATTTTGACTATACATGTTAATTACCCTTGGATCATTATGTGAGAATTGAGTTGAGAAAATTATTTTACAATTTATGTCAATTACGTTATTTTTTTATCAACAAATTATTATATTATCATCTTTCTTCTTTATCTTCCTCATTTATTAAAAAAAAAAAGGACACTTCGATCAAATTTAATACTAAAAAATGACATCGACCACAAATTTTCTTTTTAAGTGACATTTCAAGTTGTCCAAAATGGCATTTTCCAAAATTTCCTAATTGGGTTAGTAGTCTCCTTGCGCGGTGTCATTCTAAGTACCACTTAATAATCTGTGCCTCGAAGTGGTATGCTTCTTTTGTTTCTACTATATATTAGTAGTATAAAATTAGGTACACAAATTAAAAGTGCAACACAAAAAAGGTCATGATTATTAATGTGCCAAAAGAGTGACATTCCTCATAATCCCCCCCCCAAGTCATTGTCACTTAATAATATATACCAGTAATGAGCTTCCTTAATTTTTATTATGTGTCTATAGAATTACTGTGTCAAAAAAAAAATATTCCTCAAAGTCTCCTCAATAAATTCCGAGGAGTTACGGCCCCACTCTGGCTAATCCTCCTTAACTTTTGATTTAGGATAACTGCAAAATTAACCTGATTGGTGGACCAATTATTAATTTATAACTAAGTGGTATACTACTTTAATTTCTACGCTGTGTTATATAATATAAAAGCAGGAGTAGAAATTAAAAGCAAAAAAAAAAAAAAAGAATAATAATGTGTCAAAAAAAGCACTAATCAAAATCTCCTTTTTCATTTGTTCTTCTTAAATAGTTTCAAAATTGACATAAATTGATTCACCATTAAAAATTTATATGGTGTTAGTTTATTAAAAAAAGGGAAATCGTAAGAAATAGCCAAAAATAAAATTTGTTTTTAAAGTCCAGCCTATGTTTCAAAAAATTAAAACAATAGCCATGTTACGAATTGTATAACAAAAAAGTATCACACAAAATATAACACATCTGTAAATATTTGTAAAATATTTTGTAACACTTCAACTTTTAGTCATTATTTTTTGAAGTGTTAAATAATATCTTACAAATATTTATAGATCTGTTATATTTTGTGTGACACTTTTTTGTTATACAATTCGTAACATGTCTATTTTTTTAATTTTTTAAAACATAGGCTATCATTTAATACAAACATTTAATTTTGGCATATATTTGCAACTCACCCTTAAAAAAAAGACAATTTTCAAAATCTCCTTTTATAAGATACTTCTCAGGCTAATAAATGACACAGGAACAGAATAGCCCACTAACTTTACAAACCCTAGATGCATAGTCAAACGGCACAAAGTCTACATATTCTCTCAGACAAGATAAGGGTAATTAACGAATATAGTTTACTCACATTACACAAATACTCTTAAAAGATATATTAGAGATATTTAACCTAATATTTCATATGACTAATATACTTTAAACTACAAATACAAATCAAAATTATAAATATAAGGTCTTTTTGGAATGTAGTCATTTTTTGGCCAGTGTTAGCCAACATTTCAAAAGATTATGAAAATTAGGAGGTTGAGAAATGCCTCTCTTTTGATACATTAATAATCTATATTTTTTTTTGTTGCACTTTTAATTTATGCCCTCAATTTTACACGATAGACATAGAGTAAGTATAAAGAGAGCACATCACTTGCGGCGCGGATTATTAGTGGTACTAAAAATCTTCTTATTTTGCAATTCTCTTTTATGAAAATAGATTATCTATAAAAATGACTCATGCTGTTGTGCTATCCTTGCAAGTTGCACAATGGTCTTTCAAAACTGACACATGTGCCTCTTGATGAGCCCAAACCCATGCACCACTTGACCTTGCTCCTGGGGCCCCGCGCCGCTTTTTACGGCCCTGGAAATCCAATGCTATCCTCATGCATCCCAAGTAACCCCGCAACTCCCTTGCGTGGCCTTGACAACCCAGCGCTGTACGCCCTGCGGCCTCAGTGACACGGTCAAGACGATCCCCCATTACGCTCGTGCAGTGCTCTTGTATACCTTGCGCGGCCTTAGAGCTCTCGCACCGACACTATTGTGGTATTCACTCTTTCACCCATCAGAGCTGGTTCATCTAGAAGTACGCAGATGGAAAATTAATTAAAGAATCTCCGGTCACATTACTTGTGTGAGGCATTTTAGGATATGGAGATTTGAATTTAGTGTTGCTAATTGAGGTGCGGTTGGAGTTTTTGCATGAGGCAAATTGTTTTTCAAACATACATTAAATGCCAAATTTTGATAAATTAGACCTTCTCACAATACTCTTGTCTTGATATGCCTTCTTTTGTTTGGTAGCTCATTTTTTGCGAGTGTCTAAGAAGCCGTTTACACATTTTAATAGAGTAACCACCGAATATTTTGAATAAAATTGGGGAAGATTTTTATACGTCAATGAGGCAAGAAACAATGTCCCTCTTGCTCAAACATAAGAAAGTAGCACAAGGATTTAAAGAGGTTAACATCGACAAAAATTCTTGCGAAAATATCACTATGAAAAGCTGCATTATTTATTTTCAGCGCGTGTCCTTTGCTACAAAACAACATTTGAAAGAGTTTGCAGATGACAATACTCCCTTGTAAGATCATGAAAATCCATACTTGTGCGTGAGTCGATGTTGATTGTATGGATTAAATTTTGAGACCCAAGGTTGAAGCTGTTAAACCCAATTATAATGACAAAGAAATTACTCACTAGCCCTACCCCAGTTTGCATTATAAGCGAGATGAACTGCTAGGTGTTTACAAGTTGCCAAAGTTCTTTATGGCGTTTTTCATAACTGTGATATTCTATAACTGATCTCCTTTTTAAAGAGTGATACGACCAGTCATGAACTCTTTACAAATCGCTAATCTTCCCTTGTAATATTCTAGTCATCAACTTTGACACAAACGATGTCCTCTTTCTTCGTAGGCAATGTCAAATCTATGGTTGAATTCCTTGAAGATCCTCGTATCAATCATGGAAGCGTAGGACTCTTTTCATTGGAAACCACATAGGCAAAAGCTATCGTTGGAGAAGTCGTAGCAGCCGGGTTGAAAGAAGAGGAAGGAATCACAGTGCCATGAGTCAAGGCTGCAAGTGTCGTAAGAAGCGGAGGAAAGGCCACTGCCATGGAGGCAAGAAGGCTAGTGGTTGATGGAGCTAGGGTTTATACCAAACCCTAACAGAGAGAATAAAAGATGCAACGTCAGTCGATCTGCAAAGAACTCCACCGTACTAGACAACTTAAAAAGTCTTTAGATCTTTGTTCTTTTGGTGGATATTGTATAAAACTTTGAGAAATTATAGTAAACACCCAATTTCTAACACATAAATTATGTAAATACCCAATTTTTTGAAAAAAAAAAAAACTCAAGTGATTCAATTATTTACACGATGGTATAAGTAGTGGTAATTGACAGAATCATGAAAAATATGAGTAAGTAATTGCTGAATTGACTATTTATTTAATTACTTAAAAAACTTAAGTATTTATTTTTATTAATGTGTAAATTTTGGGTTTTTCCTCTTCATCCTAAATTTTTTTTGATTTTTCCTTTTCTTTTGTTTGTTTGTTGGCGTGTGTATGTTTGTTTGTTTGTTTTTTTTTTTGTTTGTTTTTTTTTTAATTTTAATTTTTTTATTTAAATGTATTTTGACCGACGGATTGCATCCTTATATACTAACTTACATTATGAGAGTCTGACAATTTGTAGGCTAGACAAAGAAAGGATAAATTTAAAATTTCCGTCAAATTTTCGGACTTGTATCAGTTTACCTCCTAAATTTTGGGGTTATCAACTTTACACCCAGCTTATATATATATATATATATATATATATATATATAAATATATAAATAAGGTCTAGTCCATGAGATGAACAAATACATAAAAGTTAATTACATATATACGTGAAACTCTATTAGAAGTCCATAAAGGGAAGTCTTAGACTCTAACTTGCGTGTAGTACTTTTTAACTATTTCTTCGGCTTTAGAAGACTTTGACTAATGTGTACACACGAAGGTGCAAGTCCTTTCGTTATAGACTTAGTCGTTATTATCAAGTACACAGAATTTTAAATGGCCAAAAAGAAAGTATGTATAACAGGAAAAATATTTTCAAACCACGCGGAGTCAATTTTTATATGTAGTCATAGATGAACAAAGATTTTGTGATTAAAATATATCCTTCTTTGTCTATATATATAGAAGGAAAACCGACAGATATATGCAATTCTTATTACTTAAAAACTTATATGCAAAATGAAACTCTCTTGTGCCATTCGTTTCATAGTGACACTGATTTCCCTCGTAGCGGCCATTAATTTTGGAATGGGTGACCATAATTTGGTCCATGCAGGTTAGTAAGATGCCTTTTTTTTTTTTACATTTATTTTTAAGCCAATATATGCATGCATGTGTAAACTATAATATATTTGTACAGTCAAAATCATATATATTAGCCTTTCTTTTTATGGAACAATATATTACTCAAAGCATATGTGATTGCATATCTTTAATCTTTAATAACTAAATGTGTCAAAATGGTTTTGTAAAAGTCTCGTGGCCTTTTGGATTCAAAGGGGTTTCTTGGGATTTTTTGAGTTTTGTATCAAAAGAAACCGATCGTCTTTTAGTAATAAACATATATTGCCTTTTGGATTTTTACCTCCTCTCTCATCTCTTTTCCATTTTTGTTCCTTTTAAATCCATTTTTTCTCGTTGATTTGATCTCCAAAAACTTTTAGTCGCTACAGTTTTTTATAATTTTTTTTCTCTCTATAAACATCCATACAGTAATTCTTTTTACTTCGAATTGTTTTTTTTTTTCAATGTCTTAATTTTGGACTTAAGCGTGTTTGTGATAAATTTAACAAAAAAATATGCACACTCACATAATAAGAATAATGATGCATTCTCAACTCTTATCTTAAATTTTTAATACCAAGTACCAACACATACAAAATGTATCATTAGGAAATAATTTTGTGTCTATTTAATATTTATTAGTTGTCTATAATAAATTAGATAAAGGCAAACATGCACATGTATTGCTATTTAAAATTTAAGATAAGAAGTTGGGAATTAATCAGATTTACTGATCTAATTATCAGAGCATAATATAATTTTGTATTATTGGTAATTCTGCAGATTTTGTTCCCCGGAAATTGGCAACCAAGCCAAGTCCTCCTCCTGCTCCTATAAAAGCGTCACAATTGGGCCATTTTTATCCTCCTCCAAGAGTACCTATATAAAAATGGACTACCTTATCAATATCCATTGGTTATATTATTATAATTACTATTACCATTTAGCTGTTTGTCACAAACAATGTTAGTAAAAGGGATTTTTTTTTGTGCTAAATGTTAGTAGAAGAGACATGGTTTGATATGATGTATCCCATAAAAATAATATTCATCGAAATGCATATGCATAAAAAATAAACATGTTACAAGTGTTTCGTATTTTTGGTCATAGCTTTTTTATTACGTATGACATTGTAATTCTTAACTTAACAACTAACTTCTTCGACCACATCAATTTCTTTTATGAAAAGATTAGTAACGATTAATAGTTTAGGTTAATCTTTCACTAGTGAATCCTCTAATACCAAACTGTAAAAGCATAATTGTAATAATAATACGTTGATGTTGTAACCAACCAACGCTCGGTTCTTTTAATTCACAATATCATTTAAAACAGTCTAAACGTAAATTTAAGTTAAAAGTTCTATACAGAATCTAGAAAATTTATTTATTTCTTAATTTTAGGGCTTCTACATGCCGAGAAAAACAATAACATAATTTGCTCAAACGAATAGAAAATAGAATAGAATAAATGCAAAAGTTTTTGAAACATTTGACTCTTTGAAAGTTTTAGCCACTTATTCGATAACTCACTCTATGCACCGACCCGCACCTGCCATCCTCCTGTCGTTATCTAGCTCACAAGCTTTCCTTTTAGCTTACTTAAAACACGAGTACACTAGTGAATTAAAAGTCAATAAGTTAATAATTAAGTTATGCTATAGAAGAGGTACTTTAATGCAATTATTCGAGTTACTTATAGGACTCGTTGTTACATACAGCTCGATGACTTTCTCTTAGTCTACTAAGGCCACTCGGCCCAATTATAAGTAATTAGCTTTAGATATTTGTTTTTCTATGACATAAAATTTCACTCATTCTCTAGACTCTATATGGGTTTATCTCATAAACTAAAAGTTTCATAAGATAAAATGCCTTATTTACCTTTTTGGCCCCACATGCTATTCTAGATAAACTCGATCATAATTTAAGAATGTCTCATATAAAATCTCTTGTAGACCCATGTTGAAAATAAAATTATGTTGAGATTTTGGCAAATATAAAAGAAAAAAAAAATCCCACATCCGCTGTGAAGCAAATGTGGTGGGGTTCTTTAGGCTGTATAAGAACTGTTAGGCTTTTGTTTCAATTTGCCAAAATCATAGTGTAAAACCCGATCTTTTTATGATTATTATTTCTTGATGTAATTATTACAAATAGTTCAATAAACGAGAATTTTTCTCCTTATTCATGTTATAATCGTCACATTATTTATTTTAATGCAAGATTAACGGCAAGGTCAAGTTAGAGCAATTAAGTAAATGATGAAAAGACATATAGTTTGAAAGAAATTCAAGGAATGACTTGCACTTTAGCCACTTAAGGAAAAACTTCATGTAGTTTAAAGTAACGACATGTAGTTTAGCAGAAAAATTGCATGCAGTTTAGCAAATAAACCACATGTAGTTTAGCAGATAAACCACATGTAGTTAATGGCCAGGGGAAATAATATGAGATTTAAGATTTTTCTCGACAATTAAATTAATTTTTTCTTTATTTTCCCACCTTGTAAATGGCGACCGTTATGGATAAATATAAGAGGATTTTATCTCCTCAATTATCTCTAGAGGATTTAAATTAAATAATTAAGATTTGAAATTATCCTTTAGTTAAGATTTGATTTGGATTTGATTTACCAAATTCTAAAGAGATCAAGACCAAATATTCTTTGTCTCTACCGTAGGCTCGACCCCTTTTAAATAGGGCCTTAGGCCTCACTTTTTCTTCACACTAAAATTGAGAGCACAGACAAAAAAAAAAAAAAAAAAAGAGAGAAAGGAAATTCAGGAGAAATTTTTTAGAGAACTTGAAGAAAATTTTGGAGAATAGACGGCCATTATAGAAGCTTTAGTGGAGTTACTCTGACCAATTGAAAGTATGAACAAAAATTCGTTACGTTTTAAATTTTGAAATTTCGATCTAAGGCTAACCCGAAAAAAAATATTTGTTAGGAAAAAGGGGTGCATTCGAAGATGTTATTGAAGGAAGTCAAATCCAAAAAAGCTAATGTCAAATCCAAAAAAGCTAAGGATCAATCCGAGGTTTGCTTTCATAATTTAGCATTAGAATTTGAATTTTAGGTCCCCAAAAATTAGGGGTTTTTCACGAATTTACGTGACCAAAAATCCTCTATAGGCCCGAAACTATGGTATTTATGCTCCTTCGAATTGTTCTGATTTTTTTGTACAACAAAATAATTTTTTCTGCACCCAAGAAAACTCAAACACGTTTCTTTATGAGTCTATATCATGTATAAAAATTTTCAGATTTTTCAAAGTCACAGAATAATTATGAAAAATTCAAAACCGAAGCTATGCAAACCGTTCCAACACTGGATAGTTTGTGCAGCCTGGATTCCGAAAACGTTTGAGAAGTTTTGAGGCCTAATCAGCTTTTGACATTAACGAAAGAAACTTATAAAATTATATTTCAGATAAGTTTTGTGAAATAAGATTTTCCTAAATTCGGCCTTAAATATCGTGTATATCTTGATTTTTCAAAACCATAGAATCTGCTTTGTGAAGGAAGTCTGATTTCCACAAGTTACTCATAACTGAAAAGTTGTAGATTTTTCAAAAATAAAGGGGTTACTTCAACACATTTTTCAAGATTCTCTCTTGATTTTTCTAAAAAATTAAATTAATAATTCGGCCAAAATTTAACACCTAAGTTTTAAATCTATTTTCAAAAAGAAATCAACCCATTTATTATCCTATTGTCTTTAATTATAAAAAAAATTTTAATAGAGATTTGGTTGCAAATATGTTACATAGAAAACTAAAACACTATGTCTTGAAAGATTAGTTATTAAATAAGGCGTACTTTGTGGTATCCTCCATACTAACTTAAGAACCTTGGGGAGTTCTGTCTAAGTAAGTTGGACCTGAAGCAAAACCATAGTACGTACCCTTCTTAGTTGGTCCGGAAACGTCTCGGTGAATATTATCACACTGTTACAAACTTATTCTTGTTAAAAATATTTTTTAAGCAGAACCATTTTTAAAGTGGAAACTACGTCCCTTTAGAATGTTAGTCTTTTAGTTAGAGTTTAAGAATTAGAACTATACTTATGTCAATTTATGAAATTAAATTTTCCGCTTCCGACACTACGCAGTCATGAATCAATCGAACTCTCGGCTTAAGATGAGAACAACCTCACTACTGTATGAAGTAGTTCAATAAAAAAAATTATGTTATGCAATGTTTTATATGACCTATGTTTTATGAAGCATGTTAGGATGAAATATTTATATGACGAAGTTTTAAAGTTTATGATATCATGTTTTCACAATTTATAAATATGATTATGATATTTTTAAAGCTCAACAGTTTTATATTCATGATGCATGTCACTTAATAATCAAGTGATAACTAAAGTTAAAACTGTATTGTACCGCCCGTTCTTCTTGTGTCGACCCAAGGGCATTAAGGAGATGGTTTCATGTTATGTTCACGATGTTTTTGGCTTTAAGGACCTTGTACACCCTCATCGACTATTAGTCGAGTGCGCTCCACGAGGTACGTATACCATGATGAGAATCTTCTAGGATGAAAGATAATGAAAGATAAAGTTAGATGAATAAATGAATAATAAAATATCATGCATTGCATATACTATGTTTTGTGAGAAAATAGTTGTTATTCATTGGGCTTTTAGTTCACATGTTTTTCCTTCGTGTAGGTAAGAAACCTATGATGTGATGCTGGATTGTCCGACGGCGGTGCAAGGCGGGTTATGAAAAGCCACAAAAATATTTCCGCAAATGGAAGTTATTATGCAGTTATTTTTATCAATTTTATTTTCAAGGCAAGTATTATTTTATGACAATCATGTTAAATATGTTTCTTAATAATAAATTATGTTATTATCCTAAAAATTATTTTTATGTTCTTTTTAAAGTATAAGAATATGTTTTTAAAAAAATTATTACGATTTTTCTGCATAAGTAAAGTAAAGTTTAAAGTAAAGTAACGGTCCGAAAAATCGGGACGTTACACATAGATACTTTAAGCTTAATGTACTTGACTCTGATTAAATTTCTTTCTTGTATTCTCACGTGAGGTGATGGTTGGTAAGATGCTATGAGTTAAGGAGAGCTTTGGAAGAGTGTGGGCGGGGTCGGGGGAGAGATTATTGTGTGATTGTACAATTTTTTTCACACAGTGAATTTCTTTTTTGGTGGGCCATGGTTTTTCTCCGATTTGAGAGTTTTCCACGTAAACTCTTGTGTTGTGGTGATTGTTTCTTATTTTCTTTACTTTATCATTTATTTGCTTGCTCTTAGGGGTGAATGTGAGATGAAATTTTCCAACAAATTGAATAACAGGTCATGAAACCACTTGAGAGTACCTAGACGTATTTTAATCACCACCACTATATCAATTTATCTAATTCCAATACAAATAAGAAAACTGCATAAATTAGACAGGTAATTAAGAGCTTGTCCACACACTAGTAGCAAGTTCAACTTGGAAATTTCTATTGAGAATATTGCTTAAATTATATTTAAATAAAAAAAAAGGCTCACGTGGTGGCCTTGATGGGCCAAAGTCCAAAAGCCCAAATAAAGCTAGGGCCGTTTACATCTATAGTCATATTATGACTTTATATTACATATATATTCATCCATTACAAAATATATTAAATCCATTCAATCACCTAATTAATAGTACCATTATACCCTTGTTAGTATATACTTGGATGTGGGTTTGGATCTACAATAAATGTGGAGGAAAAAAAAAACTGAAAACTAATCTACGGGCTTTAATGCCAAAACAAAATAAAAATTTCAAAATCAAATAAAAACACTTTTTTTTTTCCAATTTTTGTGTTTGTTTAGAGATAAAAAAAGGAACAAAGCCAACACCTTTTCCATCTCTCTACGAATCTACCCTCTCACCGGCAACAAACACCTTGAAAAACTCTGTTATTATTTGAACACTTTGCATCTTTTGAATATCATATTACAAAAATAGAATGTTTGTATGATATTTAGAATATGATATTTTGATTTGAGTATTTGAATACCTTTTGAAATATGATATATGGATTTGATATATGATATTTGAATTATGGTCATTTGAACACCTCTTATACTTTGAATATGCTTTCTGGAATATGATATTCAGAATTGAGTATCATATTATGAACTTGAAAAAAAAAATTATCGCCAAATTCATATGAAAACTTTTGAAAAGTGAATCATGCAAATAATTGAAAAAATTCCACTTTTACAATTACGCTAGCTTGGGAAATATTTGAACATGATAGATATTAAATAGGAATTTATAGCAATAATCATATATATTAAATATGAATCAATAACAAGAATCAATAAGTAGTCAAGTAACTAATACCACAAAAAAAGGAAACAATCAGATATATACGGCAAGTTAAAAGCTGAAAAATGGGTCTATTAGCAAATAATCCACATAATTTTCAACTAGTTTATATAAGGGTAAAAAAGTCATACAAAAGTTTCCACGTATGCAAAATGAATATATTTAATAATAATTGATATTGTGGAACAAATGTGTAATACATACCTCAAAATTGACCAATGGTGTAAAAAGTCCATAAACCTATATGTAACCGTAGTGTTGTGGTTATATATATAACCTTGTGGCTGGATGGTTTTGGAGGCTGCCCAAGAAAGAAAATAGTGTGCACAAATTGAAAGCTTGCGACGGCCGGCAGTGAGTGTGTGCGTCAAAGTGAAGAGTGCACTGAAGTGTGCAAGTGTGACAAAGTGGGCTGTTCGTAGTTTGTGTGATTAAAGTGCAGCGGCTGAGCTTTTTGGGAGAAGTGCTTGTGTGTTGTGTGTGAGCAAGCTGCCATATTTGTGAGTGAGAGAGAGAGATAGACAAAGGGTGTGTTGCGTATTGCGTATTGGATTGGTGAGAGATTTGAGAATATAAATGTGTAGTCTCTATCAATTGATTAGTGAAATTGAGGTCTATCTACAGTATATATACGTAGGCGATTTGTTGAAGTACTAAAATTGTTGTGTCTTTGTTATTTCTATTGTATTGCCTATTTTTGCTCTTCTTGTGATTTGTGTCTCTGTGAATTGGCCAATTTTTTTCCAACAATTTCTAACAAATAATAATCAAGTTGCACTATATACATTTGTCGGTGAACGATAATTTCGTCAACGCTGGGCCAAAGAAGAATTAAAACTGTTATAAGATTACATTTTCGTGGAATCAAAACTGTTCTACCCAACTGTCTCATTGACATACGTAGTTTAATTATTCTATTAAGAGTGGGCATTTGATTCTCAATTTAAATTAAAAAAAATATCATTTCGACTTCAATAAACCAATGAGAATATTCCAAGTGGTGTCGAGATAGAGAAATAAAAGTTAGAGAAATAAAAGTTATATTGTTAATCGGACTCAATAATGTGAAGAAAAGTTAACTTACATATCCTTGAAGGCCATTGTTGTTTTTTGAAATCAGAATGTATACCACTAGGTCAATTAATAATTAGCAGGGAAACAAATTTCACCAGTAACTTTCTTTATTTAATTCACGGCGTATAAGTTCAAACTAATCATATTATTTGGTTATGTTAGGTGGGTATTAAATTTGTGGAAATTGTGGTTTGAGTAGTATTCTTAATTAGAAAATTACAAATTTCTTTCTATTTGAAGAGATATAAATAAGATACCATTTGATCGAGTTGAAATTTTTCGTTAATATAATTATGTCTACTAGTGTGAAAATAACTATGTTGAAAATGAAATAAAATAACCAGTCATGAAACTTTTTGAGAATTAATAAGTATTTAATCTCAACAAGTATCAATGTCTATAAAATTCCAATACAATAATATGAAAGTTTATCCATATACTAAATGCATTTTGGGGTTAGCAGTAATTTCGTCAACGCTAGGCCAAAGAATAATCTAAAACTCAACAATTTTGAAGTGTTATAAGATTACATATTCATGGAATTGAAACAAACAGGAATAATTATGAAATTGCAAGGGCTGCTTTCCGTAAAGGAGGTCATGAACTATCTCAAGTAGCTCGAAGTCAAGCATGCTTAATTATGAAATTCACGAGTCATGAGCTATGTGCTATTGAAAAGAAGATACTGTCAAATTTCTTGAGCGTTCTTGAATGTATAATCACATACTTGTACAATCTCAAAGTACCTTAACTCTACAGTCTCATAACTGTACAGTCTCATAACCATTACAGAACTATATATTACATTAATATGAGACATTCACCTTACTCACGCAGTGTGAGATTGCACAACTTACCATGTCTTTGCCTTATTTTTGGCTCAAAGGATTGTAACAGTCACATAAGTACCTTTTTTTTTCAACTTTAGTTGTCGAATTTTTCATTCATAATGATTTCGCTTAGTTTTTTTTTTATTATTTAAAATAAAAGATAATTGCAAAACTGACTGAAAAAAGGTAAAATTGAGAAATAAACTATATTATTATGGATCTATTTAGTATTTGATCATTTTTTTTGCTTATATTTCAAGAAAATAGACAAGATTTCTAAGAATTAAAAAAATTAACCATTAGTCCATAAAGAATTAAGGGACTAAAGGTAAAATTACAACATCATATAAGCATCATATATATATATATATATTTAAAATAGTGAATATTTTCTTAATTTATGAAAACAATGGCTATTTTCTTAAAACATCATTAAAAAGTCATTATTTGCTCAATAATATCTTAAAATAAAAAGAAAATATAAAATATCTAGAGACTAGTCAACTCGAAAATGGGCAAATGCAAACCCGAAAACCAAATACATCCCTGAAAAAGTAACAGATAAACAAAAAATAAGAGTAGAACAAATTCTATTGGATCTACAAATATTCCAATGGAAAAATAAACCGATGGAAAAATCTAGAAGGCTTAAGACCCTGATTTTAGCTAAATCTCAACAAAAATATATCTTAATTTAAAAATTTTAAAATAATCCATGTGATTAGTAAAAAACATACCTTCTACTCAGTTGTTGTTCGAAAATCAGTACAAAAAATTTAAGAAATTATAGTGAATACCCAATTTTTAAAACTTAATGTAAGTTAGTACCAAATCTTTTGAAAAATATAACCAACTACCCAAATAATACAATTACTTACACAATGATAAGTGGTGGTAATTCACTTAGTTACCAAAAGCATGTGCAAGTAATTCACAAATTGACTAGAAGCTCAATTACTTCAAAAGTTTGGATATTTATTTTTATTGTTATATAAATTCTAGGTATTTGCCTACTTCATATTGAAGCTACCTCCTTTGTCACGTTTATAATCTCTTATAGTTTTAGTTTTATTCTATTGCAAAACATGCATGCATGTCATAAACTCCAACAATAATTGCTTCTAATTTCAAAACTCTTCCAAATAAAAACTAAAACTACAATGAATTATAAACATAACAAAAGTGTAGTTTCAGTATTTTCAAATTTTTCGCACTAATTTTCGCACAAAAATTAAACGGAAGGTATGTTTTTAACATATTCAACAAATTAATAGAAGGATTATTTTGAAATTCTAAAATAAGAGTAATTAATTTTATGAGAATTATCTAAAATTCGATCATTTTTAAAGGGTTTACCCAATTTAAAATAAGGATAAAAGGAGTGCATGTGGTTTTTATAATTTTATCTAAATTGATGACCAATAAAGTCTCTGTTTGTCTTCTGCCTCAAGAAGCTAGGAGGGTTGAGCCACCAAAGACATTGTGTTAATAAAGTTGTAGCAGTAGCAGAAGCGAGCTTGTCAGCCTCACTTTTACATTTTTACAAAAATATGAAACGCAGTTCATTGAATTCGACAATTCCAACACCAACAACATAAATAGAATCCTTTAGCACCCATAGATTTACAGAATTTTCAATTCCGATAAGAATTCCTAACATCTATATATATTTCATACGTGAAACTAATACTTAAACGGACCACAAAACAACCTTCAACAAACGCTTACAATTCTTGGAAATACCTCAAGAGCCTCCAACTCCTAGAGTCCCTTAGTAGCGCCGTTACTATTGACTTTGATACACGGTTGAGTTTTCCAAGAACCTTGAATGACAGGACTATAAGGCGCTTTTCAATATTTGGAGAAATAATCTGCTAGATCACAAGAATGAAATTATGTCCTATGTAAGATCCACTATTCATTTATGAAAAAAAAAAAAAAAAACTTGATTAAGAGAGTAATACTCGCAGCAAAAACCAAAAAAAAAAAAAACAGTAATATATAGTATGCCTGCATAAATATGATGCATGTATATATATATATATATATATATATATATATAGATATACACACACACGCTCACTACTGCTACTACGAACTCAAGTTCCATTGATTCGTAAGTGACAAAACAAAATCACAACAAATATTTCACCGCCACTGTTTAGAGAAACAATATATTTAAAACGAAATAGATCTAGGGATATGGAGCTAGAAATTAACTCTAGGCTTATAGTAATACTTTTTTATAAGAGTTGTAATAGGATGAAAATTAACGAAATTCAGGAGGGTTATTGGAAACAAATAAAACTGAAAATTTATGATTTCCACTAAAAATTATAATTATAAACACACTTTTACCTGCTTGTACTTGTCGGACATGATTAAGAGACGCGGCGATATGACTGGATTCGACTTGGGGAAGTAGTGTCTTCCATGATATGATCAACCAGTTCACCCTCTCTGATTCTACTTTGAATTTCAAGGATAAAAGCATGGCTCATGTCGTAGACAATCAATTCTTCAAGTCGCCCAAGAGGATAGCTGCGTGGAAATGGCTTAAGCTTCTTACATTTGCATATGGTTAGGCTTTTAAGCTCGGCCAATGCCATTTTCTCCACTACGGCTTCGATCAGGTTCTCGAATTGCTCGACATGAAGCTTCCTAAGGTTCTTGAAAGTTCCTTCTTTGAATTCCATTGCTTCCCCGGTGTGGAAATCGACCATCTCGAGCTCCATCAAACTTGGCAAATCTGCAAGGCCATTCTCTCTGGATTTTTCTAAAAAATTAAATTAATAATTCGGTCGAAATTTAGCACCTAAGTTTTAAATTTATTTTCAAAAAGAAATCAACCCATTTATTATGCTATTGTCTTTAATTATAAATAAAACTTTTAATAGGGATTTGGTTGCAAATGTGTTACAGAGAAAACTAAAACACTATGTCTAGAAAGATTAGTTCTTAAACAAGGCGTACTTTGTGGTATCCTCCATACTAACTTAAGAACTTTGGGGAGTTTTGTCTAAGTAAGTTGGACCTGAAGCAAGACCATATTACGTACCCTTCTTAATCGGTCCGGGAACGTCTCGGTGAATATTATCACACCGTTACAAACTTATTCCTGTTAAAAATATTTTTTAAGCAGAACCATTTTCAAAGTGGAAACTACGTCCCTTTAGAATGTTAGTCTTTTGGTTAGAGTTTAAGAATTAGAACTATACTTATGTCAATTTATGAAATTAGATTTCTCGCTTCCGACACTACGCAGTCATGAATCAATCGAACTCTTGGCTTAAGATGAGAGCAACCTCACTACTGTATGAAGTAGTTCAATAAAAAAAAATTATGTTATGCAATGTTTTATATGACCTATGTTTTATGAAGTATGTTAGGATGAAATGTTTATATGATGAAGTTTTAAAGTTTATGATATCATGTTTTCACAATTTATAAACGTGATTATGATATTTTTAAAGCTCAACAATTTTATATTCATGATGCATGTCATTTAATAATCAAGTGATAACTGTATTGTACCGCATGTTCTTCTTGTGTCGACTCAAGGGCATTAAGGAGATGATTTCATGTTATATTCACGATGTTTTTGGCTTTAAGGACCTTGTACACCCTTATCGACTATTAGTCGAGTGTGCTCCATGAGGTACGTATACCATGACGAGGATCTTCTAGGATGAAAGATAAAGTTAGATGAATAAATGAATAATAAAATATCATGCATTGCATATACTACGTTTTGTGAGAAAATAGTTGTTATTCATTGGGCTTTTAGTTCACATGTTTTTCCTTCGTGTAGGTAAGAAACCTATGATATGATGCTGGATTGTCCGACGGCAGTGTAAGGCGAGCAAGGCGGGTTATGAAAAGTCACAAAAATATTTCCGCAAATGGAAGTTATTATGCAGTTATTTTTATCAATTTTATTTCAAGACAAGTATTATTTTGTGACAATCATGTTAAATATGTTTCTTAATAATAAATTATATTATTATCCTAAAAAGTATTATTATGTTCTTTTTAAAGTATAAGAATATGTTTAAAAAAAAAATTATTACGATTTTTCTGTATAAGTAAAGTAAAGTTTAAAGTAAAGTAACGGTCCGAAAAGTCGGGACGTTACACATAGATACTTTAAGTTTAATGTACTTGACTCTGATTAAATTTCTTTCTTGTATTCTCACGTGAGGTGATGGTTGGTAAGATGCTATGAGTTAAGGAGAGCTTTGGAAGAGTGTGGGCGTGGTCGGGGGAGAGATTATTGTGTGATTGTACAATTTTTTCACACAGTGGATTTCTTTTTTGGTGGGCCATGGTTTTTCTCCGATTTGAGAGTTTTCCACGTAAACTCTTGTGTTGTGGTGATTGTTTCTTGTTTTCTTTACTTTATCATTTATTTGCTTGCTCTTAGGAGTGAATGTGGGATGAAATTTTCCAACAAATTGAATAACAGGTCATGAAACCACTTGAGAGTACTTAGACGTATTTTAATCACCACCACTATATCAATTTATCTAATTCCAATACAAATAAGAACACTGCATAAATTAGACTGGTAATTAAGGGCTTCTCCACACACTAGTAGCAAGTTCAACTTGCAAATTTCTATTGAGAATATTGCTTAAATTATATTTAAATAAAAAAAAAAGTGGCTCACGTGGTCGCCTTGATGGGCCAAAGTCCAAAAGCCCAAATAAAGCTATATGTAACCGTAGTGTTGTGGTTATATATATAACCTTGTGGCTGGATGGTTTTGGAGGCTGCCCAAGAAAGAAAATAGTGTGCACAAATTGAAAGCTTGCGACGGCCGGCAGTGAGTGTGTGCGTCAAAGTGAAGAGTGCACTGAAGTGTGCAAGTGTGACAAAGTGGGCTGTTCGTAGTCTGTGTGATTAAAGTGCAGCGGCTGAGCTTTTTGGGAGAAGTGCTTGTGTGTTGTGTGTGAGCAAGCTGCAATATTTGTGAGTGAGAGAGAGAGATAGACAAAGGGTGTGTTGAGTATTGCGTATTGGGTTGGTGAGAGATTTGAGAATATGAATGTGTACTCTCTATCAATTGATTAGTGAAATTGAGGTCTATCTACAGTATATGTACGTAGGCGATTTGTTGAAGTACTAAAATTGTTGTGTCTTTTTTATTTCTATTGTATTGCCTATTTTTGCTCTTGTTGTGATTTGTGTCTCTGTGAATTGGCCAAATTTTTTCCAACAATTTCTAACAAATAATAATCAAGTTGCACTATATACATTTGTCGGTGAACGATAATTTCGTCAACGCTGGGCCAAAGAAGAATTAAAACTGTTATAAGATTACATTTTCGTGGAATCAAAACTGTTCTACCTAACTGTCTCATTGACATACGTAGTTTAATTATTCTATTAAGAGTGGGCATTTGATTCTCAATTAAATTAAAAAAAATATCATTTCGACTTCAATAAACCAATGAGAATATTCCAAGTGGTGTCGAGATAGAGAAATAAAAGTTAGAGAAATAAAAGCTATATTGTTAATCGGACTCAATAATGTGAAGAAAAGTCAACTTACATATCCATGAAGGCCATTGTTGTTTTTTGAAATCAGAATGTATACCACTAGTTCAATTAATAATTAGCAGGGAAACAAATTTCACCGGTAACTTTCTTTATTTAATTCACGGCGTATAAGTTCAAACTAATCATATTATTTGGTTATGTTAGGTGGGTATTAAATTTGTGGAAATTGTGGTTTGAGTAGTATTCTTAATTAGAAAATTACAAATTGCTTCTTTCTATTTGAAGAGATATAAATAAGATACCATTTGATCAAGTTGAAATTTTTCGTTAATATAATTATGTCTACTAGTGTGAAAATAAACTATGTTGAAAATGAAATAAAATAACCAGTCATGAAACTTTTTGAGAATTAATAAGTATTTAATCTCAACAAGTATCAATGTCCATAAAATTCCAATACAATAATATGAAAGTTTATCCATATACTATATGCATTTTGGGGTTAGCAGTAATTTCGTCAACGCTAGGCCAAAGAATAATCTAAAACTCAACAATTTTGAAGTGTTATAAGATTACATATTCATGGAATTGAAACAAAAACAGGACTAATTATGAAATTGCAAGGGCTGCTTTCCGGAAAGCTATTGAAAAGAAGATACCATCAAATCTCTTGAGCGTTCTTGAATGTATAATCACATACTTGTACAGTCTCAAAGTACCTTAACTATACAGTCTCATAACTGTACAGTCTCAGAACCATTACAGAACCATTACATTAATATGAGACATTCACCTTACTCAGGCAGTGTGAGATTGCACAACTTACCATGTCTTTGCTTTATTTTTGGCTCAAAGGATTGTAACTGTCACATAAGTACTTTTTTTTTCAACTTTAATTGTCGAATTTTTCATTCATAATGATTTCGCTTATTTTTTTTTATTTTTTATTTATTTTTATTTTTTATTATTTAAAATAAAAGATAATTGCAAAACTGACTGAAAAAAGGTAAAATTGAGAAATAAACTATATTATTATGGATCTATTTAGTATTTGATCATTTTTTTATTATATTTCAAGAAAATAGCCAAGATTTCTAAGAATTAAAAAATTTACCATTAGTCCATAAAGAATTAAGGGACTAAAGTAAAATTACAACATCTATAAGCATCATATATATATATATATATTTAAAATAGTGAATATTTTCTTAATTTATGAAAACAATGGCTATTTTCTTAAAATATCATTAAAAAAGTCGTTATTTGCTCAATAATATCTTAAAATAAAAAGAAAATATAAAATATCTAGAGACTAGTCAACTCGAAAATGGGCAAATGCAAACCCGAAAACCAAATACATCCCTGAAAAAGTAACAGATAAACAAAAAAATAAGAGTAGAACAAATTCTATTGGATCTACAAATATTCCAATGGAAAAATAAACCGATGGAAAAATCTAGAAGGCTAAGACCCTGATTTTAGCTAAATCTCAACAAAAATATATCTTCATTTAAAAATTTTTAAATAATCCATGTGATTAGTAAAAAACATACCTTCTACTCAGTTGTTGTTCGAAAATCAGTACAAAAAATTTAAGAAATTATAGTGAATACCCAATTTTTAAAACTTAATGTAAGTTAGTACCAAATCTTTTGAAAAATGTAACCAACTACCCAAATAATTCAATTACTTACACAATGGTAAGTGGTGGTAATTCACTTAGTTACCAAAAGCATGTGCAAGTAATTCACAAATTGACTAGAAACTCAATTACTTCAAAAGTTTGGGTATTTATTTTTATTGTTATATAAATTCTAGGTATTTGCCTACTTCATGTTGAAGCTACCTCCTTTGCCACGTTTATAATTTCTTATAGTTTTAGTTTTATTCTATTGTAAAACATGCATGCATGTCATAAACTCCAACAATAATTGCTTCTAATTTCAAAGCTCTTCCAAATATACTAAAACTACAATGAATTATAAACATAACAAAAGTGTAGTTTCAGTATTTTCAAATTTTTCGCACTAATTTTCACACATAAACTAAACGGAAGGTATGTTTTTAACATATTCAACAAATAGAAGGATTATTTTGAGATTTTAAAATAAGAGTAATTAATTTTATGAGAATTATCTAAAATTCGATCATTTTTAAAGGGTTTACCCAATTTAAAATAAGGATAAAAGGAGTGCATGTGGTTTTTATAATTTTATCTAAATTGATGACCAATAAAGTCTCTGTTTGTCTTCTGCCTCAAGAAGCTAGGAGGGTTGAGCCACCAAAGACATTGTGTTAATAAAGTTGTAGCAGTAGCAGAAGCGAGCTTGTCAGCCTCACTTTTACATTTTTACAAAAATATGAAACGCAGTTCATTGAATTCGACAATTCCAACACCAACAACATAAATAGAATCCTTTAGCACCCATAGATTTACAGAATTTTCAATTCCGATAAGAATTCCTAACATCTATATATATTTCATACGTGAAACTAATACTTAAACGGACCACAAAACAACCTTCAACAAACGCTTACAATTCTTGGAAATACCTCAAGAGCCTCCAACTCCTAGAGTCCCTTAGTAGCGCCGTTACTATTGACTTTGATACACGGTTGAGTTTTCCAAGAACCTTGAATGACAGGACTATAAGGCGCTTTTCAATATTTGGAGAAATAATCTGCTAGATCACAAGAATGAAATTATGTCCTATGTAAGATCCACTATTCATTTATGAAAAAAAAAAAAAAAAACTTGATTAAGAGAGTAATACTCGCAGCAAAAACCAAAAAAAAAAAAAACAGTAATATATAGTATGCCTGCATAAATATGATGCATGTATATATATATATATATATATATATATATATAGATATACACACACACGCTCACTACTGCTACTACGAACTCAAGTTCCATTGATTCGTAAGTGACAAAACAAAATCACAACAAATATTTCACCGCCACTGTTTAGAGAAACAATATATTTAAAACGAAATAGATCTAGGGATATGGAGCTAGAAATTAACTCTAGGCTTATAGTAATACTTTTTTATAAGAGTTGTAATAGGATGAAAATTAACGAAATTCAGGAGGGTTATTGGAAACAAATAAAACTGAAAATTTATGATTTCCACTAAAAATTATAATTATAAACACACTTTTACCTGCTTGTACTTGTTCGGACATGATTAAGAGACGCGGCGATATGACTGGATTCGACTTGGGGAAGAAGTGTCTTCCATGATATGATCAACCAGTTCACCCTCTCTGATTCTGCTTTGAATTTCAAGGATAAAAGCATGGCTCATGTCGTAGACAATCAATTCTTCAAGTCGCCCAAGAGGATAGCTGCGTGGAAGTGGCTTAAGCTTCTTACAGTTGCATATGGTTAGGCTTTTAAGCTCGGCCAATGCCATTTTCTCCACTACGGCTTCGATCAGGTTTTCGAATTGCTCGACATGAAGCTTCCTAAGGTTCTTGAAAGTTCCTTCTTTGAATTCCATTGCTTCCCCGGTGTGGAAATCGACCATCTCGAGCTCCATCAAACTTGGCAAATCTGCAAGGCCACAGAATGGATTTTGAGTCTCGGCGCGCAGTTTTGAACCCTTCAGGACGACTTTGCCTAAACTTGAAAGTGAGTAAATCCAGCCTGGCAAGGTCCGTAAACGCCCTTTGAAGCGCAGACACTGAATATGTTTTGGAGGACGTTCCATGTGGTCCAATTCAAGGTACTTTCCCTCTACGGCTGTAACGTCAAACTTCGACAGAGTCTCCATTTTTTCTACGGACTTGCACAATTCCCTTCCACAATCTTCGTCGAGATCCTCTAGAGCCAACTTCTTTATCTGCACCAAACTCGCCAAGTCTTTAAGAAGTATTTGGTGATTGTCGTTCACTTGTATGAGTGACAATGTTTGCAAAGAGATTAAATCGCCAATGCCCTTTGAGGAGAGTCTCGCCCCTTGTGCAGTGTTTGATGGACCATTGCACCGTGAAACTAGAAGATGACGCAGATTTCGGAGTTTGATAATCCATTTTGGTAATTTTCTCACCTGCGTGTACTTAAGATCCAAAGTTTCCAAAAGAGTAAGCTTCTGTACTGAGTCTGGAATTGTTTCCACTTTTGTATTGCGCAGATTTAGACACTTTAAGAGAACGAAAGAGCCAACGTCTTCAGGAAGTTTATGGAGAGGCACATCTTGAAAATCGAGAACTTTTAACAACTTAAACTTGCTACACACTTTTTCCAAGTTATCATCTTCCTTTCCCTTGAATTTGTTTTTGATTGCGGAACCAATAGAACTGCTTCCCTCATCATCACCTTTTTTCTTAAATTTATTTTTGAACGCACAACGAACAGAACTATTTTTTTCTAAGACTTCAAGATCGCTGAAAACAAACAGCGTGCGAACATGACTCAGATTATCACTTATCTGCGATAACTTTTTGGGGAAATCATCGCATTGAACGGAGAGTCGTCGAGCTTTTGCATCTGGACTTCGTGGCGGTGACTTCTCATCAATGACTGTAACAAAATTACCCTCCTTCAACAGAGGAACGATGAACTCATGATGAAGCCTCAGAATTTGGCAACTTCTTACTCTACCATCTGACTCTACTGCACTGGCCCGAACCAAGCTCTGTCCAATTAGTTCGTTTAGGTAAGATTCCGCGACTTCTTCGGGCGACTTTGCTTCTACTTCCTGTAAAAATCCCTCTGCCATCCATGAACGAATCAGCCTTCCGCGTGAGACGGGTTGGTCCTCGGGAAAGATGCTAAAGTACAAGAAACAACTCCGAAGATGATCCGGAAGATCCATAAAACTAGGTTGCAAAATACGACTTACAATTGGGAGATTGGAGTTACTTCCAAGCTCAGATCCCAGGCTTTGAAGGAAATTGTCCCACTCTCGCTCAACCAATTGCCTCTTTGAGAGCAAACTACCAACTGCAGCAATGGCAAGAGGCAAGCCGTCACACCTCTTTAATATCTTCTTGGACACCTCTATCAACTGTTCCGGGCAAGTATTCAGTTGTTGGACTCGAAAGGCTCGTTCGCAGAACAAATCCCAAGCCTCTTTCCCAATTAGTCCATCGAGTTTATGAGTATAGTTGGGATTGTCAACCACATCGGATTTCCGACTAGTGATAATTATTCTACTTCCTTTGTCATTGTTTGGTAACAAATTCACAATAGGCGTATAAGCTTGCTTGTTCCAAACATTGTCAAGAACAATACAATACCTTTTGTCCTCCAAGTAGCTGCGCAATTTCTGAACCGTGTTTCCAGCTTCAAGATTTAGAGCCTCTCTACCGCTCTGCGAGCAGATCTGATCCAACAAATCCTCTTGCCAAATCTCCCGATCAGTATCAGGTTGAAAAGAACGCGACACGTTGATCCAAGCCAGACAATGGAATCTCCACCCGACCATCTCGCAAACTTTCTTCACAAGAAAAGTCTTTCCGGAGCCACCAGGACCAATGACTTCAATCGTCTTGCGCTTCGTGTCCCCTCCTACTAACTGCTCGGCGAGAACCTCTTTCCGTTTCACGAAGCCCACGATTCCGTCCTCGACGAGAAATTGGTGCGTCAGCGGATCCACACATCTGCCCAAAGACCCCCTCGCACTTCCCCCCGCTCGCGTACTTTCCACGTGGAGCTGATGCAGCAATTTGTCGCTTTCGATAGCAGCTTTGATCTTGTCTCTGCAACTCGACAACTTCCAGACGTGTCTCCAATCCATGAGCATGTTTCTGTGCTCATGAACTGGCACGGCGAACATGAACTCGTCAAGAGCATCCTCGATGTCCCCGGTTACGATCGCAATCTTCTTGATGAAATCTTTCGCCAAATGACTCTGATATTCTTGCGAGTTTGATTCTTGGTCCTTGATGAAGGACTGGAATTTCGAAAGCCAGGCCTTGAGCTGCTCAACGATCTCTTTAGATCCATGCTTGTTCCCTCGTTCGCCGATATATTTCAGAACCTTGTCCGCCAATAAAACAGTCACCGGAACTACGGCTGAAACAGAAGCCACAATCTCCATTTTTTTTTTCTCACTCTCAATTGCTGTAACAGCGATGATTTTACCACTATGCAGAGATTATTTGTTTCATGTATTGCAATTGTATTCATGAATATTATTATTATTATTTTTATTATGGGGTTGAGCAGATAGTGAAAAGGAAGCTTGTGGACTAGTCACACTAGCGCATTGTAGCCAGTCAAGTCAACCAACCAGCTTTGTATTTATTATCTTTCACTGGTTAAGAATAAATGCACACAAACACTCAGTCGTGAATACATAGGATATGAGCCATTTCTACAGTTTTGTATTTGTTCGATAATGTTAACGACTTGTTATATTCGTATGTTACGTTTGCGAAGCTGTTCGTTAAACCTATGTTGCATAAAATTTTGTTTTGAGGTAAAAACTAAAAATATAGTTAAAAATTAAGATTGTAATAAAGTTAGAATTTTAATAATATTATGAAAATGTCAATGTCAATATCAAATAAAAAAAAAAGCCTAAAATACCATATTCAATTTTAGATGATACAATATATTTATGCTATTCTAAATGCTGTTTATTACTTTATTAATTTTTTAATAACAAAATTCATGAAAGGTCAATAACATAATCAATAATAAAGAATACTTCTAAGTAAGAATAATTACATTTTGCTATAAGAGAATTTTTTAATATAAGATCGGAGTCATCGTGGGTTTTTATTTTGTGGGTTGTGGAATTCACGTCGGTTTGTTGTTCTTGTCGTCATCCACCTTTGTATTCGAGTCAAGTTTTTCCTCTGGCCACCAGCTTGTGTCGTCGCCGTGGGCCTATTGTGAGGCGTGGTTTAGATTTATGGATTTGGGTCTTGGCTCAGCGCACTGCAAGAAAAACCATTTTCGTCGCTGATAAAAATTTGATAAAATAACAACGAAAATTATCGATGACCAAGCTTGGTCGTTGATATTAAATTATCGGCGACCAAAATTAGTCGCTGATAAATGTATCGGCAACCAATTATTGGTGCAAAAAATTTTCCGTCACCCAAAAATTATCGGCGATAATTTTGATAGAAACCTCCCTGCCAAAATGAAAATTATTGGCGACCAATATATATATATATATATTTTAGTGGGGAACGATTTTGGATTGTTAGATTTACGTAGGATCCACTGAAAAAGTAAATATGACGATCCAAAATTGTTCCCCACCACACACACACAAAAACTAACAAAAGAAACACAGTTTATTTTATAAAATATTCTAAATAATCTTATAAAATTATATATATATATATATATTACTAGTAAACTATAATTTATATATCAAGTGCCTCTTAATTATTTTCTTGATAATATATATTTTATAAATTTAGCGAATTAATAATGCAGCACGTTAAACCTTTGTTGGAACCCGTAAAAAAATATGGGTCAGTTAGATAAATAATCATTTTGAACTGTGTGTTTTTAAAAAATAGACACAGTTTTAAAAAATTTAAAAAATATATAATAGCCACAGTTTAATAAATAATGGCGAAAAGGATTCATATATTTTAAAAAGTTTGGTGTGTCATGTTTTGATTGATAATATGACACATGAGTTTGTATTAAAAAAGTTGGTAAAATATTGATATGTGTAGCATTGCTCTACAAGAAAACCAAAAGAGAATTAATTAGACAAGTCACAATAACATCTTACTGCTATATAATAATTGGCTATAAACGTCAGTGCTTTAATTCAATATTAATGCATTTTTAAGGCTTTAAAAATAATAAAAGAAAAAAAGCCATAAAAATAACAATTACATTCAAAATTTTCCAACAATATATATATATTTTAATTTCCGGTAGGCTTGTAATTAAAAAAATTGTATGTGGTAAGATACTTTGAGGATGGATAAATCTGCAAATCTAATTGGGATGTTCATAATGCCCTTGATATTTAATGCATTCTCTTTCCCATTTAATTACAAAAAAAAAAAAAGAAAAACACACCCACACACATGAAATGTCTATACTTTTCCGTAACCGTGTAGAAGTTAGCACTGCCCATGGTCGGCGTAGAAACTAAGGTACGAAATGTAGGTGAGGTCGTACTCACCATGTTTTTGTTAAAAAACTTAGAAATCTTCGAGCATGGAGACTCCATCACAACAACGCACGACCTATAACCACAATCTAACGTTAATCCTTAATTCTCTTAACCCAATTAATCTCATTTGTTTGCCCCACCCATTTCAACCATTCCATTCCATTTCATTTTTTTTTTCAACTTTCCTAATCCTTTAAACCATTTCATTCCTTTCATTTTTTTCAACTTTTCAAATCCCTATACAATATCTTTAAATCTCAACCATTCATACCACCTCCAAATTAGCAAAGTCAAATTATTTTTCCAAACCATTTTCAAACTATTCCAAATCATTTTCAAACCATTTTTTCCATCCCATTTATGAGCAAAATGCTCACCCCAAACAAGGGAGTCTATTAATGATTTTCGACAAAAAAAAGCCCATAAACGGAATCATACCAAAATTTGCGGGTCACTAAAACAAGTAAAAATGAGCAATTTTTCTTTCTTGAATAAATCAAAATTAAGTATTTAGCTATTCCAAAAGTAACAATCAAAATATTCTATTTATCCAAACTATTATTATTATGTATCTTTAAAGTAAGCAAATTCAAATCAACATTAATTTCTTAAAAGAACAAGTAACATTGGATATATATTTTACAAAATATTCTAAATAATCTTATCAAAATTTTTATATTAGAAAATTATTAATTTAAATATCAAAGGGTCCTTAGAATTTTCTTCATAATATATTATTTTATAAATTTAATGAATGATTAATTTAGCACATTAAATCTGTATTGGGACCAGCTAAAAATATTATGTAATCGAACTTCGTAATTCATCGAGTATTAATTTATCTGATTTTTACTGTATACATACATCAATATTAGAGATAATTTCTAAAATATAAAAAAACTAAAATAGGAAATTTACCCCTATACAAAATCATAAACTATACTACTCGAATAAGTGTCTCTTGAGAGCTCTTTATGTTTAGTTATATATATATATATATATATATATATATATATATTTCCGGGGGGTTGTAATTAAATAAATTGTATGTGGGAGGATGTTTAGAGGATGGGTAAATATTCAAATCTAATTGGGATGTTCATAATGCCCTTGATATTTAATGCATTCTCTTTCCCATTTCATTAAGGTGGAAAAAAACAAAAAACACACCTATCACACATACGCACAAAAGAGTATACTTTTCCGTAACCGTGTAGAAGTTAGCACTGGCCATAATAGTCCGCGTGGAAACTAAGGTACGTAGATTTTTCTTGCGTTTGGAAAAAAACCTAATATGTTGTTTGATTAATTCTTTCAGTAACATTGACATATATAAACCGTATCTGCAATATCAGGCTTATGTAAAACAAGAAAAAAAGAAATTAACAATATGAAAGTCATTTTCCGTTATGCGTTTCTCGTACTCGCCCTCATGGCCTCTTCTTTTGCAATGCGGCATCCTTTGCCTCAAGCCACTACAGGTTAGTGCGTTATCACACACATATATATACACGTATGTAAATGTATATGCATTTACGCTAATTAATTTGCTGTTGTTTTATGTCTTTCATGTGTTTAATGACAATTATAAAGGACTTATCCGCCGGATATGCTTTCCATTTCAGAATTTAGGCAACAATGGGCTATTTTAATAGTTTTAATTAATTATTATTATGGGTGAAGTACGAAAATATTTAAATTTTATACAATAATAAAAAAGTATTTAAATTTTTGAAGCAATTGAGTAATTAATAATTTATACTTTCACATATTTTTTTTATCACTAAGTCAATTATCACCAATTACTATCGCTATCTGTCCTCTGCCATCGCGAGCTATCCTCTGTTATCGCGATCTATCATCTGCCACCGCGAGCTATCCTCTGTTGTCGCGATCTATCATCCGCCACCGCGAGCTGTCCTTTGCCGCCCCGATAAGTCCTCCGCCATTGCGAGATATTAAGAATGGTGGCTTTTCTGAAAAATATTGATGCTTTTGTGTTTGGAAAATTATAAAAAATATTGTTGCAATGCGTTTATATATATATATATATATATATATAAAATTAGATTCATATATATATATATATTATATAGGGTCAGTTAATAAATTAGTAATTTTAAAAGTAAAGTTTGAAAGATTTAGCTTTAAAATGCTAAAATTAAGGATTTAACCGTAACACACATGTAACATAATATGTTACACGTATTCCTTAAAAAAAAGTATTCCTTAAATGCGACAACAGAGGACAGCTCGCGATGGTAGAGGACAGATAGCGACAGTAGAGATATAAATTTTACATTTTTACTGCTCATATCATAAAACAATTAGACAAATTTATATGAAATTTAACACTAATAAATTTATTGGATATTTTAACTTTTAGTATTTTGCCCCCTCATCGTCTAAGTCTTTCTCGGTCCCTAGTCGAGGCCGCTAAGAAACTTCTTTACTCGTTTTTTTAGAAGACTGCTTCCGATTGTCGTAGTCTGATTTATTTGGTTTTCAAACACCCCAATTGTTCAACCGTGTTTGACAAAGTCGTATGCTAGAATATTCGAACTTTTGGAACAAATGAATTAAATTGAGGAAAGTCCTTCTCTCTCTTCATTTATTTTTCCCTACGTACTGGAAAGTCTTGCCGCTTAATTAGAGTCGTGAATGTTTTTGTTCCCTTTGGAGTTTCTTTATGCCATAGTGGAACGATAAGTCTATAATAATTAGCTTGTCTTACTATCGAAAGGCTGACCATATATAGTGTATTGCTCAGTCAACAATAACCATATAAATATCTTACTCTGAAAAAAAAAAAAACTATATAAATTTATTCAAATAACCAACGATAAGCACTACTTCTAAGGGTGAAAAACACACCAACAAAAAATAAAACACAGTACTATGGTCATGAAAATTTCAAGGCTAAATCAGATCAACTCTTTTATCTTGATATATTGCCTTTTTGGCAATCACTTAAGAGCCAAACTGCTTGAAGCAAGCAGTGCAGGTAATAATATGGTCGGCATTGAGGCAAATGATCAAGTCCATGTCGGGATGATTCTCGACATGCAATCGATAGAAGGAAAGATCTTTAACAGTGTCATAAAAACCGCCATCGCTGATTTCTATGATATTCATGACAACTACACAACAAGGCTAGTCGTCCATGTTAGGGACACCAAAGGGGAGCCTCTAGAAGCTCTATCAGCTGGTAGGCCTCTCTCTCATCTTGTTTTTAAAGCATTATTTTTCTTGTTTAATTCTTACAAGTAGCTTGATCATTGAAGCTTCTAAACATATGTATTGTTATAAACTATATTTGTTAGATATGTTAAGCTCTATCTACTATCTAGTTCTAAAAAAATTTTCTATCTACATAAACTGAATAGCGTTGAAGTAAAAAAAAAAAAAAAATTTGACGATGTTTCAACTTGACTCAATCATATATATATATATATATATATATATATATATATAAAACGTCTCATATATGATTAGGGAAGGAGCAGACTTAGATGATAGGGGGCCAACTACTAGGAATTAAAGTATTAAACAAATATATCTAACAAATAATTATAATCTATATATTCTAAAGTATTAATTACATTAGCAATATATTAAAATACATAACGTTTCTCTTGCATGTCACGAAAATCATCGATAATTGAATTTATACTAAATTTTTTAATAATTTTCTTTTCAATATATACTAGTAAACAATCAGTCAAAAATTCATCTTCTATCTTGTTGCGAAGTGTAATCTTGACTATATTCTATTTTATATAAATTTAAGATTTTTGCATTTAAAAATTAAATTAAATTAAATTAATATATATATATATATATAGAGAGAGAGAGAGAGAGAGAGAGAGACTGGGAATAATTGTTGAGTTTGATCCACTTATTACATAAATAAAAGGGAGAATTCCAAAATAAAACTATTCTTAATTCTACTTAAAAATCAATGCCCCAAGTAGTGTGCTCCCCTCATTTTCACTCTATGTTTGTAGTGTAAATTTTAGGGTATAAATTAAATGTGCAATACATATATGGCATAGATTATTAATGTACCAAGATTGAGGTATTCCTCAATTAGAAAAAAATAAATAATAATTATTGGGTTTGACCCATACTTACATTAATAATCAATAATTCTAGTAGTATAAATTTTTTTCATAACATTGGGAAAAAAAATCATAACAGGTTAAGAAAGTAATACTTTTAATTTTTTTTTAAAGTTTGGGGTTGGGGCCAACCGCCAACCCCAACTCATAACACAAAACTTTACTTTGTCCTACATTAACACAAAACTTTGTTCTATTTTTGAGCAACAGCCAACTCATAACACAAAACTTTACTTTGTTCTATTTTTGAGCAACCGCCAGCTCATAACACACTAAGAAGCTTTGCTTCTTTTCCTCTTCCTTTGTGATTCTTGTCTACCATTTGATCCTTTATATAGGACTAGCAAACCTGCCCATAATGTCTTTGAGCTTGTGTGATAAGACACAAAAAGACTTGCTCACGCAGTTGCCAAACATGGTCATGAAGCTTAACAAGTGGCCCATTGATTGGTTAATGTAGATTTCCCCTTCAAGTACTTTATTCGGAAACGTAGACTTTGCATATATTTGACAAATCTTCCATTTTTTTAGCGGCTAAAGAAATGATTGGCCTTACAGCTTCCAATCGAGCTACATGAGCAAAAAAATAAACACAGTCAATGCCTGCTTTTTGACAGTAGCATTTTGCCATTAGTCTTGCCTTTGTACTTTTGGATCTCTTGCTTATAGTATTTTCTTGATTTTGTACATTCATCTTACACCTAGAGCGTAATTTGTGACCTGGTTGAAGTGAAGCGAGTTCCCATGTTTCATTCTTTATAATGATCAAATTTTCGTCATTCATTGCGGTTCTCAATATTTCTTCTTGTACAGCTTCTTGGAAGTTCACCGGTTCACAATCGACGAAAGAAAAAGAAAGAGTTAGATTATCAAGCCTCTTGGTGACTGTCATATATATCTTGGAGACTCTTCATATGTTCTTTATTTTTTTCTTTTAATAAAAATATTGGTGGGGAATTTCAATCATCGATCGGTGTCGGTGAAGCAGTTGGTGTGGTAGGTTCTTCTTTTGGTTGCTATACTGTTGTTTGTTCTTCTTCCTCTAAATCGGGAAAAAAGTTGAAGTCATTTTCTATTGGGAGCGCCAAAATCTCAAACACCCTTCTTCATTAACTTCTACATCACAGACGATGATCATTTTTCCCTTGTTTGGATCGTACACCTTGTACCCTTTAGAATTCAAGTTATTGCGGATGAAAATCAGTTTCTCACTTTTATCACCTAGCTTACTCAACCTTTTGTCTGTACATGAACATAGGCATGCTACCAATAACTCTTAAGTAAGAAATGTCGGACTTTCTTCACTTTCAAGCTTCTTGTGGAGGTTTTTGTTTTTTGCTTTTTTCACTCTTCTTGTTGGCACTCAGTTGGAAAGGCATACAACAATCCAAAACTCTTTCCGTATTCTCTTGCTCTTAAGCAAGTTTCATGCTATGTTATGGATAGTTATATTATTTCTCTCTGCGAGTCCATTTTATTGAGGTGATCTTAGAACAGTTAGTGGTCTTCAAATTCCATTTGCTCTACAAATTCTTAAAATTAAAGTAAAGTGAATTCTTCACTTCGATCAGATCTCATGGTCTTGATCTTGTACCCACTTTTCTTCTCAACAACTACTTTGAATTTCTTAAAGGCATTGAAAGCTTCTAGTTTTTGTTTCAAGAAATAAACCAAGTTTTTCTTGAAAAATCATCAGTGAAAAGTAAGAAGTTTTTGCTAACACCAAACAAATTTGGTTTAATTGGTCCACAAATATCAGTTTCGATTAGTTCAAGTAGATTTTGAGCTCTGGAATAAGATTCATGCTGAATGCTTATCCTGCATAGATGTCTAAGAAGATAACCTTCACAAAATTGATCTAGGTGATTGATGTAAGGCAAACTATTCACCATTTTATTTTTCGAGAATAGCTCTAAACTTTTGAAGTTATAATGGCCCAATTATAACTGCTAGTGCCATGATGAATCCTTCTAACAAGCTTTAAGAATTTTGCCATATAATTCTCAATATTATAAGAAAAATTATATTCTTTGACATTGGCACATCTGCAATGAAGTTTCTATCTCCATCTCTTACAAAAGACTACAATCTTTCGTGTGAATATCATAGTCTTTCTCGAAGATTTGTCTCATGCTCAAAATGTTGTTCTTCATATTAGAATTAGAAATGCATTGATATCTTTCATCTTTCATGCATAAAAAAAAGTATGTTGGCTTTCCCATTCATGTAAACTTTTTAATCATCTCCGAACGAAATATTTTTACTCACTGATTCATCAAGCTCCACAAACATGCTTTTTTCTCGTACATATAATTGCTTGCACATGTGTCAAGGTAACAAGTGTTTTCTTGGCCTCTATCATTGGTGTTTCAAGCTAGTAGCTAAGTGCCACGTTCTTCAACCTTTTGTTCAGCATAATCGGTCTTCTCTTTGATTTTGGTAATTTAGAGTTCTACACTCATCGAAATAATGATCGAACTTATGGTAGTTGTAGCATTCAATTTGTGACTTATAATATTTTGAGTTATAATTGTATCTTCCACGGCCTCGTATTGAGCTTTTTCCTCTCTAATAGTCATTGTTGAAATTATTGAAAATGTTATTAGAACCCCAACCTCTGCCACCACCACGGCCTCTTCCTCTATCATAGCTTCTACAACTTCTGAATTGGCTTATGTTATTTACTTGACTTTCTCCCTTGTTCTTAACTTTAGTCCTAAAATTTGTCGAGTTGATCTATGATGTTTTGCTTCTATAATAACCCGTCTTTTCGAGACATTAGCTTATTTAATTTTGTTTAAAACATCCATGAAAAATACTCATAATTTTTTAATAAACATATCAATTTCCATTTTCGTTTGCATCAACCATTTTTTTTAATAGAATCAAACATGATAAAAACTAATACGATGATAATGAATGTAACTTAAAACACTCATAAAATTTTCTAAGTAAAACATTGGGTCCATAGTTCATTAGAGACTATTTTTCCAAAGTTAAAAGAGAAAGCCAACACTTTGTCCAAAAAGATTGAACATCCGGTGCTAAAAACTCCACCAAAAAATAAATAAATAAATAAATAAATAAAAATAAAAGAATTGAATGTCTTAGGCGTACATAACAGGTTGGTTCACAACTATTGCTTCGGGAGGAAGAATCATTGAATACATCTTTTACAATTATCTAATCATTGTGAGTTGTAGTTGAAGAATAACAGGTGCATAATCTCTGGTACAGCTCTTGACCTCTTTGATAAAATAAAGGTCAAAGCGATCATCGGTGGACAAACGACAATGGAAGCGAAGTTTTTGGCGGAGTTATCAGGCAAAGCTAGAGTCCCTATGATTTCTCTTTTGGACTCTGCTTATGCTACATCATTTCACAAATATCCCTTCTTTTTGCAAATCACACAACATGGGGTCTCTCAATTCAAGGTCATGGCCGCAACGGTTGGAGCTTTCAGTTGGAGGGATGTTATTCTTCTTTATGAGGAAACAGACTTCGGAAGAGACATAACAAGTTTAATCGATTCATTCGAAGAAAGGAACATCAAGGTTAAACATAAGAGAGCTATCACAACCTCTTTTACAGAGGAAGAAATCGTTGTTGAGCTCCGAAAAGTTTTGAGATTCGAAACTACAATAATTGTTGTGCACGTTTCGCGAGTAGTTCTTGTGTCTAAGCTTCTCATATCTGCCAAAAAGGTTGGACTTATGGAAGAAGGGTATGCTTGGTTTTGTACTCCAACCACTACCAATCTCTTGCACTATACTGATTCACCTACAATTGATTCTTTTCAAGGAGTCATTGGTTTGAAGTCTTATATTCCAGCTTCAAAGGGTCTTCATAGCCTTACAATGAGGCTGAGAAGGAAATTTTACATTGAGAATCAAAATATTGAGCTATTGGAATTAGGGGCCATAGCTGTTAGAGCTTATGATTCAATTTGGGCTTTAGCAAGGGCGACTGAAACGTCGGAAAGAATTGATGCACTTCCCTCTAAAGATGGTCCCTTACTACTCAAGGAATTATTACAATGTAGACTTTTGGGTTTAAGTGGTCAATTTCAGTTTGGCAATGAGGAACTTCTACTGGATGCTGAATTTGAGATTGTAAATTTTGTTGGGAGAGGGCATAGAAGAGTTGGATTGTTGAATGACACAAAGGAAATCACAATTGAGCGAGCAGAGGAGAGACAGGGGCATCGTCTGCTATCCTCTAAGGATCTTGAGGCCGTTGTGTGGCCCGGAGGATCGATAAAAGTTCCAGAAGGTCGCGTCACGCTACAAAATACCGAAAAACTACGAATTGGAGTTCCCTGCAAATCAGCTGGGTTTAAAGATTTGTTTAACGTGGAACATGATTCTCATTCTGATGCAACAAATTTTACTGGTTTTTGTATAGATGTTTTCGAGGCTGCCGTTAGTCTACTACCATATCATATAGAATACGAGCTTATACAAGTTGTGAAGCCTGAAAATGGAAAGTGCTCAATGTCGTACAATGATGTAATCACCGAGGTCTATCGTGGCGTAAGCTTGCCCAAAAAAAAAAAAAAAGAGAAGTTTCTTTATTTTGAGTTTATCAATGCTTAGCTGATCTTATGCTGCAATTTTTTATTTTTTATTTTTCTTTCAGAACTACGATGCTGCTGTTGGGGACATAACGATCCTCTCAAATAGATCGTTATACGTAGACTTCACGTTACCTTTTTCTGAGATTGGGATCGGAATGCTGGTTCGAGAGGAGAATCGTAGAAGCATGTGGGTGTTTTTGAAGCCTTTTTCAGCAAATCTATGGATAACCACTGCTGGCTTCTTCATATTTACCGGCTTTGTTGTGTGG
Source organism: Boehmeria nivea var. tenacissima (assembly GCA_018132145.1). NCBI lineage: Eukaryota > Viridiplantae > Streptophyta > Magnoliopsida > Rosales > Urticaceae > Boehmeria > Boehmeria nivea. The sequence continues at coordinate 9,156,908 of CM030882.1, forward strand.
GTGATTGAACATCCAATCAACGAAGAATTTCAAGGCACTAGATCACAGCAGATCGGGACCATATTCTGGTTCTCCTTTTCAACCCTCATACTTGCTCATCGTAAACTCTCTGTCTCTCTCTCTCTTTCTCTCCCTCTCGAGCTTTCTCGTTATATCTATCCACAATGTAAAATACCGGCATATAAACGGCAGCAGAAAATAAACTTTTTTCCAAAATTTTAACTGCTCAAAATTATTAATACATGATTGTCGGTCACCTTGCAGGGGAAAAGTTGTTAAACAACTTGTCAAAGATGGTGGTCATTGTATGGGTTTTTGTGGTGTTTATATTGACTTCTAGTTATACTGCAACTTTAGCCACGACGATGACTGTTAGAGAGATTCAACTAAACCGAGTGACGAATTATGTAGGGTACCAAATGGGCTCATTCATTCCCCATTTTGGTGTACTCAACAACGTAAATTTCAAAGCTCTTCAGCCGCTGCGAACAGAAGAAGATTTTGCCAATGCTTTGGCAAAAGGAAGTGAGCATGGTGGTGTTTCTGCTATCATTGATGAGATTCCATACCTAAAGACCTTCCTTGCTCGATACGGTTCTGAACATTACTCGATGATTAAGACCGCAACTAGTACCAACGGTTTTGGATTCGTAAGTGATCCTAGGCTAGAAATTTTAATCTCATTCAATAGAACAATATTAGAACTTATAAGCGACAAAGTCTTCTTCTAATTAATCAACTCCATATCAACAAAATCTCCATCATCTGGATTATTCTTCTTTCTGATCTGAAGCTCTTAGTTATTGTTTGCGTTAGTTTCTCTCGCATTTGCTATTTAATTCTCTACGAGACATAGATGCAATAACTTCTCTCGTGTATGATCTGTTTCAGGCATTTCGTAAAGGTTCATCTTTGGCGAAAGATATGTCAATCGCAATCGCAAAACTAAGGGAAGCAGGAGAATTAGCCAAGATGGAGCAGGCATGGTTCCATGGAAAATCCTCTTTTGTATCAGACGATTCTGTGAAAAACCCTTCACCTATTGATCTAGAAACATTTCGCGGCCTATTCATCATTACTGGGATTACATCAGTGATGGCACTTGTTTTGTTCTTTGCTTCTTACATTAAACAAAAGTATCATTCTCTGATCATGAAGAGTGATAGAACTGAATTTGTTAGGAAACTGCATATGAGTAGGATGCTAGAGTATCTAAACAGAGCAAATTCAAGAGAAACCAATACAATCTGACACTGATACAAGCTACTTGTACTTATAATAGTTGCTGTTTTTACTATTGTTAAGAGTATATATATTGCATAAGTATGAATGCCATCTCAGTTTATTCAAGAGAAACTACAACTTAAAGAAAAAATACATATTTTGCTAGAAACAAAAATATGAGCACGAAAGACGTTTTATCGGCAATTGTTTTCAGCAATAACAAAAGTCATCGTAGTTCCTGATTATAAATTAATTCATTACTAATGTTGTTTACCTTGATTTACTATAAAAGTAGACTTGATTATATAAGGCCGCCCCACATGCGCCTTTTCATGTTCGCTGTTTATAGAGAAGAAATAGTATTGTGGTAAGCTTTGGAGCTAATAAGTTTTTTTTTAGTAGGATTCTATTTACAGTTTTTTAGTCAATATCCTAAATGTAGGTATTTATTATTTAGGTTTAAGCTTCAAGAATATTGTGAAAAAGAAAAAGTTTGATGATCAAGAAGAGAGACTCCTCTTGAGGTAAAAAGGAAAACGTGAGTATTCTAGTCCTTGAAAATATTTTTAGAAGTACGGAGTATGGACATGATCTTTTCCCTTATTTGTTTTGGGAATTTATTTAGTGTTTTTTTTTTCTTTTGGTGAGAAATAATTTTGAATTGTCAAATTTACCGTTTTAAGATGTTGGCCCACTGAAAGTGTAACCAAAATAATTATTTCTAAATATATATATGTATATATATATAACCAAAGAATTCTCCCATTTTTATGCATGTCATTTTCTCAATATTTAAAGAGTATTTTGCACTGGTGCCCTGTGTTTGACAATTTACCTCCTAATCTTTTATTTTTGGCATTTTACACAACTTGAAAATCTCGGCTAATCACTACAAATTAGTAACTTCTATCTATTTTTTTGGACGAAAATTGACATGTGATCGGCACATGATACAATATTAAGGATTTTTTTGTCATTTTTCTTCCTTCTCCTATTTCTTCTTCTTCCCCAATCATCCTTTTTTTTTTTCTTGACCAAACCGTTAAACCCCAAATTTTGCAGCCAAAATCTTGCCGGGAACAGCCACTGACAAACGCAAAACGTCGACGATGAGTGTGATGAAACACTGACCACGCTAGCTTGTTCGCCATTGATCTAGAAAACTGATCCGCCAATATCTCACCACACGTCCACACTTGCAGGAAGCCCAATCCTCCCCTGTGCACTGTCCAAATTCGCGACAACCCGACTTTTGCCAGACCGTTCATCGCAAATCTCGATCGGCCCCTCCAAAGCATTGTACTCCGATCATTGTGCTGACTTCGTCGACCCATGAACCTCTGATTAGATCAAGTCGAATGTTAAATTCTATTGATCTTTGTATTGAGTTCTAGCAATAACGGAAACTCTATCATGTATCGAATTAAGAAATATTCAATTGATAAGTGGTTAATGCATTATCTAATCACATATCACTCGGTACATCTAAACAGGAAAATACCCAATTCCAAGCACAAACGGAAGTACAATCTTATTACGAGAATATCAAGGGAGTACAAATCTCACTTACAATAACGAATAGCTTTCAAAATAAAACTAATGTCACCATGAATGTTGTGCTATATTTTCAAGTGTGACTTATGTGTCATATATTTATCAATTAAGTATATATTTTGATGTGTTATGACAGGATAATATGCTATGTTTTAAAATATTTTAGCATATATCTCAAGAATTGTGATGTTAAAGAAATGCATATTAATGTATCTATTATGTTGCTTTATTTATTTAAGCATGGTTATGAGTATTTTATTTTGTCATGCTCACATAATGTAAAGATGAGGCTAATAAGATTTTAAAAGTTAAGGTGACATCACTCTAGACTCAGGTGAGTTTTAATGAACAAAAATTTTATAACCGTAGTAGTTGGGACCTAAAATTTTATTGTTATATAAATTCTGCGTATTTCTCTACTTCACCCTAAAAAAAAAAAAGTATTGACCTAAGAAACAATGTTTAAAAAAAATTCTTAAATTTTGAGAACTTTGTGTTTAAAAATGATAATTAAAGTAAAGTAACGAGTTGAAAAGTCTAATACTCTGGTATCGATTTTAACTATTTAAAATCAAAATAACAAAAATTGTCGCCAAAAGTGTTTTTCTTGTTGTGAATGAACCTCTCTTTTCGTACTATTTTAACCTCTTACCAAACATAAAAAGATATATATATATATATATATATTTCATTAAATCCTTAATTACGTATTAAAATGTTCATAAAAACAAAATTTATATAGTTTAATGCATGATTTTAATATTATGTTCTCATATTTGTGTTACTCTTGACTATTAGGAGGTACGTTTGCTGTATCAGTATAACATGAGAAAATGTTATTTGTCCGCTAAAGCAATAGGAATATTTCCCAAAATTTATGGTAATAACTTTTTTTTTTCCTTTTTGAATGATCAAACAATATAAAAACGTATTCCAATAAGATTGGTATGTGCTTAAAAACATGAAGATTTGACAACAATGATGGAAGATCCTCCTTCATGTCTCCTGTAAATGGAACAAAATTTTATTAATAGAATAAGAAAAAATACTAATAGTTCAACAGATACCACCAAGTGCCAAAGCACAAAGGAAACCAAAAAATAAAAATGACTAAAAACCAAAATAAAGAGCCAAACAAACAGAAACTTATAAACTCAAGCTAAGATTCCCGACTGATCTACCAAATTATGACAAGTTACAAATATTTTATATACATAATTGCTCTCGTCTCTATAGCTGGTTACATACAAAGTTGTTCTGTTGTGCCTGTCATCTAGAGGTATAAAATGATCAATTCATTGCCTAATCCGTAGCTTTCTAATTAGTTCCGATATGTAATCTCTGACGACCTGCCAATTTTGTACAACGAGTAAAGCAACGAACAAAAGAATTGCCATTGCGAAAGTAGATCCAGCGATAATAAATAGACCACGAAATGTTTTCAGATCAACAGAAGTCGGATTGTTCAGAGAATCGTCGGATATAAGAGAGGTTTTGCTATAAAACCACGCCCTCTCCATATTTGCTAGCTCTCCTGTCTCCCTAAGTTTTTCAATTGCAATTGACATGTCTTCAACCAAAGGTGAACCTTTTCGGAATGCCTGGAAGAGAAGAAAGAATTAATTTAGAAATTAAGGATTTGTAATTAAGTACACGGATTTTTAAGGATTTAACCGAAATTTTTGTTTTTGTTTTTTAAGGATTAGCCATAGTTTTATGAAATTAAGGAATTAGTCATTTTTATATTTGATACACGTGTATCAAATTTTGTAATACGTGTAACAAATATGAAAATGATTAATTCTTTAATTTTATGAAATTATGACTAAATTCTTAAAACATGGGCTTAAAAATGACTAAAAGTCAAATCTTCGATTAAGTATAATCATTAAGATGTTATAATTATATATCACAGCTTCATGATATATAAATGGCCAAGTAGTCTGATTAAGGAGCTTAATATAAGCATTAGGAATTTTCTGTGGTTTGGTAACATGTTTAAAAAGAAAATTGTCACTGTGGCTTGGAACAAAGTTTGCTGCCCTTCAGAGTTTGGCGGTCTGGATATCAGAGATATTGCAATCAATAATGAGTCCCTTCTTAAAAAATTTTCATGGGATATTCTGACAAAAGACTCATTCTCGATGAAGATTCTCAGAGCTAGATTTCTTAATGATCAGCTTCTGCCGAATAATCGTGGATATTTCTCTTCTATTTTTCCAGGCATTAGCCAATTAATTATTGACCTCATGCAGGATGCTCGATGGCTAGTTTGTGATAATTCTAGACTTAACGCTTGGACTTCAAACTGGCTGGGATATGTGATTCTGGACAAACTGGGTGTGGAGGAGTCTCGGTTCAAACACTTTAAAGCCACCATCGCTCAGTTTTGCCATAATCAAAATTGGCAAATTCCGGAGATCATCCATAGGAACTTCCCTGCCATTTGCCCTGACATTCAAAATTATGTTACTTCTGATGATGATGTGGATAAATTAATCTGGTCGCATTCTACAGACGGATCTGTCACAACAAAATTGCTTTATGACAGCAATTTTTCACACCTTAACTCTATCCTATGGGCAAATCACATTTGGTGTAGATTTATTCCCCCCAGAAAATCCATTCTCTTATGGAAAATTTTCCATAAGCGCCTTGCCACTGAAGAGAACCTCAGAACTAGAGGCTTTATTTTCCCAAGTTGTTGCCGTTTCTGTTATGCTCATGAAGAAAATCTGAACCACGTCTTCTGGGATTGCACCTTCTCCCAAGCTATCTGGCATGAAGTTCTTGACATCTTTGGTAAGTCTGTGACTTCTTTAGGTTTGACTAGTTTTGCTGATTTCTTCAACTGGGCTGTGAACCTACACTCTATGGAAAGCCGCTATTTTTGCTTGTTGTGAAGTCATATGGATTGCCAGAAACAAACTAATCTTCGAGGACAAGCGTATTTCCATTCACTTTGCCAGGGCTGCAGTTTGGGTTAGTATTAAAACTACAAGCTGCCTTAAAATTGGAAATATGAGAAACTGCTTAGAAGATTTGCTGATAACTCATAAACTCAAAATACCTCGCCTTCCCCCAAAAGCTAACTCGATTGTCGAAGTTAGATGGAATCTCCCTCCTACAGGTTGGCTCAAATGTAATATAGACGGTTCAGCTCTGGGGGCCCCGGGTCTAAGCGGCTGTGGCGGAATTTTTAGAATGTGCAGAGGGTTTTCGAAGGGATGCTTCTCTTTTTTCATTGGCGTTGGTTATGCCTTCGAAGCTGAATTGTTGGGGTTTATTTTAGCTGTGGAAAAGGCAAAAGAATTTGAGTGGAGGAATTTATGGATTGAATCGGACTCCTCATATGTGGTGAATCTGTTTAGAAAGAAATCAGGCAAAATTCCATGGAAACTCAACAACCGATGGCACAGGGCGATAAAATTTGCTTCTGAGATTAATGTGGTAGTATCTCATATTTTTCGGGAAGGCAATGCGGTGGCTGATAAGTTAGCAAACCTTGCAACCAAACGTCAACAAAGCATGTGGTGGTGCCGATTCCCCAATGAAGTCAGCTCCCTGATATACAGAGACATAGTGCCGCTTCCGCACTACCGCTTTGAGATGTAATTCCTGGGTCATGCACTCTTTTATCCTCTCTTTAGATTTTTCCCATTGGGTTTTTCTAGAGAGAGGTTTTAACGAGGCACCATTTCGTTGGGTAGACCCTAAAGGATTTTCTTTTTGTTTTATTGTTGTTTCTTTTCTTTCTCCCTTTGTTGAGATTGTTTTTTCTCTTGACTCTTATGTAATTTTTTCTTCTATTTTTATACAATTCTGACGCTTTAGAGGGGTGAATGGAAGAGGGCCAACCTAGTTGGTAAGCTTTCATTTGCTCAGGCGTGTGCCAACTTTGTTGGGATACGTTCCTATTGTCGTCGGTGCCTTTATTTAAAAAAAAAAAAAACCAAATATATATTGCTAGCGTTTTACGCTCATTAGGACAAAGTTATAAGCATTTATAATCAAATAAGTCAATTTAATGAGAAATTATAATCAATATCCATTTTTAAAACTTAACTTAATTAAATACCTAATTTTTTAAAAAAGATAGCAAAATATTCAACTGATACAATTATTTACATAATCATAGTTCATGATAATTGACTAATGACAAAAAAACATATGTGCAAATGATTAATGAGTTTGCTAGTTATTCAATTCAAGCACATGAGTATTTTTTTTAAATGTTTTTTAGTAAATTTTAAGTATTTCCCTATTTCACCTCAATTTAATGGAGGATATTCTATTATACATAATTTAATATGCGATTTTTACAAGGGTGAGTTGCAAAAATAGGCCAAAATATAATGTGTCTTTTAAATGATAGCCTATATCTCAAAATATTAAAAGAATAGTCACTGTAAAGAATTTTGTGACAAAAATTGTTAAATAAATATTTACACATTTGCAAATATTTGTAAGATATTATTTAACACTTCAAAAAATAATGAGTAAAACTTGAAGTGTTACAAAATATCTTACAAATGTTTGTAGATGTGTAATATTTTGTGTGACACTTTTCTGTTATACAATTCGTAACATGACTATTTTTTAAATTTTTTTAAACATGGGCTGTATTTTAGATACAATTTTTTTTTTGGCTATTTCTTACAATTTCTCTTTTTACAACCTTTCAAAAGTGAGAAGATCAAGCGTTAAATATATTAAATATCGAATTTCAATCTCTCAACAAAGTCTTTCCATCCCCTCCCTAGACACATGGGGTGTCATACTGTAATTGAAATGTTCAACACCTAATCTAAAAGAGATTATGTTAAATTAACTTATGAAATAAAATATTACACTTTCCACAAAGTGTTGCTTAAACTCAAAAAACATATTTGAAACTATTTAATGAAAATAAAATTCTTTAATAAAAGAATCACCAAAAAATTTTGATAAAAGTACGACGGAAAGATAGGTTGTAAAACATTGAGAGCAAATTAAAAGGGCAAAAACGGAAAATAAGGATAAAAATTTGAAAAGATGAATAAATATGGTTTTTTATACGGTACACAACTGTATTGGTATGTCAAATTATTAAATTGAAAAGAAAAAAAAAATCAATAGATCAGGTAAGTAATTGTAATAATGTATGTTAAATGAGTTTTAAATTCGTAACAATCATTTTTATTTTTATTAATTTTCGTTTATGGCGGACGAGATTTACTGAATAAAGACCTCTAAAATATATATGAAGCAAAATTCTAAATCCCAAAAAAGATAAAGAAGACTATTAACTTACAAAGCCAAAGCCGTTGCTGGTAGAGGCAGTCTTGATCATCGAGAACTCATCATTACCATATCGAGCAAGGAAGATCTTTATGTATGGAATCTCATCAATAATAGCAGAAACACCACCATGCTTGCTTCCTTTTGACAAAGCTTCGTCAAAGTCCTTTGTTGATTCAAGTGGCTTAAGCCCTTTGAAATTTAAGTTGTTAATCACGCCTTGACCAGCAACGAAGGAACCCATTTGGTACCCAATGTAACTAGTCCCTCTATCAAGTTGAATCCGTTTAACAGTCATCATCGAAGTTAAAGTTGCTGTGTAAGTAGAAGTCAATATAAGCACCACAAACACCCATACAATCACCACAAATTTTGACAAGTAGTTTTTCAACTCTTCGCCTGTCATATATTAAAATGAAAAAAATCAGTTGAATTTATTAGTAACCCCGTAAAATGGTGTTGTAGAGATAAAAATTAAAAGGATGATGTAACAATTTTTTAAAATTTGTGACATCAACTTTTTACATCATTACATCTCTACTGTATAATGTTACGTGAAACACCGATAAGTACCATGTATTATAGAATGAGCCTATTTTTAGATCCCTCAAAACTATAGTAACTGCTACAAGATTATGTGGATCTCAAAACTATATGTTTGAAAGCAGTTGTTACCCATAATTTTGCTGAAAAAGGCTTCAAAAAGACCCACATGCCACTGCGCTCATCTCGGACCAACAATCCAATTCCAATGTCCGAAAAAGGTTGCGTAAAATCAACATATTTTGATCTGTTTGATAAGATCGTTATATCCCCAACAGCAGCATCATAGTTCTACAAAGAATATAATTATATCAGCACATCATAAAATGTCAGTTAACATCGAGAAAATTTGATCCTATCCCGTTGTAGACCTACATTTTGATTTTTGTCAAAAATTAAAGTAGGTCTTTTGTATGCCTACCTAACTAACATTGCTTTTGATCTATGCCTCAGATATAGGAAAACAATGAAATAAATTGTTAAGCTAATGCATTATTTCACAATTAATATTTCGATATATTTTTCTTCAAAGTTCATTGGCAAAGCCTGTGAAATTTACTCTTCTAATAAAAGAATTGACAAGATATAACTAGTTGTAGAGATTAAAAAAAGGGCATTTTCGAAAGTCCCCTTAAGAAAACTACAACAATAAATATAATTACCACAATACATGCAAAAGAGCACTGATTAAACAATTCGGAGAAACCTTACCTCACGAAAGACCTCCATGATAAGGTCATTGTATGAAGTGTTAGCTTGCCCATATCCCTTTAGGTATGGTAGAAATTCAAATTCTATTTGATACGGTAAAAGACTAACAGCAGACTTGAACACGTCTATGCAGTAGCCAGTAACATTATACGAGTTATTAGAATGAATATCGCGTTCCACATGCACCAATTCTTCGAAAGATTGGACGGTTTTGTAGGGAACAACAATTCTAAGTTTGGCTCCAGTTCTACTTTGAAGCATGGAACGGCTTTCTGGGATTGTTGTTGATCCTCCAGGCCACACAATGGCTTCAAGATCGTTTCGGGACAGAAGAGAACGCCGTCCCCTTTCTTCGGCTTGTTCACTTTTGCCTTCCTTTTTATCACCAATATTGAACAATCCAACTCTTCTATGCCCTCTACCGACAAAATTTACCATCTCAAACGCGCCATCAACTAGAAGCTTCCCCTTGACAAACTGACTTTGCAATATTTCCTTCAGAAACAAGGAACCATATCCAGAGGTTTTATGTTTGTCCAGTCTAATACCATTAAAAATAGGTTTACTGCCGCGAGGAATTGCAGCATGAGCCCTAGCCTTCTCTGCTGCTTTCGCTAATGCCCAGATTAAATCGTAAGCTCGAATAGTTGAGGCACCAAATTCCAGCAACTCCATATTTGGATTCTCAATATAAAATTTCCTTCTCAATCTTGATGTAAGGTTGTGAAGACCTTTTGATGCTGGAATGTAAGGTCTCAAACCAATAACTCCTTGCATTGAATCAACTGTAGAAGGATCAGCAGAGTGCATGATATTTGTGGTTGTTGCAGTCAGAAACCAAGCATATCCTTCATTCATTAGTCCGACCTTTTTCGCACTTACGAAAAGCCGAGACACGAGGGCTTGTTGTGAAGCATGAACAACAATTATTCTGGATTGGAATGTCAAAACCTGGTGGAGCTCATGAATGATTTCATCCTCCGTAGAAGAGGACGCAATCGCTCTCTTATGTTTAATATTGACATTTTTTCCGTGGAACGAATCGATTAAATATGTTATATCTCTCCCCATATCTAAATCCTCGTAAATAAGAATAACATCTCTCCAATTGAAAGCTTCAGCTGTGGCAGCCATAACCTCAAATTGAGAAATCACAGGTTGTGCAATTTGAAGAATGAAGGGGTGTTTTTGTAAGGATAGAGAAGAAGCCTGGTCAGAAAGAGAAATCACAGGCACTCTAGCTTTGCCTCCTAATTCTGCAAAAAGCTTCTCTTCTATTGTAGTTTGGCCACCAATCAAGGCTTCTATCTTTGGTTTATCAAAGAGCTCAAGAGCTGCACCAGGGAATATATTTGGATGTTATTCTTATCAGGATTTTAAAATTTTCTTCATGTCTTAAGAGTTATTGATAAAGAGTGAAGTAGGAAAATTTTTAAGGATAAATTGCAAAAATAGGCCAAAATTCAATGGATATTTCAAAAAATAATACATGTTTTTAAAAAGGGAAAATTTCTGAATAATCCCCGTGTTTTACCAAACTTATGATTTCGCCCTTACGTTTTTAAAAATTATCAAATAATCCTTCGATTGTTTAAATCGATACAAAAGCATCCTTTTGCGTTGACCGTGCTTAATATTTTTAAAAAATGACCAGACTACCCCTACGAAGTAAACAAAAAATACACAACAAAAAAAAACACTTCAGAGTGAAAAACAAACAAATTCATAACAACATTTCAACCAAATCCATAACTCAAATTCTAGACCAACTCAAACTCAGATTCATACCAACAAGCAAGCTCATATTGCAGTTCTAAAAAAACAACAAACAAACTCATATTCAGATTCAGACACACAATCAAAAACCAAAACCATCAAATATATTACTGAAACAAAAACCAAATCCAAAGTCGCTCGACCTTGACCATGCCGCCGCACCAAGTCCTGCCGTCTCCGCCCTTACCTCCACCACGCCGCCGTACCAAATCTGCCAAACCCAACTCCGAACCCACTCCTGCGTAATGCCCGATATGCGACCCATAGCCACGCCACACCACACCCTTGCCGATCTGCGACCCACAGCCACGCCATACCCTTGCTGCTCCGCGGCCCACAATCACGATCCGCGTCATCTCACATGCCGGCGTCAATTTTGGGCCGAGGTCTTGGCGGATTGGAGCGGGTCAAGGTGGATTTTCGGCGGATTCGAGCTCGTGGATTCGAGAGGTCACGAATCCCACATCCACGTCACCGCTCGCAAGGAACGCCGCCTCCACGTCGTCGGTCGCCGTGAACCCCACCTCCACAACGCTGCTCGTCGCTCGCCGCAGACCCACCTCCGCTCGTCGCTCGCTGCAAACCCCAACTCTGCTCATCGCTCGCCGCTCGCCTCTCGCCCCTCGCCCCTCGCCGCTAGCCTCTCGCCCCTCGCCCCTCGCCTCTCGCCGCTCGCCCCTCGCCCCTCGCCGCTCGCCGCTCGCCCCTCGCCCCTCGCCCCTCGCCGCTAGCCTCTCGCCCCTCGCCGCTCGCCGCTGCTCATCGCTCGCCCTCGCCTCTCGCCGCTAGCCTCTCACCGCTCGCCCCTCGCCCCTCGCCGCTCGCCGCTCGCCCCTCGCCCCTCGCCCCTCGCCGCTCGCCCCCCCGCTTCGCTCGCCGCTCACCTCCAAATTTGTTCAATCACACTCAAAACCTAAAATAATTAAATAAATAAAAAGATAATGAAAATTAAAAAGAAAATGTCTAAATGTAATATGATAGTTTTATAAAGGGTAGTAATGTCTTTTTATGTGTTAGTGTTGACTAAATTTTTTATTGAGGGTAGTTTAATATTGATTTGTACAACTAAAGGATTATTTGATAATTTTTAAAAACGCAAGGGCGAAATCATAAGTTTGGTAAAACACGGGGATTATTCAGAAATTTTCCCTTTTAAAAATCAACAAAATAGCCACTATTAAATTTCAATAAGCAATATGAATGAATTTTATCCTTATAACTATTTGATGACTACTTTTCTAATAATTTCAAAAATTTATCATATTTTTAAATCATCTAGATATATACAGAATGGCTATTGCTTATAATTTCTTAATTCTTAATTTTCCCTACGATTTAAATTACACAATTCATTAGATTAATTTAAAGAAAAAAAATCTAATTGAGTGATTAGAATTGCTTCATAAACTATTCAAACTGAGGACCAGTATGAAAATAAAGTTGGAATACATAAATTTTATATGCATTTTTCACTAAAATTTAAAATATTGTATATTCCATTAAAAAAAAAACTGAAGGAAAAAATTTATATTATTGATGGTATAAACAGGCAATTTCCATGAGACTGGGAATATTTGTGGCATTTTAACTTAAAAATATATAAGGGAAGATTTAACTTTTAGCCTTTTTTAGGCTCATGTTTTATGAATTTAGATATAATTTCACAAAATTAAAGAATTAGTCATTGTCATATCTGTTACACATATATCAAAATTTATTACGTGTAATAAAATTTAATACACATGTAATAAATTTGGATACACGTCCAACAATTATAAAAATGACTAATTCTTTAATTTCGTGAAATTATGGCTAATATTTTAAAAACTAACTAAAATTTTGGCTGAATCCTTAAAAATCCCAGAATATAATTCTATAATTTTAGTTTATTTTTCTATTATTTTGAAATTTCTTCTTATTTATCTATTTTTCAAGAAGAAAAAAATCAGCTTGAGTACGACAAAACTTATGATATAATAATAGTTATTTTAGAATTAATATATATATATATATATATTTACTCCTTAATAGCGGGAATTGATATATGAATTGATATATAAATCATCAAATAGAGATTCTCTACTTCCCTTCTGACCAATACAATTTAGATGAGAATAAAGTGATGATGAAATATGATTTTAATTATAGATATGAAGTTAGAAAATGACTCTATAGGCCTTAATTGACATCCCTACGAGCACGAATAATTAGCGGAGAAATAGTACTGGGAGTATTTTCATATTGTTAGACAGGTCATTAGCGGAGAAATAGTACTGGGAGTATTTTCATATTGTTAGACAGGTCATGATGTACCCACTTGTAATTCACATGAATTTGCTTTACCAGTTAATTTATTCCCTAAACTATGTTATTGGATAGTATAACTGGCCACTGGGGAAGGATTAAACCCTTGTAATTTGAAGGTTATTTTCTTTCTCATGGCTCCCTTAACTATATTTGATTTTTGCGCAGTCTATGAAGAATTAAATCCTTTAAAGACTAAATTCAAACTATTAATGCCTTGCCAGTACTATTCACTATATATATACAATAGTTTAAAAAAAATATACAGTATTATGAAAGAGTAATGCTAGGGGACTAGAATTTTTGGCCATAATTATAAGAGTTATTCTCATTAGTTTGGCTTTGACAATGTTTAGTATAGTTATATCTAATCTATGTCTTAACAGATATAGTTTAAGAGGTAGCGGCACTAAAAAACATGGAACAATATTGAAATCCATATATCATCTAGAAAAAGCAAATCAATCTAAGGAAAATTATAATAGTAGAGAGGTTTACCAGCTGATAAAGCTTCTAGAGATTGTCCTCTTGAATCCCTAGCATGGAGGACTAGTCTTGTGGTATAGTTTACATGGACATCGTAGAAATCTGAGATCGCCATTGTAATGATGCTGCGAAAGATCTTGCCTTGGATTGATTCCATATCAAGAATCAACCCAACATGAACTTGATCATTTCCCTCTTCAACGCTCAAAATGTTGCCATTAGGGTTCGCTTCAACGCAATCAGCCCAGACGTCTCTGCCCATGAGGCTGTAGATCATCAACATCAGAATTATGTTGATTAAACTTATCCTTAAGCTTCGAATCATAATGCTTATTTGGTTTAGCGCATTTATTGTGCTTTTTTCTTTCTTTCTTTCTTTCTTTGTTTTTTTTTTTTTTTTTTTCCTCTGGTTCCAATTCTCCCTCAATTAACTGTACTTATAATAATATCACCTATGAGCATATTAATTAAGTTTTACAGCTAGTATGAGCTTAGGTCAACCCACTAAAAATAAGGACACGCACTGCTGAAGAGAAAGGAGGAGGAAAGAAATGGAGAATATGCTGATGACTTATTAAGAAGTACGACTATCGTTGTCGTTTTGCTGTTTTTTAATATTTCCAAGAAGTCAATTATATGTAATCGTAAAGTTTCTTATTTTATTGGTCAGAAGATTATATAATATAGGACCCGCACATGAGAGAATGAGAGTATCACATAAATATAGCACTGCCCAAGGCCTCCACCATATATAGCCTAAACTATAGTTTGAATACAAATTTTTTTAAGTTTATATCATCTTGTAACAGTATTAATACTAAAAAAGTCAAATGTAAATTATCTTGCTACAGTAAAATATAGTTTAGAATCCTATCGAAACGTATATATAAATATTCGAATCATCGTATGTTTCTGACAACTTAATTAGATACTACCTATTTGTAGCAATATTAAAAGTTATATTGATGGGTATGCTGACAAGTGGTTTGAGAAATTTCTACAGATGGGGAGGCTTCATGCCGACTATTGTATAATAAACTAACTTCCTATTTTGGAAAATTTTCTTACGATAAGCAAATTCAGTGCAAGCTCATTCCTCGTATAGAAAGATCTATTTTGATTTTGCAATTACTCCATTGTCGCATTCCCACTGAGAGATTGAGATTCAGAAGAGAGGTTTCCATATTTCTAGTTGTTGTCGATTCTGCTATACATATTCAAAAACCTTTGATAATTAATTTTTTCTGGAGTTTTCACTTTGCCCAATTTCTCTAGAATGAAATTATGAATTGTTTTAACTACAAGGTTTTGCGGGAAATTGTTTTCCAGAGTTTTTCTCTTGGGATATGGCCTTTTAGGCGAGCTCTCAAACTTTCTCTCATTGGAATGTTGATATAATTAGACCTCAAGGAATAAACAAGTGTTTGAAGGGAAGATCCTTTTATTTTTATTTTATTTTTTTTTATTTTTATTTTTTTTTATTGTTCGGTGAAAGGCTTCACTTAGAGAGGCAGAAAAGTTTTATTTGGGTTGCATATCTAATAATTGAAAACATTGTGGTCTTATATGACCTCGTATGTTACAATAATGACAGATTGGAACCTAATTATTTTTTCTTGTTCTGCTTGGTGTTCTTCTAGGTGGTACACCACTTGTTCTCCGAGGTGCCATAATAGTTGGAGTTATGACTGGTGTAGCAACTGGTCGTTTCCCCTTCACATCTTTTTCTTCATTAGTTCCAGATGAAATCCCTATAATAAAGACCGTTTGACCTATTTTTCCGATATAACCAAGCCCAACATGCACTTTCTCTTTTCTTCATGCAGACAAAATTTCATCCAATTTATAAGAACCAGAGTTTAACATTTTTACCAACTTCTTCATTTTCTCAAGTTCAGCATTGAGGGTTGCAATACTATCTTGGCTCTCATTGAGTTTAGACTCCAACTCAGAATTATACTTCAGCCAATTGTTCTTCTCAATGTTGAATTGTTGATTTTGGGCAGATATCTTCTTATAGCTCTTCATCAGCTCGGTCCATTTGCGATGTATCAGCCGATAGGCTTCAATCAAGGCTTGCTTCATCAGGTCTTCATTATCACTGCTCTTGTATCTCAGTGTTGGAACACTTTCAATAATACTTGTAGTGTTCTTTGAGGAACCAATACCACCATCTCCACCTGCATCATCAGTTCTAGAAGTAAAAGCAACAAGATCAGCAACATTTTCTCTACTATAGTCTGAGTCTCCATCGCTCCATGTCGCATTTAGCGACTTGTTTTTCTTCTTTAGAGTATTCGCATATTCAGCCTTTATGTGCCCGAATCCTTCACATACACAGCATTGAATCCCTTTGTTCTTTGCATTAGATTCAAAGTTGTTGCCCGTACCCGTTATGTTTCTAGAACCTGCATTAAAACTGCCAGTGTTAGCTAGATGCAATGTTTCTTCTTGGTGTTGGGAAACCAGTTGAGCTACTGCCAGAATCTCTACTCCTCGCACTGCCTTTGTTGTTTTTGTTGAATCGTTTGAGAACTTTATTGAAATTTTTGGACATAAGAGCCATGGTCTCGGCAGTATCATCATCTTCATCACTATGTTCTTCTGCTTGTTCATCACGACTCTCAACTTGAAAAGTGATCCCTTTGGACTTCTTATAGCCTTTCTCCTCCTCTAGGTTCATTTCAAATGTTCGCAAAGAGCCCATCAATTCCTCTATCTTTATGTTCTATACGCCATTGGCCTCTTCAATGGCTGTGACCTTGTACGCACACCTCTTAGTAAGAGATCTAAGAGTTTTTCGCGCAATCTTTTCTTCACTGTACTTCTCCCCAAGAGCAAAAGCTTCATTCGCGATATCACACAATCTAGAGCTGAAATCGCTTATTGACTCTTCTTCTTTCATCCTAAGATTTTCAAAACGGGATGTTAGAATTTGAGATTTAGAGAGTCTCACAGCCTTTGTACCTTCATGTGCTGTTTCTAGTATCTCCTAAGCTTCTTTATCCACCTCACATGTGGAGATAAGTTTGAATTGATAAACATCAACGGCACTAAAAATAACATGTAATGCCTTGGAGTTGCTACTTGCCAATTTGTCTTCTTCAGCCATCCATTCAACTTCCGGCTTCTTCACAGTTTCATTATTGTCATCAGTCTTCGTGGGATGTGTCCATCCTGTCAGTGTCGCCCTCCGTGCCTTTTCATCCATTAACTTGATGAACGCTTTCATTAGAGCCTTCTAGTAAGAAAAGTTTGTTCCATCAAGTAGGGGTGGACATTGAACCGAAGCTCCTTCTCTCATTAGATCC
Organism: Boehmeria nivea var. tenacissima; assembly: GCA_018132145.1. Classification (NCBI taxonomy): domain Eukaryota; kingdom Viridiplantae; phylum Streptophyta; class Magnoliopsida; order Rosales; family Urticaceae; genus Boehmeria; species Boehmeria nivea. Next base: position 9,174,097 of record CM030882.1, read on the forward strand.
ATCTCGTCAAAACAGAACTAAGACCTCAGATGTCGCTTAATGTACAAACGACCGCTCTAATACCAATTGAAAGAACCATTTTGTTAGCAGGTATTCCTTGTTGGTGACATAACACTTCCATGGAACACAGGAAATAACTAAAACCGATATGGTAAAATAAATGACGTGAACAATAACCAAGAAGTGCAGCAAAATAAAAAATGACACAAAGAAAGTTACGCAGTTCGGCTTTCGCCTACACCTGCGGGGTCTTACCCAGATGAAACGATTCACTAGAAAATCTCGAAACGAGAATGCTCAGACTTATACAAGACTTCGACTCCCTCTCAATCTTCGTCGCTCTCTCCTCGTCACTCCTAGTGATCTACCCTTGACGAGTTCCCATCGCCTTACAAACAATCCCTGACGAGATCCCCTCATCTACAAATCACACATCCCCTGTAATCTCTCACTAATTTTCCGTTACAAAGTTCACTTAACACATACTCATACTCACACGGTTTATAGAACACCGTCAGAACACCACTCCCCAGAGTATGAAAAACAAACCCAGAAAATGACTACTCACTCACTCTCTGTCTTGTGCTTTTCTTCTTCGAAATGAACAGATAAAATGTTTGGGGAAGATGACCAAATGACCAAGAATAGTCTCTATAAGGAAAGACATTAATCATACAATAAAAATTGGTCAAAGATAATTATTTTCAGATCAAAATAATTATCCATATCAACAGCTAATATCTCCACGCATTCCAACTCAGTGTGTGCTCATCGCGTGATAGATAAGGAAATAATGTCTTCCAGATCAGCTCAACACACGCGGACTTGTCATATATAAACTCTGTGTTCGAACACCGCATGAATATAAAATGAAACATTATCTCCAATATTTCTCAATAAATTCTAGATTCATTTGACATCAAGATGCTCGACAATCACCACAATGAATCAGAATTAATACATCCAAATCAGCCAAAATATCAAAGTAATCTTCAAAATTAGTCATAGTCAATAAAAAATAATATCATGAAATTAAAGATGATTTTACTAATAAAAATGCCAATCATCATAATACTAACAGTCTCCAATGAAGTGTGAAGTCCTTGTGCTAGTAAAATTACAAAAGTGTGTGCCCATTGTGCTCAAGTAAAGTATAAATTCTCTTAATCTCAGACTTTGTTTCTAAAAAGAAATACAGAGAAATCGCTTGGTACTAAAGCAAAGTTTGATTCGTTTTTCAATTATTTGCACTTTATTCTATGAGTAAAGACAGTGATCTCTTCAAATTATGTTCCCATGCCAAGTATATATGTATAGATGTAACAGAGATCTTGTTTATCATTACGTGGATGACATAAGAAGCACTTCATATGTAGAAGTAATTTCTCCAGAGAACCGTTGCCAGTAGATCATTAGATCAGTGGCCATTTCAGGTACTAGTTTAATATCGCAGTGTGTGCTTTTCATTTGCTTATCAATATATTATTTTTATTTCATAGTTTTTTTTTTTAATTTAGAAAGAACAAATTTATTATGTGCTGTATAGCAGTAAACCATATTATATAGCATAAGATTTTGCGTTTCTTTTTCAGCTAGAACTGAGCTATCACTGGATATGTTTGCAATTGAATACAGTTTTAGTAGGAACAAAGTCAAAAATAAATAAATAAATAAATAAATAAAGTAATTAGATTCACCTTTAAGATCACACAAAAATAAAGAAATTAAAAGAGAGCCAGAACCTACTTGAAAGAAATCCATTATATGAAAAAAAAAATTACAATTGCATAGTAATCGGTCTTTATAAACCCAATATACCCAGACTTTAACACACATGTATTTCTAAATCAAGTACACAATGCTTATGAGCAAATATTGAAATAAAAGCCTTCTTATTTACCATAAAGACCCTCACCCCATTTTCTTCTTAAATGATATGAAGCATTTTTTTTTTCTTTCATTTCTCCAAAAGCCCAACAATTATCACCTTGGCAACTTGACAAGATAAAAAATATTCCAAAGTGTTAGTTATAACTAGTGTCTACACTGACAATCATAATTCTTAAGCCAATGAACTATCCCTATTCTTTCTAAGAATTTTTTCCTTCTACAACATGGTCTTGCTAAAATTTTATGATGCAAGTTCCACTGTTTGGCTAAAATTTTATAATGCAAGTTCCATTGTTTGGCTGTCTTGAAGTCCATTAGCTATCGACATAACTTCCACACACACCTTGCATCATGTCAAACCAATGCCAGTGTACAAACTTGTCGATTCTCTAGCAGCAATATATCTCATCCTTAGTAAAGTGAACATACCATGAGGATGACCCTTTCACTTTTAAATAACATTAGTTTCTCCTATTAAGAGAAAGACACCGTAAGCATCGAACTTAGAGCCTTTTGCCGATCCCGCTCCGCTCCCTCTTTACAGTTCCTTTTCATATGCCTATTTTATCCGCTCTTCGAGCGAACAACATCTTTCATGGAGTTCGTCCTCTTCCCCTTACTAGCCACCAACGCTGAAGTTAAGTTGAAGCACACCTTTTATTCTTTAGTTTTCTCTTCTAGATCTCATATAGGAGTTTTCTAGTAATGAAATGCAAAATTCAAGTTCTTGCGACATACATCAAGATCAACTTATATGCTCATAGGAAGATAGAAGAGATAAGATGAGCCTTAATACATTATCATCATCTTCAGTTTTAACCCTAGTAGTAGCCTCCTGTTTAGAGATGATGTCATTGAGAAAACTCGGGTCATTAGAGATTTTTGCACCTTTATCCATCAGCAATATGTGAAACTACTCGTTTAGGTACTACCCGTTGAGACGCCTTTCACCTACTATAACACTTCAAGCTTTTCCCAAAGCTCCCTAGCGGTCAAAATCACAAGCACATTAGAAAAAATATTCTTAGCCAAACATAAGCATCTAGCATTTGCATACTAGACTTCTCGGAATCTTTGGTTGGACCGTTGGCACTTTTATAACTAACAAACACTAGTTTCCCTAACACTAGTTTCCCTTCAAATCCTTGTGCAACCTAGGTTGTGTCAAGACATCCTTAACTTGAAATCACTGCAAGTAAAAAAAATAGACCGACCATTAAATTTCTCCACATCAAAACTCAAAGGACTTGTAAAGTTTAACATATATGTTTCATACTCTCATCTGGTGAATACCCTTATAGTTTTTTGAACTATGCTCACTAGACAAAATTCAACCTAGCTACATCACAAACCACACAAATCTCAATAATACAATTCAAAAGATCTCATAGTTAAGCTCTTTGATTCCAATTATTGTGAAATTCGACCCCTTATTCACAAAAAATAAAAAGAATTTATGTGGAAAACTCTCAAATTGTAGAAAAACCACAGCCCACAACATTGAAAGCCACTATGTGAAAAATTTACAATCATACAATAATTTCTCTCCTCGACCCCAGTACACCCACTCTTACAAAACTTTCCATTTTTCTTAGGCACACCGATTCTCACAGAAGAAAAGTTCTAGAGTCAAGTACATAAAGCTTCAAGTGTCTTTAATTAGGGTGAAATGAAACAAAAAGCCTTAAAATCCTTATAGCGAAAGATTTATTATTATTATTTTTTTGGTTTCATTTTGCCAAAAGCCAAACGCAACATTATCAGGATATGTTGTGAAATTTAGACTTAGGATTGCAGTGTTAGAATTGTGTGTGAAAAGACCACAAAGCAAAAGTCTTATTTTCACATAAATAAAGAAGGGAAAATTTTGCACTAAATAACACAATTATTTTTTCACATTTTTAGAAAATAGCACATGTTCTAATATAAAAAAAAAATAGCATGTGCCAGGAATTTTATGACAAACAAAAAAAAGTAACACATCTTTAATAAATTATTTAACATTTTAAAATTTACGCTCAAAATTTAAAATGTTAAATAATTTTTTACAATTGTGTTAAGATTTCTTTGCCATAAAATTCCTAAAGAATTCTTTTTTTTAATATTTTAAAATATGTGCTATATCTGTTTTGAAAGACCTATTTTTGCAACTCAAACAAATAGTTTTAGTGTAAATCACTCTATTTCTTTATTTGAGGTTTTACTTGTATATTTATTTGAATTTACTTATATATTTCAAAACTTCTTATATTCATTTTTTTTTTCATTGTTGGAAATTTGGAATGAAGGGGATGGCTGAAGTTGGAAAGGATCATATTATTGTTATCAATGTTGCCACATTGAGAAAGGGCTTAAATGAAAAGATGTCAGGAAACTTGTCGATGCCAAAAATGTGTAGCATCTTTAGAGTCCCAACCATACTCTCTAGGCATAGCCCACAAGCCTACTTACCCAACCAATTTTCATTTGGTCCCTTCCACCACCACAACCAAAACCTCAAAGGCTCCGAAAAAATCAAAGCCAAGTATTTGGTTGACCTTACCTCACGTCTTGAAAATCCAAATCTAAATCCAAATCCTAAAGATCGGGCCACAATCTTAGCAGAGTTAACCGAAGCTATTTGCCAGATATGGAAGGAGGCTCAAGACTACTATGCGGGGCCACTTGGCATGGATGCAACTAAATTCATTGAGGTTTTGGTGCTTGATGGTTGCTTCATTGTAGAGCTATTCCGGAAGAAAGCGTATGATAATCTCATAGAGAAAGACGACCCGATTTTCACGATGTCCTGCCTGCACCAATTTCTTTGGCACGACTTGATATTGCTGGAAAACCAAATACCTTGGGTGGTGCTTGAAATTCTGTTTGACAAGACCGTGATCGCACCCATAGATAAGAAGCCGCTTGTGCACCTCGCCATCGAATTCTTTGCCACTATTTTCTCAACCACAGCACCTCCGGTTGAGCCTCTTCTTTCTAATCCGCGCGAGAATAAACACATTCTTGACTTGTTGAGAAATTCTTTGGTTTTGTCTTCTTATGTGAGGAAAAAGAGAAGTTTTGGATGGGAGACAATGCGCTCTGCGACGACACTTAAGGAGTCAGGAATCAAATTCAAGATGCTTGAAAAATCAGAATCTGTATTAGATATTAGGTTTGACAAGAAAAAAGGCCTTTTAGAAATTCCACCACTGTTCATACATGAGACAACGGAAACCATATTTCGAAACCTCATCTGCTTGGAGCAGTGTTGCCCTAATTATGATGCCATAATAACTTCTTACGCCGTTTTGTTTGATAATCTCATCAACACAAAAGACGATGCTGAAATTCTTTGCAAGAGCAAGGCCATTCAGACATGGTTGAACATAGACGATGCAACAAAATTCATCAACAAGCTTTACATTGACACTTATGTCAAGGAAAACTATTATCTCCAACTTACCAAGGATGTCAATGAATTCTGCAAACAAAGCTGGCCTACATACCGAAGAGTGCTTATGCACGACTATTTCAAGCACCCGTGGGCGCTTATTTCGGTCATCGCTGCCTTCATCATACTCATCCTTACCTATCTCGAAACCTTGTTTTCCATCCAAAAGTGATTGATTTATCTTGACGTTTCTGCATTACAGATTGAAAGTGTGCTTCAGTGCTTCCCTCTAAACCTAGTTGTTGGTTGTTTTTTTTTTTTTTTGTTTTTTTTTTTTCAATTCACTTAAACCAAATAAAGGTTAATAAGTGTGAATGTGTGCTTCAGTGCTTCCCTCTATCCACACTTGTGAGGAACCAGAACAACAGTGTTATAATAAGAAACATACCTTTGAACATTCATCAGCACTGAATATGTCTTAAGATGGGTCATATACAAGTACTCAGTCAATTGACATCAACTTCATGACTCCGAGTAATTAATGATTTATAAATATTTGTTAAATCAAAATATTTGAGAGAGCGCCAGCTAACTATGTATTCGACAAAAGTTGTTATAACTATCGTAATTAGACTCGGTCCATATATTTAGTCTATGATTTTTAGTACTAGATTTTTATCTTTTTCTTCTTTTTTTTTTTGGGTATTATGATCAACAAGTTGCATCCTAATTATATAATCACGAGAGTACCCCAATCTGTAAGCAATGCAATAAAAACAATAAATGATTTCGATATTTGATATTTGTATCATTTTATCTTCAATTTTGAAAATTAAAACTTACCCGTTGAGGCTTTAAAAACGCATATATCTGTTGAACTTTAAAAAGTGCTCGTTCTTAGATTGTATATCACACAAATTAAACTAAGTTATACTAATTATGGTCTCGAGTTTTAAAGTTTAAGGTAAAGTAGAGAGATACCTAAGTTTACACAATAATAAAAATAAATACCCAAACTTTTGAAGTAATTGAGTAACTAGTAATTTCATTAATTGCTTGAACATTAATTACCACCAGCTACCACTACACAAGTAATTGAATCACTTGGGTATTTTGTTATATTTTTCAAAAGATTGGATATTAATTTAAATTTTGTGTTAAAAATTAGGTACTCACTGTAATTTCTCTAAAGGTTAGAAGAGTTCATATATATATATATATATATATATATATAATCATAAGACGGTGTCATTTGTAAGATTTTGTAAAGTAGAGTGCAGGTTTAATTAGTTAATATGTAGAAGTAATTGTTTTGTAGCTTTGCAGCTAGCAAGTTGGTTGCAAAGCAGAGTTGAAGAATAAATGAATGAAGTTGATATAAATTTCCGATAATACTTTTCCCGACCAAAAGGCCGTAAATTTGGTCGCTTATTAATTCAGGAACCATTACAAATGGTCGCTAATTATATGGTCGTCGATATCTCTGTTTTTTTAGTGGGCTTTATACTTTAATTATACACGTACTATGTTTTTTCTCATTGGCTTGCTCATGTTGTAAGTGAGCACAAGATAAGTTTTGAGCTAGACAACAACCACAGGAGGAAAGCAAGTGTATATAGGCCCAGTCTCGAGTGAGTTATCAAACCACAGGCAGAACTTTTGAAGAGAGTCAAAAGTTCAAAAATCTTTCGCATTTTGAATCTCGTTATATTTTTCTGTTCCTCTGAGGAAGTGAATTGACGTTAATTATTTGTCTCGGAATGCCACTTCACAATCTATGATGTTTTAAATTTTGCCTAGATTTAAATGATATGTTGCTTATGAAATTTAAAACTCTAGTTGAATCGTTACATAAATACAAATATTGAATTACTTACATAATGATAACTGGTGGTAATTGACTTATTGACCATGTTCAAGTAATTAACGAATTAGTCAATTATTTTAAAAACTTAGATATATATTTATTATTGTGTAAATTTTAAATATTTTTTTTCCTATTTCACCTCCATTCAATTAAGGAGATTCTATTACGTAATTTAATATGCGAGTTTTACAACCTTTCAAAAGTGAGAAGTTCAAACGTTTACTATATTAATTATCGAGTTTACTACATTAAATATCGAATTTAGATCTGTCAACAGTGTCTTTCCTTTCCCTCTCAAGACACATCACATTTCTTACTAAATTTTTATACCAACCTAATAACATGACATGAGGTGGTACTGTAATTGATGAATGTTCAACGCCAAATGTAAAGAGATTATGTTAAATTGACTTATCGATTAAAATATTACGCTTTTTTTTTTTTAAAAAACAAATAACCTTGTAAAATTTATAAAATGACAACGGAAGTAGAAGTTGTAAAAGATTGAGCTTGGTGCAAATTAAAAGGAAAAAAATGCGGAGAAGTTGCAAAACATTGAGCTGGAGCAAATTAAAACGAAATGAAGCCTATAATCCTTGGGCAATGATCGAACCAATTAAGGAGAATATGACTAAATCATATAGATTATGTCAACCAGATTCGCGTCAGCACTTACCAAATATATAAGGTGTCGCAACAACGCGTGAAACACATAAGAAAATTTTCAGATTTATTTGACAAGAAGATATCTAAAAATCACCACAAAATCATTGACTTTCCAGTGAAACAAAATCTATCCAGCCCATCCAATTTACTCAGCAATCTCCAATATAAGTTATAGGCAATAAGAAATAATGTGGATTAATAAAAGATTATTTTGTGAATTAAAATGCCAATAATCAAAGCACTAACCGAGATGAATTCTATATTTATTATCAATCTCTTTAAGGATGGGTCCGGCCAAATTCCATGGCATCTGCCTGATCGCTAAAAGACTCTCAAGGGGGTAGTTTGCATATTTGTTGAGAAGGGGTATTACGTTGCGGATAAGTTGACTTCTAATGTTACTCTATCTCAAGGTCAGGATTTGAGGTTTGATATTGCGAATAGTTTGGCTTCACTATTTTGTTTGTTAGTCATGTGTCATGCACTTCTTCTCCTTTCTTCAAAATTTTCTCTCTGAGTTGATTGAGAAAAAATTTTAATGAGGCACCATTCTTATGTGTAGACTTTATAGGACATTTTTTTTTTCATCTTTAGGTTAAGCTGGACTTTGCCTTAATGAGTTGTATTTATTCCGAATATTTGATTTCTTTATTGAAGATTTTGAAATATATAGCGGCAACTTAATTAGTTGGCGTACGTGCTTTCACTTTCTCATACTTGTGCCAACTTTATTTGCATACGTTCATAAAAAGGTTTAAAAAAATTCACACTCCATAAATAAGAGAAGTAATACTTTGCATTTAGTATTGGTAATTATTTGTAATTATCCCATTTAGATTCAAGTAATTGATGAATTAGTTATTTCTAAATTATTTAAAAAATAGAATATTTAATCCACACATTCAATAACGACTTTTAATACACTATACCATTTAGAAGCGAACTTCACTGGTGGATTTTTTATGTATTGCGAAACATTTTTGGATATTCAGATTTACTTTTTATTTTTTAAGACATACAATCCATTGAAAATGTAAATTTAATGATCTAAAATGAAATTTATTATATAAAAAAAAAAACAAAAACAACACTAGTGAATTCCCTGTTTTAAAATTGTTAAAATAATTTATGTATGCTTTTTCTCTTATTCGTGCCCAAGGTTGTCATTTGTGAAGACAAACAGAATTGGTTTTCCAAATTTCCAGATGTAATCTAACAATAATTAATTGGTGTTTCCAAAGTCGTCTTCACCGAATTCGGCAGTTTCAATGGTATTAGACAAGAAAAACGTGATCAGCCACCTGCTAATTTTCCTGGAACACGAAATTATCTTATTAATTTTTGTGTCGCCAAAATAACGACACTATCACATGTATCGTCAACTTCAGATTAATTTCTATTACTTGATTAATTAACATAATGAAATGACTGGTAGAAATGCCATTAGTTCAAGTGTGCTTTCTTTTCGTCTTATATTTCCTTTCTTAACTTTTGGTCTTATTTTGACGAGGTTTTCTAGTATAAGCACTTCCCAGTGCTGGTTCTCAAATAAAATCTCACAATATAATAAAATAATATGTTACTAAAAGCGTCAGTTTCTTTCACTAATTTTCATAACAAAGTACTTAAGTTTTCAAGTGATTTATATTATATTTATGAGGGACTACACAGAGTAAATGGTGCAAAGTGTGTTGATTGGGCTCAAGTAAAGTATAAATTCTCTTAAACAGAGAGCCTTTGTTTCTAAAAAGAAGGATAGAGAAATAGCCATTATTTGGTACTAAAGCAAAGTTTGATTCGGTTTTCAATTATTTGCACTTTATTCTATGAGTAAAGACAGTGATCTCTTCAAATTATGTTCCCATGCCAAGTATATATATACATATATATGTATAGATGTAACAGAGATCTTCTTTATCATTACTTGGATGACATAAGAAGCACTGCATATGTAGAAGTGATTTCTCCAGAGAACCGTTGCCAGTGGATCAGTAGATCAGTGGCCATTTCAGGTACTAGTTTTATATCGCATGTGTACCTTCTATTTGCTTATTATTATGTTATTTTTATTTCATAGTTTTTTTTTTTTTATAAAAAGAACAAATTTATTATGTGCTATATATAGCAGTAAATCATATCATATAGCATAAGATTTTACATTTCTTTTTCAGCTAGAACGGAGAAAGGCTATCACTGGATATGTTTGCAATTGAATACATTGTTAGTAGAAACAAAGTCCAACAAAAAATAAAGGAACAAAATACATTAATTACATTCACCCTTAAATCATACAAAAATAAAGAAATTAAAAGAGAGCCAGAACAATCACAACCCACTTGAAAGAAATCCATTATGTGAAAGAGAAAAAAAAAAAAAAAACTCATTGGACTTGTAAAGATTTACATATATGTTTCACACTCTTTTCTTGGTGAATAGCCATATAGTTTTGCTAACTATGCTCGCTAAACAAACTTCAACCTAGCTGCACCACAAACCACGCAATAATCTCAGGAATACAATTCAAGAGATCTCATAATTATGCTCTTTGATACCAATTAGTGGGAAATTCGTCCCCTTATTTACAAAAAAAAAAAAAGGAAAAAAAAAAGAAAGAAGATTTTACGTATAGAACTCTCAAATCATAGAAAAACTACAGCTCACAACATAGAAATCCACCATGTGATAAAATTTTAATCATATAATAATTTCTCTCATCAATCCCAGTACACCCACTCTTACAAAACTTTCCATTTCTCTTAGGCACACCGACTCTCACATGAGAAAAGTTATAGAGTCAAGTACGTACACAAAGCTTAAAGTGTTTTTTATTGAAGTGAAATGAAACAAAAAGCCTTAAAATCCTTATATAAGCTTAAAGATCGACAACCCCATTTATTTTTCAAGCAGCGTAAGATTTTTCTTTTTTTATTTTTATTTTATTTTTCCAAAAGCCAAATACGAAATTATCACGATATGTTGTGAAATTTAGACTTAGGATTACAGTGTTAGAATTGTGTGTGAAAATACCATAGAGTAAAAGTATTTTATTTTAAAGAAAGAAGGGGAATTGCAGTAAATTATTTTTTCACATTTTAGAAAATAGCACATGTTCTAATATAAAAAAAGGGCCAGCTAAGAAATTAGTCATTTTAAAGGTAAAGTTTGAAGGATTTAACCTTAGTTTTACGAAATTAAAGATTTAGCCGTAATATACGTATAAGACAATATATTACATGTAACATTTTATGTTTCACGTACGTGTAACATATGTGTATCATATTTATGTTACAAGTGTAACATAATATGTTAAATGTAACATATTATGTTACACGTATGTTACGGATAAATCCTTAATTTCATGGAACTAGGGTTAAATCCTTAAAAATCTCTATAAAAAAATAGCATGTGTCACGAATTTTATGACCAGAAAAAAAAAACACATTTATAATAAATGTTTAAAATTTCAAAATTTACTCTTAAATAATTTAAAATGTTAAATAACTTCTTACATATGTGTTAAGATCTCTATCATAAAATTCTTAACAAATTCTTTTTTTTTTTAATATTTTAAGACATGTGCTATTTTTTTTGAAAGACCCATTTTTGCAACTCACACAATAAAGAACTAGGTAAATTTAAATTTATATAACCCTATTTCTTATTGAGATTTTAATTGTATATTTACTTGAATTTACTTATATATTTCAAAACTTCTTATATAGACGTTCTAATTTCTCTCTTCATTTTTTATTCGTTGTTGGAAATTTGGAATGAAGAAAATGGCTGAAGTTGGAAAGGATAATATTGTTATCAATGTTGCCGCATTGAGAAAGGGCTTAAGCGAAAAGATGTCAGGAAACTTGTCCATGCCAAAAATGTGTAGCATCTTTAGAGTCCCAACCATACTCTCTAGGCATAGCCCAAAAGCCTACTTACCCAACCAATTTTCATTTGGTCCCTTCCACCACCACAACCAAAACCTCAAAGGCTCCGAAAAAATCAAAGCTAAGTATTTGGTTGACCTTTCCTCACGTCTTGAAAATCCAAATCTAAATCCAAATCCTAAAGATCGGGCCACAATCTTAGCGGAGTTAACCGAAGCTATTTGCCAGATATGGAAGGAGGCTCAAGACTACTATGCGGGGCCACTTGGCATGGATGCAACTAAATTCATTGAGGTTTTGGTGCTTGATGGTTGCTTCATTGTAGAGCTATTCCGGAAGAAAGCGTATGATAATCTCATAGAGAAAGACGACCCGATTTTCACCATGTCCTGCCTGCACCAATTTCTTTGGCACGACTTGATATTGCTGGAAAACCAAATACCTTGGGTGGTGCTTGAAATTCTGTTTGACAAGACCGCGATCGCACCCATAGATAAGAAGCCGCTTGTGCACCTCGCCATCGAATTCTTTGCCAATATCTTTTCAACCACAGAACCTCCGGTTGAGCCTCTTCTTTCTAATCCGAGCGAGAATAAACACATTCTTGACTTGTTGAGAAATTCCTTGGTTTTGCCTTCTTATGTGAGTAAAAAGAGAAGTTTTGGATGGGAGACAATGCGCTCTGCGACGACACTTAAGGAGTCAGGAATCAAATTCAAGATGCTTGCCAAATCGGAATCCATATTAGATATTAAGTTTGACAAGAAAAGAGGCCTTTTAGAAATTCCACCACTGTTCATACAAGAGACTACAGAAACCATATTTCGAAACCTCATCAGCTTGGAGCAGTGTTGCCCTAATTACGATGCCATAATAACTTCTTACGCCGTTTTGCTTGACAATCTCATCAACACAAAAGACGATACTGAAATTCTTTGCAAAAGCAAGGCCATTCAGACTTGGTTGAACATAGACGATGCAACCAAATTCTTCAACAAGCTTTACATTGACACTTATGTCAAGGAAACCTATTATCTCCAACTTACCAAGGATGTCAATGAATTCTGCAAGCAACGCTGGCCTACATACCGAAGAGTGCTTATGCACGACTATTTCAAGCACCCGTGGGCGCTTATTTCCGTCATCGCTGCCTTCATCATACTCATCCTCACCTTTCTCCAAACCTTGTTTTCCATCCAAAAGTGATTGATTTGTCTTGACGTGTTGAACGGTTTTTTTTTTTTCCCCCTCTTTCTTATATACTACATGTAATTTTTTGTGTTGCCTGGTTGATGACATTTCATTTGCTTTGTTTTTGGTTATTCAAGAGTATGGGAGATTTGAAATAAAATATACTTATTTCTTGATGCTTAGGAGAAAATACTTAAAGCCTTTATTCTTTTGAACAAGAGTATAAGGAATGGAATAACAAGATTTATAATGACATGTACGCTGTATTCTTGGAGTTGGATTAATTGCTTCACTAGCGCTTATGAGTTACCCATCCATTAATCCTTTTCACTTTTGACATTCTTTTTATCTCTCCTCCAATAATTTTTTTGGACGAATTAGCAAAATAGGCCATTATATAAAATGCTTTTTAAAATTTAGCTAATGTTTCAAAAAACTAAGAAAATAGGCATAATTCAAGTACAATAAGATACATGGATGAACTTCATATATAACTACTTGATGATTATATTCTTATTAAATAAAAATATTTGTCATATCCTTAAATCACGTAAGCAGACGCCTACTTTTTATGATTTCTCATAGAAGTACTTATTAGAAATGAATGTTAGACATGTTTTGATGAGAACCATGCATGACTATATTTACTATTGGTAACGTTAATATATATATATATATTCGCATGCACTATGTTTACTATTTTATTATGGACTTTATAGAATTAAGTAAAAAAATATACATAGAAAGTCAAGAAAACCCCTAGTCACATTCTGGCGTAGGTGACATAATTTGTAACACCCTAAATAGGGGCTATTAGTTTATTAATTATATACATACATATATATATATATATATTTATTTACTATTTAAAAACTAAAATAAAATAAAAAGAAAACAATCGTGATTAGCAAAATAAGATTTCAATAAAATAGTTCTCATGGGTTTAATCCTTAAAATAGAAAATGCTAACATATTAAAATCCATAGTAGTCTAATAGCAAAATAATGTAACTACTACGTACCATGGGCTACATCTTAGTCTTTGTCAAATTAGCAACGTGTTGATTGACCCTATTGTAAAATAATCCAAATTGTCGAATTTTATTAATCGTCTTTCTGTTCAACTTGGTCCAATCGTCCACAATTGTTTTGGTAATATTGCTCATGTGGGCGTTAGGCCTTTAAGGCCAAACTCAACAACGCAAAGGCTTATTAGCCTTTTTTTTTTTTTTCAATTCACTTAAGTGTGAATGTGTACTGCTTCAGTGCTTCCGCTGTCCACACTTGTGAGGGACCAGAACAACAGTGTTATAATAAGAAACAAACCTTTGAACATTCATCAGCACTGAATATGTCTTAAGATGGGTCATACAAGTACTCAGTCAATTGACATCAACTTCATGACTCCGAGTAATTAATGATTTATAGATATTTGTTAAATCAAAATATTTGAGAGAGCGCCAGCTAACTATGTATTCGACAAAAGTTGTTATAACTATCGTAATTAGACTCGGTCCATATATTTAGTCTATGATTTTTAGTACTAGATTTTTATCTTCTTTTTTTTTTTTTGGGTATTATGATCAACAAGTTGCATCCTAATTATATAATCACGAGAGTACCCCAATCTGTAGGCAATGTAATAGAAACAATAAATAATTTTTAAATTTGATATTTATATCATTTTATCGGCAATTTTGAAAATTAAAAGGGTTTGTAGCTAAATGGCCTAATTTTAAAATCTATTTAAAAAAATATCTACAACTTTTTAAAACTAGGTGAATGATCTGTTCTTGATAAATAGACAAAATACTATGGTAAGCGGATGAAATACCAGTCATTTTTTGCTTGAATTTCGTCTACTTATCATTATAATTTATCTGTTTACCTAATTTTTTTTAGGGGTATATCAATTATTTACCATGGTAAGTGGACAAAACTCAAGCTAAAAATAGCTGGTATTTCATCCGCTTATCATAGTATTATGTCTACTTACCAAGAACGGGCTATTAACTTAATTTTAAAATGTTGTAGATATTTTTTGAATATGATTTAAAAAATAGACTACTTACCAAAATTTTTAAATTAAAACTTACCCATTGAGGCTTTCAAAACGCATATAAATCTCTTGAACTTTAAAAAGTGCTCGTTCTTAGATTGTATATCACACGAATTGAACTAAGTTATACTAATTACGGTCTCCAGTTTTAGAGTTTATAAGAGTTCATATATATATATATATAGTATTTATTTGTTATAAATTTAATCATACAAGTAGGTTTGTCGTTAGTCTACCTATAGTATGTATATAAAAATAGCATTTCATCAATCAGGTCAATTATTACTTGATACATAGTGAAATCCATATTCATGCTCAAATATAATATTCCCTTAATAAGACGGTGTCATTTGTAAGATTTTGTAAAGTTTTTATACTGAATTTAAAGTTATAGAGCATTTTTTTTAAACGTCACGCAATAAGTAAATTGACAATTTTCAAAATTGAGAGGGCAAAATAATAAGAGTGTCAAACTTTTGGAGAAATTATTTCACGAGTTTTTCCTAATTAAAACAAGAGTTTTTTAGGCATTTAACCAAACTTTTATGTAATTTTTTGGGTTTTAGCCCTAAAAAGTCGAAATTAAGGATTTAGCTATAACATGTAATATATATACGTGTAAAAGTACATGTGTTATATTTTATGTTAAATGTAACGTTACATTTAATGTTACATATATAAAATGTTACGTCTTTTGGCTTACTCCTTATTTCGTGAAACTGCAGCTAAATCCGTCAAATTTTACTTTTAAAGTGACTAATTGCTTAACTGGCCTGTAAACAATTACAAAATCACTAATTTAAAATAACGAGAGAAATTGTTGAGAAATGAAATATTGAACTATAGTATTTTATTCGTAGGTGAAGGGCATTTCCATTTGAATTAGTCTTGGCATAAGTTATACTTATGTTTTTTTTTTTTTTAATATTTGGCGAGTGAGTAACTAGAACCATCTCCTTTTGAGTGTATATAACATATGATATAGCAAGCAAAGTATGGTATAGCAAGCAAAAGTGTTGGCCAAACACAACTGCCTTTGCTTGCATCCTAAGAAGGAGAAGAGATGGGAATCTCCTCTGCCATTCGTTTCTTGTTTCTGATCGTTCTCCTCGTCGCAGCCAACATCTTCAACGGTCCATACGGTCTTGCCCACGGAGGTGTGTGAAGATATTTGCGTTAAAAATTGAATATTCACTGTAATCTTCGAAAGTAAAAATTACAAAAAAAATAATAAAAATCTTCAGTATTATCAGAATTAACTTTTTAAAGAAGTGAAGTCTATTCAATTTAAAAAGAAAAGTGAGTTCTTCTAATTTTGTTTTTATCTTTTCATGAATTGATAATTTTTTTATTGGAAAAAAAATAGCGTTGGCTAATTGAGTTTAAATGGGAAGTTGTGCAGATCCGAGGAGTCGTAAATTGGGCAGAGAACCACCGCCAACTGTTCTATCTTCTCCTGTCAATGGAGTAACACACCAATATAAATACGTACCACCTACACCTACTAACTTGTGGCACCCACGTACTTAACAACGTATTTAACGTTATAATCTATCTAGTTAAGCAAATGAGCGCTAATTCCATTCATGTCATTCTTATAAACGTAATACAAAACGCGGAAGCAAACCTATTTTTCAATATAAGCTGTGTAAAAAGTACCAAAAATATAAAGCTGTATATTTTATAAAACAAAAGTAAGCAAATTTCAAACCACATTCTACTTAAAACAGCATACACACAGCATAATATAACTAGATTCTCAAAAAAATTATACTACACGATCTTCCTTTCTTGGCATATGAACATTCTGAAGGCAAACGGGCGGCAATTTCAACCAACTCCTACTGCTCAAGAGATTCATTATCTACATCACAAAAAACTATATGAGCTAACGCTCAGTAAGTAGAAACTTTCATTTTAGAAAATAATAAAACACATAAAAGATTCATTTTTGTTATTGTACTCATTTTCTTAGCATAAAACATCAATCTTTTCATCAATTATTTGGGCCCCATTTAAGTATAAATCTCAGCTTAACATCCGATAGACCGTGAGTTTTCGGAACCTGTTCTGTACTGGCCAGAATTTATGAAAGTTCATCCCTCTTAGAAACCTCATGCCAAGAGGAATTCACCTTCCCTTTACAAGAGTTGTGGCTACCCTGTCTTGGCTTTTACACCTCAAGAGATTTGACCACCATGATTGGGTCCGCCGGTCCCCCGCGTCCCTTGCCTACCCAGATATCAAACCAAAACTGATACTTACATTTTAAGTGTCAAAACAAGAGTACAATAACCTTTCTTTTTCTATCTTGAAACCATATTCATGAGCCACACAATCACAATCTATCACATAGTTCATTCAAGCACATAACAAGTATTATTGCTTCCTGTGATGGTTTTGAAAAAGTAAGATTTCTACTTACCTCTTAGCGATCAATAGGCTAGTGTAGAGGATCGATATCCTTGCCCAAGCAATTGATGTGCTTTTCAACTTCACAATGCCAGACAATTTACTTTTATAACGTTAGAATTTAATTATAACACTAGTATTGAAAAAATAATCTTACTTGAAATTTTTACGACACTATTATTGTATTTTATTTTATTTTATTTTTACCTAACAATCTCAATTTTTCATAACACATAGCAAGATAGTAATCCACTTTACAAGTCTAAATATACAAAACAATGACTATTTTTATAAAATTCTAATCATAGACAAATATTAGGGCAAAACCCTAATCACTTAATTCCAAGCTTAATATATACTAAACTAAATATAAAACATGATTAAAACATGATTTTTACTCCAAAAGCTAAAAGAAAATTCAATTAGGCATATTTAGGGTTTGATATTGAAATCTAATTTTTGTCCCAAAAGTAAATTTAAAGAAGTTTTTAACTTACCTAAATTATCAAACTAAATCCTCTGCTTGAAAACTTGTAATTGAAGAGGATTAAGTTTAGATGGAAGGATGATTTTCGATATTCGCTTCGACTGCTATTTCTTTCGCTTCGACTCTGCCTTTCTATCGTTCTCTTCTTTTCCCCTCTTTTTTTTTTTTTTATATTCGGTGATGTAGGTATAATTAACAACCAAAGAACTTTAAATGGATATATATATATAAGTATTTTGCCGACTTAAACCTATTGTCGTTAAAATTGAATTATGGGCCCTTTATTTTTTTTTATAAGAAATGGGCTGGTTTTGGGCTTTAATAATGGGCTGGACTTGAAGATGGGCTTGGGCTTTGGGTTTTTGGGATTGGGCTTTGGGATATACGTGAGTTGTTTGCTTTTTTTTTTTTTTTTTTCTGCTTGTTCGCTGCCTTTCTTTTTTTTTTTTTTTTTTAACAAAAACTTATAAAAGACATATTACTATAATTATACCAAATAACATAATAATATGCACAAATAAATGCATAAGATATACTAATTATAACTATCACATAGTCAATTTATACAATTTTAGACAAGTATCTCACATAGTAAATTTTTACAATTTTAGACAAGTATCATGCTTTATTATTTTTACTATTATTACTAGTTACTAATTCATTTCATTTCAATTTTTTTTATAGTCTTTACACATCAATTCTTCGGCATTGGATATCGCACCCTACACTGCAAAACACTTGAATTACATTAACTTTCAATTAAATTTACTATTGCATAAAATATTAATTTAAGTCATTTAAGCAAATATTTTATATAACCAACTAAGCATCCTAATTAGTCCTATTTATTTATTATTTATTAGTATTATTTTAAAGGGCATTACAATTTCCTCCCTCCTTATAAAATTTCGACCTCGAAATTTGACATACCGAAAAGGTGTGGATATTTGTTCCTAATCTCTTCTTCTCTTTCCCATGTAGCTTCCCCGATTGAGTGATTTCTCCACAACACTTTCACTAGCGAAATCTTCTTTGTCCTTAGCTCTTTTTCCTTCTTATCAAGGATCTGTACGGGTTGTTCTTCATATGCTAGATCAGGACTCAAATCCAAAGGCTCATACTTGAGAACATGAGAAATGTCTGATACATACTTTCTCAGCATAGACACATGAAAAACATTGTGAACGTTGGACAATTCTGGAGGAAGGGCTAATCTGTAAGCTACGTCTCCAATTTTCTCAAGAATTTCAAAGGGTCCAATAAACCTTTGATTGAGTTTTCCTTTCTTTCCAAATCTCATCACACCTTTCATTGGAGCTATTTTGAGAAAAACATGATCTCCGACATTGAATTCTAGTCTCCGTCTTCTTTTATCTGCGTAACTTTTCTGTCTACTTTGCGCTGTTTTCATTCTTTGATGAATTTTCTCCACCACTTCAGCTGTTTGCTGGACAAGTTCTGGGCCTATCAGCTTTCTTTCACCAACTTCATCCCAGTGAACTGGAGATCTACATTTCCTTCCGTAAAGCGCTTCATAAGGTGCCATTCCAATAGTCGTCTGGTAACTATTGTTATAGGTAAATTCTGCCAAGGCTAAATACTTATCCCAACTTCCTTTAAAGTCAAGTACACAAGCCCTAAGCATGTCTTCAAGAATCTGGATTACTCTTTCAGTCTGACCATCACTCTGGGGATGATAAGCTGTACTGAAGGCTAATTTAGTTCCCATGGCTCTATGCAAACTAGTCCAGAAAGCAGACGTAAACTTGGGGTCTCTGTCTGAAACTATAGCATTTGGAACACCATGCAGTCTAACAATCTCTTGGACATATAGTTGTGCATATTGATCCATAGTGTAAGTGGATTTCACAGGCAGGAAATGTGCAGATTTAGTGAGTCTATCCACAATTACCCATATGGAATCAAAACCCTTTAGAACTCTAGGAAGACCAACTATAAAGTCCATAGAGATATGCTCCCATTTCCATTCTGGAACTAACAGTGGAGTTAATAAGCCGGCTGGCCTCTGATGTTCTGCTTTGACTTGCTGACAAGTTAGGCATTGAGCAACAAATTCTGCTACATTCTTCTTCATATTTTGCCACCAGTAATGCTTCTTAAGGTCTCTATACATTTTCGTGCTTCCAGGGTGAATTGAATAGGGAGTTGAATGTGCTTCAGCCAAGATATCTCTCTTTATTCCTTCATTTTCAGGTACACATAATCTACCTCGGTACCTCAAGCTTCCGTCATCAGAAATATGAAAGTCAGTGGTCTTTCCTTTCTGGATCTCATCCTTCTTTTCCTTTAGAAATTCATCGACTGTTTGGCCTTTCACAATTCTTTCCATCAAGGTAGGTTGCACTACAAGCGCTGATAGTCTGGCTATTTCTCCTCTTGGCACAATCTCAATTTCTAATCTTTGCAAATCCAACAATATTGACTTCGGAATGATTCGCAAAGCTGAAACTGATGATTTTCTACTTAAAGCATCAGCAACAACATTGGCTTTACCAGGATGGTAATTGATAGCACAATCATAATCCTTAACCAATTCCAACCATCTGCGCTGCCTCATATTCAATTCTTTCTGTGTGAAAATGTACTTCAAACTCTTGTGATCAGTGAAAATCTCACACTTCTCGCCATAAAGATAATGTCTCCATATTTTTAAAGCAAAAACAACTGCAGCAAGCTCTAAATCATGGGTAGGATAATTCTTTTCATATTCTTTTAATTGTCTAGAGGCATACGCTACAACCTTTCCATGTTGCATCAGAACACAGCCAAGACCATTCTTAGATGCATCACTGTAAACTACAAATCCCCCTGACCCAGATGGTATGGTGAGTACGGGTGCCGTCACTAACCTCCGTTTTAATTCTTGAAAGCTTTTCTCACAAGCATTATTCCACTGAAACTTTACATTTTTCCTTGTTAACATAGTCAAAGAAGAGGCTATTTTAGAAAAACCTTCGACAAATCTTCGGTAATATCCAGCAAGGCCTAAGAAACTCCTCACTTCATGAACGTTAGTTGGTCTAGGCCAATCACTTACTGCCTCTATCTTTCCAGGGTCCACTGAAATACCTTTCTTAGTAATTACATGCCCCAAGAATGCCACTTGCTCAAGCCAAAATTCACATTTCTTGAATTTGGCATATAGGCGATTTTTCCTAAGCGTTTGCAAGACTATTCTCAAGTGCTCATCGTTTTCTTCTTTAGATCGAGAATAGACTAGAATATCATCGATGAATACAATTACAAACTGATCCAGAAAGTTCTTGAAGACTCTGTTCATCATATCCATAAAGGCCGCAGGTGCGTTTGTTAAACCAAACGGCATAACCAGAAATTCATAGTGTCCGTATCTGGTTCTAAAAGCCGTCTTGTGTATGTCTTCCTTCTTTATCTTCAACTGATGATACCCGGATCTCAGATCAATCTTCGAAAATACAGAAGCTCCTTGAAGCTGATCAAAAAGATCGTCTATTCTAGGCAAAGGGTATTTATTTTTAATAGTCACCTTATTGAGCTCCCTATAATCAATGCAAAGCCTGAGAGTACCATCCTTTTTCTTTACAAACAATACAGGTGCACCCCATGGGGAAAAACTCGGCCTAATAAAATCCTTCTCCAACAATTCTTGCAGTTGGACTTTTAACTCCTTCAATTCAGATGGCGCCATTCGGTATGGAGCTTTTGAAATTGGAGCTGTACCAGGGAGTAGATCAATAACAAACTCTATTTCTCTATCCGGCGGTAAACCGGGTAAATCTTCAGGAAATACATCCAGAAATTCGTTCACCACCGGTATATCTTCTGGTTTTGACTTTTGCTTGATTGTGGTATCCACAACACAAGCTAAGTAAGCAACACAACCTTTATTGATCATCTTCATAGCCTTCATTGCTGAAATTATAGGACATGTCTTCTTTTCGGAACTACTACGAAACACAAATTCCTCCTGCCCAGGTGGATGGAATCGAACTATTTTCTACTTACAGTCTATGGTGGCGCAGTATTTAGCTAACCAATCCATTCCTAAAATTACTTGAAAATCTTTCATTTCAAGCACTATTAAATCTGCATAAAGTACTGCTCCATCTATTTGAATCTGACAAGCTCTAATCATCTGATCTGAATTTAACACATCTCCAGAAGGAACTAAAACATTATACTCATCTTTTAATCTCTCAGATGGTATGCCCAGTTTTCTTACAAAAGGTTGTGATATAAAAGAGTGAGTAGCTCCTGAATCTATCAACACATTTGCTAATTTACCCTGAATAAGAATATTACCTGAAACAACTGTTGGATTGGTTTCAGCTTCTTCACGAGTCATTGCAAAAACACGCCCCGGAACCTTCTTTTGCTCCTCTTGAAGCGTAGGGCAATCCTTCACATAATGTCCCAGTTTCCCACATTTGAAACATAGATTTGTACCCATGAAACACTTCCCCAAGTGGTTCTTCTGACAAGTTGGGCATTTAGGTTTCTCTGGTGCTGGAGCAGTTGTGAACCTAGGACGTTTGTTTTCTTGCTTTTGCTCTCCCTTCTTCTTATCAAACGGTCTCCATTGTCCTGGATTTCTTGGGGTAAAAGCGGGTCTCTTTAACTCCTTCCGCTTCTCAATATTCTTCTCGTCTAGCTCTGCTAACAGGGCTTTATCAACCACTTTGTTGAACTCCGTTGCCTCGGACATGCGGACATCCCTTTTTATTTATGGAATTAATCCACTCAGAAAACGGTTCATTTTTTCTGCTTGACCATTGGCAATAAAAGGGACAAACCGACAAAGAGATTCAAATTTTCTTACGTAGTCACTGACTGACATTCCTTCCTGTCTCAAATTGAAGAACTGTGAGACTTTCTCAGCTTTAGTATCAGCAGTGAAATACTTGTCGTAAAAGACTGTTTTGAACCTTTCCCATGTAAGTTGCTCACCCGCCACAGCTACTTGAGTTACCTCCCACCAAATTCTAGCATCATTCTTCAGCATATATACCGCACACGAAACTTTATCAGCATCACCGAGCCTCATATAATTAAATATGCACTCAAGTGATTTTATCCATTCTTCAGCTACCATCGGATCCGTCTCTCCATTAAACTCCTTCGGATGTAGCTTCATAAACTTCTCACAAATGGTAGCATTTTCGGGAACTTGTGGCGGTGGTGGTTGGTTTTGATTGTTCCTTTGCTCTATCAGGCGGTCTATCTGTCCAGCTTGTCTCTCGACCAAACCAGTGAGATTCGTCAAGATCTGATTCATATCTACAGCCGGAGCTGGGGCTGGAGCTGGAGCTGGATCTGGTTGTTGAGCTGGCTCCCCCAGAGCATTCAAGTTTCTCCTTCGAGGAGGCATTTTCCCTATCTCTTGTAAAAATTTCCATATCCAACCTTTTTGAACTAATGCTTAAATAAAAGAGTTTTTAGCACTGGTGCCCCCTGACCTTTGCGGGGTATGGCAAGTTGCACCCTAATCTTTTATTTGTGACCTTTAACCCCCCGTGTTCGTAATCCTTGGCATTTCGTTACAAATCGATAACGCCTGTTTTATTTTGGACAGAATTTCACGTCCATGCGCCCCGCACGTGATAGTAAGAGGGCATTTAAGTCATTGAACTTGGACAGTGTGTTTTGCTTCCAACAAAAAAGATGAAGCTAAAAAAAAAAGAAAAAAAATAAAAACAGAAACTCTTCTTTCTCTCTGTTTCTCTTCAAATTTTTGGTGTTGAAAGTTTGAGACTTTTTCTTTCATTGGGTTTGAAAGGTTGATTTTTTTGTTGGGGTGTGTTTTGGTTCCAACAGAGAAGACGAAGCTTATAAAAAAAAACACAAACAAACAGAAACCCATCTCTCTCTCTCTCTTCACATTTTTTGTGCTGAAAGTTTCAGACTTTTCTTCCCCCAAACCCTCTCTCTCCTCCAAATGCTCTCTCTCTCCTCTCCACTTCTCTTTCCCCAAACCCTCTCTCTCCTCCCACCGCCGCGTGCTTTCTCTACTCCGCCGCCGGAGCCGGAGCCCGCTTGTTTTTTGTATCTTTCAATTTTGCTTGTCCAGTTTTTAGTTATTTTGTCTTTTCTTGCTAACATACATTCACGTATTTGAGTCTTGTCCTCCTTACTTGAAAACCTGTTTGATCAATCATGAAGTTGTGGTAGTATTGGCAGTCTCTGTCTAGTTCCGGACTAGTTTATTGTTTTATACTTGATGGTATATTTTTCTTATCAAATTTACTGTACAGCTTGTATACAGTGGTAGTTGTAATGAAAACACTAATAATATACTTACGTTTAAGGAAAACCTTTGATATCTCTGTTTTAACTTCTTTATCAGCGAACAGAACAAAGGTTTAAAAGTTGCCAATTTTATTGTTTTAGGTTCCAAGTACCGAGATATTCTACAGTTTGAATGCAACCATAGTCGGCTTGGCTGGCCCTCGACGCAGCTCAGCCGTACGACTACGAGACCAAGCTCGACGCCGAGTTCCACTGGGCTTCGCCGATGCTCAAGATCGCCATCATCGGGTTCGGAAACTTCGGGCAGTTCCTGGCAAAGGCCTTCGTCCGGCAGGGCCACGAGGTCCTCGCCATCCCGCCTCGCCGGAGGCGTCGCCTTCTTCTCCGCGCCGATGACCTCTGCGAGGAGCACCCGGACGTCATCCTCCTCTGCACCTCCATAATCTCCACCGAGGACGGCGTCGCGGGGTCTCGGGGAGTCACAGCGGCAGAGTTTGTGCGAGGACGGCGTCGTGGGGCCGCAGGTCTCAGGGGAGAAAAAGAAAGAGGGGAGAAAAAGAAAGAAGTTGAGGGAAAAGAAAAAAAAAAGTGTTGCAAATGACATCAGAGAAAGAAAAAAAAAGAAGAAAAGATCGGGGAAGAGGAAGAAGAAGTAAAAGTAAAGGGAGGAAGAAGATGGTTAATAAAATGACTGAAATACCCTTAATATTGAGTCACGTGATCTACACATGTCAAATTCCGTCTAATTTTTTAACAGAAGTTATCAATTTGTAGTGATTTGTCAAGACTTTTAAAATCAGGGTGTAAAATGCCACAAATAAAAGATTAAGGGGCAAGTTGCCATACCCCGTAAAGTTCAGGGGGCACCAGTGCTAAAAACTCTAAATAAAATGTCAAATTTAATTTAATCTACTTGATAAACAAATAAAGAGAACATATCACATGCATATCACTTTCCTTCTCTTCTATTCTAAAAAAAAAAAATGACACACAACCTATTTGTTGATTGAATTGCTGCCTTGGAATGTTCATATGCCTTCAATGTCTTCAGAAACGCTTCAAACCCTTGCTCTGATACCAAACTGTGGCACCCACGTACTTAACAACGTATTTAACGTTATAATCTATCTAGTTAAGCAAATGAGCGCTAATTCCATTCATGTCATTCTTATAAACGTAATACAAAACGCGGAAGCAAACCTATTTTTCAATATAAGCTGTGTAAAAAGTACCAAAAATATAAAGCTGTATATTTTACAAAACAAAAGTAAGCAAATTTCAAACCACATTCTACTTAAAACAGCATACACACAGCATAATATAACTAGATTCTCAAAAAATTATACTACACGATCTTCCTTTCTTGGCATATGAACATTCTGAAGGCAAACGGGCGGCAATTTCAACCAACTCCTACTGCTCAAGAGATTCATTATCTGCATCACAAGAAACTATATGAGCTAACGCTCAGTAAGTAGAAACTTTCATTTTAGAAAATAATAAAACACATAAAAGATTCATTTTTGTTATTGTACTCATTTTCTTAGCATAAAACATCAATCTTTTCATCAATTATTTGGGGCCCATTTAAGTATAAATCTCAGCTTAACATCCGATAGGCCGTGAGTTTTCGGAACCTGTTCTGTACTGGCCAGAATTTATGAAAGTTCATCCCTCTTAGAAACCTCATGCCAAGAGGAATTCACCTTCCCTTTACAAGAGTTGTGGCTACCCTGTCTTGGCTTTTACACCTCAAGGGATTTGACCACCATGATTGGGTCCGCCGGTCCCCCGCGTCCCTTGCCTACCCAGATATCAAACCAAAACTGATACTTACATTTTAAGTGTCAAAACAAGAGTACAATAACCTTTCTTTTTCTATCTTGAAACCATATTCATGAGCCACACAATCACAATCTATCACATAGTTCATTCAAGCACATAGAGCAAATAACAAGTATTATTGCTTCCTGTGATGGTTTTGAAAAAGTAAGATTTCTACTTACCTCTTAGCGATCAATAGGCTAGTGTAGAGGATCGATATCCTTGCCCAAGCAATTGATGTGCTTTTCAACTTCACAATGCCAGACAATTTACTTTTATAACGTTAGAATTTAATTATAACACTAGTATTGGAAAAATAATCTTACTTGAAATTTTTACGACACTATTATTGTATTTTATTTTATTTTATTTTTACCTAACAATCTCAATTTTTCATAACACATAGCAAGATAGTAATCCACTTTACAAGTCTAAATATACAAAACAATGACTATTTTTATAAAATTCTAATCATAGACAAATATTAGGGCAAAACCCTAATCACTTAATTCCAAGCTTAATATATACTAAACTAAATATAAAACATGATTAAAACATGATTTTTACTCCAAAAGTTAAAAGAAAATTCAATTAGGCATATTTAGGGTTTGATATTGAAATTTAATTTTTGTCCCAAAAGTAAATTTAAAGAAGTTTTTAACTTACCTAAATTATCAAACTAAATCCTCTGCTTGAAAACTTATAATTGAAGAGGATTAAGTTTAGATGGAAGGATGATTTTCGATATTCGCTTCGACTGCTATTTCTTTCGCTTCGACTCTGCCTTTCTATCGTTCTCTTCTTTTCCCCTCTTTTTTTTTTTTTATATTCGGTGATGTAGGTATAATTAACAACCAAAGAACTTTAAATGGATATATATATATAAGTATTTTGCCGACTTAAACCTATTGTCGTTAAAATTGAATTATGGGCCCTTTATTTTTTTTTATAAGAAATGGGCTGGTTTTGGGCTTTAATAATGGGCTGGACTTGAAGATGGGCTTGGGCTTTGGGTTTTTGGGATTGGGCTTTGGGATATACGTGAGTTGTTTGCTTTTTTTTTTTTTTTTTCTGCTTGTTCGCTGCCTTTCTTTTTTTTTTTTTTTTTTTTAACAAAAACTTATAAAAGACATATTACTATAATTATACCAAATAACATAATAATATGCACAAATAAATGCATAAGATATACTAATTATAACTATCACATAGTCAATTTATACAATTTTAGACAAGTATCTCACATAGTAAATTTTTACAATTTTAGACAAGTATCATGCTTTATTATTTTTACTATTATTACTAGTTACTAATTCATTTCATTTCATTTTTTTTTAGTCTTTACACATCAATTCTTCGGCATTGGATATCGCACCCTACACTGCAAAACACTTGAATTACATTAACTTTCAATTAAATTTACTATTGCATAAAATATTAATTTAAGTCATTTAAGCAAATATTTTATATAACCAACTAAGCATCCTAATTAGTCCTATTTATTTATTATTTATTAGTATTATTTTAAAGGGCATTACATAACTGATCATTCTTGTATGGATACTATAAATATGTACGTCTCTTGCAATTTGTTGGCGAATTCTAAATTAGCTTTGTATTTCGGAATCACATTTCTTAGTGCCTCTTTCGTGATCTCCTATTTTTCTGTCTTTTAATTTAGTTTTGATGTATAATAATGTATTGATTTGCTCTAAATAAAATAGTCGTTGAGACTTATACCATGATCCATGATCTTTAAGTAAAATAATTGTGAAAACTACAAGAATATCTCCTCTTCTTCTTTTTATAAAAAAAATATAAAAAAAAATCTAATTGTACTAAAGGTTATCCTAGATAAATTTCGGTTGTTATAAGTTTACTTTCAACCGTAATATAAACATCTTTAACTTGATTATTACGGTATTCAAGAATTTCTTTATTTGACAATACTATTACGTACGTTGTGTGAACTGAGGTACTAGTTTGAACTTCGCATTTGACGCAATCACAAACGTAGTTAGGCAACGACAATATTCATGGAAATCACTAGTCAGCAAAAAAGAAACAAATAAAGAAAAAGAACGTTTTCAACGGTCAACATTAATATTCTATTTCTGTTATATTACATTGTCTTATTCATTAATAGTAATCTTAAAGAAAATACGCAAGGAGACTTAATTTGGTCAGAAATATTACGAACGAACAGAAATTTCTGAGAAATTGTGTCCTCAAACATGCGCCAAAATTGAATAGAAAACACCGTCACTAGTAAAATTTCAACAAAATGTTTCTCAGAAGCATTTTTTTTTTTAAAGATTTTGAGAACTCATGAGATAAACACTCTAATGAAGGGGACATAATACTTAGTTTCTAACACATAATTTAAATAAATACGTGATATTTTAGAAACTATAATAAGATATTCTAAAATTTAATTACTTATTTAATAGTAGTTGGCAGTAATTGATTAAGTGGTGGCAAATATATGCAAATTGATGAATTGACTACATATTCAATTACTTTTAAAAACTGAGTATTTTTAGTAATGTAAATTTTGAATATTTACATCCTTCATTATATATATATTGACTTTTCCTAAAAATAAATGTAATGTTTTGGGACTTTTCTTATGACTTGTTTACTTCGCTAAACAAATATATATTGCTCCTGACTTAAAAGTCTAGTTCTTCCCCAAACAATTAATTAGTTTATTTCAAATGACACGGTTTTCCGTTGAAATTTTGTTATAGTGGAATTGCCGTAAGAAGACCGCACGAGAAATTTCTATTTGATTAAAGTATTGGTTTTCCACACTAATAGAACAGAGTAGAGATTTCTCGATGAGTACGTTATATATAGTGTTCAAATTCAGTACATTAGGCTACAAGCACTTAAAGAATTAAAAATCATTATAGGAGATTAATATTGAACAACATCAAATGGCTCTCTCTTCTTCTCTTCGATTCCTAGCGATGATTGCTCTTTTTGCTGCCATTTTTGCCCTGCAGCTCTACATGGTCCCCGCAGGTTTCGACAATATACACTATTATTTATTTCTTTGATTAACGAAAAGTTATTTGTTTATATAACGGCAAAAAGCAAATTAAATCACATGGAAAGAGGGAAAAACGAAATATTGAAAGCATAAGTAGTGTTAGTGTCATAATTTGGTAAACAGACTTTGATTAATTAGTTGGATTTTTTATTGCTTGTTTTAACTTATAGGCGAGGGTAAATTAGCTATATATGCGTATATTATATATGTTGTTTTAAATAATCTGGTTATAATTTTTTTTTTTTTCAGAGCTGGAAACCCGGAAACTGCAAGGCAATCGAAGCCCTCTGCTTCGTGTACCTCCGGCTCCATTACCAGTGGTGCGATCGCCAAGTGTGCGTTTTTAATTAGTTAATATGGATTAGTAATTGCTTTGTACCTTTGCAGCTAGCAAGTTGGTTGCAAAGCATAGTTGAGTAATAAACGAACTTGATATGAATTTCCAAATTGAAAGTTGAGGTTTACTTGTTAATCTTGTTAAGCTGTTTTAGGTGTCTAAGATTACAATAAGAAGTACGAACTATGGAGCAAATCCATGAGCGGATTTATTGTGGAATTTGCGGATCAAGGGATTACTAGTTAAATACTTTTAACATGTACTTTCCCGTTCTCAAAATGTCTCGCTAAACAGTCTATTTTTATACGAAAACTAGTCCAAAGCCATGTGCAAACACATGTAACCAAATAAGCATGTCATGCGGTAAATAAATAAAGGATTATGTGTAGTTTAGGGATTTCCATCCTAAAACGCTATCGTTTCAATTGGAAATCCAGGGCAGGATCGTAATTTCTTAGAGAGTTTATGACAACTTGGAAGAGAGTAGATGCGCAAAGGTTGGCTGACGTGGATCTGTAAAAGGCTAAGGGTTACGGATCTTCAAGTGCGCAATACAGAGATACAAATTTGGCCAATCAACCAATCAATTTCTTACTTAGCAAAAAAAAAACCAATCAATTTCTTAGCAAAAAAAGAAAAAATCAATCAATTTGGACAGACACGTGGATTAGTGGACACACGCATATGGCACGTGAGGATAAGAGAAACACGGGAATCAGACCCCCTAGTGAAATACAAACAGACGAAGGATTAGGAAATGTATAAATAAAGAACGTTGGAGAGATGAATTGTAACTTTTCACTCATCATTTAGCAATCTTAGGAATATATTTATAGAGAGATAGAATGTATAAAGAGAATTGTTTCGTCTAAGTAAGAACTAGTTCTAAAAAGCGAATCAAGCATTGTACAATTAATTATTTCGTCAAGTTTTGGCACAAACATATTACTAAACATTTAATGAATATTTGTATAATTTTTATATAAAAAATAAATAAATATCATGAAAATTTTTTGGTTATTAATAAAAGGGGAATTTTGAGGAATGCTGATATTTTGCACATTAATAATTTATGTCATTTTGTATTACACTTTTAGTTTATGCTATAATTTTACAGTACAAGCATAGAATATATAAACAAATGGAGCATACTACTTAGGGTATAGATTATTAAATTGTGTTTAGAATGACCATATTTTGTAATTAATTGTGATATATAATCAGGTATTGATTTGCACTAAATAAAATAGATACTAAATAGTTGAGACTTATACCATGATCTATTCTTGTGAAAAATAATTATGAAAACTACAAGAATATCTCCTCTTACAGGCCACCATAATAAAAATCCACTATATGAATTTTTTTTATAATCACACAATAATCTCTCTTCCCGTTTACGCTCGCACTCTTACAAAACTCTCTCTACCTCATACCCTCTTATCAATCCTTCAGAGTTTAGTCAATATGGGATTTATAGGTTCAAAGAAATCACTAATCAACAAAAAGAGAAACAAATGAAGAAAAGAACGTATTCAACTGTCAACATTAATATTTTATTTCTGTTTTATTATGTTGTCTCATTCATTGATAGTAATCTTAAAGAAGATATGCAAGGGTTTTCAATATGGTCAGAAATATTGCGAACGAACAGAAATTTCTAAGAAATTGTGTCCTCGAACATGCGCTAAAACTTAATAGAAAACATGGACACCAGTCACATAGTAAAATTTCTAACAAAAATATTTCTCATAGGCATTTTTTTTAAAGATTTTGTAAACTCATTAGATAAATACGATATTCTTGAAAATTGTCACTAAGAAATTATAGAAAATACTCTGTCTTAACGCTTAATTTAAAAAAATAAAAAAAATTAAATAAATAGTCATTTTCTTAAATGATATTTTAAAAAAATAGTCAATATTTTAATTAATATGGGAATTAACCATTCTTTTAACTAAATGGTCAGTTAGGTAAATAACCATTTTGGAGTGTGTGTTTTTAAGAAATAGCCACAGTTTCAAAAAATTTGAAAATTAGCCATAAAACATGTAAGAAATTTCTAAGAATAACAAAAATACACATAAAATTACTGTCAAAAATTTCTGATACTAGTAAAAAATATTGTCAGAAATTTCTAACATGGCTAGTTTTTAAATTTTTTTAAAACTGTGGCTATTTTTTAAAATTATTTTGTAAACAGTGGCTATTTTCTTAAAATTTTCTTAACTAAATTATAATGTATTTTTACTTTTATATATTTAATTATTTTATGCATTAGTGGGTAATAACTTAATTTTTAATGTTGGTCAATTGTTTGAAACATAGACTAGAAAAATAACCAAATGCCAAATAGTCTCTTTAGATAAATATCTAATCTTTTCAAAATATAACAAAGTAATCGAAAAATTAATTAATTACTTGGTGGTAACAAGTGGTAATCAATTAGATCCTGAGAAACATATTTACAAATTGATAAACTGCGTATTTATTGATTTTTATGAAAATGTGAGGTTTTTTTTTTTTTTTTGGTGAAGTGAGAAAATACTCAAAATTTATATAACAATAAAAATAAATACCTAAACTTCTGAAGTAATTGAGTTTCTAGTCAATTCGTTAATTACTTGCACATGTTTTTGGTAACTAAGTTAATTACCACCACTTATCACTATGTAAGTAATTGAATTATTTGAGTAGTTGGTTATATTTTTTTTTAAAAGATTGGATAATAACTTACATTAAGTTTTAAAAATTGGGCATTCACTATAATTTCTCTCTTTTTTTTTTTTTATTGAAGTGTAAATTTTGAATCCTTTCCAAATCTATTGGCTTTTCTTAAACACAAAGGTGATTTCTTGGGCACGTCTCGTACTTGTTTACTTTGCTAAACAAATATCCATTGGTCTTGGCTTAAAAAATAAAGGGTTTTTTTACCTATAGCCCCTCAACTTATTGAGTTTCTACACTTTGGCACCTCTTCTTTTTTTTTTGGCATTAACTCCCCTGAATTTAAAAATCGTTGCATTTAACCTCAAATTGAAAACTTCCGTCCAAAATTGGACGGAATATGCCCCCAATTAAGCTATCACGTGTGAATCACGTGCCAAATTCCGTCAAAATTTGGACGGAAGTTTTCAATTTGGGGTCAATTGCAACGATTTTAAAATTCAAGGGGGTAAATGCCAAAAAAAAAAAGAAGGGGTGCCAAAGTGTACAAACCCGACTAGTTGAGGGGCCACAGGTGCAAAAAACCCAAAAATAAATAAAGTCTTGTTCTTCCCCGGACAATAAATTCAATTCAATGGCACGTTTTTCTGTTAAATTTTGTTATAGTAGACCGCACGAGAATTTTCTATTTGATTGGAGTATTATTGGTTTTCCAAACTAATTAACTAAACAGAGTAGACCGTTATATATAATCTTCAGATTCAGTACAATAGGCTACAATTAGTATTTATAGAATTTAACTCACTTTAGGAAAATATTGAACAAGATCATCAAATGGCTATCTATTCTTCTCTTCGATTTCTGGCGATGATTGTTGTTTTTGCTGCCATTTTTGCCTTGCAGCTCTATCTGGTCCCCGCAGGTTTGTACATATATACTATGATTTATTCCTGTGATTAAAGAAATTTATTTCTCTATTAAGCAAATTAGACCGCACGAGAAGAGAAGAAACACCATATTGCAAGCAAAAGTGGTGTTATTAGGAAGCAGACTAATTTGATCAGTAATTGTAACTTTTATTGGTAGTTTAATGCATATATAAGCGAGGGTTAATTAGCTATAGATATTATTGTTGTTTAGAATATTGAATCTGATTATAAAATTTATTTTTTCAGAGCTCGATGCCCGGAAACTGCAAGTCGATCCAAGCTCTCCTCCCCCCCCGTGTACCTCCACCTCCGGTACCGACCGCCGCGATCGCCAAAGAGGGCAGATTTAATTAGTTAATATGTAGTAGTCATTGCTCTGTAGCTTTGCAGCTAGATAGTTGATTAATAAATGATCAACTTGCCATAAATTTCCAAATTGACAGTTTAAGGTTTACTTGTCAATCTTGTTAATCTGTTTTATGTTTTTAAATTTGTAATAAGAACTATGGACAATATCCATGAGCGAAATTATAGTGAAATATGATCAACCAAATTTATTATTATTATTATTATTTATTAATGAGGCAAACAGTCAAGCTGGCCTCTCTTCCCCCAAGTTCCACTCTCCTACCAAAGGAACTTAACTCCCTGCTAACACTGAGCTGCTCAACTTGGGGGTAGCATATCAAACAGTAACTAATTGATTACCCTAATCTCTATGCTTTATTATTGTTATTATTATTATAATTATTATAGGGTTATTATTACACATTATTATTATTATTATTAGAGATAATTGAGTAATTATTCTTAATCTGAATGACGTTTTAAGAAAATAGCTAACGTTTCGATTAATTAAGAAATTAATTATTTTCTTAACTATATTGTGATGTATACTTACCTTTATGCCCTTAGTTCTCTTATGTATTAATGGCTAATAACTTCATTTTTAGGAACGTTGATCATTTCTTTAAAACATGGATCAAGAAATGGTCAAATACCGAATATATACTTATTATTATCACAATTTTATTCACAAAATTATTAGAATTTTCATTATTTTATATTTTAGAAGAACAATATGAATTGGGGAAAAACATGTCGTTTATTTCATAATTCATGTCGTTTTCTTGAAGTATCGTTTTGGAAAGAATAAAAACATGTCATTTTTTCAAAAAAAAAATCTTATTACACGAAACCCTCACGTTTCTTCCTAAACACTGTCGTTTTTGCGAAAAAAAAAAAGTCATTTCCCCTACTTCATTGTCATTTACCCAAACAGATTGTCGTTTTCGCTACAACCTTCCTCTAAATAATGTACTCTTTTTTTCATGTATTGTCGTTTTTTTACAACCTTCCTCTAAATAATGTACTATTTTTCATGTTTAGTCGTTTTCCTTACAACCTTCCTCTATTATCATTTCTAACTCGTGCATGTATTTTTTCATTTACACTAAAATTCCTACAAAATTCAACACTACCAATAAAAAAAAATTCACAAATTGGCATAAACTTAAACAAAAATTTACCAAACAAATGATAATCGTATATTATTTACCAGAAAATTCAAACAGTGCCATAATTTTCACAACAATCACCAGATTACATATTAAAACAAACACCAAATTTGACAAATAACCCACAGCATCTAACTTCGAAACATAATCAACCTAATCCCTAACAACGGGGGGTCAGAGGTAGGCGAGAGAAACCTAATTTATCAACGATCATACATGGTCGCTAATTTTATGGTCCCCAATATCTCTGTTTTTTGTAGTGGGTTTTATACTTCAATTATTCACTTACTATATTTTTTCTCATTAGTTTGCTCATGTAAAGGTGAGCTAAAGAGAAGTTTTAAGCTAGACGACAACTACTAAAGGATAGCAAGTGCATATGGGCCCAATCTCGAGTGAGTTATCGGACCACCGGCTATACTTTTGAAGAATCAAAAGTCTTCCGCATTTTTAATCTCGTTATTTTTTTCTTCTCCTCTAAGCGAGTGAATTAACTTTAATTATTCTCTCGGCATGTAACTTCATAATCTAAAAATTTATAAATTTTGCCTAGATTTTCTAATAGATTTTTTAACTCAAGAGATCTAAATTAAACATGGATATTACAAAAATACGCTTGTGGAAACCAATAAAAAGGCTCATGTTGACCAAATACAAATAAAATATATTCAAAAAAAAGAGAAAAAAAAAAAAGAAAAAGCTTAGTGTATGCAAAGGAGAGTCCAAGACATCCCTATATATGAAATTGCAGAGTACTGACCGCTTGGTATTTTAACTTGTAAATAACAGAGCAAATATTATGAATCTGAATACTTCTACTGTTTATTAATAAAAACGGATTGCCCATATGCACCTTGAAATGGATATCATTTAAGGAAAATATTCTTGGCCTTGTTCTGTTCTGATCTCCGCTGATCAACCTAAAGCAAAGTTACAGAAAATCTATACATATATAAGGAGAAATAGCTTCATCTAGAGAATGAAATCGTGTCCAAATGAACCAAAATTGTAACTGTAATATCATAATGAATCAAGTCCATCTGAATAGATAGTACAACTAATTTCCTAAGATCTAATATCATATATAAATAGCGTGCGCACACACACACACAGAGCTGTACTTACTTGTTTGGACATTATGAGACATGGCGAAATGACCGGATTTGTCGGCAAACTCCTTGATTGGTACTTGAGGAAGCCGTGCCATCCTGGACATGGTCAACAAGCTCGCCGTCATCGATCCTTTTTTGGAGTCCACCGATAAAAGTGTCGCTCATGTCGTAGACAACCAATTCTTCAAGTCGCCCAAGAGGATAGCTGCGTGGAAGTGGCTCAAGCCTTCGACATTTGCATATGGTTAGGCTTTTAAGCTTGGCCAATGCCTCGTTCTCCGCTAAGGCCTCGATCAGGTTGTCGAATTGCTCAATGTGAAGCTTCATAAGGTTCTTGAATGCTCCTTCTTTGAATAACATCACTTCCCCAGTGTAATACTCAACCATCTGTAGCTCCATCAGACTTGGAATAGCTTCAAGTCTGGCCAATGGATTTTGAACTTCAGAACTCAATTTAGACCCCTTCAGGACAAGTTTAACTAAACTCGAAAGCGAGGAGATCCAGCTTGGCAAGCTCCGTAAATGCCCTTTCAAGTGCAGACGTTGAACGTACATGGGAGGACGTTCCATGTGGTCTAATTCGAGGTACTTTCCCTCTGTGGCTCTAACATCAAACTTTGCTAGATTCTTCATTTTCTCAATGGACTTGCACAATGCCGGTCCAGAATCTTCATCAAGATCCACAAGACCCAATTTCCGTAACTCCACTAAATTTGCCAAGTCTTGAAGAAGTACTTGGTGCTTGTTGTTCACTTGTATGAGTGACAATGTTTGCAAAGAAGATAAAACCCCAATGCCTTCGGAAGAAACTGTCGCCCCTTGTGCAATGTTTGATGGACCATTGTGCCATGAAACTAGAAGATGACGCAGATTTCGGAGTTTGATGATCCATTTTGGTAATCTTCTCACCAGCGTGTACTTGAGATCCAATGTTTCCAAATGAGTAAGCTTCTGTACTGAGTTGGGAATTGTTTTCACTTTCGTCTTGCGCAAATTTAGACACTTTAAGAGAGTGAAAGAGCCGACAATTTCAGGAAGTTGATGGAGAGGCACACCTTGAAAATCGAGAACCTTTAACAATTTAAACTTGCTAAACACTTTTTCCAAGTCGTCATCTCCATTTCCCTTCATTTTATTCTTAATCGCTGAACGAATAGAACTTATTTGCTGATCTAAGGCATCGCGATTTTCATAGCCATTGTCCCCTGTTCTCTTAAATTTACTTTTAAATGCATAACGAATGGAGCAATTTTTTGCTATGACATCAAGCTTGCTGAACACAAACAGTGTGCGAACCTTCATCAAATCATCACTTATCTGCGATAACGTTTTGGGAAAATCGTCATGTTGAATGGAGAGTCGTCGAACTTTTACACATGGACCTGGCAGCACTGTCTTCTCATCTTTGACTGTAACAAAATTACCCTCCTTCAACAAAGGAA
Source organism: Boehmeria nivea var. tenacissima (assembly GCA_018132145.1). Classification (NCBI taxonomy): domain Eukaryota; kingdom Viridiplantae; phylum Streptophyta; class Magnoliopsida; order Rosales; family Urticaceae; genus Boehmeria; species Boehmeria nivea. Next base: position 9,211,054 of record CM030882.1, read on the forward strand.
CTATGAACTCATGATGAAGCCTTAGAATTTGACAACTTCTTACTCGACCATCGATCTTTGATGCACTAGCCCGAACCAAACTCCGTTCAATGAGCTCGTTCAGGTAAGATTCTGCGACTTCTTCAGGCTTCTTTGCGCCAATCTTCTCTAAAAATCCCTCAGCCATCCACGAGCGAATCAGCCTTCCACATGAGATGGCTTCGCCCTCACGGAAGATGCCAAAGTACAAGAAACAACTCCGTAGATGATCTGGAAGATCTACAAAACTTGGTTGCAATATACGACTTACAATTGGGAGATTGGAGTTACTTCCAAACTCGAATCCGAGGCTTTGAAAAAAACTGTCCCATTCTCGCCCATTCAGTTGCTTCTTTGAGAGCAAACTACCAGCCGCAGCAATAGCGAGAGGCATATTATCACACTTCTTTATGATCTTGTTGGACATCTTTTTCAATTGTTCAGGACAAGCACTACGTTGTGGGTTTCCGAAGGCTCGTACGCAGAACAACTCCCACGCCTCTTCTTCAATTAGCCCGTCGAGTTTATGAGTATAGTCGGGATTGTCAACAACATAAGATTTTCGACTGGTGATTATTATTCTACTTCCTCTATCATTGTTTGGTAACAAATTCACAATAGAAGCATAAGCTTTCTTGTTCCAAATATTGTCAAGAACAACTAGATACCTTTTGCCGTCCAAGTGGCTGCGCAACTTCTGCACCGCGTTTCCAGCTTCACAATCAAGATTCTGTCTATCTTCATCCGAGCAGATCTGCTTGAACAAATCCTCCAGCCAGTCCTCTTTATCAACATCAGCGTCAAAAGAACGCGACACGTTCATCCAAGCATGGCAATCGAAATCGCTCTGGACCTCTGCACAAACGTTCTTCACAAGAAAACTCTTTCCCGAGCCACCAGGGCCAACAACTTCAATCGTCCTGCGCTTCACATCCCATACTCTTAACTGCTTCGCGAGGACCTCCCTACGTTTCTTAAACCCTACGATCCCGTCCTCAACAAGAAATTGGTGTGTCAGCGGATCTACACTGCCATCGGCCCGCACTGATTCCACGTGGAGGAGATCCAGCAAATTCTCTCTGTCTATAGCAGCTTTGATCTTGTCTCTGCAATTCGACAACTTCATGACGTGTCTCCAATCCATGAGCACTGGCACGGCGAACATGAACTCGTCGAGAGCATCCCCGATGTCGACGGTCAGATTCGCAATCTTCTTGACGAAATCTTTGGTGACATGATTCTGATCATGATGGTTTCCTTCTTGGTCCTTGATGAACGACTGGAATTTCGAAAGCCAAGCCTTGAGCTGCTCAACGATCTCTTTAGACTTGTCGGGTCGTTCGCCGATAGACTTCAAAACCTTGTCAGCCAACAACGTGGCCACTGGAACAGCCGCTGAAACAGAAGCCACAATCTCCATTTTCTTTTGCTTCTCAACTCAGTTGCCTGTTTCTTGTTTTGTCGGTACACATTATTGTGAGACACAAAATGAAAAGGAAGCTTGTGCACTGGACAAACCACCACTTTTTGCTTATCAATCTCTTAACACTACTACCTGTAGACTAACATACTCTCATTAACTACTTTTAAGAATATTAAATTCGCCTCAAATAATTTATTAAATTTTTTATTGGCTTGCTCACCTAAGGTCCTAAAATGCGTACAAACTCTCAGTAGTGAATATTGGACCGTGACATAATTTGGTACTATTAAAGGGCTAATGTTGTTGATATGAGTAATTGTGTGACTAGTTGTGGGGATTGCTCTGCTCATGATGAAATTTTTTACTAGTATACACGCCTGTTAATGGCCTCTTGTCCATAGTAATTTCACATGCTAATTAATCCAATTTTAAAACATTAATCTCAATATAATCTTTTTCCTTTTTATTATTTATATATATAAACCCTATTTTTCTTTTTAAGATGGCCCACACGTTTTCGTCAGTCAATCAACCTTTTGCTAAAGTAGTATTTCCATTGGCATTTAACACTAGTTCTATTTAGTTCACCTAAGGTACTTGAGTTTATTTAATTTCTTCTAGGGCTTCAAAGTGACCACAAAGTACTCTCATTAGCGAATTATTGATGATTTCAAAATTTGGTATTATTACAGAGCGTACGGCTAATGTTGTGGAAACGACAGCCAACAAGTGATGAAATTATTAATTCTTCATCTTTTGACCATTGTGGGACAGGAACCGCTTTGTTATAAAGCATTTTCGTATCACCAAAAGACGCGCACATATCGGCCATATTTTCTTTTTTGCTTCAGAAAAAGAAAAACAAAAAAAAAAAAACAAACAAAAGCCATCTTGCACTCAGTTATTGACTTGTTATTCACATGTAAACATTTGATTTGGAGAAGCATTATATTTAAAATAATTTTCTAAATTTATACCCATTACTCATCGTTTTAAAGAAATAAAATATAAAAATGAACCCCTTACAAAACAATTGAATTTTTTACTTGTTTGTCACCTTCGAATGAATCAATAATCACCCTTTCCATGAACATTTAAAAGAAATTTGGGGATTGGCAAGAGGTTAAACTTCATCGGATGTAGCTGAATTAATATGGCAAACACCTAAGAACTAAGAGGATATTAGCCCCCCTGACTCCTAAACAACTGCGTCTGTGTACCATCCCGAGGTTAAAAAATTGGTAACGTTCTGACAATGATTATAATAAAAGTGTTTTATTCATTTCAAGTTCAATATGATTTTTTTTGTTTATTTATTTTATCTTTTTTTTTTAATATTATGTTTATATATAATTATGCTAATGTCATAATAAAAAATATATTAAAATTTCAAAACTAAGTAACAATATAAAAAAAAATCGGAAAAACTAAAAAAATAATAATTTGAAAATGGTTAAAACGGTTGGCGATTACGATTTGACCATTATCGAAAATTAACAATAACGGAATTTCCAATAACGATCAAACTGTAATCATTAATCGAAAACCACCAAAACTGGTTCTAGTTACCATTTTCCCAGGATGGAATAAAGCCGACAAACCTTCGTCTCTTTACAACCGAGTTTTCCTTTATATATTTAACTTGAGCTATCTCATCAAATATGTCCAACAATCAGGCTCTTCGGTCTTCTATATCTTTTTCCATTACCACAACAAATAATATTTTCTCACACCTTTACCATTATTGCATATTTCGCTTTTCACACTTCGACGCTCAACCAAACTTTGCGGCCACCACCATTTCACACAATATTCAGAAATAATTCAACAAGACACCTATTATCCATATTCCCATGTATAACAACAAATAAAAATAAATGAAAAAATCTATCAGCAACCACAGATTGTGACAACTAATAAACTATAATCGGCGACCACTAATAGCCACGGATAAGTAACTATAACTGACTATTCATTGCTAGGACTATTCGATACTAAAGAATACTTTGACGAGCCGTGATCCAATTTGGCTTTTTTTCTTCATGGGCCAAACAGAGTTTATCTATCTATCTAACTATTTGGAGAATTGCAAAAGAAGGCTGTTATAAGTATCACTTAATAATTTGTTCTAAATGGTGTGCTCTATTTGTTTTGACTCTATGTTTGTAGTATAAATTTTGAGGCATAAATTAAAAATTTTACACACGCGAGATATAGATTATCATTATGAAAAAAAAGGGAATTCCGCAAAATCCCTCGTCTATTAGGCATTATAGAGACCGGGAAGGCCTAGATTACACTTGAGTAGGTTGTTGATAACATATTTCATCAATATGGCTCAACTTATTAGAACAAGATTTCACCCAAAATTTCTCCATACATTATTCAATTGCGAAGTGTCACGGACTTAATTCTTTCACTTAAGCAACCGTGTGGCCTTAGCACTATCTCAATGCTAAGTCAACCTAATTCACTCAAACTCTCACAAGACAAAGAAAGAAGGCTAAGTAAAGTGCTTGGAAACAAGAGAATTTGTATTATGTAAGTACACTTTACAATCCTTAGAGCTTGTAGGTTGAGGGATTTGGAGTATCTTGGAGGATGGATGGAAAATGAGGGGCATTTCCCTATTTATAGGCCAAAGACCATCCTTTGAATATTCTAAAATAATATGGAAAGATACCTAGCCTAGAATATTCTAGCATGCTCTTAGACTATTCTTACAAAGTAAAGAAGGTTCTAGAGAAATCTACAATACACTAAGATGTATAAGATGTCCCTAATGTTCTAGAAATTTCTAAAGTACTATCAAAGCTTCTAGAGGCTTCTAGAGACTTCCAGAGTCTTCTAGAGGCTTCCTGAAAGTTCTAGTCAATTCTAGAATCTCGTAGAACCTTGTAGAAAGTTATGGAACTTTCTAGAATTATTACATTTCTTCATCACTCTATGGTCTTCTAGACTATTCCAATTTGATATCAACACTCCAAGAATAATCTAGGGTACTGTCTTCTAGACTATTCCAATTTGATATCAACACTCCAAGAATAATCTAGGGCACTCTAGAGACTTCAACGAATGTCTTGCGAGAAATTCAGGAAAAATATCGCGGGACGTGAAGGCTATTTTCATGAATTTGGCCTAGAAGTAAAATACCAAGAGATAAAAACAAAAACAAAAACAAAAAAAGAAAGAGTGGGATTTACTTGGAGAATGTATGTCTAGTTGTCTTTTTTTATTTTTTATTTGCTTTCTTTCTTTATCTTTCTTTTTTATTCAAAAATTGTATTTGTGTTAGTTTTGGGATGATTTCCCCCTTGATGAATTTGCAATTCACTTATTCATTACGATACAATGTACTTAGCTTTAGCATTCATTATTTAGGGCTGTTCAAAAAGCCGATGAAATCAAACCAAATCGACTAAATCAAACTGCCAAACTAAGTATAAACCGATTACTAATGGTTTGGTTTGGTTTGAGATTTTCTAAATTTTTTTTTGTTTGGTTTGAATTGTGTTTAACCCTTTTAAAACCAAACCAAATATACTTTAGTATATATATGTACTTTAAAAATTATTTATACTATACATATAATTTATATAAAATATTTCTACAATGCAATTTTACAAACATATAAATGATTAATTATAAATTAATAAATTGAGAAAAAATAATTTACAATTTTAGACTTAATATTTTTAGTCTCTCTTTTAATAGATATCATTAAAATAACATAAATGATACACTTTAAGTTTATAACTTTTCTATTTCAGTTTGTATTATGATGGAGAACTTTTGATTCTTACCAACGATATAATTTTACTTAAGAGTTGCATAAGTTATCTCAAGTATAATAAAAAGCTCATACCGAATATAAAAACTAAACCAAACAAACTATAATTGGTTTAGTTTAGTTTGATTTCGATTGTTCAATTGATTTGGTTTAGTTTGAAAAATCATCAAATATTAAAAAATAATTTGATTCGATTTTAAATAGAATAAGCGGTTTGGTTTGGTTGGAAATCCCTATACCATTATCATTTCTCATATGTAGCAGATCTTTACAAATACTTGATTGGCAATCATTCAAACATGGGTTTGACTTTTAAGCTAAGCGTTGCTATTTTTTTTATCTTGTTAATTACAAATACATTTTAAAATAGTAATTACATAACATAGTAGAACAAACTACACGAAGGTATAATATGGGAAAAAGAATATTGACATAACACAAACACTTCTTAATGCAAAATTTCTGCGTAGAACAAAGGAAATATCACCAGTGCAGTAGATTCTACATTAAACTAAAGCTATATTAGCTACTAATTATTAAATGAGAAAAAAAAAATTACTAATAAAAAAAAACAATCAAGAAATATAGCGCCTGGACACAATTCTTCGGTCAATAATTTTTCCACGAGCCGTACTAGTTCAAAATCACCAATTTTTCTTCCGATAACAGAATTAAAACAATCGCTCATCTCGTATACAACCAATTCTGTAAGTTTATCAAGGCGAAAAGTGCTCGAAAGTCCCATGTCTCAATTTCTTTACATTCTGCATTATTTACTTTAATGTTCATCGCATTAATTTTATCCTTCTCTGGTATCCCAACGGGTGCCTGTAACACCCGAAGGAATACCCTGTTCTAAACGCTTCTTTCAAATCCGCTTTGAACTTTAGGATTTGGCCGGTGTAGCACTCAACCATTTCGAGCTCCAACAAACTTGACAGGACTCTCAAGGTGTCCATTGGATTCTGATTTGCTTAGAACTTTGACTTTTTGAGAACAACCTTAACCAAACTTGGAAGCGACGAAATCCATCTCAGTAGGCACTGCAATCGCCCTGTCAGACGGAGTCGTTGAATGTGGACAGGAGGTTGTGTCATCTGATCCAAATCGAGAACTTCTTCTTCTGAAGATCTAAACATCGAGCTTTGAGAGATTCTTCTTACATACTGTGTAATACACAGTATTTATTTGTCGTAATAAATTTAATCATACAAGTATATTTGTGGTTAGTCGACCTAGTATATATATATAAAAAGAACAGTTCATCATTCAGGTCAATTGTAAACTTTTTATACTGAATTTAAAGTTCTAGAGCATTTTTTTATTTTTTCATTTTCAAACTTCAGGCGAGTAAATTGACATTTTCAAAATTTAGAGGGCAAAATAATGATTGTCACAAATTTTTTATGGGAAGATGAACGGCGGATCAACCTAGTTGGTAAGACGACCTTTCAAGCGTATGTCAATTTTGTTGAGACACGTTCTTAATATGTCTCTTCATTAAAAAAAAAAAAGTGTCAAAGTTTTGGGGAAATTATTTCACGAATTCTTCCTAAATAAAGCAATTACAAAATCACTAATTTAAAATAGAAAGAGAAATTGTTGAGAAGTGAAATATTGAATTATACCTATTTTATTCGTAGTTGAAGGGCATTTCCATTTGAATTAGTTTTGACATAAGTTATAGTTATGTTTTTTAAACATGTGGCGACTGAATAACTAGAACCATCTGTTTTTTGAGTGTTTATAGCATATGATATAGCAAGCAAAGTATGAGACAACAAACAAAGCGTTGGTCACACACAATTGTAGAGTGTAAATAACCGTTATCGGTGATAACGATTAACCGTTATCGAACATAATGGTATCAGTTGCATAATCACAGTCAACTAATTACGGAGACTAAACTCTTCCTCCTTCTTCCCCTCTCTCTTATGTTTCTTCACAACAATAGACTCTCAGTAGGCTAATAATTGCTAACGGAATCTATAGAGCTCAGCTCAGCATTAGTCATCAATTTGAAACAAATATCCTGTAATTAAGTCTATCCACATTAGAGGCAAATCTGAGTATATCAACGTATTCTGTAATTAAGTCTATCCACATATACTGTAATTAGAATTGGAATTCTTCTTCTCTAATCCTCTCCCTCCCAGATCCTAGCTTGGGATTAAAAAAAAAAACATCTTATCACATCACAAGTACACTTGAAATCTTGGCACGTGCACGTTACTGTAGTGCTTTCTGACAAAGTTATGTAGCTTGGACACAAACGGTGTTTGGAAACAAACTTTTGGCAAATCTCATCGTGCGTACGGTTAGGAAATGCATCTGTAAAATAGCACTCTTACAATCACACAATAATCTCTCCCCGTTTCCGCCCACACTCTTACAAAACTCTACTTATAGCTCATACCCTCATACCAACCCCTCAAAGTCTTTATATAGTCTAATAAACCCCACCCCCTTTACTTTTTAGCCATGTGGGATTTTTCATTTTCTTTTATTTTGTCAAAATTTCAACATGTTCAAGGAAATCACTAATCACTTCAGAACTCAATTTAGACCCATTCAGGACAAGTTTAACTAAACTTGCATGCGAGGAGATCCAGCTTGGCAAGCTCTGTAAAAGCCCTTTCAAGTGCAGACGTTGAATGTACTTGGGAGGACGTTCCATGTGGTCTAATTCGAGGTACTTTTCCCCCGTGGCTCTAACATCAAACTTTGCTAGATTCTCCATTTTCTCAATGGACTTGCACAGTGCCTGTCCAGAATCTTCATCAAAATCCACAAGACCCAATTTCCTTAACTCCACTAAATTTGCCAAGTCTTGAAGAAGTACTTGGTGATTGTTGTTCACTTGTATGAGTGACAGTGTTTGCAAGTTTGCAAAGAAGATAAAGCCCCAATGCCTTCGGAAGAAACTGTCGCCCCTTGTGCAATGTTTGAGGGACCATTGCTCCGTGAAACTAGAAGATGACACAGATTTCGAAGTTCGATGATCCATTTTGGTAATCTTTTCACCAGCGTGTACTTAAGATCCAAAGTTTCGAAAAGAGTAAGCTTTTGTACTGAGTTTGGAATTTTTTTCACTTTTGTCTTGCGCAAATTTAGGCACTTTAAGAAAGCGAAAGGGCCAACAATTTCAGGAAGTTGATGGAGCGGCACGCCTTGAAAATCGAGAACCTTTAACAACTTAAACTTGCTAAACAGTTTTTCCTGGTTGTCATCTGCATTTCTCTTCATTTTATTCTTAATCGCTGAATGAATAGAAATTTTTCGCTCTGAGGCATTGATGGATCATAATTTTACACATTTTTAAGCATGCATTTAGTCCTAAATTATATCAAAATAATATGATTTTATCTTTATTGGTGATTTATTTGACATATAGGTTCATTGGGAGCAAATGGAAGGAAATGGAACAAAAACAAGAAAATTCGGAGCAATCTGAGTTGAGGAAAAAGAAGGTTACACATTGTGACAGAATTACATGAAGATTTCTGGAAGTTTTATGTAGCATATTGCATATCAAATTAAAGATCATCGAAAGAGCTTTCCAACGGCGTATCATATGCATGATTTGGATAAGTAACGAAGGAGATACGCCATTTTGAAAATCAGTGCGCGCAGATTGACACCGTCTCGGGTGTTCGCAGCGCCATAGTGCAGCGCCGCAGCGCCATAGTGCAGCGCCGCAGCGCCTAAAATGCAGCGCCGCGGCGCTACAGCGTGCCCAGGTGCCCAGAATGAGCCCAGAATGCGCCCAGATGCCCAGAAATCGCAGCGCCGCGGCGCTACTCCACCAAATTGGGCCGTACAACTCCGAAAAGGCCCGAAATAGCCCGAAAACTTCCAAATTTCCTTCCATGAACCCTAAAATTATAAAGGGTACTCGAAAACTGAAAAAGAAGACAGAGAAGGAGGCTAAGAGAGCAATTCCAAGGCTAGAGGAAGGAGATTTTGGCGAAATCGAGCGACGGAGCAATCATTCACCGCCAAGATCCCGAGTTTTTCATTCTTTCTCATTCTTTTCAACATGAACTCTCACATTTATCTGTTTAGTTTGTGTTTGATTATGTTCTAAATTTCTTTAGCTAAGGCTACGATGTAGCCAAACCAATGCTGTGAATTGTTTGCTTTTCTATTTTAATCAATTGATGCGTTATTGCAATTCTTGTTGATTGTTTAATTAAGTTCTTAATGCTTTCATGAGTTTGCGCACCTTATGATTGAATCTATGTATTTCGTTCAAAAATCGAGAGATGAGAATGAATTTGTTGCTCAATAATTAGACAACATAATTGTTTGATTGGCTAGAGATAGTAATTGCTTTTATGTGACATGTGAACTCTTGTGTTTAAAGCTGGTTTAATAAACATAATCAGAGATTCGAGAGACGAGATTAGTTTATTAGACTTAGGATTGTTTATGTTCGAGAGAAATAAATAGTCAAATTCGTGAGTTGTCTTCTTCAAGATGCAATAATTTGTCAATTGGTTAGGTTTAGCAAACGTTCATAGCTTGGTGAGGTGAAATCGGATGCCTTAGATTCTTCTACCATTGCACTACCTTTCATTTATTTTCTGCAATTTCTTTTATTTTTCCGCAATATTTCAACTTATAATTCCTTCAAATAGTGATATAGATTTAGTAAATCGGTAATCAATACAAGTCCTCGTGGGAACGACAATCTCTTACTCAAAAAACCCTTTATTACTTGAACGGCACGTGCACTTGCGTTGCGCATTTCGCCTATCAGGCATCACGATTCTCATAGCCATAACACCCTTTTCTCTTAAATTTACTTCTTATCGCAGAACGAATGGAACGATTTTTTGCTATGACTTCAAGCTTGCTCAAAACAAACAGTGTGCGAGTATGCCTCAAATCATTACATATTTGCGATAACGTTCTGAGAAAATTGTCATGTTGAATGGAGAGTCGTCGAACTATTACGTATGGCGGCACTGTCTTCACATCTTTGACGTTAAGAAAATACCATCCTTCAATAAAGGAACAATGAACTCATGATGAAGCCTTAGACCATCGATCTTTGATGCTCTAGCCCGAACCAAACTCCGTTCAATGAGCTCGTTCAGGTAAGATTCTGTGACTTCTTCAGGCTTCTTTGCGCCAATCTCCTCTAAAAATCCTTCAGCCATCCACAAGCGAATCAGCCTTCCATGTGAGACGGCTTCGCCCTCACGGAACATGCCAAAGTACAAGAAACAACTCCGTAGATGATCTGGAACATCTACAAAGCTAGGTTGCAGAATAGGACTTACAATTGGGAGATTGGAGTTAATTCCAAACTCAAATCCGAGGCTTTGAAAAAAGCTATCCCACTCTCGCCCGTTCAGTTGCATCTTTGAGAGCAAACTACCAGCCGCGGCGATAGTGAGAGGCAAATTATCACACTTCTTTATGATCTTGTTGGAAACCTCTTTCAATTGTGGAGGAAAAGCATTACGTTGTGAGTCTCCAAAGGCTCGCACGCAGAACAACTCCCACGCCTCTTCCTCGATTAGCCCGTCGAGTTTATGAGTATAGTCTGGATTGTCAACAACATATGATTTTCGACTGGTTATTATTATTCTACTTCCTCTATCATTGTTTGGTAACAAGTTCACAACAGAAGCATATTCTTGCTTGTTCCAAACATCGTCAAGAACAATTAGATACCTTTTGCCGTCCAAGTCGCTGCGCAACTTCTGCACCGTGTTTCCAGCTTCACGATCAAGATTCTGTCTATCTTCATCCGAGCAGATCTGCTTGAACAAATCCTCCAGCCAATCCTCTTTATCAACATCAGCTTCAAATAACGTGACACGTTAATCCAAGCATAACAATCGAAATCGCTCTGGACATTTGCACAAACGTTCTTCACAAGAAAACTCTTTCCCGAGCCACCAGGTTCTTCACAAGAAAACGTTCTTCAATCATCAGTGCGCCTTACATCCCCTCCTTTCAACTGCATCGTGAGGACCTCCCTGCACTTCTTGAACCCTACGATCCCGTCCTCAACTAGAAATTGGCGTGTCATCGGATCTATACATCTTTTCGATGATCCCCTCACACTACCAGACACTGATTCCACGTGGAGAAGTCGATCCAGCAATTTCTCTCTGTCTATAGCAGCTTTGATCTTGTCTCTGCAACTCGACAACGTCATGACGTGTCTACAATCCATGAGCATGCAGTGTCTGTGCTCATGCACTGGCACGGCGAACATGATCTCGTCGAGAGCATCCCCGATGTCGGCGGTCAGATTCGCAATCTTCTTGACGAAATCTTTGGTGACGTGATTCTGATCCTTGATGAAGGACTGGAATTTTGAAAGCCAATCCTTGAGCTGCTCAACGATTTAGACTTGTCGGATCGTTCGCCGATAGACTTCAAAACCTTGTCAGCCAGCAACGTGGCCGCTGGAACAGCCGCTGAAACAGAAGCCACAATCTCCATTTTCTTTTGCTTCTCAACTCACTTGACTGTTTCTTGTTTTATGTTTAATACTTTACTGAGGAGGACAAAATAAAAAAGGAAGCTTCTGCACTGGACAACTCACCAATTTTTTTAAATTAATATCTTAACACCACTACTTATAGTTATAGACTACATACTTTTTGCTAATCTTTTCCTTTTACTAGTTTTGGGAGAGCACGTGCAAGTTTTTTTTTTATGCTTTAATAATTATGAAATAAATGAAAATTATGGGAAAAATATTATAAAAATTTGACTATCTAAAAAATAATTTTTTAAAGGAATTTTTAGGCATTGAACCAAACTTTTGGGTAATTTTTTAGGATTTAGCCCTAAAATCACGAAATTAAGGATTTAGTCATAACACGTAACATGTAACATATAAACATGTAAAATTATGTTACGTGTAAAATTGTAACATTACATGTAATGTTACATGTGTTACATTTTATGTTACATGTAACGTTACATTTAATGTTACACTTTTCACACGTATATATGTTACATGTAATAAAATGTTACATGTTATGGTTAAATCCTTAGTCTCGTGAAATTATGGCTAAATCTTTCAAATTTACCTTTAAAATGACTAATTGCTTATATGGCCCTTTTTTAAATTGGAAAAGAAAATAAAAAAAATATAAAACAAGGTAATAATAAAACATAAAAATATTGTGATATTAAAAGAAAAATAAAAATATAAAAAAATTGAGAGATAAAAAGATGAAGAAAATAATATAGGATTTAAAATAAAAATAGAGGAGAAAAAAATTAAAAAAGAAAGTTTGAAAAAATAATTAAATAAAAGAAAGGAAAAAAAAAAGAGAAAAACAAAAAATAAAACCAAAAAAAAAAAGAACGAAAAAAAAAGGGAAGGGGGGCTGGCGCGTGAAGGAGAGTGGAAGTAGCCCTTGACACGCGGGGGGAGGAGGAGGAAGTGGTGGGGGAGATGAAGGACATGTTCATGGTGAGGGTTGGAGTGGGGAAGGGAGAGGGCGGAGAAGGTGGCGGTGGCAGCGAGGATGGTAGGTTTGTCGTGTCTCTGAATTTTTTTTTTTTTTTCAGGTTATGAAATCCTTCACAACTCTTCACAATTCCTCAGAGCTTTATGCTCTGATTCTACTCTCAAGCATTTTCTTTTTGCCACTGAGTCTTGCCGTTTTTCCTCGCTTTGTTGGGCCAATTTGGATTTCAACAAGAGAGAAATCAAAGCTAAGATCTGTGTCGAGGATTGGAAAGAGTACGTTGAAAAGGTGTTATTTTTTGTAAATTTGTGAAAACATTGACTTATTTGATATTTAGTTTAGTGCTGAAATATGAATTTTGTTGTTTTGGCATGAAGTTTTGCTCAAATGAAAATGGTTGGAAAGACTAATTTTCAGAGTTTTTTTTTTAATATATATTTGGGTTTAGTGTTCGGGATTGGTTGAGAAGAGTGAGCAAAAACGTCTAATAAGACAAGTACTTGAGATCCACGTATCCTATAATTAGAATTGGAATTCTTCTTCTCTAATCCTCTCCCACGTATCCTGTAATTAGAATTGGAATTCTCTTCCCTAATCCTCTCCCTCCCAGATCCTAGCTTGGGATTAAAAAAAAAAAAGAATCTCATATCACATCACAAGTACACTTGAAATCTTGGCACGTTACTATAGTGCTTTCTGACAAAGTTATGTAGCTTGGACACAAGCGTCGGGCATTTAGAAATAAACTTTTGACAAATCTCATCATGCGTACGGTCTGGTCTGGGAAATGCATCTGCAAAATAGCACTCTTACAATCACATAATAATCTCTCTTCCCATCTCCAACCACACTTTTATAAAGCTCTCCTTATAGCTCACACCCTCTTACCAACCCTCAAAGTCTTTATATAGTCTAATAATCTCCACCCCCTTTACTTCTTAGCCATGTGGGATTTTTCATTTTCTTTTATTTTGTCAAAATTTCAGCATGTTCAAGGAAATCACTAATCGCTTCAGAACTCAATTTAGACCCCTTCAGGACAAGTTTAACTAAACTTGAATGCGAGGAGATCAAGCTTGGCAAGCTCCGTAAAAGCCCTTTCAAGTGCAGACGTTGAACGTACTTTGGAGGATATTCCATGTGCTCTAATTCAAGGTACTTTTCCGCGTGGCTCTAACATAAAACTTTGCTAGATTATCCATTTTCTCTATGGACGTGCACAATGCCTGTCCAGAATCTTCATCAAGATTCACAAGACCCAATTTCCTTGACTCCAGTAAATTTGCCAAGTCTTGAAGAAGTACTTGGTGATTGTGGTTCACTTGTGTGAGTGACAGTGTTTGCAAAGAAGATAAAGACCCAATGGCATCTGAAGAAACTGTCGCCCCTTGTGCAATTTTGAGGGTCCATTGCACCGTGAAACTAGAAGATGACGCAGACTTCGAAGTTTGATGATCCATTTTGGTAATCTTCTCACCAGCGTGTACTTAAGATCTAAAGTTTCCAAAAGAGTAAGCTTCTGTACTGAGTTTGGAATTTTTTTCACTTTGGTCTTGCGCAAATTTAGACACTTTAAGAGAGCAAAAGAGCCAACAATTTCAGGAAGTTGATGGAGCGGCACGTCTTGAAAATCAAGAACCTTTAACAACTTAAACTTGCTAAATAGTTTTTCCAGGTCGTCATCTCCATTTCTCTTCATTTTATTCTTAATCGCTGAACGAATAGAACTTTTGTGCTCTGAGGCATCACGATTCTCATAGCCATAACACCCTTTTCTCTTGAGTTTACTTCTAGTTGCAAAACGAATGGAACGATTTTTTGATTTGACCTCAAGCTTGCTGGAAACAAACAGTGTGCGAGCATACCTCAAATCATCACTTATTTGCGATAACATTTTGAGAAAATTGTCACATTGAATGGAGAGTCGTCGAACTTTGACGTATGGTCCTGGCGGCACTGTCTTCATATCTTCGACCGTAACAAAATTACCATCCTTCAACAAAGGAACAATGAACTCATGATGAAGCCATAGAACTTGGCAACTTTGTACTCGACCATCGATCTTTGATTCACTAGCCCGAACCAAACTCCGTTCAATGAGCTCGTTCAGGTAAAATTCTGCTACTTCTTCAGGCTTCTTTGCGTCAATCTCCTACAAAAATCCCTCAGCCATCCACGAGCGAATCAGCCTTCCATGTGAGACGGCTTCGCCCTCGCGGAACATGCCAAAGTACAAGAAACAACTCCATAGATGATCCGGAAGATCTACAAAACTAGGTTGAAAAATACGACTTACAATTGGGAGATTGGAGTTACTTCCAAACTCAAACCCGAGGCTTTGAAAAAAACTATCCCACTCTCGCCCATTCAGTTGCTTCTTTGAGAGCAAACTACCAGCCGCAGCGATAGCGGAAGGCATATTATCACACTTCTTTATGATCTTGTTGGAAACCTCTTTCAATTGTGGAGAAAAAGCATTAAGTTGTGAGTCTCCAAAGGCTCTCACGCAGAACAACTCCCACGCCTCTTCCTCGATTAGCCCGTCGAGTTTATGAGTATAGTCTGGATTGTCAACAACATTGGATAGTCTGGATTGTCAACAACATTGGATTTTCGACTGTCATTATTACTCTACTTCCATTATCATTGTTTGGTATCAAATTCACAATAGAAGCATATGCTTGCTTGTTCCTAACATCGTCAAGAACAATTAGATACCTTGTGCAGTCCAAGTAGCTGCGCAACTTCTGCACCGTATTTCCAGCTTCACGATCAAGATTCTGTCCATCTTCATCCGAGCAGATCTGCTTGAACAAATCCTCCAGCCAATCCTCTTTATCAACATCAGCGTCGAAAGAACGCGACACATTAATCCAAGCATAACAATCGAAATCGCTCTGGACATTTGCACAAACGTTCTTCACAAGAAAACTCTTTCCCGAGCCACCAGGGCCAACGACTTCTATCGTCGTGCGCTTCACATCGCCTCCTTTCAACTGCATCGCGAGGACCTCCCTGCACGTCTTGAACCCTACGATCCCGTCCTCAACAAGAAATTGGCGTGTCATTGGATCTACACATCTTTCGGAAGATCCCCTCACACTACAACAGGCCCGCACTGCTTCCACGTGGAGAAGATCCAGCAAGTTCTCTCTGTCTATAGCAGCTTTGATCTTGTCTCTGCAACTCGACAACTTCTTGACGTGTCTCCAATCCACGAGCATGTGTCTGTGCTCATGCACTGGCACGGCGAACATGAACTCGTCGAGAGCATCCCCGATGTCGGCGGTCAGATTCGCAATCTTCTTGACGAAATCTTTGGTAACATGATTCTGATCATGATGGTTTCCTTCTTGGTCCTTGATGAACGACTGGAATTTCGAAAGCAAAGCCTTGAGCTGCTCAACGATCTCTTTAGACTTGTCGGGTCGTTCGCCGATAGACTTCAAAACCTTGTCAGCCAACAACGTGGCCACTGGAACAGCCGCTGAAACAGAAGCCACAATCTCCATTTTCTTTTGCTTCTCAACTTGACTGTTTCTTGTTTTATCGTTAATACTTTACCGAGGAAGACAAAATAAAAAGGGAAGCTTGTGCACTGGACAATTCACCACTTTTTTTTTTTATCAATCTCTTAACACCACTACTTACAGTTATAGACTACTAACATACTTTTTGCTAATCTTATCCTTTTATGATATATATCGTATCCATATATAAACGCTTTTTTTTTTTTTTAAATGGTCCACGCGTTTTCATCAGTCAATCAACCTTTTGCTAAAGTAGTATATCCATTGGCATTTAACAAGAGTTCTATTTAGTTCACCAAAGATACGAGTCCAAATTAAATGCCCACAAACTCTCATTAGTGACTTATTGATGATTGCAAATTTGGTATTATTAGAGAGCGTTCGGCTAATGTGGTGAAAACGACAGCCATATAATGATCAATGTAATTCATGATCTTTTGACCGTTGTGGGACAGGAACATCTTTGTTATAAAGCATTTTTGTATCACCAAAAGACGCGCGCCCATATATGGCATATTTTCTTTTTTGCTTCAAAAAAAAAAAAATCATCTTGCACACAGTAATTTACGATTTGGTTCATAATACACATTGTTATTGATTTGTTATTAACATGTATATGTTTTATTCACACCTTAATTTACAATTTTCTAAATTTATACTAATTACTCATCGTTTAAGGAAAAAAATGCACCCCTTACAAAACCAAAATAGGCCAAAAGACAGCCATATATGGCATATTTTCTTGGGTGAGTTGCAAAAATAGGCCAAAATTAATTGTTTATTTTAAATGATAGCCTGTGTTTTAAAATTTAAAAAAATAGCCATGTTACAAATTGTATAACAGAAAAGCGTCACACAAAATATAACGGATCTATAAATATTTGTAAGATATTATTTAACACTTCAAAAAATAATGAGTAAAACTTGAAGTGTTACAAAATATCTTACAAATATTTACAGATGTGTTATATTTTATGTGACACTTTTCTGTTATACAATTCATAACATGGTTATTTTTTTAATTTTTTGAAACATGTGCTGGATTTTAAAAATGAAATTTTTTTTTGGCTATTTCCTACAATTTTCCTATTTTGGTTTTTGCTTCAAAAAAAAAAATCATCTTGCGCACAGTCATTTACGATTTGGTTCATAATACACATATTGTTATTGATTTGTTATTAACATGTTTATATTTTATTCACACATTAATTTACAATTTTCTAAATTTATACTAATTACTCATCGTTTAAGGAAAAAAATGCACCCCTTACAAAACCAATTGAATTTTCGGCTTGTTTTTCACCTTCGAAGGCATCAATGACAATAATCACTCTTTCCATAAACATGTAAAAGAAACTTGGGGATTTACGAGAGGTTTAAAAGGTAAAATATTATTTTGATGCTAGCCACTTATATTTACTCATATTTTCACTTAAGTCAAAAACAAAATTAAAATAATATTGCTTCATAAACTAGTCTTTGACCTATGATTGGCGGCTATTTCTTTAATTTACTCGGATTAAAAGAATTTGTTATAATAAAAAACCCAATCTTACATCCTGTAAAGCTTGGCTAATTACTGCAATTCGAGACTCCAATGGTTCAGTCACAGAACATATGTACAACTCTCAGGAAGAGATACTAGTCCTCTATAATTTGGACATTAGTGGTAATGCTAGACGATGTCCCTCTATCACTCCAGTATTTTGGAATTTCCCCGGACAAATTGGATCAAAAGTTATTATTGATGGTGCAACTAAAGGGGCCTCTGGTCACTCGGGGTGTGGTGGAATTTTAGGAACTATCGAGATTTCTCTAAAGGATGTTTTGCAATATATCTTGGCTTAAAATTTTCATTTGAGGCATAAATTCTTGGCTTTATCACGGCTATTGAGGTAGCATTAAAATTCAACTAGAGCCCGCTTTGGATCGAAACCGATTCATCATACGTGGTCTCTATTTTATCAACCGGTTCTCTCAACGTCCCATGGGAGATTAGAAGCACATGGTCAAAGGCTCTAATTGCCACGAAGTCACTTCATGTTCACATCTCGCATATTTACATAGAAGGAAACTGCGTTACGGATAAACTGGCTTCCCTATCGACAACTCTTGAGTGTAACAAATGGTGGTTTAGTCCTTCTGCTTTCTTAACAAGACTTATATATCTCTAGAGATATGGCTCATTTGCCTTTTTATATGTTTAGGAACTTATATTCTCTAGATCATATGCACTCTGTTCCCCCTTGCAAATTTTTCCTTATGGTTTTTTCTGCTTGGGGTTTTAACAAGGTCCCATTGCACTTTGGATGTAAGAGAATATGGCTAGCACCAAAGAATTAACAAAATATTTTGATAACTTGTATGTAAGTGATCATCTTGAGTCGTGAACAACTATTAACCATCTCGAGGTTGAAATTTTTTTTTATTCACTTCAAGTTCAATATAATTTTTTCTCTTTATTTATTTTATCATATTTATAAATATTATGTTGATATTTAATTATGCTAATGTCATAACAAAACTATATTGAAATTTCAAAACAAATTAGCAAAATATAGAAAATTCATAAAAGCTAAAGAAAAAATAATTTGAAAACGATTAAAATGGTTAATGATTATGATTTGAGCATTTTCGAAATTTAATGATAACAAAATCAAATAACGGTCAAACCATAACCGTTGATCAAAAATCGCAAAAAACTAGTTCCGGCAACGGTTCGAGCACCGTTTTGCCAAAATGGAATAAAACCAACAAACCAGCTTCATCTCTCTCTCTTTTTTTTTTTTTTTGAAAGAACCAACTTTGTCTCTTTAGCACCGAGTTTTCCTCTATACGTTTAACTTGAGCTATCTCATCAAGCATGTCCAACAATTATGCATTATTTGCCCCACTCATTTCTCAAATTTTATTTTATTTTTTTCAACTTTTATATAATATTTTTAAATCTCAATCATTTATACCATATCAAAATTTATAAAATTATCATTTTAAATTGGGATGTTTAGCCCAAATAATTGCCCATTAGGCTTTCCGGTCTTTTATAGCTTTCTCTATTACACAACAAATAAATATATTCTCGTACCTTTACCATAATTGCATTTCACTTTCCACACGCTCAATCAAACTATGCGGCCACCACCATTTCACACACTATTAAAAAATAATTCAAAACCCGATTTGGCAACTATTATCCATATTCCGCCGTATATCACAAAAATGTTGAGAACAACACCTGACAGTGATGTGATTCACTAACAGAAATATCACTATTATCAACAACCACTAATAGTCACTGATAACTATAAACGACAATTGCAAAAAAAAAAAAAAAAAACTATAAACGACAATTGATTCCTAGACTATCCGATACTTGGACGAGCCGTGTTACATTTCGGCTCTTTTCTTCATTGGCCAAACAGAGTTGATCTATCTGGCATGACTATATAGAGACCTCAATTTTGAACTAATTACGTCATCAGTCGAAACTCAACGACTAATATCTGAACTAGCTAATGTGGCATAATTTTTAGTCCTCATTTAAAGAGTGATATTTGTTTTTAGAGACCAATTGACTTGGATATCAAATATCCGATTGAAATAATCAATTATAAACTAATTAGTTTTAATTGCCTAATATTGTGGAGTCTGTTCTATTTTTAAGCTATAGCCCAAAATTTGATTAGTTCTCAAAATCTATGGTAATTATGCATATTAATGCTATGTGTTTTTAGATAATGCTACATGTTTTTAAACATTTGAAAGCCAAATATTATACCAAATCTTAATTTGTAGTTTAAATATTCTGAATCCAAATATCTCTTAGCCTGTATGCTCTGCTCTTTAGAAGTCACAACGGCTTTTTACACATACAACGCCTCACCTAGCTCTCTTTTTTATTCTTTTTATTTTCTCCATTGTGTGATCTCGATGATTTAAGCACTCAATTATCATACTCTAACATTTGCTTTGTGGCTTACTGCACATAAATTGGGTATTATCAATTATTTTCTTTTTCTTTTTCTTTTTCCTTTGTTGAAGTTTTGGAAAGATATTTTTGCTTTTGTGATTTTATTTATTTATTTTATTTTGTTGTTAAAGGTTATACCAATTAGCAAGGGAAAAAATAAAAACAAATGTTTGTGCGATGTTTGATGATTACTCCGTTAGTTTTCTTAATTATTTATTTCGTTTTTTATATGATATTGAAAAATCAGTGAAAAAAAAAGTATAATATCATCTCATACATATATTGTATTTTTAATATCTTACACAAGTTTTTCATTTTCATTTTCATTTATGCTATCATATTACAGTTTTAATATTGAGGATTATTGAGTTAAAGGGTTTTTTCATTTTCATTTCTAATGTCATATTTCATTTTTAATATCGTATATAGGTTTTACATTTTTAATATTAAGGATGGTGGAGCAAGAGGGCTTTTGATAAGGGATTTAGGACGTGATTGTTTGTTTGAATTTTCATAAACCGTTTGAGTTTCAAAATAAAAAAGAAAGCTTTTTTTTTTCACGCTAATTTGTTAATTACACAGTTTGACATTTGATTAAATATGTATTTATTTATGGTTAGTTTTGTTTTTGGATCCGATTAACAAACTGGATTAGAAACCTAGTATATTTACTTTTAGGGGTATTATTGTCTTAACAACTAATATGTTGACTATATATAAAATATGTTGTAACTCGATTTGGTTGTAAATTGACTATATATGTTATTAACCCCCGGAAATTAAGGCCTATATTATATTGAAGTAGGGTACGACATAGAACAAAATTTCACCCAAAATTTATCCGTACACTATTCAATTGCAAAGGTGATTTTCATTAATTCGCCCTAGAAAGTTTAAAATGCCAAGAGATTTAAAAAAAAAAAAAATTGGGATGGAGCCACTTTGGGTCCAGTGGGTGCTCCAGCCCCTCCTAGCCCAAGGTGACTCATTATAATTTGCGGCTTAAAATTTAAATTTTTAATTTTTATTTTAATTTTTCTTTGAATAGACCCTTCTAAATTTTTTAATTTTTACCTTAATACTACTCTTGTTAAAATGTATTACTACAAGCCACTTTTAATCTTAATTTCTGGCTCCGTCCTGATCAAATGTAGGATTATTTGGAGAATGTATGTCGAGTTGTCTTTTTTTCTTTTTTTCTTTTTCCTTTCTTTAAATTTTTGTTAAAAAATTGTAATTGCTCTAGTTTTGGGATGATTTCGTTACGAAACAATGTACTAGTATTTAGTTGGCAAAGAGAATCGTAACCGTAATCACAATTGTAATTCTAATGAAATAAAATAAGAATTTGAGAGAAACACAAAATTGATTCAAGTGTTTGGTTAAACTTTTAGAATAGAATGTAACAAAAATATATTTTACTTAAATACTTTTAGTTTACACCAAAATAATAAAAAATAAGTCTAAATAATCTTTAAAAAAAACTGTAAGAACAATAATTACTGACATTCAATTTACACTATAAAATACAAATAGAATGGGTTAAATGTTGTTAAAACAGTAAATGGATGTGCATCAAGATGCCTTGAAGGTGCTATTGTGGAAGACATCAATCTACTGATGAGTAGAGCTGGAGGTGGCCTATGCCAATTTGTCTACAGAATGGGTAATAACGTGGCCTATCCTTGGTTTGTTCATGAGTTGATATTGGCTCATATGGCCTCTAGTGTAAAGTCTATTCATTTTCAAGTTAATAAAGATGAACAAACTACCTTAAAATAAATAAATAGATAAAATAAAAATAAAAATTACACCGTAAAATACCAAAACTTTATTAAAAGAAATAATTGAATTAAACAAAAAACTGACGTGCATATTCCATATAGCAATAATTAGCATTATGCAACATACAACTTAATCTTACAACTATACAACTCAAAATTCAAATCCGAAGCTGAAACGAAATCCCAGCTGCCGCGAGTCTGCAACCTCCACGCCGGAGAAGTGGCCGACGATGGCGCCGGCGGTTGGAATGACAACCCACCAAACGACGGAGGCGGAGAAGTGGCCGACGATGGCGCTGGCAGAGAAGTGGCCGACGATGGCGCCGGCGGAGAAGTGGTCGACGATGGCGTCGGCGGTTGGAATGACAACCCACAGAACGACGGCGACAGAGAAGTGGTCGACGATGGCACCGGCGGTTGGAATGACAACCCACCAAACGACGGCGGCGGAGAAGTGGTCGACGATGGCGCTGGCAGAGAAGTGTCCGACCATGGCGCCGGCGGAGAAGTGGTCGACGATGGCGTCGGCCGTTGGAATGACAACCCACAGAACGACGGCGACAGAGAAGTGGTCGACGATGGCACCGGCGGTTGGAATGACAACCCACCAAACGACGGCGGCGGAGAAGTGGTCGACGATGGCGCTGGCAGAGAAGTGTCCGACCATGGCGCCGGCGGAGAAGTGGTCGACGATGGCGTCGGCCGTTGGAATGACAACCCACAGAACGACGGCGACAGAGAAGTGGTCGACGATGGCACCGGCGGTTGGAATGACAACCCACCAAACGACGGCGGCGGAGAAGTGGTCGACGATGGCGCTGGCAGAGAAGTGGCCGACGATGGCGCCGGCGGAGAAGTGGTCGACGATGGCGTCGGCGGTTGGAATGACAACCCACAGAACGACGGCGACAGAGAAGTGGTCGACGATGGCACCGGCGGTTGGAATGACAACCCACCAAACGACGGCGGCGGAGAAGTGGTCGACGATGGCGCTGGCAGAGAAGTGTCCGACCATGGCGCCGGCGGAGAAGTGGTCGACGATGGCGTCGGCCGTTGGAATGACAACCCACAGAACGACGGCGACAGAGAAGTGGTCGACGATGGCGCCGGCGGAGAAGTTGTCGACGATAGCGCGACGATTGGACTATTTGTTCTTGGGTTTTTTATTTATTTTGTTTTTTTTTTTTTTTTTTATGGCCGGTGGAAGAAAAGAGAAGGATAAAAAAGAAATTTTAGGGTGCATTTGAAAAGAATGATGTTTCTATCGTAGTAGGTTGGATGTAATCACAATTACACCTAAATAGACTTTACAATGTAAAAGCTATTCCCATTTAATTTTATCAACCAAACATTGTAAATGAGATTTACAGCTAATCGTGATTACATCCATTAACATTTCTCATGTGTTGCAGATCTTTACAAATACTTAATTGTCAATCATTCAAACAAGGGTTTGACCTTTAAGCTAAACCGTCTAATTTTTATTTTTATTTTGTTACTTACAAATACATTTTAAAATAGTAATTACATAACATAGTAAAACAAACACGAAGGTAATATATGAAAAAGAAAATTAAACACTGCATAATGCAAAATTCCTGCGCAGAACAAAGGACATATCACCAGTGCAACATATTCAAATCTAAACTATGGTCACTTGTACAATAATGATCACCACTAAAACAATATTAGCTAAAACAATTACATAAGAAAAAAAAATTACAAACAAAAAAACATTCAAGAAAGATAGCGCCTGGACACAATCTTTCTATCAATGTTTCCACGAGCTGTACTAGATGATGAAGCTTCTTCTGCTGCCTGAACTCCATCGATTACTAGTTCAAAATCGCCAACCCGTCTTCTGATATCAGAATTAAAACCATCGCTCATCTCGTACACAACGAATTCTGTAAGTTTATTAAGGCAAAAACTGCTCGGAAGTGGTCTTAAATTGATACACTTACAGATTGTGAGTTTTTTGAGCGCAAGCAGTGAATTAGTCTTCAACACAAACTCAGTTAGCTGATCAAACTGCTCAATATGCAATTTCTTCAGTCGCTTAAACGAATTGGCTTTTAACTTTAGGAATTGGCCGGTGTAGCACTCAACCATTTCGAGCTCCAACAAACTTGACAGAACTCCCAAGGTGTCCATTGGATTCTGATTTGCTCCGAGCTTTGACTTTTTGAGAACAACCTTAACCAAACTTGGAAGCGATGAAATCCATCTCGGTAGGCACTGCAATCGCCCTGTTAGACGCAGTCGTTGAATGTGGACAGGAGGCTGTGTCATCTGATCCAAATCGAGAGCTTCTTCTTCTGCGAATCTAACATCGAGCTTTGAGAGATTCTTCATCTTCTGAATGGATTGGCACAATTCTGAACCGCTCTGTTTTTTGAGGTCAGCCAAACCCAACTTCCTTAGCTTCACCAAATTTCCCAACTCTTTGAAGAACCTTGCATCATTTTTTGCCTTTATCAGCGACACTTCATGCAGAGATTGAGCCAAAGCATCAATGCCAAAATTTATCTCCACCCCATTCTCAAAACAAGACGAAACATTAGAAACAAGAAGATGGTACAATTTCCGGAGTTTGCGCATTCGTTTTGGCAATTCTGTGATCATGGTGTATGAAAGACCTGTTTTCTACGAAAATAGAATTTCTGCCAAGGTGCACACTTAGTTGCAACTACATCCGCGGGGCCACGCCCAGATGGAAAGCAATCCACTAAGTCTCTAAAGATACACAAAGACACCGGACTTCTACAGTGATAGACTCCCTCTACACTTCCTGTCGCCGACTCTCCTGTACTACTTAGCTTACTTGCTTGCGAGCTCCCCTCGACTTAAAGGCGATCTCTCCCGAGATCTCTACAGTCTCTCCCGAGACCTGAAAACCCTGTCTCTCCCGAGACTTACAATCCCAATTCGCTCAAAATACAACCTTGACTTAACTGTCACAGAATTACCAGCAAATTGCTTAATAATAATTCTGCTCCAGAATTACAGAAACACTCTAAAAATAAAAACGAATTTCACTCTGTGTTTCTCAAAAAACGCACACCCTCAAACTGCAGACTTCTGCAGTATTTATAGACTTCAGGTCAGCTGAGGGTAAATCTAGAGTTTCCTGATTTTGTGGTCGTTTGAAATCTGATCAGATAATGATCTTATCTGATATTTGAATCTCCACAAAATCTGCTTATGTTAAACTGCACAGTTTGAATCTGGACTGGATAATCTCAGCAGTTTAAATCCTCCATGTTTATCTCCAGCAGATACTGTTCACGTTTTTCTGCTGAATTAATTCTTGAATCTTCTATTGAATCTGGACTTGATATTTTGAATCTGCTGCACCTGATTTGGCTTTATCTGAAAATCTGCTTCAACTGATTTAAATTCGGTTTGCACAAAAGTCGCCAACTACAAAACCTCAACAATCTCCCCCTTTGGCAATTTTTTGGCAAAACGACATTACAACTCAAAAGCAACTAATTACATAGCAGACTTCTAAGAAACAGAAAGTAACAAAAGTAAAGCCAAAGAAGCAAAATAGCAAGTACAGAAAATAACAGTAACTTTGACTGAAACTACGACTTTAACTAACATTAACTTTGACTGAAACTACGACTTTAACTAGCTACTACTCCCCCTAACTAACAACTCCCCCTGAATTAAACACACTCAATAGAATTATTCTACTATACTCTTCCTGCTACTCTACTCCCCCTATCTCCACAATTACTCCCCCTTTTTGCCAACAAATTACAAAGGAGAAGTTAAACAATAGAAACGATTACTCGTCGATATCAGCAAGAAGCACTGTAGTATATCCATGGGAGTCTTCAGTAGCATCTTGCGCAGCAACTTGGTCTGTAACTTGATCAAGAACTTCATGAGAAACTTCACTAGCAGCTTGTGGAGGAGTAATAGTCTTTCTCTGTCGAACACTTGCAGAGGTCTGTAAGGACTTCATATATATAGGCATCTTAGAAACCTCAATAGTTTGCTTCTCAATTTTCTTCTTCTTGAGTAAACCAGTAACATCCACTATTCCTTTCCCTAAAGCTTTTCCAGTCATACGCCTTGAGAATCCGCTATTACAATTCCAGGAGTGATCAGGGGTTGCCTTTAATGCATTGTGAGTTACGCAGTACTGTGCATCATCTTTCTTAACCCACATCTGTTGAGTTCTTGATTTTCCTGTGGCTACTCGTGCTACTCCTTTTCTTAGATCAGACAGGAACTGGAAGCATCTTGGGCGTATATGTCCTTTACGTCCACAATAATGACAAATTGGAACATTCATTCTTCTGTGATTTTTCACGGCGATTCCTGCTGAATTTTTTACAGGATTCTCAATTGTGGCTGTGAATGTCTTTATCTTTTGCTGTGGCACTGCTCCACTACCTTCTTTTACAAACACTGTTTTCGAAGATATATTCTTTCCAGTAAATCCCAGTCCATGATGCTCTCCACTTGGTTTGCCTATCGTCAAGATGTGATCAAGTTTGTCTGTCCCTGTGTTTAGCATCTTTATGGACTTCTTCATGTATTCCAATTCTGACTTTGCTGAGACTTCACTTCCTTTGCATGTGGCCAATTCTTCCTGCAAGAGAGAAACTGTGCTTTCTAATCCAATATTTTTATTTTGCAGGAATTCAACTTGATGTTTCAGATTCTGGTTGACTCGGGCTACTTCTTCGTATTTCTCCAAAACTAATCTGCAGGCTTCAATATTGGCTTCCTCTGCCATGGTCTCTTCGTTGCTACATTTTGCATTGGTGACAGTTTTGACTCCTGTGCTGAACTTGGTGGTGAATGCAAGGTGATTACCAGTACCTCCATCTTCTTCTCGGCTTTCATCAGAGTCTTCATCACTCCACATTGCGTTGAATGACTTTCCCTTCTTCTTCGCAGTATTCGCACATTCTGCCTGGATATGCCCATAACCTTCACATTCCCTGCACTGCACACCTTTGTTCTGGGCCGAGGCTTCTGATCCGCCAATATTGTTTCTGTTCTTCTTCCTAAATCTCTTTACAGCTTCATTGAGATTCTTTGACAACAACACCATAGATTCTTCAAAATCTGTAGCCTCTACTGTATCTGCTTGAAATGCTATTCCTATATTTTTCTTTTCTTTCTTTCCTTCTTGCAGATTCATCTCGAAAGTCCTCAGTGATCCGATCAATTCTTCCAGCTTCATCTTCTGAACATCTTTAGCCTCCTCGATTGCAGTGACTTTATAAGCGAACCTTTTGGGAAGTGATCTCAGCGCCTTGCGGACAAGTTTCTCCTCAGAAATCTTCTCGCCCAGAGCAAACGCTTCGTTAGCAATATCACAGAGTCGTGCATTGAACTCTGTAATAGTTTCCTCTTCTTCCATCTTCAGATTTTCGAACCTAGTGGTGAGGATTTGCAACTTTGACAGTTTTACTACATTAGTACCTTCATGAGCTATCTTCAGAATATCCCAAGCTTCCTTAGCTGTCTCACAGGTTGAGATAAGCTTGAACTGATTTAGGTCAACTGCATTAAAGATTGCATTAAGGGCCTTAGAGTTGCTGGTTGCTAAGCGATCCTCTGTTGTTGTCCATTCCACTTCAGGCTTATGAATCTTCTCTCCTTTCTCATCTGTTGTGGTAGGGTGTATCCAGCCTGTAAGAATTGCTTTCCAAGCTTGCGCATCGATGGCATTGAGAAAAGCCTTCATGCGTGCCTTCCAATATGCATAATTTGTCCCGTCCAGTAAAGGTGGTCGACCGATCGCTCCTCCTTCTTTGAAAGTCTCCATAGTGCTAGAAAACGGTTGAATACTCCCGGATCTCACTCAATAACTTAGAGTGACGTGCTCTGATACCAATTGAAAGACCTGTTTTCTACGAAAATAGAATTTCTGCCAAGGTGCACACTTAGTTGCAACTACATCCGCGGGGCCACGCCCAGATGGAAAGCAATCCACTAAGTCTCCAAAGATACACAAAGACACCGGACTTCTACAGTGATAGACTCCCTCTACACTTCCTGTCGCCGACTCTCCTGTACTACTTAGCTTACTTGCTTGCGAGCTCCCCTCGACTTAAAGGCGATCTCTCCCGAGATCTCTACAGTCTCTCCCGAGACCTGAAAACCCTGTCTCTCCCGAGACTTACAATCCCAATTCGCTCAAAATACAACCTTGACTTAACTGTCACAGAATTACCAGCAAATTGCTTAATAATAATTCTGCTCCAGAATTACAGAAACACTCTAAAAATAAAAACGAATTTCACTCTGTGTTTCTCAAAAAACGCACACCCTCAAACTGCAGACTTCTGCAGTATTTATAGACTTCAGGTCAGCTGAGGGTAAATCTAGGGTTTCCTGATTTTGTGGTCGTTTGAAATCTGATCAGATAATGATCTTATCTGATATTTGAATCTCCACAAAATCTGCTTATGTTAAACTGCACAGTTTGAATCTGGACTGGATAATCTCAGCAGTTTAAATCCTCCATGTTTATCTCCAGCAGATACTGTTCACGTTTTTCTGCTGAATTAATTCTTGAATCTTCTATTGAATCTGGACTTGATATTTTGAATCTGCTGCACCTGATTTGGCTTTATCTGAAAATCTGCTTCAACTGATTTAAATTCGGTTTGCACAAAAGTCGCCAACTACAAAACCTCAACAGTGTACTTAAGATCCAAGGACTCCAAAAGTTTCAGCTTCTTTATCGATCTTGGAATTGTCGTAATTTTTGTGCTCCGTAGATTAAGACGCCGTAGCAGAACAAACGAATCTATATGTTTAGGAAACTCGTTAAGAGGCATACCTTGCAAATCTAGAACCTTTAACAATTTGAATTTGTGGAACACATTTTCCAACTTGCTATCATCACTTCCTTGGATTTTTTTTCGCATTGAATGGAAAAGCCCATCTTTTCCAGACACTTGTTGTTAACCGAATGCAAACAAAGTGCGAATGCGGCTAGGGTCTTTGATCTTCGACAACATGGCAGCGACGTCAACACGATGAACTGAAAGGTGCCGAAATTTTTCATCCGAAGAACTTGTGGTGCTCTCATCAATAACGCTGAAAAGATTTCTTTTTCCTCCATATAATTCATGAACCATAAATTCATGGTGAAGTCGCAGAACCTTGAAAGTTTTGACTCGGCCATCTATCTCTGGTGTGCCTATTTGAACCAAACTCAGTCCAATCAGGTCATTGAGATATGTTTCTGCAACTTCTTCTGACGTTTTTCCTCTTGTTTCCTGCACGAATCCCTCGGCTATCCATGAACGAACAAGCCTTCCACGTGTGACAGAGTGTCCCTCAGGAAACATGCAGAAGTACAGGAAACAACTCCTGAGATTATCTGAGAGATCCACAAAACTTGGCTTCAAAATGCGATCGACGAGAGCAGTGTCATTACTGCTTTTGATTTCTGACCCGATGTTTTTAAGAAAGTTATTCCACTCCGTGTAGATCTGTTGCTTTTTCGAGAGCAAACGAGCAACCGAAACAATTGCAAGTGGCAAATGATCGCACCTCTCCATGATCTTCTTAGACAAGTCCTCCAATTCCTTAGGAAAAGTAGTGGAATCTAGAGATCGCCTTTTCGAGAATCTCTCTCTGCAGAAAAGATCCCATGCCTCTTCCTTAGCCAATCCACGTAGTTTGTGGACATAATCGGCAGAGTCAACTGCGTCGGAGTTTCTGGTAGTGACAATGATTCTACTGCACCTTACACCACTTGGTAAGAAATTAGCAATAGACTCATAGTCTTGGCTTTTCCAGATGTCATCAAGAACAATAAGATACCTTTTATCCTCGAGGTAGCGATGTAGCTTTTCTCCAACGCTTCCCGCTTGATCCAGAATCCCTTCGACAACGCTTCTTGAGCACGAGTTCTTCAACACCTCCAACAAGAGCTCTTCAACCTTGAAACCGCGCGGCACAACAATCCAAGCTCGACAAGCAAACCTTTGCTTGATCTCCGGGCTTTGAAAAACATTATTGACGAGAAATGTTTTTCCTGAGCCACCAGGACCAACAACGAGCACCGTCGCGCGCTCTTCTTCTCCTTCAATCAGCTGCTTGACCAGGTCGACTCTCCGCTTCTTGAACCCAACCATGTCATCCAGCTTTCCAAAGCTCTGGTTATTAGGAAAGTCACCACCAGCCGCGGTGCGTGATGACGAGCCCCCTCTGAGATTGTTACGCAGTTCTACTACGCTCTTCTTCTTGTTCTCAATCTCCTTCCTCCGACCCGACAATCTTTTTATGGCCTCCCGAGTTTGGATCTTGTGGCCAAACTCGTGGAGAGACTTCCGAATCTTGCTGCTGCTGTCTTCGTGATGAGCTACGTCGTACATGAACTCGTCCAGGGCATCCTCGATCTCGAACACGAGATCTCGAATCTTGTTCGCAAAATCTTCGACCATTCGGCATCGCCCTTGGGGACTAATATTACCTTGTTCATCTGTGCTCAAGTAGGACTGGAACGTCGTCAACATTTTCTTCAGCTCGTCGACGGAATCGCTCGCTTCCGAGATCCCTCCTCTTTCGAGGTATCTCCTTGTTTTCTCAAGTAACAAAATCGCCGACTGTAACGATGCTGCTACGGCTGCAACAACTTCCATCTTTTTTTCTTTTTTTTTTTTTTTTTGTCTACTACTTTAGAAAGCAAAGCACTTAAGTTATGTTTAGAAGATCCCTCTAAAGCTCTGTTTGGTTGGCTTTACTTCTTCAGATGAGATGAATTGTGAAGGACAATTTTTGTTGTTAAAAAGGAAACATTTGGACTGACTCTGCGTCAGCGGTTGATAAATTATAAATATTGTGTTAATCACTGAATATAGAATACTAATTATACTTGACTTTGAGCTGTTATTTCTCGTCAACCTTTTTTTTTTCTCTGTTAGCCACCGAATAAATAGTCCAATTGTGTAAAAAAAAATTAATTTCGAAAGAGAAATCGATTGGTCGCTGGAAGGGCAATTATAAAATATGTGTTTTTCTCTGTCTTTACTCCAGGACATTGTAAGAAATTGTATAGTTGACTTTTTATCAAATGAGTAGTTACGAGAATCTTCTTTCTCGGATGACCTGTAATGAATTTAGCACTTTATTTATTAAACTAGTTTTTTATACACGCGGGACGCGCGTGTGGAGCACGTGTAAAATAACATAACAATAAAAAAAATATTATTAAAAAAAAATAAAATATATTTTTGTTTAGTTTAAAAAAAAATTGATGTTTTTGTAATTTTTTATAATTAAAGGGTTAGATTTATCATTTAATATAAATACAAAGGCTCTTTTAAAAATTTTCAAACTTTAAAAATAAAAATAAAAGCTTAGAATAATGAAAATAAATAAAAAATAGTTATGGTAAAAAAAAAGTATATGACAATGGGTGTCAAAAGATCAAGAAAAATATTCTGAATCCAACTGTGTCAAGAAATTTTTTTTTTTCGAGATCATTACGTCAAACAAATAGCCGTTTAAACAATTAGAACAAAAAAAATAAAAAAGAAGAGAGAGGATAGAGAAATTGCACAAAAGTCCCTCTAAATTTGCACAAAAGCCCTCCAAAATTTCTTAAAAACCCCTAAAATAAGCCCCTAAATGTAAATTTTTTTTATAAAAAAAAAAAGAAAAATAGAGGGCGCCACGTGTCGTCTACAGAGGACGCCACATGTCGCCCTCTCCTTCACGTTTCTTTTGGCAAAGTTGGAGAAACGTATACAAACTTAGTAAATATAGTAAGATTATTGTTAATAATATTATAGTGAATACCCAATTTTTAAAATTTATACCCAATCTTTTAAAAAATATAACCAATTACTCAAATGATATAATTACTTACATAATGATAAGTGGTGGTAATTCACTTTGTTACCAAAAGCATGTGCAAGTAATTCACAAGCTGACTAGAAACTCAATTACTTCAAAAGTTTGGGTATTTATTTTTATTGTTATATAAATTCTGGGTAGTTGCCTACTTCACCCATTTTTATTTTACAGCTACACGAAAAAAAAATTCCGACATTGCATAGCAAATAGAAAAGAAAAAAAAAACGATGAGTGCGTGATGAAACAGAAATTTGAGGGTTGTATAATTTCCATTCCATCGGTACAAAACCCGTACCATATTTAGAGATAATTAAGTAAATAATCATTTTTTAAATGATGTTTAAAAAAAATAGTATACGTTTCAACTAATTTAAAAATTAATAATTTTTTTAATTATTTTTATGTATAATTTTGTTATTGTTAGAAATTTCAGACATGTGTGATGGCTAGTTTTAAAATTTTTTAAAACTATGGCTATTTTTTTAAAATAAACAGTACAAAACGACTAGTTACCTAACTGGCACTATTAATTATACAAACTTCTGCCCATAATAAAGGAAAATACCACAAGTAACAACAAATTATTGTCCAAGAATAATCACGTGCATGGAAAAGATCCAGGATCTTTAGTCAGTGGGGGCACAATATTATATAAAAATTATAGATAAATTAAAAATAAATAAATTATATAATATTTATAGATTATATTAGGTAAAATTGAAACTCTTTCATAAAATTTATAGACAAAATTATAAAATTAATAAGTTCAATTGGGGCACAAGAAGGATATATTTGAAAATTTTCTTAAAATATAAAAATAAAACATATATTTTCATAAATTCAAGGGGGGTTTGTGAAGGATTTATTCAAAAATCTTTTACAAATATAGGCGTAAAATATAATTTTTAAAAAATTTAGGGGGTCCTATGCCCCCACTGGCCCTAGATATGTCTGTCTATGCGCACAAAAGCCAGATAAGCCAACAACAATGACATGGAAAAACAAAAACAAAAAAACAAGCAAAAAAAACAAACAAACATTGCAAATGGAAAATCATTCAAAAAAGATAGCACCTAAAGAAAATTCTTCACCCAAATGAAGAAGCCTCTCCTACAGCCTGAACTCAATCAATAACTAGTTCGAAGTGGCCTCTTCTTGTTCCAATGTCAGAACTAAAACGATCGCTCATCTCGTATATGTTAGGATTAAAGCGCCTTAATCCGACCTGTTCAAAAACGATTAAAATGCGAAGAACAAAAATATATGGCACACATAGATTTATAGTGGTTCACTCTCAATGTGAGAGCTACGTCCACTTTCAGCCGCTGCAGATTTCACTATTTCAAATTGGGAGAATACAATCAGAAATCACAAATCCTCACACTCCCTCGTACTCAAAACGGCGCCCCTAACCACGAAATATAAAGCATAAGCCTAATTATAAATGTAAAATTCCCAAAATTTTCCTTACTAAAATGCCCTTACAAATAAATTTGGCGAATTAGGTCGATCTGCATGAATTCTCTGCGTAAGGTCTTTACTCCGTAGGCGACAAATTAGGCTCCACAACTCAACTGTATACAACCACTTGTGCAAGCCGACAGGTCGGAAAACTTCTCCAAAGTGGTCTTAAATTGATACACTTACAGATGGTGAGTTTTTCGAGTGCAAGCATTGCATTAGTCTCGGGCACAATCTCAGTTAGCTGCTCCAACTGCTAAACATGCAATTTCTTCAAGCTCGGAAAGAAGTTGGTTTTGAAAGTTAGGCTAGGGCCAGTGTAGCTCTCAACCATCTTAAGCTCGATTAAGCTTCGTAGACCCCTAAGGGTGTCCAATGGATTCTGATCAGCTCCGAGCTTTGACCCCTTG
This sequence comes from Boehmeria nivea var. tenacissima, assembly GCA_018132145.1. NCBI lineage: Eukaryota > Viridiplantae > Streptophyta > Magnoliopsida > Rosales > Urticaceae > Boehmeria > Boehmeria nivea. The sequence continues at coordinate 9,244,734 of CM030882.1, forward strand.
AGAGCAACCTTAACCAAGCTTTCATGCGACAAAATCCATCTCGGTAGGCACAGCAATCGCCCAGTCAAACGCAGTCGTTGAATACGGGCAGGAGGCTTACTCATGTGATCCAAATCGAGAACTTCTTTTTCTACTCAAGAACGCCTTTAACGTCGGTAACATCTCGCTCAGAGCATTGATAGACTGTTGAGCTTCGGGCTTCCCTCTGCCTTCAAGGCGTTTCTTTGCCTTCTCAGCCAACAAAATCACATACAGAAACGATGCTATGTAGATTATTTTTTGAATTTAACAAAAGAAAGTAGGTTTGTGTTATTTTTTTAAGGTAAAAAGTGGGCCAAGGTAGATTTTTATGAATCTAGTTAAATTAGTTTTTAAATAGGGCAAGCTTTGTGTTCTGTTTTGCAGCCTAAATTAATTTGTTTTGTCAAATTTATCCATTTATGATATAAATTTTGCGTATTGAAATGTTAACAATATATAGTTTGCTAATAAATCAATAAATAAGTGTTTTTGACGTTTCGCCTTAGGAGGCGTAACTGAGGTGGTAAGTAACTAATGTTTACAGCTGCATGTTTTTGAATTCGATTCCTAGGGATGTATGAGGAAAGATAAAAATTAATTTGGGCCTCGGCCCGCTCTACTATTTTTTTTTTTAGGGTGAAGTAGGCAAATACCCAGAATTTATATAACAATAAAAATAAATACCTAAACTTTTGAAGTGATTGAGTTTCTAGTCAATTTGTGAATCACTTGCACATGTTTTTGGTAACAAAGTGAATTACTACCACTTACCACTGTGTAAGTAATTACATCTTTTGGGTAGTTAGTTACATTTTTCAAAAGATTGGGTAATAACTTACATTAAGTTCTAAAAATTGGGTATTCACTATAATTTCTCTTTTTTTTTATTAAAAAAAGTATTTTTGACATTTCAACCAATTTAGGGTCAATTTATTACACTACAAAAGTTTTTGGGACATTATTAAATTTTTATCAAGCATCAAAATAAAATTGAAAATACTACTACAAAGGCAAAAATAAAACCACATTTTCACTCAAAAACTGTATATCAAAATGGGTATCAAAAGCTTGAGAGAAAGAATTAAAACCAATCATGCAAAGGGAAAAATAATCGGAGACTATTACGGTTAAAAACGATGTTATCTCCAAGGGGGAGTGCTACAGCTAACATAACTAGTAACATATACTAATTTAACTAAAAATAATAATAATAAATCAATCAAATACTTAAAGAAAAATTTCGAAAAAACATATTCAATAAAAATCTTCGAGTGACTACCGTCAAATAACGATATAAAGAAAGACTAACATATAAGGATTTGTAAAAACTTCATAAGACATAATTTAAAAGACCACTAAAACATTCGAAAACTGTTTTCGAAACTCGTCATTCGCCACTACTCCCACGTCCTCGCCGACACGCTCCAAGAATGCCTAACTTAATCTGTAACATGCGAATAACTTATAAGCAAAAAGCTTAGTACGTACACCTAATTCTCACAAAACATGAAATTAAGAAAAATGTTAAAAAATAAGGAAAAGCTGAAATTCCATAGTCATGCATAATTAGTAATTGTTCATCTTTTCTATATAGGCTCTTGATAAAGTACCGTTGCGCGCTGCTTTGATGAAAGAGAGGTAGCGATCCTCGACTCCCACCAAAGCCTATAACTATAACTATGAGGGACTTGTCCCACAAGATAAATTTATCCTGAACTATAAACTATATGGTACTCGCCCCTAAGAACAAATTCATGTAATTTCTTTAGTTCTTTATTTGTCTTTGATAGATTCAATTGGTCCTTTAAAATTCTATTCATAATCATAAACATAATAGCCCATCAAATCAAAAAAATTATAAACATAAATAAAAACTTTACAAAACATGACACTTGACATCAAATCTCAAATTTTTCTTTATAACTAACATGTTGCAAGTGAGAAGCGTACTTACAGATACTTAAATTTTCTTACGCACAAAACAAATTGGTGATGATAACTTATGAAAGTTGATGGGAAAGAAACCCTTTACACTTGGAAGGAATTTGATTCTTGGAAGCCTTTGAGTGATTTCTAAGTTTCTAGGTCTTAAGAGTCAATTTGAGAGTATTTGGATGCTTTATGGGCGTTTAAAATCGCAGTAGGTGTTTAAATAGGCCTAACTTTCGTAACTTTGTCGTTTTTCGCTAAAGCCAGCTAAACAATGTCGTTTTGGCACACTCGCGTACTAAAATTTAATTAGTCATAACTTTATCTATACTGATCTGATTGACGCATATAGTATACCGCTGAAAAGCTTATTCAAATATGTTTAAATTGATATGCAATATGCTATGTAAAACTTGTGGATAACCTATGAAAAATTATTAACAAAAAACTATTATAAGTCTTGCAATACAGCTCTTAAACTTTTTTTTTTTTCAATAAGATTTAACACCCAAACAAATCTAAAATCTTAACTTATAACACATTTTGTGTTCTCATCAAATTACCTAAAAACTTAAGACTAAACCTCATATAAGATCTACTGAATAAATATTTTTGTAACTAAATAATAAAGTAGATAGTGTTACAACAACGCTTACAACAACAAAAAAAATTGAGAATTTGAAAAAAAAAAAACCCAAAAAAATTGTAAAAAGACGTCTCAAAATTTGCAAAAAAAAAAAAAAAAAACGAAAACAAAACAAAATAAAAAAAAAAACAAATCAAAAGAAGTCCCACTTCATAAATTTTGCGAAAACTAAAAACATTTTAAAAAAGGGTTAACATATTTGTGGGACGCGTGCGTCCCAGCGGGCATGTATGGATCACGTGCCCTCTTGCGAGTTTAAAAAAGAAAAAAGAAAGAAAAATTAATAAGAAAGCAGGGCGCCCTCGTGTGAGGACTCATGAATCCCATTCAATAAGCGCCCCCTGTGAAAATTTAAAAAAAAAAATGGGGAAAAATTTCAAAAAAAAAATTATTTTCGACCAAATGGCGTGTTGTGGCCTAACAACTCTCCCTTTCCCTCTCTCTTATATATATATATATATTGAAGATGTAAAAAAAATTCAATATAATAATATAACTTAATTTTGGACAAGGCTAAAATGTTTCATATTATAGAGGAAACATGCATGTTACCCAATTCTAACATATATTATTGGGTAAAGAGTAAAAGACCATAAATTTATGGTGCACCTTACACCACTAGATAATAAGTAACATAATACCCAAAATTCAAAATGAAAAAAAAAAAAAAAAAAGAATTGTCATTTTCCTATGCCTTCATCTTTCTCACTCTATGACAATACAACATGCTGCCATCTCCACCACCAGTAAATAAAACTCCATATAATTAAATAGCGTTAATGATCCAAAGATCCATGCCAAATTAAAGACTTGAGATTTGGGAATTTATGTCTAAGAACCAAGAAACCGTTGATTGATCAGTCAAGAGTTTCCTAATCCCAATCAACAATTAAAGAAGTTGATAGTATAATAAGCAATCAAATTTGAAGTTCAGAAATAAAAAACGAAAATGAATGATTCCAAGCAAATAGGGAAAATCCCATTTGCAGAATTGTAGAGCATAACCATCAGACTCATATGGTCTTGTCGCCTATTTCCCTCGTTGCACCGACATTAATAGAAAATATTTCGACGGGATATGTGAAGTCTATGAGTCCATCAACAAGGTCCTGCAAGAGCTTCAACGGCATCGATGTTAACTCTATCGCGATTCGGAGAAACACGCGGACTTCGACCCGTGTCATAGAGAGCTGCGACAACATCGAAGCCCTATAGTACGCCCTCTTGATAGCGCCGACGGCGGCGGACAGATGCGGCTCCACCACACAGCAGCGGAGGGACACTTGTCTTTTTTACGTGTGTTTTACTAATTTTATGTAGTATTTAATTTAAGTGTTTATTTTTTTCCTCGGTGTCGTATTTTATTTCTTTATGTATTGTGTGTTTACTATATGTTATTTATATTTTTATTGAAAAATTAAATGATAACTCTTTTGTTGTAAAATAAATTCATTGCAATATTTATTATTATTAACACGTTTATAACAATTGTAAATAAATATATGTAAAAAAATATAATTTTTTGTTATTTTTTAAGTATTTTCAAACTTTTGTTAAAATTATTATTAAATTTTGATATATCATATTAAAAATACAATTGACAATAAACTTAAAAATGCAAATAACACTAAATTAAGGATTATAATGTAAATAAAAAAAATTATTAAAAAATGAAAAGAAAAAAAAAAAGAGATTTTAAGGATTTAGCCAAATTTTCGGTTATTTTTTTAAGGATTAGGCATAGTTTCACAACATTAAGGAATTAATCATTTTCATTGTGTAACAAATTTTGTTACATACAGTCATACACGATGAAAATGGCTAAGGCTATGTTTGGGCAAACCATTTTGCCCATCCTATTCCATTTCTTGGGATGGTCAAAATAGTTTGAAAATAATTTGAAAAATGGTTTGGAAAATTGTTAGAAAAATGAGTAGAATTGTTTGACATTGCGAATTTCGAAGTAGTATAAATGATTGAGATTTAAAAATATTATATAGGGATTTTGAAAGTTGAAAAAAAAAAGATTAAAAAAAATAAAATGAAATGGAATGGTTTGTAAGATTAAAAAGTTGAATGGCTTGGAATAATATGGAATGGAATGAGATGGTTTGAGAGGAGTTGCCAAACATGGGGTAATTCTTTAATTTCGTGAAACTATAACTAAATTTTTAAAACATGAGCTTAAAAATAGCTAAAATCCAAATCTTTTCCCAAAAAAAATATACAATGAAATAGTGGTACGTCATATAGCGTACCACTGTTAAAACTTGTTAAAATAGAAATAGCGCTGAGTTGGAGATATTTTTTAGGCATATACACTATTATAGGGTCCGGTTGAAGATGGCCTTAGCATCCATTATCATTTCTCATATGTAGCAGATCTTTACAAATACTTATAATTGGCAATCACTCAAACATGGGTTTGACTTTTAAGCTAAACCTTCTTTTTTTTTTTAATTTTTTTTAATTACAAATACATTTTAAATTAGTAATTACATAACATAGTAGAACAAAGTACACGAAGGTAATATATGAAAAAGAAAATTAACATAACATAAACACTGCATAATGCAAAATTCCTGCGCAGAACAAAGGACATACCAGTGCAACATATTCAAATCTAAACTATGGTCACTTGTACAATAATGATCACCACTAAAACAATATTAGCTAAAACAATTACATAAGAAAAAAAAATTAGAAACAAAAAAACATTCAAGAAAGATAGCGCCTGGACACAATCCTTCTATCAATGTTTCCACGAGCTGTACTAGATGATGAAGCTTCTTCTGCTGCCTGAACTCCATCCATTACTAGTTCAAAATCGCCAACCCGTCTTTCGATATCAGAAATAAAGCCATCGCTCATCTCGTATACAACCAATTCTGTAAGTTTATTAAGGCGAAAACTGCTCGGAAGTGGTCTTAAATTGATACATTTACAGATTGTGAGTTTTTTGAGCGCAAGCAGGGCATTAGTCTCCAACACAAACTTAGTTAGCTGATCGAACTTCTCAATATGCAATTTCTTCAGTTGCTTAAACGAATTGGCTCTGAACTTTAGGATTTCGCCGGTGTAGCACTCAACCATCTTAAGCTCAATTAAGCTTTGTAGACCTCCAAGGGTGTCCAATGGATTCTGATCAGCTCCGAGCTTTGACCCCTTGAGAGCAACCTTAACCAAGCTTTCATGCGACGAAATCCATCTCGGTAGGCACAGCAATCGCCCCGTCAAACGCAGTCGTTGAATACGGGCAGGAGGCTTACTCATGTGATCCAAATCGATAACTTCTTCTTCTGCGGATCTAACATCGAGCTTTGAGAGATGCTCCATTTTCTCAATGGATTTGCACAATTCTGAACCACTCGCTTTTTTGACATCCGCCAAACCCAATCTCCTCAGTTCCACCAAACTCCCCAACTTTTTTGTAAAGCTTCGATGATTTTCCACCTCTATCAGTGACACTTCATGCATAGATTTAGCCAGAGCATCAATTGCAAAATTATTAATTGCCACCCCCTTTTCAAAACCAGACGAAAAGTTAGAAACAAGAAGATGGTACAATTTCTGGAGTTTGCGCATTCGTTTTGGCAATTCCGTGATCATGGTATACTTAAGATCCAAGGACTCCAAAAGTGTCAGCTTCTTTATCGACCTTGGAACTGTCGTAATGTTTGTTCTCCGTAGATTAAGACGCCGTAGCAGAACAAAGGAATCTATATGTTTAGGAAACTCATGAAGGGGCATACCTTGCAAATCTAGAACCTTTAACAATTTGAATTTGCGAAACACATTTTCAAACTTACTATCATCACTTCCTTGGATTTTTTTTCGTATCGAAAGGAAGCGCCCATCTTTTGGTGACACTTTTTGTTGGCCGAATGCAAACAAAGTGCGAATCTGGCTAGGGTCTTCAATCTCAGACAACTTCTTGGCGACATCAACGTGATTAACTGAAAGGTGCCGAAATTTTTGCCTCGAATAATTTTTGGTGCTCTCATCCAATATACTGAAAAGATTCCTTTCCCTCCCATACAATTCATGAACAATGAATGCATGGTGAAGTCTCAAAATCTTGCAGCTTTCAATTCTGCCATCATTCTCTTGTGTGCTGACTTGAACCAAGCATCGTTCAATCAGCTTCTTCAAATTAGATTTTGCAACTTCTTCCAAAGTTTTACCTTTGGTTTCCGTCACATACCCCTCTGCTATCCAAGATCGAACCAGCCTTCCACACGTGATGGACTGGCCCTCTGGAAACATACTGAGGTACAAGAAACAGCTCTTGAGATCATCCGAAAGATCCACAAAACTTGGCTTCAAAATACGATCGAAAAGATCAGTGTTATCACTGCCTTTGATCTCCGACCCAATGTTGTTATAAAAGTTACTCCAATCCAGGGGAACTTGTGGCTTTGTAGAGATCAAACGCGCGACCTCAACGATTGCAAGTGGCAAACGATCGCACTTCTCAATTATCTTGTTAGACAATTGAACTAGTTCAAGGCGACAAGTAGTGTCATTTCCCTTGAATGCCTCTCGGTTGAAAAGCTCCAAAGCCTCATCCGCAGTCAATCCATTCAGTTTATGGGTATGACCGGGCTTGTTAACTACGCCGGAGTTCCGTGTAGTGACAATGATTCTACTTCCTGTAAGACCACTTGGTAGGTACTTGGCAATAGAATCGTAGTCTTTCTTGTTCAACACGTCGTCAAGAACGATCAGATACTTTTTACCCTCGAGGTAGCGATGCAGACTCTTTCCAACGCTCCCCGTTGTGCCTCGAGCAAGAATCTCTTCCACCGTTCTTTGCGAGAAAGACATTCTTAAAACCTCCATCAAGTGGACCTCAACGCTGAAATGGTGCGGCATGGTAATCCAAGCCTTACAAGCAAACTCGACCTCCTCGCTTTGATAAACATTGTTGACAAGAAACGATTTTCCCGAGCCGCCAGGGCCAACGACGAGGACCGTAACGCACTCTCTTTCTCCTCTTGTCAGCTGATTGACAAGGTCTCTTCTCCGGTTCTTGAATCCCACCATGTGCTGGTCAGCTGGAACATCTATGGCCGCGGCTGCTGCTGATGGGCCCCCTCTTGCTTCTTCTCCTTGAATGCGAGGCAGATTCGTATACTGATCTGCTATGCTCCTCATCTTCTCCTTAATTGCATTCGTCTGATTGCTTAAATTTTTTGTGGCCTTATCAATCGGCAACCGATAAACGTTGTCATGAAGAAGATTTGAAAACTTGTTGGTGTGTTCATGATGGGGCACGTGGTACATGAACTCGTCGATAGCATCCTCGATATCTAAGACGCGATCTTGAACCTTGTTTATGAAATCTTCGAGCAATTTATGGCCTTCGGGACTAACGCCATGTCCGTTAATGCTCAAGTACGCCTTCAGCGTCGGTAACATCTCGCTCAGAGCTTCGATAGACTTTTGAGCTTCGGACTTCCCTCCGCTATCGAGGCGTTTCTTTGCCTTCTCAGCCAACAAAATCACCGACGGAAACGATGCTATTACAGCAACCACAGCTTCCATTTCTTTTTTCTTTTTTTTTTTTCCCTTCCTTTTACTGGTAGATAGAAAAGTCGTTAATTGTCTCCGATCGGTGTTGAATAATTTCTTCTGTTTAGTTGGCTTATAAATTAAGTACTACACGCTATGGTGTTGACGAGTAAACATGTGGTCTAAAGACAGCGTTATTGTGATAAAGGAAAAATCATAGTAATGTGTGGTATCTGTAAACTTATATGTATACTTTTCCGATATTCGTAGAGAAGGGATACAGATATTATACATTCTCGCACTCGTTCAGAAAAAATGGAAAAATATAAAAACCTCATCAGTCAATACCAAACGATTGTGTTGATTAATGACCTGTTCCTCGTGTGTTTTATTTTAAAATTTTGTTTTTAACGACCGAAATCATCACTGACCGCCCTTTCGACAAACTTCGAAAACCGAACTTAACTAGGGGTTAAACAGTCAAAGATCTTTCTGACGCTAGTGCTTGTATTTATCTTATTTCACTTGTTTAAGCAAAGATTATTTTCATCCTAAATAGCTTTAAACAAAGAGTTAGAAGAAGAAAATTGCCAGAGTATTTGTCGTCATTAACTGACTGAAAAACAACGTTGCCCCAATAACAGGTCGACCTGTCCCTATAATTTCAAGTAGTTGCCAGGAAGTTTAATGGTGGAAGAAGAAATTTAAGGTCTGAGAAAATTCAATGCATTAAAGTTGCCAAGCTGTATGATGTTACCAATTCCGGTGTCAGAGAGAGAGAAGAGAGGTTTGAACTGGTCAACTTTGTCTCTTTCAGAACATCAAGTTGGCAGGTTGTTTGATGTTAGAAATAGAAATTTAAGGCACGACAAAATTCATTGCATAACTTGCAAGTTGCCATAGGCTGTTTAGTGTTGGGATTTTTTTTTTTTTCTTTGCCACGCAGTTTAGTATTAGGATTAGTGATCCAAAATCACATGTTATGCAGATTATTTTCTTAATTTAACAAAAGAATGTAGGTTTGTGTTTTTTTTTTTTAAGGTAAGAAGTGGGCCAAGGTAGATTTTTGTGAATCTAGTTAAATTAGTTTTTAAATAGGGCAAGCTCTGTGTTCTGTTTAGCAACCTAAATTAATTTGTTTTGTTAAATTTATCCATTTATGATATAAATTTTGCGTATTGAAATGTTAACAATATATAGTTTGCAAATAAATCAATAAATAAGTGTTTTTGACATTTCGCCTTAGGAGGCGGCGGTAAGTAGCTAATGTATGTACGTTTCTGGATTCAATTTTTAAGGAGGTATGAGGAAAAATAAAAAATAATTTGAGCCTCGCCCCCCTTCCTACTTTTTTTTATTTGAAAAAAAAGTACTTTTGACATTTCAACCAATTTAGGGTGCAGTTTATTATATTACAAAAGTTTCTGGGACATTATTAAATTTTTAGCAAGCATCAAAATAAATATAAAGTTTATTTTCGCAAATCTGTACCATCTGGCATGTGTAACAGAATTTCCTCAGCTTGGCAACTAAGCAGAGGATTTCTTCCATTCAAAGGGTCGTCCTAAAAAGGAATTTTTGCTGCCTATTAGTGACCGAATCAAGTCAAAGCTTTCCAGCTATAAAGGAAAAGCGCTTTCTATGGCAGGGCGTCTTACTTTGATCAAATCAGTGATATTGGGATCGTTTACACATTCATTCTTCATTTATAAATGGTCAAAAAATACTATCAGTGATCTGAATGCCTGTATCAGGAATTTTCTATGGACGGGGACTATTTTCGAACGTAAATTAGTGACAGTGTCGTGGCAAAAGGTGTGCAAATCGATTTCTGAAGGAGGTTTAGTATTAAAGATTTGCCGCTTTCGAATTTAGCATTCCTGAAGAAAATGACTTGTGAATATACACTAGGAAGAGTTGGGCTACGAATTTTATTCAAAACAGATTCCTTGCTAATCGTTTGACGGTGAAATTACCAAGTTTTGGTTCCCCCATCTGGCTGACTTTCAGAATCCTATTGGCAGACATTCTTGATGAATCTAAAAGGATCCCAGGGGTTAATTCCTCACTTGACTTTTGGAGATGTAAATGGCTTGATAATCCTATTGTCGGGACACGTTTGATTCCTTCCTATATCACCAAGAAACTGAGCGGCACTATCTCAGATTTTTGGAATCAGAGATTGACTATCCCGGGGGATTTTTCTAACAAATATCCTGCAATCGCCAACGAAGTCTCAAACTTTATTCTTGGTCCTCCTGACAGTGACCGCTTGGTTTGGACTCGATCCATGGACAGAGATGTCTCTAGTAAGAGATTTTTTCAAGATTATGCTGGCCCAAGCTATGAGAAACAATGGAGCCGTTTTCTATGGAAGAATTTTATCCCTTACAGGCGTGCCCTTCACTGTTGGAAAGTAATTCATAACAGATTGCCCACTGAGGAGAATTTAGAGAAGAAAGGTATTAACATGGCTAGTAGATATCGCTTTTGTGAAGCGGATGCCGAGTCCACAGACCACATTTTCATACATTGTTCATTTAGCAATGATCTATGGGCAGCGCTTTCATCACGGTTTTCGAATCATATGGATCTCTCGAAGGATTTTGAGCACCTTTTTTATAAAAGATTTAAAGGATGATCTTAGCCCTCAAATTAAATCTTTAGGGCTTGCTGGAATTACTGCCACCTGCTTGGAAATCTGAAGAACTAGAAATAGAAGAGTCTTTGATGATAAAAAAAAAACCAAATCTTTTCTCGTCCAAAGCTTGGATATTGGCGTCTCTCAGGGAAAGTAACAACGTGGTCACCGGATGTATGCACAATTGCCAAAATGACGTTATTATTCTTCATAATTTGGGAATTAAGGGTAACCTGTCCAAAGGCCCTTCAATCATTCCTGTCACATGGAACTTTTGAAAAAACTATTACAAAAGCAAAAATAAAAAGACATTTTCAGTCAAAAAATGTGTCAACAGCTTGGGAGAAAGAATTAAATCCAACCGTGCAAAGGAAAAAATAATCCGAGAGTATTACGGTTAAAAATGATGGTTACAACGCTTAAAACAAAAAAGCAAAACAAAATAAAACAAAATGAGAATTTTAAAAAAAAAAAAAAAACCCCCCAAAAATTGAAAAAAGACATCTCAAAATTTGCAAAAAACAAAAACAAAACAAAACAAAATAAAATAAAAAAAATATCAAAAGAATCCCCACTTCGCAAATTTTGTGAAAACCAAAAACATTTTAAAAAAGGGTTAACACGTTTGTGCGACGCGTGCGTCCCAGCAAGCATGTATGGATCATGTGCTCTCTTGCGAGTTAAAAAATAATAATAATAATTAATAAGAAAACGGGACGCATGCGTGTTGGGACGCACGAATCCCATTCAATAAGCGCCCCCTGTGAAAATTTAAATAAAAAAAAAAAAAGAGAGAGAAAAAATTTAAAAAAAATATTTTCAACCAAATGGCGTGTTGTGGCCTAACAACTCTCTCTCTCATATATATATATAAAATTTATTGAAGATGTAAACATGAATGCTTATTAAAAATTCAAATATAATAATGTAACTTAATTTTAATATTAATTTTTTTAAAATGTAGCTATTTTTTAAAATACACCATCTAAAATGGCTATTTACCTAACTAATCCTTATTTTTTGATATTGGAACATTTTTGTGACAATATTTTAATTTTAGTGGAAACTTGTTTTTGCCACTAAAAGGTTATTTATTTTCCTTGTAGTGATTTATCGATACTTAAAAAAAAAAACTCTAGAATAAAATTAGTCCTAGTTGTATATAATATTAATTATATAAAATACATCTACTTAATGTCATCACACTGATAATACAGATAAGATCATCATATTCATAATGTTAGTAAACTATGTTTGTGACAACTAATCAAAGACCCGTACTTTGATAATCACATATTAATTTAAATATATTAAACAATGATTTTAATTCTCTTACAAGAATTCTTTAAAACTAGCCATAAAAAGTTTTTTACGCACGTAAGATATTTCTTACAGTAACAAAATTACAAATAAAATTTGTTGTAAGAAATTTCTTATCAAGGTAATAAATTTTTAAAATGACTATTTTCTTAAAATTTTAAAACTGTGACTATCTTCTAAAATCATTTTCTAAAAAGTAACTATTTTTTTAAAATTCTCAAAAAATAATTACCCCTAGAGAGTTGTTACTAAAAGTATTAATGGAAAATTTTTTTGTAAGTACTGCCACTAAAAATATTGTAATTAGTGGTATATTTGTTTTCATTGCTACTATTGATTCACTAATTAGTGGCAAACAGAGTTGGCATTGGATATAGAAATATCTGCCGCCACTAATAGTTGAAATTTGCCAGAAAACCCTTAATTTTGACTCAAATTAAGAATGAAAAAGAAAAATAATGTGGTAATCCAATCAATCAAAGAACAATATAGACAATTAAAAGAATAAATTTATGTATATTATTCTCTTCAAGCAATTAACATATTGAAAATCTAAATATCCTCGAGAAAAGAACATGTAATGCTCACAATGCCAAAATAAATTACCTGCAATACATATAAATATATCATATATTAATTTACCAAATCAAAAAATTATAATACTTGAATTTAGCATCACACGATTCTAAGTCCTAGGCAGAACAAAGAAGTAATTAATAGTAAAAATTACTATCTCCAGAATAATTTATTAGTATTAATATGATTGAGGCTATGCTCAAATTAAGGTTTTGTTACCATGAAAACATGGATTTTGTTGTGCCACTTTGTCAACCACCCTATAGAAATTTTCAGATTATGTCCTTTTTTAAATTGGTCCTGTTTGTCAGGGACAAAATTGCAACTAAAACAAGTGAAATTCACGGATTCACTATCTTTCTATTAGTGTGTAAATTTATATATAATCAAGAAAAATTTTGGTAATCAGTCTTGTAACAAAACCGGTTTTTTTTTTTTTTTCTCTTTTTATTTACTTGGGCTTGTCACATGAATTTTAGGATTTTAGGCCCTCTAGCCCATATCTCTCTATTTAGCCCGTAGTTAATTGGGCAAGTTTATTTCTTTTCTTTCTTTCTTTTCTTTGGTCCGAACCTCACGGCCAACTCTCTTTCTCACTCTATATCTTTTTTTTTTTTTAGAATTTCAAAATAAAGTCATTCACTTAATAATTTATACTTCAAATAATGTACTTTTTTTTGTTTCCCTTCTATGTTTGTAGTATAAATTTTGGGATATAAATTAAAAATACAACATTCATGGAGTATAAATTATCATTGTGTCAAGAACGGAACATTTCTCAAAATCCCCCTTTTTTCTTCTTTATTCCTTCTTCTACGCTGAGCAAACTCTCTCTCTACCACCTTTCTATTCTTTCTTCGACTCCTCAATGTCTTAGCTATGATTGAAAGGAGATTAGAGTTTATTTTGTGTTCCAATGTCGACTGGTTATCTAGCCATTTGTTGTCGTGATTTCTTCTATTAATTCATGAATGGATGCCCATTGAGATCGTCGCACTGGCGCACTGCTCTTCCTTTGTCGGTAATACCTTCTTTTCTCAGATGATTTTTCGTTTGTTTATTTATTTATTTAATTTTTTTTTGTGGCGCAAAGAACCAGCTCATCGGGTTGACAAGCTCAAACAGCAATATTAATATATAAAACCCATCACATTCTGAAGTAGTTGATATTCATGATTAGTGATTAGGTTAGAAATTAGAATAAGGCAAAAACTAACATAATTTAGTAGCAACTTGGGATAGAAACACAAACAAAAATTTCAGACAAGGTGCTTATATAATTGAAGAGGAGAAAGTGCTTAAATAGTGCTCCGGCAAGGCAAAATGGGCTTTGTCTCACAATCATGCCGATCTTTGTTGCTAGTGCTTCTCATCACGGCCATTTTCGCTCTCCCTTCAACTTCAAATCCAGTCGTTTATGCAGGTTTTCTCTATTTAAAGTTATTCCAACATTCACGCTTATATTGATGAATATATACTTATTTTTTCTTTTTTCTTTCTCATATTAGATACAATTACCAACAAACTCTATCATTTTCTTTTATTTAATGTAGTTATCATAAATTGGTTAATTTTTAAATTGCTTTGAATACTAACTATGTGATAAAAACGTAGTGTGTGTGTGTGTGTATAATGGCTGTTTTTCTCATTTCAAACGAGAAAAAAACACAAATTAATTTAACACACTGCAAGGAAGATAGGTTTCAACTTTAAATCAATATCTGTTCTTCTAATTTTGTTCACATTCATAACAACAATTTTCCGTGTACTACTTCTTTTTAATTATCCTTCAGTTGTTTTATTAGATACTTAAGTCGATTCACTCTTTTCAAAATCGATATATACACGGGAACGACAAATCTTCTATAATACCCTACTTTCAATGGCTTGATCAATTTGATTTATTTACTTTTTGCAGATGTTAAAATGATGAGAAAGTTAAGTGGTTCCTTGCCTTTTTCTCCACCGCCCCCTATCATCGACGTGCAGGCGGACTATGCTTCACCCAGAACGCGCCCACCGATACATAAGATAGGGTAGCTAAGTATCTAAAATATGTGAAAGGTTTTAAAACAGTACTGTCAATAAATTTAAGTTACTCTTAAATATAAGGGTAGCCAGCTATACTGAAAGTTTTAATAATTAATAACAGATCTCAACATACCAATAAAGTTGAGATTAATCAAGTGTCGTACTCTTTCAATTTTTCTGTACTAATGTTAAATATGTTTGTGTACAATCTTTACGTCTGTTTGCATATGATTCTGCTGATAATAAATGTTAGCGACCAAAATATCGGCGAACATTGATGATTTTCAGCTACCACATTTGCGGTCGCTAGTATCGGCCATCATACAGGTTTTTGGTCGTCGAAAACCATCAATAATAGACATTTGGCGACCACAAAAGTGATAGTCAAAAAGTTTCCCTAGAATTGATTTTATAATGAACATTTCCTATGAAATTGATGAAATATAGCTAAGGATGAAATTGTAAGAATTACTTATAAAAAGGTTATATTTAACTAGTTCCATCCCATGGGGTGCTCCTATTCTAACTGTCAGGAAGAAAAATGGTTCTATGAAGTTTGAAGTGGAAATCGAATATTAAATAATGTTACTGTCGAGAAAACAAGCGCTCGTTATATTGTAAAGATTTGCTAATCAGTTAATGATCTTGTCATTATTCAAGATAAATTTATGGTTATGATTCTGTCAATTAGACTTAAAAAAGGATGATATTTCAAAGATTACGTTTCACATATGCCATTGATATAATGAATTCTTAGTAATGTCTTTTAAATCAACGAACACCCTAGTTGCACATATGAATTTAAAGAACAAAGTGTCTAAGGAGTAAATTTATCAATCGTCAATGTATCTATTGAGAATCGTTGGTGTACTTAAGGCCTCCAAGATAGAGATAATAATTATATGTTAAACTCAAAAGTAGTTTTTAGATAGATCAGGTTCTTTTCTAGATAACATCATGTATAAGGAATGGATGAGGAACAACCTTATACTAAGGAATATCTTCAAGTTGACCTACGTTAAAGAATCGAAGAAAAGTTCAGTCTCTTGAGATTGACTGACAAATGCACCTATGATATGAAATACAATGAAGAATATCAAAATGCTTTCGTTTAAGTAGGAGAAGATCTTCTAAGAACTTAAACATTTGAATTTAGCGTTAATGTAACTTCCTTCGTGAGCATGCAAGAACGAGCAAATTTTTTTTTTTTAATAGTGATGCTTATAGGCATATCTTATTTTTTAGTGTTTGTGCACCATAGTAAGGATATAGCTTATGTCACTTAAAAGGATTACACAGAGTTATTCTACTCCTAATTTTTAGTTAGCAATTACGTTACTCCCCATTTAAGATAGATATATATATGAAATGGTTATTTGAGACTATTGTGAGATCTTTATTGAACAGAAGGGCCTAAAATACGTTTAAGATAGATATGAAATGGATATAGCAGATGCTCAAATTTTCAATTTTGTACGATTTTAATATCTTTGATGGATATGTATTCTATACTCAAAAATGAGTTTTAAGTGTTCGGAAATCGCAGGGATGAGTCCTATACATACTCAGAATAGAGTTTTAAGTACTCAAAAATCGAGTGCTTGATAAGATAACTTTTTCTCTGACACTTTCTCCGCTAGTTTTAAAAATATTCTATACAAATAAGAGCAAGATCCTAAATAAATGAAGATGAAGATGAAGATGAATGTTATACATCGAAAAGGTGAAGTTTTTGCTCAATGAGAAAGAAGTCCTCTATGTCAAAGACATATTATTCCTTCAAAAGTTTGGGGGATTAAGCAATAGTTCTTGGATAGAGCTCATAAGACGCTTTACGCGATATACCAATATTAAGAGAGATTTTTAATGCATAGAATGAAGCAAGTTGTTATAATTAGGTAAACGCTGTCTTGCTTAATTAGTGTGCCAATTAGTAAATTCTAAGCACCAATGACCAGGAGGACTGTTTCAATATGTGCATATCCTTAAGTAGAAGTGGACAAGAATTTCAATCATTGATTAATTTTAATAAATCTAAAGAACGTCGATTAAAAAAATTTAAAAAAAAAAACATTGTGCGATCTTGATACAAGGGTTTTTAAGAGGGATTGAATTTTTAGCTGATGGGTCACAAAAGAAATTTCTTTCAATATTGTCTATAAGGACTAATTAATTTTAGAATTATAAAATATTAAAAAGGTGTGGTAAATAAATTTATAGTTTTAAAACTTTTGCAATGGGATATTTTTATAAGGGGAGTTAATATTGAAGAAAAAAAAAGTGCCATATAAGTTCCCTTTTAAAAATCTCACTCTGCTATCCATTAATTAAGTTTAAAAATTGAAACTATATATTGAAAGAAAAGAGTGCCTTTGATGAATATTTTATCGAAATTTCAGTTGAAAACCAGCTCAGGACAATGAGATGGAGCTAGAAATTAAAATTAAAAGGGGCCTGTGATAATACATTTTAACAAGAGTGGTAATAAGATGAAAATTAAATAAATTAAAGGGGACTTTTCAAAATAAAAATTAAAAAATATATATTATTGGCTATAAATTAAAATGGGCCACGGGTGATTGGAGCCTACCGTGGACCTAAGCTGGCTCTAGTGTTCTTTTCTTTCTTTGTTTATTTTATTTTATTATTTATTATTATTATTATTATTATTATATTATTTTTGCGCTAAGAAGTAGGTCATGGGGTGGTTGTTAAGTTTGACCATGACGATGGAGCACATGGTCAGATCATGCATATTGAAGAAATCTTATTATAACAAGCTCAAACAGCAATATTAATATATAAAACCCATCACATTCTGAAGTTGTTGATATTCATGATTAGTCATTAGGTTAGAATAAGGCAAAAACTAACATATATAATTTTGTAGCAACATGGCAAAGAAACACGAACAAAATTTCAGACAATGTGTTTATATATTTGAAAAGGAGAAAGTGCTAATTATATACTCTGGCAAGGAATAATGGGTTTTGTGTCACAATCAAGCCGAACTTTGTTGCTAGTGCTTCTCATCGCGGCCACTGTTGCCCTCCCTTCAACTTCAAATCCAGTCGTTTATGCAGGTTTTCTCTATTAAAAGTCATTCATATATATATATATATATATATATATATATATACACTTATGTTTTCTTTTTGCTTTCTCACATTAATTAGATATGTACTATATATATTATGACGCCGGTCGTTTTTTTTTTTTTTTTCAACTTCGGATAAATAAAGTAGATACAATTACCAACAAACTCTATCATTTTCATTTATTTAATTTAGTTACCATCAATTGATTATTTTCCGTAAGTAGCTTTAAAATACTATCTGATAAAAACATATTATGAAAATTTTGGCTATTTTTCTAAATCTGTTCTTCCAATTTTGTTGTATTTTCCGTATACTACCTTTTTAATTATCCTTCAATTGTTTTAGATACTTTAGTCGATTCACTCTTTTAAAAATCGAACTATAGACGGGAACGATAAGTCGTCTATAATATCCTACGTTCAATGGCTTGATCAATTTGATTTATGGGCCACTTAAAAAATCATTCATTTTAAAAGTAAAGTTTGAAAGATTTAGCCATAGTTTCATGAAATTAAGGATTTAGCCGTAACATACGTGTATCATAAATATGTTATATGTAACATTTTATGTTACACGTGTAATATAAAATATTATATTTTGTAATATTTTATGTTACACGTGTAACGTACGTGTATTAAATGTATATTACACGTGTAACATTTTATGTAAAATATTACATGTAACATATTATATTACACGTATGTTGCGGCTAAATCTTTAATTTAATGAAACTATGACTAAATCCTAAAAAATTAGTCAAAAGTTTGATTAAATCCCTAAAAATCTCTTGAATTATTTACTTTTTTGCAGATGTTAAAATGATGAGAAAGTTAAGTGGTTCCTTGCCTTTTTCTCCACCGCCCCCTATTGTCGACGTCGATGATGTGCATGCGGATTATGCGCCACCCAAAACGCACCCGCCGGTACATAAGATAGGGTAGATAAGTATCTAAAAAATCATGTGAAAGGTTTTATAACACTGCTAGTTACTCTTAAATAAAAGGGTAGCCAGGTATATCTAAAACATTTTCATGAAGTTATGATTAATAAACTGATCTCAACATATCAAGTTGAGATTATTGATCAAGTGCTGTACTCTTTGAATTTTGCTGCTCTAATGTTCAAATATATTTATGCCATCTTTAAGTCAGTTTGCATATGATTCTTCTGATATTTTCGTTAAAAGGCTTGCGTAAATTTTGAGGTACATTTTGGGTAATTTCAGTTACATGTTCACTTAGAGCTGGCCGATAAAAATTGGTTAAGCCAGGCGTATATGCTTGTAGAAAAAATCTCTTGTATTTCTCTCAAATTTTTAACTATTAGATATTAAGTTTTTTTTAAAAATATATTAAATAAAAAGTTGATGAGTTGTTAATTTATAATTAGAAGGGACAGATAAAGGAATAACAGATTCTTTTTCTCTTTTAAAATATTCGATCAACTAGCACTGATGCAGCCGATATTAGAGTACAGATGATAAAACAATATTACAATCGTCGGCTTCAAATCTCAACTTAACATAAGTAAATGACATCACCTTTCCGATCGTTTTGATTAAGAGTTAATCAATATCCGGTCGGGGACAGAGAGTATATATCGAAGAGCAAGCTGATAATTGCAGGTCAATGAGTGCTAATGTTGAATTAGTTTGCTGCTTAATCTATAGGTATATTAGAGCATCTCTATTGAAGTACTAATATTATTGAGTGCTTGATTACAAACTTTAACATTTTGGTTAAAAAAGTGCTCCCTAATGCAATATCTATTAAACAAAAGTTTTGTACAATTAATTTGACGGCAATTTATCTCCTAATATACATGACTCGGGAATCAATCTTAACTTGGACATGAACCAATTTTTCAAACTAGGACATGTTTAGGGGCCACTCACTCAAATTATTTCAACAAAAAATTAACCCTCCGTTATTGACTAGGACTAATTTATCAAAACTCATAAGTTCATGTCAATTGCAAAGATTATTAATAATATACAGAAATACCTACTTCGATTGGTGTCAATCGAATTCTAGGGTATTAAAAATTCTGGTAAAAAATTTCAAACACCTACGTACGATGATTGAACCTGCGGGTTAGGTAAGTCCTTGAGTTTTTTTTTTTTTTTTTGGGATGGTTAGCAAGACCAACAACGAAAGATAAATGCCGTCCATCACCTTCGAAGACTATGATGTGTCAACTAATACAATATTATATAGGACTAATTAATAAGTTAGACATTTCAAAGATAAAGTTTGAATGATTTAGCCTTAAAGTATCAAAATTAAAGATTTAGCCGTAACATAGTAATATACGTGTAACATAATATGTTATATATGTATCATTTTATGTTATACGTGTAACACATTACGTTACACTTTGTTAGGCAACAAACAATGTTGGAATAACAAACAATAAACAATGGACTAGTAAGAAGCTAAATAAAGAAATCAGCAAGCTCAAACACGAGCAATTTGATTGTAATAACGAGAAGTAACGAAACGTCCTAAGCTTTCGAGAGGCTTGGTCTCTCCCACAATGAGCTAGGCTCAGAGAATACAAAATTGATCTGATGATCTCCTTTCTTCCTAAGCTGCCCCCTATATTCCCCACAGTAAAGAATTACGCCAAACACATACATACGCACACCCCACCTGACATGTTAGCAATTCCCTAACAAACTAATCACGTGAGTGTGAGTCATTACACGTCGGCGGTATTGCTAACGTTCCCTTTACGCCTACCGTAAGTAAAACGAATCGGTAGCCTAACACACTTGTTACGTTACACGTGTAACATAATATATTACACGTATGTTATGGCTAAATCCTTAATTTTATGAAACTATGGCTAAATCCTTAATTTCATGAAACTATGAGCAATTCCTAAAAAATTAGCCAAAAGTTTGGTTAACTCCTTAAAAATCTCTATTATATATGCATTGATGTATTGGTACTTCAAAATATTAAAAGGGTGTATAACCAAGACTTTTTCGACTCTCTAAGAGGTCACCCATTTTTAATATTAATTAATCTCAGCAAGTTTAATGTAAGTTAATATCATTATTAGGTTGTTATTGTACATTAATAAATTCAATTCTTACAAAGTCAACTTCCCAATTGGATTAGAATTGTGGGCATATAGATAAATGCACATCATTAAATATAGTTGAAAAAGAAAAAAGGAGAATTGCAAAATAATGAAGTTTTTAGTATCACTTAACAATTTATGTCTTAAGTAATGTGCTCGATTTGTTTTAACTTTATATTTATAGTGTAAATTTTAAAGCATAAGTTAGAAGTACAAGATACATGGGGCATAGAATAATCGAAACGTTTGTCATTTTCTTAAAATACGATTCAGAAAATTATAAGATGGTTTAATATGTGAACAATTGTTTGGTGTCTTCATGCATTTTGGAGCACTTGTGTTCGGTTTTCTCTCAATTTCTTTTTTCCTTCTAATGAATTTGAATTACTTGTTATGTTCTTCTTCTTTTTTTTTCTTTTTCTTTCAACGATATTTTGGATCACTCATTGTGGTATACGTTCCTATTTTAATAGCCTTATTATAATAATATTACAAGAGACATGATAATATATTATATGAAATTAGTCAAATTATTATATGATATGGAAGTCGATGGATATCGCCTTGTTTTTACTTAATCATTACCAACTTTTTTTTTTATTTCGATAATGAGAAGATTAAAAACTTAAGAGATAAGAAATCTACATAGGACTATATATTTTATTCGAAATTCAAAGGAGTCGCAAGATTATGTATGAATATATTCCACCCTCTACCTTAAATAATTAATATGCATTTTTTTAAATCCTCGCCAACAAAAATTTAATTGAATCCGACAAGATAGCGAAAGATTGACTTATACATAACAAAACAACTGCTCGATCAATACTATATTATATATATTTAGTCTTGTCTATATATATGGGCAGGTCTGCAGATCTTCGACAATAACATGAACATCTCAAAATAACCACCAAAATGGGTTTACGAAATGAATTCTTCAACTATTTCATGATCATACTAATTGCAACCATGTTGGCTATTCAACCACATCAAAGTGACGCAGGTTTTTATTCCAGCACCCATGTATAAGCTAATTAAATTCATATTATTTTTGGTTATTTAACTTTTACCATACTTATTTGGGATTTGCTTTCTTTTTCTTCTCTAGATCTAAAATCATAATTAATTTGACTTTTTCATTAATGAAATATCTGGATTAATCTAACTAATTAATTACTTATTTTCAGAATAATAAAACAACTAGAATTTGTTTCAACTCTCTTATGTATTGCACAAATTAGTTATATATATATATATATAGTTTCGGCTCAAACTTGAATTGAATCCTTGTTAAATTTTATCGTGTTTATTTAATAATTTAGGGTATGAGAAAAATAATAATGATGTATTTTTCTAAGTAAAATATGGAACTTGTAAGGGCTAAATGGTTGTAAAGAAGCATGATCATCAATTCCCCAAAAAAAAAAAAAAAAAAAAAAAACAAGAAACAAAAAACCGGAGAGATTATATACATATGAAGAAACATGTGCTAATAACACGATAGTTTGAGATTCAATATATTTCCCACAAAAAAAAAAAAAAAGTTATTTAATATCATGCCTTAGTTCTAATTAATGAGTAATGTTTCGTTCTTGATCTTATATGGTTGAAACTATTATTATTAAATTGACAGATCATTTGAAGCTGAGAAGCGTAATCAGAAAACCAGTGCCAAGTCCGCCACCTCCGCCAGTACCAAATAAGTGGCAGCATCAAATCCCACCTGAAAATGGACGTAATTTCTTGCCGCCGCCGCCATCTTCGCCGGTTCGGTAATTTTTCTGGATTGGCACAATACGGACGTATATGTATCCAGTGATTACAGAGTTTCAGCAACTCTAAGAACCAATTTCATTTTCTATTATGCAATGTTGTCATTTCTCCTTATAATAAATGTTGCAATATATGTTTAGATTTTTTTTTTTTTTATGTCTCTAATGAAAGTGGATGTATTTGAAATATATAGCTATACGTGTACATGCTTAAATGACAAATATTTATGTAGTGTTATAAAAATAACAATCATATTAGTTTTAAATAAGTCGATAGGTGAACAGTGTACGAAAAACAATTAAGAAACTTTAGACATAATTAATAAATGAGTGTTTCACAGGATAATACAAATATACGAAACAATTAGGAGATATATATATATATATATTTCAGAAATCTTAAATAAAAATTTATTTGAAGGATCAACCTCTGCGCTACACATGAAGTTATTTAGATTTAACGATGATAACTTTAAATCTTTGATCTACTTAAGTTGGATTAGTTTTATTAGTTTTATTATGTGCTTGTTTGTGGATTAATTTGCTTCATCTACTCATGTTATGTGTTTCGGTGGACAAGCATTCGTTTTTTTGGTTTTGTTTTGTGCTTATTTTGTTGGACTGTTATATGTCTGTTTGTTAAACTAATACTTGATATTAATGTCTGTCTGTAATGTTGGATTAGCTTTTCGATTTTAAACTTGTCATGATCATAACTGTCTTCATTTATTATTATTTTTTTTTTTTTGTCTAATCTTAGTATAGGTTATTCGGGTCTAATTATGAATTAGATCCATTTAGACTCATTTAGGACATTTAATGGGTCTAAATCGGCCTATCACAAAAGTTTTTTTTTTTTTTACATGGATCTTTATCTAATAGCTAATCCATTGTGTCATTGACTATCTGGTCTCCATATATAAAAACCGGTTCTTATTCGAAAACTTTTCTTGATTTATAATATCGTGCAAAATTTGACTACTTTCCAACTCATCCTATAACTTCCTGGTTATTTATCAATTAAGTAACGAAAAATATTAAATATTTATTCAAAACATGGCGAGAATTCTTAATAGCTCACTAAATACTATATACAATAGTAATATGAATGGCAATATTAGAACAGTAGTTGCATAACACTTGAAAAAATATAGTTCCAATGTTCCATCGTAATATGTAGTTATCTAGTTCCATCACTAAATACTATATACAAATACGATAATACAATGAAGAAGGACAATAATTATTTGAACTAATAGTTCTATGGCAATAGAAATAAAACTTACAAAGAGAGATGGTATATATAAGATATTTAGTGGGAATGACTTTGGGCAAGAGGAGGAATGAATGTAGGCCAAGAAGGATGCAGAAGAGTAAAGCTAGTTAATTTCTGGTGCATTACGGTTCTACAATTCTGTGGAAATTTGACAACTTTTTCACACGTTTCTTCTGAAATCCTATAACGAAGAATATAGAAGCGCTTGAACAAGAACACTGCATCACAATTTTATGGATCAAAACCAACAAATATCGTGCTACCTGCGATTCTCCTTCTAATCCTAAAAACCAAATTCCACGTGTGCGCTGATGCACCATTGACCTCGTGATAATTCAGTTCCCAAATTCGCAACACAATTTGGTTGCCCTTTTGTTTCTTGTACCACTGCATCAACCGCACCCGTCCCCGGACCACTCCAAGCCTTACCCTCCTATGGCTGTTCAATGGCCAACATTGGCGAAAATCTCCTGGCAAGTCAATGCGGCGACACCGGCTCCTATTGGCGGGGTCAAAAACAGCCATAGCTCTAATCATATTATATCTCCCTAGAAGCCAGTACAGAATCCCGTCACATGCCACCATTTGTTCCTCGCCTTCATCCCTGCCTTCATCATCCGGAAACCAGAGAATAAATGTGGAGTCGCTCCACCCTCCGGTCTCGGAACTAAACACTGTGGCGTGATAATTATCTGAGCTGAACAAGATTAGGATCACTTTGAACTTGCTGCTATTGGGGTCGGACACCAATCCATAAAACTCGCATAGGCAAGGCGAACGGAGCGCAATCCATTGCTTGGTGAGCGGATTGCAGATATAGAGATCAAAGCTAGATAGCCTGTGCTCCGACACGAGCAACAAGTCATCGCAGGACGCGAGAAGATCCACCCTTGGCAGAGGCAGAAACCCTAGATAATCTCTCTCAAGCGTTGACGGCGACGGCGATGGCGACAGCGACGACGATTGATCTCCGTGGAGCGCTTTTGATTTCTCGGAAAACATTACGCAACTTGATTGAAAACACACGCAGCTCAAGTGAAACGTATAGGAAGAGTAGGACTGATCAATGTGGCCGCGGTGGGCGACGAAAGCGCGGACGAAAGCGGGTTCGGAAATCAGAGAGCGCCAGCGCTTGCAGACGGAAGTACATCGGATTGTGGCCCGGCTATCGGGCAGTCGGATCAAGATTTCGACCAAGAGATCGTCGGAAACTACGTTATTAATAAATTTTGATGCTTCAGATTCTGGTAACACTAGTGTTTTCTCATCATGTTTTTCAGTAACAATCTGGAGGTTTTTTCGCTGTACCATTTCGGTGAGTTTGCGATTGTAAGACTCTTTGTCGTTTCTTAATTTGTATTTTATATATAATTTGAGTGTGATCTAGTTATAGAGTCTAGCGCTTTGAAAGTTTCTTTGCATCAACCAAGGAGAAAAAATAATAAAGAAAAGAAAAGGAAAGCTCTAGGACTTTGACTTGTCTCTAAAGAAACCTATTGAAGCAAGGAAAGTTGAAAGCGTGCCTTTTTTTTTTTTCTTTTTGAAAGAGGAGAAAATAAATAAATGTTGTACTTTTATTTTAAATAAAAACTAAATCAAGCAAATCCGAACTGTAATCTTTTTCTTCTAAGGAAATTCCTATAATTTTTCTTTTTCTCTCGTTCGACAGTGCGACTAAAGAATATATATATAGTTATATCTTCTCTGTTTACGTCTATCCTTCGTTGATTAAATTAATGTATTCTTAAATTTTCAAAATTTTAAATCTCCACTACCCACTAGAAAAACGACATCAACGTAAAAAACGACAGGATTTCAAAAACGACAGAAAACTTGAAACGACGAAAAAACAAAAACGACAAAAAAAAACACAACAACAAAGAAATGTATAAACGACAGATAGTGAAGGACAATAATTTGTCGAAACAACATTAAAAAAAATAAAAATAAATAAAAACAAAAACAAAAGCAGACGAAATGAAAACAACATGATAATGAAAAACGCCGGAAAAGAAAATCATAAAATCACAAATCAGAACTATGTAATTTGTAATTATAAGATTTAAAGTTTCTAAATCTATACATATTATAATTCGAAATTTGATATATGAGCCAATTTAATTTAATGTTTAGGTGTCCGTATCTATTTCAATTCATTTTAGGTTGACATTATGCTAATTGTATATTTGTTGTCATTGCTGTATGTATACTTCTTTAGCTTGTCAAATAAATTGGAGAACAATAAAAGACTAAGGTGCATAGTATTAGTACCAACTAGCAAAACGAGTCAAAAAACAACAGGATTGGAAAAACAAAAAAAAAACAATGGGAAAATGGAAAACGACGGAAAAAAAACGACAAAAAAGGAATAACAGTGAGATGTATAAACGACAGATACTAGAAGAGGACAATAAGTTGTGTAAACGACATAAATTTAAAACACCAGCAGAAGTGAAAACGACAAGATATTGAAAACCGCCAGAAAAAGAAATCATTAAATGACAAATCAAAACTTGGTAGTTCGTAATTCATAAGATTAAGTTTCTAAACCTGCATATATTATAATTCAAAATTTAATATATGCGCCAATTTATTTTGAGTTTTAGGTGTTCGTATCCATTTCAATACATTTTAGGTTGACATTATGCTAATTGTATATTTATTGTCGTTGATATATACTTTTTTACTTCGTGAAATAAAGTGGAGAACAATAAAAGATTAGGGTGTATAGTATTACCTACTGGAAAAACGACAGCAACGTAAAAAAACGACAGGATAGCAAAAAACGACAAAAAGCTGAAAAAACAATGGGAAAATGAAAAATGACGAAAAAACAAAAACGACAAAAAAGGAACAACGGTGAAAATGTATAAACGACAGATATTAGAAAAGGACAATAATTTGTGGAAGCAACATAGATAAACCAACCGAAATGAAAACGACATGATAATATAAAATGCCGAAAAAAAAATCATAAAATCATAAATCAAACTTTGTAATTTGTCATTAATAAGATTAAGTTTCTAAATCTATATATATTTTAATTCAAAATTTAATATATGAACAATTTATTCTAACTTTTAGGTGTTCATATCCATTTGAATTCATTTTACGTTAACATTATGCTAATTGCATATTTGTTGTTGTTTGCTATCTACTTCTTTAGTTTGTAAAAAAAAAAATTGAACAACAAAAGATTAGGGTGTATAGTTTTACCCTATAGAAAACGACGGCAGCATAAAAAAACGACAGGATTGGAAAACGACAGAAAAACTGAAAAACAATGGGAAAATGAAAAACGACGGAAAAAAAACGACAAAAAAAGGAACAAGAAACAAATCTATAAACGACAGATACTTGAAAAGGACAAGAATTTGTGGAAACGACATACTTTTTTTGTTTGTGAAATAAATTGGAGAACAATAAGAGATTTAAGGTGTATGGTGTTACCCACTAAAAAAAAAAAGACAGCAACGTCAAAAAACGACAGGATTGGAAAAACGACAAAAATTGAAAAACAATAGGAAAATGAAAAACGACGGAAAAACAAATATGACAAAAAAAAAAAGGAAGACCAGTGAAATGTATAAACGACAGATACTAGAAAAGGACAATAATTTGTGGAAACGACATTTAATTTTAAACACCACCCGCAATGAAAACGACAAGATATGAAAAAACGCCAGAAGAAAAAAAAATCATAAAATGACAAATCAAAACTTGGCAGTTTGTAATTCATGAGATTAAAAAGTTTCTAAACCTGCATATATTATAAGTCAAAATTTAATATACGCGCCAATTTATTTGGACTTTTAGGTGTTCGTATCCATTTGAATTCATTTTGGGTTGACATTATGCTAATTGTATACTAATTGTCGTTGCTATATACTTCTTTAGTTTGTGAAATAAATTGGAGAATAATCAGAGATTGGGGTGCATAGTATTGCCCACTAGAAAAACGACAGCAACGTCAAAAAACGACAGGATTACAAAAACGACAAAAAAATGAAATACAATGGGAAAATGAAAAACGACGGAAAAACAAAAATGACAGGAAAAATAGTGAAATGTATAAACGACAGATACTAGAAAAGGACAATAATTTGTGTAAACGACATAAATATATGCCATTTGTCTCAAGAGAATGCTCGGCTCTATGAAGCCTAGTTTGAAGGTGATTTTTTTGGCTAAATGTGTAAAAAAAATATATTATAAAAAACCACTCTAGGTTGTTCAATGAGAATGAAAACTATATAATTTATTATATTGGTTCTTTTTCTTATCATGTATTTGGTGTGAAATATTATTGTATGAACTTATGTCTAGGCTTTAACTAAAACCAAAACCGTAAAACTGTAAAATAACTAAAACCAAAATCGTAAAATAAACGATGTGAACAATAACCAAAAAAATGCAGCAAATAATAAAATACGACACAAGAAAATTGGTTACGCAGTTCGATTTTCGACTACGTCTGCGGGGCCTCGCCCAGATGAAACGATCAACTAGAAATCTCAAAACGGGAATGCACAGACTTATACAAGACTTTGACTCCCTCTCAATCTTCGTCGCCGTCTCCTCGTCACTCCTAGTGATCTACCCTTGACGAGATCCTCTCGCCTTACAAACAATCCATTGACGAGATCCCCTCGTCTACAAATCACACGTCCCGTGTAATCTCTCACCAATTTCCTGTTATAAAGTTCACTCAAACATATACTCTCACCAACACGGTTTATAGAACACCGTGTGAGACACCACTCACTAGAGTATCAACATAAACCCAGAAATTCACAAAAAGTACTCAGCTCACTCTATCTCTCCAGGTGACTCTCGTGCTTTTCTTCTACGAATGATCAGATAAAATAGATGGGGAAGATGACCTGATGACCAAGAATAATCTCCAAAAGGAAAGACAATAAAGATGCAATAAAAACTTGATCGAAGATGATTATTTTCGAATCAAAATAATCATCAATGTCAGCAGCTAATGTCTTCACGCGTTCCAACTCTGTGTTTGATTGCCGCATGATATATAAAAAAACAAATCATCTGGTCAGCTCTGTACACATGGACTTACCATATATAGTCTCCGTGTTCGAACACCGCGTGTTATATAAAGAAACATTATCACCAATATTCCTTAATAAATTCCAGATTCATTTGACCTCAAAGATGCTCGAAAATCACCCCAATGAATCAGAATTAATGCGTCCAAGACAGCCAATATTAGTCATAGAAAATCAAAAAATAATCATGAGTAATTAAATATGATTATACCAATTAAAAAATGTCAATCACCATAACACTAACTGTACTTTTGTCTTGTTCAATACTTGTTTTTACAATGTTTGTTGATCAGAATCAAAGAAGGTGAACGAAGTCGCAGATCAAAATGAGGATGAGCAGAAGCGGATCGATGAGCTGGAGAAGGTTGGTAGGAATTGGAAAGACAAAATGGTTTGAGAAGAATAAATTGGTGGATGAAATTGACGAGCTTAGGGTCCATCAACATTGGAGTCTATTTACAGAGCTGAATTTTTCTTTTTTAATAATTGATATTGTTTTCTCTTGATCGGGTCTTTTGTGACTCTAAGCTCTTTGCTTGTTTACGTACTCTCTTTAATTTTCTTTTCAACTTGTAGGTTTTGCTAACTTTGTCATCGAGTAACGTTGAGACTTTGGATATTGGTGTGTTAAGAATCTTGGACAAATCAACTTTAAAGCATTCCATGAAGAAATGGTACGAGAGCGAGCGGAAGGAGCGTGGATATGGTCTTTGATATGACCTCTGATTTGGGCACGAAATGGGATGATAAGATTAAGAACCCGTTATGGCAAAATCGTCGCGGTTGAAGGGAAATCTGTGGTATGCTTTATCTGAAAATTGATTTGAGTACCAAGTTAGCATTGTTCTATTGACCGGCTCTCAACAAACGTGAGAAGGATATTTAATTGTATCTGTAAATTATCGATGAACCATGACAATGGGCTTGAAAGCATTACAGGATGACATGGGTAAAGAAGTGTACAAGGCCGTCACTACGGCCTAAACCGACATGAACGAGTGCAACCCGAAGGGTCATCGTAATGTGGTTCCAGAGCTTTTGAACTTTAGAGAAGAGAGGAATGCGACTTTGAAAGAGGGCATATATAGCATTTGTTGCACAGCAATACTTGGGACATTAATTAATATGTTCAACATAGTGTTGGATGTAGTAAAGAAGGTTTTTAAATCTATCTATTTCCTTCTTTTTTTTTTTTTTTCATGGAAAAAACTTGAAATTGTTATCTGCTAAGCCTTGATATTTAACTAGTTTTTAGTTACAATTTTGTACCCGATGAGAGAAACTAGAAATTGCGTGTAACACCAATAACATGCACATCTTTAAGATCAGCCAAGATTAGAGAAATATCTTTCCTTCTCTGGTTTATTATTGTCTTCGTTTGTGCTCCGTGGAACTTCAATACTCACCTTTCAGTGCCTCAATGGATCGGATATGTTTAGCTATAGAAGTGTTAGAGGATCTTAGTAGTAGCTTTAGTTGGAACATCCTCAGGAATAGTAGCTTCCTCCTCATTGGATTTCTCTGACTCCACTAAAATTAAATAAATAATATGCTTGCCTTAAAGAGTTTCTTGTGCATTCTAAGCACCTCAAGCTTATTAGCAGTACCGGTGCTAGGATTTTATCTCAGTGTGGGCACATTCAAAGAAAAAAAATTTAATTAATAGAGACATGTTTATAAATTCATTCAATTTTTTGGCAAATTTTAAAAAATTTAATTTTTAAGGGGGCAAACTTATAATCTTTTAAAAATTTATGGTATAAAATTTAGTTTTTAGATTTTTTAGTGGGTGCATATTTTATGGGAAAATACTTATAATTTTTAAAAAAATTACAATACAAAATTTGATTTTCAAAAATTTGAGTGTGGATCATTGCCCCCCCTCGTCACTACCTAGCTCCGCCCCTGCTTATTAGCTTCAAGTTCACCATGCTTGTGATGTTATTTTGGCTATTTAGAATCTCATGGCCGCACAATTTGGTTCTTTGACCCATCATGGCTCACAAATTGATCAAAAATTAGCAAGCCAATATCAAAAAGTTGTAACTTTCTCTACGTTGTACAAGAATGCTGCAAAAGACTTACTCACACCAGTGGTTTGACCACTTGGCATCAAGTTCTTCAGAAAATCTTGCATAGAATACTTCAAAGATAACTCTGTTGCAGGAAAATCTTTTGATGGAGACTACTGTCTCCTCACTCTCTTGTCAACTCAATGATTATCTTATAACAATCAGCATCAAATTCCTCAATTTCATCTCTATGCATGCTTAGCTAGAAAATTATTTATGACCACAGGAGTCAAATCGAACAGATGTCCCCCACAATCACCTTTCCGTAATCCCCATGCTCAACATCACTAATTCCCTTCATTAAATTAACATGATAGAACTCTGAAATCACCATTTTTAACATAAGGCTTGATCTTAAAAATAATTACATTCAGCCCTTGTGAAAACAATAAATCATTTATAGTATGCCACTTAAAGTCCCAATCATGTAACACTCTCTTCTCCGGTAACAACTTCTTTAGTGAAATCACTTACCACAAATCAACGTGCACATCAGATTTAAATTAAACTAGAGCAAACATACCAGATTAGGAATTTTCTTCCTTAAGCTAAAATCTTTTCAGGGGTTGTTGTTTTCGAACGCGATTGCGAACGCAAGATTTTGCTTAGAGTGGCCTACAAGTGCTTTACGTGTTGTTGGTGCTCAAAATGAGTCCCTACGAATTATATTAATGTATTATATGTTCAAATACTGATTTGAAATCACAACAACTTTGCTAGAGTCACTTCGGAGCCAAAATACCCATTTTTGGGCTCGATTTAGGCAAACTAGTTATAAGGACTTAGTTTTGGCGCGAGGTGAGTTGCACAAAATGAGTCCCTACGAATTACATTAATGTATTATATGTTCAAATACTGATTTGGGGTCACAACAAATTTGCTAGAGTCACTTCGGTGCCAAATACCCAATTTAGGGCTCGATTTAGGCAAACTAGTTACAAGGACTTAGTTTTTGCGCGAGGTGAGTTTTTAAGTGTTGTTGCAGCTCAAAATGAGTCCCGATGAAATATATTAATGTATTATACGTTCAAATACTGATTTAGGATGACAATAACTTTGCTAGAGTCACTTCGGAGCCAAAGTACCCATTTTAGGGCTCGATTTAGGTAAACTAGTTATAAGGACTTAGTTTTTGCGCGAGGCGAGTTTTTAAGTGTTGTTGGAGCTCAAAATGAGTCCCTACGAATTATATTAATGTATTATATGTTCAAATACTGATTTGGGGTCACAACAACTTTGCTAGAGTCACTTCGGAGCCAAAATACCTATTTTAGGGCTCGATTTAGGCAAACTTGTTATAGGGACTTAGTTTTTGCGCGAGACAAGTTTTTGAGTATTGTTGGAGCACAAAATGAGTCCCTACGAATTATATTAATGTATTATATGTTCAAATACTGATTTGGGGTCACAACAACTTTGCTAGAGTCACTTCGGTGCCAAATACCCAATTTAGGGCTCGATTTAGGCAAACTAGTTGCAAGGACTTAGTTTTTGCGCGAGGTGAGTTTTTAAGTGTTGTTGCAGCTCAAAATGAGTCCCGATGAAATATATTAATGTATTATACGTTCAAATACTGATTTGGGATCACAATAACTTTGCTAGAGTCACTTCGGAGCCAAAGTACCCATTTTAGGGCTCGATTTAGGCAAACTAGTTATAAGGACTTAGTTTTTGCGCGAGGCGAGTTTTTAAGTGCTGTTGGAGCTCAAAATGAGTCCCTACGAATTATATTAATGTATTATATGTTCAAATACTGATTTGGGGTCACAACAACTTTGCTAGAGTCACTTCGGAGCCAAAATACCTATTTTAGGGCTCGATTTAGGCAAACTAGTTATAAGGACTTAGTCTTTCCTTGATCTGGCCTCTTCTTCTTCCTCCATATTTTTTTAAAGTTAAAATAAATTATTTTGTAATTCTTAAATTTACCAAAAAAGAAAAAAATTCTTCTGACCGAGATGCCGTTATTTTGCACCTCAACCATTACCGAGTAATCCATATATCAACATTTTTTTATATGTTTACACACCTCTTTCATTTTAATTATTCTTTGATATTTTCGTTTTTCTTTTTATTTCTTTCCTCTCGATCTCTTTTTAAAGTTTTTGAACAAGATCATCTGCACACACCCAAATAAGCAAAGTAAAATAATTTTGTGGTGTTCTTTCCCATTTGTTATCTTTCTTTTGAATGAAATAATAACACAATTTTAAAACTTTTTTAATGCTTTAAAATCCTCACTGAGCTAAAAACAAAAATCCATATTCTCGTTTTGTAATTTCTCTGTTTGTAAGTTGCTATATATACGTATAACTTTTTTTTTTCCGCTGAATCTCTATGTATACATTTTGATCTTTAAACTGAAGAAAGAAAAAAAAAATTGAAATTATGTTTATAGTGTACTTCGAATGTCTGGCAGAGTTGGTTTTGGGGTGGAGGTGTGTGTCATGTGTTACAAAAGACGAGGGTTGTCGATTTTTTGTTTAAGTAATTGTAAGGGTATTTTTGGAACAATCACCAATTAAATAGATAATTTAAATTTAACAAAAATAATTATGATTTTAAGGGGTGTGGATAGTAGATGAGGGGTGGCAATAGAAGAATTTAGATTATTTATCCTTTTTTTATCTCTTTTTCTATCCTTTTAATAAATTGCTTTAAATTCTATATATATAATTAATATTTTTATATTTTTTAAAAAAATATTTTAATAAGTTGTTATGATATTATTGTGAGTGATAAAGAAATGGATAGAGAAGAGGATTAAAGATGTCAAAACGGGCCGGGTCTAGTGGGCCAGCACGAAGCACGGCACGATTTTTAGTGGCACGACACGACACGACACGATAATTAATAGGCTTAAGCACGGCACGATAAGTTGACGGGCCAGGCTTGGACAAGGGTGTAAGGCACGAAGCACGATAAGGCACGAGCACGATTAGGCACGAAGCACGATAAGGCACGAGCACGATTAGGCACGGCACGAGCACGACACGGGCACGATTGATAGCACGGCACGAGCACGACAAAACACACATAAATTTGCTTAAAATTTATATTTTATATTACATATTATGTGTATATAGTTCAATTTTCAACCCAAAAAATATTATATATTGTCTTTATTTCTATAACATATTATATTTTCTCAATAACATTATTATTGAACAAAATTTTAATTAAATATTAATATTATTTTGTTATTATTAATCACTAAGTTTCTCTTTAATTTCATGTTAGTATTAAATAATGTATTTTGTTTGCATCAAAACAAATGTAATAAATCTAATTAAACAATTTTTATTTAAATGGATATGAAATAAGTAAAATTAGTATAATAATACATACGCGCGTAAAAGCACGATGGAGGCACGGCCCAAACACGGCACGGCACGACAAAAGCACGACACGTTTATAAACGGGCCGCGGGCCGGGCTTGACGCTCATTTTGAACCATGGGCCGGCACGGCACGAGCACGATTAATAAATGGGCCGGTATGAGCACGGCACGAAGCACGATAGGCACGAAAATAAATAGGCCGGGCCAGCACGGCATGACACGATTTACATCTCTAAAGAGGATAAACGATTTGGGCTCGCAATAGAAGCACCCAAAACATGTTAAACTGGTAACTGGATCTCCTCAAAAACGCTCTGATCCTCCACGATTTCAACTCCTTAAATCTTTGAGTTCTTCTTGAAACATCGGGATGAAATAATAAAATGGCACCCAAAACAATTAATACCAAGGCAAATATACTTGCTACTCTAAAACTCATTTTGCCAAAAATATGTCAAAACACGGATTCACTAACAAATACCAAAATCATTAAACTCCATTAAGAGTTTTAGGGCTGAAAATCTTTTTAAAATTTTCAAATATTGAGACAAAACCTCAAGATGAGGCATTATGCTTAAAATGCCAATAAGTTCACATATTTGCATTAACGTTGTGAAATTTCATGGAGGGAAGAAAATTGTATCACTCTGTAACATTATAAATATACTTAGGATCTAATATTACACGTAAGAGGAATCGTTGCACATGAGACGTGATAGATCAACTCTTAATATCATCAAAGTTATCATGTTAATTTATAATGTTTAGAGATCCCGAGTATATATTGGTCAAATATGAGACCGACACGTTGTCATGCAATTTCAAATTTGTGAAATTTTTTTTTTTCTGCCTGCTTTGAACGCTACCCATATATCCGGATTATTTAGCGTGAGAATTATTTCAAAATATTCAGTCAAACAGAATACAGACCTATATATATGGCACAAACTCCATTATGACAATCACCATGTCGATTTAACATGACATATAAAGTAGAGATGATTCTGAATTGCTCTCTCTCTCTCTCTCCATCATTATTGGCCATATTTTCCCAATCCATAAAGGGAATAAACAAGCTCAAATTTCCAAAGAATAGTCTCTTCTCTTCTCCAAAAATGGCATGACTCAAGTCATTTAATTTGAGGAATACAAATAATAAAATATAACCCTCAAAGCTAGATGTACACTGTGAGATTTTTGTTAGGGTTTCCATCTGAAAACTCCTAGTCTTGGGGACCACAAAGAGACCCCAAATTAGGAAGTAGGCTGTGGGGGCTCGACACGTGGGTCGTGAATTGGATTGGAATTTGAACTCTTTTGTTTTGGAATTTGTTTTAGAGAATATAATTCTATTTTATTTTATTTTATTTCGATTTTTTTTTTTTAACCTTTGGCGTCTGCCGTCTGTAATGGAAAGGAAACCCCACCGCCCACATTGCTAGGTAGCTAATGATATCTCTTTAACTTTTATGAAAAATATTATTACTAGTCAGACTGTGACAAGTAGACGAGTGATATGATGATGAGGAAAAAGGAAAATCCAAGGGATAAGGAATGTGTGTTGAGGGATGCTTTGGGTTTTGGATCTTTGTTACTTTTTCTTCTCTCCATGCTTCTTGGCAAGTTGATATGGTGGCATGAGATATGGAAGAATAATCCACCATGACATGTAAATGTCAGTTTTTATTTTAATATTTTAAACTTCCCATCAATCGCTCCTTTAAAACTCTTTTTTTTTTTTTTAAATGCTGATTGAGAATGAGATGTGCCAAAATCAGCTATATTTTTTTCGTCCATACTATTTTCAAGATTGAATCAATAAATTTATAAATATAATTATAACTACTTATACTTCATCAATGATTTGAAACACTAGTTTAGCAGGGGATGAAAGGCTATTAAATAATAGCTTTTACTATAGTGGCACTGTATTTAAATGGTTAGATATGCACATATATCTTAAATATTACTTATAGGTTTTGATAAAGTTATAGATAAAGTTATACAGGTTAGTTCAGTAGAAAGTTATAGATAAATTTTTTTAACTTAAGTTATTTGTTACAATAAAAGTTGTTTCACTTACTCTATTTCAAATAAAGATTCAAATGGAAAAGTTTTAATTCAAATACTCTTTCCACCGTGCTAATTGGTGTTTGACAAACTTTGGTTCGAACAATTATTCAAGTATTATATTTTGACATCTATTTGGCATTATATCTTGGGTTATATTTTAACGAAATGACTAATGTTTTTGAAATTATATTATTAGCCACTAATATATAAGAAAACTAATAGTATAAAAGTAAATACATCATAATGTAGTTAAAAAATTATTAATATTTTAATTAATTGAAATGATGACTATTTTTTTAAAACGTCATTCAGAAAATGACTATTTACTAAATTATCTTAATTTCTTCACTGTTTTAAAGATTCTTATTAGAGTAAAAAGTACTTTTTTTCCTTTTCCCAATAAAAACTTTCTCTCCCAAATCTCAACGTAAAATAGCGCAGATCAAACTCTTATTAAAAACATGAGAATTTTAAGAAAATAGCCACTGTTTACAAAATGATTTTAAAAAATAGATACAGTTTTAAAAAATTTAAAAACTAGCCATGTCAGAAATTTTTTACAAAATTTTTGTTTTGTGTCAGAAATTTCTTACAGCACTTTAATGCGTATTTTTGTTATTGTCATAAATTTCTTACAATTTTATGACTAGTTTTTAAATTTTTTAAAACTGTGGCTATTTTTAAAAAAAATACAGTTCAAAATAGCTATTTACCTAACTGACCCTTAAAACATTGATATAAACTACAATTTAAATACAATATTTTGACTTTTTAAATTCAAATCAAAGTGATCATTTTTTTTAACTCTGACCGATTGCTTAACAAAGACCCCTCAAATTCATATTCAAATACTCAAACTGTAGTATAAAGTACTTTTTTAAAATTTAGAATTC
Organism: Boehmeria nivea var. tenacissima; assembly: GCA_018132145.1. Lineage (NCBI taxonomy): Eukaryota > Viridiplantae > Streptophyta > Magnoliopsida > Rosales > Urticaceae > Boehmeria > Boehmeria nivea. Next base: position 9,282,095 of record CM030882.1, read on the forward strand.
AATTTTTTACTTAAATCTCAATTTAAATAGTACAACCAGGCAACAATTGAAATAAAAAATTAAATTTAAAATCTAGATACAAAAGTCTGACACTTTCAACCAAAATCAAAATATCTAATTTTTTAGTTTTAAACATTAACAAAACAACCCCTCAGTAAACCTTTGAAAGAATTTCAGAATTCGAAAACTAGTAATGATGCATTTAAACAGTTTCTACCTTACAATTTGAGAGAGTTGAATAAATAGATCAAAATTAAATGAGTATTTTAAAAAATAACATATATTTCAAAATTATAAATATGGTAATTGTCAGAATTTTTGTGACAAAAAAAAATTGAAACGTTTGTTAGAAATTTTTTAATATTTTGAAATTTATTCTTAAAATTTGAAAATTTTATTAATTTCTAAAACTTTTCCAATTTTTTTTTTGTCATAAAAATTTATGAGAAGTGCTATTTTTAAATATTTTAAAAATTGTGTTATTTTTTAACAAAAATGTATATACATATAGACGGTGCTATTTATTGTAATTTTCTCTTGCAATTTTCATTAAAGGGCAACAAAAAAAAAATGGAACACTACCTCTACTATTTCTTGAAGACAAAATGGAAGCTTATGATGGGTATATTGGTTGCTAAAGATGTTAGGGAATAGAACTTTTTTTAATTCAAATAAAGTATATAGATTATTTGTCTTCATTACTTAGTATCGGAATTAAAATTCCCGGTTCCTTTATCTTTTTTTTTTTTTCCCTTTAGTAAAGTTTCTAAAGTTGGTTTAGCTACACAAAGTTTCTATATTTTATTGCTATTTCCAAAATTAAGCAAAACGACAAGCCTAATTTAAAGTGGATACTCCAAAGAAACGATTTGTCAGGACCAAATCAAGATCTTAACCGGTACAAATCTTTTCCAAATCTCTGTTTTATCTATTAGTTTTCAAACTCTATTGGATAAAAGTTGTGCTTTTAAAAAAAAAAATAAATTAAAGGGGCTATCCCAACTGGATCGTAAATTGAAGTTGACTAACTTCCAGTCTCAAAACCGCAAAAATTTTTTGCAAACAAAATAATATTATATGCTCAACGATATTGAAAATTGATTATTCTAGAATAATATATCTAAAAGCATTTACATATCGATCACAAGATTGATAGAAAGCAAAAATTAGGATAGTAACATGACTATGACTTATAAGAGAAGTGAATAGAACTTCAAAACGTTTTTTCTTCAACAAATAACACCTGCTCATTTAAAATGTAAAGTACAGTGATATTATAAAGCTACAATGTAGCCATATTTTAACATGTTATGGCATAATGTTTGAGTGACACATCCAATTTTGCATCAAACCAATATATCTTTTCAAGCAAAGTACGTAACAAGTATTGTAATTATTATATTAAAACTTTGCGGTAGTACTTAAATTATAACTAACTTATTTAATGATTTTTTTATAAATTTTTACGTGACTTTTTTTTTTTTTTACTTAAACGGTACAAATTAATATCAATTCAAATTTCTTTTAACGATGGTAGATTCTTATATATATATATATATATATATATATATATATATATATTATATGTAGCCATAAGTCATATAAGTAATGGGGGCTTCTATTGCCACCCCCATTTCTGCTCTCCACACCCCCTAAATAAAATTTAGTTTTTTTTAATATTTTTAATCATTTATTTGTATTTGTGTTGTTTTAAAAATACATTTAAAAGTATAAAAATTTAGTTTATGTTAACCATTGCTTATTATGATCCTATTTTTTTAGGATGCAGTTTTCTTTTTCTATTATCATTTGGGTATGAACTTCGTTGTAGTACACACCCTTTTTCTCCAAAATCAAACTTGAAGAGCCGCACACACTATTTTTTATACACACCAACGAAATTTGAAAATTATTTTTGAAAAAATAGTGTGTGCGGCTCTGCAAGTTTGGTTTTGGGAAAAGAAGGTGTGCACTACAACGAGGTTCATACTCAAATGATAATAGAAAAAGAAAACTGCATCCTAAAAAAATAAGATCATAATAAAGAATGGTTAATATAAACCAAATTTTTATACTTTTAAAGGTATTTTTGAAACAACACAGATACAAATAAATGATTAAAAATATAAATAAATAAAAAAATTAATTTTTATTTAGGGGGTGTGGAGAGCAGAAATGGGGGTGGCAATAGAATCTATTGTCTTTTAACGATGGTAGATTCTTTTAACAAAATTTTTGTGACTAAAAGTATATAACTAGTAACTTTTAATGAGTTGTGATTAAAAATATTATGTAGTCACAATTTTTGTCTTTGTTGTGACTTAAGAAAAAATGCGACAAAAAGTCTAGTGTTTTTGTAGCGTATAGTATGATTTTATTTTTGTCTGGGTATATTTCATGTACGTACGATATTAAGTGCTTTTTGTATAATAAAATAATCTGATGATTTGAACTCACCAAATAATGTGTTATTTTTCTAATATTAAATTTGTAACTATAGTCACAAAATTTCAAAAAATTTAAAATAAACACAATAAATAAATTAAATATTTGGTAACAAAATAACAAACTCACAAATAAATTATTGCCTATACAACCAATTTCACAAAACTTATTGCTAAATAAAAAAATATCTTATAAATAACTAAAAAATGTGGCCAAAGAAGTTACAAATTTCATGACTAAAGACACAAAATTTTAGACAATATTATTGTCTGCAACAAACAAAAAAAAAACAGAATTCAAAAAATTCTCAAAAATCTAGACATTAATGTATGGTTATTTTACTAATAAAAACAAACATAGGCTAATTTTTAAAAACAAACATAAATATATGGCTATTTATTATAAAAACCGTAAATACTAATATCATTATCAAACTTATTTATTATTTAACTCTATTAGAGAATCATTATTTTTTTTTTACTTTTTTTTAATTACCAAGATTAAATAGTTGGAGTTTTGTTACAGCTATTGTATATGAGAGAGAACGAAATGAATTATACAAATAAGTTTGATACATGGCCTAGAACAATCATTTTTAACCTTTGAATTAAAAAGAAACACAAAACCTCAATCATTGGATAATGGTCCACGAGCTTCTTGCTTCTACATCAACTCACTCTTATTAGTATGTAGAAATGTGATTGTAAAAATTAGTTGGTTATTAATTTCTAAAACAAATTTAGAATAAGACATCTTTTTCTTAGTTTGAAACCAAATGATAACATATCGGCGGACTATATATGATCTCCCATTGCACCTTCTCCTGTATTACTATTCAACTCTAAAAACAATAATATTAATTGGTTGAGATTTTGTCATTAAAGTTAAATTTCTTATTATTTTAACATATATATCAAGAGTTTCAAAAGATATCTTGATTGGGTCAGCACTTTCTTCATTATCCATTTTATTAATCTCTGTGTAAATTCATTACAAAGAAGAAGAAGTACATAATTGTTCTAGTAAATAGAAACCGCTTCATGAGGGAGAAACAGGGAAAAAAAAAAAAAAAAACTAGAACCATCTCTGTATATATCTTCACAAAAAGGTCCCTTGTTGAAACCACCAGAAAGAAAAACGGTAGGAAAAACTTGTAAGAAATAAAAGAAAAAGAAAAACTATATATAATATGGAAACTTTGTACATAATATTGAAATATAGAGAGAGAGAGAGAGAGAGAAAAATGGAAAATTGACCACCAAATCACACCTCATCCACTATTTTAGCTAATTATTGGGTGTGTAACTTCTTTGAATTGATATAAGAATCTACCATCGTTAAAAGAAATTTGAATTGATATTAATTTGTGTCTTTAGTCATGAAATTTGTAACTTCTTTGGCCACATTTTTTAGCTATTTATAAGATATTTTTTATTTAGCAATAAGTTTTGTGAAATTGGTTGTATAGGCAATCATTTATTTGTGAGTTTGTTATTTTGTTAGCAGATGTTTAATTTATTTATTGTGTTTATTTTAAATTTTTTGAAATTTTGTGACTATAGTTACAAATTTTATATTAGAAAAACAACACATTATTTTGTGAGTTCAAATCATCAGATTATTTTATTATACAAAAAGCACTTAATATCGTACGTACATGAAATATACCCAGACAAAAATAAAATCATACTATACGCTACAAAAACACTAGACTTTTTGTCGCATTTTTTCTTAAGTCACAACAAAGACAAAAATTGTGACTACAAAATTTATTTAATCACAACTCATTAAAAGTTACTAGTTATATACTTTTAGTCACAAAATTTTGTTTAGTCATTAATTTTAATGTGACTAAAAACTTTTAAATCAAAGCCAACTTCAAAATTTTAGCTTATAGTCACAAATTTTTCACAAGTTTTTTACTAGAAGTGAATGTTTTTTTTTTTTTGGTAATGAGAAGATTATATATTAACTATATTAATATATGAGTTCACTAGTTTCCTTTAGAGGGCATAACTCAGATATTAAGTAGTTGCATGTTTCTAACTTAGTTTATCCTTGAAAAGATAGGAGGAAAAACAAAATTAATTTGGACTTTGGCCCTAGCCCCTACCTTTAAAAAAATGAGATCACTATTTTGTCAATCTTGTAGTATAATATCTTATAAATGGCCCTACGGGCCGTAGCTCGGACGATAAGTAAGATTTACCGCTGTATTTTTTTTTTAATTCCTGAAGAAGTAGAAGGAAAAATAAAATAATTTAGGTACCAGCCCACTCTGCTACCTTTGTTTTAAAAGATATTATCTTAAAACTGTAAAAATAAATACAAATTTATAATACAATACAATGAAATAGAGAGAATTAAACACGCCCAAAATTAATAGATCCTTTGGTCAGAGGAAATCTATACCTAGCTATAAGTTAATTGATTATCCTTAAAAACTCATCAAGAATATATTAAAGATACATTTGGTGCACCGTATAAGAGTATCATATTATATTAGAGAATACAATACGTTGTTTGACATGTTCAAACTAGTGTCTTGTATGATACAAAAAATACACTAATTATTATAATATCAATTGTGTTATCTAATACCAAAAAAAAAAAAAAAAAGTCTTTCGAAACCGTATATTATCTACTATAATGTTTGAAACTAATTTTTTATTGTTTTATATAATATCTTTTGACAACACACAAATTATAAGATTATACCATATACACTATATAATACAATACCAATGAACCAAACATGCCCCAAAGGAAAAGTCAATATAAACAAGATGGACTTTCTCAGAGAAGGAGGCTCAATATAAAAGAATATTCAGCAAATATAGCATTTTCGAATTCTCCACCATGGTCGCTTCGAATCCGCACGATCTTGCCGATGTTGGAACACTTCTTTGTCTGAAGTCTGGAACACAAGGCTTTGAACACTTCAAAAGTATCTGCCTTCTCTTGTATGAACTGCACCCATGTGAATCGTGAGAAATCATCCACACAAACAAAAGCATACATATTTCCTCCTATGCTTTCAACTTGCATTGGACCCATAAGATCCATGTGTAAAAGTTGAGGAACCCGGCTAGTAACGAGGTGTTGCAACACCTTATGAGTCGCCTTGACTTGTTTTCCTTCAATTCATGGTCCACATAACTTCCATGTATCTATCTTCAAATCAGGAATCCCACGTAAAGCACCAACTGAAACAGCCTTCTTCATGCTATGATAGTTGACATGCCCAAACTTGCGATGCCACAGTTCAGCTTCATAATCTCCTGCCTTGAGACAAGTTGTTGGTGGTGTTAGAAGGTAGCAATTGTCCGATAATCGAACACCCTCCATGACACTATTATCGGATTCATCCACCACAAGACAATTGTTCTTGGTGAATCTCACAAAGAGATTCTGATCACATAACTGGCTAATGCTTATGAGATTGGCATTCAAACCCTCAACAAGCCACACATTAGTCAATTTAGGTAAACCTGGAACACATAGATTACCTTTACCAAGAACATTGGCTGAGACGCCATCACCAAAAGTCACACGATGTGTTCGATCACACGGCTGAATATCCTCCAAGAAACTCCTTTCACCAGTCATGTGTCTTGAACACCCGCTGTCGAAATACCATAATTGTTCGGCGCTAGCTTTGAGAGAGGTGAATGCCACATTACATTTGTTCTCGGATTTCTTCACCCATTCTTGTCTTTCTGTCCTCTGACTTGGAAAACTCTGTTGATTAGCTCTCCTCAAGTCTGTAAAAAATTGAAAGCATCGTGGCCTTATATGACCTCGTTTGTTACAATAATGACAGATTGGAACCCAATTTCTTCTTCTTCGTCTGCTTGGTGTTCCTCCAGGTGGTACATCACTAGTCCTTCGAGTTGTCATAACAGCAGGAGTTCTGATTGGTGTAGCAGTTGGTCGTTTTCCCTTCACATCTTTTTCTTCATTAGTTCCAGATGAAGTCCCTTTGACAAAGACCGTCTGACCACTTCCTGTTTGACCAGTATAACCAAGCCCAAAGTGCTCTTTTTCTGTTCTTCCTGCAGACAAGATTTCATCCAGTTTAGAAGAACCAGAGTTTAGCATTTTTACCAATTTCTTCATTTTCTCAAGTTCAGCATTGAGTGTTGTAACACTGCTTTGGCTCTCCTTAAGTTTGGACTCCAACTCAGAATTATGCTTCTGCAAATTATTCTTCTCGTTATTGAGTTGTTGATTTTGGGCAGATATCTTCTCATAGCTCTTCGTCAGTTCGGTCCATTTAGCATGGATCAATCGATAAGTTTCAATCATAGCATCTTCTGTCAACTCTTCATCATCACTACTCTCGTAAGTCAGTGTGGGAACACTTCCAGAGACACCTTCAGTGTTCTTTGATGAACCAGCACCACCTTCTCCACCTGCATTATCAGTTCTAGAAGCAAAAGCAACAAGGTCAGAATCATCTTCTCTGCTACCGTCTGAGTCTCCATCGCTCCATGTCGCATTTAGCGACTTGTTTTTCTTCTTCAGAGTGTTCGCACACTCAGCCTGTATGTGCCCAAATCCTTCACATTCACGGCACTGAATTCCCTTGTTTCTAGAACCTGCATTAAAATTGCCAGCGTTAGATGCAGTGTTTCTTCTTGGTGTAGGAACACCAGTTGAGCCACCGCCAAAATCTCTACTCCTCGCACCGCCATTGTTGTTTCCGTTAAACCTCTTGAGCACTTTTGTGAAATTTTTGGACAAGACGGTCATAGTCTCTGCAAGATCATCATCTTCACCACAAGATGCTTCTGTTTGTTCCTCTCGATTTTCAGCTTGAAACGCGATTCCTTTAGGCTTCTTGTCGCCTTTCTCCTCCTCGAGGTTCATCTCAAAGGTCCGTAACGAGCCCATCAATTCCTCAAGCTTCATATTTTGGACATCCTTGGCTTCTTCAATGGCAGTAACCTTGTATGCAAATCTCTTAGGAAGGGATCTAAGAGTTTTACGTACAAGCTTCTCTTCACTGTACTTCTCTCCAAGGGTAAAAGCTTCGTTTGCAATATCACACAGTTTCGAGTTGAAATCACTTATTGACTCTTCTTCTTTCATCCTGAGATTTTCAAAACGAGATGTTAGAATTTGAAGTTTTGAGAGTCTCACAGCCTTTGTACCTTCATATGCCGTTTCAAGTATCTCCCAAGCTTCTTTAGCCACCTCACACGTAGAGATAAGCTTGAACTGATAGACATCAACAGCACTAAAAATAGCATTTAACGCCTTGGAGTTACTGCTTGCCAATCTGTCTTCTTCAACCGTCCATTCAACTTCCGGCTTCTTCACAATTTCATTTTGGTCATTTGTCTTTGTGGGATGTGTCCAACCAGTCAGAATCGCTTTCCAGGCCTTCTCGTCCATATACTTGATAAACACTTTCATCCTAGCTTTCCAGTAAGAAAAGTTTGTCCCATCAAGTAGGGGCGGACGTTGAACTGAAGCTCCTTCTCTCATGACATCCATCTCGTCAAAACGGAACTAAAACCTCGGATCTCGCTTACTGCACAAGCGACCCGCTCTGATACCAATTGAAAGAACCGTTTTGTTAGTAGGTGTTCCTTGTTGGTGACAGAACACTTCCAAGGAACACAAGCAATAACTAAAACCGAGATGGTAAAATAAACGACGTGAACAGTAACAAAAAATGCAGCAAATAATAAAATGCGACACAAGGAAATTGGTTACGCAGTTCGGCTTTCGCCTACGTCTGCGGGGCCTCGCCCAGATGAAACGATCCACTAGAAATCTCAAAACGAGAATGCTCGGACTTATACAAGACTTCGACTCCCTCTCAATCTTCGTCGCCGTCTCCTCGTCACTCCTAGCGATCTACCCTTGACGAGATCCCCTCGCCTTACAAATAAACCCTTGACGAGATCCCCTCGTCTACAAATCACACATCCCGTGTAATCTCTCACCAATTTCCCGTTACAAAGTTCACTCAAACATATACACTCACCAGCACGGTTTATAGAACACCGAGTGAACACCACTCACCAGAGTGTAAACATGAACCAGAAAATAAACCCAGAAAAGTATAAAAGCACTCAGCTCTCACCAGGTAACTCACGTCAGTTTTCTCTTCAAATGATCAGATAATATAGATGGAGAAGATGACCTGATGACCAAGAATAATCTCCAAAAGGAAAGACAATAAAGATGCAATAATAACTTGGTCAAAGATGATTATTTTCGGATCAACATAATCATCAATGTCACCAGCAATATCTTCACACGTTCCAGCTCTGTGTTCGATCACCGCGTGATATATAAGGCAACAAATCTTCCAGGTCAGCTCTTCACACACAAACTCGCCAAATAGAGACTTCGTGTTCGAACTCCGCGTGATATAATAGGAAACAAATCCTCTGGTCAGCTCAGCACACGCGGACTTACCAAATAGAGACTCTGTGTTTGAACACCGCGTGATATAAAAGGAAAGTTCTTGATATAATTGCTACGAAAATCACCAAGCATCCTTGACTTTCCATTGAGAGAAAATCATATCACACCATGAATGATCAACACCTATTAATGCTGAATAATATTTCCAGAATAAAAGATGATTCAATCAGATAAATGGATACTTGAAATCAGAGGAATGAGATCAAGAAAATCCAACAGAATCGTCCAAGACAACTAAATTCGTATCTCCACCTGACAGATATATTCGGCGTTGGAACACTGCGTGGAACACATAAGAAAACACTATCTCCTAGTGACCAAGAAATAGTCCAGATTCATTTGACTAGGAGATATCCAAAAATAATCACAAAGAATCAAAATTAATACGCCCAAAACTGCTAAAATACCAAAGCCATCTTCAGGATTAGTCATAGGTAATCAAAAGTAATCATGAGCAATTAAAGATGATTTTACCAATTAAAATGCCAATCATCATAAACACTAACAGTTGTTGTCCGTGTGATTTCTCATTTCATGTTTTCCCCAAATTTTTAAATGGTTGATTTATTCACATGATATAGTATATTCTAGTGAGATCAAATCTTATATTAATCATGCATGGACCACTATGGCACTAGTGGTCCTAACTCAACTAGATATTTAGTGTCTTCATCAGTGTGATAAATTTGAGCTTCAACTAAAAGAAATGCTGTGAGACTAAATCAGCACTTTTAATATTATAGAGAAAAACTAGAGGTAAACCTTAATGAAAAGGCACCAATACCGTATTATAGAGATACATACCAAACATGTATGAATGGAATTCTCTAACCATTTTAATGTTTTATGTTCTCTCTTAATATTTCACTAGATCATTAATGTTAACCATATATATATAATGCAATATTCTTGTTGAGAATTCAAGTCTTTGCTCAATATATACCTCTAGCTAGCTAGCAAATTATATGATGTTGATGGCCTACCATTGACTGTGGCTGCTTCTGCGCATTGTTTTAAGAAGCTGCAGTACTACTATGTGTGGTTGGGTTTCAATTGAAGTGGGGATGTCTTTTCTAAAGGTTCTTGTCTTAGCTAGAGAATAAATTCAAAAATGTCATTTTCTTGATCAAGATAAATTCCAACACATGTTACCCCATTGGCTAGACCTTCTTATACCGTGCAGAGATTATTGATTGGTTTTGTCCAGATTAACAAATCAAGGCCGATTGTGGTTAATTGCATTTCCAACCACTTGAAAGCATTTCAACCACTTGAACCCCTTTTTTTTTTTACTTGGTCCCATATATATCTTTTTGAGTCTAGCTAATGCATAACAAACAACTAGTCAGCAAGATGTGAAGCATAACAACTTAGCACGACCAAGACTTTATGAATATATATATCGGTATCATTTACCCTATCTGGGTTTATGACTAAACATTATCGCTAAACAAAATCCTTATATGCACATGGCATATCAGATAAAGCATATCATGAGTAAATAGATAGATCTTGTAGCACGCATAGATTTCTGAAACATTCAACTTTACATGTACTATTCTTCCGATGCGTATCTCTATATAGTGTCTTGTACATATCTCTTGGGGACTCTTTTCGGTTATACAAAAGAAGAGAAAATAAAATGCTTTAATTATCATATATTTAATGGTAAAAAAATTGAAAAAAAAAATCTCGATGTGTATTAGACAAATGATTCATTAGTCATGATTTAAAATGAATTAAAAGAGAAAATTATAGTGATACATTGTACACGCCTGAGCAACCACAAGCATCCTAACATAATGGCACTCGTCTCTTAAATGCTCCTATAAATTTCGCTCTATACTTTATTAAAAAATGAAAAACGAAGGAACAAAAATAGAACTCAAAGAAGAGGAAAAAGAAACGCACTTGTGGTCCAAAGCACATGCAAGAACCACATTAAAAATAAATAAACTACCAAATCAGAAAATGACACGTTAGCCCTCGTGTTTCTATAAATGAAAATATATATACTCCTTTAATTTACCAAAATAAAAATAAATCTTCACCTAAAAACAGAGATTTCTTAGTTAATTTATTTTGAATATAAGAAATACTTTTGTCACGATCATAAGTATAAAGGTATAATTTTAAATTTATTATAAGGCTAAATATGTAATGTTCTATATCTATCGGTATTCTATATAAAGCTATACAAGAAGAGTTTTGCTATGGTCAGGCACGTCTAACCAATTTTAGCCATTCATCTTTGTGGGCCTCATGTGGGACTCACTGTGAGGCCCACAAAATGGATAGTTAAGATTGGTCAGACGCGTCTGACCGTAGCACATCTCATACAAGAAATATATAATATTATAAATGGATGTTGTAACGAGTATAAAATAAATATTACAACAGCTCTTTATAATATTACATATTCTTTTTATAGTATTACATAACATTAATAAAGTAGAGCATTGCGGAAAGGCCTTTATTATAAACTTCTAGGGGGTGTTATGTTTGCGGGTATCTTAAGGAATGGTAATATTAAAGATTGCCATGTTTGGTAAGTGGTAGTCTAAAATTTAGATACTCGGGTATCTTATTCTTAGGAATTAGATTCCCTTAAAACAGGGTAATCTATAACCTTTTTTGTTTGGTTCGCGGGTGTCTTAAACTAAGGAATGGTAATCTTTAAGATTACCGTGTTTAGTAGGCGGTAATCTAAAATTTAGATTCCCGGGTATTTTATTCTTGGGAATTAGATTTTCTTAAACATGGTAATCTAAAACCTTTAAAATAGATGATTTTTACATTACTGTCATCTTTTAAACTTGGTAATCTTCTCAAATTTTCTCAGTTATCCTAAATAATATTCTTTTACCGTACTGAACCAAACACATTAATTTAACATTCCCAGGAATGTTATTAAATATTACCATTAATATAACCAAACACGGTAATTTAAGAATCTTGTAAATCAGATTACTGTAATCAGATTTCCAGTCATCTGAAACACTTAAATTACCACGTATCAAACACCCCCTTTAAAATATATGGTTTTTACATTACCGTCATATTTTAATCACGATAATCTTGTAAATTATTGGGCTTTCTATTTATATAATTGCGTGATGAATTTGATAAGTCAATCATATTACCCATGTCATTGACTAACATTTTCTTACCAAAATTATTGGGTAATAATGGTAATAGTGGCTGGATCATTCCAAACTTAATTTTTTCTTATGCTATGTTATATATTTTTTTTAGTATTTCTATTTAATAATTTATTATATTAAAAGAAATTTTTATTCTAATTGATTTTAAACTAATTGATTTTAAATTTAGAGTTAAATTTTATCTAATTAATTTTAAGAGTATTATTATTGTTATTTTAAATGACATTTCATTACCGTATTTAATCAAACACATTAATTTAAGATTCTCATGAATGTTATTAAATATTACCGAATAACCAAATATTATAATTTAAGATTCTCAATAATCAGATTACTATAATCAGATTCTCAAATATCTGATACACTTACCATGTACCAAACGTCCCCCGGGGTAAATATGTGGGTACTTTTCTTCTTTTTCTTGCATATTATCCCTAAAATATGCAAAATATTATTATCAATTAACTTAATAGACTTTGAAAATTATATATGGCCGTATAATTTATAAGCTTATGTATTGAACTATAAAAAATAAAATAAAACGTATTTGATTTGATGATTTCTAAGAGTTGAAATGGTATGCAATATATGCATGGACTTGGAACGCGTAGCCTGTGGGTGTTTGTTAGAATATTTATATTACAAGTGTACCTTGTGAGAATTTTTATCTCGTGAAAAGCGGTTACAAAATAGAGAGTACGTGAAAAAGTCATTGTATAGTACCTTACTTACCTGATCTTCTCACTCACCTTTTTTACCATTCTCAGCTTGGCTGTTCCCAACCTCTCTATCCCTATAAATAGAGGCTCAGTGATAGGACTCTATTATAGCCTGTATATCTCTCTATCTCACTCTCATATACAGTACCCTATAACTATATATCTATAAACCCTGCAGGCTTTCTTCTGATCAAAAAGTCATTTTTAAGGATTTTCTAATCATCAAAGGTAAGCAATAGGGACTTTAGAGTGAGGCTTTTTTTAGAGGTTGTTGACAGAAGATAGAGAGCACAGACGATGATATACATAACCAATTTGCATATTACTCTTTTGTGCTCTCTATGCTTCTGTCATCCACCTTCACGCCCCTCTATTTGTACCCAATATTATTTTTTATTTTCTATATTCAACCAATATATATAATACTTGTCTATCATTTTCCTCTCTACTTCTATTCTTCCAAAAATATCTAATTTCTTTTAGATAAAGTACATGAATTTCATGTCAATTTTGTATAGTCCAGAATTTCTTATATATATGTTCATTTAGTTTCACAATTTCCTTTCATTCTTTTATGTAAAATTAATATGGTGTTATAGAATACAATTTAATATATCTATGTACTAGATGTATTGTTTTGCAGTTTGAAGAATTTGATGTTGCATATATTATAAGCACCTGATCAAGTCATTTACAGTAAAGTATTGTTATATATTTGGCTATAAGGAACAAAAATCAGCCTGGCTAGATCATTGGAGCAAGGTGAGTTGGTATATATTCAGTTCGTACTTTATGCTATTCAGTTCATACTTTATGCGCATAGAGTTCTCTATCTCCAATTGATCTCTTTTTCTCTCTGTTTAAAAATTCCAAAGATTACTTTGAAAGGCCAAGGTAGAAGGATATCATATATAAACTTTTTTTTTTGGTATAATGTAATATCAGCATTTTTCCCTTAAATTTTCAAATATTAATTAGTTGACACTGGAGAATTCCATCATGGACCCTTTATAAACCGACTTTAGAAGGCTTTTTTTTTTTATGAGGTAAAAATTTATGCTCATTCAAGTAGAATTGAGAACATAAGAATTTTAATACTCTTATTCTCTTTCATCTGTCAATTTCTTTCCTTTAGCTCGAAGAGGATGGAATATTAACAATGTAAATATCTAACTCTTATTCTTGGCTACTAGAGATTTGGTCCTCTTTTTAGTTTATTTTATTTTTAATTTTTTGGTAAAGAAATTTTGGGTCCTTGTTGAAAAAAGGAAATATCAATTACCTCCTTTAGGAGAGTAGGACCATTGTCTGTGTATTATTGGTTTGTATGTGTAACCTCAAGAAGGATATATCCAAGAAAATGGACCAAATAGTATAAACTTATATACTTGTCACCTTCCCTATAGAGACTATATATTATATTATTACTCCACAACATATTTCAATTTGTACGAAAAGAAGTATTAAATATATACATATATACATATTTATTATGGTTAACAGGCATTTCTTATATCACAAAGTGGCTGAAATTGTTGATGATTTTGAGATTTGTTAAGTATGACAATTTTCTTATAGAGGGCATAACTTTTGACATAAAGAGCAAAGTAACAAAAAGCATAATGTTGTTCTCTCAATTTAGCTCTGGATTCTTCTAAAATTCATTTTTTTTCTCCCATTATTTGTGGTAAGCGAAAGTTTGCAGGCTTTCCTGGACCACAACAGGGAATTGTTTTCAGAATTTTGTATTTTGCAAACATATCTAGCTACCAACAATATACTAATGCACTTTGATATTTTATGTGGGATCATTTTTCAGCTTCATAGAGAAAAAGGGTAAATAAAATTCACCTTATCTCTAGAACGTTAATTACGAGTTTTTGGTATTTTACAATCTCTACTGTAAAAGCTGATTTAAATATAAATTTTAAGGTGAAGTGGGAAATACCTACATTTAAATAGTACTCAATAGTTTTGAAATAATTTTAAAATAACTAATTTTGTCAGCTATTTCCACATATTTGTGACACCTAATTACAAGATTTAATTTATTTCTTTTGTATTATTATTATTATTATTATTATTATTATTATTATTATTATTATAGCTGACAGATTATTATTCTGATATAAATTAGGGTGATAATATTATGAAGAAAAAAAATTCTTAACCTGATATTATTATAGCGTGATAATCTTAAGTTTGCAGTTTTAAAGTTTTCCTTGATTCCATCCAAAGTGTGAGAAATATTCTTATATTAGGCTAGAGAATTAATCACTTTCATATATTTCTAGTAGACTATCATTGTAAATTCAAATTGTTAATGGAGGAACATGATCTAATATCTTATATATTAATCTCCTTTTCTACTCAAAAGGAGATGAAAATTTTGAGTGATGAAAATTGTTATTTCTCGTTCTTTGAATAAACTTGAAGAATTGAATATTTTAAATGAGTTAAACAAAGTTACTGAAAAGGAAAAGTGATTCGTTCGTAAGCAAAGGTTTTATTTAAATGATATTATGTCATGTTAATATTTTGATTATTAGTATTTTAATTGACAAAATCATCTATCATTGATTTAATTATAATATTTTTGATTGACTATATATGACTTATTTTGGAGATAGATGTTTTTAGAAGTGTTCTTCATCGGTATTCTAATACCGACTATATTTAACAAGTTCGATTCAAGAAATTATTGACTTCAGCTTGATATGATCTGGAGAATGCTGAATATTTTGTCTGAGCTATAGCAATTTTCTTTTCATAGAAAGTTCTTTATGGCTGTTTATTTCCGTACATGTTGAACCTGGACTTTATTTTGACATCAATTGTTAAGTGTTCTTCTATGTGTCCCTTGTAGTGTTGCAACACTGAATACAATGTATATGTTTGACAAGTATATTTTTGCAGGTATGGGTTGACTTGAAAGAATTTGATCTGATCTGATTGATTTCTTCCCTCAATCTCAAAGCTATCCATTTATATCAGGATTGATTTATTTGTATATTAGACTGCTGCTTATTTTAGATGGTTGGGTGCATTTTCTATAATCAGAAAGTCAAAGATTTTTAGTGATTTTTAAATATTTTCTTGCCAAATAAAAAAGTTTCCTTTAGTGTTTCACGCGGTGTTGAGACACCATATATATATGGCGAGTGAAGATGCGAAATTATTTGAATTGTACGAAATTTCCTTCTTCTGATTCTAAGTCTATATATTATCAATGATTGATTCATCTCATTATCATGATTATACCATTTGGAGTTAATGCTTGTTGACCAAGTATTATGGTGGTGATATGGTTCCTCACTTTGAAAAGTATTCTTGGTTGCTGTTTGTATTTGCTCTCTTATATTAAGCTTGTTGCAGACGTGAAGAAAGTTGGGAGTATTGGTCTTTTATGAGAGTTTAGTAATAAGTACAGAATACAAATTAAGTCTGGGTTTCTTGAGTTATTTGTGTATTGAGTTGTAAGGTTGTACACACTCTTAAGAGATGTTTCTCATGGTGTCGTGTCACTGTCAGTGCGAGTGTGCGTTTGAGTGAACTTTTGTATAATGAGAAATTGGTGAGTGATTACACGAGAGTATAATTTGTAAGACGAGGGGATCTCGTCAGAGTAGATCACTAAGATGACGGGGGTGTCAGTAGAAGAGAGTTTAAGGGAGTCCAATCTTGTAAAGTCTGGGTGTCTTTGTTTGGATTTTTCTAGTAGATTCTTTCATCTGGGCGTGACCCCACCGCCGTAGACAAAGTGGAACCGCGTAACCAATTTTTGTGTGTCATTTATTTTTCACTTTTATTTTTAGTTCACTCGTTTAATTTTCCATCTCGATTTTAGTAATTCGTAGTGTTCTTTGTAAGTGTTGCAACATTGACAAAAAAACACTTGCTAATAAAATAATTCTTTCACATCAGCTATCTTATTTAATATTTAATTAGGAGATTTAGTATGACATTTATGGATTTCTAATTTTCTTTTCTTTTTGGTTTATGTTTTCTTTTTCTTTTTTTCTTTTATTGTATATTCCATTATATCTAAATTGCTTCGCGTTAAAATACCAATCTTACACAAAAGCTTATATTGGTAAGAGATGGCCAATTAATATAGTCTCATATTTAAGCATACACTCGAGGAAATTGATGTCATATCACATTTGACATTCAAGTTTGCAACCTATATCACTATTGTATGTTAGGCCACTTTTTTATTATCAAATTATCATACTGCCCCCTTGTTTCTTCTTTTCTTTCTCATTTGTAAAAGAAGAAGTGGGGAATTCAATCAAATCCGTTACCAAAAATTGAAATGAGCTGCAAACATTTTTTTTAAGTGGCATGTTTCAATCTAAAAGTGATATTTTTCAAAATTTTCCTAAACACTCTGTCACTTGAGTTTTGGACAAATTACAAAAGAATTAAATCTTAGTTTTTGAAAATAACAAAAGTATACCGCATTTTTTTAATTTCCTATCAAAAGTATACCTTGACGTAAATTAAGCTTTATACGTGCATTGCATATTCCACTGCCTAGTCAAAACGGATAAGACCTATCTAGCTTTCCCTCTCACCGCCGACACAAAGTGAGTGGTACAAGCTTGTTATTATTACTTTGATTGATCGTCCATATCATTCTGTTGAAAGCGAAGCACAAAGTATAAATAGTGCAAATTTCACAATTGAGTTGATAAATCAAACACATATCACACACTGATCGTATAACACTGTACAATGAACAAAGCGAAGCTTCCAAAATGATTCTTTCATTGTGGGTTTGGTTAAATCATGAGTGGAATCAAATCTAATTTAGGATAGCTCAAAAAGAAGCCAACCATATCTATTGGTACGATTTGCTTACAAATAAGCATTTATGACAAGCTTTGCCCATGAAAGGAAAGAACATGTAAAATATGAAAATAAAAAAATAAAAAAAGAAGTGGAATAATTCCGTCTTAGCCTTGTGTTCTTATAATAGTGCTTGCGTGTTACAATATGATTGTGTTGTCACATCTCAGTGACATTAGCAATGACTGCATTCAAATGATTCGACTCTCTATTCATAACGAGAAACATTGAATCCCTTAAGACTTGAGATATATACTTTTGAAAACAAACCAAAAAAGTTAAAAAGGGGTCAATTATATATGTAGTCCCCCACTTGTAGTGTATAGTTATGTGCCCCAATGTATATGGTTGATGCAATTAATTTTTAGTAATAGTCGTTTAAAAGATAATTTACAAAAATATATACATCAAATTATACAACTGGATGACTAGAAGTTAAAAAGTGTAGCAGCAAAAAGGAAAAAAAAAATTAAAAAGGTAGCAAAATCAATTATAGCTAACCAGCTGGCTAAGATTAAGT
Source organism: Boehmeria nivea var. tenacissima (assembly GCA_018132145.1). Taxonomy (NCBI): domain Eukaryota; kingdom Viridiplantae; phylum Streptophyta; class Magnoliopsida; order Rosales; family Urticaceae; genus Boehmeria; species Boehmeria nivea. The sequence goes on from CM030882.1 coordinate 9,300,238, forward strand.
TTTGAGAAATAAGATATTATTTATCTAAATAAAAATTAATTGTAAAATTAATTAATATTATTATACATGTGTGTGTAAAATAGTGGTTTTCAATATGTTGATGTCAAATTTTAACCATTAAATCGTCTGACCTAACCTTTGAAACATATATAACAGACCAAAAATATCAGAAATGCAAATAAGAGATACACAAATAAACACACAAATTTGGTCACATAGAAAACCACTTTAATCGGATAAAAAATGCAATAAAATGCAATCTTTTTGCCACTAATTGTGATGACCCGACTCCTTTCAATCATTCAATAAATAATTATTAAATTTATTTATTTAAATATAATTCTTGACATGAGTTAATAGAAAAACTACAATAAACTAACTATGTACAATGATTGTAAAAACTAGTTTCGTCAAAAAGCGATAAAACTACATGTGGTCACGGTGCTAAAAATAGCATTAAAAATAGCCTCTAACTGGCATAAATGGGCGCCAAAATGGAGTAAAATTGGACTGAAAAGATGTCCAAATACAATGAACCTATTAGTACTCAACTATGGTGCCAAAATAAGAAATTGAATTTTTATGGAAAAAGCTTTTAAGAAAAATTATGAGGGAATATTGGTAAATTAATTCCCTTCCTATTTCACCATTGTACATGCCCTTAAGGGGTTAATTGTGCTGAAAAATAAACCCTTCATCACTCCTTACAAGCATCAAAAAGCCTAGAAAGAAAAAGAAGAGAAAAGAGAGAAGAAGAGAGAAAATTTGCAAAAAATCCCCTAAGGAGGCCGGCCATATAGTGGAGATTTAGAGACTTTATTCAATCTCTATGGTAAGAATAATATGTCCTCTCAAATCTTGTTTTCAAGGCTAGTTTTGATTTGATTCTTACGTTGTATGGTGTTTTTCTGAAGCGTTTGAAAGCAATGACGCGATAGTTGACGTCGATCGAAAGAATGAATGGCTCAAAGAAGAATCCCCTTCTAGGTAAAAGTTTTTAGGTCCTTATACGACTATAAAAGACCTAGGTTGTTAATGGTTGGAATTATGCATGATTAGAATTTTTAAAGTCAAGATTTACATGCTCAAACTGATCTAATAGATGCTGAAAATTTTGGTGTATTCAGCCCATTTTTGGTCGTATTATTTCATGACTCTCTAAAAATTAAGAACAAAATCAGGGACGCCTATTGATATGACTAATTAATGCTTGTAAAATTTCGAACCCAGATGATATGTAGATTTTTTGTAAAGAAATTCGAACGTAAAGGTTGCACATATTCACATTGCATTACGGCAGTTTTTAGTAATTTTATATTAGCGGCGAGGTACGGGGGCATGAGAAAACCACGTTATTATTATTTTCGCATTATGATTAAGATATCTATGTAATGACATTGTTAATTATTAAAGTTGAAGTTGTTAATTCTGATTTCTTTAATAAGGCACTATTTATTGTAATTAAATTACTACGACCTATTGAGAAGTTGGTCAATCCACCACATTGGCACACTACTGACAATTAGTGTCTATTGAGAAGTTGGTCAGTCTGCCACTCCGGCGCAACTACGCCACGACCAACAAACAACTGTCACGAACAACAAATAAGCGTGACGACTATATCTTTACACGGAATCCGATCAGCCCAAAACCCATATTCTCACAGTACAAACGTGGTCGAGGTAAAGGTCATTGGTTTCATCTCAACATCAATAAATACCGTCTCCAATGAAGTGCAAGAGGATCGAACGATCGGATAATCTGACAAACGAACAAAAAGAAAGAAAAAAATTAGGTCAATCCTGGACAACCTCTACATAGCCATACACCAAAAAATGTACGAAACATCAAACTCTCTATGCCAGAGACATCTTCAACAAGAACTACGTTGCCTTGATTCCCTCAATAGATACGTAGGCAGCGTGGTCTCAAAGACTAAGTACATTCACAAACTCAAATTATCAATAATTTTAGATTTTATCATGAAGTCAACATCCACGCTTATCTCTCAAGCATGTGGTTTAATGCACTTCTGCTCCTAATACGTAGTCATGTGTCTCATTTTAGTTTGTGCAAAAAATTGCATCAATATAAACATGAATTGAAAGCAATTTTAAAGTATGAATTTGTCACAATCAATTTGATCCTATTATGTTCCTACATTCAAAGTTCAAACTATATATTTGAATTTGAATAAAATCATTTGAATTATAAATAAATAAATAAATAATCATTATTCCACTGCGCATAAAATATTATTTTCCCAATACTTTCGTCTTTCACAATATATTTGAGTAATAAAATAAAGGAATTACGATAACTGTATTTGCCCACATTTGACCCTTATGTACACTTCATATATATAGAAAAGTTTTGGAATTAATAACTCTGCTTGTCAATCATGGAACAAGTGTACGAGTAGTTACTACGACAAGTTTTCCATATCAAGATATCTCTCTCTCATAGTGGAACCATATCTTTATGACAAGCATTGACAATATTAAATGCTTCCTAGCTACTCTACTTTAGAAAAGTGACCTTACGTAAGCAAGTCAAACACGCATATATATATATATATAGAGATGAGAGTCGTCCAAATTGAAAGGTCCAGAATATATATATATATATATATATATAAAGTTAGAGAAGCATGTTATGTTGGAAAATATTCATATGGCCTATATATGCACATTAATTATACGTTATAGCTATCTTAATTAATATTCACTTAATATGATCAATAACGAATTAGGATTAATTGGTGCAGGTCAAAAGTATGAACTTTGCATTAATGTGGGGTAAAGATGGCAATTTGGGCGAGCTCAGGCCTCCGGACCATTTTATTTTTGAGCTTTGGGACAGCCCATTTATCTTCATCGGGTCAGACCGCCTAATTTGATCTAATGCCATATTTAAAATTTACATCATATGTTATTATTATATGTCATGTCACTTTTATTATAAATAAATTATTATATTACCTTCATTTTTTATTTTTGTTTTCTCACATGTAAGAAAGAGAAGAGCAATTCGGTCAATATCACTACTAAAAAGTAGCATGAACTCTAATATTTTTTTAAGTGAAATATTTTAAATAAATTGTCCAAAAGTGACATTTTACCTAATGAATGCCAAAGGGAAGCCTGGACATAGAACCTTATGTTGTAAATGGGGGACCGGTTGTCATTCGAAAATATTCATTTATTAAAGTTTCGATTATTCAAAAAACATGTTAAGAAACATTGCAGTGCATTTTGAATAACTTTTGAGCCAAGATTAATTAGCTAAGGAGATGATAATCCCTTACATAAAATATCATATTTGATATCTATCTCGAAGCTTGCTCCACATTGAAAGTTATTCATGACATATTTTATTTGTTTGTAAACTTGATTGCTATCTTCATTATCAATCTACACACACATTAATACATAGTTTCATTTTGCTTGTTATTATGAAAAGTAAGGCATTGCAAATCATAGATGAACATGATTGAATTTGTGTTAATGTCATCTTCGCATTTTTTTTAATTTTATTTTTCAATCTAGTTTTCATTTATACATTTTTCTCATCACTCTTTTAGGTAATCGAGATAGAGTAGGATTTTAGCAGTTGCAATATTAGTTAATAGGGTTAATAAGGTTCCTCGTTAATAAGACATCAGACCCTTCTAGTTCACTTTATTACTTGTACGACTCATGTATTAGAAAATTTTTTTCACGTGTGAATTTGGGCTAACAATGACTGTCTAAACATTATTCTAAGATGATAATGCATGAACATGTTTTGATGATAAAAATGCCAAAGGAATAGATTGTTAGGAATTTCGACCACTAGCCAAATCCCATATTTTGTGAAGCAACTTGTTGGCAACTTTATCATAAATAATAATATGCTTGATATTATGCATGTGTTAAGACTATTTTAAATTATATTTTGTAATATTCTAATGAAGATATCGATAATTTATGCCCCAAGTATTATGCTCCATGATTTCTAGTCCATGTTTATAGTGTAAAAGTAAGAATATAAATTATAAGTATATCACAAAAAAAAAGGGGGGGGATAGACTAATAGTGTGCCAAAAAAAGGGACATTTCTCAAAATTCCCCGATAGATATCTATTTCTTTAATAGATATTTTTAACTTCATAAATATGATTTGTAAAAGCCATAGTTTCCAAAATAGATTTGTAAATATCTATTAATTTTGTATAGACATAATAATTGTCCAAAAATGTAGGAAAATTTTGAAAAATACCACTTCTTTTCAACCTGTTTCGAAAAAGTCACTTTAAAAAAACAGTTCATGTCATATTTTAATAGTGAATTAACCGGATTGCTTTTTTTCGTATGAAATTGAGGCCAGGGAGGGATGGGATGGAGGATGCACTTTTGGCCACATCTCCCTTCATGTACATTTGTAAATTGCAACTAATATATAAGACAAATCACGTTATATAAGACAAATCACGTTATATTTTGAAATTAGAAAAATTGTAAAATAAGGTCATTTTAAGTGTCACTAAATAATCTTTGACCAAATAGTGTACTCCATTTGTTTCCATTTCCTATATATAGTGAAATTTAAGACATAAATTAAAAATACAACAAAAAAAAAAAATCATAGATTATTAACATGTCAAAAGATGGGCATTCCTCAAAATCCCCCTTTAAATAACTGTATGTTTTTATGGTGTATTTTGTTTTCTAAGGGTTGTTTAATTTAGATTGATTTTTTTCCCCCTTACTTATAGTCAAATAAAGCACAAGCTAAATGACCATTCTCCATTGTCATCAGGGTCACCTCATCGAATTACATAGACTCATAATGTTTTAGACGATGTAACTCGGGAAAGAAACTAAAAATGTTTAATGACAAACAGTATTAATCACCTCTCTCCACTTTCCTTAGCCTAAATCTTCTCTCACGTGCCATGTTACAAAATTGCAACTCCCGACAAAGCTTACAACGATTGAACAGCGGATTCCACGTCGCTAGTTCTGGAGTCCTCTTTGATCGAGTGACTGTGAAGATGCCGTGTAAAACTAGTGGTTGTGTCCAAGAAATAGAGTACGAAAGCCATTACAACGGAGCAAACAAACATCGGTATAGGGCCAAAAATCCAAAGGAAGAGAGGGAACGATAGATAGAATGATCGTAATCCGAGGGACCAAAAGATGCTTCCTCGGTTCAAATTCCTTGCGACATACTCGATTGAATCTTTTCGGCCCTTCCATGTAGGCACAGTGACCAAGAAACTTACGTGCGCGTAGTATCGTATGGACTGCACATTGCAAAGAAAGGCGACGAGAAAACACAGCAAGATGCAGAAGTACTTGATTGAAGAGAGAGTGGGAGTTTTGTTCCCGTATAGAAGTTGTGACGTGTTGTTGGCAGAGCTCGTCGTGCTGCTGACAAATACACCAATCAGTGAACTGAGAGTGATTGCTGTTGTCGCCAAAAGAGTGGATGCCATGATGTTGTTGCGTATCGTTTGGACTGCCAAAACGCCATTCTTCAAGGGGTCCTAAAATAAATTAAGTGGAATTAACTCTTAAGGTACTTGAATGGCACTACTGATATAACTATATTTTGAGGAAAATAAAAGATTAATTAGAATAAGTACAATTGTGTTCATATCTAAGATATTTTAAATACAAGCAACAGTTGATCATTGACAAACAGATTAACTGGTAGTCATTAAATTATGGGATAAGTTAATTATTCACCATGAGATGAAGGCAATATGTTGTAAAGTTGACTAATTCACATCTAGAGACAACATTACTGCATCGACAAAATCCTCAAGAAGACTATATGTAAAAATCTTGTAGTCGAAAAAAATGTCAAAAATAGCCCACAAAACACTCGACGGCAATCAGGATCGCCGTCTTGCCAAGCAAGAAAAGCAAATGATTTGATAGAGTGCATAAAGGGAGACCATCCATGTATACTAACAGAATATGGAAAGCACACATTTATTTAGAATGCTCTAGAAGATTTAGTTTCTTACATTAAAAATCCATTAAGTGATCAAACAAAACTTCAGAAGCTCGAGCATCACTCTAAAGCCATCTCAACTTCACGAGCCTTACCAATATCGTAAAGTGCCAAAGCCTAAATTGCAACAATCATAACAAAAAACCACCAAGGCAAGTGAAAGTGTGGCTATTCAGCACAACTAATACCGATTACAGAGATTCCTACGAGCTGATTGTTAGCGGTAGATGCAATGTCGCTAATCGCTAAGCAGAAACTTATTCATCTAATTGCATTATTATCGAGACTCTCTTTACTCTTAAAATACCAATATAACTGGCCCAGCGTCAATATATCAGCTTTGCAACTGACTATAGAATATAAACATAAGAATATCTTTAAAGCTCTCCTTTTTTGCTCGTCTCTCTTCCTTACTAGCCACCTATTCGGAGGTACTTCGTCAGAACAAGTTATACATCAAACATAACCTACGGGAACCATTGCACTCCGATGCTATTTCTCGTCCTAATCTCCCACTAGGTAAGATCCATACCAGCCACAGTAATGGTAGGGACGCCTAATCAATCAACATGTTCCATCTTATGACTCTTACCAAAGAAGCCATCTAGAGAAGGAAACCTACTGAACAAAGATAAAACAGCAATGAACTAAATCCTTTATCCATCAAATGAAGCGATCAAATTTATCTCCACATCGACATCCATAGTTTGAATCCTTTATCCTGGTACCAAACCAACTTTGTTTCATTTTCTCAGTTCGATCAATAGATTGCATTAACGACTTAAACAGAAGACGCCGCATGAAAGTCATTCGTCCAGTAAACAGAGCAATTATAAGGCTGTGATTATAATAACTCTAAGCAGAAACCTTAAAATAATTTCTTAACCTCAATTCAGGATCTGCTCAGAATTTGAGTTAAAAATATATTAGGTGTAAGCTTTATAATTTTGTCCTAACCTTATTTGACGGAACTAATGCTCTTCAGTGTAAGATATTGAACAAGCCTCCTAAACATAATTTATCAGCAATAGAGTTGATTAGTTAACAATAATAATTCACCAACTTACCTAACAGTCATTCGTTATGTTAACCAATACAATGGAGGCGTGTCATCAAGAAAAATTATTTAAAAAAAAAAAAAACTTGATAGACTATATGTCATTCTTCAAATTTAAGACCCAAATCTAATTACAAGTAAGCTACAGCAAAGACTAAAAAGCTAACTCAAAGTCTCTCCCAACAAGACTTTTAAAGACTAATCTAACATTTCAACAGTATAATAAAATCTTTCAAATTTCTTACTAGAGAAGACAAACTACCTCCAAACCTATCATGTTCATGAACAATAACGTGACCCAATTATAAAATACTTGAACCAGCAAATATATATAAAAAAATTTGGCATACATGATCTGAACTTGGAAAGAGTCTATATGCCATATGGGTCTCATCAAATTAGCCCTCCATAGTCCATAGTGGCTTAGTTTTGTTGGTTCTTTATTTTCTTTTCCTTTCATGATCACCAAATCAACAAACCCAGAAAATTTTCACACACACACATATATATATATATATATATAGAGAGAGAGAGAGAGAGAGAGAGAGAGAGAGAGGACTAACATCCATCATAGAGAAGACCCACTGGTGACGAGTCTCGGCGTTGAGTCCGATGACGGTTCTTCTGGGGCTTCGTTGAATGGTTAAGAAGAGCCAAACGTGGTACAACGCGAAGAGAAAGAGACCAATCGGTACGAGAACGAAGTCCAGAGAAGCCTCTTCCATGTTTTGTTTTTCTCTGCGTAGCAGAGAGAAACAGACAGACAGACAGACAGACAGGGACTTGGTACAGTGCTAACAGTCTTTCCAAAGGGAAAGGAAGATTGAACAACACGTTGGGTATCAAAAGACGATTAGTAATAACTAATAAATCAAATTAAATAGATAAAATAATCTAAACTAATTAAGCGTTGACTTAGTGATTGGAACTCCTCGTCAGACTCCCACTTAAATGTCTTACTAAATTTTTATTAGTGGTGCTAAGCAAAACTTGATACTATGCTAACACCTCTTCGGCCTAAATAAAGTAAATAAAAAACTGTATCCTTACTAGTTACTAGAGCTATCGCCCAAAATGTTCCGCTAAACATGTAATAATAACTCGTCTATTTAATATTTTTATTTAAAATCTCATTAATTTAAGAAAATTATAAGAAAATAAATACTTTTTAGAAAATAATTTTAAAATTTTAAGAAAATAACAACTTTAGAAATTTATTATCTTGATAAAAAATTTCTTACAATAAATTTTAAGTGTAATTTTATTATACTAAGAAATTTTTTATCTGTGAAAAAAAAATTTTGAGACTAGTTTTTAAGTTTTTTGAAATTAATTGTAGCTATTTTTTTACACCATCTAAAATTATTATTTACTTAACTAATCTATAGTTAAAATAGATAAAGTTCATTCACGTATCTTACTACTAAACCGTGATTATTCACTGATGCTCCGCGTCAGTGAGGAGCATCGGCTGACTCTGGTTATGAACTAAAGTTTCCATCATGCCGCTCATGCGCGCCATGAAATCTTCCACACTCTTCAATATCTGTTCGAGTTGCTCTTGCTCGGAGGACATGGGACTCTTCCCATTACGCCTGGTGTTGGGTGCCATTGATCTCCAACTACTTGACACGTTAGAAACTATTGGGAAATCGCAAAAAGAAAACTAGAAAGAAAGGGCAGTGGGCCTCCTTCTAGCGTCAATCTGTTGGTGTAAAATTTGAACCAACGATGAGATCCGCACCTCTAGGATATGATGCGGCAATGAAAATTAAAAGTTGGCAGAAAAAAGAGAAAAAGGCAGAGAGTTTTAAGTGGTTCGGCCCTCCTCTAGAGTAATAGCATACGTCCACTAAGAGTTGTATTTGATTATTTAGAATTCCAATATATAATCGACCCCCCCTTCTCCAGTCTCCATCTTCCCCTTTTATATTTTAGGAGTTAAGGTCCGGAGAAGGAAATGTAACGCACCATCCCTTAAATTTCGGGATTAATTAACAAATTAAATGTACAGTAATGGTGCGGTTATTTCATCCTAAAGACTCGGATATTGAATATCAAACGGTTATCACAATCGTGAGTCTTATGGGAGTAATTACAAAAAAATCCCACGATCGGGGCTAGAAAAGCGGAACGGAAAGTAAGACATAAACTACCACGTGTGGAGTTCATCTTCAATCAATGGTCACCAGCAGGTCGAGCTCTCTGTCTTGAATAAAGTTCTCACTTCCTCTCCGAGGCTAGCTTTGCAGGTGTGACTCATCTTCGAGGATCTGCGGCCCTCTTGTCTGTCATTCCCTATCCAAGGGTCTTGTCATAAAATCAACACCACCTTCAGTGGTGCTTTTCCTGCTCATCTTCGTACGTGTAAGATCAAGGGTCATCTTCGACAATCCTCGTCCATTCTTCGTCCGGGGAAAGCTCTTGTGATGACGTAGCATTGCTTTGCTATTAGAACCGGGAGCTTGTGCTCGCATCAAATGTGCCTTGGAGACTTCGCCCCCGAAGCTACATTTGCTGACAAAAAATCACTGACAACAGCTATTTTTTTTAAAATACACCATCTAAAATTATTATTTACCTAATTAATTATAGTTAAAATAGAAAAAGTTCATTCACATATCTTACTATTAAACTCTGATTATTTTCTTAATTTTTAAAACATGAGCTAAAATATAAAAAGCCTCTCAAAGTTATTAAGGAACGTATAGATTAAAATCTAAACTATATTTTTCTATAATAATTTAATTTAAATTTAATTTTTTTATTAACTTAGTTATAACATTTTTAATATAATGTTAAATTGATGTGTCAAATAACCCTCAACTAAATTCACCGAAACAACAACAACAACAACATCAACATCTGAGAGTCAAAGCCTTATAGCCACGGCCACCAAATAGATAAAACCCCAATGCCAAATGCCCAATTCTATTTGTTCTAGAAAGTACCAGAGCAGCCTCCTCAATACCCGAAACCAAACAAATGAACCTTCCAATTCAGCTTTTTCTACTTCTTCCACCCCTACACACACACACACAAACATTCTAATGTGATTCCTCAGACAAACCCACCAACACAAACCACAGACAGACAAACAAACAAACATGTTCGGAGTGTTGTTCCCGGACCGGAGCTTCCCAATGGACGCCTCCTCCTTCACCCAGATCGACACCTTCCACTGGATCCTCGACCTCACCACGCTCGTCCCCAACCCCACCGACCAAGTCCGCGACGTCTGCGTCTTCCTCCTCGGCCCCGCCTCGCTCCCCGCCGGCAAGGCCCTCGCCGTCTACGCCCAGCCCGCCGACGCCGCCGTCCCCTTCGCCTTCTGCGGCGCCGTCACGCACGCGCGCCCCTCCGCCGTGCTCGCGCTCCCCGACGCCGCCGCCAAGGTCGGCGTGTGCGTGGAGGACGCCGCGGCGCTGGCGCTGCGGCCGGACGCTGGCGCGGGCGCGGGCGGCGCCGCCGCGGCGGGGCGCGTGGAGCGCGTGGCGATGAGGGTGGGCGAGAACCTGTTCAACTTCATGCAGTCGTTCTGCGGCGTGGACGGGTCGAGGCTGGTGGTGCCCATGGACATCCTCGACCGCTGGTTCAAGAAGTTCCAGGAGAGGGCTAAGCGAGACCCTGAGTACTTGAAGGGCTTCGCTTTGTGAGGGTTTTTTATTTTTTTATTTTTTTTTTTAGGGTTTACTTGTTTGGGTTGTTTTTGATGATTTCCGAGATTTGCTAAGGTGGTGTGTTAGATTTGAGTTGGTTGCTTCACCCCAGCTGAGTCTACGATCGAGTTTGAGGTGTTAAAAAAAAAAAAAAAAAAGAGCAATGCAGTTTCGTATGATTGAAATGTACTTATGTGCTCTTCTTCTTCATCTATAAATAGAAAGAAAAAATTTATGTGATAAAATTTATGTGATGATGTATAAGTTCAAAGTGGTTATTATTAAATATAGGATGGAATGTAGAAGATTTGTGGTTTTGATTAATGTTTAAACATTTGTTTGGTTGTAAACGACCATTTAAATGCTCTTATGGTTTGTTATTTTTTTCAATCCGAGGTTACGACCATTTAAATAAATGTGGTTGTTCCAAAAAAAAGGAAGACTTATGAGTAGCTTCACAATGTAGTGTAATGTTTCTTGATAGTGCTGACGAGCAACGGACTGAGGTTTGCTAGTCGCAAATCTTGGTGTAATAATTCTCGATTACAAGCATAAATAAGGCGCAATGAAAAAAAAAAAAAAGGAACGAATGTACCAAATACAATATAATTTAGATTGTGCAGTCAGTTCAAAAGTTATCGACCAACCTTCTGATTAGTTTAGTAACAAAACCAAATTTTGAATGTTTTTTTCTTGTTTGATCTTTAAGATAGAAACCAAATTGTTGATAATTGGTTTAACTGATTTGAACTGAGACTCAAAATTTTGTAGCAGACTAACGAATTTGGAGAATGGTCATAAACTTCTCTGCCAAACTAGGCTTTTTATCTTTCTCGCTTCCTCCTGTATACAACACAGTATAATTCACATATCCTCATTTACATAAAATTGTGGCTTTGTTACCGTTTACAGGAGATCTACTTACTGTAGTTGTTACTCATATTGAAAAAGAAAAGAAAAAGAAAAAAAGTTGACAAACAACTTATTATACATGGAAGCTCCAAATATTTCTTTACGAGCTTTTGCCGGTAGCTTTCGCCACGGAAGTTAAGCTAAACCTGCAAGTGTACGAGGACCATAAGTAAGATGATGAATTGCCAAAGTATCAATGAATGATTTCATGTGAAAATAAATTCCATAGAATTCTCTGGCCAGGTAATCTCTTTTTTTTTCTCTTTTTTTTTTTTTTCCAACGTAATTTGTATTTAAATCATATGTCACGTTCTTGGACCTCAAACACCATTTACCACATTACCTACAAAAATCCATTTTCTCATTTACATCTCAGCAAACCAAATGCCATGTTGGGTCTGAGGTTCGTTCTTGAGAGACTGGTTTTGATAAACTTTTCAAAATCTCAAATGAATTTTCACTACAATTTCAGAAGCTAAATGCGTCGTAAATACCTGATGATCGGCTTGCGCTGTCCCACAGGTGCAGAGGATCCATTTGAAACTGGCGGCATGAGTTCAGCCGGCTATGAAGAGACCCAAAACAAAAGATTAAGAGATGCCATCAGTAGTGCTATTGAACTCAAGACAGCAGAAAGAATGTATCGTAGTTATGGAAGCATTATGTTTGAGATGGTCAATAATCGTATACATGTGCAAATACATACACATGAGAATACAAATTCGCTCGTTTTTTGCACAAAATGAAAAAATTACCAGAACTTGTTTCAAAATAATGTGATTGTAGCGAAAAAGATATTAAAATATCTGAAGAGACAAGCATGACAAGACAACTGATGCAACCATGGAAGTACAAACTAGCGTGCAGACAAAAATAATAAAATTACCTCAAGCTCTTCTAAGCCCGAATTGCAGTATGAACTAGCCAGAGGATTTCGAGTGCTAGATGTTACTTGAGCCGCTGGTTCATTTGGCTTTGACAAATCCCCTTGACCAGCTACTTTCATGTTACCCGAGAAATCTTTTACTTGATTTCTGTATTGAAAATCATCTTCAAGTTCATCCAGCTCGTCTGGAAAAGCTTGGCCAGAATCATACGGTCCGGACATGATATTGTTCTCTGATTTTTCTCTTTGAGATTCCACCAACTGGTTGATGTCCGCATTTTCGGATTTTATGGATGATGAATCACCCATGCTGATTGGCGGGGAGCTAGACACAAATGCATCCCCACTAGAGGGAGCAAAAGGCTTGACATTTCTTAAATTGCTCTCCATATTATCATCTACCCGCTTCCTCTTACGGCTATCATCAGATCCATCTAAGGCTGTTTTACTAGCATCCGACTTATCTGATTGGCTAGCCTCAAATACACCTCCACTAAAGGGAGCAACAGGCTTGACATTTCTTAAATTGCTCTGCATGTTATCATCCACCCGCTTTCTCTTATGGCTATCATCCGATACATCTAAGGTTGTTTTACAATCGTCAGACTTATCGAATTGGCTCCCCTCAAATACGTCCCCACTTGAGGGAGCAAAAGGCTTGACATTTCTTAGATCGCTCTCCGTATTATCTTCCACCCGCTTTCTCTTACGGCTATCATCCGATCCATCTAAGGCTGTTTTATTATCATCCGACTTATCTAATTGAGTATGTCCAGAAGCCTTCAGTTCTAAAGCCCGCCTCATATCCCAAGTTAGCTTGGATGGGCGGGCAGGTCGAACTCCACCAGGAAATACGAAACTAGGTATATTTTTCCGTTTTACATGCCATACGCGAATCTCCATTCCTTGCTTCCATGATGTATACATATTGACAGAGTTCTTAAATTCTTCAACAGTTAACCTTATGTCAAATTGCCCACCTTCGGTCGCTGGAACTCCTTGTTTTCGTTGCAAACCCATAAAGTAACTGCAATGAAAAGGTTTGGATTTGTCTGAAAAATCACCTGGATGCGGATGGCACTGAAGCATGTTGAATGTGTGCCTCTCGAGCTGAATTTGTGAACAGTTTAAGTATTACCATGCATACGAAAGAGAGATAAAGAGAGTAAGAATAACACATATGCAGAGTAGTCTCACCTTCAACGTCAGCTGTCGTAGGCGAGACTCAACCCAGCCCTTCCAATTTCTCAAGTCATCAGCATTTTCTGCATTGATGTCTATTTGTAAATAATTCTTATATGCTTCAAAGAAAGGATAAGACTCAAAAAGGGTATCCCAATCAGCCTTGTTTGATTCCATAGCCTGCACGCAATATTGAGCGTCAATGAACAAGCATAATAATCACTAATCAGAAGCAGAATTCAAACTATGTGAATACGAAATACAGATACTTCGTAACATAAAAATCGCAGTAGGGAACAATAATGTCACAGTAAATCCAACAATGCCATAGCTTTTTAGAAAAAATTTAAAAATATACATATATGCTACAACTTTGGTAAGTCCATTCACCTAATCGCTAGTAAACAAAAACAAAGGTAATCTCCCAGTACAAGTGATTTATGTTATACCTCACAGATTTCACTTCCTCTCTGAAATTCCTCCGACATGATACGCAGAGTACTAGCCGACACATTGTAGCTCGAATTCATGCAAGGATAAGCTGGAGTTATGATAGGCATCAAATGATACCTATCTTTTGGATTTCTTCTAGGATCCCAAACTTGAAGTCCAAGAGATCCTTCTTCGATAGCACAAAGCATAACTGGGTTTGGCCAACGCCATTGAGTATAGACTCTGAAGAACCGTGATACTAGCATATTGGGCAATGCATTAGGGTATAGCTGGCATATCCGAGCAACAAGTAATGCCCAGTTTATACCACCAAGAAATCCAGAAACCTGGCAATGATAGAAAAAACATACATAAGAAGATGGGTAAGAAACATCACGTCATATAAAGCCTAATTAAAGCCACAGCGTACATTAGAATAAACACCACGACGCTTTGCCCATAATCTCATGCATCTCAATGTTGTGCGGAAACTCTGGAACAAAAAACAGCTATAAAATTAGAAGGCAGATGTTATAACTATATTGCAAACTAATCTAGTCACATACAATGCAGAAAGAAAGAAAAAAACAGAACCTGAATATTTGGAACTAAACGCAAAATTTGGTCAGTAACTCTACAACCATTCAGACTGCGAACTGTCTGGTCATCTGCATTCTGCAGTATTGAATCCTGGGATATATCTAAGTCCTGCACCAAACTAAAATATTAGAAACGGAAACTACTAAACCTCAAAATGAGAAATCACATTCTTAGTAGACCTGACACCAATAAAAACTGGAAGCAAAATACAATAATGTTCATGTATATGCCATCCTAATCATCATTAGTATACCACTCTGTTCAATGACAGCAGTTAGTTTGTCAGACTTGTCAACCATCAGATCCACTAACAAAAGGGAAAACTTGATGCAGAACAATGATTCATGAATGTAGAAAGAGGACAAGGGATAGAAGAAAAAGAAAAGAATCAGAGAACTAGGGAAAGATAGCAGCTACCAAAACACAGAAATGCTGCCATATATATGTAGTGCACATCATCTAAGAATTCAAACTAAATGCTTGATTTCTCAGTACTATTATATATGACCCAGTAGCATGGTTATTAGATTCTAGATTTCGCTCTCAACTTATGCATTAGATGGCCAAACAATATTAAGCAGATATGGTTCAAAAGTTTTACGAAAAGAAAATTGAAGATAATCCATTAACCAAGTTTCTATCTCGCTCCATCTCATTATTTCAGCATCAAATTTTGTTATTTATCTAAATCATTCAGTAGTTTCTTATAAAAACAAAAGATTATAATTTATTAAAAAAAAAAAAAAGAAGAATGGTTCTTAAAAGGGATAACACTTCTTAAGTTCGGATATCTCATGTAGTTAATGAAAAGAAATGAGAATAAACTTTGATCCGTTGCAACGGACTTCTTCCACTTCAATAGTGTGCAGAATCTGACAACTTGAGTGACACTAATGCATACAAGAAACACTTGGCAATTCTGTATATAATTTATATAACAGTTAATTGAACTAAAACTTTCAAGGACAACCTAATATGATAACTAGTTAAATCATACTGTATTACATAGTAGTTATACTCAGACTCTACATCAAGAGGACTCGAATTTCAAACCAAATATCTTTTCAAATGAAAAAGGCAACTGAACTGAGATATCATCAGCGTATGGGGATAACTTGAATAAGCTTACAGCATAAAATCAATACTTGCCTCAGGAATAACCCAAAGTGACAGCTTTGCATAAAGTAGATCTATTGAAACCCCATTAAACTTGAATTTCAGCACTGGAACATGAGCATCAGGAACTGGGTGAACCTCTGTCACTTCAGGCATCTCTACCAACATTTTATGTAGCTCACCGAAGAAATCTTCCTACAATAGATTCATAAGATCAAACCCAAAGTTAATTGACAAAACAAAAGGAAAACTGAAATAAAGCTTGTAGTTGTATAAAAGTTGAAACTGATCATACTTCTCGTGTTGCATGTCTAGGTCCAACACAAAGTGTGTCTATATCAGCTCCAGGCCCATGAACCTGCCAAAAGAGGCAAAAGTAAAGGAGTAAAATCTTGTAGATAATTGGCACGTAAAAAGCCAAGATTTACATTTACTTACAAATATAAATAGCAAACAATACATCATTAGAGCCTGCTGTAATGGCTACTAATTAAAACAATGCAATTCACAACCAAAATATGATTCCCAATATAATAAGTTTCTGTATAACTAGTGCACATAATCAGAAAATCAATCAGTAGAATGAAATTCAGACAAGCCGAAATCTTCGACCTTGACATATGTTCTAATTCTGACCAAAATCCATAACTAGGCTTCCCGAAGATCTTCGTCGAAACTTTGACAACAATCATAGTAAGCATAATTTAATGCAAATTGAAATTTTTGCACATTCACGCATACCATTACCATTATAAAAGTACATAGAATTAGAATCTAGGCCTGAAATAAAGGATTATACAAACTCAATGCTTGTAAAGATGCAAAGGAAACCCTTCAAAACTCCTACCCCTAATCGATAGGAACCAAAAGTGAAAATCTTTGCATTTGCTTCTTGCACCAGTTGTTCATTCAAACCCTTCGCCCGACTAATTGCCCTCACCCATGTCTTCACAATCTGTCTCCATTCACAAAAACGACAACAACCATATCAACAACATCTAGCATAATTCAAAATTCCGGCCTTATAAGACGATAATGCCAGCGCAAGAACAAGATTTATATCTCGAAACCAGCAATTACCACAAAGTATCAAACTAATTAAAAAAAAAAGTAAAAATATGAAATGAAAACTACTACTTTCTTCCCTTTTTCATCATTTTTCTCAGCAACCAAACAGAGAGACAGAAAGAATTCAACCTGGTCTAGTCTTCCAAGCACTTCTTCCCTACCAACAGCCTCTTCTTGACTCTCATACAACCCAGCATCTTGCAAATACTGAAACACCCAAAACCAACAACCCAGTTCAGGACAATTTCAGGCAAAAATACCACAAATCCACAAAAACTGGTCAAGATACAAAATAGAAACAAATCTTGTACAAAAATAAAAACAAAAAATTAACCTTTTCAAGTTCCCGGGTTTTCATCACATCGTACTCGGTTGGCCCACCCAAAGAAATGGGTTCCGTAATCCCTAATCGCTGCCCGTTATTCGCCATTTATGATATATTGCTAACAAAATCAATATATTTTTTTTCTTGATTATTTTTGTTTTCACAGAATTGGTAACGCAAAGACAAAATTTTTATGGGTATAATTTTACTGACATTTTTTCTTTTTTTTTTTTTTTTGCTTTTTTTTTTTCCTCAGCAACAAAATCCAATCAGAAACGAATATAATAACAATGTATGAAAATGTCAATTACACAGTGTTTGGGAAAAATCCCCAAACTACCAAAAGAAAAAGAAATTAACATTCAAAAGGAAAATATCCAAATTCCAAACTCAAGAGCTACAATCGAAACACAATACATCACTATCTCATCAATTCTTCGCGACAGACAAATACCCTAACCCTAGACGATCGAGAAACAGAGACAAAAACAGTCGGAGAGACCCGAAATAAAATACACAAACATCGGGCGAGCAATTGGAGCGAAGTCCGGTCCGACAGCTCGTTCGTTTCGCTTGGCTTGGGTGTTCTTCGACGATGATCGGTGATCGGAGAGTGAAAATCTTCAAGAGGAACAAGCCCTTCAAACAGCCATTATTACAAAGAGAAATACAGAGCTCTAGAGGGAGAACTCGGAGGACAGGTTAAGGTTAGGTTTTAAGAAACTTATTTATTTATATATATAATATATATATTATATATATATATATAATAAAGAAATTAATCATTTTAAAGTTTGGAGTATACAGATATAAAATATCAAAATTAAATATTTGTTTGGAGTATACAGTTCTAAAATATCAAAATTAAATATTTAACTGTAACATAAGTGTAACATAATTTATTACACATATAACATAAAAATTAACTAAAAGTTTTGTTAAATTCTTAAAAATCTCTATATATATAATATATTCATCTTAAAAAGAAAATAGTAAAGTTACCTAAAAAATAAGAGAGAATTTTAAAACGGCTCATGTGGGTTTTTTTTTTTTGGTAATAAAAGATAATTTTAGATCGTCATATTTACTTTTTAAAGATGTAGAACCTATTGAAAAGGTAAATCTAATTATCAATAATTATTCTCTACTATAAAAAAATAAAAATAAAAGAAACATACAAACAAACAAAAAAGAGACATTTCAAGATCTAAGTTTCAAGTAAATAGCCCAAATTTTAAAAAATTAATAAATTAGCCATTGGGCCTAAAAAATTTGTTTAGCTTGACCAAAATGCCCTTGAAGTCATCTTCTTGCTTAGCCACTGGTTTCTCCTTCTTCCCGAGCTTCCTTGGGCTTTCTCAACCACCGCCGTCCTTACGGCACCTTCGTCGTCTCCGATTCAGCGATCGGTTTTGCGAACTCGCATCAAGAATTTTTTTCCTTGGTGTATGAAACGCCTCCTCTTCAATCCAAAGGCCATTCAATCTGTCGAACGGGCTCTAGTCTCTCACCTCCAGTGGCTCTCGGAGTTTAAGAGGGTTTTAGAATCGCTCGATTCGAGTTTGTCGATTAGATCATGTTTGGAAGCTTGGGTTTAGGATATTCAAAGCAAGCTTCCGAGCCTCCGTACGGTCTCGAACAAGTTGCAACAAGAGATGGATTGGAAAGACAGCAAGGTTTCAGCTGAGATTGGGTTTTTAAATATACATATGATATTTTGGGCTTTTTAATTCTAAGATTTTCTGCTGGAAATGTACATTTCTTATTCGATAAAATGCCTAAAATAACTTTTTTTTAGGGCTAGTATGTATTTGTCAAGTTTGTGAATTAAGTGATATAGCTATAGCCTTAGATATATCTTCTATATTGTATAACATTAAAAGCTCAAATTTGTTGTACGTACTCCACTGTAATTTGGTTGTGTTCCTTTATGTGAAAGCATTTCTTTTTTAAACGACCTATCTCCTTCAATAGGATTATTACAGTATTTTACTATATATGCGGAAAATATTTGTAACAGTTTATTGAATAGAAACCTCGTGTAAAATTTTTCTTTGATTTCATAAGTTTCCAAACATAATTTTTAAATTGTTGGATCCAGACTCAACAAAATAATAACATTTTTATTTTTGAATAATAGAGCGAGGTTCTAACTTTTTCATAAAAATACTAAAACAGAGATCGGCCCCGATAACCCATCAACACCACCTTCCACGCTCATCGCTGCCACAAGCCTCCACGTTAAGCATGAGCCTTATCCCTCGAATCTGCACATGCGAGAAACTCATAAGCGAAATGCTTAGTAAGACACTTTATCTTTCTCACAAAACTTATCTCAAGCAAAATATGATAATCAATAACAGTATCACTCATAACTCAATAAATGTTGATTTTTTGTAAAACTCATTCTCAAAATAACTCAAAACTCATCTCAACTCAAATTTATTCATTTTATCTTTTGGGCCCTGTGGCGATGTACCAATGCGCACAACCGGGTAGACGCACGGGAGCTAACCGTAACGTCAAACTCGGCAACTCACTCGTGGGATAACTAGCCCCGATACTCTGTGTGTCATCATCCAAAAAGGAACTCATTCCCGAATGAGAATAAGGGACTCACTCCCATTGGGACTCACTCCCGGATACATGCCAATGTTATTCTCTTTAATCGTTTACGATACATGCATATTTTACTCAATATTATGCTCAACAAATTCATACCAATCAACACATAAATATAAATCATCTAGTTTCATGCTTCTTTAACTCATCAAATCATAAACATTCTCAGGTAGCACATGATTTCAAAACATTACTATTAACTCACAATTCATATCTTAATTCTCAATAATCACAATATTCATACTCATAAATAAAGTTATTCAATATCTCATCGTACTTGATTTTTCTCATTTTGAACTAACATGTGCAGGTGAGAGTGTACTTACCTCGATCTGTGTGCAAAGCAAAGGTCGTCGAGGTTAGGTGACCGGTGCCGAGATAATCCCGCTATGCTCGCTGCGATTTTGAAACCATAGACTCAAAATTTCAGAACTGACAATGCTGCTTAGAAAATTCTTAATTTATTTTACAAGACTCAAAAAATTACAAAACTTGCGGCAAATCGAAAAGGACAGAAAAACCTATCTTTTCACTATTATATGATATATTTTGAAAATATAGAGAGTCCTAAAATAGGCCCGAAATCAGGCAGATCAGAAATATTTTTCGGAAAAACTGGCAGATTCTGTGTTCAACTTTGAAAATTCATAACTCACTCTAGAAATAAGCTTTTCAAGTGATTCCAGTTACTAAACGATCGTTAATAAGTCTATTTTAAGTAAAACAATTTTTTCAAATTCGCTTCCAATTATTCCCAGTAATTAAAAGTATATAGATAGGTCGTTGAGAAAAAAAAAAAACAGCATTCAACAAATCTTAGCTCAACCTTAAATAAAACCCAAAACTTGTGCAAATCCTTTTCAAGATTATAAAATCACAAAAACATGTTTTTAATCTCTCACAACAAGCGAAGCCCTCAATAAATTTGACTAAAATCAATCAAGAACACAAAATTCTCAAATTATTTTTTCACAAAATCCTTAACCGGGGTTTAACTCTAATCAAACTACAAATCAAGCTCATAAATCTTAAACACATATTTACCTAGACTCAAGAGAAGGTATTTGACCACTTACAGTCGCCGGAGTTTCGTCGGAATCTCGCCGGAGAAGGAAAGTGCAGAGAAAATATTTCTTTTTTTTTTTTTGAAGAAAAATGTGAAGTGAAAGAGGTTTGTTCTGCAACGTAACGTTCAGAGTTTAAAAAAAATAACCATAGAGGCTTGAATTTTCGGATGAAAAGAGAATTGGGCTGAAATTAGGCCCAAAATACGTTTTCGGGCCCAAACGGGTATTTAAAAGGGGGATTTTGAGAAATACCCCATTCTTGACACAATGATAATCTATACCCTATGTGTGTTGCACTTTTAATTTATACCCCAAAATTTACACTACAAACATAGAGTGTAAATGAAAGGAGCACACCACATGGGGTATAGATTATTAAGTGGCATTAAGAATGGCTTTATTTTGAAATTCTCCCTATTTAAAAACGCTCTCGGGGTCATAACTTTTGACTCGGGACTCCGTTTTTAACGTTCTTAGACTCGTTGGAAAGCTCATGAAAATATCTACCCATAAAATTCATAAAAATCACATTTAACTCTTTTATCAAAAATCTTAATTATCGAGCATAGCCAATTATCGTCGCACCGTCACCTGCCAAAATACTCAATTCAAGCAAACAATACAATTACATGTTCATAAAAATAATATAATCATGTCGTATAATAAAATAACTCAATCATAAATAAACTTATAAAATTTGTAAATTTAAATTACCAAGAAGCGGGCATTATACTTTTAGCTATTAATCTTAATGTTGATCATCCTACAAAATTAGTTGTCATTAGGCTCGTGGATTGTTGTTTGCTCTATCAATGGTCAATTGGGAATTTGATTTGAATTTCGAACATCATTTTGGTGTTTTCTGATCATGATCCATTTTGGATATACAAGTTTTGTTGTGTGATATTGATTATGTTTTCTTCTTCTTCTTCTTCTTCTTCTTCTCAATCATATGTGGTATGAGATTTGGATTGTTACGATTTGTAACAAATTTTGTTACGCTATGTAACAAATTTCGATACAATAGCGTAGGTGGACATAGTGATAAGACAAAAACGAACCAAAATGACTCGTTGTTGATGCGCGCATTCTAGCATACACATGGGTCTCACGTGTCCCTCCAGTTTTATAGACGTGTTTTGTTTGTACAAGCCACGTGTGGTTTTTTCTTGTTAAAATTGTCCATGTATAATTTAAAATTTTTCGAAATTACTACGATAAAAAAAATGTTTGTTTCTCACTTAAAACTCCTCAAAATTTGCACACAAAAAAATCCTGAAAATTTTGCAAAATACTCCAAAAACAAGCTCTAATTTTTCCAAAAAGAAAAGAAAATGATTGGGGTTCATAAAAAACCGAAACGCACACACCCGCCCGCCCAAAACCGAAACCTTTAAAAAAAATCAAGAAAATGGTAAGCCAAAAAAATTTTGGGCGGTTTTAGGTTCTAAAATTAAGATTTTGCTTTACCAAAATCGTCCCAAAATCTATAATTTTATTAATTATTTTATTTTCTTATTGTCATTTCTCTATAAAAAAAAAACCCTTATTAATGTTCTTACATATTAATTTTTGCTTAAATCTCATATTTATATGTAAATATTATTATTTTTTGTTTTTTACATGTAAAAAATAGTCAAAAATTATCTTTTATAATTTATATTATGTAACAAAATAACTATATATTTTTTTGGTAAACTGCTCAAAAATCGACATACCAAAATCGAAACTGCCCAAAAATATTTTGGGCAGTTTTGGGTTTGAGTTTTTAATTTTTTATTGATTTACCCAAAATCGATACTGCCCAAATACCCGAAGACCGCCCAATGTTCACCCCTAGTTGAGGGACACATGCATTCTCATGTGCCGGCATTTGAATTTATCTCTTTAATACTGCAAGTAGTTTAAATGTCTTATAAATTTGTTAGGTAAAGTCATATATATTTTCAAAGCGGGGGAAATAGTTAAGATAACTATGCCAAACCAAAAAAATTTACAGTTTGCAACGTGGAATTTAATCTGAGCTCGGAAAGAAGGTTTGTGGGAGCGACTTATGAAAATTAAGAAAAAATTAAGCATATGTTGTATTATATTTATTTGAATCAGTTGAGTAAATAGTCATTTTGGATGGTGTATTTAAAAAAAAAAAAGTCATGATTTCATACAAATTTAAAAAGTAGCCGTAATTTTTTTTTTTTTTTGCAAAGGTAAGAAGTTTTTTTACCACAATAAAATTACACACAGAATTCGCTGTAAGAAACTTATGACTAAAGTAATAAATTTCTGAAATGGCTATTTTCTTAAGATTTTGAAATTGTGGCAATTTTTTAAAATCATTCTCTAAAAAGTGGTTATTTTCGTAAAATCATCAATTTATTTTAACTCGAACAATTTTTTTTTAATTTTTATTTCTTAGTTTAGTTTTTGTGTTTAATTTTGTACTTTTTTTTTTTACGAGAAGGTCCATACCGCATGGACTTCGGCCCTGCATCCCCACAATATTAGTTGTGGACACCGAATCATAGGGCCTATTGGCCCAATCCCTTCGCTATCACACCGGATACCTAATTTTTTTTTCTTCTCAATTTACAAAGGTCACTTTACAAAACTTCGCTCTGAGCTCCAATATAACATTTTAATGTGTGATTGAATGTTATCTCATTTAGTTTTTTCTCTATTTTTTTTTCAATTAAGAAATTAGTCATTTTAGAAAGGTAAAATTTAAAGGATTTAGTCATAGAATGTCAAAATTAAGGATTTAACCGTAACATGCGTGTAACATAATATGACACACGTAACATACATGTTATATGTAATATATTATATTATCCGTATGTTACGGCAAAATTCTTAATTTAATAAAACTAGAGCTAATTCTTAAAAAATTAGCCAAAAATTTGACTTAATCCTTAAAAATACAATAAAAAAAAATTGACGATATAAAATTGACACAGGCTTGGCTTCATGCACTTGGCTTCATGTGCGCGAAGCGCATCAATTTGACTAATATTAGAAGAAGAACGAAAAAATTCTGAAATTCTAAAAACAATGATGCAGCAACAAAACTTAAATTCTCAAATCATGTTTTCGAGTTGGGTTGGCTTGCGGTAGATTGGGTCTTTGGATTGTTCGATTCCATTTTAATTTATGTTTTTCTTTAACCGTTGTGTTTTTGTTTCAAGAAATTAGAAATGTAGGGCCCTTTTTTTTTTAAAGAAAAAGTACGCCACGCCCATTCTTAGATCACAACCTTAGGGGTAAAAAAAGTGCATAGATTTAGCAACATTCTTCGCCTAAATATTACACAAGACAAGAAACAAACATTCAATAGAAAAGAAAACAAAGATCCTATTTTCCCTCCTTAATTAGCCTCCTCCAATAAGTAATAACCACTCTTTCACATTTGCCATTAACCTCTTCCTTTCCCACCAAAACCAATGTCTAACGACTCGGACACCGCCGCCGCCGCCGCCGCCGCCGCCGCCGCCGCCACCGATCCTAATGACCCTCCGCCTTCAAATTCACTCTCCAAACCCCAATTAGCCATCCAATCCCTCTCCACCATCCTCCCCTCAATCCCTCCCTCCCTCCTCTCCTCCTCCCCCGACCCGTCCCTCTCCCTCCTCCGCGACCCTGACGTCTCCGCTGCCATCTCCCTCCTCCTCCGCCGCCCCACTTCCGGCGCCGGCGACGACAGCCTCTGCCGCTGGCTCTACGATGCCTTCCAATCCGGCGACCCCGGCCTCCGCCTAGTCGTCCTCCGCCACACACCCCTCCTCGCCGGCGCGTACCTCTCACGCGCCGCACTCCGGCGACCCCTCGCCGGCTTCGAGGCGGTCCTCCTCGCCCTCTACGCCCACGAGACCGTCTCACGCGCCGGCCAGCCCGTCACCGTCAACGTCCCCGACATGTCCCACCCGAGCCTCTACCACGAGACGACGACGACGACAACGCCGGCGAGGACCAACTCCACGGCGCTGAACTTGAGCGTCGTGTCGCCCACGCTCGAGCCCCACGGCACGGTGAGGTCCACGCGCCGGGCAGGGATCGTGGGCGTGGCTCTTGAGCTCTACTACGGGAAGATCCACCAAATGCCTAAAGCCTCCAAGCTAGATTTCTGCCAAGTGTGCAAGTCTTGGGCAGGCGATCGCGACGATCAGAATGGACGGTCAGATCCTATCTTAGCTGGACACGTGGACGGTGGCGATGAGGGTGAGATCGGGAGTTCCATTCCCTTACCGTGGGAGTTACTGCAGCCGATAATGAGGATCTTGGGGCACTGTATTGTGGGGTATTGGGCTAATGACAAGGAAGTTCGCGAGGCTGCAAAGGAAGCGTGTCGAAGTTTGCACGTGCGAGCTGTGCGTGACATTAATGAGAAGGCGATTTTGGCAACTGAGAGTCTGCTTAGGATAGGGAATAAGAGCTTGGAATCACCAAAGGAGGAGGATCATCAGCTGGTTGATGCTAATGAGGTTTCCATTGACTAGTTACATTATTATTTTTACAGCACCAATGTCTTTAACTCAAATCTAAAAAATTAGGATCAAATAATGTTGTTACAGTAAAAATTAATATTTTTAATTTTCAATATAATTTTTTTTTTCTTAAAATCTCAATTCAAGTACTTAAAAATACTTACCACCGAAGAGGTAGTGTAGTGGCAAGAGATGTCCACCTAAAGTTTCGTCCTGGAGCCCAGGGATCGATCCCCACCTATCTACAATCATGATGGTTGGACTCCAGTGATGGTTGTTGGGTCATGTGTTTAAGATTTCAGGGACCATTTGACCTCGTGCGGAGAAGTCTAAAATAGACCTATCGTCACTCTTTGGAGGTTTTGGGATTGTCATTAGGGACCGAAAGGGCGTGGGGAGGGGACGTGAACAGCATCACTTGATTTTTTTTTTGTTTAGCAAAAAAAAAAAGTACTTAAAAACAGTCTAATCTAAACAGTGATTTGGATTTAAGATTTTAGAGTGAAGTGACACAAAGCACTACCAAACTCTTAACAATTTTATCATCGCTATTGCAAGGAATTTGAAAGTTTCTGTATTTATTTTTTATTCATGCAAAGTAGCTCAGGAAACAGGAAGAAACGCTCTTGTAGGTAAAATTTTATTGCTCGACGAAATTTAATGACCCTACATCTATATAGTAAGAAAAAATAGCAGTAACAAGTTTCTTTTGTTACTTGAAACGGTTTCTATATGCTCCTTATTAGTGGATTAAAATTAAATTAATATGTGTGTGACATTTTTGTAACACTTGTACCGTGTAGAAAAGATTTGAACTGAATTGAAATAGCAAACAATTCACATCTACTCGTCTTTACATAGTCACAGAAATTAATTATGTCCTCCCAAAAGCCAATGCCATGAAAGTTCTTGCTCACTTCTCATCTGTTATCACTACACCAATTACGTTGGCATTTTCATGAACTACCACACTCATTACTCTTAGCTTTCTTTCCTATCCACTCCATCTTCTTTCAAAGGGCCTGGAGATCGAACTCCGCCGGGAAACACGAATGCAGGTACATTTTTTCTCTTTACATGGGATACATAGATCTCCATACCTGGCTTCCACATAATATACATAGAGACACAGGACTTAAATTCTTCCACTGTCGACCTTATATCAAAGGGCTCGCTAGCTTCGCTCTGAGCTTGTCGATTTCGTAGCAATCCCGTGAAGTAATAGTAGTGACAGGGTTTGGATTCGTCCGCAAAACCATCGGGGTGAGGGTGACATTGCAGCATGTTGTAAGTGTCTCTCAGGATCTGAATTCGGACATAACTCGTGATCAGAAAGTGAGGTAAGAGATGATCGATAAAATGATTTAAAATGGTTAATATATGTCAAAGTGTCGTCTCACATTCTGTGTTAGCTTGGGGAGGCAAGACTCAACCCAAGCTTTCCATTGTCTCAAGTCATCCGAATTCTCTGCGCTTATATCTATCTGTAAATAATTCTTATACGCTTTGAAGAAGCGATGAGGCTTGAAAAGGGCATCCCAATCAGCCCTATTTGTCTCCATAGCCTGCAAGCCATGAAGATTTGGAATTTCATTGGAGAAGCTAAGAACCACAAATAATTGTGATTTGTGAAAGTGCGTCGAGATCAAAATAATAAACAAGCTTGAATACACGCTGCATAATTCCGAAATTTGAAAGAGTTTTAGGCCTCAAAATGGCAACAATGATCAAGTTCGAAAGCTAGGATTAGTACCTTATAAAATTTAAACTATTTCTTAGATCATGAAGAACAGAAAAACACTTATTTGAGCCCTGTGACATATCTAGCTAATTCAGATAAAGAAAAAAAATGGTCTAGAATGATCGATGAACCAATAGAAATTCGACCGTACCTCACAAATTTCATACCCCCTCTGAAACTCGTCTAAGATGATACGCAAAGTTGTCGATGAGACATTGTAGCTAGAATTTATGCAAGGATAAGCTGGAGTAATTATAGGCATCAAATGAGATCTGTCCTCCAAATTTACTTTGGGATTCCAATATTCGAGTCCAAGAGATCCTTCTTTGATATGAGAAATCAGGACGGGATTTGGCCAACGCCATGAATTATAGAGCCTGAAAAACCGAGGCACTAGCATGTTGGGTGATGCGTTGGGGTATAACTGGCACACACGGGCGACGAGCAATGCCCAACTTATGCAACCCAGAAACCCAACAACCTGATAGTGAAAGAAAGAACTAAGAGCTAATTGTACAAGAACCTGAGGCAAAATCTAGCCTAATGAAAAAAAAAAAAAAAAACAACTTTCATACATTAGAATAAATGCCCCGAAGCTTCGCCCAGAGTATTATGCCTCTCAGTGTCGTCTGAAAATTCTGGATGCAATTACATATACATAACATAAACTAAAATGTACCAAAAGATTAAAAGACACAAGCAATTCATAAAGGAAAGACATGGTAGAACCAGAACCTGGGTATTGGGAACTAAACGCAAAATTTCATCGGTATTTCTACAACGATTCATGGAACGAACTATTTGCTCATCTGTGTTCTGTAGGATCGTGTCCGACGAAATATCCAAGTCCTGCTTTTTATTAGATTGACAAGTTAGCAACCCACGAGGAAAGTATTGATTTCCATAAAAAAACCAGTAAATCGAAATCTAGATATGAGCACCCAAGTGGCGAATGTAAGGCAAACAAGTAACTCGTATCTAGTCGAAAAGCGACGAGAAAATACTATTTATGTTTCCATAGTCTACTACACTAAAGCCAAGCTTATATATTCACCTTTGCATAAAGATGATTAGGCAAATAGTGTCCATTAAAATGAACTTACATCAGGAATGACCCACAGAGAGAGCTTTGCATAAAGCAGATTAATTGAAACTCCGTCGAGCTCAAATTTTAGCATTGGTACATCAGCATCAGGCAAAGGACGATCCAACTTTGTTATTTCAGCCATCTCCGAAAGCATGTGGTACAGCTCACCGAAGAAATCTTCCTACAGCCAAATTAAAAGAGAAATCTCAACTCTCAAGTTTCACAAACAAAGCATATCACAGTAGAACCAAGAGCAAAAAATAAGCAAAATCACACCTCTTGCGTCGCATGTTTTGGTCCAACGCAAAGTACGCCTATATCTGCATCGTCGACGTTGACCTGACAAAAGAAGTCCGAATGCCAATCATTACTAGAGGAAAAGCAAAGCATAACAAAACAAAATTGAAATATCACACATTAAATTCAAATAAAACAACTATTGTGTTGCCATGCATTTGAAACCATTCTTTCATTCACTCGGATAACAATAATGCAATAGACTAAAAATCTCTTTTCGTAAATCAAAAATATATTCTAACCAGTTTTTTTAAGTTAAACTGATCAACCTGGTCTTGATTAGGCTTAAAGGTGTTTCAGATAGTGGAGAAAAAGGAAAAATGAATGAGAGATCCACATAACACAAAGAACTTTTGCATATGAAACAGAACATGTTTCAAATAATAATGCAGAGAATGGTCAAAGTTGTTGAGCCTAAGCCAACTTATTGGCGGCCATGATCAACGAACGTAAAAGACGATCATTCGTAGGAAATAAAGAGAGGTGGATTTTTCTATATAGGTAACGAAACGTTCAAGAGAACAAGCTTTAGATGTTATACAAATAGGCCCGTTTGGATAGGAATTCAAACCACATTGACTTTTATTCGTGTTAGGATTGTGTTAAGAGCATATAAATTTAAAAAAATTTATTCGGATTGCTATCCAAACGGGCCCTGATATAAGAAGAATAAGAGATCCTACCCCGATACGATAGGAACCAAATGTATAAATTTTGGCAGTTGCTTCTTGCACAAGTAGCTCGTTGAGTCCTTTTGCGCGCGTTATTGCTTTGACCCATGTATTAACAATCTGCCTCATTTTTTCGGGGGGGGGGGGGGGGGGGGGGGGGGGGGGGGGGGGGGGGGAAACCCGCAATGGTATTCAATAACATGAATCAAGCACTGAGTTCAGAACACAAACTTAGATATGATTCATCATGGTCTGATCAATAAACTATAAAGTACGTACTAATGTTCAATAACATTTCTCATATTACTTGAAGAAAAAGAAAAAAAATATTTCCAAGCACTAAAAAAAAAAAATTATAATTCGGATGACAAAAAAACTCAAATATGATCCACCTAGGTAGATTAGATAATAGATACGCTGGAACATTCTAAACTTCTACAAAAATAAATAGATAAATCATATAGATCTTGGAAAATAAAAAAGAAACGTATAAGTCATTAATTCATTTTCTAATAACAAAGCAAGTGAAATGATGAAAGAAGAAATATCTCAACCTGTTCTAGTTTTCCAAGCGCTGCCTCTACACTGATAGCCTTTTCTTCACTCTCATAGCAACCTGCATCTATCAAATACTGCAACAAAACCACAATTAAGGCCGCAATAAAAAGTCATTTTTTAACGAATAATTAAGAAAACAAAAAAAAACTAAAGTATTTAAAATTTTATAATATAATGATAGTAGCATTACTATTATGATCAAGTAATGAAACAAAACCTAATTAGGTTTTTTCTTTCTTATACCTTTTCAAGTTGGTGGGTTTTGATTAGATCATTATGAGATGGTCCAATTAGCGAGATAGGTTCGGTCACGCCCAACTGTTGGCTTCTGTGAGGGTCGCTTGATCCTGAGCTCGCCATAGGGTTTTTTTTTTTTTTTTTTTTCTGGGTGTTTTTTCTTTCAACTTTGGCTATTATTATTATTATTATTATGTTTTTGATAAAAGACTTTGGAGTTATAAACCTAAAAGTGTTTGCTATGCGAAATTTCAGTTGTGTTATTGTGTAGATGTCAATGGTATAGTTGTCACGTTTCAATGGAACCGCGAAATGCAAGTCAACTCCATCCATGGCTCAAAATCAAAAGTCAATGCGTTGACTAATGCCATAGGAGTTGCATGATGCACAAGTTTTCTCGCAATAAAAATCTGTTTGCAGAACACTTTTTTAGACTTTGTAACCGACGAAAGTTGAAAAAAATGAAATGGAAAGAGAGGAATGTGCTCTCCAAACAAGGGTTGATTTTTTGGTGACAACCAATTTTCGTCAAATGACAAACTTAAAATCTTCATTAACCATCATAGTAAAAGAATAATCTACGAAACAGTTAAATTTTATCTTTTAATAATAAAATAGAAAACAAAGAAATAAATCAAAAAAGATAACATGAGCATCAATTTTAAAACGCCTAAAGAGATTAAAAAAAAAAGTCAATTTTTTTTGTAATAAAATGAAATTAAAAATTAAAAATATACCGACAAAGTTAAAAATAGTCCATAAAAGAAATATAAAAAAAACAAAAATGTTCTTGCATAATAAGTAGGGAGTTTTAAGAAAATAGTCACTGTTTACAAAATGATTTTAAAAAATAGTCACAGTTTCAAAAATTTAAAAACTAGCACTGTCAGAAATTTCTAACAGGTGTCAAAAATTTTTAACATCAATTTTATGCATAAGTGGTTGTTTTTTAAAAACACACAGTCTAAAATAATTATTTAACTAACTGACCCAAATAAGTATAGCAAATGCCAAATATTGATAGAATATCGGATTCTTGGGTGTTTTATTTATTTTTTATTTTTTTGTATTTTGTTCAAACATTTAAGAGATTCAAAAAAATTCCTTATATCTTTATATGTTAAATTTCGTATGCGTACTTTAATGATTTTTCAGAGTCATTTGTATACCATAATATAGTTACATATTTGACATTTGTCAATATTTATGTCACTAAACATATATAGGCTCATGGATTGAGATAAAAGATTTTATTGAGTGTCATTTGCAAGGATCTATATATCTCGAAACCTTATTAATTTTTAATTATTTTTTTGTTTTTATAATTTTTGTCGGAAACAACTATCGAAATTTTTATGATTTAATTCGTCTAATTGTTTTTATATTATCTTAAACTGTTTAAAATTCAATACAGGGGCATGGATGGTACTATTCTTTTCATAATGGGTGTTTCTAATATTTTGAAAAAATACAGGGTGCAAATGATAATATCTCAATATAAAACAGTGGAAGGAACAGTCGTAAGCGAGAGTGAACTATAGTGTTTCTCACTTCTCAGCTTTCCGATACACACTTTCTCTCTCCCAATTATTTTCTCGGCAGCCAAACAAGGATTTTCCCTTGGGAGCGACCTAAATGAGCGAAGTCACCGAATCGGTCAGAGCGGTCGAGAGCGAGTCCGACCAAAAGCAGAAGCGCACAGGCGATTCCGAGGAAAGCGATTCGAGTGTTGCGAAGAAGTCGAAGCCCGAAAATGACCGAAACCCAGAAGCCATTGGCTCGGACGAAGCTCGTTCTGAGGCGGAAAATCGCGAAGCTGTTGTGAAGAAATTGGGGTTTGAGATTGAAGCCGATGTGGCTGAGGATAAGGGCTCTAGGCACACCATGGAAGACGCTTCGGTTCTGCTCTTCGACTCTGATTTTGATTCTTCTTCCAAATTCAGGTTTTTGTTTCTCAATCCCACATTTTTTTGTTTTGTTTTTATATATACAAACTCGTTGTTGTGATGGTAACATATTTGTGTTAAAGATTCTCTTGTGGATGTTTTTTCGTGTTCATTTATGTGATGGCTGTGATTATGTCACTTATATGTATATTTCTATACAAGGATGATATTAGAATTTTCTATATGAACTAATATAACCACTAACATAATTTCATAATCTCAGCCATAATAGGATTGTTAATTATACTAATTGCAATTGAGACACATACGAGCACTAAATTACTATGTGTTGGTCTATTTAACCATAGTCCATAGGAGCACTAAATTACTATGTGTTGGTCCATTTAACCATAGTCCACCTCATATTGTGGCTAGTCAAACATGCCCTTAACTTCCCTTAGGAAAATATGTGTATATAAGGGTTTGTGCTTTGTTTGGTGTAGAGCGTGGTATATTGTGTGTGTGGT
The DNA here is from genome assembly GCA_018132145.1 of Boehmeria nivea var. tenacissima. Taxonomy (NCBI): domain Eukaryota; kingdom Viridiplantae; phylum Streptophyta; class Magnoliopsida; order Rosales; family Urticaceae; genus Boehmeria; species Boehmeria nivea. Next base: position 9,332,649 of record CM030882.1, read on the forward strand.
TGCTCTGATTATCTCTCTCTTGCACCATTCTCGCCTTTTGTGTTTTCTTGTTGTTTTGAACATATGAGGAGCATCAAGAATCATGAAGCAAGAGATGTTTGGAGGTATGTTGATTTAATGGTTTAGTTCTCATTCACTTATGCTCTGAAATTGAATGTGGATCTTAGTTGATTGTTGAGCATGATTATGGTTTTGAATCATTGAGATGATTATGTTGTGATGCTCAATATAAATTTAATAATTTTGTTGATTTTAATCAGCACAAATGAGCATAACATCATATAGTAATGATTTGAACAAACATTAATGCTCACATCCACCAAGATCAAACATTTAGTTTTAGAGCATAATTGATCAAAAAATAAACCAATGAAAACACATACCTCCTATGTTAGGAGTTGCCTCTTTTTTTACCATCTTGATGTTCCTCAAGATCCTCTTCAATCTTCAAGCTTCAAAGAGACAAAGTACACAAGAGAGAAATGGTGCAAGAGGACTAATGAGAGCAACCATACAACAATGCCAATACACCTCACACCAAACAAGACACAACCCTTATATACATGTATTTCCTTAAGGGGAAGATAAGGGCATGTTTGGCTACACATAATATAAGGTGCACTATGGTTTAATGGTCCAACACATAGCTAATTGGTGCTCCCATGTGCCTCAAATGCAATTAGTATACTTAACCATCCCATTATGGTATTTAATACGTTAATAGACACTATAGTAATGATTGAGATTATGAAATTATGTTAGTGGTTATATTTGTCCATATAGAAAATTCCAACAGATGAAGCTTTTGGTGTCAACTAGGTATTAAGTTATGGTGTATTGTATTGTGGTCTACGTATAAGCTCACACAATTTGTGAGAAGTCTAAAATAGCGAGAAAATGTTCTGGGACATTAGAGTAGATAATATGGGCTAATATGAAGAATTTTTTTGCACTAAATAACACCATTTGTACTATGTATGATATGGTAGCTTGAACATAGCAAATACCGTAATATATTTTCTAATACAGTACAATGAGCTTATAAGGTGCATCAAACGTTCCCAAAATGTATGAAAATATCACTGGGATGCTAATGGCTAACAAATGAAAAATATTGAAAATTATAAGGGTACCTATATTTCTATTCTTGTTTACATTTGATTGAATATACTTGTTCATACACTATCTTGGCTCACCCCTCTGTCAAAGTTGTTTTTACTATTATGGTTAGGAACATTATTAACTGTACATGACAGGTTAATCTCGTATTAGTCTTATTTCCTAGGGCTGTATCGTACTGTTTACACTCTACAGTAGGATTTCTGTTGTGTGGAGGTCATTATAAGTGTAAGTGTTATGGGGTTGCTTAGCTTTAGACGGGTGACAATGTCTGCTATCTTTAATAAGGAAGTCCATAGATGTAGATCGTCGTGGCTTGAGATACCTCGTTATGATGTTCAATAGAGATTGTTTACATCAAAGTCTGGTATGACCATTGCAGGCTTGTTCTTCTATTAGTTAAATTTTTTTTGCTATATTTAATCTATATATCATTTCGGGCATGGCCATTGTTTTGATTGTACTTTGTGCTGAAGCATATTGATTTCATGCATCGCAAATGCTAGTTGATTGGGTTTTCTTTTATTTCCTTTCAGATGTGCACATTTTGCAATATATGATGGACATGGAGGCCGTTTAGCTGCAGAATATGCCCAGAAGAATTTACATGCAAATGTTCTGTCAGCTGGGTTACCACGTGAGTTGGTGTGTTTGCCTGGTCTATTTTCGCGCAATTTGTTTATTGAGGCCATTGATATTGGGATTATGCTTGATGAGATTTAAATAAGCAAGTTCAAAAGTCTGACAGATTAGATTGGAATTGATTATACTACTCTTATTCTGCGTTGTGTTGCAGTTGGACATAAAAGCGGCTAAAAGAGCAATACTTGATGGTAAACATCAACTAACTTTGCATTTCATCCCCATTTCTTAATCCCATATTCTAATATAGCCTTTTCGGTCACACATCTTAGGTTTCCGAAAAACAGATGAGTCTCTTCTTCAAGAAAGTGCTTCAGGTACGGGTTATTCCTTATTAAATTTATTTAATACGAACTCATTAGGCTCATTGAAAATTATAAGTATTATTTTAGCTCCAGTTTAGGATTCTCTTTTAAAACTATCTCAGGGGGATGGCAGGACGGCGCTACTGCTGTTTGCGTTTGGGTTCTGGGCAAGACAGTAAGTGTTTCAACTATCATTACCTTTAATGTGTCCAACTATTAATGAAGCTCTGTCAACCCCGCAAGGTGTTTAATGCATGGTTTTATAAGTTTGTGATTCTGTAAAGCATAAGGAGTACTGAATTGCAAAAGGATAATGTTCGCTCAGATGAAAATACATTAAGCATGATTACTTTCTGCTTCCTAGTGGTTGATAGGTGCCGGGGTTATGTAGTGCATTTTGCTTGTAATATATTTCCCTTTCTGCTTCTTATTACGATTTTTCTAAAATGAGGACATTGGGGGACTGTTTTTAGCTTTATTTTAGCGCGGCTTGTAATATAAGCATGTTAAGGTAATGCAGCTGCATGTTCGTAGGTTTTTGTAGCTAACATTGGAGATGCAAAGGCAGTGGTGGGACGGTCTGCGTCAGAGAATGCTCCTAATGGATCAAGTCCACTGAAGGCCATTGTTTTGACAAGAGAGCACAAGGCAATCTATCCACAAGAGCGTGCTAGAATTCAGAAGGCAAGGGCTGCGTGTATTTACCATACATATATAAGCATGAGAAAATAATGTGTACAAGATAGAAATGATTTGATACTGAGTTACTGATTATGCTTTTAACATACAATAAAAAAAAATTCAGGCTGGCGGTACCGTGAGTTCAAATGGACGGTTGCAGGGTCGCCTTGAAGTCTCTAGGGCCTTTGGAGATCGGCAGTTCAAAAAGGTTCTAATTGTGTAGCATAGCAACATTTGTGCATCGTTTTATCTCCCTTTTGACAGACTTTGGTATTCTTAGTAAGAATACTGCTTCTCTCCTAGGATTTTATTTCAACAAATCGGGACTCAAAAGTCAAAACTGCTTTTTTTTTTTTTTTTTTGTTGGGTCATTTTTTTTTCCACTCCCCCCTTTCTTCTCCTCTTTTGCTTACATTCGATGAAAACTTTCATTTCTGCCTTCTATATTTGCTGATATTTACATCATTCCAGAAAACTTTTTTATCTATTCAAGTAATAGATAGAAATGATAAAAAAAAAAATCAAATTAAGAGCATTTGTCCCTTTTGCACAGTGCAGAAAATGAGAAAAGGCCATTTTCCTTTTCTATAATAACTAAAACATATTCAAGCCTGTGCCCTTTTTCAGTATACACAAAAAATTTTAGTCTGCTAATTTTTAGCGTATAATGAATTTCCATCTCTGAGATTGCATCAAGCGCAGGTCGGTGTTGTTGCAACTCCAGATATTCATTCTTTTGACCTAACAGAGCGAGAGCACTTCATCATTCTTGGTTGTGATGGCCTTTGGGGGGTATGCTTTTGAATACTTTGGTTATACCCTGTCCTGTTGTCCTTTTCTAGTCAGCATTATTATTCACAAGTAATTTCAACTCTACATATTGTCCCGATTTCCTTTGACTTACCTTCCATTTTTTTCTTTTTAGGTTTTTGGGCCAAGTGATGCTGTCGATTTTGTTCAGAAATTATTGAAGGTTAGAGAACAGATCCTTTCTCTTTTTCCCTCTTTATTGTGTCAGAAAATTATTTGTTCAGTTTCTTTTCTCTAGTTTTAACTCATAGCAATATATGTCTTTGTTTCATTCTGTCGAAAATTGATTTTGTGGATGCTAGTTTTTTCATCTCTTTGTCCCGCTTGAGTTGGCTTTTTAATGATAGGAGCAGAACTCAAAGGTGACTCTTCATTAGACCATGATTTCATAATTCATTAAGAAAATAACTTCATAAATTTTTATAATCTACTGTAAGATTCATTTTGTTCTTTGAACTGGAATCTGGTCTCAGGAATGATAAAATTTTTCATCAATGCCTGTGGCTCGTAACCCATGAACCACAATGTCCGTCTTATTGCCGTAACATTGTGGTCACAACTCACGGCTTACTGATAAATTAATTCTGACGTCAAGGGCACATGGAACATCATAGCTTTTTTTTTTACCACCCCCCAAGATTTTCTAAAGGTTCTCTTTTCAAAAAATATAAAAATTACCTTCAATTGGACTTGAGGAGGAAAGTATCCCGGTGCTGCTGATCTAGAACATACAACTAACCAATCATTTCGCTGTGCATTTTTTCTAGTTGTCATTTTGAAATTATTTCTACATGTTGATTGTTCAAAATGGTTCGCATGATTAAAGCCTAACATTGTTTTACAGGAGGGATTACCTGTTGCAACAGTTAGCCGGCGTCTTGTTAAGGAAGCTGTGCGTGAGCGCCGCTGCAAAGATAACTGCACTGCGATCGTAATTGTCTTCCGGCGCAAGTAAATCACGTCGCCTATTTACTCCTGAAGATTATCATGCCAGTAGTTGTTAGAGTGCAATCAGGTCTTGGATCTTATTTTAATGTTGTATAAACTTAGATTTCCAAATGGATTTGCTGGCATTTTGGTTAGCTTTTCAGATATGTGGAACACGTCGGACTTAAGCTCGAGATGGTTAAGAGCGATTTTGAAGCTGAAATCTGACCACGGAAATGGAAAAAACTAAAGATGTATTTGTTTGTAGAGCGGTCCAAGATTTTTGTTTCCTCAATTGCTTATAGTGTATTAATAGTTGATAGACTAAACACTAAAAATTGTTGCTCTAGAATGAATACTAAGTATTAGTTATTTTTGTGTTTAAACCAAATAATTAAAGGGCCAAAATAAGCATTTCTAGATCTGAACTTCTATAAGCCATAAGTTTCTCTGAGCTAATAATACTCTCTAATATGAATAAACAAGGCTTATATTGGTAGTGCACTGTTATTTGAGTACACTGTGATGATTATGATAAATTATTGAAGAGCCAATGGCGAGTGGAACATGGGTCTCTGCGTTATTCCATGATGGCATTATTCCAATTGAGGCACAGAAAAAAAAAAAAAAAAGGAAATCAGTAGGAAATATTATACAAAGAAATTAATGACAATGGTACTAACAGAGTCGAGAGTTTGTTCCCTAAAACCCAATTAGAAGATGTTCTTATAAGATTTTGAATAATGATGGTCTTCAATTGTTACAATAATTGATAATAAATATATATACAAATTAGGAATATATGTTAGAGTAAGTTTTCTAATTAGCCTAAACTCTTAGAACTAGAAGAAATTAAAAATATATATAAAAAAAAATACAAATAAACAATTACAATTATAAAATGTCAAAAGTTCTCTAATATTTTTTGCTTGACCTGAGTGCTATTGCAGTTAACTCATGATATGTTGACACGACAGACTCGAATTCATAACATGACATCAAGGTTCTGGGAATTAAGCAAATCAGAGATTTGAGACAAACCCATGTTGCTTTAATGATTGTATAATCTAATGAAATTGTCTGCTCTCATTTTGTGGCACAAAAGGGCAGTCAGTGATTTCATATTCATATTCATATTCACATAAATGGCCTAAAGAGGAGAATATTCTTCCCCCAAATTGCAATATTTTGTTACACTCTTCCCAGCCAAGTTGATTAAAAAAGGTTCATGAACAATAAGGGACCAAAAAATCCCATGCAGATACAACGGATCTGAGTCCTCTTTCTTGACAAATTTCCATTTCATAGGGGACATGTTTAAAAATACAATATAATCCAGAAAAAAAAAAAAAACTCAGCTTGTCTTTAAAGCATTTATAGCATATCATATGAATCATATGTTAATGGACCAAAATTGTACATTTACCCCCACAATATGAAGTTGACAGTTTTTGGCCTCTCTAGCTTTGTCATCCTCTTCAATGTGGACCAACTATATTGATTATGCACTTTGCATAATACATTTAATAGCCACAGTGATGATCATCTATAGTGAAAGAATATATATCATAAAATTTAATTTATTTAATTTCAATTCGAAGGTTGAAAGTTGTAAAAGATTGGTCGACACTGACGTCAAATTCATTTGCAAGGACTAGAAGAGTGATTTTAGACTTTAGAAGAAGAAAAGTGTAAGCTATTATTATTTTGAGGTTTGTAGCTAAATGACCTTATTTTTTAACCTATTAAAAAAAAATTTCATAACTTTCATTTTTTAGCTAAATATTTGTTTTTGTTGTTTAGATTATTCATCATAGTTAATAGACAAACTACCAGCTAAAAATAGTTTACCAAAAGTTCACTTTTAGTATTTACTATTTAGATTATTTACCACTGTTAATAAACAAGATACCAATTAAAAATGGCCTGCATTTCGTTCACTTACTATGATATTCTATCTACTTAAAAAAACGAGTCATTCACCTAATTTAAAAAAGTTGGGCATATTTCTTGAATATAGTCTAAAAAAACTAGACTAATTACCAAAATTTCCCTATTATTTTTTAGAAAGTTAAGTGTTCAAGATTGTAATTAATAGAGGTTTATGATCTGAAAGTCATAGTTCAATCCATTAACAATGAAAATGTTAATATTTGATTTATAGTCTCTTTTTGAAATCTTGATATAAGTTTCGCAATTTTCTCAAAGGAGCCTCCTAAAAAAGTTATGATTTTATGAGTTTTGTTGTGAACTGCAAGGTCGAAGAATTTTTTTTTTATATTTATCAAAAAAAATCCCGAAAGCAGGTTTTGAATTCAAGAAGTCAAAAATTGGCCAAGTAAAAATAATGCCAAACAGGCTCTTCACAAGGACTGGAGAGTATGGCAAGAGTTTTATTTAGGATAAATAAAAAAGTGATCTCTTACTTAGCTTATTTAATCTACAAGGTTTAACACAAAGAAAGCAAGAGTTAGGTGAGCAATGTAACTAAATATTAACTCATTCTTTTACTTCTTTTATCTAATTTCATTCTGATTTTCAGAACTCTGTGCCTTAAAAATCCCAGAGACACAACAATATAGCTTATCAAATCTAGAAAAAGCAAGTAATATCTCTGAACCACGTTCAAACGGCCATTGCAGCTTTACTTTGTTAAACTCAAACATGAACAAGCTTGACACTAACTAAGCATACATGTTCAACCACTAATGCACTTGGAAAATCTGTAATACACAACATTATTCAATTGGTGATTGCTGGAAGGTCATGATGTACAATCCAGCATCCATATCAAATAAATGATTGTATTTGAACAATAGCATATGATATATTCTCTTCCAAAATATACTTGGCAGAATGTTGAACAATATGCAATACTAGGGGAAAAAATGTTGAAAAAAAATGTTATTTACAAATGCTGATGTAAATGGTCAACTCAAAAATGGCTCCAATGTCATTGTACAAATGTAGAAGTATCATTGAAGACAAAAAAATGGGAAAAGAAAAAAATTGCCACCATAGAGAATTTTTTTTAGGCATAGGATTAATCACATTCTTGGTCCCTAACTTTGAAACATTATTAAACTTGTTTTAGTAGGTGAAACTGTCCAGTTTTAGTCCTTATAACAACAATAAATTTTTATGAACTCACGAGATCAGCATCAGAATTTCATTATTATTTTTAGAGATTATTAAGGATTTAACCAAAATTTTGACTAATTTTTTAGGATTTAGCCATAGTTTCATGAAATTGAGGATTAGCCGTAACATACGTGTAACATTTTATGTTACGTGTAACATTTTATGTTATTACACATACACGTGTAACATTTTAGTAAAAAATGTTACACGTATGTTACGGCTAAATATTAATTTAATGAAAATATGACTAAATACTTCAAACTTTATCTTTAAAATGGCTAATTTCTTAACTGGTTCTTATTTTTAATTCATTTACCCATTGATTATACCATATTTAGACATTATATCTTGTGAATGATCTCATGAGTTTTCTATTAAATTTAACAGATTATTACAAAAGACTAAAATTGGATAGTTTCATAACTAATGAACTAATTTACGAATCAGAGACTAAAATGAGATTTGACTAATAATTTCGGAAAAAAAAAAATTGCAATTAACCATGACAATAACCAAAGTTATAATAGCTAATACATATATACTTCGCATGGTATTGAACCGTCAACCTTTTTAAGTATTAGAACCTATCAACCTATCAAAAAGATAATCTGACGATCCAGAATCGTTTCATACTGTAGAGTATACCCTACTGCATATTTTTTCCGTGTACATCACTTGTAACTAATTGATCATAACCTCATCCAAATAATGTTCTAATGCATAATTTATTCGAGAAATTTTTTACCATCACAAAAATTTTTGCATTAGAGTTTGTCACCTTCATGAGCATAGCTTAAAAGAAGAGTTCCATTTCAATCAAAATAATGGCCTATTACTTACTAACCCGCATGTACTCATTTCTAATCTATCACTATAAAACTTATAAAAAAAAAAGGCAATATTTTATGCCCAAATCATGACCATCACATGCCATAACTTTTGATTCCTTCTGCAGCTATATCCTTGTACACATAACCAATATACAAGACCTTCGTCATCCATGATTTTTCAATAAAAACACCTAATCCCAGTGATCATTTGTCGTTTTCATTATTAATGTTTGGTGTCAATCTCACATTAAAAAAGACATTTTTTTTCTTTATTTTATGGATATTTTAGTGGCAAGGACTATAAGCAAGTAAGGGACTTATAAGACATACCTAGAGAATTATAGGCGCTAAGGTCAATGAAAAAGGAAATAAGAGGTTGTCCACTCTCTAACTACCTGGCCCAACATGCCTTAACCAAAATTTGTCCCCCTAATTAAATAATAATAAAAAACTCAATTATCATGTCAACTTTGATTAATGAAGGCACAATACATGCAAAAATGAAAAAATAAAACCCATCATGCACAAGAACTTTATGCATTAGTAGCACACAATAAAATAGACATACCAAGATAAATAATATGGATATGCCTATTACCTATTAGGTAGTTTGTTGCCCTCTTGCAAAAAATAATTTAAAAAAATTCATAAAATTAGTTTATTCGTCTATGTATCTGTATAAATACCAATGAATTTTATGATAATTGTATGTCATTGAAACAACAAGAGTTCAAAGAGTAGAGCTATTGATTTAGAAGAATGGGAAAAGAGAGTGTATTATTGTCTGACAATGTGAAGCTTCTTCTAGCTTTGCTTGTCCTTCAGCTCTGCTTTGCAGGGTTTCACATTGTCTCTAGAGTTGCACTGAACATTGGTGTTAGCAAAGTTGTTTACCCAGTTTACAGGAACATCATTGCACTGCTCTTGCTGGGTCCCACAGCTTATTTCCTAGAAAAGTACGCTCTTTATTATGTTGCTTCAAATCCTATTCTTTTTTGTTGAGTTTTTTGTTACAAAAGTTGGTCATATTATGATATCTATTGATATTGTTTTTGCTTCTCTTTCAGGAATAAAAGACCACCTCTGACTTTCCCTTTGTTGGTTCAGTTCTTCCTTCTAGCATTAATTGGGTAAGTAGAGTTTAGACTTTAGAGAGACCATTAACTAAATACAAGAACTTTGGTTATTTTCAAATATGGAAGCTACTTTGTTTCTTCTCATGAATCAGCTAGTTTTTCGATTTCAGGATCACTGCAAACCAAGGATTTTATCTGTTGGGATTGTACTACGCATCTCCGACTTTTGCTTCGGCAATGCAGAACTCGGTTCCCGCGATTACTTTCCTAATGGCTTCTGCTCTAAGGTAACTATAACTCAACTCCGTCATTCGCTTATTGTTCCTCTAGTGTGGGAGTAAAATTTTGTTCTCAAGGCATCTTTCGAAAACTGCGCAGGCTCGAGAAAGTTAACATCATGAGGAAGACGGGCTGGCGAAGATTCTAGGAACTGTAGCGAGTGTCGGAGGTGCAACTGTTATCACTCTCTACAAAGGCCCTCCTCTTTTGCAGCAGACAGAGCAAGTCCAAGGGATTACTTTATCTGAAGAGATTCAAAAGAACCCACAGAACTGGACTTGGGGTTGTATATACCTGTTTGGTCACTGCTTATCTTGGGCAGGTTGGATGGTATTTCAGGTTAGAATGCTATCTTATCCTAAACATATTGATTAGCAAAACATACTATTGCCAATTGTGACAATTCATGTCCTGAAATGTTAAAAGGTTTTACCTTTCTTACCTGCAGGCTCCTGTGCTAAAGAAGTACCCGGCAAAACTCTCGCTCACGTCCTTTACGTGCTTCTTCGGATTGATACAGTTCCTAGTCATAGCCGCTTTTGTGGAGACGGACTTTGAGCATTGGAAAATCCAATCGGGAGAGGAAGTCTTCACAATCCTATACGCCGTACTGACACTTCTCCGCACTAGAACTTTCTAATATGAAATTGCCAAGAATGTCTCATCTCTGTAGTCTCTCAATATAAATTTTCCTAATAACCGAGCTGTTTTCTTCAGGGAATCATATCTTCCGCTGTGGTCATTGCCCTCCAGACATGGTGTATCCACAAAGGCGGGCCTGTTTTTGTCGCCGTCTTCCAGCCCTTGCAGACTCTTCTTGTGGCTATAATGGCGACTCTAATTCTCAGCGACCAGTTATATTCTGGCGGGTAAGGAAATTTTCTAAAAGACATCTCTAAATTACTCGCCTTGTATACTTCTGTCTCAATTTCTTCTTCCCACTCTCTTTGCAGGATTATCGGCGCCGTTCTTATAATGCTCGGTCTATACCTAGTTCTATGGGGTAAAAACAGAGAAAAGAAAGAGGAAACCCAAAAGCAAGCATTAAAAGAGCCTCTTCTTGTTGATGGAAAAGACACAGAAAATGGCGTTGTATCACAATCAGACATACCTTGATATGCTGATATTATTATTCTGCTATTTTGTTGTCAAGATAGTTGCTTTGCTTGAGATGAGCCCTACATCTCAACATGTAAATCTAATGGGGACTATTTTTATATTTTCTTATTTTTCAAAGTTCGTTGAATCCTATAATTGTCATGGCCTCAAAATATGCTTGATAATATGCAAGGCTAGCTAAATGACAAGTAGATCAGAGAGGCCTGTTTTGGTCTGCTAATGAAGCACCAAACAGGATGGAGTCACTTGTGACTGAAAATGTTATGTTATATACACTCTTTGAATCAATTATTGGTTTCTCTTTTTGGTATGATTTGACTAATCCACCCACTAATCTCACACTCTACTGAAAACCAAAACAGTGCTTCTATTAGGTCATTGAGTTGTCCATGTGACTCACTTCTATGAATGTTTACCTAATTATCAAGACCTATCTTGTTAGTTACAATAGAATTGATCTCTTATAGGTTCAAATCAAGCCAAATTAAGAAGTGAAAATGCGAATCAACAAAGAGCATTGTTTTCATTCCTGAAATGTGGAAATTACTATTTGGATGAATCTGGAACCATATAGGCTGAATCATGTGTCTTCTAGTCCTAAAAATGAAAACGCTAACTATGATGGAAAAAACAGAATTTTTCTGAATCACAACCTAGCTCAACAGGAGACTTTACTAGCCTAGAAGGAATTTTTCTGAATCACAATCACAATCATTTGACTCTACACGTTTTGACGCCGAGAATCATCAAATTCAAACTCGACTCGTCACGTTCTAAACAGGACATTGACTCAGCATCAACAGCTTGTATAAATTGAATACTGGTATCAACTAACAAGATGCTCGAAAATGAGAACGTCTCAATCAATGTTACAACAGATAACGGAAGAGCATGTAAAGAAGAATAGCAGACTCGACAACCAAAAATAAGCTTAAAAAGTGTCAACACACCACAGGGTTTAACAAAACTTGGAATGTATGAATATTAGACACAAAGAACCAAAGAGAGGGACAATAGATTCAACATTGCAGCAACATGTTGATAATGTTCCAAATGCCATTAGGGATTTAGGGCTTGGCAAGGGAGGAAAAAAGGAGAGATCAGATTCTTCCCTATTTTCCTTTTATTCTCTATCTGCTATCTTCTATTTTGTTTTCACTTGGCTATGAAGATGACAGTGTAACCATGCTCAGAGGAATTCTGTAGACTAAAGAGCCTCTTCTTTCATGAGAAGTTAATCGGGTCAAGGCATCGATCGCAGAATTAACTGAAGAGCGGATTACAACGAGCGATTGACTTGAAAACATCAATTTAACAATGGCAATGTAACAGAGGACTATTAAACAGAATCGTCATGCCTCCACGTACTCTGTCCCAACGACTATCAATAAGACCAACGAGAGCAAAAACACAAAATTGAAGCCAACGTCATTGGCAACTGAGTGCGAAGAAATGCAGAGCCACTATGCCAAAAATCAAAACACTACCCGGCCTCCAATATTTTAGGGTTAAACTACAGTTAATTCTTGCGTAAGTTGTAGTTTGAAGCTCAAATCAACACTCATGACCTTACAAAGTGGATTAAAAACCACAACATGTGCAATAGTAGAAACCAAATCCTGTGTCCCCTTCTGGTGTCCCCATCTCTACCCTCCCAATCAATTCATGACACATCATCAAATCACTAATTGCTTTATATGTACTTATTAAATGTAAACACAAGGTACTTAGGATTAGATTATGTGTCACCAAGTGATTAGGGGACATGGAGGAGGACACCAAAAAACAACCAGAAGATCGGAATTCGTAATATAGAAGCTATCACTAGTCATTCACACATTAAAAACAAAAAACAAAAAGAAAACAAGAGGCAGATATTATGAAGATCCTAGTACCTCACAATATGTTCTAGCTATTCTATTCCCTGATCTAAGTAAGTGGACTGCTTTTCAAACAGCGAAAGAATATTCAAAAGAATTTATTATAGCCTGTTTCTTTGTTCCTAAAGAGTAGCCTCTTTCTACACCAGCAACTATCCAGGTTAAGGCTTCAAAAAAGACTTATACTCGAAAGGAGAAATGCAAGAGACCCACTTGAAATCAGAAATTAACTATTCCTGTCCACTGCACAACCATGTCCACAATATAGAAAGGGAAATTAACTAAGAAAACTTCCACAACTTTCACTTTTTTTTTTTTTTTGATAAATATCCATTTCTTGGTATACTAGATTACAACAAATATGGCTGGTATATCAACAACTAACCTTGGTATATGATTATATACACACAAAAAAAAAAAAAACATATACATCAAATTAAAAAATTGTGGGCATTCTCCTAAATAATGTCTAAAATTTGATAATTCAGCTACAGATCCTTAATAGAGAAGAGTATACTCTCGTGAAAGTGCAAAACTAGAGTAGTGATAATGATCACATCAATAAGAAAACTAAATCCCAAGACAGCTTCCACGGAGATCTGTGTACACAGCACCATCCTCATTGCCTTCAGCCATATTTCCTATCCTTTATAAATGGACTTCCCGGAATTTATATGAACTTATGTTCTAAGAAGCCTACTACAGTATTTCCATCCTCATGTTCAACCCTATATAATGGGAATTTTTTTTAACAGGAGGAAAATTCATTAAGATTTATAACATATTGAAGTACTAGTACAATAAAAGGGCTAGGTATCAACCTCTGCGACTGAAATCACAACGGCAAAAATAATAATAATAAGAATTCTAAGCTTTACTATGTAAGCCTAGAACTAGTCTTTCACAACAGCTATTTCCGAGAAAGGAACAAGAGTTTAAAAACGATACAAAATGGCACAGTTGCAAACTACACTACACAGCTCTCACGATGCCCATCAACTCTAGGATGAACTAAGTGAGACAACAAAAGAAAACAAAACAAATAAATGGAAAACCATATAGTGATGAACTATAGTTTCATTTAAACGGAAAAAAAGGCTAACAACATCTCTTTGAAACACCAACAACCGAGTCCAAAACAAACACCCTGTAACAAAATTCGCCAACAAAAGCCAACCTCACGAAAAATAGATTATCTAATTCAAAAGACATAAACACAAGCGAAATAACAAAGCTTTTCACCAACGGGTAATCATGTTTTTATCCAAACTAAACTACCTAACCATAACAATGTCATCAATCTTCAAAATCATCCGTACACACTCGGTCGCGAGAGTGATCGCGCTAGTGCTCACCAGCAGCGGCTGCACCACGTTCTCCTCCAAGATATTTGTGATCTGCCCCTTCCTCACGTTGATCCCGGCGTTGATCTCGCCCTGCGCATGCCGGTTCCTCAGCTCCGTAACAATTACAATCGGATTCAACCCCGCATTCTCAGCCAGCGTGTAGGGAATAACCTCGAGCGCCTCCGCAAACGACTTCACGCAGTACCCCTCCATTCCGTGCAGCACCTTCGCCCACGCACCCAACTGCCTCGACAGCTCAATCTCCGGCGCCCCGCCTCCAGCAATCAAGAACCTCTTGCTCACCAAACACCTAACCACGCACAACGCGTCGTGCAGACTCCTATCAGCCTCGTCGAGCACCAACTGGTTCGACCCGCGAACGAGAACCGTCGTGGTCCTTCCCATATCCTTAATCCCAGTGATCCTCACAATCTTCCCATCTCCTAAAGAAACCTCCTCAACCAGATCAGCATAACCCAACTTCTCAGCCCTAAAATGCTCGATATTTGCAATGGGCATACAGTTCAAAGTCTTGGTAATGAACTCAATCTCATCACGCTCAACATCCTTGATCACCAAGATCTTCGCTTTCGCAAGGTAATGAAGCGACAAATCGGTCACAGCGTCTCTCAGAATACTCTTCTGAATCAGCAGAACATTGCAACCCGTGGCCTTGATCTTCTTAATCATCCCCAGAATGTAATTCCTCTCCTCCTTGAGAATCCTGTCCATCTGAGTGTAATCCGAGACCACAATGCTCTGCTCAATGTCGGTCTTCGGCGGCGAAATCTGGAACTGGATCACCGCGATCTTCGCGCCCTCCATCCTCGTGGGGCCCGCCGGCGGCATGGCTGACCTTCTTGTCGAACACCAGCCCCCTAACGAACTCGGTATCGTCGACCGTCCCGCCGAGCTTCTTCACGATCTTGATGTCCCTCAAATCGACCAAATCCGGCTTCGCGGGATCGACAACGGAGAGCACGGCGTCGACGGCGAGCGGGGCGAGCAGCGTGGAGTACTGGCTGACGACCTTGCTGTTGAGCGAGGTGCTGGCGGACTTGACGAGGGAGTCGCGGTCGGAGAGCTCGACGGGGACGGCCATGGCGGAGAGGACGTCGACGGCCTTGATGGCGGCCTTGTGGAGGGCGTCGGAGATGACGGTGGGGTGGATGCCGTGGGAGAGGAGGGAGAGGCACTGCTTGAGGAGGGCGCCGGCGATGACGACGACGGTGGTGGTGCCGTCGCCGGCGGCGGAGTCCTGGGACTTGGAGAGCTCGACGAGCATCTTGGCGGCGGGCTGGAGGACCTCCATCTTGTTGAGGATGGTGGCGCCGTCGTTGGTGATGATGACCTCGCCGTTGGCGGCGGAGATCATCTTGTCCATGCCCTTGGGGCCGAGGCTGGTGCGGACGGCGTCGGCCACGGCGCGCGCGGCGACGATGTTGGACTGCCGCATGTCGTCCTTGCGCTTGTTGTCGACGTAGGACTCGGTCTTGGAGGAGACGGAGCGGGCCTGTAGGGCCGCTGCGGGGGCTTTGGCCGCCATGGATGGGCTTGGTCGAAACCCTAGGATCTGGTTCAGAGGAGAGAGAGAGAGAGAGAGAGGGGTGGTTTTGGAAATGGAAGCGTTTGAAGTGAAGTGAGCCCTAGGAGAGCGAGCGGGAGGGACTAAGGGAGAGTTGGGAGTTCGAGAGGCTTCGTGGAATGACGGGAATGCCCTTGAGGAGGTTTAAAGAAGGGCCAACATTTTCTTTTTTATAATGATTTTTATTCAAGGCTCGTTCTACAATGCTCTCAAAAATGTGAATCTCACCCATGCTCCCGGTATTTTTATCCACGTGTTCGGTAATCTTGTGCATGCCAAAAGAAGTTTTAGCCGGTCAATGGACCCTATACTACCCTATACATATAGATCAAGTAGGGCAAGGGTAATTAGGTAATTACGCGACCTAAAAGTCTATTAAATATTATGAAATATTGATATGTGGGGAGAAAAATGGAAATTCGTGATTGAATAATAATATGTGGGTATTGTAACAGTTTGCAAAGGGTTTGTAAAGATTGTACGAGGGTTTGTAACAAAATATATTGAATAATACACTGTCGTTTGTAAAGATAATTTAGTGTTATTTTCTTGGAATTAAGGTTTTGAATATGTCGTTTTCTTGGAATATATGCTTTGTGGTTGAGCAGTTAATGTGTTATAGTTATTCTTTAATATCAGTGAACTTCATAAATTTACTTGAAGAGAAAAAAACTTGTTGGACGTAAATATATGCAAATAAATTTGAACCACATTATATTAAGGATCTAAAAGGATCATCCATGTTAGATATTTGTTTATAAGAACTTGGTGATGAGTACTAGAAATATGATTCACAACTTCTTTGAGTTTGGGGATATTAAATCTATGACACCACTATTTACTGTAAGTTTAGATAATATTAAATTTATGCATCAACTCACACAACCAAAAGATGATATTTCAATTTAAAAATAAAAAATTACCAACTATGCCTTCATTGTATATGACCCAACAACTTCTTTAATATATTCACTATATGCTTCCCATTGATGCGAAAAAAAAAAATCTTACTGTGAAATAGCATAAATAAGATAGAAAAAAGAAAGAGAGGAGAAAGATATTTTGTGGAAACAATAATTATGTTGTTAATCATCTTTGTACATTATAAGTTTAAAACTAATCATCTCTAGTCTAACTATCATTGGAGCAGTGACAAATCTATAACTTGTGTTTAGTGGAGGCACAATTATAACAAAATTTAGACTTAATAAATAGTGTAGAAATAAGAAAATAAATGTAATTAAACCATATTAATTTTGATGATTGTTGGTGTGGAATTTGAACCAACACCGTGATCCGTATCTCTAGATTGTGATACGGCAATTAACAGAAAGAGACGATGGTAAATAGTAAAACGCCGGTGAATTTTTGAAGTGGTTCGACCCTCCTCCGGAGTAATAGCCTACATCCATTGTTTTTGAAATTACTTGTAGAGTGTTTTACAAAGTGTTTTCCGTTTTTTCTTCCAACCCTTTTTCCTTTCCCCTCCTCTCCCTTTTATAGACGTTGAGAGAAGGGTTTGGTTATAGGGTTTCTACATCCCATCCCTTAATTCAAGGGATTAGGTGACCTAAAACAAAATCAACCACACCTTCCCTGAATTACGAGAGTGGGTTACAAACTAACTACCCACGTACATCAGAAATGGGACGTCTACAGTACTTGTCAGACATCCCCAACATCGGGGATAATCAATCGTTACCAAACGGAGTGGAGTGTAAGTGACATCAACATGCATGAAAATTTGGAATGGAATGTTATCGAGTAAGTTTTTGCTCGGTTGATTTTTATTCGGGTAAGACGGAATGAAATGAAAATTTGGAATGAAATTACCCGGATAATTGAAAAAAAAATTAAAATGAAATTACCCGGGTAATATGGAATGAAATGAAAATTTGGAATGAAATTATCCAGGTAATTGCTCAGAATGAAATTTTCTTCCGTCTAAAATTAAAAACAAAAAAACACACAAAATCTGAGTAATTTCCGGATAATTAGTAAATCATATTTTCGGGTAATTACCCGAAGAAAATGACCGGGTAATTACCCGAAAATTACCCAAAAATTTACACCGGGTAACATTCCATGTACTATATTTGCATGCCTATACACCAATTAAGACACACTAATTAATTCTATCACGATTTAAGTAACACCAATTAAGTCACTCTAATTGTATAAGGATTTAAGTAACACCAAATCTAATTGTATCACAATTCAAGTTACACTATTTAATTGTATCACTAATTAATGTGACGCTTAGTAAAGGCACACTAATTGTATCACTACTTTAAGTGACACCAATTAAGATACACTTGCCTAAATCACTATTTTACTAATTTAAGTGACACCAATTAAGGCACACTTGTGCATCACTAAATAATATTACATAGTTATGTTTGCAAAAAAAAAAATATATATATATATATATATTACATAGTTATTATGACTAAATATTGTGTTAGATAAGCCTAATGTAATGGTCGTGTGTCACTAATTAGTGTTACATAGTATTTAGTGTTAGGAATTAATGTTATACATTAGTGGAAGTAGCTTTTATTGTTACGTAATTAGTGTTACGCTTATTTTATAAATTGTCAATATGAATATTAATTTAGGAGAAATTAAACCAGAGGCTTAAGATTTAGTCTTCCAATTAAATATCCTGATTGGACGTATTACGGTTGTTATCTGCAAATATATTAATAAATTAAGGGCCTCGTACTATTCTAAGTGTTTTTTCTTTTTTTCGTGAACAATACTATTCAGGTGCTTAGTCATGCAAGTTACCGGTTAAATTTTTTTATCCTACCCCTACATGCTCCTATAGTACGAATAGTTAATCCTGACCATTAATACACGTGAAGACTAATATTTTAATCCCAACAAACCCATCACATGACCAAAATTTTAGCTAGAGCACTGATGCTCCCTATGAAAACATGAGCACTTAAGAATGACCCTTTATTCAAATGTAGATTTTAAAGTTGAAATTTTAGGGTACGTGTGGTACGAACGTTTTGATGATTTTTTTTTTAAAGAAAAATATAAGGGTTTTTAGTATTGAACTCCCTGACCAAGCTGTCCAAATTCATCGGGGGGTAACTCAACAGCTTGAGGAGGCCAACTCGCGATACAAGCAGCAAGCTGATCATCATCGTCGTGCCAAGACCTTTCAGGAGGGTGATTTAGTCATGGTGCATCTTCGACGCAAACGTTTCCCCGCTGGGTCCTATCACAAGCTGCATGCCAAGAAGATTGGCCCTTGTCGCATCCTCCACAAGATCAACGACAATGCCTACGTCGTTGATCTTCCACCTGAGCTTCAGATATCCAAAACTTTCAATGTTGCCGATCTCTTCGAATCCCACCCCCCCTCCCCCGACGATGCTCCCGTTGCTGTTGAGAAGTCGGGGTCGAGTTCTTTTCACAGTGGGGAAGACTGATGTAGCAGAGGTGTGAGTCTTTATCGTTTTGTGCTGAGTCATGGATTAATTGTCGTCTGTGTCAATTAATTCAATCTATTAACTAAATAAAGCACATGTCGTCGTTTATCAATTTAGCTCTATTGTCTTTTATTAGCCTTAGTTTACTGTCGTATGTGTAAGTATTCTAGACGTCACCGTTTTTTAATAGGGCTACTACTTATATGCTGGTGTAAGCTCTCTGGGGCACTTTTTGGATGATGAATGAAATTTGAGCCGTAGCTCTCGTTATCCCTTTCTCTGTGTTTAACTCCCTTCAATCCTTAGTCTGCTGCATCAATATTATTGTAGTTACAATATGTTCAAATTCATAATCACCTTCGGGTCTAATCTGCATTGTATTGGTCTTGTTGAGGCTGTTGGGTTTACTGTTGAACTTTTTAAGCCTGTTTTTATTTAGCATAATAGGTATTATAAGTAAATTTGTAACATCTAATGTTATACTATATTTTATAACAAATAATCTTACTTTATGTAACAATATATATTTATGAATTTTATAAACTACATATTGTTGTACTTATAATATGTACAAATTCATACTTACTTTCGGGTCTTGTTCAACACTGTGTTGGGTGTCGTGTTGGGCTTGTTGAGGCTGTCGGGTCAGCTCTTAAACTTGTTGAGGCTGTTTTTTGAAAGTGAAAATATCAAAAATTATTTTTAGAATGATGTTTAGCACTATACCAACTGTAACTATACTGTAAAATTTATTGTTACAGTATGTAACATATTTTGTTATGTAAAATACAGTAACATTAACATATTTCCCAATCTACCTGATTGTCAGTTTGATCATTCTCCAGATTGGTATGCTTATCATCGTGTTGGCTATCCAAGTTTTGCAGTTGAAAATTTTAATTATTTCTAAGTTGAACTATGATATTTGTTTCATTATATATATAAAATATATAACAAAATTGTAAGAAACGTTGTTTCAATTTACATGTATTATAGTTATATTTTTAAGCTGGACAAACGTATCTGGTTGTTGATCTTCTGTTTGTTGTTCCCGTTGTTGTTGCTCTTCTGGTTACTTTTGCAACTCATCCTGTTATCCTTACAATGTTAAGGTTTTCATCATGTAATTGTTGATTTATTTCTGTAAATTTTAAAACGTACTATAACAAATAGTATTACAAACTATATTAAAAAATCTTTCTATTCAACCTGGTGCATCTGTTCTATCTCGATTTGTTGTCTGTTTAGTTGATCTTCATTCTACTTCCTGAGTTTTTCTTGTTTATTAACATATTTCTATTAATGAGTGATTTATTTTTTATAGCTGACATGATTTATATTTTTTTTCTTGTAAGTTGATATGTATTAAAATAGTTTATTACCTCTCTGTCTTTAATAGCTTTAGCAAAAAGTGCATCAATAGTACTTACGTCGAGGTTGGACGATTGCGAGAATGATGGGAGATTATTGACAGTTGGTGGGGTCACATATACTGGTTGCAAAGTTGGCTTGTTTAACAACGTTAGTATCGTTATTATTTTTCGTCCTTTGCCGCTTGATTCTTCTCAAGTGTCTCATGCTGGTTAGCCATTTTCCTTTAGTTTGCTATAATTTGATAAAGCATTCTAAGCACTTGTTCGAGTCTTAGGCTTGATGTTGAGGTTGGGCCATCAGTTTACATGCCTTCGTGTGTATTTTGAAAAATGGTCGGCCCGTTTTCTAATGGTTCCTTTCTGTGTAGTTGTTCACTATCAGATTATACGAAGAACTCCATGTAGAACTGTTGTCTTTCTTCCTCAGACGATTCGATTGGTCTTATCTTCAGCTGCAACTGTTTATACCAATTTTAGAAGTATTATACCAATTGTAACTATACTGTAACAATCACAGTATGTAACATATTTTGTTACAAAATGTAACATGAGACAATTTTTTCATACTGACTTGCTTCTCAAGCGCCTTCCAATTTGCTCCTCCTTCATAGTTCCAATTCGCAATTCGTTGTGGGTAATGAGCAGCAGTCCTTTTGGCAAATTCTTGCTCTTCAAGTGCTAGGATTATCTCAAAGATAAACACTACTATGGCCTGTGGGAAGTCGACTAGGTGATACGCCTTTGGCAGTGGCTCATCTCTAGTCTCATTATTTTTCACAGCATTCTTGGTAGACCTTAGTATGTTGGCAAATGTAACTGTGCCCTAGGGATACAAGTAAAAATCATCTAGATCCTCCACCATTGACACATGATCCATGTCTATGAAGGTAATTGACTCATTTATCAGAAAAACAACTTCTAGAAAGTAGAGGTTTGCAAGCTTGACAAGATCCTCATCTGAAATATTTTGTACCAACATGAAGACATATATGATATTGTCAACTTTTAGTTTGGAGTCTTTTGGGAAGTAGGTCTTCTTGAATGCCGTCGTCTCTTTGTTGGAGTTAGAAACATAAAATTTCAATGGCTCGCAGTTCAATCCCGTGATGATTGCAAATTCTCTGATGTCGAATGTTACTTTTCTTCATCCGAAGAGAATGCAAAGCTGATCATCAGTTTCGTTTGTTAGTCTCATCATAGTATGGTGCATGATCCTTGATGGAAAATCTCTGACTTTCAAGTTTAGAAGATGCCCAAATATCCCATTTTCGAACAAGTGCATGCTGTCACCATGTTCCCTGAGCTTCTCTAAGATTGTTTGGATTATGAGCAACCCATTTTTTAGGTTGACCTTCTACTATGGGTTACATTTCTTACTGTCGAGCAGATATTTTCCAAACTGCAATAAAATTAACTTTTTTTTATTACTTCACATAACAATTTTTGTGTAATAATTTTGTTTAATTTTGTTTATGCCTTTTTTTCTTCCTTTATTTGATGTATAAAATGACTTACCGTGAGTATTTTCTTGGTAGCAATTTATTCACTACTACAATTTTATGAATGCGCGACACTTTATATAATGTCATTTTATGAAATATGAGTCGTAATATGTTATCCATGGTTTGAAATTTTGACAAGTGTCAACAACTTTGTGCTAAATACTTACGTGGAATGGAAATAAAGTTTTAACGTTGCATATATATGATGTGTCATTTTATTAGTGAGCGCCAAAAGTTTCAACGTTGCATGAAGTGTATGTGTCTTCATACAATATACTGCCAAATCCATGAGATATGCCACGTAGCTTATTAATAAATTGATATTTAAAGTTAAAATTTCACGCCTCAAAAAAGGAAACGGTTTACGGTGGCGATTACATAATACACGATGTATAAACGTGGTTTTCTAGTAACTTTCCACGAAATTGAAGGCACCCGTTTTTTTTTTTTAGTTTTTCTTTCTAGTTTTCTTTTTGGTATAGTTAGATAAATAAATTTTATAGTAAAAAATAATTTACTAAATAAATAATCGTTATATAAATGAAATTTTATAAAAATAGTTAATATATTTAATAATTAAGAAAATATTATTCATTTTTATGACTAAATATCAAATAGCTCCGAAAAAAACAAAATTGACAAAAATTAATTTAAATAAGAGTTTAATTTAGTAGAAAAATAAGTATAATGAGATAAATTATATAATTTTTCTTAAGGAAAGATAAATTACGTACTTGATAAATAATAGTTTACGAATATAATACTTTATTTTTTAGAGGAAATGTTTGATTTTTCAAAATATATATAAAGAAACTAAAATTTATTGTAAAAATAAATAAGGAACCACATATGTCCTTCAAAAGGAAAATCAACCTTCTATTTTATCATGTCTTTGACTATTTTAGAAAACACTCTGACTATTTTAGAAAACACTCTGACTCTCTCTATGTGGATGACAGAGGAAGACCTGAGCAGAGAATAATAACATTTTTTGTGGCACCCACGTACTTAACAACGTATTTAATGTCATAATCTGCATAGTTAAGCAAATGAGTTCTAATCTTATTCATGACATTTTTATAAACATAATACAAAACACGTAAGCAAGCCTATATTTTTTTACCAAAAATATAAAGAAACATATCTTACAAAAAATAAAAGTAGGCGATTCTCAAACCATATTCTACTTAAAACAACATACTCATAGCGACATATAACTAGTTTTCTCAAAAATTTTAATACATGATCTTCCTTTATTGGCATATGAACATTCAGAAGACAAAGGGCGGCAGTTCAACCAACTTCTACTGTTCATGAGACTCGTAATCTGCATCACAAGAAACTATATGAGCTAACGCTCAGTAAGTAGAAACTTTCATTTCACAGATGTTAAAAACACATAAAAGATTCATTATTGTTATTGTACTCATTTTCTTAGCATAAAACATCAATATTTTCATTTTAATTATTTGGGTCCTATTTAAGTATAAATCTCAGCTTAACATCCGATAGGCCGTGAGTTTTCGGAACCTGTTCTGTACTGGCCAGAATTTATGAAAGTTCATCCCTCTTAGAAACCTCATGCCAAGAGAAATTCACATTCCCTTTACAAGAGTTGTGGCTACCCTGTCTTGACTTTTACACCTCAAGAGATTTGATCACTATGATTGAGTCCGCCGGTCCCCCGCGTCCCTTGCCTACCCAGATATCAAACCAAAATTGATACTTACATTTTAAGTGTCAAAACAAGAGTACAATAACCTTTCTTTTTCTATCTTGAAACTATATTCATAAACCACACAATATAGTAAGATTCACACAATCTATCACATAGTTCATTCAAGCACATAGATCACATAACAAGTATTATTGCTTCCTGTGATGGTTTTGAAAAAGTAAGATTTCTACTTACCTCTTTGAGATCAACAAGCTAGTGTAGATGATCGATATCCTTGCCCAAGCAATTGATGCGCTTGTCAACTTCACAATGTCAGACAATTCGCTTTTATAACGTTAGAATTTGATTATAACACTAGTATTTGAAAATAATCTTACTTGAAATTTTTACGACACTATTATTTTATTTTATTTTTACCTAACAATCTCAACTTTTCATAACACATAGCAAAGTAGTAATCCACTTTACAAGTTTAAATATACAACACATTGATTATTTTTAAAAAGTACTAATCATAGACAAATATTAGGGCAAAACCCTAACCACTTAATTTTAAGCTTAATATATAGTAAACTAAACATAAAACATAATTAAAACATGATTTTCACTCCAAAAGCTAAAAGAAAATTCAACTAGGCCAATTTAGAACTTACAGTAAAATCTAATTTATACCACAAAAAGTAAATTTAAAGAAGTTTTCAACTTACCCAAAATTAAATTCTGCGCTTGAAACCTTCTAAATGAAAAGAAAAAAAGAACCTCGATTTGGTTTTCTTAAAAAAATTGAAGATCGCCGACTTCTCCTCTAATCGTTTGTTATTTCCTCTCTGTTTTTTTTTTTTTACTCGTTGATGTGGTATATACGCACATCACATGAAGAAATTGATATTTATATCCATTGAATATGGGCTTGGGTTTGGTAACAAAGTTAAACTAATGAAATCATGGGCTTGGGCTTTGGGTAAAATATGGTTCACGTGGAGTTTTTTTTTTTTTTTTTCAAACTTCTTCGCTGCTATTTTTTTAATAGAAAAATCTATATAAACACATCATACTAATTATACCAAATAATATAATAATATTATACACAAACAAATACATGAAATATACTAATTATAACTATCACATAGTCAAATTTACACAATTTTAGACAAGTAACATGCTTTATTATGATTATTATTACTATTAGTTACTAATTCACTTTCTTTTTCTTTTCTTTTTTCTTTCTTTTTTTTTCAAATGGTTTTTAAACATCAATTCTTCGGTATTGGATATCGCGCCCTACACTGCAAAAACACTTGAATGAATTTCGTCAGCTTTTAATTAAATTTACTAATTTAAGCAAATATCCAAATATGACTAACTAAACATCCTAGTTAGTTCTTTTTATTTATTTATTTAAGGGCATTACATTTTTTTTAAAAAAAATTTAGTTCTCTAACATCTTCTATTGCCATCTGAACCGGCCACGAAAAATAGACATTCCTTGCCGTACCTTCGAGTTGTGTTCTTTATTCCCTCTTGAAAAGTTATTTTCGGATTCCTATTTAAATTTATTATTTCTAAAAAAAAGTATTAATTTTAGCTAATTTATTCATTTTGCTGTAAGGTTTTGTTTTAATTTTTCATTCTTCTCAATGTTGTTGATCTTAGTCTCAAAAGTCCAAGGTTTTGCTATGTCTCTGTGTAGAAGAGTTTGTGGATCAATTACTATTGAGTGATTCATTTTTTCCTATATTTTTATATCTGCATTGACTTCATACAAATTCAAATGACAATTTTTATTTTCATGTGAGAATACAGGGAAGGACTTTAATATGGGTTAGAAAGTTAATGAACTTGTGTAAGTGATTATGTCAATTGTACTAATTGTGATTCGTTACTTTTTTCATTCTTTTTTTCTACTTCTGCTTCTAGCTATGTGTGAATCAACAATCAAGCGAGAAAAAACGTATGTAACATATTATATATATATATATATATATATATAATCTAGAAGCTGGAATACAATCTGGAAACTAGTTGAACTTGAACCTCTTTTCGGATGAGTTTTTTTTTTATCAGTTTTCATAATTTTTATTTTTATTATTATTATTTTTTTAAAACAAAATAATCATGCCACAATAATTTGGGATAGGTAGAAGTTGAATCTGGTTCAAATACCGTTATTTTGAGATTGTATATCGGTCACTTTTTTTTTCCCTTTAAATTTCACATCCCACGTCGCATTTTGTAAATTTGACGTCTTTATCATATCCCACGTGGCGCAATAAAAAAGGCGACGTTGTTTAATCATTAATCCTAATCAGAGACCACATGCACGTCATCTTGAACATAGTTTTGCACATTTTCTAACGTCGCATAATGTCCAACGTGGCAAATACCAACCTTACAACGACACAATATTTAACGTCGCATTTTTATGCGACATAAAAATTTTATACATCGGTATTTTTTCGACATCTTATAGAATTTGTGTAGTAGTGATTTTTTCGGTCTTGTTGGTGTTGGTACATGGTATGACTTCGAACGTCGTGGTATGACTGCAAGAGTGTTCAACCGAATTAAGTGGAAAACTAAGATTGACCAAGTCCTTCTAAAAGCTATGTAAGGAAAAAGGCGTACGGAAATGATTTAATGAATTTCTTAATTTGGCTTAGAAATCTGAATGCCCACTACAGAGATAAAGTACTTTCATTGCAGGTTAGTTTCTCTTATACTTAATCAAATTAAAGTTGTTCTTAAATACATTTTTTTTCTCTCTAAAATTTTCTAGTCTAATTTATTAAAAATTATCTTGATAGTCAGTATTACTATGTGGTACTCACGAGGAGCTATGTGAGTACATTATATCACGTTTTTCCATCCTACTAATTGAAGCATACAATTATGCAAAGAAGCATCATTCTAACGATAAATGATTTGAGTCTTATTGTTAAAAGAAAAAAAAATGCAGGATGTTACAAAACTAGTAGTATTGTCTTTATTTTCAATTTAGTTTCGACTATCCACTTTTAGATTGTTGTCAAAGTAGATAAGGGTTAGCTCAAGACCTTGGAGGCTTAGATGTAGATATTTTTCAAACTGCAATAAAGTTAACTTTTTTTGTTACTTCAAGTAACAATTTTTGTGTAACAGTTTTGTTTAATTTTGTTTATGCTTTTTTTTTTCTTTTATTTGATGAAGGCAAAAGGTATAAAATGACTTACGATGAGTGATTTCTTGGTAGCAATTTATTTTTTGGCCTTGTTGGTGTTAGTGCATGGTATGACTTCGAACATCATGGTATTATTGCAAGAGTGTTCAACCGAATTAAGTGGAAAACTAAGATTGATCCCAAGCCCTTCTAAAAGCTATGTCAAGGAAAAAGGCGTACAGAAATGATTTAAAGGATTTCTTAATTTGGCTTAGAAATCTGAATGCCTACTACAGAGATAAAGTAATTTTATTGCAGGTTAGTTTCTCTTACACTTAATCAAATTAAAGTTGTTCTTAAATACGTTTTTTTTTCCTTTGAAATTTCCTAGTCTAATTTATTAAAAATTATCTTGACAGTCAGTATTACTATGTGGTACTCACGAGGAGCTAGATGAGTACATTCTATCACACTTTCTGATGAGGACATCACTATTCTTAATGAAGTAAGACCCGAGCCTCTAGAAGGTCCTATCACGAGATCATGAGCTAAGCAAATTCAAGAATAAGTAGTTCTTCTTCTTCTTAAATTGATTGAAGAACCAAATTTGAACAAAGCTCTTAACAACTCATCACCACATGAAATTCTAAAGTTTGTTTCCTTCATCAAATATGAAGAAACGCCACTTTTGACAAATTCCCACAATTTTTTACGAAATTTGAATACCACCAATTTCCCGCCATTTTTGTCAATATATATAATCTTGCGCATTTTTCAATAAAATTTATGGCTGAAGCTTCTCTTGGTCAAATTAGCGTTTTTTCAAAGTGGAAGTGGCGTTTTTCATGGTTCAACTTCAAATTCCAAAGCTTGCATTGTAATCCGTGCACCATTTAATTACATAGTCAATATTGTTGTTTATCATACAAGATTTTTAGTTTTCCAAATTTTCTTCTCTAATTTTCTAAGTATCCTTCTTAGTTTTCATCATTGTTATTTCCTCAACAATCATTTAATAATTTTTTTACTATTTCTAAAGTCTGAGTACAATGTATTTCTCTCAAGTGGTTATCTACATAAAGAGTCACAATTGCATTGTAAATCATTCAAGTTTTATTCAGAAATAGATTGTGTATAGTGAGTTCTACACTCTTAGACTCAAGAACTTATCAAGATTTTCTAACAAGGAATTCTTGTGGCGTTCAAACTTGACTCATCAAGCGGCTTTTCACCACCATTTTTGGCGTCATTCTTATTCTCTTGTTACCTTGATTAGACGGTTCGTGATCTTAGTTTCACCAAGGATCACGTCACTTTCCCAATCTACTAATTGAAGTATACAGTTATGCGAAGAAGCATCATTCTAACGATAAATGGTTTGAGTCTTAATGTTAAAAGAAAAAAAAATGCAGGATGTTACAAAGCTAGTAGTATTGACTTTATTTTCGATTTAGTTTTGACTATCCACTCATAGATTGTTGTCAAAGTGGATAAGAGTCTTTATTTTCAAATTACAAGGTCTTCTAGAACTGATTCCTCATTAGCAGCCTACATGTGGAGTAACATTTTTTGTTACGATGTATAACTGTTTATGTGTAACAGAAATTATATTTTTTGGGTGCTAAATAATATATATAGTGTAGATGGCTCTTACTTGATTAGGTTCATTAGTAGCTACTTTTTTTTTTTATCTTTTTGAAGTTGTTGATGTTGTGGCTTGTTTTGTTGGCATTTTAGTTCTTGTTGTCTGTAAAAGATAACAAGTTACACAAGTTGTCAAATAATATAACATTAAGCACACAACATATTTTGTAACGAACAAGAACATAGTTTGCTAATGTATTTAAAATTAATATATCAACAACAAATATTTTGATATATTCAAATATTAGTATCAAAAACAACAACAATATAATACTAGAACAACAAAAAATGATCTATAACAGCAACAACAACAACCATTAATAGTTATAAGAGTAATATTTTGTTATTACTGTATGTAACAAAAAATATTGTCTTAAGAGAATTTATAGTAGAAAATATTGTCATAATATTTTGTTTTGTTTTATTTTTATTTTTTGGATCCTACAATACAATAATAAACTTATGAGATGCATTTATATTATAACAAAGTAGCCAAAGATTTCATATGTAACAGATATTGTTATATACCTCTTCTCTTGTTTTAGACTCAGTAACTGAAGAGTTTGATTCCATTACCGTTGTTTGTTTTTTGTATCCTAAAAAGAAATCAATTGAAAGATTTTTTAAGATAAGCTGTGTCATGATAACATTGTTGTTTTAGTCATCTGATATATATTTCAGCTTGTGTTATATAGAACAATTGGAAGTGTCAAAATTTGATATATGTTATGCTTATGTAATTATCAAGAATCAAAGACAAATGGCTTAAAACACACTAAAAGATTCCTCAACTAACTTAAATTTGATATAGACAATTTAATTGATTATAAAACTTGAACTTTTTAACTTTACTTGCTATAGTGGTATAAACAACAACAACATCAATAATAAAGTGTGACAACTAGCATTTGTTCATTAGACATTGATAGCAAAGTTGGACCCTTCTGTCTTGATTCGCATCACTATATATATTTGCAATCTATAAATTGAAGCTCATTTTCGAGCCGCAGTGGATGGAGATGAGTGTAATATCTGGCAAGAAAAGTGCTTCCTCTATCTTTCGGTAGTTTAATCTTAATGTTTTTTTTTACCTGTTTTTGCTTCTTGGTAGCAACTTGTTTTTTTTTTCTTTGTTGGTGTTGATGTTGCAGCTTCCTGAGCTGGTTCTTCATCAACAGCCTGCATGTCGAGTATCATTTTTTGTTACAATATGTAACTATTTATGTGTAATAGATTTTCTATTTTTGAATAAAAATGATGGATAACAGTATAATCCAAGATTTAGTAAGCTAGCTAGTAACAAATCTTGTTACTTTGTAACAGTATCATTTTTTGTTACTGTTTGTAACGGTTACTATTTGTGACATTTTCTCATGAACAATCCAGATTTTTAAGTAAATATTTTTGTTACTGTAACATGTTATTAAATCCAAATCGTGTTCTTAGTAAATACCACAATCAATCAGACAAACATAATGTATGTTAAATGTATAGCATTTCAAATACCAAAATAAGTTACAGTTAGTAACATAGGAAGATTTAGTAACATACGAAGATTATTAACCAACAGATTCAACGAAAAACGACAAGGTCTATGGCGTAGGAAGGTTTTTTTTACACGTTTTTGCTTTTTGGTTTGTTTATTCGCTACATTTGTCATCTGCAAAATAAGGATACACAGAGCAAAATAATGTGTTTGTTATAACCAAATAATTTCGAACAGAGGCTAAATGTGAGTAAGCGTTAATATAAGGATAAGATGTTTTGAAATCGACAAATAATAGACTCGTACTTGCTGATTTTTAGCGTATAATAACAAAATCAAAGAATAAGTTATGATTTGTTACCTTTTTTTTTTCTAGATTTTCTTCGGATCTTCCTTGGCGTTTTTCTGAGTTTTTTCGTCCCAGTTTGGCGCGTGAGTAATGAGCAGTGATTTGGTTTTGAAAGTGTGGTTTGGTAATAAAATCTAGGAGGTTAAGATCGAGTTCGTTGTGTGGTTTCGAGATTTTCTGAGATTTTGGGAAAAGATTTGGAAGTTTCGAGCGGTTATGACGGATTTTAGGGTTTTGATTCGGATTTTCTGGGTTTGAGCGCGAGGTTTCATTTTTGGGGATTTTATTTGGTGGGTTTTGAATTTTTGGAGGGGCGTTTTTGTGATGTGCGAATTTATTAAGGGCAATGATAGGATTTCCCTGTATTTGGAGCGGACATGTAGGTCAATATCTTAAATAATTGATAGTTGGGCCAATATCTTAAAAGATGGACTTTCAATGGGCCATTTCCCTAACAGACCATTCTTTAAAGGGAATTTTAAGAAAATAGCCACTGTTTGCAAAATGATTTTAAAAAATAGCCACAGTTTCAAAATATTTAAAAACTAGCCCTTTCAGAAATTTCTGACACGTGTCAGAAATTTCTTACATCACATTTTATGTGTAATTTTGTTATTGTTAGAAATTTCTTACAGTGTGTAATGGCTAGTTTTTAAATTTTTTGAAACTGTGGCTATTTTTTGAAAACACACAGTTCAAAATGACTATTTACCTAACTGACTCATCTTTAAATGCATATTATTATTATTATTATTATTTTTTGTAAATAATATTTTATTATTTAAAATTCTATAATTTTGACTCTTGATTTATTGAAAAGTATCAAAGTTATCACATATGACAATTAAATCATAACGTGTTACTAAAAAAATTAAAATTTGACCACTAAATTTTATAAAAATTTCACTTAATTCCCTGATTTTGATAAAAAAATAAAAATAAAAATTAAGGGGCAAATTTGAAATATGAATCTAACTAGAGATGGTATTTATAGAATCTACCCTTCATTTAAAAACGTTTTAAATTCATATGCCAAAACAAAATTTTTCTTATAATTTAGGACCAAAACATAATTAATCACTTTCGAAGAAGCCTATGTGTTCCTCTCCGCTTCTCCAAGGACAGAGTAGTTCAGTTCGGTTTGTGGTTACACAAACCCCACCGCGCCACTAACACAACCGCCACACTCTCTCTAACCAAAACACCAAAAAACTCTGCAAAAACGAAACTCTTCACAACACCCAAAGCTATATTTCATGAAAGAAACGCCATTCGATATTTCTTAAAACACTGAACCAAGACAGACAACAAAAAACATGCCCTGTTCGGCTCTCTTTCGTGGGTACATCAGAACCACCATGTCTCTCCGACCCACCACCTCTCTCTCTCTCCTCAACCCCAACAACGCCGCCAATCCCAAGCCTCGCTCGTCCCCGTTTCTGGGTTTCGTCCTGAGGCCCCGGAGGGCCCACCACTCCGGCCGCGCCGTCGGGCCGTGGAGTCTCGGCCGTCACGTGGGGCGCCGGGCGCTCACGTGCGCGGCTTCGTCCTCCTACGGCGCCGCGGTCGAGGCTGATAGGCTGCTGCGGCGGAGGAGCCCCGCCGCGCCGTCTTGGCAGCAGCAGCAGCAGCAGCAGAGCCTCAATTACGGGCGGTTCGCGTACCGCGACGACGACGACGAGGCGAGCGGGGACGAGTCCGATGGCGAGCTCGGGTTCGGGTCTTCGCGGCAGCAATTGGTAGGTTTTCACTTCTTGTTTGGCACTCTTTGGTTTTGTTGGAGTTGGAAAATTCGGATGCTTTGATTGTATGCCGTTTGTTTTAGAGTTAATTATAGGTTTTGGATTGGAGTTAGTGTTTGATTATGTTGAAATGATTGGCAAATTGAAGTTAATTCTTTCATGAGTCATGTGGCTTTTTAAACTGAAGAGTCATCTTTGTCTATTTTAGAATAATGGTAGTGTTGAGGTCCATTGTTACATGGGAAAATTGGGATGGAGTAGTCATATTGGTGTCTTAGTGCAAATGAGAGATTTCGGATGTTGAGTTTTGAGTATGTGCATTGTTTTATGAGAAATATGATTTTGTGAAAATTGGAAAAGATTAGAGTAAAATGATGGGGGATGAGAGGTCCTAAGAAAATGAAATTGAACGAACAACAACAAAATAATGAAGAATAGAAATAATTAGCCACGTTGAAGTTCCACGAAGATGCTTTGAATC
Organism: Boehmeria nivea var. tenacissima; assembly: GCA_018132145.1. NCBI lineage: Eukaryota > Viridiplantae > Streptophyta > Magnoliopsida > Rosales > Urticaceae > Boehmeria > Boehmeria nivea. The sequence goes on from CM030882.1 coordinate 9,365,226, forward strand.
AGGGCAACTCAACCAAAGAAAGTGGAGAGATTGAGAAGGAATTGCTCGTTGGAGGCTTCGAGCATACACGGATGTTCAAACTTTAGCTTTTTCTTGTATAGATTCTAGGTCACTTTCTCTACCTTAAAAGGTCTTTCCATTTCTCCCCATCCAGTGACACAAAAAAATAACCAATACCGTATTCAATCCAAAACCTACTGGTCTTTCCGCCATCAAAGATTGCTAGTGTTCAGGAAAGGATCAATGGATGCCTGTTTCCGTAGTCATGTGTAATCCACACATATATTGCTGTCTGATAATGAAGCAACAGATAGTCAATAGAGTCCTCACTGTTTTTGCAAGATCTCGTCGGTATTTATCTTATAACAAACTTTCCATGGAAACACCTTGAATCTGTAAGGAACATTGGATTTCCAAACAGTAGCAAAAAGTTTGAAGGACAAGACTCCACTACCTTCTATAATGGACTTAAATGAAGAGTGACACGAGACACAGTTAGTTTCATACACTCATCTTCTCTTATCTGATATGTTCTGTCTAAAAGAAAAGTCACCAAATCCAACAAAATTGAATTCAGGAGAATCACTACCCTGTCATTGAGATTTCTTTGAAGAGAAAAGTTCCAATTAAGTTGTTTATTAGTGAAAATGCAAATCTCAGTAACTCTTACATTATGATTTGAGGATAAAATATACAGCCTTGGATGTGAACCATCACCTAAATTCATGCTTCTCCTTCTTGATCTTTATTTTCAAGAAGAGATGCAATTTATGATATAACCTTGTTGCATGCCAGCACATCAACATCAGATTCTGGAATCAAAACACAGAACTGCCTTCAGGTTCTGAATCACTTGATTCATATCCGATTCGATCCATTATTTCCCATTCCCACCATTGAGATTCTCCTCTTCGATATTGGCTTTATCATTCTGTTCGTTCTTTCGTGTCTCCCCTTTTCTCCTTTTGGATTTCATGTCTTCGTTTTGTCTTCATTGCACTGACATTCAGCTGCAATAAAAAAAAAAATGTATCTTTTTAGAAAAGGAGTATATATATGTTTACTTGATATCTATTCTAGCTCTGCAAAATCAGGCCACAAAAAGAGTTCTCTTGGTGTGGGCTTATTATATCCAAAACCACTTAGTAAGTTCTTCTCTTTTTTTTTTTTTCATTTTGTTTAATCGAGTTCTAGAATGACTTGGTTTTGAGTCCATTGTAATTGGCTGTGCTCTTATTGAGTCACTGATACTAGCCTCTCTCTTACCCTGGCCCACCATTATCTTTCACTTCAATAAATCATATTAACATTAGCAACACTCTCACGCGCAGTAAGGAACAACAGACTCTTCAACTTCAAGTAAATCATATAGTACTGCTACATCAGGTTCAATAAAGAGAATTTATTATTCCTAGATTACATAAACTCCTGAGATATGTTCTGCATGAATTGGCGTTAAAGTAACAGACTATTAGCCTTCCCTATTTACCTGCTGATTGCTTTTATACCCCAAGTTAAACCTTCTTTCTTTAAAAAGACCAAGACTTGTATCTTATAATATCCATTCAAATTAAAAAGACCAAGACTTGAGCTACAACTGTGTAACTTGCAATGTTTACTGATCCTCCAAGTAGACGACCAGTCACCTTCAAAGTATGTCCATTTCAACATTAGTTACCTTTGACGTGAAAGCTTAGACATTCTTTTTTTTGTTTTTCAAATGTAGACTAGAAATTAGTCCATAATAGATATGGCTTCAAATCCCAAGTCTCTTTCACTTCTACATGTTTAGTTATTTTATTTATTTATTGCGAACATGAGTTGGGAAGTTTTGTTGACGCATTATATCTTTTCACTACCATAGATGTTGTTAGCTCTATTTGTTGTCACATTTTGCTATTTATTCCCTCTAATTAAGTGGGGTTTTTTGAGTAAAAACTTATTCATGTTTTCCAGGGTGGTTCAACACTCGAAAACATGGATGAGTGGAGGTGGAAGTTGACCATGTTGCTCCGAAATGAATTTGAACAAGAAGTTGTTTCAAGAGAGAAAAAGGACAGACGCGATTTTGACCAACTTTCTGCACTAGCATCTCGAATGGGTCTACATAGGTAAATTGGTGTTTTGGAACCTTAACTTGAGTTGAGTATATTTGTTTGCGTTGCTAGTTTACTTCTATAATGTGAATGTTAAGTTCGACTTTGTTAATTTTTGCAGCCGTCAATATTCGAGAGTTGTCGTTTTTAGTAAATTACCCCTTCCAAATTATAGACCAGATTTGGACGATAAGCGCCCACAGAGAGAGGTATTTGTCTTGTATACTTACCGCCGGATACTTGTTTTTCTATATTTGGTTAAAGTCTACTTTATCTGTGAAACTAGCTTTCAAATATTTTCTTGTTTCTATTATGGATGGCATTCTTTTTTTGAAATTATAGTTTGGTGTCCTTTTATAGGTAATACTTAAGTTCTTACTTTTTTAAGCATGTATATAGGTCATCTTGCCTTTTCGACTCCAATCAGAAGTTGAATATCATCTTAGAGCCCACCTTTCTAAAATGTCAACAAGCAGGGAAAGTTTATCATACAATGCCTTGTCAAGATCAAGTAGCACCAATGCCGATGAAGGGTTCGATGAGCTGCAGGAACCACAGAGCCGTAATAGCCCCGCGATGGAGAGAATACTGAGGCGTAAAAGTGTGGACATGCGATATAAGCAACAAGAATGGCAGGTTAGGTTTGCATCGTCTCTCTGTTCGTTTGTCTTAGCCATCTTCGTCTCTCTTTTCTGATATTATTTGGCTAGTCGTTATATGTGCCGACCCTTAAAATCATAGCATATTTTTGCAGGAATCGCCTGAAGGTCAAAAGATGCTTGAGCTTCGTAAAAGTCTTCCTGCTTATAAAGAAAGAGACTCGTTATTAAAAACTATAGCAGAAAATCAGGTCAGCAATTATTATAAGATATTTGATTGATCGGCGATGGTTTATCGCTCTGTCTTAATTATATGCTTTTCTTCTAGAAGAGTTGCTTTAAACATATATCTCCTTTGCATTTTAGTATTATGCAGTCCTTTGACGACAAAGAAGAGTCTATTTATAATAATGTTTAATTGTCAAAGTTGTGGGAATCATAATTTCTTTAATGAGTAGGTTGTCGTGGTCTCTGGTGAAACTGGCTGTGGTAAAACTACACAACTACCTCAATACATTTTAGAGTCTGAGATCGAAGCTGCTCGTGGAGGTTTTTGTAATATTATCTGTACTCAACCGAGAAGGATATCAGCCATGTCTGTTTCTGAAAGGGTTGCTGCAGAACGGGGAGAGGCACTGGGGGAATCTGTGAGTTTATATATATCTGATATAAGCTCTAGCGTTATCTATAACATGTTTGCTGTTTTGTAAATTGAAAAGATTTATCTTACAACATTTTTACATGTATTGATTGAAAAATTTTATTCTCTTGCCTTTTTTAATAAGTAAATCTTTTCTTGTTCTCTAAGGTGGGTTACAAAGTTCGACTGGAAGGAATGAAAGGCAGGGACACTCGACTTCTATTTTGCACAACTGGCATATTATTGAGGAGATTACTTCTTGATAGAAACTTGAGAGGTGTTACGCATGTTATTGTGGATGAGATTCATGAACGTGGAATGAATGAAGGTAACAATCGTTTATAGTTAATGTTCTGGTGTTTGACATGCTATTTCTAATGATACGTTCCATTTCGTGCCAGATTTCCTCCTCATCGTCCTGAAAGAACTGCTTCCTCGTCGACCAGACTTGAGGTTAATTTTAATGAGCGCGACTCTAAATGCTGAGCTTTTCTCGTCGTACTTTGACGGGGCTCCGGCACTCCATATTCCAGTGAGCTTACGATGCTATTTACTGTTCCTCTTCTGTTATTCTTTGGATGATGAATTTATGAGTGTGGGATACTGTGAAGTTCTGAATTGTAAAATTATTGCAGAAAAGTCTACCCAAGGCCAAGTCATATTGTTCATTTTCTTTTCTTGTTGTTGTGCTTCTTTCTTTCTGTCATAATTTTGTGATGTTTGTCCTTGTAGAGGGCCTAACTTGATGAATTTTTCTGTTATAGTATTTCTTCTGTCAAGATTTTCATGTTAGAGTATTTAATAAAATAAGCGATAACGACATATGGTGTATTTTGAATTAACTTTTTTATGTGGTGCTGGTCGTCTTATTCTTAGGGTTTTACATACCCAGTTCGAGCACATTTCCTAGAGAACATCTTGGAAACGACTAGATATCGACTAACACCATACAATCAAATTGACGATTATGGTCAAGAGAAGTTGTGGAAAATGCAAAAGCAAGCTCAATCTGTACGAAAAAGAAAGAGCCAGATTGCTTCTTCGGTTGAGGTACTGCAAAAACTGCACGTCTGGCTTTTTAGATGGAAATAGACAGGTCTTATGTTAACTCTTTATTTGCTTGTGAGTAGGATGCACTTGAAACGGCCAACTTCAGGGAGTATAGTCCGAGGACTCGGGAGTCATTATCCTGTTGGAATCCCGACTCAATTGGATTTAATCTAATTGAACATGTGCTTAGTCACATAGCCACGAACGAAAGGCCTGGTGCTATTTTGGTTTTTATGACGGGATGGGATGACATCAACTCTTTAAAGGACCAGCTTCAGTCTCATCCTGTTTTGGGAGATCCGAGCAGGGTCTTGCTACTTGCGTGTCATGGTTCTATGCCCAGCGATGAACAGGTGATATAACTTTTTACTTTCTTTTATCCACTCTATGGATGAGTTTTCATCATATTGTTTTAAAGGAAGATTACCTTTGTTCGATTATAGACTGTTAAGTTTATGCAACTAAGAATTTGGAGGTTAATAGCTCTGAACTAGAGGCCTTTGTTTCTGGTTTAATCCTTTGCTTTAGCTGATCAGCGAGTATGAGAAGATTTGGATGCTCAAGACCTTAATATGACTGAATTTGAATTTTCAAAATGCTTATTATAGGCTTTTTAATAAACACTCAGGCCTTTGTTTGGAGTTCTGGTCTTGAGACTTGACGGCTTTACGGGATTGTCCATTCATCAAAATTGATTTATTTTAGAACTCACTAACAATCATATTCTTCTTCCTTTTATGGGAAGTTCGAAAAAATAGGATAATTGGACTTTGTGTGAGGGTCTGAAGGTCCTGTATTTATTGTAGTTTTTTGAGATTTGGGATCGGTACCAAGCTGTCGTGCTATATGGGCATAAGTTTGAAACCAAAAGAAGAAAACACTTCCTGTATCGCAAATATAGAACAAAGTCATATACCGACAGTTAGAGGGCTTAGATATACTACTTTTGACCTCTTGGTCCAAAGACCTTTACTATTGCTAAAGGTTGAATTTACTGAAAAACCAAATATTGAGACCTAGAAGTTGTCTAATGAAACAGGTAATGTCTGAATATAAATTATGATGTGTATGAACTTGGTTGAATATCATTTTCTTTATTTTGTTAGTCTAGAAGTTTATACTAGTTTACTTGGTAGCGACTAGTGAAAAGTAACATGAATAAGGAATTTCTATAAACGCTCAGTTAACATTATCCTTATGTTAATGTTGCAAACAGAAATTAATATTTAATAAACCAGAAGACGGAGTGAGGAAGATTGTACTTGCTACAAACATGGCTGAGACTAGCATTACCATCAATGATGTGGTTTTCGTTGTTGACTGTGGAAAAGCAAAAGAAACATCCTACGATGCGCTAAATAACACACCTTGTTTGCTCCCTTCCTGGATTTCAAAGGCTGCTGCACGACAAGTAAGAATTTCTATATGTTTATCTGGAATGTTTTTGCTGGTTAAAGTGGCCTGTGTTCATGGATTGCATTATATAGTGGCGGGAGCTAGTGAAGCTCGTGGTAGTTGGTGGTTTAAGCTCTTTGCTAAAGATCTGATTTTAACACTTAAAATTTACTTTAGACCAGGGAATGTCCGATTTGTGTTATGCAGGTAATCACAAGAACGGTTTTCGTGCACAGGATTAGTCTACCTAAGAACTAATTTATTTTTTTTTTTTTTGCAAAAGTATTTATTAACAGTGTTGTGGTTGGAGAAGTGTCTGTTACTGTTTCTTATGAGCATTTTTGCTGCCACTTTCATAGTGAAATCTTCAAAAAAAAAATTTTAACAAATCATTCTTATCATGCTTGTACGTTACGTGCTTCTAAATTGCTATGGCAGTAAAACAAGTTCATTTCTTCTACACTGTCTCTTTTATACTCGATGATAGAACTTGTACTGGAAATACTGAAGTTTCACATTTCTGCTTTTTTCTAGAGAAGAGGAAGAGCTGGTCGTGTTCAACCAGGCGAATGTTACCATCTCTATCCCAGATGTGTCTACGAGGCCTTTTCTGATTATCAGCTGCCCGAACTTTTGAGAACGCCATTGCAGTCCTTGTGTTTGCAAATCAAAAGCTTAGGGCTTGGAGGTATTTCTGAGTTTTTGTCTAGGGCTCTGCAGCCACCGGAACATCTATCGGTATGTTTTGATTTTGCATTTTATTCTTGAAGCCTATGTATCTGTGAGAATTTCTCTGATAAGATAATTTGACTCACTCATACATTTTTATCTGCAATCTTCTGTTCACTTTACTTACTCTAGAACCACCTTGACATTGGTATTCATAGAAAATTAGGTCTCTACTTTTGTTCTTCTTCTCTGATCAGAATCAGGTCAACCTTTGATCACTTTTCTCTTTGTAGGTTCAAAATGCTGTTGAATATTTGAAGATCATTGGGGCTTTGGATGAAGATGAGAATCTCACAGTTCTAGGTTAAGATGTTGTAACATTATTAGTGTCAAAATCTCTAGCTTGATATAGTAGCTGCCTCCTTGTGACGTAATTTTGGAATCTAAACGAAATAGTGATTTGGTGCTTAACAGGACGCCATCTGTCGATGCTGCCAGTTGAGCCTAAGCTTGGGAAGATGCTCATATTAGGGGCTATTTTCAACTGTCTCGACCCGGTAATGACTGTTGTTGCAGGACTCAGTGTCAGAGATCCGTTCCTAATGCCTTTTGACAAGAAGGATGTAAGTATTCCATATTTCGTTTTTTACTGCTCATTCGTATTTCTTCTTTGTTTTTTTTTTTTTGTTCAGCGCAATTTTAGTTTTTTTTTTTTTTCCTTGTCGGGAGTTTCGGCATACCTGGCTCTTATAACTTGATTGAACTTGCTGTTGTCTTTATTTATTTTATTGTCATTGTTGCTAGGGGTGCCATTGATTTGAAGCGTTTCATGATATTCTCGTCTTTGAATTCAGTAGTTGAGTCTCTTAATATAATAACTTGCGATTCTTTTTATTGATGATAAAGAGGGTCCTTGATGGTTTTTATTTACTTTATATATTTTCTTGGGTGTAGATATACGAACGTTGTTTCTGGAAAAAAAACAAAAAAGTACACATCGTGTGGCTTTATCCTCTTTTTTAACTTAAAGCATAGAACCACTTTTAGCAGACTTAAACCCTAAACCCTAAACTTAGAAGTAGTTTGTTGAAATATATATTACAGTGTCGAAGTGTAATGTTTATATTCTGTCTTGCTTCTGCTGTTGGCATAAGCATAACATAATAACTGTTGGAGCGATTGTGTTCCATAATGCAGGAACTAATAGAAAAGACCTTTTTCATGAAGTTGGTGATCATAACGTAGTCCTTTCACCGTTTTGCAGCTAGCTGAATCAGCAAAAGCGCAGTTCGCAGCTTGTGATTACAGTGACCACATGGCGATTGTCCGAGCTTATGAGGGTTGGAAAGATGCTGAAAGGGAGCAATCTGGTTACGAGTACTGCTACAGAAATTTTCTGTCTGCACAAACTTTGCGAGCCATTGACTCTCTTCGGAGGCAGTTCTTTTACTTGCTCAAGGATACTGGTCTGGTCAACCAAAATAGAGAAAGCTGTAATTTGTGGAGCCACGATGAGCATCTTATAAGATCAATCATCTGCTCGGGTTTGTTCCCTGGGTTATGCTCTGTCGTGGTGAGTCAAACTCCATATGTCTTTGCAGAGATTTGTTTCTTTTGTTAAGCATTTATTGCTTACATCAATCTCTTGGTACTGATTTATAGCTATAAATAGCTTTCTGATTGTGCTGAATTTGATTTGGCTTGCTTGTGCATGAACTGTTTAAGATGCCTTGTGTTCTTTTGATTTGTTTTTCATTTGGTGCTGCGGTTGAACTATTTTGTTCTGCAGAACAAGGAAAAGTCCATTATTTTGAAAACGATGGAAGATGGTCAAGTACTTCTCTACTCGGTGAGTTTTCATTTCCTGGCTATGGCATTGATTAAGTATTTTTTCCTTTCTATTCTTCTATCAACACTAATACATTGGCATTACTCTTTCCATGTTTTGTTCTCAATAATGGACTTCGTCAAATAGAATTCCGTGAATGCCAGCGTACCAAAAATTCCGTATCCATGGCTAGTTTTCAATGAAAAGGTGAAAGTAAATTCAGTTTTTCTTCGAGATTCAACTGCCGTGTCAGATTCTGTGCTGCTTCTATTTGGAGGGAAGATTTCCCGTGGCGGACTGGTATAACCCTTTCACTTTATGCTCGCACCTATTACTGCCGCCATGCATATATATATATATATATATATTGCCCGAAGATAATAATAGTACTAATACGTGCTTTGATAGGACGGTCACCTGAAAATGCTCGGAGGATACTTGGAATTTTTCATGAAACCTGAATTAGGGGATACGTATATACGTTTGAAGAAGGAGCTCGATGAATTGATTCAAATGAAGGCAAGTCATTCACAGACAACTGTAGTACCGTTGATTCTCTCGAATTAGCCTTTTTTGTGAACTTTATTTCCCGTTAACAGAGTGACTGTCAGTTTTATACATACATATGCACACATTCTTTTTACCTTGATAAATCCCTTTAATACAAGAGCCAATAAGTGTGATATTATTTCTCATTTGTCTTCCAGAGGAAGAAATTAAGTTGCAAAATCCCTCACTGATTTCAATATCTGAACATACAATGTGTGATTACTGAGGTATTTTGGTTCTAATGCTTGTATTGTCTTGAATGCAGCTTTTGAATCCTGAAATGGACATACAATCTCAAACCGAGCTCCTTTCCGCAGTGAGGCTACTAGTTTCAGGGGATGAGTGCGAAGGCAGATTTGTCTACGGTCGCCAGTTACCATCGGCCTCGAAAAAGGTGAAGAAAGAGACAACCGCCATTGCCAAAGGAGGTAAGGAAGGTGTTTCCGGCGGGGATAATTGCAAAAATCAGCTGCAGACGCTTCTCGTCAGAGCGGGACATGAAGCACCCACCTACAAAACGAAGCAGCTGAAAAACAACCAGTTCCGCTCAACAGTGATCTTCAACGGTTTGGATTTCGTCAGCCAACCTTGCAACAGCAAGAAGCTCGCGGAAAAGGATGCAGCGGGCCAGGCTTTGCTATGGCTGCAAGGCGACAGCCACACACCATCCACAGCTGCCGATCACATATCGATGCTTTTCAAGAAGAGTAGCAAAAAGAAAAGTTCGAAACGAGCTTCGTTTCAAGATGCCAAGTGGGGTTAAGCTGCCTTAGGGAGAGGCACACAAATGGTCCAAATGATGCTAACATATCGAAATTTATTTTTTGCCGAGCAGAGCAGATTTATTCGGTTAATATTTCCGACGTCTTCGATGACCTGCGATTCGGTGAAATCCAAGTTCTGGTTCGCAAAGGAGTGATCGAATAACGCATCGGGTATTCGAAGGCATAGAACCCTAGTTTTTGGAAGCAAAAGGGTTTATGATTATTAGTTTAAAGGACTTCTCAACAAGTTTTATTGAAGTAAAGCAAAAGGGATTTTATCATTACAGTTATAATTTTCCTTATTTCTCAGTCAGAGATCACATTGATCCTAACTTGTAGCCGTATTAGGTTAGGTGGCTTCTTGACTTTTGTATATAATAATTTTTGTTAGTTAAGGACTTGGAAAAAGGAAGAGTTAGAAGCGGATCAATTTGCTTTGTGGACCTAAACGTATACTTTATATTTAACCTTATATGCATATATTCATTTTTGTCTCATTAGCTTTCATCAACTATATATGGCAAGCAATTTTTTCAGCTTATTCTTAGAGAAATTGTATTTAGCTGTCCATTTTTAAGTTTGAATTTGAAATATAATCAATGTTTAAAATCTTTTGAAAAATAGTCAGTAACATATTTTCTTATTTGATAATTAATTTTATTATGGGTATAATCTCTTTTTAATTTTGTTAGAGTAATAAAATTACTACCTAGTTATTTGACTTTTTCTTTTTTCTTTTTATTTTTTGAAAGTTTGCCAAGTATTTAAAAAAGGAAATTTTAAGAAAATAATCACTGTTTACAAAATGATTTTAAAAAATAGTCACAATTTAAAATTTTAAAACCTAGTCATAGTCACAATTTTTTGAAACTGTGACTATTTTTTAAAAACACACAGTCCAAAATGGCTATTTACCTAACTGATCCTTTAAAAAATCACCCTCGAAATGAGCTATTTACATTACCTATCTATCTTTATCTTTATTATTATTATTATTATTATTATGGTTTAATTGGGTAAACAATTTAAATAGTTTAGCATTAAGTAAAATCATTTCAACGATACTTTATTATTTTAATTTATTAAAAATTAAAATAATCTTGAATAGAGTTAAATCATTTAATAGTTTACGTAAAACAACCTATTATTATTATTATTATTATTATGATTATTGTCCGCCCATGTGTTTGGTGAAAGAACTTTTTCTTAAATTCTTTTTTTGGGGGATTTTAAAAGAGAGGACGATACGTTTGAAGGGTGGTCTAGAAGAAAGCTCAGTGAGCTCGCTAACATGTGAATTTGTTAGAGAGAAATAGTTTTTGTGTTTGACTTCAAAATACGGTGTCACTCTCGTTATCTCTATATATCCAACTGTTATCAGAAAAAGTTTTGGAACATCTTATCGTTTATTTTGATCAATTCTGGCCTGCACTAATATTCCTTGAGCATGGTATATTGTTCCTCTAATTTCTTGTTTTGTACCCAAATGTTCTCTAATCAAATGGATTAAGGACTTTTATGAAAAAACTTAGGCATGGCTTTTAGAAAACCTTTTCTTTAAAAAAGTTAGATAGACATTTAAGATACTTAAGATGTAATTTTCATATTCAATATATGGTGTCTAATCACGTTATGATCATAAGCATGATTTTTGTTAATGCTATGTAGAATCCTATTTTGTGTGTTGAAATTCCTCTGATCAAGATGTTCAAATTGTGACATGAATTATCACATTCAATCATCATTAGCGAACATTTAAATATTGAAGACTTCTATTTATTATTTTTTGGATACTGTTTGACAAGAGTAGGTGTTACAAATTACAGTTACATTCACATGATGATATAGCACTGTACTGAACCAATATATATATATATATATAAATTGGAATCTTTCCATTAATTATATGAGAAAAAACCTAAAAAATCCTATATTTTCAAAAAACGAAGGAAACTTTATGGTATTTTCTCTTAATTATAGACCACATCTTGCGTTTTCTATAAGGACGTGAGCCCAATTAACAAAGAGAATTCAACAAGACAACTTTGGCGTGACGACTAAAATTTTATTCGGTGAATGTCACATAAAATATTATAAACAAAAAGTGGGGAAAAAAAAAGCAGGTGAAAAACGTACAAGAAAACAAGCCAACTGGACCTTATATAATTTTGAGTACAAAACAACAAAATAAAGTTTCTCTACATGAAAAAGATTAAGTGAGATCTTGTACATTTCTTGTTAATATGTATGAAATCTTCTTTAGATATCATTACATAAACAATAACACAGTAATTTAAGTGACTTCTATATATATCAGCAACTACACATGTAAAATATTATAACAGCACAATTCTAAAGAATTTTTTCAGAATACCCTCTTGCTTTCACTTCTAAATGCATGACTCAGAATTGTGCTGATGATAGTGGATTCATATGAAAAATAATATTAAAAAAAAAACAGTTAAATGAAAAAAATCAAGTTAAGCATTTAATCAGTTAGGTTTGATTAATTTAATTTTGAGAAAAATTAAAAATTACAAGTCATTATCGCACAACCAATCTGAACGTGTATTTGTTTGAAAATTATATCCAATCTAACTTGTGATTCACAATTAGCAATAATTATATTAAAAAAAAAAAACACACGCACAAACACACATCGAAATGAAACATGTTCATCTAAGGGCTGTTTAGATAACAGTCAAACCATATTGATATAGTAATTACAATAAAAAATCAAACTTAATTAAACCATGTTATTGTAGTAAACTATTATTTGAATTTATATTCAAACAAGGTCTAAATCTTCCTTGCATTACATTTCTTGGTGGTTATTTGTTAGTATTTTTTACTTTTTAACTTGAGACACGCCAATTTGATATTCTTACTATTGTCGTTTAGTGATGAATACCAATTAAAAAAAGTTGCAAAAACTTCAAGATTATTAAATTAATAGATATGATCTTTGTTATATATGCGTAACACGTTTTGGTTATCTATTAATTTAAATATATGTTTCGGACTAGATGGGGTACATATAATCACATAGGACAATATACTCACACGTATACATATATTTCAGAATGAAAATTAAAATAAAATAAAATCCAGAGTACTCTTTTGCTCTAGGACTTATTAGATGTTTTATTTTTTATTTTTATTTTTTAATTCTTGGGCTACCGACTACTGTTTGTTTTATCTTGTTTAATTTATCTTGTTTATTTATTTCAATTGTTGCCGAAGTTGCCAATCATTGGGCTTTAAAATCTAACTTTATGCAAAAATTACTATTTATTACCACGTAAATTCTTGCCTTTTCTTGTCAAATTAGAGCACATGAAAACTTGAGATTTTATTAACAAGGCCTAAAACAAAATACATCCCATTTGGCTCACAACAATGAGAACTCTTAAATGGAAGCTCTGTGAACTTACTTCATATCTACACAAGTAAATAAAACTTCATACACAAACAAATGTACAACAATAATCTGCTCCTTTTTTTTTTTTTTTTTTTTGTTCAATGTCTATACACCGATTTACTACAAAACCACGAATAAAAACTCTTTGTTTAAACAAATCATGAAACCACTTATTTACCTAGTGATTGATCATGAAGAAGGTGAAGAGCTTTTACCAAAGTGGGTTTGAACCTATTGACATTAAGATTCACATTTTGGTGATCCAAATAGATTGACCTGAAATCTTCCCATCCTTGATTCTTCTGAATAGAATAAGGATCAGTGAAAACTGTGTGTTCAATTGGGTATTGCTCTATCAATGTGCTTTCCTCTTTCGATATCTTGTACTCCAAGTAATTGAGGTTCATATCTTTCGAAGGCAATTCAAAGTCGGTTTGGGCTAGCCATTCAAGGCCTCCAATGGGAATGATCTGAATAAACACAGCATTCTCAGGAAGGAAAACAATGTTGGCGAGCCCGGCCCCATGGACTCCCATCAACACATCGCACGAATTCACCGCCTCCGAGAACCTCGCGAGGTTCGAATTTGCCTCCGCGAAGGATACCTTGTAGCCCAAGCTTCTCGCGGTCGCAACGATTTCCCCTATGTTTGTGAAAGCCCTCGTCTTTTGCCGCGTTAAGATTAGGAGTCGGGGTTTCTTGCGGGGCAAGGTATCTTCGATTGCGATGGCCTTTGCCCTGTTTAAGGAGTATGTGTTTCGGAGAAACTCCCTGAATTCTTTCATGGAAGTCGAGTGCTTCTCCGGGTCGATGCTCATCTCTTTCGGGTGTCGTTTAAGGCCGATTGTAACGCTTGGGAAGCAATGGACTTGTTGGCCTTCTTTGTCGATCGCGATAGGCTCATACTTGGACAGGCCTTTTAGTACCTTTTCGAACTTGGCGAGAAAATAAAACCTAGAGTCAGTTATTAGAAACTGAACCTCTCTGTTGTACCGTCTTGAAGTTATGAACAAAGGAATGACCACGTCAGTGAAGTCATGGAAGTTGTTTCCGACGTAACCGCCTAGAGAAAACAGGACGGCTGGGACGCTGTGCTTTCGGGTGCATCGCGGGATATCGGCGCCACCCTCTACCGATTTCACCTCTACTGTCCATTTCCTGACTTGGTTCATTGCCCCCGAGTCTTCTTTTCTCGCGTAAGGCCTTACGATGGTGCTCGAGGAGGCGTTCCCATCGGCTGACGAAGATGAGACGACGAAAACCGAGGACGACTTTGCGTCGACCCTGGCCTCGGTTCTGATCTCACAGAACTCCGTTCTCGGTCCAGCTATGTTGCAGAACACTACTAGTGGCTCCTTTTTCTCTGCCGCGACTTCTTTGACTGCAAGATTTGAAGATCACAGTGAATTGTTGTTAGGCTCAGATAAACTAAAAGATTTTATTTTATTTTTTATTTTTTTTGGCTCATATGCATACTTTTTTTTTTAATCTAGTTGATTCTGATATGATCTGACGTTCAGAAACGCGCAATGTTTTAAAGAAGTAAAGTCATGTGATTACGGAAATGGGAAGTACATAAAAGCATTCTTACTCAGTAATTCAGTATCAGTAGTGTTCTCTTTTTGAACACCATTGGTCAAATTACTAGATCCACTTTTGCTCATTTTTTCCCTATCATAGTACTTATTCTGACGCAAAGCACTTTTCACAATCATTTGCTGAGAGCTTTTTGTGGTTTTGAGTGCTAGCATTTTGAGCCCAACACCACCCATTGAGACCTGCAAATTCACTGCCGAAAAAGCAACCAAAATAGTCAACTTCAAAACATGCATAGAAGATAGAAGAAGAACCATGCAACCTCATATGATTGTGTATCATATATATATAGCATAACATCTAATATAAAGCATGGCTCAAAAAGTGAAAATAATATGTAAAAAAAGGGCTTAATGAAGGACTTACAATCTGGTATTGGACCCAAATAAGGCTTGAAGAAAGTGAAAAAGAATAATGCTATGATCAAACAGCAAAAAATTGCTCCACATCCTAGCCGCTTTTGCTCATGCCTGCTAAAGCTTCTTGCAAGAATAGAATCATACATCATTTTTTTTTTCTTTAATTTCACTATATGCAAAACAATTTAAAATCCCATTTTGCATACAATGGCCAAGCTAGCCAGTTTTGACAAAAAAGACAATGCTCTTTGAGCATATATTGGATCCCACTATGTATGGATATAGATATATGACTTATAGAAGAATTAGTTGGGGTGCATTATTTTCTCTATATATGAATTGTGTCACACCCCTATTTTGTGTAATATATAAGAACTCTCTCTTTACGGTCTATATAGTAGATTCTCCAAAATAAATTAATAAAATTGGTGAAATGAAAGTGATCCTTTGGTTGACTGTTGGAGACAAACATCGTTTTCCATGATTTGTTGGGATATTTTTCCTATATTTTTTTAAAACTAAAATATGCTTGAAAATAAGTCACCGGCCGTGGATTCCAGCTTTGAAAGCTATTTATCACTAAACTAGAGCTTTATGGAGTGTTTGACGTTCAGTGATTTTTGGTACCATATTTCACTTATAGTTTTTAGCTTTTATCTTCTACTGAAAGGCCAAGAAACTGAGTGTAGAAGGCTTATAATTTTCTTCTTTAGATGAGTTTATCAGAAAGTTTAATTACCTAAAATAATTGAGATTTAAGTACCAATAGAGCTACCGATCAAAATTACACACAAATATAGTAGCTTTAAGGTAAATTAGTAGATATCAACGAATTACACGTATAAAAAAGGCAATACATAAAACTATATTTGTAATCATAACAACTTGTACATTTTCTGGCACATAATTTATCTTGAAGTGTTCAAGTGAAAGATGACTTATTTATTTATTTATGAAAACTTTTAGTTACAACTTACAAACTTTTTTTATGACAACGAATTTTAAAATTTTAACTTTAAGTCACAACTCAAGTTTTTGAAGTGTGATATTGGGCGAAACATAGTAGATATGTGAGTGTAATTTATATGATGTAACAATATATGTGGTAAATATATTGTCTTTTACCTCTTGTAATGCTTCCTAATTAATAATTGAAAAGAATAGCTAATTAACAAAGATCAATTAAAGCAATGATTCGAACGTCCTAACAGTTATCTTAATTGTTTATTCATTGTCCGTTTGAAAATTGCAAATCTTGAATATATATAGCGAAGTTTCTTATATTACTTTTTTAATCAATTGCGAGTTAGGAGACATTTAACAATATATATGTGCAAAAGCGTTTGGACGGGTTGATTTGTATATCAAATTATACAAAACCCAGACGTCATGATTTCATTAAAGCCATTTGACAAATGAAGGCAAAGAGAGAGAACCAAATTGATTTGTACCTCAACGTGCAACATTTCTGTCGGTAGAGAAATAGCTTAATTGTATATTGAGTTTTGCAAAATGCATAGATATATTTAGAGCAATCAAATTTAACAAAAAAAATAATTAGGGTTTGGTGGAGAAAAGAGAAAGAGAGAGAGAGACATTTTAACAATATGTATGTCTCTCAGCTTTGGTGGTTTACATGATGTGAGAAAGTATTAGGAAAGGACTAATTCGAATATTTTAAATATTTCGTCCTCTTTCAAAGAATATATACAACGCGTGTATAGCTTAACTAATTAATATAAATATATCATAACCTGTTATTTTCAGAGTAGGATTGTCTAGAAAATAATATTACTAATTATAAGAGTTGTTATATGACTTATGATTATACCAACCACTCTGGGCATAATCAAATTCCCTAGATGTATAATTAAATGGTAAAAAGCGCACAATCTGTGTATTTCTCTCTTTGTTTCTATATCCTTTGACCTAATAATGTCGAGAGGTTCATCCTATAGACTTAATACACGTATATGTACATACATACATATTGTACACGCATACATATATATATATATACACACACCTTTTGATATTTCAGTCGAAGTCAATATTTTGATTGTTAGGTAGCATGTATCAAGACTCATGCTTATACAATTATCAATATACAATTATACATGCATGTACATATACCTTTTATATGTTATTAGTATTTTTTGTTGTTGTGCGAGTTGCATAAATTAGTCAAGATTAAGTGGATTTATTTAATAAATAACATATATTTCAAAATATTAAAATATATATTAATTTTCCAGAAATTAAGTAATAAAAGATATATATATATATACATCATTTTTTAAAATTTCTAATATATATCAATTTTTTGTTACAAAATTTCTAATATATATTAATTTTTTGTTACAAAGTTTCAGATAAGTGATAAAAGACATAAAATTGTGCTATTTCTGCGATTTTTCTTTATTCTTTGTCATAGCTAGCATTTTAAGGAAGCATAGTCACTATAGTTAATACTTTATTTCCTTACTTATGGATGCTCTTTTATTCACTATTTCAGTATTTCCTAAGAAAGTATGAGGAAACCTGCTTCTAGAGTCCAAAAACAAATTTTCTACGTACTTATAAAGTTAAAATATGTACATTCTTTTCATAGACATATTTTAAAAAACCGTGAGGCAATAAAGGCAAATAGTAGTATTATAGGATGATCAATCAATGATTAGTATTCCATGTAATTTATAATATTTCATTATTTTGATATGAAACTAGCCTTGGAATTTGTCATGCTTTGAGTTTCAATCAGTTATCATGGAAATCATTTGTCCTAAATCTATTTTTGTCCCTAAAATTTAGGACAAATCTCATTTTAGTCCTTAATCTTTAAAACATCCATAAATTAGCTTTTGATCTATGAAATTGTCTAGCTTTGATCCCTCTATATCAATAATCAGTTAAAATTTTGACAAAACATTGCGAGATTATTTAGCATGTGATCATACATTTAGATATTAGGTAATCAATAAAAACATTAACAATGAAAATAAACTATACCAACTACCTATCGTGTGTCTCCATCTAGTGGGTTTTCTATTTAATATATATATATATATATATATATATAGGGTTTTTTAGGCATTTAACCAAATTTTTGGATAATTTTTTAGGATTTAGTCCTAAAATCAAATTTAAGAACTTAGCCATAACATGTAACATATATACGTGTAAAAAGTGTAACATTAAATGTAACGTTACATGTAATGTTACACTTTTTACACGTATATATATGTTACATGTAACATAAAATGTTACATGTTATGACTAAATCCTTAATTTCGTAAAACTATGACTAAATCCTTCAAACTTTACCTTTAAAATGAATAATTACTTAACTGGCCCATATATATATATATATATATATATATATATAAAATATAGATTGTTCTACTTATAGGACTTATAAAATTGAACAATTTTGTAGACCGATAACCAAATTAAAAACATTTTAAAAATTAAGTTTTTCTACAATGCTCTACTTAATGGTATGCCAATGTAATATTAAAAAAGTGTGTGATAATGATATGAAAGCATATAGTAATGATTCTTTACATATCTTATATACTCATAGGTGAAGCACCGATAGGTGTGGAGGACTACAGAATTAGCCTCAAAAGTTATAACTCAATAATGAATTTCGCTTATAATTTGTGAGGAAATTTATAAAAACTCTAAATGCTAATAATAAATATAAAAAAAATTGCAACAAATTATGCTTTTTTTTTTTGTCAATTAGGTAAATAACTATTTTGAACTGTGTGTTTTAAAAAAAAATGCCATAATTTCAAAAAATTTAGAAACCAGTCTAACACATGTAAGAAATTTCTTACAATAACAAAATTACATATAAAAATTGTTGTAACAAAATTTCTGACACGTGTAAGAAATTTCTGAAAGGGTTGATTTTTAAATTTTTTGAAATTGTCATTATTTTTTAAAATCATTTTCTAAAAAGTGGCTATTTTCTTAAAATTCATTTTTTTTTGGTGAAAATAACACATGTTTTAAAATATTAAAAAATAACACGTGCCAAAATTTTATTTTTGAAAAACATGTCAATATTTTTTTGTCAATAAAATGACAAATACTTTTTTTTAATATTTCGAGACATTTGCTATATTTTTTAGAGCCAGTTAAGCAATTAGTCATTTTAAAGGTAAAGTTTGAAGGATTTAGCCATAGTTTCACGAAATTAGTGATTTAGCCATAACATATAACATTTTTGGTAACATGTAATATATATACGTGTAAAAAATATAACTGTTGTCAGTGATTTTTCGTGCAGCAAGTGAGTCCAAGGGCAGTATCCTAGCCATTCCGAGAAGTCTAGAATCCCCGACTCCACAGAACCAAGCGAAAGTCACCACAACTCCCTTCAGAGTAAAAGACGGGCGAAAAGTATCGAAGATGACCCCCGATCCTACACCCCCAAAGGTAGAAGACCACCAAGAGGGAGCTCGGAAAGCCCTTTTTCGACAGGCCGGCACATAAAGACTAAAGATCCCCGAAGCTAATTCACCCCCGAAGGAGGGCGCCGCGGATGAAGGATCAGTCGACGTAAACCTGGCCCTCGGAGGCGTCAACCCTCGGTCATAGAGCATTTGACCGCGGGGTCACAGACCTCCATTATTCTCCCCCGAGCAGGGAATTCACTGTAGCAAACAGCTTTATCCTGCCGATTTCAGGATAACTGCTCCCGGCAGGTGGGCAGCTTTATTAGGTGAACCAAACCCGTGACTCAGGGGATTTGACATTTTGTCTTTTCATAACTGTAGCTCCCTCCTTGGCTTATAAGAGAAGGAGGGGCGAAGGATGAAGGGGCAGGAGAAAAAAGAGACAAAAAATACTCTCTGTAAATGAAAAGATTCAAAAGATGAAATATCATAAACAGTGGACGTAAGCTATTACTCTTAAGGAGGGCCGAACCACTCTAAAATTCTCCGTGTATTTATTTTCCGCTCAAAAATTTTGTTATTTTTCATTGCCGCATCACACACTAGAGGTGCGGATCTCGTCGTTGGTTCAAATTCTACATCAACAGCTTGGCGCTAGAAGGAGGGCCCGCCCGACTCTTCCGGGCATGCCTTTCCATTCCAGTTTTCTTTCAAGTTTTTTTTCCAAGAGTCTCGTCGTCACCTATGATCGGAGATCATGGCGCCGACGACCTGACGAACGGGAAAGAGACCCCATAAGTCCCAAGTTGGGTCAAATTTAGCATAAAAGAAAGAGCGTTCAAAACCCCATGTCCCGGATGAACAGCGTGGTGAAGATCTTTGATTCATGACCACCAGCATCTGCAGTTCATCACCGGCAAGGGATGAGCGGACGAGCTCCAGACGCGGCTTCGAGCAGGGTGGGAGCAAGCCGCAGCTGAGGTGGTTGCCGAGGACATCACCCAGATAGACTCGGAGCCAGCCGACTGGCGGACCGCATGCTATGGCCAGCCACCGTTGCAGCCGGAAGGTCTGGCGATGAACCGTCCAGAGGCCCCGGACCGGAGGAGCACAGCCGCCAGTGGTCCAAACCGGAAGATCACGACCAGCCGCTAGCGAGCAAAAGAGATCGACTCTGTCCACATCAGGCGAACTGGGTCTATACCCCCAAGAACCACTGAGGCATGCTCCGTCGCAGTCCGAGGACTGCCCCGGAAGGTCTCGGTACCCGGCGATGACCCTGTTCCGCGAGCGGTCGCGATCTGAAGGACTGCGGGAGCTAGCCTTGACACTCCCACCTGTTCCCTGCCCTCGGCATCATTATACCCCGAGGTTTTTACTTGGTCGCAGACCAATGGCGCAGAAGAGGTAATTTGGAGGAGATAAACCTGAGATCTCTGACCACAACCGATGTAGTCAGAGCGATTTTGATTCTCAAGGAGAGGTGGCCACATCCTCTTGCCAAGCACGGAATGTCCTCATACGCGCTGTGCATGGCTCTAGGCTAGCCAACGGAAAGTCGGCATAGTACTAGCCCCCGATGGTGCTATCGAGGTCAACCAAGAATGGTAATCTCTCTTATCAGGGCAGACCACAAGACCCGCGAATCTCGCCTGGACAGCTGCTGGCGAAAAGAGTAAAGTCGCCTCGACGACCAAACTCAAAGCCCACGCCAAAGGAGCACAGCAGCCTGATAGCCTGGAGAAGGGACATCATCAGCATGACTGGACCCGCGGCGCAAGAGCGAAGGGCTTGATCAAAGGGCGCCCCCGGAGATAGTCAACAGCCTCCTGGAGTCACGTCTTCGGCCACCCCTACCCTTGCCTGCGCGGAGCGCTCTCGCGCACTCCGAGCGTGGCTCTAGGCGCGCCAAGAAGAAGAGACAGCTCGTTCGAATACCCAAGCACAACCCGGTCGCCCGCGATCAAGAGGTATCCGCGGGGCAAAATCACCAAGGTTTATCTTGTCTCGTAGTCGGTTAGCCGGCAAAGAACGTAAACTCGATGTATGAAGGAAAGAACTGCGAAGCGGATGAATCCTATAAACATCACCCTCGACGACCTATCTGACCGCGGAGCGCTCAGGCCGCTGAGGGAAATCCGGGGTACCAGAAAGAAATAGAGGCGCTCTATAGGTACCTCGAAGACGAGCAAAACTAGAACACGTAAATTCCGAAGGGTTCGCGTAGGCTTTACTCGCTGAGGCTTCCTACCGCACAAAGGTTTATCTTGTCAGGTCTTCACTTCGATGAAAACCTGTTCGGAGATTAACCTGGGAAGCTAGGCCAATTGTCTCCTAGAACCATTTCTATTCTTCGAAGAAGGTAGGAGACCTAGGTGCGCTCAAAGGAGGAACTCCGAGGCGGAAGGGACTAGAATCCTTCAAAGGATGGTCTAACTGCCGGTGTATTAAGACAAAAGGCCCTGCCCCATTCAGAAGCACCAGGGACCGCTGCAAGTAATGGGGTACTAGCAAATCTCGACGAATACAAGATCTGACCGAGTTCACCCCCGAAAAAGCCTGGTTCGGGATAATCATTCGTAGGAGGAACAACCCGCAACTAAACAGTGCATTCACGGAGGTATGCTCAGGTCCCGATCTAAAACTGTCGTCTAATTTGCTCATTGTGACCCTCGGAGAGGATATGATTCAGAAGAATTGGTCTTCGGAGAGGACACGACGAGCGACTATAGGAATGATCCCGGAGGGACTCGAGCCTATAGTCGGGGGCCACAGCGTGAAGAAGGTAGTTTTTAAACTTTAAACCTTATACTTCGCGTAACCAATTTTATTTTTATAGGTAACCACTGTGTTCCACCAACAAAAGAAGCGCGGACGGACTCTCCGGCGAAGCGAGGTTCGGGATGTTGCCGGAGCCAGCGAATTCAGGGCCGGAGGGACATTTGATTCCGTAGGGATCAGACACCGTTTCTGTACCAGAGAAATCAAGGATAGAGAAACGTCTGGTCCCGGAGGGATCAGACCCCATTTCTCTACCAACAGGAGTGTTTTTCCTCGAGGCAACAAGAAGATTCGGCGTAGCCGGAACCGCTCCCGCGGATGGCTTCCTCCGCGACAGGCGATGCATCTCTAGCAGATCGGCTTCAACCAGGACAAATCCCAAGCAACGCGATTTGCGCCGCTGGGATTGGGGGGCAGATGTTGTCAGTGATTTTTCGTGCAGCAAGTGAGTCCAAGGGCGGTATCCTAGCCATTCCGAGAAGTCTAGAATCCCCGACTCCACAGAACCAAGCGAAAGTCACCACAACTCCCTTCAGGGTAAAAGACGGGCGAAAAGTATCGAAGATGACCCCCGATCCTACACCCCCGAAGGTAGAAGACCACCAAGAGGGAGCTCGGAAAGCCCTTTTTCGACAGGCCGGCACATAAAAACTAAAGATCCCCGAAGCTAATTCACCCCCGAAGGAGGGCGCCGCGGATGAAGGATCAGTCGACGTAAACCTGGCCCTCGGAGGCGTCAACCCTCGGTCATAGAGCATTTGACCGCGGGGTCACAGACCTCCATTATTCTCCCCCGAGCAGGGAATTCACTGTAGCAAACAGCTTTATCCTGCCGATTTCAGGATAATTGCTCCCGGCAGGTGGGCAGCTTTATTAGGTGAACCAAACCCGTGACTCAGGGGATTTGACATTTTGTCTTTTCATAACTGTAGCTCCCTCCTTGGCTTATAAGAGAAGGAGGGGCGAAGGATGAAGGGGCAGGAGAAAAAAGAGACAAAAAATACTCTCTGTAAATGAAAAGATTCAAAAGATGAAATATCATAAACAGTGGACGTAGGCTATTACTCCGTCGGAGGGCCGAACCACTCAAAAAATCTCCCTCTCTTTACTTTTCCGGCCACTTTCTTTACTTTAATTGCCGTATCACACACTAGAGGTACGGATCACGGCGTTGGTTTAAATTCTACACCAACAATAACATTAAATGTAACGTTATATTTAATGTTACATGTTACCAAAAATATTATATGCTATGGCTAAATCCTTAATTTCGTGAAACTATGGCTAAATCCTAAAAAATTACTCAAAAGTTTGGTTAAATGCCTAAAAAACTCTATTTTTTAAAAGATTGAGTTAATTTTGGTATATACATATATATTTTTTTACTGAGGAACCATTAAAAACAACTTATAGTAGACTATATATATACTACACATGATTCGAACAAATTTCTTATTAAAGAAAAATATTTCTCTTTCCAATTCAAAAATCACAGGGAAAAAAAGTTCCTCAAAAGAATATTCACCTAAGAAACAAAAGAGCCAAGCCATGACGACAGATGTTCTATAAGTTGTGAGAGAGAGAAGGAGACCGATAAGAGAGAGAGGGCGGTCGGACGGGGTCGAGTGGCCGAGCTGGTGCATCGATTAGGGCGTGTGGCAATACCATGAAACTTACTTAAAAAGAGGGGCATTTTTCTAAATCGCCCTCTTGACAATACCATGAAACATGACGGAGGAAGAGCCAAATATTATCTTTTAGCCCAGATATGAAATATGATCGTAGGCTTGTACATGTTATATCCAAATTAGGAAAAGCAGGCCCATTTTTGTTGCTGGCAAAAGCAGGCCCATTTTTTTGCTGGTAAAAGCAGGCCCATTTAGGTCTACGTCTTTTACCTGTTCAAAAAAGAAGTTTTTACACGATGAGTCAATTTATGACCTTATATTACACAAATGTTTAGTTTTTACAAGTATTATTAGATCTATTCACTTTGCTTACGTGGCTAATTTTGAGTGACATTTTTACCACTTTAAGGCTTAAACCCGGTTTTACCCGGGTATATTGTAAATGCCACATGAAAACATTCAAAATATATTTTTAGCACAATAATATACGTGTGCAGGAGATACATATATAGATGCCACATGGAAACATTCAAAATATGATTTTAGCACAAAACTATACGTGTGCAGAAGATACATATATAGATATATACTGTTATATATATATACATATATATATATATATATATATATTTCAAACTTACTTATCCGTATATAATGTTTTAAGATTATGTATAGCATGTATTTTGTTTTGCGATTATATATAGCATAAAATTTTTTAATATCCAGATTTTTATTTTTATTTATAAATAGAATAAATTTTTCATAAAATTTTTTTATTACTTCAAGATATAACTAATAAATTATTAGATTTTCAAATATCATAATATATTAATAATTAGAATATCAAAATTTTAATTAAAATACATATTTTTAGGGATGATGTACGTAAAAACAATTAAGATTCTTGACATTTATATTGCACTTTATCAATCTTTTAAGTATCACAATAAATCAAATGTTTAAATATTTACGTTTTGTTTGCTCCCGTAAAAAATGACTTTTGTTATCATATTTTTTAATGATCATTATTTGCATGTATCTCCACGGCTAAGTAAGTGGAGTTTGTTTTCTATGTTTGACTAATTCGTTTCCGTTTTTCTTCCCCCTGCTTGTCTAATTATATTTTAGAATTTATTTACATGTGTTTTTTAAGTGAATTATTATCTTAAAATTGAATATATAGTTATTAAACGTTAATTTCAAATTCAAATATAATTTATTGGCGGCGCGGTCATACATTTAGATATTCTTCAAATTTTTGTTTTGTGTTGATAAGTAGCTTTGTGGCAATATGCTATTTTGGTTATGATATTTTAGTTTTCTAATATGCTATTTTGTTTATGATATTTCAGTTTCTAATTTTTTAGTTGCCAATTTTGTCAGTGCATATTTTGGTTTAGTGTTATTCAAACTGATTGAAAAAGTTTAAATTTTGACAATTTTGCGAATTTGTAAATTTCATTACAACAATAGAGACATATATCATATTTGAATTTGAATATCATAATACAAAATTTGAAGTAAGGGAACCATATGATATTTTCTACTATTTAAATTCCTCTAATGAATGGGACCATATGTAAGTCAATTGATGAACATGAGTACCATATTACAAATTATGTACAAGGTGGATATGAATATCAATTACAAAATTGCATATATGTGGTGAATCCGTCCTTGACTTATATATTTTTTAAATATAATATTAGAATTTGAATATCAAATTACCAAACGAATGGCATATAACAATTAAAGGACAAGTTTGAGACCAAAAAGACTTATAACTAAGACGGTGAGCGAATCGTAATAACATTTTTCTAGATGCAATAGACCTTATCAGTAAGATCATGTACAAAATGGGGGCATAATTAGGAAAAAATGTGCCATTTTTGCAATGTTCAATTTTTTGATATTTAAAATTAAATATCATATTAAAAAATATAATTAGAATTTGGTAGAAGTATATACTAGCTAACGTGTACATTCTAGCTAACATTTACAATAGAATAGAACAAGAAATTAGTAAATAACTTGTGCTAGAGGAGCAGTGCCCGCATCTTCCCTTATATTAATCTATGCATCCTGTTATTAGAAACAAAAATATATCAAATATGGTACCCAAATCTGATATCATATTCCAATAATCACACAAAAATAAGCATAGGATTTCAAACACTCAAACCAAGATATCAAATTCATAATATCATATTCAAAAAATAAGCATAGTTGTTCAAAATCTCAAACGTAGATATTCTTAATATCATATTGAAAAATTTTGAAAACAAACAATTTATACGTTAATCTATAAATCTCATAATATCACACTCAAATCCAAATATCATATTGAAATTACCAAACATAAATAAGCAGAGGCTACCTCACTCAAATTCATAATATCATATTCAAAAAATAAGCATAGTTGTTCAGAATCTCAATCGGAGATATTCCTAATATCATATTCAAAAATTTTAAAAACAAAAAATTTATACTTTAATCCCTAAATCTCACAATATCACACTCAAATACGAATATCATATTGCAATAACCAAACACAAATAAGTAGAGGCTACCATTGGACTTTAAGAAAATTCTAAATCATATTACTAATATAATTGTTCGGAATCATTTAGATGTCAAAATTAAATCATATGGTACTCAAATCTGATATTATATTCAATTAACCACACAAAAATACAAGAACCTTTACAAAAGACATGACTGTGATTGTCAATTTTTATAGTCAAAGTGCAATACAAGAACCAAATGTCTCATGAACATGTAAAACAAATATATATGAGATTGGAAAGAGGATGTAATTAAGATTTTCGTATCTGAACCACGTTAGTCTCATCAAACGCTACCAATTCCCACCAAACTAATTAAAAAGCTGTTAAGAAGGATAATAAGCTGTTCCAAGATTTAATTAGATATCAATTATGAAGAAATTTTCACAAATTAATTGTCACAACATTTTTGGATTGGTAAGAAAAACTACCTCATTAATTAATAATTTGCTTATAAGTTCTCAAAGGTTAATAATTTCCCTATATTCATAAGTTTAACTCTATACGTAATCAATCGTGAAAATCAATTTCGCCTAATTTGTTAAGAAAATAGCACCAGAAACAGACGGAAAACTCTCATGAGTGATGATAAAGGTAACAACTTGATTAAAAAAAAAAAACCAGAGTTTGAAGCACAACAATAATAAGTCATCTTTTTTTGGCAAAATGGATAAAATCACATCCAAAAGTAATTAGAGATGATTAACAAACCCAGATATCAAATTCCTAATATCATATTGAAAAATTTCAAAAACAAAAAATTTATTCATTAATCCCTGAACCTCCAAAAACTGAGTAAACAATACACAAACACAAATAAGCAGAGTAGTTCAAGCATGCTCCAACTTTGTGATTGCTGGTTCAATTCATCAAATCCAGATTGATAATATAATATTCAAAAAATTCAGGCATGGTACAAGAACAAAAAAAAAAAAAAAAAACCCAACTTACATCCTTGGTAATAGCCGTACTCGATCTTGTGCATCTACGTCTTCATTGGGCGGCCATCGCCGTCGCCGTTGAATCAAGGTGCTCGGATTTTGGGCTTATTTTTTAAGATTTTGGTGGGTTATTTCTCCAGCAATTTTAGGGCTTTTTGGGGCGAATTTCTAGGGTCAGCGATTTTCTAGTTTTTTCTGATGATGAGAGGGGAGAGAGAAAATAGGAAGAAGAACAGAGGTTTGAATTACCAGCGTATTTTTTGGCGAATTTTGGGATAGAATATTGCGGATGAGAGGAAAAAAAAAACCCCTAAAATTTGAATTTTTTGTTTGGTATGATATTCGGGTCCATTTTTCACCCGTGAATCCGGATACCCATTCTGGATGTTTATTAGAAAGGGTACAATAGTCTTATTAGTAGGGCATATGAATAGATTTAATATATATTGTAAAGAGTGAATTAATATGTAATATTGAGTCATATTATGACTATATATGTAAAAGACCCTACCAATATTTATTTATAACGAAAGGCGTTACACAAAATTCTTTATTCTTTGGACAACTACACACATAGCATGTAGTAATTAAGCTTACCAAACTTTCAATCATAGATCTTAAGCAAATAGCTTAAAATTTAAATTAAAAAATAAAATTAGAGCTTGTTCTGTAACGTTTATGAACTTAATTGGAATATATTCCTAAAAAGGTGAATCGTTTAATAAAAAAAATGACTTTTTTTTTTCCTTATAAACAAAAACAACGCTTTGTATGGACTTGCAATTATTAGATTATGAAAAAATTATCAAAGATCGAGATTCCTTACTTCTTTTAAAGAACGTTCACTTCTGTTCAGGATTGAACATATATAGTTCGCAAATCTGAGTTGAACAAAATTAACAAAGGCCTGAATAATAAAGGAAGATCAGATTAGAGGCAAGAAATTAATTAGTATACTAATTCCAATTTACTACGAGGCACTGCGTAAAAGAGGCTAATCCCATCGGTAAGAATAGCAAAAAAAAGCAGAGAGATATCAAGTAAGAATTATGTGAAAACATACCTGCAGTGCATATATTTATACAGCTGAGTATAATTAGACTTAAATAATACACTTGATGATCTATAGGGCTTTGTGATCTCTGCTAAAAACTGAAGAACAGTGAAACTCAGGCAAAGGTGGTTTTTTTTTTTTTTTTTTTTTTAGTATAGAAAAAAGAGTGGTCTTTAATACATCTATTATGACATGCCATATTCTTATCCTTTCTTTTCTTTTCTTTTATCTTTTTCTTATTATTTTTCCCTATAAGATTCCATTATTATTTGGCTGTCTTTAATTTGTTTGTATTGTTACTTTTTTTTTTTTAACACATGATATCGTTGAGTTGAGTGTGGTCAGTGTAGTGGGCTCAATAACGCACTTACTGGTTTTCTTGCCTTTTTAGAAAAATATATTAAAAATCGGGAAGATTTGGATTTTAGCCATTTTTAAGTTCATGTTTCAAAAATTTAGCCATAGTTTTACGAATTTAAGGAATTAGCCATTTTCATTGTGTAACAGTTTTTGTTACACGTGTAATAATTTTTGTTACCCGTGTAACAAAAATTATTACTGAGCGTAATAAAATTTGTTATACGGGTAACAAAATTTGTTACACGTGTAACAAAAATTGTTACACAACGAAAATGACTAATTCCTTAAATTCGTAAAACTATGGCTAATCCTTAAAAAAATTACCAAAAATTTGGCTAAATCCTTAAAAATCTCTGTTGTCTTTCTTTTTTCATTTTCTATGTGGTGCAATTATTGGAATCTTGGGTCATATTGTAAAATGCAAGTGTGGAAAGGAGAAGATAACAGTTCTGTCAAACGACAATAATGGTTCAAAGATGACACGAAGATAGAGAAAAAGCAGTATGGAAAACGACAACGAAAATGAAAAAAAAATGTAAATAAAATAAAATGATGACATGACTTAAGTTGAGCAACAATAATCAACTAAAAATAATAATAACACAAACACAGTGAGACAAAAATTTAAAAACTGGCATTCACAACATGATACGAAAAACGACAAAAAATAATGAATAAAAATAAACCATATTGCAAAAGTTGCATCCTCAGAACTTTACGAAATAGAAATGAGAAGTAAAGAGTACATAGATAGGGCTTGTTTTCACAATATATTTTTACACTGCACAAGACTTGTTTTGCCTTCTGTAATTTTTTTTGGTTATTCATTGTAATGTTTTTTGTTTTTATAAGTTATTATCAAATTTTGTTAAATAGGAAAGTCTTAAATTTTAATAGATGAATAGCCATTATTTTATTAATTTAAAAATATCGAAACTCATTAATTACTACCTTATATTTCTAGCAATTTAATCGAGTAATGTAACAAGTTCCATGATAATTCGTTTAATTGCCAAGAAAGCTTCCCAAGTGGTTAATTTAGTCAGAGAAACAGAGGATTCAAATGAAACTAATGAAGTCAATCCAAAATAGAGATTTTTAGCTAAATGACTTGTTTTCAGCCTTAATTTTAAAGAATTGACCTGAGTTTGTCATAATTAAGTTATTAGTCATTTTTCTTTGTCGCTTTTTTTTTAGACATTATGCATTGACTGTTTTGTCACTCGTTACGTAAGATAATAAATGTTACAGACTGTAATAATTTTTGTTACAATAGGTAACAACTTTTAATACAGACCGTCCCAGACAAAATTTGAGACATATATGTAACAAAATATCTAATTTTTATTACACATTTATCTGTGACGATTTGTATCAACATTTGTTACATATCGTAATAAATATTGTTACAATCCGTAACAATATTTGTTACAGATTGTAACAGAATTTGGGCAAACATGAGTATTTTGGGCAGTCCGGATGTATGTGAATGGACCTGGTGGCTAATAACTTAAATTTTGGATAGCTGAGGTCATTTCCTTAAAAAATATTATTTTAACAGGTCATTTTATTAATGGGCCCATCAAAATCACACCAAATAATACAATAAAAAGAGAAATCTGTATGGATTAACAATGTCAAGAACACAAGTTTCATCAATCCGAGAACCGGATACAAAACCTCAAACAAGTATTATTCAAAGAGATAATTAAATACGAGATGCAAAATTAATCGGCCACAAATGACAGTGTAATTAAACAAAAAAGTTAATTAGAGTTTCCTTTGACGTTGTAAATTAATTGACAAGTTACAAAGTTGATTTCTCGACCGAACCATAGTTATAGAGTTGGAGTCTTTAACGTGTTTTACAGGAGTTGATAATCGCGTTCTTGTGATTTATAACCCCTTGTTTGAGGAGGTCATTTTGGCCATTCCATCCTATTTTTTGAGATAGAAAAAATGGTTTGGAATGGTTTGAAAATAATTTGGAAAAATGATGTAGAATAGTTTGACTTTGCGAATTTCAAGGTAGTATAAATGGTTGAGATTTTAGATATTGTATAGGGATTTGAAAAGTTGAAAAAAATAATTAAAAAACAATAGAATGGAATGAAATGATTTGAAGGATTAGAAAAGTTGAAAAAAGTAAAAAAAAAAAAAAAAAGAGTGAAATAGAATGGGTAAAATAGGTGGGCCAAACAAGGGGTATTTTTCTCTTTCTGGAATATGGCACACCCGCCATTGAGGTACCAAATATCTTGATCTTCTTGAGTGGTCATACAAGAGTAGAACAAT
The DNA here is from genome assembly GCA_018132145.1 of Boehmeria nivea var. tenacissima. NCBI lineage: Eukaryota > Viridiplantae > Streptophyta > Magnoliopsida > Rosales > Urticaceae > Boehmeria > Boehmeria nivea. The sequence continues at coordinate 9,396,221 of CM030882.1, forward strand.
TATTCTAAGCTTCCTTGGGCATGTTATGAGAGGATGATCTGCATCTTCGCAATGACTGGATGGTCTAAACCAGCAAGCTTTGCTTTCGTGGTTGCTATTTTTGCATATATGGCATTGATTGGAATTTATGTTGTTGGCTTTTCGATTGAAGCGAGACTAATTCTCCTTCTACTGCGTGCCTTTCAATCCGCCCCTTGAATCGAAACTTAATTTGATCCTGATAATCGGGTCTTCTTGTTTTTTCTTTACTCTTGCGCATTCTATCACATTCATCTTGGGTTGTAGGGCTTGCTTCAGTGGTTCATCTGTATATCTAGCCATTCTGTTTTCATGAGCTTCAAGGGAACCCATCAGTTCATACATAGTGAGTTGGGACAAATCTTTAGATTCTTCAATGACTGTAACAACATGCTAGGTGAAACTCAGAATTTTATTAACTATATTCTTCTTTTCAACAGAATCACTATAACTTCTGATTAAATTAACAATCTCAACAACTTTTGAGAAGAAATTACATACCCTTTCAATTTCTTTCATGGACGTTGTCAAAATTTGTCCACAAAGCCCTGAGTTTGATAGCAGTGACTTTCCGAGCCTTGAAATTTTTTCCGCAGAACTTCCCAAGCATCCTTTGCCTTCTAAATGCAAAAGATTCTGTGAAATATCGACTTACTCACCCCTGCAATGCATTGGCATCTTTCTTCAAGTTCTCCTTGTATTGCTTTCTTCAATCACTTCCCAGAGATCTTGTGACTTTACTTGACTTGGAGAGTATTGGAAGAGGGTATTTGGATTTGTTGCCATTTGGAAAGAGACATAAGACAAGGGCTGTGCTCTGATACCATTGATAGATATTGGCAAAGAGACTTAAAAAGGACCAAAACAGGGGAATTGAAAACGTCTGATATATTTTTTATATTGGCTCTTATTATGGCATAATTTACAAGCAAATATAAACATCATAGATAATTATAGAACAACATTATTAAATGTGCCAAACCCATGAACTAAATATAAAAAGACAGCGCACCGATTACTCAGTTCTAGATAGCATAAAATACATGAATATTCATTAATTCCCAAAATTAACTTTTAACACATTGTTGCTCTTCTCTAAAACTCTCAATTATTCGCCAAAAGCCAAAGCAGCTTTCACAAGCTAGTTTAATTAGGACAAGGCTCCGTTTAAAAAATATATAAAACAAGATAAGCAAAAGCTTTATCAAGCAAATAACACAAAATGGGTTCAACTTACAATAGAACATATAACAAATGTTTGACGTAATAAAAGCCGATCGAGACAGTTCGATTTATCCGGTTATAGAAATTAGAAAAGAAAATATTGAGTCATAAAGATTGCAGAACTTATATAACGTGTGAATGAAGATAGAGACATTATTAGTTTAAAATTCCAACAGCTTAACGTCGTCGCAACACCCGCGCGCGCGCTCCAACAACACCCGCAACTCGCCGATGGTGTTCTGATGCGCGCTCGGTTGAGTATTTCCAAGAAGAAACTTCCACTCCAAAGCTCATAAAAAAAATTTAAATAAAAAAAAAACCAACCAAGAAGCTAAGCAGAAGCCATGAAAGTAGACCTCAAAAGATCTGCCAAAATAAGAAATATTGTGAGGGCATGAATATGATGAGACATTAAAGTAGAAAGTCCGGTAGAATTAAAATGAGACAGAAATATAGAATGAAGAAAAAAAGAATATTGGTCGTCTGTTTTTTTTATATTGGTTGAAGAGCACCCATCTATGTACAAGTTTTAAAGACAATTTTAAGCAAGTATTCAAACTTATAAAATAACGTTTAGATAATTTTCAAATGATCTAAACCTCTAAAATCACATTTACATAAAATTTACAGAAAATTAAATAGCAGGTTTACAAATAATTACCGTATAATATATAAAGTCAAAGTTTCTAGTTGTGTAATATTTGTTTCCTAAAATTAAAGAATTCGTGACTAATTGAATTCAACAATATTAACCTCAAATAAAATTGTCAAAAAATGAAGGAAAGATTTGGTTTTAAGTCATTTTTAGGCTCATGTTTAAAGAATTTAGTTATAGTTTCACAAAATTAAGAAATTTTTTATTTTCATCGTGTAACAAAATTTGACATACACGTACCAAATTTTGATACGCGTATAATAAAATTTGATACACGTGTAATAATTTTTGATACTCGTGTAATAAATTTTGATACATGTGTAACAAATTTTGTTACAAGATGAAAATGACAAATTTCTTAATTTCATGAACATGTGGCTAATCCTTACAACAAAAAATTTGGCTAAATCCTTAAAATCTCAAAAATGAAACCTATCCAGTGGCAGACAAACTCACTGGACAATATGTAGGGCACTAGTTGTCTTCATCGGCTGAATCACTTGATTCTGTGCTCGCATGATCAATATCTGCTTCTCTCGCATGGTGTAAGAACTTCAATGCTGCTCTTTGTACTCTCGACATTACCCGAAACTTTTCCCTCTTACACGACTTCGCCCACATCTCTTTTGGTAGCCACCAAAATAAATAAATAAAGAACAAATAGGAATTTTTTCAATAAAACAATGTTGGAGCTTTTCATGATCGTTACACTAGAATGTCTTAAAAATGAAAGGAAAAATTCTTTTTGAAAAAAAAATCAAAAGTCTTAAAATGGCTTTCATTTCTCTAGTCTTTTGTTTTATGTTTTTTTTTGTACCCGAGATATCCAACTGTAATGGAAATATTTTATTTCGAACCAATTGATCCTCATTTTCTATGAAGTAATATGCTCGAAGAAATATAATGTTAAATCTTTTTGTCTGAGAAGATTTGATACACTGTTAACGAGAATTGACATAAGTTTTAAATCTAATTTTTGAATTAGTTTCATAGATTTTTACTAGTATATATTATATTTTTTGTTAATTTTTCTCTTTCCACATTTAAACTAAGCTAAAAAATCTAGCTTGATATTTAGGTATTATTTCCACCAGATATTTATGTCCATAAAAATAATTTTAACGATCAAAATATATGTTTATAGAAACCATTAATATTAAATTTTATGACATATTATAGTGAATATCCAATTTTATATCCAATTTTTAAACTTAATTTAAATAAATACTCAATTTTTTGAAAAATACAACAAAATATCTAATTTTTAAATAAATAGCCATTTTTTTATATATATTTTTAAAAATTAGCCTATGTTTGCTTTTATTAACAAAATAGCCATACATTTGTGTTTATATTTTTGAGACTGCAGTCATGAATTTTTTGAATTCTATTTTTTTGTTTGTTGCAGACAATTTTGTCTAAAATTTTGTGTCTCTAGTCATGAAATTTGTGACTTCTTTGGTTGCATATTTTTTTGCTATTTATAAGATATTTTTTATTTAGTAATAAGTTTTATGAAATTAGTTGTATAGGCAATCATTTATTTGTGACTTGGTTATTTTGTTAATAGATGTTTAAATTTTTTATTGTGTTTATTTCAAATTTTCTGAAATTTTGTGACTATAGTCACAAATTTCATGATTGTGTATTTTATTTATTTAGTCACAAATTTTATTTCTTTAGTCATGGATTTTTAGATGTTGACCTGACGGCTATTTTGCTAATATTTCAAAACGTGGGCTATATCTTTAAAACATAGATTGCAAAATGGCTAAATCCTTAACTGACCGTTGATTTAATTACTTACAAAGTGATGATAGGTGGTAACTAACTTAATTACCGAAAACATGTGCAAGTAATTAATGAATTGAGTAATTACTCAATTACTTAGAAACTATGGGTATTTATTTTTATTGTTATATAATTTTTAGGTATTTTCCTATTTCACTCTTAATTTATTTTGGTATTGATATAATATTATCTCCTTTTGTTTGTTTATATTATTTTTTGGGATAAATTTTAAGTGATCTTGACCAGACTCTTTCCATCGTCAACAATAGACATGTATGCGTGTTTGGAGTGGTAAATATTTGTATGATAATGATTCATCATTATTGCGGTTATTCTCTTTTTTATACAGTTGCACCGTTTTGTTTGACTCTCTCCAGTAAAAGAAAACAACATAAACATAGAACTATATATTAAGGCTCCTATATATAGAGTTAGCTTAGCATCAGATATAACATGTAGTAGAAGATAGAGAAGTTACCAGTTTTCTCAATCGCATCCTTAGCACTAGGATGATCCCACTCCAATGATTGCCAAGTTCTAATGTCGATGTCGATGTCCTGAAGAGAAGAGGGATATGGTTCTCTGTCGAGGAGAGGGATCTTTTTTATCTTTGGACAATCTATTACTGTAATTTCTTTCAAGGAATCAGCAATGAATGGAATGCTCCTTAATTTCGGCAGGTTCTGTAGAATTATTTGCCTCAGTTTAGGTAGACTTATGGTATTTGCGCTGACCCGATGATCGGATTCAGATGCTTCGTCTTCTCCTACCTGACCATTTTTAGAGGACGTACTCGACATTATGTCCTCCAACTCTACACAATGCTTTTTAAGAGAGGAAAAGGAGCCAAATGGTAGTGAGGATGATGCTCTTTCCATATTGACCAATCCACATAGATCCCTCAAGTCCGAAAGCACCAACCTCACGAGCCTTTGAAGCAGGGGAAAGATGATGGGCGAACATTGGAATAGATGCTCTATGCCGTCACAGTCTTTGATGTCGATTTCCACCAAGGTAGTTGCATGTTCGAAAGACATGAGGTGACACAAACTACTACTTGCATTGAATTTGCATTGCTGAAAACGAAGGGCCTCAATATTTTTTGGGATCAGCAATGGGAAACAATCTTTACTTTCTACTTCACTACCATATCTAAATAGTAGTTTTTGTCTACTACACTTAAACAAAAATTGGAGTTTTTGTCTATTTGGTACATGATAATCCATCATTTCATGTATCACAACAAACATAAGGTTGGTGAGCCCTCCGTCTCCCTTCTCTACGGATCTAAGAAATGCGTTAAAACCGTTGAGATCCAAAACAGCTTCAAAGGTCTCCAACTTTCTAAGATTGGATAACTCATCAGCTGTCAATGTTGGTTTGAATGAAGGGATAAATGAGAGGTAGCGGAGTTTCATTAGGTTGCAAAAAACACCATCAGGTATCAACTTTAATTTAGTCTCGCTTAAATTAAGGTACGCCAAATTGATCAAGATCTCCACACCTTTGGGTAATTCTGTGATTCCTGTTCTATATAAATCCAACCTCCTCATATTGCTCAACTTTGCTAAAGATGGCACGTGGATCAACTTTGTGCATTCTCTAAGCAACAATACAGAAAGATTCACCAAGTCAGAAACAGATTCTGGAAGATTAGTCATCGTAGTGTAGGACAAATCAAGAACACTGAGCCGCTTCATATGAAGAAAGAAGTCGTTAGGAATAATAACCTCAACAAGATGGTTTGTACTGAGAAACAATGTCGAAATTCTAGGGCACATTGGAGGTTTTGTGCTTGAAGGAACAATGATGGGTCCTATCAATGAAACTTTCTCAATATCCGCTTTCCAACTTTCTTCATTAGGTATGGGTTCCCGTTCCCCGCTCATCCTTACCAAGTATCGAGAAGGATTCTCACGCATAATTTGTATCGCCATGTCCCTTATCAAATCATGCATCTTCACACATGCTTCCTTTTCTTCATTAACTGTGTCATTTAGTAAACAAACACGTACAAGTTCATTCAGCATAAAATGTCCCTTATCTATCTGATATTGCCTCGTCTTAATGTCTTCAACTATCCCATCTGCTATCAATTGGTCTACCAATAAATTCCTTTCAATGGGATAGTCTTCAGGGTATAGTGCACAGTACAAAAGACAATCTTTCAGCTTTTTATCCTCCAACCAATCGTAACTGAGTCTCAAATTCCTCATTACTTCATTCGATATTGACGCCGTAGCATCCTTTAGTTCTTCTAATGCAAACTCCCAGTCGTGAGGATCAGTTTTTTTTCTTAAACTTCCTGCTACTACGACAATTGCGAGTGGTAAACGTGCACATTCTCTAGCAACCTGCTCTACCAGTTTTTCCAATCTTGGGTTGGATGAAACATCACGACCAACCTTTTCGATGAATAAGTCTAACGCTTCTTTTTCCGATAGAGGATTCATTTCAATCTCCGAATCACAATTGATCATGCGACACACGCTGAGAGATCTTGTCGTCAAGACCAATTTGCATCCACTTATAGGAGAAGGATCGGGGATTCCCACCTTCTTAAGAGTATCATGCTCCACTTTCCACAAGTCATCTAGGATGAGCACATACCTCTTGCTCTTTGCAAACCCTTTACGTAACTCTTCTGCCCGTATTTCTTCATCATCAACTTTTGAAATATCCAACTCTAACTTGTGCGCAATTTTATCTTGCAAAGCCCTAACGGTGGAATCATTTGACACAGTTACCCACATCACCTTGTCGAACGTATCCTTTTCTTGTAACAAACGGTTGTTGATATGTTCGAGGGCGGTTGTTTTGCCAACACCTCCCATGCCATAAACCCCAATTTTTGTAATTTTGTCATCCAGCAAGTACCCCCATATCTCCTCCCATTTTTTTCGAAAAGTAGTGCCTCCTTCCACTGTGGCTACAATTGGCATCACATTTCCGCGTTGTTGAAGTCGTTTGACGAGCTCGTCTTCAGAAAATACACCTTCTTGATAAAGCTCATCAACCTTTACATTCTTTTCAACAATTTTTCTCCCAAGACTAGCACGAGAAAAGAACTTCACATCTCTTACTTCTCTCTCGATATCTTCGAATTCCTGACAAATCTTTTCCGCGCGGTCCAGCCAATCTTTAACTTCCTCTTCCACCTCTGTCTCTCTTGGCACGACTTTTAAGTCCAATTTTGCCTCAATGTTTCTCTTTCGACACTTCAATTTGTCCAATGTTTCTCTAAGAGCTTCTTTGTTTTTGTTCAAATCCTTATGATATTCCCAACGCTTAGCAATGTGTGGTGATACACATTCTACGAGTGGGACAAGTATTCCTAAAATCTCCATTTATAATGCACTTCAGTCCCTACAATAAATATAAAGTTGGAATCTGAGGATTTTATCAAGCACGAACGCATATATATGATTTATCCTGAAGATTTTATAAAATTATCAATCATATTCCCTATATTGTTCCTCCCCACATTATATATTCTAATTGGAGAAAAATAAAATAATCCCTCCCGTCCATTTATTTGAAACACCCGAACTTCCCCTTAGTTTTTCAAAACACGAAAAATAATCCTAGCTACATCTTTGAATACTACCAAAGATATCATTTTTGTTAACTGTGTGGGCCAAATGATGTAAAATTTTCAAAAATGACTTTATTCAAGTCAGTTATGAAAATTTTCACCCTTAAGTCAATAGAAGATATATTTTTCGTTAGTTGAAATATTTCCCTCTTCTAATTTTTACGCGAACATACTTTTGTTTAAAAGCTTCACCATTACTCGGTATAATTTTTAGGTTCTAACTTATTTTATTTATTTTAAATCAATTCGTTTATACCTCTATCAAAAAGTACATCTCTTGAATCTTTTTTTCCCTCTTTCTGTCCATTTATAAATATGCGTCCAGATGCTTAAATTTCAAAACATTGTTGGTTACAAAAATTTCTACAATATTAGCTCACGTTTTGAAATATTAGCAAAACAACCATTAGGTTAATATCTAAAAATCTATGACTAAATAAATAAAATTTGTGACTAAATAAATAAAATACATAGTCATAAAATTTGTGACTATAGTCACAAATTTCAGAAAATTTAAAATAAACACAATAAAAAAACTAAACATCAATTAACAAAAATAACCAACACACAAATAAATTATTGCCTATAAAACCAATTTCACAAAACTTATTACTAAATAAAATAATATCTTATAAATAGCAAAAAAACATACAGCTAAAGAAGTCACAATTTTCATGACTAGAGACACAAAATTTTAGACAATATTATCTGCAACAAAAAATAAAAACAGAATTAAAAAAAAAACTAATGATTGTAGTCTCAAAAATCTAGGGACGAATGTTTAGCAATTTTACTAATAAAAATAAACATAGGCTGATTGTTAAAAACAAACATGAATATATGGCTATTTATTATAAAAATCGTATATAAATCGGGAGGAAAAAGTTCTATGCTATTTTATCACAGATTGATATTTCTTACTTCTATGCAAGAACTTCGACTTCTCTTGAAGGTTAAATATCAAAGTGTAGATATCGCCGAATAATGATCATTTAATTCTGAGTCACTGCACATGGTATAGGCTAATATCCATATTAGTTATAAGAAACAAAACAGATGTCAACTAAGCAAAGAAAGAGGAATTTATGTACCTTTAGCAAAAAATAAAATAAATTAAACAGTAACATCCTTTTAGTTTTGAGGCACTGCGTGAAGTATAGGCTAAATAAGAATGGATGGTAAATTTTTTTTTTTTTTTTTGTCTTTTTCATTGCACATAATGTCTTTTTACTCATTAGTTTTGACGAGATGTAAGACAAATGATAATTTTGGACCTAATTTAACAATTGAGAGACTATTTAAAAATTATAAAATTACAAAGACGAAATTAGAATTTTAGCAAAACTTGAAAATTATTTAAAAATTCTTGCAAATAATTAGACTTCTTTATACCAATTCCAATATTTATTTATAACGAAAAGCGTTACACAAAATTCTTTATTCGTTGGACAATTACACACATAGCATTTAGTTATCAAGTTCACCAAACTTTCAATCATAAATCTTAAGCATATAGCTTAAAATCTAAATTAAAAAAAGATATTCAGAGCTTGTTCAGTAAGGTTTGTGCCTTTTGTTCTTATCAACAAGAACAACGTTTAGATTATGAAAAAATTTATCAAAGATCGAAATTCCTTACTTCTTTTGAGGAACGTTCACGTCTCTTCAGGATTGAACATAGATGCAAATCTGAGTTGAACAAAATTATAAAGAAATTAGTATACTTCCATTTTACTCCGAGGAGCTGCGTAAAATAGGCTAATCCAATCGGTAACAATTAATAGGAAAAATAAAAATAAAAAGAGCAGAGGGATATACAGCTGAGTATATTGATGATCTATGGAGCTTTGTGATCTCTGCTAAAAACTGAAGAACAGTGAAACTCAGGCAAAGTCTCTTTTTTTTTTTAGGATAGAAAAAGAGTGGTTAAAGACTTCATCGATTATAACATGCCATCTAATCCCTTCTTTTTCTTTTGGACAAATTTTACGTTTGTCCCCTGAATTTTGGGGTCAGTTTCACTATGCCCCTTAAACTTCAAAACATTAGATCCGTTCCCCTTGATCTTTGAAATTTCGTAAAAATGCCCCCTCCGTTAAATATTTAACGAAAAATGCCTTAAATTCATGTTTTAAGGTGCTTTGAGGTTAAAAAAAATATTAAAATTAATGTTTAATCTTTAAATTATTGTGGGGTAGTTATATTTTAATAATTTTAATAATATTTATATACAAAATTTATAACTAAATTCATATTTATATGCAAAATATCATATCTTAATTTTTTTGAGAGAGAAAAAGTATGAATTTAATTATAAATTTTGCATATAAATATTATTAAAATATAATTACCACACACTAATTTAAGGATAAAATAATAATTTTAGCCTTTTTACCAACTTTAAAACACCTTAAAATACAAATTTAAGGCATTTTCCGTTAAATATTTGACGGAAGGGGCAAGTTTATAAAATTTCAAAGATGGAGGGGAACGGATCTAACGTTTTGAAGTTTAGGGGGCATAGTGAAACTGACCCCAAAGTTCAGGGGGCAAACGTAAAATTAATCCTTTTCTTTTCTTTTTCCTTTTCTTATTATTTTTTCCTATGAGATTCCAATGTTGTTAGGTTGTCTTTTCTTAAATTTTTTATTTTTAAACATCATATCATTGAGTGTGGTTAGTGGTGTGGGCTCAATAACGCACCTACTAGTTTCCTTTCTTTCTTTTCTTTTTTTTTTTTGTAAAATTATTTAATATTATCTCTGTTATCTTTTTTTTTTTTTAATATTCTAAGTGGTGCAATTATTGGAATCTTTGGTGCATTGTATGCTGACCATATTGTAAAATGCAAGTGTGGAAAGGAGAAGGTACAATTATGTCAAACGACAATAATAAGTCAAAAATGACAGGAAGTTAGAAAAAAGCAGACTGAAAAACGACAGCGAAAATGAAAAAAAAAATTAAATAAAATTAAAGAGATAATTAAACACAAGATGCAGAATTAATAGGACACAAATGATCTTACCTCATGAGCCTTCGAAGCAGAGGAAAGATGCTGGGCGAAGAATGAAATAGATGCTCTATGACTTCGCAGTTGATGATTCGAAACTCAATCAAATTAGTTGCGTAGTCTGAGAGATGTGAGCGAACACACAAACAAACTGTTGACATCGACTCTGCAACTCTAAATCAAAAGTTGCTCGATATTTTTAGGGAGCAGCAATTGGAAACTATAACCTTAAGGTGCATTTTCACGTATAATGCCGCGATGACAAAAGAGTATGACATCATGACTAGATTGGGCAAAACTTTTCGATACACTAAAAACAGTAGGTTCGTAATTCCTTTTTGAAAGAACCGTTTTGTTAGACGGTGTTCTTTGTTAATGTCAGAGACACCAATAAAGAACACAGGGTGATATAAAACCGAGATAAACAACACAGGGTGCAGAATAATAAATGAGCAGAATAATAAAATGACACGGGAGAATTGGTTACGCAGTTCGGCAACGCCTACGTCTGCGGGGCCACGCCCAGATGTAAAAGATCCACTAGAAATGTCCAAACAAGGACTCACGGACTTATACAAGATTGGAATCCCTCCACTCTCTTCCGCCGTTCTCCCTTTTGACCTAGTGATCTACCCTTGACGAGCTCCCCTCGTCCTACACAAACACACTCCCGTGTGACACCAGGTTTATACAGTTTACAGTTGAGTAACACCCATAAAGAACACCCTCACCGAATACACTCTTCTTTCTCACAAGAAGGAATACATGAACAGCTCTCTCTCTCTCTCACTCTTTCTCTCTCAAACCAGAAAGCTTACGAATTACAAAGTAAGTGCGTGAATCAAAATGACTCCAACTTTGAGAATAAAAAGATCAAGCCAAGAGAGGTATTTCCATAAACATCACACATTAATTATCCAATTAAATGTGTGATATTATCTTCATTACTTCGGAGAATATTTCTTCATAAAGTGAGAATATCAGCAAAGATCGACATGAGCTGTAGAGATGAACATCAGAAGCTTGGTCAAACAATCTTCTAGAAACTTTCCTTTCTCGTACGTCAGACCGGGTGTTTCTAACACCAAGACAGGGTGTTTCAAACCTGTCTGTGAGTAACACCCTCAAGAACACCCATGCCGAAAACTCTCAAAAAGAAGATCAAACCAAATCTCCAATAAATGCCGAATATTACCATTCCATACAAAGAGAGATCAAATAATTCCAGCTCTCTCAAGATCAAGACAAATCATCCAATAATAAAGCCAAATTAATCAAGCATTAAAAGCATAATATTGGGTAATTAATTTGCAAACAAAATGCCAATAATAGAAACACTAACAATCTCCCCCTTTGGCATTTTTGTTTGGCAAAATCCCATTGAAGAAGATTATCCAATAACAAGCTGTCTATAGTCTTCAGCAACTAAACGAATCAAATGAAAAGTTGAAACACCAGGTGAAGTAACACCTTGATAAGAACCAGAGTCTTGAAGCGGAAGCAAAATAACAGAAAGTTTCAAACTACTACTCCCCCTTTTTGCCAATCAAAAAGACAAAGACAAAAAGTAGAAAGTAGAAAATGACCAGACAGCTTAAATGCTTGATTTGTCCACAAGAGCTGGATCTTCATCATCAGCAGCAGCAGTAGAAGTGGAAGCAGGATCCTGAGCAGCAGAAGAATCTGGAACACCGGGATGAACACTTGTAGAAACACCACCAGATCCAGGAGGAAGAGACGACGAGGAGGCACCATCGGACTCCAGCTTGCGGATGAAAACAATAGTCTCCTTCTTCCTTACTGCAATACTCCTCTCCTGAGCCTCAAGAAATGCCAGATCAGCCTTAAGAAACCTCAGAGTAACAGCACGATCATCCTGTGACATGGGTGTTGCAACACCCTTAGAAACACTGGGGATGTCAGGAAACAGCAACTCCCCCTGAATATCCTGAACATGATGACCCTGAAACAGCTTCTTGCTGATGGAGAAGTCCTCAACATCCTTCTCAAGCTTTTCTCCTGCACGAACCACATCTACATTCTGACTAGCCATGATCCCAAAAATCAGAGAGGGATAACCAACAGAAAGATTTGCAGAGGAGCACTCAGCATGGCGAGCAATTTGGTTGAAGATGAGTTTCCCAAGGTTGAAGGGAACACCCGTTCCAATCTTGAACAACAGAACAGCAACCGACTTAAGAACCCCGGTCCTGTGATTGCTCGGAAGCCAGTTGGTGACAAGCAGCTTATGCAGAATAGCATACTTGGACGTCAGCTTGGAGGCAGGGAAAGACTTGTTCTTGCCCCAGGTGGTATTGACACCTCCTGTCAGAGTGTTGATGATCTCGTCATAGTCCGGAATGAACATGGCCTCCTTAATATTACCACGACCGAGATACTCATTAATAACTGCAGGAGTAAACTCAAAGAAAACCTCTCGGACAAATGCTTTCCCATAATCATCAGCATGTGGATCAAACATATCCTTGATCAAATTCACATAGAATTCCAAAACAATCTCTGTGACATATGGTGCAAGATCAGAAACAGACCGATACAAGTGCTGCTCCTTCAACAAATCTACTATACCCGACTTCTCAAAGAAATCCGAATCAACAGACCGCTCAGCAATGAAATTGCGGTAACAAACATCATCCCAGAATTTTTTAAGACCCTCAAAACGGAGAACAATGGGTTGAACAGAACCTGGATCAGATGGAGACTCTGAGGATGGATCAAGACTCCCCCTGACTTTGATGTTCTTCCGTTTGGCAGAACTGCTTTTAGCAGCACCAGGGCTAACACGAGCCTTCCCTTTAGACACCTGCTTCTGCTTCTTTGGAGGAGGAGTATCTTCTTCAGATGCTAGACCAGCATCGATTTCAGCATCATCCTCTGAATTCCATACTTCATCTTCAGACTCCACATCAACAATCCTCACCCTCTTTTTACCTTTCTCCTTAGAGGCTGAGGCAGAAGCCGTTTGACGAGATGACCTTCGAGGTACCCCTGGGGGAAACCGATCGGTGAAATGAGGACCCCGAGCAGAGGATGGAGCAGGCACAGCAGGAGGACTCTCAGAGGGAGGAACAGCAGGCTCATCTTCCGGTGTTGGAACACCAGATGCAACAACCTCCTCAACAACAGTGTCAACTTCAACATTCACAGAAGGGGGAACAACGGCTTCACTAGCCGGTGTAGGAACTCCAGGGATGACATCTTTTTCAACAGTAATACCAGCAGTAACAGTCACAGAGGGAGGAAATGCAGACTGACCTGAACGAGGAGTATTACCCTCGGAATGGATGGAGGTAGAGATAGCATCTGAATAGAGGGAATGAGATTCCTCAGACTGAGCTCTGGGGATATCTAACCCAGGTGTTGCAGACCCAGTAGCAGGAACACCTTCGTCTTCTCCAACAGGCTCTTCTTGGCGCGAAGAGCGATTCAAAACATCATGGAGACGAGCAACAACTTCAGGCGGTTCGAAAAGAACTATCTCCTTACAGACATTGACGGAGATTGGATCAGCCTGGATGGGAACCGGAGGGTCAGAAGAACCCTCATCCTTCTTTGTGGATTTCTTCTTGGCCGGAACCTTCTTCACCGGTGGAGCCTTCTTTGCGACTGCTTTCTTTGCCGGAGCTTTCTTCGCCGGAGCTTTCTTTTTCGGCGGAGATTTCTTCGAACCAGACCCACTGCCTCCTGCAGTTTTCACCATCTTCACCGAGAAAAAAAAATATCCTCACAGAAAAATACCAGACCAAAAACACACAGCCACCAAAATAAACCCAAAACTTCAAGTACCACCACTCTTTAACAATGGCGACCACAAGAAAAAAAATCCTCTCACCAAAACCCCAGACGAAGAACACCCAAGAACCCAAAAGTACAACCCACTCCGAAAAAGAAAAGAGAGAAAAATAAACTTCTCAAAATCCAACCTTACCACTTAATCACGAAGAATCGACACAGAATCGAAAAGGAAGGTCAATGAAGGAGTGGGGTCGAGAATCGTGGGTCACGATCGAAAAGGGAAAAAAGAAAATCCCAAATTTTTCGGAAGGAATGGGTGTAAAAGGAAAACTCCCAAACACCACCTTTAAGGCTTGTCGAGGAAGACAATCCGGGGAAAGACTATGGTGGTACACACAGAAAATACAGCACCTGTACCTCTTTTTTTTTTTTTTTTTTTTTTTTTTTTTTTTTTTTTTTACAAACGATATCAAGAGAACTTAAACGATACATAGTCCAATTTCGGACCGTAACTCCTCAAACCTCTTGTGATCAAGGCCTTTGGTGAAGATATCAGCTAGCTGCTTCTCAGTGCTCACATGTTCCAAGCTGATGATCTTTTCTTCAACAAGTTCTCTGATAAAATGGTGCCGGATGTCTATGTGTTTGGTACGAGAATGCTGCACCGGGTTCTTGGAGATGTTTATAGCACTGGTGTTATCACAGTACAGTGTTAAAACACCCTGTGTGACACCATAATCTTCTAACATCTGCTTCATCCATATCAACTGAGTACAAGAGCTTCCTGCAGCAATATATTCCGCCTCGGCGGTGGAGAGAGAGATAGAATTTTGTTTCTTACTGAACCAGGATACAAGATTGTTTCCTAGAAAGAAACATCCGCCAGATGTGCTTTTCCGATCCTCAGCATTACCAGCCCAGTCCGCATCACAAAATCCAACAAGACTAGGGTTAGTATCAAAAGAATACCAAATACCAAAGTCAATGGTACCACTTACATATTTGATTATCCTTTTGACTGCTGCTAGGTGGCTCTCCTTAGGGTTTGCTTGGAACCGCGCACACACACCTACACTGTAGCAAAGATCAGGACGGCTAGCAGTGAGGTAAAGTAGACTTCCAATCATACTCCTGTAAAGACTTTGATCAACCGAGACACCATTCTCATCCTTTGTAAGCCGGGTGTGAGTACCAATGGGTGTTCGTTTGTGTTGAGCACCCTGCAAACCAAATTTCTTCACCAGATTCTTGGCGTACTTGCTTTGAGAGATAAAGATACCATCCTTGGACTGCTTGACTTGTAATCCAAGAAAGTAGGTAAGCTCACCTACCATGCTCATCTCGAATTCTGTCTTCATTTGTTCAACAAATTCCTCCACCAAGTGTTGTGACACCGATCCAAACACAATATCATCAACATATATTTGAGCAATAATGATGTCGGATTTTACCTTCTTGATGAATAAGGTTTTATCTGCTCCCCCTCGACTGTAGCCATGATTTAGAAGGAATTCCGTCAATCTTTCATACCAAGCACGTGGGGCTTGCTTCAATCCATAGAGGGCCTTCTTCAACCGATACACATGATCCGGGTGTTGTGGATCCTCGAAGCCTTTTGGTTGAGCAACGTACACCTCTTCATTAAGAATGCCATTTAAGAAAGCACTCTTCACGTCCATCTGAAATAACTTGAATCTGAGAGTACATGAAACAGCAAGTAATAGTCTAATAGATTCAAGTCTTGCAACAGGCGCAAATGTTTCATCAAAATCAATGCCCTCTATTTGAGTATACCCCTGTGCTACCAGCCTTGCTTTGTTGCGTGTAATGTTACCTTTTTCATCTGTCTTGTTCTTGAAAATCCACTTGGTTCCGATAACATTGGCATCACTTGGTCTTGGAACCAAGTCCCAAACGTCATTTCGCTCGAATTGCCCGAGCTCTTCTTGCATGGCTGAGATCCATAGCTCGTCCTCCAAAGCTTCTTTCACATTCTTTGGTTCCATAGTAGAGGTGAAACAGACATTTCCAATCATCTCTCGATAATTTACTCTAGGCTTTCCTCTGGTACGAACACCATCATCAACACTTCCAATCACATCTTCAGAAGAGTGATTCTTTTGAACTCTTCTTGATGGCCTTTTTGGTAGTTGCTCAGCATCATCGCCTTGATGTTCTTCAATCTCAGTGTTAGTAACACTGTCTGAGACACCTTCTGTAGCTGGAGCAGTGTTAGGAACACCAGTGGTAACACCTTCAGAAACTTCTTCACTTCTGAAATCTTCATTTTCTCCACCATCGACCTTTATGATATCTTCACCTGTATCATTAACAACAACATTAGCAGACTCCATAACAGTCTTCGTTCGTTTGTTGTAAACCCGATAAGCACGGCTGTTGATGGAGTATCCAAGAAACACCCCTTCGTCACTTTTTGAATCAAGCTTGCTCCTGTATTCTCTGTCATTCAGAATATAACAAGTGCTTCCAAAAACATGAAAGTTCTGCACAGTAGGTTTCCTCCCTTTCCAGATTTCATAAGGTGTCATGTTTGTTCCTGGCCTCAGGTACACCCGGTTGATGGTATAACACGCGGTGTTCATGGCTTCTCCCCAGAATCTGTGTGAAACACCCTGGGCAATTAGCATAACTCGAGCCATTTCTTGAATTGTCCTGTTCTTCCTCTCAACAACACCATTCTGCTGTGGAGTTATAGGAGCTGAGAACTCATGGGCTATCCCATGCTTATCACAGTATTCTGCAAAAATAACATTCTCGAATTCCCTACCATGGTCACTTCGAATTCGTATGATCTTCCCAATGTTGCATTCCTTCTCTGTCTTGAGTTTGGAACACAACCTTTTGAAAGCATCGAAGGTATCTGATTTTTCACGTAAAAAGTGTACCCATGAGTAACGAGAAAAATCATCTACACAGACAAAAACATACCTCTTCCCTCCAATGCTTTCAACTTGCATGGGCCCCATAAGATCCATGTGCAAGAGTTCAAGAACTCGTGTTGTAACCAGGTGTTGTAACACCTTATGAGACACCTTAACTTGCTTTCCTTCAAGACATGGTCCACAAAATCCAGATGAATTGGATTTCAGACTTGGAATGCCACGGATTGCATCAACAGAGATAGCTTTCTTCATTCCTCTATAGTTCATATGCCCAAGCCTTCGATGCCATAATTCTGCTTCATCTGCTACAACCTTAAGACAAGTTATAGGGGTAGTGAGAAGGTAACAATTATCGGTAGATCTAACACCCTCCATGACACAGGTGTTTGATTCATCAATCACCAAACACTTGTTTTTGTTGAAGCTTACAAACAGTTCCTGATCACACAGTTGGCTAATACTGATGAGATTTGCTTTCAATCCTTCAACAAGCCAAACATCAGTTAGTTTTGGTAAACCAGGAACATTGAGAGTACCCTTACCAACCACATTTGCTGAAACACCATCTCCAAATGTAACCCGCTGTCTTTGAACACTTGGTTGAACATCCACCAGAAACGCCTTCTCACCAGTCATATGCCTGGAACACCCGCTGTCAAAATACCAAGAATGCTCTGCAGACGCCTTGAGAGATGAGAACACAACATTGCATCTAGCTTCAGTCTTCCTAATCCATACTTGCTTGCCGCGGTTTGGGGCTGAAGCTCTCTCCTTATCAGCTCTCCTTAAATCTGCAAAATATTGATAGCAACGAGGTCGAATATGACCTATTTTGTTACAGTAGTGACATACAGGAATCCTCCTCCTGCTTCTCTTTTGGTTCGAATCTGTAGGAAGTCTTCTGGTGTGAGTGACACCCGACTGAGTAACAGCCGGTGTTCTGACGAGTGTTCCAACAGTGGCTTTCTGCTTCAGATCATCATGAATTTTTACTCCACAGGCACTAGCTTTGACAAAAGTAGTTTGAGAACCTCCTGAATTTCCAGTATATCCCAAGCCAACATGTGTCTTATCTGTTCTTCCTGCATTTAGAATATCATCAAGACTAGAAGAACCAGAATTTAACATTTTTACCGATTTCTTCATGCCTTCTAATTCCATAGTGAGGGAAGCAACACTTGTTTGGCTCTCCATCAGTTTGTTTTCAAGATCTGAGATAGTACTTTTCAGGTTGTTCTTCTCAATATTGCATTGAATAATCTGCCCAGTGAGCTTCTCATTGGCTTTCGTCGCTTCACTCCATTTTCTGTGCATCAAATGGTAGGATTGAATAAGGGCTTCTTCAGAGAGTCCTTCATCGTCACTGCTTTCGTACACCAGTGTCTTAGCACCTCCTGAAACACCAGAGGCAGCAACTGAGGAATCACCAGTTTCTGCAACACCTGCATTATCAGTTCTAGAGGCAAATGCAGTGAAGTTGACTTCATCTTCCTTGCTATAGTCAGAGTCTCCGTCACTCCATGTGGCATTCAATGACTTGTTCTTCTTCTTGATGGTGTTGGCACATTCGGACTGGATGTGTCCGAATCCTTCACACTCCCTGCATTGGATGCCTTTGTTCTTCTGATTGTAATCAGAACTGTTGACTCCACCAGGTTTGTTTCGTGAACCTGAACCTGCATTAGTATTATTATTATAACTAGTATTGGTGTTCCTTCGTGGTGTTTGAACACCGGGTGCAGTAACTCCTGAACCTCCTCTTCTTGGACCGTTTCTGTTAAACCTGTTCATCACTCTGTTGAAATTTCTTGACAGCATGGCCATAGACTCATCTAGATCATCATCATCATGGTAGACATATTCATTTTCCTCAGCTTGTAGAGCCACTCCTTTTTCCTTCTTCTCGCCCTTTTCTTCATCTAAGTTCATCTCAAAAGTTCTGAGAGAACCAATGAGCTCTTCCAACTTCATTTTTTGGATATCCTTAGCTTCTTCTATGGCTGTAACTTTGTAGGCGAATCTTCTTGGAAGGGATCGAAGTGTTTTTCTTACAAGCTTCTCCTCCGAAAATCTCTCACCAAGAGCAAATGCCTCGTTTGCAATATCACACAAACGAGCATTAAATTCTCCGATAGTTTCTTCCTCCTTCATCCTGAGATTTTCAAAACGAGTAGTGAGGATTTGAAGCTTAGATAATCTTACAGCATGAGTACCTTCATGAGCCGTCTCCAAAATTTCCCAAGCATCCTTTGCTATTTCACAGGTAGAGATGAGTTTAAATTGATTTGCATCTACAGCATTGAAAATAGAGTTCAAAGCTTTGGAATTGTAGTTGGCAAGTTTGTCTTCATCCGCGGTCCATTCCACTTCTGGCTTCTTCACGGATTCTCCCTTATCATTGTCCTTCATAGGGTGAGTCCAACCGGTTAAGATAGCTCTCCATGCTCTTTCATCCATCGACTTGATGAAAGCCTTCATTCGTGCCTTCCAGTAGGAATAGTTTGTACCATCCAGAAGTGGTGGTCGCTGCACCGATCCTCCTTCTCTTAGGAAGTCCATCTTGACAAAACGGAGCTGAAAATACCACGGATCTCACTTAGAGTAAGTGTCCCGCTCTGATACCAATTGAAAGAACCGTTTTGTTAGACGGTGTTCTTTGTTAATGTCAGAGACACCAATAAAGAACACAGGGTGATATAAAACCGAGATAAACAACACAGGGTGCAGAATAATAAATGAGCAGAATAATAAAATGACACGGGAGAATTGGTTACGCAGTTCGGCAACGCCTACGTCTGCGGGGCCACGCCCAGATGTAAAAGATCCACTAGAAATGTCCAAACAAGGACTCACGGACTTATACAAGATTGGAATCCCTCCACTCTCTTCCGCCGTTCTCCCTTTTGACCTAGTGATCTACCCTTGACGAGCTCCCCTCGTCCTACACAAACACACTCCCGTGTGACACCAGGTTTATACAGTTTACAGTTGAGTAACACCCATAAAGAACACCCTCACCGAATACACTCTTCTTTCTCACAAGAAGGAATACATGAACAGCTCTCTCTCTCTCTCACTCTTTCTCTCTCAAACCAGAAAGCTTACGAATTACAAAGTAAGTGCGTGAATCAAAATGACTCCAACTTTGAGAATAAAAAGATCAAGCCAAGAGAGGTATTTCCATAAACATCACACATTAATTATCCAATTAAATGTGTGATATTATCTTCATTACTTCGGAGAATATTTCTTCATAAAGTGAGAATATCAGCAAAGATCGACATGAGCTGTAGAGATGAACATCAGAAGCTTGGTCAAACAATCTTCTAGAAACTTTCCTTTCTCGTACGTCAGACCGGGTGTTTCTAACACCAAGACAGGGTGTTTCAAACCTGTCTGTGAGTAACACCCTCAAGAACACCCATGCCGAAAACTCTCAAAAAGAAGATCAAACCAAATCTCCAATAAATGCCGAATATTACCATTCCATACAAAGAGAGATCAAATAATTCCAGCTCTCTCAAGATCAAGACAAATCATCCAATAATAAAGCCAAATTAATCAAGCATTAAAAGCATAATATTGGGTAATTAATTTGCAAACAAAATGCCAATAATAGAAACACTAACACTTTTCCCTCCAATGATGTGACACACATGCATGGAAATTGTAGACATTAGCCTATGTGGATACAAAAGTCTCCAACTTTCTAAGATTATCCAACTCCTCACCTCTCTAATTGCTAGTTGTTAATTGAAGGGATAATTAAGAGGTTTTGGAGATTCGTTAGCTGACACATAATCCCATTTGATATCAACTCTAATTGAGTCTCGATTAAATTAAGGTATGGAATTTCAACAATTTTGTTTCCCAACAATGAAACTTTCTCAAGATCATCACTCCAGCTTTCTTCATCCGATATGGAATATAGTCCCTCACCTGTTTTTCTATCAAACTACACCAAAACCATTGTAGTTCATCAATAATATACATAATTTAAACTTTCTCGAATTTTTATCGAAATAAAAGAACAAATATCATTCCAATAGTTATTATATGACTTATTATCGTAGGACTTGAAGCAAATAGCTCAAAAGTGAAAAGGAAGCACTCAAGTTTGCTTATTCCTGAAACATCCTCCTGAATCTTTGCCCGATGTTGAAAATTGCGATATTTGCAAAATCTGTTTTCATGAACTAGACCTACTCAAAGAGATCTGCCAAAACAAGAAATAATGTTAGGCATGAGAATAGCGATATAAAATTCAATAGGCATGATAACAGCTATATAGAAACACTGATAGAGCATGAATATGATGAGATGTAATGTTTCATACATATCAGTGCTCCACGTAACATTATACAATATAAATGTAATATTTCATACTATACGCGTAGCATTATACAATATAAATGTAACAATGTAAAAATTAATGTAACGAATCTAAAGTAATTATTATATTATCCTTTTATATTATGATAACACATTTTTATAATATTACATTGATACACTAATAAGTGGAACACTACAGAATGACCAAAAATAAATAAATATTGATTGTTTGTTTTGATATTATTAGTTGAAGAGTAATCATCTATGTACATGTTGAAAAGACAATTTTAAGCAAAGTATTTAAACTTCTAAAATAACATTTCTATAATTTCAAATTATCTAAACCTCTAAAATCACATTTAGAAAGAAAAAGAAAAATCTAAAATTATAGATAATTAAAATAATAGGTTTAAATAATAATCAGAGCCCTCATCAGCAGCCGCTCCAGCTCCCGCTCCCGCGCTTGCGCCCACGCTCGCTCCCACATCTCTTTTGGTAGCCACCAGAATAAATTAATTAAGAACAAATAAGAATTTATTCAATAAAAGAATGTTGGAGTTTTTCATGATCGTTGCACTAGAATTTCTTAAAAAGAAAGGAAAAATTATTTTAAAAAATCAAGAGTCTTAAAATGGATTTCCTTTCTTTAGGGGTTTTTTTTTTTAAAAGTTTTTCTACTCGAGATATCCAATTTCTAACAAATTAATCCGGATTTTTACCCATATAATATTTTTGGGTCAGTTAAGTAAATAGTCATTTTGAACTGTGCGTTTTTAAAAAATAGCCACAGTTTCAAAAAAATTAAAAACTAGCCATAAAACATGTAAGAAATTTCTAACAATAACAAAAGTACACATAAAATTACTGTCAGAAATTTCTGACACGTATTAGAAATTTTATCAGAAATTTATGACGGTGCTAGTTTTTAAATTTTTTGAAGCTATGGCTATTTTTTAAAATGATTTTGTAAACAATTGCTATTTTCTTAAAATTTCTAATATTTTTTTTTTGACTATTTTTTCTTTCCATATTTAAGTTAAGCCCAAACCTTATATGGCCCTTTGATATTTGAGTAGTATTTCCACCACCAATCCCCATATAAGTAATTTTAACCATCAAAATATATATTTGTAAAAGCCCTAAATTGAGATTTGAAAATATCAATTTATTTTGGTATAGATATAATAATCTCTCGTTCTTTCTTCTTTTTCCTTTTTTCTTATATATATATATATATATTTTTTCATAAATTTAAGTGATCATCATGTCCAGACTCTTTCCATCGTATAGACATGTATTTCTTTTTCATTCACTCATTAGGAAGGGACACAACAATAGAACATATGCAAAAAGTTTGACGTAATACATTAATAAAAGCGGATAAAGACAATTAGATTATCCGATTATCCAAATTAGATAGAAAATATAGATTCATAAAGAATGCAGAACTTATATAACGTCTGAATGAAGATAGAGACATTATTAGTTTAAAATTCACTATAGAGTCCATCCAACACCTTAACATCGTCGCGAGTCGTGATACCTGCTCCAACAACACCCGCAACTCGCTGATGGTGTTCTGATGCGCGCTTGGCTGAGTACTTGTAAGAAGAAACATCCACTCCAAAGCTCATGAAAAAAAAAATAAAAAAAAACAACAACCAAGAAGCTAGGCAGAAGCCATGAAAGTAGACCTCAAAAGATCTGCCAAAACAAGAAATATTGTGAGGCCATGAGTATGATATGAGACATTAAAGTGGAAAGTCAGGCCGATAGAATTGAAATGATCAGACAGAAATATAGAATACTGAAAAAAAGAATATTGGTCGTTTGTTTTTATATTGGTTGAAGAGCACCCATCTATGTGCAAGTTGAAAAGACAATTTTAAGCAAGGATTTAAACTTGTAAAATCACGTTTAGATAAATTTCAAATTATCTAATCCTCTAAAATCACATTCATATTAAATTTATAGAAAAATATTAAAATAGCAGGTTTACAAATAATAACAGTTAGAATATATAAAGTCAAAGTTTCTAGTTGTCTGATTTTTGTTTCCTAACATTAAAGAATTCGTGACTAATTGAATTCAACAATATTAACCTCAAATAATCTTGTCAAAAAATGAAAACTATATATGTAGTGACAGACAAACTCACTGGACAATATGTAGGGCACTAGTTGTCTTCATCGGCTGATGAATCACTTGATTCTGTGCTCGCAATCACATTATCAATATCTGCTTCTTTGGCAATTAGTGCCCTCTTCTTGAACTTCGCTATTGCCATCGCACGTGTCTGCATATCCAAACACTCCCGACTCCGTGCCCTCGCCCATGCCTGCGCCCAAACCTCTTTTGGTAGCCACCAAAATAAATAAATAAAGAACAAATAAGAATTTTTTCAATAAAACAATGTTGGATCAGTTTTTCATGATCATTACACTAGAATGTCTTTAAAAAAAAGGAAAAAATATTTTAAAAAAAATCAAAAGTCTTAAAAAATGGCTTTCCTTTCTCTAGTTTTTTGTTTTATGGTTTTTTGTACTCGAGGTATCCAACTGTGCAATAGAAATATTTTATTTTTAACCAATTGATCCGGATTTTCTATGAGGTAATATGCTCTCAAAGAAATATAATGTTAAATCTTTAATTTTGTTTGAAAAGATTTGATACATCATTAACGCTAATTGATATTAAATTTTGTATATTTAAAATTTTCAAATCTAATTTCTGAATTAGTTTCATAGATTTTACCCATATATATTATATTCTTTGTTGATTTTTCTCTATATTTAAACTTAAGATCAAATCTAGTTTGATATTTTGGTATTATTTCGGCCAGATATCTATGTTCATAAAAATAATTTGGGTCAGTTAGATAAATAGCCATTTTGAACTGTGTGTTTTCAAAAAATAGCCACAGTTTCAAAAAATTTAAAAACTAGCCATTACACACTGTAAGAAATTTCTGACAATAACAAAATTACACATAAAATGTGCTGTAAGAAATTTCTGACACGTGTCAAAAATTTCTGAAAGGGCTAGTTTTTAAATTTTTTGAAACTGCGGCTATTTTTTAAAATCATTTTGTAAACAGTGGCTATTTTCTTAAAATTCCCAAATAATTTTAACCATCAAAATATATGTTTATAGAAATCGTTAATATCAATTTATTTTGGTAAATTGATATAACAATCTCTCCTTTGTTGTTTATATTATTTTTTGGATAAATTCAAGTGATCTTGACCAGTGGTAAACATTGTATGATAATGATGATAGTGATTCATCTTTCTCTCTATAGTAAAAGAAAACACAATAAACAAAGAATTAAATATTAAAGCTCCTATACATAGAGTTAACTTAGCATTAGATATACCATGTAGTAGAAGGTAGAGAAGTTACCAGTTTTCTCAATCTCATCCTTAGCACTAGGATGATCCCACTCTAATGATTGCCAAATTTTACTGTCGAAGTCGAGGCGCTGAAGAGAAGAGGGATATGGTTCTCTGTCGAGGAGAGCGATCTTTTTTACCTTTGGACAATCTACTACTGAAATTCGTAGCAAGGAATCAGCAGTGAATGGAATGCTCTTTAATTTTGGCAGGTCCTTCAAATATATATTCCTCAGCTTAGGTAGACTTATGGTATTTGAACTGGCCCGATGATCGGATTCAGACGATTCTTCTTCTCCTTCCTGATCATTTTCAGAGGACGTTCTCGATATTATATCCTCCAACTGTGCACAATAACTAATTTCTATCTCTTCCAGTTTTGAAAATAAGGGATTACTCAGAATGAACATTTTCTTGACCTCGTGACATGAACTCAAATATAGCTTTTTAAGAGAGGAAAAGGAGCCAAGTGGTAGTGGGGATGATACTCTTTCCATATTAACCAATCCACATAGATCCCTCAAGTACGAAAGCTCCAACCTCACGAGCCTTTGAAGCAGGGGAAAGATGATGGGCGAACATTGGAATAGATGCCCTATGCCGTCACACTCTCTGATGTCAATTTCCACCAAGGTAGTTGCACGATCGAAAGACATGAGGTGACACAAACTACTACTTGCATTGAATTTGCAGTGCTGAAAATGAAGGGCCTCAATATTTTTTGGGATCAGCAATGGGAAATCACCTCTGCCTCCCACTACACTATCACATCTAATGTTGCACTTATACAAAAATACGAGTTTTTGTCTATTTGGTATATAATAATTCATCACCTCAGGAACCACAACAAACCTCGGGTTGGTGAGCCCTCTGTCTCCTTTCTCCATAGATCTAAGAAATGCATTAAATCCGTTGAGATCCAAAGCGGCTTCAAAGGTATCCAATTTTCTTAGATTGGATAACTCATCAGCTGTCAATGTTGGTTTAAATGAAGGGATAAATGAGAGGTAGTGGAGATTCACTAGCTTGCATAATACCCCATCAGGTATCAACTTTAATTCAGTCTCGCTTAAATTAAGGTATGTCAAATTGATCAGCATCTCCATACCTTTGGGAAATTCTGTGATTCCTGTACGGTATAAATCCAACCTCCTCATATTGCTCAACTTTGCTAAAGACGGCACGTGGATCAACTTTGTGCATTCTCTAAGCAATAATACCGAAAGATTCATCATGTTGGCAACAGATTCTGGAAGATTAACAATACTAGTGTGGGACAAATCAAGAACACTGAGCCGCTTCATTTGAAGAAAGAAGTCGTTAGGAATAATAATCTTGAAGAGAAAGTCTATATTGAGAAACAACGTCGAAATTCTTGGGCACATTGTGGGCTTTGTGCTTGAAGGAACAATGAAGTATCCTAATAATGAAACTTTTTCAGTATCCTCATTCCAACTTTCTTCATTAGGAATGGGTTCCCATTCCTCGCTCATCCTTACCAAGTACCGAGAAGGATTCTCATGCATAATCTGTATCGCCATGTCCCTTATCAAATCATGCATCTTCACGCATGCTTTCCCTTCTTCATTAACTGTATCATTCAGCAAACAAACACTTACTAGTTCATTCAACATAACATTCAACATAACATGTGCCTTTCCTATTTGATACTGTCTTGTCTTGATGTCTTCAACTATCCCATCTGCTATAAATTGGTCTACCAACAAATTCCTTTCAATGAGATAGTCTTCAGGGTATAATGCACAGTACAAAAGGCAATCTTGAAGTTTTTTATTCTTCAACCAATCGTAACTGAGTCTCAAATTCCTCATTACTTCACTCGATATTGATGCCGTAGCATCCTTTAGTTCTGCTAATGCAACCTCCCACTCGTTAGGATCAGTTTTATTTCTTAAACTTCCTGCTATTATGACAATTGTGAGTGGCAAACGTGCACATTCTCGAGCGACCTGCTCTACTAGTTTTTCCAATCTTGGGTTGGATGAAACATTACGACCAACCTTTTCGATGAATAAGTCTAATGCTTCTTTTTCTGATAGAGGATTCATTTCAATCTCCAAATCACAATTGATCATGCGACACACGTTGAGAGATCGTGTCGTCAATACCAATTTACATCCACTTATGGGAGCAGGATCAGGGATTCCCACCTTCTTAAGAGTATCATGCTCTGCTTTCCACAAATCATCTAAAATCAGCACATACCTCTTGCTGTTTACAAACCTTTTATGTAACTCTTCTGCCCTTTTTTGTTCATCATCAACTTTTGCAATATCTAACTCCAACTTGTGAGCAATTTTATCTTGCAAACCCCTAACGGAGGAATCATTTGACACAGTCACCCATATCACCTTGTCGAACTTATCTTTATCTTCTAACAAACGGTTGTTGATATGTTCGAGGGCGGTTGTTTACCAACTCCGCCCATGCCATAAATCCCAATCTTAGTAACTCGATCATCTAGCATGCACCCTAATATCTCCTTCCATTTTTTCCGAAAAGTAGTGTCTCCTTCCACTATGGCTGCAGTTAGCATCACATTTCCGCGCTGTTGAAGTCTTTTGACAAGCTCGTCCTCGGAAAATACGCCTTCTCGATAAAGCTCATCCACCTTCACTTTCTTTTCAGCAATTTTTCTCCCAAGACTAGCACGAGAAAAGAACTTCACATCTCTTACTTCTCTCTCAATATCTTCGAATTCTTGACAAATCTTTTCCGCGCGGTCCAGCCAATCTTTAACTTCTTCTTCCACCTCTGTCTCTCTTGGCACCACCTTTGACTCCAATTTTGTCTCAATGCTTCTCTTTCGACACTTCAATTTATTCAATGCTTCTCTAAGAGCTTCTCTGTTTTTGTTGAAGTCTCTATGATATTCCCAATGCTTAGCAATGTGAGGTGATACACATTCTACGAGTGGGACAATTACTCCTAAAATCTCCATTTATAATGCACTTTAGTCCCTACCAAAGATATAATTTTTGTTAACCATGTGGACCAAATGATGTAAATTTTGCAAAAATTACTTTAGTGCCATGATTGCCACAAATTATTTTTGATAATCATGCCATTAAAGGCATTTATGAAAAAATTACAGCCTTTCGTCAATGGAAGATATATTTTTGGAAAGTAAAATAAATAAATAAAAAACAACAGAGGTACTTGTTGTTAATCGTGACATTCTAAATAAATAAAGAGGAAGGTTATGGTATTTCCTCTTCTAATAATTTTGCGCACACATACTTTTCTTTAAAAGTTTTATCATTAGTTGGTATAATTTTTAAGTTGTAACTTATTTTATTTTGTTTTTTTAAATCAATTCGTTTATACCCCTATCAAGTAGTAAATCTCTTGGATGTTTTTTTCCCTCTCTGTGCGATTTACACATATGCGTCCAGGTGCTTAAATTTCAAAACATTGTTGGTAACAAAAACTTCATCGATTTTTAAATGCAAATTTTTGGGAAAATTCTAAAATAGTCCCCGTGTTATGTCGAAAATCCAGTTTTGTCCTCGTGTTTTTGGTAATTACAAAACGATCCCTCCGTTATTCAAATCGATCTAAAAATATCCTCGAATTCCATTTTGGTCAACATTTATGTGTGAAAAGACAATACTACCCTTAATCAAATTAAATTTTTTATTATATATTTTCTTCTTTCTTATTTTGTTATAAAAAAATAAAAATAAAACCATTTTCTCTTACCCCTCTCTCTCTGTTCTCTCTTTGCAGCTTTGGATTGGTGTTGTCTCTATTCTACATCTGCAACGTCTGCCTTCACAAACGGGAAAGAGGACGAGGAAGCAGAGAAGTGTGAGGATGGCGTGGATGAGGAGGTCTGGGCCGTGCGGCGGCGGAGAGGAGAAGCAGCGAGGCTTGGCGGCGGCAATGGAGGACGAAGGCGGAGAGGAGGAGGAGCCGGCGGCGGCGGCGGAGAGGTCGAGCTTGCCCAGCCACGCGACCCCTTGTCTGCGACTATGCCGAAGGCTTGGCGGCAGAGAGGAGAAGCAGCGAGGCTTGGTGGCGGAGAGGAGGCGGCGGCAACGGCAATGGAGGGGCGTGGAGCAGCGGGATTTGGCCGTAAAAGTGGTTGCCGTCGAGGCGGAGGGAGCAAAGATTGTGAAGGCGGGAAAGTTCTTGCGAAATTGTCATCTCACCAATCCAAAGCTGAGGAACCAAATGGCAACAATGGCAAACAGTGGGACTGCAGTGAAACCCAACGGACTGCGAATGAAACCCAAAGCGAACGAGATTCAAAGACGAGGAAAACACTTTTAGGAAAGAAATAGAAACCAACAGTCCAAATTCTAAGTTCAGTAACCAACAAACAGCTTTGTAGGTTAAATTTCATAATCATTTACATTCAAAGCAAAGCTCATTTGTCGTTCAATAACCACTCAACCTTAAATTCAAATTTAATGCTTCAAGAATCAAATCTGCTTCATTTCCTTCAACTTCTTCGCATTTACCTTTTATCTTTTTGACATGATTTATGAAAAGTGATTTGGTAAACAACTATTCTAAAGCTGCACACTACCATCACAGCTTTGAAAAAAATTGAAAAAAATCTTAAGTATTGGTTGATTTTGATGCTTGATATTTGGTTTTGTGTGTTGTGCTTGAATCTGATTTCGGTCCCTCGCGAATCCAACTGGCCCTCCGCGAACTCCGCGAACCCCACCTCCTCTCTGCCGCCCTCTGTGAACTCCGCCACTCCACCACCCCCGCGAACCCCTACCGCCCCTCCGTCGACCACTGCGAACTCCGCGAACCCCACCGCCACTCCACCACCCCCGCGAACCCCTACTGCCCCTCCGTCGACCACTGCGAACTCCGCGAACCCACCGCCACTCCGCCGCCCCCCGCGAACCTCTGCCGCCTTTCCGCCGCAAACCCAACTACCCCTCCGCGAACATGAGGAACTTCACCAGTTTGCTCCGTTATTTTATTTTTGTCTAATTTTTAATATTATTTTTAGTATATTTTTGTTTTATTCTAAGGGTAATTTGGTCTTTTAAAAAAAAATTTGAGTCCCGGTCAACGCAAAAGGGTAAGTTTAGGTAGATTTGAATAACAAAGGGATCGTTTTGTAATTATCAAAAATACGAGGACAAAACTGGATTTTCGGTATAACACGGGGACTATTTTAGAATTTTTCCTTTGGTTAATTCAATAAAAAAGATTAATAGATACAAATATAAGGATATGTAAATCGGGAGGGAAAAGGTTCTATGCTATTTTATCACATATTGATATTTCTTACTTCTATTCAAGAACTTCGACTTCTCTTCAAGGTTAAACATCAAAGTGTAGATATCGCCCAATAATGATAATTTAATTCTTAGTCACTGTACATGGTATAGGCTGATATCCATATTGGTTATAAGAAACAGAACAGATCTCAATTAAGAAATGAAAGAGGAATTATGTACCTTTAGCAATAAAATAAAATAAACAATAATTAAAAAAAAAACATCCTTCTAGATTTGCGGCACTGCATAATGTATAGGCTTAATAAAAACGAATGGTAAAAAAATGATGGGTGAAGTAGGTAAATACACAAAATTTATATAACAATAAAAATAAATACCAAAACTTTTGAAGTAATTGAGTTTCCAGTCAAATTGTGAATTATTTGTACATATTTTTGGTAACTAAGTGAATTACCACCACTTACTACTGTGTAAGTAATTAAATCATTTTGGTAGTTGGTTACATTTTTCAAAAGATTGGGTAATAACTTACATTAAGTTTTAAAAATTGGGTATTCACTATAATTTCTCAAAAATGATCTTGTTGTCTTTTTCATTGGTCTTAATGTCGTTTAACTCATTAATTCAAATTTGAGACAAATGATTATTTTGAACCGACTTTAACAATTGAGAGACTATTTAAGAATTATAAAAAGATACAAGGACCAAACTAAAATTTTAGTAAAACTCAAAAATTATTTAGGAATTTCTTCAAATAATTAAAGAAGTTTTTACACGATGAGTCAATTTATGACCTTATATTACACAAATGTTTAGTTTTTGCAAGTATTATTAGATCTATTCACTTTGCTTACGTGGCTAATTTTGAGTGACATTTTTACCACTTTAAGGCTTAAACCCGGTTTTACCCGGGTATATTGTAAATGCCACATGAAAACATTCAAAATATATTTTTAGCACAATAATATACGTGTGCAGGAGATACATATATAGATGCCACATGGAAACATTCAAAATATGATTTTAGCACAAAACTATACGTGTGCAGAAGATACATATATAGATATATACTGTTATATATATATACACATATATATATATATATATATATATATATATTTCAAACTTACTTATCCGTATATAATGTTTTAAGATTATGTATAGCATGTATTTTGTTTTGCGATTATATATAGCATAAAATTTTTTAATATCCAGATTTTTATTTTTTTTTATAAATAGAATAAATTTTTCATAAAATTTTTTTATTACTTCAAGATATAACTAATAAATTATTAGATTTTCAAATATCATAATATATTAATAATTAGAATATCAAAATTTTAATTAAAATACATATTTTTAGGGATGATGTACGTAAAAACAATTAAGATTCTTGACATTTATATTGCACTTTATCAATCTTTTAAGTATCACAATAAATCAAATGTTTAAATATTTACGTTTTGTTTGCTCCCGTAAAAAATGACTTTTGTTATCATATTTTTTAATGATCATTATTTGCATGTATCTCCACGGCTAAGTAAGTGGAGTTTGTTTTCTATGTTTGACTAATTCGTTTCCGTTTTTCTTCCCCCTGCTTGTCTAATTATATTTTAGAATTTATTTACATGTGTTTTTTAAGTGAATTATTATCTTAAAATTGAATATATAGTTATTAAACGTTAATTTCAAATTCAAATATAATTTATTGGCGGCGCGGTCATACATTTAGATATTCTTCAAATTTTTGTTTTGTGTTGATAAGTAGCTTTGTGGCAATATGCTATTTTGGTTATGATATTTTAGTTTTCTAATATGCTATTTTGTTTATGATATTTCAGTTTCTAATTTTTTAGTTGCCAATTTTGTCAGTGCCAATTTTGGTTTAGTGTTATTCAAACTGATTGAAAAAGTTTAAATTTTGACAATTTTGCGAATTTGTAAATTTCATTACAACAATAGAGACATATATCATATTTGAATTTGAATATCATAATACAAAATTTGAAGTAAGGGAACCATATGATATTTTCTACTATTTAAATTCCTCTAATGAATGGGACCATATGTAAGTCAATTGATGAACATGAGTACCATATTACAAATTATGTACAAGGTGGATATGAATATCAATTACAAAATTGCATATATGTGGTGAATCCGTCCTTGACTTATATATTTTTAAATATAATATTAGAATTTGAATATCAAATTACCAAACGAATGGCATATAACAATTAAAGGACAAGTTTGAGACCAAAAAGACTTATAATTAAGACGGTGAGCGAATCGTAATAACATTTTTCTAGATGCAATAGACCTTATCAGTAAGATCATGTACAAAATGGGGGCATAATTAGGAAAAAATGTGCTATTTTTGCAATGTTCAATTTTTTGATATTTAAAATTAAATATCATATTAAAAAATATAATTAGAATTTGGTAGAAGTATATACTAGCTAACGTGTACATTCTAGCTAACATTTACAACAGAATAGAACAAGAAATTAGTAAATAACTTGTGCTAGAGGAGCAGTGCCCGCATCTTCCCTTATATTAACCTATGCATCCTGTTGTTAGAAACAAAAATATATCAAATATGGTACCCAAAATCTGATATCATATTCCAATAATCACACAAAAATAAGCATAGGATTTCAAACACTCAAACCAAGATATCAAATTCATAATATCATATTCAAAAAATAAGCATAGTTGTTCAAAATCTCAAACGTAGATATTCTTAATATCATATTGAAAAATTTTGAAAACAAACAATTTATACGTTAATCTATAAATCTCATAATATCACACTCAAATCCAAATATCATATTGAAATTACCAAACATAAATAAGCAGAGGCTACCTCACTCAAATTCATAATATCATATTCAAAAAATAAGCATAGTTGTTCAGAATCTCAATCGGAGATATTCCTAATATCATATTCAAAAATTTTAAAAACAAAAAATTTATACTTTAATCCCTAAATCTCACAATATCACACTCAAATACGAATATCATATTGCAATAACCAAACACAAATAAGTAGAGGCTACCATTGGACTTTAAGAAAATTCTAAATCATATTACTAATATAATTGTTCGGAATCATTTAGATGTCAAAATTAAATCATATGGTACTCAAATCTGATATTATATTCAATTAACCACACAAAAATACAAGAACCTTTACAAAAGACATGACTGTGATTGTCAATTTTTATAGTCAAAGTGCAATACAAGAATCAAATGTCTCATGAACATGTAAAACAAATATATATGAGATTGGAAAGAGGATGTAATTAAGATTTTCGTATCTGAACCACGTTAGTCTCATCAAACGCTACCAATTCCCACCAAACTAATTAAAAAGCTGTTAAGAAGGATAATAAGCTGTTCCAAGATTTAATTAGATATCAATTATGAAGAAATTTTCACAAATTAATTGTCACAACATTTTTGGATTGGTAAGAAAAACTACCTCATTAATTAATAATTTGCTTATAAGTTCTCAAAGGTTAATAATTTCCCTATATTCATAAGTTTAACTCTATACGTAATCAATCGTGAAAATCAATTTCGCCTAATTTGTTAAGAAAATAGCACCAGAAACAGACGGAAAACTCTCATGAGTGATGATAAAGGTAACAACTTGATTAAAAAAAAAAACCAGAGTTTGAAGCACAACAATAATAAGTCATCTTTTTTTGGCAAAATGGATAAAATCACATCCAAAAGTAATTAGAGATGATTAACAAACCCAGATATCAAATTCCTAATATCATATTGAAAAATTTCAAAAACAAAAAATTTATTCATTAATCCCTGAACCTCCAAAAACTGCGTAAACAATACACAAACACAAATAAGCAGAGTAGTTCAAGCATGCTCCAACTTTGTGATTGCTGGTTCAATTCATCAAATCCAGATTGATAATATAATATTCAAAAAATTCAGGCGTGGTACAAGAACAAAAAAAAAAAAAAAACCCAACTTACATCCTTAGTAATAGCCGTACTCGATCTTGTGCATCTACGTCTTCATTGGGCGGCCATCGCCGTCGCCGTTGAATCAAGGTGCTCGGATTTTGGGCTTATTTTTTAAGATTTTGGTGGGTTATTTCTCCAGCGATTTTAGGGCTTTTTGGGGCGAATTTCTAGGGTCAGCGATTTTCTAGTTTTTTCTGATGATGAGAGGGGAGAGACGAAAATAGGAAGAAGAACAGAGGTTTGAATTACCAGCGTATTTTTTGGCGAATTTTGGGATAGAATATTACGGATGAGAGGAAAAAAAAAACCCCTAAAATTTGAATTTTTTTGTTTGGTATGATATTCGGGTCCATTTTTCACCCGTGAATCCGGATACCCATTCCGGATGTTTATTAGAAAGGGTACAATAGTCTTATTAGTAGGGCATATGAATAAATTTAATATATATTGTAAAGAGTGAATTAATATGTAATATTGAGTCATATTATGACTATATATGTAAAAGACCCTTCAAAAAACAAAGGTTCTTATAGATAAAATCTGAATTTGATCCAATCCTACATTTTGGAATCCAATTTTAGCCACTGTTATAAACTATAACTTTTTAGGGAAATTGCAGTAAATAGCCAACTTTTTTTTCTGTCTTTAAATGATGGCTTGTATTTTAAAAAATTAAAAAATTGTAATATTACGATTTGTATAATAGAACAGTATCGCACAAAATATTATACATATGTAAACATTTGTAATATATTTTGTAATATTTGAACTTTTACTCATCAGTTTTTAAAGTGCTAAACAATATCTTACAAATATTTATAGATGTGTAAATATTTATTTGACTTTTCGATTACGAAATTGTTTACAATGGGTTTTTTTTTTTTTTTGAAACATGGACTATCAACTAGTTTTATTTTTTTATTTTTCCGGATTGCAAAACAAACAAGGCCTTAATCTCCCACAAAAATATGGATAAATTTAGGGTATAAACAAATTATTAAAAAATCATACATTGACTTTTACCGCTTAAAATAATAAATTTATGTTTCATGTCACTTTTTTCATCTGGTTCAACTTTGAAAAATGAAATAGGGTAAGCAAAAATCTAGGGCAAAAAATAAACATGGTATAAACTCAAGCAAACAATGACAGTGGTACAAGAAGTCTAACTCATTCATGACGAGTCACGGGTACAACAAGACTACATTTAATAATCGTGTATATATACTAAAAAATATTTTGATGATCACGATTTCATTATTCTCCCATTGTTTGTCGATGATATGTCCATTATTGTCCATGATCCTAGTAATATAAAGAGAGTGATTAGCAAGTATTTTGTCATGAAAGATTTGGGACCGGCGAAGAAGGTACTTGGTATGAAGATCTCCCGTGATAAGAAGAATGAGAAGCTATGATTATCTCAAAAAAGTTACATTGACGAGGTAAATTGAAAGTTACAATATTAGTAAGGTCAATGCAGTCTGTTTTTGTAATGCCCTTAAAAATAATAATAATAAATAATAAATAAATAGAACTAACTAGGATGTTTAGTTAGTCATATTTAGATATTTGCTTAAATCAGTGGACCCTGGAAAGATAGAGGTAGTAAGTGATTGGCCTAGACCAACTAATATTCATGAAGTGAGGAGTTTCTTAGGCCTTGCTGGATATTACCGAAGATTTGTTGAAGGTTTTTCTAAAATAGCCTCTTCCTTGACTATGTTAACAAGGAAAAATATAAAGTTTCAGTGGAGTGATGCTTGTGAGAAAAGTTTTCAAGAATTAAAGCGGAGGTTAGTGACGGCACCCGTACTCACCATACCGTCTGGATCAGGGGGATTTGTAGTTTACAGTGATGCATCTAAGAATGGTCTTGGCTGTGTTCTGATGCAACATGGAAAGGTTGTAGCGTATGCCTCTAGACAATTGAAAGAATATGAAAAGAATTATCCTACCCATGATTTAGAGCTTGCTGCAGTGATTTTTGCTCTAAAAATATGGAGACACTACCTTTACGGTGAGAAGTGTGAGATTTTCACTGATCACAAGAGTTTAAAGTACATTTTCACACAGAAAGAATTGAATATGAGGCAGCGCAGATGGTTGGAATTGGTTAAGGATTATGATTGTGCTATCAATTATCATCCTGGTAAAGCCAATGTGGTTGCTGATGCTTTAAGTAGGAAATCATCAGTTTCAGCTTTGCGAATCATTCCGAAGTCAATATTGTTGGATTTGCAAAGATTAGAAATTGAGATTGTGCCAAGAGGAGAAACAGTCAGATTATCAGCGCTTGTAGTCCAACCTACCTTGATGGAAAGAATTGTGAAAGGCCAAACAGTCGATGAATTTCTAAAGGAAAAGAAGGATGAGATCCAGAAAGGAAAGACCACTGACTTTCATATTTCTGATGACGGAAGCTTGAGGTACCGAGGTAGATTATGTGTACCTGAAAATGAAGGAATAAAGAGAGATATATTGGCTGAAGCACATTCAACTCCCTATTCAATTCACCCTGGGAGCACGAAAATGTATAGAGACCTTAAGAAGCATTACTGGTGGCAAAATATGAAGAAGAATGTAGCAGAATTTGTTGCTCAATGCCTAACTTGTCAGCAAGTCAAAGCAGAACATCAGAGGCCAGCCGGCTTATTAACTCCACTGTTAGTTCCAGAATGGAAATGGGAGCATATCTCTATGGACTTTATAGTTGGTCTTCCTAGAGTTCTAAAGGGTTTTGATTCCATATGGGTAATTGTGGATAGACTCACTAAATCTGCACATTTCTTGCCTGTGAAATCCACTTACACTATGGATCAATATGCACAACTATATGTCCAAGAGATTGTTAGACTGCATGGTGTTCCAAATGCTATAGTTTCAGACAGAGATCCCAAGTTTACGTCTGCTTTCTGGACTAGTTTGCATAGGGCCATGGGAACTAAATTAGCCTTCAGTACAGCTTATCATCCCCAGAGTGATGGTCAGACTGAAAGAGTAATCCAGATTCTTGAAGACATGCTTAGGGCTTGTGTACTTGACTTTAAAGGAAGTTGGGATAAGTATTTAGCCTTGGCAGAATTTACTTATAACAATAGTTACCAGACAACTATTGGAATGGCACCTTATGAAGCGCTTTACGGAAGAAAATGTAGATCTCCCGTTCACTGGGATGAAGTTGGTGAAAGAAAGCTGATAGGCCCAGAACTTGTCCAGCAAACAGCGGAAGTGGTGGAGAAAATTCGTCAAAGAATGAAAACAGCGCAAAGTAGACAGAAAAGTTACGCAGATAAAAGAAGACGGAGACTGGAGTTTTATGTCGGAGATCATGTTTTTCTCAAAATAGCCCCAATGAAAGGTGTGATGAGATTTGGAAAGAAAGGAAAGCTCAATTCAAGGTTTATTAGACCCTTTGAAATTCTTGAGAAAATTGGGGACGTAGCTTATAGATTAGCCCTTCCTCCAGAATTGTCCAATGTTCACAACGTCTTTCACGTATCTATGTTGAGAAAGTACGTTTCAGACATTTCTCATGTTCTCAAGTACAAACCTTTGGATTTGAGCCCTGATCTAGCGTATGAAGAACGACCCGTACAGATCCTTGATAAGAAGGAAAAAGAACTAAGGACAAAGAAGATTTCGCTAGTAAAAGTGTTGTGGAGAAACCACTCAATTGGGGAAGCTACGTGGGAAAGAGAAGAAGAGATTAGGAACAAATATCCACACCTTTTCGGTATGTCAAATTTCGAGGTCGAAATTTTATAAGGAGGGAGGAAATTGTAATGCCCTTAAAAATAATAATAATAAATAATAAATAAATAGAACTAACTAGGATGTTTAGTTAGTCATATTTAGATATTTGCTTAAATGAGTAAGTTTAATTAAAAGCTAACGAAGTTCAAGTGTTTTTGCAGTGTAGGGCGCGATATCCAATGCCGAAGAATTGATGTGTAAGGACTATTTATAATTAAATAAAAAAAAAGAGAAAAAGAAAGTAAATTAGTAATTAGTAATAGTAACAAAAATAATAAAGCATGTTGTTTGTCTAAATATAGATAAATTTGACTATGTGATAGTTATAATTAGTATATCTCATGTCTTTATTTGTGCATATTATTATATTATTTGGTATAATTAGTGTAATATGCCTTTTATAAGTTTTTATAAATAAAAAATAAAAATAAAAAAGAGAGCAGCGACCAAATTTAAAAAAAAAAAAAAAAATCCAAGCCCATAGCCAAAAGCCCAAAAGCCCATCCCTTTACTAATCATAAGCCCAATTAGAATGAATATATATTCATTCTCCTTCACGTCGGCTAAACATAATGAGCGATTAGGGAAAAAAAAAAAAAAAACAAAACAAACAGAGAAGAGAACGAAAAAGAGCAGAAAGAGGAAAAAAGCTATTTCTTCCCATTTTGATCCATTTAATCACTCTTTCATCTCTTTTTCTTCAGTTAGAAGCCTTCGACCAGTGAATTCAGTTTAGGTAAGTTCAAACCCTCTTTAAATTACTTTGTGCGGGAAAAATTAGGTTTCGATATAAAACCCTAAATTGGCCTAATTGAATTTTCTTTTAGCTTTTGGAGTAAAAGTCATGTTTTAATTATGTTTTATGTTTAGTTTAATATATATTAAGCTTAAAATTAAGTGGTTAGGGTTTTGTCCTAATATTTGTCTATGATTAGAACTTTATAAAAATAGTCATTGTGTTGTATATTTAGGCTTGTAAAGTGGATTATTACTTGTCATGTGTTATGAAAAGTTGAGATTGCTAGGTAAAAATAAAATACAATAATAGTGTCGTAAAAATTTCAAGTAAGATTATTTTCCAATACTAGTGTTATAATTAAATTCTAACGTTATAAAAGCAAATTGTCTGGCATTGTGAAGTTAAAGAGCACATCAATTGCTTGGGCAAGGATATCGACCATCTACACTAACTTGTTGATCTCAAAGAGGTAAGTAGAAATCTTACTTTTTCAAAACCATCACAGGAAGCAATAATATCTGTTATGTGCTCTATGTGCTTGAATGAACTACGTGATAGATTGCGTGATTTACTATGTTATGTGGTTCATGAATATGGTTTCAAAATAGAAAAAGAAAGGTTATTGTACTCTTGTTTTGACACCTAAGATATGAGTATCAGTTTTGGTTTGATATCTGGGTAGGCAAGGGACGCGGGGGACCGGCGGACCCAATCATGGTGGTCAAATCCCTTGAGGTGTAAAAGCCAAGACAGGGTAGCCACAATTCTTGTAAAGGGAAGGTGAATTCCTCTTGGCATGAGGTTTCTAAGAGGGATGAACTTTCATAAATTCTGGCCAGTACAGAACAGGTTCCGAAAACTCACGGCCTATCGGATGTTAAGCTGAGATTTATACTTAAATGGGGCCCAAATAATTGAAATGAAAAGATTGATGTTTTATGCTAAGAAAATGAGTACAATAACAAAAATGAATCTTTTATGTGTTTTTATTTTCTTGTAAAATGAAAGTTTCTACTTACTGAGCGTTAGCTCATATAGTTTCTTGTGATGCAGATAATGAATCTCTTGAGCAGTAGGAGTTGGTTGAATTTGCCGCCCGTTTGCCTTCAGAATGTTCATATGCCAAGAAAGGAAGATCGTGTAGTATAATTTTTGAGAATCTAGTTATATTATGCTGTGTGTATGCTGTTTTAAGTAGAATATGGTTTGAGATTTGCTTACTTTTGTTTTGTAAAATATGCAGCTTTATATTTTTGGTACTTTTTACACAGCTTATATTAAAAATAGGTCTGCTTCCGCTTGTTGTATTATTTTTATAAGAATGACATGAATGAAATTAGCGCTCATTTGCTTAACTAGATAGATTATAACGTTAAATACGTTGTTAAGTACGTGGGTGCCACAGTTTTCCATTAATCTTAGTTATAAATAATGTCCTACAAGTGAGAAAGATATATATGAAAGAGATGAGTAGAGTTCCTTTATGCATCTGTACTTGGCCTTTTGATGTATGCTATCTTATATACTAGGTTAGAGTCATTCATGCAATTGGAGTTTTCAACCGATTTCTCTTTGATCTTGGAAAGGAGCACTAGGAAGCAATGAGATAGACATTGAGAAATTTGAGAGGTACTTCCCAGGTGTGCTTGTATATTGATAATGACGAGCCTGTGCTAGAGCCTAGATGGGTGCAAAATTCAGACATGAGTGGTGTTGACTCTAGGAAGTCCCTTTTGAGGTTCTTGATGACTTTAGTAGGAGAGTAGTCTCTTGCAACCTAAGTTTCAAAAATGCATTACACCATCTACCATATAAACTGAATATATTGCAATTACAAAGGGAAATTGCATGAAAGCTTAGTGGATAAGAAAATTTCTAGAGGAATAGGGATTGCAACAAAAAAAATTATATTGTCTATACTAATAGCTAGAGTGTTAATCACCTATTTAAGAATTCAACATTCAATTCAAGATCCAAGCATAAAAGTTTTTGAAGTGTTAGGTACACACACAGACTATGATTCTCGAATAGGTTTCTGTAGATACTCGGAATCTACAATCAAGAATATCATGTTTAGGGGTCTTTGGTCACTCGATTGTTGCTTCAGGGACGTCCTGCAAAAAAGATCGTTAGTAACGCTTTGCCTAGGTCAAAGCGTGTTTGTTATATTTCAAGGGGTAAACAGAAAATAATTGAGAGATTAGAGTTAGAGAGCCGTGTTTGAGTGGAAAGAGCTTCTTCAATTGTGAGCCTAGGTAGAGTATTTATAGAAGGAACATAGTATAGTTTTCAGATAATTTTGATATGATTTATCCTCTTAATTTGAATGACCTCCCTATTCATTCTATTTAAAAGGGATATTCTATTGACTATCTAGATCGTATTCCCTAAATAAGTGAGTGTGAAAATATGGTCTAACAGTTTTCAATGAAACCTAAGAAAGATCGGGATTTCGTTCTCTTGAAAACCTTTCTTTGTCACTCAATACAGCAAGTATGTTAGGACTACCCTCTAGTTCCCCATACTATAGATTTTTTGAGTCAATCTAAAGCTTATATACTGTTGATTTTTTTAGTCAACATAAATTGCTTAATTAATTAACGTTTATTACTCACTTAATTATATACATGCTTTTCAATTCCACTCCTCAGAATCGTGCTTGACTAAGACTCTGTGTAGTCTTTTTTTTTTTTTAAGAAGGTAGTGTAGTACTCTCTGTTTTAAATATTACTTAAAAACATTTGTCCGTAATATAGATTTGGCTAGTTATACTTATTATATGTTTTGTTTTTGGTCAGCAATGTCAAGACAAATTTTGTCATTGCTTTAAATACTCTAAGCCCATTAGGGTATCGATGAGTCACTCTGTGTGTGCGTGCCAAGCATATATATACTTGAGCCTTAAGGAGAATTATAAAACCCTTTGGGTTTAATTCTTATTATTTGCAGTCAATTTTGACAGCCTGTCTTATTCAACTATGACTCAGTGAAATTGACACCAAAATATGATAAGAAATCTACTTTTTTTTTTCCTAACAAAAATCTATATAAGAAATCTACTTTATATGAGGACTATTGTCTATTGCCAGTGCTGGTATTGAAAATTACCTTGTCACAATTATTGTCTATATGCTATCGTATATACTAGGTTAGAATCATTCATGCTGTTGGAGTTGTCAGCCGATTTCTCTTTAATCTTGGAAAGGAGCACTAGAAATGTTAGGATTGACGTCTCAATCCGACTTGTCAGAAAACAATAATAATGCGAAGAACAGAAAAGAAAAATTGCACACACAGATTTATAGTGGTTCACCCTCAATGTGAGAGCTACGTTCACTTTCAGCCACTGCAGTTTTCACTATGATCAAATTGGGAGAATACAAAACAGAGTTCTCAAAACCTCACAGCACTCGTACTAAAATTAGGGTCATTACTCCGCGTGAATTCTCTGCGTAGGATCATTACTCCGTAGGCGACAAATTAGGCTCCACAACTCAACAATAAAGCAATGAGATAGACATTGAGAAATTTGAGATGTACTTCCTAGGTGTGCTTGTATATTGATTGTGACGAGCCTGTGCTTGATGAGTGCAAAATTCAGACATGAGTGGGGTTGATTCCAAGAAGTCCATTTCGGGGTTCTTGATGACTTTAATAAGAGAGTAGTCTCTTGCAACCTAAGTTTCAAAAATGCATTGCACCATCTACCATATAAATTGAATGTATTGCAATTAATGAGGGAAATTGCAAGAAAGCTTTGTGGATAAGAAAATTTGAATTTCTAAAGGAATAGGGATTGCAACAAGAAAAGTATATTGTCTATGCTAATAGCTAGAGTGGTAATCACCTATCAAAGAATTCAACATTCAATTCGAGATCCAAGCATAAAAGTTTTTCCAAGTGTTATGTACACACAGACTATGATTCTCGAATAGGTTTCCAAAGAAACCTAAGAAAGAACGGGATTTTGTTCTCTTTGAAAGCCTTTCTTAGTCACTCAATAGAGCAAGTATGTTAGGACTACCCTCTGATGCCCCATACTGTAGATTTTTTTAGTCAATCTAAAGCTTATATACTGTAGATTTTTTTAGCCAATATAAAATGTTTAATTAATTAGCGTTTATTACTCACTTAATTATAGACATGCTCTTCAATTCCACTCCTCAGAATCGTGCTTGACTAAGACTCTGTGTAGTCTTTGTTTTTTTTTTTAGAAGGAAGTGTAGTCTCTGTTTTAAATATTACTTAAAAACATTTGTCCGTAATATAGATTCTCGGATATGATTTGGCTAGTTATGACTTATTATATGTTTTGTTTTTGGTCAGTAATGTCAAGACAAATTTTGTCATTGCTTCAACTACTCTAAGGGTATGTTTGTTTAGATGGATAGTGAATAAGAATAAGAAAAAGTATTAAAAAGATGGAGAGTGTGAATGATAAAGATGATTATAATAATCTTTTAAATTGTTTAGTTAAAAATAATTAAAAATAAATAAATTGAAAATAATTATTTATAAAATAATTATATTGTCTATTTTAATATTTGTTATTAATTATATTTAGGGTAAAATAGATTTTTTGTTAATAAAATAAAAGGAAAAAATTACATCCTTCTATAAATAAAAAGATACAATTTTATAGACTCAGATGGATTTGTTTCACCTCTCCATCACTCCTCTCCATCTTTCCACCTCTACAAACACACCCTTAGGGTATCGATGAGTCACTCTGTGTGCATGCCAAGTATATATATACTTGAGCCTTAAGGAGAATTATAAAACGCTTTGGGTTTAATTTTTATTATTTGCAGTCAAATTTGACAGCTTGTCTTATTCAACTATGACTCAGTGAAGTTGACACCAAAATATGATAAGAAATCTACTTATATGAGGACTATCGTCTATTGCCATTGTTGGTATTAAAAATTTCCGTGTCACAATTATTATAGATTATCATCTTTTAACTAATTTTTATCAAATGACTTTTTGTTTTTTAGTTGATTTGAGTTGAATATAAAATGGCTATCAGAAACGTTATGCAACATCTCAACGGATAAAACTATGAAATTGCTTAGATCATTGTCCATTAAAAATGATAATTATTGCCAATGTTTTGAGGTTTAAATTGTTAGATTAATTCTGTAATTCTCCTTGCCCATCGGTATTTTAACGGTGCTTTATCTCACATTATATAATAAAAATATAAATAATCATTACTACAAATTTTAATATCATTATTACACAATTTTTTTGTGTTTTATTGGCACACCACTTAGTAAAGAAGCATTGTAGATTAAGAAATTTTTTTTGAACATAATTGTCAAAGCATGATAAATTAATGAAAATTAGGAGATCTGTTAAATCCATCAAGAAGTAACTCTTAGCATTCGCTTGGGTCAAATTTTACCTGGTAAAAATAAAATTTAATAAAAGAATTAGAAGATTCGTTGATTAAAATTTGAGAAAATTAAAACATAATCAATAGAAGATTTGAGAAATAATAATTCCTATAAACATACCACTTTTATTTTTACCAAAACTTTCAATATCATCTTATGCGGCTAAGGATATGTCGTATTATAATTGCTGGATTTTGAACACCTAAATTTAAAAAGAAATTAGTTCAACTAATTAAAATATATACACCTTAATTGTGAACAAATAATATTTAAAAGGGTCAGTTAGGTAAATAGTCATTTTGAACTGTGTGTTTTCAAAAAATAGCCACAGTTTCAAAAAATTTAAAAACTAGCCGTAACACAACGAAAAAAATTTCTGATAATAACAAAATTATACATAAAAATTATTGTAAGAAATTTCTAACACGTATCAAAAATTTCTGAAAGGGCTAATTTTTAAATTTTTTGAAACTGTAGCTATTTTTTAAAATCATTTTGTAAACAGTGGCTATTTTCTTAAAATTTCCTATTTAAAATTAATAAAAGCAATATGTTTAGTATTAAAGTGATTTTTTTGGCACATCTGTTTTATATCTTTAAACATCTCTTCAAACTAAAAGGGTGAGTTATAGAAATAGGTCAAAATTTAATGGTCTTTCAAAATATACTATATATTTTACAATATAAAAATAGAAAAAGGCTGTGTGTGTGCGTGTGGGTTTTTTTTTTTTTTTTTGATGAGTTGCAAAATTAGATCAAAATTAAATATATATTTTAAATGATAACTTATATTTTGTAAAATTAAAAAAATAGCTATTGTAAATAATTTCGTATCAAAAAATGTCAAATCAATATTTACAAATCTGTAAACATTTGAAATATATTGTTTAACAC
The DNA here is from genome assembly GCA_018132145.1 of Boehmeria nivea var. tenacissima. Classification (NCBI taxonomy): domain Eukaryota; kingdom Viridiplantae; phylum Streptophyta; class Magnoliopsida; order Rosales; family Urticaceae; genus Boehmeria; species Boehmeria nivea. Next base: position 9,440,908 of record CM030882.1, read on the forward strand.
TTTAAAAAATAATAAGTAAAGTTGAAGTGTTACAAAATGTTTTATAAATTTTTACAGACGTATAATAATTTATGTGACACTTTTTTGTTATACAATTCGTAACATAACATGTTATGTTTTTTTTATTTTTAAAATATAGATTATCATTCAAAAACATTAAAAAAAAATTGACTATTTACTACAAATTTTATTTTATTTATTTATTTTGTTGTATTTCTTGTGGCAAATAACAAAACAAGCATATGGTTGGTCAGCCGTGACCCGTGAGTAGTGACTACCTTTAGGCTTTATCATTGATTCATTAAGAGGAAAATCAAACACATTTATTATTTATTGTAAGTGAAGCCGCCGAGTTCATTTGTCGTTATCCCATTTATTTAAGCATCTTGTTCAAGTGGTCAGAATCAGAACCCATAACACGTCATGCAATTTCATTATTTATTTATTTTGTCATACATGTTTCGCGACTCGTACCTCGCAACTCATTTATTGCCATTTGCCACAGCAACACTCAAATCACCCTGGAACATACAATAGTCATTATATATATTCCACACAAATATACCCTTTTTCTTTTAAGCCATCAAAAAAGAAGAGAAAATGGAGAGGCGTGATGAGAAACAACCATCATTAATCACTCCTCTGATTCAAGCCTGCGAAGAAAATGGTCTAAACCAAGGAATCCATGAGAAGGCTATTCGGAGGAACGAGATTGTTGAGGAAGTGAAGAAGCAGCTATGGCTTGCCGGGCCAATGATAGCCGTGAGTCTCTTGCAATATTGCTTGCAGATAATATCAGTGATGTTTGTGGGCCATCTCGGAGAATTGCCTCTCTCTGGTGCTTCCATGGCCACTTCCTTCGCCTCAGTCACCGGTTTCAGCTTGTTGGTCAGTTGGGTTTTCCTTCTTTCTTTTTTGGTGTTTATTTCCCTTGTGTGGGATGGGCATTTTGCCCATTCCATATCATTTATTGAAATAAAAAAAATTGTTTGAAAATGATTTAGAATGGTTTGAAAATGATTTGGAAAGATTATGCAAAAATGGTTTGACTTTGTTAATTTTAAAGTGGTATGGATGGTTGAGATTTAAAGATACATAATAGGGATTTGAAAAATTGAAAAAAATAGTTGAAAAAAAATGAAATGGAATGGAATGGTTTGGAGGATTAAGAAAGTTGAAAAAAATAGAATGGAATGGAATGGTTGAAATGAGTAGGGCAAATAAATGACTACTCTTTCTCATTTTCATAAAGCCCTTATAGAGTAGCGTTGTAATGTTTGTTTGTTTGATTGCTAAAATTTTTGATTGAATAGATGGGAATGGCAAGTGCGTTGGACACTTTATCAGGGCAGTCATATGGGGCTAAGCAATATCATATGTTGGGCATTCATATGCAAAGAGCAATGTTTGTCCTTCTACTTGTGAGCATACCTCTCTCTGTGATTTGGGCAAACACGGAACCTATTCTGATTGCGTTCGGCCAAGAGGCAAACATAGCGGCAGAAGCCGGTAAATACGCGCGATTCATGATCCCGAGCCTCTTCGCATACGGGATTCTTCAGTGCCAAGTCAAGTTCTTGCAGACACAAAACATTGTTTTCCCAATGGTGCTTTGCTCCGGAGTCGCGGCTCTGCTTCATATCCTCGTGTGTTGGGCTTTGGTGTTCAAATCGGGGCTCGGAAGCAGAGGAGCTGCGGTGGCGAATTCCATATCGTATTGGGTCAATGTGGTGTTGTTCGCGCTTTATGTCAAGCTCTCGCCTTCGTGTGTAGATACTTGGACAGGATTTTCCAAAGAGGCTTTCCATGGCATTCTCACTTTTGTGAGACTTGCCATTCCTTCAGCTGTCATGGTCTGGTAATTTCCCGTTGTCGCTCTATCTCGGCTGATTAAAGATGTATAGTTAGTTGAACATTTGTCGCCCCGTGTATGAATGCATTTGTTTATGATAAACTTGTGCTATTTGCAATGATTTTTGGAACAGCTTGGAAATGTGGTCTTTCGAAATGATGGTTCTTTTATCTGGTCTGCTTCCAAATCCAGAGCTTGAAACCTCAGTGCTCTCTATAAGGTTAGTTTCTAATTATAAGAATGAACAGTTATGTCTAATTAAGTCCTTAAGTAATCGAATTTTATTGACGAAGCTTTATATGTATTTCCAGTTTGAACACAGGAGCAACTGTATGGATGATCCCATTTGGACTCAGTTGTGCTGTGAGGTGAGCCATCAAATTTGAGTATAATTTTCCTTCTGCAATATCTTTTGACTTTTTTCATTCTAGCCTAACAATGTCTTAATAAAGGTTGTGTCTTTAATGGAGAAATTTGAACTATAATAAGGTCCTTCACTTCATAACAAAGCTTATCGCGTCTCGTATTGTTTCTGATCAACAGCACTCGAGTGTCAAATGAGTTAGGAGCAGGGCGTCCTGAAGCCGCTCGCTTAGCAGTATGCATTGTGGTAGTAATGGCCATTATCGAGGGCACATTGGTTGGACTACTACTCATACTGATACGCAATGTCTGGGGCTATGCTTATAGCAACGAAACCGAAGTGGTCAAATACGTAGCAATAATGATGCCAATTCTTGCAGTGTCCAACTTTCTTGACGGATTACAATGTGTCCTTTCAGGTTTTCCTCTCTTTCTTCAAGGGCACATAATCACAACTGAAATCAAAGATTTATAAAATCAACTTTCTGCAACACCCGTCTATATGTTCATTGCTATACATAAAAAAACACAAATAATGCCTCCTTCCACTTTTCTGTGATTTATTTTTTCTCTGTGCCTCGTAAGCTAAGAACATAACCGTATTCACAGGAACAAGCAGCACGATAAGTCCACGAAATATAATTCTTTCCAATAAAACAAACCTCGTAACAAAGTGGTTTATATGACAAATTGACGAACTTGGTATCAGGGAATGCTAGAGGATGCGGATGGCAGAAGATCGGAGCATATGTGAATCTTGGTTCCTACTATTTGGTCGGAATTCCATTGGCTGTTGTGTTGGCTTTCGTTTTGCACGTTGGTGGGAAGGTGATTTCCTTGACGCCTATTCTCGTCTTTTACACTGCAACATTTTGGAAAAGAAAGCGTGTGATTTTTGTAACATCAATTTGTTCTTTTCTCCGAGTAGGGTCTCTGGCTTGGGATAATTTGCGCACTCGTTGTACAAGTGTTATCTCTCCTGATAATCACCATAAGAACAAACTGGGAGCAAGAAGTAACGTCTCTCTCTCTCTCTTTGATTTTTTTTTTTTATTGTTTTTGCTGATTTATTTTTGTGATATGATGTGAAACATTTTTTTGAACAGGCCAAAGGAGCTACAGAGAGAGTTTATGATTCCATGGTCAATCCTGTAGACGTAGTCTCATGAAGCACAAAAATAGTACTTCGCTAATTGGAACAAACTCACAATGTTTGTGAAAATCTCGACCTCGAAAGAAGTGGTGTAGCTAGACATGGTTCGAGCAGCGAAGTATTTATCATTCACTGGACGAAGACGAGGACGAGAATCAAAAGCTAGATAACGAGTTTTGTCTCTAACACTCATGCCTTGACCTTACTAGTATTTCTCCAAATCTTAGTGTTAGTTTGGGGAATCCTTAATTTACTTGCTAAGTAGAGAAAATTAGGAGAAATAAATGGCTGTCGAGATCATTTGGTATTTGAAAAATCATGCATGTCAGTAAGCTTATGGATAGTACTTTATTTTTATGGATAATAAAATAGCTCATTGAAAAAATGTAAAGAGCTAAGTTTCAACAATCATGTCACATTTTCGAGAGTGGTCTCCATCCAAGTCCAATCATTTCAAAGCAATACGACTTGTTATTTGTTGGTTTGGTTCGGTTGATTATTACATGGGATTGAACCATATGCTATAGAATTAGATTGAAGGGTAGTATTCACTTTGAATAATAATCAATTATTAAGACCATCTCCAGCCGGGTGTTGCATAATGCCATTATGGCATTTTGCAACACCAAGCCTCTCCAACCATGTGTCATTTTTGGATGCAAAATGGCATTTTGGTATAAAAGTGAATAGTGGTGTTGCAAATTTGCAACACTACTATTCATGATGCATTTTTTTTAAAATTTATTTTTTAATCCTTTAAGTTATGAATATTTTCAAATATAACCCTATTATTAAATTATTGTTTATACTTGAACAATATTGCATGAATTGAATATTATTTTGAAATTACAAATATAATTAGAAAATGATAAATATTTGAACATGAAATACAAACAAAGACTTAAAAACTTTTAAATAAATACGTACATTGAATATAATTCTAATCAAGGTAAAGATACGGTTAAAAACTTAAATTTACAAAGACATAAAAAAAAAGATAAAAATTACATATAAATAAAGATGCACACTTTGCGTTGCGGAATGCACTTATTAATCATATGTGGGAGAAGTATTCAAACTTAGAAATTTAATGAAATGTGTGGTGGCTTGTTTTCTTTCTTTAATTATGATGTGTAATGTTTAGATTTATGTAATTTATTTGCGTATTAATTTTTTTTGTAATATTTTATGATAAATAAATCAACGTATTTCATACAATAGAGAAAATATGCATTTAGTTTGTCATACATATGTTTTTTTTAATTTGTATTATTGGATTAATAATATATTAATTAACTTTTATTGTGGGCAATTGGTAAAATATTAAAATTATAAGGATTTAAAAATAAATTATTATAAAAAGTTGGTGTAAAAGAATATACTAAGAATATTCTTTTTGTTATAAAAAATAAAACTGGATTGGAGATAACTTGTACTGTTCACTGCTGCATAATGCCATTTTGACATAAAAAAAATGGCATTTTGGCTCTCCTAGTAGGAGATGCTCTAAGGGAAAAAGTTTATATTTACCTTTTCTTTTGACAAAACTACACAAAATACCCATTATAGGAGCGTAGTCCACAATACTTGTCTAGTCACATGGTGCCTTATCTTTTTTGGAAGGCGTTACAAAAATTAAATGTGCACAGCAAAAAATAAATACACAAAAATTCAGAACACATGGATTTAAATAAAAATTCAATCGGAAAAAAAATTACTGATAATAGAGAGAATTAACTATACGAAAAAGATTGATGCAAGTTACAGAAGATGTGACAGAACTTGGCAAGCACAGAAAAAAAAAAAAAAAAACTTAATTTAAAGGGTCCATACCGTGATGGTTCCATTGCTACCATCCCACATTATTATTATTATTATTATTATTATTTTCTGAATTTTCACAAAGTTGCATTGCAAGCCTTCCAACCGAGTCAAAATATAATTTGAGTCATGAACTCTAAGAAAAGGGATGATTAATCTGTGCATAGGAGATTACTTTTAGAGGACAAAATTTAATTCCCTTATTTGAACTACGCAAGGTTTGACAAGTTGTCCTTGATCCTTAGCATACTGCATCCTCAACTTGAATTTTTTGGTAATCCATTACAAATCGATAACATGGATCCAAAATTTGAAGAAACTAGCTTCCATGTAAATCTCACATGAATTACATAAGGGTAGTCACAACTTTTTATACCCTTCTTCAATATCCCTCTTTTTTTTTTCTTTTCATTTTTTTTTTTTTTTTTTGCAGAAAAAGAAAAAAAACAAACCCTCAATTTGCAAGGCCAAAATCAAAGATCAGCCTTAATTCGGGATAAGAATCTGCAACTGCAAGAGTTCAATAAAGCAAAAGAACTTCAAAGGTAGAACCACCAGAAAACCCTATCAAGCCAGCAAAAACTCAAGACTCATAGTTTTTCCAGTATTCTATAACTTTCTTTTATTCTTAATAATATTAGTGAAGCAGTTAGAGACTTGGAGGCGAGTTAATTTCGTTGAGATGCTTCTTATGGCTTAAGTAAAAAATGAAGTTAAAAAGAAGATTATAATAAGCAAAAACAAAAAAGAAAAGAAGAAGAGAAGGGGGCGGGCGCGTGTTAAAGGGATTTTTTCTTTTGGGTGCGTGCCTTGTGGCGCGTTCACTCATGCTCCTCATGTGCCCGTGCCACATGTTCCAAGGGCTGACGCGCGGGCCCCAACGTGTTAGTCCCCTTTTTAATTATGTTCAGACCCCAAAAAATTTGCTAGTATACTCTTATTTATTTTTATTTCTGACCCTAAATTTTACATTATTTATACTTTGACTCTAATTTTAAAAAAAAATCATTTTTGCCCAAAAAAAGCGTTTTTTTTGAAAGGAAAAAAAAGCACAAAAACAAGTGGGACGAAACTGTTTTAGCAAACACCGCTGAAATCCCGTACGAAACACATTGTGCCTTTATATAGGGTATGGGATATCCAAAAGAATCCGAAGAAAGTTTCTCTAACAAACAAATTAAAGAAAATACATTTCAATGCAAAAGCAAAAAAAAAAAAAAAAATCTGAAACTATAAACAAGCAAAAGCAACATAAAAGTTTAGCTATTGATCGTGAAGAAGCATCAGGGCTTTTACCAAAGTGGGCTTGAACCTGTTTACATCAAGGTTTACACTTTGCTTATCCAAATAGATGGACTTAAAAGCATGCCATCCTTGATTATTAACTGAAGAAGGATCAGTGAAAACTGGGTGGTCAATTGGGTATTGCTCTATCAATGTGCTTTCCTCTTTTGATATCTTGTACTCCAAGTAATTGAGGTTCAAGGCTATAGAGGGTTGACCAAAGTACTCTTTGGCTAACCATTCAAAACCACCTAAGGGAAGAACCTGAATGAGCACAGCTTTCTCAGGAAGGAAAAAAATGTTAGTGAGCCCAGCTCCATGGACTCCCATCAACACGTCACACGAATTCACCGTCTCCGAGAACCTCTCGAGGTTCGAATCGGCCTCGGTGATGGTCACATTGAATCCCAAGCTTCTTGCCATTGCCCCGATTTCCTCCGTGTTTGTGAAAGCCCTTGTCCTTTTCCGCGATATGATAAGGAGTTGGGGTTTCTTGTGGCGTAAGTTATCTTCGATTCTTATGGCCTTCACTCTGTTTAAGGAGTATGAGTTCCTGAGAAAATCCCGGAATTCTTTCATGGAAGTCGAGTGCTTTGTTGCATCGATGTTGATCCCTTCGGGGTTTCGTTTCAGACCGATTGTGGCGCTTGGAAAGCAATGGACTTGCTCGTTTTCTTTGTCGATGCTTATAGGCTCATATTTGGACAGGCCTTTTAGTACTTTTTCGAACTTTGCGAGAAAAGTCGACTTATAATTATCAGTTATGAGAAATTGAACCTCTCCATTGTACTCTCTTGAAGTTATGAACAAAGGAATGACTACATCAACAAAAGCATGGTAGTTGTTTCCAGCATAGCCTCCGACCGAAAACAGGAGGGCCGGGACACTGTGGTTTCGAGTGCATCTCGGGATTTCTTCGAGACCCTCTGCATGTTTTAGCAGTGTCGACCACTGGCTAACTTTTCTCATAGCTCCTGGATCTGTTTTTCTTGCATAAGGTCTTATGGCGGTGCTCACGGAGATGTTGCCAATTTCCACCCGTGATGATGATGAGACGACGAAAACCGAGGAGGACTTTGCTTCGACCCTGGCGTCCGTTTTGATCTCGCAGAACTCGGTCCTTTTTTCGTCTGTGTTGCATAGTATGGGCTGCATTTCCTCTGTCACAACGTCCTTATTCTCGAGCATAGAACTTTCGAAGATCATTTTCAGATCAACACCCATTCGGATCTGCAAACCCCCTGCCAAAAACCAATTGAATCTTCAAAATTCATATAAAAGATTGGAAAACCATGCAATGAAATCATATAAACATGTGATATAATACATTCACCACTTATTTTGAATGTGAACAAGAAAAAACGGTATCGGGCTTAACGTGACTCGATTAAACACAAGGGCGGACCAGATTGTGAGTGTTGAACTGGACTTAATTTGAGCTCAATAGAACTGCGCTATTAAAAATATGCATTATATTTCATACAAAGCAATGGTCAAAAGTGAAAATGCTCAATGAAGGACTTACAAGTTGGTGGAGGATCCAAATAAGGCTTGAAGAATGTGCAAAAGAGCAATGCTGTGATGAAGCAGCATATTAGAGCTCCGTATCTTAGCCTCTTTAGCTCATGCTTGCTAAAGCTTTTGGAAAGAAAAGAATAGTACATCTTTTCGTTTTAATTGCCTTAATTAACAAAGAAATGTTATTGTCACTCTACTATACGAAAAATTCTAAAATCCTATTTTGCATATGGTAGCCTAGCCTAGCTAGTTTTGAGGTGAGAAAAAAGAAAAAAGACAATGCATGATTTTTGAGATTTGAGAGCTTTTTAAAGCCTCGTTTATATACTAGTACTTTAGTTTGGTATATATCGCATACCACTATGTATATATTAGTTGGGTGTCGTATATTAATGTGTATGAATTGTTGCACCCCACGATTTGATTAATTAGTTAAATCTCTCTCTTCAATAATTGATAAAATCTGGTGAATGAAAAGGATGCTTTGGTCTCTGTCGGATCAGACAAACGGTTGTTATAATTGTTTATTTTGCAAATGCATGAGAGATATTCAAAAAATATTTGTCCCTAAACATAGGTGGGAGGCACGATTATGATGAGAAAGTGTAACTGGGATAAGACTAATTTGTATATTTTAAGTGTGTGTATCCCAAATGATATTACGTTCGTGTGTACCATAAAATGAAGAGTGGACGGTAAAGATGGAGAGCAAGATTTAGTAAGGATAGACATAATTACTATCAAAGATTTTTTGGTAGGAAAATTGGGATAAAATAATGAATTATAACTTTTGTCCTTAAGAGATAATTGAGTAAATAGCCATTTTGTAAATGATGTTTTAAGAAAATAGCAAACGTTTCGATTAATTAAGAAATCCGTAATTTTTTTAATTATATGAGGATATGCATTTACCTTTATACCTTTAATTTCATTATTTATTAGTGACTAATAACTTAATTTTTGAAAACGTTGGTCATTTTCTTAAAAGATGAACTAAGAAATGACTAAATACTAAATAGACACTTGTTTTAATTGTTATTGTTGGTAGATGAAACTCGTGTGACATATGACAAAGTAAGCAAATAAGAGTATAAACTAGAAGAGTAGAAGACTAAAAGTGTAGAAGAGTAAAAGAGCAGAAGACTAGAAGAGAACTAAATAGGAGAAGACTAGAGGGATAGAGGAGAAGACTAGACGACTAGAAAAATTTAAGAGAAGCACTCGACACCTGACACCGAGCAGCCGAGCCGGCTTATGCTCGCGTCCGCGCCCTCGTGTTTGATATAATACGAACACATTTTTCCTTATTAAGTCTGGCTAATTAGCCCCCATCATCTAAGTCTGGCTCTGTCTTTGATGAGATATCCTTATACAAAGAAATACATGTGAGTCACATGCAAAATTTTGTTTAATTTTGGAAGAAAATTAGGCGGAATGACTCAATTACAACGATTTTATAAGGTTGAGAATCCAATTGCTAAAGAAAAAAGTCCTAGTTGTGATCCAATGATAAGGTGAAAGGCCACACCGCTGCAAATTTTTTCTTTAAATCCATTTCTGTTTGGAAGTGTATTTCCTTGCTCCCACCTCGAATAGTCTATATGGTACTTTGGGGCGCTTTAGTGATTTCAGATAATTTATACCACTTGGTCAACAAGAAGCCAAAAAAGATATATAATTTATAATTGAGTTTTAGATACAAATTAATGGAGCTGTTTGTATTTCAATTTTCAATCAAACAAGAGGAACGTGGATTTTGACTATATAAAAGGGATATATAATGATATTTTCTCTAATAAATATCTAAACTGCCGTTTAAGTATATTCCAGGAGAGGGCTTTGACCACCAAATAGTTTTTTTTTTTCCTTTTTTTTATTTATATATTTTTTAAGTTAAAAACTTTAAGCCACAAACTGATTATAACTTGCGTCCCATGCGACGAAGTAAGCCAAATAAACAAAAACATTTCTAGAACACGACTTTGGCGTGACTAAATTTTATAAATTAAATTGTTAGAATTCCAAGATACAAAGCCAAATATAGATCTCCAAGATACAATGACCAAGGCAAAACAACAACATTTTTTTTTTCTTTGTTTAAACTAGTGATGAACATGAAGAAGCTGAAGAGCTTTTACCAAAGTGGGTCTGAACCTACGGACGTTAAGATTCACATTTTGCTTATCTAATGGAAAGTACAAGGTGGTAGAGGATTCAAATAAGGCTTGAAGAAAGTACAAAAGAACAATGTCATGATGAAGAAGCAAATAACTGCTCCATATCCTAGTCTCTTTTGCTCATGCCCATTAAACCTTCTGCCAAGAATATAGTTATTGCACATCTGTTTTTAGCTTGTGTAGATTCACTACCAAATCAAAATGAGGAAGCAAGTATTTGGATCATATAATTTCTACATTATATATGTTTATATGTATGTGTGTATATATATTCTTGAATCTCATTTATCATGTGGGAGCCTAGTTTTAAGCAAAAAAAATATTATATTATTTTTTATGTGAGTTTCATAAGAATTAAGAATTCAAATCGTCTGTCTAGCTTCTTTTTATTTTGGTCTCTGTATCTTCAATAGTATTTTGACGCATCAACCATCATTTATCTTTTTTAACTCTAATATTACCTTTTTGACTCCAGTTGTTGTACACATTTAAGTTAAAATAATGCTTCCGTTAAAGGAAATGGCACAACTCATGAACTCACACAACCCAACACTTCATTTCTCTCTTGTAACGCATTGCATCACTCTTTCTTGTTGATCACAAATATATTATTTTTTTCCCATCTCTTTTCAAAAATTACTTATAAAATGTAACTTTTATTAAATTGGGTAATTTCAGATTTAGCAAATTTCTTTACTTTTAATAAGTAATCACGGTACTAAAGATAAAAGTCACTATGTTTGCCATGGCTTCGTTCTATGGAACTGAAGGCTTGAAATGAAACTATCCCTTTATAATTTTTTAATTTGGAAGATGAGAGGTAATTGAGTAACTATAATTTTTTTTAATGATATTTTAAGAAAATAGTCAATGTTTCATACCAACATGATGAAGTGCTTTTATCTGTATTCTTAGTTCTCTTTTGTAATAGTGGTTAATAACTTAATTTTTAGAAACGTTGACAATTTCTTTAAAATATTTACTAAAAAATTGCCCGGTTTTTTAAATAAATAACCATATTTTTATGTATGTTTTTAACAATTAGCATATGCTTGTTTTTATTAGCAAAATAGCCATACATTCGTGTCTAGATTTTTGAGACTGTAGTCACTAATTTTTTGAATTCTGTTTTTGTTGTTTGTTGCAGACAATATTGTCTAAAATTTTGTGTCTCTAGTCATGAAATTTGTGACTTATTTGGTTGCATATTTTTTTTTGCTATTTATAAGATATTTTTTATTTAGTAATAAGTTTTATGAAATTGATTGTATATGCAATCATTTATTTATGAGTTGGTTATTTTGTAAATGAATGTTTAAATTTTATTTCAAATTTTCTGAAATTTTGTGACTATAATCACAAATTTTTTGACTATGTATTTTATTTATTTAGTCACAAATTTTATTTCTTTAGTCATAGATTTTTAGTTGTTAACCTGATGGCTATTTTTCTAATTTTTCAAAACGTGGGCTATATCTTTAAAATATAAATTGCAAAATGGCTAAATCCTTAACTGACACAAAATTGCCTAAGTACCAAAAAATCCCATTAAATTAATGCTTAATTGAACTAATAAACAACGTGGTCAAATTAATAGTGAGTCAACCTCTTTTTTGTTAGAGAACCTGTGGCTGTGGCGCGCCATAAGGCAGCAGGTGCACTAAAGGCAATGAAATTGTCTCCTCAAATGATCTCTTTCAAATTACGCTTCCAAAAACTAAATAAAACTTGCCTAACACATGGGCGAATTTGTTAAACATTGTAACGGTCATCGCTAATTTTCGATAATGGTTAACCATTTCTATTAGACTCGGTAATGCTAACTGACCATTATCTTTTTTTTTTTTTTTTTAAATCTTAGCCGCGGATTTTCAATCACAGCCTTTACACTTTTATGGTCGCTGATAATTTTATTAAATACCACATCCATGTTTTTTCTTCCCCATTTCTCTCTTCCTCCAATTTCCTATCTTCTCTCCGCCTCGAAGTTTGCCACCACCGTCAACCGTTGTCCTCCGCCAATAAGCCACCGCCGTCCATTGCTTTTGTTTTGTTTTTTTGTTCGCTAATCCTCGTTTTCTCATCTTTATCTTCCAAATTTCACTTTTCTTATTCTACTTGTATTTATATTTTTGAACTTAACTTGTTTAAGTATTTGATGCCGGGTCTTTTCTTTTTTAGAGATTTGTAATCCACCTTTGCCGCTGTCCGTCCCCTTTTGTCGTCTGCCGCCTTCTGCCTTGAAAGGTTTTTTTTTTGTTTTTTTCTTCCCTCAAAATTTTCCTTCTAGTTATTTTTGAAATTTGCTCTTAATATTGTGAAATTTGTGAAAGTGTTGTTATTGTGAAATTTGTAAATATGAATGTGTATTGTTAGAGATTAGGGCTGTACAAAAAGCGGTGCGGTTAAAAACCGCACCGAATAATTCGGTCACCGAATATTCGGTTTTTAAAATTCCGAAACCGAAAACCGCACCGAATAGGTTCAAAACCGAATTTCGGTTAACCGAATTATTCGGTTTCGGTGCGGTTTTTAATTCGGTGCACCGCTTTTGGAAAAAAAAAAAAAAAAGTAAAAAGAATTACTTCTAGACAGGGAATGGTTGACGCATAACTAAGCCTCTCCAAAGATAACCATGAAAGACAGAGGAAAAATATATGCAAGAAGTAGTAATTAAACAATAACAAAGGAAAACTCATAGTCCGATCCTGCGATACAGTTCAGATAAATTCAGAATTGATCATTTATCAATATAGTTTTTGCCAAAGGGTAAACTAAGAGCAAATCTAGTTCTGTGCCCCCCAAAAATTGAACTTCAGTTCAAACAAGACATCCCTCGTTTCAACACATCGATCTACTTTCTCAAAGCAAACAACTTTACTTCAAAAACCCACATGCAAAAGTCCACAAAAACAAGCCAAATTCTTTCACACTACTCTCGAACCAACCAACTTTACCTCAAAACATCAATCTGATTTCTAAAGCAAGCAACTTTACCTCCAAACCACAAGCCAAGTACCACAAAAACAAGCCAAATTTTTTCACACAACTCTCGAACCAACCAACTTTATCTCAAAATTCACATGCGAAACCCCACTAAGACAAGTCAATTAACTATCTCAATCTAGTGTCAAAGCAAACAACTTTGCTTCAAAAAGCCACATGCAAAACTCCACTAAGACAAGCCAAATTCTCTCACACAAGCCAAGCAGAATGCAGATCATGACTCACCGGTGCCGAGGACCCAAGAACCGTCGCCGAGTCGCCGCTGCAGAGGACCCAAGAACGGTCACCGACTCGCCGATGCCGAGCACCCAACAACCTCGTCGAGTCGCCTATGCCGAGGACCCAAGAACCTCGCTGACTCGCCGCTGCAGAGGACCAAAGAACGGTCGCCGACTCGCCGATGCCGACCACCCAAGAACCGTCGTCGAGTCGCCTATGCCGAGGACTCAAGAATCGTCGCCGACCCGCCGCTGACGAGGAGGAAAATTACACACCGGCTCTAAGCTCATCCGCCGTTCGTCGGCGTCCTTCGTCCTCGTTCCTTCGTCGCCGTTCAAGCTTAGTCAGTGAGGGAGTGACGGCTGGTAGTGGTAGGAAGAACCGAAGAAGACAAGTTAAAGTTAGAGTCTTCAATTTTTTGGGTCTGGGCTTGGTACTTGGTAGGGCACGATTCGGAGAGAGAACACAACAAATTTACTAATTTGCAAATATATATATATATATATATATTATATACTTAATAAAAGCGGTGCGGTGCGGTTTTAAACCGCTTCTTATTTGTCGAAACCGAAAACCGCACCGATTGTCCAAATTCGGTGCGGTGACTGCACCGAAAATTCGGTTTTGCTTACGTGGCACCGAATTTCGGTGCGGTGCGGTTTTCGGAAGCGGTTTTAACCGATTTTTCGGTTTCCATGTACAGCCCTATTAGAGATTGTGAATATGTTGTTATTGTTAGCTAAAATTTAGTTTAGAAATTGTTAAAGTGTTGTTGAAAATGCATGGCAAAAAAAAAAAAAAAAGTTTTGTTGAAAATGTTATTGTTAATTTTACTGAATACATTTTCAAAGTTTATGTTATATAATTTGGTAAATGAATGTTTTAATTTTAAAATAGTTATATATGTATTGATATTTTGAGATTCTTAAGTTTATGGTTTATTTTTGTTAGTTTGATGATATTGTTTCTTTAGGGGTGCTTGTATATATGGTGAAACTTTTTATAGTAAGGAATATGTTCAAGTTTGCTTCGTTTTTCTAGCCAAGGCATTAAAACGACAACGAAAACGCCAAACGACAAGGCTCTGAAAACGACAACAATTAAAAAACGACAATAATTTGGAAAACGACAATAATCTGAAAAAACAATAATCTAGAGAACGACAATTATCAGGAAAACGACAATAATCTAAGAAACGACAAAAAAATTGAGGAAATGACTCTAATTCTGAAAAACGACAGTAAAATTTAAAAAACGACAGAAAACTGAAAATGGTATCAAAAGAAGAAACGACAATTAATTTAAAAAGTGACAATAAGCATTCTGCAAAATGATATATTTTGGTTAAAAAATGACAAAATAAATAGTAAATCAATTTTGACTATTACAATAAATCAATATTATATAACAAAATAAAAATTATTGATAAAGCAATTATACATTGTTTCTTGGTTAAACATTAGGGAAAATTTCTAAAAAATTCCTGAGTTTTAATGTTATTCTGGTTTCGTTCTTACGTTTTTCGAATTACCAAAACAATCATTTGGTGGTTAAAATCAGTATAAAATTACCCACTTATTCGAATTTGGTCAACATTAGCATCTAAAAAGACATTATTACCCTTCATCAAAATAACATATTACATTTTAACCGTATTTTTTATATTCTAATCTTTATTTTTTTAGAAAAACATAATTAAAAAAAAAATTTAAAATAACCTCACCCCCAAACTCACCAACACCACCACTCCCCGCCCGCCCCATCACCTTCAACCGAGACCCACCACCCATCTCCACCTCTCTACCGTGACCCAGCCACATATCGACCCCAGCCCATCTGCCTCTCCGCCGTGACCCAGCCACATCCGTCTCTCCTCCGTGACCCTAGCCCATCCGCCTCTTCGTAGCCCCCTCCGCGACCCCACTTCCCTCTGCGAACCTGCCTCCCTCCCTCTCTGAAACCACCGCCTCTGCCCCCTCCGTGAACCCGCCCTCTCTGCCCCCTCCGCGAACCAGCCCCCTCCACGAGCCTACCTCCCTCCGCGAACCCGCCTCCCTCCGCGAACCAGCCCCCTCTGCGACCCCGCTCCCTTAGCCTCTCTCCTCCGCGACCCAACCCTTCCGACTCCGCCACGTGACCTCAGTCACATCCGCCTCCACTGGTTTCATTCATATAGTTAGATTTTTTTCCTTTTTATTTGTTAAGAATATGTATTTTTTGTTTTTATTTTTTACCCATATTTGTTTACACCATTCTACCCATTCCATTCCATTTCATTTTTTTACTTTTTTCAATCCTCCAAATCATTCCATTTCATTTCACTTTTTTCAACTATTTTTTTCAACTTTCCAAATCCCCATATATTATCTTTAAATCTCAACCATTTATACCACCTCAAAATTTGTAAACCAAACCCGTGACTTAGGGGATTTGACATTTTGTCCTTTCTCAACTGTAGCTCTCTTCTTCACTTATAAGAGTAGGAGGAGTGAAAGTTGGGGGGAGGCAGGAGAAAAAAGACAGAGCAAAAGAGAATACTCTGTAAACTCTCAATTAAAAAGATGAAATATCAAAAAGCACAGTGGATGTAGGCTATTACTCTGTATGAGGGCCGAACCACTTTAAATTTCTCTGTGTAATTATTTTCCTAAAAACTTTTATTATTTTTCATTGTCGCATCACACACTAGAGGTGCGGATCTCGTCGTTGGTTCAAATTTTACACCAACAGATTGGCGCTAGAAGGAGGGCGGCTTGAACCGTATTTCCGGGCGTGCCTTTCCGTTCCAGATTCGTTCTAGCTTTTTCCGGGAATCTCGTCGTCACCGGTGATCGGAGATCACGGATCAGACAACCTGATGAAAAGGAAAGAAAACCTCACGCAAGAAAGAGAGGGGGAGATAGTTCTGTATAAACGGAGGACTTACCAGTGAGGGCAAGACGGAAACGCCGGCAACACCTTCGAACTCCGGGAAAGTCGCAGCGTCGTAGAAGAGTTGCAGAGCGTCGGAGGGCGTCGGAAATCGGGTGAGCGATTTTGGATTCGTGAAGTTTTCAGAGAGAAATGTCGAAGAAAGCAAAAGGTTGAAGAAAGAAAAGTGAGGAGAGATTTATAGGCGAAGAAGACAAAAAGGGCGAAGTCACTTCGCGTCTTTTCGTCTTCCGCCTCTCCGTTTCACAACATTTCATCTCCGGATCTCGAGCTCGCTCATGGACCGTTGGATGAGAATATTCCCATCGACATCTAACGATTGGGAAGAATTTCGATAAGAGGTAATTATTACCTGACGTCAGCATATGTTACCGAGAAAGGCAAAAGGTATACTCCCCGAAAAGTGTGTCAGAGCATTAAGTGCCCGTCACTCAAACGGCGCGGCTCTTCAGTGGAGAATCGTACCCAGGAAGAAATCCCGGAGGACACGACGCGTGTCCTCGGGGATTGGGGGGCAGATGTTGTTAGCTAATTTTCGTCCGAGGACATCCCATCAAGAAAGCCTTCGCCGAAGGCAAGAAGCTTCTAGAGAAAGATTCCTCATGACGAGTAAACCGCCACGTCTTAGTGAAGGTTGACGACCACCACCCCGAAGGTATAATTCGACACACAGCTAGGTCCTCGGAGGGGACCAGCGAGATGGAGATCCTCTAAGCTCGGGAACCTATGGACCCTGCAGCTAACGTCATGCTCGCGATAGATCAAGAGGTTTGGGGGACCCTTCGCGAAGCGAGAGAACCCCGGACGAAGGGTAAAGCGCAAACACCAACAGCCAGATGATCCCGATGGTAGCTCCCTCTGACAGGCACTGTAGAGGCCTCATCGGTGAATGACGTGAAGTGATTAGTTAGTAACCAACCCCCTGATTTTCGGGCAGGGTATGGTCGATTAAGATAAGGCCACCTAATCCCTTGATTTAAGGGCGATTAGGTGGGGTGCATTTAATGCACTTCCCTCTCTCTCTCTCTTGCCGGATGAATATAAAAGGCGGGAAAGTTGAAGGGGAAGGGGTTGGAAAAACTTACTCTGTAAAAAAAAAACCCGTTAAGTCACCCCCAAAAGGAAGAGTGTCCAAAACCTCACGTCCCGGATGAACAGCATGGTGAAGATCTTCAGCTCATCACCACCAACTTCCGCAGTTCATCACCGGCAAAGGAGGAACGGACGAGCTCCAGACACGGCTTCGAGCAGAGGCGGAGCAAGCCGCAGCTGTGGTGGCTGCCGAGGACGTCACCAAAACGGACTCGGAGCAAACCAACTGGCGGATCGCACGCTCAGGCCGGCCACCATCGCAACTGGAGATCTGGCGATAAACCATCCGGAGGACTGGCGATGGACCTTCCGGAGGCCCCGGAGTACAGAAGCACATCCGTTAATGGCACAAACCGGAAGATCACGACCAGCAAAAGAGTTCTACTCTTTCCGCATAAGGCGAGCTGGGTCTGTACCCCCAAGAACCACTGAGGCATGCTCCGTCGCAGACGGAGGACCGCCTCGGATGGTCTCGACACCAGACGATGACCCAGTTCCGCGAACGACTGCAGTCCGGAGGACTGCGGGAGTTAGCCTCGCCTCTCCCACCTCTTCCCGACCCTCGGTGTTAATGCACCCCGAGGTTTTTATTTGGTCGCGGACCAATGGCGCAGAAGAGATGGCTTGGGGGGAGATAAACCAGAGATCTCTGACCGCAGCCGATGTAGTCAGGGCATTTCAGATTCTCAAGGAGAGGCGGCCGCATCCTCTTGCCAAGCACGGAATGTCCTCGTACGCGCTGTGCATGGCTCAAGGCAAGACCGGCGGGAAATTGGCTTAGTACTAGCCCCCGAAGGTGCTATTGAGGTCGAGCAAGAAGGTGTCTCTATTATCAGGACAGACCGCCAGACCCGCGAATCTCGCCTGAACAGGAGATTGGCGAGGAAAACAGTCGCCACAACGACCAAACTCGAGGCCCGCACCAGAAGGACCACCACAGCCGAATAACCCGAGAAAGGGTATCATCGTCTGTGTAAGTGGCCCCGCGGCCCAACAGTGTAGGGTTTGATCGGAGGATGTCCCCGAAGATAGTCAACTGCCACCTCGAATCGCATCTCCGACAATCCTCTCTTGCTCACTCACCAAACGCCGTCGTTTTCGCTCCTCGCCTAGTGCAGTACGGCCAGTACTCTCTTGTTAAACTCGGAACACCTTCGGGCACTCCGAGCGTGGTTCCAGGCGCGCCAAAACGAAGAGACAGCTCGACCAATCACCAAAGTACATCTGACGACAACCGAGTCGCCCGCGATCAGGAGATATCCGCGGGGTAAGGTTCCGGAGGGATCGTGCCTCGTAGCCAGTTAGCCGGCGAAGACCGCAAACTCGATGTATAAAGGATGGAACCGCGAAGCGGATGAATCCTATAAGCATCATTCAATGGCTCTTTTTGACCGCGGAGCGCTCAGGCCACTTGGGGATGTCTGGGGTACCAGAAAGAAATAGATGCGCTCAATAGATACCTCGAAGGCGAGCAAAACTAAAACGCGCGAATTCCGAAAGGAAGCTGGGCCAACTGTCTCCTAGAACCATTCTATCCTTCGGAGGAGGTAGAAGACTTAGATGCACTTAAAGGAGGAACTCCTAGGCGGAAGGGACTAGAATCTCTCAGAAGATGGTCTAACCCGCCGGTGTATTAAGTCGAAAGGCCCTGCCCCATTCAGAAGCACCGGGGACCGCTGCGAGCAATGGGGTACTAGCAAATCTCGATGAATACAAGATCTGACCGAGTTCGCCCCCGAAGAAGCCTGGTTCGGGATAATCCTTCGAAGGAGGAACAACCCGCAACTAACCAGTGTATTCAAGGAGGTATGCTCCGGTCTCGATCTGGTATCTAATCGTCTAATTTGCTAGTTATAGCCCTCGGAGAGGGTATGATTCAGACGAGTTGTAGTCCTCGTAGAGGACACGACGAGCGACTATATGAATGATCCCGGAGGGATTTGATCTTATAGTCGGAGATCACAGCGTGAAGAAGGTAGTATTTAAACTTTAAACCTTATACTTTGCGTAACCAATGCTCTTTTTATAGGTAACCACTGTGTTCCACCATCGAAAGAAGCACGGACGAGCTACACCGGCGGAGCGGGGTTCGAGATGTCGCCGGAGTCAACAGAGTCGGAGCCAGAAGGACAATTGATTCCGTAGGGATCAAACACCGTTTCTCTGCCAGAGAAATCAGGATTAGAGAAACATCTGGTTCCGTAGGAATCAGACCCCATTTCTCTACCAACGGGAGTGTCTTCCTACAGGGCGACGAAGATTCAGTGCAGCTGAAGTTGTTTCCGCACAAGGCTTCCTTCACAGCAGGAGACGCATCCCTGGCTGAGTGGCTTTAATCAGGAAGAATCCCAAGCAACGCGAATCACGACGCTGGGATTGGGGGGCAGATGTTATCGGTGATTTTTCGTCACCCCATGGGTCCGAGGGTGGTATCCTGCTCATTTTCAAGAAGTCCAGAAACCCCGACTCTACCGAACCAAGCGAAAGTCACCACTCCGTAGGAGCGCCCTTCGGGGAAAGGACAGAAGAGGATTATCGGAGATGATCCCCGATCCTACGCCCCCGGAGGTAAAACATTACAAGGAAAACGTCCAGAGAGCCTTCCAGAAAGCCTTCCTGATGAGGAGCCGATGTTTAAAGACAGAGTCCTCTAAGGCGATCTACCCCCGAAGGAAGGACTATTCGACGGAGTCTCGGCCCTCGAAGTCGTCGACCCTCGGTCATAGAACTTTTGACCGCGGGGTCACAAACATTAATTATTCTCTCCCGAGCAAGGAATTCACTGTAGCGACAGACTTATCCTGCCGCAGTCAGGATAACTGCTCTCGGCAGGTGGGCAGCTTTATTAGGTGAACCAAACCCGTGACTTAGGGGATTTGACATTTTGTCCTTTCTCAACTGTAGCTCTCTTCTTCGCTTATAAGAGTAGGAGGAGTGAAAGTTGGGGGGAGGCAGGAGAAAAAAGACAGAGAAAAAGAGAATACTCTGTAAACTCTCAATTAAAAAGATGAAATATCAAAAAGCACAGTGGATGTAGGCTATTACTCTGTATGAGGGCCGAACCACTTTAAATTTCTCTGTGTAATTATTTTCCTAAAAACTTTTATTATTTTTCATTGCCGCATCACACACTAGAGGTGCGGATCTCGTCGTTGGTTCAAATTTTACACCAACAATTGTAATTGAGTAATTGATTAATTTGTGTTTTCTAATTGGTATATTATTTTTAGCAAAGGGTAATTTGGCCATTTTAAAAAAAAATTGAAATTAGACAACGCAAAGGATAATTTTATACCGATTTTAACAACTGAGGGATTGTTTTGGTATTTTAAAAAACGTAAGGACGAAACCAGAATAACGTTAAAACTCATGAATTTTTTAGGAATTTTTCGTAAACATTATAAGTAATAGTAAATAGTATTTGTGGAAATAAATTTTGATTATTAATATACAAAAAAATAATTATCGTGAATTAATTATCAAATGTTCATGTTATTATAAGGATGGGAATAATGTGGTATAAAATATAAGTTTTTTTTTCCTGAATCTCTAGCTCAATGTCGATGGACAAAAATTGGATTAACTTAAAAAATCACTTAATTGATGAGTATTGATGCAGCACTGAGGAGTTCATAAACCTCGCAAGCCGTCACCTAAATTCATATGGATTAACAAGGTGTCCATGTAAAAAATATTTGGTCACTGCACATTTTATAGACCACGACTTTCATACTCATTACAAAATGTTGATTTACCATGATGAGAATGAGGTTTATTCGGAGCTTCCTATTTTTTCAACTAGTGGTAGTGGAAGCGATGGCCGATGCGAAGATGAAACGACTAAAGCACTTGTTGATGTCGCCAGTGAGATTAATTTCGCACCTGATGATGATATTGTCGAGGACATTGAATCGGTCGATCAAGATGCATCAACATTTGATGCGATGTTTGAGGAGTTGCAATCAGAGCTTTGGCCTGGATGCATTTGAATATCGAGAAAATTTGATCTCATGCCACATTTGATATTCAAGTTTGCAACCTACACCACTATTACATGTCATGCCTTTTTTTTTTTATTATCAAATTACTACGTTACCACCTTACCCCCTATTGTCTTCCTCGTTTGTAAAAAAAGAAGGGCAATTCGGTCAAATTCATTGTCAAAAAGTGGCATGGGTTGCAAACCTATTTTTAAAGTGGCATGTTTCAAAACAAGTTGTCCAAAAGTGACATTTTTTAAAATTTACCTTGAATATCATGCACAAATGGACAAATCGATCGTTGTGTGATCTTTTAAAAATATCACATCCTGATCAAAATAAAGTTTCGGATTCATGCTGTGTCGCAAAGAAGTTGCAGGCAGTTGGTCTTGGGTACGAGTTAATTCATGTGTAGAAATACAATTGTGCGTTGTTTTGGAAGGAGAACGCAAGGTTTGATATGACTTTAACGACCTTATTTAAGAGAAACTATAATAAATATTCATTTTTAGTTTTTGATTTTAAAAAAAAGTAATCAGCTTTTGAAAAATTAAGAACATACGTGTAATATGTAACGTTTTATGTTACACGTATGTTATGGCTAAGTCTTTAATTTCATGAAACTATAGTTAAATCCTAAAAATTTAGTCAAAATTTTGGTTAAATCCCTAAAAATCTCTAAATTTTATTTAAAAAAAACTGTTGTTTTCGCAAAAAGAAAAAAGAAATAATTGATATGGGATATTTCCTTAATTTTCTGAAAAAATAATTTTTATTTAAAAATCAATTTACAAAGTTGTTCATTTACCAAAGTTCTCCTTATTACAATTTACTAGGTAGAACATAAGAAATGGAAGATTGACTTTATTTTAGAGGGTTAACTAAACAGTTCTAAGACTGCCTTGATGATCTCTCTCTTTTTTTTGGCTGAACTTGATGATCTTACTTTAACGCACCTTAGGCACATTTTATTGTATCTACTGTTTTGCATGTTTGCATGTAGACACTTCCACAGGTAAAAGATCTCCCAAATAACATCTAAACATTCAACCAAAATTCTCTCTCCAAGCACTTCAAAATTGCTTATTTCAGCACAAAAATCCTGTACTGTTGAGCACTTCAACCAACTAGCAATGATCTCTGCTTCAGTCACAGTTGAGGTTCATGAGACTACATCTCCAGGAACGGCGGAATCGTAGACTCTCTCTTTAGCCTTTTCCGCCTAAACATGGTTTATAGAGCTCAGTCAGATAAAGATACCAAATGAAAATAAAGAATAAACATATACATATATATATAAATATGTGTATGTATATATATATATATAGAGATAGAGAGAGAGATTACTTGTTGCTGCCAGTTTGTTTTTAAGGTGATAATTAGAAGAGATAAACTCTGCACACTTAGTGCACACATAATCCCCAGCCAGAGGCCCTATCAGGAGAAGATAATTCATTTTTAAGGAAAAGAATACACAATTTGCATTTCAGAAATGCTGTAGGAGCTGAAACATAAGAAATATAATGAGGGAAACTTACCTTTCCACCGATGTGCATTACGAAAGCGAATAAAATAGCCGCTGGAACTCCAACCAAATAGTAGGATCCGAGATTCACATACGCTCCAATCTTCTGCCAACCACATCCTCTAGCGTTACCTGAAATGCAGCTCAAGAAAATTAGCTGATGCGAGCTGATTAGGCACCGGGTTTAATGTTTAATAATCACTGTACGTTTTAACAAAAGGTATCTGAAAAGAAGGACTTCTTCTTTGTTCTAGTCCAAAGTGGATTATAGTGAGTAGAAAATTTCTTCTGTGAGTTTTATAGTATGATAAGGTAAGGCGAAAAATAGTTGTCCCGCTACAGTTTCAATGTGTTTCATGTTTTGTCAAAGATTTCGGAAAAGATAAGAAAAGAAGGGTTAGGATTTATTGTAGTTTTGCTTGCACTAAAGAGAGAAGAAAATCCTTTATGAACACTAGGACATTTTTTATCTTCGATTTC
The DNA here is from genome assembly GCA_018132145.1 of Boehmeria nivea var. tenacissima. NCBI lineage: Eukaryota > Viridiplantae > Streptophyta > Magnoliopsida > Rosales > Urticaceae > Boehmeria > Boehmeria nivea. The sequence goes on from CM030882.1 coordinate 9,464,309, forward strand.
TTTTATCATCGATAGCCCAAAAACAAAATGGTTTGAGCACTTTGATTCTATGAAGTGAAGTAAAAAAAGAACCTGATAGAACACACTGCAGTCCCTCAAGAAAATGGGACGCTGCGAGTATCGGCATCATTGATGCGACATACTTGACCACTTCTAGTTCGTAGCTATAAGCATAACCCCAGATATTTCGTATTAGTACGAGCACTAATCCCACCACAATAGCCTCCGTAATGATCATGATTACTGCAACCCAGACTGCTAATCGCGCTGCTTCTGCATGTCCTGCTCCTAATTCATTCGAGACTCGAGTGCTGTTCATTAATCATATATAGATGAAAATTTTATGAAGTTTTAACAATTCTTTAAAACTTTTTGCAATATTATGTAAAGTAGAGGAATTTAGATTTCGGGGACAATAAAAATGTAGTCAAATCTTGCTAAGAAAATATGTTCTTTGTTAGTGTGCTCACCTCACAGCACCACTGAGTCCAAAAGGAATCATCCACACTGTTGAAGCTGTGTTTAGGCTGGAAAAACATAAAGTTGCGTAAGTTAAAAAAATTGAAAATTTAAAAGGTCCTAAAAGAAAAATGTTCTATTGAGCAAACTGAAGAGAACAATCATCATAACAAACCTGATAGAAAGAACAGAGGTCTCTAACTCTGGATTGGGAAGAAGGCCAGACAAAAGAACCATCATTTCGAAGGACCACATTTCTAAACTGTTCAAACAAAATGGAATAAGCCTTGGTTGATAGCATGAGGATCATTGAGCATAGGACTGTAATTCAGACATTGTTACAGAGCGCCAGAAAGGGAAGCTGAACTGAAAAACAAAACTTTGGATCACAAACCATGCCCGAGCGAAAACGGGGAATTACCAGACCATGACAGCCGAAGGAATGGCAAGTCTCAGAAAAGTGGGAATTCCGTGGAAGGCCTCCTTGGAAAACCCTGTCCAAGTTTTCGCACACGAGGACGAGAACTTGACATAAAGAGCGAACAACAACACGTTGACCCAATACGAAACCGAATTCGCCAGCGCAGCTCCTCTGCTTTCGAGCCCCGACTTGAACACCAGAGCCCAACACACGAGGACATGAAGCAAAGTCGCGACTCCGGAGCAAAGCACCATCGGGAACACGACGTTTTGCGTCTGCAAGAACCTGACCTGGCACTGGAGAAGCCCGTAGGCGAAAAGGCTCGGGATCATGAAAACCGCGTATTTACCGGCCTCCGCCGCGATGTCCTCGTCTTGGCCTACGGCAATCAGAATAGTTTCCGTGTTGGCCCAAACGACAGCAAGAGGTACGCTCACAAGTAGAAGGACAAACATTGCTCTTTGCATATGAATGCCCAACATATGATATTGCTTTGCCCCATATGACTGCCCTGATAAAGTGTCCAATGCACTTGCCATTCCTATCTGCATAGACAATAAAAGAAATAACAAAACTTGATTCGAACTCTTCTATGTCATTTCACCAAATAGAGAGAACAGACAAAAACCCAACTACTGACCAGAAAGCTGAAACCAGTGACTGAGGCGAAGGAAGTGGCCATGGAAGCACCAGAGAGAGAGAGCTCTCCGAGATGGCCCACAAACATCACTGATATCATCTGTAAGCAATACTGTAAAAGACTCACAGACACCAAAGGACCAGCCAGCCATAGCTGCTTCTTCACTTCGTCGATAACTTGGTTTCTCCGAATACCCTTCTCGTGGATTAGCCTTGGGCTTCCATTGGTAGAGACGTTTAGGCCATTTTCATGGCGGACTTGGATTAATGGAGCCCTTAAAGGCGGTTTGTAGTCATGGCTTTCCATTGCTTTTCCTGAGAGTTTCACATAATGGTTTTGATTTTAAGACCTAAACGGAAGTAACAAACTGAAGCGTAATTGCTGGGGCACTTTTGTGGTTTGTTATCTTTGTTAATATGGAGTTGCGGTAAATTATTCAAATATATTATTAATTAATGAAAAATTATAGTAAATACCTAATTTGTAACCCCTAATTCAAATAAATATCAAATTGTTTGAAACATATACTAACAAAATGCCAAGTAATCTAATTACTTTTTTTTTTTGGCTGAATAATCTAATTACTTACATGGTGTTAATTGTTGCTTATATGCAAATAATTAATGAATGAGTGAAGTAGGGAAATACTGAAAATTTATATAATAATAAAAATAAATACTTAAGTTTTTAAAGTAATTGGCTAACTAGTCAATTCATTCATTACTTGCACATGTTTTTTAACACTAACCCCCGTTTGGGGCACTCATTTTGGTCATTTTTTACTATTTTTGGATGGTTTGAAAATGATTGGTGTTGTTTGGCAAACAGATTCAGATTGTGGCAATTTGAATTTTTTTATTTGAATTAGAAAATTTGAATTGGGTAATTTGAACGAAAAATTTAAATTGTTGTTTGGGTCAAATAATCTTATTTGAAAATATAATTTGAATTGTTGTTTGGGTAGATGTTAAATGTGTGATTTTGAGTTATAAAAATAGTGGTTGAAATGTCAAATAAAAAAAATACTATTTAAAATGGATTCAAACTGTTAAAATTTGAGGGGGGAGAGAATTTGATTTTGAAGGGTTTGAATGAGTTTTTTCCATTTGGATTTTATTTAAAAAAAAAGTTACCAAACGACGATTTAGATTGACAAATTCGTTTGAATGACCCAAGATGGGTTCAAACCGATTTTCCAAACAACCCCTTAAGAAAAATAATTAGAATGATTTGACTTTACGAATTTCAAAGTGGTATAAAGAGTTGAGATTTAAAGATATTGTATAAGAATTTAGAAAGTTGAAAAAAATTATTGAAAAAAAATAGAATGGAATGGAATGGCTTGGAAGATTAAAAAAGTTGAAAAAAAAAATAGAATTGAATGATTTGGATTAGGGGGCCAAACATGGGGTTACAGTTAATGAGCACTAACTACTATTATATAAGTAATTGAATTACTTTAATATTTTGTTATATTTTATGAAAAATTAGGTATTTATTTAAATAATGTGCTAAAAATTAAGTATTTATTATAATTTATTTTAATGAATTTACTAGTTATTTAATATATATATATATATATGTGTGTGTGTATATGAGAGGGTCAATTAACACATGCGATCCCATGTGCTTCTCGAGGGGTACATATGCTTTCGGTTCTGTCAAATCAGGAATATGTATATATGGAACTGAGTTTCCAAAGAGATGATTGTTCAAAAAAGATTTACTTTCATTCAAATAATTAGGAATGTCGTCCACATATATGCGTCACATAGATGGGATATATATGGCATAGAATTTTCCAAAAATATGTTTTAATTTCTTTCATAACACTTTCCACCACTAAAATTTTTCAACTTAAATAATAGTTGATTTATCTCGGATGTATATCAACATTCAATATCCTGAATCGTACGTCTGTAGACTCGACTGAGTTTAGGATTGGTAATTTTTTTTCTTTCGTGTTTTGTGTGAAAAGGATGTGATAAGATTTAGACCAAAGACAAAAAGAACAAAACCTTACGTAGTACCAAAACATGTATATAAGACGAATAAACAAAGAAACATCAATCAAAGAGCGAGATGTGGAAAGACAGCGAAAGTGAGAGACAGAACTGTGGCCAGCTATCATCAACTGGTTGGATCTCATTCACCATGATAGTTTGACTAGTACCATATAATAACATCAATTTTTGTGGATAAGATTAAATACCGACTATTTTTTAGACAAATAAACTTAATTACAGTACGCAATTATTTCCTTTTTCTGCTATGATAAATCCATCATAATTAACAAATACATTGAATCAATTGCACAATATTGGAAACAATAATCCACAATAAGATCATTTCTTCTTCTTTTTTCTTTTTTTTTTTTGTTTTTGGCAAATAAATTATTTTGACTCTGATGAGCGATGTGGACGGTGCATGAGCGGACTCCGAAAAAAACAAAAGGTGAATTGTAAAAATAGAATTTTTTTTTTTTTTAAATAGAAATTGAATGAGTATTTTAAATAACCACACATGTTTTAAATTATTAAAATAATAGCTATGTCAAGAATTTTATAATAAAAAATATATTTACACTTATACGTGAATATTTATTATTTACTATTTTTGTTATAAATTTTTTGATATGGCTACTCTGTCTCTAGTCGGTGCCCCTCTTCATCGCCGCCCCTCTTTGTCTCTGATCACTGTCCCTCTTCGTCGTCGGTCGCTCGTAGCTAGTCACCGGCAGCTGTCCTTTGTCACCGCCTTCCGCCTTCCGACGCCGCTAAAACCCCCTTTATGTTATATATGTTTAGTTTATATTTAAATTTTGAGAATTTTTTTGTATCTATATTTAGGTTATATTTTGTTGTGTTTATGTTTAGGTGCTTTGGTAGCTATTGGGCTGCCGCCTCTTGCCGTCCATTGGTCCTACGTTGTCCGCCGCCCGCTACCCACTGTGGCACTGTCTTTCAAAGATTTTTTTTTAATTAAATTTTTTACTTGTAATTATTTGTTATATTTTGTATTATTATTGTAAAATTTGTAAATATTTTTTTATTATGTGATTTGTGCATGTTTTATTGTAAAATTTGTGATTGTTAATGACTTAATGTGTATGTGTATTGTTAGCAATCGTTAAGAATGTGTTTTTTTAGGGATTGTTATTAGGAATGTGAAATTTATGATTTTGATTGTGTATGTGTATTGTTAATGAAATTTGTTGTTGTATATATATTGAAAATTTGTTTGGTTTGAAAATATTGTATTTTGTTTTGGTTTTTTAGTTGAAGGCATAAAATGACAATAAAATTGGCTTGGGGTTTGAAAAACGACATTAATAGGAAAAACGACATCTTATTGAAAACAACGAAAAGCGTGAAAAAGGCATTAATTAGACAAACGACATTAATATAAAAAACGACATTAATATGTAGAAACGACAATAATCTGAAAAACGACAGTGAGCTTAAAAACGACAATAATCTGAAAAACGACAATAATATTAAAAACGACAATAATCTGTAAAAACGACAGAAATCTGGAAAAACGACAGTAAAATAAAAACGACAAAAAAATAAGTATTTTGGTTAAACATTATAAGTGATAATATAAAAAAATAGTGCATCATAATTTTATTAAATTAAAAAATACTCAAAATTTACATAATAATAAAAATAAATATTTAAATTTGAAAGTAATCGAGTAATAACTGATTTATTAAAGGTGAAATAGGAAAATACTCAAAATTTACACAAAAATAAAAATAAATACCCAAAATTTAAAAATAATTGAGTAACTAACCAATTCATTAATTATTTGCACATGCTTTTGGTCACTATGCCAACTATACAGTTATTAATTGAATCACTTAGCGTCATAGTTTTCATCTCTTCATCTACAGTTTTCTCCAGAATTTTTTTGTTTAGCTTTTTTTTGTTTCCTTTGCTTTTACTCAAAATCCATTGCGGACGTGAGCAAAATTTTTTTTCTTCTAAATTTGCTGTATAAGTCATCAATGCTAGATTTGGGCCTTGAAGCACTATATCCCCACATTTGGGAGAATTTCAAAACAAAGTCATTTTTTATGCCACTTAATAATCTATACCCGATGTAGTGTGCTCCCTTTCCTTCCATTTTATGTTTGTAGTGTAAATTTTGAGGTATAAATTAAAAGTGCAACTCATATGGGGTATAGATTATCATTGTGTCAATAATAAGGCATTCTTCAAAATCCTCCTATCGATTTTTTCTGGACTTAAGAAGCCATCAATAGTACATATTTGGGCATGTTACGAAAGTTAGCCCTTTTTTTTCCTGGAATCTGGACTTGATTAAAAAAACCAGCAATGATAGATTTATAGGTGCTTTTCAATAAAGTATCAGCAATCATTCACATATGTACGACACCGTTATCCATTGGTTCTAAGCGAAGCTCTCAGTTCTACGAAGGCCAAGGAGCTCGAGTCACTCCTTCATACACTCAAAGGGATAACTTTTCCCTTTTTTTTTTTGGTTTGTTTTGGGTATAGTAAAATAATCCAATGTTTTGAAGACTAATCCCTCGTTTATTTTCCCTATTTAAATATTTTCAATTCATTTTTTTTAATTTTTTTAATCCCAATACAATATTTTTAAAACTCAATTATTTATAACATTTCGAAATTCAAAAAGTTCTAAATGACTCATTTGCATATTTTCCCAAACAAGCCATAATATTCAATTGTGAACCCACCAATCATCTTTTTTTTTTTCTTAGTTAAAAAGACAAAATATTAAGATAGCATGTTAAAGAGGTTAAAACACCCTTAAATTATTGAGATTTATCAATCAGATTGATTCTCCCGTAATGATTTTACTAATACCAAACCCAATATTATTGAATAAAGAAATAAAAATACAAAAAAGTCCTCTTGAAATTTTTATAAACCAGTCAGTTCATCTTCCATAAATTAAGAAAAGATCGTTTCTCAATCAATCAGATCTGCTCTCATTAGTGATTTCTGACACTAAATCAGACCAAATTGATGATTTGTACACTTTGTCACAAGGAAAGCCTATCCCAAGCCTTGCCGCGAGGACCGAGCTCTTCACTCTATGCTGAGATAGCGAAAGAATCGGATAAAAGTGCCTTTGACATGTTTTGATAAAAAATTTAAGTGATTTTTTTCCCCTTTTGAGAGATATCTTTTCAAAGTCCAAACACAATAAAATAAAGGAAGAGGCTGTGGTGAGGACCGTTACCTATCGTGGGGAATGTTTTTCATTCCTTTATAATTGTTTAAGATTTTGAATTTTAATTTGTAATTTTTTTAAAACAGTTTCTTGAATTTTTTTTTTTTTTTTTTATAATTTTGGTGAAAAAATACATTTTTTCAAGGGGTAAAATTGCAAATATTTTTAAAAAATTAGGCCTAAATTATAATACAGTAAAAATAAATGACTAAAAAATAAATAAATAAAGTTTTCTGGACGATTCTGGGCCATACATTCGTGCCCTGTGGTAGGGAACGAAAATCGTTCCCACCATAGCCCCATCCTAAAATAAAATCATTTTTTCTTTAATTGCTTTCATTTTCTAGCTAACACTTTCCCTTTCTATTCCCTAAAAAAATTTAGGTTCCAAACAGTGCATCAAGGGACGCTTAAAATTCTTCCTTGTCTACATGCAAGTAGGAATTACAGCACATTTCCCTTATTCCAACACAAAGAGCTTTTCTGAGAACTTTTTATGTACTAAAACTTTAAGCCTGCAATATTGTCAAATAATTGAGTCAATATTCCATGACTTGCCGCAAATGGCCAACTCCATGTGTGATGAGGTTCTCCTTTCAATATTTTCGAACTCATGACACCACATCCACGGTGATAATATTGTTATATATAGACTCTCTCGTTCGCCTTCTTTGTCAAATTATATTATTCATAAATAGGATTGAATAAGTTGAACAAAACAAAGAGCATGAGATTTATTTGAAGATGAAGAATTAAAAAGAAAATTATACGTCTGCCATCTTACTTCATTATCCCAGTTTTTGCGTGCCGTAACTACGTAAAACGATAACGACTGCGCGACGAGAGCAGTTACACTACCTAGCGATAGTCCTTACATTAAAGTTCTATGTTAGAGAAAAATATCTTGATGTCCTTATTTAGCCGGCAGCCTTCCTTCGTCACCGCCATCTGCCTTCCGATGCCCCTAAAACCGCCCTTTATGTTACATATGGTTAGTTTATATTAAGTTTCCAGAATTTTTTTGTATTTATATTTAGGTTATGTTTTGTTGTGTTCATGTTTAAGTGCTTTGATCATTGTCCATTGGATGCCTCCCGCCGTCCACTGTTCATCGGCCGTCCGCCGCCCACTGTCTTTCAAAGATGTCTTTTTTTTTTTAATTAAAATTTTTTACTTTTAATTATTTGTTATATTTGTATTATTATTGTAAAATTTGTAAATATTTTTTTTATTGTGCACTTTGTGCACGTGTTGTTGTGAAATTTGTGATCGTTAATATGTATGTGTATTGTTAGGGATTGTCAGGGATGCGTATTTTTAGGTATTATTATTAAGAATGTGAAATTTGTGAGTTTGAATGTGAATGTTTATTGTGGGAATGTGAAATTTTTTGTTGTATATATATTGAAAATTTGTTTAGTTTGAAAATATTGTAGTTTGTTTTGGTTTTTCAGTTGAAGGTAATTAAATTGGCAAAGGGTATGAAAAACGACATAAATCGGAAAAACGACATCTTATTGAAAACGACGAAAAGCTTGAAAAAGACAATAATTGGGCAAACGACTTTAATATAAAAAACGACAGTAATCTGTAGAAACGACAATAATCTGAAATACGGCAGTAAGCTGGTAAACGACAATTATCTGAAAAACGACAGTAATCCGGAAAAAATTATGTTATGGCCCAATATTTGGAAAAAATTTTCGTTTATGCCTATCAAAAACGCGTTTCTTTAAAGTTTCGTGTGAAAAACTCAAAAGAAATGCGTTTCGAAACGTGACGCGCGTTTTGGACGAAACTTAGGACGACAACTCACATTTATAAATATGTAATAGATGTATAGATGTATAGATAATAATAGGTCCCAATTCCTTTGAATAATTTATCCAATGCTTTATCATAAAGCCTGCTCAATATTATTAAAAGCAGGATGTTTATTTATTAAGTAGTGCATCTTTGAGTCTTGCAAAAAAAAAAAAAAAAAGTAGTGCAAGTTTGAACTAGCCACTAAGTGTCGCATAGCATTCACTTTGCTCCTTTCTTAAAACTCAACGTATATAAATAGTGGTACAAACATTTGTGTCTTTGTGTCTTTATTTTGCTCCTCTTCTACTTTTTTTTTTTTTTTTTGCGTCTACGTTGGTGTGTTTTTGGGTCGCAATGAAGTTAAAGCACATGATGTCTCTCCACGCTATCATAGTGTCAATCATGGGCATATTAGGGTGTTTCATCCAGGTGAAGCTTCAATCCCAAAAGGCCTCCCCATTCGACACCCTTCCTGGTACACTCTCCGCATTCTTTGTCGTTTTACTTGCCTACGGCGTGTTCGTCGCAACCACGGTTTTCATTGGAGTCGCAAACGACACCGACACCAACACCGGTGTTGGAGCGAGATCGACCATGATGAAGCTCAGCCTCTTCTGTGGATCTCTCGCCGCTATTCTGTTGCTTTTGATAATCGTCCCTGCTCTCGGGTGGGTCTCTCTGGCCCTCTGGCATCTCTCTCTCCTCATTCTCGCTCTTTATCAACTGCTAATTGATCGATTATGCGAACTTCTCCACAAAGTTGTTGCAACAATTCACGGCCACAATGAGCTAAGTTTAAGTCTCCAGTTTGACCATCTGGGAAATTTGTCTCATGTTGCCAACCGTAAAAAATGGTGTGTGCGGCTCTGCAAGTTTGGTTTTAGAAAAAGAGGGTGTGCACTACAACGATGTTCATACTCAAATGATAATAGAAAAAAAAATACATCCTAAAAAAATAAGATCATAATAAAGAATGGTTAGCATAAATCAAATTTTTATACTTTTAAAGGTATTTTTGAAACAACACAAATACAAATAAATGATTAAAAATATTAAAAAAAAACTAATTTTATTTAGGGGGTGTGGAAAGTAAAAATGGGGGTGGCAATAGAAATCCCCTTTCCCTTTTTATTGCCACAAAAAATTTAGGTTCCAAACAGTGCGTTATGAGGCTTAAAATTCTTCCTTGTCTACATGAAGCAAGTAGGAACTACAGCGCATTTCCCTTATTCTAACACAAAGCTTTTCTGAAAACTTTTTTTGTACTTTTAGCCAACAATATTGTCAAATAATTGAGCCGATATTCCATGACTTTCTCCAAATGGCCAACTCCATCTCTGATGAGGTTCTCCTTTGAATATTTTCGAGCTCATGACACCATATCCACGGTGATAATATTGTTATAGACTCTCTCGTTCGCCTTCTTTGCCTAATTATATTATTCATAAATAGGATTGAATAAGTTAAACAAAACAAAGAGTATGAGGTTTATTTGAAGATGAACAATTAAAAGGAAACTTATACTTATGCCATCTTACTTCATTCTCCCAGTTTGTGCGTGCCGTAACTATGTAAAGCGATAATGACTGCGCGACGAGAGCAGTTACAATACCTAGCCATAGTCCCTAGTCCCTACATTAAAGTTCTGTGTTAGAGGAAAATTAAAATTATAACAGATTTCTTTTCATATTGTACCTTATATGCTCTTAAAATTGACATTATTATACTCCACGAAAAGAAGACAAGATAACCTTTCCTCCGAGGTGAAGAAGAAAAGCTAGAAAAATGGCAGTTGGGATTCCCAAAAGATAATATGATCCAAGACTGATATACGCACCGATCTTCTGCCAGCCACATCCTCTAGCAGTGTCTGTATGGAGAATTTCGACGTTAAACATTAGATGAAAGGGCAATGTAGTACGATCATAGCATTGATTAAACACATTAGGGATGTAATTAATGGTGTGAACTAATTGCGAGGCCGATTAAAACCTGAAAGAACACCTTGCAGTCCGTCTATCAAGTGGGATATGGCAAGAATTGGCATCATTTCAGCTACATATGAGACGACATTTGCTTCGCTGCTGTAGGCCCGGCCCCAGATATTCTGCACTAGAATCATGATCAGTCCCACAAGAACGCCTTCAGAAATGGCCATGAGCAGGACAACGTGTACTGCTAAACGTGCAGCTCATGAATTTCCTGCCCCTAATTCGTTTGAAATCCAAGTGCTAAACATAAAATTAGAAAAGAAAAAAAAATTGGTGAGTAAACTAGTCAATTTGTCAAATAAAATGTATGATCTTGCATCATAGGTTTGTAAAATGACTTAAATTCTGGATGAATTCGGTTAAGGGTAACCAACCTTACGGCACGACTGAGCCCAGTGGGAATCGCCCAAATGATCAAGGTTGTGTTGAGGCTGGAAGTTAATTATGTATTAGCACTCGACCATAAATAATTTGGTCAAATTTTTAGAAATGGAAAAAGTATTAAAAAAAAAAAAAAAAACCTCCGGTACTTACCAGATATAAAGCACCGAAGTTTATAATTTGGGGTTGGGAAGGAGACCAGATAAGAGCACCATCATCTCAAATGACCATATATATCTCAAAGCTAAAAAAGAATGGAAAAGCATTTTTAGAGTTTTTCCATGATAAACAAATGAGTAATTCTATTGACACATTCATCTTAACTCTTTACATTATTTTTCTAAACACACACCCCTAATTAATGTTTAATATTGGAAAAAAGAATTTCAATTACGCTATTATATAAATGAATTAAAAAGAATTAAAGGAATTTGCGACTGATAAAAGATTTATTACTCACAGACACTAACACATAAGATAAGGGTGTCTATCTGCGACATATTATTCAGTTGCGGATACATTGAAGAACGTGTATTCGCGACTAACAGCTCAGTCATAGATACATTTATCTGCGACTGACATTAAAGTCGTGGATAACGTTATGACAAATTTTACGTTGTCCGCAGTTAAGTTTTGCGATTGATTAATTAGTCGCGGATGTATTCCTTATATTCATGACTGCATATTTCAGTTGCAGATATGTATCTACGACAAAATATCTTCGATTGATTGGTGACTGATTTTTTCAATTGCAAAAACCCTTTTGAGTTTGAATTTTTTGTTTCTGGCAAATAGCCTTCTTTATTGCAGTGAAGTAGGTTGTATCTTCCATCATAACCATTTGAGTAATCTTATTCTTTTACTTCTCTGTTTGTTTGTTGTTCTTTTATTGTTAATTTACTCCGTCTTATACTATTTCTTTGGTATAAAATCATTTGTTTCTTAGAACTTCCAAGAAAGTAGCAATGGAAGCACCGGAGAGAGCCAACTCCCCCATATGGCCCACAAACATCACTGATATCATTTGTATGCGTACATCAATAGGCTTGAGACAACGATAGGCCCGGCGAGCCATAGTTGTTGCTTCACTTCACAACAATAAATCTCACTATTTTTCCGGCGAATTACGCCTTTCTCATGATGATCGGTACTATTTTCTGGTATGTCATCCAAAGTTTGGTGTATTTGTATCAAAGGTGAAGTGAGAACGGTAATTGTTTGGTTATCTGATCTCTCCATTAGTTTCCCATGTTGTCATAGTCAAGCTCTTTGGAAAAGGAGTAAATAAATTTAGAGTGTTTTCACTCTCACATGTGAAATTTGTGTTGTACTTGATTATTGATATCAGAGAAGTTATAAGATCATTACACTTACAAATTATATATATTAATTGTAAAAATTAGTGTGGCTTTTATTTGTCGTGTTTGAGTTGACGTTGTTAGGCTATAGCCTACATTGGATGATTCTTTTACGATATGATTTTGCAAAATTAAAATGGAGGGTTCATGGTACTCTAATATTTTGTCTTAAGTCAAGCTATCACATAACAATAAATACGATTAAAATATATCGCAGGAAGTTGTTGCATGGAATATCTAGAGCTCACGCCAGTTTCATCTCGTGCTATTAAAAAATTACTTAGTCAACTAGATATACGATATTATTGGCACTGGAATGTTATTTATTATGCTAAGTTTATAATATATAAATTTATACTGCTACGTGACAATTAAAAATTGACGATGATTAGACTAAATAAGCAATAGCAAACTAGAAAGGGTCTTACTTTGTCTATTTATTTATTTGTTTATTTATTCTTTCTTTCGGTAAGGATGCATGGTCTCATATAGTTTGTTGTTATAATACTGACTTCAACTCTTTTTTTGGCAACTAAAAAAAAAAAGGGTTTGTAGCTAAATGACTTTATTTTTTAACCAATTTTAAAAAATATCATAATTTTGGTTTTTAAAGTAAATATTCATTTTTGATATTTAAATTATTTACCATGGTTAATAGACAAAATATCAACTAAAAATGGCTGTATTATCATGGTAATTTGTTAGCTTACCAAAAAATTCGTTTATGGTATATAAATTATTTACCATGGTTAGTAGACAAAGTACTCGTGATAGTCATAATCTCTTGAGCTAAAAAGAGGGCAAGACAGCTAGACAGGGTAAGCTGTGCAATCCTGTACCGCCTGGGAGGTGATTGTCTAATGTAAAGGTTCCGAGGCCGTGCTGGTATGAGACAGTACGGTTGATGAGAGATTTAAAAAATATGATGGTACTACCTATATCAATAAGATGGATCTTCTTTTCGGGAGCTTATCTCATAAGAACTCCAATGTTAAGCATGCTTAACCCAGAGCAATTTCAAGATGGAAGACCTACAAAAATTTTCGAAAGAAAAAAAGAAAAAGAACACTCGTGGAGGACTTGATGGGCCAAAGACCAAAAGCCCAAATAAGCATTATGCAACCTAATGATTTGGTTATATAAAGTGTGTAATCTCTGTCATTTAATTGTAAAATTAAGGTCTATTTATAATGAATGTAGTTAATTTATCGAATCACTTAAATATTATGTCTTCTCTATTTATTGTTTTATGTTTTTCGTTGTTTGTATTTTGTAATGCTCCATACCAATTGATGTTTCATTTAACGTTATATAAGAAAACTTCAACGTTATAAAAAGTTATTGTAATGAGTTTAAAAGGCTATTACAATAAATTTTTTTAACGTTACACCTTCGTATAATATTACATGAAAAATTATAAAGAGAAGTACTACATAAAGGTCTTGTCTAGTATATTAAAAAAATTATTTTTATATGTTTTTAACTACCATTGTGCATACTGCATAGTACACAAAATGTGTATACCATTCCGAGTCTTCTATTAACTTTTCTAGATTCAATGGGAGCCGTGAGAATCTAGGCAGCCATCCATAAATACCGTAAGCAATGATGTCATACATGAGAAACGGTCATAACTCATAGGTTTTAATTAGTCTGCAAATAGTTTATTCAAATCGATCAGACATATTTTAATCAACTTATAGAAGAAAAATTTCAAATGAAAGCTCAGCTTCATTAATTATTCATTATTTCTTTGGACCCTATCCATTATCCCCAACTAATTTATTCACTAATGAGACAAACTTTCCAAGCCGTCCTTTAAATTTGGCCATAGCTAAACACAAGTTTTTGACAATAGTACTAGTCTCGCACCCTGATTTCTATCTCATTTCAGGTACAATTTTTTTTGCTCATCATAAACTTTTCATTTTTCCTTTGTGAACATGATGTTTTAGGTACTCATATATAACTATCTTCCTTGCTATTTGTTTTGTGATTATAACTTATTATTTGTAGTTTTCACAAAGCAAAGCAAAAAAAAAAAAAAAAAAGGGACAAAATATGGGAGAAGTAAAAGTGATCGGTTCCAAAACAAGCTTTTTCTGCACAAGGATTGAGTTGGCTTTGAAGCTAAAAGGCGTTGATTATGAATACGTGCATGAAGATGTGAGAAACAAGAGTCCAACACTTCTCAAGTACAACCCTGTCTACAAGAAAATTCCGGTGTTCTTGCACGACGACAAGCCCATCGCGGAGTCTCTTGTCATCCTCGAATACATCGACGAGACTTGGAAACACCAATATCCCTTGCTACCTCAAGACCCTTACGAAAGGGCGATGGCTCGATTTTGGGCAAAATTTTCTGATGAGAAGGTAGATATAGACATACATGAATCATGGCAACACTTCATTTGCTTTGTTTTGTACTTAGGAAATCATAATCAAATTAAACTTGTTGCTTTTGTTTGTTTTGTAATATTGGATTTTTTTCACCATCAAACTTAATTGTCCTTGTTAAAACAAAACTACAACTCACTCTTTCCTATATAATATGAAGGTATAAATCATAATTAGTAACAATAGTGTTTCTCTTTTATAGAAGAAGCTTTATTTTGAATCTCAAACAATTGCTTTCTATATGTCAGATGAGATTATTCTTTATACGTAGATCTTTTCAGTGCATGTTGTCCTTAAGGTTTTACCATTACATTATTTCAGTATTATGATGTAAATCTCAAGAAATAAAAGAATGATTACAAAATTTAAAGTAAAACTACATGATTATATACATCACTAAGAAATCTGTTCCAATTTTACTATAATTAGGTTCTGTTTGGATCGTTTGGAGCTTGCAAGGCTGAAGGAGAGGAGAAACAAAAAGCCGTAGAGTCTGCACAAGAATCACTAGCATTCCTCGAGAAGGAGATTGCGGGGAAGAAGTTTTTCGGCGGAGAAAGCATCGGATATCTCGATTTGGTGATCGGGTGGGTTGCGCTCTGGCTCGGCGTCATGGAACAAGTCGGAGAAACGAAGCTGCTTGAAGCAGAGAAGTTCCC
Source organism: Boehmeria nivea var. tenacissima (assembly GCA_018132145.1). NCBI lineage: Eukaryota > Viridiplantae > Streptophyta > Magnoliopsida > Rosales > Urticaceae > Boehmeria > Boehmeria nivea. The sequence goes on from CM030882.1 coordinate 9,479,647, forward strand.
ATTTCTCTGTGAATGGTCCAAGAATTTCATGGATGTTCCAGTAGTCAAAGAATGCCTTCCAAGCAGAGAGTCTCTTGTGGCGTATTTCACTGCAAGTTTCAGCTACCTTCGCTCTTTGGAAGCCAACAAATCTTGAGAGAAAAAAAAAAGTGTCCTGTTATTAGGATGGTGCTAAATTGGAATTTCGATTATGAAAATGAAGTGAAATGGGAATGGGAATTAGGAATTAATATGTTGAATAAGAAAACTTGGTAAGTGTGAAAATGTACTATTAGCTTAATTGTGTTTTGAGGGTGTTGTGTTTTATGTTTTGTCTGTGGATTGTGATAATAAGTGTTTGTTTGCCAATGCCAAGTTTGCCTCAGAGAACAGCAATATGAACAATGGAAAGGACACAAATTATTTGTGTTTACAAAGAATGAGTATAAATAAATAAATAAATATATATATATATATTAGGGAGTTCAAAAAATAATTAAAAAATTAATCACATTTCGAAACGGCATCATCAAAGAGAAACTTTTTTGTCCACAACAACACCGTTTCAAGAGAGAAAACTATTTTTATTAGTTTTGCTTTTACTTTTTGAAAATTTTCAAAATTGAGCCTCAGACATGCACAATGCACGCGCACAAATAGAGCATTCCTAAATCCTAAAGGCACAATAAAAGACGCATCAAGCATAATTTTAAAAGAATCAACTTATTTTCATCTTTACTCTTTCTCTAGCACATCACCTTCTCTTCTCTTTAGTCTATATTATCCTCTCTCTCACTCATGCCATCTCTCTTCTCTCTCTCTCTCTAAAAAATAGTCATTTTAACTTTTGTGTTTCTAAAAAATGGCCATAGTTTCAAAAAAATTTAAAAACTAGCCATAAAATTTTAAAAAATTTCTGACAATAACACATAAAAATATTGTCAGAAATTTCTGACACTAAGCAAAAATTTTGTAAAAAATTTCTTACATGGCTAAGTTTTTAAATTTTTTAAAACTGTAACTATTATAAAAAATCATTTTGTAAACAGTTGCTATTTTCTTAAAATTCCCAAAAAAATATCATTTATATAAAAGCCAACCGAACACATGTGTTAATAGCAATAGGCTTTGTGACATATGCTATTGAGTTTTTTTTTTTTTTTTTGAAAAAGTACATATGTATATCCCATAAACTTGATATTTACAAAAATATTTGTTAAGATTAAATATTTACAATAATATTCTAATTTTGCTTAATTAAATTTTGAATATTTTTTTATCACGAATTTTGCCCTTCAATTGGATACTCATTTGATTTAATTATTTATTCTTTTTTTTCCTCTGTAAAATCACTTTCTTTTTTTATTTTGTTAGATAGTTGTTGATTTTCAGAGATGTCAACTTTCATCTCTCTTTCTAATTAATCAAATTCAAATTTTCATAACAAAAATACGGCGGCTCAAAATATTATTCATTTTCGTTCGAAGTTGTGGTTGGGTTTCATGTTCTGGCTTTCCTTTGTTCTCATTAAATTTTTTGGTTTATTTTGCTGCATGTGCTTGCTTATTTCTTTGTGCAATTCGATGTTCATAAACGATTAATTACCTAAAGAGCTTTTTGTATTTTGATTTCTTTTCTGGTTTTGATACCGTTTACTTGAAGAGCTATTTTGTTCTACAGAGAAAGAGTTCCACTTGTCCTCTCCATTATTCTAACTTCAAGGTGACGAGTCTTCTCCTTTTTATGTAATTGTTTGTCAAGTTTTGAGACATGTTTAAGTCATATAATTTTATATTATGTTTCCATATTTTTGTCGATTTATTGCCTTTTTTTTTAATTATATGTCGTTGAAATCATGTGGAATAATTATCTAACTTTTTTCTTTATTTAGTATGATTTTTGTTTATATGGAAATATTATATTCATCCGTATTTATCATATTTTTGTTTACATGTTCAAGCAATATCTATTTATTTTCTTTTTATCTATAGCTATCTAATATTGTAGTCTTTTTTCTTTTTTCAAGGAAAATGTCACTGGTTTTGATTAGTTGTTTTTTATGGTGGAGCATGGTCCGATTCGCATAAACCTACATGTCAAAAGCATTGGCGTCGTGCGGTATAAGGCTCGTCGGAGCTCGATCAGCAGGGGCTCGGACTGAACTGTCGAGACGTTCGTTGGGGTAGCACGCCAAAAGGAATCCAAAGGTCGCTCCACGAGGCTGGCCGGGCGGCGAATTTCGAGTGCGGCTTGATTGTGCCCCACGGTCGCTCCACGAGGCTGGCCGGGCGGCGAATTTCGAGAACTTTGACACAAAGGGGAGCGAACACGTCAGATTCGCTAGGTTAAAGCACTGTGAGGAGGTACGGTGGCACTTGGGCTCGTGGAGCGGCTTGGTTGGCAGCACTTGGCGCGAGCTAGCCAAAGCTCACGCTCGCCAGGCCCAGCGCGGAGGGGCGGCGACGCTCAAGGTCTCACCTGCTCAGACTGGAAGCGATTTGAACTAAAAGCTCATATGAGCTTCAAATAGCCCAATTTCAAATCATTTTCTAATAAAATCAAGCATTTATCTCAATTTATTGTGCAAATTATATTTTTCTCTATTTTTCAAAAAAAATTACACCGTACAAATTCTCGAATATAAGAAAATGTCGCGTTCGACGCAATAATCATATATATTTATTAAAATAATAATCCAATATTTATCCTAAATTTAGTAGTATTTGATTAATTAATCCGATGATATCACATTTTTATTGTTTATAAAATTTTTGTCTATTTTATAAGGATTATTTTTGTTCTAATTGATATGGAAAAAAATATTATCCTAGTTAGTTATACGTTTTTTTTTCTCGTTCTTTTGACACCAATTGTATTATCTGTATTTTCAATTTGAAAAATAACTTAAAATTTTGGCTCCATTTTTTAATTTCATTTTTTATATTTTTTTTATTTTAATACTACCCTTTATTTGGGGTGGGCATTTTGCCCATTCCATCCCATTTATTGGGATGGAAAAAATGGTTTGAAAATAATTTGGAATGGTTTGGAAAAATAGTTTGATTTTGCTAATTTCAAGGTAGTATGAATGGTTGAGATTTAGAGATATTGTATAGGGATTTGAAAAGTTGAAAAAAAATGGTTGAAAAAAAATAGAATGAAATTGAATGGTTTAGAGGATTAGGAAAGTTGAAAAAAATGAGAAAATAGAATGGAATGGAATAATTGAAATGGGTGGGGCAAACAAATAGTAAAATATACGTGCTTGTAATAAATTTACAACGTATACATGACCGTGCGGAGCACAAACACAGGGTGGTACACAAAAAAATAAAAATAAAAAAATGCAACACGTACCATAGGTAAAAGAAAGAGTTTCTCTATTAAAACTTTAAAATAGAAGTCACGTTTATAACGAACTATAAAATTAACAAATAATTTCCTCACAGTTCAGTATCTGTCCTTTGATTCTCTTAGTTGGCAGTTGGCACCACATCAATATCCCATTATTTTTCTCAATTCTTCTTAGTGATTGGCTCCACGTCAATTTACCATTATTTTTCTCACCAAACTTTTCAAAATATATAAAATAGTATATCACTGAGCGAAACCCTTTAAACAAGAAAGGAAGAGATAAAGAAATTAATGGCGGAAGAAGTGAAGCTTCTTGGTGGGATTACGAGCCGTTTTTGCTTCAGAATTCAGTGGGCACTGAAGCTTAAGGGTGTGGAATATGAGTATGTTGTTGAAGATTTGAAGACCAAGAGTCCTACGCTGCTAAAGTACAACCCTGTGCACAAGCAAGTCCCAGTTCTTGTGCACAACGGTAAACCGTTTTGCGAGTCTCTCGTCATTCTCGAATACATTGACGAGGTCTGGAAACAGAACCCCGTGCTACCTCGAGAGCCCGAAGAAAGGGCAACAGCCCGATTTTGGGCTAAATTTGCTGATGAAAAGGTGCGTTACTTGAAAATTGTTTGCTAATGTAATTTGTTTGTTTGTTTGTTTGTTTGTTTTTATTGGATTAAAGAGACCTTTGCTGAGAACGTATCTCAACGAGGATGGCACACGCCTAGTGTAATATATAGGTCGTTTTGGATTCATGGAGAAATTGTAACAAAGAGTCATTTTAAAAGTCTAATTTGAAAGGAAAAAAAAATCCAATGTTGAAAAATTAAAAAAAATAATAGAAGTAATTATTAAACTTTGTTGGTAATTAATTACTTAAACAACGTGGAGATTAATTTAGTTGTTGAATTTCTTAAGAATTACATAACTATATCTTAAAGTTCTCTATTATGATTCAAAAAATGTAAATTTTATCCCGAAAATTAGCTCGGGTAGCAAAATCCTCCTACATGGAGGTTTGAGGTCAGATGATCAAATTCTGATGAGTGCATTTCCTTCTATATGGAAGTGTATATTTATAATATGATATGATTGAGTTCAAATTATTTAGTGGTTCATGCGACAACTCTTTAAGTTACTCGTTAGTACTTATAAGCGGAGATCAAGGTCTATAATGCGATTTCATTATATATTACATGTAATTCTTAAAAAAAATAAAGTCCTAGATTTTAATCTACATTCGAAGAAACACGAAGTAACTTGGACCTCATATGTGTCTCCATAGAGGAGAAGAATGGCGAAGTAACCATACCCAATATATACCTTCATGCCATATTGCCATATAACTAGAAATGTATATACAAGAATATGCACCTAGCTATAACTTCAACTTTTCATTTCGAAGATTTGTATCATCTATGCTAACGCTTCCGTATAATTATGTTAAATTCTACTGTATTAATTACTTTATTCACTGAGTACTGATAATTGGCAATTTTTACTACATCTCTTCAATATATATATATATATATATATATATATATATACACACAAAATAAAATAGCAAACGAATTTTGTTAAGTTTATATATTATACGTATTGTTTTGATCTTTTTTTTTCCTTAAAAAATATAATGCTCTGGGATATTGTCTGTTTCAGTCTTAACGCCCTTTTAAAAAATTATAAAAGAATATGAAATATATTTTTAATATAAAACAATAAAGAAAAAGCATATGGGACATTGGCTCTGAATAAAAATAAAACCGTTAAAATATTGTATCTCAAATAGGGGCTTATTGTATCATATTACTGATATGTGGTGTGTGTAATTATGGTATTCTCGCCATATATATATATATATATATATATATATATATATATATATATATGGCGAGAATGCCATAATCCCCACTCCATTAGTTTTAAATAACATAATCCTCCCTTAAAATACCATAATCAGCAGTATTATTTGTATTTCGAAAAATCAAAAAAGAAGAGTATGGTATTTTGAAAAAAATAAATGCAATGAATATCTTAATTGACGTATTGTATCATTACTTTAATAATATCCGACCATCACGGTTGTCAAAGCTTCAAACATTGAGAGGAAAAAGCAAAATTAATACTAGTGACCAAAATGATTATTTCTCTCTATACAGGGACGGAGCCAGACTTAGATAATAGGGGGGGCCAACTATAAAAACTTAAATTATCCAACAAATATATTTGCGTCAAATTTCATATAGGGTTATCTACATAAACGCCCCCCAATGTTGTGCTATTGTTGCAGTTTGCACCCTAATGTTTAAAAACTATCATTCTTGCCCTCTAAAGTATTAAAAACTTATAGATATGCCCCCTCTGTTACAATTTGTAAAAAAAATAGATTAAATTAATAGCATAACATTATTCTGTTGGCACTTGTACAATTTTTAAAGATCAACTGCCTTCAAATTAAGAAAATTATAGTAATTAATTCTATATTTATTTTCACAAACACCCCCTTATGTCGTCTTTTCTTCTCAAAATGCACCTCGATCTTTTAAAATTTTGTATTCATACCCTTAAAAAATTGTACAGGCACCAACAGATTAATATTACGTAATTAATTTAACCCATTTTTGTTACAGATTATGACAGATGGGGCAAATCTATAAGTTTTTAATACTTTAGGGGGCAAAAATGACAGTTTTTAAACATTAGGGTGCAAACTGCAACAATAGCACAACATTGGGGGGCATTTGTATAGATAATCCTTTCATATATTTCAAAGTGTTAATTATATTAGCAATATATTAAAATATGTAACGTCTCTCTTGCATATCATGAAAATAATATATAATTAAAAATATACTAAATTTTTCAGTAATTTTCTTTTCAATGTATACTAGTAAATAATTAGTTAAAAATTCATCTTCCATCTTGTTGCGAAGCATAGTCTTGACTATATTTCACATTTTTTAATAAATTTTGGATTTCTTAATCTTAATAGGCTTGGGCTTAGCTTAAAAAAACTTTAAATTAATATATATGGACTATAGATAATTATTGGGTTTGACCCACTTATTGTGTAAACAAATTATTAATGAATGAAGTATGAAAATACTTAAAATCAACACAACAATAAAAATAAATACCCAAACTCAATTCGTTAATTACTTGCACATGCTTTTGGTAACTAAGTTAATTACTATCGGTTACCACTATGTAAATAATTGAATCACTAGAATAATTTATTATATTTTTTAAAAGATTGTGTATTTATTTAAATTAGGTGTATAATTTCTCATAATATTCAATTATGTCATAAATAAACAATAATTATTTAGGTTTTATTCACTTATTATATTAATAATCAATAATTATCTAGTAGTATAGGGATCTCTAAATAAATAAATAAATATATATATATATATTTGGGGGGGGGGGGGGGGGGCCAAGGCCCCCCTTAAATACCAAGTAAATCCGTCCCTGTCTCTATATATATACCAAATATATATATATATATTTTTTTTTTTTGTTGATGGGTACTCCTTACACAGGTTGTGCCTAGACTATGGGAAGCATTCATAGCTCAAGGAGAGGAGAAGGAAAAGGCTATACAGTTGGCATTAGAGTCACTGTCGTTTCTCGAGAAACAAATTGAAGGGAAGTCGTTTTTTGGCGGAGATGAAATAGGGTATCTTGATTTAGTAGTTGGTTGGATTGCTTATTGGCTTAATCCAATGGAAAAAGTTGGGAATATGAAATTACTCGACTCCGGCAAGTTTCCCTCTCTCTACAAATGGTCTCACAACTTCATCGACACTACTCCCATCAGAGAATGCCTTCCAACACTAGAAAGTGTTTTCAACTATTATGACCGTCGCCTTTTGGGAGCCACATCGAAATAACGAAGCTATGGATTATTCGAATAATAAAAAGTCGATAAGTATTGTCATTGTCACATTTAATGTTGTAATAAAGAAACTATGAATTCCTCATCACACAATCATTTATTCAAGGAGCGACTTGAGGGGTTTATGTTTGCATTGATTGTGAAATGACCCAATAGACTTAGAGACTTAATGATCCTTAAAAGTCACTTGCACACGCTTAGGTATTATTTAATATAGTAATTAGCCTGGAAACAATGGAGCTTAAGACGAGCTTAAGGGAAAAGCTAATGAAGTGATGAGCTAACCAACAATATGACATAGTGTCGGATCCTTATGCCCATTGTTATTACATTTTTGTATTCCCTCACTGCAAAGATAATTGTCACGTTTGACTTCTTTTTTGAAAGGTCTTAATGTCTGCTTACTATACAACATTTCAATCTTTTCTTTCAGGGCTATGAGCTCATAAGTGTGCTCATGTTGCATATAAATTAAAAGTTAAGCTTGACGACGATGGGAGTGCAGCGAATGCATATGGGCCCGATCTCGAGTACTGAGTGTAAAAACAACTAATCTGTTAGATGCACCTGACGGGTGATCTAGCGAGTGAACCACGTCAGGCGAGTGCACCCGTACGAATAATTAAGAGACGGAATATAAAGTGCGAACAGAAAATAAAGTGCAGAAAATAAAAGACACCAGAATTGGTAACGCGGTTCGGCAATGTGCCTACGTCCGCGGGGCCTCGCCCAGTTAAGTGGAAAACCGTTCACTACAAAACGTGTACACCCGGTCTTATACTAGTCGGACTCCCTCCTACTACGTCGCCGCTTTCCTACGTCTGCACGTGAACCCGACACAAGCTCCCCTTGTGCCCGAGATCCCCTCGTTTCCACAGGAACCTCTCCCGAGCCTCCTATACACCAATTCTATAATGTACTCTCAAGTGAACTCACAAGGTGAACTCACAAATGATCTCCCTCAACAACAATGGAGACCTAATCTCTCTCTGCAATCACTCACTCTCAACTCACGTTTGAGAAACCAACGAATACAAAGTAAAACCCTAGCAGAGAGATATCACACACCCAAAAATAATGAAGAGGGAATAAAAAATCAGGAAACAAGCTTCCTTTATATAGTGATCCCCTAGTTTGAATATCACTTCATTATCTCCTTGAATCTTGGGTAATCTTCCGTATTTATCTTCATGAATTCGAATCCCATTAGATCAAGGATAAAGATCCTAATTCGAATATATCTGAATAAATTCGAATCACGGAGATATGGCCGCCTCCTCGAAATTCGGAGCTGCAAGAACATCTTCTAGTACACCGTGAAGTACACCTTGCGAATATCTTCATATCTTCAAAATCATCAATAATTGTGCGTATTTATCTAGCCAAATTCGAATCCTACGTGATCAAGGATAATATACTGATTCGAATCATATCAGGATATTTCAAATTACGGAGATATCATCGCCTTCTTAAAATTGCTGGTACACCTTCTGATACACCTTCTGGTACACCTTGACGAAACCTTCGAATCTTCATGAAACTGCTCCGGGATTTGTGCCAGATAATCATAGACAATATATTTGAAAATACATCATCTGAATATTAGCTTTTAAACAAAGATAAGGTTGCCAAAAATAATTACCAACATCAAATACACTAACAATCTCCCCCTTTGGCATTTTTTGGCAAAACCTCCATAAAACCCAAAAAGCTAATATGCTAACATAATGTCCTACCCAACCAGAATAGCAAAACAGAAAATAGCTGTCTGTGGGGTTTTAACATGTACTCCCCCTTTTTGCTAAATGAAATGTCAAAGACACAAAATAAATACTAAAAATTAAAAATAAAAGTGTAGCAAACTCCAATCAGCAGTGGTCTATGACGAGGTAGGATCAGCAGCCTGATCATGGCATGTGGTATCAGATGGCACAGCGGAATTGTCAAGATCATCTTTAGGACCACGATCAGATACATCTGCCACTTCACAAACTAGCATGTGCTCCTCCTTTTTGCCAAGAACAGGTAAAGGAACACTAAGAATAAAGGAATTCTCCCCTTTTTCACCTCCTTACTCGACTCTTCAGCTCCCCCTGCATGGATTCGGGTAGTTAAAACATCAAGCCGACCACAGCTTAGAGTATCAACAGTTGAGACAAGTACATCTTTAGGAACATTTTCAGGAGCATCCTTAGAAACTTCTCCAGGAACATCACTAGAGATAGCTAACTCCCTCTGCACACCAGCTTCATGTTTTCCACGGCAAATATTCTTTTCAATTATGATCTTTCCAGTAGCTGTTGAAGAAGTGTGTGCCATATTACACTGTAAATCCGACTTCTTCACCCATACTTGTTTGGTTAAACTCTGGCGTTGTGGCTTGTTCTTGTCAGTCTTCCTCAAATCTGCTAAATATTGAAAACACCGAGGTCTGATATGCCCAACACGCTCACAGTAATGACACACGGGGACCCACTTCTTGCCAGGTGCACCAGAACGTGCGCCAGACTGTGTTCTTGTCTTCTTCAGGTTCACCTCTGGTTTCTCCACTTTGGCTGTTGTAACAAAGACAGTCTTCGTGCTGGAACTCTCTCCTTTATAGCCAAGACCCATATGATCACCTGCAACCTTCCCAACTGTAAGAATTTGATCCAATTTTGAGGATCCTGAGTTAAGCATCCTTACGGTCTTCTTTACGTGCTCTAGTTCACCACTGAGATTACCTTGAATCTTTTTACTCTTTGCAAGTTCACCTTCAAGAGCTTTAATCTTGTTTGCTTGGTCTTCCTTCTCACGCGAAAGCTTCTCATTCAACTTGACCACTTGCATCAAGTTTTGATACATGTCCCTGTAAGATTCAATTATGGCTTCATCAGTAAGCTCTTCTTCATCACTGCTATCGCTGTAATTGGTTGAAATCTGGTGGTTCATATCAGGCAGATCATCTTGTGGTGCATGTGGTGGTACATCTTCAGAAACAGTCTTTTCTCCTGCAGATCGAGTAGTAAGGGCAACCTGATGATTGACACGATCTTCCTCGTCTCTTCTTCTATTAGAATCATCGTCACTCAATGTGGAGTTGAAAAAATTATTGTTCTTCTTTAATGTATTGGCACACTCGGATTGGATGTGGTCAAAACCATCACACTCACGACACCGAATCCCTGATCTCCTGTTCCTCGAATCTGAGCTTGAATCTGCAGCCTTGTTCTCCCTTCGTTGGTTGTGATTTCTGATGTTCAACGAAAGACCAGGAACACTCTGTGGTACACCACTTGAGTCCGCGTCATCTCTTTTAGCATCGGCCTTCAACGCAATCCCTTTTGCTTTCTTCTCGCCCCGTTCTTCTTCAAAGTTCATCTCAAATGTGCGAAGGGAGCCCATCAATTCTTCTAACTTCATAGACGTCACATCTTTGGCTTCCTCTATGGCCGTCACTTTGTATGCAAACCTCTTCGGCAAAGATCTAAGAGTCTTTCTCACCAGTTTCTCTTCCGATATCTTCTCACCGAGCATAAACATCTCATTGGCTATGTCACATAACCGAGCATTGAACTCGCCAATTGTCTCCTCCTCTCGCATCTTAAGGTTCTCAAACTTGATGGTCAATAATTGTAATCTTGATATCCGAACCGTGTCCGTTCCTTCATAGGCCGTCTGAAGAACATCCCATGCATCCTTCGCCGATTCACACGTCGAGATCAACTTGAATTGATTTGAATCCACCGCATTGAATATTGCATTAAGTGCTTTCGAGTTGCTCATCGCCAACTTGCCTTCTCTAACGGACCATTCTAATTCGGGCTTCGGAACGGTCTCGCCTTGATCATCCATCTTGGTTGGGTGACTCCATCCAGTCAAAATCATCAGCCATGCCTTTTCATCAAAGGCCTTGAGGAATGTCTTCATTTTCGCCTTCCAATATGAATAATTCGAGCCATCAAGCAAGGGCGGACGACCAATCGAGCCTCCTTCCTTCAACAAATCCATCTCAACAAAATAAACAGATTAGTAACCCCTAAAGATCACACTCAACAGATTAGAGTGACCCGCTCTGATACCAATTGTAAAAACAACTAATCTGTTAGATGCACCTGACGGGTGATCTAGCGAGTGAACCACGTCAGGCGAGTGCACCCGTACGAATAATTAAGAGACGGAATATAAAGTGCGAACAGAAAATAAAGTGCAGAAAATAAAAGACACCAGAATTGGTAACGCGGTTCGGCAATGTGCCTACGTCCGCGGGGCCTCGCCCAGTTAAGTGGAAAACCGTTCACTACAAAACGTGTACACCCGGTCTTATACTAGTCGGACTCCCTCCTACTACGTCGCCGCTTTCCTACGTCTGCTACGTGAACCCGACACAAGCTCCCCTTGTGCCCGAGATCCCCTCGTTTCCACATGAACCTCTCCCGAGCCTCCTATACACCAATTCTATAATGTACTCTCAAGTGAACTCACAAGGTGAACTCACAAATGATCTCCCTCAACAACAATGGAGACCTAATCTCTCTCTGCAATCACTCACTCTCAACTCACGTTTGAGAAACCAACGAATACAAAGTAAAACCCTAGCAGAGAGATATCACACACCCAAAAATAATGAAGAGGGAATAAAAAATCAGGAAACAAGCTTCCTTTATATAGTGATCCCCTAGTTTGAATATCACTTCATTATCTCCTTGAATCTTGGGTAATCTTCCGTATTTATCTTCATGAATTCGAATCCCATTAGATCAAGGATAAATATCATAATTCGAATATATCTGAATAAATTCAAATCACGGAGATATGGCCGCCTCCTCGAAATTCGGAGCTGCAAGAACATCTTCTAGTACACCGTGAAGTACACCTTGCGAATATCTTCATATCTTCAAAATCATCAATAATTGTGCGTATTTATCTAGCCAAATTCGAATCCTACGTGATCAAGGATAATATACTGATTCGAATCATATCAGGATATTTCAAATCACGGAGTTATCATCGCCTTCTTAAAATTGCTGGTACACCTTCTGATACACCTTCTGGTACACCTTGACGAAACCTTCGAATCTTCATGAAACTGCTCCGGGATTTGTGCCAGATAATCATAGACAATATATTTGAAAATACATCATCTGAATATTAGCTTTTAAACAAAGATAAGGTTGCCAAAAATAATTACCAACATCAAATACACTAACACTGAGTTATCAGAATACTGGGAGGATGGCGAGTGCATATACGCTCGATTTTGAGTGAGTTAACGGATTGTTGGCCAAACGTTTTAATAGTCAAAAGTTTCAAGGACTTCCGCTTTTTAATATTTTTGTATGTTCTATTCCATTGAGCAATTAAATTAATGTTCAATACTCTTCTTGGTATGTCGAATCTCTTACACTAAAAAGTTTTGATTTTTTTTAAATTTTTGTATAGAAGTTCTAAACTAAATTAATATTTAAACTATTTGAATGATATTTTTAATCGGGTTTTAAGACTCCAATTTGGGTCGTTACAACTCTAGCTCATGTGTATAAACACGTTATATGATTGTCAAAATATTCTTGGGTCTATTCGATATTTATTTTATTGGATCTTGAAATTTCTTATGGCATGTTCGTCGAATCTGAAAACTTTCAAAGTCATTTGTTCTTTTTAGTACATCAAAAGCATATCATACTATCCTTTAAAAGCTTCAATAGGCTTTTATTAGGAGTTTCGACCTTTTTTTAAAGCAGATTCTCGGCCTTTAAAAAAACGCGCATTTTTTAGGGTCAAAGTGATTTTTTTTCCCCGAAAGATCAGAAATAATAATAAATACAAATAAGAAAAGAGCCTGACGTCGTGGGGCCAGCATGTAGGCCCCTCAAAACTCGCCAAATAGGGGGCGTGCTGTGCATGCGCCACGCACCGAAGGGAGCATGTAGAGCACTCGCCCGTTTAAATTTTTTGCCCTAACGGGCGAGTATAAGACACGCACCCGTCCTTTCTTTTTTTTTTCTTTTTGTTTTTTTATCTTATTACATTTAAAAAAAAAATTATTTTGCTTTATTTTTTTAAATCTTTGTCTACTTTTTATTTTAAGGTTTATTTTTTGTCCCATTTGGGTATCGAAAGTTTTTTTATCCAGATGTTATAATCTTTTTTTTCTCGTTCTTTTGACAACCATTATATTATATGTACTTCAATTTGAAAAAAAAAAACTAATATTGTTGCTGTTGGCTTCATTTTTTTATTTCTCTTTTTTTCAATATATTTATTTCGTTTTAAAATATACGTGCTTGTAACAAGTTATGCCTATGCGGAGCACGTGTGCAAAGGTTGTATACATAAAAAAATACACAGGTGCAACACGTACCATTGGTAAGAAAAAAAAGTGTTTCTCTATTAAAACTTTAAAATAGAAGTCACGTTTAAATAAATAACTTCCTCACAGTTCAGTATCTGTCCTTTGATTCTTCTTAGTTGGCACCACGTCAATTGCCACTATTTTTCTCAATTCTTCTTAGTAATTGGCTCCACGTCAATTTGCCATTATTTTTTTCACCAAACTTTTCAAAAAGCAGAAAAGAAGTTATAATACAACTACAGAAACTTATAGGGTATCACTGAGCGAGGCCCTTTAAACAAGAAAGGAAAAGATAAAGAAATTAATGGCGGAAGAAGTGAAGCTTCTCGGCGGGATTACGAGCCATTTTTGCTTCAGAATTCAGTGGGCACTGAAGCTCAAGGGTGTGGAATATGAGTATGTTACTGAAGATTTGAAGAACAAGAGTCCTATGCTGCTAAAGTAACCAGTTTGCGAGTCTCTCGTCATTCTTGAATACATCGACGAGATCTGGAAACAGAACCCCTTGCTGCCTCAAGAGCCCGAAGAAAGGGCAGCGGCCCGATTTTGGGCTAAATTTGCTGATGAAAAGGTGCGTTACAGCTTTAGAATTGTTTGCTAATATTGTAGTTTGTTCTCTCATTTGATAACATTAAGCAATGTTATGGATTCATGGAGAAATTGTAACAAAGGGTATATATATATATATAAAATAAAATAGATATCGAATCTGTTAAGTTTATGTTTCGTATTGTTTTGATCCTTTATTTTCTTCAACAATAATGCTCTGAGATATTCTGTTTCAGTCTAACGCCCTTAAGAAAATTATATAAAAGAGTATGAAATATATTTTTAATATAAAATAATTAATAAAGAAAAGGCGTACGGGACATTGGCTCCCGCTCTCATATTGGGGCTTTTTTTTTTTTTTTTTATCATATATATATATAGTGAGAGTTTTTTATGCATTTAACCAAACTTGTGAGTAATTTTTTAGGATTTAGCTATAGTTTCACGAAATTAGGAATTTAGTCATAAAATGTAATATATTTTGTTACATGAAACATATATACGTGTAAAAGTGTAACATTTTACGTTACATGTTACAAAAAATGTTACATTTTTTTACACGTATATATGTTACATGTTAAAAAAAAATATTACATGCTATGACTAAATCCCTAATTTCGTGAAACTATGGCTAAATTCTTCAAACTTTACCTTTAAAATAACTAATTGCTTAACTGGCCCATATATATATATATCGAGAAAATACCGTATAATCCCCTCTTTATTTGTCCCTTATGTCCTTTAAGTTTTTAAAATACAAAAAGTACACCAGAATTTTTAAAATCTACCAAAAATATGTTTTTTATTGCCTAAAAAAGTTGTAAATTTTTTAATGTAACTGTACTTATAACCTAACTAACAATGAAAAGAATTTCACGGGGCAAGCGTTACATCAAGGGAAAGGACAAAATGTTTCGTCCTGTGTCTTTTATTTATTTACTAGTTTTTATACACGCGCTCTGCACGTGTAAAATACTATAACCGATAAAAAATATGACACGATGAAAAAACAAAGAGTATATTTTTGTTAAACTTTTTTTTTAAAATGTGATATTTTTGTTATTTTAAATAATTACGAGGTTAAATTTATCATTTAATATAAATACAAGGACTTTTTTTAAAATTTTCAAACTAAAAAAATAAAAATAAAAGCTTAGAACAAAAAAAAAACATATAAAAAATAGTTATGGTAAAACAAAAAATATATAACAATGGGTGTCAAAAGATTGAGAAAAATATTCTAAATCCAACCGTGTCAAGAAATTTTTTTTTCGAGATCATTACGTAAAAAAAAAAGCTGTTGAAACGATTCAAACAAAAAAGTAAAAAAAAAAAAAAACAGAGAATTTGTAAAAAAGTCCTCCAAAATTTATGAATTTGCAATAAAATCCCCTCATATTTGCAAAAAAAAAAAAAAACTCTCTAAATTTTCTTAAAAACCCCAAAATAAACCCCTAAATGCAATTAAAAAAAAACTTTCACAAAAAGACAAAATAACTTAACACTTGAATGAATAGTGATTTGTGAGTAGGTGAATAGTAAACCCACTCATTCTTATTATATATGTATAGATTTATTTTTTTGCTTTTTTTTTTTAATGAAAAACGCAAAAATAACACATTTTTCTAGGGGTTAAAAATATTAAAAAATATTGGGCCATCATAATTTTAGAAAAATTAAATGGTGAAAACAAAAAAAAACAAAAAAAACAAAAAAAAAAAGATAGCTTGCGCTCATGGGACCCTCGCATCAGGGCTGTCTCCCACCCAAAAATGCCTTTTTTTTTTCCCTCTATTTCTTTTTGCACTTCTTCATTTTGGAAGTAGCTGTGGTGGGGACATTTGTTTTGTCCTTACCGTGAGGACCAAATAAGTAGTCAGAATTATTATAAATAAAAAAAAAGTACTTAGAACAATTCTGATCACTTATTTGGTCCTCACGGTAGGGACAAAATAAATGTCCCTACCACAGCCGCTTCCCTTTATTTTTGCTTTTTCGTTTTTTTCCCTTTTTTTCCCCTTATATCTTCATTATTTTTGAAGAATTTTGAGGAATGCCTTATTTTTTTGTACATTAATAACATATACCATATGTACGTTGCATTTTTAATTTTATACCTCAAAATTTACACTACGTACAAACATAAAGTAGAAAGAAAGAGAACACACACTTAGAACATAGATTATTAAGTGGCATAATAAAAAAATGACTTTATTTTGCAATTCTCCCTTATTTTTTTCTTTTACTTCTAAACTCTACGAAAAAAATTATTTTCTATGAAAGAATTTTCGTACATTTTGTTATATGTTCTATAACTTTATGTTTAAAAAATTTTCAAAATCTTTTTAATCAATCAACTATATAAAAAAATATAATTACACGTCTCAAAAAAAAATTGTCTATTGACTGGTTTTAATAAAAATTAAAACATTTAAAGAATTTCTTCAAAATTTCAACATTTTGTCAGGAAAAGGTACAATAATATTTTAGGTTAAAGCAATGAATATTGCATTTTGAAAAATATCATAATAATATTAATATCTTAATTCGACGTAGAGTATCATTATTTTAATAATATCGAACCATCACACGTTGTCAAATCTTCAACTATTGGGAGGAAATAAACGAAATTAATACTAGTGACCATAATGATTATTTCTCTCTCTCTCTCCCTCTCTCTCTCTATATATATATATATATATATATCAAATTCTCACGCAGATTTTTTTTAAAATAATTTTGAATCGTCAAATTTATCTTTTCAGTATGAGTATATCTTTAAAAAAAAATTAAGTCCAATGATCTAGAATTTTTCAAAAAAAAAAAAAAACTACGAGAGAATCTCCCTTATACCTAATGTAATTTTCTTTCTGTTTTTGGTTGGTACACCGTACACAGGTTGTGCCTAGACTATGGGAAGCATTCATAGCTCAAGGAGAAGAGAAGGAAAAGGCTATAGAGTTGGCATTAGAGTCACTGTCGTTTCTCGAGAAACAAATTGAAGGGAAGTCGTTTTTTGGCGGAGATGAAATAGGTTATCTTGATTTAGTAGTTGGTTGGATTGCTTATTGGCTTAATCCAATGGAAAAAGTTGGGAATATGAAATTACTCGACTCCGACAAGTTTCCCTCTCTCTACAAATGGTCTCACAACTTTATTGACACTACACCCATTATAGAATGCCTTCCAACATTAGAAAAGGTTTTCGACTATTATTACAACCGTCGCCTTTTGGAAGCTACATCGAAATAAAGAAGCTATGGATTCTTCAAATATAAAAAGTCGATAAGTACTGTTATTGTCACATTAATGGTGTTTTTTGACAAACAAGTTTAAATTGTGGTAATTTAAATTTTTTTATTTGAATTAAAAAATTTAAATTGTGCAATTTAAACATTGTTGTTTGGCTCAAATAATCTAAATTGACAATTTATTGAATTGTTGTTTGAATAAATATAGAAATATGTGATTTGAGTTATGAAAAAACTGGTTGAAATGTCAAATAAAAAAGAATTATTCAAAATGGATCCAAACAATTAAAATTTGAGAGTGTGTAGAATTTAAATTTTAAGAGTTTAAATGAATTTTGACCATTTGAATAAAGAAATTATGAATTTCTTCATCATAATTACTTTCCTTCGGGCTGAGAAAACGGAGGTCAAAGTGAGACTTTTAGAAGTCTTTTAAGATTTCTGAACATGAATCATGTTATATCTTACGTATTTTTCGCTCGAACGCTCGCACGCATCAGGACAAAGTTGAAGGTTAACGTCCTTCCACTATAGCGTATTAGCTAGGGATTAATTTTGTATTGAGTAATAATTAGTTTCTTATTTTTTGTTATAACTTTGGCTAAAACATAAATTAAAAAATGGCTAAACACCAAAAAGACCCTGATTTATATTTCTATTTTATTGGGATTAATTATTGCTAATATTAATATTTTGATTCCAAACGTCTCACTTTTATTTATTCAAAAAAACTGTATTAATAAGTTTATTCTCTTTTGTTTTCAAAATATACTACAATATAAAAATACCAAATATGGTATTATATAATACAATAAGTATACATTCTCTATTCTTTAAGTTACCCCCGTTTGCCCCCTTCATCCTACTCCTTCCATTCCATTCTATTTTTTCACTTTTTTCAATCCTCAAAACCATTCCATTTCATTCTAATTTTTTCAATTTTCCAAATCCCTATACAATATCTTTAAATATCAACCATTTATACCACCTCGAAATTTGCAAAGTCAAACTATTTTCTAAACTATTTTTCAAATCATTTTCCAAACCATTTTCAAACTATTTGAAATGGTCAAAAATGGCAAAAATGATTTTTCCAAATATAATAGTAATAGTCAGCGTGCGTGCTTTGAATTCCGCGGCGGTCGGCCGGCGGATCATATGAACGTAGCATAAATAAATTATAAATAAATAAAAGCGGATCATATAGGACAACATAAATTTTCCAAGTCCAATGATGATGTAAAGCGTAGTTAGGTAATTTATTATTCGGGGATAATAAATAGGAGATTTTGGAAGACGAAGATAACAAAATTGTGTCCCAATAATTTCTTTAAGAGCAAGCAACCATTTTTTTGTTTACAAAAATAAATAAATAAAATTAGAAAAAAGATAGTCGCCATTTTGGCTTTTGTAAATTTGTATATTATACATAGTTAATCTTCGAAATATTGATAATTGGCTCCAATCAAAACAAAACTCATACTAATTGATGGACTAAATTGTTAAAAAAAAAACACTTTAAAATTTGTAGATCAATTTAAATATATAAATTTATATAAGGACCAAACTAGCTAACAAAGTATGATGAATTTGGAGCCAAAGAAAAAGCTTCGAATCATTCCCCAAAAAAAAAAAAAAAGCTTTGAATTTTCAGCTAATTATTTAAGTATATTAGTCTTTACGACATTATTCTTGAGTTGGCGTTTCTATGTTACAATACTCTTGGACCTTTGTCGGCCATAGGGCCCACAACTCACCAATGATCAATCATGTTGTGATTGGTGATGACCATAAGTAAATAAGGCCTTTTCTCTCTGTAGATCTTGACTTAGCTAGACCTCGTGTCTCCTAGTATTCAATCCTATGTCGTAAGCAATTACATCATTGAACAAGGAAGGTTTTATCTCTGTACCATGTCACCGTCTCTTCATTTAAGTTTGAATAATCTAATTAATTACTATGTCCTTGACAAAAAGATAAGATTTTGACTTTTCAAATATACTAGTTGGAGCCACGCGCTCCGCGAGCGTAAGAAACAAAGAAAAAAAAAAAGAAAATGAAAAAAAAAACGAAATTAAAAAAAAAAAAAAAGTGGCTGGCGCGTGTTGTACACGTGCCAAAAGGGAGAGTGAGGCGCGAGGGAGCAGCGCCTGACACGCGGGCCCCACGCACGCGGGCCCGTGTCAGGGAATTTTTTTTGCTTCGAAGTCCCTGTACTTAACATTTTCATCCTTTTTATTTACATTTTAGTCCCTGAAGTTTTAGAAAATGACGAAACAGCCTAATTTTTAAAAAAAAATTCACTCTAACCCCTAAAAAAACGCGTTTTTTTAAAAAAAATAAAGGGCGCCACGTGTCGTCCACTGAGGACGCCACGTGTCGCCCTCTCCTTCACGTTTCTTTTAGCAAAATTGGAGAAACATATACAACCTTAGTAGTATAGGATAGACACACGCGCTATGCGCGTGTGGAGCACGTGTAAAATAACATAATAGTTAAAAAATATGACCAAAAAATCATAAAGTATATTTTTGTTAAGTTTTAAAAAAAATTGATATTTTTGTAATTTTTAATAATTAAAGGGTTAGATTTATCATTTAATATAAATACAATGGCTCTTTTAAAATTTTTCAAACTTTAAAAATAAAAATAAAAGCTTAGAACAAAAAAAATAAATAAAAAATAGATACGGTAAAAAAAAGTATATGACAATGGGTGTTAAAAGATCGAGAAAAATATTCTGAATCCAACCGCGCCAAGAAAAAAAATTTTCGAGATCATTACGTCAAACAAATAGCCGTTGAAACGATTAGAACAAAAAAAGTGAAAAAGAGGAGAGATGAGAGAGAAATTGCACAAAAGTCCCTCTAAATTTGCACAAAAGTCCTTTAAAATTTCTTAAAAACCCCTAAAATAAGCCCCTAAATGCAATTTTTTTAAAAGAAAAAAGTTTAAAAAAAAAAGAAAAATTATGGGATGCTACGTGTCGTCCGTAGGGGACGCCACGTGGCATCCCCTTATGAGCCGTTTTTTTAACTAAGGGGGGAGAAACGGATCTCCCTTAGTAGTATAGGATAGATTATTGAGTGGTGATTCAAACCCTGCATTTTTTATGCATTAATATTACATGGTAGCATACTTTTTAGATTTTAATTTTCTTTTAAATTCACAATACCAATTTTCCTTCAATATATTATATTTATAACACAGCAATTATCATCCATGATAACTTTTTCTCCCTTATATATACATAGGAATGTTATTTTCTTTATTTTTCCTCTATTTATCTATTCATTTAATGTGAAAAGTCTAAATATTTAAAATTACATATTGGCACAAAAAAAGGTCTAGACCTTTCATCTTGACCTCGTCAATTTCTTAAAAAATTTCCATCTATAAAACCCAAACCCCACTCAATAAAATTTGATACACAGTACTATAAATTAGAAATATTGGCAATTAATATCCTCTTCACCGGGGCGGTATTCCACTAGTCTCTAAGCCTTAAAAATAATTAAGGTACCCTTTTGGCTGGCATTTTTATTTATTATTTATTTATTTACATGTTTAAATGCTTTTACATACGCACTAAATCTAATTATCTTCTTCACGTTGTTTTTGCAATTCGAACCTATTTGTAGATTTCATTAAAAAGGATAAAAACGAAAGGAAAAAAAAAATGGTACAAGTGAAAGTGTTCGGTAACAAGGATAGCTTATTCTGCACAAGGATTGAGTGGGCTTTGAAGCTCAAAGGTGTTGAGTATGAATACTTGCAAGAAGATTTGAAAAACAAGAGCCCTGAACTTCTCAAGTACAACCCTGTCCACAAGAAAGTTCCGGTTTTATTGCACGAAGGGAAAGCCGTCGCCGAGTCTCTTGTCATCCTCGAATACATCGACGAGGCTTGGAAGCAGAATCCCTTGCTGCCTCAAGATCCTCATGAAAGGGCCACCGCTCGATTTTGGGCTAAATTCGGCGATGACAAGGTAGACATTTATACATTTTCATGGACATATTTTACGGCATTTTTGTTTTATGGTTAATTATAGATCAAAACTACTTGGCTTTTGCAATTTTTTTAATAAAAATTTCTTCCTAAGCACGTCCGAGTTTGTGTAAAACAATTATTTCTCGCCACATCCATGAAACAATTATTTCTTGTACATTGATTAAAGTATTTATATATAGCTAAGTACCGCTATTAATTAAGCTTTTTCATCTTCTTATAAGCAATCATGAAGCTACAACATGTACAATTCAAGGCAACGACACTTCATATAATCAAAGAAAATGAACAATAAGTAGTCCATAGAATTAAGAAAAAAATTACAATATCACTACTTGGACATATAGTAGTATATAACCATAAAGAATTTATACATGCATGTTTTTTTTAATTAGGTCGTGACTGCGTCAGTGGAAGCTTGCTATTCGGAAGGAGAAGTGAAGGAAAAGGCCATAGAGTCTACCAAAGAGTTACTAACAATACTTGAGAAAGAGATTACGGGGAAGAAGTTTTTCGCTGGAGACAGTATCGGATATCTTGACTTAGCGATCGGTTGGGTTCCTCTCGGGCTCAGTGTTATAGAAGAAGTTGGGGAAATGAAGGTTTTTGAGGCAGAGAAGTTCCCATGTCTCCATGAATGGTCTAAGAATTTTATGGACATTCCATTAGTTAAGGAATGCCTTCCAACCAGAGAATCTATTGTGGAGTATTTCCGCCAATAATCCACGAAGAAAAAAGAAGTTCCATTAGGCTCATGTAGATGAAGATTATATGAAATTAAAGTGAGACAATGGAAATTAGTAGTTTGTTCAATAACTAGCTAATTAGTGTTTTGAGGGTGTTCTGTTTTTGGTTATGTGTGTATTATGATAAATAATAAAGTGCTGGTGCCAAGTTATGGATCATATTGAAACGTGAGAGAATAAGTATAGCTGTATTAGTAATTAAAGGTGCGCTTGGTATACAGTATTAATGCATTATTTGTGTATTAGATTGTAGAGTTTTGTATTTGTTCTATTTATTCTTTAAAATAAAATAAAAGATTGTTTTATTATATTAGGTTTTTTTTTTCCTCTAGATTTTTCGTAGGGTTTGAATGAGGTACCATAATGAGTAGACCCTATAAGATTCTTTCAATTCTCGTTTTTTTCTCTATTTGGAGGTTGTCTTTCTTCGAACTTATTCTTTTTTTTTATTGTTTAATAATTCAGAATCTTTTAGAGGATTCTTCGGAAGAAGATCAACGTAGTTAGGGAGCTTCTAAAATCTCATACGTATAAGATGCATTCCTAAAAGATCGTTTGCTTTAGAAAAATAGTCGTAATATTTTGCCACAAATATTTCTACAAAATTTGATTGTATGTGCCTTCTCAAAGTGATCTTGCAGTAATTTTGTGTCTGTCATAAACGTTGTAAGAGACCGAAATTGTTAATTAGTAAGAAAATGTTTACATCAGATTTAAGAATTAAGTATAATGGAAAATTGTGGTAAAACCTAGAAGATATTGTGGTATCAAAACCTCAATGAAGACAGATACCCATGGTAATTAAGTCACTACCATCCATCTTAGAGCTCAGGGTAGGAAGGTTTTCAAAATGAGAAAATCTATGGCAGTTCATTATTATTGCCATTTTTTTTTAACTCTTAATGCTTGATATGTACTTTTCTTTTTCTTTTTTTATTCCTAGGCTTGGTTTTAGATTTGTTATTAGTTTTAGGGTTAATAATCTCTGAGTTTTGGCTAAATCTCGGTGAGTCAATATTTGCTATTAGTTTTAGGGTTAATAAACCGTGAGTTACGGTTAAATCTTGGTTTTATTCTGAAATTCCAAAATAAATCAACTTCAAAGTATTACTGACTTTAAATTTATATTAACTTGGCATATAAAAAAACCTTATGACCCTCGAATTAAAAATTGATCACAAATAATAGGAAAATTTTTAAAAATACCCTATTTACTTAGGGTGTTGTGTCAATGTACCCCATGACTTTGAAACGTCTCAACCGACACCTTAAACATTGGAAAAATTTCAGTTACTCCCTGTACTTCAAATATGCCCCATCTACTTAGATTGTTGTGCCAATATGCCCCCATGTACTCCAAAAATAGCTCAGTCGACACCCTAAAATATCTCATTGTTGATGTGTTACATGCTCTTTTTGGAGTGTCAATTGAGAAATTTTTTAAGTACATGGGGCATATTGATACAACACCTTAAGTAGAAGGGGCATATTTGAAGTATAGGGGGAAACTGAAACTTTGTCATGTTTAAGGTGTCGGTTGAGACGTTTTGAAGTATAGGGGGCACATTAACACAACACCCTAAGAACTTTATTAATGCCCCATACTAAATATATTCTCAACAAATTAACACTACCTAGTTTAATCAAAACCAAAACCCCACATCAAAATCAAACCCTATCAAAATCAAAAGTCCCAATAAAAAAAATTTAAAAAAAAACAATTAGAAACCGAAATCCTAGATCCGTGAACCCAAACCCCATCCAAGCCCAGTAACCCTGACAAACCTCTAGAGAGTCAGGAGAACACCCGAACCATCAAGAACTCCATGTGACCTCTCGGACCCCAACACCCCACATGACCTCCCAAACCTTCCCCTCACAACCAGAGAGAGAGAAAAAGTCACAAGCAAGAAAAGTTATATTCATGCGAAGAGGATAGAGAAACCAAAATAAACAAGAAAGAACTAAAAGAAAAAAGAAAAAGAAAATGGTGCAGCCCATCTTTAAGGATCTACTCGAAGTGCAATGTGGCCTAGTTAAAACCTCAAGGGAAAAAAGAAAAAACCGAAAGAGAAAATCTCCTTAAGAAAAAAGAGTGCATGATCTAGGGGGATTTAAAGATTCATAAACCTATAAAAAGGTAGAGGAATCATATCTCTATAGGCTAGTCTCATAATATCTTCGGGAGAGCCAAACCACCACTTTTTTTCCTTCAGGAATTGTAGAGAACGATACAAGCTTATCCGCAACACAGTTTCCTTCCCTATAAATATGATAGATCTTGATGTTGAGTCGTTTTTCCATTTGTAAAACTCTAGCCCATCTATTTCTGAATTTCCACGGGACTTTGTCTGGTTCAGATATAAAACTTCCCACAAAGAACGCGGAGCCCGTCTCAACCTACAGATTATTCCAATTCCAATTGTATGCTTACTTTTATAGCAATAATGAGGCTAATATTGGTGGCTATTCGGTAAACGGTATGGGTTAAAACCGTTACCGAATCCATTATTGGCGGTAACGGTTATATTTCGGTAATGGTTATCCGTTACCAAAACCTTTTCGGTAACGGCTAACCGTTACCGAACAAAGCGGTAACGGTTACCGTTTGGAACTGTTTTAGATTTTTTTTAACTATTTTTTTAAAAAAAATATTAAAATAATAAAGTAAATTAAAAAATATATAAAAAATTCGAAAAATAATTATAAAAAATTTAAAAAATGGTTAAAGGGTTAACGGTAATAGTTTAACCGTTACCAAAAATTAACGTTCACTGTTATTGTTTTATTTTAACCGTTACTGTTAATCGTTAACCGCAAAAAAATAGTAACGGTAACGGTTACCGTTTTGACTGGTTTAAATGAGGCCCATAAGCTCTGCTTCGAAAGCATAGTTGATTCCCATATTGTAAGAAAAACTGCCCTTAATGAAACCACGACACATCCTGAAAATACTGCCGCAACCCGCATGCCCATGGGCACCTCTAGCGGCATCATCAATATTTAAGGCCGGTAAAGATCAGAAGAGATCAACGCTATTCAAATGAAAATACACTTTGTAAGTTTAGGGTAGTGTAGCTCGAGATTTTTCCTTCTAATCGTATTAATATGCTTTTCTGTGGTCTAAAAAAAAAGTGTATATTGGCTCGTCTGAAAAGATACATGGACCATTTAGAAAAAATAAAATTTTAATTTGGAAAAAAAAAAAGTTACAAAGATACTAGCAAATTTGACTAGTATGTCGAAGAGATATTCGCGAGAAAATTATTTTGAGCCCTTTACTTTGACATAGTCCACTCAACTACATTTCTAGCAATGTGAATGTATATATTGGTGATAATTTTTCCACTTTTTGTTCTTTGCTTTTTTCTTTTTCTTTTTCTTTTTTTTTTTCAGGCCGTAGATATAATTTTGCCCCCTAAAATAGTAGTATTGTTGCTAGCATACATATGGGTGGAGCAATTAGCCTTGGCCCACCCCTATATTTAAATTTTTAAATAAAAAGAGAGAAAGAGAAAAAGAAAAACTCGGCTAGGTTGTTTCTTTGACTACACTTTTCACTTCAAATGAAAACAAAAAAGAAAAAATTATAAATAAAGTAAAAAAAAAAGGGAATTTTCTAGGTTTCTTTTTTTAGAAAATGATTTTAAATTATTTGATTTATCTTTTTTATAGCTTATAAAATATAAATTTGACAATTTAGAATGTTTCTCAAAAAGTTCTAATTAAAAAGAAGAAAAGAATCGCTAAAATATTATCCAATTTTACAAAAAGAGAATTATCTGATATTAATAAACAAGCTTAAAAAAATAATAACATGATATTTCTTTAGGAAATTTTCTTATAATCTTGAAATCAAACTTTGAAAATGACTATTTATTCCCATTTCTATTCGTTTCAATTTTAGTTGAAGGCGTTGGTGATGTTATAGCCACCTTCTATTTAGACTTTTATTTAGCCGCCTTCTATTATAGCCGCCTTCTATTTAGACTTTGCCACAGGCGTAGCCACATAATTAGAGGTGTTTACAATATCACCAAACTCTCCACAATCATTCCACATATCAGGTGCAATATAATTTACCTTCCATTACTACTGGTTTTTGCCTAATTAACATATAATCTTGTAGGTTTCACTAACCAAAGCATAAAGAGGAACAAAACATGGGAGAAGTAAAAGTGATCGGTTCGAGAACAAGCTTATTCTGCACGAGGATTGAAATGGCTTTGAAGCTCAAAGGTGTTGATTATGAAAACGTGGAAGAAGACGTGAGGAACAAGAGTCCAACACTTCTCAAGTACAACCCTGTCCACAAGAAAATCCCGGTGTTCTTGCACGATGGCAAGCCCATCCTGGAGTCTCTTGTCATGCTCGAATACATCGACGAGACTTGGAAACTCCAATATCCTTTGCTCCCTCAAGATTCTCATGGACGAGCCACTGCTCGCTTTTGGGCTAAATTTTCTGATGAGAAGGTAAATCATCTCCGACACATTATTCGTTCGCGTTTGTTCTAATAATATTTGAACGCAGAAAGTAAGCATAATCAATTAAGATCAAATTAGTATGATTACCTTTGTTGAGTTTGAAAAGTATTTTTCTAGACTAAATTTTATAATTATAAGTTTTCAACAATTCGGTCCCTACTTTTTCTAGTGCGCGCGGTAACATGTTTAACTCAAGACCCTAGGATTCATCGTCGTTTTTGGGTTGCTTGTACTACAACTATCATATGATCTTGCTGAAAAAATTCTGTAGCAAATGGAAGTATTATTATTATTTTTTTATTGTATCCAAAATAGATAAACGAACAGTTAGTTTACAATTTGAAAAAGAAATGCTCGTATAATTATATGAAAGACTAGAAACCAATATTTGACCTGAAATTTGTATTTCTTTCTTCCCCCCTTGTGATTAGGTTTTGCTTGGATGCTTTGAAGCTTGCAAAGCTCAAGGAGAAAAAAAGGAAAAGGCCATAGAGTCTGCACAAGAGTTACTAGCATTACTTGAGAAAGAGATTGCGGGGAAGAAGTTTTTCAGCGGAGAAAGCATCGGATATCTCGATCTGGTGATCGGTTGGATTCCTTTCTTCCTCCGAATCATGGAAGAAGTCGGGGAGATGAAGCTGCTTGAAGCAGAGAAGCTCCCCTTTCTCTGTGAATGGTCTCAGAATTTTATGGATATTCCACTGGTCGAGCAATGCCTTCCAACAACGGAATCTGCATTGGAGTATTTTAATTTTATCGTCAACGCAGTCCGCTCTTTGGAAGCCAAAAAACCATGAAAACCTCATGTTATGATGTCAATCCGGTTCCCGATTTTTAAAATTAAGCGAATACATGTATCGTGTTTTGTTGAAATAGTAGAGCTTCAATTTCTGTCCTGTACTAAATTTCAACTCTTATAACTATTTATGAGTTGTTCCTATTGTTTTTAGTTTTCATGTGCGGATTGTAATAAGTGTTGCCAAGTTTGTTAAGGGGGGATTCTGAAGTAAGAAAGAATTTTAAAAAATGTATGAAACTTTCGTTATCAAGAATTAATGGCAATTAAGATTTGAGATCATATAGGGGCAATAGTAAGTAACAATAGAGATTAAATAATTTGCTTCATTTTCTTTAACACAGTAGCAATAAACCTAATATGTCAAAATGTTCGTAACACACATTCGTTCATTCAGTTTGTCTTGACAAAGAGACTAATGCCAAACTGTTCATATCAAATATATATTCAGTTCGCCGGGGAAAAACAGACTAATACCAAAGTGTTCACACCAAATACTTAAAGGAAAAGACTCAAATGCTCTGTACATTTGTGATCCAGGCCGACACGAGCATCGGGCGCTCGATCCAAGCCGACCGCGAAAGTATTGTCTTTGTGCGAGAGCAGAATTGGTGTCTTTTGGGCTGTTTTCGGACTAGTTTGCATTAAAAAATAAACAAATAAGAAAAAAGTTTTCATTTTGGGACTAAGAAGAAATTTTTGTTAAAAAATGGCCACCATATCGAGGTCCAAGGTGGTATTTTGGGAAGTCGGTATTAATAGTCGTCAATTTTACTAAAGTGAAACTAATGAATAGTCGTACATAAGAAACTTTTGAAAAGTCTTGAGAGAAGTGAAAATGACAAAAACATGACTTGTATTCTACGGTACTTGCTGTTCAAGAAATACTTTTTTTTTTTTCCTTTTCCCTAAATGCCAAACATGACTTGTAGGCTTTTCAGAAATATCTCAAGTTAGTTGAATTTCTCAATTTACAGAGTTCAGAGAAATGGAAGACGTCAAAGTTCTTGGAGCTTCTCTAAGCCTCTTCTGCTGGAGAATTGAGTGGGCTTTAAAGCACAAAGGGATCGAATATGAGTACATAGAACAAGACTTGGGAAACAAAAGTACTTTGCTTTTTCAGTCTAACCCTGTGCATAAGAAAGTTCCTGTTCTGCTCCACCATGCGAGACCAATTTCGGAGTCTCTCGTCATTCTGGAATACATCGATGAGACGTGGACACACAACTCCCTGCTGCCAAAAGACCCTTCGGAGAGAGCAAAGGCAAGATTCTGGGCTAAGTTTGTTGATGAGAAGGTAAGCTATAAAAACTTCACTTTCGATAAGCTATAAAAACTTCACTTTCGATTTTTGACAGCTATATATACCACATGAAAAAAAATGGACATACACGGTGATGAGTGACTTATCTCATGATCCACATTTTATGCAAATATTAACTGTTTCGACACGATTTTCTCACATTTTTTCCCAGTACACGCCTACACCAGAGAGCATATTTTGTCCTTATAAACTCCAAAGACCTTCTAATTAGGGAATATTGGACACTACAATCACTGAAATACATGTCTATGAAAGAAAACATCTTTAACCCTTAGGCCCTAAAGACATCTTCTGTTTAGGCTTAAATATCTTAACATTGAGAACCCGAAGCCTAGCTAATAGCGGCTTATCATAAGTTCATAGCCCAAACTTTGTGTAAATCATTGACCATTTTGACATCACACTTAGGGAAGAGAAATTTCTTTAGACAAGAAGTGAGTTTTTAACAATGTTGATGACTTCAGTGTGTGATGAATGCATGGACCGCTTCCCGAGCGAAAGGAAATGAGCAAGAGAAGGCCATAGATTCTACACAAGAATCACTGAAATTTCTGGAAAAGCTTATTGAGGGCAAGAAGTTCTTTGGAGGAGAAACAATTGGGTTCCTTGACTTGGTAGTGGGTTCTTTACCCGACTGGCTTAGATTCTTGGAAGAGGTTGAAGGCATAAAGCTTTTCGAAGCAGAGAAATTCCCATCACTTTGTGAATGGGCAGAGAGATTCAGTCAAATCCCGATCATCAAAGAGCGCATGCCAAAGACGGAAGATCTAATCATCTATTTCCAAGCTCAGCACAAAGGTAAACCAGCGGTTATTACCGCAGCCAAATAGTTTTAGAAATTTATAGAGGTTTTGTGTAACGACTCAACTTTGTTCTTATGTGAAACTTATAGTGGTCTGCTTTGGATTGTGGAACAAGAAGGTCTCTTGAGACCAATGTGTTGTGTGTAACAAGAAGTGTTTGGAACAAAATATTTTTTACATAAAACTTTCCTTCGACAATATAAATCCATAAACAAACTACAACCACTGAATACTTAATCCATGAGTCTTAATCGCCACATCTGTAGTGATTCTGGATGATCACGACTCCTCTAATTAATAGACTAATTGGACAAGAAAACTAGAATCGGCCCCAATGAATATCAAGCTGATCAAATTTCGGGTGAGACTGATATTATCGATAGGAAGAAGCTATAAGTACTTTTAGATCCATGTAGAATCATAGATGGCTAGATCTACTACATAATTCCACCAAAAGGAAGGCCAACACAGATTCCTTGAAAAATGGAGTTCAATCTGATCTTGTCAACACGTTTGTATACTAATATATTTACAACCATTTTCTAGTTTCACAGCTCTTTCCAAGATATAGGCTTGTTTCCACAAATTTGTACCAGTATAATAAAATTCATTAGGATGCCAATCGATAAATACTCACTGTATGCAAATTCAAGAGGTGACACGTTGACATCGGCACCAGAATGCAGTCCCGCCACTTCTGCCTCGAGCAACTGCAATCTCCTCGTCAACGTAGAACCATATAAAAAAAGGATCTTTGGTGTTTTTGACCATTCTAAATGGTTTGAAAATGGTTTAGAAAATGGTTTGAAAAATAGTTTGAAAAATGGTTTGACTTTACAAATTTCGAGGTGGTATAAATGGTTGAGATTTAAAGATATTGTATAGGGATTTGGAAAGTTGAAAAAAAATGGTTGAATGGAATGGAATGGTTTGGAGGATTGAAAAATGTGAAAAAATTGAATAGAATGGAATGGATAGAGAATGGTTTTCCCAAACGGGGGGGAATGGAATGGAATGGGTAGAATGGTTGGGGCACCCCCCCGTTTGGGGAAACCATTTTGGTCATTTTTTACCATTCTAAATGGTTTGAAAATGGTTTGGAAAATGGTTTGAAAAATGGTTTGGAAAATGGTTTGACTTTACAAATTTTGAGGTGGTATAAATGGTTTAGATTTAAAGATATTGTATAGGGATTTGGAAAGTTGAAAAAATGATTGAAAAAAGTGGAATGGAATGGAATGGTTTAGAGGATTGAAAAATGTGAAAAAATGGAATAGAATGGAATGGGTAGAATGGTTTTCCCAAATAGAGGTAGTTGAAAAATTTGGAATAGAATGGAGTGGTTTGGAGAATTGAAAAAAGTGAAAAAATAGAATGGAATGGAATGGAATGGGTAGAATAGGTGGGGCAAACGAGGGGTTATTCAGTTTGTCTGGAAAAAGAGACTAATGTCAAACTGTTCATATCAAATATTTATTCAGTTCGTCAGAAAAAACAGATTAACATCAAAGTGTTCACACCAAATACTTAAAGGAAAAGAGACTCAAATGCTCTGTACATTTGCAATCCAAGTCGACACGAACATCGGGCGGCGGGACTTGGAATAATTTTTTGTTAAAAATGGCCACCATCGAGGACCAAGGTGGTATTTTGGGAGGTTGGTACTAGTCGTCAATTTGACTAAAGTCAAACGAATGAATAGACGTACATAAGAAGTTTTTGAAAAGTCATGAGAAGTGACAATGACAAAATCATGACTAGTCTATGCTACTTGCCGTTCAAGAAATGCTCTTTTTTTTTTTCCTTTTCCCTAAATCCCAAATTCCTTAAGCTTTCCAGAAAAATCTTAAGTTAATTGAATTTCTCAAATTACAGAATTCAGAGAAATGGAAGATGTCAAAGTTCTTGGAGCTTCTCTAAGCCCCTTTTGCTGGAGAATTGAGTGGGCTTTGAAGCACAAAGGGATCGAGTACGAGTACATAGAACAAGACTTGGGAAACAAAAGTACTTTGCTTCTTCAGTCTAACCCTGTGCATAAGAAAGTTCCTGTTCTGCTCCACCAAGCGAGACCAATTTCCGAGTCTCTTGTCATCCTGGAATACATCGATGAGACGTGGACACACGACGCCCTGCTGCCGAAAGACCCTTTGGAGAGAGCAAAGGCGAGATTCTGGGCTAAGTTTGTTGACGAGAAGGTAAGCCATAAGAGCTTCACTTTTGATTTTTGACGTCTACATATCTCAGGATCCACATTTTATGCAAATATTAACTGTTTAGACACGATTTTTTTCCCAGTACACGTCTACACCAGAGAGCATATTTTGTCCTTATAAACTCCAAAGACCTTCTAATTAGGGAATATTGGACACTACAATCACTGAAATACATCTGTGCAAGAAAACATCTTTAACCCTTAGGCCTTAAAGACATCTTCTGTTTAGGCTTGAATATCTAAACATTGAGAACTCGACGTCTAGCTAAGTACGGCTCTAATACCATTTATCATAAGTCCATAGCCCCAACTTTATGTTAAACATTGACCGTTTTGACATCGCACTTAGGGAAGACAAATTTCTGTAGACAAGAAGTGAATTTTTAACAATTTTGATGACTTCAGTGTGTGATGAATGCATTGACCACTTCCCGAGCTAAAGGAAATGAGCAAGAGAAGGCCATAGATTCTACACAAGAATCACTGAAATTTCTGGAAGAGCTTATAGAGGGCAATAAGTTCTTTGGAGGAGAAACAATTGGGTTCCTCGACTTGGTAGTGGGTTCTTTACCCAACTGGCTTAGATTCTTGGAAGAGGTTGAAGGCATAAAGCTTTTCGAAGCAGAGAAATTCCCATTACTTTGTGAATGGGCAGAGAGATTCAGTCAAATCCCTATCATCAAAGAGTGCATGCCAAAGACGGAAGATCTAATCATCTGTTTCCAAGCTCAGCACAAAGGTAAACGAGCGGTTATTACCGCAGCCAAAAAGTTTTAGAATTTATAGAGGTTTTGTATAACGACTCAACTTTGTTCTTATGTGAAACCTATAGTGGTCTGCTTTGGATTGTGGAATAAGGTCTCTCGAGACCATTGTGTTGTGTGTAACAAAGACTGTTTGGAACAAAATATTTTTTATATAAACCTTTCCTTCGACAATCTAAATCCATAAACAAAATATTAACTAATGAATCTTTAATCTATGAGTCTTAATCGCCACATCTGTAGTGATTATGGATGATCACGACTCCTCTAATTAATAGACCAATTGGACAAGAAAACTAGAATTGCCCCAAATGAATGTTAAGATGATTCAAATTTCGCGTGAGACTGATATTATTGATAGAAAGAAGCTATAAGTACTTTTAGATCCATGTAGAACCATAGATGGCTAGATCTACTACATAATTCCACCAACAAGGAAAGCCAACACAAATTTCTTGAAAATTGGAGTTCAATCTGATCTTGTCAACATGTTTACTTACTAATATATTTACAACCATTTGCTAGTTTCACTGCTCTTTCTAAGATATATAGGCTTGTTTCCACAAATTTGTGCCAGTATAATAAAATTCATGTGAATGCCAATAGATAAATACTCACTGTATGCAAATTCAAGTGGTGACACGTTGACATCGGCACCAGAATGCAGTCCCGCCACTTCTACCTCGAGCAACTGCTATCTCCTCGTCAACGTAGAACCAAATAAAAAAAGGATCTTTGGTGTTTGGCTCTCTGTCATCCTTTTGGCCGAGACTGATCTCTAAGGGATTCAAAGATCCAACCTTAATTCGAATGCTCTCAAAGGCGAAAGCGAGTATTCTGTTCTTCCAAGAAAATCTGCCTTCAAAAGTCAAGGCTCCAACTGGCCCAAGATATACGCCATTCTCGATTCGCTTTCCCTAAAGATTTGCCAACACAAAACACAACAAAAAATAAACGATACGATAGGGAAAACATTCCAAACTTCCTATTGCTTGAGGAACAGAATCGAGTCAAATTCAACGCGAATATGCAGAATTACTACAACCCATAATGCCAATACCAAGTTTAACTATATAAAATAAAGAACCAGTACTATAAGGTTCAAACACACTAGAATAAGGCAATAAGCCATCTATGTGATTTGTATCTTCTTATGCATCTTCATCTACCTTATTCTCTTAGCAATACTATTTTGCATACGCATAAAGAAAAAAAAAATGACAGACTAAAAATCTTACAGCGGCATCGAACCTCTGAATAGCTGTAAGAGGGAAGTATCGGCCGCTGTTCAATTGTTTCTGCAGCTCGAGTAACCATAAATAAAATAAGGATTTTGTCAAGAAAATATGATGGCAAAAAATAAAACAACCGCAAAAAAGTGAAACACAAATGTATCAACCTCGACCGTAAAAATGAGCATCCAGGTTCTTCCCGGGGATTTCGAACCACCAAGGGTATCAAGAAAGTTTGTAGGATCGAGTTTTGCCTTCTCAATGACAGATAGTGAAGACAAAATCTCCTCTTTGGGTACCTTTCTAGTTTTTGCAGCTTCCTTTAGCACTTTCACACTCTCTTCAACTTCCTGAATTCCAATTACAACAAAATCCAAACACATTCACGCCGTGAAGAAAAAAAAAAAAAACCATATTCGTTTTATTCACTTCGATCACCAGGAATATTAGAAAAGACCAAAGGGAACAATTTTACTACATTTCTCTCTTTCAATTTTAATTAAGGATTAATTGGTAGTAATTGGTAGTAATTCGTGCTACATTTCTCTCTTTCATTTACCCACATTCTTAATTGTTATTTTCCACAAGTAATCTTTACATTGGTTTCCTTTTTTTCTTTTTTATATGTAATATGTTGCTTACAATGACATATATATGACCAACATATTATATCTCGACTGCTCCTTTATATTCAGACAATGCAAAACCTTTTTTTTTTTTTCAAATTTCCTCTGAACTTCAACTCTTTTTCTACTCTGCTTTGTAAAAGAAAAAGAGGGAAAATCATAAAGCCAATTCCTTTACTTCTTTAACCCACAAAACCGAAGAAACATTAATAGAAACTACTGATTCACTCACAAAATCAAAACTAGAAAAGATAATTAAAAAAAAATACTTTGTTGGACAGTGATTCTTTTGCCGTGGTACTTTGTTCATCCAAGGTTGCTTCGACTCTTCTTGGTCTCCGAACTCCATGAATCTCAAGACTGAGCTTTGAGGGCTTTGAGATATGTGGGTTTTCTCTGAGAGGGAAAAGTTTGGATCTTTTAGATGAATTTAGAGCCACCCAGTTGGAAGACGATAATAACAATTGGAAAGACACTGCTTGTGAGCCCATTTTTGTTGTTGTTTTTGTTTCTTAAGGTTGATGAATTTTTTATTTTTTTTCCTCTCTGAAGCTACTACCATTTTTTTTTTTTTTGGGTCTGTGATTGGTGTTGATCATGGTCCGTCGTTCACTCACTCCCAAGTCCTACCTAGTGGATCAGATTGCACTCTTAGTTGTATTGTTGTCTTGTAGAAAAGCGGATAAACGACATCTTAAATATCCATCAATACTTGTCGTTTGTGACCCTGAAGAGCGTCTTATCTATTTATTGGACGTGCGGTTCGTTCCACGTAAAATTCAGAATCAAAATGGGAGAAATTTGAAAAATAAAAAATGTCCCTTTTCTGATGGCCCAGCTAGTCTAGTTTTGTGTTTTTCGTGCTTCGTATTGCTCTCGTACCGGTTCTTTTAATTGTGCTCATTGTCGCATTGACCCACTAACATTCAAAATGAGTATCGAGTCAGTCTATGAATTATTTATAAACGTATCGTACTTTAATCGTGTCATATCATATTACAAACTATTAATTTAATAAATAAATACATCTCAACTATTAAAGTAGGTGATATAAAGTTATAAACCTTTATAAAAGATGATTAGAGATGTCAAATGGGCCGGGCCAAGGTCGGCTCATTCGGGCCTTGGTCCGGCCCGGGTCAAACAATGAAAACCCCATGCCCGGCCTGATTCAAAGCCCAATTAAAGAAAGTTCGGATCGGCCCATGGGCCTTGTGAGTTGGGCCTAACGGGCTGGGCTCATTCGGGCCAATATGGGCATATTCTAAAAAAAGTAGAAAATTAAAAAACTTGAGAAAAAAATAAATATTAAGAGGAATTTTTATTGGAGAATGAAAAGAAAATTTTTATTTACAGATTATGACTGCCTTATTAAAAACTTTATAAGGAAAACCCAATAGGATAAAACCTTGTTAAGGAAAAAAGAGTACAGTCAGGAAAACCCAAACGTCGAATATACCGTTACAGAAGTTATTTTGATACGAAAAATATATCTCCTCAAGAGTGGTAAGGTGTGAGAGACAATATTCTTAAGTGAGTGAAAGTGTGAATGTGAGTGTGAGTGTAAGGGATAAGTTGTTTCTATTTATAGAGGAAAGATGAGTGGTTAAGTTTTGTGTGAAGTGTTTGATATGAGATAGTGATTTGAGTTGTCTTTTTTAGTCATTGACTAGTCTTTTCTTCTTTAATGGTAGAGTGTATAAATTGGTTGGATGCGATGAAGAATAGATTTCAAAATAGTGTGTATTTTGTATGTATGTAATAATGTTAGAGAAGAAGAAAAATGTGTAGTCTTTTCTTCTTTAATTGGTGAGTGTGTAGTTGGGTGTGATAGATGTGTGCAAGCATATATTTTGGAATTATGTGTAATTTGTTTGTATGTGATATATGATAATGCTGAAGAAAAAAAAAATTAGTAGTTTTTTCTTGTCATTACTTTGGTCGTACACTTATATGTAATAATGTGAGAGAAGAAGATAAAAAGATGTGTAGTCTTTTCTTCTTTAATTGGTTAGTGTGTAATTTGGTTGGATGTGTGGAAGAATATATTTCAGAATAGTATATAATTTGATTGTATATCATAAATGATCAATTGATAATGTTGAAAATTAAAAAAAATTGAGTAATCTTTTCCTATCATCTATTTGTTTGTATGTGGAAAAATGAAATAAATATTGAAAAATGTTATTTGTTTATATTACACAAAAGTGCAATAGTTTTTTACGTAAAGAAAAAAAAATTGGCCGAGCCCATTCGGGCCAAAATATGTACTTCGGGCCCGGCCCGGCCCATATATTATGTTATAGTCGGGTCAGACCGGACCGGCCCGGCCCATATATTATGTTATAGTCGGGTCGGACCGGACCGGCCCGCGGGCCTATATCATTGAGCCCGGCTCGAGCCCACTATATTTCACGGGCCAGGCCTGCCCACCCTTTTGCTATAATAATGGGTCGGAGCCCATTTAACACATATTTTAAGCCGGGGCCGGCCCACGGGCCTGAGTCCGAATTGACAACACTAAAGACGAACATGGAAAGCTTATCCGTTTTATATTATTTTATGTGTTTTTCCAAATTCATTAAAGCCGATTAGATGTATCAAACCATTAAGGTCCATAAAAGTTCTCTCACTTATTCTTTTAGAGAGACAATAAATAAAGTTCAACACAGACATCTTTATTGCAAGAAAAAAAAAGGGGGATTTTGAGGAATACCCCATTCTTGACACAATGATAATCTATACCCCATGTGTGTTGCACTTTTAATTTATACCTCAAAATTTACACTACAAAAATAAAGTGGAAATGAAGGGAGCACACCACATGGGGTATAGATTTTTAAGTGGCATAAAAAATAGCTTTATTTTGAAATTCTCCTAAAAAAAAAGATGCCACACGGCATTGCCAAAGCCCATGTGCATCCTGGACCAACATGCCACAAACCCTATCGAACACCAAGGTGGCAAAAGGCACTCAACCTTGCTAGTTATAACTCTAAAATCTAAAATTAAGCAAAGAAAAAAATCTCATCTTTTTCCAAGACAAAGAAGGCGGCGAAAGAAGGCGAGCCCATACTAGTCATCAAATTACCAGTTTTAATTCTCAGTAAAGAAGGGTATCTTCCGTTTACTCTCGAGTTTAATGCATATTTGTCTTTTTTTTTTTTTTTAATAAATCTTATCTGTATATCATTATGCTTAGGAACTTGGAGTGAGTTTTGACGATTCATTTCCAAATTTGGATATTACTTTTAGAGAGAGAGAGTTGATGTTGGAGTTGAAATATCAATGCATAGAGAAGAAAAGGTACAGGCGTTACGCCGTTGTATTTCTGGTCATTTGATGTCACTTATCATTGATCTTGATGTTTCGTTTCCTTATTAAATAAAAAAATCAATATTATATAGTGTTTTACTATTGGTTTGCTGATATAACACTATAATTTCTTTTATAATAATATAAAAAGATACATCAAGTCTTTATATTGTACCATCTTTTTTATGCAATGTTACGTAGAATATTAATAAGTACAGAATATTACAGAATTAGTCTGAATAAAATTTTTAAATTATTACGACTTTTATAATTTTTAAATAATTTGAGTTATTAAATCCAGTTAAAAATGGTCATTTTTCTTGAATCTTATCAAAACTAATACGTGAAAGAAAAACATCAGAACTCATGAAAAAACAAAAAACTAGATCATTTATTTATTTATTTTTTTCATTGCCGTTCTATTTTCCTCTCTCTCTTTGCCGATTATCAACAAGTCCCAATGCTTGAATACCAAATTCTCTTTCGTTTTCAACAAAGCAATGGAGTGCATTTTTCTACTAATAGAAGAACATAATTTGGTGCACCCGAGAACAGACCTTCTCTCTTCATCTATTTCCTCATTTCTCTTCTCATTATAACCAAACAAAGGGATTGAATTTCTCCCCTCACATCTTCATCTATTCTAGTAGGTATTTTTAAATTTTTTGGTATTTAGCCATTTTTTAACCTCTATATTTCAAGAAAATAGTCAAAGTTTAAAAAAATTAAGAAACTAGCCATTAGCATATACAAAATTAAGGACACAAAGGTAAAATCAATGCATTATGTAGTTTCTAAAATAATTATTTCTTTAATTAGTTGAAACTGTGACTATTTTTTTAAAATATTTTTTCAAAAATGACTATTTACTTAATTATCTATTTGGTGATTAACCACTTTGTAATCTATTTTTTAAGAAAATATTCAACGTTTCTAAAAATTAAGAAATTAGTCATTAGCCCATAAATAACTAAGGGCATAATGGTGAACATACCACCATGTAGTTGAAAAAATAATTATTTTTTTAGTTAATGAAAACGTTAGTTATTTCTTTAAAACATCATCTAAAAAATAACTATTTACTTATTTTAATTATAGTGCGAAATTTAAGTATTTTCTTACTTTACCCTAGTATAGGTAAAATAGTTGAAAGTTGTACCAATGGTTTGAAAGCGACGTATAACAAAATGATAAGAGTACTTCTATAAGTTAGGAAATAGACAGTTGTTTATTGATATTAAATGCTTTCGAAAATAAGGAAAAAAGGTCAGTTATTTAGTAAGTTTGAATGTTTTATAAAATTAGAAAAAAAGTCAGTTATGGGAAAGTAATTAGTACTCTAAGACAAATTTACATTAATTAATTCGCTTATTCAATTTTTTTTTTCTAAAAATATTTAATTATTGTCCTTTTTTTTTTTTAAATAAGACTTTGAAATAGTTATTTGTACTAATTTCTCTTACTCATTTCGCTATTTTGCTATATTACTTCCAATCGATTTTTTCTTTTCTTTTCTTGCACTTTTTTATCATTCGAAGTATTACTTTCTTCCGTGCAAGAAAAATATTTTATAACCTGCCAGATAGTTAAAGCTTCACAACAAGCCACATTATATAAAAGGCCTTATAAACGTTCTTTTCTTTGAGCATAACAAGAAGAAAGATAGAGAGAAAAAAAAAATGGCAGAAACAGATGATATGGTAGAGCTTACAATGAATGGTGGAAATGACATTCATAGTTACAGCAAAAACTCCAATTTCCAGGTAAAGATTTTCGATGTTATTATTATTATTATTTTTTTATGTATGATATTTAATAATCTATGACGAAATTTCCCTCTTCGTTTGTGTAGAGAAATTTTATAGAAGCTGCTAAAGAACTCATAAGGAAGGGAATTGATGAAAAACTGGACATGATAGCCTTGAAGTCTCAATAAGCACCTTTCGAATCGCCGATCTCGGCTGTGCCACGGGGCCTAATACATTCCTTGCAGTGCAAGCCATAATTGATGCCGTGGTGCTCAAGCTTAAAACCCCACAAAAAACTACTTCTACGCTTCCCGAGTTTCAAGTTTTCTTCAACGACCAAGCCTCGAATGATTTCAACCAGCTTTTCGCGACCCTTCCTCAGGATCGGCAGTACTTTGCTGCGGGAGTGCCGGGTTCTTTCCGCGATCGCTTGTTCCCGAGCTCTTCCCTTCATTTCGTCCACTGCTCATCTGCTATTCACATCCTTTCTAGAGTCCCAAAAGAGGTTTCGGACAGAGGCTCTCCGGCCTGGAACAAAGGCAGAGTCCACTTATCGAATTCTACACCCGAAGTCGTCAAGGCATATGAAGACCAATACGCCGAGGACTTCAACAGCTTTCTCAAAGCTCGAGAAGAAGAGATTGTCCTTGGCGGTTTCATGGCCCTTCTAGTACCCGGCCGTGCCAATGGAATTCCTCATTCCGAGGCTTTTAACAACAGGGTTTTGGAGCTTTTAGGGTCCTGCCTCATGGACATGGCCAACAAGGTTTTGTACTTATAAAATTTCGACAATCAAACCTGTTGACTCCTATAACATTTAGGACCAATGTTTTTTTATTTTTTTTATTTTTATTTTTATTTTTATTTTTTTAAGATTTTATAGTTTCTTATGATATTATTGTGTTTGTTATGCTGTAATTTCATGAGGCAGGGCAAGATCAGAAGCGAAAAAGTAGATTCCTTCAACTTTCCGATGTATTTTGCATCGGCGCGGGAAGTGGAAAAAATAGTGGAGCGTAATGGAAGTTTCGGCGTGGAAATAGTGGAGACATTGGCCCAGAAAAACACGCCCAAAGAATTTTCAACCATTTTAAGAGCTATTCTTGAAGGATTTCTGAAGAACTACTTCGGAGATGGCGTTTTGGATGAGCTCTTTGATTTGTTACCGAAGAAATTTGAAGAACATTCCGTGTGTGACTCGCAAGCAAACACTCATTTCATTCTACTCAAACGCATATAGGAAATTGAGCGAGGAATTAGAAGAAGAAAGTTTCTGATCGTTGTTTACTATTATCAAGCCAGCTTATATATGTTTACGTACTATAATAAAAAAAAAGTATTTTCCTTTTTGTTGATTAAGTTCTTGTTGTCAATGTTGCTAATGACTGTATGTGAGTCTTTTTTATTTGGGTTTTTTAGGAAATGGTTGTGTTTGTGCTGAGGGGTTTTATGTTTTGTTGGTGTGTTTGTTGTGGCAATAAAATTCGAAGACTTCATTAGCTTTTTTATCTTCAAAATTGTCACTTTTTTTTATACATTTACGATTAAAACTAGAGATAAACAAAGGATCTTACTTTTAAAATCAAAGCTCATATCTAATATGTGTGTGGTCATTTTCGATAATTAAATTCCCTTCACATATGAGCATATACTAATTGAATTATCGATGAAGAACCGTTGTCGTCTCATTTTTGCTCAGTTCTGAAGATATTAATTAATGCCAACATCAAACTAGTGCAACTGTGTATACGTAAATAGAAATTTTCAGACTGATCCTCTCGTCCATGTGATCAAGCACAGAGTGTTTTTTTTTTTCTTTTGGTTAAATATATATATCACACGAGATTAATGACCTTTATTTCTAGTAATTAGGACAATTAGATCAACTGCATTTACAAATGAGCTTACAATATCCATTGAAGTCGCACGTTATATACCGGAAATTACATAAGAATTATAAGAAATCACAAGACTCAATAGCACTAATAATTCAGTCTTTTGACTTCATATAACCTCAGGCAAAAGTACAAAAAAAAAAAATGACGCTAAGTCAATAGCAACATATTAGTTAATCACAACAAGCTTCATACACGAGAGCAAGCGACAAGAAATTGAAAAAACGACATGTTATGAGAAAAACGACAACTAAACACAAAAACGACATATTATATGAGCACGGCAACGGAAACTACCTCAAAAA
The DNA here is from genome assembly GCA_018132145.1 of Boehmeria nivea var. tenacissima. NCBI lineage: Eukaryota > Viridiplantae > Streptophyta > Magnoliopsida > Rosales > Urticaceae > Boehmeria > Boehmeria nivea. Next base: position 9,521,267 of record CM030882.1, read on the forward strand.
CGCATCTTATATGAACATGGGAATTCATTGAAAACACATTTAATCCGCGGGTTTGAGATCATTGTATCACAGACCTGAGGAAACGACACGAAGGTACGAAACGACAAAAAATAAGACAAACGACATGGTGGAAGAAAAACGACATATGTCTATAAAACGACATCTTACATGACGACAACTACCTCGATAAATAATAATGAATAATGAATGAATCATGTGTTAAGAGATCAGAGTAATAAAGAATAGACCTGAGAAAACAACACAACGGCACAAAACGACAAGAAATTAGATAAACGACACGGTGAAAGAAAAACGACATCTATCCAGAAACGACATCCTACACGAGGACATTTACCTCAATTAATAATGATGCATATTGAGTGAATAATGTGTTAGGATGTCACAGTTATAAAGACTATACCTGAGAAAACGAGACGGAGGTACGAAACGACAAGATATTATATAAACGACACGATGGAAAAAAACGACATATAATCCAGAAAACGACATGTTACATGAGGAAAACTACCTTAATAAATAATAATGCATAATGAATGAATCATGTATTAAGAGATCACAATAATAAAGACTAGACCTGAGAAAAGGACAAGAAGGTAGGAAACAACGAGAAATTAAATAAACGACACGGTGGAAGAAAAACGACATTTATGCAGAAAACGACATCTTACACGAGGACAACTACATCATTAAATAATAATAATGCATAATGAATGAATAATGTGTTGAGAAATGACAGTAATAAAGACTAGACCTGAGAAAACGATAAAAAGGTAAGAAACGACAAGAATTTAATTAAACAAAATGTTAGAAGAAAAACGACAACTTACTGATAAACGACAAATGATATGAAAACGGCCAAATACTTCTATAAGCACATGAAACATGAATGAATCAGGTTTTTAGAGATCAAGTAAAGGGCTTAGAGCGAAACAAAGGTAACAAACAACAAGAACATAAGAAAACGACATGTTAGAGAAAAACAACACTTTAACAAAACGACATCTGAAACGAGCACAGAAACTACCTTAATAAGTAAGCAAATCAATATATCACATGTTAAGAAATGCGTGAAACCATAGGCTCGAGAAACGACACAATTGCAAAAAAAAAAAAAAAAAACATATATATGACCTGAGTGTATATATAGAACATAGAATGAGATTTACCTTCCGAATTTCTTTGTTGGAAGTTTTGTCCGTTGATAGCAAGTATGTTATGCTTAACACAAAGTTTTGTCCGTCAGCAGCCAAGCTGAGACGAACATTACATGCATTTTTTGAGATAAGATGTTACAATAGTTATTTGTACTAATTTCTCTTATTCATTTCGCTATTTTGCTATATTATTTCGAATCGATTTTTTTTTTCTTTTCTTGCGATTTTTATCATTCGAAGTATTACTTTCTTTCCTGCAAGAAAAATATTTTATTACCTGCCAAATAATTATAGCTTCACCACCAGCCACATTATATAAAGGCCTTATAAACGTTCTTTTCTTTGAGCATAACAAGAAGAGAGAGAGAGAGAGAGAGAGAGAGAGAGAGAAATGATAGAAACAGATAATATGGTAGAACTTACAATGAATGGTGGAAATGACATTCATAGTTACAGCGAAAACTGCAATTTCCATGTAAAGATTTTCGATGTTATTTAAATTTTTTTTTATGCATGATATTTAATAATCTATGACGAAATTTCACTCTTCATTTGTGTACAGAAATTTTATAGATGCTGCTTAAGGACTCATAAGGAAGGGAATTGATGAAAAACTGGACATGAATAGCCTTAAATTCTCAATAAACACCTTTCAAATCGCCGATCTCAGCTGCGCCACAGGGCCTAATACATTCCTTGCGGTGCAAGCCGTAATTGATGTCGTGGTGCTCAAGCTTAAAGCCCCAGAAAAAACTACTTCTGTGCTTCCCGAGTTTCAAGTTTTCTTCAACGACCAAGCGTCAAATGATTTCAACCAGCTTTTCGCGACCCTTCCTCAAGATCAGCAGTACTTTGCTGCTGGTGTACCGGGTTCTTTCCGCAACCGCTTGTTCCCGAGCTCTTCCCTTCATTTCGTCCATTACTCATCTGCTGTTCACATCCTTTCTAGGGTCCCAAAAAAGGTTTCGGACCGAGGTTCTCCGGCCTGGAACAATGGCAAAGTCCACTTATCGAATTCTACGCCCGAAGTCATGAAGGCTTATGAAGACCAATACGCCAAGGACTTGAATCGCTTTCTCAAAGCTAGAAAAGAAGATATCGTCCTCGGCGGTTTCATGGCCCTTTTGTTGGGAATGTGCCCTTAAAGCATTATCGTAATGTTTTATTTTATTTTTGTAAACATTTGCTGAAATCAATAAAAGAAAGTATTTATTTTCTAATTTAAGTGTTTTATGCTTGATAAAAATGGCTATTCGTAGTCCATAATATCTTATATAAACCATAATATTATTGTATAAGTGTATTATGGAAAAGAATTAATATTATAGATAATATATTTAAAGATGTCCATAATTAAGTCAAGAATTGGATATCTTGACTGGTAATTACAAATGTGATTCACTTACATTATGAATGTGAAAATTTTTTTCCAAAGTTTTAGTGTTGAGACACTTACTGGATACATTTTCTATAATTTGATTATATAGGACGGGACCAGACGTTTATTTAAGGTCTTTTAGTAAGTACCGTAATCAAGACCTAGATGTACGTCACAAGATGATCATATGAAGATCAACCTTAATCCTGAGTATTCACAAACTCTTTATTTGTGTCGATGGACCTTTGAATTGTTCGTTAAAGCCCAATTGGATAATGTGCCCAACACTTGCATTTCGAAGACCCAGAATAAAAAATAGTTGAGAATGCGTTTTACAGATACGGAACATAACTTTCTCAAAGAGAAAGATTAAATGATCCCCTTAATTGTCGATTTTTGAACTGAACGGTTTGAGCGCTATAATTTATAATAAGTTATAAATTAACCGTTTACTAGTGAACCCGATGGTACTTAAGGATCGAGAAATAATTAAAGGGGCAAATTGGTAATTTATCCAGCGCTATTTATAGATCATTATGCAGGTTGAACTTGATGAAATGATTATATCACTGGAGTGGTAAATATTTTGAGTAAATTACTCTGTAATTTCAAGAGTTCAATCCCGGGTTTATAATGGAATAATTTTGGGATTAATAAATTGAATAATTATTTTATCAATTTATTGGAGCTTGAAATTATAAGTCCATGGTCCCCAATTCGTCTTTGAGTATTGAGAAATAAGAATTGACAATTAACAATAGTTAATTTGATTAATTATTTAATTTCTTACACTTAGTATTATTATTTAATTAAGGATAAGTTAGGTAAATAGCTATTTTGGACTATGTATTTTTAAAAGATATCAACAGTTTCAAAAAATTTAAAAACTAGCCTTTCGAGCACGACGATGAGAATCTCGTTGATGGAAAAACTTAGAATTTTGATCCCCACCGTTGAGCCATTCCACATTGTCTTTAGCAGTAGTCCTCAAGTTCAAGCAACCTATGAAGCTCACGAGATACCTTTTTTACTCGCAGCAGTTAATCTTCGGACCTCCCGCCATTATTCAACCTCTCCAACTCCTTTTAAGCCGCACTATTCCTCTTGGGGAGATTCCCAAAAGTTTTAGAGCTCCAAGAAGCGAGAGCAGTTCGGCATGCCCCGAGCCTCCTCCCAATTACAGGATCTTGCAGAGAGGCTAAAGAATTCCTCTATACATTTGCAATGACTGTCTCACACTCGGTATGAGATAATCATATGGGATCAAAATCCCATCTTGTCGACCCCAAATGTTTGTCTTTGCAGTCAGAGACAACTGGAGTCAACCCAACCAGCAAAACTCTGTGGTCAGATCCCCAGAAGTCCAAGTTAGAAACCAAGGCTAACGGAAAGAGACTACACCAGCTCGCACAAGCAAAGACTCTATCCAGACGGGTCTGAACATTCGACGAAGCTTCTCTTCGATTATCCTATGTCAACGATTCACCCTTGAACCCCAATCTTCTAAACCACAGTAATCAACCACTTCTTGAAGAAGACGCATATTTCCTTCACATCTCGCAGAATCTACTACATGCTCATGTGCAAACAAAATCTCATTAAAATCACCACCACAAAGCCATGGCAGAGAAGAGCAATGGGAAAGACGTCGAAGAAGTTTCCAAGAGATCCGTGAAAAAGAACCAACCTTCCAGAGGGCTTAGACAAGGTTACCCCCTTTTTCCATATCTATTCTTAGTTTGTGCAGAGGGTTTTTCAGCTTTAATCCGCCAATAAGAAAGTTTGGGATTATCTTAGGGCGTCTCTTGTTGTCGTGCAACTCCTAAAGTCAGTCTTTTTTTTTTTTTTTTTGCTGATGATAGTGTGATGTTTTTTAGAGCTTCTCGAAATAACTACCATGCGATTCGACATATCTTGATTCTTATCTGGCGGTTTCCGGACAAGTTATTAATATGGAAAAGTCGTTCATCTGTTTTTCTCCAAATATTGCAACAAAGAGGTGACTGATTTAAAACATATTTTCGGAATTAGGTCAATCAATGATCTAGATGTTTACTTGGGGTTGCCTGTCTCTATGAGTTGCAGTAAACAGAAAGCTTTATAGATTATGAAATATAGAGTTCGGAAAAAGCTCCAAATTTGGAAGGAGAAGTTATTCTCGCCTACAGGAAGGGAGATTCTTATCAAAGTTGTGGCTTAATCGATACCGACTTACACTATGAGTGTTTTCAAACTTCCTTCAATTTTTATCAAAGAACTTCAAGCTCTGACTGCCATATTTTGGTGTGGTGGCTTTGAGGAGTCCAGGAAGATTCATTGGCTTAAATGGGATGAATTTATTAAGCCTAATTATGAAGGGGGTATGGGATTCTGTGATCTTGAGTGTTTCAATCAAGCTCTTATTGCTAAACAGGTGTGGCGAATCCTAAAATTCCCTAATTGCCTTATGGCTCGCCTTCTTCGTGCTAAATATTTTTTCTCCTTGACGATACTTAATTCTCAAATTTGTAATGGCAGCTCTTACATTTGGCAAAGCCTTTGCTGGGGAAAAGAGCTTATTATTCAGCGAGTGCAATGGCAAGTAGGGTCAAGAGGTTTTAGCGTGTTTGATGACCAGTGGATTCCTTGCCCTTTGACTTTTAAGCCCATCACTAAACCTTCGGAAGAGTTTTCTGGTCTTATAGTGGCAGATTCAAATCAGCAATGGAATGAGGTCCTTATCAAAAAAGGTTTTTGGGAATGTGATTATGAGTTGATTCTGAATATTCTATTGGGCGCCTCTCCACGTCCATATTCTTTGATATGGCATTATGACAATCGAGGGCTTTACTCTGTCAGAGTTAGTTATAAAGTTGCTTTACAAAGCAAAAAGTTGGAATGTTTTTCAAACGATTCTAGATTTAAACCATGGTGGAATAAGCTGTGGAGTCTCTCTATGCCTGGAAGGTTAAACATTTTATTTGGAAAGCCTTTAATGGGATTCTTCCAGTGTGTGATAATCTACAAAGAAATGTATTTTGATCTCTCCTTTTTGCCCCCGCCGTGATTGTGTTTTTGAAAGTATTTTTTATGCTCATTGGTCGTGTAAAGTGGCAAAAAATTTCTAGAATTCTACTGTCTTTAGCAATTGGCTATCCAGATGTAGGGAGTTTTCTTTTGGTGGTGTCTGCCTCTTTATGCTTCAAGTTCTTAATCAACAGGAGCTTGAATTTTTCCTTGCATTTATGTGGGTGTTTTGGAAGGATAGAAACTTGTTGGTATTCCACAAAACTTCTAAAAGTTTTGAGCTGCTGATTAATGAAGGTGTGAGTTACATCGATGAGTTTCAGAAGTGCCAAGTTATTAATCAAGCTGCTGTCAATTTCTCTCCAGCTGCTATACGTTGGATTCCTCTTAAGTCCGGTGAGATCAAACTCAACGTTGGTGCTGCTGTTTGGCAAGATCAATTTTCTTGTGCTGTAGGAAGGGTGTTTAGAGATTCAGATGGTGTGGTTCTTGCAGCCTTTTATCGTACCTTTAAGGGTTCTTTTGCTCCGCTCATTGCAGAATGTTTCGCCTTACGAGAAGGTCTTATTTTTGCTCGGGATTGTGGTTGGCACATCACGATTGCTGAGACTGATGCTAGTCTGGTTATTTTTCTACTCGATGAACGCTCTTTCACTGGCCATATGGTCCTATTATTGAAGATATCCATGATATGACTATTAGTCTTAATGTTAATTGTGTTCGTTGTCCCAGGGCTCTCAATTCTATTGCCCATTCTTTAGCTCAGGCTGGCCTTAAATTTGGTCTTTCTTGTATCTGGGAGGACTCTTTGCCCATGTGGCTGGGTTCTTGTACTCTTGGCGATTTGTCGTTGTGATTTTCTTTAACATAATAGTATCCTTTTCAAAATAAATAAATAAATAAAATGGCATGAAATTAGCACAAAATAGCATGTGCATGGGTTGGATTGGGCTATGTTTGAGATACCTATAACCCAATTCAAAGAGCTCGGGTTGAAGATTTTATGACCCAAAAATAAATAGAATTATGACAACCCGCCTACATAAAATTCAAAATGGGTTGGGTTGGGTTGGGTTATCACTTGTCAAGTTGTCACTAACAATTTTGATTTATACAAATTTCATATGTTTGTACACTACTAAGCTTAGACAAGATCCTAAAAAAATATTTTAAAAAATTGATGAAATTAATTGCCAAACAATACGTTATTAGAAAATCATATTTTTACATCTCTATAATTAAATAGAGATAAAAACTAATGAATAGACAAAATCATCATGACTTATACATGTGAATTAAAATGAAAGAGAGATGAGTCATTTAAGTGAAATGAATGAAAAGAAAAAGTTTTGAAAAATAAGGGTGAATCGACAGATGAGTAATGATGTCAATCAAACTATTACTTTTTTAAGCTACTCTTAACAAGAAAGTATTCATATTTTCTAAATTATATTACAATAGATATAAATTTTAGATAAAGATCTTAAAATATTTGTATTAAGTTATGTTTCTAGGGTTCAAAAGTAAAAAACTAAATATACTCGAAATGAACTTTTTCGCTTTTTAGGTAAGATCTTTTTGCTCAAGTTTGTTTGCACCCTGCAATATATGCATTTGAGCAAGGAATGGTCTTCTAAAAGTGCCAATTTGAAAAGTAACTTGGAGCATCTCTAATGCAATGCTATTTTGGTATGCCAATGCTAAAATTTGATATTTTCATGCAAAAAATATTCTCAAATGCAATGCAATAATTGGTGTCAAATTTAGCAAATGCTATTCTTGGTGCCAATTGCGTCAAGTATAGCATTATACTAAAAATTTAGCATTTGACCTTGATCATTAATTGGTTAGCCTTAATATGTTTGATGAATCGTTGTGTTTGTTATTCACGTTGACTAATTTATACATTAACCAATGTTTGGAAATATTCTAAAATAAAGGAAACTAATAACAAAAGAAAATCAAGATAAATACGATTCTAATTCTAATACTCTTATACGCCCCCTAAAGATGTTGATAGGTCAGAGACACAAATCTTGCAAATTAAGTCACAAAGGCGAAACCTAGATAAAGGTTTAGTGAGTGTGTCTGCAAGTTGATCCGCTGAAGAGACATGTGACACTATAAGATGACCACTTTAGACAAAATTCCACCCGGAGTGGTAGTCAATGACAATATGTTTCATATAATAATGAAACATAGGATTCACACATAGATAGGAAGCATCGATATTATCATTCTAGAGTACCAGTATTATTGAGACAGAAATGCCAATCTCTTCTAGAACAGACCAAACATATTGTATTTCTACAGTTGCGGAAGCGATGGCCTAGTACTTGATCTCAGTGGAAGATCGGGCAATGATGTGTTGTTTTCTTTATTAGGGCCAAGAAATACCACATAAGCTTTGGTGCAAGTCTGATCGTCAGGATCTCTAACCGAGTCAGCATCGGAAGGTATGAAATGGAAAAAAGGAGTCTTGACGGAATTGAATACCAAATTTGCGTGTGCCATTAGGATAACATAGAAGATGCCTAGCAGCTTCCTAATGAGTTCTCTATGGACAATGCATGAACTGCGACAACTTGTTTATGGCAAATATAATGTCCGGATGCATGAAAAGAAGGTACGATAGGCTCCCAACAACCTATCGATATATTGTGGAATCGATAAGGTGGTATTTTCGTGGAGATGAAGCTTTATAGATGTAAACAATGGTGTTTGGAGATCAACTTGTTTGTCTTGACTTGGAGATCTAAGAGATAATTATGCTATGAAACAAGTATACCATCATTGGTGGTAGTAACTTCAACCCCTAGAAAATATGTAAGTGGGCCTATATCCTTAATTCAGAGCCGAGATATGAGTTGTTTAACAAAATACTTGTGAGAATCAAATCGTCAAAATAGACTAAAAGATGCGCAGTAAAGTTGTCCCCAGTGATGGTGAATGAGTTAACAAAGCCAACTACAAGTAAAAATGATCTAGTTCATGATATCACGCCCGCGATTCTTGTTTAAGGCCGTACAATACATTGTTTAGCTTGCACATAAAAGAAGGAAATTTTGGATCAACATATCCCGATGGTTGAGCCATAAGAACATCTTCCTCAAGGTAATAATGTAGAAAAACACTATTAACATCAAGCTGCCAGAATGACCAACCACGAGATAAGGCAACATTGAGAATAAGATGAATTGTAGTCGGTTTTGTAATAGGGTTGAATGTATAATGATAGTAAATCACAAGCTGATGATGAAACCCTTTAGCGACAAGATAAGCATTATAGCTAATATGGTGCCATCAAGGTTTCGTTTCACTTGGTACACCCACTTGCAGCTAACAAGATTCTGAGAGTCATCCGGTGGCACCAAATCCCGTGTTCCATTATGGAGCAAAGCATCAAATTCCTCAGACATAGGTAACCGCCATCAAGGGTCTTTAAGTGCTTGTGTTAGAAAAGTGAGTTCAAGGTAAGTTGCGGTGGAGATGGTGACAAAGCCATATTTGGGACTGGGTTTGATAACATTTATTTTGGAGCAGGTAAGCATTGAATGAGTGTTTGTGGTAGGGATTGTGGTAAAGTAACAGTTTGAGGAACTGCCGGATTTTGAGGTTGATGAGATCCAGCAGTAGGAGAGACTGCATCATTCAAAAGTTGGTGAGATTTAATAGTATGAGAGACTGCTAGATTTTGGGGCTCTTGAGATTCGGCAGTTGGAGAAATTTTTGGATTTGGGATGGGTGTATGTGGTGACGTGGGATAAGGGAGGCTAGTGTTAACTTTCAATGGCAAAGGATCTTTGCTTACAGGGGAACACGAGACCATTAAAAAAGAGTTACAATCTAGGCAATATGACAAGAAACTATCATCACTACCAGAGGGAGTACCTATGATAGGAACAAAGAAGACAGACGGAAAGGACGAGACCAAAGAAGAGACCGTGTGAGTGTTGAGGAGACAATGAGAAAGTGAAGAATGGGACGAAGTCAATATGCTGAGAAATAAAGATTTTGGAAGAAAGTTGGTCATAACAGAGATAGGCACTCTGAGTGAGCGAGTAACCAAGGAAAATATGTTGTACTTTTGGATCAAGTTTATGAGACCAATATGGATGCAACCAAGGAAAGCAACGACAACCAAAGACACGGAACATCGCAAGATTGGGAGGCACGTAAAAAGAGTTTTTCATAAGAAGATAGCATGAAAATATTTTATTCTGGCATACGATTGATGACGTACACAACGGCTGCAAAAGCAAAAGGGACAGAAAATAAGAGTAGAGGCATGATGAAGAAGATTAAGACCAATTTCAACAATATGACAATAGCAACATTCAGAGAAACTATTGTATATTTTCATGTGTATGAAGTGGTGTTGTTGGTGAGAGATTTCATGAGTTGCCCGAAGGGATTTCAAGGCGAGTAACTCACCATTATCATTATAAAGGGATATAATTTGCCGATTAAAGAATTTTTCAACAAGCAGTTTAAAGTGAACAAAGACATCTAAAACATCTAACTTGCACTTCAAGGGATAAAACCAAATATATTTAGTAAAGTGATCTACAAAGATAACATAGTATTTGCATCCATCATTAGAAATAATAGGGGAAATCCATACATCCAAACAAAATTAATTCAAGTGGGGAACTAGAGACAATAGAAGAATCAAAAAAAGGAAGTTTGTGACTTCTATTAGTTTTGCAAGAAGTCAATGAAAGTTACTTAAACGACTGAACTGAGATGATTTTTTAGAGGATGGATGACCTAAACGACTATGCTGTAAGGACAAACTGAGCGGAAGAGTAAAAAGTGAGGGGTGATGTAGGTGTTCTTTGAGAATTATGCCAAACATAGACTCTATCCTTAAGTGGCCCTTCACTTGAAAGCAATAAAAAAAGAACACAAAAGACACATGGTTAGTACGAGAAAAAGGAGATACAGAAAGAAGGTTCTTGGTCATGATAGGGACACAAACCACATTATCAAGGCGAAAGAAGTACGAGCTCGAGAGAAGAGATGCAGAGCAAATATGAGTGATAGGCAAACCTGTACTATTACCAATTAGGATGTCATTATTACCGTCATAAGGAGCATGGAGGGAAAGAATGGCAAAATAAGTTGTCACGATAAGAACGCCAAAATCAAGATGCTATTTCAATGGATCAGGATAAATGGTGTGGTTACTTATAGTGTAGGCATGCGGAGCAGAGTAGGCCGGCTGAGGATTAGGGTTGCGAGCTTGGGCCGTAGAAGTCCATGGCAAATGCGTGAATGTAGGTAGCGCTTGGACGAGAGGTCGTCTTGGTCGCAGAGTTGAAAAAAGCCATTATAAGACTAAGGAGCACAAGATCATTGCAGCATAGGCGGGCACGAAGACCAAGATCCTAAGGGTCTAGGCAAAGAGCCAGCAGAAGAACCAACTATACGATTACGAGGGTGGCTTTGCATCCCGCTGAGAGACTTAGTGTTCGCTGTCGCAGGTATAGTCAGAGTAGGATTCGGAATGGCAGCCAATTGTGCCTCATGATTGAGGAGTTTGTCATGAATCTCTAGGTAATTAGGGTGTCGCGGACATAGATTGCATTGGCGAGTTCCATGTATGATTCATCAAGACCATTGAGAATCTTGATGGTGAGATCTTGAACATCAATCGGTGCATTCATCATGGCTAATTCATCACCACGAGAATTGATGCCGTGCATATTCTCATTGATTATTTGAAAGCCCTTGAACGTGTTAGTAAGTTGGGTTTTTAGTTAATTGATACGGCCAAGTGTTGGTTTGCCGTACGTGGTGATACGAATGTTCCATGAGTCACGAGAAGTTTTAACGATGGCAATAAAGGGAATGATGGTCGGGGAGAGAGAGCCAATAATGGCATTTAAGATCAATTGGTTTTAGCAGATCTATGCACTATAGGCAGGGTTCGGGACGATGGCTATGGTGGAAGGTTTAGGCAGCCATGGTCGGGATTCGTTAACAAAGACGAGCAAATCATAACCAATAAGAAGTGAGGCAAATAGGAGACGCCACGCGATGTAATTCGTCGAGGTTAATTGTAGGGGCAATTATGCAACAACGTTAATGGAGATGATAGAATTGAGGTTTTGCAAAGGATTATTAATAGTAGGCATGGATGGTGGAGGACTTAGTAGCGTTGCTCGTTTGAGATATCTGAGACGGGGAAGACATAACAGTGGATAATTTGTTGTGGCTCCTGGGATTTTGGCGGTGAGCTATCATTGATAGCAGCGAATATTGTAGCGGCAGAGTTTTTTAGGCATGAGCCAAATATTCTCTTATACCATATAAATTTGATAAATTATTGTATTTGTAAAGTGTAATTATTATTACATGTAGTATTCTTTAGTATTAGTTATAATATTTATTTTTTTTATGAATTTTGCCATTAAAAAATTAAATAACACAATAAATAACATTGAGCACTTAAAACTAGTATATGCATAGGATTAATTGTCATGTCAAAGTTAAAAGTTAAAACAGAGGCGGCAAAGCAAATAGAGTACAACACAATCAACCCTCACGGCCTCACCTAATACCATCCACTAAAGACAATTAACTTGGAATCTTGTTTTGTTTTGTTTTCTTTAATTATTATTAGTTTGCTAAATAAAAAAATTGACCATCTTTGTTCATACGAAGTGGAATCTTTTCTCAAAATCCAATTTAAATTTTATTTAAGAAAAACTTAATTAAACTTCACCATCCTAAAAAAAACACTACCAGTATTTGTTGTAAGAGAATTCTTGTTCACATCAATTAAAAAAATAAAAGTTAATTCGGTTGATTTCACCTACCCACGAAACCTCTGGTAAAATTATTTCCCTTGAGAAGAAACCATTAATCAAAAGTCAACTGAGTTTTGAGATTAGGACTTAAGAGTTGAGATCTTAATGCTCAAATCGTACCCGTATTGTGATGAGACTACCTCTATAAATATTAAATAAGAATTCCAAGAGAAATTGTTTTTTCTTTTTCGGTTTCTATGTAATATTCTATCAAATTTCAATGTCCTCATACTGAAGAATTAAATCAATAACATCACTAAACAAAAGCAAGATTAAGGTTTAATCTTAGGAGAAAAGGGAAAAGATTGCATAATTAAAAGCACAATTTGATATTATTATACACAAAATATTAAATATATCGTTTTGGTTTAGTCGAAATATCATGATCCCCTCAATTTGTTGAAATACAAAAAACAACCTTCGGATTTTTATTTCAATCCAAGACTAAATATTTTATGGAAATTTTAAGAAAATAGCCATTGTTTCCAAAATAATTTTAAAAAATAGTCACAGTTTTAAAATATTTTAAAAAAGGCAATGTCTGAAATTGTCGTGTCAATAAAACTATAAGAAATTTCTGGCAATAACAAAAATACACATAAAAATACTATCAGAAATTTCTGACACTGGACAAAAAATTTGTAAGAAATTTCTTACATGGCTTGTTTTTAAATTTTTTAAAACTGTGGCTATTTTTTAAAATCATTTTGTAAACGGTGGCTATTTTCTTAAAATTTCCTTTAATTAAATTATTTAATATATGAATTTTAGATTGTCTAAAAATCATATAATAATATTAATACAATTGAAGAAACACCATAAGAAGTAAAATTGTTATGATGTGGCTGCATGCCACTTAGAATTATTAAGGGAAAAAAAGAATTTTAATAATTAGATTATTAAAAATATCACATGTGATAAATATCAAATTAATTAATTAGATTAATTAAAGAGTTGTTTAGGCATTTAACCAAACTTGGGTAATTTTTTAGGATTTAGCCATAGTTTCACGAAATTAGGGATTTAAACAAAGGATGTTACTTTTAAATTCAAAGCTCATATCTAACATGTGTGTGGTCATTTTCGATAATTAAATTCCCCTTCACATATGAGTATATACTAGTTGAATTATCGATGAGGAACTATTGTCGTCTCATCATTTTTGCTCAATTATGAAGATATTAATTAATGCCAACGTCGAACTTGTGCAACTCTATAAATAAATAGAAATTTTCAGATTGATCTCTCGTCCATGTGATCAAGCACAGAGTGTTTTTTTTTTTTTTTTTCCTTGTTAAATATATATATATCACAAGAGATTAATGACCTTTATTTCTAGTATTTAGGACAATTTGATCAACTGCATTTACAAATAAGCTTAAAATATCCATTGAAGTCGCACGTTACATACCAGAAATTACATAAGAATTACAAGAAATCACAAGACTCAATAGCACTAATAATTCAGTCGTTTTGACTACATATAACCTCAGGCAAAAGTTCAAAAAAAAAAATAATAATAATAATAATAATGACGCTAAGTCAATAGCAACGTTTTAGTTAATCACAATAAGCTTCATATACCAGAGCAAGCGACAAGAAATTGAAAAAACGACATGTTATGAGAAAAACGACAACTATCAACAAAAACGACATATTGTATTATCACGGCAAGGGAAACTACCTAAAAAAACGACATCTTATATGAACTGGGTACTACACAATGAATAAACACATTTAATCCGCGCGTTAAGAGATCATAGCACCACAGACCTGAGAAAACTACACGAAGGTACGAAACGACAAAAAATAAGACAAACGACACGGTGGAAGAAAAACGACATTTATCCAGACAACGACATCTTACATGAGGACAGCTACCTCGGTAAATAATAATGAATAATGAATTAATCATGTGTTAAGAGATCAGACTAATAAAGACTAGACCTGAGAAAACAACACAACGGCACAAAACGACAAGAAATTAGACAAACGACACGGTGAAAGAAAAACGACATTTATCCAGAAACGACATACTACATGAGGACATTTACCTCAATAAATAATTATGCATATTGAATAAATAATGTGTTAGGAGGTCACAGTTATAAAGACTATACCTGAGAAAACGACACGGAGGTACGAAACGACAAGAAATTAGATAAACGACACGGTGGAAGAAAAACCACATCTAATCCAGAAAACGACATGTTACATGAGGACATCTACCTCAATAAATAATAATGCATAACGAATGAATCATGTATTAAGAGATCACAATAATAAAGACTAGACCTGAGAAAACGATAAAAAGTTAAGAAATGACAAGAATATAATTAAACGAAATGTTAGAAGAAAACCGACAACTTACTGATAAACGACAAATGATATGAAAACAGCCAAATAGTTCTATAAACACATGAATCATGAATGAATCAGGTTTTCAGAGATCAAGTAAAAGGCTTAGAACGAAACCAAGGTAACAAACAACAAGAGCATAAGGAAACGACATGTTAGAGAAAAACGACACTTAAAAAAACGACATCTGAAACGAGCACAGAAACTACCTTAATAAGTAAGCAAATTAATATCTTTTCTTCAAAGAAAAAAAAAAGTAAGCAAATTAATATATCACATGTTAAGAAATGCGGTGAAGCCATAGGGTCGAGAAACGACACAATTGAAAAAAAAAAAAAAAAAAAGGGACAAAAACATATATATGAACTGAGTGTATATATATAACATAGAATGAGATTTACCTTCCGAATTTCTTTGTTGGAAGTTTTGTCCGTTGATAGCAAGTATATTATGCTTAACACAAAGTTACAAACCCAAGACACTGATCAAGATAATGATGAAAAGATTATCACTTGATTTGTACGCTTTTTTCTTTATTTTAACTCTTATTGACCCAACTTTTTTGCCAATTCTTTTCCCTGCAGTGTTAGTTTTGTTGGTTTTTTCCATTTATTTTTTCTACATTCTGCATTTTTATTAGTTTTCTACTCTCATCCCCAAGTTATTTCTCATGTTAGTTTTGTTTGATTTGTCAATTATTTCCTTTTTTTTTTAATATTTTATAGTTTTCTGTCACTTTCTGATATCAAATTATCGTGATATATATGGTGAAGTAGAAAATATCTAGAATTTATATAAAATAAAAATAAATACTTAAATTTTTAAAGTAATTGAGTAATTAGTTAATTCGTTAATTACTTGCACATATTTTTGGTAACTAAGTTAATTACCAACAGCTATCATTATGTAAATAATTGAATTATTAGGGTATTTTGTTTTTTTTTAATAAAAAAATTGAGTATTAATTTAAAGTAGTGTTAAAAATTGAGTATTCACTATAATTTATCATATGTATATAGATATATATAAATATATATATATATATAATATCAAGGGAAATTGTAGGAAATAGTCAAAAAATAATTTCGTTTTTAAAGTCCAGCCCATGTTTCAAAAAATTAAAAAAATAGCCATGTTACGAATTGTATAACAGAAAAGTGTTACACAAAATATAACACATCTGTAAATATTTGTAAGATATTTTGTAACACTTCAAGTTTTACTCATTATTTTTTGAAGTGTTAAATAATATGTTACAAATATTTATAGATCTGTTATATTTTGGGTGATACTTTTCTGTTACATAATTCGTAACGTAGCTATTTTTTTAATTTTTTGAAACACAGACTATCATTTAAAGCAAACATTTAATTTTGGCCTATTTTTTTTAATCAACTTTTTATTATATTTTTGTCCATAATTTAAGTGACACAATTTTGTGTTGCCTTTTTTTATCAACGTTTTATTACATTTTTGTCCATAATTTAAGTGACGCAATATGTGTTTATAACTTTTATAAATAAAAAAATATCGTTTTTACAGTTTGTATTTTCTAAATTTCAAATAGTATTGAGTGTAAAAAACACAAAAACATAGCCTTTTCGGTTAATAAGTAAGTAATTTTCTTTTCCTTGCAAAAAAATAAAATAAAAAATTATTGTCTTTTGTCTATTTCTAGACATCTTTCTATATTCAATTATAAAAAAAAATTAAAATCATAAATAATTTATTTTTGAGGATTAACCACGTGCTGCACGTATCTCAACTAGTATACAAAAAGAGATGAAAAATAAAATAAAGGATTAAGGATCTGAATCAGATGTCATTTTCTTTCTTTTTTTTGTTTTTGTTTTTTTGTTTCTTTTTTCATTCTTTTTTTTTTTCCCTTGAAGACTCACAATATAACATGTTTTACGTCTGCCAATATGAGCGCATTTCTCGAGGAAAAAAGCTTTAACTTGCAAAGTCCTCAGGGCTTCACATGTTTCATTAAATGTTAGAAAGTCATACTCGACAAACAAAAACCCCATCACGTTCCTTTTTTCTTTTTTTTTTTTGGGTGCCCCTCAAGCAGCGAGAGAGAGAGAGTTCGAGACTTAAATAAGTTACAGCAGAAACTCCTACGTGCAGGTACATATATAGTATATATATGCAACAATTACGTTTTGAAGATTATGGTACTTTGTTCACAGAAAGTACATTATTTTGGGCTTAAAAGTTTTCCCTTTTGTTCTGTTCTTCTCTAAAAAACATAGAGAGAACAAAAACAGAAAGACATGGCAAAAGAAGAAGAGGTTTCACTTTCCATGAATGGTGGAAGTGGGGTCCAAAGCTATAGCACAAACTCTTACTTTCAGGTTATGTTCTTTATCATACACATTGTTACATTATGTACATGCAATCTTGTAATTAATAATGTTCTCTTATCGATCGATTATCCACTTTCTAACCATATATTTTCTTCGGAGTTGCACATTTAATATTAGCAAGCGTAGTTAGTGAAATATACGGTTCGATGAACTGTAGGAACGTGTTTAATCCGGAGTTTTTAATTAGAAAAAAATGTTAATATATTGGCTGATAATAATTTAGAAACTTTTTTTACGAATATGTATGGTTTAAAAAATATATGAAAAATTAATTTGTGAGTAAGTACGAGTTTTTTTAGAAGAAATTAGTGAAAGATATTAAATATTGAGATTGTGATGAGGATTAATATTCAACTATAAAATACAAATTCGTAATTATTGACGCATAATATAGAAATAGTGGAGACATTGGCCCAGAAAAACACGCCCAGCGAATTTTCGTCCATTTTAAGAGCTATTCTTGAAGGATTTTTGAAGAACTACTTCGGAGATGGCGTTTTAGACGAGCTCTTTGATTTGTTACCGAAAAAATTCGAAGAACATTCCGTGTGTGACTCACAAGCAAACACTCATTTCATTATGCTCAAACGCATATAGAAATTGAGCGAGGAATTAAAAGAAAAAAGGTTTCTAGTCGTTTTTTAGTATTATATATCAAGCCAGCTTATATATGTTTACGTACTATAATTAAAAAAAAAAAGTATTTTCCTTTTTGTTGATTAAGTTCTTGTTGTCAATGTTGCTAATGGACTGTATGTGAATCTTTTTTATTTGGGTTTTTAAGGAAATGGTTGTGTTTGTGCTGAGGGGTTTTATGATTTGTTGGTGTGTTTGCTGTGGCAATAAAATTCGAAGACTTCATTAGCTTTTTTATCTTCAAAATTGTCACTTTTTTTTATACATTTACGATTAAAACTAGAGATAAACAAAGGATCTTACTTTTAAAATCAAAGCTCATATCTAATATGTGTGTGGTCATTTTCGATAATTAAATTCCCTTCACATATCAGCATATACTAATTGAATTATCGATGAAGAACTGTTGTCGTCTCATTTTTGCTCAGTTCTGAAGATATTAATTAATGCCAACATCAAACTAGTGCAACTGTGTATACGTAAATAGAAATTTTCAGACTGATTCTCTCGTCCATGTGATCAAGCACAGAGTGTTTTTTTTTTCTTTTTGTTAAATATATATATCACCCGAGATTAATGACCTTTATTTCTAGTAATTAGGACAATTAGATCAACTGCATTTACAAATGAGCTTACAATATCCATTGAAGTCGCACGTTATATACCGGAAATTACATAAGAATTATAAGAAATCACAAGACTCAATAGCACTAATAATTCAGTCTTTTGACTTCATATAACCTCAGGCAAAAGTTCAAAAAAAAAATGACGCTAAGTCAATAACAACATATTAGTTAATCACAACAAGCTTCATATACGAGAGCAAGCGACAAGAAATTGAAAAAACGACATGTTATGAGAAAAACGACAACTAACCACAAAAACGACATATTATATGAGCACGGCAACGGAAACTACCTCAAAAACGCATCTTATATGAACATGGGAACTGCACAATGAATAAACACATTTAATCCGCGGGTTTTAGATCATTGTATCACATACCTGAGGAAACGACACGAAGGTACGAAACGACAAAAAATAAGACAAACGACATGGTGGAAGAAAAACGACATATGCCCAGAAAACGAAATCTTACATGAGGACAACTACCTCGATAAATAATAATGAATAATGAATGAATCATGTGTTAAAAGATCAGAGTAATAAAGAATAGACCTGAGAAAACAACACAACGGCACAAAACGACAATAAATTAGATAAACGACACGGTGAAAGAAAAACGACATTTATCCAGAAACGACATCCTACACGAGGACATTTACCTCAATTAATAATGATGCATATTGAGTGAATAATGTGTTAGGAGGTCACAGTTATATAGACTATACCTGAGAAAACGAGACGGAGGTACGAAACGACAAGATAATATATAAACGACACGATGGAATAAAAACGACATATAATCCAGAAAACGACATGTTACATGAGGAAAACTACCTTAATAAATAATAATGCATAATGAATGAATAATGTATTAAGAGATCACAATAATAAAGACTAGACCTGAGAAAAGGACAAGAAGGTAGGAAACAACGAGAAATTAAATAAACGACACGGTGGAAGAAAAACGACATTTATGCAGAAAACGACATCTTACATGAGGACAACTACATCATTAAATAATAATAATGCATAATGGATGAATAATGTGTTGAGAAATGACAGTAATAAAGACTAGACCTGAGAAAACGATAAAAGGTAAGAAACGACAATAATTTAATTAAACAAAGTGTGAGAAGAAAAACGACAACTTACTAATAAACGACAAATGATATGAAAACGGCCAAATACTTCTATAAGCACATGAAACATGAATGAATCAGGTTTTTAGAGATCAAGTAAAGGGCTTGAGCGAAACAAAGGTAACAAACAACAAGAACATAAGAAAACGACATGTTAGAGAAAAACAACACTTTAACAAAACGACATCTGAAACGAGCACAGAAACTACCTTAATAAGTAAGCAAATCAATATTTCTTGCAAAAAAAAAAAAAAAAAGTAAGCAAATCATTATATCACATGTTAAGAAATGCGTGAAACCATAGGCTCGAGAAACGACACAATTGCAAAAAAAAAAAAAAAAAAAAAAACATATATATGACCTGAGTGTATATATAGAACATAGAATGAGATTTACCTTCCGAATTTCTTTGTTGGAAGTTTTGTCCGTTGATAGCAAGTATGTTATGCTTAACACAAAGTTTTGTCCGTCAGCAGCCAAGCTGAGACGAACATTACATGCATTTTTTGAGATAAGATGTTACAATAGTTATTTGTACTAATTTCTCTTATTCATTTCGCTATTTTGCTATATTATTTCGAATCGATTTTTTTTTCTTTTCTTGCGATTTTTATCATTCGAAGTATTACTTTCTTTCCTGCAAGAAAAATATTTTATTACCTGCCAAATAATTATAATTTCACCACCAGCCACATTATATAAAGGCCTTATAAACGTTCTTTTCTTTGAGCATAACAAGAAGAGAGAGAGAGAGAGAGAGAGAGAGAGAGAGAGAGAGAGAAAAATGATAGAAACAGATAATATGGTAGAACTTACAATGAATGGTGGAAATGACATTCATAGTTACAGCGAAAACTGCAATTTCCATGTAAAGATTTTCGATGTTATTTAAATTTTTTTTTATGCATGATATTTAATAATCTATGACGAAATTTCACTCTTCATTTGTGTACAGAAATTTTATAGATGCTGCTTAAGGACTCATAAGGAAGGGAATTGATGAAAAACTGGACATGAATAGCCTTAAATTCTCAATAAACACCTTTCAAATCGCCGATCTCAGCTGCGCCACAGGGCCTAATACATTTCTTGCGGTGCAAGCCGTAATTGATGTCGTGGTGCTCAAGCTTAAAGCCCCAGAAAATAACTACTTCTGTGCTTCCCGAGTTTCAAGTTTTCTTCAACGACCAAGCGTCGAATGATTTCAACCAGCTTTTCGCGACCCTTCCTCAAGATCAGCAGTACTTTGCTGCTGGTGTACCGGGTTCTTTCCGCAACCGCTTGTTCCCGAGCTCTTCCCTTCATTTCGTCCATTACTCATCTGCTGGTCACATCCTTTCTAGGGTCCCAAAAAAGGTTTCGGACCGAGGTTCTCGGGCCTGGAACAATGGCAAAGTTCACTTATCGAATTCTACGCCCGAAGTCATGAAGGCTTATGAAGACCAATACGCCGAGGACTTGAATCGCTTTCTCAAAGCTAGAAAAGAAGATATCGTCCTCCGCGGTTTCATGGCCCTTTTGTTGGGAATGTGCCCTTAAAGCATTATCGTAATGTTTTATTTTATTTTTGTAAACATTTACTGAAATCAATAAAAAAAGTATTTATTTTCTAGTTTAAGTGTTTTATGCTTGATAAAAATGACTATTCGTAGTCCATAATATCTTATATAAACCATAATATTATTGTATAAGTGTATTATGGAAAAGAATTAATATTATAGATAATATATTTAAAGATGTCCGTAATTAAGTCAAGAATTGGATATCTTGACTGGTAATTACAAATGTGATTCACTTACATTATGAATGTGAAAATTTTTTTCCAAAGTTTTAGTGTTGAGACACTTACTGGATACATTTTCTATAATTTGATTATATAGGACGGGACCAGACGTTTATTTAAGGTCTTTTAGTAAGTACCGTAATCAAGACCTAGATGTACGTCACAGATGATCATGTGAAGATCAACCTTCATCCTGAGTATTCACAAACTCTTTATTTGTGTCGATGGACCTTTGAATTGTTCGTTAAAGCCCAATTGGATAATGTGCCCAACACTTGCATTTCGAAGACCCAGAATAAAAAATAGTTGAGAATGCGTTTTACAGATACGGAATCCATAACTTTCTCAAAGAGAAAGATTAAATGATCCCCTTAATTGTCGATTTTGGAACTGAACGGTTTGAGCGCTATAATTTACAATAAGTTATAAATTAACCGTTTACTAGTGAACCCGATGGTACTTAAGGATCGAGAAATAATTAAAGGGGCAAATTGGTAATTTATCCAGCGCTATTTATAGATCATTATGCAGGGTTGAACTTGATGAAATGATTATATCACTGGAGTGGTAAATATTTTGAGTAAATTACTCTGTAATTTCAAGTGTTCAATCCCGGGTTTATAATGGAATAATTTTGGGATTAATAAATTGAATAATTATTTTATCAATTTATTGGAGCTTGAAATTATAAGTCCATGGTCCCCAATTCGTCTTTGAGTATTGAAAAATAAGAATTGACAATTAACAATAGTTAATTTGATTAATTATTTAATTTCTTACACTTAGTATTATTATTTAATTAAGGATAAGTTAGGTAAATAGCTATTTTGGACTATGTGTTTTTAAAAGATATCAACAGTTTCAAAAAATTTAAAAACTAGCCATAAAACTATAAGAAATTTCTGACAATAATAAAAATACACATAAAAATACTATCAGAAATTTCTGACACTGGACAAAAAATTTGTAAGAAATTTCTTAGATGGCTTGTTTTTAAATTTTTTAAAACTGTGGCTATTTTTTAAAATCATTTTGTAAACGGTGGCTATTTTCTTAAAATTTCCTTTAATTAAATTATTTAATATATGAATTTTAGATTGTCTAAAAACCATATAATAATAATAATACAATTGAAGAAACACCATAAGAAGTAAAATTGTTATGATGTGGCTGCATGCCACTTAGAATTATTAAGAGAAAAAAAGAATTTTAATAATTAGATTATTAAAAATATCACATGTGATAAATATCAAATTAATTAATTAGATTAATTAAAGAGTTGTTTAGGCATTTAACCAAACTTGGGTAATTTTTTACGATTTAGCCATAGTTTCACGAAATTAGAGATTTAAACAAAGGATGTTACTTTTAAATTCAAAGCTCATATCTAACATGTGTGTGGTCATTTTCGATAATTAAATTCCCCTTCACATATGAGTATATACTAGTTGAATTATCGATGAAGAACTGTTGTCGTCTCATCATTTTCGCTCAATTATGAAGATATTAATTAATGCCAACGTCGAACTAGTGCAACTCTATAAATAAATAGAAATTTTCAGATTGATCTCTCGTCCATGTGATCAAGAACAGAGTGTTTCTTTTTTTTTTTTTTTCCTTGTTAAATATATATATATCACAAGAGATTAATGACCTTTATTTCTAGTATTTAGGACAATTTGATCAACTGCATTTACAAATAAGCTTAAAATATCCATTGAAGTCGCACGTTACATACCAGAAATTACATAAGATTTATAAGAAATCACAAGGCTCAATAGCACTAATAATTCAGTCGTTTTGACTACATATAACCTCAGGCAAAAGTTCAAAAAAAAAAAAAAAAAATAATAATAATAATAATAATGACGCTAAGTCAATAGCAACGTTTTAGTTAATCACAATAAGCTTCATATACCAGAGCAAGCGACAAGAAATTGAAAAAACGACATGTTATGAGAAAAACGACAACTATCAACAAAAACGACATATTGTATTATCACGGCAAGGGAAACTACCTAAAAAAAACGACATCTTATATGAACTGGGTACTACACAATGAATAAACACATTTAATCCGCGCGTTAAGAGATCATAGTACCACAGACCTGAGAAAACTACACGAAGGTACGAAACGACAAAAAATAAGACAAACGACACGGTGGAAGAAAAACGACATTTATCCAGACAACGACATCTTACATGAGGACAGCTACCTCGGTAAATAATAATGAATAATGAATTAATCATGTGTTAAGAGATCAGACTAATAAAGACTAGACCTGAGAAAACAACACAACGGCACAAAACGACAAGAAATTAGACAAACGACACGGTGAAAGAAAAACGACATTTATCCAGAAACGACATACTACATGAGGACATTTACCTCAATAAATAATTATGCATATTGAATAAATAATGTGTTAGGAGGTCACAGTTATAAAGACTATACCTGAGAAAACGACACGGAGGTACGAAACGACAAGAAATTAGATAAACGACACGGTGGAAGGAAAACCACATCTAATCCAGAAAACGACATGTTACATGAGGACATCTACCTCAATAAATAATAATGCATAACGAATGAATCATGTATTAAGAGATCACAATAATAAAGACTAGACCTGAGAAAACGATAAAAAGTTAAGAAATGACAAGAATATAATTAAAAGAAATGTTAGAAGAAAACCGACAACTTACTGATAAACGACAAATGATATGAAAACAGCCAAATAGTTCTATAAGCACATGAAACATGAATGAATCAGGTTTTAAGAGATCAAGTAAAAGGCTTAGCACGAAACCAAGGTAACAAACAACAAGAGCATAAGGAAACGACATGTTAGAGAAAAACGACACTTAAAAAACGACATCTGAAACGAGCACAGAAACTACATTAATAAGTAAGCAAATTAATATATCACATGTTAAGAAATGCGGTGAAGCCATAGGGTCGAGAAACGACACAATTGAAAAAAAAAAAAAAAGGGACAAAAACATATATATGAACTGAGTGTATATATATAACATAGAATGACATTTACCTTCCGAATTTCTTTGTTGGAAGTTTTGTCCGTTGTAGCAAGTATATTATGCTTAACACAAAGTTACAAACCCAAGACACTGATCAAGATAATGATGGAAAGATTATCACTTGATTTGTATGCTTTTTTCTTTATTTTAACTCTAATTGACCCAACTTTTATGCCAATTCTTTTCCCTGCAGTGTTAGTTTTGTTGATTTTTGCCATTTATTTTTTCTACATTCTGCATTTTTATTAGTTTTCTACTCTCATCCCCAAGTTTTTTTTACCAATTATGTTATGTTATTTCTCATGTTAGTTTTGTTGATTTGTCAATTATTTCCTTTTTTTTTTCAATATTTTATAGTTTTCTGTCACTTTCTGATATCAAATTATCGTGATATATATGGTAAAGTAGAAAATATCTAGAATTTATATAAAATAAAAATAAAAACTTAAATTTTTAAAGTAATTGAGTAACTAGTTAATTCGTTAATTACTTGCACATATTTTTGATAACTAAATTAATTACCAACAGCTATCATTATGTAAGTAATTGAATCATTAAGGTATTTTTTTTCAAAAAATTAAGTATTAATTTAAATTAGTGTTAAAAATTGAGTATTTACTATAATTTATCATATATATATATACATATATTTAATATCAATTCAAAATCGTTTTGTAGACCTTTTTTTATAAACTTTTAATTACATTTTTGTCCATAATTTAAGTGACACAATTTTGTGTTGCCTTTTTTTTATCAATTTTTTATTACACTTTTGTCCATAAAGTGACACAATATGTGTTTATAACTTTTATAAATAAAAAAATATCGGTTTTTACAGTTTGTATTTTCTAAATTTCAAATAGTATTGCGTGTAAATAACACAAAAACATAGCCTTTTCGGTTAATAAGTCAGTAATTTTCTTTTCCTTGCAAAAAAAAAAAAATTTAAAAATTATTGTCTTCTATCTACTTCTAGACGTCTTTCTATATTCAATTACAAAAAAAAAAAAAAATTAAAATCATAAATAATTTATTTTTGAGAATTAACCACATGCTGCACGTATCTCAACTAGTATACAAAAAGAGATGAAAAATAAAATAAAGGATTAAGGATCTGAATCAGATGTCATTTTCTTTCTTTTCTTTTTTTTTTTTTGGGTTCTTTTGTTTCTTTTTTTTATTCTTTTTTTTTTTGTTTTGTTTCTAGAAGATTCACAGTATAACATGTTTTACGTCTGCCAATAAGATCGCATTTCTCGAGGAAAAAAGCTTTAACTAGCAAATTCCTCGGGGCTTCACATGTTTCTTTAAATATTAGAAAGTCATCCTCGACAAACAAAAACCCCATCACGTTCCTTTTTTCTTTTTTTTTTTTGGGTGCCCCTCAAGCAGCGAGAGAGAGAGAGTTCGAGACTTAAATCAGTTACAGCAGAAACTCCTACGTGCAGGTACATATATAGTATATATATGCAACAATTACGTTTTGAAGATTATGGTACTTTGTTCACAGAAAGTACATTATTTTGGGCTTAAAAGTTTTCCCTTTGGTCTGTTCTTCTCTAAAAAACATAGAGAGAACAAAAACAGAAAGACATGGCAAAAGAAGAAGCGGTTTCACTTTCCATGAATGGTGGAAGTGGGGTCCACAGCTATAGCACAAACTCTTACTTTCAGGTTATTTTCTTTATCACACACATTGTTACATTAATAATGTACATGCAATCTTGTAATTAATAATGTTCTCTTATCGATCGATTATCCACTTTCTAACCATATATTTTCTTTGGAGTTGCACATTTAATATTAACAAGCGTAGTTAGTGAAATACGGTTCGATGAACTGTTGGAACGTGTTTAATCCGGAGTTTTTAATTAGAAAGAAATGTTAATATATTGACTGATAATAATTTAGAAACTTTTTTTTTTTACGAATATATATGGTTTAAAAAATATATGAAAAATTAATTTGTGAGTAAGTACGAGTTTTTTTTTTTTTTGAAGAAATTAGTGAAATATATTAAATATTGAGATTGTGAGGATTAATATTCAACTATAAAAACTAATTTCTCTTTTTTTTTTTGACGCACAATATAGAAACTCGATAGGTTAAATATTCTAAAATACAAACAAGAAAACTCACTTTCAGAGGCCAAAAATTTAGTATCTAAAAATATTTATATTTGTCTCTAAAGTTTTTCAGAGACGAAAATTTATTTCGTCATAATTCGTCTCTAAAAGATGATCTCTATTAGTTATCAGAGACGAAATGTAAATTTATCTCTCAATACGTGTTATATGTAACTTGGTTAATTAATAAGTCGCTAAAATCATTTGGAGTTAAAAAAGAAAAATAAGCCAATACATCATTACAGGAAATTAGGGTTTTAGTGATGATAAATATTATATTATTAGGGAGAACTTCAAAATAAAGTCATTCTTGATGCCACTTAATAATTTATACCCCATGTGGTGTGCTCCCTTCATTTTCACTCTATGTTTGTAGTGTAAATTTTGGGGTATAAATTAAAAGTGCAACACACATGGGGTATAGATTATCATTGTGTCAATAATGGGGTATTCCTCAAAATCCCCCTAAATATTATCACCAAAAGCCTAATTTTCATCGCTAAAGAGCATCAGTGACGATAGATATTCTATAACTAATATTCTTTGGCTGACTTTTATGTCATCACCGTAACTAGAGCAACATATTGTGACCAGTAGATTTTTCATGTCGTCACCAGTTGTTCATTAAATTATTTGCCATGGAGAGTTATCAGCGACGACATTTTTCAAACTGTTAGTCACGCCGACAGTTTTTAATTTTTATCTGTTAATATTTGAAATTTATTATTGGTTTTTTTTAATATATTAGTAATTATTATAAAATATTGATAATTTTAGAAAGTGATTTTTAGCTTGGACATATGGGACACAAATGATGTGAAGTGATTGTAAGATTGATTAAAGAACTTGAAAATTTTGATACAAAATGCAGCAATTAATCTGGACAAAATATTGATAAATTAACGTAATCAATAAATTATGATTTATTGATTTATAATTCTGTATAGATCTAGCTTCAGGATGTCAATGTATAATATCTGATAATTTTGGAATGTAAAATCTGAGAATTTTTATTTCCAAACACTGGCGCTTGGATGAAGATTGACGAATAAATTTTTAATTTAATTTATTTTTTATTCCTGAGTTTGTAAAGAAAAAAGTTTCCAATTTTTTGTTTTGAAAAAAAAAAAGAAGAGAAATGCTGGTTTATTTGAACTAATAAGGGCTCTCTTTGTTCATTTACAAATATTCACATGTCAATTTGAAAATAGACTAAATCTAGACAGAGGGAGGAACTTGGGGTATTTTTGTAGTTTAAGGACTATAATGGCATGCTTTTCTTTTCTTTTTGGTTTAGGAAACAGAGTAAAACCAACCTTAAAGTATAGACAGAGCCAACTTGGGCTTAGTGGGAGTTACAGCCCCCTAGTCCATGGTGGTCCATTTTAATTTGCGGCTTAAAATTTGAATTTTTTTAATTAAAAAATATTTCTTTGAATAGCCCATCTAAATTTTTTTAATTTTTATCTTAATACCACTCTTGTTAAAATATATTATTATAAGCCTTTTCTAATCTTAATTTCTGACTCCGTCCCTTCCTTAAAGTATATGAGTATTAACCAATCATCTATTCTGCTTGCAGAGAAAAAACATAGATGCAACGAAAGAAGTGTTAACAAAGGCAATTGATGAGAAGCTTTACATCATTAATAACTTTTCATCAAACACCTTCCGAATCGCCGATCTTGGCTGCGCTACTGGACCCAACACATTCTTGGCAGTCCAAAACATAATTGATGCCGTGGAACGCAAGTTTATTGATCAAAGAGAGCAAGGCGGAGAAAGTGCTAAAAATTTTGCACTTCTTGAGTTCCAAGTCTTTTTCAACGATCAAGCCTCAAATGATTTCAACAAGCTTTTCACATCTCTTCCCATCGAAAGACGGTACTTTGCCTCGGGCGTCCCTGGCTCCTTCCACCGACGGTTGTTTCCTAGTTCAAGCCTTTATTTTGTTCACTCTTCATATGCCCTTCACTTTCTTTCTAGAGTGCCAAAAGAGGTTATGGACAAGAGCTCTCCTGCTTGGAATAGAGGCCGAACCCACTACTCGAACTCTCCCGTCGAAGTTATCGAGGCTTACAAAGCTCAATATGAGAATGACATGGACAGATTTCTCGAAGCAAGAGCTGAAGAGATTGTCCATGATGGGTTGATGGCCTTTGTGGTTCCCTGTCCACCCAATGAAACCCCTCATACTAAAGTTTTTTGCAACAAGATATTTGAACTTTTAGGGTACTGCCTTATGGACATGGCCAACAAGGTACTGAATGTTACTTATACTCTGTGTAGTAAATTTCTACATAATTGTAATTAATACAGGTAATAAGTTTTTTTTTTTAAGAATTTATTGTAGAGAATTTTATGGTAGAGAACGATTTTAGATCGTCAGGTTAACCATTTTCAACAGTGGGTCCCATAAAAAATAAGGATTAACAGTATTTATTATGAACTTTGAATTAACTTAATTTAATTTGCATACAAAATAAAGTGAAACGCAGATATTAAGAACTTCTATATATGTCTGATGGTGAATGTCACATATTCTAAGTCATGTTTTTTTCTAGAGATTTTGAAACCTTACCTGTTAAAAACTATAACCCAATTGTTCATTAATCTTTTGCGAGACAGGGTAAGATTAGTCTTGAAAAAGTAGACTCCTTCAATTTACCAATATATTTTCCATCTCCCAAAGAAGTTGAAGCACTAGTGAAGCAAAACGGAAGTTTCACCATAGAAATAATGGAGAGTCTACCTCAAGTAAAGGCCCAACTTGAGGCGATCTCATCCACAATGAGAGCTGCCCTAGAAGGAACTTTGAAGGATCATTTCGGAGACGAAATTTTGGATGAGCTCTTTGATTCAATACAAAGGAAAGCTGAAGAAAATTGGCACTATATCGAAACGGGAAATGCGATTAATCTATTTGTTTTGCTAAAGCGCATCTAAGGCAACTTAATTAGGAAAAAAAGTATAATTTGTATGCAGGCCAAGAACATCGAAGAAAAAAACAAGGGACTGCTTTATATGTTTTGATCTATGTATCTTTTATGAGCAACTTATGTTGTAATAAGTTCATTTTTTATTGCACTAATGAGGAAGTGCTATTCCTCTTGGATAATAAGTTGTTTTGATTTCAAAAATTACTTCACTATTGGTGCACAAAAGCCCACCATTTTATGAAGTCCAACTACTGCAAGCTTGTTCCTTTCATTGGGCATCATTTTGTAAGAAAACAGAGTTTGTTAGTGTTAGTGTATTTTTGTGTTGGCATGTATTTTTGGCAAAACATATTCTAATATGGACTATATTTGGCAAGTCTTCTCACACATTGATTGCTCGATTATCTTATGGTGATTTTGTTGACTTCGTGTGCCTTTATTCCTAATATACACTGTTGACTAGGTGAAGATTGTCCAGCTAAGTCTATGAGGATTTCATGGTGCATTATTGTGCAATTAATGGGTAATATTCTTTGGCTCATTATGGAAGGTTTTGGTTACCCATATTCTTTGGCTCATTATGGAAGGTATTGGTTCTTGCCTTGGAGAGCATCCTCTCCTATTTGGTGACTTTAAATTGGTGAAGCAAGAGTAATTCTTTGCAGACCATCATCGTGAGTTCTTGTGAGAAAGAGTTGAACACAAAATCTGGGTTTGTGTTCTTGGGTTTTATATACACTCGTATGAGGTGTTCTCTCATGGTGTTGCGACACCTTGAGTTTGAGTGTTGAGTGAATTTTGTAAAGGGAATTGGTGAGAGTCTACACGGGATGTGTGACTTGTAAGGCGAGGGGATCTCGTCTGGGATTATTGTAAGACAAGGGGAGCTTGTCGGGTAGATCACTAGGAGTCACGAGAGGTCGGAGTTGAAGATTGAGAGGGAGTCGAAATCTTGTAATTGTCCGAGGTGTTCTCGTTTCTTGATTTGCTAGTGGATCTTTTTATCTGGGCGTGGCCCCGCAGACGTAGGCGAAGCCGAACTGCGTAACCAATTCCTTGTGCCATTTACTTTATCCGCTGCATTTTTTTTGTTACTGTTCACTCATTATTTAGTCCATCTCGGTTTTAGTTTCCTCTAGTGTTCCCTGTCAGTGTTGCAACACCGACTGAGAACACCTGCTAACAAAACGGTTCTTTCAATTGGTATCAGAGCGGGTCGCTTGTGCTTTAAGCGAGATCCGTAGTTTTTCAGATCCGTTTTAACGAGATGGACTTTCTTAGAGAAGGAGGCTCCGTACAACGTCCGCCCTTGCTCGACGAAAGTAATTACGCTTATTGGAAGGCTCGTATGAAGGCTTTTATCAAGTCTATGGATGAGAAAGCGTGGAGGGCTATTCTTACTGGCTGGGATCATCCTATGAAGAACGATGACAATGGAGAATCAGTAAAGAAATCAGAAGTAGAATGGACTGCAGTTGAAGATAGGCTAGCGAATAGCAATTCAAAAGCCTTAAACGCCATTTTCAACGCTGTTGATGCTATTCAATTCAAACTCATCTCAACATGTGAGTCGGCGAAAGAAGCGTGGGAGATCCTCCAGACTGCTCATGAAGGTACAGATGCTGTAAGATTGTCTAGACTTCAGATTCTTACTACTCGCTTTGAAAATCTCAGGATGGGAGAAGAAGAATCTATTATCGAGTTCAACGCTAGACTGTGTGATATTGCCAACGAGGCCTTTGCTCTTGGAGAAAAGTTCTCAGATGAAAAGCTCGTTAGAAAGACGCTCAGATCTCTTCCTAAGAGGTTTGCTTACAAAGTTACAGCGATCGAAGAAGCAAAGGACGTCCGGAAAATGAAACTCGAGGAGTTGATAGGATCTCTTCGAACTTTTGAGATGAACCTCGATGAAGAAAAAGGCGATAAGAAGTTTAAAGGAATCGCTTTTCAAGCTGGGAATCAGGAGGGACAAACAGAAGCTCTATGTGATGATTATGATGATGATCTTGCTGAATCAATTGCTAAGATCATTAAGAGATTGAACAAAATCAACAGAACCGGTTCAAGAAGTGGAAATTCGAGTGGAGGTTCAACCAGTGTTCCAACACCCAGAAGGAACACCTCCGCGAATGCTGAAAATTTTAATGCAGGTTCAAGATATAGATCCAATATGGGTAATAGCTTGGAGTCTAATGTCAAGAACAAAGGGATTCAATGCCGAGAATGTGAAGGTTTCGGCCATATACAAGCTGAATGTGCAAACACTTTAAAGAAGAAAAATAAGTCGCTAAACGCAACATGGAGCGATGAAGATTCAGATTGTAGTAAGGAGGATGACACTAATCTTGTTGCTTTTGCTTCCAGATCTGATGGTGTTGCTGAAGAAGATGGTGCAAGTTCGTCTAAGAACACTGCTGGTGTCTCTGAAGGTGTTCCAACACCTGTCTACGAAAGCAGTGATGATGAAGATTTGACTGAAGAGAACCTGATTGAAGCCTACCGATTGATTCACACTAAGTGGATAGAGCTTACAAAGATTTGTGAAAGAAAGACTGCCCAGATTCAACAATCCAACATTGAGAAGAACGAGCTACAAAAGATTAATTCAGATTTGGAGTCTAAACTCAAAGAGAGTCAAGACAGTGTTGCAACATTCAAGGCAGAATTGGAGAAAATGAAGAAGCTGGTAAAAATGCTAAACTCTGGCTCTTCTAAATTGGATGAAATTTTGTCTACAGGAAAAACAGAGAAGGAGCATTTTGGCCTTGGGTACACCGGACAGACAGGAAGTGGACAAACGGTTTTTGTTAAAGGAACTTTATCCGGAGTCAATGTAGAAGAAGATATAAAGGGCAAAAGAGCTGCTGGAACACCCATTAGAACTCCTGCTGTTGTAAATTCTGGGAAAGCAAATGTTGCAACACCTGCTGGAACACCAGGCAGAATGAGAAGAAGGAAATGGATTCCAACCTGTCATTATTGCAACAAACGAGGTCATATTAGGCCACGTTGTTTTCAATTCTTTGCAGATTTACGAAGAGCAAGTCAAGAGAGATTGCCACCTGGCAAGCCAGTGAAGCAGGAATGGGTGAAGAAATCTGAAAGCAAGTGTAATATGGCAAGAAGTTCTTTGAAAGATGTGGAAGATATCAACATTCAAGAGAAGATTTTTCGTGGAAAGCATGTAGCTGATATGCAGGGGGAGTTAGACCTCTGTGGTGACACTTCAGCTGGTCAGGTTGATGTTTCCGGGAGAGCTGAAAAATCAAACAAGAAGCCGGCAGAAAGGGGGAGAATTCCGTCATTCTTGATATTGCTTTGCCTTTTCTTGGCAAAAAGGGGGAGTAGATACTAGTTTGTGGAGTTTTGCCAAAAAATGCCAAAGGGGGAGATTGTTAGTGTATTTTTGTGTTGGCATGTATTTTTGGCAAAACATATTCTAATATGGACTATATTTGGCAAGTCTTCTCACACATTGATTGCTCGATTATCTTGTGGTGATTTTGTTGACTTCGTGTGCCTTTATTCCGAATATACACTGTTGACTTGGTGAAGATTGTCCAGCTAAGTCTATGAGGATTTCATGGTGCATTATTGTGCAATTAATGGGTAATATTCTTTGGCTCATTATGGAAGGTTTTGGTTACCCATATTCTTTGGCTCATTATGGAAGGTATTGGTTCTTGCCTTGGAGAGCATCCTCTCCTATTTGGTGACTTTAAATTGGTGAAGCAAGAGGAATTCTTTGCAGACCATCATCGTGAGTTCTTGTGAGAAAGAGTTGAACACAAAATCTGGGTTTGTGTTCTTGGGTTTTATATACACTCGTATGAGGTGTTCTCTCATGGTGTTGCGACACCTTGAGTTTGAGTGTTGAGTGAATTTTGTAAAGGGAATTGGTGAGAGTCTACACGGGATGTGTGACTTGTAAGGCGAGGGGATCTCGTCTGGGATTATTGTAAGACAAGGGGAGCTTGTCGGGTAGATCACTAGGAGTCACGAGAGGTCGGAGTTGAAGATTGAGAGGGAGTCGAAATCTTGTAATTGTCCGAGGTGTTCTCGTTTCTTGATTTGCTAGTGGATCTTTTTATCTGGGCGTGGCCCCGCAGACGTAGGCGAAGCCGAACTGCGTAACCAATTCCTTGTGCCATTTACTTTATCCGCTGCATTTTTTTTGTTACTGTTCACTCATTATTTAGTCCATCTCGGTTTTAGTTTCCTCTAGTGTTCCCTGTCAGTGTTGCAACACCGACTGAGAACACCTGCTAACAAAACGGTTCTTTCAGTTAGAAAAGCAAAAGGTTTAAGTAGTTACTAGTTACAAAGAAAGAAAATATTCCTCTGGATAATTCATTCAAACATTGTTCACCTACAAAACGTTTTTCTTAAGTATTATTTGCACCTTCTTGAAATACTTTGCGAGTTGGAATACAAATATGACGTAGGATACGATAAATTTACAATTAAATCCGCAACCCAAGCACTATTGAGGATTTGATTGTAGACAATAATAGTTATATGAAGTGTTTATTGTTTTGTATATTTGCACTATGTGTATTCTCTATGTTAAAATACCCACTGAATTTATTTGTAGAGGAAAAAGATTTTTTTTTTTTGAGTTGAAAAATCGCAACTATTCGCTAAAAAACTGTAGCAACTGCTGGGCACTGCGGTGCCGTCTCTTAGCGCCACGGCGCTATTGCTATCCGGATTGAAGAATCCCACTGGGCGCCGCATCGCTGCCCATAGGCCTCGCATGCTTCATTAATATTAAATACCAATGCAAACAATTTCAATAGTTCAAACAAACAAAGTATTAACTTGCCAATTCCTTGGGGATTCACATGCTTCATTAAATATTAGAAAGTCATATATACTCAACAAACAAAAACCCAATTCCTTGGTGCTTCACATGCTTCATTGACATTAAATATTAGAAAGTCTTACTCAGCAAACAAAAACCCAATTCCTCGGTCTTCACATGCTTCATTAAATATTAGAAAGTCAATACTCAACAAACAAAAACCCCGTCGCGTATATATATATATATATATATATGCAATAATTAAGCTTTGTAGATTACGGTATTACGGTATTTTGAGAGAGAGTTTGAGAGTTAGAGAGAGATGGCAGAAGCAGAAGTTTCAATGTGCAGGTACATAAATATATATATATATATATATGCAATAATTAAGCTTTGTAGATTACGGTATTTTGTTCACAGAAAGTACAATATTACTTTTGGAGTTTCAGGTACACCACAGCTACGGGTTCAGTTTCAGGTACACCACAGCTACGGGTTCAGTTCTTTAATCTCATTTTTCTGTCTTCTTCTCTACCTCTAAATAAGATAGTGACATCTAAGCAAAAACAGTTAAATTTTTAATCACATTCTATTTTAGTATATTTTATAACAATTATTTCTGTTTAGATGTCAAAATCTTATTTGAAAGACAGGGAAAGAAAAAGAAGACCTGGATTCGAGATTAAAACTTCCAAGTAGAAAAAAAACTTATTTGTCAAGACCGTATTTATTCACATAATAAACTGGCATGCTTTTTTTTTTTTAATATTAATTCCTAAAAGAATATCGAACAATTAACGCCACAATGTTTCTCTTTTATGTAGAGAAATATGATAGATGAGGCTACAGATGTTATGAGAAAGAGCATTGCTGAAAAACTTGACATCCATAATATCATTTCATCAACAAACACCCTCCGAGTTGCTGATCTCGGTTGCGCCACGGGGCCTAATACATTCCTCATAGTGCAAAATATCATTGATGCGGTGGAGCTCAAGCTCGAAAGTGCGGGACAAAGCGCATCCTCACTTCCCGAGTTCCAAGTCTTCTTTAGCGACAAGTCATCGAATGATTTTATCAGCTTTTCTCAACCTACCTTACGAGAGGAAATACTTTGCCTCAGGTGTGCCCGGTTCTTTCCATGATCGCCTATTTCCCCGTGCCTCTCTTCATTTGGTACACTCGTCGTTCGCTCTTCATTCTCTTTCCAGGTTGCCTGAAGGGGTTGCGGATAAGAGCTCTCCGGCCTGGAACAAAGGCAAAATTTCCTACTCAAACTCTACACCTGAAGTTGTCAAGGCTTATGCAGATCAATACGCCAAGGACTTGGAGAGCTTTTTCAAAGCTAGAGAAGAAGAGATCGTCCACAGCGGATTGATGATTTTACTAATACCTTTCCGCGACGAAACCCCGCACTCTCAAGCTCCTGCATCTGAATCTTCGTGATACCAGGGTAGGATCGCCAGAGAAAAGGTCGACTCCTTCAACTTTCCAATTTATTTCGTATCTGTCCAAGAAATTGAAACGGCTGTGAAGCGAAACGGAAGTTTCAGCATTGAAATAATGGAGAGTAAGCAGCAACAACCTGAAGAAATATCATTGGCCATAAGAGCTGCTGTGGAAGGATTCATGACGAACCATTTTGAAGATGATGTTTTAGACGAGCTCTTCGAATTATTACTACCAAGGAAATTTGAAGAATATTTTTCCATCTTTGACACACAAGCCAGCAATCTTTACAATATTCTACTCAAACGAATATAGAAGGAACAAGGAGTTGAGAAGTTTTGGGTCTACAATATTTGAAGAAAATAAAGAGATTAAGAGTATTTTTTTTAATAGATTGTGTTGGCAAAGGTATGCTTTACAGTAAAAAATAATAATAAAAAAAGAAGATTTTGAACGATCATATTAATCTTTTTAAGAAATGAGGTCAATTAAAATGGTTAATCTGACAATCTCAAATTGTTATCCATGGTGGCCATATTATTTTAGAGAACTTTCTGTTTAAATAATAATAGGGATTTTTAAGAAAATAGCACTGTTTACAAAATAATAATAAGAAATAGTCATAGTTTCAAAAAATTTAAAAACTAGCCATGTAAGAAATTTTTTACAGTTTTTTATGTGTATTTTTGTTATTGTCAGAAATTTCTTACAGTTTTATGGTTAATTTTATTGTCAGAGTTGACCTTTGAAAGAGCGAGTGGCCAACTGGCCATGAATGCTTTGTCACAAATTATTTTTTTTTTATAGTTTTAGGATGTTATTTTTTATATAGATACTGGTGTTACATTCACGTAGTATTGACACTGCAATACGGAATGCTTGTATCAGAGATGTATTTGAATATACTAATCTCTCATTTTAATATAATGATAATCTATGCCCCATATGTGTTGCACTCAGTGACGGATATACACCATGGTCAAGGGGCACGTGTCCCTCCTGAAAATTGAGGGGAAAAAATTTGGGTATTATAGGCTGATACACACTAATGGGGAGAAAAATTATTTTGGGTATCATGGGTTGATACATCATTAAAGGAAGAAAATAAAGTTATTCCTGATGTCACTTAATAATCTATGCCCCAAGTGGTGTGTTCTATTTATTTTCACTTTATGTTTATACTGTAAATTTTGGAGTATAAATTAAAAGTGTAACACACATAGGGCATATATTATCATTGTGCCAAAAATTGGGCATTCCACAAAATCTCCTATCATTAAATTGTCACATCACAATACTAGGTTATCTAATAGTGATACACACTAATGGGGAGAAAAATAAAATTAATGGTGTCACAGACACTTAAGAAGTAAATTAAACAACCCTTTCGTCTTCAAGGTCTCCTCCCCCCTCCAAAAATTAAGTCATTGTTGATGTTACTTAATAATCTATGCCCAAGTGATATGTTCTATTTATTTTCACTTTATGTTTATAGTGTAAATTTTAGAGTATAAATTAAAAATGTAACACACATAGGGCATATATTATCATTGTGCCAAAAATTGGGCATTCCACAAAATCTCCCATCATTAAATTGCCACCTCACAATACTAGATCATCTAACGGTGATACACACTAATGGGGAGAAAAAAAAATTAACGGTGTCACACACACTAAATAAGTAAATTAAACAACCCTTTCGTCTTCAAGGTCTCATCTCCCCTCCCACACCCTGCAATAGCACATATGCTTCAAATTTATGCTTTGCACTTTTAATTTATGCTTCAAATTTTATACTACAAACATAGAGAAAAACAAATAGAGAACATCATTTTGGGCATATATTATTATGTGGCACTAAGAATTGCCTTGTTTTGCAATACATCAATTATTTAGTATATCACTTAATTGTTATATAACTTAAAAGTTTATTAAAACCACCGACATCTTGTAGCCACAAAGTTATAATTCCGCTATTCAAGATAATTTATTTAATTATGAAAAAAGATTTTAAATTCTGTGTTTTAAGAATGTTTATATGTTATGACTTATATTTTTAAAGTAAGTTAGTCATATTGTAAGACGATAACATCAAATTAAGTTTTTTATGATACGCATAAATATGTTATGTGATTTTTATGTATAAATCTATTTTGAAAAAGAATTTGCAAGAAATTATTCAAACTTGTTTTGATCATTAATAATACTATTTCAATAGTTCCAACAAACAAGGTATTAACTTGCCAATTCCTTGGGGTTTTCACATGCTTCATTAAATATTAGAAAGTCATCCTCAATAGCACTAATAATTCAGTCGTTTTGACTTCTATAACCTCAGGCAAAAGTTCAAAAAAAAAAATGACGCTAAGTCAATAGCAACATGTTAGTTAATCACAATAAGCTTCATATACCAGAGCAAGCGACAAGAAATTAAACAAACGACATGTCACGAGAAAAACGACAAACATCCATAAAAACGACATATTATATGAGCACGGCAAGGCAAACTACCTCAAAAACGACATCTTATATGAACATGGGAACTACATAATGAATAAACACATACAATCCACGCGTTAAGATATCATAGTATCACAGACCTGAGGAAACGACACGAATGTATGAAACGACAAAAAATAAGACAAACGACACGGTGGAAGAAAAAGGACATGTATCCAGAAAACGACTTCTTACATGAGGACAACTACCTCAATAAATAATAATGCCTCATGAATGAATCATGTGTTCAGAGATCACAGTAATAAAGACGAGACCTGGGAAAACAACATAACGGCACAAAACGACAAGAAATTAGATAAACGACACGGTGGAAGAAAAACGACATTTATCCAGAAGACGACATCCTACATCAGGACAACTACCTCAATAAATAATGATGTATATTGAATGAATGATGTGTTTGGAGATCACAGTTATAAAGACTAGACCTGAGAAAACGACACGGAGGTACGAAACGACAAAA
The DNA here is from genome assembly GCA_018132145.1 of Boehmeria nivea var. tenacissima. NCBI lineage: Eukaryota > Viridiplantae > Streptophyta > Magnoliopsida > Rosales > Urticaceae > Boehmeria > Boehmeria nivea. Next base: position 9,559,893 of record CM030882.1, read on the forward strand.
ATTAGATAAACGACACGGGGGAAGAAAAACGATATCTGTCAAGAAAACGACATGTTACATGAGGACAACTAATGAATGAATCATGTATTAAGATATCACAATAATAAAGACTAGACCTGAGGAAAGGACACAGTATGAAACGACGAGAAACTAAATAAACGACACGGTGGAAGAAAAACGGCATTTATGCAGAAAACGACATCTTATATGAGGATAACTACCTCAATAAATAATAATGCATAATGAATGAATCATGTGTTGAGAGATCACAGTTATAAATACTAGACCTGAGAAAACGATAAAAAGGTAAGAAACGACAAGAATATAATTAAACAAAACGTTAGAAGAAAAACAACTTCTTACTGATAAACGACAAAAGATATGAAAACCACCAAATAGTTCTATAAGCACATGAAACATGAATGAATCAGGTTTTAAGAGATCAAGTAAAAGGCTTAGAACGAAACGAAGGTAACAAACAACAAGAGCATAAGGAAACGACATGTTAGAGAAAAACGACTCTTTAAAAAACGACATCTGAAACGAGCACAGAAACTACCTTAATAAGTGAGCAAATTAATATATCACATGTTAAGAAATGCGGTGAAGCCATAGGCTCGAGAAACGACACGATTGGAAAAAAAATAAAAAATAATAATAATAATAAATAAAATAATAATAAGCCACCATATATATGACCTGAGTGTATATATAGAACATAGAATGAGATTTACCTTTCCGAATTTCTTTGTTGGAAGTTTGGTCCGTTGATAGTAAGTATATTATGCTTAACACAAAGTTACAAACCCAAGAAACTGATCAAGATGATGAGAAAAGATTAGCACTTGATTTGTATAGAATTTGTGCACATATATATAACCTCCAATATTAATTATATATAGCACGCCCATGACTGTTAAGTAGTAAGTTTTTTACTGTTCTCTTTAATTATGTATCACAAGACACTATTCTGAAATAAGATTGGCGTGATAATCAGTGAAGAAGAGATAAAAATTAAAATAAAATAAAAAGAGTATATTCGAAAAAATAGGATAGGTGAAATTATACATAAATATATTAGAGATATTTTAAGAATAAGAAAAAATAAATAGATAATTTAAAGTTCTAAAATATAATTTTATTTTGGGAGTGTATGCAGCAAAATAATAGTGTAAATAAAAACACTCTATGTAGAAATGCAGAATGTCAAAAGTTTCTGTCAATAAAAACAGGAGATATTATAGTGAATACCCAATTTTTAAATTTAATTCAATTAAATACTCAATGTTTTGAAAAATATAACTAAATACCCAAATAATATAATTATTTATAAAGTAATAATTGGTGGTAACTAATTTAATTACCGAAAACATGTGCAAGAAATTAATGACAATTTTACCCATGTGCAAGAGCCGGATAGTAATAGCGCCGGATAGTAATTAATGACCATTTCACCGACAATTATTTCATGGGTCCTGCCTCATTGAAACGGTCAACAAGGTGATATACCATTTAACTTTTTGTATTCAACTAAAGGGACAAAATATCAGTGTGTTTAAATTTGTTATAATATTTATCTTGCTCTAATTTTGTGAGACCAGGGTAGGATCGCCCGAGAAAAGGTCGACTCCTTTAACTTTCCGATTTATTTCAGATCTGCCCGAGAAATTGAAACGGCTGTGAATCAAAACGGAAGTTTCAGCATTGAAATAATGGAGAGGCTGCCCTGCTAGAAAAAAGTGCAACAACCTGAAGAAATATCATTGGCCATAAGAACTATCCTGGAAGGATTTATGAAGAACCATTTTGATGATGATGCTTTAGCCGAGCTCTTCGAATTATTACTTCCAAGGATATTCCATCTTCGACACACAAGCCTGCAATCTTTACATTCTACTCAAACGCATACAGAAAATGAACAAGGGTTGAGAAGTTTCGGGTCTACAATATTTGAAGAAAATAAAGAGATTAAGAGAGTTTATTTTAATAAATTGTGTTGGCAAGGTATGCTTTACCGTAAAAAAAAAAAAAAAAAAAAGATTCTGAACTGTCGGATTAATCGAAAAAAAAAAGTGAGGTCAACTAAAACAGTTAATACGACAATCTCAAATCGTTATCCACGGTGGCCATATGTTGAAGAACTTTCTGTTTAATTAGTAACGGAAAAAAAAAAAGGAGAGAGAGAGAGAATATATGTAATAGAGCATTTTAAGCTTCCTTTAATTTGTGTGTGCGTGTGGTTTTTAAACCCTTTGATTTAGTTTGACAATTTGTTTTTTAATTTTTACTTTTCACCTTGTTAGTGTTTCTATTATTGGCATTTTGTTTGCAAATTAATTATCCAATATTATGCTTTTAATGCTTGATTAATTTGCCTTTATTATTGGATGATTTGACTTGATCTTGAGAGAGCTGGAATTATTTGGGTTGATATCATCTTTACTCTCTAATCTCCCTATGTATGGAATGGTGATATTCGGCATTTATTGGAGATTTTGTTTGATCTTCTTTTGAGAGTTTTCGGCATAGGTGTTCTTGAGGGTGTTACTCACAGTCAGGTTTGAGACACCCTGTCTGGGTGTTAGAAACACCTGCTCTGGCGTACGAGGAAGGAAAGTTTCTAGAAGATTGTTTGACCAAGCTTCTGGTGATTCTCTACAGCTCATGAACGATCTTTGCTGATATTCTCACTTTATGAAGAAATATTCACCGAAGTAATGAAGATAATATCACACATTTAATTGGATAATTAATGTGTGATGTGTATGGAAATTCCTCTCTTGGCTTGATCTTTTTATTCTCAAAGTTGGAGTCATTTTGATTTACGCACTTTACTTTGTAATTCTGTATGTTCTGGGTTTGAGAGAAAAAGAGAGTAAGAGAGAGTTGTTCATGTATTCCTTCTTGTGAGAAAGAAGAGTGTATTCGGTGAGGGTGTTCTTGATGGGTGTTACTCAACTGTAAACTGTATAAACCTGGTGTCACACGGGAGTGTGTTTGTGTAGGACGAGGGGAGCTCGTCAAGGGTAGATCACTAGGTCAAAAGGGAGAGCGGCGGAAGAGAGTGGAGGGATTCCAATCTTGTATAAGTCCGTGAGTCCTTGTTTGGACATTTCTAGTGGATCTTTTACATCTGGGCGTGGCCCCGCAGACGTAGGCGTTGCCGAACTGCGTAACCAATTCTCCCGTGTCATTTTATTATTCTGCTCATTTATTATTCTGCACCTTGTGTTGTTTATCTCGTTTTAATATCACCCTGTGTTCTTTGTTGGTGTTTCTGACATTAACAAAGAACACCTTCTAACAAAACGGTTCTTACAATTGGTATCAGAGCGGGACACTTACTCTAAGTGAGATCCGTGGTATTTTCAGTTCCGTTTTGTCAAGATGGACTTCCTAAGAGAAGGAGGATCGGTGCAGCGACCACCACTTCTGGATGGTACAAACTATTCTTACTGGAAGGCACGAATGAAGGCCTTCATCAAGTCAATGGATGAAAGAGCATGGAGAGCCATCTTAACCGGTTGGACTCACCCTATGAAGGACAACGAGAAGGGAGAATCCGTGAAGAAGCCAGAAGTGGAATGGACCGCAGATGAAGACAAACTCGCCAACTACAATTCTAAAGCGTTGAATTCTATTTTCAATGCTGTAGATGCGAATCAATTCAAACTCATCTCAACCTGTGAAATAGCAAAGGATGCTTGGGAAATTTTGGAGACGGCTCATGAAGGTACTCATGCTGTAAGATTATCTAAGCTTCAAATCCTCACGACTCGTTTTGAAAATCTCAGGATGAAGGAGGAGGAAACAATTGGAGAGTTTAATGCTCGTTTGTGTGATATTGCAAACGAGGCGTTTGCTCTTGGTGAGAGATTTTCGGAGGAGAAGCTTGTAAGAAAAACACTTAGATCCCTTCCAAGAAGATTCGCCTACAAAGTTACAGCCATAGAAGAAGCTAAAGATATCCAAAAGATGAAGTTGGAAGAGCTCATTGGTTCTCTCAGAACTTTTGAGATGAATCTTGATGAAGAAAAGGGAGAAAAGAAAGAAAAAGGAGTGGCTCTACAAGCAGAGGAAAATGAATATGTCTACCATGATGATGATGATCTAGATGAATCAATGGCCATGCTGTCAAGAAATTTCAACAGAGTGATGAACAGGTTTAACAGAAACGGTCCAAGAAGAGGAGGTTCAGGAGTTACTGCACCCGGTGTTCAAACACCACGAAGGAACACCAATACTAGTTATAATAATAATACTAATGCAGGTTCAGGTTCACGAAACAAACCTGGTGGAGTCAACAGTTCTGATTACAATCAAAAGAACAAAGGCATCCAATGCAGGGAGTGTGAAGGATTCGGACACATCCAGTCCGAATGTGCCAACACCATCAAGAAGAAGAACAAGTCATTGAATGCCACATGGAGTGACGGAGACTCTGACTATAGCAAGGAAGATGAAGCCAACTTCACTGCATTTGCCTCTAGAACTGATAGTGCAGGTGTTGCAGAAACTGGTGATTCCTCAGTTGCTGCCTCTGGTGTTTCAGGAGGTGCTAAGACACTGGTGTACGAAAGCAGTGACGATGAAGGACTCTCTGAAGAAGCCCTTATTCAATCCTACCATTTGATGCACAGAAAATGGAGTGATGCGACAAAAGCCAATGAGAAGCTCACTGGGCAGATTATTCAATGCAATATTGAGAAGAACAACCTGAAGAATACTATCTCAGATCTTGAAAACAAATTGATGGAGAGCCAAACAAGTGTTGCTTCCCTCACTATGGAATTAGAAGGCATGAAGAAATCGGTAAAAATGTTAAATTCTGGTTCTTCTAGTCTTGATGATATTCTAAATGCAGGAAGAACAGATAAGACACATGTTGGCTTGGGATATACTGGAAATTCAGGAGGTTCTCAAACTACTTTTGTCAAAGCTAGTGCCTCTGGAGTAAAAATTCATGATGATCTTAAGCAGAAAGCCACTGTTGGAACACTCGTCAGAGCACCGGCTGTTACTCAGTCGGGTGTCACTCACACCAGAAGACTTCCTGCAGAGTCGAACCAAAAGAGAAGCAGGAGGAGGATTCCTGTATGTCACTACTGTAACAAAATAGGTCATATTCGACCTCGTTGCTATCAATATTTTGCAGATTTAAGGAGAGCTGATAAGGAGAGAGCTTCAGCCCCAAACCGCGGCAAACAAGTATGGATTAGGAAGACTGAAGCTAGATGCAATGTTGTGTTCTCATCTCTCAAGGCGTCTGCAGAGCATTCTTGGTATTTTGACAGCGGGTGTTCCAGGCATATGACTGGTGAGAAGGCGTTTCTGGTGGATGTTCAACCAAGTGTTCAAAGACAGCGGGTTACATTTGGAGATGGTGTTTCAGCAAATGTGGTTGGTAAGGGTACTCTCAATGTTCCTGGTTTACCAAAACTAACTGATGTTTGGCTTGTTGAAGGATTGAAAGCAAATCTCATAAGTATTAGCCAACTGTGCGATCAGGAACTGTTTGTAAGCTTCAACAAAAACAAGTGTTTGGTGATTGATGAATCAAACACCTGTGTCATGGAGGGTGTTAGATCTACCGATAATTGTTACCTTCTCACTACCCCTATAACGTGTCTTAAGGTTGTAGCAGACGAAGCAGAATTATGGCATCGAAGGCTTGGGCATATGAACTATAGAGGAATGAAGAAAGCTATCTCTGTTGATGCAATCCGTGGCATTCCAAGTCTGAAATCCAATTCATCTGGATTTTGTGGACCATGCCTTGAAGGAAAGCAAGTCAAGGTGTCTCATAAGGTGTTACAACACCTGGTCACAACACGGGTTCTTGAACTCTTGCACATGGATCTTATGGGGCCCATGCAAGTTGAAAGCATTGGAGGGAAGAGGTATGTTTTTGTCTGTGTAGATGATTTTTCTCGCTACTCATGGGTACACTTTTTACGTGAAAAATCAGATACCTTCGATGCATTCAAAAGGTTGTGTTCCAAACTCAAGACAGAGAAGGAATGCAACATTGGGAAGATCATAAGAATTCGAAGTGACCATGGCAGGGAATTCGAGAATATTATTTTTGCAGAATACTGTGATAAGCATGGGATAGCACATGAGTTCTCTGCTCCTATAACTCCACAGCAGAATGGTGTTGTTGAGAGGAAGAACCGGACAATTCAAGAAATGGCTCGGGTTATGCTAAATGCCCAGGGTGTTTCACACAGGTTCTGGGGAGAAGCTATGAACACCGCATGTTATACCATCAACCGGGTGTACCTGAGGCCAGGAACAAACACGACACCTTATGAAATCTGGAAAGGGAGGAAACCTACTGTGCAGTACTTTCATGTTTTTGGAAGCACTTGTTATATTCTGAATGATAGAGAACACAGGAGCAAGCTTGATTCAAAAAGTGACGAAGGGGTGTTTCTTGGATACTCCATCAACAGCCGTGCTTATCGGGTCTACAACAAACGAACGAAGACTGTTATGGAGTCTGCTAATATTGTTGTTAATGATACAGGTGAAGATATCATGAAGGTCTTAGATGGTGGAGAAAATGAAGATTTCAGAAGTGCAGAAGTTTCTGAAGGTGTTACCACTGGTGTTCCTAACACTGCTTCAGCTACAGAAGGTGTTTCAGACAGTGTTACTAACACTGAGATTGAAGAACATCAAGGCGATGATGCTGAGCAACCACCTAAAAGACCATCAAGAAGGGTTCAAAAGAATCACTCTTCTGAAGATGTGATTGGAAGTGTTGATGATGGAGTTCGTACCAGAGAAAAGCCCAGAGTCAATTATCGAGAGATGATTGGGAATGTCTGTTTTACCTCTACCATGGAACCAAAGAATGTCAAAGAAGCATTGGAGGACGAGCTATGGATCTCAGCCATGCAAGAAGAGCTCGGGCAATTCGAGCGGAATGATGTTTGGGACTTGGTTCCACGACCAAGTGATGCCAATGTTATCGGAACCAAGTGGATTTTCAAGAACAAGACAGATGAAAAAGGTAACATTACACGCAACAAAGCAAGGCTGGTAGCACAGGGGTATACTCAAATAGAGGGCATTGATTTTGATGAAACATTTGCGCCTGTTGCAAGACTTGAATCTATTAGACTATTACTTGCTGTTTCATGTACTCTCAGATTCAAGTTATTTCAGATGGACGTGAAGAGTGCTTTCTTAAATGGCATTCTTAATGAAGAGGTGTACGTTGCTCAACCAAAAGGCTTCGAGGATCCACAACACCCGGATCATGTGTATCGGTTGAAGAAGGCCCTCTATGGATTGAAGCAAGCCCCACGTGCTTGGTATGAAAGGTTGACGGAGTTTCTTCTAAATCATGGCTACAGTCGAGGGGGAGCAGATAAAACCTTATTCATCAAGAAGGTAAAATCCGACATCATTATTGCTCAAATATATGTTGATGATATTGTGTTTGGATCGGTGTCACAACACCTGGTGGAGGAATTTGTTGAACAAATGAAGACAGAATTCGAGATGAGCATGGTAGGTGAGCTTACCTACTTTCTTGGATTACAAGTCAAGCAGTCCAAGGATGGTATCTTTATCTCTCAAAGCAAGTACGCCAAGAATCTGGTGAAGAAATTTGGTTTGCAGGGTGCTCAACACAAACGAACACCCATTGGTACTCACACCCGGCTTACAAAGGATGAGAATGGTGTCTCAGTTGATCAAAGTCTTTACAGGAGTATGATTGGAAGTCTACTTTACCTCACTGCTAGCCGTCCTGATCTTTGCTACAGTGTAGGTGTGTGTGCGCGGTTTCAAGCAAACCCTAAGGAGAGCCACCTAGCAGCAGTCAAAAGGATAATCAAATATGTAAGTGGCACCATTGACTTTGGTATTTGGTATTCTTTTGATACTAACCCTAGTCTTGTTGGATTTTGTGATGCGGACTGGGCTGGTAATGCTGAGGATCGGAAAAGCACATCTGGCGGATGTTTCTTTCTAGGAAACAATCTTGTATCCTGGTTTAGTAAGAAACAAAATTCTATCTCTCTCTCCACCGCTGAGGCGGAATATATTGCTGCAGGAAGCTCTTGTACACAGTTGATATGGATGAAGCAGATGTTAGAAGATTATGGTGTCACACAGGGTGTTTTAACACTGTACTGTGATAACACCAGTGCCATAAACATCTCCAAGAACCCTGTGCAGCATTCTCGTACCAAACACATAGACATCCGGCACCATTTTATCAGAGAACTTGTTGAAGAAAAGATCATCAGCTTGGAACATGTGAGCACTGAGAAGCAGCTTGCTGATATCTTCACCAAAGGTCTTGATCACAAGAGGTTTGAGGAGTTAAGGTCCGAAATTGGACTTTGTATTGTTTAAGTTCTCTAGTTGTCGTTTTTGTAAAAAAAAAAAAAAAAAAAAAAAAAAAAAAAAATGTGTACAGGTGCTGTGTGTTTTGGTGTACCACCATAGCCTTTCTCGTGTGTGTCTTCCTCAGCACGCCTTAAAGGTGGTTTTTGGGAGTTTCCCTCTACACCCATTTCTTCCGAAAAATTAGGGATTTTCTTTCTTCCTTTTTTCAATCGTGACCCACGATTCTCTACCCCACTCTTGTGTTGACTTTCCTTTCTCATCCCCTTGCCGATTCTCTTGTGTTTGAGTGGAAAGATTGTGTCTAGGGTGATTGTTCCTTTTTCGGTTTCTTAACCGTTCGGAGTGGGTGTGTGATTTTGGGTTTGGGTGTTTTTCGTGTGGCGATTTTCTTTGTCCCAGTGGTCGCCATTGTTAAAGAGTGGTGGTGTCTGAAGTTTTGGGGATTTTGTTTTATTTGTGTGTGCCGGTGTTTGGGTCTGGTATTTTCCTTAGGTCGCGAGGGTTTATCGTGCTCGGTGAAGATGGTGAAGACTGCAGGAGGGAGTGGGTCTGGTTCGAAGAAATCTCCGCCGAAAAAGAAAGCTCCGGCGAAGAAAGCTGTTGCAAAGAAGGCACCGCCGGTGAAGAAGGTTCCGGCCAAGAAGAAATCCACGAAGAAGGATGAGGGTTCTTCTGACCCTCCGGTTCCCGTCCAGGCTGATCCAATCTCCGACAATGTCTGTAAGGAGATAGTTCTTTTCAACCCACCTGAAGTTGTTGCTCGTGTCCATGATGTTTTAATCGCTCTTCGCGCCAAGAAGAGCCTGTTGAAGAAGACGAAGGTGTTCCTGCGCCTGGGTCTACAACACCTGGGTTAGATATCCCCAGAGCTCAGTCTGAGGAATCTCATTCCCACTTTACTGATGCTATCTCGGCTTCACTGCATTCCGAGGGTAATACCCCTCGCTCAGGTCAGACTGCTTTTCCCCCTTCTGTGGATGTTGTTGTGGAAAATGTTGTTGAGGAGGATGTTATTCCTGGTGTTCCACCACCGAATAGTGAACCTGTTGTTCCTCCCTCTGAGAGTCCACAAGATGTGCCTGCTCCATCCTCTGCTCGTGGTCCTCATTTCACTGATCGTTTTCCACAAGGTGTGCCTCGAAGGTCTACTCGTCAATCTGCTTCTACCTCAGCCTCTAAGGAGAAAGGTAAAAAGCGGGTTCGTATTGTTGATGTGGAATCAGAAGATGAAGTGTGGAACTCTGAAGATGATGCTGAAATTGATGCTGGTTTAGCATCAGAGGAAGATACTCCTCCTCCAAAGAAGCAGAAGCAGGTGTCTAAGGGGAAGGGTCATGTTAGCCCTGGTGTTGCTAGAGGCAGTTCAGCCAAGAGGAAGAACATCAAAGTCAGGGGGAGTCTCGATCCATCTTCTGAGTCTCCATCTGGTTCAGGTTCTGTTCAACCCATTGTTCTTCGTTTTGAGGGTCTTAAGAAATTCTGGGATGATGTTTGTTACCGCAATTTCATTGCTGAGCGGTCTGTTGATTCGGATTTCTTTGAGAAATCGGGCATAGTAGATTTGTTGAAGGAGCAGCACTTGTATCGGTCTGTTTCTGATCTTGCACCATATGTCACAGAGATTGTTTTGGAATTCTATGTGAATTTGATCAAGGACATGTTTGATCCACATGCTGATGATTATGGGAAAGCATTTGTCCGAGAGGTTTTCTTTGAGTTTACTCCTGCAGTTATTAATGAGTATCTCGGTCGTGGTAATATTAAGGAGGCATTGTTTATTCCGGACTATGATGAGATCATCAACACTCTGACAGGCGGTGTCAGTACCTCCTGGGGCAAGAACAAGTCTTTCCCTGCCTCCAAGCTGACGTCCAAGTATGCTATTCTGCATAAGCTGCTTGTCACCAACTGGCTTCCGAGCAATCACAGGACCGGTGTTCTTAAGTCGGTTGCTGTTCTGCTGTTCAAGATTGGAACGGGTGTTCCCTTCAACCTTGGGAAACTCATCTTCAACCAGATTGCTCGCCATGCTGAGTGCTCTTCTGCAAATCTATCGGTTGGTTATCCCTCTCTGATATTTGGGATCATGGCTAGTCAGAATGTGAATGTAGTTCGTGCCGGAGAAAAGCTTGAGAAGGATGTTGAGGACTTCTCCATCAGCAAGAAGCTGTTTCAGGGTCATCATGTTCAGGATATTCAGGGGGAGTTGCTGTTTCCTGACATCCCCAGTGTTTCTAAGGGTGTTGCAACACCCATGTCTCAGGATGACCGTGCTGTTACTCTGAGGTTTCTTAAAGCTGATCTGGCATTTCTTGAGGCTCAGGAGAGGAGTATTGCAGTAAGGAAGAAGGAGACTATTGCTTTCATCCGCAAGTTGGAGTCCGCTGGTGCCTCCTCGTCGTTTCTTCCTCCTGGATCTGGTGGTGTTTCTACAAGTGTTCAGCCCGGTGTTCCAGATTCTACTGCTGCTGAGGATCCTGCTTCCACTTCTTCTGCTGCTGCTGATGATGAAGATCCAGCTCTTGTGGACAAATCAAGCATTTAAGCTGTCTGGTCATTTTCTACTTTCTACTTTTTGTCTTTGTCTTTTTGGTTGGCAAAAAGGGGGAGTAGTAGTTATTTGTTGAAACTTTCTGTTATTTTGCTTCCGCTTCAAGACTCTGGTTTCTTACCAAGACTCTGGTTTCTTACCAAGGTGTTACTTCACCTGGTGTTTCAACTTTTCATTTGATTCGTTAGTTGCTGAAGACTATAGACAGCTTGTTATTGGATAATCTTCTTCAATGGGATTTTGCCAAACAAAAATGCCAAAGGGGGAGATTGTTAGTGTTTCTATTATTGGCATTTTGTTTGCAAATTAATTATCCAATATTATGCTTTTAATGCTTGATTAATTTGCCTTTATTATTGGATGATTTGACTTGATCTTGAGAGAGCTGGAATTATTTGGGTTGATATCATCTTTACTCTCTAATCTCCCTATGTATGGAATGGTGATATTCGGCATTTATTGGAGATTTTGTTTGATCTTCTTTTGAGAGTTTTCGGCATAGGTGTTCTTGAGGGTGTTACTCACAGTCAGGTTTGAGACACCCTGTCTGGGTGTTAGAAACACCTGCTCTGGCGTACGAGGAAGGAAAGTTTCTAGAAGATTGTTTGACCAAGCTTCTGGTGATTCTCTACAGCTCATGAACGATCTTTGCTGATATTCTCACTTTATGAAGAAATATTCACCGAAGTAATGAAGATAATATCACACATTTAATTGGATAATTAATGTGTGATGTGTATGGAAATTCCTCTCTTGGCTTGATCTTTTTATTCTCAAAGTTGGAGTCATTTTGATTTACGCACTTTACTTTGTAATTCTGTATGTTCTGGGTTTGAGAGAAAAAGAGAGTAAGAGAGAGTTGTTCATGTATTCCTTCTTGTGAGAAAGAAGAGTGTATTCGGTGAGGGTGTTCTTGATGGGTGTTACTCAACTGTAAACTGTATAAACCTGGTGTCACACGGGAGTGTGTTTGTGTAGGACGAGGGGAGCTCGTCAAGGGTAGATCACTAGGTCAAAAGGGAGAGCGGCGGAAGAGAGTGGAGGGATTCCAATCTTGTATAAGTCCGTGAGTCCTTGTTTGGACATTTCTAGTGGATCTTTTACATCTGGGCGTGGCCCCGCAGACGTAGGCGTTGCCGAACTGCGTAACCAATTCTCCCGTGTCATTTTATTATTCTGCTCATTTATTATTCTGCACCTTGTGTTGTTTATCTCGTTTTAATATCACCCTGTGTTCTTTGTTGGTGTTTCTGACATTAACAAAGAACACCTTCTAACAAAACGGTTCTTACACACCTCTTATTATATGTTCCATATCATGACATATACATCATATAGTTACTTTTTTTTTTATTTTTTATTATGCTTTACGAAGTTTCCGTATCGTAAAGCATAATCCCTAACTTATATGTTACTACTAAAATTTCTATGTATCAACTGTCTACTTTTTTATATTATTATACATTATATAACATGGTGTTTTGAACGTGTTTAATATAATACGTTGAGTTTATTATATTGTACACCAAAGTACGTGCGTGTCTAACAAAACAAGTTAATAAACATGTAACATCCTGTATACTTATGTCACACATGTTCGTTAATATCAACAAGAATACAAGAAAATTGGCCAAGATCACTTTCTAAGGTAGCGCTACGGCGATCGATCTCAACTTAAGTCCGATAGAAGAGTTGACCTCTGAAAGAGCGAGTGCCAACTGGCCATGAATGCTTTGTCACAATTTTTTTAGATTTTTTTTTTTTTTTTTTATAGTTTTAGGATGTTCTTTTTTATTTAGATAATGGTGTTACATTCACTTATATATTGACATGCAATACCTAATGCTTGTATTGTATCGGAGTTGTATTTGAATACAATAATGTGTTTTACATCAATTATTTAGTATATCACGTAATAGTTATATAACTTTAGATTTGGGAAAAGAAATAAAATTAATAGAAAAAAAAATATGTGAAAAGAAAATAATAATTTATATTGGTGTTTGAAACTCAAAATTAGCAAGAAGGAAAAAGATAAGAATAGCAAGGAAGGAAAAAAGATAAGAATTCACCGGCGTGTTGTGCATTCTCCAGCGACGAAGCGCGGCGGAGTGGCGTGCTTGCGCGAGCACCTTGATAGCCTCTGCCCCGACTGTGCCGCCGTGCGGCTGCTGCGTGAAATCCTTGTCGTCGGATTTGTCCTCTGGCGATGTCGTCAAATTGGTCGGCCGGCTATCGATGACATGGCGGGGACAATGCGAGGGATGATGATGATGAGATCAAGGTTAGTAATGGTTCCGGTGGCCGGAGATTTGAAGCCGCCGGCGAAAAGTTGAACAGCTGCTCCATCTTCTTCCTAAGAATTTCTATTTTCCTCGCATATTTAAAGGGAAAGTGAAAATTCACATTTTCTTAATAAAACTTTTCTCAATTTCATTTAAAAAAAAAAAAACTCCGCCTCTTTTTTTGGTTCCAAACGCTAGTAAAATCAAAATCCATCAATTTTTTTTTTTCTTTCCCTCCTAAATCCGGGTTCCAAACGGACCCTAAAAGTTTATTAAAACCACCTACATCTTGTAGTAGTCGTTAGGCATGCAAATATGGAATGAATAGTAACCGGGTAAAATTTTACCCGGTGGAATTGCCGGGTAAAATCCGGGTATTATTACCCGGATAGTAAATCCGGGTATATACCCGAAAATTACCCGGAATTAAAAAAAAAATTGGAATGCTTTTTACCCGGGATTTACCCGAAAAAATTTTGGAATGCTTTTTGCCCGATTTTTATCCGGATAAATTATATATTCCACAATATTTTTTAATCATGACAAAAAAAATTAATTTTTTAAAAAAAATCCGGGTAATTACCCGGATTTTACCCGACTATTGCACTATTTATTCCATGATTATTCCATAAATTCATTCCATGGAATAAATAGTGCATTCCATGGAATTCCATGGAATGCACTATTTATTCCATGGAATTCCAAAATTGCACCCCTAGTAGTCGTAATCCATTACGTATGCTGAAAATATCCTAAAAATTAAATAATATAGCTGCAAATTCTTATCCACATATTTAGGCTGATTTTTTCCCCTTATCTTCTTTGGGTTTAAAAGTTTGCCCTTTGGTCTGTTGTTCTCCAAAAAACAAAGAGAAGAAAAATTGAAAGAGATGGCAGAAGCGGAAGCGGTTTCACTTTTGATGAAGGGTGGAAGTGGGGTCCACAGCTATAGCAAAAACTCTTACTTTCAGGTTATTTTTCTTTATCACACAAATTATTACATTATGTACATGCAATCTTGTAATATTCTTATAGATTATCCACTTTCTAACCATATTTTCTTTGGAGTTGCACATTTACTATTAACAAGCGTAGTTAGTGAAATACGATTTGATGAACTGTAAGAACGTGCTTAATCCGGAGTTTTTCATTAATAAAAATGTTAAAATAATAGTGGCAGATAATAATTTAGAAACTTCAATTTTAAAACCGTTAGTCATTCCAAAAATTTTAAGTTTAAAATTTATTTTATATTTATCTTAATTAAATAAGGGTGAAGTAGACAAATACTCAGAATTTATATAACAATAACAATAAATACCCAAACTTTTGAAGTAATTGAATTTTTAGTCAATTTGTAAATTACTTGCACATGCTTTTGGTAACAAAGTGAATTACCACCACTTATCACTGTATAAGTAATTACATCATTTAAGTAATTGGTTATATTTTTCAAAAGATTGGGTAATAACTTACATTAAGTTTAAAAAATTAGGTATTCACTATAATTTCTCTATGATTTTTATGTATAAATCTATTTTGAAAAAGAATTTACAATCCTAAAAGTACTTCCCAATTGTATACGGAAAAATGAAAAATATTTTTAGTAAAGGAAAAGTTACAAAAAATTATGTTGAGTTTTTCTGCTTAAGGTTAAATTAAAATCAGGTAAGTTAACTGCTTGAAAAATCGGATCGTTACATCATATGCTTTATTGACATTAAATATTACATCACATGTTTTTTTTTTCCGCAAGCAGAGATAGAGAGCGAGAGAGAGTTTGAGAGCTAGAGAGAGATGGCAGAAGCAGAAGTTACGGCATTTTCAATGAATGGTGGAAGTGGCCTCAAAAGTTATAGCAGAAACTCCAATTTTCAGGTACATAAAGTACACACATATATATATATATATATATATATATATATGCAGTAATTAAGTTTTGTAGATTATGGTATTTTTGAGTTTCAGGAACACCACAGATATTCACTTCCAAGTAATATATATATATATATATATATATATATATGTATATATATTATTTGCCATGACCGTATTTATTCACATAATAAACTGGCATGCTTTTTTTTTTTTAATGTTCATAAAAGAATATTGAACAATTAACGCTACATTATTTCTCTTTTATGTAGAGAAATACGATAGATGATGCGAAAGATGTTATGAGAAAGAGCATTGCTCAAACACTTGACATCCATAATTTCATTTCATCAACAAGCACCCTCCGAATTGCTGATCTCGGTTGCGCTACGGGGCCTAATACATTCTTCGTAGTGCAAAATATCATTGATACGGTGGAGCTCAAGCTCGAAAGCGCGGGACAAAGCGCATCCTTGCTCCCCGAGTTCCAAGTCTTCTTTAACGACAAGGCGTCGAATGATTTTAATCAGCTTTTCTCAACCCTACCTTCCGAGATGAAATACTTTGCCTCGGGTGTGCCCGGTTCTTTCCATGGTCGCCTATTTCCCCGTGCCTCTCTTCATTTGGTACACTCGTCGTTCGCTCTTCATTTTCTTTCCAGGGTGCCTGAAGGGGTTGCGGATAAGAGCTCTCTAGCCTGGAACAAAGGCAAAATTTCCTACTCAAACTCTACACCTGAAGTTGTCAAGGCTTATGAAGATCAATACGCCAAGGACTTGGAGAGCTTTCTCAAAGCTAGAGAAGAAGAGATCGTCCATGGTGGATTGATGGTTTTCCTAATACCTTCCCGCGACAGCGAAACCCCGCACTCTCAAGCTCCTGTCAACAAGATGTTTGAATTTTTAGGGTGCTGCCTCATTGAAATGGTCAACAAGGTGATATATATACCATCTTTTTATATTCAGCTAAAGGGACAAAATATCAGTATGTTTTCAACTTATTATAATATTTATCTTTTTTCTAATTTGTTGAGACCAGGGTAGGATCGCCAGAGAAAAGGTCGACTCTTTTAACTTTCCGATTTATTTCGGATCTGCTCGAGAAATTGAAACGGCTGTGAATCGAAACGGAAGTTTCAGCATTGAAATAATGGAGAGGCTGCCCAGCCAGAAAAAGCTGCAACAACCTGAAGAAATATCATTGGCCATAAGAGCTATTCTGGAAGGATTCATGAAGAACCATTTTGAAGATGATGTTTTAGACGAGCTCTTCGAATTATTACTACCAAGGAAATTTGAAGAATCTTATTCCACCGTTGACACACAACCTAGCCATCTTTACGTTCTACTCAAACGCATATAGAAGGAACAAGAGTTAAGAAGTTTCCGCTCTACAATATTTGAAGAAAATAAAGAGATTAAGAGAGTATTTATTAGTAGATTGTTGGCAAGGTATGCTTTACTGCAAAAAAATAAAGATTTGAACTGTCAGATTAATCATTTTAAAAAGTGTCTACTAAAACGGTTAATCTGACAATCTAAAATCGTTACTGTCATGCTATAATGAATAACTTTTGTTTTAGAAAAAAAAAAGAGAAGGGAATATGTAATAGAGCATTTCAAGCCTCCTTTAATTTGTGTGTGCCTGAGGACTGTGGTTTTTAAACCCTTTGTTTTAGTTTGTGGTCGTAATCCATTACGTATGATGAAATACCTTTAAAATATATTGATATAGCTGCAAATTCTTATCCACATATTTAGGCTGATTTTTTTTTTTCCCAAATCTTCTTTGGGTTTAAAAGTTTGCCCTTTGGCCCTGTGGTCTGTTCTTCTCTAAAAAAAACATAGAGAGAACAAAAATAGAAAGGGATGGCAAAAGCAGAAGCGGTTTCACTTTCGATGAATGGTGGAAGTGGGGTCCACAGCTATAGCAAAAATTCTTTAATTTGTGAGTCAGTACTAGTTATTTTATAAGAAATTAGTTAAATATATTGAATAAATTGAGATTGTGAGGAGTAATATTCAACTATTAAATACAAATTCGTTTATTAATGTTGGCGCATTATATAGAAACGCGAGAGGTTAATTCTAAAATACCTACACACCTGTATAATACATGAGTAGCCAAAGCCATTTGGAGTTAAAAAAAGAAAAGAGAACGAATAAATCAGTGCAGGAAATTAGGGTTTAATTTAGTGATGATAAACATCGTCACCTGCTGTTCATTTGATTAAAGTATATGGGTATTGACCAATCGTCTATTCTAAAGTGCAGAGAAAAAACATAGAAGCAACTAAAGAAGTGATAGCGAAGGCAATTGATGAGAAGCTTTACATCATTAATAACTTTTCATCAAACACCTTCCGAATCGCCGATATTGGCTGCGCCACTGGACCCAACACATTCTTGGCAGTACAAAACATAATTGATGCCATGGAGCGCAAGTTTGTTGATCAAAGAGAGCAAGGCGGAGAAAGTGTTAAAAATTTTGCACTTCCTGAGTTCCAAGTCTTTTCACATCTCTTCCCATCGAAAGATGGTACTTTGCCTCGGGCGTGCCTGGCTCCTTCCACCGACGATTGTAGCCTTCGTTTTGTTCACTCTTCATATGCTCTTCACATTCTGTCTAGAGTGCCGAAAGAGGTTACAGACAAGAGCTCTCCTGCTTGGAATAGAGGCCTAACCCACTACTCGAACTCTCCTGTCGAAGTTATCGAGGCTTACAGAGCTCAATATGAAAATGACATGGACAGATTTCTCGAAGCAAGAGCCGAAGAGATTGTCCATGATGGGTTGATGGCCTCTGTGGTTCCCTGCCCACCCAATGAAACCCCTCATACTGAAGCTTTTTACAACAAGGCATTTGAACTTTTAGGGTACTGCCTTATGGACATGGCCAACAAGCTACTGAATGTTACTTATACTCTGTGTAGTAAATTTCTACTGCATAGTAATTAATACATGTAATGGGTTTTTTTTTTTTTCCGAAGAATTTGCTGTAGAGAATTTATGGTAAAGAATGATTTTAGATCGCCATATAGACCTTTTTATGCACTGGGACTCACAAAAAAATAAATTTGACGATCCAGAATCGTTTCTACACTACAGATTTTTTTTGTAGTCTCTTCTTTAATTCGTTTGCCCTTTTACTACTACGCCTCAAAATCAAACATATTTGAAGTACTTAGCGAATTTACTGCCAGTCATTGCATATACCTTTGCATTATCTCTCTTTTTCTCTCTAAATTTTGGATTAGTAATATTTACTATGAACTTTCAATTCGCTTAATTTAATTTGCATAAAGTAAAATGTGGATATTTAGAACTTGTATATATGTCTGATAGCGAATGTCACATTCCAATCATGCTTTTCTAAAGATTTTGAAACCTTGCCTGTTGAAAACTATAACTTAATTGTTCATTGGTCTTTTGCGAGACAGGGTAAGTTTAGTACTGAAAAAGTAGACTCCTTCAATTTACCAATGTATTTTCCATCTCCCAAAGAAGTTGAAGCAGTAGTGAAGCACAATGGAAGTTTCACCATAGAAATAATGGAGAGTCTCCCGCAAGTAAAGATCCAACTCGAGGCGATCTCATCCACAATGAGAGCTGCATTAGAAGGAGCTTTGAAGGATCATTTCGGAGAGAAAATTTTGGATGAGCTCTTTGATTCAATACAAAGGAAAGCTGAAGAAAATTGGCACTCTATCGAAATGGGAAATGCGATTAATCTATTTGTTTTGCTCAAGCGCATCTATGGCAACTTAATTAGAAAATAAAGTTTCATCAGTATGCAGGCCAAGAACATAAAATAATAATAATAATAATAATAAGGGACTGCTACTTATGCTTTGATCTATGTATCTTTCATGTGCAACTTATGTTGTAATAAGTTCATTTTTTTATTGCACTAATAAGGAAATGATCTTCCTCTTGGACAATAAGTTGTTTTGATTTCAAAATTACTATCACTAATGATGCAAAAAAGCCCACCATTTTATGAAGTCCAACTACTGTAAGCTTGTTCCTTTCATTGGGCATCATTTTGTAAGAAAACAGAGTTTGCTAGAAAAGCAAAAGGTTGAAGTAGTTACTAGTTATAAAGAAATAAATTATTCTTCTGGATAATTCATTAAAACATTGTTGAAAAACTTTGGAGATCGTCTGTAAGACTTGGCTTGAATTACGTACAAAATTCTTTTCTTAAGCGTTATTTGCAACCTCCTGAAATATTTTGTGAGTTAGAATAGAAATATGATTACGCAGGATATGACAAGCCTACGAGCAAATTTGCAACCAAAGCACTATTGAGAATTTGATTGTAGACAAAAATAGCTATATCAAGTGTTTATTGTTTTGTATATTTGCTCTATGCGTATTCTCAATGTTAAAATAGCCATTGTATTTATTTGTAGAGGAAAAGATATTTTTTAGGTTGAAGAGTCGTTGATCTTCACTAAAAAATTGTAGTAACCGTTGGATGCTGCGGTGCTCTCTCTTAGTGCCGCGGCGCTATTGCTATCCGGATTGAAGAATCCCAATGGGTGCCACATTGCTGCCTAGAGACGTCGTGGCGCTTCGACAGATGCAGGGTTCTTGGGTGCTGCATCGCTCCCAAGAGGTGCCACGGCACCTAAGCCATAACGACTCTTGTAGGGTTCTTGGGCGTCGCGCCGCTACCCAAAAGCACTGTGGCGGCTCCTATGCTATAGCGACGCTTCATGCTCAAGGCGAGAATCGCCGCGAGAGATTACGCAAATCATTTTTCTTACTTGAGCCATATGCCCTATTTTTCTTACAAAAGCGCGTTGCAACTTTGCAGCCTCACTGCCCACGACCACGCCCCGTCCTAGAGCGCGTTTTGCAACGCGCTGCGCTCAAGCTCGGGCTTGCGTGTGCAAAATAGCACACCCATGGCTAGCATTTTACACAAACACATTAGAAAACTATTTCCTTATAAAGAGCATTTTCTCATTATAAAGTTTCCATGTGGAACTCTTTCCCACACTATCTTTCCTCTACACACACAAGCAGTTAGCCAATCTTGAACATAAACTCAACAAATATCATATCAATAAGTTATTCTTCATGATGTACCATATCAGTTTGCAAGTTAGAACTTGGACATGCTAAATCCATTGGATTTCGTCGCTTTGTTGCATCAAATCTTGGCATTAGTTTGTCGTATTCTTTATTCGTCTTTTTTACTTGAGATCACTAGTGAGGTTGATCTTACCATTTGATGAGTGCTAAGGAGCCACAACGATAATACTTGATGTATGTCTCGGCTTGTTGCGTTGTAGGCTCCTCACGTGGAGGTGAGTAAGAGTCGGTTCTAGCCGTCAGCTCGGCTCAGAGTCGTTTTGTCCGGCTAAGCTCAGAGTCGTTGTATCAGCACAGCGTACGGCGGGGACCGACAGCCTAAATGACCCTCTTTTTTTCACTTTTTTTTTTAGTGTCAAACTCGCTAGATTCTGGCCAGACCATGCCAGACTTAGGTGGTCCGATTGGGAGCCCAGCATATCCTGCAGACCTAGTTGGTCTGGTTAAAGCATCGCTGTTCACTGATAAACTCTCTCCTAAAGTTTTTTTTTTTTCCTAACAAAATGAAGTATAAAGTGGCGCCTTAATTTCTTCTAGTTGAATCTAGAGTTCACAGGCTAGGTCAATTTTTTTGGGAGAAATTGCAAAAGAAAGCGATTCTTAGTGGCGATAATCTATGCCTCAAGTGGTGTGCTCTTTTGTTTTCACTATATGTCTGCAATGTAAAATTTATTGTATAAATTACAAGTGCAACACATATGTGGTATAGATTATCATTGTACCAAAAAAGGACATTCCTTAAAATCTCCCAATTTTTTAGAGTGCATAATCGTGCTAGACTTAATTATATAAAAAAATAATAATAATAACAACATTACTGATTTGGAATTTTGTTCGTTACTATTTATTTTTGTCAACAAAAGATTAATAGAAATACCAATGCAAATATTAAATCTAAGACCTTTTTTTATAAGTGAGAGAAATTGGTTTAAGTAGAACATAGCGAAATTAGTATATTACGAAGATGGGTTTTTCTGTTTACATCGTTTATTTTGTTTCACTACTCCAAAATTTTAATTTTTCTTTTTCTTTAATTTTAAATTATTGTTTTTTTTCCTTAAAATGCGCCTATAAATGCTATTTACCCGTCACTATATTCAACTGATATTTTTCTGCACTACTTTTTTTTTTTTTTTTGTATCGTCCACGCACCAACTCCACTTCTGGCAAAAAGAAAAACATAAGAGAGAGAAAAAAAAAAAAAGGAAAACAAAAAACAAAGCAAAGGCGAATGTGTAGAGGCTACCAAAAGAAAAAAAAAAAAAAACGACACTACTCTGAAATAAGATTGGCGAGATCATCAGGAAAGAAGAGAGAAAAAAAGAAAAAAGACAAAAGATAAAAATAAAGAGCATATTCGAAAAAATAGGATGGGTGAAATTATACATAAACATATTAGAGATATTTTAAGAATAAGAAAAAAAATAAAGGGAATAGATAATTTATACGTTTTAAAAAAATTTGGGGAGGTGTATTAAGAAAAAATAATTATCATTCATTATTTTATTTTCAATTATACACTTGTATTTAACCTCTTTATATATATATTTTAAATAAATTGACAAACTCTCATCATATCATTGAAGGAGATAAAGATAGGGGGGGTGGAATGGAGATATGGGTTCATTTTCATTTTTGCTAAAAGACTCAACTTGTTAGTTTACGTTTCCAATACGATCGCATTTCTCGAGGAAAAAAGATACACTCAGATTATTTAAATTATTCAAACTTGTTTTGATCATTAATAATACTATTTCAATAGTTCCAACAAACAAGGTATTAACTTGCCAATTCCTTGGGGTTTTCACATGCTTCATTAAATATTAGAAAGTCATCCTCAATAGCACTAATAATTCAGTCGTTTTGACTTCTATAACCTCAGGCAAAAGTTAAAAAAAAAATGACGCTAAGTCAATAGCAACATGTTAGTCAATCACAATAAGCTTCATATACCAGAGCAAGCGACAAGAAATTGAACAAACGACATGTCATGAGAAAAACGACAACCATAAAAAAACGACATATTATATGAGCACGGCAAGGGAAACTACCTCAAAAACGACATCTTATATGAACATGGGAACTACATGATGAATAAACACATACAATCCACGCGTTAAGATATCATAGTATCACAGACCTGAGGAAACGACACGAATGTATGAAACGACAAAAAATAAGACAAACAACACGGTGGAAGAAAAACGGCATGTATCCAGAAAACAACTTCTTACATGAGGACAACTACCTCAATAAATAATAATTCCTCATGAATGAATCATGTGTCCAGAGATCACAGTAATAAAGACTAGACCTGAGAAAACAACATAGCGGCAAAAAACGGCAAGAAATTAGATAAACGACACGGTGGAAGAAAAACGACATTTATCCAGAAGACGACATCCTACATCAGGACAACTACCTCAATAAATAATGATGCATATTGAATGAATGATGTGTTTGGAGATCACAGTTATAAAGACTAGACCTGAGAAAACGACACGGAGGTACGAAACGACAAAAATTAGATAAACGACAAGGGGGAAGAAAAACGACATCTATCAAGAAAACGACATGTTACATGAGGACAACTACCTCAATAAATAATAATGCATAATGAATGAATCATGTATTAAGATATCACAATAATAAAGACTAGACCTGAGAAAAGGACACAGTATGAAACGACGAGAAACTAAATAAACGACACGGTGGAAGAAAAACGACATTTATGCAGAAAACGACATCTTATATGAGGATAACTACCTCAATAAATAATAATGCATAATGAATGAATCATGTGTTGAGAGATCACAGTTATAAAGACTAGACCTGAGAAACGATAAAAAGGTAAGAAAAGACAAGAATATAATTAAACAAAACGTTAGAAGAAAAACGACAACTTACTGTAAACGACAAAAGATATGAAAAGCACCAAATAGTTCTATAAGCACATGAAACATGAATGAATCAGGTTTTAAGAGATCAAGTAAAAGGCTTAGAACGAAACGAAGGTAACAAACAACAAGAGCATAAGGAAACGACATGTTAGAGAAAAACGACTCTTTAAAAAACGACATCTGAAACGAGCACAGAAACTACCTTAATAAGTGAGCAAGTTAATATATCACATGTTAAGAAATGCGGTGAAGCCATAGGCTCGAGAAACGACACGATTGCAAAAAATAAAAATAAATAATAATAAATAAATAAAAATAATAATAAGCCACCATATATATGACCTGTGTATATATAGAACATAGAATGAGATTTACCTTTCCGAATTTCTTTGTTGGAAGTTTGGTCCTTTGATAGTAAGTATATTATGCTTCACACAAAGTTACAAACCCAAGAAACTGATGAAGATGATGATGAAAAGATTAGCACTTGATTTGTATAGAATTTGTGCACATATATATAACCTCCAATATTAATTATATATAGCACGCCCATGACTGTTAAGTAGTAAGTTTTTTACTGTTCTCTTTAATTATGTATCACAAGACACTATTCTGAAATAAGATTGGCGTGATAATCAGTGAAGAAGAGATAAAAATTAAAATAAAATAAAAAAGTATATATTCGAAAAAATAGGATAGGTGAAATTATACATAAATATATTAGAGATATTTTAAGAATAAGAAAAAATAAATAGATAATTTAAAGTTCTAAAATATAATTTTATTTTCGGAGTGTATGCAGCAAAATAATAGTGTAAATAAAAACACTCTATGTAGAAATGCAGAATATCAAAAGTTTCTGTCAATAAAAACAGGAGATATTATAGTGAATACCCAATTTTCAAACTTAATTCAAGTAAATACTCAATGTTTTGAAAAATATAACTAAATACCCAAATGATGTAATTACTTATAAAGTAATAATTGGTGGTAACTAATTTAATTACCGAAAACATGTGCAAGTAATTAGTGACTATTTCACCCATGTGCAAGAGCCGGATAGTAATTAATGACCATTTCACCGACAATTATTTTATGGGTCCTGCCTCATTGAAACGGTCAACAAGGTGATATACCATTTAACTTTTTGTATTCAACTAAAGGGACAAAATATCAGTGTGTTGAAACTTGTTATAATATTTATCTTGCTCTAATTTTGTGAGACCATGGTAGGATCGCCAGAGAAAAGGTCGACTCCTTTAACTTTTCGATTTATTTCGGATCTGCCCGAGAAATTGAAACGGCGGTGAATCGAAACTGAAGTTTCAGCATTAAAATAATGGAGAGGCTGCCCTGCTAGAAAAAGGTGCAACAACGTGAAAAAATATCATTGGCCATAAGAACTATTCTGGAAGGATTTATGAAGAACCATTTTGATGATGATGCTTTAGACGAGCTCATCGAATTATTACTTCCAAGGATATTTGATAGGCAAAATGCGACGCAAGTGCACGTGCCGACGAGTAGTAAAGTGGACAAAAAGTCCGTGTATCGATCCCACGAGGACTATTGTTGATTACCAAACTACTAAGTCGAATTCACTAATTGAAATAGTAATAAAATTGGAATGTTGAAGAAGAAAAGTAAGGACTACTTAGAAAAATAAAAGACCGAATTCAATGGCGAAATAATCTAAGGCATCCGATTTCACCTCACCTAGTTAGGAACAATGATATCCGAATCAATTAATGACTTGTTGCTTCTCAAAGATGACAATTCACATATGTAACTATCTATTTCTTTCGAACATAGCTAGTCCTAGGTTTTGCAATCAATCTCGTCTTTCGAATCTCCAATTAAAATTACAAAACCCGCATTAATCATAAGAATCTAGAGTCACATAAAAGCGATTACTATTTCTAGCTAATCGTCAATTCATGTTGTTCAATTACATAATCCTTGTTTCAATCTCATCTCTCGAATTTTGAAAGAAACATAAACAATATTCAATCATAAATTGCGCAGGTTTATGAAAGCATTAAGCACATAAATTAAACAATCATCAAGAATATCAACAAGAACATCAAATGAATTACTCGAAATAACAAATATTCATAACATTGGTTCGGCTACTTCGTAGCCTTAGACAAAGAAATTTAGTTCATAATTCGAAATAAAGAAACAACCCAAATCAATCTGTTCATATTGGAATTAAAGAGAAAGGTTAAGAAGAAACGAGTTTGGCGAGTCAATCGGCTCCGTCTCCGGCGTCCGATCGTCCAACGTAGCTTCGAATCTTCTTTTCTCCCTCTCTAACTCTTCAAAGTGTCAATTTTTCGTCTAGGTTCGGGTCTGAGGTGTTTTGGGGGTGATTTGGCTTTTACAGGGCGAGTTCTAGGTCACAAATTAGCAAAAACGCGCGTCTCGGGTCAGGCTGTCGCGACATGAGCGCCGCAGCGCTGGGATATCCAGCACAAGCCCAGAAATCTGGGCAGAACGCAGCAGCCTCTGGGCAGACTAGCGCCGCGGCGCTACTTTTAAGCGCCGCGGCGCTATAGCATATCCGGGCGCGCACTGATTTTCAAAACTGCATATCTCTCTCATTTCTTGTCCAAATCGCACATGTAATACGCCGTTGGAAAGCTCTTTCGATGAACTTTAATTTGGTATGTAATTTCCTTCAATAAACCTTCAGAAATCTTCATGAAAATCTGCCTCAAAGACGCACGTGTATTTGTCTTAGCTCGAATTGCTCCGAATTTGCTCGTTTTCACTCCACTCCACTTTTGCCTTATTTTTCACCTGAAATTAATTGAACACCTCTTATTAATTATTATGACTAGAAAATAATGTGAATTATTAAAATATTTTATTTGCCGATTTTATGAAATGAAATAAAAATGAACAATTTACACTAAAATGCACTTACTAACAATTCTAACCTATTGATTGAATATGCAATCAAATTGGACTCAAATATATACGAAATGAACCTAAAAAATGATGGAATTATGCAATAAATGCGGAATGCATCACACCCCCACACTTATCTTTTGCTCGCCTCGAGCAAAACTTAAATGCAAACATAATGAACGAATATCCTACCAATCAAGCTACGTAAACGAGTCGGGTTTCAAAGAATCAATATCAATAAAAATGCATACAATAGCTCAAATAGTCATGCTGAGTTCAGTGTCATCCTATCATGCACAGTTATGTCTCCTAGCCTAGTCATGCATTCTCTCACTTTCACCTTCTCGTGTGTGTGTGCAATTTTCATCAATCATTCTCAAGTGTCGGCCCCGAATAGATTAAAGCAAACATAAGACATAATGATTTAGATTGTGATTGTTGTCTTCATCACCCCATAGGCTAGCTATCATCTCTCTCTCCACTAATGTAGATACCTCGCATGTTTTAGAGTCGGTAGGACTTCTAAAGCTTGTAGTGCTAGGCCTTGGCTAAGGACATTCGAAATTTTGGTTTGGTGGCTCACTTACCTAAGCACATTGACTACTAAACATTGTCACCGACTTCCTTGTTGCCCTCTCTTAATGACACTTGTTGTTGCCTTTGCTCCGTCACTAGAACCGTGTTAAGAACTACACTTGGCCAATTTTTATCTTTTTTTTTTTCTCTTTTTTTTTTTTTTTTTGTGGCCAAGTGCTTATAAAATGTTTGGTTCTAAAGACGACTGTGTTGACATGTCCTATACTCATTTTATTGCATTTTGAGTATCAATGTGCCCAAGTAATTGGTTTTGACATGGTCTTTCTTTAAGGCTGGTTAAGGTCATTAATGAACGGTTTTAAATCAAGAAGGCTCAAAGGGGGTGACTATGGATATTGTACGTTCGGGTAGTCTTTAAAGGCTCAAACGATCAAAAAATGGCCTACGTCATTCTCTTTAACATGCTTCACCTAGGATTTCGCTTTGAGAGAGATTTCAAACTAGTTCTAGGACAATGTGTTTGCTAAAATTTTCTTCAAGACCTAACTGAGAATTTCATGACTATGGTGCTCAATGTGTGAGAGTTTGCGAGTGAGATAAACAATCATAAACTATTCGATTTCACTAATGCACAATGATCAAACACGTCATTCAAACAAAGACATATAATAAACTAAGTATACACATTATGACATTTTCAACTTGTCCACCCAACTCAATTTACTTGACTCGATTTAGCAAAACAACGTTCCTAAATGCAATGCATGAATGCAACACTAATATGAATGTCAAACGAATGAACAAATGCATGAAACAAACCTAAACAATCATGTATTTCTACCCCCACACCTAAGATTTTACAATATCAACAAGTAAGGATAGAAGTACTCCCTCGATGGGTACTGCCCATCAGTCGATCGCAGTGGGGCGCCGTCCAATTGGACGACGCCCTTTGGTTGTTGCTGAGGCACTGATGGTGCTGCGCTTCTTCCTCTGATGTGTAGGAGTGGTGGAAGCTGATGTAGCTACTCCAATGTAAAACACCTCCTTTTCAGCTTCGGGGTGTTCCATCGCTTTGAAGACCTTGAAGGTTTCCTCTTCACCTTGAACTCGCAGCTTCAACTCTCCTCTCTGGACGTCTATAAGAGCACGTCCAGTGGCCAGGAATGGGCGTCCCAAAATGATAGGGACGTTGAAGTCTTCGGCCATGTCGAGCACCACAAAATCCACAGGGAATATGAACTTCCCCACTCTAATGAGCACATCTTCCACAATTCCCCTCGGGTGCTTAATCGTCCTATCAGCCATTTGGAGAGTGATGGTAGTGGGCTTCACTTCTCCTAGCTTCAGCCGCTTGTAGATCGAGAGAGGCATTAGATTTATGCTTGCTCCTAAATCGCACAGCGCTTTCTCGAACACCGTGTCACCAAAAGCGCAAGGCACTGTGAAGGACCCCGGGTCCTTGAGCTTTGGCGGGAGCTTCTTTTGGATCACCGCACTGCACTCTTCAGTAAGTGCAACAGTTTCATGCTCCTCTAGCTTCCTCTTCTTCGATAAGACCTCCTTTAAGAACTTGGCATAGCTCGGCATATTCTCTAATGCCTCTGCAAAGGGGATGTTGATGTGAAGCTTTCTGAAAACATCCAAGAACTTCATAAACTGCTTCTCGAGCTTGCCATGTTTCAATCTATGTGGAAAAGGGACTCTCAGCGGTGGTGGCGTTTCAGGAGTTGGCTCGGTTGCCACTTTTTCAAACACCTTCTCTACCGCAGTTTCTTCAGTTTCTTGCGGTCTTGGTGTTGCATCCTCTGAGACCTCTCTCTCTTTCAGCTTCTTCCCACTTCTCAGACTGATGGCATGACACTGCTCCTTAGGATTAACTTCCGTGTTGCTCGGCAGTGCTCCCTGTGGTCTAGCATTCTGAGCCATGGCGAGTTGACTGATCTGCACTTCAAGGTTTCTGATTTGTGCTGATTGGTTTTGAAGCGTAGTTTTTGTCTCATCTATGAATTTGGTTGTGTGCTCAGCCATTTTCCCAAGTGGATCCTCCAAGTGGCTTGCCTTGTCTTGCGGAGGAGGTGCCTGCTGGACCAGTGTATTCTGATTGTTCCTCCACAAGAAGTTTGGGTGATTTTGCCAACTAGGATTGAAAGAATTTCCGTACCCATTGTTACTGTTGTTTCCCACATAGTTCGCTTGCTCGTACGGCTCTCTCGCAAGAGGATTGCCCACTTGACATGCCTCACTCGGGTGCTGTCCATGGCACCATTGACATGAGGCGATAGCGTGTACCCCCAGTTGTGCTCCTTGTAGTTGGCGGGTGAGAGTAGCAACTTGTTCACTCAACGCTCTGATAGCGTCTCCGTCAACTATGGCTACCTGCCGTCTCATTATTGTCCTCTCAGAACCTCCACATTCATTGTTCATAGCCATGGTCTCAAGGAGGTTAAAAGAAGCCACCTCGGTTTGATTCATAAATGACCCGTTTGCCGCTGCATTCACCAAGTTCTTAGTGGCTGGTGTAAGTCCCATGTAGAATGTTTGCAGCTGCATCCATCTTGGCAACCCATGCTGTGGGCATTGTCGGAGAAGCTCCTTGAATCTGTACCACGCTTCGTAAAGCGTTTCTCCATCATACTGCGCAAAAGCAACGATCTCGTTGCGCAGTTTAGCTTGCTTCTCCAAGGGGAAGAACTTAGACAAGAACTTCTGGCATAGCTCGGGCCACGTGGTGATCGAGTTGGCCGGTAATGAGTTTAGCCAACTCTTCGCAGCGTCTCTCAGTGAGAACGGGAATAGGATGAGGCGGATCGCATCTTCAGGGACACCATTATATTTGAAGGTGTCACACAACTCCATGAAGTTTGAGATATGGTCCTTCGGGTTTTCTGTAGGTGACCCGCCAAACTGAGTAGTCTTCACCATTTGGAGTATTCCCGACTTGATTTCAAAATTGTTTGCTGCGATTGTTGGCTTACGAATCGCCGAATGGATACCTCCGATTGTGGGCTGCATGTAATCCATTAGCGTTTGCCCTTCATTCTGTGCGGCTTGGGCCGCCGGTGCTGCGTGGTGTTCCTCCGCCATGGGGTTGTCGTAGGTGGTGAAGGCGGAGGTGTCGATCGGATGTCCAGGTGCGGGCTCGAGAGGCCTTGCGGCTGCCTCACGAGTTTCCTTACGAAGTCGCCTTGCGGTCTTCTCGATCTCGCTGTCAAACGGGAAGAGATCCGCTCCGCCCGACCTTCGCATATACCTACACCGCACAAGTAACAAAAATTAGAAAACAGAAATTTCAATCTAGTGACTCGATTGTTCGTTCGATATCAACGCCAGTCCCCGGCAACGGCGCCAAAAACTTGATAGGCAAAATGCGACGCAAGTGCACGTGCCGACGAGTAGTAAAGTGGACAAAAAGTCAGTGTATCGATCCCACGAGGACTATTGTTGATTACCAAACTACTAAGTCGAATTCACTAATTGAAATAGTAATAAAATTGGAATGTTGAAGAAGAAAAGTAAGGACTACTTAGAAAAATAAAAGACCGAATTCAATGGCGAAATAATCTAAGGCATCCGATTTCACCTCACCTAGTTAGGAACAATGATATCCGAATCAATTAATGACTTGTTGCTTCTCAAAGATGACAATTCACATATGTAACTATCTATTTCTTTCGAACATAGCTAGTCCTAGGTTTTGCAATCAATCTCGTCTTTCGAATCTCCAATTAAAATTACAAAACCCGCATTAATCATAAGAATCTAGAGTCACATAAAAGCGATTACTATTTCTAGCTAATCGTCAATTCATGTTGTTCAATTACATAATCCTTGTTTCAATCTCATCTCTCGAATTTTGAAAGAAACATAAACAATATTCAATCATAAATTGCGCAGGTTTATGAAAGCATTAAGCACATAAATTAAACAATCATCAAGAATATCAACAAGAACATCAAATGAATTACTCGAAATAACAAATATTCATAACATTGGTTCGGCTACTTCGTAGCCTTAGACAAAGAAATTTAGTTCATAATTCGAAATAAAGAAACAACCCAAATCAATCTGTTCATATTGGAATTAAAGAGAAAGGTTAAGAAGAAACGAGTTTGGCGAGTCAATCGGCTCCGTCTCCGGCGTCCGATCGTCCAACGTAGCTTCGAATCTTCTTTTCTCCCTCTCTAACTCTTCAAAGTGTCAATTTTTCGTCTAGGTTCGGGTCTGAGGTGTTTTGGGGGTGATTTGGCTTTTATAGGGCGAGTTTTAGGTCACAAATTAGCAAAAACGCGCGTCTCGGGTCGGGCTGTCGCGACATGAGCGCCGCGGCGCTGACTTTTGGGCGCCGCGGCGCTGGGATATCCAGCACAAGCCCAGAAATCTGGGCAGAACGCAGCAGCCTCTGGGCAGACTAGCGCCGCGGCGCTTCTTTTGGGCGCCGCGGCGCTACTTTTGGGCGCCGCGGCGCTATAGCGTATCCGGGCGCGCACTGATTTTCAAAACTGCATATCTCTCTCATTTCTTGTCCAAATCGCGCATGTAATACGCCGTTGGAAAGCTCTTTCGATGAAATTTAATTTGGTATGCAATTTCCTTCAATAAACCTTCAGAAATCTTCATGAAAATCTGCCTCAAAGACGCACGTGTATTTGTCTTAGCTCGAATTGCTCCGAATTTGCTCGTTTTCACTCCACTCCACTTTTGCCTTATTTTTCACCTGAAATTAATTGAACACCTCTTATTAATTATTATGACTAGAAAATAATGTGAATTATTAAAATATTTTATTTGCCGATTTTATGAAATGAAATAAAAATGAACAATTTACACTAAAATGCACTTACTAACAATTCTAACCTATTGATTGAATATGCAATCAAATTGGACTCAAATATATACGAAATGAATCTAAAAAATGATGGAATTATGTAATAAATGCGGAATGCATCAATATTCCATCTTCGACACACAAGCCAGCAATCTTTACATTCTACTCAAACGCATATAGAAAATCAACTAGGGTTGAGAAGTTTCGAGTCTACAATATTTGAAGAAAATAAAGAGATTAAGAGAGTTTATTTTAATAAATTGTGTTAGCAAGGTATGCTTTACCATAAAAAAAAAAAAAAAGATTTTGAACTGTCGGATTAATCGAAAAAAAAAAATTTTGAGGTCAACTAAAACGGTTAATACGACAATCTCAAATCGTTATCCACGGTGGCCATATTATGTTGAAGAACTTTCTGTTTAATTAATAACGGAAACAAAAAAAAAAAGAGAGAGAGAGAGAAAGAACATATGTAATAGAGCATTTTAAGCTTCCTTTAATTTGTGTGTGCGTGTGGTTTTTAAACCCTTTGTTTTAGTTTGACAATTTGTTTTTAATTTTTACTTTTCACCTCTTATTATATGTTCCGTATCATGACATATACATCATATAGTAACTTTTTATTATTATTTTTTATTATGCTTTACGAAGTTTCCGTATCGTAAAGCATAATCCCTAACTAATTATATGTTACAACTAAAATTTCTATGTATCAACTGTCTAATTTTTTATATTATTATACATTATATAACATGGTGTTTTGAACATGCTTAATATAATAGGTTGAGTTTATTATATTGTACACCAAAGTACGCGCGTGTCTAACAAAACAAGTTAATAAACATGTAACATCTTGTATACTTATGTCACACATGTTCGTTAATATCAACAAGAATACAAGAAAAGTGGCCAAGATCACTTTCTAAGGTAGCGCTACGGCGATCGATCTTTTTTTTTTTTTTTTTTGTTATAGTTTTAGGATGTTCTTTTTTATTTAGATAATGGTGTTACATTCACTTATATATTGACATGCAACCTAATACTTGTATTGTATCGGAGTTGTATTTGAATACAATAATGTGTTTTACATCAATTATTTAGTATATCACGTAATAGTTATGTGAAAAGAAAATAATAATTTATATTGGTGTTTGAAACTCAAAATCAACAAAGAAGGAAAAAGATAAGAATAGCAAGGAAGGAAAAAGATAAGAATTCACCGGCGTGTCGTGCGTTCTCCAGCGACAAAGCGCGGCGGAGTGGCGTGCTTACGCAAGCGCCTCAACAACCTCTGCTGCGCGATGTCCTTGTCGTCAGCTTCATCCTCCGGCGATGTCGTTAGATCGGTCGGCCAGCTATCGATGACATGGCGGGGGCAATGCGGAGGACGATGATGATGAGGTCAAGGTCAATAGTGGTTCCAGTGGCTGGAGATTTGAAGCCGCTGGCGAAAAGTCAAACAGCTGCTCCATCTTCTTCTCAAGAATTTCCATTTTCCTCACATTTTTAAAGAGAAAGTGAAAATCCACATTTTCTTAATAAAACTTTCCTCAATTTCATTTTTTAAAAAAATTCCTCTTCTTTTCTTGGTTCCAAAAGCTAGTAAAATCAAAATCCATCAATTTTTTTTTCTTTCCCTCCTAAATCCGGGTTCCAAACGCGGACCCTAAAAGTTTATTAAAACCACTGACATCTTGTAGTGGTCGTAATCCATTACGTATGCCGAAAATATCCTTAAAATTAAATAATATAGCTGCAAATTCTTATCCACATATTTAGGCTGATTTTTTTCCCCTTATCTTCTTTGGGTTTAAAAGTTTGCCCTTTGGTCTGTTGTTCTCCTAAAAACAAAGAGAAGAAAAATTGAAAGAGATGGCAGAAGCGGAAGCGGTTTCACTTTTGATGAAGGGTGGAAGTGGGGTCCACAGCTATAGCAAAAACTCTTACTTTCAGGTTATTTTTCTTTATCACACACATTATTACATTATGTAATTTATGTCCATGCAATCTTGTAATATTCTTATAGATTATCCACTTTCTAACCATATTTTCTTTGGAGTTGCACATTTACTATTAACAAGCGTAGTTAGTGAAATACGATTTGATGAACTGTAAAAACGTGCTTAATCCGGAGATTTTCATTAAAAAAAATGTTAAAAAAATATTGGCAGATAATAATTTACAAACTTAAATTTTAAAACCGTTAGTCATTCCAAAAATTTTAAATTTTTATTTTTATTTTATTTTATATTTATAGAATATATTAGTAATTACCATATAGAATTGTCATTTCCGTAGTTTAAGGATTATAATGGCACTTTTTTTTTTTTTTTTGGTTAGGGACCAAAGTGAAACCAATCCTTAAATACATGAGTATTTTTTTAAAATTTACTCTTTTCTTGGAGGAGAGGAAGTTCCCCCATAAGTGCAGCGATGATATGTCTTTTCCATTTTTTCTTTTTTGTTTAGAGAAAAATTTCCCTCAACAAGTGTCATTGTTAGTGACTTATGGAGACAACGAGCTGTCGCCTTTACTTAACTATTTGTGATGACAGTCGTTGTCACCGAAAGTGTGACTCGTCGTAGTGAATCTAACAAATTTTATCAAAGGTGAAGTAGGCAAATATCCAGAATTTATATAACAATAAAAATAAATAGTCAGACTTTTGAAGTAATTGAGTTTCTAGTCAATTTGTGAATTACTTGCACATGCTTTTGGTAACAAAGTGAATTACCACCACTTACCACTGTGTAAGTAATTACATTTTTGGGTAGTTATTGATCACATTTTTCAAAAGATTGGGTAATAACTTACATTAAGTTTTAAAAATTGGGTATTCACTATAATTTCTCTTTTATCAATTGAAAAAACAACATTATTGTTGACAATTTTACTTCATAATTTAATCACTACAAATGATTCTCATCACACTCCTATCGTCTATTCTAAGTGCAGAGAAGAAACATAGAAGCAACTAAAGAAGTGTTAACAAAGGCAATTGATGAGAAGCTTTACATCATTAACAACTTTTCATCAAACACCTTCCGAATCGCCGATATTGGCTGCGCTACTGGACCCAACACTTTCTTTGCAGTCCAAAACATAATTGATGCCGTGGAACGCAAGTTTATTGATCAAAGAGAGCAAGGCGGAGAAAGTGCTAAAAATTATGCACTTCCCGAGTTCCAAGTCTTTTTCAACGATCAAGCCTCAAATGATTTCAACAAGCTTTTCACATCTCTTCCCATCGAAAGACGGTACTTTGCCTCGGGCGTGCCTGGCTCCTTCCACCGACGGTTGTTTCCTAGATCAAGCCTTCATTTTGTTCACTCTTCATATGCTCTTCACTTTCTTTCTAGAGTGCCAAAAGAGGTTATGGACAAGAGCTCTCCTGCTTGGAATAGAGGCCGAACCCACTACTCGAACTCTCCCGTCGAAGTTATCGAGGCTTACAAAGCTCAATATGAGAATGACATGGACAGATTTCTCGAAGCAAGAGCTGAAGAGATTGTCCATGATGGGTTGATGGCCTTTGTGGTTCCCAGTCCACCCAATGAAACCCCCCATACTGAAACTTTTTGCAACAAGGCATTTGAACTTGTAGGGTACTGCCTTATGGACATGGCCAACAAGGTACTGAATGTTATTTATACTTTGTGTAAAGTAAATTTCTACTTCATTGTAATTAATCTTGGTAATGGGTTTTTTTTTTTTCCTAAGGTTTTGCTATAGTGAATTTTATGGTAGGGAACAATTTGAGATCATCAGATCAATCTTTTTATATAGTTGGACCATAAAAAAGATAAATTTGACGATTTAGAATCGTTTACTACGGTAGGGTATTATATCCTGCCACAGATTTTTTCGGAGTCTCTTCTTTATTTCTTCTGCCCTTTTATCTCTCTTTTTCTCTGTCTATTTTGGATTAGCAATATTTGCTGTGAACTTTGAATTAGCTCAATCTGATTTGCATACAAAATAAAGTAAAATGCAGATATTTGGAACGTGTAAATATGTCTGATAGTGAATGTCACATATTCCAGTTATGTTTTTCTAGAGATTTTGAAACCTTACCTGTTAAAAACTATAACCTAATTGTTCATTAATCTTTTGCGGGACAGGGTAAGGTTAGTACAGAAAAAGTAGAATCCTTCAATTTACCAATATATTTTCCATCTCCCAAAGAAGTTGAAGCACTAGTGAAGCAAAACGGAAGTTTCACCATAGAAATAATGGAGAGTCTACCTCAAGTAAAGGCCCAACTCGAGGCGGTCTCATCCACAATGAGAGCTACCCTAGGAGGAGCTTTGAAGGATCATTTCGGAGACGAAATTTTGGATGAGCTCTTTGATTCAATACAAAGGAAAGCTGAAGAAAATTGGCACTCTATCGAAACGGCAAATGCGATTAATCTATTTGTTTTGCTCAAGCGTATCTAAAGCAAATTAATTAGGAAATAAAGTTTCATCTGTATGCAGGGCAAGAACATAATAATAATAATAATAATAATAATAATAATAATAATAATAATAATAAGGGACTGCTATTTATGCTTTGATCTATGTAACTTTCATGTGCAACTTATGTTGTAATAAGTTCATTTTTTTTATTGCACTAATAAGGAAATGCTCTTCCTCTTAAATAATAAGTTGTTTTGATTTCAAAAATTACTATCACTATTTGTGCAAAAACGCCCACTATTTTATGAAGTCCAACTATTGTAAGCTTGTTCCTTTCATTGGGCATCATTTTGTAAAAAAACATAGTATGCTAGAAAAGCAAAAGGTAAGTAGTCCAAAAATATATACAGTGCTTTTAGTTTTATGCTGACTTTTGATAAAACAAAATGTGTAAAAAGATTTAAATGTTTTTGTTCTAATTATTGAATAGTACAGTGAACAAAAAAGAATTTGGAGATTTTAAGAGAAAAATATGTTCTTTGGTCAATGGAAAGTTTTGGCAAAGCCACTTTTGTTTCAATAATAATAATAATAATAATAATAATAGTAAGACTTTTTATTTAGTACTCCAACTGTATTTTCACACCAAAGTAATCGAAAAAACAAAGTAACAAAAAAGTAAGTCATCATAATAATGTGTATTAAATCCGTTATAATCACTTTTGATTTTATTAATTTTACTTTACGACAGACAGTACACCGACAGTAGAGAATAAAGACCCACATAGCGTAATAATAGACAAAGAAAACATCACTAATTTTTTTATTTTCTTAGCGCCAAGATCAACACAAACATAACCTGTATATATTAAGACGATTGAAGGAAATAAGAAACCTTTTTCCCTCTGTTTATTCAAATAAAGGAACGAAAAAAAAAAGGGTATAAGACACCAATGTTTGAGGCCAAACTAACTAGTTTAAATGCGTTTGAGCAAAACAAAAAGGCCTACAGAATCACATGACTCAAGGACGGAGGCCGATTCTTCAAATTTCTTGTTCAGTATCGAATCGAAGAGCTCAGCCAAAATCTCTTCTCCGAAATGGTCTTTTATGGTCCCTTCAAGGCCAGCTCTAAGTGTAGATGACATGACTTGTGGCTCTACCTTTTCATGAGGTATAATCTCCATCATTTCCATGCTGAAACCTCCATTTCTACGCACAACTGATTCTACTTCTTCCAGAGACGTGAAATATATGGGCATGTTAAATGAATCTATTTTTTCATCGCTGATCTTACCCTATAGACAAAGGAGGGAAAAAAGAAAAAAAAAATGAAACCACAAGCACAAGCATTAATATTACGATCTGCGTGTGAATATAAGGTATATTAGATGTCAAAATGGTAAAATAATTGTTTGCTAAGATATACTTTAAAGGAACGTAGACTGTTCGGGTCAAAATTAAATAATAATTCTTCCTAAATTGAATAATACATCTAAGTTTTTTATAACTTCTATCATGTAAAAATAAAATAGGAGTTAATTGAACCATATGATTTCATTTTGTTATAACCGGCGCCTCTTATAGTAAAACAAAAGTTTTATTAAAAAAAAAAAAAAAAAGTTAGACCGATGGGACTATTTACTGGCGCCAAGAGAAACTTTTGACTATGGAAATTAGTTTGGTGGCTAAATTGTCAATGGACCATAGCTTCCAAAACTATATTTTTGAAAAAAATTGTTATATTGATAAGTTACTTTAAACTTTAGGAATTTACTTTTTATTTTTTGTCCAAATAAGAAGCTATAAAACCCTAAACCATGCGTCCATCTTAATAAATTCTCAAGTTATTAGCAGGGTTATGTGTGAAGCTAGGAATTATATACTATAGCTATTGATAATTACCTCCTTGGCCATATCCATAAGGGCAGATTCAACCTGCTCAAATGCTTTGTTCATGTAAGCTTTAGAGTGAGGCGTCCCATTTGGCCGGCCCGGGAGGATAAGGGCCATCAATCCCCCGCGGACAATCTCTTGCGCTCGAAGGTCTAAGAAGTTGTCCAAGTCCTCGGCGTACTGATCTTCGAAAGCCTTCATGACTTGAGGCGTAGAGCTCGAGTAGTGGACCCTGCCTTTGTTCCAAGCTGGGGAGCTCTTGTCCAACACCTCTTCGGGCACTCTAGAGAGCCATTGGGCAGCGCACGAGGAGTGGACGAAGTGAAGGGACTCGTTGGGGAAAAGCCGAGTGTGGAAAGATCCTGGCACCCCAGCCGCAAAGTATGGCGTGCCAGGAGGGAGGGACACGAAGAGTTGGTTGAAATCGTTCGAGGCCTGGTCGCTGAAAAAGACTTGGAATCGGGGAGGCTTAGTACTTTTTCGCTCGTCGTAAAACTTCTCTTCCACTGCGTCAATTATGTTCTGCACTGCCAGGAGGGTGTTGGGTCCGACGGAGCAGCCCAAATCAGCGACGGTGAAGGTTTTCGAAGAGGAAAAAGTCTTGATGTCAAGCTCTTCAGCAATAGCCTTGTTGATCAGTTCTTTAGCAGCTTCAATGGCTTTTCTCTGCAAAACAGAACATTCACATTAGGTTCAATATTGAGGAATAGCCCTACACTTTAATGGGTGGGTCGCAAAAATAAGTCAAAATTAAATACGGCTTTTAAAGAATAGCACTTGTTTTAAAATATTAAAAAAAATAGCAATTATCAAGAATTTCATAACAAAAAATGTAAAAAATATATATATATTTACATATATTTGTAAGAGAATGTTTAACACTTCAATTTTAACGAGTAAAAGTTAAAATGTTAAAAAATTTCTTACAAATATGTAAAAAAAATTTTGTCATTTTTAGTTATAACTCTTGATAGTGGTTACTTTTTTAATATTTTCAAACATGTGCTATTTTTTAAAAACATAAAAAAAAAATTGACTATTTCCTACCGTTTTCCAACTTTAATTTTGTGACCTAAGAGTGTGTTTAGGATTGAAATAAGTAGGAATGGATTGGATTAAATTACTACTAATTTTGTGATACTAAAAGAGATATGGGTCCACTCTACAATCCCATATCTATGTATAGGATAAACTATTTCACTTAAAATGGTGGGATAACATACGATAAGATGATAATATGGGCCCTATTTTTTTAATTGATTATTTTATGTTGTTTTATTCATTTAAAATAATAAAAATATAAAATGATATTTTATTTAAATATTTTTTTTCATATTTAAAGTAACATGTCATGTCTAATCTAATATTATTTCTAATATTAAGTATAATTCAATCAAATACCATATAAATTATACAATCTAAATATAATGAGTATAGCGAAATTGTACCGTCACCTGAAAAGTAGAGTTTTTGCTATAGCTATGGCGTCCATTCCCACCATTCATTGGACGCACCACCACTTGTGCCATCTCACTTCTAATACTTGTCTTCATTCTTTTAACCACCATATCCACTCGTCCAACGCCTTCATATATATTGAGTACAAGATTTGTTATTAGTTGAAATTAAATTTATTATAAAATTTCATGTAAAAGTATGAATATAAAAAAGAGTAAAGTAGGAAAATACTCAAAAATACATTATAATAAAAAAAATACTTAAATTTTTAAATTAATTGAGTAACTAGTCAATTCACTAATTACTTGTCCATATTTTTAGTCGCTACGTCAATTACTACTAGTTACCAATATAAGTAATTTAATTACTTGAATATATTTTGCTATATTTTCAAAAGATTGAGTATGTATTTAAAGGACCAGTTAGGTAAATAGCCATTTTATAGGTAAAGTTTGAAGGATTTAGTCATAGTTTCACGAAATTAAGGATTTAGCCATAACATGTAATATTTTATGGTACATGTAACATATATATGTGTAAAACGTATAACATTAAATGTAACGTTACATGTAACATAAAATATAACACATGTAATATTACATGTAATGTTATATTTTTACACGTATGTATGTTACATGTAACATAAAATGTAACACATGTAACATTACATGTAATGTAACACATGTAACATTACATGTAATGTTACATTTTTACACGTATGTATGTTACATGTAACATAAAATGTTACATATTATGGCTAAATCCTTAAATGTAACATATATGTAACATTAAAAGTATAACATACATATTATGGCTAAATCCTTAAATGTAACATAAAATGTTACATTTATATGTGTAAAAAGTATAACATTAAATGTAACGTTACATGTAACATAAAATGTAACACATGTAACATTACATGTAATGTTATATTCTTACACGTATGTTTGTTACATGTAACATAAAATGTAACACATGTAACATTACATGTAATGTTACATTTTTACACGTATGTATGTTACATGTAACGTAAAATGTTACATAATATGGCTAAATCCTTAATTTCGATATTTTAGGTCTAAATCCTAAAAAATTACCCAAAAATTTGGTTAAATGCTTAAAAAACCCTTATTTAAATTATGTATTAAAAATTGGTTATCCACTGTAATTTCTTTAAAGATTTAATGAGAGAAAAAAGGACCTAATTGTAGAAAACTTTAATACTCATGGGTAAACCTACAATTTTCAAATATTAAGTGGGGGCACATGGCCCCACTCGCCCCTATCCAGGGTCACTGCCTCACTAGCATACGAACCCAGCCAAACATGAAAATTACATGCATAAGCATATTTATATAAATATACATATATATATATATATATATATATATATATTGTGAACCAAACTGAACAACCCAGAAAACATCTTCAGTGGATATTAGATAAATCATGCTTACTGGGAGTAGTGGGTGAGAGCAGAAATGCCATTTTTCACTGGTCGAAAAGACGAATTAATCGTAATTAGAGAGATATGAAATTTTTAATTTGATGAAGAATGGAGAGAAGCAAGGTCTTTTAAAGAGGGAAGTCAAGGCGAACTTGAGAATTAAGCAGCCGAAGACTTTCAAATGTCTTTGAATAATATATTATTATAATACATATAGGCCATCACCGCCGTCGACCAGCAGGGTAATAAATGAGTAGATTATGGGCACTTTCTCTACGTCTATGACCAAGTGGAATTATTCTTTGTTTTATCATTAAATAAATACTATTTTTCTTTTTCGACTAAATGGTCCGAAATCAATAGGAATATACACCTAGCCAATTTTATGAATTTTAGACTATTCTCTAGATTGTTAGTTTGGTTTAGTTAGTTAGGCTTATTAAAACTACGTTATATAATTGTACCAATATTCATTTTGGATGAGATTACGATGAAATAAAATGAATTAATTCTCTCCTTTTTCACTCTATTTTTCTATAAAAAAAAAATAAAAAAAAAATTGAATTTGATATTAAATACTCCAATGCATTTATGTTATTTTAAATGCTATTTTTTAATTAATTTTTTAATGTAAACTTCATTAAATATTCATGTTATAACCAATAATAAGACTATAAGTAGTAATAATTACTTTTGAAAAGTACATTTTACAATATAAGATTGCAATCATCATAACTTTTTATTAATGTTGGAGGATTAACATAATTGGTAATCTTTTAAGGTTTAGACGTATGTCAACTTTATTCACATACGTTCTTAAGTTCTTGTATCTTTCATTAAAAAAAAATAGTGTTAGAAAAAGTAATCAATCAGTGGTCAAGTTCAAATGTTGATACTTAGTGTCAAATTTAGCCAAATAACTAATATTTGCTGAAGTTGGCACGAAATACAGCATTATTTTGAAAAATACATTTTGTATCGAACTATTAAATTTTAATATCAGCACTCCAAAATAGCATTACATTGTCTCTAATGACAAAAACATATATTTAAATATTGGGTCTTTATTTAATACACCAAGTATACAGGTCCGCCACAAATAAAAGTAATAAAATCAAAAGTGATTGTAACGAATTTAAAACTTATTTAGTCTATATTGTTACAATTATTTACTTACCATTTTATTATTTTTTTCTTTCCAATTTATTAATATATGATATAAATATAACTGGTGTACCAAATAAAAAACCTTAATATTTTCCCAAAAGAGTAAGTTAGTTTTAATTGAATGCTTGATGGCAGTACCAAAATTTTCCAAATTTTGAATCTTCCCAAATAGACATGTTCCCTATCCCAAATAAATAAGTGGGACATTCAATTATCTTGAACATTTATTGATCTTGGTGATCTTCTAATCATCAAGACCAGGCGTGAAAATCCGGCGGTTTATAACCGACCGGAAAAAATTCACCGATAATAATCGGTTAATTCACCGAAATTATCCGGTGTCAATTATCGGTGAAACTTCGGTTATTTACCTGAAATTGACACCGGGTAGTGCCGGTTAATTAACCGGATTTTTAACCGTTGAGTTTTTTTCTTTTTTTTTTTTTTTGCTTCTTCTTCTTCGTTTCCCCGGCTTCCCCGACCTCCCCCGCCACCGCGCAACCCACTCCCGACCTCCCCCCGCCACCTCCCCGATCTCCCTCGCCACTGCGCAGGCCCACCCCCGACCTCCCCCCGCCACCTCCCCGACCTCCCCTGCCACCGCGCAGGCCCACCCCCGACCTCCCCCCGCCACCTCCCCGACCTCCCCCGCCACCGTGCAGGCCCACCCCCGACCTCTCCCCGCCACCTCCCCGACCTCCCCCGCCACCGCGCAGCCCACCCCCGACCTCCCCCCGCCACCGCGCAGACCACCATCGCGAACCCACCCCCGTCGCCTTCCCCCACCTTACCGCTGCCTTCCCCGACCTCCGCTCGGTGAAAGTTCGGGGATTATTCGGCGATCCGCACCGATCGAATTTAGCGG
Organism: Boehmeria nivea var. tenacissima; assembly: GCA_018132145.1. Taxonomy (NCBI): domain Eukaryota; kingdom Viridiplantae; phylum Streptophyta; class Magnoliopsida; order Rosales; family Urticaceae; genus Boehmeria; species Boehmeria nivea. The sequence goes on from CM030882.1 coordinate 9,602,485, forward strand.
TGAAAATCCGGTTAATACCGGAATTTTCACCGCCGGTAAAAATCCGACCGAAAAAGTACGGCGGTGAAATCCCCCGGTCAGTTAACTGTTTCATATTTACACGGTGAATCAAGACTACTACGAACATATGCTTACACGTATACGATTCGTACTAGCATTTGAAGAGAAATCTCACCATCCAATATGTTTGCCATTAAATAGATTATGCCAAAAAAAAATATATTAAAAGCCAAGTATGATAGAAAGAAGAGTTGTGCTAGACAACTTTTTTTACCATTTTTTTAATATAAACTCATGTATCATATTATTATTGGTGAGTGTTTATCATCTAATTAGAAAGATGCTAATCAAAATTTGACACTTCAATTGCCACATAAGTTGATATTAAAAAATTAGTAAAATAGTTGATATATCTAGCATTATTCTAGAAAGAAAGATACAGACGCGCATTTATTTGCGTGATTATAAAGTCATTCTTCTATTTAGAGCAATACTACACATACTAACTTTTTTACTAACTTTTTTAATACACACTCATGTGTCATATTGTCATTGGTGCGTGTTTATCACTTTGGTAAAAGGATTTGATATTTAGCCAATCAAAACATGACACATCAATTGCCACATAAGTTTGTATTAAAAATTTAATAAAAGAGTTGGTATGTACAGCATTTTCCTTCTATTTATATTGGGGACCTGAATCGTCTGTCCGACAAATTAGAATGCGACAGGTTAAGGTGCTTTAAATTTGTAGAAACGGTTCCGTTAATGCCACTCCACTCCCTTTGCTTGATTGTTTCTTTATTTCTATTATCCTTGAAACCTCAATATCAGAAATTTTATTCCCTCGTATATAATTTACACACACACACTTCAATATATTTATATATATATATATATATATATATATATATTTTATATATTCTGATTACTTATTGAGATGATTTGATCTATTTCTTTGTTGACGCCTTGACGGAGAGAGAGCACTAGTCCAGTAGAAGATGATATAAGAAACCCAAACATAGAAAACCCACATATTCTTTTGCTGGGAATCATCAAAGGAGAAGGGCCAGTATATTAAAATTCTCATAATCATTCAGTGCAAGGTTTTTATTTGGCTCTTTGATTAAGTGGGGATGGTTGCAGGGTTGATTAAATCAAATCGCTTGATGGTTGCGAGTTGCGAAATATATTTAAAACGGAGAAGCACGAGAGATGAAGACGAAAAGTGCTTGGGGGAAATGGGGAAAGTAACTATACGGAATGACAATTGAACCATATTGGCTTTCGCATCAGATATTATGAGCACGTGTTGTCATTTTATTCGTCGGAGAATGTCGAATGATGAAATGATCCACGTCCTTATATTGGTAGAGTCTGTCTCTCTAATAAAATTTCGACACGTAAGCAAAAATGCTTTAAATTTCTCAACGACTTTGCTTAAATTTATATTATAATAACTACTTTTGCTTACATGTTAAAATCTTATTAAAGGGACAGAGAGGAGATAAAGACAAAGGGGACGGAGGTTTTGGATTCAAATTGGTAATGGTAATAAATTATTAAGGATGTGACTGTAACAAGGACTTTTTTTGTCCTTACTGTGGGACGGAATATGTGATTGAAAATTGTTTAAATAACTTTTTATTTAATTTTTTTTTTACCTTTTATTTTTATTCTATTATTATTTAGGCCTAATTTTTTTAAAACAAAATTGCACTTTCACCTCTAAAAAAAAAGAGTTTTTTCCACCAAAATGCTAAAAAAAAATCCAAGAAACCACTTTGAAAAAAACGGCAAATTGAAATTCAAAATCTTACTCTTTCATAATAAATTTTAAGAACGGTCCCCGCGGTAGGGACCAAAAACCATAGCTACATCCAATTAATAATGTACAAAAATTAAATACGATTGGTGCAACGGCCAGTTGAATAACTTTTCATTTCATTCTATTCTCTACGCGTTTGAGCAAAACAAAGAGGCTAATTGATTCACATTTCTCTAATATGGAGGACTTTTCTTCAAGTTTCTTGTCAAATATCACATCGAACAGCTCGTCTATGATCTCTTCTCCAAAATGCTCTTTTATGGTTCCTGCTAAGCTAGCTCTATAGGTGGATGATATCACCTTTGGTTTTGGCTTTTCATAAGATATCTTCTCCATTATTTTTAAGCTGAAAAATCCATTCTTATGCACAACAGATTGTACTTCTTGGAGAGATGGAAAATATACTGGCACCATAAAGGAGTCTAATTTCTCATCTCTGATTTTTCCCTGCCACCAAAACATAAAATAAGACCTAGAATAGTTTTTTATGAGTAAAATATATGTCAGAAAGACAAAAATATATGTTTGCTATATGTAATGATGAGCAATTATATATATGATATGCTTCTTTGCTGGAAATAGATTCGGCACTAACAATTTTGGTTTTGAGGAGACAAGGATGATATTGTTCGGTAGATCATTTTGAACCTATGTTCCAAACTTGCATATTTTAGGTACCCACCCTTAAAATGAGCATTTGGTTGGGTGGATGAGAAGATAAATGGAGAAATCAAATCTTTCATTTGATTGGAGATCTGTATCACTTTTAATACATAATAAGTTTACGTTATCTTATATAATAATTGAAAATAAATAATAAAAATGAACATCATAGTAATTGTACAAATATCTATTCTTCGTCCTTCTAACTCCTCATCATTTTTATCAGATATTTAAAAGATTACTATTACACCTTTCACATTTTTTACCCTTCTAAATCTCTCTATTCTTCCTATCTTCAATCACCTAACCAAATACCCTTAGAGAAATGTATTTAAGTACATTCCTGCCATTTTGGGGACTAAATGTGCAATTTACCCTTTGGACTAATTTTTTTGTAGTTACAAAGATAGAAACAAGTTCGAGGGAGGTGAAGAAAATCATATTAATTGGAGACATGAGACTTGTTTGGCAGATTAGTTTTTAACTTTTCGGGCTCAAAAATTGTTTTTAAGACTAGTTGGCTATTATTTCAGACGTGTTTCGGCCCTGAAGAAGTGTTTTATGTCAAATCCAAAAAATGTGACTTCTCTTAAAAAAAAACTCTTCTTGAAAAATCTTTAAAACTTATATCATAGTTTATAAAAAACCATCTTATAAACATAATATTAAACATATTTGTTATTTATAATTATAATTTTTTAATAATCAAAACTCTCTTAAATTATAGTGCCACATGTTTATTGAAAAGTTAGAATTTTTACTTCTCTTCTTCTAGCTAAGTAGAGAATCTAGATCCTCTATTTCTTTTTTATATCTCATTCTCTATTACTTTTATAAATTGTTTTAAATTTTATATGTGTGATTAATATTTTTGTATTTTTTTAAAATATATTTTTTATGAGTTGTTATAATATCATTGGGAGGGATGGAGATGAGCGCCCGCGCCCAAACTCTATCAAACGATAACATACTAAAAGTCAAAAATACTAACCCCAAAGCTGCAAAAATAATATGTATATATATATATATATATATATGTATATATATATATATATATATGTATATAGATATATATATTATGAATATGTATAAGTCATTCATACCTTCTTTGCCATGTCTATAAGTGCAGATTCCAATTGCTCGTATAACTTGTTAAAGTAAATTTCATTATGACTTGTTCCATTTGTGCGGCCCGGAATGATAAGAACCATTATTCCTCCTTTGACAATCTCTCGTGCACGTAAGTTTAGAAAGTTGTCCATGTCCTTACCATATTGAACTTCAAAAGCCTTGACAACTTCCGGCGAAGATGTCGAGTAGTGGATCCTGCCATTATCCGAAGACGAAGAGCTCTTATCTTCCACCTCTTTTGGCACTCTGGAGAGCCAATGCAAAGCGTTCGAAGAATGAACAAAATCAAGTGAATCCTCAGGGAATAACTGTTCGTAGAAAGAACCAGGCACGCCCGCTGCAAAGTACTGCGTGTTTGTACTATGAAGCGATGCGAAAAGCTCGTTGAAATCGCTCGAGGCTTGATCATTGAAAAAGACTTGGAACTGAGGAAGTTTAGTACTTTGCGCCTCGGTTTGAAACTTGTGTTTCACGGCATCAATTATGTTTTGAACGGCTAGAAGTGTGTTTGGTCCAACAGAGCAGCCCAAATCAGCAATCTTAAAGGATTTCGATGACGGAAAATTGTTCATGTCAAGTTCCTCAAAGACTGCCTTGTTAATAAGCTCTTTTGCAACTTCTATAGCTTTTCTCTGCATAACTTAGAATTTTCGTTACATATTGGATACGAAAAATTTATAAAAAAAAAAATCAATTTTCAGAAAATCTCTAGTTACGTTCGTTTAGGTTTTAGAAATTTTGTTAAGAATACGCCTACCAACAAATCTTCATTGAACTTTTTGCATGAATTGGTATAACGCTTAGATTGAACTAGCAATTACAATTTATTAAAGCTCTCTCTCTATCAATTTGTATGTATTTTAATCCGACAAAATCCTTTTCTTCTTTGTTGAGAGAAATCGATTGTGTGATTTTGTGAAATTTTCTTGCTGAATTGCAGAATATTTGGGGAATAAAAGGAAAAATTTTAAAAATACCCCTTCTACTTAGGGAGTTGTGTCAATGTACCCTTTATACTTCAAAACGTCTTAACTGACACCTTAAACATTAAAAAATTTCAATTATCCCCATATACTTCAAATATGCCACATCTACTTAAGTTGTTGTGTCAATATGTCCTATGTACTTTATAAATATCACAATCAACACCCTAAAAAGAACATATAACACTTAAAGTTTCATTGTAATATATATATTGTTGGTATAAAATTTGAACTAACGACGAGATCCGCACCTCTAGTGTGTGATGCGGCAATGAAAAGTAATAAAAGTTTTTTGGAACATAATTACGCAGAGGAATTTTAAAGTGGTTCGGCCCTCATAGAGAGTAATAGCCTACATCCACTGTACTTTTTGATATATTTGTGACTGAGAGTTTACTGAGTATTCCATTGTTCTGGATCTTTTTCTCCTGCTCCCTCACCTTTCACTCCTCCTTCTCTTATAAGCGAAGAAGAGAGCTACAGTTGAGAAAGGACAAACTGTCAAATCCCCTAAGTCACGGGTTTAATTCACCTAATAAAGCTGCCCACCTGCCGAGAGCAGTTAACCTGACTGCGGCAGGATAAGTCTGTCGCTACAGTGAATTCCCTGCCCGGGGGAGAATAATTGAGGTCTGTGATCCCACGGTCAAACATTCTATGACCGAGGGTCGATGAATCCGAGGGCCGAGTCTCCGTCGAGTGGTCCTTCCTTCGCGGCAACCTCCTTCGGGGGTAGATCGCCTTTGAGGACTCTGTCTTTAAATGTCGGCCCCTCGTCAGGAAGGCTTTCTGGAAGTTCTTTCCTTGTAGTGTTTTACTTCCGGGGGCGTAGGGTCGGGGATCATCTCCGATAATCTTCTTCTGTCCTTTCCCAGAAGGGTGCTTCCGCGAAGGGGTGGCTTTCGCTTGGTTTGGTAGAGTCGGGGTTTCTGGATCTCTTGAGAACGAATTGGATACTACCCTCGAACTCACTGGGTGACGAAAAATCACTGACAACATATATATATATATATATATATATATGTGTGTGTGTGTGTGTGTATGTGTTGGTTTCGTGTATTTTCTTTTTAGAACGTAACGAAGGTTCAAATTTGTCTTGGTTATTAAGTGACGTTTTAAGTGTTATATGCTCTTTTTAGGATATTAATTGAGATAATTTTTAAGTATATGGGGCATATTTGACACAACACCTTAAGTAGATGGGGTATATTTGAAATATAGGGAGGTAATTGAACTTTTTTAATATTTGAGGTGTCGATTGAGACGTTTTGAAATATAAGGGGCACATTGACACAACACCCTAAATAGAGGGGTTATTTTTAAAATTTTTCCTTTTCTTTTTTTTTTTTTTTTTTTTGTTATGCATGTATGCATACGTCGTGAAAGGTAATTTCTGAAAATTTTTCGTCTTATAGATTATTGCGACCTTATTCTAATGCTTTGATTTGGAAGGAAATTATGGCTCCAACTAAATATATCAATATTTCTATTGTTGTTACCTTTATTTAGGAATTTCGTCATATGCAAAGTTTAATTTTTTTTCATTGTCATCCCTTTCTTTATTGAGTTTTTTTAGGGATTTAACTAAATTTTTGGTAATTTTTTAGGATTTAGCCCTAAAATGTCGAAATTAAGGATTTAGTCATAACATCTAACATTTTATGTTCCATATAACATATATACGTGCAAAAAGTGCAACATTAAATGTAACGTTACATGTAACATAAATTGTTATATGTAACGTTACATTTAATGTTACACTTTTTATACGTATATATGTTACATGTAACATTTATATGTTATGGCTAAATCATTAATTTTGTGAAACTATGACTAAATCCTTCAAATTTTACCTTTAAAATGACTAATCGTTTAACTGGTCATTCTTTATTTTCTTTTATTTTTGATAAATTTGGGCGAGTGGGTCTTCCGACGCCCTTGTACTCTTTGGAAAAATATATATATAAATAACCTAATACATCAGTTTGTGGTATAAAATTTATGTGGTGATAGACGTAGAAAAATATGTTGGTTGTAAATATATAATAAAATTTGGTTGATGTTTGGGTTGGATATTGCATAAGGACTAAAGCGACAATAAAATAAATAATAATAATAATAATAAAAGAAACGACGATAAAAGTGGAAAGCAACAATAAAACTGAAATTGGAAAAACGAAAGCAAATTTGGAGACAATGTAGTTTTGAGAAAACGACAGTTTTCGCAGAAATTACATTGAAGCTGGAAATCCGACAATATTTCTGAAAAAACGACATTATTTTAAAAACGACAGTATTTTGAAAACGACAGTGTTCCAAAAACGACAAAATCTTGTGAAAACAACGTAATTGGCATTTTTGGATAATATTTTGGTATCGGTAATAAATTATTAGCTTATTACTTAATTGATATTTATAACAAATTCATTGTTGCTATAATTAATGACAAATAAATGGTTAATGATTTAAAATCAAAACTTAGTTAATATAAAAGATCTTAATTAGTAATGAAGTGATATGTAAAAGATAATATCCATTAATTATTTTATATGTCAGTACAAATAATGTTTAAAAATAATAAAATTTTCATTCTATATTAACAATGAAGATAATGCCTAAACGATGCCTGTTGTTCACTCCTGCACCTAGAATTTTACAAAATAAATAAATATAAATATAAGTACTCACCTACAAAATATCAGTATATGTTTCAAAAATGGAGATTTTTAAGGATTTAGCTAAATTTTAGACTAATTTTTTAGGGATGACCCCTAGTTTTATAAATTTAAGAAATTAGTCATTTTTATTTTTTATTTTATCATAATCGATGAAGATTTTGGTAATAGTAGGTTTGGTTTGCTTTTTTAAATTGAATGAGCCGAATTTCGGAAAATTTTTATTTGATTTTGAGCTGTTTTTAAGTGATTATTATAGATACCTATGTCCATTAAGGTATTTAATGATTATTTTCTTAATTTTGACATTCTAGGACTAAATCTTTCAAACTTTCCCTTTAAAATGACTAATTTCTTAATTGGCCCTTAAAAATGTGCAAGTACGTTTTCGTGAATGTTTCTATAAGCTCATTTAACTAACAAGTTCAATTTTTATGTTTACCATGTGAAAGATTGTATGTGTTAGGGAATAGAGTGCTGAGAGCTGTACTGTGCTGAGTTGTATTTAGTCAATGTATTAGTCAAAGTTAGTTATGGGTTGATAGTTGACGTGTATAAGGCTATTGTAATATAAATACTGATTGTAACAAATTGTCACAGAAATAACAGAATTCTCTCTCTCTCTCTCTCTCTCTCTCTCTCTCTCTCTCTCTCTCTCTCTCTCTCTCTCTCTCTCTCTCTCTCCTTGTTTGTTCTCTTGTTTCTTTACATGGTATCAGAGCCTGGTTTCGCCATGGCTATGTCAGGAAGCTCGGCCACCATTGATGGATCTTCGTCAGTTTTGAGATTCACACCTGTCTCGTTCAATAAGGCACTGGTTATTCGACTTGACAACTCGAATTTTCTGGTTTGACGAAAGCAGATTCTGTCTACAGTGCGTGGCCACAAGCTTGTGGATTTTGTGCTTGGGACGAAGAAGCCACCATTGAAGTTTATCGAAACAGAGCACGAAGCTCTAGGACAAGTTAATCCAGAGTTTTCCGATTGGGAACAACAAGATCAATTGTTGATGTCGTGGCTTCTTTCTTCCATGACTGAAGGTGTTCTTACTCGAGTGGTGAATTGGGAATCTACGGCTCAGGTTTGGTCAACCTTGGAGTTATATTTTGCCTCTCAAATTTGTGCAAAAGTTTCTCAATATCGCACTGACTTGAAGAATATGAAAAAGAATGCAAATGAATTTCTCTTAAAAATCCGGCACATTGTTGATTTGCTAGGGTTAGTTGGAGAAAAAAGTTGAGATTAAAGAACATATACAAGCTAATTTCCGATGGTCTGAGTGAGGAATATGAAAATTTTATGATGACATTTGATATGAGAAAATGTGATGAACTAGCCAGCGTAGAAGAAGTAGAGGCTTTTCTCCTTGCTCAAGAAGCAAGGATTGAGAAGAAAAATAAGAACTTGGATGTATCTCAGGGATCAATCTTTGCTCATTTTGCTGGTGCTCAACGACAAGATAAAGGACTCAGAGGTTTCTCTAATTCTACTTCGTGTCATGTTCAGTACAATACTACTCGTGGAGGTTCTCAACATGGAGGTTCTGGTTTTCGAGGCCGTGGTCGCTCCGGTCGTGGATCTTGGAACAATAATAATAGGCCACAATGTCAATCGTGTGGCAAACAAAGGCACACTGTTTTGAAGTACTATTATAGGTTCGATCAAACTTTTCATAGGCCGTCACAGCTTCAGAGTTCTGGTTATGGTTCTAGTGGTTACAATTAGGGTCAAGGAAATCAAATGGCTCAAGCACATATGTCAGTACTCAGTGCTGGTGAACACCCGTTTGGTCAATCTCAAATGACTGCATATTTTGCCACCCCAGAGACTGTTCAAGACCCTCACCAGTATCCTGATTCTGGCTCGTCGAACCATGTTACATCGAACGTTGGAAATATGATGACTAAAACCGACTACTTTGGGCCTGAACATGTGCAAATTGGGAATGGTACGTATCTTCCCATCAAGCACAATGGATACTCTACATTTTATCCTTCTAATTCCTCACAGATACTTTCATTAAATAGCTTGCTATATGTTCCTCAGATCACCAAGAATCTTTTGAGTGTTTCAAGATTTTGGCTTGATAATTCAGTATTTTTTGAGTTTCACTCTCATTCCTGTTTTGTCAAGGACATCAAATCCAAAACTGTGCTACTGGAAGGGAAGCTCAGTAATGGACTCTATGTCTTTGATCAAGCCCAACTCAAGATGGTGTCAACACTCCCCAAACCTGCTACCTCATTGTGTATACCACAAACTGTTCAAAATGTTGTTTGTACTTCTTCCAATAATGTACTTGTTGCACAAACTGGTACTTTAATGAGTTTGAGCTTTGGCATAGACGCCTAGGTCACCCCTCTGTTAGAATTGTGGACTATGTCTTGTCTTCTTGTCATGTAAAACCGTCCAATAAAAGTACCTTTTCTGTTTGTAAGGCTTGTTGCTATGGTAAAATAAACAAGCTCCCTTTTTCGACTTCCAACACTATCTATACGAAGCCTTTGCAACTAATACATTACATTCAGATTTATGGGGTGCTTCTCCCACTTTGTCTAGTAGTGGATATAGGTATTACATCAGTTTTATTGATGCTTACTCTCGTTTTACCTGGATCTATTTGTTGAGGAACAAGTCTGATGCTTTGGAAACATTCAAACTGTTTAAGCAACAGGTTGAACTTAAATTTGATCACAAAATTAAGCGTTTACAGACCGATTGGGGTGGTGAGTATCGAGTTTTTACTCATTTTCTTAACTCATGTGGCATTCTACATCGAAACGCTTGTCCACACACGACTCCACAGAATGGTGTTGCCGAACACAAGCACCGTCATATAGTCGAGAATGGCTTAACTATTTTGGCTCAAGCTGGCATGCCTCTAAAGTACTAGGATGAAGCTTATCGCTGTGCAGTTTATATTCACAACAGGCTTCCAACTCCACTACTGAATCACAAGTCCCCATTGGAGGTACTGTTTAATGAAACCCCATATTACACTTCATTACGTGTTTTTAGTAGTAATTGTTATCCCAACCTTCGACCATACAATGCTTATAAACTAGACTACAGATCTACCTTGTGTACATTTCTTGGCTATAGCCTTAAGCATAAAGGTTACAAATGCTTGGCTCAAACTGGTCGGATTTATATCTCTCGCGATGTGTTGTTTGACGAGAGAAGTTTTCCTTACTTAGTCTACCAAGTGTCTCCATCTCAGGCACAGCAGTCAAGTGCAATTGTTTCATTGGATAATTGGTTGTTTCCTTTGTACTCACAACCACAGTCTACTTCATTTGGAACCACCCAACCTGCTGTGTCAATGACTCAGCCTATCTCTCAGCCTGCTACAACTGTAGAGGTTCAGCCTGCCTCTCAGCCTGCTGCTACTATTGACGGTCCTACAGTTGGTTCTCCACAGCCTTTTCCACCAGCTGTTCCCACGTTGCAGGTTCCAATAGACACTCAACTGCCCTCTTCAACCTTGTCAGTGGTCCTATTGTCTCACACTGATCCAACAGCTCTAACCAGGTAGAGTGATGGTTCTTCCTCGACTCAAGGTATTAACCGCCACTCCATGGTCACTAGAGCAAAAAATGGTATTTCTAAACCAAAGGAGTTCATTGTGGTTAAAGAACCTGCCAGTGTTAGTGAAGCTTTACAGCATGAGGAGTGGAAACAAGCTATGAAAGAGGAGTTTCTTGCTTTAGTAAGAAACAATACTTGGTCCTTGGTGTCATTACGTTCAGGCAGGAAAGCAATTGGTAGCAAGTGGGTTTTCAAAGTCAAGGAAAACCCTGATGGATCAGTCAACAAATATAAAGCACGCTTGGTAGCTAAAGGGTTCAATCAGGTTCCTGGTTTTCATTTTAATGAAACTTTCAGTCCAGTTATTAAGCAAACCACAATCAGAATTATTTTAACTGTTGCACTAAGTAAAGGTTGGAAGATCAGACAATTAGATGTAAACAACGCCTTCTTAAATGGTGAATTAGCTTAGGAAGTGTATATGACACAGCCACAAGGCTTTGAAGATTGTAAACACCCAATACTTGTCTGCAGGTTACACAAGTGCTTATATGGACTCAAACAAGCTCCAAGAGCTTGGTTTGAAAAGTTGCAACATGCTTTAATGATGTTTGGTTTCTCCTCTTCCAAATTTGATCAATCCCTTTTCCTCATAATCACTCCCCAACATACCACCTTTGTGTTGGTTTATGTCGATGACATATTAATCTCGGGGAGTTGTTCCTCAGAACTAGAGAAAGTGATTACTTAACTAAGTACCACTTTTTCTCTTAAAGACTTGGGGATGCTCAGTTACTTTCTTGGAGTACAGGTTCAGGAAACTTCGGAGGGTTATCACTTGTCACAAGAAAAATACATTAAGGACCTCCTTTGTAAAGCACAAATGCAGTATGCTAAGGCTAGCTCTACACCAATGACAAGTGGCTTCAAAATGACTGGTTACGGCAGTGACCAAGTGGAGAATCCACATCTTTACAGGAGTATAGTGGTGCATTACAATATGTAACAATTACACGACCAGAATTGGCTTATTCAGTAAATCGAGTTTTCCAGTTCATGCACAATCCTCTTGAGTCCCACTGGAAAATAGTGAAAAAGATTCTGAGATACTTGGCTGGTACAACACAGTTTGGGATTCATCTCAAACGTTCTTCGAGTCTTAATTTGACAGCTTATTGTGATGCAAACTGGGTTTCCGATCCAGATGATAGAAAATCTACAACTGGATTCTACATTTTCCTCAGTTGTAATCCTATTTCCTGGTCCTCCAAGAAACAAACAACTATCTCCAGGTCCTCCACTGAAGCAGAATTTCGGACTCTTACAAGTACAGTGGCAGAGGTAACTTGGATTCAATCCTTACTTGTTGAAATGCATATTCGAATACCAAGATTGCCTGAAGTGTGGTGTGACAATTTAAGTACTGTACAGCTAGCTGCTAACCCTGTGTTACATGCCCTAACAAAGCATATTGAACTTGATCTCTACTTTGTACGAGAGAAAGTTGCTCAACACAAGATGGAAGTAAAACATGTCCCTGCCTCGGAACAAATAGCAGATATATTAACCAAGGCAATATCTAGTTCTTCCTTTCCTAAGTTTCGACACAAACTCACAGTTGAGTTATTACCAACCATGAGTTTGCAAGGGGATGTTAAGGAAGAGAGTGCTGACCGCTGTACTGTGCTGAGCTGTATTTAGTCAATGTATTAGTCAAAGTTAGTTATGGGTTGATAGCTGACGTGTATAAGGCTATTGTAATATAAATACTGATTGTAACAAATTGTCACAGAAATAACAGAATTCGTTCTCTCTTTCTCTCTCTCTCTCTCTCTCTCTCTCTCTCTCTCTCTCTCTCTCTCTCTCTCTCTCTCTCTCTCTCTCTCTCTCTCTCTCTCTCTCTCTCTCTCTCTCTCTCTCTCTCTCGTTTCTTTACAGTATGTTACTTATGTATATGTACAACTTTAGGTCACGAAACATAATTTCTTTATTATGACTTTCTATCAGAAATTCTTTATACTATGTTAGCATCGTACCTAGATTGAGGTCTTAATATGCTATGTTAAGTTATAATGTCTTGGGCCGACTTGACTAGGGTAGCTCCTCCAGTCTTCTGTTGGCCACGTGCAAGGTATGCATGTTAGGCTAAGTTTATGAAAATATGATTTTCGTTTTATAAGTTTTTATGGAATATATTTTAAAATGCTATGAAGATATTTTTGTGAGTTAAACTCTTGTACCTATTAAGTGTTAGCTCACTAAGTTTGTTGTTGTTGAGTTGTGGAGCCTAATTTGTCGCCTACGGAGTAAAGACCCTACGCAGAGAATTCACGCGGATCGACCTAATTTGGGAATTTTACACTTGTAATTAGGCAACCCTAATTTGTACTTTATATTCGTGGGGATTAGGTGCGCCGTTCTTGTACGAGTGCTGTGAGGTTTTGAGAACTCTGTTTTGTATTCTCCCAATTTGATCATAGTGAAACTGCAGTGGTTGAAAGTGGACGTAGCTCTCACATTAAGAGTGAACCACTATAAATCTGTGTGTGCAATTTTTCTTTTCTGTTCTTCGCATTATTATTGTTTTCTGACAGATCGGATTGAGACGTCAATCCTAACAGTTGTATTGCAAATTTAAATAAGCAATCTACAAGCAGATGAAGATATGATCAATGTGAATGGCAATGGCATATGTAGTGCTCAGGCGAATGAGACAACCATTATTACGCTTTCACATTTATTTAAAGGACCATATTTAAAAATTATTTATTTATTATGTTCAACTTATATCAATTTGGGACATTTCTTACGACTTACCTAATTACTTAGTCAGTAATTAATTAACTAAGTTCGTAAATTAATCCATAAGAACCCCAACTATGCTACAAATTATCAAATACCCTATTCAAAAAAAGTATGTTAGTATGTGATCTTTAATCGGCCACATAAACTATAAAGATTTAATTTCTCAAATATAATTTTAAAGAGATTTCTATCAACTTTAAAGGTGCAAATCTCTTTATTCAAAAATATTAAAATGAAGAAATACCATAACTTTCTTTGATGTTTTATTGAAGTTTCACATTTTATTGCCACGAGTTTAATTTTCCTCTAAAATGTCTATATATTTTGTTGCTCCGTAGTGTTGGGAAAAATCGCTTTATTCACACACCCACAGGCACAAATAACACACGCAGCGGAAATACACAGAGCAATAAAAATAGAGAAGACACACAATTTAAAGTGGTTCGGCAAATTGCCTACGTCCACTGTAGATAGACACTCAATTTCACTAATCAATTTGGCAGAGATTACACACTCAAACACTCTCAAATCTCTCACCAACCCAAATCCCAATTACACCCAATTGTCTATCCCTCACACACTAACACAATTCTCTTCTCCTCTCTATCACCTCACATACAACGACAGTTTCTCACCACCACTCACTGCACTTAATCACACAAATCCTCACACTGCCGTTGCAATTCTCCTCCTCACGTTGCACACAATCACACGCTGCCCTCTCCCCTTTTCTCTTTTTCGTTGCAGCCCCTTTTTTTTTCTTTTCTTCTCCACACGCCGACACACTCACAACAGCCCCTCTTAATTTTCTTTTACGTTGGCTGCTCTCCTATTTCTCTCCACACTAAGCACGCACAGCAACCACCAAAACCAGCCACAAGGTTATATATATAACCAAAACATTAGGTTACGTAATGGGCTCTTAATACATTAGCCCATTAACTCAATAAACCCATAATGTATACGGCAATCTTCCCTTTTTTTTTCTTTTATTTAATTGCCCAAAAAAGGATTTGAGTCAATATACCAACAATCTCCACCTTGACTCAAATTTTCTCTAACTCAACTCAAAACCACTCCACCGCATCTTGGGCACCTCACGTCGACGCCCACCTTTGCACCCTTTTTGGGTAGGTGCCACCACTGCACAATCAATCAGAGTAAAAATGTGTCGTGTTCGAACTCTCATCGAACTTGACGCGACAAACCGACTTCATCTTCTTGCACATCGCCTTGATCTTCTTGTCTTCGACCTCTTCCTCGATCAAGTAGCTTGTGCTTGCAATATCGGTCTTGTCCACAACCTTCTTACTCTCCTCGCTTCGCCCCGTACTCTTATTGTGGTCACTCACTTTGACCCACTTCTTCGCAACATAGGGAAGCTTCTCACTTCTTGGCTCCGCCTTCACCGCTCCACCTACAACGGGTTCCCCAATCAACATGAAGAGATTCTTCACTTTCTCACCCTTCATCAGCGTCGAAGCACCTCTCACAGCGCTCATAGTGCCATTTTTAATCGAGACATCACAACCCAAAGTGTCGAGCACTCCCAAAGAAATCAACCCTCTTCTCAATCTCGGAACGTGCCTAACATTTGCCAACGTTCTCACGACACCATCAAACATCTTCATCTTCACCGTACCGATTCCCACAACTCTCGACGCGGAACCATTACCCATCATCACGGTACTAGCATCACATGCTCTATAGGTGTCGAAGTACTTCCTCTCCGGGCACATATGAAACGAGCAACCTGAGTCCAAAATCCATGCATCACAAACTTTATCGTCGGCTATCACAGAACACACATCGCCTTCCTTAATCGCGGAGCTCTCATTAACCACATTAGCCGACTCGGACTTCTCTTGGGCCTCTTCTTTTCTCTTCTCTTCAAGATGCTTCGTTAACTCTTCACAGTCTCTTCTTTTATGCCCCTTCTTGTGGCAATAATAGCACTCTACATTACTCCACCCTCGTGGCTGAGATCGGTTGTCCCTCCTATCATTGTATCGTCCTCGTGACGTACTCCTACCTCGGTCTGGCCCAGACTTCACCGCTAGCACTTGGTCATCCTGAGACGAACTCGGACCCTTCATATTCTCCGTCTCCAATAGTGCGGTTGTCACCTCATCCACCGCCAACGTCGTCTTGCCAACCAAAAGCGTAGTCACCAACGTCTCATAAGATCTCGGCAATGAGGACAATAAAATAATCGCCTGATCCTCAGCTTCTATCTCGACCTCCAAACTTAGCAATTGAGTAATGCATTTATTAAATTGATTTATATGATCCCTAACATCACTTCCTTCACTCATCTTCAGACCATATAATTGCTTCTTCAAATATAGTCTATTTGTTAAGGAATTCGACATATAAATCTTCTCTAACTTTGCCCACAAAGCAGATGGGGATTTTTCATTCAACACACTGTACTTAATTTCTGGAGCCAAACTCAAGCGAATAGTGCTTACCGCTTTCGCTTCCAATTCTTCCCACTCGTCGGACTTGTAACGCCTTGAGGAGCCCTTGTTGCACCAACACATCTTTAACATTGCTCTGCCAAATGCTGAAGTTGATCTTCCCGTCAAACCGCTCGATATCAAACTTCAACCCAGACATCTTTGCCAATTTTTCCACGCTCTCCACAACACAACCTTAGCTCTGATACCACTTGTTGGGAAAAATCGCTTTATTCACACACCCACAGACACAAATAACACACGCAGCGGAAATACGCAGAGCAATAAAAATAGAGAAGACACACAATTTAAAGTGGTTCGGCAAATTGCCTACGTCCACTGTAGATAGACACTCAATTTCACTAATCAATTTGGCAGAGATTACACACTCAAACACTCTCAAATCTCTCACCAACCCAAATCCCAATTACACCCAATTGTCTATCCCTCACACACTAACACAATTCTCTTCTCCTCTCTATCACCTCACATACAACGACAGTTTCTCACCACCACTCACTGCACTTAATCACACAAATCCTCACACTGCCGTTGCAATTCTCCTCCTCACGTTGCACACAATCACACGCTGCCCTCTCCCCTTTTCTCTTTTTCGTTGCAGCCCCTTTTTTTTTCTTTTCTTCTCCACACGCCGACACACTCACAACAGCCCCTCTTAATTTTCTTTTACGTTGGCTGCTCTCCTATTTCTCTCCACACTAAGCACGCACAGCAACCACCAAAACCAGCCACAAGGTTATATATATAACCAAAACATTAGGTTACGTAATGGGCTCTTAATACATTAGCCCATTAACTCAATAAACCCATAATGTATACGGCAATCTTCCCTTTTTTTTTCTTTTATTTAATTGCCCAAAAAAGGATTTGAGTCAATATACCAACACGTAGGCTATTGAATTAGAAAATAGTTTGTGGTACAAAATTTTTATATGTTTTCAAACAAAAGACGAAACAAATATTCATTTTAAGAAGTTTCACATATTTCTATAACTACAAATTTAATTGAAAAACGTGAAATTTCAACGGAGACATGTTTATGATATTTTCACTTAAATTTTGTTTAGCACATAGTTGACCTGAAAGGTAGAGTTTTGGCTATAGCTATGAACACCATTTCCACCATTCATTGGGCGTACAGATGACACTTCAGCCAACTTAGGTCCTTCACAAGAAATGCACTGCTGTTAATGCCTATATACAGTCTTTTAAAACGAAAACTTTATGTCATGTAACTCGGCTACAAAATAATGACTCTATATACATATTATATTATATATATATATATATATGCCACCTAAGTATACAAGAGACAAAAAGAAAACAAAACAAAACCTTTTTTGAAGAAATTTATTGAAAATCTTACTCGGAGTGAATGGAGAGAGCACAAACTCCATTTTGAGTTATGAATAGAGATGAGGAATCAGCAGAGAAAGAATGTGTTGAAGAGATAACGTTTTGGAGTGCAATTATTGCCAAAACATCACTAACTACATTATTGACAATTAATATAAGGCTTTTTCTCCAATCCCCCATGTTTTTTTTGTCGGTCGGAGCATTAATGGCCCACGTGGTGACCTACAAGTCTGGTATTTTGTGCGTGAGATAAGGAAAAGGAGCCAGTCAAATCATGCCTTTATATATTGATTCCATAAAAATAGAAAGGGGATTTTGAAGAATACCTCATTTTTGACACAATGATAATCTATACCCCATGTGTGTTGTATTTTTACCCCAAAATTTACACTATAAATATAGAGTGAAAATGAAGGGAGCACACCACATGGGATATAGATTATTAAATGGCATCAAGAATGGCTTTATTTTGAAATTCTCCCAAAATAGAATCGAGAAAATATTATTGTAGAGGACCCACAAGCCATCAAGAAGCTACCTTATCACTCAACCCGTTTTTACATACCAAATCCATTAAATTTTTTAAGGAAATTGTAGTAAATAGTAAAAAAAAAATATCTATACAAATGCCCCCCAATGTTGTGCTATTGTTGCAGTTTGCACCCTAATGTTTAAAAATTGTCATGTTTGCCCCCTAAAGTATTAAAAACTTATAGATTTGCCCCCTCTGTCATAATCTGTAACAAAAATGGGTTAAATTAATTACGTAATATTAATCTGTTGGTGCCTGTACAATTTTTTAAGGGTATGAATACAAAATTTTAAAAGATCGACGTGCATTTTGAGAAGAAAAGACGACATAAGGGGGTGTTTGTGAAATTTAATATAGAATTAATTACTATAATTTTCTTAATTTGAAAGCAGTTGATCTTTAAAAATTGTACAGGTGCCAACAGAATAATATTATGCTATTAATTTAATCTATTTTTTTTACAAATTGTAACAGAGGGGGCATATCTATAAGTTTTTAATACTTTAGGGGGCAAGAATGATAGTTTTTAAACATTAGGGTGCAAACTGCAACAATAGCACAACATTGGGGGGTGTTTATGTAGATAACCCTATTTTTAAATGATAGTTTATATTTCAAAAAATTTAAAAAATAGTCATGTTGTGAATTATATAACAGAAAAGTGTCACATAAAATATTACATATTTGTAAAAATTTATAAGATATTTTGTAACGTTTCAATTTTTACTCATCATTTTTTGAAGTGTTAACTAATATATTACAAATGCTTACAGATATGTAAATATTTGTTTGACATTTTTTGCTATGAAATTCTTTATAGTGGTTATTTCCTTAATTTTTCAAAACATAGCTATCATTTAAAACATACATTTAATTTTGACTTATTTTTGCAACTCACCCAATTTTTTATAAAATAAAAAAATACAATCTCAAATTTGGAGGAGCCATCAAATCCTAGAGAAAATTTGATCTCGTACCACATTTAAAATTCAAGTTTATAACTTATGTCACTATTATACATCACGCGACTTTTTTTTATTGTCAAATTACTATGTTGCCCTCTTTCACTCTTCTTGTAACTTTATATGCTAAAAAAAAAAGTGATAATTCGCATCTTAAGGACAAGATTGTGAGTTATTTTATTGGCTCAAAAACACACAAGCATGCCAAGACTAAGTTATGGTCTTATAGAAAGGGAATAATGAGAGTATAAAGGATTTTGTCGAATGTTTTAGTGAAGGGATCAATCATCTCGAGGGATCTATATATAACAAATTCCTCGTCATACTTTGCGAAGGCTTTGCAAGAAGCGAAATAATAAACCTCAATAATTCACAAGGAACCCAAAACATTTGCAAAATTCCTCACTCAAGCCTAAGGATATATTTGGTTGGGTGGATAGAGAGTAAGAAAGAGAGAGAGTATTGGAAGGATGGAGAGGATTATAATAATCCTTCTAGTTGTTTGGTTGGAAAGAATGAGAGATGAGTGGATTGAAAATAATTATTTGTAAAATGACTATATTATCCATTTTAATATTTGTTATTAATTATATTAAAGGGTAAAATAAACTTTTTGCTAATAAAAAAGAGGGAAAAGTTGCATCCTTCCACAAATAGAAAGATGCAATTTTGTGAGCCCGGGTGAATTTACTCTCCCTCCACCCATCTCCTTCCCCCCTCTCCTCCTCCCAACTAAACAAATAAATTCCACCTCTCCCTTATCTTCTCCACCCTTCTACCTCCCCCTCCACCCAAACAAATACACCCTAAGAGTTCATCAATTTGGAGGAATACATCAAGAATCACAAAGACCATAGTGGTGAAGGAAAACTATAGGCGACGCTAAGACAAAGATTGGATCTCTCTGGTTACTTTTTACAACTGTATTAGTATTAGTTCATCTTTTGTCAAAGTTAATTAACTTTAAGTGGATTTCTAGTTCTTGTAATATCACAGCTGATGCTCTAAGTCGTTGGGCCATTGAGTCCAAATTAATCGGCAATTTTGTTTCTGCAGAGTTGCCAACTATTGTGGCCTCCCGCATGGCATCGTTTTAATGAAACCACTTATCTTTTCGTAGCCAAAATAAATAAATAAATAAAGATCGACATTAAACCACCCATATTAGAGAGATTCTTTTTTTTCATTTCTAAACACTAAGCTCGAGAAAATCCTTACGCAGATTGAGAATTGAAACTGACCACTCCGACACCTCTGAGGGGAGATCCAAACAAGAGGGATAGCGCAAAGTATTTTCATCTTCATAACATCTGATGCACAAGATATTTGAGTGCTTCAAAGAGAAGCGACAAATTGAGTCCCTAATGGCTTCGGGAATTTGTCAATCAATTGATCAACGATTGCCAAGCAAGAAAACCACAAGAAATTACCCAGAATAACACCCAACTAAACACGAGCGAATTATGAACCATTTTCAAAGGCCTCCAAACTGGGGATACTGCAATGCAAGAAAGGGGGAAACCTACGTGAAATAGGCGAGAGACACACGTTGCAACCACATCAATATGATAAGCACATTTCGAAATTTTCTAAGATGGAAAATATAGCAGTAACGTTCACTTAAAGAGAAGCACATGATATTACATCCACACCACAACACCTTGGCAGCGTATTCATAGAGATTATGCTCCCTCTTTTTTAAGGGAATTTAAATTAGAAAATATCTTTATTCAAATATCTCTTGTAATTGTCACTTAAATATTTCAGGAATATCCTTAATCATTTAGATTTATCTCTTAATTGGAAATAATCTCGTGTTAATTACGCTTTAATTATTTTTGGAAAAATACCTCATAACAGTTGCCCCCCAATCTCGAACGGTTCGGTATCTCTCGGGATCCTTGAAACTCTTTGCCATGATAGTGGTTCTAGTGTCCTTGAGTCGAGGGACTAGTCCAATTGGAATAGAGAGTTTAGTTCTCAATCATGAATGCAGTCCTTTCCTTTTTTTTCGGTTCCTTCTCGTCCAGTTGGAAATCCAACTGTCGAGAGGTCCCAGTAAATGATCTAAGATTCTCGAAAAAAGAGTCCTAGAATTGGGCGAGTTTCCTTAGGGTTAAAGTCCACAGGGTTCCTAGGTCACTCGGTCCCGGTCCACCCGGTTCAGTCAACCTCGATTGAATGTCCGCTCTTTTGATTATCTGGACTAAAGTTCCTTACCTTTGAGACTGACATGTTTTTGTTGCTCAGACTTTCTCGAGCTAACATATTTTACTTTGAGTACTAGTTCACTTTTGTGCAAGCTTATTTCTTGTACTACTTGTCTATTGTAAACTTATTTTTTGCAAAATATATATATATATATATATAGTACGCCTGTGGCGAAAACTTCTCATGACTAATATGATAGGTATTTGGTTCCAAGTAGTTTGCTTACGCGAAAACTACTAAAAATAAAAAACTTGGTACCACCTGCCCCTTGTCCTATAATGAATTTTGTTTACTAAAGAACATGTAGCAGGAGTTAGAACAGGTAACCTGGTTGCGAGGAGTGTGCCTCACAAATTAGTAGCTCTGGTGCCGTGAGGCCTTTGGTGCTCGGGCGGCTTAAGTTCCTCATGTAGCTTCATTACCTTATCGTGGCTTCAGTGTCTTCTCAGAATTTCGGTTCTCACGGTCTTGATCAACCGAGTCCTAGTCCAACAAGTTCCTGGTTCACTTGGAACCGGTCCTCTGAGTTCAAGTTCTCTACATTTTTTTTTCACTGAGGAGGGAGTCCCAAAGATGATGGTTTTCACCTCTTGATGAGAGAGTCCCAATCAGCGGTTAGGTTCGCAGGGTTCCGGTCCCATTAGGGATGGTCCTCTCGGTTCATGTCCTGTCAATGGTTTTCAACCTCTTGCCTTCCGCAGGAGTCTTGAAGATCGGTGTTTGGGTCCTCAGGTTCCAATCTTGTTGGAGACGGTCCGCCTAGTTCCCGTTCTCCTGACTACGGTTCTCACCTCTTGAATATCATTACAGCAATGAGTCACAAAACGTTGCCAAGAATGCCACCAGGATGAGCACAAGAATTGCTCGACACAATTTGACAAATCACAAACATAACTCAAACCAATAACCAATCAGAACATCCACACAAAAATCAGACAAAACCCACACTCGAGCACACAAACAAAAAATGGTAACAAGCCTCAACATCAAATATTAAGTAAAAAATTGCACTAAAGGTGAGAAGTTACAGCAAAGATTCTGGCAATGAACGTGACTTACCGGTCAACGAAGGCTTTGGGCTCGAGAAGGCAAAGCTCCCGACTGCCAATGACAGCATTAAACTTTGCACGCTATAGAATAGATCGAGCCTCTTTGCGACTAAGAACAAAGTACGACATATCAGATCGACGGCCCGTGCATCATCAAGACGATGGCTTAGGATCACAAGTCGCGCAGGTACGTGGAACTTCTAAAATAGCAACGGCTCAACAAGGAGCTCCGTAGGGGAGAGCAAGGGGGGCTTGAGCACGTCATGCAGGAGCTGCCTGATTCGCATAGCGTGTTGGAGAGCAAGCGAAAACGTGCGGCTGCTGGTGGCTTGGGACATTCCACGCCTTTTGGCCGCTTAGGGTCATGCGGGGCCGTGTGAGGGAACGACGGCATGGAGTTTAGGCACGCGAGTCTTGTCCAGCTCAGGATCAAATGGTGGCACGACGGTACGAGGTTGCACTAGATGAGGGCAAAGGAAGTTGGACTCAACACTACGAAGGCGAGCTCATGCTTCAGTCGCACAAGGGTCACAGGTGGAGACACTAAGGATCGCTAATGCTACATTGAGGCAAAGCGGCTCGCGACTTGGGGAGCGTAGTGATGGCGGGGCAACACAATCGAGGGAAGAGCGACGCTCGCGGGGATCGCAAGCTTGGCTTGCCAAGCTGTTCACGTAGGAGGTCTAAGGTGATGGATATTTTTTGGGGTTTTCTTAATTGTTTTTATCATAAACTTTGTTTAATTTGTAATCTTGAGTTGATGATGTTCAAATTAGTAGAAATACGGCCTTGGCAATTTTTATGATTTTTTTTTTTTTTGATGATACGGATACTCTTTAGTAGACGAGGAAGAAAAATAAAAGGGGAGAAGGGACCCTTTTATTATTTTGTTTGGTATTTTATTTATAGTAATTGAATTTTGTTTAACGCCAATAAAGTCATTTTTTAAAAGATTTTCTCATGTATATATTCCAATTACAAGAAGCTTATACAATGCACCCAATGCGCTGCGCCATATAGCCAACAAACCGCTCTCTTTCTAACTTTGCATTATGTTGACTTGGTATATGCGAGTTCAAAGATGTCGTTAAAAAGTTGGCTATTGCAAACAAGGCAGGCACCTTCTCAGATGTCAGCGTTCGACAAGGTGCAAAGTAGCAGCCAAATGGTATCTTGACCCGCGAATTCAAAATGTTGTAAGGCGACTTGTAGGTAGCACGAAAGAGCTCTCCAAGTAGGCCTTAAGGATACGAGAGATGGGATTAGTGTTCAGCTAGTTCCTCTTGAAATTTTTGGAGCTGGTCACAGACAATTAAAAACGATCGTAGTCATGGTGACCATGTCTGAAGCCACAAATCTACGAGCAGATTTCATGTTAAAAGTGTTATTTTACAATCATAAGCCAGTTGAAAAGAAAAATTAATAAATTACCTTTTGTTTGCATATCAATGTTGAAGCTTGTCAAGAGAAACCCGCACGAAATCTGGACATGGCAGTCGCTTTAATGAGATTGGACTTGGCTGCATCGAGCAATGGGTCTGCCTCGAGGGCTTTCTCAAAACAGAACTTGGCTTCTTCCCACTGACCCTCGGCAACGAACACGAGACCGAGGTTGTTGTGTGCGGGAGCATATCCAGGGCGGAGTTCAAGTGACTTTGTGAACATTGCCTTGGCACGTTCATATTTTTTCTGCAAGCGATAGAGATTCCCGAGATTGGAAAATATGGCATGGACCTGTTCGTTTGTTGCCAATGCCAACGCCCTCTTGTAGACGTCTTCAGTTTGTGACGGCTCCTCAGAGAGTTGGAGTGAGATACCTAGCGACAAGGGATTGATTCCATTACATAAAGTAAATAAATCTAACTAAAATTCATTAATTATAGGAAGATGGCCATGAGATTGCAAAAACCTAGATTTGACCATGCATAGCTGCAATCCTGAAAGCGAGCAATGGCAGCTTTGAGATACTTCTGCGAGTTCTTAAATTGTCGCGTACAGAGGCTATGAAGGCCAAGCTGGTGCCATTGCACAGGATCATCTGGATCCTCAGCTATTGCCTAGAGAGAAATATATCATCACTCTCATATATACAGCCTTACTAGTTATTACAAGCTCAATATTTGCATTCAAGGATTTAATTCAAGTTATGTTGTGTCGATGTGAGTGATTACCTGCTTTAAACTGTAGATGGCACGCTCTTCCACCTCTGCCAACACATTCTGTTCAGTCTCAAATGCAGCTGCAATCTCGTGCTGGGCCTTGTGGACCATTGCAAGCCCTGCCCATGCTATCGGAAATTCAACTTGCGTAGAATCTCCATCTCTTAGAATTGAAGCCATCTCATTTCCAGCCCAAGATAGCTGTTCACTAGGATCTTGAGACCTTTCTGCATCCTTTACACGGTGGATTGCAACCGCATATCTAGCAGACATACAATTAGGCTCCAGTTTTGCTGCCTAGATAAAGCATAACCAACAGAGAGCAATTTAAGCCAAATTATTAGAAGCAAACAATTAGACCAAAGTAGTGACACGTGATTTTCCTTATCAGGATATATAAGC
Organism: Boehmeria nivea var. tenacissima; assembly: GCA_018132145.1. Classification (NCBI taxonomy): domain Eukaryota; kingdom Viridiplantae; phylum Streptophyta; class Magnoliopsida; order Rosales; family Urticaceae; genus Boehmeria; species Boehmeria nivea. Next base: position 9,627,249 of record CM030882.1, read on the forward strand.
CAAAAAATTCCCCATATAACAATTAACAAGCATCTTATGTTGTCATACGTTTAACACACGCACACACACACAACAATAAATATGAACCATTACGTCAGATTACTATGATCAAAGTTGCAATTACGAACAAAGTAAACCAATGAACAACCTCAGGAAATGAGGTAAAAATAATCACAGGCACCTTCTCTAAACACTTGCTGGAACTTCTATGATCGCCAATGATGTAATATGCATTGGCAAGATTAGCCCATAAGTGTGCTGCCTTAGGATCTGTCTTTAAGGATGCCAGCAAACATTCCTTTGCTACATTGACAGCTGTAACCTGATCTACAGAAGCGTATTCCCCTGCACTTGCCCCGGCACCTGTGGTTTTAGAGTGAGGGAGCCACTTTGAATTAGGAATGTCCAATCAATTTATCTCGTAACAGAAACAAACATTTTACAGCATTTGAATGTCCAATCAATTTATCTCGTAACAGAAACAAACATTTTACAGCATTTGAATGTAGATACAGAGAAGGAAAAAAGAGAGAATTCTTGGTAAATGCAATTAAACACATCAAAATGATACCTGCAACAACCGAACCGTGTTTGCACAAAAGAAGGGCAGCATAATTGATCAAGGCTGCAGGATGATTTTGATCTTTAAGAAGTAACTCCTGAAAGCATTTTTCTGACAATTCCAAATTTCCACTGACGCATAGAATTGTTGCAAAAAGTTTAACGTAAGATAAACATCTGAAATCTTAAAAAAGTCCAAGAAGTAATATTAGGGCAAAATATTGGGTTCCTTTTATAAAATTTACCACGCAGGATGTTGTCTAGCACAAGTAAGCGGTATATATACTTATCCAAAATTTGTCCAAGTTTTCCCAAGTTCATACTAGTAAAAATAATTGCTTAACAAATAAGATCAGTATTTCCAGTTTTGCTTATCCTTATGCTTCAAACGGTTCTTTAATGCCTTGTTTCTTACCAACTGGCATGTCCGTGATGCAAAACTGATAGTTACTCTCAACATTTCAATACATAGGAAATGCTTATAGAGGATACAATAAACACTTACCTTTGAAGGTAAGCAATCCCAAGGTTTCCAAGGCAATCATAATTATCGGGAGTAATAGCCAACAAGGATGACAAAACTGAAATAGCACTCTACAAAGTACGACAAACTTTAAATTTGATAATGAAAAAATGTAATTCTGAGATAAGCAAAGATGAGAAATGCGTACCTGCAGGCGACCAGTTCTAAGAAGTATCAAGCCAAGAGTATTCCATACAGCTGCCTGTCTTATATCTGACTGAATTGATTCCTTTAGCTTTAAAAGAATTTCCTCAAGCTCTTCGGGATCAAGTTCTTTATCTCGACTACTATCCCCTGAAGTATCTAACAAGAGGCACTGACATAGAACATGCCAACTTTCATCAATTACCATTCCACTGTTCATTTAATTTTTTCTGTCTATTCTAGGTTTTTTTTTTTTTTTTTTTTAATGAACCAAAAACCTCACCAAAAAAAAAAAAAATTACAGAACCTATGCATGGTGGATTTTTTGTTTTTCCCCCTCTTAAATTGGCTGCAGTAGATTTTACATTTCTTCTCTTACCTGTGCATGGTGGATTTGAACAAGTGAAAGTAACTCTGGTCTGTCAATCTCCACCTCAGGCCGCAGTAAGATCTCTGCTGCTTTCTCATATGCCAAAACTGCCTAAAATGTTCCTTTACTTGATGAAGATACCATACATTAAGGGGGAAAAGAAGAAAAATATATATAAAGTTTCAAAAGTTACCTTTGATGGTTGGCCCAACCTTTGATACATAAGGCCCAAGATAAAATGAGCATGAGCATTTTTTGGTGTCTTTCGTGCAACATGTACCAAAGCCTATTAACGCACACCAAGAACGTCAAATAATCAAATACGTTCATATCCATGACAGCCAACAAGTAGAAATGATGTCACATATTCAAAACCGAGCTACTTCAACTAGAGTGACATGATCATGTTGGAGACAAAATAAAACATAAGACATGCAACTCTTGTCTCTACCTTAGAACTAATAATATCATCAGAAGTATATAGACCACATCTCAACACTGGAGCCAGAAGTGTAACCAAATGTATCTGATTCCTAAACATCACAACTTCACTGGCACTTAAGTGCATGAGTCACCATACCTCGACTAGGAAAAACGAAAGAATGATTTCAAAAAAGGGTTTCATGACATCGAATTGTAGGTACAACACATGGACAGATAAGTAAGTTCATCCAATTAGGACCAAAATAATATGCTTATACGGCCCATGATAAAGAAGTGAACCCTGAACTCACAGTTTTGAGGCTGCTGACTCTTTCCTCGCGAGACGATGGAGCACCTTGGACCGGCAAATCGCCTTCTGCATCGACTCCACTATCAAGGGGGGACTCTGATTTACTAGCTCTTGAACGGCATCGTCCGAGTTTGTTTAGCCGTTTTCCTTCACTTTCCACTGCGTCGTTCTCTCTACAATTCACTGTGCTCTTATCTTGACTTGATTCATCAATTACTAACCTAAATTCAGTATTACAACAAAAAAAACAATACTTCAGTCAGTCAAGTTGATTCTTGTCTCCCAATTCAAATCTATCCAAACCTTTCTTCCAACAAAACTGTGACGTTTTTGGTGCATTGTGTAAGCCCATTATAATGTATTAGGGAATATAATACGGCGCTTGGCATGTCAATGCCAACGTATAAACTAATATGAAAAACAAACACAATACAATACAAATTGAGAAAAAAAAAAATTATTTGCATTAGGCCTATTATCTAATCATAAAACAATTTTCCCTTTCGTCTGATACAACTTAAAGACGATAAACAACTTGTATAAAGTCATGAAGTACAACATGATATAATAAAACAAAAAACAGCCTATATATATATATATATATATATAAGGAGCATGTTTGACAACGAATATATAAGAAAACAAAAACGAAAACAGAAAAAAAAAATTCAAAGAAAATTTAAAAATAAAAAAAAAATAAAATTAAAAAAAAAAAAAAACATTCTCGTCAAACTCGTGGCTGAGAAACCAAAAAGAAGCAATCTTTCACAGGAAACTGAGAATTTCTCAGCCAACTAAAAAAAAAAAAACACAAAAACAAACAAAAAAAAAACAAGAAAAAATCAATGAAAACAAAAAAAATAACAGGCAAGAGAATTTTTCTTTCTTTGGCGAAAAAAAAATGAGATTAGGTTGAAGAAGAGAGAACCTAGCGAGCTCTGGAGGCGAAGTGTGGAGAGAATCGGCGGAATCCATTTCAGGAGGATCGTCGTTTAGGTCAGCTAAAACGACAAACTTCGGAGGCTGAAGCGACCGCGAGGTGTCTCCAATGGCGGCCTCGCTGGTTCCGAGCTTTGCGGGCTCTTTCGATTCCGACATTTTTGTTCTTCACTTGTTGCAGAGTTTGAGCTCTCAGGCTCAGCTATGAAATCGAACAACGACAAGAATATCCGATGAAGAAGAAAACCGAGGCAAGGCTTGTGGGCGTTTTATAGTCTCTGGGTCAACGAGCGTAGAGTAATCAAGCCCAACGGTGCTACAGCCCAATAATGAGCTCGGACTGTCGTTTTGAGTGGGGAGATTTTTTTAAGATATCTTTAATTTGGAGATTTTGACGAAGGAGAATTTCAAAATAAAGTAATTTTTGATGCCATTTAGTAATTTATGTTTATATGATGTGTTTTTTTATTTTTATTTTTATTTTATATTTATAATATAAATTTTGATGTATAAATTAAAAATACAATTCACATTAGATATAAATTATCATCGTGTCAAAAAATGTGATATTTCTCAAAACTCCCTTTGACAAATGCGACATAACTTTGATTTTTTTTTACCCTATTTAATTTTTACCTCTACTTTTATAATTTTATATTATAAATATTAACCATTTGTTTGGGTGACCATTTTGACCATTTTATTTCATTTATTGAGATGGAAAAAATAGTTTGAAAATGATTTAGAATGGTTTGAAAATGATTTGTAAAAATGGTTTGACTTTACTAATTTCGAGATGATATGAATAGTTTAGATTTAAAAATATTGTATAGGGATTTGAAAAGTTGAAAAAAAATTGAAAAAAATGATTAAAAAAAATAAAATAAAACCGAATAATTTAGAGGATTAAAAAAATTGAAAAAAATAAAAATAAAAAAATAGAATAAAGTGGGTAAAATGAGTACCCCAAACAAAGGGTAAAATAAGAATCAAAATAACAAGTTACTAAGGCATAAATTATTATTTTAAAAAGAGAAATTTTGAAACATGTCATTTAGAGGCATTCCATCATTTATTTGGAAATTTAAGCTTGCACTTTTAATTTACCATATTAAATACAAATTATTAAATGACATTGAAAATTATCTTATTTTTCAATTCTCCCTTATTTTTAAATTATACATATCATGTATGGCTATAAAATTGGAGTTATAAGTAAAGCCCAAATATTCGTCTACTAGAAATCATTGATAAGAGGAGAATAATCCAAAGAAAACAGAAATACCAAAAAAAGGTAAAACATCTAGCTGTTTGTATTGCATTGCATATAATATATGCACTAACGCATATTATGCAACAATACAAGTCTAAAAAAAACACAAGTCAATAGAAGAAAAAGTAAATCCAACTTTACACTGGTTGATGCGGGATTATATGAAATCTCCATCTGATTTACCGATCCCTTGAAGAAGCTAGAAACATTTTAAAATTAACCAAAAAAAAAAAAAAAAAACGAATCCATGACATCCCATTTACCTATTATGCCGTTTGAAACAGAGTAGTACAAATAGCAGGTAAATGGGCAAAAACAACAACGTTACATGAGAGAGACAATCCAAAACTCATGTTCTCCTCAAGAAGCTACGGCCTGAGTCAGTGAAACATCTATGTTATTTGACCCGAAAGACGGCAAGAGCCAACCTTTCTTCTGAGCGTGGTCCAAGTAGAACCCGAACTTCTCCTCCGCGTTGGGGATGTCGAGCGCCAGGTCATCAAGGCTGTCCTTGATCCGGGTGAAGCCCTTCGTCATCTGGGTGGTTGTGATCAGGCCCTCGCTGAAGCATGCCTCAAGCAGATCAAGCAGCCTGTCATTCTTCTTCTCCATGGCCATGACCAGCGCCTTCTTCACCACTTCGTGGTTAAAGAAGGGCATCGAGAGGTCCCGGATGCACTGGCAGGCCTCGCTCACGACACCGCCGGTCTCGTACTCCTCAAGAAGCTTCATTATCTTGTCCTTGGCATCCTCCACAGCCCAGCCCGTTCCGCCTCCCCAGCATCTGAGGATCCTCTCGCCAGCGTGACGTGCACCAACCAAGGTTCGCGCTGATCTAACAGTTTCAATCCCGCTGCAACCAGAAGGCAACTTGCTTCCAATTTCTTCAAGGTTCAAGGGAGCCAAGACATCATCAATCACAGCTCGAGCAAGGAAAAGCGCTAGCTCGTTCGAAGCATCCAAAATGTCCAATGCCGTGTCCTCTGCAGATTCCAAAAGCATGACAAAACCATTTACAATGTCGTCAGTCGAGAAGATCTCGATATGGAGAGCAGAGAGCAGAATGGATGCCATTTCCTTCTCGCGGTTCTTCCTGTCCATTGCAAGAGTGATAAGCTTCTTCAAGAATATCGGGTTGTGCTCTGGTGCCCCGAGATCTTCAAGACTCCGGATCAGTTCAGGAATGTCGTCTGATGAAAAGTACTCACGAATTATGGTGACAGCCTCTTCCTTGTACCGCCTAACACTTTCATCTTCCTTCTGTACCACACCATATTCATCCAAGGATTTCGTAAATGAAGCATCGAGCCATCCTTCAGATATTGCCTTCGGGACAAGTGACTGGAACAAGATTTTTGCCGAAGGAATGTCAAGCGCAAGGTCATCAAGGCTCTCTGCCAACCGAGAAAACCCTTTCATCATTTGACTGGAGCTTATCAAGCCTTCATCAGCGGCTTCCTTCAGTAGATTCAATATCAGTGGTTCTGCTGTTTGGTTCTCCATGGCAAGAACCAAAGCTCGCTTCACAACCTCGTGATGAAAGAATGCAACTCCCAACTCCCTAATGCATCTACAGGCCTCGACCGCATCATTGCTTTCCACATACTCCCTCAACAATTCGGAAATTTTTTTCTTCACTTCCTCGACAGTAATGTGAGTGCTACCACCCCATCTCCTCTCTACAAGTTCCGCATGGTGTGGAGCTGAAAGAAAGCTCTTCTCGGCAGTTTGAATTGCCTGAAATCCCTTGGAAGACTCTGGAAGTGCTTTCTTTGCCCTTGTGAGGAACGCTGGAGGCACAATATCATCAACCACCGCACGAGCAAGATACAAAGCAAGAATATCAGCTGCATCCAGTATGTCCACTGCAAGGTCGTCAACAGATTCAAGAAGCATGAAAAAGCCATCTCTAATCTGGGACGGGCTAATGACATCAGCATACAGAGCCGAAAGCAAAACCGAAGCCATTTCCTTCTCCTTGTCGTGCCTGTCCATAGCCATGGAAACAAGCCGCTTAATGAAGTAAGGATGATATTCACTTGAGCCAAGTTCTCTGAGATCAGATGCTGCCAATTCAACATCACCAGTGCTGAAGTACTCCTCTATGATGGAGACCACAGCTTTCTTAAATTCATCCAATGGGTCTGAAACAGTTGATCCAACAAGCTGATATGGTTCCTGTTAAAAGCCAGACAAGAGAAAAGTACAGATAACTAATCATGCATTTCTTTAAGTTCAACAAAAAAGAAAATAAGCTCATTAACATGAACAATTTAGTCAGTAAAAGACACAGGAAACATTTCCATTCTACCTAAATACAGATCACTAATCATGTATTTCTTTAACTTTAACAAAAAGAAAATAAGTTCATGAATATGAATGATTTAGTCAGTAAAAGCCACAGGAAACATTCCATTCTAAAATTAATCTAATGGCAGCAAATTAAGGTATGAGAATCCATTTGAATAGATAAGTAACCAAAACTTTGAATATTGAAGAAGAAATTACCTCGCCACTGTCGTAATTAGGATCATTACGATCGATATGGGATTCACCATCAGTGTCAAGAAGGCTTCCCCAGGTTCCTTTACCACCAGCACCATCTTTGTAAATCAAAATGGCAAAAGAAGTGTCAATCTCAATATAACAGAATGCTTATGAGAAATCACTAATTTATCAACGATACGCATATAAAACGGGACTTGGGGAATAGAGAATATAGGTGATATGTGTGCAACAAAGTAAAAATCTACTTAAACAGTTAGATTTATCTAACAAGCTGAGAATCAAAGAGCATACAGTGGAATATAAATTCATCTTATTGAATTAGGCGACCAAGAAAAGAAAGGAAAAAATTTATCTTCAAAAGCAAGCTACAGAACATATTTTCCAGTCGATAATCACTAGTGGTAGCATAAATTAACAATCAACAAGGAATTTCCGGATAGACTCACCTTTCTTTACGCGACCAAACTTTCCCGAGTGCGATCGGCGAACATTTTTCGAATGAACAGCTGCTGGCGCCTTGCCAACGGCGGGAACCTTTACATGATGTTCAGATGAAAGCAGAGACGGAGGGGATTTTGGAGATGATGACAGAATTTCGGCATTTTGACTGGCTATCTTTAACTTTTGCCGCTGCTCCTCCGTCAGAAATCCCTCGCCAGAGGCCATGAGATTAAAAATTCTGCGACCAAAATTTCATTCAAAATCCAATACAAGATTCCGAAACCTTTCTTCAGGACGAAAAAAAAAATCAAAGGAAAAAAATTAAATTGGTGGAGATTATTATTCATCAGAAGCAATAAAATCACGTCAACACAAAAGTTGCAAAAAATCATTTAAAAAAATCTCCTCATTCCCATTTCAATCAAACTGGAAAAAAAATCACGTCGAATCAAGAAAATATTCCGCATAAAAGCATGTTACTAAGTGCAAGAAACGCCATTACTCGATTCTTTATAAAAATAAACACTTCGAAATATTTAGAAACTGCAGGTTTCGAACTGTACATTAACAGAATGAAGATATATTACACGTCAACAAGCGTATATATAGAGCTAAAATCGTTAGTACGTTCGTTTACAGTACGTTCGTTTACACATAAACCGTCGCACTACTGCTACAAAACAATAAAGAACCTAATTTATCAACCTTAATAAAATCAATCTCACACACACACACAAAAAACAAAAAAAAAAGTCACAAACAAGAAAGTACCAAAGATTCAACACGACACTCTCCACCGCCGTTTCTCCGCAACCAAACAGGCCACAAACAACTACGAAAATCCAACAAATAAACAACATAAACGGCGCGAGAGCAAGAACCTGAGTGACCGAAGCCGAGACTCGCCGAACCACGAACCTGAACCCGTTTCCTCTGCGCTTGGCTCGGATCTCGAGCCAAGAACGGGAGAGAGAAAGAAGCAATCGGATCTCCAGAGAAACCGAACCGCGAGAAGAAGAAGAAGAACCGCGACAACCTCTCCGACTCGGACTCGGAACGATTCGGACGGAGCGAGCCGCGGAAACCCGAAACCCTAGATCAGAGCTTCTTCGGAGATCCGAATCGGAGCTCTGAGCCTGAATCGGTTAGAGAGAAGACGAAAGGAGTGAGAGCGAAGCAGAGAGAGAAAAGTGAGAAATGGATGAGAATGAAAAAAAATAGGATCGGAGGGAGAGAGAGAGAGGAGAGTATTTATATGGAGGCTACGGTTATGTGTACACGTCACCGAAGGGTTGTTTGGCTTTATCACCGTTTTGGGTGTCCACGTGGCAGTAGTCCTAAAGCCGGACCGGGAATTCTTCTCTGTCTCTTGCGGCCACCCGGCTCGGCTTTATCTATTCAACCGGTTTAGGGTTTTTTCTTTCAGCTGTGTGTGGTCAATCTTGGGGGATTTTGATCCTGTCCTTGCACACCTTTATTTTTACAATATATAAAATAAAAATTATTTTAGATATAAATTATTTTAGATATAAATTATTAAATGATATTTAAAATAAATTTTTTTTTTACGATTCTTCATGTATATGTTACAATTTACAAACATAATGTTCTCATTTTAGTTACATTTTTAATTTATATTCCTATTTTCTTTTTAGGCATCTAATATCACTCATTAATACCTTATCAAACTATGGGCCAGTCTGATATTGTCATTGGAGGGTAAATTTGCTTATTAAAGAATTAGATAACCACTTTTGTTTTTATATAATGTAATTTGATAAACAGATTAAAATTATTTTTCAGTAAATAAAACTGCTTCTCTATTTTAAATTACTAAAATATTCTTAATTTTTTAATCTATATTCAACTAACTAATTTCTAAAATTATTTTTTAGTAATTTTACATATCCAGAACAATCAAACACCCTACATGCTTATAACTTCAGTAGTTTTTTTCTTCAGCACAGTTTGAATCACTTTTTTTATAAGCACAACAATGTCAAACTGGCACTATATACATACCATTTTCTTTTTTCTTTCCAAAAATATCCTTAGATTTATGACTTTTATAAGCACAACAATGCCAAACTACCACTATATACATATTTTTTTCTTTTTTCTTTCCAAAAATATCCTTAGATTTATGACTTTATTATTTGTCACCTAATTTTCTTTTTATTTCAATCATTCTCTCCTATATATATATATATTCAAGTTTGCATTATATTTTTGTTCTCAAAAAAAAAATACCCATCTACTTAAGGTATTGTGTCAATGTGCGTTTTATACTTCAAACGTCTCAACTGACACCTTAAATATTGAAAATGTTTTAATTACCCCTTTGTACTTCAAATATGCCATATTTACTTAAGTTGTTGTGTCAATGTGCTCATGTACTTCAAAAATGTCTTAATCGACACCCTAAAAAGAACGTCTAACACTTAAGGCTTCATTGAAATATATATATTATATATATATTATATGTGTGTGTTAGTTTCGTGCATTTTCTTTTTGGGATATAATGAAGGTACAAACTTGTCTTTATCTTCATAATTGTGCGCGTTATTTTTATTCATAATCACATCTTTGCATAAATGTGATAATAAACCAAAATAACACACGCAATCACAAAGATAAAAACAATTGTGTACCTTCATTACATTCTTAAAAAAAAAACACAAAACCAACATATATAATATTATATATATATATATATATATATTACAATGACGTATTAAATGTTACATACTCTTTTTGATGTGTCAATTGAGACATTTTGTAAGTACATGACGCATATTGACACAACACCTAAAGTACAGGGGCAACTGAAACTTTGTCAATTTTAAGGTGTCAGTTGAGACATTTTGAAGTATATAGGTCTCATTGACACAACACCCTAAATAGAGGGGGGTATTTTAAAATTTTCGCAAAAAATAAAGCTTTAAGTTATATAGAATGACAATTTTCTTATTTACAATTAGAAGAGTAATAAACTGTCAAACAAAAATGATTTAATTTAGGTGTGTGATTATGCTTTTAATTTTATTTTAAGTTTGTAGAGAATTTTTTTCTAATGTTAATGAAAGTAATCTTACTTAAAAAATGCAAAGAAAGAGCAAATGGAGGATGAATAGATGCATTATTTTACATCATAAATATATAATAAAATTTAGGTGAGCACACTACTTAAGAATAAACTATTAAATAGTACTTAAAATAGTTTTTTTTTTGTTGCAATTCCCCTTTTATTAAAAAAAATGCCCCCAATATTTATTTATTTATTTTATTATATAATAAGGTTGTTACAAAAATGGCAATGGAAATGTTAAATTTATCATAAAAATGAAAACTTGTATATTTGATAATAAATCCAACATATTTGTGCTATTTCAAATGTTTTTTTTTCATTTATTTTATTATTTTCTAATAGTAAAACTAAATAAAAGGTGAATGTTATAGCAATGGTTAAAAAATAGCAATAAAAGGTTAAAGTCTAATAATCAATAATGACTTTTAAATTTTAAATATTTGACATTTTATTATACAGTTTTTTAAATAAGTAGCCATATTTTTATATATGTTTTTAACAATTAGTCTATGTTTGCTTTTATTAGCAAAATAGACATACATTTGCGTCTAGATTTTTGAGATTGCAGTCATTAGTTTTTTAAATTCTGTTTTTATTGTTTGTTGCAGACAATATTGTCTAAAATTTTGTGTCTCTAGTCATGAAATATGTGACTTCTTTGGCTGCATATTTTTTTGCTATTTATAATATATTTTTTATTTAGTAATAAGTTTTATGAAATTGGTTATATAGGCAATCATTTATTTGTGAGTTGGTTATTTTGTTAATAGATATTTAAATTTTTTATTGTGTTTAATTGATTATTTCAAACTTTCTGAAATTTTGTGACTATAGTCACAAATTTTATGACTGTGTATTTTATTTATTTAGTCACAAATTTTTTTTCTTTATTCATAGATTTTTAGATGTTAATTTGATGGCTATTTTGCTAATATTTCAAAACGTGGACTATATTTTTAAAACATAGATTGCAAAATGGCTAAATCCTTAACTGACCCTTTATTATACTTGTGTTAAATTTAATACTAAAAATAACATGTATCAATTTTAACATTAAATATAATAATAGATTCCGGAGCATTTTTTATGTTAAAACGAGCATAAAAACTCGCGTGTTGCAGCGGGTTTTTTTTTTCATCTCTTAAATGAGCTTTAATTGCAAGATCCATCCAAAAATCTTTAAAAAAAAAACACACTTTAAAATACGAAATACACATCTCAAATCTGATTAAGAGATCGAAAAGCCAAAAAGAAAAAATAATTCTTGGAACCATAAGAGCGTATCGCAACCAACCATGCAAGCAAATCGGCATGAAAAAGAATGAAGAGTGAAATTTAGATTTTAGAAAACCGACCTAATAAAAAAAAGGTTCAATTACTGCAAAAAATAAGCTACAAAAGAGAATAAAACGTTCAGGTTTCTTATCATACTTTTAATATCAACACATCAACACTAAATAGAGGAGCCATGAAAACACATCAACAATAAGAAGGAAATAGATTCATTTAAGTTTCTTATCATACTTTTAATATCATATATAATTTTTTATACTACATATTTTTTAATTTGCATTTGTATTACTATACTTATTATTTTATTTTAATTTCTCAAGAGAAAAATGTGTTAACGATTTTGTATTTCAATTTTCAAACTCTTATAATTGGTTACTTTTGATTTTCAAATTGGACGTTTAGAGGGAAAAAAAAAGAAAATAAAGAGAAATCAAATCTTATAAACTGGGGCATATACCCAAAATTTATTGAATAGGCACACCATAATATTTTTTATTTTTTATTTTTATTTTTTGCTGAGAATTATCGTTTTTAAATGGACATATGTATATATATGTTCTTTTAGCCTGAATACAAACTTATTAGCCCAATTACAAAAGTTCTAAGGCAAAAGGAAGACTGAGAGGAGTCAATTTTTAGGCTTTCAACTAATTGACTGATCAGGCCTACCATAATTATTTATTAACGGAAGAGACGAAGAAGAGTAAAAACAACAGAGCAGTGAAACAGTCCATAAAACCAAGTAACACAAAAGACCTCACACATTTTAAGAATGACATTTTTGGAAACCTCAAAGCTAATACAGAGTCTACAATAATATAGCGCTTCCTTAGTATATTAAGATAATATCAAGTTTCCGTATAAAGCCAATAAAGTGATATTATTAGGAGCCATGAGTAATCTGCCAAATGTACATTTTTGTTTGATAATTGATAGTAGTGTTAGCTTTATCATTGATTAGACAATAACTTGTAAGATAAAAATACGTAACTATGGTCTTTTATTCGAATCTCAACTAAAATTTAGGGTTTTTTTTTTTTCACTACTGTCTTCTAAATTATACAAGATGAAATAGTTTGGAACGCCCTATTATTAACATAATGATAATCTATACTTTATGTGTATTATATTTTTAATTTATACCTACAAATTTATATTACAAACATAATATAAAAATAAAAAAAGCACTATCATTTAAAAAATAAATTATTAAGAGGAATCAAAAATAATTTTATTTTGATTTTCTCCTTTTTTTAAATTTATTTTTTGCAAACTCTCTCAATCCCGTATAACTCAAGATACCAGTGGAAAAAAGCCTAATATTTTACAGGTTTAAATTTGATTGATGTAATTCCTATGTGATGATACGATTGAGTAGTGATTTCTATTAGTTGGGTACGAATTTTTTTATTTATTTATTAATTGTTACCTTAGTTGGCTTAAAGAAAAATAAAGACGATTAACTCTGGTTGAATAATTGATACAATTGTCGTATATATATTACCATAATGTACCAAACAAGTTTTATATATGGTTGCATTAACTCTGGCTTAAATAAAAGATGGATTTATCTTGAGAGATTAAATAGCCATAAGCCCATAATACTCACCCTCTACACCTGAAACATTTTAGATCAACAAAAAGTAATTAGAGCTGTGGGTCAATCATTAAAAATGGTGGCGAAGCAATAAAAATCCCTAGTACAGCAAAGTTAATGTGGTTAGATAAGGATGAGCCAAAGGAAATATGTCCTATTGAGTAGATTATTCATATTGGTTATCAGTCTTTGATTTGATTTGATGGCCTGCAAAATCGATAGGATTGAGTCGCTTTCTCTGACAAATTTAATGCCGTCAGTGAGACCCTTTATTAATAAATTCAACAATTAGTAACAAAAGAAGATTAACAAATAACAATGGGAAAGATTAGACGGCGAAAAAAAAAAGGGGGGCTTTGAAGATGATGATGATGATGAGTCAAGCCAAAGACTATGGAGGTCGTTATGTACTTATGTGTAGAGAGACTAAAAGTTGTGTATTTTTGGTGACATTGGAACTAATATAATATGCTTGGAAGATGATAAGTTGATAAGATTTTTGTATATTTTAGTGAGGAATATTATGCTAAAGCAGAAAAGCGAGTAATTAAAAACACAATTATACAACAAAAGAAGAATAAATTATGAACAATACTTGTCAACATGAGGTGTTTTTGAGAATCAGATGATACATATCCAAATCAAAGGATTCCAAATCCAGAACCAAAAGAATGTTGAAGATTGAACAAACTTTATTATTAAAAGAAAACTAGATGCAACTCAAAAGTGCCCAAACAAGAATGAGCCTAAGGGAATTATAATATGGCTGTTCTCGGATCTTATATATTACTGTACTATATTTATGATGATAAACAATTCAAATCGTCTAATATCCATCCTCAAATATAAACAAGTTGGCCTAAGAATAGCATACAATGGCCCAAGTTGTTAGATTGGACTTAAAAAAAAGTCCAACATCTGAACTAACTGGTCTTAAATAAACTTGCAGATTGTATTGATCTGTGAGAGCTATACACTTGAAGATACATAGGAGTGATTACTGATACAATGCTGTTTGAGAAATAATAAAATTCCGGCTAAAGTAACTGTAAATACAACCGTCAAACAGATTAAATACATCAAGTCCAGGCTAACTATGACTACACAACTAGTCTAATAATTTCAAATACTCTTGAGGGCTGGACTTTCTGGTGTTCGTCGAAATGATACTTGTTTCTGTTCAACAAAAATGTTGCGCGACAATGGCCGTTCTTACTTAAGAAGGATAGTATGTTCTTGAATGCTTGAATCATATGAAGCTTGGTTGTATCATCGGTTACCAGAAGTGGAGTCTGTAGTTCTTACACGCCTTTTCTTGTTCTTCCAAAACTCATCTTTCTTTCCCTTCTTTGCTTTCAAAAAGCCCATTTTGCTTTTGACGATCCCGAGTATAGCATTCCTGTCCGCCTTGTTATTTCTTGCAGCTTTCACGTCCAGAATCGACCGCAGCTTCTCATAGGACTTGGCATCAGGAACTTGGCCACTCTTCACCATTTTCTTGTGATAGAAAAACGCCCGCTTGAAATCACGAACACGGACAAAAGCATAAATCATTGTTGAATAAGTGATCGAATCTGGTTTCAATTCGAGAGTTGCCATCTCTTTCAACAGCTGGGGCAGCTTCAAGTGCTGCCCTCCTCTCGCGTATGCATTCATCAGCATATTGTACGTCATCACTGTTGGCTGAATACCGAGCTTCCCATATTCAAAAATCACATCTCTTGCCTCCATGTATCGACCTTGTTTTGCAAACCCGTCCACCAGAGTGTTGAATGTAATCCGAGTCCCTTCGATCTTCTCGTTCATCATCATTTTCCATATCTTCATCAGTGTTTGAGTATCTCCAGCACGCCTAAATGCATCCAACAAAGCTGTGTATGTTTCTACAGAAGGCTTTAGCCTTTCCGTCCGCATGTTCTCGAATGCGATATATGCTTTCTCATGCCAACCCCCGATAGAATAAGCATGGATAAGAGCCGTATAAGAGTGTGAGGTCGGATTTACCCCAACTTTCCTCATCCTCAAATATGCATCCGCAGCCATGTCACTCATCTTCTTCTTGCCGTACGCGCTAATTAAGCAAGTATAAGACTTGGCATTTGGGTCCAAACCCAAACCCTGCATTTCCTCAAGCAGCCTCTCAACGACATCGGGCTGCATTCTCCTGCTATATGCGTCCATTAGTATGTTAAATGTGGAGGATGTGGGCTTAATCCCTTTAAACTTCATCTCGTCATACAGACCTTCGGCTTCCTCAATTTGGTTGGATTTACAAAAAGCATCCAGCAGCGTATTATACACAATGGCATTAGGAAACACTCCTTTCCTCGCCATTTCATTCTGAATGATAAGAGCTTCGCTCTTGAGACCCTCGTCACAGAACGACTTTATAAGAGCACCCAAAACTTCCGGACTCCATTTCACGCCTTTTCGGTTCATCTTCTCAAAGAACTCCCATCCTTCCTTCGCACTCCGCCCAATCTTCCTCATCACGGTTATCATTATCGAACATGTCACATGATCAGGACGCACATTGTTCACTTCCATCATCTCATACACCTTCCACGCATCATCGTACCTGAAACAAGCCCATAAAACTTAGCATCAGAACCAGCAAGACATAACTTGCTTCACAAGCATTGCCCCAAAAAACATAAAACCGTATCTCCAAGTTTTCAAGACACAATAACGCATCACAACCATTGATCATCAAAGGTTCACATTTCAATCCTATAACGCACAACGCTTCGCAAAAAATCCCGCGATTAGTACTTAAGCATTGGCCCGAAAACATAAAACCCTATCTTACGAGCCTCCAAGTGTTTCTCAAGAACTCTGTTAATTCGCAATTACGTATCACAGCCATCAATCATCACAAATTACCATTTTCAACTCAAAAACTCGCAAATTACCGCCACAAAACCGCACAACCTGTCATAACAACTCCGGCCACTAAGTACTACATTAGCATTTTCTACGCCTCTATAGTCAATCAATACACAGAAACACAGTCACAAAATTTATTCGAAAAAACTTAACAATCATATCGAACCTTTTCGAGCACATAAGACCGGAAATCGCAGCATTGTAGACATGAACATCTCGGAACTCTGATTTCGCCGGCAAATTTGAAAACAAAACCATCAATTTCTCTCCCATCCCAGCCCTCCCCAGCAGAGGGAACAGAACCGAACAAGCCCTAGGACTGACCAGAGAAGGCTCATTCAAACCCATCCACTCAAACAAGTACAAACAGTCCACAACCAAACCCTCTTCGCCCAAAAGCCCTAACGCTTCGACACAGTCTCGCTCGCTGACCCTTCCTTCGAAGCCCACCAAGGCCTCGCCGAGAGTCGAGTTCTCGGGCAAGCCCTTGGCGATCCGCAGAATCTCGCCGGCGATTCCCTCCGGAGCTTCGCTCGGAGGCTCCGACTCGGCCAGCGCGACTCGCTCGCTCGGCTCCGGCTCCGGCTCCGGCTCGGCCCCGTCGGCGAAGTCCGCGGCCGGAGCGAGACGCCACGAGGACCGGCGGTTCTTCTGGAGTGAGAACCGGCCTTCTCGCCGTGGGTCCCGCGTCGTGTCCGCGCGAGAC
The DNA here is from genome assembly GCA_018132145.1 of Boehmeria nivea var. tenacissima. NCBI lineage: Eukaryota > Viridiplantae > Streptophyta > Magnoliopsida > Rosales > Urticaceae > Boehmeria > Boehmeria nivea. The sequence continues at coordinate 9,644,311 of CM030882.1, forward strand.
TCGAAGAACTGAACAAAGGGGTCTTCTTCTTCTTCTTCTCCATCTTCTTCAATGGGTTTGAAATCTTCTGGTTCTTCTTCATTATGTTCTTCGTCGTGTTGTTGTTGTTGTTGTTGTACTTCGTCGTCGTTGAGAAATGGAAGGAAAATGGACGAAGAGTTAGAAGCAGAGCGAAGAGGGGTTGTGGAGAGGAGAGAGAAGGGCCTGAGAGTGGGAGGTTTGAAGCGATGGTGAAGGAACTGGCTATGGGAGAGACTGGGAAGAGTGAAGGGAAGTGAAAGAGGGAGTTTTTGGAACGACAAAGCCATTGTTGTTCTGTTCGTAGTTTACTAGTTTTGGTGGCTAATGTAAGAGAGTGTCTTTAGAGGGAAGAGAAGTGTCCCGAAACGGCGTCGTCAGGATTTGGGCCATTGGATTAAGGGTTATCTATACATTTGCCCCCGATGTTATGCTATTATTGCAAGTTGTACCCTAATGTTTCAAAACTGTTATTCTTGCCTCCTAAAGTTTTAAAAACTTATAAGTATGCCCCTGTGTCACAATCTGTAAAAAATTGATCAGATTAATAACATAACAATAATCTGTTGACACTTGTATAACTTTTTAAGGATCAAACATCTTCAAATTAAAAAAATTATAGTAATTAATTCTATAGTTATTTTCACAAACACCTCCTTATGTTGTCTTCTTTTATCAAAATACACCCCGATTTTTTAAAATTTTGTATTCATACCTTCTGATTTCATCTTTAAAAAAAAAATTAAAGTGGAAGGGGTGAACATATAATGTTTTCAAACATTAGAGGCACGAGTGCAAGTTTTAAAACATCAGGGTACAATTTGCAAAGATAGCACAACATCGGAGGGCATTTGTATAAATTACTCTTGGATTAATGTGGTGTGTATGAAAACAATAAATAAAGATGGACAAATTTCTCTCGTACATATTTGTTATTCAAATTTATAACTTACGTGTACTCTTATATGGTATATTATGTCATTTTTTTATGAATAAATTATTGGACTTATTAGCAAATTGGCCTATTAAAATAATATTTTTTTTAAGAAAATGATTCAATTGTTTAAAAATTAAGTTATTAGCTTGGTTATATTCGGACTGTTTAAAATATCCATGTTCGTCTAAATTTTGTTACAGATTGTAACAAATATTATTACGAATTATAACAATATTTGTTACGACATGTAACAAATGTTGATACAAATAGTAACAAATAAATGTGAAATAAAAATTAGATATTTTTTTTACATATATTTATCAAATTTTGTCTGTGACAATCTGTATAAAAAATTGTTACCTGTTATAATAATTTTTGTTACAGTCTGTAATATTTATTACTTTCCGTAACAAAGAACAAAACAGTCAATGCATAATGTCTAAAAAAATAGCGAAAGAGAAAAATGGCTAATAACTTAATTATGACAAACTCATGTCAATTCCTTAAAATTAAGGCTAAAAACAGGTCATTTAGCTAAAAATTTATAAATTATTATATATTTTTTATTATTTATAAAAAATAACAATTCGATCAAATTTACTATTAAATAATGATATGAATCACAAATTTTTTTTCTTAAAATGGTATTTTTAAAAAAATAAATTATATAAAAGTAATATTTTTCAAAATTTTCCTATCAGATTGGCTTCATGAAGCCCATCTATATCTATGATCCATATGATCCTTTTGGGGCGATTATTTAATGTAGGGTAAATATAGGGTACTCTTGTATTTAGAGGATTGTTGGGTTACACTTTAGTTCTTCTATTTGAAAATATTTTATTCGTTTTTTTAATACTTATTATATTCGTTTTTATACTTTGAAATTATGTCATTTTGCTTATTACATCCAAAATTTATCCAAATTTTAACGGAAAATGGTCGCATGGGTGGCACGTGACAACATGTTTTGGGGTAGATTTGTAAATTCACCAAAGTTATTAAACTCTATACATTAAATTTTCTAAAAATTTAATTAACACCATAATTTAAATAAATCTTCACCAAATAACCACATTATTTCTTCTTCTTCTTCTTCTTCTTCTTCTTCAACATCTAAATGTTAAAAAACAAAGAACAAATATCAAGGAATAAAAATCTTCAAACCAAACTAAACACCACAACAAATCATGTTCTTCTTCCTTATGTTCAACCAAATCATGAACATGAAAATCAATTTAAATACAAGAATAATAAAGTAATAAACAAAGCCAAAAATCAAAATTTAACAATCACAAAACATCACATTCCAATTTCATAACCCTTAAACAATAACTCTATTCTTTAATTTCCTAAAACCTGACTCCTTTCTTTTTTTTTTTTTTTTCTTTAATGGATTAGCAATTATCAAATCAAGGAAACTCTAAACCCCCGATTCTCCCCCCAAAGGATTAACAATTCCCGATTCAATGGATCAAGGATCCAAATGGCGAATTCTGGGATGACGATGGTCACGTCATCCCCATGGTTTGACATTCAATTCTTGATTTTCAAACCCCTGGGATTTTTTTACAGTAGGTTGGAATTTTTTATAATTGTTTTTACTGTAGTTTTTATTTTATCTAAAAATTCAATTTTGATCATGTTATCAAGAAGTTGCACATAAATAATAACAAATTTGCCGAGATATCTTTAGGTCGATTTTGATAACTAAATGATTATTTAAGAATTTTAAAAACATAAGGGATAAAATTAAAATTTCGAATAAACTCAATAATTTTTTTTAACAACGTCAACTGTAAAAACAACAACCTCTTCTCCACCTTCTCCACCAAAACTTATATATGTCTCTGCACATATATTTTTATTTAAAGTTAGTAGCACACATTTTTAATAGAAAAAGGGTAACAAATAGTCATTTCAAAGCTTGATTTCAAAAAATAGCTTATTTTAAAAATTTTAAAAAGGGGGCTTCTATTGCCACCCCCATTTCTACTCTCCACACCCCCTAAATAAAAATTAATTTTTTTATATTTTTAATCATTTATTTGTATTTGTGTTGTTTCAAAAATACCTTTAAAAGTATAAAAATTTGATTTATGTTAATTATTTTTTATTATGATCCTATTTTTTTAGGATGCAGTTTTCTTTTTCTATTATCATTTGAGTATGAACCTCGTTGTAGTGCACACCCTCTTTTCCCAAAACCAAACTTGCAAAGCCGCACACACCATTTTTCAAAAATAATTTTCAAATTTCTTTGGTGTGTATAAAAAATGGTGTGTGCGGCTCTTCAAGTTTGGTTTTGGGGAAAAAGAGTGTGAACTACAACGAGGTTCATACCCAAATGATAATAGAAAAAAAAAAAACTGCATCCTAAAAAAATAGGATCATAATAAAGAATGGTTAACGTAAATCAAATTTTTATACTTTTAAAGGTATTTTTGAAACAACACAAATACAAATAAATGATTAAAAATATTAAAAAAACTAATTTTTATAGGGGGTGTGGATAGCAGAAATGGGGGTGGCAATAGAAGTCCCCTTTTAAAAAATATTTAATTAGTTTACTTATATAGTAATTGACTATTTATTGTTTTCTATTGTAGTACGAAATACGATCTCTTCTTCTTCTTTTTTTTTTTTTTTTCATTGGGTTGTTTAGATCATACTAATAGTTGTCATATGGGCTATATTGCACATATAATATAGCCAACTAGCCACATGAGATCGACACACTACACAGTTATTATATTAGATAGAACACTTAGTTGTCATCTAGAGTAAATTGCTTTAAAAAAAAAATGCGCATAAAATACATTAAATTTTGCACCAAATATACATTGCATCGGAATATTTAAGATACAATGTATTGATCAACTGATATATCCACAGTGGGCATCACATCGCTTTAAGATATTACAAACTGGTATTAAAATTTTTTTTTCTTCTCTCTTTTCCAGGATTATTTAAGAATTTGTTTGGTTATACAATGTAGTGCGAGTCACCTTAAGAATGAAATTATTACTTAGCCAGCTAAAGGTTACACGATATATGTATTTATTAGTGCGTTGTAGTAGTCTTCAGTTTTAACCAAGCAAAATAATCAGCCATCATTCCTTGCAGAAAACTTGCTTTCCAATTAAGTGCTTTTCAATCAGCCAAACATGGCAGAAGGACTCCTCTTCGCCGCCGCCGAACTGATGATTGAGACGTTGGGTTCCGCGGCTGTGAAAGAGATCGGATTGCTTTGGGGTGTCAAGGACGAGTTTGAGAAGCTTCAAAGGACGCTTAGGACCATCAAATCCGTGCTTCGAGATGCCGAGAAGAAGAGGTCCCGCAACGAACAAGTCAAGGAGTGGCTCGAGAGGCTCGAGGATGTCGTCGCAGAGGCCGATGATTTGCTGGACGAAGTGGCAACTGAGGGCTTGCGGCGCCAAGCAGTGATGCCTGGGAAGAGCAGGATAGTGAAGAAGGTAAGCACTTTCTTTTCGCGCTCAAACCAACTTGCTTTTCGGCACAATGTGGCTCACAAAATAAGGCATGTTAGGGAGACACTTGATGAGATCGCGGCTGATAGCGAGCGTTTTCGTTTAGAGGTTTCTCGTGAGGAGGCCATGTCGATGGGGAGGGTGAGGGAAACTCACTCGTTCGTAGTCGAGGACGATGTTGTTGGCAGGGTTGAGGACAGAGAGGATGTCCTTAAACTCTTGTTGAATCCGCAAAGCGGGAATCAACAAGAGAATGTGTCGGTCCTTCCCATCGTTGGTATGGGAGGACTTGGAAAAACGACGCTGGCTCAGCTCGTTTTCAGTGACGAGCGAGCCAAAGTACATTTTGACTTGAAAATTTGGGTGTGCGTCTCTGACAATAATTTCGATGGTGAATTACTAATCGAAAAAATTGTCGAATCTATAACTGATACGAGTGCAAAAGACGATAGAATGGAAAAATTACAAAAAACCCTCCAAGAAAACATAAACGGAAAGCGATACCTTCTCGTGCTTGATGATGTCTGGGACGAGAATCCTCAGGAGTGGCAAGGCTTAAAGGGACTGTTGAATAATTGTAGAGAAGGGAGTAGGATAATCGTAACCACCCGGAGTGAAATCGTTGCGAACATTACAGGTTCCATGAAGCCATTTCACTTGGGAATTCTAGATGAGAACAAGTCTTGGTCTCTTTTTAGGAAATTAGCTTTTGAGCTAGGAGAAAAGCCAACTGACCCGGAAAGTTTGAGCATCGCAAAAGCGATTGTGCGAAAATGCGGAGGAATTCCTCTAGCCATTACTACAATAGGAGGCTTGTTGTACTCTAGAGGTCGAGAAATAGATTGGCGATCGTTCCTTGAAAGGGAACTTTCGGATATTATACCTGAAGAGAAAAACCATGTTTTAAAGACACTTAGATTGAGTTACGATTATCTCCCGTCGCACTTGAAATGTTGCTTTGCATTTTGTAGTTTATATCCCAAAGATTATAGGATTGAAGTCAGATCTCTAATTACTCTGTGGATAGCTCAAGGACTTATTAAGTCACCAAATCAAAGCCAAAGTGATTTGGAGGAAATAGGTCACCAGTACTTTACAGAGTTATATTGGAGATCTTTCTTTCAAGAAGTCGAAGGAGACGAAGTGAATAAGGTAAAAACGTGCAAAATGCATGACCTCGTTCATGATCTCGTGGTAGAAATGGCGGGAAAGAAGTATGCAATGGTAGGTTCTCACAAAGAAAGTATTAGTGCTAGAGTTCGTCACCTATCCTTTAGTTTTGACTTAGATTCACAAGAACAAGTACCGAATTCTTTGCTTCATGGAAAAAGACTTCGAACGATTCTTTTCCCGATCAGAGAAATTGAAAGCGAGTACTTCTTGTCTAGAAATCAAAAACTTAGCAAAGCAATTTTCAAGGCAATCGTTTCAAATTTTAAATTCCTACGCATGTTAGATCTCCATGATCTATGGTTTGAAACATTGCCAAAGTCTATTGGAGAGTTGAAGTACTTGAGGTATCTTGACCTTTCTGGGAATAAGTTAAGAACATTGCCCACTTCGATCACCGAGCTCGTCAATTTGCAGACCTTGAAGTTAAATAAGAGCTATCGGCTTTGCGAATTGCCTAGGGAGATTGACAAGCTTGTCAATCTTAGGCATCTTGAGTTTTATGAATCCGAAAAGATAACTCATTTTCCAAGAGGACTAAGCCAATTAACCAATCTTCAAACATTTTCTCAACTTGTGGTGACCGAGGACCCGCAGAGTGCCAAGTTAGACGTTTTGATGAGTCTCAACCAGTTGAGAGGAAAGCTCGAGATTAGAGGGTTAAGAGCAGGGACGGAAACAGAGGGTGCAAATCTGAAAGGAAAGGAAAATCTCGAGTCTTTATCTTTGGAATGGTCACATCCGCGAGATGATGATGCATCGTCCGCGAGTACCGACCAGGAATGGGAAAAGACATTAGAAGGCCTCCAGTCGCACCCAAATCTTAAAGCACTTGAAATTGCTAAGTATGATGGTCCCGCGTTATCTAACTGGATCTTCTCTCTCACAAATTTGGTGGCACTCGAGTTAAGAAATTGCTTGAAATGCCAAATTTTAGCCTCACTGGATAAACTTCCTTCTCTTAAGAAGATGAAACTGGATGCATTGCCGTCTTTGGAGTACATCATCACTGACGGCGATGGTAATAGCCACTGCTTGGCGGAAAAATTGCCATCTCTACAACAACTAGCATTGAAGGACTTGCCCAAATTCAGAGGCTGGATGAAATCAGGCAGTGTCGAGAACCAAGTAGAACAAGAATTGTTGTTTTCATACTTTCCTCGCCTCACCAAATTGACAATCCATAAGTGCCCAAAGTTGACATCAACGCCAATGTACCCGAACATTGAGGAGCTAAGTTTGAATAACACTGGCTTGAAGCCATTTGAACAAACAATGTCAATGTCCTTGCAGCCACAAGTTATCTCAGCAACATTGCCAAATTCGTCTATAATTTCCATTGCCACCCCTTCTCTTTCAAAATTGATGTTCGTACGACTTCACGGTATACGCCGTGACTATGTGGATCTACATTCTCTGCCGGTTTGGATGAAAGGTCTCTCTTCTCTGCCAAGCCTCGAAATCAGTAGCTTTCCTAAACTAAGGCGTCTGTCTCCGGTTATCCAACATCTCACCTCACTCCAAGAACTGAAAATTAGACAATGCGAGAAGCTCGAAATACTTAACGGAGGCCAGATCAGGTGGGAGATTTTTACGAGCCTGCGCACCCTCGTCCTCGATGGGCTGCCAAGGCTACAACATCTATTTTCAGGCATCAAATATCTGGCCTCACTTCAAAGACTGGAGATTCAAAACTGCAAGGGACTTGAAACACTATCCAACAGTAATGACCCGATTGCGTGGGAAAACCTCACCAATCTACGCATATTGGTCTTCCGCTGGCTACGAAAACTAAGGCATCTATGTCCGGGCATCCAAAATCTCGCTTCACTTGAGGATTTAGAAATCGACAACTGCGACGAGCTCGACTTGACATCCAACGATGGAGTAGTTGATCCGATTGAGTGGGGAAACCTTACGAGCCTACGCAGCCTACACCTCACGGGGCTGCCGAGGCTAGTGGCTCTCCCCGAGGGGCTTCAACGCGCTACCACTCTGCAACACTTAGAATTTTTCTCGTGCGATAATTTGAAGTCGATTCCAGATTGGATTTTCGGGTTGTGTTCGCTTGAAACACTCGAGTTCGTATACTGCTCCAAGATGGAATCGTTGCCTGGATCAATAAGTAGACTCGCATCTTTACAGACCTTATGGATTCAAGGTTGTCCCGTCTTGTTAGAAAAATGTCGGAGTAAATCGGGCGAGTATTGGCGAAAAATTCAGCACATTCCAGATTTACAGCTTCAGTTTTCTGACGATGACTCGTCTTCAGAGGTATGTATGTAATATATGTATGAGCTTGTTCTTCCATTTTTACTACTCTTGCTTTTGTCACTTCTGGATTTATCAATTCTTTTCAATGTTGTTTCTACGTACAGGATGAGCCTAATTGAACTTCACAGCACTTGTATAGTCAAGCAACAATTGAACTTTATAACTGTAAGTTTGCCAGTTTCCTTTCAAAATTAAACTTCTGAAAGAAAAACATTGTAGATCACGCATACATATTCACGTGTGTGTGTGTGTATATATATATATATATATATATATATATATTGTTTTTCCTTTCTTTTTCTTTATTCTATTCTTACTCTATTAATTACTAAAAGTACGTATGAAGCGTATATATGCGTATGTGTGGCATCGGTTTTTGATATTAATGGTCTATATATCTACTGTTGAGTGTTTTGGCTTTTTTTTTTTTTTTTTGACGCCTAGGACTCAAAATTTTTGAGAAATTATAGTGAATACTCAATTTTTAAAACTTAATGTAAGTTATTACTCAATCTTTTGAAAAATGTAACCAATTACTCAAATGATGTAATTATTTACACAGTGATAAGTGATGGTAATTCACTTTGTTACCAAAAGCATGTGCAAGTAATTCACAAGCTGACTAGAAACTCAATTACTTCAAAAGTTTGGATATTTATTTTTATTGTTATATAAATTCTGAGTATTTGCTTACTTCACCCAAAATTTTTTTGAAAGCATTATTAATATGTTAACAATATAATTATATTAGGAATTATATTTTTAAGGGAATAGTAAAAAAAATCCAAATCTTTCACAATTTTAAGAAAATGGCTGCAATAAATTGTTACTTGGCAATAATTTTTATCTGAATTTTATGTAAAATTTTATTAAGATAAGAAATTTTGTAATCAATTACGGTTACTTTAGTTTTAAACTGCTGAAAGCCTGAAACTTTGACCATTATTTATAAAATACTTCCAAAAAACAAGACTACGTCCGCATTATATTATTCAAGTATATTATGGCTTTCATAAACATAATTGGAAAAGTCGTTACTGATGCTCTTGTCCTTTTTGAAAAGTTATATTTTATTTTTATATGCTTGAACAAATTTCACTGTACTTTTATATTTCAGCTACTGGCATTAGCCCTGTTGAAGTACAAAAACAAGCTTAAAGAAAATTTCTAGCTTTCAATTCTTTGAGATCGGCTGATCAAGTACCAGAGGCAATGATCTACGCGCATTTTGTACTTTTTCTTGAGAAAAATCTCAATGGGCAAAAGAATTCCTTCACAAGCACAAGTCAAAAAATCTGACTTGTTTTCTATTAGCTTGTCTTTGTGTTTGTAATCCTGGAAAATTTCTTAGCTTTCTTTTAACTAGAGATTTTATGTACCAAGTTTTATGTTCTTGCACTTCTCTAAATTATAAAATCTATGACCTTGTCTACTGATAATTTATCTCCTTTTGTCTTCGTGTAAAACGAAGGTGAAATGAAGAGCGAAGAACAAGCTTGTCGTCTTGTAGCGACCCGACTTTTCGGACCGTTACTTTTTATGAACTTTTATCTTTAAAACCCAGTTCTCAAAATTTCAGATAAATTTTTTTTTTTGAAAACTTGCTTCTTAAAACAATATACAAATGTGTTTGCTAATAGTAATACTTAATTTAAAGCTACATTTTTTTTTCTAGTTTCGCAAGACTTTATCTTGGTATTAATTATTTAGAATATTAAGCAATAGTAAAGCTTTTGAAAAATACTTATAAGAAGGTAGCTTGTATATGAAAGTTCTAAAACGACGAAAAATCCTATACGTAGTATTTATTTGGTACATACCAATATTATAATCATTTAAATTGAAGGCAAATATTAAGCTTCAAAAGAGCTTTAAAGACTATTAGCAAAATAATCAAAACTTCTTTAAAGATCATAGAAAATTATCTTTCAAATATTAGCGGAAGACTTTTGTGCGGTATGCCCAAACTTCCCCCGCCTGCGCACTCATCACTGCTGCCTATCCAATCCATCATTAAATCATGGTGCAGGTTTCGTACCTACAGCACGAACAACTTGAATGAGCTTGACGCTCAGTGAGTACAAACTTAATTCTCACAAAATATATATCATGAATGAATGTCCAGTTATGCTTCATTATGAATACTTTACTGAAAATATTTTCTTCTAGTGGGATCCCCTTTTGTGTACGTACCGAGTGCGCGCGACTAGTGGAAAGCTGAGGTTCGCGAAGTCCTCAACTACCACAGTCATAAAACTTTCGTTCATTAAACCTCACCTGAGTGGAGGGTGGTACGACACCTTAATCTTTAAAAACATATTAGCCTCATCTTTACATTTAGTGAGCATGATAAATTGTAATGCTCATGAATATGCTTATATAATAAAGCAACATGATAGAGGCACTGATTTCCATTTCTTTAAACATCATCATCACTTGAAATATGTGCCAATCTATTTTAAAACTTAGCACATACAATATTATCATTCTATAAACAAAACTCATTAAAATATGCTTAACTTATAAACATATAAACACATAAATCACATAACTTCAAAGCATAGCAAATTGGGAAACATAACACATCATCATGACATAGTTTTATCTTTTGAAAACTATTCGTTGCTGTAGGTGAGATTTGTACTCACCTGGTGTCCTTGCAATATAAGTAATTTCCTCGCCTAATGCTCATAACCATACGTATCTCCTGGTTAGATTACGTGAGCAACGTGTGATTAGAAACTATGTTAATCACGCATTCACTAACTATTTAGCTTTCTTTTTAATTGAGCTATTGCTATTCTTAGCACTCAATAATACACTTGAAATTGATTAATCACTTTTAAATTTATCAATTATCATGGTCTCGTATCAATAAATTAATTTATTCCATTAATCTCTAAAATAAACTTTTTGAGTCTAAATTAATTGATTATCAAGAAATCAATTAATTGCATCATAGAAATTATTAATTGAAATTAATTATCAATCAATATATTTCCTCAACTATGCTTAATCTTTTTAGATTAGTTAATGACTAATCTCTGATTAACTTTAAAGTAATTAATTAATTATTAAATAATTAATTAATTTACCAAATAATCTTGGTTTTGTTAATTTATCCGAATATGATAAATTTTTCACATTTATCATATTTGGTCATTGTAACTAATCACAAGAATAATTATCCTTATAATAAATAATTCTTGATCTAGGCATTAAATTAATTCATTTATATAATTTAATTATCAAGTTATATAAATTTGGTTTCTACTTGATCATATAGCATTGCTTAGGTCCTTTTACTTTTAAAAGTAATAGGTTGGACCTTTAAGCCAATTTGCACATTTAGCTAACTACCTTTGAAAAAATTTATGCTCATAAAGTTTACTAATCTTAATTTTCAGCCCACTAACTATTTTTAGTTGGGTATTAATCCAACATAGTCCATTTTCTATATTTGGGACTTAGATGACCCAAACATTCATGTATGTAGAAAAGTCTATTTTTAAACTCTTTGAACTTAAAATGTTCATTTGTAACTTTGATGAACTCTAAATACATTATAGTATTGCTAACATTTAACTAATTTTTCATTTGGTTCATTAAAACATTAATTTGATTTTTGGATACTTTGTCATAAAAATATCAAAGTGATCAAAATACCCTTAGAGGGAAAATAATAGACTTTCACCAATGATAATTTTCAAGGCTTTGAAAATCACTAAATTCTGCCTTTTCAGCCAAAATCTGACGTTTTACAGATTGGTCCCTGTATTTTCTGAAATTTGCACTTTTTGCCCAAAATATAAAATATTTGACATTTTTACCCCATATCAGATTTAAAAGATATTTTACCATATTACTTTATTCACTGAGATAAATATTTTTCTCTTCTTGGTGCAAATCTAATTCAAACATATTCACCTCTTAATACCTAGTTCAAGTTAAGAGTAATTTAGGTATATTGTGAGTATAACTTTTTCTAGTTACCAAATCTAGAGTTGCCGTCCAAAAGAAAGTTTCTGCATTTTTCATTTTCTAAAACTTTCTAGTTTAAGTCTATGCCCAGATCTAATTGCATCTTTGACTTTTGTTAGAGGCCTTATATTTCTCTTAACTTATTTATTTTTTCTAAATAAGTTATGGAAAAACTTTGTGAATAAAAGTTGTTTGTTATTTTATTTTCTACAACTTTTCTTTTATAGTAAAAACTTAATTCTGCTTTTAAATTATCCGTATCTATGGATTACTTGCAAAAGGTCTAAAATTAGTCTTTTAAACACCATTTTCCTTTTGGTCATGTTCTTTATTTTAATTAATCATATATACTTAAATAAATTTACAAACATATATGTCTTAAATATGATGTAGACATATAATATAATCATAACAAAGTATTTTCATTATATGCCATACTTATTTCAACTAAGAAAAATAAGTAAAAACTTCACATAGTTACCACGTATTTGGTAAGTTCTTCTTCTACCATATTTATAATTAAACATTAACTTGTGAATCAAATAAACAAGGTGGACACAAATACTATTAAGCATGTGCCCAAAACACTTTTTCACATAGGATAATATTTTAATTAATAGAATAGCAAATGAACTAGCAAAAGAAAACAATGTCCATGTTAAACTTTATTCAACATATAATAAACTTAAGCCACTATTTTAACTTATAGAATAAATTATTTGAAACTACTAAACAAAAGGTAGTCATAAAATATTCCAAATATCATCACATTCTCACATTTATTTTCTTTTACCCTTAGCATTTTCTAAAGTTAAATGTTATCTAAACTAAGCTTCTCAAATTAATAAGCCATGAGAACCAAAGTTTTGTTTAATACCTCTTTCTCAAGCTTTTTGTTAAAAAATCATTTTCCTTGATCTTCACCACTAACTTGAAGATGAACACATCAAAAAGAGAATGTAAATTAGTACATCAAACTAGCTAGGAAAATAAAAATAAAAATAATCATGTATGTCAAGAGCATAACTTACCAAATATTTAGCTCTTTCTTGTCTTGACTTTATTTCAAGAATACATTTGGATTTAAGGAAGTTTTAGAGGAGGGTTTTGTGAGGGTTTCTTTTCAAAAAAATGAAGAGAGAAAGAGAGAGGTATTAGGTACGGTTGTAGAAGAAGAGAGGAAAAATATTACATTGAATGGCAACTTGGGTTCTTATACAAGACTAAAAGACTAGAACCTAGTTGATATGCTTAAAACAAATCCTAACTCTCATTCATTGAGAGAACTACGGTTGGCTTGGCATGAGAAAAGTTGAGTGTGAAATGGCACTCAACAAATAAGAGCTAAAATTAGCTTACTATTTCTTTTTAATTTCTTTCATTCATAATTTCTTTTTGTCCTTATTTTTAGTTTTCAATAAGCATTACACCACTTAAAAATCGGTTGAGTGTGGAAGAGTAAAAATATGCTCTTTCAAGAAAATAAATCAAGCATAAACCGGTTGAGTGTGGAAGAGTAAAAATATGTTCTTTCAAGAAAATAAATCAAGCATAAAGGACAATTCTCTTACACACAATCATGACTTTCTATCAATAAAAAAATATTAAAGTTTTACTTGTTCAATGCTAGGTTCGGATGGGAAGTAGAATTGGCTTTGCATACTTGTTGTCTAATACTATAAGACATAAAAAAATTAGTATTGACATGACCACTCTCTTACACATTGTCATAGTTCTCATCATTTAATACCTTTTACTCAATAAAATAAATAAATAAACAATTGCTTGTATAGTCCCGTATATATACAATATATATATATATATATATTATTAAAATAAAGGCATGTGGCATGACCTATTAGAATAAGTTTGACTTGGGTTCAATTGTACACGTATAAAATTATAAGTACATTTTCATTACTTAGGATTAGGTGAAACACATGTACATTAATTATGTACTATGCCACCTAAATCAAGTTTCATGAGATTAAATCTCATGATACTATTCATCTAATTTAGATTTAAATAATCCTTATGCATATAGGTTAATTATTATATATATATATATTATCTAATTAAACTTTCAAATACACAATTTGTTAATTATGTATTTTAACTTATTTGAAATTTTAGTCTCCATGGTACTACAATATTATTGAATATTATCAATAATTATTGTATCATACCATATATCACTAGACACAACTTTTCTATTTAACTTTACTTAATGAATTGGATAAATTAATCCAATTATTAAATTTATGAAATTAAACTAGACAAAATTGGGTCATTACACGTCTTTTCCGTTCCTTTCACTTATTAGATGGAAAACATGACAATGAAAAATTTTAGGTCCTTGTCTTGATAAATTATGGTTGGATCGAACGCAATTCAAGTTATAATAATTTTCATCTTCTATTATGCACGCGGTCGCATGAGGTTAGACGAACACTTTCTCTCTAAAATTGTGGATAGTTTTCAAGGCTTGCGCGACGGCTCTGTTCTTTGGTCATGCCCATTAAATTTGCCTCGTGTACGTGATATTCTTCTTCATACTCTTGGATTTTATTACTCCTCTAAATGTCAACGATGCGTGTTTCATATCATAATAATGTTGAGCACCACTTGGTTCTTAACACCAAAATCACAGCATCAAATCGTCAAGAATTGTCTATTATACAAGACCAAAGCATATAAATAAAACACAAACTAGTTGACTCAAATGGCCAAACTAGTAAACACTCACAAAACACTAATATCTTCTAGCTCAGTGCCTTACTCGGCTATTATGCCTTAACTTTGGCTTTTTGTTGATGTACAAAGGAATAAATGAAGCATTCCTATTTATGGGCATAAGTGAAGGGGTCTTTTGGGCATTAAAAAATAAAAATAAAAGCTTGCCAAGCAAGTTGCAAAGGTTGCACAGCCAACGTACTCTAGATGCTATAGCTAGACTTTTGTTACATATTAATAATTTATGCTCTAATTATATTACTTTTTTATTAATTTGTACTCATATTTAGAAATTAAGAAAGCATATCACTTGGAGCATAAATTATTATTAAGTGACATTTATAAATTATTTTTCTTGCATTCATTTTTTTTTTCAGTTGTTACATACATCTATTAGTGGGCTTATTCTTGGCAAATTGGTGTGTCAATGTCAAAATTTAACAGTTATACTCCAATTTAATGTTATTTTTTATATCAAATTTGACAAATGCTAAACTTAAAGTCAAATCTGAACATGACCTGCGAGGTTGCAAAGATCATATTCAATTAAATTGGTTGGTGTAAATTACAAATTTTACAATAATACAAAGATGGATAAAACTTAAAAAAGACACACTGTAATATACGCCTTATTTCTTATAATTACGTCAGGTCAACTATATATATGAAACTAAATGAAAACTACATTAATAGTAATAGTAATCAATTTGTTTGGTTTTGATGTGAAAGAGAAGAGAGTTCACATATTTATTAACAAGTGGCATTATGTTAATGCTATATTTGGTCAGAACAAGTTAACAATAGAGCTCAGATTATCGCCATATATATTAGGTTGATCACTATTATCAAGTTGACCAAAACGGACAACATTTAGGTTCACACCGTAATTCGGTTGTAATTTAGTAATGAAACGAGAATAGAAATATGTAGTCTGTTTAACTGTCTTTATAGCTATCTCTTTTAATATATGCCAACTTATCTATTTTCACTTAATATATATTTTTAAAAAAACTCAAATAATAATTAAAAATATGAGAGGAGACATCCAAAATGACAGCCAAATGGGCAATAAATATTTTTTTCATGAAACGATAGCTACGTGATAGTAATCAATCTGTTTGGTTTGGTATAAAAGAGGAGTACATATATTTATTAACAAGTGGCATTAGGTTAATGCTATGTTTGGTCAGAACAAGTTAATAATAGGGCTCAGATTATTGTCATATTTATCAAGTTGATCAAAATGGACAACTTTAGGTTCAGGCCATAATTACGTCAGGTCGGTTGTAATTTAGTAATGAAACGATAGCTACGTGATAGCAAATCAATTTGTTAGGTTTGGTGCACAAGAGAAGAGTTCATATATTTATTAACTAGTGGCATTAGATAAAGCTATATTTGGTCATGATAAGTTTAAATACATTTAATTAGATTGTCAGATCTCAAATCTTTTCTATATTTAAATCCAAATTGTCTACTAATTAGCGTCCACAACAAGAGGGCTTCAATTATTAATAGGAAATAGAAGGTGCATTGTATTGATCATCACTACCAAAATCAGCGACCATAGATTTTAATCACTTTCAGAACTCTTTATTGCTTTCTTTCAAGCCAAACATGGCAGAAGGAATCCTCTTCTCCGTTGCAGAACTGATGATTGAGACGTTGGGTTCCGCGGCGGTGAAAGAGATCGGATTGCTCTGGGGTGTCGACGACGACTTTAAGAAACTTCAAAGGACGCTTTCGACTATCAAAGCTGTCCTTCTTGATGCCGAGAAGAAGAAGGCTCACAACAACCAGATCAAAGACTGGCTCGAGAGGCTTGAGGACGTCGTCGCCGAGGCTGATGTTCTGCTGGATGAAGTCGCAACTGAGGGTTTGCGTCGTCAAGTGATGCCGGGGAAGAACAGGATGTCGAAGGAGGTACGCACTTTCTTTTCGAGCTCCAACCAAGTTGTTTTTCGGGCCAAGATGGCTCACAGAGTGAAAGACATTAGGGAGACACTAGATGAGATTGCGGCTGATAGAGCGCAGTTGCATCTTGAGGTGTCTAGTGAAGAGGCCAAAGCTATAAGCAGAGTGAGGGAGACTCACTCGTTCATAGTTGAGGGCGATGTTGTCGGGAGGGTCGAGGATAAAGTGGTGGTCTTGAAACTCTTGTTGAATCCTGAAAACGGGATTCATGATCAAGAGAGTGTGTCGGTCCTTCCCATCGTTGGCATGGGAGGACTTGGAAAAACGACGCTTGCTCAGCTCGTTTTCAACGATGAAAGAGTCAAAGTACACTTTGACTTAATAATTTGGGTGTGCGTCTCTGATGATTTTGATGAACATTTACTCTTAAGAAAGATTGTTAAAACTATATGTAATGAAACTGCCGTAGAAAACCTTGAGACCAAGGAACAATTACAAACAAAACTGCGGAGGGAAATGAGCGAAAAACGATATCTTCTCGTGCTTGATGATGTCTGGAATGAAGACCATCACAAGTGGAAAAAGTTATACGACTTGTTAACAAACTGCGGAGAGTTTGGGAGTTGGATAATTTTGACCACTCGCAGCAAAAAGGTTGCAGAGGTCATGGGCACCTTGCCACCACATTGTTTGGGGGTTTTAGGTTCAGAAGACTCTTGGTCTCTTTTTAAGAAAAGGGCTTTTGGGAACAGACAATTAGAGCCAACTAACTCCGCCACTAATGTGGACATCGCAGAGAAGATCATGAAAAAATTATGTGGCGGAGTTCCGCTTGCACTAAGTATGATAGGAAGCATGTTGTACTTTAGCGACCCCGAAAAGGATTGGCCATCCTTCCTTGAAAAGGATCTCTCAGATGTTATGCCTCAGGAAGAAAATCACATCATGAACACCCTTCGTTTGAGTTATGATTATCTCCCCCCACATTTGAAACGTTGCTTTGTCTTTTGCAGTTTGTTTCCCAAGGATCATAAGATTGAAATCAAAACGCTAATAAGGCTTTGGATGGCACAGGGACTTATTACGTCGTCAAAACAAAGCCAAGATGATCTGGAAGATATAGGTCATACATACTTTATGGACTTGTATTGTAGATCCTTCTTTCAAGAAGTTGAGGGAGATGAAGTGAACAAGGTAAAAACATGCAAAATGCATGACCTCGTTCACGATCTTGCTGTAGAAGTAGCCGGAAAGAAGTATGCAACGCTAGCTTCTAATGAAGAAAGTATTAGTGCAAGAGTTCATCACTTATCCTTCAGTTTTGATTTATATTTTCTAAAGGATATACCGATTTCGTTGCCTCAAGCGAAAGGTCTTCGAACAATTCTTTTTCCTATTAGATTCGATTGGCACACAATGGAAGGAGATATTTACGGAGGGATTTTGTAATGCCCCTTAAAATAATAATAATAATAATAAATAAATAAATAAATAAATAAATAAATAGGACTAATTAGGATGCTTAGTTGGTTATATAAGATATTTGCTTAAAGACTTAAATTAATATTTTTATGCAATAGTAAATTTAATTGAAAGTTAATGTAATTCAAGTGTTTTTGCAGTGTAGGGCGCGATATCCAATGCCGAAGAATTGATGTGTAAGGACCATTTATAAGAATAAAAAAAAAGAAGAAAATGAATTAGTAATTAATAGTAATAATAATCATAATAAAGCATGTTACTTGTCTAAAATTATATAGTTTTGACTATGTGATAGTTATAATTAGTATATCTCATGCTTTATTTGTGCATATTATTATATTATTTGGTATAATTATAGTAATATGTCTTTTATAAGTTTAAAAAAAAAAAAAAAAAAAAAAGGGCCAACGAAGATGTTTAAAAAAAAAAAAAAAAAAAAAAAAAAAACAAACTCACGTCAAAACCATTTCCAAGCCCAAGCCCAAAGCCCAATAAGTCCAAGCCCATTTTTTTTTAAAGCCCAAGTTCAGCCCATGAATCAAGCCTATATATCCCTTCATTTTTCCTTCTTGATGATGCATAATCGCCGACTAACAAAAAAAAAAAAAAAACGAAAGAGAGGAAGAGTGAACGAAAAAGAAGCAGAGAGATAGAAAAAGAGAAACAATCGGCAAACTAAGATTGAAAACCCCTCTTCTTTCTAAATTCAATCCTTTCTTCAATTAGAAGCCTTCGATCAGTGAATTCAGTTTAGGTAAGTTCAAACTCTCTTTAAATTACTTTGTGCGGGGAAAATTAGGTTTTAATATCAAACCCTAAATTGGCCTAATTGAATTTTCCTTTAGCTTTTGGAGTGAAAGTAATGTTTTAATTATGTTTTATGTTTAGTTTACTATATATAAAGCTTAAAATTAAGTGATTAGGGTTTTGCCCTAATATTTGTCTATGATTAGAACTTTATAAAAATAGTCATTGTTTTGTATATTTAGACTTGTAAAATGGATTATTTCTTGGCATGTGTTATGAAAAGTTGAGATTGCTAGGTAAAAATAAAATAACATAAAATACAATAATAATGTCGTAAAAATTTCAAGTAAGATTATTTTTCCAATACTGGTGTTATAATTAAATTCTAACGTTATAAAAACGAATTGTCTGGTATTGTAAAGTTGACAAGTACATCAATTGCTTGGGCAAGGATATCGATCCTCTACACTAGCCTGTTGATCACTAAGAGGTAAGTAGAAATCTTACTTTTTCAAAACCATCACAGGAAGCAATAATATATGTTATGTGCTCTATGTGCTTGAATGAACTACGTGATAGACTGTGTGAATCTTACTATGTTATGTGGTTCATGAATATGGTTTTAAAATAGAAAAAGAAAGGTTATTGTACTCTTGTTTTGACACCTAAGATATGAGTATCAGTTTTGGTTTGATATCTGGGTAGGCAAGGGACGCGGGGGACCGGCGGAGCCAATTATGGTGGTCAAATCCCTTGAGGTGTAAAAGCCAAGACAGGGTAGCCACAATTCTTGTAAAGGGAAGGTGAATTCCTCTTGGCATGAGGTTTCTAAGAGGGATGAACTTTCATAAATTCTGGCCAGTACAGAACAGGTTCCGAAAACTCACGGCCTATCGGATGTTAAGCTGAGATTTATACTTAAATGGGGCCCAAATAATTGATGAAAAGATTGATGTTTTATCCTAAGAAAATGAGTACAATAACCAAAAATGAATCTTTTATGTGTTTTATTATTTTCTAAAATGAAAGTTTCTACTTACTGAGCGTTAGCTCATATAGTTTCTTGTGATGCAGATAATGAATCTCTTGAGCAGTAGGAGTTGGTTGAAATTGCCGCCCGTTTGCCTTCAGAATGTTCATATGCCAAGAAAGGAAGATCGTGTAGTATAATTTTTGAGAATCTAGTTATATTATGCTGTGTGTATGCTGTTTTAAGTAGAATATGGTTTGAGATTTACTTACTTTTGTTTTGTAAAATATGCAGCTTTATATTTTTGGTACTTTTTACACAGCTTAAATAGGTCTGCTTCCGCTTGTTGTATTATGTTTATAAGAATGACATGAATGAAATTAGCGCTCATTTGCTTAACTAGATAGATTATAACGTTAAATACGTGGTTAAGTACGTGGGTGCCACAGATTTATAAGGCAATCGTTCGAAAATTTGTATTCCTACGGCTCTTAGATCTACGATATTTTGGCATTAGAAAATTGCCAAGTTCTATTGGTAAGTTGAAGCTCTTGAGGTATCTAGATCTATCTGGAAATTGCTTTGAAACATTGCCCACTTCTATCACCAAGCTCGTCAATTTGCAGACCTTGAAGCTGAATGAGAACTATCTCCTCCGAAAACTACCGAGAGATGTTGAGAAACTAGTCAAGCTTCGACATCTGGAATTATATGAATGTTATTCGTTAACTCTTTATCCAAGAGGACTAAGCCAATTAACCAATCTTCAAACATTGTCCCACTTTGTAGTGACCAAGGACCAGCGGAGCAGTGCGTTAGATGTTTTGATGAGACTCAACAACCTGAGAGGACAGCTTGCGATTAAGGGGCTAAGAGACGGGATAGAAACTGAGGGTGCAAATTTAAAAGGAAAGGAACATCTCCATTCTTTATATTTAGAATGGAATTTGTCCGAAGTTTGGGAACGTATCGTTTTATACCCATCGAGGGCTTGCCCAAGCACTGAACAAGAACGGGAAAAGGAGCTAAAAGGCTTGCAGCCGCACCCAAATCTTAAAGTACTAACTATAGACGGGTATTACGGAGCCACGTTATCGAATTGGCTTTCTTCGCTCACAAATCTGGTGGAGCTTAAGTTAGTTTCATGCGTCAAATGCCGCAAATTGCCATCACTGGATAAACTCCATTCTCTTAGAAAGATAGAGCTAGATAACTTAACGTTTTTGGAGTATATAACCACCGACGTCAATGGTGATAGCTACTTGACGACAACAGCCTCTCCAGCAGTACCAACTCCAACTCTGCCATCTTTACGACAACTCAGACTAACCAACTTGCCCGAATTCATTGGGTGGGAGAGGTCAAATCTCTACTTTCCTTGTCTTACTATGTTAGCCATAGTTGATTGCCCAAAACTATCGTGGTCGTCGATGCCGACTTATCCACATACTTGCAAGCTTGACGTCATTTGAAAAAACAAGATCGTCAACGAGTGCCTCACAAATGCAAATCTCGGAGGAAACATGACAACAAAACCGGAGGAAGCGTCGTCAAATTTTTCTGCAATTTCCATTGTCTCTCCACCTCTATGCAAGTTGAGGCTCTTAAAACTCCATGGTAGAGATGAGAGATATATAGATCTACAGGCATATTTGGATGAAGGCCTTTCTTCTCTATTTCATCCCACAGTTTATGGTTTTCCTGTACTGAAGTGTCTCTCTTCAGGCATATTTGTAAGTAGATCGTTTCTTCTACCTTTTTAATATAAGTTTTTATTTATGTTTTTATTATACCCATATTCTGCAATCTTCTTAATCTCAACCTTTATTTTTTTTTTTTTTTGCACAAAAGATTCTTTCGCACAGTAATGCCCTGTCAGCGATTTACTCCTTCAAATTAACCTTTTCACAATGTGAACCCCACTTTGACGATCCATGTACAAATTATTTTTCTCTCACTTTAATCATAATCTTTCTGCCAACTTTTTAGATTTGTGGTCTTCTTAATACTTTTTTTTTTTTTTAATTATTTGGTGCATGTACGTTATCAAAAGGAGGATATATACATACACTAAATTACATAAGATCATTAATAATAGCTAATGAAGAATTAAAATACAAAAACAAAAAACAAATCTCAAAATAAGCTACTGAGAAATGTGTTGTTGTTTCAGAATATTCTACTTTACCATCAGGGCTTTGGTTCAACACTCTCAGCAGGGGCGTGATTGCCATCATGTTTTGAAATATCAATTCGAGTTCAGACGCAGAAATAAACTTACCGGTGGGTCTCACCCACATGGGGCCAACTCCATGTAAGTGTTGAGCCGAAATTAATGCATTTCTCACTAAGAAAGGCAGGAGCAGTGTTTGGATTGAATGTGATTTAACCTACTCGTATATATTTCCTCTCTTTTATTTTTGCAAATAAACTTTTCTATAGAGATTGATCTTCTAAATCATTTTTTTTCCTTTATTAGTAGATCGTAAAAGCAAAGGAAATGCTCTCAGATCTTCAAACTCGCTCCAGTTTCTTCGCCAATGAGAGCGACAATGCTGGTAAGAGAAGAGATAATCATCAAATAAACAAACTTCCTAGAGTTAGATAATTCTTCTGTATTCTTGTCTATTGATGTCAACAAAATGAATTTGAATAGGATAGTATGATCTTTTAGATTACTCATGAAGGTATTAAAATTTATGTTTGGGTCAAACGTATAGTGAAGAAGGTTCCATAAGTCCTTTCTTCAAGTTTGTACACAAGTCCAACACATCTAATGATTGATGACAATAGTATATGTTCTTCGCTTTTTTCATTGAATCGTTTTCTTTCCGTAATCCTAAACAAAAAAACAAAAACAAAAAGTAATTTCGGTGCTCATCTATTCTAAAATTCATGATAATGTTTATGTTTCTGCTCTTTGACTGTCCAAGAAATCAAAGCAACTAGAGGTTGAGTACATTTTTTTTTTTTTTAAATATGTGATATTCCCATTTTTCTTTTTGTCCTAGGCTGCATTCATTTTGGTTTCTGATCTTCGCGAAGTTAATCGTTTTAACACTCAAGCATTAAATACTATTAGTACATTTAATGTTAGCATGTTATTTTTGGTAAAAAGAATATATTTGTTTATGCTAATTGTTTGTTTGATTTAGTTTATGAGCTTTTGGCATCAATCTCGGAGCAAGATTTTGACGTTTTGAAGATTCTGGCAAGATGTTCCAGACAATGTTTCATCTGGATTTTGTGAATTTTGTTAAAATCTCTAAGATACAGTTTGGCATTAATTCTGTTAAAGATTGCAGAATATATTTAACTTTATGGAGATTATATTTAGTCAGATTTTCACCTACAAAATGCCACGAGACGCTTGGTGACACACAAGAAAGGAAATGAATAACAACTTATTAGATGACCTTTTCTTTTGCAATTTTTGAGGGTTTTTTTGCGTGAGTTTTGTTCTTTTTGCAAGGGTTTCATTGTTGTAATGGTTATGTGAACTTGAGAGTTTATTTGTAGAGAGTTTATTTTTGTATTTTGTGAGAATATTGAGTGAATTGGTGAAAAACAGTCTTGGGATAGGTTCATGTGGAAACGATGGAATCTTGAACACAAGGGGATTGTGTGTTGACGTTTATGAAGGGGAGATGAAGGAAACAACAAAGGATTAAGGAGGGAGTCCTTCAAGTATAAGACTGGTTGTACTCGTTTCTAAAATAGTGAACATATTTCATCATCTGGGCGTGGCCCCGCGGACATAGGCTTTGCCGAACCGCGTTACCAATTCTGGTGTCTCTTTACTTTCTGTATTTTATTTACAATTTGCACAATCATCTCTAATTAATTCACTTGTTTTTCTCTTGACGTAGAACACTGTGTAAATCAAACGTGAGGAACACCTGCATATTAGTAACTTTTTCAAACACTCTTATTCTGTGGAATTCAAATCTTTGCGGTAAACCAAAAAGAGTGTGCGGGTATCTACCTCTAAGCGGCACAATCAAGGAATTAATTACACCCGAGTTTCACGCTACTTGTTTCATTACTGCCCCTTCATGACTAGCTATGACATTAATAAACGGTTGGAACTTTTGAAATATTTAACTTTCGTTGTTCATCTTCTTTCTTTCAACGTCTCATGGGGTTCCCCAATGCTATCAAAATAATTGGCTTCATCAAGTTCTAGGCTTTTTTTCCTATCCCGATATAGAGTTTCCCAAGGGAACTCAATTAGCGGTAATATTGACGGAACGTAAATTAAACTTTCCTATCGTTGTATTTGCTAGGTCTATGAGTTTAATGTCATTTGATCTCAATTGTAGTATTTGATTGTGCAGACATCTCAGTTTTTATTTTTCAAATCAATTTTGGGAGTGGCTGGCTAGCAAATGGTAGTGTGGCTTTATTAGGTGCCGACATAGTCGGATATACTAAAGCCACCATGATGCTACTTCCGCCGCGCCTTTCATTCAATAAAAACTTCCAGAGTGGTGTAGGAGATTAGTGTCATTTTATTAGTTTTATTGTCGTTTTTAATCTATTAGTTTATTTGTCATTTTGCTCATTCTCTTTTTTATTTGGCCTAAATTTTAAAAGCTAGTTTAGTTTATTACTAGGTAGCTTTTGCAATCAAACATTGAGAATTATATAACAAAAGCTCACTTTATTCCTTTAGACATGGATTTGACTTGATTTTATCTTATTCTGCTGTGTCAGTACATAGCGGAATAATTCAATAAAATGACACTAATCTCCACAATCACAAAGGCTCTCTTGTTCTTGTTCCATTTTATTATTATTCTGTAAATTTACAGTCATATAGTCTCTCATACATATTCCAGATATCTAGCCTCAGCATTATTTTCAGACCTTCTAAAACACATTTTATGAGCCTTTCCTTATCAGTACATACATATATTAATTTAAGAAACTTTTCCTCTTCTTGTCCACTATAAATTAGAAAAGGTCTGGTAAGTCCAGAATATCATTTAGTAAGTCTCCAATTTATTTCCATAATTTTATGACGACGAGCGAAGGGGCATTTTTGGGTAAAATGGCAGAAGCAGAAATTGCTTGAGAGTTTTAAAAAGAAAGAAACTGCGGCGGTAAATTAAAAACCAGATCTATAAACCAGCAAGAGCAAGGAGATAAGATGGTCCAATGTTGTATAACTGTATATAACATGTCTCAAGCTATTCTAAACTCTTATTTTACAAAAATAAATTATCAAATATGAGCCAGTAACGGGCAAAAACATGCAATTTTTTGAGTGCTTTTGGGCGTGAGTTTTCTTCTCTCTACAGTGGTTTCACTATTGTAATGGTTAAGTGAGCTTGAGAGTTAATTTGTAGAGAGTTTATTTGTGTATTTCGTGATAATATTAAGTGAATTGGTGAAAATGAGTCCCGGCAGAGGTTCTTATAGAAATGAGGGGATCTTGTGATGACATTCACGGAGAGGAGACGGAGGAAAACGACGGACGGAGTAAAGATGGAGCCCTTAAGTGTAAGACTGGATGTAAGCGATTAAAAATAATGAACATCTTTTCGACGTAGGCCTTGCCGAACCGCGTTACCAATTCTAGTATCTCTTTACTTTCTGCATTTTATTTACAATTTGTACGTTCATCTCTAATTTAGTTAATTAATTCTCTGGTGTTCCTGCCTGACGTATAACAGTATAGATCACCCATCAGGAAGACCTACACAGATTAGTTGCTTTTTTAAATACTCTTATATTGTAAGATTCAAATATTTGCTGTAAACCAAACGGAGTGTGGGGGTATTTACCTCTCAGTGGCGCAATCAAGGAATTAATTACACCTGAGCTTCGCCCTACTTGTTTCATTACTGCCACTTTAGGACTAGCTATGACATTTGAAGCTGAGTCGACAGATTGTCATCACTATTAGGACGAATAAAAGGTTGGATCTTTTGTGATGATTCAACTTTTGTTGCTCATCTTCTCTCTTCAAAGTCTCATGAGGTTCCCCGGTGCTATCAAATAATTAGCTAGATCAAACTAATATAGAGTTTCTCAAGGAAACTCAACTAGCTGTGATGTTGATGGATGATAGGCGAAATGCGCAACGCAAGTGCACGTGCCGTTCAAGTAATAAAGGGTTTTTGAGTAAGGGATTGTCGTTCCCACGAGGACTTGTATTGATTACCGATTTACTAAATCTATATCACTATTTGAAGGAATTATAAGTTGAAATATTGCGGGAAAAGAAAGAAATTGCAGAAAATAAATGAAAGGTAGTGCAATGGTAGAAGAATCTAAGGCATCTGATTTCACCTCACCAGGCTATGAACGTTTGCTAAACCTAACCAATTGACAAATTATTGCATCTTGAAGAAGACAACTCACGAATTTGACTATTTATTTCTCTCGAACATAAACAATCCTAAGTCTAATAAACTAATCTCGTCTCTCGAATCTCTGATTATGTTTATTAAACCAGCTTTAAACACAAGAGTTCACATGTCACATAAAAGCAATTACTATCTCTAGCCAATCAAACAATTATGTTGTCTAATTATTGAGCAACAAATTCATTCTCATCTCTCGATTTTTGAACGAAATACATAGATTCAATCATAAGGTGCGCAAACTCATGAAAGCATTAAGAACTTAAATAAACAATCAACAAGAATTGCAATAACACATCAATTGATTAAAATAGGAAAGCAAACAATTCACAGCATTGGTTAGGCTACATCGTAGCCTTAGCTAAAGAAATTTAGAATATAATCAAACACAAACTAAACAGATAAATATGAGAGTTCATGTTGAAAAGAATGAGAAAGAATGAAAAACTCGGGATCTTGGCGGTGAATGATTGCTCCGTCGCTCGATTTCGCCAAAATCTCCTTCCTCTAGCCTTGGAATTGCTCTCTTAGCCTCCTTCTCTGTCTTCTTTTTCAGTTTTCGAGTACCCTTTATAATTTTAGGGTTCATGGAAGGAAATTTGGAAATTTTCGGGCTATTTCGGGTCTTTTCGGAGTTGTACGGCCCAATTTGGTGGAGTAGCGCCGCGGCGCTACAGGTTTGGCGCCGCGGCGCTGCGATTTCTGGGCATCTGGGCGTGTTCTGGGCTCATTCTGGGCACCTGGGCACGCTGTAGCGCCGCGGCGCTGCATTTTGGGCGCTGCGGCGCTGCACTATGGCGCTGCGGCGCTGCACTATGGCGCTGCAAACACCCGAGACGGTGTCAATCTGCGCGCACTGATTTTCAAAATGGCGTATCTCCTTCGTTACTTATCCAAATCATGCATATGATACGCCGTTGGAAAGCTCTTTCGATGATCTTTAATTTGATATGCAATATGCTACATAAAACTTCCAGAAATCTTCATGTAATTCTGTCACAATGTGTAACCTTCTTTTTCCTCAACTCAGATTGCTCCGAATTTTCTTGTTTTTGTTCCATTTCCTCCCATTTGCTCCCAATGAACCTATATGTTAAATAAATCACCAATAAAGACAAAATCGTATTATTTTGATATAATTTAGGACTAAATGCATGCTTAAAAATGTATAAAATTATGATCCATCAAATACCCCCACACTTAGCTTTTGCTAGTCCTCGAGCAAAACACAAATCACTAGATTAAACCAATGAAGAGACATGACTCTCTAAATTCTTTAAACACGGTACTTAAGTTAGGATTCATTTATGGGTGCCTCAGTTCAACAACAACAACAACAATTATTTTGCAAAAGAAATGTAGACCAACTTGGAATGAAATCAAGCTCACAAAAGTTTTGAATCTTGAGTTACCTTCATGGTTTCTCTCGCCTCTAGTCTCTCGTGTGTGTGTTATTTAGCCAATCACTTTTAATCTTTTACCCCGGATCAATTTGTGCGGACAAAAATCAAATGATGTGTAATATAGATATTCATTGTCCCATAGGCTCGCCTTAGACTCTCTCTCTACTAATGTAGGTCACAATCACAACTACGGGTCAGTAGGTCTTTATGAGCTTGTAGTGTTAGGCCTAGGCTAAGGTATGTTTTGTGGATATAAGTGAGATCATTACCCTAAGCACATTAACCACCCTGATTTTCACTTTCTTCTCACCCATTGTCAAATTTTTTTTTTTGTTCACCAAAAGCTTTTTTTTTTCTTTTTTTTGTTCACCAAAAGCTTTTTTTTTTCTTTCCGAGTGTTACACTTTTTTTTTTTTTAGAGATTCCACACTCACAAGAAGATGCTTCGGTTCAGTGCTATTGGTTCCTCAAAGTTTCTCAACCTCTAACTTTTAGAGGTGGATGTGCTTAAGGTTTATGGTTTGAGACTTGGTTTTACTTTTAGGCTCGGCTCAAATTTGGTGACAATCAAATGAGGTATAATATCAATTACGGCTCAAATGTGTGACTAGGGATATGTTGTTATTATCGGGGTAGGCTGGAAAGGCTCAAACGTTCCAAAGATGGCCTACGTCTTTCCCGTAATCATGTGTGACCTAGGATTTCGCTTCAAGAAAGCTTTGGGGCAAGTTCTAGAACAATGTTGTCTACACGCATTTTCACCAAGGGTTTAGACTATTTGTTCATGGCTATGTGCTCAATGTGTGTAAGATAACTAGGAGTAAGATATACAATCAGGTTTCTCAGTCACCAAACAAGTGCAAAGACTGTCAAACACTCAAATCGGTCTTTTTTTTTTTTTTTTGAAATGGAAGTTGTTGTTTCATATCATCGGCTACATTCACCCAAAACAAAAGCACCAATGCAAAGAGAATGCATAACCTAGTAATGCAATTATTGAAACAAAAATAAAGAGAACAACCTAAGAAAATAATATAACCTAAACTAAACTAAAGTCCAAAGAAATTTCTACGCCCACACTTAAGCTATACATTGTCCCCAATGTCAAATAAAACAAGTGAGTGTAGAGATACTCCCTGGATGGGTACCGCCCATCTATGTTCTCGCAGTTGGACGGCGCCCTTTGATTGTTGTGGAGACGCTGATGTTGCTGCGCCTCCTCCTCTTTATTTTCTCAGCCACAGCTGTGACCCTCTCCTTAAGTTCATCCACCAATTGCTTGAACTTGCCATGCCTCTTCCGCTTCTTCTTCTGAATGGTAGGCAGGGTGGGATCCAGAGGTGGAGTTGCTTCAGTGTAAAATACCTTGTCCACCTCGGGGTGTCTTGTTGCTTTGAAAACCTTGAAGGTTTCCTCTTCTCCTTGTACGCGCAGCTTGAGCTCTCCTTTTTGGACGTCTATGAGAGCACGTCCAGTGGCTAAGAATGGTCGTCCCAAAATGATGGGAATGTTATGATCTTCAGCCATGTCGAGGACTACAAAGTCAACAGGGAATATGAATTTCCCCACCTTTATGAGCACGTCCTCTACAACCCCCCTCGGGTGTTTGATAGTTCGATCCGCCATTTGGAGAGTGATGGTAGTGGGCTTCACTTCTCCTAGCTCTAGCCGCTTGTAGATTGAGAGTGGCATTAAGTTGATGCTTGCTCCCAGGTCGCATAGCGCCTTCTCAAACACCGTGTCACCAAAGGCACAAGGCACGATAAAGGAACCCGGGTCCTTGAGCTTTGGTGGGAGCTTTCTTTGAATCACTGCGCTGCACTCTTCAGTAAGTGCAACGGTCTCGAATTCCTCTAGCTTCCTCTTCTTCGACAGGATCTCCTTCAGGAACTTGGCGTAGCTCGGCATATTCTCTAATGCCTCGGCGAAGGGGATGTTGATGTGAAGTTTCTTGAAAACATCCAAAAACTTCGCAAACTGCTTCTCGAGCTTGCCTTGTTTCAATCTCTGCGGGTAGGGGACTTTTGGCTGCGGTGGTGTCACTGTCTTGGGTGCCACTTCCTCAACTTCTTTCTTTACAGCGGGTTCTTCAATCTCTTGTGGCCTTGATGATTCTAGCACCTCTCTCTCTTGCAGCATCTTCCCCCCTCTCAATACTATCGCATTGCACTGCTCTTTCGGGTTAATCTCGGTGTTGCTCGGCAGTGTTCCTTGAGGTCTTGCGTTTTGAGCCATGGCAAGTTGGCTAATCTGAGCTTCCAAGCTTCTTATTTGTGCTGACTGGTTCTGAAGCACAGTCTTTATCTCGTCCATGAACTTGGTGGTGTGCTCCGCCATCCTACCGATCAAATCCTCCAAATGACTCGACTTATCTTGTAGTGGAAGTACTTGTTGCAGAGGTGCTTGATGTGCGAAATCGCAAGTGCACGATATCGTTTCAAGTAATAAAGTGATAAGTAGAGTGTCGATCCCACGAGGACTTGTGTACTAAGTACCAAACTACTCTAACCCTAACTCTAATTGAACAATGCAATGAAAGAGAACGAATATCTAATTAAAATAAGAAGAAACAATTAAAGAATGCAACAAAAATAAATATAAAGCAATGTAAAAGAACCTAGGGCTTTCGATTTCACCTAGACCAATTACTCGTATCCGTTAATTCAATCAATTGATCTTCTATTCCTATGATGATGGCAAATTCGCTAATTTACTAACCAATCTCTCTCGAGCATCGACTAGCCTAATACTAATATCAAATTTCATCTCTCGATCTCAAACATTAATACTAGATTGCATAACGAATGGGAATTCAAAGTACCACATAAGCGTATTAGCTATCTCTAACTTAATATCCTTCTTATGTTAATTTGATTAGAGAACGTTCCAATTATTATCTCTCGACCTCTAATTAAGAACCAATTAATCATGTATAATTTGATCAAGATCATACAAGCATTAAGAACAAATCAAACTAATCATCATATAATGGAATAAGAAACATCAATTGAATTGAAAATAACTTCTACATAGCAATAGGTCCGGCTACATCGTAGCCCTAGAAAGCAAATTTAGAAAAAAGAAAAGCAAAGGAGAAAGAAAGAACTCTTGATGGCTCGGAACGACTCCATCGCGAGAACGCCCTTCGTCTCGCCTCCAATACGCTCTAAACTGAAAGGAAGAATGCTTTTTCGAGTTCTAAGTGTCTTATTTATAGTTTTAGGTCAAATTAGGGTAATTTGGGCCTTTTCGGAGTGTTTTCGCAACTTCACGGGTCATCTTTTCGAAGTAGCGCCGCGGCGCTACTTTGTGGGCGCTGCGGCGCTGCGATTTTGCGGGTCTCCGTCACTCTGCGCGCACTGATTTTTGAAATACCATATCTCCTTCGTTACTTATCGAAATCACGCGTATGATACGTCGTTGGAAAGCTCTTTCGAAGATTTTTAATTTGATATGCATTTTACCGCACAAAACGTCAAGAAATATTCGTGTAGTTTTGTCACAAAGTGAAGTCTTCGTTTTCTTCAACTCAAATTGCTCCGAATTTTCTTGTTTTTATTCCATTTGCTCTCATTGCTCCCAATTAACCTACATATCATTGAAAGAATCAATAAAGACTAAAATGATAGTGTTTTGACATTAATTATGGGGTAAATACATGCTTAAAAATAAGTAAAATTACGATTCATCAAATACCCCCTCACTTAGATTTTGCTAGTCCTCGAGCAAAACATTTAACCAAAGCTAAGATAAGACTCAAAAAATGAATGGACTAGACTCTCTAAGCAAAGTGATCAAGCCAAAGTTCAAGTATGAATGCCTCAATTAACAACAATCGAGTTAAAGAAAACATAGACCAACTCAAAGTGAAATCAAGCTTTACACAAGTGTCGAATCTCGATTTACTCTCATGCTTTCTCCTACCTCTAGTCTCTCGTGTGTGTGTGTTTTTAGCCATTCACTTCTAGTCATTTACCATTGGATCAATTTATGCAGACTAAAATAAAATGATGTATTATATAAGTCATTATCCCATAGGCTTGCTCTAGACTCTCTCTCTACTAATGCAGTCACAATCACGATCACAGGTCGGTAGGTCTTAAATAGCTTATAATATAGGCCTCGGCTAAGGTGTGTCATTTGGGTTTAAGTGAGCTTGATTCCTTAAGCACATTGACCACATCGGTTTTCACTTTCTTCTCACCCGATTAATATCCACTTTTGTCGTTTGTCATTAGCACTTATTTAGTTATTTGAGTGTTACACTTGGCTTATTTTATTTTATTTTATAGAAATTGCTTTTTTTTTGTGCCAAAATTTACACTCTTTATGATGCTTCGGTTTGGTGCTAATGACTTTTCTACACTTCTCACTCCTACTCTTTTCAAGTACATGTGCTTAAGATTCAAGGGTCGAGACTTATTTTTTTTTATTTAAGGCTAGGCTTCTGTGTAGGTGACAACAAATAAATAGAAATATCACTTAAGGCTCAAAATGGGTGACTAAGGGCATATAATTGTTAACCGGGTAGGCTAGAAAGGCTCAAACGATCAAAAGATGGCCTACGTCCTCCCCCTAATCGTGTGCGATCTAGGATTTCGCTTCAAGAGAGCTTTCAAGCAAGTTCTAGAACAATGTAGTCTACAACAAATTTACTCCATGGATTTTAACTATCGGGTCATGGCTATGTGCTCAATGTGTGTGAGAAACCAAAAGGCAAGATCAACAATTAAGTTTTTCAATCATCTAACAAGTGTCTAACTATCAAACACTCAAGTGGTCATCATAGGATTTCATAAAATAAAAATTGTTGTTTTCTATCATCGGCTACAATCACCAAAGCAATCACACAAATGCAAAGAGAAATCCTAACCTAATAATGCAATTATTTAAATCAAACTAAGGAAAACAAACTAATAAAGCAAGAACCTAAAATGAATAACATCCAAGAAAATTTCTACCCTCACACTTAAGATTTACATTGTCCCCAATATCAATTAAAACGAGTGAGAAAGAAATACTTCCTGGATGGGTACCGCCCATCTAAGTGGATGCATTGTGGATTCACCGTCTAAAAGGGCGACTTCTTCTTGATGGAGCGGTGTTGGTGTCACGCCTAACTCATCAAAGAGCGGCTTCCTCCCATAGTAAGTGTCATAGAACACTACCCATGGTTCTTGAATCTGATTGCCCTCAAGCTTGGCATGATAGTATAACTTTTGGCACGTTCTTCCAACATGACTCATCTTTTGTGCACATGGTTGTTGGGGTTCAAACAATGCTTTCAATGTAGGCAAAGAAGATGTTGGCCATATAAGATCTTTGTTGACATCTATGCATGACATTGGCTCAACAACTTTAGGATCGTAGATCTCATCATGTAATTCTTCTTTAAAGCTCAAATATTTTGTCCTTTCCTCTTTTGTAGACTCTTCTTGAAGCATCTCAAGTTTCTCCTCCAATGGCGTAGAATCTTCAACCGGGTGATCCTTAATATTAATCATGTGTTTTGTGATCAAGTTATCAAGTTGAAGTCCCAAACTTATAATAGCCATTTGTTGTATTTGAAGATATTGTTTGGTTTCCAACATGAATTGGTTGGTCGTATTCGCCAATTGACCAATTGTTTCTTCAAGAGTCTTTAACTTCTCTGTTGATTCATTGTCAACCCATGGCCCCGTCATATTTGAATCGTTCTCCCAACCGTAGTTGTTCATCGAATGACTCATACTCCACCGGTCATACTCGGCCATGTCCTCTAACATGTAGTAGGCTTCATCGATAGTTTGTTGGTAAAAAGAGGTGGTACCATCTCCTCTCTCAACCCAATTTCTTGTTGTGTTGTGTAAGCCATTGATGAATATTTGTAGTTGACATTCCTTAGAGAATCTATGCATAGGAAGCCTACAAAGCAAATCTTTAAATCTCTCCCAAGCTACAAACAAAGGTTCCGAGTCAAGTTGAAAAAAATTCAAGATTACTCTTCGATGAAACATCTTAAAGAATCTCAAGAAAAAATGAATGCAAAAATTTAAATGCAAAGCTTGAATATGAAAAGAAAAGAGTTCAATTTAGTGAAGGAATTATTTTGTTCGATAGTAGTGAAAATAAGTCCCCGGCAACGGCGCCAAAAACTTGATGTGCGAAATCGCAAGTGCACGATATCGTTTCAAGTAATAAAGTGATAAGTAGAGTGTCGATCCCACGAGGACTTGTGTACTAAGTACCAAACTACTCTAACCCTAACTCTAATTGAACAATGCAATGAAAGAGAACGAATATCTAATTAAAATAAGAAGAAACAATTAAAGAATGCAACAAAAATAAATATAAAGCAATGTAAAAGAACTTAGGGCTTTCGATTTCACCTAGACCAATTACTCGTATCCGTTAATTCAATCAATTGATCTTCTATTCCTATGATGATGGCAAATTCGCTAATTTACTAACCAATCTCTCTCGAGCATCGACTAGCCTAATACTAATATCAAATTTCATCTCTCGATCTCAAACATTAATACTAGATTGCATACGAATGGGAATTCAAAGTACCACATAAGCGTATTAGCTATCTCTAACTTAATATCCTTCTTATGTTAATTTGATTAGAGAACGTTCCAATTATTATCTCTCGACCTCTAATTAAGAACCAATTAATCATGTATAATTTGATCAAGATCATACAAGCATTAAGAACAAATCAAACTAATCATCATATAATGGAATAAGAAACATCAATTGAATTGAAAATAACTTCTACATAGCAATAGGTCCGGCTACATCGTAGCCCTAGAAAGCAAATTTAGAAAAAAGAAAAGCAAAGGAGAAAGAAAGAACTCTTGATGGCTCGGAACGACTCCATCGCGAGAACGCCCTTCGTCTCGCCTCCAATACGCTCTAAACTGAAAGGAAGAATGCTTTTTCGAGTTCTAAGTGTCTTATTTATAGTTTTAGGTCAAATTAGGGTAATTTGGGCCTTTTCGGAGTGTTTTCGCAACTTCACGGGTCATCTTTTCGAAGTAGCGCCGCGGCGCTACTTTGTGGGCGCTGCGGCGCTGCGATTTTGCGGGTCTCCGTCACTCTGCGCGCACTGATTTTTGAAATACCATATCTCCTTCGTTACTTATCGAAATCACGCGTATGATACGTCGTTGGAAAGCTCTTTCGAAGATTTTTAATTTGATATGCATTTTACCGCACAAAACGTCAAGAAATATTCGTGTAGTTTTGTCACAAAGTGAAGTCTTCGTTTTCTTCAACTCAAATTGCTCCGAATTTTCTTGTTTTTATTCCATTTGCTCTCATTGCTCCCAATTAACCTACATATCATTGAAAGAATCAATAAAGACTAAAATGATAGTGTTTTGACTTTAATTATGGGGTAAATACATGCTTAAAAATAAGTAAAATTACGATTCATCAGTGCTGCATTTTGGTTGTTCCTCAATGAGAAGTTTGGATGGTTGCGCCAGCTCGGATTGTATGAGTTACCGTAGGCATTGTTGTTATTATTGCCTACGAAGTTGGCTTGCTCTGGACACTCTCCCGCCATGGGATTTCCCACTTGGCATGCTTCGCTTGGATGAGCTCCGTGGCACCATTGGCAAATAGCAACAGAGTTTACTCCAAGTGTTGCTCCTTGAAGTTTCCGTATCAGCATGGCTACCTGCTCTGTCAAGGCCCTGATTGCCTCATCATTTTGACTTGGTGCTTGCCTTCTCAAGATAGCCCGTTCAGCCCCACCGCCTTTATTATTAAGTGACATATCTTCCAGTAACTTGAAGGCTGCCTCCTCGGTTTGGTTCATGAACGCACCTCCTGCTGCGGCATTTAAGAGGTTTCTCGTTGGTGGTGTCAACCCGATGTAAAAAGTTTGAACTTGCATCCATCCGGGTAAGCCGTGTTGCGGACACCGTCTAAGGAGTTCTTTGAAGCGTCCCCATGACTCGTAGAGAGTCTCTCCATCATATTGCGCAAAGGTGACTATCTCGTTGCGCAATTTGGCCTGCTTCTCGAACGGGAAAAATTTGTTGAGGAACTTCTGGCATAATTCTTCCCAAGTGGTGATAGAGTTGGCGGGTAAGGAGTTCAACCAACTCTTTGCGCCATCCCGCAGGGAGAACGGGAATAGGCGGAGACGGACGGCATCATCAGTAACGCCGTTAAACTTAAACGTCTCGCAGAGCTCCACAAAGTTTGAAATGTGCTCCTTTGGATCCTCTGTTGCTAACCCGCCAAACTGGGACGATTTGATCATCTGTATCGTCCCGGACTTGATCTCAAAATTATTGGCGGCAATTACTGGCTTGCGGATAGCCGAGTGAATTCCGCCAACGGAGGGCTGCATGTAGTCCATAAGAGTTCTGCCCTCCTCTTGTGCGGCTTGGGCCGCCAGTGCTACGTGGTGCTCCTCCACCATGGGGTTGTCGTAGGTGGTAAAGGCGGAGGTGTCGATGAGATGTTCAAGTGCGGGCTCGGGAGGCCTTGCAGCTGCCTCACGAGCTTCTTTGCGAAGTCGCCTGGCTGTCTTTTCGATCTCACTGTCAAATGGGAATAGATCAGCCGTTCCCCACTTACGCATTCACCTGAAATAACAAATAAAAAGAAAAATAAAAAAAAAACTCAAATTAGTGCACGTGCCGTTCAAGTAATAAAGGGTTTTTGAGTAAGGGATTGTCGTTCCCACGAGGACTTGTATTGATTACCGATTTACTAAATCTGTATCACTATTTGAAGGAATTATAAGTTGAAATATTGCGGGAAAAGAAAGAAATTGCAGAAAATAAATGAAAGGTAGTGCAATGGTAGAAGAATCTAAGGCATCCGATTTCACCTCACCAGGCTATGAACGTTTGCTAAACCTAACCAATTGACAAATTATTGCATCTTGAAGAAGACAACTCACGAATTTGACTATTTATTTCTCTCGAACATAAACAATCCTAAGTCTAATAAACTAATCTCGTCTCTCGAATCTCTGATTATGTTTATTAAACCAGCTTTAAACACAAGAGTTCACATGTCACATAAAAGCAATTACTATCTCTAGCCAATCAAACAATTATGTTGTCTAATTATTGAGCAACAAATTCATTCTCATCTCTCGATTTTTGAACGAAATACATAGATTCAATCATAAGGTGCGCAAACTCATGAAAGCATTAAGAACTTAATTAAACAATCAACAAGAATTGCAATAACACATCAATTGATTAAAATAGGAAAGCAAACAATTCACAGCATTGGTTAGGCTACATCGTAGCCTTAGCTAAAGAAATTTAGAACATAATCAAACACAAACTAAACAGATAAATATGAGAGTTCATGTTGAAAAGAATGAGAAAGAATGAAAAACTCGG
Organism: Boehmeria nivea var. tenacissima; assembly: GCA_018132145.1. NCBI lineage: Eukaryota > Viridiplantae > Streptophyta > Magnoliopsida > Rosales > Urticaceae > Boehmeria > Boehmeria nivea. The sequence goes on from CM030882.1 coordinate 9,681,161, forward strand.
GATCTTGGCGGTGAATGATTGCTCCGTCGCTCGATTTCGCCAAAATCTCCTTCCTCTAGCCTTGGAATTGCTCTCTTAGCCTCCTTCTCTGTCTTCTTTTTCAGTTTTCGAGTACCCTTTATAATTTTAGGGTTCATGGAAGGAAATTTGGAAATTTTCGGGCTATTTCGGGCCTTTTCGGAGTTGTACGGCCCAATTTGGTGGAGTAGCGCCGCGGCGCTACAGGTTTGGCGCCGCGGCGCTGTGATTTCTGGGCATCTGGGCGTATTCTGGGCTCATTATGGGCACCTGGGCACGCTGTAGCGCCGCGGCGCTGCATTTTGGGCGCTGCGGCGCTGAACTATGGCGCTGCGGCGCTGCACTATGGCGCTGCAAACACCCGAGACGGTGTCAATCTGCGCGCACTGATTTTCAAAATGGCGTATCTCCTTCGTTACTTATCCAAATCATGCATATGATACGCCGTTGGAAAGCTCTTTCGATGATCTTTAATTTGATATGCAATATGCTACATAAAACTTCCAGAAATCTTCATGTAATTCTGTCACAATGTGTAACCTTCTTTTTCCTCAACTCAGATTGCTCCGAATTTTCTTGTTTTTGTTCCATTTCCTCCCATTTGCTCCCAATGAACCTATATGTTAAATAAATCACCAATAAAGACAAAATCGTATTATTTTGATATAATTTAGGACTAAATGCATGCTTAAAAATGTATAAAATTATGATCCATCAAATACCCCCACACTTAGCTTTTGCTAGTCCTCGAGCAAAACACAAATCGCTAGATTAAACCAATGAAGAGACATGACTCTCTAAATTCTTTAAACACGGTACTTAAGTTAGGATTCATTTATGGGTGCCTCAGTTCAACAACAACAACAACAATTATTTTGCAAAAGAAATGTAGACCAACTTGGAATGAAATCAAGCTCACAAAAGTTTTGAATCTTGAGTTACCTTCATGGTTTCTCTCGCCTCTAGTCTCTCGTGTGTGTGTTATTTAGCCAATCACTTTTAATCTTTTACCCCGGATCAATTTGTGCGGACAAAAATCAAATGATGTGTAATATAGATATTCATTGTCCCATAGGCTCGCCTTAGACTCTCTCTCTACTAATGTAGGTCACAATCACAACTACGGGTCAGTAGGTCTTTATGAGCTTGTAGTGTTAGGCCTAGGCTAAGGTATGTTTTGTGGATATAAGTGAGATCATTACCCTAAGCACATTAACCACCCTGATTTTCACTTTCTTCTCACCCATTGTCAAATTTTTTTTTTTGTTCACCAAAAGCTTTTTTTTTTCTTTTTTTTGTTCACCAAAAGCTTTTTTTTTTCTTTCCGAGTGTTACACTTTTTTTTTTTTAGAGATTCCACACTCACAAGAAGATGCTTCGGTTCAGTGCTATTGGTTCCTCAAAGTTTCTCAACCTCTAACTTTTAGAGGTGGATGTGCTTAAGGTTTATGGTTTGAGACTTGGTTTTACTTTTAGGCTCGGCTCAAATTTGGTGACAATCAAATGAGGTATAATATCAATTACGGCTCAAATGTGTGACTAGGGATATGTTGTTATTATCGGGGTAGGCTGGAAAGGCTCAAACGTTCCAAAGATGGCCTACGTCTTTCCCGTAATCATGTGTGACCTAGGATTTCGCTTCAAGAAAGCTTTGGGGCAAGTTCTAGAACAATGTTGTCTACACGCATTTTCACCAAGGGTTTAGACTATTTGTTCATGGCTATGTGCTCAATGTGTGTAAGATAACTAGGAGTAAGATATACAATCAGGTTTCTCAGTCACCAAACAAGTGCAAAGACTGTCAAACACTCAAATCGGTCTTTTTTTTTTTTTTTTGAAATGGAAGTTGTTGTTTCATATCATCGGCTACATTCACCCAAAACAAAAGCACCAATGCAAAGAGAATGCATAACCTAGTAATGCAATTATTGAAACAAAAATAAAGAGAACAACCTAAGAAAATAATATAACCTAAACTAAACTAAAGTCCAAAGAAATTTCTACGCCCACACTTAAGCTATACATTGTCCCCAATGTCAAATAAAACAAGTGAGTGTAGAGATACTCCCTGGATGGGTACCGCCCATCTATGTTCTCGCAGTTGGACGGCGCCCTTTGATTGTTGTGGAGACGCTGATGTTGCTGCGCCTCCTCCTCTTTATTTTCTTAGCCACAGCTGTGACCCTCTCCTTAAGTTCATCCACCAATTGCTTGAACTTGCCATGCCTCTTCCGCTTCTTCTTCTGAATGGTAGGCAGGGTGGGATCCAGAGGTGGAGTTGCTTCAGTGTAAAATACCTTGTCCACCTCGGGGTGTCTTGTTGCTTTGAAAACCTTGAAGGTTTCCTCTTCTCCTTGTACGCGCAGCTTGAGCTCTCCTTTTTGGACGTCTATGAGAGCACGTCCAGTGGCTAAGAATGGTCATCCCAAAATGATGGGAATGTTATGATCTTCAGCCATGTCGAGGACTACAAAGTCAACAGGGAATATGAATTTCCCCACCTTTATGAGCACGTCCTCTACAACCCCCCTCGGGTGTTTGATAGTTCGATCCGCCATTTGGAGAGTGATGGTAGTGGGCTTCACTTCTCCTAGCTCTAGCCGCTTGTAGATTGAGAGTGGCATTAAGTTGATGCTTGCTCCCAGGTCGCATAGCGCCTTCTCAAACACCGTGTCACCAAAGGCACAAGGCACGATAAAGGAACCCGGGTCCTTGAGCTTTGGTGGGAGCTTTCTTTGAATCACTGCGCTGCACTCTTCAGTAAGTGCAACGGTCTCGAATTCCTCTAGCTTCCTCTTCTTCGACAGGATCTCCTTCAGGAACTTGGCGTAGCTCGGCATATTCTCTAATGCCTCGGCGAAGGGGATGTTGATGTGAAGTTTCTTGAAAACATCCAAAAACTTCGCAAACTGCTTCTCGAGCTTGCCTTGTTTCAATCTCTGCGGGTAGGGGACTTTTGGCTGCGGTGGTGTCACTGTCTTGGGTGCCACTTCCTCAACTTCTTTCTTTACAGCGGGTTCTTCAATCTCTTGTGGCCTTGATGATTCTAGCACCTCTCTCTCTTGCAGCATCTTCCCCCCTCTCAATACTATCGCATTGCACTGCTCTTTCGGGTTAATCTCGGTGTTGCTCGGCAGTGTTCCTTGAGATCTTGCGTTTTGAGCCATGGCAAGTTGGCTAATCTGAGCTTCCAAGCTTCTTATTTGTGCTGACTGGTTCTGAAGCACAGTCTTTGTCTCGTCCATGAACTTGGTGGTGTGCTCCGCCATCCTACCGATCAAATCCTCCAAATGACTCGATTTATCTTGTAGTGGAAGTACTTGTTGCAGAGGTGCTGCATTTTGGTTGTTCCTCAATGAGAAGTTTGGATGGTTGCGCCAGCTCGGATTGTATGAGTTACCGTAGGCATTGTTGTTATTATTGCCTACGAAGTTGGCTTGCTCTGGAAACTCTCCCGCCATGGGATTTCCTACTTGGCATGCTTCGCTTGGATGAGCTCCGTGGCACCATTGGCAAATAGCAACAGAGTTTACTCCAAGTGTTGCTCCTTGAAGTTGCCGTGTCAGCATGGCTACCTGCTCTGTCAAGGCCCTGATTGCCTCATCATTTTGACTTGGTGCTTGCCTTCTCAAGATAGCCCGTTCAGCCCCACCGCCTTCATTATTAAGTGACATATCTTCCAGTAACTTGAAGGCTGCCTCCTCGGTTTGGTTCATGAACGCACCTCCTGCTGCGGCATTTAAGAGGTTTCTCGTTGGTGGTGTCAACCCGATGTAAAAAGTTTGAACTTGCATCCATCCGGGTAAGCCGTGTTGCGGACACCGTCTAAGGAGTTCTTTGAAGCGTCCCCATGACTCGTAGAGAGTCTCTCCATCATATTGCGCAAAGGTGACTATCTCGTTGCGCAATTTGGCCTGCTTCTCGAACGGGAAAAATTTGTTGAGGAACTTCTGGCATAATTCTTCCCAAGTGGTGATAGAGTTGGCGGGTAAGGAGTTCAACCAACTCTTTGCGCCATCCCGCAGGGAGAACGGGAATAGGCGGAGACGGACGGCATCATCAGTAACGCCGTTAAACTTAAATGTCTCGCAGAGCTCCACAAAGTTTGAAATGTGCTCCTTTGGATCCTCTGTTGCTAACCCGCCAAACTGGGACGATTTGATCATCTGTATCGTCCCGGACTTGATCTCAAAATTATTGGCGGCAATTACTGGCTTGCGGATAGCCGAGTGAATTCCGCCAACGGAGGGCTGCATGTAGTCCATAAGAGTTCTGCCCTCCTCTTGTGCGGCTTGGGCCGCCAGTGCTACGTGGTGCTCCTCCGCCATGGGGTTGTCGTAGGTGGTAAAGGCGGAGGTGTCGATGAGATGTTCAAGTGCGGGCTCGGGAGGCCTTGCAGCTGCCTCACGAGCTTCTTTGCGAAGTCGCCTGGCTGTCTTTTCGATCTCACTGTCAAATGGGAATAGATCAGTCGTTCCCCACTTACGCATTCACCTGAAATAACAAATAAAAAGAAAAATAAAAAAAAAACTCAAATTAGTGCACGTGCCGTTCAAGTAATAAAAGGTTTTTGAGTAAGGGATTGTCGTTCCCACGAGGACTTGTATTGATTACCGATTTACTAAATCTATATCACTATTTGAAGGAATTATAAGTTGAAATATTGCGGGAAAAGAAAGAAATTGCAGAAAATAAATGAAAGGTAGTGCAATGGTAGAAGAATCTAAGGCATCCGATTTCACCTCACCAGGCTATGAACGTTTGCTAAACCTAACCAATTGACAAATTATTGCATCTTGAAGAAGACAACTCACGAATTTGACTATTTATTTCTCTCGAACATAAACAATCCTAAGTCTAATAAACTAATCTCGTCTCTCGAATCTCTGATTATGTTTATTAAACCAGCTTTAAACACAAGAGTTCACATGTCACATAAAAGCAATTACTATCTCTAGCCAATCAAACAATTATGTTGTCTAATTATTGAGCAACAAATTCATTCTCATCTCTCGATTTTTGAACGAAATACATAGATTCAATCATAAGGTGCGCAAACTCATGAAAGCATTAAGAACTTAATTAAACAATCAACAAGAATTGCAATAACACATCAATTGATTAAAATAGGAAAGCAAACAATTCACAGCATTGGTTAGGCTACATCGTAGCCTTAGCTAAAGAAATTTAGAACATAATCAAACACAAACTAAACAGATAAATATGAGAGTTCATGTTGAAAAGAATGAGAAAGAATGAAAAACTCGGGATCTTGGCGGTGAATGATTGCTCCGTCGCTCGATTTCGCCAAAATCTCCTTCCTCTAGCCTTGGAATTGCTCTCTTAGCCTCCTTCTCTGTCTTCTTTTTCAGTTTTCGAGTACCCTTTATAATTTTAGGGTTCATGGAAGGAAATTTGGAAATTTTCGGGCTATTTCGGGCCTTTTCGGAGTTGTACGGCCCAATTTGGTGGAGTAGCGCCGCGGCGCTACAGGTTTGGCGCCGCGGCGCTGCGATTTCTGGGCATCTGGGCGTATTCTGGGCTCATTCTGGGCACCTGGGCACGCTGTAGCGCCGCGGCGCTGCATTTTGGGCGCTGCGGCGCTGCACTATGGCGCTGCAAACACCCGAGACGGTGTCAATCTGCGCGCACTGATTTTCAAAATGGCGTATCTCCTTCGTTACTTATCCAAATCATGCATATGATACGCCGTTGGAAAGCTCTTTCGATGATCTTTAATTTGATATGCAATATGCTACATAAAACTTCCAGAAATCTTCATGTAATTCTGTCACAATGTGTAACCTTCTTTTTCCTCAACTCAGATTGCTCCGAATTTTCTTGTTTTTGTTCCATTTCCTCCCATTTGCTCCCAATGAACCTATATGTTAAATAAATCACCAATAAAGACAAAATCGTATTATTTTGATATAATTTAGGACTAAATGCATGCTTAAAAATGTATAAAATTATGATCCATCAATGGAACATAGATTAAACTTTCCTATCCTTGTATTTGCTAAGTTTTATGAGTTTAATGTCGTTTGCTCTACAATTGTAGTATTTGATTGTACAAGCATCTCTGTTTTTATTTTTCAAGTGAATTTAGGGATTGGCAGGCTAAGCAAATGATAGTGTGGCTTTATTAGGTGCCGACATAGTCGGGATGTACTGAAGCCGTCGTGATGCTATTTCTGACGCTCCTTTCGTTCAACAAAAATTTCCAGAGCCTCACTTCTTCTTGTTCCATTTTATTATTATTCTGTAAATTTATTTCTGATTTAGATATAGTCTCTCATACACAATTCCAGACATTTAGCCTAAACATTATTTTCAGACCTTCTAAAACACATTTTATGAGTCTTTCCTTATTAATATATACATATATCAATTTACGAAAATTTTCCTCTTCTTTTCCTCGATGAATTAGAAAAGGTCCGGCTAGTCCAGCATATCACTTAGTAAGTCTATAATTTATTTCCATAATTTTATGACGAAAAGCGAAGGGGCATTTTCAGGGTAAAAAGGCGGACGCAGAAATTGCTTAGAGTTTTAAAAAGAAACAAACTATGGCTATAATTTCAAAACCATATCCATAAACCAGCAAGAGCAAGCATCTAAGATGGTCCAATGTAGTGTAACAGTATATAACATGTCTCAAGCTATTCTAAACCCTTATTCTACAAAAATAAAGTATCCAATATGAGCCATTAACGTGCAAAAACATATAACAAAACCAAAAAAATAAAAATAAACGACTTTTGATGTAATTGCTGCCACCACCTGCCGATCTTCTATCACTCTAAGACGGAAATTAACTTCTTATGGAGATTCTGATCTTCCTAAAATGAAATACAAGCGTTGAATCAGTTGGACCGTAAGGACATTGCAGATCCACGCCAACCAAACCAGAAACTAAACACAATGTACAAGTTGCCAGGCAGTCAAAATTCCTGAAAATAACTTCCGCCAAATGTTTGAAGTCTCGACTTGATGAAAGAAACTTTGCTTTCTGTTTGAATGAGTGAAAGAGTCAATTCTCCCCTTTGAAGTGGACTCAATCACAAACTCAAACCATGTTGGGCCTCTGAGGTAGCAGAAGGTTGCAGAACTTATCGAGTAACAAAAAATTACTGCCCTTGCTATCCACCGCCTTTTTCCACCCACACCATCCTCCATTTACGATTTTCTTGTGCTCGTCGTTGCCCGCATTATGCGGATCAAGTATGAAAAACGCGCAATCTCCACTTGCATCGTTGTAATCAACACCTAAAAGTGTGCATGCAAGAACACCACCACCTGCAACCAGATAGATAGTAAGAGATCTTTTCTTTTTTTCTTTTTTTTTTCCCCTCTTTGCCTTAATTTCTAGATTGAGAAGCTTTGCTTTCTTTCTTCTTTTTTTTTTTTTTTAATATTTGAGAGCAACAAATAACAACAGGTTATTCTTAGGCTCGAAGAAATCAATCCAAACCAACATTAAAATAAATAAAAAAAATGATCTATTACAAAATTTCAATTTCGCAACCATATTTCGTGGAGCTCACCAATCATAATTGGCCTTCCTGATTTTTTCAGGAAGCTCCAATCCAGAGGAGTGAAATCAGACATATCGAGGAATACCACATATCGCTGGTGGCAACTCAATTGTCCTCTCTGCAAAGTTTTTCAACGTCACATTCAAACTCGCATATCATAATTAATTAGTCAGGCATTTAGATTTCATTGTCTATTCTTGTTGTGTCATAATGTTGCAGATGGGAAATTTTGTTTATGGAGTCAAATATGGGAATTAGGAACTAGATGATTGCAGAGGATCCAATATGTTTGTGCTATGTGTGCCTTTTTATTCAATAATTAATTAGTATTAATTTAAGTATTACTTAGTAGTTTTTTTCTTTTTTTTAATGTTAAAAACTTGATACAAGTTTGCATAAATAAATAAGCATGTGTAATACAATATAATAAGTCGTTTTTATAGATGAGTTAGCGGGTCAGTCTGCCTTTTGGATATTGACGAGGTTTCACCTTCTTTGGTCACGTGGTGCCTCATGCATGTACGTACGAGTAATCCATCTGCCGCAACATCCTCCTACAGTGGCGTGATGCGTCTTGACATGCAAAGTTGCTGGCAGTACGTCAACATAATCAGCACGCATGGGGAGGCCATCGTCCTTAAGTCCATATCTAAGAACCATGCAGGTCTTACTCGGCATGAGCGTTCTTGGACTTGCTCGGCACGTGTGTGCTCAAATTTTCTTTGCCTTGTTCAGCACGTGAGCACTCAAACTTGGTCGGCATAGCTCGGCTTATAGGTGCTTGGACTTGCTAGGCTTGTGGGTGCTCGATCCTGTTCGGCGCAAGCGCACTTGGACTTGCTTAACCTTGCTTGGCACGATCATTTTCATTTATACATTATAATTTATTGTAAGTTACCATCATTTTCATTGGCTTAAATAAAGTTTAGGGGTTCAACGTCGCTATTTATTAATTGAATTTTGGACTTTTAATCCTTGCGAGAATGATACTCGATCTAAAGACCACTTTATTATTTGTGGCGACCTCTATACTTTTAGACTTCAGTATTTTTCATTAATTGCGCATCACAAAGCGTTCCTATCCCATTCCAAAATTCAAAGTGACCACCCTAACATAAGACCGGACAATCTCCACCACCAGATCTCAGGTCTGCAGAGTAACTGTTATCACCTCGTTCACAAGAACAAATAGGGACCAATTGGAAGTAATGATCTACGTCATGGACCATAAAGAGAAGGGTGAGTTACAAAAATAGGTAAAAATTATGTGTTTTTTAAATGATAGTGTTTTAAAAAATTTAAAAAATAATCACTGCAAAACATGTCAAACAATATTTTTTACACTTTAACAAATAATGAGTAAAAGTTTAAGTATTATTACAAAATAGTTACAAATGTGTAATATTGTGCGAAATTTTGTTGTTATATAATTTGTAACATAGTTTTTTTTTTTATTTTTTAAAACATAATTTATCAGTTAAAAACGTTTTAAAAAAATTAAAAAAAATAAAAAATAAGAAAAAACTATTTATTACAGTTTCCCCAAAGAGAACTCAAAACTGAGAGCCCGTAAAATTTAAGACGTGACCGCAAGAACCTTAAAATGCTGAGATCACCAACGCTGGACTTATAAGTAGAAATTACACGTGTCTAAGCACACAAAAGAACGTATAATCCCAAGAAAAGAGAAATAATTAAGATCACACAGATTTATTATTATTATTATTATTGATAGAAAGATAAATTTAAAATTGACAAGGCAGAGAAGATATGTGTATGTTGACTGTCACATGACTTTCTAAAAAAAGTAAAGGAAAATATAAACAAGGTAGATATAGTACTAATAACAATAAGAATGATATAATAATGATTTTTCTCAGCGCCTTAAGACAGAAAACATGTGCATGTTGCGAATTTTTAGTAGTGGAACATTTCGAAACACTAGAAAGTGTCATATAAGCAACGTTGGAAGTCATTATAAAAGATAGACCTTTTTCGAGGAAGTTGCCTTAGCAATGTTTTCTATTGAACACAACCTACGAGGTTGCAAAAATCATAGTCAATTTAATTGGTTGGTGTAAAGTTAGAGTAATACAAACATGAATATAACTTAAAAATGACAGGCTGTAATATACGCCTTATTTCTTATATTTATGCCAGGCCAACTAATCTATTAGATTATTTGTCATTTTGCATAGTCTATCTCCTTCGTTACTTGTTCGTTAATTTGATATGCAATATGCTACATAAAACTTTCAAAACTCTTCATGTAATTCTATCACAAAGAAGCACTTGTATTTGTCTTAGGTCAAATTGTTTCGAATCTTCTCGTTTTCACTCCATTTGCTCTCATTGCTCCAATTTACCCTAACCACACAAAGAATCAAAATCCATCAAAACAAATCTTATTTATTTACGCTAAATATAATTTTTATTCAAAAAATGCATGATAAATGAGAAAAATGCGAATTTATCATATATATAATATTAGAGAAATTGCAATAAATAGTAAAAAAAAATTTATACGTTTTTAGAAAATAGCGCATGTTTGAAAATATTAAAAGAATAGTCATGTTAAGAATTTTTTAACAAAAAATAGTAAAAAAAAAAATATTCACAGAGGTAAAAAAATTTCTAACATTTCAACTTTTGCTTGTTAAAATTTGAAGTGTTGAAAAATTTCTTACAAAGGTGTAAATAATTTTGTTATTTTTTATCATAAAATTCTTAACATGACTTTTCATTTAATATTTTAAAACATCTGACACATTTAATTTTGGCCTATTTTTTAAACTCATCCTATATATTATGTCGCCGCTTGCAAAATTTATAGGTTTTTGATATTAATGGTCCACTGTTGAGTATTTTGGGTTTTTTTTTTTTTTTTTTGGACGACCTAGGTAGGACTCAAATTTAATTTAAAAAAAAGCATTATTAATTTGTTAACAATATAATTATATTAGGCATTATGAGATTTTTAAGGGAATAGTACAAAAAATCCAATCTTTCACAATTTTAAGAAAATAGCTACAATAAAATTGTTACTTGGCAATAATTTTTTATCCGAATTTTATGTTTAAACTTTATTATGATAAGACATTTTGTAATCAATTTCGGTTATTACTTTGTTTTAAAAATTTTAAAACTTTGGATCTATTTGGTATTTAACCAACGTTCCTAAAAATTATGAAATTAGCCATTAATCCTTAAAAACTAAGGGCATAAAGGTAACATCACACTATATATCATGCAGTTAAAAAATAATTTTTTTTTAAATAATTGAAACGCTGACTATTTTCTTAAAACATCATTTACAGAATGATTATTTGCTCAATAGGATTTTTTTTTTTTTCCCCTGATAAACTCACTCCCAAAACCTAGACTACGCATTACACCGTATATTATGGCTTTCAAAACACAACTGGAAAAGTCTTTACTGGTGCATATTTTCTTTCGAAAAGTTATATTTTACTTTTATATGTTGGAAAACACAACTTTGCTGTTTTCTACAATTTCTCAGCGCCTTAATACAGAAAACATGTGCATGTTGCAGATTTTTAGTTGCGGATTTTTAGTAGTTTAACATTTCGAAACACTAGAAATTGTTTTATAAGCAACATGGGAAATCATTATATACACAACATTCAGAAGTCACGCGAAAAGATATTAGAGCAGTTTCGACCAAGTTGCGTTAGCAATATTTTCTATTGAACACGACCTATACTATACGTGGTTGCAAATATCATAGTCAATTTAACTGGTTATTATAAATTATAGTGATGCAAAGATGTATAAAACTTAAAAATGAGAGACTATATAAATACGCCTTATTTCTTATAATTACGTCTGGTCAAACATACGAAACTAAATGAAAGCTAATAATCAATTTGTTTGGTTTTGATATGAAAGAGAAGAGAGTTCACATGCACTAGATTAATTATTGCCATATTTATTAGGTTGTCAGATCTCAGATCTGTTCTTTTCTATATTCAAATCCAGTCTGTCAACAACGATCTAATAATAAGCGTCCACTACAAGAAGGGCTTCAAATATTATTAATAGGCAAGAAAAGGTACATTGTATTGATCACTACCAAAATCAGCTATAGCAGATTGCAATCACTTTCAGAACTCTTTATTGCTTTCTTTCAAGCCAAACAAACATGGCAGAAGGAATCCTCTTCTCCGTTGCAGAGGTGATGATTGAGACGTTGGGTTCTGCGGCTGTGCAAGAGATCGGACTGCTCTGGCGTGTTGACAAGGAGTTTGAGAAGCTCCAGAGGACGCTTTCGACTATCAAAGCCGTCCTTCTTGATGCCGAGAAGAAGAAGGCTCACAACCACCAGGTCAAAGACTGGCTCGAGAGGCTTGAGGACGTCGTCGACGAGGCTGATGTTCTGCTGGATGAAGTCGCAACCGAGGGTTTGCGTCGTCAAGTGATGCCGGGGAAGAACAAGATATCGAAGGAGGTACGCACTTTCTTTTCGAGCTCCAACCAATTTGTGTTTCGGGTCAAGATGGCTCACAGAGTGAAAAACATGAGGGAGACACTAGACGGGATTGCGGCTGATAGAGAGTTGAGTCTAGAGGTGTCTAGTGAAGAGGCCAAAGCGACGAGCAGAACGAGGGAGACTCACTCGTTTGTCGTTGAGGACGATGTTGTCGGGAGGGTCGAGGATAAAGTGGTGGTCTTGGAACTCTTGTTGAATCCTGAAAACGGGATTCATGATCAAGAGAGTGTGTCGGTCCTTCCCATCGTTGGCATGGGAGGACTTGGAAAAACGACGCTTGCTCAGCTCGTTTTCAACGATGAAAGAGTCAAAGTACACTTTGACTTAAGAATTTGGGTGTGTGTCTCCGATGATTTTGATGAAAAATTACTTCTAGGAAAGATTTTCAATGCTATAAGTAATGAAACCGCTGTAGAAAACCCTAAGACCATGCAAGAATTACAAACAAAATTACAGAGGGAAATGAGCGAAAAACGTTATCTTCTCGTGCTTGATGATGTCTGGAACGAAGACTATCACAAGTGGAAAAAGATATACGACTTGTTAACAAACTGCGGAGAGTTTGGAAGTTGGATAATTTTGACCACTCGCAGCAAAAAGGTTGCAGAGGTCATGGGCACCTTGCCACCACATTGTTTGGAGGTTTTAGGTCCAGAAGACTCTTGGTCTCTTTTTAAGAAAAGAGCTTTTGGGAAGAGACAATTAGAGCTAACTAACTCCGCCACTAATGTGGACATTGCAGAGAAGATCATGAAAAATTTATGTGGCGGAGTTCCGCTTGCACTAAGTATGATAGGAAGCATGTTGTACTTTAGCGACCCCGAAAAGGATTGGCCGTCCTTCCTTGAAAAGGATCCCTCAGATGTTGTGCATCAGGAAAAAAATCATATCACGAACACCCTTCGTTTGAGTTATGATTATCTCCCCCCACATTTGAAACGTTGCTTTGTCTTTTGCAGTTTGTTTCCCAAGGATCATAAGATTGAAATCAAAATGCTAATAAGGCTTTGGATGGCACAGGGACTTATTACGTCGTCGAAACAAAGCCAAGATGATTTGGAAGATATCGGTCATAAATACTTTATGGACTTGTATTGTAGATCCTTCTTTCAAGAAGTTGAGGGAGATGAAGTGAACAAGGTGAAAACATGCAAAATGCATGACCTCGTTCATGATCTAGCGGTAGAAGTAGCCGGAAAAAAGTACACAACGCTAGCTTCTAATGAAGAAAGTGTTGGAAAATTTTGAATGTAATTATGATTTTATTTATTTTATTATTTAATTTTCGTTACGTTTTAATTGCACTTTTTCCAATGGACGTTTGGTATTGGAAAGAATAGAGTTTTATGAGCTTTTATTACCATTTGATGGTTATCTATTGCCATTATATTGGCGTTAAAGTCAATTTATGGAAAACGTTAGTTTCTGACGTTTTATTGGCTATTGTAATATTACTTTGGTTTCAATGCATTTGAGTGCATTTGGGGTATATGCGTATATTGGACGTTTGGCTTTTGAGCTTACCGAATTGGCTTTAATAGCCATGTTGGTGATTAAAGCTTATTTTGCTCATAACGTTAGGAAACCTTGGTTTCCTTCTTTTTATTTGCTATAAATGTTAGCAAATGGATAGCTTCCAAATATATATTCTCAAGTCTTCTAATATAATAGAGGGAAGCAGATATACGCATGAGGGAAGACAAAATAGTAGAGAAAGCAGAGTGATTTCTCAATTGATATATTTTGCCTAGATATTTTGTTTTATTGTTTTAATTGGTGATAGATCTCGGTCTCGATTCAAGTTCGCCGGAAGTGGTGTTTACGTGCTCAAACAACCGCTTATAGTCGTTGTATCCTGGGAGACAGACGCCTCGAAAACCTCGAGCACCGACGGCGAGGGGGCGAATCTGTTTTAAGGAAAGCGTGTGACACACGTGCCTCGACTAGTCGCCAAACCGTTTTCTCGTCGTTGTCGTCGCATCGTTTTCGGTTTGCTCCTCCAATTTTATTTTTACAATGTTATTGTAATTTTATTCGTGTGCAATATTGAATATATCAATTTCAGTATTTTTCTGTTCTTGTCTCTATGATTATGATTACCCCAATATTGTTATCTAACAAACTTAAAACAGATTCTCCATAGAGACGGACAGATTATTGGAGTTAGAGAGAATTTCTGCGGTGCTTTGGAAATTCAGTAATGGTTTTTTCTCTCTGCTTTTATACATATATATGTGTGTGCAAATATAGATATATATACGCACAATATTCCACTATGCTTTATTTGATTCTGTTGATGTACCATTTACTAGTGGCCTTATATTCATTTACTTGGCAGATTGCATAATCTAGATATTATATATATATATATATATATATATATATATATATTATGCTAGTGTGTTCACCTGTATGTGTGATTAGTGCATATTTTGAAAGCATGAATGTGTGGCAAACGTTTTGTGCCACTGCGATTATTTGTGTACGTGGGTGAATATATTAATTGGTTTTCATTACTCCAAAGGCTGTCACTAGTATTTTGAATGTGTGGTGTGGTACTTGTTTCACACTTTATTTTCTCACTATTGATTGCAGAGTATTTTGAACCACAGCACATTCTTAACATATTGTCACTGAATTTGGTCACTGGTTTGACTCTCACTTTCAAATCCATGTGGAAAATTATTTAAACTAGCTTTGTGTGATGTAAATTTGTTACAGGTTTATATCAATGTGCTAGTTTTGTGGAAAGCTTTAAGGTAAAAAATTATAAAGCTTTGAACATATATGTATAGTTACATTTATTAAAAAAAAAAAAAATTGTAACTGATTTTATTGTGGGAGGTTTTATACAATTTCGATTGTTGTTTTTGCCTCAAATGTTGTTTGTGAAAATTATTCTGGAAAATCAAAATTGGCTTGATTTTCATAATTTTTGAAAATTAGCATATTTAAAAAAAAAAAAATTGTTTTGAGATTGTGAGCTTGTTGTTGCTCAAGTGACCACCTTGTGGCATATGTATCAATTTCTATTAAGCATGAAGAAGAAATCGGAGAAATTCAATGGTTTGAATTTCAAGAGGTGAGAATAAAGATATTCTACCTCACTGTCTTGATTCTTGCGAGATTCTTAATTTTGAGAAAGCTCGAAGGTCAAGGACGATGAAAATGACTTTCAAATCATCTACGTGATTGATGCATGGAAGCATTTTGACCGAAAATTTCTTGTACGATAGTACGAAGAAAATGGTTAAGGTTTTTTGAGTTCTTAGACCAAAAATAACATGGAGGGTGTTGGTGCCAATGAATTTTAGCATGGACCGCCTCCTTGGTTATAAGGGTGTGGACTTCAAAAATTGTGATTAATCCATGTGCAAGAGATCCAAGTGATCTTACATGAAATTCGTGTCAATGTGATGATTTGAAATGGCTTCTTGTGCTATTTTAGGCACAAGAAAAATGGGATGAACATTCAAGAATTGATTGTTAGACTTCGAATTGAAGAAGTCAACAATAGTTCGAAAGTGATGTTCTATTATGTTTGTGGCTAGTGTAAATGTGACAATATTTGTCACAAGAAAAACTACAAGGCCAATGTGGGGGACATTGTTATTTTGATGTGTCCGAGGAAAGCCAACGGTTTCTAAAAGAACCTTGTCAGATCTAACCAAAAGTAGTGGTAGATTGACATTATTGTTATTTGGCATACTTGCTCAATCAAAATTGGCCTAAGCTTGTGCTAGCATTGCATAGTTGAGTATTCAATTTGTGATTGAAAAATGCACAAAGCAACATGGTAAGTCTAGACATATATGTCTTAGACTTAATGCCATTAGACAACTACTCTCAATTGAGTTATCAATATTGACTATGTAAAGTCAAATGATAAAATTGTGGATCCACTAACCTAAAGGGTTAATTAGAGAGTGAGTTGATAAATCATCGAGGGGAATGGGACTAAAGCCCATGAAAAATAAGTCTGTACATCGGATACCCCACCTAGTTGACTGGAGATCCCAAGATCTAGGTTCAAAGGGACAACCAAGTTGTATTTGACTAAATTAGATCACTGTGGGGGTTACCCCTAGTCCATTCCTATGATGAAACAGTGATGTCCGTGGGAAAGGTTAAGCGTTTTGCTTTTAATGATCCTTATGCGTCGGAAATTAGTTCGAGCAGAGTAATGCGGTTACTCTTAATAAGAGATCACCTATGTTAGAGTGAAGTGGGGCCGCTTCAAGGGAAATTATATAGGGCATAATTTCCTGAAACTCTCGCAAAACCAGGTGTATGTCCAGGGCCAAAATGGGCATAATAATGAGAACTGAATCGTGATAAGAAGGAACTTTGTGTGAGGTATATTATCATTTACTGGAACAACTGAACAGTTCAAAGACATCGTGTCTACTGGTCAACTAGTAAATGAGATATGCTTTCACAAGGGAGGGTTCAAAGGGTAACTCCTACCTATCCTATGCAGAGTTTTTGGCTGTCGAAATCTATCACCAAATTGACGTCTTTGTTTTCATGTTTTATCTGATAATTACATTCATGTGGGGGATTGTTGGAAAATTTTGAATGTAATTATGATTTTATTTATTTTATTATTTAATTTTCGTTACGTTTTAATTGCACTTTTTCCAATGGACGTTTGGTATTGGAAAGAATAGAGTTTTATGAGCTTTTATTACCATTTGATGGTTATCTATTGCCATTATATTGGCGTTAAAGTCAATTTATGGAAAACGTTAGTTTCTGACGTTTTATTGGCTATTGTAATATTACTTTGGTTTCAATGCATTTGAGTGCATTTGGGGTATATGCGTATATTGGACGTTTGGCTTTTGAGCTTACCGAATTGGCTTTAATAGCCATGTTGGTGATTAAAGCTTATTTTGCTCATAACGTTAGGAAACCTTGGTTTCCTTCTTTTTATTTGCTATAAATGTTAGCAAATGGATAGCTTCCAAATATATATTCTCAAGTCTTCTAATATAATAGAGGGAAGCAGATATACGCATGAGGGAAGACAAAATAGTAGAGAAAGCAGAGTGATTTCTCAATTGATATATTTTGCCTAGATATTTTGTTTTATTGTTTTAATTGGTGATAGATCTCGGTCTCGATTCAAGTTCGCCGGAAGTGGTGTTTACGTGCTCAAACAACCGCTTATAGTCGTTGTATCCTGGGAGACAGACGCCTCGAAAACCTCGAGCACCGACGGCGAGGGGGCGAATCTGTTTTAAGGAAAGCGTGTGACACACGTGCCTCGACTAGTCGCCAAACCGTTTTCTCGTCGTTGTCGTCGCATCGTTTTCGGTTTGCTCCTCCAATTTTATTTTTACAATGTTATTGTAATTTTATTCGTGTGCAATATTGAATATATCAATTTCAGTATTTTTCTGTTCTTGTCTCTATGATTATGATTACCCCAATATTGTTATCTAACAGAAAGTATTAGTGCTAGAGTTCATCACTTATCCTTCTGTTTTGATTTATATTTTCTAAAGGATATACCGATTTCGTTGCCTCAAGCGAAAGGTCTTCAAACAATTTTTTTTCCTATTAGATGCTTTTGGCACAGAGGGGAAGGAGATGTACACAGAGGGATTTATAAGGCAGTTGTTCCAAATTTTGTATTCCTACGGTTCTTAGATCTACGACATTTTGGCATTGAAAAATTGCCAAGTTCTATTGGTAAGTTGAAGCTCTTGAGGTATCTAGATCTATCTGGAAATTCCTTAAAAACACTGCCCACTTCTATCACCAAGCTTGTCAATTTGCAGACCTTGAAGCTGAATAGAAACATTTACCTCCGCAAACTACCGAGAGATGTTGAGAAACTAGTCAAGCTTCGACATCTGGAATTATATGAATGTTCTTCGTTAACTCGTTATCCAAGAGGACTAAGCCAATTAACCAATCTTCAAACATTGTCCCACTTTGTAGTGACCAAGGACCAGAAGAGCAGTACATTAGATGTTTTGATGAGACTCAACAACCTGAGAGGACAGCTTGCGATTAAGGGGCTAAGAGACGGGATAGAAACTGAGGGTGCAAATTTAAAAGGAAAGGAACATCTCCATTCTTTATATTTAGAATGGAATTCGTATGAAGTTTGGAAACGTATCGTTGTATACCCATCGAGGGCTTGCCCAAGCACTGAACAAGAACGGGAAAAGGAGCTAAAAGGCTTGCAGCCGCACCCAAATCTTAAAGTACTCACTATAGACGGGTATTACGGAGCCACGTTATCGAATTGGCTTTCTTCGCTCACAAATCTGGTGGAGCTCAAGTTAGTTTCATGCATCGAATGCCACAAATTGCCATCACTGGATAAACTCCATTCTCTTAAAAAGATAGATCTAACGAACTTACAAGCTTTGGAGTATATAACCACCGACGTCGATGGTGATAGCTACTTGACGACAACAGCCTCTCCAGCAGTACCAACTCCAACTCTGCCATCTTTACAACAACTCATACTATTTCGCTTGCCCAGCTTCATTGGGTGGGAGATGTCAAATATGTACTTTCCTTGTCTTACTGAGTTAACCATAATGGATTGCCCAAAACTATCGTGGTCGTCGATGCCGACTTATCCATATACTTGCTTGACGAGCATTTATTAAACAAGATCGTCAACGAGTGCCTCACAAATGCAAATCTCGGAGGAAACATGACAACAAAACCGGAGGAAGCGTCGTCAATTTTTTCTGCAATTTCCATTGTCTCTCCACCTCTACGCAAGTTGAGGCTCTTAAAACTCCATGGTAGATGAGAAATATATAGATCTACAGGCATATTTGGATGAAGGCCTTTCTTCTCTATTTCATCCCACAGTTTATGGTTTTCCTGTACTGAAGTGTCTCTCTTCAGGCATATTTGTAAGTGGATCGTTTCTTCTACCTTTTTAATATAAGTTTTTATTCATGTTTTTATTATACCCATATTCTGCAATCTTCTTAATCTCAACCTTTTTTTTTTTTTTTTTTTTTGCACAAAAGATTCTTTCGCACAGTAATGCCCTGTCAGCGATTTACTCCTTCAAATTAACCTTTTCACAATGTGAACCCCACTTTGACGATCCATGTACAAATTATTTTTCTCCCACTTTAATCATAATCTTTCTGCCAACTTTTTAGATTTGTGGTCTTCTTAATACTTTTTATTTATTTATTATTATTTGGTGCATGTACGTTATCAAAAGGGGGATATATACATACACTAAATTACATAAGATCATTAATAATAGCTAATGAAGAATTAAAATACAAAAACAAAAAACAAATCTCAAAATAAGCTACTGAGAAATGTGTTGTTGTTTCAGAATATTCTACTTTACCATCAGGGCTTTGGTTCAACACTCTCAGCAGGGGCGTGATTGCCATCATGTTTTGAAATGTCAATTCGAGTTCAGACGCAGAAATAAACTTACCGGTGGGTCTCACCCATGTAAGTGTTGAGCCGAAATTAATGCATTTCTCACTAAGAAAGGCAGGAGCAGTGTTTGGATTGAATGTGATTTAACCTACTCGTATATATTTCCTCTCTTTTATTTTTGCAAATAAACTTTTCTATAGAGATTGATCTTCTAAATCATTTTTTTCCTTTATTAGTAGATCGTAAAAGCAAAGGAAATGCTCTCAGATCTTCAAACTCGCTCCAGTTTCTTCGCCAATGAGAGAAACAATGCTGGTAAGAGAAGAGATAATCATCAAATAAACAAACTTCCTAGAGTTAGATAATTCTTCTGTATTCTTGTCTATTGATGTCAACAAAATGAATTTGAATAGGATAGTTTGATCTTTTAGATTACTCATGAAGGTATCAAAATTTATGTTTGGGTCAAACGTATAGTGAAGAAGGTTCCATAAGTCCTTTCTTCAAGTTTGTACACAAGTCCAACACATCTAATGATTGACGACAATAGTATATGTTCTTCGCTTTTTTCATTGAATCGTTTTCTTTCCGTAATCCTAAACAAAAAAACAAAAACAAAAAGTAATTTCGGTGCTCATCTATTCTAAAATTCGTGATAATGTTTATGTTTCTGCTCTTTGACTGTCCAAGAAATCAAAGCAACTAGAGGTTGAGTACATTTCTTTTTTTCTAAATATGTGATATTCCCATTTTTCTTTTTGTCCTAGGCTGCATTCATTTTGATTTCTGATCTTCGCGAAGTTAATCGTTTTAACACTCAAGCATTAAATACTATTAGTACATTTAATGTTAGCATGTTATTTTTGGTAAAAAAAATATATTTGTTTATGCTAATTGTTTGTTTGATTTAGTTTATGAGCTTTTGGCATCAATCTCGGAGCAAGATTTTGACGTTTTGAAGATTCTGGCAAGATGTTCCGGACAATGTTTCATCTGGATTTTGTGAATTTTGTTAAAATCTCTAAGATACAGTTTGGCATTAATTCTGTTAAAGATTGCAGAATATATTTGACTTTATGGAGATTATATTTAGTCAAATTTTCACCTACAAAATGCCACGATTTGAGGAGATGCTTGGTGACACACAAGAAAGGAAATGAATAACAACTTATTAGATGACCTTTTCTTTTGCAATTTTTGAGGGTTTTTTTGCGTGAGTTTTGTTCTTTGTTTCATTGTTGTAATGGTTATGTGAGCTTGAGAGTTTATTTGTAGAGAGTTATTTTTGTATTTTGTGAGAATATTGAGTGAATTGGTGAAAAACTGTCTTGGGATAGGTTCATGTGGAAACGATGGAATCTTGGACACAAAGGGATTGTGTGTTGATGTTTATGAAGGGGAGATGAAGGAAACAACAAAGGATTAAGGAGGGAGTCCTTCAAGTGTAAGACTGGTTGTACTCGTTTCTAAAATAGTAAACATATTTCAAAATCTGGGCGTGGCCCCGCGGACGTAGGCTTTGCCGAACCGCGTTACCAATTCTGGTGTCTCTTTACTTTCTGTATTGTATTTACAATTTGCATGTTCATCTCTAATTAATTCACTTGTTTTTCTCTTGACGTAGAACACTGTGTAAATCAAACGTTAGGAACACCTGCATATTAGTAGCTTTTTCAAACACTCTTATTCTGTGGAATTCAAATCTTTGCGGTAAACCAAAAAGAGTGGGCGGGTATCTACCTCTAAGCGGCACAATCAAGGAATTAATTACACCCGAGTTTCACGCTACTTGTTTCATTACTGCCCCTTCATGACTAGCTATGACATTAATAAACGGTTGGAACTTTTGAAATATTTAATTTTCGTTGTTCATCTTCTTTCTTTCAACGTCTCATGGGGTTCCCCAATGCTATCAAAATAATTGGCTTCATCAAGTTCTAGGCTTTTTTTCCTATCCCGATATAGAGTTTCCCAAGGGAACTCAATTAGCGGTAATATTGACGGAACGTAAATTAAACTTTCCTATCGTTGTATTTGCTAGGTCTATGAGTTTAATGTCATTTGATCTCAATTGTAGTATTTGATTGTGCACACATCTCAGTTTTTATTTTTCAAATCAATTTTGGGAGTGGCTGGCTAGCAAATGGTAGTGTGGCTTTATTAGGTGCCGACATAGTCGGATGTACTAAAGCCACCATGATGCTACTTCCGCCGCGCCTTTCATTCAATAAAAACTTCCAGAGTTAGTGTCATTTTATTAGTTTTATTGTCGTTTTTAATCTATTAGTTTATTTGTCATTTTGCTATTAGTTTATTTGTCATTTTGCTCATTCTCTTTTTTATTTGGCCTAAATTTTAAAAGCTAGTTTAGTTTATTACTAGGTAGCTTTTGCAATCAATCATTGAGAATTATATAACAAAAGCTCACTTTATTCCTTTAGACATGGATTTGACTTGATTTTATCTTATTCTGCTGTGTCAGTACATAGCGGAATAATTCAATAAAATGACACTAATCTCCTCAATCACAAAGGCTCTCTTCTTCTTGTTCCATTTTATTATTATTCTGTAAATTTACAGTCATACAGTCTCTCACACATATTCCAGATATCTAGCCTCAGCATTATTTTCAGACCTTCTAAAACACATTTTATGAGCCTTTCCTTATCAGTACATACATATATTAATTTAAGAAACTTTTCCTCTTCTTGTCCACTATAAATTAGAAAAGGTCTGGTAAGTCCAGAATATCATTTAGTAAGTCTACAATTTATTTCCATAATTTTATGACGACGAGCGAAGGGGCATTTTTGGGTAAAATGGCAGAAGCAGAAATTGCTTGAGAGTTTTAAAAAGAAAGAAACTGCGGGGGGTAAATACAAAACCAGATCTATAAACCAGCAAAAGCAAGGAGATAAGATGGTCCAATGTTGTATAACTGTATATAACATGTCTCAAGCTATTCTAAACTCTTATTTTACAAAAATAAATTATCAAATATGAGCCAGTAACGGGCAAAAACATATAACAAAACCAAAAAAAAAAAAAAGAGTTTTCATGTAATTGCTGCCACCACCTGCCAATCTTCTATGACTCAGAGGAAATTTACCACGCCAATCAAACCAGCAGCTAAACACAACATACAAGTTGCCAGGCAGTCAAAATTGTAACTTCCGCCAACTGTTTGCAGTCTCAACTAGCTCAAAGAAACCCTGCTTTCCGTTTGAACGAGTGAGAGTGTCAATTTTCCCCCTTTGTACTCGACTCGAACACAAACTCAAACCATGTTGGGCCTCTGAGGTAGCAGAAGATTGTAGAACTTATCGTGTAAGAAAAAATTCTTGCCCTTGCTATCCACAGCCTTTTTCCACCCACACCAACCTCCATTTACGATTTTCTTGTGCTCGTCATTGCCCGTATAATGCGGATCAAGTATGAGAAACGCGCAATCTCCGCTTGAGTCGTTGAAATCAACACCTAAAAGTGTATATGCAAGAACACCACCACCTGCAACCAGATAGCTAGTAAGATTTTTTTTTCCCTTCTTTTTTCCATAATTTCTAGATTGAGAAGCTTTGCTTTCTTTTCTTTTTTTATATTTGCGAGCAACAAATAACAGCAGGTTATAGCTTAGGCACGAAGAAATAAGATTTCAATTTTGCAACCATAATTCGTGGAGCTCACCAATCATAATTGGGGTTCCTTGGTTCTCGAAGTGCAAGGCCAGCTCCCTGCATTTTTCAGGAAGCTCGGCTCCAGATCTAACATTTATGACTTTGCAACTTACCTGTTCAAGATAAAACGATTCCCATAAAGGTCTTTTAAATGGAGCATCGCAAAAGGTGTCAAATTCTCATACAGAGAAGGGAGAGCACTATCATGATTAGCGAAAAATATTCTTGAGCAACATTAAGAATTGATATCTTGCTGTTATTGCTCATACATCAAGTAGTAATTTTTTTCCCAGAGCCATAAAGTAGAATACTTACACCCAAAAGTTTGTCCAAAACAAAGCTCAACTCAATGGCACCTATCCACTCACGTGATCCTATAAAAGAAGGATCTTTATCACCAATCTCAACAAGTGACTGTTGTATTTCCCTGAAGAAAATTGCATTTGTTAACAGATAAACACCAGCTATTGGAAACCAAAAACATATGGTCGGTTTTAATTAGTTAAAAATCAAGACTTTAAGAGAGCTTCCAAGAAGGGATTTAAAACTGAAAAAATAGAAAATAAAAAAATAAATAAGCTTTCAAGAAGGGACAGCGGGAAAACAAAGGAAGAGGAATTTGAATCTTTGACCGCATTTTAGGCAATTCATACCTATGTGAAGGAACTTCTATAGAGGTGTAGTGCTGGAGTCTGAACCACGAAACAATGGTTTGTAGAGAACGATAAGCACAGCCCCAGCCCTGGAAAGTAAAAGCTAAATCACTAAATAACTGCAGCTATAAATAAGCTCAACCCAAAAAAATAATAATAAAAATAATAATAAGAAAAAATTTTCTCTCATGGCAACATTTGGATTTTCAAAACAAAAAAAGAGAAAAAAGTGATGCCCAAAATTAGAGATATCTATGGAAATAAAAGCCCCTAAAACCGATAATTCCCGTACTAAGGAATAGAACACGTAAGATTGACCTCACTCAACAAGATACTAAGACAATTCCAAAGGAGAGGATTTTCCATTACCGAATCATTATAAGCATCTTGCATATAATGGTAGTATTCATAAGAACCCTGAACAAGAGATGCACTGCCTCCTGAAACTGCATAAAAATATATTGACACCATGAAAAATGTCATTCATTAGAACCAGGCACAAGAAAGCATAAGAACAAACAGTTGTCACCTACCACCACTATGCGGTATTCCAATGTGTACATCTTTCAGTAAAGTAGAACCTGATAGTAACACAAAATTCCCAGATAAAATATAATGAGGAAAGAATAATTGAAAAGCCTCATAGAATGTCTACTTCTTAAAAGATATAGGTTACCCTTTTGTGTACTCCTTCCACCATCAGTTGTAAACAAATTCAGCGCATTAGCAATTCTTAAAAGAGGACGATCAAAAGGTAATCCCAGTTGTGAGTGCAGGGATTTCCTAACTTCAACTACAGAAAGGAAAAAATAAATAAATAATAATTTAATAGAAAGTCCAGTGTCTGATGTGAATAATCTTGGATCAAAGTGTAACACAGATAAGTACAAAATTCCTATCCCGTTGTAACTCACAGTTAAAACACATACATAGTTTCCATGTCTACAATCTCTTAGGATTTTAGTAACATGAAAGGAAATAGCAGAAACATGAGCATCATATCTCACAATTAAAACGCATATAATGTTTAATGTCTAGAATCTCTTAAAATTTGGTAATATGAAAATAATAGGGCTGAACTTCACAAACCCCAAAGACCTTTTTTCTTCTTATTTTTTTCCCATTTGGAAAAGACAAAATGTTCCAAGTTATTCAGAGGGGAAAAAGAAGTGGGAATACTTTTTTTACCGCAAGCTTAAAATTCGATTTTTCGCTTCCTTACCTTGCTTCATTTCTGTCTCCCCATAGTTAAGTTCATAGATAGCATTAATTGGATGAAGAATGCCTGGAGGACTAAAGTGATATGAGCGAAGCTGCAAATGCAACAGCGCTTGGCAGTTAGTGGAAGGAAACAGTATACAGCTTTAGGTAGTAATCGCCCCCTTATCCACTAGCCACATTGAAACAATTTTATATATATAATGGAAACATGGAAGAGGAATATGAATCTATCATTTTCCTACCTCAGGATGTTTTGCTAAGAGATTGGGCAATATAGCATTTCTCATAGCAAAAATCTGATCAATTAAACTTGGGACAATTAGTCCCGAAACTGCAAATTTCAGAGGTAGATCCTTGTCTGCATAACTGAGTACTTCAAGCTTAAACTCTGCTGTCAAAAGACAAGCTTCTTCAAGAGCTGAAATGGAAATTGTAACTCCATCAAACTCGAGTAAACAGAATTAAATGCACACTGAAGCTTTCTCTATAGTGTTTAACCAAAAATAATAACAAAAGTCTGGTTCCATACCTGGAAAATATTCTGCAACTGGTGCAGCTGATTGGGAAGAGTTTACTGAACTATTAATGAGAACACTTACTTGGATTTTAACTGCACTCTAAGCATAAAAATCTTTGAATGAGATTTGAAATGGAAATTTTCTACCATAACATAAGAAGTCTTAAAATATATATATATAGAAGGTTGTCATGTCGGAAGGAGAGTCCAACAGTTTTAGCTCTTACCTCAGCAGAATTTACTGGAGATCCAGATTTATCGTTTGAACAAAACTGTGCACATGACACCAAATTTGAGCCATCATTTTGAGCACCTTCACTGGAATACTTGATACGGGAGAGATCTGTACTAAAGTCCAATTCTACACCATGTAGAATGACGGGTTGGGGTATTTCAGCAGAGGTTGTCGCTACTGATTCTACAATATACACAACCTTCGGATCCTTTAACTTGGCAATAACAGCTTCAGTTGCACGCTCAAAAATCTTCTCAGCATCTGAACAATATCAGAATTGAACGTTTCACTGTTTACTATATGACACTGACCCCACATTTCTCAAAAACAATCATTGGCAAGATATAACACCGAACTCAGTTATCAATTTAGAAATTGAAAATGTAAACAGAACAACCCAAAATACATCATATAATCCCAATAACAAAAAGGCATCTACACAAATCATTTTTTGCATTCTGTTAATCTACAAAATTCGCTTCAATTATCTCAAGCCTCTGATTTTTGAGTGATTGTAGGTAACTACCAGCTACATATTTATCCATTTTATACCAAACTTCTCAAACCCAACAACCAGAAAGGTTCTCTAAGAAGCTCTAACTACATCACTACATCTCCTACCGAAGACAATCTACAAAAGGTCCCAAGGACAATCCCCGCTGGTATTAGTATTGTTATTTTGAGAAAAAAGCAGAGATTTTGTTTTTACTTCCACAAACAGTACGATAAACAAACAGCACGAATTTAGCCACAATTATCCATAAATATGTAAGATAGATATTGGAAAAATTGTGCTACATGTCTATTACTCGCCATGATTGACAAAACCTTCTCAGCTTTCGTTTTTCAACTAAATGTCCGTTTTATATCAACAAATTACCTTCATATATAATTTATACACCAAAAAAAAGGACATTTAACAGTAAAACAAAAAAGTTGTGAATATTTTCTTAACTAAAGTCTACAATTTGACTATTATATATATATATATATATATATATTTACCCATATCATATATCACATGCAATAAACTATGGTCCGGAGCAAATGCCAAGATCAATAAAATCCTCGCATTGTCCATTAATTTAGTTTACTAAATAAGAAGATTTCAAAAATAAAATAAATAAATAAACCTTACCAGACGGTTTGTCCAGTGGATAATAGATTGGCAACTTGATCGGAACTTCACATCTCAACAAACAGCCTCTCTCCCAGAGATACTTCTCAGCACAATCCTCATAAACAACCGAAGAAACTCGTTCAACACTCACTGAACTCTCCGATTTCGAAACAAAGAAGCGAACTTCACCACTCTCTGAATCCGCCACAGCTCCGACAGCTTCACGATCGTCGAATTCATAGAGAACCTTCCTCAAACTGCGACACTCGTCGATCGCCTTCGCGGCGGTGTTTTCCGCGTCGGAGCTCGAGATGATCAGAGCTCCGACGACTTCGAATCCTCTCGGAATCAGCGTCCGGAGATCCTCTGCTCAAATTGCGACATTCGAAGCAACGAAATTGAGAATTTTTTTTCCCTTTAATATTTTCTCGAGATACAAACGAGGAAATTTCGTCGTACCTGATTCTTTGCGGTGATTGGTAGAAGAGGAATCGCAGTGGAGGCATTTAACGGTGGAGACGATGGTGAGTGGCGGGAAGAACGGCGATCCGATCAGCCATTGGAGGCAAGGTTCGGACTTGGAGGAGAGGACGAGCTTGGGGCACAGGACTCGGACGGTTCTGTGCCCGTTATGGTTCTGGATCGCCATTGATTGATTGAGCAAGAGAGAAAGAGCTCTAGTCTGGTCTCCGCTGAGTGAAGAAGAAACTGAGACACGTTCTTGGTCGCTCTGCGATAGGCATGGTAATTTTGGATTGGGCCGAATTTGTGGGTCAGAGTTATGGACTGAAACGTATAGGCCCTACTTTTTTACCCAAAATTTTGTAGTGGTTGTAAGAATTATTCCAAATAAAAATAATAAAAAAAAGAGAGAAAATTTGTGTCATTTTGGAATCCAAACTTATAGTTATTCCAAGTCGTACCACTTTTTTCATGAGTATGACTATTTCACCCTTCTTCTCCTATTTTGTCTTTTTCATTTGTAAAAGAAAATAGCAATTTGGTCAAATTCATTATTAAAAATGACATTGGCTATAACTTCTTTTTTTAACTAGTAATTTTCAAAATAAGTTGTCTAAAAGTAGCATTTTCAAAAATTTTCAAGAAAAAATGGGATACCATTTTTTTGACACATGAATAACATATGCCTTGTTTACTCGTTTGTATTGTACTTAACTCGTTTGTATTGTACTTTTAATTTGTACCCCTACTTTTACACTATAAATAGAATAAAAATCAAATAAGCACACCACATGACTTTTTTTTTTTTTTTTTGCTGGGCAAGAACATGCTAAAGAGAATAAATAGTACTCAACTTAATTCTCTTAAAAAATCTCTGATAATTTCAGAAGTTTCAACTGAGAAAATCTCTTTGTCGTTCTGAAAAGTCATCTCAATCTTGATGCTGTATTTGTTGAGTTTGAAAGTCCAAGAATGCAAATTCGTGAGGTCTATTTATGGAGTTCTGAGGGCAAAAATTTCTATTTACCATCCTCCGTTACTATAATGTAATCAAAGTCATATATGTTAAATAACCAATTTAGTTATTATAACAATTTTGTAATTGTTTTGAGTATCTTATGTGAATAACTATTAATTATCTTCACAAAATTTTTAGAAAATGTCGTTAAATAAACTATGTATTACCATCTTTAAATTTGGTTCTTAAGCAAACTCATTTCCTTTCTACAGCGGTCCTAACGCCAGCTTGACAATGTTACTATATTCTTAGATGACATTTCTTCACCTTGCAATATAATACTTACAAGTATGCGAAAAAGAAATAGAATTCTATAAAGCTCCAGTTCCGTAAAACACTACAAAATGGCAACCCCCATTTTACTTGGGCCCGGCGCAAGGCAGAACCCATCCAACCAAGTGCGAGTTTTCCCGATCATGCCTCGAATGCCAAGCCTGCATCATCAACACAACATTCAAAGCAAAATTTTAACTTGTTCTCGGAATTTCCAAACTTTGGATTCACCATAAGCATCCAAGATATTATTCGAAGCTTCAACGGTTAGTTACAAGCCTCAAAGACAAGCCCTATAGAAACTATTACCCTATAGTTCATTCTTGTTTAGCATTTTTTTTCTGATTCAATGCCAAGTTTATGAAAGTTGCACAACAAGCCTACAAACAATTGGCATAATTACCTTTCTAAAGTGCAGTGGCGTTCGCCAACAGCGGGCTTCTGAGTTCTCCCTCAATCTGCAACAAGACCATGAGAAATCTCGATGTTAATTAAGAATGCAAGTTTTCATGTCAATCATTTCAGTGAATACATATCCTTGCACTAAGAACAAGGACTTAAAATAACTAACCGATTCTTATCGCTGTAGCTGTGAGCATAATTGTCAGAGCTGTTATAGAAGATATTTGAATCGTTGGTCGCTCCACTTGTTTCAAAAGGTGTTCTCCTCATAATGGACAATGCAAGATTGTTCTGTTCTTCAGATCCGATGCAATTAACAATCTGATTGGCATCCAAAGAACGAGACTTCTTACGAAGTCTAAAACTAGGAAAACAGTTTTGCTGATTTTCATGTTCTTGAAAAGATAAAACCTGGCTTCCATGGTCGCATCGGTGCTCATTTGAAGAAGCAGATGCGAGCACGGGCGTTGGTGTTTTATCTTCTGATGATATCTGTGACAAAGCCGTCCTCGTGCTTAATTCATTTCCGTCGCCATTACCTAATGACCTCACTACATCGATTCTCCGACTCTCGCAACAGTTATTTGGCATTTGCAAAGCACAATCACAGGCATAGGGGATAACAGATCTGTCGGTTATCATTGGCCTTTCAGAGGTGTACTCAGAACACTCTGAATCACTTTCACGCTCGATGGACGATTTTGACTTGCCACATATTCTTCGGGAACAACCAAATATCCTGAGAGAAGCCTTCTTCGCTTTGGCGTATGTTGACTTAGAAACATAAGGTACAAGATTTATCCTAATATCTACATTACAACCCAAAATGGACTGAAGTGAGTTGGCAATGATTTTCTTTGATTTCTCTGCCTTAGATACACAATCAGGATGGCAAAACTGCAATTCAGCTACTGCAACTCCTGAAATTGATCAATAATCGCAGTTATAAGCCACATATGACCTCATAAAAGGAAGGCTAAGGACTCGTGTAATGGTTGCTTATCATGTATAAATACGGAAAAGAAAAATGCACGAGGAATTAATGGTAGAAAGCAAATTGTCATCAACAATAATTTTAAGGAGGACTGCAAGAGGCATGAACTCTAGTGCCAATTACTAGGAGATAATAATGGAAAGATTTTTTTTAATACAATCAAATGTAAATATAATTAAACTCCAATGCCAATCAAATGTAAATATAATTAACTCCAATGAAAATCAAATGTATTAATAAAATTAATTCTAGTGCCAATTCTCTCTCGCCCATGATTGTTATTGGTGGTTGTTTTAATACAATCAAATGTACCTTGACTAACATGCAAAGAAGATAGCTTCCCCTGTTCCATCAGAAAATTCTTGAGTGATTTGGATTGACATGATTCTATAGCCCTTTTCCATATGGATTCCAAAGTTCTTTTACAATCTTCAGGAATTCCGAATTTGTCTGACTTTTTGTCCTCACAAGAACAACTCACAAGATGCTTCAAGCTCTCCCCTGCAACGACAAGAACAAGTATTAGTATGATAGCTTACCATTTGCGCACCTTTCGTGGGATTTACGCAAACATAATGTATTAAGTTATTCGCATAAAAGTTTTTTGTTATACAGATGCCCACCTTGTTGATGAGCATGCTCAAGCCAGAACTTTGAATCATTCACTTCTGTTGGAGTACATTCCAGAGAGCTAAGTTGTAGAAGAGCTACCGTAAGCCACGTTGTTTGATTTTTCGACATCCTCAATTGTTTTTCGGTTTCAGATAGTATTTTCAGTGCATGACTCAATTTCTGGAAGTCTACGTCAGCTATGACAGAGAAAACCACTGCAGTTTAGTATGAGTACGACGAAACAGAAACATTGAACTGCATAATCCCAACATGGGCTTTTCCCGCGTGTCTTTCTTTCATGCTTTTTTCATGTTAAGCATGATGACCGTTCTATAATGGAAATTGAATAGTACTTACAGGTATGCCTACTTGAAAACCCTCTTCTGACTTCGGAACAACCGTCCTTGCATCCTGCAAGAATGTCCATAATGATGTTCGCCAGCTGCGATATAAGTTGCATTGGATCGATCCTCGACCTCATCAGCTCCCTGGCCCTAATCACCGTGTTCGAAGTGTCCGATGACATCGCCAAATCCAGCAAATCAAGCAATTCGTCATCTGAAACTATACCAATCTGCAAAAAAAAAAAAAGAAAAGAAAAACCACCCCAGACACACACTCAGAGGCTTATATAGGATGCAAATTTAAAGAAACGTAAGTAACAAAAGAATTCCCATTAACTTACAAGTTCATATGCCAGGGACATTGTGATCTTTTTGCCGAGCAGACTCAGCTGATCAAGCATCATCTCTGCGTCCCTCATGGAACCACTCGATTTGGAGGCAATGAAGTTTAAAGCAACTTCTTCGAAATCAAGACGCTCTTCGGTGCAGATTTTGGCCAATTTGCTTGCAATGTCCGAATCCTTTATCTTCGGAAAGTGATACCTCTGAGACCGTGACACCGCACTTCTCGGCAGCTTAGCGAGATCAGGAGTGATCATCACAAAGATAACATGTTGCGAGAGGCTATCCAGGCTGTGCAGAATAGTGGCCCATGTTTCACCATGCAACGAGTGACACTCGTCAACGATGAAAACCTTAAACCGGGAAGAAACTGGAGGGGCGGTTGCCTTTTTAATCAAGGACCTAATCCTGTCTCGTCGATTGACCCTCACAGAATCCACTTCTTTCACATCTCTGCTCCTCCCCGAAAAGAAAATAATGCATTCCCGGCAAAGACCACACGGCCTGTGCTCATCCGAAGAGAGGCAATTCAGCGCCGCAGCAAAAATCCTCGAGGCGGAGGTCTTGCCAGTTCCGCGAGGACCATGAAAAAGGTACAATGAAGTTACTCTTCCTTTACATATAGCACCCAACAGAGACCTTGCTACTACATTCTGTCCCACCAATTCACTAAATGATTTTGGCCTGAATTTTTGACTGAGATTCCTCGGAGTTTCAGTATGTGGAATAATTTCGTTGCAATTGTCTTTTAAGCATCTATTATGTGCAGCCTTGTCGTCCACATTCCTCGACAATAATGGATTCTTTTCTACATCAGAACTAAAGTTCGCTTCTCTGAACCTCGGCGTTCCGGACCAGCAACAACTTATCCCGCATCCACCATCATCGTCGTCCCCAATATCAACCTCTTCGTTCGCCAATAACGACATGCTACGGCTCGAAAGAGCATCCCCAAGCGACGGGCATGGACTACCTACGTCACTTGTAGCATCACCAATTGCCCCGAATGATTTCATTCGATTCTTGCTCTCGTATTTTCTCTGCGATGCAATATGATCCATTCTTTCTTGTAACGATCCCATGCTCGGTTCATTAGATGTGTCCACGCCCTCCAAAGGGTTGATGGAAGGTATGACGGACGTCTTGTCAATTTGATTGCTGCAATATCTTTCACTCAACGACTTGTTCTTGTAAACATCATCCTCGTACGACCTTCGATGACCCAATCCTTCAGCTCGTGAGTTCCTCGAGTGATCATAGAACTTCAACTTCGGCTTCCCAAAATCACAATCCAATTCAAAATCATCAATGTGATCATTTCCTCCACCGTATAGGCCTACATTCCTCTGTCTTGAACCGTTGTTTTTACCAGGCGCGGCTTCTTGGAATGGTTCCAAGAATCGCAGGGAAATCCCGTGACTCGAATTGGTCTCCCAATTCACATTATCAACAAAAGCAGAGAATTTGCTCATGGAAAGAGTTGATGGGTCTCTAAGAGACCTCACTCTCCTCAAAGCTACAAGAGCCTTTGAGATCGGAATATCGACCGAATGCCTTCGTCCATCCATCGATTTCTTTGAAATTACAAACACCAAAAATGTACTAACAACTCAGAAATTCAGAAGGCGGACACAGTTACCATGTACACTTCAAATTCTATTTTTCAGGGCCCACCAAAAATCTGCTCCTAGAAAAAGCAAGAACCCAAAAAAAAAAAGATCAATAATATAAACCAAGCCACTAAAATTTGAAACAGATACTGAACGAACCCAAATCAACAGATGAGAAAATGATCACGAAAGCTTATTGGTATGAAATTTCAAGAAGCCAAGATCAAGGAAATGGAAATGGAAATGGAAATGGAAATGAACGATGTGACGTATATGAAAATAGAGCTACATTGTACTTACTAGTCCACTAAAATAAAAATCAGTCTAAAACCTCATTGAAAAAATAAAATAAAAAATAGGTAAATATACAAGTGTAGAGCGATGAAATTGAATGCTTTCCTAAATTAATCTCCTATAATCATGTCGTTGACCATTACAAATAAATGCACAGGAAATTATGAAAAAGCATATAGACGAGTTCAATGATCCGTAACAAATAACACAATGTAACACATTTTACTCACAGAACAACAACATTTTAGAATTCAGAGACACAAAGACCCACCTTTTCTTCTCAGTCTCTCTCTCCCAAACTTAAAGAAATCCCGAAACCCACAAACGCCCATTCCTCACAGAGATTCACAAAACCCACATTTTCAAATCACATGCAAACAATAAACATATAAAAATATAATAAAAACCCAACAAACCTTCCTTTATAGCTCAAACAGAACCCAAACAGCTAATGAGAGAGAGAGAGAGTCCAAAGAAAGAGAAAGAGTAAGCAAGCACTTTAGTCAAAGAGAGAATCTAGAATTTCAAAAAATACCCATCAAATTACGCAAGTAAAATAACCAAACACAAGCAAACAGAGAACAAGACAAAGCTCGAAAATACCAACCAAAAAAAAATTAAAAAAACCCTCACTCCATACCTTCGAATCGCAACTGTCCAAACAAAATATCCATATTCAAATCTCTTCGCATTTGACGAGAAATCCCCATTCCATATATATATAAATAATCTTTTATATTTCCAAATTTTAAAACTCTCAGCGTTGAAAGCGGAGAAGAAAACCCTAACCCTACAACAACAGTGTCCTTGGTGGTTGAGCTGATCATGAGAGAAGACAAGGAAGAAGAAGAAGAAGAAGGTGAAAGTGGCAAAGCAGTAAATGTCATAAATGCTAGGGGTACTTTGACACGCCATTGTCTGTGACCACAGAGTAATGAGAGAGAGAGAGTTTTTGGGTCAGAAGGCTCAGGAATTCTTTGTTCTTTTTCTCTGCCAAACACAACTCAGATTAACACAGTTTTCGCGCTTGTGGTCTCGGCCAGCGAGCCCCGAGGGGCACTTTGGGGATTTCACCGGTACCGGCGGTTTCAGTTACTTCGGTTACTTAAAGGGCAAAAGAACAAAAAGAGTCTCGCCACGCGCGTGCTGATTTCACACCCACGCGCTGTGTCGGCGCGTGAAGGGGAAGACGGGACAAACAGTGGTCGTGTGAAGTACGGACGGTGTTGGGGAAAAAAGGGGACAGATTTTCTTTCAAGGGTCTGTTTGGGGACTTAAACAGTTAATTTCAAACTTGAAGGACAAAATCTGATTGAGACATTGATGTTTATTGACTGCTTATCTCCTTTGAAAAGCCGGTGAAAGTCTCTTCACGTTCACGCAAAGATGCTCTTTTTTTTATTATTATTATTTTGTTGTTTATTTATGAGAAATTATTTTGGCTTTTTAATAAATGAAAATATAGGCTCTCAGCGGCGCCGCTCGAGATTAATAACTGAAGTCGGATTCGCAATGAAATCCGGTGCAGTTTTTTTGTTTTTTTATAACCAAGAATTGTCATTTTGTGAGTGTTTACTGTTTATAATGAATTTTTTTCAATTTGTAAAGATGCTTAACAATATAATTTTGGGACCAATTGCGAGTAATTTAGGACTGGATTACTATTTACTACGTATAATATAATTAACCACATTACATGTTTACGCTTAAGAATTTTGGAAAATTTTGAACAGTGTTATTTTTGGACAATTTATTTTGAAACATACTACTTTAAAAAATAATTTGCAGCTCATGTCACTTTTTTATAATAAATTTAACCGAATTGTCTTTTCTTTTTTTTTTTTACAAGTGAAAGATACAAGAGGGAAGAAGAAGGTAACATGATAAGTTGATAATAAAAAAAGTAACGTGACATATAATTTTGATATGGGTTGCAAATGTCAAATGTGGCATGAAATCAAATTTTCTCATAGAATTTGTTGCTATATGAGCTGCAATTTTCAAAGCCCAAATGACCCAAAGAATGCCAAGGGATGGATCATTCTTGATAGGCCCAACATACGAAGCCCAACAGCATCGCTGCCCAGCCCACGCCAACCAAGTTAGCCAACGCCGACCAGGCTAGCCCACGCCGGCCAGGTTCTAGCCGACATCGAAACGACTCTAAGAGCAAGAATCAGCCAATCAGTTAGCAAAAGAACGTGATGACATCACCCCGCTCCCAAAAAGAACGTTTTTTTAGACAGCCAAACTAACAAACCCACGAGGAAAGACAGGATGCCCAAAAAAATCAACCCTCGATGTGGGAACATGGGGAGACAGTTCTATTTTCCGATACATTATAAATACCTCGTACATAACAGTTTGAAGGTACGAAACGTCTTTCATGATAAAGCACATTTTTATCCTCTGATTCACCGTGACTGGCTTAAGCGTCAGAGTGCCCGCACTAGAAAAAATCTCAGTGTCATCGTCACGCTTTTCGTCTATTTTGCAGAACCAGAGCTCTCAACCAATTACCATTTAATTCATCGAGATGTACGAGTTTCAACGCTTATTCGAGCTAGAAGAAGCGGGTATGTGTTGATCTTACGTTGATACAAAAAATCGCATCAATAGATATAATGATACCTATTAAATACTATGAAATTACATATAATTTTTAATTAAAAAAATTGCATATGATTTTGTATTGTATCATTATTAAACTATATTATGTTATTGTGAAAATTGAAGTGAGAAAAATTAAATAGAAAATGAACAGAAAATTAAAATATAGACATCTTAATAACAAATAATAAAAATAGCTATGACAACACTAAAATGTAAAAAAAAAAATTCTAAATTATGGAAATTTATATTAAAATTATTTTTATTTAATATGTTTGTGTTACTTTTTATGTCATTTTATTATTTTTTAGTAAAAACCTTCATTTAAATTATAGCATCTCTAATGTAATGTTAAATTTGTGTCTCAATATTAAAATTTGACATTTTAATATAAGTGCATCTCCAATGCAATGTTAAATATTTGAAATTAAATTTGGCAAATGCTATATATTTTGTCAAATTTAGCATCAAGTATAGCATAATGCAAAAAATTTGACATTTGAAGTAGAGCATTAATTGCTCGACTTTTAGGCATTTAATTAAAAGTTAGTATTATGTTCAAAAATATTTATTCTTACCAACAAGTCATTGTGAATTTGTAGTCTTGTCAACTATTGGTTAGCACTAACTACTTTTATTGATTTTTATAATTAAAAATAATAAAATAACTAAATAGCATTTGTGCATTTAAGTTTTAAATGTCAAATATAACATTTTTACCTTTTCGAGTGCCAAATTTAACATTGGTATTGACATTTGTGCGTTTAATTAAAATTAAAATTATATTAAAAAAATATCTTCTTATCAATAAGTTAAATGACTATTTTTAGTCTTTTCTACTATTAGTTAGCATTAATTACTTTTTAGTCCATGAACTCTTACTAGAGTGACAGTTTGATCCTCGTTCTTTTTTTATTAGCTGAACTAGTCCTTGAACTTTTTATTTATTGCTGCATCGTTAAGTTCCGAAAAATCCGTTTGTTTCTTCACATGACTTGCATTTGATTCGCGTTTTAAACTAAAATACCTAACATGCCCTTGAATATTTCAAAATTGATATTTTCTATTTGTGTTAGGAACTTAAAAAAGTAATAAGGATAAAAAAAATTAAAATCTTTTTTTTTATTGGAAGTTAAAAAAATAAAAGAAAAATAATAATAATTCAAAATCTTGTCAAGCATGGTGACCTCCATGGCAGGACCCATCCACCCCCGAGTGACCTGACGATGCCATCTGCCCGCCATTTTCCCCCGACGACCCCATTTGCCCCTGACGACCCCATCTGCCCCCGACGACCTCCTTCCGCCCGCGACGATTGCCTCTGCCCCCAACGACCCCCTTCCCGCCCGCGACGATTGCCTCTGCCCCCGACGACACCCTCTGCCCTCGACGACAACGACCCCCCTCCGCCCGCAACAACGCCCTCTGCCCGCGATGACCACCCTCCGCCCTTGACGACCTCCTTTCCACCCGCGACGACCCCATATGCCCCCGACGACCCTTGACGACCTCGCGACGACCGGAGAAACAATGACACACGATGACCCCCAGCGTGACGACCCCTGCCTCTCCCGACGACCACACCGCCCCCGACCTCCGCGACCCGGATCTCGACCTCCACGACCCCAGACCTCCGAAGTCTTTTTTTTAACCAAAACTCTCAACCTATGCATTAAATATTCTAAGGGTATTTTTGGCATTTAAGTTTAAAGCTCAAGTCATGTGCAAGTCACATGATAAAATCCGTTAGGATTCAAACTGTATTTTTAAAATTTAACGACACTAAAACAAATAAATAGTTCTTGGACTATTCTAAGTAATGAAAAAAGAACATGGACCAAATTATCACCCGAATAAGAATTTAGGGACTACTAACCTTAAATTAAATTCTATTGTATGTTAGTGCTTTACTTTTATCACTCACCGCACTGTAACCAACAAGTATAAACATAATATAAAAGTTCATGGTTTTCTCTTTCAGATATTTTTCGGAATTATCTCTTTCAAACTTTTTTCCCGAATGAAACCATGTGTATTTGTACTTTAAACAATAGCCAAGTTGACACTGTTGTTTCCGCAGTTTCTCAACACTGAAATGGGCCAGAACTCTGCTTGACAAGGACCAACCTTCACAACTACACTTATGTGATATCTGAAATATCGTACATAAAGTTTAAATATGTCCAATTAGGCCCAATTAAGCTCAGGGTTTGGTCAACAAGCACTGCTGGTTTGAGTCTCTAAACAGCAACTACAATTAATGGATTGCTTGGATCAATTTGTCCTCAAAACCCAATTATGTATTGGTGTGCTAAGTTAATGAGAAAATATGAGCTATAACTTGTGAGCAAATACTTGCACAAAAAAGAAAAAAGTTGGTGAACAAATATGGCTTTGGACATTAAAAGGGTACGTAGCAAAACAATATGTCCATGAGGTTTTTATTAAATACTGCAGCTAAATATGGACAACCTGATCTTGCAGCTTTTTGCACATGTTATGTGACTGTAAAGAGATACAACACGTCATGAATAGGTGAAGGGAAATAAAAAAGTTTGGCGATAGAAATTTGTTCGTGTAACATTACTCATATAGAAAGGAAAATTTTCAAATAGGGAATGTTAACTGATGAAAAACGATGTTTGATAATCATATTTATCTTTTTAAATTATTAGATGCATTAAAAAAGTAAATTGGATAATTTAGAATCGTTTTCAACCAATGAACATCTCCCACTTGAAAATCCCCCGCTAATATAAGAGAAAATACTCTTAAACAAGCCAGAGGTCATTTCCTATCCTGTCTCATTTAAATCCAATAAAAAATAATGTAAACTAATACGATAATAATATAACTTAAAATACTCGTGAAATTTTCTTAGTAAAACATTAGGCCATATACGAAAGTAATATCATAAATAACATTAAATCTTTCTCTCTTTTTTAATCGCAAAAAAAAAAATCTCATGGTTTTCTATTTTCCTTGCCTCGCAATCCCAGACACTGTCATATTACAACCTATAATTATGTCGTAGATTTCTTACTAACAGTACGAACGGAAAACATTGGTGAGCTAGAAGCCTAGTGAGATATAATTATTTTCTCACAAAAAAATATATCGTGCAATGCATGACTAATTATTATTCATTATTTATTATTTATTTATTACTAATATTTCCTAGAGGATTTTCATCATGTGTGTATACGCAAAGGGTAGTGTGCTTGACCAATGGGCGATGAAAGTGTACAGGTCATCGGCGATTAAAAGTCCACCATAACATATACATATATAAGATAGACATATAAACCGCACCTATATTACCCTTAGGTCGACTCAAGATAACAACATCATGAAAACTTTACTTACGAAAGTGGTACGACACGAATTATTATCCTATATTTTATGTTATTTTCAAGAGAGAGCAGATTTCCTATCTCCTAGTGTAACTCATTACACTGAATATTAAATAGGACACCATACGAGTTAAAACTCCTTAATGGTCCTCCACTTCAATAAGTTTCTTATTTTTCCTCTCTTTTTATTATAGAGATCTGTAAGGTAGTTTTGATGATGATATGCAACAAATTTATAATATATAACTCGTGCAAATATTTATGGTATGGGCTAATTTGCAAGTAGACCTAGCTCCATTACATCAAGGGCCCAATCAAATAGTTAGACAATCTGTTAAAACTTAAAAAACTTGGACGCTTAAAACTCCCCACCCGTATGGAATTTATTTTTGGCCCATACATAACCAAATTTGGCAATTATGGCCATAAGTCAGTTGAAATAATAAAAAAAAAAAAACAAAACAAAACAAAGTCATTCTTAGTGTCACTTATTAATCTATATCTCAAGTGATATGTTCCTTTTGTTTTCATTTTATATTTGTAGTATAAAATTTAGAGTATAAATTAAAAGTCTAACACACATAAGACATAGATTATTATTGTGCTAAAAATATGGCATTCCTCAAAATCCCCCATAAAAAAAATTTAAAAAAAAACAGAAAAGAAATATCAAGTGTTGATGCAATTTTTCGCATCAACTAACGAAAAAATAACGAAAATAAGAATGGCTCGAGAGAAATGGAATTTTATTCTCTTTGTATTATTCAACGCCCGTCGGCTATTTATAGCTTTACAGTGTTTGTACAAAAAAAAAAAAAGAAGAAATAATCGATAAAGCATCTTAAATTTATTTATGGCAATTTAGCAGAGCATGAGCGACGCGCGCGTGCGAGGGGCGGGTGGCTGGCGGCCGCCCACATGGCGCCGGGCGACCGGCTGCCGCCCGCGTAGGCATTGAGCGCTGGGCGCTCGCCAGCTGTTGGTGTCGCGAGCCGTCTTTCCGGACCTCCGTTCGTCGCTCTTCTTACTTGGGCTTTCCACCGGACCGGCCCATCCTTAGTTTACAACCTCAAAGACGGGGTCTTGAGTCTCGGGTTGAATTATGGCCCAACATCAAGCATATTCTTTTGGCAAGAAAAAGAAAGAAAATTCCGTATGGCACGTAATTATGGTGAAGAGTTTGACATTTTTTTATTTTATTTTTTTACTATTAATTTTTTTTTTCTTTTTCGCATACGAAGTCGTGCAAAACACCATTATTGGTCAGAGACTAAAGTTATAAGATAAAATCATGCATGTAGATATACGTAAGCAACAAGTCAAAGTTTGGATATGATTTGGTTCAACTTAAATTACAAGCTGTTTAAGTAACCTAAAGAGTTACAACACACCATGATGATATATCATAGCAATGGCACATGATATTGTATGATTGTGTACACTTCTACATTGGAATCAAGATAACACATGGTCGAACCAAATACTAAATCTTGAAAGATGTTGTGTATCTAATTCAATATAATAATTTTAATAATAATATAACTAAGGTATATATTTGCATAGGAACTGAAACTCTGTTGTATTGTATATTCCCATTATGTCTCACTAAAAAATTTACTAAATTTAACATGCAAACCACCAAGGTACACTTATATATTACTATATTTATGAAGATATATATAGTTTTGTTTTTAAAATGTTATCTATCAAAATGCTTAAGCATGCTTATACAAATCCCAATATCTAGCATTATGGGCAAATTGACAAGTGTCCAGAAATGGATGGGGCTGAAATACATTATATTCACTTGAAGAATAAAACAGGGATTTTGAATCTTATAAATCTTATTATAAAGGATATGGTCACGGTTGTTATGTAGATATATATTTTAATTAGTGATTACCATAAAACATGATTGGATGAGTTGGTTTAATACATTGACAATCCTTTTCAAATCGTAGACATATATGTTCCTGGTATTATAGATTATAAATTAGCAACAAGACATGATTTTGATTGACAAATTAATTTAACTTCCAATAATATAAACCTAACTTTGTCTCATCAGCATCTTCTCTTAATGAGCAAAACTTTTTTTTTTCCCCTGAAAAATATTTTGCAAATATAAGAAAATATTGATTAGGGACAGCCCTACCCCAACCATACCCTATAAGTTATTTTTCTACAACATTAATTATTTCAGACATTTCAGACATTGTATTCCTGAAATTACATACATGATATATCTTGCAGAAAGAGAGTTAAGAAAATGAAAAACACTTTAGGACTAGCTGAAATATTAGGTTTAGTACTTCTTAAGCATAATCTTGTAGGACTTTGGTTTTATGAAAATTGTAATGTTTCTAATCAATAATTACCAAGTACTATTACTTATAATTATAATTTGAGCAAAGCAACAAAAAAAAAAAAAATACTGTAGCATTACTATTATAAATGCTGGTAAGTGAGAAGGTTCTTTTTTAAAAAAGTACATGAAGGGTACAATAAAAGGAAATTAAGGACTATATGTGCAAATAAATATACAGCCCCCACTTAATCATGTGGCTGCAATTAGTGGGATGTGCCTATTGGTGTCCACTGGTTGTTCACAAAAGTCCCACAAGAGAATCTGCAGCCTATAAATGAAATTATTTTTCTCTTTAAATCTAAATGCACTTTAATGAGCACTTTATAACACAAAATAGAAAATGAATTTAAGTCTCAATTCTGCTTCATGCAAATATAAAATTAATTGTCGGTAGCATATTATGCCAAAAAAATATGAAGAAAAAGGTCTAGTAATGTACATGTACAAGACTTGATTTGAACTGGACTAATACCTCTCAACAACCTAAACAATAAGTTGATTATTTAGTATGTGGACAAAAAGAAATCCATTGTAAAAAATTTCCAACTTACCATACCGAGCGAATGAAGATTTTTTATTTATTTATTTATTTATTTATTTTATTTTTTTGCTAAACAAATAATCCCATTAAATATGAAAAAAAGGAAGTCTAATAATGCATACAAGACTCATTTGAGTTGAACTAATACCTCTTAACAACTCAATAAATAGTTGACTAATTAGTGTAAGAACAAAAATTCTCTTATAAAAGTTTTCCATATTACCAAACCGAACAAACGGAGAATTCTGACTTTTTTTGTACAAAA
Organism: Boehmeria nivea var. tenacissima; assembly: GCA_018132145.1. Taxonomy (NCBI): domain Eukaryota; kingdom Viridiplantae; phylum Streptophyta; class Magnoliopsida; order Rosales; family Urticaceae; genus Boehmeria; species Boehmeria nivea. The sequence goes on from CM030882.1 coordinate 9,723,518, forward strand.
TAATCCCCTTAAATATGGAGCTAAATTTTTCAAAGTCCAAAAACCCCGCGAATAAATTAATAAAATCCAAGAAAATGTTAACTAACTAGTGTAAAGAAAACAAGAATTCCCTTGTAATAATTTTCCAAATTACCATACCAAACCAATGTAGAATTTGACTCTTCTTTTTTTGTTTTTTGTTTTGTACAAAAAGGATTACACCTAAATATGCAGCTAATTTTGAAAATTAAGTCCCAAAAATCCCTCGAAGAAATTAATAAAAATCCCTTTGATTTGATGTGAAATTGCTTGCTCAACATCTAGCCCCATGTGCAACTAAAGAAAAACCATTGGCCTAGAGAAAATTCCAAGTGGTCAATTACATGAAAGCCACGTATTAACTCTACTAAGAGAGGTTGTGTTGTAGTTTTCATTTGCCAGCTAATGCCAATAAACCCCAACGAGAAATGCTTTTTATTTAATAATTTTCTCTCTTAGTTAAATTAAAAATTAAAAATTAAAAAAACCAACAAACATGGCTGTGCTTTTTCAATTCAGCCCTACACTAACCAATTAACAAAGACCTTCACGTTGGTTTTGTCCTACAGCTTTTTCCCTCTTTTATATAAAGGTCCAGAATCATCGCTCCATGATCAACGGCTCAGATTTTCCAAGGATCCATAATCAACGGTCATGATGTGATTACGGGACGTGAGGGAATAAAATCCGGTGCGGACGTAGCTTTCACTAGGATGAGCCCAAGTCAGCAAATTGACGGATCTTACGGCCCATCTCACGGCCCATATGTCTCCTTCTTGTCGTTGCCACGTGGCAGCTTTCAGAGGACTCCATTGTGCCATGTCAGCAAAGAGCTCGGTGTTCGTGAAATCATATTCTTGTTGTGAAGTTTCGCCGGAGTTTGCGGCTGGGAAAACATTTAATATTATTTTAAAGGATTTAGAGGGAAGAAAAATTAGAAGAACTATTAAAAGAAAAAAAAAATTATGGAGAGTTTTTTTTTTTGGGCCTACCAAGCTTTTTGGGGAGGTTTGATTTTTAGGGCAATTCCATGTGCGGTTGTCACGGACAATATTGGGTCCAAATTTAATGCCTCAATTAATTAGGAAAATAAGGCAAAGTTTGTGGTTCTAAAAAATGAAAAAGAAAATAAATGGTGAAGAGTGCAAACAAAGCACACCTTGATTATGGCGCAGCTTAAGAACATTATCTATGAAGATAATCACAATAATTAGGCACCTCAATAAAAAAATCAAAATAATCAGAAAGGGGAAAAAAAAAATTTATGTGTAATAAATCATTACCCATTTTCAATAATTACTACAATATTTTAAGTTTCCTTGGTGTACTTACTACATTCATTTGCAATAACTTCGTAGGCATGCAACTTTATTCCAATTATGTTCATCATTTGTGCTTGAAAATCGATATAACCACATTTCATTTTTTTTCTTCTAATTTTTATTTTTCTCAACTCAATAAGAATAAATATTTTTAATATATTTCAATAAATGGGGAGTGAGGAAAATGTTAGGGTCCCATTTTATCCAAGAGAGGGAGCCCAAAAAAATAAAGGAAGTAAAGAAGAAAAATAATGCAAAGAGAAAAGTGCATAATATAAGTGTCAAAATATATAAGCATTTTATCTTTTGCCTGTTGAACCACAAATGGTGTCTTTGTCTTTGGCAGCTTGGAAGGCGACAAAGCATTTAGAGAAGTGAACAAAGCGTTACCTTAAATTGTATCATCTTTAAGAGCAAAACCTAACTTCCTAGCTATAGCATATATCTCTCAACTCTCTTCATCTACGTACTTGTTGTTGTTTTAAACTACTCCTTTGCATGTGGATTATGTGTTGGAGAATTTAATAAAGCTATGTGTAGTGTCTTTGCTTGTTTGTGCATACACAAAACAACAAGATTGGTTTAGGAAATATATTTATATATATATATATATATATATAATTGGCCGGTCTAGCGATTAAAGATTATCATAGTGACTCTTGGCCGTCAAAAGTTCAAATATTGGATGATTTTCACATTAAATGTGAATATTTGTGCTTGTCAATATTCACTATTTGCCTTATTGTTAAGGGTTATGTTTTGATGTATCATTAGCAATTAGTAACGAAACTAGAGTAATGTTGTCCTCGTTTGAGGGTAATTAAGAATAGAAATTCTGGTTTCCTTCCTCACTACTTTTATTTTATTTATTTTTAAATCTCATATAACAATTAAAAATGGATGAGTAGTAAAAGTTGTAATTTAAGGACACGTAAGAAAACAACCGATTAATTGAGGACAACAAATTTCTTTTTGGTAACTAGACACAGCGTTACAGTTTTCAGCAAATATTTTTCATTAGTATTTAGGACTTTTTATCTGCTGCTGCTAGCGCTCAATGTGTATGTTAATGTTGGTTATCCCCTTCCTAATTATTTTTTTCCCCATGGCTAAATAAATACAAAAATTGACTAATAATGGAAAAACACAAAACCAAAATTTTTCAACACCTAAGTTTTAGAAAAGAAGGCCAATTGGTAATCGGTGTTTATGATGCCTTGTTTATGGTTACACAATGATATCACATCAAGTATGTGTTGCATTATGTTTATAAATAGAGGTTATTAGGAATCCTGAATATAACTTTATTTAATTTACATGTCAAAATCTAATTAAAGAGACAGAGAAAATGATATAAAAAGAACAATTCGAATTGGATAATTAACCATATGAACAATTTAGCCTCGTCTACATACATCGGTAGGTATGTATTTTATATGGACGGTATGTAATATCATACATAAATACAAAAGCTTTTCTGTTATATTTTGTCAACCATTTGCTTGGCGTATTAGCGTATATTAGTATCGATGACAGTGATTAGACAAAACACTAACTCAAATTAAGAAGAAAAACAAAAGTGTTAAGCTTTTTGAAGTCGAAGTTGAGAGCGACGTGCATGTGCTAGTTGAGACTATCCTCCAAGATCGGAGATTTGTATCATAATGTGATTGTCTCCTTTTGCTTTCTTTAATTAAATTATATGTTTTTATATTTGCATTTTTCAGTTTTTTTAGTTAGTTGTAACGACCGGATAATACATAACCTTGTTTAAAAATTAATACATAAAAAGTATATTCTACGTATGCATAAATATAACCATGTTGTGATTATTAATTAATAGTAGATAATGTCTTTTAATATTCAGACTTAACACCAACAAGACTAACGAAAACAGTTCGGAACAGTTCCATCAAACTTATAAATAGTATGCCTTTTCTCGTTATGTTATTGTCACAATTATTAAATTAAAACAAACACATAAATACATAGTGGGTCTCTTAATTATATGTAACGATCAGATGTTAAACAGCATCAAATAATTTTTGAGAAATAGTGTACCTTAAATAGAAAATTTTAAGAAAATAACTACTGTTTATAAAATTATTTTAAAAAATAGCTACAGTTCCAAAAAATTTAAAAACTAACCTTTTTAGAAATTTCAAAAATTTCTTTTATGTGCAATTTTGTTATTATCATAAATTTCTTACATGTATTATGGCTAGTGTTTAAATTTTTTGAAACTATGGTTATTTTTTCAAAACACACAATCCAAAATGACTATTTACCTAACTGACCCGCCCCTTAAATAATTAAAAATCACAACATCTTATAGTATTTTAGAAAAAGAAAGAAAAAAGATTTTAGCACTCTCATGGTCCTTTAATCTTTGTTTAGGTAACATTTTAATCCTTAAACTAACTTTATAAGCAAGAATCTCCATGAACTTGTAATTTTAGCTGTGTTAGTCCTTATACGCTGTGTTAGTTAAAGTATCAACAAATTAATTGTATATTACTCATAAAAGGTTGTAATTATGTGAACATAATAGTTTAAATAAGTCTAAATCATATTGTATTATACAATTAAATAAAGATTTTTTTTTAATTTTTTGAATGTAGAGTCTATATAGTATTCGATCATTTAGTTGTTTGTGTTCCAAGAAAATGACCAATATTTTCAAAAATTAAAAAATTAGTCATTAATCTTTTAAGAAACCAAGGGCATAAAGATAAAATTGTAATATCTTATAGTTATTAAAACGACTATATTCTTAATTAATTAATGTAAACGTCAGCTATATTTTATTAAAACATCATTTAAAAAATATTTATTTGCTTAACAATTTTTTAAAATGTATTATTGGATTAAGTAGAGGATAATTATTTAGTTACAACTCATATAATCTTATTTTTCATGCACTAGTGATATGTGCATGATTTTGCTAGTAAGTAAATTAAAATATACGAATGAGGACTAACATTGCTTATTAATAGTTAATATTATAAGTTTTGGGGGAATATTTGCCTATAATATTAGTGCTATGATCAAACTCTTACTTAAGTATAAATTCAAGGACCACATGCACTAAAACCAATAAATAAATAAATAAAATAAAACAAAAAGAAAGAAAACCAGTATACCCTAGACGTCGTTTCCAACGAACAGTTAAAGCCATGTATCCATGTATCGCATAGTAGTTGAGTTTCATTCGAAAATGTCTTTTTAACCCCGGTTTGCATAGTCCTTTAGACGGTAACAAATGATTTGACCAGAATATTTTTGTTCGTCTAAGAAAGAAAATGATTGTTTTGAATGAGTGGTTTGATTACACAATTTGAAATTTTTTTTTTATCATTTTGGATAAACTTCTTTTGTTTGGGAAATTCATCTATTCTATTTCATTTCATTTCAAAATAGAATTGTTTAATTTTATGAATTTTGATGTTATATATATAATTTAGATTTAAGAATATTGTATTGGGATTAGGAAAGTTGAAAAAATAAAATGAAATGGGAGAAATAAAGGAGACAAACAAAGGGTTATTTTTCATTTGGACAAACCATTCAAATGAACATTTAAGAATAATTGTTGACTTTTTAAATTTCGAGGTGAATTGAATGATTGATATTTATACATTTATATTGAGATTAAAAAAATAAAAATAAATAAAAATAAGTTGAATGAATACATTTGCAAATTGTTCAAATATTTAGATGTATTGAAAATAATTTGAATATTCTTTTAAACCATATAAATGAGTTGAAAATTAGTAGTAATTGACCAAATTTAAAAATATGAATAACTCATTCAAATGGTATAGACAAATAAAGGGGGTACTTCTGTGATGGTTTTTTTTTGTGGTGGGAAATAATTCTGGACCGTCAGATTCATCTTTTCGGTGGGTCCAGCATCTTAAAATTGTGAATCTCACCGTTCAAAATTATTTTTCACCACAAAAAAACCCACTACAGAATTTCCCAATAAAGGTTGACGAGGAATAAAAAGAAAAGAAAAAAAAATCCTTATTGAAATTACACAAACACACTGATAGATACAGGCATAGATTAGCCACCTTTATTCATGGCTTGCTTAACGGCCAAAACTAACTACCCAATTGGAATCCCGTAAAACCAGAAATCACGAAGCACACTTACTGGGTCCCACACTATTCTTTTTTTTCTCTTTCCCTTTACTAATCACCCAATTAACCGGCTTTAATCCCTTTATATACCCATCTCCCTCCATTCACACCCTCTCACTCCCAAGTCCCAACACTTCTCACCCTTTCTCCAAAACCCTGCTTTAGAAAAAAAAAAACAGAGCAAGCAACAACACAAAAATGGCATCTCAAAACACCTCACCACTCACTCTCATTTCCTTCTTTTTCTCTCTCCTAATGTCCGCATTGCTTTCCTCTTCTTCGCCGGTCCAGGATCCTGAACTAGTCGTCAAAGAGGTCCACAGGTAAAAACTTTTTCTTTTAATATATGATCCAATCACACATTATCATATAATACAAAAACAATGCACTGTTCCCTCTTCTTCGTAAAAGAAGTCTACATTTTTTTTAGATTTTTTTGTCAAATCACACACTGTCATGTAATAATAGTACAATGCGTCACATTTTTCCAGGAGCATCAACGCGTCAGTGTCGCGTCGGAGCCTGGGCTACCTGTCCTGCGGGTCAGGCAACCCGATCGACGACTGCTGGCGGTGCGACCCCAACTGGGAGAAGAACCGCCAGCGTCTGGCCGACTGCGCGATCGGGTTCGGCAAGAACGCCGTCGGGGGACGCGACGGGAAGATCTACGTGGTGACGGACTCGAGCGACGACGACGCCGTGAACCCCAAGCCCGGCACGCTCCGCTACGGCGTGATCCAGGACGAGCCGCTCTGGATCATCTTCGCGCGCGACATGGTGATCAAGCTCAAGGAGGAGCTCATCATGAACTCGTTCAAGACCCTCGACGGCCGTGGGGCCAGCGTGCACATCGCCGGTGGGCCCTGCATAACGGTCCAGTTCGTGACCAACATCATCATCCACGGCCTCCACATCCACGACTGCAAGCAGGGCGGGAACGCTATGGTGCGGGACTCCCCACGGCACTTCGGGTGGAGGACGGTATCGGACGGCGATGGGGTGTCGATCTTCGGGGGGAGCCACGTGTGGGTTGATCACTGCTCGCTGTCGAACTGCGCGGACGGCCTGATCGACGCGATCCATGGGTCCACGGCCATCACGCTGTCCAACAACTATATGACGCACCACGATAAGGTCATGTTGTTGGGACATAGCGACTCGTATACGCAGGACAAGAGCATGCAAGTTACTATTGCTTTTAACCACTTTGGTGAAGGGCTTGTTCAGAGAATGCCGAGGTAATTATTTGTTTTTTTTTTCTTCTTAATTTTAATTATTGTTTTTGATATGTGATTAGTAGAGTTGAATTTGTGTATTGTTCCGAGGAGGAAAAAAAGGAGGGAAGAGTTTTGGTCTGTTTCTACTTTCTATGCGTTTTTTTTTTTTTTTTTTTCTGGCTAGTGCGTTTGTGATAGGTTCATTCAAATGAGTGAAGCGTGACTCCTACTTGAAAAGATTCTAGAAAATGCATGGTTGAATTTTGTTTTTTTTTTAAACACGGGATAATTTACTAGTGGAAAAATTGAAATTTTATTCCTTGTATGAAATTTGTCAACTGAATGATGAAAGTTTTTGGTAATCTTGTAATTTTACATTGGAATCACCTGATTAGTTTTTAGGTAATGTGAAACCAAAAAAAAAAAAGTTATTAGGTGGTAGGGCTAGTTTTTGACGTTTAGAGACACTAGAGTGGGGCCTTTTTTTTTTTTTTTTTTTTTGCACGCCCTTTGAAATTCTTTTCTTTTCTTTTTTTTTTTTGCATGCCTTTGCCCTTTTGAAATTCTTTTTTTTTCTTTCTATGAATTAATTATTTAATAAATGCCCTTTTTTTTTAATTTTTCAAAAATTGGCAGATGTAGGCATGGTTACTTCCATGTGGTCAACAATGACTACACCCATTGGGAGATGTACGCCATCGGTGGCAGTGCAGACCCAACCATCAACAGCCAAGGCAACAGATTCGCTGCCCCTGATAACAGATTTAGCAAAGAGGTCAGTCCTCAAAATAAAATAAAAAATAAAAAAGAAAAAACTTAATTAAACATTCTCCAACTATATAGTATATTCTCTGTCACACATTTATTAACATTTGTGACTAATGTGCCAATTTAGGTGACCAAACATGAGGACGCGCCAGAGAGCCAATGGAAGAACTGGAATTGGAGGTCCGAAGGGGATTTAATGCTAAACGGTGCGTTTTTCACGGCCTCTGGGGCTGGTGCTTCGTCAAGCTACGCAAAGGCCTCAAGCTTGGGAGCCAGACCGTCCTCTCTTGTGGGGACCATCACCACCACTGCGGGTGCACTGAATTGCCGTAAGGGCTCGCGTTGCTGATTATTGATTGATTGATTAATTAAATGGATCAATTGATTAATTAAGGACCGTGTGATGATTATTGATAATTTCTCTCTCTTTATTTAGTTAAAAAAAAATGTGGAGGGAAATTATGGTGGGAGAGGGGGAAAAAAAAAAAAAGCTAGCAAGAATATTGGTCAATCTTTTGATCTAGGGTTTACCCTTTTCTTGGCTTAGCTGTTTTTTACTTTTTTTTTTTTTGTAATTTTTTTTTCCTCTCTTTTGTTTGGTTTTAAAAACTGAATGTTATGATTACAACCTCTCACCCATGTTACTCTTGGAACCATTTAGGGATTCTTCTAGCCATGGCTGAGAATCTTTTGGTAATGGGCTAAGAGAAAGCAAGTGTAGAAGTGTTGATATACTAAATTATATTGATTATGATTCTGTTTTTGATTTAAAAGTGCTTTATTTTCTCCACCTGTCTCGCTAGTAAAGAGTCATTTTGATGTCGGAAGAAGCAAAATGGGCCCCAAAATAGGACAAAAGGAAAGTGAAAATTCATGTGAGGACAGAAGGGGGAAAAAAAAAAACCTATTATATTATTCACCCACCAAATTAATTTGATTTAAAGGGATTAGCTAGCCATCAAAGTTCAACTGTTCAACAACCAAAATAACTATCCATTTGCCCCACTTAATCCTCCACTAATTTAATGGAACATGCAACATTTTATTTCATTAATTAAAATAGATTTAAAAAAAAAGTTAAAAAGAAACCAACATAAATGTACAGTCAATGAGACAAACAGTCCACTGTGACCTTACATTTTTGACCAATATGATATATATATATATATGTGTGTGTAATGTGTCATTGTGTAATTGTGTTGCACATTCACCAATACGTAGAAGCTAGAAAGATTTCAACAGACAGAAGTTAGAAGAAAAAACTACCAACAGAAGAAACTGTAGGAAAAAAATAAAAAAAGTTGTGGAAAATATCAGTAACCCCAAAAATATGTAGGGACAGGCTTTTGAATTTTAATCCTAGAGTAATAGATTACCTGCACATGCAGGCCTTAAATTTGGACCCTCTTTTAACAGCGCCGTTTCACATTTTTTATTATTATTTTGACAAAGGGTTTTTTTTTTTTTTAAAGAAATTTCAAACGTTTTGTATCTACTTATCTACACATCTCTTTCTTGATTTATGACAACCAAAAAGGCAAAAACCATCTTAGAAATTTTGAAGGAAGTCACATGCATGTGCCTAACAAAATTCAAAAGAGTTTATATTATTATTTTTGGTTGAGTCAGACTTGTGTTAAGATGAATAAAAAAAAAAAATCTCAAGACTATGTGAATTAAAGGAAGAGGCTAGAATAGTGCACAATTTTTTGTACTATCGAATGTGTACGGCTTATAATAGCTTAAGAAATACATAAAATTAAAAATTTTTTTACACATAAGTACATTATATCATCTATTAACATGTTATCTATTCATTTATTAAATTTAATCAAAGAATTATGTTTAATCGAAGATGAAAAAGATGAAAAAAGAAGTTTGTCTTTTTAATTTTTTATTTGTTCTTTCTTCATTTCATCTCCGATTGAACATAATTTTAGTTTCAAATTTGATAAATGAATTGATAACTTGAAAATAAACGTTGTAATGTACTTATGTGTAAAAATTTTTTTAGTTTTATGTATTTTTTAAGCTATTATAAGCCGTACACTATTGATAGTGCAAAAAATCGTGCACTATTCTAGTCTATTCCTGAATTAAAATGAGTTATTATCGAGCTACCGTATATAATTTTGCCCACGTTGTTATGGTTGAGCTACAGTTATGAAGATCCAAGTACTCTTACTACTTTGCATTAATAAGTCATTTATTTAGTTAGGCCAATTGAGATGTGACATTGAGAAGTTTGTGTAACCGACTATTGGTGGGGACAAATATAGTGACATTGGCTTCAATTATCCTTATCAAGCTTTTAACTGTATTTTATTGTCACTTCAAGATTCCACATGCAAAACCCAAGCTGTAAAGAATATTGAACCCCAGAATTAACAACCATGACCAAGCAAAAGAACAATAAAGCTTGAATATTGTTTCCTTTGGTACATAAGTACTACCCTTATGAAATGAAACTTCCTTCTATATGTCAATTGTACCATTTTGTGCATAAAGAATCTGCAATTTGAACCAAATGAACACTCATTTGGTAACTTAGGCATGTCTTTATTTGCTTAGGGTAAAAATTAATAACAAGGCAATGCACTTAATAAGCCGTTTTAATTTGCCAAAAGTTGGCAAGCCATGCCTGTGGGTCTTGAGTTAATAACTGTGAACTTGTTCATTCTCGTATATAAGCAATGAATTAATACTTTATTCTCTATACACTATTTGTTATGTGCCATATATACAAATAGGTTAACAACTAAAATTTTCAAAAAAGGCCGGGGCTAGCGAGCGGGCATCGTGCTAATTGGTGGCACGACAAGATAAGTAAATAGGCTTAGATACGTCATAAAATATTAATAGGTCGAATTTGCTCAAGGTTTTGAGACAAGAAAGCATGATTAGGCACCACATGCACGACATAAATTTACTTAAGAAAACTATATTTTCTATCATATATTATGTATACATCGTTCAATTTTAAATGTAAAAAATATTTAATCTTATCGTTATAAAATAAATATTATATTTTCTTGGTATTATTATAAAAGTAATTATATAATGATATAATTTTAGAGATATTTAAGGATTTGGTCAAACTTTAAATTAATTTTTTAGGCATTAGCCATAGTTTTAGAAATTTAAGAAATTAGCCATATTTATTTTTTATTTTATCACAATCGATGAAATTTTGGTAATAGTAGGTTTGGTTTGCTTTTTTAAGTTGAAGGAGCCGAATTTTTTGAGATTTTTTATTTGATTTGTGCAGTTTTTTTTTAAGTGATTATCATGGATATTTATATCCATTAAGGTATTTAATAGCTATTTTCTTAATTTTGACATTCTAAAGCTAAATTCTTCAAACTTTACCTTTAAAATGACTAGTTTCTTAACTAGCTCATAATTTTATTACTATTAGTCACTAACTTTCTCTATAATTTTATATTAATTTCAAATGATATATTTAGTTGGCATCAAGACAAATATTAAAATTCTAATTAAACAATAATTTCTTTGGTGAATATAAAATAAGTACAAGATTAGTATAAAATTGGATGGGAGCACGACCTAGCATGATAAAAATACAATACGTCTATGAACGACCAGCCCCAAGCTTGATACTCAATTTGGTTTTGGGCTGGCACGATCACAGTTACAATTAATAAATAGATCAACACAAGCACTTCACGAAGCACGACAAGCACAAAACTAAACTGGCCGAACCGGCACGACATAACACAATTTATATCTCTATTTACAAAGTATTTATTGTTATTTCCCAAAAATTATAATTAAACATATGCCAGACAAAGAATGAGACAATAAATAAACCTGATAGATAATCTCTACATGCATACAAATATTTGAGTTTATTATTAGAGATTGTGTTGTCTATAAAAAAGTATGCATTGGAAAAGATATTAAACCTTCCTTCTAGCTAATCCTGTAAAATCCATTATTAAGGAACTAGCTAGAGAAGGGCGTTTTGAGTGAGACATAAACCTAGAATCTTATTAATGTCCCCAACACATTATATAGTGGATAAGGGTATGCAATTACAAAATTGATCACACAAAACATGGCATGTGGTTATGACGCAAATGGCTTACCAAATAGAAAAAGATTGAGAAAACAACAATGATATTTGCACAAGTAATGTCTCACTGGCGGCTTATTAATTCACATACGTAATATATATAATCCTTCCCAATCAAAATATAAATAAATCACCAAAATTTGAACCTTTTTTTTTTTTTTTTTTGTGTTTCTTGGTTGAGCCAATGAAAGACTATTCTTCCGGATAAACCCATCTCTTAGAAAGCCATTAGAATGACGTTATGGTAACACAATTTGTTGCAAATTATGAAGATCATGGCCCCAAAACCATGTGGCGGACAATAGTTGAGGAAGAGAAGAGTGAAAGAGACTAATTGGGTTATGAGCGAGACCCAATATTGGAAGAAACTTGTTCATGAAATGCCATGTGCCCACACATGGTCGAAAATTCGGACCAATTGAGGCCAAGTTATTGGAGCCAAATGGTACAAATATTGGTGATGGCCTGGTTTGAGAGGCACTGACTTGGCTTGATTGGTCGTGAATTGTCTCCTTCAGAATATTTAATGAGTGGAGCTTTGAAATTAAAAAGAAAAAAATTTGATTTTTTTTTTTTTTTTTGCCAGTGCATGCTTGCATGGGATTGCCTTAGATTCGTGGAACTTAGAAAGGACTTGTTGAAGCGATGGTCAAGGCAAGACTGTAGCTAATAGTAGGCTCTATAACTTGTATAGTTTTTTTTTTTCAAACACTATAAATTATATAGTTAGTTTACTGAAGTCTAGACTCTAGATTAATTAGTATTGCGTTTTTGAAAAGATAATATGATTTTTCATTGCTGTTTGTGATGTATCATGTATGTAACGGGGGAACAATATATATATATATATATATATATTTTTTAGGAGCGTGAATGAAATTTTTTAAGAATGATTTTGCATAGGATAAAATTTTAGAATTGTAAAGGTGGTATAAATGAAAACTTGTGGTTATAAGGGTATAAAATTGCTTTTTTACATGTATAAATTATCGTTGGTCATATATAATTATAAACAGAAATTTCAAATAATAGAATTGAGACATTTTTCTTCTTACATGTATTATTTTTATTTTCTTGACATATATGTGCTGATTAATTTATTTATTACGATAAAAAGCTTTTCTTTCAAAAATGGATCATGATATATATAGTGTTATAAATAACATTTCATGCCGTTAAAAAGAAATATTGTGATTTTAATTTACCTTGCGGTCATACATATAACTTTGATCTAGAATAAAGGAAACACCACACTCTCAAGTGATGCAATACTAGGTTTCACAGAAAGTCAAGGGTCGAAATCGTGCACTCACAAGTATACTTAATATCATCATCATATATATATATATATATATACACATATGTAGTAAATTAACTATATTGTATTAAGTTATAATATGGGATTACTTTTAATAATCGTATTAGATTTTAGTTTCTTTTAATCATACGATGGTCTTGTTATTTCTATCATGTGTAGTGATCGATTGCTGATAAACAACTTTATTTCCCATTCGAAATTTCAGATGTTAATTAGTTTAGTACGATGTATTCGTCAACCGTATTTTAAAAGAAGTTATCGCAATATGAAGAAGGTTGACTCTTGTAAATTATATATTTGAAAATGAAATTAATAACAAAAGCATAAATTAAACATTTGATGAATACCGTTGTCATGTATAATCGACAAAAAAAAAAAAAAAGGGAAAAAGATAGTTACTAAAATAGGGACAACTGATTCAGGACATTCTTTTTGAAGCACTGACTAAGGACATTTTAGTTGCTTTAGAAAGAGAAAAGATTACCATGTTTTGAAATTGATATTTTTATTGTTGTGTCCACTATAAAAACTTGTCACGTATTTTTGTAATCATATATATATATATATTAGTTTTTATATTTTTCTTCCTTAAAAATGAGACTACATTGCAAATTCTTAGCGATATGAACACCAATTCAAGAACAATATATATAGTTTCCTCAAATTCTATGATTTTGTAGCAAAAGAAGTAACTTACAGGAGCAACAAACAAGCTTCCCTGCCTAGTGCCTAGCTCTCAAGATTCTCTTATACTATAGATTAGAAACAAGCTACATAAATTATAGTAATTAGTTAACTAGGCCATTGTCTTTGGGCCAACTGATCAATACGTGCTCTTTAAAACTAGTTCTCTTTTTTTTTTTTTTTTTTTTATCTCAATCTCTCTCTCTCTCGCTCGTTATGGCCTTTATAGTTATTGGAGAAAAAATGTGGACCCAAAAACAAGTAATGAAGACTAGACCCCCTAGTGTACTATGCCTTCTCCATTCCACATTATGGACGGCAAAGCGAATGATTTGGTAACATGAGCACTTGGCACTCCTTGCAGGTTTGCACAAGAAATTATGAATTATGGGCCTCACGCAACCAAGGCCCATTCTATGTTAAGCTTAATGCTAGGCTATACCTACTACTTCCTTCTACTATACATGGGGTTGGCCTAGCAAAAGGTTGACCTTGTTGACTATGACAACGATTGCGGCCATAAATAGACTTGAGATCAAGGCACGACGGTGAGCTCTACTCTCTTTTGTACCGTACTAAGTAAAGGTCTCCTATTAAGGATTCAAATAGGCGATGAAGAATTGGAAAAGTAGATTCGTGATGATGTTTCAAACTAATAGGCATATTAGAAGGTGTTTCGTAAATGTTCGACTTTTGATTTGAGTGTTTGTTAACGTCGGAGTCTTCACCTATCGATAACAATAGGTGTCCGACATTCTCGTTGCTAGAGAAGTTGGGACAAGATGTTTGTTGGATAAGACGGGTTTTGCTTTACTTGCAAATTTAAATAAACTACCCTTTACAACACCAGTCGTGTAAGACAACCAGATCAGACGAGTTATAAAAGGCTTTGATGACTCAAGTTCTTAGCAAATGGAGATCGAGAGGTAAACATGTATCGTTTTGTTGTTAAAGCAATTTCATCACTTTTGTATCCTGTGAAAATAAAATCCCTTACAAGGGCGATATGAAGTGTAGAGAATTTTACGATCTAGCATGGTTTTCCAATTTAGCGACATTAAATATGTAGGGAAATGTTGAAAAATGCCACTTTTGAAAATAATGTTTTGAAAATTGCCGCTATAAAAATTATAGTCCACGTCATTTTTTAGCTACAAATTTACCGAATTACCCTTTTATTTTACAAAAGAAGAAAGCAAGAGTAAGGGCAGATAAAAACTCACTAATAGAAAGCGTACTATTGATTGTAAACTTAGATTTATAAGTGGCATTGTATCAAATTTTCTATAATATGGGCAAGGTGTTTATCCTAAGGGCTTGAACTCATTGTGAGATAGGCCCAACAATAAAACAAAAAGCAACTTATCTTGTTTTACATCTAAGTAATCATGGTAAGGAGATATTATATTGGATCAAAAAAGACAACTTGAAGGTAGAAGGAAAAATTTCTCTCTTTAGTCTTAAATAATAATTAATCCTTTTATCACCATTGGTGATAAATCATTGCATGATATCACATTATTTAGTAGAACTCAATGTTAAATTCTTTTACTATATAAATAATATATTTGTTATCTCACAGTGTGCAATAACATATTTATAACCTTGTAAGCGTACTTATCTATTAATTTTGTAATTTCAATTTGATGTCGTGGTTGGCAGGCCAAGTTGAAAAGCACAGTACGAAATCAGGCAAGATTTAAGTGACACCACTCTTCTCATTTTTGACGTCACAACCTCAAACAACCTTGGCTAAGGCTCTATGATGGTCTTTATTTCAGCCAAAAAAAAAAAAAAGGCTCTGTGATGGGCTTAATGTCATATGTCAATTTGAAAAGGCGTATTAAGCAAATTAGTTATTTCGGAGGTGGAGTTTTAAATAGGAAGCATTGCAAAACAAAACCATTATTAGTCCCACTTAATAATCTATACCCTAAATAATATGTTCTCTTTGTTTTCACTTTATGTTGATAGTGTAAATTTTAGGATGTATATTAAAAATATAACACACATGGACATAGATTATCATTGTGTCAGAAAATAGGGCATTCCTCAACATTCTCCTTTTAAATAATAATTAACATCTTGCCAAATTAAAAGATTGCCAATTTACGTAATAAGTAGAGTGTCTTGCAAAAAAAAAAAAAAAAAAAACGTAATAAGTAGAGTAATTATTATAATAAAAATATTTGTCGTACTTATTTTGTTATTTTTTAAGACTTTTAAACATTAATTATTTTTCTAAATCACGCGTTAGAAAATAGAAATGACCATTATAAGTCCATTTTAACATTCGAAGCCAATGCCTTAAAATTTTAGTAAAATGGTCTATAATTATTATGTTTTGGTTATTACTTTACTTATTGGGAGAATTAGCTAAATAAGCTATTTTGGAAAAGATTTAAATTTTAATACTTACATCATGACTACTTAATGACTATTTAATGAATAAATAAAAATATTGGCTATAATTTTAAATTACCTAATCAAAATGTCTGTCTTTTTTTATAATTTCCCTTTCTTTTTTCTTCTTATTAGGTAATTGACTATATATTGCAATGTAATGGTGCTCCTCATCTTGTTTATTAGTTATGCTATATTATTTCAAATTTGTCAAAAAATTTAATAAAAGTAAAACATATTAGTTGTGTAAGACAATCTGAAAAGTCTTCTTTTATTTATATATTATTATAAATGAAAGTTATTTATTGATTTTCGATGTGGGATTGTGATAAAACACATAATATTGTTAGTCATCTTCAGTCTACTCATCTGCGTATAAGCAATGTCAATTGTTAGAGGTGCTTCTTAAATGTAATCTATAAAATAATATTGTTAAAAATTCACCATAATTAATTATACTTAAACGAGATATATGATGCTAAAATTATGTGGAGCCAGGAAATGGTTTAAGTGGAGGCCTAATTTAAAGAAACTACATTCTCTTTAATACAAATTTAAAATATGATTGAACTAATAATATGTAATATAGACCTAAAATCAAAAGCCACCAACATTAACAATGTCAAAAAAAAAAACATCTTGATAAAAAAAATAATCCAAACATCACTTTTACTTGCTAATTAGTTTTTTTTTTTTTGTCAATTAGATAAAAAGTCATTTCAGACCGTGTGTTTTCAAAAAATAGCCACAGTTTCAAAAAATTTAAAAACTAGCCATAACACATTGTAAGAAATTTCTGACAATAACAAAATTATACATAAAATGTGTTGTAAGAAATTTTCGACACGTGTCAAAAATTTCTAAAAGGGCTAGTTTTTAAATTTTTTAAAACTGTGACTATTTTTTAAAATCATTGTGTAAACAGTGGCTATTTTCTTAAAATTCTCTTTTATTTTTCTTTCACAACTGATAATTTGATAAATTAACAAATAAATTAAAAATACTGCTTGTGTCAGAAATTGGCTAGAAATAATTAATGAGAAATTATAGTGAATACCCAATTTTTAAAACTTAATGTAAGTTATTACCCAATCTTTTGAAAAATGTAACCAATTACCCAAATGATGCAATTACTTACACATTGATAAGTGATGGTAATTCACTTTGTTACCAAAAGCATGTGCAAGTAATTCACAAACTGACTAGAAACTCAATTACTTCAAAAGTTTGGATATTTATTTTTATTGTTATATAAATTCTGGGTATTTGCCTACTTCACCCAGAATTAATTGTATACGACTTGATTCGCTCAAAAAAATCTCAACCAATCTAAAAGACTCTGACAAGACGAGAAATATTCTCTCTAGATTCTCTTTCTTGTACTATGCTCTAGGATGCCTTACCTCCTCGCTGGATCGCTCTGCTGGTTGGGTTAAATTTAGTTCTTATGTTGCTATGAGGGGTACATTGGCTTTCTTGGCTGTTACTATGAGAGATGAGATGAGTGACGTTTACCTTGTGCGACCGCCACAGTAGGACAATTGTGGATCTTTTAGTCTTTGGGTCATTGCTGATAAAGTTGCCGAATGCAAAAGTCTGCTTAGGTCTACACTTGAAGCTATATTATCATATGTTCCAAAGATGGCCAATTTTTTGGTTTATAATTCGGCTAAGTGATGTTCTACAACTGGTGTAGTTGGAAATTCCTTGCTACATCAACTACTTGCTTGAGTTTTAGTTGATACTGCTGAGTGGTCTACATTCTCTTAGTTTTTGTGTTATTTAATATTGTGCTTTTCTATGTCTATTGCCTTCATGGCTTGCTTCTTTGGCTTTTTTTAATTTTTTATTTAGACACTTGCTTCTTTGGCTTTACTAATCAATGAAGTAGTTTCAATTTTCATTAAAAAATAATAATAATAAAAATAAAAGTTATATGAGAACTTTCTTGAGGGTCGAACATGAACATAAATTTACCACTTTGCTCTTCGTCAAATAAAAATGATCTAAAACCCAATGTCAAAGGAAAAATTAGCTAAGTTGACCCTCCTTAATTATAAAGCTCTTTACATTTAATTAAGTAGGAAATGTCGGAGCTTTTGGGTATCAAAGATGAGAGTGGAATGGAAAAACATTTAGGGCTCCCTTCTTTTTTTGTTAGTAACAAGGAGGAGTTATTTTCCATTATTAAAGATCATGTACTCAAACAACAAGGAGTCCTTGTTGGTTAAGGTAATTAAAGCTAAATATATTTGAAATTCTTTCGTGTTTGATTCTTGATGTTCTCCGTGATGTTCATATGTTTGCGGCAGTATATGTTGGGGAAGGGATCTTCTCAAGCGCGGTATTCTGTGGCAAGTCGGGGCAGGTAATTTTAAGGCATTCAACTCGCCTTGGTTGCCTCAACGGAGCTCCTTTAGGCCAATCTCTAGTTATCGAAATATCGATTTCAAAATTGATGGTTGCAGACTCATGAAATATCGATTTCAAAATTGATGGTTGCAGACTTAAGTATCCAACTAATCTTCTCAAGCGCGGTATTCCTCGGCTGTTCGATGTTTTGCGGTCTAAGTGATCAGCTACTCGGCATCGGTGGGGACTGTTCAGTGCGCTTTTTCCAAGCCTATTGATATATAATTGTTCCTCTTTGTTGTCTCTGCTGAATGTGTGGCTGTTTGGGATGGTTTGCGGCTAGCTCAAAGCTGCATGGTTGGAATATTTTTGAGTATTGAATCGGATGCTCTCAAAGTGGTAAAAAATGTTTGGGAAATATCTTTTTTGGGGATTAATGGGCCATTAATAATAGCTGATATCTGTAAGGGAGATTCTGATGAATACCCTGTTTTTAACACATTAATAATCTATATTCCGTATGTTTTGCACTTTTAATCTGTAAACATAAATTTTATATTATAAACATATAGTAGAAATTAAAAGAGCACGTTACTTGAGATATAAGTAATTAAGTGGCATTTAAAATGACATTTTTTTTTTTGGTAATTCCCCTATCCTGTAATATGTTGTCTTCTTTAGGTTGCAATTGTTTCTGGATTCCTAGACTTGCAAATCTAGTGGCTCATAGTTTGGCCAAAGCTGGTTTGGAGTCTAATTTAGAGTCTGTCTGGTGTGAGGACATCATGTCCTCGTTGGCTTTCTTCCTCTATATGTGCTGATATTGCTCGTTTATCCTCTAAATACAATTTCTTCTTTGTTTAAAAAAAAAATTTTATAAAGTTCCTTTTTCTTTTGGCTATTTTTTCTAATTGCCACGTGTGTTGCTTATGAATGGGTATTTAAGGTCTAAAAAGCAATTAGTTGGATACTTATCCACTAAATCTTGCTGGTCTTATCTATTAATTCATAAGATCCTTTTTACAAATTAAATACATGACTAGTTGAACATTTTTATATCCTCTAGTAGCTGAAATTTAATATATATAACTTGTGTGCAATGTTGTTTTCCTACATCTACCCTTCTGAATCTATGGAGAGCAATGCGAATCTTCCAATAATAAATAATTTAATAAATGTCATAAATAAAGAAAGCTGATAATTTTGTCCTATAGTCTTTCAAAGAGGTGAAAAGGCAAGACCTCTCACCCAACCATTTCAAGAGCTAAAATCCCAATTAAATGGCTTCACATACTAGAAGGTTGAGCAGTCAATTATAAGAGGAACCAAAGGAGACAAATGAAAGGCCATTTGTTTGTTGCTTGAAAAGAACTGCTTGGTCTTTGGTTAGTGCTTCCAAAAGATTAAAAAAAAAAAAAGTGAGACTCTCTGGCTCTGTGGTATCAAATACAAAACATCAATTGTAATGTATGTGAAGCCATTGGCATAAAAAGTACATGAATATTAATGTGAAAAGCCCCAAAAGCTTTTAAGTTAGTTTTCTAGTAGTTTTAACTTCACCTTTAAAAGTAGCTTCAAAGTTCCTTTTATTCACATTACTTCAGGGAAAAAAAAAAAAAAAACACACGTGAATAATATGAACCAATCAAATTTCCTTGACCTTTGGAGCTAAAGCACAGTTGAAGTCAATCACTCACATATTAACCTTCCAAGAAGTAGACCATTCACATGCTTTAATTTCATCTTTCTTCCCACTTGAGTCACAAGCAAGCAAAAAGAACTCCCATAATAATCCCAATTGGAGTACTAAATTTTTTCCCAATGTTTTGTCAAATGGGCATTAAAAAAAATTCAATTCTAATACCAAAACCCAGTCCACTCATATCAACAACCGCCCTAGTATTTATTTCTTTTTTTCTTTTTCCAATTTTTAATCTCAGAAGTCAGATAAGACCCTTCGAAGCAACAACCAAATATTAATAATCAAACTATAGGCAATTCAAGTTTCACCTTTTCAATATTAAAATATATATATATATATATATAAAACCAAAATCACTATTTTAATTCTCATCTTAACAAATAATAGAAAAGAATGTTTTTGGGTAAGGCTTTATCCAACACCGCGGCGCACCACCGTAGACCTAATTAGTAATTACTCCTTAAAACGTGCCTGTCGGCTCCGACAAAAACTTTTTAATTAATTTTAATTTAATTATCTTGATGAATATCCTAGGTACGGCACCAATGGCGTCACGCCAAAAGTCCATGCCAGCAGGGATTGACACGTGTACAGCTCTGAATGGACGACACATGTAAAGTTGCATTGACACGCAGGCAGTTGATTTCACCACGTGGCGCATGAAGTGGGCCTCTGCTTATCCGACACGTGGCAGGGTTGGGTGAGTTGGGAGTGGATGAGGTCGAGGGTGACACGTTGGACTCAGTTTTTGCAAATGGTTCTTCTGAGTCCCCAAGAGCCGTTTTAAAATGGGCTGTTTTTCTGAAGAGCTAAGCCCATTTTGGTCATTTCGGACATTTGGTGTGTCCTCTTTGGTTTTATCCCTTCCACGTTGGATCCAAAAGGTCGTCCCAATAATCGATCAAATAAATTTAATATTTAGAAAAAGTTCCAACTAGGCAATGGTTTGTCTTAAATTTATGGATATTTGTTAACTCTCAATCAGCTAAATCTTATCTCTCCCCCACGCGCATCTTGATTAATTTTTTTTATGTTAATTACAATGTAAATATAAGCAAAAAAATATATAAATTTACCAAAAAATTTAGATACAATGTGTTATTTTGTAGAAAGATAATTGCAAGTGAAGCTAGAGGAATCTCAAGTAATTTAAAACCGTGAGACTAATCTCCAATTATTCTTTTGTTTTACTTGTAGGCTAATTTTCTTACACCATTTAGCAAGAAAAGGATTTTCTTCACAAGAATTGCATAAAATATAATATATATTTATAATCATCCCATAAACTTGCACTCCACGAGGAAATCTTATTATTATTATTTAAAAAGCTAAAAAATCTCACATATTGACTAAAAACCGATCGGACCTTCCAATCCAAAAACAAAATAATTATAATATATAATATATTAATAATAATAATTGATAAGATATGGTCTCCATTAGACTGGGGTTTGCCAACTTCAGAAGCAAAACTCCACAAATCAAGGTCTCTAATCGAAAACACGTGATTCATTTCTTATTTTTCCCCTACGTCGTCGTTTGACCACGCGCCAAAACCACGCGCGTAAGCTTTCGTCCCAAAACGACGCGATTCGATCATTGCTTTGCTGTCAAATTACACACCTGGCGTGTCCGTATCTTTGCTTCGCATAAAATCTCTCTCTAATCTCTATAAAGCCTCGCAAAACCCACGATCGCCTTCTCTACTAATTCCAAACCCCATTTGCTTTCTCTCTTCAATCCTCACACCCAAAACGACGCAGTTTCGACCTTTTCGCTTTCTTAAACATTTCTTCAAAGCTATGGAAATCGATTCGCTCACGATCGACTATCTGTACGGTACTTCGCTTGCGAAATCGGAGATCCGAGAGTTGCCGGAGTCCGATGCCAGCATTCTCACCTCCGACGGGCTCAGAATCCCGGTCCACTCCAGCGTCCTGGTAAGCGAACCGGTTTTTCCTTTTTTTTTTTGCATTTTTCTGTGATTTCGCAGAACTTTGCTCAAAGATCTGATTTTGATTGAAGGCTTCGGTATCGCCGGTGTTCGAGAGCATCATAGACCGGCCACGAAAGCACCGGAGCTCCGAGAGGCTCATTCCGATCCTCGGCGTCCCGCGAAACGCCGTCGTTTCGTTCGTTCGGTTCATCTACTCTTCGAGGTCCGTCCGTTTCCTCTTCCCTCGCGCAATCTGATCCGTTCATTTCGCCGGCGATTAATCCGACAGCTAATAATATATCGAAAAAATAGAGAAAGATTCTTTGCGCGCGTTTTAAAAATTATTAATAAACTAAAAGAAAGTAAAGTCGAAGAGGAATATTCAAAGAACCTAATTTTGAAGCCAAACGTAAACAACTTAGACGGCCTAAAGGCTAAACCCAAATATTGGTTAAAAGGCAAAATTGGATTTTTTTAATGCGTGGAATGACGAAAATGCCCTTCCATTGGGGTGTGGGTGTGGTTCAGGTGCGACGCGGACCATCTGGAGAAGTATGCGATCCACCTTCTGGTGCTGTCCCACGTGTACATGGTCCCACATCTGAAGCGTATCTGCAAGAAGGAGCTGGCTGGACGGCTGACGGTGGACAACGTGGTGGACGTACTCCAGCTTGCCAAGCTCTGCGACGCACCGGATCTTTTCCTCAGCTGCCTCAAGCTCGTCTCGGCTCACTTCAAGGCCGTCGAGGCCTCCGAGGGCTGGAAATTCCTCCAAGACAACGATCCTTGGCTCGAGCTTGATGTCTTGCAATACATCGACGAGTCCGAAACGGTAATTTCCTCTGAAATAATCTCGATTAATTGCGTTTGGTTTTTCTCTCTTGATTATTATTATTATTATTTTTTACTGTTACAAGTTGGTACGTAAGGTAACATCGCTATAGTAGTGATTTTTAATGGTATCGAATCTGTGGTAATTTGTGATTGATTGTCTTTGAATGATGATTATGATGTAAAGTTTGGGTGGAGAAATGCGTGACAACAAATTTGAAAGTGACAGTTCATTAATTAGTGTGTTAGTTCCGAAAAGGTGTACAGATTTTTTATTTTTTGTTTTTAAGCAGTTCATTGACAGTTCTTTGAATGTGTAGAATTCTTTGTATTTGTCTAATCTTGATGTTTATGACGTAAAAATTGGCAAAAAATTTGATTATTTTGGTTTTTTTTTTTTAATAAAAAAAAAGCAGAGGAGGAAGAGGACTAGGAGGCGCAGGGAGGCGCAGAGCGTGTACATGCAGCTAAGCGAGGCGATGGTGTGTTTGGAGCACATATGCAAGGAGGGGTGCACAAGCGTGGGGCCCCACGACATGAAGCCCGGGGAGAAGCGGGGCCCGTGCAGCCGATTCTCGACGTGCCAGGGCCTCCAGATGTCCATCCGGCACTTCGCCACCTGCGAAAAGCGCATCTCCGGCGGCTGCGTCCGCTGCAAGCGGATGTGGCAGCTCCTAAGGCTCCATTCATGCATCTGCGACCAGCCTGACTCATGCAAAGTCCCTCTTTGCAGGTAACTGTTCTAATTCTAAGTCTCTTTCCAATTATTTGGTTAGACATGTCACCAAATTTGGCGTCTTTTGCACCAAAATGTGACAAAATATGTGAATACGTGGTTACCTCAGAAATCAGTTATCACTTAATCATACTGCTATTGATTTTTAAAAATGTGTACCATGAATGGTAAATGTGGTGCCAATGGCCTGATATCTGTTTTCCTTGTCGTTTTTTTCCACAATTTTGGGTGGCAGTTGTAATTTGGAAGAATTTGTGTCTAATCTAAGGACTTGTGGTGTTGGTGGGATCCTCGTCAATTTTGTCGGTGTTTTTTTTTTTTTTTTTTTTTAAATTGAGCCATTCCAAAATATAGGACTCATTTCAATCTTGGCTGGCAATTAACAGTTGAAGGACTTTAGTCATTGGTGCCTAATATTGGAAGTGCTTTTCATGTGATTTGAAAACTCTATGACACTTGTTACCAAATAGTTTTACAAAAATCTCCTCTTAGCTCACCCAATCCTTAATAGGTTCCTGATATTTTGATATGCCTGTTAAAACGTGTCACAGTCTCATATATAAATATGAAATTATTCTAGTTGTGAAATTTTAGTCTCTAGAAGTGTCTTTTTTTTTTTTTTTTTTTTTGCAATAGCCTCTAGAAGATTTTGTCTCCCATTGGATGGGATATATTAAAATCAAAGCCACTGTGTATACCATTTGTAATTTAGAACAAACAGGACATGGACACATCGTGGGTCATCAAAGCCGCTCAATTATTTAGGATCCCTTAAAATGAGAAAAAGAAAAAGGTGAACAGCTTCACTGGGCCTTTGCCAACCTTTAATTATTTCTTGGCTTTATAATACCCACCAAAAATTAAAAATAAAAATAAAAAATAAAAAAAGTGAAAAGGAATTCCTAACCACTGATAGAAAAATATCTCAAGGTTGAAAAGATCTGAATCAATAATGATTATGCCTTGCTAAATATCTTTAATTTGCAAATTACACGTCCTTTTTCTGCTTTGTTGCATTTGTCTCTTTGTCAATTATGAAGCAGTGGTTGAGAAAAAAACCCCCCTACTCTTTTGCAAAATCCATTGATTGATGTTTGTTGTTTGGGCAAAATTGACAGGCAATTCAAGCTTAGAATGGCGCAAGAGAAGAAGAGAGACGACTCTAGATGGAGGCTTCTTGTGAGGAAGGTCTTGTCTGCCAAAACCATTTCTTCTTTGTCTCTTCCTAAGAGGAAAAGAGAGGAAGAACAAAGAGAGAGAGTGAACAGCCAAGGATCTAGAAGCTTCAGACTGTGAATGAATCTGTGATCAATCCTCCTTTTCATTACTATCAGAGTAAGAGAAATATTATGAATATGCCTTTTTTTTTTTTGAAGTGCCAAAAAGAGTGTATTATTATGTTCACTTGTAAATTTGGTTGTTTTTTTTTTCCTTTTTTTATTTATTTATAAATTCCCCTTTTTGGTGGGTATATAGTGTGATTCTAATGAATCATTTGTGAGAGTAATATAATTAAGGAAAGAGCAAAAAAAAAAAAAAAGTAATGGAAACCCCAGTAGGCAAGAGAGGCTGTAGTAGTAGGTGGGGTTGGAATTACTTGTATTTTTGTATCCCCTTTATTCATGTAAATGAAAGTTTCTCCTATGCGTGCAATTAATTTAGATTTTATGTATATACATTGAGCAACCAAGAAAGATAGTTTGGACAAGTTTGATCCTAAAAACAGCTAATTCGGCCAAAAGCTTGATAGAAAGAGCATGATCAGTATGATTTTCTAATTAAAAAGTTGTTCCTACATGGTCCACGTTCTTAATGCCACAGCCAAAAGCTAGCAAGAGAGAGCATGAATGAACATCATGTTTGTCAAAGGGAAAAAGAAAATGTTTTTCAAATTGTCTATCATTTGGTGCCATTATTTGTGCTTACAAAGGAAAGAACCTCTTAATATCTTGTGTGCCCTGATGATCAATCAGTGAGTAGTCACATTGGATTCTCCACCAGAGACTAGACCAAAGGGTCTTCACATTAGGAATTTGGGTCCAAAATGGAGACACTAAAAAGCAGATATTACTAATAAATCTAGGAAATGAAGCAAGATTATTTCACTTGCCAAATTGCTTAGCATTTAATAACATATAAAAGTGAATAAATGTGGGCAATTGTGTTATTAAGATTTTATAACAGCTAGTACTTTGTAATAATCATATTCCGCACCAACCGCTAAAATTTTGTTGCCTTGATAATTTTGACTATAGAAGGAACATTCACTTTTGTAAACGTTCCTTTATCGTTTGCACGAAGTAAATTAAAGAAATCAATTGCAATGTATTTGACGCGGGTGTCCAAGTTCATGTATCTGATGTGCTTAGTGTTAATTATTGAAGCAAATACATACATCTTTAAAAAGTAAGAATGGGTTTTAATAGAAATTACATCAAATTTTAAGTATCAAAAAAGAAATCAGTGAATTTGGACTTAAAAAAAAAAAGAAGATAAAAGAT
The DNA here is from genome assembly GCA_018132145.1 of Boehmeria nivea var. tenacissima. Lineage (NCBI taxonomy): Eukaryota > Viridiplantae > Streptophyta > Magnoliopsida > Rosales > Urticaceae > Boehmeria > Boehmeria nivea. The sequence goes on from CM030882.1 coordinate 9,749,547, forward strand.
AAAAGAAAAAAGAAAAAGGAAAGAGAGAGAAATAAAGAAAAAAATCGATGAATTTGTAGGAGATTAATAAAAATAAAATCTTATCGGTGGAAAATAATTTTTCATCGTCAATTATTTGTTTTAATAGACCTTCGTCTTGAAAATGTTTTTATTTTTGGTTTTTTTTTTTTTTTCCGGAAGCCTATTACAAATTCTCGAAAATAATTGAAAGCTAATTTTAAGGAAAAGAAGGGGGGAAAAAAATATCAATACATAGGACAAATTAGAAGTTAGAGAATAATGAATAAAGACAGAGTGAACAAAAACATTTATTAAGAAATAAATTCTCAAGATTCAATTAATTTTGAAGGAATTTATATATTATATACATATGTCAATGACTTGAGGAGCCATATGCCCCACTGGCCTCCCTTGTATCTTTCACATTATGTTGCTGAATTGATATATAGACTTGGAAAAAGTATTTATGTCTAAGCTTATCTGTTTTCTGTGGCTAATTTGATATGTAGATTTGGGCTTTTTTAAAATATAATATTAATATATTATTTAGACAAGTTGTGATAAGGGCTCAAACATGACTGCATGAGTGCATGTAATTGTTAATAAAATATTCATAAATATCTTTATTGAATGAGATTTAAGATTTAATCTTCCATGGCATTCATTAAAACGTGGCATGCTTTTCCTCCTCATAAAACGTACATTCTTGACATATTCCTGATCTAGAAGAATCAGCTAATTATGGGAGCTTGATTATTGTAAGTTCTTTGGCTTATACAAAATGGAAAATAGAACAAAACAAAAAATAAAAATAAAAAATCACACTTCAATCACAGTGAAGAGCCAATTATTTTAAGGGTTAGTTAGGTAAATAATCATTTTGAACGGTGTGTTTTCAAAAAATAGTCACAGTTTCAAAAAATTTAAAAACTAGCCATAATCTAATATAAGAAATTTCTGACAATAATAAAATTACACATAAAAAATATTGTAAGAAATTTTTGACACGTGTCAGAAATTTCTGAAAGGGCTTGTTTTTAAATTTTTGAAACTGTGGCTATTTTTTAAAATCATTTTGTTAATAGTGGTTATTTTCTTAAAATTCTCTTATTTTAATTGGAGTCAATTTACATGTTAAAGAAAAATAATAATTTTTTAATGGAGGGAAATTATTTCTCCATTTATTGTTATCTGTTAGCCTGCCAAGTTTAGTAAAAGGAAAATGTTAGACATACCAATTTTTTTATCAATTTTTAAATACCAACTCATGTGACAGTTGATGTGTCATGCTTGGATTGGCTAAATATCAAATCATTTTGCCAAGGTCATAAACACTCACCAATGATAATCTGACACATGAGTTTGTATTAAAAAAGTTAGTATGTGTAGCATTGCTCTTAGTAAAATTATTTGAGGCAAAGCAATGTTTACTTTTGATACATTTGTCGGAGATTTATAAGATATCGTCTTATTTATAGTGTTTAGTTAGAGATATTATAGTAAACACCCAATTTTTAAACTTAATTCAAGTAAATACCCAATGTTTTAAACAATACAACCAAATACTTAAATAATTTAATTACTTACAAAGTGATGATTGGTAGTAACTAACTTAATTATCGAAAACATGAGCAAGTAATTAATGAATTGGATAATTACTTAATTACTTAAAAATTATAAGTAGTTACTTCTATTATTTTATAATTTATGGGTATTTTCCTACTTCACTCTAAATTTTTTTACATGAATCGGTAATATAAGTTTGAAAAGGAATTGATACTGAAATTGTGACAGAATAGAAATATTAAAAATATAAGATAAACAAATACAAACATAAAATAGAAAAGAAATAGTCGTTAGGAAAGAAAATGTAACATATTGATATTGATTAAGATACTAGAATTCTAACAAAAACCTGATAGCAATTAGCACACATTCGAGAAATGAAATCTCATTCCAATATAAAAATCCTCTCCAATGAAAGGTAAAATCCTTATGTCAATTTTAGTGGATGCGTAAAAGTCATACTAACATTAAAATTTATCAATTGAGTCAAAATTATACATCTCAAATGTTATGCTATATAAGTTTTTAGTATTATATTACTTTGAAAAATTATAAAAAAAATAATCATTCTTGTTAGGTAATTTAAGAATATGATCAATGTTTTCAATAATTAAAAAAATAACCATCAATTAATTATAAAGGATGGAGTTTATCAATGCATCTTTTATTTGAATTATGATTATTTTGTTAATATTTTAAAATAGTTGTTATTTTCTAAAAGATCCACTCAATTTCAGTGTATTTTTGCAACTCACCGTAATGTATATATATTTTTAACAATATGACTGTAACAAATTATGATACATTGAGTGAGGATGCTCTTTAATTATTTTGTCTCTCCAACTAAAAGTAGTTAGAAATTTAATCATGTCTATTGCTACTTCGCTAGCACATGTATTGTCAAAGGTAGACCCAAATTTGGTGCTAAAAAACTTTAAAACGTGGTCTATTTTTTTCAACAAATCAGGGACAATTAGACACCCTTGTCCACAATTAAACAGCAAAATTGATTGCTCACCAGTCACCAATGTGCATTCCCATTCATGATTATGAAATAAACAAAACTATCAGCACATGGGGAAATTTGGGTTGAACTTTGCAGCCATGATGGGCAAAGACAATAGTGCAACACTCCCTCACGAGCGATGGGCCACTGAGCAACTTATTGCTTAAGTGCTTTTTAACAAACCCCTTTTCCTAATTCTGAATTAAACTTGATGGGCTTGTAAAATAAACAACTATGAAGAATCAGAAAGTGTCTAGGCTTTAACGAGTGTATAATATCTATGGTACAGAATTCAAGTCCATCAATAAAGTTCTCAAATGCTCGCAGCTTTAGAAGGAAGATTACTGTGCATGAAAACCAATTTGGTCTGTTTTTTTAAGGTTCGTCACACTCACACCAACATACAGTATAGGTTTCTACAAAGTAAAAGTTTTAAAGACGGTAGAAGAGACATTAAGGACCTGTAATAATATACCTCAATAATAATAATAATATTTTATGCAGGTTAGTAATATGTATATAGTCAAATAGGATTATTTACATAGTATAGTTTCATATTTGAAATACATATTAGATCCATTCAAGGAATATAAAGAGAAAAAAAAAATGTTTATCAACAGTATTAGGTCTAATTAGTGAGGGCTCTCTCTCCCTCTTCTGGCTTCTATTAGTTTTTTTTTTTTTGCCCCTTGAAGTGCTCAAAGGGGCCGGAGTCTCGAAAGCATCTTCGAGTGCTCTTGAGGACTCCCTGCCCACCCTCTTCTTCCTTATTTCCATGAGCAAAGTTTGGCGGAAGCTTTTTCTTTGGGGTTTTTTTATTTGGCGAATTATTACCGTACTAGGGGTTTGGGATTGGCGATGACTAAACGTTTCTTTTGGGTGGTTAGTGGAGGTCATGGTGGTGAGTTTGTTCTTTGTTGCGCGATTTCTCAGCATTTCTCCCTTGAATCTATTTCTCGGTTCTGGCCTTCTTCTTCCTTAGTTTCGGCGATCAACTTGTCCAACCTAATTTCTGAGGGGTTGGGCTTGATGCAATATGGCTTTATGTGGATTGGTAATTTTAAATAAAGACATATTGCCTATTTTTAGTGTGTTTTTTTTTTTGGTTGCTTTTTGTTGTAATAATGAAGGGGTTTTTCTATTTTTTTGGCGATTTTTCTTTATTTATTCTTGGATTCGTACTTCTTGTATTTCATACATTTTCTTTTGGGTGTTGGGGGCTTTTTATAGTGCACTAGGATATTGTGCCTTGATTTTGGGATGGAATCACGTGGGTTCTGACTCGGGCCTGTTCACTTCTTTCACCGTTGCGTATGGTCAACACTTTGCTTCTGCGTGTGGATAACCCTTTTGCCAGTAGTCAAACCCTGTAGATTTACTTTTGGTTTGATCGAGGCAAGGTAGTCTATATTTTTTTCCCTTGATTTATAGGAGAGTTGTCCTTTGGGCGAGGAATGACACTCCTCTCGTGGACCATATGTCCCGAGGTCGTGCCTTGGGGTCGTAGTCACCAGTCAATTTCTATATCGAGGGCGTGCTCCTCGGGGTGATTGCCCCTTTGGGTATATTGACCACTTAGCTTCTAAAATTTGCCAAGTGTAAATGGTCAGGACACTTATTCTCGGGTCAAAATGGCTTTGATTGAATTCCCGATAACAAATAATAATAATAATTCAATATAACACAAAAAAAATGTAATAGTAATTCTATCAAATCCAATCCAATCTCATATGATTCGAGATAACAAACACATACTTATACAGTTGCGGATGCACATTGGGATAAGTGGGGCAAGTGCCCCCATTGTCTTTTTTTTTTTTTTTTTATGTTTGCCACCAAATTTGAGAACATTTTCAATTATACCCCTTATTTGCTTGCGTTAAATTTTATATATTTATAATTTTACCCATAATTTTCTAAAAAAGTTTCATTTTTACCCTAAATAATTTTTTAAATTACAAATTTTATACATAATTGATAATTTCTTCAAAAACGATTCATTATGCTTTTAATTGATAATATGTATTTGAATGGGACCATATTTTAATGAGAAATTATAATGAATACCCAATGTTTAATATCTAATTTAAATTATTACCCAATCTTTTGAAAAATATAACCACCTACTAAAATGATTTAATTACTTACACAATGATAAGTGGTAGTAATTAACTTAGTTACCAAAAGCATGTGCAGATAATTAACAAAATGACTAGGAACGTAATTACTTCAAAAGTTTGGATATTTATTTTTATTGTTATATAAATTATGAGTATTTTCCTATTTATTTTAATTACATTTAAAAAAATTACATTATATTTTATAGGGTGAAGTAGGGAAATACCCAAAATTTGTATAATAATAAAAATAAATACCCAAACTTTTGAAGTAATTGATTTTTTAGTCAATTCGTGAATTACTTGCACATGCTTTTAGTAACAAAGTGAATTACCACCACTTATCACTATGTAAGTAATTAAATTACTTGGGTAGTTGTTTACATTTTTTAAAAGATTAAGTAATAACTTACATTAAATTTTAAAAATTAAATATTCACTATAATTTCTCTATTTTTATAAATATATTTTTTCAAATTTTACTATAGTTGTGCCGCAAACAAAATTTCTAAAATCCGTAGCTTTCATTAGGCTTGAGCACAAAAACTCGTTACCCAAATTACCGCCCGACCATTACCAAAACCGTCCAAAAAATGAAAAATTTGGGGTCCGAAAATTTTTGGGCGGTTTTGGTAATTACCGAAACTTTTTTAGGCGGTTTTTGGTTTTAGTAAATTGAATTTTAGTTTACCAAAAACCGCCCAAAATGAGGAGTGCGTTAAAATATATATTTTCAATAATTTTTAGACTAATAGTGGCGTGGCCCCCCTAGGTTTTCTTCCCAGTTCTCACTTCACTTTATATTTCAATTTCTTTATATCTTATAATATATTGAGCTATTTAGTATTTACAATCTTTTTTTTTTTTTTGCTAGAGATCGTTTCATCATCTATAGTTAAATCTTCAACTTCGATAGGACCACCTCCTCCTCGACCATCAGGATTTTAGTTTACAATTTATTTCTTTTTGAATTTGGATGTCTTATGGATTTGAAAAACTATGATAGAGTTTGATTATATTGTTGTTACGTTGTATCATGTAGTATGTAGCATGAACTATGAACTCTTTAAGTCTTATGTATTTTTAGTTTATGTGAAACAATTTATGGATTTTCAATTTTTTTTTTCTTCTCTTTTTTGCTAGATTAATTTTTGGTTACCCAAAAACCGACTAAATTCGACCAAAAATCAAAATAAAATACCGAAACCGACCGCTAATTTTTAGGAGTTTTGATTTTTATAATTCGAATTTTGGTTATATTACAAAATTATTGAAACCGCCCAAAAATCGAAAACCCTCCCAATACTCAGGCCTAGCTTTCATAGAAAAATCAACACTTTGACTTCTCTCTCTCCTCTCTTTCCCTCTGAATCTTATCTCTAGCAGACACCGCTACATTCTCAGTTCAATAGCAAATCCAAACCAAATTCCCATAGCTCTCTCTCTCTCTCTCTCTGATCAAATCAAACCCAAAAGCACCAAACGAAATGGCGACATCTTCTGACAAAACGACAGCGAACCAGGCTCGGGACCCGGACCCGGATAACCCGAGCGACCCGACTCACGAGTTGGCTCAGTTCGGAGCGGGTTGCTTCTGGGGAGTCGAGCTGGCGTTCCAGAGACTCGCCGGGGTCGTGAAGACCGAGGTGGGCTACTCTCAGGGCCACATTCCCGACCCGAATTACAGACTGGTCTGCTCCGGATCCACCAACCACGTCGAGGTGGTTCGGGTCGAGTTCGACCCGAAAGTCTGTCCGTACACCCAGCTCCTCTCTCTGTTCTGGGGTCGCCATGACCCGACCACCCTCAATCGCCAGGTAACATTTTCTGGGCTTTGATTTAACTGATCCAAGTTTTTGCTTTTAATATATATATATATATATATATAAAATATTTAAGTTTAAGTAATTTGTTAATTGTTTGTAGAGTTTGACTTTTTTGAGGTTTGTAATGTTTGGCAATAGTTGCAATTTTTTGAAGCCAAGTTTGAGACTTTGGTGGTGATGGTAATGTTATGAGAGAGAACTTTTTGGGGTTTGTTAAGGGGGTGTTTGTTTTTCTATCTAAATAAAAAAAATTTGGTTTGAATTATTTTGTTACAGTAATTTCACTTACAAAAATTTAAATTTAAACTCAATTGTTACGGTAAAACATGGTTTAGATTGCAATAAAAATGATTTATTCACTGGTGGATGTGAATGATAATTTTGTAGGTTTGTGGAATGGTAAATTTTCTCATTGTAAGGCAAAATTGTGATAAGTTACTTTCTATTGGATGGATAATGGATTTCATTGTTCATGATTGGATGTGGAAATAATGCTATTTATCTTCACATATTCGCAAGTAACATACCACCGCACACTTGTAAGACAAATTGGATTGCGTGATTGGACAGAACTTATAAACTCAATTATAATGTATTGATGTAGCAACAATAATGATAAATAAATGTATTTATCTTCCGTGCCAAATTGATATTTGAAATTTATAGGGAATGCAAACAGATTTTTGTGAATAGTGGCATTGTGAAAAGATTTTCAAGGCAAAAATTGTATGGTCCATTGAAGAAAGCTTTTGCCCTAGCAATGATATCTGTTATTGGACTTGAATTCAATTGTTTCTAGTCTTTTGATCATTACAAAAGCACTGAAAAATTCATGTCACAGGGTGGTGATGTTGGGTCACAATATAGATCAGGAATATACTTCTACAATGAAAACCAAGCTCGTTTAGCCCACGAATCAAAGGTAGCTATACAACTCGAGCTGCAAGGCAGAGAGATAGTGACAGAGATTCTCCCAGCAAAGAGGTTTTACAGAGCTGAGGAGTACCATCAGCAGTATCTCGAGAAAGGCGGCGGTCAAGGCCGTAAACAGTCTGCCAAGAAGGGTTGCAAAGACCCCATCAGATGCTATGGTTGACCCCAAAAAAGAAATTAAAAAATAAAAAATAATAGTCCTGCGCATTTGTAGCACAATTTGGTGTCAGTTTGGTGCTTTTGTGTTTTGTGCACTTCGCAAGTACTAAGGTGTTACTTGCTTTGTAAGGCATCTTTTTTTATGCATGGTTTTCTTCTGAATATGTGCCAACTTCTTTGCCATATGATTATAATATATTTTGAGTTTGTTGATTGTCTCCATAAAAAGGTTGATATATGGTTTTCTTGTCAGTATGTGTCAACCTTGTATGATATTAAGTATGGTATTTATTTAGAGTTTTAATTATGTGAATGATTTATTCTCCTTGATAGGATGGCTTAATTGGAGGTGGGTATTGTACTGATACTTAAGAAAGAATTATTTTCCATTAAAACAAAGCCAGAGATCTGGTCTGAACTTATTAGTAACAGAACCAAGTCATCTGTGAAACAAACAAATATTATTTAGCATGGTTTCATGAGGCCATGTACCATTGTAGTACTACAAACTAGACACTAGAACATAAATGTAAAGGCATCAGCAGTGGCTTTGAAGCCAACAACAATCCTGTGTTGGGTTGCCTTATAATTGTGTTGCGTGTTGCTTAGAGCTCGTCCTTGCGAGACACTGTTGGCCCAGCGGGATTAGCTGAAGAGTTCTTGATGGGATACGAGGCCTCCATTGCAATCCCACAAAGTCCCTCCTTGTCTGAGATGTCACGTTGCATCCTTATGTAACCCTTCTCTCCCCATTCAGGTCCCCAGGAGTTCCTCACAATCCAGTACTTGGTACCATCCAGGGTCGTTCCATAGCCGACGACGGCGACTCCATGGTTCAGCTCTGTGCCGCAGTCCCCGGTAAATACTCCCTGTGAATCATTTCAAATAAGTTAATCTAAGCTATTTATAAGTCATATCATTCTGTCTCAATGTCATTGGAAAATAGTAACTCCTCATCTAAACCGGGTTGGTTCAATTCCATATGATCTCCGGGTTTCGTACTTAGGACCACTAAGCGGGATTGGAAGATTCTTGGGCAAGAGAAAAAGAATGCAATATTTTATTTAACTCTTCGCTGAAGGAGAAAAAAATTGTCTACACTTGGACACACATTCTGTCCATTTTCTCTGTTCTGGTGTAATTCTATTTATTAGTCAAGATAGCATGCCAAAATTTAATTTCATTCTCAATACATGAGACTCAAAAAGGCTTACCTCGGAGTAAAACTGGAAATCAGAACTTCCTGCATCTATGGCAACAGCTACAGGCTGCTTAGAAACCGCTTTCAGGAGCGCATTCTCGTCGTTTTCAGGCACGTCCTCATGGCCATCGATCGACACTGCTGGCGAATTTTCCTGCAAAATCGTCGCTTTTAGCAGCGCTCTTACCATTGAAGAATGAGGGACAATGAACAAATTTAGTTATACCTTTGAGGCATCACATCTTCCGTCTTCTGCCTTGTAAGGGTAGTAAGTCTCCGTTGTCAAGCCACCCCGCTTTTTTATGAACTCGAACGCGTAGTCCATGAGCCCGCCATTGCAGCCTTGATTTTCTGCAGTGTCGCAATCGACCAACTCTTGCTCAGACAACGAAACCAGCTTGTTTGTCTTGATCTGGTTTATGCCTTCCACTGCTGCAACCGTTGAAAATGCCCAGCAACTACCTATAGAATATCCAAAACCAATAGAATTAATCAGAAGTACTATTTCCTTTTGTCGATTTTGTTCAAATTAATAACAATGATGCATCAAAAAATAATTTGATAGACAAAGAAATTAGACAATTATTGTCCTCGTTTTAGTTTCACTTACCGCAATTGCCTTGATCCTTCACGGGACTGACAGCGCCTTTCTTTCTCCAATCAACGGAGGGCGGGACACTCTCGACGTCGCCATGTGCGAAGCTCCCAGAGCCACGCGAGGAGCCTCGGAACATCCTGTGGTGGTTGATCTTCGAACCCGCATAGAGGCTCCTGAACTCGTGGTTGGTCATGTCCGCGAACTTGTTGAGCTTCAGCTTGTAAGGCTTGTCCTTCTTGTTGGTGTTGTGGACATGCTTGACATTCTCCTTGAACACGTTGAACCGCCTGTGCTTGTCGTCCAGGCTCCGGGACACGGTGTGGCGGCCCCGCCACCTCTCGTAGAGCTCCCACAGGCTGTCCTCGGACGCCAAGTCCTTCTCGTGGAAATCGAAGCTCTCTCCGATCCCGAGAACAAGAGCAAGTGAGAAAGCAACCAATAGAAACTTCTTCATCTCCATTAAGTAGTTTTTGAGGATGAGAGCTTAGAGGCCTAAGTGCTTGCCTTTATATAGAGCAATGAATGTGGAAGAGAACAAAAGAGAATAATTGAACAAGTTAACAGATTCCTTGGGGAAATAAAAGAGGAAATACTATTGGATATTGGGTTTGAGGAATTTCAAGAAGATGAGTTTGTTTTGGCTTGCTTTATAATTGTATAAAAAGAGTTGGGTCATGGTAAAAGCCTGAGTTTTTTTTAACTTCAATGAAAAGGAAGCTTTGGCCTTTGAGGGCGTTTTTCAACCAGTTAAATGTGAAAACATTGTGTTCATTTCATGCCCAACACGTTATAGCTAAAAATATAGATGTGAGAGAGAAATTAGAGAGAGACAATGGTTACGTATGAAGAGTATTGAAGCACGATTCCTTGTAGATTGGAAACAAAGTGCCATAACTGCATTTATCTTTAACTGAAACAATAATACATATAATTTATAAGAAAATGATAATAATCATAATAATAATGAGAATAAAATGTCATTTCCGTTTTGCATTTAATTCTTCTTATAACTTCCTTGAGAACCTTCTATTAACATCAATTTTATCACGCCACAGATGGGCATGGTTTAGCTTTTCAACTTGGAATCAGTTGTGACAGCTTTTCCCATACTATTAATGGCATTAAGTGTAAAAATACAAGGTTGAATCAGCTTAATGCAACTTTCATTAGTGAAAAAGTTTTCTCAGCAGAGAATTATGCAAGCTACTAAACCAAAATAAGGTTATTTGTTCAATCACCTCATTTTTCTTAATTTGCTCAATAATCTTTTGTTCATGAACTATACATTATTTACAGGGTGAAACATGTGCAGTGAATATTGTTTCACTTAGTCCACTTGTGTCGAAATTCCAACGTCATCCTAATAAAACTAACTTTATATTATCTTTAGTTACTTTATATTTTAAAGGGTACCAGTTTTTGGAACACATTTTTGCTGAAATATGTTCCTAATTTATCAAAAAAAAAAAAAAAAAAAACCCCCCCCATTAATGTAACTTTCATTTTCAGATATGGATAACTGTGACATTTGTCTGTTTTGTTGGTGTAAAAATATTCATGCAAGCATTTTAATCTGTGGATGAGAGAGAGAGAGAGAGAGAGAGAGAGAGAGAGAGAGAGAGAGAGAGAGAGAGAGAGAGAGAGCTAATAGTAATGGTCACGTTTTGGAGGTTTAGGCATTTTGGAAAAGAAACAACATTTCCCATTGAAACCGAGTCTTTGGTACAGCCATAGATTGAAATAGAAGGAATTTGAGATAATAAGGCACAAAAAAGATAGTGTGAGCAATTAAAGATAAGAGTGTCTTATAGCGATTAGTATGAGTAGCCAGATCATCAAGTTGATACCTTGTCTAAAAATAATATCTTCACGTACCTCATGCAATTGTGTTTTTGTTATACGACAAAATATAACCGAATTTTCATCCCAAACAATCACCCAAACTCCTTGTAAAAGAGAGGTAGTGATTAAAAAAAAAAAAAAAACCCCACATAAATTGTAGTTAGCAATAGTCTTCATTGTAGGGGAATTTTCATCCCAAAAAATAGTGAATAACCTCCTTCTAAAAGAAAGTAGTGAGTCAAAAATAATAATTTGATAGTTCAATAATGTTTTAATGACACGATAGAAAATCACAATTTTCATCACAAAAATTCTCCCAATAACCTAACAAAAGAAGCAGTGATCAAACAAAAACTAATTTGTGGTGTTAATTCCACTTAGAAATCATGTGCTATATAAAACAGTTTTAAACAAATCCCATCTTAGAATAGACTAGCCTGGATCAATGTATTTGTTATTTTTTATTTTTAAGGAAATAGAGGAAAGGACCAAAACGCAAATTATTTTTATTTCCATCTTTTTCAAAATTTCAACTAGAAACATATGGTTAAACACAGCCAGAATTTTGCTCTAGTGGAGGCATAACAATTTTCCAAAAATTGAGTAGGAGCAATTTTGTCTTATATTTTGACTGTAAAGATTAGCCATTTATTGTGATATTTCTTTTCTTTTTTGGTAATCAGTTATGAATTACAAGATGGCTAAAGAAATCAAATATATCCTTCAACTTGCATGGCCGTTCAATCTCCTATATATGAATTAAATAGTGACGTCTTGTATTTGTCACTTGGCTATTAATTGCTTTTCCATTATGTGCGTGTTAGTGTTAGCTCTAAGTAATTGCAAAACCCACCTTACCTTAATTAAATTAAGTTTATGATGAAAAAGAAATTAATTAAATTGAATGTTGCTGTGTTTTGGAAGCAATGTTCAAGAGATGATACGACCTCCTTCCCAAAAATTATTTCAAGTCCACACCAATTTGACCATAACAGAACAGTCAAGGCAAGAGTATTGCTTATAGGACTCCACTAACGTAGTTGTACACACAATGGATAAACAAACACTAATGGCCATTTGGATAAGAATCTAAATCATTCTTTTCTGCAGCTAAATAATTTAAGTTTTATTTTTTGTTAATTTTAATATTACAGTAAGGAAATATAAATTTTTTATAAAAAATATATATATTCGCATTGCTATCCAAACAGACCCTAAGTATTAATTAATAATTCTTTTTAGACTTTTACAAAGTTGATGTATGGAATTTTCTAGCATACTATAACAGCATGTTGTCATCGGGTTGAGTATTATTAGACTATGATCGGATATGCTCAATCTATATCGAGTGTTTACGGCAATATATTGTTACGGCATGCTAGAATTTTCCGGCGTGTATAGAAGAAATTAAGGTCCCGTTTATAACAATTTTGTTTTTTTTTATAATTATTTTAAACAAAAATTTTAAATTTTTAAAAATGCATTTGGTAAATCTATTTTATTTTTTTAATTAATTTGCAAACAAATTTTTAAAATAGAGAAAACAATAAATTTTTATTTGTAATTTTTTTTTAAACAAGAATGTCGAACTTTATCGGCTTTTTTGTGTGCTTTCTCAATCCTAATTTGCACTCTCTCTATACTTTATCTTTACACTTTCTCTTTATTAGTTACAAATTATCACTTGCATTTTTCGCTTTTAAAAACAACTAACAAATAGTGATTACTAAACATAATTTGTATTTTTTACAATTTTAAAAATAAAATAGCAAAAATACTGCTAAACTTTTGTCTATAAAAACATAGAGAATTTTAAGAAAATAGCCATTGTTTACAAAATGATTTTAAAAAATTGCCACAGTTTCAAAAAATTTAAAAACTAGCCCTTACAGTAATTTTTATGTGTTATTTTGTTATTGTCAGAAATTTCTTACATTGTATTATGGTTAGTTTTTAAATTTTTTAAAACTGTGGCTATTTTTTGAAAACACACAGTTCAAAATGGTCTATTTACCTAACTGACCCAAAAACAAAAGACACAAATATTACGAAATATAGCTAAGTTCGCAGTGTTGAACCTACCTAGCTTTCTTGCTTAAAAGTGATTTATAATCTCATAGGATAACTACTTCTAAATTGGGTTTTTTTTTTTCTTTGGAGGGAAAATATAAGATTATTGACCTTCATTTCTTTTATCTTCTTTGCATTTGTCATTGGAATAATGGACCATGTGTTAGTCATGTGGTGTATCATTTGTGTTAGTTTCCATTTTCCGACATTATATGGCGTGCCTTGTCTGCTTTGAATATATAGTTCTTTTGCTCAAGCAATGAATGGTTATTGGTTAAAAACCACCCGAAAATGCTCTTTAATTGTAAGTAAAATAGATAAATATAAAATGAGGGAACCCATAAATGCAAAAAGAAAGAGAAGCACACACTTTAGATAATGAATTATTTAGAAAAAATTATAAATCTATTTTTATTAGACTTAATATCTACTGAAATATTTAGGAAAATTAGATAATCTCGTTAACATTCAAAATTTCCTTAATTACATTATAATTTGTTATTATTGCACTTTTGTCCCTCAATGGATACCCAATTAATTATTTCACTTTTTATTGGTTAATATTGGTCTAATATATCATTAAATATCTTTTTTTTAGATAATTGAGTGAATGATTATTTTTTTAATGATGTTTTAAGAAAATAATCAACGTTTCGATTAATTTAGAAATTAGTCATTTTTTTTAATTACATGATAATGTGTATTTACCTTTATGTCTTTGTTTTATCATGTATTAGTGGCTAATAACTTAATATTTTAAAGCGTTGTTCTTTACTTAACAATGGACTAAGAAATGGCTAAATACAAAGTAGACAATTTTTTTTATTTATTTTGTTTGGACCATTGATTGTCTTCAATTCTTAATGTTTATGTCTAAGTTGTGCATTTTGGTTAAAATGAAATTCAACGTATATAATAATAATATATTTCTCTGTAATTTAAGATATTTCCGAAAAATATTAACATATTTCTTTGATTTATAAGATTTTCTTATTCTTTGTCGTTTTCTTATTTATGTCGTTCTTTTGCTATATTGTTATTGTTGTTGCTGTCGTTTTTAGCTTCTGTGTCATTATCAGCTTTACATGATATTTCTTTGCCATCGCTGTTGTCCACTTTGTTGTTTTGTTGCTTTCTTTTCATTGATTGTCGTTCAACGCTTTCACTTCAGTTGATGTTTACTTATTTTTGTCGTTTTCAGCTTTGTGCCGTTTCGTTTAACACAATGCCGCTTCTTAAATTCACTGTCGTTTTACGAAAAAACGCTGTGCAAAATACAAGTTATAGTACCAGTTAATTATAAAAGCAAAAACAATCATAGGATTCATGCTTTTAATTGTTTGGAATATATTTAACAAAAAAAAAAAAGAAAAACAGAGAAAAAAGAATATGTACACGAGGTTCATTTTGAAATAAATCAATATATCTACATAGAATCACCCTAATGCCTAACATGTATACAATGGGACATGGGTATCGAGATTTCAAATGAAAGAAAATGAGTAACACAAGGGCTCGTATTTTCATCAACACGTTATGTCCAGGTACAAACGACGCCGTTCTTGTCCGCCGAAGCTAGAGGTTTCCCAAGCCCGCTCCATGAACAACACAGAACAGGCGTATTGTGCTCCTTCAGAGTGCTCACTATATCAGCTTTAAATACCGACCAAATATACACAGACCCATCGGCAGAACCTGAAGCTACATAGTTGTCGTCTGGACTGAGACAAGATCGGCTCCAGTTCGATGCGATTCTGTTTCCGGTGGCTCGTAGTGTGCCACATACTTCGAGAGTTCGGATATCAAACAGATTGTGCATATTGTCTCTCCCGCTCGTCAATACCACGGTCCCGCTTCTAGATAACGAGATGGATGTAATGGCCTGCGAGTGCGCAGCCACTTCGCTAAGTAGCTTGCCCGTCTGAATGTTCCACAAGCGGAGGTTTCCATCGACGTGGCCAGAGCAAATGGTCTGCCCGTCCATGCTGAAGCATAGCGCATTGCAGTTACTGTGGAACATGATTGTGCTCGTGCAGTACCCTTTTTGCAAATCCCAAACTTTGATGGTACGGTCATAAGCTGCGCTCACAATGTGGCGACTTGAGACCTTGCTCACATCCACGGCACACACTTTGTCTGCGTGGCCTGTGAGAGTATGACGGACTCTCCCCGAGCTGACATCCCAAACATACAAGTTGTTTGAGCTGCTGGCTGCAATGACTGATTTATTATCATGGGTACTGGTAAGATCAAGAACAGAGCCAAGGCAACCATAAAGGGTACGACTTAGTGACCCGGTATACGTATCCCATATTTTGATCGACCTGTCCTGTCCACCTGTGATCAATTGACCAGAATTGTTCTCAAACAATATCGAAGCACAGCCACCTTCATGGGCATTGATCTTATTTTTGCATCCAGAGGGGACATATGATTCCACAAAATATTCTGCGCCTTCCTCACTTCTGCGGACAACACCATCTACTTGTTGCCGAGCAAGTTTCTCTAAATTGTTGGCCCGTAGCCGATCCATTGAATCTTCGTAAAGTGCATTTAACTAAACACATAACAAGAATATTCTGTAAGAAGCATGTATATAGTATATTGAAAACTTAGTATATCCAAGTCTAAGGAAACTCATAATTTTAGCAATTAAGGAGAGCTATATTTCCCTAGAATAGCTCTATAGCTGGCTTAAATACTGTCAACAAATTATTTACTTTCTGATGAGTTCAAAACTTGACGTTTATCATTTTATATCAAGGACTGCTAATATAACTGTGTTCATAGGAAGGAAAAAAAGATACAGTAAATCTCACTGCAAGGACCTGAAAGCCACCATTTGATACCTAAAACAAAGAATATAATGGAAAGGTACCAAAGTTATAGATTATACACTAGTTCCAGTTTTAGATTGTGCAACAACAATCTAGTTACCTCATTAAGGCGTTCGGCGTCCTTCATTTTTTCCAGCATCCACCGATCAATCAACATCTTATTTTCAGCCTCACAGTTCTTAGCTTTAAGAGTAACCTCCTCTAGTCGTACTCTAATTTCTTTGTTCTCGCTCAAAACCAATTCCAATGCCTTAATCTTTTCCTCTAAGTCTGCCTTTAACTGAGAGCATTCCGCCCTGCAACAAATAAGCTACATGGGAGTGACCCATGCGAAAATTCTCGATTTGACAGAATCCACACTATCTTTTACCAATCATAAGGTTACCTTGTTTGAGCTAACTTCTCTTCTAGATCAGTGATTGTCGCTTCTTTCTCTTGAAGTAAAGCCTTTGAAGCTCTGGACTCAGCTACTTCCACAACAAGTTGCTCGGACAACCGAGATTGAGCTTTGTAACACTGCTGAAGCTCCAGCTCTAGCTTCTCCGCCTTTTCTTTCCATTCTGATCCCTTTAGAACATTTCACCACGACTACACTTAATCGCTATACTCCAGATAATTAGTGCAAAAGAGAGAATGTTCCAGTTTTAGCAACTGCTTAACACATGAAAACTGAGAACCGGGTAATAATAACCAATAACATCCATGTCAATCACGCTCCATCTAAGTCAATTCAGTGTCAGTCAATTACCAATTTAGACATTCCCTTCATTCAATACTTTAACACCTAATTCGAGGAATTCCAAAATCCCCACAATGCCAAATGAAAATAAGGGAGTCAAGTTTTTTGACGAACATACAAAAGTCAACGCCAAATTTTCCTAGACAAAAACAGCAAGCTAACTAAATTTTAGCATACCAACTTTAGTCTGTTCTATAATGCAAGCAAAAAAAAAAAAAAAACTGATTTCTTCTCGGTCTTGTATTCCACAAATTGAGCAAATTATCGAACAATATACTGAATTCCTCATTTCAATAGATAATATACGTAATTAAAAGCTTTCTCAAGCTCAATGAGACTAATTTGACAGGGAAAGAGAAAGAACCTGAGAAATGATCGGCTTCGAAAGCGCGATAATGGCAGGGCCATGAGCGCCTTCTTCGAGCAAATGCCGCTTCCGCAAAGCCTTCAACGCGTGCTTTATCGCTTCCTTCGCTACTTCCTCCTTCGACCTACACAGCAAATCCACAGCCACAGTCAAATCACAGCTTTACAGATCATCACCGCGATCACTAACACCTCTGTTTGGTTGCCGAGAAAATGCAGGAGAAAGAAATGCAGAAAAAAAAAAAACCCTTCGGAACGAAACCATTAACATTTTTCACAGCACTCGAATCAAAGCATTCATCATATTGATCACAAATCAACTTTGACACCAAGAGCCGAAACTTTTTATGCAATTTTCTCAGGAACCAAACGGAAAATACAGTGAGAAAGGAATTATAAACAATCGAATTACTCACATATTGATCGAATTTGATGGTCTCTGAGCAATCGAAGCCGAAATTAGGGTTTGCGAGAAAATTGAAGCAATCGATTTTCTTTCTTTCAGAGAGGGCTTGGCTTGAGTGCGGAGAAATCGGAGATTGACACGTAAGGGTAGATTTGGAATATGAATAATAGTGATCCTTTTACCTAAAAGTCCATTAAGATCTGATTAATTACGATGGTGATCGGAAGCCAAAATAATAAAATAAAAAGAAAAAATACCATAAATGAATCCGGATTTTTAGATAATACAACGACTCAATTTACTATAATTCCTTAATCACTTTTAAATTTTTAAATTCGATTTAATTGAAAAATTAGTGAATTTTTTTCAAAATTCCACAAATACCCTCATTGCCATGTCAACTATCCGCGCTCAAAATTGCCAAGTCAACTATTCCTAATTGGAATAGCCAAATCAGCTATTCTTGTTTAAAACCATGTGTTTTTTTATAAATTATACATCTACACTGTTAAAAATTTCACTTGGGCCCCAAGTTAAAACAATTTCAACATAAATAACCTAATCCATTCTTCCCTAAACAAAAAAAAAAAAAAAAAAAGTCAGAAAATCCCTCCCCAAAACAAGAAATCCCTAATGGCTCATGGGGTCGCGGGGTGTTAAGGGGTCGGTGGGAATCTGGGAATGTGTTGAAATTGCGACGTTGAGGGGTCAGTAGAGTTTTGGATTGCGGTTAGATCGCTCGGGCGGCGGAGACAAGAGTTTGGGGGGTCGGAGGCGGAGGTCGGTGGGTCGGAGGCCGAGATCAAGAGCGGAGGCTGGTGGGTCGGAGGCGGAGGTCGGTGGGCTGGGGGCGGGGTTTGAAGGGTCTGCTTGCGCTTCATTGTTGCTAGGCACGCCTCTTGATCCGTCCTCTTTGGATTGTTTCAACCCATACAATTGTTGTATACTTCAAACCTCTGCCATAACAGCTTCAGGGTTAGGGTGTTGATGAGAAAGAGTGAGATTGTTGAAGCTGAGAGTGTTGACTTTGGCAACGATGAAGATAATGAAAAAAAAAAAAAACAAATGTTCATCGCAACTTCTTACATGGGAACTGATTAAAAAATAGACTGATGGGATATATTTTGACAATAATAATTGGATATCAAATTAGGTAACACAATACCTAATATGTTTGCCGTTCCACTCAATAATTTTCCTTTCTATCGCTTTGAATCTCTCTCCAAAGTGCTGCAACTAAAGATCTCCCGCTGCAATAACCAAGCCAACGTTCTTCGGCCTACCTCGTTATCAGGTTCAAGCGCGACGACCTTGATGGCGGAGAAGCTCGGCATTAAACCACCATCGCGATTGTTGAGGAGCTTAGAAACAAACACCCATCGTCGTCGTGAAAAGTGCTTCCTTATCAAACTTTTGGTTTGACCACGAATTGCCACCGCCATCGTCGGAGAGTTCCGGAGTGAGGCTTTGGTCCGATCTTAAACAACTATCGCTATCCTCAAGGAGCTTAGGAACATGTCTTATGTCTCGAAAGACCTCGACAGACATACGCTCGAAGGTCTTGCCGGAGGCACGCGACCGTCCGGGTACGCCACGTGAGAGCCCACGGAGTATGAGGGCGTGGTTGGAGATGACGTAGGTTTTGTCGAGGAAGACGTCCTTGTCGAAGAATTCCTTGTTCGATTGCTCTGCTACTATCGCTTAGTGCTTCAGAGGGTTCACCGGCGGCCGTTGTTAGGGGAGACCGCTCTGTTCGTGGTGAGTGGTTGCAGGAAGAAGGAGACTATTTATGTTTTTTTAATAATATTTAAATAAAATCTAGTGTAGCAAGGTGTAAGTTAATTCTCATACGCTTTCAAGTAGCACCCAATCAAAAGTATTTCCCATGGTAGGTTTTTATTTTGTTTCCCATGACAGAAGTACCCATGTTCATTGTACTTTCATCTTTTTCACCCAAAACCCAAACGCAGACCCAGACCGGAAGGACCAAAAAGTCCCAAGGCCCTAACCTTTTTAGTTTCCCGATTCGATACTCTTCTATGTAAAAAAATTTACTATTTTATTTGTTACTAATATATCATGGATCTCTACTCTTCACCAAGAGATTTTGGTTTTGGATTTATTCACAAAATCATTGAGATGTGCGAATTTTTTCGCTACCTTTCTTTGTTTTTTAAGAGTATGTTTGGTAAGATGGAAAAATGGAGGGAAGGAAATGAATGGAGGAAAATTCGGATAGAATTTTAAAAATATTTTTGTTTGGTAGGAAAGAAAGGAAGAAGGGAAGGAAAAATGAAAGAAAGAAATATACGTGGGCTCATTATTTTTTTATTTTTTTAAAATTATAAGGAAAATTATTTTCAATCCATTTTAATATAAAATTATTATGTTATTCATATTTTTAAATTTTAATAATATAATAAATGGATAAAATAGTAATTGTTTAATCAAATATTTTCTTTTATTCTTAATATACCAAACACTATAAAAGGAAAGTTGTTTTCTTTTATTTTTATCATATTTTTCATCATCTCTTATTTTTTCTTCCATCCATTTTTCTTTTTTTCTTACCAAACGGAGCCTAAATTAAAAATCCAAATCTGTAGGTAAGTGCTTATTGGATTTTGGCAACAAATGGGTACTAATAGATTTTCTATTTAAAGATGGTGCCAATAGATTTTTATTTTCGGCATTTGGGTCATTCTGTTGGTATTTCTTAGATCAATATTCAAAGGAATTGATTTGGTTCCCAGAAAAGAAAAAAAAAATAGAAAAGTAGTTGTTTGGATGCAAGAGTAAGGAAAACTCTGATGGATTTATCGTGCAAAACACAAAATGACGTAGTATTATATAGGGACATTTTTGATATTTTACATCATATTTCAATGTCTAATCTACAGAAGGGACTTAAAAACTTAAAGGTGATTAAGGAATTATAGTAAATTAAAAGAAGGATTGTGGTATTACCCAAAAACTTAGGGACTATTTATGGTATTTTTCCAAAAAAGAAAAACTACGATCTGTTCACTCTACAAAATAATAATTAGCCGTGAATTTATGTTTGTTTGGTCGAAACTTAAAGGATTATGGGTGCAAAAGATAGAAGATTATAATAATGTTTTAAATTATTTGGTAAGAAGGACGAAGAATTAAAAAGACGGATGATTTTTATTTGTAAAACTCTAGAGTCTATTTTTATTATTTGTAAATAATTGATGTTGAGAGTAAATTAGCCTTTTCATTAAGAGCATGCCTGTATTGTTTTTGTCGGATGAGAGATGTAAGTTGGTGAGCCCAAGAGCTTCCCTCTCGTAACCAAACAAAATTATTTAATTTCTCTTTTACCTCTCTTATCCAACCAAACACACCTTCGGCGATGCGTAAATTTTCTCACAATTTATGCCAAATGGCATCGTTGTTGTGTACTTGGTAGAATTATAGCTATTCTAAGTAGAAAAAATATCAACGAGATTTCCCAGCAAAAAAAATTATCAACGAGATTTGATTAAATGTTATATTCTTAATTTAGTCTTGAAAATATAGAAAATAAACATGGCAATCCTTAAACAAATTTTTATTTTTATTTTTTCAGAAAATTTCCGACTTTGAAATCAATGATTTGATTTAGAAGGAAAAAAATTTCACTTTATTTAACTCTGGAAACTAAATCTTATGTAAATAGACTATCTTATATCTCTTTTATTCAAATTCTTATAAAAAAAAACGTATATCGTTATAAATGAAAACAATAAAAATTAAAATGAGTATAAATTTATAAACAACCTATTTGAGTGATATAAATTAAAAAATAAGTCTTGAAAGTGAATTGGATCAAATTTTCTCGGATTTTTAATTCGTTTTCCTAAAATGTAATACTCATGAGCCCTTGCAAAAATTAAAAGATAAATGTAAAGTACATATTGTTAGAAAAGTTGGCTCAAATTTATTTGTCCGTAAGTAATGAATTTGAAAAACAATTAATTAATAAAAAAGAAAAGAAAAAAAAGTAGAAATTTCTCTTTTACGTGACTCCTAAGACTTACATACACATATTTGTATGTGTTTGTGATCAATAGAAAAATTGGTGCCGCTATGAGCATTAATGAGGGGAAGCTATTGTGAGTATGCCACAATTGAGAAAGTGAGACTAATGTTGTAAGTGTGAAGATGACCAATAAAAACAATGAAGTAGCCGTACTCGCAACAAGAGAAATGAGTGAGAGAAGAGAAGAGTTAAAAGACACAAGATGAAAATTGTGTGAGAGTGCATATAGGAGAGATAAACGATCGGGTGTATTCGATTTTGGGTTGGTAGGAGATTCAAAAGTGTATGAGTATGTAATCTCTAATAATTAATACTGAAAAAGAGGTCTATCTACAGTGGACAATGGGCGTAGGCAATTTTTTGAACCATTTAAATCTTGCGACTTCTCTATTTTATTTTTTGTGTTTCTGCTACCTGTGTTTGTGGGCGTGATGATTTTTTTTCCCAACAAGTGTTATAAGAGCCAAGTAGTAGAGAGTGTGAGAAAATCAACAAATATTTATGGGTTAAAGTTTCAGATCGAGCGGTTTAATGGGAAGATGAACTTCAGTTTCTGGCAAGCAGCATGAAAGATGTTTTGGTGTGAAGTGACGAGAGTAAAAAGGTGGTGGACAAGACCGACGTTGCAATCACGAGCTACTCAATCGAGGAAGGGGCTAAGGACAAGAAGATCGAGGCAAGAGAGAAGAAGATTGAAACTCGATACATTTTTACTCTCATTGATTTGTAAAGTAGTGACACCTACCCAAAATGGATGCAAATATAGGTGCAAACGAGAGATGACCAAGATGTGGTGGGGCGCTTTGAGTCGAGGTGAAGAGCAAGTTTGAGTCAATGTGGAGATTGTTAGGAAAGTTGACTCAAATTTATTTTGGTTAGTAATGAGTTTGGGAAACGGTGAATTAAAAAGAAAGAAAAGAGAAAATAGAAGTTTCTCTTTTACATTGCATTTAGAGTTCATGCGCACCTATTTATATGTTTGTGATCAAGAGAAAGATTAGTGCGGCTATTGGTGTAAAAAAGGGGAAGCTACTGTGAGTGTGCCATAATTGAGAAAGTAAGGTTGAAGCTATGAGTGTGGAGATAGTCGGCGAAAACAATTCTGAGTGCTGAAGAGTGCGAGTAGTCCTGTGGTGAAGCAGCCGCTCACAAACTACGAGAGAGTGGAGCGAAAGAAGAGAAAAGTTGAGAGACACAATATGAACTGCGTAAGAGTGTAAGAGAGATAGACAATTGAGTATATTAGGTTTTGAACTGATGAAAGATTTATAAGTGTGTTGAGTGTATACTCTCTACCACTTATTAGTGAAAAAAAAAAAAAAGATTTATCTATAATAAATGTAGACGATTTACTAAACCACTTAAATCTTGTGTTTTTTTTTTTCATTGTCCGTGTTTCCGCTGAAAGTGTCTGTGGTTGTGATGTTTTTTTTTTTCCCCAAAATATACAGAGTCAATATAAAGATGCCGTGGCCATGGTAGCCACAAATTTTCAGAAAACGTGTATTATATCAAAATGTTCAAAAAACCAAGCAAATTGATATAAAAATGAAAATAAGAAATACACCAACCACAATAAGTATTAGAACATAACAAATTGACATCAAATATGAAATACAACAACCACAATAATTAGCAAACATAAAAAATTGGTTAGATTCTGATGGGGCAAGCCTAAGTAGTTCCTTGTGAAGTCCCAATCACATAAGCCTTTAAGGAGAACAATGATGAGAAATAGAAGAAAAAGAAATAGTGTTGTCATTTTCAGAATCAAGCCCCATGATGTTTTATTAACAATGAGATTTCATTCCCTTCAATAATGGATAAACAAAAACAAAGAGGTTAGAGTTCTTTCCACTAACAACCAATAATATAACAAACCCCACCACATTAAATATTAAAAAAAAAAAACCCTCTACAAACCATGACAGTCACTTCAACAAAAAAGTAAAAAAAAAAAAAAAAAGGAAAAGATTACAACAAAGATACACATTCTGAAACCATAAGTTGTTCTTTTTTGCTTGAACATGACAAACACAAGTTAGATCCCAAATAATTTCCTCATTTTCCCCTCCTTTATCTATGTGTGTGTTTTTACTCTGTCCCATTCCCAAGAACCAAACTTGTATCAAAACTTCCCTTTTAGGACGTTCGGATTCTATCGAGCCAGTCGATGCTCTTCCGCGCCTTTTCTAGCTGTTGGTCGATGCTTCGCCTAGACTTCTCGTGGTATTCCACACTTCTGCGTGACCTCTCCATTAGGTCGAAGGAGATTCTGTACTTATCTACCTTTTCAACGTTGCTAAACCTGTACTCGTTAGTTCTCAGCTTGTCGGGAGGCCTGTCGACGCTTTTCCTTGGCTTCTCTCTCCGGTCAGTGCTCTTCCGCGGAGCCTCATAGCAGTCCGTGCTCCACCTGGAATGCTCTACACGCTCCGTGCTCCTCCTTGAACTGAACCTTCGCGAAGGCGACTTCTCAACCGTGGATATGAACTTCTTGAGATGCCGTATGTATTCGGGGTAGAGTTCCAGATCACAGTGGTTACCGCCTTTTAGCCATAAGGGCTCATATTTCTCTTGACAGAGTTCCCAAAGTTGCTTCCCGTGAGAGCAATCAACAACCTCGTCAGCCGTTCCCTGCAAAAAAATACAAACAAGAAATCAACTAAATAAGTTAATCCAATATCCAATAATGTGAAACTTCAGATCAGAAGCGAGGAAAAATGCATTCGATTACTTTTTTTTTTTGTTTTGCTTTCCCTCTGGAAGTCCACCAAGGAAATGTCCTAATCCTATATGGCTATATCATAACTTTTCTAAATATGACTCACTCATTGACACCATTTTTTCAACATCATGTCCCAATCTCACTCGTTATCACCATTCGGTTTACGTATCTTTCCTTAGCCAAAAGATTCTCTTATTCCTATCACAAGTTTTGGTCTTCTCTATATCACCTTATAATTTATATTATCATGAATTAGGTCCAGCTGATTTTAGTTCGGTTCATTTGACCAAACGACCTGAATATTTTATTTAACAACTATCCCAACCTGCTAAATGGTCTCACTATTCATTTCCTTTCAACTAATGCCACAAGATTTCTTATGCATCCTGTTCGGAATGAGAATATATCTAAAGTTTTTGTCAGACAACTGAAATGAACATAAAATACTATAAAATAAGCTAATTGCCATAAGGAGTTTAACAGCTAAGAGTTATCACAAACAGGCATTATAAAAAAAAAAAAATAGTAGAAGCATCATGTGACACGCTAGGAAATGATAAGAAGTCACAAAATTCTAATTCATACACAACCCAAAAGTAAATACTTACATGTATTACAAGTACAGGGCATTTGACGAGCGGGATTTTGTCAATGTTCTGCACATACATAGAAAGTGGATTTCAGATACACAAACATAAGAGTTATATAAATAATAACCACCAAAGAAAGTTAAATTGAACAAGATTGTGACCTTATAGATGTCAAACCAGTATGTGCGCTTCACAGGATACATGACTCTGAGACCTGAGAGTATGGGACTGTGCAGAACAACAGCGCGTAGACGAGGCAAACGAGCGGCAAGATCTACAGTGGGTCCGCTTCCGACAGACTGACCATAGAGGATTATGTCCTCCTGCTTAGCGCCATACATCTCTTCGAGACATTTATACGCAGCTTCAATATCTGCATACGTATTCTGCTCACTTGGCTGCAGAAACCAAAAAGATAACGTAAATCAACTTCGGATCAAAGCTTTTCCGTAAAAGTTACTAAGATTATAACAATTAGAAGATAGTTTTTTTTGCGGAAATACCTTTCCTGTTGACTGACCATAGCCAGAGTAATCATACCTGCATAAATTTAAGAAAAAAAGGATAAGAACTTGTACAGCTTTTTTTCATCTTGCTGCAAAGCGTATTTTGTATAGCATTAATTTTTATTTCTGACAGCGTATTTTGTATATCTTCTGGATCACAGGGCTTTGACAAAGTTTTGCAGTTCCAAATAATTGAAACTAAAGATGATTCAAAAGCAAATGGCAATAGCTATAAGATTTTTTGGAATCTACTAAAGCAACAGTTTCTAACACTCCATATGAGAATTCAAGTCCAGATTTGAAGTTGACAATGTAATGAAAGAACATGCTTTACCAGGTTTCGCCTGGTATTAAAGAAAATCAAGAGCGAACGTGTTCTTTCTCCTATATTGATCGTTTTGGCCTTGTTAACATGCGTTCTATTAACACCGGCCATTTTATCAAACAGTTCCAGAGTTTAAATCGCTATGACCGGATTTCACTCGGTTCCAAGTTTGATTTTTCTGCATAAGGTACTTTTAGCTATTGGTTAATGGCTCGTTATCAGTTGTGCTCTTATGCATTGATCAATGATAAAACCCATCTACTCGAATTTTCCAACCTTTTCTCATGCTAAAGAGACTTATCAACTCCAAAACACACACAGATTTATCCTTTGCAACTTCCAGAAAGCCGTTCCACTAAATCACTCAACTACCTTCTCCCTCGTTTTCAATTCAACCTCGAAGCACACACCAATTTACCAGCTCTAACCATGAAAATTGACTGTTCACCAATATTCCCATCTGTATTTATGAAGCCTCCTAAGCCCATTAAACTACTGATCCCACAAATCTGTCCGAAAAGACTACCGTCGATGATTCAATCAATACTCGTTTTAATCCAAACTACCAAACTTTGCCAAACCAGCTGGATCATGTGTAGGTAGAGTCACTATCAGAATAACAAAAGCTCATAAGTCATAAGATAGTAAGAGAATCCCAATCATGATCGACGCCAAATAACCGAAATGATCTACCAATAGAAATCGCGCGATTTGAGCCGTTGGATTTTGGGATAAAAAGCGTCACAGATCTATGCAAAAGCGTAAAATCCTATAAACCTTACTTAGATTCCTCATTTAGCCTAAATCAATTACTCATTTATCCTTAATCAACAGCCTTGAAACCACATCTATCCTATTTCTAAAATTTTCAGACTCTTTCATCAACTAAAACAAACATCACTAACCCCAAAAAAAAAAAAAAAAAGCAACAAAAAAAGTAATAATAATAATAATAATCTTTTAACTAACCAAAAAAAAAAAAAAAACCATCAAAATTCCCTGAAAATTTTAAAGGAGCTCGCTAAACTAAATTCACCATTTTAAAAAGAAAGCTCACCAAAACTAAAAAAAAAAAAAAAAAAAGAAATACCCAATTCCAGAAACATTATTTTGCATAGAGAAACACTCTCAGTAAAACATTATAAAAAAAAAAAAAAAAGTCCCTGAAAATCCCAATCAACCATTAAGCCAGATAAACCAACAAGAGAGAGAGAGAGAGAGATATATATATATATATATATTGTTACCCCATGACGTTGACGCGCAAGTGAATGCTGAGCTCGACGAAGAGCTCGTACATTTGGCCGATATCTGCGGCGTTGCCGTGCGAGTAGAGCAGAGTGGAGGCCGCCATGGGATAGCGCACGTACACCGCCACGATCTCCGTGCCCCGCCGCGTCGGCAGCCTCAAAACGTCGACGTTCTCGCGGTGAGGGAACGGCTCCAGCAACACCAGCCCCGTGGCATTATCCGTAATTACCTTGTACGACGGGGGGTGAGGTGGGAAGAACGCGAATTTCGCCGCCATGGATGACGTCACACCGCCCATCTTCGCAACAAAAAATATATGTCCGAAAGAGAAATGAGAGAGAGAGAGATCAGAGAAGTCACTTGGACATTCCTATTGTTTTGTGTTAAGACTGTATAGTTAAGTTTATGAGTAAAAAGAGAGAGAGAGAGAGAGAGAGACAGAGAGAGAGAGAGATTTTGTGTTTTGTTTTGATTTTGGTTGGAGTGAAAAGAGAGAGACTATTTTGTTTCACAAAAGAGAGAGAGAGAGAGAGAGAGAGAGAGAGGTACTTTATCGTTTGTAATCCATGTGTTTTTTATTTTTTTTTTTTGGGGTTTTTTTTATTTACTATTATTTTGTTTTTTTGAGTTGGGCAAATGATATATTTCTGACCAGTTGTGCAGTTTTGCACCTTATGACCGTGGTCATGCTCACGTGTTGTATAATTGTCCTACAACATTTCATTTTCATTTTTCATGCTTTTCGCTTTTTCTTTTTTCTTTTCTTCTTTTGCATTGTAGCCCTTAAAGGGTAACGATTCTATTCTTGTTCCTATGTTAAAACACATTTTTTTAGTTCTTTTTTTGCTTTTCCTTGGCGGGTAAAAGTAAAACTTCTTCTTTACCCTTTAATTTGATCATGGTTTGTCCAATACAATGATAAGGAATATTGTCGTCGATAACTTAATGTAAGGTTCGAAATTCAATATAAGTAAACCGAGCGATACCAATTAAGATAATTTATGTGGTATTTTTTTGTAGTTTATACAGTATCATTAGAGATGTAATATTGTCGAGTGGAATATTTTTAGATTGGTAAATTATTTTTTTTTAGTGAATCACATGTCTTAAAAAAAATAACTTTGATAATTCATTATTTTCTACGATAGATATTACGAAATTTTTGCTCTCTTAAATCTTATGATGATATGAAGCTGAAATTAAGCTCATTTTTCCATTCATGTGAACATCTAAGCAAAATAAGGCATCTTATGTAGATTGAAGTGGAAAAAAAAAAAAACCCTATTTCACAATTTAAATTATGAGAATTGTTTGGTATAATGAAACTAGAAAATGCGAGAAGAAGGCGAGGGTACGTTTGAAATGAAAAAAAGACAAGACCTATCATGTATTACTATTTAATAACTAAGGATCCATATGCAATAAAAAGAAAATATGGAGGATATAGCGCAAATATTTCCCTAGTTCCAGGGTTTACAGGTTGTCCCATTTTGCTACTCGTGTCGCTATATTCCATGCCATCCTTGGAAGGCCAACACTTTTTGTCATTTTTAATTACAAAAGATTTGTCCCTAACAAGCAAAAAATAAAAATACACATATAATATAATATAGTTGGAGATTAATTAATGCAAAAGATAAAATTTGTCCAAATAAGAAAGAAAGCAACCGATGAACCGATGGTATTGGTGTCTTTGAAGACTAGCCGTGTGAGATCTAAGTCGGATATTAATGCCATAATTATAATCACTTGAGACTTGGTTAACAAGATCAACGGTGGCGATTGGATTAAAAGCTTTAAAATGTGGGACCCGCGGTAATTAACGTGACAGATCAAGATTCAGTCCCCTTGAATGTGTGTAGTGATCAATGAGGGACTTGTACTATGTGTAGTTGACATTTTTACCTGTGTGCTTTTAACTGCTATTGCAATTGCAAGTACTTGGACTTGCTCTTCATATTCATACTAGTTAGTTATTATTAGTTATTATTACACAGTAGACAAAAATCACGCATAGTACAAGTTAATTGACCATGATTATGTAATGACTCATACTAGATTTAGAAGAAAAAAAAAATTGTGTTATGAGAAGAAACTGTTAACTTTAAGTAATTTTAGGAGTTGTACTTTGATTTTTGATTTTTTTATGGAATTATTTTTTTATGGAGAGAGCGGTTATATATTAATTGTTGATTGATAAAATTGAATGGCCTCAATTATTGTGCATTGAATTGCAGTACGAAAACTAAATTTGAAAAAAAAATCATATATTGTAAAATAACTATGCAGTTTGTAGTGTATGAGTAGTATATATTTTATTTATTTTAGAGAAAATAAAAGAAAAAGAAACCCTTAAACTAGGGGCTAGTGGGTAAAAGATAGGATTGAGAAGTACTCATGATAATAGAATATTTGTTGTTTTAGAAAATCTGAGAGTTTGGATGTGGGATTTGTGTGGAATGTGAAAAGCCTAGAGCACATAACCACATGTCTTCACTAATGGACTATTCTCATAGAACAAAGACAAATATTTTCATAAGAATGTGAGGACTAATGTTGGTCATGTTCAAGACATTTCTCTTGAGAAGGTGACTATACCCACATGGCTTCTTTGGCTCTTTCACTTGGTTGGTTATAAGCTAAACCAATAGTCAAATACTGTGTTTACACGCTTACCTCTTTTACTTTCTTCAATTAAAATTTTGTTTTGTTTTGTTTTGTTTTTTTTACACCATGACTCTGCAATATAGCTCTCTCTCTTCTCATAAAATTTCACAAAGGTTCACATCTTCATGCCTTAGGAGATATTTTAATCATGAACATGGAAAAAGTATACATGTATATCCCTCCAGATATTGCCCGATTTTCGAAAGATACAAAAACTCTCACTATATTTTCAAGAATTTATGATTTTATTTTCTTAAAGAAATACCGGCTTAGAAAATGATTACTGATGCAAAACGATTATGAACTATCATATTTACGTTTTATAGTGTCCTCAACACATAATTTTCCATTTTTTGAAAGATCATTTTCTTTTTCCACAGTCATAGTTCCACACACGCCCTTGTCTAATACTAATGAAATATTTAATCGTACATTACAATCAAACATCTTTATACTATTGAGAACAATAGCTCACATAGGATAAAAATGTAACACTAAAAATGTAATTCTTAAAAACACATGACTTATCAGTTTTTTAATTTTTTTCCTACTTGGTTTATCAATAAGTTTACAACCAATATAAGAAAAATTGTCATTTCAACATGTGCATAACCTTTTTTTTTTTTTTTTTCGTATCTTGACAACTCAAGTGATGTTACGAAGAGATTGTGACATTTTAACCTTGCTCACCACATCACATTAAAATCAAGTTTACATGGCTTTTTTGCACCAACGCCCCCCCCAACTTATTGGATTACGAAAAATTGGTACCACAACTTTTTTATTTTGGCAATTGGCTCTCAAAACTTGAAAATTTGTTGCAAGGTGGCCCAAACCAAATTGGAAATGTCCGTCTAAAAGTGGATGGATTTTGGCTTTGTGGCTACGGGTGTAGTCGAGCCAAGCTTCCAAAAGCTCATGCTTGGCTCACTAAGAAGCTTCAAGCTTGAGCTCGAGCTCAATAAGAGCAGAGACGAGCTAAACTTTGGAAAGCTCAATCTCAGCTCGCCGAGAAATTGTTGAGCTCGAACTTGATCTCAAGCTTGATAAAAATTGAGTTATGGAGCTTGAGCTCGTTCGAATTTGGCTCGATTAAGAAGCTTGATCGAGCTTGAGCTCGATTAAGTTACATTTATAATATAAATGATAAATTTAAAATTACATTTATAATATTGTAAAAAAAAATTACAATTATAATAGGATAAATTTAAATTACAAAAAAAAAAAGGTATGAAACAAGCTCCTATAAGTTATAACAAAGTTTTTAAGTGAGCCAGCTCACGAGCTCTTAAACTAGTCAACTCGCGAGCTTTACGAAGCCGAGTACCCGTGAACTCAAGCTTGGCTCATTTATCAAACGAGCACTAAAATGAAACTAAAACTTGACTCGTTTACATGACGAACCGAACATGAACGAGCTTTTATCGAGCCGAATCCCGAGTAGCTCATGAGCGACTTGGTTCGTTTACACCCCTACTTGTGGCGAGCCGCCCTTATAAAAATGGGCACTATGGTCATTTCAAAATAATTATTATTAGCTACTAACAACAATACCACAGTGGTCGCTGTCTATGGCTGACTTTTATGCTTAATGGCTGAGGAAAAAAATATTGTTTGTTTGTTGAAGATGTTCATTCATGGCAATATTATATGGAGAGAGGAGCATATTTTTTTTTATATAAATTTTATGTGAGGGTTTTGTTTTGTCAAATGACCATCCTCACAATAGACACATGAGCGCATAGTAGTACAACATTGAACATTCTGTTTTGATATTGGACAAACGTTTCGAATTTGGGTCACGATCCAAGTCAATTGCCAAAAAAAAAGAAGATACCAACCTGTCACAAACCGATAAATTGGGGGGCATTGGTGCAAAAAAAGCCATTTTACATTAGTATATCTACTACCTTAATTTCAACAATAAAAGGTCGAGTCTCCCAACTTGGATCTGAGCCAAGAGAGTAATGAATAATGAAACAACTACAAAGGTTGTCCGGAGTCCAGACCTTAGCAACTAGCAAGACATCCCTCAGCTAAAATATTAAGAGCAAACAGATCTCACCGACGAATTTAATAAGGAACCTGTCTACAGTAATTAAAGCAGGTAAAAAAAAATGTTTATAATCTTTTTATTTATTTATTTTTTCTCTTCTTGCAAGTAGAGGAAGTGAGCTGATTTAACCCCACTATCACTGCTGTGGGTTAAGGCAGTTGTGACCCGTGAAGAGGAAAGCAATTGACTTGACTAGCTTTCTCCAAAAAATGACACAGAACAATAAAAACAAAAGTACCCACATCCTAGAATAAATGACACAAGCCCTAGCATTTTCGGCCACAAAATCAAAGAGAGTTCTCGGCCTCAAATTACATGCTTGGTCACATAGAAAGGAAAGAGATGTTAGAACAGTTATCACTTTGACTATGCAGGTTTTGGAGGGAGTTTTGTAACTAGCTTGTCCTCTTAGAGTCTTGGGAGCCATTGAAAAGCATAACACTCGAGTGGGTGAAAATTGAACATTGATAGGGGTGTAGAGAGCTAAAGAATGCCTGTTTTAGAGTGAATAGGAGTTATAGATACTTTGTTAAAGCAAATCATATGAATTCAAGCTCTACCCAATCTATTTTATGAGATTTGGAAAGTTGGGACAACCCTCTTCCCTATCCAAGTGAATTGAATATGTAGTGGACAAGTGATTGCTACAAAGATTAGGTCAACTATAGTATTCAATTCAGCTGTAAAGTAGAGTCGGCAGGGTTTTGGCCCTTTTGGGTGGTTCAACTGCACTAGAGTGGAAAAATGCGCTCCAATTTTCTCAAACCAATTGAAATTCATTAGGCAAACCGTTTTGGCTCCCTCCAGTTGTTGGTGAAGAAACAAACTAGTTCACACACAAATTCAAAAACACTAACATAACATAAAGCAAAGACGCTTTGCTGTGGAAGAGATGAAGGACTTGTTAGAAAAGACTTATGCGGCTAACTTTCACTAACTTAATATCAGGTTAGCTTCCAAACATTTTGGACAGTGCAAACTTCATTTCTAACAAGAACTTCATTGCTATCGTAGTTAGCAAGAACTAAGTTAAAACTTCATTTCCAAAGCAAAGATAGATGCTAATCTTCTCTTATCCTTAACAGTTTACACTGGGACTTGGAAACCATGTTCACCAAATCTTATGCTGATCTTGCTAGCGGACTAGTATACACGACATAAACTTTGTACCCCTATTCCATTTTCAAACGCCCAATAAAATAAAGAAGTGGCGGATGAGTTATTACAATACACGGCCTCGCCAGTTAGTGATAGACTTGCCTTAAGGACTCAAAAACACTTCAAGCTATAACAATTAAGCTTCTATTCTTGGATCGAACAAACTAATTACAATCAACGTAGGTGAGGAATCTGAGTCCAAGCCAATTTACACGAACTGAAAACATGAATGAAAGTATGAAGCTATGCTACTTTCGAAGCAATACTTGGCACTGCATTAAACAAACCTACTTTTACACTTCTTATTCAAAATCTCTAAAAAAACAGTCAGAACAAGAAAACTTAACCCCACTAGTCCTCTCGACTTAATCTCCTCACTTTCCCCAACAAATGAAAAGAAAAAAAAAATATTATATATATATATATATATTTATCTCGTCTCTTCACACTATCTCTTTTTCTCTACTTATCTAGCAATCAATATATGTGTGAATACACATATGCATAGACAAACTTGTCACTCACTAGCTACTCTAAACATCAACACCATTGAACCATGCCTATAATACAATCACTTCTTCATATAGAAGAGCACAGAAATTTTGGGAAAAACTAGTTAATCAAAGACCATAACATGAACTTATCAAAAATGCTTAAACCTTGAATATATAAAGTATAAACGAAACCCTAATTATAACATCAATTATTTCATTTCTAAGGCAATTCAGGCCAAAAATGATGGTAAATTCCAAAAATCATCAGCAAAAATCCAACTCATGTCAACTGAAATGTGATTGAAAACACAAAAACAGCAAAAGTAACAGAGATTCGAACTCTCAAACTCAGGACTTTCGGCGAAGTAGCTTCCTTCGCTTCTGGTACTTGTGCTTGTTCATCTTCTTCTTCCTCTTCTGCTTCGTACTGTCAGCCCAGACCGTCCTCGAGTCCTCGCTCTCGCTCTGGACCTCGTCGGACTGGTTCGGTCCCACCGGCGGCGAAACCCTAGGGTTCAGGCAATATCCGAACGGAACGCTAGGGAAAACGATCTGCGAGCGCCGAGAAGACGAAGAAGAAGACGGATCGAGCTTGTTGTCTCCGAGAATTAGGGTTTCTGGTGATCCGAGCTCGGGACTGGCGATTCGAGGCGCGGATTTTGGCGCGAGAGCGGTGTTGAGAGAAGCGAGGAGTCTCAGCGACGGTTTGGTGTTGGTGAGCCTGTTGATGAGACTCGCCGCCATTTTTGGAGGGTTGAGAAGGAGTCGGAGTTGCAGAGAGATCGGAGAAGGTGAAGATGGAGACGAGTCACATAGAGATTGGACTGAGTCGACTCCGCGATTCGGGGTTTTTCCGGCTGACTGACGAGAAGAGTTTGAGTTGGCTTCTGTGTGGAAAGGGTATATGAGGGATTGTATGAAAACGATGAGGGGGAGAGTCAAATGATGTCGTTTTGAGTGGATTTCGTCACTTCGAGTCGTCCAAACGTTTTCTTCAAGTTCGATACGTAAAACACGACATGTCGTTTTTATTTTCAATTTCTAATTTTCTATATATAAAAGAAAGGGAATTTTAACAAAATAGCACAGTTACAAAAAACTAGCCGTGTAAGAAATTTTTTATAAATTTTTTGCCTAGTGTCCGAAATTTCTGACAGTATTTTTATGTGTATTTTTGTTATTGTCAAAAATTTATTCCAGTTTTATGTCTAGTTTTTAAATTTTTTAAAACTGTGACTAATTTTTAAAAATACACCATCGAAAATGACTATTTACCTAACTCACCCTATAAAAAATTATAATGAATATTCAATTTTTATCACATAATTTAAATTAATACTTAATCTTTTAAAAATATAACAAAATACCAAAGTGATTGATACTTACATAATGTAAGTGGTGGTAATTAACTTAGTTATAAAAAATATATACAAGTAATTAATGAATTGACTAGTTACTCAATTACTTCAAAAATTTAGGTCTTTATTTTTATTGTTATATAAAAATTTGGTATTCACTATCAACCATGGATCTACCTGGGAGCCTGTGGGGGCGCAAGCCCCTATGAATTTTTTAAAATTTATATTTTAGCCTTACAATTTAAGAAAAATGTCAAAAAACTCCTTCATAATCCTCCTAAATTATTCAAATTTACGTAATGTTCTTATTATTAAAGAAAATTTTCAAATAAATCCTTCTTATGCCCCTATTTAACTTTTCTTTCAATTTATTTATAATAATCATATGATTTTGTGCCTCCACTGGTTAAAATTCTAGGTCCGTGCTGTTCACTATAGTTTTTCTTTAAAAAAATAATCCATAATGATTTTTATTAAGTGACTATTTTTTGTGAATAAATATTTACCATAATTTATAAATAAATTACGATGGTTAGTACTTTTTTTTTTTTGAAAAGGACGATGGTTAGTACTTTAGTAGATAGTATTTCAACTATTTTGATAACCTTTAGGCCATCTCCAACCATAAAACCCATTTTCAAACTCAAAAACCAATAAATGTCAAATCATACAGTAAACTATCTCCAACCATTAAACTCATTCTCAAACTCAAAAAACTATTCCCACTATATTCTTTTTTATATTATATTTATCTATTTGCAATAATACCCACAAGTTTATAAATTTTATAAATTAGATACATGTTATTTTTTTACTTCTACTCGCAAAATAAAATTAATTAACTAGCATTTAATAATTTTATATCAAATAAAATATTATTTAATGACAACATTATGACTAAGAGGAAAATTATTTTAAATATTCATTAATTAAAGGGTACATTACAAAATTAAAAAAAAAAATTTACATTACAACACATAAGTTTCATCTCATAACACAAATTGGTTGCGTTGAAAAGCCATCTAAGCCTCAGAATTGGTATACTCATCCCACAAATGATCAATTAATGCATTTCGAAGTGCGAAATGAGCTTCCTTATCACGAATTTTTCTATACTGAGATAAAAATTCTTGAAATCGAGTATTTTCATCCACCACCAATTCGACTTCCGGAGGTGGCGTTTCTCTCACAACTTCAATTGGTGCACTTAGATCGCGTTCATCCTCAACTATCATGTTATGCAAAATTATACATGTAGTCATTATGTCATGTAGCACTTCTTTTCTCCAATAACGTGCCGGTCCAGCTACAATGGCGAAACGTGATTGGAGAACTCAACTATCATGTTATGCAAAATTTAATACATATAAGTAGAACATAAAAATAATAAAAAAATGCATTAACAATAATAAATATTATTAATCTATAAATAACAATTCATAAAAATAAAACAAATATTCAATAATAAACATTCACATTAAAATCAAAATTAATAAGAATGAAGGGACTATTTTGCAATTATATGAAATTGGAATAGTAAAATGGGTATGAAAATGGCGTGAACGCATATATGCGTTTTTGTTGTAGAATTTGGGTTTTGAAATGGGTTTGGGTTTGAGTTTGGGTATTGGGTGGAGAGGATTTGGTGTAAATTTTGGGATATGGGGTATGGTTGGAGATGGCCTTAGCTATAAAAATATAAAAAGAACTGAAAAATCACAATACAAAGCCTTGCGCGGGAAAAATTCAATTCACGACGCCATTGTTGTCTCTGTTCTTCGCTTTCGGATTCCATGGAACCAAACTCCTTCGATCCTGTAATTCTATCTCTCTCTCTCTCAGATATTTCTCCGCGAACAATTTTGATTTTGATTTTTCTTCTTCATTTTTGAACTGTCTTTGTCTCTGAAATTGCTCGTACCATCGCGAATTCAGGATCTCATTCACGCCATTTTCAAGCTCGTTTGGACCAGAAGAGCTCTCGGTTCGAACTTCTTTCTCAATTTTCAAGTCCTTTATTTATTTACCTACTTTTTGGCGACTGTTCAATGCTTATTTTAGTCTCTTTATGTTATTTTTTTGTTTGTCGATGTGTTTTCTTGCAGAGCGCGAGAAGAGTCTAGTCTCCGATGCTTTGGAATCTGAGGTAATTTTGTCTCCTTCGCAAGATTTCTCTTCTCTCACTTATTAGATCTTTCAATTTATTGCAATTTTTGAGATTTTCCTTTTTATTCTGTGGAAAGTGTGTGTGTGTGTTTTTGTTTTTGTTTTGTTTTTTGTTTTTTTGTTTTCCGTAAAAGACCTAACTCGGAGATCAAAGAATTTATGATAATTAAGAGGTTATTACTTGAGAAAATTGCTGAAATTTGAGCCATTAAAGTAATATTGCTGTGCTATATTGTTAATCAAGCTGATTTAGGATAAAAATTGTGATACAAGAATATATTGTTCACAATTGGTTAGAAAAAATCAGTTGATTCTTAGGTTTTCCGTTTTTCTCTCTATCGGTTCCTTTTTTTTTTCGGTATTCTGTTCCTGCTAAAAGATTATATTGACAGATTGTTGGGCCTAGGATTGTGCTTTGATTGTCAATTGAAGGCTTTATTTTTTTGTATGGTTGAAAATTTGATTAGTGGTCTCGAATGAAGTTGAATTTTCTTGCAGGTAGGAGCTGGAACATCGAAGAAGAATCGTTCAACTACTGGTAATTCTTGTTCTGATTTTATCAACAGCTTAAGCTGATATGCATGTTTGATCTTTTTAGGAAATTCTTGTGATTTGGTTGATGGTTTGAACTTTATTGTTTTGGTTCTTGTACTTACATTCACACTTCCCATGCAGCAAATAACAATGCGCTGAAACTGAGTTGTGAATATCTCCGAATTTTTATCACGGGTTCGTGTATCAGAGATCTGCTTGATTCTTTAGTTGATCAATGTTGTCAATTTGAGGCATTCCTTGTGTAACTTTTGGAGAACAATGTTGATTTGTGGCAGAGGCTGTCCAGCGTGCTGCTGCGATTGCGGAAGCGGAGGGTGTCAGTAAGATTGAAGCGACTCATTTGGAGAGGATTCTTCCTCAGTTCCTTTTGGATTTTTGAGGTACTTAAAAAAATTCCAAGATATGGATTCTCATATTTGCGAATATTATAGTATTTTGTATCACTTTTATAGGTAAAAAGATTGGAACAAGCAGTTTCTTCCATATGTCCAAATAAGATTTTGTACGACGCATTTTCTTGGCATCATACTTATTTGGTCAATGCCTAACATCTGATTGTATGAAATTAAAATTTGTATAGATTGGGATCATGTTGAACTTGAATGTTAGGTTTCCAATTTATTCGTATACCTAGCCCAAGAAGTTTTATGACTCGAGGTGTTTTAGAATAAATATGTGGTTGAGAGAGGTTGAGGGGGAGGGGGATTCATTACAGGGTGTATGGTGTCCAATCCGGGCTCTCTTTAGAAGTGCGTTTTATGTAGTGGTGCTTTTCTCTATTTTTATGCGATGATAAGAGACAACGCACTAAGGACTACATCGCACAGATAAAGGTATCACAAAAATGTATTGGTAGCTTTAGAAAAGTCACATTCAAGAGTTTTGAGGGATAAGAATGCAGAGCACTTACATGGACCCTATTTAGAATGAGCTCTTTTAAGCCTTTGAGACGATCTTGTAATTGTTCGTAGTCAGTGAAAATCCTGATAACATGATGCTGAAGAGAAATCGACTCTTAAGTCAATTCAGCTTTAGAGTTCATGATAATCAACCTGTTACATGTCCATGATTTGGTTTGAGGTTGGAATTCTTTCAAGATATAAATTTTTGGGGTGAGAGACTTATGATTATGTGTTACGATCCCGCATCAACCAACTATGGGAATGGTAGACAGTTTATAAACCCACGGGCTCTCTTCCTCTATAAGCAGGTTTTAGGGGTGAGTTTCCACCCATGGGCTTATCACCATTGGTTTGATCCTATTATGGGATGGGTTCTTATCAGGATGTTTCCTTGAAGGTGTATAAAATTGTTACCATAATGTTAGTGAACCACTCCCCTTATTTGGGGATTGGAATCTTTTATTATATGCTCAAGAACTCGTGTATTCAATGTCCACCTAAAAAGTTCTCCCACTTTGGTAACTTATCATCATATCATTGCAAGATTCCTTGTCCCTCCTTTTTCCAACTGATTGTTGTTTCATAAGATCTCCATGTTTTCCAGATGAAATCACTAAAAGGATGGCAGATACTTTCTCTTCTTAGTGCTCTATTAGTGTCCAAGCTGTGTGACATTATCATCATATTTTTCATTGCACCTTATTATCTCGGTAGAATAGTTTGCCAAAGTTGCTCTACTTATACACATTAAACTCTCTGCATATCTAGATAGCGTGCCCTTTAAGTTGGTGAACAAAATATGTTGATCTTACTAGAATGAGCAACCGGCCCGATGCTTTAAAACAGAAAACACATTACACTGACATTGATCTTGCTTTATATAGAAAAAAAAAAAAAGTTCATGAACACTGATTAATTCCCTTGACTAACACAACACCATCTTCGATATAGATGTTGACACGAGAATTCAACTTTCATCACATAGATTCTCTCTACTCCAACTCATTATTTGCACTTACATACTCACTACTCAGTGTTTGATCTGAGTCAACATACACCTCACATCCTTGCTGTTTGGCCTCTCCTTTGGATTGTCCAGAGTGCAAAAGCAAGCAATTTTCAGAACCAAGAGCATTTGCTCCTCATACCCATTACCCATCAGCTTCGGGTCGATTGCTCGCTGAGGATTTTCTGAAGTCATCACACTCCTCATCCACTTAACCAGACCAATCTCATCTTGGTGTTGGAAAAACTCATCAGATGGAAGCCTCCCCATGACCAGAACCCCAAGCAACACCCCAAAGCTGTATATGTCACACTTATCTGTGAACTTCAGCGTCTGGTGGTACTCTGGCGCTATGTAACCCACTGTCCCAGCAACATTGGAGCTCGTGACATGTGTGTGAGCATCTGGGATGGCTTTTGCAAGACCGAAATCCGCAATCCTAGCTTCCATGTTATCATCAAGAAGGACGTTTGCGGGCTTGAGATCTCTGTGAATAATGCGCGGGGTGTGGCTCAAGTGTAGATATTCAAGCCCCGCGGCTACTCCTATTGCTATGTTGTGCCTCGCAAGCCAATCCAACTCCCCTTCTCCTGCATTGACCTTCACCAGCGTGTCGTGTAAGCTACCATTTTTCATGTATTCATACACAAGCAAATGACAGTCAGGTCGGGAGACATGGGCCAACAGAGGAAGAAGATTCCTGTGTCGAATGTGGCCTACGGTATTGATCTCCGATCGGATTTGACGCATTTTCTTGTTCAGAAGCTTACTATCTTCATCTGTCAGCTCCGCTGCGTCCTTGGGGGGTTGAAGTA
Source organism: Boehmeria nivea var. tenacissima (assembly GCA_018132145.1). Classification (NCBI taxonomy): domain Eukaryota; kingdom Viridiplantae; phylum Streptophyta; class Magnoliopsida; order Rosales; family Urticaceae; genus Boehmeria; species Boehmeria nivea. The sequence goes on from CM030882.1 coordinate 9,789,835, forward strand.
TCTTTTTTATAGCAATCCATTTTCCAGGGGTTCCAGGAAATTCAGCTTTGTACACTTCTCCACAGCCACCTTTTCCTATCATCTCCAATGAATTCAGCCCGTCGTCCTTTTCCAAGAAAGCCAAGTCCTCTTTCTTCTTGATCATAGGACTAAAGATTGCAGGACCAGCGTCCTTACCTCCACCTTTTACAACAGCCAAGAGCAACTTAAACAGCAGAGAAAAGATAAAGCCGGATATACAACCTGCAATGGCTCCGGCGAAAAATCCCAGAATCCACCCTATGATCTTCTTCTTCTTATTACGCTTATGCTTTGGGCGCGATTCTGTTGGAGACGGAGCTGGAGCGCTGCTGGAAGATCGATACACCCTCGAGGTTCTGTTGCTTCTGGAGGGTGCAGGTGAATTCTCAGCCAACCTGTAGCGTTTCGGAAGGTCAGAGCCTGACTCGTCGACCCTTTTCAACTGGGGCAATGAGCCTTCGAGGAACTGATTTCCGGAGAAGTCGTAGGACCGGAGGTTGCGAAAGGAGCGAATGGAAGCCGGGATTTTCCCGGCAAAGAGGTTGTTGGCAACGGAAAGCTTTTCCAGGTTGGGAAAGTACTTCAAAAAACTCAGGTTTCCGGAGAGCTTGTTGGAGGAGAGATCAAGAACTCGGAGGCGAACCAGCGAGGACAAGTTCGCCGGAACCTCTCCGGAAAACTTGTTGTTTCCCAGGTTGAGGATCTCAAGCTTCTTGCAGTCAACCACCTGTCTCGGTATTTGGTCAACGATGTTGTTGCCCGAAAGAGAGAGCTCTTTGAGCTCCGAGAGCTGTCCGATCGCCGGCGACAGAGATCCGGCGAGCCGCTGGGACTTGAAGACGAGCCTGGTGATCTTAAGGACATAGGTGTTGTCGTCGGAGAGCCTCCTCTCGCAGAAGACTCCGGGGATGTTGCAAGGAGCTACGGAGAGTTGACGTTGACTTGCTATGCCCATGTCTTTTTGGATCATAGAGAGAGCTTTTAGATCCGAAGGGTCTAAAGATGGCCTTCCATGGATGAGAACAAGGATTGTGAAGAAGGTGAGAAGAGAGAGATGGGTTTTGGCTGGGAAGTCTGCCATTTTCAGTCAGGATATTTTTCTTTTTTGGTGGTCTAAGACTCTGAGTTTAATGGCAGGTTTTTAGGAGTTCATTGTGCAAATTGGTTGTCGGGTTTTTCTTTGTTCTTATAGCGCAGCCTGTGAAGAAAAATATAGTAGTGGAGCCCACTTTTTAAAGTGGTTGTCTCAAGAAACCCACTTTTATTTTTGGCAAAAATCTATAGACTAACTAAATGATGTGATAACTTTGTACATTTAGAGGTAAGGGTAATTGTGATATTTCGTGAAAAACATTTCCTATTTGCTATTCTTAGTTTGATTTTTTTTTTCTTTTTTCTTTTTTCATAGTTGAAGTTATAAAACTTGACCAAATAACAGACAATGCGGTAGAAAATGGAAAGTACCGAACTGGTAAAAAGGTCCATGTCAAAGTCACTGATATGGGAAGAAGACAATAGAGTTATATGTTTCCGAAGAAGTGGTTTCGAGTTGAGAGTAAATGTTCTGTTTTCTGTTTATAATAATAACTCCAAACCTTGTCAGCTTGCTTAGGCATGATTGGAAAAGCCATTTGTCATTCTGAGGAGATATCTAGTTTCTGAAAGTTTAAAGTTGGTTAGAGGCCCGTCTTAAAATACTTCTGAAAATTGCTTTTAGCTTCTCTACGAATCTGCAGCAAAATTGAATATTTGGTCAAAACAGTTTTTGACATGTTTTTTCAATAATTTATTTTGCAAAAACTGATTTAAAGAATCAACTCAAACTTTATTTTTAAATTTTATTGTGACGGTCAGTAGATTATATTTTTAAAATATTTTTCTTAAAAAATTTGGTTATTATCACAACTTATAATAAAAACGGAAAATTCTAAAATTATCCCTGAGTTTTATCGAAAATCCGGTTTCATCTCTTTGTTTTTATAATAATTTCGAAATAGTCCTTCAATTTTTTAAATCGGTCTAAAAATATCCTTTTGCGTTGACTAAATCTTAAATTTTTTCAAAATGACAAAACTACTATTTATAAAATCCATTAATTCAACCTCAAAATTTTTAAAAAGTTCATTTATACCCTAATATTGGGTGTAAGTGTAATTTTCAAAAAATATTTAGAAAATAAAAGTAAAATGTTTTGTATAAGTTTAATTTTTATAAAGATTAGAGGTTGGATTAATGCTTATTATAAAGAGTAGTTTTGTATTTTAGAAAAAAATTAAGTTTTAGTCAACATAAAAAGATAGTTTTAACCGATTTGAAAAACTGACCATTTCAAAATTATTAAAAATAAAAAGATGAAATTAAATTTTTTATAAAATTTAAGGACTATTTTAGAATTTTTCCTAATAATAAAATATAACAGATAATTTATGCAGCACAATATTATCAAATCGACTATAATTTAAAACCCGAAGGATCGGTGTTTAAAGAAATTGAATATTTGCAGTCTGTCGGAATTGATAAAGGACATAATGAGATGGAAAAAAAAAAAAAAAAGATTTCAACTCGACGTATTATTGGGTTCGATTACGTATAGTCCATGATTGTTAATAGATCATTATTCCCAACTATTGACCTGATTATTTTATTTAGCCGCTGGTGTAATAGTCTTGGGTTATTCGCAGACATTAATCATTATAATAGTCACCAATTTTGACGACTTCAAAGACAACAATACTCTGTATTCTTTTAACCACTGTATACGCCATACAGTTCCAAATAGATTAAAGTTCTTGCCTCTCTCTTCTGCTTGCCTAAAGTAATTTTCTGGAATTTTGTCTTATGACCACGTGCGGTGCAGAAGTTATCTTAAAGAATTAACTCAGATCACCTTATATTTAGATTAGCCGTGATTTCCAACAGTTTAACTTGTTATAATTATGTTAGATTATTTTTCTTAAAAAATTGACAGAATTATTCGAATAATGGGAGATTTTAGAGAATGTTCATCTTTTGATACAATAATAATAATCCTAAATACAATAATAATCTATATTTTATATGTGTTACACTTTTAATCTATGCTTTGTATTTTACATTACAACTATAAGGTAGAAATAAGAGAGCACACCACTTAGACATTTAATATTAAATGGTACTAAAAATGACATTATTTTAAATGATTTGGCTCTAAAAATCATGAGAAGTCAACCCAGAGAATAGGAAGTCTTCCGGTGAATATAGGCCATAGATCATTTGTAGGTCATCTACGGTTTTCAAAGAGGACACGTGGCTTGAGATTTCTTGACCTAAAATCTTGGATTATAACTTTTCATTATTCTTCCAGCTGGCATAACTCTCTATCCTCTAAACCCCTTGAATACGTTGTTATCACATGTATTATCAGAGAGTTACATTATCAGAGGGGCATTTAGGCTTGCTATTAATTTTCTCTTTGGTAATTTCTTGGCCTTTAATCTAACTATAAATTGATCACTTAAATCAATTATTATTTTAAGAGAACACCTCAAAGTAATTAGTTTGCTAATACTTTTGTTTATGAGCGCTCACCTCCCTGGGATAGTTGAACTATATAGTAAATGATATATTTTTTCTTTGTTTATTTGCTTGTCATGTTCTTGTTAGAACTATTAAAGTAAAGTTGGTTTATCTAGATTTATTATTATGTTTGAGAAAAGATAACCCACATTCTAGTTGTCATTCAAATAGATAATAAAGTTGAATAAGGGCATGGCGTGGCATGCTATATTAGTTTCTTATTTCCTCTCTGCTTCCTTGGAAAAATCAGCACGTCTGGCTTTCTTTAGTATATTTTCTCTATAAAAAGACAAACATGAAAGACTTGTGCGTTTACTCTTACATCATTAATTTGGAAATATGAACACATTTTTCTTCCATTGTCGTAGACTTATCTGATGAGCAAAATTTTATTTTATTTTTTCATTCTTGGTTGTTTCTCTAAAAACGCGTTATCACTTTTTTTTTGTGATTTGCATTTGCTTTGAGTGAACACTCAATAAGATTGGGACCGCTTTGGGATTCTGCTAGGAAAGCAGAATTTAAAAGCCATTTGCTATTGTCACTGTTGCAGGTCACAGTCTCTTGAAAAAGTCTTTAGAGAAAAGCAATCAATCAGGTAGGCCTTTTATCTTCTCTTTTCATATTCGGTTTATTTATTTATTTTATTGGTTAAACCATGGAAAACGAAAGTGGCATTTGTCTAATTGCCTTGCAAGTGAAACTACTTGAAGTCTTTGCTTCATTCCAATGCATGTTGGGTTGTCTCGGCGGGTCTTATGGGTCAGAGCATATTATTGTTGTATGATAATTTCGTTGGATATTTATTTGTATTTATTGTTTTTGCAAAACTGGGCCACAATTTTGGCACCATGAATCCGTTTTGCCCTTTTGATGTATCTATGGAATCCACAAATAAGTGTGTTGCGCGTTTAATCTATCTACCAAGTACATCTTAATTAAGATTTCCTGGTTAATGTTTTAGGGCACCAACACATAGTATAGCCACATAGCCTAGGAAAGTCCTATTGAGTTCAAGTTTCTTTGGTGTTAACTACAATGATTTAGAGGAGTTGAGAAAATAAATTAGAGATCAAAATTGCGGAGTTTAGATTCATTGAATTCTTAATTTGGCCATCGAAAGAAGCGGGAAAAAGTCAGAATTAAGCGAAGGAAAATGACTTTTCATAGATACTAACAAAGATGCATTCAAAGATTTTTGTTTTTTGTTTCTTTGGTTTTCCTTTCAGATGGACTTATTGTCCTCATTTTTCCATTGTACTGTGTCATTCATTTTCAATGAAGTTTTTAATATTAAAGAACCGCAAAAACCCTTGAAAGAAAAGAAGCAAAAAAGGAATTGAGCACAAGATAGATTTTTCCCTACTGTTACCTTGCTGTTTTAGAAGGAGCCTTGTCTATAACTGCACAAGATTGAAGGCTAACTTTTTTTTTTTTTTTTTTAGTTTTGTTGGTCCTTCTTTAATTATTTTGGTAGTTGTTTTCCCTTTTTATTTTCATGAATTTTTAACCTGCAGATTTTACCAGGTTCATGTGGTAGACTTGCATAAACTACTAGAAGCATACTTGGAAATTGTCAAATTGCCATTATGGTTTTGTTGATTAGTCAAGACCAAAAGTAGAACGAGTAATTTAAAGGATGGTATGATGGATTTTTCTTGGAAAGGAAGGGGTTAGGCATTTTGTTTTATTTTTTATTTCCAAATCATGATAGCCAGATTACTTATTGTAATAATTAGTTACATATTTTCTAGGTAAAGTTCTCTTTAGCCATTTAGAAATAAGGGTACATTTGGTCTAGTGAAATTGATTAAGAATTGGAATAGGAATATGATTACAATGGAATGAGAATAAAAATATTATGTATGGTTGATGTTAAAAGGAAATGTGATTTTGATAAATAATGGAATTGTTATTTTATTAGAATGATTATTGCTAAATCTTTTTGGTCCAGCCAAACATGAAAAGTAAGAATTTGTCATTTCTTTCAATTCTTATCCATTAAATCAAATGTACCCAAAATATACATGAACAATATAGTGTTAATATTTAAACTGCCATATCAAGGATTCTAATTAGTAATGACAATTAGGCAACTCTCACAATCAGCTAGAATATTCTTACAATCTTTTAAAACTCCTTCTAACCAAGTTTTAGCCAATCATAATCAAAGAACAGAAATAGAGCTCCTCCTTTTGAGGTGTCTTTATCATGATCCCAAAATTAGAAAACCAAGAAAAAGAATACTTTGGTGAGAGAGAATGTTGGTTTTTATGTAGTGCCCACTTATCTCAGTGTAACACTATAAAGGGTGTTGTAACGATAGGCATACAAGCGGGTAAATTTTTTTTTTACCTAAAAAAAACTACTGGGTAATTACCCGGTCATAATTTATTGGGTAATTACCCGAAAAATGGGTATTTACCCGGCGGATAATTCCTAGTAATTACTTAAAAAATCTTTTATTTTTATTTTTATTTTTTTATTTAAAATTTCAATTTTTAATTTAATTGTTTTAAGGCTTAATTTAAGTGTTATAAGGTTTAAGGTTTAATTTTATTATTTTTTGGGTTTTAGTTTGAATTTAATTGTTTTAATGTTTAATTTAAGTGTTATAATGGTAATTTGGTAAATATGTTATTTATAAAGAATAAGTACAAAAAAATGAGCAAAATTAGGAAAAAGAAAAGCACACTGTAGCATTACGGGCAAAATCCGAGCAAAAATGTGGGGAATTTTTTTTTGGAAAAATCCGAGCAAAAAATCGGGTAATACCTAGTTTTTGCCTAGATTTTTCCTTCGAGTAAAGGGATGGGGAATTACCCGTCCCTGCTTATGCACGCCTATGCAACGATATAAAAGGAAGATGTAATGACTATTTTAAATTCGTTACATCAAATTTTTATATGGTTACATTTCCAATGTATAATATTACGTAGATAGAGCACTATAGAATCAGCTTAGAAATATTTACGTGTGTATTAAAATCAAGAAAGTTGACTAGAGAGACGCATGAACTCATGTGCAGTAGAGGTGTGGTATGGTTCATGACACGCTTTGTGAATTGTCAGTCTAGCATGGTATTAGTCTAATATTTTATACAAGTTTGAACTGAAGACCAATATTTCAGCGCGTGATATTGTTGATTGGTACTACAGTTTTAACAAGTTTTGTGTCCCCATAAGCCCAAAACAAAACTTTGATAACAAAGTCCTAGTCTCTCTGTTGAAACTGGCATGTTGCCTAATTAGGGACTCGGTTTTAGGAGAGGACTTTTCTGAGTTTCATCATTCATGAATATAGAAACTTCGCTTTTATATTCAATTTTTTAGTTTGTATTCTTAATTTAATTTAGAATGCTGCACCTTTTTTCCATTGTTATTTTTTGAAATCAATAATAAATGTATGAATAAGATTTAATTTTTTTTACTGAGCGTCTTTTATCGTTTTCACATCGAAAATAAAAATCCCTATTGATTCGATTAAAAAAGTATTATAGCTTTTACCTTCTATATTTTATAGCATAATTCTAGTATTAAATTACATATATGAATTCTATATATTTTCTCTTTCTTTCTCTCCTCAGGGAGATTTTGTCGATGTATTATTTGAACATTATTAATCTATACTTATTTTTGTATTGCACTTATAATTTTTATTCTCAATTTTACAACTTGGGATATAAATTACTAAGTAACACTTAGAAATAGAATCTCCTTATTTTACAATTCCGGCTTCCAATTATCACGCACTTTATTTTATTGTAATTTTTTCACAATGCACAATCAGACCGTTTTTCTAATTAAAAAAAATATTTCAATTGCTACAATGATAATGAATAAACAATTGTTTTTCGTGAATAAACCATTCAAATCTATAAAATTTATAAACTTTCCATTTGATTAATCTTAAAATGAATTAAACTATTATCAGGACCTTTTAAAAGCTTGACCAACATTTCACGTTTGGAAAAAAGTCCTTTTGTTAGGTGTTGAATCACACACAGAAAACAGCAAAAAAAGGAGAATGCGAAACAAAGTATAGTACTCAAGTCAATACGGTAATTAATAAAGTACAATATATTATCACCACACTATTTTACAGAGCTTGAAAATTAAATATGAAAAATTCTCTCAACACCAAAGCATAAAACAGCAATAGTAAATGAAGTACAGACAGACACAGTAGCCAAGAACACTACAACACCTTAGACTTAGACACTACGTAGCACACAATAGCATTTTAAACAACTATTACACGTTAAAAATAAACCACAAACATGATTAATTATTGACCCACGTACATGACTCAACACTCAAACAACAAGACCATGCATGGACGTGCATGGACTAGCAAAACCTTCCATTGTTGCTTCAGCTTTTGTTGCTCAGTCGGTGCAGCAGCGGAACATGAAGAACTTCTCCATCTCGCGGCCGCACTCGGTGCAGACGACCTTCCGAGGGATGTCCTCGCCGATGCCGGGGAGGATGAGGCGGGTGCAGTGCTGCGGCGTGTGGCGCTTGACCAGCTCCTGCTCGAAGGCCGGGATGAGCCCCTCCTGCTGGGCCTCGGCCTGCCACTGGTCGAACTCGCGCAGCGTGAGGAGCGCCAGCTGGCCGTTGGCCCGGGCCATCTCCGACGCGCCGTGCCACAGGGAGGCCCAGCCCTGGTCGCTGCCGTCGTAGCTGAGCAGGACCATGACCTCCTTCAGCACCGCGTCGCTCTCGATGGTCCTCCCGGATCGCGCCTTGGAGCAGCGCATGCTCTCGATGCGGGACCAGAAGAACCAGACGGACACGAGCTCGGGCCAGCTGTGGCTCAGCTTCTCGCTCTCGATCACCGCCTTGACCCGGTTCAGCCGCTCCCTCGGCGCGTTGCTCTTGCCGACGTAGATCAACTCCAGCTGGATGCCGAGGGCCTGCGCCACCGCTCTCGCCCTTCTGGTGAACTCTCTGATCCACTCTATGTCGTCCCCGCCATACAGGCATATGTATCTCCCTTGTGCAATCTAATTCAATGATTAGTTCAGTTAAATCAGGGCAGTTTAATCTCCCTTGTGCAACATTGTTGTGTACTAATTGAAGGTTCAAAATCAGAGTATTTTTGTTGATCGGTGCTACAGTGTTTGTACACTTATTGAAGATGTGAAAGTCACCCACTAATTGTAGTGTTTTTAGATTAGATGTAATAAGAACTCCGAATGTTTTCCATGTGTGATTTTTAATATGAATTTTTGTTCAGTGCTACAATTTTTTGAACACTAATTGAAGATGTGAAGGCAAGCTATTCACTAATTGCTTGTACTGTTTTTTAGAATGTTTCTCATATGGCAATATATATGTGTTGGTGTTTTGGTTAGACTAAAGATGTGTGAAGTGATGAGTCTGTATCAGGGAAGTTTAGTTCTAGTGAAGATGTTATGTGTTCTAATTGAAGATGTGAAAATTACCCATTGTAGTATCTGTGGGTCAATGCCGTCAATAACCAGCTTGAGAGTCCAACTCTCAGCGTTCCACAGAGTTTCCTCTCTATCATGGCTGAATGGGAAGGCAGAGTTGCCCCATATCCACATCATGTTCATGGTGTTCGTCGACGTCACCTTCCCCATCGGGTCCAGCGCCACGATGAGCGTCTTCTTGTCGAAATGCCACTTCTCCCTGATGTACCTGACGACCGGGGGCTCGATTATCTTGGGGCTGTGCACAGAGTGCCATGGCATCATCGCCTGCAGCTCGGAGAACTTCCTCTGGTGCTCGTCCTGCCACCCGATCAGCCTGTCCACGACGGGGATCCACACCACTTCGTAGGGCGCCTCCCTCGGGTGGTGATCGTATTGAGTGTCCGGCTTCATCCTCATGTCATACATGTTGTACAGAATTAAGATCTCTTCATGTGGGACATCAAGATCAGATATCAGCAGCAACACATGCTTTCTTCTTAGTGTCTCAATGCTAACCTGTTTTTTTTTTTTTCAAAAGTATTCGAATGCGTGCTTTGTTAGAAACACAGAAATTAAGGGGAAAAGAAGAAAAGAACTAGTTGCGAGATTCGCAAAAACGAATTACCCTCGATTTTTGGACACCAAAGAGAAGGGGTTGATCTTCCTTGATTGAGATCAATGCCTTGAGGACCTTAATGTTGTCCAGATGAGTCATCTCAATAAGGCGTATGAGGTTTCTGTATTCCTCTTCATATTTTCTCTCAGCTGAATTATGTCCGTTAGTTGGGCCAAAGGGAAAAAAAAAAAAAAAAATCAATCCATTGTGTCTCAAATCTCCTTAAAAAAAAGTTGAGAAATCAGTAATTTTAAGATGATTCGTAACTTTGTTCAAGATGGAAGGTGAAAAGGACTTACCTATGTACTTTCGGCAGCCTTCAAGTTCACCTGCGAGGAGTTCGTGGATATTGATCAGCTTGTGAGCCAAGCTTGACAGCTCCCATAGCTCCGTGGTTGACGACGTCATGTGCCTGCAGCGTAACGCCAACATATGTGCGATTAATTTCCGCAATGCAAAGACTGATGTCGAATACGGCTAGATATCTTACTCGTATCTGACATCTGTGAGGCTCGTGACTTGCCAGGCGCAAGCCACTATGCTTCTGATGGTCCAATAGGCGGCAGCAGGAATATGAGCCTTCGCAACAGCGAGCTGTGCCAAGTCCTGCGAAAGGTACTCTGTTGGAAGCTCGTTGAACTCGACAATTAGCTTGGTTACGGTCATTATGGCCTTGATGAGGTCATTGATTGCGTTGATTTGAGGCTTCAGCACTTGGGAATTCTCTATGACATCCGAGAGTTGCTTCAGGTGGGCCACAGACTTGGCCAGCGGACTCGTGGTGCAGAGCTGAACCACGAGCCAGAACTCCCCGTAGCTGACGGAGAAACTGGCCAAGGTCAGGACCACTTTCGCTTCCCACGGATAGTTCGAAAGCATCTTGAATATCGCCAGAGTAGAGCCGTGCAGGTCTCCGCCCGAGCACTTGCAAAACATCTGCCAAACATAGTATGTATTGATCACTTGTAGAAAGAGTATAGTTCACTTTTATTTATGCAGGTAAGTAAAAGAAAATAAGCACATACTAATTTTTTCCTTGATTTCCTGCTTTGACTTTATAACAAGCTAAGCTTCTTGATATTCAACTTTCATTCTTTTCATTTTGGTATCTTAAAAAACTAGCAATGGTGAAGATAACAGAAACACATTCTAAAAAAGAAAAAAATTGTCGATTGAGAAGGAACTGCATTGTTCGATTCGGGCCTTAAAACCAACCTCACAGGAGATCTTGTGTATGACATGAGACAGTCCTTCCAACATGTCTTCAAAGCCAGCCACACTGGCCTTCTCATCCAATGAATCCACACCTTCATGTGTCCCCTGCATCAGAAAAGTAACAAATTAAGCAAGTCATAAACCAAACACAACAAGCCACAACTGCACATTTAGGCATTTTCATTTTTTGTCAAACCGAAGTTCAAAGGAAAAAAAAAGAAGATAAAACCGACACGAAACATACATTGATCACACCATCAATGCCGGGGGCAACCCTGCGCAGGATGTCCTCAGCGACGGCGAGGACGGGGGTGACATCAACGTAGTGGCCGTCGGAGTTGTGAGTCTCCCGGACCTGCTTCACCAGCGTGCTGTCGTCGGACTGGTTGAACTTTCGGCGCATCATGTCTTTCTTGGCGGGCTGCAGCTGAGGGACTATTGCCTGAGAGAGGTTGCTGGCCATATTGGTGTCAAAACAAAGGTTTAAGAGAGGTAATTGTGTTTTGTGTTTTTGCTTGGTGTTGGACATACTGGCAAAATGAGAGGCTTTATATAGTGATGAGAAATTGGAATAAAGCCTAAAGTGAATCAAGTACCTTGCTTGCGAAATGAGTCTAAACAAAGCAAAATCCATATATTATTGCATTAAGTGGATAAGTTAATATTTGGATGTGGTGGCCATAATTATGTCTGAAGCATAAAGGGTATTGCAATCTTTTTTTTTTTTTTTTTCAGTCAAAGGGAATTTGGAAAGAAAACTTGGTAGAAAGATGAGAACGAATATTTGAAGCTCAAAGGCGGAGAAAAACTAGAGTTTGTTAAGGGTAAGTGTTAATATTCCATTTGTACACCTACACTTTTTTACTTAATGAGGATAAGAAAGATGTTTGATCTAACCACATTTATGGTAATCTATACTTGTTATAGATTTAAATCCTTGAAACCACAATGACCCTTTTCTTCTCTCTGTAAAATATGTTCCTTTTTCCACAAACACAAATTGTTCTTGATTTGCAATTGAGGACGGTTTGTTATTAAGTGAAAAAGGGATATTTGAGAAATGTCATTGCCGCATATAATACAACATAATATATGTAGGAAAAGTTGCCACTTCGGAGCTTTTGTTTTGTATTCTTTTTTGGCTTTAAAATAGGAATTCTAGGTTATTTTTTGGTAGGAAAATTATAATAGATTGTTCAATCTCATATTTTAAAAAGATAAATATGATAATTTAGAATTATTTCTCAAAACAAAACAAAAAAAAAAAAAAACCAACTCAATTCTCTATTTAAGGGCTAAATTTGAAATAAGGTAAAAAAAAAAAAAAAAAAAACTCTAAAATTTTATTTCATTTTAGTAAGCTATCATTTTATTTTTACTGTAGTATTTATTTATTTTTTTTAAAGATGATTCTCTATTTTTAAGAACAAAAAGAAGAATGAAATAAAAACAAAGGAAAAAGAAAAAGAGCAACGTGAGAAAAAAATAAAGTGGAGGAACAATTAAAGAACACTGCTACTATGACTATATGTCTATATCTATATGCTTGGGTAATAAAACTAGGTCTCATGATTGTTTTAGAATCACCTGATGTAAGATTGGAATTGTTGATTAATATATTTAGAAGAAGAGATGACTTACAATCAACAAAAATTTCATCGTTTTAGCAGCATGACTCTAATTTTGGATGTTAATTATAAAATTCTTGTGAAAGACTAAGCAAATTAAAAAAAGACTCAATAGCAAATTGGCGTATTAAAATAGAGTTTTTGAGGTATTTAACCAAACTTTTTGGGTAATTTTTTAGGATTTAGCCATAGTTTCACGAAATTAGGGATTTAGTCATAAAATGTAACATTTTTTGTTACATGAAACATATATACGTGTAAAAGTGTAACATTTTATGTTACATGTTACATTATGTTACATTTTTTATACATATATATGTTATATGTTACAAAAAATGTTACATGTTATGGCTAAATCCCTAATTTCATGAAACTATGGCTAATTCTTCAAACTTTACCTTTAAAATGGCTAATTGCTTAACTGGCCCATTAAAATAACAACTTTTAAAGAAATGATCCAATTATAAAAAAAAATAAGTTATTAGCCACCAGGCACATTCACATACATCCGGACTGTCCAAAATACCTGTGTTAGCCCAAATTTTGTTACAATCTGTAACAAATATTGCTACGGATTGTGACAATATTTGTTACGACATGTAACAAATGTTGATACAAATCGTAACAGACAAATGTATAATAAAAATTAGATATTTTGTTACATATGTGTATCAAATTTTGTCTGTGATGGTCTGTATCAAAAGTTGTAACTTATTTTAACAAAAATTATTACAGTCTGTAACATTTGTTGCCTTCCGTAACAAAGGACAAAATAATCAATGCAAAATGTCTAAAAAAATAGTGAAAAAATGACTAATAACTTAATTATGACAAACTCAGGTCAATTTTTTAAAACTAAGGTTAAAAACATGTCAGTTAGCTAAAATCTTAGCCTTTAGCCTTCTAATAAGAAAACATGATGTCGTAACAACATGGTTTTATTTATTTATTTTGAGATGCAACATGGGTAAATTCAGCATATAATAGAGAGAACTTTTACCAATTATATCTGATTGACCCTTGTTATTTTTTCAGCATCGGTATATATACTGCTAGGATATTATTTAAGGATTTTTCCCAAATGTTGATAGAAAGTTTTGTTGAAGTATCTAATAGGGATTTTAATTCTTTTATCACTCAGTTGTATTGAATGTGCTATCGATAAAGATTTATAGAAATATATATAATCTCTAAATACAATTCTTCGAGTTTTGACTAACACGTACAAAACTCCATAGTTAACATCTTTAATATATATATATATATATATATATATATATATATATATATTCCACATTTGAATGTTGGTCTACCTCACAATATCGCAAGAATATCTTAGCTAGACCTCATCTAGAAGGCCTAACAAGGGACTTAGTTGAACTAAACTTACCTCTATGTCATTCAAATTTTAAACATCACTATATATCAAATTTGAAATAGCTCTTGCGCTAGGTAGCTGCTTAATGCAAAAACTTGAAACATGGGATCCTCTATTTTGTGAGGAATAGAAGTCTAGATTGTCCCCGGTTGTTATTGTCAAAGTTATCCTACTAATCACATTTTGACAACTCATCAAATAAATAATAATTATTGATAAAGTTAATAAAAACTTTAAAAAATATATTACAAAATTTAATTAATTGTTAAAATGTGATTGGTGAGACAATTTTTGAAGACCTCATTGGAACAACAAATTTTTATTCTTTACTAGCTCTTTTTTCTCATATATATATATGCGATATGGCCGGTTTAAAGAAGCGCTATAAGTGTGAACTTAAGAATAGTAGTGGATTTCCTTTTTTGTTCCTTTAATTACTTAGGATTCGAACACCATATAGTACTTAGAGGACAAACATCGTTATTGCGTCGCACTTTTAAATCAAATTGATGTCTAATTATAACTTTTCAAGAAAATAAACAGGATGTCATGACTCATGACTTATGAGGCAATCAAAGTTCGTAATGCATAATTAATTTTATATTAAGGAATCAAGTAAAGTTCTTATCATTAAACTTGAAAAAGAAAGTGAACATAGTATAATAATGGTCCAAAAGAAGAAATATATGAACGTAAACACATGCATGGCATTTTCCAACAACTACAGCTTGTCTAGCTAGTAAATTGATTTATTGTCTTCCAAAGTAGTGATTATTTTAGCATTACTTTTAATCAAAGTGGTCATAACAAATTACTTCATGATAGTAACGTCAGCAACCACAGTAAATACAAACGTAAGCAAGCTCATGGCTTTGTTTGTATTTTTGAAAGAAAAAGCCCAAACGCATATATACACACACAGACGCAAAAAAAAAAAAAGGTCAATCTTTTTTTCTTTTTTTTTTTTCACTGATTTGTTTTTGAACATTTAGTTATAAGTTATTCATGAGCGTTTGAAAATTTTTCTCAGAGCTATGATTGATAATTAACTTCTTGAATTTATCTATTTTATATATATATATATGCCTTCAATTTGAACATAATGTGTGTGTTTCTCTCTCTTGATTTTTGAGTATTTCATTTATTAATTATTATCTCAGAAACCTAGGGATAACTAAAAGAGTAATTGGCACCTATAGCCCCTGAACTTATCGGGCTGCGACACTTTGGTCCTCTCTTTTTTTTTTTGAGCATTTACCCCCTTGAATTTAAAAAATATTGCACTTTGGCCTAAATTGAAAACGGACATCCAATTTCGGATGGAATTCTGCACAAGCTTCTCACGTGGCCTTATATTTAAGGGCAATTTCGTCATTTGATAATAAAATTAAATAAAACTAAACAAAACTATGAACAAACGCTAGCCACCACCATCAAACCTCTCTCTCTCCTCTCTTTCTCATCTCTCTGTACTTCTCTTTCTTCTTTCCAGCCTCCCCAGCACCAGCAGCATCTGCTTCTTCTTCAACTGCCACATCAAGCCTTCTTTGACATCTCGCCGTCGGTCGCCACCTTGCGTTGTCGTAGCACCGCGCCACCACACCATTCTTCCACATCACCACGGTGCCACCCAGTCTAACATAAGCCCAAATCCACGCTCCGCAAGTGCGAACCTCCTCCATCGTAGCGCCTGAGCCGCTCAAACCCAAGCATCGCGTCGTCGCACCCAAGTGCCGCCCATATCTCGCCAAGCCCAACCCACATCGTACCATGGCGTCCTACAGTCGCATGCTTCCCGGGAGCCCAAATCGTTATCAATTCTTTTAGTTTTTTTTTTTCAGACTATTTTCCTAGGTTGGATTCACCAATTGTTACAATGAAGTATAAGAAGATAATGTGATACGAAGTTGTCAAAAGAAAAAAAAAATACTTGTGAAAGTATATGATTTTTTTTGTCAAAAGGAGGAATATTGTTTGTGTTTGAAATTTTTTTTTTGGTCAAAAGGAGAAATTGGGAATATGTAAATTTTGAGAAAGATGGAAAATTTGGAAACATTGGGAATTTGAAAAAAAATCAAGAAATCTAGAAATAAAAAAAATCGTTGCAGGTCTGGGAAATTTATTTTTTATTTTTTTGGCTTGGCACATTGGTGTTTGAATTTTCAGATCTGTTTGCTACTTCAAGAGCCCATGTCTATATGTGCTAATATTTGTCAGTTGAGTTGAGCTGAAAAACAAAAGATTGATGTTTGAGAAGTATACATAGTGTAGTCAAACAATGGTTTTTGAAACATAGGGGTTGTGTAGCCGTGAAGGTTTGTAGGAGTTGTTTTTTTTTTTATTTACTTTTTTTAGTTTTATTTTATATTTATGAGCAAATGACGAAGATACCCCACATAAATGTCAACGTGACTAGCACATGCCAATTTCCGTTACAAATTGGATGGCCGTTTTCAATTTGGGCCAAAGTGTAATATTTTTTAAATTCAGGGGGGTAAATGCTCAAAAAAATAAAGAGAGGACCAAAGTGTCGCAGCCCGACAAGTTCAGGGGCCATAGGTGCCAATTACTCTAACTAAAAAGATGTGTAGAGCTGAAAGTGATCGTGAATGAAACAATAAATAAATAAATATATATATATATATATATATATATATATATATATATATATGCAGTTTTGTGAGCTTACCTTATGCGTACATAAGTTAAAATTTATAACTGCACTTTTTAGATTCCATTTGTGAAGAGGCAAGAGGAAAAATAAAATTGATTTAGAAGATAAAAGAAATAAAAATGCAGTTTCATCAATCTCTATATTAGAAAGACAAACCATTTGTGTGAAACTTTGACAGCTATATTTTAAAAAATCGACATTTTCAGAAAGAACGAAGGAAAAAAAAAAAGAAAAAGAAAGATACAGATAACAAGTTCTAGATAACATGAATAAAGATTTTTCTAAATTAATTTATTTTTAACATCCATTACATTATGCTAACTAAAATCAATATGAAGCAGGTTTATAGTCTTAATGTATATAGTTAGGATTTAAAATCTAGTCAGCGATGGTGTTAAACTTCGTCTCTCTCTCTCTCTCTCTCTCTCTCTCTCTCTCTATATATATATATATATATATATATAATTACATGAAAAGTGTTAAAAAAATCGTCTCGGCCAGCCAAACTAATTATATATATATATCTGTGTGTGTGTTTCTATAAATTTACTCGCAAGCTTGCACTATCCATTTTCTTTGAACAGTGTGATAAACATCACAAAACGACAGGAGAGTTATAGGTAGTGGGATATGGTATGCTGGATAAAAATTTCGATAGAAATCATATTCCAAAAGAAAAATTCATCAACCATCTTAGTCAGATATATGAGCTAGAAATTTAAAAAAAAAAAAAAACGTTCAATATTTATCAATTTAAAGCTAATTATTCAAAGTTGTTTGTCAAGAGACTTTTATACAAAATAAAAAATGGCAAAAACCAATGAATATCAACTACTAAACCTAGCTAACTAAATGCCATCACATTTAAAGAAATTATTCAGTCGGTAGACTTTTTTTTCTCTAACACTATATATTTTCTAGGTTACTTCGCAAACACTCTATACCTTAAAGAAAGAAAAATATGATCCAACTAACCTTTAAAATCAAGGGCAAAAAAGTATCACATTTCATTGGGTACTACAAAACCTTTAACCGAAAAAGCAAAACGTCAAAGCACTTTTAACTGGAGCAGTTTTGAAATTACTAATCACTATCTTCATCAAGTACTATCCAGAAGAATATCTTGTTAATGCCCGTTTGAAGACGACAACTAATGATATTAACTAGATCAGCAATATGAACCACATAGCTTTAATAAAAAAACAAGCGATTCGAGGTAAAGTAACTCAATTTTGCAAGCTACCTTCAAGATAACGCAAAAATTAAATAAAATGTAAGAACAAATATATGTAATACATTAATCAACTATATATTAATATTGTCACTTTATAACGATCTATAATTTTTTAGCACATGTTTCAAAATATTAAAAAAATAATATTTATCAAAAAGTTTATAACAAATTTTTTTTTACACATTTGTTAAATTTTAAGAGTAAAAGTTGAAATGTCAAAAATTTATTATAAATGTGTAAAGTTGTAAAATTTCTGACAAGTGTTTTTTTTTAATATTTTAAAATCTGTGTTATTTTTTAAAGACACAATCAATTTTGACTTATTTTTGTAACTCATTTTTTTTTTCTTTTCTCCAAATTCTAAACGCTCTCTTCTTAGTAAACTTTCTTACCATTGCTCACCTCTCTCTCATTCATTTATCCATTCATCAAGAGAAATTATGAACGGCATTCGAAGACCTTAAGCAATCACAGCCACGCGAAGATCACCGTCAAGTACGAGATCCTCATCCGCATCAGTTTCGGTGTTTACAGTGCACGCCTCTGGACCGTCAAAGCTCGTCCTCACGCTATTGTCGCCGGAGAAGAAGAGGAGTCCTTAGAGGGAGAATGAGGTTAAGGTTAGAGTTTGGTGGTTTTATAGAGAGAAAGGGTTTGGTAATTGAAGAAGCTCTAGATTTGTTGAAGAGATAAGTGACCGTGACAATAAATAGAGATTTTTTTTTTTTTTTTTTCTTTCAGTTAATCAGAATGCACCGAGGGAAGACACCAAAGCTATTGAACATGATGACAAAGATACCATTTGAATTTTAATATACAACGTGTAAGAAACTAAATATAGGAAGATGTTAATGCTAATAGTAATAAAAATCTAGAATATATGTTTTGAAATAAGGAAAATTACAGTCTTAACTAGAAATAAAAAAGGTAACAAACTCCATAAACTTAGCACCTAAAACGTTTCTTAAATAGGAAGGGGTCAACACCGATTAATTTTTATTAGCTTGCTCATGACTAATATGATTTTTTAAGAGATATATTTGAATATTTGATTATGTTATATCTTGGAAAAAATTGAACATGTTTGAAAATTTTAAAAATATTTAAATATTTTAATATCTGATCAAAGTCAAAGATTTTTTGTACTTAGTTAAAGATATTTGAAAATATTTGATTCCCCATTTGAAAATACGGACAATTATTACTGTTTATTTCTATAACCGCTTTTCCACATTTTGTTTTACTGATTCTAGAATTGAGCGGTTAAAAAGAAAAAGAATGACTATGCAGCATTTGAAAAATATCATTAGCTAAGAACTTTTACATTGCATTACTCAAATATGTGAACCGGGTTTAAAGGGTAGAATTTTCTTATAAAAAATTGCCACCTAAGCATAATAAACTGATTTAATAATATTTGTAATTGTTGAATAAACCTGTAATCTAATGTGCCAGTTTGGCATTGCTGTGCTTATAAAAGAATTGCTTCAAACTGTGTCGATGAAAGAAGTTGCTGAAGTTATAAGCATGTAGGGTGTTTGGTTATTTTATTTTTAAAACTGCTCTTAAAATAGTGTGGGTATGTAAAATTATCAAATAATAATTTTAGAAAATTATTTAGTGGAATATGAGTAGTTAATTAAGGATATTTTAGTTATTTAAACCAGAGAAGCAGTTTCGGTTATAGAAAATCAGCCTTTAACCTGCTTCTCAAATTACACTACGTAAAAGCATAAATGGTTACTTGTTTCTTTAAGAAGGAGGTTTATCAAATACCTATAGCTATTTTAGATTCTTTTATAATCTAAAAGCAGCATCCAAAAGTAATGCCAAACTGACCCAATATAAGACTACAAAATGATTGATTATGTAAAACTCTCTAATTGGATTGAGGATCTCCGCCCACATTGGGTTTCCAAACATCATTGGGTTTCCAAACATCAGAAGCCCAATCAACAAGCAATTGGGCCGATCATGAAGAACAACCCAATCAGCCCATATTGCCAACGGGCCATGAGTCGGTGCATTCCAAACTCGCCACGTGTCCCACCAAACCAGCACCGAAATAAATAAATTAAAATAAATTTTAAAAAACGTAAAAAAAAAAAAAAGAAAAAAAAAATTAAAGAGGAATCAGCTTAAGAGAAAATAGAGACAATGAATCTTCTTTACCCAGCCACAGCCTCAACAACAACAACAGCAACAGCAACAAGAGCTTCTTCAAAGCTAGCGCTTGCTTGTCGCTATCGTGCGCACACAGCGCAGCGGTTCTTATCCTACGCCATCTTCTTTTGCCACCAGGCTCATCACAATCGTCCTCCTCAGCGCCTGCTTTTGGCTCCGAAGATCTCAACTCTCTCTCTCTCTCCTCACTTCTTTCCCTGCGTCCATTTCCTCACGGGAAACTCACCCTTTTTCAGGATGGAGGTAATTTCCATGACTCCGTTTGGTTTCCGAGAAACCGAGGGAAAAAAGTGGATAAAGATTCCATTTTTATCCGATTCGCTGTGTTTTTATTATCTTGGTGGGTGTCTTGATGTGACGCTGTGCTTTGATGTTATTCGCAAGCTTGATCAAGAATGGTTTTTTATTTTTTATTTAATTTCGTTTAATTTTGGTTGTGGGTTTTTGTTTCTCTATTATAAAATTGATATGTATGTTTTTTTTTTTGTTTTTTTTTTTCAAGTGTTTGATAAATGACAATTCACTGGTAAAATTTTCACATATTAATTTCTTTTCTTTTTGGGGGTGCCTTCTTTGTTGTTTGTTATGGTGTATATATTTATGCTTTTCATGCGTTTCTTGAGATTTTTCTTTTGATCATTTTTTTTTTCACATATATGTATATAGGAAGGGTTTCACCAACGGCACCTCTGGTGCACTTTTATTGTATTGTACTGTAAGTCTGTACTGTCCGTATTAGCTTATAGTGTTTGTCTCAAGATATCATATAAATAATTAGAAAATGGTTTTAAACATTAGAATCGATGATACTGTCTAATACGTTTATTAATTACGTGTGTTTTTCATATTATACAATATGATAGTTTGAACGAATCAAACACTGTATTGTTGCAAGGACAATGTATAATCTCGTTTTCAAAATGCTAGCCGAGATGTAGAGTTATGATTGCGCCGCCGCCCTTAACGATTGTTAAAATTGTACTTGCTTGCTTGTGAAACTGTAACATAAGAAGTGAAAACTTGTGTCTGTTTGGTCAAGGCCAGTGCTTGGTCGTGTTTCGGAGAAATATACGTCCGTGTCTGGTTGGTGGAAAGAAGTGTTGCTTAGATTAGTTGTTGGTTTATTTTACTTGTGTATGGACGCTTTGATACACGCCTGTACTTTCAGGTAGCTTTCCGTCGAGTGTTGTGGATGTTGTGTTGTTTATTGTCTGTTGTAACTCGTGGGGCTTGTTGTTCCCATTTCCACTTTAATTTTTATCATTTGAACACACGTCCGATGGCCTTGGATGGACAAATTCAGCCCATATCTATCCCTGGTATTGAGGCTCTGCAAGTTGATGAGGTATTTACTCTTACGGAATTGAGCTGAAAAAGGGGTTTATCCATTTTCGTCATAGCCTTTTTGTTTGTGGTGTCCATATGATTAAATTCATAGGTTCTCTTATTCTCCTTTCATGTGTGTTTGAAAATTCAATTGATTGGTGCTGCTGTATGCAAGACCTAGTTTACGGGTGCTTTTATGTATAGTTGACTTGATTTTGTTGTTTGGTCTTCTCGATGCCATCTTATAGAAAAAGATGAGTATGTTTCAATATGTTTAAATATTTTTTTTTTCTTTTTTGGGGTGAAAATACAGCGACTTTGGAGTGGAAGTGGCATTTCTAAGAGCAGGGCAATGGTGGAGCAGTTGCAGCGCTACGGAGTGATTTCATCGAAGAAAGTGGCCGAAGTGATGGAGAGCATTGATAGGGCTTTATTTGTGCCTGATGGAAACCCGCCTTATTTCGATAGTCCCATGGCTATAGGCTATAATGCCACCATTTCTGCACCTCATATGCACGCAACATGCCTTCAGCTGTTGGAGGACAAGTTGCAGCCTGGCATGCATGCTTTGGACGTTGGCTCGGGTATTCTTTTTGGCATTATTGGATGCTGAAAATCAAACAAATACTGTGTTCTTAGCTAAAATAAATACATATCTTTTAATTTATCTTTAACTATAACCCTCGAGTTCATCTTGGTAAATAGATGAATCCATCTTCTATATGTATAAAATGTATAACACCATCTTATTTTGCAGCTTTATTGTGCTCTATAGATCACCTATTCCATTGTCTGTAAAATGTATAATGATTGTCTCATCGGGCTTTTAATTGAACCTCGTGTAGGAACTGGCTATCTGACAGCATGTTTCGCACTGATGGTTGGGCCTGAAGGTCGCACTGTTGGCGTCGAACACATTCCCGAGTTGGTTGCTTCCTCCATTAAGAATATCCAAAAGAGTGCAGCAGCATCGTTATTGGAAGGAGGCTCACTCTCAGTGCATGTTGGTGGTATGTATTTTGAGAGTCGGTTTTCTTTTACACTGAAAAACGATGAGACATCCAATATGCAGATTCTGTTTAGGATAAAACTAGTCAATATGGGTTATCATAGTTATAACCTTATTGGATAAAAATACAAAATACATCAGTATTCGACGTTTGGGCTTCGATCATTTGGCCTTAGCCCGTCAGTCCCTTTGCTCTGTTTCTGAGCAAAGCAACTTTGTTTCTACCTTTTCGTTCTTATATTCGTAGAACGTGGTTTGCTCACCAACATTTTCATTTGTGCAGATGGAAGACTCGGATGGCCCGAATGTGGCCCTTATGATGCTATTCATGTTGGAGCAGCGGCTCCAGAAATCCCGCAAGCACTCATTGACCAGTTGAAGCCGGGAGGCAGAATGGTGATCCCCGTGGGGAACATATTTCAGGATCTGAAAGTGGTGGACAAGAGCTTGGATGGATTCATCAGTATCAAGAGCGAAACTTCGGTGCGTTATGTACCGCTCACCAGCCGAGATGCGCAATTACAAGGCTAGCGAGCTCTTGCGATGCTGCTGTACCATGAGTTCATCTGACTGGTCTCTGTTGGAATCCCTTTCCCTTTTTAAGTTTCCATAAATGATAGCTTCTTGGCTGTGATATTTGGCGACTACTGTATATAGTTAAGTCCGTCTTGGGTTGGGTCTTGGTAACGAATAGTTGCAATGTGTTTGGTGTCTGTATGTTTGTTTTTACCATCAAGGATGTTCAATCTCATCAATGATAGCCAAATAAATTGGTATTTCTGCTGTTGTAATCTCTGCCAACAGACGAGTTTGTTTTGTTCAACGTAGGTGTGTAAATGTAAATGACACAAAATGCGAGTCTTGTAAAAAAGTAGGCCCTATCACTTCAGTAGCTCGGTGAATAATAATAAGGGGGATTTGAAGAACGTCCTTTTTGGCACGTTGATAATTTTGTATTTTTAATTTATGTCTCAAATTTTACACTGCAAACATAGAGTAAAAATAAAAGAAATATATCGCTTGGTCATAAATTATTAAGTGTCACAAAGAATGGTTTTGATTTGTAATTCTCCTTAATAATAATAATAAGGATTATCTATACAAATATCACTTGATGTTGTGTCATTCTTGTCTCAAAATTGACATTCTTATCCACTGATGTTTTAAAAAGGGTAAAATATGCACTCTCTGTCACAATCCATAAAAAAATATAGAAACTAATAACGTAACAATAATTAAGTGAAACTTGTATAATTTTTTAAAAATCAAACAATTTAAATTGCAAAAATCATAATAACTAATTTATAGTTATTTTCACAATTATCATTTTATGTTATCTTCTTTTCTCAAATTGCACTATAATCTTCTTTATATTCATACTCCTTATTTCCATTTATTTTTTTTAAGAATTGAAACAAAGTGAGTAGACTTACAACGTATTCAAACATCAAGAAACACATATCAATATTGAAATATATGGTATAATTTGCAAAAATAACACAACATCATAGGCATTAGTAGATATCCTAATAATTATAATAATGCGAAGTTCCAAGGTATATGCCATTTCCAATGCCAAAATAATATTTAATTTAAGCATCGAGAACTCTCACTGATAAATGGCTGACAAAAAGTTTCGACTAGTAGTAACAGTTAAGCCTGAGAAAAAGAAATTTAAGTGAAGCATAAAAGGAAACAAAAATAAATTAAAACAAAAAAAAAAGGAAAAAAAAGGAAAATGTATCTAAATTCATCTCATTTCAAATCAAAAGGTGCGCCTTGGTCTTTCCTCAGCAACATTGACCCTGATTGCCCTTCCATCCATGCTCTGCAACAGAAGAAAAATATAATTAGGCAATTATCAATTGAATCAATGCAAATCAAGAATGATTTAATTTAGTGATTTGATTCCCTAAACGCATGCTTCCTAATTTCCTTAACACGGCGATCTGTAGTACCTGTCCGTCTAGAGCAGCAACGGCATCCTCCATTTCGGCTTCACTGGACATCGTGACAAACCCAAATCCTCGCGAACGTCCAGTTTCTCTGTCATAAACCACTCGAGCCTCTACTACCTTGCCGTGTTCGCTGAAGACCTGTTCCAGGCGTTCGTTGTCGGTGTCCCATGGAAGGTTCCCAACGTAGATTCTGAAAGCAGGTTCAAACGATCGCGGGGCACGTGGGGGACGTTCTGCTGCGCGCTCACCCCTCGGAGAAGCTTTATTTACTGTCAATAGTCTTCCATCTAAATCCTATATAAATTCATCAGATCAATGACTTAGCAAGATATAGTATCCAAAAAGGGATAACTTTTACGATAAGCTACAGAAAGACATATTTGCGCAAATTACTCTTTTCTTAAGTTTATTAACTACTTAATTCCACAACTAAAACTCAAAAATAGTTCAATGATTTCGTACGTTTGGATATAAAATACATAATCTATTCAGGAGTAGTGCAAGGATTAGTCTCAATTTGACATACTAACCTCAAACTCTCTCTTAGTGTAGTTTTAATAATTACCCATCACCACTTTCTTTGTATTTGATAACTTTAGTTAGCTAAACCAAAATTCTGTTTTTTTTTTAAGATAAACCAGAAAGCACAACAATGAACAAAACAAGAAGGCAAAAGTGAATAACCCTATGGCCTATCATCCTCTAAACCATTAGCCAAACTATTCAAGCCTACACTTATCTACATATCCATTTTTCATTAAACTTTATTACTCCTAGCTTTATCCAATAACCTACAAAAATCTCATATCTTCTCCACAAATATACCAATATAAATACACTGCCAAACAGCTAAATAAACAACAATCCAAATAACACACCAAAAGAGAACCAACAACAGAACCACAAAACAACTCACATAGCGACTGAACATTTCCACAGCCTTATCAGCTTCTTCAACAGTACTCATCGTCACAAATCCAAACCCTCGACTCCGGTCCGTATCCCTGTTGTAAATAACCTAAAAATGAAAAGAAAAAAAAAATCAGAACCAGAAAAGCTCATCCAAACACTAAAACCTTCAAAATTATCCAAAATTCACTGACCTCCGAAATCTCCACGACCCCGGCCTTCTCAAAGAGCATGGCTAGTCTCTGGCTATCGACGTCGTACGGCAAATTCCCGACGAAAATCTTCGCGTCCTCCGGCGGCTCAACATAATCTCCTTCTTCCTCGGAACCTGCGTCGCTCTCGCCGTTCTCGCTCGCCGCGGCGGCTCCGGCGTCCTCGCCCTCCGACTCCCAATCGGAGACGACAGCTTCGGTCTCTTCTCCGGCGTCGGCGACGGTGGCGGTGTCCCAGTCGGAGGCCCGGGCGGCTAAGGACAAGGACTTAGGTCTCGACTTGGCAGAGACCAGCGACGACGGAGAAGAAGAGAAGGAGCAAGAGAAATGGAGGCTTCGAGGCTTGGTTGGGAATGAGACGGAGCGAAATGAGGCGAAGGGGAGAGAGAGGCGACATGAGTGTGCGATGGTTAGGGTTTTGCAGAGAGGCGTGGTCGCAGAAGCCATGGATTTTCTAGAGAGAGAAAGAGAGAAGGGTTTTTAGGAAGAGAGAGAGAGTGAGGATAAGGAAAAGCTTAGGCTTTGGCTTTGAAGTAGAGAGGGAAGAGAAGGGAAGCGAAGTGAAGAGGTTTATATGAGAGAGAGAGTCACAGAGATATTTCTGAACCTATACGACACGTCGTTTTCATGAGAGAGAAAAAAAATCCGACATGATAAGTTTCTCTCTAGACGACATGTCGTTTTCTTGCATTTAGAAGTCAACAAGTCGTGGTTGTCTGAAGAGAAATCTGATGTCTTTTTTTTTTTTTTTTTTCATGAGCAAAATCTAATTGTTTGTTATACTTATATTTAAATTTAGCTGAGTTATTGATGTCGTTTATGTGTCTACGTGTGTTCTACGACATGCCGTGTTTATACATGCAAAAATTTGTCGTTTTCTTGCATTTGGCTGTCCAACGACATTTTGTCAATTGTATTTCTCGCAGTACGCTCTTTTTATCTAAATGTCTTTTAATCTTAAAATTACCACTGTATTGTTGTGGTTTATGTGAATGCGTGTTATTCTCTCCACAAACATTAAGATGTCACTTTCAAAAATTCCGCGAAAAATAATTTGTCGTTTTCGCAGGATAAGAAAAAACGACACGGCTCATTTACATAAGCACACGATGTCGTTTCTTGCATTGAGCAGTAGACGACATTGATTTGCTTCTCCACGTTTATTATTATCTAAGCGACATTTGAGTCGAATAATCTTGAAATTTATTAACCAACGTATCAATGTCGTTTTTGTGAACACGTGTCGTTTCTCTACACATTAATGTGTTTTTATATAGAAAGAGCGTCTCGTCGCTTATTTCCTTACCGTTAAAAACTGTCTGACATCTAAGTTTTTTGAAATAGAATTGAAGTCGATAATTAACGAATCAAACCAAAAGTGGGTCCAATGAAAAAACTAAACAGATAAACAAAGCAAAAAGAATCATGATTATCAATATTTTATTACACAATGATGATTATATTTATATAAATAGCAAATGCTCTCAATACACAATCTCAATATCGTTGAAGCCACATTCTTCACCAAGATTAAGTGATAGTGAGGCAACTTAACTTGGCGTTGTAAAAGAAGAGCTTGTCTTCCATGTCCACAACACAAGACCTTGGTTTTGTGTTGGACTAAGCTCCAAAACGACCACATCCTCGGACTTGAAGCTTGACCACACAATTATATACATTATTGTTGTTGCTTTTGTAATATTATTGATTGAATAGCTCCTCCGGGGTTGTACATATCAACCAATCCTATTGGAGCAAACTCAAGATTTTTATCAACAACCTTTAAGACCACAAAATAACATGGGGAATTAGTGTTACCAGAAAGAAGCAAATATCCATTAATTAAAAATGGAAACACAAAAAATCATGTCGTTTTTGTGACAAATCAACAGAAAAAGGTCTTATACTATACTAAATATGAGCCCTATATCCCTTACTCATAAATAGAATTACTTGTTAGTCCCTTTCTAACATTTTTTAGGTTAGAGTTTCACTGAAAGTTCATGAACTTTGACAAAAGTATCGTCGTAGAGATCAATTAATAATTTATCAATAAATGATATATACAAAAAAAATTATATAAATATACTTGGCAGCCTGACTCTCCAAAACTTGGTATCATCCACTACATTTTGAACCTGAATAGGCTCAAAAACTTGTATCCCCTACACGTTTGTTAGAGCTTAAAATTACTTCCAAAAAAAAAAAAACGAAAAAGAAAAGAAAAGCTTAAATGGGCATTAGAAAGAAAAAGTACCCACTTGAGAACTCCAAGAGGGAAATTGAGACGAGAGCTTCAAGTGTCCGAACTTGCTCCGAAGAAAGCTGATTCATGGCCTAGTGGTGTGACTGTTATGTTATTTAGGACATGAGTCTATATAGCTTTGTCTCGCACCATTAGGCAGCCATTTTTAACGCTTGGAATTGAAGCTATTGACATCTTTTTAGCCTTAATTTTGTGTGTGTATTTCGTATTTGCACTAGGGGCTACGTTACTGGTATGTTTATATGGTTAAAAGAACTTTGAGAAAATTCACACTCGGGACTAGAAGAAGCACTGCTGTTTTTTTTACAAAGCTTTTCATATTTGGCTAGCTTACAAATTGAAGGTGGCTATTCGGAAGCTACAATATTTGGCTCTTGAATTACGTGGCGATTCTTGAAAATCATATATATATGATGCTGAAGTATTATATATGTTTGAAAAAATAATTAATCTGTAAAGATGGTCAATAAATTATTCTAGACAGTGTTCTACGATAATAAGGAACTGTCACAGAATAATACAGTAAAGCAAGTAAACTGTAAAGTAAAGCAGAAAATAAACGACATCAAAGATGGTAATGCGGTTCAGCAATTTGCCTACGTCCGCGAGGCTTCGCTCAGTTAATGGAAAAGAAGTTTACAAGAAGACGTGTACACTCGGACTTAACCTAGTTGGAATCCCTCCTAACTACGACGTCGTTTTCCTCCGTCTTGTCCGTAAATGTCAACACAATCTCTCCTTGTGTCCGAGATCCCATCGTTTCCACAGGAACCTCTCTCAAGACTCCTCTACACAAATTAATACGCTCAGATAGTGTACAAGATGTTCTCACAGAATACACTAGAGAACAATGAACACAACCCACTCTCTGCAAATAACTCTCAAACTCACACTTTGTAGAATAGATACATCAATAACCCTTGCCAAGAGTATATATGCACGTCCAAAACCCAAGTTACAAAGAGATAAAGAAATTTAAAACCTAATTTAAAAGATATCCTTCCTTATCATGAACCAACTTCAAATCCCTTGATTCACGGCAAGTCTTGGGCGAAATCTGACCAAATTCGATCTTGTCGAATTCAAACATAATCACCAAGATCGAATATTGTAAAGAAAATCCTGAATCTTGAAGATTACAACCGCCTCCACAAAATTTGCTGATGAGGAACAACTTCTTAATCATCTCCTTGAACAACTTACCAAAATCTTCAAAACACCAAATCTACTCGGGATTTCCACCAGAACATCTAAGATAATATATACGGAATATACTATCTGAATATTAGCATTTAAAACAAATATATGGGTTGCCAAAAATATTATGCCAATACTAAATGATCTAACAATGTTTAATATTGAAATCATGCCCAAAAAATGGATTTTAACAATCAATAATTTTGCTAAACTCATTGCAAAGTTTATAAACATTTTTTCTAAAAATATTATCAAATGGCTGATTCTGTAGTGCTCTATATCTATCGGTGCTTCATCTATGTGTATATGAGAGATGTAAAGAATCATTTATCAAATTGACTCATAAAAAATAGTCAAGGGTTGTACGTCGTGCAATTTTTGGTGTTTTAGATGGTTTCGGTTTGTGCATCGGTGGTTTTTTTTTTTCCTAATTTTATTTGTTAAGAGTATATATGAAGCAATATTAAATTAGTGTGTAATGTCAAAATTTAGTATTTGAGTAAAAAAATTATTCTCTATTTTAATGTTATTTTCAATACTAAATTTGACAAATATTGAATTTGATGATAAATGTTAAATTTGGTATCAAATTTGGTACTAAATATAGCATAATATCCAATTTAACATTTGAAAATGAATATTAATTAAAAATAATTATGATTATAATTTTATATTATAAAAAATCGTTTATATCAAAAAATCATTATGCCTTACGTAATATTTGCTAATATATATCACTAATATTAATTGACTTTAATGAGTTTTACATCTTAATAATAATAAAATAATAATTAAAATGACACTAATGATTAGAGCTTTCTACTTCAAATATAACATTTTAATATTATTTTTTGTCAAATTTAATAAGAGAAATTTGGCTTTTAGTCATTTTTAGGCTCACGTTAAGAATTTAGCCATAGTTTCACGAAATTACGAAATTAATAATTTTCATCATGTAATAAAATTTGATACACGTGTAACAAATTTTAATACACACGCGTATTTTTATTAAGGGATTGTTACGTGTTTATTTTAGTTAAAGATATTCGGGTATCTGATTCCCGTGGGTATGAGATTACCTTAAAAATGGGTAATCTGAATTCCATTGGGGGGAGGGGGGGAGGTGGGGTTGTTTTCAGATTACCCTCTATCTGCTAACTATGGTCATCTTTAAAAAAAATTAAATTAGACTTAATTATCTTTATTTTTTTTAACATAAAAGCCTTACAAGTCTCATTATAATTTATAAATTACCACCTTATATTGTGAAAAAAAAAAAACAAATGAACAAACAAACAATACAATTATTCATTTTTTTTAATGTTTTGAAGATTTCTTGTTTCCGCTTTTTGCATTATGCGGTTATGAATTTTGTTTTTTTTACGTTGAATGAGATTTTTTAATTTACTTCTATTATCATATCATAACAACTTTTTTTTTTTTAAAGAATCAATCAACCTCTTTGTTTGTATTTTATATTGCTAATTATTTTTTTCTTCACTCTTTCGATACATAAGAGAAAATTTCCATAGATTTGTATGTTTTTATGCATGTTGATTTCATTGATAACATTGTTATAAAATACATTAATTTGAAGGTTTATTTGTCTAACTAATAAAATCACATTACATTACTGTGTTTAACCAAATAATTTAATCTAGCATTCCTAGAAATCTTAGTTAAAATTACATTATCAAACCAAACGTTTTAATCTTAGATATCTGAGTATCTGATTACTTTATAAAGATCTCCGAGTATCTTATTACTTAAGACTACCGCGTACCAAACGACAGTCTAAACATGATAATCTTTAAAATTCTCATGTTTAAGTTTAGAAAAATGATAACGACAAACGCAGGTGACGGATCTTTTAAATCGTGACCGTCTGTGGGCGTGGACCCCACGGACGGCTACGATTCGAACTGCCCTTAAGTTTAATGCAACGCCCTTAATTAAAACCCATTTCCCAAGAAATCTTTAAAATGCAACGGTATAAAAATTTGAAAAAAAAAAAAACTTTTTCCTCGCAAACGCCAAGAGGCAAAGAGGAAAGACGATTCAATTTCAGAACTAGAAAACCCAAAAACCCCACCTCACTCACCACCAACCACAATCATGGCGAGGCCAAAGAAGCGACAGCCACAGCCACAGCCACAGAGCAACGATCTTCAAGTTCTCATGGCAAACCTAAAGCCCATTCCTTTTCTTCCCCTCAAAACCCAGGATTTTTCCGCCCATGAGAGCCTCCTGAAGCGTCTCGGCCTCTGGGATTTCGCCAACCTCGACTTCGACCGGCTCGGCTCAGCCGTCCGGTCCGATCTCGTCGCCCAACTAATCGCCAATTTCGACCGAGAAAAGCGGTGCAGCGTAGTCGGCGGGGCTACAATCCCGCTCGGTTGCGCCGAAATGGCTCGCGCGCTGAAGCTACCGGAGAAGCGCGGCTCTGCGGGGTCGGGGATGGGAATGGTTGCGAAGGAATCGACCCGTTTCGTCGCGGATTTCGTGTTCGATTGGATGGTTTTGAGGGAGAAGAGCTACGAGGCGTGGATTGTCCCGAAGGAGATATCGGATTGGCTCGGTGCGGTTAAGGAAGGGAAATTCGAGGAGGTTGATTGGGCTGCTATGGTTTGGTTTATGGTCGAGAGTGAGTTGACGAGAGGCCGAGAGCTTCGGGATTGCTATTACGCCACGCACATGATGTGTTTGATAAACGTCCTGGACGGAGAAGAAGGGAAGAATTCTTCTGAGTTATCGAGTTCCCAACAGTACGAGGCGATGATCGAGGGGCAAAATGCCGTTATCGAGGCCCAAAGGGCGCTGATCGAGGAGCAAAATGCTGTCATCGAGGCGAAAACGGCGGTGATCAAGAAGCAACAGGAGCGGGTGGGCTCATATGAGGCAAAGATTGAGGAGCAAAACGCTGGTATCGGAGAGTACAAGGCGACGATCGAGGAGCAACGGAGGCGTGAGGGCTCGTATAAGGCGAAGATTGAGGAGCAAGAGAAAGAACACGCCTTGATGATGAACTTGTTGAAGGCCTATAGAGAGGCTCTGAGGCGGAATCAGACCGCGTTTTCCGAGTTTAGGGAGAGCTGTCAGTGTAAAGATCTTCACGAGCCGATTTACAAGGACGTTCCCGGGTCTTCAGGGCTTGTTTTGAGTGCCAGAGGCTTGAAGCTTTGAATTTTGTCAAATTGATTCGCAATTGCTTGGTGAGTCTTTTTGTTTTTGGGTGAACGAGGGAGTTAGAAAATTATAGTTTCCATGAAGTTCTCTTCTAAAGCGTGTATATCATGGAATTGAATTCCAGGTTTGAAAGTCTTATTTTCTCTGTAAAGCTCCGTTCTTTTTGACGCTTAGGATTGGACTTTTAAATTTTAGCGTATCACTTTATCTCATTGTACTAATTTAGATGCTTATTTATGCGTATTCATTAGCTTGCATTGTGCAGATTCTATGAGAAAATTTTCGGTGCCAATATAATATAATAACATCCTGGTCTGATATTGATGATGGTATTACCTTTGTGCCGAGTTACTATAATGTATTTTTGCTGAATAAGAGAACATAAAAAAAAAAAAAGAAAAAAAAAAGATTGAAAATGTTTATCATCAAAATTTTATATGCTATGTAGTATGTACTAGTATAGGAAACAAATGATGACAGAAAAGTGCTACTAAAACATTTCTTAAAAAAACCAAGTTTGACAACCAAGCGTTACACACCCAAATCATAAAGGAAAACGACTACGGCATCAAGAAACGCTAATGGAAGATTAAAAATAAAATAAAACAAAGGTAGATGACGAGCGAAAAGAAAGGCGGACGGTATGAGCATAAAAATGACAATGAAAGAGCAAAAAGAACTACAAATTTATTTTAACTCAGAATATATCAAAATATTATCATTCAGAAAAAGCGATCACAGTATTTTCCACAATAGATAATAATGTTGATGTATCACTAAAAGTTAAGATTCATTTTGATACACATTAAGGCGGTTCAATAAAAAAACTCAATATCTTTTGGACCACATGATTCACCTTGGATCTTTACTATCAAGAGTCCATCTTCAGGGCTATAGGTGAATTCTTCTTCCTTTTGGTCAACCATACAGCTCTTTGGTTCAGAGCTTGAATAAACCCCGAACCGCCCAAGGCCTCGCCCTCGAATCTTTACATTGAACCCTGGTGACAGTTTCACATTGCAGCTCAGAGACTCTATTGCTCCTCCTGAGTTGTACATGTCAAGCAAGCCTATCGGAGCGAAACGCAGACCGTGACCAAAAACCTGTTCGTATAAGAAAATTGACATAGTCTATTTTAGGCTTTAACACGATGTGAATAAATTCATAAGAAAATTCAGTTGTGAGGTCACTGACCTGAATTGGCGAAATAGTGTATATTTCGCATTGAAGTGTGGCCAGTGAAACTCCAAGACTTCCATTCCTTGGCACTATGCTAAGAGATCCTGCAAAATTTGGGATGGTTCAAGTTTTTTAGCACTTACGAGTTAAACGACATAGAAGTTTATGAAGTTATGGTACATGGTTATGGGCTTTGGATTAACCTGAATTAAAGCCATAGACTGCACTTTCTCCATTCCAATTTTCACCGGCAATCTCTTCAAGAAGTTCAGCGTCGATTGGCCTCACAAGCCCTGAGATCGAAGGTTTTGAGCAATGGTTATCTTCGGCTACTTGCTTTAGTGGCCAATTTCCTGCTCCTTGGCAATTGAACACTCCAACCACCCCAGTCAGCTTATTCAAGTTCCATATTTTCATCAGGCTGCGAGGAACTAGAGTCGTTATAGTGAAATCGAATAGGAAAGGAACAGAAGCGTGACTTTGTTTTCTCAAGAGATCATTTCACCTTATACCATCCATCACGGGATCTTCGAATAGACAGTCTCGAGTAGGTCGACCGGCGTACCTGGCTCTTAGCACCGAGCCATCAGGTAACACTAGCTTCTGGAGGATTTTGAAATCATGGTTACCTGGTTTGTCACTGGAATTACACATGAAACATCAATATGAAATGTTCTCGCTTTACACATGATAGAAAAAAAATACATATATATGTATATATATATATATATATACACACACTGTGTCTCACCTTACATACACCGCGCAACCACCCAATGCTCTTGCTGCCCCGTGGAAATCGGCTGTTTCATGTTTGCTCTGAGATAAGAACGGAAAAACACTTGGATCATATAGGCTCACTTGAGACAGTTCTTAGGTATAAGCTATTAATCAAGTTTTAAAGTCGTAAGTAATTCATATAGCATGATTAAGTCTAATATGCTAACTAGTTTTTAGAGATAAAACATTAAGTTAAAATTAAAGCACATCTTACATGGAACATATCCCAATCAGGCACCCAAATCTCTCCCAACAACAGGCTATTAAAAGCCACAGAGGCAATATGCAAGGTCTGTAATGTAGGCTCTCTTGGCATGAAATCCTCAGAAGCTCTTGCGACTGCGCTCTTCTTTGCACTAACCATAAACAATCAATCATAACTTTGGATTTCAACTAGCAATTGTACTAAAAAATATATGTTCAGAATCAAAAGTTTTCTAACCTGAATATGGAATCTGAATTGTGACTCATACAACAGATCACATTGTTGCCCTTGAAATTTTTCTCGACCGATTGCTCTAGCGCTTCATAATACCGTCTAGTGAGTGAAACACGGCCACCATACCCAGAGCCTAAAGTTTCCAACAAATTCTGGGAATCTACTTTGATTCCATCAACACCGCAGCTCACAAGATATTTGTGTAGATCGTTGTAGAACTCGAAAATCTTTTCAGGGTCAATTAGCCCTACACCGTATTTCTCCAAGCTGTCCGTTATAATGTCTCGTAGATTTGCTGTGTTACCGGGCGACTGAATTGAGAAAGTCATCTTCGGATCGTATTTTCGCATCGTTTCTGATGAAGGAAGAACTCCTCCCCAATAACCAGCTAAAGTATGCCACACATAAACAGACCTGTTTCATCAATTAATTGTCAAGTTCTCACTGTTAGTCATTGAAGCCACTAAAACGTAACAAAGAAAACAATGAAAATATATATCCAAACAGAAAATCAGCTTACTTTATTCCATATTCCTCTTTGATGTGGTCAATGAACTCATGGAGATTAGGGCACGTGCTGCTTGATCCCGAGCTTTTGAACTTGCTATTTTCTTTTATGTCAATCAATCTCGATGCGAACCTTATGCATCGATAGTCAAAAAAATGAGAATTAAACATGTTGAATTAAACTGAAAACTGAAAATTAGGAACATGAAAAGAGTGTAAATGTATCATGTATGGACTCACTGTGTCCCTTCCACAAGTGGTTCGCCTTCTTTGCGGAATTCGTTTGTAATATCTTGCCATCCGTCATCGATAATCAGAAATTTTGGTGAACAACCTCCTTCTGCGAAACTGCAAAGAATAGAATCGCGTGCAAACACGAAGAGAATGTTACATGGATTTGGTAGACCTTTCTATTTCTAAACACTCATATTGTACCTCATAAGACCCTCTTCGATTCCTTTCGGATTGACTTCAGCATAAAACGCGTCCCAAGTGCACCATCCAAACCAATCCAAGTGTGGAGGAATCTATTCATTTCAAGATCAGAAGGACTGTGAATTTCAAATCATCGATCAAGCAGAACATTGATATATATGCCTTATCATTTAAGGTTGTTTTAGTCATTACCTTCTTGTTCTCAATGTGACTAAAAGTTCCTTTGTTCTTCTCCAATATCCTTTACCAATGACACCCAAAAAAAAAAAAAATCATATTAGTTCACCATGAAGCATACATTTTAGACATAATAGGGGGGAAAAAAAAAAGTCAATTACTTGATAGAGTCTCTAATAAGCTCATATGGGTTATCCCCTGAATTCACAAACAATGCTTCCATTGCTTGAGAGGTTTGAACTTCCGGATCTCCTGAGGATCACATAAAAAAGCAGAAACCTCAACACGAATCCAAACATAAACGCAAAATACGAAATCCAAAACAGCATTTCGGAGGGACTAATCAGCATCAGAACCGACCGCTTTCGACGCACAGGCAGAGCTCATTGGCGCTATTCCCTTCCAGGCTCGCGCGGAAGGCACCATCCAACACCGGCAAGAAGAGGACGTAAAAAGCCGCGTCTTCGTTGCTTGGCTCGGAAGAAACCATCGCATCTTGCAATGCAGCCTCTTCTCTTGCTTCCAAGAGAAGCATTTGAGTCTCCGCGGGGATTTCGCTTCCTGATTTCCCAACTCTCGGTATCATCCACCATATCTTGAATCTAAACAGGCTTAAGAACTTGAATCCCCTATAATCACCACATAGAATTCATATCCAAATTATTAGCAATAAATTACTTTCAAGGTAACACAAAGTTCGTAATATAACTCGTTGATTCAACCGTAGAAAAAGTTTATGATAATAATAATAATGAATTAAGGACAAGATATCAAAGCAACGAGAGCTTACTGAAGAAGCCCAAGAGTGAAAACATGACGAGAACTGGGAAATGAAGAAGCCGCGCCGACGAAGGCCGACTCGCCGGAAACAGGCGAAACGGCGACGTTTCCGGGAACTCCTGAAAGGACCACTTTGCCCCTCACCGTGAGGCTGCCATGCGCGATGCTTGGTGTGGCCTTGATCGTCATTTTCACCTTCAAACAGTACTATCACTACCGTAAAAAAAAAAAGAAAAGAAAAGTAAAAAAAAAAAAAACACACACACACCAGTTTCATTACCAGAGTCAGAAAAATTTATCTTGTGTACTTGCGAGCTAATTGTTTTTTTTTTTTTGCTGAGAGCTAATTGTTCAATGTATGTATATATTTTTGTTTCGAGACTTCAAGTCTTTGTTTGTAGTTTTATAATAGAAAGATGTTGGGTTGGGAAAGTGGGGACTATACACAATGACTATGGTCAAAAATATCCACCGAAACATCTTTAAATCTAAAATTTGGGTAAATTGTACGATAACTTTATAGCCCAATGTTTTTCGGAATATTTTTAAATCTTAACTACTAATATATTTTTACCGACTGCGATTATTGTTGTAAGGGAATAATAGAGTATAGAGTTGTGTGGGGTCAGAGTCAGAGTCAGAGTCGATCGAGATAAGGCCACAATGGATCAAGACGTGTTTGCATGTAATTCTGACGTGGAAATGAGTTGGATTTTTTTAAGGCTTTGTTTTTTTGGGACGATTTTCTCTTCCCTTATTTTTTTCCCCCTATTTTAGCTAACCAAAAAATGATTTGAGCACTAACCTTTGTTTGATTACCTCATTTCATTTCATTCTTTTTTATTTTTTTTATTTTTTTAACTTTTCTAATCCTACAATTCATTTTATTTTATTCTATTTTTTCAATTATTTTTTTAACTTTACAAATCCCTATATAATATCTTTAAAGGGCGAGTTGCAAAAATATGATAAAATTAAATGTTTATTTTAAATGATAGTCTATGTTTCAAAAAATTAAAAGAATAGCCACTGCAAATATTTTTATAACAAAAATTGTCAACTAAATATTTACATATCTGTAAATATTTGTAAGATATTATTAAACACTTCAAAAAATAATGAGAAAAACTTGAAGTGTTACAAAATATTTTAAATTTTTTTACAGATGTGTAATATTTTGCGTGACACTTTTCTGTTATACAATTCGTAACATTGTTATTTTTTTAATTTTTTGAAACATGGGTTGAATTTTAAAAACGATTTTTTTTTTGCTATTTCTTACGATTTTCCATTTTTAAATTTCAGTCATTTATACCACTTCGAAATTCGAAAAATCAAATAATTTTATATTATTTTTCCAACTCATTCTAAATTATTTTTTAAATCATTTTTTTTTTCATTTTAAGAATAAAATAGAACGCTTAAAGTGAGCTATCCAAAAAAGGTAATTCTTTCATATGGGTAATTCTTTGATATGGATGATTCACGTGTCCGACAAGAGTTGTTGTAAAGATCAGCTATAGTTTGCTTGTACAACGTGACAAATACAGTGTTTGTTTTGGTGTATACGTGTAACGACGCATGTATATAATTTAAGAAAAAATTTATTTTACCCCCACTTAGGTGGTTATTTCACTTTACTCTTTATACTTTAAAACATCTCAATTCACCATCTAAACTTTAAAATTATATCATTTTGCCCCCTCCATTTGTATGCCTTCCAAATTTTAACAAAAGTGAACAGGTGTCAAGCTTTTAATGATGTTAGGTGGCATTGATTAGAAAATTATTATTTTGTCCCTCTTCTATGTAAAATATATATATATTTTTTATAAATTAATATATTATCTTTTATTAATTCATCTTCAATCTCAGTAAAAAAAAAAAAAAAAAAACAAATCACCACCAGTCTTACTCTATATTTGGCCCAACCATTGTATGAAATGAGAATCAACAATCTGGGATTATCGGGCGGCTTGAGGTGCCTTGCCGCGATCTGAGCACGGGCGGGTCTAGCGGCCACACAGGTTAGGGCCGCCCAGATATGGGCCAGACGGACAGGAGCCCTCGGCCTTAATTCCTCGGCGTTTCTCGTGCCGCCGCGCACTTCCTAGTGCTTCGAGCACCTGCGTGCTCCTTCTAGAGCTTTTGCATTGCCTTGTGCGAAAAGAAAAAAAAAAAAAACAGAGAAGGAGGATAGAGCGTGGGTGGGAGAGATGGGAGGAAAAGAAAGAAAAAAAAAAAAAGAAAAGAGGATGATGGTGAGAGAGATGGGAAGTAGGGGTGAAATCGGTGCGGTTATGCGGTTTTTTGGGCGTTTTAAAAACCGAAATCGAATTTTCGGTTATTAAGAATTAATAACCGAAAACCGGTTTTTTTTGAAAAAAAATCGAATTTTACCGAAATCGAATTTTCGGTTTTTTAATTCGGTTTTTGGTTAATAACCGATTTTTATTTTTTGATTTTTTTAAATTCGGTTTTTCGGTTTTAAATTCGGTTATTCGGTTTTAAATTTGGTTTTTCGGTTTTAAATTCGATTATTCGGTTTTTAAATTCGGTTATTCGGTTTTTAAATTCGGTTATTCGGTAAAAAACCGGTTATTCGGTTAAAAACCGATTTTTTTAAAAAAAATTGAAAATTCGGTTAAAAAACCGATTATTCAATTTTTAATATTCAAAACCGAATAACCGCACCGAATTTTCGGTTATTTCGGTTTTTAAGCACCGAATTTTCGGTTTTTTAAAAAATTCAGTTTTCGATTTCGGTTTTTAAAAAATTCGGTTAATTTTTTCGATTTTTCGGTTTTTTCGGTTTTAATTTTCAGCCCTAATGGGAAGGATAAAAAAAAAAAGAATGAGGGTGAGAGAGCTCCAATATGAGGGTGTGTTTTTTTTTTTTTTTTGGTGCAAAGAAAAAATAATAATTTTGTCCCATTTTTTTAATTATAAATATGTTAATTTACAATAATGCCCTCATTGTTTAGTCCTTGTGCAGCACACATGACCTTTTTCCATTAGAAGTTAGACGGAAGTTAGACGGAGGAGGCAAATTGACACATTTTGAAAGTTTAAAATTGGAGATGAGACGTTTTAAAATATAAGGATCCAAATGCAACAACACCTTAGGTAAATGGGATAAAAATAACATTTTTACTATAACTTACTTTCAAAACGACAAGCGACCACTTTGGTGTATGGTTGAAGCTCAAGCTATGATCTACTATAGACGTGACATTGTTTGTATGGATATTGATATAAAATAATAATAATTTAACCTCACTCATTTGCTATACGAGTACCCTTGTTTGGGGAGCACATTCTTCCTATTTTATTCCATTTAATTTCATTTTTTTCATTTTTTTTAAATTTTTATACAATTCCTCTCATTTCATTCCATTTTTAAAAAAAAAAAAATTTCAACTTGCCTAATCCTTATACAATATCCTTAAATCTCAACCATTTATACCACCTCAAAATTTACAAAGTCAAACCATTTCATAATAATTTCAAACTATTTTACAAACCATTCCAAACTATTCTAACCCATTTTGACTATTCCAAGAAAATAGAATGGAATGGATAAAATGAGTTTATCAAACAAGAGTAATTGCCTGACTCACTCTTTCTCGATAAGACTTAAATTCACATTTGAATATTTCTGTTACGGGAAAAAAATTTAAATTCAATTTTTTTTTGTTTTTAATAGTGTAATCAAATATAAAAAGAGATATTATTATATCTATATCATAATAATAAATAAATATTTACAAATTTAATTTGTTTATGATTTTATAAAATAAATATTTTGATGGGGCATATTACTCTGTTAAAAAAAACAAAAACAAAAACGAGTCCGCAAGAGTGTATTCGAAACCAAACGAGCTGTTGCAAGACCCAATTTTGACAAAACTAAATTTAATGACTTGTTTCAATGCGAAATGAGTTTTTAAGAATTATTATTGAACAAAATGACTTCTTAATAAGAGTTATTAAAATAAAATATGTGCTCCAATACTCGTTTATGATCAAAACAAGTTCATAAAGAATTGTTTCGAAGCTAAACGATATGTCTAAAGACTCGATTTTTCATTGACTTGTTTTAGTGTGAAATTAGTTTCTATGATTTATTATTGAAAAAAATGGGTTTTTTAAGAGCTGTTATAAAGAAATATGAGCTCCAATAATAATAATAATTATTATTATTTTTCGTCAAAACGAGTTTGCAAATGTTGTTTCAAAGCCAATTAAGCTGTTTAAAGACTCAATTTCGACAATATTAGTTTTAATGCCTTTGCGAGAAACGTTTTGTTAGTAGGTGTT
This sequence comes from Boehmeria nivea var. tenacissima, assembly GCA_018132145.1. Lineage (NCBI taxonomy): Eukaryota > Viridiplantae > Streptophyta > Magnoliopsida > Rosales > Urticaceae > Boehmeria > Boehmeria nivea. The sequence goes on from CM030882.1 coordinate 9,830,460, forward strand.
ATTTGTTAATGTCAGAAACACCAACAAAGAACACAATGTGATGCTAAAACGAGATAAACAACACAGGTTGCAGAATAATAAAATGACACGTGAGAATTGGTAACGCAGTTCGGCAATGCATACGTCTGCGGGGCCACGTCCAGTTAAAAAATCCACTAAAAAAACTTTAACCGAGGTCTCTTGGACTTATACAAGATTGGAATCTCTCCACTCTCTTCCGCCGTTACCCCTTTGACCTAGTGATCTACCATTGACGAGAGCCCCTTGTCCTTCACAGCACACTCCCATGTGACACCCAGTTTAATCAGTTTACAATCTTTAAACACCCATAAACGACACCCGCACACCCAATACACTCTTCTCTCACAAGAAGGAATACGTACAAAAACTCTCTCTCACTCTCTTTTATCTCAAACCCAGAAAGTACAGACTCTCAAAAATAAAAAATGAAAGAGATCATTGAAATGAGTCTTCAACGTAGAATAAAAGAGCCAAGACATGATGAAGACTTTCCATGAAAAACACACATTAATTATCCAATTAAATGTGTGTAATAATCTTCATTACTTCATGAAAAATTTCTTCATTAAGAGAGAGTATCAGCAATGAACGTGCATGAGCCGTATAGATAAACACCAAAAGCTTGGTCAACAATCTTCTAGAAACTTTCCTTTTTCATGCGCCAGGGTGTCTTAACCTGTCTTTGAGTAACACCCCCTAGAACACCAAAGCAGATTTTTCAGCAAAGTTGACCGAATTCAATCTCTCAACTTAATGACGAGAATCAACATACCAAATATAGAAAGATCAATGAGTAAAGAAGACAGCTCAAGCAAGCTCTCTCAAAATCAAAGCGAATTAATCAAGCAGATCCACACTTGCCGAATATAACCGATGTTGGAACACCAATAAAGAACATCTATCTGAAAATACTAATTTTATCAAAATACATGCCAACACCTAATTACACTAACAGCCTTGTTTGTTGGGCTTTATATATTCATACTAAACTAAGTGTGTACCCACATATGTGTATATGAGTTGTAAGAAAATGTTTAAAACTAAAAGTACCACATGAACAGTTTATGATCGAGAAAATGACTTTCATAAGCTCGCAACTTTTTTAGTGACTTTTGTGTAAATGCAAATCATGAGTGTGCCATTTGGCCACTTGGCACACTCATATCCACACACCGCGTGTGAGTGAACGCGACCTGCGTGCGCGCATAGCGATGTGAGACTTGTGTGTTTATAGTGAGGCAACTATAAAAGCGCTAGTAGTGCCATTTAGGCGCACTTGAGACAAGTGATTCGAACGAGAGTGTCGCGTGCGTGCCTTCAAGTGCAGATTGGCGGACGACAAATGTGTGTAAATAAAAACTTCAGCCACGAGCATATATAAATATCAAATATTATTAATAGTATATTATTCGCTGCTTCTAGCAACTTCTGTACTGTATTCTTCTTCTTTTTTTCCTCTCTTTTTTATAATTATGAAGAGAGTTAGAGGATCAAGCTCTACACAATTTCCATTAGCTGATGTGAAATAGGCCTGCAACCACAAATCCATAATACTTTTAATTCTTCTTCTTATTTAGAATTCAGTTTTCCTTATTAGTTATTTACTCTTTTTTATCATATATAAACAACAGAAATACGAGAAAATTTAATCTAATTGCCACTTTTTAAGTTCAAATGTCTAATATTCATGCCTCCAAGTTGTCTAATTGCACCTTTTTAATTAGTAAATTACTTTTTCGCCACTTATTTTGGTTTTTTCATTTGAGAAAAATAGACAATTATTTGTTAAAAATTAAAATCATGCTGCGGAAAAGTGGTACGTTTTTAAAAATTCTTAAACAAATTTAGATTTTTATTATTACTAGCATGATGTTTTCTTTAACTTTAAAATTTGAATACTCAAACTATTAACTCCAGTTCTCGTATATAAGTGATCAAACTCAATATATCTAGCAGATGTTTCTTATTTAATTTGTAAATTAATATAGAAAATAGACCTTTCTAACATATTTACTGAGTCTATAATGATTTTTTCAAGGGTTGTTCAGCTATATAGCCATTTTTCAGATTGGACTTTTAAATACTAGCTTATGTTTCCAAATATTCAAAAAGTAGCCATCAAAGCGCAAAAATAGTTTTGTTTGGACAGAGTTGCCCTTCGCACTTCTTCTTCCACGAAAAACCATCACTCTAATTTCACTTCCTCTCTTCTTCGAGAATGTCGATACAAATTGAAATTCTGACGATAAGTAGCTCCGACGATCCAACGATTTCAACATCCATGGTGGTTGATGAGTTTTTGGGATTTTCATGCCCAATAATTTTTTATTGCAAATCTGAGTTTGGTTTTTATTTGTATTTTATTTATTGAATCTGCTGGTGTGTGATTATATATTGTTCATTAATTGTTCGTATGTTTATTTCATATTTGGATTTAGGTGAGTTTGTGAATTATGGAGTATTATTTGTTGTTTTGTGTTCGTAATAATAGTGTAAGAAATTTCTAACGCTTTTTAGTAAGTGTAAAAAATTTCTTACATTACTAAGAATAAGTCGAAAGTATCAGAAATTTTTTACGATTACTAAAAACAATAAAAAATTTCTTACGTTGTTACTACGAAAACTAAACAACTAATATTATAAATATAAAAAAAAAATACGTCAAAACCACTTCATTCCAAAATAAAATAAATAAATAAAAGCGCATGATGATTGATTACAAGGATATTTGTTAAATAAAATCATATACAAAACAAAAAATAGAAAAACACGCCGTATAAAAAAAAAAAAGCAAAAACGAAAACGAAAAAATTATCAAAATACAAATCTGATTTGAAGACGAACAAAATAAGATGAAATCTCAGGACGAATCATGATTGAAGTTCGATTATGTATCAGCAACAGTGATTGCAACAAAAAATTAGAAAATCATACTAATAGCAAATTGTTTGGATGTCAAGGGTAAAATAATAAAATCAATTAGTTTAAACTAAATGACTAATTTCTTAATAAATTAAAACATGGCTCATCTTTTGAAATATATGCCAAAAAAAATCCAATTTTCAAATAATAATTTTAATATTTTTAATTTTAGCCAAAATTTTGCTAGGAACCACGCCCTAATTACTAATCCAAAAAAAAAGAAAAAAAAACCTAAAAATACTGTTCCCCACTAATCCAAATTTTCGGATCGGTCAACTATATATATGTAACACTTGATCAATGTAGAACAAAGTTTTATTTGCATCATATAAAATGGCCGTTACAAAGTTCCTAAATACATAATTAAACTCCAGTAAATAAAATAAAAACAAAAAACAAAGCAAAAAAACAAACCGAAAGCGAACAACACACGTATAGAAGAAAATTTATTATAACATATTAAGAACCCCATTTATAATTTTATTTTTCACGAGGTCCAATATATATATATATATATATATATATATATATATTATATAAACACACACACAAAAGCCCTAATTTGCATGGTGTGTGAACCTAACCCACTGGGACACGCTAGGAATGCCACCATTGACAACGGTGAGCATGTAATAGCCGGCGGGAGCGACGTTGGCGTGGGGCGGGGCCTCCAAGACGGCGCTGACCCACCCGTCGTCGCTCCGCCGCGTCGCCTTGGCCCTCAGCCGCAGCATCCGCTGGTTCATCGACATCGAGTGCGTGGTGAAGGGCGGCGCGTAGGCCGCGTACTCCACGTCCTCGCTCGGCCGCCGCCCCAGCCAGAACCGCACGCTGAAGTCCTCGCCGTATCTGACGCTTCCGTCGCCGCTGCCGCTGCCGTTGGTGTTTGTGGGGTGTACGGTCAGGTTGGTGGGCCTGTATTGGTGGTAGTGTGGGTCCATGTAGTGGGGGACGAAGGCTTGTAGCCTCATCTCGGTTGGGTACCTAACGTTGTGGAACCGGTACCTGTGGAATTAACCATGACAATAAATATTACAAGGTTTTTGAGAGATATTATGGGAAAAAAAAAAAAAAAAAAAACAATGAACTAATGTGCAACAAATCTTCATCTTTTCCTGTCTCTTTATTTGTAACTCAAATAAGATTTTAACAATAAAAATAATTATTATAAGATATAATAACTAGTCAATTGGTTAATTACTTGCTTATGCTTTTGATAATAAAGTTAATTACAATCAAAGCTACTACTATGTAAGTAATTAAATAGCTTGGTATTTTGTTATATTTTACAAAAGATTGAGTATTAATTTATATTAGGCGTTAAAGAGTATTCACTATAAATTTTTTTTTTTTTTTTTTAATAATGGTGTGACTCTTAATATAAGTGTTTGCATATGGACACCCTCATGCTGATCGTCAATTAACATGTATACATTTATCAAAATGGCCACAAGCATACGCTCATATATATATATATATATATATATTTATACATATAAATAAAAAGTAGAGAATAGTAATTGAGTAATTAGTAATTTCGTTAATTACTTGCACATATTTTTGGTAATTAAGTTAATTATTGTCGGCTATCACTATAAATAATTGAATCATTTTGAGTGTTTTATTATATTTTTTAAAAGATTGAGTATTAATTTAAATTAGGCTTTACAATTTGGGTATTAGCTATAATTTATATATACCTGTTGTGAGGGTTACTACCCCCAACGAGAACCCTGCCATCGCGCAAAAGCACGGCCGAGGAATGGTACATCCTCGGCACCGAAGTCTCGCTCAGCACAGAAAACCTCTTCCCACGAGCCTTGCTAGGGCTGTAGAGGTACGGCCGCCGCGATGCGTTCCTCGCGTTCTCCCACCCGGCGGCGCCGCGCTCGGCGCCGTTCACGATCAGCACCTCTCCGGTCGGGAGGATCACCATGTCCCCCATCACGCGCGGCCGCGGCATGCGCTCCATGCGCCACCGCGGCGCCTCCGTGGAGTTCGCGATCACCATGCGCCCGCACGTGCTGAGCGCCGCGGCGAACGAGCGGCCCCGCCGCGCCGCGCGGTAGGCGCCCGAGGAGGCGCCGCCGCAGATCATGACCTCCACGCGCTGGAAGTCGTTGGCGTGGTCCAGCGGGAGGATGACGGAGGAGCCCGTGCTCGGGTAGCTCCGCGAGCCGCGGCCCGGGATCCGGGGGAAGGTCCGGACCACACGGTTGCGCCGATAGTTGAAGAGGATTGAGTCCCGGTTGGCGAAGATGAACAAGTTGCCTATATATACATATAGTGTTGAAAAACATTATTATTAGTGGGTTTTTCTTTCTTTTTTCTTTTTATAGGTTCATGAGTCTATTTTGTATTTTACTAGGATAGAATATTTCTAAATATTTTTAGCGAGTAATATTAGATACCTTAGTAACTTAAATTAAATTAGAGAAATATCTCAGTTTATATAATAATAAAAATAAATACCCTAATTTTTGAAGTGATTGAGTAACTAGTAATTTCGGTAATTACTTGCACATGCTTTTGGTAACTAAGTTAATTATTACCATTATCACTATGTAAGTAATTAAATCACTTGAGTATTTTGTTATATTTTTCAAAAAATTAAGTATTAATTTAAATTATGTGTTAAAAATTGGCTATTCACTGTAGTTTCTCAATTATTAATTCTTTATAGTTTATATAATAAAACAAGACCTTCATTTTCATATAATAAAACAAGTTTTCTAGATCCGACCATTTTAAGAAAGAACGTAAATCTTGAGAAAATGTGAAGCTATCATTTCTCAATGAAAAATATGTGATATGTATATTAGTTAAAAATCTAATATTACATCATCAAAAAACAAATCTATTATTACACATGTACTTGTATAATTAAGTAGACGGATGAAACATATATAGATATCAAATACGTGTTACTTTTGTTATCGATTCTTCTAATTATGCTTTTCGTTAAGCCAAAAGTGATTTCTTTCACCCCAATTCTCACTTCAAGCTAGTACTTATTTCTCGTGGTCATCATCAGTATGTGCGTAACCTACAAGTGCAATTAATTTGTACTTTGTAGTACTGTGGTGTGTATGAAAATATTGTGATTGGTGCTAATAATTATCAAACATACGTAACCTAATATTTATTTCCGATAAATCCATGCATGCATGCATGACTAACAAATTAATTAAAGTTACCAAACTCAACAAATATATATTTTATAATAATAAATCATTAGTATATATTACCGTCGGAAGAAAGGTGGAGAAAGGGATATAGGTTGTTCCCGGAGGAGTCTCTCTCGTAAGTGCTCCGAAGAAGAGGAAGATTGAAAGCCCTCTCATTGTGACTCCTTTTGGGCACAAACTCATAGCTGAAAACCCTCCTCCCTCCCACCACCATCACCCTGTCCTCCCTCTCCGGCAGCGCCACCGCCGACGCGTACCACCGCTCCGCCGCCAGCCTCCCCTCCGCCTGCCGCCACTCGCACGCGCCGCCCCACCTGCACGGCCGGAAGTACCGCACCCGCCTCGCCCCCGCGCCGTTGCCGCCCGCCTGCAGCAGCGTGCCGTTGCCGAGGAACGCGCCCGCGGAGCACCACGGGTCCGACTCCAGCCGCAGCGCCCGCAGCCCGTTCCCCGCCACGTCGTACTCCACCGAGTGCGCGAAGCAGTCGCCGTCCGTGGAGTCCGCAGAGCAGGGCCGCCCACGCCCCCCGAAGCGGCGGCGCAGGCGGTACCGCGACGGCCCCGCCCCCGTCTGGTCGAAGATCACAACGGTGTCGCGGTGCGTCACCGCCATGTGCATCGCCACCACGCCGACATTCTCCATCAGAAGCTCCCACCGGCCTTGCCTGTGGTTGACATGGCTGGGGCTTTGCTCCTCTGTGGTGGGATTTTCGACGGCGTTGATATGTCCAACAAGGTAAATATTGATCACGAATATGGTTACTTTGATAATGCCAAGTAAGTGTTTTGTGTGATAGGCCATGTTAGAGGGTGATGTGTTTTGATGTGTTGACGAGTGAATAAGTTTGTGTGGAAGTGAATATTGAAGAAGGATTTATATAAGGATTATATAGAGGTTTTTTTTTTTGGTTTGGTTTGGGCTTACTTTTACTAGCGACTAGCGAGTGACTGTGAGTGAAGAGCATTCAAGAAGTGAGATTGTTTGCTCAAATATAGCCGGTTCACAAAAGAGTGGTGTGATTTCTTGGAACTAATGAATTGGAGGGGTTTTAGCAAAGTAAGATAAATAAATGAATAAACAATGAATTGGAATTTGGATGGGTTTTTTGAGGATAAAGGAGTGGATTTAGAAGCTGGATTTTGGTGAGAGAACTTGGCTGGTTTTGTGCTAAGAAATCTCTAGGAACAGAGTTTGTGGAGGATGAGTCTTTGGATGACAGCACAATATAGGCTAATTTGGAGATAGGCACTCGTATTAACTAAAACATTGGGTTCACGTTTATGCAATGGTGATTAATATATGAGTGAAAAAATCCGTTGTGTCCCATTTGACTGTTTTCACACCATTTTAATTATTTACAGGAGTATTTAAAAAAAAAATCTTTTTGTAATGTTTTACTTCAATATAGGATAATAATTATTTTAGATTCGTTACACCAGCTTCATACATTGTTACATCTTTTTTTATATAATGTTATGTGATGTATTGATGTAATCAGTTTGCGTTTGTGATTAAAAATAACAGTCATGGGTCATGAGACAACTAAATGAATAGCAGAATTCACTTTAATTTATGAACCAAGTACAGAGCAAAAGGGCAAAATAATAATAATAATAATAATAATATGCAATATGCATATCACATAGAAACCAAATTATGATATAATCTAAAAGTTTGTGATGTACAAGTTGAAGCAAAAGAAAGGTTGGTCTAAAAACCAAAAGTTTATTCTTTTTAACCCTTAGGGTTTATTCTTTTCACTAAAATGCCCCTCTCTCTAGTTTTTCAAACAATTTCTATGATTAGAAAATATAAAAGGTATAAAATTTATCGAAAATCCGACCAACTTTTTGTTCTGCGGATGATTTTACAGTGAAAACACATAAGATTCAAAGGTAGGGAGGGCTTCAAAAATTATCAATTTTCGTTTAATGTATATTATGTTAATAAGATTGGAGGAGTTTTGAATCTGAAGTTCAAGTCCGGGATTTTCATGTTTAAAAACGTAAATTGAAGACGAAGGTAAAACAAATTTGACTGTTTGACTGCTCATTGCCATTCAATATACTCGGGAAATCAACAACTGGTCAAGCAACTTGACTAGCAGTGGAAATGATTTTGAATTAAAAGACAACTGGTTAAGTAAAATGTATTTTGTTAAAACTGCTCGCGTCCAAGCGTATTGAGTCAAAGACCTATATACTATTGGAGAAATTTCTTGCATGTTTGATAATATTTTGTGCTATTTTGTTTTCAAAATTTTTAAAAACACAAAACATGTGTGGTAATCACTATTTATTACTTATTTTTAAAAACGAAAAACACAAAATGATAGTTTATACCTCATAAAGAGGGAGTGAAAAGTTAAAAAACGTAAAGATAGAGTGTGGTGAGAGTGTAGAATTGAGAAAACACTCAAAAAAGTTCTTAAGATTTGATATTTCTGTTTACAAAAATTTTAAAAACAAGAATTTTCTGTTTCCACTATTTTTGGAAATATGTTTCCAATTTAAAAAAATAAAAAACGAAAATAGTTTTACTAAACGCATTTTTAAAAATAAAATTGCACTTTTCTATTAAAACAAAAAAAAAAACAAAAAATGAAAATACTACCAAACACACCCTTAATTTCTACCCTACTACTCCTATTACTCTACTATAAGCATTTAATTTTTATCCTCTAGGGTAGAAATTAAACGACCATGCGTGGAAAATAATAGAGCATTCTTCAAATTATCTCCAACTCTCTTGAGTTAAGGGACTGAGCTGTGGATGGCGAGCCAGATCGTCTATCCCCTTTGCTATCTTATTCTCTATCATTCCCAATAACAATATAACAAATCATCAAAATATTTTTTAAAAAATATAAAAGTATTAATCATACGTATAGAATTTAAAATAAACTATTAAAGAAATAGAGAACGGAATAGAAGAAAGGAACCAAGAAGCTATAAATTCTTGGGTGGCTGGGTAATGTGGTAGTAAAATGGGCTGATCTGGCCCTGGGCAACGAGGCCCAGCCCACAAATCAAGAGAGCTTGGGCCAGCCTGTCTCATTTACGCAGGCCATACTAGATTGGGGCATCGAGGGATTTTGAGAAATGTCACAAAGCATAGAGTGAAAACAAAATAAGCACACCACTTGAGACATATATTATTAAATGGCATCAAAGATGACTTTATTTTGAAATTCTCCTTAGGCGGAGGCGGGCATTCTGGCACGCACGAACAAATACATTCAATTTGACATAAATATAAACTGGTAGAATTGTTTTGAATTTCACTTGATTTTGTGAAAATTACAAGTCCGACACAGTGCACATTGTCACGTAGAGCGATAAGTAACAATGTTAAATTATTGTCTTAATGGAGCAACTGGTATCACATTATAGTATGACATATGAAATATAAGAAAATAACACACTGAAATTCAACTTAAAGAAACATCATACAAATTTCATAACCCAAAGAATAAACACAAGAAAAGGTAATAATGTTTTGTATGGATTGACAAATGACAATAGCTAGAGATATTTACAAGGCAAAAAACCGAATCGCCCTTCTCTATCAATTTCAGGATTTGTAACACCAAATCCGCTCAGTTAGAGACCAAAGATTGCTCTTAATTGTGCGCGCGAGTCGCGTAGAAAGCAGAGTCTTCAACACCGTTAATAAAGCTTTATTCTTGTCTGGATACTGCTTCGGCAAATCGGGCATAGTTCGAGATCTTGCCCGCACTCGCAACACGTCTGCGAAACCAAATGGGAACCAATAGATTTTTATATCCATCCGTTCATACAATACTGCACCGTTTAAGTATATCTATAGATAAGACGCTCACCTGATGACCGCAACCGAATGCCATATCCTTTGGATTAGTAATGCAAATGACACAAAGCTGCGACAAAAAAAGAAAAAAAAAATGAACATGTTCAGCATCCGATGATGGCGTTACACGACAAAAATAGACATGTTTATGAAGATTAGAATATTACGTACGTGATTTTCGGAATTAGCGTTAGAGTAAGTATTGCTAGCAGGAGCCGGCCTGCTAATTCCAGCACCGTGCCTTCCAGCAGAAGGCGCAGTAGGGCGATAACTGGTCGATTGAGAAGGCTTCAAGTTGCGGAATGAGGACGACCCATACTGTGGAGGGGGAAGAGGTACCCGGTCGATAGCTTTTCCTCTACTAACACTGCTCAAGCAATGTCAAAAAAGATTGTTCGCAAATGAGACTTTTCGCTCAGACTGAAGTGGAAAATACAAAATGGGAATTACGCTGACAGATTGATGGTTACCCCAATATATTAAGCTCGATCGTTGCTTTGTACTGGGATGGTATCTCCATCAAGGCTGAGAGAGCAAACTCAGTTTCTTTTCTGGATATGTCCATATTCTTTGACATTATTTCTGTGAAATTCACAAACTATGGAACACAAAAGAGAAAACAGAATTTGTCAAGATAAGTGAAATGGTTTATATCGATTAGACAACAAAACAGAAGTACTTGCCTGGAAGTTATCGAATGCCCGAGCTGGGATGTTGTCGTCAAATTCTCGCATCATGTCCCATGGTCCATCTCCAACCCCGACGAGTATGATCGACAATGGGTACTGACTGCAATTAACTAGCATATTAAGAAGCTCCTTGGCATAAGAAAGGAGTAGCAAAACTAAAAATGAAGCACAACTACCTTGCCTTTACAATTGCGTCTACAGTTTTCTTTTCCTGTGGGCTTAGTTGGCCTCGTTCAGTGTCTATACTTCTAGTCACCTGTAGAGTCAATAATTTTAATTGGTAAAACTCGAAAGAAATATAAATTGGCGCCACAAAGCCATGTGCTGTAGCACATATAGATACATGCTATCAAACTTGCTTTTTTCTCATGAGAAACACAGATTTGAGAAAATAAAGCATAATACAAAAATAGAGCTTTTAAGTAACAGCTATATATCTTAGTCTTCTAATCTATTAACAGCTAGTTGGCGTCCGTTCACACTTTCCATGTCTCATGGATGCACCAATAAAAAGAACAAAGCCACAATTCTGTGTTAGTTTCCGGTCAAAAGGAATACCTGTCCATCAGCTATTATCACTAGAACATGGTATTGTCCGCCACTTTGCTCAACAACAGTGATTCCCATCTCGATCATTGGACCAAATGAAGTTGGCCCTGTGACCCAACAAAGCAGCATAGGTGACGAAGAAAATAACCAAACAAGAAAAGGAAAAAACAAGAAGGAACAGTGGGTCAAATGCTAACCAGCAAGTCGTAGTCGAGGGACTAATTCTCTATACCGTGTCAATACTTCTTCAAATCCGTTGCAAAATGACTCATCCGTGTTGAAACTGAAAACTTCCTGGTCATGGGTTGACGCTGCCAATGTAAAGGACCAAATTTATTTCAGTATTGAACGAATAACTTAAAAGTCGAAACTGCAACATCATTTAGTTAGAAATACCATCTCCAAATCCATAGCAGGGAATCAAGTTATCTTCATCAAAGGAGGATAACGTTTTCCCAATAATCGATATTGCTTGTTCGTAGGGATTTTGCTCTTCTCCAATGTGATGCAAGCTTTTTCTATGGAATGACCTCGCACCTGGTACAAGAAGTTAATCATCTTTGTTAAAGATTGTGAAAAAAGAAAAAAAAAAATTAGCACCTCCCACCGACATAGATGAGGCCACACCTGTCCACTCATTGCTCTTTGTGAAATCAATACCAACTATAAGATTGGAAGACTCCAAGCCAGCGAGTGCCAACGCTTCAGTGACCTACGGAGATAGACATGAATTATTGAAAAGTATAATAACCATTATAGAGTCATCAGTAAGTTAAATAACGATTATAGACAGAATAGTTTGAAGAAACTCATTCTTCTAGCTAGAACCATAAATTTTCATTAAGAACAAAAATATTCAAGAAAACCACACTCCATATTTTTATAATGCACTGTACAGGTCAACCGATCCGAGCATGAGAATATAGCCACAAATACTAAATTCCTTGAATAATTCAAAAGTGTGAGTTATAACACATAAATCAAAATCCATCATACACAGAATATACTGAACTCTCTACGATATGAAGTTCCTTCTCAACCAAAGGGCATATAGATACAAAATACTAGAATCCCGAGATTCCCCGCCATCCTTACCTGCTCAAGGCTCTTGTAATCATCACCTATTTTCGAGAACTTCCTCTCCACTCTCCGGTTTTGTTCCGGCGCTCGACCTCCACTGTAGCTTTGGGATTGGTACGAGCTAGAGTAATGGTTATGGCCGTAGTCATAGCTTGTCTGAGCATAAGGCGCCTGCGGATAGCTCGGGTGATGACTCGAAGAGTACGACCCGTAAGAAGGGTGCCCTGGACTATCCCGTTTCGAAAGCCTTCCACCCATTAATTCTAATTCCAACAGCAACTCTGCAACATCCAAGAAATTTCAACTTATACCAAGTGACCCGACAAGTTTTTCAGCCCGGATGACCATATATAATAAAACCACCAAAACTTTGAGCACTTAAAAGCAAAGTCAACAGCTTGAGATATTTCGCTAGTAATTACCTAAATTACTTAAATGAGTAGACAAAATAGAATGATGAAGTCTTCATTCTGTGATTTGTTATTAAATATTGAGACACATAGGAATTACTTGAATATTAATTTGACAACTGGTTTAAGTTACATCGATACGATCACAATATGTCATCCTAGATTCGATATGGGCAAGGTAAACATGTGGAGTTAGTCAATCCAATAAGAATTGCACAGAAAAATAAAATATTATATGAACCGAGTCAAATAAACCCCAAAGCAAAATGTTGGAGATAGAAGAATATTCACTGTTATCGGCTGGCATTGAAACGAATCTTTTTTTTTTTCTTTAATATAATTTTAACTACGAATATGAATTCTTGGAATGGCATTATAGAAAAATAAATAACCCCTTTTGAAGATCTAATATAGTGCTTCAAAACCCAATCCCAATATCCCCAACCCAGGAGCAGAAATTACGAAAATTAGCCATACCTCACACTCCAAAATCCTTTCTTTAATTGAAAACTGACAGACCCATGAAAGATAATGCAAATTAAGCAATAAAAAATATCTTCAAAAAAAAAAAAACAAAAAGCCTGGTACCTTTCAAGAAAGAGATAAGTATGTGAAAATTTGCGTAGAATCAGTGAGAAAGTGAATTTGAGTCAGCTGATAGAGAAGAGCCGTAGACTTGAGAAATAGAAATGTAAAGCAAAGCAAGTGAAAAGCAAATCGGTAGATGGGAAAAAGTCTGTGCTTTGGCGTATGTTTGGTCACTTGGTTTCTTTCCGAGAAGTTTCTCACATGATAATAGTAGTATTTATTATTATTGTTATAAAATGGAAAAGAAAAAAAATAGTACAATTATTGGTTATTCCTGCTTTTTGACATCAGTTACCCCCGTTTGCTCCAATTATTTTACCCATTTCGTTCCATTCTATTTTTTTATTTTTTTCAATCCTCTAAATTATTTTATTCCATTCTAATTTTTTTAATCATTTTTTTCAATTTTTCAAATTCATATATAATATCTTTAAATCTCAACCATTTATACCACCTCAAAATTTATAAAATCAAATCATTTTTTAAATCATTTGGAATAATAAAAAATGATTGGAATGATTTCCCCAAATACTATGTTAAACTTTTCTTTCTATCTTTTTGAAAAAAAAAACACCTTTTCTTTCTCTCTTTTTTGTAATTTTTTTTTGCACTTTTTAGTTAATTATCAGGTAGTGACATCCGCCCACCTTGAACTTTAGTTTTTTATTTTTTATTTTTATGTTCGCGAGATTAGGTTTGGGTGCATTGTATGGATTCATTATAAGAAATATATCATAAATATTCAATGAGTTGTTCTAAAATATGAGGATTGTACTTTGATTTTTTTTTTTAATAACTTTGAATGTTTGTTTAACTGGATCACAAAAATGTCTTCACGTTATCAATTCACGTCCAAATTATCCTTCGAATTTTCAAATTATAACAAAAAAATCATTTGTAATAAAATTTTGATTTTTTTTTTCCAAAAATTAACTTTATTATATTTATAAGGAAAAATACCATAAATGACCCATGGATTTTTGGATAATACCACGACCCCTCCTTTAGTTTGCTATAATTCCAAAATCACCCTTAAGTTTTTAATTTTGGTTCAATTTTCACCCCTCCGTTGACTGAGTGTTGAAAAAATTGAGAATTTTTTTTTTATAATTTCACAAATACCCTTATTGTCATGTCATTTATCTGGTATTAGAATGGCCAAATCAGCTATTCTAGTTTAACAATAACACAATCCCTAAAGCCTAAAACCAAACAAAAAAACTCAAAAAACAAACCAAAAACTAAAAATAAAAACAAACAAACAAAAAAACAAAACTTAAGGTCACGAGGTCGGGAGATCGGGGGTCGTGGGGTGGAGGCGGGGCGGGGGACGGGATTCGAGGGCGTGGGTCGTGGGGCGGAGGTTGGGAGATCAGGATTGTGGGGAGGCGAGGTTTGGGGTTGGAGGTGGAGGCGGAGGCGGGAGGCGGGATTCGGGGGATGAGGCGGAGGCAGGGTTTAGAGGTCGAGTGGCAGAGGCGAGGGTCGGGAGACGGAGGTCGGGAGATCGGGGGGGTCGTGGGGTGGAGGCAAGAGGCGGGTTTCAGGGTTCTAGGGTAGAGGCGGAGGTCAGGGTTCGGGCGCGAAGGCGGAGGCGGGAGGTGGGGGTCGGGGGTGGGGGCGGGTATTTGGAGGTCGAGGTCACCCGGAGGTGGGTTTTGGTTGTCGGGGTCGTGCGGAGGCAAGGGCTTCGTCGGTGAGGTTGGGGTTTGTCGGTTGAGGTTGGGGGTTTCGTCGGTCGGGGGCTGCGGTTTAGGTTTTCGATTTTTATTTTTTATTTTTGAATCTATTGAAATCAATACAATCATTGCGTATTGTTTTGTTACAAGAATAAAAAGATATGCTAATGAGTTTATTGATATTAAGCAAAAACGACGTAGTTTTGTGTAAGCTAGGGTATTATTGACATTTTGCATTATTTTTCAACACTTAGTCAATGGAAGGGTTAAATTAATTGAACCGACATTCAAAATTTAAGGTTGATTTTGAAATTATAGTAAACTGAAGGAGTGGATCGTGGTATTACCCAAAAACCTAGGGGCCATTTATGGTATTTTCCCTATTTATAAACACTACCAAATTTAACAGGTAAAAAAAATGTTTTGAAAAACGAAGTCTAGAAAATAATAATATTCGTGTCTTTGTTATATTTTGCTAAATACAAAATATAATTGTCTCATTTAGTGAAACTTCAGATAAACAAGTTGTTTGGTAAATGATAAAAGTGTTATTTAAAAAACTATTGAATAAAAATATTGTAAAAAAGTTAGTCCGAAACCAAAAAAAAAAACAAAAAAACAAAAACAAAAAAACAAAACAAAATTTGATAACGTGGAATAGTTTTATCATGATTTGATGACTTGAGGGATATATTTTGGACGTGATTTAGTAAACTAAGAGATTTTTTTTTTTTTTTTTTTTTTGCTGAGAAAACTGAGAGAATATTTGTGATACACCTAAAAACTTGAGGTATAGTCGTGATATTTTTTGTGGAAAAAAAAAAAAGATATTTATGAGACTTTCCCTTTGTTATATTGTAATAGATGATATAATATTATATTTCATATGTTGCATTATCGTATATTGCATAAAATACAAATTTAATACAATGCAAATTGTAGAACTCTTTCAAAATCAATTGGACAATTCCAGATTTTCTGAGGACAAATTTCATCATGAAATTGAAGTCATGCGAAGTCAGATTCGGCTTTCTCGTTGTTCAATCTCATTTCCTAAAGAAAAATCGAGACTTAGCTGGCCTAATAATTGTGATGGAAATACGACGTTCTTCAATAAGATTGTTAAATTGAGGCGTGCCAATAAAAAAGATTGTTATATATGATTAATGGTATAATTACGAGAAACAGATGCAGAATAATCCATATCCGTTTTCGTATTTCAGCGATATGGATTTCCATATCCATAAAAAAAGGATACATATAATCTGTTTCCATTCTAAAACGAGTTTGATACGGATTCTGTATAGGATATGAAAATTCGTATCAGTTTCCTTAAAAAAAAAATCAACAGATGTTAAAATTTTTAAAAAACAAATAAATAAACAAATCGATCGTTTGTAAACGGTCGGATTTATAAAAAAAAAAATCCAAAAAAAAGTCGTTTAATGACGGCTCTTTCAAACCCCCAGATTTAAAAAAAAAAAATTCGAAAAAGAGTGGTTAACAACGGCTCTTTCAAACCCCCCAGCACGTCCACCCCCCACACTTCCTCTCTTTCCCACCTCTCTCTTTCTCAATCTCTCTATCTCTCAAAGTCTTATACTCCGTCAAACTCCACTAATCTCTCAATTATAAAATTATTATTAGTTATTAAATTAATTAAATAAATTTTATTAATTCTTGTTATTAGAAGCTATTTGGTATAATAAAACACATAATATTTTAGTATAATATTTGGTAATTTTTTATTTATTATTTTAATATGTCGGATCACCAACATCTAGAGGTTGTCAAGTTCGCTTTGATCCGAATTGGATTCAAAGCCTAACTTTTACGAGTGAAGGTGTCCGAGCATGTCAGAATTGGCTCGCCTTATAGTGCAGCCTCTGGAGACCAATTCTTTTGAGCAAGACTCACAAGCTCCCGAGGATGAGCAAGCAGGGGTGGATGCGGAGAAAGTAGGGGCAGAAGCTGAACAAGTAGAGGCAGAGGCGGAGGCGGAGGCTTCTCCGGCCGAGGAAAGGCAAGCACTACCAAGGCGAAAGAAGTTGACGTCTATTGTTTGGCAAGATTTTCATCATTCTTACCAAACCATAGATGATGGGAGATGCATCGTCATCAGGTGGGACGATGCATTTGAAGAATCACGCAGCGATTTGAAAAGCATGCCAAGCAAGTATGGGACAATCGTCTGCGGGAGAAAACCTCCTCGATGCCCAACCGGAGGCCCATGTAAGTACCTATAACCCATTAGTTGCATATGAGGCCCTAGCTAAGTTTATTTATCATGCAGGCCTCGAGCATTTAGCATAGGTGAACATGCATGTCATAGGAGGCCCATGTAAGTACCTATAACCCAATTAGCATAGGTGAGCATCCAGGTTTCGAGCAATACATAGGAGACTTTCGCACCTCAATTCCAATATGTTTCTAGGACAACCACTAGAAATGAAATTGCAACATATGTCAATAGAAGAAGACAAGCAATAATAGAAGAGTTAAACAAAGACACGTTCAATGTCGCCCTTACCTCTGACATATGGAGTGGACGGACGAAGGAGGACTATCTTAGTATTGCTATTCATTATATTGATTTAGATTGGACACTTCAAAAAAGAATTATAGGATTTAGACTAATAGACACTTCACATACTTTGACCGCTATTTGCGAGTGTATATTGAATGTGTAGTGTTGATAGATTTTGACCTCAACAACCGTGTTATCGCGGTAACATTAAATAATGCGGTCACGAATAACCTTGCCATAGGGTTTTTGAGGCCGTTGGTGAAAGAGTATCACGATGAACTTTTTCACCAACATTGTGCATGTCATATCATTAACCAGATTGTAAAATTAGGTATGAAATTGGTTAAGGGGCCAATTTCAAAAAGTAGAGATGCAATTGAGTTTTTAAATGCTAAAAACTCATGTATTCAATGTTGGGTGTAGACGTGCAAGCATATGTGTTCCGACACACCAACTGTAGGTTGATGTTGAAACACGCTGGAACTCAACGCCTAATATTTAATGCTTGATAAAGTCATTAGATACAAGGCATTGTTCACTATGTGGATCAACAATCAACTCAAAATGGAGTTTTAACAGAGGAAGATTGGACCACCGCAAAAATTATGAATACCTTTCTTCATACTTTTTATATAGAAATTATTTCTGTATCCGCTATTTATACACCTATTAGTAACTTAGCTTTGCATTTCATTTGTTCAATTGCAACTTGTTTCAGAGAATATAGGCATCATGAATTATTAAAGCCAGTGGTAGAGAAGACGGAAGCAAAATTCAACAAGTATTGGTCAACAATACCATACTTGTACACTTTTGCTTTTATCTTGGGCCTAGCTTGTTTGACATATTAACATTGATAGGTGGCAATATGGGTAGGAACTATATAGAGACTTGTTATCACGATGCTCATTCGCGTTCATGATGTTTACAGGTCTTACAAAGACAAGTTTCAATATGAGGAAACGCAGGCCCCCAATGTCTATACAGGACCGCTAGAGTCACCAGTGAAGAGGATGTATGCTCAAATGGCGAGTATTAGGAGCAGCTTGTCTAGTGGCTAATCATCAACCCACGATGCAAGTCCGAGCTCACAAAGCACTAAAGTCACGAAATACCTGATAACAACTTGGGTGCAGTTATCTTACACAAGCTTTGATGTCCTCAAGTGGTAGATTGATAACTCTAACACCTTCCCAATTCTGTAGTGTTTTGCTTGGGACGTGCTTAGCGTTCCTCAAGTGGTAGCATTCCTTAAGCTGTTATCAGGTATTGCCCGAGACGTGGTTAGCATTCATCATCAACCCACTATGCAAGTCCGAGCTCACAAAGCAATAAAGTCACGAAATACCTTATAACAACTTGGTGCAGTTGTCTTACACAAGCTTTGATGTCCTCAAGTGGTAGATGGATAACTCTGACACTTACCCAATTCTGTAGTGTTTTGCCCGGGACGTGCTTAGCGTTCTGGTATCCACGATCTCCTCAGAAGCAGCATTCAGCTCCAGTAGACAGATTCTCGACGGCCGGCGCATGTCTCTTTCATTGGACATGATCGAGATATTGACAATTGTACGAGATTGGAGCAGGCTGAACGATTAGCTCAAGAATCGGCAGGGAACTCTAACGAACTCGCTGACTTATTTCCTAGCTTATATGTAAATTAGCTTATATGTAAATGATGATGGTTAGTCGAGCCGTCGTTGAAACTTTATTCAAATATATAATTCTGTATCATTTTATAAATGAAATTGAGGTATTTTTTCCATAATTTTTTCAACAATGTATCTATTTTATTAATTATTTAAAACATATTTAACTCCTAAATTTGAATTACAAACTTTAATAACTTAAATTATATGAACTTATAGAGTTAAAAACTATATAAAACTAATTATACATAAAATAAATTTTAAAAAATTAAAAAACGTAAAATGTAAAAATCGAAAAACGATATCCATTTTGGAAAACGCATTTCACAAAATCCATATCTGTTTTTTTGTGCAAGGGATTGAATCCCGGATCCAGATTACCTTTTCTGCAGCTCTATATATGATGATTATTAATGGTCAACAAGTGATGGATCATGAATTAATCGAGAATCATATATTCCAATATTTGCAGTATCTCTTTTCTAAGAAATCTTTTCGAAAACAGTTACCGACAATTACCATTTTGTTTTGTTTTGTTTTTATTTGAAAACTATATTAAAATTACAAAATAAATTAAAAAAATATATAAGATCTGGAAAATAATAATAAAATAATATTAACGGTTACGGTTTAACCGTTAAAAAAAATTAATGGTTACCATTACAAAAAATTAACGGTTAACCGTTATCGTTCGGTTAAACCGTAATCATTAACCGTAAAAAAACGATAATGGTAACGGTAACGGTAACAAGTAACGGGGTAACGGTAACAGCAACGGTTACGGTTTTGACATATGATGAGTGGCACGCCTCATGCATTCACTAATTTCTCTTTCATAGTTGTAGTGTTGTAAATTTCATGTGAATTTCTCACTGTACAGAAATTCATTAGAGAGTGATACATAGAAATATCATTCAACCTTTTCTAATTCATCTCTTTTTTTTTTCTTTTAGTTTTGTTTGTTATACTGATTTGAACATTTGGATAAATACTATATGAGCTTGTCATTTTCCGATGCCGTCATATTCATTTGAAGAATCAATTATTGGGTTCTCATCTGTTCATTTTACAAAATAATAAATTAAATGTTATATTGCGTAGTGGGATAATAGCTTGTACATGATTCTGAAAAGTGTTGCTTAATATAATATTTTTTTTTCTTCTCCTTTTATTTATTTTTTCTTTGTTATAATATTGATGAATATTAAATGTTTGATGACTTCTTCCATGGACTTTTCCTTCATGATTTGTCAATAGTGCAATTTCGTGCCAATTTACAAAGCAATCTATAAAACCCAATCGAAAAAGCAGCAGGAAATAAAGGACCCAGAAGACAAAAACAATAAGTCCCACTGCGCATGCTTCATCCCCTCTCAGATCGTTAAATCTGACAATGCGAATGACTGTAATTTTTTTTTTTTTTTTTCAAACAGCGAATGATTGTATTGATAATAGATGTTACTGAAGAGATAGTGACCGCTAACTTGGTATGCAATGAGAGTTTTAGGAAGGGGGATTTAAATAAATATTTTTTTGGCACATTAATTCTTGAGAATTTTAAGAAAAGCCACTTTTTAGAAAATAATTTTAAAAAATAGTCACAGTTTTAAATTTTAAGTGTAATTTTGTTATTGTAAATTTTTTTTTACATGTGTAAGAAATTTTTTATGGCTAGTTTTTAAATTTTTTGAAACTGTGACTATATATTTTTTATAAACATATAATTCATAATATGTATTTATCTAACTGATTCTTTATTTTTTAATTTAAGTCTGAACTTTTAAATTATAAATATAGAGTATAAATAAAGAGATCACATCACTTGAGACTTAAATTATTAAGTGACACTTAAAATATATATATATTTTTTGCAATTCTCTTTATTTTTTTAAAAAAAATAAAAATAAATTTTACTGGTTGTTAAATTTTGGATTATTTTTTAAGATATGTACTTTTTTTAGGAGACTCTTATTAGTGTTGTTATAGTTTGTTTACTTTACACTATGTTTGATAAGAGAAAAATAAAATTGGATGGAAAAAAAATAATATGAGATGATCAAAAGTAAGAAGAAAAAGAAAGAAAAAAAAAACATATATATAAGCCAATTTTGTAGTACTACATACCAATCGGTGCTCCACCGATCACATGAATATGAGAGATGTAAAAATATCATTACTACAAGTAGTTTTGATATCATTACTGTTGGTGTGGAATTTGAACCAACGACCTCTAGGATGTGATGCGACAATGAAAAGAGTAAAATTACTGGAAAGAGGAAAAGACGGGAAGTTTGAAGTGGTTCGGCCCTCCATCGGAGTAATAGCGTACGTCCACTGTATCTTTTTTATTTCTCCTTCTCTCCTTTGTTCTTTTTCACCCCCTCTCCTCTTGTAGACCGAAGAGGGCGGCTACAGTGAGAAAGAAACAAAATATCCTATCCCATAATTCACGGGTTTGGTTTACCTAATAAAGTTGCACATCTGTTAGGTGCAATTATCCTGAATCTTGCAGGATAAAGCTGCAGTTACAGTAAATCCCTTGCTCGGGGTTAAAAAGGCAGGAAAACAATTAAGACCTAAGCTACCGCGAGCAGACTTTCTCTTTGACCGGTGGTCACAAGCCTTGCGGGCCGAGTCCCTCGTCTTGAGTGGTCCTTCCTCTCTGCGGTTAGCTTTGCGGGGGTGGATCACCATCGAGGATCTTTAGTCTTTTTGTCCGCCAATCCCTCTTCGAAGGTCTTGCCACGAACTTGGCACTACCTTCGGTGGTGCTTTCTGTTTATCTTCGAGGGTGCAGGATCGAGGATCATCTTCGACAATCTTCGTCCGTTTTTCATCTGGGAGAAGCTCCTGTGATGACGTGGCATTGCTTTGCTGCTGGAATTGGAGGCTTGTGTCATCATTAAATGTGCCTCGGAGACTCTGCTCCCGAAACCACATTCGCTGACGAATAATCACTGACAACAATTACTACATACATTTTTAATATTACATTGGCACACCACTAAATAGAGCATTGCAGAAAGGCCTATATATATATATATTACTTTTGATGTTTGATATAGTAGAAGGGAAAAAAATTTTTGATTTACATATTTATCATTTTATCTATTTATTTTATTTTTTGATAATTAAAAAATTAAAATAAACAAAAGAATAATTTGCTTTTGATTATTTTGATAAAAGAAACTTATCAAATCTGACCACATATTAGGTGACCACGGTGACACTATCAGCTATCACACTGTAGTCGCTGGTGTGTTAGTATCAATGACTAACTATCTGCCACTTAAGTAATCTCCGTAGTGATTGCAGCAACTTTTGGCGATCATTTTTGTGTGGTCGTTGAAATCTTATTTCTTGTACCTTGTCTATATTATATATGACACAAATATTTTACTCCTCAATCAACAAGATAATTTTTTAATCATTAATCAATGTACTTTTTGAAGATCTACTATTACTTCGAAACCAAATTATATATTACTAATTAAAAACTACGTGAATTTTTAACTTTTGCTAATATTTTCACCAGTATCGATAATATTTTCAATTTTTCTACAAATATTAATTACCAATATTTTTATCATTAATGAGTTTTTTTTTTTCCTCGTGCATGCAAGAGGAATATAGGATGTGAGGTTTCACCTATAAGCAAGTGTTGCCAAACTATCTAGAATCCTCATCCACTAATTTTGACAATCTGTGAAGAAGGAGGCCTTAGTTGCTAACCTATCTACAATAGAATTCCCTATTCTGAAAATGTGCAAAACTATTATATACTAAAATTTATAAACATTTTATACTACTGCAAACAAACAAATAAAGAGATAACTTTTCAATTGAGGGACCATCGATGCAAGTTTGAATGGCATAAATATATGCATCGTATTAACTACTAATTATTAGTAAGACCATTGATGCACGTGAAATTAATGCTTGCTGTCTTGGATATTTTTATGATGAAAATATCTAGGGGTTTGATAGCACAGAAAATTAATTATCAAATTCTATCTTTTGACTTTGTATTTCTTTTCTTTTTTTTTTATTTAATAACATCGCGGGTACGAGAGAGGAAGAGTTAAAGTTGTCAACCTCTTCCTCACGTTTATATCATAAAATACATGATTAAATAAAAATATAGATAAATAGTAATTTTGAAAATAAAAGTTAAAAGAAAAAATAGATGTGAAAAGAAAATGAGAATTCTTATTGGTGTTTGGAACTTAAAACCAGAAAGGAAGGAAAAAAAATAAGAATTCTACGACGTGTTGTGCGTTCGCTGACGACAAAGTGTGGCGTGTCTACGCGAGTGCCTCAGCAACCTCTGCCCCGACTGCACCGCCGTGCCGCTATTGCACGACGTCCTCGTCGTCGGCTTCGTCCTCTGGCAATGTTGTTGGATCAGTTGGCCAGCTGTTGAGCCTAATCGAGAGTGAGCCGGCGTTCCAGCGTTCGCGGTCCGTGGTGATCTTGTTCCTCCGCTCCAGGTCACGCTTCATCGGTGCTAGAGATCAGAGCGAGCCGGCCTTGGGAGGCAAAATGACGGTGTTCCGGTCCGTCTTTCGGTTGAAGAGCAAGCGAATCAACGGAGGCACGGCGGAAGCGAAGAAGCTTGGCTTTGAGGAGAGGTCGAGGTCAGTGGCGGTTCCAATGGCCAGAGATTTGAAGCCGCCGGCAAAAAGTCGAATAGTCCATCTCATTCCCAAAAATTTCTATTTTCCACACTTTTTTAAAGGGAAAGTGAAAATCACATTTTCTTCATGAAACTTTCCTCAAATTCCTTTAAAAAAAAAAAAAAAATTTCGCCTCTTTTCTTAGTACCAAACGCTAGTAAAATCAAAATTCATTAATTTTTTTTTTCTTTCCCTCCCAAAATCCGAGTTCCAAACAGATCCTTAATTAATTAAGACAAAAGCCGTTTTTCTTAATTATATGATGCATTGATCTTATCTTTATACCCTTAATTTCTTAATTTTTTAAAAGCTTGGTCATCTTCTTGATACATAGATTAAAAAATAGTTAAATACTAAAAAAAAAAAACCCCATAAATATAAACAGAACTCATTTGTTCGATGAGCACAGATTATAATAACATCTACGAGGAGTACTTGAAATATAGCCTATGATTAAGAAATACAAGCTGCCATGGAACATCAATTGTCGCATTCCCGAAGTGTTTCCATGATAGAATTTTCCTATATTAACATATATGCATAGAGCTCACAACATAGAGAGAACAACTTGCGCTATGTTAGAGACAAATAAAATCAGAAAATTAAAAAAACCAAGAAAAAGTACAAAACCAATGTATAGCATTATGTTATTTTGTGCACCAAGCAAACATTGTCATCTATAGATACAAACAACAATTCAGCCCTGATCAAGGAATGTCTACAATCTTAGCAACTAAACATAGAGGGATTTTCTTGTGCATGGTGAGCCCACAAGCTTCTTCCATATCCAAATCCTCAATCCCCATTCCCTTCGGAAGCTCCCAATCGAAACGACACAAGAGATTCGCGAGCACGAGCTCGATCATCAGCGCGCCGAAGTTCGTCCCGGGACAGCCTCTCCTTCCGGCACCAAACGGCAACAACTCAAAGTGCTGCCCTCTATAATCCACCGAGCTGCCCGAGAATCTCTCGGGCAGGAATGCGTTCGGATCAGCCCAGTTTTTCGGGTCCCTACCGATCGCTTTCACGTTGACAAACACCCTTGTTTTTTTGGGGATTTCATACCCTTCAACCCTACAACTTTCTAGGGTTTCTCTTGGGACTAATAGTGGGACAGGTGGGTGAAGCCTAAATCCTTCTTTTATGACCATGTTTAGGTACTCTAGTTTGGGAAGATCACTTTCCAAAACCTTATTCCCTTTGCCTTTGGCAACTTCTCTCACCTCTTCTTGTGCCTTTTTCATGATTGAAGGATTTTTAATCAGCTCAGCCATTATCCATATTAGTGTTGCTGCTGTTGTGTCTGTCCCTGCAATGAATATGTCCTGCATGTCAAAAAAAAAAAAAAGAAAAAAGAAAACGATAATAAATAAGACATATAATTAACAAAATCATATGATAATTGTAGCATCGCGTTGATTAATATTTTTAAAACACTAAATTAGAATATTAACCCCACAACTTGTCTTTTTAATCTCATTCTCTGTCGTTTCAATTATATTTTTTGGCTAATAAGTAATGATGGTTATTTTAAAACATAATAAAATACGCGGTGATAAAAAAAAATTAGAAATTTGTAATATTAATGTGTTGAGATTTGAGAGAGCAAAACATAACGATCGAAATTCGTTAACCATAACTAGTGATATTTTTTGACTTTGTCAAAGAAGAAGAGAAGAGAAGAGAAGAGAAGAGAAGAGAAGGGAATAAATTATTGTGTAGTAAACATACAGTGAGAACGCCCTTGATTTGATCATTGTTGACCGCTACGAATTGGCTTGAATCTTTCTGAAGTTGAAGCAAAACATCAACCACATCTTCATGCTCAGCCTCAGGCCTTTCAGGGTCCAAATGCTCTTCAATAACCTCATCATAAAACTTGTCCAATTTTCCAAAACACTTCTCAAGCCTCATGTCAAGGCCATTCATCTTGTTGATCCACCCTAGCCAGGGAAAGAAATCCGCCACGCAGAATCCGCCGAGCAGACTCTGCGTCTCTCCGAGCATCTCGCGAAACCTACCCCTCCTCGAGGCGTCGTACTTCTTCCCGAACGCCACTCTGCAGACGACGTCGTTCGCGAAAGAGAGCGCGAGCTCGCTGAGGTCCACAGGCGATCCCGAGGAGGAGGAAACTTGCGCGATCTCCGCGAGGAGAGCGCCGACTTCTTTGCCTCTCGCGGCTTGGAAGCTCTGAACCCTCTTCGGGCCGAGGAGCTCCAAGATCATAACCTTCCTGATCTCGCGCCAATGGTCGCCGTATGGCGCGAAAGAGACGGATTTGCAGCCATAGCTGAGCCTCTTCGCGGCGTACAAGGCCGGCCTCCCCGAGAAGGTAATGTCATGAGTTTTGAAGATCTCTTTGGCCGTATCTGCGGACGAGACCACCAGGGTTGGTACTGATCCGAGCTGTAGGAACATGATTGGTCCGTACTCGTCGGCGAGCTTTTCGAAACATCGATGTGGCGGATCGCTGAGCTGGTGAAGGTTTCCAATTAGAGGCAGCTTCTTTGGACCTGGAGGGCTTATCTTTGATCTTTTTCTCAAGAAAATCAGTGTTAATGAGAAACAAAAGGGTATGATTAGAGCAAAGAATAGGGCTTGAATGAAGGGATGACTTAGAAGAGAAGTCATTGTGAAATTGCTCAAAAGAGTATCTTGGAAATCCTGTCTTTCCATGAGTTTCTATATAACAATAATATAATATATATATTTATATATATATATTGACCCATTACATTTAGATTTTCAAGGTTATGATACACTGAATGTGTGAAGGATTGGTGGACCGACGTGGATGGTAAGGATAATATTTATCATGAAAAATGCATTTATGATTTAGGAGTTGTCTTATTATGTAAAACTATTTGGACGACTTTATTTATTTTAGCAAGAGTAATGATTTGACTAATAGAGCGTCTGCTTTCTTCGAAGACAACAAGTAGTCAAATTGCAAGTGATCATCAATGACGTATATGTAAATCACAATTCACAACTCCTCATGTCCCAAATCCTACTATATAATAAGTGTTGAAAGTGCATAAACTGTTCACCCATTTTCGTCCAAAACGGTGTCGTTTGGGACGAAAATTTTCGTCCTATACGACGTCGTTTCAAGCACGTATGGCAGCTTTTTATTTTTTTTATTTTCTTTAAATAAGCGGGGCCCACTTGCTAAGGTATTTGTGTGTGTGTGTGTGGTGAAGACTCGCTTAGGGGATGAGTTCGTGCGTGAATTGCGCGTGGGGAAGTTATGGCACATGAATTGAGACTCTCAACTTTAGAGTGTATGAGATGAAGTGGGACCCACCAGCACGTCTGCAAGCAGGGGAAAAGTTGCTTTTGGTCAGTAATTGAGAAGAATTTGTGATCCATCTTTGAAACACACACGTATCAATTGGTGCCTTGGAGGGTAGGCAGCAATTTTTTTATTGCGTGGTGGAGATTGGGCATTTGGGCATGTGAGTGTGACTTTAGGCTTTAAGCCTTATTGATTTACCCTTTTTTTTTATAAATAAAATCAATTAAAGGTAAATATTTAATAAAACTAAATATACTAAGAAATTAATTTTTGATTAAAAATATATTCAAATTAAATTTATATATTAAGAAGCGCAAATATACATTTCTCTATACTTACTACACTTAGAGATGCTTTTCCATTCTTAAATTTTTTAAGAGGACGCATGAAAATATCTAAATTCAACACTATAATTATAATATATACCCAATATTTTTAGTAAACAAAGAAAATAATTAATTCGTTAGACATCATCCTACATTCCTCCTATATAATAAGTGTTGAAATGAGCATCTTTCGTCCTAAACGGTGCCATTGAGGACGAAAATTTTCGTCCAAAGCGGCACCATTAGATGCAAGTACCTTTTTTTTAATAAATTTTTTACTGTTTCCTTCTGCCTTTCTTTTTTTTTTTCATGTGTTATCATTCTGAATTTTTAAAGTACACGTATTGTCTGTCATTTCATCTGCTCATTTTCTTTTCTTCTCACATTTTTTTTTCCTTCGTTCTCAAACTTAAAACCCATTCTCATGCCATAAGACCATCTCTAATGGGTTTTCCCATTTTTAATACCAAAATGCAGTAAGTGTCACATAAAACAGTAATTTATCTCCAACCTATTACACTATTTTTAACACCAAAATAGAATATTCTGAGTATATTCCTCTTATCACTTATTATATTAATTTTCAATAATTGCTTTATATTTATCAATTTTACAAATTAGACCCACTTAAATTTTACTTTCATAATAACTTAATAAAAAGTTATTTATTATTAGACAATTTCACCAAAAATAAAATATTACATGACAATTTAATTCCGAACAAAATTATGTCATTGTCTAATAATAAACGTTCATTTAATTAAAAAAATACATTACAACACACAAATAGAAAAGCTAAAAATAGCAAATATGCATTTAAGCATCAGAATTAGTAGATAATTTCGTAACTGTATTTTAAATTATTAGAAATGATGATTTTTTGTTTAAATAAATTAAACACAAAAAATTAAATATATTAAAATCAAAACATCAATATGCATCTTACTTAAAAATTATGATTTAGATAAAAAATAAAAACATCTTAAAATTAAAGGGTCATTTTATAAATAACAAAACTTAAACCAAAAATAGTTTGATGAATACTGCAACACCATATTTGGTGTTATACTATTCATAAAACTCATTTTGGGTTTAGAAATGGTGTCTTGATTGGAGAGGATTTTTGAGGGGAGAAACGCAAATTTGAGATTTGCGTTTGAATTTGGTCCCTCGTTGGAGATGGCCTAAGATGAAGAATAAAAAATCTCACCAACTACACTCCATTATCCTCAAAAATGTTTCCTCTACTCCAGCCAAAAAAAATCATAATAAGTAAAATTTTGCTCTATTTTGCAGTTTCTATAAAATATTAAAACTAAAAAACTAAAAAAATAAAATTGTAAAAACTATATTGTTAAAAGAATTGGATGCAGTAAGAAAATTAAACATTAGAAGCCACACATCTGTGTATTTGGGGAGCAAAATGTTGATTTGCTATTGTGATGTATGAGCAAAGTGACTGAGCCGGCGAGGGAGGAATGATGAATAGGCATTAGTTTGTCTTATAAGATTTTGTTCCAGTTTTCTTGCCTCTAACAACAAACAAAAAGAAGGCATGCAAAAACGCGATTAACTCTCTAGAAATACTTCTGCAAAATTATGTGTTGTTTCAGTTGCATGTATGACTAGAGCCAAATGAGGAGAGAGAACAACTTTTGTTTAGTCAAAGAGAGACTAAAAAAAAAAAGTCACGGTACGTTGCTACAACGCCTTCTGCTTGTTTGAAGTTTATCGCAAAGCCACTTGTGCTTGGTGATGTATAGTTGTAACTTGTAGTTGGTGTTTAATCAGTGGTCGTATAGGTAGTTTTTACTTTTTAGATAGATATTAAAAATAAAAATAAAAATTGCTAAAGTTTTGGCTGAGCTCAAATACCAAACATATCTTTTGTTCAAAATATTAAAGTTATATTTTAAATCTTTGGTAAACATACGAATATTTTGTTCAATTAATTAAATTTCAAATTATGTAATACATAAATATTCTTAATAAGCACATTTTTTTTTATTTGTGTTTTTGTTAAACATAAAAATAAGTGTTCACTTTAAAAGAAGAAAACAAATATTTGTATATTTGAAGGAAAAAGGAAACTCTGTTGGAGAACATAAAAATTTAAAAGTTTACTTTTTTTTAATCCTTTTCTCCCATCTTTTAGTTTCTTCCTTCTTTTTCTTTAATTTTATATTTTTTTCCGATCGAGTTTCGATAATGTTGCTGTCGTTTATTCAAAATTTTCTAATTTATAGTCACCAACTTTGTGAGATCTTTTCTCATTCAGTTTTTTTTAATTTTATAGGCCAGTTAAGTAATTAGACATTTTAAAGGTAAAAAGTTTGAAGGATTTAGCCATAGTTTCACGAAATTAAGGATTTAGCCATAACATGTAACATTTTATATTACATGTAACATATATTCGTGTAAAAAGTGTAATATTAAATATAACATTCTATGTAACATAAAATGTAACACATGAATATTACACTTTTACACGTATATATGTTACATGTAACATAAATGTTACATGTTATGGCTAAAACTTTAATTTCGATATTTTAGGGCTAAATCCTAAAAATTACCCAAAAGTTTGGTTAAATGCTTAAAAATCTCTTTTTTTGTTTGTTATATTGGCATAGATTAAAAACTATATGTATGTTTTAAGATTCTTTTTTCAAAAACAGAAAGGGAATTTTTAAGAAATAACCATTTTACAAGATGTATTTTTAAAAAATAGTAAAAAATAGTCACACTTTTAAAAAATTAAAAAAATAGACATAAAAAACTTATTACTAACATAATAAATTTTTTTATCATTTTTAAATGATATTATAATAAAATATCCAACATTTTCATAAAATAAAGAAATAGTTATTTGTTTAATTACATGATGCTTACATAATATTATAATTTTACATTTATATCCTTAATTTTTTTATGGACTAATGATTAATTTCTTAATTAATAAAAATTCTGGTTTTTTTTATCTCGTTTAAAAAAAAAACTATTAACTCAATTATCTCTAATTATAATTATATTTTTTTAATATTTGATTTTCTTCACTTTTATATGTATTTCAGACGAATTTTTTTTATAAGACTCATTTTTACCTGCAAATGCATTTTATGAGTTTTTGCTCCTCCAATCAAGACTACATTTTAAGACCCATTTTGAGTTTGGTGAACAGTGTAACACTAAATTTTGTATTACACTGTTCATCAAACGCATTTTGTGTGTGTGTGTGTGTGAAAATTAATATAATAAGAGATATGAGAAGGAATATACATAGAATATTCTATTTGGTGTTAGAAATAGTGTAATAGGTTGGATATGAAATACTGTTTGATGTGACAGTTACTGTATTTTGATGTTGAAAATGAGTTTTTAAGTTGGAGACGGCCTAAAACACGAGCCCACTAGGACGCGTGCATCCCACTCATGTGCGCGTCCCGATACATATTTTTTTTTTACTTTCTCGGATTTGGCGCTGGCTTTTGGGGAAAAATATGTATTTTTTTGGTGTTTTTTTGAAATTTTTGAGGTTTTATTACAAATTGTCAGGGGTCTTTTTATAAACTTTTATTCTTTTAAATTCTTTTGCTCAAAATTGTTTAACTTGTTTCTTAACAGTATTTGCCGCAAAAAAATTATTTCTAATATTATTGGATTTAAAATTTTTTTTCTTTAATCTTTTAACACCCATTATGATATAAATTTTTTCTGTAGAAATATATATATACTTTTTCCTTTTGTTTTAGATTTTTAATCCTTTGACATAACTTCAAAAGTGTCCCAAAATTTCATTAAATAACATATATTCCCCTCAATTCGTTGAAATGATAGTAATACACATATTTAATAAAATCTTTAACATAAATATAGATTAGTTTGTGTTATCATTTCAATTGAATTTTTTTATCATAAATGAATAAATTTTTAAAAAAGTTACGAAGTAAAAAAAAATACACGGAGCTCACACGCGCGCTATGCGCGTGCCTAAAACTAGTTGGATTTAAAATTGCACAAAATTCAAAAGAACAATAAGGACTTTGGTTTTCATATAAGTCTCTTCTTTATGATTTGGAATTGTCAGGCAGTGAAAAACATACGATACGAAATTTGACAATAAAAAGCTTTATTAAGGGTGAGTTGTAAAAATAGGCCAAAATTAAATGTTTGTTTTAAATGATAGTCTATGTTTCAAAAAATTAAAAAAATAGCCATGTTACGAATTGTATAACAGAAAAATGTCACACAAAATATAACAGATCTATAAGTATTTGTAAGATATTATTTAACACTTCAAAAAATAAGGAGTAAAACTTGAAGTGTTACAAAATATCTTACAAATATTTACAAATGTGTTATATTTTGTGTGATACTTTTCTGTTATATAATTCGTAACATGACTATTTTTTTAATTTTTTGAAACATGGGCTGGACTTTAAAAACAAAATTTTTTTTTTGGTTATTTCCTACGATTTCCCCTTTATTAACCCCTTAAAAAATTACTATTTTAGATGAGTAATTTGACTACATATTTTGAAAAAAAAAATTAATCATTTTGGATGATTTATTTTTGATGAGTAGTTTGACCATATATTTTATTATGATTATTGACTTTTAAAATTTTAAAATGATTTGAGTACTTGAGATTAAACATTTTACACCAAAATTAAGAAAGTAAAAAAAAAAAAAGAAAAAGAAATGGGTTGAACTAAAACATTTGCAAATGGTTCAAACCATTTGAATAAATTGAAAATAATTTGTATAGTTTTTCAAATTATTTTGATGAGTTGAAAATGACTCACTTTTTATCATTTCTAAAAATGAGAATGACTCATTTGAATGTTCTGGACAAACAAAGGATAAATTCCTAATTTAGGTGAGCATCTCTATTTAAAACTCTAAAATATAATATACAATGTCTTTAAATAAAATAAATATCACTTTCAATCAATAAATCATCTCTAATATAATATTTTATTTTTCACCCTAAAAAAATTTATCTTTATATTCTTATACATCTTTTTTATTAATTACTTTTTATTTAATTTAAAAATCAAAAGACTAATATGTATTAAATAAAGTAAGAATAGTGATACTCTATATTAGAGTATTACTATTCATAACTCTACATTATCTTTTTGCCCCTTATATACCAAATTCATTCAACCATAAATGATTTAAAAAATATATGGAGATTCAAAAGACTAATATGTATTAAATAAAGTAAGAATAGTGATATTCTATATTCATAACTCTATAGTACCTTTTTGCCATTCAACCATAAATGATTTAAAAAACATATGGAGATCACAAAATAGACCGAGATCCATAAAAAAGGACCGATCATATATCATGTTTGAACCAAATTGTCAGCCTAATTTGAGTTTAATTTGATTTGTACCTTCCTGCTAGAGTTCGAATAATATCCACGACAGCGACAACGAGTAAGACAAACAACAACAACAAAAAAAAAAAAAAAACAAAAACAGAAAGGCTATGGATAAGCATTTTCCCTAAAGAGTTTTGCAAAATAAGAAAAAAAAAAGTTAAAAAAAAAAAACATTTTCCTGAAAGATAGAAAATTTAAAAAAAAAAATCCAAACATTTTCACACAGAGATTCGTTCTCAGAGCTTCTTGATTGTGAGTATCAGAGGTGTGTCCATGGAAACTCTTGGACTTCCTTCTCTCAACGCTCTCAGCAATTCGCGCTCTAATTTTCACACTCAGAGAATCACCACTCACTCTCTCTCTACACCAACGCTTTTCAGAGCTCGCTCTTCACAACTCGGACGCTCTCATAGATCCCACCAATTCGTATGCAAATTCTCACTTTCTCTCTCTTTTCCAAGTTCGAAGTCTCAATGTTTAGGGACTTTTGGCGGTGAGCTTTGTTGTTTTGATAGTGATGGCATAGAAAAGAACTTGTCTTTTTCATTTGGGTTTATTTGTTTATTAGTTTAATGTTGCTTAATTATCAGTTTGTTGTATTGAATTGTTTATTTGGTTGGTTAGTTTGGTTTTGTTTATTTCCTGTGATTCAGAGACGAAATGTGATTCGAATGCAAAGTGATAATGAAGATTCTGAGTTGAAGCAAGTGAGGGACATGGCTGCTGCTAGGAAGAGATGGGAAGCTTTGGTAATTCGTTTTGTGTTAAGTTTTACTTTTGTGAAATTGAGTTTGTGTTGAAACCATTTGACATGCGTCTGATTTTGGGTCTCCTATTTTCGCGGTGTTTTATAGATTAGAGATGAGAAAGTTAAAGTCCTAACACCAAGGGAAGCTGGGTATGCAATTCAGTTATCCAACAAGGCTTTGCTTGATGTTCGTCCTTCGACGGAACGCGAAAAGGTGGCAATTTTTTTTCAATTCTGTATGTTCTTTTTTGCCCACAAAAAGAAAAGTTTGAAAATTATCATATTTGAAGACCATGTTGCTAGGATGAAACTCGAAGTTATTCTGTTTTGGATTTCGAGTCACATTTTAGTAGTTATTTTGGGTGATTTGTTGTCATGCCTTTGTTTTTGTAAACAAAAGATTTACAATGTTGTTTTGTTTCTTTTCTTGGAAGAATAATTTAAGCTGTCCTTAGTTTCATTGCTGTTTTTCTCATTCCTTTCCCTGTTTTTAGGCATGGGTTAAAGGCTCAACCTGGATTCCGATTTTTGAGGTCGATAATAGATTCGATGCTGGCACAATCTCCAGGAAGGTCACATCTTTCATGATGGGTATTATCCAGATTACCACTGAATAAAATTTAGAATTGTTTGCAACAAATTTAGCTTATATCTTTTGTGTAGCCATTTAGTACAAAGGAATCTATCGCTACGGAAATATTCTTTTTTAATTGTTGTTCATTTGAACTTAATATTTAAGCTTTCCCTACAACTTGTGCTCGCTGTTCGGATAATGGACATGGCTTTTGTGCAGGGGGCTGGTGGAGTGGTGCGCCTACATTGTCTTATGATGAGTAAGTGAGGAACCGTAGCGTAGAGTTCCATGGTTTGATCATTCATACATTGAATTGCTATTCGTTCTTCACTCTTTCCAACAGCCAGTTCGTGTCAAAAGTTAAGGAAAAGTTCCCCGATGATACAGATCTCATAGTGGCTTGCCAAAAGGGGTTGAGGTAAGCTTTTCTCAACTAGTTGAGATTGTTCAGATATCAGTTAAAGGTATAAGAATGTGGTATTTAACATGTTCAATTGACCTTTGAAAACAGCAAGATAACTAGTTATTTCCCAATGCAATATGTCAATACCATGTTCGTATGTTCTCATCCTTTCCACACAAACACAATGGAATTTATCAAGGAATCATCTGAAGAAGAAATTATCAGAACCGCCTTATGTCATGGATAAGGCAACCTCAACTATAAAAGCTGTATGAGATCACTTTTAATTTCTGGGCAGATCTCTCGCTGCTTGCGAACAACTTTACAATGCTGGATACACAAACCTTTTCTGGGTTCAAGGGGGTCTGGAATCTGCCGAAGATGAGGTGTTTGTTTATTACTTGTTTCTCACTTGAAGCTAAACGGTTAGTTAATCTTGCAATTTTCCTTTTATATATGTACCAGGATCTTGTCATAGAAGGTCCCCAACCGCTTAAGTTTGCTGGTATTGGCGGCTTCTCAGAGTTTCTTGGGTAACCATCCGAGTCTTTGTTAATCTCTGCACTATTAGTGAATACAATTTCCTACTGTTCAAAATACAAAGTTGTTGACATGGTACAGTTTTTTCATGTAATTTATCATTGGTTTGGTTATTTTCAGTTGGACCGATCAACAAAGAGTCCAAGCTGCCAAAGAAGGATGGGGTTACCGTTTATTGTTCTCCGCCCGTCTGGTGAGTATCTCATTTATGGGTGAAAATGGTCTTTTTTCGAAAAC
This sequence comes from Boehmeria nivea var. tenacissima, assembly GCA_018132145.1. Classification (NCBI taxonomy): domain Eukaryota; kingdom Viridiplantae; phylum Streptophyta; class Magnoliopsida; order Rosales; family Urticaceae; genus Boehmeria; species Boehmeria nivea. The sequence continues at coordinate 9,865,785 of CM030882.1, forward strand.
TTTGAAGAGGCTATATCTCATGTTTGATTCTGTCTACAGATTGGAGTTTTTCTCGTCGTCGATGCCTTGTTTCTCGGTGCTCAGCGAGTAAGTAGCTATATTCAGGATTTCAGATCACATTAGGGTTTCGGAGATGCATATGAGTGTACTTATTGAGGCACGACGTACTAATGTAGCAGAGTGTATGAACCCGAAGTTTTTTCCATGTATCTCAAATTTTTGTCTACGGTTGTTTATAGTATTGTCATTATTTTAGTAAAGCAAGAGCTTTTTAACCATATGTTTTGTCGGCATGCTAACCTGTTTCATTGTTAGTAAAATGATTGGAATTTTTATCGCTCTCTGATAAAAATGTCCCGTGCTAGTAAAAAGTCCACCGTTACTTTAGCTTAGATTTTCTTCTACATACAGATGGTATATGAATGTACTTGTATTCCACATTGTTTTGTTCCTTTGAATTCCATTGCTTTTCAATCCTATATTTTTCCAGTGAAGTATTTGGCATTACATTTTTCCTTCTCTTTACTTGAAATTCAAGTTATGCCACATCACTGCCATTTTAGCCAATAAGTAATGTATAGTCATGACACTAGAAAATGAATCCAAGATTCTTGATATTTGCCTTGGAATTATTAACCAGAAAACAATGACAACAGTTGGTTAAGCCATTATTTAGAGTGAGACTTTCAGTCACATTATTAGACTGCCAAACAACATGTTTGGTTCAAGTCTTCTTACTTAAGAGCAAGTGTGTGGTTTAGCAAGGGCGATCAAACTCTCTTTCCTGTGCATTGAGATGCCAAAAACTTCTGTCATATCGAGATCTTCAGCTCCGACGGCCGGAGGGAGCTCCCAGTCGAAGCTATGGAGAAGCTGAGCAAGAGCAAGCTCAATACTTGCCGTTGCAAACGTCATAGCAGGGCAAATTCTTCTCCCAGCTCCGAAGGGTATGAGTTCGAAGTCCTGCCCTTTGTAATCAATAGTGCTGCCCAGAAACCTCTCCGGTTTGAACGTCCCAGGATCTTCCCAACTTTCTGGGTCCCTCCCGATCGCCCAGGCATTCACGAAGATCCTTGTCTTGGGCGGAATGTCGTATCCGTCGATGGTGACGTGTTCCATGGATTCTCTTGGGACTAAAACTGGAACCGGAGGGTGCAATCGAAAGGTCTCTTTGATGACTGCTTTCATGTAGTCCAGCCGAGGCAGATCACTCTCTAAAACCACGCTTCTATCTCCTAGAACGCAGCGCACTTCGGCTTGTGCTCTCTCTAGGACTCTAGGGTTTATGATGAGCTCTGTCATTGCCCAATCAAGGGTTATGAAGGTTGTGTCGGTTCCCGCAGCAAACATGTCCTAAAATAGAAATAACAATAGCATTTAGCCGCAAAGTTTTAGCCTAGATACAAGTAGTATTTTGCCCGATTTTCGTGTTTCAACTAAAAATCTAATAGATTAGTGTCATTTTTTATATTTAGAAATTGTAATAAATAGTAATTTTCAAATTTTAATTTAAAAAACTAACCAACCTTTGGAAATTTTAAGAAATGCAATAATTAATTTTCTTATTTAGTAATAAATTTTTCTACTGAAAATTTTATGTTAAATTCTCTTCTTAGTAATAAATTTACTCATCAAATATTAGCTATTTGAAAAAAAAAAAAAAATTTCCCACTAACATATCGGCCTATCTATTAAACTCATAAAATCAATGCAGCTAATCTTGTTTAAAATCACTAATTGAGCACAAATTAGAACAAGGAAAATAGTAGGAGATCTTGGATGGAAATTATTTGTGCAAACATGTGACACTTACCAAGATGATAGCCTTGACATTATCCAAAGAAAGAGGCATTTCGCCGGACCCATTCTTCTGTATATCAAGCAACACATCAACAAGGTCCTTGTAATAATGCTCATCCTTCTCCCTCTTGGGATCAAGGTGTTCAGCCACAATCTGGTCAAAGAGTCGATCGAAGCGCTTAAACGTGCTCACGAGCCTCGATTTCATCCCCGTCAAGGTGTGCACAAACTCCATGGAAGGAAAGAAATCCCCTACACTTAGCCCTCCGAGCAGCTCTTGATACTCATCAAGCATCTTTTGAAACCCTTGCTTGTCATAGTCTCCCCCTCCCGAGAAGTCCCTCCCGAAAGCCACCCGACAAAGCACGTCGTTTGCGAAGAGTCCAAGCATTTTGCTCAGATTGGTTGTAGTGTTGGGTTGACTTGAAGACTCAGAAATCCGGCGAACAAGACGAGCCACTTCCTCTTCCCGAATGAAGGCGAAAGATTGGACCCTTTTCGCGCTAAGAAGCTCCAATATGCATATTTTTCTAACGTATCTCCAATAAGCTCCGTAAGGAGAGAACACAATGTTAGTGCAATTATAGAACAAGTGTTTCGCCGAGAAGATTTGTGGACGGTTTGAGAAAGCGAGATCATTGGTTTTCAAGGCTTCTTTCGCTACTCTAGCCGACGAAACTACGACCGTAGGAACTTGGCCTAATTGTAGGTAAAGCAATGGACCGTATTTTTGTGCCAAGTTGAGGAGAGAGATGTGAGGGTTGTTTCCAAGCTGGTGAAGATTTCCTATGATGGGAAGTTTTGGAGGGCTTGGTGGGAGATTGAGTTTGGCTAATCTTGTGTTATTGATCTTGAAGATTAAGTGCTTTAGAGAGATTAGTGAAAGGATAATTATTATGGAAAAGAGCAAGGACGGTTCTTTGAAGCTTTGATTGAGGAGATCTTGGTAAGCCATATTTGTTGATGGAGCTTTTGATGAGACAAAATCACTAGTTTTGAGGAAACAAAAACTGAGTTTGTGTGTGAGTGTATGATATGGAACGAGAGAACTAATTAAAATATCTCATCTTCAATATTCGCGGAGATTGCAAACGTGTGACAAGTCGCTTTTTCGCTCAATTATTGAGCTTATTTACATTGACAGTACTTCAAAATGTATATGCAATTTTGTTTCCGGACGGTCATAAATTTCCCCAACCCTCTCAAATTTGTATTTAACCGTTTAATGTCTAGTGTTATATAATATTGTCTAAATATTTGTGTATAAATTTTATTGCCTTTTATTCTTTTTGCCAAATATAAATTTTATTAAGATTATGAAATATTATTAATTAAACTATTTTATTTATAAAAAACCACACTGTAATGCGCGGGTTTTTCAACTCGTAATATCTATAGACGGATGAGCTTGCTTTGGATACAAACATTTGAATGTTTTTGAAATTTAAATTGATTTTGGGTTAAAATGATTGTTTGGATAGCATTTATCAGATTCACAATCAATTGCATTTTTAGATTGTGGAGGAATAGTAAACTTAGCCCATATAGATACAATAGTATCAAATGAAACAGTATTCACACAGTTTTTACAAATTGAATGTCATCAAACATCGATTTGATATAATTTAGAGTTAAAAAGTACTTTTTAAGCATTCAAATACTAAGCTTTTAGTACATGTTTAAAAATTTAATATGATACATGTGTATCATATTAATGGTACACATGTACCAAAATATGATACACATGTATCAAATATAAAAATGATTAATTTTTTAATTTCACAAAAATTATGGCTAATCCCTAAAAAATTAACCAAAAATTTGGTTAAATTCTTAAGAATCTAAATTTTCACTTCAAACGGAGGGTTAATAAATTAATTAAGTGCAATATGTGTTACTTAAAAATGTGTTATTTTTTGAAAGACCCCTTTAATTTTGACCTATTTTGGCAAATCACTTTTTTTTTTTTTTGGTTTTTTGGCATAGTTTCTTCTCTCTCTCTCTCTCCCTCTTTTCCTGCATAGTTTTCTGTCGTTTTTTATAACATATTTTTCTTTGGTGTCGTTCAGTGTTTTCATATATTTTTGCAGTTCTTATTGGTCACTTCTGTACTTGTTCGTACTAAAATTGTCGTTTTTAATTCAGTGACATTTGTTTTGAGATCGCACTTGTTAGTATTCTTATCTTGTGTCATGTTTCTTTATGAAAAACTCCCATATTCATGTCCCTTTTCTTTTTGTAAAGTCTCTAAACATGTTGTTTAAATTATTTCTTGCCATTTGATACTGTACTGTCTACTCTATAGATGATGTCGTTCGGTTATGTCTCTATATATAGATGATGTCGTTCTCTATTGTTGTTCTGTGTAATATTGTTGTCTTCTGGGCATTGGATTTCGGCCTAAATAGGTAGGAGACTGCTGCGTGCTGCGGTATCCCATTGACCATTGTCACCAAAATTCAATATTGAGAATTAAAAGCACTGTTCACACTTCGACCAAAACGCACGTTTTGGTTGAAACGTGCGTTTAGCTAGGTTTTTGTTTGTTTTTTTGTTTTTTTTTTTAGGTTTCGTCTGTGGGCTCTCTTGTCTCCGCCGTGCCCTAGGAAAAAAATCACGCAAGCCCTTCCCTTCGTCGCCGATTGGAGAGCGCCCGCGCCATTGCAGCCTCCTCCACAGATTCTGTGCTGGTTCGCCATATATCTTCGTCATACTCAAGTTTTCTAATTCCTGCCATTTTGCGATCATTAACATTTTGTTTTTTTGTTTTTTTTGTTTTCTCCCTTTTTTGATCAGGGAATCAACTACCTTTGATGCAATCAGTTATGCTGATGTCGAGGGACACGAATGCAAGGTTTTTTGCTTTCTTGTATCTTACTCATTTGTATTTCTTAAAAGTAAATAAACGATTAGCCTTTTATTATCTATTTTTTTACATGAAGATTTCCTTCATACGTAAACGCTTCCCCATTTTATAATTCTTCTAGCTTTTCGTTCAGACAACAATTTTATAATTCTTCTAGCTTCCCAATTTGCATTACAATAGTTTGTGCCTGGAGGAAGACCGTGCCCATGGAGGAGCGCGGGTCCAGGGGGAGGGAGACAAGAGGAAGAATGTTGGGGGTCCGTCTGGGACCCTTGCTAAGCGCCACCGAGATGCAGATCCCCCCCGAGATATGTCACCTTCGCCTCCTACGTCGCAGAGGGTCGCCGTTGACCGGGCGGGAGCATGCAGCCGTCCTGGTGGTTCGGCAAAGGAGTCTGCTGCCTCCGCTTTCGAGAAGTATGTCGTTCCCTGTTTGGCGGGTCTTCCTCGCGGTGGTCCTCCTCTGGATCCTTTGTCAGCTTCTCCTGATCTTCTGATCCAAGATGCGCTACAAGTATTCTCTTCGAATCTTCGTTGTTACTTGGTTGAATTATCTTCTATTTTGGTTGTGCCCCTTCTTTATCGTTGTTTGTGTTTTTTACTTTGCAGATCGTCTATCGCTTTTCTCGCGTTGCGGCTCATCCTCCCGTGGACAGCAGCAAACTTGAAGAGGCGAAACGGGAGTTGTTGAAGGCCAAGGTTCGGGCGGCGCATTTTGAGAAAATGGCGCAGGCTTTGGAGAGGGAGAGAAACTTGCTCAGCCACAAGTTGTCCAAGATCGAGTTGGATCGCGCATACATCGAGACCCAGGCTCGAGAGAGAGGGCTTGAAGAAGGGAGGTTGATGGGCCGCGAGGAGGCCCTTGCTAAGGCTGATTCCCGAGCGGCTCTCGCTTATCGCCGGGGGATATTGGACGCGGTGGCTCACATCAAGACGCTCTTTCCAGACTTGCCAATCTGCGGGGAGGAGGTAGCCGACAGTTTGAGGGTTGCCCTCGAGTCTCCCCGTCGTGAGGGCCCCGGAGATTCCGATGATGGTAGTCTCTTCTTTGACGATGCTGATGGTTTGCCGGCTTCCGACGATTAGATTTGTTGCTTTTTCTTTATGTTGGATATTATTGTTTCATTTCCTTGTTTTTGTTGTTGGCCATCGCGCGTGGACCATATTTGATGTCTTTTGTTGACTTTGTTTATGGATTTATCGTATCGGTGCTTGAATAAATTCTTCCGTTTGCTGTCATATGATTTCTTCTGCATCTTTTTATCCTTCGTTGTTGATTCGTTCGCTTTCCTTATGTTTTCACATGATCTTTCTCGTGATGTTGTTCAAATTAACGAAAATTGGAACTGATCATCGCGGACCCGATCTTCGTTTGATTGGTGATAGTCGTTTCTGGTTCAGTAAGTCTGAGCTACGTATGGGAGAATGTGCGGCAATGGGTGGCGGGATGCCACTTAACGGGGGCGACAAAATGTTGGCCAGTGGGGGTGGCTGCGTACCGCCCAGCGGCAGTGGCGGCGGCTGCATTCCGCCCAACGGAGGCGGCTTTGGCCACCCAGCGCGGCGGCGATGAGCTGCCCAGCGGAGGCGGCGTTGGCCGCCAAGCGGGGGCGGTAGAGTACCATCCAGCGGGGGCGGCGGAGTGCCGTCCAGTGGGGCCGGCGCATGAGATTCGCGTGCGCACATAAAGAGGCCTCTGGCTGATATTTTGAGACTTTTGCGCTCTCTCCCCAACAAATTCTCTGACTGTTTTGTCGTTTTTTCTTTTATGTTCTTTTCTTCTGTGACCTTCCTCTTCAGTCTTCGTGTTGTTCTTTTCAATCGTCATCATGGAGAACCCTAGCCAGATCACCAATTTGCGACTAGATAAGTTGTGGGGGTCTAGGTTCCTCCCCCCGTGGCACGATATCCGTCTCCCTCGGCTGGACGACACATTCAAAAACCATCTTGATGGGTATACTGCGATCTCGGCCACTCATATCCAATGTGGATTCCTTCTCCCGCTAGATTTTCTTGTGCAAGAGGTGTTGTGCCGCCTGGGCATCACCGACGCTCAACTAAAATTGAACTCGTTTAAGGTTCTTGCTTGTTGTGCCATCTTATGGGACCAGCTCGACTTGGGCAAGCTTTCTCTGGAGGAATTTTTCTCCCTTTTTTCTGTTAAACAAGTTGTCAGGATGCCGCGTATTTATTATTTTCATTCTCGTGAGGGGATAATAGTTGATGTCTCGGACGCTAACAAGTACTGGCGGCGCCTCTGGTTTTACGTCGCTTTCTCCTATTTCATTTATGCTTCTTTGTCGTGGGGCTGTGCTAATACTCTCCCGACGTTTACCCTTACTAGAACTCAGGAGAATATTATCGACAGGGTCCGGGGATTAAGCGCTAGGCAGCGCAACTGCCGCAAGTTGTTCATCGATGAGAACTTGGCTGCAATCAATTGGTTCTTGCCAACTGCTATGGGAGGTACTTTTCATCGCGTCGGATAATATACTCCTTTTTGTTGTTTCCTTTGTTTTTTCTTCCCTATTCGTCGTCGTGTTCTCAGGGATTCTATATTTCTCTCCTTCATTTTCTGGCGGCGGCTGTGCGTAGTCGAGCACTGCCATATTAGACAACATATTAGCTAAGTTGGAGGTGCAACAGAAAGCGACGGCTGACTACATGGGGGATATCAATCGCCTTCGCTTGGAGCTTCGATCGGAGAGGGACCAGGCCCATCCCCTTCGGGTTGCCACGTTGGAGTAGTACCGACGGGAGCATATGTGCTTTGTCGACTTTATGGAGTACTATGAGACGACAGATGAGTATAGGGAGCACGTGAAAGCTAGCGCTATGGAAGCTCTAGGGAGGGTCGCTCGCCGCTGCCGACTGAAAGAGACTTCTTCTCCAAATGTCGGGCCTATTCTCCTTTCACTCCTCCGCGCCGATTCTGCGACGACGCTTCTCGTGCTGCTGAGGATATCGAGGATATGCTTCGTGCTGCGAGAGAGGAAGCTGCGGAGCAGGAAGCTTTGGAAGAACAGGCTGCGGAGGAGGAAACTGTGCCCATTGGTGGCAGCGCCTCTTCATCCAACTCTTCTGGCGTCGGCAATTCTTCTCGGTCGCGGCCTCGTCGTAGTGGTTGATGGTCCCACCTCAACGATATTGATTGAGCGCTCTTTCAGTTGATCGTTTTTCTTGCTTTCTGTTTCTCTTTTTTTTTTTTATTTTATTCGAACTGAACTCTTTCGTTGTTGGTTTGTAATAAATGCTTTCTTTTTCGAACTAAATCCGCTTCTTGATTTGTATGAAATGCTCTTCTTTTTCCATGATTTAGCTCTTCTTCCCTGCAATCATGAACATATTGTCTCTACCAGTTCTGCGGCCGAACTGGCGTTATGTTAATAGCGGCGTATAGCCGTTTCACGGGGTCGGCGTTTTTCCGTCTATTGGGGCCGGCGTGGTTTCGTCTATCGGGGCCGGCGTAGCGTCATTCCTTGGGGATGGCTTTGGTTTAGTGCCAACCGAAGTGATGCCGTCCAGCCGGGCCAGCATGACGCCGTCCAACGGGGCCGACGTTTTGCCGTTTTATTCCAACTAGGCGTCAATTTTTCTTTTTTGCACTTTTATACTTTTTACGTGCTTTTTTGGTCGTGTATGCGTGTGTCTCGCCCCTTTTTTTATTATTTATAATTGTATTATAAAGAAAAATAAAAATAACAAAGATATTGAGTGAGAATACTCGTTTTTTCATTGATAATTTAGACGTGATTACAATGCATTAACATAGAGAACATAGATAACTTCTAATACTTTTTACATGAAAAAGGAAATGTGGTGACAAAATCTTAACGAATTGAAAGGGACAATGCATATATGTATGTATATATATAAATATATATTTGGAAATGCAAAATAATTGAGAAGGCTTGGATCATTGGTAGTACTTCTTGAGTTTTGCGGCGTTACATGGATGCTTGATTGTTGTGCCATGTGGCATCATGTATTTGGGCGGCGATCTTATAAGGCCCTTCCCAATTGGGTCCAAGGACGCCGGCTCCGCACTTAAGTGTGCTCTGAACCATTTTTTGGAGCACCAAGTCTCATTGCATAAACTTTCGCGCTCGAACCTTGGAATTATAGTATCGTTCCGAAACCCTTTTGTAAGCCGCTATCCGAGCTCACGCGTCGTCACGACATTCTTCAATCAAGTCGAGTTCGATTCACATTCCTTCCTCGTTGTGGTTCTTATAGTAATATTTTGTCCGGTAGGAAGTTAGGCCGACCTCAACTGGAATGACTGCCTCCACCCCAAATGCTAGGGAGAAATGAGTTTCTCCCGTCGCCGTTCATGGGGTAGTGCGGTAAGCCCACAACACCATGGGTGATAAGGGACAGAATTCGTCTTGTGAATGCCAAGCTGCGGGCACGTTTCGTCTAACTTCGAGTTGTTGAACTGCAGGGCATTATCAGTGACAATCGATTTTGGAATTTCGAACCGACAGATAATCAATTTCCACACAAAATCACACACTTTCTCTTTGCTAATCTTTGCTAGGGGACTGACTTCCACCCATTTTGTGAAATAATCAATCGCCACTAAGGCGAACTTCATCTGAGCGCAAGCAGTTGGCAGGGCACCGACGATATCAGTCCCTCATTTTGCGAAGGTCAAGGGGACTAAAATCGAGACTAACGGTGTGGGAGGTTGATGCGAAATTTGTGCGAACCTTTGATACTGATCGCACTTTTGTGTTTTGTCAAGCACGTCTTACTTCATGGTAGGCCAGTACTAGCCTTGCCTGATGGTTTTGTGCGCCAAAGGTCTCCCTCCCGAGTGGTTTTCGCAAATTCATTCGTAGATTTCGCTCAATACGTATTCAGCTTCGCCTTTGTTCAAACACATCAGAAATAGCTGGTTCTAAAAGTAACTAATCCTATGTAAAAGTGTGGGATAAAAATAATCCCACACTCCAACTAATATAGATCCCATTATAAAAATATTTTTTGTTTTAAATTTGAATTTAAACATATATAAATACATTTATTTAAATATTTTTATATGTCTTGTCATTGATTTTTTAAATATTAAAATACTACACCAAACATGTAATAATATCTAAATATTACATGTAATAGTATCTAAATGTAATCCATCCAATCCAATCCAATCCCACAATTCATATCCAATTCAATCCGACATACCAAAAGCACCGTATAGGTTTAAAATCAAGCAACTTAATGTTAGATCATTAACCTAACATTGGCCTTATATGTGATATAATTATGTGTTGTAGACTGTCACATTAAATCAGGCACAATTAATAGTGATCTAATAAAGTTTTGTCTTGTTTTTTGTTTTGTAATTTGGGCTTTAATGTATCTAATAGAGTATGAGCCATTTTTGTGTAGAGACTAATGAGTAATTTCTATTTTAATGATGGGCTAAAATAGAAATACCAAAAGATAACAGGAAAATTATCTCTATAAATAGTGGTCATGACCCCTAGGTCACACGTATCATTTTCATTCTCATCTATCTCATCAAGAGAGAGTGCAGAGAGAATTAAAAGGGTTCTCTCAAGAGAACGTGTTGATCTAGAAGACCAACCACACGACTCGTCAATTGGTCATTATAGATTCAGGTAGGCTTCCGCATATTTGTGTATTAATTCCCGGCTATTCCACTAAAAAATTTCGCGGTATTACCCGGAAATATTTCCCAGATAATTTTTGGGTATTTACCTGAAAAAAATTTGTGAGTAATACCCGGTATTCCGTATTTTTACGCTTAAGCATATGTAAAAATGGACTTTTTTCTAGTAAAATTTATCTGAAATGATTGTGAAGTAAACAATATTAAAAAATCTCTCGGGTAAATACATTTAGAAAATAAATATTAAAAGATGAAACAAAATCTTTATCAAGTCATTTTCGTTATTTTGAAAAGGAAAATTTTTATAAATAGCCCCTATAATAAGCCACTGTCCATATTTGACCCCTATAATATAAAACTTCTTAAATAGCCCCTTAAAATATACTCATTAAAGAAAAATAGCCCTTCCGTTATATTTTTTTGACGGACATAACAGCTATTGGGGCAAAAAAGTAATTTAGCCTATCTATTGACAGTCCACCGGCGATTCTTTCTTTTTCTTTTGGCCTCACTCACTGTCTCTCTTCTCTATCCTCTATCCACTTCCATATTTGCGAATCTTTAATTATATATAATATATTTAGTTTGAAGCATAGGATCGCCGGTGATGAAAAAAGGTGAGCGCTTTTCGGTTCAGAGAATTACTAGTGATGGACGTCCTCCTCGTCATCTTCCCATTCGGACACATCAACATCATCATCAGGGTCGTCAAATTCGACAAAGACAGTATTATCAAATTCGCCCACCAAAGATTCATCTATGTCGGAATAATCAGTGGTTTGATCCTCTTCCACTACGTCTACTTCAACTTCAGGAACAACATTAGTATTTCCTGTTGACTGTTTAAGAAGTTCAGTATCTGATGCCTTTGAATCTACCATCTCGCATTTTATTTGCTTCTGAATTTTGCCAAATAAGATACTTTGCCGTGAAAACGTCTCGACAAATCTATCAGCAAAGAAAAAGCAGTTCAAATTAAAATCTATTGACACAAAAAGGAACTGCCAATGGAGCTGGTTTATTAGAATCATTGTTTGAGCTCATGAGTTAATGTACCTATTAGCGTCGTTCACGGACTTGAAATAAACAAAAGCAGAGCCCTTGCAGATAGGGTCTCTGGTCTTCTTGTTTCCAGATACCACTGGGTCTTCTTCAAGAGAAGGAACAATATAACATTCTCATTTCAGAGCCTAAACAAGGAATGACATGTTGCAATTTCCATCATCTGAGTGATGGACAACATCCTACAAGGGGTTTTTTTTTTTAATCGCTACAAAGGTGTTGAATATGACTACAAGTAGGACTGGGGAACTATGGCTTTGAATTTTTTTGAACTAGGTAATGACTACAAGTAGGACTGGGGAACTATGGCTTTGAATTTTTTTGTCTATGACCTGTTTGATAGAAGTTCTCACAGGGTTGGTGGTTTTTTTTTTTTTTTTTCAAAATTTTGAGATTCCAAACGGAACAACAAAATTTTTTCTTCAATTTCTTTTCATTTTCCAAAAAATACTTTTTTTTCTTCTCCAAAACATTCTTTTCATTTTTTTTCCTGTAGTGTAGAGTTAAAATCTGTTGTTAATTATGAGTTTTCCTTTTGTGTTGAAGTGCTTTTTCATTTAGTGAAGCCCCAAAACGTTTTTTTTAGGTTCCACGTCATTTTCCGTCAAAAAAGTGTAATGGGAGGGCTACTTTTCTTTAGTGAGCATATTTTAAAGGACTATTTGAGAAGTTTTATATTATAGAGACCAAATATGGACAGTGGCTTATTATAGGAGCTATTCATAAAATTTATCCTTTTGAAAATTACTTAAACTTATTTTTGTAATCCAATCGCACCATGCGTGCACGACCGAGCCAGACGGCATTACTTTTATCTTTGAAGCGCGTATTAAGTACCACAAAATAGCAGGCCAATTTAAACCTTTTGAAAACTACTACATATATTGGTTTATAAGTTTTACTGAAAACAAGTCACTGTATGTACAATATCTACATTAGTATATTTGGTCAGATATTATCTTACAGATACTTTATAGTTTCCAAAAAAAGCCCGACAAGTCTGAAAGATAAGTTCACAATCACCGTGTCCAAGAGTTCCTAGTGCAGAATCATTAATATTACATCATTTTTTTTGTTCTTGGTAAAAAGAATCTTTAGAGGAACGTGTCTCTACTAAATTGACACGCGCTAGGAGGAGAACGGCATACCAATTATGTTGGCCTTCCAATTCTTACCACACCAGCCATAATCCAAATATTATTAAAAAAAAAAAAAAGAGAATCCAAACATTCCAAAAGAGAAAAAGCATAGACAAAAACAATTAAAAATAATAATAAAAAATCATATAAGATCTACCCAAAGTGCAATGGTCTCGTTAAAATCTTTAGTAGAGAAAATTCAATGGGAAAATCTAATAAAAAAAAAAAAGAGTGCATGATCCAAGATATCCTAAACGTTCCTAAACCTATAAAAAAGAATAAGAACCAAATCTTAATTGATCATTTTTAACTGATGCTCAAGGGCGTTGAAATGACAGCTTTCAACTCTAGGAGTAGTAGCCTTTGAAGCTAAATATTAGAATCATTGATATTACATCTAATCCATCGCAGAGGAGGGAAATTGCACATAACTTATGTTGCAGATTTTGTGAAAGCAAGCGCACCTTATTATTAACGAGTAAAAAAGTATTGAGTAGTAGAGTACCATTCTAGAGTGGGTTGTATTAATTCTAGCTAAGTACGCCTAGATTAGTCGAATGGACAAATGGATAATTGTAAGCAAAAATAAATTAAACTAAACTAAAAATCAAATAAATGAAACCTAGGGATTGATTTCGCCACAGCTAATGGAATGCACTAAGAGTTTCATCGATGTCTATTCCCTATGTTGATGATTGATTTCATGACCATAATTATCACTATTTATTAAGCGTTGATTTTCTGATATAAAATTGATTTTTTTTATTACTACTATTGAATATTATATTCTTACGTTATCAATATATCTAAAGAAATACCCCGGCCCAACTAAGAAAAAGCGAGGTTGAAGACTGACGAAATATATGACTATATTGACAAAAGAAGCTGACTCAGAATCCAATAAAATTAATTAAAATTAAATTTTATCAGGTATAAGGGAAAACCAAGCAATAATTGAGCAATAATTCACCCGTCATTATTGATAATCTTGAAGATATACATATTTATTTTATTATTAAAAGATACATCAATTAATAGTGTGATCTGTTTGGTATTTTCAAATTCATATTGGCTTAAAAATCTAATTTAGTAAACATTGAACACAAAAGCAGAAAAAAGAAAAGAAAAGAAAAGAAAAGAAAAGCATATATCCTATGTCTTTTGTTGGAATTTCATATTTTTTCCTTTAACTTTTTGGTATTACAAATTTAGACCAATTTGTTATGTAGCTATTTCGAGCTTATATTTAAAACATCTAGTCAACAAATTGATAAATTAGATAAGTCATAAGCTCGATCACTCAAAAACTGAACCACTCATATTAACCTAAACTCTTAATTTTTTAAAACTGAACATTTTTTTTTTTTACTTTCGATAAAAAAATGCGTATTTTCATATTATATGATGATTGCAATTTTTTATTCATTTGCTCAAATAGTTTATGATAAAATATTAGGACATTTTAGCCAAAAAAAAAAAAATCTCTTTAATCAACGCAAAGTCGGTATATTATTAGTTCAATTACCACCAATCATCATTGTGTAGGTAATTGAATCACTTGGGTATTTTGTAATATTTTTTAAGGAATGAATATTTATTTAAATTAAGTGTGAAAAATTAGGTATTCACTATGATATCTTTTTAAAAATAACCGATAAATTTTACCAAAAACTCACAAAGAACGTAAAATTTCAATTGAAAGCATAAGATGTTTATAGTAATTTCTCTAGAAATAGCCAGAAAAAAATTTGTGACAAGATTACAACTAGCTATCGCGAAGAGTCTATACCTAAAAGTTTAGCCACGAAATATTTTTTTTTTGGGACTAGAAATACAATATAATTATGTTAGGTTATTGTAGTGAAAATATATTAGTCATAGATTTGATATATAAGTTAGGAACTAAATTTATTTTTATGTACTATGCGTATATGTAGGTATGTATTTTGCAGCGCCATTTGCTTTCACTCTTTGTTATAATTATTGTGAGATTAGGAAGTTAAACTGTTTTTCTTTCTAAATAAGCGTCAAGGATATTAGAGAATGAAAGTTAAACAAGACAACTTTGTTTGTATCAGAGATAGAGATATTGAGTTAAAGTTCTTGTACTTATAATTTATAATACTGCAAAATAGTCAAAATAGTGTGTCCAACACACTAGAAATGAAAAAAAAAAAAAAAATAGTACACAAAACAATACATTGGAGTTGACAAAATAAATTTCACTCCATCTTATTATCAGCACCATATAATTATACTATAAAGGCATGAATTCAGAGTCAGAAACAAGTTTCTTACTCAAGGAAAACGCGGCTTGGCAAGGACTTCTAAGCCATATTTCCTATGCATTGTGATGCCAAAAACTTCTGTCATGTCCAAGTCCTTAGCCCTAACGCCCGGCGGAAGCTCCCAATCGAAGCTGTGGAGAATCTGAGCAAGCGCAAGTTCGACGCTCGCCATTCCAAAAGTAATCGCCGGGCAAATTCTTCTGCCGGCTCCGAACGGTATCAGCTCAAAGTCTTGCCCTCTGAAATCAATAGGGCTATCGAGAAACCTCTCCGGTTTAAACGTTTCGGGATCTTCCCAAGTTTCGGGATCCCTTCCGATTGCCCACGCATTGACAAAGATCCTTGTCTTGGCCGGAATATCGTAACCATCTATCGTAACATGTTCGATGGATTCTCTCGGGACTAAAACTGGAGCCGGAGGGTGTAATCGAAAGGTCTCTTTGATCACTGCTTTCATGTAGCTTAGTTGAGGAAGATCACTCTCTAAAACCACTCTTCTTTCTCCCAAAACGCTACGAACTTCGGCTTGAACTTTTTCTAAGACATTAGGGTTCAAGATCAGTTCCGTCATCGCCCAGTCAAGGACTATGAATGTTGTGTCAGTTCCGGCAGCGAACATGTCCTGCAAGCAATAATATATTAATGTTTCAGAAGAAATTGGAAAAAGGAAAAAAAAAAAAAAGAAAGAAAAAGAGAGAAATCTTTTTGGTAGCATGGCAATTTGCTTTTTAGGAATGTAATTAGGTGATTCTGAATAATATATCATTTAAATTTGATTGAATCTTTACAAAATCGTAATTATTGAGAAAAAACTTAAATCCACATTACAATTATTAAGCCTCATCAGTGCGTCATTTTCCAAAACAAAACCTGACATTAATAAGTTGTAAAAGGGAAGACCTCTCCCGGAGTGTAGCCAAGTGCTAAGTTATAATGTTTAGAAGTGCACAATTTTTGTTTGGTCTTTATTGAGGTAGAATATTAAAAAACAAAAGATTAAGTCTTTGCCCGCCACTTACCGTTTAAATAACAAATTAATTTAAGGAAGACCATACTATTTGTGTTTTTAGTAAGGGGATTCTCTCCTGAGTTTTTTTTTTTTTTTTTAAAATAATTCTAGAACGTCAGATTTATTGTTTTAGTGGATCACACATTTTATAAAAGTAAATCTGATGATTCATAATTTTTTTTTTATAAAAACCACCAAATAATTTCTGGTCGGCCGGTACTCAAATCACTTTTTTTTTTTTATTGTTTTTCTCCTTAACTAGGGATTGTACAAAGACCGTAGCTACAAAAGCCGTTGAGCATTTCGTAGGAATTGCCAGTTAACACTATATATCAAAGGTTTTATTGCTATCATTAAACTCTATTATTGTAATAACTTAAGATTCTTTACGCAATAATTAATGTAAGGATAAGTTAGGATAGTTATTTTGAAGGATGTATTTTCAAAAATTAATCACAATTTCAAAAAAAATTTAAAAATAGTCATAATTTTTTTTTTCAATGCAAAAAATTTCTTACCATAACAACATTACACATAAAAATTATTGTAATAAACTTCTTAATTACAAAGGTAATAAAATTCATGAATGACTACTTTCTTAAAATTTTGAAACATTGGCTAATTTTAAAAAGGGAAATTGCAAAATAAGATCGTTTTTAGTGTTACTTAATAATCTATGCTCTCAAGTGGTGTACTCATTTTGTTTATACTCTGTGTTTGTAGTGTAAATCTTATGACATAAATAAAAAGTGCAACACAAACGAGACATATATTATTATTGTGTCAAAAGAAAAGTATTCCTCAAAATTTCCCTTTTTAAAATCACAATCTAGAAAATGACTATTTTCTTAGAATTCCCTTAATGTAATTATTATATAACTCAAGCGATAAGTAGCTAATGTTGATAATTGCACGTTTTCAGTTTGATTTTTGAGGAGGTAAGAGAAAAAAACAAAAACTAATTAGGAGATTTTGAATAATGTCCTTCTTTTGGCACATTAATAATCTATACCTTTTTTGTATTGTATTTTTAATTTATGCCCTTTATATTACACTATACATATAGAGTAGAAACAAAAAAAACTTGGAACATAGGTTATTAAATGATACTTAGAATGATCTTATTTTGCTGTTCCCTGAGTTTAATTTGGACATCGAGCCATCCTACTATTTATTTTTTTTAAAAAGATTGATGTAATTATCATAACTGAACTATTTTACAAATTACTCTACTTAAAGTATTCGCTATTTATTTTCAGTAAACTGTTTTTTTTACTTCACCCTCCGACAAATCAAATTTCATGATATGATAGAGAAACAAAATGAAAAAAAAAAAAACTGTTCTAATACGTACCAGAATGAGAGCTTTCACATTATCCATGGTAAGAGGCATCTCTCCAGATTCATTCCTCTGTATGTCAAGCAAGACATCCACAAGATCCTTAGCCGTATCCACCTTTTCTCTTTTGGGGTTGAGATGATCCGCAACAATCTGATCGAAAAGCTCGTCGAAGCGCTTGAAGGTCCTCACAAGCCTTGATTTCATGCCAGTGAAGCTGAGAACAAACTCCATGGAAGGGAAGAAATCGGCAACGCTAAGCCCCCCGAGAAGCTCTTGATACTCTTCGAGAAGATTCTGGAAACCCTTGTGATCGAAGTCTCCGCCTTTGGTGAAGTCTCGTCCGAAAGACACCCTGCAAACGACATCATTAGCGTAAAGCGCGAGCATCTTGCTCATGTTCACTTGCCTAGGATACGGCTCAGCGAGGCGGTGAACAAGGCGAGCGACTTCTTCTTCCCTAACGAAGCTAAAAGTTTGAACTCTTTTCGCGCTTAGAAGCTCAAGTATGCATATCTTTCGGATGTATCTCCAATAAGCTCCGTACTGTGAGAAAGCCATGTCGGAGCAGTTGTAGAAGAGGTACTTTGCGGCGATGATTTTGGGACGGTTCATTAAGGCGAGATCGTTGGTTTTCAAGGCTTCTTTGGCTAGCCTGGCTGAAGAGATAATAACTGTTGGGACATGGCCAAGATCAAGGTAAAATATTGGACCATATTTTCTTGACAAGTCTCGGAGAGAGATGTGAGGATTGTTAATTCCAAGCTGGTGAAGGTTTCCAATGATGGGTAGTTTTGGAGGGCTTGGTGGGAGATGGAAGTTTTGTTTTGATGGTTTCTTTTTAAAGAAGAAGAACTTGAGAAAAATCACAAATAAAATGGTGGAAAAGAGTGGCCAATACTGGAGGACAGCCATAGAAGCTTTTCTCTTTTCCTTTGAAACTGAAGGGAATAGGCACTGCAGTACTAGTTTTGTGTGTATGTATTCATATTCATAATCATATCATAGGTTTAAAATCAAGCAACTTGGTACACGTTTCTATTATTTTTGTTGGATTGTTAAACTTACTAGTGAATTTCGATGACATTTCGTCCACATAAATTAAAAGATAATAGTTTTTTGGCACGTGATCTGCACGTGCAACATTTTTGTTTTTTTTGTTTTTTTTTAACTTATTAAATTATTCAACTAAATGAAAATCAAAGAAAAAATATTATAAAAATTTAATTATTTAAAAAATATAGTAAAAAATAATTTTTAAAATTGAAAGACAAAATAAAAAAAATTATAAAGCAAGGTAATAAGAAAAAATAAAAATAAAGAGGACCGGGGGGGTGGGGGTGTGTGGGGCGCAGGCGTGGGGGCTGGCCCTAACACGCGGGCCCCATACTCGAGGGCCCGCATTAGGGGATGTTTTTTTTTTTTTTTGCGCTTAAGTCCATATTTTTTATTCTAGCCATATTTAATTGCATTTCAATCCTTATTATTTTATTAAATTATATAATGACTCAGTTTTAAAAAAAAAATCATTTTAACCCCCCCAAAAAATGCCTTTTTTTGGGTTTCGAATAAAAATACGCCAAAAAAGGGAACCGAAGCGTTTCGGCCTCACGCAGATGAAACACCCGGTCCCCTTGATTCTTTTAATTGTTTATAGAAAAAGTTATCATCCGTGTTTATGTTTTTTTTTTTTGTAACTTTTCACGAAAGTGTGGATCCCGAATTTTACGTAAGTGAACCTTCAGTTAGTTTAGATTTATTTATTTATTTTTTAATGGAATTTTTTTTTTTTTTCATTCGGTATCTATTATTAATTTCACGTCAAGAAGCATAGTAAATAATAACAAAATTTATCCAGTGGAACATTTGAAGTTCTAAGTTTAAGATTAATGTTATTATTGAAAAATATGCTACTTCTTTTATTATCAAATTAGTACATAGTCCTCGCTTTTATCTTTCTCAGTTGTAGAAAAACTGAATATTTGGTCGAATTCGTTCTTAAAAAATGACATAGACAGTACAATTTCCTTTATAAGGGCGATGATTTCAAAACATATTCCAAAATACCCATATATATATATATATATATATATATATATAAAGTCTCGCGCGCACACTATAGTTGAAGCATAAAAGTAAAAATGGACTTATTTCTAGTAAAATTTATCTAAAATGAATGTGAAGTAAACAATATTAGAAAATCTCTCTGGTAAATACATTTAGAAAATAAATATTAAAAGATGAAACAACATATTTATTAGTCATATTCATTATTTTGTTAACATCCACCCAATCCAATCCAATCCAATCGCATCATGTGTGCACGACCGAGCCAGACGACATTACTTTTATCTTTGAAGCGCGTATTAAGTACCATAAAATAGCAGGCCAATTCAAACGTTTTGAAAACTACTACATATATTGGTTTATAAGTTTTACTAAAAACAATTCACTGTATGTACAATATCTACATTAGTATTTTTGGTCAGATATTATATTACAGCTACTTGATAGTTTCCAAAAAAAGCCCGACAAGTCTGAAAGATAAGTTCACAATCACCGTGTCCAATGTACAATACCTAGCGGCTTGGAGAAGCGTACCGGTTAATCTTTCAAAAATCTAACTCTTTGTTGAGAAACACCTTTACCTATATCACTGAACTACATGAGCTATGACTCAATATGCCGAAAATCGAGTAATTGAATATGAGCATCATCATATTTGTAGCATAACAATAACTCAAATGTACTCTGGTTTTTTGTTATTTCTTGTCTTTTTAGAGTCACGGGAATCTTCTATCTTCAATGCCCACTCCGTATCAACCTTCGAGGCACAAGTTATTAAATATTGGTCACGATACGATATGCGGAGAAAAAAAATATTATTTAGTGAAGGTGTAAATTCAGAAGCCACGAGGTCTCTATATCATGAGAATCGTAGCATGATTATTAATTAGTAATTAGTACATTTGATGAAATCCGGATCTTCTATGAAAAAGAAAAAAAAAAAATCCTCTGGTACATATCCATTCAATAATTAATAGCAATGCCACCACAAGTTTCTTTCTTTTATTCATTGGGGAATCTTAACAAATTTTCAAGAAATCTTGACATATCTTTACACTGATAGGTACGTGACACGCTACAAGCAGCACCAATCGGTAACTGAAACAAAGAAACCAGCTTTTATTTATATTTTAGGATTTCTTTTTTCTCCTTTTATCATGAAGACCAGAAAAATCAATACAAGTGATGCTAATACAGCACGAAAAATCGATAAAATGGACCAGAATGATGTGATGTTATTAATTTAATGTTTTCAAAATAAATTTAACAGTGCACTTTATCAAACAATGGACATATCATCCTGACTAATTTTTTCTAGCAAAAAATTATAATTGTTTAACATTTCAAGAGTTTTATCCAGGCATCATTCAGTAGACTGATCTTTCAGGGAATCTTTGATTGTCACAACATTCGTGAATTTGCATTTAGTTCTTAGGAGTGGTTTATGTGTTCTTACTTTAGTACAAATCATTTTTGAGAACATCTACTTCAGAAAATTTATGTATTCTCTAATTATTACAATGAAAAATATTTTTTCAAAATTTTCAATTCAAATTCTCAATTTACTAAGTGCGAACAAAACTGTTATGATAAACATTAATTTAAACTACGATTTAAGGTAAAATTTTGATTTTTTTTAACTCAAATAAAAATAATATAAATTCTTCAATTTAAATCGATTATTATTTTATATTTTTGGTATATTGATTTTGGGGCTAAAGACACTTCTCTTGCTAGCGTCCAAGAGTAATGTTAAAGTTTCACCCATATTCCGATACGATATGCAGAGAAAAAAAATATATATATATATATATATATATATATATATATAAAGTGAAGGTGTAAATTCGGAAGCCACGAGGTCTCTATATCAGAGAATCGTAGCATGATTATTAATTAGTAATTTGTACATTTGATGGAATCCGGATCTTCTATGAGAGAAAAAAAAAAAATCATCCGGTACATACTACAAATCCACTCAATAATTAATGGCAATGCCACCACAATTTTTTTTTCTTTTACCAATTGAAGAATCTTAACAAATTTCAAGAAATCTTAACATATCTTTACACTGATCTGCACGTTTTCATAAAATAATCAAGTGACACGCTTCAAGCAACATCAATCGTTAATTGAAACAATGAAACCAGCTTTTATTTATATTTTAGGATTTCTTTTTCACCTTTTATTCTGAAGATTTTTTTTTTCCCCGTTCATCTCAATTATAATTAAGATAAGAATCTTGCTATACAACCAGAAAAATCAAAAAAAAAAAATTAGCGAGAATAATATGATATTAATTCATTTATTTACACAACATACTTTACAATGCACTTTATCAAATAGTTAATTGGCACATCATTTTGATCATTTTTTAGCAAAAAATTTTAGTTATTCAATATTTCTCTTAAGATAAAAGAGATCTTGCACTTTTTATTTTTGTTTGGATTTATTTCTTCCAATTTTATTATTCGAGAGTTTTATCCTGGCATCATTTAGTAGATTGATCTTTTACGGAATATTTGATTGTCATAAGATTCTGAATTTGCACTTTAGTTCTTAGGAGTGGTTTAAGTATTCCTATTTTAGTACCAATCATGTTTGGCAACATATACTTCAGAAAATTTACGTATTCTCTTATTGTAGTGAAAAATACCTTTTGAAATTTCTCAATTCAAATTTTGTCTTTCAAATCTCAATTTAATTAGTGCAAACAAAATTTTTATGATAAAACATTAATTTAAATACAATATAAATGTAGAGTTTTGATTTTTTTTTAGGGCCAGTTAAGCAATTAGCCATTTTAAAGGTAAAGTTTGAAGGATTTAGCTATAATTTCATGAAATTAGGGATTTAACCATAGCATGTAACCTTTTTTGTAACATGTAACATATATACGTGTAAAAAATGTAACATTTTTTATAACATGTAACATAAAATGTTACACTTTTACACGTATATATGTTTCATGTAACAAAAAATGTTACATTTTATGGCTAAATCCCTAATTTCGTGAAACTATGACTAAATCCTAAAAAAATACCAAAAAGTTTGGTTAAATGCCTAAAAAACTCTTTTTTTTTAACTCAAATAAAAATGATATAATTTTTTTTTATTTAAATCGATTACCATTCTGTTTTTTTCGGTATATTTATTTTGAAGCTAAACACACTTCTCTAGCTAGCGTCCAATAGTAACGTTAAAGTTTCACCCAAATTCCAAGAAAGCAATGTGGTGGAAGACAAATTAGAGAGATTGATAAGTGTGTGTATTAAGGGTGTAGTCAAACCGAGCTTGAGCCCGAGCTACAGCCCAATAAGAGTCGAGTCGAGCCAAGTTTTGAAAAGCTCAAATTCGGCTTGTCAAAAAATTTTCAAGCTCAAAGCTTGATCTCGAATTTAGTAAAAATTGAGTTATGAAACTCGAGCTTCTTCGAGTTTTGCTCGATTAAGAAGCTCAATCAAACTTGAGATCTAAATTGAGTTCTAAATTAGATATATAATATGGTAAATTTAAAATTATATTTATAATACGATCTATTTAAAATATACAAAAATAAAAAATAAAAACAAGCTCCTAAACGAGCTTATACAATACAAGAAAAAAGCAGTATCAGCGGTGGTCGTTAATAATCTTTATCAGCAACCACACCAGCGACAATTGTGGACGTTGCGGAATTTCCCACGAAATAAAAAACTATCGGTGTCCACGTATTGTGGTTGCCAATAATCTTCAGCGACCTCTAGTAATGATACGTAATTTTCTGCTAAAAACAAAAGTATCGGTGACCACCAAACTCACCTCCCTCAAGTGTCTCTTCATCATACATTTTGAGTCCGGGAGGATCATCTGTGCCGTCGAGAAGAGGCGGAACAACGGGGTCTCACCCCCTGAGGCAGTGTGCGTGTGGCCTGCACCGATGATTAGGGCTACAATGCCGTCCTCGAAGATTTCTTGCTCCACAAGGCAAGCATCGAACGGTCTAGGGGCCTCAAAAATTGACGACGGTCATCTTGGTGCAGACGGCAAGGACACGAGATCTGGTGTTGTTCTCAGCGAGATCCTTGGCAATACGAAGGACAGTGTCGCCGGCGAAGCAGCCCTGGTCGTAGAGCATCACCATCTTGACGCAACTTTTAAGGCCTAGGGACTTGACCAGCTGGTAGTCAGCCCTTCACCAGCAAAAGTGCGGAAAACGGGGTGTGTGATGGCAGATTTTGGCCAGCCCCACTCCTCGATTGCCACCCGTTGCTGCCCACTCGTCGAGCTTCGGCATCTCAAGAATGTCCATGCATTGACATTGGTCCAACGATGGGGCATGATAGGTACAAATGTTAGGGTTTTGTTTGAGTATTTCTTCGGTCAAAAGCATGTGTCGCTTCTTTATCATCGATTTCTCACCTAACACAAATTAGATTAGGAAAGAATATAAATGTCATTCTCTTTACTTCAGAATTAATTAAGAGTACTGTATCTATAGACGGATGAGCTTGCTTTGGATACAAACATTTGAATGTTCTTTTTGAAATTTAAATTGATTTTGGGTCAAAATGGTTGTTTCGATAGCATTTATCAGATTCACAATCAATTGCATTTTTAGATTGTGGAGGAATAAGTATCAAATGAAACACTATTCACACAATTTTTACAAATTGAATTTCATCAAACATCAATTTGATCTAATTTAGAGTTAAAAAGTACTTTTTAAGCATTCAAATACCACTTCGGTTTAGGCGTTTATCCATTTTTATAGGTACATGTTTTAAGAATTTAATATGATACACGTGTATCATATTTATGATACGCGTGTATCAAAATATAAAAATGACTAATTCTTTAATTTCATAAATTTAGGGCTAATTTCTAAAAATATTAACCAAAAGTTTGGTTGAATCTTTAAAAATTTCGCTTCAAATGGAGGGTTAATTAATAATTAAGTGCAACATGTGTTACTTAAACATGTGTTATTTTTTGAAAGACCCCTTCAATTTTGACTTATTTTGGTAACTCACCTTGTTTTTTTCTTCATAGTTTCTTATCTCTCCCTCTCTCTCTCTCTCTCTTTCCTGCATAGTTTCTTGTCGTTTTTTATATCATATTTTTCTTTGGTGTCGTTCAGTGTTTTCATATATTTTTGCAGTTCTTATTGGTCACTACTGTACTTGTTCGTACTAATATTGTCGTTTTTCATTCAGTGACATTTGTTTTGAGATCGTACTTGTTAGTATTCTTATCTTGTCATGTTTCTTTATGAAAAAACTCCCATATTCATGTCCCTTTTCTTTTTATAAAGTCTCTAAACATGCTGTTTAAATTATTTCTTGCCATTTTATACTGTACTGTCTACTCTATAGATGATGTCGTTCTTCATTGTTGTTCTGTGTAATATTGTTGTCTTCTGGGCGTTGGATTTCGGCCAAAATTTAACGAACACTGGTGTTTTTGTCTTGATTGTCACTAGAATAAAAATTCAAAGAGATTTGCTATTAAAAAAGGATCGAGGACCATAGACTTTTTTAGCTAATAATTCTTATTAAAAAGAAAAAATAAAACAAAACAAAAGAATCCACAATTACAACCCTTGAAAAAAGGGCAAAACAAACTAATTTGAAATAAAATAAAATTGAAAAAAAAACAAATGAGGTCTATCTACCAAAAATATAGTGCACGCCTCGTTAAAAACTTTAGAAAAATTCAAAAAAAAAATTAAAAAGATAAATAGATAACGCCTAGAATTTATTATGCTTAAACCTATTAAAAAAAAGAAATCCAAATGATGTCTGTAAGTAATTGACGCGAAATTGGAACTTTGAACGCAAGTATTCCACTAAATTTGCTCTTGAGAAATCGAAGCAAGTGAATTTAATCTGTTCGTAACACAATTCTTTTCTCTCAAAATATTATAAGCAGGACCACAATCTTAATTTAAATTCTTGGCAAGAGAAATCGTCCTCATCCACCTATTGGGCACAAGCCGACGAATTTTGCGTGTTTTATTGTTAAATAAATCAACAACATATATAAATAGTCAATTTCTACAAAACTTTCAACCAATAAAATTCAAAGACTTTTTCAATGGTAATAAATAAATTCCATAATCTCAGCTTTGAAAGTTGGACAAGTACCTAACCCTCATGAAAAACCACTTTTTCAATGATGAGCCATCAATATTACATTTATCCTATCTCGGAGAAGAGAAAATTCCACACGACTTGTATTGTAGATTTTGAGAATGCAGGTTAGCCATTCTGCCATCTTTGTTTTAAAAATATAACCAACATTTTGAAATCTTAGTAAAATAGTCATCAATTCAATATCTAAAAATTTATGATCAAAAAAATAAAATTTGTAATAAAATTTTAGATAATATTGTCTGTATCAAACAATAAAAACTAAATTAAAAAAAAACTAATGACTGCAACCTCAAAAATCTAGACACGAATGTATAATTATTTTACTAGTAAAAATAAACATAAGCTAAATATTTAAAACTAATATAAGTTGATGACTATTTCATATAAAAATCGTAAATGAATTATTAACGAGTAAATTAATAAAGTATTGGGTAGAGTACCATTCTAGAGTGGTTTGTATTAATTCTAGCTAAGTACCGGAATAGTTATCGCCTAGATCAGTAGAATGAACAAATGGATAATTGTAAGCAAAAATAAATCAAACTAAACTAAAAACCACATAAAAGAAACCCTCTAACCGAATGCACTCAAAGTTTCATCGATGTCTATTCCATATGTTGGTGGTTCATTTCATGACCATAATTATCACTCTCTATCAAGCATTGATTTTCTAAAATTGATTTTTGTTACTATTGAATATTATATTCTTACGCTATCAATAAATATCTCTCGTTGATCAATAATTTTATGTAGGCAGTATTGTTTCCAAGGATCTAAAATATAACACACCTGTAAATATTTATAAGATATTTTGTAACACTTTAAGTTTTACTCATTATTTTTTGAAGTGTTAAATAATATCTTACAAATATTTATAGATCTGTTATATTTTGTGTGATACTTTTCTGTTATACAATTCGTAACATGGCTATTTTTTTAATTTTTTGAAATACAAACTATCATTTAAAACAAACATTTAATTTTGGCCTATTTTTACAACTCACCCTACAATTAATTAAAATAAATTTTATTACATATAAGGAAAAAGAAGCAATAATTGAGCAATAATTGACTTGTCGTTATTGATAAAAACATCGAACGCAAAAGTAGACAAGAAAGAATATAAGCATATATCCTACGCGTTTTTGTTGAAATTTCATATTTTTTCCTTTAAATTTTTTGTTATAAAAAATTTAAACCAATTTGTTATTTAGTTATTTGGAGCTTATATTTAAAAGGGTGAAGTAGGCAAATACCCAAAATTTATATAAGAATAAAAATAAATACCCAAACTTTTGAAGTAATTGAGTTTCTAATCAATTTGAGAATTACTTGCACATACTTTTGGTAACTAAGTGAATTACCACCACTGATTACTGTGTAAGTAATTGAATCATTTGGATAGTTGGTTACATTTTTCAAAAAAATGGATAATAACTTACATTAAGTTTTAAAAATTGAGTATTCACTATAATTTCTCTATTTAAAGCACCTAGTCAATGAATTGATAAATTAGATTAAGTCATCAGCCTGATCGCTGATAAGAAACTGAACCACTCATCTATTATCCTAGCACAAAGAGCCAGAAAAAAAAAAAAAAAAAAAAAAAAAAAACCCACACAGTTTAGAAAATTGCCAGAAAAAATTTGTGACAAGATTATTACTAGCTAGCACAAAGAGTCTATGCCTAAAAGTTCAGCCAGGAAATATTTTTTTGGGACTAGAAGTACTATATAATTAGTTTTTTTTTTTTTTTTTGAATTAGTTGATGAAACAGTGTGTTAGGTTATTGTAGCGAAAATATATTAGTTATCAGAGATAGAGACCTTGAGTTAGAGTCCTTGACCTTGTTCTTATACTACCGTCAAAATAGTAAACAAAATATTATGTCCAACACACTAGAAATGCAAACAAAATAGTAAACAAAACAACCCATTGGAGTTGATAAAATATATGTCTCTCTATCTTAACACTCTGCACCATGTAATTATAAAATTAATGCACCATTTCAGACTCGGAGACAATTTTTTTTTTCTCAAGGAAAACGCGGCTTGGCAAGTACTTCCAAACCATATTTCCTATGCATTGTGATGCCAAACACTTCTGTCATGTCCAAGTCTTTAGCCCTAACGCCCGGTGGAAGCTCCCAATCGAAGCTGTGGAGAATCTGAGCAAGTGCTAGTTCGACGCTAGCTATTCCAAAGGAAATCGCCGGGCAAATTCTTCTGCCAGCTCCGAACGGTATCAGCTCAAAGTCTTGCCCTCTAAAATCAATAGGGCTATCGAGAAACCTCTCCGGTTTATAAGTTTCCGGATCTTCCCAAGTTTCGGGATCCCTTCCGATTGCCCACGCATTGACAAAGATCCTTGTCTTGGCCGGAATATCGTAACCATCTATCGTAACATGTTCAATGGATTCTCTCGGGACTAAAACTGGGGCCGGAGGGTGTAATCGAAAGGTCTCTTTGATCACTGCTTTCATGTAGTTTAGTTTAGGTAGATCACTCTCTAGAACCACTCTTCTTTCTCCCAAAACGCTACGAACTTCGGCTTGAACTTTTTCTAAGACATTAGGGTTCAAGATCAGTTCCGTCATCGCCCAGTCAAGGGCTATGAATGTTGTGTCAGTTCCGGCAGCGAACATGTCCTGCCAGCAATAATATATTAATGCTTTCAGAACAATTGGAAAGGGGAAAATACAAAGTCTTTTTGTAGCATGACAATTTGCTTTTTAGGAATGTAATTAGGTGATTCTGAATCAATTTGATTTAATCTTTACAAAATCTAGATTATAGAGAATCAAGCGATAAGTAGCAAAATCTCAACAATCATGCAGTAGGGGTATAGCTCAAGCGATAAGTAGCTGTTGATAGTTGCACGTTTACCATTTTGATTTTTAAGAAGGGACATTTTGAAAAATGCTACTTCTGTACAATTTTTATTGAAAATGCCACTTAAAAAAAAAGTTTGCGATTAATGTCACTTTTGTAGTGGATTTGACCAAATTTCCTTTTATTTATTTATTTTTTTTTACAAATGGGAGACAAAAAGAAAGAAAGAGGGCAATATAATAATTTGCTAATGAAAAAGTGACATGACACGCAATAATGAGATATGTATAAACTTAAATGTCAAACAATGTCAAAAGCAAAAGAATAAACAAAAATTAATTTGGACATCTGTCCGCGTTATTATTATTATTATTATTATTATTTTTAAATTGATGTACTTATCATAAATTATATATCTATTTTACAAATTACCCTAAAATAATGGCTATTTATTTTAAGTACCCTGTTTTCTTAATTCACCGCCCAAGAAATCAAATTTCATGATACCATCTCTTAAAAAAAAATAATAAAAAAAATAGGTTCTAATAAGTACCAGAATGAGTGCCTTCACATTATCTATGGTAATCGGCATCTCTCCAGATTCATTCCTCTGTATATCAAGCAAGACATCCACAAGATCCTTAGTGGTCTCCACATTTTCTCTTTCAGGTTTGAGATGATCCGCAACAATCTGATTGGCAAGCTTGTCGAAGCGCTTGAAGGTCCTCACAAGCCTCGATTTCATGCCAGTCAAGCTGAGGATAAACTCCATGGAAGGGAAGAAATCGGCAACGCCGAGCCCTCCGAGAAGCTCTTGATACTCTCCGAGAAGATTCTGGAAACCCTTGTGATCGAAGTCTCCGCCTTCGGTGAAGTCTCGTCCAAAAGACACCCTGCAAACGACGTCATTAGCGTAGAGCCTGAGCATCTTGCTCATGTTCACTGGCCTAGGATAAGGCTCGGCAAGGCGGTGAACAAGGCGAGCGACTTCTTCTTCCCTAACGAAGCTAAAAGTTTGAACTCTTTTCGCGCTTAGAAGCTCAAGTATGAATATCTTTCGGATGTATCTCCAATAAGCTCCGTAAGGTGAGAAAGTCACGTCGGAGCAGTTGTAAATTAGGTACTTTGCGGCGATGGTTTTGGGACGGTTCAATAAGGCGAGATCGTTGGTTTTCAAGGCTTCTTTGGCTAGCCTGGCTGAAGAGACAATAACTGTTGGGACTTGGCCAAGATCAAGGTAAAATATTGGACCATATTTTTTTGACAAGTCTCGGAGAGAGATGTGAGGATTGTTAATTCCTAGCTGGTGAAGGTTTCCAATGATGGGCAGTTTTGGAGGGCTTGGTGGGAGATTGAATTTTTGTTTTGTTGGTTTCTTTTTAAAGAAGAAGAGATTGAGAAAAATCACAAATAAAATGGTGGAAAAGAGTGGCCAATACTGGAGGACAGCCATAGAAGCTTTTCTCTTTTTCTTTGAATTTGAAGTGAATAGGCCCTGCAGTACTAGTTTTGTATGTTTGTATTCATATAATAGGTTTAAATCGAGCAACTTGGCACACGTTTCTATTATTTTTGTCAGATTGTTAAACTTACTAGTCAATTTCGATGACATTTCGTCCAAGAAATGAAACTTTTAAAAGATAAAAAATTATCATCCGTGTTTGTGTCTTGTTTGTAACTTTTCACGTTGGTGTGGACCCCGAAGTTTACGTAAGTGTGACCTTCAGTTAGGTTTTAGGTGTTGTTGTTGTTGTTGTTATTTTTTGGGAAGATTTGGGTTTAGCCATTTTTAAACTTATGTTTCAAAAATTTAGCCATAGTTTCACGAATTTAAAGAATTAGCCATTTTCGTTGTGTAACAATTTTTGTTACACGTGTAACAAAATTTGTTACACGGGTAACAAAATTTGTTACACGTGTAACAAAAATTATTACATAACGAAAATGGCTAATTCTTTAAATTCGTGAAACTATGGCTAATTCTTAAAAAAATTACCAAAAATTTGGCTAAATCCTTAAAAATCCCTTGTTTTTAATTATTATTATTATTATTTTTTTAATGAAAACGAGAATCTGATCTAATGGCACTTTTGAAGTTCGAGTATATAGGATTAGTGCCATTATTGCAAAACATACCCTTTTTCTTACTATCAAATTATTACTTTGTCCTCGTTCTTATCCTCTTCACTGTACTAATTATTTTAAAGCAGCAATTTTTAAAACATATTATTCAAAAGCAGCAATTTCAAAATCACCCATATTTATATAATCTGACGCACACACTAGTTAAAGCATGTAAAAATAGATTTGTTTGGGTAAAATTTATCTGTCATATACATGAATGTGAATTAAACAAAATTAATGATAAATACATTTGGAAAAAAGAAATCAAAAGATGAAACAAAATATTGATCAATTCATTTTCATTATTTTGAAAATTACTTAAACTTATTTTTGAAACACCCATGACCCACCTAGTCCGGCTGCACCACGCGTGAACGACGGAACCAGACGACATTGTTTTCATATTTAAAACGCGTATTAAGTACCATAAAATAACGGGCCAATTCAAACCTTTTGAAAACTACTACATATATTGGTTTATAAGTTTACCATAACCAAGTCACTGTATGTACAATATCTACATTAGTATGAAGAAATTACACAATCATTTAAATTATAACAACATATTACATATTACGGCAAAAATACAAGTATTATCACAGTAATTCAATGAGCGTATGTGGCGATTTTTATTGGACTATAATACCTCTCAATTTGTGGTTTTGGATCAACCCACTCGGGTTTGTATTTGTTTATGGATATTATTTTTCTTATTTAATGTACTAAACAAAAACGAGTAAGGGATGTTGATGAAAAATCGGTGAAAAAAAAGGAATATCAGATGAAAAAACTGAATATCATATTCAAAAGTGAATAACACATATTTGTTGAAAATGAAAAACCGAACAGTTTGATATGTTAAAAAAAATAATACTGAAATATCATATTCAAAATTGAATATGTGTTTTGCTTTCATATTTCATATTCAAACATTGGATATGCTTTTTTTTTTCTATAATTAATTTACAAATAATCTTATATATAAAATACGTATCTTTATCTCAATAAATAAAATCATTCACATATTACCGAATTTACAGGATCTATTATATTTGAATATTCAAATTTTGAATATTTGTACATATTGGATTATTTGGTATTATACATGAAAATATTGTAATATGATATTCAAAATTGAATATGTTTATTGCTTTGAAATTTCATATGTATAGAAACACTGAATATGTTTTTTTTTTTCATACGTGTAGAGATAGGTGTAGAATATGCGGAGTGATTTAAAAAAAATTGAAATCCCTCAATTAATTCCAAAAAAAAAAAGGACTTTTTTTTTTGTTCACCCTTTCCGTTTATGGATCCAGATTGTTTAGCCTATTAGCCCATCAAGGGTACTATTGGTACTGTCAATTAGTGTTTGAACTGATTTAAAATATCTTACAAATCTTGAATTAATATGTAATATCTAGTCATATCTTGAATATCTACGTAAATAACCCCATTAGTATTTTGGGCAAATTTCATAAATCTCCCTCTACTAAAGGGCTTGTGTCACTTTGTCTTTCTTAGTTTTTTTTTTGTTACTTCTGTTCCTCCTGATCTATTAACTTGTCATATTCCACGTCCTTCCGTTACAAAATGGATGAAAATTGCACACGTGAAACGCACATGTAGTGGTAATTTTTTAATAATATGGATTACCACAAGTTTAACCCAAATTAGTGAATTTTTGTTTTGTTTGTTTGTTTGTTTTTTTGTTTTTTTTTTGTTTTTGTTTTTGTTTTGTTTTTTTTTACAAATAGCAAAGAAACGGAGATGAAAATGGGGTCGCCGGGTTCTCAAAGTTCGCGGGGGGTGGGTGGGGTCGGGCGGATATCTCCGTGGTCGCTTGTGGTCACCGGGGGTCGGGTGGAGGTCGCCGGGGTTCGCACGAGGTCGCTTGGGGTCACCAAGGTCGTCAGGCTCAGAATTTTCAATATGCTTTTCCATATTGTCGATTCTCCGCTGCCTTTCGACTACCCTTTGATGCGGGAGGTCGCATTGAAGAAGACAACAACGACGAGCAGACGGGATGCCGGGGGTCATTCCAGAGGTCGTCGAGTTGCGGCGGTCATTGGTGCTCGGGCGAGGTCGCCGGGGTTGCACTACTACAAAAAAAGGTATCCGCGACTGATTAATCAATTGCAGAAGCCAAAACTTCGTGACTGAAAAAAATAGTAGCGGATATTTAGTCGCAGATAAGCATCCGCGACTAATAAATTCACTCCCTAATACTCTGATACCATCCGCGACTGACAGTATCAGTCGCAGATAAGTCGACGCTGACACCTATAAATAATTTCCGATAAGAGTATCGGCGATTGATAAATTAGTCGTGGATACAGCTTTCTGAGACTGAAAAATCAATCGCGGATACTGCTATCCGAGACTGAAATATCAGCCGCAAATATTTTTTTAAATTTTTTTTCTAATTTATTAATTTCTTTTAATTTATTTTAATTTTTTATAAAATTTTTTACAATATTAATTATTGATTTATCTTTCAATATCAGTAATAATAATAATAATATAAATATATAATACTAAAAATGCATAATAAATTATTACAAATTTTAAAAAATAATTTATGTATATATTTGATGAACTTAGAAGTCTGGACAATGGTGGTGGTTATTGGACGACGACAGCGAGAGGAAGAGAGAAAGAGAGAGGAGAGAAAAAAGAGGGTGAAACAGAAGGGAAGAGAAAGAAGATAGAGAAACAAAAGATAGAGAAGAGAAAAAAGAGAGAAAGAGAAAGAATAAGAGGAGAAAGTAGAGAAGGAAGAAAAAGAAGAGAGAAGGAGAGAGAGTATGGATGTGTACGTCGATGGAGAGCGACACCGGGGAGGCCGGAATCCGGTGGCATATCCGAAATAATGAGAGAACCGAGAGAGAAGAAATGGAGAGATAGGAAAAACATTAGAACAAATGCTAAGTGTTTTTGAGGTTCTGCGTATAGATATTTAAAGACCATCCGTGATTGACTCTTCAGTCTTAGATAGTCCATTTAACATAAAAATTAATTAAAGCAGTAAAAAATCCACCAAAACTGAAAAATTTTAAATTTCAGTATCCGCGAGTGATTTTTCAGCCTCGGATACCCTTATCCGCGACTAAAAAATTAATCGCAGATACACTTTAAAATTAAAATCTCGATTTAGCGGCGAAAAGTCCACCAAAATCGTGAAATTTTAAATTTCAGCATACACGAGTGATTTTTCAGTGACGGATGCCCTTATCCGTGACTAAAAAATCAATCGCGGATACACTTTAAAATTAAAATCTCAATTTAGTGGGCGAAAAGTCCGCCCAAATTGTGAAACTTTAAATTTCACCATCCGCGAGTGATTTTTCAGTCATGGATACCTTTATCTGCGATTGATTTTTCAGTCGCAGATACTAATGATCAGAATCTAAAGAACATTCCGTTAAGATTCCAATGAACTATTTTCTACAATTGAGGGGACTTATCCGCGACTAAATTTTCAAAATGACATGATCCGTGAACGCGCTTACCTGGCCAGAGAATGGACCAATCCCTTCATTCAATGCTACGTTTCGCGGATAACTCGCGCCAAAACCTGCGAATTTTTCCCGGAAATTTTTGTTTTTCCGCGACTGAATTGCGAAAAAAATCAGTTGCGGATAGTCAAAATATCGAAAAAAAATTCATAACGGCATCCGCAACTGATTTTTTGGCATATTAGTCGCGGATAATTAATTATCTACGACTGAAAAAATCAGTCGCAGATACCGCAGTCGCAGATAACCTTTTTTCTTGTAGTGTCGGGCGAGGCCGCAGGTGGTCTTTCTAGATGTCGTCGAGTCGCTGCGGTTGTTGGTGCTCCGGCGAGGTCGCCGGAGGTTGTTGGCTTGCTTTAGCAATTGACCAAAGTGCTTCAATATTGGCTGATGTGCGTTAACTTACTTGGCAAGTTTCTCTGAAGGTACTAGTGGTTGGTCTTGATCAGGGTACTAATTGTAACACCCACGTACTTAACAACGTATTTAACGTTATAATCTACCTAGTTAAGCAAATGAGTGCTAATCTCATTCATGACATTCTTATAAACGTAATACAAAACGCGGAAGCAAACCTATTTTTAAAATAAACTGTGATCAAAAGCTACCAAAAATATAAAGTAGCATATCTTACAAAACAAAAATAAGAAATTCTCAAAACATATTCTACTTAGAACATACCCATAACGAAATATAACTAGTTTTTCTCAAAAATTATACTACATGTTCTTCCTTTCTTGGCATATGAACATTCAGAAGACAAAGAGCGGCAGTTCAACCAACTTCTACTGTTCATGAGACTCGTAATCTGCATCACAAGAAACTATATGAGCTAACGCTCAGTAAGTAGAAACTTTCATTTTAGAAAATAATAAAAACACATAAAAGATTTATTATTGTTATTGTACTCATTTACTTTGCATAAAACATCAATCTTTTCATCAATTATTTGGGCCCCATTTAAGTATAAATTTCAGTTTAACATCCGATAGGCCGTGAATTTTCGGAACCTATTCTGTACTGGCCAGAATTTATGAAAGTTCATCCCTCTTAGAAACCTCATGCCAAAAGGAATTCACCTTCCCTTTACAAGAGTTGTGGCTACACTGTCTTGGTTTTTACGCCTCAAGGGATTTGACCACCATGGTTGGGTCCGCCGGTCCCCCGCGTCCCTTGCCTACCCAGATATCAAACCAAAACTAATACTTACATTTTAAGTATCAAAACAAGAGTACAATAACCTTTTCTTTTTCTATTTTGAAACCATATTCATGAACCACATAATATAGTAAGATTCACACAATCTATCACATAATTCATTCAAGCACATAGAGCACATAACAAGTATTATTGCTTCCTGTGATGATTTTGAAAAAGTAAGATTTCTACTTACCTCTTAGAGATCAACAGGTTAGTGTAGATGATCGATATCCCTGCCCAAGCAATTGATGTGCTTTTCAACTTCACAATGCCAGACAATTTACTTTTATAACGTTAGAATTTAATTATAATACTAGTATTGGAAAAATAATCTTACTTGAAATTTTTACGATACTATTATTTTATTTTATTTTTATTTTATTTTTACCTAGCAATCTCAACTTTTCATAACACATGGCAAGTAATAATCCACTTTACAAGTCTAAATATACAAAACAATGACTATTTTTATAAAGTTCTAATCATAGACAAATATTAGGGTAAAATCCTAATCACTTAATTTCAAGCTTATAGTAAACTAAATATAAAACATAATTAAAACATGACTTTCACTCCAAAAGCTAAAAGAAAATTCAATTAGGCCAATTTAAGGTTTGATATTAAAACCTAATTTTCTCTACACATAGTAATTTAAAGAGGGTTTGAACTTACCTATATTGAATTTACTGCTTGATGGCTTCTAACGGAAGAAAAAGAGATGAAAGGGTGGTTAATTGAATTAATATGAAAAGAAACGACGTTTGTTTTGGTTTTTTTTTTTTTTTTTTCCTGCTCTGTTTTCGTTCACTCTCCTTTTTTTTTTTTTTTTGTTAGTCGTTGATATGGCTCACCGAAGGAAGAAGGAAAGGGTTTATATTTATTTGATAATGGGCTGGACTTTTGAAGATGGGCTGGACTTTTGAAAATGGGCTTAGGCTTTGGGCTTGAATTAAAATGGTGTGATGCTTATTCGCTGCTTGCTTTTTTTTTCTTTTTTTTTTTAAACTTGCTCGCTGCCCTTTTCTCTTTTTTTTTTTTTTAACAAAAACTTATAAAAGACACATCACAACAATTATACAAATAATATAATGATATGTACAAATAAAGACATGAGATATACTAATTATAACCATCATATAGTCAAATTTATCTATATTTAGACAAATAACATGATTTAT
The DNA here is from genome assembly GCA_018132145.1 of Boehmeria nivea var. tenacissima. Lineage (NCBI taxonomy): Eukaryota > Viridiplantae > Streptophyta > Magnoliopsida > Rosales > Urticaceae > Boehmeria > Boehmeria nivea. The sequence goes on from CM030882.1 coordinate 9,901,978, forward strand.
TATTTTTGTTACTATTACCAATTACTAATTTACTTTCCTTTTTTTTTATTTCTTATAAATAGTCCTTATACATCAATTCTTCAGCATTGGATATCGCGCCCTACACTGCAAAACACTTAAATTACATTAACTTTCAATTAAATTTACTATTGCATAAAAATATTAATTTAAGTCATTTAAGCAAATATCTTATATAACCAACTAAGCATCCTAATTAGTCCTATTTATTTATTTATTATTATTATTTTTTTAGGCATTACACTAATGTTGATGAGGGAAAAAGAATACCGAAGGTCATTTGAAACCTTGTTCTACACATGGAAGAACTACTTGGGATGATTGAAATTTACTTTGAGAATTCTTACCTTCAATGCAGATGACCATGCAGGAGTTTTAGATTTTGATTTTTGTCTATGATTGTTGATACCAGGGAAAGAAAGATATTATAAAGAACAGAGGAAAACTGAGGAGGAGAGACAGAAAAGGAAAAGGTAAAAAATAAATAAATAAAAAGAAAAAGAATAAAAAATTAAAGATGATACCAATAAAAGGGCAAAAAAGTAATTTTATTTTTAATGAAAACCAAACAATTAATAAAGTGACACGTGGAAGCTTTTAACGGAATAATGCATTTGAATTTTTTTTCTAAAGTACAAGGGGAACGAAGGTTTTTTGCACCTATGGCCCTCTAACTTATCGTGTTGCGACACTTTGATATCTTTTTTTTTTCCTTGGCATTAACCCTCTTAAATTTAAAAAATAATTGCACTTCACTTCAAATTGTGAACGTCCATCCTAAATTTAACGGAACTTGAAACATACTTCTCACTTGATATTTTATTTGGGGGCAAATTTGTCAATTATGGCCAAAATAAAAATAAAACACACTTTTCAATTTTTTCAATCGAAACACAATTGGAAAGAATAAACTTCGAGACCCCAAGCCTACTCTAGAGGCCAACGACGTCGTTTCGTCCCAATCACAGCCCGACATCTTCAATGCTTTCTTTGGCCAAGTAAACGACGCTGCTTCAATCTTCTCCAACCGAAACCCCTTCAAGCCAAAGCCCTTCCCGGACCAGCCCCAAAGTCCCTTTCCGTGAAGAAGGAGAAGCTCCGGGGCACCGAACCAGAGGACGCTAAGGGGCTGAACAAGAAAAAGAGAAAGAAGGAAGAACAGCTCCGTCAATGGCGGCGGTGAGGAGGGAAAGGAGCGAGTGAGTGAGAGAGTCGAGGCGAAGTAGAAGACAATCAATAAAGTCATTCTTGATGTTACTTAATAATCTATGCTCTAAGTGGTGTGCTCCTTCTATTTTCACCCTATGTTTGTAATGTAAATTTTAAGGTATAAATTAAAAGTACAATATACATGGAGCATAGATTATCATTGTATCAAAAATAGGGCATTCCTCAAAATCTCCCTTCAGTTTAGTTTGTTTTGTTTTCATATATAGTTGGCTCTTTGATTTTGAATTTTTAATATCCTTGAGTTCCGTCTAATTGACTTGTGATTATCTTGTGAGCCTTTGTACGAGGACTTTTTCGGTTATTTGATTAAAAAAGCATATAAAAAGAAACTAAAAAGGAAATGATTTTTTTCCTGCTCTATGATCTTCTTCACATGGGAAAATATTTATTGTAAATGCGTATATATTTTGAATGTTTAATATATGATAAGTTATACGCATGAGTTATTGTTTTGCAAATATGAATATATATGTTTTGGATGATTGTATTGAATATTTGGTAATTTAAAATATTTATGGATATGTTTTGGATGGATGAAGATAATTTGTGTTGAATCATGCGTTTTTTTTTTTTTTTTTTTTTTTTGCTTTTTTTAAGAATTACATATTGAACCGCACATAGATCTTAACCTCTATTTAGGAACATTAGCGAGTAATCTAAGGAGTAATTGCATGGACCACTACGTACCTTGGACTCAACTATATTATAAATATACACATTCATATAGGAAGAAACACACTTACTAGGATTTAAATCTTTGATCTCAACCTCCATATTGGAGGAGTTTGCCACCCGAACTAACTCTCGGGGGTTGAGTCATGTGTTTTTGAGTTAATTTCGGCATGAAGAGAATTTGGCCGTGATTTGTGGTTATTATTATTATAAATTCTGGGTTAATATCGATAAAATTTTAAATGTTTAAAGTTGTTTTGTCAGTGTAGTGTTTTCTTTTCTTTTTTGCTGAGAGTTTTGTTAGTAATAGTTTGTTATGAACATGTGGTAGGGCAAAAAACGACATAAAATAGTACGAAACAACATAAATTTTGACAAAACAACATTAGCTTAAAAAACGACTGTATATTAAAAAACGACAGCATATTAAAAAAACGACAGCAAAATGGAAAAGGACTGAGTGGTAAATGACAACATAATAAAAACGACAGTAAAAATTAAAAACGACATATAACCCTAAAACAGTAGAAATTAAGAAGGTTCAATTCTAGCATATTAAGAGTGATTGCGGAAGATTGTTAATTAAGTCGATACTTTTTATTTTGACAAGAGCCAGGCCGAATGGTTCGTGCGTGGTCGCTGGTAATTATCAACAACCATTAGTACTGGTTTTTTTTTTTTTTTTTTTTTTTTTTGCTGGGAACCATTAGTACTGGTTACTGATACTTATTTTGATAAAAAAAAAAAAAAATTACTTTTGGTCGGCATGAAGTATCGACGACCACATTATGATCTGTCGTCGCCCATAATAGATTATCGGTGACAACTTTTTGTGCTTGCAATTGTGTGATGCTGATATTACTTTTTCTTATATACAGTGCCAGAAGATTTCAGAAATGATATTTATCATTGCCTAAAGTTGATTTTCCTTTAAGTGACTAAACCAGGTGAAAGATAGAGACAATTTCTATTAATATAAATTAAAATAAGAAAAATAAAAAGGACATTCCAATATTGTTCTTATTTCAGCACCAAATATTTTAACGACATACCACACAGAATCAAACTGAAAAACATTAGCAAGAAAACACTCTAGCTTGCTAGCTTTGGAGAGGCCATGAGAGGAAACTTTCTGTGAGTGGTTATGCCAACTGTCTCAGTCATGTCCAAATCCGAACTAGGAAGTGACCAATCAAACTTGCAAACAACATTGGCCAAAGCAATCTCATTCACAGCCATGGCAAAGGCGATCCCGGGGCAGCCCCGCCGCCCTGCTCCGAAAGGGATCGACCCGAAGTCATGCCCTTGGTAGTCAACACTTGTGTCCAAGAACCTTTCAGGTCGAAACTCGTCGGGTTCGCTCCACGTAGAAGGGTCCCTCGCGATAGCCCACGCGTTAACGAAGACTTGAAATCCGGACAAGATATCATATCCCTTTATCTTCACATCTTGTCTTGCGAGTCTTGGGACAAGGAGAGGGGCTGGCGGGTGTAAACGGAGAGTCTCCTTGAACACCGCCTTTAGGTAAGGCATGTTGTCTAGGTCATCCTCGGTTACGTCGGCTTTGTTGCCGACGATTGTCCTGACTTCGTTTCGAAGTTGTTCCATGGCCTTTGGATGCCTTAACAGCTCTGTCATTGTCCAATCTAAGACCGTGTATGTAGTGTCTGTGCCAGCTGCGAACATATCCTATATACAGAAGATAAATGTAGGGAAAAAAAAAACCATAGCGGATAACTCTCAGAAAATGAAAAAAGATAATAGAGCTTCACTTCTAGTTATTTTACATGATAATCATCTTTAGTTAAAAAAGAAATAGCTTTCCAACTTTGGATACGTAAACAAAATTACTAAAATTTCTTAGCTAGCCACCTTATATATTTATTATATTAGTAACAATTTGTAATGAGTTGTGATTAAAAATACTATTTGATCAAAAATATGTTTTCTTACCAAGATGAGAGCCTTTATGCAAGTTCTATCTATAGGAAAACCCACCAAGTTTTCCCTTTGAATCCAAAGCAAAATATCCACGAAATTCTTGTTCTGATCTTGATCTTCATCAGCCCTAGCGTTATGATCATCACTGAATTGTGCCATATGCTCTTGAACAACTTCTTCCAAGAACTCATCAAACTCCTTAGCCACTTTGTCCATTCTTGCTTCCAAACCATTGACTCGGCTCAACCAAGAAAGCATCGGAATGTAATCTCCTACGTTGAAACCACCCAATAACTCGGTTAACTCGCCGAGAAGCTCATTAAACTTCCTTCCTCGCTCGCCGTTGTCATATTTCCTTCCCAAAGCAACCCTACAAACGACGTCATTAGCTAACCCCGCGAAAAGCTCACTCAAATTCACCGCCGAAGAAGAAGATTCAGACAACAAACAAGACCGCCGGATCTTCTCCGTCATGATGTTGGTCTCTTCTTCTCTAACCTCGCGGAAAGACCGAACCCTCTTGCTGCTGAGGAGGTGAACGACGCAAATCTTCTTCGTCTGCCTCCAGTACTCACCGTAGGGCGAGAAGGCGATGTCGCGGTAGTTGTAGAGGAGCTTCTCGTAGCCGATCGCCTTTGGTCGGTCGGAGAAGGCAAGATCGTGAGTCTTCATGACTTCTAGTGCGGCGTCCGCTGATGAGACGACCACAACCGGCATGGTTCCAAGGCGGAGGAGCATGAGATCGGGGCCGTAACGACGGCTTAGGGTTTGGAGGGCTCGGTGGGGCCGCAAACCGAGTTGGTGGAGGTTTCCGATGACCGGGACTGAGGGCGGAGATGGTGGCAGTTTTTTGCTTCCATTAGGATTTTTAATAAGGGTTTTGAAGAAGAAGAATAGTATTGTGGCTAAGATGGACAAGATAATGGAACTTGACAAGTAGATTTCTTGTAACATGATTGAATTCTTATAATCCTAATTAAACTTGAGAGCTTTTTCTTTCCTATATTTTGCTCTTTGTACTGAGAATAAAAGCTCACTTCATTTATTTATAGTACGTTTCATATAGTATGATATTATAGACTATTTGGAACAATACCATTATCACGAATTAAACTTCTTTAATTGCAAAATAATAAATTCCTTTAGAGAAAGATGAGAAATTATAGTAAAAATCAGTTTTTAACACTTCATTTTAATAATTATTAAATATTTTATCATCACATCAATCATGCTGTATATATTAGATGCTAATGGAAACAGTATACACGCCTCTATCTTAAGCTTTATTATGTGAAAAAACACTTGTCCTTTGCCAGGAAAACTTGTGGACAAATTAGCGCTTTGAAAAAAAAGAAAACAAACAAAGAAGCTGTGAAACTGTCATTAAACATTTAAAATGTGAATAACCTGCCTGCTGATTAACATTTAAAACGTGAGGATCAACTTGCAAAGTTTGATTCTAGAAATCTGTGTAGACTAGCGTGAAAAATGACAATTTTCGAAGCTAAAGCTTTTTTTTTTTTTTAATGTAAATGTGAACTGATAATAGAAACGTGTCCCAAAAACTTGATTTACGTCTAAATCCTTACTGACTTTCCAATAAAGTTGATCCTCCGCTAAGGGTTTCTCTAATATCAACACAAACGAAAACATAAGAAGGAAACAAACGGCCTTCCTTAAGGATCTACTCAGAGTTAAAATTTTTAATGGAAAAAATCCAAAAGGAAAAATTCATTAAAAGAATAAAAGTGCATGAAGGTTTAGAGATGCCTAAACCAATAATCAAGTAAACAAATCACGTCTCTAAAAATTAATCTAGATCAGAAGAGATTCGTAAAATGACAATATTCCAAGCTAAAACTTTTTTTTTTAAGTAAATGTGGATTGATATTAGGAACGTGCCCCACAAAATACAACTATTAGAGCAGAAGTATTATTTCTCATTATGATAGTCCCAAATAAATTGTACCATCTATCAAATCGAATATAAAGGCTCTAAGGTAAAATCATGTTCACAACTCTAATAATAGAAAACCAAAAGGCACACATATCGAACACGCAACAAACTCTTTTAATATTACTACAATAGTCAGTAGAATAATCTGATTGATAATAATTATAATGCCAAATAACAAAAGTAAAATACTAGAAGAATCACACCTAACAATAAAATTACCTTAAGATTAGCCGGAACCACATTCATTATTAAAACAAAAACACAAAAAAGTAAAAGCAAATATGCCTCTATTTGAAACAACAAATCCACATAAATCAATCATACAGCAAGGTCTTGATCCCATTATCGTCAAAATTAAGGAAAAAAGAAGACGGTAACGGAGAAACAATAACAAGGGATAAATTAATACCGAGAAGTCATCCGGCAAGGCCACCATATGGCCACAACATCCACCAACCACCCAAAAAGAATTGTTCAACTACCGTAAATTCTTAACCCCCAACACCCTAATAATCCACCAAATTAGAAAACGATCCGATGAGAAAATCTATGGGAAGTTTGCCACCAAAAGTGTGGGGCGAAACTAGCAGAAATATATAACAGAGAAATTAAGAACGAATAAAAAAAAATTAATCTGCTTCCCTAATTATTTATTAAGATTAGATAAAAAATTTAGAAAAACTAAAGTGAATATCTAATTTTTAACACCTAATTTAAATTAGTATTCAATCTTTTGAAAAATATAACCAACTACCCAAGTAATTCAATTACTTACACAGTGGTAAGTGGTGGTAATTAACTTAGTTGCCAAAAGCATGTGCAAGTAATTAACGAATTGACTAGAAACTCAATTACTTAAAAAGTTTTGATATTTACTTTTATTATTATATAAATTTTGGGTATTTTCCTACTTCATCCTAAAGTTTAATATTATTGGTCGACCTCGAATAATTGTTTACATGAGAATTAGCATACAAGTGAGAACCTGATGAGAAGTTATGAGATAATTCTACATATATACTGGGCTGTGCTTTTACGTCTACAAATGTGTAAAAACATTTCAATCAGAAAAATAAAATGAAAAATGTGTAAAGAGATGCATGTATATGTATCTGCGATAGATGACAGGTCTCATCAAGAAATTAAATATTACACGTCAAGGGAATTAAAATAAAATACACGCTTTAAATTACACAAGAAGCCAAATCACTCCTTAAGCGTGACTTTTGTTGAGCGTTATTATATAAAATCCCTTGCCCATTGACACGAAGCCAAATCTTTAATTATTGGGTTTTTGTTCAATGACTAGTTAAAAATGTGTGTAGAAGAAATGGTGGTGTGGGAAAAGAGTCCCACGTGGGAAACTTACCCTTTGTTTGGTTTGGCCATTTTGGCCATTCCATCCCATTTATTGGGATGGAAATAGGATGGAAAAAAATGGTTTTAAAAATGGTTTGGAATTGTTTGAAAATAATTTGTAAAAATGATGTAAGAATGATTTGACTTTGCTGATTTTGAGGTAATATGAATGGTTGAGATTTAAAGATATTGTATAGGGATTTGGAAAGTTGAAAAAAGTGGTTGAAAAAAAATGAAATGGAATGGAATAGTTTAAAGGATTTGAAAAGTTGAAAAAAATGGAATGGAATGGAATGAGAAAAATGGGGAAAACAAACAAGGGGTTATGAAGAAAACGTGCTCTTTAGAAGGAAATAGCTCTAAAGTGGGTTTAAATTAAGTGCAAGCTAAAAGTGTGCCACTTGGCACACTCACACACTTGATCACATGACGAGCATTCGCTTGTGCCAATGCGAGCCCGAGCCCGAGCCCAGGTACGATGCGTCGGACTCCGAACGCGGCGCATTGCGACGCACGCGCAAAAGGGCGGGGCGTGGTCGTGGGCAGTGAGGCTGTAAAGGCGCCTTTAGGCACACTTGTGGCACTTAGGGCATGTGGCTCAAGCGAGAACGCCGCGTCCGCGGAGTCGCGGCGATTCTCGTTGGCGCCACAGCGCTAAGGACGCCCACTTTAAGCCATGGCGCGGTGAAGCCAGGAGCTCGAGATTTTTGGATGAGCGCGTTAGCACCGTGGCGCTATTGAGACAGCGCCGCGGCGCCGTGAGTGCACATGAATAGCGCCGTGGTGCCCGACGGTTAAAATTATTTTTTAGCGAAGAACTGTATCTTTTCACTTGAAAAAACGTCATTTCCTCTGCAATAAAATATTTGTGAACATTTTTAACACACAAGAGACATAAGAAAATATTAACAAACACTTCCAAATAATAATCTTGTCTACAATCAAATTCTCACTAATGCTTTGGTGCGGATTTGATTTTAGGCTTGTCGTATCCTGCGACGTATTTGCATTCATACCCACAAAGCATTCTAGAGGGTGCAAATAACGTTTAAGGGGAGTGTTTCGTGTGTGATTTAAGCCGTTACTCCGAAGATTATTTTCAACGATCTTAAACGTTATGGATTCGGACATCTCTACGGCGACAATCAAGTTAATGAATCAAGATCTCGTGAAGTTGGACCGCTTCGATGGGACTAATTTCACCCGTTGGCAAGACAAACTGAAATTCCTTCTGACGGCCTTGAAAATCTTCTACGTGCTCGATCCTGAATTGGTGCCAATTCCCAAGGCCACCAATGAAGATTCCGACGAAATCAAGGCGGAGCACAAGAAATGGAGGGAGGACGAACTCATATACCGTGGGCACATTGTCAACGCTCTCTCCGGCCGTCTCTACGATCTCTACACCGACATGCAATTGGCGACGGAGATTTGGAATGCACTCGAGTTTAAATATAAGGCCGATGAGGAAGGTACCAAAAGTTTTTAATCTCAAAGTATTTTGATTTTAAGATGGTTGATGATAAACTTATTTTGGTTCAAGTGCATGAGTTGCAAGTGCTAGCCAACAAATTGAGGGCGGTGAAGATTGACATCACCGAGACGTTTCAAGTCGGCACAATTATTGCGAAGTTGCCACCGACTTGGAATGGTTATCGGAAGAAGCTTCTTCACAATTCTGAGGACTATTCCTTGGAACAACTGCTGAAACACCTTCAAATCGAGGAGGAATCGAGAGTGAGAGACAAGCTTGAGAGAAGGAACCTTGGGATGACTTCTAAGGCCAATGCTCTAAGTAAGCCTAAGAAGTCTAACAAGAAGAATGATGAGAACAAGCTCGGTCCCAAAAAGGATCAAGACAAGTTCAAGAATTCTCAAGCTAAGAAGCCCAAAGGGGGTTGCTATGTGTGTGGCAAACCCGGGCATTTTGCTCGTGAGTGTAGGCACCGCAAGGGCCAAACCAATGAGGCAAATGCTACATCGACCGAGGATGAAATCATCGCTATTGTGAGTGAGATAATGGCGGTCGAAAGCAAGATTTCCGGATGGTGGTACGACACCGTCCACATCTCTTACGACAAATCATTGTTCAAGACTTACAAAGAAGTCAACGATGGACAAGAGGTTCAAATGGGCAACGATGGTCGCTCCAAGGTGCTTGGGATTGGAAGTGTGGATATTGTGTTCACTTCTGGAAAGAGAGTTACACTAACCAATGTATTTCATGTTCCGAAAATGAATAGGAATCTTGTTAATGAGAATCTTTTGGGCAAACTGGGTATAAAATCTGTTTATGAATCGGGCAATCTTGTTTTGTCCCGTAATAGTGTATTTGTTGGTAAAGGCTATTCTAATAAGGAAATGGTCAAACTATGTACTAATGACAATGTTTCTACTATTAATAAAAGTGTGTCTTCTTCTTATATTGTTGATTCTATTACTTTATGGTATGGTAGATTAGCTCACATTAGTATTGGCACTATGAAAAGAATGGTGAAATGTGGTTTGATTGAGCGTAATGTTAATAACTTTAACAAATGTGAAATTTGTACTAAATCAAAATTGATTAAGAAACCTTTCCATAGTGTTGAGAGAAGTACTAATTTGCTAGATCTAGTGCACTCCGATATTTGTGAATTTAAAGGTATATTGACTAGAGGTGGTAATATGTACTTTATCACTTTCATAGATGATTGCTCTAGGTTCACATATGTATTTTTGCTAAAACATAAAGATGAAGCTTTCTATGCCTTTAAAGTGTATAAAGCTGAGGTAGAAAATCAATTAGGTAAAAATATAAAAACTCTTAGGAGTGATAGGGGTAATGAATATTTTCCTAATGATTTTAATGCTTATTGTGAGGAAAATAGAATCATACATCAATGTTCAGCTCCACGTACATCTCAACAAAATAGTTTAGCAGAACGTAAAAATAGAACATTTCAAAAAATGATAAATGCTATGTTGATGCATTCCGAGTTGTCGTTTAATTTGTGGGGTGAAGCTTTCTTGCTGCATGTCATATACTAACCATTTGTTTGGTAAACCCATTTCTCCCATTTCATTTCATTCCATTTTTTCATTTTTTTCAACTTTTCAAATCCTTTAAACTATTCCATTCCATTTTATTTTTTTTCAATCATTTCTTTCAACTTTCCAAATCTCTATACAATATCTTTAAATCTCAACCATTCACACTACCTCAAAATCAGCAAAGTCAAACCATTCCTACATCATTTTTACAAACCATTTTCAAACCATTCTAAATCATTTTCAAACTATTTTTTCCATCCCAAAAGTGGGATGGAATGGTTTTAATGACTCCCCCAAACAAGGGGTAAATAGAATTCCTTCAAAGAAAAATCAAACCTCTCTATATGAGATATAAAAAGGAAGAAAACCCAATATAGGGTATTTCTAAGTCTGGAGGTGTCTTGCTTACTACAAGAACCTAGATCCTAAAAGGAGCAAGTTGGATCCTAGTGGGATTAATAGTGCTTTTGTTGGTTATGCCTCAAATAGCAAAGCATATAAACTTCTAGATTTAGAGTCTCATGTAATAGTAGAATCTAGAGATGTAAAGGTCTTTGATAACTTAACCACTAAAGGGAAGAGTTCTCAAGCTCCTACAAATGAAGATTCTCGCGAGGAGAGTTCTTCAAGGGTTGTTGAAAAATAACCGGAGCTTCGAAAAAGCGAAAGAGTCCAAAAAGTTAAGGAATTAGGACCCGACAAGATAGACTCTCTACTTATCTCTTTCTACTTAGTAGAAGGAAGTAGAGAGTATTTTATCCAGAGGGTACCTATCATTCTTCAAGTGGAAGATGATCCTAAAACTTTTAAGGAAGCTATGGCTTCAAGGGATTCGGCTTTTTAGAAGAATGCAATTTTCAAGATGAAATGGATTCCATTATGTCAAACTACACTTAGGAACTGGTTGATTTGCCACCCGGGTCTAAACCCATTGAGTGTAAGTGGGTGTTTAGGAGAAAGTACAATAGTGATGGTACTTTAAATACCTACAAGGCTAGATTAGTAGCCAAAGACTTTCGACAAAATGAATGAATAGATTATTTTGATACTTATGAACCGGTAGCAAGAATAACAACAATAAGAGTATTGTTTGCTTTAGCTTTTTTGCACAACCTATATGTTCATCAAATGGATGTCAAAACGGCATTCTTGAATGGAGATCTCGATGAGGAGATCTACATGGAGCAACAGGAAGGATTTGCTCTAATGAAAAATGAACATAAAGTATGCAAACTTGTTAAATCATTATATGGATTGAAATAAGCACCTAAACAATGGCATGAAAGGTTTGACACATCATACTTTCCAATAAATTTGTTCTTAATGGTTCTGATAGATATTTGTGTACAAATATGTATGGAAACATTGTCATTTATGTGTGTCTTTATATTGATAATATGTTAATCATTATCAATGAGATGAAAGCTATACTAGAAACGAAGAGGTTTCTAAGTTCTACTTTCAAGATGAAAGACTTTGGACAAGTAGACACTATTTAGGGCATCAAAGTGAAACAAAATGTAACACCCCTATGTGGGGGTGTTGGAGTTTAAGAGTAAAAACAATCATAATGATTGTTGGAGTTTAAGAGTGAAAACAATCATAATGATCATTCAAAATATAGATTCACAGTTTAAACATATGTTATAAATGCATCAAATGATTTTCCCCGGAGAATAAGAAATTTCAACATAGAAACATTTAGAAATAAACAACATAAATTCTATAGTTTAGTGTAGCACCTATAGTAAGTAAAATAAAAACAACATGGCCAATCATCATTGGATAAGCGTCCAGATTCTAAAATAAACTCATACAGTCATCCAAAAGTAATGAGAATTCTTACACAAAAGAGATAACACAATTAGAGATTAACGATCAAAGCTACTTCAGTCCAACGCTCCAATCACTCCCCGTCAGAAATATTACTTTGAACTCCGCCTGAGGGAAAAAAGAAGGGTGAGCTAACGCGCTCAGTAGGGAAACAATTACTCACTTTTCAGTTTACCAGTTTTATTTTAACTTTTACCATAAACCTGCATGGTTAGAGTTTACAAACAATAATAGATAAATAATAAATTCCATTAGTGTCTATTTTTAAGGATGTTTCTCTTTTCTTTTTTCAAAACCATATCAAAATCACAAAATCATATAAAACGTAACAAACATCCAAATCATCAACCCACATGTGGCACGAGGGTCCACTAATATGGACTGGCCAACCTCATACCACGACTCACCTCGTGAGGACTCGATACTACCCGGACCTAGTCTGTGTAGTAACTAGCGGCACGTGCACTGTGCCGATGTGAATCCCATAAGAACAAACAATTCCAAACACACACTAATTTTCTCATTTCCAAACAACTATGCAGTAATATTTTCAAAACTAATCGTATCATTTCAAAATAACAACAATTATTTCACAAGTGATATATAAGTATAGAATAATATAATATAATTTAGTTTTTGTTTTCTTTCTAATTTACTGTTTATTCGCAAAACATCTCACGAAAAGCAAGCAATAGAATCCATACCTCTTTGAACCAACCAAAAGGTTAGCAAAATCTACGGATCGCCAATTCCCGCTAATTTCCTCCCGTTAACGCGTCGAAAAGAAAATTTGAGTCTACTGAACTTCTTGCTCAAATAGAATTTGGTCAAACCGAGTTCACCATTGTGTTTAGGAGATCGAAACGATTATCCGAGAGCTCACTTACCCGATTTGGCCAAAAAGTTGACCGGTCTACACCGGAGTCAACGCCGGTCAACGGCGACCGGCGGCGGCGAATCCGTAGAAGGAAGGCTGGGCTTTGAAGCTCTCAACTCCCCGAACACCGTGGCGGTGGCCGTTTTCCCAAACTCGTCTCGAGATGACCGGGATCTAAGCCGGAAGTTCAAAAATCCTGCTTTCCGGCAAAGCTCCGGCGATGGCCTTTCCGATGGACTTTGGCCTATTTTACAGTCTTGTAGTACTCTTCACAAGGAATCCAATACCACAAGAATCGCGTCAATCGGAGTTCGGACGAAAAAGTTACGGCTCGTCAAAGTTCCGGCGACCAAAAGCTCCACCGTGATTTTCTCCGAACTTTGCCTTCGATTTCCGGCAACCCACGGCATCCCCAAGGTCGGACGGTGGGTCCTCGGTGTTCCCTGCCACTTGCACTTCGATTCTCCGGTAGTGGTTCACGCCGTCTCTGAACATGGTGACCGAAAAATGCGCACAAAGGAGGCATGGTGGAGGACGAAAAATGGGTATATGAGTGGGGAGAGAACACGAGAAAAGTAAGGGAAGAAGGAGAGAGAGAAGGGGTTTGATGGGCTGAAAACTTATCAATAAAATAAATTTTAACCCCAACCTTTGAAAATTTATAAAAGTTCCAAACAAGAAAATGTTTCATCACAATTTACACAAAATAGTGGGGGTTATAAACTATGTCAATCACACTATGTTGAGAAAGTATTCGACAAGTTTAAACATTTAAAATTCAAAGAGGTGAATACTCCGTTTGATCCAAGTCTTAAACTTGAAAAGAATAGTGGACGAGCTGTGGCTCAACTCGAGTATGCTAGTGGTATAGGTTATCTAATGTATTTGATACAATGTACTAGACCCGATATAACATTTGCAGTTAGTAAACTAAGTAGGTTTAGTAGCAATTCAGGTGTTGAATATTGGAAGGCCATAGGTAGAATCTTTGGTTATCTAATGAAAACCAAAGGTCTTGGTCTCCATTATTCAAGCTTTCTTGCGATATTAGAAGAATATATTGACCCGAGTTGGATATCGAGTGTGGGAGATAATAAATCTACCACGGGTTGGGTGTTTACACTTGTGGGTGGAATAATTTCTTGGAAATCTAAGAAACAAACATGTATAACACATTCAACCATGGAATCAGAGTTTGTGGCTCTGACTTTAGCGAGACAAGAGGCTGAGTGGTTAAGAGATCCTCTAATAGAAATCTCATTGGCTTCAAAGAATGTGTCAAAGGTGTCGATATTTTGTTGACAGTCAAGCTACTCTAGCTAGAACGTACAATGAAGTGTACAACGGGAAGTCTAGACACATAAGTCTAAGATATGAGTATGTGAGAAAATTAATCAATGATGGAATAATTTCACTTAGGCCTGAGCATTGGGCAAGTTTTCGGTTTTTGAGCGGTTTCGGTAATTTTGTAATATAACCAAAATTCAAATTATGAAAACCAAAAACCCTCCAAAAATTAGCGGTCGGTTTCGGTATTTTATTTCGGTTTTTGGTCGGAACGGTTTTTGGGTAACCAAAAATTAATCAAGCAAAAAGAGAAGAAAAAAAAACTAAAAATCCATAAATTGTTTCACATAAACTAAAAATACATAAGACTTAAACAGTTCATAGCACATACTACATGATACAACGTAACAACAATATATTCAAACTCTATCATAGTTTTTCAAATCCATAAGACATCCAAATTCAAAAAGAAATAAATTGTAAACTAAAATCTTGGAGGTCGAGGAGAAGGTGGTCCTATCAAAGTTGAAGATTTAGCTATAGATGATGAAACGATCTCTAGCAAAAAAAAAAAAAGAGATTGTAAACACTAAATAGCTCAATATATTATAAGATATAAAGAAATTGAAATGTAAAGTGAAGTGGGAACTGGGAATAAAACCTTGGGGCCCACGCCACTATTAGTCTAAAAATTATTGAAAATATATATATTTAACGCACCCCTTATTTTGGGCGGTTTTCGGTAAACTGAAATTCAATTTACTAAAACCAAAAACCGCCTAAAAAAGTTTCGATAATTACCAAAACCGCCCAAAAATTTTCGGGCCCCAATTTTTTTTTATTTTTTTGGGCGGTTTTGGTAATGGACGGGCGGTATTTTGGGTAACGAATTTTTGTGCTCAGGCCTAATTTCACTCACATTTGTGAGATCAAACTATAATCTAGCTGATCCTTTCACAAAGCTATTCCAAGAGGAACTCCAAAGATTATTTTCAACAGAAGATCCATTGAATCAATAGAGATAGATTACAAGCCTTCGCATGATGATGTGCTCGTATAGGATTTAACTTGCTAGTCGGTAATGGCGCTCCCGGATGATGCACTCTTTTTTTCTTTAGAAGGTTTCCCTTGTAGTTTAAGGTTTTAACGAGGCCCCATTGTATTATGGGTAGATCCGATAGAAAGCTTTATAGTCTTAGTTTGTATTCGGTTGTTGCTTCTCTTGTTGTTGCCTTCTTGGCGGTTTTAAATCTAGATTCTATGTAATTTTTTATTTTGATTAATTTATTTGGGGGCCTTTTGGAGTAGGCAGTAGAGGAGGATGAAATTTGTTGAGACTTTTCAACTACCTTAGGTGTGTGCAAACTTTATTGGAATGCGTTCCCAAATGGGCCTCTTTTATTTAATAAAAAATAAAAAATTAGTACTCTTATACATGCACTCTCCAATTTCTACTATAATATATGGTCTTGATGTGATCATTTAGAGTCATATATTGTCTTGTTTGATCCAAAATTAAAACAACTATAAAATTTTCAACAAAACAAGTAGAGAAAAAATACGACGTCGATCACAAAGTAAACGAAGCAACACTAACATTAACATTAACGTCACGCCATATCATAACCTGTTCTTAACTATACGTGCCAACAGAACATTACCATTTTGGAAAGGCCATGAGAGGAAACTTTCTCTGCGCGGTCAAACCACTCGTCTCGGCCATGTCCGAATCCGAAACACGAGTTTTTGACCAATCGAACTTGTGAACGACATTAGCCAAGGCGATCTCGTTGACAGCCATGGCAAACAATATTGCTGGGCAGATTCAGCGCCCTGCTCCGAACGGGATGAGCTCAAAGTGTTGCCCTTTGTAATCAATCTTACTGCTCACGAACCTCTTTGGTCGAAACTCCCCCGCATCGCCGCCCCACAAAGACGGATCTCTCCCGATCGCCCACGCATTTACTAAGACCTGACTGCCCGGCTTTCTGTCATATCCCTTTATCTTGATGTCTTGTGTTGAGTGCCTTGGGACGAGGAGAGGGAATGGTGGGTGTAACCGAAGAGCACTGCCTTTAGGTAAGACATTTTCTCGAGATCGTCCTCTGCGACGTCTCTTTCGCTGCCCACGATTGCTCTGATTTCGCTTCGAAGCTGTTCCATGGCCTTTGGATGTCGCAGGAGCTCTGTCATTGCCCACTCTAGGACTGTGTACGTTGTGTCTGTACCGGCTGCGAACATGTCCTACAAACACAAAAGACTTAAATTCTGACATTAAATGTGATATTAAATTTTAGAACTTTTTCCTTTACGAAAGTGTCAAATTTTAATATTAGCACTATTTGACATTTAAACATTTGCTTTATTTTTTTGTGTCAATGCATTTGATATGTTCTGAAGAAATTTAATATTTACGTAGTATTGATTTACTTTGTTAATTTTTATTTTAAACTGCAGGCACTTGTAATAAAAAATAATAATAAAAAAAAAAGTAACAAAGAGAGATCAGTAGTGAAAAAAAAAGTGATGAGACGTATATATACTCACCCAGATGATAGCCTTCACGCAAGTTCTATCAATAGGAAATCCAAGCAAGTTTTCCCTTTGAATCAAAAGCAAAATATCTGTGAAATTCCTGTGCCTATCTTCATTATCACCAACATCATAACCATTAATATTATCATGATCAACACGTCTGATCATGTGCTCTTCAACAACTTCTTCCAAGAACTCATCGAGCTTTTTAGCCACTCTGTCCATTCTAGCCGCCAATCCTTTGACTCTGCTAACCCAAGAGAGCATTGGAATATAATCCCCAATTTTGAAACTCCACAACAACTCCCTAAACTCCATGTAAAGCTCGTTAAACTTATCCCTTTGACCGTCGTCGCCGCCGAATTTCTTCCCGAGGGCAACCCTAGCAACGACGTCGTTCGTAAGCCTCGCAAACAGCTCGCTCATATTCACCGCGGAAGACGGGTTCTGGCGAGACTGCTGCCGGATTTTCTCTGTCATGAAGTTGGTCTCTTCTTCTCGAACTCGGCAGAAAGAGCGAACCCTCTTGGCGCTGAGGAGCTGGAGGACGCAGACGCTCTTCGCCTGTCTCCAGTACTCGCCGTAAGGAGCAGAGCCGATGTCCCGGTAGTTATAGAGGAGTTTCTCTGCGGAGATCGACCTTGGCCTGCTCAAGAAGGCGAGTTCGTTGGCCTTCATGATCTCCTAGGCGGCATCAGCGGAGGAGACAACCACAACCGGCATGATCTCCTAGGCGGCATCAGCCGAGGAGACAACCACAACCGGCATGATCTCCTAGGCGGCATCGGCGGCATCAGCGGAGGAGACAACCACAACCGGCATGATCTCATAGGCGGCATCAGCGGAGGAGGCAACCACAACCGGCATGCTGCCGAGGCGGAGAAGCATAAGTTCAGGGCCATCGCGGCGGCTTAGGGTTTTGAGGTCCCGGTGGGGATGCGGCCCGAGCTGGTGGATGTTTCCAATGACCGGGAACGAGGGCGGCGAAGGTGGCTGGTTCTTTCCGGCGGTTGGGTTTTTGAGGGTTTTGTAGAGAAGGAAGAGGAACAGCGTAGCTAGGATAGCAAACAAAGTGTGGCTAAACAAGGAAGTGTCTCGAAATTGTAGTACTAATTGAGACATGTGGTTTGTCTTTTAAGAGAGGAACAATATTTTTGCAGAAGAACACTGCTTGAGAGCTACTTGTTAACCTTATCTTTGTTTGTGTGGTTAACAAGGGTTTTCTTGTACGTGTATTACTATCTGTTTATAAAGAGAGAGCGTCATTTGTTTTTGCAGCTGAGGCCCCTTACCTTTGGGCCAATTGGTCAATAGGGTGCTTCAGTTTTTTTTTTTTTTTTTCATTTTCATGGTTGGCTCTTAGATTTTGAATTTCTAACATCGTTGAGTCCCGTCTACTTGTGATTATCATGTGAGCATTTGTACGAGGACTTTTCGGTTATTTGATTAAAAAAATATAAAAAGAAACTAAAAAGAAAAAGATTTTTTCTCCTGCTCTCTCATCTTCTTCACATGGGTAAATATTTATTGTAAATGCGTATATATTTTGAATGTTTAATGTATGATAAATTGTAGGCATGAGTTATTGCTTTGAAAATATGAATATGTTTTGGATGATTGTATTGAATATTTGTTAGTTTAAATATTTATGGATATGTTTTGGATGGATGAAGATAAATTTTGTTGAATCATGTGTTTTGAGTTAATGTCAGTATATAAGAAAATTTGGCCATGATTTGTGGTTATTATTATTATAAATTTTGGCTTAATGTCAATAAAATTTGAAATGTTTAAAGTTGTTTTGGCTATGTTTAATAACATTTCTGTTTTTAGTTTTAAAAAATAAAAATTTGTAAGTGTTTTTACTATTTTATTTCTAAAATTTTTTAAAAACACAAAACATGTTTGGTAATCACTATTTGTTACTTGTTTTTAAAAACGAAAAGTTACAAAATGATAGTTTGTAACTGATAAAGAGGGAGTGAAAAGATCAAAACGTAAAGAAGAAGTATGATGAGTGCATAGAATTGATAAAACCCACAAAAAGGTCTCTTAAGATTTGATATTTTGTTTAAAAAAATTTTAAAAACAAGATTTTTTGTTTCCTCTACTTTGAAAATATGTTTCCAATTTAAAAAAAAAAACAAATTTACCAAAAGTATTTTTAAAAATAAAATTGCACTTTTTTTGTTTAAAAAAATAAAAAAGAGAAAATAAAAGTGTTTTCAAACACCCCTTTGTTAGTGCAGTTTGTTATAAACATGTGATAGCGCAAAAAACGACATAAAATAGTACAAAACAACATAAATTTTGACAAAACAACATTAGCTTATTAGGAAACGACTGTATACTAAAAACGACAGCATATTGAAAAAACGACAGAAAAATGGAGAACGACATCAGAGTGGTAAATGACAACATAATAAAAACGACAATAAAAATTAAAGACGACATATAACCCTAAAACAACATAGAAATTAAGAAGGTTCAATTCTAGATAACTTTACCAATTAAGAGTGGTCGCAGAAAATTGTTAATTATGTGTTCGCTGATACTTTTTATTTTGGCAAGAGCCAGGCCGAATGGTTGTGCATGGTATTGGTCGCTGATAATCTATTATCAACAACCACTAGTGGTCACTGATACTTATTTTGATCAAAAATTTACGTTTGGTCGGTATCGGCGACCACATTTTGATCTGTCGTCACCGATAATAGATTATCGATGATCACTTTGTGTGGTTGCAAAACTTTTTCTTGTAGTGCCAGAAGGTTTCAGCAATGATATTTATCATTGTCTAAAGTTGATTTTCCTATAGTGACTAGACCAGGTGAGAGATAGATACAATTTGTATTATTATAAATTAAAATAGGAAAATAAAAAGGACATTCAAATATTGTTCGTATTTCAGCACCAAATATTTTAACAACATGCCACACAAAATCAAACTGAAAAACATTAGCAAGAAAACACTCTAGCTTGCTAGCTTTGGAGAGGCCATGAGAGGAAGCTTTCTGTGAGTGGTTATGCCAATTGTCTCAGTCATGTCCAAATCCGAACTAGGAAGTGACCAATCAAACTTGCAAACAACATTGGCCAAAGCAATCTCATTTACAGCCATGGCAAAGGCGATCCCGGGGCAGCCCCGCCGCCCTGCTCCGAAAGGGATCAACCCGAAGTCTTGCCCTTTGTAGTCAACAGTTGTGTCCAAGAACCTCTCAGGTCGAAACTCGTCGGGTTCGCCCCACGTAGAAGGGTCCCTCGCAATAGCCCACGCATTAACGAAGACTTGAAAGCCGGACAAGATATCATACCCCTTTATCTTCACATCTTGTCTTGCAAGTCTTGGGACAAGGAGAGGGACTGGCGGGTGTAAACGGAGAGTCTCCTTGAACACCGCCTTTAGGTAAGGCATGTTGTCTAGGTCATCCTCGGTTATGTCGGCTTTGTTGCCGACGATTGTCCTGACTTCTTTTCGAAGTTGTTCCATGGCCTTTGGATGCCTTAACAGCTCTGTCATTGTCCAATCTAAGACCGTGTATGTAGTGTCTGTGCCAGCTGCGAACATATCCTATATACAGAAGATAAATGTAGGGAAAAAAAAAATCCATAGCGGATAACTCTCAGAAAATGAAAAAAGATAATAGAGCTTCACTTCTAGTTATTTTACATGATAATCATCTTTAGTTAAAAAAGAAATAGCTTTCCAACTTTTGATACGTAAACAAACTTACTAAAATTTCTTAGATAGCCACCTTATATATTTATTATATTAGTAACAATTTGTAATGAGTTGTGATTAAAAGTACTATTTAATAAAAAAATATGTGTTCTTACCAAGATGAGAGCCTTTATGCAAGTTCTATCTATAGGAAAACCCAGCAAGTTTTCTCTCTGAATCCAAAGCAAAATATCCACGAAATTCTTGTTCTGATCTTGATCTTCATCAGCCCTAGCGTTATGATCGTCACTGAATTGTGCCATATGCTCTTGAACAACTTCTTCCAAAAACTCATCAAACTCCTTAGCCACTTTGTCCATTCTTGCTTCCAAACCATTGACTCGGCTCAACCAAGAAAGCATCGGAAAGTAATCTCCTACGTTGAAACCTCCCAATAACTCCGTTAACTCGCCGAGAAGCTCTTTAAACTTCCTTCCTCGCTCGCCGTTGTCATATTTCCTTCCCAAAGTAACCCTACAAACGACGTCGTTAGTTAACCCCGCAAAAAGCTCGCTCAAATTCACCGCCGAAGAAGAAGATTCAGACAACGAACAAGACCGCCGGATCTTCTCCGTCATGATGTTGGTCTCTTCTTCTCTAACCTCGCGGAAAGACCGAACCCTCTTGCTGCTGAGGAGGTGAACGACGCAAATCCTCTTCGTCTGCCTCCAGTACTCACCGTAGGGCGAGAAGGCGATGTCGCGGTAGTTGTAGAGGAGCTTCTCGTAGCCGATCGCCTTTGGTCGGTCGGAGAAGGCAAGATCGTGAGTCTTCATGACTTCTAGTGCGGCGTCCGCTGATGAGACGACCACAACCGGCATGGTTCCAAGGCGGAGGAGCATGAGATCGGGGCCGTAACGACGGCTTAGGGTTTGGAGGGCTCGGTGGGGCTGCGAACCGAGTTGGTGGAGGTTTCCGATGACCGGGACTGAGGGCGGAGATGGTGGCAGTTTTTTGCTTCCATTAGGATTTTTAATAAGGGTTTTGAAGAAGAAGAATAGTATTGTGGCTAAGATGGACAAGATAATGGAACTTGACAAGTAGATTTCTTGTAACATGATTGAATTCTTATAATCCTAATTAAACTTGAGAGCTTTTTCTTTCCTATATTTTGCTCTTTGTACTGAGAATAATAGCTCACTTCATTTATTTATAGTACGTTTCATATAGTATGATATTATAGACTATTTGGAACAATACCATTATCACGAATTAAATTTCTTTAATTGCAAAATAATAAATTCCTTTAGAGAAAGATGAGAAATTATAGTAAAAATCAGTTTTTAAAACTTCATTTTAATAATTATTAAATATTTTATCATCACATCAATGATGCTGTATATATTAGATGCTAATGGAAACAGTATACACGCCTCTATCTTAAGCTTTATTATGTGAAAAAACACTTGTCCTTTGCCAGGAAAACTTGTGGACAAATTAGCGCTTTGAAAAAAAAGAAAACAGACAAAGAAGCTGTGAAACTGTCATTAACATTTAAAATGTGAATAACCTGCCTGCTAATTAACATTTAAAACGTGAGGATCAACTTGCAAAGTTTGATTCTAGAAATCTGTGTAGACTAGCGTGAAAAATGACAATTTTCGAAGCTAAAGCTTTTTTTTTTTTTTTAAATGTAAGTGTGAACTGATAATAGAAACGTGTAGGCATGCAACTATGGAATACATAGTTGCGGGTAATATTTTGTCCGGAAAAAATAGCGGGTAAATTCCGGGTAATACCCGGATTTTACCCGGATGGTAAAACCGGGTATATATCCGGAATTACCTTAAATAATTGGAATAAATATTATTATCCGGGTTATTCTAACTTTTACCCGGTTTTCATGACTTTTTTTAGTCATGGCCAATTTTTATGTGCCAATTTTCATGTGCCAATTCTTAATTGTTGTGCCATTGTGGCGAGTAGTGGCGTGCAACGTCCGAGTGGCAGTGTGGCGTGCGTGAAGGCGTGAAGCATCAAATCAGCGCAGTGAATGCAGTGTAGTGTAGACTGTGCAGCGCAGTGAAGCATCTGTGTAGTGCAGCGCAGTGAATGCAGTGTGCAGTGGTAGCTAGGCTGGTAGGCGTAGACTGTTGATAGGCGTGAATGAGCATTGAAGGCTGTGGCTGTGTGGTTGACTCGGCATAGAGGAAAAAAAAATTTCTAACACTTGTAAACTCATTCTATAAATTGAGTAACTCAGACAAATGAAAACTAATTCACTCTTCAGACAAAAAGCCATTCAAGACAAGTGCTCCTCATTTTTGTTGTAGTCTTTGTTGTGCTCTTCATTTTTGTTGTGTGGTCACACTTGCCGGCCTCCTATTCTGCATTAGGTAAGTTTTGTTATGTTAAAGTTTAATATAGTATAATAACTAATAAGAACTTAGTTTTATGATTAGTTACATTATTAGTTAGAATATTTAGTAAAATCATGTAATATTTAGTTTGATAATTAGTTAAAAAAAATTACATAAATATTTAGGGTAAAATTTATACAATAAGTTGTTGTTATTTTAGTTATTACATTACTAGTTATTAAAGTTTTGTTAAATGTTACTTAAATTCTTATTTGTTATTTTAGTTAAATTAGTAGTGTACTTAAAATTTATAAAACTAGTCATTGTTATTTTTTTTTATTAAATTAGTAGTTATTAAAGTTTTGTTAAATTTTAGTTAAATGCTTTTTTGTTATTTTAGTTAAATTATTTTTGTTATTGTAGTTAAATTTTAGTAAAGTTAGTAGTTTAGTTAAAATTTAGTTAAAGTAGCAGTTGTTAATTATTATCGTACTTTAAATTTTGTTATGTTAAATTATTATTTGTTATTTTAGTTAAATTTTTTAATAAAGAAATTAGTAGTTTAGTTAAAATTTGTTTGTAAATTTTTTTGAATAAAGAAATTAGTTGTTATTTTACTGTATTTTTAGTGAACTTAATAGTTGTACAATTAGTAGTCATTTTTTAGTAATATTTTAGTTAAATATTAGTTGTAATATTTACTTAGAATATTGTAGTTAAATTTAGGTTACTTTATTTTATTACATATCACTAGTTATTATATTTTTGTTAAATGTTAGTTAAATCATTATTTGTTATTTTAATTAAATTAGTAGTTTAGTAAAATTTAGGTAATTTTATTTTAGTTAACTTTTTAAATTGTTAAATTAGTAGTAATATTTTAGTTAAATTATATTAAACTAATAGTTGTTATTTTAGTTGAATTTAAGTTTAATTAGTAGTGTTAAATTACTAGTCGTTTTTATTGTAGTTAAGTTTTTAGTATAATTTATTTAATTTGTAGTTGTTATATTTTAGTTTATTTTTGACTTCACATAATAGTTCTTAAATTAGTAATAATATTTCTAGGTATTTTTTATTAAATTAGTAGTAATTTTTTTAGGAATATTTTAAGTCATATTTTAGTACTCATTTAATTAATTATATTTCGAACTTATTCTTATTAATTGCTTAGTTGAATTATTTGTTTGTATTTATTTGATGTTAGATATCGACAATGTATCCATACCAAGACTCGCAGGCGCAATACAGCGATGACGATACCCATGCAACCCACATCAGCCAAACGCAACCAAATAATCCGTGCGTTGAGGCGATGCAACAGCAGGGGAATGAATTCTTTGGTGCCCCGCAGTTCCCTCCGCACACCTTTACAGATAGTGCGGTCGATCGCGCCGGTCATATATTGGGTGCTCCTTCGACGGCTCTACGATTGGCCCTACAGACGGGACGGGGCAGGACGACGTCCGAATATCAGGGGATGCCGACATTTGCTCAATTTTCGGGGACCAGACCACGATTTGGTCCGAGCGGGATACCGTCGACTTTCCCTGTGCCCCCGTATACCAGGCCAACACCAGTCCCAGACAACCACCATTGTCCACCGCCAACAGCGCGGACCTTATTCGGAACTGAGGTCGGCCGGTCATCAGACGGAGCGAACGTCGGCGGGTCATCGGACGGACCAAACGCTGCCAGTTCATCAGCCCCAGCTCAGCATGAAGAGGACGAGGTCCACGTCGATGACGAACCGCAAGGCCGAGCTCTGCGATCGAAGCGAAAGAAGTCTGTCGTATGGCAAAGTATGACAGAAGTCAAAATACAACAGGCGAATGGTACTTTTAAAACATACGCGAAATGTAAAGGGTGCAGGAAGCTATTGAGTGGTCATTTCAGTCAAGGGACCAACCATCTACGGTATCACATCGGAAAGTGTGATCAACTTGTTGACGGTGTACCTGTGGGTGAGAAGGCAGCGACATCTGGAGCCAGGTCGTCCTCATCGTTCGACTCGGACCGACATCGACGAGACCTTGCTCAGTTCATCATTGCGACAGGCGCATGTTTGAACTTCGCCGACAATGCAGCTTGGGAACGGCTGGTACGAAGCTCGTTCCATGGCAACTATCAGCGCCCAAGTAGGACGATTACTCGGGCAGACGTGATCAAGTACTATGAATGGAAACGAACGGAGATTATTGGGCAGTTTGTGGAGTCCTCTCAACGAGTGGCGTTGACGAGTGACGTATGGTCCAATGGGACATCTCACGACTATATATGCATTTGTAGTCATTTCATCGACAAAGATTAGAACGTTCAGAAGAGACTCATCGGGTTCAAAATTATGGATGAAGGTCATAGCGGAGAACAAATCGCTGATCAAATCTTACAGGCGATCAACGACTTTGGCGTTACAAGCCGGATTATATCCATCACCATGGATAACGCATCCGCCAACGACCGAGCAATTAACATTCTCCGACAGGAATTGAACCCAATATCTGACCCATTCTTCTTCCACAGCCGATGCGTCGCACACATCTTGAACCTTGGCCTGAATGAGCTGCAGTCCTCGCTTAAAGAAATTCGGAGGGCCGTAAAATTTTTGAACGGGTCGCACCAACGCGAGGAAAGATGGAGGAGAGCGTGCAACTCTATCGGTTTGGAGGCTAAGATGATAGCCACAGACATTCCCAGTCGTTGGAATTCGACGTACTTGATGCTGCAGAGTCTCATTTTGTTTCGCGATGTGTTCACCGTTTGGTACAATAACGAGCGGCGACAGAATATGCTCGGCGAGGGGCATTGGGACGACGCTACCGTGCTATGCACGTTCCTTCAGGTGTTCTACACAGCAACAACGAATCTGTCCGCATCATTGCGCCCAACATCTCCGGCTGTCATGCACGAGCTGATCCTCATTGGCGAAGTCTTGAAGACATACAAGGGCCACGAACGACTCAGGACGGCCGTCGCTGCTATGGTAGAGAAGTTCCTAAAATATTTTTATCCCTTACCGCATCTCTACGCTTTCAGTATTTTATTAGATCCTCAAAGTAGAGTTCCTGGTTTGAAGATGTTTTTAAAGTTGTTGAAAAGGCAACTAGGTCCTGATTACTCGAGCGATCTGGAAGGCCACACGAATGCATTGCAAGAGGCCTACAAGCTTTGCGAGCTACGGTATGGGGGAACTGTGGGACATGCCCCGATTGCACAGACGTCGCCAGCATCAGCTAGTTGGAGGTTACTCCGGGAACAGAGTCAGTCAGAGGATGACTCGCCGTCAAGCATGAATCCACCAGTACGACCCGAGCACAACGAGTTAAACGTCTTTTTGAATGTCCAATTCAACGACGTGACACACGATAACCTGGATCTGGTAGCATGGTGGCAGATTCATTCAGGACAGTTTCCAGTGCTAACTCACTTGGCTCGTGACATCTTCTCCATTCCCGTATCAACAGTGTCTGCGGAATCTGCATTTAGCATGGCGGACAATATTATAGATCCTCATCAAAGCCAACTAACACCAAAGATGGTTGAGATTCTCACAGTTGGCAAAGACTGGGAATTAGCGGACCTGTGCATGCAGAATACGATAGAACAACACAATGCGGAACTATTTGAACGGGTTCAAGAGTGGTCACTCCAGTGATGTCGGCCGGCTCCCTTCCTCGAAACGTCCACCTCAGAATGTCAGCAGTGGTACCAAGCTATCGATTTTTTTTTATTACTTGTAAGCAAATTAAATTTTGTACTATTCTTTAATTATTAAGACAGTTGTTATTCATACTTTATGTAAGTAATCTACACGATCATCTTGACTTATTCTTTACAAATAATATATTATTACTTAAATTACCGTTATAATTTATAATATATAACACTTACCAAAAACTTTGGTCAAATAAATTTAATAAAATTATAAAATTAATTAAACCTTAAAAGTTATAAACAATCAAAATAACTACAAAATTTTCCCATTATATCAATAAAATTAACATACATAAAATTACAACTAATAACATAATTATCAAACTAATTTAAAGTTACAAAAAATAATTATCAATATTCATTTTATTTTTACAAAGTTTTTTATTAAAAAAAACATGTAAAAAAACCGGAAAAAAAATATTTCCGGGTAATTACCCGGGAATTACCCGGCATTCCAACATCTATATTCCGGGTAAATACCCGGAAAAGTATTCCAAGTAATTTCCGGGTAATTACCCGGAAATTATCCGGTTGCCATTCCATAGAACACATTGGAATTCCATAGTTGCATGCCTAGAAACGTGTCCCAAAAACTTGATTTACGTCTAAATCCTTACTGACTTTCCAATAAAGTTGATCCTCCGCTAAGGGTTTCTCTAATATCAAGTCCAAAATGTTATCAAATCAAAAAGATCAAAAGATTACAAAATGTTCGAAACAACCAAAAGGCCAAAAATCAACACAAACGAAAACATAAGAAGGAAACAAATGGCCTTCCTTAAGGATCTACTCAGAGTAAAAATTTTTAATGGAAAAAATCCAAAAAGAAAAATCCATTTGAAGAAAAAAAGTGCATGAAGGTTTAGAGATGCCTAAACCAATAATTAAGTAAACAAATCACGTCTCTAAAAATTAATCTAGATAAGAAGAGATTCGTAAAATGACAATATTCCAAGCTAAAACTTTTTTTTAAGTAAATGTGGATTGATATTAGGAACGTGCCGCACAAAATACAACTATTAGAGCAGAAGTATTATTTCTCATTATGATAGTCCCAAATAAATTGTACCATCTATCAAATCGAATATAAAGGCTCTAAGGTAAAACCAAAAGGCACACATATCGAACACGCAACAAACTCTTTTAATATTACTACAATAGTCAGTAGAATAATCTGATTGATAATAATTATAATGCCAATAACAAAAGTAAAATACTAGAAGAATCACACCTAACAATAAAATTACCTTAAGATTAGCCGGAACCACATTCATTATTAAAACAAAAACACAAAAAAGTAAAAGCAAATATGCCTCTATTTGAAACAACAAATCCACATAAATCAATCATACAGCATGGTCTTGATCCCATTATCGTCAAAATGAAGGAAAAAAGAAGACGGTAGCGGAGAAACAATAACAAGGGATAAATTAATGCCGAGAAGTCATACCGCAAGGCCACCATATGGCCACAACATCCACCAACCACCCAAAAAGAATTGTTCAACTACCGAAAATCCTAAACCCCCAACACGCTAATAATCCACCAAATTAGAAAACGATCCGATGAGAAAATCTTTGGGAAGTTTGCCTACGAAAATAGGGACCAAAAGTGTGGGGCGAGAGTCTGCAGGAGCATTGGAACCTCCTTTGGACTCCAGCCCCTTTTGCATATTTAGCTAAATTTTCTAATTTACTAAAACTCTAATTGCAATCAAGAACTCGAAGCAACAAGTCTATATCTTTTTTGAGTATGTATATTTTTCGATCGATGATAATTCAAATAAACATCTTTCAAAAGTGCTAGTGCTCCCACAAGGTGAAATACCCCAATAATTAAGGTTACCACATTGATGATTCACTCTTGCTTAGAATTAGTTGGCTAACTCATGGGTTGGAATATTTGCATTCCTAGGTCACCAAACTAACTGCATTTTAACAGTCTAGGCTACTGAATCTAGCAGAAATATATAACAGAGAAATTAAGAAGGAATATAAATAAAAAAAAAATTAATCTGCTTCCCTAATTACTTATTAAGATTAGGTAAAAAAATTTAGAAAAACTAAAGTGAATATCCAATTTTTAACACTTAATTTAAATTAGTATTCAATCTTTTGAAAAATATAACCAACTACCCAAGTAATTAAATTAACTTAGTTGTCAAAAGCATGTGCAAGTAATTAACCAATTGACTATAAACGCAATTACTTAAAAAGTTTTGATATTTATTTTTATTGTTATATAAATTTATATTATTGGTCGACCTCGAATAATTGTTTACATGAGAATTAGCATGCAAGTGAGAACCTGATGAGAAGTTATGAGATAATTCTACATGAGCAATGCTACACCTACCAATATTTTTACCAACTTTATTAATACAAACTCATGTGTCATATTATCATTGGTGAGTGCTTATCACCTTGGTAAGAGGATTTGATATTTAGCCAATCAAAACATTACACATCAATTGCCACATAAATTGATATTAAAAAGTTGGTAAAAGAATTGGTATGTCTAACATTTTCCATTCTAGATATATACTGGGTTGTGCTTTTACGTCTACAAATGTGTAAAAACATTTCAATCAGAAAAATAAAATGAAAAATGTGTAAAGAGATGCATGTATATGTATCTGCGATAGATGACAGGTCTCATCAAGAATTTAAATATTACACATCAAGGGAATTAAAACAAAATACACGCTTTAAATCACACACGAAGCCAAATCACTCCTTAAACGTGACTTTTGTTGAGCGTTATTATATAAAATCCCTTGCCCATTGACACGAAGCCAAATCTCTAATTATTGGGTTTTTGTACAATGACTAGCTAAAAATGTGTGTAGAAGAAATTGTAGTGTGGGAAAAGAGTCCCACGTGGGAAACTTACGAAGAAAACGTGCTCTTTAGAAGGAAATAGCTCTAAAGTGGGTTTAAACTAAGTGCAAGTTAAAAGTGTGCCACTTGGCACACTCACACACTTGATCACATAGCGAGCATTCGCGCAAGCGAATGCGAGCCTAAGCCCAAGTACGGCGCGTCAGACTCCGAACGCGGCGCATTGCGACGCACGCGCAAAGGGGCGGGGCGTGGTCATGGGCAGTGAGGCTGTAAAGGCGCATTAAGCCACACTTGTGGCACTTAGGGCACATGGCTCAAGCGAGAATGCCGCGTCCGCGGAGTCGCGGCGATTCTCGCCGTCGCCGCGGCGCTAGGCAAGCCCACTTCAAGTCACGGCGCGGTGAAGCCAGGAGCTCGAGATTTTCGGATGAGCGCGTTAGCACCGTGGCGCTATTGAGACAGCGCCGCGACGCCGTGAGTGCACATGAATAGCGCCGCGGTGTCCGACGGTTAAAATTATTTTTTAGCGAAGAACTGTATCTCTTCACTTGAAAAAACGTCATTTCCTCTGCAATAAAATATTTGTGAACGTTTTTAACACACAAGAGACATAAGAAAATATTAACAAACACGACCAAACACTAATCTTGTCTACGATCAAATTCTCACTAATGCTTTGGTGCGGATTTGATTTTAGGCTTGTCGTATCCTGCGACGTATTTGCATTCATACCCACTAAGCATTCTAGAGGGTGCAAATAATGTTTAAGGAAAGCGTTTCATGCGTGATTCAAGCCGTTACTCCGAAGATTATTTTCAACGATCTTAAACGTTATAGATTCAGACACCTCTGTGGCGACAATCAAGTTAATGAATCAAGATCTCGTGAAGTTGGACCGCTTCGATGAGACTAATTTCACCCTTTGGCAAGACAAACTGAAATTGCTTCTGACGGCCTTGAAAATCTTCTACGTGCTCGATCCTGAATTGGCGCCAATTCCCAAGCCCACCAATGAAGATTCTAACGAAATCAAGGCGGAGTGCAAGAAATGGAGGGAGGACGAACTCATATACCGTGGGCACATTCTCAACGCTCTCTCCGACCGTCTCTACGATCCCTACACTGACACGCAATTGGCGAGGGGTATTTGGAATGCACTCGAGTTTAAATATAAGGCCGATGAGGAAAATACCAAAAGTTTTTAATCTCAAAGTATTTTAATTTTAAGATGTTTGATGATAAACCTATTTTGGTTCAAGTGCATGAGTTGCAAGTGCTAGCCAACAAATTGAGGGCGGTGAAGATTGATATCACCGAGACGTTTCAAGTCGGCACAATTATTGCGAAGTTGCCACCGACTTGGAATGGTTATCGGAAGAAGCTTCTTCACAATTCCGAGGACTATTCCTAGGAACAACTGCAGAAACACCTTTAAATCGAGGAGGAATCGAGAGTGAGAGACAAGCTTGAGAGAGGGAATCTTAGGATGACTTCTAAGGCCGATGCTGTGAGTAAGCCTAAGAAGTCTAACAAGAAGAATGATGAGAACAAGCTTGGTCCCAAAAAGGATCAAGACAAGTTCAAGAATTCTCAAGCTAAGAAGCCCAAAGGGGGTTGCTATATGTGTGGCAAACCCGGGCATTTCGCTCGTGAGTGTAGGTACCGCAAGGGCCAAACCAATGAGGCAAATGCTACGTCGACCAAGGATGAAATCATCGCTATTGTGAGTGAGATAATGGCGGTCGAAAGCAAGATTTCCGGATGGTGGTACAACACCGTCCACATCTCCTACAACAAATCGTTGTTCAAGACTTACAAAGAAGTCAACGATGGACAAGAGGTTCAAATAGGCAATGACGGTCGCTCCAAGGTGCTTGGGATTGGAAGTGTGGATATTGTGTTCACTTCTGGAAAGAGAGTTACTTTAACCAATGTATTTCATGTTCCGAAAATGAATAAGAATCTTGTTAATGGGAATCTTTTGGGCAAACTGGGCATAAAATCTGTTTATGAATCGGGCAAGCTTGTTTTGTCCTGTAATGGTGTGTTTGTTGGCCAAGGCTATTCTAGTAAGGGAATGGTCAAACTATGTACTAATGACAATGTTTCTACTATTAATAAAAGTGTGTCTTCTGCTTATATTGTTGATTCTATTACTTTATGGTATGGTAGATTAGCTCACATTAGTATTGGCACTATGAAAAAAATGGTCAAATGTGGTTTGATTGAGTGTAATGTTAATAACTTTAACAAATGTGAAATTTGCACTAAATCAAAATTGATTAAGAAACCTTTCCATGGTATTGAGAGACGTACTAATTTGCTAGATCTAGTGCACTCCGATATTTGTGAATTTAAAGGTATATTGACTAGAGGTGGTAATATGTACTTTATCACTTTCATAGATGATTGCTCTAGGTTCACATATGTATTTTTGCTAAAGCATAAAGATGAACCTTTCTATGCCTTTAAAGTGTATAAAGCTGAGGTAGAAAATTAATTAGGTAAAAATATAAAAACCCTTAGGAGTGATAGGGGTGGTGAATATTTTCCTAATGATTTTAATGCTTATTGTGAGGAAAATAGAATCATACATCAATGTTCAGCTCCACGTACACCTCAACAAAACGATTTAGCAGAACGTAAAAATAGAACATTTCAAGAAATGATAAATGCTATGTTGATGCATTCTGAGTTGTCATTTAATTTATGGGGTGAAGCTTTCTTGTTGCATGTCATATACTAAATAGAATTCCTTCAAAGAAAAATAAAACCTCTCTATATGAGATATGAAAAGGAAGAATACCCAATATAGGGTATTTTTAAGACTGGAGGTGTCTTGCTTACTACAAGAACCTAGATCCTAAAAGGAGCAAGTTGGATCCTAGTGGGATTAATAGTGCTTTTGTTGGCTATGCCTCAAATAGCAAAGCATATAAACTTCTAGATTTAGAGTCTAATGTAATAGTGGAATCTAGAGATGTAAAGTTCTTTGAGAACTTAACCACTAAAGGGAAGAGTTCTCAAGCTCCTACAAATGAAGATTTTCGCGAGGAGATTTCTTCAACGGTTGTTGAAAAACAACCGGAGCTTCGAAAAAGCAAAAGAGTCCGAAAAGTTAAGGAATTAGGACCCAACAAGATAGACTCTCAACTTATCTCTTTTTACTTGGTAGAAGGAAGTAGAGAGTATTTTATCCAGAAGGTACCTATCATTCTAAAAGTGGAAGATGATCCTAAAACTTTTAAGGAAGCTTTGGCTTCAAGGGATTCGGCTTTTCAGAAGGATGCGATTTTCAAGATGAAATGGATTCCATTATGTCAAACCACACTTAGGAGCTCGTTGATTTGCCACCCGGGTCTAAACCCATTGGGTATAAGTGGGTGTTTAAGAGAAAGTACAATAGTGATGGTACTTTAAACACCTATAAGGCTAGATTAGTAGCCAAATGCTTTTGACAAAATGAATGAATTGATTATTTTGATACTTATGAACCGGTAGCAAGAATAACAACAATAAGAGTATTGTTTGCTTTAGCTTCTTTGCACAACCTATATGTTCATCAAATGGATGTCAAAACGGCATTCTTGAATGGAGATCTCGATGAGGAGATCTACATGGAGCAACTGGAAGGATTTGCTCTAATGGGAAATGAAAATAAGTTATGCAAACTTGTTAAATCATTGTATGGATTGAAATAAGCACCTAAAAAATGGCATGAAAAATTTGACACTATCATACTTTCCAATAAATTTGTTCTTAATGGTTCTGATAGATATTTGTGTACAAATGTGTATGGAAACATTGTCATTTATGTGAGTCTTTATATAGATGATATGTTAATCATTAGCAATGAGATGAAAGCTATACTAGAAACGAAGAGGTTTCTAAGTTCTACTTTCAAGATGAAAGACCTTGGACAAGTAGACACTATTTTGGGCATCAAAGTGAAACAAAATGTAACACCCCTATGTGGGGGTGTTGGAGTTTAAGAGTGAAAACAATCATAATGATTATTCAAAACATAGATTCACAGTTTAAACATCTGTTATAAACGCATCAAATGATTTTCCCCGGGGAATAAGAAATTTCAACGTAGAAACACTTAGAAATAAACAACATAAATTCCATAGTTTAGTGTAGCACCTATAGTAAGTAAAATAAAAACAACATTGCCAATCATCATTGGATAAGCGTCTAGATTCTAAAATAAACTCATACAGTCATCCAAAAGTAATGAGAATTCTTACGCAAAAGAGTTAACACAATTAGAGATTAACAATCCAAGCTACTTCAGTCCAACGCTCCAATCACTCCCCGTCAGAAATATTACTTTGAACTCCGCCGGAGGGAAAAAAGAAGGGTGAGCTAACGCGCTCAGTAGGGAAACAATTACTCACTTTTCAGTTTACCAGTTTTATTTTAACTTTTACCATAAACCTGCATGGTTAGAGTTTACAAACAATAATAGATAAATAATAAATTTCATTAGTGTGTATTTTTAAGGATGTTTCTCTTTTCTTTTTTTAAAACCATATCAAAATCACAAAATGATATAAAACGTAACAAACATCCAAATCATCAACCAACATGTGGCACGAGGGTCCACTAATATGGACTGGCCAACCTTATACCATGACTCACCCCGTGAGGACTCGATACTACCTGGACCTAGCCTATGCAGTAACTAGCGGCACGTGCACTGTGCCGATGTGAATCCCATAAGAACAAACAATTCCAAACACACACTAATCTTCTCATTTCCAAACAATCATGCAGTAATATTTTCAAAACTAATCGTGTCATTTCAAAACAACAACAATTATTTCACAAGTGATATATAAATATAGAATAATATAATATAATTTAGTTTTTGTTTTCTTTCCAATTTACCGTTTATTCGCAAAACATCTCACGAAAAGCAAATAATAGAATCCCTACCTCTTTGGACCAACCAAAAGGTTAGCAAAATCTACGGATCGCCAATTCCCACTAATTTCCTCCTGTTAATGCGTCGAAAAGAAAATTTGAGTCGATTGAACTTCCTGCTCAAATAGAATTTGGTCAAACCGAGTTCACCATTGTATTTAGGAGATCGAAACGATATCTGATGCGCGAAATCACAAGTGCACGATATCGTTTCAAGTAATAAAGTGATAAGTAGAGTGTCGATCCCACGAGGACTTGTGTACTAAGTACCAAACTACTCTAACCCTAACTCTAATTGAATAATGCAATGAAAGAGAACGAATATCTAATTAAAATAAGAAGAAACAATTAAAGAATGCAACAAAAATAAATATAAAGCAATGTAAAAGAACTTAGGGCTTTCGATTTCACCTAGACCAATTACTCGTATCCGTTAATTCAATCAATTGATTTTCTATTCCTATGATGATGGCGAATTCGTTAATTTACTAACCAATCTCTTTCGAGCATCGACTAGCCTAATACTAATATCAAGTTTCATCTCTCGATCTCAACATTAATACTAGATTGCATTACTAACGGGAATTCAAAGTACCACACAAGCGTATTAGCTATCTCTAACTTAATATCCTTCTTATGTTAATTTGATTAGAGAACGTTCCAATTATTATCTCTCGACCTCTAATTAAGAACCAATTAATCATGTACAATTTGATCAAGATCATACAAGCATTAAGAACAAATCAAACTAATCATCATATAATGGAATAAGAAACATCAATTGAATTGAAAATAACTTCTACATAGCAATAGGTCCGGTTACATCGTAGCCCTAGAAAACAAATTTAAGAAAAAGGAGAGCAAGGGAGAAATAAAGAACTCTTGAAGGCTCGGAAAGACTCCATCGCGAGAACGCCCTTCGTCTCGCCTCCAATACGCTCTAAACTGAAAGGAAGAATGCTTTTTCGAGTTCTAAGTGTCTTATTTATAGTTTTAGGTCAAATTAGGGTAATTTGGGCTTTTTCGGAGTGTTTTCGCAACTTCACGGGTCATCTTTTCGAAGTAGCGCCGCGGCGCTACTTTGTGGGCGTTGCGGCGCTGCGATTTTGCGGGTCTCCGTCACTCTGCGCGCACTGATTTTTGAAATACCATATCTCCTTCGTTACTTGTCAAAATCACGCGTATGATACGCCGTTGGAAAGCTCTTTCGAAGATCTTTAATTTGATATGCATTATGCCGCACAAAACGTCCAAAAATCTTCGTGTAATTTTGTCACAAAGTGAAGTCTTCGTTTTCCTCAACTCAAATTGCTCCGAATTTTCTTGTTTTTGTTCCATTTGCTCTCATTGCTCCCAATTAACCTACATATCATTGAAAGAATCAATAAAGACTAAAATAATAGTGTTTTGACATTAATTATGGGGTAAATACATGCTTAAAAATAAGTAAAATTACGATTCATCAAATACCCCCCACACTTAGATTTTGCTAGTCCTCGAGCAAAACATTTAACCAAAGCTAAGATAAGACTCAGCAAATGAATGGACTAAACTCTCTAAGCAAAGTGATCAAGCTAAGGTTCAAGTATGAATGCCTCAATTAACAACAAGCGAGTTAAAGAAAATATAGACCAACTCAAAGCGAAATCAAGCTTTACACAAGTGTCGAATCTCGATTTACTCTCATGCTTTCTCCTACCTCTAGTCTCTCGTGTGTGTGTGTTTTTAGCCATTCACTTCTAGTCATTTACCATTGGATCAATTTATGCAAACTAAAATAAAATGATGTATTATATAAGTCATTATCCCATAGGCTTTGCTCTAGACTCTCTCTCTACTAATGTAGTCACAATCACGATCACAGGTCGGTAGGTCTTAAATAGCTTATAATATAGGCCTCGGCTAAGGTGTGTCATTTGGGTTTAAGTGAGCTTGATTCCTTAAGCACATTGACCACATCGGTTTTCACTTTCTTCTCACCCGATTAATATCCACTTTTGACGTTTGCCATTAGCACTTATTTGGTTATTTGAGTGTTACACTTGGCTTTTTTTTTTTTTTTTTTTAGAAATTGATCTTTTTTTTTTTTGGCCAAAATTTACACTCTTTATGATGCTTCGGTTCGGTGCTAATGACTTTTCTACACTTCTCGCTCCTCCTCTTTTCAAGTACATGTGCTTAAGATTCAAGGATCGAGACTTTTTTTTTTATTATTTAAGGCTAGGCTTCTGTGTAGGTGATAACAAATAAATAGAAATATCACTTAAGGCTCAAAACGGGTGACTAAGGGCATATAATTATTAACCGGGTAGGCTAGAAAGGCTCAAACGATCAAAAGATGGCCTACGTCCTCCCCTTAATCGTGTGCGATCTAGGATTTCGCTTCAAGAGAGCTTTCAAGCAAGTTCTAGAACAATGTAGTCTACAACAAATTTACTCCATGGATTTTAACTATCGGGTCATGGCTATGTGCTCAATGTGTGTGAGAAACCAAAAGGCAAGATCAACAATTAAGTTTTTCAATCATCTAACAAGTGCCTAACTATCAAACACTCAAGTGGTCATCATAGGATTTTATAAAACAAAAATTGTTGTTTCCTATCATCGGCTACAATCACCAAAGCAATCACACAAATGCAAAGAGAAATCCTAACCTAATAATGCAATTATTTAAATCAAACTAAGGAAAACAAACTAATAAAGCAAGAACCTAAAATGAATAACATACAAGAAGATTTCTACCCTCACACTTAAGATCTACATTGTCCCCAATATCAATTAAAACAAGTGAGAAAGAAATACTCCCTGGATAGGTACCGCCCATCTAAGTGGATGCATTGTGGATTCACCGTCTAAAAGGGCGACGTCTTCTTGATGTAGCGGTGTTGGTGTCACGCCTAGCTCATCAAAGAGCGGCTTCCTCCCATAGTAAGTGTCATAGAACACTACCCATGGTTCTTGAATCTGATTGCCCTCAAGCTTGGCATGATAGTATAACTTTTGGCACGTTCTTCCAACATGACTCATCTTTAGTGCACACGGTTGTTGGGGTTCAAACAATGCTTTCAGTGTAGGCAAAGAAGATGTTGGCCATATAAGATCTTTGTTGACATCTATGCATGACATTGGCTCAATAACTTTAGGATCGTAGATCTCTTCATGTACTTCTTCTTTAAAGCTCAAATATTTTGTCCTTTCCTCTTTTGTAGACTCTTCTTGAAGCATCTCAAGTTTCTCCTCCAATGGCGTAGAATCTTCAACCGGGTGATCCTTTATATTAATCATGCATTTTGCGATCAAGTTATCAAGTTGAAGTCCCAAACTTATAATACCCATTTGTTGTATTTGAAGATATCGTTTGGTTTCCAACATGAATTGGTTGGTCGTATTCGCCAATTGACCAATTGTTTCTTCAAGAGTCTTTAACTTCTCTGTTGATTCATTGTCCACCCATGGCCCCTTCATATTTGAATTGTTCTCCCAACCGTAGTTGTTCATCGAATGACTCATACTCCACCGGTCATACTCGGCCATGTCCTCTAACATGTAGTAGGCTTCATCGATAGTTTGTTGGTAAAAAGAGGTGGTACCATCTCCTCTCTCAATCCAATTTCTTGTTGTGTTGTGTAAGCCATTGATGAATATTTGTAGTTGACATTCCTTAGAGAATCTATGCATAGGAAGCCTACAAAGCAAATCTTTAAATCTCTCCCAAGCTACAAACAAAGGTTCCGAGTCAAGTTGAAAAAAATTCAAGATTACTCTTTGTTGAAACATCTTAAAGTATCTCGAGAAAAAAAATGAATGCAAAAAATTTAAATGCAAAGCTTGAATATGAAAAGAAAAGAGTTCAATTTAGTGAAGGAATTATTTTGTTCGGTATTAGTAAAAACAAGTCCCCGGCAACGGCGCCAAAAACTTGATTTGCGAAATCGCAAGTGCACGATATCGTTTCAAGTAATAAAGTGATAAGTAGAGTGTCGATCCCACGAGGACTTGTGTACTAAGTACCAAACTACTCTAACCCTAACTCTAATTGAACAATGCAATGAAAGAGAACGAATATCTAATTAAAATAAGAAGAAACAATTAAAGAATGCAACAAAAATAAATATAAAGCAATGTAAAAGAACCTAGGGCTTTCGATTTCACCTAGACCAATTACTCGTATCCGTTAATTCAATCAATTGATTTTCTATTCCTATGATGATGGCGAATTCGCTAATTTACTAACCAATCTCTTTCGAGCATCGACTAGCCTAATACTAATATCAAGTTTCATCTCTCGATCTCAACATTAATACTAGATTGCATTACTAACGGGAATTCAAAGTACCACACAAGCGTATTAGCTATCTCTAACTTAATATCCTTCTTATGTTAATTTGATTAGAGAACGTTCCAATTATTATCTCTCGACCTCTAATTAAGAACCAATTAATCATGTACAATTTGATCAAGATCATACAAGCATTAAGAACAAATCAAACTAATCATCATATAATGGAATAAGAAACATCAATTGAATTGAAAATAACTTCTACATAGCAATAGGTCCGGTTACATCGTAGCCCTAGAAAACAAATTTAAGAAAAAGGAGAGCAAGGGAGAAATAAAGAACTCTTGAAGGCTCGGAAAGACTCCATCGCGAGAACGCCCTTCGTCTCGCCTCCAATACGCTCTAAATTGAAAGGAAGAATGCTTTTTCGAGTTCTAAGTGTCTTATTTATAGTTTTAGGTCAAATTAGGGTAATTTGGGCTTTTTCGGAGTGTTTTCGCAACTTCACGGGTCATCTTTTCGAAGTAGCGCCGCGGCGCTACTTTGTGGGCGGCGCTGCGATTTTGCGGGTCTCCGTCACTCTGCGCGCACTGATTTTTGAAATACCATATCTCCTTCGTTACTTGTCGAAATCACGCGTATGATACGCCGTTGGAAAGCTCTTTCGAAGATCTTTAATTTGATATGCATTATGCCGCACAAAACGTCCAGAAATATTCGTGTAATTTTGTCACAAAGTGAAGTCTTCGTTTTCCTCAACTCAAATTGCTCCGAATTTTCTTGTTTTTGTTCCATTTGCTCTCATTGCTCCCAATTAACCTACATATCATTGAAAGAATCAATAAAGACTAAAATAATAGTGTTTTAACATTAATTATGGGGAAAATACATGCTTAAAAATAAGTAAAATTACAATTCATCAATATCCGAGAGCTCGCTTACCCGATTTGGCCAGAAAGTTAACCGGTCTACAACGGAGTCAACGCCAGTCAACAACGGTCGGCGGCGGCGAATCCGAAGAAGGAAGACTGGGCTTTGAAGCTCTCGACTCCCCAAACACCGTGGCAGCGGTCGTTTTCCCAAACTCGTCCCGAGATGACCGGGATCTAAGCCGGAAGTTCAAAAATCCTGTTTTCCGGCAAAGCTCCGGCGATGGCCTTTCCGATGGATTTTGGCCTATTTTACAGTCTTGTAGTGCTCTTAACAAGAAATCCAATGCCACAAGAATCGCGTCAATCAGAGTTCGGACGAAAAAGTTACGGCTCGTCAAAATTCCAGCGGCCAAAAGCTCCGCCATGATTTTCTCCGAACTTTGCCTTCGATTTCTGGCAAGCCACGGCATCCCCAAGGTCGGACGGTGGGTCCTCGATGTTCCCCGCCACTTGCCCTTCGATTCTCCGGTAGTGGTTCACGCTCACGCCGCCTTTGAACATGGTAGCCAAAAAGCGCGCACAAAGGAGGCATGGTGGAGGACGAAAAATGGGTATATGAGTGGGGGAAAGAACACGAGAAAAGTGAGGGAAGAAGGAGAGAGAGAAGGGATTTGATGGGCTGAAAACTTATCAATAAAATAAATTTTAACCCCAACCTTTGAAAATTTATAAAAGTTCCATACAAGAAAATTTTTCATCACAATTTAGTCCAAAATAAAATTTTGGACTTTACGCAAAATAGTGGGGGTTATAAACTATGTCAATCACACTATGTTGAGAAAGTATTCGACAAGTTCAAACATTTAAAATTCAAAGAGGTGAATACCCCGTTTGATCCAAGTCTTAAACCTGAAAAGAATAGTGGACGAGCTGTGGCTCAACTCGAGTATGCTAGTGCTATAGGTTATCTAATATATTTGATACAATGCACTAGACCCGATATAACATTTGCAGTTAGTAAACTAAGTAGGTTTACTAGCAATTCAAGTGTTGAACATTGGAAGGCCATAGGTAGAATCTTTGGTTATCTAATGAAAACCAAAGATCTTGGTCTCCATTATTCAAGCTTTCTTGCGATATTAGAAGAATATATCGACGCGAGTTGGATATCGAGTGTCGGAGATAATAAATCTACCACGGGTTAGGTGTTTACACTTGCGGGTGGAATAATTTCTTGGAAATCTAAGAAACAAACGTGTATAACACATTCAACCATGGAATCAGAGTTTGTGGCTCTGACATCAGCAGGACAAGAGGCTGAGTGGTTAAGAGATCTTCTAACAAAAATCTCATTGGCTTCAAAGAATGTGTCAAAGGTGCCGATATATTGTTGACAGTCAAGCTACTCTAGCTAGAACGTACAGTGAAGTGTACAATGGGAAGTCTAGACACATAAGTCTAAGATATGAGTATGTGAGAAAATTAATCAATGATGGAATAATTTCACTCACATTTGTGAGATCAAGCTATAATCTAACTGATCCTTTCACAAAGCTGTTACAAGAGGAACTCCGAAGATTATTTTCAACAGAAGATCCATTGAATCAATAGAGATAGATTACAGGCCTTCGCATGATGATGTGCTCGTATAGGATTTAACTTGCTAGTCGGTAATGGCGCTCCCGGATGATGCACTCTTTTTTTTCTTTAGAAGGTTTCCCTTGTAGTTTAAGGTTTTAACGAGGCCCCATTGCATTATGGGTAGATCCGATAGAAAGCTTTATAGTCTTAGTTTTTATTAGGTTGTTGTTTCTCTTGTTGTTGCCTTCTTGGCGGGTTTAAATCTAGATTCTATGTAATTTTTTATTTTGATTAATTTATTTGGGGGCCTTTTGGAGTAGGTAGAAGAGGAGGATGAAATTTGTTGGGACTTTTCAACTACCTTAGGTGTGTGTCAACTTTATTGGGATGCGTTCCCAAGTGGACCTCTCTTATTTAATAAAAAATAAAAAATTAGTACTCTTACATATGCACTCTCCAATTTCTACTATAATATATGGTCTTGATGTGATCATTTAGAGTAATATATTGTCTTGTTTGATCCAAAATTAAAACAACTATAAAATTTTCAACAAAACAAGTAGAGAAAAAATACGACGTCGATCAGAAAGTAAACGAAGCAACACTAACATTAACATTAACGTCACGCCATATCATAACCTGTTCTTAACTATACGTGCCAACAGAACATAACCATTTTGGAAAGGCCATGAGAGGAAACTTTCTCTGCGCGGTCAAACCACTCGTCTCGGCCATGTCCGAATCCGAAACACGAGTTTTCGACCAATCGAACTTGTGAACGACATTAGCCAAGGCGATCTAGTTGACAGCCATGGCAAACAATATTGCGGGGCAGATTCAGCACCCTGCTCCGAACGGGATCAGCTCAAAGTGTTGCCCTTTGTAATCAATCTTACTGCTCACGAACCTCTCTGGTCGATACTCCCCCGCATCGCCGCCCCACAAAGACGGGTCTCTCCCGATCGTCCACGCATTTACTAAGACCTGACTGCCCGGCTCTCTGTCATATCCCTTTATCTTGACGTCTTGTGTTGAGTGCCTTGGGACGAGGAGAGGGAATTGGTGGGTGTAACCGAAGAGCACTGCCTTTAGGTAAGACATTTTCTCGAGATCGTCCTCTGCGACTTCTCTTTCGCTGCCCACGATTGCTCTGATTTCGCTTCGAAGCTGTTCCATGGCCTTTGGATGTCGCAGGAGCTCTGTCATTGCCCACTCTAGGACTGTGTACGTTGTGTCTGTACCGGCTGCGAACATGTCCTACAAACACAAAAGACTTAAATTCTGATATTAAATGTGATATTAAATTTTAGAAATTTTTCCTTTACGAAAGTGTCAAATTTTAATATTAGCACTACTTGACATTTAAACATTTGCTCTATTTTTTTGTGTCAATGCATTTGATATGTTCTGAAGAAATTTAATATTTACTTAGTATTGATTTACTTAGTTAATTTTTATTTTAAACTGCAGGCACTCGTAATAAAAAATAATAATAATAAAAAGTGACAGAGATCAGTAGTGAAAAAAAAAATGATGAGACGTATATATACTTACCCAGATGATAGCCTTCACGCAAGTTCGATCAATAGGAAATCCAAGCAAGTTTTCCCTTTGAATCCAAAGCAAAATATCTGTTAAATTCCTGTGCTTATCTTCATTATCACCAACATCATAACCATTAATATTATCATGATCAACACGTCTGAGCATGTGCTCTTCAACAACTTCTTCCAAGAACTCATCGAGCTTTTTAGCCACTCTGTCCATTCTATCCGCCAATCCGTTGACTCTGCTAACCCAAGAGAGCATTGGAATATAATCCCCAATGTTGAAACTCCACAATAACTCCCTATACTCCATGAAAAGCTCGTTAAACTTATCCCTTTGACCGTCGTCGTCGCCGAATTTCTTCCCGAGGGCAACCCTAGCAACGACGTCATTTGTAAGCCTCGCGAACAGCTCGCTCATATTCACCGCGGAAGACGGGTTCTGGCGAGCCTGCTGCCGGATTTTCTAGGTCATGAGGCTGGTCTCTTCTTCCCGAATTCCGCGGAAAGAGCGAACCCTCTTGGTGCTGAGGAGCTGGAGGACGCAGACGCTCTTCGCCTGCCTCCAGTACTCGCTGTAAGGCGCAGAGCCGATGTCCCCGTAGTTGTAGAGGAGTTTCTCTGCGGAGATCGACCTCGGCCTGCTCAAGAAGGCAAGTTCGTTGGCCTTCATGATCTCCCGGGCGGCATTAGCGGAGGAGACAACCACAACCGGCACGCTGCCCAAGCGGAGTAGCATAAGCTCGGGGCCATGGATTCGGATTAGGGTTTGGAGGTCCCGGTGGGGATGCGGCCCGAGCTGGTCGATGTTTCCGATGACGGGGAGCGAGAGCGGCGAAGGTGGCGGGTTCTTTCCGGCGGTAGGGTTTTTGAGGGTTTTATAGTTAAGGAAGAGGAACAGCGTAGCTAGGATAGCAAACAAAGTGTGGCTAAACAAGGAAGTGTCTCGAAATTATAGTACTAATTGAGACATGTTGTTTGTCTTTTAAGAGAGGAACAATATTTTTGCAGAAGAACACTGCTTGAGAGCTACTTGTTACCCTTATCTTTGTTTGTGTGGATAACAAGGGTTTTCTTGTACATGTATTACTATCTGTTTATAAAGAGAGAGCGTCATTTGTTTTTGCAGCCGAGGCCCCTTACCTTTGGGCCAATTGGTCAATAGGGTGCTTCAGTTTATTTTGTTTCATTTTCATGGTTGGCTCTTAGATTTTGAATTTCTAATATCGTTGAGTCCCGTCTAATAGACTTGTGATTATCATGTGAGCATTTGTACGAGGACTTTTCGGTTATTTGATTAAAAAAATTGTAAAAAGAAACTAAAAAGGAAAAGATTTTTTCTCCTGCTCTCTCATCTTCTTCACATGGGTAAATATTTATTGTAAATGCGTATATATTTTGTATGTTTAATGTATGATAAATTGTATGCATGAGTTATTTCTTTGAAAATATGAATATGTTTTGGATGATTGTATTGAATATTTGTTAGTTTAAATATTTATGGATTTGTTTTGGAAGGATGAAGATAATTTTTGTTGAATCATGTGTTTTGAGTTAATGTCAGTAGTTAAGAAAATTTGGCCATGATTTGTGGTTGTTATTATTATAAATTTTGGGTTAATATCAATAAAATTTGAAATGTTTAAAGTTGTTTTGTCTATGTTTGATAACATTTCTTTTTTTCATTTTTAAAAACAAAAATTTGGAAGTGTTTTTGCTATTTTATTTCCCAAATTTTTAAAAACACAAAACATGTTTGGTAATCACTATTTGTTACTTGTTTTTAAAAACGAAAAGTTAAAAAATGATAGTTTCCAACTGATAAAGATGGAGTGAAAAGATAAAAACGTAAAGAAGAAATATGATGAGAGTATAGAATTGAGAAACCCACAAAAAGGTTTCTTATGATTTGATGTTTTGTTTAAAAAAATTTTGAAAACAAGAATTTTTGGTTTCTTCTATTTTTGAAAATATGTTTCCAATTTAGAAAAAAAAAAACGAAAACAGATTTACCAAACGCGTTTTTAAATATAAAATTACACTTTTTTGTTTAAAAAAAAAACAAAAAACAGAGAATAAAAGTGTTTTTAAACACACCTTTGTTAGTGTAGTTTGTTATAAACATGTGGTAAGGCAAAAAACGACATAAAATAGTACAAAACAACATAAATTTTGACAAAACAACAATAGCTTATTA
This sequence comes from Boehmeria nivea var. tenacissima, assembly GCA_018132145.1. Lineage (NCBI taxonomy): Eukaryota > Viridiplantae > Streptophyta > Magnoliopsida > Rosales > Urticaceae > Boehmeria > Boehmeria nivea. The sequence goes on from CM030882.1 coordinate 9,946,703, forward strand.
GGAAACGATTGTATACTAAAAAACGACAGCATATTGAAAAAACGACAGAAAAATGGAGAGCGACATCAGAGTGGTAAATGACAACATAATAAAAACGACAATAAAAATTAGAGACGACATATAACCCTAAAACAACATAGAAATTAAGAAGGTTCAATTGTAGATAACTTTACCTATTAAGAGTGGTCGCAGAAAATTGTTAATTATGTGTTCGCCGATACTTTTTATTTTGGCAAGAGCCAGGCCGAATGGTCGTGCATGGTCGCTGATAATCTATTATCAACAACCACTAGTGGTCACTGATACTTATTTTGATCAAAAATTTACTTTTGGTCGGTATTGAGTATCGGTGACCACATTATGATCTGTCGTCACCGATAATAGATTATCAGTAATCACTTTGTGTGGTTGCAATACTTTTTCTTATAGTGCCAGAAGGTTTCAGCAATGATATTTATCGTTATCTAAAGTAAATTTTCCTGTAATGACTAGACCGGGTGAAAGATAGATACAATTTGTATTATTATAAATTAAAATAAGAAAATAAAAAGGACAATCAAATATTGTTCTTATTTCAGCACCAAATATTTTAACAACATGCCACACAAAATCAAACTGAAAAACATTAGCAAGAAAACACTCTAGCTTGCTAGCTTTGGAGAGGCCATGAGAGGAAACTTTCTGTGAGTGGTTAAGCCAATTGTCTCAGTCATGTCCAAATCCGAACTAGGAAGTGACCAATCAAACTTGCAAACAACATTGGCCAAAGCAATCTCATTCACAGCCATGGCAAAGGCGATCCCGGGGCAGCCCCGCCGCCCTGCTCCGAAAGGGATCAACCCGAAGTCATGCCCTTTGTAGTCAACACTTGTGTCCAAGAACCTCTCAGGTCGAAACTCGTTGGGGTCGCCCCATGTAGAAGGGCCCCTCGCGATAGCCCACGCATTAACGTAGACTTGAAAGCCGGACAAGATATCATATCCCTTTATCTTCACATCTTGTCTTGCAAGTCTTGGGACAAGGAGTGGGACTGGCGGGTGTAAACGGAGAGTCTCCTTGAACACCGCCTTTAGGTAAGGCATGTTGTCTAGGTCATCCTCGGTTACGTCGGCTTTGTTGCCGACGGTTGTCCTGACTTCGTTTCGAAGTTGTTCCATGGCCTTTGGATGCCTTAACAGCTCTGTCATTGTCCAATCTAAGACCGTGTATGTAGTGTCTGTGCCAGCTGCGAACATATCCTATATACAGACGATAAATGTAGGGGAAAAAAATCCAAAGCGGATAACTCTCAGAAAATGAAAAAAGATAATAGAGCTTCTCTTCTAGTTATTTTACATGATAATTATTTTTAGTTAAAAAAGAAATAGCTTTCCAACTTTTGATACGTAAACAAAATTACTAAAATTTCTTAGCTAGCCACCTTATATATTTATTATATTAGTAACAATTTGTAATGAGTTGTGATTAAAAATACTATTTGATCAAAAATATGTTTTCTTACCAAGATGAGAGCCTTTATGCAAGTTCTATCTATAGGAAAACCCAGCAAGTTTTCCCTCTGAATCCAAAGCAAAATATCCACGAAATTCTTGTTCTGATCTTGATCTTCATCAGCCCTAGCGTTATGATCATCACTGAACTGTGCCATATGCTCTTGAACAACTTCTTCCAAGAACTCATCAAACTCCTTAGCCACTTTGTCCATTCTTGCTTCCAAACCACTGATTCGGCTCAACCAAGAAAGCTTTGGAATGTAATCTCCTACGTTGAAACCACCCAATAACTCGGTGAACTCGCCGAGAAGCTCTTTAAACTTTCTTCCTCGCTCGCCGTTGTCATATTTCCTTCCCAAAGTAACCCTGCAAACGACGTCGTTAGCCAACCCCGCGAAAAGCTCACTCAAATTCACCGCCGAAGAAGAAGATTCAGACAACGAACAAGACCGCCGGATCTTCTCCGTCATGATGTTGGTCTCTTCTTCTCTAACCTCGCGGAAAGACCGAACCCTCTTGGTGCTGAGGAGGTGGAGGACGCTAATCCTCTTCGTCTGCCTCCAGTACTCACCATAAGGCGAGGTAGAGATGTCGCAGTAGTTGTAGAGGAGCTTCTCGTAGCATAGCGCCTTTGGTCGGTCGGAGAAGGCAAGATCGTGAGTCTTCATGACTTCTAGTGCGGCGTCTGCGGATGAGACGACCACAACCGGCACGGTTCCAAGGCGGAGGAGCATGAGGTCGGGGCCGTAACGGCGGCTTAGGGTTTGGAGGGCTCGGTGGGGCTGCGAACCGAGTTGGTGGAGGTTTCCGATGACCGGGACTGAGGGCGGAGATGGTGGCAGTTTTTTGCTTCCATTAGGGTTTTTATTAAGGGTTTTGAAGAAGGAAAAGTACTTGTAGAGATAAAAGAATAGTATTGTGGCTAAGATGGACAAGATAATTGAACTCGACAAGGAGATTTCTTGCAACATGATTGAATTCTTATAATACTAATTAAACTTGAGAGCTTTTTCTTTCCTATATTTTGCTCTTTGTACTGATGAGAATAAAAGCTCACTTCATTTATTTATAGTACATTTCATATATTATGATATTTTAGACTTTTTGGAACAATACCACTATCACGAATTAAATTTCTTTAATTGCAAAATAATAAATTCCTTTAGAGAAAGATGAGAAATTATAGTAAAAATCAGTTTTTAACACTTCATTTTAATAATTATTAAATATTTTATCATCACATTAATGATGCTGTATATTAGACGTTACTGGAAACAATATACACGCCTCTATCTTACACAACAAAAAGCAGAGTCAATCCTTTAACGTGACTTTGTTGAGCGTTATTATGTGAAAAATCACCTGCCCTTTGGCAGGAAAACTTGTGGACTAATTAGCTCTTTGAACAAAAAAAAAAAAAAAAGGCTGTGAAACTGTCATTACAGTTCATTTCTCTCTTTTTTTTCTTTTTTTTTTTTATGCACCGCTCTAAAAATGTGAATAACCCTCTAACGCTGTTGTTAAAACGTGAAGAACTCTTTAAATGATACATTTAAAACGTGAAGAACTCTTAAATGATACTCCCAAAAAACAAAAACAAAAAAAAACCTCTTAAATGATACATTTAAATGCCGTAAGAGTTTGACTCTAGAAATCTGTGTAGACTAGCGTAGAAAATGACAATTTTCCAAGCTAAAGCTTTTTTTTTTTAATGTAAATGTCAAGTGATAATAGAAATGCGTCCCTAAAACTTGATTCACGCCTAAATCCTTAGCGGCTTCCCAATAAAATTGATCCTCCGCTAAGGTTTTTCCAATAGCAAGTCCAAAATGTTATTAAATCAAAAGATCAAATGATTACAAGATGTTCGAAACAACTAAAAATGCCAAAAAGCAACACAAAGGAAAACATAAGAATGAAACAAACCTTCCTTAAGGATCTACTTATAGAGTTAAAACTTTTAATGGAAAAAACCTAACGGAAAAATCCATCAAAAGAAAAAGAGTGCATGAAAGTTTAGAGATTCCTAAACTAATAATAAAGTAAACAAATCACATCTCTAAAAATTAATCTAAATCGGAAGAGACTCGTAAAATGACAATATTCCAAGCCAAAACTTTTTTTTAAGTAAATGTGGATTAATATTAGGAGCGTGCCCCAGAAAATACAACTATTAGAGCAGAAGTATTATTTCTCATTACGTAGTCCCAAATAAATTGTACCATCTATCAAATCACTTAAGGTTATAAAATCATGTTCATAACTCTAATAATAGAAAACCAAAAGGAAACACACATATCAAACACACAACAAACTCTTCTAATAATACTACTATAGTCAGTAGAATAATCCGATTGATAATAATTATAATGCCGAATAACAAAAGTAAAATACTAAATTACATAGAAGAATCACACCTGACAATAAAATTACCTTAAGAATCACCGGAACCACATTCATTATTAAAACAAAAACACAAAAAAAGTAAAAGCAAATATGCCTTTATTTGAAACAACAAATCGACGTAACCCAATCTTGTAGCAAGGTCTTGATCACGATTATCGGCAAAATTAAGGAAAAAAGAAGACGGGAACCGAGAAACAATAACAAGGGATAAATTAATGCCGAGAAGTCATCCGCGGCAAGCCCACCATGGCCACAACATCCACCAACTACTCAAAAAGAATTGTTCAACCACCGTCAATCCTAAACCCCAACACGCTAATAATCCACCAAATTAGAAAACCTCCGATGAGAAAATCTTTGAGAAGGTTGCCTATGAAAATAGGGACCAAAAGTGTGGGGCGAGAGTCTGGAGGAGCATTAGAAGCTCCTTTGGACTCCAGCCCCTTTTGCATATTTAACTAAATTTTCTAATTTACTAAAACTCTAATTGCAATCAAGAACTCGAAGCAACAAGTCTATATATATCTTTTTTGAGTATATATTTATTTCGATGATAATTCAAATAAACATCTTTCAAAAGTGCTAGTGCTCTCACAAGGGGAAATACCACAATAATTAAGGTTACCACATTGATGATTCACTCTTGCTTAGAATTAGTTGGCTAACTCATGGGTTGGAATATTTGCATTCCTAGGTCACCAAACTAATTTCATTTTAACAGTCTAGGCTACTGAAACTTGCAGAAGTATGTAACAGAGAAATTAAGAAGGAATAGAAAAAAATTAATCTGATTCCCTAATTATTTTTTAAGATTAGATAAAATTTAATATTATTGGTCGACCTCGAATAATCGTTTAAATGAGAATTAGCATGCAAGTGAGAACCTGATAAGAAGTTATGAGATAATTCTACATATTGGGGTTGTGCTTGTATGTATACAAGTGTGTCAAAACATTTTCATTTAGAAAAATAAAATAAAATTTGTGTAAAGACATGCATCTATATGTATCGGCGATAAACACGGCTCATCATTTTAAATATTACACGTCAAGGGATTTGAAACAAAATACACGCTTTAAATTACACACGAAGCCAAATCACTCCGTAAACGTGACTTTTGTTGAGCGTTATTATATAAAATCCCTTGCCCATTGACACGAAAACTTGTGGACAAATAAGCTCTTGGAACAAATTCAAAAACAACGCCATAATAATAATAATAATAATAATAAGTGAGAAGGAAGCCTCTTGAAGAACTGTTCACATTTCGACCAAAACGCTTATCTTACCCCTCGTTTGGTAAGGAAACATTTCTTAATTCCATTTTATTGAAATGAAAAAAATGAGTTGAAGAATGGTTTGGAATGATTTGAAATGGTTTGTAAAATGATTTGGAATGATTATGAAATGGTTACAAGCAAATACAAAAATATAAAGAAAATATTTTAATAGTTACTTGTAGCGGTGGAGTCAGAACTTTTTTTTTTCCCTCAACAGGAACATGATTTGGTTTTTTCCTTAGAAAACTACATTTGAAAACTATATGCTACTGAACCATTAAGTTTTATAACTCTTAATTATATATACTAGGCATAAATGAAATTCTTAATCAACTCATGTAAACGCAAAAAAAAAAAATGAAGAAAAAAAAAAGATAACAAATATTATACATATCTCAGTGCAAAATATTTTAATGAATCAAAACGAAACAGTAGGCTCATTTTTACTTCTTGTGTAAATGTGAGGATGAGTACTATAACAACTAAAAATGTTCTGACACTGATCTTGGTAGCGTTAAAAGCACTCTAGGTAGCTAGTTTTGGCAAGGCCATGAGAGGGAACTTTCTATGAGTGGTTAAGCCAATTGTCTCAGTCATGTCCAAATCATTGCAAGGAAGTGACCAATCAAACTTGCAAACCACATTGGCCAAAGCAATCTCATTCACAGCCACAGCAAACAGTGTCCCGGGGCAGCCCCGCCGCCCTGCCCCGAAAGGGACCAGCCCGAAGTCGAGCCCTTTCTGGTAGTCAATAGTTTTCTCCAAGAACCTCTCAGGTCGAAACTCCTCGGGATCACCGTCCCACGCAGAAGGGTCTCTCCCGATCGCCCACGCGTTGACGAAGACCTGGCAGCCGGACAAGACATCGTATCCCTTAATCTCGACGTCTTGCGTTGAGACTCTTGGGAAGAGGAGAGGCAGAGGTGGGTGTAAACGGATGGTCTCTTTGAGAACCGCCTTTAGGTAAGGCATGTTGTGTAGGTCATCCTCGGTTACGTCTGCTAATTTGTTGTCGCCGACGATTGTTCGGACTTCGTTTTGAAGTTGTTGCATGGCTTTTGGATGCCTTAATAGCTCTGTCATTGCCCACTCTAGGAATGTGTAGGTCGTGTCTGTACCGGCTGCGAACATATCCTACGAAAAAATATATGTACAAAGAAACTTTATTGATTGGAGAATTAATCAAAAATGGAAAGAGAATTGTGTAGAGCTTCTCTTTTAGTTCAACAGTACGCAAACAAAAATATATATAGAGAGAGATGTGCTAGACTATGGTCCACATTAACTTTTATTTCCCCTCCTAAGTACTTTTCCCCGATTCGAATCAAAACGTAAATGCCTTGTTTGTTCCACTCATCCTCCACATTCCATTTCATTTTTTATAACTTTTCTAATCGTAGTGCAATATTCTTAAATCTAAACCATTTGTACCATATCGAAATTCGTAAAGTCAAACTATTCTAAAATAAAATTGTTTAAATGTTTACCCCAAACAATCTATTAAACACTATATAAAATCATATTGATGGCCCCGGTACGTAGGCCATGAGTAATTAATATTTTTGGATTTGATCCTTTGTCCAATATTATCCTTTCGAAGCTGCAAATACTAATTTTTTTTATCACGTCCAAATGCTGAATAGAAATTTGCTATCGTCATGTCACCAATCATGTCGTTACGACTTATCAAATGAATAATAATTATTGATAGAATTAGTAAGATTTTAAATAAAAATACTAAAGTGGATGAATTGTCAATATTTGATTAGACACCATTAAAACAACTTTAATTGGGGGACAACTTATTTCCATTCGCAAATGTCACTAATTACTTTCTAATAATAGGGTGTTGCTAATTAATAGTAGTTCATTTGTAGATAACGGTGGGCTCCACATAACTACAATGGGTGGAACCTATCAGTTTGTCTCTATTTCTATTCCAACAAAATTTGTGCCAAAATTGAAAAATTTGTAATTAAAAATTATTGTGAATAAAAAATTGTAAATACAAGAATCCAATTCTTGTCATTAAAAATCAAATAATTCTATAACCATTAATAAGAGGATAAGCTTATTCTTACCAAGATGATAGCCTTTATGCAAGTTCTATCAATAGGAAAACCCAGCAAATTTTCCCTCTGAATCCAAAGCAAAATATCCACGAAATTCTTGTGCTGGTCTTCTTCATGATCATCACTACCACTTTCCATATGCTCTTCAACAACTCCTTCCAAGAACTCATCGAGCTCTTTAGCCACTCTGTCCATTCTCGCTTCCAAACCATTCACTCGGCTCAGCCATGAAAGCATCGGAACATAATCCCCTATGCTAAAACAACCCAACAACTCCGTAAACTCGCCGAGAACCTCTTTGAACGCCCTTCCTTGCCCTCCCTTGTGGTTGTATTTCCTCCCGAAAGCGACCCTACAAACGACGTCGTTCGCTAGCCCCGCGAAAAGCTCGCTCAAGTTCACCGCCGGAGAAGAAGTAGTTCCGGACAAGGAACAAGACTGCCGGATCTTCTCGGTCACTAGCTTGGTCTCTTCTTCCCTCACTTGGCGGAAAGACCGAACCCTCTTCTTGCTGAGGAGGTGGAGGACGCAGATGCTCTTCGTCTGCCTCCAGTACTCGCCGTAGGGCGCGGTGGAGACGTCTCGGTAGTTGTAGAGGAGCTTCTCGAAGCGGACCGCCTTTGGCCGGTCGGAGAAGGCGAGGTCGTGGGCCTTCATGACCTCTAGCGCGGCGTCCGCGGACGAGACGACCACCACCGGCACGCTCCCGAGGCGGAGGCGCATGAGGTCGGGGCCGTGGCGGCGGCTTAGGGCTTGGAGGGAGCGGTGGGGCTGGCGGCCGAGCTGGTGGAGGTTTCCGATCACCGGGATTGAGGGCGGTGACGGTGGCAACCTCTTGCCTTCGGCTGGATTTTTTAGGGTTTTGAAGAAAAAGATGAATGATAGTATTATTGTGGCTAAGATGGATAATAAGGAAATGGGGCTCAACAAGGAGATCTCTTGCAACATGATTGAATTTGTTGTTGTTGTTTCTTTTTTTTTTCCCCTTATTTCTCTAGGAATTATAGGTCAAATGTTTGTTGAGGGAAAACTTGCGATAGGCTTTGCTTTCCTATTTGCGTTTGTATGCTCTGAATGAAAGTTCTACTAATTATTATGTATCTTCTGCATAATTTCATATAGAGTGAAGTAGGCAAATACCCAGAATTTATACAGTAATAAGAATAAATACCCAAACTTTTGAAGTAATTGAGTTTTTAGTCAATTTGTGAATTATTTGCACATATTTTTGGTAATTAAGTGAATTACCATCATTTACCATTGTGTAAGTAATTAAATCATTTGAGTAATTAGTTACATTTTTCAAAAAATTGAATAATAACTTACATTAAGTTTTAAAAATTGAGTATTCATTATAATTTCTCTTTCATTCATATATTATAGTATTCTCAAGTCTTAACAAAGTGACACGTCTATTACGGGCTAATTTTATGATGTTTAAAAAAAATATAAAATGGTTTAATTTTTTTAAATCTTTTCTTTTTGAAAACTGTAATTGGATCATAGTATAGACGTTTTTAAAGAATATATCACTATCATCATGAAATGAACTTTTTTTTTCTTAATTTTAAAAATTAATACGCTCCTTTTTAAGGTAGTTTAAGGACTAAAAAAAAAATCAATCTTTAAATCATTGTTTCCCAAAGATAAAATTTCATCATTATTATTGTAGACCAAGAATAGTAGTTACATGAGAATAAGCATTAACTTGCAAGTGTGGGTTTGATTAAAAGTTTAGAGATACATAATATGTATGACATAATTTAAGCGGTGCTTACATATACGAGTGGAAATTAAATCCTTTAATTTTGCTTCGGAACGCACATATAATTAAGTGTGAATGAATATGCGTATATATTTAGCGATAGCACACGTCATCAATATTTTTATTTTATCACCAAATTTGTTACGCGTTTCAATGTTGATGAAGATACTGCAGTTAGGTTATAGGCAGTAACGGACTTTAGAGGCGAGTGGGGCTTATAATCCCCACTGAAAAAATAAAATTTATATTAATATGTAATTTTATAATTATAACATAATATATTTATAGATAATATTAAGGCTAATTAAGAAATTAGTCATTTTAAAAGTAACATTTAAAAGATTTAGCCTTAGAATATCAAAATTAAAGATTTAGCCACAACATGCATGTAATATAATATATTACAAGTCTGTTAACATTTAACATATTATGTTACACGTATGTTAATTACAGCTAAATTTTTAATTTCATGAAACTAGGGTTAATTCCTAAAAAATAAACTAAAAGTTTGGTTAAATCCTTAATATCTATTATATAATTACATAATTATAATATAATATTATTATATATAATATGATTATAGTATAATATTTATATTTAATAGTGTGATTAGTTATTTCTTTGTTTTCTCTACCACAAATTTTATTTATTTTCTATTTGTTTTGACATTGATTAATTTGTCTTTTAAATTTCATTTTTGTCCATTTGTTTTCTTAGGGTGCGTAGCTCAGGACAAGAGATGCTCCTAAGTAAATAGGAGGAAAAACAAAAATTAATTTGAACCTAGTCTACTCTCTTATGATTTTTTTTAATTAAAATTTGAATTTTCATTGTAAAGGCAAAGTTTAGCCTCTGACATGATATCTTGTATTGGTGATGGTTAGACACATTTTCATGTGAAAACTCATGACACAAACCAACAAACACGCCTCTATCTACACCAAACCAAGTGGCATAGCGACTAGCACGTAGAGAAAGATGAATCACTTATCACCTAGGAATATTTGTGTGGAACTGTTGGTAATCGGAGTACATTGCGCAGCGGAATTTTAAAAAAAATTAATATCAATTTAAACAATTTAAATCGAATCAAATAGTAAACAATTTACACATGCAACACGGATCAAGATTTTCACAAAATCGAACGTGATAATAATATGAATTCAATCAAACAACAATTAAACAGATATTAATTGAAATAGAGATATAGATTTTTACCGAGACGAAATAATAGAAGTGCTTAAATCTTCAAAACACCGTACGTGCCAAAACCGCCAAGGTGTGGCTAATGGAATACGTTTGGCACGAGTTTATCGGTCTGGGCTATTTGGTGCTTTGAAACCGTAGTCTTCCAATTCGATTCTTTGGCAGAGATTTGAACTAGAGAGTGGGCTCTAAATATTCATACACTACGAAATACTCTAAGCAAACAAAGAAAAGGGAGAGACTATTGAGAGAGGAAGAGGTAGAGAAAATTTTTCACGTAAAATTTTTCTCTTAGAGGAGAATTTGTCTGACAAAAGCTTAGTCTCTCTTTTCTTTTACCATATAACACATTTATATTCTCTAAATATCAACAGTTGACAATTGGTGAAATAATGACCAATTAATTTGATCAAATCAAATCCTGATTAATGACCCAAAATTATCTTCAAATAATTAGTGGTATTAATCTTACAAATAATAATTGTATAAACCAACACCGTATATTATTAGTTGCCAAAAAAATTCACACGGTTTTGAATTCAAAACGTATAACCTTTATATATATACTAGTTTTTAGCACGCGCTTCGCGCGCGCATATCTTTTTTCTAAATTTATTTTGTAAAATACATGAAATCTCTTAATAATAATTGACTATCACATTTAGTTTTCAAATGTTAAAATTAAGACCATATAAAAATTATTTAAAAAGTTAGAATGTGAAAAAAGTTTTGAAAAATAAAAATAAAAGAATCGATTTGAATGATTTTAACTTTTCATATATTTGTTTTTATAGAAAAATATTATATGTACAATTTTACATCTATCAACAACATATTATTTAAAAAATAAAATTGAATAGAAAAAGGATTGCGTAGCTAGAGTCTCTATATTTTTCAATATTACAGTGAAAAAAAAAATTGAAATCAAAGAGACAATAAAAAAAATGTTTTTCTAAATTCATTTTGTAATATACATGAAAATCTCTGAATAATAATTGACTATCATGAAAATCTCTGAATAAAAAAAATGCTTGGTAAGGTGGAAAAGTGGAAAGAAGGAAATAAGGGGAGGGAAGTTTAGATAGAAATTAAGAATTACACTTGTTTGGTAGGAAGGAAAAGTAGAAGGGAAGGAAAATAAGAAGGAAAAAATAATATGTGGGGCCCACAATTTTTTGTCCTCTCAATATTGGAAGGAAAAGTGGAGGGAAATTTTTTTACCAAAGCAATCAAAAGTAAATTACTCATTTGTCCATTTTTTAATTTTTAAAAAATAACATAATTGGATAAAATGGTAAATTTGTAGATAAAAAATTTTCTTTCCCTCCTATTATACCAAACAACAAAAGGAAAAAATATTTTCTTTCACTTCCTTTTCATTTTCTATCACCTTCTATTTTCCTTTCCATTCAATTTTCTCTCCCTCTTACCAAACATACTCTTAGTTTTCACAAAGCTAAAATTAAGAGCATATAAAAATTAGTTGAAAAGTTAGAATGTGAAAATATTTTTGAAAAATAAAAATAAAACAATCGATTTGAATAATTTTAACTTTTTCTATATTTGTTTTTATAGAAAAATATTATATGTACATTTTTACATCTATCAACAACATATTATTTAAAAAATAAAATTGAATAGAAAAGGTACTGCGTAGCTAGATTACAGTGAAAAAATTTGAAATCAAAGAGACAATTAAAAAAAATAAGAAAAAGACTAACATAAAAAATATTTAATTTTTTAACCCCCTTTTTAAAAAAAAAACATAACAATTGGATGTATAGAATAAGCAAGAAAAATTAAAATTAATGGCGATAACAAAAAAAAAAAATTTCGGTACGCAAGTTGTTAAAAAAAATGAAACAAAAGAGAAAATTACAATAGAAATCACTAAAATATAAATGAAAAATATTTATTTTTTAATAAAGGTAAAAAAATATATTTATTTTTTAATTTTTCTTTAAGATATCAATTTTACATATATAAATTTTTTTTAATCTTTCTTTAAGATATCAATTTTACATATATAATTTTTTTTAATCTTTCTTTAAGATATCAATTTTACAAATATAATTTTTTTTTTAAAATCTAATGAAAAAAATGGCATAATGGGTGTCGATAGATTAAGCACGAAAAAAAAATCAACGGTGGTGAGGAAAAAAATTTTTGATACTCGAGTGGCAAGAAAAAAAAACAATTGAAATTCAATAGAGACTAAGAGAAGAGAGAAAGAGACTAAAATACAAATATGTTATGAATATTTAGTAGATATCACCTTTGACTATCAGGGATTTATTTCTTTATAGCTAATGGTTGACATTTTGTAAATCCTTACAGTAAATGTTAATATTTTGTTTCCTTATCTACCACTATATTCATGTATAAATGCCTCATCTATATGTGTTATACAGACACACACAAATGTAACAATGATAATGAGAATGCTCTCAATTTCTCCCTATTTATTCTCTTGTGTCTACCTCTCTATTTTTTCTCTTTTGTACTTTATTCAGTTTATTTTCTAGCAATGTTAATTTTAAAAAAAAATAAAAAATATATATTTTTGAACATCTATTTTATGGGCCAAATCTCTACGGCTAGTGCTAAATTTTTTTTGGGAGAATTGTAAAATAAAGCCATTTAAAATCCCTCATTTTTTTTTTTGCAAGCCCCATCAATTGGTGTTTGTCTATTGGGCATATCTTCTTTGTAGATTCATTTGTAATATACATATGTAAATCTTTGAATAATAATTGATATTTCATTTATTATCACACGCTTTGTATCGAAAATGCTTTAATATAAAATAATTAAGCAATTATATCCAATAATTTACCAAAAGCGCATTTATATTCTTTCGTACCTTTTTTGCAGAGAAAATTTTTAACAGACATCAATAACTACTTTACCTATATATATTGTTCATCTTATAATTTCATATTGTATTTTGTTAAATATGTCTCTAATGATCAATAAAATATCATTCTAATACTATTAGATCAGAAACTATTATCTATCAATTAAATAAAAAAAACAAAAATTTAAAAAGACCATATACGATGGTTCTCAAAAATTTAATTCCAAAAAGGACTTTTTATCATAAATATATATTTCTTTATTAAGCAATTTTTTCAACCTTCACCAACAACATAATAAAAAATTGTCTTTGACAACGTCTTTCAAGAAGTGATTAATTTGTTAATTATTTTCTAACTATTTTAGATACATATTTATAAGTTAATAATTACGGTAAGTGGTAGCAAAGAAAATTTTTTAGACCCAAACAATATAAGAAATAGGATTAAAATTAAAGAAAGAGAAAAAACGGGCGGAAAAGAATAAAAAATAACGATTATTTTATTTTTTAGGCAAATTTAACAAGACAATCGAATGGTAAAATTAACACAACATAGTTCTATATAGTAAAACAAAAGAAAAAAAATTAACGCCTTTATACATATATTTGCAACTAAGCATGAAAATACGGGTACGGAGAATTTACCCGACGAAGTTTTTCTGGCAAAAATCGGGTATTACCCGATTTACCCAGTTTTTTCCCAACTTTTTATCAAAAAAAAATTTACTCGTGGTTTACCTGGTGAACAAAATTCTCAACCCCCCTGTGAACATTTTTTTTCTTTTTTTTTTTTAAAACTAAAAAATAAAATCCAGATAATTACCTAGAAATTACCCAGATTTTCGAGGAATTACCCGAAAAAATAGGGGAAGGGAAGACTGGGTATTTGCTCGAACATTACCCGGTCATTCATTTTCGGGTAAGGTAATAATCCCCGGATTTGAACGCCTATTTACAACTCTACCAATGCATTTTTTTTTAAAATATGAACAAAAAAAATAAGCGTCTATAGATTAAGAAAAAAATTACAACTTATGATGACAATGAATATTTTTTTTAGACCTGAACAATAAAGGTAGAATTTAAAATCTCAAAAACAAAAAAAATAAAAAAATAAAAAAGAAAGAGAGAAAAAATGATTAAATTGAAAGAAAAATCTATGTTTTTTAGTCCCTCTTTTGTAGGAGGGGTTAAAAAGCAACAAAAACTAATTATTTTGTGGTCCTTTTATAATATGAATATTTACTAACAATATAGATATATGTTTAAAAAATCAAATGAGAAAAATTATAGCAAAATGGGTGTCTTGATTAAGAATTTTTTTTTACGATCAATGGTGTTGACAAATTTTTTTTTTAGATCTGAGCGGTAAGAAAAAATAAATAAAAATCAAAGAAAGAAATAGAGGAGAGAGAAAGAGGAGATTAAATGGCAAAAGCAACAAATTAGGAGATTAAATGGCAAAAGCAACAAATTATTTTTCAACCCCTCATTTAGGGGCCAAACCTCTCCTTGGGCGCAAATAAAAGAAATTGGGGGCCCATTGGTTTTGCTCTCTCTGGTTGGAAGCAAAAAAAGAGAGAAATTTTTTTTATGATATATATGTAGCCAATAAAAAGGCAACAAATGCCGCTCTAATGTGGAAGACGAAAATTTGCCCTAAGGCCATCTCCAATGAGGCACCATTTTCAAACCCAAATCTCAAATTTGCGTTTTTTCCCTAAAAAATCCTCTCCAATCAAGACACCATTTTTAAACCCAAAATGAGTTTTATGAATAGTATAACACCAAATATGGTGTTGCACTATTCATCAAACTCATTTTTGGTTTAAGTTTTTTTATTTATAAAATGACCCTTTAATTTTAAGATGCTTTTATTTTTGATCTAAATCATAATTTTTAAGTAAGATGTATATTGATGGTTTGGTTTTAATATATTTAATTATTTATGTTTAATTTATTTTTTAAAAAAATCATCATTTCTAATTTAAAATACAGTTACCTACTTAATTAAAATACAACACTGATATATTTATATTAAAATTACATTGCATAATTAAAAAAAAATGAACGTTTATTATTAGACAATGATATAATTTTGTTCGGAATTAAATTGTCATGTAATATTTTATTTTTGGTGAAATTGTCTAATAATAAATAACTTTTTATTAAGTTAATATTTGTAAAATTTATAAATATAAGGCAATTATTGAAAATTAATATAATAGGTGATAAGATGAATATACTCAGAATATTCTATTTTGGTGTTAAAAATGGTGTAATAGGTTGGAGATGAATTACAGTTTGATGTGACACTTACTGCATTTTGGTGTTGAAAATGGGAAAACCCATTGGAGATGGTCTAAACCACGTTGTTTTGAACGAAATTATCGTCTTTTTTGTCCCTTTGTGGCCTTTTCTAAACTCCCTTCCACACTTATTATAAATTAAATATATATATTATTTAGTCCTTTTTTTTATAACAATGGTTAAAAAGCAAAAGAAATTAAATATAGGTAGTCTTTTATGGTATCAAGTATTACTAACATTACAAACGTATTTTTTAAAAAATTGAATGAGAAAAACTATAGCACAATTGGTATCTATGGATTAAGAAAAAAAATTACGATCAATGGTGTTCTTGAAAAAAAATTTCAAGATCCGATTGGAAAAAAAAAATTTAAATCAAAGAGATAAATAGAAGAGAGAGAGAGGGATTGAAATTGCAAAAATAAAAAATTATTTTTCAGCCCCTTATTTAGGGGGCCAAACCTTTCATTGGGTGCAAATAAAGGAAAGAGTGGGGGCCCATTGTTTTTGCTTTGCTCACGGTGGGAAGCAAATAAGAGAGAGAGTTTTTTTTTTTAAAAGCCAGCCAATCAGGAGGCGACAAATGTCGCCCCTAGTAGAAACAATCAAACCCTCTCTCTGATTCCCTCATGCGCAAGGCCAGACAGGAATGATAAAAAAAATTAAAAAACAAACAAACAAAGCCCCAAACGTCGTCGTAAAGGACGAAATTTTCGTCCTCTTAAACAGTTAAACCCCCTTAAGACACTTATTATAAGTTAAAGATATATATATATACTAGTTTTTAGCACGCGCTCTGCGCGCGCATATATTTTTTCTAAATTTATTTTGTAATATAAATGAAAATCTCTTAATAATAATTGACACTATCACATTTAGTTTTCACATGCTAAAATTAAGACCATATAAAAATTATTTAAAAAGTTAGAATGTGAAAAAGGTTTTGAAAAATAAAAAGAAAACAATCTATTTGAATGATTTTAAATTTTCATATATTTATTTTTATAGAAAAATATTATATGTACATTTTTACATATATCAACAACATATTATTTAAAAAAATAATATTGAATAGAAAAAGTATTGCTTAGCTAGCGTCTCTATATTTTTCAATATTACAGTGAAAAAAAAAAGAGAAGAATTGAAATCAAAGGAGATAATAAAAAAATTATTTTTCTAAATTCATTTTGTAATATACATGAAAATCCCTGAATAATTATTGACTATCACATTTAGTCTTCACATGCTAAAATTAAGACCATATAAAAATTATTTGAAAAGTTAGAATGTGAAAATGGTTTTGAAAAATAGAACAAAACAATTGATTTGAATGATTTTAACTTTTCATATATTTGTTTTTATAGAAAAATATTATATGTACATTTTTACATCTATCAACAATATATTATTTTTAAAAAAAAATTGAATATAAAAAGTACTGCATAGCTAGTGTCTCTATATTTTTCAATATTACAGTGAAAAAAAAAAGAATTAAAATCAAAGAGACAATTAAAAAAAAAGACTAAAATTAATAAAATAAAAAATATGTAATTTTTTAACACTCTTATTAAAAAGGGTTATTAGTTCCAATGGTCCCTGAACTTTTGGTCGGGTGACAGTTTGGTCCCCGACCTTTTTTTATTAGCATGAAATATCCCTCAATTGTTTTTTTGTTGCTGTGCCGTTAAATTTCTAAAACGTCGTTTGAATCCTAACGGAATTATCACGTGACTTGCACATGGCTTGAGCTCTAAACTTAAATACCAAAAATACCCTTAAAATATTTAGTGTATAGGTTGAGTTTTGGTAAAAAAAATAAAAAAATAAAAAATTCAGAGGTCGGTTCGCAGAGGTTGGCGAAGGTCGGGGCGGAGGGGGTCGTCGTGCGTCGTCGTGAAAGGCAAGGGTCGTCGCACTGGGGTCATCGTGCGTCGTCGTCGATTGTGGAAGCGGTCGGTTTCTTCGTGTTAGGATGACCAAATCCAATGAGCAGCTTCGTCACGTGGACTCCATGGCAACCCTGCCTTCCGGCGCCGGCCAAATCCCTCATCTCAACGCCGTCGTTTTGGGAGACTCCCTCGCCACGGAGGAGCACAACCTCGTCTTCCCCTCCCTCCACTTGTCCGCTCACGCTCACATCCCCTCCCCCGACAAGGTCTTTTCTCTTTTTCTTTTTTTTTTCCTTTTTCCTCTCTCGCATGTTTTGATCCTTAATTCTGTATCCATCTCAATCTTCCATGGGTTTATGGAACATCGATAGTTCACAATCTATAAGCCCAGAAGGCTCCACCTATTCTTCTTAAGGTATAGTCCATCACACGGGAAAAAAAAAATTAATTAGACAAATATCGTAATAAGATGTATCGGAGGTCCATCGAAGATCCGGTTTGGGATCCCAATTCTATTGGAAGCAGGAATGGGGGAAGCATGAACCAGTCTTCTCCCACAATCTCGACGTCAACAAAGGCAACACCACCCCTTCAATTTCCATGCTTGTGCTCTGTGTTTGCAAATCGGAATCCAATTTCCATGCTTGTCTGTCTGTTTCTGTTTGTGGGCAGTGGTTCAAGGGCGGTCTCACCAACATCTCTTACAACTGCTTGGATCGAAACGTGGAAGCGGGTCTCGGCGACAAGGGCGGTCTCACCAACATCTCTTACAACTGCTTCTTTTACTTTTTTAACCTCAGCCGCTGCCGATTCCTGCCCCCTCCACCTCCGCCAACCCCGATGCCCTCCGATGCCCAAGTCCCTCTGAACCCACGACCCCTCCCGACGCCCTCCAACCCAAAAACAAAACCGAAAAATCGAAAATCCTTACGATATTTGGGTTGATCGGTCCCAGGCTCGCGCTCAATCGTCATTCTTGCAGTTCGAATCCAGCTTCATCGACTGAATCGATGAACCCTAGCACCGCCGACCCGTTCTCCGTCTCTCTCTTTCTTCGTTCTTTGTTCTCCGTCTCTCTATTTCTTTCTTTGACAAAAAGGCCAAAGGATGAGTGAGATTAAGGGGGTATTTTGGGTATTACTTGTAAATACCACACACGTGCAACTCACGTGATCGTTTTCCGTTCTAAATAACGGTGATGCAAGAAAAAAACAATTGAGGGATATTTCTTGCTAATAAAAAAAGGTCGGGGACCCAACTGTCACCCGACCAAAAGTTCAAGGACTAATAGAACTAATAACCCTATTAAAAAAAATAACAAAATGAATGTATAGAATAAGCTAGAAAAATTACAATGAATGACGATAACAAAAAAAAAAAAAAAAATCGGCACCCAAGTTGTGAAAAAAAGATAATTGAAATACAAGAGAAAATTAGAATAGAGATAAATGACTAAAATACAAATATGTTATGAATATTAATTTGGTGGATATCACCTTTGACTATTAGGGATTTATTTCCTTATAGCTAATGGTTGACATTTTGTAAATTCCTACAGTAAATGTTAATATTTTGTTTCCTTATCTACAACTGTATTCATTGATAAATACTTCATCTATTTGTGTTTTACAGACACAAACAAATGTAACAATAATAATGAGCATGCTCTCAATTTTTTTATATTTATTCTCTTGTGTCTATCTCTCTATTTTTTCTCTTTTGTACTTTATTCAGTTTATCTTCTAGCAATTATATTAATTTTATACAAAATAAAATATATTTATTGTTGAACGTCTATTTTATGGGCCAAATCTCTATGGCTGGTGCCCAAAATTTTTTGGGAGAATTGTAAAATAAAGCCATTTAAAATCTCCTAATTTTTTTTTTGCAAGCCCCATCTATTGGTGTTTGTCTATTTTGACTAAAAAAAAGAAGAAAAAAATCAAAAAACAAAAAAACCAACCAAGGGCAACACGTATCTCTCCATAATTGATTTAGGGATGGAATTTTTGTCAAAAACAGCCACATTTTAGACAAAAATTATGTGCCTTTAAGGAGCGAATTACATAGTTGGATATATAAATTGGTTTATAGCATGCGCTTTGCATGCGCATATCTTCTTCGTAGATTCATTTGTAATATACATATGTAAATCTTTTAATAATAATTGGTATTGCATTTATTATTACACGCTTTGTATCGAAAATACTTTAATCTAAAATAATTAACCAATTATATCCAATAATTTACCAAAAGCGCATTTCTATTCTTTCGTACCTTTTTTGCAGAGAAAATTTTAACAGACACCAATAACTACTTTACCTATGTATATTGTAATTCATCTTATAATTTCATATTGTATTTTGCTAAATATGTCTCTAATGATCAATAAAATATCATTCTAATACTATTAGATCTGAAATTGTTATCTATCAATTAAATAAAAAAAATAAAACAAAAATTTAAAAAGACCATAGACGATGGTTCTCAAAAATGTAATTTAAAAAATGACTTTTTATTATAAATACATATTTCTTTATTAAGCTACAAATATTTTTTTCAACCTTCACCAACAACACAACAAAAAGTTGTCTTTGACAACTTCTTTCAAGAAGTGGATAATTTGTTAATTATTTTCTAACCATTTTAGATTCATATTTATAAGTTAATAATTACGGTCAGTGGTAGCAAAGAAAATTTTTTAGACCCAAACAATAAAAGAAATAGGATTAAAATTAAAGAAAGAGAAAAAATGGGCATAAAAGAAAAAATAATAATGCTTCTTTTATTTTTTAGGCAAATTTAACAAGACAATCGAATGGTAAAATTAACACAACATGATTCTATATAATAAAACAAAAGAAAAACAAATTAACACCTTTATACATATATTTGCAACTAAGCATGAAAATACGGGTGCAGAAAATTTTCCCGAGCACTACCCGTACGAAATTTTTCGGGCAAAAACCATTTTTTTATTAAAACAAATTTACCCATGGTTTACCCGGTGAACAAAATTCTCAACCCCCCGTGAACATTTTTTTAATAAAAAAAATCCGATTAATTATCCAAAAATTAACCGACGAGTAATTACTTGGATTTTTGAGGAATTACCCGAAAAAAATAGGGGAAGGAAAGACCGGGTATTTGCCCGAACATTACACAGTCGTTTATTTCCGAGTAAGGTAAGAATCCCCTGATTTGAACGCTTATTTGCAACTCTACCAATACAGTTTATTTATTTATTTATAATATGGACAAAAAAAATGAGCGTCTATAGATTAAAAAAAAAATTACAACTTATGGCGACAATGAATTTTTTGTTTGAAACTTGAACAATAAAAGTAGAATTTAAAATCTAAAAAAAAAAAAAGGAAAGAGAGAAAAAAGGATTAAATTGAAAGAAAAATATATGTTTTTTAGTCCCTCTCTTGTAGGAGGGGTTAAAAAGCAACAAAAACTATTTATTTTCTAGTCCTTTTATGATATGAATATTTACTAACGATACAAATGTAGTTTTAGGAAATAAAATGAGAAAAATTATAGCAAAATGGGTGTCTATGGATTAAGAAATATTTTTTACGATCAATGGTGTTGACAAAATTTTTTTTTTGAGATCTGAGTGGTAAGAAAAAACAAATTAAAATCAAAGAAAGAAATAGAGGAGAAAGGAGAGAGAAAGAGGGGATTAAATGGCAAAAGTAAAA
This sequence comes from Boehmeria nivea var. tenacissima, assembly GCA_018132145.1. NCBI lineage: Eukaryota > Viridiplantae > Streptophyta > Magnoliopsida > Rosales > Urticaceae > Boehmeria > Boehmeria nivea. The sequence continues at coordinate 9,967,688 of CM030882.1, forward strand.
AATTATTTGTCAACCCCTCATTTAGGGGTCAAATCTCTCATTGGGCGCAAATATAATAAATTGGGGGCCCATTGTTTTTAATTTTGTATGGTTTTTTTTTTTACGAGAATATTTAATTTTGTATGTTTAGTTTTTTTTATCAGATGGGATTTTATTCCTTCGTTCCTTCCTCATTAAACTATTCAATCATCATAAGATGAAAAAAAAAAAAAAAGGTAGAAGAACAAATATTAAGCATTTTTTAAAAACTGGTGTAAAATTAAACAAAACAATAATATATTAATCATCTGAAAATATATATAACATGATTACAAATATTTAGTGAATTGAATTTTTAAAAGAAAGTTACTAATACCAAATTACTAATATCTTAATATATTTTAGTTGTAAAATATTACTAATTATTTTTTCTAGTATATAACAAATGAGATATAATATCAAAGTATAATAACAAAAATTAATAAATTGAACAAATGAGATATAATATTAATTTTCTAAAATAAAAATAATAGCTTTAACATATAATATGTTTTTTTAGTGATTAAAAAATTTGCAAAAATAGTAAAGTACATTATTTTTTTTTATCATTATTACTACTAAGATCATTATATTGCTCATTATATTGCATTTATATCATTATTATTATGACTTTTTCTTATCGCCAGCAATCTTAATTACTATTTTTTATAAGCATTTTATTATATTAATGAGTGTGACCTAAAAATAAAAGAACTAAATCAAATTATAATCTATTTATCAATATTTTGTGAACCCGTTGACATGTAAGTTGCTATATTTATTTTATTAAATTAGGAAAGTAAAAACCCAAATGTAAAGTTCATTTATCATATTTATGTTATTCCATTTTATAGTCTTTTCATCTTATCTATTAAATCTAAAGTAGGCAAATACCAAGAATTTATATAACAATAAAAATAAATACCCAAACTTTTCAAGTAATTGAGTTTCTAGTCAATTTGTGAATTACTTGTACATACTTTTGGTAACTAAGTGAATTACCACCACTTACAACTGTGTAAGTAATTGAATCATTTGGGTAGTTGGTTATATTTTTCAAAAGATTGGGTCATAACTTACATTAAGTTTTAAAAATTGGGTATTCACTATAATTTCTCTTAATGTTATTGAGATTCATTTTATATAATTATTGCATAATATATATTTTATTAGGTTATTATATAAAATTCTAAAGTGGGAAACGAATAAGTTATTAATATTAGTTGTTAAAAAAGGTGCACAGCATTTAATATGGTCCGTATTACGTTTAATAATTTTTTTTTTGTTTTTTATTTTATATTTTATTTTTGCCCTTTCACCTTCCTCTTTGCATATCTCCAGTTATATCCATATATGGCATGAATTTTCAGACGAAAAGCAGAGCTCAATAGGAGAAAGGTCACAGCCAATTTAGGCTTCACTGGTTAAACAAATTATTAAATGTTGTAAACCCAAACTCATTCTCCTACCGGCGACCTCATTCCCGATCTCTCTCTCCACGTCGTAATCCTCTTCGCTCTCTCCCCGCTCGCCTCCTTCCCGCCTCTGCGCGCTCCGACAACACCCGATTAAAACTAAATCATGTGAAATAACAGATCAAAGCCAAAATATGTGCATAGATCGGCACCAAGAACAAATCAAGTGAGAAAAGTTTTTGAAAACCCTCCTTCCCCCTCCGCCTCCTTCGCCGCCTCCACCGCCTCCTTCGCTGCCTCCACGCCGCTAGCATATCCGCTTCCGTGACCAGACCCTCTACCGGAACTGCCAAGACCACACTTGAAAAAGCAAGGAGCATAACAGAGCAAGAAAGAGAGAATTTACAAAAAAAAAAAAAAAAGAAAAAAAAAGACGGCACACAGGCATATAGAGTGAGCCGGTGGAAAACCTTAAGTGCGAATTGACAAAAAGGCCTTCTAATAATAAGCTACTTGGAAAGATAAATGAAAGGGCATTTTTGTAATTGATCCAATTACTGTCTTCCTTTTAGTAAAAGTGGTCTATATTTAAGTGCCCAGTCAAGTGGGCCCCGCTTGCCAGAAAAAATTAAAAAAAAAAATAACAAGCATCGAAACGACGCCGTAGAGGACGAAAATTTTCGTCCTTAACGACGTCGTTTCATAGGAAAAATTATTTTTTTAATCAAGTTTCAACCCCCTATCACACTTATTAGTAAGTTAAAGATTAAAGATATATATATATATATATATATATATATACGGCACGGTCTTGATGTTTTTCTCTTTGAATAAGTGAGTAAATCGGATCCTCCCACAGCTTACAGGTTTGAAATGTCAAACCTTCTATATATATATAATACATACATATATGAATATATATTATAAATAAATAATTATTTAAATAATCATATTTATTTAAATAATCATAAATATATAAGGGAATTCTAATCCCTATTCTTCTCCCTCCTTTAATAGATGGATATCAATAAATATCTAATATTTGAATTTTAATTAATCTAATTAATTAATTTGATATCTATTACATGTGATATTTTTAATAATCTTATTATTAAAATTCTTTTTCCTCTTTTAATAATCTCAAGTGGCATGCACCCACACCATAAGAATTTTACTCCTTATGGTATTCTCTCAAATGTATTATTATTATTATTACATGATTTTTAGATAATCTAAAATTCATATATTAAACCATTTAATTAAATAATAATACTAAGTGTAAGAAATTAAATAATTAATCTAATTAATTATTATTAATTATCAATTCTCAATACTCAAAGACGAATTGGGGACCATGGACCTATAATTTCAAGCTCCAATAAATTGAATAAAATAATTATTCAATTTATTAATCCCGAAATTATTCCACTATAAACTCGGAATTGAACTCTTGAAATTACAGAGTAATTTACTCAAAACATTTATCAGTCCATCGATATAATCATTTCATGAAATTCAACCCTCCATAATGATCCATAATTAGAGCTGGATAAATTACCGTTTTGCCTCTCTAATTATTTCTCGATCCTTAAGTACCATCGGGTCCACCAGTGAACGGTTAATTTATAACTTATTATAAATTAGAGCGCTCAAACCGTTCAGTTCCAGAAACCGACACTTAAAGGGATCATTTAATCTTTCTCTTTGAGAAAGTTATGAATTCCGTATCTGTAAAACACATTCTCAACTATTTGTGCTTCCGGGCCTCCGAAAAGTAAGTATTAGGCCCATTATCTAAATTGGGCTTTAACGAACAAATCAAAAAGTCCATGAACACAAACAAAGAGTTTGTGAACACTCAGGATTAAGGTTGATATTCATACGATCATCTTGTGACGTACATATAGGTCTTTATTACGGTACTTACTAAAAGACCTTAAAATAACGTCTGGTCATATCCTATATAATCAAATTATATAAAATGTATCCACTAAGTGTCTCAATACTAAAAATTCGGATAAAATTTTTTACATTCATAATGTGAGTGGATCACATTTATAATTACCAGTCAAGTTGTCCAATTCTTGACTTAATTACGGACATCTTTAAATATATTATCCATAATATTAATCCTCTTTTGTATAATACACTTACACAATAATATTATGGTTTATATAATATATTATGGACTTATGAATATTCATTTTTATCAAGTATAAAACACTCAAACTAGAAAATAAATACTTCTTTTATTAATTTCAACAAATGTTTACAAAAATAAAATAAAACATTACGATAATGCTTTAAGGGCACATTCCCAACAGGAACGTCGTACGTTATTATTCGAAATCCCTTTCGCTTTGACGCGAAAACTTGCGGGAAAACTTTTTCTCATTTCTTAAAAGAAGCTACTGGAGAAAATAAATAAGAATTAATTATTAGAGTTTGTAACGACCCAGAATATAGTAATACGAAAATATCATAAATCACACTAATCTATAACGATATAAGTATTCAATATCCCAAAAATACGGTTAAATTTGAACTTTTTACACTATAAAAAAAATAAATACATTTTAACTCCTAAGCACGGGTTCCCAACCGTGACCCCATAATCATCAAAATTAGGTTTCGTATGAGGATTTGTTAAAATGAGTTTGGGACTTCAAAAAACTTTTGCCATCGGATAGCCGACGGTCCACACGACGCCCACAAGGTCGAACCCGTATGCACCCGCCGTCTTCCTTCATTGCCGCCTAGCCTTCGATCTTCCCCTTTAACTTACCTGCAACACGAGCACACTAGTGAGCTAATAGCCCAATAAGTGGATTAGGGACATAAGCAATAACATTCATCACAAATTCAATAAATCATAATTATCACAATAGAGAGTCCCTATAAAAGAATCAAGTTACCAACCCAACGGTTGCAACCCGAGTCATAGATTTCAACACACCTCTGATTTCACTTTAAGACTTTACGTTACGACTTACTTTATCAAGTATACGTGTGCTCACGAATTATTATTGCAAAGGATCCTTACTTAACATTCATTGGGCCCGTCGGCCATTCCGAAACCTTTTGCGGCCAATGGCCCCGTCGGGCCGTTTCGGAATTGATTTCACAATCGCCCCGTCGGGTCTTTTTGGGACTTGAAACAATAGTGGGCCCCTTGGGCCGTCCCGTTCAATTTATATTCTCATGGGAACATCGTCTCCCTCCGGGCCTCTTTGCCCTTTCCGAAACCTTTCGCGACCAATGACCCCGTCGGGTCGTTTCGGAATTATTAACCTTAACTTGCCCCGTCGGGCCGATCCGGATCGTTAAACAACATAACGTGAGGAAGACTATCTGCCAACCTCCTCTGAGCCCCTCGGGCCGTTCCGAGACCTTTTACGGCCAATGGCCCCGTCGGGCCGTCTCGGAATAAATCTCACAAATGCCCCGTCGGGCCTATCAAGAATTAAGACGCTTCCCGTTCTTTGAATCATTCTGAAATTCATTCAACCTGCAAAATAATCTCAACAACGATACTCGGATAGTTTTATGTCCATGGTCCCATACCCACAGACAGATTTACACACCCACATGCACATATAAGACACTTAAACCCATAATCCCATACTCATGGGTTGGACACAAAATAAAAGTACGTGATCCCATACTCACGCACCCTAAACATGTATCAATGCAACTAAATTAAACGAACACCTAATTGTAACACCACAAGCTAGCACAAATTCATAACATAAATGATCGCGCGACCATAGTCAAGTCTACTCGTGTTACAGAGGGAATCCACTTACTTGAGGTCCCAAGCTTCCTGCCTCGGTCTTCGGGATCCTTCCTAAGCAGTGTCCCTTCTCGGAGCTCGACGTGTGACACCTCTGTCCAATGTGAGAATTTGAGGATTAACGCCGAGGTTTACCAATTATAAGAGAGGAAGGAAACTTTAAGCTCAACTCGACATTAGGAATGGATTTTAAACAGCGGGACGACAAACGGTCTAATGGGAAATCCCTTAAGAGCACTCCCATCCCGAGTGTCGCCGCTTTTAAGGTTTACCGTCAATCTCGACTAATGGTTACATCAATGACTAGATTAGGTGAGAAAGAATTTCTTGGACCTAAGCGGTTCTTGACTTAGCCATAATAAGTGACTAAATTTCGAGCCGGAAATCCGGCAGAGTTTCCCCTGTTTTTCGGATATCCCGGCCGAAGCCTTCACCTAAATTCAACCCAGCACCGAACTAATTTCGGTCACAGTCCATCACGACAACAACCAGAATAATTCAACATAACACCAAAAACATTTCAGAACATCTTAATAACAGTACTTCTCGAGCCTCAAAGGCTTATCACATAACACTCTTCTCAATGATTTCAACAATTTCAAAACTTAAGTTACAACTCTAATGCCGTTTCATTTTACGACTAAAACTCGATTTCGGCCGCTCAGTTATACCTTTAGTATACAAAGGTGAGGAGTTGTGCGTCCAAACTGGCTTCGTAAGCGTTCCTGCACGATTTGAGAGAATAGAAAAAGAAATCGAATCAAGCTTCGAACTTAAACAAAAGTATGGCGCGAAAAGCTCGGTCTCGTGACCCGATACTCGTTTTAGGCTCAAGCGGACAAGTTTACAAAAATACAAATCCAATAAAATTAGATTATAAGTTTTGCGCAAAACCCGATCATCAAGGAAACAAAATCTTCCTTTTGAAAATTCATTTCAAAAGTTTCTTAGTTTGAAAGTTCCAAACTTAGCGCTAACTCACACATTAATAAAAGCATCTTCTAAATTTTACAAAATCACCACCCGAAAAGATAACTCTCATCAATTTGTTAAATTCTCGAGTTATACTTTTAAACGATATTACTTGAAGGATTTTAGATTCCTAAAATGGCACAAATTCACAAAACCTTAAAATGTCAAAACATCTGAAAACACTAAGTCCAACGGCACCACGAAATAAATTAATATACTAAATCCAAAAGACACATCAGTTCAAACTAGTACAACCATCAAAATATTCTTATGCCATGAATCGAAAACGCTCTTATATCCGCACAACCAATCACAAAATTTTCGTAATCATGAACCTGCGAAAACAATTAGAATCTACCACAATAAATTAACAATAAACCTTTCCAAGCAATCACAATCACCAAAGAACGGAAAATTGCCCAAACAAAACTCAGCAAATACGAGCCAATGAGAAGCACACCGCCCAATAAAATTTATTCGTGAGTTTTCGAGGCTCACCGAAGACGAAAGAGCGCGGCTAGGGTGAGAGAGCCTCGACTCGGTCACGTCGGGGTTGGGCTGCGCGAAGACGAGGGGTCACTGGAAGGGGCTGCGCGAGGGAGGCCGGTGCTGTGCGTCGCGCGAATCAAACGCGCAACGGCGCGGCGCGCTGCTGCGGGGGAGACGCACGGAGCTGGGGCTGAGCGCGAGGAGGCGCGGCTCAGGTTCTCGCACGAGGATGAAGCGCGAGGAGGGCTGAGCAGCACCGGCGAGCAGAGAGGAGCGCGAGGAGGGCTCGGCTACTGCCCGGAGGACGCCGCGACGGGGCGTGCAGACCCGGGACTCCGCGAGGGCGAGCAGGGCCCGCGGGGGTGGCGCGGCGTTCGGGCGGAGCTCCGGCACTGCGCGGGGGAAGCTGGGCGCGGACGGGGCTGGGTCGGCGCTCGCGGGGCTGCGCCAACCGGGCTGCACGGCGGCTGGGCGTCGCAGCGAGGAGGGGAGCGCGAAGAGGGGGCGCTGCGCGCACGGAGGCGCTGCGGGATCGAGTTCGCGCCCGGAGGAGTTGCGCCGGTGCGAGGGGACGCGATGGGAGTCGCGTGGAGGAGCTGGGCTCGGCGGCGGGGTCTCGTGCGGCGTCGGCTTGGACGCCGGAGCAGAGGCGGAGCTCGGGCGGCGAGCACACCGGAAGGCTGCCGGCCGGAGCTGAGGAGAGAGAGATCGAGGTGGGGAGAGAGAGATCGAAGAGAAGAAGAGAGAAAAAAAAAAGAAAAGGGAAAGAGAGAGGGGCTGGGGGTGCGGCTGTGAGGTGGGAAAAGAAAAGGGAAAAACAAACCCTAGTGGAAAAAAATAATATTTATACCAAAGTGTGTGTGTTTTTTTTTTTTTTTTTTTTTTTTTTTTTTTTTATAATCATGAAAATACATCCTTAAGTCCAAATTGAGAAATTATGAATTTTAATATCAATTTCAAGATGTAAATTGATTTCTAAAGTGCCCAAAAATTCAAAAACGCACAATAATACCATTGCACTTCTAGTTTAATATAGCCAAGAGTTGGCCAGATTTAACGAAACTGACCAACTTCTCTCTAAATTACATCAACCAAGATAATAATGTCAACACATTTGACTCGAGAAATATAAAAAGTAAATACTTGCAAAAGTAGTCCAGGTTCAGGCCCTTACAATCCTACCCCCTTACAAAAGTTTCGTCCTCGAAACTTAGAACAAGAGGGGATATTGGTACTCCGTAGGGATTATCAACACTAGAGTAGTTGTGAGACGGGTTTTGAGCTCTTGAAAGCTCTCTTCACAAGTCAGAGTCCAAGAAAACTTGGTATTCTTTCGAGTAAGGCGGGTTAAAGGTAGAGCGAGTTTGGAGAACTCCTCTAGAAATCGCCTATAGTACCTGGTTAAGCCCAAGAAACTACGAACTTTTGTGACCGGCGTGGGCTAATTCCATGAATTAACTGTTCAATCTTAGATGGATCCACCGAAATTCGTTCCTTAGACGCCATGAGTCCAAGAAAAGAGACATTTTCCAACCGAAACTCACACTTCTTGAACTTCTCATAAAACGCTTTGGGTAACCTTTCCAAAAACGGCTCGCAATTTGCTCTTCATGCTCCCCCTTTGTCTTCGAATGAACGAGAATATCATCGATAAAGACTACAACAATCTTGATGAGATAGTCTTCGAAGACGCAATTCATTAGACCAATGAACGCGGCCGAAGCATTGGTGAGTCCGAAGGACATCACTAGGAATTCATAATGCCCGTAACGGGTACAGAAAACGGCCTTGGGTATGTCTTCCTCGTGTATTTTAAACTGGTGATAACCCTAACTACCGCCATCAAGCATCTTTCACGCTTGAAGGGAAGAGATTATGGGTCTGGTACCTCATCTTTCTCATACTTGGCATATATTCTCACACATTCCATACACATTTGTAACTAACCATGACAGCAACATAAAATGACAAGAAGCAAAATAACATTTTTAACAATAATAAAAAAAACAAAAGGGTAAATCTAATAATAAAGAAATAGCAAATAAGTCCTTCTATCTCATCACAATTATATTTCTTCCCCGCAATCATTTTCTTGTTCCTCCTAGCGTAAGTGAACAGCGAAGGAGGCTTATCAGAACACCCCTAAACCAGAACCGAGACCCCATAGTCTCGCTTGTAGGGGTAGCTGCTAGGAAAGATTGTGCCAAGTCGTCGTGTTTTCTATCTAACTTCTTAACACATCCACCCGCAATAAAAGAGTAAAAAGCCCCTGAATCTATGGGAACGAAGGCGATAGTGTTGGCAATAGAGATCTGACCTGTAACAACAGTTGAGGGTCCTGCGGCTACTCCGCCTTCAGTAATTGCAAAAACTCGAGCGTTGGACTTAGCTTGATCTCCGCCTTGATTTCCCTGGTTCCGCGCTTGACCTCCAGGTTCTCGGCACTCCCTAGCGTAGTGGCCTGGTTTGTCGCAATTGTAACACCTTGGACTGTTGTTGTTGTACCGACACTCTCCTGGGTGGTGTCTCCCACACGTAGGGCACGGAGGAACATTGGTGTCGCGCTTCTTCGCCTGGTCAGACCGATTCGGGAAGTTGGCTTCCGACTTGCGTTTGTTCCCAGAGTCGTTCCCGCCCGATAGGTTGGGTGAGTTATAATTCGATCGGTTTCTGCCGTTGTGGGGACGTGAAGGAAAGTTACCGCTATGTGAGCGGCCAAAATGTGATCCGTTATGTGCTCCATCTGCCTGTGACGAGTGGGGCTCGGGTTTCTCTTCCTGCTTAGTCTCCCAAGACTCCGAGCGTAGAGCACGCTGGACGGCGTCTGCGTAGCTGGTGGGTCCTTCTCTGCCCGTGTCGACAAAACGAGCAATGTCAGAATTTAAGCCTCGCATAAACTTATTCTTCCGACTAGCGTCGGTGGCCACAATGTCCGGCGCAAACTTGGCCAACTGGTCGAACTTCAAGACATAATTGGCGACACTTAGCTTTCCTTGACGCAAATTGATGAACTCGTTCATCTTGCTATTTTGAACGGCCTCACTGAAGTACTTCTCGTGGAAGACTCGCTGAAATTCGGCCCATGTCATGATACTGACATCCCGAGTTTGCTTCACCACACTCCACCAATAACGCGCGTCTTTATTGAGCATAAAGACGGCACACGAGACCTTCTCATGGTCTGAGATTTGCATCATATCAAAGATAAGTTCTACGCGACTTATCCATTCTTCAGCCGCGAGGGGATCCGGAGCACCATCGAACGATGGAGGTTGGGCCCTACGAAACCTCTCGTAGACCGCTTCTAAAGTCACATGTGGTACTGGTACTCCTTGGGCATAGGCGAGTGGCGCTAAACCAGGCGCCGGAGGTCGAATCGCTGGAGCATGAGCTTGCATCATCGGGGGATGTAGTGGTATGCCCGGAATAGGATGCCCCGCGGGGTAAGGGGCGTCCACTGCAGGGTTAGGGTACGCCGCTGCCCTGCCTTGTACTGGAGGGCCTCCCGCGAGAATCTCCGCTGCCCCCGGGTGAACTGCATCGGCTCCTAGAGCCGGATCTGGATGCTCAGGCGGTTCTTCGCCCTCTACTTGCCCTTGGGCCTCAACCGGAGGCGGGGGAGGGAGAGGTAAGGCCCCACGTCCCATGTGCTCCATCAGGCGATTTAACACCTCCGTTTGCTGTCGCTGAATCTCGATTTGGCGTTCCATGGCCTCGCGAAGTTCGGCCATTGTCCTCGACAAGTTTGGCCTCGTCATAGTCAACGAGAAAGTAGAATAACAAATGACCTGAGTCAACGAACTAAGGTTAAATTCACTACATAAACTAGACAAAAGAATGCAATTTGAAGCAATCGTCATAAAATCGGGGAGAAGACAAGTTAACATCACATAGCATAAACAATTACTAATATGCCATACATAGTTGCATTATGACGAGAATAACACAAGCATCATCACAGACATAAAGATCCTTCAGAGAGGATGACACAACACATAACTAGTCAGATTTAGCTCCTACCTCAATTAGTCAAAAAATAAATAAACGCTAATTATAAATTACCACGTACGTCACTTCTTATTCGATTAGGTACGCTGTTAAGCTACGTTAACTAATACTCATACGAATACCCTAGGACTACGAAATTATGGTTAGTGCCTCCACCGATATGATCTAACAACCATCCTTGCTGGGATCATCCTCCTCTAAAATATCCTCTATCGTCGGCGTGCCGCTGCTGGCTCGGAAGTCGTCCACGTATGCACCCATCTCTTGAACGTACAGGCACTCGAAACACGTCGCTGCATCTCCACTATCTGACGCATGAAACGCCTATATTACTTGAACACACGCTCCCTCTGTTACTGGCTGGAGTTCTTAGTCTCCGCTCTATCTCCTCGTTCTGACATCGTAGAGCATTAATCTGCAAGTATTTCAATCTAAGGCAATGTGGTAATACTCGTGAAGTTAAAGGAAAGGCACTTACAGTGGCGACAACGAGGAATCACGCTTGTGCATACGGGGTTGTCTACAGAACCGGCTAAACCGTGGCTCTGATACCAACTTTGTAACGACCCAGAATATAGTAATACGAAAATATCATAAATCACACTAATCTATAACGATATAAGTATTCAATATCCCAAAAATACGGTTAAATTTGAACTTTTTACACTATAAAAAAAATAAATACATTTTAACTCCTAAGCACGGGTTCCCAACCGTGACCCCATAATCATCAAAATTAGGTTTCGTATGAGGATTTGTTAAAATGAGTTTGGGACTTCAAAAAACTTTTGCCATCGGATAGCCGACGGTCCACACGACGCCCACAAGGTCGAACCCGTATGCACCCGCCGTCTTCCTTCATTGCCGCCTAGCCTTCGATCTTCCCCTTTAACTTACCTGCAACACGAGCACACTAGTGAGCTAATAGCCCAATAAGTGGATTAGGGACATAAGCAATAACATTCATCACAAATTCAATAAATCATAATTATCACAATAGAGAGTCCCTATAAAAGAATCAAGTTACCAACCCAACGGTTGCAACCCGAGTCATAGATTTCAACACACCTCTGATTTCACTTTAAGACTTTACGTTACGACTTACTTTATCAAGTATACGTGTGCTCACGAATTATTATTGCAAAGGATCCTTACTTAACATTCATTGGGCCCGTCGGCCATTCCGAAACCTTTTGCGGCCAATGGCCCCGTCGGGCCGTTTCGGAATTGATTTCACAATCGCCCCGTCGGGTCTTTTTGGGACTTGAAACAATAGTGGGCCCCTTGGGCCGTCCCGTTCAATTTATATTCTCATGGGAACATCGTCTCCCTCCGGGCCTCTTTGCCCTTTCCGAAACCTTTCGCGACCAATGACCCCGTCGGGTCGTTTCGGAATTATTAACCTTAACTTGCCCCGTCGGGCCGATCCGGATCGTTAAACAACATAACGTGAGGAAGACTATCTGCCAACCTCCTCTGAGCCCCTCGGGCCGTTCCGAGACCTTTTACGGCCAATGGCCCCGTCGGGCCGTCTCGGAATAAATCTCACAAATGCCCCGTCGGGCCTATCAAGAATTAAGACGCTTCCCGTTCTTTGAATCATTCTGAAATTCATTCAACCTGCAAAATAATCTCAACAACGATACTCGGATAGTTTTATGTCCATGGTCCCATACCCACAGACAGATTTACACACCCACATGCACATATAAGACACTTAAACCCATAATCCCATACTCATGGGTTGGACACAAAATAAAAGTACGTGATCCCATACTCACGCACCCTAAACATGTATCAATGCAACTAAATTAAACGAACACCTAATTGTAACACCACAAGCTAGCACAAATTCATAACATAAATGATCGCGCGACCATAGTCAAGTCTACTCGTGTTACAGAGGGAATCCACTTACTTGAGGTCCCAAGCTTCCTGCCTCGGTCTTCGGGATCCTTCCTAAGCAGTGTCCCTTCTCGGAGCTCGACGTGTGACACCTCTGTCCAATGTGAGAATTTGAGGATTAACGCCGAGGTTTACCAATTATAAGAGAGGAAGGAAACTTTAAGCTCAACTCGACATTAGGAATGGATTTTAAACAGCGGGACGACAAACGGTCTAATGGGAAATCCCTTAAGAGCACTCCCATCCCGAGTGTCGCCGCTTTTAAGGTTTACCGTCAATCTCGACTAATGGTTACATCAATGACTAGATTAGGTGAGAAAGAATTTCTTGGACCTAAGCGGTTCTTGACTTAGCCATAATAAGTGACTAAATTTCGAGCCGGAAATCCGGCAGAGTTTCCCCTGTTTTTCGGATATCCCGGCCGAAGCCTTCACCTAAATTCAACCCAGCACCGAACTAATTTCGGTCACAGTCCATCACGACAACAACCAGAATAATTCAACATAACACCAAAAACATTTCAGAACATCTTAATAACAGTACTTCTCGAGCCTCAAAGGCTTATCACATAACACTCTTCTCAATGATTTCAACAATTTCAAAACTTAAGTTACAACTCTAATGCCGTTTCATTTTACGACTAAAACTCGATTTCGGCCGCTCAGTTATACCTTTAGTATACAAAGGTGAGGAGTTGTGCGTCCAAACTGGCTTCGTAAGCGTTCCTGCACGATTTGAGAGAATAGAAAAAGAAATCGAATCAAGCTTCGAACTTAAACAAAAGTATGGCGCGAAAAGCTCGGTCTCGTGACCCGATACTCGTTTTAGGCTCAAGCGGACAAGTTTACAAAAATACAAATCCAATAAAATTAGATTATAAGTTTTGCGCAAAACCCGATCATCAAGGAAACAAAATCTTCCTTTTGAAAATTCATTTCAAAAGTTTCTTAGTTTGAAAGTTCCAAACTTAGCGCTAACTCACACATTAATAAAAGCATCTTCTAAATTTTACAAAATCACCACCCGAAAAGATAACTCTCATCAATTTGTTAAATTCTCGAGTTATACTTTTAAACGATATTACTTGAAGGATTTTAGATTCCTAAAATGGCACAAATTCACAAAACCTTAAAATGTCAAAACATCTGAAAACACTAAGTCCAACGGCACCACGAAATAAATTAATATACTAAATCCAAAAGACACATCAGTTCAAACTAGTACAACCATCAAAATATTCTTATGCCATGAATCGAAAACGCTCTTATATCCGCACAACCAATCACAAAATTTTCGTAATCATGAACCTGCGAAAACAATTAGAATCTACCACAATAAATTAACAATAAACCTTTCCAAGCAATCACAATCACCAAAGAACGGAAAATTGCCCAAACAAAACTCAGCAAATACGAGCCAATGAGAAGCACACCGCCCAATAAAATTTATTCGTGAGTTTTCGAGGCTCACCGAAGACGAAAGAGCGCGGCTAGGGTGAGAGAGCCTCGACTCGGTCACGTCGGGGTTGGGCTGCGCGAAGACGAGGGGTCACTGGAAGGGGCTGCGCGAGGGAGGCCGGTGCTGTGCGTCGCGCGAATCAAACGCGCAACGGCGCGGCGCGCTGCTGCGGGGGAGACGCACGGAGCTGGGGCTGAGCGCGAGGAGGCGCGGCTCAGGTTCTCGCACGAGGATGAAGCGCGAGGAGGGCTGAGCAGCACCGGCGAGCAGAGAGGAGCGCGAGGAGGGCTCGGCTACTGCCCGGAGGACGCCGCGACGGGGCGTGCAGACCCGGGACTCCGCGAGGGCGAGCAGGGCCCGCGGGGGTGGCGCGGCGTTCGGGCGGAGCTCCGGCACTGCGCGGGGGAAGCTGGGCGCGGACGGGGCTGGGTCGGCGCTCGCGGGGCTGCGCCAACCGGGCTGCACGGCGGCTGGGCGTCGCAGCGAGGAGGGGAGCGCGAAGAGGGGGCGCTGCGCGCACGGAGGCGCTGCGGGATCGAGTTCGCGCCCGGAGGAGTTGCGCCGGTGCGAGGGGACGCGATGGGAGTCGCGTGGAGGAGCTGGGCTCGGCGGCGGGGTCTCGTGCGGCGTCGGCTTGGACGCCGGAGCAGAGGCGGAGCTCGGGCGGCGAGCACACCGGAAGGCTGCCGGCCGGAGCTGAGGAGAGAGAGATCGAGGTGGGGAGAGAGAGATCGAAGAGAAGAAGAGAGAAAAAAAAAAGAAAAGGGAAAGAGAGAGGGGCTGGGGGTGCGGCTGTGAGGTGGGAAAAGAAAAGGGAAAAACAAACCCTAGTGGAAAAAAATAATATTTATACCAAAGTGTGTGTGTTTTTTTTTTTTTTTTTTTTTTTTTTTTTTTTTATAATCATGAAAATACATCCTTAAGTCCAAATTGAGAAATTATGAATTTTAATATCAATTTCAAGATGTAAATTGATTTCTAAAGTGCCCAAAAATTCAAAAACGCACAATAATACCATTGCACTTCTAGTTTAATATAGCCAAGAGTTGGCCAGATTTAACGAAACTGACCAACTTCTCTCTAAATTACATCAACCAAGATAATAATGTCAACACATTTGACTCGAGAAATATAAAAAGTAAATACTTGCAAAAGTAGTCCAGGTTCAGGCCCTTACAATCCTACCCCCTTACAAAAGTTTCGTCCTCGAAACTTAGAACAAGAGGGGATATTGGTACTCCGTAGGGATTATCAACACTAGAGTAGTTGTGAGACGGGTTTTGAGCTCTTGAAAGCTCTCTTCACAAGTCAGAGTCCAAGAAAACTTGGTATTCTTTCGAGTAAGGCGGGTTAAAGGTAGAGCGAGTTTGGAGAACTCCTCTAGAAATCGCCTATAGTACCTGGTTAAGCCCAAGAAACTACGAACTTTTGTGACCGGCGTGGGCTAATTCCATGAATTAACTGTTCAATCTTAGATGGATCCACCGAAATTCGTTCCTTAGACGCCATGAGTCCAAGAAAAGAGACATTTTCCAACCGAAACTCACACTTCTTGAACTTCTCATAAAACGCTTTGGGTAACCTTTCCAAAAACGGCTCGCAATTTGCTCTTCATGCTCCCCCTTTGTCTTCGAATGAACGAGAATATCATCGATAAAGACTACAACAATCTTGATGAGATAGTCTTCGAAGACGCAATTCATTAGACCAATGAACGCGGCCGAAGCATTGGTGAGTCCGAAGGACATCACTAGGAATTCATAATGCCCGTAACGGGTACAGAAAACGGCCTTGGGTATGTCTTCCTCGTGTATTTTAAACTGGTGATAACCCTAACTACCGCCATCAAGCATCTTTCACGCTTGAAGGGAAGAGATTATGGGTCTGGTACCTCATCTTTCTCATACTTGGCATATATTCTCACACATTCCATACACATTTGTAACTAACCATGACAGCAACATAAAATGACAAGAAGCAAAATAACATTTTTAACAATAATAAAAAAAACAAAAGGGTAAATCTAATAATAAAGAAATAGCAAATAAGTCCTTCTATCTCATCACAATTATATTTCTTCCCCGCAATCATTTTCTTGTTCCTCCTAGCGTAAGTGAACAGCGAAGGAGGCTTATCAGAACACCCCTAAACCAGAACCGAGACCCCATAGTCTCGCTTGTAGGGGTAGCTGCTAGGAAAGATTGTGCCAAGTCGTCGTGTTTTCTATCTAACTTCTTAACACATCCACCCGCAATAAAAGAGTAAAAAGCCCCTGAATCTATGGGAACGAAGGCGATAGTGTTGGCAATAGAGATCTGACCTGTAACAACAGTTGAGGGTCCTGCGGCTACTCCGCCTTCAGTAATTGCAAAAACTCGAGCGTTGGACTTAGCTTGATCTCCGCCTTGATTTCCCTGGTTCCGCGCTTGACCTCCAGGTTCTCGGCACTCCCTAGCGTAGTGGCCTGGTTTGTCGCAATTGTAACACCTTGGACTGTTGTTGTTGTACCGACACTCTCCTGGGTGGTGTCTCCCACACGTAGGGCACGGAGGAACATTGGTGTCGCGCTTCTTCGCCTGGTCAGACCGATTCGGGAAGTTGGCTTCCGACTTGCGTTTGTTCCCAGAGTCGTTCCCGCCCGATAGGTTGGGTGAGTTATAATTCGATCGGTTTCTGCCGTTGTGGGGACGTGAAGGAAAGTTACCGCTATGTGAGCGGCCAAAATGTGATCCGTTATGTGCTCCATCTGCCTGTGACGAGTGGGGCTCGGGTTTCTCTTCCTGCTTAGTCTCCCAAGACTCCGAGCGTAGAGCACGCTGGACGGCGTCTGCGTAGCTGGTGGGTCCTTCTCTGCCCGTGTCGACAAAACGAGCAATGTCAGAATTTAAGCCTCGCATAAACTTATTCTTCCGACTAGCGTCGGTGGCCACAATGTCCGGCGCAAACTTGGCCAACTGGTCGAACTTCAAGACATAATTGGCGACACTTAGCTTTCCTTGACGCAAATTGATGAACTCGTTCATCTTGCTATTTTGAACGGCCTCACTGAAGTACTTCTCGTGGAAGACTCGCTGAAATTCGGCCCATGTCATGATACTGACATCCCGAGTTTGCTTCACCACACTCCACCAATAACGCGCGTCTTTATTGAGCATAAAGACGGCACACGAGACCTTCTCATGGTCTGAGATTTGCATCATATCAAAGATAAGTTCTACGCGACTTATCCATTCTTCAGCCGCGAGGGGATCCGGAGCACCATCGAACGATGGAGGTTGGGCCCTACGAAACCTCTCGTAGACCGCTTCTAAAGTCACATGTGGTACTGGTACTCCTTGGGCATAGGCGAGTGGCGCTAAACCAGGCGCCGGAGGTCGAATCGCTGGAGCATGAGCTTGCATCATCGGGGGATGTAGTGGTATGCCCGGAATAGGATGCCCCGCGGGGTAAGGGGCGTCCACTGCAGGGTTAGGGTACGCCGCTGCCCTGCCTTGTACTGGAGGGCCTCCCGCGAGAATCTCCGCTGCCCCCGGGTGAACTGCATCGGCTCCTAGAGCCGGATCTGGATGCTCAGGCGGTTCTTCGCCCTCTACTTGCCCTTGGGCCTCAACCGGAGGCGGGGGAGGGAGAGGTAAGGCCCCACGTCCCATGTGCTCCATCAGGCGATTTAACACCTCCGTTTGCTGTCGCTGAATCTCGATTTGGCGTTCCATGGCCTCGCGAAGTTCGGCCATTGTCCTCGACAAGTTTGGCCTCGTCATAGTCAACGAGAAAGTAGAATAACAAATGACCTGAGTCAACGAACTAAGGTTAAATTCACTACATAAACTAGACAAAAGAATGCAATTTGAAGCAATCGTCATAAAATCGGGGAGAAGACAAGTTAACATCACATAGCATAAACAATTACTAATATGCCATACATAGTTGCATTATGACGAGAATAACACAAGCATCATCACAGACATAAAGATCCTTCAGAGAGGATGACACAACACATAACTAGTCAGATTTAGCTCCTACCTCAATTAGTCAAAAAATAAATAAACGCTAATTATAAATTACCACGTACGTCACTTCTTATTCGATTAGGTACGCTGTTAAGCTACGTTAACTAATACTCATACGAATACCCTAGGACTACGAAATTATGGTTAGTGCCTCCACCGATATGATCTAACAACCATCCTTGCTGGGATCATCCTCCTCTAAAATATCCTCTATCGTCGGCGTGCCGCTGCTGGCTCGGAAGTCGTCCACGTATGCACCCATCTCTTGAACGTACAGGCACTCGAAACACGTCGCTGCATCTCCACTATCTGACGCATGAAACGCCTATATTACTTGAACACACGCTCCCTCTGTTACTGGCTGGAGTTCTTAGTCTCCGCTCTATCTCCTCGTTCTGACATCGTAGAGCATTAATCTGCAAGTATTTCAATCTAAGGCAATGTGGTAATACTCGTGAAGTTAAAGGAAAGGCACTTACAGTGGCGACAACGAGGAATCACGCTTGTGCATACGGGGTTGTCTACAGAACCGGCTAAACCGTGGCTCTGATACCAACTTTGTAACGACCCAGAATATAGTAATACGAAAATATCATAAATCACACTAATCTATAACGATATAAGTATTCAATATCCCAAAAATACGGTTAAATTTGAACTTTTTACACTATAAAAAAAATAAATACATTTTAACTCCTAAGCACGGGTTCCCAACCGTGACCCCATAATCATCAAAATTAGGTTTCGTATGAGGATTTGTTAAAATGAGTTTGGGACTTCAAAAAACTTTTGCCATCGGATAGCCGACGGTCCACACGACGCCCACAAGGTCGAACCCGTATGCACCCGCCGTCTTCCTTCATTGCCGCCTAGCCTTCGATCTTCCCCTTTAACTTACCTGCAACACGAGCACACTAGTGAGCTAATAGCCCAATAAGTGGATTAGGGACATAAGCAATAACATTCATCACAAATTCAATAAATCATAATTATCACAATAGAGAGTCCCTATAAAAGAATCAAGTTACCAACCCAACGGTTGCAACCCGAGTCATAGATTTCAACACACCTCTGATTTCACTTTAAGACTTTACGTTACGACTTACTTTATCAAGTATACGTGTGCTCACGAATTATTATTGCAAAGGATCCTTACTTAACATTCATTGGGCCCGTCGGCCATTCCGAAACCTTTTGCGGCCAATGGCCCCGTCGGGCCGTTTCGGAATTGATTTCACAATCGCCCCGTCGGGTCTTTTTGGGACTTGAAACAATAGTGGGCCCCTTGGGCCGTCCCGTTCAATTTATATTCTCATGGGAACATCGTCTCCCTCCGGGCCTCTTTGCCCTTTCCGAAACCTTTCGCGACCAATGACCCCGTCGGGTCGTTTCGGAATTATTAACCTTAACTTGCCCCGTCGGGCCGATCCGGATCGTTAAACAACATAACGTGAGGAAGACTATCTGCCAACCTCCTCTGAGCCCCTCGGGCCGTTCCGAGACCTTTTACGGCCAATGGCCCCGTCGGGCCGTCTCGGAATAAATCTCACAAATGCCCCGTCGGGCCTATCAAGAATTAAGACGCTTCCCGTTCTTTGAATCATTCTGAAATTCATTCAACCTGCAAAATAATCTCAACAACGATACTCGGATAGTTTTATGTCCATGGTCCCATACCCACAGACAGATTTACACACCCACATGCACATATAAGACACTTAAACCCATAATCCCATACTCATGGGTTGGACACAAAATAAAAGTACGTGATCCCATACTCACGCACCCTAAACATGTATCAATGCAACTAAATTAAACGAACACCTAATTGTAACACCACAAGCTAGCACAAATTCATAACATAAATGATCGCGCGACCATAGTCAAGTCTACTCGTGTTACAGAGGGAATCCACTTACTTGAGGTCCCAAGCTTCCTGCCTCGGTCTTCGGGATCCTTCCTAAGCAGTGTCCCTTCTCGGAGCTCGACGTGTGACACCTCTGTCCAATGTGAGAATTTGAGGATTAACGCCGAGGTTTACCAATTATAAGAGAGGAAGGAAACTTTAAGCTCAACTCGACATTAGGAATGGATTTTAAACAGCGGGACGACAAACGGTCTAATGGGAAATCCCTTAAGAGCACTCCCATCCCGAGTGTCGCCGCTTTTAAGGTTTACCGTCAATCTCGACTAATGGTTACATCAATGACTAGATTAGGTGAGAAAGAATTTCTTGGACCTAAGCGGTTCTTGACTTAGCCATAATAAGTGACTAAATTTCGAGCCGGAAATCCGGCAGAGTTTCCCCTGTTTTTCGGATATCCCGGCCGAAGCCTTCACCTAAATTCAACCCAGCACCGAACTAATTTCGGTCACAGTCCATCACGACAACAACCAGAATAATTCAACATAACACCAAAAACATTTCAGAACATCTTAATAACAGTACTTCTCGAGCCTCAAAGGCTTATCACATAACACTCTTCTCAATGATTTCAACAATTTCAAAACTTAAGTTACAACTCTAATGCCGTTTCATTTTACGACTAAAACTCGATTTCGGCCGCTCAGTTATACCTTTAGTATACAAAGGTGAGGAGTTGTGCGTCCAAACTGGCTTCGTAAGCGTTCCTGCACGATTTGAGAGAATAGAAAAAGAAATCGAATCAAGCTTCGAACTTAAACAAAAGTATGGCGCGAAAAGCTCGGTCTCGTGACCCGATACTCGTTTTAGGCTCAAGCGGACAAGTTTACAAAAATACAAATCCAATAAAATTAGATTATAAGTTTTGCGCAAAACCCGATCATCAAGGAAACAAAATCTTCCTTTTGAAAATTCATTTCAAAAGTTTCTTAGTTTGAAAGTTCCAAACTTAGCGCTAACTCACACATTAATAAAAGCATCTTCTAAATTTTACAAAATCACCACCCGAAAAGATAACTCTCATCAATTTGTTAAATTCTCGAGTTATACTTTTAAACGATATTACTTGAAGGATTTTAGATTCCTAAAATGGCACAAATTCACAAAACCTTAAAATGTCAAAACATCTGAAAACACTAAGTCCAACGGCACCACGAAATAAATTAATATACTAAATCCAAAAGACACATCAGTTCAAACTAGTACAACCATCAAAATATTCTTATGCCATGAATCGAAAACGCTCTTATATCCGCACAACCAATCACAAAATTTTCGTAATCATGAACCTGCGAAAACAATTAGAATCTACCACAATAAATTAACAATAAACCTTTCCAAGCAATCACAATCACCAAAGAACGGAAAATTGCCCAAACAAAACTCAGCAAATACGAGCCAATGAGAAGCACACCGCCCAATAAAATTTATTCGTGAGTTTTCGAGGCTCACCGAAGACGAAAGAGCGCGGCTAGGGTGAGAGAGCCTCGACTCGGTCACGTCGGGGTTGGGCTGCGCGAAGACGAGGGGTCACTGGAAGGGGCTGCGCGAGGGAGGCCGGTGCTGTGCGTCGCGCGAATCAAACGCGCAACGGCGCGGCGCGCTGCTGCGGGGGAGACGCACGGAGCTGGGGCTGAGCGCGAGGAGGCGCGGCTCAGGTTCTCGCACGAGGATGAAGCGCGAGGAGGGCTGAGCAGCACCGGCGAGCAGAGAGGAGCGCGAGGAGGGCTCGGCTACTGCCCGGAGGACGCCGCGACGGGGCGTGCAGACCCGGGACTCCGCGAGGGCGAGCAGGGCCCGCGGGGGTGGCGCGGCGTTCGGGCGGAGCTCCGGCACTGCGCGGGGGAAGCTGGGCGCGGACGGGGCTGGGTCGGCGCTCGCGGGGCTGCGCCAACCGGGCTGCACGGCGGCTGGGCGTCGCAGCGAGGAGGGGAGCGCGAAGAGGGGGCGCTGCGCGCACGGAGGCGCTGCGGGATCGAGTTCGCGCCCGGAGGAGTTGCGCCGGTGCGAGGGGACGCGATGGGAGTCGCGTGGAGGAGCTGGGCTCGGCGGCGGGGTCTCGTGCGGCGTCGGCTTGGACGCCGGAGCAGAGGCGGAGCTCGGGCGGCGAGCACACCGGAAGGCTGCCGGCCGGAGCTGAGGAGAGAGAGATCGAGGTGGGGAGAGAGAGATCGAAGAGAAGAAGAGAGAAAAAAAAAAGAAAAGGGAAAGAGAGAGGGGCTGGGGGTGCGGCTGTGAGGTGGGAAAAGAAAAGGGAAAAACAAACCCTAGTGGAAAAAAATAATATTTATACCAAAGTGTGTGTTTTTTTTTTTTTTTTTTTTTTTTTTTTTTTTTATAATCATGAAAATACATCCTTAAGTCCAAATTGAGAAATTATGAATTTTAATATCAATTTCAAGATGTAAATTGATTTCTAAAGTGCCCAAAAATTCAAAAACGCACAATAATACCATTGCACTTCTAGTTTAATATAGCCAAGAGTTGGCCAGATTTAACGAAACTGACCAACTTCTCTCTAAATTACATCAACCAAGATAATAATGTCAACACATTTGACTCGAGAAATATAAAAAGTAAATACTTGCAAAAGTAGTCCAGGTTCAGGCCCTTACAAAGTTAGATTGTAATTTGGTTCATTATTAGAAGTCAAAAGTGATTGGAAAACCATAAGTTATTGGGAAACCAAAAGTCTCATATGATTAATAGATGTAAGATTTAAAGGATTTATAAGGGATATGAGCTAAGAGAGTTTATAGTTGAGTGTTGTAAGAGTACTCCTTACTACTTTATCATTAACTTTCATCAACATTAATTTATTTATTTGTTTAATTTTGCATTAGTTTATCAAATTTTGGTTTCCTATTTTGTATGTACATTGTATGATTTCAGGTAATTTGTTTGATTTTTAATCAATCTCACAATTTTTCTAAGTCAATTTTTAAATCAAAAGAATATTTTTTAACAGAAAATCTTTTAGGAATGAAATTTTTAATCAATCTCACAAATTTTCGAAGTCAATTTTTAAATCAAAAAATATTTTTTAACAAAAAAATCTTTTAAGAGTGAGTTTCGAATACTTTTTCAAACGCCTGCTAGATTGATATATATGGTTGTCAACACTTATCACAAAAGCTTTTTTGAAAATCTATAATCCAATGTGTGATAGGACATAAATCTTCCCAAAAAAAAATGTTTTCATGGGCACCATAGCTTGAACCTTTTTTTTTTTCCGCAAAGAACCATAGCTTGATCCTTGAAATCATATTTTTGGCGCCACGATCTCGATTTCTATGTGGTCTTTTAAAGTTCTGTTTGAATCAAATTTGACGATCAATTTGCATTTTTGCTTCGAACTTACAAAACAATATTATACGGAACTTTATCAAAAACATTTCATGGACGTGAAGATTCATAAGTACAAGAGTACGCATAAAAATACCACACGTCAATATACAATTATACATTCGAGTGTGTTTTCCTCAGTTGGATAATACCATAGTTTGGAATGTGATTATCACTGAGACACTGTTCTTGTCGTTTTCATGTGAAGAGTCTTCACATTTAATGAACAACTATTCATTTTTGTCCTTTTTGTTTTTAGCGTAATTGGCATTATGATCCTTATATTTTTAGGCTTTATACATTTTGTTCTTTGAATTATTTTATAAGCACTTACAATTCTTAAAGTTTTAATTTTTGACAAGTTTAGTTCTTATTATATGTTAATTTTAATTAAATTAGTACTAAAACTACACATATATCACTTCATTAGTTTATATTTATATACAAAATTAGTCCTATCGTTTTTATAAAAAAAATTAATTTTTATTTTGAATAGCCCTTAAATTTTTTAATTTTATCATATTAATATTTTTATTAAAATGTATAATCACAAGTCCCTAATTTTAATTTCTGGCTCTGTCTCTGTGTATAACCCTAAGAGGGAAAAAAAAAAAAAAAAAGGGTTGGATCCTTCTTCATTCTTAAGTATTAATTACTACAAACTCTTTAACCAAGAACATTAATACCATATCACAACTATTATTTCACGAAAATACAAACATACAGAATAGACAAAACAAAGAGACGATATAGGGATTCAACTAAATTAAAATCTCGGAGTTGCAACGGCGAGAAGTGGAGTTTTTCTGTGGCTAATGGATCCAACACATTCCGTCATGTCCAAATCCTCCCGCCGGATTCCCTCCGGCAACGCCCAATCGAACCTGTGGACGAGATTCGCCAGCACAAGCTCGATAATAACCATAGAGAACAAGACTCCGGGACAGCTTCTCCTTCCACCTCCGAACGGAATCAGCTGGAAATGATCATTCCCAAGCTTGAAATCTATGCCAGAGTTCAAGAACCTCTCCGGCCTAAACTCCTCGGGATCGTCCCACGAAGCCGGGTCTCGCCCGATCGCCCACGCGTTGGCGATGACCATCGTGCCGGCCGCCACGTCGAAGCCGTTTACTTTGGTGTCATGGCTCGCCTCTCGCGGGACTGTCAACGGTAGTGGGGGGTGGAAGCGGAGAGTCTCTTTGATTAGGGCTTTTAAGTAGGCCATTTTGTCTAAATCACTCTCTGATATGCCTTGTTTTCCGTTGGCTGTTTCGGTCAGCTCTTCTTGCAGCTTCTTGAGGATGTTGGGATGCCTTAAGAGCTCTGTCATTGCCCATTCTAAGACTGTGTATGTTGTGTCAGTCCCACCGACGAACATGTTCTAAAATAGTAATAGACCAAAGACATTGAACCACGTCAGATAATGATTCGGCCAAATATATATATATATATATATATATATAGTAGTGCTGGTT
Source organism: Boehmeria nivea var. tenacissima (assembly GCA_018132145.1). Lineage (NCBI taxonomy): Eukaryota > Viridiplantae > Streptophyta > Magnoliopsida > Rosales > Urticaceae > Boehmeria > Boehmeria nivea. Next base: position 9,992,500 of record CM030882.1, read on the forward strand.
TTTTTTAATTATTATTTAAATTTCACTTTCATTGTATGTATTCTTATTATTTGCTCCACTTATTATTCTCTTTCCACGTGTAGAGTTGAACAATAAAAAATTTTGTGGGAGTTAATGAATGAATCCAATACATAAATTAAGGAACTTTTCTTGTGATTTTTTTAAAACTAATTTTGCATCGTTAAATTTATTTATTTTTTAATGTAAAATTTATTGAAAAGGTAAATTTAATGATAAAGAATGAGTTTTCTACCAAAAAATATGCTATTAGAGAATTTTTCCATCAATTACAGAGAAAATTTGGTATAATATCACGTTTAGAATTCAAGGTTACAATTCATGTCATTATTGCAAATAATATCACTTTTTTCAATTAGCAAACTATCATTTTATTTTCCTCTTATCTTATCCATTTGTAAAATAAAGAGATAATTTGATCAGAGTCATTGCTAGAAAGTGACATGAACAATAACTTTCTTTTAAGGCGATGAATTTTAATACATGTTGTTAACTTTCTTTTAAGGCGATGAATTTTAATACATGTTGTTCTGACGTGGCATTTTATTCAAAATTTTATAAAATTATATTTAAGTGGCCCACATACTTATGGATCCAATTAAGAGGCACGAATCCACTTAAATCTCAGGGTGGGCTCCAGGCCCCCTAGCCTATTGTATTTTTTGGTCCATAATATAAAATTTTTATTTTTGTTTTATTTTTATTTTGAATAGCTCCCAAATTTTTTTACCATATGTTTGTATAACCCATTTCTCCCATCCCATTCCATTCCCATTTTTCATTTTTTTCAACTTTTCAAATCATTCAAACTATTCCATTCCATTCCATTTTTTTTCAACCATTTTTTTCAACTTTCCAAATCCCTATACAATATCTTTAAATCTCAACCATTCATATCACCTCGAAATTAGCAAAGTCAAACCATTCTTACATCATTTTTACAAACCATTTTCAAACTATTCCAAACCATTTTTAAAACCATTTTTTCCATCTCATTTCCATCCCAATAAATGGGATGGAATGGCCAAAATGGCCAAACCAAACAAGGGTTAATCAAATATGTTTTAAAAATTAGGTTATACATTTTGTACATGAATTTGACACTAAACTTCATAATATGAAATACCTTGTTGTTAATTATCATAAAATATTTAATCAAATTAAAATTATATATATCAATGTCTAATTTTATACTCTAGCAATACATAATACGTAAAAGATAATTAATTAAAAGATGAGAGCGAGCAAAGTAGTGATGTCAATTAAAAGAAGATTGGCCAGTTGTTTGTGGACAACACGAAAGCACCACAGACAAATTGGGTGGCTTGACCATTTAAGTTCTCTATATAGATAGATAGATATGATTGACACGCATTAAAAGAACGTACAACATGTTTTATGGGTTGTTTGGGATAAATAATTCAACCATTTTATTTTAAAATAGTTTAATTTTATAAATTTTAATGTGATATAAATGGTTGAGATTTAAAATATTGCACTAAGATTAAGAAAATTGAAAAAAAACAAAACAAAAGAAAAATAGAATGTGGGATGTTTACCCAAAACAAGGGGTATTTAAAAAAAAAAGGTTTAAAAATCAGCCTGATAATAAGTAATAGTGTGCATGGTAATTAATTTATAAATGCAAAAAAAAAAAAAAAAACTGAGCTGCAATAATGGTAGAGGAATATATAGAACATTACCAGGATAATAGGTTTGATGTTATTTCTATCTATACGAAAACCATCCTTCTTCGTTCCCCGTTGAATCTCCAGCAGAACATCCACCAAGTCCTTCTCATCCTCTTCTCCTTTGCCTTCGCTGTTACCACTCAACTCATGCTGGTCAACCACTCCATCAAGAAACTCATCAAAAGCCTTCGCAACCCTATCCGCTCGAGCATCAACGCCGTTGACTCGGTTGACCCACGAAAGCCACGGGACAAAGTCTCCGACCCCGAAGCTCCCCAGCAGCCTCATCAGCTCCAACATCATATCCTTGAAAAACACCCCCTCGGACGTCGACCCGTCCCCGCCGCCGCCGCCGCCGCCGTACTTCTTCCCGAACGCGACGCGGCAAATGATGTCCCCCGACAGCGACGCGAACATGTCGCTGAGGTTCACCGGCGACCTTGACCTTTGCCTTATGTTTTCGACCAGAACCGCGGTCTCTGCTTCGCGGACGGGCCGGAAGGACTGGACCCTCTTGGCGCTGAGAAGGTGAATCACGCAGATGCTTCGGATTTGCCGCCAGTACTCGCCGTACGGGGCCGAGGTGATGTCCCTCTGCTGGTAGAGAAGCTTGTCTCCAAGGTTGGACTTAGGCCTGCTTGAGAAGACGGTGTCTTGGGTCTTCATGATCTCGCGGGCGGCCTCGGCGGAGGAGGCGATGAGCACGGGGCGGCTGCCGAAGCGGAGGAGCATGAGCGGGCCGTGGCGCCGGGCCAGCAGGGCGAGGGAGCGGTGGGGGTGGAGGCCGAGCTGGTGGAGGTTTCCGAGGATTGGGAAGGTTGGTGGCGAAGGAGGCGGGTTTTTGTGGGGTTTTGATGGATTTGTTGAGGCTGAGAATAATCGTTTGATGAGGAAAGTCAAGAAGATGATCAGAGCTGAGACAATCCATGGATTCAACGGTACTACTCTGATCATGGTTTTTTTTTTTTTTTTACATAGAAGATGTGTTGGTTCTGGGAATTGCGAATAATAGCCTCACTCTTATATATATTGAAAGATAGCTGATCAGTGTAGTTGACATTTTTATTTGGGAATTTCGGGTCGTCTTCGTTGGAATTAATCGTAGATATACGTCATGTCTATTTGTTATTATTCAAATTAGAACAAAAATAATAATTTATTACAGTAGAATTTATTTGAAACAATGCACTGAAAAAAAAAAAAAAATCTCTACTTTCATTACTTGTCATTTGAATGTAACCAAACTATTAGTATGGTATATTAATTAGTATATCAACTTTTCATATTGTTTTCTAAGCAAGTTAAATTATGTACATTTTATATTGTAATCATGTCCACTCATAAATCATCATTAATTTCTGAAAAAAATATACAGGAAATACACTGGCCTCTATACTGTTATATTACCCGCAGACGATTAACTTCATATATTTATGATATTTTCGGCGACTACTTAGATTTTAGAGAAACTGAAGTTTGACATGACTTTGAGATGAAATTGGGTACATCTTTGAAAGACAAACTATCTTTGAAAAATAGAAGTACTATTTAGGACATTTTGTTTGAAACGGCATTCGCGCATGAAGATATGGCATAAAAAAATAAAACAAAAAACAAAATGGTGAAATAAGAAAATATTCAAGATTTACACAATAATAAAAATAAATACCCAAAGTTTTTAAAGTAATTTAGTAGATAACTAGTTAATTCATTAATTATTTGCACATGAATTTGACCACTCAATCAATTACCACAAATTACCATTTTATGTAAGTAATTGATCATTTGAGTATTTTATTGTATTTTAAAAAAGAAAAGGTATTTATTTAAAATGCTCTATTTTGTATATGCTGATTCCTTAGTCCATATTTTAAATAATGATCAACGTTTTCAAAAATTAAGCTATTAGCCACTAATACATAAGAGAATTCAATACTCTATGTTATCAGTGATAAAAATTTTGGTCGCACAAAATAAATTTTTGTAGATGATAACTGGTCGCAAATGCTTACTAGCGACCAAACACATTTGGTCGCTGTCTCATTGATAATCAGCGACCAACTTTGGTCTCCAAATTGATCGCTATTGTCGTAGTTCATTCGGTTTGATTTTTGAATTCAAAAAATATTAGCGATCAAGTTTTAGTCGTTGATATTCGAATATCAAAAGAAAAAAAAAACTTACCGGCAGTGAAGCGACGGCCACCAGCTGGTAAGCACTGGCGGCGACAATAGGAGATCGGCGGCCGACAGTGAGGCTGTTGCCAAAAAATCAAAACACAAATTAACTTTATAAAAAAACAAAACAAAATAAAAGAAAACACAAAAGATTTAAAAAAAAAAAAAAAAAGCTAAATGGCAGTGAAGCGAAGGCCAGCTGCGGGCGGAGACAATAGGAGGCGCAGCCAAAGGCGAGGCAGAGCTAGCGGAGATAATAGGCGAGGCGGCCGACGGCGAGGCTGTTGCCCAAATATTAAAAAAGTGAATTAACTTTAAAAAAAAAAAAGCTTATCGACGGTGAAGCAGAAGGCCGGCAGTGGGGCTATTGCCCAAAAATTAAAAACGAATTAACAAAAAAAAACACATAAAACAAAAGAAATAAAAAAAACTTACCAATGGCGGTCAGCATTGGGGCGTCAGGGCAGAGACTTACGGCTTGTCCAGAGGTGGGACGGTTCGCAGTGGGGCGGCGGGCGATCGCAGAGGAGTGGGTGGCGGAGATTTAGATGTTAAGAGGGAGAGAGACGAAATAAAATAGAGAAGCTAGAAGGCTTTTAAAGGCCCAAATATCAGCGGCCAGTTTTGGTCGCTAATAATGACGTTTTACTCGCTGACATGACTTAAGGTTATATATTCGCGGAAAAAAAAATTCAGCAACCTTTTTTTTTTTCGTTTGCGCGGGATATTTTTTTGCCAAAACTTATCAGCGACCAAAAGTAGTCGCTAATATAATTCAATTTGCGGGATTTTTCCCTAAAATTTTTGTTACGCGGGAATATTTTAAGTCAACTTTATCTGCGACCACTAGATTCAATTGGCGAGATTTTTACCTAAAATTTTTGTTACGCACAAATATTTTTTGTCAACATTATTAGTGACATTGGTCGCTGATAATAATCACGGGCAGGAAATTTTCTCGTGCCAAGAACTTAGTCGCTCATACACTTTCGGCGAGCAACGGTGGTCGCAGATACTTTCATATCAGCGGCCAAATCTAGTCGCTGATATTTTATCATCTGTAGTTCACCCAATTATTATTCGCGACCACATTTTGGTCGTTGATGCCGATATCAGCGACCAAAAATTTTTGTTTGCTGATAATCATTTTTCTACTAAGGGCATAAAAGTAAATGCACATTATATATAGTTAAGAAAATGATTGTTAATTTCTCAATTAATCGAAACGTTGTTTATTTTCTTAAAAGAACTTCTATTGACACCCTTCATTTTACTCGCTACACCCCTCATTTTAGATTTTTTGTTTTAAATTTGATACTTATTGGTTATATTGTTATTTTTTCCAAAAATACCCGTACATTCCTTAAATATATATATATATATATATATATCAAAAAATAAAAAAGCTTTAATTTGTTCCTGTAACTGCCTTCCCCCGAAAACAAATGTGTTGTCTCTTTGGGTTGTGCCTATTGCTGTGCCCCTAATTAAAGTTTGACAAATAAGCAAAAAATAAAATAATAAACATCAATGATTGCAATACACAAACTGTTTTGCTTTTTTATTACAATTTGATTAGGGACACAGCAAATGGGCACAGCCAAAAGAGACAGCACATTCTATTCCCTTCCCCCCTCGTCCGGCCAAAGACACTCACGACACATTTACACAACACACCTAAAACACCAAGATTTTATCGTTTTCTTTCCCCTTTTCAAGATTGCCAATACTTTCTGCAATACGTAAAAGAAGATTTGAATAAAATAAAGGGAAGTGGCTGTGGTGGGGAACGTTTTTCGTTCCCTTATAACTGCTTAAGATTTTTAATTTTAATTTGCAGTTTTTTTCAAAACAGTTTCTTGGATTTTTTTTTTTACCATTTTAGTGGAAAAAAATGCATTTCTTCTAGAGGCAAAAGTGTAAATATTTTTAAAAAATTGAGCCCAAATTGTAATATAGTAAAAATAAAAGGCCAAAAAATAAATAAATAAAATTTTCTGGACGATTATAAGCTACATATTCGTGCACGAAAACCGTTCCCCACCATAGCCTCATCCTAAATAGAGAATACATTAAGAAAAGAAACTTTATTTCCCTGTGCTAAGAAGTGGTGGTGGTGGATCACGATTAAAACGAAAATGAAATCACAAAAAAGTGGGCATTGCATTAAAAAAAAAAAAAAAAGTGTCTCTATGTTTTTTTGGATGTGAACTTTAAAATCTACATTCAAGAAAAAAGAAAGAAAGATATTTGTAAGGTTATTTTTGGAACAATATAAAATATAAATGTATTGTCTTAAAATTTTAAAAATAATTTTAACTTAAGGGTGTAAGAGAGTAAATTAGGGGTGTGAATAAAAGCTCCCTTTCTTAAATCATTATTTAAAAAATTATTATTTACTCAATTATTTCTTATTTAAATTAGGGGTTAAAAATTAAGTTTTCACTACAATTTCTCAAAACGAAATTATTTGATAAACTATGCATTAGGATTGTAAATAATTGGGAAAATCCCTATCTAATCCCCGAGTTTTACCGAAATTCTCGTTTAGTCCTTGTGTTTTTTAAAATTCCAAAATAATCCCTGTGTTTGTTAAATTATGCCTATTACATACCTTGTGCTTGAATTATGACTTGATGTACCACATTTACCCTTTATTAAAACGACAGGTAAATGTTAATCACATATTTCTCTTCAAAAAAAAAAATTCAAAATGTCAAACCCTAAACAAACTACAAATCAAATAACTAAAAATGTTAATCACATATTTCTCTTCCTTATGCTCATATTACCCAAAAAAAATCAAGTATTTATCCTAAAAAACAAATGCCATAAGAAGGGTATAGGCATAATAGGCATCAATTTTCTTATCCACGTTTTAAGAAGGGTATTATAGGAATATTAGTAAAATTCACTCTTGATTTTGCCTAAATTTCGAGTACAAGGTATGTAATAGGCATAATTTAACAAACACAGGGATTATTTTGGAATTTTAAAAAACACAAGGACTAAACGAGAATTTTGGTAAAACTCAGGGATTAAATAGGGATTTTCCCTAAATAATTATCGATAAAATATTAATTCCATTTATAATTTATATAGCAATTATTAAAAAAAAGTGAGTTTGACGATTCACAGTCATTTACCAAATTTTATCTTGGCCACACTTTAGACAACATGTGCAGTAATAATAATCAAATTTTTTAAGAAAAATAATTCAAAATAATTTTAAGAATTAATCTGCTAACAGCTTAGTATAATCTAAAAGCATGGTCTATATAGTTGATCAAAATATATTTTTATCAAACACTAAATTTAGCTGCAAATTCCTAGAACAATAATTTTTTATCACCAAATTTACTTTTTTAGCATGATAAAAAATAATATATATAGCTTGAATAATTACTAAATGGGATGAGGAGGTTCTTACTAAACTGGCCAATAAATCTAGACACGAGACATAACACAAATATTATTAGGCCTTTTTATAATGCTTTACTTAGTGGTGTGCCAATATAACACTAAAAAAATATATATAATAATAATATTAATGCATTTAATAATGATTCTTTACATATCTTATATATAATATGTAAGGACCGTTTTGTTAGTTGGTGTTCCTTGTCGGTGACAAAACACTTCCAAAGAACACATGAAATAACTAAAACCAAGACGGTAAAATAAACGACGTGAACAGTAACCAAAAAATACAGCAACTAATAAAATACGACACAAGAAAATTGGTTACGGAGTTGGCTTTTGCCTACGTCTGCGGGGCCTCACCCAAATGAAACGATTCACTAGAAATCTCAAAAACGAGAATGCACGGACTTATACAAGACTTCGACTCCCTATCAATCTTCGTCGCCGTCTCCTCGTCACTCCTAGCGATCTATCCTTGACAAGATCCCCTCGCCTTACAAATATCCCCTCATCTATAAATCTCACATCCTGTGTAATCTCTCACCAATTTTCCGTTATAAAATTCATTCAAACATATACTCTCACCAGCACGGTTTATAAAATACTGTATGAACACCACTCACCAGAGTATAAACAACAACTCAGAAATAAACCCAGAAAAGTATAAAAGCACTGTGCTCTCTCCAGGTAGCTCTCGTGCTTTTCTTCTTCGAATGATCAGATGAAATTGGGAAGATGACTTGATGACTAAGAATATTCTCCAAAAGGAAAGACATTAATCATGCAATAAAAATTTGGTCAAAGATAATTATTTTCGGATCAAAATAATCATCCCTATCAACAGCTAATATCTTCACGCGTTCCAACTGTGTGTTCGATCACCGTGTGATATATAAAGAAACAATATCTTCCAGTTCAACTCTTCACACACGAACTTGCCATATATATACTTTGTGTTCGATCACCGCGTGATATATAAGGAAACAATATCTTCCAGGTCAGCTCTACGCACAAACTTGCCAAATATATTGCTACGAAAATCACCAAGCATCCTTAACTTTCCATAGAGAGAAAATCATATCACACCATGAATGGTCAACACCCATTAATAATGAATAATATATCCAGAATAAAAGATGAATCAATCAGATAAATAGATACTTCAAATCAGATGAATGAAATCAAGAAAATCCAACAGAATCGTCCAAGTCATCCAAATTCGCATCTCCACCCGTCAAATATATTCGATGTTGGAACACTGCATAGAACACTTAAGAAAACACTATCTCCTAGTGACCAAGAAATGGTTCAGATTTATTTGACCAGGAGATATCCGAAAATCATCACAATGAATCAGAATCAATACGCCCAAATCGAACAAAATGTCAAAGCCATCTTCAAGATTAGTCATAAGCAATCAAAAGTAATCATGAGCAATTAAAGATGATTTTACTAATTAAAATGCCAAACATCATAAATACTAACATAATGTTAAGTGAAATACAGATATGTATGAAGCACTGTAGTCTATATTATTTATTACAATAATACGAATCTAAAATATGTTTAGTTAGACAAGATATTTAATTAATTTTGGCGATTTGAAGTTTGACCCAAATTTTACAGACTAGATTAAAACACACCTCGAAAATACGAATTGCCGTCCTTAAGTTTGACTTTCTGACCAATAGAATATTGACAGGCGTAACGAATAGGTTGATCTTTTGCCGACAAATAATACATCACCTAGAGTGGCCTGGTTTTCATAACCAAAGTATGTAACTTTTATATATGTGAAATAAGCCAGTAGCGTGAAGTTTCCGTGCACAATGCGGGAAAAAAAAAAATTAAGAAAAGCCTTGTTTTTGCTAACTTCTAATATTACAAAATACTAATGGAAAAAAACATAATTAACAAATCGACAACGACAATAAAAGTTACCATTTCTTATTCGAAGCTACACATCGACGCAGTTGACTTCTTCTGTCGTTTTCTTTCTTTTTATTTATTTATTTAAAGATTCTTGAGTAGGGTACTAATTTTGAATACTATAATTGGGACACGATCAAATATTTAAAAAGAAAAAAAATTAAAAAAGCCTTGTTTTTGCTAACTTCTAATATTACAAAATACTAATGGACAAAAACATAATTAACAAATCGAAATCGACAACGACAATAAAAGTTACCATTTCTTATTCGAAGCTACACATCGACGCAGTTGACTTATTCTGTCGTTTTCTTTCTTTTTATTTATTTATTTAAAGATTCTTGAGTAGGGTACTAATTTTGAATACTGTAGTTGGGACACGATCAAATATTTAAAAAGAAAAAACACATAAAAACTTATAAGAGTTTTACTATTATCACACTACATTTTTTATTTTTAAATTATCGAAAGATCATTTTCTGAATTTGACCATCTCATTAGAAGATTAAAAAACACACAAACAGAAAGATTAAGGATCAATTAGGTAAATAGTCATTTTGTACAGTATGTTTTTAAAAAATAGCCATATTTTCAAAAAATTTAAAAACTAGTTATAATACATGTAAGAAATTTCAGACAATAACAAAATTACACATAAAATTACTGTCAGAAATTTCTGACACATTTTAAATGGCTAGTTTTTAAATTTTTTAAAACTGTTGCTATTTTTTAAAACCATTTTGTAAACAGTGGCAATTTTCTTAAAATTTCCAAAGAGTAATTCTTTCTTCTTTTTTTTTTTTTACCTTTTTCATCTCCAATTAAATATAGTTTTATTTTTAAATTTGTAGAACAAATGAAAAATATGAAAATAATAAATGTATTGTATTGATACCTAAAAATAATTATATTTTTATGTATTCTTTATGCTTTTATATTGTGCATCATTTATAGTGCACAAAAACGTAGTACTATGGACCAATCTTCTTTATCTTTATAATCTACTTTTTTTCCCATAAAATTTTTATTAAGAAAGTATAAACAAGAAATGAGCAATACACCTTATATTCTTTAATTGCACAATATATATAGATTATTATGACTTATAGTTGACCAAAAAATATAATTCTTCTCTAAATTATTAAAATACTTTAGTGTCTCATAAATTAATTAAAAAAAACAGGAAAATACTGTTACAATATAAAAACTTTATATATATATATATATAAATTTATATATATATTGACTAAAAGTTAAAATGTGTAATATCGCAAATACAAAGTTATAAATGTAGAAATTTAATAAAACACATTAGATACTTATAATATTTGGGAAAATCTTAAGTGTTGTTTAGTCAAAATTTTAGTTATATCCTTCATGTTTTGAAATTTTTAAAAAATCCTTATGTTTTTTACATCAACCCACATATATCCTTTACAATCAAATTTAGTCAAACTTAACATGTCAAAAGACATTATTACTCTCAAATTAAATATATATAAACTATATGGTTTGAAATTTTATACCACTAAACGTTTTCCAATTTAAGTAATGCCTTAATTTAATAAAAGTTCATAAAAAATAACATAAATCATAAATCAGATTTATTTTCTCATGTCTCCAAATATATTCCGGAGTAGAAAAAAAAATAAAAACCATAAATGGCGTCTGATGAGTCACAAATTGTACAAATATTTGGCATGAGATTAAGTTGTTTTGGGTGCCAAGAACATGTTAAAGTGATAAAAATGGATAATTATTGGCTGATTTGTGTTGTTAGGTTGTATTGGAGCCATCGGACAAAGCAAAGTAGCAAAGAAAAGCTAAAACGGAGCAGCACCGCAGCACCCGAAAGACCCCGCGGCAGCGCCATCGCGAGCAAGGAATACACGTCTACTGATCGCTGCAGCACAAGCCAAGTTGGCGCTGCAGCAGCGCCATCCGAAAATCAAGCAGCGCCTCAGCGCCCACTACAAGGCGCTGCAGCGCCCGTCGAGCAAGAAGATTTGGGCATTTGTACAGCACTGCAGCGCAAATTACAGGCCGCTGCAACGCCCGATGCGCAAGTGGTTGGGCTAAAGCCCTCGTTTGAAGCCCAAAACGTGCGAAAAAGAGGAAAACGACCTATTGTGACTCATGGATATAAAAAGAAACGAGAAAAGTTGGACACGAAAAAATTGAGAGAACCCTAAGATACAAGATTGAGAGCATTCGGAAGCACGAAGGAGACGATGGAGGAGCGAGAGCCGGAGACGGAACTGTTCAACGCCATCAAATTTGTTCCTCTTTACTCTCTTGCGAATTTCAATTATGTTTAGAATCCCTATGGACAATTTCTTAAATTTAAAAGTAATTTATTCTTAAGGTGACAATGTAGTCCTATTTTGATTGTTCGTTATTTAATTATCAATTCAATTTAGTTTCTTCATTCATGATTGGTTGATTTAATGTGAGTGTAATGCGTGTATGAATTTGATCACCTCATGCATGATTTTTAGGATTCAATTAGAAATTCGAGAGAGGATAATTGAATTGAGCATTCATTAATTCAACACATGATAATTGTGGCTAGAGATAGCATGAATATTTTATGTGGCTTTTTGGATTTCTACACTTAAAGCAATTACTTTTAAATTCTAACATTCGAGAGACAGGCATTTAATTAGTAATTAGAATCGCATTTGTTTGAGAGAAACTTGTGGTTTACTTTTGTAAATTCACCATCAATCATAATTGAGGAGTTGTTTAATTGAATTGGTAACGAGTATGATAAATAGGATGAAATCGGAACCTTAGGAGCTTTTTATCATTGATTGTTTCGTATTTAGTTTCACTGTAATTATTTAATTTAGTTCAATCGTTCATTAAACATTTGGTTACTTCAAATAGTGATACGAATTTATTAGTTTGGTAATTAATTCTCAAGTATCCGAGGGAACGATATCTTACTTACACTTTATTACTTGTGGCGTCAATGTGCACTTGTGTTTGCAACCATCAACGGCGGAGTTGGCGGATGATATCGGGACTCGAGTTGCAGGCTGAGTGGTCGTTTTTTGTTATAATAATGTTAATTAGAACATTATGTAGAACATTATTCAGAAAAAATGTTCACATATTAGCTTTTTCAAATATGTACATATATCTTGTTAGAAAATTCGCACACATATTTACCATTAAGAGAAAGCAAATAAATGGGAATTTTTTGAAAACTAATGCAAAACCTTTGAAGTCTTTATATAGTATAAAGATCCTATCCCACTTTGCTCCTTAATCGACGTGGGACTTTTCATTTTTTTAAGTATTTTGGCTAATGTGTTTTGTTGAAGGGATGAGAGGTGGGAGGATGGAAGAAATTAGGGAGAGTTTAAATTTCCTTGTTTGGTTGAGAGGATGAGAGGAGGGAGGGAGGTGGGTGAAGAGAGGGCACATCCATCATGGTCCACCAAATTGCATCATTCCATAAGTGAAAGATTTTCAACTTCTCCTCCATCTTTAATTAACAAAAAGTCAATTTTACCTTTTAAAATTATTAATAATAAATAATAAGATGGACAATATAGTCATTATACAAATAATTACTATCAATCTACTTATCTCTCATTCCTTCTAACCAAACAACTTGAAGCATTATTATAATCATCTTCATCATTCACACTCTCCATCCCTCCAATACTCTCAATCCTTTCTACTCTCCATTGACCCAACCAAATACAATCTAAATCCCAACAATATATGAACTTTACTACACTAGCATCAAAGGAGAGCTAATCAAAATCTTGGAGTTGCCATGGCAAGTAAGGGAAATTTTCTGTGGAGAATGAGGCCAACACATTCACTCATGTCTAGACCAGATTTGACTTCATGATCAGGCAATGCCCAATCAAACTTGTGGACAAGATTGGCCAGCACAAGCTCAATAGTGGTCATGGCAAACAATACTCCGGGGCAGCCTCTTCTACCGCCGCCAAAGGGAATCAGCTGGAAGCCATCGTTCCCTTGGAAATCCACGGTCGAGTTCGAGAACCTCTCTGGATGAAACTCCTCCGGATGGTCCCACAAAGCCGGGTCTCGTCCGATGGCCCAGGCATTGGTCATTACCATCGTCCCCACGGCTACGTCAAAGCCGTTTACTTTGGTGTCTTGACGTGACTCGCGAGGAGCCAATAATGGTATTGGAGGGTATAGGCGAAGAGTCTCTTTGATTACATATTTCAAATAAGGCAATTTGTCTAACTCGCTCTCGGTTATGTCTTGTTTTCCTTTGGCGATTTCGGTCACTTCGTCTTGCAATTTCTTGAGGATTGTGGGATGCCTTAAGAGCTCTGTCATTGCCCATTCTAAGACCGTATAAGTTGTATCAGTGCCCCCAACAAACATGTCCTATGTTGAAAGATAATGAACAAAAGTTTAGATGGTTTATGGTAACACTTGTTTTAAGTTTTTCAAACTCAACAACTACAGAGCTTAAACATCACTATTGATGAAAACTATCTGGAAAGTTGGAAACTAATCTTTAGGAACAGGACATTTAGGTAAAAAAATTACAAAGTATGTTGCTGTTGGGAATTGAGACAAGCAGATCATAATTTTAGCAGCACGCAACTAATACATGATATATAGCCATTTTAGATGGTGTGTTTTCAAAAAATAATCATCATTTTAGAAATTAAAAAAATAATCATAAAAAATTTATTATGAAGATAAGAAATTTCTTATTATAATAAAATTATAAAAAATTTACTTTAATAATTTTTTTATCAAAATATAAAATTTATAAATGGCCGTTTAAAAAAAAAAATTAAAACATTGACTATCTTAAAGTTATAGCTTTGGTAATAAATGGTAATAAATGTACTTATTAATTAATTACCAAGATAATAGCTTTGATGTTCTCTCTGTCAATGGAGAAGCCAGCGGTAGTCTTTGTGTCCTCCTGAATCTCAAGCAACACATCCACAAAGTCCTTCCTCTCTTCAGAACCGCCGCCACCACCCGCGTGCTCGCCGACGATCCGATCAAGAAACTCGTCGAACGCCTTCGCAACCCTCTCGGCGGACGCGTCGACGCCGTTGATCCGGTTGACCCACGAGAGCCACGGAATGAAGTCCCCCACGCCTGAAACTCCCCAGCAGCCTCATGAACTCCGAAAGCAACTCCCTGAACCGCTCCCCATCCCCTCCGGCGTACTTCTTCCCGAAGGCGACGCGGCAGACGACGTCGCTTGACAGCGAAGCAAACGCCTCGCTGAGGTTGATTGCCGGCGCCGCCGGCCGCGAAGACAACCGCCGGATTTCGCCAAGCAGGCGGGCCGTCTCGTCCTCTCGTACCGACCGGAAGGAGTGAACCCTTCTGGAGCTGAGGAGGTTGAGCACGCAGACGCTTCTGATCTGCCGCCAGTACTCGCCGTACGGGGCTGCGGAGATGTCCCTCTGCTGGTAGAGAAGCTTGTGCGCGATCTTCAGCTTAGGCCTGCTGGAGAAGACTGTGTCTTGGGTCTTCATGATCTCTCTGGCGGTGTCGGCGGAGGAGACGATGGCCACGGGGCGGCTGCCGAATCGGAGGAGCATGAGCGGGCCGTGGCGCTGGGCCAGCCGGCGGAGGGAGCGGTGAGGGTAGAGGCCGAGTTGGTGGAGGTTTCCGAGGACTGGGAAGGTTGGTGGCGAAGGAGGCAGGTTTCTGTGGGGTTTTGATGGATTGGAGACTGAACATCGCTTTGTGAAGAAGATGATCAAAATGGTAAAGGAGATCAAGAATAACCATGGATTGATATAGTCCAACATGATGATGGTTTTTGTTTTTGTTTCTGTTTTTTGTTTTTGGTTTTTTTTTTTTTGTTCTTGTATTTTTTTTTTTTTTTGTTAATACACAGATTAAACTGACGAAAAATGGTTACGACTTATGTGTTTGCGAGTGGGCACTATGTATTATTAAGAGAAATTACAGTGAATACCCAATTTTTAAAACTTAATGTAAGTTATTACCCAATTTTTTGAAAAATGTAACCAACTACTCAAAAATGCAATTACTTACACAGTGGTAAGTGGTGGTAATTCACTTTATTACCAAAAGCATGTGCAAGTAATTCACAAATTGACTAGAAACTCAATTACTTCAAAAGTTTGGGTATTTATTTTTATTATTATATAAATTCTGGGTATTTACCTACTTCACCCTATTATTAAATAGGAAACTGTGATAGAAGGTGTGCTAAACAACTAGTCACCCGTTATAAAAAAATAGGGAATTTTAAGAAAATAGCTGATGTTTACAAAATAATTTTAAAAAATAATCACAGTTTTAAAAACTAGTCATTTAAAAAATTTTTGACACGTGTCAAAAATTTTTTACAATAATTTTTATATGTAATTTTGTTATTGTCAGAAATTTCTTATATTGTGTTATGGTTAGTTTTTAAATTTTTTTAAACTGTTGCTATTTTTTAAAAACACACGGTTCAAAATAACTATTTATCTAACTGACCTTATAAAATAAGATCATTTTGACAACGAGTCACCCGTTATAAAATAAGATCATTTTGATGGAAAAAACTATCAGTTAACAAATTAATCATTTCAAAAGGTAAAATTTAAAAAATTTAGACATAAAATATCAAAAAAAAAAAACATCAGAGAATTTTCTTTTAAAAATTATGTAAATTACACACATGATTTGTGTAAAATATTTCTGCTATACATTTTTACAAATATATAAATGGTTCATGATTAATTTATAAACTAAAAATAAAAGCATTTAATATTTCAAACCTAGTCTTTTACTTTTATATTAATAGATCTCATTCTCATATTTACTTAAGTTTATAACCTTACTACTTGAGTACAAATTATGGCGTGGAATTTTTTTATTTCAATTAATGATATTATTATATCTATATAACAATTGAAAAAATCTAAAGAGGATGGATGTTTCGTCCGTGCGAGGCCGAAATGTTCTGGCCTCTGTTTTTTGGCCTTTTTTTTTGTTTGAAACGCCAAAACAAAATCTGTTTAGGAGTTTAAGTGATTTTTTTTCAAATAATTAGGTCATTATGTAATTTAATAAAATATTAAAGACTGAAATACAATTAAATAGGACCAAAATGCCAAAAAAAGGACTTGCGAGAAAAAAAAAAAAAAAAACTACCCCTAACACACGTGTGGTGTCACTATTTGACACCGCACACGTGTGGTGTCAGGGGCTATTTCTACCAAGAAATACTTAATAGAATAATTTAACTTTTTGATGTTAATATTAGTATATTTTGAAGATACTAGTATAATGAACGCGCTATGCGCGTGTGAAGCATATTTTTATTTTATTTTATAAATATGTCAATTTATAATTTAAATACAGAGATAAAAAAGTTTTAAATTTGTTAAAAGTCACATATTTTTTTATAATAATAAAAATAATCGTGGGTTGGAATACACGCACTAGCAGTGGACGTGGGGTATGGGTGGAGGGCAGCCCTGACAAGCGGGCCCATGTCAAGGGTTTTGTTTGTTTTTTTCTTCAGTAAGTCTTATTTTTCATTTTAACACTTATTTTTGGTCCCTAAAGTTTAAATATTTATATGTAGACCATATTTAAAATTTTTCTTTTCATTTCTGCCCTTCAAGAAACACAATTTTTCTTCGAAAAACACGAAAAAAAACCACGAAACCGTTTTGACAAAAAGGCCGAAACGCCCACTGAAAACTCATTGGGGCTTTTATATTTTGTATAAGATGATTGCAAATATAGAATTCTACTATGCAATAGATAAATAATATTTATTCTCTATTTTTCTTTGAAACTAATATATTTTTAGATTCAACTGAAAAAATATAAAGCAATAAGCTTTTTTTTTTGACATGGCAAGAGAATAAATACCCATGTGGGACAAACGTCTATGGATGATTCATATTAAACAGACGCATAAGGCATCTCATTATTTTAACTTCTAACAACAAACAAATATTGAAATAATTTTTAATAGTGATAAATCATTTAATGAGTTATTTTGGGTCAACATTCTAACTATTGCATTTTAAAATAGTTTGATTTTATGAATTTTGATATGGTATATATGATTAAAATTTAAGAATATTAAATTGAGATTAAAAAAAAAAGAATACAATGTGAAGAATAGTGAAGGCAAACAAAGGATAAATATTTACTTACAAGCAAAAAGCACAAATGGTTGGATGTCCACCTTAGGCATCCCCCTCTGCAGCCCAGGGTTCGAACCCCACGCGTCTCCAATCATTGTGGTTGAATCCCAGTGATGGTTATTGGGCTATGTGCTTTACCATGTGTTTGGGAAAACCATTTTGGTCATTTTTTACCATTCTAAATGGTTTGAAAATGGTTTGGAAAATGATTTGAAAAATGGTTTGGAAAATAGTTTGACTTTGCAAATTTCGAGGTGGTATAAATGGTTGAGATTTAAAGATATTGTATAGGGATTTGAAAAGTTGAAAAAAATGGTTGAAAAAAGTGGAATGGTTTGGAGGATTGAAAAAGGTGAAAAAATGGAATGGAATGGAATGAGGAGAATGATTTACCCAAACATATGGTTAGATTTCAGAGCCATTTGGTTTCGTGTGAGAAAGCCTAAGGTAGACCCCTTGTCACTCTTCGGTGGTCCCTGGGATTGCTATTAGAAGAGCCGAAGGAGCGTGAGGGTGTGAGCAGGAAAAAAAAGCAAAAAGCAAAAAGCACAAATGTACCCCTTGTTTGGGGTGGCCATTTTGGCCATTCCATCTTATTTTTTGGGATGAAAAAAATTATTTTAAAATAGTTTGGGATTGTTTGAAAATGATTTAGAAAAATAATGTAGAACAATTTGACTTTTTAACTTTCGAAATTGTATAAATGATTGAGATTTTAGATATTGTATAGATATTTGGAAAGTTGAAAAAAATGGTTAAAATAAAATGAAATAAAACAGTTTGAAGAATTTAAAAAATTAAAAAAAATAAAAAATAGAATGTAATGAAATAGGTAAAATGGGTGGACTTAGGCATGCAAATATGGAATGAATAGTAACCGGGTAAAATTTTACCCGGTGGAATTACCGGGTAAAATCCGGGTATTACTCGGAAATTACCCGGATCGTAAATCCAGGTATATACCCGAAAATTACCCGGAATTAAAAAAAAAATTGGAATGCAACCCGGGATTTACCCGAAAAAATTTTGGAATGCTTTTTGCCCGATTTTTACCCGGATAAATTATATATTCCACAATATTTTTTAATCAAGATAAAAAAAAAATTAATTTTTTAAAAAAAATCCGGGTAATTACCCGAATTTTACCCGACTATTGCACTATTTATTTCATGAATTCATTCCATGGAATTCCAAAATTGCACCCCCAGGCGGACTGTGACAGCTCAGCCGAGGGCACAGGGTTACCCATTCAATTATTATCACACGTGTTAACCACGCCAATCATACGCGCGTACGAATGATCTCTTCGAATATTCGCAGCTATAATGGGCTAGCTTAACCATAGTCAGGCAAACCAACCCATTTTCTCTAACCCTGGTTAGGCAAAGGCACAGATTGGATTTACTTTCGACACGTGTACGGTGAGATTTCATCCCTACCGTCTCGCCCACGTTGTTAGGTTAAAATTAGGGTTTGGTCCAGATCTGTGATTTCCCCAAAGATATCACCTTTATCTCTCTTTCTCTAGAAAATTATCTCGACAATCTTGAAATTTCTCTAGGGTTTTCTCTTTCTGCGATTTGATCTTTCGATTGCTCCGATTTTTTCTTTGTTTGATCATGGAGATGGAGCGAGTCACCGAGTTTCCACTGACTCACCTGGATCGGAGACCACGAAAAAGAGCTCGATTGGGTTGGGACGTTCCTCAAGGCCCAAAGGTAAATTATTTTGCACTCGAAATTTGTAGATCTGTTTGGTTTTGTTGTTGTTTGTTTCAGATTTGTGTTTGTTTTGAGTGATGTGTAATTAGATTTCTTTTAAATCAGATTTTCCGTGTTCGTATGATTTTTGCCATTAACCTTTCAAGATTGTTAATTTTTGCATTCTTGTATCGAATTTTGTGTTTTTCTTTTAGCTTTTGATTGGGTTTATTCCTTCTGGGTTCAGCTATCAGCCAAGGTTTTCGGCTTCGACGTGTAATGTTTGAGATCTTGAAAATTGATTTTATTAAATAACCTGTTAAAACTCTGTATTGATCTCTGTAGTGTGTGAAATTGCTTCTTTGATGATTGGTATGGGAGTATTTGAAATATTTTATGCTTGATCACAAATCTTCTATTTTGCAGAAAAGTTCTAAAATTTACCACCAAAGCACAAGGGTATTTCGTGATTATTTTATTATTTTACTATATTTCTTGTAGTATAGTTTTATGGTTTTCTGTTCATGGAGGTTATTGTTCTTTTTGACTCACTAATAGGGTTGGGTTTGTGGATAACGCGTTTGGTTGCAAAGAATTTTGATATAATCTTCAGGTAGAATAAGAATCAAATGCTGTGTGTAGGCTCAGGTAGGAATGTTATGTGGACAAGAGGTTGAGAATTTCACAAGCTTTGAATCTTTGAGCGCACCCTCAGACCACCCTAGTGGTTCTCTCTTTCTTAAGGGAGGGGCTCGTAACGGTTCTCCCCCGTGGCGAGAGGATGACAAGGATGGGCATTACATGTTTGAGCTTGGAGAAAATTTAACTTCTCGCTGTAATTACGCTTTACCATCATCTAGATCCTTTGCATCTATCATTATCATTAGCTAGGCCAGATGCTCAACTCATCAATTTTGTTTGTTGAAGTCAATAAATTCTAACAATGACAGATGCGAGTGTTTGTGGAATTTTTACAGGATGTGAGAATTTCTCCCTGGAAATTAAATTTGTTCAATTACTTTTGCAGATAAGATCCAGAGTAAAATGGGTGAAGGTACCTTTGGTCAAGTTTTAGAATGCTGGGACAGGGAGAAAAGGGAGATGGTTGCCATAAAAATTGTTCGAGGAGTGAAGAAGTATCGTGAAGCAGCCATGATAGAAATTGAAGTCTTGCAGCAACTTGGAAAGCATGATAAAAGTGGAAACCGGTGAGTAATTGAGCGCTTTTTTGCTTACTCTATTGCATGTATATGACCAGTTAAAAGACGTTTCCTCAAATTTGTAGCAATGGTTGAATGGGTTTATTCCTTGCAGTTGTGTGCAATTACGGAACTGGTTTGACTATCGTAACCATATCTGTATTGTAAGTATATATTGATTTGTGATGGATTAATTTCCCCAGTTACAAATTAGTTTGGGGGTTAAGCCTTGTGGGTGAATTCAAATGGTTTCAACAGGTCTTTGAGAAGCTTGGACCAAGTTTATACGATTTTCTACGCAAAAACAATTACCGCTCATTTCCCATTGACCTTGTCCGTGAGATTGGAAGACAACTGTTGGAATGTGTAGCATGTGTGTAGTAATTACTTAGCTAGTTTCTTTTTATCCACCTTACAAGTGATTAGTCCCATGAACTCTTTAGCATGTTGAACGCGTGTGTGTCTCATTTTAATTCTGCTTTTAACATTATTGCTCTTTTCTCTTCTGTTTGCAGTCATGCACGACTTACATATGATTCATACAGATTTGAAGCCTGAGAACATTCTTTTGGTCTCTTCTGATTATGTTAAAGTTCCTGACTACAAGGTATTTCCCCCCCTTTGCTACCTCTCTCTCAAAGTTGTTTTCCAGAAAATCTTCTTTTGACATTGTGCTGTGACGCCACAGGGTTCATCTCGGTCACCAAAAGATAGCTCATACTATAAAAGAGTACCCAAGTCAAGTGCTATCAAGGTGATTGATTTTGGTAGCACAACTTATGAGCGTCAAGATCAGAACTACATTGTATCAACACGGCATTATCGTGCGCCGGAGGTTATTCTTGGTAAGTGTCATCAAACCACTTCATGCCTTTTTTTTTTTGTCAATAATTCCTGCAGTTACTAATTTTCTTGAAAATTTCTCAGGTCTTGGATGGACTTATCCTTGTGATATATGGAGTGTGGGATGTATATTGGTGGAGCTGTGTACGGTAAGCGTTCTTAAATGAATGTTAAGGTTTTATCTTCTTGTTTATACCTTCCATACGCATGCTTATTAGTCATCATGGAATTGGTACAGGGCGAGGCTCTGTTTCAAACTCATGAGAACTTGGAGCACCTTGCGATGATGGAACGTGTTCTGGGTTCGCTCCCCCAGCATATGTTGAAGAGGGTTGAGTAAGTGATCGTGTTAACTCATCTTTTAACCAAAACGCAAGTTGGTTATGATGCTAACCATTTTTGTTGGTTGCGATCACAGCCGGCATGCGGAGAAGTATGTCAGAAAATGTAGATTAGATTGGCCGGAAGGTGCAACCTCAAGGGAGAGTATTAAAGCGGTTCAGAAGCTTCCTCGTCTTCAGGTTTGTTTCTGGTCAATTGTTTGTACCTAGTTATCTATCAATGTATTTTAACCTGCTAAATGATACAGATTCATTTTCGGTATGCAGAATCTCGTAATGCAGCACGTGGACCATTCTGCCGGAGATCTCATTCATCTTTTGCAGGGCCTACTAAGGTATGATCCTTCTGATAGGATGACGGCCCGAGAAGCGCTTAGGCATCCATTTTTGGCCAGGGACCACTTCAGAAGATGAATTGCACGAACATACTCCGACCTGACTGGCTATTCGGAAGGGAAGGTGTTGCAGCTGTTGTGGCTTTGAACTTCGATTTGGTATTATTGTTACTCAGATTGCGGTGAGCCATAAGCATCGATTACCAATTTGAGAGTGCGCTCTGTTGACCGCAATTCTGCCCTGTATAGTAGTAGGGTATAAAAACAAATTTCACCGTACAGCAGTTTGTAATATGAAAAATCTCTACAATTGATTATGGGCTCTTCTTTCTTTTCCTTGTTTTTAGTTATTTGCAAGCGGTCCTCGCGTCATTTATTTATTTTTTTTGACGTCGTCTTGGTGTAACGTGACTCGTTGCTATTGAGTATTGCCGCTCCGTATCACATAAAGATGGGTCTTGGAATATAACAAATAACTACCCCCGTTTGACGAGTTGAAATTGCCTTGAATTGCCCCAAGTTCCTCCGGCCCCAAATCAAGAGCACACTTTTGAAAAGTACGCTAGCTTCGCATAGTAGAGGCCATAGCGTCTTGAGAATTGTTCGGTGGCTCGGTGCCCACAAGTGTGCAATTTATATATCCCCAATCAACAACCATGGCATCATCACACAGACGTCATCTAACCTTCAGGGGTCTCAGGTAATAAGGCATGAGATAAGATTCTTTTGCGACGAGCTGAAACCTCCTCTCGTTGATCCGATAGGATCACAGTGACACAAGTTGATAAAATGCCAAGCCGAAAGCTTACAGCGAGCAACTTCTTTAGTAAATTTAGTATTTGACAAGGTCAATACATCCAAGGTCTGAATTGCCAAGGAACAGGCCATTCATCGGCAATTGGTCTCCTCTTGATAAACAACAGCAGGAGAAGGGAGAATTTCAAAATAAAATCATATTTGAAGCCACTTAATAATTTCTACCCTAAGTAGTGTACTCTTTTTATTTTTATTTTATGTTTGTAGTATAAATTTTAGGGTATGAATTAAAAGTGCGACACACATGGGTTATAGATTATTATTGTGCCAAGAATAAGGTATTCTTCAAAATCTCCCACAGGAGAAAGAGAAAGGGGTCCGAGAATAATAGAAGAGGACATAACAAAGAGAGCATGAAGAGCGAGGAAGCTTAGAAGAGCCACATGAAAACTTCCCAATATCCAGTTTATTGGAGAGACGCATCCAAAACTTCTTTTCTTGATGAGCAGAGAAGTCGTCAATAATTAAGTCATTAGACTTGGGTTCTCTCGACGATCAGGTCCAAAAAAAGGACATATTGCGCAGAAGCTCAATAATTGGGATGATAAAGGCTTGGCCTTACGTTTGTTTCTATTATGGGCATTAGCATAGAAGCCACCGGAACGGGAGCAGGAGCAGCAGCCACCAGAGTCGCCACCGGAATAGTCTCATTAGTTGCGGATGCTACTGTCATGGCGTCAAAAAATGGCGACAGATTGGTTGAACGTGACTTAGATGGCGCTTTCAAAGCCCAAATATCATGTTTGTCAAAGCATGAAGCGAGAAAAGAGTCGAAGCAAATTCAAGAACCATGAGCTGAAACCCAATCAACATTCTTTCTCATCATGCCCAAAGAAACCACATCTGATGCAAAGATGCTCGAACTTGAATTTGACCCAAAGAGACTCTTCTTTCTTCCGTTTGCAAAAAAAAAAAAAAAAAAAAAAAAACCCACACCGCAAAAGGCTTACGTGCATCTACTTCCACTATGAATCGAAGAATGTGACCTCACCACTTCGAGGCCTACTTAAAGATAACCACCTTCATAAAGATGATCTCAAATTAATTTGCGACTATAACCTAGCGCCTAGATTAGTTTAGGAATTATCGATCGTACTTTCGTATATGATCTCTCAAATTAATGTCAGGATTTTTTTGAGCCTTTTCACTCGTAACTTATTACTCCCGGATTGCTTTCCCACGCATATATTTTTTTTTGTGAAAATGATATTTTATATTGGTAATACTTTAAAGCAAGTTTTTCACATTCTTGAAAATATTTCTTGGCAGATTGTCAAACTTGAAAATGGCATATTTGTTTTAGCCCAAATATATGTCTCGTGCTTCTATTGATTCCCTTCTTGAGATGTGGAGGTTGTCAAGAGATTATTGGCTTCATCTTAGCTATGGAAAAGGCACATGAGTTTGGATAGTCGAATCGAATCTTTGGACTGAGTTTGATTTGATGTATGTTGTGAATCTATTCCGAGATCGGACTTTTGAATCCCTTGGTACTTGAGAAATACATAGTTTTGAGCTTTGCGTTTAATTAAGGATCTCTGGAATGTAGAGTCTCACATCTATTAGGAGTGAAATTTTGTTGCTGATAATATGCTTTAGCTTCATATTCTTGTGAAATAATATATTTGTGAACCTTGCCCATTTGGTTTACAGAATTTAGTTCCATATTCCTAATTATCGCTTTTCTTGTTAGTGACTTTGGGTCATGCACATTTATCCTCTCTAGGTTTTTTTGATCGAATTTTTTATTAGAGGGGTTTTTATGAGGGCTCAATATTTTGGGTAGACCCTATAAAATTATTGTTTTTTACATTGCTATTTCTTTTTGTGTCGTCTGGTTTGATTGTCCTTCAGGATTGGATTTTCTAGATTAATTTTGTATTTTTTTTTTATTTCATCTTTAATAGTATTCAACTTTAATTTAGTGGAGATATTCGCAAATTATCAATTTAGTTGGTAAGCTGTCAGTTCTATATGTGAATCAACTTTATTTATTATATTTTCTTAACTTTTTGCCTCTCATTCATTAAAAATAAAAAATAAAAAATTGTACTGTACTAGGTAGCTAGCAAGTAGCAAGCAAGGAACTTCATTATTATTTCTTGTTTGGTCAATTTTGTGGCTGCTTTTTAAGAACTGAACTTGCACGTATCTATAGATGCCCGGAAACTACAATCAAGAATATCGGATTTGGGGTTCTTAGTCACTCAATTATTGCTTCGGGGAGGTCCTGCAAAAAGATTGTTAGTGGCGCTTTGCCTTAGACAAAGCGTGTTTGCTATATTTCAAGTGGTAACAGAAAATAATGAAGAGATTAGGGTTAGAGCCTTTCCATGGTATTTTTTTGTAAGACAGCCCTCTTCATTGTCAGCCTTGGTAGAGTATTTATAGAGGGAGCATAGTATAACTTTCAGATTCTGATAAGATTTATCCTCCTAATTGAATTTTTAATAAAGATAATACTCCTTTTAATTAGGATTGCCTCCCTATTTAAAGAGATATTCTGTTAACTATCAAGATCGTATCACCTAAATTTTCTAAATAAGTGGGTGTGAAAATATGGTCCAACAGTATCTATTAATATTTGTTTATGATATTCCCGAAGGATATAACGAGCTAGCCAATGTAATCAGTGCAATATTACACAAGTCAATATTATGGAATTATTATCACATTGTGGACAAATAGTTTGTAGCAAGGATTTACAACAACTCAAAAGAAAAAGTGTCCAACTATAATTATCTCCAGAGCCGTGTCAAAACACCTTTCTTTTTATGATCATTTTTTTTTGATGGCATATATAAAGTCAAAATCATTACATTTGTATCTCGTACAAACATGAAATTATTATTTCTTATATCATACATATTCTACCTCGAGCCGCCATACAAATAATTTTGACGCAACTTATCAAAGTTTATTTTCGCATTATTGATCTTGAAAAAATCCGATATGAACGCTCTTGCTCTATAAGAATAGAGATTAAGTGGTTCATTTACTTCCGCAGATTAAAACAAAAAGAAGAGAAAAGAAAAAAAGGCAAAATGGAAATGCTTGTGTTATATGTCATTCTTTTCCTTATTTCTCTTGCTCTTTTGTTGAAGAGAACCAAGTCATTTGGAAACCATTCCAAACTCAACTTACCACCATCCCCACCTGGGCTCCCTATTATTGGGAACCTTCACCAGCTCGGCACCCATCCCCACCGTGCTTTTCGCGAGCTTTCCGACAAGCACGGCCCTCTGATGCTCCTTCACTTGGGCCGTGTTCGGACTCTTGTCGTCTCCTCGGCTGAAATGGTGAAAGAAATGATCAAATACCACGACGTCGTCGTCTCCAACAGGCCTAAAATTACGTCCGCCGAGGTCATACTCTACAACCGTCGGGACATAGGGTTTGCGCAGTACGGCGAGTACTGGAGACAAGCGCGGAAAGTTTGCGTCTTGGAGGTTCTGAGCGTCAAGAGGGTGCAGGAATTTCAGTTCATTAGGGACGAAGAGGCGGCTGCCTTGGTTGGGAAGATTCGGAAGGCTCGCGATTCGAACGAGGACGGTTTGGTGAATCTGAGCCAGATGTTGATCGCGGCGTCTAATAACATACTGTCTAGATGTGTTCTCGGGAGGAACTTTGTGGAAGTTGAGGGCCCGAGTAGGTTCGGGGAGCTGGCGAGAAGGATTATGATCGAGTTCGTGGCCTTTAGCGTCGGAGACTACTTCCCTTCTTTGAGATGGGTGGACCGCCTCACGGGCCGAATGGGACGCTTGAGAAGAGTGTTCAAAGAATTGGACAGTTTCTACGACGAGGTGCTGGAAGAACACAAGGCGGTATTAGAAGCCGGGGGAGAGGATGGCTCCGGATCTGGCACGAAAGACTTTGCGGATATCCTCCTCGGACTTCAAAAGCGTGGCATGCTTGACTTCGAGCTAACTTCAGAGGACGTGAAAGCAATCCTAATGGTCTAAAAAATCACCAATATTTGAAAGAAAAAAAAAAAAAAAAACCTTTTTAACTTGTCTAATTGACATTACTTTTCATCAACTTTACTTATTGTTGCAGGACATGTTTGTGGGTGGAAGTGACACTACTTCGTCGACGATGGAATGGGCAATGGCCGAGCTTTTAAGAAGCCCTCGGGCCATGAAGAAAGTCCAAGAAGAAATTCGGAGTGTGGTGCGTGACAAATCCAAAATCGAAGTGGACGATATCAACCAAATGGAGTACTTAAAATGTGTGATCAGAGAGACTCTGAGGCTACACCCGCCGGCTCCTCTTTTGGTCCCTCGCGAGACCACCGCGAGCATCGAGCTGGGAGGCTTTCGCATTCCCGAGAAGACAAGAGTGTTCATCAACGCGTGGGCGGTCCAGAGGGACCCGAAAGTGTGGGACGAGGCGGAGGAGTTTGTCCCGGAGAGATTCGAAAAGAGCTCTATCAATTTCAAAGGACAAGACTTCGAGCTGATTCCGTTCGGTTCGGGACGGAGAGGGTGCCCGGGCGTGATGTTTGCGGTCGCTAGTACTGAGTATCTGATGGCCAACGTTCTGTATTGGTTCGATTGGAAGTTGCCTAATGCAATGAAGCCTGAAGAATTGGACATGAATGAAGTTTATGGACAGACCGTTAATAGAAAAGTTCCTCTTAATCTTGTGCCAAAACCCTACTACTCTTCTTGAGCTATCACGTTCTGCGGTGATTTTATCTTAATTTGGAATTTCGTTTTGTCTACTTTTTTTTTTTTTTTTTTTTGGTAAGATTAATATGATCAACGCTAGTTAGCTTGCTGCTACTTTGGATTTTTATATATAATAATCAACCATAATAAAATTAAGAGTGTTAAAAACTACTTTTGATGCATTTTATTTTGTTATTTGCTGCTATCTACAAGCTGTTTTATGTGAACAATTGGATCCAATTTTTGAATCATGATATTGCTATTAAATAGTCGTAAGATTAAGAGATTGAATGTGAAGATCTTATTTCGATGTTGTCCTCCTCCTTTATTATTATTATTATTATTATTTTTCGGTAATAACGGTAAATAACTTGTTTGGCGTCAGTCTTGTATTTTCTGCTTCATTTTCGTATAATATTAATTTCTGATCTGAAAATTTGTTATTCATCAGTGATTCAATTGCCCGCAGCCTGCCTGTCGGCTGTCGTATAATGAGCTGGGAGATTTTGACAAATGTCTTATTTTTTACGCACTATTTATCAATAATTTTTTTAGTGTTACATTTATAATTTTATAATAAAAACAAGAGAATATATTATTTGGGCATAAATTACTAAGAAATCATAAAAAATAATCATTTTATTTAGATGTTTAAAAATATAATCAATGTTTTTATTTATTAAAAATATAATCATCAAGTAGTTATAAATAACGAGGTTCATCAATGCATTGTACTTGAACTATGATTATTTTTTTTTTAATTTTTTGAATCATTAGCTAAAATTGAAAAAATATTTTTTAAAATAGCCTATTTAGCTACTTCGTCCTAAGCTATTAAATGACACTCAGAATATTCTTATAGCCAATTTCAGTAATTTATTTTCAAAAACTTTATTTTACTCTTACTAGACCAAACTAAAACTTTTTATATTACTTATATAGACTAAACTAAAACTTACATGTATGATTCTATGCTACAGATATCATATATAAAGTAGATATCAAAATATCAAATAATGCTTTTACAGTCAAACAAAAGAACATCCATATACACTAATCGTCTAACCAAAAAAAAAAAAAAACCAAAAGAATGGCAAATTTCAATATAGATCTAAATTACAAATGGGAAAAACATCAAAATCTCTTGATTTATAAGTCGATGCACAATTATATCAAATAGTTTTCTAGTAAAATAAAACGATATTTATACACAAAGACAATTAAGCAAAAAAAAAAAAAAAACATACACACACAAGAGAAATTCAATGTAGATGAAAATTATAAAATAAACAAATTTAGTTTACCCCAATCTTCTTGATTGACCATTGGATTGAAGGATTGCTTTCACTTAAAATTGTCTTGTGTTTATCGTAAGAGTTCAAAATTTTGTGCATTAGTGTTTTTTTTTTTTTTTGAGGTTAAAGAGAGATTTTAAGGGGTGTGTGGTTTCCTTTTTTTTTTTTTTTTTAATTGAATGTAATATTTAATCTCATAATGTCTATTTTAGTCTTTATATATAAGGATATTGTAGTAATATCAAATTTTAAGTTAAATGGGTGTTTTAAGAGAGAAAAGATGTGTGTAAAACTGTAAATAAAACCACTCTATATTATCATACCTTATCTAAAGTTCTAATTTAGTGTCTTGAAATAATGTCTCCACTATAGAACCTATGGGAATTTATTCAAAGAATTAAATGAGACTAATTTTTAGTGATATAGCTTAAGGGTTACATATCACTATCACTACAACAAATACTACTTTCGGCAACGACCTTTGTGGCGACGACATTACATCGTCGTCGTTGATATATCAACAGCGACGGCATGCTGTCGCTAATAGTCAATGCCAACGACTGTTTACTTTTTGCATGCCAAAACACAACTGCGACGACATGTCATCGCCGTTGCTTTTGGCGGAAAATTTTGGAGGCAAAATGTTTTGGGGGGAAAACACAATGGCGACGACAAGTCATCGTCGCCGATAATATGTTTTCGCTGATGAATAATAGCAACTACATGTCGTCGCCTTAGCTTTTGACGGCAACATCTGGAGAGAAAATGTTTTTGGGGAAAATTTTTGGCAGCAAATTGTGGAGGAAAAATTTTTGGGGGAAAAACGCAACGGCGACGACATGTCGTCGTTGTTTTTTTATTTTTATTTTTTGAAAAAATTGAGCCAAATTTTTTTTTGGGGGAAAAACGCATCGGCAACGATGATTTTTACGTCGGTGATGACATGTTTGTCTATAAATGTTAGACTTATTAGAACATAAATTATCATTTTGAAAAAAAAAAGGGACATACCTCAAAATTTTCCTTTTAAAAAATTCAAGGCCTATGGCCCCACAAATCTCACGTACGTAGATAAGTTTGTCAATGAATCCATGCTTCTAATTCTATTCGTCTGATTAAAATAATTAAGCCTCATGCCAATATAATTCTCGACTTATCAACTACAGTACAATAATTTATACACTAATTAATTTAATTATGGCATTAAATTTAAGCATGCTCAAATAATCTTAGAATATCATAAACCATAATTAAAAAAATTGTAGCAGTTGATAAAATGACAAATATTAGGTAATTCATATGTCGCTATGTCCGTATATAAAACTCGTGAAAATAGAGGAGACTGATTAATTCGTATGACGAAATACCAAATATAATATTTCTCTCAATCTATATATAATATAACTTATGTAGGTTCTGACGGAAATAGGTTTATGACCAATTATCACTCGTACTTCAAGCTGAGCACAGTCTTGAAAAATTATGAGACAATATCAGAATTTAAACACAATAATAATAATAAAGAGTTTTTTGCACTAGTGCTCCCTAAATTATACGAGGTGTGGCAAGTTGTCCCATCAATTTTAATTTGTGGCATTTTGCACCTTAAATTTGAAATTATTAGCAAATCACTATAAAATGATAACGCGAGTTAAATTTTTAACAGCAACAAACTCTCATGTGATGTGACGTGTCACATGATTTTTATGAGGGCGTTCATGGAATTTTAAAAAATCTCAAAGAAATACTCCATTGATGAAAAACAAAATTTATATTGTTCTTGAAACAAAAAAAAAAAAAAAAGAAAAAGAAAAAAAAAAGAAAAGATGTTCTATTTATGATCATCTATCTACTCAATCATCTCTCTCCCTTGTCCTTTGTTACAGTACACCTGAAAATGAATATAAAGAAACAAAAGAAAACATTTATGCATTTTTTTCCCCTTCAAACACACTTATTAATTCGTAAAGCATTCTTTCAGAAATCAAGAACGTTTCAACTTTTTTTTTTTCCACAATCAAGCAATCTTAATCATTTTCTTGGTCCATTTGGCCATGTGTTAATGACAAAGAAAAAAAAAAATCTCATTCCAAAACCCCATGGTTTCCAACTTCGAGCATCCCAGTCCGACTTGGTTGATTTGGGCAATGAGAGCTTTCACGTACGGTGCCCAATCCTTGCCCCAGACTGTGAAGCCTATCCACGCCCTTGGTTGGCTCGTTGTGCTTCAGTTACAACTTCGTCGAGTGGGCCCAGGCAGCCAAAAGCATCTCCGTCCACGATGCTCTGTGTGAAGCGAGAGATTTGGAGTTTCAGATTTTGTGATGCTCTCAGTTTCTAAATTCTTGTGTGTATTATTGTTATTTTGTTCAAATAAGAAAAGAACTCATAAACAAACATGACCTTTGTTGATGACAATTTTGAGGAATGTTAAGAAATTTTGGACTGCAACTTTTTTCTTCCGTACATAGAAAAGAAAGAGAAATAAAGTGGGGAAGATGAACATAGAAAGAAAAAATAAAAAGTACCACAAATGACGAAAATACTTTTTAGTAAATCACATGGATTCACGTGAGAGTGTATTTCCGTTCAATTTTTAACTGGCGTTATCAATTTGCAGTGATTTGTCAACAATTTCAAATTCAAGGTGCAAAATGACATAAAATAAAAATAAGGGGGCAAGTTGTCACATTCCGTATAATTCAAAGGACACCGGTGCAAGTAACCGTGTTATACTTGTTTATTTCGTTCAATTTTTGTAATTTTATTTATTTCACAGTCATATATATAATTTAAATAAATTTAAAAAAATCCACATGCCTATGTACACGTATATATGACATGTACGTGTGACGGGGCATATATCTTATAGAGTCAGTTAGATAAATAATCATTTTAGATTGTGTGTTTTAAAAAAATAATCACAGTTTCAAAATATTTAAAAACTAACCATAACACATGTAATAAATTTATGATAATAACAAAATTATAAATAAAAATTATTGTAAGAAAATTTATGACACGTGCAAGAAATATTTGAAAGAACTAGGTTTTAAATTTTTTGAAACTGTACTTATTTTTTAAAATTATTTTCTAAAAAGTGACTTTTTTAAAATTTCCTATCTTATATCACCGCCATGCATGTGCGACATGTAATAAAAATGTTATTTATTTAGTTTTTAAGGACTCGAGGAAATAATTGGAATTAAAATAATAATTTACGTTGGTAACTTGGTAAGGTACTAAGGTTATGTTCATTTTTTTAATGGGCGGCCAAAAGTCTTGTTTAATTAATATAACCATTTTTTTTCTTTTATATATATGAAAAGGTATCTTGAATAATTCAATTCTTTAGTGATTGGAGTTGATGATCTTTTGGCTAATTTATTTATAGGCTAAAATTTTTAAAATACAGCACCGAAAAGAACTAATCCAAAGTGGCTCTATGTATGGGTGGAGTAGGAAATATTAAAAGTTTATATAACAATTAAAATAAGAGTGAAATAGGTAAATATTCAAAATTTATATAACAATTAATATAAATACTCAATGTTTCAAAATAATTGAGCAATTAGCCAAATCATCAATTATTTGCACGTATTTTTGGTAATTCAGTCAATTATCACTATGTAAGTAATTGAATTACTTGAGTATTTTGTTATATTTTTCAAAAGATTGTGTATTTATTTAAATTAGAAGTCAAAATTTGAGTATACACTATAACTTCTCTAAAAAATAATGGGAGAATTTCAAAACAAAATCATTCTTGATGCTACTTAATAATTTTATGCCCCAAGTGTTGTGCTCTTTTTATTTTTATATTATATTTTTAGTATAATTTTTTTGGTATAAATTAAAAGTGCAACACACATAGTATATAGATTATCATTGTGCTAAGAATGAGCCATTCCTTAAAATCTCTCAAAAATAAATACCCAATATTTTTGAGTAATCAGCCAATTCATAAATTATTTGCACATATTTTCGGTAATTCAGTCAGCTACCACTAATTATTATTATGTAAGCAATTTAATCACTTGAGTATTTTGTATATATTTTTTTTTAAAAATCAGGTATTTATTTAAAGAGTTTTTTAGGTATTTAACCAAACTTTTGGGTAATTTTTTTAGGATTTAGCCATAGTTTTACGAAATTAGGAATTTAGCCATAACATGTAACATTTTTTGTAACATGTAACATATATACGTGTAAAACATATAACATTAAATATAACGTGTTATGGCTAAATCCCTAATTTCGTGAAACTATAGCTAAATCCTTCGACCTTTACCTTTAAAATGATTAATTGCTTAGCTGACCCTTATTTAAATTAAGTATTACTACAATTTCTCTAAATTTTATGCATCTCATATCCACAAAATAGTTATCCACATCCACTTTGTCCATTTTTTTCCCCTGAAATAACACAGAAAACCTTTGACATAAAGCACTCCTATAAGAACGTTAGAAACTGAAGCTGATTTTCTCAAACAGAAATAACAAACTAAAACCATTAAAATGGCTCTCTGGTACTTCCAAGACCTACACTTGATCTAACGCGGACAAACGAAAATGCCCTTTATGTCTTTCGTTCTGAAGCTTCAACATTGCCAGATTTTCCCAAATTACAAATTTGCACAGTCAACGCTGAGCGGAATGGTGTGGGTGTTCCAATCGCAGTCCTCTCGAGTATCGCTTGATGACTATCGAGCCTGCGATGAAGAAGATTGAGAAAAACAACACCTTGGTTTTCATCGTCAAACATCCATATACCGACAAGAGGAAGATCAAGGATATATTATAATAAAACTTGTTATGATATGTAAAAAATTTGTTATAATTTGTTACGGACGGAAGGTAACAACACCTTAGAGCAAAAAAAATCAATACTTAAAAAGGACTAAAATATAATTAAAAAAATAGTTAATAATTTAAAAATGTTTTTAAAAAATAATCGCTAATTTTCTCTTTATTTTAATTCACACTCGTATATATATATATATATATATATATATATATGAGAAATTATAGTAAATATCTAATTTGTAATACGTAAATTTTAATAGGGTCAGTTAGGTAAATAGTCATTTTAGATTGTGTGTTATTAAAAAATAGTCACAGTTTAAAAAAATTTAAAAACTAGCCATAAAAGTGTAAGAAATTTCTTATAATAACAAAAATACACATAAAAAACTGTAAGAAATTTCTGACACTAAGCAAAAATTTTGTAAAAAATTTCTTACATGGCTAGTTTTTAAAATTTTTGAAACTGTGACTATTTTTTAAAATTATTTTGTAAACAGTAGATATTTTCTTAAAATTTCCATTTAAATAAGTACCATATCATTTGAAAAATATAACAAAATACCCAAGCATTCAATTACTATAGTTTGAAGTAATTAACTTAGTGACAAAAACAGGTGTAATTAATTAATAAATTGACTAGTTACTCAATTACTTAAAAAATTTATGTATTTATTTTTATTATTATGTAAATTTTGGATATTTTTCTACTTTATCTTTTGATCATATAAATTAAAAAAATCCACACTCGCCTTCAACAATAGTGTACACGTATATATGACATGTACGTGGGACATAGGCATATATCTTATTACTTATATCACCGCCATGCATGTGTGACATATAAAATATTATTTATTTATTTTTTAATGACTCGAGGAAATAATTGGAACTAAAATAATAATAATATTACGTTATTAAGGATTTGTTCATTTTTTTTGTAATGTTTTTAATGGGTGGCCAAAGGTTTGTTCAATCAACAACATAACCATTTTCTTTTCTCATATATGAAAAGGTATCATAAATAATTCAATTTTTAGTTATTGGAGTTGATGATTTTGTTTGGTTAATTTATCAATTATAGGCTAAAATGTTTAAAATATAGAACCAAAAATAACTAAACTCCAAAGTGCCTCCACAAAATAGTTAATTAGTTATCTACATCATACTTTGTCCACTTTTTTGTCTGATATAACACAGAAAACGTTTAACATAAAGCACTCCTATAAGAACGTTAGAAACTGAAGCTCATTTTCTCAAAGAGTAATCACAGAGAAATAACAAACTAAAACCATTAAAATGGCCCTCTGGTACTTCCAAGACCTACACTTAACCAAAACCAACCACTTATTCCTTGTAATCTCTCTTTTCTTTCTTTCTCTTGTTCTATTGTTCATACGCAACACAATAAAGTCACGTGCCAAGTCCAACTTCCCACCGTCGCCGCCGCTGCTTCCGATCATCGGAAACCTCCACCAGCTCGGCACATTCCCGCACCGCTCCCTCGCAGCGCTGTCGGACAAGTACGGCCCTCTGATGCTCCTCCACTTGGGCCAGTCTCCGACCCTCGTCGTCTCTTCTTCGGAGATGCTCAAAGAGATCACGAAGAATCACGACATAGCCTTCTCCGATCGGCCCCAGACGACCGCCACCAACATCTTATTCTACGGCTCCGAAGACGTCGGGTTTGCGCCTTACGGCGAGTACTGGAGGCAAGCTCGGAAGCTCATTGTTCTCGAGATTCTGAGCCTCAAAAGAGTGCAAGAGTTTCAGTTCGTGAGGGACGAGGAGGTTGCGCGGTTGGTCGATAAGGCGCGAAAGGTTTCGCTCTCCGGGGAGAGCCTAGACCTAAGCCAGATGTTGATCGGGACGTCGAACAACATCGCGTCGAGGTGTATTCTCGGGCAGAGATTCGAGGAAGAGACCGGTCGGAGCATGTTCGGAGAACTGTCTAGGACGTTGATGCGGCAGCTAGTGGCCTTCAGTGTGGCGGATTTCTTCCCTTCGTTGCGATGGATCGATGTCGCGAGAGGGTTTATAGCGAGACTGAATGCGATTTCTCGGGAATTCAACAGCTTTTTTGACAAGGTGATCGAAGAACATAAGCGTCGTGATGTTGGCGGATCTGATGGTAAGGACTTTTTGGATATTCTCCTTAGGCTTCAGAGGGATGGTATGCTTGACTTTGATCTCTCTCCAGACAGACTCAAAGCAATACTAACGGTTGGTCTTAATTTCTCTTATCTTACTATAAACATTAATAGAAATTTCATCACATGTTTGGACTAATAAGAGCTTGTTAATTTGACATTGTGGTTTAGAAGAATCAGCAGACTTCTTGTGCCCAGAAACTGCTTTTGAGAATATAATTTCCAATGATATTTCAGAAACATAACAGTTTCTTTTTTAGTTTCGAAAGGGCATGCACTTTTTAGGATTGGTAATTTTCCCTTCCTAAGATGTAAAAGTTTCATCAAAATAGTTTCTTCTGCGCTTGTAGGACCTGTTTGTGGGCGCGAGTGACACTACTTCTACAAGCTTGGAATGGTTAATGGCAGAGCTCATAAAAAATCCGAGAGTGATGAAGAGGGCTCAAGAAGAAGTCCGAAGAGTTGTAGGAAATAAGAAAAAGATTTCTATGGACGACATCAATGGGATGGACTACTTGAAATGTGTCATCAAAGAAAATCTGAGACTACACCCTCCACTTCCTCTTTTAGTTGCTCGAAAGACTTCGGCGAGCGTCGAGGTTGGAGGCTACAAAGTCCCCGCGAACGCGAATGTGTTCATCAACGCGTGGAAGATTCATCGGAGCTCGAGTTTATGGGACAGACCCGAGGAGTTTCTTCCGGAGAGGTTTCAGAATAATCCTCTTGATTTCAAATTAGGCCAAGATTTCGATTTCGTTCCGTTTGGTTCTGGAAGAAGGGGATGTCCCGGGTTGTTGTTTGGAATAGCTACCATTGAATTCGTGATTGCAAATCTTCTCTACTGGTTTGACTGGAAGTTGGCTAGTGATGCTGGGTTGCCTGAAGACTTGGACATGAGTGAAGTTAATGGCCTCACTGTTCAGAAGAAAGTTCCTCTAAATCTTGTTCCAATATTCCACTCCCCAGCTTGAATATCTATGTTTGATGTAAAATTTCCTTGCTTAATTAATAAAGTATTGACTTCTAAGACAATCTTCAATACAAATACTAGCGTCAATGTTAAATTTGGTATTTAAGAAGGTAAAAATACTATATATGACATTTGATAACCCAGTGCATAAATGCTATTTCAAATGTAATTTTGTTGTTTTATTATTTTTTGTAGTAAAAACTAATTAAAAGTAGTTAATGTTAGTTAATAGTAGAAAAGACTACACATAGTCATTATGACTTATTGGTAAGAAGAAACTTTTTCGAATATAAAATTAATTTTTAATTAAATGTCCAAAAATTGATCAATTAATATTTTACTTCACATCCTAATTTTTTTAGCATTTTGTATATTTTGTATATTCAAATGACGTCAGCTGACGTCGTGCTCTACGATTGTCAGGACATAGGGTTTGCGCAGTACGGCGAGTACTGGAGACAAGCGCGGAAGGTTTGCGTCTTGGAGGTTCTGAGCGTCAAGAGAGTGCAGGAATTTCAGTTCGTTAGGGACGAAGAGGCGGCTGCCTTGGTTGGCAAGATTCGGAAGGCTCGCTATTCCAACCAGGACGGTTTGGTGAATCTGAGCCAGATGTTGATCACGGCGTCTAATAACATACTGTCTAGATGCATTCTCGGGAGGAACTTTGTGGAAGTGGAGGGCCCGAGTTCGAGGCCTTTAGCGTCGGAGACTACTTCCCTTGTTTGAGATGGGTGGACCGCCTCATGGGCCGCATGGGACAGTTGAGAAGAGTGTTCAAAGAATTGGACTGTTTCTACGACGAGGTGTTGGAAGAACACAAGGTGGTATTAGAAGTCGGGGGGGGGGATGGCTCTGGATCTGGCACGAAAGACTTTGCGGATATCCTCCTCGATCTTCAAAAGCGTGGCATGCTCGACTTCAAGCTAACTTCAGAGGACGTGAAAGCAATCATAATGGTCTAAAAAATCACCAATTTTTCAAAAGATATATATTTTTTTTTGTAACTTTTCGGAGTTGTATTACTTTTCATTAACTTTCTTATTGTTGCAGGACTTGTTTGTGGGTGGAAGTGACACTACTTCGTCGACGATGGAATGGGCAATGGCCGAGCTTTTAAGAAGCCCTCGGGCCATGAAGAAAGTCCAGGAAGAAATTCGGAGAGTGGTGGGTGACAAATCCAAAATCGAAGTGGACGATATCAACCAAATGGAGTACTTGAAATGTGTGATCAAAGAGACTCTGAGGCTACACCCGCCGGCTCCTCTTTTGGTCCCTCGCGAAACCACCGCGAACATCGAGCTGGGAGGCTTTCGCATTCCCGAGAAGACAAGAGTGTTCATCAACGCGTGGGCGGTCCAGAGGGACCCGAAAGTGTGGGACGAGGCGGAGGAGTTTGTCCCGGAGAGATTCGAAAAGAGCTCTATCAATTTCAAAGGACAAGACTTCGAGCTGATTCCGTTCGGTTCAGGATGGAGAGGGTGCTCGGGAGTGATGTTTGCGGTAGCTAGTACTGAGTAGCTGATAGCAAACGTTCTGTATTGGTTCGATTGGAAGTTGCCTAATGCAATGAAGCCTGAAGAATTGGACATGAATGAAGTTTATGGACAGACCGTTAATAGAAACATTCCTCTTAATGTTGTGCCAAAACCCTACTACTCTTCTTGAGCTATCACGTTCTGTGGTGATTTTATCTTAATTTGGAATTTCGTTTTGTCTACTTTTTTTTTTTTTTGGGTAAGATTAATATGATCAACGCTAGTTAGCTTGCTACTTTGGATTTTTATATATAATATTCAACCATCAAATTAAGAGTGTTAAAAACTACTTTTGACGCATTCTATTTTGTTATTTGCTGCTATCTACAAGCTGTTTTATGTGAACAATTGGATCCAATTTTTGAATCATGATATTGCTATTAAATAGTCGTAAGATTAAGAGATTGAATGTGAAGATCTTATTTCGATGTCCTCCTTTTTTATTTTTCGGTAATAACGGTAAATAACTTGTTTGGTCAGGCTTGTATTTTCTGCTTCATTTCGTATAACTATTTTGTTTAGGTGTTTAAAGATATGGTCAATGTTTTTATTCATTAAGAATATAGTCATCAAATAGTTATAGATAATGAGATTCATTATTGCATCTTGTACTTGAACCATGACAATTTTATTAATTTTTTAAATCATTAGCTAAATTGAAAAGTATTTTTTAAAATGGTCTATTAGCTAATTTGTCTCAAGTTAAATGAAATTTAAAATATTCTTTTTTGCAATTCCCTCTGTCATGTATGACATAGACATAGAGGTGTTTATAAAAATAATAATGGATAATATTTAATCTTATGTCATATTTTATATTCAAGTTTGTAACCTACGTCACTATTGCTTGTTATGCCACTTTTTTTTTATCACAAAATTACTATGTTGCCCCATTTTTTTTTTATCTTCTTAATAATATTATAATATATATTTTAAGGTAGTACGTTTTTAATGTCATTTAATAATATATGCCTAAAAGTAAGTAATTAAAAGAAATAGGTTATATATCCTAGTACTGAAATGGGTGTGGACACAACTAATTTCATTAAAATGAAAGTATTCCTTTGCATAGAAAGCCATGAAACCGTTGTATTAATTATTATGGGATATAAAACCTTGACGTTTAATTTGTAAGCAGGGTTTTTGATTTGGCAAAGGTTGCCTTCATACCAAACTAACTAAGCCATAAATGGCATGCAGTACGTCCTCGATTCAAGTAGTTATTGGATAAATATGTTCTTCCGACTGCATTAAACACATTTTTTTTAGGGGAGATTTCGATGAATGTGCCTTTTTAGACTGATTGATAATCTGTATTCTGTTTGCATTGAACTTTAAATTTGTATTTCTATTTTTACATTACAAACATTAAGTAGAATTCAAGATATATATAGCACATCATTGAGGGTATATATTATTAATAAACACTTAA
Source organism: Boehmeria nivea var. tenacissima (assembly GCA_018132145.1). NCBI lineage: Eukaryota > Viridiplantae > Streptophyta > Magnoliopsida > Rosales > Urticaceae > Boehmeria > Boehmeria nivea. The sequence goes on from CM030882.1 coordinate 10,031,980, forward strand.
AATAGCCTATTTTTGCAATTTATTTTGTTTTAATCTTCTTATTTTACTTTTAGTGTCAACAGAATAGTGTATTGGTCCTCATTAGTCTCTACCAGAGGATTTTTTGAGGAATGTACTTTTTCCGACACATTAATAATTGCATAATACTTTTAATTTATGCTCATATTTTTACACTATATGTAAGAACCGTTTTGTTAGCAGGTGTTCTCAGTCGGTGTTGCAACACTGACAGGGAACACTAGATGAAACTAAAACCGAGATGGACTAAATAATGAGTGAACAGTAACAAAAAAAATACAGCGGATAAATTAAATGGCACAAGGAATTGGTTACGCAGTTCGGCTTCGCCTACATCTGCGGGGCCACGCCCAGATGAAAAGATCCACTAGCAAATCAAGAAACGAGAACACCTCGGACAATTATAAGATTTTGACTCCCTCTCAATCTTTAACTCCGACCTCCCGTGACTCCTAGTGATCTACCCGATAAGCTCCCCTTGTCTTACAATAATCCCGGACGAGATCCCCTCGCCTTACAAGTCACACATCCCGTGTAGACTCTCACCAATTTCCTTTACAAAATTCACTCAACACTCAAACCCAAGGTGTCGCAACACCATGGGAGAACACCTCATACGAGTGTATATAAAACCCAAGAACACAAACCCAGATTTTGTGTTCAACTCTCTCTCACAAGAACTCACGATGATGGTCTGCAAAGAATTCATCTTGCTTCACCAATTTAAAGTCACCAAATAGGAGAGGATGCTCTCCAAGGCAAGAACCAAAACCTTCCATAATGAGTCAAAGAATATTACCCATTAATTGCATGATAATGCACCGTAAAGACCAAGACCTTAGCTGGACAATCTTCACCAAAGATAGCATGTGAATATTCTGAATAAAGGCACACGAAATTAACAAAATCACCACAAGATAATCGAGCAATCAATGTGTGAGAAGACTTGCCAAATATAGGTCGGGTGTATAGGTCGGGTGTTGCAACACCCGAGCACCAGAATATACAGCAATTAATGTGAATCCAGACTTGCCAAATATACTAGGTTCATTTGGCAAATGTTGATTCCGAAAATCACAACTTTCCAACTATAGAAAATTCGACTATCTCATCCAAATAAATCAGAAATCTTGATATAAATGGATAGTCTTGATATTTGATGGAAGAAATAAATCATACTAAATTCTTCTGATGTCAAAATGATACTTGCCAAACAAATCAAGTGTTGCAATTCCTGAAGGAACATATAGAAGAACACTTCTGATAACACCTATCTTCAGAATCTTCAAAGCCAAAATATTATAAACTGAGAAGCCATATTAGAATATGTTTTGCCAAAAATACATGCCAACACAAAAATACACTAACAATCTCCCCCTTTGGCATTTTTTGGCAAAACCCAACAAACTAGTATTCACTCCCCCTTTTTGCCAAGAAAAGGTAAAGCAATATCAAGAACGATGGAATTCTCCCCCTTTCTGCCGGCTTGTTGTTTGATTCTTCAGCTCCCCCTGAAACATCAACTTGACCAGCTGAAGTGTCACCACAGAGGTCTAACTCCCCCTGCATATCAGCTACGTGCTTTCCACGAAAAATCTTCTCTTGAATGTTGATATCTTCCACATCTTTCAAAGAACTTCTTGCCATATTACACTTGCTTTCAGATTTCTTCACCCATTCCTGCTTCACTGGCTTGCCAGGTGGCAATCTCTCTTGACTCGCTCTTCTCAAATCTGCAAAGAATTGAAAACATCGTGGCCTGATATGGCCTCGTTTGTTACAATAATGACAGGTTGGAATCCATTTCCTTCTTCTTATTCTGCCTGGTGTTCCAGCAGGTGTTGCAACATTTGCTTTCCCAGAATTTACAACAGTAGGAGTTCTAATGGGTGTTCCAGCAGCTCTTTTGCCTTTCATATCTTCTTCTACATTGACTCCGGATGAAGTTCCTTTAACAAAAATCGTTTGTCCACTTCCTGTCTGTCCGGTGTACCCAAGGCCAAAATGCTCCTTCTCTGTTTTTCCTGTAGACAAAATTTCATCCAATTTAGAAGAGCCAGAGTTTAGCATTTTTACCAGCTTCTTCATTTTCTCCAGTTCTGCCTTGAGTGTTGCAACACTGCCCTGACTTTCTATAAGTTTTGACTCCAACTCTGAATTTATCTTTTCCAGATTGTTCTTCTCAATGTTTGATTGTTGAATTTGGGCAGTCTTTCTTTCACAAATCTTTGTAAGCTCTATCCACTTAGTATGAATCAATCGGTAGGCTTCAATCAGGTTCTCTTCAGTCAAATCTTCATCATCACTGCTTTCGTAGACAGGTGTTGCAACATCTTTAGTAACACTAGCAGTATTCTTAGACGAACTTGCACCACCTTCTTCAGCAACACCATCAGATCTGGAAGCAAAAGCAACAAGATTAGTGTCATCCTCCTTACTACAATCTGAATCTTCATCGCTCCATGTTGCGTTTAGCGACTTGTTTTTCTTCTTTAGCGTGTTTGCACATTCAGCCTGTATATGGCCGAAACCTTCACATTCTCGGCATTGAATCCCTTTGTTCTTGACATTAGACTCCAAGCTATTACCCATATTGGATCTATATCTTGAACCTGCATTAAAATTTTCAGCATTCGCGGAGGTGTTCTTTCTGGGTGTTGGAACACTGGTTGAACCTCCACTCAGATTTCCACTTCTTGAACCGCTTCTGTTGATTCTGTTCAATCTCTTAATGATCTTAGAAATTGATTCAGCAAGATCATCATCATAATCATCACATAGAGCTTCTGTTTGTCCCTCCTGATTCCCAGCTTGAAAAGCGATTCCTTTAGACTTCTTATCGCCTTTTTCTTCATCGAGGTTCATCTCAAAAGTTCGAAGAGATCCTATCAACTCCTCGAGTTTCATTTTCCGGACGTCCTTTGCTTCTTCGATCGCTGTAACTTTGTAAGCAAACCTCTTAGGAAGAGATCTGAGTGTCTTTCTAACGAGCTTTTCATCTGAGAACTTTTCTCCAAGAGCAAAGGCCTCGTTGGCAATATCACACAGTCTAGCGTTGAACTCGATAATAGATTCTTCTTCTCCCATCCTGAGATTTTCAAAGCGAGTAGTAAGAATCTGAAGTCTAGACAATCTTACAGCATCTGTACCTTCATGAGCAGTCTGGAGGATCTCCCATGCTTCTTTCGCCGACTCACATGTTGAGATGAGTTTGAATTGAATAGCATCAACAGCGTTGAAAATGACGTTTAAGGCTTTTGAATTGCTATTCGCTAGCCTATCTTCACATGCAGTCCATTCTACTTCTGGTTTCTTACTGATTCTCCATTGTCGTCGTTCTTTATAGGTTGATCCCAGCCAGTAAGAATAGCCCTCCACGCTTTCTCGTCCATAGACTTGATAAAAGCCTTCATACGAGCCTTCCAGTAAGCGTAATTACTTTCGTCAAGCAAGGGCGGACGTTGCACGGAGCCTCCTTCTCTAAGAAATTCCATCTCGTCAAAACGGATCTGAAAAACTACGGATCTCGCTTAAAGCACAAGCGACCCGCTCTGATACCAATTGTAAGAACCGTTTTGTTAGCAGGTGTTCTCAGTCGGTATTGCAACACTAACAGGGAACACTAGATGAAACTAAAACCGAGATGGACTAAATAATGAGTGAACAGTAACAAAAAAAAATGCAGCGGATAAATTAAATGGCACAAGGAATTGGTTACGCAGTTCGGCTTCGCCTACATCTGCGGGGCCACGCCCAGATAAAAAGATCCACTAGCAAATCAAGAAACGAGAACACCTCGGACAATTACAAGATTTCGACTCCCTCTCAATCTTTAACTCCGACCTCCCGTGACTCCTAGTGATCTACCCGACAAGCTCCCCTTGTCTTACAATAATCCCGGACGAGATCTCCTCGCCTTACAAGTCACACATCCCGTGTAGACTCTCACCAATTTCCTTTACAAAATTCACTCAACACTCAAACCCAAGGTGTCGCAACACCATGGGAGAACACCTCATACGAGTGTATATAAAACCCAAGAACACAAACCCAGATTTTGTGTTCAACTCTCTCTCACAAGAACTCACGATGATGGTCTGCAAAGAATTCATCTTGCTTCACCAATTTAAAGTCACCAAATAGGAGAGGATGCTCTCCAAGGCAAGAACCAAAACCTTCCATAATGAGTCAAAGAATATTACCCATTAATTGCATGATAATGCACCATAAAGACCAAGACCTTAGCTGGACAATCTTCACCAAAGATAGCATGTGAATATTCTGAATAAAGGCACACGAAGTCAACAAAATCACCACAAGATAATCGAGCAATCAATGTGTGAGAAGACTTGCCAAATATAGGTCGGGTGTATAGGTCGGGTGTTGCAACACCCGAGCACCAGAATATACAGCAATTAATGTGAATCCAGACTTGCCAAATATACTAGGTTCATTTGGCAAAGGTTGATTCCGAAAATCACAACTTTCCAACTATAGAAAATTCGACTATCTCATCCAAATAAATCAGAAATCTTGATATAAATGGATAGTCTTGATATTTGATGGAAGAAATAAATCATACTAAATTCTTCTGATGTCAAAATGATACTTGCCAAACAAATCCAGTGTTGCAATTCCTGAAGGAACATATAGAAGAACACTTCTGATAACACCTATCTTCAGAATCTTCAAAGCCAAAATATTATAAACTGAGAAGCCATATTAGAATATGTTTTGCCAAAAATACATGCCAACACAAAAATACACTAACACTATATATACATGGACTATAAATCAAATAACCATACAAGCATAGATCTTTACGTGTCACTTAAAATGACATTTTTTTTTTGCAATTCTCAAAAATAAAAAATAAAGAACTTATCGGATTCCATGCAAGAATTTTAGTAATATATTATTACTACCTTATATAAAGTTCTAATTTCGTATCCTGAAATAAAGTCTCCGTTGATACTAAACTTCGTATCAAATAAACGTGTAAAATAACGTGAAATATAAAGACAAAGAATGATAACAAAAACTTGAGAATAATTGTATATCTCAGAATATTATTGATCAGATGTATTTTTCATAAACATTAGCTATATATAACTATACAATATTACGTATAGAATATTCTCATTAAAGTCATACGAATCTATTTTCGGTAACTTCGCTTACTTCATGATTAATTGGCCAAAAATGGGTGAGAATGATGCCCGTAACATATTCGGGATTTGAGAGCATTGACTGAGCGAAAAATAGTTGCGAAACCGGTCGCCTGCCAAGCGGCCATCTTAGTGCCGGATGACTAGTAGTCGCCCTTTGGGAAGCCAGACGGTTGGCAATTTTCGAAGGTGGACCGGGCGACAATCAACGCTCGTGATGGGCCGGGCGGCTAGCAAGTGCCCGTTGACGGGATGAGCGACTGATAGCTGCCCATGGAGGAGCCGGACGACTAGCAGCTGCCCAAGGGGTGGCCAGGTGGCTGGCAGCCGCCCAAGAGGTGGTCGGGTGGCTGGCAGCCGTCTATGAAGGAGCCGACGATTGGCAGCTGCCCAAGAGGTGGCCCCAGCCGCCCAAGGAGTGACCGGACGACTGGCAATCGTCCAAGGGGGAGCCGAGCGGCTGCCACAGCGGCGCCGAGTGCTGCCCGTGATGGTTGGACGTCGTCAGCCTTTCATGTCATGCGCCGCCTTCTCGAACCTCCGTTGTTGTTCTTTACTTGGGCTTTCCATCTGACCAACCCATCGTCAGTTCAGTGACTCAGAATGTTTGGGCCGTGTGTCTTGGGACAAATTTGGGCCCAACAGTCTCATCTATAGAACATAAAAGAACCTATAAGAATGTATTCAAAGAATTGAATGAGAGTAATTTTTAGTGACATAGCTTAAGGGTATCACTACGATATAGATTTGAGATAGAATATATAAGCTGACAAGAACTTATAGGGTGTCTGTGCAAAGCTTGTTGTAAGTTATTTTGCCTTTCAACCCATTGTGACAAGCAACAACAATGAAGTCCTACAAGAAGGTTATGATATAGAGGAGTATATTCAAGGAATGAAATAGCTCACATTACAATATCATAGAACATAATGGAACCATAATAAAAGCTAGGCCCAAAAAACAAAACAAAAAAAACAAAAAACAAAAGTTTTATAGATAAAGGTGACATTACACTCTGGCTGGTGGCTAGTAATCTAGCAAAATCCCTTTTGAAAAAGTAAATTCATGTGGAGCTTTATATTATTAGCTAGCTTTCTTTGTATTTTGTCAGTGACAATGACAGAGACATGACCAGACCCAACATCACTGTTCAACCATGAATGATATTTGGTGGATCTGATTTTTATTTTGTTTTTTTTGTTATTTTTCTTATTTTTGAAATTTTTATCTGAGTTTGGAGTGGTTTCAATTCAAGTTTTGGAATAATATGCACATGGGTCTAAAAATATCGTGGCAGAAAATACATGAGCCAGCGCAGCAATTTCTTGTTTGGTATTGGCAGTGGGAAGACATATTTTCTTTTGTCTGTTTGCAATGACCAATTGATCATTCCTCAACATCATGTAAAAGTACTAGTTAAAAATAGTTGAGGTTGTGCAAAATAGATGTTTTCTTAAGCTTTGAAATAATTAAAAGATTTGAGATATGCAATAATGTACGTTTATTTTCTTCAATCGGAAATACCTCCTAATCTTAGATAAAAGAAAGAATATCAGAGACTAGCTGAGTACAATATGGGTAGCAGAGTTATGTTATCATTAACATAGAGAGCCTTTGAGAAAGAAAAAAAAAAAAAAGAAAAAAAAGAGATAGTGTGTATGCAACATGTCGATCACTACTCTATAGAGTCAAGACAATCCTTCGCCGCACCCACACATTAACATACCTAATGAAATCACTAAGTATTTTGTTATAATTTTGAAAGATTAGGTAATTGTTTAAAGGGTGTATAAAAATAGTTTAGGAGTCAAAGTGTACAAAATCTATGTTACCCTATCTTTTAAAACTAAATTACGTGTTAACGTTGAGTATTTATTATAATTTTTCTTTTTAGTAATATTAAGTATTATTTATTATTTTTTTATTGGACTTCATAAGCCCAAAACCCAAGCTCAAACCGAACATAAAGTCCAAATCCCACCTTAAGTATAGCGCGGATTTTTAAGAGTTGAGTAAATTTGATCTCATGCAACATTTGATATATAAGTTTACCATCAATATCACTATTACATGTCATTCTATTTTATCTAGTAATATATTACTATGTTGCCACATTTCTCTCCTCTTGTCTTTTTCATTTGTGAAGAAAAGAAATGGTAATTCGGTTATTTACTATTAAAAAGTAGTATAGACCGCAAATATTTTTTTAAGGTGACATTTTCTAAACTAGTTGTCTAAAAGCTACATTTTTCAAAATTTCCCGAGTTTTGAACATAGAATTTAGTACTCCAAGCATAATCTGGTCCAGTCAGAATATAAAAAATCCCAAAAATTTGAACTCGAGTATGTTTGATTATTTTTTTCCGAGTTCGGGTTAGGCTCGGGCGACCCGAATTTACACCCAGCACGACAGATTTGTTTGGGGGTAAGTGGGGGCTAAAAAAAAAATCTATGTGTGTTTCTATGTGTGTTTATATATATATATATATATATATATATAAATGAAATAATAATTTTTTAGAAGGTAATATAGCTAATGTTTCAAAATTTTAAGAAAATAGCCAGTTATAAAATTTATTACCTTGATAAGACATTTATTACAGTAAATTTTATGTATGATTTTGTTATGATAAAAAATTTCTTACCTTGGTAATAAATTTTTTTATGAATATTTTTATTAAATTTTATAAAAAAAAATATGACTTATTTTCTTAGAATTTACAACTTCTAAAATGACAATTTATCTAACTGATATATACATATATATATATATAAATTATATGCTATAAAATTAATTGATTGCAATATTTAATAGGGAATTTTAAGAAAATAAATATAAAAAAAGCCACACTTTTGATCATTTCAGAAATTTCTTACACATGTAAGAAATTTCTTACAACAAATTTTATGTGTAATTTTTTTATTGTAAGAAGTTTTTTACATGTGTAAAAAAATTTTTAAGGCTAATTTTTTTTTTTGAGAAATTATATTAGTGAATACCTAATTTTTAAAACTTAATGTAAGTTATTACCCAATCTTTTAAAAAAAATATAACTAACTACCCAAGTAATTCAATTACTTACATAGTGATAAGTGGTCATAATTCACTTAGTTACCAAAAGCATGTGCAAGTAATTCACGAATTGACTAGAAACTCAATTACTTCAAAAGTTTGGGTATTTATTTTTATTGTTATATAAATTCTGGATATTTCCCTACTTCACCCTTTTTTTTAAACTCACACTATAGAAAATGACTATTTACTTAACTGACCCTACTTAATATTTATACGTAAACTGTAATTCTGAAAGTAGTTAGTTCTTTATTTGTTTCCCTAGGACAAAATTTAATTTTTGCGATTTGTTTTGACATCAATTAATTTACCTATTAAATTCTATTTGTATTCATTGCTTTCCTATTTCAATTTTAAAAATTCTTCTATTATACATAGATACATACATATATATATATATATATATATATATATTATTAGTGCATTTGATTGTTGACATGTATTTTCGGCAAAATATATTTTATTATGCCTTTTCAAATTATAATGGGACGTTATTTTGACGACAATGGTCAAATGTTCTTCTATGTGTCCTGAGTTGCTATATTGGATATGTTTGGTAAGTATATTTTTAGTATTAGTTGACTTGAAAGAATTTGATCTGATTTATTTCTTTCTTCAGTTCTCAAGGTTATCCATTTATATCAAGACTGTATTTGTATCAAGACTGTTGCTCTATTTGGATGAGATGGATATATTTTCTAAAGCTAGAAAGTGTTTGATTTTCGGTGATTTATTTGCCAAATGTATTTGAACGTATTTCTGGTTTATGAGGGAAAAGTGTTGCGACACCCTATTTATATTTGGCATGTTTGGATTCGTATTGATTGATATTGATCGTATGTGGTTGATATGGTTGACTTTGCACTTTTCAATCCACTAATGTATCTTGTATGTGAGGATATTCTAGCTATATTATTTGGTCTTAATGGTAGTTGACAAAGCTTTTATGAGGTGATATTCTTTCTTATGAAAAGAAGTATTCATTGCATTCCCTCTTATTTCAAGCGTTGAATACATGAAGAAATGTGTGCAGAGAGTTATGTACAAAGAGCGTAAGTGCATTCACGTATTTTGAGTTTTTGAGAGCTTTCTGTTTATGTACTATGTTGTAAGTTCGTACACAATCTTGTGAGGTGTCTCTCAAAGTGTTATGACACTGTGAGTACGAGTGTGATCAAGTAAGCTTGTATAACGAGAATTGGTGAGAGTTTACACTAGATGTGTGACTTGTAAGACAAGTGGATCTCGTCAGGATTTGTTTGTAAGACAGGGGATCTCATCAAGGATAGATCACTAGGGGTGACAGGAGTGACGGCGGAAGAGAATAGGAGGGAGCCCATTCTTGTATAAATTCGCACTACAAGAAAAAAGGTCATCAGCGACCTAAATTTTTTGGTCGCTGATAATAATATCAGCGACCAAATTTTAGTCGCTGATATTATTTGGATTAATTTCATGTAGAAAAATATCGGCGACCACATTTGGTCGCTGATAATTAGTTATCAGCGACCAAAGTTGGTCGCTGAAAATGGTTTATGCGACCAAGTCTTGGCGCGATTATTTCCCCGCGTCTAAAATTTTATCGGCGACCAAATTTTGGTCGCTGAAATTTTTTTGAAGGATTTCCCGCCCAAATGAAATTTATCAGCGACCAAATTTGGTCGCCGATAAGAAATTGCAAATTGTTTACCGCCGAAATTATATATCGGCGACCAAATTTGGTCGTGGATAAAAGCGAATGAAACATTATCGGCGACCAACTTTGATCGCTGATAAAATTGGCCGAAAATTTCGCGCGTGCATATGAAAAAAAATCGGCGACCAAATTTGGTCGCTGATAGTAAAGAATCAGCGAGCATATTTTATTTTCAGCGACTAAAAATTTTGGTCGCCGTTATTGGGCCCCTTTTAAAAAATCCCTAGATCCACTCTTATTTCATCCTTCGTCTCCGCTGCGGCTTCGGTCTAGCTCGCTCCGCTCGCGCTTTGGTGTAGCTCGCTGGTTCGGCCCGCCGCCCTGTGATTGCCGTGGGCCGCCGCGGCCTCTCGCCGTCGGCCGCCGCCCCGTGCCGTCTAAAATGGTAAGTTTGTTTGTTTGTTTTTTTTTCTATTTTTTTATATTATTCATTTAAATTTATTATATTTACCGGCACCAGCTCCACTCCGCCCTAGCCCGCCGCCGGCGGTGAAATCTTGCCGCCCCGCCCCCCCTCCGGCTGTGCGCCGCCCCAGTCCGCCCCCCCCCCCCCCCCCCCCCCCCCCCCCCCCCCCTTCACGGTAAGTTGTGTTTTTTTTTTTTGGTTTTTGTTTTCGTTATTTGGATTTTATATTTTCTTCCTTGTTATTTGTTTTTCGCGCTTCGGTCTAGCTCGCTCGTTCGGGCCGCCGCCCTATGATCGCCGTGGGCCGCCGCGCCCTGTCGCCGTCGGCCGCCGCCCCGTGCCGCCTAAAATGGTAAGTTTGTTTTATTTTTTTTCTTTTTCTATTTTTTTATATTATTATTTTAAATTTATTATATTTGCCGGCGCCAGCTCCACTCCGCCCTAGCCCGCCGCCGACGGTGAGATCTTGCCGCCCCGCCCCCCCTCTGGCCGTGCGCCGCCCCGCCCCCCCTTAACGGTAAGTTGTTTTTTTTTTTTTTTTCGTTTTTGTTTTTTTTCTGTTTTAGTTTTTAATTTTTTTATGTTATATTGGGTTTTTTGTTTGGTCCTTTCTTCCCACTGCCACCCCTCAGCCCCGGCCCATATCCTCCCGTTTTTTGCTGCCAGTTGCCCGGTGCCCATTGCAAGTCGCCCGCCTCCTACCGCCGCCCCCTCTTCTGCCGGTAAATACTCACTGCTTAAGGTCTTGCATTTATGCCAAAAATGATATTGATAGAATATATATTAATATTTTAATTATTCGTGGATATTGTAGTTGATGTTCTTTTAGTGAATGTGATTTTTGTGAATGTTAGTGATTGTGTTGGTGTTTGTTTAGTGAAATCTGATTTTTGTGAAAAATTTGATTGTGTTGGTGTTTGTTTAGTGAATATGATTTTTGTGAATGTTAATGAGTGCATGTGGTTGTTGTTTGTTTACTCAATGTGGTTTTTGTGAAGGTTAGTGAGTGTGGTTGGTTTTTTTTTAGTCAATATGATTTTTGTGAAGGTTAGTGAGTGTGGTTGGTGTTTGTTTAGTGAATGTAATTTTTGTCATTTGTAATAATATATTAGGTTAGTGAGTGTGGTATTTTAGTGTCTTGTATGTGGTAAAATGTAATTTTTTTTTTGTTAATGAGTGTATGTTGGTACGCTTTAATATTCATTTGATAGTGGAGCTAAGTTTGATTAAAATGATCACATGAAGATGAGTAGATGCAACCTTTTAGAAGTCTTTGGTATAAATACGACACATTTACATGGAAAACGACACTTTTTTTTTTTTTGTGCCAGTTATGACCAAGTATAGAGAAAAACGAAAAACGACAATGTTTGTAGTAAAACGACACTGTTTGGTGAAAAACGACATTGTTTGGACAAAAACGACACTGTTTGGTAAAAACGACACTGTTTAGAGAGAAACGACATTGTTAAGTCAAAAACGATGTCGTTTGGTAAAAACGACACTGTTTGATTAAAAATGAATAAATATTTGTTTAACTAATTAAGGTATGATTAAATTAATAACTAATTAAGTATTTTTAGAAAAAGGAATAAAATTTGTAGCAAACTATTATTATAAGTAAACGAAGCCAAGACACGGTGCTAGGACCTTTGCCGCTTATCGTTTTCAGAAGGTATTGATATTTTTTGTACAATTATATGTATTAAATGAACATTATGTAGTTTTTAATTTAAAAAATATTTAAATATTGCAGAGGGACACGCATGGCCAACTTCAAAGTCCTATTGACAACTATCAAAAAAGGCACACGAATAAGGACAAGTGGACTACGGAGGTAGCGAAGACTCGATTCGTAAGTATTGTATTCAATATGTTGTCTTTTATACATGAATTTAGATTATGTTTTACGAAAACAAATCTCGCTAAACATCTTTAATTTGCTCGTGTTTTTATGCAGGAGAAGATGTCACAAACTCGACAGTCACATGCAACACAGGACCTGGCTAGCCGAAAGTCTGATAAGGAGATAATGTCTGAAGTTGTCAAGTCTGCAGGTCATCACATCACTGGCATCGGACCGACCCTTCGGAAGTCCGTGATTCACCAACGTGGCAGCTCATCTCAGCAGTCCTCTTCCGAGCAGCCGGCTTCGAAGACCGAACTTGACGTGCTGCATGCAGAAGTTGCAAGTATGAAGGCTGATTATGTGCACTTCTTTAGATATATGACAGAGCATTATCCACAGCCAGTTGAAGGTCGCCGAATCCCGTCACCACCGACTATGTCTACTTCAGCACTTCGACGAATTCCTCGGACCGCAGAAGTTAATAATGATGACGAGGACGAGGAAGAGGAAGAAGAGGATCAAGAGGATGCAAACTTAGGCGACTAGTCATTTGTCTATTATATTTATTATGGTATTTATGCACATTATATACTTATTAGTGACATATTTATGTTAATATTTCTCTTAATATACTACTTTGGATATGAACTGATATGATTATTATTTATGCATTTTCAACAGAATTACGTATTTTTAAATATACAAAACACATGAATTTTGTTTTGTTTTTTTTTTATTTTAAAAAAAATAACTGGGACTATCGGCGACTAAAATTTGGTCGCCGATAATAAGAAATATCGGCAACATCCGCGACCAAATTTGGTCGCTGATACTAACAATCAACGACCAAGTTTGGTCGTAGAAAAAGGAATCAGCGACCAATTTTGGTCGCGGATACTGATTATCGGCGACCAAATTTTGAAATTTTTGGTCGCCGATAATTTTTGAATTCAAAAAATAATAAAATTTCGGCAAAAAACAGCGACCAAATATGCGACCAAAATTTTGGTCGCCGATAAATAGCGACCAAAAATTTTGGTCGCCGATAATTATCGGCGACCAAGTATCAGCGACCGCCAATTTGGTCGCCGATAATTATCGGCGACCAAAAACAAATTTTCAGCGACCAAAATTTTGGTCGCTGATAATGCAATTTCTTGTATCGGGTGTTCTCGTTTGATTTTCTAGTGGATGTTGCCATGTAGACATAAGCAAAGTCTAACTGTGTTACCAATTTCCGTGTGCCATTTCCTTTATTTTTCGCATTTTTAATATTCTTATACCAAAAGATTAATAAAAATAAGAGTAATTTGCACTGGTGCCCCCTGAACTTCACGTGTTGTGACAAGTTGCCCCTTAAACTTTAATTTTTGGCACATTGCACCCTAAACTCAAAATTCTTGTCAAATTACTACAAATTGATAACTTCCGTTAATTTTTTAGACGGAAATTGACATGTGATCGACACATGACTAAATACTAAGGATTTTTTGGTCAAACTCAAAAAAATGTACTGACAAAACAAAAAAACTCCGACCCGAATGCGAATCCGAACAGCCATGGACGTACAGTCCCAGACTCGCCGCCACTCGACCTGTCACCGCCACCCCACCACTCCCATCACTGGCTTCTGCGCCTTCTGCCTCGCCGGCAACGACCGCCGGAGGGAGCGGGTTCATCGGGTTGACGCCCCGGCGGACTCGCAGCGCCGGAGTTCGTGCGACATCAGGGGCCGGAGGTCGTATGACATCAAGTCCGTCGCGTTCAAACAGGCCGATCAAATCAAGCCCTTCTCCTCCGACCTCATCGACGTCATTCCTCCGCAACTTTCTCACATCTCAATCTCATCCTCCTCCTCTGCCGCCGCCGCCGCGACATTTTGCGATGAACGGACTGGGCAAGGTCAGGTTGTCGCGAATTTGGGTGGTGCACTGGGGTTGAGGATTGGGCTTCGTGCGGATGTCGCAAGATTACGAAAAATCAGGTTTTCGGCGATCGAGATCGATGGCGAACAACTTGGGCGTGGTTGGGATGTCGTGCAAATCTGGGTGGGGTGCAAGGTTTGAGGATTGGCGAACGACCCCGTGACTCCGGACCCCGTGACTCCGCGACCCCCAGACGACTCCGGACCGCCGGCGACGCCGTGGTTCCACGACCCACCGCGCAACCCTGTGACTCCGCGACCCTCCGGCGACTCCGCCGTCGCCGTGCTTTTCCCGACCTCCTCCCGGAACTCCGACGACGTCATGTTCTCGAGTGATGGCGGCTGGTGATCGAAAATGGAAACCTTCAAACATTTCAACTTGAAGTTGAAGGTGAAGAAATAAAAAGGAAAAAAAAAACTATAACAAAAAAGACAATAATGCCCATATAAAAAGTCACGTGTAAATCACGTGACCTATAATCTGTTAAAAAGATGACAGAAGTTACCAATTTGTATTTATTTGTCAAGATTTTTGAGTTTAGGGTGCAATATGCCAAAAATTAAAGTTTAGGGGGCAATTTATCAAACACGTAAAGTTCAGGGGGCACCAGTGCAAATTACTCTAAAAATAATATAATTTTTTTATTACTTATTTATTTTAGCAATTCTTTCGCACTTCAATTTAAGATGTGAATAACTGAAAAAAAAATTGATGATGATATTGATATGTGACTCTACCAAACTAAAGGCATATATAAGTATAAATACTTTTTTATCTTTATTTATAAATTTCTGGCAATTTAAATGTTAGCTCCTATATATATATATATATATATATATATGGATCCGTCATTGCGTACACTGAGACAGGATCCAGAACTATAATCCAATGAGATATCAAATTATAAGATTATTATAAATAAATTGAAAGAAAAAATATATCATATTTATACATTATATTAGGTTAAATTAAAATTTGTTACAAAAAATTAAAAGCAAGATTATAAATATAATAAGTTAAATAAGAGCACAAGAAGGATTTATCTAAAAATCTTTCTTTGCTACGAAGGATTTTTTTTGAAATTTTTCTTAAATTATAAGTCTGAAACATAAATTTTGAAATTGAAAAATTATAAAATAAGGTCATTTTTGGTGTTATTTAATAATTTATACCTCAAATAGTTAGCTCTTTTTGTGTTTCACTTGTTTATAATGCAAATTTTAAGACATAAATTAAAAATGCAACATATAAACATTCTTCAAAATTTTCCGTTTAAAAAGTTCAAGCCTATGGCCCCACAGATCTCACGTAGATCCGTGCTTCTTTACACCACGCTTGTCAATGAATCCATGCTTATTATTCTATTCGTCTGATTAAAATAAATAAGATTAAGATCGACTTATCAACTTTAGCACAATAATTGATTCACTAATTTAATTATGGCGTGGAATCAAAGCATGCTCAAATAATCTTAGAATATCATAAAGCATAATAAAAAATGTAGCAGTTGATAAAATGACGAATATTAGGTAATTCATATGTCCGTATATAAAACTCGTGACAATAAATATAATATTTATCTCAATCTTTATGTTTATATAACTTGCGTGGGTCCTAACGGAATACCTGAAGGGGCCTGAATAGGTATACGACCAATTATCACTCGTACAGTCGTACTTCGGGCTGAGCACAGTCTTGAAAAATTATGAGACTAAATATATCAGAATTTAAACACAATAATAATAAAAACGAGAAAACCGTGTTAATACTTGTTCATTTCGTTCAATTTTTGTAATTATATTTATTTCACACTCGTATATATAATTTGTTCGGTTTTTGTTTAATAACTAGCTAAATGTGTTAATGAGTGTAGAGGAAAAGTGGTGTGGGAAAAGAGTCCATATGGAAAACTTATAAAGAGAAAGTGCTCTTTATAAAGAAAAAACTAAGTGCTCTTTATAAAGGAAAAGCTCTTTAGTGGGTGTAAATTAAGTGCAAGCTAAGAGTGTGTCATATGGCACACTCACACACTTGCCCACGTGGTGAGCATTCGCGCAAGCGAATGTGAGCCCGAGCCCGAGCGCGGCACGTCGTGATGCGCGCGCGTGCGATAGGATGAGGCGAGGCGTGGTCGTGGGCAGTGAGGCTGTAAAGGCGCCAAGGCGTACTTGTGGCACTTAGGGCGCGTGGCTCGAGCGAGAGCATCGCAGACTCTCTTGTGGCGATTCTCGCCGGTGCCACGGCGCCTACTAGACAGCGTCGCTGCACTAGGGTCACCCACTTTGTGCCGCGGCGCAGAGGAGCTTCAGAAATTAGCCGTGCGCATTAGCACCGCAGCACCGTGAGGCACATGAATAGCGCCGCGGCGCTCGACGGTTAAAACTGTTTTTCTAGTCGTTTTTTAGCGAAAAGTTGTGTCTTTTCACTTGAAAAAACGTCTTTCCCTCTACAATAAAACGTTGGTGAACATTTTTTAACATGCATTTAACATAAGAAATATATACAAATACTTCCAAACACTAATCTTGTCTACGATTGAATTCTCATTAGTGTTTTGGTTCGGATTTGATTTTAGGCTTGTCTTATCCTGCGACGTATTTGCATTCATATCACAAAACATTCGAGAGGGTACAAATAACGTTTAAAGAGAGCGTTTTGTGCGTGATTCAAGCCATTAATTGAGGAACTCCGAAAATTATTTTCAACAATATTCAAATGAATTTCAAAAAAATCCACACATGCCTTCAACTATGGTGTACAGTGTACACATATATATGACTTGCACGTGTGACTGGGGCATATATCTTATATCCGCGCCATGCATGTGCAACATATAATAAATATGTTATTTATTTATTTTTTAAGGACTCGAGGAAATAATTGGAATTAAAATAATAATTAACGTAAGGGTACGTTTTTTTTTGTTTGTATTTTTTTAAGGGTGAAGTAGGAAAATACTATAAATATATAAAATAATAGAAGTAATTACGCATAGTTTTTAAGTGATTAAGTAATTATGAAATTCATTAATTTCTTGCATATATTTTTAGTAATTAAGTTAGTTACCACCAATCATCACTTTGTAAGTAATTACATCAGTTAGGTATTCGGTTGTATTTTTTAAAACATTGAGTATTTACTTGAATTAAGTTTGAAAATTGGGTATTTACTATAATACCTTTTTTTTTCCTTTAATGGGAGGCCAAAAGTTTTGTTTAAGTAATATAACCATTTTTTTCTTTTATATATATGAAAAGGTATCTTAAATAATTCAATTCTTTAATAATTGGAGTTGATGATTTTTTAGCTAAGTTATTTATTGCCTAAATTTTTTAGGGCCAGTTAAGAAATTAGTCATTTTAAAAGTAAATTTTTAAAGATTTAATCATAGTTTCATAAAATTAAGGATTTAGCCGTAACACACGTGTAACATAAATATGATACACGTATATTACGGCTAAAGCCTTAATTTCATAAAACTAGTACTAATCCCTAAAAATAGCTAAAAATTTGATTAAATCCTTAAAAATCTCATTTTTTTTTTAAATACAACACAAAAAATAACTAAACTCCAAAGTGGCTATGTATGGGTGAAGTAGAAAATACCAAAAGTTTATATAATAATAAAATTGGGGTGAAGTAGGCAAATGTTTAAAATTTATATATATAACAATAAAAATAAATACCTGATGTTTCAAAATAATTGAGTAGTTAGCCAAATTATCAATTATTTGCACATATTTTCGGTAATTCAGTCAATGATCATTATGTAAGTAATTGAATCACATGAGTATTTTGTTATGTTTTTCAAAAGATTGGGTATTTATTTAAATTAGAAGTCAAAAATTGAGTATACAAGATCTCTAAAAAATAAATACTTAATATTTCAAAGTAATTGAATGATAAACTAATTTATCAATTATTTGTACATATTTTCGGTAATTTAGCCAGTTGTCACTAATTACCATTATGTAAGCGATTAATCACTTGAGTATTTTGTATATTTTAAAAAATATATATATTTATTTAAATTAAGTATTACTATAATTTCTCTATATTTTTTTCATCCCAGATCCACAAAATAGTTATCTACATCCACTTTGTCCATTTTTTCCCCCTAATATAACGTAGAAAACGTCTAACATAAAGCACTCCTATAAGAACGTTAAAGCTGAAGCTCATTTTCTCAAAGAGTAATCAAAGAGAAATAACAAACTAAAACCATTAAAATGGCTCTCTGGTACTTCCAAGACCTACACTTAACCAAAACCAACCACTTATTCCTTGTCTCTCTTTTCTTACTTTCTCTTGTTCTATTGTTCATACGCAACACAACAAAGTCACGTGCTAAGTCCAGCTTCCCACCGTCTCCGCCGCGGATTCCGATCATCGGAAACCTCCACCAGCTCGGCACATTCCCGCACCGCTCCCTCGCAGAGCTGTCGGACAAGTACGGCCCTCTGATGCTCCTCCACTTGGGCCAGTCTCCGACCCTCGTCGTCTCGTCTTCGGAGATGTACAAAGAGATCACCAAGAATCACGACATCGCCTTCTCCGATCGGCCCCAGGCGACCGCCACCAACATCTTATTCTACCGCTGCGAAGACGTTGGGTTTACGCCTTACGGCGAGTACTGGAGGCAAGCTCGAAAGCTCATTGTTCTCGAGATTCTGAGCCTCAAAAGAGTGCAAGAGTTTCAGTTCGTGAGGGACGAGGAGGTTGCGCGGTTGGTCGATAAGGCGCGAAAGGTTTCGCTCGCTGGGGAGAGCCTAGACTTAAGCAAGATGTTGATCGGGACGTCGAACAACATCGTGTCGAGGTGTATTTTCGGGCAGAGATTCGAGGAAGAGACCGGTCGGAGCATGTTTGGAGAACTGTCCAGGAAGTTCACGCAGCAGCTAGGGGCCTTCAGTGTGGCGGATTTCTTCCCTTCGTTGCGATGGATCGATGTCGCGAGAGGGTTTATAGCAAGACTGAATGCGATTTCTCGGGAGTTCGACAGCTTTTTTGACAAGGTGATCGAAGAACATGAGCGTCGTGATGTTGGCGAAGCTGATGTGGACTTTTTGGATATTCTCCTTAGGCTTAAGAGGGGTGGTATGCTTGACTTTGATCTCTCTCCAAACAGACTCAAAGGAATACTAACGGTAGGTCTTAATTTCATCGCTTGTTTGGACTAATAAGAGCTTGTTAATTTGACATTGTGTTTTAGAAGAATATGCAGACTTGGTTATCCCAGATACTGCTTTTGAGAATATAATTTCGAATGATATTTCAGAAACACTACAGTTCGTTTTTTGTTTCGAAAGGATATGCACTTTTAGGATAGCTAATTTTCCCTTCTTAAGATGTGAAAGTTTCATCAAAACAGTTTCTTTTGCGCTTGTAGGACCTGTTTGTGGGCGGGAGTGACACTACTTCTACAAGCTTGGAATGGTTAATGGCAGAGCTCATAAAAAATCCGAGAGTGATGAAGAAGGCTCAAGAAGAAGTCCGAAGAGTTGTGGGAAATAAGAGAAAGATTTCTATGGACGACATCAATGGGATGGACTACTTTAAATGTGTCATCAAAGAAAATTTGAGACTACACCCTCCACTTCCTCTTTTAGTTGCTCGAAAGACTTCGGCGAGCGTCGAGGTTGGAGGCTACAAAGTCCCCGCGAACGCGAATGTGTTCATCAACGCGTGGAAGATTCATCGGAGCTCGAGTTTATGGGACAGACCCGAGGATTTTTTTCCGGAGAGGTTTCAGAATAATCCTCTTGATTTCAAATTAGGGCAAGATTTCGATTTCGTTCCATTTGGTTCTGGAAGAAGGGGCTGTCCCGGGTTGTTGTTTGGAATAGCTAGCATTGAATTCGTGATTGCGAATCTTCTCTACTGGTTTGACTGGAAGTTGGCTAGTGATGCTGGGTTGCCTGAAGACTTGGACATGAGTGAAGTTAATGGCCTTACTGTTCAAAAGAAAGTTCCTCTAAATCTTGTTCCAATATTCCACTCCCCAGCTTGAATATCTATGTTTGATGTAAAATTTTCTTGCTTAATTAATAAAGTATCTATGGCTTCTAAGACCATCTTCAATACAAATATAATTATCAATGCTAAATTTGACACTTACAAAGGCAAAAATACTGTTATATGACATTTGATAACCCAATGCATAAATGCTATTTCAAATGTAATTTTATTGTTTTATTATTTTTAGTAGTAAAAACTAATTAAAAGTAGTTAATGCCAACTAATACTAAAGAAAATTACACATAGTCATTATAACTTATTGGTAAGAAGAAACTTTTTCGAATATATATAATATTAATTTTTAATTAAATGTCTAAAAGTTAATCAATTAATGCTATACTTCAAATGCTAAATTCTTAGTATTTTGTATACTTGATGTTAAATTCAGTATTATTTTATACAAAAAATTAAATTTTAACATTAACATACAAATTTGGCATTACATTGAAAATGTTGTAAAGGATATAGAAAAGAGCAATCTTTATTGCGCCACCATACTTTAAACAAGAAGATATGCTTTTAAATTAAATTGAAAAGACCGCACTAAGAGCCCATTCCAATAACTTGGCCCTTAAAATGGTACACCTCTAGCTGTTCCAAATCACCCATCTTTACATATATCAAATAAAATGAAAATACAGCATAAAATAAAAAAATAAAAACAAAAGAGAAAACTTTAGAGTGAGAGAAATTTATATTCAATAATTTCGGGAGTAAATTAGATTTCTGGAAATTTTTTTGCTCAAAGTTTTCATTATGAATCCTTTGTCTTGTATGATCTGATTAATAGAACTAATTGTTTTATGGGTCAGTTAAGAAATTAGTCATTTTAAAGGTAAAGTTCGAAAGATTTAACCCTTGAATGTCAAAATTAAAGATTTAGCCATAACATACGAATAACATACGTGTAACATAAATATGATACACGTATATTATACATGTAACATAATATGTTACACGTATATAACGACTAACTCTTTAGTTTTATGAAATTAAGGCTAATTCCTAAATAATTAGCAAAAAATTTGGTTAAATCCTTAAAAATATCTTGTTTTATAATATAATTGAGATAACGTACTCTTGCTATGGACTTTAAAGTTATCATGATGGCATTAGTTTATTGCTCTAATTTGGGATCAGTATTCAAACTTAAGATGCCCTTTGAAAGAGTTCTGCTTCATATATATGCTTAATGACATCAGAATATATATATATATATATATATTACTGGAAGGTATGTTGTAATATTAATCATATATAACAACATTTATTTCATTCATCTGATTATTTTATAAGATTTTTTATTCAGTACAGTCAGTGTATTGATACACTGTGAAGAAAAAGTAATAAAATCAAAAGTAATTGTAATAAATTTAATGGGAAAATTTTTAAATAAACCCTGTGTTTTGCAAAAATTCTTATTTCGTCCCTGTGTTTTTAAAAATTACTAAATATTCCCTATGTTGGTTAAATTCTGTCTAAAATATACCTTGAGGTCGAATTTTGCGTTATTTGACCAAATTTACCCTCGACTTAAACGACATCGTTTGTTTTATTCGGGTATGGAATTGCAAAAAGAACTGTGTGAAGTTAGAACCAAACAACAGGGGTTAACTTTGAAGCGGGAAAGGCTCATGACAGAAGGAGCACGTAAACCCATTAGAGAGGCCGATGGAGAGAATTTGAGGGCGGAGTATGGTTGAAGGCGATTGTTGGAGTGAAATTTGAGAAAGCCCGACGAACAGGGGTTACGGACGTATTTCTTGTTGCGAGAGGCGTTGGAGTTCGAGTTGGCTTGGTTGGGAAGGTGATACGTTTGGGTTCTTGGGTGAGGAACTTAGTCGTCGGAGAAAGGTGCGATTTTTTCCTTTTATTTAGTTTATATTGCAGCTTCTTAGGGTTTAGGTAATGTATATATGTGTTGAGGAAAAATGATGTTCTTACAGTTCATCCCGTATGGGTATTTTAGGGGAAATTTTAGGGCTTTTTCTTTTTGTTGATTAATAATGAAATTGGGTCATGTATTAGACAAATTTTAGGTAGATTAGCCGTAATCTTTGTTGTTGCAGCGATTGAAACCATTATTTCATATTGTAATTTAGTAGTCTTCATGAACAAAATTTTTAAAAACGTGAAATTTGTTTTTTCCAGTAACATGGGTGTACATTCCATACAAGTACGGAATGAAGGACGTGTTTTTGATGTCTGGAAGATTGACGAGGACATTACCAATATTATGATGTTTTATGATGCGATCAAAGAGGATTTGAGTGATGAAGAACACCAATATACGCTTGATGTTACCGCTTACATCCGGGGAGGGGAGCATGTCGTGAAGGTAAATAATGATGATTCGTTGATGAAAATATTTACCCTTAATACGAATCCAACAGATTTAATATTGTTGGAAGTGAAAATGGTGAAAATAGTTCCTTTGGCAGTAATGCCTAGTGTTAGCCGTGCTAATGTGGAGACCAAAAATATTGAGATTAATGATGAGGATGATATTGGCGTCGATGATGAGGATGATATTGGCGTCGATGATGAGGATGATATTGTCGTCGATGAAGCTGCGGGCGTTGAATATGATGAGGACGAGAACGTGGAGAGAGAAGACGCCGTGAGCATTGATGTTGGTATCGACGAGGAGGAAGAAATGCAAGGAGATGAAGGTTGTGAAGCCGAGAACGTGGGGGATCAAGAGTATATTGAAAGTGAAGACGATGAGATTAGCGATCCGGAATGGAAATATGGCCGAGAGTACTCTGAAGAAGAGGATACAAGTGAGTCTATTGGTGATATGGTAATAAATAGTGATGATGCCGAGTGGAGTGATAGTGATATGGAACGTAATGGCTTGCATCAATACCGTGAGAGGTAACCCAGACGACAACTGCGATGCTTTTTTCTCAATACAATCATGGAGAAAATGCTACAGTGGTGTAATCCACCCAATACCGAGTATGAATTTGTGGCCACAATTTGAGCATCTTGATTTGGCACCGCCTGTTGCGCGACCTTTACCGGGAAGGCCAAAAAAACATAGACGCAGATCTCAAGGTGAGCCAAGACCTGTACCTCGTCCACAATCAAGCACAAAACGTTGTGGCATTTGTAACCAGTTCGGCCACAATCGTTTAAGTTGTTCACAAACAGCGGCTCCAAAACCACCATCAAGACCACGTGGTAGGCCTTTTAAAACTCCAAGGACGGAAGCAGCAGCTACGTCATCATCTTCTTCACGTGGCCGTGGAAGAACTGGTACTCGTGGCAGGCGTGATGGAGGCGGCAGAGGCAGAGGTGCTACTAGAGTGGTGAATACACAATCTACTGCTATAAGGTTCCAAATCATTAACTAATGTGAAATGCATATATATGGTTGTTGATTCAATTAATGCACATTTTTGCAGCCACAAGAAGAAGTTGCAACTCAAAATCCAGAAGACATTTTCAGTACTACCCAAGACTCACAACATGCGGGCCTATAACTATTTTAACATAGGTATATGCATTCATGCTTACTATCTACAAACACCTAATTTTAATAATGTTTAATTAACTAACATGATGCCTTCAACATTTTTGTTTTGTAACAGGAAATTCACTGTTTTGGAAGCATCGTATGGAATGCAATATGGAATGTAAATGATGTCTTGAATCTTTTGTTATGTAAATGATACGTTTTTGTTTTGTGGTCCACATGTGGGAACTTTTTATAATTTATAATGTAAATGAAGCCTTTTGTAATGTGGTCCACTTGTGGGAACCTTTTACTTTGTTATTAGCATCACTACTTTTGAACCTTGATGCATTGGATGGTATTATATAGATGATATTTTCAACATTTTGTCTTCCTTCAAATTGTATATCTCTGCTTGTAAAACCAATAATCTGTGCAAATTTGGTAGCCCCTACCAAACTTATTTATCTGCTTAAAAACTAATAAGGCAAACCAAAGCACATTTGTCTGATTCAAAAGCAAACCAATAATACATAGTCATAATGAAGGTTCTTACAAATTCCATCTATTTTAAATATAGAAATTACAAACTCAGAGTACATCATAATCAAGGTTCTTACATCTTCAATAAAATACAAATAAACACAACAACCATAAAGCAAACAATCACATAAACTCCATTTAAATTTGCTTCCACCTTCGCTAATCTTTCCTTCATTTTCTGGTTTTCTGCAAGCTACTCACTGCCATTGTTAACAGTTGTTCTATCACCACTATTATCCACGCCCGTATTGCTTGAAGTTGCAACATTTCCACCGGAATCATCCTCCCACCAACTGAAATATTTGCATTTATCACATTTGTAAAACAACATATTCGGATGCTTCTCGGTAGTGCTTATTTGCAGCAATGCTTTTCTTCCACAGTGGCAATACCTATTCATGAATTTTGGCCTACTATCTTCATCATGATTGGAACAGCTAGAAGCCATTTCATCTACAACAGGGCAATATAAGTCACAGCAATATAAGACATAATACAAACTTTCTCCCAAAAAATATAAATCACCCAAACAGCCAAAATTTTTTTTTTTTCAGTTCAATACCCTAAGTCATAACCCTAAACAACAATCTAAGTCATAACCCTAAACAACATTTATTTTTTCAGTTCAAATGCCCAAAATTCGGCCACCAATAATTCGCTCAAATGCACAAAATTAAGAAAATTCGCCCACTAATCTTTCGCCCAAATGCACAAAATTAAGAAAATTCGCCAATTCGCCCACTAATTTTTCACCCAAATGCCCAAAATCAACAAAATTCGCCCCCCAATTTTTCGCCCAAATGCCCAAAAAATTCGAACCAAATGGAAAATAAACATACAATACATACCTTCGAGTTGCTCCTCCACCAATTTTTCGCCCAATTCCAGCCAATCGAATCCTTCTTCGACTCACGTCAGAGGCTCGTCCTCAGTTTTGCTTCGCACTCTTCACTATCGCCCTTTTTTTTTTTCTTCCCTCTTTCTGTTTCTCCTTCTTTCGTAAGAACTACAAGCTAGAAGGGAAAGACTTATATGGGTGTTTGGTTACAAGCACATTATGCAACCACATTCTTATCCACGTTTTACAAGGGGTATTTCTGGAATATTATCATTTTTCGTACATTATTTTTCTTAAAATTCGACCTCAAGGTATATTTTAGACAGAATTTAACCAACATAGGGAATATTTAGTAATTTTTAAAAACACAGGGACAAAACAAGAATTTTTGCAAAACACAGGGTTTATTTAAAAATTTTCCCTAAATTTAATATGCACATAATATACATTGTTACAATAACTTACATTTTCGTTACTTTTTCTTTTCAATTCATTATTTTGGTGTACAAATACAACCAGTGTATAAAATAAAAAACTATTAGTGTATTTGTTGTTTCTTGTTTTGTTGTTTTGTTGACTTATACACGTAGCATCAAGACTTGCCAAGATAGCCATTAATCAGATTAGATTGGAAGGAGGACACATCAGCAAGTTAGCTGGAGGTTATAGAAACTGCAGATTCTAAACCGATTTATTGTATATATATAAAAGACCTTCCTTGTTGAGATAATTAGTTAGACAGTTTGGGAGAGACAAACAAGAGAGCCACTTTACATTGGGACTAAGAGGGAAAGAAAGAAAACCAGAGTGTTCTGGAGAAGCCATTAATGGCGATAGAGCAAGAGTGGTTTTGGGATTTCTTGTAAGTACTCTCTTGAGTACATTGGAGCTGAGCGATGGTACTTGTAAATTATCAGATTAATAAGAGCGTCTCTAGGCTTATTGGCCGAACCACTTAAATTCTCGGTGTCAATTTAATTTTTGGTTTGATCATTGTTGTTTTGATCGTGATTTGAAATATAGGACTTATAATTGGTTCACACTCAACAAATGAGTCGTCTGATCTCAAATGTTAAAAGGAACATTGTTGGGACAACTTTTCGTACCAACTCGGTCTTTACACGTGGTCGCACTTTCAAGCTCGGATTGGCGTTGAACAGCGTGCTGTGATGATTGAGGGATGAACTCCGGTTCTGTAAAAATAAGCAAGAGAGTGACGGGGGCACTGGGATTATTTCCAGTGCGTGAACTCCGACGCTCAAGACAGTCAGGGTGAACCAGAGAATAATTTGAGTGGAATGGTTTTAGAGTGCTTAGAATTTTGTTACCTCAGTTTGTCTTATTTGGTAGTATTTATAGAAGTTGGGATTAATCGTTTTTAACCACGTTCCACCACTATTTTTTTAGGTGTCATGAAGAAGTGGCTAAAAGTAGTTCTCGTACGTGGGAAAGATGTCCTGAGTTTTCCTCTTCGAATCGTCCATAGTGGAATTAGTGGTCCAAAAGGGGCCGATGCGACGAGGCCGGCTATGCCGGCGTGCGTGGGCGATAGGTGGACGGCGTGAGGGGATGGCATGTGGCCGGCTTATGGAGGCGGCAAGGTGCCGGGTTCGTGGGGTTGGCAAGATGCCAGTGCTGGAGGCCGGTATAGGTCGGGGCCGTGGGCCCGGCGGGTGCCAAGGCTGTAGGGCCGGCAGGTGCCAAGGTTGCGGGGCCCTCAGGCATTTTTATGGGCTTTCGGACTTCTTCGTGGTCTTCCAAGCCCATCCCAAAATATGGCCCAACAAACACCATTTAACCATAAATTCTTGTCATAATTCTAACGAAATAAATTCGTTGGTATTATTAGCTAGCCTCTCAATTACAATATTTCTTATTTTTAGTATAAATTGTGGAGCAATGCAGCACTGCTCTTAATTGTTTTTTAACACTTGATGCCAAATCACATGAAATTTATTAGTTGTCTCAACCAAGTTGTCACATTTTGTGGATTGCATATATATATGGGAACTTTATCGTAAATAATTTTAATTAAATATATTATGCATGTGTTACTTATAGGTTGTTTAGATTATTTTTTTGTGTTAACTAATATAGATATCGATAACAAATTCAAACTTTACGAGTTTTTTTAAATTGAATAAAATTGAGTTAGTTTTGGATATCAAGATATATATATATATATATATATATATATATATATTTATTTAATTTGAGGAAACTTGCAGATCTAGGTGTTGCTCAAGGAATGAGCTAAGAGAACATAGCGATATTTGCGTAAACCGTTGCCACAATGGACACGTATCACACCTCTTGCACAGTTTAGTTAGAACAAGTATTCTACTAGATAAAATTTTAGGATTGACTTAGTTAGAATTAGTTTCTTTTTTTATATTTTTTTTGAGTGATTGTATTTATTCTCTAAATTACCTAATTTAGAATTTAGAGTAGCTTGAGCAAAAAAATTAATAAAGATTGTTTTGAGCTCTTCTAGACTTAGGTTTCTTGTTTCAAGAAGTGGAGATTATCGAACCAGCAAATTGAAGTATGATAGGCAGTCAGAAAGATCAGTATATTTGGAGTAAGGTGTGAAGGTCAAAGGTGAGCGTGCAAGTAGGAGGCTTGCATCCCAATGAAAGTGCTCATGAATTTCGGCATGGTAGAGATTGAAGGGATTGTCTTGAAACTATAATTAAAAAATCAACAAATATTCACTTTTTTCACCTTGTATCGTTAGTACCCATGGTGTTCCCCCCCCCCCCCCCCCCCCCCCCCCCCCCCCCCCCCCCCCTCTCTGCAATGAAAAATAAGATTTTTTTTTCATTAGTACCAGACGTGGTCGCCTCCGAGTCCGAGACCTTTGAGCGCATGTCTAGCGAGGTCTTTCGAGGCCTAAGATTTTTTTCTTAAGCTCCTCGAGGATAGCAATAGGCGTTCTAGTTCTCCGACGATGGAGCTTGGTTTGCTCCGAAGCTTCTCGACGACGGCAATGGCGGATCGAGGTTAGACTAAAAGTTTGATGAAAAGCTCTTTTGACAATGACGATGAGTGTTTGCTTCTAAGGCTCCTCAACTATGGCAATGGCGGTTGAAGGGTTGGACTTCTCCGCCATAATGCTGGCTTGGTTATAGCATCTAGAGAACCACCCATGGTGGTGGACATGGATTTAAAGCAATAAAAAGGAAAAATATTAAATGGAGCGGCAAACATATTAATTTTTGTGCACCTTATTTGATATCCAATTACTATTGTCAAAATATTACCCATCAATCTGTTTTTTAATCATTTTCCGATGCAAGAAGTTGCGAATTTCATTTAAGCTTTTTTTTTTTGTTTTTGTTTTTGTTTCAGTAATTTGTATTCAGTTTATCTAGATATTGAAATAGACTACGCGCAAGGTCAAAACTGCTTCAGACAGTGAAATCTTTCAATTGGTATTAGAGTGGGTCGCTACATGTATTGGACTTGTGCAGTTATTACAAAAATTATGGTCATTATGGTATATTGCTCATATCTTTTTGGATTGTCGAAATATTCTATGTACATATTTAGAAATTTGGTTGAAGAAAACCTAGACAGCTGTTACATCAAGTGTTGCAGTAGGCGTTGCAACACTGTCTATATTTGCCAAGTGAATTTTGAGAATCTTGGAAAGCGGTTTTTGACCAGATCTGTACTTATTGTTACCTAAAAATAGAAGGGACTATTACCCTTTTATTACCTGTCATGATTTTGACCATTATGGAGTTTATTTTGGGTTTGAAAAAAGAAAAACTTTCATCTTCTCTCAAAGAAAATTTCACATTTACTATTGTGCATTATATATTGCTCATTGCTGAAGACAAATGTAAGAAGCAGAATTATAGAGCTTCAATGAGTACATTAAGCCTTGTGAGTATGTCTTTGATGTAATAAGAAATTTGGGTATGCGAATTTTACTCTCTACATGGGTTTCATACATAATGTGTGAGCTTGATAGATAATATTGTAGAGAGTTTATTTTGTATCTTGTGAGAATGATATCTTGTATTTTGTGAGAGCTATTTGAGTGAATTGGAGAAAGAGATTTCGAGAGAGATCTCTGTGAAAGAGAGTGAAGTTCGGACACGAGTGGATTTCGTATTGTAATTCACGAAGAGAAGATGGAGTAGACAATGACGGAGTAAGGAGGGAGTCCTTAGCATATAAGATCGGATGTAATTTGTTTTAAATTAGTAAATCACTTTTCATTATCTGGGCGTGGCCCGTGGACGTAGGCTTAATCGAACCGCGTTATTAATTCTCTGTGTCATTTATTTTGTCGCTGCTTATTTTCGTTCTCGCATTTATTTTACATCTCTCTGTAGTGTCCTTACGGTGTTACAATATCGGCATGAACGTCACCTAACAAAACGGTTCTAACATGGTATCTAGTGATTTCTTGCATTCAATGTTGAGTTCCATTGTTCTTGTGAACATGCGGTGTGCTTGATAAATCATTTCTTACCATATGTAGTAGCTGATTCACTCGCACTCGGTCCTCGGTACAATATTTGCTCTCTAAAAGATAAATGGAAAGTTCACATTCACTTAAGTATATGTGAAATTTGCGAATGTAAGGGGAGAGAGAAAAAAAAACTAGAACAATCAGTTGCAATTTCAGATAATTCAATATAGATGGAAAACACTATGTAGTAAAGTAATGAGATTCTCATGAAGTTGCATTTGTGTATGGTGTATCTTCAAGTTTTGTGTCTATTTAATGTCACCCTGGGGCTTATCGTAGGTTCGAACCATCAAGGAGAGAATGTGACCATAAAACACGGAAAAGGAGTGAAGAAATGGCAAAAAATCGTGCCATCGCATCGTGATCAACCAATTGCACCAAGATAGACACAAAACGCACGATGAGCTCACATCGCGATGCTCTTGTACGCCCTGCCATTGCTGGGCGATGACATTGGTCCCGTTGTGAACAATGGCCTCAAGGCACCATCGGGGGTGCGATAGCTACTATCGCGTCGCGACTGTGGGCCTATCTAGCACATTCCACTGTCACGAGTCCAACTTGCCTTTTTGGCCCATTTTCAATCCATGGATGAAAAATTAAGGGCCAATATTATTTAAAAACACTAGGGCAACATAATGCAAATTATTATTCAAATTTAGGGAGTTTGGAGGACACAAGAAGAGCTTGAGGAAGAAGACCTTCAATGGGAGCTTGAAGCCTTCAACCACCATCGCAATGAGGTAATTTATCCCTTGAACTCATAATGAACCATTTGATTAATTTGTATTGTTAATTTGTATTGTTGAGTACTCTTGTTTGGACGTTGTTAGAACTTAATTAATACTATCCATTGCTACTAACTTTCTTTTAAACACAATATATTGCCTTATTAAATGTGGATTGGGTTATTTAATAGTCGATTGGTTTAGTTTGTTCGAGTGAGCCCGAGAAGGTCACGATTCAAGGGGTAACCGACAATGTTCAATTTGATATTTGTGAGTTTGAGAGGAGATCAAAATCTCACGGTTTATAATGAGAGGTTTAATGCATGATTCACTTGTTAGCTTAATAGAGATGTTAATTAATAGGGATTTCATAGAACATGTTTACGCCTAAGAGGGTAGCGAGTGTCATTAGAATTCTAGACTGGCAAGAGATTGAAACATCGTTAATTAATTAAAATAGAGTTTCATGAGCGACGAGAGAGTGAGCCTAATTCTTTGAACCCACGTTATTTATTATTTTTATTTATTTTAATTTTCTGCCTAGTTCGCGTTAGCCTTCGTTTAGTTTAATTTTTTTGCATTCACTTCATTAGTCTAGATAACAATTAGAGCGAACGAAGCAATACTCGATTTTTATCTCTGACCCAATCTATCTCTGTAGAGACAATACTCAGACCCATATCCATTTTTTACACTTGAGACTCGTGTACTTAAAGAATTTGACATCACATCTTATATTTGGGCATTGGCTATATTTTCCTAATTTTTTATAACATTGACTAAAATTAAAAAATTATTTTCTGAAATAACTTATTTAACTAATTCATCTTTATATATATAACTGTTCATAAACAAAAAGTAGAGTTAAATTTAATGCTCAGCTATTCGGACTAAATTCGATTTTGAAGTAATTGAATTTCTTTAATTTTATTAATAATAGATTAATATAGTTTTATATGTGAATCAATGGAGAGTCGATATAATTTTTAGGGTGAAGTAGACAAATACCCAAAATTTATATAACAATAAAAATAAATACCCAAATTTTTGTAGTAATTGAGCTTCTAGTCAATTGGTGAATTACTTGCACCTGTTTTTGGTAACTAAGTGAATTACCACCAGTTACCACTGTGAAAGTAATTAAATCATTTGGGTAGTTGGTTATATTTTTCAAAAAATTGGATAATAACTTACATTAAGTTTTAAAAATTGGGTATTCACTATAATTTCTCTAATTTTGAATATGAGGATAGATATAAGGGTTTTTTAGGTATTTAACCAAATTTTTGGGTAATTTTTTAGGATTTAGTCATAGTTTTACGAAATTAAGGATTTAGTCATAATATGTAACATTTAATATTATATGTAACATATATGCGTGTAAAAGTGTAACATTACATGTAATGTTACATATGTTACATGTAACGTTACATTTAATGTTACACTTTTTTAATGTCTTACCCCATGTTTGGAATCTTTCAAACTTTCTATTCCATTCCATTTTTTCTTTTCAACTATTTTTTTCAACTTTCCAAATCCCTATACCACCTCGAAATTCAGAAAATCAAACTATTTTATATCATTTTTTTAAATTATTTTCAAAATATTCCAAATTATTTTCAAATCATTTTTTCTATTTAAAAAATAAGATAGAATGACCAAAATGACTTTCCCAACAAGGAGTTAATTTCTTTCCCAACAGAGAAGTGTCCCATATCGTCGTCATGGTTTGTTTTTTTCTTTCTCTGAATCGTCGTGGGTTGATTAATATTATATTTATCTTTAACGCATGCTTACTCATTAAAAAATTATATTGCATCTTCCAAGAAAAAATTATATAAGGGATAACATATTACATATTGAAGATTCTCATATCTGCAAAAGCTTTTAATTATTATGAATGATTTGAAGTTTACCTAGAAAATAACTATAAATAAATAGACGTGTAGTTGACTTGATCCATACACTAACACACGTGTTTCACCGCAAAAATTGTTTAGTTCAACCTTCCCTAACATAACAATCTCCTGCCGTTAATTGAATTTCACTGCAGCAGATAAATCACACATATACTCAGAAACTATAAATTTTATTGAATTTCACAGCAGCAGATAAATCACACATAAAAACTATAAATTTTATTACGTTAAAATTATTATTAATTTTTAAACTAATTTTGTAGTGCTCTGTGCAGCAATAAAAATAATTGATGTAACAAATATAAAATTATAATAACATTATTCTTTTATTTTGTGGCTACACTCTTTTATAATATTATATTAACACAAAAAAAGCCATAAATAGAAATTTATGACTAGGAGTTATATTACAGATTGTTTTTATTTTTATTTTTTTAAATTGTGATTATTAGTTAAAAGTTCGGGTGTAAAGTGGCTTATTTACAAGTTTCACTCTTATATACATTCAACAGATCTACATATATGAGCTGCTCATTTAGCATATAAATACCTCATCGAGATATTAGTTATTTTATCATCAACTCATGATCACAAACCATACTCTTAGGAAAAAAAAAAAAGAGTAAAGAAACTATAGCGGATTTGGCTATGTCAGCACTCTTGTATCAATGTTGGCAAGAGCTATATGCGAACATACTTTTCCGATATCCTTCTATTGTCGCTCCTTGCCTCGTTTTGGCTCTACTAATTATTTTCTTTTTACTATATTTATCAGATCAACACGTCTGCTCAAAACTAACTTATTACCACCAATCCATCGTTACCAAAGCTTCCGATAATCGCAATAATTAAATAAATAACGGAAGATTCTCGTATCTGCAAAATCTTTTTATTTATTATGAATGATTTGAAGTTGACGATAGAATACAAATAAATAAATAGACGTGTATAGTTGACTTGATCAATACAGTACATCACACGTGTTTCACAGCAAAAATTGTTTAGTTCAACCTTCCCTAGCATAACAATCTCGGACTTTGTATTTTCACTTCAGTGGATAAAATGATTCACACATATACACAGAAACTATAAATTTTATTGCGTTAAAATTATAATTAATTTTTAGATTAATTCTGTAATATTTCATATGCTGATGTAACGAATTTAAAATTATCGTTATTATCACTCTTAATATTGTTACTATACATTATTTTACAGTTTTATATTAGCACATTAATTAGTGAAAGTACTAAAGAAAAGTTATAATTTTATTATGATGATGATAAATCATATTACCAATTTTAGTGTTTTTCTTTTTTAATTTTCTGAAATTGTGAATATTAATTAAAAAGTTCACCTGTAAAGTGGCGTATTTACAAGTTTCACCCTCATATATCAGATCTACATATATATCAGCTTCTCATTTTGCAAATAAGAACTGATAATCGAGATATTAATTAGTTACTTTATCATCAACTGAACAAACTATACTCTTCCTAAAAGAGAAAGAAGGAAAAAAAGAAGTAAAGAAACTATAGCAAATATGGCTATGTTAGCACTTTTGTATCAATATTGGCAAGAGCTTTATGCGACCACTCTTTTCCAATATCCTTCTATTGTCGCTCCTTGCCTCGTTTTGGCTCTACTAATTATTTTCTTACTATTTACAAGATCATCACGTCTGCTCAAAACCAACTTATTACCACCATCGCCACCAAAGCTTCCGATTATCGGAAACCTTCACCAACTAGGAACTCACCCACATCGAACCCTCAAAGCCCTCTCCGACGAGTACGGCCCGCTGATGCTTCTGCGCTTGGGCCGCGCTCCGACCCTCGTGGTTTCTTCCGAAGAAATGGCGCGAGAAATGGTGAAAAATCACGATGTCGTTTTCTCAAGCCGGCCTCAAACCACAGCCGGACATGTCCTGCTCTATGGCAACAAAGACGTGGCGTTTTCGCCTTATGGAGAGTATTGGAGGCAGGTTCGGAAGATTTGTGTTCTTGAGCTCTTGAGCGCCAGAAGGGTGCAACAGTTTCAGTTTGTGAGGGAAGAAGAGGCGGCTTTGTTGGTCGATAGGATTCGGAGAGACGTCGATGGTTCTGTCAACCTAAGCGACATGCTTGTGGAAACCTCGAAGCGGATAATCTGTCGATGCACTCTTGGGCAAGCTTTCGAACATCGCGAGGGGAAAGGGGACGGTCGTCTTGAGGTTGACGTTGGAGGGCTTCTGAGAGGTGTGATGATTCTTCTAATGGAGTTCAGTGTTGGAGATCTCTTCCCTTCTTTGAGATGGCTTGACGTCCTCAGAGGCTTTATCGGACGCTTGAAGGCTACTTTTGGAAAATTGGACCGATTTTTCGAGACGGTGATCGAAGAGCGCAAGAGGACACGAGAAGGTAAAGGAGCTGATCAATCCGAGACGAAAGACTTCTTGGACATTCTCCTCCAGCTTCAACAGGATGGCACGCTCGGCTTTGATCTCACTCGAGACAACCTAAAAGCAATCTTATTGGTAATTCCCGGACATAAATACAAACATTTCAAATTCTCTATCTATAAGTTTTTGACTTCTGATCAAGCGCGTAATAAACTTTGTTAAGATACGTGCCCATTAACATTTTCTCTTTTATCCCAAAAAAAAAAATGTCAACTTATAGGTGTCAGAACTTTAATTAATATAGTGGCATGTAATTTGGACAATAATCACAGGACATGTTCTTGGGTGGCACGGATACTACATCTGGAGCATTAGAATGGACAATGGCGGAGCTAGTGAGAAATCCAAGAGCGATGAGGAAAGCTCAAGAAGAGGTCAGAAGAGTAGTAGGAAAAACGAAAAAGATCGAAATGAGCGACGTCAACAAAATGGATTACCTAAAATGCGTTCTTAAAGAAACGCTAAGGCTACACCCTTTGGCTCCTCTTTTAGCCCCCCGAAAAACGACCGAGGGGGTCGATCTAGGAGGGTACCATATTCCGGCGAAAACAAGAGTGCTGGTCAATTCATGGGCAATCCAGAGGCAGCCCGGTTTGTGGGACAGGCCCGACGAGTTCCTCCCGGAGAGGTTCGAGAACAATTCGATTGATTATGAAGGCCAAGATTTTCAGTACATTCCATTTGGTGTTGGGAGAAGGTCATGCCCTGCCTTGAAATTTGGTGTTACTAATATTGGATATATTGTTGCCAACCTTTTGTATTGGTTTGACTGGAAATCGTCCGGCGATGATGGGCCGCCGGAGGACTTAGACATGAGTGAAGTTTATGGTCTCACCGTTCATAAGAAAGTTCCTCTTCACCTTATACCAAAACTCTACTTCCCATGATATCTCTCAACTTGGTGTAATATCAGTGTTTTGTGAGTTGTGACCTAGATATATATGTCTTGCGCTGTTCTCTAATGCAAGTTAAATTATGTATGAGAAGATTAAATGATCATAAGACAAAATATAATGTGTATCCTTCAATTAGTATATTTGTGAAAAAAAAAATAGTGAATAAGATCATAAAATTGTTGTGAAGATTGTCTCAAATTTGTGTTATGCGAAATTCGGGCAGATTCATCGCCGATCGATCGTGGGAGTTGCGCCGATCGATCGCGAGCTTTGGCACGAGTTTCCTAGATCAAGCGCCGATCGATCGCGAGTGGGCGCCGAACGATCGGGGAAGTCTTGAGCCATCATTGTCGCGAAGCACAGATTCATCGCCGGTCGTTCGCGAACTCTTGGGCGAACGTTCGGCTGAAGCAAACTTGCGAACGTGAGATCGAGCCGATCGATCGCGAAGAATGGGGCGACCGATCGGCAAAGTCGGCGAGGCTGTTTGGCTCGATTATTATAAATAGATTCGATGGGTCTCATTTTAACACAACAAGAATTAGAGCAAACAAATATTCTCTGTAATTTGAGTGAATCAAAGAGAGCGAAAACACTTGTAATCAAAGAGAGGACTTGAGAGAAATCTTGTAGAGTGATTTAGATTTTCTCATTGTGTTCTTGAGAAACCATTAGAGGTTAAGAACAAAAGCTTGTGTGAGAGAGCTTGAAGTCTGTGGATCTTTGAGAGTGTACACAAACTCGTGAATAGTGGATAAACTCGGGGTTAATCGCCTCGGACTTGGACGTAGGATTTCAATCCGAACCAAGTATAAATCGCTGTGTGTTTTGTTCGTCTTTTATTTTCCAACGATCGCGTTCAATAACCTGTTGTGTGGATCGAATTCGGTTACGAGCGAAGACGTGAATCTTGGATTTATTCTCAACAAGTGGTATCAGAGCCAGGTTCCGTGGCTGTTTGGATTCAAGATCGTCTCTGATTCGTCGACCAAGTCGCCAAAGATCATCCTCGTTCTTCTCTCGCTGTGAGTATTTCTCCTTCGTGTTCTTCTTAGTAATCTCTGGCCAAGATTCCTAGGGTTTGAACATGACCTCGTTTAAGATCGATATGGAGAAATTTGACGGGAAGAATGATTTCAATTTGTGGCGTGAGAAAATGATAGCACATTTAGGTAATCTTGGTCTAGACGAGGCTCTTAAGGGTGAATCGAAAATGCCTAGTTCTTTGAGTGAAAAAGAAAAATCTGATATACTGAAAAAGGCGAGAAACACCATTGTTCTTAGTCTAAGTGATCAAATCTTGAGAAAAGTTGTAAAGGAGAAAACCGCTGCTGAAATGTGGCTTAAATTAGAACAACTTTTCATGACTAAGACCTTACCGAATAGGATCTATCTTAAGCAACGGTTCTATGGGTTTAGAATGGAAGAGACAAAATCAATCGATGAGAATATTGATGAATTCACTAAGCTTGTAGTTGATCTTGCTAATCTTGATGTTGAGATTGATGATGAAGATCAAGCTATATTCTTGTTAAACTCTCTCCCGAGACCATACGAACAATTGAAGGACACGCTCAAGTATGGAAGGGAGGCTTTGTCTCTTGAAGAAGTTGTCTCCGCTGTTTACTCGAAGGAATTGGACTTGAAGACAAGTTCGAAGGTGTCCAAGTCGAGTGCGGAAGGACTCAATGTTCGTGGGAGGCCCGACAAGCGAAACTCCAACGACAAAGGAAGAGACAAATCAAGGTCAAACTCGAGACCAAGGGAAATAGAGTGCTGGTATTGCAAGAAGACGGGTCACATGCGCAGAGATTGTAACAAAAGGAAGAAAGATCTCAGCAAGAAGAAAGGCAAGAAACCCGTGGGCGCTGAAAATGTCGAAGCCAATGACACGGCGAACGTCTCCGAAGGCTACGATAGCGCGGATGTGCTCTCTATTTCCAGCAACGACCCAAGAGATGAATGGGTTCTTGATTCCGGTGCGACCTTCCACATGACATCGAGGAAGGATTGGTTGTTCGACCTTAAAGACACCGAAGGAAGCAAAGTCTTGATGGGGGATAATACCCCATGTGATGTCAAAGGCATCGGATCGGTCAAGTTGAAAATGGCCGATGGAACCATGAAGATTCTCAAGGATGTGCGCTACATCCCGGAGCTCAAAAGGAACTTGATATCCCTCGGCACTCTCGACACAAGCGGATATGAGATAAAGCTTCGAGGTGGAGTTCTCAAGGTGCTCAAAGGAATCATGGTAGCCATGAAGGGAACCTTGAACCAAGGTTTGTACATTCTCCAAGGCGAAACAATTACGGGTGTGAATGCTATCTCCGAGCACAAACCTTCTCCTACGGATTTGTGGCATAGAAGGTTGGGACATATGAGTTTGAAGGGGCTGGTGGAGTTACACAAACAAGGGCTGCTCAAAGACATCAAGGCAACCGAACTCCAACAATGCGAACACTGCATTATGGGAAAGTCTCATAGGCTGAAATTCCCAAAGGGCAAGCACACAACCAAGGGAATCCTCGACTACGTTCATTCGGACCTATGGGGGTCTCCTAAGGTACCTTTCTCACTTGGTAAAGCTCAATATTTCCTTTCTTTGATTGATGATTATTCTAGAAAAGTATGGTTATTTTTCATTAGAACTAAAGATGAAGCATTTTCTAAGTTCTTGGAATGGAAATCATTAATTGAAAATCA
This sequence comes from Boehmeria nivea var. tenacissima, assembly GCA_018132145.1. Classification (NCBI taxonomy): domain Eukaryota; kingdom Viridiplantae; phylum Streptophyta; class Magnoliopsida; order Rosales; family Urticaceae; genus Boehmeria; species Boehmeria nivea. Next base: position 10,070,149 of record CM030882.1, read on the forward strand.
AACGAATAGGAAAATTAAAAGGTTGAGAACGGATAATGGGCTTGAGTTTTGCAATAATATCTTTGACTCATATTGTGCTGAAAATGGCATATTTAGACATCGTACTTGCATAATTACACCACAACAAAATGGTCTAGCCGAGCGCATGAATAGGACTATTATGAATAAAGTTAGATGCATGTTAAGTGAGTCGGGAATGCCCAAAATATTTTGGGCCGAGGCAGCGTCTACCGCATGTTATGTCATAAATAGATCACCGTCGGTTGCTTTAGATTTTAAAGTACCAAACCAAATCTGGTCGGACACTTCCCCTAGCTATGATCATCTAAAACCCTTTGGTTGTCTTGCATATGTTCATGTAAGTCAAGGTAAATTAGAACCTAGAGCAAAGAAGGGGTATTTCTTGAGTTATCCCTTAGGTGTTAAAGGGTATAAGGTGTGGCTCATGGATGATAAGAAAGCTATCATTAGTAGGGATGTTGTTTTCAATGAATATGTGTTCTATAAGACTAACGTGCAGGTCCAAGAGCAACAAGAGAGCTCTAGCTCTACTTTGAGTGACAATTTTTCAGGTTCTCAAGTTTTAGAGAAAGAAAACGAGTCTACATCAAGCGAGTATCAAGTTGAAGATCCAAGCGTAGGTGAAGCTCCTAATCAAGAGGTTGAAGAGGGGCCTTCATCAAACTTGGGTGGAGAAATTGATGAACAAGGCGAAGACCCGACAAATGAAGACTTGAGGGACTATGTGCTCACTAGAGATAGAGTGAGAAGGCAAATCAAGCCACCTTCTCGATTTGCCCAAGCTGATCTTATTGCTTTTGCGCTCAACGCTAGTGACGTGGTGGAGCTAGATGAGCCGTTGTGCTATAGAGAAGCCAAAAGGAGTCCCGATTGGAAGAATTGGGAGAAAGCGATGATTGAGGAAATGGATTCGCTGAAAAAGAACAATACATGGGTTCTTGTGAACAAACCAAAAGGAAAGCGGGTGATTGGGAGTAAGTGGATCTACAAGAGGAAGCCCGGAATCCCCGGTGTGGAACTTCCTAGATTCAAAGCCCGCCTTGTCGCCAAAGGCTACTCCCAAGTGGAAGGAGTTGACTATCATGAGGTGTTCTCACCGGTGGTAAAACACACTTCCATAAGAGTCATCTTGTCCATTGCAGCGATGTTCGATTTAGAACTTGAGCAATTGGACGTTAAGACGGCTTTTCTTCATGGAACATTAGATGAGGAGTTGTACATGAGTCAACCGGAAGGTTTTATCAAGAATGGTGAAGAAAACAAAGTGTGTCTACTCAAGAAATCCTTGTATGGGTTGAAGCAATCTCCTAGACAATGGTATAGGAGGTTTGATGATTTTATGATGCAACAAGGATTCTCAAGAAGTAGATTTGACAGCTGCGTTTACTTCACGAAACTCAAGGATCAATCCTTGATGTATCTTCTCATTTATGTGGATGACATGCTCATAGTTTCCTCAAGCAAAGAGGAAATTCAAGCCATGAAGAAACAACTAAATGCTGAGTTTAGCATGAAGGATTTGGGGGCAGCAACAAGGATACTTGGTATCGACATTCAACGGGATAGGAAGATGAAGATTCTCACATTATCTCAGAAAAGTTATTTTGAGAAAGTGCTGAGAAGTTTTTCCATGGAAAATGCTAAGGCGACAAGTACTCCGATTGGTGCACACTTCAAGTTGAGTACGTTGAAGGAACATGAGGTAATCTCCGAAGCTAAACACATGAAGGATGTGCCTTATTCTAATTGTGTTGGTAGCTTGATGTATGCAATGGTTAGTACGAGGCCGGATTTGGCTTATGGTGTGGGTCTTGTGAGTAGATTCATGAGCAAACCAAGTCGTGACCATTGGCAAGCAGCGAAATGGCTGTTGAGATACTTGAAAGGAACCTCAGAAATGAAGTTGGTCTATTCTCAAAGTGCTACAAGAGGTCCAAAGGTTGTTGGCTATTGTGATTCTGATTATGCCGCGGATTTGGATAAGCGAAGATCGATTTCTGGCTATGTTTTCACTTTTGGCGGAAACACGGTGAGTTGGAAATCGAGTCTCCAACATGTAGTAGCTCTTTCGACGACCGAAGCCGAGTACATATCCTTGACCGAAGCTATTAAGGAAGGATTGTGGCTTAAAGGGTTCGTTACCGAACTTGGGTTCAATCAAGAAAAGGTTGAAATTCATTGTGACTCTCAAAGCGCAATTCATTTGTCAAAGAATAGCGTTTTTCATGAGAGGACGAAGCACATTGATGTCAAGTTGCATTTCGTGAGGGATGTAATTGCTAGTAACCAAGTTGAAGTGAAGAAGATATCTACCGATGTGAATCCGGCAGATATGCTTACCAAAGTCATTCCGGTGAGTAAGTTCGAAGAAGCATTGAACTTGCTCAACCTTCTCGACGAGTGACGGTAAATAATTCGAGGTCCCGAGATTATCCATTAGGAAGCTCAAATTAGATACAAGGTGGAGAATTGTGAAGATTGTCTCAAATTTGTGTTATGCGAAATTCGGGCAGATTCATCGCCGATCGATCGTGGGAGTTGCGCCGATCGATCGCGAGCTTTGGCACGAGTTTCCTAGATCAAGCGCCGATCGATCGCGAGTGGGCGCCGAACGATCGGGGAAGTCTTGAGCCATCATTGTCGCGAAGCACAGATTCATCGCCGGTCGTTCGCGAACTCTTGGGCGAACGTTCGGCTGAAGCAAACTTGCGAACGTGAGATCGAGCCGATCGATCGCGAAGAATGGGGCGACCGATCGGCAAAGTCGGCGAGGCTGTTTGGCTCGATTATTATAAATAGATTCGATGGGTCTCATTTTAACACAACAAGAATTAGAGCAAACAAATATTCTCTGTAATTTGAGTGAATCAAAGAGAGCGAAAACACTTGTAATCAAAGAGAGGACTTGAGAGAAATCTTGTAGAGTGATTTAGATTTTCTCATTGTGTTCTTGAGAAACCATTAGAGGTTAAGAACAAAAGCTTGTGTGAGAGAGCTTGAAGTCTGTGGATCTTTGAGAGTGTACACAAACTCGTGAATAGTGGATAAACTCGGGGTTAATCGCCTCGGACTTGGACGTAGGATTTCAATCCGAACCAAGTATAAATCGCTGTGTGTTTTGTTCGTCTTTTATTTTCCAACGATCGCGTTCAATAACCTGTTGTGTGGATCGAATTCGGTTACGAGCGAAGACGTGAATCTTGGATTTATTCTCAACAATTGTCGTATCTTCTAATAGAAATTAAATTTAGCGTTTAGCAATCAAATTAAAAAGATAACTAGAGAGATGGATCTCATTATTAGTTTTCCCTTCTAGCTTGCTTATTATTACCTCTCCGGCTCTGTTTTTTTTTTTTTTTTTTTTTTTTGAATTTTTTTGTTCCTATACCTTTTTCCATTATATCTCATATATATAAACGTATTAATGTATAGTAAACTACAATATAATTTATGATATAAGTTTATATAATTTGTACTGCACATTTATTAGTTTATCGTATATGATTGTACTATACGCCATAAGTTTATACAATTTGTTATGTTGTCAAAGATATCATATAAAATAATGACAAAATAGTCTTGGAAACTAGAGTACATGATACAGTTAACAAGTTAACACGGAGAATTTGTTTTTACTCGACAACAAAATTTATGCTGTATTAGTTGTGCTTCTTGTTTTATGCAATACGAAGATTTAACATACCCAAACGTTGAATTGTAATATATATCTAATACAATACGATGACTTTGTACGGTACACTAAAAGCGTCCTAAATTATTTTCTGAGTCAAGCTTATTTTATACATTGACTTTTATGTACCATCGGATTACTTGATGCTAGATAAATTTCTTCTTTTGAGCTAATTTTGTTTAAAGGGCATAGATAAAACTTAAGAGAAAATTTTTCATGTAAGTAAAATTTTCAAAACCTTCAAGGAATGTAGATGAAAACGTTTTAAAAATTTATGGTAATAATAGATTTAAGGGTTAGGGGAGAGTAATAAATTCAGGTAGTACGCACAATTTTCATTAAGGATCCTATGGCTTTACACAAAATCGAAATTAAGGGCAAAACTCCTAATATTCCTTCTATTCTTCAGGTTTCATGCAACAAAACTCCACATGGTTGGTTAAAGGGCGCCAGAGAGGTGCTCCGGGATACTTTGTTTGTGGAGGTATTTGTCGTAGTTGTGGATTTATGAAGGGCTGTTTTTCGGTTTATTTGGATATAAGATTCGCTTTTGAAGTCGAGCTCATGGGCTTGATTGTGGCAATTAAAGTTTCTTCAAGATTTAATTGGGATCATTTCTCACTTTGACATATTCTTAAACGCGTAGTTTCATAATATGCACCTCGAAGATTACACAATAGATGGTTGAAAGCTTTTCATTAAGCTCATTGTTTGAATGTTTAGATTTCCAACATTTTTAAAGAAGGAAATCGCTTTGCAGATAAATTAGCTTGAGAGTGTTTTTTTTTTTTTTTACTTGTGTGGAATTTCTTTAGCATTTTTCTTAGAGTTTTTGCATTAGGCATTTTTATATGTATTATTCTATTATTGAGTTTGTAAGCCTCAAAAGAGGCAGTTTCAAGTCTAGCGAGATATCATATTAAGTCGAGGAGATCTCGCAGGTAGTTTACCAAGATATGCTAGAGAGACAGCAATAGTAAGTGTCAAGGAATCTAGCTTTGTATAAATTTGGTTGTCTTTTATCTTTTATATTTTTCCAAACCTAGTGAATTACTTTTTATCTGGTGTGGTTCCACGGATGTAGGTATAAGCACTGAACCACGTTATCAATCTTGCATGTCACTTTATTTTTGCACCATTTAATTTTGTTATGTGCCTTATTATTTATCTTGTCTCATAATTCTAAGAGTTGCTTATGAAGTCCTAGTGCAAGTTGCTGGGCAAGTTCCATCTTGGTGTAAAACTACTAAGAAAACAAAAATTTGTCTGTGTTTTTGGAAAATTCCAAACTTATTCCTAAATATTCTATTAAAAGATCTGCCATATTTTCTAGAGAAAGAGAAAAGTCGAGAGGGGGAGAGAGAAAATAACTATGGCCCCAAATTTATAGACTGCGCGACATGTCGAGCTGATGAGTTTTCGTCGTCAGGATTGTCGTATCTTTGAACCCTAGTATTCTGTCATATCCCAATAATATAGGAAAACGTTGTCACCTTTGTTCCTAAGCTGTCCCACTTCTTTAAATTAGTAGACAATATACTAATTTTTATTGAAAAAGATGTTCAATTTTTCTTCATCGGTTAGAGGCACCTATTTTAAATAGGAAAATTATGGTGAATACTCAATTTTTAAAACTTTATGTAAGTTATTATCCAATTTTTTGAAAAATATAACCAATTACTCAAATGATATAATTACTTACACAGTGATAAATTATGGTAATTCACTTTGTTACCAAAAGCATATGAAAGTAATTCACAAGCTGACTAGAAACTCAATTACTTCAAAAGTTTGTGTATTTATTTTTATTGTTATATAAATTCTGGATATTTGTCTACTTTACCCTTTTAAATACTATCATTGAGTTATCATATGTACCCATTCATACAACATTATGTACATGATAATGAATATTAGCGATAATAAACCACGCATAAATCTGCTTAATTAGAATAATATACTCAGACAAGCTTGCTATGTGCTAAATACATAAAATGGCAAAACTATAAAGATTTTGCTATTTACGTTTTTTTTTTTTCCTTTCCTTAAGATACTTATCCGAGCAAAAAATATATCGATCTAGTACTATATCACACAAGTAGCTCTGGCTTTGATAAAGTAAGCCAAGAGATAGGATGTGATATGCTTGAAAACCAAGAAATTCGGGCAACCGGTTTGGGTAGGCACTAATCAGCAAGTGTTCTTAGCCACAAAAAATTCAAGTAGATTGGATAAGGATAAATCTTAGCCATAAGTTTTTGTTTTTGTTTTTTGTTTTAAATGTAAAAAGATTGATTGAGACTTAAATTAATTTTTATTTTTTTTCTTATCTCCTTAAAAATCGAACTAAAAAATATACGATTTTAAATATTAGCTACTTACCATATATCTAACTGCACTTTCTGTGATTTTTTCTACATTGCGAGATTTACTCTATATCAATTATTGGTCGATAATATATATAGTAGTTGACATCAATGGCCCTTTAACTTCCGTGGTTTAGCAAGTTGGTACTTTTTCCTATAGTAATTTTCACCTTCAATTTATAAATTTGGCAAATTAGTCCAATTTGATAATGGATATCAATTTTTTCGTTGTAATAATTTGCAACGACGGTCCTTAAATTTGTCAAATTTTAACAACTGGTCCCTTGAATTTTATTTATTTTTGTAATTTGCATCCTCCATTCTGTCCAATTTCGTCAAAATTTGAACGTTTGTTATAAATTTGTACTAATTTGTCAAATTTTATAATTTCAAGAATCATTTGTTCCAACTATTCTTAATATATTGTCTGGTTAATCTAATATTTCATAATGAATAATATATTTTCTCACAGTTTAGATTAAATAATATGGAATTTTAAGAAAATAGCCATTGTTTATAAAATAATTTTAAAAAATAATCACAGTTTTAAAAAATTTAAAAACTAACATTTTCATAAATTTCTGATAACAATACATAATTCAATTAAATACAATACGATACAACAAAAGTGATAAAGGCACAAATATAGAAAGTAATAAATAGGGAAAAGTACTTAACAGCCGTACTTGATTGATCCAATCGATAGCGTCATATTTTAGCTCTCTCTACCAAGCACTTGTTCCCCACTGCTTTACCCGCAAAAGACTCAATAAACTCTTCTTTGGTGAAATTGCGATAAATAGTCGGTTTTTCAGGCGACAAAAATTCCGGCAGAGGCCTATAGTAGCCGCCGTCTTTCCATTTGGTAAGGTTGAAAAACATGCCAACTGAGATCCGAGGTTCCTTGCAAGAGTTGGACAACACTCTGTGTTGCACACTCTTATACTCGTCATTTGATACAATCTGATATAAAAATCAATGAAATATATTTTTTCAAACCTAGTGAATTACTTTTTATCTGGTGTGGTTCAGCAGATGTAGGTATAAGCAGTGAACCGCGTTACCAATCTTGCATGACACTTTATTTTTGCACCATTTATTTTTGTTATGTGCCTTATTATTTATCTTGTCTCATAATTCTAAGAGTTGCTTATGAAGTCCTTGTGCAAGGTGCTGGGCAAGTCCCATCTTGGTGTAAAACTACAAAGAAAACAAAAATTTGTCCATGTTTTTGGAAAATTCCAAACTTATTCCTAAATATCTATTAAAAGATCTGCCATATATTTTCTAGAGAAAGAGAAAAGTCGAGAGGGGGAGAGAGAAAATAACTATGGCCCCAAATTTATAGACTACGCGACATGTCGAGCTGATGAGTTTTTGTCGTCAGGATTGTCGTATCTTTGAACCCTAGTATTCTGTCATATCCCAATAATATAGGACAACGTTGTCACCTTTGTTCCTAAACTGTCCCACTTCTTTAAATTAGTAGACAATATACTAATTTTTATTGAAAAAGATGTTCAATCTTTCTTCATCGGTTAGAGGCACCTATTTTAAATACTATCATTGAGTTATCATATGTACCCATTCATACAACATTATGTACATGATAATGAATATTAGCGATAATAAACCACGTATAAATCTGCTTAATTAGAATAATATACTCAGACAAGCTTGCTATGTGCTAAATACATAAAATGGCAAAACTATAAAGATTTTGCTATTTACTTTTTTTTTTTCTTCCCTTAAGATACTTATCCTAGCAAAAAATATATCGATCTAGTACCATATCACACAAGTAGCTCTGGCTTTGATAAAGTAAGCCAAGAGATAGGATGTGATATGCTTGAAAACCAAGCAATTCGGGCAACCGGTTTGGGTAGGTACTAATCAGCAAGTGTTCTTAGCCACAAAAAATTCAAGTAGATTGGATAAGGATAAATCTTAGCCATAAGTTTTTGTTTTTATTTTTTGTTTTAAATGTAAAAAGATTGATTGAGACTTAAATTACTTTTTATTTTTCTTCTTATCTCCTTAAAAATCGAACTAAAAAATATACATTGTAAATATTAGCTATTTGCGGAAGCTACGCCCCATAGGACAATCTTAGCCATAAGTTGACATATATCTAACTGCACTTTCTGTTGTTTCTACATTGCGAGGTTTACTCTATATCAATTATTGGTCGATAATATATATAGTAGTTGACATCAATGGCCCTTTAACTTCCGTGGTTTAGCAAGTTGGTACTTTTTCCTATAGTAATTTTCACCTTCAATTTATAAATTTGGCAAATTAGTCCAATTTGATAATGGATATCAATTTTTTCGTTGTAATAATTTGCAACGACGGTCCTTAAATTTGTCAAATTTTAACAACTTGTCTCTTGAATTTTATTTATTTTAGTAATTTGCATCCTCTATTTTGTCCAATTTGGTCAAAATTTGAACGTTTGTTATAAATTTGTACTAATTTGTCAAATTTTATAATTTCAAGAAGGGAATTTTAAGAAAATAGCAACTGTTTATAAAATGATTTTAACAAATAGCAACAGTTTCAAAAAATATAAAAGCTAGCCATGTAAGAAATTTCTTACAAAATTTTTGCCTAGTGTCAGAAATTTCTTACAGTATTTTTATGTGTATTTGTATTATTGTAAGAAATTTCTTAAAGTTTTATGCCTAGTTTTTAAATTTTTTTAAACTGTGGCTATGTTTAAAAACGCACATTCCAAAATGGCTATTTACCTAACTGACCCTTTCAAGAATCATTTACTCCGACTATTCTTAATATATTGTCTGGTTAATTTAATATTTCATAATGAATAATATATTTTCTCACAGTTTAGATTAAATAATAGGGAATTTGAAGAAAATAGTCATTGTTTATAAAATAATTTTCAAAAATAGTCACAGTTTCAAAAAATTTAAAAACTAGCATTTTCAGAAATTTCTGATAACAATTTTATGTGTAATTTTGTTATTGTCAGAAATTTTTTACATGTGTTATAGCTAGTTTTTAAATTTTTAAAAACTATGTCTATTATTTAAAAACACACAGTCCAAAATGGCTATTTACCTAACTGACCCCTAAATAATAAGTTATATTGAGGATTTTGGTTTGTAAGGTTATGAAGACGATTTAAGTTCAGATATTTCTCCCTAAATAATATTAACAAAAATATATATTAATGCCTTTAATATCACTTCTTCTTCTTCTTCTTTTGGTTTTAAAATCAAGTTAACTTAAGGGTGAAGTAGGAAAATACCCAGAATTTTTATAACAGTAAAAATAAATACCCAAACTTTTGAAGTAATTGAGTTTCTGGTCAATTTGTGAAATATTTGCACGTGCTTTTGGTAACTAAGTGAATTATCATCACTTATCACTATGGAAGTAATTGAATTACTTGAGTAGTTGGTTGTATTTTTTAGAAAATTGAGTAATAACTTACATTAAGTTTTAAAAATTGGGTATTCACTATAATTTCTCTTAACACTTAATCAATATGTATTTTAATATAATTTATTTTATCCTAATTTTTTTTTACCAACTCCTATTCAAATCTTAATTTTTATCAGATTTAATGTTTTATTAATGGATAAATATTATATTTCTTGAATGGTTTCAAGGAATAACATAGGGCTCGTTTGGCAAACGGGTTCAAACTGTGGCCATTTGAATTTTTTCATTTGAATTGGAAAATTTGAATTGGGTAATTTGAACGAAAAATTTAAATTGTTGTTTGGGTCAAATAATCTTATTTGAAAATATTATTTGGATTGTTGTTTGGGTAGATGTGAAATGTGTGATGTTGAGTAATAAAAAGAGTAGTTAAAATGTCAAATCAAAAAATACTATTCAAAATGGATTCAAACTGTTGAAATTTGAGGGGGGGAAGAATTTGATTTTGAAGGGTTTGAATGACTTTTTCTCATTTAGATTTTATCCAAAAAAAAGTTACCAAACGACGATTCAGATTGAAAAAGTCGTTTGAATTGCCCAAGATGGGTTCAAACCCATTTGCCAAACATACCCATAATGTATTATGACTTATTGATTAAGCAACATCATAATGCCACACACACAACTTTTGGAGTCCATGATACATAATCACTCTGAGATGTATACTAATTGTAAGAACCGTTTTGTTAGAAAGTGTTCTTTGTTAATGTCAGAAACACCAACAAAGAACACAGGGTGTAACTAAATCAAGATAAACAACACTGGGTGTAGAAAAATAAAATGACCAGAATAATAAAATGACACGGGAGAATTGGTTACGCAGTTCGGCAACGCCTACGTCTGCGGGGCCACGCCCAGATAAAAAGATCCACTAGAAAAACTCCAACCGAGGTCTCTCGGACTTATACAAGATTGGACTCCCTCCAACTCTCTTCTGCCGTCACCCCGTTGACCTAGTGATCTACCCTTGACGAGATCCCCTCGCCTTACAAAACAACCCTGACGAGATCCCCTCGTCTTATACCTCACACTCCCGTGTAGTCACTCACCAAAAAACTGTTTACAACACTCGAACACCCAGTATAGCAGTTTACAAACTTAGAACACCCATAAACACACCCTCACCAAAATAGACTCTTCTTTCTCAAGAAGGAGTACATATAAATGATCTCTTTCTCACTCTCTTTTCTCTCAAACCCAGAAAATACAATACTCAAGAATACAGCATAAGGGCACAACGAAAATGACTTCATCTTGAGAATAAAAAGAACAAGCCAAGAGAGACTTTTCCATAAAGATCACACTAGGGGTGAAACCGGTGTCGGTAATCGGTTTTTTGGGCTTTTTTTTAACCGAAACTGAATTTTCGGTTATTAGAAATTAAAAACCGAAAACAGGTTTTTTTTGGAAAAAAACCGAATTTTACCGAAACCGAATTTTCGGTTTTTTAATTCGGTTTTTCGATTAATAACCAATTTTTATTTTTTGATTTTTTAAATTCGGTTTTTCGGTTTTTAATTCGATTTTTCGGTTTTTTAATTCGGTTTTTCGGTTAAATAACCGATTTTTTGTTATTAAATTCGGTTATTCGGTTTTTAAATTCGGTTATTCGATTTTTAAATTCGGTTATTCGGTTAAAAACCGATTTTTTTTAAAAAAAAATTAATAATTCGGTTAAAAAAATTGATTATTCGGTTTGTAATATTCAAAACCGAATAACCGCACCGAATTTTCGGTTATTTCGGTTTTTAAGCACCGAATTTTCGGTTTTTTAAAAAATTCGGTTTTCGGTTTCGGTTTTTAAAAAATTCGGTTATTTTTTTCGTTTTTTCGGTTTTAATTTTCAGCCCTAGATCACACATTAATTATTCAATTAATTGTGGGAAATGATCTTCATTACTTCAGGGAATATTTCTTTATTAAGTGAGAATATCAGCAATGATCGTTCATGAGCTGTAGATAATCACCAGAAGCTTGGTCAAACAATCTTCTAGAAACTTTCTTTCTTCGTACGCCAGACCGGGTGTTTCTAACACCAAAACAGGGTGTCTCAACCTATCTCACAGTAACACCCTCAAGAACACCCATGCAGAAACTCTCAAAAGATGACCAAACGAAATCTCCAATAAATGCCGAATATTAACATTCCAAACATAGAGAGATTAGTGAGTAATGGTGATATCAAGCCAATAAATTCCAGCTCTCTCAAAATCAAGGCAAATCAACCAAGCAATAATGGCAAATCAATCAAGCAATAATAACATAATATTGGATAATTAATTTGCAAACAAAATGCCAATAATAGAAACACTAACACTAATTTTTACAAGATTAGCAATCATTACAGCAAGAAAAAATAAATAAATGAATGAAGGAATGTTTGAATATTTTTAAGAATCTAATTTTTTTCAAATACTTATGTAAATATTAAGTCTAATACTAATATTTTTGTAATTTTCTCTAAAGAACATTTTAGGGAAAGAAATTATATTTTGATAACGGAAAATTATATCGATGTATAAATATATTTTCTTAATTGAAAAATCTATCGCGGGGGCAAACTTGTAGTTTTGATTCATAAGGGAAACACTCTGGTATTTTCTTAAAATCAAAATGGCTATAAATTGTGTGTTGTTAAGTACTTGAGCTTCTCTTTACGTCCATATTCTTGTCTTTGTTTTGCATAAAGGACACACTGCCGGTAGCTATGTCAAGAGTACGTATTTCCCTCTAACGTCCTTGCAAAAATATATATAACATATTCTAGTGTCCACATAAATTATCAAATAGAAAAACCAAGCTACTAAGTACTCTTGAATTCATGATCTTTTGAGTATTGGTAGAGAAACATGGCTGCCATGGAAATTTTGAAGCATTTATTGGAAGAGATAAAGAACTTGTCCATAGCCTCAAACCCCTTCCTTGTTTCTCTTTTCTTTCTCTCGCTTTTCTTTTTGTTCCTACACTCTAAGTACTCCCATGCTGGCCGGCCAAGGCTTAACCTACCCCCATCTCCTCCGAAGTTTCCGATAATTGGCAACCTTCACCAACTAGGAACTGAACCATACCGCTCACTCGCAGCGCTGTCCGATAAGTACGGCCCTCTGATGCTCCTAAGCTTTGGCCAAGTTCCGACTCTCGTCGTTTCCTCCAGAGATGTGGTAAGAGAGATCTTCAAAAACCATGATATCGCTTTCTCCAGCAGGCCTAAAACCACGGCCACGGATCTCTTACTTTATGGATCTAAAGACGTGGGATTTTCTCCTTATGGCGAGTACTGGAGACAGGTTCGGAAAATTTGCAACGTTGATCTTCTCAGCCTCAGAAGAGTTCAACAATTTCAGTTTGTGATGGAAGAAGAGGCGGCGGAATTGGTCGATTGGATAGGCAGAGCTTGCGCAGCCAGCGCGGATGGTGCTATAAACCTAAGCGAGATGCTGATAGCGACCACCAACAACATGGTGTCTCGATGCGTTATCGGGAAAAAGTTTGTGGACAAAGACGGTCGGAGCATGTTCGGGGGGCTTTGGAGGACTATGATGGCGCAGTTGGTAGCCTTCAGTGTGGGAGATTTATTTCCTGCTTTGAGATGGATTGATGTTGTTAGAGGCTTCACTGGACAGCTGAAGAAGAGCTTTAGAGAAACGGACCAATTTTTAGACTCCGTGATCGAAGAACATAAGGCGATCCTAGAGAGTAACGGAGGGCGGTCTGAAACGAAAGACTTCGTTGACATTCTCCTCCAACTTCAAGAGGATTCAATGCTTGATTTTGAGTTCACTCGGGACAACGTAAAAGCAATCATACTGGTGATCTTCTCTCTATTCCCTCTCTCTTCTGTATTTCATTCAAGTTCTTAAATACACTAATACGATGTTGAACACTGGTTTTTTATTGGCAAAATTGCAGGATATGTTTTTGGGTGGAACTACTACTACTTCATCAACAGTGGAATGGATTATGACAGAGCTCATGAGGAATCCAAGAGTGTTGAGAAAAGCACAGGATGAGGTGAGAAGTGTAATGGGAAACAAGCCGAAGACCGATGTCATTCGACATATCAACAAGATGGATTACTTAAAATGTGTTATCAAAGAATGTCTTAGGCTACACGTACCGGCTCCGCTTCTCCCTCCACGAGAAACGACCGAAAGCATCGAGCTGCAAGGCTACCATATTCCTGCCAATACAAGAGTGCTTATAAACGCATGGGCGATTCAGATGGACCCGAGTTTGTGGGACAGCCCAGAAGAGTTCCTCCCGGAGAGGTTTGAGAACAACTCGATCGATTTCCAAGGCGACAACTTCGAATTTCTGCCGTTTGGCGCCGGGAGAAGGATGTGCCCCGGCTTGAAATTCGGGATCTCTAGTGTTGAATGTATGACTGCCAGCCTTTTATACTGCTTTGATTGGAAGTTGGCAGGGGATATTGAGGCATTGGACATGAGTGAGGTTAATGCTCTCACTGTTCAAAAGAAAGTTCCTCTTTATCTTGTACCAATACCCTATCATGACCCTTGATACATACATATGCAAATGGTTGAAGAGATGATCTTGTAATGTAATTGAATTATGAGTTTCTTAGGCATTTAACCAAACTTTTGTGTAATTTTTTAGGACATTTTTTGTAACATGTAACATATACATAGGGGCTATATACGTGCAAAAAATGTAACATTATGGCTAAATACTTCAAACTTTACTTTTAAAATGGCTAATTGCTTAATTGGCCCTTGAATTATAAATAAATTATAAGTAAAAAAAAAAGTTATTTTAAGGAGAATTGCTTGGAATCTATCACTCCAAGATGAATTTTTTCACAACTACAGGAGATTTGTGAAGCGATGCTTTTGCTACTCCTTTTGATCCTTGTTTATTTTGAGGGTTCATATCTTTAATTTCATGATGGAAATGAACGTGCTCCACAGTCCACACCTTCATATTGGTTGAATATTTTGAATTGTATTCTCTTCACCATTGGCCATTTTTCCTTCCAAATAGTGGAGAAAATATGATAATGATCCAGTGTTTATCGAAAAATATGTTCTGCTTTCCAAGTTTTAAGATTCATTATTGAATTATAGAATTGAATATCATGTTTAGACTACTCACTGCAAGCTCTTAATTAGTTAAATAAACAATTTTTTACCGAAATTAACAATGACATTATAACATGCCTAATTGTACTTTCATACATGGTGAGAGAATGTAAGGCCAAATTATATTGATCACTAAAAAAAAAAAAAAAAATACACCCCAAAAAAACGCGCACTGCTAAATAAATCATATACTGGGAGATCATTAAGCGGGTAGCATATGCCTTTGGAATGAATAAGCGAATCTATGCTTCAAAAAATAAACAAAACAAAAAAAACAATTAGTTACTAATATTATTATGGTATTGCCCCAGCTAGAGGCCTTCAATTCATTCAATAAGATTATTTTATATAAGATATCTATACATATGGAAAAAAGAAAATCTAAAACTGAAGCTTTATTCCATTCCTGTAAAATGAAACTAAATTATATAATTAACCACGAAATTCCATGAACTTGTGAAGCTTTTGTTCCGAAAAAACTCAGCGCAGCAAAATCTCCAGGAAGCCAAACCGACTACCTCCTTCAAGGATTAGAATGTGTCTTATCTGTAATTCTCTCCGATGTCTGAGCTAGACTCCCTCAAAAGAGCAAACCTGACCTCCCGACTACAGTTATCTCCTGTTGGTTTGTGCACGGAGGATGTCGTTAACTAGCTTCTCTGGCAGTTTTTTGGAGGCCTGTGAAACAGCTCTGACGATTAGCTAGTCTAGAAAGTATAATGTCATGTTAGAGCAAAAGAAATTTAAGGTTGCGAGAAAATAACCTGGAACTGCCTCATGTGCAAGATCGGTTCACACCCAACATCCGCGATTAACTTTCCATTGGGAGTTTGAATTTTGAACCGCTCAGCTTCATATGGACTAAGGCTGTTCGTCTTGTCGGGAAGATTTTGGCAGACTTTCAAAAGGGAGCTGAGAGAATTCATCTGTAGGTTATGAAAAAACTTGTATCAGAAATGATGTTCAAGCAAAAATTCAAGAAAACTTATAGCTTCAGAAACTAGTTTCTCTAGCAAACTATAATAAGTGCTTGCCAATTGAGTCTTTAAACTATGTGCAGGTAATATATACATATGCCTAAGAGGACCAGAGAATGTGCTAACCTTCATGTATGGACAGGACGCGCATCCACCGTGAATAGAACATCCTTCTCCACTGGCGACTCCAGGAATCACGGGTAGTATGATATCGCCCACTTTGAGCGATTTGACGTCCGGTGATGCACTGGACGATGTCCTTGTTACCGAGTCTGATGAAACTGGAAAGACAATCTCGACCCTAACTTTATCTCCATTTTGAGATGAATTTAGCAAACCACGAACTGCTGCAACAATTGAAGTCACCATTCCTGACTCTGTTCCCAACACGAATTGGAGATGATCATTGACATCTCTATCCAAAGACTCCTGAACCCTCTGTTTTATGAAATCTAGTATATTTTGGGTAGAACCCACTACCCCCATTCCTCTTCTCTTGGCTTCCATTGCCAAAGAAAACATTTCCCCCGGAACCTCAAAATGAGCAGTCAAAAATGCATCCGAGTACATTTCTTTTATCTTCTCCACAACCTCGTGTCCGAAGAGGTGGTGTACTATGCATGTTCCATCCTAATACCACAACGCCAAGCAATCAGCAGATACAACAACATAAAGATCCAAACATTACAAATCAAGATGAGTAAAAAGGGTTGTTGGGGGGTTAAAGGATCAAACCGAAATATATTCGAACTACAAATTGCACATGCCCACAGCACTTTATCAAAAGAAAAAAATTATAAGCACCTGGTAATAATGCAGTCGAGGAAGCAATGACTTGATTGAGTCCCTATTGTGTTCTGAATGTATCTCGGCAATTTCTTCATCAGACATCTTAGTCATCTGTTGGAACAATTCAGCGATATTTGCACCCATGTATGAGTCGGGCCCATAGAATATGTGCAGATCCGGAACTTGTGCAAAGGCCTGAGGAATCAAAGTCATGACTTGGTGTTAAAGAAAATAAACTTAGATAAATTGGGAATCCGATAAATTTGATCCCATGACAGCAAAAACACAGTTAGCAAAATGTGAGCTAGAAGCTCATAGTACCACAAACCTGCAAAATGGTTTGCACAACATTTGAGGAAGTGCAGGTTATTGTTGGCACAAGTTCATGAGCAAACGCTTTTGTCTCGAGTGAAGTATTTATGTAGACAACATGCAATGAAGGAGGCGCTTTGGAAGCTGCTTCAAGATAGCTCATATAAGAAGGCGTGGACGCAGCATCAGCCAAAGAACATCCAATACGTTCGTTTGACATCCGGTACACACCAACCTGCTCGTAAACATAGAAAAACAGAATTAAGAACTAATATTTATCCATCAATACCAAGAAATGGTTGATGCTGCAACGTATAATGCACATGTTGTCCTAATTCAAATGGCATTAAACTGACAAAATGGCGTTCTAACATTGAAAGCATTTTCCTACAAAGTCTGAATAGCAGTCCTGAACTGTCAATTCAATGAATAACTGATTATTTTCACAATTTCCCACATCTGATACCAATCCAAGACATACTTTATTTAAGTACATCTTGATTTCAAAAGTTCATGTATGTCAAAAAATTGACTCCATGATCGCCAACAGCACTAACTTAGTACACAGGACTTGTGCTTGAAATTGACATCTTGTTGCTATCAAGGTTTCACACTTTAACATTGTTTGTGCATCAAAATGATGAGACACGAAAAGGGCCTACCTCCGAAAAACCAGCCTGATCAAGAATTGCGCGCACATTCTCAGACATAAAGTCCACCCCCAAAACCGTGATGAATTCACATCCATCCTTAGCCATCTTCACAGCCGAATCCGCCATGACCAAGGAATCGGATATGTGGATGTGAGGCCACTGTTTCTGAGCAGCCGTCAAAACACCTTGGACTTCCGGGTCCATGTAGAAATGTGCAACCACCCCAATCCTCTTCTCTTGCAACACATTGACCAGTTCTTGAATCTTAACCTCATCAGGGAACAAAAACCTTGCCTGAAAAAGAAAAAAGTACAGAACTCATAACTATAAATACCAGCACCAACACAACACAAAGATTGAATTTTTATCTTTATTGCTAAATTCCCAAATAACTCTAGTTTCCAGAGCATTACTTTCCGGCCCTACATAATAGATATCTCTACGCATTAACATAGTCAAAGTTAGCCCATAAATACTCTAACCTTGTCTCTCAAGCAAAGCAACAACATCAACAATTCACAATCCACACTAAATTCAAAACAAACAATTAAAATAAATAAATAAAAATAAAAAGCCATAAGCCACCAAAACCGATCAACAACCTGAGCTTCAGCATAGCTTCCTTTCGCCCGAATCCCATCGGCGGCCACAATTAGCGACGGGAACGCCTCGAACGGAGCTCTTCTATCCCTCTCCGACACCAAAGCCCTCGTCTTTTTCTGCATACTGATCAGCACATTGTGCCACGTGTTCCCCCTCGACCGTTGGCCGCCGGGCAGCCCGGCATTCACCGCCGCCAAGTCCTCCGTCTTCGCCTCCAGAACCTCCTCCGGCAAGGCCCCGTCGAGGGCCGAGACCAAGCAGTAGCAGAAGCCCCGGGTGATCTCCGAATCGCTGTCCGCCGCGAACCGCACCCTTCCCTCGCCGTCCAGCGCCGCCGCGAGCCAAACCCTCGCCGTGCAGCCCATCACCCGGTTCGAGTCGACCCGGGCCGAGTCCTCCATCGGCGGCAGCCGGCTCGCGTAGCCCAGCAGCCGCCGGAGCCGCTCGGCCGGCTCGGCTATAGCGCCGAACTCCGCGGCGAGGCGGCCGAGCCGCGCCGCCACGAGGTCCGAGGTCCCCGCCGGCCGCACCGGCGGAGATTGGACGCACCGGAGAGTCGCGACGCGGCGAGGCTTGTGGGGGTTGAGGTTGAGCAGAGATGGCTTAGGGTTTGGAGCGACGGAGAAGAAGATAGCGGAGGAGGAGAAGGAGGAGGCGGGTCGGACGGCCATGGTGGCTGAGGAAGCGGTTTCCATGGCGGAGGAGAGTTAGAGAGAGAAATGTGGGGTTTGAGGGGAAGGGTTTTTAGAGAGAGAGAGAGAAGTGAAGGCGAGGCAGGGAATGGGCAGAGAGAAGAGAAACACAAGAGAAAGAGCTGAAACGAAAGTGCGCGCGCAATCGGTGCACTAAAATAGTGTGTTTTTTAGTCCTAAAATTCGAAGAAAAATGTATATTTCATGGGCCCCATATTATGCATCGCCAACCATTGAAATGAAATCCCATCTTTGCCTGCCTCACTGAATTTTATTAATTTGACTGCTTGTTTTTTAATTTTAAATATTATATTTCTGTTTGTTGTAACTGAAAATTGAAATGTAATAAATTTGACGAAATTAAAAATGTTTAATATTATAGCGTTGCCGTTCAATTTCGTTAAATGGGAATTGCAAATATATATATATTTTAAATGTCATCTGATAATTTATAATTAAAATAGTGCGTTTTCTTAATTTTTATTTATGTTTATAGTAAAAATGAGAGCATAAATTAAAAATATAAAATAAAAAAGAATTAATATATCAAAAAATAAGTATTCATCAAATCCTTCAGTAATTATACTAATAAAAATTTAACTTTAAATCATATTATTAAAGTAAAATATTATTTGAATTTGTATCCACACAAACCTTAAAAAAAAACGTTTGCATTGCACTGAATTTAATCAAATCAAATACTCCAATCTCACCGACCAGCAAAATGAAGAAAAGAAGAAGAAAAAAAAAACCATAATGTAATGAAAATCTTACCGTTTTATTTGCTTAAATTAAAATCTAACCAATTAGAGTGCACAGTGAGAATAGATTTTAATAATAGAGAAATTATAGTGAATATCCAATTTTTAAAACTTAATGTAAATTATTACCCAATCTTTTGAAACATATAATCAATTACCTAAATGATGCAATTACTTACACATTGATAAGTGGTGGTGATTCACTTTGTTACCAAAAGCATGTGCAAGTAATTGACAAATTGACTAGAAACTCAATTATTTCAAAAATTTGGGTATTTATTTTTATTGTTATATAAATTTTGGGTATTTGCCTTCTTAGTATTCGTATGTCATGGTCTTTGTAAGTGTTGTGCCGCTATTACTTAATTGGTGTAGAGCGTAGGATATACCGATGATTTATCCAATGACTAATAAGATTTTTCTTTGCTCATAAAGCTTAATACCATAACTACCCAAATTGGCATTATACCATTAAGCTTGTATATTCTTCAAGCTTTCTGATGAACAAATCTTTAAATTAAACACATAGAACAAGAAAAGAGCTGAAACGATTATTAAATACAGCCATGAATAGGTAATAGAACAAGAAGTTAGGGACGTTGACGAACAATTTAAATAGAAATAAGAAATTGGCCTTGATTGAAACACCTTGCAAAGTCTTTGTCCACAAGTATGACATGAATTGTTGTGATTGTGAATAGAACAAGAAAGTGAATAAAGGTGGAAAATAGTAAGGCTTTTTGCTAAAAACCTATATCCACTTGTAAGAAAATGATATCTAGGTTACAAGTTTACAAGTATTAGAACTTCACATAGCCACAAGAATATGAAGAGCCAATTTAGAAACTAATACCAACGAAATAGAAAAAAACCCCAAAAAGTCGCCACTTTCAGCTGTGTTTGACCACCCAAATCATTTCCACCAAACATTTTTTTGAAACCTCTTGGTTGGGCGAGAAAAAGCTTTCACATAATATTCTCGGTTGGAATAATATTGTGGCTCATGGTGGAATTTGGGGTCTATAGCAAATAAAGACAAATTATGAGCTTCAAAGGGTACATGGAAGAAGGAAAGTTCATTTTGTTATTCTTTTGCTTTATTTTATCATAGAAGTGGACCAAGTTTTGCACAAAGTTTCTTGCTTCTTTAGACTCCCGAGAAAAGAAAAGTAAAAGAAAAGCAGTTGATAAATTATTGGACAGTTAGAAAGAAAAAAATAATAATAATAATTGGACAGTTAATGAGATGGTGGAGTTAGATATTAGTTCGCCTCTCTTGGTCCATAAGGGTCCAAAAAATAAAATTGGATAGTTTATGTGAATATTAAGGAAAAAAAAATTCCGTCACATTTGACCGTCACTTTCTTTGTTTTTTATACCTCCCTTTTAATTATTACATATATTTGTTAAAAATATTTTAAAAAATAAGTGAGTTTTTAGTTTTTTATTCACAGTGTGGGCTATGAAATATGAATTACCGTGGGTGAAAACGAAAGTGCTACTTTGTGTGTAAGTTGAGGCTGTGTGAATTGTGTGAGTGAGAAATAAGATAAAATGATATAATTGAGTATGAGTTGGTAAGAGATTTAAAAGGATTTGAGCACGTAATCTCTAAAAACTTAAAAGTTAAAAAGAGGTCTATATAAAATCGACGTAAATAATTAGTCAAACTATTTAAATATTATATCTTCTCTATTTTATTATTTATTTTTCTATATGTGTGTGTCTTTGTGTTTAGTGTGTGCACAATTTTTCTCAACAAGCGGTATTAGAGTCATGTTGTGGAGATGGTGGAAAAATCGACAAAGATGTATTGGTTGAAGTTTAGATCGAGCGATTTGACGGGAAGATAAACTTTAATATCTAGCATAGCAGCGTGAAAGATGTTTTGGTGCAATAAAGACTCCTTAAGGCGGTGCAAGAAAATAAACCCGAGAGCATGAAGGCGGATGAATGGGAAGAACTGGAAGCGAGAGCGGTAACCACTGTTCGTTTAAGTTTTGCTCCTAAAGTAAAGTAAATGTTTCAAATGCGAAATTCCCATCTTTTTGTGGGCAAAGTTAGAGAAGATTTACATGTCGCTTAACAAATAGACGTTATTTGAAGCAATTATAAAGTCCGAAGACAAGTGGAGGGACAAATGTTAGGGAGACTATATATAATTTCAGAAGTGCATTTCTAAATTTTTAAGTTTGAATGTCAAGATAGATGTTGGGAAACAAGTGATTATTTTGTTGGCCTCCTTGCCAAAATCATATGAGACATTGGCGAGTACTTATAGATGGAAAGAAGACGTTGATGGTGGATTAGGTGTCAATTGTCGCTTTTGGAGATGGAGAATATAAAAGAGTCAGTTTGTCTTAATATGATAATCAAGTTCTTGTGGTGAAGTTTAGGTCGGATCGTGGTAAGAGCATGTCAAGAGAGAAGTAACATGATAGGACGGACAACCATTCTCAATCGCATGCACAGAGTAATGTGGAGTGCTTCTACTACCATTCAAGAAGTTAGATTCGGCTAATGTGACAAACGAGCGTTTGATGAGTGACGACGATGTTTGCTCTGTGATAATTGATAGTAAAGTTTCTAATGCATTTATTTCAGACTCTGCTTGTTCGTTTCATATGCTTTTGGAAAGGAAGTATATATATCAACACCTATATAGCATTTGATGCTAGTACAATTCAATGGGCAATGATTATGTATCTAGAGTTGTGGAAATCAATAATGCTAAAGTGAACATGCTTGATGGTGTTGTCAGAGCATTGATGAATGTTAGGCACATTTCAAAGTTGAGAAGATGCTTAGTTTCTTTGAGAGTGCTTGATATTTTTGGGGTCATGTATATCAATGAAGAATGACACTGAATATTGTGAGAGGTGCTTTGATTATCATGAAAGATGAGAAGGCAAAGAATTTTTTTATGTTTTTGGGGAAACTTATCATAGGTGGAGCCAAGGCGACAGAAGTTTCCCTGTGCTGTCAAGAAGTGAGTGAAAGAAGTGATGACAACAAGAATTTGAGGCAAAGTGATGAGAATAAAGAGATGATAGACAAGACTAAAATTGCAAGCCCAAGCTCCTCAATAAAGGAAGAGATTGAGAACAAGAACATTGGGGCAATCTACAAGAAAATAAAATCAGCTTGTCCTGTCAAGTTCGATGAGAAAATAAACAAGATGCTTGCTTACTCTCATAGAATGTCTAGTGATACAACTACCCAAAAGTGTTGCAAATTCAAGTGGCAAAAAAGATGCTTGAGATACGTGGAGAAAATTTGAATCAAGGTGGAGATTATTAAGAATGTTGACTTAATTTTTTATTTAATTTTTGTTTTTTTGGTTTATAAAAATTTGAGATTTGGAGGAATTAAAGAAAGACAAAAAAAAAAAAGTAATAAAGCTGTATGCCTTTGATGTGACCTAATGCTTTTTTTTTTTTTGAGTGTACCGGCTGTGTTTTGTGTGTGCATAAATTGAGAAGTGAGAACTGTTGTGTGTGAATGCTAAAGTGTGCGTGTG
Source organism: Boehmeria nivea var. tenacissima (assembly GCA_018132145.1). Taxonomy (NCBI): domain Eukaryota; kingdom Viridiplantae; phylum Streptophyta; class Magnoliopsida; order Rosales; family Urticaceae; genus Boehmeria; species Boehmeria nivea. The sequence continues at coordinate 10,093,101 of CM030882.1, forward strand.
CGTGCGACTGGGACTTGTGTGTACGCGCTGTGAATTGCCGTGGTTGTGCATGAAAAAGAAAGCGCTGTCCTGTGTGTGAACTATGAGGTAAGAAAGAGAGCAATTGCACAAAGGATTGTGTGCCCGGCTGGCCGCAAAGACAGAAGATTGAGCTGTAGTTGCTGCAAGTCGAAGAGAGAGAGATTTGAGAGTGCTTAAGTGCATAATCTGTTATATAAATCCTAGTAATGGAATTGACAAAATGCACAGAAAATAATTTAAACAAAACTGAAATAGAATTGCTAAGATATAAACGAAATTTAAACAAATGTAAAAACACCTCAACCGGACAATGGAAAGGAGAAATGTCGAGGGCCGTTAGACGGTTTCCTTAAAGCGTTATTGGTCTCCCTCGGGTGCGGAAATGAACGAGCAACCGCTTCTCAGGATACAACGACGAGCTAGCGTGAGCACCGAGCACCGAACGGTCAAGGCTAGCCGAACAGAACCTGCGAAAACTATCACCGGAAAAAGCAGAAACGAAAAAATAAAAGAAAAGACTCAAGGGGGATTCGGATTGGTATTTTTCTTGTGCCTCAAAGCTCTCTTTTATAGGCTCAAATTAATAGGTATTAACTCAAATTAATACTGATTCCGAATTAGCAAAGCAACGTTTTTTAATTCCGAATTATTGCAATTAATTCGGATTTTTCAGTGACAAAAATTGCAAAAGGTGGCTTGGCCCGGAAAGCCCATTCCGGTCCAGCATTTCGCATCGCCCACAACGTGCGGGTGCACACGAGCCCAAGCCCACGAAGCTCAGTTTTGGTCCGAGGACTTGCACCCCCCTCCCCCCCCCCCCCCCCCCCCCCTGCGCGCGCGAGAGAGAGCCTCTTGACCACATTATTTATCCATATATAAATGAAGGCTTGGTATATAAACTCTTCCACAAGAAATTACATTTCCAATGTGGGACTTTTCCTTTTGCATTTTTCCTTATCATTGATCATTTCAATGACCAAACTTTGAGCATCAATTTCTCATTCATCTCAACACCGTTTTGGACAAATAAATAGCCGATCTTATACTACTCCGAACGGAGAACAAGAATCCGGCAAGACCCGACTTATCCGTTAAGTGGGTTCCACTTAAATATATGCTCCAAAATGGTCTTTCACATGGTTTTAACAAACCATTTTTCCAACATAATCTTTATCAAATTAATAGTGAAAAAAGGTTTATCTATAATGGATGTAGACAATTTGTTGATACACTTAAATATTATGTGTTCTCTATTTTGTTTTTTGTTTATTGCTCAGCGTGCGTTGACGATTGTGTTTGGTGTGTGCAATTTTTTCCCTAGCAAAGGGTTCTTTTAACGCCATTTTAGCCGATCAAATAGATTCAATTAATTCTAAACAGATTCAATTAATTTCTTCAATTTATGAGAACAAACAATGACCACAACTACAAGAAACATGATTAGTTATAGAAATTAACAAGAACAATATTACTCAACTCGAAAACGAATGAATCACCGGTACAAGACGAAGAGGCACTTTTCTACGAATGACTAACCCGAAAACATCACTCATGTCCAAATCCTCCACAGCTTGGCCATTAGGCAACTTCCAGTCAAACCAGCAGAGCAAATTAGCCAACACACATTCGATTTCAGCCATGGTAAACAAAATCCCGGGACAACCTCTTCGACCGGAGCCAAAAGGAATGAAGTGGCTGTGTTGACCCTTGAGATCAACCGTGCTATTCTCAAATCTCTCCGGGACAAACTCCTCGGCCCGTTCCCACAATTTCGGGTCCCTTTGAATCGCCCAAGCATTGATCATAACTCTTGTTTTCGGAGGAATGTTGTAGCCTTGTAATTTAGTACCGATGGTGGACTCTCTAGTGATCATCACAGGAGCATGTAGCCTAAATGTCTCTTTAATGACACATTTCAAGAACACCATTTGCTCGATATCGCTCTCTTCGATCTTTGCCTTGTTGCCCACCACTCTTCTTATCTCTTCTTGCGCTTTCTTCATTAGACTCGGGTTTTTCGCAAGCTCTGCCATTGCCCATTCCATTGTTGACGCATTGTTATCTGTTCCTCCTATGAACATATCCTAAAATAACATAAAAGTCTTAGTACTTTAATGGCTTCTTTTGTGGTTTAATTTACAGATTGGCAGAAATTTGACACCAAAAATATGACTTAACTGACGTATATTTCCTATGTTTTAAACATCAAAAAAATAGTATGATAGAGATTTTAGATAAAGAATTTGCATTCCTAGTAAAAGAGAGAAAGCAGAGACTACCAAGAGAGTGGCTTTGAGATTTTCTCTAGTGAGATTGATGTCAAGATTGCCACTTTTTTGAAGATGAAGAAAAACATCTACAAGATCTTTCTCGTCAGATTGCGATTTGTAGCCATTTCTCGCCTCATGTTCCTCTATAACCTGATCAAGCAGATCATGAAACGCTTCAACAGTCTCTTTGACTCTCGCGTTGAATCCCGTAACAACATCGATCCATCCCAAGTAGGGAATGAAGTCTTGGAAGTTAAATTCTCCCATAAGTCCCATCGCCTTCCTCGCCAAGTCACCGAAACTCTCGCCGCCATCTCCCCTTGCGTATTTCCCGCCAAGCGCAGATCTCGAAACTATGTCGCTCGCTATGTCGATAAACATCTCGCTTAGGTCAACCGAGGCCCCTTCGCGGGAGCAACAATCCTTGACTTTCTCAATCATCTCCGCAACTTCCTCTTCCCTCACACGGCAACACGCTTGAACCCTTTTAAGGCTAAATAGTTCGAGCACGCAGATCTTCTTCATTTCCCTCCAATAGTCGCCGTAGGGGCAGAATGCGACATCGGTGCAACCGTAGAAGAGAGCCTTGGCGAGCTTGATCTGAGGCCGGTTTTGGAAAGCGGGACCGTTCATGATCTCTCTCGATAGCTCTTCGCATGACACTATAACTGTAGGCACGCTGCAAAAATGGACAAGCATTATGGGCCCAAATTTTGCGGAGAGACTCCTCAGAGACCGGTGGAGATTCGCGCCTAGCTGGTGAAGGTTACCGATCACCGGCAGCCTCGAAGGCGATGGAGGAAGATTGAGCTTTAGAGATCTAATGAGCTTGAACGTGTAAAAAGAGAAGAAGATGATAATAAGAAGAGAAAAGAGAGAGGGACTGAACAAAGTTGTTGAAGAAGCTGTTTGGAGCTCTTGAAACTTTTCTTTACAGTGAAGAAACATCTCCCATATTAGCTCCATCAATTGTTTCTCTCTTTAGAAAATGATAGGAATTGAATCTGAAGGTTTAGATTGAAGGGTTATAGAAGATATCAAGTGATGTTATTGATGTGCGATGTTCCTTGGAACCATTATAACTCATAGAGTTAATAGTCAACGATATGGAACCTCACATTTTCCTAAAACAGTTTTATATATGATACGTATATAATTATATATCATATTCATTAAGATCTTTTGTTACCAACAGTGCCAGCAAGGAGAGTAAAATAAGGAACTTGAAGCCTAATTTAAGGAGATATCTCTTCATTTCTGAACATGTGAGGTTGCTCTATAAACGTGCAATTTTAAATAGTATTTGTATTTGGTTGCTCTCAGTGCGTATTCACTCCTACAGCCGCAGAAATCATTATTTTGGTCACAAACATACATAGAATTAGAATCCATCTTTTGTCTATTTTTTCTCTCTTTTTTGCCCTTCTAATAAAATTTTGACACTTAAACAAAAATAATTATTATAATATAAATTTATGCTAAGTGGTTGAGAAATTTAAAATATTTGTACTTACGTGTCAAAATTTTATTAGAGTCGAAAAAAGAGGGATAGAAGATCTGCACCCACAAAACTAAGTCATGGCATATTAGGTTTTAATCTTAAAGCCCACCAAGTCCAAAGCGTAAAGAAATGTTTTATTTTCCCTTCTTTCCTTTTTTTTCTTCTTTCCTTTTACTTTATTTCTTTTATCACCAAAACTGTGTATTGTGCTACATGGCTCACCACCTATGTAACCTACACCTTACGCGCCACATTTCATCATCTTTATGCAATCTTTGCCTATCCATGCTTGCACTTGGTATTCTTCTTCTTTCTTCGGTCCAAGATTGAATTTTTTATTCGGAGATCCATCTTACGAGGGTATATTAGAGATATTATAATTAATATTAGAGAATATTATGTAGTTAAGAATAGTTTACTTTTGTATTACAATTAACCGTGATTATTCTAGTATTTATTGTATAGATTAAGATTGAGAAACTTGTCTAATTTATATATTATGTTTTACATATCAATGTAAAAGATACAAGACCATACTTTTATTTCAATATTCTAGTCATAGATTTTTCTTTCTAAATAGTCTCATGTCATTTTTAAAAATGTTGATTCATTTCATGTCGTTTTATACTATATCGTCTTTTAGCTGATCTCGTTTTTGTATTGTCGCTTTTCATCTACTTTATTATTATTATTATTTTTTTTTTTGAGTTTTTCATTTACCGAATCTGATCAGTGTCTTTTTGTTCAACTTATGTGTTTTTCTTTTCTTCTTTCTTCTGTCGTTTTTTCTTGATAAGTGTGTTCATGTCGTTCTGTCGTTTTTCAAACGTTGTCGTTTTTCATATTGCGAAGTCTGAGCTTGTCTTTTTTGTTCATATTCATTTCTGATTTCACTTTTCTTGCTGAGAAGTGTCATGTTGTTGTGGATATGTTATGTACTTTACTTTTTCAAGCCATTTATTACTTCACTATCATTTCATAGACGATCTTCTAATTAAGCTCATTGTTGTTTTAAGGGAGAGCGTTTGTTATAAGTCTGTTTTTCAAGCCTTTGTTGATTTTGACATCTTTGTCGTTTGCGCACTTGGGCTTCTATTATCACGTGATTTATTATGTTATTATTAGATTATGCATGTCTTAATCATATTAATTATAGTTTATGTTGGGATTTATATGCAAAAAAAATTTAAGAAAATAACCACTTTTCAGAAAATAATTTTAAAAAATAATCATAATTTCAAAAGATTAAGAAAAAATTTTATGTGCAATTTTGTTACTGTATTCTTACAATGTGTAAGAATTTTTTATGACTAATTTTGAATTTTTTTGAAATTGTAATTATTTTTTTAAAACACATCATTTAAAATGACTATTTACTGAACCATTTATATAATTCAAATTAGAGTGGGCTACTAATTAAGTACTATAAGCTCTAAATCAATGACATGATGAACCAACGTATTGCTCAAATATATTTATTCAAAGCATGTGAAGACACAAAAATTAAAATATTACAAACAAAACAAAATGAAGCATACGAACCATTGGTCATAAGAAGAAAAAAATAGCCACTCATTGCTAAGCCCAATAAAATTTCAATATTATATATTATCACGCCCCACTAATACATTAGGTGAGCTTGATCATATGTTAATACATATATAATCATATATATGTATGTATATCACGCCTTGAATGATGGAGCTAAGTCACGACTTAAAGTGTTTCAAAAGATATTTGATAATAAATTGAGGTAATGAGGTCCCTGAATTAGGTATGCGTGTTTGTGTCTGTCTGTCTGCTAACTTTTTTTTTTTTTACCTAATAAAATGAGGTGATAATGAATGATGGTACCGCTGGGCTGAAAGACGAATGTTATATGTGGGGCAAAGATTTCCCTTTAATAAACTATAACCATCTATGTTCTACTATCGGTTGAAAATTACTTGGATGTTTACAGTCCAAACTCGATAATATCACGAGCTCACAAAAGCAAATAAATGCAATATATCAACATGTTATCGGTTGGAATGACTTAGTTGTATGCGGATCAAGCCTGATAAATAATGTTACGAGCTTGTGAAAAGTAAATAACATAAAATAATCATGAAAGAAAACTCAGATTAAGAGTCGGTTGGGTAGAGGGGAAAGAAAATTGAATGAAAAGAGAAATAAGAGGTGATAGAAAATAAGATATAAAGAAAAGAAAATGATTTTCCTTTATAGTGTTTAGTATGCTAAGAGGGAAATAAAACTTTTTATCTATACAATTACTATTTTACTCATTTATCATATTATTTCACTTTTTAAAAAGGAAAAATCCCTACTTAATCCCCGAGTTTTACAGAAATTCTCGTTTAGTCCTTGTGTTTCTTTAAATTTTAAAATAATCCTTATGTTAATTAAATTATGACTATTACATACATTGTACTCGAAATTTAGGCAAAATCAAGAGCGAATTTTACTAATATTCCTATAATACCATTCTTAAAACGTGGATAAGAAAATTGATGCCTATTATGCCTATATCCTTCTTATGGCATTTGTTTTTTAGGATAAATGCTTGATTTTTTTTGGGTAATATGAGCATAAGGAAGAGAAATATGTGATTAACATTTTCAGTAGTTTGATTTGTAGTTTGTTTAAGGTTTGACATTTTTATTTTTATTTTTTTTTTAAGAGAAATATGTGATTAACATTTACCCGTCGTTTTAATAAAGGGTAAATTTGGTACATCAAGTCATAATTCAAGCACAAAGTATGTAATAGGCATAATTTAACAAACACAAGGATTATTTTGGAATTTCAAAAAACACAAGGACTAAACGAGAATTTTGGTAAAACTCAGGGATTAAATAGGGATTTTTCCTTTTAAAAACTGGATAAAAGAGTAATTATATTGTTTATTGCATTAGAAAAGTTTTCCTTCCACTTTTCTTCCAATATTAGAAGGATAAAAACTTGTGGGTCCCTATAAAGGTTTCCCTACAAAGCACTTTATGTAAAGTGAATGATTAAGGTAGAGTTGACGATGCTAGTGATTGTATACATATGGCCCGACCTGTAACAGTTTGGTGAGAAATCTCGGCTATCAGCTAACATATGTATAACAAGGATTGTAAAAATTAGTTTTGTTAATGACTTCTGAACTAAAAAGTTATGTGTATTCGTGAATAAGTAAAATGATAGATATGTTGATGCAAGGAAAAAATATATATAGTTTCAAATTTTCCATTTCTGAAGGCTTTTGTTAATGATGATAAGTAAGTTTTGAAGTAATCGTGACCCAGAGGTGGATTGTGACAAAATTACATTAGAAGAAAATACAACTGGAATAAAACTAACTAAATCCACAAAAAAAAAAAAAAAAAAAAAAACACACCCTCCTAATATTAGATCTTCTCAAATAAAATGAGCCCTCGTTAAAAACCTTATAATCAATTAAAAGGAAACGGAGAGCACAAATCTGTAAAGGAAATTAGACTTCATGAAGAATGCAACTACATTTTTAATCTTTAAAAATGAAAATGAAATACGTTGATCAACGCCAATATTATGGAACTCAAAAAGTGACCAATATTGGTACAAGATGAAGAGGAACTTTTTTATGAACTAAAAATCCATGATCTTCACTCATGTCCAAGTCCTCTGAAATTCCAGAATCACCATTGCCAGGCAATTTCCAATCAAACCAATGCAAAAGGTTAGCAGTGATGTATTCAACACTGGCAACCCCGAATGCCATGCCGGGACACCCTCTTCTCCCGCAGCCAAACGGAACAAACTCGAAGCAGTCTTGGCCTTTGAAATCGATAGAGTTGTTCTCGAACCTCTCGGGGAGAAACTCATCGGGCCTCTCCCAGAAATCTCCGTCCCTTTGGATCGCCCACGCATTGATGAACAACCTCGTTTTCGCGGGGACATGGTAGCCGCCTATTTCGATGTCGTTCGATGCTTCGCGAGGAGCCAGAAGAGGAGATGGCGGGTGTAGCCTTAAGGTCTCTTTGATGACACATTTCAGGAAGTTCATATGATTCATGTCGTTTATATCGATCTTTGACTTTTTCCCGACAACTCTTCTAACCTCTTCTTGAGCTTTTTTCATTGCACTTGGATTTCTTACTAGCTCTGCCATTAACCATTCTATTACTGCGGAAGTGCTATCGGTTCCTCCAACAAGCATATCCTGTTAATGGTATATAGATTATTAATATGATTATATATAAAAATAAAATTGCCTTGTTAGTAAGAGTACAATCAGTGTATTGGATTGTATTATATTTATATTGTATTATATTATGAAGTAACATTTGTAAAATTATTTATAAATGGTTAATTAGATTCAAATTTCGTTTGGTTCTTTTTTACTTTTATAAATGTTAGGTTTTTTATATTGGCATTTTGTTTAGCAAAATCATTTGAATATATTGATCATATCTTTTTAGATTGTGAAAATATTTCTGTGCAGTTTTAGAAGTTTGTTTGAAGAAATCTGGACAGATGTTTGATCAAGTGTTACTATCGTTGTTGTTTAAAGAAATCTAGACAGGTGTTACAATGGGTGTCACACTGTCTATTTTTAGAAGGCGAATTTTAGGAAATTGAAAAAGCGCGTTTTGACCATATCCAAACTATATGTTACCTAAAATTAAAAGGGAATGTTGCCATTTTATTGCTTGCCTCGAATTTGACCCTTATGAAGCTATTTTTTGATTCGGAAAAAGGGAAACCTTCCTCTTCTCTCAAAGGAAGTTACCCATTCACTTTTGTATTTTATATATTGCTCATTGTTGAAGAGAAAAAGGCGGTTACTGTTTATGAGAGTTTTGTGAGTGTATTTTATTGTATTGTGAGCTTGAAAGAATTATTTTTTATTGAGAGACAAAGACGGAATGTATGAATTGTAAAAGACAAGGAGATCTTGTCGGGTTTAGAACACTAGGAGTACGGATAGGCGGCGACTCATTGTAAGAGGGAGTCCTAACGTGTGGAAGCCCGATTGTACTTGTTTCAATACTACTAGTGGATCTTTTTCAACTGTGCGTGGCCCCGTAGACATAGGCGAAGCCAAACTGTGTTACCAATTCTCGCGTCTCAATTTCTTTACATTCTACAATGTTTATTTACTGTTCCTCATTTTATTTTTATCCATCTCTGGTGTCCCAACAGGTGTCTATAACACTCGAAGGAACACCCTGGCTAAACGGTTCTAACAATTAACTCAAAATTAAATTGTAACATATTAAAACTATATTGAGTCTAGTTCTTTAAAGAAAAGCTGTCTCCATACCAGTTGCTCCTAACAGGTTAGTTTTTTTTAATTTCCCGATATTCATTGTAAGTATTTAAGTTTACAATCTATGTTATTATCGCAAATGATGTTACTTTTTTTTATTAGAAAAAGGGTAAATAATATTACAAGCATTCTTTGTATGTCATCAAAATTTTTGAAAACTGAATTCGGTGCGGTTATTCGGTTTAGAATATCGAAAACCGAATTATCAATTTTTGAAAAAAAAAAATCAATTTTTTAACCGAATAACCGAATTAAAAAATCAAAAAATCGAAACCGGTTATTAACCAAAAAATCAAATTAAAAAACCAAAATTGAGTTTCGGTTAAATTCGGTTTTCGCCCAAAAAAACCGATCTTCGGTTATCATTTTCTAATAATCGAATATTCGGTTTCGGTTAAAAAAATGGCCAAAAAAACAATAACTGAAACCGATTTCACCCCTAGTTTGTAGTGCTCCACTTATTGGTGTACCAACATAACACTATAAAAGGATGTTACAACGATGTAAAAGGATGATGTAACGATTATTTTAAATTCGTTATATCAATTCTTTACATCGTTACATCTCCACTATATAATATTACGTACATTACCGATAGGTACGAGCACTACAGAATTAGTCAAGTTAAAATAAAGTATATTTTTTGTTCAATTTTAAAAACTGACGAATAAATTTATTTGTAATTTTCAATCCCAAAATATAAATGTGGTATTTCAATGAAACACGTAATTATGGTATTTTCATTCAAAATAACCATTTCGCTCTTTTTGTCTTCTTAATTTGTTGTTGGTTTTTTTTTTAAGGCAGTTAGATGAAATGTGCTGCAAGAAAGTAGCATGTACTGCAATGCCCAATTTTTAACACCTAATTTAAATAAATACTCAATCCGTTGAAAAATATAACAAAATATCCAAGTAATTCAATTACTTGGTAATTGACAGAGTGACAAAAAATATGTGCAAGTAATTGATAAATTGACTAGTTACTCAATTACTTCAAAAATTTAGGTATTTATTTTTATTATTTTATAAATTTTGAATATATTCCTACTTCATCCTAATTAATTACAAAATACATTGTTTATAACTGGTAATTTTCAAAATTAATGTTATGGGCTAAAAGCATAATATAAAATAGGTTTTAAATATATAAAGCAGTAAAGAGAATAAATGGTATTTACAATGTCTAGCAATGAAAAAAAAAAAAGGAAAAGGGGAAAAAAGCAAAAGAAAAAACGGTTAAGGATTTAGTCATTTTGCAATCTGTATTTTAGAAATATAGCCCACGTTTTAAAATATTAGTAAAATAGTCATCGGGTTAATATCTAAAAATTTATGACCAAAGAAATAAAATTTGTGACAAAATTTTAGACAATATTGTCTGCAACAAACAATAAAAACTGAATTAAAAAAACCAATGGCAGCAGTCTCAAAAATTTCAGACACAAATGTATGACTATTTTACTAATAAAAGTAAACCTAGGCTAGACGTTTAAAACTAACATAAATGGATGACTATTTCATATAAAAATCAAAAAAATAAGAAAAGAAAAAAGGAAACACAAATATGGGTGTCGGCAAATATTTAAATTTTGAGATTTTTAAAGATTTAACCAAATTTTTTGTTATTTTTTTAAGGATTAGTCATTGTTTCACGAAATTAAGAAATTATCTATTTTTATTGTGTAATAAAATTTGTCACACATGTATCAAAAATTATTAAACGTTTATTAAAATTTATTACACCTGTATCAAAAATTATTATATGATTAAAATAATTAATTTTTTAATTTTATGAAACTATGACTAAATTTTTTAACCATAAGCGTGAATATCGCGTAAGGAGAATTGTATAAGTGGAATTGAAAATAAATAAGAACAAAAAAGAATCAGAAAATTTATAATTTTTCCAAAAACTGGCTCAACACTTATTGGCACATGCACGTGACAGACGCCAGGCTCTTTTTTTGGGAGGCGCCACTGGTTTGACTGCTCTGACTCATTGCCTCAACGATAATAAAGCATAAAAAAACAAAAAACAAAAAACAAAACAAAAACAAAAACGAAATAAAAAAAATAAATATAAAAAAGAAACAAAACAAAAAAACAAGAGAAATTCTGTAATAGTTTTTTTTATGATAGAAAATAATTTTAAATGATCAGATTCTTATTTTTAAGATGCGGGATTCACCGAAAAAAAAAATTCAACGATCCAGAATTATTTTCTATCATAAAAAAGTTTAACACAAAAATACCCAAAAACAAAATGACCTATTTTTGGGAAATTAGAACGGAAATTTTCGTGCATCGTTTTAAGCGAAAAGGTAGATTAATATTTCCCTTAAATTATTTTGTAATCTCTCCTGTCTGGTCTATAATTTGAAATATAAATGCACAGTTGTTAGTCTTGTTCTTGTAGACATAAGCCTTCGACGTCGTCGTTTTAAGCGAAAAATGTATCTAATAATTAACGAGCGAGTGTGTAGTACTAGTAGAGTGAGTGAGAGAGATATTATCACATTACCAGTAGAAATGCTTTAACGTTGTCGCGAGTGAGCTCAAAATCAGACGAACCATCCTTTTGAAGTCGGAGAAGAACATCCACCAAGTAATACCATAACTTCCCATCAAGCCCATCACCACCACTAGCTTTCCCATCAACCAATAATGCCTCTCTTTCGTCAATCACGCGCTCCAGAAAGGCGTCAACTTCCCGAAAAGTCGACCGCAGCCGAGCCCCGAAGCCCCGGAGAGCGTCGATCCACCGCAGCTCCGGCACGAAATCCCCGACGCAGAAGGTCCCCGTGACCAGCACCATCACCTTCTTCACGATCTCCGCCGCCTCGGAGCTCCGCCGCTGCCCCGTGACGCACCTGGACACGATCCCGTTCGCGGTCTCCAGCACAAGCCGGCTGAGGTTCACCGCCGAGGACGACCCGGCGCCGCGGCGGAGCCTCTCAACCAGCCCCGCCGCTTCTTGCTCCCGGACGAGCCGGAACTGGTGGACCCTCGTGGGGCTGAGGAGCTCCTGCGCGGTGATCCTCCGGGCCCGCTTCCAGTACTCGCCGAACGGGGCGAACCCCATGTTCTTGCCGCCGTAGAAGAGCTCGCTGGCGGCCCGAGTCGGGGGCCGGTTCGAGACGGCGACGTCGTGGCTCTTGATCAGCTCTCGGAGAGCCTCGGCCGACGAGACCACGAGCGTCGGGGCGCGGCCGAGGCGGAGGAGCATCGCCCCGCGGGAGGCGTGCTGTTCGGAGAGGTCCCGGAGGGAGCGGTGGAGGCTCTGGCCGAGCTGGTGGAGGTTCCCCAGCACCGGCAGCCCCGGCGGCGACGGCGGGAGGTTGAGCTTTGGAGGTGATAATGATTTGCGTGTGAAGAAGAAGAAGATGAAGATGAGAAGCGGCGAGAGAAGGAAAAGAGAGACAAGCAATGGCGAGGCATAGAGATCATGAGAGAGTATTGTTGCCATGATGAGCATCCTTTAGGTGTGGTTGAAAGGAGAATCTTGATCTATTTTCAAGTGTACGTTTAATAGCGACAATGATACGTATATAAATGAAAGCATGTACATAATTTGAATAAATAACTCGATATATGATCTGGCAGTGGTAAACGGACAAAGATTTTGTGTTTATTGTTGTCCGATTGAAGTGTTAGTTCCAAAGCTAAATTATATCAAAATTAATGATACATATTGGTTGTCGGAGTTGCCATGTTATATTGTATATAATATAATTAGAAAATAATTATAAAAAATAGTCATTTTATTTAAACAATTTTAAAATGGTGAAGTAGGAAAATACTCAAAATTTATATAACAATAAAAATAAATACTCAATACTTCAAAGGAATTAAGTAACTAGCCAATTCCTTAATTATTTGTATATGGTAATTAAGTTAATTACTACTAGCTATCACTATGTAAGTAATTAAATCACTTGGATATTTTGTTATATATTTTTCAAAAGATTGTGTATTAATTTAAATTACTATAATTTCTTGTTTAAAAATATGGTTAATATTTTTATTTATTAATGCATCTTATACTTAGACTATGACTATTTTCTTAATAAACAAAGGACTTGCGGTGTTAATTTGAATTAATTTTAAAATATTTCCGATGAGTTGTCAAGATTTTATTAGAAAGACAGAGAGGCGATAGAGAAAAAGATGACATGAGATCTAGACTCCTGTCTTTTACCTCATTAAAGCATTTGTAGTAATCTCACACGCGCACGCGCACACAGATATATATATATATATATATATATAATATTTATTTTCAATTCTGTAATATTTTATACTCATCTATATTCAATGTTAATTTATGATTGTAATTGTAAAATTATTGTATTATGTTGAAATTAAGGTTACTTAATATATATGTTTCTGTAATTTGATTTCTATTCTAGAATTAGAAAATAAATCAGCCAAACAAAATAAAAAGATTAATTTAAAAAAATATTTTCTAAAATTGTAAAAATTAATTAAAAGAATTTTTAAAAATTAAAAATTAATTTTTTTAAAAACAATAATAATAATATATATATCGCCAACTACTATTTCAAATTATGTGTTCGTCGATAATAAAAAACTGACTAAATTTTGATCGATCTAACCATAAAATAAAAGACCACTTTTAATTATCAGCGATTATTTTTTGTTGTCGCAAGTATCATGAGCAACCAAGCATCTGCGATCACTTTTAATTTGTGGTCATTGATACTTAGCAGCGACCACTTTATTAGTATCGCTAATAAAACTGATTCTTGTAATAAAAGAGTTGTTGTAACGATTTTAAAATAATTGTTATAACAACTTTTTATAACATGCACAAAGCCATAAATAAAGTGAAACACTGCATAACGACCCTACCTATATTAACGCAAAGTATATAACTCCAAGTATATTAGCTGCACCTAAAGCATTAATTAGTGTTAAAAATATTAATCATGATCACGTTGCAACATATTAATTTCAAATATTTGGCAACGATATAATTGATATATACCCGGTCGCATTACAATAATAAGAACGTAATATAAATATAAGGATTTGATAATTGACTCATGAAAGGCTAAACCTTATCTTATCAATCTTCTTGAGATTCGTTCTTAATATTTAAACAGTTTATACCAATGATCTTAGCTGAATACTACAACCAATCACTCACGAAGGCTATTTTCTCCTTTTTTTTTTCTTTTTTTTTTTTTTTCTAAAACACATTGTTATACATAAAAATTATTCATGACAGTCATCACAAAACACTTCAAAGCAGCAGTACAAGAGACATGATCAAGGAGAGTGGAGAATGTTTTTACAAGATATAAATATATAAGAACTAATTTCTCACAAACACTGATCCCATAAATTTATTTTACGACAATCGTCTCAAATTACCGTAGAATTTTGGTAGCTAAAAGGTAGGTCAAGGACAGTAGAGTTTGGGCACAGCATAAACAGGAACTTTCTTACAGACACTGAGCCCAAAACTGTCACTCATGTCCAAATCCTCCGGCCGCAACGACACGCCATTCTTACTAGGCAACTCCCAGTCGAACCAATACAAAAGATTGGCAATGATAAATTCAGTACTAGCGACCCCAAATGTCAATCCAGGGCAGCCTCTTCTCCCGAAACCGAACACAACCAGCTCGACATCATGGCCTAATTTGAACTCAACTGTCCCGTTCTCGAACCTCTCGGGGAAAAACTCCTCTGGCTTCTCCCACACCCTCGGATCTCTCTGGATCGCCCACGCGTTGATTAGGACTCTCGTGTTCGCGGGAATCTCATAGCCTCCGACCTCGACGGCTTCAGAAGTTTCGCGAGGGAGCAGAAGCGCTAGCGGAGGATGCAGCCTTAGATTCTCCTTGATCACGCATTTTAAGTACTCCATTTGGTTGATGTCGTTTGCTTCTATTCTTGATTTTTTCCCCACCACTCTTCTGACCTCTTCTTGGGCTTTTTTCATCACTCTCGGGTTTTTTACCAGCTCCGCCATCAGCCATTCCAATCCGGTAGCAGTGGTTTCGCTTCCGCCGACAAACATGTCCTGCAAACATCATGTTAATTTACTGTCTCACTTGAATTCTTAAGGTTTTTACTTCGATTTTTTAAGAGGACAGAGAGAAGAATGAGTTACTATTTTCTTTCTCCTTTTCAATATCTTTATCTTTGGCGGATTTGTATCATACTCTTACTAATAGAAGATGTGACCAAAAGTACTATCAAAACTCCACCACGACTTGTCACTTATATGCTTTTAGCTATATATATATATATATATATATAAAAGTATATGTTCACTAGTAAGATCTTAAAATTTATAACTTTTAGCGGCCTCAATCAATTTTTACTGTACAAAAGTTAATCAACTGTTTTACTTTTTCTGATTTCCTAATAAATTTGGGCTCATGATGTCTTCACTTTGCCTAAAACTTTTTGTTTAACTCAACAAAAGAGTGTTCAAAACATACCAATAAGATTGCTTTTATGTGTTCTTGAGTAAGCCCTGATTCCTTCTGGACTCTGAGAAGAATATCCGCAAAGTCCTCTTTCGAATCCGACCTCCGATCACCACCGCTCTCCATCCTCGCCTTTCGCTCTTGAATAATTTCTTCGAAAAAGGCGTCCAAAGCCCGGTGGCTAGCCTTCAACCGGCCAATCAACCCTCTAAGCACATCAACCCATCTCAAGTACGGGAAGTGATCTCCGAAGCTAAAGGCCGCAAAATCCCTCATCACCGCCTTCGTGACCTCCCCGAAAGAGATCCGGCCATCTCCTTCCTCGAATCTCTGCCCGATAATACACCTCGAAACTATGTTGTTCGACGTCGAGGTAATCAACTCGGTGAGGTTCAAGGGCTTGTCCCCGGAGGCACTGCAACTCTTTCGACATGTGTCGATCAAAATGTCGATTTCTTCGTCTCTCACGTACTGAAAGAGCTGAACCCTTCGCAGGCTCAGGAGCTCGACGACGCTGGTCTTCCGAGCCTGCCTCCAGTACTCGCCGTAGCTCGAGAACGCCACGTCCTTGCCGTCGTAGAGTATGATCTTGGTGCCCGTGGTTCGAGGCCGGTTCGAGAAGACAATGTCGTGGCGCTTGGTGATCTCTCTCACGCTGTCCAGAGAGGAAACGACTAGGGTCTTGGCATGGCCAAAGTGCAAGAGCATCAAATCAGGGCCGTACATTTTGGACAGCGAACGGAGAGACTGGTGAGGCTTTAGCCCCAGCTGGTGGAGGTTTCCGAACACCGGCAACGTCGGCGGTGACGGTGGCAAGTTGATCTTCCGGCGATATAACGATCTCGAAATGCGAATCCCAACAAGTAATGAGACAAGAGAGACAAGGAAAAGAGGCACAAGTACTATGGTTTCCATGGTAGCTAAATTTAGCATGATTTTTTTTTTTTTTTTTGCGAAGAAAATGTGTTGTGAATTGTTAGCTAAACAAGAGTATGATCTTATAGTGTGATTGGTTTGGACTTGAGAGGGTCAGGATCGTCATTGAACACTACACCTCAATAATACTCCTTTGTAAATTAGAGAGTTGGTATAAAAATTGGAGGAATATATATATAAAATGTTAGTGCTACTAATTTATATACGAAAAATTACAAAAGAAAAAAGGCTTTTATATTCTTCGTATCTTTCAGGATTTGCAAGAGTCAAGCTGTCCCCAGCCCCCACTGTATGTCCGAAAGCAATAAGTACAATAACAATACAACAAGAAAATGACTAGTGCTTTGCTACTAATAATTTTGTAGAATTTTTTTTTATCACGTTTACGATATCATTTTTATATACTTTTAATTGTTCTATATATATATATATATAATCGGTAGAAAATATATTACACTAATTAAGATATGATAACTTATATACGCATAAGATATATAAAAATTTAGTCATATAACATAGTAGTTATGGAAATGTATACGTGCCAATTTTTTGCCGAGTAAGAAAGGCATTCGACATCAAAGAGTAAAACATGTCTCAACCCTCATTTGATCAAATAAGAGTAGAGTTATGAATCACATAATTTATTGCTAAATTATCATACTTATATATGTGTGGCATGTGATTTGCAATCAATTAAAAAAAATATAAATTATAAAATTCTTAAATTTTATACTAATTCTTAAATAAATACTAATGTTTCTATACTAATTTGATTAGTGACTCATATTTGATAATTGTATTTATTACTTTCATCTATTTTTGGTAACATGATTTACATAATAGAATTTTATGATAATCTGTTTACTTATTTGGATATTTTTCCAAAACTTTTAAAACGTTGGACATTCATTTATTTTAGGGTTAAAATTTAGATATATGCAGCAATTTTCCAAAAAGACCATACAATCTCGTTTTCTTTTTAATATATATATATATATATATATATCGATTTGTTGTGCGCATATTTGAAGGGTTTACTTTTCTTTTTGAAAAAAAAATGAAAATCATGAAACACGTGTAGCAACATATAGCTTTTGATGTGATATGCCTATATATTTACACATATGCAAGTTGATATTAATTTTGTTTGCAACAAAAAAAAAAAAGTTGATATTAGAGTTTGGTAGGTGGGGCCAGGTCATGGAAATTTTAGAGTTTTGTAATGCTACTAGACTAGTATCGATATTATGAAAATGACGCCTTATGATTGATTTGCTAACTCCTTGTTCGGGATGGATATTTTACTCATTATATTTTATTCTTTATGATAGAAAAAATAGTTTAAAAATAATTTAGGATAGTTTGAAATGATTTTAAAAAATAATGTAAAATGGTTTGACTTTGTGAATTTTGAAGTAGTATAAATAATTGAGATTTTAGATATTATATAAAGATTTGAAAAATAGAAAAAAAATAGTTAAAAAAATTGAAATAGAATGTAATGATTTAGAAGATTAAAAAGTTGAAAAAAAATAAAAATAAAATAAAATAGAATGGAATAGGTAAAATGTGGAGGCGTAATGGACATTTGGTAAAAAGATGGTGGTTAATTATAGTAGATGGGTAGAGGCGAAATGCCGTTGAAAATTAAGTAGAGTCTATAGTGGAAATTGATTTTAATCGCTATGATAGTTTGCTTGTTTAAAGCAAAGTACAGTCTCCATAACTTTTAACTTCTTTTGCTACGGATGATTAATTGATGTGTTTCTACTTTCTAGTTTGCCTTTTTTTTTTTTAATAATATAGATTTTATCCTTTAGCTTTTTAATCAAATAAAAAATAAACTTTATTTTAACCTTTAATAAAAAGATATGTATAAAATTTTTATATACAACTGTATTTTCATGTTTTTATATTTATATAATTTCCGAGACACTAATGTATTTTAATAGTTTAGAAAAAAATATATATATATTTTTATATATAGAATTATAGTAAAGTACATATTTTGTTCAATTAAGAAATTTTAAAGATATCTTTTACATTATCAAAATCCAAATGACAAACGTAAAATTTCGTTCAAACTTAAAAGTTACCTATAGTATATACCTTTCTCTTATTATTGTAAAATTTTGTTTTTGGTATATATAAAATCTTTTTTTTTTCTTTCCTTTGGTACATCTTTTGAGAATGGGCTTCAACTTAGTGGTCATGATTTTGCTTTTCTTTTCTCTTTTTAAGAAATTTGAGTGGTAGACTAGAGCTGAACTTTTCTGTTTTTTTATTTTTTTTCCTTTGTTAATTCCCACCCTTGTTAGTTTAATAATAATGTATGTGGATGTGCTTTTGAAGTGGACTGGTCGCAGGGGTGTCAATTTTATACGCTAATTCTCTAAGAATGTGGCATTTATAACAAAATGAATGGTAATAGATAACGGGGCTTTTTGCAGAGTATCTGATCCTCTGCTATTGAAGAAAACAAAAGATTTCAAGCTTTTATTATCATAATTTTCTATTTAATTTGAGTATAGCCAGTTAGCCACTGCTTGCCTAGCTACGCACGATAACTTATTACATACTTAATGACTTGAGAGTCTAGAAAGACTTGAATTAACTCTGTTTTGTGCATAAATGTATTTAATTTTGTTCAGTCCTTGATAGTTTTAGTTGATTTCGTAATTTAATAGTTAGTTATTGTGACAGTGACAATCTCTTGAGCTAAGAAGATAAGAAATGGTAAGTTGTGCAGTTTTGCATCGTCTAAGTAAATGTCAATGTTAAGTATAATAGACATTGAGACTGTACATGTATTTTGCCGTTAAGAAACTCTGAGACTGTGCAAGTATGAGACTATATAATTGAAAGAGCTTAAATGATTTTGAATAGTTATTCAGTTTTTTGTTTGGTTTTAATAAGCATGTTTTGAAGAAAGGCCACTAGTTTCCTGAATTGTTATTTCACACTCCTTGTAAATCTTTTGAAATGGTTTTTTTCTTTCTTATATTACATATAATTGTAAGTTTTCTAAATCACTGTAATTAGTATATTTATGATCCGCTGTTCTACTATGTATGGAACGGTCGTCAACAGACATTACGTAACTAACAAGGTGTTAGCAGCTCGCGGCGGAGTTGCGGTGTTGCGAAAATATTTACTATGCTTGCAAGTGCACAAATCGCTCAAGTAATAAAGTGGACTAAAAGAGTCCGGATATCGTACCCACGAGGATTGACGTTAAGAATAAAGACTAGCTATTTCGATTCAATATCCTATTTTATCTAGGCGATCAAATTCGAGTATAACAAGAAATTAAAATAAACTTAATTGAAATATTAAACTAAAATAAACAAGAATAACAAGCTAATGAATTAAAGACAAAAATCAATAAGAAGAACGATGCTAGGGTTTCGATTTCACTCAATTACGATGTTATTTCTCCATATTAGTGTGCGTTAATCCTAATTCATCAATTTCGCTAACCTAGAGCAATGTATTATCTCTATACCCTCTCTCGAGTGCCGCATAAAGAATGTGCAAGTGTCCCCAAGCCTATATCTCTATACGACCCGTTGACCTTACCTTCATTAAGTTCTACTCTAGAGATAATCTAAGAATTCCACCTCTCGATTTCACAACTCAAATTATCTCGGCTACCTAAGCGTTGCTTATCTCTCGATCTCACACCGACATAAGCTATTCTACCCGATTCCTGACCGCTCGAATGTTTCCCTCTCGAGTAATAATCCTTACAATCTAGATACTATCAATTCAATTGACAATAAATTCATAGACAAACCATTGACAAAGCAAAATTGATTCAATTAAACTCGAATAGAATGAACGAACAATATTGATGAACTTGAATTAAACACACTAAACTTTGAAATAACAATCAATAATTGAGATCCATCTACACCCTAACAAATAAAAGAACTAGTCACACACGATGTGGACTACAATCTCAAATAACAATAATGAAAGAAGAAAAAGTAGAGAAGGAAGTGATAGCTCGAGCGACGAGACGGCTTGAAGAACGGCTCCAATTGCTCTCGTAGATGCTCTAAGTCCAATGGAAGATGCCTCTTTTTAGTCTTCAATGTCTTCTTTATAGTTGTAGGTCAAATTAGGGTAATCTTGGGCTTTTTCGGAGTGTTTGGGGCTTTTTCGCAATGTCTGCGGCCAAAATCGGAAGTAGCGCCGCGGCGCTTATTTTAGGCGCCGCGGTCCCCAGAGGCTGCGCGCGCTGATTTTCAAATGAGCATATTTTCTTCGTTACTTATCAGAATCGCGCACATGATATGCCGTTGGAAAGCTCTTTCAAAGATCTTTAATTTAATATGCAATATTCTATAAAAAAAATTTCAGAAATCTTCGCGTGATTTTGTCCCAAAGTGAAGCCTTCTTTTTCCTCAACTCAAATTGCTCCGAATTTTCTTGTTTTTGTTTCATTTGCTCTCATTTCTCCCAGTTAACCTATATATCAAATAAATCACCAATAAAGACAAAAACTCAAAGTATTTTGACATAAATTTAGGAGTAATTACATGCTAAAAATAGGTAAATTTACGATCTATCATGCGGCCAAACCAAGCTCAAAGTCCTAGAGCTTTGAGTCAACAACTAAATAATTCACTTAAAAACTTATATTAATTTAGTTTCTTAATGTCATATTTCATGTTTATTAACAAAATTTATTACCAAATAATTTTCTTAAAAAATTATAGGACAAATTTTACGTTTGCCCCCTGAATTTTGGGGTCAGTTTCACTATGCCCCCTAAACTTCAAAACGTTAGATCCGTTCCCCTTGATCTTTGAAATTTCGTAAAAATGCCCCCTCCGTTAAATATTTAACGAAAAATGCCTTAAATTCATGTTTTAAGGTGCTTTGAGGTTAAAAAAAATATTAAAATTAATGTTTAATCTTTAAATTATTGTGGGGTAGTTATATTTTAATAATTTTAATAATATTTATATACAAAATTTATAATTAAATTCATATTTATATGCAAAATATCATATCTTAATTTTTTTGAGAGAGAAAAAGTATGAATTTAATTATAAATTTTGCATATAAATATTATTAAAATTATTAAAATATAATTACTACACACTAATTTAAGGATAAAATAATAATTTTAGCATTTTTACCAACTTTAAAACACCTTAAAATACAAATTTAAGGCATTTTCCGTTAAATATTTGACGGAAGGGGCAAGTTTATAAAATTTCAAAGATGGAGGGGAACGGATCTAACGTTTTGAAGTTTAGGGGGCATAGTAAAACTGACCCCAAAGTTCAGGGGGCAAACGTAAAATTAATCCAAAATTATACTAATTGAAGTGTTTCAATGTAATTTTTCTGTTTTTTCAACAACTTTTGTTAAGACACTAACAAAAATTAATATCCCAAATATATCACTTAAAAATTATACTAATTTTGTTTCTTATTGTCATTTAAATATATATATATATATATATATATATATACTTGCGCAATTATAACTCCTATAATGCGTAATTTATAGTATTCTACAAATTATTTTATATAAATGTGTGTGTGACGGATTTGATACAACTGTAAACGCCTATGTCCTACCGTAAGTCGATTTTAGGTGTCAAACTCTATTTCTATCAAACTACATCTTGGCTAACAATCCCATTGCGAGTAGTAGACACCCACAAATTGCCAGTGTTGTCAGTGTCCGTCACCAATTGCCAGTGTTGTCTTACCAGCTGTAACTTACCAGTCTAGTAACCTGCATTGTTTCAAGAAACACCTATTCATACTTTATTCTTTTTCTAAACTAGTATAATAATTATTTAATGAGATGAAGCTCAAGAACTCCTCATACCATCAAGACGGGAAATAAACGCAGTTTCTGTTTGACAATTTTGAACTGAGTTGAGTTAATAGAGACTAAATTTAAAACGCAAAAGAAGAAAACATATTGTAGACCTTACAAGTGCTTTCTGTCTGCGACATGAACGACAGCATGAGACCAATGCTCTAAGTGCCTGAAAAAAAAAAAAAAAAAACAGAAAGATTCTAATAAACTTCCACATTTTGAACTAAATTAAATCAGAAATGCCTACTTGATGCAGACACTACACTTCTTATTAGCTTCAGCTGGATGAACACTACACTTTATGTGCTCAATTGTATTTACAACATGCTAAAATAGCAGTCAAGTTATAAAAAGCATAAGTTGCAGAGTGACATGAGATTTACCGATACAGCAGCGGGTTTGTCCTCCCCCTTCTCCAATGCCTTGGCTTCAGAAGTATCAGAGATAATTATTATATGCCTCATTTCTTGTCTAAGCAAATTACATGCAAAGCTAGAAGAGGAAAATAAAAAGGGGTGATGAGAAATTCATGTTCATTGGAACAATAATAATATGAGGCTGCGTATGCCCTTTGGCTCTATAATCCTGTTGTTTCAGGAAACTTTAACCCGAATGCTCTATAAACTCTCCAATCCAAATGGCAGACAAGTTTCCATTTTTTTTATCATATTACAAACTATAATCAGTGGCAACCCAACTGCGTCCAGTATCTTTAGAAACTCCTCTTATCTTCATTCTCTCCCTAAGAGCACTTACACTATCCCATTTCCCAGCCTCCGCCAGAGTATTAGACAGCGCAATATATGCCCCTGGTCGATCATTAGCATTCGATTTAAAGAGCTCATTGGCAGCTACATTTGCTATTTCTACATTACCGTGAAGTCTACATGAACTTAGAAGAGCAGCCCACACATCAGAATTGGGCTTCTCGGGCATCGCCTTTACTAGCTCCCAAGCTTGATTCAAATTCCCTGCTCGTCCCAAAAGATCAACCATACAAGCGTAATGTTCCATCTTCGGTCTTAGATGGTAGTCCCGCTTCATGGTTTCAAAGATCTCCATGCCTTTATCGACCAGCCCAGCATGAGCACAGGCTGAAAGAGCGCCGAGAAATGTAACAGAGTTAGGTTCAATTTGGCACTCTTGTCGCATTACTCTAAAGAGCTCTAGTGCTTCGTACGGATATCCACTCTTTCCATAACCATCTATCATGGAAGTCCATGAAAATACATTCCTTTCAGGCATGTGATCGAAAACTTTCTGTGCATCCTCAACTCTTCCACACTTTGAATACATGTCTATCAGTGCACTACCTATCTTGATGTGTTTGAAGAATTCAGTCTTCATGACTTGACTTTGGACCTGTTGAGCAACTTCATATGCTGCCAACGCCGAGCAAGCCCCAATAACACTAGCAAACGTCGAAATATTAGGACGAAAACTCAAACGCTGCATGTCAACATAAACTTCAAGTGATCTTGAAGCATGCTCAACTGATTTGCTGTAACCTTCAATCATTGCATTGAACACCACTATATCTTTCTCAACTGTTTTCCTAAAAATCTCATCAGCATCCTCAAAGGAACCCTTGTTCATGTACCCAGTGATCATCGACGTTGAACATACAACATCTCTTTCCAACATCATATCAAACACTATCCTTGCGTAACCAACATTCGCATTCTTCACATAAGAGTCCACGAGCGCGGTGTAAAGAACATCATCAGCCCCAACGTCAGATTTTATTATCTGGGCATGCACAACTCTGCCCAAACACGGCGCACAACCACCACAAGTGGACGCTTTTAGCATCATTGAAAACGTATAAGCATCAGGCTTTATGTTCGAAAAGACCAGCCTGCGAACGAAGCCGAGCGATTCCTCCACCAGCCCATGCTTGATATAGCCAGAGATCATATAGTTATATGCGGAGAGCGTTCTGTGAGGCAATTCATCGAACATCTTGCGCGCGTAGCTTAGAGAACCGCATTTCAAGTGCAATATGAGAAGTTTAATGGAGGCATTGGTGTTGGGTTTGAACCCAGTTTTGAGAACATGGGCGTGAATCTTTTGGCCATGTGAAGGGTTATCTGAGTTGATGTAATGCTGCAAAGTAGAGGACATAGCTTGGGCAGTGGGATGAGAACTATTATAGTAATGGTTATGATGTGGTGAGAGAATTGGTTTTGGTTTATGGTTAATGAGCAGTGAGAGCGTTGGTCTTCCATGTTTCATCATCTTCATCATTGTTCCTTGATGCCTATCAAATTGAAAAAAAAAAAAAAAAAAAAAAAAAAAAAAAAAAAGCGTGATCATACATTCATACTCTTGGCAATGAATGTTACTTTTGAGTTGTATAACACAGTAGAAGCTAATTTTATGAAAGCATCTATATATATTTTTATTTATTTTTTTTCCAAAAAATTGGGGTGTGTAAGTAATAGATTAAAAGAAAATACAAAGGCATAGAATTTAGGAATGGCCATTCACACCTTAGCCAGTAATGTATTAATCGGGTCCAATAAGCTCCCAATATGATTAGTGAGTTGTATTGATCTGTAGATGAAGTGGGACCGTTTTATTATTTATTAAAGAATCTATTTTTCAAATATTTTTTTTTTGCTATGTATTTTTCAAAATTTTTCGATAACTTCACTTAACACTCCAACTTTTATAAATAAAATATTTTATATTAGCATTTAATTTTCTTGTATTTTTTTATATGTTCACTTAAAAAAACAAAAACAAAAACAAAATGCTAACTCAAAAAAAAAACATTGCAAATTCTCTTTTGAGGGTAATTCAACAACACAGTTTGTGCAGCAATGAAGCATATTTAATTTCTATATCATATGAGTTTGCAAATTCGAGCCAGACCCACAAGACATGACCATTCTTATTTTATTAAATTAAAAAAAAAAACATATTAGGGTAAATCCGTAAAAAATATCCTTGAATTTAAACAAAATTCTAATTTATCTCTTTTATTTTTATATTTTCAAAATAATCCCTGTGTTTTCAGAATTGTCTGCGAAAATAACCATACAGCTAAATTTACGTTATTTTTTTAATGACCAAATTGCCTTTCATATCATTTATGGGTTGTTTGGGATAAATATCTCAACTATTTCATTTTGGAATTATTTAACTTTACGCATTTTGATGTAGTATAAATAGTTGAGATTTAAGGATATTGTATTAAGATTAAGAAAGTTGAAAAAATAAAATAAAATAAAATGTGGGGATGTTTATTCAAACAAGGGGTTAATAAAATTCAACCCCAAAGTTTTTGTAAAGTTTCACTTACACCACGAAATCCTTTGTTGTAACAATTTTGTTCCAAACATTCACATTTCTCTCTCTACAGACGTCAAATACAAAAGAAATTCATATAAAGCAGCAAATTAAAGGCCAATCCAAAAGGAATATCTTGACAGATTCCAAAACTGAATTTTTTTAGCAAAACAAAAAATAACAAAAAGAAAAAAACACCCCATCTGCAAGAATTCGATTAATCTATCATGAATAATACGAGAAAAACACTATCTTCAATGGTTATTTCCTTTCTGGTCATGAAAATTTTGACACTCCCATCTCAGAACTACTCCATAATTCCAATCAGAGAACACTTCCGGACCAAAGTACAAAAACAAACCCAAAAAAAAACAAAAAAAAAAAAAGTCACAAACTATCGCACATTTTCCGTCATTGTCAAATTCCTTCATCAACCACCAAGAAAACACAAAAATTAAATAAATAAATTAATTAAAAGTGCAACATTATAGGACATTGATTATTAATTAGTCGTAAACGGGGCATTCGTCATAATCTCGCCTTTTTAGTCTTTTAATTTGGGTTTGATTGTTTGGGATTTGGGTTTTTTTTTTATTTTTAGGTTTTGATGAATTAGGTTGGGAGTTTTTAGAGTTTTTTAGGCATTTAACCAAATTTTTGGGTAATTTTTTAGGATTTAGCCATAATATGTAACATAAAACGTTACATGTTATGGCTAAATCCTTAATTTCATGAAACTATAGCTAAATCTTTCAAACTTTACTTTTAAAATGACTAATTGCTTAAATGGCCCGAGTTTTTAATGACGACATCATCAATGATTTATACAAGACACTAGAGGAGCTTGAGGGCCCGAGTGATCTAAGTTTAAGCTACTTCTGATTGATGCAATGTAGAGTTTTAGGAGTATTTTTAGAGTCCCTTTATTGAAAAGTATTGCTATTTTGATATTTTTTAGCATGTATTTATGATTTGTTTGAATAAGTTTCGGGTGAAAACGAGCAAGAATGGTCGTGGAAACATGACACCGTGTAAAAGGAAAAAATGCGTAATTTGTATTTATGTAAATTCATAAAAAGATAATATCAAAAGGAAAAATGTAAATTGAGAGGTTGGAAGACAAAAAAAAATTGGGGTGCAAAAGCACCATTTTCCTATTCATAATTATGATATTGATACTTCAAAGATAAGGGAAACTATGGTACAAAGAACTTGTTATCCATTGTCCCATGTACTATTGGCTAATAGCCCAAATTACTAACGACAACAAGGACTTAGAAATAAAAAGATGATAGATTTTGCCCCCAAAATTTTGCTTCATGCTTTAATTGTAACGAGAAAGAGTGGAAAATCTTTCGAGAAAGAGTGGAAAATCTTTCTTCTTTTGTTTATTTGCCAAACAAAAAGTGAAAAATCTAAATACCAGAAAACGACAATTACTGTAATAATTGATGTCCTTTGCTCAAAAGGAGTAGTCATAACTCAATTAGTACTAGTAACCAAACTCGGTTTTAAACTTTTAATATTTGGCTAGCTCAGTCCTAATCACATGAACCGACACAACCACCACAAAACGACGATAAATGTAGGACCATGGTGTTTGGAGAAATTATTCCAACTATTTTTTACAATTCTAAATGATTTAAAAATGATTTAGAAAATTGTTTAAAAATAGTTTGAAAAATAATTTGATTTTACAAATTTTGAAGTGGTATAAATGGTTGAGATTTAAAGATATTATATAAGGATTTGGAAAGTTGAAAAAAATAGTTAAAAAAAGCGAAATGAAATGAAATAGTTTGGAGGATTACAAAAAGTAAAAAAATAGAATGAGTAGAATGGTTGGGGCAAACATGGGGTAATAATGACACAGGGGCGGCAATTCCGTAATTCCGCAACAATGCGAGGACTTCATTCGTCATTTCTGAAACAACAGCCAATAAAATTACGCCACTTTTACCGTGCGGAATTGCCATCTGATCTCCGAAACGCTGCCGTTCCAAGAAATACGACGTCGTATAAAGGTTGTTCGTTCGTTTCGCTCCCATTTCTGTGCGTCTCAAACCAGATAGAGAAGCTATTCAATTCAACGAAAAAAAAAAAAAAAAAAACCGAGGAAGTCACAGAGCTCAAGTTTGCATCAAATTGCCCAGAGACCAGAGAATTCTTCAGGTAATCGAAAAAATAAAATTAAAGAAAAAAAATCAGATTGTAAGCTTTTCCAACTCTCTCAACTGTGTTTTTTTTTTTTTTCCATAAAATTTCGTTTATTATTATTTTTGTTGATTGTTGCTATATATCTATGTGACTGAGTTGGATTGAATGCTTGATTGTTGTCCCACATTAGAAAGACTATATTAAAGAAAAAAAGGATTGGATTTTATCCATATGGGTGCTTCTTGAAGCCATAATTTCCATGACATTCTTGAAGCAACTTCATTTTTTTTAAAATAGTTTTTAGGGTCATAGATATTCTCTTTGGAACGCTAGTGTGATCCTTTTGTTATAGAGCAGATTCTTGAATTGGGAATTGCTTTAGTGATTTGCATTGAATTTTTTTATTTTTTATTTTTATTTTTTTTATGGGGAAATGTTGCAAAGTTCGTCTTTTTAATGGAAGGAAAATGTTTTAGGTTGTTCTTCTGGTTTTAGACAGCACATGTTGTTGCCCGAATAAGGCTCATTTATTGGTTTAAGATTTAAGAATTCTTGCTTGTTAAGTTGGTATTGAAGAATGAATGAATGAATGAAGTTTCGCTTCTAAAATACTCTGTTCTTTCGATTTATCCAATTGTTTCTACAACTCTGAGAACATAGAATGAAACTTTGCAGATTAGAAAACTTGAATGAAAAAATATCCGAGTTTTAATCATTTGCTTATAGGTTAGATCACTAACATACAATGTTCAAAGGGAATTACATTTAGGGACTTATTAGGAATAGCAGTGAACTATTTATTTTCGGATATTAGGGTCTTATTTAGTTTTTTGGTGTTTTGATAGTTAGGGGATATTTAAGGGTTATTGGGTGAAGGAACAAAATCTAGAGAGCAATTTCGAGATTGTTCCAACAACCTTTTTCAATGTACTAATAATTTATGCAAATATATGGTTCTCGTAGAGAGAGGTTAAGCTATCTTGAAGTTTCCTCTTGAATGTTGCTTCCACAAATGTACTTGTTCGTTTTAGAAAAGAAATTTTTGATGTAAGTGATAGCATTAGATTAAAATAGCCTAAGCTGTTTTTCCACATTGTTAGTTGAACAAACTTTGGGTAGTTAACTAAACAATTTTGGTTCTCATGTCTGACATACTTCTAGGATCCTTTTGTAAATTAACTATGGGCTCGGCAAATGCATTTAGTACGCAAGGGAAGCAGCCCCTTTTCTCGTTCGGCGTGATCACTGATGTTCAGCATGCTGACATCCCTGACGGGCGTTCTTTTATCGGCGTGCCAAGGTATTACCGGCATAGCATGCTTGTCCTCCAAAGGGCGGTTCAGAAATGGAATGAACACAAGAAGAATAAATTCGTCATCAATTTTGGTGACATTGTTGATGGATTTTGCCCGAAAGACCAATCCTCTAGTACAGTTAGAAAAGTTGCCGAGGAATTTGAGAAGTTTGACGGTGGTCCTGTTTATCATATGATTGGCAATCACTGCCTCTACAATCTCCCTCGCGAAAAGCTACTTCCTATGCTGAAGATTCCAAGCGATGATGGTCGTGCTTACTATGACTTTTCCCCAACTCCGGGATTTAGATTCATTGTCTTGGACGGCTATGACATTAGTGCAATCGGTTGGCCTCAAGACCATCCACACACATTGCAGGCTGCGAAGTTCCTTCATGAGAAGAATCGAAATTCAGAAAAGAACAGTCCAGAGGGACTCGTGGGCTTTGAAAGACGGTTCCTAATGTTCAATGGAGCTGTGGGGAAAGAACAATTGACATGGCTTGACAACATTCTCCAAGAAGCAACAAATATGAGGCAAAAAGTAGTGGTCTGTTGCCACCTTCCCTTGGATCCGGGAGCGTCATCACAGGAAGCTCTTCTTTGGAACTACGACGAAGTGATGGATCTGATACACAGGTTCGACTGTGTGAAGGTTTGCCTCGCTGGACACGATCACAAAGGCGGACATTCGATTGATTCCCATGGCATACACCACAGAGTTCTAGAAGCCGCCCTAGAATGCCCTCCGGGAACGGATGCTTTTGGGTACGTGGATGTGTACAATGATAGACTATCGCTTATCGGTACTGACCGGATGGAAAGTACTGAAATGTGTTTCAATCATTAATCCAACCTTTTATAAATTAAAGCTTTGAAGAGTAGGCAAGTTTCTAATGCCCATATTGTACAAGATATTAGGATTCAACACGCTCTGAGCATTCTGCATTATTTCTAGTATTAATTTGTCTATCATCCACTGTTGTATTTGTAAAGCAATGCCCTATGCCCTTGGAGTCTTGGAATAAAATAGAGATTCACATGCATTTGGAAATTTGACCTACACTTCTACAAATTATCCTTTATAATTTCCACAAGAACCTGGATGATTCTCTAGCAAGGTATGCTTCATCAGTTGGCAACAGTCTAAATCGTCGTATTTACTTTTTCAAGACATGAGAGCCATTGAAAAGATTAATCCGACGATCTAAAATCAGATTAACCTTTAGACCCTTTGAGATTAAGATAATTCCGATTTCTATAATTTAAGTCTTGACATCAACCATAGTCATGTTGATAAAGCATATGTCAGCAGACAAACTATAACTACTCTGCCCAAACCAAAATAAACAATTGTATAGCTGACTTTGGCTTCCTTGTGCTAATTTTAAGTTTCCACTATTTTATGAGCCTTCTCGAGTCACAGCTAACAGTTTGCTTGATGTATATGTTGACCTTTTGGTAGATATTTTTAATTAACCATTTTTAATTTGCTTATCTGTTTGGGTTGACTATTCTTCATTTATTATAATAAGTGTAATAATGATGAAATCTCTCTCTGTCCGTGAATTAATATAGCATTATCTTGATCTGATCTTGTGGAAAGAGTAAAACAATGGTGGTGAGACTTCCTAATATACTGACCCTTGAGAGTGGTTAATTTCAGCGGCTCTTGTTAAAGCTGTAGGACAGTTTTTCTGTGGTTTCGAATAAAAGTGATTCACATAATATGTATATATATATGTGTGTATATATATATATATATATATATATAGTGGTGAGAGAAGAGATTCAAGATGCCTATGATAGTCATCATTTATTGGCTTATTGCCTCAGACGTCTTTGGTTATTGTGAACAAGTTTGAAACTTTTTAGGAAATTTCTGATGAAAATGCTTTTATGGGTTACTGTTCATACCAATCCATTTGCAGAAACCGTGGTACAAAGAACTCTTATGGCGCAAGGAAAAAAAAGTGCTGAACATATCATAATCTTAAATTTTTAGATAGTCATGTTGTAGTCTAGTTGGAGTTTATGACTCGAATTCTATTTTGGCCTGGCCTGAAAGCTCATGGTGCGACGTTTTGGATTTTCACTTAAATCCGTGGTATTTGATTTTCGTGTTTCTATTTTTGTTTTTTGGCCAATAATTTTCGTAGAAGTAGCTGATAAAGTAGTAAAAAAAATAAAAAGGGTTAATTTCATCATTTCGTCATATACTTTAACCTGAATATCAGATTGTCTCATGTACTACAATTTATTACATCAGTTCCTTCTATATTTTTTAAAATGTCTCAAATTTGTACTCCCATTAGCTTTTTCGTCCAAAATAGCCATGTGTCGTGATTGGGTAGGTTTTCGTACAGTTATTGGTGAAGTTGTATTTTTGCTCTTATTTGATACTTTTTTTCTCTTAAAGTTTTTTTTTTTTTTGTGCTAGAAACACTTGATTGAAAAAAAAAATTAATTTTTTTCTCCAGCTAAAAATTTGATACTTTTTAGGTTTTTTTTTTTGTGATTTTTTTTCTTAAGAGAAGAAAAATATCAAACAGGTGCAAAAACATAATTTCACTTACAAATGCACAAAAACCTATTCAATTACATGACACATGACACTTTTGGACGGAAAAGATAACGGAATGACAAATTTGATATGTTTTAAAAGTACAAGAGGAACGGATGTTACAAATTAAAATATAAGGGGCAATTTGAGATTCAAGGGAAATGATGAAAAGCAAAAAAAAAAAAAAAAAAAACAACAACAACAACTTTTGAGTAAATTGTTTGAAAACGTCTTTGGAAACAAGTCTAATGATATTAATATTTGTAAAAATTAATAAAAAAATAACTTAAGGTTTATAATTTATAGTTCCTAAAGAAAAAACATTTATAGAGAGGCGAGAGCTCTCTACTTTTCAAGGCCAAAACCTTTCACAGTTTCATTAAACAATTCAAACAGTATCAAAAACAACTTCTAAGCTGAAGACTCGAGGTAAAATTGTCTTCTAAGAAATCATAGAAATAAAAACTCTAAAAAACTCATTTGGCAATATACAAGTGATACTTTTGTATCAATAATATTGTGGAATGATGTCATATCTCTGAATAACATGGACCCACTGTGTAAGATCCTAAAAGTAATGAAGGTGGAAAGGCGTTCCTCAAAGTAAGATCCTGAATCTCATTCTTAATTATAGTTTTAGAGCAATTATTGTTTTTGGTCAAAACCCAGAATCATCATCACGGACCCACTATGAATAATATCTCAGGTGACACATCTTCAAGCACTCCCAACAACCTTTGACTCTCCGCACTTTTTGGGGATGAAATAATACATGCACTAAGATGGCAATTAGTATTGCCTCTAGTGTCTTAATCGTGTTTAAAATTTTTTGATTAAACTCAAACATAATTTATAAAACTTACCTTTTGTTTGGGAGGGCATTTTGCCCATTCTATCTCATTTTTTGGGATGGAAAAAATGATTTGGAATGATTTGAAAATAATTTGGAAAAATAATGTAAGAATGGTTTGATTTTGCAAATTTGGAGGAGATATGAATGGTTGAGATTTAAAGATATTATATAGGAATTTGAAAAGTTGAAAAAAAATGAAATGTAATGGAATCGTTTGGAGGATTAGAAAAGTTGAAAAAAATGAAAAAATAGAATGAATGGAATGGATAAAATGGGTAGGCCAAACAAGGGGTTAAACATAGTCTATTACTCAGGCACGATCTATCAAGACACGATTATTATTTGTATCTTAATAAATTGTGTTGTGTATTCATCCGTTATTTAATTGTGTTATTTATGTCCTATCCCGATAGATTCAAATCCATAAAAAAAAAGACCTAAGCATGTTAATTTCATATCGTATCTCGTGTCTGGACTCGAATCGCCGACCCTAACATACAAATCATAAAAAGCTTCATTACAATATAACATTTTTCTAATTGCTTTTAAATAACGTTTTTATTAAACAAAAGGTAACAATTTCCAACTTGTCAGCTTGGAATATGGACCGCCCAAGTTCATGGCACACACTCACATATAATTACTCCCTTAGACCCACCTTCACAAAGTCTACTAATTTTTCCTAAAAAGCAAAGCGTTCACATTACTAGGCACAAAACACAATCACATTTCAACCTCTCAAAAAAAAAAATTTTTTTTTGAGTGATCCAATGAAGCAAATTGTGTTAGGCCTCTAGATTCTTTAAAATTACATATTTTGACACCCGAATTTCGATTTAAAAAAGAAAAAAAAAAAGAAAAACACACACACACAAAGTCATAGAAAAACATTAATCAAGAGGCATTCACAACCTCAACATTGACCTCTCCATTTCACTTCTGCGCCGACGACTTTGACTTTCTCTTCTCGGCGATGAAGAACCCGGCGAGGGACAGTATCGAGAAGGCGCTGAAGCAAACGGAGGCGATGTCCATGGACGTGTGGCGGCCGGTGATCGCCTGGACGACAAAGAGGTTGGTGGTCTTCTTGTCGTTGGTGGACTGGCCATACGCCACCTCAAGGCCCTCGGCGTCGAAGGCGTAGGCGCGCACGAAGTAGGTGCCTTGGGGCACTTCGCGCTCGATCTCCCACTCGGCGCTCTGGCTGGAGGCGCTGTAGGGCTTGGCGGCGATCTTGAACTGGCATGTCTTGTCCTTGGAGAGCTCGTCCTTGGTCTTCCTCCACCCGCGGTCCTTCTGGCTTACTGGCGCGAAGCACAATTTGACCTTTATCGTCTTGAAACCCGAGTCGCTCCCGGCTGTCTTGTTTGTGGCCCAAGTTACCTTGATCTTGTCTTCACCGGCTTTCAAGACTGCAAATGATTGTTGTGATCACAACGATAAGTAGTTTTAACAAAATAATAATAATAATAATAATCTGAAGCTAAGTGGTGGTGAGCCAAATTAACAAGATAATTTGAGGATAGATTGTTTTGAGAGAGGATTAAATACCTTGACCAGGTGTTGGAGAAGCAGTGACGATAAGACTTTTCTTCAGCGAAGAGAAGAGACGATTCCCATAAGAGGGTTCTGCAAAGCAAGAGAGAAGAACAAGTGAAGCCAAGAGAAACCCTAATTGTCGCGCCATTTAATATTTTGTGGGGGTTTTTTTTTTTTTTTGTTTGAGCTAATCCCAAGAGAGAAATTCAATCTCTGTGTATTTTTGTCTCTCAGTGATGTTGAGAATGTTATGATGATGGTAAAGAAGTGTTGGATGTTGCGTTAATATATAGGAGCAACGAAGTGTTTAAAAAAATAGGTATATGGTAACGTAAGAATTAGAATAGGTCAAAAAATGAGGCCCAAAAGTTAATTAACGAACAACCCATGTAGAAACAAGAAAGAGATTGCCAAAGAGAAAAAAATCAAAATCAAAATAACCCCAATGACTCTAAAGAATAGTGAAAGGGTAAGGATTATTATACAAGGAGTTTGCATGTAAAGAAAACGCAAAAAAAAAAAAAAAAATAATAATAATAATAATAAAAAGGGTTTTGGGATGGTTGTGTTTGGGGTTTTGTTTATTCATTGGCTTCGTTTCTAATTTTTTTTAGCATATTAATTTTTTTTATGAAAGTATATATAATTGTCTTAATAAATATGATACAGTTGTTATACATGTACATGTCCATAGCTTTCATTCTCCTTTTTGTCTTTGCTTCTTACTTCTGAGAACTATTTGATAATTGATATTATTCCTATTTTTACGTTTTAAATATTATTGATTTTGTCCCTAATGTTTTGGAAAGGGCAAAGGTACGGACGAAGTGATGTGGAAGTGATGAGGCGATTCGATTAGAATTATTACGAAGGAAAAGTCAGAGGCTTTGTGTTTCGTTTTTCAAATATTTGATATTTAATACAAAGAAGAATTTCTATTTTAATTAGTTGACAAAATAAAAATATAAAAGAAAAGAAATTTCCCATTCAGCTTATAAGTTGTGACCTCATTATTGCAAACACGATTTGATTATCTATTCTGAGAAGTAATTGCCAAGTGGGAAGACGCTGATCAGTTTTTTGCCAACCGCTTATTAGCTGCTACGCTAATCCATTTGATCATAATTACAATTTTAAAAAGTTTTTAAGAATGAGATCAGAGTGAAATCATTGGCTGTGAAGTGTGAACCATGGTTTGATCTAATGGATTTTGGTCTTATACTCCTAGATTTAATAATTCTAGTGACATAATTATATAGCATTATATATATTGACTATCAATTTGGCCAATTGTGTCCTTACATACAATATTTATGCTGTGTCACACTCCTACCTTGTCATTTCTTTTATTGTGAAAATTAAATATAAAATGTAATGATAAGAGCAATGATCGACAGAGTATGAGGATACATCTAAAAAGCGTGCTAAACTAATGATGTGTTTAGTAAAAAGAAAAATAAAAAAAATAGAAGGGATACATATCACTTAGGTGGAGGAACATAGAGAGTATGATGAGATTTTTTCTTTGTATTGTTTGATATAAAAAAAATGAAAGAGGAGAAAGAGAAAATTATGCTAACAAACTAACTATTTAAATGGTTATATAATAGATTTATATAATTTTTTGGTAGAATAACTAGTCTATTCTTTTCCATAATCAATTAAATTTAGAGCGTGTCTAAAATTTATTAAAATTAATGATTTTGGATCATCTCACAAATCTATACACTTTTTAAATCAATCGGGCCAAACAACTAAATGTCAAAATCCATATCAAAATCCTCATTCCTTCACTTCTTCCTCCTACCAAATACACTATAACTCTCTACATAGTTGCAATTGGTCTATATATCTATAATATAACATGTTGTTTATGGTCAACTTAAAGCTTTCCCTTATAATGTCAACTGCTATCTCATCAAGTGGTAGAATATTTTATTTTATTTTATTTTTATTTTTATTTTTTTGGAGTTATGTCATATTGAAACAATAAATCTATTGTTTCCAAAAATATAAAAGATATCGATCACTATTAGTACCCTAATTAATAAGATTCTCCGTGAATATTTCTGTAATATTTTTAGGGGTATAAATAGATCAAAATCACATACCTTTATAGGCCACAAGATCCTTATAATATGAAATTAACTTTTAACTACTCCCAAAATAGTATACCAATTTCCCATTATTTACCCTAAAAAGATATGATCTCATTAATAGTTCTGTGATATATATTGGGATATAAATGTATCAAGATGCACATGCCTTCCTGGCTTTCTGACCTCAATATGATCATCCTATACTTTAAAACTGAAATTGACCTTTAACTGATCCAAATATCAATTTCCAAATATTCCATTGCGCACAAAATGAATGCACCACGGAAAAACCTTAATATTTATGCGATATTAGTGATATAAATCACCAGAAAAACAAAAAGATATTTGGGATATATGAAATATATATCAAGATCATCACGTGTACAACTTTCTATCTCCATATGATCCGAATTGAGTATCAAACAAAACTGTATTTACTAAACTACTTCATATACACACACACACACACATATGATTCCTCAATATTCACCCTGCATTGAGGATAATATACGTACGGTGCAGACTTCATGTTGTTCCCATATCAAAATTAACCTTTAACGTTTCTAAATTTGAACTCAACTCCGCTCTTTAACATATGGTGATTATTGTATTTGTAGGCAAAAACAAAAGAGTAGCGTGCAAGATATTAGAACGTCTAATTTGCTGCTTTTGGTAATTGTTAATACATAAACATAGAAAAGTCTAAGCAAGTAATTAATTAGGGCAATCAAGTATTGGCAACAACATGCTAGTGTCGTCGCTTGTGATCTTAAGTCATTTTAAGTACCACTTAATAATTTATGTCCTTAAATGAAGTCCTCTATTTGTTTATACTCTATTTTTTAACATAAAATTCATGGTATAAATTAAAAGTGCAACACAAAAAAAAATATAGTGAAAGGACACAGTGAAAGGACATAGATTATCAATGTGCTAAAAGATGGGTATTCTTCAAAATTCCCCTATAATATTTTGTTGGTTAATATTATTTGGACAATTTTTTGTTAATCGTTAATTTTGGTGAACATGTGTTTAATTTGGTGAATATATTGATTAATCCCGGTGAATCGTTTTTGGTTAGGTCTGGTCAATATTGATTGATAATTTTGGTGTATAATTGGTTAATTTATGGCAATTTTGGAAATATTTGGTTAATTTTGTTTATATTGCGTATATAATTTTGCTTAAGATTGGTTAATATATATTACTCTTATTTTAAAGTTAGTGCTAAATTTAGTTTTTTTTTTTTTAGTGTAGATGTTAGGAGAATGACAAAAGAATATAAAAACGACATAGAAGTTGGGAAACGACAGGTAAGTGAAAACGACAGGTTGTTGGTAGTGTCAAACGACAGAATGTTTAAAAACAGCATAAAAACACTAAAGTACAAAAAAAAAAGAAAGAAATTATAATAAAATTAAAAATAATATATTCTAAATTATAACTAAATTAGGAAAAATTTTATCAAATACCCTTAACACTTGACACTCGTTCTGTTTTACTCCTACCTTTCAAAACTTATAAAATATGCCTCCTGACATTAGGTTTCTTTTTTCTTTTTTTTTTTTTTTTTTGTCTAAAATTTTAGAATTTAAACATATAATGAAAATAAACCAACAAAATTCTAAACTAAAGATAGTAACTGAAGCTTGTATATCTGCAACAAAATTACCTTCTCGAAACATATATATGATTTACAATAACACTGTTATTTTATGTAAATAAAAAAACCAGCGCGTTTTGCCATCTATTCCTAATAATTCATGGCATACGACCTAATTTGTGATTGTCAAATTCCATCAAGAAGTTATTCCTATTATAATCCTTGGCCTTTTCGATGGCAGCGATAACTGCCATAGTTAGCTCAGCTTGGAAAGCATTGCCAATACTAAGAGGGAAATACGAGCTACCTAAACAAAGCACTTTCAAGGAGAATGCATAATATTTCTTACAAGTATTGTCATTATAAGGTGAAAATGAAAATTTGAAAAGTTCATTAAAAAGTGTGGTGGGCTAATTTGGGCAAGGGACTAGAGCCTACCTTGGACCGACTCAAGCTCCCTTACAATGGCGTTACGTAGAGTTTGGCAACCCTAATAATTAATTAGGCAGAAATATTTTAAGGCGTACAAATATCTCTAGTATATATTTGCGTCCAAACAAAAAATAAACAAATAAATAAAGGCCTTTTATAAGTAATGAATAAGTTAAACAATATGCTTATATAAAGTGATAAGGATCAGTGGCAAAATCAGAAATTATTTTTAGGGTGGGTACGAATGAAGCACATAAATAAATTTCAGAATTTTAAAAGGGACGTGAATGAAATATTTTTATAAATATTTATGTTTAATGTACAATTTCTATAAATGAGCATTTTTGCTTCTTCATAGAAAATCTGATTCGGTTAAAAATTAATTTTTTTTATAGAAATATGTTACATAACATGTGTTACAAATATAGAAATATTCTTACGACGGATAGAAAATTCATATTGATTAGAAAAAAAATGCTATAGTAGTAAAATATTTA
The DNA here is from genome assembly GCA_018132145.1 of Boehmeria nivea var. tenacissima. Taxonomy (NCBI): domain Eukaryota; kingdom Viridiplantae; phylum Streptophyta; class Magnoliopsida; order Rosales; family Urticaceae; genus Boehmeria; species Boehmeria nivea. The sequence continues at coordinate 10,131,769 of CM030882.1, forward strand.
TATAAGAAAACTAATGGAAACACAAAGCAATCAACAATAAATGTTGGATTGTATTTATGCTATAAAAAATAAATTTTATTTCTTACTCAAAAAATTATTACAAACATAATAATTTTATTACAACTTAGACTTACGGATATTTCAATGCCCGTGGATATGTGTTGTAAATATAGCACAAGAAATCCATTAGATGCATGTCTGCCATGTGGAGACCATTGCATGCATGATAAGTGGTGCATTCAAGACATTCATAGACTTAGATAGTCTTAACAAACTACTAGGCATAATTCAATGTGAGTGAACAAATATTTATTCCTTTAGGCTATTCTAACCAATGGGCTGTTGGGCTTTTGACTTGGGCCAAGTCTTGCTGAAGCAAGTTTCCAAAGGAGAATTTTAAGTTATGCCTTTTTTTTTTTCTCTTTTTTCTTTTTTTTTACATTGATAATTTATGCCTAATTTATATAGGAGATTTTAAAGAATGTCTCATTCTTACCATAATGATAATCTATACTACATGCGTATTGTATTTTTAATTTATATCTCAAAATTTACACTACAAACATAAAGTGAAAACAAAAAGAGCACACTACTTGCGGTATAGATTGTTAAGTGATATCAAGAATGACTTTATGTTGAAATTCTCCTATTTATATATTATATTTTTTTATTATATGTCTTTATTTTTACGCAACAAACATAGAGTAGAAAAAAAAAGTACAACACTTTGGGGCATCGATTATTAAGTAGCACTTATGTTGATAATATTTTTTTGCAATTCCCCCACTTGCTAATGAAGGCATAGCGATGTGGCTTTTACAACCCTTTTCTATTTTTTATTTTATTTTTAATAACTAAAAACAGGTTTGTAATATATATATATTTATATAATCTAACAATAAAAACGTTGAGAGAAAAAAATATTGAGAATTAGGTATAAAACAAAATTCTTTATAATTCGCAATAGTATATGTATAACGAAGAAACATATAGGAAATTTTCCTGAATAATTTGGGTATAATTCGTGTATCATATATATAGAGGCAAAAAATAAATAATAAGAAAAACCTGTAATTTAATTAAGAAAATATTAAATATTTATTAAAAAACCTAATTTTGCCAAATACTTTTGTACGTATTTGGTCAAACGAAGGTAGATTCGTGAGATTGAGAATTGGGGAGAATTTCAAAATAAAGCCATTCTTCATGCTGTTTAATAATTTATGTCCCAAGTGATATGCTCCATTTATTTTTCATTATATGTTTATAGTGTAATTTTTGGGATATAAATTAAAATTACAACACGCGTGGGGCATAGATTATCATTGTGCCAAGAATAAAGCATTCCTCAAAATCCCCCTTTGCAATTGCCTACCTTGTATGGGCACTATTATATATTTCTAATTTGTCCACCACGATTGTTAGGCCTTTATTTAATGACCAATTACTTTCCCGCTGGATATGCCTACCTTTATTATCACTATATATTTGGCTCGATTCAGCTACTCTAAATGCATAATAAGAAGAGAATACGTACGTAAACAAGAACTTCGCGTATTATAAGAAAAAAAAATCCAATTGTGTCACTACTACTTAGTATATACTATATATAATGATGATGATCAAGTGTGTTGCGATTCTCTTCCTTTGCCTTGCCCTAGCCACTACTAATATTTATGCTGTGGCCATAGATTCAACATGCACGCCTGTGACTGCGAACGTGCACTTGTGTAGCCAAGTGCTGAACGGTGGCGGCGCGGCAGCCATGACCCCTCAGTGCCGCGATGGCCTTATGGCAATCGAAGCCGCGATGGCGGTCGTGGGAGAACAAGCGACGTGTCGGTGCGTGTTCGACTGCCTCGCTGTTCATTTCCCGGGAGTACTCCGTGCTCTTGGCGACGCTGTCGAGAGTGGCGTCAATACCGCGGTCCAGGGTATTCCTGAAGTTTTTAGAGGATGTGTGCTTGAACAAGTTGGAGTAGTATTAAATCCATGAATATATACAATATATATCAAGTAATAATGTATGCAGCGAGAGGCATGAAATCTAAGCTGCGTTGAGAGTGATCTAAATAATAATTGCAACAATAAGAGCTTTTACAAGAACTGTAGCGATGTTGCATGAATAAAACGCTTGATATAACGTTCTAAGTATTCAAGCTTGTTACTTTCTACCGTGTGTTTTTGCATTCGTTGAATTGGTACTTTTAATAATTAATATTACGTACCAAGTATTTTTGTCTAATAATTTATAGAGCAAAGTATGAAAAAATTCAAAATTTAAGTAAGAATAAAAATAAATGCTCAACAATTGAGTAACTACCCAATTCATTAATCACTGGCACATGTTTTTAACGACTCTAGTAAGCAACTGAATCACTTATGTATTTTGTTATATTTTTTAAAATATCGAGTGTTTATTTAAATTAGGGAATTTTAAGAAAATAACCAATTTTTTAGAAAATAATTTTAAAACAAATTCACAGTTTCAAAAAATTTAAAAACTAACAATTTCAGAATTTCTTACAAGTTAGGAATTTTCTTACAATAATTTTTATGTATAATTTTGTTATTGTCAGAAATTTCTTACATGTGTTTTGACTAGTTTTTAAATTTTTTGAAACTATGACTATTTTTTTTTAAAATACACAGTCCAAAATGACTATATATTTATCTAACTAGCCTTTTAAATTATTATTCACTATAATTTCTCTTATTATTGTGCTTTATATTCAAAGCGTTTGTCAAACCTAACTCAATAAATTTTGGGTGATGCTAGTGCCCTAAAAACAACGCAGGCCAAACCAAGAGGCAATAAATAACACAAGAATTCCGAGAGTTCCTAATTCCAGTGAAAAATCTTCTATAAATAGCTAATATTATTTAAGTTCCTCTTCGAATGTGCACTATTATATTTCTAATTATATAATCTGGTCCGCATTATAGACATCTCTTTAGTTAATTAGCTTGTTTGTCTTTTAGTTAATAACCAATTTAACTATAACATGCCTAACTATAACATCACTATAATTGAAAAAATTTCAATTTGACTGTCACATCGTCCCCTCTCGCATATTTAATTATTATTTGAATTTTTTAAAAATATTTTAAAAAAATAAAGATGAGTTGTCAGATTTTTATTTGAAGTGACAGTTTTGATGACAGCCAACAACACTATAATAAGCTTGAATATTACCAAATGCATATACATATTTAAGATTTCAATAAGCCTAAACGGGAAATAAAAAATAAAAAAAAATTTGTGTGACTACTACTAATGATAATCAAGTGTGTCGTTCTCCTTCTTTTCCTTGCCCTAGCCACAACTACTACTAATGCTGAAGAAGACCGGCCAATTACGTCGTGCGCGCTCGTGACTGCAAAGTACTTGCGGTTATGTAGCGAAGTGCTGAGCAGCGGCAACGCTGCAGCCATGACCCGCGCTTGGTGCCGTGAGGGCCTCAGGGCCATGGAAGTCACAATAGGCTGAGAGTTTACGCGTCAGGGCATGTTGGAATGCGCTATTTCCTCATTCCGATCCACAGGTACTTGGTTCTCTTGGTAATGCTGTTGGGAAACCGGTGTCTATTCCTGAAATTATTCAAGGGTGTCTTTATATTTAATTATAAGTTTAAATCCATGAATATGATCATATATATATATATATATATATGTATGTATGTATATATATGTGTTGGGAAAAATTGCTTAATTCACACACCCACAGGCACAAAACACACACGCAGCAGAAATACGCAGATCAATAAAAATAGAGAAGACACACAATTTAAAGTGGTTCGGCAAATTGCCTACGTCCACTGTAGATAGACACTCAATTCACTATTCAATTGGCAGAGATTACACACTCAACACTCTCAAATCTCTCACCAACACAAACCCCAATTACACCACAATTGTCTATCCCTCACACACACTCAATCGTTCTTCTCTTCACTCTCTTTTTGGTGCAGCTTCTATCTCTCTCTCTACTCACACATATGATAGCTTGCTCACACACTATGAATAACACAGCAGCTCTTCTCTCACAAAGCACAGCCACTGCACTTTAACCGCACACACTCACACACATGCGCACATCACAACACTCTCCACTTTGACGCACTCACTCACTGCCGTCACAAAGCTTTCTAATTTTTGCGCACACAAAATTCACATCCTAGGTTACATATATAACCAATCACATGGGCTTGTCTATGAATAAATTGGGCTTTTCATTCTTAGCCCATTAAACCCACACGTACACAACTAGCATTCCCTTTTTCCTTTTTTTTTTCTTTAAATATAATTTAAGTCAATAATTCTCAATAATCTCCACCTTGACTTAAATTTCTCCAACACGACTCAACCTCAACTTGAACCGCTCCATCGCATCTTGGGCACCGCACATCGACGCCCGCCTTTGCACCCCTTTTGGGTAGGTGCCACCTCTACACAATCAATCAGAGTAAAAGTGCGTTGTGTTCGAACTCTCATCGAACTTGACGCGACAAACCGACTTCATCTTCTTGCACATCGCCTTGATCTTCTTGTCTTCAACCTCTTCCTCGATCAAGTAGCTCGTACTTGCAACATCGGTCTTGTCCACCACCTTCTTACTCTCCTCGCTTCGCCCCGTACTCTTGTTGTGGTCACTCACTTTGACCCACTTCTTCACAACATAAGGAAGCTTCTCACGTCTTGGCTCCACCTTCACTGCTCCACCTACAACAGGTTCCCCAATCAACATGAATAGATTCTTCACTTTCTCACCCTTCATAAGCGTCGAAGCACCTCTCACAACGCTCATAATGCCATTCTTCATAGAAACATCGCATCCTAACGTGTCAAGCACTCCCAAAGAAATCAACCCTCTTCTCAATCTCGGGACGTGCCTAACATTCGCCAATGTTCTCACGACACCATCAAACATCTTCATCTTCACGGTACCGATTCCTACAACTCTCGACGCGGAACCGTTACCCATCATCACAGTACTAGCATCACATGCTCTATAGGTATCGAAGTACTTCCTCTCCGGGCACATGTGAAACGAGCAACCTGAGTCCAAAATCCACGCATCACAAACTTTATCGTCGGCTATCACAGAACACACATCGCCTTCCTTAATCGCAGAGCTCTCATTAACCACATTAGCCGACTCAGACTTCTCTTGGGCCTCTTCTTTTCTCTTCTCTTCAAGATGCTTCGTTAACTCTTCGCAGTCTCTTCTCTTATGCCCCTTCTTGTGGCAATAGTAGCACTCTACATTACTCCACCCTCGTGGCTGAGATCGGTTATCCCTCCTATCATTGTATCGTCCTCGTGACGTACTCCTACCTCGGTCTGGCCCAGACTTCACCGCTAGCACTTGATCACCGTGAGACGAACTCGGCCCCTTCATGTTCTCCGTCTCCAATAGCGTGGTTGTCACCTCATCCACCGCCAACGTCGTCTTGCCAACCAAAAGCGTAGTCACCAACGTCTCATAAGATCTCGGCAATGAGGACAATAAAATAATAGCCTGATCCTCAGCTTCTATCTCTACCTCCAAACTTAACAAGTGAGTAATGCATTTATTAAATTGATTTATATGATCCCTAACATCACTTCCTTCACTCATCTTCAGACCATATAACTGCTTCTTCAAATATAGTCTATTTGTTAAGGAATTCGACATATAAATCTTCTCTAACTTTGCCCACAAAGCAGATGGGGACTTCTCATTCAACACACTGTACTTAATTTCTGGAGCCAAACTCAAGCGAATAGTGCTTACCGCTTTCGCTTCCAATTCTTCCCACTCGTCGGCCGCCATGCTCTCGGGCTTCTTCCCTTGCAACGCCTTGAGGAGCCCTTGTTGCACCAACACATCTTTAACATTGCTCTGCCAAATGCTGAAGTTGATCTTCCCGTCAAACCGCTCGATATCAAACTTCAACCCAGACATCTTTGCCAATTTTTCCACGCTCTCCACAACACAACCTTAGCTCTGATACCACTTGTTGGGAAAAATTGCTTAATTCACACACCCACAGGCACAAAACACACACGCAGCAGAAATACGCAGATCAATAAAAATAGAGAAGACACACAATTTAAAGTGGTTCGGCAAATTGCCTACGTCCACTGTAGATAGACACTCAATTCACTATTCAATTGGCAGAGATTACACACTCAACACTCTCAAATCTCTCACCAACACAAACCCCAATTACACCACAATTGTCTATCCCTCACACACACTCAATCGTTCTTCTCTTCACTCTCTTTTTGGTGCAGCTTCTATCTCTCTCTCTACTCACACATATGATAGCTTGCTCACACACTATGAATAACACAGCAGCTCTTCTCTCACAAAGCACAGCCACTGCACTTTAACCGCACACACTCACACACATGCGCACATCACAACACTCTCCACTTTGACGCACTCACTCACTGCCGTCACAAAGCTTTCTAATTTTTGCGCACACAAAATTCACATCCTAGGTTACATATATAACCAATCACATGGGCTTGTCTATGAATAAATTGGGCTTTTCATTCTTAGCCCATTAAACCCACACGTACACAACTAGCATTCCCTTTTTCCTTTTTTTTTTCTTTAAATATAATTTAAGTCAATAATTCTCAATAATATGTCCAGTGTAATAATATATGCAGTTTGGCATCAGATCTTGCTGCATTAATAGTATATCAGGTGATCTAAACTATTTGATGCCAACAATAAGAGCTTTTACAATTGAATATACGAATTGGAATATCTAAGAATTATTACCATTTTTTTTTGTCCAATTAATTGAAGTGTGCTTCATGTTGGTGCATTTTTTCGTCACCAACTAAAACGGAACACGTGGCCGCGTACCTTGAGCGGGCGAGCGTTGAACCACGGGTCGGAGAGATAGAGCTTGGATGATGACTGTGATGATGAACGTTGAATCTGTGGACAAAACATGTGTAATTTGGATTTGTGACTGTACCCGAGACCGGGCTGCCTACGTATCCCTTGAGGGGAATCAAGCCACCGTAGTTCTGTTTAGAGGTAAAAAAGGGGTACCGGAGATGGATGTCTCCGGCACAGAGAGTTTGAGGTTTTCGTACCTTTTTTGGTGTATATTTTCGTGTCCCGTTGTCCGGAGTCGGCTCTGAATATTTATAGATATTCGGAGGTAGTCGGTTTTCTTCCACTTTTCCTTCTTTTTCGGAGCCCATTCTTAGTGTTTGGTCATGGGCGGTTTCTAGAGTTCGTGGGGTTGTGTTTAACCGCCACGCTCTTTTTTGTTTTTGACTTTGATCAGTGTTCGGATCATGGATCGTGGGTGTGATGTGTGGCAGAAAACAGTTTAATAACTGGTTTGGAGTGGACGATTCGCCGGCCGGCCGGGTAGACGGCTTGATGGCCGGCCGGGTAGCTTTATCGCCGGCTGGCCGGGTAGACGCCTTGTCGTCCGGCCGGTGGCCTTCTCGTGCGCGTCGATCTTTGAATGCTCGTAACTTCTTCGTTACTCGTCGGAATGATGCGTATGACACATTGTTGGAAAGGTCTTTCAAAGATCTTTCCAATGATATGCAATATGCTATAGTTTTATGAAAAATTAGGTCTCCGGCCGGCTGGGTAAAGTATGACCGGCGGTATGCCGGCCGGCCGGGTAGAGGTGTCGCCGGCCGGCCGGGTAGAGGTGTCGCCGGCCGGCCGGGTAGAGGTGTCGACGGCCGGCCGGGCAGAAGTGTCGACGGCCGGCCGGGCAGAGGTGTCGCCGGCCGGCCGGGTAGAGGTGTCGCCTGCCGGCCGGGTAGAGGTGTCGCCGGTTGGCCGGGTAGAAGTATCGACGGCCGGCCGAGTAAAAGTATTGACGGCCAGGTAGGTTTAACTAGTGGGTCTCCGTTGGGCTGAGTCTTTTATGGTCCATTGGGCCGTATGAAAATTTGACCCAACACTTCATATTCAAATCGCTTGTATAAACTTGGCTGATCAGTATAAATATTTGTGTCTTGCTCGCAACGCCAGCGAAACAAAGAAAATTACTAAATCCTAAATATGGAATATTCCACCGGCTCATAGGTAATACCAATTTGCAGAAACCTTACGACTGAACCTACGTCTCTTCCTTGTAAAGGAGCTGTGATAATCGATGAAGAAATTTACATGCAAATAACCGATCTATGCAAGGGCCCTTTCATTGGCAGAATTATTTTGAACAAAGGTGATTCATCATGGAGACTTTTTGGACCAAAACACAGTGCTTCAAGAATTATGAAAGCCCTTTGGATTCTTGGAGAATCTCAACTCTCTCTCAATCATGGATATTCCAATTTCCACTTTTCTACTATTGCTGATAGGCAATAGAATTTGGGAAGCTACTGGTATGTTAAGCAAGGAATTCTGCGTCTCTACAACCCTAGTTGAAAGATTTCACTACATTAATTAGCCAAAATCCTACCAATGCTCAAGTTTGGATGATTAGGGTTTCATGGTTCGAGTTGGGAATATTGACACTTGACAATTCAACGCCACCACGAATGGTGATTTCGGTCATTGCTCTTTTTGTCTCGTTTACTTTTGAAAAATTACCTAATTTTTGTTTCAATTGCTCTACTGTGGGTCATTCAATTAGAAAATATCTTTTAAACTCCATGATGACAAGGTGATTAATTACTCAAAAAAATCAAAGCTTGAATGTCGTGCCAATTAGGTCACCTCAAAGACTATATTGATGCTGTTCATAATTTGGATTCTGGTATTGGAGCCAATATTCCCGCTGTCCCCCAAAGTCCTAAGTCCCTCAAACCCATTAAGATGACTTTGTTAATCCCATTTTGCCTAAAAAAATATTGAGAATATATTGGTTATAAAACAAAATTCTTTAAAATTTGCAATAGTATAACGAAGAAACAAGTAGGGAAATTTTCCTGAATAATTTGGTATAATTCGTGTATCATGTAAGAAAAATCTGTAATTTAATTAAGAAAATATTAAATATTGATTAAAACATCTAATTTTGCCAAATAATTTTTGTAAATATTGGGTCAAACGGAGGTAGATTTGTAATTGCCTATACCTACAATAGTGGGCACTCTTATATATTTTTAATTTGTCCACCACGCTTGTTAGGCCTTCATTTAATGACCAATTATACTTTCACGCAGTATATGCCTAACTATACCATCACTATATATATATATATATATATTTGGCTTGATTCAGCTACGCTTAATGCATAATAAGAAGAGTATATATACGTACGTAAACAAGAACTTAGCGTATAAGCCAAAAAGAAAAAATCCAATTGTATCACTACTACTTAGTATATACTAGAATGATGATTAAGTGTGTTGTGATTCTCTTCCTTTGCCTTGCCCTAGCCACTACTAATATTTATGCTGCGGCCACAGATCCAACTTGCGCGCCTGTGACTGCGAGCGTGCACTTGTGTAGCCAAGTGCTGAACGGTGGCGGCGCGGCAGCCATGACCCCTCAGTGCCGCGACGGCCTTAGGGCAATGGAAGCCACAAAAGCGGTCATCGGAGAACGAGAGATGTGTCGGTGCGTGATCGACTGCCTTAGTGCTCACTTCCCGGGAGCACTAATCGGTGGTGTTATCAACGTGGCCCAGGGTGCTATTTCTGAACTTCTTGGAGGATGTCTGTTTGAAATAGAAGTAAATCCATGAATATATACAATATATATCCAGTAATAATGTATGCAGCGAGAGACGTGGAATCTAGCTGCGTTGAGAGTGATCTAAATAATAATTGCACCAATAAGAGCTTTTACAATAGCTGTAGCGATGTTGCATGAATAAAACGCTTGATATAACGTTCTACGTCTTCAAGCTTGTTATTTTCTACCTTGGGTTTTTGCACTTGTTGAATTGGTGCTTTTAATAATTAATATTAAGTACCCAAGTATTTTTGTACAATAATTTAAAGAGCAAAGTATGAAAATATCCAAAATTTACATAACAATAAAAATAAATATTCAAGTTTTTAAATAATTGAGTAACTATCCAATTCATTAATTACTTGCACATATTTCAACGATTCAGTCAATAAATCAATTATCATATGTAAGTAACTAAATCACTTAATTATTTTGTTTTTTTTTTAAAGTTAGTATTTTATTTAAATTATGTGTTAAAAATGAGTATTCGCTATAATTTCTCATATTATTTTATTTGTGCTTTGAATAGTTCAAACCTAACTCAATAAAATTTGTGTGATGCTAGTGCCCAAAAACAATATCCAAGAGGCAATAAATTACCCAAGAATTCCGGGAGTTTTTAATCCCAGAACTATCTAATCAGAAATAACAAAATCCAAACCCCTAATATGTATTTTTTGTTTGTCTGAAAATATATTGTCCTAAATTTCAAATATGAATTGTAAATTGTTTTAAGAGATATATAGAAATAAATTAATGGCATTTTGAATGTTTTAATTATATTTAAATTGAATCCAAATCCAATTTAATATTTGGGTATTGTTTTCTAAAATAAATATTCATGTCCTTATTAGTAATTTTCACATTCAAAATATAGATTTGTAAACGCCCTAAATGTCAAAATAAATTTATAAATATCTATTTGTTTTAGTATATATATAATAATCACCCTTAACAAAATGAAAAATTAATTCGTCTGCTAAGGCAAGTTTGTCGTCTTCAAAGATGATACAAAATTTTAAAACATGATGGCTGGACTCTTCAACCCTGACATGAGTAGGGAACTAGGGATGTCAATGGAGATTCATGGGACTCGATATTTATTCTCCAACTCCATATCTACGAGTAAAATTATTTTTCATCCCCGCTTCATCCCCATCTAAATTATACTGGGGATGGGGGTGGAGAATCTTCATTGGATGACCTACAATTATCCCCCACTCCATTCATGAGTAAAAGATTTCCAAAAAACAATAATTCTAAAATAACCTCTATTATATGATAAATCTTGCGAAACTTAAGTCGATTTTATTTAATATAAAGTGTTTTCTTGTTTTGCTATCAAATAGATAAATTTAAATTCGATTGAAAATAGATAAATAAGAAATTCTAAAATAATTATATAATTAAAAGTGAATTATAGAATTATATTTTTAAATACATAAATATGGTGCTCCTTAGAGCAAATAGTGTTACCTCTATCTCCGCTTCATTTAGTTTTGGAGGATAAATTTTACCTCTATCCCCACTATATTCTCCATATTAAGCTCTTTATCCCCAAATAAATGAAGCGGATCTCCACGGATATCTATCCCCATAGAGGAAATTGAAATCCTTGGACATGAGTTTGGTGCAATTACCAGAAAAATTAGGCAAAAACGCCCTCTATATTAATTGTATATATTCACGTATTTACTAGCAACGCCCATAGCCATTTTGTTAGGCAGGTTAATTAATGAATGACCAATTGCTCCATTCACAGCATGCCTAAAAACCACACTATAAATAAACTTGAATTCAACCAAAGTGATACAGTATATGCATATTTAATTAGAATTCATAATCCAGAAAACTAAATTATAGGCACTAAGCTCATCACCATGGTGATCAAAACAATTATCCTTTTCCTAATTATGTGCCTAATTGCCCTTGCTTCCACTGCTAATGCAGGCTTTTTAGCCAGAGATCCAACATGTGCTCCACTGGTTGCGAACGTCCACTCGTGCAGTGATGCACTGAGAAGTGGCGACCCCGCAACCGTAACGCCTCAGTGCTGCGACGGCCTTAGGGCCATCGAAACGGCGGAGAGCGTCCTCGGGGCCCGAGCGACGTGCCGGTGCATATTGCAGTGCATTCGTGCACATTTCCCACAAGTTCTTAGGTCCACTTCGGTAATGCTTATTTTTCATTCTACTTTTAGATTCTGTGATAATCTCCTATAAAACTAAATGTATAGGGGAAAAAAAAAACTGTAAAATCAACGTAGACTTTGCTAATTTAGAATATAGTATTGTTATAAAAGTTAACAAATGTAGTTTTATGATATGTTATTATTTAATTTTCTTATAACTTCTTCTTCTAACACACCTAGTAACAACTTATTTTTGCAGCCAAGTTTTACCAAATTGGCCCTCACCACTGACGATGTTGGGACGGGAATCACTGCCATGATGAAGTCTCAGTGTGACGTTGACCTTACATGCCTCTGACTGATACAATATTAATAGTAGCTATATATTATTACTATATTATACGTCAACAATAATATATGTATGTTTTTCTTTTCGTTCTTAAAATAACTATATATGAGTATATGTTATATAAAATCGAGGAATAATGCATGCAGTGTAATATGCTTTCTCTAGTGCTGTTTTATATCTTCTGTAACAGTCGAGCTTGAAATGGTATTTTGATGTGTTATATTTACTAATTGACAATAGAAATGACCGTTTAAAGTTTGAAAATTTTGTAAAAATACTGATAAAAAGAAAAACAACAATGTTTTTATTGAACAACAAAATCTGAAAACGACAATAAGCTTTGAACGACACCTTTTTTTTTTTTTTTTGCAAAAATGACACGTTTCTGCGGAAAACAAAAACAGTTTTCATAAAAACGACATACTTTATTAAAAGCGCATTAATAGATTATAAATGACAATAAATTTTAAATAATGAAAAGATTAAAAACATAAATAAAAATATCAACTAACTAATAATAAAATTAAAACTCATACAACATATCAGAAACAATAAAACTAAATAACACAAATGTCGATAATCTCATGCAATTTTTCTCTTACGTATTTAACGATATTCAACATCCCAAAATTATTGTTTTTGATGGCTACAATAAGATTTTTTTTATTTTTTATTTATTTTGTCTTTCAATGTACAACTTGTATTCGTTTGTGGAGCAAGCATGGTAGAGAGAGTGATGAAGGGGTTCCATGATGAGTGTATTGTGCTCATCGAATACGTGATATACCATCCAGCTTGTGAGCCTGTGCCTACTATAATCCCTGTTTGGGACACTCATTTTGGTCATTTCTTACCATTTTTGGATGGTTTGAAAATAGTTTAGAAAAATGATTAGAATGGTTTGACTTTGTGAATTTTGAAATAGTATAAATGGTTAAGATATTGTATAGGGATCTGAAAAGTTGAAAAAAATATAATGGAATGGAATAATTTGTAAAATTAGAAAAATTAAAAAAATATATAGAATGGAATGGAATGGTTTAGATGGAGGGGCCAAACGGGGAGTAAGACATCAGAGTTCGTGCTTCTAGCCAACGGCCATGCACTGTGGTTGCTCTAAGCTATACAATAATGCATGACAAACATAATGGGTTGCTTCTGATATATTGTATGAGTTTTAATTTTATTATCAACTAACTAATAATAAAATTAAAACTCATACAATATATCAGAAACAATAAAACTAAATAACACAAAAGTCGATAATCTCATGCAATTTTTCTCTTGCGTATTTAACGATGTTCAACATCCCAAAATTATTGTTTTGATGGCTAGAATAAGATTTTTTTATTTTTTATTTATTTATTTATTTATTTTTAACCCTTTGCGAGATCTTTCAATGTACAACTTGTATTCGCTTGTGGGGCAAGCATGGTAGAGCGAGGGATGAAGGGGTTCCATGATGAGTGTATTGTGCTCATCGAATACGTACGTGATATGCCATCCAGCTTGCTGGGCCTGCGCCTACTATAACTCCCAGTTTGAGACACTCATTTTCGTCATTTTTTATCATTCTTGGATGGTTTGAAAATGATTTGAAAATAGTTTAAAAAAATTATTAGAATAGTTTGACTTTGTGAATTTTGAGGTAGTATAATGGTTGAGATTTAAAGATATTGCATAGAGATCTGAAAAATTGAAAAAAATAGTTGAAAAAAATATAATGAAATAGAATAGTTTGTAGGATTAGGAAAATTGAAAAAAATAAAAAAAAATAGAATGGAATGAAATGGTTTAGATGAGGGGGGCCAAAGGGGTAAGACATCAGAGTTCGTGCTTCTAGCCAACGGCCATGTACTGTGGTTGCTCTAAGCTATACAATAATGCATGACAAACATAATGGGTTGGTATCAGGCGATGTTCGTTGAGCTACAACGTATTATTCAATTCTATTTTTTTTCAACTTTCTTAATCCCAATGCAATATCTTTAAGAGTATATTTGGTAGGAGAGAGAGAAAAATGAAAGGAAGGGGACATATATCACCTAAGTGGAGGAAGCTAGAGAAGATGGAGTGGTTTTTTTTTTTCTTGTTGTTTGGTATAAAGAAAAAGGAGTATACAAATCCATCATCTTTGTTTGGTATAGAGATAAAAGTGGGGGAAAGAGAAAAGTTATACTAATAAACTAACTACTTCAATAGCAATATAGTAAATTCATATGATAATTTGATGGACTAGTCCACTTTTTTCCCAAATCACTCCAATTGTAGAGTAATCCAAAGTCTGTTAAAATTACGAATTTTGAATCCTCTCACAAATTCACTCGCTCCCAAAATTCATCCTACCAAATAACCTAACATGTCAAAATCCATCGAAAATTAAACTCATTCCCCCTCCTTCGACGTTTCCCTCCTACTAAACACATTGTAAATCTCAACCATTTATACCACATTGAAATTTGCAAAGTCAAATTAATCATTTCAAAATGAAATAGTTGAAATGTTTGCTCCAAACGACCCATTAGATATTTTTAAATGGGGGCCTTTGATCTTTCTACAATACTCCACTTAGTGGTGTGCCAATATAACATTAAAGAAGTGTGTAGTAATGATATAAAGCATTTAGTAGTGATTCTTTACATCTCTCCTATATTCATAGGTGGAGCACCGATGGGTATGGAGCACTACAGAATTAGCCTTATAAATAGATACTTTTATTGTTAATATATATCAGAATTTCAGCACTTATAATTTTACATTATTTTTATATTATAATTATTACCAATATTTTCTATAAAATTAAAAAATCAATTAAATAGGTAAAAAAAAATTACTAGTATTCGTTGTCGTGTCCAAAACATCATAGATGACGAACCGATGATGAGATTGAAGAGTAGCGACCAATTAACTAATAGTGACAAACCAATTTGTCGCCGTTAAGTATAGCAACAACAATAGGGCCATCGCCGACAACTATTGTTGTTGTCGAAAGCCTTAATTGTTTCCTATAATGAGTGGTCACCGAAGAGTATAACCTCATTGCGAATAGCTTTGTTGATGAATCATAGTAATCGATTCTCTATTTTGGCAACAATAATTTCTAAATTTTGTTTTGAACGAAATGACTATCGAAATTCAATTCTGACCAAAATGTTTGTCGTAGCAAATTCCCAATTTTGTAATATTTTAGTAATTTTTTTAAAATTTTAATTAGTGATAAAAAAATTGCATTATTATAACTAGAAAAAAATAAAAATAAAAATAATATTATGATGTGGCTCTACTAAAAAATTAGTACTCTCTAGCTAAATATTTATTTACAAAGATTGATGGAAAAAAAAAATCTAAACACAACATAAATCTATACTCCAAAATATGTAGTGTTGTTGCCTTTGTAAGCATTGGGTGATACATTTGTGCGGGACGAGCCAGTGGCTAAGGCGAATGAAATAAATATGGCATTTATAGGTTACACTATAGGCTAAAATTTTGGAGTCCACATATTCTATTCTCATTCTCTGTCTCTCAAATAAGATTTTAACATTTTAGCAAAAAATAATTAATTCCTCAAGACCGTGGAAGGATGAGGATGCTACGTAGAACAATTCATCTAATAATTTATAATCATCTGTAATCTGTTAAGTATTCATTGTATCATCTGCTTTGTTATATTTCATATTTCTTTCATATATTAGTTATTATGTATCTACATTATAACAATTTATTTGTTATATTCATCAACATGTTATTAATGGTGCCATTTTTAATATTACTATTATTTGTTTAAGAAGCTCTTGTTTTTATATTATTTATTTATTCACCAAGGATTTTAATTATTTGTTTAATTTTTCAAATATCTTCCGTATTTGAACTTTGCTGTCAGGTTCTAGTCCGATGTGGTTTCGGATTATATTTCATTTCACAATTCTGTCGTTTTTCCAATAGTAGTATCATTTTCTAAAACACAGTGTCATTTTCTGTCGTTTTTCCTATTTCGATGTCGTTTTCCAATAATTTGTCGTTTCCATAAATTTCTGTCGTTTTGAGTTCAGTGTCGGTTATCAAAAACCTGAATTTCTGATTTTTATCCTTATTCAATGTTGCTGTCCTAAAATATGTCGTTTTATATTTTTGCCTGTCGTTTTTATTATTTCAGTGTCGGTTGCCAAAAACGCGTCGTTTCCATTTTACTGTCGTTTTAATATTATACGTCGTTTTTACATTTTTCTCTTTTGAGATTACAGTCGTTTTCTCCCATTTAGTGTCGTTTTGGGAAAAATATGTCGTTATTTTGACCTCGTTTAGTTTTGCTGTCGCTTTAAGATTGTGTTGTTTTCTCACATTTTAGTGTCGTTTTCCCAAAAAAGGGTGTTTTTTTTTCTTTTTTTGTTTTTTTTTTCAAAATCTGCTATTTCTTTCATAAACATCGTCATTTTTAACCAACGTTGTAATTTTCAGAAAACAATAGTTCCAATGGTCAACAGATTTAATAAATTTCATCAACAGTACGCGACTACTTTGTTGAAGAGTAGATACAACAATTCAGCGTGAAAAATTCTTCACTTTTTTATCTTCAAAGTTACTGATAGGCAAAATGCGACGCAAGTGCACGTGCCGACAAGTAATATAGTGGACAAAGAGTCCGTGTATCGATCCCACGAGGACTATTGTTGATTACCAAACTAATAAGTCGAATTCACTATTTGAAAACTTGATTAATTGATATTTTGCAAACAAATAAACTAAATTGCAGAAAATAAATAAGATGGAATTCAATATTAAAGAACTCTAAGGCATACAATTTCACCTCACCACGCTTCGATTGTGTGCTAATCCTAATCAATAAATGCTCTATTGCTCTTGAAGATGACAACTCTCACATATGTTTGTTATTTCTCTCGAACATAAACAAACCTAAGCTTAATAAACTAACCTAGTCTTTCGAAATTCCAATTGAGTTCATTAAACCAGCAAGAAATACAAGAATTTAAAGTCACATAATTGCAATTGCTATTTCTAGCCAACCGAACAATTACGCTATCTAATTATGCAGCATTAATCTCACTCTCCTCTCTCGAATTTTGAGTGAAATGCAGAAAATCAATCATAAGGTGCGCAGTCTCATGAAGCATTAAGAAATTAATTAGACAATCATCAAGAATTGCAATAGAAACATGAATTGATTTAATAGAAAAAGCAACAATTCGATTTGTGGTTCGGCTACATCGTAGCCCTAGATAAAAATACTTAGTTCATAATGAAATTGAAATAAACAACCATAATTAATCTGTTCATAATGAAAGCAAGAGAAGAAATTAGATCAAACGATATTGACGACGTCGAACGAGTCCGTTTCGGGCACGCGATCCTTCGCCGTCTTCGTCGAATCTTCAATCTTCCTCTTTTTCTCTCAAAAATCTCAGAGAATTGGTGTATGGTCGGGTCTGAGGTGTTTTGGGGGTGATTTGGCTTTTATAGGGCGAGTTTTAGGTCTCAAATTAGCAAAAACGCGCGTCTCGGGTCGGGCTGTCGCGACATGAGCGCCGCGGCGCTGACTTTTGGGCGCTGCGGCGCTGGAATATCCAGCACAAGCCCAGAAATCTGGGCAGAACGCAGCAGCCTCTGGGCAGACTAGCGCCGCGGCGCTAGTTTTGGGCGCCGCGGCGCTATGGCGAGTCCGGGCGCGCACTGATTTTCAAAACTGCATATCTCTCTCATTTCTCGTCCAAATCGCGCATGTAATACGCCGTTGGAAAGCTCTTTCGATGAACTTTAACTTGGTATGCAATTTTCTTTAATAAACCTTCAGAAATCTTCACGAAAATCTGCCTCAAAGACGCATGTGTATTTGTCTTAGCTTGAATTGCTCCAACTTTGCTTGTTTTCACCCCATTCCAATTTTACCTTATTTTTCACCTGAAATAGAACACCTCTTATTAATTATTATGACTAGAAATTAATGTGTGAATTATTAAAATATTTTATTTACTAATTTTATAAAATGAAATAAAAAGGAACAAGTTACACTAAATGCATTTACTAAATAATTCTAACTTATTAATTGAAAATGCAATCAAATTGGACTCAAATATATACGAAATGAACCTAAAAATGATGGAATTATGCAATAAATGCGGAATGCATCAGTTACCATTTTATAATCGAACTTTGTCATCGTCAATGTCAAAACAAATTTCTTTTTATGGATATCCAATTTCCAACATAGGGTTTGGTACATGTACCATAATAATTAGGCAGAATAGCCTCTTCTACTTCTATCTATATATGGCTAGACCCGCGTTAATTAATAACCATTTTTGTTAGGCCTATCAATTAAGTGTCCAATTGAAATTCCCCTCACAACATGCCCAAAAAACCACACAACTAATATAAGTAGACTTAATTCAGTCACAGAGCAAACCAACAATAAGAATTCAAGCTTCACAATCTTGAAAAAAAAAAAAAAAAAATTGTCACTAAAAGATCTCAATTCTCAATAATGATCAAGACTATTATCCTTCTCCTTCTTTGCCTTGCCCTTTCTGCCACTACTAATGCAGGCCTCATAGCCAGCGATCCGATGTGCGCGCCTGTGGCCGCAAACATGCACTCATGCAGCGACGTGCTGCGCAGAGGCGACCCCTCGGCTATAACCCCTCGGTGCTGCGATGGCCTCAGGGCCATCGAAGCCCAAGAGTGCGTCGTTGGGGTCGAAGAGACATGTCAGTGCTTGTCGCAGTGCCTTCGCGCCAAATTCCGGCAAATACTTGAAACTGTTGAGGGCGTTGGGACGAGCATTACTACCCTAATGAAGTCTCATTGCAAAGTTGAAATTTCATGCCTCTGAATATGATACTCTTAATTAAAAATGGTTAGTAATTAATATCTAATTGTATTAGTATGTTATCTATAGTCTATGAATAATGCATATGCAGTACTGTACTGAGATCGCAACTGTTTCAATTATGTATCTTATGTGTAAATTAAGCAGCGTACAATTTTCTAAAAGCAAGAGAATATTAAGGTCTAGAGACTGTTACGCACTTATGAATTATGACAAACTAAACTACAAGCCTAACAATAAAAAGCGAAATCGAAAAAGAAAATACCAGATCTTATGAAACAACATATGAGTGAAAAAAAAAAAAAAAAAAAAACTCTCTCATTTCAAAACCCTTCCGATGAAATATTCGAAGGCTGTGGGATGATGCATTCTTCTCTGTTATTTATTTAATTTCTTCCGAAGATATTAAAAAAAGGGTTTATTTGATATTTGCCAATTTTTGTCAATGTTTCAAAGAAATGGAAAATCTCGTTTTCAATAATTAAACAATTATTCATTAAGAATTTAGAACATAAAAATAAAATCATAATATCATGTGTTTAATTAATTGAAGGGAATTTTAAGAAAATAGCCACTATTTACAAAATAATTTTAAAAAATAGCTACAGTTTCAAAAAATTTAAAAATTAGCAATTTCAAAAATTTCTGACACATGTCAGAAATTTCTTACAATAATTTTTATGTGTAGTTTTATGATTATCAGATATTTCTTACACTGTGTTATGGATAGTTTTTAAATTTTTTAAAACTATAGCTATTTTTTAAAAACGCACCGTTCAAAATTATTATTTACCCAACTAACCCTTAATTGAAATGTTGATTATATGTTTAAAACATCATTTAAAATATAGCAATATTTGCAAGTTAAAGTATACTAGTAGTCTAGCACTCCAAGAAAAATAATTTTCAATGACCAAAATAGCAGTGATCAAAGAAATATATAATAAAAAAATTAGTATATCTAACACTACATATTGTTAACATATTTTAATTATATTCAAAATTTATATCATAAAATGATTAATTTAACAATAAAATTTACACGGGTTACACTGAACTTGCATATATGCGTGTTTATATATATATATATATATATATATGAATATATATATATATATATATATATATATATATAAACCATAGACACCACTACAAACAGAGAAAAAAACGTGCATGCAAAAATGCCAAAACAAAATAATAAAGCTGGTTACCGAAATCCGCCTGCACAATAATTATATTATATATCTAAAACATAGATCCTTCCGCTTCCGTGTCTCGCATTCCCTCCTCAACCAAAATCAGCCTAAATTAACTCTCTCTCTCTCTCTCTCTCAGTGTCAGATATGGAGAGAAGGAGACTGATCAACAGCCAATCAGCTTCACGAGACCACCACCAACAAACCAGCAAAGTTGGGTCCACAAGCAGCAACAACGTTAATATGTTGCAAAACAAGAAGCTCATCAGAGGCTCGGAGCCTCGGCGTAGTAATTATAACAACAAACCCCAACTACAACAATTGCACGTGCCCGATCTCACCGACTTCATGAACGACATGTTCTTCGGGACCCTAAACAACACTAGCACCGATCACAAGAGAGCCTACAACTTGACGGGCACAACAGGTCACGATCACGACGGTCATGATCGTGATCGGACGGCTGAGAATTCTGTGGAGGAATCGGAGGATGATGATCACGAGTTGGATGATGAGGGCAGCTCTAGGAGGACTAGCGTCAGCGGGAGGGCGACTCAAGAGTGGCTGGCGGAGGCTCGGCGGCTGGTGGCAGCGTCGCCGCCGTCGTCGCGCTGCGAGTCGCCGTCTCGCCCTGTCGGGTCCCCAAGGTTTGCGGCTGTGGCGGCTCAAGGGGCAGCGTCGCCGGCCTCCGTCCTGGATAGGAGAGATCCGCTGTCTAGATCAGCCAGGAGGTATTATTACGAAATTAATGGCAAAGAAACGAAAAATAAAAACACGAAAATAGAGCACACAGATTTAAGTGGAAAGCCAACATAAGAAAAAACTGCTAGCAGATGAGAGAATTCACTATATGAAATATTAGTACAAAGTTACAAAATTCATGTGAATTTAATTAGTAAATATAAGGAAAAACTCTATGGGCCCAAACCCTCCGCTTCCATAACAAAACCCAAATTTTTTTCAATTTTCATTAAGTAGACTTTCAGATCGACGCAAAATAGAATTCGAATCACAAACTCCACCACTAATATTATGTGTGGTTATAGTACTAGTTGGTTATTTATAGTGTCTACAAAACGATGCATTTTTTAAAGGTAACTTTTTTGGTGATATTTGTTTTTGAAAAAAATGTCAAATTTATTTTTTTTTAAGAGGTGAGTCTCCTAAAATATAAACTTAACTATACAAAACGTTTTTTTTTTATTAAAAAACAAAAACCTACCAAATCGCCTTTTTAAAATCCCGGCATTTGTTTATTTGTACATTGATCTAAAGTTTCACTTTATTATTTAGTATTAGTTCTAAAGTAATTATTGATAGAGAAAATAACATTTATTCATTAGAGTAATTAGACATGCTCTAAGGGATGTAGACAAAAGACAATTAAGCAGTTCATTTATATACTACGTGTTTTTTTTTTTAGCTTTAACTTCAAATTCACATTTAAATATTCTTGCTATAATAAAATACACTTCAAAAAATAATGGGAGAATTGTAAAATAAGTCATTTTTTATGCTACTTAATAATCTATATTCCAAGTTGTGTGCTCTATTTATTTACACTCTATGTTTGTAATGTAAATTTTAAGGTATAAATTAAAAATACAACACACATGAAGTATAGATTATCAATATACCAAAAATGAGACATTTCTCGAAATCCTCCTAAAATAATCTTATTGGAATTTTCTTTTTGCTCAAATCTGAATTCTCAATCCAAATTGTACCAAACGAAACATTTTGACTTTCATCTCAAATAAAATCATCTAAACTTTTCAGTTAAACATTTTTTTTTTTCCTTTTAATTTCAACTAACAGACACAGGGCAATAGAAAGCTTCAGCGGCGAGATTATATCAAAATCAACAAGACATAGCCGCAACAAGTCAGAGACTTTCACAAACAACAATGTTGCCAATATTGCATTAATAGACTCCCCAAGCACCGAGTTATCCCCTACATCGGCGGTCCACGATTGGTTCTCCGACACGATCAAGCCATCCAATCCCACGCCGCCACCTCAGCCACAGCCGTCCGCGCAGTTACCACCTTGCCCTCCCACGTCCAACACCACCCTCTCTCGCCGCCAGTCCTCGTTCCCGCGCAAGTCCCGCTTCCAGCAGCAGCAGTCCACCGAGCCCTCCTCGCCCCGCCCGCAGGCCATCGCAGCCCCCCCCGCCGCCCCTGCGCCTCTCCCCGCCGAGGAACCTCGTCGAGTCGGCCCAGCGGCGGTCCGTCTCGTCGTCCACGTGCTCTTTCGAGAAGATCGCCAGCCCGAAGAAGCCGATCAGCTCGGGGAATGGCTCTTCGAGCCCCGAGCTCGGCCTCAATGCGTTTCTCAAATGGCAAAGGACTAAGCTTCAGGATGGTGATGCCAAGGCCAGAATTGTACTCTCTGGTCCTTCCAACAGTTGAGTATATATATTTAGTCATTATAACCACTTGAGTTTGAGTATTTAACATTTAATAATATGATTACTTTTTTTTAACAGTTTGTTATTCTTGCTCTTGATTTGAATTAAAATTAGGTACGAGTTCGATGGTTGCGGCGATATGCTATGCTTGGTTGTTGGAGAAGAGGGCGAGGAAAGAGAGCAAAAAAGGAGAAGAGGAATGTGTGGTCGTGCCTGTGATGAATGTCAAGAGAGCGACGATGTGGAAATTACGAGAAGCTTCTTGGCTCTTTTACCACGTCGGCCTTGACGTTGCGTCGCTGCTCTTCGCAGACGAGGTGCTTAATTTTATAGCATTTAGAGTTCAAGGATTTATGAAATAATATTGCTAAAATTACTACTTCATGTTCATGATGTGAAATTTTTGCATGGTTTTCTTCATGAAATTAGAGAAAAAAAGATTATGCGTAAGCGTGAGACGTTACATTAAATTAGTGTTTGCCTTTCAGCTGTTAATCCGTCAAGAAATTTGAGGTTATGAATTGGATTTGGATTAACACCTTAATTGTGACTTTCTTCTTTGGTTCAGGTGGATTTGGAAGGTCTAATGATGGAGGGGAAACTAAGCATGCTTGTAATTGGGCAAGATGTTCTCGGAACCAATGGAGAGGTTTGTAAATAGGTCGATTTCAATGAAAAGTAATAATAATAACCATAGTTCTTATCTATTTGTATTAAGTGGTTTCTTCAGGTCAGTTCTCAGTGCACTATTCTTACTGACAATTACTGTGAAGAAGCCTATGATCTACTTCAGACCCCAATGCTGAAGAAACTTTTGGTAATTTTTGTTCCATTAAATGAAACAACAGACTTTCTTTGCTCTGTAATGATAATTAGTAATTAGAATTTGACACTTTTTTTTAATTTTTTTAATATGTATATCAGCTTGCAGCTATACTACTAGACACTCAGAATCTAAATTTCTCAAGCCAATTGTCTATGACAAGAGATGCAGAGGCAGTTCAGTTGCTATTGGTCGGATCGAAGCCGAATTACAGAAACGCCCTTTTCGATCAATGTGAATTTTTCTTACTATAATGCTAATCTTTCTTAACCATCAATGTTATTGCAAATCAAATAATGCATAATTTGATCATTATAATGAGTATTTGAGTTTTCCTCTTATTAGTGACACAAGATCAGAGAGATGACTCCTTTTTGGAAGCATTGAGACAGAGTTATGGAAAACCGCCTAATGAGAGTAAGCTATGAACTCTTCAAACTTCCTTCAGATAGATTTGTTAGAATTATCACTTTTAGCTATAATATTTGATGCGTTTAGTGATTGAAACCATTTGGTTAGTCTTGAATTTTTATTTTTTATTTTTCCATCTGTTTGGTTGCAAAATTGGACATTGTTTGTGTATTCATATAAAATCACTGATATTATCATTCATGCATATAAAGCATGATGGTATATTGAAAACACCCTATAATATTCTATCATGTTTTGATTACATTGATTGTTCCATCATGGTTTTTTTTTTCTTTCCCTTTTTGGGTCTTATTTTCTATTTATGTGCAGAAGGCCATGAAACCAAGGAGCATGTGGATTGTAGAGTTGCGGAGAGAAAATCGCCTTCTATTTCTCACCAGGAAGCCACTTCAAAAAATTCAGACAAGAAGTCCAATGATGCAAAAAGTGTAAAAACTAATAAGGTGTCACCAAAATCAGGTTAGGTTTATTCCCCCTTGATCTTTTAAGTAGGTCCTTTTATCACATGTTTACATTATTTAGGTACAGAAATTGATCAACAAAGCTTGAAAGTTTCTATCTCTCTCTCTTTTTTTTTTTTTCTTTACTCCTTTTATAGTAGGCCTAACATGTCTCATGTATTATATTTAGTTTCATTTGACATGTGATTGTGCATTTTATCCAAATATCTGGCATGTCTTGACGCGTTGTTTTCCTAATTATGTCCCTCAATTTGTAGAAAAACCGATTTCGTTGCTGCCTCAAGGCCCTTCAGTGCCACCAGCTAAAGTGTCGCCGACGCCTGATGCGTCGCGTGGAAAAAACAAGTTCTTCCTCGCAAAGTGGTTTGGCTTCGGATCAAAATGAAAGAGGAAAATTATATTTATTTTCCAACAGTAATATTAATTTTACACATTAACCATAATTTTTCTACTCTGGAACACAAAATAAATAGAATAATTAATACCCTTCTTTGAGTTGAGCTTTTACCCTACTCTTTCGCATAATACATCAAGGATTGTTATTATGTAATAAAGAATTGACATGGAATATATTTATATTTGTTTGACAAAGTATGCAATGTCGTTGTGATTTATAGGGATGGTTTATATTAAACGTCACGGCTCATATATATACTACTATATTTCTTGTTTCATAGCTATTGTTGCTTTTTATGATGGTGACGTGGAGGTTACTAATTTGGTATGATATTTTCCTTTCGTAAATAAAAATACTTTTCTAATTTATCTTGATGTTTTAGTGACCTAAAGAGATGGTCCGCTGGGATTTTTCTATTTTGAAGTATAATGTATAATATATTGGTGTGTATGTGACTACTTTAAGAGAAGTAAACCAAACCAAAAAAAAAAAAAACATATCTGAATGTAAGCTAATAGGTCATAAGATTGGAAGAGATCTTAAGAAATACTTAAACAAGATAAAATATGTCACTGCTTGTTATCTTGGGAAAATGCCATTCTTTGCTTTCCCAAGAGAACGTTTCAATTGGAAATTGCATCGTTAATCAATCTCACTCCACCCCGAATTCAAGGCGAAGAGCGCGACAAAAATCTTATTCATAAAAAATAACTCGCCATTTTTCATATGATCAAATACTAATAATTAGCAGTGCCGATCTAAGAAATAAAATAAGCTTAGCTAAGCAGTCATGTGAGATTTACTGTGATGAAATAATATAAAGAATATATCAACAATAGTCATAAAGAAATTGAACAGCACAATTTGTCTCACAAAAGCATGAGCCAGCAATATAGCCTGGCAAAAGAAAGAAAAAAAAAAAAAAAAGATAAATGCAAGTGATCAAGCTACAATTTACGTAATAATTATATATAATTCATAATTGCACTAATTAAATAAGTAAACAATATAAGGTAATCTAGCAGTTAATGATAGCGTCATTGTCAACAACCTCATTTCCTCTCCACATGAATATCAACATTTCTTTATGCTAAATACAGACATGCATTGTGACCCATGTAACATATCATCACCACAAATATTTCTTTATATTTGAAAAAACCCTCGGAGACAAGCACATTGGATAGATACAAAATTTTTGAGAGATTTTTATTATTCGCTCAATTATCAAGATCAGATCAAGAAATGAAAAACAAACAAAAAAATGAAGACAGGGCAAACTCTATACAAACCATAGATGATGAGAGGAAAAAAAAAAAAAAAAGAATTGATCAATTATTATTATAGGACATGTGTATTGTGATAACAATCTGTCTTGTCCAAGTATGCCCACTTGTTCATACCCCAACAGCTGTATCTCTATCTTAAGCTTAACCTCTTATCTTTTTTTGTTTTTGTTTTTCCATTTGGGACCCACATTCCTGAATCCACTAATCCCCTCTCAAACCTTGGCCAATCTGGCAACTTTCCCCAACAGTCTTCACAATTTCCACTTTGACCCCAAATCTTTGGTCCCATATCATTTTAGCCCCCTAGCTTCACAAATTCCTTGCACTACTCCACCTTCCAAGCGTAGAGAAACAAGCAAAACTCGGACGCCCCGCCGGCGCTCAAGCCCTCAAACGACCCCGAAAAACTCCCATTCCGCGACGAGAGCGGCGTCGACGACGCCAAAGACAACGGCGGCGACGACGACGACGACGAGGACGAGAGCGACGACACCGAGCCAGAGGACGGCAAAACCGGCCTGAAGATGAACAACGCGTGCCTCAACCCGGGGCTGAATAGCCAATCATGGACGTCCCAAAAAACCTCCACTCTCAACTTGTTCACGTGGATCGACTCGTTGCCTCGGAACTTCCATTGAAGGTGCTTCACATGGACCAACACATGCCCATCTAGCCTGATCTCCATCTCCGACTCGTCCCCATTACCAGAAGCGCAAGAAGAAGAAGAAGAAGAAGATAAAGAACTAATTACATTACTGCCACTACCCTTGCACTCTATGGAGATCTCATGAAGCTTGCCCTTCTCATGAAACCTAGCCCTAGTCGAAAACTTTCGCCGTCCAAAAACATGCTCTCTCCTCGAAACCAACGTGGGATCGACCAAGGCCGGCCGACAGGCCGTCTTCTTGTACGCGTCTTTCTTGAGATCGCCGAGAAGCAAAACCACTTCTTCGCCGCAGACGACGGCGACGAAGAAGCCCGAGCTGGGCTCGGTCTCGCCGAGGAACCTCGCGGCCTTGAGGTCCCAAAACACGCCGATTTCGCAGCCGTCGGCGATGAGCCTCTTGGAGCCGTGCTTTCGCCAGAAGTGCCAGGGCTTGAGATCGACCTTGCACGCGCACTGGCTCGCCTCGCTCCCCGGCGCGGGGCTCTGTATCGACACCGATAGGCCGCGGAGAAGCAGGTTCTTGCACCACGTCACGGTGATCACGCGGCGGCGATCGGCGATCTTGGTGCGGTACACCGACGTGACCACGCTCTGGCCTGATCTTGTCACGGCCGTCTGATTAATGAGGTTGTGGTGATGATCGTGAACGTTCAGCTTCTCGCCGCCTGATGAGAAGAAGCAAGATGGGATGTTGCTGTTGCCAATAGTGTCTTGCATGGTTTTTTTTTTTTTTTTTTTTTTTGGTGATTGATGATTTTGATCAATGAATTAGAAGAGAGATCATGAAGATGAGAGAGAAAGGAAATGGTTTAACATAGAGAGAGAGAGAGAGAGAGAGAGAGGGGTCTTAGTCACAAGATGATATGGAGTCACAGATAGTGCCAGATATGTTTTTGGAAGCATTCATGAGAATTGTTTTTTTTTTTTTTTTTTTTGCAGATTATAAAAAGAAATGGTTTCCAAACTGGCGTTATGGACTGGCAGTGAGTGAGAGAGAGCGAGTGAGTAACAACTAAACAACCATTTTTTTTTATACTTCAAAAAAAAATATATTGATAATATATTCATCTGAACTCTTCTCTCTCAACCTGATAGGTTTGCTATCTCTTACCTGGATTTTCTTTCATAATTTTTTTTTTTTAAATTTTCTCTGTATGATTTGTATTAGAATATTATCATTTATCCATGTCTGCTTTTTGAGACAGAAACAAGTTTTTTGAATCCTAGGTGGGGTTTCGCTTCTGCTCTACTTAAAAAGTTAAATAAAGATATATATGTATATATACACACACATGCTTCTTTCAACGCATGGTTAAAAAAGAAAAGGAATAAAAAGCCATTTTTCACTAGATATGGAAGAGTGGCAGCAGATTTAGAATATATCTGACCAGTCAAAACTATTAGAGTCTTCTGTTTTTTTAGTTTTCCCAAGGTGTGTTTGTTGTGTGATAGTTTATTGTTTGATCAATGAACATGGTCTCTCCTAGTTAAAGTTTATGTAGTATAGGGATACATGTAAATTATAATTTTACTCTCTCTCTCTTTACAGTTTTTCACTGAGGAATCTTTAGGGGTCGGTGAGAGGGGTATTGCAGAAAAAGACTGATAAAAGCTTGCTTTGTGTAGATGTAGATCTGGTCCAAGCAAGAAGGTTCTTTTTAATTTCCTTTTCTGTAAGGAATAAAAGCTCCAATTTTGGAGAAAGGACAACCGAAAAAAAAAAATGAATAGAGAGAACTATTATAAGTAATAATATTTAACTATTAATCCATCATTAAATTTAAAATTAACAAGCCACAATAATTGCAGGTTAATTTTACTCTTCTTTACGACGGACAAAACTGTAACATACAAATAGGGTTAATCTTTAATAATATATATGTGAAGGCAAAAGTAGTTTTTAAACTTTAATTTGACAAATTCTAGTTTCCCATGTAACAGAGTTAGACATATGTCTTCCTATTGTTAAATAAATTCAATAATAAAATAAAATGAAATAAATAAATAAACATAGTAAAAATAGATGAGTACAACATATATTCTTATTTTATATGACCAAAAACCCAACAAGAAAAAAAAAATACTATGAGTGCTAACCACAATAGGTACGAAGCTTAAGACATTGGAATCTAAGATGATCTTTACAAGAGTGTGAACCTGATCTTGTCCGCTCGCTCAGTTTCAGACTTTTGATTTTTTTTTTGTTGTTGCTAGAACCAGACTTATAATTCCTTACTTTGTGCTCTGTTCGCTCAGACCAACTGTCATACTCCTGATAACATGCTTTTAAGTTCTCCGTCCGCTATGAGCTTGACCTAGTTCTTGAGAATGAAATGTTTCTTTTGGGAGATAAAGACTAAGCCTAAATACTCAAATACTCTCATATATTAATCACTCAAAACAATCTCTATCAATCTCAAAATGAAGACTTGGAGGATATATATACATATATATATATATATATTATATATAACTTAAATACAATTTAGAACAAAATCTCTAACTAAGATTTAGGTGGAAAAATAAGTCAATCTTAATCTTCTACTAATAATTTTTCATGCACGTTTTTGACAGCTTATCTATTTTCGAGAAATTTGTGGAACTTTGTTAAGTTATTGCTACGCACAAGTTGCTACATGTCTGATTGATCAGGTAGCCTCCGAGAACCATGTAGAGTGATGTTAGATCGTATCTACGCACAAGTTGGCACGCATCTGATTGGTCGGCTAGCCTACGAGAAAAGCACGGAACTCTATTAAATCAAACACGCAAACTATGGATTTTAAAATTTTCTGTAACAATGAAAAGAACCAGATATACAACTACTAATCTAGATTTATTCAATAGATAAATCTGAATTTGTTATTGATATCTTCATTAGAATCGGACAAAAATAAACAATAATTGACATAGGCATAAAAGTATAACAAAAATAATTATTTTAAACAAATTTCAATTGTTTATGATAAGATTTCCAAGTTTTCCACAAAAACATTGCCAAAATTCCTATCACACATGGCTCACATATGCTTTCCATTTTACCCATTAATTGTCTTAAACTAGTTTCAATGTTTAAACCTAATTCTTCATTGTTCATTGCCATGAAAAATTACACAAATTAGAAAAAAAAAATGAAGAAAAAGGAATGTATTGTGGGTTAGTGCTTCCCATAGTCTGCATTGCATTAAATTCACTCTATACGATGTATAGTTCAATATCAAGTTCCATATGTGTCTTTTCATAAGAAGCAATGAATGAGAAAGTGCTGTGGATTGGATTCTTTTCCATGGCTTTGATTTGAACATGCATTATTAGAAATAATTTTATATCTTGTGGCAAAGGATTCGTACAGCAAAGGAAAGGGCTTGGCTCCAACTTATTGAGCAATCATCAAAGGTAAAGCACAAAGTGAAACATAACTAAAAAAAAATTGTTGTGGTCCCATTGAGAAAGTGCAATCATAGAACAGACGGTTGAGATGTCATAATAATTAGCAAGTGTATTTGAGATTTGAGTGTCAACAATATATATCTATATATAAGCAAAGAAATGATCAAGAAATATCTTTGACTGTCCTAATGTTCTTTTCATATTAGATTTTGTTAGTGATATTGTTGACGTACGTATTAATATAAACAAAACTAATAATTTATTCATGCTGAGTAGGTTAATATGGTTTTCAATTCCCTTAAACAGGAAATAGAAAGAACTATAATTATAATTGGTTCTAAAACAAAAGTGCACAACATTTAGTGTGGTCCTTATTACATATAATATTTTTTAGTAATTTGTCAATCATCCTCCTTTGCTTTCTCTGCGACTTATCCTAACTAATAAGTTAGTTCATGTGCTTTCCGATGACAACAATGACAGCGGAGCTCGGGTCTCGGGTCATTAAAAGGCGAGATCAACCCGCCGAGGTACGCGAGATCCTCGGCGTTATACACGACATCAAGGCCGTGATTAGTCGGAAACAAGGAAGACCAAGGCTGCATAATTTATTTTGTTTCAAAAAGAGGAATTTCAACGTGTAAACGTTACAACAATCTGATGCATCCGCGTCTATGATCAGCCATTGATTTCAAAATCGACGGTCTAAAAACTATTATTCCTTTTATCCGAGGCAGAATTTGAGAGTATCACTTATATCATAATTGCAATGTTTTGAGTAATATGTACAATATAAGGTGACATTGAGAGGGTTAATTCATATGTATGTAATTGGAATTCTCTTTTAATTTCTTTTGTTTAACATAACCATGTGATCGGTCAGCAAGATTCTCTTTCCTGCATGCTGGCCCTACTACTTAATTAATTAATTGGTCATATTAGCTGTTACAGTTACACTAATCTTGTAGCAGAAAACTCATAATCTCGTGAAGCCTTTGCTTATTTAATTTTAGACAACATGTAGAGCTATGACATTAACAAAGATACAAAAGTAGTTTTTGTTTTCGTATTGATGAAAAGGATGTAATCATTTCTTAATTATATGTTAATATACAAAAGGATGATTGTGCAACTTAATAGTAAATCATTAACAATTAAGAAGACAAGAACAAAGAAGATAGAATTACCGACAAATTTTCTTAAATATGATTTCCTTAAAATGAAGAAGGAACGAATGAACATAGCGTAAGAAAGCTCTCAGCAAAATCCAATAGTGTTTGTGCGTTTTGTTGGATTGCAATGTAACTATTCTTTTGTAAGTATTGAATTTATCTCGCTTATGAGTTTTTGGAGTGCCAAAATTGTTGTTGAAGAATAAAGAAACTACTCAAAATATTGTATCTTTTCTTTTAGGTGTTTTGGTAAATATATACTCAAATCTTTTTTGGTAATTGTAAGGTTTTTTTTTTTTTTTTCCAATCGAGAGGATCTAAAATAGAAATGTATATATTCTAATAAAATTAGTACACGTCTAAGATTGGATGCGTACCAACAAGTTTTTTTTTTTTTTGGTAAAAAGAATCTTGATGGGAACGTATCTCAACTAAGTTGACACACGTCTAGGAATGGAGCGGCATGTACCAACTATATTGGCCTTCCGTGCCCTACCACACCAATCAAAATCCAAGTATAATTAAATAAAAAAAGAAAAAAATGCAAGATAATCCATAGCATCCAGAAGAGACAAACAAGAGACAAAACAATAAAAGAAACCAAGAATCCTATAGGATCTACCCAAAGTGTAATGGGGCCTCGTTAAAATTTTTATTAGACAAAAACTTAGTGGAAAAATTTAATAAAGAAAAAAGAACGCATGATCTAGAATAGCCTAAACGTTTCTAAACCTATAAAAAAGGATAGGAACCAAATCACGGTAAATCATTTTTAACAGATGCGCACCAACAAGTTTGATCCTCCCTAAAGTACTCTCTTCGATAAAAGGCCAAAAAAAATATTAAAGAAAAATGCAAGATAGAACAAATTAAAAAGATAAGCATAATTGAGTACACAAGTAATTCAACACGCAGACGATTAAAAAAAAGTCTATTCTCTAGGATCTACCATCTAAGAGAAGTGCCTTGTTCATACCTCTATAATCCATATAAAATAAATAAATAAATAAAGCTTGAAGGAAAATATTTGGAGAAATAATTTTTTGGTTATTAACATAATTATAATAGTAGAGTTTTACAATATTACAAGTATTAAATTTTATTACCATGCTGTTTTCTTAAAAAAAAAATTAAAAAAATGACATTTAAGACTCGTTTAAATAAGAATCCAAACTATATTTTAATGTAATAAGATGATTTAAATTTGACTTTTTATTAATATTATAATACTATAACAAGGTGACGTAAACTCAATTTTTTTTATTTGAATTGCTATCCAAACGACACCTTACTAAAAACTAATGGTTGAATTATGTACATTTTACATAGATGAAATCAAAACTAAAATTTTCTCTAACAACCCTAAACCCATTACTTTGCCAATGTTTTGTCCTAATTTTCTTTTGAAATGTACATAATTCAACCACTAGTTTGCATATTTAATTCGGTTTGTGTGTGCCCGTAGTTGACCTACATAGGACTAGGCTATTTCTACACGTTCGTTTTAAAATTTTTGGAGCAGTTATTTTATCTATCGGTGTATATTGCTTGAAATGACTAGTCAG
Organism: Boehmeria nivea var. tenacissima; assembly: GCA_018132145.1. Classification (NCBI taxonomy): domain Eukaryota; kingdom Viridiplantae; phylum Streptophyta; class Magnoliopsida; order Rosales; family Urticaceae; genus Boehmeria; species Boehmeria nivea. The sequence goes on from CM030882.1 coordinate 10,164,559, forward strand.
TCATTTTGAAATTGATTGATCACAGCCAAGTTTATATAAATAAATAAAATAAAAAATCGTAAGAATTTTTTTAAAAATGGTATAAAAATAAGGGTTAATAGCTCAATTAGTCCCTGAACTTTTACTCGGGTGACAGTTTCATCCCTACTCTTTTTTTATTAGCAATAGTAGCGATCGGGAGATTCGTGGTTGGATTGTTATTATTCTCATTGGCGTGGTGATTTGTTTTTTGTTTCTCAAAATCGAACCAATCTGCGATTGCTAATTTAGCTGAATGTGCGATTTTTGGCCTTGCAATCTCGTCGTTTGTGTTTGTTTAGTGGAATTTTGGTTGAAGATCTTGGTGATTTTTTGCTTTTTAATGTCCGAATCGGATTGATTTATGAGATTTGGCGTTAAACCGAGGAATGTTATTTGATGCTTGGCTCTTTTTGCAGGTTTTGTGTTTAGCGAAAGCTTATTTATGGCGGTTTAGAGGCAATAATAGCGATCTTTGAAGAGAAGCTGCGAAGATATATATATATTTTTTCTTTTTGGAGAGTCGAAAAGGAGAACAATGACGACGAGGAGTGAACATCACACGGAGATATATATATATTTTTTCTTTTTGGTGTTGCTGAAGCGAGAATTGGCCAATGAGAAGGTCGAGAGACCGGAGATTCTTCATGGTCAAGCCAGTCAGAGCGAGAGATTGGGGCCACGGAGGTCTTGGGTCGTCGGCGGAGGTCAGGGGGACGCCGCAGAGGTCTGGGAGGCGCGGGGTCGGAGTCGCAGAGGTTGGGGTCACGGAGATCTTGGGTCGGCGGAGGTCTTGGGTCGTCGGAGGTCTTGGGTCGTCGGCGGAGGTCGGGGGGACGCCGCAGAGGTCTGGGCGCGGTGTCGCGGAGGTCTGGGCGTGGGTTCGGACTCGGAGTCGCGGAGGCGCGGAGGTCAGGCGCGGAGGTCTAGGGGTCGCCGGGGGGGTGGAGAGAATTAAATTTCTCAGTTTTTTTGTTTTTTGTTTTTTCATTCCTACTTTGTTTGCTAAGGGTATTTTGGGTGTTTTTTTTTTTAACTCAAAGCACGTGACTAATCTGTTAAAAAACTAACAGAATTTTTAAAATTGACTGGTAGAGCAACATTTAAAAAGTTCGGATACTACTATTGCTAATAAAAAAAGAGTAGGGATGAAACTGTCACCCGAGCAAAAGTTCAGGGACCAAATGAGCTATTAACCCTAAAAATAAACTAACTAGTAGTCTAATGGTCTAGTACAATTTCTCCGTCTACATCAATTGGCAATAAGCCAATAACAGTGTTTGAAGCGAAGGACCCACTTTGACCATCAACATGGCTTGGCTTTCATTAAGGACATTGAGGTTTCATGATTCATGTGTCTTTTCAGCGGCCCAATCACCAGAAAAGCAACTAAAAACGACAAATTCCTTATAGACGACAAAAAAAGTAACACGACGATCATTTGAAAAAATGTTAAAACGACAGTGTCTCAACTGACAGATTATTAGAGGCATCAACTAAACGACTACAAAATCTTGAAACGACGCTTAACAGTAAAACAACATTGCAAATCAAAAGGCCATATATGGCAATATCCATAACGAGAACCACACTTATAATTGACTAATCACTAAGGAAATCAACCAAAAACAACATAGAGTAAAAGCACTTGAAAGCAGAATTCCAAATGACATAAAACTTAAAGAACGTCGACGGGTAAAAAAAACTAAACAATGACAATTTTGAGAGTAATAACTCTACTGACAAAAGCCAAAAACGACAACATTAACAAACAAATGAATAACATTAAAGAAACCAAGAGAAACTTGAAGCAACAATAAGAAAAAATCAGGTAAATTTGGATCTTGGACAACACTGTGGTAATGATAGAATGTGAAAAACGACAACAAAAACTTATCCAACACAATCAGCCGTGGTCGTTGGATAGCATCTTAAATACAAAATTTAAATTATTTTGATCTGAGTTATTATTTTTTATTATTTGATAAAATCGTGAATTCAAATTTATGTTTGAATAAGAGTTTGATTTAAGAGGAAATGCAAGACACTAAAATTTAAACTTGGGACTTCAATTTCCTTTAAGAGGACTTTTCTACTCTAGCTAACTTTCGAGTCATTAGAAGCCTAAGTTCGCATTGTTGATTAAATTTTCTTTTTTATGTTGTTTCATTTTACGATATTTTATTAGATTACAAAAATTGGAGAGGAATTTTGCAAAATCTTGGCTGTTTTAGTTTGTTAGCTGTTGAAAGTGCATTTATTATAAGTTCTTGTACACATGGAATAGACCCATATTAATATCGTCATAATCTAAGTAACGTGATGGAATAGTTTGATCTTTATGATCCCCGCTCCAAAATTTTGGTATTTTTAAACAATTTTTACACAGAAAAATTCTGTACCATATATATAGCTGAGCCAAGGATATATGGTACTAGATTCTTGATGATTACATTAACATATTATTAGCTTTAAAACAAAAAAAAAACAAAAAAAAAATAAACAAAGCCTTCGAAAATAGAAGAAATAAAGCGAGCGGCCAAAATCTAATATTTGAGGATCAAAATGTTTCCCCTTCAGTGAAACATCTAAGCAAATCATATTGCTAGTGGGGAACATAAAGTGTTGTTATTTGAAAAGAGCCATTATATAATTGGACAAATTAATCACTTTCGCCATCAATCTCTCCACGCTTGAAACTCACTGTTGAACTTAGGAGGAATAATTAACAAGCCTGATCTTCAAAATTGTGTTGAGAGGCAAATTTGAGAAGATTAATTTTGTCTTTGTTAGGGTTTTTATTGTTGGTATATTATTTGCAAATTGTGTTTTTGTACGGCAAGTATTTTTTTTTATAAATGGATCGAGATCAGTTATTTGGCGTCACTTCTCTACACGTCAAGACGAAGATTTGGTGAGATCGAACTGTTCACTTGTTGAGATTCGTTTGGGGTTTTGCTGATTTTTTAGAGATTGGTTCAGATATGATTTTAACCACCTTGCCTCTTATATATATGGTGGAGTCAAAATTGTATTTTCTATGACACTATTCTCTTAATGTAAATAATCTTTCATATAAGTATTGGTCGCACAAACTAGGATTTGCATTTGTTTTCAATGTTCAATAAGTTAGCTTTATATTGCAAAGTAATCAAGCCATGTTTTAAGTCTCCTTTTTTCGGACACAACCTCATGGGCTTTTTGTCCATAATTCTTCACTTCTTGAGCTGTCACTTTTGGTCTTAACCTTATTGTTAATTTTCTTAGCTAAGTCTTATTTAAAACCACTCAACAAAATAATGATTAGACAAGGTTCTAATGATCTCCAAGGGAATCTAGTCCCTCCTGGAGAAAATAAATATACATGTTTCCCTTTGTTTCCAAGTCAACTCTAGCATAAGTAATTTTCATCCATACTTTTTAGTCAATGAGTGATTGGGTGAATATTATTATAATTACTTTACTATATACTGACTAATTGACCTGGTTTTATGCATATGGCTCGATCATATTGTATTTATATATTGAAGGCCAATGATTAACAAATCTTTCAGATTTCAAGCATAAAAAAAATAAAAATAAAAATAAAAGAAAAAGAAAAAGAGAGAGAGAGAGAGTTGTGTACAGCTTTATAAATTTGTTTGGCCTATAATACAGCTATGTGTGCACATTGCTCAAAGGGCAAAAGGTTCAATGTATTTTAGTTGAACATTTTTGGCTGATGTGTTTTTGTGTTTCAAACACATTCACAAGGCCAAAATCTAAATGTTTAATTAATTTTCCCATTGTTTGTTGTGGGTTGGTGGGTGAGCTGATGAAGAAGAGCTTTAACTTACAGATATGAATGAAAGAAAAATTGAGGCTAAATATATATTAACTTAGCACATTCCACATTGTCGGCTTGCTTATATATATATATATATATAATTGTTATAATATATCATTAGGTAAATAGCTCAACAACTAGTTATTGCAAATTTGACTAAGTATGGTGATTTACTAACTAGTAGTTTGTAGAATTTTGGGTCATCAAGGTGTTGAATGGTTGGTATAGTAAAAGAAGAGACATCACATATATCTACTTTGATTAGGTATAAGTATGCATAAGTATATGAATTTGATTAATGAGATAATGCTTAATGATACAATATGGTAGGGCCTATTAGTGAGTATTCACGTGGCTCGCTTATCTTATAGCTGATCCTTTGAAAGTGGGTTGATTTTAGTGGTGCGTTTCAAGAAACACGTTTGAGTCGTGTAAACGACAGAAACGTAGAAAAACGACAAAGGAATGATAAGCGACGTAGAAAGAATAAGCGACAGTGACCTGATGGACGACAAGGGACAAAAGCAACAAGGCATGGAAAAGCAAGGAAATACAAAGGAATACGACAATAAATGAAAATACAATTTCTTGAAAATTAAAAACGACATAAAATTTAGAATTGACAGTGACAAATGTACAACAACTTTAAGCAAACGACAACAATTAAATTTTGGCATTGAGAGGAAACTGAAAAATGACAATTCAATTGATAGCCACAACAAGGAAACGGAAATTTGGAAATTGGAACCAGAAACAACAAGAGCATCCATAGCAAAGAAATGTAGTAAACGACAGTAATTGCAAAAGTGAAATAAAATGCAATAATCAAAACAACAAAATAATCCAAAAAAACAAGAAAAACAGAAAACAAAAGTAAAACAAGAGCAATGAAAACATGAATTGAAATAAAACGACATTTTAAAATTGACAAAAACTAAAAAATAACACACGGTTGCTGATTAACATAGAAAACGACAGGATTCATAAAACGACAAGAAACTGAAATTCAAGAAAAGTAAAAACGACTATAAAGGAAAGAGATAAGAACTTGGAACTAGGGGGAAATGAAACTATTGCTTGAAAAAAAAAAAAGATTCGATTCCAAAACAGACATGAACATAATTGACAGCAATAATAAAAACGACAGAATATTAAAAAGACAAATGACGTGAAATTGCAATATCTTAAAAACGACAACAAACGTGTAATTTTGCTCGACGATGAAAAAAAAAAAAAGACAGTTTGTAAAGAACAAAAACGACATCGAGAACAAACAAAAAGCTCTAAAGAAGCAGACCAACATATAACAACAATATTCCTCGGCTAATCAAAACAACAACTATAAAAACGACAGGAAACGATGAAACGACATCTAATCCTTTTTCTTTTCTTTTTTTTTTTCAAAATGAATTCTTCTGTAGTTAGTAGATCTAGAAGGAGCGTCCATAAATCCTGGCAGATCTCCAACCAGATCTAGCCACGTCATCCAACAATAATAAATAATCAAAACGACAACTATAAAAACGACAGGAAACGACGAAACGACATCTAATCCCTTTTTTTCTTTTCTAAAATGAACTTCTTCTGTAGATAGTAGATCTAGAAGGAGCGTCCATAGATCCTGGCAGATCTCCAACCAGATCTAGCTACGTCATCCAATGACAATAAATAATCAAAACGACAACTACAAAAACGACAGGAAGCGATGAAACGACATCTAATCCTTTTTCTTTTCTTTTCTTTTTTTTTTTTTCAAACTGAATTTCTTCTGTAGATAGTAGATCCAGAAGGAGCGGAGCGTCCTTAGATCCTGGCAGATCTCCAACCAGAACTAGCCACGTAATCCCACGACAATACATAATCAAAACGACAACTATAAAAACGACAAGAAACGATGAAACGACATCTAATCCTTTTCCCCTTTTTTTTTTTTTTTTCCAAAATGAATTTCTTCTGCAGATAGTAGATCTAGAAGGAGCGTCCATAGATCCTGGCAGATCTCCAACCAGATCTAGCCACGTCATCCATTGACTCCGTAAATGGTGGGTCCCATGTCCAGCACCCACGTGACCTCCATGATCTCACTGTTGACCTTAAGACCAGACCAGAGAGAAACAACACTGAGTTGAACCAATTATATATCTCTCTTTCCCTCTCTTCCCAAATTTTTTTTTCCCATTTCCCTGAGACCTCTTCGTCTTCTTTCTTCTTCTTCTTCTTCTCTGCTCACAGGTAATTAATTCGTTTCACTGCTTCGATCTACGAATCTGGTTCGGGTTCACATTCGGATTCGGATTCGGATTCGGTTGCTGTGACGTGTATGTCACGTTATGGATTCGTTTGAGTTTTATTTTCGTTTGGGGTGAAAATGGCCGAAGTTAGGGTTTCTTGATTTGGTATTTGGTTTGTGGCTTTTTCCAGGAAAGCGAAAATGCCGCAGGACTCGTCGGCCGAGCAAGAACCGGACGAGTCCGGCGCCGAGTTCGTCGAGATCGATCCCAGTGGTCGCTATGGCCGGGTTCGTGTTCATTCAATTTTTTTTTTTTTTATAAAGTTTCGATTTTTTTCGGTTCTTTTTTCACTGAATTGTTGAATTTAACGAAATAGTATTCTTCAATTCATGGTCTTTTTTTTTTTTTTTTTTTTTGCTGTTTTTGGAATGGTTATTCTGCAGTATAAAGAGGTACTAGGAAAGGGTGCTTTCAAAAAAGTGTATCCTTTTTGCTGTTTGTTAAGTTAATTTTGGACTATTGAATGTACTGGTTTGAGGTGTGTGTGTCCTTGATAAAAATGTGGGAACTAGATATCGGGCATTCGACGAATTGGAGGGTATCGAAGTAGCTTGGAATCAGGTTAAGCTGTCGGATTTATTGCGCCACTCGGAAGAACTAGAGCGCCTTTATTCGGAAGTTCATTTGCTCAAGACTTTGAAGCATAAGAACATCATAAAGTTCTACAGCTCTTGGGTTGATACCAAGAAAGAGAATATAAACATCATTACCGAGATTTTCACTTCGGGGACATTGCGGCAGTGAGTTTTTTTCTTCTTTGTTTTTGTATGGATTTGTTATATATGGTGTTCAGTGCCTGTTTCAGTCTTGTTAGATTTCTATTATTGACCTGAATAAGATTGGATGGTACTCAGATATAGGGCGAAACATAAGAATGTTGATTTGAGGGCATTGAAGAAATGGTCTAGGCAGATTTTAGAAGGCCTAGTCTATCTTCATAGTCATGACCCACCAGTTATTCATCGAGATCTTAAGTGTGACAACATTTTCGTCAATGGAAACCAAGGCGAGGTCAAAATTGGCGACTTAGGACTGGCTGCCATTCTCCGGCAGGCTCGTTCTGCTCATAGTGTCATTGGTACAAGCTATTTTGTTACTCTTGCTATTATTTTCTTTTTTGGTAACATATTTTTAGTAGAGTTTTTCTACTTTTATTATTTTATTATTTTTTATTTTTTGGCAAAGACTATGGTTAGTAGTATAAGAACTCGGTTTTGGTTATTATTATAATTTGTTATTAGGTACTCCGGAGTTCATGGCGCCCGAGCTCTACGAAGAGGAATACAATGAGCTTGTAGACATATATGCTTTTGGCATGTGTTTAATAGAGTTGGTCACATTTGAGTATCCCTATGTTGAATGTACCAATGCCGCTCAAATATACAAGAAAGTGACATCAGTAAGGGCTTATAAATGTTGCTCATCTAATCTCCAAAGTTTACTTTTGTTGGTGTCATAAATTTGTTTGTGACTTTGCATGATCATAAATATACAAGAGTGTTTCTTGTTCTTGGAATTTTGCTATGAGTAATGGAGATATATAATTTGTTTTTATTAAGAATAATAGCTATCTTTATGCCTCAATCAAAATTCTTAACTGGTCGAGACATGACATTATATATTATTTTGTGAAAGTAACTTAGTTCTGAAACCTGGAAAGTATTTGAAGGGAATACTGTTGGATTTTTTTTTTTTTCTTTATTGGGAAGTTCTTAAAAATTAACACTAGCAGTTATTTTATTGGTCCATGTCCATTCCAGGTCAAATTTTCCTTAATGTTGCTCATCAAATACTAATTTCTGAAGTCATTGGTTACTTTGTGTTGTTATTTCAATTTTTTTGCTCCTAAACCATTTTTTTTTCCATCTTTACTTGTGTAGGGAATAAAGCCAGCATCACTGGCAAAAGTGACAGATCCTGGGGTTAGATTATTTGTAGAAAAATGTATTGCAAATGTATCCGATCGATTGTCTGCTAAGGAACTTTTAATGCATCCATTTCTTCGACCAGATGAAGATGAAAGTATATCTCGTTCTATTAGACTCAAAAATCAAAATTCAGGTAAGGCTCCTGGCATGTCAAATGCAGAAGGTAGTTCTAATCAGGTCGATATTGGAACCCACAAGGATTATTCTGCTGAGGCGAGTAGAGACTTCACAGTGCAAGGTCATCGGAAAGATGTCAACAAAATCTTTCTGAAACTACGAATAGCTGACTCTTCAGGTCTCTCTCTCTCTGTACTTTCTTTTCCATAAATAATGTTCTACTAGCATTTATTGATGTTAAGACCTGCTTCTGCCCTGCACCCAGGTCATGTTCGAAATATCCACTTCCCATTTGATATCGAAGCAGACACACCAATTTCAGTTGCGAGTGAAATGGTCGAGGAGCTAGATCTAACAGATCAAGATGTTTCAACAATTGCTGACATGATTGATTCTGAAATTCGACACAATTTTCCAGAATGGACCGCTGTTGATATTTGTGGGTATAATTCTGATGAAGATAGTCCAATTTCGGATAGTTATTCCTCTGAAATTAAGGAAGAGGCGTCTCCATTGGCAAATCAGAGTAGCCCTTTGAAAACTCTTGCTTTGGAAAGGTTACCGTCAGGCCGTAAGTATTGGTCCGATTCACCCAAGGGACTTGGCGGGAATTCTCCGGTCACACCTCGGCCTTCACACTTGTCTTCTCCAGCAAGTTTGGAGAGCACTAGAGGTAGCTTGGTTGAGAACGATGAAGAGAAAGCAACTGCTGAATCAGCTAGTAATGAAGACGATGTTGAGATCATTGCTGAGAAACTTGAGAATCTGTTGCTGAAACAGCAAATGGAGCTAGATGAGCTCAAGAAGAAGCATGAATCAGCTATACTGGATTTTCTGAATGGACTTTCTTCTGTAACCCGTCAAAAGGTTTTAGACATATGCAAGGTGAAGATCCCCAACTACAAAATGATCAGCAATACACACAGCTAAACCAAATAATTTTCAGGATGCCACGTTATCAATTTAACCTTTACAGTGCCTCAGATTTGCATATCAACCATGTGATAACATTGGTATTTATGCTTTCGAACGGTTCACCCTCTAATTTGTGAAATTTTCTCTGTTGGATGCGTTTCGAAAGATCAGCCATGTTTATAGGAAAGCCAAGCAGAGTTGCTATGGCTGTACCCTTGGGAGATTCTGCACCTGAAGAAGAGCTACTCTTGTCATGTTGATCGAGTTTGAGCTCAGAGGATCTCCGGTTAATCTTATTGTGAGGTGGGGTTGTCAATTATCTAACTTAAGTCCGTGTACAATAAGTAATACCTGCCGGCAGATTAAACGATACGTATACTCCGACACGAAACATCAAAGTTTTACGAGTCTATAGATACTATTGTACAGTAAAGATAATTCTTTCTTTATGTTGCTTGTGATTCTCTTTGTTTCTGCGTGAGCGCATATGTGCGCTCATCAAGAAACTCTACAAATAAAAGCCACTCTTAAGAGTTTAAATGTCGAAGTACCGGATTCCTTTATCGTTGTCGATGAAACATCATGGTTTCTACCTCCTTATTGTTGGAATCTGGTTTTGCTTAAAACAGTAGGCCGAAAGGAAACTTCTATTGTTTTTTTTTAGGACTACAGTTGCAACATTGTCATTTTGTATGTTCGAGTGTCACGTTTCTTTGTAATTTATGAAGTGTTTGTAATTCCAAGCAGACATAGTTTGTGTGACTTGATTTTTTTTTTTTTTTTTTTGTGGTGCATTTTAATACTAGCCATGTTGGAGAAGAATTAGAGTACTTGAATCAAATACGTGGAACAATCAGAAACCGGTATTGTGGATTATTGCAATGGATATATAGCAAAGTCTTAGTCAATTTCAATTCCTACAAGCCACAATTCTAGGAGAGCTAGGACCTCAGATAAATGAAGTTGAATATATTTGACATTCCAATGAGTCACTCGTAGCACTCTGACTATGGTCAAGAGAAATTTAGCGTTCTTATTTTTAGGTCCTCATGTTTTAGTTACATAGAAACCACATGAGTCATTAATATGCAAGTATCATACATTTTTGGCGCACTTGCTAATAAATTCCTCATTAATCTTGCAATTAATAGAAAATAAAGAAAACAATTGAAAAATTACAAACACGTACTTAATCAGAAAATTACCTACTTTAATTATCTTTTATCACTCAAATGCATTCGCATCTAAACACAACAATATTAGCGTATCACATTTGCGCTTAAAATATAACCAAACTAACAAAATAAAGTAAAGGACCAGTTAAGTAATTAGCCATTTTAAAGGTAAAATTAGAAGGATTTAGCCATAGTTTCACGAAATTTAAGATTTAGCCATAACATATAATATAAAATATTACATGTAATATATATACGTGTAAAAAGTGTAACACATAAAATATAACACTTATAACATTACATGTAATGTTACAATTTTTATACGTATATATGTTACATGTAACATAATGGCTAAATCCTTAATTTCGACATTTTAGGATTAAATCCTAAAAAATTACCCAAAAATTTAGTTAAATGCCTAAAAATCTCTAAAATAAAAACTTCATTATTAAAAAAACGCACACATTGACACACATTCTTTATTATTAACATAGACCATAGTTACTAAACCCAAAAATTGATAGCCAAAAAAATAATTTCTTGTCCTAATTCACCACTCTTTCTTTCTTTTTTTTTTTTTTGCCTTTCAAATAACAATCACCATTATTATTACATAATGACTAAACCCAAAAAATTCGAAGCCAACAATTAAAAATAAAAATCAAACCCCCCTTGTCCTAATTCTTGCAATTCAAAAAAAATAAAAAATTCATGGCCTCTTTTCCTCCACATCAAAAACCTAATCCCCACCACATAACCAACCCAAGCTAACACGTGTAACCATCTCACCGCAGTTGCACAGAACCCTCCATACCCCCACTAGCCCCTCCCTCCAAAACCCTCTCTCTTCCCTTCCCTCAGAGAAACGGATAGAACAACAAGATTAGACTCACTCACCACACACACACACACAACACATCACATTCCTCTTTTATCTCCACACACAACACAAGATAACACTCTCTCACTCTCTCTCTCCCCAAAATCCGCACCATTTCTCTCTCTCTCTCTCTCTATAGCTCAGCCATGGCGATTTCGTCGGCCGCAGCCACAGCCTCCGCAAGGCTAATCTTCCCCACAGCCAGCACCACCGCCCACCAACCCCCCTCCCAAACCCTTATCCCCTCTCTCTCCGCCAAGCCCGCGACCACCCGCCTCTCCTCCTCCTTCATCAACCCCTCCACCATCCTCCACCTCGCCCCCGCCGCCACCCCCGCGGCGGCGCTGCGGCGGCGCGACCTGACGGTGCGCGCGGCGAGGGGGAAGTTCGAGCGGAAGAAGCCGCACGTGAACATCGGCACCATCGGGCACGTGGACCACGGCAAGACCACGCTGACCGCCGCGCTGACCATGGCGCTGGCCTCCATGGGCGGCAGCGCGCCGAAGAAGTACGACGAGATCGACGCCGCCCCCGAGGAGCGCGCGCGCGGTATCACCATCAACACCGCCACGGTGGAGTACGAGACCGAGAACCGGCACTACGCCCACGTCGACTGCCCCGGCCACGCCGACTACGTCAAGAACATGATCACCGGCGCCGCCCAGATGGACGGCGCCATCCTCGTCGTCTCCGGCGCCGACGGCCCCATGCCCCAGACCAAGGAGCACATCCTCCTCGCCAAGCAGGTCGGCGTCCCCAACATGGTCGTCTTCCTCAACAAGCAGGACCAGGTCGACGACGAGGAGCTCCTCCAGCTCGTCGAATTGGAGGTCCGAGAGCTCCTCTCCTCCTACGAATTCCCCGGCGACGACGTCCCCATCGTCTCCGGCTCCGCCCTCCTCGCCCTCGAGGCCCTCATGGAGAACCCCGCCATCAAGAGGGGCGACAACCAGTGGGTCGACAAGATTTACGAGCTCATGGACTCCGTCGACGCCTACATTCCCATCCCCCAGCGTCAGACGGACTTGCCCTTCCTCCTGGCCATCGAGGACGTGTTTTCGATCACCGGGAGAGGGACGGTGGCCACGGGGAGGATCGAGAGGGGGACGGTCAAGGTCGGGGACGTCGTCGACATCGTCGGGTTGAAGGAGACGAGGCAAACCACGGTGACGGGAGTCGAGATGTTCCAGAAGATCCTCGACGACGCCATGGCGGGGGACAATGTGGGGCTGCTGCTGAGAGGGATCCAGAAGGCGGATATCCAGAGAGGGATGGTGTTGGCGAAGCCCGGGACGATCACGCCGCACACCAAGTACGAGGCCATCGTGTACGTGTTGAAGAAGGAGGAGGGCGGGCGGCACTCGCCTTTCTTCGCGGGGTACCGGCCGCAGTTCTACATGAGGACGACGGACGTGACGGGGAAGGTGCTGAAGATCATGAACGACAAGGACGAGGAGTCGAAGATGGTTATGCCCGGGGACCGGGTGAAGATGGAGGTGGAGCTCATCATGCCCGTGGCGTGCGAGCAAGGGATGAGGTTCGCCATCCGGGAAGGCGGGAAGACGGTCGGAGCCGGCGTCATTCAGTCCATTATTGAGTGAATGGAATGGAGTTGGTGAGAGGGCTTTGGCTATTCTTGTTTTAGTTTTTGGTTACTTTTTACTCAAAATCAATATGTTGAATCCAATGGCATATATTTTGTAGGGTTGTTTTTCATTTCATTTTTTTTTTTTTTTTGCCTCTCTTGTCAATTTGATGTCTTTGGTGTAGCTAGCTGGATGATATGATGCTCTTTTTTGTGATAAATTTCAACACAACTTTTTTGCTTACAATCTTTGATTGGGAATGCTAATTGCTAATGCCAAATGTGGTGAAATGGAACTTGGTTTTTGGTTGTGGATGGTTATGTGACAATTGAGACGGTTTATAGGTGTCTGAATTGGTTTCTTTTCCATCGGTTCAATCCAAATTGTTGGTGTGTTGTGTGTTGATTTACCTGGAAAACAAAAGTGATAAACCAAAACCACATTCAAACAAAGATTGTCATGCAATTTGTTGCTTTTGCTTTTGTTACATGGATGTGGTTTTGAGCTTTCTGTCTCTAGGCGCAGCAACATGGCACATTATCAATCTCTATCTTAGAACTTTAGTTTGGGGAGTTAGAAAATGGTGTTCCAAGTGTCCGAGCAATATGGCATTTGATCAAAGTTGGTTTTTTTATTTATTTATTTATTTATTATTATTTTTTTATAAACGCTTGTACACATGATCATTTTCACAATTAGATCAAAGATTTAGGAATAACCACTCTAAGCCTTTTCCCTTAAATATAATCTACACTCACGCCTGCGTAATTCTGCGCAATGCCAAAGCGCGTGTAACAGAGAAGATATTGCAATCTGTATTAAAAACGGGGTTGTTTCTACCATGTTGTAGCGGCTTGACCGCTACGGCCTGTCCGTAGTACTTGACCCTTGTTCCGGCTGTAGCGGCACGATGCTTCTATGGCGTAGCAACTCAGTCAACAGCAATAAACAGAGCAAATTAATATGATGTTCAAGCATTATTGGTTAATGATAGCCTCTCAATACAAGTAGATTTGATTATTAGACAGAAATGCAGGGTAAATTAGTATAATCTAAAATGCCAAAGGCAAGGATAGTGTGGGTTCTATCAATATGAGCACAATGCATCGAATTTCATTCTTCTGATTAAATAGAGTAGCCTTGAAACAAGCTACTTAAAAGATGTTCATATACACATATATATAGATATGGAATTACATACAAATTGCTCTCACTGCAAGACATAAACCATTGCCCATATAAAGATAAACTCATTCTTCTAAAGTACCCTAGTATAGAATCTATACGACTTCCTCCGAAAACCATGCATAACCTGTGGCTGATGAGTTTAAGCAGCATTGAAAATTCAACAACGCTGCCACAAGACGAAGATCCTAGAAGATGGTCGACACAATCAACTGTTGCACGAATTCCGCTCTCTGCCTTTTCTCTTCGTAATCCTTTTCGCAGTACGAAGACGATGGCTCGGTGCTGCACCAACAGATTAAATCAACAATAAGTTTTACTAGCTCAAGAATAAGCCAATTCTTACATGAGGGTAATTGCAATGTTTAAAGACAAAGCATTGGTAGTTATCTAACTTCAGCTCTATCAGATGTGTAAATAGTTGAAACTTTTCTAGTTTTACTTCAGTTGTGGTAAAAACAAAGCCATGATAAGGGAGTGAATTCAGCAAAGTAAGATGAGATTGGAAAAGCTAAATCCCATTATTGCATCTTAAACACTAAATGCTGCTGCTTCTCAGCTTCTCCAATGGTAAAGGAATAAAGGCCACTCCTCAAACCGACATTTCTCTATAATTTCAAATCCAGGACAGTGATATCTGTTGTGCTTTAACTCTATCAGTTAAGATTAAAAAAATAATAATAATAAAACAATTACTTTGTACTCGTGTAGACGTAGATGCTCAATTATTGCGCAGGTAAGGTAAGTCTACTAGCCTTAAGAGTTGCAAATAGAAATAGAATGTGGTGGTCCTTAGCTCTAGATCTTTACCTGCTTTTGTCAATAGTGATATATAATAGCTTGCCTACCTACAGATTTTGTTGTTAAACTTTGAAGTGTTGTGTTTCTTTTTCTTCTTGCTTTAATAATATTCCTAATAAGAAACGATTACATAAATTTAAACCCCAAAAAAACCCCTCTATCCGCAAGGGTAAAGGAAAACTTACAAATCACAGAATTGTGGTTTCTTCAGTTGTGGGAAACAAACAAAGGGTAAGGAGGTGATTTTGCCTACGTAAGATAAGATAGGACAGAACGAAAAGCCAAAAACCCCAGTTTATCGTCTTAATAACCAAGTGTTACTTCTCAACCTTCTTCAATTGAGCACAAAGCATTAAACTTAAATGGTCTAAAAATGGTATCTTTTCACGGATATGCAGACATCAACATTAGTTTGATATCAGGATTGAGTAATTAAGAACTTATGTGCCCCTGAATCTGTCAACTAAAAATTTAAAACACAGTTCATTACCAAAAGTTTTAACAATTACCAAGGAACGAGGTAATTACCTTTTCGCATCGGAAGTGACAGGTGCATCGGTGCTGGGACATTCATCTTTGTTAATACTTTTAGGCTCTGAAAAAGGTATACTGCAGATAAACGGGGAGAGTAGCGGATCGGGTGGTGCAGAATCATATTTGTTGTCCCGTCCCCTTCTAGGCAGCTCTCTTCCCAGCATTGCTGAGGCACTAGTCCAGCAGCCTGATTTTTGCGATTTTCTTCGATGCTGCAAAGTGCAAATATTTCCTTGTTAGGTTCAGAGATTTGCGCTTTTCGGCTATATATGCTAAAGCTACGATACAATTACCAAAACGAGCATCGGTACCTTTAAGGAGCTTGCGTGTTGCACCATTAAATGTCCGATTAAATCTTTCCCCAGAGGCGCTGCACATAAAGGGCAAACCTGAAATGGCAAATATTAAAGCATCTATCATCAGGTCCAAAATCAGTAATAACACTATAAACTTGCTGCAAGAAATGTCGAGTTACATCTTTCTCTTGTTTTTAGCTCCAAGTCAAATAAGAAACAAATGACATGGTTTACCAAATCCAAGTAGCGTATATGGTTAAAAACCGAATCCAAATCCCATGTACCCTCTTTCAATTCCTTTTCTGTTGCCCTCAAATAAAAAGTCTATTTCGGAAATTTGAGATTTTTCTAAAGTTGAAATCTTTATCTTGTTGTCATGAATTACTTTAGACGCTCTTCGAGTGACGGTTATTTATCCACTCAAGATTGCAACGAGATAAAAAGTAGCTAAGTTGAGTCCAAAAGAGAGAAAATTTAGCTCAAGGACAATATCGGCTTTTCAAAATTTCGCGTACATCGGTTTTTAAGTCGAAGCAATGCTCTTCCTGCAAGTGGTTGCAAAGTACTGTAACTTCAACTTCCGCATAGCAGAAGGGGCATGGAAAACAAGGTTTTGGGTCTTCATCTCCTTCGGCATCATCCAACGCCAAACTCCGATCTGTTCCACATAAATGTAGTTGTTATCATGAATCTAATATCAAATGCCAAACAGAAATGAGATACAATTACCAAATAGAAATTTTGTCTCACAAGGGTATTATCATAAATGAACTTTTCCCATCTAGAGATACACAAGGAATTGCAAACTAATTGGTAATTTATGGAAACTAGTTCTATTTTCAAAGGGGAAAAACAATCAAAATTGACAAGACATAAACGTTATAAAAAGAAAGAAAACAATACAACCCAAGCAAACCACATACTACAAGGCACTCCTCTAGAACAGAATTGATCAAAAGAAAGGTAAATCATCTCTGAAAATTTCAGTCAAAAACTTTTAGTCCCTTCCAATTACTGTGGAACAATCACAAAACATGAGAGTCATTGTTTTAGATAAACCTCAAAACCTTACCACACAAAAACAAACAAAAGATGGCTCACCAATTCCCAAAAACTCACCTGAAGAAAAAAGTAAAGACATATGGATATCCCCACAAAAACCATTACTTTTTGCACACAAAAAAAAAAAAACATAAAAAAAAAATCATAAGAACACATTTCATAAAGAAAAGAACTTTCAAGTACCAGAGTGAAGCCTAGCTGCATGGACAGCAGAGAAGTGCCTGGCAGAGTGAACCCTTGAAGCCCAGAAGTCAACGTCCATTATATGGTCAACTTTCCGGCCACAAACGACGGCGTTTAGGAAGTGTGTAAGAAAATGGGCACACAGCAAATATGAGCTACAAAGATCAGAGAAAGAGAGAGTCTATGAGAGAGCTCTTTTTCTCATCTGGGTTTCTTTTTTTCTCTCTTTTTTCTTTTTGGGTTCAGAGGAATCTGATAGGGCTTTGTGATTGTATTTGTGGGTGTGTTTGCTTTGCTTTGCTTTGCTTAGCTTGGCTTTGGTTTACATGAACATTATATTGCTCTGTCTGACACAAAAGGCTTTTTTTCTGACACACAAAAAGCTACTTGGTGGATAACTGACACGTGGACATAGTTATTGAATTCTATATTCACTGGCCTTTTGTTTTTCTTTGCTTAAATAATATCAAAAATATTATTAATTGAGGTTTCCATGTCAAACTGGCACGGACTACAGAGAACAAAACACAAAGCGATGCTTTTATTATTCTAATTTTGGAGTTTTTAAATGCTTTCTTTTTGCTTATTATTTGTTTGTTTTCTCTAAACTCTAAAGCACTGACTATCATGAGAATCATTGAAAATCCTCAGATGAGCCCAGCACAAATATTGGGCGGTTAATAAAAAATAAAGAAATAAAATTAAAAGAAGCTTCAATGCCCTATTTTATTTATATATATATATATAAGTTAATGTTTATACTGAAAGAAAAATTCTGAAGAATCTTGAAGAACTTGTGGGGATAAATAGATAAAGAAAACAATATACTATTCTATACTAAAAGTATACTTTTAAATGTGTTTAGCATCTTAATCTCAGAAAGATTAACAGTACTCAGATACTAATAAGAGTATAGGAAGCTATAATTTTGAGGGAAAAAATCCAGAAGAAAAACAGCTGGGACAAGAACTTAAAAGTTATTTCTTTAGTCTTCTTTTTATTTTTTAATTTTTTGTAAAAGAAATTGGATATCATTAACGATGATTATCCATTTATTTTAGAAGGTTAGGAGGAAAAAAAGTATAAAACTAAATAAAAGAATGAAAGAACAACATATTGCGTTCTTGCAACATACTAAGTATTAAACTTTCATCAGTCATTAGTACGACATCAATGAAAGAGTTTCAAGGGTTATTTATTCGAATAAATTTTTTTCTTGAATTTATATATCTTTTTTACAGAATTAACACTAACAAAAACTCAAATTAAAACCTATTTATTACAGTAAAATTCGATTTGGATTTTTATCCAAATCAATTTTTTTCATCTTGAAGTAAGATTTTTTTACACGGTTATTAACAAATTCTTTTTTTTTTTTCCATGATCTTTATTATTGCCTTTTCAACACTTGAGTGATCTGTCAAAATGTGAACCATAAAAAATAAAAAATACCAAGCCATGACATTTATTTATTTATTATTTATTATTTATTTCGTCCAAAGTGTGTATTAGACAAAAAGTGAACAGTCAATTACGAAAAGAAAAAAAAATTCCACACGCAAGAAGTTGAAAAAGCTAAACGAATTAAGCACGTTCAAAGAAACTTCTCTCATGGGTCATCTCAACTTGACTCCATAACCAATGACCAAATATTTTGGATTTCTTTTCTCTACCAAAACTATGGTCTCATTCACAAAGTTGTTACATATTTTATATATATATATATATATATATATATATAAACAATGCAGAGAAAAGAGAGGAAACAAAAGGGATTATCCCACACCAGACAACCTAACCAAGACACAACAAGCATGAATGAGCTAACAAGTTGGACAAAAAGCTGCTTTAGTGTGTCATGGCTGAGAGTGACCAAAAGTCACCAGTGTGGTGTGGCTAAAAAGAAAGCTGAATTGGGTTTTTTGTGCATTACACCTTGGAAGAAAAAAAAAGAGTCCAAAGAAAAAGAAATTAAAGACTGTGGTGGGACATTGCTCTTCATCTTCTATAGAAAGCTCCACCTAATAAATCTATTGTTTTTCATAAAAGAATAAAGATAGTAACCCAATTGCAAAGCTTTGTTTGTTTATTATAAACACACATCATTATAAGGTGTACCCCATTATTATTTTAGTGGTGGTATAAAATTGGCTTTTCTTCTTTTTGTTACCAAATAAAAACCAAAAAAGGAGGGAAAAAGTAGCTGCTTCATATTATATATATGGAAAAAAAGAACCATAAACATAGTTAATGCTAAATTTGGCCTTCTGTTTATCATATACCTAAAAAAGGAAATATTAATAATGAGTCATTTGTGGGTAGATTTTTGTGAATCTTGTACAATCTCGTATAAAAATGGTTGTACATTTTTTAACATAGGTCCAAAATAAATTTATTTTAATCATTTTTGCTCAAGCCTATAATCACCAAAGGGAGAATTTCAAAATAAAGTTAGTCTTAATGCTATTAAACAATCTATATCCCAAGTAGTGTGCTCTTTTTGTTTCCACTTTATGTTTATAGTGTAAATTAAAAATGCAACACACATAGCATATAAATTAATTATCATTGTGTCAAGAATGGGAATTCTTCGAAATTCCCAAATCAAAATAATACGTCTAAAGTTAGAATATTACATAATAGTTATCCGATTTTCCTTAAATTATATACTTATAATCCCTTGTGATAATTAAGCATTTTTTTAGTGTTGTTAGAAAAATAAACAGGTTAATCTGATTTTGTTTCTGGAATATCGGATTTTTTATGGTATTTTCCCTGTGGACAGTATATATATAATCACATAAATTTGGCTCGCTGGGCTCACGATCATGATCCTTTTATCACCTTATCTTTAGATTAGGGCCCAAAAGAAATTGGGCTAAACATAGATGTTTAAGATTAGGATGTTAAGCTTAAACCCAGTTATTTAGATGGTGAGTATGAAGTTTGAAAAGCTTCAGTTCTGAACATTCTCCAGTTTGTTTCATCTGTAAAAATTACAAGGCAATAGGCTCACGATACGGTAATAGGATCTCAAAGCAAAATTCTTAAGTTTTATGCTTAAATAATGTGTTTTGATTTGTGTGCATAGGTTTTGAGAAAATATGACAAATTGGAAGGGCTTTAGAGCAATTTAACATGAGACGAATTTACGACTAGATTTAAATTACATGAAGATTTTAAAAAGTTATATATATGGAAACATGTTCAATATATTATTTCTGATTCCTTCGAGCTTCAAACTTATTCCAAGCTGAGCACTATTATGACCTCCAACATGAGAATCAAATTTCTCTTTCTTTTTTCAATTTCTGAATCCTTCACTAACAAAATAATCACCACCTCCTTGATCTCCGATATTTGGTTTAAATAGATAGCAACAAAGACAAAAAGTCGCATCTTTTTTCTTGCTATACTCCAACCAATTAGCATATTGAAGGTACCAAGCACGGTTGAAATGCCTTTATTTTTTCCTAAATTTGGTGTAGGAAAAATTAATAAGGTTCGGTTAACAAGAACCTTTTGCTGTGTATGTTCTTCGTACATCATCTCGAATATTTGCATGATAATTTGAAATATGAATTCTTTTTCCAGGATTCGCCTCAAGATTTACAGGGTCAAATTCTTTTCTATTTGATTTGGCGTTGCTATCATTTTTTCCAGTTAGATTTGGTGACTCTAAAGTCCTTTTAAAGTACCTATACATAGCTATTTCACAAAATAAAATAAATGAATTAATTTTAAATAACAAAATGATGTGTAATTTTATAAAATACAATACCAATTAAAATATATTATTAACTTTTAAGAAATTACCTCTTTTTTCTTCTTTGAATTCTCACATGGGTGGGCTTGGCCTCAAACTCAAAGTCATTTATTTAATTATTATTATTAGTTTTAGAATCTCAAGCCTTTACTGGGAAGAGAGCCATTGGTGATCCTTGGAAGAGAACAACCCCTGCACTAAACAAATAATAAAATCAATAGATATTTTGTTGTTTCTGGTTTCTTAAACTCATAAAAAAACTCAACCAAAGAAAAACATGACTAATGTAATTTCTCACTTTGCGTTTTTTCTCCTTTTTTTAAGTTTGAAAAATTTGGCATTGGAATAATCTGCAAAAAATAGAATGAAACAAAACTTCATGAAATAAGAAAACCCACAAGCCTTTTTTTTTTTTTTTTGAGGAATAGAAATTTCCTTACTAAGCAGCAACTAAACTGCTTCGATCAGTACAAATAAGCTTAGAAAGCCAAGCCGGGCACTCAAGAACCCAATAAACATAATTTTGAAGACCAAATTTAGCTAGTTCATGCGCAACCCTATTTGCCAACCTAGGGACCCAATCACAAGAACAATGAAGCTGAGACAATAACTTACAAATATCACCAATAATAAAGCCTTTTTCATCTTAATGGCATGGACAGAGACTAAATTTGTTTGAAAATTAGATTGAGATTTGAGATTCTATTTACGTTTTTCCCCTTTTTTCTCCCTTCTCCGATTGCTTTGTTTGTTTGTTGAGGACAGTCAGGATCATCATTTAGTCTTTCTGAACATTATCGAAGTCATTGGAGGCACTATGTACTGCCGTGGCCATGGGACTGGTGGTGGTTGAATGATTTATGAATTATGGCAGTGGCTGAGTTGGAAGTGGCGGAGACTAGGGCTGAAACCGGTTTCGGTTATCGGTTTTTTGGATATTTTTTAACCGAAACCGAATATTCGATTATTAGAAAAATGATAACCGAAAACCGATTTTTTTGGGGCAAAAACTAAATTCAACCGAAACCAAATTTTTGATTTTTTAATTCGGTTTTTCAGTTAATAATCGGTTTTGAAATTTTTGATTTTTTAATTCGTTTTTTCGGTTTTTTAATTCGGTTTTTCAGCTAAATAACCAGTTTTTGGTTATTTAATTCGGTTATTCGGTTAAAAAAACCGGTTATTCGGTTAAAAAACCATTTTTTTTTTCAAAAGTTGATAATTCGATTAAAAAAACCGATTATTCAGTTTTCAATATTCTAAACCGAATAACCACATCGAGTTTTCAGTTACTTCGATTTTTAAGCTCTGAATTTTTGATTTTTTAAAAAATTCGATTTTCGGTTTCGGTTTTTAAAAAATTCAGTTAATTTTTTCGATTTTTTGATTTTTTTTTAGTTTTAATTTTCAGCCCTAGCGGAGACCTTGTTTGTTTGTTTAATTTATTTGTTAAGTGTGTACAACCCATTAGTGTGACATCTCTAAGTGTGTATCCAGCCCATTAGTGTATATGAGCCCATTAGTATATCAGCCCAAATTTTTTTGCTCAATTTTTAGGAGGGGCATGTGCCCCTGACCCCAACGTGTATCCGTCGCTAATATTCTAATCACAATCAAGGGCGGAATCGTCTTTTTTCTTATAGCTATTTGCCTATTTCTGTGAGTAACTTTCAAAAAATCTTTCTGAACAAACCCGGATTTATTTACAAAATCTAAAACTTTTATTTCACAAGGTCCTTACATATTAGGTTTTAAAAATATAGTTTCTTCACGTGCATTAACTTTGATCAGATCTTAAATCGGGTTGTTGGTTGCTAATTGGCCCGATATTTTAAAGTCGGCTTTCTAACAAACCGACTTTTAAACTTAGGCCAATCAATGATCAACACGTGCCTACAAAAGGTTGGTGATATGAACTAAAATTGCCACAAAAAATATATATATATATATAAATTATTTGATTAATATTTAATTAATTTATACTTCAATATTTTTTTAGCGTCTTTTAATTATAATTTGACAACTTACTCATTTTTTAACTATTATGTGATATTTTAAATAAAAATAGATGAATTGTTGAAGTCTGATCGATAATAGCCAAATAAACAACCAAGAAGACTGCAAATTTCTATTCCATCAATAACATAGCATTTATATTAATAGACTGACTATTCATACTAGTGGACTACCATTCATAAGTCACCTTTGTTAACTTTTGAAATATATTAAGGCTCCATATTTACAGGGCACGAATATCAGAAACGATTATAAATTGCATGGGTACCAACAAAGATAATTGTCCCTTGTTTCTACATCTACATAAATGCATTATAATTAATTTGACAGACAGAATGTTGAGACCTATATATGAGCGAAATAGGGGATAAAGTCATTCCAACAAGTTAACCTTTTATGAGTTTACTAACATGGGATTGCCTGAAAGGTTGAGGACAAAGTGAGGGAAACTTTCACTTTTTTCTCTATAATTATAATCAAAAAAGGCCTTTAAAGAAGAAGTTTAATTTATATAAACACTTGTAAATTTTAATGAAGGCACTTAACATGTAAAAGTCCAATAGTGGGGATGAAAATAGTTTAGTTGGAAGGTGTTGGTTGCACCATATAGACAAACCATCTATATCCCAAGAAGCTTTTGTGTCCAATTTATGTTTAATAATCAATCATTCAGTTACTAAGATGTGAAAAGAAGGTATTAGAAAATTAATGATTAAAATAATAATAATAATAATAAAAAGCTTTATTTTTTATTTTTTATTTTTGAGGTAAGAGATTTCATAGCTGGAATCTGCCGAGAGATCAGGAGGCAAAATGGAAAAGCCATAGTCAACCTATAAGTTTTTCATGATTAAAGAAAATAAAGTAAAGGACAAGTATAGAATAATGTGCATTAGATTGGAGTAGTACAACTCATATATGAGTTTAATTATGACATTTCTCTATGAGCTTTATTCAATTTGAGCATCAGGTGTGAAAGAAGAATTTGATTGTTATTAAAGTTAAGTTTAGACTCCAAAAGCTACATAATATATATAAAGCATGATTGACACAATATTCTTGTCTATACACTATAGTGCATTGTTGCATAGAAGAACAGTTAGAAACTGTATAAGTTAGTGATTTGTAGTGGATCCCTTACTTTCCTCTCCCCAATATTCTCATATGGCCTAGCTAACCTAATCTATTGATTAAAGGCAACTCCATTCCAATAGATTGACCATAAAAATTGAACATTAAATATATATATATGTGTGTATATATATATATATATATTTATTTACGTATACACACATATTTTGATTAACAATAGAGTAATATTTTGTTGAGAATTGCTTCCCCATCATCATGAAATTGCATATAAAAATGAGTTAATCCTATTTAATTAAGCTTGGAGTTTGCACACACAAATATATGTTCTAAAAGTATATTTACAAACGAATTATATACCTAACAAATCAAATGGATTTCATATTTGTTACGGCTTGTATATATTTTTTTTTTTGGCTGAGTTACGGCTTGTATATTGTCATCTTTTAATTATAGAATAATAATTTTGGAGAAGAGTAAGATTTGTTAACACACGCTGACATAATTAATCAATTAGGAATACTTGTAGGCAACATAATCAATGCATCAATCAAATATCTATTGCACCACTATTGCTCATATTCTCAACTAATACACTAATTAAAACTTTTTAGAATTTTTTTTTTAAGTAAGATTTGGGCTGATGTCTAAATTTTTTTTTTCTTCCTACCTCCTTAAGAATCGAACCCGAAATATGCAGCTGTAAACATTAGTTACTAATTACTGCATGAGTTACGCCTTCTAGGGCAAAACTTTTTAGAATTAATATCAGAGAGTTCAGTTATTTAGGCTGATCATAATCAAATTAGTAACTATTGAAATTACATGTAACAAAGTACTATGCGTATACTAAAACACCCATAATTCATATTGCTATTAACAGAAAGACATATTACATCAAAGTAATCCAATTGCAACAAGCGATACACTGCATTATAACAAGGGTACATACCTTGTTTTAACAACAAATTAAAACCTTGTTGCAGATTAATCTATCATAAACCAAAATTGGATAAAAACACAAAAGAAGTGACAAAACGGAAAAAGGCAAAAAAAAAAAATTTAAAGGAAAATTAAGAACTAGATCATAGATGAAAATAACAAATTGTGTGAGATCGGACCAGGAAAGCTTGATTCCCCTTGAATATATATAGATGATATATATGCGTATATACCATACATATCTTATATATATACCCATTTTCATGGAACCAAATATTGGCTCTGAGAAACCTCTATCTTCTTCATCAAGTGGAAGCTTGGACGGCCATGATTATTTCCCATCAATAATATCTCATAGTGAAAATCATGAAAGATATTGATCCGAAAAATAAATAGCTTCTTCTGTACTTGGACTTGTGAGTTAGTACTTGATGATTTCAAGGAATTAATAACTAGAGACATATTGAAGTAAAGAAAGAAAAAGACCAATTTCATGAAAAGATTTATAAAGTCTGAAAGATGATGAGTTTGGAGAAGAAGAGTACTGAAAGAGAGAAACAGATCAGAGACATTATATATATAAGAGTTTGTATTATATACTAGTAAAGCGAGAGAAGTTTTACGAAGTTATATACAATATGTTTAGGAAAGCTAGGGCTGAAATATACATACATATCTGTGTGTGTTTGTATATATTTATATATAAATTAAATGCGAAATGTGCACGCATACTGTAGAAAGAAGATGAGAAACAGTAGGGCTAATCTTTATTTTATATATATATATATATATATATATTCTCGCATGCACGTTTTCTCTTTAAAAATTGTACAGTGCTAAGGCACGTTTCCACACCAAAAAAGAAGACCAAAAGAAAGGGAAAAGACGACCAAAAGCGAAAGAGAAACTGACTATAGAGATTTGATTATTAGGGATAAATACTATATATATATATATATATATATAAGTATTCACTATAATTTCCCATAATATATATTAAGAATAATATATTTGGTATGATGAGTAACACTTGATTTGTAAATTATTATATGTATGTTATGATGATATATAATTAAACCAACAACAGTGATAATTTGTAGTAGATTTTGCTAAATTGTAATAGTGCTTTAGATGTATTGGAGAGTGTTATATAAAGTCGAATTGTGGACTAGATAGTTTGATGATATTTTGGATAAATTCAAATTGAGTGTTAAAAAATTAATTTGTATCTAATTCTTTCCAATTTTTCTGTTTTAGAATCAATTTTTTTACAACAACTCAAACATACATTTTAAAGGGTCAGTTAAGTAATTAGCCATTATAAAGGTAAAGTTTGAAAGATTTAGCCATATAGTTTCACGAAATTAAGGATTTAGCCATAACATGTAACATTTTATGTTACATGTAACATACATACGTGTAAAAAATGTAACATAAAATGTAAGACATAAAATGTAACATTATAAAGGTAAAGTTTGAAAGATTTAGCCATATAGTTTCACGAAATTAAGGATTTAGCCATAACATGTAACATTTTATGTTACATGTAACATACATACGTGTAAAAAGTGTAACATAAAATGTAAGACATAAAATGTAACAAAAAATATAACACATGTCATATTATATGTAATGTTACACTTTTACACGTATGTATGTTACATGTAACATAAAATGTTACATATTATGGCTAAATCCTTAATTTCGACGGGCTAAATCCTAAAAAATTACCCAAAAGTTTGGTTAAATGCTTAAAAAATCCTTGTTAATTATATTGTTGTATTTAATAATTAGTTTAATTTTTAGATATTTTTTACTTAAATTTATTATATATTAGTCTAATTTTTATCATAACAATTCCTCCTCTATGATAATGCAATTAACAATTTTATTTTTTGGAATGGGAAAGCATGAAATGGTGCCTTAAAGTTAGGTCTCTTTTGAAAGGGGGAAAAAAAAAAAAACCATCCTTCAAAATTAAAAGTAGTGTCGACTTTATGAAACGGTGTTTGAATTTTGGCTCTTCTTTGGTCCATCTTTTGGTCGGTTGTGTCAAAAGGGTGGTTGTTTTTTCTCTTCTTTTTGCTAGTACCTTTGCATATGTTGCTGTTGCTTGTAGGGCTTTACTTGTGTTCTGTTTTGTCACTTTATATCGATATGTCATGATGTGTTGGTGATCTTGGCTTTTCATGATATATATCATGTACATTATATGATGTAGTACTATATACAGATTATAGAGTATGATGATGCATAAAAGTGAGTAGTTGTTATTATTTGGTGTAACTCTTATAATGATACAAAGAAAACCCATATTTATTATCAAAAGCTTGATAGAAGATATGGTGAACCTATTACAATACAAATTTCACCATTAATGCTTAGTTGATGTTTTTGCAAATTATATAAAGTACGTGAGCGTATCTTTGTCCATGAAGATGTAATGTAACCCCTTATTATTTGAGGTTTTGGCATATATCTTAACAAGATAAGTTTTGACAAATTTATCTTTGTAACTGCATATTAAATTTGCATGATCGCTATCATCACGTTTAGCACTACAAGAAACGCTATTTTCAGCGACCAAAGTATCGGTGACTACAACATGTGGTTGCCAAAAGTTAATATTAGCGACCAAAGTATCGGCGACCACTTAAGTGGTCACCGATGTGGTTGCCGATACTTATCAGCGACCACTTTTCAATTATCGGTGACAACTTTTGTGGTTGCCGAAAGAGTTCATTTTTATAGTGTAGTGTACCATATAAGCTCATTGTATTGTGTTAAAGCATACCATACATGTTTCGGCATATATCTTAACAAAATCAGTGCGGGCAAGTATGTCCCCCATTTGCTCTTTATTGTATTTGCCCTTCAATATAATATAATACAATACGGTAAATCAAACATGATAAATATCTAAAGAGTTTATGAACAAAAATAATTGAAGGTACATCATTCTGTGTGTCATTCCACTTATCATATTGATGGGACAATTCTATGTATCATACATATGGCAAGAAACGAACCATATTAAATAATGATCAATGTAGCTCAATCATAGTCATATTAATTTCTTTTGCTCGTACATTATACATTTGTTTTGTCAATGCATTTAAAAGATAAATTTGAAGGCGCAAAATTCGTTTGCCACCCTAAAATATTTTTTGGCTCAAGAATCATTCGCATATATATTTCATACAATGCTAATATATAAAGCCATTTACATTGGACAAAACTACTTTACCGCGGAAATCTCACTTGGTTGATGGTTCTACATGCTGGTTATAAGTTTGAGGTACTATGATTAATTAATAAATAAAGAGATGTGAAAATATTTAAATTTTATGCTTCAATTTAAATAAATGATATCTAATTTTTCAAATTTATCAATAGCTTGTATATAGTTCTGACACCGTCAATTACTATTGCAAATTCAATTACTTTGTTACTTTGTTATAATTTTCGTAGGGTATTTATTCAGTTTAGGGTTATGAATTACGTACTTCTTATAAATTCTCATAAAAAAAAATATATATATATATATATATATAAAAAGAGAAATTATAGTGAATATCCAATTTTTAAAATTTAATATAAATTACCTAATTTTTTTAAAAATGTAATCAATTACCCAAATAATTCAATTACTTACACAATGATAAGTGGTGGTAATTCACTTTGTTACCAAAAACATGAGCAAGTAATTCACCAATTGACTAGAAACTCAATTACTTCAAAAGTTTAAGTATTTAATTTCATTGTTATATAAATTTTGGGTATTTACTTACTTTATCCTAAAAAGAAAGCGCAGTGTCGTTTGTTAAACTTCTATAATTTTAGATATCTTAAGTGAGCTGTCAAAATTGTTTATTGATTACGGTATGATATCAATATTCAAAATCACCATTAATACATAAAGCTTATTAAAGTCCACTCTAATTTGACTGATACACATCATCCTGAATGTATACATTAGTGTAAAGCTTGTTTTGCTAAATAAACAAAAACAAAATATAGCAATTTTTTTTTTTAAATTTTATATATAAGAGCTAATTTCTATGCTCGAACCTCTTGACACTAATAAAGTGAAAATATTCTAGCGTTTCTATTCGAAAGATCTACCTAACTGATAAATCGTTCGTAAATAATAATAATTACATATAGGTTAAATTAGCTGCTTTATCATTTCTGGCCAATAAGAACGTAACACGTGGTGGTGAACTTTGCAAATCTGCCTCGCATGCGTGCTTCAACACAGTGTGGTGGGACTACCTTTTTGTTTCAACGGACGAAGATTCGCGTGGACGACACTCAAGGCTGGGCCCACTGTCCCCACAAGTGGTATATATATATATTTTTTTATTTTCATTTATAGTATAAATTTTAAGTATAAATTAAAAATTCATCTTATATGAGCTATATATTATTATTGTGTTAAGAATAGGACATTTTTTAAAATCTCCTTATTATTATTGTATATCATATTATTTTTTTCAATAAATTACGATATTGTCTTCCTTTTTTTCTTTATTGTCTTGTTTTTTTTGTGAGAAAAACGATGAACAATTCGGTCAAATTCATAATTGAAAAATGACATAAAATGTAAATTTTTATTCAAAGTAAAATTTTTCAAAACAAGTTGTCTTATAGTGGTATTTTTTAAAATTCTCCATTTCCTAGGCCTTTCTTTAAAATAAATAAATAAATTATATTGAGTCGAGTGTTTTATTTTAGGAAAAATTATCTTTTTTATATCTATATTTATGCAACTTTTTCAAAATACATCATATTTTTTGATCGGTTACATTTTGTGCTCCTAATTTATTGAAAATGAATAATTTTGCACTCTTCAGTCCATGACACAGGAAAAAAAAAATATGATAATTTGATCTTAGATTTATTTAAAAATTTTACTCATATCCCAAATTTTTTTATTTATTTTTAACAAAAAAAAAGTGTAAATTTCATAAATCCCCTTCTTGGTTTTCCCTTTTTTTTTTTTTTTTTTTTCAATTCCGCTGCCCAATTTTTTTGACGCCTAGACGGACTATTCACTATAGTACAACAATTATAACAAATTTCTCCCATCTCCGCGCTGCTTAAACCCTTAAAACCTCAGCACAAAGTCGGCAAAAATTGGCATTTCGCAAGTCGAAGAATCAAAGGGTTTTCTCAAATCAGCTATGAACCGAGCAAAGAACATTCTCGTCTCTCTCCGGCTCGCCAACTCGCTCCTCTCGACTCAGATTCGCAACGCGACTCGGCCATCTCGTTCTCAGGTGACTCGGCTGTCCCAACTCTCATCGCCTCTTCCAAAACCCCTCTCTTCTCGTCCCTTCAATGCCCACCAAAAGCTCTTCTTTTCATCGACACCCAACTCGGTCGTTGAGCTCGTCGTGGCCAACGAGTGGTCCACTGAGTTGGAGAACGAGTTGGGCAGTTCCAACTTAGGGTGGACCCACGAGAGGGTCATTTACATTTTGAAGAAGCTTGACAAATACCCAAAAAAGGCTTTTGATTTCTTCAAATGGGTTTGTGAGAGAGATGGGTTTAGACCAAGCTCTTCAATTTACGGCTTGGTGCTTAGGGTTTTGCTTCTTGAGGACATGACAAGTTTTTGGGTCACTCTCAAGAGGATGAAAGAAGAAGGGTTTTACTTAGACGAAGAGACTTATTTGACAATGCGAGCAGAGCTGAAGAAGGAAAAGATGACTAGAGATGTCTCGGCTTTGTCTCATTTCTACCAGACGATGCTTGAAGAAGCTGGAATCGATGGTGTCGTAAAGGCGATTGTCGATGTCGTTTCGAGGCTAGAATGGAGTGATGAGGTTGAGAAACAGTTGGAAGGGCTCGTGGACGGGTTATCAGACGATTTCGTGATAAGGGTTTTGAGAGAACTTAGAACTTGTCCATCGAAAGCATTGAGCTTTTTCGATTGGGTTAGTCAGCATTTAGGCTATGAGCACAACACTGTTACTTACAATGCGCTCGCTAGGGTTCTTGGTCAGGGTGATTCGATACAAGAGTTTTGGAGAGTGATTGAGGAGATGAAGGGTGAAGGATTCGAATTGGATCTCGACAGCTACGTAAAGATTTCGAGGCACTTGCAGAAGTACAAGGTGATGGAAGAAGCAGTGAAGCTTTATGAGCTCATGATGGACGGCCATTACAAGCCGTCGATTCAAGACTGCAGCATGCTGTTGAGGCGCCTCTCTGCCACTGATAACCCGGATCTGAGTTTGGTGTTTAGAGTTGCAAATAAGTATGAGTCTACGGGACGGACGCTTTCCAAGGCTGCTTATGATGGGATTCACAGATGTTTGACGGCTGCGGGGAGGTTTGATGAAGCAGAAAAGATTATGGGTATTATGAAAAATGCAGGGGACGAGCCGGACAACATTACTTACAGCCAATTGGTATTTGGACTTTGCAAGGCAAAAAGGCTTGAAGAAGCCTGCGAAGTGCTAGAGGAGATGGAAGCAAATGGATGCACTCCAGATATCAAGACTTGGACCGTCTTGATTCAAGGGCATCGTGATGCTGGTGAGGTTGACAAGGCATTGATTTGTTTCACGAAGATGCTAGGGAAGAACTGTGATGTTGATGCTGATTTGTTGGAAGTCTTGGTTAAGGGTTTCCTCAGCAAGCGGAAGGTACTAGGTGCATATAATTTGCTGGTTGAGATGGTTGACACAGCACATCTGAAACCTTGGCAAGCGACGTACAAAAATCTCATCAAAAAGCTGCTAGAAGTTATGAAACTCGAAGAAGCGATGAACCTTCTTCGCTTAATGAAGAAGCAGAATTACCCTCCTTATCCAGACCCTTTTGTTTCATACATCTCAAAGTTTGGGACCGTCCAGGACGCCGCTGAATTTTTAAAGGCGTTGAGTGTGAAGGAATATCCGTCTTCTACGGCTTATCTCCATATTTTCAAGTCATTCTTCAAGGAAGGCAGACACCATGAAGCCAAAGATCTGCTTTTCAAGTGCCCACATCATATTCGAAAACATCGCGACATTTGCAAACTTTTTGGTTCTGTAGAGAGCAAGAGCAACCCTGCTATTTAATTGATTTTTCTTTTAACTACTCTGGAATTTGCTAGTTGGAACATTATACAACAATCTATTGGGAAAATGTCTTACCTCTGCTATTAGTGAACGTGGTTGTAACTCTCTTTGTATCTTTGTTTGGGCTATTTACATTAGAAATGAAGGCTAGTTTGGAGCCAGAATGCAACTTCAGAGCTTTTTCGTCAATATCTTTATATGATTGTTTTCATTCTGTAAATATCGCGTTATAACCAGTAAACTAAGCCTCGAGTAACTTGTAAATTCAGACAAGTAGCCTCAAACTACAATATCTACAAAATCCAAAAGCTTGAAAAATTCAGTCAGGCAGCTCCGAGCGTTCCCTCCTTGCTGACTCCATCATCGTACACAAGAACTTGCTAGGGTCGCAACTGTAAGGATTTGAAAGAGCTGCGTGGGCTAAGAATGGAAGCTTTCTTAAAGACCTTCCGCTCAATCCCTGTGCAAGATGTACCAAAAATCGATTAACAGTCGAGTTAACCAAAGATTTGATTTAGCAAAGCATGGCTACGGTTTATTTTTCTCTACCTCACACTCTTCCGCAGTTTCAAGCAATTGTTTGCACAAAAGTGTTTGAGCCCCGCAAGTCTCCACATTCAATTTTTCTCTCATACTAGTATAGTTTGGAAGCATAAACTGATCACCAACCTACAAAATCTTTCATTTCATAAGCACAGCTGAATTTTATGAAGCTTGCCTAAAAGTACAAAAGGAAAATATAAAACTCGCATAATTTGTTACAGGACGAGATGGGTAGATTATACTTGAATGTTTGACAATATGCCTGTCCGTACAAGCTCCTCCAAGCAGCCCCTCAGAATTTCATAACGAGCTTGAAGGGTTGGAGGACCAACATATGCTTTTATATCAGCACGATCAATAAATGCAATGTCTACAACAAAATCCCAAGTCAAGAGGTCAGGCCAAAAGAGAGGAAATAAGTAATGACAGAAAATATCTTATGTCTTGAAGATTTGATTCCAGAAAGTACAAATGAGCATGTTACCAGATTTACACTTTCCACTATAAAAAACTAATAAGATGTTGCTCAATGTCCTAATGAAAAGTATGATTGCGACATTGACCAATATGACATTTTAGGATGCGAGCAAGAACAGCTCAAGCGTTCTGCAAAACTAGGTGAATACTAAATGATCTGCGACCTGCAAACTTTAAATAAATTTAAACTTGGCTTTAGTTGGAAATTAGTCTTAGACTTACCGATAGCGGCAGTAATATTGGAAGTTGTCAAAATTATCACATTTGGAGCTGACTTTAGCTTGTCAATCTGAGTCAGTAATGCGTTCACAACCTGAAATGCCAATTTTGAGATGCAATTAGATTAGTGTTGAGCTAGTTTGCATCTTGTTCAAAAACATCATTGCTGAATAAATGAACGATAATAAAGAGATCAGAAGGTATTTTGAATGGGAAATATGGAAGAAGACATTACTCGAATAGAATCTGAAGGTTCGGAACCGGACAGAGCAGCCTTTCGAGCAGCAGCAAGACTTTCAACTTCATCTGCAGAATTACCATGGGAATTTATCCAGAGGGAAGAAGGGGGCCAAAAGATGAATTTTAAGTTTAAAGGCTCTGTAAAGATTAAGCTCACCAATCAAAACAAATACCAGATTGTTTTCTTCCTCAACCATTTCTTGAATTTTCTGGAAAAGCTTAGCAACCTAAAATAGGAAAATATGAGGGACATGGAATAAGACCAGAGAATAAGATGGCTTGTTACCTAGCACTAGCAGAACTCGCAAAAATTTGGACGACGGTTTCCAAGAGAATATATTGAAGGTAGATATAACAGAATCCATAAGCTAAAAACACTTTAATCACAACATCATAGAGCATAACCATGAAATTCTGAACCCTTCTCTTTTCTAGGAGATGACCTTTATTACGGAACCAAGCTCGTGCTAGCTCAAAATCAGTTAAAGTTGCACAATTTTGTAAATTCACAGTCAAATAAACACAAGGTTGATCAGTAAGTAATATAGACCAAAAAATATCCTTCTAAGAGTTCCAGTAATGACTATACCAGCTTGCCACTCTCCGAAAACCATTTGCTGAATAAAGAATGAGCATTAACTTCAATCAATTGGCACTGTGGGTATCTGTAAACAACATAGTAACTTGTAAAGATGGTGAATGCTGGTTCATTCAGAGGGACTCAACTCAATTTACAACAACAAACCTAGAATTAAATCGAATAGATAGCTTCTGAGCCAGCGCCTTACACAAAGAAGTTTTCCCAGTCCCAGGAGGTCCATGTAAAAGAACGACACTGCAAAAATTTGAAATAAAGAACTAAGACAAATACTAAAATATTATTTAAGTTGTAAGAGATTGGAATATCCATATGTGAGCATTAGTAAAATCAACAAACTATTCCTTACCGATTCCATGAAACAAGAAAAGGATTAACACCCTTTTCAGTGAAGAGCAATGCAGTTGCGGCATATCGGAGCAACCTTTTCTTAAGACCAGGTTCATAAATTAAGCTGCAAAACCAATTGGAAATATGATTATCTTAATGATTTTTTAACTATTATGGGTAAAATAGAAGTTGAAAACAAACCTTTCCCACATCCCATCAAAATCCTTTGCTGGAAGAGTCCATTCGCTAAAGCTGGAAAGTTGTCCATCCCCGCTTAATTCTTCACATGGTCCCTCCTCACTAAGCTGAAAAAACAAGTATTATCGAACTAAAATTTGAAAAGATGAAAGCTTAGGGAGAAATGAAATTTTACTGCTTACTTTTAGTTGGCGCAACAAATATATTCATCTCAGATTTCTGCTTAATCAAGTCATATAAAAAATAATGATAAAAAAAAAAACTATTTATTTCAAACAAAGGGATCTAAAATAAGAGATTTGATTTTTTTTTTTCTGGTCAAAATAGAGAGACAAATCGCCTTCAGTTCTGATTCCCGGTAGAATTATGAATTCTATGAAGCAAAAAATTTCGGAAAATACTTCTCACATTCGGTAGAATCTGAACGCAAATTTACCTGAAATACATGAACAGCAGGCTTGACTTGCCAGAACAAAAGAATATCATGGTTCTGCACCCATTCCTCTAAGAACGTAAACAGTTGAATTATCAGAACCGAGATGATTAGTAAGAAAGCTAAACCCTTCGAGATAATGTCCATGAATCTTACTAGAAAACTTTTGTATTTTGAAATAAAGAGAACTCAAAAACTAGCATTTTCAAATAAAGCTAATTAAAGTTCCAACTTTCACTTCATCTACCGAATCATATACTTACAAAAAAAAAAAAAAGAAAAGTATAAAACATTTAAAAAATACATATACAAAGAAACCACACCTGTGTCACAAATGTTGATATTTTGAACATTTTCTGCAAGTAACACATCATCAATAGGCACCGGAATTGGCCCATCCACATAGCTTAAACTCCTCTTCTCAAGCATTCTAACCAATCCCACCAAAAAAAAAATTCA
This sequence comes from Boehmeria nivea var. tenacissima, assembly GCA_018132145.1. NCBI lineage: Eukaryota > Viridiplantae > Streptophyta > Magnoliopsida > Rosales > Urticaceae > Boehmeria > Boehmeria nivea. The sequence goes on from CM030882.1 coordinate 10,199,739, forward strand.
AATTGAGAAATGAAACATCAATATTCATAAATTTTCACTCTTTCAAACAATCCAAGCACTCAATTTAATAAACACATTGGACGCAACACTCAATTTCAATCAAAATTTCCAAACCAAACCAAAAAAAAATCGCAAAGTTTACGGTTTTCAATCACATACTTCTCCACGGCCGAACGGACATCGTCGATCCGAGCTGTGCTAGAGGGTTTCAGGCAAACTTCAACTGGAAAATTGAAAATCCCAAAAAAAAAAAAAAAAAAAAACCTTAACTAAGTTTTCATTTTTTACATATATATAAAACAAATCGCTATCAAATTGAGACGTTAACACTGAAAAATTACCTGAAACGAGAAATTGGTCTTCGCGAAGAGGAAGAGAAGGAGGTGGTTCGTGAACGACGCCGTTTTGGTCGGACATTTGGGCGTCTTGTTGGTTCTGCACAGAGATTTCCATCGGAGCGTTCATTTTCCGATCTGATCGATTCGGGAGGTGTATGGATTACTGGGTGGAGCGCATCGCAGAGGATAGAGCGAAAAACCAAAACCCTAGCCCACGAATCGCTAAGGCAAGACGACGATAGAGACGGAGAGAGTTTGGGGTTTGCTTTGAAAATGGGCGGGAAAATAATATATCATTGTTTATAAATTAAACTATTCTCTATAGTGACATGACAATTTGTTACTTTGTACCTATTTCACGCGCTTTTAGCATGTGCTCACGTGCCTGTTTGATATTAGGAACATTTTTTTTTTTACATCAATATTAGGAACATTTTTACAAATAATTTAGGGGGATTTTGAGGAATGACTCTTTTTTGACACAATGGTAATTTATATTTTATGTTTGTCTCTTTTTAAAAAGAAAAATAATAATTTATACTTTATATGTGTTGCATTTTTAATTTATGTTTTAAAATTTACACTACAAACATAGAATAGTGAAAACAAATGAATCACACCACTTAAGACATGAATGATTAAGTGGCACTAAGACTAGGGCCGGCAATCTGGGTCTAGACACGAGACACGACACGAACACGACACGATTTAAGCGGGTTTGGGTCCTCCCTTAATGGGTCTGGGTCTAACCGGGTCGGACACGATTAACACGATTAAATAACGGGTGAACACGGCACGAACCCGCAAACACGATTAGACCCAATTAGACACGATTAATAACTAGGTCTTAAATGGGTAGACACGATTACGACCCAATAAGACCCGATAAGACATGTTTACTAAACGGGTCTTAATGGGTAGACACAATTACGGCACGTTTAATACCCATATATATATTTTAAATTTTTATCATATTTCTTAACTATTTTGTTTTTTTTCTTTTTCTCTTTTATTTTTTTGATTTCAATTTCGAGCGCCCGTTTTCTTTTGTATTTGCCCCTTTTCTTTTGCATTTTATTTATCTAATTATCTTGTTGTTGTTGTAACATAGGTTTGATTATGTTTTCGTTTGATGGATTGTTATGACTTAGGTTTGATTATTGATTTCTTTGATGGATTGTTGTGACTTTGGTTTGATTATGTTTTGTTTGATGGATTGTATGGATTGTTTTATACTTTATGATTTTACTTGATGGATTGTTAGTTATTTATTTATTTATGTTTAAGGAATTAACTTATGGCTATGTTTAATATTGATAGACTATAATTATGTTTTGGTGTATTAATCACTTAATTTTTAATTGTTTTTTTATAGTTAATTCATTTTGGGATAAATGGGTCTTAATGGGTTCAAGACCCGTTTAAACCCATTTAAAAATAGGTTGTGACCCATTTGGACCCATTTAACTAAATGGGTTCGTGGGTCTGCACGACCCATTAAGACACGATTAGACACGAATAGTAACCGTGTCTTAATAGGTCGTGTCTGGGTCTGTTAAAAAATAAATGGGTCGTGTCTGGGTCTTCATTCTAGACACGATTAATAAATGGGTCGTGTCTGGGTCTAGTCAAAATTACGTGGACACGAATAGGACACGACACGAACACGACCCACGACACGAATTGCCACCCCTAACTAAGACGGCCTTATTTTGCAATTCCCCCACCAATAATATATGAAGTTTGGGCCTCAATTTGACGTTTGAAGTATAAAACGTTGCATACGTAATTTATGGTATTTGAAAAGTTATTACAAATGGCCCCTTTCGTTTATTTAGAGCAAATCGTACGTGTTACTAATTAAACTTATTTTTTGTTTGAATTTAAATGCAAAACTAATGCCCTAACCTACCTAAAACTAGTCCCCAAAAAACAACACGGCGTAAGAAACTTTAAATTTGGGGCTTTATCCTTATTGTAATTAGTTGTGATTATTTCGTTATTATCCTTATTTTAATTAGTTGTAATTATTTTTCCTCAACAAATCTATGCCTTGCCCTCATGCTTTTCTTTCCTTCATATAAAAACGTTGTGTCCAATACTTCGAGCATTGCTTCACTGATGCTTTTGTTCCTCATCTCATAATCTCTATGCAATCTCTACTTCTTCATGCGCATACGTACTTGGTGTTCTTCTTCCTATTTGTTCCAAGATTATTGGATTCTCGATTCGGAGATCATGTGGCAGGGGCATATTAGAGAATGTTGTATATAATTAGAATATGGAGTTTGAATTATAATCAATATTAGACAATATTATGTAATTAAGAATAGTTGACTTTTGTATTTTAATTACTTGGAGATTATCGAGATTAAGATTCCGAAACTTGTATAGTTTATGTATGCCTCATTTGTATAAAAAATTAGTTATTTTAAAGGTAAAATTTGAAGTGTTTAACTCTAAAATGTCAAAATTAAAGATTATGATATGTTACGGTTAAATCTTTAATTTCATGAAATTAGGGCTAATTCTTAAAAAATTAGCTAAAAGTTTGATTAAATCCTTAAAACTCTCTTTGTATAAATATACTTCTTATGTGAATGTAAAGGATGAAAACCATGGTTTATTCTATTATTTCTATACAAATTACTTCGTTCTTTAAATTGGTATAAGAACTCTAAATAGGATGGTTTATGAGTAGGTAAAATCTCATTTACTTTTTAGAAAATTATAATTCGATACATTTTGCTATTTGGTTTTTACATGGAAGAAGATAAATTGATTTACATCAGACTTTTGGTATAAAATGAAATTTCAAATAAATGGACTAGAGTTGTTAAATTTATATGCGGTGTGAAAGCGTATCAAAGTATGTATAGCACATCAAAAATAGTGAGCAGCCACATGAAAGTTTTTATTTAGTGATATTACTTGGGTTGTGAAATGAACTTTTTGTCAAATACAAATTTTTGTGTCGTGCGACGAAATAATTTAATTTTGTGAAAAAAAAAACATAAAATCAATGGGAACTTTTTTTTTTTTTCCTTCATCCACTCAAGAGTTAAATTGATAAAGGATTGGATGAACAAACAAAACAGACAAATTAAATCCAGCCCCACAAACATAAATATCTACCATATCCATACAAAAAGATACTCATAGGTAGGTTTTCATGACATTCTTGGGAAAAGAGGAGCAAAAGATTTTGTCCATTTTTGCCATGACTTACAACTAGTAAACCAAAAAGCCATGCAACAACAACAATAACAACTTATCTTTCTCATATCCTCATGATAACACCAAAATGTGAGGCTCTAGTTCTCTCATGGCCCATACAGAGAGACCAAAAAAAAAAAATCCCTTTTTAGATTAGAGAGAACAAAAGAAGAAGACCAACAACAAAAATACTTTTGGTCATGAAGAAGAACAAGCCAGAGGTTGTTGAAGACCAAGACCTTGTTGATAAGAGAGGGCTTGAGATTGTCAAGGCCGTGGCACAAGCTTGGTACAGCCACTCTGAGTGCTCGAGGCCAACGAATGAGTTTGATGCCCGGAAGAGGAACTTCAGAGGCAACCCGACAAGGTTCAAGCTCGAGGCAACACGCGACAAGTTGCGCTTATCAACGAGGAAAAGCGGCTTCGCGAATCCAAGTTGGGATTTTGGTCAGTCTCTATGGGACTCTTACGAGATTGTGGCTGTGTCAAAGAGATTAGAGACTGGGATGGTGTTAGATAGCTCTTTCTCCGAGACGAGTGATGGTTCTACTAGAGTTCATAAGCCGCGGAAAGAGAGCAAGAATAGTCTTAGGAGTTTGTTTAGCCAAATGTCTTCAAGGAGATTTGATGAGGCTAAAATTCCAAGAGATAGTGATTTGTGATAGGTTCTTCTATTGTTTCCCTTTTGGATTTGTTGGTATTGTTATCAACAAAGTTTTGTTCCATTGTTTCAAAAAGGGTAGAGAAGAGAAAGGCAAATTACTTGTATGCACATAATATTTTGGAACTAGTGAGTACAGAAAGAGAAGGTTAAGGTAAAAGTATGAGGTCTTTTTGTTCTCTTGTGAGGTAAAGTAATTCTGTTTCTGTTCTGATTAAATTTAAACTTCTTTGTTGGGCATTCAGTTAATGGACAAGCATATTAGTACTTTCCCATGAAGTGGAAGTGGAGAAAGAAACAATGACAGAAATCTAGCAGCTATGCCTTCATGTCTCTAGAAATATTGGCTACTAAAATGTTCACTAATATTCATTTTTTACGTCTTCAAAACTATTAGTTGTTTTGACAATAACTATTCTCTTTGCCATATCAATATTTGCCCAAAAAAAAAAAAAACACTCGGGTTCTTCAAGCAATGTTTTGCAGAATGAAAACGTTTCGTAATCGTATCTGCTTCACCATCTTTCAACATTATTGAACAAATGAGAGGACTAAGGAAATTACGTTGTACTCAAAAGCTGGATTTTCTTCTTCTTTTTACCATATGATTCTACTTATGTCACACAATATAGTTCACCTCTAGGCTCTATGTAGTAATTTAGCAAAAGGGTATGTGGATCCTTGTGCAATAATTTTGTATCATGAAAAGCCCATCTTATTCCATTATGAATTATTGCAGGCTGGTTCTGGACCCTTGTGATAGCCTGCAATGAGCTTGTTCAAGTTCTGTGTAACACATGATATTGATATGGGAATTTTGTATCTGTAACATTATTGGTACCATCTAATGTTCCTTTCATGTATATATATCAGGATAAATAGTGTGTCACACTCTTCTCAAATTAACCCTCTTGTCTATATCCATCTCTGCTTTAAACTTGGTGCCTGAGGGACCCATTTCCGAACTTGTGAAGACAAATGAGATTGTTCTCACAATTGGAAGCTAAGGATTGTAAAAATCAATTGTTAATGCACATGATTTTCTACTCTGTCCATGCAAATCCCTAAAAAGCTTATCAGTAGCAATATATTTATACAATTTTGTGGCATAAAACATAGCTTTAAAAATTTATAATGGTATATATCTAAGAACAAAACGGACATACATTTCATGGATATAAATCTTCTACCATCTTCTTTGCAAAAAAAAAAAAAAAAAAAAAAAAAAACACAATACCATCTTCTTTATATCACTATAACAATAATGCATTTTTAAATAGGGTAATTGGCACCTATGGTCCCTGTAATTTTGGACTTTCTATACTTTGGTCCTTAAACTATTTTATAGGCACATACAGTCCCTAAATTTTTTACTTTTGGCAACTTTAGTCCTTATTCAGCAATTATAATTAAATTACTATCAAAATTACACATATATCACTTGCATTAGTTTCTAATTACATGAAAAATATGTCATATGAGTCAAAATTCTATAATTATTTTTATTTAATTGGAGAATACATTTCAAAAAATTTAGAAAATTTTCATGCAAGTAAATTTTGACCTATCCAATTTTATATGTAATCAGAACCAAATTCAAGTGATATATATGATTAGTTTTGATAGTAATTTAATTAAAATTGATGAATAGGGACTAACTTGCCAAAAAATAAAAAATATGGACCATAAGTGCCTATAAAAACAGCTTAAAGACTAAAGTACATAAAGTTCAAAAACATAGGGGCCATAGGTGCCAAATACCGTTTAAAATATTACTCATAACAACCTATAAACTACCATATAGAAGCAGTGAAACCATGCACTCTTGTTTTAGTAGACACTAATTATATAAGCAACACCCTTGCAGATCAAAAATCCTGGGGCTTATTTGCTTGCAGCACTGACATGATCACACTCGAAAAACTCCGCTTTCACCACGATCAGCGGGTGCTCACGCTTCCCGTGGCCCTTGCTGCGAAGAGCCTCCTTCTCCTCCTCGACCTTCGCACTCCTGAAGAACATTGGAGCGCTGCCATAGCAAGGCACGTCGCTGGTGAGGACGCTCGGCGCCCTCACCAGCCTCATCATGTGGTCGTGGTATTCGCTCGACCACATGATTCCCCTGCCATTGCTTTGCTCATTGCCATGTTTTTGTACGTTTAAGTCCTAAGAGAAGTTTCCAATTTATAGACATGAGATGAGTCCATTTTTACTTTTATTTATTTATTTATTTATTTTTGTTTGGAAGTGATGTGTATTGCAATTTGCATCTGATTCTTCGTCTTTGATCTGTCTGTTTTGGACAATGAATTTCAAATCCGTGAAAAGAATAATATATTTTCCAATAATAGAAAAAGATATTGGAATTGGAAATGGAAAGTCCTTTCTGAGGTCTAATTTGTAGACATGAGATGAGTTCTTTATTATTATTAGGGTGAGTTGCAAAAAGAGGTCAAAATTAAATGTTTGTTTTAAATGATAGCCTATGTTTCAAAAAATTAAAAAAAATAGCCATGTTATGAATTGTATAACAAAAAAATGTCATACAAAATATAACAGATCTATAAATATTTGCTAGATATTATTTAACACTTCAAAAAATAATGAGTAAAACTTGAAGTGTTACAAAATATCTTACAAATATTGAAAGATATGTTATATTTTGTGTGACACTTTTCTGTTATACAATTCGTAACATGGCTATTTTTTTAATTTTTTCAAATATAGGCTGAATTTTAAAAACAAAATTTTTTTTTGGCTATTTCCTATGATTTCTCGATTATTATTATTATTTTTAATTTTATTTTTTTGTTTGGAAGTGATGTGTATTGCATCTGATTGTTCATCTTTGATCTGTCTGTTTTGGACAATGAATTTCAAATCCGTGAAAAGAATAATATGTTTTCCAAAAAGAGAAAAAGATATTGGAATGGAAATTCCTTTCTGAGGTCACACGTGAAAAAATTCAAGTAAAGAGTTTGGGATCAGTCTCTTCTGGACAAGGAATCCAATGCTATATATGGCTTTTCTCCGATGCTAAATGTTGTGTTGGAATTAATTGCTTTTGTGTTTGTAACGTTTTAAGGAAAATTGAATCTTCTTAACATATGGTAAGAAAAAAGTAGACCCACTGCAGGAATTATAGGCGTTTCTCATGTATCAAAATAAAGTGACGATCTTATTAAAAAAAAAAAATTACAAATTGATGTACTAAAAAAAGCTAATAGAATATGCCACAATGTTATTATTATTCCTTTTTTATTATACGTGGTTTATTTAGAGTTAGGGGGCTTTATAATGTAGCAGTAGTTTATATATGTTTCTTTTCTTAGCATCATTTTTTTTTTTATTATTTTTGACTCGGCAATTGCTATACATATCCTTGGAAATCTTTTAAACGCTCATGATAAAAATTAGAAACCATAAACACTGCTGAGGCCTAAATTAAAGGATTAGTAATAGTGATTAGTCAAAAAGGAGACGGAGGATTTAGATTTCTGTAAGCTTGGTTTTATATCACTTTTGTTATTGACATGAAAGCGAAATGTCTGCGAAGAGATTGTTAGTCCATACAGACCAAAGAGAGTTTCGTTTCTCGGAGTGACATGGTGTATCATTGTTAGAGGTCTTTAAACACTAGAACTTATGATGAGCTAGGGAAAATAATAATTCAAAATGAGCAATGACTTGACAAATGGTTGTTTATTTTATGCTTTATTTTTCTTTCCTTCATGATGTTCATAGTATTGCAAAAAAAAAATAGACATTCTAGGTATCACTTAAATAATTTATGTTCTAATAGTGTGCTCTACTAATTATTACTTTATATTTTTAGTGTAAAAATAAAGATATAAATTATAAGTGTAACACAAAAAGGGGACATTTGTCAAAATCTCAAACAAAAAAAAAAAAAAACACTTTGGAATTTTGCAACTCAAATGCCGAGCTGACAAGCCGAAAATAGGCCAAGGCCAAAATTCACCGTTCTGTAAAAGCTAGTAAAGTAACTTATAATATAGCGTTATTGGTAGTTGGTACAACAATATGACATGTCTATTACACTAAAAGATAAAAACAATATCGTTCTATGGTTGGGAATTTCGTATAATAATGTGCGTTTCCTAAATTCAGATTACTACGGATTACTCACCATTGAGTGCTAATACAAATGTGATCAATTCCAAGACAAACCTTAAAACTATATAATACCATTTAGGTATGTTCTTTGACTTTTGATCCCTACTATAGAATTCTCCGAGAACAATGGAATAAGAGAAGTAATGACTTAGTGGCTTTGAAGAAAAAAAGAAAAAGTATGCCATCAGGAACATGATTTAATTTTTTGCTTTCAAATGATGCTCCTTAATTGCAATTAAAAAAAAAAAAAAAAAAGAAAGAGCCCATTAGCAATATGGCTTGATAAAATAACATTTTTAAGGAAATGACCCAACCATGCAAAAATTAAGCTATTAGCCATCAGACACATTCACAAACAATATCCGGATTGCTCAAAATACCCATGTTCGTCTAAACTTTGTAACAATTTGTAACAAATATTGTTACGGATTGTAACAATATTTATTACGACATGTAACAAATGTTGATACAAAGCATAACATACAAAAATTAGATTTTTGCTATATATATGTATCAAATTTTTTCTGTAACGGTCTATATCAAAAGTTGTTACCTATTGTAACAAAAATTGTTACCGTCCTTAACATTTGTTACCTTCCGCAACAAAAGATAAAACAGTCAACACATAATGTCTAAAAAAATAACAAAAAAGAAAAATAGCTAATAACTTAATTATGACAAACTCAGGTCAATCCTTTAAAACTAAGGCTAAAAACAAACCATTTAGCCAAAAATCTCAAAAAATAATAATAATAATAATAATAACCTACTTTAACTGCTTGCAATGAGCTTGTTCAAGTCCTGTGTAAGTAACACATGATATTGATATGAGAATTTTGCATCTGTAACATTATTGGTACCACCTAATATTCCTTTCATCTTTATATATATATATATATATATATATATATCAAGATAAATAGTGTGTCACACTCTCTCAAATTAGAGAATTGCTACAGTCATACGCGTTTGACGAATCGTAGTCGGTTATCACCGTGGGTCTCACGTGAGACTTAACGTGGGCCCCACGGTGATGAATGGTCATGATTGGTCAGACGTGCCACACGCGTGACGCGTCTGACCGCAGCGCTCCTCCTCGAATTCACCTTCTAGTCTATATCCATCTCAGAATCTTTAAACTTGGTGCCTGAGGACCATTTCTGTACTTGTAAAGACAGACAAAAGAGATTGTTCTCACAATTGAAAGCTTCTTAGATTGTAAAAATCAATTTGATAAACTCATTTAACTTTCTACTCTGTCCATGCAAATCCCTAATAAGCTTATCAGTGGCAATATATATATACATTTTTTGTGGCATAAAACATAGCTTTAGAAATTATAACGGTATATATCAAAGAACAAAACGGGCATACATGACTAATTAATTTCATAGATATAAACCTTCTACAATCTTCTTTATTTAACTCTAATGCATATTTAAATATTACTCATAATAACCTATAAACTGCCATATAGAAGCAGTGAAACCATACACTTTTATTTTGTAGATACTAATTATAAGCAACACCTTAAGCCTCAAGCAACCTCACAAACTAAGCTCAATTCAAATTGAAGGTCTTTGGCTTGCAGATCAAAAATCGCGGTGCCTCGGTGGGGCATATCTGCTTGCAGCACTGACACGATCACACTCGAAAAACTCCACTTTCACCTCGATCAGCGGGTGCTCGTGCTTCTCGTGGCCCTTGCTGCGAAGAGCCTCCTTCTCCTCCTCGGCCTCACGAGCAGTGGCGGCCTTCGCGCTTCTGCAGAACATTGGTACGCTGCCATAGCGAGGCACGTCGCTGGTGAGGACGCTCGGCGTCCTCACCAGCCTCATGATGTGGTCGTGGTATTCGCTCGACGACATGTTTCCCCGGCCATTGCTCTGCTCATTGCCTCTAGCCATTGCCATGTTTTTGTACTTTAAAAAGTCCCAAGAGAAGTTGCCAATTTATAGACATGAGACGGGTCTTTTTTAATTTTTATTTTTGTTTGGAAGTGATGTGTATTGCATCTGATTCTTCATCTTTGATCTGTCTGTTTTAGACATTAATGAAATATAAATATGTGAAAAGAACAATATTTTTCCAAAAAAAAAAACAGGAAAGATGTTGGAAGTTCCTTTGTGAGGTCACACGTGAACAAATTCAAGTAAAGAGTTTGGAATCAGTCTCCTCTTCTAGACAAGGAATCCAAAGCTATTGCTTTTCTCTTTTGCTAAAATGTTGTGTTGGATAGAATTAATTGCTTGTGTTGTAACGTATTAAGGAAAATTGAATCTTTTTAACATATGGAAAGAAAAAAGTAGATCCATTGCAGTAATTCTCATGAAGCAAAATAAAGTGATCATGTTAAAAAAAAAAAATTTGAAATACTAAACAGAAGGTTAAAATAGAATATGCCACCATGTTATTATTGTTTTATGTTTATTGTACATGGTTTAGTTAGAATTAGGGGGATTTACAATGTAGTAGTAGTTTATATAGTTTATGTTCTTATGATCTTTTTTTTTTTTGGGGCATTCTAAAACAGTATTTGGTAATTGTTATACATATCCTTGGAGATCGTTTAAACGCTCATGATAAAACACAGAAACCATAAACACTGCTGAGGCCTAAAGGATTAGTAATATTTATACTAATCCTTCCTTGAAAAATTATGATTTAGAGTTAAAAAAAGAGATTATTAGTACGTGCATATTAGCAAATGGATTATAAATGAACAAGGAGACGGAGGATCTAGATTTCTGTAAGCATGGTTTTTTTATCACTTTTGTAATTGGCATGAAACCGAAATGTCTGCGAGAAGATTGTTTCTTTTCGGTTTAGCCAAGCGAACCAACATAGAGAAGCACTTGATCTGCTTAAAGAAATGCAAAAGGCCAATTTGAACCCTCAATTAGTGTATCATTGTTAGAGGTCTTTGAACACTAGAAAATCTATCAGCTCGGCAAAATTATGATTCAAAATGAGCAATGACTTAACACATGGTTGTTTATTTATGCTTTACTTTTCTTTTTTTCACGTTCATAGCATTGCCAAAAAAAAAGACATTCTAAGTGTCAATTAATAATTTATGCCACAAGTGATTTACTCTATTAATTCATACTCTATGATCGTAATGTAAAAATAAAAGTGGAAATTATAATTAAGTGTGATATAAAAAATAAAATAAAATAAAATAAAAATGTATCAGAAAAGGGCATTAGTCAAAATCTCCCAAGGAAGAAACACTTTCTGGAATTTTGCAACTCAAATGCCAAGCCAGCAAGCAGAAAATAGGCCAAGGCCAAAATTCACCGGAATGTAAAAGCTAGTAAATCTAACTTCATCTGAAGCTTTATTGGGACAATTAAGCAACATGACATGCCTATTCGTTCTATGGTAGGGAATTTCGTAAAATATTGTGTGTTTACGGATTAATCACAATTGAGTGTATACAAATATGATCGATTCCGATACAAACATAACAGTTTAAAACTATATAAAACCATTTAGTTATGTTCTTTGAATTATGATCCTACTATAGAGTATAAAGTTCTCTAAGAACAATGGACTAAGAGAAGTAATGACTTAGTGGCTTTGAAGAAAAAGAAAAAAGAAAAAAAAAAAGTGTGTGCATTAGGAACATGATTTAATTTTTTATTTCAAAGAATATTCCTCAATCTGCAATTTACAAGCAAAGATGAAAAAGAACCCTTACTATAAACTATCACTTACTAGAAGTTAAAAGATTTTTTTTTTTTTTTTGGGCCTAATCTAAAAGAGGTAAGCTTGTACAAAGCTGAATCAAGCGGCAAAGGACTCATAATTTAACTTTCAATTAAAGTTTGATTTAACTTTTAAACATTTACCATGTTATCTGAAATGTACTCAATGAGACTACATGCTATGATTTTATTAACATTCCCTTCAGCCATTATTGCTGAAAGGCAGGACTTAAGTTGATAATTTTCCCTTAAACTATTTAGGAAGGTTAATAACAATAGTTGAAGCAGAAGAAAAACCCTTTTGGCTTCTCTTCCATATTTGCTTTAGGAGTCTCTCCCACATCGTCACAAACCGCCATCAATGAGCTTGTACCGGGAGACTCCGGCGCCAAGATGGTGTTCTGAGAAGTGAAAATCCGAGAAGGAATTGCAAGTTCGGGAGGAGAGATGGTGTAGAGGTAACTGAGTAGCATCTGGATAATTTGGCTGAAATTAGGCCTCGCGTTCGGGTCCTCTTGCCAGCAAGAAGTTAGTATGGTGGCCAATTCTTCAGGAAGATCCTCGGCACTTGGCCTCACATTCTGCAGTGACAAAGTAACCGTTAAAAATCTAAGAAAATCGACAAACGAAAGACTAAAAAAAATGTGCGATTAAGAGAGAAACAACATGGTTACTTTGAAGGCCGCCGCATACGCCGCCTGGAGATTCGACATGCCTTCAAAGGGCAATTTGTTGTGCAAAAGCTCCCACAAAACGATTGCGAAACTATAGGCATCAACTTTGTGGTTGTAATGCTTCTTCTCTCCTTGCCTTAATGTAACAGTACTATACAACTGCCCTCCAAAAAAACAAAAAAACAAAATTAACAAAGGATTGTGATTCGAGAGACATCAATCATGCCTTACTCTAAGGAAGTTACCTCTGGAGCCATCCAACGATACGTCCCTGTTTCCGCGGTCATCATCTCCGTCAGCGACTCTTCTCTTGCTAAACCAAAATCTGCTAGTTTAACTGTTTTGTTATCTGCAGTCATGAGCAAGTTCTCTGCACCCAAAAACACCAAACCAGCTATAAAGCAAACTATAAAGTCATCTCTATTTGATATTTGCAGTGCCTATTTTCTAAGCAATTTGAAATGATAACTATATCAGTAAATAGGCGTTTATCAGAGAGCAAATTGCAAACATTAGTAAGATATTTTCTTATCAATGATAATGCCTAGATAAGTAATCAAAACAATAACACTAACTTTTTTAATTCCCTTATCACTCTCTCAAAAGACTATGTGAAGAACAGCGAAACACACACACATTGATATGGTTTAAAAACGGTGAAGAGATGAGATTACCAGGCTTGAGATCACGGTGTATGATTCCATGAGAGTGAAGACATTCCATTGCACGAGCAATATCAAGTGCAAAGCCAACTGCTACACGAGTTTCCAAACACCTTGGCCTCATATTCAACAAGTATTTACGCAATGTGCCACCCAATAAAAGCTCAGTGACTATTACCATTACCGGCTCTTTGCAGGCACCAATGAACTGTTAACACACAAGGTTTCTGTATTAATTATCTGATATTGACAAACAACAATATGATATTTATTGCACCAGGGAAAACATAAAAACCCCACTTATGTTCTGTTTTTCCCTTTTTTTTTCCATCATCTTCTTCAACTGAAAAAAATAATAATAAAAAAATTCACCTTGACTAAGTTTTTGTGTTGAACTCTTGACAACATTGCAACTTCTCTTGCAAACCGGCCTTCTCTCTTGGTGATCTCCTCTGGAGTATCTCCTTTGTGAAGTATCTTGATAGCAACAGTTTGGTTTTTGTATCTAAATTGGGCAACCAAGCAAAGCCAAGAGTAAAGGAGTGAGCTTTATAAGACTAATGCAGATAAAAACATGGAATTGGCAACCTTTCTCAAAAATGTCCTAGTAAACCAAACTAGCTTCAGTCTGATTTTTTGTATCTGAATTGGGTAACCAAAACTAAAGGAGTGAGCTTTATTAGAGTAATCCAGATAGCAACATGAAATTGGCAACATTTTTCGGAAATGTCCTTGGACAAGTGCAATTTGAACAAGTGCTCGAAGCAAAGAAAAAACCCAAAACAAAAAATTGCAAACCAAGAACTTATAGGAATGACAACTTATCACAAGAGTTATAAATCTACATGAGAAGTGAGAATTGAAAGAAAATGACAGAGACCCAGATCAGAAAAATCTATGTATATCAGAAGTTCATAACTTACTTTCCCTCATAGACTTTAGCATGAGCACCTTCTCCAATCCTTGGCCCCACAAAGAGGTGCTTTGGGTCAATAAGCCATTTTGCATCCAATCTGAACTCATCAGAGTAAAACCTACTCCCAGATTCCATTTTTTCCTCTCTCTAAAGCAGTGAGCTTGTTTATGAGCTATATATTCAAGCACATATTTTTTCTTTTTGTTTGGTTTTTATAGAGGAATCAGAATTCAGACATTAGACACCAAAAGAAGAGAGGCATTGAAACGCTCATTGACAAGAGAGGAATAAGTGGATAAGCTGACACGAAATGAGAGAAGAAGTACAACAAGACGTGGTCTGAAGTGACCACATCTCTTAAGAATGTAAAGCCCAGAGATCAAAGGCTTCACAGGTGGATGATGATGCCATATTACATGTCCTTTTGAGGAGAGGCAAAACCATGAAAAACCACATGTTTCAACCACAGAGAGAGAGAGAGAGAGAGAGAGATTGTGACACCAAACTCAAAAACAAAAAGCTCAAAGCCCAAAGAGATACCTTGAATCAGGGTTTTTTTATTTATTTTTTTTATGGGGAAATGAACAAAAGGATCCCCTGAAATGGAAACAAAACGCAAGAGAAAAAGAAGAGCTAAAAAACAAGGAAATGCTAGTTTATTGAAATTCTATTTGACCCTTTGTAGAGCTTATATAATGGGATGATTGATGGGGGTTTTTGGAGTTTAATACAATAATCTAAGTGGGTTCAGAGCTCTCTCACTCTTGATCTGCAGAGAGAGAGAGAAAGAGAGAGAAAATAGATTTATGAATAATGTAATAAAGTCTCAAGAAGCCATAAACTACTATAAAGGGCACATGAAAACTGATCTTATCAACATGGGGACAAAAGCCACTGAATAAGAAATATGCTTGGACTAGTTTAGTTCCCCTAGTTCCTACTTCCTAACTCTATATACTTCTACTTTCAAATACTTGTGTTTCACTTCAAAAAAAGCTTATGCTTTTAGGCTTTGAGTTCAAGGCAAGAGCCAATGCCCATGATGATAATAAGTACAAGTTTCTACCAAGTTACCACAGTTTTTGGTACAATGGTATCCACTTGCCGTCTGTAAGAGAATAAATTAGCTCTGTTTACTGGTAAAAAAATAAAATAAAATTAAGAAATAACTTTCTAGACGTTAAAAACAAAAAACAAAAAACTTTTGCCGAAGGCATATGAAATTTACTTTTTGACAGCTGTAACCTGTAAATCTAATTTCTACACGGATCAAAGAAAAGGGGGTGGAAAAATTAGAGATCGATTCCTTGTAAAAAGTTTTTCATTTTATTTCACCAAATGGTCGCATTGAATTTTCTAGACATGATATCTATTATATTGATGAATATAGCATCAGCGACTTTAAACCAGATTGATAGCTTTGGAATATTCTGACATTATATTCCAAAAATAATATTCTCAATGCCAGTGATTATTAATATCTTAAATGGCATAATAGCCTCTCATCATCACATCAAATATCTAGTAAATGTAAAAGGAGACGACACAATATACAATTACAATTAACAAGCAATGTATCAAAGTCACCGCCACACTTAGATCCTTTGCAATCATATCATGTTTTAGTCTTCGAACCAAAAACAATACGCAATGAATGCTAACAGAAGATAAAATGATCAAAATATTGATTCGTTTAGTACTTTAATTCGAGTATTTCATTAATTATATGGACAGCAAGGCAAAGCTTGTAGGTGAGACCATTTGGAGATGAGACATGCAACAACCAACCACCAACAGAAACGACCAGTCACTGAAGAAGTAATTCATGCAAACAATTGCAAAAGCAAAATATCAAACACGCATTGTAAGACAACCCTCACAACAATTCCCCGCAACCCAACACACTGTAGGGCCTGAATTTGCTGTGAGTGGCTAAAAAATCAATCCACCACCAAAATATATACAAATATCTACCAGATTTCATAGGTTATAATAGCCAAAGTTCCAAATTTAAATACATTAGTAATATAGCATCATAGAGATAGCATAGCCATGCTCCAAATTTAAATACACTAGTATCACAGAGATATCATAGCCTTGGTCATGGGAGAAAACTCGGGAGAATCCAAGCACAAAAGAAACCCAAAGATGCTCATGACGAGTCCATGTCTGATTTTCCATGATTTATTTCTATAATATTGACATATATTTATAGGACTAACAAATAGACACGTACTATATATGGACTACTATGTGATAAAGATGAGGTTGAGTTCATCTATGCCTTCTCTCCATTAATAAGATCCATGACCACTCGCTTGATGCTCCCGTTGTTCTTTGCCAGCAGCTTTTTGTTCGTTTCAGTATCGCAGAAACCCTGCGGGAAAAGGCCATAAAAGATTTAGAGACTAATTCATGAAACGGAAACAATGCGGCAAATAAATTATGTGTCAGTCGTGCCTCCAGTGGAGAAAACTCACCATTTCCTCCAACTCCTCGAGCATAGGATCCCATTCAGAAACGCCACAGAGATCATCCACCGACTGCTCCAGATTGTACTCGTTCAGCCGCAGAATCTCCTTCTTCAAAGAAACCTGCTTAAAACCCATCTCTTCGAGTTCTTTGAGGAGGGCCTCCTCTTGAGCGTTTTTTCTGCTGGTTCCTTCAGAAGGTGATGCATCATAAAAAATAGGAGGGGCCGAAGATGTTGCATTAACGACCGAAGATGCAGGGTAGGTCACAGGAGCAGGAACAGGCACAGCCGGGGCTGACTCAGAGAAGAAATCGTCTGAGGGTTCCTCAGTCAGGTCAATAACGGGATACAATACAGACGATATGGCCTCAGTTGCAGGAGGGGTTGAGACACCATGGCCAACCAGCAAATTGTCATTAATAGGAAATTTCTGCTCCTGTTCGTTTTTTGGCTGCTGCTTGTACATGGGCTTTTCTGGTTCAGTGAACCAGTATTTGGAGGGCTTGGGTAAGTCGGAGTCCTTATTTGAATTATCTTTCACATCTACAACCTTAGGATCTTTGGTGCTGCTTTCAGGCTGATCCAAGTTAATTGGGAGGCCCAAGGGAAATGAATTCTTCAGAGCAGCATCAACCTGTGAAAATAAAAGTAAGAATTACTAAAGATTATTGCAAAGAACACGTATCAAAAGGGGCAAATTATGTGGTCAAGGAATACCTGAATGAGGACCCAAACACGTTGCCCAAATTTCTGACCAGAAGGGGAAGACATCCTCCAGTACGAGACGTATCGACCAGGATATTCAGGTGCAATGAAATCAACTGCAATGTCAAGCTCGCCATCCACCGCAACACCATTTGCAGGAATCTAGCATGGGTCGAGTACCAACAAAAAATCAACACACTGAAACTGGTTGACATGGATGATATTGCAGACGTAGTAGTGGAAAAATGCAACACAAAAAGAAACAAACAAGCAGAGCAAAAGATTTTCGAGGACACATTGCAGATCAAATCTTATTTACCTCCATCTCCACCGAAAGAGCCTGAGAAAATCTGTCTCCCCCAATCCACACAAGTTGGGTTCCTTGGGGCCACACCAAACCACCATTGTTCCGCATCCGCCATATCTTGATAAAGGGGGTAGATGGAGGCATCAAGGTATCATCATTCACGTTGACGTCCAAAATGAAGCGGCTGTCAAGCTTAGGTCGAGTACACTTACTCCCACAACCCATCATGACATGAGGTAAAACAGGAGGTACAGCCCCTTGATGCTGCCAAAAGTAAAGAAGGAAATGTAAGACAAAACATTGACTATATCTAATTACAATGGACGAGATCAAATGAATAAAGGATATACTATAAGTATGCACATACATGGTCATGCAACCCCTTGAATGACCGTGGATGGCGGAATGACATTGGACGGTCAATTCTTATGTAATCAGCCTCAGTGCCCATTTCTGAAAAGCAGATATTGCAAAGGTCATAGTTTTCCTTCCTGTACAAAATGAAGGTACATCACGTCAGTAGGGAACAACAGCAATAATGAACTGACATTTTAACGATAAAACCAAATATATGTAAGAAGATTCATACACTTTGGACTTGAACCGAGGCCCAGTAATGGGATGAACACCACAGCCATCACATCTAATACCTCTATGAAAGATGCCACCCATGGCTTCAGCGTGATGCCTTTTGAAAGGATGGAAAGGACGGAATGGAACAGAATTCTCACTCGTGCTGGTTAAAACAGGCAGTCCAAAAAAGGGACACTCATTAATTGGATTGTTATTATGACCATCAGGAGCCTGGGCAGGACCCAGCTTAACAGGCTTTGCAGGAATCTTAACAGGCTTTGCTGGAATAGAAGAACTCCCAGATGCTTCAGAGCCAACCAATCTACCTCTCTGAAGGTCACAGATCATTTTCATTTTCTCCATCATATTATCACCAGCACAAACAGTGACTGGTGCAAACTTCACATCCGCAGGCTCAGATGAATCGCAATCAGCAGGAGGTTTGTTAAGATCAACAGAAGGACGATGAGGCGTAACTGTTGCCCCCATACCTACACCAATATTTCCAGCACCCACCTCATTACTTTTGGGCACCCCCTGGTTGCTTTTGGAACTTTCTTCCACAGGGTTGGTCTGTTTCGGGAAGACTTGTTGCTTTCCATCACCACTTGAACCCGAAACAGCTGGAGCATTGGGGTTCTCAGAAGCCTTATCACAGGCACTTGTCTCTCTGCCAGACTCAGACTGGAAATCTGGACTGGTAGTGTAAATCCCCATCTTTGTGAAGGCCTCAATGAGATCGGCAACAATAGGACTCGAAGAAGCAGCTTTCGAAGTCATGTCAGCAGATAACTTTAAGAGTGGTGCTCGAAATGCTTCAGGCAGAGCTTGCAAAACATCAGCTGCAGCGCGGTTAATATTGGGTACAGCAACCCGTTCTCGAGGGGATCTCAAGGGAGTGGAGCTTCCACTCGATCTGGCATAGGACCTTCCACCTTGGGCGTTGTTCAACTGCACATCAATCCTGAGGAATTTCAGCTGCTGCCTCACCACATCACGTAGATCATCGTCATCGACTAGTGCCACTACATCACCATCTTCGTCAATATAGGTCAGAGTAATATTAGCATCAGGGTCAAGACTAAACAGACTTGAAACTTTCGCCTTCAAGCCAACCATGTCAAGATCCAGCTGATCATTTTCATTAACATTGGCATTGAAGCGCCGAAGCATATCCCCATACTTAACCTGTAAAGTATAATCCAAGAACAGAATTCAGAAAGAAAATCTTATAGTGCCTCTATGATCACATCAAACTGATCTATAAGGAGCCGTCAACGGTTCAAGATGGAACGACGCCATACACACGCAAAAAAATATTAGGCTTTTAAACAACACATAGAATAGATGGCTAATTTCCTAGAGATTCTCAAACTCCGCCGCTTCATTCCATAATAATGTTCGGCAGGTACACAAACGTATTCGAGTTTCACACAAATTTGAACAAACATAAGAAGAACATAGCATAAAATTTTGCCCAAAAAAAAATTGTTCGAATTTTCATAGTTGATTCTTCTACTCCCACTAAAAAATAAATAAAAAATAAAAAACATACACACACACAACAACAACATATGGCTGAGTCAAAGAATATATGTATTAAAAAAACGAAAGCTTGGTTAGCTAGAAAGTCAAAAGAATAAGCAAACTTTAAGGAACAATTATTTTCCTCTAAAAACACCTAATTGGCCAAACAAAACTCAAAATAACAATATTGAACAAGCTTATACTAACTCACAAAACCGATTAAAAATCACAAGCTGAAAAGCCCCAATCTCTATAACTCCTATTTACATAACCCTAACAGAGCGAAGAAAAAAAAAAAAAAAAGACTAAGAAAGCACATAATTCACCAAAAGTTTCTTCCTTTATACAAATTCCCTATTCGGAAGCAGAAGACGAAAGGTCTCGACTTTCGAATTCCCAAAACAAAAATGAAAATAGAACAAAACAGCAATCAGACTAACAAATTTTCCCAGAACGCACCAATATTTTCTCGGGAAACAAAACAGGAAAACAAGCTGTAAAATACGGACAAACAATCCATCGAAAAAAATCCCAACCCAAAAACGCTTCCGAAAATTTCCAAAAATAAAAAATAAAAATAGAAACCTCACCTTGATCACCATCGAAGACGCCATAGTTCCACCGCAAAACGAGCGTCCCTGTAAGCCGCGACAACACCGAAGAACGAAACCCTAGACTCGAATTCGATTCGTCCAAGAGGGATTTTTTCGAATTTTTTTCTAAAAACTATATATATCAGATGAAAAATCTATGAAAATTAGCACGAAAGTTTGATGAAGCTCCCGAAGCGTACCTGTAAGCCGCTTGAAGAATCTCTCTCTCTCTCTCTCTCAGTGTGTGTTGTTTGGTTTGGGTAAAAAATATATAGAGATATAGTGTAATGTATTGGCTTAGGGCCTAAGAAATTTCCTTGACTTTCTTGTTTTCTTCCTCGAAAAGAAAAGGACGATCTGTAAAAGACCAATCAATTAAATTCTATTTAATTTATATCTATACTATACTACTAATTGGCTCAATCCGTTTCTTCCCCCATTGCCAAAAAAAACGCCTCATCATGAGTTGACACGTAGCGTTTTTTTTGAACGACACGTAGTATTTTATGGTTTTTTTTTATTAGGGACTATTATATGGGTTTTTAAGAAATTTAGAAGGTTTTTTTTTTGCAAATTTAGAAGAATTTTTGTGCAATTTCTCTCTCCTCTCTCATTTTTTTTTTACTTTTTTTGTTTTAATCGTTTCAACGGCTATTTGTTTGACGTAATGATCTCGAAAAATTTTTTTCTTGACACGGTTAGATTCAGAATCTTTTTCTCGATCTTTTAACACTCATTGTCATATATTTTTTTTACCATAACTATTTTTTATTTATTTTCTTTGCTCTAAACTTTTATTTTTATTTTTTAAGTTTGAAAAATTTTAAAAGAGCCATTGTATTTATAATAAATAATAAATATAAACCCTTTAATTATTAAAAATTACAAAAATATCATTTTTTTAAACTTAACAAAAATATACTTTATTATTTTTTGTCATATTTTTTAACTGTATATTATTTTACACGTGCTCCACAAGCGCGTAGCGCGTGTATAAAAAAACTAGTATTAAATATTCTAAAATTCTTGGGTTTTCTTTAACTTTGCTTAAAAAAATGACACGTGTCTCTCTTATTTATACACGCGCTACGCGCATGTGGAGCACGTGTAAAATAATATAACGCCTGAAAAATATGGCCCAAAAATAATAATGTATAATTTTGTTTAATTTTTTTAAAAAAATTTGATAATTTTGTAATTTGTAATTAAAGGGTTAAATTTATCATTTAATATAAATATAAGGGCTTTTTGTAAAAAATTTCAAACTGAAAAAGTAAAAATAAAAACTTAGAACAAATAAAATAAATAAAAAATAGCTACGTTGTGCACACGGGGCGGCATAGGCGACTCGGCGACAGTGCGGGTAGTAGGGTGGTGGGGGTGCCGAGGTGCCTAGATGGCAGGGCGCCGAGCGGCCGGGCAGTTGGGCGCGAAGACGTGCGCCTGGGCGGCCAAGTGAGTGGTTGGCAAGGCGCGCAGGTGGCTGTGCGCGCGGACGTGCGGCTGTTATACGGCCGGGCGATTGGCATTCATCCAAGCGACTGGCATGCGGCCTGGGCGCACGCGAGCGGCTAGGCGGCTGTGCGCGCGGGCGACTCAGTGGCTGGGCGGCCGTGTGCACGGACGGGAGGTTGGCATGCGGCCTGGGCAGCTGGCAGGCCGTGTGGGCTGCGCCAATTGTGCTGGCGTGCTCAGGCCTGTGGACGCCGGGCCTTTGGTGTTGGGCTTGTTCCGTTGCGTGCCCCTTCGAGTATCGATCCAAAATTTGGTCTAACAATGGTTTTTTTAAATCGTAGAAATCTCTCCCTCTTCTCTCCTCTAAGGGTTTTCTCTTTCACAGCCACCATGTGCTTTGTGGCGTGCTCGAACAGGGCTGGAGTCTCAAAATCATCTTTGGGTGCTCTTCTAGACTCCCATCCCACCATCTTCTTCCACCAATTCCACGAGCAAGCTTAGCAGAGATTCTCTCTTTTGGGATTTTAATAGATTTGGTGAATTATTTCCTTACTGGTGGTTTGGGATTGGCGGTGTCCAAACAATTCTTTTTGGGTGATTGGCGAAGGTCATGATGGTGAGTTTGTTAGGCGACTTCTCGACGTTTATCTTTAGGTTCCGTTTCTCGATTCTCGCCTTATTCTTCTTCTTCAATTTTGGTGATGATCTTGTGCAACTCAATATTTGGCCTTACTATGAGATTTCACCTCCCTCTTTCTCTACTTATATCTGACATGATTTTCTGAGCTATGACCTAGTATGAGTCAAACTTGTACTGATATGCCGTTAGGGCTTTGAATTTGCAGCAAAAAGTCACAGATCTTTATAGTCGACTTCGTGCGAAAAATCAAACGATTAACAACAAATTGAGATCAATCTGGGATGAATTAATCAAATCCATGCAATTTTGTAGAAAAAAAAAAGTGTAGATTCAGAAAATCTCTTAGTCCACTTAGCTGGGAAAAACAAGCACCAAAATCGTGATTTGGAGACGCCAAATCATGAAAATAAGATCGGAACTATGACAAAAATAAAAACTTCAATAAGAATCACGCCAAAAAAAAAAATTATATATATATATATATGATGATGATGATGGCATGAACACCAAGCTATTTGGCGAGAAAGAAAATGGACAAGAAAATCGAAAAAAAAGAAGAGAAAAAAAAGAGAGAGAGAGAGAAAAAAATAACCATGAAATCATTACAGTTTTTTTAGAACTTAAGGACAAAAAATTCAATGCATGATGCCTAAAATACAACTAAAAATGAAAAAGACTTATCCTTTTGAATCAATGTCTAATTACTAAAAACAAGTTTAAAAAAGGTCATTTAGCCAAATTTTTCAAAATATATTATTACGCTATACATCTCATAGATATATACGTTAAGAAGTAATGATATTCAATGAGATATCAAACTAATTTCCTCAAATTCATTAACAATTGAACAAACTAAAAAGAAATTGATTAAATCAATTGGATATCAATTAAATGGGTAAAAATGTAATAAAAAGAATATGAAATTTAATTAAAGAAGTTTGAATATTAATAAGAATATATAATTTTCACACACACTGATTATTAATAAGAATATCTAATTTTTACAAACACTTTTGTAAATATCTAAGTCTCACAGAAATAGATATGTAATTATCTCTTTTATTAAAGGGCTCATTTGTTAAGTAGCCACTTGAAAGTCTATGTTTTAAGAAAATGGCCTAAGAATTCAAATATTAAGTTATTAGCCTCAAATCCCTATGAAATCTCATTTTTATCCCCCATCACTCTTCTTTCAACCTCATGTATCAAAGGGCAAAAAAGTCAATACATATGGTCTAAAGGCTAATAACTTAATTATAACAAACTCAGGTCAATTCCTTAAAACTAAAGTTAAAAACAGGCCATTTACTTAATAATCTCTTTATGAAATTATGAACGCTGGCGTTCAAAATGAATTTAGAAGTTACAATGATATTCAATGTGTGTAAAGTGGAACTTTGCCTTTATAAATATATATGTTTTTCTTTTTCTTTTTTTTTTTTGGAAAACGACACTGTTTGGAAACAAACTACACTAATTTGGGGAAGTAATGATAATTTCAGAAAACGACAATGATTGTTGGAAAAATAAACCGACTTGCAAAACGAAATTAATTTGCAAAACAATAGTATGCATAAAAACGACATAAAAAATAGAAAACGACATAAATATTAAAACGGTAGAATAGAAAAAACAACAATGATTGCGGAAGTAATGATAATTTCAGAAAACGACAATGATTGTTGGAAAAATAAACCGACTTGAAAAAACGACATTAATTTGCAAAACAACAGTATGCATAAAAACGACACAAAAATAGAAAACGACATAAAAATAGAAAACGACATAAATATTAAAACGGTACAATAGAAAAAACGACAATGATTGCGGAAGTAATGATAATTTCAGAAAACGACAATGATTGTTGGAAAAATAAACCAACTTTAAAAAAGCCAAAAGCGACAACAATTTGCAAAACAACAGTAATCATAAAAACGACATAAAATAGATTAAACGACATAAATATAAAAACGGTCGGATAGAAAAAAACGACAATGATTGGGGAAGTAATGATAATTTCAGAAAACGACAATGATTGTTGGAAAAATAAAGCAACTTGCAAAAAGCCAAAAACGACAGTAATTTCCAAAACAACAGTGAGCATAAAAACGACATAAAAAAATAGAAAACGACATAAATATAAAAACGGTAGGATAGAGAAAAGGGGGATTTAGAGGAATACCTCATTCTTGACACAATGATAATCTATACCCCATGTGTGTTGCACTTTTAATTTATACCCCAAAATTTACACTACAAATATAGAGTGGAAATGAAGGGAGCACACCACATGGGGTATAGATTATTAAGTGGCATAAAAAATAGCTTTATTTTGAAATTCTCCCTTAAACGACTGTAACTTGTCAAACGACAGTGATTATAAAAATGACATGAACGAAATTAGAAAAATATGGCAAGTGAAATTTCAAAGATAAAGAACAAAATTTGAAACAAAATATGTAATATTATAATTAAATAACTAAATGTTGCACATAATTTTAAAAGAAAAATAAGAATTGTTTTTTTTTTTTTTCCTATTTCCGCAAATTAAAGAAAGATAGTTTACTGTTACGTGAATTGATAGACATAAATTGTGGCCCCTATCGTTACTCTACAATGATTGACATTTGTAACTACTTGTAGTTAAGATACTTTAATCATCAAAAGAAAATAAATATGTAGAAATTATTGCAAAATTATAATCATGAGGCAAAATACTAAATAGGATTCCCAATTTTTCTTGTAAAACGACCTTAATAACTCCGTAATTTTTGTTTTATAAGGGATTTTTTTTTTGTTTTATGTCTTTTGGCTAATATACCCCAAAAAAAAAAAAACCCCCATGTCAAAACTATGAACTTTCAACAAAGAATATATAGTAAAACTTAACATACGACTGAAAAAGCATACAAGAAGTTAGTTAAGGAGATAGACAAAGCAATTAATAATCATCTACAAAGTCCACATTGCACAACTAATATAGCCATCAATTAGGGGACTTAAAACAAAAGAAATAAAAAAAAAGCAAAAAATAAAATAAAAATGAAGATGAACCAAAATAAAAAATAAAAAAGAAATAACTTTCTACAAAGAAATCAATTGAGCCTCTTTTATGCCAATAATAGCCAAGAGGCTAAAAACCATTGCACATGCCAAAGCAACAAGGCCAGACCATCTCTCTTTGAGCAAAACTCCAACCAAAGACATTGCCACGTCATTGGTTATGGTCCTCCCACGCTTGACCAAGACGCGGCGGCGGTTTCCGGCGAAGGCCAAGAGCACCAACACCGTGATCCACGTCACCATGGTGGCTCTCGCCGCCGCGGCCGCGGCGAGAGCCACCAAGGCCAACACCACTAGAGCACACAAAAGAGGCCACATTATTGGAGACGAGTATGGACATTGCAAAATGAGCTTGTCTTTGTGGAAATGGACCAATAGGAGAGAAAATGCTACAAGGGACAATAATGGCAATAATAATAGAGTTGTTGTGGTAGGTCTAGGTTTTGAGAGACCCATATATATGATGAAGGGTTTGAGAGGAGACTCGAGAGTTGAGAGGAAAGAAGAAGAGGAATGTGAGTTATGCGTTGGTGGTTTTAATTTGTGTGTGATTATAATTAGTGGTTGTTAATATAATTATAATATTAGGGTTGATGAGCTTGCATGGTAGAGGAAAAGGAATTTGTATGCATGTGCTGCACATGGAGGGAGAGAGGACAAAGTAGACACATATACACTTAACCTTGGGTTATGTATCTCTTAATGTGTAACAATGTTCAAGGAATCTAGCTCATTATTGGTGTTGTGCTTCTTTTTGTGGGGTTTTTTTTTTTAAATATGTGATTCATGATAGTTAAAGATAGATTTTTTTAGGGTAGAGGAAATTCCATGGTTTGGTTAAAAAAATATCTAATGAAACCATAGTTTTTTTTTTCTTTTTTTTTTTATGGTAGAGAAAATTCTTTGGCATGGCCAAAAAAAAAATTATGAAACGAATCTTCATGTGTGTGAGAGTTCGATAGGTTGACCTTTACCTTTTTTAATTTATTATTTCTTTCCAATTGTACCTAAGAATTGTTATTATAACTTGTAATTTTGATGAAATACAAGATGCTCATTGGATAAACATAAAAAGATTTTACTTCTTTAATAAATGAAACTCTAGATATGAAAGAGACCATGTCTCGTTAAGATAATATGAATAAGAGATAACGTTAAGATATTAAGAGATAAAAATGAAAAAAAGAAAATATAGAGATTCTTTAATATATTTGGATTTTGAATATGACATTGGGGTATGAGCCAATTAATATTATGCTAAAGTGCAAGATGCAAACAATGTACTACGCATATCTGAGCCGTTAAATTTTTATCAAGTTATATCATATTTATGTATCATTTAATTTAAGATATGATTTTGATAACGCGATTTATTTCAAGAGCTTTTCTAAGAGAGTAGTGCTTATGTGAAGAATGATGCGTTGAGTTTAATTGGCCTGGGATATATCTCAAGCCATGCCCAAGACCAGGGTAATTTGAAGTGGAAAATGTATTAGCAAATATTTTTAGAAGATAACAAAGAAGATAAAAGAATTAGAAAATGCTATCTGTGATTGCATGGACGCGCTATAACTTGCACTAGTGACATGATTAGTAAATGATCAAACTTTCTCACAGATTTGATAATCATGATCCAATCAAGCAATCACATCAAAGGGCAAAGGCCAAAGTTGACTGGTGATGGTTAAGGAGATTAATCTGTAAAAGGATTTTAGTGGATGGTTTTCGTTTGGCATTTAAGCCCAACTATATAGCCTTGTTATAGTTTAGGGTTTAGATAAAAATCAAAATCATGTTTATATATACGATTTAAATTTGATTTTTTATTAGTGTAAATATTATAACAATATAATTGATTTAAATTAAAATTCTTTTTTATTCGGATTGCAATCCAAACAACCTCTTATAAATACTTGTCAATAATAATAAATATTTGGCGTTTAAGCAACTATTTAGCATAGCTTTGACTTCTGCTTCAAGTTAGTACAAGAAGAAAAGTAAAAAATGTAGCTTTTTAATAAGAGTTTGACACTATAATTTTTTTAAAAAAATTAATCGTAAAAAAATAATAATTATAAATAATAAAAATATTAATATTATGTTTTATAGTGGTTTTATTAAAAAACTTTTAGACAAGTTTAAAAGATTTTTCAAAAAAGCTTCGAGAGAAGCCATATTTTCTAATTTTGACGAAAAACACTTCTGTAAGGTCAAAACACTTTTGAAATATTAGTCAACAGTCTTGTATGGTTAAATGAGATACAAGCTGATATCGCTTATTCTTCTACATTTCTCTTTTTTTATTCTACTTTTGCTTTAACTCAAGCCTTTGATTTTGACATGCTTGATAACCAATTCTAACAAATTATAAGAATGTTGATTATATTTATGACAAGACTCTTATGCTTGAATGAAAGCTTGCACTCATGCATTTTCATGGCTAGTTCAACAATTTATTCACTAGGATTTAGAACACACACACACCTGTAAATAGTAATTAGTTAACTCCGTTTGTGCGGAGGATCCAATTTAAATGTTGGGCACCAAATTTACTTGGAAGGTTTACAGTCATCTTTATCAGTTGAAAATTCATACCTAAAATCATTTCCCAAACACAACTTACAATAACTCAAACTTTATGATACTGGTTGGCCGCTAGAACTGCAAACTCTATCCATTGCTTTTCTTGCCTGTAAAAGTAGAGCAAACAGGACCATTTTAGGGAAAATGATACACAACTACAAGCAATCAAAATTAAATGTTATCTTTAGCGCAAAAAAAAAAAAAAAAAAAAAAAAGGTGATCATGTATAATCAATTTACTTGTTCATCCCAATTTATGCGTAGCGCAATGACCAAAAGCAAAAATGCCTGTAGAGAACTCCCAGATATGATTCCCATCCAAAGTCCCTGAAAATTTTTGGATTTATTAACATGACAAAGACTATAGAGCCATTGTTTTAGTGACTGAGATTGATTTAATCCTTACTTTCCCTCCAAAATGGAAGACGAAAGTCAAGATTATAGCACAAGGAAGTCCCACAAGATAATAAGCTCCCATGTTTACATATGCACCGATGTTTTGCCATCCACATCCTCTAGCAACTCCTACAATTTTTGTTTTCAATAATAATTCATGATAAAACAATTTTTTGTGACATAAAAAATTTGACAAAATTTGGGTTCCATATGATAAGATAAGAGAATAAAACATGTACCTGAGAGAACTCCTTGGATTCCGTCCATGAAATTAGACAGAGCAAGTACAGGCATAACAAGTGCCAAATACCTAATAACTTCCACTTCATTGGTGAATAAATAACCCCAAATGTCTCTTACTAGAACTGCAATTGTGCTCAACACCAGACCTTGAATAACTGCCAAGAATATCACTATCTGTGCTGCCAAACGTGCCGCTCGAGGATTCCCCGCACCTAGTTCGTTCGATACTCTTGTGCTACATAAATGTCAATGAAAAACAAAAAGTGTCTCAATATGGATGTGATGCGGTTTTTGCTACGGTGGAGATTCTCAATTTTGTTGGGAGTTTACCTTACGGCGCTGCTAAATCCAAAGGGAATTCTGTAGATCATTCCACTTGTGTTGAGGCTGAAGAGAAAATATTTGCTTAATTTTCAACTACTAGAGATAATTGAGCTTCGACATTACATTTAATCATATCCAATACGATTGATAGGTATATATATACACGTCGATATAGAGAAAGAATAAATGTCAGTGTAGAGAAAATCTTCATCAAACCTGATTGACATCATCGATGTCTCGAGCTTCGGATTGGGAAGAAAACCCGACATGAGAACCAAAAACTCGTAAGCCCAATATTCTAAGCTGATGTAATAAGGCAATGGTCACAATCAGAGTACATAACAATTTATAAAAGTGCAATTAACAGAGAAATTTTTAAGTGAAATTCTAGAAATAAGGAAGCGAAGGAGTGAATTTACCAAACCATAAGAGCTGACGGCACAGCTAGCTTTAGAAAGCCAGCGAGATTCTCCAAGCCTTGCTTAGAAAAACCCGTCCAAGTTTTTCGACATGAAGGCGAAAACTTGATGTAGAGAGCCAAAATCAACACATTGACGGAATAAGAGATGGCACTGGACAGAGCAGCCCCTTTGCTTCCAAAGTCCAACCGATGAACGAAAATCCAACACACAAACACATGAAACAGACCCGTTATCGCGGTGCTTGTCATCAGAGGCCAAGTGTTGTTCTGACTCTGCAAGAATCTGAGTTGGCACTGAAGAAGGCCGTACGGGAAAATGCTTGGAATCAGCCAACGAGAGTACAGCCCCGCTTGTGCTGCGATCTCGGGGTCTTGTTTAAGGCTTCTGAAGATCTGTTCCGTGCAGGACCAGAGAAGCGAAATTGGAATGCACATCAGTGTGAGAACAATTATCGCTCGTTGCATGTGCACACCGAGCATATGGTACTGTTTCGCGCCATAGGCTTGTCCACAGAAAGTTTCCAAAGCACTTCCCATTCCGAGCTAACTCATAACAAAACCAAATCATAGATACCAATCATATAAGTTGACTTTAAAGTCTCTGAAGAAATTTTCTTGATGAACATAGAAATTGCACAAAAGGGTTTGTATATACCATTAAACTGAATCCAGTAACTCCGGAAAATGAACTGGCCATAGAGGAGCTTGAGAGAGCGAGCTCTCCGAGATGGCCAATGAACATGACCGAGATTATGAGCAGACTATTCTGCAGAAAGCTGACCACAATAAGAGGCCCCGCCAAGCGCAACTGCTTCTTCAGCTCCGCCACAACTTCGTCTTTCCCGTAGCTCCTCCTGATTTGCTCGGCGCCGCCATTTTCGACATTCGTGATTAGAGGAGTTTTGAGAGCCGAAATGGGGCCTTGTTGATCCATGTCACCAGGTTTTTTTTTTTTTCCTCTTGCTTGAGCCTGAAGAAACTGAGCTCAATTTAATAGAGGAAAAAAGAGACTTAACATTTCAATATGGTTTTTCTTGACTCTGAATTTATAGTCACTCTAGTTGTTCAATGAATATCACTTTTAATTCATCATTTAAGATAAGTGTAATTAGAAGAGCTAATTACCAAACCTAAATGTACTTGCTTAGTAGTATATTTTGACACGTGTTCATTTTAGATTAGCGAGATTGAGGCCAATAATTCAGCACAAACTTGGCTCATTATTTGGGAGAAAAAGAAAGTCCTTTTAGAAAAGCACTGAAAAATCCCAACGGAGATCAAGGTGGTTATAATACAAGAAAGCTGTTTTGACAACAAAATAAAGAAGAGCAGTGGAAACATTTGGAAGCCTTTCTCAATTTACTTTGCAAAAGAAATGGTCCTCCAAAATATAAAATTTATTTTGCATCATTAAGAACTGTCAATAAAATCATGAGTTTCATGAGACCACCAAGCTTGAAGTGTCACCATCTCTAATCAATTTAGCACACCAAATTTATCAACTACACTTACATATACTTGTCCAGACTACATGATTTTTTTAAAATTTTTTTTAGAAATGTCCATAGAATAGATCATATTATACTACTGACCCTTTTTTCCTTTATTAAAGACACCAAATATACCTGTATTTAAAAAAAAAAATT
This sequence comes from Boehmeria nivea var. tenacissima, assembly GCA_018132145.1. NCBI lineage: Eukaryota > Viridiplantae > Streptophyta > Magnoliopsida > Rosales > Urticaceae > Boehmeria > Boehmeria nivea. The sequence goes on from CM030882.1 coordinate 10,231,001, forward strand.
GTTTGGTAGTTAACTGATCTCTTCTAATGCCTAATGGTTTGAGTCCTTTATGTTGTTCTTCATTCAAAAAATAATATAAAAAAAAAACACACACACACACACATTTTCTATTTTATGCTCTTTCAAAAAATTAAAAAGAAAAAAAAAACACTACACGTATGTTCCAATACAATACGTGCTACAATATGACCCTCCCATGTGTAAGTAACATCATGATATTGATAAAACACAAATTTTATTCTCTACCTCCAAAATAAATGCATAAAATATACCTTATCGATCACTATCAACCAAGATTGCCATTTATGTTACCACTTGATTAAAACTAAACTCAATTTCAAGACGGAAACAAAGACCAAAAATCTAATTTTTAATAACTAGTATATATACTAATATTGTGGGGCCCACCACGTAGCGGCGGAAGTTGTTCTGATTTCCGAAGCAGCCCCTTGACGGCTGATCACGCCGGGCGGCGGAGGGATGAGCGGCCCCACCACCACAGTCGTCGGGAGAGGAAGGGAAGCTCTCTGGCGTTGCTGTTGCTGCTATAATTTGATCAGATATATATGGTTAGTCAATATATGTGTGTTGAGTTTGTTTACAACAAGGCTTGTGTTTGTGTTTGTGTTTGTGTATAAGTGTGTATACGTGTGTGTATCTGAGATGACGTTATGGGTTTTATTTGGCAGAGAAAAAGAAGAACGTTTTTCTTTTTCTTTTTTTTTTTTTGGTTGGCCTTTTTTTCGTCCTTTTTCTTTTTGCTTGTCGAAATAAATGGAACCTGGTTGGTGTTTGTTGTGATCTTTTTATTATTTTATTATTTGTTTTTTTGTTGGCGGGTGTTTGGAATTGTAATAAATAAATGCGCGTATTTAGTATTATGACCAGATTCATGTTTTAAGAAAATAATTAATATTTTTAAAAATTAATTATTAATCTAAAAAAATTAAGAGTATAAAAGTACAATTATAGCATATAAATATTATGTAATAAATATACTGATTATTTTTTAAAACATCATTAATTAAATGTTATTTACTCAATAACTTTAACTATAAACGGAAAAAATTGAATATTTGTTAAAAATGAACTAGATTGGAGCATCAGTCATATATTCTGCGATTTCTATTCATTTTCATTTTTATCTTTTATAAATGGCTCTATTATATATTATTTATATTATCAATTTGTAATTGTATCGCTAAAATCTCTTTGGTTTATTAAATTACAACGAAAGTACCTTGGAGTTAGCAAATTATTACAAAAGCAAGAAAAATAAAGAGCAGTAAGGTAATGATTTAGTAGAAATTAAAAAATACTATAATATTTTCTCAATTTAATATTATATTTTTTTATTATTTCAATGACAAAAAAATATTTCTATAATAAAAGATACTAAAATTCTATCAATACCCCCTCTACTATAGGCGTTGTTTCACATTGCCCCCTAATGTTTAATTTGTTAGATCCGTTTCCCTCGCACTTTAAAAATGACTCAACACTTCTCTCCGTTAATTTTTTCCGTTAAAAATTTTCACGTGTCAATTGATTAATTGATATCTATCTATTTGAAAATTAAATAACTTTTTTGCCCTTCACTTTTTAATTTTCTCTCTCCTCCCTCAATATCCTTCTCCTCTTTCCTTTTCTTTCCCTGAAACCCCTCTGCTCCCAGAACCCCCTCGACAGGTCCAACACTTTGCCTATGCAATATGCATTGCCAAAGAGAGAGTAAAATTAAAGGGGACAACAACAACTCTACAAAAACACAGCCCAATATGCGCACCAAACAAAAAAAAAAGCCCGATAATTGAAATCTCAGGATAACTAAAAAAAAAAAAAACCCATAAATTAAAGCAAAAAATTAGACCCATGCATATTCTAATTTTCCCCATTCTCAACGACGTTGGCGGTTTGGTCCGATCTGCTCGGATTAAGGCACATTGGCCTCGGGCAACGATCGGAGCACTTGAGTTCATCGACGAATCCCGATCGAGATTAGAGTCGGACAAACCCCGATCGACGAACTCCGACCCTCGACCTCGCGAACCCAGCCCCCGACCGGCAAACCTTGAGTTTCGACAGCGCCGCCACTTGAATCTGCACCTAACGCGAACCGACCTCCACGTCGACCCCCTCTCTCTCTCTACCACTCTTCCTCGGACTCCGCCGACCACCCACGAGATTGATCCGGTTTTGCTCTCGCTTCTTCTTCTTGTTGATTCGGTTGATTTTTTTTTTTTGGCTGATTAGGAGAGTTTTGGCATGGTTGAGTACGTTTTTTGGAGATGGTTGGATGGATAGAAAAGCCTGTATGAGGAGAGGAAATTGTGAATGTTGTCTATTGTAAGTTTTACATAATAATATTTTTTTTATTTTATAAATACCATAATAATAATTTAAAAAAAAGTTATCTGCTGTTTTTTTTTTCTTCTTATTAGTAATGATACTCAGTGGAATTTATTGCTTGTTGTTTGACTTGACGATTGTGTGCTTGTCCAATTTGGTCGAAAAATGAAGTTATGAATAGGCGTATAAGGTCGGCAGAGTGGTTGAGTTCGAGGTGAGTGAAAAGGATGGAGGAAAAAAGAGATCGAGGGAGGGAGGGAGGGAGGAGAAAAAAAAAATCTAATAATAGAAGGGCAAAATAGTAATTTTATTTTTAAATAGATAGATAATCAATAAATTAATGGACACGTGGAAGTTTTAACAGAAAAAATTAACGGAATTAAGTGTTGAGTCATTTTTAAAGTGCGAGGGGAACGGATCTAAAAAATTAAACATTAGGGGGCAATGTGAAACAACGCCTATAGTAGAGGGGGAATTGATAGAATTTATTGCATTGCAAATTTTAGAAGATCGATGTCACAACTACACATGTAACATAATGTGTTATATGTATATTACGGATAAATCCTTAATTTTGACATTCTATTGCTAAATTTTTAATTTTAACATTTTATAGCTAAATCTTTCAAACTTTATCTTTAAAATAGCTAATTTCTTAACTTGCCCAAATATAATATAGAGAACTTGTAATTAATAAATAGTAATTTTAAAGTTTTGTAAAAGAGAAAGAGAAATAGCAACTAGTAGAATTATTGGCAGAATCATGTAGTTATTTGTTAAATAAATTTAAAAAATTCTAAAATATTCCCTGAGTTTTATCAAAAATCCGGTTTTATCTCTCTGTTTTTAGTCATTCCGAAATGGTCCTTCAATTTTTCAAATGATTCTAAAAATATCCTTTTACATTGACGGAATCTTAAAAATTTTCAAAATGACAAACTACCATTTACAGAAATCATTAATTCAACCTCTAAAGTTTTAAAAAAGTGCATTAAACCCCAATATTGAGTATAAGTGGAATTTTTAAAAGTATTTAGAAAATAAAAATGAAATATTGGGTATAAGTGTAATTTTAAAAATATTAAAGGTTGGATTAATGATTTTTATAAATGGTAGTTTCGTCATTTAGAAAAAGTTTGAGTTTTAGTCAACGCAAAAAAATAATTTTAGCTCGATTTGAAAAAATAATTTCATAATTACTTAAAACAGGAGGATGAAACTAGATTTTCGGTAAAACTCAGAGACCATTTTAGAATTTTTCAAATAAAATTTAAACAAGTGTTTTGTAATCGATAAGTTTTTTTTTTTCTATTCAAATTTTATAATTGCATAGTATTCCTGATAAATTTTCTTACTTTGATAGTTAAATTAGTTAAAACATAATAAATTTCTCAATTAATTATTATTTTTGTTATAAAATTTTTAGACTTTTTCTTTCATTTAAAAACTCGCTTGAGCTATTCACCTTTTTTTTTTTTTTTTTGCGACGTTCAAAGGGAAATGTGTAGACACATGCTCTACATATAAGACAAAGTTTGATTTGGCCATTGGTTTTCCAAGGCAGACAGTAGTTGTTGAACGCAACGAATTTGCTTCACGGACGCACTGTTTCTGGGTTTGTTGATTTGTATTTTTGTAGAGAGAGAGAGAGAGAGAGAGGGGACGAAGACTAACACTCAGTCAATTACATCAACCACTATCTTTCGTTTCATTTTTGCCTAGCAATAATAATATGCCAAATTGGAACAAATTCTTAATAAAAAAACATTTCCTTTGGATGAAAAATTAGAACTCAACTATACCAGTAGTTTAGTGTACTAGGCGTAAATAGAAGTGTTTTGAATTCCATTTGCGAAGATAAATTTGACTATTAGAATCGCCCTCGATTATTAGAGACGATAAATTTAACTATTAGAATCGCCCTCGATTAATAGAGAACGTAATATTAAAGAATCTTCCGTCGTCCGACTTTTTACATTTATCTTTTTGCATTGTTTGGTTACCTTTTCTTTTACTTAATGGATCTGCCATGGTTAGGATTAGAGAATTAAAATGATAAGAATGCCCTCTATAGGGCACATGAGAGGCATGAGAACCTTTTCGTCCAAATTAAATAGATGTTATTAGATATTGATGAAATTGCAACAAATTTTAAATTCATGGAGGTGATTAATAAAAAAAAAAAAAAGAGGTACTAAAATGTGATAATCTAATAAGTTAATAGACCTTTATTGCAAAAAAATCCTTTACATTTTAGGAACTTAAATGAAAAAATTAACCTCAATTTTCTTTTGTGCGTACCCGTGAGGTTTTTTTTAGTAAAATTATGTTTGAACGATTTCTTGTGTTTGATTAGGCAAATCTGAAACCCTAATCAAGACTCAAATAATAATTCCTGAGTTTTGGAGTGGAAAATGATATGTATTGAGGGGTTTAGCATATTAGATTGATATAATAATAGATTTTCTTTTTCACATACAATCTTTTTTGTTTTTTCTTTTGAATTTGTGAAAAAATGATCATTTTTCTTTTAATTTTGTCAGAAATAATCTTTTTGATTTGATTTTTTTTTTACAAATCCGGTCCTTTCCGTCAAAGACTATGTTTTGTCCCATTATAGTCATGTATATGTCTCACATTTGTAGGTAAATTGTAAACATTGCTATTAACATAAATTTTTTTTGTTCAAAATTTTTTTTTTTAAAAGAACTAATCAAGTTATTGATAAAAGCTCGTGCCCAGAATTTTCACAAAATTAACAAGGGTCAGTTAACTAATTAGTCATTTTAAAGTTAAAATTTGAAAGATTTAGCCATAGTTTCACTAAATTAAAGATTTAGCCATAACATGTAATATTTTATGTTACATGTAATATATATATTATAAAAAATGTAACATTACATATAATGTTACACTTTTACACGTATATATGTTACATGTTAAGGCTAAATCCTTAATTTCGACATTTTAAGATAAAATCCTAAAAAATTACCCAAAAGTTTGGTTAAATGCCTAAAAAACTCAATTAACAAAAGCATAATTGACGAACAATTTTGCTAGAATAAAAAATAGGCTAATTTGTCAAAAGTATAAAAGGAAAAAACAAATCCCGGATCTAAAACTCATAATGATACATTGATATTTGTACAGTAGCAAAAAAAAAAAAAGGAAGATATATTGATATTTGTACTCTTGATTGCGGATTTATTGTGGACCCTAGGACTAAGATTTGATAAACTCATCATGATCCCAATCAACAAATAAAAATCTAGTTGATCTGAATAAGAAAAGGCAAAGTTGGTTGGTCTAAATCAGGAAATTGGTGTAATTACAAAAAAATAAAATAATAATAATAAGATACACTTAGGTAAATAGTTATTTTGGGTGTATGTTTTTAAAAATAGTCATAATTTCAAAAAAATTAAAATTAGTCATAACACATGTAAGAATTCTGACAATAACAAAATTATACATAAAAATTACTGTAAAAAAATTTCTAACACGTATAAGAAATTTCTGAAAAGGTAGTTTTTAAATTTTTTAAAACTTTGAATATTTTTTAGAATCATTTTCTAAAAAGTGACTATTTTTTAAAAATTTCATAATAATAAAGAAATGCGATATGAACAACAAAACAAACAAAAAAATTAAATACAAAAAAATAAATACAAAAACCCCTAGGTCATTCGCACTGACTGTGCACTAATTCCAAAAGAAAGGACATTAAACATTTTAATTTGTTTGATTTGAATGGAGAAACTATAGCAATGCGAAGCATATGGTTTGGTAAAATATAAATAAAAGAATATAATTCAAATGTTTGACTTGGAATAGTAAAACAATCATGTGGAATTTGTATTTTTATGATAGTTGATAGACGATAATATTTTGAAACTGCTACCAATTGTTAAAGATGTGTTTATGTGTAAATTTAGATTTTTTTTTTTTTATAATGTAAGTCTGAACCATTTAAAAAATGTATTTTGTAGAAGAAGCTGCTTTAGCCCCACTTCAAAGCTTTCTAATAATAGTTTTTATTTGCTAGAATAAAAGTTTTAAAATGTGACATTTACAAAAGCTGCATTTTACTTATTTATTATACACTCAGATATACGAAATTTGGTAGATCTAAAAGATCTTAACACATCATCAATATCACAAGGCATTGTTTGAAAATATATAAATGGTGCCATTTTTCCTTTCATTTTTCCAATGTTATTCAGTGGATCGGAGCAAATTAATTAAACAACTAATTAAACAAAAATTGAGAACGAAAATATTGTATTTACTCAGAAGTGCCCAAATTATATTTGACATTATATTGTAAGGGAAAAAAATTGGACCAACCAAGTGCCCTAAAAAAATCTATAAACCAGAATAGCCTTAATTTGTTATCCAATATGCCATAGGTCATAGCTAGGATATAAAAAGTCTATTCTGACTGTAAACTTTCTAACAAGAAAGTTATTATCATAACAAAACTTTAAAATACAAATTTGCAATTTATCAAAGTAAGAAAATTTATAAGTCCCTATGTTCTCGAAATTTCTAAATATTGGTTATTTTTAAAAATTCAACTTTATTAAAAGTACTTATTTATTACAGCCTTCACACATTGGAGTAACTTATGCTTTTGAACTGTGTAATAAATATGCTTTTGAAGCCGAAATGGGTTTCATTATGGCGCTGGAATTTGCTCACATATTTGGTTAGAGTAACTTATGGAGTAGAGACAGATTCTATTTATGTGGTCTTATTATTGAAGAAATAGTCGCACCATGTGCCATTAAAAATACGAAATAAGTGGATCAGAGCTTTAAAATATACGATAGAACTTAATGCTAGAATTTCACATGTTTTTAGATAAGAAAATTGTGTGGCAGAAAAACTCGCTTACCAAGCATCTACTTCAGAGATGAGAACTTGGTGGAATGACGTTCCAGAGAATATTAAACATCTATCATATAGAGACATGATTCCTATGTCATTTTATATGTTTAGGAATTAGATTTCCTAGATCATGCACTCTTTTTCCTTCATGAAGTTTTATTCTTGTGATTTTACCTTCTGAAGGTTTTAATGAGGTCCCATTGCAATTCGAGTAGATCCTTAAGGAAATGTCTTTATTTCTGTTCGCATTTGCTTTATTTCCTTTCTTTGTTTTTTATCTTTCTTTTTCAGAATTTTTGTATTTATTTTTTCAGTATTAATAAAATTTGGGCTGTTATAGAGGATGTTGATCAAGAGTATCAACCTAGTTGGTAAGCCTTATAAACGTTAGGCGGAGCTAATTTTGTTGGGTTCTGTTCTTATTATAGCTCAAACCCATTCAAAAAAAAAAAAAGAGATAGAGAACCTGTGGTTCAACTTCTGAAGCAGTTCCTCCACAGCAAGAAAATAAATGGAAAAAAAAAAAAGAAAAAAGAATAACAATATCGAAGACCAAATCGCGTTATATTTAATAATTCTTCCACATTAGTTTTCTATAAAGTTTTGTTTATATTCGCAGCATTTAATTTGAGACGTGAATTTAAGGACATCATATTTGAGTCCCTGTTGCACCATATAAGATGGAAATTAATGGAACCGTTACGCAAATTAAATTCGTATATAATGTAGAAGAAAAAAAATATTTGTTTGTGGTGGTTTTCAATTCCAAAGTGGAATAAACAAGGAACAAGGTTATACCATAAAAAAAAAAAAAGGGCATTAAGAACTTAGAGGTATATATATTATATGCCATGACCGTCTCCCAAGGAATAAAATATGTACACTTGGTGAGAAGTTTATCGATACTGCATGGCGTCCACGTTTGGCAACATGACATTGCCAAATGCCAATGCCACCATTAAGGCTGGAAAAAACAAAATTACTAATGAGCATATATATAACTAATTTTTAATTATATTTTTAGAAGATAATCAACTTTTTTATTAATTAAGAATATAGTCATATTTTTAACTATATGATGCTGGGATTTTATTTTTACACCTTTAATTATTAATGAACTAATAGTTAATTTCGTAATTTTTTTACAGAGTCTATTTGGTATTTGATCATTTTTTGTCAATATTTTAAAGAAATGATCAACGTTTTTAAAAATTAAGTTATTAGCTATTGATACATAAGAGAATTAAGTGCTTAAAAATAAGAGAATTTTAAGAAAATATCCACTGTTTACAAAATAATTTTAAAAAATAACCACAGTTTTCAAAAAATTTTAAAAATAGCACTATAATAAATAACAATATATTGGAAGTGAGACGACACGTGAGATTTGTCTCAAAAAATTAGAGGAAAAAAGAGAGAGAAGAGAAATAAAGGGCAACATGTATCGTCCTCTCAATAGTCAATACATGTAATAAATAACAATATATTGGAAGCTTGCATTCAATAATGCCAGTAAGATTTCCAAGCTACATAAATGCATGAATACTAGTATTTAAAAAAGAGAAAAAAAAAAAGCAACAAAATTATTGCTATTAATTCCTAGCTTCCCCATAAATTTTGTAACTGAAATGGCCATGTGCTTTTCCACGCTACTGGTACTAACTCTAGATTTCATGATCTTGCTCGGTTACTACTAGAACTGAAAACTCTCTCTATTGCCTTTTTAGCCTGAAAAAAGTGAAGAAAAAGATAATACTTGTGATTAATTGTAGTAACTTATTATTTAACAGTCAAACTAAAATGGTATTTTAAGATTTCACTTACTTCGTTATCCCAATTTGTACCGAGTGTAATAATCAAGAGCAAAACTGCTTGTAGAGAACTCCCGCATATGATTCCCATCCAGAGTCCCTGAAAATTGTCATATAAGTTATTAATATATAATATATATATATATATATATATATATATATATATATAGTATTAGGTGTGTGTCTATCTCTATTTAGTAGTATTAAAAGAAACTTATTATTTTGTTATCTTAAAAATAAAAATTTATAACATTAATTTTATTGTGAAATTAACGATTATGTTTCTTGTTTTAAAATTGAAACAAATTTTGATTGGAGATAATTGAAATGTGAAACAAAACAACCAATATGTATGATAAAAAAGAAGGTGACATATTTTCAACGACGGTAAAATTATGAATAATTAGTATTCATATTTTATGATCCATCTATTATTAGTTTTTGGCTAATTTTGTGCAAATTTTCTAGCCGTGTAGCAATAGTTTTTAACCTAGCATAATAGTATGAATCTTAGCATATTATATATGTACTTTTTGCGCATAATATTAATGATCGTTATCACACCAAGTGTCCAACGAGTTATAATACAAATTGTTATCAAAGATGATTATATATACTCGAAAAATTCAACAAAGAAAGTGAAAAAAAAAAGAGGAGGAGAAATTAGAGTAAATAATTTATTTCTTACCTTTAATTAAAATAAATAGTCACTATTTTAAAAATTTACAACAAGCAACTCAATTACTTGCATAGTAAATCAAATATCACTATAACGTACAAATAATTGATCAATTAAGTATTTTTTTCAATGGTTAAATGAATATATATTTTAACTGTTCAAATTAGGATTTTCCATCTCATCTAAAATATACAAACAAATAATAGCCGCGAAGATTGATTCTTTCTATTTCAGATAAGAATTTTTTTTAGGGTAGGTAAAAAGCAAGGCACTAAAATAAAATTAAAACCCCCCCCAAATAGATCAATGATTTCACCAACTCTATCACCTTTTTTTTTGTATATATGTTAATGATGAAAAAAGGACAAAAGTAATATATTATATATATATATATATATATATATATAGCACTGTGTCTAATTAGAAGTCCTTACCTTTCCTCCAAAGTGGAAGAAAAAAGTCAAGATCATAGCAATGGGAAGTCCCACAAGATAATAGGCTCCCAAGTTCACATATGCACCAACTTTTTGCCATCCACACCCTCTAGCAGCCCCTAAATTGAGGTACATAAATAGTTAAAATAAATTTAACAAAGATAGAGTATACAATTTCGATGAAAGACGTAAAATTTGCAACATATTTTTAATATTGCGTGCCTAATTAGACAGGGCAAGCACAGGCATAATGGCCGCAAAGTACCTCACAACTTCCTCTTCATTGGTGAACAAATAGCCCCATATGTTCCTTACCAAAACCGCGATCGAGCTAAGTATTAGGCCCTGTACAACGGCCAAAACTATCACTACCAATGCAGCCAATCGTGCGGCTCGAGGATTCCCAGCTCCTAGTTCATTTGATATTCTTGTGCTTTATGAGCTCAAAGAAAAAGGAGAGGATGTCATAATTTAGAGGTGATTTAGTAACAATTTATAGCTTTTAAGTTTCGACCAAACATACCTAACAGCGCTGCCAAAACCATATGGGATTCTGAAGACCAATCCACTTGTGTTGAGGCTGCAAAAAGAATTGCTTAAGGCAATAATTCAGAGAGAATACACCTAAATGTTACATTTGATCTCATATCGAATATACGACTATTTGTCGATTTAGATGAGAAAGCAAAACACACTGAAGTTCTAGCAGTTAAATTTGTTGGAAGAGAATAAGACTATGCATTATTTAGGTCTGATAGTCAATAAGGAGAAAATAGAGCTGAAACCTGATTGACATCATTGCTGTCTCAAGCTTTGGATTCGGAAGAAGACCCGAGCTGAGAACCAAAAACTCGTATGCCCAATATTCGAGGCTGAAAATTCTAAAGGTTTGTTGGCAAAGAATTTAGAACAAAAGGAAGCACAAGGATAGCTTTGGCTGCAAAGAAAGTTACTAACCAAACCATAAGAGAGGAAGGTATAGCTAGCTTTAGAAACTCGACGAGATTCCTCATGCCTTCCTTAGAAAAACCTGTCCAAGTGTCTCGACATGAGGGAGAGAACTTGATGTAGATTGCCAAAATCAACACGTTGGTCCAATAAGAGATTGCGTTGGCCAGAGCCGCCCCTTTAACTCCAAAATCGAGTCCAATAACCAAAGCCCAACACACAAAGACATGAAACAAACTCGTGATCCCGGTGCATATCATCAGAGGCCTAATGATGTTCTGAGTTTGCAAGAATCTGAGTTGACACTGAAGAAGCCCGTAAGGGAAAATGCTAGGAATCAACCAACGAGAGTACAGTCCCGCTTGAGCTGCAATCTCGGGGTCTTGTTTGAGGCTTATGAAGATTTGTTCGGTGCAGGACCAGAGGAGAGCAATGGGAATGCAAGCGAGTGTGAGAACAAGCATTGCTCTTTGCATGTGCACGCCGAGCATATGGTACTGTTTCGCGCCATAGGATTGTCCACAGAAAGTTTCCAAAGCGCTTCCCATCCCCAGCTACTCATGAAGTGAACAAAATCACAGGTCACAAACAATATCATAATAACAAGTGAACAAAAAAATGTGTGTGTACCTATGTGCATAAGCAAATAAGTTTTAAGCCTATGTGCATAAGCAAATAAGTTTTAAGGCATTACCATTAGACTGAAACCAGTAACACCAGCAAATGAGTTGGCCATAGAACAGCCCGACAGACGAAGCTCCCCAAGATGGCCTATAAACATGACTGAGATTATCGATAGACTAAATTGCAGAAAGCTGACAACGGACAGAGGTCCTGCCAAGCACAATTGCTTCTTCAGCTCCGTCGAAACCTCTCCTTTCCCATTGCTTCTCTTGTTTTCGAGTAACGGAGCTTCGAGAGCTAACTTGGGGTCTCCTCTATCCATACGAATATGATTTGGCTGACTCTCTCTTGAATCTTAAGTTTTCGAAGAATAGAGGAGATTAATGATAAAAGACCAATGAGGCATTAAAAGCCTGCATTGAGTCGAGTGTTTAGCTCATGGAAGACTTTAATGTTCCTCCTAATTGTGATCTTCCTTGTGAAGATTAATCAAATATTTCAACTAAATTTAGATAAGTATTGCCCAGAGGTGTTTGTGCTCATTTAGCATATTTTATTCACCAACTAAATCATGAGGAAATCAGTTTTTTAGTCAATACCACGTTCGTTCATGTTATGTAGTTGCTTCTTCAATGAATTATAAATTAAACAATAACAATATAATGTGCACGAGTTTCTCAATGTATGCAAAATTTAGAGCAAATCTCTAATCCACTTCGCTCTTTGATTCACATTTTGGAAGAAAAAGTCCTTCACAGCTTAGGCAAGGATATATAATTTCGAGGACTCTTACAAGTTTTGATAACCAAAAAAAAAAAAAAAGAAAGAAAGAAAAAACAGTTTGTGATTAAATACTACTATTAGTCATAAATTAATCCATAATTTTTCATTTTATACGTTTTTTCAGCGATAAAAATTCAATAACGATGAATTTTCTTCTGCTTACAAAGACAACCTCTAGATTTCATAGGCAAAAAGAGTGTCAAAAAAAATATATACATTGAGGGGACATATCTTTTGTACAAAAGTAGAAGCATTAAAAAAACAATAATATATATATATATATATATATATAGATGTGTGTGTATACACGCACACTCTTTGAGTTATAGGTTCCTTCAGATAAGCTTGCCCAAAGAATCAATTCCTTGATCCTTGGATCACATTGTTTAGATGTTGGATTCGAGTGAAAATTTGGGTTTAATCCAATAAGGTCTGTTTTATTGTTTTTTTTACTTTAATGTGATTGTTATTGTGATTGGTTGTGCTCTTAGTTATAAGGACTTTGTTTTAATAAGATCGGTTTATACACCTTTTTTTTTTTTTTTTGTTTAAATGTGATTGTTATTGTGATTGGTTGTGCTCTTACAGGATTGTTAATCTTATAAAGATAAGAGAAATATGTCTCAATAATCCTTGAATGTGTCGAAAGAATCTGAGTTGACACTGAAGGAGGCCGTAAGGGATTTCACTATAGTTGTTTTCCTGAGCAATTCGTACCTTGAATTAAAATTTCATTAAAAATAACTCCAAATTAATAGGGTTTTTGATTTTTTCGCGATAACTTGAATCTTAGTAAATCTGATGAGTGTGGTTTTACACACTCATTTACCCTTGAATTTCACCAATATCCGATGTAAATCCTCAAGTTTGAGGTTGTTTAATGTGGTCTTTGAGCTTTTGTAGGACTAAACCCTCAATTTGACAAAAAGAGGCACAAAGCATGGAAATATCACTATAAAATAATCGAATGATTTATTTTATAACGGTGAAATATGCTTCGTGGCATGGCAACAACGCACAGTGACCAAGACGGACACGAGACACCCTTAGGCCCATCTCGCGCGCCCAAGTCCATCAAAAATGCGCCATCGGGCCCAAAAGTTCGACCTTATTTTGCTTGGTCGCAATGCGACCTATTTTGGTCGCGGTGCGGCCAACATTTCAGTAATTGCAGACTAGTTTTGCGTATTGCGACACCACCGCGACCAACCCAATTCTGGGTGTCGCAATGGTGTCGCGATGGTGTCGCAATGCGACCAAGGTCATTGTTTCAGGTGTCGCAATGGTGTCGCGATGGTGTCGCAATGCGACCAAGGTCATTGTTTCAGGTGTCGCAATGGTGTCGCGATGGTGTCGCAATGCGACCAAGGTCATTGTTTCAGGTGTTGCAATAGTGTCGCAATGGTGTCGCATTGCGACCAATGTTCCAGATTGTGCCTACCACGTGCCCAACACATGCCAACTTCGAATTTTTGGCTCAAATTTAGCCATTGGATGTAAAATCAAGGGCCAAGATGACTCCATAGGATAGGGCAACTTGCTTAAGTGATGGGGAGCTCGAAATTGGAAGAAAGGAGACCATTTTGGAGACTCAAAGAGGAACTTGGAGGAAGAAGAGTTTCCATGGGAGCTTGAAGTCTTCAACCACCATTTTTATGAGCTTTTAAGCTCATTAGTGTTTGATTTTCTTATTCCCTCTCTTTTATTTACTTTGTATTAACTATTATGTGTTTGGATTTGTATTTTGTAATTATTATTGAGACAACTTGATGATTGATATTAGGATTCAAGGGTGATGTAGTTCACCCTTGAAGTGCCATGAACTATTTAGTTTATTAATTGATGTTTTGTTCATTCCATTGTGGTGCTTGATATTTATTGTCTTTTAATCATTTTGCAATTTTTCTTTACCATAGCTATAGAATGGTTAGGTTGTTGTGGATGATTAATTGTCTTGGGAGAATAACATAGCTTGGAAAAGTATGTTAAAATCCTCGTATGAGCATGCACGTCTAATTTAACCTTGAGACCGGGAGGAGATAGGTGATTAGATAATCTTAAGAGGGAGCTTAAAGTGTGATTAATTAACCGGTTAGTTAGGGATAACAACTTGGTAAATTTAGTCACGTAAATTCTCATTCACGCTCGGAAGAGGTGAATGAGATATACATTAGGACCTCTAGATTAATGGAATGACTTAACTAGATTAATTGGACTTATAGGTAATGGCATGGATAGGTGAATGAAATCAACCCTTGGATCCACATTTATTTATTATTTTTATCGTCATTTTAATTTACCGCCTAGTTAGTGCTAGTCTTAATTTAGTTTAATTTCTCCGCATTCGTTTCGTTAGTCTAGATAGCAAGTAGGACGAGCGAGGTAATACTCGACTCTTATCTCCGACCCAATCAATCCCTGTGGAGACGATATCCGGACTCAAAGTCCACTTTATTACTTGTGCGACCCGTATACTTGCGGATAAAAATATCGCTAACAAGTTTTTGGCGCCGTTGCCGGGGATTGAACGGCTACGAGATAGGATTGATATTGCTATTGTTAGTTCGAGTGCTAATCTAGACATTTTAGTTTTTGTTTTCGCATTTCATTTTTTTGTTCTTAATTTATTCATGTTTATTTTGTTATAGATGTCGAGGAGAGACCAAGAAGCGGTCCTCAATTTTGTGCAAGGGACCGATGAGCCATTCTACGTGGCTTGGGAGAGATATAAAGTGCTTCTTTGGTTTTTTCCCAATCACGGTTTTGCTCGGGATGGTCAAATTCTCAACTTCCTTGATGGGCTAATGGCCACAATAAGAACTTGGGTGGAAAGAGGAAATGGTACCGCCTCTTTCTACGATCAATCCGCGGATGAAGCCTATTGGTTGTTGGAAGATTTAGCTGAGTATGATTATCGTTGTTGGAATGCTCCGAGGGACTATTACGGTTCGGAGGACATACTTTACAACTCGGCACAATGGCAAGACCACCCGAGCTCACAATTGGAGTGCTTCCCGGAGTTTCAAGCCGAAGCCGCACCAATTTCGGAAGCAACATGGCATTATGAAGGCGATCAAAGGAAGGCGACACTTGAGCTCTTACAAGCCAATTTGAATTATCTCCAATTGGTTTTGTCGAGGATGCCGGTGCCACAAGATAATTCCATCGCGGCTATGTCAAGGAGGGACGAGCTTCAACGAGCACAACTCCAAATTGATAGCATCCAAAGGGAGTTGTCAAGATTAAATACACCTCAAATTTTCTTCAATGAAACCGTGATGAAGGAGGTGGAGTGTGAAAGTCTTCAAGAGCCAATCACAAATTCGGGCTTGATTGAGATGTTGGACGATGACGATTCAAGTGAGAAGGAGGCACAAGCATGGATAAAAAGTAAAGATCCACACGAAGAGATGTTTCCTCATGAGATCTACATCATCATGCCGCCACCGTTCATCAAGGAGAATACTTATGAAGATCCGATTTGGCCGGCACCCCCTCCACCCTCTTTTGGACTGTACTTTGAAGCCTCCCAAGCTCATTATTCAAAGAGAAGTTCCATTGCACGGATGCTTTTCATAAAGACAAATCTCGCCAAGCTTGAGGGCGTTCACAATCGAGACCCGTGGGGCGTGTTGTATGACACGTACCATGGGAGGAAGCCACTCTTTGATGAGCTTCTACGAGTTGCAATGTCAAGCTATAGACGATAAATTTAGCGCTTCTTGGGAGGCAACCCAAGTTCTTTTCGGTTTGTTTTTGTTGACCGCGAGCCCCGACACCACCACCAACCGCCATCACTATCGCCGGAGCCCAAGGAAGATGTTGAGTTTGCCTAGGCTTTTGAGGGGTGTAACTTCACCCCTAGAGGTAAGTTCCCTTCTCTTGTGGTTATTGTGAACATTGAGGACAATGCTCAATTTAAGTTTGGGGGAGTGGACAATTTTGCTTGGTAGTTGGAATTTTGTCACATGGTTTAGGTGTGCTTTGCGTTTATATTTAGTTATTTTCATTATTGCGTGTGAATTGAGCTTAATGATGGTGTGCGCATTGCGTTTTAGTTTCTCTGGATGTCGATGATGATATTGTGGAATGATTTTTTTGAGCTCTTTTTAAATATTTGTGATTGAGATTTGACCGAGTGCTTGGTTCATGCTTTTGATTTTGCTTGATAATTTTCCACCCCTTGCGCACGCATGTCTCAATCTCTAGGTCTTTTGAACTTTGGAATTGATTTTGTACTTTAATTGCTAGTTTCATGAGCACTAGAACCCTTTTTAGCACTCTTCAAGGCGAAATCCGAATGTTTAGAGTTGTAGGAGGAGATGATTTAGGCCGTCAATTGGACCGTTTGAGCCAAAAAGCCAACCTTTTTGATATTAATCCATTGTATCCCGTTTGAGCCAAATAAAGCCTTTTCTTTGGTAAACAACCTATCGTCAAATCCTTAGCCAAGAAAAGAATCATACCCGTCATCCTAGCCTTCAAAACGTGAAGCTTTATTGTCATTTTACATTAAATGCCCCTGTTTAAAAAAAAAATCATCTTCCCTTCCATATTTGTTCTATTTTTTCCCCTTTATTTGTTGTATTTTGGGCCATCCTCCCTATAAAACAAGTTTGGGAGAGGGACCTAAAAAAAAAAAAAAAAAAAAAGGAAAAGAAAAAAAATGATGATATGAAGTAAAAACAAAACAAACAAAAAAAGAGAGAGAAAAAAAAAGTATTTTGTAATAAGTGATGGGAAGTTAAAAAAAAAAATAAGAAAATGGGGTGTTTAAGGTGAATTCAATGACACATGCTTTGATTAGAGTCGGGGAGTTATGGGATTATATGGGAACATCACGAAGAAATATTTGACGGTTCTTATGTGAGAGAGCTAGGATGAATGAGCTTAAATTGTCCATCTCATCTACCCTTCACCTTAGCCTAACATGACAAGCCCACAAAGACCTATTGATCTCCTACAACTCACAAGTATTCCATTAGTGGAGAAGAGTGCAACAATTGGGCATATGATTGCTCCAAATCCAAATATAGAAATCTAGCTCTTATTTGTACGTTTAAGATTCCGGGTTTAAAGACCAAAGAGACATAAGACATTCACACACACACGGAAAATCCGAGCATTTGAGAGAGGTGTACCGAATTCAAGATTGTTCACAATCCGAATATTTTCAAATAGCTTTAAAAAAAAATTTCCTTTTGAGATATTAAATCCAAGATGCTAATAACAAGATGCACACACTTATTTTTTTATATACTTTATATTTGTGTGGTAGATGCTTCTAGTTCAAATTTTATTTTGTTAAACTCTCCGAGTCTCATGAGTTTGGTACTTAATGAATTATCATGTGGTTCATTGCTTGAGGACAAGCAACGGATTAAGCTTGGGGGAATTTGATGAGTGTGGTTTTACACACTCATTTACCCTTGAATTTCACCAATATCCGATGTAAATCCTCAAGTTTGAGGTTGTTTAATGTGGTCTTTGAGCTTTTGTAGGACTAAACCCTCAATTTGACAAAAAGAGGCACAAAGCATGGAAATATCACTATAAAATAATCGAATGATTTATTTTATAACGGTGAAATATGCTTCGTGGCATGGCAACAACGCACAGTGACCAAGACGGACACGAGACACCCTTAGGCCCATCTCGCGCGCCCAAGCCCATCAAAAATGCGCCATCGGGCCCAAAAGTTCGACCTTATTTTGCTTGGTCGCAATGCGACCTATTTTGGTCGCGGTGCGGCCAACATTTCAGTAATTGCAGACTAGTTTTGCGTATTGCGACACCACCGCGACCAACCCAATTCTGGGTGTCGCAATGGTGTCGCGATGGTGTCGCAATGCGACCAAGGTCATTGTTTCAGGTGTCGCAATGGTGTCGCGATGGTGTCGCAATGCGACCAAGGTCATTGTTTCAGGTGTCGCAATGGTGTCGCGATGGTGTCGCAATGCGACCAAGGTCATTGTTTCAGGTGTTGCAATAGTGTCGCAATGGTGTCGCATTGCGACCAATGTTCCAGATTGTGCCTACCACGTGCCCAACACATGCCAACTTCGAATTTTTGGCTCAAATTTAGCCATTGGATGTAAAATCAAGGGCCAAGATGACTCCATAGGATAGGGCAACTTGCTTAAGTGATGGGGAGCTCGAAATTGGAAGAAAGGAGACCATTTTGGAGACTCAAAGAGGAACTTGGAGGAAGAAGAGTTTCCATGGGAGCTTGAAGTCTTCAACCACCATTTTTATGAGCTTTTAAGCTCATTAGTGTTTGATTTTCTTATTCCCTCTCTTTTATTTACTTTGTATTAACTATTATGTGTTTGGATTTGTATTTTGTAATTATTATTGAGACAACTTGATGATTGATATTAGGATTCAAGGGTGATGTAGTTCACCCTTGAAGTGCCATGAACTATTTAGTTTATTAATTGATGTTTTGTTCATTCCATTGTGGTGCTTGATATTTATTGTCTTTTAATCATTTTGCAATTTTTCTTTACCATAGCTATAGAATGGTTAGGTTGTTGTGGATGATTAATTGTCTTGGGAGAATAACATAGCTTGGAAAAGTATGTTAAAATCCTCGTATGAGCATGCACGTCTAATTTAACCTTGAGACCGGGAGGAGATAGGTGATTAGATAATCTTAAGAGGGAGCTTAAAGTGTGATTAATTAACCGGTTAGTTAGGGATAACAACTTGGTAAATTTAGTCACGTAAATTCTCATTCACGCTCGGAAGAGGTGAATGAGATATACATTAGGACCTCTAGATTAATGGAATGACTTAACTAGATTAATTGGACTTATAGGTAATGGCATGGATAGGTGAATGAAATCAACCCTTGGATCCACATTTATTTATTATTTTTATCGTCATTTTAATTTACCGCCTAGTTAGTGCTAGTCTTAATTTAGTTTAATTTCTCCGCATTCGTTTCGTTAGTCTAGATAGCAAGTAGGACGAGCGAGGTAATACTCGACTCTTATCTCCGACCCAATCAATCCCTGTGGAGACGATATCCGGACTCAAAGTCCACTTTATTACTTGTGCGACCCGTATACTTGCGGATAAAAATATCGCTAACAAAATCACTTCAAATTGATAATGAACGTGAAAAATTAGAAAAGTGAGGTCTTACGTGAATCTCAATCGTTTTAAGCCCCTAGACCGACCAAAAAAGGCGAGAAGGGAAAGACTTAGAAATTGATATTGATTTTATTATTGGGTCAGTTAGGTAAATAGTCATTTTGAACTATATCACAGTTTCAAAAAATTTAAAAAGTAGACATAAAATATGTAAGAAATTTCTCGCTATAACAAAATTACACATAAAATTGCTGTCAGAAATTTCTGACACGTATTAGAAATTTTGTCAAAATTTTTTGAAAAGGCTAGTTTTTAAATTTTTTGAAACTGCAGTTATTTTTTGAAATCATTTTATAAACAGTGACTATTTTCTTAAAATTTCCTTTATTATTGGCTATTAGTAAATCTCTTATACAAAAAATTTTAATTTTTTCACATCTTTGCATATAAGTTTTCAACTAAATTTAAGTTTTAACTGTTTCAATTATACTTGACTCGTTTATTTTTCATCTCGATTTTCGTATAACCACATGTTTCTTTGTTGGTGACACCTACTAACAAAACGGTTCTAACACCAGTAATATCAATTAATTTTTCATGCACAAAGAAATTGTACAAAATTGTTAATAAGATTAAACATAAGCCAGTAATTCCAGAACATGAATCGGCCACAAAAGAACTCGAGAGAGAGAGAGAGAGATGGCCATGGATTTTCTTCACATTGTCGTAAGAAACCTCATTACGAAAAAATAAAAAATTAAAAAATTGCAATTTTATTTTCATGCAACTAGTACTAAGTACTCTGGCTTCGTAATCGCATATTTTCTCGGTTAATACTTGAACGGTGAACTCTCTCTTTTGCTTTATTAACCTGTAAAAAGTAGAGCAAAGAGAAGAGATCTTGTTATTTGTAGTAACTTCATCAACAAGCAAACTTAAAGGGTATTTGAAGATTGCACTTACTTGATCATCCCAATTTGTGGTCAATGTAATGATCAACAACAAAAGTGCATGCAATGAACTCCCACATAAGATTCCCATCCAAAGCCCCTAAACATTGTGATATTTATTAACTCGATGAAAGTACTATATTTATTTTAATTTGCAGTTTACAAATCCGTACCTTTCCTCCAAAGTGCAAGAAAAATGCCAAGATTATAGCAATAGGAATTCCCACAAGGTAATAAGATCCCATGGTCACATATGCACCGATTTTCTGCCTTCCACATCCTTTGACAACTCCTAAAATGTGGATGCAATAAGTGTGAAACCATTGTCAGTGACATTAAAATTTGGCTAGAGAAGATTGTAATATGGTGTACAATTTTATGCACCATCGATGGTGCATGGCTTAAAATAGCTACAAAAATGCATAAATATATATATATATATATTTATTTATTATTTATTTATACAGTAGCACTCTACATCCTCGATTTTTATATTATCGATTCATTTCTCAATTTAAAATCAAAACTATGTTCAATTGGAGATGAAAATGAATGAAGAGAAAACAAACAAAAAAATATGAACTTTTTTTTTTTCAACTTTTGCATCTCAGATTGAACATGAATTTGGAGCTAAAATTTTGGAAATGATTCAACAATACAAAATTAGAGGATGTAGTAGGTTAACGTGTAAACAAATGCATATAATTTTTACGTATTTTTAAAGCTATTATAGGCCGTGCACCATGAATAATGTATAATTTTGTACGCCGTGCTAAAATTAAAATTTGTTATTATTTGATGAAGGGAAAATAGGCAACATAGTTAAGAGCGCGTGCCTGCAAAAACTCCGTGAAGTCCGTCCATGAAATTGCACAAAGCAAGCAAAGGCATAACGGCAGACAAATACCTCACTACTTCCCTTTCATCGGTGTACAAATAGCCCCATTTGTTTCTTACTAAAACCGCAACCAAGCTGAATATCAAGCCTTGGGTAACTACTAAAAATATCACTATCCCTGCTGCCAATCGTGCGGCTCGAGGCTTCCCAGCTCCTAGTTCATTTGATACTCTTGTGCTTTACAAGTTCAAAGAAAAAGGAGAGAATGTCATAGTGTGTTAGTGTTTCGATAAAAATTTTATTTTTTAATTTCGATTGAACATACCTAACAGCACTGGCAAAACCATACGAGATTCGATAGACATTTAGATTTGTGTTGAGGCTGCAAAAAGATTTGCTTAAGCCAATAAGCCTTAAAGATCATATGTCAAGGAAATATACAAGGAAAACACATTATGGAGAAAGCAAAACACAAGGAAACACTATTATTTATTAAGATCTAAGTGTCAATAAGGAGAAAAATGGAGCTGAAACCTGATTGCCATCATTGATGTCTCAAGCTTTGGATTCGGAAGAAAACCCGAGCTAAGAACCAAAAACTCGTATGCCCAACACTCTAAGCTGAAAATGCTAAAGGTTTACCAACAAAGAACACAGAAAAAGTGCGGGAACAAAAAAAAAAAAAAAAAAAAAACCAAAAACAGCACAGGTACAGTTTTGTTTGGAAATAACTTTACTTACCAAACCATAAGCGATGAAGGTATAGCTAGCTTTAGAAACTCAACAAGGTTCCTCAAGCCTTCCTTGGAGAAACCGGTCCAAGTGTTTCGACATGAAGGAGAGCACTTGATAAAGATTGAAAAAAACATCACATTGGTCCAATAAGAGATTGCAATGGCCAGAGCTGCCCCTTTAACTCCAAACTCAAGTCTAACAACCAAAATCCAACACACAATGACATGAAACAAACTAGTGATCCCGGTGCATATCATCAAAGGCTTAGTGATGCTCTGAGTTTGCAAGAATCTGAGTTGACACTGAAGGAGGCCATAAGGTATTATGCTAGGAATCAACCAACGAGCGTAAAGCCCCGCTTGAGCTGCGATTTCGGGGTCTTGTTTGAGTCTTATGAAGACTAATTCTGCGCAAGACCAGAGGAGAGCTATAGGGATGCAAACAAGTGTGAGGACAAGCATTGCTCTTTGCATGTGCACGCCGAGCATATGGTGCTGTTTTGCACCATAGGCTTGTCCGCAGAATGTTTCCATAGCGCTTCCCATTCCCATCTATTCACGAAGTGAATCACATGTCACAAACAATATCAATTGTTTTGGAGCATCTTTAAAACATTTATCAAAGTAAAAGGTGAAAAGAACAATGAGCCTCACCATTAAACTGTAACCAGTAACACCAGCAAATGAGGTGGCCATAGAACAGCCCGACAAAGGAAGCTCCCCGAGATGGCCTACGAACATGAGCGAGATCATCGACAGACTGTACTGTAGAAAGCTAACAAGAGACAGAGGTACTGCCAAGCACATTAGCTTCTTCATCTCTGTCAAAAATTCTTTTTTCCCATGGTTTTTCTTGACACGTTCATTATCATTCTCGGTGTTTTCGGGTGGTGGAGCTTCAAGAGCTAACTTGGGCTCTACTTTATCCATATGATATCTCAAATTTTTCCTGAATCTTAATTTCTCTTAAAATTAAAGGGGGACCATAATGGTGCCTTGTAAATTAATCAAGAGAGACCAATGAAGCATTAAAAGCCTGTGTTGAGTCGAGTGTTTTGGTCATGAAGGACTAATATTCCTCTTAATTGTGATCTTCCTTGTGAAGATGAATCAAATATTTCAGCTGGATTTGGACTCATTTAGCATATTTTAGTCACCGACTTAATAACGAGGAAATCAGATTCTTAGTCCATACCACGTCTGTCCATATTGTGAAGTTGCATCATATTAAAAAGTAGGATTATCTGTACAGATCCCCTAATATTGTATTAGCCTTGCAAATAACACCTTAATCTTTCAAAATTAACATCCGTACCTTTTCATGTATGAAAATATTATAAGTTCACCCTCTGTCTCAATTCACCCCTATTCTGTTTGGATCAGTGTCAACTTAAAACATATAAAGATATTTGTAAAAATAACTATATAATTAGTTATTATAATTTTCATAATTGTAAGCCACTAAATCTTTTAAAAGTTGTCCAAATATCACTTGATTATAGTTATTATCAATTCTTTTTTTTTTTTTTTTTTTTACGAATTGTGATATGGGGACTATACTTATAAATTTTTAAAACTTGGAGGAATGACGTCAGTTTAAAAAAATTAAGGTGCAACTTTGTATAAATAACGCTAAAAAAGTAAAAATATATGGCACAGGAAATCCTCAATGACTGCAAACTGTAGAACAAATCTCCTATCCACTTTGTTCTGGGGTCACATTTTGGGAAGAACAAGTCTTCCATATAAATTTGGACGACTTTTACAAGTTTTAATCACAATAAAATTTAAAAAAAAAAAAAAAGGAAACAAGAATTTTAGTCATAAATTGATCCGTAAATTTTCATTTACATGTTTTCAGCGATAACAAATTCAGCCAGCATGAATTTTCTTCTGATTACAAAGATAACTCTAGAATTCATAGAAAAAAGGGTGTCAAGGAAAAAAACTTATATGTTATAAGATCATCCAAACCAGCTAAGGAAGACTTTTTTCCAGCCAAAAAAGATTATTAAAAAAATTAAGAGCTAATAATGTGAAAATAAAAAAGAGTCAAATTGAAAGCCTACTCCATTCTTGCCAGTTGCCTCATTGTTGACTACCGCCGCCCCCCCGCTGGCCTCCCCGTTGGCTGGCTAGTCGAAGGAGCGATGTGAGAAACATCACCAAACTGTGCACCAAGTACACAAAACTAATCTTCACACATGAAATAGCATCAGCAGTTAATCACATAAACACCAGCTATGATTGTTAAAAATACAAAATCAGTTAATGCAAGTAATTAAGCAGTAGCAAAAGTGAAAAACGTAAAGTTTAAGATATTCAAGGAAGGATAGAACAGCACAAGCTCTCAAGCCCGGCGAAGGCGAAAGCTCTCAGGCAGCCACTGCGAATGTCTTGAGAAACAAGCCTTTGGATTTGTCATCATCAACAATGCAAGTAATACGAAAAGATACTGAATTTTCCGCCCGTTAATGATCAACTAGACAAAAGAAAAAGACAGTTGACAAAGTGAAGAGTTATACATAAAAGCAATCGAAATCATGACTAAAGGGTTATACATAAAAGGTCCCAAATATTACCGCAACCAGACTTGAATAACTGAAAAAACACAAGTCCCGCCATGACGATGCCTAAGTATTAAAAATTGATGTAAAAACAAAATTAAACTAATTATAAAGACAAGTATGGTTACAGCCAAACATTTGACTATTACAAATAGGGATGCAATGCAGAGAAAAGGTAAAAAAAATTAACACTACATAATATAAAAAGGGAAGTCAATGAACCCAAAAACCTGATAATGTTTGAGTTAGGATCAAGCAGCACTAGTTCTCAAGCCAGGCGAAGGCGTAAGCTGTCAGGCGGCCACTGCAAATGTTTTGAGAAACAAGTCTTTGGATTTGTCGTCATCAACAAGAAGACTTGCCAAACAGAAAAGTAGAAAGTATTTGACCTCCATAAAGCGATCAATGAGAGAACAAGACAGCCAAACAGTTGACCAGCACGAATGGGGATGTCCACCACAAAACAAATGTTCATGCAATGCAAGGGACTCTTCATCAGAGAAAAAGGTAATAAAACTTTAACAATACAGTGAATCTCAATTCAAAGGAATTGCAACAACCCAAAAACCTTATAATTAAATTAAGCTTTATCACATCAATCTACGCTAGATATACATAAAAAAAAAATAATTGAACGTGTTGAGTTTCAGATATCCAAGGAAGGATCAAGCAGCATTAGCTCTCAAGCCCGGCGAAGGCGAAAGCTCTCTGGCGGCCACTGCGAATGTCTTGAGAAACAAGCCTTTGGATTTGTCATCATCAACAACAAGATTGGCCAACAGAAAAGTAGAAAGTATTCAGCGAGGCAAAAGCACAATACAGCCTTACAATTGACCAGCACGAATGGGGATGTCCACCACGAATGTTCATGCAATGCAAGGGACTATTCATCAAGGAAAAAGGTAATAAAATTAACAATACAGTGAATCTCAATTCAAAGGAATTGCAACAACCGAGAAAAAAGACGATTAGCAAGACAGAAAATAGATTGTAAAGTAACAGAGAAAGGTCTGTTATTATATTTTCTCGGTTAATACTTGTTGATGATATAGCCAGAGTACTCTGGCTTTGTGATCGAATATTTTCTCGGTTAATACTTGAACGGTGAACTCTCTCTATTGCTTTATTATATAGCCTGTAAAAAGTAGAGCAAAGAGAAGAGATCTTTTTATTTGTAGTAACTTCATCAACAAGCAAACTAAAAGGGTTTTTCTCTTGACATGTTCATCATCGTTCTCGGTGTTTTCGGGTGGTGGGCCTTCAAGAGCTAACTTGGGTTCTTCTTTATCCATATGATATGATATCTTCAATTTTGTCCTGAATTTTAATTTCTCTAAAATTAAAGGCGTATCATAATGGTGCCTTGCGCATTAATCAAGAGAGACTAATGAAGCACTAAAAAGCCTGTGTTGAGTCGAGTGTTTTGCTCATTGAAGACTTTGATATTCCTCTTGATTTTGATTTTCCTTGTGAAGATTAATCAAATATTTCAACCACATTTAGTTAAGTATTGCGTTTTGAGTTTCTGCTCATTTAGCATATTTTATTCACCTACTAAATCATGAGGAAATCAGATTTTTAGTCCATACCACGTCCATTCATATTATCTAGTTGCCTCTTCAATGAAAAATATACTATAAAGTAATATTATATTGCACAGGAAATTCTCAATGTCTGCGAACTTTAGAAAAAATCTTTTGTCCACTTTGCTCCGGGCTCACATTTTGGGAAGAACAAGTCTGAGATATAAATTTCGAGGACTTTTACAAGTTTTAATCGCCAAAATAAATAAATAAATAAATCCGTAAATTTTCATTTACATGTTTTCGGCGATAACCAATTCAACCAGCATGAATTTTCTTCTGATTACAAAGGCAACCTCAAAATTTCAGACAAAAGGGCGTCAGGAAAAAAAAAACTTTATTGTGTGTGTATATATATCGCATAAAGAACTTACTACAAAAGACCATCCATTAGAAAATCTTAGAACTTTTTTTTATCCAAAAAAGATTGTTCAAAAATTGAGTGCTATTATATGAAAAAAGGGTCACATCGAAAGGTTTTGTAGACTCAATAAAAGGCTATGTGCCTTCACTCAAAGAAAATGTAGAATTTCTCAGACTCAAAAATAAAAAAGAGAGAGAAAAAAAAAAACTCCTTAAACCATCACCTACAAGCGGCCAACATTAAAGTATATGGCCGGCAATACAAAATTATCATCCGTTGACGCTCCCTAGACAAAGCCTGCACGAACACCAATAATTCAAAATAAGTCAAAAGTGCTACAGCAATTGAACCTCACAAGATAGCAATAATTCTAAAGATTATCATGGCACCTCAATATGGTCATGTGAAAAAATAGTAACAACTGACGAGGCCACGTAAACCCTACAAAGGTAAGAGGAGATAATAATGGCCCACAACTAAACCACTATTTATATGAAGAACATAATTACAAAAATGTCATAGAATAGTGTCTATAAAAGGAGGAGGAAGGATATGAGGGAGAGATCTCAAAAAATAAAAAACCTCGTCTTTTTTCTCTTTTCTTCTGTTTTGTAATATTTTCTCCTTAGAGGATTTCAAATAGTATCGCAAGTATTTCTCCAAATTTTGTATTCAATTTGAAACTTCATAATTCATTTGTTTTGAAAATATTTCATTTCAAAATATTTTCATTTTAGCAAGATTATTCTGCAAAATTGTATCACCATGTAAGTATAACATTTCTGCTAAATAATACTTATCATCCTGCACTTATATCATGTATCATTCTGCATTCTCGTTATCATTTGCATTTATCTACTTATATTGGTATCAAAGCAAAAATAAACAGGTCCCTCTATGCATACTCAAAAGAATTGATCCTTTTGATCAAGGTGTTTAGGACAACTTGATTAGAGTAAAATTTTGGGTGTAATCCAATAAGATCTGTTTTAGGTGTTTTTGACTTTATTGCGATTGCCATCGTGCTCGTATAGGGTTGTTATTCTTATAAAGACAAGAGAAATGTGCCCCAAGAAAGATAAGAGTAATGTACCCTTAATTCGTTTCCAGTTGAAGACATTTTTTCAATGGGTGAAGTAGAGAAATACTCAGAATTTATGTAACAATAAAAATAAATACTCATACTTTTGAAGTAATTAAATTTCTAATTAATTCGTAAATTACTTAGACATGCTTTTGATAGCTAAATAAATTACCACCACTTATCACTATATAAGTAATTAAATTACTTGAATAGTCAGTTATATTTTGTAAAAAATTGAATAATAACATTAAATTTTAAAAATTGAGTATTCACTATAATTTCTCTCTTCTCTTTTCCCAATTTTGGAGAATTGGATTTTGTGGCTTCACAGTCTCAGAACTAAAATAACAACTCATGCTCCACGCAACGTGTCAAGTACTCACTAAAATCTTGCTCAGTTGTCCGGTTTCCACTTGAATAGCAAACTCTCTCTTGCCTTTTTAGAATTGAAGAAAAAAGGAATTCTTTGAAGATTTCACTTCTTCCCGATTTTACGCTGTAATTTCAAAATTAATAATTATTTAATTAATTAAAAAACTTTAATTAATCTGTCAAAATTTATTGGGTTTTAAAAGGTACGCCGTCTCCGTATCATAACATCACAATCTGGTTCTTAACAAACCTTTTGCACTTTTTACTTTCGGGTCTGGGCATCATTCTGTAAATACAGTCAAAATCATTACATACTATAGAAACCCTGTATACAATTAGTAGTAAACACAAATCATTAAAACCAGTAAATGACAGACAATCATTCCACTTCAAATGAAAAAACAAAAACAAAAACAAACAAAAAACTTAACCAACTACTGCCTGATTATTTATGAATTGAAAACACAATACAAGGCAGTTAAACTACTCTTAACTCCGGCGACCATG
Organism: Boehmeria nivea var. tenacissima; assembly: GCA_018132145.1. Taxonomy (NCBI): domain Eukaryota; kingdom Viridiplantae; phylum Streptophyta; class Magnoliopsida; order Rosales; family Urticaceae; genus Boehmeria; species Boehmeria nivea. Next base: position 10,259,616 of record CM030882.1, read on the forward strand.
CCCAGCCCATCATTAAAGCCTACTCCGTCCTCGCATCGTTGTCGTTGTAGACTCCTGCCTCCCCGTGGCTGGCTAGTCAAAGGAGCAGGGCGTGGGCGAGATTCATCGCCCAACTGGGCACCAAGGACACAACTAATCTCACACAGGAAATAGCATTAGTTAATAATATAAATACCATGTATGATCGTTAAAAATACAAAATCACTCGACATGGAGCATAAATTATAAATAGCATTATATAACCAATTAATGCAAAGTGATTAAGCAGTAGCAAAAGTGAAAAACATGATAAAGTAAAGTTTCAGACATCCAAGGAAGGATAGAACAGCACAAGCTCTCAAGCCCGGCGAAGGCGAAAGCACTCAGGCGGCCACTGCGAATGTCTTGAGAAACAAGCCTTTGGATTTGTCATCATCAACAATGCAAGTAATACGAAAAGTTACTGAATTTTCCGCCCGTTAATGATCAACTAGACAAAAGAAAAAGACAGTTGACAAAGTGAAGAGGACGGATGAGGATGAATGTTAGGGACCCGTTCATCCCAGAAGCAATCGAAATCATGACTAAAGGGTTATACATATGAGGTCCCAAAAATCAATAACTGAATACCGCAAATCCGCCATGAAGATGCCTAAGTATTACAAATTGATGCAAAAACAAAATTAAACTAAATTATAAAGCCAAGAATGGTTACAGCCAAACAAGTGAAACAACGACAGCCAAACAGTTAACCATTACAAATGGGGATGCAATGCAGAGAAAAGGTAAAAAAAATATTTAACACTACATAATATGAAAAAGGGAAGTCAATGAACCCAAAAACCTGATAATGTTGAGGATCAGACATCCACGGAAGCATCAAGCAGCACTAGCTCTCAAGCCAGGCGAAGGCGAAAGCTCTCAGGCAGCCACTGCGAATGTTTTGAGAAACAAGCCTTTGGATTTGTCATCATAAACAAAAAGACTTGCCAAACAGAAAAGTAGAAAGTATTTGACCATCATTAGGCGATGGACGAGAGAACAAGACGGCCAAACAATTGTCCACCATGAAAGTTCATGCAATGCAATGGACTCTTCCCCATTAAAGCACCAGATAAAGGTAACAAAACTGAACACTACAGAATTGCAACAACCCAATAACCCAATAACTAAAAATAAAAAATAATTGAAAGTGTTGAGTTTCAGACATCCAAGGAAGGATCAAACAGCACTAGCTCTCAAGCCCGGCGAAGGCGAAAGCTCTCTGGCGGCCACTGCGAATGTCTTGAGAAACAAGCCTTTGGATTTGTCATCATCAACAACATGATCGGCCAACAGAACACTAGAAAGCATTCATCGAGGCAAAAGAACAAGACAGCCAAACAATTAACCAGCACGAATGGGGATATAGTGCAAGGGACCTATTCACCATTAAAGCATTCAAGTTCGGAGAAAGAGGTGATAAAACTTAACACTACAATGAATCTCGATTCAAAGGAATTGCAACAACCCAAAAACCTGATAACTAAAATTAAGCTTTATTAAATAAAGCTACGCTAGATATACATAAAAAAATAATTCAAAGTGTTGAGTTTCAGAGCACTAGCTCATGCCCGGCGCAAGCGAAATCTCTCTGGCGGCCACTGCGAATGTCTTGAGAAACAAGCCTTTGGATTTGAACAAGATTGGCCAACAGAAAAGTAGAAAGTATTCAACGAGGCAAAAGAACAAGACATCCAAACAATTGACCAGCACGAATGGGTATGCAGTGCAAGGGACCTATTCACCATTAAAGCACTCAAGTTTAGAGAAAAAGGTAATAAAACTTCACACTACAGTGAAATCTCAATTCAACGGAATAGCAACCACCCAAAAACCTGATTACTAAAACTAAGCTTTATTAGATAAAGCTACGCTATATACATAAAAAATAACTGAAAGTGTTGAGTTTCAGACATCCAAGGAAGGATCAAGCAGCACTAGCTCTCAAGCCCGGCGAAGGCGAAAGCTCTCTGGCGGCCACTGCGAATGTCTTGAGAAACAAGCCTTTGGATTTGTCATCATCAACAACAAGATTGGCCAACAGAAAGTAGAAAGTATTCAACAAGACAAAAGAACAAGACAGCCAAACAATTGATTAGCCACATGGGGATGCAGTGCAAAGGGACCCATTCACCATTAAAGCACTCATGTTCAAAGAAAAAGGTAATAAAACTTAACACTACAGTGAATCTCAATGGAATTGCAACCACCCAAAAACCTGATAACTAAAATTAAGCTTTGAAAGTGTTGAGTTTCAGACATCCAAGGAAGGATCAAGCAGCATTAGCTCTCAAGCCCGGCGAGGCGAAAGCTCTCTGGCGGCCACTGCGAATGTCTTGAGAAACAAGCCTTTGGATTTGTCATCATCAACAACAAGATTGGCCACCAGAAAAGTAGAAAGTATTCAACGAGGCAAAAGAACAAGATAGCCAAACAATTAACCAGCACGATATTCAACATTAAAGCACTCAAGTCCAGAGAAAAAGGTAACAAAATCTAACAGTACAGTCAATCTCAATTCAAAGGACTTGCATAAACCCACAAACCCAAGAACTAAAATTTAGCTATATTACATAAACGTACGGTAGATAGCAAACCAAAGAACTGAAAGCTTTGAGTTTCAGACATCCAAGGAAGGATCAATCAGCACTAGCTCTCAAGCCTGGCGAAGGCGAAAGCTCTTAGGCGGCCACTGCGAATGTTTTGAGAAACAAGCCTTAGGATTTGTCATCATCAACAATAAACTTGGTCAAATAATAACATTAGGAAGACAAAAGAGAAGAATAAAACTGCAGAAGTAGTGATCTCGCTTAAGCATTAGGAGAGAGAATAGAGAATTAAGAAGAAAAAGAATATTAAGTGGAAGTGGTGAACGAAAAATTGAGAAGAGAAAGAAGAATAAACTTAATTGACTACATATTTGCAGAATTGGCTGAATTACATTTGTGAAGCATAAGCCACTATATATAGTCACTAGCTAAAGCTTAAGAAAACAAACGTGGAACGATATCTATCTAATAAGACTAGGTTTGAAATTTAAACTAATAATAAACAATATTTATTATAATCTCCTAAATAATTGGATAAACCCAAAATTTAAATAAATAACTACTCTATTTATATGATAAATTCAAATTAAAAATAACTCTCAAATTCAAATAAATGCACAACTTATCTCCTAATTAATAGGATAAGTTCTACACATTTAAATAAATTGATTACATAATTAGATACTCTAAAACACGTTTTCCCACACAACAAAAAAATTATACGACTTATTTTAAGAAAATGATAGCCAACATATGATCAGAGCAAATGGGGATATAGTGAACGCTAAATGTCTTCATCGCCTAGAAACTGTCATCCAATCAAGCCACAAAATTTTGCAAAAAATAGCCAATTGGTTTTCCATGGAGGCCCAAGTAATAGAAAAAACGGATTAAAGAAAAAATTAATTATGAAGCTACACTAGCTAACATACAAAATAGTGGCTCTCATGCCCGGCAAAGACGAAGGCTTTTCGATGGCAACTGAGAAAGTCATGAGAAACTAACCATAGATTCTGTCATCCATCACCTACAGTGCCAATATTAGAATGTGTCAAAGACAAAAGAAACTTATCTACATAATGAAAAAGCCAATTCAACATGGTTTATGGCCTCAGACATCCAAGGAAGGATAGAAGCAGCAATAGCTCTCAAGCCCGGCGAAGGCGAAAGCTCTCAGGCGGCCACTGCGAATGTTCTGAGAAACAAGCCTTAGGATTTGTCATCATCAACAACAATATTGGCCAAACGAACAAGTAAAAACCATTCAACGAGGAAAAAAAGTGAAATAATTTAACGTTGCATTATATCAACAATGGAAGTGAATGAACCCAAAAACCTGATAAACAAAATAAATAATTGAAGGGGTTGAGTTTCAGACATCCAAGGAAGGATAGAAGCAGCAATAGCTCTCAAGCCCGGCGAAGGCGAAAGCTCTCAGGCGGCCACTGCGAATGTCTTGAGAAACAAGCCTTAGGATTTGTCATCATCAACAATGCCAATATAATAAAACGACAATCAGAAAAGAAAAATTCTCCCAAAAAAAAAAAAACAGTGTATACATTCCACAAGGTAGAATAAGCATTTACGTGAGATTGAAGTGACAAAACCCCGAATCGTTTAAAACACACAAAACGAATAAAACCCACAAACAACGAAGAGTTTGAAGCGTGTTTTTTGTTTTTTTTTCTTTTCAAAATAAAACAAGACACGAAGCTTATAGCAGATTCAACAGGAAAATCATCAAAAAGAAAAGAAAACAGAGAGAATCCCAATGCAATGAATGAAAACCACCGTCGAACAGAAGTGGCGACGAAAAATCGCAGCCGAATCAGGGCGTAAAAGAGAAGTGAAAGAGGGAGTTGGAGAAGTAGGGTTTTGTGTGTGTGATTTATAGGAGAGGAATTTGGTCTCTAGGGTTTCGAAAGTGGGAAACATAGCGGTGAATTAATCTATATATAGCGCGCTTAGCTTTGCTAGGGTTTCGGAATTGGAGTATATGGCGGTGATCTATATATATATATGGGCTTAGCTTGCTAGGGTTTATCAACATTGATTTCAGATCTTGGGCTGTCCACGGTGGCCCAATTCGCAGCACTATTGTGTACTCTGAGTCCATTATAGAATGCAACTACAACAAACTATTTTATTAGCAAATTCTCTTTTGTTTTTTTTGTCATTTGTAAAATAAAAAAAGTAATCCTGTCAAATTCGTTACCAGAAAGTGAAATGGACTGTAATTTTTTTTAAGGTGGTAATTTTTTAAACATGTTGTTCACAAGTGGCATTTTTCTTTTAAGGGAATAGGAGGACCAAGTGAACGATTGGTCTAATAAGAAGCGTCAAAGATGGAATTGAGGTGCGGGTATGGAGTTGGTCGCTCTATGCAACAAGTGTAAAAAACCGCATTGTGGCCAATGTTGGCCAGGGACCAACGCATGTTGCAATTACGGGTAAGAATGAAGGGCATTTTCACTTGGGGTTGCCAAAACCAGGGAAGAAGCAATGCACCAACATGAAATTAGCCTCGTCCCAACGCCAAAGTCTACAACTTGAAAAAAGAAAGAGGTGGATGTTGGCACGTCAATTGTAATTACAAGTTAGCTCCATGTCGCCAATATCTCCTTATACACACTCGCATCACTTTCGTTTGATGCAAGTAGAATAGCCTATAGGTTAGATTGGACATACTAACCTGTTCGTTCATTATAGTAACCCCGATAGAGGAACTGAGGAAGTATATAAGTTGACCTCATGGTTCAGAAAATGTCCCAATTAAGATTGGGAATCGAGTTTTGTTTGCTAACTTTATTGAAATCGTGTTGAACGACTACGGTGCCACCATAGGCATAGATTGGCTTAGCACGCACCACGCGATTATCGATTATCGGAAGAAATGCGTGCAGTTTCAGCCACCAAAAGGAGAGAAGTTTGAGTTCGACGAAACTTCGAGACACAGCTCGCAAACTCTTAGGAGAGAAAATAGCGACTATTTGGCTAGAATTATCGACAAGTCTAAAGACTAAGGCAGAGGTTAAGATGTGAAGAATAATATGATCAATATCTGAAGTCGGGATCATCCAGTATTTTATGGGGTGGTGATGCCTTATTTTGGTTTGTTGTAAGGATCATCCAATATTAGGATGGGTTGTGCCTTATCATGATGTTCTTGTAATGTTGCAATGTCATATATGGATGAGGCTCGGTTATACTTTTGTTTTTGGTTATAATATGCATATGTAACTATATATTTGCAATGTAAGAATGCTATGTTTTGGAAGACAAAAGTTATGACGTAAACAAAAAGTCGCATGCGCTATATTCTGCTACTTATTCACCTACAAAATCAAGCTAAAAGTTTAGTTTCTAGACCGTAACACATTTGTTCATGCCATGTGGTTGCTTTATTAGAAAATTCTTCATTGTATAATTTACACGAGTTTCTCAAAATTGTCAACAAAACTTTATGTGATGAAGTATTCGTACAAGTATTGATAGCCAATTAAAAAAATGTACACACTTTTGAGTCCTAGGTCAACAGATAGAGGTTCAACAGATAGAGTCCGAGACCATCGAGAGACTAAATCGTAGAAAATTAACAACAGATAGAGGTTCAAGCTCTTTCAAAACAACTTCTTTCTCATAGCATTTTCTGATAGATTATAATCATGTAGCAAGCCTTCTCTTGTTTTACTATCAGCTACAGTTCATATAGAAGTAAAGAAGATCTCACAAAGTGTGCTTCTTTGCTTCTTTTTTTTTTTTTTTTTTCAATTATTTGATCTAAGTGCGATTTGTTGACTGATTGTTGTGCTCAACAAAATTCATTAACACATGAGAAAGTTGGTCTCAACTCTGAAGTCAATGTAATCATAAATGCAAAATATCATGCGCATAATTTAACAAAAACTTAGTTTTCAAATTCTTATATAGAATTTTGTCATTATCATTAAAGAGAAAATAAGATTTAATGCGAATCAAAGTTTTAATTCTTCTGCTCTTATATAGTTCTACTAATGGACACGTTAATTGTAAGAAAATCAAACCGAAAATCAGTGCACTGAAAAAAATAATAATAAGAGAAGAAAAAAAAAAGAAAAAAAGAAGCATATACAATGTTTTGGAGAATGGAGATAGCCAATTAGCCATTAGCCAACATGAAAAATATGGAACACTAGTATCTTCGCCTTTTTTATTGTTTAACTTAGATAAGAGGAAAGAAGAGAGACAATAGTAACTTGAAAAAAGTGACATATATGTAACATTGGCATAATAAAAAAAATAAAATAAAAAAAAACCAATATTTCACCCGCTCTCACAAGTGACATATATATTTGGTGTTGGTTTTAACAGAATCAAGGGAGAATTTCAAAACAAAGCCATTTTTTATGCCACTTAAAAATCTATACCCCATGTAGTGTGCTCCCTTTCCTTCCATCTTATGTTTATAGTGTAAATTTTAGGGTATAAATTAAAAGTGCAACTCACATGGGGTATAGATTATCATTGTGTCAATAATGAGGCATTCTTCAAAATTGATGAATTTCAAAATAAAGTCATTCTTGATGCCACTTAATAATCTATACCCCATGTGGTGTGCTCCCTTCATTTCTACTCTATGTTTGTAGTGTAAATTTTGGGGTATAAATTAAAAGTGCAACACACATGGGGTATCTATATCATTGTGTCAAGAATGGGGTATTCCTCAAAATCCCAATAATGATTGGGTACTCACTCGTAGCACTTGGCCCAAGTCAAATGCCATCACCCTCCACTTCTCTATTGATATTGGAAAGGCAATTTTACAATTAATCACGGCCTCTCACAAGTGGGTAATTTCGTGTACAACAAGTTTGCTATTAAAAAAGGGAAATCATTTTCTTTAATGGGTTTGTAAAGCCAGTAGCGAAAGACTATAAAAGCAGATGATGAAATCTAATTGCTCAACTACTAGGAAAAGCAAAAACACACAACTTTTATCCACAGAGATATTCCATAGCTGCAAACACCTTTGAAGTTTTTGGAGATTGCTTATAATCCACGGAAACGAAAACAGCAATAGGGTTGACAAAATTGGATGTACATCTATCAACTATTCCAACTACAATCACAAAAAAACAAAAAGGGAAATCTTCCAGTTTTGGCTTTCTTGGAAAAACTTGCATCACCCAGTAATTGGAACAAAGGGAAAGTCGTCCTTTGAGATCAGCGAAAGTGAGCCTCGAAAACAATGCCTTAAAGCTGCTGATCGAGATAGGAATCTCTTGTGCTCTTTGGAGATGCCAGATACTCGGTGACTCCCGAAACGTAGCTTTTCACCCACGAAGTGCTGCGATTCAACCATCCCGTCTGCTGTTGTTCTTGCACTTCAAGCATACACCTCTTTTCTTCTTCCACGAGTATCTCAAGCCACCTTTTCGCCATAAAGTCTTTGACTGCCTCAACCCCTTCATTCACGACCTCCTTGGGTGGGATCTCGAGGGGATTCTGGTCCAAGTTGAGTTTGGTCAAGTTGTCAAGGCGGCCAAATGTGTCAGGAAGGGCGTGGATTTGGTTGTTGCTGAGATCAAGCTCCCTGAGGTTGGTTAGATCACCGAATGTGTCAGGAAGCTCAGTCAAGTCACTGAAATTACTGCTCAGATTAAGAACTTCTAGTTTGGTTAACTTCCCAATTGCTAATGGAAGGCCGCGGAGCTCATTGAAGTGAGCATCCAAGTAGCGCAAAGATTTCATCTCGCAGACAGAAGTAGGAAGTGAACGGATCTTATTTAGTTGGATCAAAAGTCGTTCTAGATTAACCAATTCGTAGCCAATGTTTGTAGGCAAGTATGTAATGCTGTTGAAGCTTGCATCCAATTCAACCAATGACCTGCATGATTAAAGATGAAAAAATGAATATTTCGGGACATCTATAGTAACAGAAACATTGCCTACTTGTATGATCTGATTTTTTTACAAGCACAGAATTCTTATAAGCGGACTCGTACCTGCAATGACTAATGGCATCAGGAAGGTTATTAAGTTTGTTTCCTGAGACATTCAGAATTCTCAACCTTTGCATCAAGCCGATCGAGTCTGGCAATGACAGCAAAAGGTTGGAAGAGGCGTTAAGCTCCTCAAGGTTTTCCAATCCAGCTATTGAGTCAGGAATTGTCTGCAATCTCGCACAGATCACTTTTTGTTAGGAAAAAGTAAGAAAGGACATTTTACTCTTTTATTGTACATCACACGAAAATAAGTAACAAGAACTTCACGACCAATAATCGACCACATGTTGACATATTAGTCTAGGGTAAAACCATAGACTAACCTAAACATGTTGTGAACTCTGATTATATTATAACCTCAAAATCACAATCCAAACCCAAAAAAGAGGAAGGATTCAAGCAAGCGAAATGGAGGGGGCAACGAAAAAAATCAAAATGACATAACTGGACAGAACCATAATGTGTCCTATGCTTTATTTGCTCAGTAAGAAGTAGAGAAGATTAATACCAATCTCTTGTGCAAGAAAGAAGCACTTTTATTCTAGATTAAGTACATAGCAATTAGTATTAAACACAAACCACCATGAACGAATGTCAGCAAAAATCCCACAAACCAAAAGCCAGTTCTTTCAGGGAAACCTATAAGCATAACATATTAGTCACTACTAATTACCTAAAAAACACTCTTAACAATTCCACATTATATTGTTCTAATTCTCCTACTAATTCTAAACTGAGGCAGTCAGTGAACAAAAGAATAAAATTCAACATTCCTAAACTTCCAACAACCGGTGATGTCTCTTTGAAAATCAAAACCTATAAGTTGAATGTTTAAAACCAAAGCAAACATTAAGCTTATTACGTTAGACCATAACAATTCTAGCACATGAGCATTATCATAAATACAAATTACAATCAATGCATTTCGAGATATGCAACAACCAAAAGCAAGTTCTTCGAACGCCTATAACTATTACTAATTTCCATAATTCACAAAGACATCAAATTCACACTCAAAACTCAATTATCCTAATCCACCTGCCAATTCCAAACTAAGCCAGTCAATTCATCAAAAAATAGAAATAAAATTCAAGTTCAACACTCCTCAATTTTAAATCGACAACCTACCAATTTCACACAATACAACCAGAATCACATACCGAATTGAAATCGGACCTTAGTAGAGACATCAAGCATTCTTAGTCCCGATATTCTCCCAAAACGCCAACCTTGAGAAACTAAGCAATTTTTAGGCTTATTTATCCTAATTCACATCCGAAACAATTTTCACTCAATGCCTCAAAGAATTGCAATCTCCATAACTCCTCAACGTCAACAACCATCCAATCTCTCTTAAAGATGAACTAAAACAACAAAATCGAAGCACTAAAACCAAAAAAAAAAAAATTTCTCAATCACCCTTATTCGCCGCCGAATAATCCTAAACTAAGCCGATCAATACAATCAAAGAGCCGAAATTCATCGTTCCTCAACATCATCAACCGATCAAATTACTCGAAATGACATATATCGAATCCCCAAACGAAACCCACCGATCAAAAAACACGAGAAATCGAATTACAAAAAACCGAAACCGAAACCGAACCTCGAGCTGATTGCTGGAGACATCAAGCACCTTCAATCCCCGGATTTTCCCGAACGCCTCCGGCAAGATCCTCAGCTTCCGGCAGGAGAGATTCACCCGCTCGAGCCCCCCGCCGCCTCCGGACGCCTCCTGCAGAATCCCCACCACCTCCTCATTCACCTCCTCCGGCGGAGACTCCTCGCCCTCGGCGGCCGGCTCGCCGTCCGCCGAGTGGTAGATCCTCTCGAGCCTCGTCTCCGCCTCCCTCAGGAGCCTCTCGTAGGCTTCGTGCATCTCGTCGAGCTGCACCACGGCGCGGTAGATCTCCCGCTCCTTCTCCGCCGCGCGGCGCCGCTCGGCCTCGCGCTCAGCCAGACGCGCGCGCCACTCCGCGCGCTCCACCTCCGGCGGCCGCGGCGACAGCACCAGCTCCTCCAGCTCCCGCGCCAGCGCCGCCTCGATCTCCGCCGCCTTCGCCCGCGCCGCGTCCACCGCCTCGTGGTCCGGCCGCTCGCCGATCGCCCGCAGCACCTGCCGCGCCTGCGCCACGTCCGACACCGCGCGGGTCATCTCCGCCAGCAGCTTCGGGTCCGTCAGCCGGGGCAGGCCCGCCACGATCGGGTCTTGACCCGAAGACGACGGGTCGGAGAAAGCCTTCGACGGCGGAGACGGAGGCTGTTCGATGTCGATCGGATTCGGGTCGAGTTTTGACCCGAAAGTGGGTATTCGACCCATGACGTAGGAGAGCATTGGGAAGGTTTTAGGATTCGGATCCATTTCGGTTTTTTTTTTTTTGGTTGGGGTTTCAGAGAGAGATTAGAAGAAGAGCATATTAAGAGAGCTTTGATTGAATCGAAGATTTTTTAAGAGAGTTTTTATGGATTTGAAGGGAAAAAAGAATGAAGAAAATGAAAGCTTTTGTGGGGCCGCGAGGTGAAGATAATCCAATGAGCATTAATATTTGTTGGGGAAGTTTTAAAATGGTCCCTTAAATATATTACTTCTCTATTTTTAACCCTAGACTTTCAATTTAAAATAATTTGGTCCTGAATTTTTTTTCATTGGGGGGGTTTTTTTAAAAACAAAATGAACATGTATTGAGCATGTGGATTGATATTTGGTAATACGATAAAAACTAACCAAAATATTATCTTAAAAATTAAATAATAATTTCGTGTATTCAAAATTTCACTAGAAAATTGAAACTTAGTTGGAGTTTTTAAGTGAATCTTTTATTTAAAAAGTTATTATTTTACTTTTTAATCAATATCTAGAGTGATAATATAATATTACTATCAAATGTTAGTCCACATAAATTGTAAATGTTCATTTTAGTTAAAAAAAATTAATGGAAAAAAAAGAGGGATCGGTTTTATACAATTTCAAAAGTTTGGTGAAAAAATTAGAACATTTATTGGGTTTAAAACAGACAAGTGCAATAGTATAGGGTCATTTCTGAAATAACCCAATTTGTAAGTTGTTCTATTTTTATTTGTTGGTCCCGCAGTGGATACCTCATTGGCTGCCACGTGTAAGAGAGGATAGCAACTGACTCGGGCTCAAGTTTGACTAATGAGTACCGACCAAGTCATTAGAGTTCTTTAATTCAATCATCTTAATATAAAAATAGACATTTCTTCATCTATTTTTGGAATTAAGTGAAAGATAGTTGAACAGAAATGAGCAAATTATTAGAATAATATTAATGAGTGTTCCATATTTAGCTCCCCTCGTATGTCGTTTTTACTATTGCCATGTTATCCATTATTAGTAGCAGATGGGAAAGAGTGGTATATAAAATTTGGTTCATAATTGACGATGTTAATTAGCTTTACAAATAAATAAAAAAACAAAAGGAAATTATGATTGAGTAAATGCTATAATGGCATGCAATTTTTTTATTATCAATGTCACACAATGAGAAACAGTTTTAAAAATATATACCAATGTCCAAATTTTTCACACATTAACATAACAAATCAAAATACTCTATTTTGATGTTACTTATTAATATCTTAAATCTAACACCAACTTAATTTAATCATAATTAAAAAAAAAAAAAAAGGAAAGGGAAATAGTAGCAAGATGCAACACCCACACGGCACAGCCGATTGATTACCAATAATTTTAAAAGGGAACGTTAAATTTAGAAAATGAGTTAGCAATGTGAAAATATAAAATTTGATATTCTCGAAAGCAACATATTTTAATAAAGATTGCACAAAATTGCACACTATCATAGCATTGCCCATAGTAGCTTAATAAAAAAGTCCAGATGAGGATTGAAAAAAGTATCGACATATCTAATAGATTAAAAGATAAAAAAACGCCTAATAAGGATTGAAACTGAAAAAATTAATTAAAAAACTCTCAAAATAATTAATTAGGCACATGTGATTAAAAACAATCACCACCACAACAACAACTAGTCTAGATGAATTCATCATTCAAGTATATCTCTATCTTATTATGACGAGAGTGTTAATTTGCATATGTGATATTGATTAACTTGAGCTCAACAGCCAGTCAACAAAGTGCACATTTCCTTGGTGACATTTTTCTTTTGCTGGTATGACTTTTAGGTAAGTGAAAATAAGTGGACAACAAAAAAAAGAACATGAAAGTAGAGACTCGGCTTGTAATGAATTCTAACAAGAGGCAATGTCTCTCTGATTGGCCAAGAGAATTTCCCTCTCAACCAATACAAAAATCTCCCTCGTCCGATCCGTGAACTTATCGACGATGTTCCGCGCGATTCTGTGCTGGAATTTCGTGCTCTTGAGCCAAGTGATCCCCATGTAGACGTCGCATTTGCACGCGTTGTGAGCGAAACCCGATTTCTCAATTTGGTACCTGAAATGAACCTGCATGGAAGAAACCAAACGAAAACTGTATGATGAAGAGAAACAAAGGATGTTTGTTCGAGCAAACTTTATCGGTCATTGATGGGACGCGTACACGGAAGTGGTCGGAGAATGGAACGTCGTGGAGCGCCATGACCTCGTTAAGAATCCACCCTTGGTCGTCGGCAAGGGGGGACTTTTGTTGTGTGCACGTGGCCTCTCCTCCGAAGACAGAGACGTGACGGTTGAATTTGTAGGAGAGACGTCGTTCGAGGACGTTTTCGTCCTTGAAAGGCTCCCATGAAGTTGTTGCAAAGTTTAGGCAACCCGATTTTTCCATCACTTTGTGCTCCAACTTTCCTCCGTCGAACATTTCCATCATTGCATTTATCTACGCAAAAATCCCAAGTTAGACAACAGATTCTACTACATAGATAGTGATTTTATTTTATTTTTTTTCTAAATGATAACATACTAAAACAAATGAATGCATATTTGGATTTATGCTTGGGTCGAGGCTGTTCGATGAGAAAATAAGCAGAGAAGTAGGGAAATCTAAAGTGACAATTTAAGTGGCCTAGTTTGGTTTACTCATTGTAATCAGTGTGTGTGTCAGTGTGTGTGTGTGTGAAAGAGGGTATTTGGTATCAAAGTGAAGACCCCAAGTCGGAGATCTTCGCATCAAGTACAAAACTCGAAGGGGTGTTTTACGGTGGCGATTTGCTCAAGCCTCTCATATTTGCCGACATGTTTTTCTGTTGTTTCATATTCCTCGCCAAATGCCAATAGACATGTAGCTCATTATTTCATTTCTAAGTGATTAATAATAATCTTGGATGCTTGGAAAAGTTGAGAGTTTTAAAAAACAAGTGAACTTACATTAATAGGAAGTTCTGCAGAATAAATTTGTGACATCATTGCATCTCCAACATCCAACACATAGTCCGTGTCTTCAATCATGACGGACCTTTCTTCTTGGTCATCCTGGTCTTCCGCGATCTGAGCCTTTTGATCGGGTGTTAGCGTCCGGGTTCTCCACAATGCTGTTATTGTCCTGCCAATCAGTACAACAAAAGCTCGAGTCCTTATCTATAATTTACAAGTATACATGTCTTGTTCAAAAAGAAAAAGTTACCTGCTAGCACCATTGAATGACACAAATGACTGGAAACAAAACCTGAGCCGGCCTTCATCATCTTGCGACTTTGCGCCGTGCCTCGCATCCATGCCTCGGTCCTTTTTCAGGACGATGACCAGCAAAGGGCTGCCCACCGACGCTAGGGTTGGTGGGAGTATCTGGATATCTTCGATATCCTCCCAAAGAAAGAAGAATTTGGTCTTGTGACCGAACAAATTTGCATAAAACCCAACTATTCTTGCAGACAGGAAGAGCCGGCCCTGAAACAAAAGGTAATGAAGGCCAGAGTTGGATTTAGTCACATTGGAAGTAATAACAATGAAGTGAAAATATTGGCCAAAAGGCATACAATTCCTAGGCCTCTCTACATATTTTGTTTCAATTTTTAATATGCTTTAGTATGAAACTACAACTAGATTCACCTGTAGCGGAAGTTTCCTCTTTAGTTGGCATGTGAAATCACTAATGAGAAACTCTTCTGGCGGCAACCCGAACAGCTTTTGGAACGTCGAATTTCTGTGAGGTGATCGAAGATTCAACTGTCACGTATGAAACAAAAAGTCAAATCAAAAGTCCAACATATGAAACAGAAAAATATTGGATTATATTAAAACGCCGAAAATTTACCTTCTTTCCGACTTCCTTTTCCATCTTTGTCAAGTATTCCCTAATTGTTTCAACTCCATTTGTATTGTCCAAAAATATTCTCAAGTGCAGCTTTGACTGAGAGGACTGGGCGAGCTTCCCCTCGAGAGGGACCCACATGTCTGCGAGCTCTGTCGACGAGTGCTTCAAGAAATTGATCTCGGCGTGCCCAAGTGAGGCAGCTTGATCAAACGGGCCATCGAAATCATAAACCTCCACATCCAAAACTGACGGAGGTTCTTCCATAGCATCAAACTCGAGTATCTCTGCATAAAGTTTCAGTAATTCACAAGAATCAATCATAGATAAATAGAACGAAACTTAATAGCATTAATAAATAAAAAATCAGATTAGGCACTAACCATTCCATTGAGGATCACAAGTTTGGAGTTTCACCGAGCTCGTTCTTGTCTTCGCATTGCAAGTGAAAACCACATAGGGGTCGGATAAACCCAAAGAACCTACGGTAGCTAAATCGGTTCCTTCGATCAAAGCCACAGTAAGAACCCATCCATCACCTTGAGCTTTGACTCCATGATCATATCCTGTTGAAATAGACGCTGAAGATAAGTGAATCCTGAGGACAAAGTTTTACAGAAGTGACAATCATGCGAGAGTGTTTGACTTCGGAACAAAAAGCTAATATTGATACCAACTTCTTGGATTGGATTACCTCGTCGCAACCTAGCTTGTACGAAGTGGGAAACCATGTTAAAAACACGCTCCAAGTGAATGATCAAAATTCCACACGTGATGAGCTCACCGAAACTATCTGGCAAATCAAGCCCGGGAAATTCCAAGCCTTGGAGTTGGCTTGGTCCACTGAGCAGTATATGAACCACAACATACAAAACCATGAAAACAGTGGTGAAGACGGTGATATTCCAAAAGTATTCCGTCGCCAATTCCCAATCCGATTGTTGTTCGGCTTGCAAATTTGATAAAATTTGATCCTTGTCGGATAAGACCGAGCAATCGACCGCCTTGAAATTCTGAGCCAGCAAAGTTGCGAACTGGTCAAAACTCTCCTTTAGGCCCTGCCGAGCACCTCCCTCGATTAGGCTTTTCATCATTGTCGTTTGAAGGAAGTTGATTCCCCACGATACTACAAGGCGGGCAGATTCTTCACCTGAAGGTAGCTCGGGTCCCGGCATTATCTTGTAAAGCAATTCAACTTTGAATGAATTCCCATATGGAACGTCCGGTGTACTCACAGACACAAAAACTGCGTATTCCTTTCCATCTGCTTTGACATATGTCTGCTCTTCTCCGGCTTTGACAGACTTCACCAACTTCGTCGCAGCTTTAGTGTACGAAACAACTCGTGTCAAGCACGACGCGTCTCCCGAACTCCACGTCCAAGGCCCCTCGTGCAAATCCGTTGATCCATGAATCTTCGCTAGATCGCTCGTAAACTGTGAATCTGGAGCGAAAAGGAACGCGTTGAGATCTCTTGGCGACACCGCATACACTTGATCGATTAGTACGCCCCCTCGCAATTCCTCCGGCATTTCTTGCTCGCCCTGATCTTTCGACTGGATAGTCTCAAGAGCTTCCTCGAAGCTAGCATTCGAGAAAATGTCGTCCTCCAAGCAATCCTCATATTCAGATTCCAAACTCGAAACCTCCGGCGACGAATCCGATTTCGACGCCTCCCCATTCTTGTGAAAGAGCTTCTCCAAACGGCCGACAAGTGACTTAATCAGGTGCTTACCGTCCGGTATCTTCCGACATGTAAACTTGGAGTGACCTCCAACATGAGATGATAAAGCGGAATCTTCTTGATCTTCCTCAATATTGAGATCGGAGTTCGTTTCGACGAAGTGGTTGCTGTGAAAGTCCTGGAGTTTTCCGTGCAGAGAAATGGTGAGAAGAATTTTTCCTGCAATATGGATGGTAAAAATTCTGATAGCCTTAAAAAAAAAAAAATAGTGCTCTAAGCTTTCCTTGATACAGATTGGACTTCCAATCTCGTAAGTAATTTCCATAGTTTAAGTGGAAACAGAGTCATAACCGTGTCGTGCAAATAATCTATAGTGCTAAAACAGACTAATGAAAATTCCAAAAAAAAAAAAAAAGCCCATTATTACATTATTAAAGGTATTGCTGAGGCCTAAATGAGATATGATCAAAACCATTCTCATAAATTGCATATTTTTCGTTGAAACTAATATGCAAAAACAACAGGCAATGTTTTTCAAATGCACTGAGGAAACAAATGCCATTATGAAAACATCAGTAGTCTACTTAATCAAGTACTAATATCACAAAAAACAAGAAGTCCAACATCATTAATAAAAAAAATAATTAAAAAAAAAAAAACAAAGCGCAAGATCAAAGCAAGACACAAAAGCCGACGCATATATATATATATATATATATTACAATTTACAAGTGATAACAACGTTTTCCTTGAAAAATAAAGAAAGTAATTAGTGACTAACCACAATCATTAACGTTGACATGCTTGGCATTATTAGTCTTTGGCTTTTCCAAAGAGAACCAAGTCGGCGACAAGGTGTGATTGTCCTCTGCGACCACGGACCAAACCGGAATCCGAACCCGACCCACCAACCCATCCGACCCGTGAAACAGACCCGAATCATCGTCGCCCTGGTCCCACACACTCACGACCACCTCGTCGTCCATGTCGTGGACTCTAAACACGAACTCTTCGTTCCAAGCCAAATTACAGGCAATGCCCTTTGGCCTCCTCAGAGCTCTGGTCTTTGACTTGTGTTTCCCAACTTGGAGCTTCACGTAACACTTGTTTTTCTCATGGAAGTCTTGCCCTTCCAACACGTAAACGTATAGTCTCATTTTTTATTTTTATTTTTATTTCTTCTTTTGGGGTAATGGAAAATGGAGTTCTGAAAAATTTTGGTCGATATATATCGAGATTGAGAGTCGGTTTTGAAATGGGGTTTTGTTTGAATTTATAAGGATTGTTGTTTGGTTTTTGCATATAGATATAGAGAGAGAGAGAGAGAGAGAGAGAGAAATGCATGAGAACACGTGGAAGCGTAAGGAAATAGACACGAGGGAAGTGAAGAGAATAATATGAGTCGGTTTTTGGGTTTTCTTTTTTTTAATATAAGGTTTTTGTGTTGTTACTTATTCAAGGTGTGTTATCTTTATGAGGGTTGGTTTGGTTCTTTTTTTCCTTTTTTTGGGGTAGTCCAAGTTCTGTGAATTTTTCCGTACATCGTTACGTGTACTCTTTGTTGTTTTGAGAGTCATTTGAGGTCTTTTAATGGCTGTTTTTTAGACTTTTGAGGTTGGATCGCAGTGGGAAACAAAACCCAAAGAATAAAAATAAATAAAAATAAAAAAAGAGACTAGTGGAAGAATTGAAACAAAACAAAGCGGAGGAGTTGGTATAGTATACGTATAGTATAGGCTTAAGGAATCAAATCAAATGCCTTTATTACACTTACTGTATAGTTGTTTAATTCTCTTCCATTGCACTTCCACGGAGAGGGAGTGAGAAAACATGCATGTAGACTCTAGATAATTTTGGTACAAATGCGCAATAAAAGAGGCACGTGCTAAATTTATCACTAAATATACCATTGTACGAGAGAGTATATCTTGCACCAAAGCACTAAAAATTTTGACATTTACACTCCAAAATAACATTGGATTTGAAATGCTTCAATGACCATAAGTATTTTGTAAAACGGGTAAGAGCAGTGACGGATCTAGGAATTAAATTCAGGTGGGCACAAATTAAAGACTCAATATTTTTAATTAACAAAATAAAAAAAATATTAACAATTGAGGTTTATTGAATAAGTAACAACTTACAAATTACAATTGTACTCGACGAGGTCTCATGTTTTGAAAATATTGTATAACAACTTCATTGTCGATGCTATCAAAAATATCATTCTCAATATACACAATCAAGTTGTCATTCATCAATTGATCTCCCATTCGATTGCGTAAACGATTCTTCACAAGAATAATGAAGCTGAGACAATAACTTACAAATATCATCAATAATAAAGCCTTTTTCATCTTAATGGCATGGATAGAGAGTAAATTTGTTTGAAAATTAGATTGAGATTTGAGATTCTATTTACGTTTTTCCCATTTTTTCTTCCTTACCCGATTGCTTTGTTTGTTTGTTGAGGATAGTCAAGATCATCATTTAGTCTTTCTGAACATTGTCGAAGTCGTCGGAGGCACTACGTACTGCCGTGGCCGTGGGACTGGTGGTGGTTGATGGATTTGTGAATTATGGCGGCGGCTGAGTTAGGAGTGGCGGAGACCTTGTTTGTTTTTCTTAATTTATTTGTGTGTGTACAGCCCATTAGTGTGACATCTCTAAGTGTGTATCCAGCCCATTGGTATATATGAGCCCATTAGTATATCAGCCCTGTTTTTTTTTCCCTCAATTTTCAGAGGGGGCATGTGCCCCCCTTGGCCCCAACGTGCATCCGTCGCTGGGTAAGAGGTAAAAAGTTAAACGGTAAGTTGCAAAATAGGTCAAAATTAAATTGGTTTTTCAAAATAATAATAATAATAATAAAAAACCACATTTGTTAAAAATTTTATGACAGGAAAATCTTGACATATTTGTTCGAACCCAGTCGCTACCCAACCCCGCCAAGAGCTAAACCCGTACGCAATCAAACCACATTGCAGCCTACGCTCATTGTGACCTAACTCCTCCATCGATGAACAAAAACCAAATCCGAACCCGGCACTTCAAACCCCATATCAACAACAAAAAATCAACAAAAGAAAAAATGTTAAACAAAAGTCAAATCACTGCATCAAGCTCATAGTCGAGGTTTGAGAAGCCTTTGTTGCTGTCATTGCAGAGTTGGAGAGTGAGGAAGCGAGTTTGGCGAGTTTGAGAAGCCTCTGCTGCTGCATAATCGTGTTTAGATCTGAGGGTTTATCGAATCTACGGTGAGCACGGAGATCAATGTATCTCGCATTCCTAATAGAGACTAGCAATAGCGACGCGGGAAAGAAACCGCCTAACAATTTTAAATTAATGTAATTAAAAGAAAATAATTACAAAAGGAGATATGAGTTTGAAAATGACAAAATTTAAAATACCCTCAAAGAAAGTGCAACAAAAAGAATAAGGGAATATTATGTTCAAATTTTAACTCTTGTTATCAATTTGTAGTTATTTTTCAATAATTATAAATTGAAAGTGCAAAGTACCAAGAAAAAAAATATATAGAGTGCAACTTGCCCATTGTCACATCTGGTATAATTCAAGGTCATCTGTGCAAAATACTCTAATCTCAAACAAAAATAATGCTGTTATTTTTTAAAAAATAATGCTAGACATACGAATTCTTTTATTAATTTTTTAATACTAACCAATGTGGTAATTGAGGTTGTTGGTACGATTTTTCGTACCAACTCGATTTGACACGTGACCGCCCCTCTAAGCTCGAATTCATGTTGAATCGCGTGCGATGATAGTTTGAGATGAACTCCGGTTCTGTAAAAAGATAAAAACGTGACAAAGGGCACTGGGATTGTTCCCAGTGTGGGCACTCCGACGCTCAAGACAGTCAGGGTGAACTGGAGAACGATTTTTATGGAATAGTGTTTAGGGTGTTTAGAATTTTGATACCTCAATTTGTCTTATTTGATGATATTTATAGGAGTCAGGATTAACAGGTTTTAACCACGTTCCACCACTATTTTTTTTCAGGTGACCATGGAAGAGTGGTTCGGGCTATAGGTCGGAGATAATTCTTGTTACTTTTCGTGGGGAACGTGTTCTGAAATTTTCTCGTTGAATTGGCGGTTGTGGACTTAGTGTTCCGAGAGAGGTCGTCGCGACGGGCTGGCGGGTGGCTAGTAGGACGCCGAGGTGATGTTCCGGCGGGTCGTCGGACTGTGGGGCCGGCGGGGCGTCGGGATGCGGGGCCGGTGGGGCGCCGAGATGTGGGGCCGATGGGCGACGAGCTATGGGGCTGACGGGGTCGCCGAGCTGTGGTGTCGAAGCGATGGGCCGACGGATGCCGAGGTCGTGGAGCTGTTAGGCCCTTTCATGGGCCTCTCGTGGGCTTTTGGTATACTTCATGGGCTTCTGAGCCCAATCTAAAATATGGCTCACTAGAGGTGTCATGTTTTGATTAGCTGAATATCAAATCTTTTTATCTAAAGTGATAAAACACTTATCAATGATAACATGTCAGCTGAATTATTTAAAAAATTTGATAAAAAAATTTGTATGTTTATCACAGCTTTTTTTTTTTTTTTTTTTTTTTTTTTAAGATTGTACCAGCCAGTAAGAGACTTTCTCTGTTAACAAGGAGTGTTGGATATTAGAAAAGAGGAAAAGGAAACATACTAACCTTGAACCAAAACACACCCACTTTCAAAGATTCTTGTCGTACGAAACTCAATATGTTGCAGTTTCCGGGGTTCATGACGGAGTACCCATGGTCCACGACCAAGATTCCGACGTCGTTTTTGCTCCCTTCCCAGTGGCCTCAGCCCCACAGCGAAGAGCTCCTCTTAGCCATGGAAGAGTCTGAGTACGAAGAGAAGGTTTTTTCATTCTCTCTTTCTACCACAAATTTCGAAATTTATAAATAGAATTTTCTATTTGCTTCAAAATCAGGCAAAAACTTGTGACAATGTTGTAAAGCAACCGAATTTCACTTGAATTTGGGAAAACCCAACTCTTATTTGGATTGGAATTCGGGTTTCACTCAACCCCTTTTTGATTTAGCTTTTGAAATGTAGATTAAAAAAAAAGGAAGATAGGGTTTTTGGTGTGAAGTTCTAATCTTGTGAGTACTTGCTATCAGCTTAACGTAATTGAAATGGGTAACGCTAAAAGGCTCTAATGGCAATGAGGGCATTTTGAAATTGAGGAGTTTTTAACTATAAGGTTCCAAACTTTAATGATTCTTTTTTTTTTTTTTTTTTCTTTTGCTGTATGAAAGGGCCAAAATTTGGGCTTTCAAGTAATGGAGACTGGAAAAAGATCTTATGGTTGCAGGGAATAATGTAGTGTACTAATTCTAGTGAAGTGGTTGAATTAGATCATTTGATTATCTGTTCTTCGATTTTGTGGTATATTTTGTTAGGAAACTGAGCACTTATAGCTATAGGCTTTTAGAAGTGCTAACTTGTAAATGCGAAGAATCAAATGCGTGGCTTTGAATGTCGTTACATGATTGTAAAGTTTATGCTTTTCATTTTAAATAGTTGGGTAAATTTAACAATGGAAGCTCGTATTCCTTCCTCGGATGTCCCGGTATAAGGATTAAGAATCAAAGCCGAGGCGATATGTTTTTGCTTTTGTATTTTTAACTTGCGAATATCCATCGTATGTGCGAATGTGATCTTTTCCTTTGTTCTTGGATTTCCTTTTTGTAATTGCATTATTACCCTCTTTCCTATGACCTTCCTGTTTATCCGATTACTAAGTTATGGCAAAGATGTTATTGCTCGTTGGATTTAAAGTTGTTCTCAGACCTTCAAAGCAATAGCGTGTTATGGTTTAAAACATCTAACACTTAAAATAGATAGTGTTCTGTGTTCATGCTATTAGAGAATTGTGTAGTTTTTTTTTCTTTCATCCTAGTTGTCACTTATTCTGTCCTGTCTCTCGAAAGGTATATTTCCCGTTAATCTTTGCAATGACAACTTTTGCAGCTGAATGAAATCAGAAAGACAAATAGCAACCTAATTGTGATTGGGAAAACCACGACTGAAAATGACAAAGAAGAATATGAGAACGAAGCCGATGACGATGACCCTGACAATGCCGACGAATCCGAAGGCGAAGAATTCGAGCAGGAAACCGGCTAAAAAGTTCCTGATTTTCCCCTTACCTTTTTGTGTCCACAAAACCCTATTTATTCTCTCCATATCAGTTTCTTGTTCACTTGAACTCCAGACCCTTCTAATATCAGGTATGTAAAAATTTATTATAATTTTCCATATGCATAGAGTTTCCTAGGGTTTGTCCAAAAGGAATCATAATCTGAAATGTTAAATTTGGATGGAGTTCAAGCATTGTGTCTGATATTGTATTGAGTGTTAGACTTGGAAAGAGGCTAAGGATTAATCCCACAAGGTTTTTCTTGTTTGGATGTGAGGAAAGGATAAGATGGTACAACAAGAAAACTTCAAATTATCTTTCCTTGGACCTAATTCTTGTCTGCCTGAACTCTGGGGTATATCAGATAAACATTGAAAATAAAACATATAAAACAAAACATGCCTGTCTCTTTCTGGTTTCTTCAATTCACTCCATTTATGAGTTTCCTTGTACGATTAGCCACTTCTCAGATTTTTTTCAACTGAAGTTAGAGAAGGATGACACTTTTTCTTACTCTCCCTTATCTCCTTAATAATAACTCCTTGTTATCCAAGTTAATCTTCTTTTTATTTATTACTGTTGTTATGTTTTTTGCTTGATAGCTCATTTATTGTACAAGTTACTTTAAATGGAAAGGCCATCTATGAATAGGTTTCTATACTCAATAGTAACCGAGATCCGTAACGTTATACGATAACCTTGATACGCCATTGGATAAAGTGATTACTCTGATACATTATCATAATCGAAAGATTTGATCTGTATAACGTAATCTAAAGATTCGATTTATATAACAGCTCTGATACACTATCATAATTGAAAGATTCAATTTATATCACAACTTTGATATGCGACCAAAAAGATTAAACAAATATTATGATTGTTAACAATTATTAGTGCTTTTTCTGATATGGTATATTCTTTTTCAAGGTAGAAGTTATATTACTTCTAATCTTTGATAGCGTATATGATAATCTTGATACGCTATCAGACAAAGTGACAACTCTGATACACTTTCATAATTAATCGAAAGATTCGATTTATATAACAGTTCTGATACACTATCGTAATTGAAAGATTCAATCTATATAACAACTTTGATACGCGACCAAAAGGATAAAAACAAACAATGTGATTGTTAGCAATTACTAGTGCTTTTCTCGTATAGTATATTCCGAAGTAAAAGTTCTATTACTTCTAATCAGGCCAAAGATCTCTCAACGTATATACTTTCAAAGTCCCATATGGCAAAGAGGCATATTTGACTAAACACCTCCTCTTAACTAGGCAACTATGAAAAGAATAAAAAAAATCACTCCAATCAACTTGACTAATTGAGTTTTGAGTATATTCCCAAGTTATCTGGAGCTAAAATTAGCCCAATTGCATATCTAATTTGTTCTCTCTTTTTCCTAGTTCCATTGATAAAGTCTGGCTCTCCAAGCCTCCAAGAGCTACCATGTGTATGTGTATGTTTGTGTGTTTCTTTACATGAAATATGTCATTCAAGTGACTTGCTAAAAAATCCACCAATTTAGAATCAAGCCCTCTTTGGCTATTGGCTACAAAGAATCAATATCTCATGATGAGCATAAACCAGCTGGCCAAATTGTCCTACTTGTACAACAACTAGGTATTCATGTCTTGACAAATATTCTTACTTTTCATTATGTTTTGGTTGAGTCTCAGTGAGCCTTCTCTTCTCTTTCTTGTTCACTTCCTCTCTTTTCCCAAATTAATATCCTAATTTCCTCAATTTAGAATTATATAATGTAAAATTAGACACGTGTCTCAATCTTAGCCGTTAATCAGAGGCTAATTAAGTGGGGTCTCCAAAGGCGGGTTCAACACGCAATTTACGTGTTATTTTCTTTTATTTTATTTTTTATAAGAATTTTTCCTTCACGAGGTGCGAATCCAATTAGGTATCTGATTCCTCTTCAACTGTTTGACCTGCAAAATCAGGAAATTAAAAACTTAAAACACACGAAAAATCAACACAACACAGAGTTGACTAACAAGAAACTTACTTACACGTGTAGCAATCAACGCACGTGTCAACCCCTCGGACGGCAAACAAAGATAACGGAGGGAATAAATCTCCACGTGGCAAGCACGGACCACTCTCATGTAAACGGCGATTAACGGAGAGACCCTAACGGCGAGCGTCACACACCACGGCTCAAAGTCTCATGCACGTCACTTTGGGGTTTGGGCATTGTTAATTTTTTGTAAAAGAAATATTTGTTAATTTGTTCAAGACAAGAAAAAACATTTAAAAAAAAAAATCCTTCGCACTTTCTCATATACAAACAATTAACAAAAGAAGGAAAAAAAAAAAAAAAACTGTAATATTCACAATCCAATCACAAAATTCCTCTACTTTGGTTTATATCTAGTTTTTCTTTTTCATCATTATCAATATTCATTTCCATTTTCTTTTTCATTTTTCTGTTTCAAAAGACTTCCAAATCTCTCATCATTGCCAGTAATAACTCCTCGGAACAGCCTGCTGATGATTATGATGATGAAAATGGTGGAGATGGTGATACAAAACCCTATCGGACTTCTCTCGGACACTGCAAGGGCCGTAGAAGATCTTCGCCGCCGGCCTTCCGAACCCGCCGGAGAGTCCCGCCGCCGAGGCCGGGACGGCCGGCTTCGCCGGAGGAGGACGGCGAGGAGCGAGGTCGAGGCTCTGAGTCGCCGACGGCGGAGGAGAGACGGTCTTGACCGATTTCGGCGAGAGGACGGCTCGGATCTTCCCGGCCGGCGAAGCGCGGTCGTACTCCTCGACGAGATTGGCCAAGTCCTCTTCGGAGGTGACGGAGATCAGGGTCTCCAGGTCGCCGTCCGGCAGCTGGCACCGCAGAGTCGCCGAGAAGCCGCAGAACTCGCCTATCTTCACCATCAGCTCTGCAAACCAAACGAAACCAAAAACCATCAGTACTCTAATTACCAACGATTAATCCAAAACCCTAAGAGAAAGAGATAAGGGCGAGATCGGACCGGCGAAGGAGACGGAGCGATCGACGGCGAGGACTCTGGTGAGGCCGCCGGCGTAGCGGAGCTTGCCGGCGCCGGAGCCGCCGTGGCGGGATAGGACGATCTTGCCGTTGTAGCTGCAGAGGAACTTTAGGGTCTCGCTGGTTCTCTTCTCGCTCATCACCATTTCCAACAAAGATCGTTTTTCTTTTTTTTTTTTTTGGATCCTTTCTTTGAATCACTGAACTTAGGAGAGAGAGAGAGAGAGAGAAAGAGAGAGAGAGGGGGGTTTGAGGGGCTGTTTGGCGGTTCAAACCTAAGCAGAGAGAGAGATTTCGGCAACTATTTATAGGCGGGGAATGTATGTCTATATGGGACCAGTGGAGAAATGTGACGTCATTAAGGTGGGACCCACGCGTGAATTGGCCCGAAAAACGGAAGAGAGAGAGAGAGAGAAAGCTAAGCTTAAGCAACCGTTTTTGATGGGTTCAAAAAAATTGTTTGTATTGTTATTTTGGTGTGTGAAGTCTCTGAAGAAAGTGCTTTTTTTTTTTCTTCGGCTTGGCGTTGGTGTGTGTGTGAGTGACCATTGGGGTTTGTTTGTTTGTTTTCTTTCGTCCAAAGACCATTGGGGTAGAGATTCGGATATTCGTTGTTATCAATCGGAAACAAACTGCCCCAATGAAAGGAGGCTTAGTGGCCCGTTTCGCTGCCCAGTTCGACACCACGCCGCTGCGGACACTCGGTCCACTTAGGCGCTCGCTTTTGAATTTTCTTTTCCCGTTTAATTTTGAACATAATAATAATAATAATAATAATATGTTGCTTTGCTTTTGAGAAGGGTTGATTTTGAATAATAGTTTTCAAACTTGTACCACGACCACGAGTCATGGAGATGGACTCGCGGTTATTAATATTATATTGAAATATAAAAATAATCTTTTGCGAATATATTCTGTGATATCATTTTCTTGTTTTAATAAGCTTTTTATTTACTATATATATATATATATATTTAAGAATGTAAAGTGTAAATTATGCAAAATATGGTAATGTATTCTAGAAAAGATAACAAATTAAGATCTTATTTATACGGGTGCCAAACATGTCTTCAACTAATTATTTAATTAGAGCAAAAATTTCAACAAATTGAGAATAATTATAACTAGAAGGAAACTTTTTAATAAATAAGACGTCATTACTCATTAGTCATTACTATATGTATCTATTTTGTGTATCTTTTGCATACACGAAATATAGTGTGAGTTAATGTGAGGGTGATAATGTCTATAACTTCAATATTGCACGTTTTATTTTATAGCGACTTTTATTTAAGGTAAAAAATATATATATATATATTATGGCTTCAATTCAAAGAATGTAACTTCAAAGCTTAACAATTGGGCCAAGTGAATGAATTTGTTAATACGAGAATCTATTGGTACATAACGATACTCTACAATCCTTTTAGAGATATCGTTTAATGGCATATGCTATATATGACAATTTTTTTATTCTTTTATTTTTCGTGCAATTGTTTATGCAAATAAAATTCTTTATGGCATTTTTCCCAGCAAAAAAAAAATATATTTATGACATTTATGACTCCAAAAGATATCATTGAGTTTGGTATTGTTGAATTTATAAAAGAAGTATTCCAAATTATATTAAAGAAAAGAGTTGTTAAAGTTGTAAGTAAACTTTTGGTAAATTTATTTTCAAAATTAATGTTATTATATATTTGTGGAATTAAGTAATTTAAAAAACTATAATAAATTATGAACAATATTAATTAAGAATGTTTTAATAATTTAAACATAGAAGTAGTTTCGGTTACTTTTTCAATTATATTTCTCTGAAGAACAGATTTATTAAAGGTCTCTATTTCATGAGTGCTTTGTGTGGTAGATTTTTTTAGTGATAAAAAATAATTTTAAATTATCAAATTCACTTTTTTTTTGTGAGTCTGACATTTTAAAAAAGTAAAACAATTTAGAATTATTTCACAAAAAAAAATCCACTAAAGAAATCTCAAGTTTTTATATTATACGTATAAATAATAAATAATAAATAAACTTCTGTCAAAAGGAAGTGACAACCAACGAAAAGTCGAAGAGCCACGTAATAGAAATATAATAACCAATAAGAAATTTGGTTTCTCTGCCACACTTTATATACCAAGTGTCGCGAAATAAAATATTTTGTTCAATGAAAAATTAAGGCACAAGATTTTTGTGCGTGTAGAATAGCACCTCCGGTCATTCTAGACCTTCATTTTTGTAAATTTTTTTTATTTTATTTTTATGAAGAGTGAAAAATGAAGTAACACATTTCTTTACTACATGGCATATTTAATGGCATCAAAGAAGTTCCTCCAAAGAAGTAAAACATATATGCATCGCCTTTTAGATTTTGTACAAGTGGTCGTAATGGAGATAAAATCCACATTATATTATTAGATTTTGTATTGAAGTAGATCATGTAAGCTGCTATAGAAGTAAAATCATGGTATATTTGTAATTTGTACGGACTTATCATATGTGTTTGGTATGGAAAAATATGATGATATTTTAGATTCTTCACGTAAGTGACTTTGAATGATTTAATGAGATTTAAATGGTGCGTCAAAAGCCAACAATTAAGTACATCATTACTCAGTTGAACAATTAAAAATAAAATAGAGGTTCGAATATTTATAAATTATATATTCTTTTTTTTTTAATTTTGTTTTTTATCAAAAGGTGATTTCAAGGCCAGTGTTGTCACTTTCTTTTTTTTTTTTAATTTTTTTTTGTCAATGATTTGGTAAGTTAATCAATGGAATGTATGGATTTTGCTTTGAAAAGTTTATATTTTCAAGTTTCCAATCAAATATCCAATGTAACTAATACCCCAGAATGTGCATGAACTAGCATTAATTTCTATTGCAAATTTTTAATTGTTTCTTTTACAGTCGGAAACTTAATTGCCAAACAAGGTTCACATGACATACAAAGGAAAGTATGCATAATTAGTGTCCAAAGAGGACCTTGTTTAAGACTTGAAAGCAAATTGGCTGTCTAATTTGATGTGCCCGTAGCCCATTATTATATATACTAAAATGAAGGGCTTATTTATTGTAGTTTATACAGTGTTTATGTATATTACTAAAGTGCCCTCCGGTTTCTACGGCTCAAACAAATATTTCTATTACATTTGGCTAGGTGAACATCCCCACACACTATTGTTCACAATTTTTTGTGCGCATTTCAGTCCCTTTTGTTTATTTTCTAACAACTCTCAATCTAATTTCAGAAATATTACATGGTTCATAACTTCATTTCATCATTTGATTTCTCCCAAGGAAAAATATAACACTAGCCTATCAACATATATATATATATATATATATATATATATATATTCTGCCGAGATATAATTAAAAATATAAAAATTTGCTCTGTGATATGTGGATAGTATTTATTCTCTAATTTTCTTTTAAAACAATTTTATTTAGGTTCAAACAAAAAAATTAAGAATCAGTTAGGTAAATAATTATTTTGAGCTGTGTGTTTTTAAAAAATAACCACAGTTTCAAAAAATTTAAAAAGTCTCCAACCAACCATAATATTTATAATTCAAAATTAAATATAGATATTATTAGATTTAAATCTCATTTAAATCATACATAATTATCCAAGGGATAATTCTTCCCTTAAATGGCGCCTAACTCACTTAGAAAAATCTGAGGATGACTTTTCCAACTCAGACAAAATTATACGTACAATTATTTAACACTTAAATAATTTAAGCAAATTAAAACCTCTTTTATTTTGCTATAAAATTCGCCCATATTGAATAATGGAGGAAAAAAATATTTCCCACCAAAATCTTAGTTTAAATTAATTCTCACCATTATTTATTTAACACTTAAATAAATAACTAGAATTAATTTATGTGTTGTGAGATTATATAATTAATCAACATTAATTATATTTTAAACTTTCTCTATTAATTTTTACGGAGCCGGTCCGGGGACCATGGACCCAATAATTCGAGCTCCAATAAATTTAGAAAATTGACTAAAAATCTTTAGTCAAAATTCTAATTTATTAATCCCGAGGTTATTCCACTAAAAATCCGAAATTGCACTCTCGAAATTATCAGAATAATTTACTCGATGAGTAGTCCACTGATATAGTCATTACATGAGATTCGACCCTCCAGATTGGTTCACGTCCCGAGTAGATGAAATTACCATTATACCCCTTGAGTCGTTTCTTGTTCCTTAAGTACCATCATTTCACTAGTGACGATTCATTTACTATCGTAAATGTGCGCGCAATCTTTCAGTTCCAGAAACGACACTTTAATGGAACCAATATTAACTCCCGTTATGATTGGAAGCTGGATTCCATGTCTGTGAATACCCCATTCCCCAACGATCCCGTTCCGAGTTCCCAAAATGCAAGTATTCGTTTCTATTGCGATAATAGCACTTAACGAACATATCAAAGAACCCGTAAACGTGACCAAGGAGTCTGTGGCCACTCAGGATTGAGGTCAATTCTCATATGACCATCTTTTGACTTTATCACGAGTATAGTAACGGTTCTTAAACGATACTTCTTGACTAGTCGGTCCGAGCCGTGTATAGTCTAACTATACAGAACGCTCCCACTGAGTGTCACTATACTAACAGTGTTCCACGTATGTGATTTCGGATCAAGCTATCCAATCTTGATCAATCACCGACCAATTATTTAAATATGTTAACTAAACAATTCGATATTTCATAAGACACTTATAAATATCAAAATTTAGTTTCATAACACATTTTGGATATTAATGAATATTTATGTAAAATTATATTCAAAACAAAATAATAAAAAATGTCTACTTATTTTATTAATCAGCAAATAATATTTCAAATTAATATTACAAAAACCTACTTTCTAGGGCAACATTCCAACAATTGCATCATATCTTTAGTTTACAAAGCCATAACAAAATTATACCTCGTCATCAAACTTCACTGTTTTTTTTTTCCTTTAAAATATTGCCAACATTTTGATCTTCTAAAATTTTAACCAATAAGGATTTCAAAATTTTGAAGAAAACAAATTTCAAAATTTTGAAGAAGACATGTTTAGAATTAGATTAGATTTGTCTTGTTCTATATTCAATAGTTTTTTTTTTTTAATCGATGTTTAGAAAAAGTTATAAATATCATTTCGAAAAAAGAATCAATAAATAATATATATAGGCATTAAGATATATTTTTGTCACGATATAACTTAAGATTAGTAATAAAGCATTTCGATAAAACTCGAAGAACTTTTATGTCACTTTCCATTATATTTTATAAAGAGCTTAAGGTCTAGCTACCAATAAGTAAAAATTCTTAATGATATGACTGATATCATATTTATTGTATTTCAAAATTGACATAATTTTCACATTTTTTTTCAAAACAATTTCTAAAATAAGTTTTTTTATTTATAACTTTGGCTGGAAATTCTTAAAATATTGAAAACCTTATGAAATATCATTCAAAATAATTTCAAAAAATAAATTTTTAAACACAATAACCTAAAAAGAGGAATTTTATAAATAAAAAAAATGGATCATCATATTTACTTTTCAGTAGATTACACTTCTTAAAAAGTTAACTGTGACGATTTAAAATTATTTTTTACCATAAAAAAAAACCTCTCTGAAGAATTTCCCTCTAAAAAGTGCTTCTTAAGAGTAGGGTACGTAGTTTGAAATCTGTAGAGATGTTTAATATTTGAAATCTAAAAAGTGCAAATTTTGGATTCATAGAATAACAACCATATTCGTTTCAGTTGTAACTCTAACCCTTCTTAGTGAACAAATACTCTAACTTTTCAAAGTATGCCATTTTTAAAGTTGAAAAACAAAAATTACATTATGTAAACAAGGAATAAAACATGCATATACATATGCTTTTCAACTTATAACAAAAGTATAAACTTTATAAGGTAACGTATACAAAAGTTTATTTATTTTTTAATAATATGTTCATAAATAGAGAACAATTTTAAATAACCCTAAACCGTAATCGTCAATTTTTTTTAATGCTTATATTTTTAAAAAATTAGTTGATGATTTACAATCGTCAACTGAATGACATCTTTCATCACAAAATTCCCTTTATTTTATGTACTTAGATTATTTCATAATAGTTCTTTTTTTCAAAGTCAAGCATTGCTCATTGTATTACCTAACCTTTATCACCTTTTTTTTTAAAAAAAAAATTAGTGCTACTTATATGTGATGTAAGTATGTATCGTGACCATTGAATACTAAATTTCAACTGCATGATATTGAATAGAAGGCTTCTATTGGAACTTTTATTTTTCTCTTTACACATCTCATTTGATGAATAATATATATATATATATATATATTAATAATAATTACATGAAAAATTACATAAATATACATTATAATAACAAAATCTTTTTTTTTCTATTAAACCCTTTAAGTTAATAAATAGGGTGAAGTAGGGAAATACCCACAATTTATATAACAATAAAAATAAATACTCAAACTTTTGAAGTAACTGAGTTTCTAATCAATTCGTGAATTACTTGCACATGTATTTAGTAACTAAGCAAATTACTATCACTTATCACTATGTAAGTAATTGAATAATTTGGATAGTTAGTTATATTTTTTTAAAAATTAAATAATAACTTACATTAAGTTTTAAAAATTAGGTGTTCACTATAATTTCTCTAATAAATATCATATTCTTAAACCATCACGGTAAAGTCTTTCATTGTTTTTACTTCTTCGATTAATGACTCTCTAAATCTACTCTTAAAGGTTAAAACCCTGTCTACTCAATGAATTGTTTTATATTTGAGTTTGTACAATCCGATTTTATCTTTCGAGTAAGATTGAATTATGTTTTTTCTTTGTTATTTTTTTTTATTGGATTTCGGATTTTTTTTTCAACGATGATATATATAAGGGACGAAACGGTGTCTATCAATAATTATTTTCAAAGCGGAACAAAAAGTTATAAAAATCCAATTCTGTTGGATCCAATTATCTTCTCCGACAATATTTCCATGAATATGAAACCAAAAAAAAAAAACCAAAAACAAATTACGTGGCTCGGATAGAAATAGAATCATCTTCTGAAGAACAACACTGCGAATGTGAAGAGCACGTGAAACAAGAGATTATGAAGCCTCTTATTAGTCCATAAAAAAATGAGTGATGCTTAGTTACACACAGACACGACACGTGGACGCCAACACACATTGCAAGTTGAAACGTGGAAGCTTGTTGAGACACAGCAACACACAAGTGTTGGCCTTTTGAGCCATAAAGATTCTCCTACAAAAATTGGTTATATATGTTTAAAGAGCATAGACTATCGATAGAGAGAGAGAGAGAGAGAGAGAGAGGTCTGAAGAGGAAAGCTAAATAACATCATCCACTTAAAACCAATGTTTTTGGTCACATCTTTTAGGGTTGTTTTTCTTGTTATAGTGGCGGTCCCTAATTTATGTTCTTTTGTTTCTTAATGTCATCCTCATAACTGAAAACGAATTTATATATAATATAAATGTTGCTTTTTTGGAATTCAAATATTCAAAATAGAACAAAAGTAATGTTGATTGATTTGAAAATTTTTGAAAAATGCCACTTATACATAATTTATTTTAAAAAAAATATCACTTTAAAAAATATTACTGTCTATGCCATTTTTTAATATTAAATTGACCGAATTGTCATTCTTTTTTTTTTTTTTTTTACAAATGAGGGGAACAATGAGAGAAAAATGAGATAACATAATAATTTGATGATGAAAAAAATGACATGACTTATAATTATGACGTAAATTGCAAATTTAAATGTGAAATGTGGCATGCTATTTTTTTTTTTTTGGTTATTTGCTTAAGAGTGTAAGTTCTAATCGCCACGTGATGACTCTTTGCTTAGATGACATGATTAAGTACGTCAAATTGACATATGAAATATGTTTTCCTTATGTATACTTGATGAGGTTATTTCATTTAATAAAATATGAAATATGTTTTCCTTATATTAGTGACATGTTTGGCAGTTTATTAATTGATACGACGACATTTATTGTTACTTAACGCGTATTTGGAGAAAGGGATCAGATTGGATTAAATAAAATTTAATCTAATTTTATATTTGATAATATTTTATAATTAATTAATTGATATATTATTATTGGATAACATGAGGTTGTATAATAATTATGAAGGTATAGGTTTTACTCCTTTTAATCAAATGCACCCAACAGACTCTAAGATATTACGAAATAAAAAAGTGTGGATAATATATTAGCGATAGACGATCCAAATTATCGATTATTTTAAATTAAGTGCACAGTACGTCGATCAACAGTCTTAATTTGCTAACGTTTATATGTAGTAAAAAAACTAAAAATAATATTATAGAAACATGTTAGTTATAACTTTGATGTTACACTATAAAAATAGAAGACAGAAAATAAAGAAATAATTGAGTATATGATCATTACTAATATTTTGATTAATTAAAAATTAATTATTTTTTGCTTTTATAATAACATATTTTATCTTTATATTTTTAATTTTTTTAGGGCCAGTTAAGGATTTAGCCATTTTGCAGTCCATGTTTTAAAGATATAGCCCACGTTTTAAAAAATTAGCAAAATAGCCATCAGGTCACCATCTAAAAATCTATGACTAAAGAAATAAAATTTGTGACTAAATAAATAAAATACACAGTCATAAAATTTGTGACTATAGTCACAAAATTTCAGAAAATTTGAAATAAACACAATAAAAAATTTAAACATCCATTAACAAAATAATCAACTCACAAATAAATGATTGCCTATACAACCAATTTCATAAAACTTATTACTAAATAAAAAATATCTTATAAATAGTAAAAAAATATGCAGCCAAATAAGTCACAAATTTCATGACTAGAGACACAAAATTTTAGACAATATTGTCTGCAACAAACAACAAAAATAGAATTCAAAAAACTAATGACTACAGTCTTAAAAATCTAAACACGAATGTATGGCTATTTTGCTAATAAAAGCAAACATAGGCTAATTGTTAAAAACATACATAAAAATATGGCTATTTATTTAAAAAACCGATTTTTTTATATATTAATAATTAATAATTTAATTTTTAAAAATATTAATCATTTCGTTAAAATATAAACCAAAACAAAATTAAATACCCGATGTATTTGACGGAGATAAATATCTTTTTCATATAGTTTAGAACGTTAATTTTGATAGCATGTCGGTCAATCCAAATAACGACTTATTAAATTGTCGCTCTTAAATTATGGGACAATAATTCTACGCACACATGGTCTACTTATAGCTTTTAGCCCTAGTCTATATATAGAACAAAGATTCTCTTCACATGGTTAATTTAGAACGTCAAATTAGTAGCATGTAGAGATCAAAATCGTGCCATCCCGCCCGCCTCGTTTATCTTCGTGCCTATAGTGCTTCGCGTCATTTTCATGCTGACTTATTTATTAATCGTGCCTATTGTGCTTCGTGGCAGTTAATTTATTAATCGTGTTCGTGCCATACCAGCCCACGTTTTAAAATGAGCATCAAGTCCGACCTGCGGCCCATTTATAAACATGTCGTGCTGTGTCGTGCCACGCTGCGCTTGGGCCTTGCCCCTATCGTGCTTTTAGGCGCGTATCTATTATTATACTAATTTTATACTTATTCTATGTCTATTTAAGTAAAAAATTATTTAATAAGAGCTTTGACATTTGTTTTGATGGAAAGAAAATACATTATTTAATACTAACATGAAATTAAAGAGAAAGTTAGTGATTAATAGTAACAAAATAATATTATTATTTAATCAAATTTTGTTCAATAATATTTTTATTGAGAAAATATAACATGTTATAGAAATAAAGACAATATATAATGTTTTTTGGGTTTAAAATTGAACTATATATCATAATATGTACTATAAAATATAAATTTTAAGCAAATTTATATCGTGCTTTGTCGAGCTCTTACTGTGCTCGTGTCGTGCCTTATCATGCTTTGTGCCTTAAAACCTTGTCCAAGCCCGGCCCGCCAACTTATCATGTCGTGCTTAAGCTCGTTAATTATCGTGTCGTGCTATGCTTTATCACTCAAAACCGTGTTGTGCTTCATGCCAACCCACTAAGCCCGATTCGTTTTGACATCTCTAGTAGCATGACAGTCAATAATCTAAATAACGACTTAAATTGTCAATTTTTTAAAATCCGAGACAAGAATACTATGGACACATGGTCTACGCCATAGCCATAGAGCAAGATTCGCTTCAATTGGTTAAGGACTTGAAGGGGATGAGCCTTGATGGAACGTAGTGGCAAATGGGGATGGGCTTCATGACTCGATGAAAGCTACATATTCATAATATCCCTCACACTCAACAATATTGTGAATTTGTGATAATCCAAACTACCATTGCATGATTGAAGAAGAAGAAGAAGAAAGAACAAGAAAAATGCATGGCAATGAGCTGAATTGTGGTCCTCACTTTTTTGTGATGGGCTGAAACTTTGGTTGTTTTTTAGTGTGATATAATAATAATAATATCTTCCAAGTGATTGGATTGGTTTTTTTGTGGGGTTTGGAATTTGGATAGTGTTTGTCTGGGAAGTTTAGTTAGTTGGTTATATATAATTGCATACATATAAAAGGTTTGAAAAAAAATATACGTATAAAAGATGCTATAATATATATATATATATATATATATATGAAAACTTATCTGGTGGATTTCTATGTAGTTGGAAACGATTTTCGATCATTAGATTTACATTTTTAAGATATGAGGTCTATTGAAAAAGTAAAATTAGAATCAAACTCCCCGTATATATATATATATATATATATTTTGTGTATGTTTGCATGTATAAATTTTTATGAGAAAATTTGATTTAATCCCACTTTTGATATTTAAGTGTATAACATGTAGGGCAATTCATCATTAAATTATTATTTTATCTTCTTTCTCATTTTTTGTCTTTTTCGTTTGTAAAAATAGAAGGGAAATTCGATCAAATTTATAATTAAAAATAGCACATATTATAACCTTTTTTTAAGGTGACAATGATCCAAATAAATTTTTAGTAGCCAAAAAAAAAAAAAAGACAATTATCAAAATAAATTACACACATGTGATATGTTTCAAAATTTCCCAACTTTTATCTGGCAGAGGAAGAATTAGATGGCCCAACTACATGATCATATCTGGCTCGCATTACTACAAAGATGTTGTGTGACAAAAAATTGTGTACAAGGTGTTAGATAAATTGTATATATCTTAGGAAAATATTCACAAAAATTTGTATACAATGTGTTAGAAAATATGTATCTTTAGGAAAATCTTCTTGTTCTCTTCTATTATTCTTTTCTCCTCCCAATAATATGGAAAAATAAGAAGATGAATTATCATGAGAAATTGTATCAAATACTCAAATTTTAACGCTTGATATAAATAATTATTCAATCTTTTAAGAATTAAATAAAATATTCAAATGATTCAATTACTTACTTGGTAGTAATTGGTGGTAACTGATTTAGTAATTAGAAATATGTTCAAGTAATTGATGAACGACTAATTGTACAATTAATTACTTCAAAATACTAGTATTTACTTTTACTGATTATAAATTTTTAGAATTTTTATTGATTAAGTTTTTTTCTTAATAAATTATTTATTTTAAAGGTACTACTGAGAGTTTTTTTTTTTTTTTAGTCTTCTTATCAAATTTTATTAATCGAGTCTTATCATAGAACTAGTTGATTTTGTGCACGTACGTACTATTCAACCGCTCACCCTATCACTATTTTTTTTTACGTTAAAATTATATAATAGTACGTCAAGAAAATAAGTATTTTCTAAAATCTATTAT
Source organism: Boehmeria nivea var. tenacissima (assembly GCA_018132145.1). Taxonomy (NCBI): domain Eukaryota; kingdom Viridiplantae; phylum Streptophyta; class Magnoliopsida; order Rosales; family Urticaceae; genus Boehmeria; species Boehmeria nivea. The sequence goes on from CM030882.1 coordinate 10,297,125, forward strand.
CAATATTACTCTTAAAACGTTTATTTTTGCGGCAATCAACTCTAAGCGCGCGTTTACACTAGTACAAAAATGGGATTTAATGATGCATTTTGTGAGTCATAAAATTTTTTTTTAAGACGGTTAAATATGAGTCATAAAAAATGGTGTCATTGTAACTATTGAATTTTTAAAGACTCATAAAATGCGTCATAAAAAGTGTAGGATTTGAAGACGTACATAAAAAAAGTGTCATAATAGTGTAAGTTTTTAAGACGCATTTATTTGCCCCGTCATAAATTCAACATTACTTTTTAAGACGCATTTCTGTGTCCCGTCATAAATTCAACATTACTTTTTAAGACGCATTTAGGTGCCCCGTCATAAATTGACCAAAACTTTTTAAGACGTATATTTTTAATCCACCTTTATATGTGATATGTTTTTTTTCGTTTTTTTATTTATTTTTGTTTTTTTTTTGTCAATTTAAAATTCCGTTCCAAAAGTTGACGTACACAATCAAATCCAAGACCAAAAATCACAACCAAATAACAAAAAAAAAAAAAACAATACAAACGTCACAGAGCTAGAACCAAATTTAACAATAAAGACAAAACGAGCATCCACAACCAAATTTACCACATAATACCAAAACAAACGTCATATATATAGCTAGAATAATCAAATTAAGCAAAAAATTCTAGATTCACAATATAGCCAAATTAATTTGCCAAAGTAAACATTACATATCTAGAACTAAATTTACCAATATAACTTCGTATTTACAAGTAGATCCATAATATCTCCAACACATGACATATGTGACTGCAAAAGTACAAGCGTTGTAGTATATGCAACTCCAACCCCTCGTTCACCACCTCTCCCTAATTCTTCTGCAAACAAAAAACAACACAAATAAACAGAAAACGTCCTTATACACAAACACACACATTATTATATAAAGACAAGCTCATAAAGGAAATAAAATTAGCTCGTGAAAAGTGAAATTCAATTGCGCCCAATTTTCGACAGTCTCTAATTTCCTTAGGAAACAAATGATAACAGATATAAGTATTGTAACACACACAGACATTAACAAATGACAACAAATTATAAAGCAACACAAATGAGTGCGGCAATACACACAAATGCACACATACATAGTAGTAGATGTATTAGCAATGACGAAAAACTTTGAAAGGGCAAATACATGTAATTATTGTAAAACATGCACATTATTAGCAAATAAAGAAAACCTTATAAAGGAAAAATATATGTAAGTATTGCAATAAACAAAAAAAAAAGAACAAAAAAAAAAAAGAACACACAAACAATATATATATATATATATAAAATGTCAGCGTGAATATTAAAAGCCAATAATAAAGAAAAAGAATTGCATGCAAAAGTTGGAGAAAAAACGCAAACAAAATAGGTTCTTGAGCAAAGAAATCAAACACATTGATGAGCTTAGAATTGGTTTGCTGTTTCACACCATTGACGTGAATGAATATTATGCTTAGAGAATAGATATGTGGCATCTTGACTACCAACAACTAAATTCAACATTATGAGATCCCTTTTGCTAGCATTAATGACGTCATGAAACAACCACATAGAATGCATATTTGATGGTAAAAAGAAAGTACAAACTTTTGAGCAAACTGCTACAAGTAATAAGGGATACCTGCTGTAGGGAAGCTGGTTTTGCTCTGAAGGATGCCTCCAGAAATTCTGCTACTTTTTTAAGCTTCCTTATTTTCCCTAGGTCAGAACAAGCAGCTTTCAAATGCTCTTTTCCAGAGTTAGAACTTGAAACATGCAAATATTGAAGCAAATTCTCAAGTCTTGTTAGAGCTTCTTCAACACTCTCCAATGAGGACTAACGGGCTAACTTCCACATATAACTGATAAGAACTTATTGATGACAGAACGCTTTCCCCATGAGGAACCTGTAAAAAGAAAGAAAATACTAATAAATAACTAAAATAGTCAAACTATATCAAAATAGAAAGCAATCTAGATTATCTATACCTTAGAAAGGATTGTGTACATCGTCCCAAGGCAATAAAAGATCCAAACATAGCTAAATCTCTCTCTCTATATCAGAAATATTATTTTCTTCTTTTCTTTTTCAGTAGGTATTTCAACTCCAGTTTCATGATCAACATAAGCTTGAACATCAACTTCTAAATCTTCCATTTAAGCCTCTAAATCTAGTCACAACCCATAAAGGCATAAATAGAAAAAAAAATACAATTCAATCACAAGACACAATATATACATAATACAATTCAATCACAAGAACTCAAAAAATACAGAACAACCAAGAGACTAGAAAATACAAAACAACCAAAACACTTTGCCATATCTATATGCGGCAGAACAGCCAAAACACTTTGCCATTTATATTTTATATACACAGTACACTACACACAGTCACACACACACCCACAAAAGAGTTAATTACCGAAGTTGTCGACAAGTACACGCCGTTCGCTGTTCGCTTTACGCCGAGCCTTCTGCCGTCGAGGAGGAGCTTTGGCCATCGGAGGAGAATTGGCCGTTCGCGCACTCGAAGAGCGAAGGAGCAGGGCGGACGGCGGAGGGCAGGGATGGCTGGGCGGGGACGGAGAGGCTGGGCGGCCGGAGGAGGGCGGGGACGGCTTGGTGGGGATGGAGAGGCAGGGCGGAGGGCGGGGACAGCTGGGTGGGGACGGAGAGGCAGGGCGGAGGCGGGGACGGCTGGGCGAGGGAGGAGAGGCAGGGCGGAGGGCGGGGACGGCTGGGTGGGGTCGGAGAGGCAGGACAGAGGGCGGGGACGGATGGGCGAGGGCGGAGAGGCAGGGCGGAGGGCAGATCGGACTTCGTAGGGAGGGACTAGGGAGATTTGTTCGACAGGGCTGGGGTCGGGGGGCCTGGGGTCGGCGGGATTGGGTTCGATGGGGCTGGGGTGGGGGCGGGGTTCGGTGGGGCTGGGTTCTTGGGGGGGCTGGAATCGACGGGATGGGGTCAGGGGCTGGAGCAAAAATGAATAAGCTAGACCTAAAACAAAAAGAAAAGAATGTGAGAAGAAAGAAAGAAATGGCACTCAGTGGGCTAGTTCGGCGGCAAAGAAATTTTGAAAGAGTTTTGGAGGTTTCAAATTAGCCTATTAAAGTTGGGGACTTGGAGGGGAAATGAGATTAAGGGTTAAAAGTTATCACAGGTGGCCAAAAATAATTGATAAGATATGAAGACTGGTAAAATAACTGAAGTCTTAAATATTTATTCTGAGTTTTTTTTTAAAACGTAAAATAAAAATCAGAGAAACTAATTAAAATCAGAGAAAATTATTACTTATCCTAATTTTTCTTCAATTTGGTTTAAGAAAAAATATGACAATCTCCTTTTGTATTTTTTTGTGCTCATGATTTCAATCTATTTTGTTATTATTATAGTAATTATTAGTTATATTTTACTAGAATGTCAAACTGTATTGTACTTAGTTAGATTTTATATATAAAAAAAATAATAATAGTAAAACAAATTGCAGTTGTAATCCTTTAGAAATATAATTTTTGGTAAAATTTAGTTCATGGGAACCAAATAAAAAAATAAAAGATAAATCTAACAACACACACAAATATAATAAAATAAAATTAACGTCTTGTCTCTTTCTTTTGAAAACTAACTGTAAGGCGAGAGAAAAAGTGAAGTGAAAAATATTTTTGGACATCATTATTAGTTCAAACAAATCTCTAATTTGATGAAGAAAATTTAAGAACGAGACAAAAATTATGGATAAATTCAATCAAACGTAAAAGAAAGCATTTTTATAACAATTAAAAATAAAATTTTCTAATATTATAAAATATTTGTATATAAATTCTACTGTCTACTATTACTTTTACTTACATAGGTTTTAATACTTTTCAAATATTATTAATTTTACTATGTTATTAAGAAAAATTGCTGCATCGTGCGGGTTTTTGACCTCGGTTTTAAAATCTAACACAAAAGAAAAAATTTTAAAAAAAATTGAACTAATTTTTTGTAGTAAAAAAATAGAAAAAAGAAAAAAAAAGAACCAAAATGTCGATAAAAATAAATAATATTAAAAAAAAGCAATAGAAATTATTATTATTATTAATTTTTAATTACAGGATTTAATTTTTTATGTTTTAATATTTTTTTATACTTATATTTAAAATAGTGATAACAAGATACGAAGACGGGTAACTAGAATACGTCTTCAAAATGACCAGTGCCACATGGTGGCTCGTGGTTTGTTAGTTTTAATGACTCATATATTTTTTCCATAATTATAACATAATGGCGCCAAGATATTCAAAAACGGTTCTAAAATATGTGTCTTTAAAACATTAGTGCCACGTGGCGGCTTGTGGTTCGTTAGTTTTAATGACGCATATATTTTTTCCGTCATTATAACATAATTGTGCCAATACATTCAAAAACGGTTCTAAAATATGCGTCTTTAAAACTTTAGTGCCACGTGGCGGCTTGTGGTTCGTTAGTTTTAATGACGCATATATTTTTCCCGTCATTATAACATAATTGCGCCAAAACATTCAAAACGGTTCTAAAATATGCGTCTTTAAAACTTTAGTGCCATGTGGCGGCTTGTGGTTCGTTAGTTTTAATGACGCATATATTTTTCCCGTCATTATAATATAATTGCGCCAATACATTCAAAAACGGTTCTAAAATATGCGTCTTAAAAACTTTAGAGCCACGTGGCGGCTCGTAGTTCGTTAGTTTTAATGACGCATATATTTTTCCCATCATAATTTGTATTTTTTTCCACGTGGCATAATTTTAGAGCATAAAAGAGATATGATGACGCATTTTTTGTAACTCGTCTTAAAAAATAGGCGTCTCGTATTCATGATTTTGTACTAGTGTTAGTTCGATGGAATAAGAATGTAATAGAATGACAATCTTTATTTTCATACTTGGTTGGATAAAAAATGCTCAATAACAATCATTATAATGGAATACTCACTTTATCATATATAAGAATCAACATTGGACCAAACCAAACGTGTAATAGTTTTCTAACTATGCTAAAATCAGCTAGATGGATTATAGCAATGTACCATGCACATGCTTGATTTTCCAAAATAATCTTACAACAGTGAAAGAGGAGAAACGTCGAGGCCGTTGTGGGACTTTTACTTTTGCAATATGGGACTTTTACTTTTGTAATTTTTTATTCTCATTGATCATTTCAATGACTAAACTTTGAGCATCAATTTCTCATTCATCTCAACACCGTTTTGGACAAATAAATAGCCGATCTCATACTACTCTGAACGGAGAACAAGAATCCGGCAAAACCCGACTTATCCGTTAAGTGGGTCCCACTTAAATATGTGCTCCAAAACGGACTTTCACATGGTTTAACAAACCATTTTCCAACAAACCTTCTTTCTTCTTCCACTTTTAAGTTTTAATCATGTAGTCCTAAGATTTTTTTTTTTCCCAGTAAAACAAATAATATCACCAAGATTTTCCAAATATAAAAATAAAACCTTGCTCAACTCAAAAAAAAAAAAAAAAGAAAAAAAAAACCTGGTTATATTATATCGTTCTCTTGCTCTTAAAACTAGTAAGCTACTACAAAGAACATCATGCACAAAGAAAACAAAATCTTTTGAGCAGCCAAATATCCATAAAATATCGAAAAAGGCAATCTGGGTACAATTAATCATTAATATTTATGCCCATAAATTACCCAAATATAAGATTCAGTTACGACTCTTTTGTTCTTTAAGAAACAAAAACATGGTGTACCGTGTACGTTTAGGGAAATCCGAGACCCACGATTACTACTTTCATATCTGATATTGTTTCTTGATTTTTTTGCTGTTGAATTGCTCGCATATATACAGAGAAAACCAACTTGGCAAGGGAAAAATCTTTTGAGGAATCGAATTAAAAAAGCAAAGGAAAAATCTTAAATTAACTTGACCTAACCTACTTTACACTTTTATTCATAATAGATTTTAAAAAATGCTTATTTTCATGACACACTATATTAATTGTTACACTTATACATAGCACTTTAATTTTTATGCTTAACTTGACATTAGTAATTTTATTTACGATATAGTATGTAATTAAGTTGTTATTTATATAAAGAATTATCTTTAACTTAATTATTTTTTTAAATATAATTTAATTAGTTATTTACATAGCTATCTGTTTTGCATTTAGTTCGAATTCGAATCCAATTTTGCAGCGAAAAAAAAAAAAAAGAATTCGAATCCAAATTGAATTAGCAGATTAGCATTAGGCTAGCATTATAGATTGTTATAAATACTACATCAGTTTATGTACCAATAAAATTAACTTGCTTTATTTTCTATTTTCCATCATCCTTAAATTTCCTTTGATCTCTTACAAACACTCTCTTTCTAAAAGCTCTCAGTTTCTTCTTAGTTCTTAGTCTCTCCAAAGCAGTCCAATGGCTTCCTCGAACGGCGTGGACGTTCCTCCCACAGGCAAGAGCCTGATCGTCAGCTTCGGCGAGATGCTCATCGACTTCGTGCCGACGGTGTCGGGCGTGTCGCTGGCGGAGGCGCCGGGCTTCGTCAAGGCCCCGGGCGGCGCGCCAGCCAACGTGGCCATCGCCGCGGCGCGGCTCGGCGGCCGCGCCGCCTTCGTGGGCAAGCTCGGCGACGACGAGTTCGGCCGCATGCTCGCCGGCATCCTCGAGGCCAACGGCGTGTCCGCCGAGGGCGTCGCCTTCGACAGCGGCGCGCGCACCGCCCTCGCTTTCGTCACCCTCCGCGCCGACGGCGAGCGCGAGTTCATGTTCTACCGCAACCCCAGCGCCGACATGCTCCTCCGCCCCGACGAGCTCAACCTCGCCCTCATCAAATCCGCCAGGATCTTCCACTACGGCTCCATCAGCCTCATCACCGAGCCCTGCCGCTCGGCGCACATGGCCGCGATGGCGGCGGCCAAGGAGGCCGGCGCGCTCCTCTCCTACGACCCCAACCTGAGGCTCCCCCTCTGGCCCTCCGCCGAGGAGGCGCGCGAGCAGATCCTCAGCATCTGGGACAAGGCCGACGTCGTCAAGGTCAGCGACAACGAGCTCGAGTTCCTCACCGGCTGCGACGCCGCCGACGACGCCGCCGCGATGTCGCTCTGGCGCGACAACCTCAAGCTCCTCCTCGTCACCCTCGGCGAGCACGGCTGCCGGTACTACACCAAGTCCTTCCGCGGCTCCGTCGAGGCGTTCCGCGTCAAGGCGGTGGACACAACCGGTGCTGGCGATTCCTTTGTGGGCGCTCTTCTCTGCAAGATCGTCGACGACCAATCGATCCTTGAGGACGAGCCGAGGCTCAGGGCAGTGCTTCAGTTCGCGAATGCTTGTGGGGCCATCACGACCACCAAGAAAGGAGCTATCCCAGCTCTCCCAACCGAGGCCGATGTGGTCTCTCTAGTCAATGGTGTTTGAGTTTCGTGGCCGAAGAGAGAGACCGGTTTTCCATTTTTTTATTTATATTTTTTATTTATATTTTTTTGTCTCAATTTTTTAAATTTGGTTTTGGGACGTTTTGTCTTGGGGTTTTAGGTTCGAATTTGTAGATTATAGCCTTAAGAGTTATTATTAGATATTTAGATTGTTCTTATGAATACTTTAGTTTATGTCTCTAATAAAATTACCTTATGCTATTTTGTTTATTCCTTTTATGAGTTATTGTCTTTCTGAAAACTCGCATGGGTATTACTTGGTTGCTGCATTTTTTATTTGTTATATACCACGCCTTCTTTGTTCGTCCTTTTCTTTTGCTAATTATTTATCTAATCACAATTTAAGTAATATTTACATATATAAGAGATGGATATGTGATATTTACACATGAGTGCCATTTTTTAGTACAATACTAATCTAGACCTAGTTTGTGTTGCACTTATAAATTCTATCTCAACTTTTTTAATATAACTCTATAAGCATGAAGTAGAAGTCAATAGCACACAGCACCTGGGAGATACATAAGTAAAACTTGAAACAGTCTTTTTTGCAATTCCCTTTTTATTTTAAAATGGAAAATTTCACCAACCTAAAGCAACCATCAATAAGAATGTAATCCTCCTATTTTTTCATATCCTCCTTTTCTTCCTTTTCCAAAACCTCCTTATATTTGTGTACTTTTACCGCAAGGGAATATTTGGTAAGAGGATTTTGATGAATATCTTTCATTTAGACATATTAATAATCTATATCTCATTTATATTATATATCTAATTTGTATCATTATTTTATACTATAAATATAAAATAAAAATTAAACAAGCATGTTATTTGATGCATGAATTATCAACTGACACTTAATAATGCCTTTTTTTTTTCCCTATCTCATCAAACCTTACATAATATTAGGCCCAGCAAAAATATTTAATCCAAAAGCCCATTAAAATATTTAATCTAAATCTAAGTGGGAACAAAAAGCCTAATAGTGGTAGTAAACTAACATTTAAAACATAAAAGAAAAAGGGAGATTTTGATGAATGCCTTTTTTGAGAAAATAATAATATATGTCTCATATGTGTTGTATTTTTTATTTATGTCTTAAATTTATATTATAAATATTGGATGGAAACAAATGAAACACATTACTTGACGTATAAATTATTATGTGACACTAAAAACGATTTTATTTTGCAATTTTCCCGAAGAAAAAAGATAAGCAAGTTAAAAAGAAATTAAGCAAAAGATCTATATAAAGCGTGCTCCACTTATTAATTTGCTAATACAATGCTATAAAAAATATTTTAATATTTATATTATTACATATCTCTTATATCATATTACGTCGAGCACTAGAAAAATACAAAGTATTATCAAATTAATCATGTATATTATATAGATATAGTATATGACACTTCCGAATGAAAATCCAATATTTTGAGACTTTTTGCCTGCGTCAAAATCCTGAAAGTCCACATGCAATTGTGGAACAGTGGGACATTTTGACCCAACTAAACCATTTGACTACCATTAATGCATGGCATGCAATTCAAGATCCAAAGCCTTTCGCAGCCCGCTAATACAAACTTTCTAAACGGAGACAAAATTGCTCATTTCAATACGTGTAAATGAAATGTGTTTAAACTGGTTTTGAATGTGTTTAAACTGGTTAGAAATAGCAACATTCTACAAACTATTTGCATGGGTACTTTAAATGATCCATTTTAATTTTTTGTTAAAATGAAAATGATCATCCAAATGATTTCTCCAAATAAAGTGTTAATTTGAAGATATATTTTTTAAAAAATATTTAAATAAAAATACTATTATTTAAGTTTATTTATGGAATGTATTATTTTAATTCCCAATATTTCTAAATTTCTCTTTCCATTTTAGTTATGGTGTTTGTAACAACGGGAATATTTCTATGCCGAACAAAACAGACAGTAAACTCTAAATAACTAAAAAAATAATTAAACAATTAAAAAAATAAGAGAATTGCAAAACAAACTCATTCTAAGTGTCACTTAATAATCTATATCTCAATTAATATGCTCTTTTTATTTTTTCTCTATGTTTATAGTGTAAAATGAGTATAAATTAAAATGTAATAGAAATTAAAAGTATAGATAATAAATGGGTAAAAAAAAAGGGGAGAAGATTTGAATTTTAGTCATTTTAAAGCTCATGTTTCAAGATTTTAATCATAGTTTCAAAAATTAAAAAATTAGTTATTTTTATTATGTAACAAATTTTATTATAACACAATAAAAATGACTAATTCCTTAATTTCGTGAAACTATGACTAATTCTTAAAAAATTAACAAAAAATTTGACTAAATCCTTAAAAATCTTTAAAAAAAAAAAAACATTCTTCAAAATATCCGGTTAAAAAGTGAACGGGATTTTGGGCCCTCATCTGGAAAGTAAGGCCTGCGTACGGATAACCACGTTGACTGGGCTTGCCAAGCCATTAATGAGCTTTATAGCCAGTCAACACATCTTGTCTACATATTGAACAAGCATAGTTTGAAAATACACCATATATGTTTTGAATTAGTATTATGAGTTTGAGACATATTTAAATTTTACCCCTTAACATAATTACAATAACCGAGCTCTACAATAATGATTAAATTTATGATTATTTTCTAAAAACTTTTTTTTGTTGATTCATTGAATGTGGAGCTAAGAATGGTTATTTTTCTTTATCTATTTTGTTTTTGTTTAAGCATGGTTATTTTTCTTTATCTATTTTGTTTTTGTTTTTGTTTTTGTTTTACTTAGTAAATAGAATAATTAAGCTACAAAAGGTTTGCTTTACCTCCGCTGAATTGGAAAATCAACCTTTTTATTTCTTTAGATCTGCTAATTGGTATTAAGTTGGTGTAATAGTGATCAGAAAGGAGCTTTTCTCTCTAAAGCAACTTAAGGTGATTATTAGAGTTATAGTGAATAGGTGTTCAAGTCAAAGAAGATGACGGCAATTTACAGCCCAACCTCTCACCAAAAAAATGTTTACACATGTGAAAGTTACTCCCACAATCACTCCTATTATTATGCGAACATCTAATAACTCTTTATTTGAGGTAAACATTCTCACGTTTTTTTTTTTTAACTTTATTAATCTCAATATAATATCTTTAAATTTCAATTATTTACATTAAATCAAAATATGTAAAATAAAATTATTATAAAATCACTCAAATAACCTATAAATATACCACCGAAATGACTAGAAATAAGGCAATATATCACATTTGTGAGAGCAATACACAAATCAAAACATAGAGAAAATATTTTGACCACGAAAACTTATAGCTCAGTCAAAATATCCCTGTTGAAAAGTTTACCAAATACCATGCAACTCCAAAACGTGGATTACCATTCATCGTAATCCCACGTATATAATAATAATAATAATTAGTAAAAAAAAAAAAAAGAGAGAGAAAAGAAAGTGACAATGATACGTTGACGATTCTCACCCAATGGCCGCCATTAGCATTAAGAGCTTTTTCACAAAAGAGATTAAGAGATCAAAGAAACCAAAGCTGTCACCACACAAAATATCAAATGGATAATCATCACCACCATTGACCATTCCAATTTCACAAAACCCCACACACGCGAAGCTCGCCGGAATCCGTACGGACGGACGGCAAATGGAGATCTCTCCTCTCCTCACACACCTCTTCTTCCTCTTCCTCGTCACAGCCTCAGCTCCGGCTTCGGCGCTGGACTTCCTCATAAACTCGTTCTCCGGCGCCGCCGCCGCCAACGGCACCGGCATCCTGCTGGTGAACGACGCGCGCCTCGACGCCACCGTCGTGCGCCTCACCAACGACTCCAACGAGTTCTCCCTCGGCCGCGTCTTCTACCCCGAGAAGACAAGAATGATGACAACGAAAACAACGACGACGACGACGACGACGAATCTGACCGCCAACGTTTCGCAATCGAACTTCACCATCGCCTCGTTCTCGACGTCGTTTGTGTTCTCCGTCTTGCCGGAGATCGCGACGAGCCCCGGGTTCGGGCTCTGCTTCGTGCTCACGAACACCACGTCCCCGCCCGGGGCGTTCGCCAGCCAGTACTTCGGGCTGTTCACCAACGCCACCGTCCCCGTCGCCGCCCCGCTCCTCGCGGTCAAGTTCGACATGGGTCGGAACACCGAGTCCGGCGATCAGGACGGCAACCACCTCGGCGTCAACCTCAACAACATCGAGTCGGCCGACACGCACCCCGCGGGCTACTACAACGCGTCCGGCGCCTTCGTCCCGGTCCCGATGCGGGACGGGCGGAACGTCCGCGCGTGGATCGACTTCGACGGGGACGAGCTCCGCATCAACGTGACCGTCGCGCCGATCGGCGTCCCGCGCCCCGCGAGGCCTACGCTCAGCTACCAGAGCGCGTCCATGGCGGACTACCTCTCGGAGGAGATGTTCGTCGGGTTTTCGGCCTCGAAGGTGACGTGGGTAGAGGCGCAGAGAATCCTCGCCTGGAGCTTCAGCGACACCGGAGCCGCCGCCAGAGAGATCAACACTACAAATTTGCCAGTCTTTCTCGCCCCTGAAGCTTCCTCTTCCTTATCTCCCGCCGCGATCGCGGGGATCTCCGTCGGATGCGTGGCGATCGTCGCCGCCGCCATCGCAGCCGTGGTTGTTTTCTTGCAGCGGCGGAGGCGAGAGAGAGAGGAAGACGACGACGTCGAGGACTGGGAGATGGAGTACTGGCCGCACAGATTCTCCTACGAAGAGCTCACCGCCGCCACCGACAGCTTCTCCGCCGAGAACCTCCTCGGGGCGGGCGGGTTCGGGAAGGTCTACAAGGGCGTTCTTCCGAGCGGGACCGAGATCGCGGTGAAGTGCGTAAACCACGACTCGAAGCAGGGATTGAGAGAGTTCATGGCGGAGATTTCGAGCATGGGGAGGCTGCAGCACAAGAACCTGGTCCAGATGCGGGGATGGTGCCGGAAAGGGATTGTTCTCATGCTTGTCTACGATTTCATGCCCAACGGGAGCTTGAACCAGTGGATCTTCGACCGGCCGAAGAGGCTTCTGGACTGGGCGGGACGGCGGCGAGTTCTCGCCGACGTGGCGGAGGGGCTGAGCTACCTCCACCACGGGTACGACCAAGTGGTGATCCACAGAGACATCAAGTCCAGCAACATACTGCTGGGCTCCGACATGCGGGCCAGGCTCGGCGACTTCGGCCTGGCGAAGCTCTACGGCCACGGGGAGGTGCCGAACACGACGCGCGTGGTCGGCACGCTGGGGTACCTGGCGCCGGAACTGGCGACGACGGCGGCGCCGACGGCGGCGAGCGACGTGTACAGTTTCGGCGTGGTGGTGCTGGAGGTGGTGTGCGGGCGGAGGCCGATAGAGATCCGTGCGGCGGCGGAGGAGGAGGAGGTGTTGGTGGATTGGGTGCGGGACTTGTACGCCGAGGGCAGGGTGGGCGAGGCGGCAGACAAGAGGGTTAGGGGCGAGTGCGGGGATGAGGAGGCGGAGGTGGTGCTGAAGTTGGGACTGGCTTGCTGCCACCCGGATCCGCTAAGGCGGCCGAGCATGAGGGAGGTGGTGGCGCTTCTCGTCGGAGAGGGGGCCGCCGCCGCGCCCGCGGAGGTGTTGTCGATGCTGGCGAGGGGGGAGAGTGGAGTTGGAGGCGGCGGCGGAGCGGCGGAGAAGGAGGAGGTTGTGGTGGTTGAGGTTGTTGGGGGGCAGAATTAGTTAGTTACTTCCGGTGTGAATACTATAGTCCTCTTTTTTTTTTTTGGGGTGTTAATGGATGATTATTTTTGGCCATGATTATTGGCTTTTCCTTTTTCTCCATAATCATAATCATTGTCCAAAGTTTTCTTTTTTATTCGCTTAGAATTATTATGCTTCTCATCTTCAATTATTTGCGTTGGGAATTAGTACTATTTGTTTTGCTAAATTGGGAGTCTAATCCATTAGCAGGAATTTGTTTAATCTTATTGCCGAAAGTAGTGAACTTGTGTCATAAATACATAATCGACTTGTGAAATTGGCAATGACATTGACATTAGCAAAACATGAAACTTCTGCAAAGTTTTAGTACTGTTAAAATTGTTCATTGTGTCCCATTTTAATTTAATAAATGGGAAGAGAGAAACTAGACACAAAATAAAAAATTTAGCCAAGTGTTCAATAAAAATGACACGTTTAGTATTATAACATTATTACGCAGTTTAATCTACTACGGTTTTGGAAAAAGATGACGAGGTAAGAGCACTATAAGTGATGCAAAGTGGACTTTATTGGCAATTTAGTTATGAGTTGATAGTGCTAACAAAGAATCTATCCACTAGTTGTAAATAAACGTGTTGGAAGAGAAATGTAATGATGATCAAGAGGCAAAAGTCCATGGATATTCATATTCCAATCTCAAAATAATTTCAATAAGATATACATCTATAATATACTGTGGTGACATGTTGAAGTTCATTATTTCTGGACAACTAGGCCTTCATAACTTTTCTAGCTTCATGTATTCAATATTTTGAACACAAACAGAGCTTTATTGATCAACTATTTTAGCTGTTGCTTTTTGAAGTGTTGCAAATTCTTCTTCACTAGAGAGAGAAGTTGAGAGAATGGAAGCTGAAACTAGTCTTCTTCTCAGAACCGCTCTTGAAGAGACACTGAGAACTCGGCCGGCAAAGCCATGCGACCGACTCTTTCATCGTCTCTGGACCGCAGACTAGGACTCCGACGTTAGGCCCACCGGTCTCGGTTTTGAACTTTGTGAAAACATCTGCTAGATTTCAAACAGCACAAATGTTAAAAAGAGAGAAAAACTGTTGAGGAAATGGTAAAAAAAGAAACAATGAAGTTGCTATTGTTATACCTTTGAAACTAGGCCTTCCTGAGAAATGTATTTCATGTCTCTCTAGAGAGACTCCTGATTCAATGGAACTCGGTTGCCAAGGCTTGACATGTTTCTCCAAGACCGGAGGAGGAAAGACTCCTTTCTTAAGCCTTCGACGTCGCACTAGGAGCGCGACCAAGCTCGTGCATATCATCACGATGACGAAGGAACATACGGTGATTAGATCAGAAACCGAAGATGGGGTCTTTTCTTTGGAGGCTTTCGCAGACATGCCTTTCGGGTTGGGGATGAATATGTGGTTGAAGCAAATGAGGAAGAAGAGGAACACGAATGAGGAAAGCCCGGCTATGGCAGCCATAGAAAGAAATGATTCGAGACCATTTATCGCGTGGCTCGAACCATCTGTGCCGAACTGCGCTGTTTCTGCTTGAGAATACTCGTCGAATAGTTCTCTTAGTGTTGCACCAGATTGCTGTTCTTGAGTCACATACATCTTTAGTTTCAGATCTAATTGTCCATCTGATTGGTTTGTAATAAGGTGTGAGATTGGGTTCAATAAGCAAACATCTTGAGACTTTTTCACAACATATATCAGTTGGACACTTCTCGGGAATTGGTCGAGACTTTTCGGGGCTGAAGCGATCTCCTGCAAGATGCTCAGAAACGGGGTTATCCCAACTCCTCCGGCAATTAGAAGCAAACTGTCATATCTGCAAAGGAGTATTTTGTTTGGTTAAGACAGAGTAATAAATTTTGTCTCTCTATTTTAACATAAAGATTTTGTATTGAAAGCACCTAAGGAAGTCTGTTGAGGCGGGTCCATAAGGGCCTTCAACTGCGATCGGTAAGCTCTTCAACTGATCAGAGTCTGACTTTAGCTCGTCGTTTATCAAGTTATATAGAGAACTTGTCCATGATCCATGACATTTTATAATTAGAGACATTGTGTGGTCATCAACACTTGAGCTTGAAGTTATGCTAAAAGAGTGCCACTGAAACTTTGATATGCTTGGTATCTTCACAAATATCACACTTGTTGGTGTGTACTTCAGTTCTGTAATTAGTACCCAAAATAAAACCCTCATTAGTGCTTAGTTTAGTTGTACAATCTCCTAGTTATGAACTTGGAAACTTACTTGGATCTTTCGGCATAACGAGTTCTATGGCTTTGGAGGGGAAGATTTTCGCGGACAGAACGCATGTTTCTGGTCTCGATTGTATGATTCGGAGTAACTTGTCGAGTCCAAAGAGGAAAATCCCGGCGAAAACCGAGTAGAAGTGGCGGTCTCCCGCATGAAACAAGAAGAACACAAGGAAGACCACATAGAGATGGTGTGTGTAGTAGAAGATTTCGAACCTTCGTCTTCTTATTTGAGGAAGTGCTGTGATCCAAATCACTAGTCCTGTAACTAGAGCAATCTCACCAGCCAAGTATATCCTTCCTTTTTTCTGCCATTTCCAAATCTATTTCCAAATAATAAAAAACAAACAACCATGAAATTGATCAATTGTTGATACCTCAATAACACAAAAGAAAAGAAAAAAAAACTTCACTTATTGAAAAGCTATGATTAATTACCTCTTCTTGAATGTGGTGACTGACACCCCAAATGAACAATGTGCTTAGACCATGAATAGTGGCAAAAGATATCATTGCAGTCCCAAGCCAGACATGGTATCTGACCGATGTTTCGAATTGGACGCCAAGGATCCGAAACAAGGAAAGCCCTCGTAAGATCGGAAGAAGCAGTAACGCTAGGCAGGCTTCTGCTAGCAAACCGAATCGCGTTGCGACCCTCATGTACTTCAGTTGCCATCTGAGGCATAGCTCAAGCATTAATTATGGTTAAAGTTGTGTTTTAGTCCTAACTATTTGACTGAAGATCATAGTAATTACACTCACGTTTCTAACTTCAGCGTTTTTACCGGCATCAACTTCTTGAAATCGTTGGATAAGCGGGTGTAGTAAGTCCATGCTAAAAAGATGGCAAAGAGAGTGACTGATAGGATTTCGATAGCAGACAAAGTGCCCACAAGGGTGTTCACGATCAGTGGATTTGAGAGGCCAGAAAATGCCTTCCTTACATATCTATGAATCCCAATATTAACCAGAAACAAAAAAAGTATGTTTGGTTTAGCAAATTTTCATGTCATTCATCACCTAATCTAACAAAACATTAACATATTACCTTCTTTTTGTCTGCCTGAGCTTCAAATTCATGTAGATAGATCCAAGTATAGCCAGAGCAATCACAGGGAATGTGAACACAACAAAATTAAGACCTGCAACAATATCAAGTGAAATATGAGCAATGACTATAAGTACAATAGTTTGAGCATAAAAAGGTTGTTCTGGGAAAAAAAGAAAAAAAAAAAAAAAACCTCATTGAATGAAGTATCAATAATTGTTGTACCATATTGTCCCAAAACAGTAGGCCATAGTGCTTCTTCAGCTCCTTTCCATTTCTTTGTCCACATCTGTGTGGGCTTCAGAATCCAAAGGGAAACCCAACCAGCACATATTAAGATCATAAGCACTTTCAAAACTATGAGAAGAGCAGTTTCTGCCATAGTTCTATGCTCTTAAGCAATAGAGTTTTATTTTGCAAGAGACTG
Organism: Boehmeria nivea var. tenacissima; assembly: GCA_018132145.1. Classification (NCBI taxonomy): domain Eukaryota; kingdom Viridiplantae; phylum Streptophyta; class Magnoliopsida; order Rosales; family Urticaceae; genus Boehmeria; species Boehmeria nivea. Next base: position 10,314,051 of record CM030882.1, read on the forward strand.
CAGAGAAAAGAGGTGTTCACTCTTTTTGAGTTTCTTTTTGTATAGCAAAGTTCTCTATTTAAGGGCTTCTTTGAGCCCAAATAGATTTATGCCACTACTAGGGTATCTGAATTTAGTCCCACCACAATTTTCTTACAAAAGTGCCCATCAATTTAGATGGCTAATTCCTTATGGTTGGCTATCAAATTGGACTATTGCAAGTGCGACCTGCAATATATATATCGTGTATAATTATTGTGATTTGTGTATGTATGTGCTCATGTGTGTGTGTGTGTGTGTGTGTGTGTGTGTGTGTGTTCATTTTCAAAATCTGTGATAATTTCTTTTTTTGTTTTGGCACTTCCAATTTGCATTGAATTCATGATAACACATCCCACAAGACATTTTATGTACATGTGTGTGCATACAAGTTGTTATCTACCAAATACAAATGAGTCTCTTTTGTCATCAACCTTTTTTTTTCTCATGAATAATTGGTTTGTGTAAAATATTGGAATTCTGGTCCAACCAACAACACAGACCTCCCTTTTGGTGTCACTCTATTTGTCTTATCACTCTTGATCATAGCTGAAACAATTGCTAGCCATGTAGAGTGGAAGGCAGAGTTCATGACAAGACACTGAAAAACAGCTCTATTTTTATTGGGACTATACCAAAATCCAAATACCAATCCTTGGTAAAAAGGAGGCTCTAGAATTATATGAGAAGATTTTTTTGGATAAATTTGAGGAAGATTTCACAATAGGAAGGTAATATATGTTGGACCATAAGATGATGAAAAGCACTATGAGAAAACTTCTTATTGTGGTATTTATTAAAGCTTGGAAGTATTATTAAAATGGAAGATGCTTATCTTGACTGCCCTTTTGAGAAAGCTTCTTAGGTATTATCAGTCCTAAACTTGCTTCTTTGAAATAACTATATAAATTGCCAAAAGTCAAAACCAACCAAGATAATATATATATATATATATATATATATATATATATATTCCCCCAAATAACCTTTCTTTTAATTGTACCATGCCATGAAAGAATACAGAGAGGATTTGAGTTGGTTAGTAGGATAAGGACTATAGTGGAAGAGGGTGGCTAGAGAGAGATTATGAGTGGAATAGCCTAACTTCTGAAAGGGGATAGGATATTCTCCATTGATTTAATTATAATTAATTATGGCTAGTGTAGTTCTATGATTTTACTCTTAAGGCGATTACCAATTCATAGCACAAATCTTTACTTGAAATACACATTTTATTAACCCGAGTTTGTTACACGAAATATGTTCATCTTAGTGAAGATCAACAGTTGAAGTCACTTGTCAATTCTTTTTTTTTTTTAAGTGGAAGTCACCTGACATAAGATCCCAATCACCTCTACTTGCAAAAGAAAGTTAAAAAAATAAAATTATGGAATTATAAGAAATTGTCATTTTGTTTAGGTGATTTGAAAATACAACGAATGTTTTCAATTATTAAGAAAGTAATAATTAAGTAGTTATAAAAGACGAAATTCATTCATACATTTTATAATTGAATAATTATTATTTTTTTAAAATTTATTTGGGTACCTTATTATTATTATTTTTCTTTTGATAGTTGTCTCGCAACCTTTAATTTCTTTGCATTTTAATGTAATTTCGTTAACCCCCTCAATTTTGGATGGAAACAATTCCGTGTCTCTCATGCGGGCATTTTAACTCGGTCATTGTTTTTCATTTTAAAAAGAATAATTGACCCCCCTAAACTTATCATGTTGTTACACTTTATCCCTTTATATATATATATTTTTGTTCGCTACTTCCCTTGAATTTAAAAATTGTTACACTTTACCCCAATTTGAATAGGCCTATGTTGTAGAGTATATAACTTCGATCATAGGGATCAATTTCTAGTCGCATAGGTTTATAATAATTATGTAAAGCATCTGCATAATTTCCTTCAGATTGAGCCGACATCCGTTATGGTCGTAATTCATTTAAAAAAATCTCTGTTTCAGAACCGTACATGAGATTTTCATCTCATACGACTCCTCCTTTATGTGCATAATGAGACTGATTCATAACTCTTTAATAAGGGTACATAAGTCATTTTATAATCATTTTCTTCCTCAATACCTTATGCATAAACATTTTCTATAAAAATAAAATAAAATTCCTATAAAAAAACTTTTTCTATAGATATAGAAATTCCTAATGTAATTTCAAAATTTTCACTAAATTAGTGGGAATCAGAAGAAAAGAATATAAAAAAATTATGTGTATCTTCCATTTTTTTTCCCCTCATCATTAGTACAATCTGAGCATAATAAGACATGATTAGAACCAAAACTCAACTTCAAATTGATAAAAAATTCCTTTGTTTTTTCCTAAAAGCAAACTAGTCAGTAAACAAACAAGTGGCGCGTTTTTTTTTTATTTTTTTCAATTGCTTGATATCTAAAAGGTCCCAATCACAATTGTATTTTACTAATCAGAAAACAATAAAGACAACAGGTTTTTTTTTTTTTTCAGTTTATATACTAATTACTTTTTTTCTAGTCTTGAAAAAGCTCTTGATATATGGCAAAGCTGTCACAGCATGGAAGCCGTCAGTCTTAGAAACAAAACCTTTGAGCTTTCACAACTGATACACAATAGCCATTTATTTAGGTCCAATTATACAGTTCTTGTCATCTACGTCGCGTTTGTGGCTCTTATGATAATTGTTATCATTTTGTGTTTCGCTTTTAGTTTGTGCTTCTACTTATACACAATAAACAAATGTAAAAATTTTAAAAACACAGTACTTAAGGCATAGTCTGAATAAACAAATGTAAAATTTAAAGAACACAGTACTTAAGGTATAGATTATTAATGGTGCGTAGATTCTTCATATTATAATATAAGATTATGTATAATACTTATTTAATAGTGGAATACGCAATCACTAATCACTAACATTGTCTACCCTAGAACTAGCAGTTATAAAGGCAACACATAAGAGATAACAAATGACAAAATTGAAAAAGAAACAAAGCAAGGCACCAATAAGCGGCAATGTTACTCGTTAATTTCTATCCATCAAACCCTAAAAGACAAATTTAATAATAAAATGAAAGGAGAAAGAAAAGGGAATATCTAAGCAAAACAAGAGTTTCATTTGCGTTGCAAAAAAAAAAAAAAATAATAATAATAATAATCTAAGCAAAACAAGAAAAGCTATACAACTTTTTGGGGGCTGCAAAATTGGAAATGACTGCTTTTGCAACTTGCGAGTGGGACATGTAACTATTCAATAATTGTCTTAGCCGAAAAAAAAATTCAATAATTGTTTTAATTTTTCAGGAAATATTTTGGTAGTTTTTTTTGTTTTGTTTTGCTTTTATTTTTTTTGGCAAAAATCGCTCTCGCTAGATTTACTTTATCAGTACGCTTTGTTTGCGTCAAGAATGGGGTATTCCTCAAAATACCCCAATTTTAAAGGTCCAAAAGACCCAAAGAATGCCAAAGACGGATCATTCGAAGCGGGCCCAACATGAAAAGCCCACGGCAGCGCCGCTCAACCACGTTGTTGCCTAGCTCACGCTGGCCAAGCTAACCGGTGCCGACGACCGCAGTCGGCACTAAAACAATTCCAAATGCAGAAAATCGGGTCAAGTGGCTAGTAAAAGAACGTGATGACAGCACCCCACTTCCAAAAAAGAATGTTTTTCGCATACAGTCAAACCAACAAACCCACGAGGGAAGACAAGACCCCCCAAAAAACTTACCCTCGACGTGGAAACGTGGGGAGACAATTCTATTCTCCATTACATTATAAATACCCAGAACATAAGGGATTGAAGGTACAAAACTTCTTTCCCAAAGCACATTTTATCCTTTGATTTACCATGACCGGCTTGAGCGTCAAAGTGCCCGCACTGGGAGAAATCTCAGTGTCCTCATCACGCTTCTTTGTTTGTTTTGCTTGCGGGAGAAATCTCAGTGTCCTCGTCACGCTTCTTTGTTTGTTTTGCTTGCGAGAGAAATCTCAGTGTCCTCGTCACGCTTCTTTGTTTGTTTTGCAGAACAAGAGCTCACAACCAATCATCATTTAATTTATTGCAGTACGAGGTTCATCGCCGATCCGAACTGAGATAGGCAGCCACATGTTGATCATACGTTGATACGAAAAATTGCATCAACATGCCTCACATCTTAAATAAATAAATCTGACGATCCAGAATTGTTTGCTACCGTAAAAAATAAAAAACAAAAAAATAAAAATTCACCAAAGAAGTTCTCAATTTTTTTTCTTTTATTATTATTATTTTAACTACTAGAATTGTTCATATGTCTATTCTTGAGAAAGAAACTGTCTAGTATAGTAGGTGACAAGAAACATCATTATTCACACATGAACATCTTCTAACCAAAGAGTAATTAATATTTTCTTAACAAATTTCATTGTTTTAATTAAGGATCCTAAGTTTGGTTGATGATAGAATATTAATCATGGTTAGCCAACTAATTGTGCCATCATCACATACAACCATCTAATTGTCTAAATTTTACAAGAAGATTGGCATAATTAGGACTCCCCAAGGTGTGGACTTATTTTTAATTTACATTGCTATTCAAGTTTCAACATTTTCGTCTCTTCTAAATCAATGTATTTTATATTCTATTACCTAAACAAGAACAAGGTCTATGCGTTACAGTTTGTATCTAAACCTTTAGTTTATGTTGAATCATGTAATCACAAAAAGTCAAAGCAAAATTCCAAATAAATAGCTATAGCTATAAATTGAGACTTAGTGTGGAACCTTCTGGCGTCCATTGTGAAAATGGCTTCATGGTTTTGTCTATATATATATATATATATATATATAGACACACACACACACATACCAACAAATTAAGTCCATGCAGTTCATAGTTAGATTTCTGAATAATTTCAAAAATGGTTTTGTAAATCATTTTGTTAAATATTAACTTCCCTACTTACATTCAATCCAAATTAACATAGATCATGCATTACGTTTAAATAATCTTCTGATATTGATTAGACCCAATTAGGGTAGTTTCATTGAAAAAATGAAAAATGTCTCATATTCAGACAAAAAGCTTTAGATGAAATGAGAAAATTGTACCACTGTATATCTCACCACTTGAAAATTTAGTTCTACTTTATGTGGTCACAAGTCACAATCATGAGGCCATCAAAGACCCTTGTACAAAAAAGCAGATTATTCCTTTAAAAGCTTTGTAAGGTCAATCCCATGAAAACGTTTTTTTTTTTTTTTTTTTGAGACAATGTATCCCATCAAAATTATACTATAAACAAACACACCAAAAAAGCTAGGCAGACCAAAGAAGAAGAAAAAAGAGTGGTATTATTAGCTAGCATTGCATATTGATTTTGTGACAATATGTTATAATACATATGTGACATGCACATATCCAAAGCTTGATAAAAGAGAATCTCTCTCTTCCTTTTTTTTTTCCCCTTCTTTTTTATTTTATTTTTTATTTTCTCTTTTTGTGGCTTTGACGGCAACGACTCTTTCCTTGTGAACCTGACAAATCCACTAAAACCCAATCCCTTGTTATTATCTCCCAATCTCTCTCTCACTCCATTATTATTTCAAGTCACTTTTTTTCTCTTTTGATCTTTACGTTTGTGTTTTTGTGTCTGTCTTGTAAGAGAGAGAGAGAGAGCAAAAAAGAAAAGAAAACAATGGAAGATATTGATGATTATGTGCCCATTGAAGCAAAAGAGTACTACAAAAATGCAAGGCACAACAACAATATGGTCATGTCACCGGAGATAGTGGAGATTGTTGAGGAATATAGTAGCCAAAGCAAGAGCTTCACTAAGAGCAAGAGTAGAGACCATGTTGTGGGCTCAAACGACGACGTTTATGTTGCAGTTGGCAAAGATGACTTGGATGTTGTGAAATGGGCTCTTGATCATGTTGTGTCTCCTGGTGCAAGGCTTTATCTTGTCCATATTTACCCTCCTATCACTTATATTCCTACACCTGGTAATTAATTATAGTATCAACACTAATCATGACTTCATGTTGATAATTTTAGTTTCTTGTTTCTTTGTGTTTCTAGATTTGCTATATGGTTTGTAGTTGTAGTAGTAGTAGTGAATTGTGGTTATTACTAAAGATGTCTTTTTAGATTTTGTTTTTTTGGTTCCAAAAGTAAAATTAAAAGGGTCTTCATGATATGAGCAGCTTAGTGTTTATGGCAAGTCCTTGAAAGAAAAGTAGTGTTTAGTTAACTAACTTGGCAAAATGCTTTACCTGTGTTGAATTGCTAATAGCCTTTGCATTTAGAATATTTGATGGTTTTATTAAAAGTGAGGCTTTTTGGACATGGCGTGTGAAATGTTTTTGGGGAAAGTAATTTGGATCAAAAGTGGGGTCTACTATTGGAAATAATGCTATTGCTACTCTCAAAGAGAAATAACTATTGTGAATTTTCAAATGTTCTGTTTTTATCTGCTCAAGTATTTTATGCTGAGTGAAACAGTTGGAAAGTTATCAAGAAGCCAGTTGACACAAGAGCAAGTGAGGTTTTACATTGATGAAGAGGAGAATCGGCGGAGGAACCTCTTGCAGAAGTACATCCGGTTGTGCAACGACGCTAAGGTGCGAGATAGCGCATGCAAATTTTTACGTGAAATATTCGAATGTGAATCGATGTTTAGAATCTTTGTTTTGTGTGCGAGCTAAATGCCTTGTGATTTGGTTTTGTTGAAAGGTAAATGTTGACACTGTGCTGATAGAGCATCATGCCACAGCTAAAGCAATTGTTGATCTAATTCCTTTTCACAACATTACCAATCTTGTTATTGGAATGAAAAAGCTACCTAACTCGAGGTACTATATTTTTTCGCCTTGCCTTTTTAAGTTTTCGGTCCAAAATAATTGCTTTTCCGGTTGATCAAAATCCTAAAAATGCATAAAAGAAAAAGAGCACCCCAAAAAAAAAAAACAAAAGGGGTGATCGCGAGGCATATATCTTAAACGATGTCTTGAACAATTCCGAGTTGGAAAATACCAAGCCACTGAATATCAGCAAGAGAAAAACACTCATCGAAAACTAGCCAGCTAAGAAGTGGACTTGGCAATTAAGTGGCAAAATTGATTTGTTGTTGCGATGTTGTTCAGGATATTGAGGACAAGAATGGCTAAATCAGAATATGTGAAGAAGAGTGCACCAGAATTTTGTGAAGTGAGCATAGTTCATGATGGCAAAAAGTATGTTGAAGTTGAAAAGGTAACAGGGCTTGTCCATTCGTCTCAGGCAACAAACCCCAAGGGCTCAACTCAAATCACTCGCAACTCTCAAAGATACCTGTTTCTTTGTTGGTGCTTTTCAGGCAAGTTCTATTATTAGATCAAATCACTATTTCATATTAGCACTTCATTTTGGCAGAAACAAAAGGCCGATACTAAGCTAATAAAAATTAATTCTCAAGTATAAGTGGAGACTACAAATTATCAAATATGATGTTTGCTGGCATGAGAATGATACAATCTTTACTAGATTTTTAATCTCTCTTTATTTAATTGAATCCCATTGTGAAGCCATTTTCTGACATTCCTATACTTATATTTGGCAATTAACCAGCGTGTGTGAGGTGAAGTGGAAGATTATTGAGGATTCAGACTTCAGAGGAGACACGAAAGTTGGGTCCATTTTCCACAGAGAATCATGAGAAACGCAATCAGCAGGTACTAAGGCAATTGCCAAACATCATCAAATGCAGAGGAACATGATCACTTTGTCAGCCTGCCTCAAGAATGTAAATTCCTCACTGTAAACATATGGAATTGACTGAATTTCACATATGTATATAGAAAGAGAGAGATATGACCATGGGAATTGGGATATGTATTCAAAAACCACTGTTAGAAGAGGAACCATTGTAAAGGCAAATAGAGCAACTAGAGAGAGAGAGAGAGAGAGAGAGAGAGAGAGAGAGAAGAGATCATTCTACTGTGAACAGAATAAGACCCAATATCCATTTAGCTTCGAGGAGGAGTTTGAGATTAGAAATAAAATTGCCTTTTGCTTTTTGATTAATTAGATTTCCTTCCTTGCACATAATAATAATAATATAAATAATAATAATAATAATGAGATTTCCTACCTTATTATGAGTTATGCAAAATTTTACGGAGAAAGATATGATGATGCACAATCATTCCTTACTAAAGAATCTTTCGATAAAAGCAACTTCGTTTTTGGAACTTTTAATTGCAATATGATTATGAATACACTAGCGAGCAGACTTTCATTTATAGAACAACATGACTGGAAGTCTGGTCAAAATCATGGATAACATCAGTGAAAATTATGCATCCTAATTTAGAAAGTACATCTGATCAGTCTCAGTACCATAATGTTCAAATCCATTTCACATGAACTTCTAGATGAATCCTAAAGATATACACTCCTCGATAATCATTCTCCTTAGTCGAGTAAGAATAGATTCAATCCCCACCAACTTGCCTCTTCCACGAGTCCTCGACGATCAATTCATCAACTCCCCAGTCCTCATAACTGGAGGATTCAAACAGAGAAACAAAAACAGTTAGAGCTAGAAGAAAAGGAAAAGAAATGTGAAAATGGCTACCACAAGTAAAATATTTCGATGATGCCCAATAAACTAAAGCGATTTTGATCAAAGAAGCTCACCTTCCATCGGGCAGGTAGCGGCGTATGGTAAAAGGAATCTTTCGCTCACGAAGCTCCTTCATAGCAATCTAAAAGAAACAACAATGCATGGAAATGTCACATAATTGTGCAACAGGAAAGCATCTATAGAGGTCTCTGGGGACTGTGAGAAATGTCTAAATTATGAAAATCATCAAGGCAAATTATAGCTTTCCAACATTATATTACATCTTGAAAACAAAACTCTACAGAATTTTGTTGATGTTACCTCGAGAGGGTCTGTCTCGCCTTCCAACTCAACCATTACAGGCGCATTCATGCTGTTCGCCACAGAACAAGATTCTCAAACGATCAGTTAAAATTAATTAAGAAACAGAAACTATCCTAAATCAGGTGTAAGATAGATACCTGATTTGAAGTGCACGAGTACCAAGGATTCTTGCACGCTCATATTTGGTCATATATTTTGAAGTTTTACGAGGGCGCTCCACTGGTTCTCGCTCCACTGGTTCCTCGCCTTCAACTGGGTCTCCGGGCATCTCATCATTGTTGTTGATGTTCTCCACATCTTCCTCGGCACCTTCCTGTCAATTCCTCGATTAATAACAGACACTCGCTTCTACACTTTTTAAGACAACCAAATAGAAAGTTCAGTCCTTACTTCTATTTCAGGCTCTGGTGGCTCGTCCTCGTATCTGAATATAAAGAAGTCATAAATCACTATCACATTTAGAGCCGAGGTACAAAGAAGTCGAATTCACTACTTTAGAACCACTTTCAGCCTGAAGTACACCATAGATGTTACGGCACAGAACTGGTGCATGTGTGAGTGTGTACAATATATCCCTTGTATACAATTTGAATGGTTATTTGACCGTAATATTTAAGTTTCAATTAAGAGGTAAAATTGACATTAAACCTTCAATCTTCAAAATTCAACTCCCCTCCTAAATTTGTAAAGATTTGGACAAAATAAATTGTGTTCAAATTCAAATTTTTATCTTTCTAATTCAAACTAATATCATTCGAATGGAAATTTATATGTAACCCCATCAAGTTTTCCATTCAAATAGTTGAGACAAAACACAAACTTTTTCCATGGACAAAAAAGTATCTCATTTCGGGCACAGTAAAAAAAATATGCAATATCAGTTTATCACCGTATACAGACACAGCAATAGAAGGTCATATGAAAGCATTTTCACTATATGATTTGTCATAAATCAATAACCCACTCTTTTCAGAGTCTTACTGTTTAAGTTAATACAAAACATTTTCTTTTTCTTCTGAAAGACCATTATACAACATAAGTACCAAAATCATAACAGTAATTTTGTTTCTTCTCTTCTGCTTGAATATCAGTAAAGAAAATATGTTAACTTAAAAAAAAAAACCTTGGAAAAAAGTTGCGAAAAAAGAAAAAAGAAAAAAACGAATAATTTCAAAAAACCATCGAAATTCATGTCCCAAAATGAAGGTTTAGCTCAGCTAAGAACTGAAATTTAATCTCTCAGTTTGTTAACCATTACGATTCATGAGCTTTATATTCAATTACTAACCTAAAGCCTCACAAAGCCAAACCTAAGCTCAAACCACCAAAAAAAAAAAAAAAAGCAACCGAGAGAGAGAGAGAGAGAAATACCCCATATCCATTTCGTTGTAATCATCGTCCGCCATTGTTGATCACCGAAGAAGAAGCTTTTTTTCTCTCTGCTCTCGACTCGTAAAACCCTCGATGGAAGAGACTGACCGATTTCGCACCAAAGTTTAGGTTTAATTTGATTCTCCGTCAAAATAAAAGTCAAAGAAGAAATTACAAGAGCGAAAAAATTGGATTCAATTTGGGACTTAATGGGCCTAAACTGTACTATTATGGGCCAATAAATTGGTCCGGTGGGCCCAATGTCAGGCAAGACAAAAGCGAACCGATTTTCATTTACATTTTCACTCTCTTTTTTTCTCTCTGCCCGGGAATTTTCCAGCTTATCCGAGTCTGGATTTTCTCTCTTGCCAAACGGAATTTTACAATTTCCCGGCCGATCGGTGACAGAGAAGGTCTTTAGCATATTTTGTTTATGTATTTAACTTCGAACTGAAAAAGATTTTCTTTTCTGGGTGAAAGTTGATAGTAATATTGAAGCTTTGGTTTGTTTCTCTAAGCTTTTGAACCCCCAAAATTGGATACGAAACCCTAGAAAAGCACAAAGAAGAATACTTTTTTCGCCATGAATTCGTACGATCACAGGCTCACCGATCCCAGCTCGTACCGCGACCGCCGAAGGTACGGTTTGAATTTTGTTCTATGGCTGTTGTTTCTCGTTGAGATTGGATTGAATTCAGTTGCTTTTTGTTGTTAAGTGTGTAAAAATTGAAACTTTTGTATGCTCTTTTGATGCTTGTAAAGTGACTTTGTGGGCCCACCAGTGGGGCCGAGCTATGGCCGTGGTGGGGCATCCGTTCCTGCTCCCGGATCGGTACCGAATTCGGGACACTTCAATGGGCTTCCGCAGTTTCAGCCGCCACCTCTCGGTCGGTTCGATATTGGCCGAGGCGAGAGTGGGGATGGTCTTGGTGGTAGAGTGGGTAATGGCCATGCTGGCGGCGATAGGAGGGGCCGCGGCAGTGGGGAAGGGCGAGGGAGGGGGTTTGGCTCGGGCCGTGGAGGCGGGGGCGGGAGGAGTTTCGGTGGGAGTAGGAGTTTTGATGGCGGGCGCGGTGGCGGGAGGGGTTTTGAGGGCCGAGGTGGGAGAAGTGGTGGCACACATGGCCACCCGTCGAGAGGGGACTTGGACAATGTTTCTCTGCCCAGGCAGGATTTCAGAAACTTGGTCCCTTTTGAGAAGAACTTTTACGTTGAAAATTCTTCTGTGAGGGCGATGTCGGAGCATGAAGTGATGCAGTATCGCTCTAGGAGGGAGATCACGGTGGAAGGGCACGATATTCCGAGGCCGATTCGGATGTTTTCGGAGGCAAATTTCCCTGGTGCTTAGTTTCTCCGCTTTTCAACTAATGTCATTGAATAATGCTATAGCTGCTATGTCCGTCTTATTGATGCATTTTCGTTATTCTAGCTTACTGTCTCGATGTGATTGCAAAGATGGGATTTGTTGAACCAACGCCGATTCAGGCTCAGGGATGGCCTATGGCTCTGAAGGGTAGGGATTTGATCGGTATTGCTGAGACTGGTTCAGGGAAGACTTTGGCATATCTTCTGCCAGCTTTGGTTCATGTTAATGCACAACCTAGATTAGGTGAGATTTGCTATTCTATGAACTAACCTGTAATTTTAGCAACAGAAATATATATTGAAACAGTTGGTTTTGTGTCGTAGCACATGGTGAAGGTCCTATTGTGTTAGTATTAGCGCCTACCAGGGAATTGGCAGTTCAAATTCAAGAAGAAGCTTTAAAATTCGGTGTACGGGCTAGTATTAGGTCTACTTGTATCTATGGAGGTGCTCCAAAAGGTCCTCAAATTCGTGATCTTAAAAGAGGTACCTTTATCATGAATTATGTATCTGTTGTAAGGTTATGGATCTAAATGATTCAAAAATTGGCACAACATAATGACTGTCTACATTTGTCAGGAGTTGAGGTTGTTATTGCTACGCCTGGTCGACTGATTGATATGTTGGAAGCTCAACACACAAATTTGCGGAGAGTGACTTACCTGGTATTGGATGAGGCTGATCGGATGTTAGATATGGGTTTTGAGCCTCAGATACGGAAAATTATAGCCCAAGTATGGTTTTTGGTCCATCACTCCTTAAGAAAAAAGTTTATTCCTTTGAGAATTAACTTTCTTTGTTATCTGTCTCCACAAGCCTAGGTGTTAAATTCCTGTTAAACTTACAGACATTTTCTAAACAGTATTTACCCATTTGTATTTTTACCAAAGATTCGACCAGATAGGCAGACATTATACTGGAGTGCCACGTGGCCAAGGGAAGTTGAAAGCCTAGCAAGGCAGTTCTTGCGCAATCCCTATAAGGTATGTTCATAAATCGTAAGCTTTTTTTTATTCGCATAATATTTCAGCTTGCACGACGAGACATATGATGTAAGTGGTGTGATTATCTCCTATGTCTTGAATTTTTAGGTGGTCATAGGATCGCCGAATTTGAAAGCAAATCAATCTATTAATCAGGTTGTCGAAGTCGTGACTGACTTGGAGAAATACAACAGGTTTGCATTAAGCCCAATATACCAGGGAAAGAATGCTTTCCTTTATCTTGCTTGTTCAATGCCATGACTTCTGCTATCTGTGCAGGCTGATAAAACTACTCAAAGAACTGATGGATGGGGAAAAGATACTGATTTTTATTGAGACAAAGAAATCATGCGACCAAGTAACAAGGCAACTGAGAATGGATGGGTGGCCCGCTCTATCCATCCACGGTGACAAAAACCAGGCCGAGAGGGACTGGGTCCTTGCTGAATTTAAGAGTGGCAGAAGCCCGATAATGACGGCCACTGATGTGGCTGCCCGGGGTCTTGGTAGGATCACTGTGTTTTAGGAGTCTTTAGTTTCATTTGGGTCTTGAAATTTCCACGATAAGCGAGTCGCCGGCTGCTGTCCAGTTTCCTCAGAATATAATTTGTGGTTTGGGTGCAAAACTGTAACTTTTCTACAAATCTGAAGCACTGAGCTCTTAAAGTGATCGAGAGATCTATGTGTTGCATTGGAGGCAATATCTGAAGCTCATGGTCACCGAATTTCCACTACGGTAGTAATTTTCAAAATCAATCTTACTTGGGCACTGGTAAAAATTGTTGGGGGCGATAAATCAGCATGGGGCGTAATGTATGCCACATCTTTTGTACGCAAAGTTAGTTGTTTTAAGATGGTTTGCGTGGCTTTATGGGTTTGATTTACTTACTAGAGGTGATTGACCGTATACATTTATTTGGTTACTTGGTGTCTAAGAAACGTATTGAACTAACGGTGCCCATCCACATTTGGAGCTGGTTGTTTCTGCAGCCCGGTTGACTCACGCGTGCTTATTCATGTATTGGGATATGGAAGTGGTGGTGGTGAAGCTGCTCCTTATCCCTGCAAAGTTAAGGTGGGCACATTTAAGTGATGAATGTGTTATCTTAAATTTGATCTCCAGATCTTATGGTGCGGGGATAAGGCGGTTTGCAGTTTTCTCCTTGTCTGGGACCTATTGGCATTTTCATTTTTTTGTTTGGCCTAATTTTTACTTTGTTGTTTGTAGATGTGAAGGACATAAAATGTGTGATCAACTATGATTTCCCATCAAGCCTTGAGGATTATGTCCACAGGATAGGCCGAACAGGTCGTGCTGGGGCTAGGGGAACAGCTTTAACCTTTTTCACGCAAGCAAACGCGAAATTCTCTCGGGATTTGATCAAGATTCTGCAAGAAGCAGGCCAGGTTGTGACTCCTGCATTGTCTGCATTGGCACGGTCGGCCGGTTCTAGCCTAGGAGGTGACTAACTCACTCCCTTCATTTGGATTCTATTTGTAGCATGTAAAATTTATGTATAGTTGATAAAATACTTTTCAATACCATTAGGTTCTGGGGGAAACTTCCGCAATAGAGGGGGCCGAGGAGGCTTCGGCAACCGCAGCACGATATCCGGCTCAAACACTATTCCTCTCGGCAACAGAAGACAATGGTAGTTCCGGCTAGTGTTGCTGCTGATTTGAAACATCAACTATCTGTGAGAACCAAGTCATGAACTCCATTCACTCTTGAACTCTCATTTTCTGCTTTATCTGCTTTATTATGTCTCTTAGCTTGATCCCAGTACAAGTTCTTTCTGAAATAAAAACTCGAACTGAATAACTAGGTAGCTCTTTTTTTTTTTTTCTTTTTTTTTCTTTTTTAATTTAGGTCCTAGAGATGAGAGCTAAATGTCGAGATTTGTTGCATATCTAATCGATTTGAAGTTATGAACTAGTCTTGTGCGCTCTATTGTATTGTACGTGTGAGACCTCACACAAACTGTATCCAAACACTAATCATTATGAGACCTCAAACAAATAACGTTATCGCTCTACAAGTGAATGGGAGTACATTATTAAAAAAAAAAAAAAAAAAAAAAAAAAAAAAAAAAAAAAAAAAACCCTACTTTGGGAGTTGGGACAGATTAAGATTTTTTTTTTTTAATTTTTTCTTCTTCTTTTTGAAGGATGAGAGAAAAAAATTTCACTAAATTCGACGTCTTCTTCAATGCATTAAGCTTCCGTATGTAATAATATCATAATGTTATATATAAGATATACTCTAATATTATTGTGTTAAATGATGTCTATATTTTATTACAAGTGAATATTTAATTTTTTACACCTAATTTTTTGAAAAATATAACCAACTACTCAAGTGATTTAATTACTTATGTAGTGAAAGCTTCTAATAATTAATTTAATTACAAAAAGCATGTACAAGTAATTAACGGATTGACTAATTACTCAATTATTATAAAAATTTGAGTATTTATCTTTACTGTTTTATAAATTTGAATATTTTCCTACTTCACGTGTTCACCATGTTTAAAATTATGTTAAATATAACAGTATTGGAGACCATTTTGTTGTACACTAACCATTTGTTTGGATCACTCATTTCACCCATTCTATTCCATTTTTTTCAACTTCCCTAATCTTCCAAATCATTCCATTCCATTCTATTTTTTTTCAATCATTTTTTTCAACTTTCCAAATCTCTATACAATATCTTTAAATCTCAACCATTCATACTATCTCGAAATTAGCAAAATCAAATCATTCTTACGGGTAAAATTTGCAATTAACATGTGGTATAGCATATGCTGTGGTAGTGAAACATTTCATTGTTTTTCCATCCTTAATCCATCCAATATTTTCCTTCCTTCTACATTTTTTTTTTCGTACCAGCCTTTTCACCATCGCAAACAAATGGTTAATAATCTCAGTCTCCTTATCGCCATCAACTCTTCAAAAATTGTATACGTACATATACTGTTATAAGTAGCTCTTGCTATGCTCAACCTTCAGATTAAATGGCTAAAACGAACTAATAGGGCAACTATAGAACCATGATTTGAGATGAACCCTCGAGCTTAAACCTTCGTTTTGATAAATTATGGTAATGGTATGAATATATTAATATCTCTATTAATCATTAGCATAGAATAAACAAAAGATAAGCCAAACCACTGCATATTTTCTTTTGGTGGGGGTTTTGAATCTAGTAAACCTCAGAGATACATACCCAAAGAAGAAAGAAGAATTCACAAGACGTTCACCCAATTGACAATATTTGCTGCCCAATAACGCCCCAACATCAAAGTGCAAATGCCAAAAATGGTTTTTTTTTTTTTCTAAGAGAAAAATAAAAAATAAAGACAATCCATCAAAAAGATTCAAGCATCCACAAGAAAAGAACAAATTGAAGGCGTTTCTTCGCGACATTTCAATGTTCAATACAAGCTTCAAAAGCATCGATACACCAGTCAAATCCACACTAAAGCTTCAACAACCTTTCATTTGTTGATTCTTTTATAATAAACCTAACTTGAGCTTACCAAGGATTGACCACAATTAACTCATCATTTCTATTGAAATTCTATTGAAACCAACCAAATTTTCCATTTGAGTAAAGCTTCAATAACCTTAAACTAGAACAGTGTCCAATACAATCCCTAAACCATCTAAATCACTCAAATTAACCACAAAGCTTCAATTTTTTGTTGTTTTAGAATATAAATTAACGCGTCAAGTTCTCATTTCCCTTGATCAACAATAATCGAAAACAAAACCATAAAAATGAAAAGAAAATAAAAAAGCAACATACTTTCTATATCAAAATCTATAGCATTTCCCATTCGAACAACAAATCCTCAAAATCCGAAACACGATCATTCATTCGATTAAACTAACAAAAAGAGAGAGACAATAACTAAACAAAAACCAAATCCAGAAGAGTTCAAAAAAAAAAAAGAAAAAAAAAAGAAGCCGAAACCCTAACCCTAGGCCGTCAAAACGACAGCCCCGCCGGCCTCCTTGATCTTCTTCTCGGCGATTTTGGAGATGAGCTTGGCCTTGACGACGACGGGCTGGTTCTCCGGCAGCACGCCCTTGCCGAGGACCTTGAAGTAGCCGAACTGCGTGACGTCGATGACCGGCGCGGCGTCCTTGGAGGCCTTGGCCTTGGCGTCGGCGGGGACTAGCGACCAGAGCTTGTCGAGGTTGACGATGGGGCAGTGGAACTTGTTGCGGAGGCGGTGGAAGTAGCGCATGCCGACCTTGCCGAAGTAGCCGGGATGGTACTTGTCGAACAGGATGCGGTGGTGGTGCATGCCTCCGGCGTTTCCGCGCCCGCCGGGATGCTTGCGGTGCTTGCCGATGCGCCCGTGCCCGGCGCTCACGTGCCCTCGCTTCTTCCGGTGCTTCTTGAATCGGGTCGTCATTGTCGCTACCTCTCGCTCTGCAAATTCTTCGATACTACGGCGATGAAGAGAAGAGAAGAGGAGACGAAATGTTAGGGTTTTGAGCTTTTATAGGAGCTGATTATGGGCTCTCTGCGTAGGGAATAAAAATGGGCCAAGGCCCGATCTTTTGGGCTTTTCATTGACTTTTCGACGGCCCATTTTGGGAATTCTGCCAAAGCGTCCTAAAGTGTGTGTTTTTTTTTTTTTTTTTTGTGACGGGTTTTAATAGAAAAATTAAAAAAATCTAGGGTTAAAGATATCTTCCTCTTGTAGTTTCATCGCCTTAGTCGATTGCTTTCTTCTCAGCCATAGCCGACTCTGAAATCACAATCTAAAATAAAATAAAAAAAACACATATATAGTGCAAAACGAGCCCAAGAGAGCGGAAGAAAAAAAAAAAAAAAACCCCGCATCGTTTTGTAAGTATTTTGGGGTTGAATCGATAATTTAATGTTCTTTATAACCCTTGTTGTTTTCAGCTTCAAATAATGTTATCACATCCAATTTTTGGCACATCCTTCGTTCGGTCTACAGTCTAATATTGTTGCTTTTTTTTTTTTTTTTTCAGGTTCGCCATGGCCCAAGAATCGGGCATGTTCACGGTCAACCAAACCATCGGCAGCGTGCTGTGCTGCAAGTGCGGCGTCCCAATGGCACCGAACGCCGCCAACATGTGCGTGAAATGCCTCCGCTCCGAGGTCGACATCACGGAGGGCCTGCAAAAGCACGTCATCATCAACCACTGCCCGGAGTGCGACAGCTACCTTCAGCCGCCCAAGACATGGATCAAAGCCCAGCTCGAGTCCAAGGAGCTCTTGACCTTCTGCGTCAAGAGGCTGAAGAACCTCAGCAAGGTGAGGCTGGTCCACGCCGAGTTCGTCTGGACCGAGCCGCATTCGAAGCGGATCAAGGTCAGGCTTAAGGTTCAGAAGGAGGTCCTCAACGGCGCGGTGCTCGAGCAGTCCTATGTGGTCGAGTTTTTCCAGAAGGAGCACATGTGCGAGGCTTGTATGAGGGTTCAGGCCAACCCCGACCAGTGGGTCGCGGCGGTGCAGCTCCGCCAGCACGTCCCGCACCGGCGCACGTTTTTCTACCTGGAGCAGATGATCCTGAAGCACGGCGCCGCCGCCGCGGCCATCAAGATCAAGCAGATGGATCAGGGCATCGATTTCTTCTTCGCCAACCGGAGCCACGGGGCGAAGTTTGTGGATTTTGTTGGGAAAGTCGCTCCGGTGAAGCACCGGCAGGATAAGCAGCTCGTCTCGCACGATTCGAAGAGTAATAACTATAATTACAAGTACACCTTCTCGGTGGAGATCGCCCCCGTGTGCCGCGAGGACTTGGTGTGCCTGCCCCCGAAGGTTGCCGCGAGCCTTGGGAACCTCGGCCCTCTGGTTGTTTGCACCAAGGTGACGAACAGCGTCGCGCTGCTTGACCCTTTCACGCTGCGGCATTGTTTCCTGGATTCTGATCAGTATTGGAGAACCGCCTTCAAGTCTCTGCTCACGAGCAGGCAGTTAGTGGAGTACATTGTCCTCGACGTGGAGGTCGTTTCGCCTGAGGTTAATGTTGGTGGCTCGAGGTATGCGCTTGCGGATGCGCAGGTCGCTCGGGTGTCTGATTTCGGGAAGAACGATACCATTTTCTCGATAAGAACGCACCTCGGACATCTCTTGGCACCCGGGGATTACGCCCTTGGGTACGACTTATACGGGGCTAACAGCAATGACATCGAGCTGGATAAGTACAAGGGTCTGGTCATCCCGGAAGTGATTTTGGTGAAGAAGAGCTACGAAGAGAAACGCCAAAAGAAGCGCGGCAAGCCCCGCTCGTGGAAGCTCAAGTCCCTCAACATGGAGGTCGACGATAAGGGCAAGGGCGAGCAAGAGAAGATGAACTCGGAGTACGAACAGTTCTTGAAGGATCTGGAGGAGAATCCTGACATGAGGTTCAACATATCTCTGTACCGCAACAAGGAGTATCAGCCGTCGGAGATGGCGTCCGTGACCGATGGCGAAGACGTGCCGTCGATCCCGCTGGAAGAATTGCTGGCCGACCTCGATCTGAGCGAGGACGACGAGGATGGAGAAAGCAACATGGAAGAGTGATGAAACGCCTGTTTGTTTCTTCTTGTACCAGAAATTTGCAATACAGAGATGTTTTTGTTTTTGTTTTCTTTATTGGGTCTCTTTCCTTTGTTTCTGTCTGTGTTTCTTTGTTCTAATTTCTATACACAGTAAGCTGTTGTTTTGCTTGCTTTTTTTTGCCCTCTTTTTATTAGTTTGCCTCAATAATTAGAGAATAAACATACAAACACAATCAAATCTTACTAGTCAGATCTAAATTTACATCAGTTTAATTGATTGTTTCTAATGTTTGTTCATAGAAAAATTACACAATAAATCAATGATCAGATATGAAACATCTTCAGTCAATGTAATTCAGCATCTTCTTACACAGAAGCACCAGAATGAATTAGGATCACCATAGGGCATTATGGGGTTCATTGACTTGGTGGTGCCTAATGTGTGCACTGCGAGGAAAATCGAGCAAACCACGCCGGCCAAATGCCGTAGGTGTGCCGTTCAGCAAGCAACGGATTTCGCACCGTTTACTCTGTAATGTAACCTCCCTCTTCGTCAGGAAAAAGACTGAAATAACTGACTTATGAAAGAAGTCCTGTTTGCCGGTGAAGGCAGATGACTCGGTTTTTCCCTGTTTTTCTGTCGGATTATTGAAGCTTTTGCACACAATACAATTTAGAAATTGAGCTACTCTAACCCGCGTATGGCTGACCAATCGCTTGGGTTCACAACCGCAGGCTAGAGTTTCGCGTTGGACAAACCTGTCGATAAATTTACCAGAATTTCACGAGCTAGCATGTTCCATCCTGCTCAGCAATGAAATTATGGCTCCAAATATCAGCGTTACTCATCAGATTCAGAGACTCCATCTAGACTAGAACTCGGATAAGGCCTATAACCAGAAGCTTTCATTTCCATTGCTAATTGTCCCAACATGTTATAGATCTCGTCGCCTTGGTGGTGATTCTGGTCCTTCGAAACAAAGCGGTTTACACAACCAGAAGTGTCGATCCAACTACACCCGACCT
The DNA here is from genome assembly GCA_018132145.1 of Boehmeria nivea var. tenacissima. Classification (NCBI taxonomy): domain Eukaryota; kingdom Viridiplantae; phylum Streptophyta; class Magnoliopsida; order Rosales; family Urticaceae; genus Boehmeria; species Boehmeria nivea. Next base: position 10,334,256 of record CM030882.1, read on the forward strand.
CCTTCCTCAAACCCTTGTCCCTCATCTGTTTCCTCAACCTGTCGACGTTTTCCCACTCACCTTCCTCAGCGTACATATTTGAGAGCAAAACACGGTAGCCTGTCAAGCCGTTTCCCCTGTCCAATTCAAGCAACTTCTCTGCGACGACTTTTCCTAGTTCAAATTGCTCGTGAATTCTACACGCTCCGAGAAGTGATCCCCATATTTCAAGCACATTGCCCTCCTCACCCAATGTTTTGACAAAGTCGTAAGCTTCGGCTACCCTTCCAACCCTGCCCAACATGTCTGTCACGCAACAATAGTGCGCAATTAACGGTCGAATTTTATATTCTTCCTTCATTGACTCGAATATCTGAAGACCTTCATCGACCAACCCACAATAACTGCAAGCAGTCAAGACCGCAACGAATGTGATGGCATCGGGACTAATGCTAGAAGACTCCATTGAGTAAAACAAAGACAGAGCTCTTTCACCCATTCCGTGTTGACCATAACCCAGTATCATAGTTGTGTACGTGACCGAATTCTTCTCCGTAGTTTCTCTGAAAACATTCTCAGCATAAGCAATTGCGCCCGATTTGGAATACATGTCGATCAGTGCCGTTCCCACAAAGACGTTTTGGTCAAGTGAGTGGCGAACAGAAAATCCGTGTAATTGCTTCCCCAAATCTATGTTACCCATAGCGCTAGAAGCCGGGAGAACCGAGGCTAAGGTAACAGAATTTGGTACTAGGTTTTGCTCAAGCATCAGTCTGAACACCACAAAGGCTTCCTCGATTAGCCCGTTCTGAGTGTAACCCGCAATTATCGAATTCCAAGTGGCGAGATCTCTATCATGGGAAGAGCCTTTCTTAAAGATTGTTTGTAAATCCTCGACAAGACCCGATTTAGCATACATGTCTACAAGGTAACTGTCCATCCCTTCGAACTCTATCCCGTGCCTAATAAGGTAACCGTGAGTCTGCTTTCCAATGTTCGGGTTCCTAAGATTCGATGCTGCTGAAAGGATGGCAGTTATGGTTACAGAATCGATCTGAAACCCTTGTTTCTGCATTTCGTATACAAGCATCAATGCTTCGTCGTCCAATCCATTATGCACAAGCGCAGAAACCATCGTGTTCCAAGAAACGATGTCCCTTTCTACCATTTGATGGAAAACTTTGAACGACGTATCGATAGAGCTACACCTCGAATACATGGCAATAATCGCATTTTCGATAAAGACGGACGTTACTCTCGAGTCTTTAATTACGTAAGCGTGTAGCTGTTGAGCTAAATCCAGCCCCTGCAGCTGCGAAACTGCAGTTAAAGCCGAAAGGAATGTGACTTCATCAAGAACCGCCTCCTCTGACTGCAACGCTTGAAGGAAAAGCTCAAAAGCTTCAGCGGGAAGATTGTTCTGAACGTAACAGCCAATCATGGTGTTCCACGTCTCCGTGTTCCTCTCGAAGCAAAGGTCGAAAACCATCCTCGCCAAACCGACGCAACCAAGCTCCGCGAACATGAATATCCCTGAGCTCACAACAAACAAATCCTTCACATACTCCCCGCCCATCTTCGCAGCCAACCCATAAACCGCACCCGCACCCCTCCAATCCCCCAATCCCGACACCGCCGGAAACACATTGACAAAACTCACCGCACTCGGCCTCACCCTCGCCCGCATCATCCTCGCAAACTCCGAAACCGCCTCCGCGTACCTCTCTGTCTTCACATACCACGCCACCAGCGTGTTCCACGCGACGACGTTCCTCTTCGGCATATTGTCAAACACCTTGCGCACCAAGTCACCCCCGTTCCCGCCAAAACCAGGCTCACACAGGCAAACGGAGTACATATTCAACAGCGAGTTGTGGACAATCCTGCTGGGGCTGGCCAGGCAGCGGAGGACGTGGCAGTGCACGGCGCGGCCGAGGCGCAAGTCCCGGGTTTCGGCGCAGGCCTTGAGCGTGGCGGAGAAGGTGTAGGAGTCGCACCTGGTGCTCGGCGCGGCGCGCTTCATCTGGGCGTAGAGCTCGAGCGCCTCGGCGGGGAAGTTGTTGCAGATGAGGCCGATGATTACCGTGTTCCAGAGAACCGTGGCGGGGCGAGGCAGGGCGTCGAAGAGTTGGCGCGCGAGGTGGGGCTGGCCGTCCTGGCAGAGCTTGCTGAGGCGCGCGCGGATGGTGGGGGGCTTGGGGGTGGGGAGGGAGATGGCCGGAGGGGGTGGCGACGGGTGGGATTGGGTCGCCGGAGACGGTGGGGAGAGAGAGAGAGGGACGGAGGTTGAGGCCATTGTTGTTAATGGTGTTCTCATGCTTTGGCTATGGCCTCTTTGTTGACAACTATGTGATATCGTTTGCTTGGTGGGTAGCTCAAGGCCTACTTTTTTTTTTTTTTTTTTTTTTTTAATGCTGTCTTTACAATTTACATGATGGATATTTCTGATATTTATTTAGTACAGCCGGTTCGGACATCGTAACGAATTTAAAACGTATTTAATATACTTTATTATAATAGTTTATCTTTTTGTTATTTTATTTTTTTAATTTATTATTTTTATTATAAATAAATAAAGAGATTTTTAGGTATTTAATTAAATTTTTGAGTAATTTTTTAGGATTTAGCCCTAAAATATTAAAATTAAAAATTTAATTATAACATATAACATATATACGTATAAAAGTATAACATTACATGTAATATTATATGTTTTATACATACATATTTTACATGTAACAAAAAATATTATATATTATGGCTAAATCTTTAATTTTGTAAAACTATGGCTAAATTTTTCAAATTTTATTTTTAAAATAACTAATTATTTACTGGCCGTAAAAAAAAAAAAAAACTTTATATTATTGTGAGAGGGAGGAAAAGATTAAAATAAAATAAAAAAATTATTGATTCAATGCCGAATTTGAAAGTCTAGTTTGCAATGTATAGCATTGTTGTAAATCAGACTACTTTTTTTTTGTTAGTAAACTGCAATTTTTCTTGTAAGGTCGTCCAAAGGTTGCATTTTGTAAATCAATAAATAATACCATAGTGAATTATGAGTGTCTCGTCATTCTCATTCAGTTGATCACTCAATAATAAAACGGGAACTCGAATTCGAGACCACATATTTTGCTGATAAGAGATGACGTAAGTAAAACACCTTAAGATTGCAAAAACTTAATTTGAAAAAAATTATATAGTTTTTAAAACTAGGGTCAGTTAGGTAAATAGTCATTTTGGACTGTGCGTTTTTAAAAAATAGCCACAGTTTGAAAAAATTTAAAAATTAGCCATTACGCACTGTAAGAAATTTCTGACAATAACAAAATTACATATAAAATATGCTGTAAGAAATTTCTGACAAATGTCAGAAATTTCTGAAAGGGCTAGTTTTTGAATTTTTTGAAACTATGGCTATTTTTTAAAATCATTTTATAAACAGTGGCTATTTTCTTAAAATTCCCTTAAAACTATCACTTTTTTTTTCTAGAATTATAAATTAATGACATATTAAATGTCACTTAACTATTTATGATTCAAATAATGTGCATTCTTAATTCATATTTATAAATAAAAAATACAACACAAAATGGACATAGGTTATTAATATTTCAAAAGATGAGCATTCTTTATATTGATACATATGTGATTAGGTTAATTAATCCTGTCTTCATCCTCTATTAATGTTCATTAATTTTTACTATTCTATTGTTTTATTTTTAGAATAAGTCGCATGTTTTTAGATGTTAAAAAAATAGTCTTCGTAATTTTTTTATTTTTTATTTAATTACTTAATAACAAGAGAGATGGTCAAAATTTAATAGTAAAATTATGACATAACAAAATTAGAAGTAAATTTTGTCGCAAAGGTTGTTTATCACAGTCTCACAGATGACGTGTTTAGCAATATTAACTTCTTATTTGGGCATTTATTTTATTCATTTCATTTTATATTTTGGAATGAAAAAAAATGAACTGAAGAATGACTTAAAAAATGGTCTGAAATGATTATAAAATGATTTGACTTTGCTATTTTCGAAGTGGTATAAATGATTGAGATTTAAGAATATTATATAAGGATTTAGAAAGTAAAAAAAAATGATTAAAAAAATAAAATGAAATGATATGATATGATTTAAAAAAAAATAAAATGAAATAAAATGGTAAAATGATTGGGCCAAATAAGGGTAAAGTTATTTGGCAATTTCTTATTGTTCTCATAAAAGTTACTTGCGTAACATTTACGAGAAAGAGGGGGCATATGTTCACCGAAAATTCGGTTTATTTTTTGAACGAATTTGATCATTATGTGTCATCCTACATTGTTTTCAGACATTCTGATGTCGTTTCAGAATATTCTGATCATCCTGACGTTCTCACACTCTGGCGATGTTTCAAAACATTCTGATGTCGTGTCGGCTTATTCAAATTGTTCTGATGTCGTTTTTAACACTCTGACGCTGTTTGGCTAAATGACAGGTAATTTAGATGTCGTTTCAGATTGTTTGGCTAAATGATAGATAATTTAGATGTCGTTTCAAATCATTTGGCATTGGGTGAAGATGCCGTTTCAGACCAGTTTTCTCATAAAGGTTAGGTTACTCAATAACCTTTTGGAAAATTACAAAATAAAGCCATTTTAAATACCACTTAATAATTTATATTTTAAGTAGTGTATTTTATTTATTTTTATTCTATGTTTATGTTGTAAATTGGAGACATAAAATAAAACTACAACACAAAAAGAATATAGATTATTAATATGCTAAAAGAGAGATATTTCTCAAATTCCTCCATTATTTTTTTAGGAAAAAAAAAAGTTGCGGAATCGCTTTATTTTTGCTAAATCTCTCGATTTCATCCCCACAATTTGCAACTGACCTAAAGAAGAAAGAAAAAAAAAAAAGATTTAGTGTAGCATTCACAAGTAAATCCAAAGTATCAAAAAAAGAATATCAATATTTTATCACAAAAAAAATATAAATCGTAATAAAGCCATAATTGATACTCATTCTTTTCTTTTTTGATAAATCATAAATTTAATTTTATCGATGCTTATAATTATCTCAATATAATGATATGTAGATGGTAGATTTGTTCAAAAAATATCCTGATTTCTATCCAAATCCATCCAATTCCTATTTTCGTTTTTATTAATTTTTGCTAAAACATTGAACACATATCTTCTTTCAACTTTATTTTTGGCTAAAACATTCAAGGGAACTTCTAATTGGATTACTCAACTAATTTTATATTTTGTTTGTATAACACTTTTAATTCGTGCACTGTAAATATAGTGTAAAAATGAAAAAGCACATCACTGCTATAAATTATTAACGGGCATTAGCGTGGCAATGCACATTAGAATGATTTTTTTTTTTAATTCCTCAAACAACAAAGAACTTATTGGGCACACGTTTGGGCTGGGCTATGGTCCATGCAAGAATTTTAGTATTTATTTAGGAAAATATTAAGGAAGGTCCCATTTTTTAGCACAATAATAATCTATACTTCATATATATTGAACTTTTAATTTATATCTCAAAATTTATACTGCAAATATAAAATGAAAACAAAAAAAGCACAATGCTTGAAATATAAATTATTAAGTAGCACTATGAATAATTTTATTTTGAAATTCTCCCATTTATTAATTGCTACCTTATCTAAAGTTCTAAATTAATGTCCCGAAATAAAATCTCCTCTATAGAACATAAAAGAACCTATGGGAATCTATTCAAAGAATTAAATGAGACTAATTTTTAATGATATAGCTTAAGGGTTACATATCACTGTGATATAGATTTGAGATAGAATATATAAGCTGATAGGAACTTATAAGGTGTCACACCATTGGTGTGTGTGCAAGTTATTTTGCCTTTCAAACCATAGTGATAAGCAACAATGAAGTCCTACAATAAGGCAGTGGTACCGTGGAGAATAACCAAGGCATGAAAACGACTCACACTACAATAGAATAGAACATAGTGGAACACTGGAACCATAATAAAAGCTAGCCCCAAAAAAGAACAAAAAACAAAAAACAAAAGGCAAAGGTGACATTACACTTTGGTCTTTGGCTTGTAATATTTTGAAAAAAGTAAAATTCATTTGTGGAGCTTTTATTAGCTAAGCTTTCTTTGGTTTGTCAGTGACAACGACAGAGACAAGACCAGATCCAACATCACTATTCAGCTGTGAATGGAGTTTGGTGGATCTGATTTTTATTTTTTTATTATTTTGAAATCTTTATGTTTGGAGTTTGGAGTGGTTTCAACTTTCAAGTCATAACAAATAGTACAATATGAATATGGGACTAAAAAAAGTGTGGCAGAAAATACATCAGCGCAGCATTTTCTTGTTTGGTATAGGCAGTGGGGACATATTTTGTTTGTTTGCATTGATCATTCCTCAACCCATATCTCCAACGTCCTATCTAGTATTGAATTATGTAAATGTACTAGTGAAAAATAGTTAGAGTTTTTTTTTTTCCTTGGAAGAAAAATAGTTGAGGTTGTGAAAATAGATGGTTCTTAAGTTATAAGTTTAATCAAGATTATTACAATTTTTTAATATTTTTCCCCTGTGTAAACTGTTTTGTTCATATTTTTAGTTTAAATTGGGTCAATCAGAAGTTGCGCACCTTTCATTTTTATTTTTTCCTTTTTTACATGTAAATGCTTCACTTTGTTTTGCAATATAATTTTTTTTTATTTAAACTATTTTATTACGGTAATCTCAGTTATAAAAAATTTAATTTAAACTCAATTGCTACAATAAAATGTGGTTTGAATTGCAATCCAAACGAGGCATCAACGCATGATAAATAATATATTACAAGATGGAAAATCTTTAGGAAATCAATAAACTAAAGGTTGTTTGCTCTAGAGGCCCTTGTACTTTTAGACTAGTGAATCTTTGGTACTTGAAATTTTTTTTTTTTGGCAATTGACAACCTGAATTTCAATTTCTTGGCATAGATAGACGTCACTGGTTTGAGTGAAAGTGCCAAAAAAATTTAAGCATGGGGTGTCAATTGCCAAAAAAAAAAAAAAGTTTCAAGTACTAAAGTGCCACAAGTCGAAAAATATAGGGGTCGGTGGTCCAAAAAAAACCCATAAATTAAAGTTAGCTATAGTGTGAAAAATGCTTCACTTATTAGTATTTGTCAGATTAACTCTTTTAAGTACTACTTAATAATCTATGTCAAGTGTTGTATTTTTTTTATTATGTATTTATAGTATAAAAATTAGGGCATTAAGTAAAAATGTAACACAAAGTGGGATAGATTTTCCAACAATATAAGATTGAAAACCAAAAACCAACAGGATTACTATACAATTTGATATACATATCCCATTTTAATTATATATGCGGCGATTGATAAATTAAAATGTCTATTTTACGCTTAATCTTAAATATAATTTAAGAAATTATTATTATATTTTAATAATCTTTTTATATAAAATTGTTTTAAAATAAATCTAAACGAAAATTAATATAAACTCGTGATAGATTACATGATATAAACTATAGTAACTCGTAATAGATTATATGATATGAACCGTCTGAATGTAAATTTATTAAAGTTTACATACCATAGAATCAAATAACCACATAACAACCAAAAAACAAACGTAAACTTATGTTAGAGTATATAATGAATTATCAAAAAATATTATATAATGTGAACATAAAAGCCAATCAAGCAATTAGTCATTTTAAAGGTAAAATTGAAGGATTTAACCATAGTTTCACGAAATTAAAAAATTCGCCAGAACATGTAACATTTTATGTTACACGTAACATATATACATTTAAAAAGTATAACATTAAATGTAACGTTACATGTAACACATGTAACATTACATGTAATGTTATACATATAACATTACATGTAATGTTACACTTTTATACATAAAATATTAGATGTTATGGCTAAATCCTTAATTTCGATATTTTAGGGTTAAATCCTAAAATTTACCCAAAATTTTAATTAAATACCTAAAAATCTCTTGATAAAATCAAAATAACTGAATAAAATAACATAAAACTTAATATATATTATTTCGAATAATCTGAAATATATGTTTTATATAGATTAGATAATTTAAAATATATTTATAATTTAGGCCTAAAAAATTATGAAATAAAAAACAAACAAAAAAGTAATTTTTTTTCTTCAGAAAAATGATATAAGATATTTAAAAAAAACCAAGCATTTATAAAAATAATAATAATAATAAAACCAAATAGGTTATTACATAAAAAAACAAAATCTCTGAAAAATAGTTCGTATAAATATAGAAAATTGTCCATAAATATAAACACATGTACACTTTGTTTATGTTTGTAATTATCCAAAAAGTGTTCATTAAATGGGGTATTCTATCTACTACATTTTTATATGTAATTTCTCCGTAAAAAAAAATCTTAAACTAAATCTATATACAATTCATTTCATTCTATTTTATTTTTTTCAATCATTTTTTTACTTTTCTAATCCTTATACTATATTATCAAATCTCAACCATTTATATCACCTCAAAATCTATAATCAAACTATTTTATAAATCATTCTTCAACTCATTTTTTTTATTCTAAAAAATAAAATAAAATGAGTTAAATTATCTCTCCACACAAGAGATTAGTGTGTGGGCCACTTCATTTGTTGTTTGAGAAACGAAATGGCACGAGTCATTATCACAAAACCGACATCTTTATTGACCGCAGTTACTTTTATTCCCATGATAAACAAGTTTTTCTCGTTGAAGAGCTCGAGAATCGAGATACATTACCTTAATCTCTCGACCAAGGTCGTGACCCGTGAGATAATTAGAAGCCATTCGATCTCCAAAGCAAAAATTAACACTGTTAATATGTTGTAAATTGTCAAATAACAGCCATAGAGCCTAGAGGCTAGGGGCTAAAAGTCATAATTCAATCAAAATTTTCAATTTATCGGAACTTAAAGAGGTATTTGACAAAACTTTGAAACTAACATTCTACAATTTCTCAGCGAATCCGACCCCTCCCCAAAAAAAAAAAAAAAAAAAAAAACACACACACACAAAATTAAGAAAAGAAAAGATGTTCAAATCATCTCTCCACAGTCGAAGTATAATTATTCAACCAAAGTAATATTGTTTTTTGGACCAAAATGACCGCTTTTTTCAATGCTTAGTTTTTGTTTTTTGTTTTGTTTTTTTTTTTAAATGTGACCACATAATTACCTTTGACGCTACTTGTACTTTTTCAATATGAAATCGTGCATTTCTATCTGTCAAGGATAAGGAGAAAAGGCAAAATATGGCCCACCACTTGCTTTTCGATTTTGGCCAGAGGTGAATAATAGCTTATTAATTGCCGTATTTTCAAAATTCTTGTCACAGCTTACAGAGTTACAGGTTGGCCATTATTTTCTGTTCTTAGTTTCAGCATTTATGCATAAGGAGTACTCTTAAAGTAAATAAACAGAATTATATATATAAAAGTTGGTATAAGGTTGTAGCTAAATGATCCAAACATTTCAGATCATGGATTCATTAAGTGATGAATTAATATTTTGATATGAATTCATATGCAAAATTTAGATATTTTAATTTAATATATTATTTTAAAAAATCTCAAATTTAAATCAATGTTTAGATAGTAATTTGGATTTAAAAAGAAAATTTACATTGAGAATTAAAAAAGTTATTTTTTTACTATAATAAGAATACTTGAAGCATTCCAAATATTGAATAACACCACGAACGAAGCAAATCTCTGCGAAGTCGAGATAGACCATCACTATTTATGAGCTCTTTGAACATCGCCATTACGAGGCACCACCATACAAAACTCTGGTAATCTCAATCTATAAAAGAGAAAAAAATAATTATTTTTTTAATTTTTTAAAATTGTGATTATTCTTTTAAAATTATTTTATAAAAAGTTATTATTTTCTTAAAATTTGCTAAAATCTTTGACAATCTACTATCCATGTTTAATTTAGAAATATGTTATTGAAAAAGAATCAGGCAGCAAGAAGCCTACTCCTTGCCACATAAAAGCATCGTCACATATTCCTCTATAAACATTTTAGTTCCTTGTGTCTTTTTTACGTGGGAGAACAACAATAGCCTATTTGGATTTTAATGACTAAATTAATTTTAGTGATCTTTAGTAGATTTATCTTGAACTGAAAATTTGTTAATGGATTAATATTTAAGCAGAATATTTAAATATAGTGCTAACTGCTACACAAAGTAAGATTATTATTATTATTATTTATTTAAGTGAACGTAGGATGGTGTTGGTTTGCAGCTGGCAACTGCTTTATGTATAAAAGACTTTTCCAACTCTGCAGGACTTTTGTCTCCCTAAGATATATATCCTATAGACCAGACCACTGTTCTTGACACTGAAAGTGACTGAGTATTTATCAAAAATTAAAAGGTATGACTCCGATTGATATGCTTCTCATCTATGAGAGTGCGTTTGGCAGTGGAAAGAGAAAATAAGATCAAAGGAAAAACATGAGATGATAAAAGAAAAAGAAAAAAAAATAGTTTTTTTTTGCAATGGAAAATATTTTGGAAGGATAAAAAATTATGGGTCTCACTTAGTTTTTTATTTCTCCGTTCTTCTTATTTCTATCTATTTTTATTCTTTATCAAACTACTTAATTTAATGTTTTTCATCTTAAAATCCATCCAAAATTTTCCACACTTGAATCCTCCACCAAATGAACTCTAAATATGGCATGATTCGACATTGATATATTGTGGACTTCTATATGTACTTATATAATATAATTACGTATGTAGTGGATATATATATATACATATATATATAATTTATTTGTGGCCAGCATGCGGATTCAATAAATACAAGGTCCCTCTTCATTTGGAACATATCCAAGCTCTCATTTTGGATGTTAATGTAGATATTAAAAAATGTAGAATCAACGTCAGATCTAGTTGTATGATCTGATATATATATATTTTTTTAAAGAAAACACTACAATCTTAGTGGAAACTGTAAATAAATTAGAAAGTTATTACATTATTGTGATGTGAATAGTATCTTGATTGACACTAGATATTTCGCTGAGAAAGTATTTGTTCGAATTTGTAAAGATAGGTTAAAAATAATTATTTTTTAAAAAATACAGAATATGTTTTGAGATTTATAAAAAAAAATGAAATAGCCTTCGTAAAAAATTTTATCACACAAAAATATTTAATATTTGTTTGAAATGTTATAACATAACAAGATTATTTAATATTCCAAAATATGTGATATTTCTTAAAAACACATAAAAAAATGTGCTATTTACTTTAATTTTACTATTATGGACTGGTTTGAGACCAAGAGTACATCAAGCTTCAACCCTGATGACAAAAATAAATTTGTGTATTTATTTATAGTGTGGTTTGTCTCTTATATAGTTTCTCTTTCCTCTTATATGCAAGCACATATGAATTTGTGTACATATTTCGTAATTGCTCAAAAATTACATCGACTATTGATTAATAGCTCTTATGGCTTTTTTTAAGCCTTCTTAGTCCCTTGCTTTGTTTGATATATTGAGAAGAAAGACAAAGAAAAAGATAAGTTCTACAATCTCATATTGTCTGGTGCATTGTGACTTATGAGTATTGATTTTTGTGTGACATGTTTTTAGGTCTAAAGCGGACAATTATACTTAAATAAACCGTCGAATAGTATCATAACTATAACCACTTTGAACGTGTGACCTCTTTTACCCTCTCACAAGTCATCAGAACAAAAAAGAGATAAAAGAAAGAAAGATAAAGCACTAGATTCATAAGAAATTTTGGAAGAAAAAAAAGTTTTTTTTTTTGAAGTGAAATTAGGGGATTTTTAATAATCGATTTAGATGATAATTTTTTAACCTAATTTAGTGCAGTGTGGATCATTGTTTGGTAGAAATCTACTTTAAAAACAGTAATTTTGTAATATTTTTTTTTAAATACTCTTATTATAGTAGAAATATATATTTTTTTAAATTCTTAATTCAACTTTTTTCTCTTAAATCTCAATCCAAATAGTGCAAACTAAATTTCTATCTAAATCGTAATTTGAATTACAATCTAAATTTAAAAAAATTTCTCGGTTTTTAGATGAAATAGCCATCCATTTATGTTTGTTTTAAGGACTAATTACGGATTTATACTCTATCAATACAATATTTACAAAAATATCCGACAAAATTAGATATTTACATCAATATTCAAACTTTCTTTATTTAGTTTATGTATATTTTTGTATTACCTATTTACCCTCCAATTGGATATCCTAATGCTTTAACTTGGATTTTTCATATATAGTTTGTATTATTTTTTTTCTTTCTAATTATAAATGGCACCAGTTTTGTGAAAATCGTTTTAGATCTCATTGAACGACTTTGACGCAAAGTTTTCTCTTTATCTGTTTTCAACATCAATAACATATTATGCTGTAAATATAATATTGTCAATGTTATAATGTACATGTTGTAAATACTGTAAATATAAGAAACATATTTCACATATGAACAATATCAATATAGTAAATATTATATCAATCAGGTAATATTATATAAACCAAAACTACTATAAATCACACATTAAACTCAACAAATTTAATAGAAAATACCTATTAGGTGAAGTTTCCATCCCAATGCAAACGAGATATTCAATAAATAATATATTGATTGGTATATATATTATTTCCAAACAACAAACTCAGTAGTTTTTTGAAAATGCAATATCATATCGGCAATACTGTAAATATTATATTAACCAAGAAATATTACATATACCGTAACTATAATATTTTTTTGAGATAATATTAATCAATTCCGAGATAATATACCGTAACTATGAAATTAATCTATTCCTATTATTTATTAATCAGCATACCTTTTTTATTTTTAAATCCCACAATAATAGAAAAAAAATTTTGAACACTTTTGGGTAATATCCATTTCTAAAATTGGGTTTTTTTTTTAGAAACTGGATCTAGAGTCCTCTTTAGTAATTACACACTTATAAAATATTAATGTAAAAACCCTAATATAGAAATTAGATTTGTAAATATCTAATTTAAGGGGACTAGTTATAATATTCTCCCTTGTTTTAAAGATCTAGCCTATATTTGATTTTATTAGTAAAAGAGTCATACATTCGTGTGTGGATTTTTGATACTGCAGTTATTAATTTTTTTAATTTAGTTTTTATTGTTTGTTGCAGACAATATTTAGTCATAAATTTTATTTATTTGGTCATAAATTTTTGGGTCAGTTAAGCAATTAGTCATTTTAAAGGTAAATTTTGAAGGATTTAGCCATAGTTTCACGAAATTAAGGATTTAGCCATAAAATATGTAACATTTTATGTTACATGTAACATATATACGTGTAAAAAGTGTAACATTAAATGTAACGTTACATGTAACATAAAATATAACACATGTAATATTACATGTAATGTTGCACTTTTACACGTAAAATGTTACATGTTATGACTAAATCCTTAATTTTGATATTTTAGGACTAAATCCTAAAAAATTATCCAAAAGTTTGTTAAATGTCTAAAAGGGGCTAAATTTTTAGATGTTGACCTAATTGCTATTTTACTAAAATTTCAAAATATTTGCTATATTTTTAAAACATAGATTGCAAAATAGTTAAATCCTTAACCGACCATTTTTTTTTTCTTAACTTAAATTAAACTAATCTATATTTTTCTAATTTAAATCGCTTAATAGAGACACGTTCCATGATAATAGACTTTAGTTATTTGACTAGATATTGTTCATATGGCTATGTGGGCAGTGGGTTTGTGGAGGTAGGTGGAGATGAGTCAGATCTGATTGAAAAACAAAGCATAATGACCAAGTGGGCATCTAATCACCACCATGCCACTAATACCCTCCCAAATTAGCTACAAATTGATTGGACCAAAAGGGAGGTCGTTATCAACTTCTCAACAACATTAAGTACTTTTGTTTTCAAAGAGTAATCAACATACTAGAAAATGATTTAACAGTGATGATAAAAAAATATCTTCAAATGTGTGTTTGCTATAAGAGATATAGAGGCTCATGTAAAATAATAGCGTAGAGATAAGTAGCTTTTTAAAGACTTAATTTTGTTAGAGGATCATAAGATCTTGATTTTGAAAGTATGGATCTAAAATGTGTGATGATAATAGGGACTACTATAGCTATAGTTCTTGATAGTATTAATTGGATATGTTCCACTCTTATCATGATTTATTGTTTATTAGAATTATATATGTTGCATGTATTATCTATATGGTGGATTATTTCCCATTAAAAAAGTATATTATGTATTGTGATATATGATCAAACTTCGACCCCTCCTTAATTAGACTAAATTCTTTAGAAGGCATATATTCCTTCTTGGATTGGTAGATGATAAAAAAAGTCCCAACAATTATTCCGCTCCATAATGAAAAAATAAAATAAAATCCTGCTTTTGAATATATTTTTTTTTTGATAATGGACGAGAATTATAATATTCTCTCCGAGTCAGATTATGTTGTTTACCACATCTTGTTGCTGCAAAGTAGTGGATATATGTCTTTTTCAGAAGCATTGAGATTCCCAAGTGCTAAATAATTAAATACAAATATCATATCATATATATATACAATCATATCACGTTGGGGCATCATATATTAAAACTGCAATATAACTACAAGTAGTCCATTTTTTAAAAGATATTTTTGTGGAAGAAAAGTTCCATTTGAAGGTCTCCTAATAAATAAATAAACAAATTCGTGCAATTATTTGATTTAATGGTTACTATGGGAAACAGCTCGATTTAGTCAAGTACAAGATTGTTTTCTCAAAGGAGTCAAGTGCAAATTCTCTTTATAGTAATATCAAAAAAATAAAAAATAAAAAAATGGTGACAACACGCATAATGGCATGAGAAAAAAAAAAGGATAAACATTACACATAACAACAAGAAGGCATGAACTATGATTCTTTGATTCCCTTGCCAAAAAAAAAAAAAAAAAAAGATTTAGCATATTGTATCCTCTATATTTTATAAAATATTTGCAATGCAATCAGCTCATCTGTGATGTTGATGTATTTTTTGGACAATATTATACAAATAAGAACAACAGACATTTTGTGAACAAGCATAAATACAGATTGTTTGCGAAAAATATAAAATAAAATAAAAATTGCAGGGGAAAAAATAGACTTACTAGTGACTTTGTCGTTGTTCTCAATGTGTAGATTTTAAAGGGGATAATTTGTAAAATGTCCGTGACAAATAATAATGAAACAACAACAATGACAACCACAAATGTCACAACACGTAATTTTTCTAATAATGAAACTTCAATTAATGAAATATTATTTGTCCACAAGCAAATGTAGCAAACATGCAGTGCTATTTGTTACAATTTTTACCATTTTCTATTTAGCCTTGTTTAAGTGCATTGGCAACTAGCACTTAATTAGTAGTTAATACACAATGATTTTATTTTAAAAGCACTGAAAGAACCATTTTTGTTAGTCGGCATCCTTTATAAGTATTTGAACACTTACAGATACCACATGGAAAAATACGAGAAACAATAACGTAAAAGTGGTATTAAATAAAATAAATGACACCAGAAATTAGTAACGCAGTTCGGCTACGTTTACGTCTGCGGGATCACGCCCAGATGAAAAATATGCACTAGAATTGTAAAAAAAACGAGTACACAATGTTTTATACAAGAAATGACTCCCTCTTATTCTACGTTGTTGTCACCCCCCGTTTACCTAATGATATACCCTGAGAAGATCCTCTTGTTAATTATCACTCGTGTGACAAACATTCATCAATTTCCCAAAATACAAGAACAAAACACTCTTACAATTGTTTCTCGAACAATTCGCACTCACAAGTGTTTATCTCTCAAAGCACTCACAAAGGACTAAAAGTACTATTTGAAATATACAATCAGCTCACTCTAATTTATTTTGCAGCTCTCCAGAGCAATATAAATAAGCATGTGTAGAAAATGAAAAGTTTTCATAAACAAGAATACCTATTTTTCCATAAATTACTTGCCAAGAAACTAACAAATAGGAACGAGTAATCAAATGCACAAATAAAAGAAAACATCATTTAATTTGTAGAAGAGAAGCCACGTCTAAGTTGTAACAAATCTGAAGTCAAAGTTTCCTGAAATGAACTTGCCGAATTTAGTTAGTGTTGGAACACCAATGAAGAACACTTCTAAAAACACCTGTCTAATTTTTTCATAATTGTCCAAATTCATTTGTTGGTCAATGAATAACCATGATACACTTTCTAAGCATAGAAAATCTGACCAGCTTAGGCAAATCATTAATTCTCCCCATTCCTTTCTTGTCATATCAAAATATATTTTGTTAAGAATACATGTCAATGCTCAAATACACTAATAAGCACTATTATATGATGCTCTAGGGCAATCAAACTCAAAGTGCTCTAATATATAACAGGTCGAACAGAGTCCACGGATGAGACTTACCATATTTCTCATGCCTGGCTCCAACCACTCTTAAACCCAATAGGATTTTACTCATTTCAAAGTCATTACTAACTTTCCCTCTTAAATGTTGACCATATATCACGCCAAAATGACTTGTTATTAGTAGACTAAAAAACAGAAAATATGACTTTTCAAAAGCAGCAAGGGCACCTTTGGTGTAAGAGTAGCTACATGTACGAGGCCGGTGAACCAATTTTGTCACTCGTTCTGTTAAGAAAAACGCCCCCATACCCGTCCTACCAATTTATTAAGGTTAATGGCTTAGGTGATGGGCATATCCATGGGAAATTTTGAAAAATGTCCCTTCTGCACAATAAGTTTTGAAATATGTATCTTGAAAAAAAAAAAAGTTTGGAGTCCAAGCTATTTTTTAGTAGTGAATTTGACTGAATTTTTTTTCTTACAAGTGAGGAAGACAAGAGAGGATAACGAGGATAACATAGTAATTTACTTATAAAAAAAAGTGGCATGACATGCAATAATGACATAGGATGTAAACATAAATTTTAAATGTGGCATAGGATCAAATTTTTCAAGTACCGTCACTCAAAGTAGACCCGTTATCCGACCTATTAACTCGTTTATATATAACAAATTTAAATGTAATAAAAATATATCAATGTATAACTTTTAATAAAATAATATATATATCAATAAATTAAACGGGTCAAGTAATAGGCTAATGCGTACAAGTGCACTATAACTGTCATCCGGTCTGGAACTAGTTTACCTATTTACGCCGGGTTTTACCTGCCCCGTTTATGACGGTTACCGGGTATAGGGTAGGTTAACGGGTGGCGGGTGAAATTGTCATCTTTGGTATATGCTAATCGTATCGTATTAGATATACTAACATGATGTTTGAAGAGTCCAAGTTATTATATTTTATAATACGAAAAACACACTTAATACAATATAATTGTATTATCTAGTACAACAAAAATTATTCGTATTAGACCGTATTTGTCTCAGACTGTTATCTCATTGTTTTATATAATATCTTTAGACAACACATAGCATCTTTGTGTTCCAAAAAGTCATTACCATATAGCATAATACAATAAAGTACAGCAAACTAAATGTGTTCCAAAAAGTCATGATAACAATATAGTATCTTTGGTAAGAGTACAAATGTCAAATATAAAGAAGTAAAAGACTTGAAAGATATAACTGAGAAGAAGAAGTCCTTATAAGAAAAGAATACATTTGTCTAAGGCCTTATCATGGCAAATATCAGAAGAAATCTTGGATTGTAATATATGGACATTAGCAAAAAGCAGAATAACAGATTGCACCTATCGAACTCACGCTTGCTTATCTTATTGGTCCTTTGATAAGCCCTTTTCCACTAATAAATTACGAAGATTTTCTTTTCCTTTTCCTTTTAGTTATTTATTTTTTACTTTTAAGGAAATTAAAAGCAGAATCTCTCTCTCTCTCGGACAATGAATAGTCCAAAACCTAAGTAAGTAAATTGGATTCAGAAAAAAAAAAAAAAGTAAGTAAATGGGATATACATGGGATATATGGGGACATAATAGACTATTTGAAGAACACTAATTTAGTAAATGTATTTAACTTTTCAAAATAATAAAAAAAGCCTTCCCCTTCTTTCATTCCTATTCTTTAGACCAGGTACATCATTCTCCTTTTTTATCATAAAAAAGAGATAGGGTCTATTTTTGGTAATTTATTGATCTAAAGTTTTTAAAAATTAAATTATTAGTAATTAATAAATAAGAAATAAATATATAAAGATAAAAATATATCATCATAATAATTAAAAAAATAATTAATTTTTTAATTGATCAAAATATTGACTATTTTATTTAAAAATATTATTCAAAAAATAATTATTTATTCAACTATTTCAAAAGTTATATTTTAATCATTTTAAGGACTGGACGGCATTATTTAGCAAAAAAAAAAAAAAAAAACCGGATACATTGTTTGACAAATGTTGTATTGTTGTATGGAGTAGTAACGAACTTTATGTTTGTAACACCAAAATATTTACTATTTCCTTTTGACATTTGTAATGCTTTAGAAGGGAATTTCATGAACATTTTTTTTTTTAAATTATGTGTTTATGATAAATTTTAGGTGTTTGTAATAGTCTAATTTTAAAACTTAAGTCAATGTCACAATTTTTGTCTTTTTAAGTGAATAGTCTCTTTTTGATATATATACTATTTATCATAGTTACAAAGAAAAATATTAAATATTTTGTCTATTAATTATAATATTTTATTTTTATATTAAAGATAGATCATTCGCCTAATAAAAAATATTGTATATATAAGTATATATTTTTATTGCGATGTAAATTTTATATATTTTCTCACTCCGCCCTAATAAATCTATTTTTATTTAATCACTAAACTCACAACATTTTTATCAACAACACACAATACAAATAATATCGAATTAATTGTATTTACGTCAATTACAGAAAATATTCATCTGATATTAATTACAAATTAATGATTTCTTAAAAAAAAAAAATTTAAATGCCTCGAGTAATAGGAATGCACGTGGTGGCTATTCCTATATAACCCGTCTCTCTCTCTCTCTCTGGCTTCACTTCACACACACACACACACACAGCGTTCTTTGAATTTGATCACTCTCTTTCCTTTGCCTTCTCTCTTCTCTCTCTCTCTCTTTCTCTGAGTTTTTCATAGCCAAACAAACAACACAGTCACATTTTCACTCCAAACGAAAAGCCCTAGCTCTGTTTGGCAAACTTTCTCGGAGCCTTTTCTCTTCCACTTTCTCGGCCGCGCGGAGGAGCAGGAACCACGCCGAACCGGACGGCGAGAGACTCTTGCTGTATGTCAGTGGTGGATTGCGCGGAGGCCTGCTTCGGAGGAATTATTGGAGAGCTCGCGAACCCCTTGCAATGGCCTCAGCTCCGCAAAAGGCGACGCCTGGTCGCAACGCCGCGCCCTGCTGCTTCCCCTCGGCCGACTCCGCGCCCGCTCCTCGCGCCGCCGCCGCGCCGTCGGCGGAATCCGTCGGCGGCGTCGTTTCCGCCAATGCCGTCCAGGATTGGAGCGTCGCCTCCGTCGGCGCGGCCGGTGATCAGCGAGCGAAGAAGATCGCCATAGCGTCGATGATTCCAGAACCTTCCACCACTGTTTCTACCAAAGGTTCGCTCTTTTTCTTTTGTTTTGTTCTCTCTGTTTTGTTTGTTTCGAAACGTTTCTAAAGGTTGGTTTATTCATTTCTTGATTTCTGATTTTTTTTTTCTCTTAATCTTTTATATTATGTTTTGCTTGATTAATTATGCGAATATTTTCTTTTTCTGTTTAAAATTAAATATTTTTACCTGTACGGATTGAGTATTTTGAAAAAAGTAGGAGGAATGAAAAGGGATTAGGGGAAAAGAAAAAGATAACTGACGATGTTGTAATGTTAATCAGCCAAAGAAAGTTCGAGAAAAAAGCAAGAAGAGGAAATTAATGGAAAGTTGCTATATTATATTAATTGGAAATTAAGGGTTAATTAACCAGCTTTCTCTTTATAAAACTTGTATTCTAACAGATCTTTGAAAGCTGACGTCTTTTACATATTGATATATAGTATGAGATGATTTTTCCTAATATCTTTAGTCATGTTTATGACTATGAACAACTAGTGAGGTTTAGGAAAAAAGTTACTTGCTATATGATTGTTCAGTACTTGCTATATGTAGTTTCTGACATCAACAGAGTTAGAATCTTCTGTTTCCGGTGTAAAGTTGATGAATGATACTATCTATTTGTAATCAATGTTCTAGAAAGTCTCTGTTTCACTCATTTGGTTTACGTTGCCTGTTCAATTGGTTGTCGTAGGAATTCCAATCATGACAAGAGCTCAATCAAGCCATCCTTTGGACCCTCTATCTGCTGCTGAGATATCTGTGGCGGTGGCGACAGTCAGAGCAGCTGGAGCCACACCTGAGGTTGTTATTTACGCAGTGGATTGGTGCTTTGGTCTTTTCTTTTCGCCCCTGTTTTTGTGTTGTATGTGTTTTTGGATAAGATGATTTACTCATAAATGTTTTTGTTTTTGCAGGTCAGAGATAGTATGCGCTTTGTTGAAGTTGTTCTGGTTGAGCCAGATAAGCACGTTGTTGCTCTGGCAGATGCGTATTTCTTTCCGCCATTTCAGCCGTCATTGCTTCCCAGAACCAAAGGCGCACCTGTAATTCCCAGCAAGCTCCCTCCGAGGCGAGCTAGACTTGTTGTTTACAACAAGAAGTCGAATGAGACAAGCATGTGGATTGTCGAGCTATCAGAGGTTCATGCGGTGACTCGAGGCGGGCATCATAGGGGAAAAGTAGTTTCCTCACAAGTTGTGCCAGATGTGCAGCCTCCCATGGTATGCGTTCTTTTCTGGAGATAATATTTCTGTTGTGTTTAGCATGTGAATTCCTGTTTTGGTGTTTCTTATTTGGTGCTTTACTAACTGTTTATAGTCGCATGGATTGTCTCTAATGCCATTTTTATTCTAATGTTTGTTGTGCAACTCCAGGATGCTGTGGAATATGCTGAATGTGAAGCTGTCGTGAAAGACTTTCCTCCATTTAGAGAGGCTATGAAGAAGAGAGGTATCGAAGATATGGATCTTGTGATGGTTGATGCCTGGTAAGTTAAGCTGTTATCTTCCTGGAGGGCCCATTTTTGGCAGGACACTAAATCGTTTTCCTTGGATACATATTCAGGTGTGTTGGTTATTACAGTGAAGCTGATGCTCCTAGCCGAAGGCTTGCTAAACCACTGATATTCTGCAGAACAGAGAGTGACTGCCCAATGGAGAATGGTTATGCAAGGCCAGTTGAAGGCATTCGTGTAATTGTGGATATGCAAAACATGGTGGTGATAGAGTTTGAAGACCGCAAGCTGGTTCCCTTACCTCCCGCTGATCCTCTGAGGAACTATACTTCTGGTGAAACGAGAGGTGGTGTTGATCGAAGTGATGTGAAGCCTTTACAAATTGTTCAGCCTGAAGGTCCAAGCTTTCGGGTTAAGGGGCATTATATTGAGTGGCAGAAGGTAAATATTGTAATTGGTACATAAACTTGATCCTGTTATACTTTAAGAAATTGGTCATTCTCATTTTATATATAATATATTTTGCTGCAGTGGAATTTCAGGATTGGGTTCACTCCCAGGGAGGGTTTAGTTATACATTCTGTCGCATATGTTGATGGTAGTCGGGGGAGAAGACCCGTGGCCCATAGATTGAGTTTTGTGGAAATGGTTGTGCCTTATGGTGATCCAAATGATCCACATTACAGAAAAAATGCTTTTGATGCAGGGGAGGATGGCCTCGGTAAAAATGCGCATTCCCTTAAAAAGGTTTGATTGTTTATCCACTTAGTTTTTATCATGCTTTTGTATTTCACTTATTCTTTTTTTTTTTTTTTTTTTTTTTTTTTTTTTTTTTTTTCCGTTCAAACTCGTCTGAAATGAGGCGCTACTTTCACAGGGATGTGATTGCTTAGGCTATATCAAGTACTTTGATGCTCACTTCACAAATTTTACTGGAGGCGTTGAAACAATTGAGAACTGTGTATGTTTGCATGAAGAGGATCATGGAATTTTGTGGAAGCATCAAGATTGGAGAACGGGTTTAGCAGAAGTGCGAAGGTCTAGGAGGTTAACAGTGTCTTTTATTTGCACTGTGGCTAACTATGAGTATGGTTTCTTCTGGCACTTTTATCAGGCAAGTTGAAGTACTCAAAGTTTCTCTTTAGTTGGTGCTTTTATGTTTATAATTGTTAACTCTGCCCTCTATCACTTCTGAAGTTGAACCATCTGTTAGAAACTGAATGGTGAGTATTCTATTTAGGATCTGCATGATTTAGGATATACTAATATATAGTTCCAGCTTTAAGGCACGTTTTGGTCTTTAATCTACAAACTACCACCTGCATCCACTTAATTGCATTTATTTTTTAATTGACATGCTAGTGATGTATCATTACAGGATGGAAAAATCGAAGCGGAAGTTAAACTTACAGGTATTCTCAGCTTAGGAGCATTGCAGCCTGGAGAATTCCGAAAATATGGTACCATGATTGCGCCAGGATTGTATGCACCAGTTCATCAACACTTCTTTGTTGCTCGTATGGATATGGCTGTGGACTGCAAAGCCGGTGAAACTTACAATCAGGTAAACTCCTCTGAGTCTAATGTTGTCAAGCTTACTCTATTCAAATAATCTAGTACTAAATATTCTCCCACTTGGCCATAAATTTATGTAGGTTGTAGAGGTTAATGTTAAAGTGGAGGAACCTGGGGAAAATAACATTCATAATAATGCGTTCTATGCGGAGGAGACACTTCTTAGATCTGAATTAGAAGCGATGCGTGATTGTAATCCTTTGACTGCTCGCCACTGGATTGTAAGACATCTTTATTTGGATTTGTCGACTGTTCCTGTCAAGTTTAAAATTTCTGTTTACTCTTCTGAATGTTGTCATTTTGGTTGGTTTGTTGATTAACTAATGCTAATGCCATCTTCTGTGCCAGATACGCAACACGAGAACCGTTAATAGGACTGGACATTTAACTGGGTACAAGCTAGTACCTGGTTCAAACTGTTTGCCATTGGCTGGTCCCGAGGCCAAGTTCTTGAGGCGAGCTGCTTTCTTGAAGCATAATCTCTGGGTTACACCATATGCACCTAATCAGATGTTTCCTGGAGGCGAGTTTCCAAACCAGAATCCACGTGTCAGCGAAGGATTGGCCACGTGGGTTGAGAAAAATCGGCCTCTGGAAGAAACTGATATAGTACTTTGGTTAGCATCTCTCCTAACAGCCCCTCGTAACCTCTTTCTATAACACTTGACTTTTGAACTGTTCCCAAACACAATTGTTCTTTAGCCTTTATTTCTCCGCAATTGTTTTTGAGATTTTCTTGATACTTGTTCACAAGTCACTGTGTCAACTTGCAGGTATGTCTTTGGGATAACACACGTCCCTCGGTTGGAAGACTGGCCTGTCATGCCGGTGGAGCGAATTGGCTTTATGCTTATGGTATACCCTTGTTAATCTGAAAGTCATGTTTCATCAACACCCACCAAAACTGAATTTCAATCCTCCTCTTTTTTTTTTTTTTTTTTTTTGCCTGGAGTATGATTTTGTTACATGATATCCGATGATAACTTCTATTCATGTGTTTTGTCGCAGCCTCATGGATTCTTCAACTGCTCACCCGCAGTGGATGTCCCACCAAGCACGTGCGACTTGGACGCCAAAGACGACACCAAAGAAGCTGGCATAGCCAAACCAATTCAGAATGGAATAGTTGCCAAACTTTGAAAGGTCCAGTGTAACTGAGACTCCTAAATTAATGGATTGGTAACTTTGTTTTCATATAAAGCTTGGGGTTGCTTATTCGTGTACAAAACTCTCTCAACTCATAAGATTTGGAGTTTCTGTTCATGTACAATCAAAGTTAGCTAGCATTTGTCTTTTATGAATAAAACTGAATGCCCAGCTTTTGATTTTGATTTGCTTTGAAATACTTTAGTAATTTACCAGATCGATTTGTTAATCTAATTCTGCAGAGATTTTTTCCCCCAAGAGTTTCTTATAACTCGTATTGTCTTTCGTCTTCAATATGAGCTTTATTTTTCCTATTTGACTGATGAACTAATATCAATGTCTCGTCTTGGGTGTTGCTGGTTCCAAAGTACCAAAGCCATTTCTGTACCGTGTTATTTGGGTGACCAATTATAGTGGATCTTTATATACCACTTTAACGTATGTGGAAATATGACATGGCAAAGATATTCATTTTCCACTCATTTTGACACTTCTAAGGTGATATAAAATATTCCTACTACGCCCTCCCAGAGAATCTTCCAATGTCAAATTCCATACATTTTTCCAGTCTTTTTTTTTTTTTCTTTTTGAATTCCTTCTGTGGACGTGTACCCTTTTGCACTCTAAAAAATATTTTTTCTCTGCCTAATTTCAAGATCGCCTATTATGATTCATTGATTTATGACAGCTTTTTACCATTTTTACCTTGTGTAAAATATGTTCCATGAACTTTTTGATGGGTTGGATCCTATTTCATAACCCTGTCAGCAGCTTTCTAGTCACTTTTAAAACAGTTGGCTAATGATTTTCTTAAAACATTATAATAAAATTCATTGATTTTTCCATTTTGAATTGACTCGAGAATGTCCTTACCAGCGAAAGAATGTTGTCTGATATTGGATACTTCGCTTACTAATGATGTGCTTTGAGTGGAGCCTTGTGGATTCTCAAAACTGTTATTTGTGTGCAGTGGATGTCTCACCCCTAATCGATGTGACTGGATGCCAAATATTGACGGCTAGTCATTAGCCGAGTGTCTTTTGGCTTTGGATTTGCACAATGTGGTTTTTTTCAGTGATTCAAATATTGATTGATTATTGGCAGCAAAAAAAAAAATATTGATTGATTAATTGACATTTATAAGTCACTATAGGGAAGAGTGGTCAAACATATCATAACTTTTAATATTTGTCACTAGAGAATGAGGCAAAGAGCAAAACCCAATTTGCATCAAATTGGATTCTTACTTTTCCCTCGAGAAATAGATGCGTTGATATTACAAAGGGAAATTGTAGCAATTTTTTTATTTTTACCTTTTTAAAAAACAACACATCTTTTAATGTATTAAAAGAATAGTCATATCAAGAATTTTATAACAAAAAATAGTAAAAAAAAAAAAATTCATATTGTGTAGGAAATTTTTTAACTCTTGAAAATTTAACAAGTAAAAGTTAAATATTAAAAAATTTCTTACAAAAGTATAAATATTTTTCGAGTCTTTCGACGATACTCCACTTAGTAGTGTGCCAATATAACACTAAAAAGGTGTGTAATAATGATATTAAAATATCTAGTAATGATTCTTTACATATTTCTCATACAATGTTAGGTGTAGCACTGATAGATATGGAGTACTACAGAATTAGCTATATTTTTTTGTCACAAAATTCTTAATAGTGCTATTTTTTAAAATATTTTGAAACATGTGTTATTTTTTAAAAGACTCATTCAATTTCGGTCTATTTTTGCATCTCTCCCTATTAAAAACATGATATAGGTTCAAAAAAGTAAATGAACATGCCTAATATAATATACTAGATGCCATTGCAGGCTGGATTCACCTTTCAAGTATTGATGTAGTTTGTTCGCTTTGGTAATGTAGCACCTCGCGTAAGGACATATAGATTGTACTTTATGATTGTACCATTTTCCGCTACATCCTTTCTTGAGTTTGTTGGGTGTTAGCACGTAGTGGCACGATGCATTTATGCACAATTGTCGGGTGTAGGTCTGCCTATTTGGCACGTATGGGGGACCACCATACTTAATTTGTACTTGTTAGGAACCGCGAGTCTTACTCGACACGAGCATGCCCAAACTTGTTTAACACATGCGTACTTGGACTTGCTCGTCCTTGTTTGGCACATGTGTAGGGACATATGCAAAAAAGGGCAAGCAATGCCTCCACTGACTTTCAAAATTTTCTTTTTTTTGGCCCCTTAATTTAATTATACTTCTTATTTGCCTCAACTAAATTTACATTTTAATTACATTTAAAAAAAATTCTTTATATTTTTACACTGTCTTTTAAGTCCAGATTGATATAATTATGGCAACACTTGACAACATTTTTCAATTTGTCACTGCATATGTGCTCGGACTTGCTTGGCCTTATTTGGCATGAGCGTGCTCACACTTGCTCGGGGCATCTGCATTTGGATTTGCTCGGCCTAGCTCGACATGTGCATGCTCAAACTTGCTTGGCACAGGCACACTAAAAACCTAATTGGCTCACCTTGCACTCAGATCCTATTTGGCACATCCGTATTTGGATCCCATGCAACACATTCTTGCTCGGATCACCACAGACAAATTCAAGTCAAACATCCTACTCTGCTTGCCTGTGCTCGGATACCACTTGATACATTTGTGCTCGGATCCAACTTGGCACGCATGTGTCCAAATCCTATATGGATGTGGTACATCTTGCTCGGATAGCCATGAGGATTCTAGTAACGAATCCTACTTGGCACATCTATGCTCGATTTACTTGGGTCTATCCGAGACTACTTCAGTCTCCATGTGCCACGCAAGTGGTCACCCACCAACACGATGCAAAGCAAATTTTCGCATGAAATGGAAAGGGGGAAAAATGAGCAAGAAAATTAAGAGCAAAAAAAGTTTTGGTAAGTGATTCATAAAAAGAACATTTTATCCTTAAGAGCAAGTGATTATGAATATCATGGCGGGAAAACAAATGATGAATTTGATATCTTTCAAAAATACAAGTTTTTCTAAGTATTTTTTTACTGGCTAGTACTCCATACTTATCGTTGCTCTACCTAATATTGTATAGGAAAAATATAAAAAATTATTACTACATGCTTTAATATCATTACTGCACACCTTATTAGTGTTACATTAGTACACCATTAAGTGAAGTACTGTAGAAAGACCATTCTTTTACTAATAAAAAGTATACTCGCGTATATATATATATATATATATATATATATATATAGTTTCTTTTACCAATAAAAAATATACTCGTATGTGTGTATATATATATATATATATTATCTATAGTTTTTATTTGATTTCGCATATAATTCAACTTTAAAATATTTCCCTACCGTATCATTGACACGAATAACTCGTAGTACACTACAACTCGCAAAACAGGAAAAAAGTAAAATAAAAAAAACGACGTACAATACTCCAATGTATTAAATAATAAATTATATAGACCCTACCCCAAATAATTATGTGAAAAATGAACTGGCTAGCCATTCTTTATAGACTCTACTCTCATTTCCACCATACCTTTTGATCCTCGTGGTCTTCCGATTTGCCAAAAGATATCATTATCTATTCAATGAATCAATGGCATGCTAATAAAGAAATAAAAACCAGAATAATCTAATGAATAAAATAAAAAATTAAAACAATAATATAATACACCAATTGTACTAATAAGCAAGCAACGCAAAATAAAATAATAAGATTTTATTTATTTATTGTTATATTTGCCTATTACTAGTAGTTCAATAGTTTATGATAAAATGGCCTTATATGAAAACCACTTTTGCGCTTCCCTAATTATTTATTTATTGTCTATGTATCTGAATAGGATTATTATTGTATTTGCCTTGTGCCTTCAAAACTGTTATTTATTTATCTTTTTATTTTATATGTTCATGATCTTGAATAGAAATATGACAGTTTTTATTATTGTTTCCATTATTCGTTAGAGATTTCTATTTTTAGCCCTAAGTTATACAATCAATCTCACTTTTGTCCTATGAAATTCAAAACTACATATTGTGAATTGTGGTTGAGTGCATCTAAACACAATAGCTTAAAATATTATTGAAAATTATTCTTTTAACGAGTGAAATTAATAGCTTCAACCAAATAAATATTGACATTATATATTGAAATTAATAGTATGGTTGAAGCTATTAATCTCAATCGTTTGCACTAGATAAATGGAAATATTCTTGGAGAAATGGAGGAAAAATTTATATTTTAGTGTCAATATAGTTCGCTATAGCCAATGACAAAAAAATAAAATTAAAATCTATCTAAATATTTCTCCTTGCGTCACATCGATTTTTAGAACGTACAAAGAAAACAGAGTTAGACGGAGGGTGTAACTTCGTATAATTTCAATAGTTTGGGGTGCAAATATGTAGTGTTTAAATAATGAAGTGCATTTAAACACAATAATACAAGGATGTTGTGCATTTAAACACAATAATACAAAGATGAGGTGCATTTAAGTATTTTTTTTCCTAAAAAGATAACGGAGTTAGAAAGAGAGTGTAACGTCTAATTTCAATAGATTGAGGTGCAAACGTGTAGTGTTTAAAATAATAGAGTGCCTTAAAACACAATAGCACAAAGATGTGGTGCATTTAAGTATTTTTTTTCCCTAAATTTTATTGTAATTCCACAAAATTTGGATCCTTTTTAGATGAAAAATTCAAGAATTGAAAATTTTTTTTATATCGTAATTTTGTCGAGAAATCAACTCATTTAAGGGAGTAAATCTCAAGTATACTATTTTATCTGTAAAAAAAAATATATTTTTCAACAATTTTTTTTAAAAAGAAACTTTACCGAAAACTTCAACGCTGCAACAATAAATAATATACATCAGAGCAATAAAATGTACTATTTTATAATTTTGGGGTTATATTGTGAATTGTGATAGACTCTATCGGGTAAAAAAGTTTGACAAGTTTGTTTGGAATACTCATCCCCCTCGTCTCATCTTTATTTTTTTCAACTTTCTTAATCTCAATGCAATATTTTTAAATCTCAACCATTTAAACCACATCGAAATTCACAAAGTCAAGCCATTCTAAAATAAAATAGTTGGGATGTTTACCCCAAACTATCTAATATGGCTTAAATTTTTTTTATTCATTTAAAAACTAGGCATCAACTATTGGAGCTATCTATTTTAAACCTCAAACTTTAATTAATCATATGTTCTCTTAGATTTTGAAATTGTATAAAAAAAATAATCCCTTGTTTTTGTTATTAATTTTCTATTGTTAGAATAAACATTAGACAAGTTGGCTAGCTTTTGATAGTAATACTGTATCACTGTACCCGAGAGTAATCTAGTGGCAAAGTCTTCAAACAAGAAGGATGGCGTCCTAGGTTTAAGTCATGTTGTGTGCATTTCTTTCTATATAAAAGAGTAAATATAATTATTCAAAAAAAAATTTGTATCATTGTAAATTCTATTTTAAAGGTCAAATATACATTTTTAATTTAAAATTCACTTAAAAATTATAAATTTTACTTTTAAAAACTCAAACTAACTTGTACGCCAAATATATAATAAAATAGGACCATTTTTCTCTCTCTCTTTTAGGGTTCCTTTTATCTTTTGAGTTGTCATAATATTCTCATCAATAAGGCAGGCAACCAGACTCTCGGCTTATAAAGATAGTCTTTGGTGGCTTGATGATAGTTTTTTAGAGGCATGACTCTTCGAATCGAAATGATTATCTTTGGGGAGTTGTATTTTACAACAAATTGAAGACAATATTAACGAGTAAATTTTCTGAGTCGTCAGTACTAAGCTTTTTTAATTTTCTCTGACGTAAAGGGTGATATGTCTCCAATAATTGTCACCATGCTACTTTAGATGCTTATTATATCACTTTTATTTGCTTTCTCAAATAAAGACAATTTTTTTGCCGTATAGGTTTTTTTATTATTTTATTTTTATATTTATGTTTTGTAATAATAGAGATGATTTCCTGCATTTTCAATCTAGTTTGCATGTTCGTCTCGGTAGAATCAATATTTCTATGCAGTGTATTGTGTGGCCTCTCTATCGTAGATCTTTTGGTCTCAATCGATTGATAATTTCCATCGATCGTAGAAGTTTTATTAAAAGAACCATATATGTGCTCGATTATTCTCACATCTCATTGTCTTCCCCTTTTTGGAGCACTCGTTTTCAAGGCTTAGTGTACGTTTGATCCCCTGGAGTGTTTTATTAGATTTACTGGTAGAGCCAAAAATGGTCGAGATTAATTGTATTTATGTAATAAGGTCTGTCGAGTCTGAATTAATGTGTGTATATCTTAGGAGGTGTTTGGTTGGAGGGAATGGGCTGTAAAGGAAAGCCCATTCCTTTACATTAATTCATTTACAATGTTTGGTTGATAAAATAAGATGGGAATGACTTTTACATTGTAAAGCCCATTCACCCATTTTGGTGTAATCCTCATTACATCCCACCTACTAAGGAAACACCATTCCTTTTTTAATTGCTCAAAAATTTCATGTCTCTCCCTATTTCCTCCCCATTCACGTTTGTCCTCGTCCTTCTCCACCCTCAGCCCTCCGCACTATGCCTCCTCCGCCCCCGCCCTTTGCCCCCGCCCTCTGGCCTCTGCCCCCGCCCTCTAGCCTCTGCCCCAACCCTCCGCCCTCGCCTTCCACCATCCGTTCTCTGCCCCTGCCCCCGGCCCCGCCCTCCGTCATCCGTCCCCGCCTCTGCCCTCTTCCATCCGTCCCCGCCTCCGCCCTCTGCCTCTGGCTTCCGGCCTCCGGCCTCCGCCCTCTGCCTCCGCCTCTGCCCTCTATCTCCGCCCCCTGCCTCCTCCCATGCCTTCGCCTCTGCCCTCCGCCCCCGCCCCCGCCATTCGCCATCCGCCCTCCGCCTCTGGCCTTTGCCCTCCGCCCTCCGCCCTCTGCCCCTCCCTGCCATCCGCCCTCTGCCGACTTCCACCCTCCGCCGGCTTCTACCTTTGCCTCTCTTTTCCTTTTATAGCTCATTCATATGATACCCACCAAACTTTGCAATGCAGTTTTAGGTCACACCCCAAAAGTTTTTCGATCATTCAAAATTGTCTCATTTTGTCATGGTCCCCAAATATATTCACTGTATAGTTTGTCCATCACAACACATTTCTATTTTGTGTTTTTTGTTGCACATTTTGTCCATCAGGACACATGTTTCTACTTTGTGTTTTTGGTTGGGTTTGATTTCTTTATTTTCTAGTCTGGGTATTTTTTTGTGGGTTTGATTTTGATAGTTTTTTGATTATTCGGATTTATCTTTTATTATTTTGACATAAATAAGGGTATTTTAGTAAAATATATTTTGATTACGAGTTATCTAAAAAATACAATCAAACATTTGAATCAGTTTTGTATTTCCTTCTAATTCCTATTCCATTACATTACAAGTACGATTACGTTTACGATTCTTTCTGCCAACCAAACACTACATTAGATTTTATTCTCCTGAAAAAAAAAAAACCCTTCCGCACCAAATTACGCGCGTAACCAACAAATGTTAATCCAACATTACGCGTGTAACCAACAAATGTTAATCCATGTTTCCAATACATGCTCATTTTAAATGTTCATTTAACAGTTTATAAACAATTCCAAAACTCATTAACAACAATCTTAGACGATTGCTTTTATAAATTTAAGGGTTAAAATAGACAACGACAACAAATTCATGGGTCATTTAGAAAAAACTTTTCTTCAATTTTTACCCAACACACCGACTATTTTATCATTTGTTGACCAACTCTCACTCTCTCTCTCTCTCGTCAACTCTGCTCAAACCCCTCTCTCTCTCTCTCTCTCTTCAATAACACAAAATCACTATCTCTGCTAGATATTCCAACCAAATCACTGTCTCTCTCTCTCTCTCTCTCTCTTCTCTGTCCGTACAACAATGGCGTCCGTAGACGAGGAGAAGAGCCTCCAAGACGAGCTGTCGCTGCCGATCCTCCTGGCGGACCGCGTGATCAAGTCCGCCCAGGAGGCCGAGTCCTCCAAGCAGGAGTGCTCCGACCTCGCCCGCCTCGTCGACTGCCTCTCCCAGATGCTCCGCTCCGCCGCGCGCCTCGCCACCGCCTCCGCCGCCGTCTACGAGCGTCCCCTCCGCCGCGTCGCCGCCGACGTCGCCAAGAACCTCGACCGCGCCCTCGCCCTCGCCCGCAAGTGCCGCTCCGGCGGCGTCCTCCGCCAGGTCTTCTCCATCACCTCCACCGCCGACTTCCGCAAGGTCTCCGCCCTCCTCGAGTCCTCCATCGCCGACATGAAGTGGCTCCTCTCCATCCTCGACTCCGCCGACGACGGCACCGGCTCCGACCTCTCCCTCCCCCCCATCGCCTCCAACGACCCCATCATGGCCTGGGTCTGGTCCTCCATCGCCACCGTCCAGATGGGCCAGATCAAGCCCCGCATCGACGCCGCCAACGAGCTCGCCTCCCTCGCCCGCGACAACGACCGCAACAAGAAGATCATCGTCGACGAGGCCGGAATTCCCCCTCTCCTCCGGCTCCTCAAGGAGTCCTCCTCGCCGGAGGCTCAGATCGCCGCCGCCTCCGCCCTCCTCAACGTCGCCACCGACAGCGATAGGGTTATTGAAGTCGCCGATTCCCTTGGGCTTCCCATCATTGTCCAGGTTCGGACCCGAATTGTTCAGTTGTCCTATGCATCGTAATTGTTATTCATTAGGGGTGTAATTGAAATTTTTTTAATGGAAGTTGGGGAAGATGTTAATTTCTTTGAAAATTGCGGCTCTGCAGGTGCTGAATGACTCGCCGATTCGGGTCCAGGTCGCAGTGGCGAAGCTGGTTTCGGCGATGGCGGAGCTTGATTCGGTTGTTCGGGAGGAGTTTGCGAGAGAGAATGTGACGAGGCCGTTGGTTTCGCTGCTGGCCATGGATACGGTTCTTGATGATCCCAAGCTTCAGTCTGGTAAGGCCACCAGTATTCACTCCATTGTTCAGATTAATAAGGAATTGACTGGGAAGCCTTCGAATTCGAGTGTGAATAGTCATTCGACGTTGACGACGAACGTGTCGTTCTCTTCGTCGCATCATCGCTCCGATGGGAGTGGCAGAGGGGGGCATTTTAGGAAAGATAAAGACGTTGAGAGTCCTGAGGTTAAGCTTAAGCTTAAGGTGGTTTGTGCCGAGGCATTGTGGAAGCTTTGCAAAGATAGCTTGACGCATAGTCGGAAAGTTACCGAGACGAAAGGGATGATTTGTTTGGCGAAGATTATCGAGAAGGAAGTTGGGGATTTGCAGCTGAATTGTTTGATGACTGTGATGGAGATTGCTGCGGTGGCGCAGTGGAACTCCGACCTCAGGCGGGCTGCTTTCAAGACCAATTCCCCGGCCGCTAAGGCGGTTTTGGATCAGCTTTTGAGGGTGATTCAGGAGGAGAGCAGCCCGGTGTTGCAGATCCCGGCGATTAAGTCGATTGGGTGCTTGGCTCGAACATTTCCTGCCAGGGAGACCCGGATTGTCGGCCCATTGGTGTCTCGTTTGGGGGACAGGAATGTGGACGTGGCAACTGAGGCTGCCGTTGCCCTGGCAAAGTTTGTGTCGCCAGAGAATTTCAATTGTGTGGAGCACTCGAAGGCCATTGTTGAGTTTGAGGGTGTTCCTCCCTTGATGAAGTTGCTTAAGATTGAGGGACGGGCTCAGATGCTCGGGACAAAATTGCTGGCATACCTCGCATTGCACGTGGGAAACAGCAAGGCTCTCGAACAAGCCCGCGCCTTGAACGCCCTCGAGGCAGCGGCTCGCTCTGTATTAGCTCAAAATCCTGACTTGAGAGAGTTGTTCTCCAAAGCCATTCACCACCTTGCACTTTATCAGGCCGGAGCTCATCCCCACCGGCCATCATACGCAACCTGAGTTCAGCGATTGTGATCATGTGAGTGAATCCCGGACTGCAAAATATAACTGAGAATTGATACAACTGGACTAGAAAAATGTTCTGAACTTGTTTTAGAGTAAATTGCTCATGATATGCATGATTAACCATCCAAGATGGTTATTCTAGGGTATTAATTGATCAACCAAATTTTTAGCATCCACTAGTTGTGTTGAAGTGGATGGTGATGTATTTGAATGTTTACATATTCACTTAAGTAATTTAATGTTTATCTGTATCCAGTAAATTGTTCATAACTAGGAGGAATTTTGTTGTTGTAGTCTTGAAAATTTTAGTTTTAAAGAACAAGATCGAGTCCTTTCTTTGTACCCAGGCCTAGTAGCATGTTTCTTCTCTAATTCTCATGTATCGTAATCTGCCCTC
Source organism: Boehmeria nivea var. tenacissima (assembly GCA_018132145.1). NCBI lineage: Eukaryota > Viridiplantae > Streptophyta > Magnoliopsida > Rosales > Urticaceae > Boehmeria > Boehmeria nivea. The sequence continues at coordinate 10,368,436 of CM030882.1, forward strand.
GACTCTCTAAAGAAAAAAATGTTTACTTCTGAATAAGAGGTCCTTTGGTTTTGTTATTGGCTGGTAAATTGTGAAGATAAAGTTCCCATTATTTATTAGTACTTGAAGTTTATAAGGTAACGCTTCGAATAAACTGGCATTGTAGAAATACCCAACTGTAAACTTTTTGGTCCAATTTTTTGTTTCTTCAAATTGCCAATAGTCTAAAACTTATTAACTGTGCTTGATTTGAAAACACGAGTAATAGTTGTATTTCTTGCTTGGCTAGGTACTGAGGCAGGAATTTTGTTATCTTGTCGTAAAACAACAATATTCAGTTTTTCAAGTCTCTAGTATTTGTTCCGTTTATGGATTTATAATTCCACGCACTATGGTGTCAAATCTCTACATAACTCAGTTCTGGTGCCCTCGTCTTCGGTATTATATATTCGTTTGGCTATGAAAAAATAACCATGATCAGAGATGTTTAGTGGATATTGCATACGTTGAATTTCTATAGACTTCCTATGTTTGTTTAGCTATCTTTAGTGACCTCATTCCATTTTAAGGTTTTTCGAGTCCCATTTGTTCAATACTTTTGTAGGCAAAGGTGAACCGTGGTTAAGGTTTCCAATCAGTACGTTGAATTTCCGAAATTGGTTTAGCTTAACGTCTTTAGTAAACCCAATCCATTGTGAGGTGTCTCGAGTCCCTTTTGTTGAACATATCATATGATAATGATGCGCTTGAAACATGAAAATTTAGTAAAGTTCACGTACCTTTTATGCTCTAGCAACATCTGTGCTCAGATCCTAACGCCTTCTTACTAAACTTTACTGATCTGCTTTCCTTTTCTGGACGATTCTTGTTTCCTTGTTCACACCATGCAGTTCTACCCGTATTGCCTGTTTCAACTTCCTCAACTTTTCTTTCATTTATGATCTTCTGTTTTTCTCTTCAAGAAGCACTTCTTATCCAATGTTGTCAATAAGGATCAGAAGTGAACCATTTTACACTGTCCAAACCTCCCAAACCTCTGCATCGTTTTCCTGAACTGACTTAAACTGCTTCATTTAACAGTACAATTGCTGGAGAACATTTTGCATTTCCTTGGTTACGGTGGTGCGAAGAGGAAATATCCTTACCAACAGAAAGGTGACGAAAGGAAGCAAGAAAAGGGAACGAGAACAGAAGAAGTTGACTCGATTCCAGTTGTGGAATAAAAAGAAGGGGATTGAAAAACGTAAAAGAGTTTACTTTTTGCCACTTAAAACACAAAGCAGAGGAATTGCCTCAGGTTCCGTTTGTTGTTTGCAGGATAAGCGGTCGTCTAGATAACTCGATTCTGCAGACAGCATCCCGGGCAACGGAGTATGTAGACAACGGACTTGCCAAAGAGTGTACGGCGGGTCGATATGTGATTGTGTGTAATTGCATATACATTTTGTGTATGTATGTATGTATGTATAGGCGTTATGTGGGGGTGTTGATATCATAGCGGATTCAAGGTTAAGCTAGAGAAAACAGTAGGCATTTTTTATTCCACTGAGCAACTATACTGCAAAAAAAGTTGAGCAATGATTGTACTTTGAGAAATTTACCTATAGAGTTTGGTTTGTGACTAGCTATTTAAATTGTCTTGAGACTTCATCTAGCTGCTTTTATAACTAGCGCTTTTTTTTTTTTTTTAATAGAAATGCTAAATGACTAGAAACTTTTGCTAGAAATAGTTATTAGAATGATGTGTTGGTTATTTATTAGATATAATACAAGTGCATTGATAGGTGTATGATGTCACATTATTGTGGTTTTTTTTTTTTGGGCTAAATTTTCTGATTGCGTCGCGTTACTATTTTATTTTTCGTGTAATATTTTTTCAGAACAGCTATATGAAATATGATTTGCTCACTGGTAAATACACTTACCATAGTTTTTTTTTTCCTTTCAATTTATATCAAAGAAGGGAGATTTTACAATGAAAATTAAAGCTTGGAAATTGATACTTGATATTTATCTAAGGAGAAACATAAAGAAGAGAACCCTGAAAGGTAAAGAAAAGGTTGGTAATAATCTGTATTTCAGACTAGGGGTGTAAGTAAAACTGATTAAATCGAGCTAAATCGATTTGTTTGGTTCGATTTGGTTCGGTTTGCAATTTTGAAGTATTCATATAGGGTGTTGGATAATCTTCATTTTAATTCATACATTTCAAGATGTTGCTTTCACTTGAGCTAGCAAGGGTAGAAAAAGTTAGAAAAAAATAATTACAGAAATGAAAATGGAAAAAATTATGAGTCAAAACTACATGATGAATCTTTAAAGTTAGGTGTTTTTTTTTTTTAAAAAAAAAACTATTTTTAACGTACAATAAACCCGAAAGGTTTGCCCTTTGTTTGGGGTATCAATCCAAACCATTCCATCCCATTTTTTGAGATGGAAAAAAGAGTTTGAAAATAGTTTGGAATGGTTTGTAAAAATGATGTAAGAATGGTTTGGCTTTGCTGATTTTGAGGTAGTATGAATGGTTAGGATTTAAAAATATTGTATAGGGATTTGGAAATTTGAAAAAAATAGTTGAAAAAAAATGAAATAGAATGGAATAGTTTGAAGGATTTGAAAAGTTGAAAAAAATGAAAAAATGGAATAGAATGGAATGGGAGAAATGGGTTATCCAAACAAATGGGTTTCTTTGATATTGAAAACAGAAACCGAAAGAAAGTAAACAGAACTCTCTTTTGAAAAAATTAAAAGAGATAATGTTGGAGTGATTATTATCTGTTTTCCCTTTCACGAGTCTAAAGAGAGACCAGTTCTTCATTTCATCATTTCTTGTCTTAGTTATAAGCAAGGTCCTTGAAAGCAATACCAGCATTGGATAATAATAATAATAATAATAATAATAATAATAATAGAAAAACAGATTTCTCGTTTCACCTAACTTTGTTTAATCAAACAATAAACTATAAGAAAACTAGTGGAGTGAAAATTAGGGAAGCGATAACTTGTTCCTGTCAGAAGATAATAAAAATGATTTTAAAGAATAACATATTCTAGTTAGTTATGTTACTGATTAAAACAAGTAATGGGACATGAAAACACTTTTTTCTCAGTGTAGTCAAAGTTAGCTCTATGTCTTGGATGCGAAGCTATATGTTGAAAAGCTTTAAACTTAAGCCAAACACTTCTTTCAATTTTTATTTTTATTTTTTGAAAATGCTAAATGAGCAGAAATTTTGGTAAGAAAAAAACTTGGTTTGAATGATGTGTTAGATATTTATTTAAATAAAAATAAGTGACTATTTTATAACTAACAAATAATTGCCATACCATTTTAGTCATTTTTTCTGGCATAAAATTTTGATTCCGTAGCATACTAGCATTATTCTTTTTTTTTTTTTTTTTTGTCTAGGTGTTTAATCATTTATTGGTCCATATTTTTAAGAAATGACTTTCGTTTTCAAAAAATTAAGTTATTAGTCACTAATATATAAGAGAACTAAGGTTGACTATTTTCTTAAAATATCATTAAAAAAATAATTATTTACTCAATTATCTCTTTTTTTTTTCCTCCTTTTCTTCGGTTGGCTTCATTTAATTTCATGTTTATGGTCATTAATATTATCACCGATTGGACCAGCCTCTTCAAAATTTGCACTTATGGAATTTTTCGCAGAGTTTTTATTTCAACAGACATTATTATCTTCCATGCTTGCAAAGTTTTAACTCATAATCTTGGGTCTAGATTTGCCCAGCTGTTTTCAAACAAACATTTTCCATGTGCTTTTTTTTTTGGTATCTTATTATCAATTTTGTACAAAAAGCACTTTTGATTGAGTGCTTAAACACTATTGAGTATTGACATTATGGTCACATTTTCAAGTGCTTGTTTGTGTACGGAAACAAAAGGCTTTACGAACTTTGGAAGGTCACGGCGAATCCATGTGAAAATATATAATCATATTGTAGTAGTGAAATTAATGTATACGTGTTGATATTGTCCTTAAAAAGGTTATTTGTGTAAGACATTAAAGTCCTTTTATTGATTTATTTTTTAATTTTTTGGCCCTTGAGTGTTATTGTTAGGCTGTCATTATTTGTACCAATTGCCGTTTTTGCCTCCTCGAGTCATCATTTAATAATAATAATAAAAAAATCATTTTTTGTTCTAGTCTTATTAGTTTCATTTTTGGTCCACGAATTTCAGAGCAATTCTCATTTTAGGACTCACCTTTTGAAATTTTCATAAATGACTATCTATTATCTAGTATACAAGATGGTCGAATTTCAGTCTCCCCTTAATTTTTTTGTTTGAAATCAAACTTAAAAGTATATAGTTTTTATCCATATTATACTTATATATGTCAAGGTATCATCTTAAATTCTATTTACAACAAAATAATCCAAAAAACAATTGTTATAAATATCATAACTTAATTTAAAATTTTAGCAAAATACTCAAGTAATTGAATGACTTATTTTGGCAGTAATTGATTAATGAGAAATTATAGTGAATACCCAATTTTTAAAATTTAATGTAAGTTATTACCCAATCTTTTGAAAAATGTAACCAATTACCCAAATGATGCAATTACTTACACAGTGATAAGTGGTGGTAATTCACTTTGTTACCAAAAGCATGTGCAAGTAATTCACAAACTGACTAGAAACTCAATTACTTCAAAGGTTTGAGTATTTATTTTTATTGTTATATAAATTCTGGGTATTTGCCTACTTCACCCTTGATTAAATTATTTAAAACAAAAAAAAAAGTAATTAATCAGTTGAACTATTTTTGAAATTAATGTAAAACGTTAGATATTTATTTTAAATGCAAGATAAACTTCGAGTATTTTTTTCTCATCCAGTCATTATCCAATTACTCAATCTTGTGATAATGTAATGATTTTGTTTTAGAATTTCAATTTTTGCACGTAAAAAACTTGCTCAAAGACCTAACAGAAGTATCAAAATAAGACAAAAATATAATTCAACCTATATCTTTGGACAAAATATGTGATTATGTCTATGTGGTGTTAATATTATGTTGTAGAAGATGAGTTTTATATATGGTAATTTTGTGTTATTGATTCTTTAGTAATTTATTGGAAAAGAGACGAGGCGTCGTGTCGGTGTACAATATTGGAATGTCTAAAAAGAGTTATGATTACAATCAAGAATTTTGACCATCAAAGCATGGCAAAGAAGATTGTCGGGCACCATTTGTTTTTTTTGACCAATTACAAACCTTATTATTGTTTTTTTTTTTTGGGTACATCATAATTGGTACTATCTACTTCCACTCAATATCACAATTTCCTTATCTTTCTTTTTCTGTTGCTTTCTACTTTCTATACAACTTTCGAAATTTGAAAAAAAAAAATCAAATTAAAAGATTCGTTTTTTTGGTTCACGAATGTTGAATTGAATCCTGAGGTGTTGAAATTGGTACAATAATGTCGGCATAGTTTTATAAATTTGCATTTTTGTAACTTGATTTAAAAAAAAAAAAAAAAAAAAGGCAAACTACGGGTATGTAATTTTCTAAGGAATCATGTAGACTAGTAGCCGGTAGAGAGAGACGGCAAAATTAATTTGATTATTAGTTGTAGAATTTTTTCAATGCACATAATTTTATCATTTTTTTTTCACTTTTTTATTAAGTGATTTTGGGATAGTGAATCTCTATTATATAGTGTTTTGAGTCTCAATGTTAGACAAATTCGATCAAATTTTAAGCAAAATATGCACTTCTAAAAAAAATTAATTAAAGTTGGACGATTAAGAGACAATATTGCTACTGATTAAAAAAAAAAAAAAACACGTTGATCACCACAAAAACTTTTTATCTACTGATCACCAAAAGAATTTCTTTAGTAGGGTCCAAAATATGCCACTAATCTATAGTCTCGAAATATTTAACTCTTTTTTGTTTTTAGACAGATTTTTATCAATTTTATATGCCTTCTAGTTCGAGTATAATTATAATGTGATTAGCATAATAAAATTCATAGAATCAAATCATCAATAGAGTCGGTCGTCTTCCATAAAAGTCTCTTAAGTCTTAATAAGATAATCTAATCCTTCACAAACCTTGTACCAACTCACTAGAAGTCAAAACTCAAAATTTCTTTCTTTTTTTTTTTACCTGAGTCTTTTCTTTTCTTTTATTTTTTCCTAACCCCAATTAGTTGACTTTCCAATTCTACGAGCCAATTTATTTAGGTGAAAAATCAGATGCCAACAAGTCGATCAGGGTGAATCTGCTATTGTTGGCCGTTATGGAGGCATGGACATGCAATTTACTAGCTCATGCATGTAATTTTATTATGTAAACACTGTAGTTTTGCCACTTTTTTAAAAGCTTATGAGCACCAATCTTGCAAATTGGGCGAACAGCAAAAATAGACTAAAATTGAATATGTATTTTAAAATGTGGGTAAGTCTTACCCGTTGCAAAGAAAAGAGGACCAATTCATTTATTTATTTTATAAAAAACCAATTATATTTGCAAAGAGAAGATGACTAATTTATTTATTTTATAAAAAGAAGGGTACATGCGAGTACTTGCCTTACTCACGAGTACTATCCGCATTTATCTTAATCCGGTAAGGGTAGAGTATTTACCCTCAAATAATGGTAAGAGTAACCCTACTTACGATCTTACCCATTTTGTCAGATTTAGTCATAGGGTAAACTTGGGATTGAAAAATGCATTGGATCAAATTTTCTCTTAAAGGAGTCAGTTGGGGTCTACTAGGGCTGAAAATTGCAAAAAAGAAAAGATCGTTTTAAGTGACACTTAATAATTTATTCCCCAAGTTGTGTACTCTTTTAATTTCTACTCTATATTTATAATGTAAAAGTGGAGGTATAGATTATAAGTTTAACACAAAAATGAATATAGATTCTTTATGTGTCAAAAAAGGGAATTCCTCAAAATCTCTAAATAAAAATCTTAACTTTTTTAGTTGTTCTTTTTTTCTTTTTTCTTTTTCTATCTGCCCCCTAAAATTTCTTAAATTTCAACTTCAAAGGAAGTTTTTTAGAAGATATTTCATTAAGCCTCCGCTAAGTTAAATTTCTCGCTCGGTCCTTAACGGTTAATGCCTTAATTTTTGTTACAAGAGTTTATTCTTTTTTTTTTGTTTTAAATAACTTTTTCCTAGAATAAAATTAACAATAACTTCTGCAAAGTTACAGCATCACGAAATTAAACCTATAAATCACTTTCCAACTCTCAAAATTACAAAGGTTGCCAATATTATGAGCAAAGTACTCTTTAATTAATTAGCTTTTCTTTCTTTTTTCTTTCTTTTTTTTTTTTTTGGTGCTATTTGTCACAATTCCAGGAGAAGCTGATTTTTAATTATAATTCCAGATAAGACTTAAGAATAGTGATGGAAATGCAACAGTTAGGTAGTGTCGACCCATCGTTTTCCCTGGGATTCAATTTCAGGCATAAAATTCATAGTACCCAATATTTATTAAAAACAAAAAACATAAAAAAAATCTTCATGTGGGTTTTCTTGGGTTTTGGCTCACAAATTAAGCTTCACAAAAAGGTAACAAAACAACGACCGAATATACACACGTATCTATCAAATGGCGATGAAAACGACACCCACATGGTCCTCGTTTTGGTGCAAAGTACCTGTCGTTTAGTGATGGTATTGGAATATATTTATACTTGTGTATGAGTGTGTGTTTGTTAATCCAAAACGCATAGCAACAAAGAATACAAAGGGTTTCAAAGCATTGTTGGTCCTGACACCAAGGCTATTCCAAATCTAGAGGACTTCCTAGAAACTTTGTCGTCATCAAAATACCCCAAAAAAATTAAAAAATCAAAAAAATAAATTTGGAGCAGCTTTTTTGTGATCTCTAGATTGACCCACCATAGCTATAATTGTACATAAAACTAGAAGATTGTTTAACTCCTATATATGGAAATATATAGGGCTATTATATTACATTCTCAGGAATATCAATTTCTCTTTATTTTAAGGTATCTTTAGCGGCCACAAAAGGAATAGAAGGTATTATGGGTTTCAAGTTTCAACACTTAGAAAAAAAAAGGGCTAAGTTTGTGTGTTTGAAAACTCGTAATGCTATGTACAAAATGGGGAAAAACCATAGAAAAGCTTGTGCTTTTTCAAAATACTAAATCCTCCTCTTTGTTTTTTAATTATACTTATTTTAAGTTTTTTGAAACTTGAAAGTAAGAAGTGTTCATGGCACAATTTCTTTTTTAAAAATAAAAGTTCGTGCAACGGGTCAAGAAATTAATTTGTATTACTTTATTTTAGACTTGAAATGAAAATGACACCATTTAAATTTAGAATATTTAAGACAATTCACACATATTAATTGAACGAATTCTCGTATAAAGTATGTTTATGATATATTTTTCTTAAGGAAAAACCAAAAATATATAGCATTAAATAGAAGGTAAATCGCTAACGGCATACAAAGAAAGCCACTTAGGCAAAGCATCAAACCAAAGACAAGATACAAGATGATTCTAAACAAATTTTGCAATACAATATGAGCAACACAATTAAGGGAACGAGGGCAGAGAGAGAGAGATAGAAAAGCATGAAAGCTATTAGCTAGAAGAAAAACATCTTCAACGATAGGTCCATATTGAGGACCAAATTAAAGATTTGTCTTCTATATTAAAGATTGAACCTGATTAGCATCCGTTTAAGCAAACCAACCCAGTCACTGAGGGGAGAAAGAACCTCGAATGAGTTTGCTAAAAGCGCCAATAATAATACTTGCGATATCCCGAAAGACACCTCCTATCACATAGAATTCAAGGTCAGGACGAACCGAAGCATCAACATTTAACTTGATTGTGCCAGTGGGCGGAAGCTGCCTAAAGGAAGGAACACATATCTTAGAGATCGACATTTCTTATATTTGTTAAATCACCGATTCATCCAAAAAACATAAATTGATGGGAGATGAGTAACAATAATTTTTATATCTAAACAATATTCACCAAAGAAAATCTCAAATTTGTCAATAATATGATCAACGACTTTAGAGGAAGAAGCGAACACCAAAGAAGTACGATCCTTTCAGAAAGCCTAAGCGAAAAGACAAAGGTATTCGACCAAACCAATGTTCGAAACATAAATAAACAAGCGCCACCAAAAGAAACCTCAAAGCATTTGTTAATCCATTTTTCAAAAATAGTAGAGGTCAAAAAATCCTGCTCATAGTTACGAGACCAAAGAGCAAGCATAACATCCTCCACCTCAAAACCACATCTCGGACACTTCACACACATTTTAACACCTTTTGCAACCCAATTACTACACACAAAGTAAAATACCGGGAAATTAAGAGTTTGATCTTATCCGGAAGACCAAGATAGAAATCAACATGAGATATTATATTCACTCAATATTTATGATCTATTTTGATAGACATGTAAATTTTTTTTTTTTTTAGGATTACACGAAATATTGAGTAAATATACTATGTCACCATGTTTTTGCAATACAGACACATTCATTTGAGTTTGACACAATGATATTGAATTTTTAAATCTGCCGGTGACTTATATGCCACCATGGTTTTATTAATTAATTAATTTATTTATGGGGTGCCCTAAATGAGATCGTCCCAGTTCATTTTTCTCAAGACAATCAAAGTTTGATTAAACCAAATTGGACCATTCTTTTCATATTTTTATTTTTTTTGGTTATTTCCATAGAAGAAGACCCTACAATATTCCTCTTCTTTCTCTATCTTTCTATCTTTTTTTTTTTTCTTCTCTCTCTCTCTCTCTTCAATAATGCAATAGGCCAGCCAAGTACTAAGCCTTTTGGAGGGACTCAAATGCATGGAAGGGAAAAAGGAGCCCACAAATGGATCATATATATGCCAGAAAATCAGCATCTGTGACTTTAGGTCTAATAATCTTCTTTCATATTAATTAACTCTGCCAGCGCTTCAAAAATATCACAATCTCCAACCCCAACCCCACCTATCTATTATCACAATGTGACATTTCCCAATTCAATGTTTTATTAATTACATTCATTAAATATATATATAAACCTCAATGATATATCATCATCTCCTTAATGGGTATGGGCTACTTAATTCAACCCAGTTAGAAGGAAAACATTTGGTTTAGTAGCAATCACTTATTAAGATCTGAGAAATGCTAAACGATCTGATTAGAATTTTTTTGCCACAAAAAATTAGCAAAAACGCATTAATATGTATAATTTGTAATTAAATAAGTGTATATATATACCACATCAATGCTGGCAATTTTTGATAGTCAAATTTTCTTCATTGTATAACATCATATAATAATTGACACAAGAATTTGTTACACTCATATTATTTCAACTCCTCTTGAAACAATTACAAAAGAAAAGGGAACCCCCCAAAAAAAAAAAAAGCACATCATGAAATTAAGAACTCAGAAAAAAAAAAAAGGAAAAAAAAATGAGCCACCCTATAATGTTTACTTTTTAATCATTGCCTTGTCATGTAAAGCAAAAGCAATTAAAATACCAAAAAAAAAAACCTTCAATTCTCAAACCTTTCACATGAATTTCCTGTTACTATCAACATCTTTTGTGTATAATTTGTATAAAAGGAAAAAAAAAAAAACCAAAACAAAAAAGAATGATGATTTTGTACAGTACTGACTCTGTCTCTCTCTTTTTTTTTTTTTTTTTATATCTGGTGGAAGACATCAAAATTAGCACCTGTTAAATCCTCTTCTGACAGCGACGTTAATGGATTATAGCTACTGAAATCTACAGAGCTTTGAAGAGCTTGCCACGATGAAGAAGAGCTTGTCCTAATTATCTCCTCCGACTTCACGATATTCCCATTGATCATATTGGCCTGGAACTGTTGGAAAAACGACTCCAGTTTGTTGTCGTTTTCCCACGAAAACGCCGTCGTTCCGTTGTTGTCGTTGCCGCTCATCTGGTAGCCTGCGTAGTTGCTCACGTTCGAGCTGTTGCTCGAGTTCGTCTCCTTTACCTCACTTCCCATGAAGAACGAGCTCACCCGAGACGCCGAGCCCTCCGAAAAGTCCGCCGCCGCCGCGAACCCCCCGCCGAAGTTGGAGGCCGTCTGGTCGGCCGCGACGGCGTAGGAGGCGCCGATAAAGCAAGGCTTCACAGAATATTGCGAGACGAGGCCGGAGGAATTACCGGTGTAGGAGGACTGGTGTTGGTGATGATGATGATGATGATGATCAATAGTAGTAGTAGTACTAGTGTTTGTCCCAAATTGGTGATGGTTATGATGATCAAAGAATGGGAGTGAAGAGTTGTTGTTGTTGGTGATGAAGCTTTGGTGATGGGGTTTCGGAGCTTCGGAGAGTACTAATGGCGCCGAGTCGAAGTAGGGCGAGTCGGAGACGAGGAATGCCGGGCCGTGGGACGAGGCCAATGTTGAGACATTGGTGCTTGAAAGACCTAATTGTTGCTGTTGTTGTTGGTGATTTGGTGGTTGATGATGAGTAGTGCTTGAGTCCTTGTGGTCTAGTGATCGCTTGACATTGATGACCTTGTCTTTGCTCAATTCCGATTCGCTCATCGGCTTGTGCGTCGCCGGGTCGATGCCTTGCTTCATCAGCTTCTTCTTCAGGCACGAGTTCCAGAAGTTTTTGATCTCGTTGTCTGTTCTTCCCGGCAATTGCGCCGCAATTTGAGCCCACCTGAGATCACAAATATAGTATTATTGCGAGTTCTTTCCCGGATTAGTACTGTTCTACTACTGTACTGTACTGTCCGTTCTCTACTATTGATTATCGGTTAATTAAATAATTACCTGTTGCCAAGAACTTCATGGAGGCTTATGATGAGATCTTCCTCTTGTTGTGAGAACATTCCTCTCTTCAAATCAGGTCTCAGGTAATTAATCCATCTTAATCTACAACTCTTTCCACACCTCTGCAAACCTGTTAACAATACAACAACACAAAATCTAATTAATTAATTGGCCTAATATTTTCTTTTTTTATTTTTATTTTTCAAATCATTTTCACAATGCAAACAAGCAATAACAAACTAATTAAACTTAATTTACCAGCAAGCTTGGGAACTGAGCTCCAGCAACCGACGCCGAAGCGAGTGATGTAATTGAAGAGTTTCTCATCTTCCTCGGGCGACCAAAGACCTTTCCTTAACTTTTGCTTCAAACAACATGAATGTCGTCCCATATCTTTTGCGAGAAATGTCGTGGCACGAAAACGATGTGTATATATATGCCTCAGACGCGAAAACTTTGAAACAACGCGGCTAGAGTTATAAGGCGGATGACATGAGGCCGAGGTGAGAGAGAATATATGTCAAAGCTTGAAAGAGTTGGACTAATCAACAATAGTCTCTTGTGATTTAAAAGCGGAGAGAAATAATCATACTTAGAATTCAAGTCATGGAGAGAGATTTAAAAAAAAAAAAATTGAAAAGAAATATTGGCTAGAGAGAAAGGTGAAGCAATCAAGTGGGTTTTACGCAAATCTGTTACTGCTTTTTGTGCATTGGACTGGATTGGTTTTTAAGATATCTATATATATGATCATCTTATAAGAAAATAAAGGCAAAACAAGAAAAGGTTATATATAAAACGAGGACAAGTCTATAAACGTGTACTTGTATATTTGTAGGGTATTTTCTTTTTAAATAAAAGAAAAAAAATAAACATAATTATTATTTTTATTATTATTATTATTATTTTCCTTCATAAAAGTGCTTATTATAACTTAAAATCACATAACCCAAAATGGGGACCTTCATTTACTGTTGCTTGCATAAACAGAAGACCTTTAGGACGTTAGTTTAATTGATCACATGTGCTAATTATGCTGTGTATATGTATTTAGAACCACTCACTTGATTGTTAATTAATTAAGCACTGAGGCCTACTATTACTAATGTTGAGTATGATTTTGAACCATTTGCTTTTTTAATAATTAAAAAATCAAGCAAATCTTTATGTTGAAATTGACAGTATAAAGACTTTTCATCAATTAATATACATGCATATGTTTTATTATTGTAAGTCGAGAAATTACCAGAAGATGGAAAGTGATTTGCTGTTGGGGTTTTGTAAATTGTAAATTACTAACAAAATTTGGCTATCTTGTTTTGTTTTGTTTTGTTTTTTTTTTTTGTTTTTTTTTTTATGTTTATAATATTGTTTGGGTCTGAAACATGCACATAGAAAGTTTAAACATATAAAATAGTATGGTTTTAGGCTTAGCTTGCCAGCTACTGTATGCAGTGCATTATGCGTTTGGAGGCATGGAAAAAAATAATATATATGCATAAAATTTTCCAGTGAATATTTTGGGATTATAAAATCAGCCGACACCGCTACATCAAGAGCTATGGGGTCCATGAATATATTTGACTCATAAGATAAGGGAACAATATTGCAACAAAATAAGGTAAATGGACAAACAAAAAGAAAATGAGAAAGTGAAAGGAGAAAATGACTCATTTTAAAGAAATAGATATATAAAAATTAAAATTAAAGAAAAGAAAAAGACAATAGTTGATTAAGGAGTTTCCTTTTGCTTTTAGTAGTAGTATCTTTTGGAATACTATTCTTAGTCATTGTTATGGTAAGATTTTTCGCATTAGAAAATTGATTTTTTTTGCATTAGAAAATTGATTGTACAAGAAATGCGTGCATTTTTTCCCTGTTTAATATATTATTATAATAATAATTATTACTATTATCCTTAAGAATCACAATTATAACTTTTCGCAATCAATGCATTCATTGAAAGTTTTGCAAGATGTACCAAGTTGCTCTTAAGTTGATCTTTAATTTGTGATACATTGCATTTCCAGTCCAATTTTTTTGATAAATCACTGCAAGTTGACAACTCCTGTTAAATTATTATCAGAATTAGCTTATCACGTGATTGGCACGTGACTTTATTGAGGGCAGTAATGGTATTTCATGAAAAAAAAAATCCAATCCAAAAAGAAATTTATTAAATTTTTAATTTTTTTCCCTTCTTCTTCGTTCTGTTGCTCTTTTTGAAATTTTGTACACAAAAATCCAAACAATGCAAAAAGCCATAGGATACACTATACAGAGTATCCTCATTTGCAAACTCACAAGCAAATATCTAAAGCATTCCTTTAATATGTAACTTCTAAAAATTTGCTAAACTAATTTGGTAGCCGCTCAAGGTTTTTTTTATTTAATTGAAAATCACTCAATGAGGTAATTTATCTTCGTCTTCTTCCTCTCTCTCTGCAACTCCTAAATTTGGTTCTTTTAGGGTATAGGGTTAATGTAAGAATAGATTTGTATCGTTGCTTTTTTTCTTAAGAGTACTAGGATTTTTTCTTCGTGAATGAATTTGGGGGAAGAAGAAGAAGTAAGAGAAGAAGAAAAACCAATAAAATGATCCAAATACCCTTAATTGAGTCACGTGATACTTACATATCAACTTCCATCTTAATTTTGGACGTATGCTATCAATTTGTAGTCATTTGTCAAAAAATTCGAACTGATGGTGTAATATACCACAAATTAAAGGTCATGAGGCAACTTGTCATACCTCGTATAATTCAAGGGCACTACTGCAAAATACTCTTCACGGAATCACTTTTTAAATACAGAGATATACGTTAATCAAAATGTCATTTTTGCAAATGTAATAGATTTAAATCAATAAGTGAGAGACCATATATTGAATGAATAGTGAAACTACAAGCAAGTCCATGACTTTATTACTTTGCTGTTTTAACATGAAAGATATTCTAGTTACTACAAATCAACAAAAATATCCAACTATATAGCTAGATTTTATGAAGAGTAGTTGCCATGATGATCAAGACATTTGAATCGATCATCATAGGTAGATTATCCATTTCATTCCCAACGTTTACTACTATTTTTTTTTTTTTTTTTTTGCTTAAGATGATTTCAGGGCAGGCCAAAAATAAAAAATAAAAAAGGTGACAATTGCATTGATTGGGTAACACAAGTCGTACAATATGGTCCCAAACATACAATTCCATGTGCATTTTTCTAAAGGGTAAAATAAAAAAGAAAGGAGAAAAAAAAAGGTTCATATTTTGTCATGTTTTCCCATAAATGAATAGGAATTTAAATGAAAATGAAATAAGAATATAAGGTCCCCATAGAAGCAAATTTAGTGGGGAAAAGAAAGATACAAAACAAAACAAAAAAATAAATAAATAAACAAAACAAGAGAGAGAGAGAGAGAGAGAATTAATTTTGCCTCCCACAAGATGACCCATATTCCATTAACTTATAACCAAAATCACACATTTTGGTAATCAAAGATCAACCACAAGTAGTCCACAACAACATGTATAGGGCATAGATTAACATAATGATCAACTGAAATTGTGCGCGCTTGATCTATCGCCTTTAATTACGCCACGTGTCATGGCCCCACCAATCCCAAATTTGAATCGACCACACCCTAATGAAACCCTAACTTGAATGAAGTCTCAATGATTGGAGGGTTGATAGACGTTACCATGACCGACAGTTACACGTAGGATTGAGAATTATAAATTGCATTTATTCATATCTTGGAAAATACGCAGCCAGCTTGACACTTCAATTTCTTTTTCTTTTTTTTTTTTGATAAATATTTTTAATATTTTAATTTTTAAATTTTTCAGTGCCATTCACATCCATATATAATACGACCAATTAGTGTACAGACGTTTATTGGCCTACACCTTTTCTTGTCTGTCTGTGATCATTTCTGGGGTCACAGCCAAAAAATAGATTCCATATTCTTTTGCTTCCATGCATTATTATATGTTTAAGTATGATTAATTAATGTTAATATTGTATTGATTCCCTTCTTGATGTCATTACCATAATGTTTTGACTTTTGTTTATATGAGATACTAATTGGGATTTGATGGTCTAATTTCGGATTTTAATTTTGGAATATTCGAGATGGAGCATGGAAAGAAAGCTCGATTTTCGTGAGTATTAAACAAGTTAAGCAAGGAGGATTAGAGATGATTTGATTAATAAGTAGGGATAATTGTTTTTTAGCCAAGGCGTTGATCAGGTCTTGATTAGTTACACGTGAAAAATATAATTTGTCGCTTCTCGGAGAGTATTTGTCGTCGGTCTAGGGTTTGTGTTAATAAAATAGTTAATCAAATCACATTATTAGTGTTGTTAAGCTATTTTGGTTGGAATAATAGACTAATGATATAAAATAATATACTCACCATCAAGAAGGATTGGTTTAGGTCTGTAATTGCTAAGATTATTGAAACTAGGCTGCTTGATATAAACAAATGAAACTAAATGAAAATTTTTTGCTCTAACGGCCTTTCATTTCCTCGCGAGAAACACTTTTTGTTACTTTAATGATACGAAAAACAACTTTTGGCTTTGACTTCTTCTTTTAGGTTTTTTTTTTTTTACTCAAATTGTAAAGCTGCTTTCCAAGTTTCTAAGCTCTCTAGCTAAGACATCATGAAAGTACTCACAATGGAAAAAAAAAAAAAAAAAAGAAAAGAAAAGAAAAAGAAAAAAAAAGAAGATATTTGTGAAATCTCAAATTAACTGAAATATCAATTTGACAACATAAATATGGCTAATTGGCTATATATATATATATAAAACACATATCTATAGGTATAAAATACATTTACGCAAACATAATGATAAATTTAACTTTCCGTATCTGATTAATCCAAACCCATAAAAAAAGAAAAAAGAATAAAGAGAACACACGCAAACACACACTACAATTATTAATATATCAAGCTTATAGTTTATAAACATATGCCTAAAATAATACTTTTCTTTTAGCGAAAAATCGCAAAGTATCTTCACGAAAATAGAGCATATGTTGACACTAAACATTTGGTTTTCAAAGTATCATCACAATAGGACATATCATTTTTGTATTATAGGCTATAAGATCTTAGTACTAGCTAGTTGTGAAAGCAATTTGCTACCAAGAATATACAAAGCTACATATCAGCTAATTTATTAAAATTAATCAATAAATTATAGGAGGTAGATTAATTGAAGTAAAATACATATAATATAATTCTTTATCACTAATACATAAACTGCACTTACATGCTTTTTCTTTTTTTCTTAAAGTGGTGGGGCTAGCTAGAAGATCATATATTTACTCCTTGGATTAAATTAAACTTGTAATTCCCTATATAGAGGAGTCAAAAGAAGTGAAAATTGACAAAGCATAATTAATTAGAAACGACAGTAATTCTAGCCAAAATTTTAGTATATATAAATCAAGCAAAATAAGTAAGAAGGACTACAGCATCAATTATGACACCTCATTAGGGTCCCAACATATTGCTGATTATATATATATATATATATATATATATATATAGTGAAGTGCTTTTTATACGAAAGTGGTTTCTGTAGGCTATTAGAGTCCCTTTCTTGGTCAAGTACGTACGTTCTTTAAAAATGATTTATGAAAGCCATTTAATATATAGGTTTAACAAGCCATATAGAAGGTATAAATATGGTCAATAGTAGATAAATTATTGTTTAATATCAAATGGAGGATACTTATATAAAAATACGCGGAGTTTATAAATTAAATATTTTCAATCTTTAAAATTTATTGAAAGAGAATATCCAAATTTGTTAAGGTCAATTGGCTAATTAAGTTATTTTCTAAGAGAATTTTTTAAAAATTTAGCCCATATTTTAATAAATTAAGAAAATAATCATAGTTTAATCTTAATAATTGAAAACATTGGTCATATTTTGAAATGGTCTAAATGAAATGATCATTCCTTATTATTTCTCAATTTGTGCTATCAAATAAATATTTTCTTTAATAAGAGATATGCCATAGCGTTTTTGTAAACTCTCCAAGTAAAATGACTAATAATTAAATAAATAATAAAATGTTAGGGTATAACATCATTGATTAGTCTTTTAGCCGGTAATTTATTTTTTAAAAAATTGCTTATTTTCTTAAATATGGTCGAAATTAAAAGAAACATATCGCACAAATTTTCTAAATATATTTAGGTATTGATTACTTAGCTCTTTTTATGTCCTTTTTAGCTACTGAAAGTAACTTTATAATTGTCAAAATACCCTCCCACGCCTTGTCTCTTTTACCTCAACAAAAACCTAATGAATGATTACTAACATGAATAGATCATCAAGTAGCACAAAAAGGTGATATTAGAGGGGCAAACAAAAATAAAGCGGGGTATAAAGCTTAGTTTAGTGACTTAATTAGAGGCACATGGGAGGACTTAATTAGCTCATTGTTTGAAAATCTCAAATCGATTTTATTATACAAGAAGTGGGTGACGTTTAATCATTCTCCATAATTGGCCCACCAATTGTCTTGCTGATATCAAGATTACGCGGGAATTAGTAAATAATGACATTCTTCTTGAAAACTAGTGGTTAATTACATAATGCTAATTGT
Source organism: Boehmeria nivea var. tenacissima (assembly GCA_018132145.1). Lineage (NCBI taxonomy): Eukaryota > Viridiplantae > Streptophyta > Magnoliopsida > Rosales > Urticaceae > Boehmeria > Boehmeria nivea. The sequence goes on from CM030882.1 coordinate 10,386,863, forward strand.
TGTGTGACATTTGATTTGCGAAACTTATTCAGTCCAATTTGTAATGACGTTGTAATGCAATCAATGTCATGATAATGCCGCTTGAGTTAACAGATTTGGTTTTTTTAAAAATGAAAAATAAATATTATTTATCATCATTAATGTTACCATGTTTTTTCAACTTATACTTTATGAAATACGCATTATTGTTACATGCGAATTCTGATTGTTATTTTAAAAAATTTAGGTACGATCGTTCTACACAAATTATCATATAGTAAAAATTAAAATTAAAATAAATATTTTTTTGGTTAGTCACATTTGGCTCGCAAATTATAGATCAAATAGTCATTGACTTTAAAAATATATTTATATTCGTGACCAATCTGTAAATTTGTCTGGTTTTAGTTTATCTGTCAATAATTAAATTCTTAATTTTTAAAAAAATTGATGAGATCAACATTGCATAATATACTTCAGGCCCTCTAATTAATTTGACCATTTGATATTAGACTTAGATATGTGTTAATTTTGCAAATTTTATGGCAAAAAAGTTTAATATATTATTGATGGAGAAGACACAAACTAGATAATTTTGTACAATTCAAAGGCCAGCAATTTAAGAAAATTTTAAAAATTAAAGACTAAGATAAGATATTCTTTTATAAATACTTAAAAGGGATAAAGTTTGATGATTAACCCTTTATTAATTTTCACAACTTGATTTTTAACTGGTTTGAAAAACAGCGATGATCATTGCACCTTCACAAATGAAGTTATATCATTACATACATAACAATAATGAGAAATATATATATATATAGTAGCAAATATTGTTGCCTATAAAGACTAATTTGACCTAGCTAGCCTAAGTATTGCAATCAACATCATTCACAATCACAATTCACATCCGCTGAGTTATGATGTGGTGGGACTGGTGGGAGCTAGAAGCGCGTATATATATAATAGAGTTGCAATAAGAGATTTCGTGCAATGACAAGTACAACACTTTCTTTCATGAAACCATAATACAACACTTGTATTAAATGAATCTGTCTATATAGCCATATATATATATATATATATATATATATAGTACTAGTTTGAGCTGATCTTGAAAGATCAGCAAATGAAGAGAAAAAAAGGGTAATTTTTGTGGATATAGTAAGCTCTCTCTTTCTATATATATATCTAGCTGGCTATAACTAGTTATAGCTATATATATATATATATAGCGCCTATATTTATACCATAAACTCATGTCATCTATCCAAATTGACTTGTGCTCTCAATATCGTCAAATATATATATGAAATATGTGTGAGCGTGTACATGTCACGGTCGTTAAAAATCTCTCTCGTGTGGTGATATATCTTGTATATATTGAGCTGTCCGTGTGGCCTATATATATATATATATATATATATAGCTATACTTGGACTAGCTCATATAGATATATATAATTTAAAGGTACCCATGAAAAGCACTCTAAAACTCCTCGTATGGTAACGTCACCAAATTGATGCGCCCGACATGATCTATCTCTATTCTCAGCCTCACCTCGAATCTCTATATATGTACACGGATCATAAAATCTTATTATTTTTTTTATATTTGATATTGCACCAGAATTATTACATAACAGTACATAAATCAAATTAACGATATTATTATTTTAGTATATACATCATTGTTCTATTTTATTGTCGATATTGACATAAAACAAATTATTGTGATATATATATGTATGAAAAATGTCATTTTATTTAATTGAGCCCGGCTCAACTCAAAGATAAAAATGGATATTATATGTTCAATTAGGATCTACTTTCATTAGAGGATTGAGTATAGAATTAAGTTAGATAACACTAATAAATATACATATTATTTAGTGATCAATTGGTGTCCGACTCAATTACACACAAATATATCCATTAGTTTTAGGATTAAAAATGAATTTAAATACCATTAATTTTTAATTTGAACAATTTGTTCAAGTGAAAATCAATGTTTTAATAATCTCTTTTCAAATAAAAATTTACATTCAAATACTCTTAATACATTAAAAAAATATATTAAATTATTAATTCATATTTTCTAACTTAAATCTCAATTCAAATGGTGGTTCAATCAATTAATAATTCGAAGAATAATTTAAATTTATAATCTAAATGTAAAATTTTAATCTTTTTAATTCAAATCAAAATAATTTAATTTTTTTTATTCAAATCACAAACCAAACGACCCCTTATTCATAAAAATGGCTTACTTTTTAGTATGCAAATCCGGCGGTTATAACCGACCGGATTTTGCATACCGATTATTCACCGGAATTAACCGGTGCCAATTACCGGTGAAAATCCGGTTATTCACCGAAAATTGGCACCGTTTAATGCCGGTGAGTTAACCGGTTATTACTCGGATTTTCACCAATAGTTTTTGTTTTTGTTTTTGTTTTTAAATTTTTTATAACGGGTTTACGAAATTAATAATTTTAGTTTTATTTTATATAAATTAATAATTTTATAATTTAATTTAGTTTTATTTTATAAGTTTTAATTTTGTTTTATAAGTTTTATTTGTTTTAATTATTTAATTTAGGGATTTTAAGTTATAATTTTTAAATTTATTTTGTTTGAATTTAAGTTTTAACTTTTAAGGTTTATGATGAAGTGTTATAAATTATAATGACAATTGATAACAAAATCATATTGATAAAGAATAAGTAAATAAATTTGTTTACCTTATTTTGTTAATAATAATTATAAAAAATTAATACTAAATTATCTTAATAAATAATTAATGAAATAATATGATAAAATAAAATTTGTTTACATATGATAAGAAAATAAAAATAAAAAGACCGAAACCAAAGTCGACAATCGGAGGGGGACGTTTGGGTGGGCCGGGGCCGTGCGACGTCACTGGAGCGTCCACTCTTAAAGCTGTTTAGCTAGCTCGGCGTTTGCTTGTTCGACGGTGTTTTGCATGCACATCTGAGCTAGTTCCTATTCTTTTATCAATGTTAGAATCTCCACCATCTTTGGCGTTAATCAGCTTCGATGAGGATCTAAAATATTGCCGGCCATGCTAAATGCAGATTCTGAAGACACTCGACGTTCCAATCCTTATCAATATAGTGACAAAAAACGCCGATGTAGTCGTGCGACGCCCCACTCGACCATATATCGCTCGTCAATGCCACCAGTTGGTCTGTCTCGACAAAGCCCCCGATCAACTCCGTCCTTTTCCAGTCATACCACTTGACCAAGTCCGCTCGAGTAGTCGTTCTACTCAGGCGCTGATAGTCGGCATAGAATGATTTTCGTATAAGCTCCTCCCAATGTGGATTGTCAGCGAAGTTAAGATCCAAGCCTTTCATTGTGATGAATCGAGCAAGTGCTTCTTTGTGCGCTTGGTCGTCGTATGCCAAACTTGTCGACGGACTGGCTCCAATTTCTTCCCTCAACTCTTACAGATGGCCCACACCTTGATGCTGCCATCTACTTGTCGTTCTTGAGTTCGCGTCATACTGCGCCATACCTCAAACTTTCGTCTCTTCGATCGCATAGCTTGGACGTTGACGTCTTCGTCGACGTCGTCATTGCCCCCATCATCTTTATCGTCTAGTACGGCTGATGGCAGAGCTGGCGGTGGCCATAACTGTACAGTCGGGACAGTTGACGGACCTGTGTGGGCCGGCACTTGGAAAGTAAAAGGCATTGTCGCCGGCCTAAATTGCAGTCTCCGGCCCACAAACTGCTCAAATGTCGGCATCTGATAGTAATCGTCGGAAGAGGACGATGTGACGAGCTACTTGACTGTCCCGCACGTCGGCCCAGCTGCAGATTAGTAGATGGAGCATACAATCTCTGCTCGGCACGGTCCAAGGCGCTATCAGTGAAGGTGGTCAACGGCCTTGGTGGGCCACCAAATAAAAAATTGCTCTGCTATTGCATCGCCTCCATCCATGGATCGTGCTCTTGTGTTTGACTTATGTGTGTGCCCTGAGTTTCAACGTTACTGTAAGCGGCCTACGAGTCTTGGTATGCATACGCCATGTCGATAAATTTCTACCAAACAAAAGAAAAAAGTGTGTTACTATTTAATTAAATAAATAAATGAACAACTATTGATTTTATTAAATTTATGTACATAAAATTTAAGTTATAATGCTATAAATTTTATAACAAATGTAACTAACAATTTAAGTAACAATTGAACTAACATTGTTATAAGTTTGACTAATATTAAATTTATCAAAGTAAAAAGTAATAATTTGACTAACAATTTAACCAAGGCTTTCACAAATATTTCAAATAATGATCTTAACTAACAATATAACTAATTTAATAAATTATAACGTTAATTACCTTAACTAATACTAAATTAACAATTAATAATTTAACTAGAATGAAATAAATAAAATAACAAATTAACAACTACTTAAATAATAACTACTAATATAACTGTAATGAAATAAATAAAATAACAAGTTAACAACTACTTAAATAATAACTGCTAATAATAAATAAAATAACAAGTTAACAACTAGTTAAATAAAATTAGTAATTTAACTATAATGAAAAAAATAAAATAACAAGAACTTAAATAACAACTACTAATTTAAGTATAATAAAACAAATAAAATAACAAATACTACATTAATAAATACTAATTTAACTAAACAAATAAATCAAGTAACAACTAATAAAATAACAACTACTAATTTTACTAAACAAATAAATAAAATAAAAAGTAGTAAATTTAAAAAAAGAAAAAATTTAACTAATCATAAAACTATATTTCACTAAATATTATATTATGAAAATAAACTAAGAAAATATGGTAGTAAAATAACAAAACTTACATGCGGCAAAATATATAACTAATTATAAAACTAATTTAGTTATTAGTTATTAATAAGTAGTAACACTTAAATTTAGAAAATCCAGCAAAACTTACATATGGCAGAATAGGAAGACGGCACAATCAAAGATGTAAAACAAAGCTGAGGAATGAAAATTAAGTTGAAGATTGACGAATGTTTTGCCGAAGATTGATTTGTTTGCCGAAAATTATTTTGTTTGATGAAAATTGATTTGTTTGCTTTGTTTTGCTGAAGATTGTTTTGCACAAGATTGATTTCTTTGCCGAAGATTGAAGTTTTATAGCAAAAAACTAACATTTTTTTAATCCTATATTGCATAATCACGGGCACTGCCACCCACTCCGCACTGCCACCAGCCAGTAGCCACTCACGCACGACAAGGCCTTTCACTGTGCGCACTGCACCTCTACACGACAAGCCCTCTCGTGACCAAACAGCCTCAGCCCAACCGTGACTAAAAATGTTGTGTACAGTGTCGATGAAAATTCGGTGAAAGTTCGGTTATTTAAAAAAAAAGATAAAAATTTGGTTAATATTCAGTTTCAACCGCCGGTTAAAAATCGGGCATTAACCGGATTTTCACCGGTTGTTTTCGGTGGTAAAAAATTCTAGTCGGTTAACCGTTTTAAATTTGCATGCCTAGTTACTTTTATATGAGCCTCAAATCGGACTTAATTGGAGCAGAATAACATTGTTTATATATATATATATATTTTTTTTCCTGGAAATATCGTTTATACTTTGGTTTGCCACCTAAGAACTCGTGTGTGCTTACGTCACCATGATATCCCGACATTATCCACCTCATTGGGGGTCCAGTTTATGTCCTATCTAATCTCTCTCTCTCTCTCTCTCTCTCTCTCTTATATATGAAGTCTAATAATAAGTAGTAACAAGTGGTATAATTCTATTTTTGTTTTTGGATGGGAAAAAACGAATTAAGATTTCATTTTCGTATGGTTCAGGAAATCAAAGGATGCAATCATGATCGACAAGCAACTTTGAATAACCACTACTGATCTATAGACTCTAGTGTGTATATATATATATATATATATATATATATATATCAAGGAAAAGATATTGAGAGATCAGTTTTGAATTCGTATTGTCCTGTTTCATGATTATGTCTCTCTATATATAATATATAGAATAATATTTTTCACAAAAAGCTTCTGTTTCAAGTATCTTGTACAATTATAAGTTAGAAAAGACCTTTTAATTGAACCAAAAAAAAAAAAAAAAAACAGATTTTCCAAACACACTATATAGTATGGGTGAAGTAGGCAAATACCCAGAATTTATATAACAATAACAATAAATATCCAAACTTTTAAAGTAATTGAGTTTCTAGTCAGCTTGTGAATTACTTGCACATACTTTTAGTAACAAAATGAATTACCACCACTTATCACTATGTAATTAATTACATCATTTGGGTAATTGGTTATATTTTTCAAAAAATTGGGTAATAACTTACATTAAGTTTTAAAAATTGGGCATTCACTATAATTTCTCATATAGTATTTATATGGCTAGTTCCCAATATATACTTTCCAAAAATGCTTCAATATATATGGTACACAACCATCATTTTTCATATCAAAGATTATCTAAAAGTTTAGATCGTTACGTGTGTTTTATATGCATAAATAAAAAAAATTCAATATTGAGAGTTAGCATGTTTGACAAAATCTTTCAATACGGAGGAGGTTGAGGTTATAGGTTTAAATTCTGATGAGTACATTTTCTCTTATATGAAAAATATAAATGTATAATTTCTTAGATTACTCACAAATACTTAAATTTATGGTGTATTTCAATATGTAATTATATATAATTTTTTGAAAAAAAAAATTAAAAGTTCAAAATCATTATGTGTTCATATATATATATAGATCATGTTTTGCTAATTTTTCCTATCATTTTTCTACTATATTCTTTGAGTTACTGTATATGCATGTATATATACATATATACACATACATATATGTATATGGCAGACTTGATTATGAATGAGAGCATATCATTGCCTCATGCGCAAATGATCGTAGTATTCCTGGTTTTTGTCGTCAATAAGGAAATTGAATATTTTATGGACCACGAAAAATAAAATTGTATTACGTACAATAATTCACCATTAATTGAGCATGGAAGATCAAAAAGTCCATATTATTTCTGCCAGCTGCTTCAAGATTGGAATTGATCAAATAAGAGAGAATATGTATGTTATTCATCTGTACTGTGTATATAAATTTATGTAAAACTATAAGGCCTATATACACACAAACGTATATATAAATATAGAGATTATATAATGTTTACTGACTCAATTCAATTTATTTCTTGTATATTGTACTCTTCTACGATAATTGTCAACTAATAGTGACAAATCAAAAGAAGATCTAGCTACTTAATACAATGATACAATGAACCTTGTCCCTCTTATAAGATCATGACAGTACTTTGTTCAGTCATAATAAAACAGTTTTTTTATATACATACATGCATAAATACAATTATATATATATATATATCATTTTTTTGATTCCGAAAATATTGCAGCCACCAAACTTTAAATACTAGTTATCCTAATTTTGGGAACATGATTGCAATTTGCAACATATGGAAAATAATGGTTAAATCAAAGAGTATTAATACTAGTTTGCTTCTACGTATGTATCTACATTAATCCCTTTTTTGTTCGTGTTAAACCATATTAAAAATGTGGGACGCAATATATACCTAGATAGATTAATGTGGATTACTCATGTGGGTGTTTTTTTTTTTTTTTTTTCCCCTTCAAACAGTTCTACATACGATGAAACATTACCCTTGAAGTATAAAACTAGTCTTATCTTTATTAATACTACTGCTGCTTTATTATGAGACAACAGCAATTTTTTATTTTTCTCTTAACCCCACACTAATAAGAAGTGGGGACATGAAAATTTTGTTCTAATAAATATAGATTCGGTAGCTTCCTCCCGAGGTATTAATGGCACAATATTCGGCTGTATCAACCGCCTCAAATCAATATATAACACACACACAAACAAAAAGAAAAACATATGCATGTGAAATATATATTTGATATATAATGTAGTATGTGATCTGAAAAAAAAAATACAAATTAGATCACAATCAGAGTCTGTTAATCGGCTCTAAAGTATCTATGTATCTTTTGTGTTTGGCAAATTGATAGATATAGTGGATGTATATTATATTACTTTTGTGAATTTATTTAAAAAATTGCCTTGTTTTTTAATTTTATTTTTGTATATATATATATATATATAGAAGATATGCACACGAGTATATATAAATGTATGTGATTTGGATTGTTCATTGTTCATTGGTGGACTCTATTTTATTTCAAGTCATGTACATGGACGATTGTGATCGATGGGTTACATTCTAATGAAGGACCACAAAAATGAATCTTCATGATATATAGTCTACTACAATATTATATCAAATTGTAGTATATGTGTTACATATATTATTATACATATTAATATGTAGGTATGTGAAATTATAGTACTCTTAAAAGGGATAGAAACTAGTTGTATTTTCCTGTATAAAGGCCTAGCTTTGTCCTTTTCAAGGGAAGTCTCAATCAACCAACAATAAATAAGCCTTCCTTTTCAAGAGATAATGATCACAAAATGATAGTGAAAGTAAAGCTTTGGGAAACCCCAAATTTTCTTTCCCTTCATCCTTCCCCCAAATGATTAGGTCCTTTGCCTAATGGGTCTCTCATGGCTTTTGCTTTGTCCCCCGTTGAAAAGATTAAAAAGAATATTTCTTGTCTTGAGATAATAATAATTATTATAATAACAATTATAATAACTTGTTTGGCTCACTATAGAGCCCATGACATGCTACCGGTTTGGCATAATTGCGCATTGACAAGTGAAAAAAAAATGACACAAAAAAAAAAAAAAGAAGGGAGAGAATATCATTAATTATGAGGATTATAATTAATAACACTAAACCCCACATCTTTTACTTACACAAACATGGTCTATTATTACATGATCACACACCTATAACTAGAGCAAACACCCCATTTTATTTGGAATTAAATTAAAGAAATCCTCTTACGTAATGCATTTGCTTTGACACCCACAAAGGGGAAAACTAGAAAAGAGAGAGAGCTAGAGAAACAATTTTTATTCATATATGAGATTGATCTATAATATTAATCAATTAATAAATGGTTAATTGAGTTTGGTGGTCTTATGGCTAATATTCCCTCTCCTCACTTTAGCCACAGGTTGTTAATTATAATTTCAGTGGAAAATACCTTGTTAAGGCATAATTGCGCACTGGTTAACTTCAAAATGGGGTTATTAACTTGGTTTTTCCAACTTGTTATTGAGGTGAATAGTGTTGAAAAGATTCTTTGCGGTCCCATTTAGAGTCCATCCATGCATCTAATCCACTAACAATCAAGTCAAAAGTTGCAATTAGAGTGCCTTGAGAACTAAAACCTTCCATGTCTAATCACAAAGGGCTAAGGAGATAACCCTAATTAAAGTTTCATGTCTCCAATTGATAACCCCTCCAAAAGAAAAAATTAAATTAAATTTAAATTAAAATGAGAATTAAATAATGATTTGACACCAATACAAACACTAATTAATTAACATCTTTAGTTGTACTATTACTTGGTCCACTTTGTGACTCTACACTAGTACTCTTACAACTCAATTCACCTATTTCAATCATCTTGGCGACAAAAATCCATATACAAACCGACACACACAAAAAGTTGTAATATGTGTGACATGAGTTTTCTTTTCTTTCCCTTTTTTTTTTCGTATTTCAAAAATTGTGATTTTCAAGTTTTTATGCTAAAACGTTGTACGGAACAACTGTTAAAGGCCTAAGCCATGGTCTTTTTGTATGTGCCGACCGAACAATAGCGTCTAAGAGCTTTGTTTTGAAATTTTTCATGATTAAAATGTAAAATCCCACTAAGCACACACAATATTGCTTTAGAAAAAAGATTCTTTGCAGTGGTGATCATTTCTTTCTTACATGATATATAAATAAGTCAAAGATATCCGAATATTTTGTTGCCTGAAAAAATAAAATTAAGCATTGACATAGACCTAATATATCATTGATGTTGGACTTTTATGCATTTTATAAAGTTGTTATATTTACAGCAATATTTTTTTTAAGAAAATTATGTCGATTCCATGTCCTAACTACTAATTATTGCATCCCAAAAACCAAATAATCTATATTACGTGGTTTTCGTTATTCCTACTTTTATTTCCTAAATTAATAATGACTTTGAAATTATCACTAATGAAAAGGGAAAATTTCCAAATTATTAGTTCATGTGTGTGTCATAGCGATGCTATCATAACAACTATGCTAAACTTACAAGGGTAAAAATATTTTTACTTGCAAAACTTATTAGACTTCATCAACTAACTTATATGACGTATTTTAGGTGTCCCAAAACTAAGTGGTGATATCACGTAAGGGTCTATTAGTTGGCATATGATCAAGTTTATTAATTAACTTCCATGTTTCCCTTGTGATCATTTCCATTAATTATTGTACTTTATACAATATAAAAATTCATTTGATAATTTTCTCTAACTATCATGTGTGAAGGGGTGTCACAACAATATTGTCCTTTTGGCCTAAGGTTACGTTTCTAGTTAAGAAGAAAATAGGTTAAGAGAAAATTGGAAACAATGGCCTCTTTCAAATGTAAATTTATTAAATTAACCTCAAGTTTATTCTTTCTCATTTTATTCTTTCTCTCTTCTTAGCGATGCCTTATCTTTACCTCACATTGTCTTTGCAAATCTCCAATACCAAAGATCGGCTTTGAGAAAGGATATTGCTTCCATAAAAATCCTCATGAATAATCACACAAAAATCGCATAGTACGAGATCATCATTGTACTCACATCGATGGTCTCACTCTATTAGAACTCACTACGTTCGATGAACTTTGTTCCATCTTGCTCTGCCCGATCTCACAAGCCTCGTGCTCGTACTTGCGCTAACTCCTTTTTGGTGAAGATTTCTTCTTTTTCACCGTTTCTCATTTGCCTCATTTGTCTCAGCCACTTCTTTTCCGCCTCCTCTTCTTTCTTCACTGTTATTTTTTTTTTCCTATTGCATCTCATTTGTCGCTTGAATTGGTTAGATATGATTTTTTTAAGGGAAAATTGTATTTCAAATTAAAGAATTACACATACTATTTTAGACTCGACAAACCCAATACATATAGATAATTAATCATGACTATAGATCGATTCCACTAGTAATTTCAAAGAAATGCTTTGGGATGAAGCGTGAATATAGATTCTCTAGCCCGTATTTCTATCCTTTTTTCTAGCTCTCTTAATGATATTATGACAACTCATCAATTTATTTTTTTAAAAAAGTTATATAAGTATTAAATACGCAAATAGATTTTAAAAAAATTATATCTCATCATGATGTTATTGCACGGACCGAAAAATAAAAATAAAAAAAGAGTGTCAGAGGTCTGGGTTGATAAAACGTTCACCAAGCCCTAAAAATAAGTGCCTCGAAAATAGAAAGACAACGATATGTGATTATAATCGAACACACATATAGCTCAGCTGAACGATATTCTTCCCTTTGGGTTTTCTTCAAAAGTTTTTAATGAAGTTTAACTGCACAATGCTCTTACAAGGGAAAATCTAGGCTTGAACTTCTTGAAGGTATCTTTGGAGGTCTTTCTTAGTTGATTATGTCTCTGTTAGTATTTTCCAATTTTGAATTGGGTTGATTATTATTTTTTATTTGCTTTCTAGATTTTACTTTGTATTTTCCCTCTCATCTTAATAGAATTGAGAGCCGTCATATATCACTTCTTGAAGGAGGACCAACATAATTTAGGAACTTAGACATATGCCGATTTGTTGAAATACATTTTTATCCTATTGCGCTTTCTGTATATATATAAAGAACACAGATATAGCACTTTCGGGCAGACCTCTACTAATTCTTCTTTGCCAAAAGCGCAATTTTTTTTGTTAGATAATTGAATGTGTTACACTGTTACTAATAGTTTTTTTTTTTTTTCCCCTTTGGGCCTGTGATAAACTAGGCCTTTTCACTTGTTTCAACTAACTTCTGGTTTGGCAATGGTTTGAGGCTTTTCATAATCGAATTGCACCAAAACAAATATATGATAGGCATATGAAAGGCACACGCAATGAAAGAATAATAGATGATAGGCATAAAGCTTAGAGGTGTGAAGTGGGTCGATCAAATAGATGATAGGCATATGAAAGTATAAAACTTGTCCATAGTAACTCGGAGTCGGACTAGGCAAACTCATATAGTAAAATCTCCACAAATTAATACACGATAAATTAAGAGAGAATTGCAAAATAAGATCATTCTAATTTTTAAATACCACTTAATAATATATATTTTAAGTGGTGTGTTTATTTTGTTTATACTCTATATTTATAGTGTAAAATTAGGGGCATAAAGTAAAAATGCAACATAAAAAGGGACAGATTTTTAATGCGCCAAAAGAAAAATCCTCTATCAAACCTTGATTAAATATATTTTTTATCAGTCCTAATTCGGACCCGACATGCTAAATTAATAATTTATTAAATTTATAAGATAATACATTATTAAGAAAACCCTTAGACCCCTTAATATATAAATAAATAATTTCTTAGTATATACTAATTTCTAGCATTGTTTAGAATATTCTATAAAATATTTATCTAGTATTAATAGTTCTTTTTTAAATTAATCTCGATGTGAATTTACTTACTTAATAGATACATGAAACTAGAATAATGGTTTGTAAAACGATGTTTAACATGACATGTATTTGTATAAATAAAAAATATATATATCTCTTGATAAATTAATAATTTATTAATCTATTGATAAGTTAATATTTTATTAATCAATCAATAAAGTAATATTTTATTAATTTATCGATAAATTAATAAATAAGAGAAATCATAGTGAATATCAAGTTTTTAACACCTAATTTCAATTATAGTGAATATCAAGTTTTTAACACCTAATTTCAATTAATGCTCAATCTTTTGAAAAATATAACAAAATACTAAAGTGATCATTTACTTACATAGTGGTAGCTGGTAGTAATTAACTTAGTTACTAAAGGCATGTGCAAGTAATTAACAAATTGACTAGTTACTCAATTACTTAAAAATTTGAGTATTTTATTTTTATTTTTGTATAAAGTTTGAGAATTTCTCTACTTCACTCAATTAATAATTTTATAAACTAATAATTTTTTTCGTCTCAAAGTTATTAATTTATAGGGATTACGGTGTTTAGTGCATGTGTATGGTGTTGATACAGAAATTCGTACCAACTAACACGTGCAAAAGTACGTGAGAATAAAAAAAATAAACGACAGAAATAATCGAGAGAAAAAATATGTTTTGGAGCGAAATTAACATCCTTTTTATTATTTGATCGTTATCAGCTATTTATAGCTATACAGGATCACGTAATTAATATACGCATTTATCTATTTTTGGAAGCTTGACGTCGGAAATTAATGATTATCGAAACGAGCGTATTAAGAGAATCCAAGCAACAGCCTATCGCCCGCAACAATCGGGCGACCACTATTCGCCCACAACTAGCCGGGCGACCACCGCTCGCCCACAACGAGAGTCAGGCGACCACTTGTCGCCCACAACCAATCGGGCGATCACCGTCCGCCCACAGCATGAGTCGGGCGACCACCTGTCGCCCACAACAGGTCGGGCAACCGCCTGCTGCCCACCAAACAAGCTGGGCGACCACCTGTCGCCCACGATGGGTCGGACGACTATCTCTCACCCACAGCACGTCGGGCGGCCTCTCATCGCTCATTTGCGTATGGGCTCGGTTAGTGGGTCGGCCCACCTTGAGTCCGCGGATTCTAGCGTCGTTTGGGCCTTCGCGCTTTATGCCAAATCATGGCCCAACATATGGTAAGAAGTAAAAGTGCAAAACAATATGGTAGAAATCAAAAGGGTATTTTTTAAATTCTCTTGTATAAATCTAATTGTACTAAAAACTACGCAATTTTCCTAATTTTATCTTATATAAAAACTTGTATAGAAGAAATTTAGGACTAGAAGTTGGGCTTGACCCTTCAAATGGTCAAATTAGGCCGAAATAAATTTAATGTAATTATAGAAGAGAAAAAGGATAATTGTAGTGACACACTGTTGATTTTTATTCTATATCTGTAGTGTGAGAATAAGGATAAAAATTATGAGTGCAACACGAAAAGATATAAATTATTAATGTGTCTATGCCCGAAAAGAAATACACATATATACAATTTAAAAAAGAATAATACATATATCATAATAATAACAATATATTTACATTTATATACATGGCATAAAACGTGTCATATTGAGGGCACTAATAGGTTTTCATATTTATATTAGTCAAGGGCTTTTTTATTTTATTTTTTATTATCGTTCAAGAATAAGGATAAAAACAAAGCTGGGCCAGAAATACTTCTCTCTTCTTTCATCCATGGCATGAAGCCCATTTCTCAAAAGGGCTTGATGAGCAGACCACAGTCCAAAACTACAATGGCTTTGTTTCCAAAATTCCTTGTTGGAGTGACGATTTGATCCAATGCTACTTTTAAAAAAGAAGTTTTTACACAGTAGGTCAATATATGGCCCTATATTACACAAATGTTTAGCTTTTATAAGTATTATTATATCTATTCAGTTTGCTTAGTTGGCTATTTTTTGGTGACATCTTTACCCCTTAAATCTGGGTCTACCCGGTTATATTCTAAATGCCGTTTTAAAAAATTTTAAATTTGCATTTAGTTACAAAAACTATACGTTTATAGGCTATACATATATAGTGTTTATATATACCTAATTATTGTTTATTATACATATATAGTTGTTTGCGATTTTATATAGCATCATCTTTTTAGTTTTCAGCTTTTCTTGAGAATAGAAATATCTTCCATTAAAATAATTGGTTAATTCAAGATATACTTAATAAATTATTAGATTCTCAAATTTCATAATATATTAATTATTAAAATATCAAAAATTTAATAAAATTCTACATTATTGGGGATTATGTTTTTACACCAAAAATTAATATACTTGATTTTTATATTGCACCTTACTAATTATTTAAGTATCACAATATATCAAATATTTAAATATTTTTATTTTTTTTAATTCCCATAATTAAGAATTTCTGTTACCGTATTTTGAATGCTGCTTATATTCAGGTTTGACCAATGCTAAATAGGTGGAGTTTATATTTCATTGTTGACTAATTGTTTTACGTTTTTCTCACCCCATACTTAACTTATTTTTTATTTGATTCTAATTTTAGAATCTTTTTACAGTTGTTTTAATGTCAGTTTTTATCTTAAAATTTATTATAAAGATATTAAACATTAAATTCAAATTCAAATATAATTTGTTGGCAGTCATATTATTCAGAAGTTTTTCAAACTTTTGTTTGTGTTGATTAATTAGCTTTGTGGCAAAAAAATTGTTGTTCTATCCGTTTGACTGCCAAAAAAAAAAGATTAGAAATATTTAGCTAACTGATGGATGTAGAGAAGTTCATTCCATCTTCATATCGTATGTAGACTTTTGACATATGTACAATGATACTCAAATCCAAATATCATATTCAAAAAATCACATGCAAAGCAGCACAGGTGCTTAAGTAATCACATTTCCAAAAGCATGAGAGAAATATGATACTCAATTTTCAATTTCATATTCCAAAAGCATGAGAGGTGCTCAAGTAATTACATTTCCAAAAGCATGAGAGGTGTACAAATATTCAAACTCAAATGTTCAAACACTCAAATCCAAATATCATATTACTAATATCATTTTCCAAAATCATTTAGATGTACAAAACGAAAATATTTCAAATTAAGTGACGTGATACTCAAATCCGAATATCATATTCCAAAAGCATCACACAAATAAGCTGAGGTGTTCAAATAATCACATACAAAACAGAAGAGATGCTCAATAATCAAATTTCAAAAGCATGAGAGGTGTACAAATATTCATACCCAAATGTTCAAACACTCAAACCCAAATATCATATTACTAATATCATTTTTTAAAATCATTTAGATATCATTAGAAACGAAAATATTTCAAATTAAGTAACAAGATACTCAAATCCTGATATCATACTCCAAAAACCAAACTTAAATCAGCAGAGGTTTCCAAATAATCTCATTCCTAAAGTATTAAAGGTGTACAAATATTCATTCCTAAATATCATATATCAAACATTACATTCCAAATTCAGATATCATATTCATAATATAGATATCCAAAAAAGCAGCATGGTTGATCAAATTCTCAAACCTAAATATCATATTCATAATTTAATATACAAAAAAGCAGCAAGGTTGTTCAAAACCTCAAACTCATATATCATATTCCTAATATTATATTCGAAAACTAAAGAAATGGTATAATCATAAAAAATAAAAATAAAAACACCACACTTAAATCAGCAGAGGTTTCCAAATAATCTCATTTCTAATGCATTAAAGGTGTTCAAATATTCATTCCCAAATATCATATACCAAACATCACTTTCCAAACTTAGATATCATATTCATAATATAAATATCCAAAAAAACAACAAGGGCATTCAAATTCTCAAACCCAGATATCATATTCATAATTTTATATACAAAAAATCAGCAGCGTTGTTCTGATTCTCAAATCCAGATATCATATTCCTAATATCATATTCAAAAACTAAAAAAAAAAAGTATAATCATAAAAAAAAATCTATTAAAATATCTTATATTCTTGCTAATCTCGATTCTCTCGTCGTTAATAGCCTAGTCGATCTCGTGCGTTTACGGGTTAAGGTTGGATTCTCACCATCGTTTTGGGCTCCGATTGATTGAACCTACCTCAATCACTTAACCGGCGCACCACTCCCCGATCGCGGAGTTATCATGGTCCGAGTCATTGTGTGGTCGTCGCTGTTGATTCTCGATACTCTGAATCGCGGAGTTGAAGCTCGCTGTCTATTCAACAATTGTAACAAAAATTTGGGGCTGATTTTTTAGGATTACAACGCTATTTTTCACAGGTTTAAGGCGTATTATTTTGGGTTTTTTAATGGTGAGAGGAGAGAGACGGAAAGATATAGAAGAGTGTGAGGAGTAGGGAGCGAAGAAGCAACGGATTTTATGGCAAATTTTTCTTGCTAGATTTCGCCAGTGAGAGAGGAAAAATGGGTTGAAAACCCCTAAATTTGATTTTTGAATTTTTTTTTGTATTGTAATTAATGCCCACAAAAATAGGCTTCATGTGCTCGGGTCGCTTACCATCCGTGAAATCGGATCCACAATCCGGATGTTTAATAAGAAGGGTACAATAGTATTAAAAATAGGGTATTTGAATAGATTTAAGATATGTTGTAAATGGTGAATATATCTGTAATATCGGGTCATATTATGACTAGATATGTAAATGACCCTTTAAAAAAGTTACAATTCCTGCACAATTGTTAAATAATTATTTTTCTTTTCTTTCATCTTTTTTATTTATAAAAAAAATAATTTGCTCAAATTCGTTATTAAAAAAAAAACATGTACTATAACATTTTATTAATCTATGTCTATTTTTATATTGTATTTATAATTTTTAACATATTATTAATTTATGTCTCTTTTTGTATTGCATTTATAATTTTTATACATATTTTTAGACTATCAATAGAGACTAGAAATTAAGGGAGCTTGAGGCGTAAATTACGTAGTCCCTCATTTAAGTTAATTATGTAATTATCGCACAGTAAGAAAATTCAATCAATTCTAAATCCAAACTCAATTCAACTATACAATCTTCCAATTTGAATAAATGCCAATATTTTGAAAAATGTAATAAATATCCAAATGATTCAATTACTTATCAAGTGGTTGTTATTGGTAATTGATTTAATAACAAAAAAATATGTGCAAATAATTAATAAATTGACTAGTTACTCAATTATTTCAGAAATTTGGGTTTTTTTATAAGACCAGTTAGATAAATAGTCAATTTAAAAGATATGTTTTTAAAATATAGTCACACCTTCATAAAATTTAAAAAATAACCATTAAAACTTTATTACTAAGAAATTTCTTATCATAAAAAAAATTAAACATAAAATTTATTATGAATGACTTTTTTAAAAAAAATTTAAAGCGTTGATTATTTTTTAAAATAATTTTCTAAAAAATAACTGTTTTCATATTTTTGTTATTGTTGTATAATTTTTGAGTGTTTCGCTATTGCACCCTATAATAAAAGGAAATTCTCATGTTTTTTTTTTATATATTTTTATTAACAATCTTGGAATAGTTAGATCTATTTTTTTAGTTGCCAATTCTGTAATGGGAAACGAAATAAAAACAGATCAGTGGGAAACAAACTATGAAATGCTATTAGGTGACAATGAGGGTGCACAGAAATTAGTGTGCTAATTACCACACTTAATATATTATTAAAAAAATCATAAAACAAAATAAAAACAGAAATACAAAAGGAAGAAATTAAGCTCCTTCGACGACGATCGTCTCCGCCTCGCCCTTGACGCTGCCAACCTCTTCGCTTCTACAACCACGCCGGCAATTCTCTTCAATGTTGCATCGTCTTTATCGGGTTCAAACACTTTGTCAATTTCAAAGAAAAATTGTTTGTTTTTTTTTTTATCCATTATTTTTTTTTTCAGATCTGTGAAAACGTCTTAGAATTTGTCGTCACCTTCATCGAGAACAAACAAGCACTCAATCATCAAGAACTTCTCCACCACCAGAGGCTTGTTAAGCTTTTCCTCTCAACCTTCGTGGACCCTCGTTGGAATTGGATTAAGGGTATTATATGGGTTTTGGGCTGTGTGTTTGAAAATTAGGATTGTAGTTGGTGCTGAGATTTGAAAATTTAGGTTGTGAGAGAAAACCCACAAAAGGAAAAAGATCAGTGAATCTGATAAAAATTAATATTATAAAGCAAAGGAATTAGTGATATGAAATAATCGTGTGCAGAGCAAGGAAGAAGAAAAAGGGAGAAGGCTAAGCTAAGAAAGATTCAAAAAAAAAAAAAAAAAGTTCAGTCAAAATTTTTTTTTATATAAAAAATCAGATACACTCAGTACCAAGTTAAAAACTTGCGCTTTTATCATCATGTACCCTTTATTTTTAAATCAATGATTGGCATATATATTTCCCACCGGTCTGTTTTTTTATCCTTTCCCAACACAGAAGTACCCTTTTTAGTAAGCTCTACGTCTCAGAAATATAAATCTTGTTCCCCACTAAAAAAAAAAAAAAACCAGATAATAAGGGATTTTGTAAATTGTATTCCTAATAATAATAAACGTATAAAATCCAAATCAGATTGTAAATTGTAATTGTAAAACACCTCTCAACAAAACGCAAAAATCTCCATTGTTTGCAAAAAAAAAAAAAACAAAACAAAACGCAAAAATCTCCATTAGCAAAGTGACACGCACACCCAAACCCAAACCCAAACCCAGAGCCAGAGCCAGAGCCAGAGCCAGAGCCGGAGCCATGGACGAGTCTCACGGCGGCGTGTCGCTGCCGTCGGGGCCGGACGCGACGAAGCGGCGGGTGAGCTACTTCTACGAGCCGGCGATCGGCGACTACTACTACGGTCAAGGGCACCCGATGAAGCCCCACCGGATCAGGATGGCCCACAACCTGATCGTCCACTACGGCCTCCACCGCCGCATGGAGATCAGCCGCCCCTTCTCCGCCTCCCCCGCCGACGTCCGCCGCTTCCACTCCGACGACTACGTCGACTTCCTCGCCTCCGTCGCCCCCGACACCGCCGCCGCTGACCCCAACTTCGCGCGCCACCTCAAGCGCTTCAACGTCGGCGAGGACTGCCCCGTCTTCGACGGCCTCTTCGGCTTCTGCCAGTCCTCCGCCGGCGGCTCCATCGGCGCCGCCGTCAAGCTCAACCGTGCCGACGCCGACATCGCCATCAACTGGGCCGGTGGCCTCCACCACGCCAAGAAGTCCGAGGCCTCCGGCTTCTGCTACGTCAACGACATCGTTTTGGGCATTCTCGAGCTCCTCAAGGTTCACAGGGTAATGTGATTCATCAACATCTTCACTCGATAATTGTGGCTTCAGAAGAATTAAAATTTGGGTTTTTAGGGTTTTGAGTTGTTCAAGGTCCTCTGATTGGTGTTGTGTTTGTCTTGCTAGGTTAAAGAGTGTGAATTTGGGGATTTGATTTTCAAAAGGAATGCAATGTGTTTTCTTTTTGTTGTTGTTGTTGTTGTTGTTGTTTTCTATTGTATTAGAGTTTAGACCAAGTGGCAATTTCTCGAATTAGGATAGTATTTGTTGAGTGTTCTAAGGTTAGTGAGTCCTTTCTTTGTGGGATGTTTGTGTTTGGTTAAGTTTGTACTATTGAGTTTGAGCTATGGAATTTTACTCTCTGGGTTTGGTTTCTTGGAGACTTGGACTATTCTGTTGTGGTTCGGTGTTTGGAAACTTTGCTTGATTGATTATTTTGTTGTGTCTGGTCTGCGCAGCGTGTGCTTTATGTGGACATTGATGTCCACCACGGGGATGGTGTCGAGGAGGCATTTTACACTACTGATAGAGTGATGACCGTGTCCTTCCATAAATTTGGGGATTTCTTTCCTGGGACCGGGCACATCAGGGACGTCGGTGTGGGGCCTGGGAAGAACTATGCCATGAATGTCCCGCTAAATGATGGATTGGATGATGAGACTTTCCGTGGTTTATTTCGGCCTATTATGAAGAAAGTAATGGAGGTTTATCAGCCGGACGCAGTTGTTCTTCAATGCGGAGCGGACTCTTTATCTGGTGATCGGTTGGGTTGCTTCAATTTATCTGTAAGGGGTCATGCCGATTGCCTTCGTTTCCTGAGATCGTTTAATGTTCCTCTGATGATCTTGGGTGGAGGAGGGTATACAATAAGGAATGTTGCCCGTTGCTGGTGCTACGAGGTTTCCCTCAACCCTGACTATTTCTAAGCATTCGATTTTATAGCTCTGGATAATACTGAATAGTTTTCTTTTAGGCAATTATATTTGAGTTATTATATAAAAGTTGCATTTTTTACTTGTTGACAGACGGCAGTTGCAGTTGGAGTGGAACCAGATAATAAGTTGCCATACAACGAGTATTTCGAGTATTTTGGCCCAGACTACACCCTACATGTTGAGCCTTGCAACATGGAGAATTTGAATGCCCCCAAAGATGTGGACAAGATAAGGTGATATTGGGTGTTACATCTTCATCTTCCATCTTAACCTTATTTCATAAATAAGCTATGTGGATAAGCTTGTGTCTTGGATCAATATTGCTAGTCTCTGAGTAGTTATTAGATGCTTATTGAATGTGGTAAATTAGCCATCCTGAGTATATCTGGTTCTTGTCCTAATTCAGGATAGGCAGGTTAAAACTTGTACTCTGTACTCAGTGCTGTATATATGTAGTAAAGATCTTACAAAATTAGATGGTACATTAGCATATAAGGTGCTGCTTAACTGGTACTGGTTTTCCATCTTTTACTTGAATTCTGATTATCTTGTACGTCTATATGTATACTCTCTTTAGTTTCTTGAATCTTCAAGTTTTGTTTTTGCAGATTTCCCATGTGGAAATTTTCACCTTATGTTGTCATATTGATTTAGTTTTCCATCTCATATAGATGCTACGCATAGTTTTCCTCTTTCCCTTCCTTCCCTTTCTAGTGGATGCTTGTAGCCTTTGACATAATGGTGTGGCTTTCCATACTCACTAGTTTATCTACAGCATTTAAATCATGTTGGGTTGAACGCCTGTTACCTGACTTTTCTAGAATTGATTGATTGAAATGTACGTGTTCCTTTACAACTATCTATATTGCAACACCTTATTATTTATTTATATTCAGGGGTATACTGCTGGAGCAACTTTCTAGATTACCACACGCCCCGAGTGTGCCTTTTCAGATGACACCCGCCACTGCTGAAGTTCCAGAAGAGGTCAATATTTGGTGGCGCTGATTCAATTATTTTCCTAGATAATTATCTCTTCACCTTTCTGTCTCTCTGCCTTACACTGCCTGAGTTTTTTTTTTTTTTTTGGGTGCAGGAGGAGGAGGATATGGATACAAGACCAAAACAGCGTATTTGGAGCGGTGAGCATTACGATTCTGACCCTGAAGAAGATGAGAAGCCTCGGATGAGAACCTTTGAAATAGATGCTTCTGTTGTCCTTAAAATTGAGATAAAGTAAGAATTGTATGCTTCATTAACATTACGTCTAGAAAGAGAAATGCTAAATGACCAAATTTTTGTTAGAAAACCTTGGCCAGAATGATGTGGTAGTTGTTTATTAGATAAAATAAGAATAAGTGCATTGATAATTATGTGATCTTCAATAAAGTGAACACACATCATCCTTGCCATTTTTTGCGGCCAAAATTTCTGGTTGTGTAAAATTTCTCTGCCTAGATATGTTCTTGTTGCTCCAATAGTATGCAGGATTAGCATGCTTCCTTTAGGAAAGCCGCTGAAATTCATGACTTGACTCTTCAGATAGTTGACTGAATTGATATGGCATATTTTCAGAATTTGGATTCATTTCTGACCTAGACCTGGAATTTTATTTCTCAGCATCGTAAAGATTCATAATACGATTATGATAGAGGATCATTAGTTGTTAGCTTTCCTTCATTGAAAAAAAAAAAAAAAAATTCGCTGTTAGATTCCTCTAGGGTCTCATGTATATCTGTAGGGCTATGAGCAAGCTGCTTTCACTCACTCCATAATCAGCCCTTCAATTCTGAGCTGAGTTTCAATCTCTCGGGTCACCCCCCTGGCTCATGCTTTGTATTTCTTGATATCTCAACATTTGTGTTCAGTGCCTCTAGTTAGAAATTTGAGATTGATGGCATTGGCCTTGAGTCTTGGTTGCCATCCCTAAAGTCATTGGCTCAGAACTTTGCTGTCGATACTCGGGGGATCCTCATTGTCAACCTCGATCCAATTTATCCGTCTCTTGACATGTTTATACTGACTGCAGTGTTGAAACAATTTTGCAAGTGCCCATCTTTTTCTGCGGCAAGTTATGGTACGGGTTTCCAATTTCTTGCCACCTATGTCTTATCTTTTCGTTGTTTGTTGTTGCAGGGAAGTAAGAGAAGAGGTTGCCATTAAAAAAGAAGAAGCGGATGTTAAAAAAGAAGAGGCGGAAGTTAAAGATGAGATGGAAGAATAGAAAACCTTAGCGCACATATTGTTTTGACAGATAGAACTAATTAGTTTTTTAGCTCATAATCACCCCTTTCAGTTGAGAATTCGTCGAGAGAATATCAAGGCTATGTTTTGTATACAAGGGTGTGATTGGGATATTGTGTCCTCAAAACTTTTCATAGCCGTTAGAGTGAAACCGCATTAAAAGAGGTAATTTTAGGTTTGTCATATAGGTGATTCAATTAGTTGTATTTTCTTGCAGATAAATCTGCTCTATCCATCTATATGACACTTGGGAAGTAAAGAATTTTTGGCCTCGGCTTTTGTTTGCGCTTCGCGCATTGTACCATAATTGCTTTTAGTTTTTAATTGCTTTTGTTTGCGCTTCGTGCATTGTACCTTGTGCTGATTAAGTAGTTTTTAATTGCTTTTAGTACAAGTTATTGAACACTCTACCTCTAATCGCAGAGGACAGAAGTAAGGAGTTTGTTTCAGTATAAACTGAAACTGTAATGCCATTGCCCTGTCCTAACTGAGCTATGGTCTTATATGGGATATTTTTGGCCATCACAGGGCAAAAAAATTGAGATACAACGAAAATTGAAAGAAGGCATAGTTTTAGGTAGAGGTGGCAATTCGTGTCTCGTGTCGTGTTCGTGTCGTGTCTTATCGTGTTGACCTTTTTTTGGACCCAGACCCGACCCAACCCATTTAGTAGTATTTACTTATCGTGTCGTGTCGTGTTCGTGTCGTGTCTTGTCGTGTTACCCATTAACGACCCATTAAGACCCATTTAATAATCTTATCTTAATGATAAACATATATTAATGGTATTACAATCCATATACGACTCATTTAAATTTTAAACTCATTTATGACCTAAATTAAAATAAAAAGATAATTCAACACATAGAAACAACAACAAAACTAACACGATTGTATGCCCAATAAAGAAAAAAATAACAAAACCAATCAACAAAATATATAACATGACTAAATCAACAAAATATGTTGTTCTATTTTATAAGAATGAATATAAAATTAAAGAAGATATATATAAATATTAAAAATTATTTATTAATCGTGTCTTAACGTTCTTAATCGTGTCTTCGTGTTCGTGTCGTGTTCACCCATTTAATTATCGTGTTAATCGTGTCGACCCGTTTAAGACCCAGACCCATTAAGGGTGGACCCAGACCCGTTTATTTCGTGTCGTGTTCGTGTCGTGTCTCGTGTCCGGACCCAAATTGCCACCCCTAGTTTTAGGTAAGAGGAAATGCTAAAAATGCTGTATTCTTTCTATTTATTTGTTCAAAATGCTGCGAACGCTCTCCTAGGTTTTTTTTTTAATTAAAAAAAATTTCTAATTTTTTCAATACGTTTAAAAGATATTCCTTTATTGAATGTGAGGAGTGTGTATGTTTACGACGACTTAGTTAATTATCACAAAATAAATAATTAGGTTATCTATACAAATGTTCGTTTTGCTATTGTTTTAAGTTGTACTCCAATGTTTCAAAACTGTCGTTCTTGCCTCCAAAAGTTTTAAAGACTTATAAGTATGCTCCATCCGTCACAATCTGTAAAAAAAATAAAAAATTGAATTAATAACGTAACAATAATCTGTTAGCACATGTATAACTTTTTAAATATCAAACGTCTTAAAATTAAGAAAATTATAATAATTATAGATATAAATATTTTCACAAACATTCTTTTATGTTGTCTTTTTTTTTCCCCTCAAAATGCACTCCGATTTTTTAAAACTTTGTATTCATATCCTTTGATTTTATCTATTTTTTAAAAAAATTGAAGTGGGAGGGGTAAACTTATAATGTTTTCAAACATCAAGGGGTACGAGTGTTAATTTTGAAACATCAAGGTGCAGCTTGCAAAGATATCATAACATTGGGGGGTGTCACTTAAGCATTTTGTTACATTTGTTTAAAAATTAAATATTTTTTATAATTTAAGTGTTAAAAATTGGGATCAGTTAGGCAAATAGTCATTTTGAACAGTGCATTTTAAAAAAATAACAACAGTTTCAAAAAATTTAAAAACTAACCATAGCACAAGTAAAAAATTTCTAATAATAACAAAATTAAATATAAAAATTACTATAAAATTTTTTTTGACATGTGTAATTTTTTTTAAAAAGGTTAGTTTTTAAATTTTTAAAACTGTGATTATTTTTTTAAAAGTGACTATTGTTATATATAAAAACGGTGTCCCATTGAAGGTTATTAAAAGATCCTATAAATTGAGTATTTATTGTAATTTTTCGAATATATTTCCACATTACATTGTAATTATTGTTTACTACAAAAACAAAAAAAATCCTATATTTCATATTTAGCCGC
The DNA here is from genome assembly GCA_018132145.1 of Boehmeria nivea var. tenacissima. Taxonomy (NCBI): domain Eukaryota; kingdom Viridiplantae; phylum Streptophyta; class Magnoliopsida; order Rosales; family Urticaceae; genus Boehmeria; species Boehmeria nivea. The sequence goes on from CM030882.1 coordinate 10,412,363, forward strand.
CAAAATCTTCTTTCCCTAAAAAACAACCAACTCACACCACGCACACAACACACTGACACTGACACAGAAAATGACAGCAGTCGTCCTAACCTCGCACCACTCCCAAACCCTCCACCGCTTCCCTTTCCCACTCCAAACCCCCAAACCCAAACCCAAACCCCGCTCGCTCTCCCTCCTCAACTCCCAAAACGACGCCGTCGACGCCGACGGAGCCATCCCCTGCGACGACGTCACGGTGATCGCCAAGTTCAAGTCCCGCCACAACCACATCCGCGTCGTCGACGTCTCCCGCCGCGCCGACCACCCCCTCGCCGGCTCCCGCCTCCTCCTCCTCGACTCCCCCGGCAACATCCACAGCATCTCCTTCCCCTCCCGCGTCCTCACCGGCGGGACCTACTTCGACGTCTTCGCCGCCCTCCCCCCGGTCCTCCCCCCCGGCCCCATCGCCCTCCTCGGCCTCGGCGCCGGCTCCGCCGCCCGCGCCGTCCTCCGCCTCCACCCGGCCGCGGCCCTCCACGCCTGGGAGATCGACCCGGCCGTGATCGCCGTCGCCAGGGAGTACTTCGGCCTCGCCCGGCTCGAGAGGGACTTCCGCGGGAGGCTCTTCGTCCACGTCGGCGACGCGCTGAGGGCCGGCGCGAGGGGCGGGTTCGCCGGGATGCTGGTGGACCTGTTCAGCAGGGGGAGCGTGGTGCCGGAGCTGCAGGAGGCGGGGACGTGGCGGAGGCTCAGGAGGTGTTTGAGGAAAGGCGGGAGAGTGATGGTCAACGTCGGGGGGAGCTGCGTCGAGGCGGAGGAGGCCGGGAGGGACGGGAGGGTCGTGATGGAGGAGACTCTGGATGCGATGAGCCGGGTTTTCGGGGATGAGCTCTTCGTGTTGAGGCTTGGCAATGGGAGGGATGATAGCTCGGTGGCGCTCACGGGGGAGCTGCCGGATCCCAAGGAGTGGAGGAGGAGGCTTCCGAGGAAGTTGGCGGGCTATGCCGATATGTGGTTGCCGTTTCGCGGTTAATGGTATGGTTTTTCTGTTGGTTTGAAGGTACTGAGTTAGTCCATTTGAGTTCTGTTAGTGCTGAGTATTGAGAAGTATGGAGATAATTTTGTGGACAAATTTTACGTTTGCCCCCTGAATTTTGGGGTCAGTTTCACTATGCCCCCTAAACTTCAAAACGTTAGATCCGTTCCCCTTGATCTTTGAAATTTCGTAAAAATGCCCCCTCCGTTAAATATTTAACGAAAAATGCCTTAAATTCATGTTTTAAGGTGCTTTGAGGTTAAAAAAATATTAAAATTAATGTTTAATCTTTAAATTATTGTGGGGTAGTTATATTTTAATAATTTTAATAATATTTATATACAAAATTTATAATTAAATTCATATTTATATGCAAAATATCATATTTTAATTTTTTTGAGAGAGAAAAAGTATGAATTTAATTATAAATTTTGCATATAAATATTATTAAAATTATTAAAATATAATTACCACACACTAATTTAAGGATAAAATAATAATTTTAGCCTTTTTACCAACTTTAAAACACCTTAAAATACAAATTTAAGGCATTTTCCGTTAAATATTTGACGGAAGGGGCAAGTTTAAAAAATTTCAAAGATGGAGGGGAACGGATCTAACGTTTTGAAGTTTAGGGGGCATAGTGAAACTGACCCCAAAGTTCAGGGGGCAAACGTAAAATTAATCCTAATTTTGTTCCAAACTAATCGTAGTTGTATTGTATTAGTGAATATAAAATTCGCTGTTTGGAACAACGAATTGAATTATATGAAAAAAAAATACACTTCATACAGAATAATTTACATCACATATTACCCAAAGGAAATAGATAGAGCAAAATAATATTAATCATAATAAATTTTAGTGTTGGACCATATTATCTATTATCTGTTTGATGTCTAAGACTATTGTATCACTCTGTGTATGTATAACAATAAATCGTACAAATTTATATCATATAATACAATACAATATACTACAGTACAATGCACTAGCATTCCGTTGCATTTGTAAATTGAGATTTCTTTAACAATGTGTTTGGTAGGAGGGGGAAGTGGAAGGAGGGAGAGAGATGTGTGGATTTTGGGATGGATTTTGGGAAGGAGTGGATATCACTTAGTTTTAACAAATTTTGGATCACTCTAAAATTGGAGTAATTTTGAGAAAGAGTAGACTAATCTATCAAAACTTAATATAAATTTACTATATTGCTATTGAAGTAGTTAGTTTATTAGCATAATTTTACTCTTTCCTCCCCCTTCTATCTTCATACCAAACAAGATGATGGATTTGTCCACTCCTTTTTCATTAACTAAACAAAATAAAAGGAAAAACCCCTCAATCCTCTCTATTTTCCTCCACTTAGGTAATATATATCCCTCTCCTTCCATTTTTTTCGCCCTCCTACCAAACACAAGCTACCTAAGCCAGTGAACTCTACATATAGCCGTTGGAAAGATTAGTTGGCAAAGACTAAAATGTTGTGTTTGAAGTTGCAACGTACAAAGAGTTGTTTGTTGCACTATTTTGTTGATTTTGGTTGGTACAAAGCAGCAAGTTCTTTTTAATCGCGTGGTGCTTTGCTTGAGCATTGGTCGTTGGCTTCAAAGTAGTCCTTTGTCTATCGATTTGAGTTAAAGAAAGAGACTTGTTTAGTTCAGCTAGTACTCTTTGTTTAGACGTTGAAAAAGAAAAATATTCTGAAAAATCTATAAGTTTGACTTCCAAGTTGGAATATACAAATAGTTCGTATATTGGCAGTCACTATCCTGTGCATGTGAACTAAGTGTTTATCTGAACTGACGTGTAAATTTGGAGTCTTCTGTGTATTAATATATTCCAATTTGTACTAAACATCTAAACTTTGCCCAAATTCTGGTACGGTCTTTGACATTCAGTTCATATATTGACACAGCTTCAAGCGCCTTTGGTTTGCCCATTGATTCATAGCAGTGAACCATTGACTCATTTAATAAAGCCAAATTTTCTTGTGTAGACTTTTTCTTTTGTCTTTCTTGTTTTCTTGTGTGTTTTTTATATACAACTCGCAGGATCAATATTCAGGTAACAGCCCATATCCAGCTGTATGTACAAAGTTGTTATATAAATAATTGCTTTTGGTTCTATATTAAAGATTTTCTTTTTTCAGCTTGAGTTGACCCAAGTCACTCGTGAACAATTTAAGACTACCAAGCTTACAGAATCTATTCTTCTTGGTACAACCGAATTAGCTGCCCTATGAATAACTCAACTAAACAGTGTTTCTTAGCCAGAAGAAATTGAAATAATAATAAAAAGTTAAAGAGTCCTGCTCATTTTAATCCCCGCCGTTCGATCTTTTTGCATAGGGTGGTCTTCTTCATAGTATGTGAATTGTGAAGTCAAATTACTTCTCCATTAGGCAATGTCACCACTGTGGGACTTTAGGTGTTTGTGCTCAAAGTCAACTAAGTTTTGGCATATTTTGAGCCTTGTAATAGATTCTTCTGTCACTTTAAACCTTTGGTGAAAACAAACACAAATTAGATATCCAAGTCCCGGTTCTTGCGTCTGGTGTTTTAGTCTCCCTCTTCTCTTTCTACAACGACCTCTCATCATTTTCCAAAAGCTTTTAATTTCCACTACTAAAGATGAGCGCTTTCCCAACGAAGCTCGTTGCAGTATTTATTCTCCTCACTCTTGGAGTTTATCTGGCAGCTTATACGCTCTATTCTTATGGTGGCTTTTCATCTTCTTCTCTTGTTATAATGATCTTTTTAGCAATATTGATTTCGGTCATAGTTCATCTTTCATGAATGTCTTGTTTCCTTTTGATGCTTTTAACACCGCTCATTTTCTATGCATCATCATTTTTTTTTTCCCCCTATGAAGGTGAGAAGAAGAATAGTTTGTCGCACGTTTTCGACTGTAGAGGCGTCTTCAGGAAGATAGCAGCTAGAAGAGAAGACACTTTCGGATGTGAAAGTCTTCACGCTGTCAAACGCGATTTTTTCCCCTCACGGAGGCTACGATTAAGGTACCTGTTGTCGCCACCGCCACCGCCATATAGAAGCAAGCAGACGGCAATGCGTTCGATGGCCCCACCTCCTCAAATTGCTTAACTCTTCTCCGCTCCATGGATGTCGTTGGGTCTTCGCACATGAAGTTTCTGTTTCAACTAGTTGTCTCGGCATTTAATCTACATGGTTTCTGTTCCATTCACAATATGCAAATGTGGCTGTGCATATACTAGCTGTTTAAATAGATTAGTGACAAGCGAGAACTCGGCGAGTTCTTACATGTAAGCTATGAGTTAGTTTGATGGAAATAATATGTTTCAATAAATACTAAATTTCATACACTTATGTTTACTTGAGCGTAGTTCATTAAATGTATTCAAGTCATTTGTGCTTAGTTTGGTTTTCTTTCTTTATTTCCGCTGAAATAAGAATGAATTTAAGTACCAACCAAAGGTAAAAGAACCATAGGATTTTTACTTATACTAGTTGTGGGCACGTGCTCCGCACGTGCCTAACCTTTTAAGTAATTATATTGTAGCTCAATAAGTTTTTATTTTTTTATTTTTTATTTTTGGCTCATAATTTGTATCATATTGATCAAATTGTAATTATATATGACAATTGATAAGACGCATAACACTTAATGAAAGAATTACGAAGACACACTTTTTTTTTTTAATTTCGCGTAGTTTGATCTCATAACAGCATATGATATTTATGTTTGTTTGCATGTATATTTTTATTCATGCATAAAGAAAATAAAAGATTTTAAAAATACAATATTTACTTAGGGTGTTGTGTCAATATGCTCCATATACTTCAAAACATCTCAATCGGCACCTTAAACATTGACAAAGTTTCAATTACCCCCTATACTTCAACTATGCTCCATCTACTTAAGGCGTTGTGTCAATATGCCACATGTACTTAAAAAATGTCTCAATTAACACTATAAAAAGCGCATTTAACATTTAAAGCGTCACTTGGTAACCAAGACAAGTTTGCACATTCATTACATTTCAAAAAAAAAAAATACATGAAACTAACACACAAACATATATCTATACATTACAATGAAGCCTTAAGTACTAAATGCTATTTTTAGGATGTCGATTGAAATATTTTTGAAGTACATAGGGTATGTTGACACAACAACTTTAGTAAAAAGGGCATACTCGAAGTATAGGAGAGTAACTGAAATTTTTTCAATGTTTAAAGTGTCAGTTGAGACGTTTTAAAGTATAGTGGGCACATTGGCACGTTTTAAAGTAGATGGGGTATTTTTAAAAATTTTCCTCAAGAAAAAGAATGAAGAGTAGTATATTTTTGTAAACAATTTGTTATGACTATATTCATTACAAACTTTACTATGATTGATTTTTGTCAAAACAACGATAATTGTAAAATGCATCATGCAAGTGGTATCCTTGAAAAATAACAATAATCAAAAGTCATAGAAATAAGTAACATTTGTTTTTTTATGAAAGGAGTCAAAGTCTGTACAGATAATACAAAACACTTCGCATAACAAAAATTACAGAAATGATAAATGATAGTCGGCTACAATAGATTGTAATTGAGGAGGGAATTTTTTAGTTCAACCTGCGATGAAAAAAAAAATACGGAAGGAAATAACAAATGATCATAGACGATACATATTGAGCTATATTGATTCTTTTTTTTTTTTCGTTTTTTGCTTTTTTTTTTATACATTGTTTGTACAGTAAAAGAGATATTCTTCAAAAGTATATGAGGAGTGACATAATATGATTAAAAAATATGTGCATGAAGAAAAGAATATTGACAATTGTACATATTGGAGATTGTTTAATATTAGAAAATAACAAAGATTTTAAGCATAGAAACGAAAGCAATTAAATTTGTATAAATATTAATGATATGAAGATCTATGTAGCAATAACAAGACAATTATTCCTTAGATTTGTTTTATAAATTCTCATCGCACTTTAAGTCTTTTTATTGGTTGTATGATACTGAGAACTTCAAGCAAATATGTATTGGATTTTGGTTATGTAATATTGACAACGAAATTGAAAGGGAGAAAAGATCATTTATACATTTAATGTCAAATGCAAAAATTACATATAATACTAAGATAAATTGTTTATGACGAAGTCGTTGCCGAACACCATACCTTCTATGAGGAATAATATTTTGAATTATTTTTCGGCACCCGATGTGGCAAATACGGCGAGGATTAGAGACTTTTTTTTTTTTTTTTTAACGTGAAAGAAAGCATATTTCTAGTTTTAAGCAGCGTTGTTTCACTATGTGTTTCCAACCATTAAATAAATACAGCGAGCTGCTAGAGGAGCAATGGAGGACACAATATGTGTCAAGACAGGTCTTGATTTTGACATCAACAAAATTGTTGGCATCAACAAAGGCTTTCGCAAATTTGCGTGGGATTTTCTGCCACAAAAATGTATTTCAAGATTTTTATTTGTTGTTGATAATAAATAAAAGAAAAGTATGTTTTATTTATAAAGTATTACCGTAAGTAGGTAGGCGAATTTCAGATTTTTACACTTACAATGTGACTCTTATATCTTCTTGGCTTGAGGACTTGAAGACAATGAGTGCAAGGCGTCCATTTTGTTTGAAAGATATTTTTTTTCCCCTGCTAGATATCAGGCAGAAATCACTTTTTGTTTCGAGGCCATCAAGCCAGTTTGATTATATAAATGTCTGAAATTGGAGGATTAAATAAGTTGTTTTTGCTATTAATAAGAAGATTTAAAGGGCAAAGTAACATAAAGATGATAGGTAAACCGCTACAATATTAGTATTAAAGAAAATGCGAAAGGATGCACCAATAAAAAATATTCAGAAAACAATTATGTTAGAAGGTTGCATTAGACAAGTCAAAAGGAGATAACTTCATAAGGAAGTAAATGCAATACTATCAGCAAAGACCTATAAGAGTATTTTGATTAGAAGTAATATTACAAAGCAAATTCAAGAAGGTTAGTACAGCAAGTCATTTTTCTTTCCAAAAAAAAAAAAAAACACCATGGGACGAACAAAACCCACAAAACATCTAAAGTTCAAGTTAATAAAGTCTGGTAACACAATGACAACAAGTAGGAAAGAAAAGGGAAGGCAAAAAAAATAAGTCACACGTATCTAAAAACCTAGAAGCACAACACACGAAATACAAAAATACAAGCAACGGTTGTAATTCCAAGTTAATATTAAAGAAGACAAAGTCCTCACACGTGAAGGTGCTACCAATTGCAAGAATACAACCACATTTATTCACATATAGAAAAATTAGGTCCAACATGAGCAAAATAATATATTAAGTAATAAAGGAAATAGCATCATATACATAAAAGCACTCAAAGATTTTGGTGATACCCTGTTGTTAATAATTGTTTTGCAATAGATAGATGCCAGAGTGAGAGAAATAAAAGGAGAAAAGACCAGAATAAAGAATAAGAGATGAAGCAACTTCAGAAAGGAAGTGAATGCAACACCATGAAATGAACAAAAGAGCTTAATCCATAGACTTCTTTGAGCATTTTTATTGGAAGTAAAAAAAACACAACAAATTCAAGAACATTAGCGCACCAAATAACTCTTCTTTTCAAAATCAACATGCTAAAGAGTGGTATCTCTCCCAAAACAAAGTAGGCAAGAAGAAACAAACGCCAATTTTTTTTTCTCTATTTCTTGGAGATATAAGTGTTCTATATGTCTAGACAAAATATTTTTTTGCTATGTTATCATCACAATAATGATTATTAAAATTTAGATTTAGAATTAAACTCCCCAAGGCAAAGCATAAGCTGATGTTAGATACTTTTTTTTATCAATTGTCACTTAAGTCATATGCTGTTGGAATCAAAACTGACACAAAACAGAGTTTGTTGACTTGATCAGCAAAAACAAGAGTTCTTTTATGTCCAAGTTTTTAAACTGATTGTCTCAAGTTTACATAAGTTTTGTTTTATTTTTTATTTTTGGATCAAATTGCATATCAACAAGACAATACAAAAGAGATGGACCAAACAATGGTTCAATTAGTTCATTTAGAACCTAGTCACACTATCCATGTTGTCACAAATTTTGTTAGTTTAAAGAAAAGGATAAAAGGTCATTAAATTCAAAATTTGTATATTGTGCATATTTACAAAACATATATGCACTTGTGTAACTTATGAATGAATATGTACGTGTATATATATATATATATATATATATACATATACCAATTTTATTTATGAGAACCTTATATACTCGAAACAAGATACAATTTACCTTGAATAATATTTCTTTTTGTTTCTCAGCCGAGTTCCTCAATATTCTTACTTCTTATAGTAATATAAAAAATTTCTACACACCCTCCCCATAAGTGTTATTGGCAAAAGAGCAAAGACCATGCCAAAAAAACATGTTTCTCTATTCAGAAAGAAAGCATCGAGGTGTTTTTGTAATATATATTTAGCATGAGAAAATATCAAAACAAATGAGAATAACCACATATATCATCGAGTGGGCATGAGCTGGCAAAACTTGAAAGGCCACGAAAAAAATGCTCAATGGTACTGAATTTTTAGGGCATAAATAAATTTAAGCATAATAAACAATATTACAAGCTCATATCATTGAATTTCTGTTTTGACTCGAAGCATAATAAATCGAGAAACTGAAATAAAGCGAACAACTAACAATTTATCTCTAGTAGACGACGAGGATCCCCAATTATCACAACAAAAAAAGGGCAAAACGCAGCAGCATGTGCTAAGCAAAAGATGGAAAATGACAAAAAACACAAAGTAAGCATGAATAAAAAACAAAGAGAACGTCAATAGAAGATGAGGAAAAAAACAAAGAGAATCCAAATGTAGAGGTACTTACTAAAGGCAAAGACATGGAAAAGAAAATTTGCTCCATTATAGTGCCGGTCATCATAAAAACGGGGCTACCACCTAGCTTGAGAACATTAAAGGCATTTGCAAGGCTCAAAAAAGGATAAGATTGAGTAATTACAAAACAAAAAAGTTTAAAATTGTTAGCAAACCTAGGAGGTTTCAAAGGAAATTTAGTAATTACCTATATCCAGAAAAATGCCGGAAAGCTGGTTCGAACAATAAGTCTTTGAAAACAACTTACACCAAAGCGGCCTGAAAATAACAAAGGTAAATTAGCAACCACGAAATAAAGTGAACAAAAGCACAACGAACACCATGGAGATTAGATATTATGATATCATTGGTCGCCTCTTCCAGTAAAGTTAAGTAAGTAAATCAAACAAAACAAAAAGATTATATGACAAGCACTATTCACGCAATCGATAGGGAAATACGAGGTACTTTGTTGGCTTGAAGAAAAAACGCACAAAAGAGAAACCTCGAGTCATTTCTTACAAAAATGAAAACTACGTTTTGCTTTCAGACGATCTCAATCACCCAAGAATCCAACTCAAGGCAAACAAAGTTTGAAAAAAAATGAATGAGGAAGAAATATATACAATTTTAGAAAAACAGTTTACCGATCACAAACAAAACAACCCACCCAATTATTTTTTTTCAAAGTCAAAAACCAAGATCCTTCTGATCCATGTATTCACGCCCAAACTTAACTAAAGAAAATGTAGTTAACAAAGAGTAATGTATGTAATTGTAACTGATTAGTATAGGAAGAAAAAAATAAAGACAATCCTGAAAAGGTATGGAACAAAAAGGAGCAAAAAGGAAAAAAAAAACAACACCGCAACCACGGAATGTTCTCTGTAAGCAAAGATAAAAAATCAAATCAGACAAAACAAAACAACGATAAAGAAAACAAAGAATGTGCCATTGACAATAAAAACACGAAGTAAATTGTTGCGTTTTAAAAAAAGTGGCAGGATGCGCATGAAAAGTCATATGTAATCAAAATGAAACTACATTCCGCTTTCAGACAATCCCTATTATCTATGTATCTAACAAAAAGAAAACAATAAGTGAATGATAGTGAAAAGGAAAATATATCCAGTGCTTTCTCCTCTTCCAGCAAGATTACATAAGCAAATAAATTAAACAAATAATTTCAAGACAAGCAAAGAACACACAATTGATACCAAAATACGACGTAATTTGTTGCCTTTCAGGAAAAAGGAACAAAAGAGGTACCTTTAGCCACAAAAGCACAAACAGAACCACAGAACATTATCTGCGATCAAAGATAAAAAATCAAGTGAGACAGAACATAACAATGTGAAATAAAAGAAGATTGTGCCGTTGAAAAAAAAAAAAAGATGTAAACTGTTGCCTTTTATAAAAATGTGACAAGAAAAGTCATATGTAATCGAAATGAAACTACTTTTAGCTTTCAGACAATCCCTATTGTCCATGAATCTATGAATCTAACACAAAGAAAACAAAGTATGAAAGAGAATGAATATGGAAGAGAAAATATATCCAATGCAGCCAAAAACTCACCATTCACAAACAAAACAATCCATCTATGACTCTATAAAAAGAAAATCAAGAGCTAAGTTCCTTACAATCCACGTGTTCAGATCCAAACATCGCAAAAGGAAACACAGCTAAAAAAGAGATTCATATGCATTGGTGGCTAAGCAGTGCAGAAATAAAGAAAAAGTTAATTCTATTTCTAAAGGGCAGCCAAACACAGCAAAAAGGAAAAAAGCAAAAAGCAAAACCCCGTATAACAACCATGACAACATAACAACAACTTATACCCGAGAGGCCCGAGCATAACACAAGGGTAAATCAACAAACACGAAACAGAGAAAACAAAAGTACAACCACCACCATGGAACTTTCCCTTTCAATAAAACAAATAAGCAAGGAAGACGAAACAAAACATACTAACACAAGTAGAAAACGTGATACTGATAGCGAAATACTAATTTGTAGCCTTTTTATAAAATTAAAAAAAAAAGATCAAAGAGGCATGATAAGTCCTCTCTTAATAGAAAGAAAACTACATTATCTCAATTCTCAATGTCTAGCACAATGCTGAAATCGAATAGGGGCAGAATAATACATATCAAATGCTTGGGCAACGTATCAGTAATCACAAACAAATAACCAATCAATAACTTTAGAAAAGGAAAAAAAAAAAAGTCAAGAGCAAAGTTCCTTCTTAATCCATGTGTTGAGGCCCAAACATCACTAAAGGATATGCAACAAACGAAGATGTATATATGCATTTGTGCAGATCAATGCATTAAGAACACAGGAAGGACAAAAAAAGAAAAAGTGAAACCCAAAATAACAACCACTACTGCACAAATAGAGGTGAATTCTTTACTAAAGACAAATTCTGTAGTGAAGCTGTCAAAAGCCACTCTCAAAGTTTGATTTATTAAAAAAACAGTGAATGTTTAGGAATCTAAGACATTAAGCACAAGTGTATATGTATGTTTTTGTAATACATGTATATAAAAGCGCGTACATGTATATAAAAGCGCGTATATATACCCGGTCTGGATGGCTGGAAATTTCAGCGGCCTGGCGATTTTTTTGTTCGCTTTTCAGGACCCTTTTCTTTCACCCATGTCACTTGCCTTACTTTTATTTAGATGGGCAAAGCAGCAAACAAAGAAGGTGAGAGGAGAAGAAGGAAGGCCAGCTAGGAGTATTTGCTGAAGATAGAAGACGGAGGCTGCACGAGCAAGGAAGAGAGAATGAGATCTAAGAACCGGCGTTTCTTGTCGACGGCAGACCAACAACCCACCCTGAGCCATCAATAACGAAAGAGCAGCGAGGAGGGTAAAGCAGCAGAGCAGAGGTGGAGAACGACGAAGAACGAAAAGGCAGCGAGCTGAGGTTCCGGCAGAATAAGAAGACGGCTCGGGGATGGCGGCGACGGTACTGAGGCTGACAAAGTTTCGACCAGAAGAGAGAAGCCAGAGAGGCAGAAGAGAGAAGAAAGAGAGGAAGAGTGAAGAAGAGAGAGAGACGCACAGTTCGAGAAGAGGGCGGCAGAAAAGAGAAGAAAAGAAACGACAGGGAAAAACGCGTCAAAACGGGTTCCGAACCCGCGTGAATGAAACGTGACGAAACTGATTAACGAATCGTCTATCGCAAATTATATATAGTTAGATTAGATTAGATTATTTGACATTAAAAAGACCAATTATCTTTAGAATTTGATTAAAAAGACTGAAATGTGTTGAGTTCTCAGAGGGAAATTCTATTATAGCCAAAGCTGAGAAAATGAGTTTCATGCTAGATAGTTCTATGACCAACCAGAGAAAAAAAAAAAAAAAAAAGAAAGAAAAAAAAAAGGAAAAAAGAAAAAGAAAAGTCAATTCTCTTTTACCCTGTAGGATTAGAGTTAGCTTTATTGCAAGAAAATATTCATACCTATCTAGCTCTTGGCAACTTTATTCAATTTAATTAATAGACCTGGTCACAAAATATTAATCCACTTGGCTTTGATGAACTTGCTAGTTAGTGAATTGGTCAAAATGAGTAGAATTATTTTTAATCGTTTCAATCTAGTGTAAACCAGCAACTGCTTGTTGTAATAAATGAAATCTAGAGAGTAATAGAAAATGATTGGATCAGGATTATCACAATAATAACCTTGTTTGATAGTGATTATGAATCATATTATAGATCATCCTATGCATGAGTATTCTTTGTAGACTTGTAAAGTCAAATTTCATTCTGTTCAGTGAATGTTACCATTTTCCATTAAAGTATGTGAAGTAGTTTGGTATAACTCAAGGTCAACTCATTTCTGAAATATTCCATGGTGGAAGGCCTTAAAATAGTACAAACATAAAGAGAAAAAAGAACAACCTTGTAGGTCTATAAACTTATGTCCTACATTTCTTTCTACAAGAAACTCGCAGCATTTCCGAAAAGTTCTTGTTTCCTACGACCAAAGATTACACCTTTTCAATCGAAGCTCGCCGCAGTATTTCTTTTCTTGGTCCTCGGCGTTCATGTGGCAAATTCATTCCTCTTTTGTTATTGTAATTTTCTTCTCTCTTTGGCAATTTTCTATTGCAGTACCGAATTTGGGCAGGTTATTGATTGATCGAGATTCTGATTCTGGTTCCATAAATCAAGTGACACCATACCCTGCATTCAAATGTTCTTGATTTGTTGCGACTTTAGTTATATCAAGTCCTGAGTTTTAACTTTTCTTTAGGCTTTTGACATTGCTTGTTCATTAATTTCACTATCATACGATACTTTGTTGAAGGTTTCGTCAACAGGAACAGTCCACCTCAAGCTTTCGATTACAGAAGCGTGTTGAGGAAAGATCAAAGCAAGAAAAGAAGGGAAATTCGGAAGCGATAATACTGGAACTTTTGAACCACAAAAACTTGTAGAAACAAGAAAGAAAAAACCCTGATTCTTGTTCCTTTATTTGGTCTTTTCATTGATCCGCCGATGCTAAATTACTCCAAATGAGAAGTTTCTTCTTCAATTTGTCATGGTTTCTCTTATATCAGTTATCCGATTCAAATGTGTTTCCACTTATGCTCTTTGAAATATCATTTGTTGAAATAGACCAGTTAAAAATCTCATTTGGACCGAATAAGTCATAATTCATCACGTTGATCTCGTCTATATTACCTAACTTTGTTTGATTAGTGGTAATTGCCCTGAATTAGTGTTCATGTCTAGTATTGGACTACAGCATGAAAGCTACTGAATTGAAAGAAGTCATTTTTTTTTTTATATATATCATAAACATCACATAGAACTGGTCATGAGGAGTATTGTAACAAGTACAAACAAAAACTCATGCTTGACAGTGATAATAAATCATGTTAGATAATTTCTTTCTACTAAGTAATGTCACCGTTTTCCATGAAAATATGGGATTAGTTAGGTGTAATACAAAGTCAACTAATTGTTAATATATTCAATTAATACCAATTCCACTATATCATAAAATACTACAAAGTGCAAACATAGAGAAAAAAAAAAAAAAGATACGGGGTTAGATCTACATTTACATATGTCCTTTTATTTCCGCAATAAACTCAAGGGACTTCCATAAGCTCTCATCTCCTGCAACTAAAGATCATGAGAACATTTCAGTTGAAGCTCGCCGTCGTATTTGTTCTCTTGGGCTTCGGCGTTTTTCCAATTACCTCAACACTCCTTCCTCATGGTAATTTTCTTGTTTCTAGGTGTTTTAATATTACTAGATTTGGTCACAGTGTTATGTCATGAAAATGGAAAGGGCTTTTTATGCTTGAATCGCTTCCTATACGTCATTTATGTCAAGAAAGAAAGAAAGAAAAAAATGTGGATTTTACTGTTTCCTTTTAGCCTTTTGGCATTGTACATTCACTATATTACCATCTTTTTGTTGACGAAGGTTACAGAAACATGAAGAGCCTGTCCTACATTTTCGACTGCAGAGGCGTGTTAAGAAAGGTCAGAGCGAGAAAAGACGGCGAATTTGGATGTGAAAGTCTAGAAACCGTTGAGCGACACAAACTCTTGCCATCTCGGAGTCTCCGTGCTAGCTCTGTGCCGCGGCCGCCTCCGCCTGTGAAAAACAAGCAAAAGGCGATGAGTGTTCCTACCCCACCGCCTTTAATTGTTTATTAGTTCAGATGTTATACTATGTTCAATGAGTAGTTTCTTCTTCAACTATTATCGACCTTTGTACATTGCTTTTGTTCATCAAACGTGGGATTTTCGTTTGCTCTTCGTGATGTTATTCGTCGAAAAGACTAGCTTGTACATTTTTCAGTCTATAGCAGTTCTTGAAGTCGAGTTGAGACCGATCAAGAATTTACTTAAAATGGCAAAGAAAAACATAGTTAATTTCACTCTAAACATGGTGTAGACCAAAAGTACATCTCTTGCAACGTATAATTAAAATGTAAATTTTATCGGTTAATTCACGCACAGCATGTTGATCTCATCTATGTAATTATCTTAATTTATGTTTTATTAACTGTCGTTAACCTTACAATGTTGCATTCTTGTTGTCAAGTACTAAGCTATTGAGTGTCTGCTCTTTTTCATTTTTGGACATGAATGCGTCGTAGAACCGATC
The DNA here is from genome assembly GCA_018132145.1 of Boehmeria nivea var. tenacissima. Lineage (NCBI taxonomy): Eukaryota > Viridiplantae > Streptophyta > Magnoliopsida > Rosales > Urticaceae > Boehmeria > Boehmeria nivea. Next base: position 10,427,393 of record CM030882.1, read on the forward strand.
ATAGATCAATTTTGTTACTAGCAAAACCCTGTTTTAATAGCGATTAGTGACCATGATAGCAGGTACTTAAACTCTAATCTAAGTTATTCCTAAAATATTCTAAACCTGATGATGGTTTATTACTGCTTCTTCCACTAAACCATAAAACTAAAATAAATAAAAAAATGTTATAAATCCTAATTCTTGGGCTTTTCGTGTCGTCCAATTCTATCTGCAAGAAATCAGCATGATTTTTATTAAGTTTCTTGTCCTTGCTATATTCTAACAAAGTGATTTTTCCCCGCAAAGCTCGTCGCAACGTTTATTCTTTCGGCTCTTGATTGTTATCTTACAAACTCTTCACTCCTTCCTTATGGTACTCTATCTTCTAATTGATTTTATGTCCTCAAAATCTTCCAAATAAAATAACTATTTCCCACATATAGTTCATAAGAAAATCATATATACGTGATAAAAAGTTAATGATCAATTTTCACTTTCTTGTACTTTAGTTTAATTTGAGGCTCATTTTCACTCTCCAATGTATCATTTTTTTTAGTTAAACTGTCGTAGAATGAAAGCTACTAAACTGATTAAAAGTCCAACTTGGAGCTAGTTTAGAGAAAGACCTTGCCATTCTATATATCACACAAAAAAAAAAAAAAAAACTTTCTATTTGGTTCATTAATTCTATTGAACTTATCAAATGACATGTGAATATTTTTGGATAGAAGTACTACTAGTTCGTGTAATTAGTTGGTATGTTATACAAAGTCACTATGAAATTAATTGGATATTTCATTGAAGTGAACAAGATTTACGTATACATGTCAAATTGTCCCTTCCATATATCCACTCAACAAATCAACAAATGTGACCCAAAAAATGCATTAAAGCATATTTATGAAATGGGGGCCATGAAATACATTACATTATACCTTAAAGATTGATTCCCTTAATTTCCTTATACTATTTAATGGAAGACAAAAAAAATGTGTATCCAATTACTAAAGGAAGGCAAAATATCAACCACTACAAACTGTCTCTTTTATTTATTTGATGAGTTAGGTGATAATAATTACAATTTAGGATTGGTTTTCAAAGTATTAAAATTCGAGGAAATTGAAAAACGTACTAATATTTTGTTTAGTAAATTTATTACTAACACAATAGAATTCAGTTAAATTTTATAGTGATTAAATCACCAAATAAGCAATCAATTACTGTTTATTTTCTTAAAATTTTTAAAGATTATTTATCTATTAAAAATTAAACTTTTAAAAATAACTATTTCTTATAATTTCTTTTAGGGAATTTCTAATTTAGTCCCTGTGTTTTATCAAAAATTTAATTTTATTCCTCTGTTGTTGGTAATTATAAAACGGTCCCTCCGTTTGTTAAAATGTATCTATTATATACTACCTTACCAAATTGATACCTGAACTACCAAGTTTACCCCATATAAAACGGTTGCGTTTCATTTAATCGTTGTTTTAATTGAGGGTATTTTTGGAATATTGTAAAATTTCGTAAAATATTTTCGTCAAAAATCGAGCTCGAAGTATAGAATAGACACATTTTGACAAGCAGAGGGACCGTTTTGTAATTACTGAAAACAGAAGGACAAAATTAGATTTTTGGTAAAACACAGGGACTAAATTAGAATTTTCAAACTTTAGCAAGCATTTGCCTAACAGCATCACAACCAAATTTAAACTCGTAGTGTTTTGAGTAATGTGGTTTCAGTTTGAAGTAACATTTTATTATTTAACTTGTAATAAATGAAGGCAGTTTCTGTCCACAAGATCATACATATCACGTTTATATTCATTGATATATATATATATATATATATATGTGTGTGTATAAATATATATAATTAATCTTTGAGTCATTTATGTCTAGTTTAATCAATTAATTAATGGTAGTTGCCTTGTAAGTGTTGTTCTAAAGTCAAGTACTGGGCTACAAAGTGAAAGCCACAGAAATTAATGGAAATCATGGTCTTTTTTTCCTTCTTCTTTCTCCTTAACTTTCTTATTTTTTTCAGGATAGCAACATGGAAATATCAACAGATCATGATTTTTCTGCCAAAACCAAAACCATACTTCTTAGCAGTTCACACTCATATGGAAATATTTTTGAGCACCAGATTTGAACCCTTTATAGATCTGTGTTATTATTCCTAGTTGTCACTTTTCATATACTCACAAAAAAACAAAAAAAAACAAAAAAAAAGAACAAAAAATAGAATGCTCATATTTCATAGGCATTGGTCTCTAATGTATAGTTTTCCTTCAAAGTTAGTGTCAATTATTGTCCTCCTGTGGCTTCTCATGGGTGGTTTTCATACTATTTCTTCATTACATATTTCAGGTACACCTATAAGAATACGTACATAATGATACACATAATTAACATATATTATATATTGTAACATACATAGCAATAGTTGATTAGTGTTACATGAAACAGGTGACAGATTAATCCAGAGATCAGATGGCTCTAGTACTGAAGAATTGGTTTGGAGAAGAAAAGGTTGCTCTGGATGTCAAAGTTTTGAGATTAAGAGAAGGAACAATAAGCATAGAGAATTGTTCCCGCTCCTGCGGTCGACGCTTCCCTCGCCCCCGCCACCGCCTGTGGGCGGGCGGCAGAGAGCCATGAATGTGCCGCCCGCTCCGGCCTCGGCCTCCTCCTACCATTAATATGTCTCTAATTAGTAACAAGATTAGGCTAATAGTGTGTATGTTTTTTTTTTTTTTTTTTTTGCCTTTTTTGTGTTTTAGTCCAAAGTCCAATTTTAGTTCTATGTGCAGAGGCTATACTTGGTCATGGTTGATCTCTAGTTTGTAGCCAAGATTGGATTTTGGCAAAATGGAATGCGTTAGCTTGGGACTGTTATGTGACAGTTTTGTTGCATAGTACAGATTATTTGAAAGGAAAAAAAAAAACTGAAAGAATAGGGTAAAGTATGGAAGAAAATTGTAAGTTCTTTTTGATTTTTTTTTTCCTTCATTTTTTTTTTGCTTGAAAAGCCCTGCTTTACTAGTACTTTTATCAAATTTAAAATATTCGTAATTCGATTTCGACGGAACAGAAAATTGCACCTGCAAGAGTTTGTGCTGATCATTTCATTGAATGGCAATCCAGTTCTTGTAGAGCTTAATTTAGTTTCATTTTTTGTCTCTGTAATTTCAGTTACATGCCTTGATTGTAGATTGCTTGTAATTTAAGTTATGTTGTTTGAATTCCAAGATCATACAGAGTGCTCTACCAGGACCCATTTGAAAAGCCACTAAAATTTTGAATAAGATTTTGTGGGCATTCACATGTTTGATAATATGTAGAAAAAATTAAATCAGCATGATTAAACCTGATTAAAACATCTTTTATCTCTGGCCTTGTTTTCGCAAGCGAAATTCTTATGTGTTTCTTATAGATAGCTAATCTATGACTGCTATCTTAATAAGGTTTAGTATTTTTCTAATGAGGAACATGATTTTTGTAACTAATTTAACTTGTCAATAAATCCAAGGTGATTAAGTGATAGATGACCAAATTTCAACGAATTTTGCACTTCTGTAACAACCATCAATGTAGATTCAAATCGGTTTATTGAGAGATAATCACAAAACCAGTATCACAACACAAGAAAAAAAAGAGAAATAGAGCTTCACCTACATAACATAGCTTTTTATTTATTTATTTTTCTAAATAAATAATATAGCTCTTGTAACCAACAATACAGGGAAAAAAAAAAAAAAGAGTTCAATTAACGGTACTTTACATGAATTGAAGGAAGAGCAACATGAGAGCAAATAATTTTGATCAAATCTTCTCATTGACCTTTCTCATGTGTAACGCTATCGTTAGGATCTACGCTGGTGAGGGTCAGGAGGCTTTTCGGCTCGCTATACCTAGAGGTATCTTCACTCCGCAGACACCATAGCTCTTCAACATTTTGAGGTGTCTCAGGCTCACAAGCCTTAGTATAGAACTCGGCAACGACTCTCTGTGACCACAATATCTGATATCCGAAGTTTGAAGTGACTTTAGATTATTGAAGAGGCTCTCTAGGAGCTCCGTTATGTCAGTTTGCTACAATCAAAGAAACCTGAGGTGTCATTTCTCCAACTTCATCCGGTAGGCTATTGATCTTGGCTCGTTCGAGATCAAGGACTTGTAAGAACTTTGCGCTATCAAGCTTCAACCAATCGCTTTTCTCTTTGAAAGATTTTTCAAAACAAGGACAAAAGTTGGAGATTCTCATGTTTCAGCTCATCCAAACTATCCACGATGCGACGAGCTCCATGAAGAACGCTGCGTGAAGCCTTGAACTTTCCTTCGTCGATTTTACGAAGACCTAATTCACAGTAACGAGAAGGAACTTGGAGTTTAGTGCCATTGCCTCAGTGCTCTTCATTGATTCCAAGCATGCCCTTTTTGACAAGCTCACTTAAACATTCTTCTGCTTTATCTTCCATAACTTGATTCTTTCTCTTCAATTTAGTCCTTCGGCGAGTTTCTCTTTGTGGATCAAGTAGTTCTCGGGGAAGATCGAGCAATTTATCAAACAATCCCGAATACATTCGGGTAGATTTGAAAATTCCAATTCACATAAAAAATTTGAAGATGCCTCACTTTCTTCTTCTGTTATCTTTCATTGAACGGTCTCTTCAAGGAGAGATTATAACTTTTCCATCTTGCTTCTGAAGCAAGTAATCTGTGTTGCTCTTTTAGACTCATCTGTGTGGCTGAGAAACTTGTCTATGCAATTTTCAATGTCATTGAAGGACTGTCCAATCTCTTGTAGCTTTTTCACTATCTTTCTCATTTGATCTTCACGCCCATCAAAGGCTAGCTTTTCTTGGAGCAATAAAGACTCTAGTCTCTCAAGGTAGGACTTTACCAAGAGTTTGCCATGGTCTCTTTGATTGATCAGAAATTTGTGATTTTAGCCATACGAACACCCTAAAAAAAGAAAAAAAAACAAGGAAATAAAAAATAATTTTTATTATAGTTTGGCTACCAAGGGATTTTTTTCGGGTTCATCTGAAAAATGAAACAATTACAAAAGTGTACAATAAGTTTTTCAAGGAAAATTGAAGAGCCATGTCTTGAACCTCTTTGATCAATGTCACAAATTAGATCTAAAACTACCTCCAAGCAACCATCCAAAAATTTCAAACATTTTCATTCATAACGCATTGATCAATTTCACAAATTACATCCAAACATTATTAACCCAACATACCAATAATACAATACAAATATCAATCCGACATTATCAATTCTCTCGGGTTAGTGCCACTTACTAATCTATGTCCCAAGTGCTGTGCTCTCTTTATTTCTATTTTATATTTGTAGTGTAAAATTTAGGACATACTCTAAAAGTACAATACAAAAAGGGTATAGATTATTAATGTGCCAAATTCCTCTAAATTTCAGCCGGCGAGAGAACTAGTCTGTAGCGGAAACATTTCAGATTGTTGGAAACATGGGCCAAATTTTAAAAACCCATAATGACCATAACCTAAGAGGGAATTGACAAAAAAAAAAAAAAAATCATAATATCTTTTGTCAGTGTTATACTCATTTGATTTCTATTTTATGTTTATAGTATAAAAGTAGATATATAAATTAAAAATACAATACAAACAGAGTATAGATTATTAATATATAAAAAAGAGCATTTATGATAACCCCTTATACCTAGTGGATCCTTTAGACAAATATAGCACACATATGTTTCTAAGAGAAAAGACCATAAATAAACCTGCATTTTTTGAAAATACTAAATTAAATCCTGTGTTTGTTATAATACCAAATAAAACTCTATGTTTATCAAAATAGATTATAAGTATATCTTATGAGTGTATTCAGACAAAGTTTAATAATTTCCATTTCAGTTCTATTAAAAAAATATTTTTTCATATTTTTTCTTACTTAAAAGAAAACATATAACTAATAAATTTACAACGCGCAGAGGCAATAAGACTAGTATTAGTAAAAACGTGTAATGACATATTATGCCACTCTCAAACACATGCACATCTCTTAATTGGTAATTTGGGATGATAAAAAAAAACCCTAAATACCACATGTACTGTGGGTAAATGGCAAAGCTTCTTCCATTTTAACTTTGTTGCCCAAAGTGGTAGCCTAAGCTTGATTGCCTACTCTATACTACACATTATCAGCTTTTTCCAATTTTATTTTATTTTATTTTTTAGTTTCTTCTTTTTGTTCTGAAAAGACTTGTCATTGTTACAACTTGCAATAATGTAGGGATTTCATATGTCCTAATTTTGAATGGGAATATATCAGAATAGAAGCTATAGAAGTAGCTGGATTATTGGTCCCTCTTAAAACTACGTATATTCTTGGTAAGTCCAGTCCATTATTCGCTTCCAAGTTAAGCCCACTTTGGGGATATTGTTAATAAACAATATAGTCTACTACAAATAAGTAATTAACAAAAAGGACGAGGAAATTGAGAAAATTGATCGAATGCCACGTTCCAAATTTAAGTTTACAATACATGTTATTTTTTATAAATTATACTATTTTATTATTGTCATCTTACAGTTTCGTCCTCCTCCTTTTTCTTCCTTATATATTTGTTAGAAAAAAAAAAGACAATTTGATCATATTTATTATTTGAAAAAGGCGTGAATTGCAATTTTTTTAAAATGGTAATCTTTAAAGTATGTTATATAACATTTTTTTTCTAAAATTTCTAAAAATTGCAGACAGATTGAGGAGAAAAAAGTATTGTTTATTTTTCATATTATCTAATGGGATTTACACATTATACTTTTTATAATGTAGCATATCTGTTATCTTATTGTAGCATATTTGTCATCTTAACACCCGTATAATGATGAATTATTTGTAATGATAAATAGTATTGTTGAAGAGATACCCTAATAATTGAAGAGAAATTAACGTGAATATCTAAATTTTAAAATTTAATTTAAATAAATACTTAATTTTTTGAAAAAATATAACAAAATATCCAAGTGATTTAATTATTTAATAGTGGTAATTAGTGGTAATTGACTTAGTAATAAAAAAAATATGTGCAAGTAACTAATAAATTGGTTAGTTACCCAATTACTTTAAAAATTTGGATATTTATTTTTATTACTGTGTATAGTTTGAGTATTTTCCTATTTCACCTATAATTGAATCACTGAAGAACAAAGCTAACGAAATGATGCATGGTGTATATACTGTGTAAGCATTGATTCAAAATAAATAAAATATATATATATATATATATAATATTTTTTTATAAGTTCAAGTTTTTGAGAGAATTGGTATACTAACATAGTATCAGAGCAATAGGTCTTGAGTTTAAACCCTTGCAGCTGCACTATTTAACCTCATTTAAAAATTGTCTACATGTAAGACCTTGACTTACCTTTCGGTCTTCTAATTTGTGTTGGACTTTCTAATTAAATTAAATTTTATCCCCATGTTTTCTCTACCTCCTACCAGTTTAAGCTTTTAGGAGAATTAGTAAATTAACAAAAAAAAATCTTCGATAGGGAATTTTACGGCAGGAAACAATTCTCGATCGTTAGATTAACCTTCTTATATGGGAACCCACCAAAAGGTAAATCTGACGATTCATAATCGTTTCCTACCGTTAGGTATACTTTATCGAATATTTGCCTTTTTTTTTTTTTGGAAAAAATAGATTTTTTAATAGTTATCTTGAGACTGACTATTGAGCGCAACTCAAGCTATATTAATAACCAAACTTAATCAATTTGAGTTGTCTTCTTGCGAGGAGATTCACTCAAAATAATGTGTGCACCAATGAGAAATTAATACCCAAAATGACATCAAAAAGTGATTTGATGATGGAAGAATGGTGATGAAATGAATGTACTTTCTTCTCCTCATCATTGGTTCTTGAGATTTTGAGCTTGTTTGGTTGAACTTTTAGCCTCTAGGGTTGATTGAATAGGGAGAAAATTTGACTATGGCTGTGTAGGAATCGAAAATGTTAGTTTTGTGATGGTGATTGCAATCGAAATTTTTTTGGTAACTTGAGAGTATTTTTCTTCAACTTGAGTTCGTGTAATTTTGAGCTTGTTAGATTGTTGAAATAAGGATAGAAATTTGACTATTTTTGTATTGCTAAGTGAAGTTTTTAAAGTTAGACATGGTGATCCAATTTTTTCACCAACTTCACGTGGGGTTACTAAACCGCGTTCTCTGTTGAATGTGCATACATTGAGCCACGTGCCAACTTGATCAACTTTCCATCGACTACCAGCCGCCTGGGCTGCCAATTACTTAGCGAGCAAACAGGAGGCACGTGGGTGGCGGAGGCAGCCTAAGCAGCCGGGCATGTAGTTGGGGCTGGCTGCTAATTGCCTAAGAAGTCGAGCGGCTTCCAGGCACATGGGTAGCTGAGTTAGTAGGTGGGTTACTGTTAGGCGCTCGGGCAATCGCTTAGGCTTCTGGGCCAAGCTGTCAAGCGCATAGGGGCACGCAGACAGGCGTGCAAGGATGTGGTAGGTGTGTAGTAGCTTGCGGGGGCATTGTCTGCCCGCGCACAGGTGCACAATTGTTGCGTATCAACCCTCATGCGTTGATGCAAATTTTTGTATCAACCCTCACATGAGGTTCACATGATCACATACTTAGTTGAGTGTGCGGTGAACCACATGACAAATTGATTTGACATTGACTCTTTTCTCTTACCTTAACTTTGATCGAGTCTTTTAGTATGGTTGACCTTGAATTGTGAGTTTGAGTATAAAAAAAATGGCAAAATGTTCATTCTCTTGACTTCAAAAATCTTCTTATATTTATAATGATGATCAAATGAAAAACGTGGATGAAATTTACGCCTTTGCGGTTTCCTTATTTATTCTGGAGAATGATTTCCCAAAATTACTCGCAATTGATGGCTTGAAGATGACGCTAATTGAACGAGATTACGTACGCGGTGTTTACACATTGCGAGAAGCTTGGAGAGGAGCGTGCGACTAGGAGCCGCCCGGACAGCTGCTAGAACAGCCATGTCCAGCTGTCAAGCGCCCTGGGCGGTCGCTTAGGCAATTGAGGCCGACCCGTCAAGCATGCTAGCGTCCATGTCGTTTGGCGGCCACCGGGTCTATTTCCTCGATGCTCCATGGTCTCCTTTGGGCGTTCAATTTGGGCCGCCACGTTCCTTTGGGCTCTCAACGGGTCGTTCCATTCTTAGGCCCATTGGGCTGGATCAATACTGGGTTTCTTGGACAAAGTTGGGTCTTAAGCTCTTAGCAAAATTTGGCCCTAACACACCGTTTTACAATTATGGTCGGAGATGACATAAGTAGTATATACCTTATTGAAAGTACTCATGTAATCTCCAAACAAAAATTCTATTATTGACATTTTTTTTTACTAATTAATTGATTCTTATAAAATTCAAAAGTGAAAATATATGGGGAGAAATCTCCTTATATAATTTATATATTATTGTTTCGTTAAAATAATTTTCTTAAATATTTTCAATATATTGGTCTTATATGTAGTCAAGGGAATCCGATCATTATCTCCATAATTTGTTAAGAGATCTAGACTCTATATATTCAAGATAAGACCATGTTGTGCTTTATGGACTACACAAAAAAGAATATTAATTTAATAAATTCAATCAATGATAACAATCTTGGTTTGATCAAATAAGCACATGTCTAATCATTAGGGCTTATCGTTTTCCAATTATAAAAACCCAATGCCCAATTTAGGTCTTTAGCCTTCTTTGAACCCATGGTCCACGTGTTATGCATACCAAAAAACCTAAGCAAAGCGTGCTATAAAATATTGCAATTTCTTTAATATAGCTTCCCAAGCCAGAATTTGAAGGAAAGGTAAGTGCCCAATTAAAGGGAATATTGTTTATAAAGAAGCTAGGTTAGATGCTCTCTTTTATTTATATACGTGAGACATAAAAAAGCAGCACATAAATAAATAAACTAGTGGCCAAGAGAGAGATTAATAGTTAATTAGAAGCTCATATATTATTTGGAAAAATATATATGTATACATGCACTTAATCATTAGTTTGCATGCCATTATTGGTTTTCTAGAAAGTGTAATGTCAAATGACCAAATATGAAACTTCGAATGTAATTACACTAAAAAAAAAAAAAGATCCTTAATCACAATTTTTACTCATAACATAACAATTTTTGTACTAAATACTAGCTAGTAATAACTTATGTTTTTCACTAACATGAAATATTATAGAAACTGAATTTGTTTTCGCCACAGACGTAATATCACAAACAAATAATTACAATCTTGAAATGCACTATTATTTTTCAAAGACTCAAGTAAAAAAAAAAAAAAAAACGCATAATTGTAAACATCAATTAATTATTTACTGTTTCACTGCTCGTCTTCGGACTATTGACTATCAATAGTACTTAATAATACCATCATGACTCTCTAAGACAAGAACATAATCATGTATTTCCGTATACCTTTTTCAACAATATTCAAATTCAGTAGTCATAAATACATCATGTAATTACGCATTGAAATATATTCTAGATCTGTGTGTGGTCATATCTCAAACGACTAAAGTTGTGAGAGACACACAAATATGAATGTGTGACGGGGTTTGAGATAGCCTTCAAAACCCCAACTTGTCTGTGACTTCTTTTCTTTGTCTACCTCGCAGGCACATCATTGGCCTACAACAACAAATGGGTTTGGGATTTTGGAAGCCTTATCTATGAAGGACAAGAAAAATGGGACCAAACAAGAGAATATGACTGGCTGGGAATGACACGGACTTCTTTTTTTTTTTTTTTTTTTTTTTTTTTTTTTTTGATTTAAGGGAATGATGATAGAGACACAAAACACAATAGTTGAGGGCAAAAAACATCTCAAGTCTCTTTAAGGACCCCCACCTCTGGGGACTCTATATAAGTATAGGGTTATATTGCTCTCCTAGGGCACCTCTTTTGGCAACTGTATATACAAACATTTCATGTTGTAGTTCCACTCATTCACTACTTTTTTTTCCTTCTTCCAAACTGTTTTCTAGCTTAGGGCTTGTAACTGTTGTGCGTTAGGGATTAGGATATTAGGCCCGGTCTATCTATCTTGAACAACCGACCTGCCTTTTTTATTTTTTTATTTAAGGGTTATTTGGTAAACATTTGGTATAACAAATTTGAGATCATTTTGTAATTTGAATTATTGTTTAGAAAATTTTTGTAATTTATATCTATGCTTGGCTAGGATTATAGTTTTAGTTTTAAAATTAAGATTGTTTGAGAAAAAATTTGTATTGGGAATTGAAAAATTAAGATTGTTAGAGAAAAGATTTAAATCTAAGATTTGTTTGCGTTTTTTATTTTGAAATTTGTATTTTTCTTTTATATTTATTAATATATTGCGGTCTAAGGTAGAGGAGTACGAAGGGAAGGATCAACCAGTCTCTTCGTACTCAGATGTGTGCCAACTTTGTTGGGATACGTTCCTACTTTAGCATCGTTTATTTATAAAAAAATAAAAAAAAATCTAAAATTTGTTCTCTCTAAGCTCAATATTTAGATTATTAAAACACTGTATAATGAATAGTTAAGTTGAAATTTTGGGTATAGTTGGCCAAAAATATTGATACTTTAGTAATTAGGATACTTAAATAAAATTTGTATATGAATTACACCAAAACATTCTCTAAATTTAGAAAAAATTTAGTAAATACTCCGTTTTTAATATTTATTTTAATAATTATAAACGAAAAAGTTTTTAAAATTGAGACAAAACTATATATCTAAAATATAATTGAATTACTTAGTAATTAATTGAATTATTTACCAAAAAATCACGGAAGTAATCAATGATTTGGTCTTTTTTTTTAATTTCTTTAAAACACTTGGTTTTTATTTGAAATGTAATATAAAATGTGATTTTATTTCTCTTTCATCCCAAAATTTAGAATACTTGTGTTCGATTAGCCTATGCAATCGTCCCAAAAAAACAAAGCACATTATTAATCTCTTCTTTATTTTCTTTAATTATACTTTATTGACGTTTCTAGATTAATTGCTATTTAATAATCAAAATTTTTAAGGATTTAACTAAACTATCGATTAATTTTTTAGGATTTAGCCATAGTTTCATGAAATTAAGGATTTAGCCTTAATTTAATGAAACTATGGCTAAATCATTCAAATTTTACCTTTAAAATGATTAATTTCTTAACTGATCCTTAATAATTATCACTTCTTTAATAATTTATCCATCGTCATTATCTATAGTAGTTTAAGAATGGAGAATACAAAAATCTTGAAAAGCTTACAATCACGCAGAAGATTTTCATATAGAACTAATATGGTCTATAATGGGCTTATAATCTTGTATTACTTTCAATGGGATATATATTAACATTCCTATGCATCCACATGAACCTATATATTGTCTATGTTTTCCAGTTTGATTCTGTGTACTCGTTTTGGGACTATATTTACTATGCTAACATTGAACCTACAGTAAATCCATATCTCTCCTATATATAATCTAAATACTGAGTTTAGAGAGAACTTTAAACATTATTTTCTTATATTCTCAATCACAAAAATCTTTGCCGAAAGCGCTGCCAGATTCTTGGTTAAATTAATTGATAAACAATTAAAGCAAACTGATGAGAAATAAAATTAAACCCCCCAAAAAATATGCATATAACTTCGCTAGGAATGTTCAGGACTAAAGTCACCAGGCAATATAATACTCTTTTAATCATAACTAAGATTTGCTTATCTTTTACAAAGGCTTTGACATGAAATTTTAACCAATTAATCATCACTTGCAATGAACATTCCTAACCTACTAAAACCCTCATGGCAATACTGATAAAGCTATATATATCCTATATATGATATAAATATATATATTATGTTATTGGAAATTTTATATTATTTCATATATGTGGGTTTCTGCAAAATTCCATTGCCTGTGTACACACGTCACTATCACGTCGTCGTTTTCATTGTCACAAATATGGATGATTGATCAGTGAAAGGAATCCCAGAAATATTTAACCTATGCACAGGCTATATATTATTTTACCTATATGTATGTATATATAGAACTGTAAAATATCAAGAGAAACTATAACTTATTGGAATCCATTAGTAATTGTAGTGTAGCTTGTTTGAGTTCATCAAAATCCATTGGTCTAATATATGAAATTGGCCTTAAAATACAATGACACGATTTAATTATGTGACTTTGGAGACGACTATATGCAGATATATATAAGGCTCGCTCAGGAGTGAAAGAGAAATATAATAAATAGTATATATAGTGGAGAATTTTGTTTAATTGGCCAGTACTTATTATATATAACATTCATTTTTGAAAAAAAAAGTGAAGTGTTCATTCATATTGTATAGGTCTCACGTTCCGACTATATAATATTTGTTTTAGGTAGATATAGCTAGCAAGCTCTAGCTTGATGATCTTTTTTCCCCCCCTTATAGAAAAAGGTCAAAACTGTAAGTTATAAATAAACATAAATATAACTTCATCATAATGTTAAGAGCTAATGCTTGGGCGTTAAATATTGTTTATAATGTCGCTTTGTACATATCTATATATATATATATATATATGATAGGGACATTTTAGCAGCTGATTAATTTGGTTTATATAATTAATTTACTATTACAGTCAAGTTATAGTTAGATTATATTAATTTCAAAAGGCAAGAAAAGAAAAAGGCTATACTTGCATATGAACACACATCATGAGAACTTTGATGTTTATTTTTCCTATATGGTTTTAGAATATAAGTCCCGGAGCTAGAAATCCTAGTCTTTTCAAGCTAATTAATTTCAACTCTCTCATGGCTAGCTAGCAAGAGCTTGAGGTCCAATTGATCAGACCTTGCAGAGAACTATAGATATATCACCTCATTTTCAAACTCATTTTAATTCCTATATATATTTCAATCCCATCTAAATTTATAAACATGAAAGATATAGATGGTGTTAACTCAAATTACTTGAATTAGATGTTCTTTCTTCTTTTTTTCTTTTTAAACTATTCTTTTTTCCCCTTGATTGAATTTTAGTTATTTTCATCATAATTAAGGAGTTCAAGGTTAGTTAATTAAGATAGTTATAATTGGTCCCAAGCTTTCTGTTGGTTTTGTCTAATTCTTTTCATCACCCAAAAAAAAAAAAAAAAAAAGCACAACTTAGCAAGGTAATTAGTGAAGTATCCAAGATATCTGTTCATGGTTCTTGTTGTTTGTTCAAATAGTTGAATATATATATATATATATTATATATATATATATATATATATAGAGAGAGAGAGAGAGAGAGAGAGAGTGTAGTTGCCAGAACGATTTTTTTTTTTTGAAATTAAGACCCAAACAATTTGTACTTGCCTGATATATTTATTTTGTTGTCGAAAATATAATTAGGTACCATCAAGAAGATGTGAAGTACTATTATTAACTGTCGCAGTTATAAGAATTTATATATATGACACTACTTTTTTACACGCTATTCCGTTTTCACTCTTTCTTATTTAATTATATTTTCTGGTGCTTCTGAAATTCAGCATGATCTGGGATACGTCTTAATTCACATGTAAATTACTGCATGAGGTAGAGGCTTAAACAAACAGCATACTCTCTTTCAATGAAGTCTAACTTCTGATATATATAATATGCATAATCAGTTTATTCAATATATTTAATACTCAATTTTTAATGCTTAATTTAAATAAATATCTAATTTTTTGAAAAATACAATAAAATACCTAAATTATTGAATTACTTACATAGTGGTAACTTCTGATATTTGATTAAGTGGCCAAAATCATGTGCTAGTTATTAATGAATTGACTAGTCGATCAATTATTTTAAAATTTTGTGTATTTATTTTTATTGTTGTTTAAATTTTAGGTATATATAGATGTGCATGTATGAATCACCTATTCTTTCTTTAATTAGCTTCAATGTATAACATCGGATAGTTGCACAAATACCATAGAGAATCCAGTTTTTTGTATCCTAAAGGTTGTCCTAACCAATGGAAAATCAATTGATACGCATTTATATGTCAGACATCAACAATGTCAATTTTTTATTGGCAGAAAAAAACATTTGTGTAGCAAATCTTTATTCATATACAAAAGTCTTTTTGTTTTTAATAAATAAGAACGCATACTAATAAAATTGATGATGGATCACATGTCTCAAATTGCTTAATAATTTGATACTCTTTTCTCTTATAAATCGAAAGAGAATATATACATGGGTAATTAAACTTTATATACGTTTGAAATGCATAATAATAAAAGGGAAAAGTATAGCTAGGTGGGATGAGGAATGGGAGACATGCTCACATCCCTTGATAATATTATTAGATGCAGTGTCATAGTCATTCTTTTTTAGTGTACCTCCCATTTATTACCTTTGTCTTTTGCCTCTATTCCCTTCTCCATCCACTCAATGCTCTTTGTGTTTCTCCTTCATCCCATTACCTTTTTGTCACTGAACTTGCAGCTCTCTCTCTCTCTCTCTCTCTCTCTCTCTCCCACTTAGGGTTTTCCCTCTTTTTAAGGATCACCCAATCTGTACAAATCTGTTATATGCTCAGTCCTTTCATAATTGGCCAAGGTTATTAGTTTATTATCAATATTATTAGAAGGGACAAATTGAGAGAGCCAAGAGACTTGAAATATTTAAGAGCTCTATCTTACAAAGCCAAAAGGGAAGTACCTTTTTATGTTCATTTGATCAAAGAAACCTAGATCACAAGCAGGTAAAGGTATATATGTACATATATCTAGTTTGTGTTTCTTAATACTTCCGTAGTTAATTATATATGTTACTAATTCTGTGATCTCTCTGTGGTTTGTTTCTTTTTTGGGGTAATAAGCTAGTTAAATGTTAAATAGATACTAGATCCCTTTCAGATAAGTGCATATGGTTTCAGTTAGGCCTTATTATATATGTATATATGCAGTTCTTATTGAACTATATATGAACAGCTCTTAACTGTGATATTTGAATTGCCTTTGTCAGATCTCATGGTCTAGTACATAAATACATACATTCACCCATAATATATATATATATATATATGTATGTATATATATTTGAGGATTTATATTTGTCATAACTATTATATAATTTCTGGTACATGTTAACAATTCTTCTATATAGAGAAATGGAAAGAGTGATCAGAGAGAATTAGTAAGAAACATTTAGATTATCTTTATAATTATATTGGATACCAATGATGAGTATAGTAGAGAGTCTAAGAACTAGATACACAAATTACTTCAAGATCTTAATTTGTCCTTTAAAGAAGAAGAGGAGAAAAAGTTAATTAATTAGTACCGTCTTAATTCACATTAATACTCAGATTTTAGGGCCTCGTATATAAATGCTTCTATAATCTCAAGGTTTCAAAGACAGAACACATATAACCAAAAACAAAATTTAAAAAAAAAAAAAAAAAAAAAAAAGAGAAAGGCTGGTAGTTAGGGATATAAGATTTTCTAATCAGAGCTCAAAGTTTGGCAGAATTTAATACATATATATATATACTATCCCTAGGATAATTATCTTTAATGGTTAACCCTAGTACGATCAAAGAAAGAGAGAGAGAGAGCGAGGGAGAGAGAGGGAGAGGAAGATTAATTAATACACCTATAATTAATTTTTCTAATTTTCTTAATAAATTTCTTTAATAAGCCCTCTTTTTATCAGCTGAAAGTGATTGATTAAATCATGAGATGAGATGTGATTATACCTTGATCAATTATTCAATTAATCACAAAAGGGCAAAAAAAAAAAAAAAAAGAGTATTCAATAATAATCAGTGCGAAATAATGTATATACATATATATGGTCATCAGGTTCAGGTGCTACCAGAATTAATCAGGGATCATCAGATCGGAACAGAGTGATTAATGGCGTCGTCGAGCTCGTACAACTCGCCGTGCGCGGCGTGCAAGTTCCTGCGGCGGAAGTGCATGCCGGGCTGCATCTTCGCGCCGTACTTCCCGCCGGAGGAGCCGCAGAAGTTCGCGAACGTGCACAAGATCTTCGGCGCCAGCAACGTCACCAAGCTGCTCAACGAGCTCCCGCCGCACCAGCGCGAGGACGCCGTCAACTCGCTCGCCTACGAGGCCGAGGCGCGCGTGCGCGACCCCGTCTACGGCTGCGTCGGCGCCATCTCCTTCCTCCAGCGCCAGGTCCACCGCCTCCAGAAGGAGCTCGACGCCGCCAACGCCGACCTCATCCGCTTCGCCTGCTCCGACGTCAGCGCCATCGCCGACTTGCCCCCCTCCGCCGCCCCGCCGCCCTCCATCCTCGCCCCGCCCCGCCAGGGCGGCTTCTACAACCAGCACTTCCCTGCTAATTACCACCCCAATTACCCTTGGAATGACAACAATGGAGGAGGTGGTGGTGGTGGTGGTGGTGGTGGAGGAGGGCAAGATAATATGTGATGAGAGAGGTCTAAATTCTTCACAAATCCAAAGAGGTAATGATCGGATATTAATAATCCCATCTAGGGTTTTTCTCTCTATATATTGGAATGGATGGGAATTATATTTTAAGTAAATAAGTACTACTAGCTTATGCTTCTTTTTGAGGTTTTGGTATAGCCTCACGTGGAAGAGAGATGAGTAGTGCTATATTTTTAGTAGTCCCTGGTCTATTATGATTTCCAGATTGTCATCAATATGTGAGTTTTATTTTTCAGGGTACTATTTATAATAGTTTGGTGTTTTGGTGGGTTTTGGTTATTACGTATTGTCAAGCTTATAAAACCAAGAACTATATGCAGAATAATAAGAGGGTCTATATTTAGTAGATATATTGATTATTAATGTGCCTTAGCTTGGGGACCTAAATAAAGCTGTGTATACATAGAGTTTCTATATCTGTTGTGTGAGTATGTGAGTCTGTGTGTCTATATAAACTAGCTCCTGAATCTATCTCTCTCTCTCTCTCTCTCTCTCTCTCTCTCTCTCTCTCTCGCTCTTTTCTTTTCTGTTTATTAATTTTGTTTGATTAGTTCATCAAATTAAGGCATTCGCATGCGGTGTTGACATTCTGTTAAGCTATTGTAAAACTTCTTATTGAGAATAAAATGGAATAAAATTTCTTTTTATTAATAAAAATGATTCTGGAGCCTAAGTCTAGGGCTTTTAGTGCTCTTTTGAACCTATATATATGCTCTCACCTTGTTAATTTTGGTCTTTGCTCTTTAGGACCACTGTTTTGATTTTCTTAGATTTGCTCAAACTTTAATTCGTTTAGTAGTTAGCTGATTTTCTCACTTTATTTGTTTAATTTTGTTCTGTGGACTCTCGGAAGTCATAGTGCACAAGAAAGGTATATATTCAACGTGAACAACAAATATATGGCGGTATTTGGTAATACTTTTTGTTTTTTTATTTTCACTTTTGTTTCGAAAGTGAAAAATAATATGGTGGAGATTCTGATCTTAAACAATATATCCTAATAAAAAAATCTCCATTCAATTTTCATATCAACAAAAAAGAGATATAATAAAGGCAGCCACCAAACAAGACTTGTATATATGTAGCTTCATTTTCTTTCAGCATTTAATTAAATTAGGTTAATTTCTTGCATGATGATATCTCACTGATCAAAGCTTGGAAAAATATAATTAATTACCGAATATTCCATTAGTAACATCTTTATAACTAATATTAATGGCCATATAAATAAACAAATGTGTGTACATGGATATTACATATATTAAATTATAATTTGAGCCTTTCAACTTTTTCTGCTTGGAGTAGTACTAACTTTCTTTGAATTCTAGCTTTTACATTGTACCCCTATTATAGAGTAGTGATACGATCTATTACTTTTAGAATTAATAAAGTTTTTATAGAATAATTTCTTCATGTGAAACACTCACTCCACCTCTCATTTATAGTGGCAGATATCCGAAACAGTTCTCAATCACAATTTTTTTTTTTAATGCGTTCTCAATAACAGTTACTTTCTCTTATTATATTGGATCTAATATTTTCTTTTTATCAAAAGTGTATATAGAAGTTTTTTTCTCTTCAATATTACAAGCTTCACAAAAACACTTTTCATCACTATGTGATTTGCCCAAAAATATCAAGAGACATAAACACAGTGAAAGCTTAGCCAAAAAAGTCTTCTCACAGTGAATCCCCGGACCCCTCCTTATTCTCTCTCTATCTCTCTCTCTCTCTCTCTCTCTCTCTCTCTCTCTCTCTCTCTCTCTCTCTCTCTCTCTCTCTCTCTCTCTCTCTCTCTCTCGTGTATTTGTGCCTTTATCTTATACTATTTCAATGTCTTCTTTTACTCGGAAGTTTCTTGCATGCATATACTAAGTTATTGTATATACATAATAAAAACTCAATAAAAAAGTTGAGTGTATATATAATTGGATCATATATATATCTATTAGAAAGATTCTTTGACAAGTATACTATTTTACACATGGAATCCCAAAGAGAGAGAGAGAGAGAGAGCATATACTAATCTAATACATATCATAATTTCACAACCGATCAGGAAATTAGGTTTTAGGGTTTCATAATACCCTAACTAATTAACCTAACCAAAAAGTGAATTTCAAAGTCGGAAGCAGTATATTCTCTCTTCCTTTTCCTCCGACAGAAAAGGGTAATCTCTAAATTCTAGCATTTCATCTATAAGCCGTGACATACACAAATATATATATATATATATATAACCATTAAGTACTTACATGTATAAACTTGTAATGCACTTAAATATTAATTAGGCAAGGTAATTTAGTTATAAACACGAAGAAGAAAAACGATTCTAAATCGATTTTCTTCTAATTAAATAAATGTAACGATTTATGATCAGATTCTTTATCGCAAATCATACCTAATATATATTGCGTATTTCTCTCATGCATTCATCATATCCTCTTGTGATGTTTTTTTCACCAATAATCTGAAGCTGAGAAAAACACTGCTGATCATATATTCATATATATCGACTACTTTTGTTTCTCTCTCTCTCTCTCTTTTAAGTGTAGACACACCCGACATAGAGACAGAAACATAGCCACTATTGTCACTGTTACACATAAAAAAAAATCAAGAATAAAAGTTAACCTGCCCTCTCTCTCTCTCGTAAAGACACATACAAAAAATACTCTCTCATAACTCTCAGTATATATGGTACTATATATTATAAACACAAACACACACGCGCACAGATCAGTCTGAATCGTATCTCTGGATCTCTGAGATCTGTCTGTGTGGCTCCAATATCACGTCTCTCTTGTCATCGAATTCATCATCGTCTTCTGATGATCTTGAATCATCATCATCATCGTCATCTTGATTAATACATGAATGTGATCATGAATCTCAAGTCACTGATCTCTCTGCATTTTTTGTCAGCCAAATAAATTGAACTTCCTCGAGATTGCCAACAAAAGCCCTTTGTTTTTTGTTATTTCTTTCTTCAAATCACAAAAAGTAATATGAATAAAAAGATATAAGATAAACAATGCTTTCTAATGGGTATTTTGGAGTTAATATCTCAATTATTTTATTTTGAAATGGTTTAACTTTACGAATTTCGATGTGATATAAATGGTTGAGATTTAATAATATTGCCAGAGATTAGAAAAGTTGAAAAAAAATAAAATGAAATGCCAAGGATCATAGAGGCAAACAAGGCATAACAATTAACAATGTTAGTACCTAAACCAAAGACTATCAACTATAATGAGATTGGTGCCTCGTTAAAATCTTTACATAAAAATTTCAATAAGAAAACCTAAATGAGGGAGATACTAGATGATTCAAGAAAAATCTAGACAAAAGAAGAACAAATTTATCGCCTTCTTCCAACTATTGCGAAAAAGGGCAAGGGATATTTGAGATAATTACAAAATTTATCTAATTGGTGCATCATTTAATAATTTATGTTTAAAGTGGTATTCTCTTTTAATTTTCACTACATGTTTATAGTATAAACAATAAGGATAAGCAATTTAAATATAATACAATAAAGACATAAATTAATATCGTGTATGATGTGTCAAATAAAGATATTCATTAAAATTTCTCTTTTCAGAATTATTAAGTTGACCACAAAAATTGAGTCACACATTCAATTCATATGTTTCTCTAAAGCCTGCACCACAACCTGCACGACTTATTGACTTGTGCTTGCTCTCTCCTTGCTTAACCATATGAGTTTGCCTGCTCTTCGACCAACTTTTCAATATTAAAATATAAATTTAACAGCCTAAAATCGCTTATTATGATAAATCATATCCTATCATTGAATCCTTCAAATAATAAAAGTATCATTTTTTTTAGCAATGATTTAACTTTTAATATATATAAAAAGTTATAGCGATAGTTTAAAAAAACAAAAACAAAAACAAAACAAAAATTCAATTAGCTAAATAACCATGGTCCAATAGTAAGATGTATGGATGAACTATATCTCTTATAACTACTCGATGTCTGTTTTCTTAATAGTTAAAAATATTAGCCATAATTTTAAGTCACCTAAGTAAATTAATCATTTCTTATAATTTCTCAAAAGGATAAATACCATAAGTATCCCCTATGTTTCATCATCATTCCATGTTTGTCCCTTGATTTTTTGATAATACAAAATTTACTCCTTAGGTTCTTCAATTTAACAAAATATATATCTTGTATTATGACTTTTCGTTGATCACAAAGTATAATTTTTTCTCTAAGCTGTTAAAGACTTAAGTCCTTGTAAACTATTCAAACGGATAAACATGAAAATACAGTTTCAATATGAAAATTTATATGCGTTTTTTTACTAAACTTAAAATAAGGTATATTTTTTTTCTCAATTTAAAAAATTAAAGGATAAAATTTGTATTATCACGAACTTGGAGTATAAAGTGAAATTATAATAAAATTTTGAAGATACATATGGTATTTTTCCTTTTTTTTTAAATGTGGAGGCATATCAATTCAAATTTGGGTCAGTTAGGTAAATAGCTATTTTGGACTGTATGTTTTTAAAAAATAGCCACAGTTTCAAAAAAAATTTAATTGTAAGAAATTTCTTACAATAAAAAAATACACATAAAAAACTGTAAGAAATTTCTGAAGCTAGGCAAAAATTTCGTCAGAAATTTCTTACATGGCTAGTTTTTAAATTTTTTAAAACTGTGACTATTTTTTAAAATCATTTTATAAACAGTGGCTATTTTCTTAAAATTCCCTTCAAATTTATAACATTTTTCTTGTTTTACTGGGATTAACAAAATTAAAATAATAGCCTTGAATCCACATTTGATTTTCTTATTTGGTATTCTAATTTTGTGCTCATATTAACAGTTGTTATGTAATCTTATTTAATCTAAAAATTATTTAAAAAAAAAGCAATAAAATATTTTTTTAGAAGAGGACAAACCTAATTGGTAAATTTTCAATCTCTCATGAGTGTGCCAATTTTATTTGGATGCAATCCTATTAGTGTTGGTCCATTTATTCCAAATATATATATATATATATATATATATATCAACAAAATATTTGAAAAAGCATGCTAAAATATTCTTAATAAAAAAAATATGCAATATGGCAATCAATTATTAAAGGGACAACTAGAACAACAAATTAAGTTTCTTAGATAACTTCATCTTGCGAGCTTATAAAATATATAATCATCAACCAAAGTTCTCGCATTTTAGCACCATATATAGCTAGGATGATTAAGATAAAACCGATCAACATCATCACCCATTTATTATAGAGTAGTGCTAGACATATCAACTTTTTTTATCAACTATTTAATACAAATCTATGCATCATATTATCATTGACGAGTGTTTATCATCTAATTAGAAGGATACCAATCAAAATATGACACTTTAATTGCCACATAAGTTGGTATTAAAAAGTTGATAAAAAAGTTGATATGTCTAGTATTATTCTTTATTATATATAGAGAGTTAGTATATGATCAACGATCACGAATTTAGTTCATAGTGCATGTAAAATTAGTCTATTTGGTATTTGACTATTTTCTAATATATGTTTCAAGAAACATAGTCAATATTTTTAAAAGACATTTTTAAGGATTTAACCAAAATTTTGAATAATTTTTTAAAAATTAGTCATAGTTTTATGAAATTAAGGATTTAGCCGTAACATACAAGTAACATAATTATGTTACACGTATGTTACATGTAACATATTATGTTACATATATGTTACGGTTAAATTCTTAATTTTGACAGTCTATGACTAAATCCTTCAAACTTTACCTTTAAAATGACTAATTTCTTAACTGATCCTTTTTAAAAATTAAGAAAATCGTCATTGATCCATTAAGAATTAGGGCCATAAAAATAAAGTCACAATATTATGTAGTTAAGAAAATGACTATTTTCTTAATTAATAAAATGTTGATTATTTACTCAAAACATTTTATAAAAGATAAATATTTGCTTAATAATTTCTATAAAATTTTACGTGCAGCTTTTTTGTCAATAAAATTTGAGTTAAGAGTTTTTTTTATTGTAAAAATTACATATAATTACAACTAATTACTGAAAGAGATTTTTAAGGATTTAGTTAAACTTTAAACTAATATTTTAAGGATTAGCCATAGTTTTAAAAACTTAAAACATTAGCTTTTTTATTTTATCACAGTCGATGAAAATTTTAGTAATGATAGGTTTGCTTTGTTTTCTGTTTTAAGTTGAAAGAGCCAAATTTTCAGAGATTTATTATTTGATTTGGGCGGTTCATTAAATTAATTATCATGGATACTTATGTCTATTATGATATTTAATGACTATTTTCTTAATTTTGATATTTTAGGGTTAAATCCTTCAAACTTTATCTAAAAAATGACTAATTTCTTAACTGACTATTCTTAAAAATTAGATAGTGATGTTTTATTTAGAAAATCAAGGCTATTTTATCATTATAAAATATATATATATATTTAAAAACTAAACCATATAATCCAACCCCCTATGATCTTATATCCCCCACCATACCCTGCATAAAATTATACGACATATACATGCATATATTGGATCTACTTCCTTCAATAATTGGACTGTAGACTTTTGTGTGTCTCTGTGTATATATATCAAACACATATATTGGAACTGAGATATTATGCATTTACATGTGAGTACACGTACTGTTGTTGGATTCAGATTGTGGGGTTTCTTTTCTCTGATCTATTATTAGCCAGTGCCAGTGAATAAGTGCAACTTTTTCTTCTTTTTTTTTTTTTCTGATCTTGTTTGTATAATTTATTTTTATTTAGATATAAATACGGCTAATTTTATTATATTTTTATATTTATCGATATTATATGTACTGTTATATAAAAAAATTATAAATTATAAAAAGACTATTATGATAAGTCTAAAATAATTATTTACTGGCACGCTTTTTGACTGTGGTGGGGAACGCTTTTTGTTCCCATCATAGAGAACGAATATGTAACTGGGAATTATTTAAAGAATTTTTTTGGGGATTATTTAAAGAATTTTTTTTATCTCTTATTTTTATTGTATTACTAATTTAAAAAAAAATTGCACTTTTGCCCCTTAAAAAATGCACTTTTTCCACCAAAACGAAAAAAAAAAACCAAGAACCCGCTTTGAAAAAAACAACAAATTATAATTCAAAATCTTAACAATTCACTATTCGTAATAAGTTTTAAGATCGTTCCCTACGGTAGAGAACGAAAAACGTTCCCCACAACAGCCGTTTATATATATATATATATATATATATATATATATATAGGCTTATTTACTTCCTGTTTAGAGAAATCATTTTGCTCATTTTTTACCATTCTTAGATAGTTTGGAAAATGGTAAAAAAATTATTAGAATGGTTTGACTTTACGAATTTCGAGATGGTATAAATAGTTGAAATTTAAAGATATTGTATAAGGATTTGGAAAGTTGAAACAAATTGGTTGAAAAAAATAAAATAAAATGAAATGATTTGGAAGATTAGAAAAATTAAAAAAAATAAAAATATAAAATGATTAGAATAAATGGGTCAAACAAAGGGTTAATATTTTAGTATTATTACTACATATTTTTTAGTGTTATATTAACATATTATTAAGTGGAGGAGACCTATATATATATATATTACTTTTTTATTTCTTGTTAAGGAAAATTTTTTTTTCCTTGTTAAGGGAAAATTCTTAAAAAAATTCAGAATCCATCACACCCATCAGTCTAAAAAAAAAAAAAATTTATCTGCCAAGACGTGGGAAAGAAGCAACCAAAATTTTGAGCAGGTGAAATTCGCAGGGCTTTGCATTTCAAAAAAGGACAAAAAAAACGACAGTGGGTTGTGTGATGTGGGGGTCCTTATATATAAATCTAGTTATTCTGTAAAAAGTTAAAATGTCATGATTATTTTATATTTTTTATTAAAATATCACGTTCTTGAATGTTTGTTATTATCGGGCCCGGATAATCAGATACCTGATCAAGACTACTTGAGTCGGAAGTTTGGGCAGCTTTACTCATAGTTGGGAAGGTTTAGCTCCCAATGATGCGGATTTAGATAAGAGTAAGTAGGTGAATTACGTTAGCCGCGTTCCTCTTGTGATCAATTAGCAAATAATTATTTTTAATTGATTTTTAAGAAAATAAGTAACATTTTAATTATTTAAAAAATAATAATTATATAATAATGTGATATTATTTTTATGTTTTTAGTTCTTTAAGAAGTTAATAACTAGTTTTTTAATTTTTAAAAACTTTAGACTATTTACTTGAAACATGCATAAAAAAAATGGCCAAATATCAAATATGATCGTTAGTTAAATAGGTTATTCTGGAATTTTTTTTTAGTAAAATAACAATGGTTTAAGTACAAAATACATGGATGAATTTCATCATTCATAATTATTGAATGATCATTTTTTTAATAAATATTATTTTTAAATTATTTAAACAAAATGGCTATTTTTATAATTTCTCTAAATTCTTATTATTAGTTGAGAAGTAGCTTAAAGAATGGATTTAGAGTTAAAGAAGCATTAGTGTATATTTACAAGTTCAAATCTTGGTGAGTGTGCTTCCTTTATATAGAGGTGTATATTTATAATGTGATATGATTGAGTCCAAGATACTTAATGGTCCATGCGACTATTTCTTAAGTTACTCGTTGGTACTCTAAATAGAGGATAAAGTCTGTGTGGTTCAATATGTAACTACATGCAATTCTTAAAAGGGTGAAATAGGCAAATACCCAGAATTTATATAACAATAAAAATAAATACCCAAACTTTTGAAGTAATTGAGTTTCTAGTCAATTTGTGAATTACTTGCACATGCTTTTGATAACAAAGTGAATTACCACCACTTATCAATGTGTAAGTAATTGCATCTTTTGGGTAATTGGTTATATTTTTCAAAAGATCGGGTAATAACTTACATTAAGTTTTAAAAATTGGGTATTCACTATAATTTCTCTTCTTAAAAAAAAATTCTTTTATTTTTGTTTATTATTTTTTTCACTTTTTGCCTAAATAAAGGCTATTGAAAATTTGCTTTTTAATTTTTTAAAGAGTGATTCTCAAATGTGGGATATTCATTGGAGAATTTATTTATTTATATTGAATCATACAGTTTAAAAAAGTTAATTTTAAGGGGCTTTCAGTTGAGAATTATTTCTTTTTAACCCAAATAAACAAATATTTTTTATTTTATTTCTTAGCTAAATATGTGAATTTTCTTCGGGTAAAATAGAGAAATATCCAAATTTACACAATAATAAAAATAAATACCCAAATTTTTAAAATAATTGAGTAACTAGTAATTTCGTGAATTACTTGCACATGCTTTTGGTAATTAAGTTAATTACCACCAGGTATCACTATGTAAGTAATTGAATCATTTGGGTATTTTATCATATTTTTCAAAAGATTAGGTATTACTTTAAATTAGGTGTTAAAAATCGAGTATTCACTATAATTTCTCTTTTCTTATTCCTTTATTTGAACAATTGATTATAAAATAAACGTTTAACATTTAAAGAAAATTATACTTAATTTTATCAACAGAAAATTAGAATAAAATACACTTTTGTTAAATTTTTTTAAATGTCAAAAATAATTAGTTTTCTATTATTAAAAATTCATTGGTCTCTAGAGAACAAAAGTTCTCTGAAGTCTGAAATTTGCAACAAATATGTCTTTTTTTGTTCAGGGGGTTTCGTATAGATAGGTTGTCTATGGCTTTCTCGCTCAGACTCAAGATAAGTTGTTATGGCTTGTGGCTCACAGCGCAATAACTCATGTATATTTATGTATAAAACAAATCAACTAATACCACTCCAAGAAGTAAGCATTTAATCCTATTGTGACTTGTGACTAAAAATGAAAATTCAACAATTATTTTCTGTCATTGAAAAATTCGTGTGGCAATATAATTTTCGAGGTTAAATGTAATTTTAGTTACTCCATACTAATATACATAACTTCAAGAAATCGCAAGAAAATTATTGAGTAAATGAAAAATAATTATTTGTAAGTTTGTGATTAACAGTAGTTTTTTTAGAATAGATCCTAATATAAAACGCCGCAAAAAGTATAATTTTATAATCAAACTGTAGCTAAGAGAGAATTTGATTTTTCTTTTTCTGAGGAATACAGTGCACTTTTAACGAACACAATTTAATTTTTCATGAACAAAATAACATTATGGATATGTTAGTGTACCGCGCGCATAAATTCATAGCATTATATTCAGAAGTATAATAGGGGGTTTGATGCGTTTAAATTACCATATTATATAATATAAAAAATAAGACTATATTATCCGCTCTAAGGTCTAAAATTATTTTATCATTAATTAAATATAAATGATCCTAGAAAATACATACATATTGTATATAACATTTTTTTAAGTCGAATAGTGAAATCGGTCGGAATACTACCTCGTTCAAATTTATTGAAAACAAAGGAAAATATAAAAAGAAAAGAAAACAATTTAAAAAAAAAAAATCAAACCTGCTCCAAATCCTTATAATAAATTATCTAACAAAATTTCACTATAATTTCTCATCTATAAATAAAGATGACAATAAGAGAATCAATGTCTTCTTATTTTAAATCTCTTTCCACTACGATAAGATGACTTTTCTTTTTCAGAATCTTAAATTTAATTTCTTTTCCAAAATAGCAAATCCTTTTATCCCAAGATCGAGAACAACAATTTCCACCTCTTTTTGAGCATGGTAAACGATTTGCATTTGAAATATTTTCTTTTTCCATGATAACGAAAAAAGAAAAGAGAACATTTAATTCAAGTAATTTGAAACCGTAGATAAGGATGTTTCTATTCTTTTTTTTTTTTTTTTGGTTTTTTCATTTGTTAATGTCTGGAAAATAATATTAGATAAAAGTTAAATAACGGCAGGCACATCAACTATCATTATTATACATAATGGAACGCAAAGTTGATTGCGAACAGTTTTAAGGAGAAAAACAAGATCAAAAAATGCCAAGCACCTCATTAATTAGTTTTAATCAAATAAAATAATAAGCACATATGTATGTCAAAATCATCTTATTGCTTTTCCACGGAACAAAATCCGAACAGTTATATTCTCTTTCTGGAAGGCAACGTTTTAACTTTGAATGAATAATTAATATTCAAATTGTTAGCACTTGCCAAGTTAATTCCTTTTACTATTCAGTCAAAAGTGTGCCTTTTTCAACAAAGAATCCAGACTTTGTTTAATTCTAGGGGTGCTAAAAGAAGCACAAATTTCCTAGCTTAGCCTTTTTCTTGTATTTTTTTCAAAATAATAATAATAAACTAACAAAATGCGTTAAAGAATAAAGTTAATTGTGTTTTGTCTTCACATTGTTAACATTTGGGTGCATTACCCTCCTTCCTAGTTCCTACACGGCTACACCTATGAAATTTAGTGCAATGATGACGGGATATTTCCAGCTTTTATATATATATATATATATATATGCTTATAATGTAATGTTAATTAGTTTTAGATTTAAATTCATTTTAATGGGCATCCAAATTAATATGCATTATATATAAAGAGTTATTTAGGCATTTAACCAAGCTTTTAGGCAATTTTTTTTAGAATTTAGCCATAGTTTCACGAAATTAGGGATTTAGCCATAACATGTAACACTTTTTGTAATATGTAACATATATACGTGTAAAAAATGTAACATTAAATGTATAAATCCTTTTAAACTTTATCTTTAAAATGGTTAATTGCTTAACTGACCTTATATAAACTAAATATATTTAGAGAATTTTAAGAAAATAGCCATAGTTTCAAAAAATTTAAAAATCAGCCCTTTTAGAAATTTTTGACACGTTTTTTGCAATAATTTTTATGTGTAATTTTGTTATTATCAGAAATTTCTGACATGTGTAATGACTAGGTTTTAATTTTTTTTTAAACTGTGATTATTTTTTTAAAACATATCATCTAAAATAACTAATTACCTAATTGACCCATATATTTAATGAATAGCCACTTTTGAAATTTACTTCTTAAAACAATAACTAATCTATCTATTGAACGAATTACGGTTCGTACAATGGAATGTTTCTAGTCGCTATCCTCACAATTATGCTTGTGAGAATCACTCTATATGCTTGTGAGAATCACTCTAGAATCTCATTAGTAAAGAATCTAAATATCGGCTCTTTAAATTATATTATAATACGTCAGATTATTATTATTATTATTATTATTATTATTATTATTATAGTAAAACCTTCACAAGACCTAATTTGGTATCAAATTCTTAAACTACCATAATCCTAAAATCGAATAATTTGGGAACTTATTCTTTCTCTCTCCTTTTTCTTTTTGTGATTTGGTATTGGAGCTATTTTCCTTCTACAGTTAAATCTCTATAAATTAATAATAATGAGACTAAGAAAATCTATTAATTTAGGGAATTATTAATTTATTGAGGTATTTTTTATTTATCCAAATATATTTTGTATCTAAATTATTTTATAAATTATTATTATAATTTCAATAATTTTTCAATTAAGTAAATCAATATCAATTTTGAGGAAGAGCGAATAATATTATATACTTATGTTTTGAATTATTCATCAATGAGATTATAAATTTTCTATATTAGGAAATTATTAATGTTTATATCAAATGGGTCTTAAAAGATTTCTTTGTAATGTATTATCTTATAAATTTAGCAAACTATTAATCGGAGGATTTTAAGGAATAACCCCCTTTTGGCACATTAATAATCTATGTCTTTTATGTATTGCACTTTTAATTTATGCCTTAAATTTTGCATTACAGATATAAAGTGAAAATAAATAAAAAACACACTTGGCACATAGATTATTAAATAGCACTTAAAATGGTCTTATCTTGCAATTTTTTCCTTATTAATTTAGCATGTTTGGGCCCGAATTCGGACTACCAAAAATTATTATTTAATCGATTTTATTAATTTATAAAGGTTTTACTTAGGGTATCAATTTGGATATGACCTTTTTCACGCATTATATAATCTAGTTTCTTAAATCTATGGTCAATGTTTTGACATTAGTTAACCTGATTCTAAACGTTTTTGGATTAGACTATGTATGAATATTATTGTTGATATAACACACAATCAAGTAGATGTCTGTGTTCCTAATTTTAAATGCAAAAAAACAAGAATAATAAATAAAACAAATAAGCATAAAAGTAAACATATATTGACGCTAGATATGTTTATTTTACCCAAAAATTCAACTTGAAAAAAAATAATGGGTGTTAACCACACTAGGTATGAGGATGGATTTTATTGGCTGATCAAATTACAACTACATGACTCTGAAATTACGTTGACTCTTTGATCTACCGTCAAACTATAAATCCACGATGCTCTTCACCAAGGCGCGAATATTCTGTGCGCTTGCTCAACCTCAGACTCTAGACACCTTATTGTACGCTGTGTTCGTTCAGACCAACTGTCCTCCTCCTCCGTACGTACGTCTTTAGGTTCTTTGTCTGCTATGAGCTTAATCAACAACATCTTGAGAATGAAACTTTTCTTTAGAGAGATAAAAACTAAGCCTAACACTTAAATGCTCTCAACACACTAAATGCTCAAAATAATCTCTCTAAGTCTCAAATGAGAACTTTGGAGGATATTTATAAGAGATTTTTAAGGATTTACCCAAATTTTTGGTTATTTTTTTAAGGATTAGCCATCGTTTCACGAAATTAAGGAATTAACCATTTTTATTGTGTAACAACCCGTGTAACAAATTTTATTACACGGGTAACAAAATTTGTTACGGGGTATATCAAAATTTGTTACAAGGGTAACAAAATTTGTTACACAATGAAAATTATTAATTCCTTAATTTCGTGAAATTATGGCTAAATTCTTGAAACATGAGCTCAAAAATGGCTAAAACCCAAATCTTTCCTATTTATAATACATCTTAGTTATAAAAAATAAGAATAAAATCTCTAACTAAGATTTGATTAGAAGTCTAGAATAATCTTGATTCAATTACACTTGGCGTGCACATATTTTTTGACCATGTGTCTTATAACTTGACAGACCTTGAGAAAATTGTTGAGTACTTTTTTTTTTTTTGACAAAGGGATACTTGATTTTATTAATTGGTTGGTGCCAATTCGGCACTTACAAGATGGGAAATAGACGGAGGAGTTTCCTCCATCCAGAAACAATCAGAAGCATAATTAAAAGCTAACTTAGCCAGCGTATGGGCCACTATATTTCCTTTGCGGGAGATATAATGACACGAACCACCACCGACACACTCCATCAAATAATTGATGTCATTAATCACCGTTTGTTCTAAAGAGAATTGCACTTTCCCTTGCACACCTCTTACGGCATTTGCAGCATCACATTCCACCAACCCGACTCTCAATCCACTCTCTTGAGCGAAGATCAGGCCAGCTCTCATTGCAAGACATTCACCCATAAGTACATCATGCCTACCCGGAATACGTTTGACAAAAGCTCCATACACTTCCCCTTTCGCTCCTCTAATAACACCCTCCACCCCAATGAAATCTGAATTTGGCCGAACCGAAACATCAGTATTCAATTTGAGTATTCCATTCGGAGGGGGCACCCACTTCACATCACCATCCAGGATGGGCTGGTTCGGCTGGCCTTTAATAGCCACCCTTTGGGCCGACTGATAATCAAAGAGAAAAGAACCCGCATACTGCACCACCTGGTTCGGCTCACGTCCCCTCTCACCATGGACAAATAAGTTACGCTCCTTCCACTGAAGCCACAATAGTACACAAAAAATCTCCAACTCTGAACGGGGTACTTTATCCAGCAGCAGCAACATACATTCATCAAGAGGACATGGTATTAATTCTGTAATAAACTTATCAAAAGCACTTGCCTGCCAAATTTGAGCCGCTGGTGGGCACGAGACCAGCGCATGGAAGAGCGTCTCTACCCCACTCCCGCAACGGGGGCACCCTCGTCCTGCCCATATTCCTCGCCTCGACAAGTTATAGCGAGTGGGCAGTAAATCATGGAAAGCCCTCCAGACACACAGTTTCACTTTTTCCGGTATTGTCAAACTCCACAAAGTCCTCCACCAACGAGATACATTTGCCAAAGACGAGCTTTGCGCAGTTTTCTTTGACATCATCCCCGTGTAATATCCTGAACGGACTGAGTAGCTGCCACTCCTATCAAAATGCCATACCCAACTATCCGGGCTGTCAGACACGCCTAACGGGATACTGAGAATAGCTTCTCTATCGAGCGGTAAGAACAAATCACGCACCAACGTCTCATTCCAGCCCACTTGCCTCGAGTCCACCAAGTCACATACCTTCTAATTCACGCAATCCGACACCATCGGAGAGATCGGCCTAAAGGTAGAGGGTCGTGGAATCCAAGGATCTTGGTAGATACCAATCGATTTACCGTCACCGACTTGCCACCGTAATCCACACCGCAATAGCTCTCTCCCCCATAGGAAACTCCGCCATAAATACGAGGGTCTTGTTCCAATTCCAGTAGAAAGGAAGTCTGTCGAAGGGAAATATCGTGCTTTAAGGATACGACTCGCCAAGCTAGAGGGGTCTGCTAGGATGCGCCAACCTTGTTTTGCCAATAGAGCTTGGTTGAACGTTTCAAAATCTCGAAACCCGAGTCCTCCTTCAGTCTTTGGAAGACATAACTTATCCCATCTCCACCAGTGTACACATCGCCTATTATCATCCCCTCCCCACCAATATCTTACTACCATGCTTTTAAGTTCCTGGCAAAGCGCCTGGAGGAGTCTAAATAACCCCATAGAATAGGTTGGAATGGCCATAGCCACGGCTTTGAGTTGTTCGTGTTTGATTAATCCATCATTTTTTGAAAAAATTACGACGCTCTATAAAGACAGTTCTGCAATTTATATACACCTGTAAAATCAAGTAGATAAGATTTACAACAACTCGAATTTGGTACTATAATCTTGTTATAATCTCACAAAATAATAGTTAACTAATATGTGTATAATTATTTAATTTAATTACGTTTGGTTAAGGATAACAAAAATATCTCAAAAAGTGGAATTTGTTATTCCTAACGGTCGCATCTTTTTTTATGTCCACAAGTTAATACATCTATCTAAACGAATTTTGATATATTTATTTGTACTTAATCTCTCTATTACTAATATATTAAAAACACAATTACAAGACTAACACATGATGATTACTTGGAATTTTATAATAATACCTTGAAATAAGGATTAAAAATGTTGTTCGCAAGTGTTTATTTAGTTCGATTTTTTTCTTTACTGATAATTGATGAGAGAGATCAAATATAACAGAATTTATAGACTAGAGACTAGTTTAAACCATTTAAAACACGAAGAAAACTAGAAAAGGATGATATTCGTTCCAAAGTACATCTGAACAAAAAATAAAATCAGCCATATGATCAATGATATAAAATCAATAATAAAAAGACATTTAAGGTAAACTTTATTTATTTATTTATTAAAAAAAAAGAAAAAAAAAAGAAGGGGATTCGATCTCTACGCTGTAGTCGAGTCCGATGTGCAACAACTTAGCGATGGATCACTTTGGGGAAGCCCCCACTGGAAAACAGGAAAAGTAAAATATATAATATTTATAAATAAAATATTATGGTTTTATTATTACACAAAATATTTATAAATAATTAATTATAGTATTATATTAATCAGTCACAAATGTTTTTTTCTTTTTAGTTTGGTTAATTAACCTTATAAATTCTTTTCTTATTCTTTTGCTTTCTTATTCATTTTTAAACTTTTTCAATTACGATAATAATGGCTAACACCACTTTCAGTTCAAGTCAGAAAATATTTTCAAATTCTTCTGTCAAAATTCCCCAAAAAGAATTATATAACACTTTATTTATTTAATTTTCACTTTTTTCAACAACCTTTCCGATTTCAATTCAAAGCATGCATACGTTGAAAAAGAAAATATTGTTCATCCTATTGATAATGAAGTTATATAAAGTATGAATACAAAATTTGTTGCAGTTTAAATTTTAGCATATGCATGCTAATATCGAATTATGAATGCGGCAGAATTTTATATTAGTATTTAATTATTGATTTATATAATTACAGCATAAACACTGTTAGATAGGCTGGTCTTTCTTTTTTTTTTTTTTTTTAACATGATCAGGGATGTGTACTGAGTATGTTAATAAATAGTATTTGTACATACATAAATATTATGTGCAGACACATAGGACTGTGGCACCTATCGAGTCACATGCATGAGTACATATTTGTTAAAAAAGAAAAAAAAGTTTTTAGTGGATAATACCTTACGAAGCACCGAGACAGGCATAGGCATATAAATTTTTATATATTTATTTTTCTGCAAATTTATTTATTTATTTAAGTTGTTCTCTTTTAATGCTTTTTATATTTTATGCCAAAAGCAGTCGTTTTTCTAA
Organism: Boehmeria nivea var. tenacissima; assembly: GCA_018132145.1. Classification (NCBI taxonomy): domain Eukaryota; kingdom Viridiplantae; phylum Streptophyta; class Magnoliopsida; order Rosales; family Urticaceae; genus Boehmeria; species Boehmeria nivea. Next base: position 10,462,389 of record CM030882.1, read on the forward strand.
GATTACCAATGATGATAGTCATGATGATAGCCATACAATGCGGTTATAAACAAACACAAGATTATGGGTTAAAGAACTGAACTTTTTTGGATTCATATATTCCGCCTTTAAGCAAGGATATTTTGTTGAGTCAAATTCCATTTATCATTATTTAAGATAAATATATTGCACAGGAATCTTGATATATATAGGCTTGAAGAATATAAGTATATTTCGTTATTAATTCATAAAAGCCATATACATATAAACACACACACATATATATATATATATATATATATATATTGATTAGTGGAGTTGATGGGCTTTTCTGAAATTAATATTCAAAGTTTTAGGGGATAGGAATACTATAGCCCTAATTATGTGTGTAGAAAGTGTTTGTTTGTTTGGAAAGTGACCAATTTTTTACTGGATTAAAATGACTCTCACGCATGAAATTGCACCTTCAATTAGCCATAAATTTGTTAAAAGGTTTTGGATTTTTAACTTAGGTGACAATTCGTCTTTGATTTTTTTTAACACCAACTTTAGCTTAAACTGTGTCTATTATATATATTAATTAAATTACTCAAATAATAGGTATGTCATTCGCATGAAAATCAAATGATATATACGGAAATAAGATTATATATGTCTAAATTAAGTTATGTATGCGTTTTATAATAAATGAGAATTTTTGAAATTTATTAAAGCCAATAAATTAGGATATATATAATTTTAATCCATACAATATAAACTTATTTTTACGCCTTAAGAACCATATATATGAGATAGATTATGTCAGTAATTCCATGATAATATAGTTCTCAGTAGAATAATAGTGCGGTTGGTACACTAGATTTGATTAGATAGAATTGAATTATTTATGTGAGATTGAATTTGATTGAAATGTTAAATTTGATTATCCTTAATATTATTATGTATGGGTGAAGTAGACAAATACCCAGAATTTATATAACAATAAAAATAAATACCCAAACTTTTAAAGTAATTGAGTTTCTAGTCAATTTGTGAATTACTTGCACATGCTTTTGGTAATAAAGTGAATTACCACCACTTACCACTGTGTAAGTAATTACATCTTTTGGGTAGTTGGTTACATTTTTCAAAAGATTGGGTAATAACTTACATTAAGTTTTAAAAATTGGGTATTCACTATAATTTCTCTTATGTATTTGGAGTAGTATTAGATTGATTTAGTTATATTCCATATTATCTCACACTTTTAGAAAGAATAAGTTACCTCATCTACACTGAGCTATTTTCAGAAGGAAAATTGAATTATCACAATCTACTTTTTACACTATAGACATAAATAAAATAATGCAATCAAATCCTATGCTATATCTTACCCACTAAATACACAGTTTAGTTTAGGGGCTAAGTATACACTCCTTATAGAATTAGTACTTTAGAAACCAAATTGTTACAAAGCAGAAAATTTAGGACCATGGGTGACAAACCCAAAACGTACTAATTCATAAATATTTCTTTTGTGGCTTGTTAACTAATTTCTAGTTTCAATTTTCTCATGCACGTTATATTGTAAGTTGTCAACGGGTTCTTATCTTAAATCTTAATTCTGCTTGGGTTTTTTTTTTTTTTTTTTTTTTTTTTTGGGAACTAGGGCACTTATCAGTTTGGTAACAGCATATTGTTAATATGCTAAAAACTCTTAATCGATCAGATATGCGAAGCTAATCGATCGGATTGTATTTTCTCATTATAAAACATTCACTTTTTTTCATTAGCAGTTTTTCCCTTTGGGTTTTTACTATTAAAAATTTTAACGAGGCACGTACTATTATACTTTAAGCAGATCTTGTAAGATGTTTAGCTATTTTTTGCTTCGGACTGTTCTTGTATTTCCTTACGACTTTCTAGTGAATTTTGGTTTCTCTTATTTAACATAAATTCGGCTTGTGTTAGTAGAAAAATAAGCATAGGATCAACTTAATTGGTAAATCGTTTATTTTTTATGCGTGCGTTAACTTTGTTAAAATGCGTTTTTAAAAATAGATGACAAATGCATGCTATCAAGGAGTTTGCGCAAAAAAATTATAAAAGAAAAAACTGTCAATTTGACCGGCCACGTCATGCATGCCTAATGTAACAATGTCACAGGCCTTATTAATTTTTTTGGGTTAGTTATTGGGTCCAACTACTAATTCGAATCACCCGTTAAATTTTGGTGTTTCAAATTAATTTTTTCACCGATGAAACTTGGCTTTATTTACAGCACAAGCATCGAAAAGATAAATTATCGAAATTTATAATTGGTTTTATTAGTTTTTTTTTTTTTTTAAGCATAAGTTTGTATATATGTCCAAACCGCTTCGAAAATGCTTGGGTTTTGCCCTTCTGTTGTGCGTTATGAGTTGATTGGCTTTTATTGTCGTTTTTATACAGTGATTTATAGGCATATCATTTTTTATTTTCATTTTTCATTGGAATGCACTCTCTCTTTCCATTTTCTCTGGGCTTGGCTTTCCAGTGTCGTTTCTCGTTGAAGGTGTCAGCACACTAGTTTTTTTTTTTTTTTTTTTTGTCGTTTTAATCATAGTTTTTTGTCGTCGTTTTTCAGACATTGCTGTTTTTATAGATGTCGTTTTTAGGCCGTACATATCCTTCAGTTTTCCTTATATTATCCACGAAATACCGAATTCCTAACGCAAAATATCCAATTTTATCTTCAAACTTCCACGCATATCCTAAAAGATATAATCTTATCTAAAACTAAAAGAAAAATGGAGGTGAAAAAAAGAATATCGATTTTGGAAGAGAAAACAACAATATTATTATAACAGTTTATTTATACCAAGTCCATCACCATCAGTACTCCTATATGGTTTGACCATCGAACAGCACCAACAACTATGCTCCTTCATAAAATAGTTTTGTTTTTTTCCCTTTCTTCTTGAATTAAGCTAAAATCTTAATACTTTGTATATTATATATTATTAAGGAATATGTCCAAATACATATTTAAATGCCAACAAAACATGTGGACAATCACATTTTCCCATCCTCACTATAGTCACTGGTATCGGAAGCTTATTAGTGAGGCGTGAGTGTTACAAGACCGCTCACAAAATTTCCACAACTCAAGAACCTATACATATCTTTCTGAGATGTACAGTAGAGAATCTCTGAAATTGTACGTGTGTATACATATATATATATATATATATATTCTTTTTTTTGGGTGGTGACTTTCTTTCATAGAAAGCCACATGCTCTCCTTTGCTGCCACCTGTCGATAGTGGGCTACATATTGGAATGTTAGGTTGAGAAAATATCTCCATCGTATATGCTATTTATAAGTAGATAAAAACTATCAAAAATATATTTTTTGATAACAACAACAAAAAATATTGGGGGACTGTCATCTCTGTCCCAAATAAATTACACTTTTAAATTTTTACACTACATAAAGTAAAAATAAAAGGAATATTACTATTTAAAGCATAAATTATTAATTGGTATAAAAAATAATTTTATTTTATAATTCTTCAAAAAAAAAATTTTAATCCAAATGGGTCGGGCCAAACTATAGACGTGGCTTTAATCCACTAATATCCAACATCTCCTGCTCGCACATATATATTGGACGAGAAGTGATAACTCGATTCCTCGAGCTAATGTTATCATTCTGAATAAATATTTTTATTTAAAAATTCCTTTATATATATTTAGAATTTATTTTCATTATGTTTAATTCTGGGATTTTGTACCGATAAGAATTAAATGTATAATTATGAAATATTTAGTGATGAGTGAATGTTGTAGTTCATGTGAAAATTACAATCAGTTTGGGTGTAGTTTGAACATCAACTACAACAAATTTATTTTGTCACATAGCTGTAAAAACTACATGCAGTCTTACGAGAAATAGTAAAACTACGTGTCGTTTTACGACAGATCACACTCTCTTAACAATAGTAAGAAATTTTGGGTTATAGCGCTATTTTTTAGTTGAATTAAGGGTATTATTTTATTTTAATTCATAAAATAAAAATAGGAAAGTATATGACAAATCTCTCCAATAAAAGAAAAAAAAAAGCTCTTAGTAAAACTTTTCAAATTGAGATCAATTAAGAGAGAAGAAAAAATTGGACAAAATTTTGGACAAGGAGATCTTATAATTGGCGGCAAAGGAGTGTGGAATTAGGTAAAAAAAACCTAAGGCTAGGTTCATGATGGAAAAGTCAAAAGAAAATCAGGCAAAAAATAAAACTTACTCAGCTATGGAAAGGATTTGATTATGAAATTTTGGAAAATATTCCCTCATCTTTCTCAGCCCTCATAGGCATCCACACAGAGAAAAAAAAAAGGAGCAATTTTATTCCTATAAGCTAATTAATATTGTTAAACTAAAAGCTAAATCAACTCCACTGATAATCAAAGAAGACACCAAAATTTTCAGACAAAATGAATGTCTACCAAAACCACAAAAGACCTTCACTATAATTTCAAAAGCTATTGACATGAAGAACACTAAAAAAGAAGAAAAATCATTGTATTAGAAAAATTTTATTTTATCTTAAATGAAGAGCAACCGTAGAACCTTTTGTCGGAGTTGGTGTTGGTCCATGCCGTCATTATTCTCATCGGCAGACCAAAATGACACATTACACTGTGCTCTTGAGAGTTCATCCTCAAGTGGTTGACAACTTCAGTTTCTCGTTCTTTTCTTTTTCCCTCAATCTTAAACCTTAATTTCAACAAACAACCCCAAACCTGATGTTTATATCAATTTAATATCACCCACCACGTTTAAATGCCTTAAATGCCTTCTTAATATCACGTGTGGGGTGTATGGAGGGGGAATTCTGTAAAAAATAGAACGAACACTTATTGATTTGTAATGGGATAGAATTCCAAAGTCGGAAAGTAAAATGCCAAAAAATAAAAAGTTGAATGACAAATTGATTCTAGATATTCTATCCCTTTTTTTTTTTTTTCTCTGTCTCCACTTATCGTCTCAATAAAATTTTAACACATAAATAAAAATAATTAATATAATATAAATTTATATAGAATAATTGAGAAATTTAAACGTATTAAAATTTTATTGAGAAGATAGAAAAAGAGACAGATAAAAAAGACATAAATCTGGACTCTGACAAATTACACACCCTGCAAAGGTTAGTGAAAAAAAAATATATATATATATATTTATATATAGGATTGGAATAGGATGTATAAGAGACTTGATATATACTAGCTGGTTGGATAGACAATGCTGGACATTATAAATAGATTGCTCTTAGCGCCGAGACAAATCACATTCACGTTACACACAAATATATATATACACACAAATATTTATATAACAAAACATGCAAAACGACAAACTTGCCATGCAAATCCACGTCTCACGTATTCGCACAACAAGTGTCCAGTTTCACCAAAAACCCTCCACCTGTCCCCTCCATTTTTCCCCCTTTAAACCCCCAAATTCCCACTTCCTCATATTCACCGCCACAACTCTCACTCTCTCTCTCTCTCTCTCTCACTGTCTCTCAACCAAAAAGCTCAAACAAAACCTAGCTAGCTCTAGCTAAGCTTCAACAATGGCAGATTTCCCACGGAGACAGCAACAGGATCTACAGATACAACACAGGCCAGGCGAGGCCATGATGAAGACGGCGGAGAGAGGCCTGTCGACGCAGCAAGTCCTCGCCCTCGTGACGCTTCTGCCGCTCGGCGGCTTCCTCCTCCTCCTGGCGGGCCTCACCTTCGCGGGGACGCTCCTCGGGCTGGCGGTGTCGACGCCGGTGTTCCTCATCTTCAGCCCGGTGCTCGTCCCGGCCGCGCTGGCCGTGGCGCTCGCGGTGGCCGGGTTCCTCACCTCGGGCGCGTTCGGCGTCACCGGGCTGTCGTCGCTGTCGTGGCTCGCCGGCTACGTCCGCAGGATGAACTTTAGGGTTTCGCCGGAGCACGCCGCCGAGCTGGCCAAGCGGCGCGTGCAGGACACCGCCGGGTTCTTGGGCCAGAAGACCCGCGAGGCCGGCGAGGCCGTCCAGAGCAAGGCCCAGGAGGGCGGTGGTAGGGCCCAGGAAACCAAGAGGACATGAAATGGCCCATTATCATGACACTCCTTTTGCCTCATCATAGTACTGGCTCTCTCTCTCTCTCTCTCTCTCTCTCTCTCTGTGATTTTCTTTGGTTTTATTGTCCCTTTTTATTTAAAATAAAAATAATTTGTTTGTGTTTTTAACTTTTTTGGGGTTTTTGGTTAGGGTTGCTTTGAATTATGTCATATGGTGAGAGAGAGTGGTTGGTTTGTGTGTGTGTATAATAAAGCATGCATATGCATGTACGTGTATATGTTGGTTAAAGCAGGTTTTTGTCTCTCTCTGTCGAGATCTTCTTTTAATATGTTTTCTCGTATATGTATGTATTTATCATTGTTACTCTTTTGAATGATTTCTTTATACTTATCACAGTCAGAAATCAACAATCATAGCTTGTTTGATAATGAGTGTCGATTGTGGGATTAAACATTTTAAAAGAAAATTAAAATTATGCGTAAATATTTAACGAGTCTCTTGTTTGAAGACCAAACGATACTAATTTAGAAAGGAATATAGTGAGAATTTGAAATGCTTCTCTCCAAAGTCCTGCTTATTTTTTTGCACAATTTTGGGTAGTACTGTTGTCAAGAGTAAAGAAAATGTTTTATCATATTTAGTAGTTCTCAAGGTTTGAGAAACAATATGATTGATATGAAAACGACAATTATGTGTAAACGACATGAATCTGGAAGACGACGACAAAGGTAATGAACCATTGAACGGGAGCTGAACTACAAAGTTTTAGCAACGACAGAGTAACAGTTAAACGACAGTCAAGTTAAAAACGACATGAAAAGGGCCGACAGGCAGTTAAGAAACGACATGATAAAAATGGGCATACGTTACAAACATCTGCACGGTTAAACGACAGTCAAGTAAGAAACGACATGATAAAAAAAAGGGCATAGTTACAAGCATCTGCAGGTTAAACGACAGTCAAGTAAAAAACGACATGAAAAGGGCAATGCGACAAGCAGGTAAGAGACACATGATAAAAAAAACGACAGTAGAGTAAAAAACGACATGATAAAAAAAAAGGGGCATACCTTACAAACATCTACACGGTTAAACGACTGTCAAGTAGAAAAACAACATGAAAAGGACAATGCGACAGGCAGGAATGAAACGACATGATAAAAAAACGACGGCCAAGCAAAAAACGACATGATAAAAAGGGCATACGTGACAAACATCTGCATGGTTAAACGACAGTGAATTAAAAAACGACATGAAAAGGGCAATGGGACAGGCAGGTAAGAAACGACATGACAAAAAAAACGGCATACGGTAGAGTTAAAAACATCTGCATAGTTAAACGACAGTCAAGTAAAAACGACATGAAAAGGGCAATGCGACAAGCAGGTAAGAAACGACATGATAAAAAAAGGGCATGCGTTATAAACATCTGCATAGTTAACACGATAACAATTATTAATAAGCAACTTGGAATTTGGAAGAAAAAGACGTAGATGATACAGTGTAGATGACACAAAGTTTAAGAAACGACTGTATAATAGATAAACGACAGTGAGTTAAAACAACATGAAAATATCAATACGACAACAAGTGAGAAACGAAGGAACAAAAAGCGATGTTCTTGATAAACGACAATGATATCGACAGTCATCTATAAGCAAAATGAAATTTTGAGAGCGACACACGACAGCATGGGTGGCCATAATCGTATAGTTCAGGTGATATACAAAGTTCCAGAAACAACAGAATAAAAAAAATAAAAAAATAAACGACAGCGAATTTGAAAACGACAATAAAATCATCAATACAACAGAATGTGAGAAACGACATTCATTACAAACCACAGTATTATCAGTACAACACCACTTGCATATAAACGACAACGCAATCAGGTGACAGAGCGCGCCGTCGAGAAAACGACATAAATATTCCTAACACGAAAACAGCTCTGAAACGGCATGACGCAAAAGAACAAAATATATTACGATTTACAATTACAAACGACAGTAGTTTCAAAACCTCGACATAACTCGAAGGAAAAAAAAAAAAAAAAAACCGACGCAAATAAGACAAAAGCAAATATAAATAAAGCACCAAAAAATACCGACCGATGTCGTTTCCCTCTTTACCACACCACCATCGTCTCCATACGACACGTCGTTTCATGTTACGTTCCACTTTTTCGCACGTGCACAATTTGATCAATAATCTCATCCCACAACAAAACTCAAAAGAGGGGAAAAAAAAAAAAAAACTCAGACGAAGAAAAAAGAGAGAGAGAGGAATTCCAGCACGAAGAAGAAGAAAAAGACGAAAAGATCTGTATCAGAGCCTCGAAATTTGACCCAACCAAGCCAGAGCCGATTTTTCCTCGCCCTTCTGAGTCCGATTCTCGACTCGGAAGCTTCCGGAATCGGAAGGTTCCTCGTCGGAAATGGCCGGCGCGGCTTCGGCGCTTTTCCTTTTGGACATCAAAGGTAGGGTTTTGATATGGCGAGATTACAGAGGCGATGTCTCGTCCTCTCAGGCCGAGCGATTCTTCACCAAGCTCATCGAAAAAGAGGTTGGTGATTTTTTTTTTTTGGTTTTTGTTTTGGGTTTGTTGTCGATGATTTTTATTATGGATCGGTGGGGATTGAGATTTGGCAATGATTTTTTTTTGTATAACAGGGAGATCCGCAGTCTCAGGATCCTGTGGTGCACGACAATGGCGTAACGTACATGTTCATACAGCACAACAATGTCTATTTAATGGCGGCTTCGCGGCAGAACTGTAATGCCGCGAGTATTTTGCTCTTTCTTCATCGCTTGGTCGAGGTAAGTGGTTGTGATAGTGGAAGCAATTTTTAGTTGTGGTTGATTGTGATTGATTGAATTCTGATATGGAAGTGAGTGGCTTTGTGTTTGCGTTTGGCGATTCAGGTGTTTAAGCACTATTTCGAAGAGTTAGAAGAGGAATCGTTGAGAGATAACTTTGTTGTAGTGGTATGTGGGTTCTGAGGATTTGATTAGAGATATTTTGTTCGATACAGGTTGTTGTTTTGTTTGAATGATTTTGTGGGGTTTTGGAATCTTGGCAGTATGAGTTGCTTGATGAGATAATGGACTTTGGTTTCCCTCAATTCACGGAAGCCAAGATTCTCAGCGAGTTCATCAAGACAGATGCTTATCGTATGGAGGTTACACAGCGGCCGCCGATGGCCGTCACGAACGCAGTCTCTTGGAGGAGCGAAGGGATTCGGTACAAGAAAAATGAAGTGGGTTCATTATTTGTGTGCTTGCGTTTTTTTGTTTGTTTGTTTGTTTGTGGTTAGGGTGATGGTGAAATGAGGCTTTTGTTTTCCCTTTTGATTTCAGGTTTTCTTGGATGTGGTGGAGAGTGTGAATATCCTTGTCAACAGCAACGGGCAAATAATCCGATCGGATGTTGTTGGGGCGTTGAAGATGAGGACATATTTGAGGTGCCTGGTTTCTCTTTTCATTAGTAATCAATAACTAGGCTTCACTTTATCAAATTGTCTGAATCCAACTTGAACATTCTTTTCATAAAGTAGGATTTAATTGAAAGTCACCATGTGCATCAATACGGATACCTGCCTCCATATGTTTATAATTACTGAGTATTATGAATTGCCTCAAGCTGATTTACTTCTTCTTCTTCTTCTAAACTTCTACACCATGTTATTATGAAAATTTTAAGGCATTAGCTGTAGAAAGTATTAGTTACACTTCTATTGGGCAAGTGTTGCTTGCTAAATAAATGCGCTTTGAGCATTTGTTTGCAATATTAGATTTTCTGGCTAGGTGGAAAGACATAAGCAGTAGTGATTTTTCTATTTTTCTAGGATATCTCATGAAGAATCTAATGCAGATCATAAAGTTTGTAATTCTGATTTATGTTGTTTAAAAAATTCAACCTCTCATGGACAGTATGCAGCTAACTCTCATAATTTCTTGTAGTGGTATGCCCGAGTGTAAGCTTGGCCTGAATGATAGAGTGCTACTTGAGGCTCAAGGTCGAACAACTAAAGGAAAAGCAATTGATTTGGACGATATTAAGTTTCATCAGTATGTTGCCTCATCTTCCTTTTGAAAATTTATTACTCTGTTTTTTTCATGATGGGATTTTTAATTTTCATCATCATGAACTGCTAAATGTTCTAAACCTAAGTTTTATATCGTTGCTCCTTTCTACTTTCTTTTCTGGTTCCCCTCTATCTGTTAGGTGTGTACGTTTGGCTCGTTTTGAGAATGACCGAACCATATCTTTTATACCCCCTGACGGAGCTTTTGATTTGATGACTTATAGACTCAGTACTCAGGTTCATTTCACATTTTATTAACTTTAATAGTATAATCTTGTTTATCTCTTTGGAAATCTACATGGTTGGCAGCAAAAATTAGAATTTTAGACTAAAGTTTGTGAAGTCTTGCTATTGTTTCAGGTAAAACCTCTCATCTGGGTTGAAGCACAAGTTGAAAAGCATTCTAGAAGTCGTATTGAAATTACGGTTAAAGCAAGGAGCCAATATAAGGAGCGAAGGTAATATTATTGTCTCTTTCCTTAAGTGGTCTGTAACCATTTTAAACACAAAAACAACAATGGTGTTCAAAGACCAGATTATATACAGATGGTTTCATTAGTTGTTGAGCTATCTTATCTCAGCCAATTCAAAGATTTATTGCCATAATTCTTACAAACTGGACAATGACATTCTCAGCCAGGGATAGATTGCCTTATAAACTTTTGGTAGCACTAGATAGAATTGATCTCAGCACTAGAGGACTGCTTTTGATGAACTTATAAAACCATTTCGATTTTCTTGTACTACTTAAAAGTCATTTGCAAGGCTATTAATGAAGTCTTGATCTAAATATCTTGTATAGCACTGCAACAAATGTTGAAATCGAATTGCCTGTCCCTGCTGATTCTACAAATCCTAATGTTCGGACATCGATGGGTTCTGCTGCTTATGCCCCTGAGAGCGATGCTTTGGTTTGGAAAATAAAATCTTTTCCTGGTAACAAGGTAGGAATTCTTTATGTTTCCCTTTTGCATGCCCTAACCGTATATATACTGGTTCGAGTGTCATTTTTTGTGCATTTTGTTTGTGTAGGAGTATATGTTGAGGGCTGAGTTTAGTCTTCCCAGTATAACTGCTGAAGATGCAGCCCCTGAAAGAAAAGCTCCTATACGTGTGAAATTTGAGATACCTTATTTTACTGTCTCGGGAATTCAGGTACGTGTTCTGAACTTTGTAATTTATCCAGATGGAGACCTAAATTTTTCAATTTATCTGTCTCAATTTAGAATGACAATAGAATGCTAGAATAGAATTCAAGATGGATGCTCAGGAAAAAAAAGGTTTGGATTTAACGTGGTAAAAGAAAACTGGCTTATCATTTATAGATCATGAAAAGATGCTTCTTGATATCATGAAAGCTTGTGTGTCTTTCGGTGGTAAACTTCATCGGAGTTTAAGTTTCATGAAACCCATATGCTTACACTTTTCCTGTCTCTGAGCGTGTGTGTAATAAAATATTTTTTCACAACGGGTCTCTCAGCAAGTATCTAGAGAGAATATATTCGTGTTTAAATTTTTCATGTAGTGTGATGGTCTTTCATTAGTGTGTATAATGGAAAAGTCCTGCTTTGAATCAGATATATGTTGTTAGTTTCTGTGTCCAATGAATTGAGTGTCATATACTGAAAATGGTAAAATGTTGATAGTTCAGAGAAATGACACTTATTTCATGAACTGTTTCTTTAATTGAAGCATTCAATACTTGATTATCTAATTCAGGAACAGAAACTTTGTAGTGTGTAAAATTCAGTCTAATTGGTCTTTGACTGATATGCCCAGTGAACATTGGTATTTCACAGGTCCGATATCTTAAAATCATCGAAAAGAGTGGATACCAAGCTCTTCCATGGGTGCGATACATAACAATGGCGGGCGAGTATGAGCTAAGACTGATATGAAAGACACTCGCATGTATATATTTGCTGTATTCATGCTAAGAGAATTTTCCCTATATAATTTTGGTAATTTTAGTGATTCTCTTCACTGGTTGTCAATTAATTATACTCAATTTTTGCTGCTTTTTTTTTTTTTTTTAAAGTTTAAATGTTTGAGTTGTTTGTAATGATGCAAGTATGCAACGGTTACCACCAAGTGCCGTCTTTCGAAATTTTGTTTGAATTGATAAAATTCAGAAGCTAGTCAATTGTTTGAGTATAGTGGTATTTCCTTGATACCTTTCTTTGTATTTTGGCTTTTTGGCATCTATGGTCCCTAGCCTTTAATCAGTGAAGCAAATTAGTCCTCGGACCTTTTTTCTTTGCCATTTAACACGTGGCGACTCTAAGAGTTGTTGTACCCGAGTGTACTTGTTACATTGTCATGCCTACAAGCGCTCAGAGTTTGTGGACGAACGGCCTCTTGCTTGTAGTGGCGGGCACGTCATTATGACATGTATAGTTGTCGGCCATAGGTATGGATACCAAGTGCTTGACGGTACTTGATACGCGTGTGTGGAACCACTGTAGCCTTTGGGGCGTCAATTTGGCTCACTCTGACTAGCTCAGCGCGCTCTTGCTAGGACGCGCTTGGCTTGCTTGCCTCGAATAACGTCTTCTGACGATACATGTATATTTTTCATTTGAACAATTTGGATGGAGGAGATAAAGTGACTCATTTTCGTAGTATAAAAAACGTGTAATGTCAAAGTTAGAAACATATCATCTCCCTCAAATACGCGTAGGGTATCGTTGTGAAAATGTGACTAACTGTAGGAATGTGTAATATAGACTCGTTGCATGCAATAATCGTAGTTTTTTTTTATTATATTAATTTCTACATATTGTAAATCAAATGAAGCAATTCACAATAAAAATTCTAGTGTTGAAAATTTTCAGTTTAGAAGACTAAAGACCATTGGTAAAATAATTTAAGAGATTATAACGCTATCTACCAATTTCAATTTACTAACTTGTATAAATATGAGAAACGTGTAATAGCGCTATCTAGCTTCTGTTCTTTTTTCGGCATGAATGAAGTGCTATAAATTATGTTAAAATACCACGCCATTTTATAAAATCTCGTGAATACAGTGATAGATTATAAAATTATTTATCTTTTATAGGTTTTACCGTCTGAGTCCTCTATAAATACCAACTAAAATCTCAAAAAATATGCATCAAGATAGAAACACTGTCATATTAAAAGATATAAAACCATTGGTCTATAAAAGAGAGAACTGCAAAACAAGACCATTCTAGATGCTACTTAATAATCTATACCTTAAGTAATGTGCTCTATTTGTTTCCACTTTATGTTTATAGTGTAAATTTGGGCATAAATTAAAATTGCAACTCATATGGGGCATAGATTATAAACGTGGCAAAAGAAGGGCATTTCTCAAAATTTTTCTATAAAAAATGTGTAATGTCACGATGAGAAATATGTAATATCACTCTGAAACACACGTAAATGTCAATACCAGGGAAAAAAAAAAACAAACAAACATGTAAGGTATCACTCATTAAAAATGTCTAATATTACTTTTAAAAATAGGTAATAACAAAATTGAAATATTTTTTCTCATTGCCAAATATGTGCAATGTGTCACGCTGAAAAAAAAGTAACGTCACTTTGTTAAAACTTATAATGGCCTTATGAGAAACATGTAATTTGTCAACGTTACCAGAGGCGGAGCCATAATTTTATCATAAGATATAAGTAAAACGAAATATGAGAAAGGCATGTGAGGAAAAACTATATGTAATTTTTTTCTAATTACAAAACGTACCTACAATATAATAAAAAGTAAAAAATTCTGGGGAGTCATATGACCCTGTGCCCCACAAGTATCTCCTCTCTTGAACGTTACTAATAGATTGATTCATGCAACACATTTATTTAATTAAATGAACAAAATCTTAACAAAGATTTTCAAATTAAGAATTTGTCTTTTCTTAAAAAATATATGACCTCGGTAAAATTTGAAAACTCATAATGACATCATTTATCAATTTCGATGTAACAACTTGAATTAGTATCATAAACGTGTAATATCATAGTTAAAAGCATAACGTCTCTCCCAAACACGTGCAAAGTATAGTTGTAAAAAATATGTGGTGTGTCATTAACTGGATTGGTTCATTTAATACATTTATTTAATTGAATGACCACATCTTAATAAAGATTCTCAAATTAAGAATTTGCATTTTCTAGAAAATATAAGACCTTGATCAAATTTGAAAACTCATAATAACGTCATTTTTTCAATTTCGATGTAACAACTTGAATTAGTATTAGAAACAAGTATTGTCATAGTAAAAAGTATATTGTCTGTTTCAAACACGAGCAAAGTATCGTTGTAAAAAATGTGTGATGTGTCACTAACTTCATTGGTTCATTTAATACATTCATTTAATAAAATGAAGTAATGAACCACATCTTAACAAAGATTCTCAATTTAAGAATTTGCCTTTTTCTAGAAAATATAAGACCTCAGTCAAATTTGAAAACTCATAATGACGTCATTTATCAATTCCGATGTAACAACTTGAATTAGTATCAGAAACGCATTAATATAGACCCTTTGCATGCAACGGATGCATGTATTGTATTTTTTTTTTTATACATATTGTCAGATTATAAATTAAGGGGAATTCTTTCGTGAGTTATTTTTTGGTAGGAGAAGTCATTCTATATTATCAAATTTATCATTTAAGTGTACCTCACATCTTATGGGTTATTTGGGATAAACACCTTAACTATGTCATTTTGGAATAGTTTGATTTTACGAATTTCGATATGGTATAAATAGTTGAGATTTAAGGGTATTGTATTAAAATTAAGAAAGTTGAAAAAAAAAAAACGAATGGCAAAACTGACGATACCATAATTGTTTCTAAAAAAAAAAAAAACCAACTTACTATAGAAGTTGTCACAAATTAAATGAACCCATTCACAATAAAAATTATCGTAATGAAATAGTTTTCAGTTTAAAAGGCTAAAAGCCCATGTCAAAAGAGCTTATAACGTTATTTACCAACAATTCCAAAAAATAAAAATAAAAATTGGAGAATTTCAAAATAAAGTTATTCTTGATATCATTTAATAATCTATACTCTAAATGATATGCTCCATTTATTTTCACACTATGTTTGTAGTATAAGTTTTGAGGTATAAATTAAGGGGGCTTCTATTGCCACCCCCATTTCTGCTCTCCACACCCCCTAAATAAAAATTAATTTTTTTAAATATTTTTAATCATTTATTTGTATTTGTGTTGTTTCAAAAATACTTTTAAAAGTATAAAAATTTGATTTATGTTAACCATTTCTTATTGTGATCCTATTTTTTTAGGACGCAGTTTTCTTTTTCTGTTATTATTTGAGTATGAACCTCGTTGTAGTGCACACCATCTTTCCTCAAAATCAAACTTGTAAAGCTGCACACACCATTTTTTATACACACCAACGAAAATTAAAAATTATTTTTGAAAAAATAGTGTGTGCGGCTCTGCAAGTTTGGTTTTGGGGAAAAATGGTGTGCACTGCAACGATGTTCATACTCAAATGATAATAGAAAAAGAAAACTGCATCCCAAAAAAATAAGATCACAATAAAAAATAGTTAATCGTGATTAAAAAACCAAATTTTTATACTTTTAAAGGTATTTTTGAAACAATACAAATACAAATAAAGGATTAAAAACATATATAAAAAAAATTAATTTTTATTTAGGGGGTGTAGAGAGCATAAATGGGGGTGGCAATAGAAGTCCCCTAAATTAAAAATGTAACACATATGAGATATAAATTATCAATGTGTCAAAAATAAGGCATTTCTCAAAATTTGCCCTCAAAATTACCCTTACCAATTTCAACGTACTAATTTGTCCACATATTAGAAACGTGTAACAGCACTATCAAATTTTTTTTTTTTTGTAACATTAAGTACTATATAATTACGTCAAAATACTACGCCATTTTACGAAATCTCGTAAAATACGTTAATAGAATATAAAAATATATATCTCTTATGGGTTTTATTGCCCCTGTTCTCTATAAATACCAGCTGAAATACGCTTCAAAATAGAATCGGTGCCACATATTTCTCCTCTATGATTGATTTGTAGGGTCCAAATTTTCCAAACCAATATGTTACCAAAACCATATCTAGTTTTAAAAATGTTTCCAATCCAGCAACAAAGTGTGATTTTGGAGCTCAAAAGTAGATTAAAATTATTACTAAGAAAAAGTATTCATTGATAAAATAGTTAGAAATGGGTGACATGGGAAAATATAAAGATGCTCACAAGTAGATGGCCCTTTGTGAGCATCAAGCTGGAGTTTCACCAATGTCGCTTTTCGGTCCATGGTAAATTTATAAAAATTGTTTTGGTTATATTTTTAATCATTAATATTGCTTATTTTCTATATATTTACTATCAATAATTTCTTAATTATCCATGCCAACTTGTCCATCCCTCCAAGGGCGGAGGGACATGAGGCCGAAGCTCCCATGAACTTTTTACTTTCTATTATATTGTAGGTAACTTTTGTAATTAGAAAAAAATTACATGTAGTTTTTTCTCACATGCCTCCACTCAACATAAATTGTTTGGGCTAGTTGAGGATTTTTCAAAGACTTTATGCTTCCTCTCATGAAAAATCCTAGCTCCGCCCTGCATCCCTCGACTTTAATCAGAGTAATATATATCATTTGTTTCAAGCCAACAGTATTATTATGAAAACTTATAATTAGGAATATTCTCATGTCTAACCTCTTCTTATGGTCATACATGGTTGATTTTGAATTTTTATGGCTTAATTCAAAGATTTTTCATTAACTAGACACAATTTTTACAAAAGCTAACAAACAATAACTTTGTACAAAAACTAACAAACAATAACTTTGTTCCATTTCTTTTCTCTCTAAAGATAAATAATTCTGATTATTTTTTCCCTCCCCATGTCAGGATCTTGTTCTCTCCGAGAAAGCTTTCGCAATCCTCCACGCCTTTAAGGAGTCTTAGCCACGCGAAAGCTGAAAGGTAAAACCATCATATATTATCTTTGTTACAACAATGTAACTATATCATTGGTGAAGTAGGAAAATACTCAAAATTTATATAACAATAAAAATAAATACCCAAAATTTATATAACAATAAAAATAAATATTCAAATTTTTGAAGTGATTGAGTTCTTAGTCAATTTGTTAATTACTTGCATATACTTTTGGTAAACTTTTGGTAACTTAAGTTAATTACCATCACTTATCACTGTGTAAGTAATTGAATCACTTGGTTAGTTGGTTATATTTTTCAAAAGATTGGATAATAATTTAAATTAGGTGTTAAAAATTGGATATTCACTATAATTTCTCTATATCATAATGATTCGTACATCGATATTGCGATAATATATATGTACGTAGTGTAACGATCACGTTGGTGGGGAATGTACCAGGTTGAGGCACAAAATGCTATGGCAAAGTAAGTGGTAGAAAACGCACGGTGAGGCCGAATCTGCCACTACTCTTCACTGCAACAGTATTATACGTATAAGAGAGCATTATGTTGTTGATCAAGTCAAACAAGCTTGTAGTGAGAAAGTAGAGTTGCAATTAATTGAGTTAATTTGTAGTTTTCTTATCCAAATGCAATGAGAAATTATTTGTTTAGAATTAATGAATGTAATGTTGAAATCAATAGTGAAATTATTATGTCGTCAAATCTTGTAGTGTTCTTGAGTTTGAAACTTTTACAAAGGTGTGAAACTCTTGGTAATTCACATGTGTGTTGCTGTGAGGAATTGAACATTAGACTGTACAAGAAATCTAGTCAAATGTTCTTAATTTGATTGTATTTAATTTTGTAATATCTATTTTTGTCCGATATTTTTATGTTAATGTGGTCTTTCAAGAGAAAAAAAAAGGTGTGTAAATAAAACCAGTTAAAAAAAAAAGTAAGATCTCCTGCTTAAATTTGAAAACTTGTAACGTTATTTAACAATCTCACACACATGTAAATATGTAATGTGTCATTAAAAAAACAAAACAAAACAACGTGTCATAAAAATGTATGATATTACTCTTAAAAACACGTAATGATAAAGTTAAAAACATGTCTTCCCAATGTCAAATATATATGTGCAATGTATTACTTTAAAAAATATGCAATGACATTTTTTCATAAACATGTAATATGACTGTGTGAAACGTGGCATTTTACTACCAGATTTGTTGCAAGAAATTCACATATTATAAAAAGTGGTATTTCTTTGGTGAGTTTTTTTTTTTTTTTTTTGGAAACAATTCTAAATCGTCAGATTTATATTTTTAGCGGGTCTTACATAAATTTGACGATCCAAAATCGTTTCCCATCACACAAAAAACCCATTTGAGAATCCCCGTTATAAAAGACCAAAATGACAATAAAGATTCTCAAATTAAAAAATTGCCTAATTCAGAAAATTTAAGGCGATTGGTCAAATTAAAAACTTATAACGTCATTTATCAATTTAAATGTAAATACAAATTGAAATAATATATTAGAAACGTTTAATGCCATAATTAGAAGCATTGATTGTCAATCTTAAACACGTATAAAGTATCATCGACCATTGTAAGAAAAGGAAAAGTTTAATAAGTGTGTACGATAGTGTAGAGATTAGGAATGACATAATAAAAAATATGTCATATATATCACTGTAAACATGTACAATGTTTTACTTTAAAAACGTGTTATGTCACTTTTCCTAAACATGCGAAGTCATTAAGTAATGCTACGTAACATGCAATGCATTTATTGTAAATTAAATGAAAAAAAATCACAATAATAATTCTCTAATTGAGAAGTCTTCTAAATTAATATATCTATATATATATATAACCATTGGTCTAATTTTAAAATTTATAACGTCATTTGTCAATTTTAATGTAACAAGTTGACTAATACGAGAAATGTATGTCATTACAAGAGATGGGTAATATCACTCTCAAACACATTTGAAAAGTATCAATTAAAAAAAAAAAAAAAACATGTACTATACAACTCACAAAAAAACATCTAATATTACTCTTGAAAATGAGTAATGACACAATTAGAAACATGTCCCCCACTATCAAATATGTGTAATGTGTCACTCGAAAAAACATGTAATGTAACAATTTCAAAAGGTGTAATGACCTCAAGAAAAACGTGTAAATGTTACTATCAGATGGTTGCGTGCAATACATTTATCTAATTAAATGAACAATAGAAAATATAAGACCTTGGTCAAAATTGAAAACTCATAATGACGTTATTCATCAATTTCAATGTAACAACTTGAACTAGTATTAGAAACGTGTAATGTCATAGTTAAAACTTAAAAATATATTGTCTTTCTCAAACACGTGCAATGATTCGTTGTTGTGAAAAATGTGTATATGTGTCACTGATTCCAGAAACGTGTAATATTGACTCGTTGCATGCAATGGATACGTGTATTATACTTTTTTTTAATTTATCTACATATTTTAAATTAAGAAAAATTCTCTAGTGAGTTATATTTTGGTGGGACAAGTCATTCTGTATCGCCAAATTTGCTTTTTCAATAAATCTCACATTTTAAAAAGACAAATCTAACATTGTCAAAATTATTTAATTAAATGAACTATATCTTATCAAAGATTCTCAAATTAAGAATTTGTCTTTCCTAGAAAATATAAAACCTGTGAAAACTCTTAATGACGTTATTTATCAATTTCGATGTAACAACTTGAACGAGTATTAGAAACGTGTAATGTCATAGTTAAAACTTAAAAATATATTGTCTCTCTCAAACACGTGCAATGTATCGTTGTTGTGAAAAAGGTATGATGTGTCACTGACTCCAGAAACGTGTAATATTGACTCGATGCATGCAATCAATACATGTATTATAATTTTTTTAAAAATTCATCTACATATTTAAATTAAGAGAAATTCTCTAGTGAGTTATATTTTGGTGGGACAAGCCATTCTATATCGTCAAAATTATTTTTTCAGTAAATCTAACATTTTAAAAAGACAAATCCAACGTTATCAAAATTATTTAATTAAATGAACCATATCTTAACAAAGATTCTCAAATTAAGAATTTGTCTTTCCTAGAAAATATAAATCCCGTGAAAACTCTTAATGACGTCATTTATCAATTTCGATGTAACAACTTGAACTAGTATTAGAAATGTGTAATGTCATAGTTACAACTTAAAAATATATTGTCTCTCTCAAACACGTGCAATTTATCGTTGTTGTAAAAAATGTGTAATGTGTCACTGACTCCAGAAACGTTTAATGTTGACTCGTTGCATGCAATGGATACATGTATTATAATTTTTTTTTTGAAATTCATCTACATATTATAAATTAAGAGAAATTCTCTAGTGAGTTATAGTTTGGTGGGACAAGCCATTCCGTATCGTCAAAATTATTTTTTCAGTAAATCTCACATTTTAAAAAGACAAATATAACGTTGTCAAAATTATTTAATTATATGAATCATATCTTAACAAAGATTCTCAAATTAAGAATTTGTCTTTCCTAGAAAATATAAAACCTGTGAAAACTCTTAATGACGTCATTTATCAATTTCGATATAACAACTTGAACTAGTATTAGAAACGTGTAACGTCATAGTTAAAACTTAAAAGTATATTGTCTCTCTCAAACACGTGCAATGTATCGTTGTTGTGAAAAATGTGTAATGTGTCATTGACTCCAAAAACGTTTAATATTGACTCGTTGCATGCAATGGATACATGTATTATAATTTTTTTTTTTGAAATTCATCTACATATTATAAATTAAGGGAAATTCTCTAATGAGTTATAGTTTGGTGGGATAAGCCATTCTGTATCGTCAAATTTATCTTTTCAGTAGATCCTATATGTTAAAAAGATAAATCTAACATTCTTAAAATTATTTAATTATATGAACCACATCTTAACAAAGATTCTCAAATTAAGAATTTGTCTTTCCCAGAAAATATAAAACCTGTGAAAACTGATAATGACGTCATTTATCAATTTCGATGTAACAACTTGAACTAGTATTAGAAACGTGTAATGTCATATTTAAATGCATATTGTCTCTCTCAGATACATGTGAAGTATCGTTGTAAAACATGTGTGACGTGTCACTAACAAATTTGGTTCATTTAATACAATTATTTAATTAAATAAATCACATCTTAACAAAGATTTTTAAATTAAGTTCTTTTTTAGAAAATATAAGACCCTGGTCAAATTTGAAAACTCATAATGAAGTTGTTTATCAATTTCGATGTAACAACTTTAACTAGTATTAGAAATCTATAATGTCATAGTTAAAAGCATGTCGACTCTCTCAAACATGCGCGAAGTATCATTATAAAAATTGTGTGAAGTGTCACTAACAGCACAAACATATAATATACTCTTTGCATACTTTAGAAACGTGAAGTAGCACTATTAGACTCTCTTTTTTTTTCAACATTATTAAGTACTATAAATTACGTCAAAATACTGCGTCATTTTACAAAATCTCGTAAAATACGTTAATAAATTATAAAATTATATATCTCTTATGGGTTTTATCGCCCAGTTCTCTATAAATACAAGTTGAAATCTCAAGAAATTATATGCATCAAAATAGAATCACTGCCATATTTCTCCTCTACGATTAATTTGTAGGGTCCGAATTTTCCAAAGCAAAATGTTACCAAAACCATATCTAGCTTCAAAAATGTTTCCAATCCAGCAAAAAAGTGTGATTTTGGAGCTCAAAAGTAGATTAAAATTACTACTAAGAAAAGATATTCAGTGATGAAATAGTTAGAAATGGGTGACATGGGAAAATATAAAGATGCTCACAAGTAGATGGCCCTTTGTGAGCATCTCAAGGTGGAGCTTCGATACGGTGTCGTTCGCGGTCCACGGTAAATTTATAAACATTCTTTTGGTTATCTTTTTAACCATCAATATTATTGCTTATTTCCTATATATCTACTATTTATTATTTCTTAACTATCCGGCCTGCTTTCCAATCCCTTGACTTTAATCAGAGAAATATACATCAAAAGTTTCCGCCTTTAAAAGATTAGAAAATTAAATTAAATGCAGAAGAGACTTCTATTTAGCTATTTTTTTTGTCTCTCTATTTTAAAGATTTTTAAATTGTGTTTTTTTACCATTTAAACTGCTTTGAATTAGGTCTTTTGTGCTCGGTGTTACAAGTTACAACACTTCCAGAAAGGAAAATCCTTACGGATTTTCTTTTGAGGGATTTCATGTTGAAAAAACTAAAATTTTCAGCTTGATTATTGATCATTTACAAAAGCTAATAAATTAATAATAAAAAAAATTCCCATCTTTTCTCTCGACAGAAAAATAATTCTGGTTTTTGTTTTTCCCTCCCCGTGTCAGGATCTAGTGCCCTCGGAGTAAGCTTTCGCAGTCCTCCACGCCTTTGAGGCATCTCAGCCACGCGAAAGCTGAAAGGTAATAAAACCATAAAATAATATAATATCTTTGTTACAACAACGTAGCTCATCGAACAAATATCATAACTAATAATGCAACGATTCAAAAATCGATATTGCGATAATATGTGTAACAACGATCACGTTGGATGGTGGGGAATGTACCAGGTTGAGGCACAGAATCCTATTGCTAGGAAGTGGCAGAAAACGAAACAAAACTCGGTCATGCCGAATCTGCCACCACTCTTCACCGCAATGCTTAGGTGCTGCCACACCCCCCCCCCCCCCCCCCCCCCCCCCCTCCCCCCCTCCCTGCCTTGGAGATGGGCGTGGCGTGTACTGGGGCCAGAAGTAGGCGAGATCGTCAATTAGGGCTCCCCGGATTAATTTGTTCGACACTCGTGTCAAACCCGAGTGTCGAACAAATCGGTTCGGGTTGTTCGGGGGAGGTGGCAAGCTAGATGTAAGGGCCCCGGCCTTTGTGAAGCTCCTCTCCTCGCCTCGCCTGCCCGTTTGCGAAGACCGGACTTTTGGTAGTCGGTCATTCATGGATAGGACTGCAAAGAATCAATAGTATTAGTAAGAGAGATATTTTGTGTAAGTCAAACAAGCATGTAGAGAAAGTTGAGTGGCAATTAATTGAGAGTACTTTGTAGTTTTCTTATCCAAATGTAATAATGAGAAATTATTTGTGTAGAATTGATGAATGTAATGTTGAAATCAAAAGTGAAATTATTATGCCAAATATTGTAGTGTTCTTGAGTTTGAAACTTATAAATTTTCTTAAAAGGACTTGTTACAAAGGTATGAAACTCTTGGTAATTTACAAGTGTGTTGAAATCAAGTCAAATGTTCTTTATTTGACTTTTTAATTTTTAGGTATAAAAACTTTGTGGATTAGAGAAGTACAGAACAATACTAGTTCATCCCTACGTGACATGGTATCATATATATAAGAAGATGCCAAGGCCAAGCTTCAGAAAGTTAATTGAAGGACAATAGTACAGGACAAAGAAAATAAAAAATAATTAAAGACTTACTGAAATCTGCCCTTTGTGCTTTGGCAATAAAAACTTGTCTACAAAATTAGAGAGTTAATAATGAAGTTGTTTAGAGTTCATATTCATCGCACTAATGATATGATTAGTGGCCGGCAGTGGGCTTGCGTTGGTTTTTGTTTAGAGAATTGGTCACATTTATTAATTAAACGAAAAGCCATGTTCTCTGTATGTGTTTGAAAAGTCAAGAGAAAGAAGATTGACGCCACAAATCTCAAATCTCACATACTAATAACTCGTTAATATGGGGAACAAAGAAATTATTTATCCCACTGTCCAGCCAATCCTCTATAAATCATAAATGAAAAAAACCTAAAAAAAAACCGCGTTTTCAAGAAATGTCAATTTCAACCCTATGTTTTTCGTAATTCTCAAAATAAATCTTCTGTTTATCAAAATAGCATAAATATACCTTTATTTTCTAAAACGGGTCATAAATATACCTCTGCATAGATTTTATGAACGTGTATTTAATTTTGTAATGTCTACTTTTATCATTGTATATAAAGATCATATTTTTGTAATAATAAGTTTCAATTGCTAATGTTGTGTTTCAAAAGAAAAAAAAAGGTGTATTAATGCCTTGTTTGCCTCATTCATCTTTCACATTCTATTCTGTTTTTTTAACTTTTTTAATCCCAATACAATATGCCAATATTCTTAAATTTCAACCATTTATATCACATCAAAATTCGCAAAGTCAAATCATTCTAAAATAAAATGGTTTGGATGACATGAAGAGACTAGTAATGATACAGTACATGTATAATGTAAATGCCTTGTTTGCCCCACTCATCCTCCATATTCCATTCTTTTTTTTTTTTTAACTTTTCTAATTCTAATTTAATATCTTTAAATCTCAATTATTTATACCACATTGAAATTCGCAAAATCAAAACCATTTCAAAATGAAATAGTTTTAGATATAAAAACGTGTAATGTCACTTTTCCTAAGTTAAGTGAAAAAAAAAGGCACAATAATAATTCTCAAATTGAGAAGTTTCCTAATTTCAAAAAAAAATTTAAAATATTGGTTTAATTTTAAAATTTATAACGTCATTTATTTATTTTAATTTTTTCGAATTACATTTAATTACATATTAAACCACACATAGACCTTAATCTTCATTTAAGAGCACTAGTAAGTAACCTAAATAGTAGTCGCATGGACCACTAAGTATATTGGATTCAATTATATTATAAATATACACCTCCATATAAGAAGAAACACACTCATCAAGATTTGAACTTGAAACCTCAACTTCTAAGTTAGAAGATTTTGTCACTCGAGCTAACTCTCGGTGGTTGTCATTTATCAATTTTAATGTAACAACTTGAACTAATATGAGAAATGTATA
The DNA here is from genome assembly GCA_018132145.1 of Boehmeria nivea var. tenacissima. Taxonomy (NCBI): domain Eukaryota; kingdom Viridiplantae; phylum Streptophyta; class Magnoliopsida; order Rosales; family Urticaceae; genus Boehmeria; species Boehmeria nivea. Next base: position 10,487,366 of record CM030882.1, read on the forward strand.
ATGTCATAATTTGAGATATGTAAAACACATGTAAAATCTCGGACACATGTAAAGTGTCAATAAATAAAAACAAACAAACAAACGTTTATTATACAACTCACTAGAAACATCTACTTCTTGTTTGGAATAAACATCCCTCACATTTCATTTTTTTTTTTTTGAATTTTCTTAATCCCAATGCAATATCCTTAAATCTCAACCATTTACACCACATCGAAATCGCAAAGTCAAATCATTTTAAAATTAAATGATTGGGGTGTTTACCTCAAATGAGTAATGACACAATTAGAAACACGTTATCCAACTGTCAAATATGTGCAATGTGTCACTCTAAAAAACATGTAATCCTACAAACCATGTTTAAGCAAACCATTCCACTCATTCAATTCCATTCCATACTATTCCAAACCATTCAACTTTCTAATCCTACAAACCATTCTATTCCATTCTATTTTTTTTCAACCATTTTTTTCAACTTTCCAAATCCTTATACAATATCTTTAAATCTCAACTATTTATACCACCTCGAAATTCGTAAAATCAAACCATTCAACATCATTTTTTTTCAAACCATTCTAAATCATTTTCAAACTATTTTTTTCATCCCAAGGAATGGGATAGAATAGGCAAAATGCCCTTCCCAAACATAAGTGCAATTTCCCTTTTAAAAACATGTAATGACCTTATGAGAAACGTTTAAATGTTACTATCAGATTGTTGCATGCAATACATTTAATTTAATTAAATGAACCTTATCGTAACAAGGATTCACAAATTTTGTTTGCCTCCCTTATCCCTCACATTTTATTCTATTTTTTTCAACTTTCTTAATCCTAATACAATATCTTTAAATCTCAACCATTTATACCACCTCGAAATTTACAAAGTCAAACCATTCTATTTTAGAATGGAATGAAATGGAATAGCTAGATGAACTCCTCAAACAAGGAAGTATTTGCTTATTCTAAAAAAATATAAGACCTTCGTCAAATTTGAAAACTCACAATGACATCATTTATCAATTTCGATGTAACAACTTGAACTAGTATTAAAAACGTGTCAAGTCATAGTTAAAAACATACCGTCTCTCGCAAACACGTGCATAGTATCGTTGTGAAAAATGTATGATGTGTCACTGAGGGCAGAAACGTGTAATATAGAGTCGTTGCATGCAATAGATACGTGTCTAATAATTTTTTTTAAAATTAATATACATATTATAAATTAAGTACTATAAATTACGTCAAAATACTACGTCATTTTACGAAATTTCGTGAAATACGTTAATAGATTATAAAATTACATATGTCTCATGGGTTTTATCGCCACAGTCCTCTATAAATACCAGTTGAAATCTCAAGAAATATGCATCAAAATATAACCAGGGTCATATTTCTCCTCTATGATTGATTTGTAGGGTCCAAATTTTCCAAAGCAAAATGTTACGAAAACCATATATAGTTTTTAAAATGTTTCCAGTCCAGCAAAAAAGTCTAATTTTGGAGCTCAAAAGTAGATTAAAATTTGGTATTCATTGATATCACAGTTAGAAATGGGTGACATGGGAAAATATAGAGATGCTCAAAAGTAGAAGGCTCTTTTTGAGCATCTCAAAGTGGAGCTTCATCAGCGTGGCTTTCGTGGTACACGGTAAATTTATTATAAACGTTGTTAATGTTTTCTTTATAATCATCAATATTATTGTTTTGTTACTATATCATCTACTATTTATTGTTTCTTAACTATCCAAAGCTTCTCCCTTTCAAAGATTAGAGGCCGTGACGCTCAGAAAAAAATTTAATTACATGCATAAGAGACTTCTATTTATCCATTTCTGTCTCATGTCTAACCTCTTCTTATGGTAACACAAGGTTGAAATTTTGTAATTTCATGGCTTATAAATTCAAAGATTTGTTTCCCTCAAAATAGCTGTGCCAATAAAACAGAAAATAATAACAACTACGAGCAGAGCAACCAGAATCAATCTGATGAACTATAATATTTTCATTAACTACACATAATTCTTACAAAAAGCTAACAAAGAAAAAAACCTTTTTTTCCCTTTCTTTTTTCTCTACAGATAAATAATTCTCTCTTTTTTTTTTTTTTTTCTCTCTCTAATATCCTCCCCGAATGCAGCTCTCGCGCGCTCCATCGCGGCACGGACAGCCGGCCACACGAGGAGCGAAGCATGCCGTATCGGCCCGCCGTGCGAGATCAGCGGATCGTTGACAGTCTCTTCAGGAACAACCTGAAGTTCTCGTCGCGATCCAGCATGCTCACTCGCACGTACTGAGGGCTCGACCCAAAATGCTTCCCTCCTCGCGTCAGGATTTTGTGCCCCCGGAGAAAGCTTTCGCAGTCCTCCACGCCTTTTAGGCATCTCAGCCACGCGAAAGCTGGAAGGTAAAACCACGACAAAATCTTTGTTAGAGCAAGTGCAGGCTCGGATTCGATGTTTTGCATGCGATAATATGTGTGATGTCTTACCAGGTTGGGGCACAGAATCCTGGCCTTGGAAGTGGCAGAACGCGGGAGAAAACTCGGGCAGGCTGAACCTGCCGCTGCTCTTGACCGCTTCGCGGAGCTGCTGCCACCTCTCTGCCATGAGGCGGTAGCTCCACGCGAAGAAGTCTCCCCCGCGAGGAGCCGCCTCTCCGCAGCTGTCCGCCACGGCCTCGAGCACCTTCGCAGCCCGGATCTGCGAGTCCTTGGACACCCCGATGGTGTTGAGCTCAACGAACTTTGTCATCCGTTTCGCCACCTCGGGGTCCTTGACCAGAGCCCACCTATAGAGCGGCGAGTAAGTATACTTGTGAGTCTGGAAATGTCACAATTTTCAAACGAAATTAAGCAATTCCAGCTCCAAAGTACGTGTGAGACTCACCCGATACGCATACCGGCGTGACCTGTGCTCTTTGAGACCGTGAAGAGCGATAGGTCATTGTCGGCCGGGGAGGAGATAGGCGTGTACTGAGGCCAAAAGTATGCGAGATCGTGTATCAGCGCTCCCCCGGATTTGTTGACGACCGGGTGTCGAACAAATCCGTCCGGGTTGTTCGGGGAGGTCACGAGCTCGATGTAAGGGCCGGCCTTCGTGAAGCTCCTCGCCTCGCCTTCCCATTTATGGAGACCGGATTTTTGGAAGTCGGTCATCCATGGGTAGGACTGCAAAGAATCAATAGTATTAGTAAGAGAGCTATTTTATGCAAGTCAAACAAGCTTGTAGTGAAAGCAGAGTTGCAATTAAATTGAGAGTTTGTAGTTTCCTTATCCAAATGCAATGAGAAATTATTTGTGTGGAATTAATGAATGTAATGTTGAAATCAATAGTGAAATTATTATGTCAAATACTGTAGTGTTCTTGAGTTTGAAACTTAATAAATTTTCTTAGTAATTTACAAGAGTGTGTTGCTGTGAGGAATCGAACCTTAGACCGTACAGGAAATCAAGTCAAATGTTCATATACTTTGACTTCAAAATAATTTTTAGGCATAAAAACTTTGTAGATTAGAGAAGTACAGAACAATACAATACTAGCTCATCACATAGACATGATCATATAATACAAAAGTATGTCTAGTGTGTTTGGGTTGGGGAAAAACGATAAATATTAGAAAGTGGGATTAAAAAGGGGGACAAGGACACAATTGATCTTTAGTGAAGATTAAAGTTGAGAGACCATAGGCAAAACGATATTAAGAAGATGCCAAGGCCAAGCTTCAGAAAGTTAATTAAAGGACAATAGTACAGGACAAAGAAAATAAAAATAAAGACGTGTATTGAAATCTGCCCTAAAAAGTTTAAGAGGGTTAATGAAGTTGTCCAGAGTTCCATCATATTCATCGCACTAGTGATATGATCAGTAGCAGTGGGCTTGCGCTGGTTTTTGTTTAGGGTATTAGTCACATTTATTAATTAATTAAAAATTTAAAAAAAAAAAAAAAAAAAAAACAACAACAACAACAAAAAAGCCATTACCAAAAGCCATGTCACAAGTCTCTGTATGTGCATGAAAAGTCAAGTGAAAAAAGAGTGACGCCACAAGTCACAAATGTCACATACAGACATACTAATAACATATTAATATGGAAAAAAAAAAAAATTAAGTGGATAGCTTTGGTAAAAGCATGTCCACTAAGGAGTTTTATAAAAAAAGTAATCATCAAATTAAAAAACAAAGATGTAGAATCAAAGGAACAAAGCACATGATTAATTAAGCAGCAATGTGGGATTTGACTTTGCTAGGATTTGCTAGCAAGTGAAGCGAGAGCTACAAAAATCATGACTTTCTATATTCAAAGCACCCAAAAAGACAATTATATAAAAAAACCTCAAAGGGACAGAATCAGAACACAATGATGCGAAACGCTCACCGAGTAGTAAGGAGCTTGAGCGACCACGCTCATTGGCTCGGTGGCGTCGTGGGGAGATAGGGCGTAGAGAGCCGCCAAATAGAGCTGCGAAGAGCCCGTCCCGACCACGATGTGTCGGCCGTCGGTCTCGGCGTTTCCGACGGCTTTGTGGAGCCTCACAACTTGCTTGGCCAACTCGGGCTCCAAGAACCAGCAAATGCTCTTGATGTCCGAGAAATAGCTCATTGAGTGCCATCCACGGATCACAATTGTGGTCTTGTCGCCCATTTGTTGCCAATAGCTCTCGTACATTGTTGGGTCACCACTGCATTAGGCCAAAATAATTAAAAAAAAACAAGTTTAATGTTGGCCATAATCATAAACAAAGTTGTAGAGAAAAAATAATAATAATCTTTCACGTGAATGGTACATTTCACGCCTCCTAAAAAAACAAAAAAATACTAGTTCCGGAGCATAAATATATCTGGCGAAAAAATCTCAGTACTCATTTAAGAAAAACAAAAACTATGTCTTGTTTGTCTCTTTCATTCCTCTCATTCTATTTTATTTTTTTCGACTATTTTTGTTACTTTCCTAATCTCAATACAATATCTTTAAATATTAACAATTTATACCATATTGAAATTCACAAAATCAAACTATTTTATTTTAGAATAGAATTGAATGGATGAACTCCCCAAACAAGGGGTAATCTTGCTAGTTAAGTAAGAATTACTATTGGTAGGCCACTAAACTTTTCAAAACACGTGCCAAGTAAAAAAAAAAAAAAAACTGAGTTTCAAAAAAGTGAAAAGGAAAAAGTACTAACGAAAGACAAATTGGAGGAAGGGAATTATTGATAGCTAAACATAAATGAGGAAACCAGTCCTGCAAGGAAGGGAAAAAAAAGACAGAGATAAATTTAAAAATAAATAAATAAATAAAAATCTGGCACAAGGCAAATGGGAATCTTTAAAATTGCATGGAGGTAGGTATGGTGTGGGAAGAGAAGAGGAGGTGGTGGGGTCATATATTCTTATATGAGAGATTAATGATTAGATTGGTGTGCAAATCTTAGATCAGAGTGAAGGTCCTCAACATGTGTTAATAAGTGGTAAAGGCCTGTTGATATCTATTTTGGACCCACAATGTGGTAGATCTAATCTAGACAATCCCACTTTTTCCCATATGGTACTAAAATCAGAACCAAAAAAAAAAATTTACAACTTGGGAGAGGGTGGAAGGGTGGCCAAAAAGGGCTTTTTTTCTTTTTTTTTTTGTTTAACAGAAGTTGGACAACCAAAGACGCACTTTAGCACCACTTAAAAAGGGTGTAGGTAAAGAAAATCATGAAATACTTTGAAAAAAAGAAAGTAAAAAATTATAAATACATAAAAAAAAAGGGTTTATAAACCATCAGATTGGAATACCATTGGGCTATATAATATATACCCTACAATAGAGAACTCACATACTCGTTGGTAGTGACAACTGACAAGTGCTAAAATTGCACTTGGAGAGTCTCCAACTATATTTTGCTTCAAACTTTTTACAGTTTTTTTTTTTTAAATATGAGCAGGTTTGACTCCACAACCAACGTCCATAAGGCACTCAAATAATGGCGTTTTGTGCTGGTCAAATGTCAACGAGTCACCACTCACCACCTTCCTTGGTGCAAACTCTAGAACTAGGCACTGAGAAACCATTTCATGGGCTACTAATAAAACTATATATATATATATACACACAACAAATATGCATGTATGACCAATTTTGTAATACTCGATATTTCATATAATATTAGAAAAAATTATTATTATAATTTTATATATATAAATAAGTATATATCATGTCATTTTCATCGTTACTCGCAAAATATATATATATATAGCCATATAGGAACACAACAACAAAGTGGGGGGGTTCTCTTACTCAGAAGTCAGAACAGAAACCATAGAGAATCTCTCACCCAAACCAAGAAGGACTTGTCTCTGTCCAATCTCCATAATGCCATCTGAAGCAGCCACAAAAGGCAAACCCCATTCTAGACTACACATTAAGAAGATCCCTTAACTAGCAATGCCATTGGATAATATATATATATATATCTATATATATACATATGTATATATATATATATATTCATTTTCATATATATATATATATATATTCATTTTCATCGTTACTCGCAAAAACGAATCTTACGTGCGTAAAAAACATTTCAGTGAAATTTGAAATAATAATAATATCTTTACTAAATCTTATCAGATTTGTGCGTAATTTGATTCAGATATGAGTTTAATATACTATAATCACGTGCAATCAAATAGTAAAAGTTTAACGGTTTAGAACCATAACTATGAATGATTATGATAAACATTACTGCATTAAATTGTGTAAGGCTAAAAATCCTATTGAGAAATTAACACTGACACCAAAGTGGGGTTTTTCTGACCTATAACTGACCACCTCTCGGATTTGTGACAAAAAAAAAAAAAAAGGAAAAAAAGGCCCTTAATAGAGAGTTTTTAAAAGACCAAGCATGCTTAGCTTGGAATATTATTTTTTATTTTTTTTCTCTCACATAAAGTGGGTAGAAAGACAAAAATACCCCTGATTAAAATGACTTCCGAAAAAGATTAAAAATGGCAGTTTCAGAGAGAACAGTAACTTGACCTCTGACATGCCGGTGAGGTCATTCATCATTACTGCTTATTATAAACCTCAATGGTCATAACTCATAAGGTAAAAAATTAAATAAATTTCGTTATTAAATAGAGATTTACAAAAAAAAAACGACAAAAATAAAAAACAGAGAGAAACAGAAACAGTGTGTGTGTGTGTTTTTTTTTTTTTCTTTTGAACTTACTGGTCAAGATTGACGATTTTTTCCCCGCCATCTTCAACTTGGGAAAGACTAGGTTTTGCCGAGGAAGGCGTTGAGTGAATTTCCATAATTGCCCCTTCGCTACTCTCAGCCATTGGAAAGCCACTCTGAGAGCTCTGTTTCTCACTCTGAAGCACAACCCTCAACACCAAGCTCACGTTCAGAGCCAGAGAAAGCACCAGAAGGTGCTTCAGAGAGAGAAAGCTGGGAATCTTTGCCATTTTTGGGAATTTAGAGGGAAACCGAGGACTGAAGAGAAAAAGAAAGAAAAAACAGAGTATTTGGATTGCAAAAAACACTGAAACAGAGAGACTTTGTTTTTGCTCTTTCTTTTTTGTGTGTGTGTGAAGGGATTGAAGAAATTGAGCTCAATTTATAGCCTAAAGCCAGAGGATGTGAAGTGACACATGGATGGACCAAAAATTGCATGCAAAAGAAGAGATTTTTATTTAATTTTTCGCTTCTTTTTTTTTTCTCTCTTTTTGATGAAGAAGAGCGTTATGAAACTTTTTCTTACGGTGCAAAAAAAAAAAAAAAAAAAAGAAAGAAGAGAAAAAAGAAACGGAATTTCAAATTCAGTTTTGCTAATTTGGAAGTACTCTTAAACCCCTTAAATTCTAACCCCCTTTTTTTTTTCCAAGAATTGATCGGTTTTTTTTTTTTTTCTTTTTTGGGGTTTATTGAATTAGAGCGTCTAAAACTTCATAATATAGAAGAAAAAGTGAATGAGAAAGATTTAAAAAAAAAAAAAAAAAACAGAGAGAGACAGAGACAGAGAAACCGAATATGGAATATTAGAAGCTCTGCTTTTTCTCTTCGGAGAAACATCAAAATCTAATGTTGTACATTGGCATTAATAATAAGTATTGGACTGTGAAAAAAAGGAAAAAGAAAAATAAAGAAAAACAAAATAAAACCCAGATGATTAATAATGATAATAAGTTGCTTGGAGTGGATAATAATACTATAGCACGCTTTGGTGGAGGGACATCTCCGACATGATATTTTCTCGAGAATCAAGAAATCCCAGAACGATTTTCCCGGAAAATCGCCGTTTTCCGATGCTAGATCTCGAAAATTTGAAACAAAAATACAAAGAGAAAAAAAAAATTTTGAGGCGTAGATTCACTGGTCCATGTTGTGTGTGTGCGTGTATGTATAACATATGGCATATTAAAAATATTTAGTGAAAAAAAAAAATCATATATATAGCAGACATAGAGAAAGTACAATATATAAAAAGTGTGTTGAGAAATAAAAAATAATAAAAATTAAATTGAAATTAAAGCTGCTCTTGCTAGTTGCTACATGGTCTGTCTGCTTATTTAGTGAACTTTCTTTAGTTGTTCCCTTTTTTGTTTGTGTTTTTTTTTTTAGTGACTAATTAATTATATTTGATTTACTTTGGAATATGTTCTCAATAGGAATTTGTTATTGATATTTTTAAGTTTGTAAACAAACTTGTTGGAGTCTTGATTTGGACTGAGAACTATAGAAGTAAGATTTGGATTGTGAATTGTGATTGTGAGAGACATGATTTTTGGTAACTTTGACCGAATGGCGAGAACTTTCAGTTTATGCCATTTATATATTTATGCGTTTACATATTTATTTATTTGAATTTGTGGCTTCATGTTTAGTCATTAGATTTCTTTTTATCACATTGTTTATTTTTACCATTCTTATCTCCAAATTTAGTAAACTCCACTTAGTTTTATTAATCCTCGGGCTCTTTCAATCAATGAATATTTTCTCTTCTATTTAGCTAAAAGCAGGAAAAATTTGTCATTTAAATAATTTTTATCTTTCTTACTCTTAATCAATTATGCAAAAATAAAAATAAATATGTACAAAATTGTGTTGTTGCTAAGGGTGATTTTAAATTTATATTATATCTCAAATTGTTGTCAAATCTAATTAATGATAAAAATAATAATTTTTGGCAATATTTTCTTTGTTATCATTTATACTATTGTCGTTATCGAAATTATAGTGACGAATAACGACAATGTTTTACTTTTGTATCATATTAACTTTAAAAATAATGTAATATAAGCAAGATTTTGTCTCTCCGAAATCAAATCTAAGAAGAGGAAAAAAAAGTACTTTTTGACTACATCTGTTATCATGATCATTTATCTGGATCTTGTAACTGAAGTCACAGTGACTACTAACGATAATTTTACTTTAACAAACTAAAACGACTGCAAATTTTTTGCTCGTATCTGCTGCAACAAACTTATGATAATCTTTTGTTTTGTTTTTTTTACCTTTCGTTGTCGTTTTTTGAGATGACGTTGTACCAATTATCAATTAACTAATCAAATTTATGTAAAACTTCTAATTTTTACATAAATTGTTATTAATGTTACTCAAGTTAAAGGGGTAGACTACCAATCATATATTATATTCAGCTTAACATGCAGCCCTTCCTTCATAAATTTGTTATTTAGATAATTTTATCTTCCTTACTCTTTATTAATTATGCAAAATAAAAATAAATATGTACAAAATTGTGTTGGCGCTAACGGTGATTTTGAATTTATACTGTATCTTTAATTGTATGCCAAATCTGATTAATGATAAAAAAAAATTGTGGCAGTATTTATTTTTGCTATCATTTATATTATTGTCATTATTGAAATTATAGTGACGAATAACGACAATGTTTCGCTTTTTATCATACGAACTTTAAAAATAACTTAATTTAAAGAAAGATTTTGTCTCTCAGAAATCAAATCTAATAAGAGAAAAAGAGTAATTTCTGACTACTTATGTTATCATGATCATTTATCTGGATAAATAACTTAATTTAAAGAAAGATTTTGTCTCTTAGAAATCAAATCTAAGAAGAGAAAAATAGTAATTTCTAATTATATATGTTATCATGATCATTTATCTAGATCTTGTAACTGAATTCACAATGGCTAATAACAATAATTTTTCTTTAACAAACTAAAACGAGTGCAAATATTTTGTTCGTACTGCAACAAACTTATGATAAATTTTTGTTTGGTCTTTTTGACCTTCCATCGTCGTTTTTTGAGATGACGTTGTACAAATTATCAATTAACTAATCTTTCTTACTCTTTATTAATTATGCAAAAATAAAAATAAATATGTACAAAATTGTGTTGGCGCTAACGGTGATTTTAAATTCATATTGTATCTTAAATTATATGTCAAATCTAATCAATGACAAAAAAAAAAATTGTGGCCATATTTACTTTTGCTATCATTTATATTGTTATTGCTATTGAAATTATAATGATGAATAACGACAATGTTCGTTTTTTGATCATACTAACTTTAAATATAACGTATTTTGAAGAAAAATTTTATCTCTCGCAAATCAAATCTAAAAAGAGAAAAAAAAAAGTAAATTTTTTTTTTACTAAGACTATTATCATGTTCGTTTATATAGATCTTGTAACACAAATCACAATGGCTAATAATGATAATTTTTCTTTAACGAATTGTAACGAGTACAAATGTTCTGTTCGTATCTACTACAACAAACTTACGATAATCTTTCGTTTTGTTTTTTTAACCTTTCTTTGTCATATTTTGAGATGATGTTGTGACAATTATCAATTAACTAATCACTTTTATGTAAAATTTTAATTTTTAACATAAATTGTACATGTTACATTAGGTAACCAATCAAATATTTATATTCAGCTTAGCATGCAACCCTTCCTTCACAATAGTACCTAAAAGGAAAATTATAGTTAATAGATATTTTTAAAGATTTGATTTTTAAAAATAATCAGTGTTTTGAAATACTAAATTCATCATTTTCTTTTATTTTCTGAAAGTCTGGCTATTAATTTAACAACTCACTTCGACAAAAGGCTTCTTACTTAACTACATTATTTCCTTTATAACTTTGATCAAAAAGTGAAAACTGTAATTTTATATATATGTCATTTTATTTATTTATTTAGATTTGTAGCTTCATGTTTTGACATAGATTTTCTTTTTATCACATAGTTTATTTTTATCATTCTTATAAAACTCCACTTAGTTTTATCCTCTCTTTCCGTCAATGAATATTTTCCTTCTTTTAGTTAAAAACGAGAAAAAGAAAATTGTCATGTAGATTATTTTTCTTTTTTTTTTTTTTTTAAATCTTACCAATTCTATTTCCGAAACGCAAATTGGTGGAGTTTTGTGGGTGATTAGTAGGGGTTTTATAAAAAACCGAAACCCACGTTCCCACCCGCACAAAACTGAAATTGCCTAAAAAATTCAAGAAAATAGTAAACAAAAATTTTTTAGGCGGTTTTGGGTTTTACCGGAAAATTTTGGGCGGTTTTGAGTTCCAAAATTAAAATTTTGGTATACCAAAACCAACCAAAAACCTATATTTTTATTTTTAATATAATTTTATTTTCTATTGTCATTTCTCTTAAAAAAAAAAAAACTCATTAATGTTCTTACATATTAATTTTTGCTTAAATCTCATATTTATATGAAAATATCATTGTTTTTTTTTCACATGTAAAGTTTAAAAATTATTTTTTTATCATTAGTATAATGTAACAAAATAACGATAGATTTTTTTTAGTAAACGCCCAAAATCCGTCAAAAACTGACATACCAAAATCGAAACTGCCCGAAAATATTTTAGGTAATTTTGGATTTGAATTTTATTTTTTGTTGATCTACCCAAAGCCAAAACTGCCCAAAACCCTTAGTGATTAGTTTCTTTTGTTTATTTATCAATTATGGAAAAATAAAACTAAATATGTACAAAATTGTATTGGCATGCATAATGATTTTGATTAATGTTGAATCTAATGACAAAAAAAAAAGGAAATTTGTGGTCGTATTTACTTATGCAATCATCTATATTACTGTCGCGATCGAAATTATAATGATGAATAACGACAGTTTTCTTATGTTTTTTCTAGCATATCAACTCTAATAATAACATTATTGAAAGAAAAATTCTGTCTAGGGGTGTCCAACTAAATCAAACCACTAGTTTTTACTAAAATCAAATCAAACGATTTATAATTGGTTTGGTAATTTTTTTGACCTAACCAAACTAATTAAACAATCAAAATCAAACTAAATTAAACACATTATAATTGGTTTAATTTGGGTTTTTAATCTGTTTGAGCCATTTATTAAATTTAGGCTCACACAAGTAATTGAGGATTTAATAAAATACATTGATAAATATTTGTTATAAAGAGATAAAATTTGTTCGTGGCGTAAATATAATAAAGGATTTAAAGAAAATAATCGAATAAGTCAATAAGATATTACAAGATGGAAAATAAGATAAAAAGTCATTGACTGATTATGTGGTTTGTATTTCTTAATACCTTTAATATGTTTTTCTGTAAAAAAAAAATGTCTTTATAAATCTTAATATTTATTTAAAATTATTAAATATTTTATAAAGTTTTTTATGCATTTAACCAAACTTCTGGGTAATTTTTTAGGATTTAGCCATAGTTTCAGAAAATTAGGGATTTAGCCATAATATGTAATATTTTTTGTAACATGTAACATATATACGTGTAAAAAATATCACATTAAATGTAACGTTACATTTAATGTAATATTTTTTACACGTATATATGTTACATGTTACAAAAAATATTACATGTTATGGCTAAATCCCTAATTTCGTGAAACTATGGCTAAATCATTTAAACTTTACCTTTAAAATGGCTAATTGCTTCACTGGCCCTATTTTATATGGACGTAGATATAATATAATTTTCAATATATGTGTAGATTGAAGTTGGTTTGGTTTGGTTTATTGCTTTTTTAATAAGGTCAAACATGAACTAAACCAAAACAATTGCAATTTGAAAAATCTCAAACCAAACCAAACCAATAATAATCGGTATGAAATTAGTTTAGTTTGGTTTAAATTAGTTTAGCCAGTTTGGTTTGGTCTCATCGATTTTTTGAACATCCCTAATTTTGTCTATCAAAATTCAAATCCAATTAGAGGGAAAAAGGTGATTTTTTAACCGAATATATCATCATGATCATCTATTTTAATCTTATAAATCTTAATCAATTTTTTCTATAATAAATATAGGAGCTCGTTTGGATAGCAATCTAAATAAAAAAAATTTTGAGTTTGTGCTCTATTGCTACAGTACTAAAGGTAACATAAAAAGTCAAACTTAAATTCTCATTGTATTATAATAAAATGTGGTTTAGATTTATATCCAAGCGGGCTCTAAATATTTTGTTTGAGCAAAAATAAAAGAGTATAAATGTCTTATTCGTATCGATTGCAACAATAATGACAATCTTTTGTGTTTTTACCTTTTATTTGTCGTAAAGGTGCGAGACAATCAATGACAATCTTTGATTTTTGGATAAATTGCATAAATCCCACTTGAATTTTAGAACTCGTTTCATTGTGCTCATGAACTTCAAAAACTGGTATTCGTCCCCCCTAACATTACACATTTTTTCAATTATTCCCTCTCCAAAAGTTTTGACATAAATATATCACATGCAGTAAAATAAGGTGCATGATAGTTCTTATGGTAGGGAAATACCATACAATTAAAAAAAGTAAAAAACAAAAGAACAATAAAGTAGATAACTATTGAATGTGATGAGAAGCACCTTAAATATTATGGCCAGTTAAGCAATTAACCATTTTAAAAGTAAATTTTGAATAATTTAGCCATAGTTTCACGAAATTAAAGATTAGCCATAACAAATAACATTTTATGTTACATATAACATATATACGTATAAAAAGTGTAACATTACATATAACGTTACATGTAACATAAAATGTAACACATGGAACATTACATGTAATGTTACACATTTACACGTATATATATTACATGTATATACGTATATATGTTACATGTTATGGCTAAATCCTTAATTTCGATATTGTAGGGCTAAATCCTAAAAAATTACCCAAAAGTTTGGTTAAATGCCTAAAAAACCCTAAATATTATGCAGCCATATTAAAAGCGGATAATAGCTCCTGAATCATTTCCCATATTCAATGAGTTTTTTAAATTGTTTCCCATTATAGAAGTTGTGTTTTTTAAAAACGCTCTAAAATAGACTAATTGTCAATTTTTAAAAAAAAATTATAGGGTATTTTTGGTATGCAACCATTATATAATTCATGTTTTAAGAAAATGACCAGAGTTTCAAAAAATTAAGAAATTAGTCATTAACAATACAAAATTGAGGATATAAAGGTAAATCAATGAATTATGTAATTAAAACACTGGCTATTTTTTTAGTTAATTGATACGTTGTTTACTTTCTTAAAACACCATTTAAAAGATGACATTTACTTAATAATCTCAAAATGAGATTATAACATATTTAGGTAATTTAATTATGGGTTAGTTAGGCAAATATCCACTTTGAACTGTATGTTTTAAAAAAATAGTCATAGTTTCAAAAAAATTAAAAACTAAACATAACACATGTAAGAAATTTCTAATAATAACAAAATTACACATAAAAATTGCAGTAAAACAATTTCTGACACATGCAAGAAATTTCTAAAAGGACTAATTTTTAAGTTTTGTTTTTTTTGAAACTATGGCTATATTTTAAAATTATTTTTTAAAAAGTGATTATTTTCTTAAAATTTCCTTGAATTATTTAATAATTAGTGGTGACTCGTGATTGATTAAAAGATAAAATAGGAACAAAAAAATTTGATGAAATAAATTTTTTTTTATAAGTTACTCTAAAACATTGAATATTTATTTCAATTAGTATAACTATTAGGCATTATCCTACTTCACTCAAATTTTTATAATCAATTTATGATAAATCTTTTAATTAATTAAAAAAACTGAAATATCAAATATCTTACCAAATTTTGTAAAATATCAAAATTTATTTATATTATAGTGAATACCTAATTTTTATCAGCTAATTTAAATTAATACCAATATTTTAAAAATATAACAATATACCCAAGTGATTGAATTACTTACATAGTGATAAGTGGTGGTAATTAACTTAATTACCAAAAGCATGTGCAAATAATTAACGAATTGACTAGTTACTCAATTATTTTAAAATTTTAGGTATTTATTTTATTGTTATATTAATTATGGGTATTTTCCTAATTCATCCAAAAAATATTAAAAATTGGATATTAATTAATTCAATCTAATTTCCGAATACGTTACAATCGATTGCAAATTTTAAATGCACTTAAATATATACTTCTTGGAGATGAAACTAACCATGTCATTATGGTAAATTGTTGACTACAGAATTGATTCCATGAACTATAACGTTCAATTCAGCCAAGAAAATAAAATTAAATTAAAAAAACATTATTACGTTCAACGTGTCTGAGTCTTTGTAATTAAAGAGTGAATAGACACACTCTCTCTCTCAAGCAATCTTCCAAAATCAGTTTCTTTTCTTGTCAGCAAGTGTTTAATTAAAGTTGACCAGAAAAAAGATTCGTAACTTCCCATTGAATGTATTTGCATGCACAAGCAAAATATGTGTCAATCTTCTTCTTCTTTAATAGCTTTTTTTTGTTCAATGCATGTCTTGCTGGCTTTGCAAGTACTTTTAACTTACTTGATTTGATTTGTTTTGTAATAAATCAGAAAACAAGAGAAACAAAAGTAAAAAAATTAGTCACTGCACTTAGCACACAAAAACAACGTGTTTAGTCACAAAAACAAGTAGTAAGTAGTTGATTAGAGTGCATTATAAAATCCCAAAGGAATAGAACCAAACTAATCTGGTTGATTGTTTCTTTTTAATTGTTGACCAGGTTGTAATGGTATATTTAATTATTTAATTTTTTTTTAAAGTTGTATTTCAGATCGTTTCAAGCATAATTTCAAGAGAAGGGTTTGGTAGAATTACGTTGACAACCTTGAGTTATGTTAACTTGTCACCTGACACTCTCACCAAAAACACCTCTCTCGTTGAGATATTATATTAGTTAAATTATTTTAAGATCAAATTCAAACCATTTATTCTTAATTTCATTTCATTTTTAATTACCTCAAATAACTCAGTTATATCTTGGACGCTTTGTTAGAATTTTTAGCACATTCTATGTTTATTAAAATTAAGCGTTGAGTACTAAGTATTTACTCTAATTTTTCTTTGGATTATATATACAAATGCCTTCTGATGTTGTGTTATCTTTGCAAATTACCCCCTGATATTTGAAAACGGTACAAGTTCACCCATCCTGTTTCAATTCATTAAATAATAGACAAAATCATGGGGTACGAATACAAAAATTTTCAAGATCGAGGTTCTTGAGAAAAAAAGACAGCATAAAAAAGTGTTTGTGAAAATAACTGTAAAACTAGTTATTATAATTTTCTTAATTTTAAGACGTTTAATCTTTTAAAAATTGTAGTGATACCATATTATTGTTATGTTATTAATTTTGTCAAATATATATATATATATATATATATTTTACGAATTGTGACAGATAAGGTATACTTATAAAATTTTAAAATATCGATAAACAAAGATGTCAAATTTAAAACACTGACCGTGTGCAATTTACAAAAATAATTTACAAGAATAACATGACATAAGAGGACATTTGTATAGATTAATTTTTTCTTTTGTTACTTAGAAAGTGACATTTTAACATAACTCAAAAGTGGTCTCAATGGAATTATTATTATTAATTTTTTTTTTCAAAGAAAACGATAACATGAGAGTATTACTACAACAACAACAACAACAAAACCTTCCTGCAAATGCAGACACGTATTGACTAATGTGAAACCAATGTGGAAGCGCATGGTACATGAATCATGCCTTTGAAGAAGTGTAGAGACCATATATGCAATAGACCTAATTTTGCCACTTGTCAAATAATATATATAATATAATATAACAAACATAAAAATTTTTGATAGACATGATTATAGTAGAGTAGACAGACGTAGTGCCTTATTTGTTGATGTTGTTGGTCATCGTCAGTCAACCCTATTCTTGTTGGTAAGTGAATTAGTACCATGAAACGTGGTCTAAATTCAGCGTACCATAATTAGGCACTACTTATCTAACATATTTCCTAAAGTAAATTCATAATTCAAACATTTTTTTTTTTCGTTTTCAAGTAATGATCATGTTGGTTCCTTATAAAACAACCCTAATGTGAATGATATGCTAAATTTGCGGCTAGATGTTACAAGTTTTATGATCATGTTATTAGGTACCTCTTATTTAGCTCCAAATAGAGAAAATACATAATCAGAACGTCTTTAATTGATGGAGAGCTTAATTATTGTGTTAATTCTAAAATTTATTCTTGAAAAATAGGATCGATTTGTTATTTGGTCATTTCTTGATCCATGTTTAAGAAAATTACCAAAGTTTTTGAAATTAAGTTATTTACCATTAATAGATAAGAGAATTAAAGGCATTGAGGTAAATGCTCGTCATCACGTAGTTATGAAAAATGACTAATTATTTAATCAAACATCTCATTCAAAAAAAAAAGTTATTTACTCAATTAACTCTAAACAATCTCTCTAACATACAAAAAATATCTCAATTTTATCAGCAAGCATGATAATACTAAAATCTTGGGATTCATACTAAAATACTTTTTTTAAGTGTATACAAATAATCCCCTGATCTATTTGGTTAAAATTACCGTAATATTCCTCTTTGTTTTTTGAAATACAAAAAATATCCCACGATATCCCCCTTTACAACAATGAGAGGCACTTATTGCATTTTGAAAAAAAATAAAAGAGAATAAAATGAAGGATTATGATATGTTCACTTCATTCCTTGAATGATTAGTCTTGTTCCGCTTTTTATGACCTTAATTGGGAATTGATCAAGGTCTTATGTAGATATAAACACTAACACATATGTAATAGACCTCAAAGCATATTGAACAAAACACACAAAGATAATCCTATAAGGAGCACTAAATGACTCTTTCAACTTTCAACAAAATCATTACAGTCAAGTCAATAGAGAAACCCGTTCGACCGAGACCGAGACAAAGACGTTATAGACCACAGGTCACTCACAACACTATATAGACATAATTTATTAGCATATAACAAATAACAGTGTGGCAAAAACCCTTCGACTTCGAGAGAACAATTTACATCCAAATCAAAGAATATGCGGGGACCACTTTTTAACTTGATTGCTTGATTGGTTTGCCTTTACTTCATCATGATCTATTACCTTTTTAAACATTTCATTTATATATATACATATATATATATAATTAGCCTTGTTATAAATATACGAGGATTCTCAAGTTGTCTTTTTTTGTTTTTTTGTTTTTTGTTTTCAAATAATTCTGCATCATCAAATTTACCTTTTCATTAGACCCTACATCATAAAAAGATAAATCTAAGGATCCAGAATTATTTCCTATTACAAAAATAAACCCACTAGAAGAGAAACACTAATAAATATAATGTTCTGGATTAATTTTTTTAAATATAACACTAAGGGCATGTTTGGAGGCACCATATAAATTCATTGTATTGTATTAGAAAATGCAATAATATGTTTGACATGCTCAAACAACTATATTATACAAAAAAGCACATTTAATACAATATAAATTGTGTTATCTAATGCGAAAGAAATTCTTCGTACTAGATTGTATTAACTATTCTAATGTCTAAGATTTTTTCTTTTTATTAGCATATACGCATATATGGTAAACCAAACGTGCCCTTAAACTTTTTTATACTAATATGATATAAGAAAATAATATTTGCATGGGAAATGGATTAATGTCTTAGATGCATTATTAATCAGGTTTGGTATAAACTAAAATATAATATCACAAGCAATAAAATTCTTATACATACGTTTAGTTGAAATTCTTAAATCATTAGCTGTCATAAAACAAATAATTAAGGGGGTTTAGGATTGGACAAAGCAAGGCCATGATTTTGTATATTTTAGCATAGTAATTGACTCAAAATGGGAAGTAGCAAATTGCTGTAAAGGGGTGTTCAGTCAAATGGTGCCGACCTAGAAAGAGCTAGTGGAAGAGTAACATCTCATGTGCTTCTCTTTTTTTCCTTTCCCTCTCAGTCTTTTTTGCTAGCAAAAAAAGAAAGGCCTAAAAAGATATAACTCTATGCAAAAAAAAAAAAAAAAAAAAAAAAAAAAAAAAACCCTAATATAAAAAAAAAAAGTTAACTGAATTGGGACTGACTCGAACCTAAAACCTTATCGCTCCCATTGTCTAATTGACCGGTGATCTATCGGCCCGGCCATTATTTTTCTTCTTTTTGCCTTTGGCATAAAAAAAATTGACAAGATAATTTTCTTTAGGCAAATTGCATGAAATAAATATAATGAAAGGGATGAAGAAGCACCTAAAATAAATCCCTATAGCACAAGAGAGCCTGGACCTCTCTCAATGATCATTGAGGGGCCGCAAAATCAGCTCTCTTATTTGAAGAAAGCAAAAAACTTGGGCCTGGGACCATAATTTTAATGATACTGAGAGCTCAGTCATAGTGATCTCCTCCAGAGGATTTTGAAGCCGAAAACCTTTTTTTTTTTTTTTTTTTTTTAATGTTAGTCCACATTCACATGGCTCTAGGGCTCAGTTTTTCTTGCATTTCAAAGCAGGTCACAGTCGGCCATTGGGCAAATGAGAAAGTGGTCCTGAATCTAGGAATGGAAAAGAAAAATGTCTCCTCTCACTCGTTCTTTGAAATTACACTCACTAACTAAAAGGACTGTCTAGTGGAGTGTGAGTTTATTTTGGCCAATATGAAGGGATGGGTCTCTCTCAAATTTGAGAGCTTATAGTGGTCCCTACACTACACGGGTGATGTGTATATGATATATATGACCATGGAATGACTTTTGTGTCTCGACCCCAGAAATATTTATCTCAAAAGCTAGTCATGAAAATGGAATTTGACAAGCTTTGGAGGGGTGTTTTTGGGGCGGTCAATGAAACTGGTTAAATTTCAGGAAGAGGCCAAAGACACATCATGAATGTGAGCTCTCTGGCTCTTAACTAGATCCTAATGGAGACAGCTTTAGTAATGATATCAATGGAACCTTTGTTTTTGAAGTGAGTGACCTGTAATACATTTCTGCTTCAGAGTCTTTACCTGAGTCCAACCTTAAAAACTTGTCTTGACAATGAAGTTCACAAGACTTTAAGAGATGTTCTTTTCCAAACACTCGTAAGATTTGGAAGTCTGGTGTGTCCTCACCAGAAAGTTCATTTACAGAAAGAAATGGTCTATGTGCAATCGACAAGCCTTTTTAAGCTTTTGGCCTCAATGCGACTAATGTTTCAGGCCAGACCCTCATGGTTATGAACTCAAGAAGCACTTTAAGATGTTCTTTTCCCAAAAAAAAAAATTTGCTACTTTTGATGCACCAGTTGGGTGATTGCCTACCTAAGTCCTCATCTTACTTGAGCGATATAATTGAATAATCAAGCTATGCCTCGTCAAAGTAAACAAAGTGGACTAGCTAATGAAGTAACATTTTTACATCAATCAAAATTCAGAATTTACGTCCATATACAAACCTTGAAATGTAATTACTGGTCATGTTCATTTTACAGTGAAAGAGGCAAACTAATTATATTCATATAGTTCAACACTATGTACAAAGATGCCACGTATTAATTGTAATCCTAATATATTACCTGGCATACCTGACATTGTCATTCTGGGCTTCTCCACTGTTCATCAGCTTATCCAGGACAACATTAAGGTCCACTGACTGCCCATTCTCGGTCATTTTCTTCACCGTTGCTCTCACCAAGTCTCTCCGGAATCCCATTGCTACGACATTGTCCATAACATCCTCGACGGATATGCTGTTTCCAGCCCCACCAGAGCCTGATCCACTAGAAACCTCCGAGGCCATGGGCAATGCACGCGGTAATGCCTGTGGATTCGGTGGTTGTGAGAATCTGTTCTCGCTGCCTAGGACCGAAGACAATGGTCGAAGTTCTGAGGACATTGGTCTTGGTCTTGGGCCGCTGTAGCGGGAAGGAGGCCCAAATCGAGAATAGTCATCGTGGAAACTAGAATGTCTACTTGGTTGCACATGCTCGGGACGAAACTCTGAGCTTCTTGAACCGAAAGGAACTTGTTTGCTGGGAGGGGCAAGGCCGGGTGCATTGTAAGTATTATGGATGTTTGTGTTGTAGGTTTGAGGTTGCATGTAAGGAATTCCTTCAAAGTTATGAGTTGGAAATGGACGTGCTTGTGGGTCAACAGCATTGTGGGATGGGAGTGGTAGAGGCAGCTGCTGTGATTGTAAGGTCAGAGGAAGTTGTGGAACTGGTGAGGAATGACGAGGTTGCAGGTCAACGACACTGTGAGACGGGTGTTGCAGAGGTGGCTGCTGCATGTACGAGGCTGGATGAAGTTGCTGAACTGATTGGTAAGGTTGATATGGTAGTGAAGATGCTGGCTGAACTGGAGGTATGGAGTATCGCTGATTTGTAGATTCCGAACTGAGTATAAGCGGTGAAACAGAGGGGAGCTGACTATGCGATAATGATTGAGTCAGAAACTGCCCCGACGATGATGGCATTGGAGGTGTAAGACTTTGATGAGATGTGGTTAAAACACCACTGGGATGAGAAGGAAATTGTTGCGGAGGAGCTACATTATAGGCTGGGTGTGACTGGTTGCTTTGTTGTTGAACAGATGAGGGCACTGCTTGATCAGAATTGGTGTTGATTTTGGTCTTCTCTTCTGATTTCTGGTGATCTTTCAAAATTTGAAGCTTCGCCACCTCTATTTGCACTTCTGATATCTCTTGTTTATCTCTCAAGTCTCGAATACCAGCTTGAAGCTGTAAAAGTTATTCCACAAACCAGATGAAGCATGTTAAATTTACATCGTATCTTTCAGGGGAAATTGACCAAGTACTACTTGAAGAGAACCAATGCAAATTTGAAAAAGTACCTCAGTGAGAAAATTCTCGAGTTCCCACAGCTTTTTTTCAGTCCTTTCATGGTTGAACACAGATGAATTCTTCAATTCATCCACGGAATGCTCGATCTTCCGGGTTCTTGTCTCAAGTTGACACAGCCGAGCACTGAGACCCTCCACAGCATGCAGCAGATTCTTAGAATACTCTTCCATTTTACGATCAATCACTGATATCAGCCCTCCATCATTGAAGGTCCCAACCTTTCTGGAACCAACTCTCATGTGATCAAAGTCCATAGCAGAGCGATTCTATTAAAAATAAATCAAGCACATAGAGTTTAACAACCCGTATTCGGTCTTGACGGGAAACCAAAACTAAGTAAATACACCGTGTTCTTTTCATAAAATTAAGTTCAAAACCATTATGTGATTCAAATTCAAATAGTATAAAATTAATACTAAAACAATATACAACAGACTGGACATTCCAATCAAATAAAACACATAACTTTGTCCAAATTACTGAGCTTCTATAGCGATTTCATTTGACAGTGATGCATTAATGAACAAATTCTAATTCAAAAACCCACCCAAAAAAACTATGCTATAATAACTGCATACCAAGGGAAGATCTTTGACTATCAAAAACCAATAGAATAAACTCAATATAATACTACCTGGAAATTGAGCTGTTGTCGTTATATTTATTCATAATTCAGTTCAGAAATGGAATTAATCTAAGCTAATTCCGTTTCCAAAACCCAAACTTTGCTATAACAACTGTTGTACACAAAAAGAAAAGAACTTTATCGATCAAAAACCAGGAAAATCAGCATTGAAACAAAATCAATTAATTAATACCTGAAAATTGAGCTGTTATTGTTACATTTACTCATAAGTGGGCTTAGAAGTTGGGATTAATCGAACTAATTCCAATTCTAAAGTCCAAAACTTTGCTCTATAACAACTACAATCGCTCAAAAACCAAGCCAATCAACACTAAAACAAAATCAACCAATAAATACCTAGTAATTTAGTTTTTCTTTGTCAAATATACTCATAACTGGCATAGAATTTGGGACTATTTGAGCTCATTCCTATTCCAAAACCCAAACTTTTACCCTACGACAACTATATAACAAGACAAGAGCTTTATCGATCCAAAATCAAGCAAATCAACACTGAAACAAAATCAATTAATCATAACCTGTTTGAACTTTTATTTTTGCTTTACTCATAATTGAGCTTAGAATTTTGGATTAAACTAATTCCAACCCCAAAACCCTAAGTTTCGCTCTATAACAACCAAATCATATCAACACTGGGACAACAAAAAAAACACAACAAAATCAACCTCGAGCGATGACCAATGAAAGCAAAACCTGGAAATCGGAGCCGTACGAATCGGACGAAGCGACAGGTCGTGCGTGTCGGAACCGAAAGCCAGAATCGGAATCGTCTTTGCTCAATCCGAACGACAGATCGTCGAAGTCCTCAGCTTCGCGTCCGCGCGAGTAGGAGAGGTCGGAGAAGTCGTCGGAGTGAGATCGCGAAAGCTCCGTGACCTTCTTGTCCGTGAACTCCGAGGTCTTCATAGCAGAGGTAAAAGCGAGTCTCTTTCCTTTGATTAGCTTGGTGATTTGGCTAGGGTTTGGAAGACATGGAAGCGAAAGCAGAGGTCGAACAGAGAGAGGCCATCGGAGAAGAAAGGTCTGTTGGGTGTGGCTTTTGGCTTTGAGGTCAAATCACACGTGTCGCAAGAAGACGTCCGTGTCATGAAAAGTCCGTGCGATTGATCGCAAGCGAAAGAAAAGATTTTTTTTTTTAATATTAAAACGTGGCATTCTGTATCGGGGATAACAGTGAAAAATCGTTACCGGAATTTTTTTTAGATTAACGGTTCATAATAAAATTAGGGTCAGTTAAGGATTTAGCCATTTTACAATCTATATTTTAAAGATATAGCTCACGTTTTGAAAAATTAGCAAAGTAGTCATCAGGTCAACATTTAAAAATCTATGACTAAAGAAATAAAATTTGTGACTAAATAAATAAAGGGTGAGTTGTAAAAATAAGCCAAAATTAAATGTTTGTTTTAAATGATAGCCTGTGTTTCAAAAAATTAAAAAAATAGCCATGTTACGAATTGTATAACAGAAAAGTGTCACACAAAATATAACAGATCTATAAATATATGTAAGATATTATTTAACACTTCAAAAAATAATGAGTAAAATTTGAAGTGTTATAAAATATCTTACAAATATTTACAGATGTGTTATATTTTGTGTGACACTTTTCTGTTATACAATTCATAACATGGCTATTTTTTTTAATTTTTTGAAACATGGGCTGGATTTTAAAAACGAATTTTTTTTTTGGCTATTTTCTACGATTTCCCATAAATAAAATACACAGTCATAAAATTTGTGACTATAGTCATAAAATTTCAGAAAATTTAAAATAAACACAATAAAAAATTTAAACATCTATTAACAAAATAACCAACTCACAAATAAATGATTGCCTATACAATCAATTTCATAAAACTTATTACTAAATAAAAAATATCTTATAAATAGCAAAAAAATATGCAACCAAAGAAGTCACAAATTTCATGACTAGAGACACAAAATTTTAGACAATATTGTCTATAACAAACAACAAAAATATAATTCAAAAAAATAATAACTGCAGTCTTAAAAATCTAGACACGAATGTATGACTACTTTGCTAATAAAAACAAACATAGGCTAATTGTTAAAAACATATATAAAAATATGGCTATTTATTTAAAAAACCGATAAAAGTATCTGAATTATTATCGTTAATTTTCGGCACGGTCAAACCATAATTGTTTGACCGTTGTTTGGATTGTTTTTTATTTTTTCATTTTCAAATTTTTGTAATTATTACAATTTTGTAATTTTAATTGATTTTCATTTTAAATTATTTTAAAATTGTTATAAAATAAATTTTGTATAATTACTAGAAAATTGCTTTAAGTATTAAAATTATAAAGTAATATATTTTATGAAGTGCAATTAGCATAATTTAATAAGGGTCAGTTTGAAAAATAGCCATTTTGAACTGTGTGTTTTCAAAAAATAGCCACAGTTTTAAAAAATTTAAAAACTAATCATAACGCAATGTAAAAAATTTCTGACAATAACAAAATTACACTTAAAAATATTGTAATAAATTTCTGACACGTGTCTGAAATTTCTAAAATGACTAGTTTTTAAATTTTTTGAAACTGTGGCTATTTTTTAAAATCATTTTGTAAACAGTTGCTATTTTCTTAAAATTCTCATTCAAATAATGACATAATATTTAAAAATTAGATAGAAGAAATAAACAAAAATAAATCAATAGAAGTAAATTAAAGACTTTTATTATCGTAAGGGTCATTGACATATAAGTTGTCAAAATATTTTGTTAGATATTCGGAACGATATATGTCTCTCTTCAAGAATACGTCCACAAGAGCTAAATGTGGACTCGGATGAGACCGTAGAAATGGATACCGAAAGGACATCTCAATAAATCGAGGTGAGAGATATAATCAAATCTCTTATCTATCCTAAATTAAATTTGAAACAAAGGAAATCGTGATGCTTCGAAATGAGTACTCATCTATGGATTCTTTTTTGAACTTTGTCATGGAACTTCAACACTAACTAAAACATTGGTATATCCAAATTTGCAAACAATTTTATTGGTTCTAATTTCACTGGAAAAATATTTCTCTTTAGCCAGTGTTAAAGATTAAAGTTCAGTACTACTAGTGAGCATGGTATAATGTAGAAAATTACCTCGCTGATTTTCAAGGATTGGATTTAAAAGTTCAAATCTAGTAAGACATGGAAAAATTACCCTTTGAGAAGCTGGTTACTGAGAATCCTCGCCTAAATTTGGATCAATTTATTTGGGATTTCTCTTCTCTACCAAGTCACATAGAAATAGCAAAAACATCATTTTTATTGCACAATTTTTATAAAGACAAATAACAATGTCCCTAGCATTGTCATATCAGAACAAAAACTCAACAACAGACTCTCTAGCAGAGCTAGGCCATGGGACTTGAACACTAACCATCATATCATCATAGCCAAATTTCACACTAACCCCATCAATCTTGCAATCCACTGGCTTCTCTGAAGCAAATATCTTCATTTCCCCATATCCCCTAACCCCAATTCTCACCAAATCCTCATCATCATCCACCTCCAGGGACCGAATAGCGCCGCCGGTGTTGAGCATGTTCACCAACCCGATCCCCGCAAATTGGACTAGCTTTTTGGGCAAAACCATCATCGGAGCGACGGTGAGGAGCTCGAAATTGAAGGGCTCAAGTGAAATCTCCATACTGTCTGTAGACTTCAACAACTTGAGGTTCTTTTCACGGAACATGTAAACTGCAAAGACTTTTACCCCTTCGGTCAGAACCGTGGTTTTCGCGGCTCTCCACTCGATGTCCTTTGGGCTCGCCAGGCAGGTTAGCGTGCGCGAAAATTCGAATGCGCTTTTGTTGCGCCGGGATTCGGGGCACCACCCTCCTCCTTGGCAGTTGAAGAGCCCCAAAACTCCTGTGTACTGTTGAAAATACACAAACAAAAGTGATTGAATTTTCAACTTTAGTCACTATCATGTTGCATAATGTACAAATTGAAGTATAAAATTCGCTTACTTTGTTGAGGTTCCAAATCTTGAGCATGGTTTTTCCATCATGCAAAGGGTCCTCAAAAAGGCAGTCTCTGGTGGGAAGGGCATAGTGTTGGCATCTCAAAATAGTCCCATCAGGTAAAGCCAGGCTCTTGAGCAGCTTGAAGTCGTGTTGCCCGACAGAGTCGCTCACGTAGACCGGCCCGCCGGAAATAGCCCTCGACGCAGCGTGGAACTCCGCGCAAGGGTGAGTGGTTTGGAACATGTCCCAATCCGGGTGTATGAAATTGCCCATCCAAAGACTATTGTACGCGCAATGCACCATGTGACACCCTTGCAGCCAAAACGTCCCGTTCGGGTCCCCCGACGGGTCCACGCACCAAAAATCGTCCCCTGTAGATTTCACCGCAGCGGCATTAGTCAATCGTTGAGCGCTTTTGAGCCTAAAAACCGGTAAATATATTGCGCGACACTCTCGGGTTAGATCGAATTGGCATACCGACGCGTCCAAGAGCAATGGCCTCGGTTCCGAGGAGCATGAAGTCATTGCAGTGTTCCATGCTGGCAATGACACCATTCCCTTTGAAATTCTTCCTCACGGAGGCCGTCAGCGCCTTGTAATAAGCTTTCGCTAGCTCGACTCGGCCACCATAATCCTCCGACAGCATCTCAAGCAACTGCGCACCAAGAAAAGAACCTTAGTTAAAACTTAGTTATGTTTATCTAAAGAAAAAATGGCATTGCAATGTATCTTCTGACTCGTTGAGATATTCTATAAGCAATTTTTAGTCACTACCTGTGAACTTATAAAGGGCACGTGTTGCACTTATCCTATTATATTAGAAAATACAATATGATATTTGATGTGTTTGAACTATTTTATTGTATAAGACGAAAAACACATTTGATACAATATAAATCGTGTTATTTATAATGAAGTATTTTAGACAATTCACAATTGTAAACTAAACGTGCCCTAAGCATAGTTGATCGCTTACCTACAAATAACGGCACCGTTCTTGAAAACGACATGAAACTAATTGCTCGAGGCAAGTTAATATTAATACTGCAATATTATAGGAATTACATTTGCAGTTGTGCACTATGTGGTTGTAAGAATTCCACAATCTCCTCAAGTACTTGTTACATGTTTCACATTATCTTGCATTGAGTGAAATTATTTATAAAAAAAGGTAAGTATAACTACATGCACGTGAGTGTTAATTATATTTTTTTGGTGTCACATGTAGTGGTACTTTTATATACAGTGATGCTTAGAAGAATCGAGATCTCTTTCTTTAACTCCATTTACCAGACTAATATTCCTTTGATTTTAATTATCTAAAGAGCCCCACATTTTTTTCCTTTTTTATTAAATTATCAAAGGATGACGCTCTAACCTTCTAAAGGATTCCACACAATCAAATCAAAAATTCATGGTAGAGAGTACTAGAGGACATAACCTTTAGATACCCATTTTAGAACATTGTCCCAAAATACCAAACTCTCCATGTTATCACAAAGAAATGACAAAAATTAAACAAAGAGCTTTCGAGAACTTACGTGTATCACATCAACCTTGACACCATCAATCCCCACGGACTTAAGGTGCTTGTGAAGCCCGTCGTACATCTCGTGGACCCTCTCGGGTGGGACCAACCCCACCCCATTGCTCACTATCTTGTCCACCGCTAGATCCTCCATCGTGGCCTTCAATCCGTCCGATAATTTTGGAATAACAACCCTACTCTCGGGCAAACCGAGCACGCCGGGGCGGATCCCACCCCAATACCCGCAAAGCGCGTGCCACACGTACACTTGCTCCACCGTCTTGAATTCCTCCTTCAAGTCCCTCACAAAGGCTCCCAACCCTCTGCGGGGATGGGAGTCGCATTTTTGGCTCTTGTAGTCTCTGAACTTATAATTCTCGACTAATTTTATCAACCTGCACGGCATTTGTGCCCCCGCTGCTGTCCGATCCATCCCTTCCGGATCATCGGAGAGGGATTCGTTGTCGTGTGCAATGGATTGCCAACCATCGTCGATGAGAACCATCCCCGGGGGGCACCCGCCTTCCGTGAGGGCCTTCACTCCATCCCAAACGCCTTTCGGGTGTACTTTTAGGTAAAATGCGTCCCACGTGCACCAACCGAATTTGTCTATAATAGCCGGTAGGGTTTTTTCCTCAAGCAGTCGAAATGTACCTAAAATATAATGTTCGTAATATGAATGAACTTCATCCCTCTTATCTACTTGATAATTATTTTTTAATAATTAAAAATATTAACTATAATTTTAAAGATTTAGCCATAACATATAACATTTTATGTTACTTGTAATATATATACGTGTAAAAGTGTAACTTTACATGTAATGTTACATGTGTTACATTTTATGTTACATATAGCGTTATATGTAATGTTATACTTTTTACACGTATATATGTTACATATAATATAAAATGTTACATGTTATAGCTAAATCCTTAATTTCGTGAAACTATGACTAAATATTTCAAATTTTACCTTTAAAATGACTAATTGTTTAACTGGCCCAATTTTAAATTACTAAAATAGAATAGTCATTTTTATAAGAAAAATTACAAAAAATGTCATTCTGAATGTCACTTAATAATCTATACTCTTAATAATGTGCTATTTAATATATTTGTAGTGTAAAAAATAAGATATAAATTAAAAGTACAACATTATATCAGCATAGATTATTAATAAATGTCCAAAAGGAGACATTCTTCATAATCTTTCTTGAAAATTCTCCAACTAAAAATTCAAAATAATGAAATTAAAGAGAGATTATCAAATTAATCAAGTAATAATCATTTAAGCATCAAAGATCGTAACAATCACATATAACATAGCTACGTAATTGCATGTATCGTCTTATGGTAATTCAAATTCCATCTATAAAACTACTTTTTTTATTTTCATTTTTTTTAAGCGTTGGGTTAATTAAAAGTTTACCTAAATGAACTCGAACAACTTGCATAGCTTCCTTGACAAGGGCGTACGGGTCACGACCCGCATGCATGTACAAACAACTCCGAAAGCCCGAGGACTCGACACGTGTCGACCCGCTCTCGACGCAGACGTCCACGTGGTCGTCCCTCCCGGCCTGGAGCGAGGCCCGGAACGGGCCCTCCAAGATCGGGAGGAGCGCCACGTAGGGCCTCGAAACGGCGTCGTCCTTGTCGAGCACCATCATCTGGGTCTCGGTCTCCACGTCCCGCCCGGCCGACCCGGCCCAGTGGGTGGTCCACCACACCTTGAACCGGAACACGGACATGAACCGGACCCCGCTCAGCCTCCCGATGGACGCCACGTGGCGGCTGGCGGGCCCGTCCGCGTCGAAGCCCACGAAACAGCCCGCGTTGGCGATATTATTGCCGTCGTCGTCGTTGTGCTTGGCAAACGACGACCTGTCGTTTTGCGCTGCGGGAGTGGCGACGATGTTGGGAGGGACTTGGGTGAGGATTGGAGTGTCGTTTGCGAGGAATTCGGATCCTTGGAGGGTTATCGACGTGGCAGGATGTGGACCGTCGGTGATCACCTCCATGGCGTCGATGGCGTTCTTGCTCAAGCTCGGAGCCATATGGACAGTTTGGTCTTTTTTTATATCACTGAGTCGCAAAATTACTAAAGGAAATTAAGAGAGTGTTTTTCGGAGAGAGAGAGAGAGGGGTTTGGTTTGATTTATGGGTTGTTTGGGTGAGTGAAGTGAGAAATGGGAGTTGAGGACTTGAGGCTTATAATTTATATAGAGAGAAATGGTAAGAGTCTAGAATTACGACGGTTTTACTTTTACGTGATTTTGCTGAGAGAATCATTCATTCATATATGAGCAATGTGATGTCTCTTTAGGCCATCTCCAACACTACTTTAAAATAGAGTAAATGGAGCAAAAAATAGAGTTGAACTTCTCCAACCCAACTCTATTTCCATACTCTATTTTAGAGTTGTGAATATAGAGTATCACTATTCATACTCTATTTCTTTTTTTAAGCTTTTTTAATATTTATAATATTTGTATATTAGCCATTTTGACCTTTAAAATGAATAAAATAATATATATTTTTTAAAAGTATAAGAATATAAAGAGAATATTCTTTTTTAGAGTAAAAAATAGAGTATTGGATTGGAGATAAAATACTGTTTAATTGTGACATTTACTCTATTTTAGAGTATTCTATACTCTATTATAGAGTTTTGGGTTGGAGATGCTCTTAGCTGTATTCACTACTTAGTGCTCCCAAAGTCCCAATTCATTGGTGACGAATAAATAAAATAATTTGTGTATTGATGATTTTTATTTTATACTCTGTTTTGTTGTCAAAATTTGATTGAGGGCACAGTAATTGGCACAGTATGAAAACATAACACATTTGTTTAACACAAATGTATAAAAACACTGCTCGAGTTGATGGGTCAACATCTAAGGGCATAAATGTCTTTTTGATCCTTTGCAATTAGCACTTTATCTAACTAAATCTTCTAAGATTTTAAAATTTTTTAAAACTTAACTCACCACGTTCTGACACGTGGGCCTTTTTTTCTCTTTCATTTTTTAATTTTTTTGAAATTGCATTTGAGGATCTTTATTAAAGGATTTTTGAAGAAGTTTTAAAAATGATAAAGTAGGCAAATATCCAGAATTTATATAATAATAAAAATAAATGTTCAAACTTTTGAAGCAATTGAGTTTCTATTAATTTGTGAATTACTTGCACATGCTTTTGGTAACTAAGTGAATTACCACCACTTACCACTGTGTAAGTAATTGAATCATTTGGGTAGTTGGTTATATTTTTCAAAAGATTGGGTAATAACTTACATTAAGTTTTAAAAATTGGGTATTCAATACAATTTCTCTTTTAAAAATTGTATTTAAGAATTTCTTTTAAGGGTTTTTAAAAAATTTAAAGACAAAAATATTAATTAATTTTTTAATATACCTTATTATTATTATTTTTAATGATTATTTACTTGAAAAATCTATGCGTGCTCTACACACGCTAGTATTACCAAAGAATGCATCTATTGTCAATTAGATAATTCTTTTGTACGTTTCTATATCCGATTCTTGATGGGAAGGTAAGAGGAAAAGTAAAATTGATTTGGATATTTCTTTCCTCTTATTTTAATTTTTTCTTTCTTTTCCTCTTTTTTAATGTTATAGCTAATTATATAAATATATACGTATTAAGTAAATGGCCTGTTTTTAACTTTAGTTTTAAGGAATTGACCTGAGTTTGTTATAATTAAGTTATTAGCCTTTAGACAACATGTATTGACTTTTTTGTCTTTTGATATATGAGGTTGGAAGAAGAATGATGAGGGGTAAAAATGAGATTTCATAGGAATTTGAGGCTAATAACTTAATATTTGAATTCTTAGGTCATTTTCTTAAAACATAGACTTCTAAGTGGCTATTTAACAAATGAGCCCTATATTTTATTACATTTTTGCTTAAAATATTATAAATTAATAATGTAAATTCATATTTCTTTATGATGTGTGTGTAGACAAAGAAAAATTGCAAAAAAATAACATCTTTGAATAATATAGAACATCAAATTTTTCTTACATATATATATATATATATATATATATATCCAATCAACGTAGTAAAAAATTATCAAATAAAAATATTTTACGAAAAGTGTATGAAGATTTTTTCTTTTGACATTAGTTTGAAGAGAAAAAAGTGTCTAGGAGATTCTTTAAAGAAAAATATTTATAGAAATAATTTTATGTAAAAGAATGTGAGAAGAGTAAAGGAAGGAAAGATGCACTTACTAGTAAATCGATACCATATTGGATATGATCAGTGGTGGCCGTTAAAGATAGAATGAGTGAGGCTATCGCTTTCAATACTACAAATGAAATGCAAAGATAAAAGAACATGATAAATTAACACCAACAAAAGAGGAAAAAGAAAAAAGAAAATCCTATAGGACAATCTAAATAAAATATGATCATAAATAGTCATTAACAATCATAAAAAATTTATTATCGATATAAGAAATTTTTTAACATAATAAAATTATACATAAAATTTACTCTAATAAATTTCTTACAAAGGTAATTTATTAAAATTTTGAAATATTGACTGTTTTTTTTTTAAATTAGCTTATAAAAATAGCTATTTTTTTAAGTTTCCATAAAGATATTCGCAATTCCCATTAGCAAGCTAAATAAAGATGAAAGTACAATCGAGCAAATTAAGGAGACTCAGACACCTTAATGTTAATCTATGTTTGGGAAGAAAAGTGTTGCTGATTATTTCGACAGTTTTACTTTTGGACAAATTTTTTTTACTTTTTTTTTTCCCAATTGCTTATTTGGAAGTGTCGCACTTTAATTATTCCGTTTTTCTACGGCTTTACATCGAATAACTATGTTCGCATGCATATTAAGTTATAACAGTATTACATTAATATTAAAGTTTTTCTCGGCCGTGGCCCGTGATCCATGAATTAAATTTTATTTTGTAGCATTTTGAAGTTAATTTAAGAGGCACTATTTGTCCTTAAAAAAAATTTCTTTGGCACTTTTAATTCAAATTTTTATGGGTCAGTAAAGAAATTTAGTCATTTTAAAAGTAAAGTTTGAAGGATTTAGTCTTAAAATGTTAAAATTAAGGATTTAACCGTAACATACATATAACATCATATGTTACATATAACATACGTATAACATAATATGTTACACGTACGTATGTTAGGGCTAAATTCTCAATTTCATAAAATAAGGGCTAATTCCTAAAAAATTAGCCAAAAATTTGACTAAATCCTTAAAAATCTCATTTTTTTTATCATTAAATTGTACGTGTGTGCTTTTCATATATTTCATAAAAATAAAATAGTATTGTTACATTTAAATTAATGAAGTTTCTCTTATTTAGATGAATGATACTTATGAAAAAGCTAAAAGAAAAATCATCACTTATTATAAATGATATTCAATTTAAACTAATACAATATGATTTTCGTACATTTAGACCTTTTGAGAAGATATCCGGGCCATTTAACTTGTTAGCAATATAATATTAATGACATTATACTTTCATGCCACGAACGAAATTGGTCAGCGGATATAATAACTAATAATTAAGGAGAATTGCAAAATACGATTATTTTTATAGCCACTTAATAATCTATGTCACAAGTAATTAATATACTCGTTTTGTTTTCATTTTATATGTATGTAATGTAAAATTTAAGACATAAATTAAAAATGTAACACACATAAAATATAAGTTATCACTATGTCAAAAAAATGACATTCCTCAAAATCTTCCTTTCTAAAATAGCCTATTCAGTTGATTCATGCTAAAAGAAATCTCCTGCTTCTGGAAAAATAAAAAATAAAAAATTCAATTGGTTGTCTTTGCACAATACTTAAAGAAATGTTTCATCAAAACCCGATCATAAATACTTTGACAGATAATTCTATCAATTAAAGGCAATGTATTCCCAAATATTTTAAAGATTTTATTTTGACTACATAATTTATTAGTGATCGCAAAAAATACTGTTATTTTCTTTTTTAAAACTAAATTACACCTTCTGTTCCATAAAAGTTCTTGTAAGGTATAAATATTTATGACTAATTTCTTAGAAAAGAAACTCATAGGTATATCATAGAAGACTGGAGACAGATGTATACTTGGAAGAAGACAAATTGAAGTCGTATTATGCTTTTATGTTTCTTTTGTCCTCTCTATGTCCTTCGCGATATTATTTCTTAAAACTTTCTTTTGCCCCTCTCTACATCCTTCGCGATGTTATTTTCTTAAAACTTTTTTCGAAAACTTTTTACTTTCTAGATCTTCAAATATCGAATAGGTACCTTTACTCACTTATTAAAAATATATTCATGATCAAAATATTTTGATTAAAATAATATTTATTGATGTATTCTGGAAAACTGTAGGGTAGATTGGTACTTATATATAGCCATGCAGATTCGGGTGGAACAATTCCGGGTTATTTTTTATCCGATAGAATTTTTGGGTAAAACTCAGATTTTACCCGGATGTTAAAAACCGGATAATACCCGGATTTTACCCGGTTTTCCTTATTCCATAACTTCCCTGTCTCTTACCCGGAAATTACCCGGTTCAAATGATTTCCCCGGCTTCATTTATTTTTTGGTCAAATGCAGGATTGCCAGTGGTGTGGTGTGGTGTGGTGCGGCATGTGATTGTGCAGTGGTGTGGTCAGTGACTCAGTGATGCAGAGTCTCATATATGGAAAGACACAAATAGATCATCATCCTAGTCATTCATTTGAGATTTTTGTTTCGTCTATAAATAATGAAATAAAGAGTGAATATTGTAGTTTGATGTCGTTGAATAGAATCTCTTTCTTTTTTCTTTTTTTTTGCTTTGTTATCAAGTTGCACTTCAATTTGGTAGAGTTTATCCCAACTTGATGAGGTGTAAATGTACTCTGAACCTAAGGATGTAAAAGAATAAACTTATGAGAGCCACACACTGCCTTTACTCTTCCTGGGCTAGCTCTACCGAGTTGTGCATGGCATTGATGTTTTTGATCCAAAGTTCAATATTGCTTCACCTGGAGCAGATATGTGCATTTATTTTCCTTACTCCGAGAAGGAAAAAAGACTTACGGCCTTGCATGGTTCAATAGAAAAGCTGCTGTACGATCCTGAGCAGAATGATCGTGCGTGAAGCGGTAAAGGGGGCGGAGAGGCGTGAAGGGTACAGTAGTGGCGTTATTTTGGCTCAGCACAAGGAAACCGGGGATTTTCCGGGTGATTATATACCCGACTATTCCACTAAAAAATTTCTAGGGATTACTTGGAAATGTTTCCCGGGTTACCCGGAAATTACCAGAAAATATTTTCGGGTGATCCTCAGTATTCCATATTTACATGTTTAGGTCAAATTATATATATAAACACAGGATTTTAAAGATTTTTATAAAATATAAAAAACCCATTGGGCCCTTGAGTACTAATCACATTTTCAGAGAAAATTTGATCACGTGCCACATTTTATATTCAAGTTTACAACGTCTTATGCTATTATTGTATGTTATGCCAGTTTTTTTGTCCCCAAATTATTATGTTGTCTCATATTTTCTTCTTGTTTTCCTAATTCGTAAAAAAAAAAAAAAAAGGCAATTTTGTCAATTAACAACTAAAAAGTGACATGTATTATAACTTTTTTTTAAGTGGTATTTTTCAAAACAATGTGTGTAGAAGTGGTATTTTTCTAATTTTTAACTAAGAGGGAATTGCAAAATAAAGATCATATTAAGTGCCACCTAATAATGTATGTTTGTTAGTGATGTGTTTCTTTGATTTATACTCTGTGTTTATAGTATAAAAATAAGAGTATAAATTAAAAGTGCAATACAAAAAAAATATATTTTTTATTAATATGTCTAAAATAAAGCATATTTTCAAAATCCCTTATTTTACTAATTTCGGTTGGGTCTACCTTGTATGGTTCGAAGAGAATTGCTTTTTTTTTTTTTTGACTGCCTTTCTTTTTCTCTTTTATTTTGACGTCTCCTTGAAGTTGTAATGTTTCTCGGCCTTTCGCTGCTTTTCTAGTTGTTTCTTCAGCTTCTTCGCACAAACTCATCTCAACTTATTTAAATACTATCGTACAAGATTCCTTTTTTTTTTTTTATTTATTTCTTTTACGCTTCGATTTCAATTGGTGTTGTTTACAATACTGTTATTAAATTCAATTCCTACACTACATGTGATATACGTAAATTAGCACGTTAATATTTCCAATGCACTCGAGTCACTATCTACATATATGAGCACTACACTTAATATTTTAAAATCTTTCTCTGGCGTGTTTGAATTGAAATTTAAATTATATTTTACTATAATAAAATGATTTAAATTTAACTTTCTATTAGTGTTAATAATATATGTAATAAAATGACATAAATTAAAAAAATAAATTATTCGAATTGCTATCCAAATGAGTTTAAGTCTCTCTAGATTTACATACGAATTTAAAATATGTAAATATATGTATAATATATATACATATATAATTAGCATGATCATATAACTTGTTTGTCAATAGAACAACGCCTATCCTTCAAATGCAAGGATGATTGCATGTATGTATACGTATATAGAAAATAGCTAAATACCAATTGGCAATTTTATATATTCAATGAACAATGCAAACTTAAGTAAGCAAGCAAATCCGGGCCTGTTGAGCAATAAATGCATGATGTATTTATTATGCATCAAAATTTTTTTTTTTCTGGTAATTAACATTTTTGGGTAAAATTTAGATAATATCTGACTTTTACCCACTAGATAATGATCGAGTATTACTCGAATTTTACCCAGAGAAATTTCAGATAAATTTTTACCCAAAAAACTTTACCCGTATTTACGTGCCTAAACTTAAGTAATGAAAAGGATATTAGAGAGTTCTAATGACTAGCTTTTTCTTCTTCTAGTTAGAGTTTAACACATAAAGAAAAATAATTATTTTAAATATAAATAGTAAAGAAATTTTTAAGTATATTTAATTACGTTAAATAATTTGATTAGACGGCCAAAAGGGCACAAACAAGTTGAGTTCCAATAAATTTGATTTGTAGTATTCATCAACATAATATAATGAAGGTGGGCCATGCTTAAAGAGAATCTTCGTGTATCTAGTAATTTGCCCTTTGTGTCTTTTGTTTATATATATCCATTCTTGCTTATATTCATCTGTCGTTCAAATAATTACTTGTACGTTGGAGCTAGAGATAGGGCAGTCAAAGTCAATAATTGTTGGAATGGAAACAAACGATACAAAGGGTCAAGAGTGATTCCTTAGAGGTGTCGTAGCCTCGTAGGATTTTTTAAAGCGATTTTTGTGTATTTTTTTCAACGTTTTTATTTTATTTAAAAAAACTAGTATAAATTTTTAAAAGTTTAGGAACTGGAAAATAAATAAACAATGGTCAAATTGTAAAATTTAGGGAAAGAAGATTAGTTGTCTCATTAGATTGTGCTCATAAGTATGTTCAAATGAAAAAATAATAACTTATCTACTTGTTTTTTATTATTAACTTTGCACATATAAATATTTAAAAAAATGAGCTATCAATATTTTTATTTGGGAACATTTATAGACACACTCAAATGGGATAGTCAGTCTTTATTAAAATTTAGAGGCTTATCTCAAGGGAAAAAAAAAAAAAAAAAAAGACCGGTGTATATATTGGTGCATCATTTGCACGCATGTCTTTTTTTTTTTTAATTTTTAAAGTCTTATTTTGATTTTTATTTCCTTATCTTCATCTTTTCTACTTCTTGATCACTTGAGACATTTTATCCCAAGTAAAAAAAATACGAAATAATTATCATATTAAAACAATTAAATATTTTTTCTTTATATTTTAAATAAACACATTTTAAAAGAATAATTCATATATATTGACATAATTAACTATTTTTGAAATTTTACATTTCTAATATTTGATTTTGAATTATAATAAAATAATTTGCACCTGAAAATCTTAAATTCTAATAATTTTTTGTACTCATATATATATATATAGAGAGAGAGAGACAGAGAGAGAGAGAGAGAGTAGTACAACAATGGTTTATTTGTATATTGAGTGTTGACTACGTGGGAGTGAATGAGAGCATGAAGAGACACATAGCATGAGAATATGTTTGACACGAATGTATAATTGCTAGTTATTGTTAATATGCCACCAAATACAAATAGAGTCGATTCACTTGTGCCAACATACTTACGTGCTGCTTCATCATGCTAACTCATCTTTCTCTACATTATTATTATTATTATTATTATTATTTTGTGAGTATCATACATGTTTGGGTACATATATTTGTTGTTTTATTTATTTATATGGTATTTTATTGATGTGAGAGAAACTGTTCTCTTGCATTTATTGGCCACTCAATTTTGAAATTGTGTAACTTCTCTGCTATTGTCTTATTTCATTAGTATTATATATACAAACATTGTCTTGTAAATAAGCTTAAATATATTTTGTAAATTATGTGTACATTGGTTATAATTAAAAGGGCCAGTTAGATAAATTGTTATTTTGGACCGTATATTTTTTTTAAAAATAGCCCTTTGAGAACTAGCTATAATACATGTAAGAAATTTCTGACAACAACAAAATTACATATAGAATTATTATCAGAAATTTCCGACATGTGTCAAAAAATTTGTACGGGACTATTTTTAAAATTTTTGAAACTGTAGCTATTTTTTAAAATTATTTTATAAACAGTGGCTATTTTCTTAAAATTGCCTAATTAAAAATGTTACATGATGTATACGAGTTAAATACTAACGTGCATCACATTAACTAATAGAAAGTTCTACAATAAGGGATTATTTTGTGTACTTTCGATAGTACATGATCTATAATAACTTAAAATACATGTAAAATAAATTTTTATTCTACACATTATTCATGTTATCGAATTCATCTCTAATTGAACATAATCTTATTTTTAAATTTGAGAAATGAAACAATAACATGAAAATAGATGATTTAATATGTTAATATGTAGGAAATTTTTTTATTTTTTATGTATTTTTAAACCATTAAATATTGTGCACTATTAATAGCGCACAAAATCGTCACCAGTTGTCAAACTCTTTTATTTAATAGTCATATATAATTATGAAAGATTAAAGAAAATGAGTGAGCAAACAAAAATCATATTTGGCTCGTCCCGTGGCAGTGAGGCATGCAAGTAGCCATGCAGCGAGCAGGAGTAAGGTAAAAATCGCACTACTTAGATTTTATTTTTTGATAGGTTTGTCATTATTTATTTTAAATTTATTATTTATTATTGTGTTTTT
The DNA here is from genome assembly GCA_018132145.1 of Boehmeria nivea var. tenacissima. Taxonomy (NCBI): domain Eukaryota; kingdom Viridiplantae; phylum Streptophyta; class Magnoliopsida; order Rosales; family Urticaceae; genus Boehmeria; species Boehmeria nivea. The sequence goes on from CM030882.1 coordinate 10,527,028, forward strand.
AATCTTTCAATTATTTATAAATTTTTCATTTTTAATATAGTATCTGTACTTTATTATTGTTAAATATTTATTATTTATTACTTTATATTTTATTCATTAATTATTTATGAAGTATTTCACTTTTAGTTAAAAATTATTTATTTTTAATAAACAGTGTGTTTTGCAAAATATTTATATTATATTACTTGGTTATTTATTATGTTAAGAAACTGCATCGTTTTTCCTAAAATTATTTCTTTTTTCAACAGTTTCATTTTTCAGCAAGTGTTGTTTTTGGAAATATAGTCGTTTTTCATTTAAAAATAATAATAATAATGTCGCTTTTCCATAAAAATGGTGTTGTTTCACAGGCTGTCGTTTTTGCAGAAGAACAGTGTCGTTTTAAACAATGAATGTCGTTTTCCCACAAATTGTGTCGTTTTCAACAACCAATGTCGTTTTTTTACAAACAGTGTCATCTTTTCTACTTATATCGCCTCTTGTCCCAAAACAATGTCGTTTAACCATGTTCCGGTGTTGTTTTTGGAAATAAAGTCGTTTTTCATTGAAAATAATAATAATGTCGCTTTCCCATAAAAATGGTGTCGTTTCACAGACTGTCGTTTTTCTAGAAGAACAATGTCGTTTTAAACAATGATGTCGTTTTTCCACAAATTGTGTCGTTTTCAACAACCAATGTCGTTTTTCACAAACAGTGTCATTTTTTCCTACTTATACTGCCTTTTGTGCAAAAACAATGTCGTTTAACCATGTTCCAGTGTTGTTTTTCGAATAAAATTGTTGTTGGCATTGTTTTTCGAATAAAATTGTTGTTGGCATACTTTTCCAGGCTTCAGTATGTCTTTTAGACCAAAACAAAACAAATGAAACAAAAGCAAATAATATAGTACATTCAAATATAACTAAACGTACAAAAAAAATTATACCAAACTGTGGAGATAATTTTTCGTATCAACTCGGTTTCGACACGTGGCCGCGTTCCTAAGCTTAGAGAGGCGTTGAACCGTGTGGTGTGATGATTGAGACAAACTTCGGTCCTCCCCGTAACGCCGGCCCTGCAGCACCGGCGCCCGCCGGCCTCGTCTCACCGGCACCTGTCGGCCCCACCACGCCGGCACCTGCAGTCCCAGTGCAACTACGCCACGATCAACAAACAACCGTCACGATAATTTCTCACGTGTCACGTTTTGATTGGTAACAAAAAAATACATCAACATAAACAACTTTAACATTAGTTAATTTTTCATTATTGAAGTTAATAAAATAGCTGGGTTTTTTTTGTCAAAGTTAATCATTATAAATTTATTATATTAATCAAATTATTTTCCACAATACTGTAAAAAAACTATGTTTCGGATGGTGACCAGTAAACGTCAGTTACTAAAAAAAAAAACACCAAACAAACCGATATAGTATGATTATTTACATAATTTATTATCGCTATTTTTTAAAACTTTACAAAATTTATAATAGCATCACACAAATACTTGGGGTAAATTTTAGAACTTTCCCATGCACTACAAAAGTTTTCACTATCTGCGATTGAAAATTCAGTAAGAGCGGTGTGGCATAACGCACCCATCATTGCCTCAAGATGGCTTGGGATTGAGTGCTATCAACTGTAAAAATGTACAAAATCATATGGCATGTATAAATAAGAAATTATTTGTTTCTTGGAATTTCAACATATCATCAAGCATCACAAACAAATAATCATGGCAACGCATAACTGCTGAGTATTTATTTTTTAAACAAGTTTGTATTGTAATAAGGTTATACTCACTTTGATTTTCTTAAGTTATAAGTTATAACAACGATCTACAAATTTAACTTTTGCTTTCATTCTTAACTAGACAAATTAATCAAAACCTATTAAAGACTTGACTTTTTCGAATCTGCCATAATCTGAAAATTTACAGTTACGACACAATATTTTTCAAAACTACAATTTCGACCCCAGAATTAAAATACAAAAAAAAAAATGTCCTTCAACCAAATCAATCCAAATTTTCAAGAATGAAAATACATGTAAAATGCGTCAACTTTTCCTTCTCGACCAATTTAAAAATCAATTTCTAACTCGACAAACAAAAAAGCCCAAATTAATATTAAGGCTGACAATGTGGGTCCAAATATGAGACGACATGAACACGATACAAATTTAACAGGTCTGGGTCTAATCAAGCCAGACACAATCAAGACCTGCTAAGACATAATCATTAAATAAGTTATAAATAAGTATACACAATTAAGAAACATTTAACACTCATTTAAATATATTTAAAATTAATTTATTTAATATCTCATATTTTCCATCTACATGAGATACTAATTACCATCTCTATTATATAAATTATCAAAATTAGGTCTTTCACTTGAACTTTTAGTTTTAACTAGTTGGAGCCACGCGCTCCGAGCGCGTAAGAAACAAAGAAAAAAAAAAACGAAATTAAAAAAAAAAAAAATTTTGTGGCTGGCGCGTGTTGTACATGCGCCAAAAGGGAGAGTGAGGCGTGAGGGAGCAGCGCCTGACACGCGGGCCCCACGCACGCGGGCCGTGTCAGGGAATTTTTTTGCTTCGAAGTCCCTGCACTTAACATTTTCATCATTTTTATTTATATTTTAGTCTCTGAAGTTTTAGAAAATTACGAAACAGCCCAATTTTTTTAAAAAAATTCACTCTAACCCCTAAAAAAACGCGTTTTTAAAAAAAGAGGGCGCCACGTGTCGTCCACAGAGGACGCCACGTGTCGCCCTCTCCTTCACGTTTCTTTTGGCAAAGTTGGAGAAACGTATACAACCTTAGTAGTATAGGATAGATTTAGAAAATATAGTTAAAAATTTATCAATTTTAACCCAAATTGCATTAGTTGTGTCTAAATAAATTTAGGAGGAATTACAAAACAATGTCATTTTTAGTATTACTTAATAATTATGTCCAAGTGGTGTAACTCCTTTTATTTCCACTATATATTTATAATACAAAATTTGAGGTATAAATTAAAAATACAACACACATAAAACGTATAATATTATTGTGCAAAAAGAGAGGCATTTTTTAAAATCCCCCGTACGACAAGGCCCATTTAAAGTTTTAGACACAATTTATAATGAATCATAATTATGCGACATGATTGATGATTAAAAATTATATTTAATTGAAGCATGTTTAGATTTTTTAACACACCATATTTAATTGGGATGATTTTTAAATTAGTCTCAATTTCTCAAACACTAACACACGAGGAAACGTGAATTGCCACTCCCTACAAGATACCAAACGACGCCGCTTTGATTGATTAACGCCAATTCTGAAATTAGCTTTGACACAAACAAACGAAAATAGCAAAGAAAAAGAAAAAGAAAATTTTCTCAGAGCTCACAAAAATGGCGGGTTCTTCGACTTCTCTCAGTGCCATGGATTCGGACTCGCAAAACCCTAAGAACTCCGATACTGAATCCTTGTTCGTTTGGGACGAAAGCTCTCAGCTTTATTTCCATGCCAGGTTTTCTCTCACACTCTCTCTCGCCTATCGAAAAGCTCGGAGCTTTCTTTTTCTCGGTGAAATTTGATTTTCCGATTTGATGGAGTTTCAGTAGCGGATTTTACCACGATCCGAACGCTGGTTGGTACTATAGCTCCAGAGACGGTCTCTACTACAAGTTTGAAGATGGAAATTACGTGCCTCTTGATTTTTCCAATGAGGTACTTTTGTGAAGAATCACAATTGAGGAGAATTTGATTTTCTTTTCTTTCTTTTTTCTTGTTTGTGCCCGAAATATTAAATTTTGTTTTTTGTAATTCTTTTTGGAGGTTGAAAAACCTGAAATGGCGGAAATTGAAGTGGGTGTTCAAGAAAGTTTATTTCTTGATGAACAAAGTGCGAAATGTGTGAGCGAAACTGAGAATTGTTCGTTGGTCAATGGGGATCAATCTGGTTAGAGCTCTTCTTTTAAGCCCAAAAAGTTCTGTTCTTTTGTATATTTTTGTTGTTTTTGTTATTGAAGGTAAAATTATTATGTATTTTCATGTAATCTTTCTGATTGTTGTGGCACAATAACATGTTAGTGCGTAATTGTGCTTATATTGTTTTACAGAATAATTTGAAACCGTGTTGTTGAACATATTTTAAAAAAGCGAGAAATAAACAACTTAGCTTCACTTATTTTGGGATTAATGTGTTTGGAGGTTTAAAGGCTTGAAAACTGAACTACTGAAGCTACCACATTTGAATGTGCATTGCTATTTAATCATTTGTTATGTTTGCCGATTCAGATAAATAAATTGCTAGCCATTTAATTTGCAGGAACCACAGAGTGCGTTCACGATAGTTCACCTGAAAATCCTCGTCCTCCATCAGAATGGTATTCAAATGTATTTGGATGCTTATCGGTGTTTTCATTGTTGTTATAGTGAAATTTTTCTCACTATGTTTTAATAAATGTTTTTAGGTTAGAAGATACGCTGATTAATCTTTATTTGTCGGGCTATTCAAACCAAGCCATTGATGGGGGCGATGATGGAACAAGGCCATTGAAAATGGATGAGGGCGATAACTCTGAGCTTCAAGCTGATGGTGTTTACTTTTCTCTTTGTTTGATAATCGTTGCTAGCTGAGTATTTCCAGAAATGACATGGATTTATTTGGCCGGGCTTCAGGGGATGCTGAATCGAGTGAGTTAGAGGAAGGTGAATGGATACCGGAAGACGATTTTGATGTTACCCAAGCAAGTGAAAACTTACTGGATGAAGGTACTGCTGTTGCTCTGCTACTGATTTTCAATTATTTGATACTTTCTCGAAAGTAATCTTTGTACCTTTTCCAGTCATGCGCTACTCTTTGGCACAGGCTTTTCGTGGGAAGAAGAGAACTGGAGAGCTCAGTATGGACAAGTAATTCAATCAGTGGAAGAGGCAATTCCAGAAGTCCCCGCCGTAGATCTGTGGGACTGGTCAATGGTTAAGGGGAATAGAAAAGATGGAAAAGGCGAGATTGCGAGGCTTGTCGGGAAACTAATGAAGAGGTCTGCTAAGCTTCATCCCTCCGTGCCTTCTGGTGGTGGAATTCTAAGAACTGCTTCAATACGCGAAGTGCATCTTGATCTGGTACGAGTTACAACAGGTTTGCATTTTCCTCTTATATTGCTTGATGTACACAAGCTCATTCTTTATTTGCTTATACATGCTTTTTGTTGCTTTGCTAGTCTAGTCTGATGGTTAGAACGGTAAATTTTACATATGCGTGTGGTTACTCAATTATTGGCTTTTGTATCCTTTTGTGCTAGGTCAAATCTATAGGTTGCGAAATCCTAGTGCGAAGTTCTTAGCTTCCCTCTCAGCTTATGATTCGTCTAACCCTACTAGAGACTGGGGATTTCCTGAACTATCATTGCATGAGCAATCGCTCTCCTCCCTCTCTAAATCCAAGGGGAAAAATGAGCCAAAAGCTACAGGTGGAGACTCAGCTGGCAATAATCTACCTCTATTGCAAGATCAGCTCTTGGCATTGGAAAAGGTATATTTGATATCCAACATCTTTCTGGCCTAACATTACCTGTCTTTGTTAGACATTTTCACGCTTAAAAGAGTTTTCATCATTAGATGTAGATCCCTTTGGACGGTGAGCAATAATCCAATTCGTGATATTGCAACTCGTTTGTATTGGCTGCATCTAGTTATGTTTCGATTCGTGGCCATGATTTCTGTGTTTGGTAACATTCCTTTTATCTAACTGCCAGAATAGAAGCCATGCGTATAGGGACAGAGCGGCTGAGAGAAGAGCCTTGCATGGTGGTTTTGGTGTTGCTCCCGGTCAAAAGAATCCTGCTGTAGATGATCAAGAATATTTGCCATCGGGATCTACAGAGGAAGCTGCAGCGGAGGCGTTGAATTTGTCGTTTGGATCCGGTAGTTACGCTAGAAGAATTCTAGAAGGCATGGGGTGGAAAGAGGTAAATCCCATTGGTACTGTAAAGATCTCTGCTCAATTGGTTTTACGAGAGCGTCGTAATCGAATTGGCGTGTAGAGAGATGGTTCTTCTAGTCTGCAGCAGTTGGCACTTTAGGATTTTTTTTTTTTTTTTTTTGGTTGGTCACATGGTTTATTTCTGTCCCCATTATAATTTTTGCAGGGTGAAGCACTGGGAAAGACTACAAAAGGTTTAATTGAACCCATTGAAGCAGAAGGTAACATTGGCAGTGCTGGACTCGGGTGGCCTCGGGGAAGATTGAAGCACCGATGAGCTCATCAAAAAGTATTATTTCAGATAGAAGAGAAACTAAGATATAATTCTGTGCAATTACAGGGTTCACTGACAAAGATGCAACAAACTCTCATATCTGAGGATTGATTCCAGATCCACTTATTCAGATTTCCTTCTTTTTGAAATACCGAATTAAGCCATTGGTAATCCAGAGCCAATTAACAATCAGTTGGTGATTTTCCTAACCATTATTACACATTCCCTGCCCTCTCAAAGTCCTACATTACGACGTTTAAAAAGGAAAATAGAAAGATAAAAATAACATTAAAATAATGTACGCCAAAAAATTTAACTAAATGTTACATGTACAAATAACAAGGGAGAGCAAAAGAAAAATATTCTACAAAATTTGCCAGAAATTAGTTTCAGTTGTCAACTTCAACGGATTCATTTTCATGGTCAGTTTTGTTATGAGTGGGTGAATTGGTTTTCTTCTCCATTGAATCTCTCTGCTGCAACTCTTGCTTTAGTCTTTGAATCTCAGCGTCCTTCTCTTTTAGCTTCTCTTGCACGATTACCACCTGTCACAAACAAGCCATTTTATATCAAGAAAACAATGATTTTCAAATGGAAAATTTTGATAGGTAGTAGTATACTTTTTCAGTCATACTTTTTATTGAGCGGTCCATAGAATATTAGTGGACAATATACTATAATTAGTAGACAATATATCAGTTACTAATAACTGGCAGGTTTACTATCTACTAATCATGGTAAATTGTCGTCATTCACCTAAAAAACAAAAGTTCTGGACATTTTCTTGACCAAAATTCTAAACTAAGACCTTTTAACTACAAATTCTTATTCAAATTCTGGTGCAAATCATATTTATGTTCTTGAGGTTCACTTCTGCAAGAATATTGATGATTTTACAGAATAAAACTCTATCTGCCAATCTAATAAAATCTCATAAACGCAAAGGTGTAAGAATTCCAATACAATAAGATGATTTCTCAGCTAGAGAATAATGAAAAGTTGAGTATCCAAAGCCCTAGCTAGGAAGACATTAAATTTAACCAGAATTTGAAGAACGATTGTAGACAAGTGCGAAGTTGTTTTGATGTGCTAGCAAAATCATCTAACAAACGTGTGCAGAAACAGTGGAGATATTGTACCATTTCATTTGATCTTTCTACATCATTCGCTAGCCCATCCATCTGTTTGTGCAATCCTGTATGACAACATACAAAAGAAGTTAATAGTATATTATTATTGACAAACAACGCAGAACCATCACCACCTTCACTTTATATGATTTAATTAAGTAATAATGATTTATTTATTTTAGTAATCATGACTGATTGGGATATTACGAATAGCTTTGCATTTGATGCATCACTGACCTTCAAATTGACTTCTAAGTTCGGTATTTTGTGACTTTTGCAAAGCAAGCTTCATTGCTAATTCATGCATCTGCCGAGCAATAGCAAGCATGGGCAGCATATTAATAAGACAATCAGCATCAAGTAACACCAGGCAATCGACAGAATTTGACAAGATTGCTTCAACTTCAATGATACATAAACTACACTTGACTGGATTAAAGCATCATTTAAGACAAGAGATTCTGAGAAACTAAATAATCATTATAAACTGCATCCATCCGCTCAATGATGAATTTTTATTATCATTAATATACATATCATCATTCAATACTTTGAAAAGAACGAACATAATTGCCTCAGTAGCGAGTGTCTGTGTGATTACCCCAAATCACAGGAATAATATCAAATCATTTAGGCAGACATGAAAATAAATTCAAGAAACCAAAGAAAAGGCACACTCGAAAACTGGAAGAATGAAAAAAAAAAATCAGAAATTGCATACAAGGTGGATCACTTAGTGGCAGTACCTTTCCCTCAGCAGCTTGATTTCCAATCTCCTCATTTTCCTCTTGCAATGTCCTACATTTAGCCATCAGCATCTTCCCCATCTTGCTTTGGGGAGTAAATTGGACGGCAGCAATATTGTCCTGCAACTCCTTTATTTTTTTGTCCTTCTCCTCAACCAAATTCTAAAATGGTTAAATGGTAGGAAACAGAGTCAGATTTGGTTAAATCAGAGGTGAAGCATTTAAGCATTTCGAGTCTTAGTAGTAGTCTAAATGCAATTAAATGTAACAAGCTCCTATACCTTTAAACGTGTAAACTCTTCATGGATTGCGGGATCTAGTAACAATCTCCTTGCCTGTAAGAAGTTAACCGCAATGGAGAATTATAATACTACATAGTGAAAACATGGTCAGTACGATGTTGTGTTCAAATAAACTGTAGTATTAGAAGTTACCTGCATTGATGGTGGCTTGAGTTGTGCTTTCAAATCTCGAACTGCAGACTGTTATTCAGCAATAGACTTGGTGTTATACAGATATAAAATGAGACTATTCGGGCAAGTAAAACCAGTCGAAAAGCAGGAGTAGTGGTGTAATACTGAATAGTTGTACATTTAGATCACATTCAACATGAGCAGGTGAAAGTACGCGCGCACCCAGAGACACTCAAACCACACATCTAATGCATTGGGTCGTATGAATCATATGACCACAACATTTATAAAATTAAAAAAAAAAAAAAATTAAAGACAAGCAGTTGTTCTAACCTTCAGCTCAGCTACCTCCTGCTCTCGTTTTGCAAATGTCACTATGAATGCTGCTTCTTTCTTTTTTGCTTTTTCTAACTGATAATCAAGAATGAAAAATGTTGAAATTATGCACGAGAACAAGAATTTTTACAGACAAAAGAAAGAACATCCAGGATTAAACCTGTTCTCGCAAAGACTCCTCAGAGCACTTCAGGGTCAGAAGGTAATTGATCACTAATTTAGGTTCTGCAATGAAAAGCCTGTATCAACACTGCTAGACAAACACGCTCTGCACTACATACATGAAGTACACAACACACACAACACAAAAATATGATAAACACCAGTATTCTAAGAAGATACTAACCAGGGGCAGTCCCCATAGGTATGAAAGATTCATTCTCAAAAGCAGAATGCCACTTTTGAATCTGCAATTTTGCAGCTTCAAGTTCCGTCTGCAGATAATATGATCATAAATTCAATAAATCATGGCTGAAAGGGTAAATGGAACTTAGAACCATACAGTATTACAAAAAATAATACTTACTTGGTAAGTGGCAAGGGTATCTTTACAGTCTTGAAGACTGCAATTGAATATCAAAAAACATGATCATAAACACAAATTCTAAAGAAATTGAGTCCAATGTAACTAATCATGGAATATCACAAAATTTCGGCTCCTTGACCTTAAAGTACCTTTCACGAAGAGACAAGATCATTCCTGTTGCTACCCCAGGTGCAGTTTCTTCAAGTTTTGAGTTAGCCTACATGTGATAAACAAAATTCATCTTTCTCAAACACAAGAAATGAATGCCTCCACAACAGTGATAACCCACTATCAATAACATCTTTCAATATCATAATAACGTGAAAGCACATCAATAGCTATCCAAAACCTGATAAAAAAATTTCTCACTATCTTTCACTAGCATGTCCAAGAGCAGAAATTCAGAATCCAATTTTCTGTTCCGAATTCAACCTCGCTCGCTAAAGTAAAAGACTTTGCTTACACGAGTCTCACCATTTTCATGCCTCAGTTTTATCAGCATTGTCGTGCATTGTTATTGTTTTCAAATTTTACACAGTGCTTAAGTAACATTAGACACTAGTCCCATTTCCAAAATGAAATTACAAATAACGAATAACAAAAGATCACACACAACTTTACATGTACGAATTGAAACAAATAACTTCAAAAGGTAAGCAGTGTCAGTACTAGTTCAATACCTTCTTTGAGCCAAAAAAATCATCTTCGTCGTCCTCTAGATCTCCGAAGCTTCTCTTATTCCCTAAATTTTCGACAAAAATTTTTGTTACAAAAAAAAAAACCCCATAAATTTAAAAAATTCAGACATCGCAACGAAACCAACCCGAACGCCTATTGCTGTGAGCTCCAGGAAAATCGCCTCCGAAGTCATCGTCCTGAAATTCACCAAAATTCCACATTCAACTCTCAGAGACAAAAGCGAAAAGTGAACAAAACCCTAAACATGTCGACATCGATTTCTCGATCGATTGTGCAGGCAAAAGCGAAGGAAGAGCGAGCGAGGATAGAGATTTAAGGGCTTACGTCGTCGAGGTGATTGTGCGAGGCCATGGAATCTGGAAACCCTAGGATTGGATTTGGGATTCGATCGGAAACCAGTGAAAAGGTTCGGACTTGTCACTTGTGAGGGTTCGAAGGAAGACGAAGAAGAAGACACGTGGGAATGATCTGGTGCGTGCAGTTCCACGGTGAGCCTTTGTGGTTGGTATGGGCCTCCAAGTCTCAGGGCCCACTAAGCCGAATGGTTTACGGCCCAATTAAGAAGAGGCCCAAACGACAACTTAGAAAATCTCTCTTTTTTTTTTTTTCCTTGTTTGGTTTTTGACACCCCGGATATTTTGAAAAATGCCATTTTCTTGACACTGTTAATTTTTATACTTTTAGTTTATGTTTCTATTTTTATATTACACATAAAAAGATGGAAATTAAAAGAGTACGTTATTTAAGACATAGATTATTAACGATATGCCAAATGAAACATCGTCTCGTCTTGCCCCTAAACTACAATAGTCCGGAGTTTCTCTTCGCACAATTAGATCTCTAAGATAATTTTTTGACAAAAATCTCACTAATGTGGTGTTTGGTTAGAGGGAATGGACTTTAAAGAAAAGCTCATTAGTCATTACTTTATATTGATTTATTTATAATATTTGATTAGTAAAATTAAATGTAATTACTTATTTAATGTAATTACTTATTCCATTTTATGTAATTAGGATTGCGATTACGACTTTCTACGCCAACCAAACACTATACATAAATTCTTTCTTCCCACTATTAGCCCGATTCGTCTTTTTCTCTTTAGTATACTAACAAAATCATTCGTTGTAGTGACTACCCAAATAGATTTTATAAGATTGTATTTAGGACTAGTCAATTTTGAAAATTCCTTATCGTTCTCTTTGAAATGAAAATGAGAGCTACCGAGTTATTAAGTGATTTTTCTGTGACGCATTTGAGGACCCTTTAAATCCCAAATGATTTTGCATTTTAAGAGAGAACTCCCAGCGATTTGAATTTCTGCTGCATTAGGAAAAATAAAATAATAAAATAAAGGAAAATAGTTAATCTTGAATTCCTTAAGCAATGTATGAAATTTCAACTTGAATAATCATATCATTCAGCTGTGAATTTTTTCTTGAAGCTATATGGCTTTGATGCCTTTAGGCCATTAATCCTCAATAGTATGATCCACTCACAAAGAATGGCAAACACACATTATTTTGTCCTTTGAATATTTCTTTCATGATCTAATTGCAACTAATTTGGCTTCTTTATATATATATATATATATATATATATATATGCATATATTACACAATACATGTATTATCATTATTTCTTTATTTCCATGTTGGTTAGGGATGATATATATCTCATGTTTTAAATCAAATCTCGTGCTACTCGAGCATATTTTCTTTATTTTCCATTTGGAATCTTTTCATTGTTGTAATTTGACTTTAGAAATTTTATATCTCTATATAGTAGTTTCCACGTAATGAAACTACATATTATGGTTATTTAATTTCTAGGTAACGTAGTTTTTTTCCCCTTTTGAATATATATACCTCTACGTTGGTCAATGACAATCTCGTGCTACATTGGCGTATTTTTATATTGTTATACAATATATATTTACATTTGATTAATTATTAAGATTTTCTCATGTATTCCTTTTCGATTAGATATGATACATTGAGATAAAGACAAACAACCTTTTCTCCAAATCTTGCCCTACGAAGGTTTACAGGCAAACAACCATTGACCACTATAGTTTTTTTTTTCTTTAAAAAATATATATATATATATTGGAGGTGACTTTAGTGGTTTTGAAATGCTTAAACTTAATCATAATGTCATTAGTAATTAATTACATTATCATAATCCACACTAGAGGTACAATGAAATGGAGACACTTAGCCTCAATTTGTGTACCAATTCTTTACCGTGATTGGCTCATCTTTGAGTGCCATTTGTTATATGAAGCCACTTGTCATCCTTCGATTGGCGAATGGCACGTGTGGATATAGGACTCAATCGAAATCATACATGATATCAACAAAGAGTAGCTCTTTTTCTAAGTAATCCTTTTACTTAATCTTTTTTCATGGATGAGAAAAAAAAAAAAAAAGGGAAAGGATAAAAAAAAGGGTCGGTTGAAATGATTGATCTGATGAGGGAAATTTTAATTAGAGTTTGTCGGTAATATGAATATTTTGGAATCGTTCAACACATCAATTCAGGTGAAGAAAATGCTTAGTGGTAGAGGGGGACATATGTGTAGCACTAGGACCCTAAGGTCTTCTAGGAGTATAATTAATTAAATATATATTACTATCGATTATTTGTTCTAAGTGAACAAAGATTTGTTTGTTTAAGTAAAATATTATTCAACTTTATAAAAATCAAAATTGTAATTTGATGATGATAGTTATTAAGTTTTTTTTTTTCTTTTGCATATTTGTTAATATCTCATTGTTTTTGATCGGAGATTTTTCAGCAAAATAGCCAATTTTTAAGTAAGACATGTTTTAAAGTAACTAGTTCACGTTTTATTTTATTAACAGAATAGTCATTTGTTTATATTAAGTAATAGTAAATTTACTCGTACATTTTTACATGTTGTTTCTTTCCTCTTAATTTTTTAGCTAGTCTTTAATGTACTTATGTTTTAAATGTCATGGTACCAATCACTAAGATTTCAGTATTCAGCAAAACTACAACTATAGAGATTTCAGTTAATTTTTTTGGGTTACCTTTATCTTTTACCTATGTTTTTTCCACTTTAATGGGTTGGTAAAACAATAGTTGACAAACCTAATTTTATTTGGTTAGGTAGTTAGAGATGTAACTCGCTTAATCTCTCTAAAAATAGTATTACTGACATTGATTTGTGATTTGATGGAGTTGTTGGTTGCTTCACTTGCTTAATGGAGATAACAAAGATTATTAGACTAATCTTTTCCCAATTGTCAAGTTACAAGGACGACAAGACAAAATGGTGGGCTTTGAAAAATTGATACCTTTCTTAAAATTCAATATTTGACTATTTTCCACTTTATGCTCTTTCATTCTTTCAAATCCTAAACCCAAGGAAAAAAGAAAAAGAAAGGGAAAAAAAAAAAAAAAAAAGCTAAGCATGGAAATTTAAAATCAAGCCCCTCATTCATGTATGACCTACCAAGACCTTCTCTTTTAAGAAAAATATTTATCAAAGGAGAGTTTATCCAATTTCACTTTAGAGTATCCTAAACAATTTCTAATGCCCATATTACAAAGACTTGTAACTTATTGTACCACTATTTTCACCGTTTCTTTCTTCTTCTTCTTCTTCATTTTTTTTTTTTAACATATTATTTTCACTTGATAATTTATAACCCACAAATTCACCCCAATTAACTTACACATGAGTGGTCTCGCTTCTAAACCAAATGCATGACACGTTAAAGGGCTATATGAGGAAACAACAATTATTATTTTCAGTCCAAAATGACAATCTACACATTAATGCTTACCCTAACCCTAGTTATATAAAGCTAGCTAGTTAAAATTTTATGTAGGAAGCTATTCCACGTTCCCACCTATATAGCTATATATATATATATATATATATATATTAGCTTTTGTATCCCTCAAGCATGTACAACCATGTCACTACAAATAAATGGGCTCGCAATCAAACCTTAGCTTTCACACTTTATTCATTTTCCTACTTCTTCTTTGGGCATGCCATGATCTAATGAAGCCACAATCTATTATCTATCTATCTAGATGCCTCAATTAGTTTCACATGTGATCAAGTTAGTGAGAGAGAGAGAGAGAGAGAGAGATCTAGAGAGAGAAGTGATTCATGGGGTTTGTTTTGTGGCATGCAATGTGATGAGAGTGTGTTGTCAAGTTGGGAAACACAGTGGGTCCCTTGTGCCATAGCCAGTTCACAAATCCATTTCTGAGGAGTCAACCTCAATGCTTCTCTTTTAGCCCTTCAAAGATCCAACAATACCCATCATTTTTCAAAGACTCAAAGTAAAAAGGATATATATATATATTATATATAAACCAAAGTTTAAGTGAAAAGAAAAATAAAAAATAAAAACAAGAGTAGAAGAAGAAGGGAAAAAAAAAAGTAATTGATATCCTATAGACACGAAAGCAAATGTGAGTGGCAATGGTCGCACGCAGCTAAAGCAATTTTGTCTGCTACATATATATGTCTCTTTGTGTAATATACTTGATTCTTTTTTGTTTTTATTTTGTTTTGGTTTTAAATTTCCTTTGACAAAAAGGATTCAAAATTTTCTCTTTGAGATTATTACAAGTGTAATTATCATGCGATTTTCTAGATGTGCACGTGTTTGGACTCATTGTCACTCATTAATAATATTTTTGCTACATAGCTTTAGTGTGTGTGTACATGTGTGTGGGTTATATTTGCATGCCGTGCCCGGTACGAGACCAATGTTTGGCAAAAGCTGTAATAGCATTGCAAAGCTAGCATATAATTATTGCAAAAGATGAATGAAATTTAAATAGTGCGGACATAAACAGAACTTGAAATAAAATGAATATCATGAAAAAATAAATTTTTTGAGTGTTAGTTGCTCAACCTTTGTATAGAAACATAACAACAAAAACGAGGTTTTTATTTTTATTTTTTTAAAGTAAACTATTTTGGGAATATATCCTATATAAGTTGATACACACGAGAAATTTATAAACTTATCAACTAGGCTGATCATCTTCTTATAATTCTTCACTAAACCAATCCAAATATTATTATTAAAGTCGACTTGTCATAGAGCCTGTGTTTGAGAGCATAATTTTTCCTTCATAGCACCATTAAAAAAAATAAAAATAAAAAAGAAATAAACGGTCTCGAAAAGATAAGGCTTCTACTGAAAAAAAAAATCCCATAATCTTCCGCTAACTGAGCGAGAAAAAAGATTATTCAAACTTTCTGCCAAATTCTCACGAAAATGAAATATGCTCATGAGAGAAAACCCGCGCTTCTTCAAATTATCTTTAGTTGTCACTTTATTATGCATGATTTTCCATTTTCAATAGTAGGAGCGAACGATGCAACGGTATGAACTTTTTTCAGATAAAAAAACATTAATATAAATCCAAACTATTGCTCTGGGGGGTGATAAAGATAAATGAAAAATTCAGGTGCAATTTTTAAATGGTTCGTTATAATATTTTTTAAAACAATTACAAGTAATTGTATATTAAAGTGTTCTACCATAAGTCAAATCATAAATCTAAATCTCCATTTTGAGGAAAACCTATTACAAAGTTGGGAGTAGCCTATAGGGAGGTGACTTATAGAGAGTAATTTGGACTACTAAGTATATTTGACTCTAATCACAATATAGACCTAGCTCTATATAATAGCAAATGTACGTACATATCATGATTTGAACTTGGGATCTCATAAATCTCTATCTTAGAGGACTTGTAACCTCGTGGTACTTCACTATATACTAACACGCTTAGAATCAAGTTAAGTTAATTTACTCCTCCCAAAAAAAAAAAAGGGTTAATTTACTCAAAAAGTACTGACACGATAAAAACTTAATATACTTTTAATGTGTTAGAATTTAAGACAAATGCAAAATACGAGTGTAGTACACTTCAAAGAGTTAACTACTATAATGTTGTTACTTCATTGTCAAAGCCTTCAAAATCAAGTCTATTGATTTTACCTACGAATTCGAAAACGCACTTTTTTCTTATTAAAAGATGAATGTCAAATGCAGGTCTAGATTTCTACGAGTTTGTTTAATTTAACAATATAATTATTTTACAAATGACAAAATAACGTCCAAATGAGTATCTTTGTTCCTGAAAATCATGGATTCTAAACATGCAAAAAGAGAAATCTCATGTTCAACAGTTCTCTAGCACTCTTAGTACAACTTGGTAATATCTTCAATATTAAAATGCATGTAGAGACAGCTTAGGAATCCATGATTGATATCTGACCATAATAAACAATATGGTTGAACCGTGTTGATAGGATCTTATAATTAAGTAAATTAATAAATAAATATTATACACACACACACACACACACACACATATATATATATATATATATATATATATGTAAAAGTTACTTGCTATGCAATTATATATATGTGTGAAAGTTTGAAACGCTATATATTTTTGTCTAGCTAGGAAAAATTGGGGGAAACAAGAGAGGTAAAGTGAAGGCTGCGATGTCAATTTTGTTTTTACAAAGGAAACGACTTGTGACAAACAACATTATCACTTCTAATAGTGTATGATTTTGTGCTTTAGAAGAGCAATCAATCACCTAATTATCTTAAGAGACAAACAAACCCTTCTTTCGTACTCTTTGGCAATGGAAGCACTAATTAATTTCTTGGGAGATGCATGTACCCTAAAACTAATTGTTACCACATCAAAATAATCAAATCCAACTACATATAAGGGAATTAAATATTAAAAAAGAAAAGAAAATATTAAGAAAGAGAGAGAGAGAGATGGGAAACACTAACAATCACCATTTTCTTACGTGTAATTAAGCTGATGGGGTTATTAAATTTCTCTACTTCATGAGTGATATATACTACTCTTTTGGTGATGAATGAGTAATTATTATGGTAATATATTTACTTTTGGTTTGGTAGTTGTAAGTTAAAAACTGCACTTGAGAATTTAGATATATAGGCAAAATCACAAATATTCTCACAAAATTACCACAAAACTGGAAACCACACCCATTAAGGACAGACAAAAGTAATTATGAGAAACAAAGACAAATTATTTTGAACACCATAATTTAAATATATAAATATATATATAGGGTTACTCTAAGGAGGCATATGTATGCACATATACAATAATAATAATATTAGTCAGTTACTATATATGGACCACTCAATATAAGGTTGGTCGTCTCAACCAATCATTTCACTGTGTTTTCTTTTCAAAAGGTGGCGATGACTTTGTAGCTTGTGGTATAGTAATGTTTATTGGCTAAGTGCTTGAGGCAACATCTAGTTAAGATGGTCCATAATGTACCTTAAAAATCTCTGGCATATCATTCTGTGTTTGCTGTGCTATAAATTACCTTCTCTTTTCCACCAAAAAGAAATGCTTTTGTCTCTCTCTCTCTCTCTCTCTCTCTCTCTCTCTCTCTCTATAATTCTCTCTCTCTCTCTCTCTCTCTCTCTTTGGTTTTCTAGGATTCTAAGTTGTGATATCATCACCATGAAAGAAACACTAAGGTACTTGGCAGGAATTGCAGGGCCAAGTGGGTATGGCTCAAGATCAACAGCTGAGCAAGTCACTGCTAACTCTTGCTCATCAATAGTCCCTTCTCATCTCACTGCAATTGTCACTGGTTAGTCATACATATAAACACATAAATTATATATGTTATGAACAATTTTCTCAGCTTTAACACATCAAGGATATTAATATCTAGTGTGTGTGTGTGTGTGTGTGTAGTAACATCATAAGCTTAAGTGTTCTTTTTTTTTTTTTTCAATTTTTTCCTTTTGTTGGAAGCTTTCACTGTCAGTACATATTAAAGGGTGTCTGATATGTATGAGATTTTCTTATCCAGTTTCTTCTTGTTTGCATAGACCATTTTTTTTTTTTCCCTTTTTTGTTCCTCTTTCTGAGAGCTCTTTGATGAGTGCTTTTAAGGGTTTCCCATTCATGTTTTGGTATATATATATCAATATATATCACTGTTAAATTTAGACCTATATATTGAGATATTGTAGTTTTAGCCAAAAACATAAAAGGTTGATAAGAATATACACCTCTATCTTTCTACAATAGCTTGTGGTTTTGACATTTTAGCTTTTTCTTGGATATTAAATATATGTTCAGGATATTCTCTGCAACACATGATCAAATGGTTCTATTCCTTTCCAGTCAGTCATAATTGGATTTCTTTTTTATTAAATATCTCAAGCTAGCCTTTCATAGACAAGGAATATCGGCATATATATATTCTTGTTTTCCCTTTATGCAATGCAATTGAATAATCCGTTGATATTGTAATATATTATTGGTGGTGGTTCTTTTTGGCTCTTGTAAGATATAGTTTTGTCTCTTTTGTACTAGTATTATTCTTTTATTGGTTCAGAGTAGATCTCACTGCTATCTGGATCCTCGTGAACACCAAAAAAAAAAAAAAAAAACCCAATATATATCCATATTTATACCCTTTTTTTTACACCAAAATTTCACCTTACAAGATATCCACACACACACACATATATATATATATTAATTATTGGCAAAATATATATATATATATATCTTCTTTTAAATTTATGCTTTTAATCAATGCACTACATAATTACAAGGGATTTACAAACAAGAGAAATAATATACATTTATTTTTTGTGGCCAAAAGAGCATCAGTTCCGCAAATAATCAATTGTATTAATTATGTATTTATTTTTTGTTTATATATATATATATATATATATATATTGTGGGAATGAAGGAGGCACGTCAGGTATTGGAGCTGAGACAGCAAGGGTGTTGGCAAAGAGAGGAGTGAGAGTAGTGATTCCTGCAAGAGACTTGATAAGGGCAAAACAAGTGAAAGATAATATCCAAAGAGAATCTCCAAAAGCTCAGATTGTTGTGTTGGAGATTGATCTCAGCTCACTTGCTTCTGTTAAGAGATTCTGCTTTGACTTTCTTGCTCTTGGACTACCCCTTAACATCCTCATGTGAGTTTTAATTTTACATATTATTTATATATATATATATAGTTGTTATTATAATTATTGAAATCTCTAGTAAAATAGTTCAAAGAGAAACTATTCTGGATTGTTAACTTTACTCTTTTAAATTTTAAATAATAGATATGATGATTCATATAATTGTTTTTTGTATATATAAAGCGTTTATTATTACAATTTACATTCATAATATATGTCCTTTTTTGTGGGATTTAAAAGTTGATTGTGGTTATGGTTGAAAAATATATGTATCCGTTTCATTTTTTTTTTCAGAAATAATGCGGGAATATTCTCTCAAAATTTGGAGTACTCAGAGAACAAAATTGAGATGACATTTGCGACAAATTATTTGGGTAAATATCTTTTTCGAGATCTTCTGCTTTGTTTTGTTTTGCTTATGTTACTAATATTTTGTGATATATGCTCTAACTGCCTTTTTTTTTATTTTATAAATAAGATGTTAAAATGCAATCCAAGACACAAGTACTATGACAAATTGGAAATGATAGAACTTAGGAGCATATGAGTGGTCCTCATGTTCTTATAATGTTTTATTTCTCTAAAGATCAATAAACTAATTCAAGAATATCAAATGAAAAAAAACAAAAACAAAAACAAAAGCAAAATTGAGATGACATCTGCTTTTTTTTTTTTTTGGTATTGTTTTCTAATGTTCTATCTTGCATATTGTTAAAATGGCATAATAATTTCCTCAATGACATGAGTAGTACTACTAATAATTTCAAACATATAAGACATAACAGAAATGATAAAACCATCCCAAGTGGTCCTTCTCTCCTCACATTTTATTCTAATTTCTTATAAAAGAATAAACTAAAACATGTTTATCAAGAACAAAAAACACACTACAAATTATATTCCCTCACTGTTGATGTGGTCCATAATATTACTGTTGTTTTAATTAAAAACGTTAAAAGAGTCCATTGAGAATGATGATAAGGAGATATATTTTACTACTTTATGTTATCATAATAACTTTAGGACTAAAATCCATATCATTTATGGCTTATAATTAATAAGTTGGATTTTCTTTAGTTTGCAACAATGTTGCTCACATGTGAGGGATCACCTGAAATATCTCTAACGCGGAATTAGAAATGATGGCAAGAGTTGGTAAAAAGGGCACAACAGTAAATAACGCGTTTTTTACATTGTGGGCTTGGTTTTGGGCCGAATATCCAAAAACCCGACCCGATAAGCCCCACTCATTTTTTAAGTGATCTTCGGTTGTCGCCAATAATTTTGATATGCTCTTTAAGTTTGCAAGTTCTTACTTAAAATTTTAAAAATACATTATTTAACTTTCTTTAATTATTTTTTTCGTTCTCTACCTTAGTTAAATCAAACACACGTAAATTTATACCTTACTTCTCTTCTTATCCTTTTGAAATTATTAAGCAAATAGTCATTTTTACATTTAAAAAAATTAGCTAATGCTTCTATTAAATTAAGAAAATAATCATCTTTTGTACCTTTAATTATGTATGAGTTGATGACTAATCTCTTCAATTTTATAAACTTTAGCTATTTCTTTGAAACTTGGACTGAAAAGTGATAGATCCTTTACTTTTATCTTATATTTGTTTATTTTTAGTAGAATGTGTTTTTTACTATAGGCTCTTGTCAAGTTAATAAAATATGAAATTCTATTTTGGGGGGAAAAAAACTATTGAAATCTGACAAGTAAATAAGTGATGTAGTCTAAAAGTCAATTCTCAGGAAAAAGTCCAAAACTTATAACCATAATTGTAGCAAAGTCTTTTTAGAGAATAACTAACAGAAGCCTGATTTCATATATGAGATTCTAAGCTTAGACACAAGAGGAAAAATAATTTGATCTTTACCTTAGTTTTTTTTTTTTTTCCTTAAATCAATTTTACTCTGTATCTAGCCAAAACCGCCAAACCGATTGTAAGAAACCAAAACCACAAATTAGAAATCTGATGTTTTTTTTGTTGTCTCTGTAACTGTCCGTTACAATAAAATCAGACAAATAATCTATTTTTACTTAATATATTTTTAAAAAACTCAAATAATAATTAAAAGTGTGAAAAGTGACAGATAAATGGGACAAATTTTTTTTTTTTAAAACTACATACTTTTCTTGAGCAGTTTTCGGGTGTTTAATTTTGAATTTCAGCTAACTCTTCAAAAATCAAAACTGCCCAAATGAACTGAAAAATCACCGGATGACGGCCTTTTACATCATTCTAATTTGATATTTGCTTTTGGACTATTGTTTTTAAATTATGACATTCTTTTGGTCTACTCTACACACTTTGTTGTCTAAAAATAATTTTTCAACTCAAGCTCAAATTTTAGATTCTTTTTGCAACAACAAAACCAAGGTACCAACTTTTATAAAAACAACCATACCAAACTGACCCTGACCCTGACCCTGACCCTGTGACCCATATCCTAATGCCACCAAAGCCATTTTAGCCTTTTTGGTGGGACCAGATAAGACTTGAACAGTCTTTCCAACTAGACCCTAAACACTAGAACCTGACCCTGGGCCTAAGTAACTATTCTTGACCATTCAGATTTGAGTGGGCCATTTTGGGCCTCAACTTTGAGACCTGCCATTCTTCCATGCCATCCAGCTATTACCTTGTCAGTTTGTTTTTGTTGTTTTCCTCTTCAATGGGCTCAAAAAGGAGGAATTTGGTCAGAGTTTTATGGTCTCTGTTCTGAAGTCAACTTCCATTTTTTCAAATGTCTCATTTAGGACATTATCTTTTAACGGAAACGCTGTTGGAAAAGATGGTGGAAACAGCAGCCCAAACAGGCATCCAAGGAAGGATAATCAATGTCTCATCTATGATCCACAGTTGGGTTAAGAGAGACACATTTCGCTTCAATGAAATGCTCAATCCAAAAAGGTATGGGAAAGAGAGGCTCTTCTACTAGTACATTTTTTTTGCAACCAAACACAATGCCAAAGGGAAAATAAAAAGTTCTATATATACACTTTGTGCAGTTATAATGGCACTCGCGCATACGCGCAATCAAAGTTGGCCAGCATATTGCATGCCAAGGAAATGGCAAGACAACTTAAGGTAACAAACAATAAGATCAATTCACAAAACAAAGCTGTCACGTGACAAAAGATATGATAATGACACTGTAACTAAGTGATAAATCAATGGCTATATATTTTGCTGGACAACAATTTGGAAATCTCATTGTGGTGACTTCTTGTGATTTATATAGGCAAGAAATGCAAGGGTGACCATCAATGCAGTACATCCGGGGATAGTGAAAACTGGGATTATTAGAGCTCACAAGAGCTTCATCACAGGCAAGTATTTTCTCCGAGTTCTTGTAAACCAGGCAACTTAGTATTCCATATCGTTGATTAACATAACTTATCCAACCCATTTCTTACACAGATTCTGTGTTTTTTATGGCTTCAAAGTTATTGAAATCGGTATCTCAGGTATGTCGAAAACAAAGTTGCACTAACCCAATCATTCAAATATTATTTTAGAGAGGAATTAGAGCTTACCAAAATACTCGAGTGGCTGCTTAATGGTGTGTGGAATTTGTTTTTCTTTTTTTTTTTTTCAGGGTGCTTCAACCACATGCTATGTTGCTCTGAGCCCACAAACAGAAGGTGTAAATGGGAAATACTTTGTGGACTGTAATGAGAGTGACTGTTCAGCTCTAGCAAATGATGAATCAGAAGCACAAAAGTTGTGGAAGCAGACTCGTGCACTGTTGCACAGAAGATTGTCTCACCCAGCAGCTTCATGAAACCCTGAAACCTTTATAGAGTCCATGTATATAAGTTCAATTCATATGCTATGTTGAAGAGCAATACATAATCCCTTTTAGTGGATAAATTTAAAGTACATGTGAATAAAGGGACTGAAAAATTTATCCTTCCAATCATCTTTGTATTACTCTACTTCTATGATAATGGAATAAAGTAACGAGTAAGGGATGACCTTTTATTGTCTGCCTTGGTCTTGGATCTTTGGCTTAACATAATTATCAGCTTGTGACAATATCTGAAATTGGGTCCCTACTGCAATTATGCATAAGCCAAAGAATTTCCTCTATTGGGCTAGTTCTAAAGCTAGAGAACAAATTACGAACATACCAAATAAGGAGAGTAACTATAGTGCAGTATCCGATATTAGCTAATTAACTAATTAAGTTAACACAAAGATAACAGTAAAGGGTTGATTGATTCTCCAACTAAGAATGATTTCTAGAAAGTGAATTTTGATATTTAGTAAAAAAGTTTTACTAGAAAGAAAGCATGGTTATACTTTGAGAACAATCAACATCATAGACACCAATCAATCTTCAAAGCCAAAAAATACTACATTTACCAAAAAACACTAATAAACATGGAAGAAATACAAGCATTCGAATACTTTAGAACACTGGGATTATCACCCATACATTGCATTAGCTGTCAATTTATTTATCACAGAAAGTAGATTAGAAAAGAAGTGTAAGCACAACAAGCAACATGGTGATGCTGTCATATCATTTGAGTAGCAAAAAATTCCATAAGACTTGAAACACTTCCTATCAGTTTTGGTTAAGTTTACTTCCTTGCATGTCAGCTCTCGAGTACCTCAGTCATGAATTATGACTAGCTGAGACGATTATAAATTCACATCCATTTACTCAGCTGAAAAGCAGGCTCTAATTCATCTTTATTTTTTGACCTGCCAAAAGTTGAAAACAAATTAATCAAGCATTATAATGTAATGACACAAGTATATAGTTTTAAATATCACTAAGACACTAACAACCCTTACTCAATAGCTTTATTTAGAATTTAGAGAGAGACTAAAAAATAAGCCAACGTTTAAATCATTTTTGCCTCCCTTTCCTTTTTTTCCTAACTATAAAATATGCAAGTACTTTGGATATGAAGTTTATAAGAGTAAAGTTTCTTTTTGCTAGAATTCATAACATTAAGCATAGGATATTGCTATATATTCCTCAGTGATATCATATTCTTTAACGATACGAGTCTTCGACATTATACCTTTAATAAGATTCTATGACTCCCAATTTAATAACTTTAATATAAGCAAAAAGAGAACAATGCATGCCGTCAAGAGACATTACCAAACGAGATGATCGACGAACAGATCCCGGAGATTGAATTGCATCAATGACTCCCGTTCCCCTGTTCTGTTTTTTGGAGAGCCTATCAACTTGCGCCAGTTGAACTTGGTGCTCATTTTTCTTAGCCGAAGATTCATTTCTGTCAGTTGAAATTGAAATAGCTGGCGCTGAGGCAGAAACAATGGAGGATTCTTGCAGAAGACTTGTTGACTGCGGTAAAATTCCTAGCCAATTATAAAAAATTAACACTCAAGTCTAAAAATCAATGGCTAGCAATAGATGGAAATAAAGAAGCCTAGGAACATATTATTCAGCCAGAAGCCCAAGAAAAATATGAATAAATGCGACAAGAGAAAAGATCCAAAAGACTTCATAAATTAATTCTGGCAGTGATAACCTACTAAAATGGCTTCCACAGAGAACAATCGACTTTTTCCAGAATTGTCGCCTTGCAATAGAAGCACAATATCAACAAGAACAGTAGAGGTAACCAGAAAGGTTCATACCTTGTGTAGCAGCTTCTTGAAACTTCTGCCTCATAATTCGGACAAATTTAAATAGACCATTTGTTCTATTCAACTCGCGGATCAACTCCTTTATGTCATCCAATTGTGGATTACAATCTAACACTGAAATCACAAAAAAAAAAAAAAAAAATTACAGGACAGGAGAGAAAAGGTTCAGTTACCACCAAAAAAGAAACAAAATGTGTTCATTCAGTATTACAAGGCATCACTTACAGGTGTACGTATCGTCCGTATGACGAATGGTGAATGAAAACTCCTCATTAGGATTGTTTACAGTAATCTTCTTAAATATAAATTTTACACCTAGCAAATAGAAATCAAACTTAATAAGTCACTCTTTCTGAAAAAAAATGCACATGATGCAAAACATAAAGACCTTAAAATAAAATTACCATGCCCTCCTTCAACATGGAAACCAAGAACCCTGTTGTACCACGAGATTGCTTCTTGGAATTCACCATTTCCCTTTTGGCTACCCGTTTCCTCGGACACTGCAAAACCTTTCGTAATTGCTAGCGAAAACTACTTTATTCGGTAATTTATTTAAGCCAAGAAATCAGATAGCAACACACTGAAATTTAGTGACTTAACAGTTTACGAAAGCCGACTTATATATAACTAAAAGGTAGTACCTGAAGATTGCTCGGAAAGAATTTCATCATATTCATCCCTCTTAGCTCTCTGATCTTGTATGCTTCTCTTAAGTTCCTCTACCCTAGACTTCCTAGCCAAAAGCGAGTCCATCATCGCAATCCGCTTCGCCTCTTTACGGTTCTTCACTAAAAGGTAACAAACGGTCGAAATTGCACATAAAAAATTATCAGTTTTCACAAAAATACATAACAGAGAACAAAAAAATTGCATTTCACATGTTCCAAACGGTAAAACTCTAGATTAATAACCAGAAAAAAAAAAAATATATATATATATATATATACACACACACACACACATACATAATTTGATAAAAACAACACATTTCACAAACCTGATAGTGCTTTCACCAAATCATCCTCAGCCTCTCTCAACTTAGCTTTAAGCTCCAAAAATTGATCTAAAAAATCAACAAAATTGAGTTTAAATCCAATCCAATCCATTCCAAACGAGAAAGATAATTCAAATCCTATATCACCGAATCGACAATCTCCGAAACCCTAACATCCTCAAAGTGCGATCCTAAATTGTGCGAAAATTACTGCGAAAAGGAGAGAGAGAAAGAACCCGGAGAAATCGACCTTGGCATTGGACGGCCTCTTGAGCTCTGGCTCGGATGGACGCTAGGGTTTGCTTGAACGACGTCGTTTCAGCGTCGATCTTCTGTTGCAGAGAGTGAGGCTTTTGGTCCCAGGCCAAGCGCAGAGACTCCATTACGGTCCTCACTGATTCGTCTGCTTTGCTATCCATTGTTCTAGAAAGAGAAAGAGCGTGCGTTTGTAGAGAGAGAGAGAGAATTATTTGTTTTGAATCGATTTTTTAGCCCGCCATTTTTGTTTCTTTGATTAACTTTCTTTTTCGATTATTTTATTTTCATTCCTTGTTTTTTTGGAAAAAAATCTCAGGTGACAAATATTGCGAGGGATTTGAGGAATGCTCTTATATTTGACATACTAGTTTTTATACATATAAAACACACTGTAAAATAATATAACCAATAACAAAAAAAAAATTATAGTTAATATCTAATTTTTAAAACTTAATGTAAGTTATTACCTAATTTCTTAAAAAATGTAATCCACTACTCAAGTAATTTAATTACTTACATAGTGATAACTGGTGTAATTCACTTAATTACCAAAAGCATGTGCAAGTAATTCACGAATTGACTAAAAACTCAATTATTTCAAAAGTTTAAGTATTTATTTTTATTGTTATATAAATTTTGGGTATTTCTCTACTTCACCCTAAAAAAATAATAAAATATATTTTTATTAAATTTTTTAAAAAATTTGATATTTTTGTTATTTTGAATAATTAAGAGGTTAAACTTATTATTTAATATAAATACAAGGATTTTTTAAAATTTTTAAAACTTAAAAAATAAAAATAAAAACTTAGAAAATAAAATAAAGAAAAAATAGCTACGGTAAAAAAAAAAGTATATGATAATGGATGTTAAAAGATTGAGAAAAATATTCTGAATCCAACTGTGTCAAGAAATTTTTTTTCGAGATCATTACGTTAAAAAAATAGCTGTTGAAACGATTGAAACAAAAAAATAAAAAAGATATAGAGAATTTGTAAAAAAAGTCCTCCAAAGTTTATAAATTTGTAAAAAAAATCTCTTAAAATTTGCGAAAAAAGCCCTCTAAAATTTTATAAAAACCCTCAAAATTAGCCCTTAAATGTAATTTTTTAAAGAAAAAATTAAAAATAAATAAATAAATAAGTGACGCCACGTGTCGTTCGCAAGGAGACGCCACGTATCGTCCCTTGGTGAAGCATTTTTTTGGCTTGGGGAGGGGAGAAACGGGGCGGTAGTGTGAAAAAAAAAATGTACAAAAAGACAAAATAACTTAATTCCTGAATAAATAGTGATTTGTGAGACAATAAACAGTAAACCTCACTCATCTTTATTATATCGGCGATTCTCAAGTGGGAAAAGCCTATAAAAACATATCGGTGGGAAACACCTAGGTTGAATCGATCAAGACCGTCCAAATTCGAATAAACAGTATATAATCAAGAAGTGTATTGGTATTTAAAAATTATAAGATGCATGAGATTGTCTGAGAAGATTTAGGAGTAAAAAAAAAATTCAATTAATATAATCAATCAACAAACGAATATCTTTCATCACCACGGTGCCGTGGATTAGGAGACTCGTGCCGACATGACCGGAAAAGGCAGCAAGTAAAATCCCTCGGAATCTTCGCCGATGACAAGTAAAATCCCTTCCTGACAATCGATCTCTCCTCTTCCGATGACGAGTATGGCAACAAAGACGAGACCACGATGGGTTCGGCGGCAGATGCATGACGGGAAGTCGAGGAGTCTTCCCCAAACGCACGAAAATTACTATGTTTTATTCAAGAAAATATCTAATTGCAAGTTATACAAAATGAGAATTTTTTTATCCCGTCGAAGTGATAGAGTCGAAGCGAGAGATTTTAAGAGGAATGCGAGGTTGGGAGATTCGTTCTCGTCAGTGTTGGTTACAAGAATCACTGGTCTTGTCTAAGCACTCAACGGTTTCTTTTTGGTCGAATGCTGCTTGCCTACTGGAAAAACCACACCGCTGCCAGCATTGATGGCAATAATTCTCTTAGATCAAGCAGTGGCAGTGATGATGATGAAATTTGTGGCCACTCATCTTTATTCGAAAATAATAATAATAGAAAAAGCAAAATAACCCACAAAATTTTTTAAGAAATCCAACTTGTTATGAGTTTTCTTCTTCATATTTTCTCATCACCAAATAAACTATTTTTGGAGCTCCTAAATCCTATGGAATATTGTACAGAAGGATGAGAGAAATAAAAAGGCTGGCAATATTTAATCTGACTAAAAGATCGGTCTGAACTTGAGGCCAAAAAGTTTGTATCTAATGGGTTTTATTCTAGATCCATTAAATACTTTTTGGATTTAATAGTTTTTTTTTTTTTTTTTTTTTTTGTGGATTTGAAGATTCTCTCATTTCTAGTCAGACAAAAAGAGATCCAAATGCAGCAAATATTTTTTGTGTGGGTTGTCTTTCTGTGTGATATTTGCAGATTTTCAAAAGAAGAAGGGTTTGGAGCTCGAAGAGAGAGAATAAAAAGGCAACAAATAAAAATAAGAAGATATAATATATGATAAGATGCACAATAGTTATAATGCACTCTCGTTGAAGCCAATAATAGGTCTTATTTTGTTTCCCACCGGTCTGTTTTTATAACATCCCCCATTGCAGAATCGCCGTATTATATATGTATAGATTAATAATTTATATATATATATATATTATATTTTTAATTATATTCTCATTTTGATATTATAAAAATATAATAAAAATTTAAGGGTGTCAAACAGGCTGGCCCAGGCCAATTCAATCTTGACCCGTATGGGCCGCAAGCTAGCCCGGCCTGCTTTTTTGTTTATTGGGCTGGATGGGCCGGGCCTAAATTGGTAAATCAAACTCGGGCCCAAATTGGCAATTGAATTATTAAGTGGCATTAGGTTTTTATTTATTATTATTATTATTATTATTATTTTTTTTTTTTGCAATTCCTTCGAATAGAAAATAAGATGAACGCTTCACTTTGCCAACCGGCACAACGACTAAAGTTGGGCCTTCGAGTTCTTTACAGAGAGGAGAAATTGCAAAAGAGAGACATTTTAAGTGTCATTTAATAAATTATATTTTAAGTAGTGTGCTCTATTGATTCATATTTTATGTTTTTGTAATGTAAAAAATGTTGTAAAATTATAAATATAACACAAAAAATAATTTAAATTTATGGTATGCCAAAAAAGGAAAATTTTTAAAAATATCACTTCTGCACCACTTGTTTTGAATAATGCCACATTAAAAGTAAAGTTGCAGTTCGTGCCACTTTTTAATAGTGAAATGACCGAAGTGCCCCTATTTTTTTTTTTACAAATGAAGAAGACAATAAGAAAAAAATGGACAATATGGTGATTTGAAGCAGGAAAAAAGTGGCATGATATGTAATTGTTGCATTGACTAATACAACCTTAAATGTGAAATGTGACGTGACATCAAATTTCCTCGCTAAAAAAGAGCTTTTGTCAAAATTTTCCAATGCACTTTGAACTGCTGGGCTTGATATTTAGGAAAATGGAGGTAATTCAAGAAGAAGATTTTGGAGGTTTGATGGAATACATTTTTTCTTTTTTACGTCTAATGGCACTTTAGATTTATGTTTGTATTAGTGACATAAGATGAAAAATAAGTTCGAATGTGATAACATGCCTCCCAAAGATGACAATTTTTCTAAATTTTCTTAAAATGATCAGAAATGCAAACTTTTCTTTCAGCCAGTATTGATTTCTACTCCTTTTGTGTTACAATGTTAATTCCTATTTTAATATTGCATTAAAAAATTGGGGTAGCAATTGAGTGGCACATAATTAAGCATAAATGTGCATCTATTTGGAGCATCTTACAATTATCTCTTCAAAAAAATTAGAGTAGTTGACACTAATGGCTTCTGAACTTGTTGTGCTCTAACAAGTTAGCCCTGAATTTTATTTTATTTTTGGTAATTTTTACTTTGAAATTATAAAATTTTACAAATTATTCCCTATTAATAACATAAGTTTAAATTTGACGAAATTCGACGAAATGAAAGGTATAAACTACTAAAATAAACAAAGTTCAAGTGGTAATTGCCAAAATTTGACAAATTTAAGGACTATCATTGCAAATTATTCTTAAAAAAAAAACTTTGATATCCATTATCAATTTGTAACGATAATCCTTTAGCCTTTATTTTTTGAGATGTTTTGTTTTTATTTTTTTGATTTTGTAATTTCTAACAAACAAAAGAATCAGTCTTTTCATTTATTTATTTATTTTCTTAAAAGAGAACCAGGTTCTTAAAAAAACTATTGTTTATGTTTTCATTATCTTTCCCTCTTATATTTTTTCCGTCTTCCCTTTTTTTTTAATTCTTAAATTTATTTTATCATTTTTATCTCAAATTATCATTATTTCATTTTTTATATCTTCTCGAGATACAAATAATTTTTTTTTCTATAAATTAAAATATACACTACGAAACACATAATTGAAACATTTGTCTCAAACTAAATTTACAATGAGTGAGCCAAGTGATTAAAACAAATTACACGTGCGGAACACATGATTTTAACCGGTTTATAACAATGATTGAGATAAAAATTTAAGTGCGTCACATGATAAGACAAAAATATATAAATTGTTTCTCAACATGAATCATTGATGTAAATCTCCTAACCTCCTCTTTCTATGTCACTCTTTGTATCAAGGAGGATTTGGAAGAAAAAAATTGCCATGAGAGGCAGAGATAAATTGGAGTTCTAAAAATCTATGCATGAGTCAAATTTTCTAAATTTATCTTCAATTGGCCCATTTTGGTTTAGGGTAATTTATCAGACCCACCGAATGCCACATGTTCATAAAATCAATCAATTCTACGAAAACTGATCAATTAATCCAAACCAATTAGAACGAGAAAATCAAGATTTTTGTCAATTTTAAGATATGATTTTTATTTTCCTCAACGATTTGAGGGCTTAGTACTAACTGAACCAATCAATAATCCCAGAGCTATAAAGTCCTATAAAGACAAGTTCAAATGGGCTATAAAACATCCCCCAAAAGCATGTCCTTATTTTTTGAAACGATATGTCGCTTTGTAACTATATATATCTTAGAAAATTATATTTTATATCATTCATGTTTAACATAAAAGACTTGCCATTTCATACAAACGCATAAAATAAAATGCCAGTGTGCTACTAAAAATAATTCCCTAGTATCATCTCAAATCCTTAATTATGGATTATGAAAATACCAAGAAAAAAGAAATGGCCATTTGTGTTAAATTTGGCCTTCCCACTGTACTTTGTGAAATAAAAACCAACAATATGTAAAACCCACATGGATAGTTCTAATGTCACTTCAGCTATAGCCTATAGGTCTGATATTTTTGCAAAAACAAATACATGTGATTGCACATATAAATATGGTTGAAAATTGAAATAGCACACAATTATTATGAGCATAATAAGAAAGGCAAGAAAGTATCCAAAACTTGCAATCAATGCATGCTTGTTTCCCTAGAGAAATTAATCAATAAAAATTTTGGTGTCCTTTTTACACGTGTCATATTTAAGGGAACACCCCATCTAAAGAGGACAATCAACTCATGCTTTCAATTCCCAAAGTATAATAGCATATTGTAGCCTTTGGCAAAACACATTAATTTTTTGGGAAAATTCTGTAGTGGGTTTTTTTTGTGGTGAAAAATAATTTTGAATGGTAAGATTCACATTTTTAAGATGTGAGACCCACCAAAAAAGTGAATCTGACGGTCCAAAATTATTTTCCACCACAAAAAAACCTATTACAGAAATACCCAATTTTTTGTTGTCTAATTGGAAATTAATTTCTAATGCATATGTGACCAAATTTTCATGCGCTAACATGCAAAAGTAGTTGCTCCGTTTAGGGAAATTATTTTGCTTATTTTTTATCATTCTTGAATGGTTTGAAAATGATTTAAAAAATTATTAAAAAAATGATTAGAATAGTTTGATTTTGTGAATTTCGATATGGTATAAATGTTTGAGATTTTTAAGATATTGTATAGAGATTTGGAAAGTTGAAAAAAAAATAGTTGAAAAAAAAATGAAATGGTTAAGAAAGTTGAAAAAAATGAAAAAAAAAATGAATGGAATGAATAGAATGGGTTGGGGGTGGCAAACTGGGGGTTAAAAAGATGTAATGTTTGCTTCTTTTGTCTAATAGGTTATTTGAAAAAATTATGTGAATAATTTAGCATTATTTAAAATTATTTTATTAGTAATATATTATTAGAAGTTAAAATAATTTTAAATGGTGTAAAATTATTTGAATGATTCATCCAAACAAATTATAAACTCCCATATCTCTCTCACATGTCGTCAAATCAGATTACTAATTCTTAGTATTTCAGATTAATTTCTGTCAAATATAAGATAATATGACGTGAAGTTCATAGAACTAGGTAATTATAGCGCACTTTAAAACTAGGTACGTACTATATATTTGCCGACATATACTATTTCCAATAGTTGCCTTTTTTTTTTTTTTTTTGGCTCAAAATCTCCTAGGCTTATCTACATTAGTCGTATTCATGATATGTCCAACTACTGAACTAAAGTGACATAATCAACAAAGTAAAACTTCATGATCTCTAAGCCTTGCTTAATTAAATTACGGAAAAATTCTAAAATTGTCTCTAAGTTTTACCAAAAATCCAATTTCATCCATTTATTTTTAATAATTTCAAAATAATCTTTTAGTTTTTTAAATCGAACTAAAAATATTCTTTTGCGTTGACTAAATCTTAAATTTTTTCAAAATAACAAAACTACCCCTTATAAAAACCATTAATTCAACCTCTAAAATTTTAAAAAGTTCCTTTATACCTCAATATTGAGTATAAATATAATTTTTAAAAAATATTCATAAAATAAAAGTAAAATATTGAGTATAAGTATACTTTTAAAAAAATTAGAGGTTGGATTAATAATTTTTATAAATGGTAATTTCATCATTCAAAAAAATATCAAGTTTTAGTCAACGCAAAAGGACAATTTTATACCAATTTGAAAAATTAAAGGACCATTTCATAATTACTAAAAACAGGGAGATGAAATTAGATTTTCCGTAAAACTCAGGGACTATTTTAGAATTTTCTCTTAAATTACTTGTGGGTTAATATATATGTCCAACTTCTAAACTATAGGGCCATAATCAACAAAATAAGACTTCATGATCATCATTCAAGTATTGAAATTATGGTCTCGGGTCTATATATACAGACTAATAGCCTGTAGCTAGCCACATAATTAACTGCTTGTGGAGTACTTGAAGTTTGCATTATTCTCAAAGCCATCTATCATCAAGTCACCTTCAAATTGGTTGATATGATAGAGAGGCAACACCACTTGATAATTGGTTTAGATATCCATCACTAAAAAAGAATGTCAAATAAATTATTATTATTTCAATAATGTGGATACATATATAATTAATTCTTCAACAGATCAATTATATATATATATATATCCTATCTAGCCAAATATTATCATGATGATCATGAGATTGGTTGGGCATCACATTTCAGAGGCAAATATTCTCTCATTAGATGAGGATAGTTGATGTTGAGTCTTGAACAACCACAATAAAAATAACTAATAATAGTAAAATTATATAAAAATAACTAATAACACTAACATTATATAAAAATATTAATTATCACTAAATAATCTATTTGATATTTAGTCATTTTCTAATATATGTTTAAAGGAACCATCGTTTCTACAGATTAAGAAACTAGTAATTAGTACTTATAAGGTAAAATCACAGCATTATGTAATTAAAAAAATGACCATTTTCTTAATTAATAAAAATATTAACTATTTCTTAAAAATATCATTCGAAAAATAGTTATTTCCTTAACAATTTTTAATTATTGGTGGCTGTCCATAAATAGGTCCATGCACAAACTTTCGTTGCTGCTAGAAAAAGGCCGGTTCAGTCTTAAAGAAGGGAATTTGAAAGCGAGTTAATTCACATTTAACAATGTTTATGGTGAACTACTTTTAATCCCAATTCAATTAATTAATTTTATTTGTGACCTTTCTTTAGAGCCGAAAGAAGAAAAGCTAATTAAGTAGGCAATTAGCCTTGGAAGAAGGGAAGCACATTCAAATTGGAAAACTAACTTAGTATTATATGATCAAAGTCAAGTCACAAGTGGAAGCAAAAGAACAAAATCCACCCAAATATATATATATATATATATATATATTATATATCGAGAGAGAGTAAATATTTTCTTGTTTAAGACATAAACATGCATAAAAGCAGAAAAGAAATGCATATGGAAAGAAATCCCACTAAGGTAAGAATAAAATGGCCTCCATTAAGAAGCTAAATTAAAATATTAGTCATATATAATATTATACATAAAAATGGCTTATATATAAGGGTCAGTTAAGCAATTAGTAATTTTAAAAATAAAGTTTGAAGGATTAGCCATAGTTTCACGAAATTAAAGATTTAATTATAATATGTAACATTTTATATTACATGTAGTATATATACGTGTAAAAAATATAACATAAAATGTAACGTTACATGTAACATAAAATATAACACATGTAATGTTACACTTTTACACGTATATATGTTATATGTAAAATGTTACATATTATGATTAAATCCTTAATTTCGACATTTTAGGGCTAAATATTAAAAAATTATCCAAAAGTTCAGTTAAATGCCTAAAAAACTCTATATATAAAGTGATTTGACAATGTTTTTTACTTTTTTAGTTACATAAAATTTTGCTGTATTTGATATGTACCATCCTGATCCAGTTATGTGGTTTTGCAACCATGTTGGGACGCTAAATGGGACAAGCTTTTGAAGAAGGTTTCATGGTCAAAATAATTCGTATGGTTGACAAAACAATGGAAGGAAATATTAATGGACGTCGATATCGTACATATATTTAGCTCAATTATTGTACTAAAGCAACAGCAAATCCACCCAATAATTTGCGTCCCCTTTCTGTATCAAAAGAAGAGAATTCACTTGAAAAAAGAAATAAAAGAGAATTATCAAGGGTCAATTAAGCAACTAGCCATTTTAAAAGTAAATTTTGAAAGATTTAGTCATTGTTTTACGAAATTAAGGATTTAGCTGTAACATACGTGTAACATAATATGTTACATGTAATATTTTATGTTACACGTGTAACATGTATATAATACACGTATGTTACATGTGTAATATTTTATGTTACATGTATATTACGGGTAAATCTTTAATTTCATGAAACTATGGCTAAATCTTAAAAAATTAGTCAAAAGTTTGTTAAATCCCTAAAAATCTAAATTATCTAACAAAAGAAAATCTATCCCTTCAAGAGAGAGAATCAGTATTGTGCATGACAGAGATTAGCGTTTTAGATGTTCAATATCAAATATCGTTATAGATATCAAAATTTATCTCAAATTTCTCATACTAATACATGTAGCATGTGATTTGTTCATGTAATTGATAAGTTTTTTTTTTTAATTTATTTTAAACATGTATAATGGATCACATAAAGGCAAATCACATACTACATGTGTTGATATGAGAAATTTGAAATAAATTTTAGCATCCTTATTCTTACTCTATGGAAATTATATTTATAGACTGCAAAAAACTATACTTTTTTTAGTATAGTAACTTTAGTACGTAAACTTAAATGTAATAATAAACTGTATAATTTTAATTTTAATCAGATATGGAGTTGTGATTTAAATACAATTTTCTGGTGATGTGGTAGCCTTGATTGTCCATGCATATAAACAATGAATTTTGAAACATAATTCAATATTTTGTGTTGTGCTAATCCAGCAATTTATATTTTCTAGGGTAACAATTATTTTATTTTGATTTCCAATTGTCTATCAAACGATCAAGTACTTAGCTATACAGGTGTGGACGAAGGGAGGTGATGGTGAAGGGAGGCCTTGGCCCCCCTCCCTCCCTCAACTCAAATAATTTTTATGCTATAAAATTTATGATTATATCAAATTTTTATGAATTTTGGCCCCCTAAACTACTTTTTTTTTTTATCTTTTATTATTTATTTTTTTAATATATTTTATAAAATAAGAGAATTTTTAGCACTAATCTCATAGAAGAATTGCTATGAGAATTACAAAAAGTTTTCAACCAGTTTTGGTAGGTGTGTATTTTATATTCCTTTAGCATTAATCTCTTGTAATATATATATACACGAATTTTTTAAAGAAAAAATGTAGACAAAAGATAAAAATTATGACTTATAAGTATATCATTCTATGTGGATTTATATGTGAAAATTTATAAATATAACATCTTGACTTATGTTTATTCTAGGTATCTTTTTTTTTTTTTTCATATGAGAAAGCCATTTATAAAAAGAAGAATGTTGAAATTTCAAATTTCAATATTGAAAAGTTTAGTATAAATTCATTTATGGATGATTTTCGCAATATGCAAGACAAACGTTCTACATATTAATAGATTATTAATGTTATTATGCATTTTGAGATGTTTAATTATAATATTATTTGATGTAAATATTATATATTTTATATATTTGAAAATTTGAACATTTCAATAATTGGCCCCCCCAATGCTCTGATCTGGAATAGATGTGGAATCTGCTAAAACTCTATACCTGATGATCAATCATTGATGAACATAAAAAAACAAATGACAAAAAAAAAAAAGATCTAAGATTACAAAATCATTCAATTAGAAATTAAAATAATCACTTCCCCGTGCACAAAGCATAAATAAAGCCATCATTAGAGGAAAAAGAAGTTCATAAGATTTAAAGCATTTGCATTCTTTAGAAAAGAAATGGTTTTAAATATAGAACCACATTGAGAAGGAGTTTGACTGGTAATAATAAAGCTCTAGGATACATGATACTTAATGTTATCACATTAAAGTTGCAAATTGATCATTGGTTCTTAAAAATAAAATTAATAGAAACCCAGCCAAAGAACCATATTGAAACCAATTAATAATAGAAACCAGCCTTTTATTAGAATAGTCAATCATATTCATGCAAATTAACATGAACATAATCTTCTGGACCTACTAATTAGTTAAAAACCTTATCCATATTCCATAATGTACTTAATTATTGATTGATTTATTATTTGGCATAAAAATACTACAACAATTATTAGGATGTTACAACATTTAAACTGCTTCATCATGTATTTCGTGGAATACATTTGCCAAAAAAAAAAGTGTTTATCAAGAAAAAAATTATATGTATAGCGAGCACACACACTTAATTAATTCCGTTTTGAATATTAATTAAGGAATCAGTACCCACTAAACTCATGACTATCTAGAGCGCATAAACAAAAAGAAATAAAAAAATAGATCATCATGTTGACATTGGATACATCTATTTTAATTATATAAAAAAAAAAGAGTGGATACAGGTATTACTTTTGAAATAAATATACGTATATTTGATACAATGTTGAGAATGTTGAAACATATATAACAAATACGTGCACCATCAAATAAAAATAAGGTCTATACTATAAGTATGCATGTAAAGTTAATATAATTAAATACATGTATTACTTTTCCGTTTGTATCCAATATATACATGCGCACGTATGTATGCCATAATATATTTAAAACCTTGTATGTATATATATATATATATGTACTGTACCTCTTTGGAGTTTGGTCCAACTATTAGCACATTTATAGTTCGTTTTAGGGTTACATTATTAGTCCGATGTCAAGACTTTCAATGAATATTTTTGTTATTTAAGGCCTAATTACATTCTCTAATTTGGAATATCCAAATAAGGGATATATGTTAAAGGTAATGCTAATTGTCCCTATACCCAAACTCTCATTCAAGAAAAAAATTATATTGCATGTTAAGTAAGTTTCACATATATTTGTGTGTATATATATATATATACACGTATTCGTATATCAATTATTGCCATGTGATATATATATAGCGTCTGTGCATGTGAGAAAATTTATATAAATTGTGTAATTATTATCAATGAAACATGATTTGCAGATAAAGTACTTCTCGTACAAGAGAAGGAAACATTCAATAATATTGAGCAAGCAAACTGATTTTAGATAATTAATTTTTCTTTTCAGATAAAGGAATTCATTGTCAAATTCTAGACATCATAATGATTAATATGGAGATTTACAGAGATATCAAGCCGTTCTTGTTTAGTTTCACTTTTTTTGGTTCATGATATAATTAAAAGAAAAAAAATACAAAAACGAAATCTATACCTAAATACCTAGCTAATGTTTCAGCTATGGTCATAAAAATATAGGGAATAATATTTAAGATTATATTTTACCGTGTCAACTATATACAATGATTAGTAGTACTGCAGCATGACGCTAATTACACCGTGGAAATGTGTTTAAAAAGAGTATTCAAATTTACGATAATTGGTAATAAGAAACTATTTTTTGGAATCTTCCAACAATTTTGGTTTTTTAAGGACAGCTATAATTGTACTCCATTGCACTAACCTAGCTCAAACAAATTTAAACCAAAATTAATCGGTCATTTGTCTTGCTAATATTCAATTATCTCATATGTGATATTGAGCACTAAAAGGGAAAGAGAAAAAGATTTTGTTTGCCCCACCCATTCTATTAGATTCCATTTTTTTATTTTTTTTCAACTTTCTTTAATCCTCCAAACTATTCCATTCCATTTCATTTTTTTTCAACCATTTTTTTCAACTTTTCAAATCCCTATACTATATCTTTTAAATATCAACCATTCATACCACATCGAAATTAGCAAAGTCAAACCATTTTACTAAACCATTTTCAAACCATTCCAAATCATTTTTAAACTATTTTTCTATCCCAATAAATGGGATGTAATAGGCAAAATGCCCGCCCCAAATAAATAGACAATAGTAACAGACGAAAAAAATAAAGAGAACAAAAAAGTGGAAGTAATGGAATTATTTGATGTATGTTTCACTTTAGCCCACAGACTCACAGTAGAGGGATATTTAGCAAAACTATAATTTTTGCCTAATGAAGTAATGATTAATAAACTTTAGGTCACTACAAAGTACAACTTATTTGGTTGATATAAAATTAGATCCTCTATAAATGCCCTATATAAATACACACATATATACACTGCGTATAATTATATTCGGTACAAGATGGCCAAGAATCAACCTAGAGAAGTATTTGAGAAACATTGTATTTTATAAATTTTTATCATTATATATATATAGATATATGATTCTACAAAGACATGATTTCTTTTGTTGGTACTAGATAATAGATATCATGATTGATAGGAATGAAAAAAAGGCATATCTAGACATTGTGGTGGCAAATGAAAATAATGGATCAAAAGAATAATGCGGAGTGACCTGCATATATATATATATATATATATATATATATATTAGCCCCAATTATATAAAAGTACTAGTCAATTAGAGAAACAGATGGCAATAAATCAGTAGAAATCTTAGACACAGAAATATGTAATATCTATAATAGTTATTGGTAATAAAAGTGCCGGCCCAATTTTTTTTTTTTTTAAATTGATTCGATAATTCAACATTTGTTTAAGAATTCTTTCTTTTTTGTTTAAATTAGAAGAGTGACATCAAACAAATATTTGATATAGCGTGGCATAAAAAAATATTTCGATATATATAGTTATCAATGTATATAGGAGGGCTTTGATATTCAAAAGGAAAAGAAAGCCAACACATGTTATGCTTGCATATACATGGAATTAGTACATAGGCAATCAATTGAATCAACAAGTAATTGTCTTAAAAAAATCCCTTTCTTAGGTTTAATTTAGAAGAGTGACATCAAACAAATAATTGATATATAGTTAGCAATATGTATAGAAGGGTTTTGATATTGAAAAGGAAAAGAAAGACAACACATGTAATGCTTGCATATACATATAGGAATTAGTACATAGGCTATCACTTGAATCAACAAGTTGGCATACAAATATATTTGTTTCTTTCTTTCTTTCTTTCTTTCTTTCTTAATAATTGAATAGAACCTACAATATGTGGCAAAAAAGTGCCAAAGCGTGTGATCTTATCTCATAACAAAATTAAGAACAAGATAATAGCAAAAGAAAAAAAAAAACCTTAGTGTTTCTTGATCCTTACAACCACAAGCCTATATAAACTTTACATGTAAAATGACTTACTACCACAAACCTTTTTCCTTAATGAGGTTTTAGTTTTGTTGTTTTTTTTTTAGCAATGGGAATTCTAGGTGATCATGAGCTTCAAGTGTTATAAGATCAATCAACCACACATCATATCATATATAATAAAAGAGGGTTCGTTTTAAGGGACCTTTTTTTTTTTTCCCCTTTCTTTTGGCTTAAGGGAAAGAGAAATAAACATAATCTAAAATAGGAAATTGTATGTCCACTTTTGATGGGGTGTGCTTGTCTCTTCTTCATTGCCAACGACATTGATAAAAAAGACCAATACACCAAAAGCTGTCCTACACCTTGGCTGGTTATCTGGCCAATATTAAACATCTCTCTCTCTCTCTCTCTCTCTCTCTCTCTCTCTCTCTCTCTCTCTCTCTCTCTCTCTCATGTGCAAGCCCTTTCCCATCTCATGCATAGATTCCTGATTAGCACATACTTGTAAGATAATTTGAGTAAAATAATATCAACCCACCAGAGCATGGTCACTAGGCAAGCATTATCATGTGTGGCCATGCATGGTCTCTTTATTATATATATATATATATCATATATATATATATATATCTATACACACATTATATTACTAAATCTAAGAATCCAAATGATACATAATTATGTACCTAGAGATAAAGAAGGAAAAAAAAAAGGTATATATGGCCTATTGTGATCACACCACATCACATGACCAGATTTAATTTTTACGATCACTAAACTAAAAAAAAAAAATCTTAAATATTTTTGTGGCTGAATTTGTGGCTGTAGAGCTTCAAATCAAGTCAAAATGCATGGTTGGATCTAAGTTTTAATATTAAAACCCAATATGTAAATGTATGTGTCTGAGCTAATATAATTCAGAACCTTATAGGTTTGGTCATTGATGGTGGCTATATATATATATTAAATTTTTGGATTTGTGTATGATAATATATAAAATCAATTTATTTATACATTAGTGTTTATAAAAACCAGATTTCAGAGGACAAAAGGATCGTACCACAGATCCCATCTTGCCATAATTTGTTTCCATGTCCATGTCTAGACATATACATATACATATACATATACATATATATATATTATTTTTTTTTAAAAAAAAGCTTATCAGAGATCTAAATCTGAAAGCAAAACCAGTTTAATTTTTAACGGTAGGATAAAAAGTTTGAGCCTGAAATGAATGTTTTAACCTAAATATATATGAGAAAATGCCATAAACTTGATTAATCATGGCAGCATCCTCTTGCAGCTTTGTTTATATATATAATAAACATATAATATATATACTTAAATTGCTTTCTAATAGTCATCTTTTTCAGCTTTTGAAATACTTTTTAAGTTAAAGGGTGATTTTGGACATAAACCAAAGCTAATCTAAATTCTCAAAGTTAACATCACAAGAAGTATCCAATGAGTACAACTTGTTACATCCAAATTATTAGTACCATATGTTATAAATTCCAAAGTGGTACTATTTTCATTCACTAAATTTTTTTGCTCTAGTTGATTGTCCCATATTTAAGCTCAAAGGTTGACATATCACTCTCACTTCAAAAGATTTTCACTTTGAGGTCATTTTTTTTTTTTAATCCTAATGATTAATGTACTTCTTCTAATTAACTCCACCTTTAGGCCAAAATGTGATGCAAATAAATATTATGAAACCCGCTGTGCTGGGAACTCTTTTTTTTTTTTTTTAATTGAAACCTAATGATATATAAAAACTTATAAGATAAAAAGAAAGTAAAAACTAACACTTCAACTTCGTAAAAAAAAAAAAAGCCTTCCGATTTTAGGAGTCAATAATCTTCCATTTGACTAAATTTGCATCCAATAAATCAATGATAAACAGAAAAAAAGGTCAAGCTGACTTCTTTTCATTATTCGGTCAAAACTCTATTATTAGTAACTTCGACCCTCATCTTAAACCTGTGGATGCCCTGTTTTTTCACAAAAACAAAAAAAACAAACACGGTTTAAAAAAAAAACGAAGCAAACAAGAAAAAAAAACGACAAAAAAACCCCCAAAGTCGAATAAAGATGTTACTTTTAACTTTCCCTGATTAATAATATTTCAAAGCCATACATTGCTAATTAACCAATACAATTTAGGTCCCAAATATCTGGAACAAAGAGTTTACTCACTGCTTCACACAACTCTACAGCAGGTTTGATGGAAAAATTAACAAAGAAAAGAGAAGAGAAAATAAGCTTATGTTTGGACAAACTATTTTGCCCATTCTTTTTCATTTTTTGGAATGGTCAAAATAGTTTTGAAAATAATTTGGAAAATAGTTTGAAAAATGAGTAGAATAGTTTGACTTTACGAATTTTGAGATGATATAAATAGTTAAGATTTAAAGATATTGTATAAGGATTTGGAAAATTGAAAAAAAAGATTGAAAAAAAATGAAATAATTTGTAAGATTAGAAAGTTAAATGATTTAAAATAGTATGTAATGAAATGAAATGACTGAAAATGGTTTGTTCAAACATGAGGTAAGAATAGAATTTGGGCTAAGTTCACTGCAATAAGGTTCAATGTATAGGCTTTTTGAGTGGGTCCTAGTACTCTTTTCATGTACCTGAGTAAAAATTCCAAGAGAATATAAAATATTACCATTGTGAATTGTCCCCCCTCTCTCTCTACAAATACCCTTATAAATAAAAAGAAATTAGAAAAATAAAAAACCGAACAAGTTCACACAAAACAAAGAAAGTTTGAGGCAAACATCACACACACACACTCTCTCTCTCTCTCTCTCTCTCTCTCTCTCTCTCTCTCTCTCTCCTTTTTGAATTAAATAACAGTAATCCCCACTTCCCACCACCTCACCACCACCCCAACACGCCCATAAACAAATGCACAAAAAACACCCCTCCAAAATTCCATTTCTTCTCTGCGCAAACATAACTTGGATCCGCAGATTCTGGGTCTTTACTCTTTTTTATTTCTCTTAACACATCTCATCTCATCTCATCTCATCTTTTCAAATACATTATTAAAAGTTTAAAACCCAAAATAAATAAAAAAACCAAATACATAAATAAATTACATTCTTCTAGCTTATTAGCCCACAAGACATGATCATTTGGCTCTTCCCTAGAGGCTTAACAACTCCCTCAAACTTAACTTTAAGCCTAAACTCACCAAATTTTCTTCTTCTTTCATCAAACTTTGTACCATAGTTCTGCTCTAATGCCTCTGAACCAAAGCCTCAACCAATTATGTACATTCTTTTGCGTCCTAATCCTCTCATTTTCCCTCGGAATTTGCCCGGCTTTCGGAGACGTAAACGGGCAAGGCCAAGCCTTGCTGGCGTGGAAGCGGACCCTCAATGGCTCGCTTGAAATCCTCAGCAGCTGGCGCGCGGAGGACCCGACCCCGTGCGCGTGGTTCGGCGTCTCGTGCGGCGCGGGAGGCGCCGTCGTCGCGCTGAACTTGAGCTACGTCGACCTGCTCGGCTCGCTGTCATTAGAATTCGCCGCGCTGTCGACGCTCGAAAGGCTGATTCTCTCTGGTGACAACCTCACGGGCTCGATCCCTGGCGCGATCGGAG
Source organism: Boehmeria nivea var. tenacissima (assembly GCA_018132145.1). Classification (NCBI taxonomy): domain Eukaryota; kingdom Viridiplantae; phylum Streptophyta; class Magnoliopsida; order Rosales; family Urticaceae; genus Boehmeria; species Boehmeria nivea. Next base: position 10,570,837 of record CM030882.1, read on the forward strand.
CCCTCTCGGGGCTCGTCGAGCTCGACCTCAGCGACAATGCGCTGACCGGAGAGATCCCGAGCGAGGTCTGCGCGCTCAGGAGCCTCCAGAGGCTCAACCTGAAGTCGAATTTCCTCGAGGGGGCGATCCCGGAGAGGATCGGGGACCTGACGGAGCTGAGGTGGCTTGCGCTGTACGACAACCAGCTCGGCGGGACCGTGCCGGCGAGCATCGGAGGGTTGAGCAAGCTCGAGGCGATCCGCGCCGGCGGGAACAAGAATTTGCAGGGCCCGTTGCCGGAGGAGATTGGGAACTGTACTGGGTTGGTGATAATCGGGTTCGCGGAGACGAGCATGTCGGGTTCGATCCCGGCGAGCATCGGAAGGTTGAAGAAGCTCGAGACTCTGGCTATCTACACCACGCTTCTCTCCGGCCCCATCCCGGCCGAGCTCGGCGATTGCGCCGAGCTCAAGAGAATCTATCTCTACGAGAATTCGATCACCGGTTCGATACCGAGCTCGTTAGGGAGGCTTAAGAAGCTTCAAAGCCTCCTGTTGTGGCAGAACAGCATGGTCGGGACGATCCCGGCGGAGCTCGGAGGCTGCGCCGAGCTCGTTCTTATCGACGCTTCGATGAATTTAATAACCGGGATGATTCCGGCGACGTTGGGGAACTTGACGAAGCTCCAGGAGATCCAGCTCAGCGCCAACCAAATCTCCGGCGAGATTCCGCCGGAGTTGGGGAACTGCAAGAGGATGACTCACATCGAGCTCGATAACAATCAGATCACCGGGGCGATTCCGCCGGAGATCGGAAACTTGCCGGATTTGATTTTGCTGTTCTTATGGCAGAATCGGCTCGAGGGAAACATCCCGGCGGCGATCGGAAACTGCCGCAGCCTTGAGGCGATCGACCTGTCGGAGAACTTCCTCACCGGGCCGATCCCGAGCGCAATCTTTGGCCTCGATCGCCTCGTCAAGCTCCTCCTCCTGTCCAACAATCTCTCCGGTAGCCTCCCGCCGGCGGTCGGAAACTGCTCGTCGCTTGTCCGCTTCCGCGCCAACGACAACAAGCTCACCGGAGCCATCCCTCGAGAGATCGGAAACCTCCAGTTCCTCAACTTCCTCGACCTCCGCTCGAACCGGCTCACCGGGACAATCCCGGAGGAAATGTCCGGCTGCCGGAATCTGACATTCCTCGACCTACACTCCAATTCGATCACCGGGACTATCCCGAGTGGGTTTTACGACTTGGTTTCGCTTCAATACATCGACTTCTCCGATAACTCTATCGCGGGAACCCTAATTCCCGGCCTCGGATCGCTGACTCAACTCACTAAGCTCATCCTAGCGAAGAACCAATTCACCGGGACGATCCCGAGCGAGCTCGAATCCTGCTCGAAGCTTCAGCTACTCGACCTGAGTTCAAACCAGCTCAGCGGCGAAATCCCGGCGAGCCTCGGCAAAATCCCAGCCCTAGAAATCGCTCTCAACCTAAGCCGAAACAGCCTCGTCGGAGAAGTACCCGAGGCATTGACCGCTCTGGACAGGCTCGGGATACTGGACCTGTCGTACAACAAGCTCTCCGGCGACCTCCACGTGATCGCCGACATGCAGAACCTCGTCGTCCTCAACGTGTCCCACAACGCGTTCTCGGGGCGCGTCCCGGACACGCCCTTCTTCGCGAAGCTCCCGCTCAGCGTCCTCGCCGGGAACCCCTCGCTCTGCCTGCCCTCCGGCGGCGCGTGCGCCGCCGCCGACGGCCGCCGAGGGCGCCACGCGCCCGCCGCGCGAGCGGCCATGATCGCGCTCCTCTGCGCCGCGGCCGTCCTCTTCGTCCTGGCGCTCTACATCGTCGCCGCGAACGGCCTCCGCGGGGTCCGCGGGGGCCGCAAGAGCGGCGACGATGTGGAGGCGCATGCGGACGTGGACATGGGCCCGCCCTGGGAGCTCACGCTGTTTCAAAAACTCGACCTGTCGATGGCCGACGTGGCAAAGTCGCTGACACCTGGCGGTATCATCGGCCGCGGCCGAACCGGCGTCGTTTATAAAGTCGACCTGGCGCCCTCCGGACTGACCGTCGCCGTGAAGAAATTCCGGTCGTCGGAGAAGTCATCGGCGGCGGCGTTCTCGACGGAGATTGCCACGTTGGCAAGAGTCCGGCACCGGAACATCGTACGGCTCCTCGGCTGGGGGGCCAATAGCAAAACGAAGCTTCTATTCTACAGCTACATGGCTAACGGCGACTTGGCGTCACTGCTTCACGACGAGGGGTGCGCAGGATTGGTGGAGTGGGACACCCGGCTCAAGATAGCGCTGGGCGTGGCGGAGGGGCTCGCTTACTTGCACCACGACTGTGTGCCTGCTATCCTGCACCGGGATGTGAAGGCGCACAATATCCTCCTCGGAGAGAGGTACGAGGCGTGTTTGGCTGACTTTGGGCTCGCTACACTGGTTGAGGTCGATCGAAACGGTTCGTTTTCAGCTGATCCCCAATTCGCCGGCTCTTACGGCTACATTGCGCCGGGTAATTAGAATCTTTTACTTAAACCTTTTTAATTAAATTTTATTACAGTTATAAATATCTTTTATTGAGAAAAAAAAAAAGTGCTTTAAAAGTATTTTTATGATCTTTGGTTTTTATTCAATTATTGGCTTCATCATTGAAAGTTTTTTAAGAGTAATGAAATTTAGAGTGAGAAATAGTAATACAGAGTATGTGGCTCTGGGCAAAAGTTTTTTTCTTTGATACCACCAAATTTACGTTTTTTTAATGCATTTTGGCAGCGTTAGGCATTTGTTATTTTTTGCACTGTTTTCTTTAGATGATAGGCGTAAGTGTTGTGAATTCTCAACTTTTTTCTTTTTGTCTGTCTTTTGTCTATATTATCAATTGTCGTTTCTTTCTTTTTCTGCCCCTTATCCTCATCAATCATATTCTTTTTATGTACATATATTCCATTGTCAAAAACTCAAATCACCACCTAGCTTAATCTTTTTCGTTTAGCATTCTCTATTAAATCCTCTATTTAATTTTATTAACAAGATCCATACATTATTTGATTTTAATTAGATTCTAAAGATAAAGTATCTAATTTCAAAGAGAACTTTGATTAATTCTAACATTCTCAAATTGAATAAAAAAAGAATCTAACATGCCATGTTTCCTTTTTTTGCATGGAATGTTTCTATAGAATATGCCTCCATGCTAAAAATCACAGAGAAGAGCGACGTTTACAGCTTTGGAGTGGTCCTTTTGGAGATAATTACCGGAAAAAAGCCGGTGGATCCGTCGTTCCCCGAGGGGCAACACGTAGTCCAGTGGGTCCGCGACCATCTGAAAGCCAAAAAAGATCCAATTGAGGTACTTGACCCCAAGCTCCAAGGCCACCCGGACATCCAAATCCAAGAGATGCTCCAAGCCCTAGGGATATCGCTCCTGTGCACCAATGCTCGCGCGCACGATCGCCCCAGCATGAAAGACGTCGCAGTTTTATTGAGAGAAATAGGGCAGGAGCCCGCCTCAGGAGGCGAGCCCCATAAATTGCGCTCCAAATCAATGGACAAAAGAAATGACAAAAAAAATAACGACAATAATAGTGACAATAGTTACGCCGCGTGTCACAATTCATCGTCGTCTTCTTCTTATGCCATGTCAATAAACCCTGCCGATTTGTTGCTCTTGCAAGGCTCTTCACGCTGCTCGTTGGCTTACTCATCTTCCTCGGCTGGCTATGTCTCTAGAAACATTAATCAATGACCATTTTATTGGTGTAGTGGTACAATATATTCTTTAATTAGGGATTAATTATTAATTGACTTGATTTGTCTGTGGTGTTTTAGCTAGCTAGCTAGGAGTAGAAGGGAAAATAGTTGTACGAGGCAGTGTAAAAAAGGGTTAGGAAAAAGGCCAAAAGGAATGATGTATTAGTTTTAGAATTAAAAGGAAGTGGGAAAATAGACAACTGATCAGGTTATTTGAGCCAAAAAAAAATTTTATTGATTGTACAGCATTGAAGCTATTTTGATTATTGATATTTTGGAAAGTCTAAGTGTACTGTGGGTGATATGTGAAAGATTCAAAGACCCATGTGAGAGGATTAACAATATATGTGTGTGTATTAAAGGCTTGAATGTGAAGTCACTTTCACAATGATATCATTATTCACTTATTCACTGATAAAGAACAAAGATCAGCAAGAGGATGTGTTGATGGAGGTTTTTGCATGTGGTATATATGTTGTTTATGCAAAAAGATTAAAAAAATATTACAAAATTAAACTTTTGAGTACTTCAATAATGAGTTTCCCATGATGATTAGGTAGTAGTATCTTTGTTTGGGCTGTGAATGGTAAAGATAATCTCAAAGAGAGGTTGAAACATGAGTGGTTGTGAGGCAATGTGGGCAATGTTTGTTCCTATGTAGTTCTAGTTCTATACCTCTCTCTCTCTCTCTCTCTCTTCTCTTTCTCTCTCTATATGTCTCTCTGAATTATTGCTAATTTAAGGATAAGGAAGCTTCTTGGCCTCTCATATCCTAACTATAGCACATGCAGGCCCACCAAACCATGTGACAAGAAAGACATAAAGGATTTAAATAATGGCCAAATTGTTACATTTATAAGCAAAGCAAATCTCCCTCTCAATTGCCAACCAAAGAACACAGCATAGAAGTGTCAATTTTTGTGAGTCATTGTCTCTCTCCCAAACTTAGGTAGGGAATAGGGACCTGTTAACAAGTGACCAGTAGTAGTGCCACTAAAACAAAGCCATCCAAATATCAAGTGATCCTAATTATACGTGAAATTAATTAACTAAATTGACAAATATTTATGTATATGAATATCCACCTCAAATATTAATTAGTACTAAAACACTACTGTCACGTTTTATCAAGATGGAAGAATTTTCTACCCTGGAAGGCATAAATCAGACCATAAGCAACCAATTTTTATAACCGCACATTTTTTAATTTGATTTCTACAAATTTAAATAAAAAATTTAATTTAGACCTTAATCTATCCTTAACTACCTTAAAAAAACAAAAATATTAAATATTTTATAGAAAAAAAAAACGCAAATACTATGATGACATAGAAATTATTAATGATGCTCCTTTTAAGTTTTTTAAAATTATCTTTATATTATATATAAGATTGCATACATAATTCAGCAAAAAAAAGAAAAAAAAAGATTGTATACATAATGACAAAAGAGGAAAAAAAAATTGAATATGTATGTGTGTGGAAAAATAGCACAAAGGTAGGTATTCGTTAAAAAATTGTACATGTATCATGTATGATGTATGTACTAATAAATAAATACACTATTTTAATTTCATGATGACATATTCTCCTTTAATTGATTAATTAATGTTGAGACACAGAGAGGGAGAGAGAAGGAAAAAGATGCCCTCGTCGCCAAGCTTCAGGTCACGTGACGCACATGCAAGAGAGCCTCAAGGGGCAGGGGCCTTTCAGTGAGGGTAGAGTGGACCCCACATGTGGGATCTGAGATCGATCTATATGCGTCTCTGAGTCGTAAAATAGAGTTGCAGAGAGATCTGATGAAGGAAAAGAATTAAAGAGAAAAAGAAAAAAAAAAATTCAAAGTACCGTCGAAAAGATTCCCGGAGTAACTCCTAAAGAAGAAGTACTTGCGGGTTTACTTTGTGGGGTCCACAACACCATATGGCATATGCATTGCAAAGGTTAGTTTAGTTCCATGCCACGTGCCAGAGTGCCGCCAAAAGAAGCAAAAGACGAAAATGGTGAGGGATAGCAATTAGCAATACAGCGATGTATTATATGATTGTTCGATTTTTGTAATTGATTTATCAATATAATTGACATTATATATACTTATCAAAAGTTGATATCAATAATGAATTTATTCCTCGTCTGGGGAAGTTATTTTAGTCATTTCATCTTATTTTTTAAATAAAAATAATAATTTAGAAATAGTTTATAAAAATAATATAAGAATAGTTTGATTTTACTAATTTTGAAGTGGTATAAATGGTTAAGATTTAAAGATATTGTATAGGAATTTGAAAAGTTGAAAAACATGGTTGAAAAAAAAAATGAAATGGTTTAAAGAATTAGGAAAGTTGAAAAAAATAAAAAATTAGAATGGAATAAAATGAGTAAAATAAATAGGCCAAACAAAGGGTTAGAAAAGATAATTAAGCCAAATGTATTTGAGGTAATTTTAGAAATGAAAGAAATGGGTATTCTTGAGTTTTTTTGGCTTAATTAAATATAATAATTGTCATTCTATTTTATTTTTATTCAATCTAACTAAAAACACCTTTAGTAGAACTTTACGCACACGCTTTTAAGGTATGTAGAGGACGTGTAAAATTTTTCAAAACAAACAATAAAAAAAAAGTATAATTTTGTCAAAGAAAATTTAATCCAATATCACCTTTAAATTCGAAGTTTACAATCTATATTTTTAGGTGAAGTTTACAATCACGTAATAATTGCAAGGCATGTTACTTTTTCTGTCATCAAAATATTACTTGGCCTCTTCTTTTACCCTTTTTGTCTTCATCATTTGTAAAGGGAAAAAAAAAAAGAATGTAATTAGGCCAAATTCATTATTAAAAAGTGGTACAGACTACGATATTTTTCTAAAAGTGGCATTTTTAAAAATAAATTGTCAAGAAATTGCATTTTACAAAATTTATTATTTTTTAAAATTCAAAAAAGTCAATTAATATATGGGTTAATAGCTCAACTGATCCCTGAATTTTTACTCGGGTGACAATTTGGTCCTTTTTTTTTAATTTATCATTTCGACTAATTAAGTGGTCAATTTTATTATTCAATCAAAACACATGGGTTTTTCTACAACTTTTTTAAAACAGAAAAAAACAGAAAAGGCTTTAATTAAAGAAAACTAATAAAAATAGTTATAGCAAAAAATATTTGAGTTTTGCTTTCGTATATATTTTGTACAAAATTAAAAAATAAAAATTGTACACACTAGTATCAATCCATACTCTTCACTTTTCGAAAACTCTCTCTCCTCTCTTTTGGTTTTTTTTTTTTTTTGGGCAATTTTTGTTAGGAAATTTGTATTGTTTTAACTAACAATTTTGTCTCAAAAAATGAGTTATCTAAATTATATCTCCGATCTCGCAATATACCATAGAAATGGTGTGTTCATGTCGTTTTTAAATTGGTTTTTTAGCGATGCCGTTTGGGTTAGTTAATTTGAATTAAATATCATTATAAATCACTTGACGTCAACATTGATTAATCCAAAATCTGGTGAGTGTGCCCTTAATTGTATAAATGGGCATATAAACTATAATTTATAGTTTCAAATTTCATGTCGCTTTTAAATTGGGATGTCGTTTTTTTAAGGCGGGATGTCGCTTTTCAGTTAGGCTGATAGATGCGAATTTAATATTATAAATTACTCTACTTATATTAATTAATTAAAGTGTTAAAGAATGAGAAATTGATTATACGCATGCACAGAAACAGTGTAATTTCTTGTTTCAGAATTTCATGTCGTTTCTCGATTGGGTTTATTGGATGTCGTTTTTCAGTTGGTTGATTGGCGTGAACTTGATGTTATATGTCATTCCAGTTCTGTATAATCAAATAACGTAAAGTGTGACATTAACCGTACACACGCATAGAAACGTTGTTGACAAGTTTTGATTTCATGTCGTTTTTCAATTTGTTTTTTTAGATGTCGTTTTCCAGTTGGCTTCATTGGCGTGAATTCAATACTATAAAATACTCCCATTCTATATTAAATCATCAAACAGCATGAGAGTGGCACTAGTTGTGTTCTTAGAAACTGTGTTTCTTACTTTTGAACTTCATGTCGTTTTCAATTGAATTTTTTGGGATGTCGTTTTTCGGTTGTTTTTCGGATGTCGTTTTTCGGTTGGGTTGATTTTCGTGAATTTAACCCTAAAATCACTCCACTTTTATAATAAATAATTAAGAAAAGAGTGCAAGAGATTGACATCCGTTTCTAGTTATACAATACATATGCATAGATTACTGTGAATTCTACTATTATAGTTTCAATTTCATGTCGTTTTTCGGTTCATTTTCTGGGATGTCGTTTTTCAGCTCGGTTGATTGACGTGAGTTTAAGTATCGTAAATCACTCCAGTTCTATATTTAATTACCCAGTCAAACAGTATAAGAGAGTGGCATCGATTATACGCGAGTATAGAAACCGTGATTTCTAGCTCCAGATTTTATGTCGTTTTTCAATTGGGTTTTGGGATGTCGTTTTCCAATTGTGGTCTTTTGGGTTGTCGTTTTCAGTTTGGTTGATTGACGTGAATTTAACAGTACAATTCCCTCGTCTTCTCTATGCATAGAAACTCAATTAGTATTCTACAAAAAGACTTTCGCAATATTATTCTATTCGATCTCATATTTATACATACGCAATTTTCCCAACAAGATGTCGTTTTCACCAAAACAAGAGAACTTCAAAAACGACGTGTCGTCTTGTCCTCTTTGTGTATGTCTCCCACCTCTGTCGAGTCCATTGGCAAAATAACTTAAAGAGATATTTAAATTATTAAAATAGATTTTCAAATATTTTTATTTGCAGAGTAACCTCTTTTTATTAAAAGAGTAATTAATGAATGTTGAAGAATTAATGAGGAGTCATTAATTCCTCAACTAACCTCTAACTCCCCCATCCCTCTTCCCCATTCTTCCCTTCCCCTTCCTCAACTAACTCGCGATTTGCTCAAAAAAAAAAAAACCCAAACTTCCCCGAGCTCGTCCCCCCACCAGCAAAAGAAGAGTAACGAGTCCTGTCGTGGCAAAGAAGAGTCCCCCCATCTTTAATCTCATTTAATGCGCAAAAGATAAAGTGAAATCTTAAATTTATTTTTTATTTTAATTGTGGGGACTCTTTTCCCCATTTGTTAAATCTTACATTGACTTCTGTGTGAGAAATAATTGAGTTTGAGAGGGAAACAATGAAGTTTTTTGAAGTCACCTGGTTTAGATCTGGGTTCATTACCGCGCGACCAAAAACAGGTGTTTATGGTCGCGCAATTTTATTTTTTTACCATCAAAATGGTCGCGCAGTTGTATTTTAGTGGTCGCTAGTAAAAATGGTCGCGCAGTTATATGTAATAGTCGCGCAGTATTGTATAATGGTCGCGCAGGTATAAATGGTCGCGCAGTTGTATTTAATTGGTCGCTAGTAAAAATGGCCGCGCAGTTATATTTAATAGTTGCGCAGTATTGTATATTGGTCACACACCATTTTTTATACACACCAACGAAAACTGAAAATTATTTTTGAAAAAATAGTGTGTGCGGCTCTGCAAGTTTGGTTTTGGGAAAATAGGGTGTGCACTACAACGAGGTTCATACTCAAATAATAATAGAAAAAGAAAACTGCATCCTAAAAAAAATAGGATCATAATAAAGATTGGTTAACATAAACCAAATTTGTATACTTTTAAAGGTATTTTTGAAACAACACAAATACAAATAAATGATTAAAAATATATATAAAAAACTATTTTTTATTTAGGGGGTGTGGAGAGCAGAAATGGGGGTGGCAATAGAAGCCCCTTTTTGTAATTGATTTATCAATAGAATTGACATTATAAATACTTATCAAACGTTGATATCAATAATGAATTTATCCCTCGTTTGGGGTAGCCATTTTGACAATTCTATCTTATTTTTTGAATAGAAAAAATAATTTAGAAATAGTTTATAAAAATAATATAAGAATGGTTTGACTTTGCTAATTTCGAGGTGGTATGAATAGTTGAGATTTAAAGATATTATATAGGAATTTGAAAAGTTGAAAAAAATAGTTGAAAAAAAAATAGAATGGTTTAAAGAATTAGGAAAGTTGAAAAAAATGAAAAATTAGAATAGAATAGAATGAGTAAAATGGATAGGCCAAACAAAAGGTTAGAAAAGATAATTTAAGCCAAATGTATTTGAGGTAATTTTAGAAATGAAAGAAATGGGTATTCTTGAGCTTTTTTGGCTTAATTAAATATAATAATTGTCATTCTATTTTATTTTTATTCAATCTAACTAAAAACACCTTTAGTAGAACTAGTCCTTACACACACGCTTTTAACGTATGTAGAGCACGTGTAAAATTTTTCAAAACAAACAATAAAAAAAAAAGTATAATTTTGTCAAAGAAAATTTAATCCAATATCACCTTTAAATTCAAAGTTTACAATCTATATTTTTAGGTGAAGTTTACAATCACGTAATAATTGCAAGGCATGTTACTTTTTCTGTCATCAAAATATTACTTGGCCTCTTCCTTTACCCCTTTTGTCTTCATCATTTGTAAATGAGAAAAAAAAAAAAAAAGAAGAAGAAGGTAATAAGGCCAAATTCATTATTAAAAAGTGGTACAGACTACGATCGTTTTTTAGAAGTGGCATTTTTTAAAATAAATTGTCAAGAAATTGCATTTTACAAAATTTATCATTTGTTAAAATTCAAAAAAGTGAATTAATATATGGGTTAATAGCTCAACTGATCTCTGAATTTTTACTCGGGTGACAATTTGGTCCCTTTTTTTTTAATTTATCATTTCGACTAATTAAATGGTCAATTTTATTATTCAATCAAAACACATGGGTTTTTCTACAACTTTTTTAAAACAGAAAAAAAAAAAAACAGAAAAGGCTCTAATTAAAGAAAACTAATAAAAATAGTTATAGCAAAAAAATATTTGAGTTTTGCTTTCGTATATATTTTGTAGAAAATTAAAAAATAAAAATTGTACACACTAGTATCAATCCATACTCTTCACTTTTCGAAAACTCTCTCTCCTCTCTTGTGGTTTTTTTTTTTTTTTGGGGGGCAATTTTTGTTAGGAAATTTGTATTGTTTAACTAACAATTTTGTCTCAAAAAATGAGTTATCTAAATTATATCTCCGATCTCTGCAATTGTTCTCGAAAAAACGAAAACAACTACAGGTATATATAAATACACACACACAAACACTAATGTTATGACGAATATTATATATCACTCCACTTTATTAATTGATCACAAAAGTGTAATATTGTGACACTGATTATAAATATACCATAGAAATGGTGTTTTCACGTCGTTTTTAAATTGGTTTTTCAGCGATGCCGTTTGGGTTAGTTAATTTGAATTAAATATCATTATAAATCACTTGACGTCAACATTGATTAATCCAAAATCTGGTGAGTGTGCCCTTAATTGTATAAATGGGCATATAAACTATAATTTCTAGTTTCAAATTTCATGTCGCTTTTAAATTGGGATGTCGTTTTTTTAAGGCGGGATGTCGCTTTTCAGTTAGGCTGATAGATGCGAATTTAATATTATAAATTACTCTACTTATATTAATTAATTAAAGTGTTTAAGAATGAGAAATTGATTATACGCATGCACAGAAACTGTGTAATTTCTTGTTTCAGAATTTCATGTCGTTTCTCGATTGGGTTTATTGGATGTCGTTTTTCAGTTGGTTGATTGGCGTGAACTTGATGTTATATGTCATTCCAGTTCTGTATAATCAAATAACGTGAAGTGTGACATTAACCGTACACACGCACAGAAACGTTGTTGACAAGTTTTGATTTCATGTCGTTTTTCAATTTGTTTTTTTAGATGTCGTTTTCCAGTTGGCTTCATTGGCGTGAATTCAATACTATAAAATACTCCCATTCTATATTAAATCATCAAACAGCATGAGAGTGGCACTAGTTGTGTTCATAGAAACTGTGTTTCTTACTTTTAAACTTCATGTCGTTTTCAATTGAATTTTTTGGGATGTCGTTTTTCGGTTGTTTTTCGGATGTCGTTTTTCGGTTGGGTTGATTTTCGTGAATTTAACCCTAAAATCACTCCACTTTTATAATAAATAATTAAGAAAAGAGTGGAAGAGATTGACATCCGTTTCTAGTTATACAATATAACAATACATATGCATAGATTACTGTGAATTCTACTATTATAGTTTTAATTTCATGTCGTTTTTTGGTTCATTTTCTGGGATGTCGTTTTTCGGCTCGGTTGATTGACGTGAGTTTAAGTATTGTAAATCACTCCAGTTCTATATTTAATTAACCAGTCAAACCTTATAAGAGAGTCACATCAATTATACGCAAGTATAGAAACCGTGATTTCTAGCTCCAGATTTTATGTCGTTTTTCAATTGGGTTTCGGGATGCGTTTTCCAATTGCGGTCTTTTGGGTTGTCGTTTTCAGTTTGGTTGATTGACGTGAATTTAACAGTACAATTCCCTCGTCTTCTCTACGCATCGAAACCCAATTGGTATCTATACAATACTTAAAAGAATCTAGGGGGCTTGGACGTTTCGTCCGAGCATGGACGAAACGTTTCGTCCCCCGTTTTTTTAGCGTTTTTTTCGGTCGAAACGCCGAAAAACGCGTTTTTTTAAGGGGGTAAAATGAAATTTTTTTTCAAAAATTGAGTCATTATATAATTTAATAAAATAATAGGGACTGAAATGAAATTAAATAGGACTAAAATGTAAAAAAAAGGGACTTTCGTGCAAAAAAAAAACAGCCCCGACGCGGGCCCGCGTGCGTGGGGCCCGCGTGTCAGGGGAGTCCCACTCCCTTCTCTGGCGCGTGGAAACCACGCGCCGGGCTTTTTTTTTTTTTTTTTTTTTTTTCTTCCAGTTTTTTTGCTTTTTTTCTCTTTTTTTTTTTTTTTTTTTTTTTTTTTTTTTTTTCAGTTTTTTGCTTTTTTTTTTATTCTTCTTCTTCTCTTTTTTTTTTTTCTTTTTTGTTTCTTTCTTTTATTCAATTATTTTTTCAAGCTTTCTTTTTTAATTTTATTCCCTCTTTTATTTTTATTTTAATCTTATATTATTTTTTTCATCTTTTTATCTCTCAAATTTTTTTTTATAATGACACAATATTTTTATTTTATTTTTATTATTATCTTGTTTAATAATTTTCTGATTTTGCCTTATAATTTAAAAAATTATTTTTTATTATATTTTTAAAATTTTTATAATATTTTTTCTTTAATTTTCATTTATTTTATAATTTAGTATTAAAAAAAAAAAAACTTACACGTGCGGAGCACGTGCTTAAAACTAGTTCTACAAAAAGACTTTCGCAATATTATTCTATTCGATCTCATATTTATACATATGCAATTTTCCCAACAAGATGTCGTTTTCACCAAAACAAGAGAACTTCAAAAACGACGTGTCGTATTGTCCTCTTTGTGTATCTCTCCCACCCTCTGTCGTCTTCTTTCTCGCGCTGTTCAACAGAGTTCAACGAAAGCACAGAAAAGGCTCTCACACTCGAAGAAGAGAGAGAGAGAGAGAGAGAGAGAGAGAGAGAGAGAGAGAGAGAATGGGAATCAATATTGGTGGTCAAGTAGAGAAAGTGAATGGAAAAGAACTCAGTTACAGCGAGTTCGCAAATCAATATATGGCCAAAAACCGGCCTGTTGTTCTCACAGGTCTCATGGACGATTGGAGAGCTTGCAGAGATTGGGTCACCGAGAATGGAAAACCTAATCTTCAGTTTTTCGCTGCCAATTTCGGACGATCGAAAGTCCAGGTACAGAATATAGATTGAATTTTACTACTATTTCGCTGTTCCGAGCTAAACCTAACAGTGAAACCCTAAAGCATGGATTGCAAAATGTAGTTTTTCAATTACTTACATCGCTATCGATTGCGGTATTTATTTATTTTTTTCTATAATTGCTTGCTTTGATTGTTTGCATGTATTTTAAGGACATGTATTTTTATTTTTTATTTTTGTTTATTGTTTCATTTGAAAAATGAAAGAGAGTACTAACAATCAGTGCTGTTTGATCATGTTTTGAATTCGAAAATTGGGTATATATTTAAATGGTCATTTACACTAATTAACAAAATGTCCAATATAGCGTTTGTCTCTAGCTAATTCAAGAAGTGAAATAAAAGTTGTGGCTTGTCTGTAAGTGTTTGACACTGCATTTAAAAATAGTTTAACAGTAAAAAATAAAAAATAAAAAAGAAAAAAAAAAGAGAAAAAAAAAGAGATAATTATAAACAACAAAAATGTTAATATTATGCTTATAATAGTCTTTTTAACCTCTGGTACAAGTTTTTAAGTTTTGCCAAAAAGAGCTTGCTTTCTAGAGAAATCACATTGCGAGGCTTTGGCAAGAGAACACTTATATGAAATTTTAGCTGAGAAGTCCTAGAAGCGGCTTCTGAACCCAGGAAAAAAATAAATAAATAAAAAACTTGAGAATTTCATGACTTTGTGTGTAATCTGAATTCCTTAAACAATAGCTTGCATAGTCGTCTGAAATTTGTACTGTGGTTGACGGTTTGTGACTTATAGGTTGCGGATTGTGGTTCCAGAGAATTAACAGATCAGAAGAGAGTAGAAATGTCTGTTTCTGAGTTCGTTGACAGGTGGCTTCAGGACTCAATGCAGCCTAGTAATGGTTCGGATGGGGTTGCGAGAGATAAGTCTGTACTGTATTTGAAGGACTGGCATTTTGTCAAGGTATGTGTTTGTATGTTTTCTATAAGTGTTCAAATCAGGTTTTTCGTTACTTTTTTGCACCTTGTAGCATTTACGAATTCTTGCACAAATAGTATTTGACCATCCCAAACTCATGGCAGTTTTGTCAACAGAGTAGTATAACAATTCAGCCAAGGAAGAAAAGAAGAGATTCTTAGTGGCAATCGTGACACATATTTTCCATTTAGAAGTATAACTTCTATATCTAAACGGAATGAAGTAGAAGAAATTTTTTTGTGTGACCTCTCTTGAGCTGTTTTGAAACTTCGGTCTGTCTTTCATTGCTTATATGGATGAGAGAGTTGAAGTTGAATTTAAAGGGATGAGAAAAGTAAACGAAACTGTTGTGAATTTGTTCCGGTAGCTAGATAATGGTCTTCCTCAACTTCTACTAATTAGTCGTACTTAGAAAGTACGAATTTACAGCTTTTTGTAAAGCTTCCTTCTATTGATTTACAGTACTTCAACATTCACTCTTTTCTTCATCCTCCATATTTGAGGCTTTAATTTTTCAACTATTTGGTCCCGTGATCCCATTTTACTTAGAAAAGGAAAAACACAGAAAGGGTATCGTGTTAGGATGATTTCTACGTAATGAGACTAAAAATTTGCTTATTTTCCTGTCTCATCTCACTTGTTTTCTTATAATTTTAATCTGAGCATAGGAGTACCCAGAATATACGGCATACACAACTCCAAAATTCTTTTGTGATGACTGGCTCAACCTGTATCTTGACAACTACCGTTTACATAATGATCCTAATGTTTACTCAGAGAATAATGAAGTAAGCTGCTCCGACTATCGTTTTGTTTACATGGGAGAGAAAGGTTTGTGCCAACATTCTTATCTCTCCTACTCTTTCCATAACTCTAACCTTCTGTTGGGTTAATATTTGATCAACTAGGAAGTACCTGATGTTTGTGCAGGATCGTGGACTCCTCTCCATGCCGATGTATTTAGGTCCTATAGTTGGTCCGCAAATGTGTGTGGGAAGAAACGCTGGCTTTTGCTGTCTCCTTCTCAAAAGCATCTTGTGTTCGACAGGTGTGATCACAGTTTCTTGCAGTATAAGTAGTTATATTCATGTTTATAGTGTCTAATTTTCTGCAGTTTATAAATGGAACACATATTTATATAACCTGTAATTTTGTTCGGCTACTTTGTACTTGTTTACAATCATTCGACATTCTGCTTAGGCCGGCTTTTGTTCCCTAGAAGTTGTGAGTTCTATTATTTCATCGAGGTATTCTCTTGATGGAGTATGTCCACAAATGCGTTTTTTCTCTTTGGTTTTTATTATATTTTCTTTTGTTTAACATCTCTCTGTGATCACCAGAAACATGAAAAGCTGCGTATATAACATCTTTGATGATGTTAATGAAACAAAATTTCCTGGTTTTAAGGAGGTAATCAACATATGCAATTCTGAAGCTTCTATAAGTTTGTTTTCTTAGTTTCTACTTTAGTCTTTTGCTGACTACTTGTGTATTCTTCTACTATGCAGGCTATCTGGTTGGAGTGCATTCAAGAACCAAACGAAATTATCTTTGTGCCTAGTGGATGGTATCATCAAGTTCATAATCTGGTAGTTTCCTTTTTCCTTCTTTTCCTTTGGGTACAACTACGCAAACTGTAGAAGTACTTACTGCATTGGCAATGGTTTTCCGTTCATTATTGAGCTTTGAAGGTATTGAAATAGAGTCTCATGTAGAGAAATTAACTGGACAAAAAAAATCAAAATCAAAATATTGGCACGTGTTTGGTACATAGATTTCAACTGGTTCCACTTGTGGCCTACATCAATTGTTGAAGAGGAACGTGAAAATATTTTTTTGTGGAAGGAGTGTTACAAAGTTACTAGCTCAAACTCACTTACTCGAAGCTCGAATACAAACATTGATCACTCTTTCCCAAAGAGACTGAAGTACATAACCGCTTTCTGTTTGTTTCGTGGGAAACTCAAAACTGGATGTTTGTGTTTTGGTAATTTTTTATATGAGCTTCAAGGTGGATAACATGGGATGATATATCTGATCAACATGTATTTCGAATGCTTCAGGAAGATACCATCTCTATAAACCACAATTGGTTCAATCACCATAACCTTCATCAGGTGGTAAGTGCGAATTACCAACATTACTTACTATCCAAGCCTTTTTTTTAATAAACTAAATGTTTCAAATTTTGTTTATAATTTTATTTTATGGAGCCAATATTTTACTGGCACTTGACATTTTTCTCATTGCCTCGCTACATATAGTGGGACCTACTCTTAAAGGACTACAAGGAGGCTGAGGAATACATAGAAGACATCAGGGATATTTGTGATGACTTTGAAGATCTATGTCAGCGTAACCTCGCTGCCAACACAGGTAAATTGCAAGCCTTCCAAGTATGAGGACTTGGGCTGTGCTGTTGTGACGTATTAAATCTATTATGACCACTCGAATAGATAAAAGAGAGAACAACAATGTTAAAACTTAGATAATACATTTTAGGGATGTTCTCATTGATTGAAATTCGACCTGGCCAAATTATTATTTGGAAAGCGTTGCAGGGCAAGAAACAAAGAATTGCTTTGAATAATCTTGTGTATTGATCACTTAATTTAGGTTTCTATATTTATGTGTCAACGGATGAGGCCAACTAATTGATATTTCATCGGATCTCCTGATTTCTCGTGACAGGCATGAATTTCAAGGACTTCTTTATTTTCTTGGCACGCATATGCTTATCCGATTTGGTCCGGATTTCCTATCTACTAATAGAAGATGTAAGCATCTTCTACAATTCATGCCCGATATCTGGTCATTTGCTTTTAAACCTCGGATCTATCCGAAGGGTTGCGAACAGAATGAAGTCTTTCAAAGACTTCAATTTCAATATTAGGGACACTCTAGATGACCCACGGTTCCGCAATCTGCGAACAGTTTCGGAACAAACATACGGTAAGATTTTCACTCGACAGCTTCTGGATCATCATTCAAATGGATCTCCAATGTGCGATTTCAGGGACCCGGATATTCTAAGAACTCTCAGCAGTTCCGAGGTCTCGACTCCTGAAGATCTTGAAAAATTTATCCACCATGTTATGTTTTCTAACATCCCGAAGCTTCCGGCTCTTGGTATGTTAGATTTTAAGTCACTGCATCTCTGAAACTACAAAACTGAAGAAAACAGTACTATGTGAGGTTTGTTACACGGAGAAGTTTGAAGATATGGTGATCAAACTCTGTTTTATGTATGTGTATGATAGGTTCTGGTCTCAAACTAGAGAATTTCCCTTGCCTCACGTCTTCCCCAAGGAAGCTGGTAAATACTAGACTAATAAAAGTAAATAAAAGACTAATAATAAAACTGCAGTAATCTATTCATAACTTGATTATGATAGGGTATTTATAGTAACCCTAATACCGAATAAGACTAGGACTCTCAGATAAACTTAATAATAAAAAAATAACTAATTCTGGAAATAAATAAATAAACTGAAAATAAATAAAACATAATTATCCTAATTCTTTGGCTTGCGCCTCACATAAGTCCTAAGGGGCGCATCAGTATATTAATATAAGTAAATTTCCTTTTATTTCATAGATAATATATTTTGGGTGAAGTAGGCAAATATTCAGAATTTATATAACAATAAAAATAAATACCAAAATTTTTTAAGTAATTGAGTTTCTAGTCAATTTGTGAATTGCTTGCACATGCTTTTGAGTTTTGATAACTAAGTAAACTACCATCACTTACCACTGTATAAGTAATTGAATTATTTGGGTACTTGGTTACATTTTTCAAAAGACTGGATAATAACTTATATTAAGTTTTAAAACTTGGGTATTCACTATAATTTCTCATTTATTTTTTATAGAAAGCCAGTTTACCAGCTTTTCACTGCTTTCGTATAGTTATTCATGAATCTCGCAACTTGTTTAGGCGACCTTCAGTGATAGAAAGCATAGAAAAATAGTAATCCAATTTTTTTTTTAATATTTGGTTTTGTGATGTTGTTGTGATATGTCCCAGAATCCATATGGGGTATTATGTTGGTCAACTTTAAAGAATTAAAGGACCAATTTTCTTTTGTCCAAATCTTGGAACAAGGCAGACACAAATGCAAAAATGACCAGCTTTTAGAAAAAAAAAAAAAAAAAAAACCCCTCTCTCTTTCTCTATCTTAATTTTAAACCAGTAAATGAAAAAGGAAAAAAAAAAAAAAAAAGGGCTCTTTATTGTGCTGCTTTTGCTTTTCTTGATTAGTCCCACAAAATGCAGGTTTTTTAGCTACTTGTACTCGGCATCTTTCATTGAACATCAATGAATGACCTGTTATGCAATAAGAAATTTTTTCTTCTTCTTGGAACAATATCACTGAATTTCACAAAATCTTGAATATTATTACACAAATACTAAATATTTGTTCTCTTGTCTGTATTTGTAAGACTGACTAACTTAAGGGACAAAAACAATTGGATTAAGAACCATGTACCTAACCTCTTTCTTATTAAATACGAAGGTTATAATATAATTTTTTAAGCACTTTTTAAGTCCACTTTGAAGAGCACAAACTTAGCTGGGCAATTCTGCCAAGTAATTAAACGAACTTTTGACTGTCTTTTAACAAGTATTTCTTAATAGTCACTGAGATTCTTGTTGCACATAGTTCTAGTTTTTGGAAGTTGGGTACAAGTGAGGGATATTAGTATAGTATTATTTGGAAGGTTCATTGGGTTAGATATGCAGATATTTTTAAAGGACAATTTGCTTCTTTGTTGCTTCCCACATGCAAAGCCTTAAACTATGGTTTGTTGCCAATAAAGTATATTATTTTTGCATTCTGCTTTTGGTTTCAAACCATGAGAGAATAAGCTTATGAAAGCAATTGGATTTTGAAATGGCAATAAATAACCGATGTAGGGTTTATGAATTAGTGGGGGAAGTTCAAGACAACAGTCTTCCAAGCCCCACCTTCTTTCCTGTCTGTGGCGAGTGTTTCTTAAAGTTTTTTTTTTCCCTCTTTTCCTTGAAAGAATTTCTTGCTTGGAAAGAACTTTAAAGCAAAAGAAAATATAGAAAAAAAAGAAAAAAAGAAAAGAGAAGACCACAACAATAACACAAACCAGTACTATTTTAACACTATATATGTACCCACAAATTTACAAAAGCCCAAGAGGTGGGATAATCAATAATAAAAGAAAAAAAAAGGGACACAATACATTATGATGGGACAAATATCAAAATCAACCAAACCATGTTAAGACCTAGAAAGAAAACTAAAACCCATAAAACCTTTGTTAAAAAAAAAAAAAATAGACAACAATTTTTCTATTCTATGCCAACTTTTTTTCCCCCCTCAAAATCATCATTATTACTATTATTTTTATAAATTTTTTTTTTAATCAATATTCATGGACACCTTACATTTCTCCCTGGTCCTCCATAGTAAAAATAAGTCCCCCAAACACCATTCCTTCCTTGCCTAATGTCATAGCAATTGGAGTGATCAGCCAAGAGGTGAAGATTTGTCAAAGGAAGCAAATTGTTGTCCCAATCAACCACTTGCAAGTTCCTGAAATAAGCGGCTTTGCCAAAGCCTTCCTCAGCAAAATGGCCACTTCCCATCTGTGTGGATGTGTGGTAACCTGAAGATCTTGTGTTCACAATCTCTCCTCCAAATTGAACCATACTTGCATGGCTTCTCAAGTGGCTGAACAAGAATGCTGGCCAATACCCCACTAGAAGCCCTGACCCAAACTCCAACCACCAATGTCCATGCTTTGGATCCTGATCGTATAATAAACCAAGACATTAGGGTTATATAGAGTACAAAAATACTGTTAAAAAAAAAAACTATCACTAATGTAGCAATGTTGTGTGATCAGAAGGAAAAAATTTTAGTTAGAATGATGTGAGAGTTAGTTTTTATTTTGATTGGAAAATAAATAATATAGGGTTATTTGATTAATGTGTTTGCTTTGATTGTAGTCGCTAACAAGTTATTCTGATGTAGTAGCATAATTCCTCGAATGTGGATTAATTAGACAAAAGATGTGTTGGGGATTGAAGACATAATGGCAAACATGATGATTAATTGATATATATATATTTTTTTTTCCACTCTTGGTGGGTAGGTCTTAATCTCATTGTCTTAATTATCTAGCTGTGGTTCCACGTACAGAAATTAATAGTAATAAAAAAAGAAGATAATTCAAGAGGAAAAACTTTGGAGAACTGTGTTTGTATGTACTATCTAGTGTAGACTAATCACCTATAGGCGGTTGAGAGTCCAACGACTAAAAGTGAAGAGTAATGCTACATTCACAAAAAATAATGTATAAAAGAAAAAAAAATCTATTTGCACTTTTTTATTCACTTAAATTATTAATTGTCTTTTTTTTTTCAATCTTTATAGAGAATCACTCTGATCAAATATCGTTTTATTGCTTTTGTTTAAAGAGGCTAAAATTTTAAGGATAGAAAAAAAAAATCTCAAAATTTTTACAACTACTTAAAATAAAAAATATTCCAAGTAAGGTAATATTTGGCCAACTTTTTTTCCTCTATTAGTAATGATGATGACATTTAATATTATACATAGGCATGGTATAATCTAGTAAGCTAAAATGTTGGATATATAGTGATGCCCATCATTACTTTTGTCCAAGGTTACCCATAAATTTTGAAAAGAAATACCATATTTCATATTTCATCTTGTCAATCTATTGAAAGATATTTATTCCAACTTTTGTTTTGGAATTCATTGTCTTTTGTTGTTGTTGTTTTCAATACTTAAAAGCTAAAAGCAAGAGCACTCACCTTCCAAACCATTAATCCAATATCAAATTGCCTTCCATTGTAAGAGGACCTTGGAGAAATTGCTGCCCCAATGGCAATCTTGTTATTTGTTTGTACAAATCCAGAGCATAATAAATTGTAGCATCCTGTGGCTTGATATGCATCTGTCTGCATAATTAAACAAAAAATAATTATAATTACTATTTAAATAGGAGATGGAAAAAAAAAAGTGGCTTTTGGGGGAAAAAAAGAAAGGAAAAAAGGTATAATTAAATAAACATACTGTCCAATAAGTGAAAAATCTAGGATAGTTGTCACCATATAACTCTGGGCTAACCTGAAAAAAAGCATGAATAGAAAAAAGCTCATTTGGCCATCACATAAACAAAAAGCTGAGTGAACTATAAGTTCTTGTTGGTCTGAAACAGCTGTTTCACATTACTGAAAAATTCTTCTTTCAGTCCTTTTTTTTTTTTTTTTTTTAAATTCTTATGAATTTCAATAAAAGAAAATTGAAAATACTTGCCTGCCAACCAGCTTCAATGGTGTTTAGATCATTGCCAAATGAGCCAGAAATAACCCAAATTTGTGACAAGCTAAATTCATATTGGTCAGTGACACGTGGCGCCCAGACATTGAGGCTGGCTTTGGCTCCATAGTATTGATCTCCATTTACAAATACAACTGCATGCTGTGAATAAAAACCCCCCAAAAATAAGAAAAAAGAAAAAAAGAAAAAAACACATGTTATATATACAATTATACACTAATATAAGATGTGACATGTGTAATCATATTGTCTCTCTTAAAAGGCCAAAATCGTTAGTTGTTTGAAATGAAATAAACTTTTGCAATTAGTGTCTCTTCATTGCCTACACTTTCTTTCTAATTCCCTCAGTAACAAATTGTTTGATTAGCCATGAAGGCAAACCTCAAAAGATTTAAAAAAAAAAAAAAAAAGCCCCAATTAATTACCATCATCTTTTAAGTTAGTCTTTTCGGTGGAGGTTGTAAGGAAAAAAAATTAGAAAAAAAAAAAAAACCAAAATAAAATTATGAAGCAAATAGTTATAACAAGAATAATTACAGTAGATATCAAGCTATGATCTTCAAAGGGGAGAAAAAAAAGGTTCATAAAAAAAATCCCAGTTTTCCATTTCATATGAAGATCACATGTGTATAGATTATAGAGTATAGTCATTTATGGTTTTATATATATAATACACCAATTACCTCATGACCAGAGCCAGAAGAGTCTCTTCTCACATGCCTTGTTGATCTTTTTCTACCAAACCTTGCAATGGAATTGGCTCTAAAAATGTCCTTCTCTGTGGTTCTTCTGATTGGAACAGTCCCTTCCGGACATGTCTCTCCAGACTCAGTCCATAACTGAACACTCTCTTCACCTCTCTCTCTACTCTCATTGTAATATTGCCCTTGAGGCCTCTCTGGTGGATCCTGCAAAAAAAAAATAATAATAATAAAAACCATATACTAAAATGTGACATAACATGATAACATAAAAACATGTGGTTATAGAATTTTAGTACTATAGTTCACAAATCATTACCAATGGCTTTTGCCCTCTAAGCTCCGGGTGATCAAAAGCCGGTTGAAGATGAGAGACCACGCAGTCAATCACATCACCATCAGGACTCTAAAAAAAAATACAAAAAAAAAAGCCTATTAATTAAAAAATAATAATAAGTGATGATCTTCGTATTGTAATTCAATACACGTGTAACATAATAATATGTGCCTGAATTGTCTTCACATAGGGCTTGTTGATCTTCCTGAGGTAATTCCTGGCCTTCCTGAGCTTGTGCAACGCCTGATCAGGCCTGAAAGAGGTCTGATTCCTCGGCCGCGAAAGGCGGTGATGCTCGGCGGAGACGGGGGCGGCAGAGAGGAGAGAAGAGAGGAGAAGGAAGGCAACAAGAAGCATGGGAGAGAATGAGAGTGGGTGGCTGGGGTTAGTAATAGTAGTGGCAGTGTTGGCTTTGGCCAGTTTTGAGGAAAGCCTAGTTTTTGGAGGGCTTGTGGTTGTCGTTTGTTTTTGGTCAGAGAGGAGAACAACAATGTTGTGTTGTTTGGTTTGTTTGGATTGGGATTCCTCTTGTCTTGTTGCTGTGATGTGTTTGTATTGAAATATTGTTGCATACAAAGTAGTGGTGTTGTTGTTGATACAATAATAATAAGGAGGCTCAATATTCCTCTGCTTTGTCCAGAGAGCTGAGCACTTGGTTTTGGTGAGACTCTTCATGTCCTTACAAAACGGAAGCAACCATTCCAAGCTAAAAAACAGAACACAAAAAATAATAATAATAATTTATAAAAAAAAGAAAAAAGAAATATAACCCACTTTCCCCCCAATTTTTTTATTATTTTCACTTCATTCTCATTTCCTCACCATTTCCAACATATAATAAACAAAGAGAGGAGGGGGAAAAAATATGGTTCTGAGTTCTTGGTATTCTGTTTCTGACAAACAATATATATATGAAAAAAAAAATTCAAGGTGTGTGTGTATATATATATATATATATATACATGTATTTAAAATGGACCTTGAGGAGTGGTGGGGTTTGTACTTCCCTAAGCTTTACTCATGTGGGGCTGTGGTATGGTCAAATGGTTTTTTTTTTTTTTTTACAAAAAAAAAAATTTAAATTTATTTACTAGAGAGAGAGAGAGAGAGAGGGGTAGGTTTTTCTGGTTTAAGAGAAGTAGTACTTCAAACAT
Source organism: Boehmeria nivea var. tenacissima (assembly GCA_018132145.1). Classification (NCBI taxonomy): domain Eukaryota; kingdom Viridiplantae; phylum Streptophyta; class Magnoliopsida; order Rosales; family Urticaceae; genus Boehmeria; species Boehmeria nivea. Next base: position 10,594,886 of record CM030882.1, read on the forward strand.
AGACTTAACAAAGGCCAACGGTACTGATTCTCATTCCCTCCTCTATTCTTTTTCTCTGATTTTCAAGAGAGAAGGAATAACACTTTCCATTCTTTAGTTTTTCTTTGTCGTTTTGCCACTTTTTGAATTGTTATATTACTTAGATTATCTTTTGTTTTGGTAATTAGGGAAAAAATAAAAAAGCTTCAAATGGGAAAATGAAAGTCTTTACTTTGGTTTTGTATTACCACAAAGATTTTCTTTTCCCTTTTTTTTTTTTCCCTTCATACTATAGTAAGTAGTACAATAATAGTTAAATGCGAAAGCTCATGCCTTATTGTCCAATAAGCCACTATTAGGCCACTTTCTTTCTTTTTTTTTTATAATTTTATTATCATCTTCATTATTGTAATTACCCTTTTCGACATTTCGTGTTCCTCTTTAAATATGGACGTGACATACTATCTATAACATGTTGATATGTCCAACTCTTATATTCTTTTTTAACATAAAAATAATACTAATACTAATAAAGCGTGTAAGTGTATAGAAGAGAAGTGATAAGAACATGTATAAAGATTGTATTTGATTGTCTAATTTAAACTACCTATCAGTCAATCACTATTAATCCAACTACATATTAGGTGTAATAAAGCAATCCATAATAACGAGCAATTATAATCCAAAATATACGACAACGTTCGAATTTGTGGAAAGCCTAATTCTTTTTTTTTTTCTTGTTAATATATATGTGTGTATATATATATATACACATATATTTATTTATTGAATGTGAAAATCAATATCATGATGTTGTTACCACTCAACACTAAGAAGTGGAGTCTACGTAGAACAAGACTAGACTTTGGGTAGGGCACAAGTAATGGCCTAAATGCTTAATTTCTATCGTGGGAAATTCCTTTTGACTATTTTGGTACTAAACCTTATTGGTAACCAAAAGGGTTTTTTTGCAATGATCTTTTGGTAGACCAAACATTTTATTTTTAAAGATAGATCACCATGTGTCTCCATTGTGAAATTTGAGTGTCCTCAATTGTTTGTGTATTGGATGGTCAATATGCAATATATATCCCCACCTCTTTGCAATCACCAAGAGAAAGTAAATGAAGGGTTTTTTTTATGTTTTTATTTTTAGAAATAAAAAATAATAAAACATGTATATCAAGTAGTTTTATCAAGTGGTAATTCATGGAATGGATGATAGAAACTTCTCATGATATTAATTCTTTTTCTTTGTTCATTAGACAAACACAACCTTTTCTTTTACCCTTTTCTTTTCTTCTCTCTCTTACAATTTCTCTTTTATACTAAACCATAACATGAAGGGTTTAGTATAGGGTTTACAATTTCTTCTCTCTCTTACAATATCATGGAATGGATGACAGAAACTTCTCATGATATTAATTCTATTGCTTTGTTCATTAGACAACCACGACCTTTTCTTTTCTTCTCTCTCTTTCAATTTCTCTTTTATACTAAACCCTAACATGAAGGGAATTTGGCTATGGCCTTGATTAATGAGAAAGGGTTAAAAGTTAGCTTTCAAAGTTTTACCCAAAAGAGTGGTCAATATTGGGCACCACATTTACTACATGCTCAAGGAAAATGATAGGCATGAATGTGTACTCATTGTATTGATTTTAGGGGGTCCTCTTGATGCGTTGACGTCATGGCAATCTGTATTTGATGTCAATGGTCAAGCAAAGTCAAGGACAAATTTTAAAAATAAAAAACAAACAATTTGCCGACAAAACCATACTAAGATAACTCTCTTAGCCAAAACCCTTGATAGTCTTGAAATCAAGAGTGAAGGACAAACCTTGATTCTTTGAGCTAATCTCCAAACTAGTACAATTATTGTCACTAATATTGGAAATTTTTGGTAGAGGATATATTATATGTACGAGCTTTCATTGTTGCTAAGATTTCATGCACTTGAACTCGATGATCACTTGTTAATTAAAAAAGATGCCAAAAAGCCAGAGAGATGACCGAGTATTACTATGTTAAGCTACGTTACTCTTTTATTATTAGGGGGGTATATAACAAATCTATTAATTTATAGTGCCATCATTGTCTACAAATTCCATAAGATTCATGAGGCACTTGGGAATTCAAGAAATTAGTTAGCAACATGCGCTCATACACACCAACCCCAAAGGATAACATTATGGCTGGTTTTGGTCATTCACTTGCTTGCAAGGGATTGTAGGAATTCAATGGCCTTTTTCTTTAAATAATGCAATAAAATATTAACAAAAAAAGGAATACATGACTCAAAAGAAGATACCTACCTAGTAGTAATCCCTCTAAAATTCCCTTGGACTCTACTCTCTAGTACAATATCTAGGGACTTAATATAAGGGCACATATAATGAGTTTTTGACAGCACAATGGGGTATGGGTCCTTAAAGGCTTTGTTCTCTTTTTAGGGGTTTGGGCTATTGTGCTTGCCACTTCCAAAGACCACACTTACCCTTTACTCATTATATATCATAACTCATGACTATTCTTTAATTTCCCTCTCTTCTTTTCACAAAAAGACCCACTAACACTTCCCAACCACCTTTCTGCAAGCAAATTGAAATTCCAAAAAAAAAAAAAAAGGAATATTGGTCCACAAGGATGCCACTCTCAATTTCAAAAACAACAGCCACAATTAAGATTGTTATAATAGGTTCTTTTGAGTGGAACAACGCTCACCCTTGTTTAAAAAAAAAAAAAAAATTGGTCTGAGTCTTGAGAGAATAGATTCCTTTATTATTCCAAACCCCACAATCTAAAAAGTATGCATTGAAAAATATACTCCTCTTTTTTTCTCTCTTTTCAATTTGTAAACTTAGCTTAGGTATATCATATGTATAGGATATTTGATTATCTTCTTAAAGTATGTGTTAAACCGGTTTTATATACTATTCACTATTAATCCAAATAAAAATAATCGTAACACAATTTTGCATGCCCAATGGTTTATTTGTGGAATAACAATTTGTATACACAAAATCTAGGTAATTACTTAGAGGTTTTGGTTAAAAAAAAAAAAAAAAAAAAAGAAGCTGTCACTGCCATGCCATGCTTTTTGATCAGGGAGCCAGCTTGCAAGAATTTATAACCAAAAATTAAAGAAATATGAAGAAGTGGGGCTAACAAAGGAAGGACAATTAAATATTTAGGTGTGCATGGTTATTTTGCTGCTATTGCAATCAAAATCTGATTGTTCTCTGTAACTCTCAAGCATGAATAAGCATTTATGTCTTTGTTCAGGCCAAAAAAAAAAAACATTTATGTCTTTGGTACCCTGAAGATACCCTAATCCCATAATGTTGAAAAAAATGACACATTGAATTCACATTTTGTGGTGTGAAATAAAGTTTCTTAATTAGACAATCAGGATAACATTGATTAGTACTAGTATCTTATTGAATACAAATCGAACAAGTAACTTGAATTAGTAAAATTTTCCCCTTCTCTTTAGTTAATTCTACTCCGAAATGTCACACGTAATTAATCTATGGAAATTACACTATATATCTCTTTTTATACTTCAAAGAAGGTTCTTAAAAAGGGGGAATTCTCTGTTTTTTTTTTTTTTACTGTGTGAAAAATCATTTTGGATCGTTAGATTTAACTTTTTATGTGTCTTACATCTTAAAAAAAAAAATTGACGATCAAGTTGTTTTCTTAAAAAAAAAAATTACTTTCAATTAAGATATTATAGTGAATACCCAATTTTCAAACTTAATTCAGGTAAATACCCAATGTTTTAAAAAATACAACCAAATACCCAAATGATGTAATTACTTACAAAGTGATGATTGGTGGTAACTAACTTGATTACCGAAAACATGTGCAAGTAATTAATAAATGAGCCAGTTAAGCAATTAGTCATTTTAAAGGTAAAGTTTAAAAGATCTAGCCATAGCTTCACGAAATTAAGTATTTAACCATAACATGTAACATTTTATGCGTGTAAAAAATGTAACATTAAATATAACGTTATATGTAACATAAAATGTAACACATGGAACATTACATGCAATGTTATACTTTTACACGTATATGTTATGGCTAAATCCTTAATTTTGACATTTTAGGGCTAAATCCTAAAAAGTTATCCAAAAATTTGGTTAAATGCCTAAAAAGTCCTTAATGAATTGGGTAATTACTCAATTACTTAAAAATTATAGATAATTACTTCTCTTATTTTATAATTTCTGAATATTTTTCTACTTGACATTTAGACATACCTAATTATTATTGTCATTTTTACTATTATTACAATGAAGTTTCTGACTGACTTATTTTCACAATTTAAGTGGATGAAATTGATGTTATGCCTCCTCCAATAGTCTGACAAAATGTATCTCAAGAAGTGCTTTTGGTTCTATTGATACTTGAAAACAATTTTGTCTTTTAACACTTGAAGGTATAAGTTAACATTTTTGGCAATTAAATTAGATATTTAATTAATAAAAAAATATTTGTTATTGTTAGAACTTAGAAGAAAGCAACAGAAATTGAACTTAACACCTCAACATTAGAGGTTGATGTAATTAACATTAATAACAGGCTAAGTCTACAATCTTGGTCCAGACTCTCTCTCTATTCTGTCCCATGCTTAAACCCAATCTCTTAGCCAAAAAAAAAAAAAAATTGCAGGCTAGGACAGATTTAGTGCCCTTTTAATTATCCAACTAATAAATCACCAAATCAGATTCAAGAGTGGTCACCACATTGATGTAGGTAAGGTAGGTCATAGGTGGGCAAATAGCAGGAGTGCATTGAGAGTGAAATTTGATCATATCTTCCTCTTCTGGATTGAGTTTTGAACATGAATAAATGTGAATTCTAGTTTTGGAAAAAGGGTGTTTTTTTTTTTTTTTTCCTTCTTCGCCTGCCTTATAATAGATGTTACCACAATAGATTGACCTAAAATTCTCTTCAACTTGGAGAGAACTTCTGGGACACATCACAAGCTTGAAAACGACAAGGAAAAATTATGGTACAAGCACGCCAAGAAGGAGGGCTATCTTTGCTTTAAAAGCGTGTATAAAACATTGTCTCCCAAATGAAAATATAGTTTCCTTTTTGGGGGAACAATAATAAATAATTTCATTGACGCCCCTGAGTTTCGTTAAGTTTCATTCAAATGTTTCCATTTTCATTTTTTTCTTTTGACTTTCTTAATCCTAAATATGTAACATGCTTAAATCTCAACAATTTAAATAGTTTTAAAATTTGAAAAGTCAACAAATATTTTAACATGCACATTTGAATGGTTTCTACAAACAAAGAGTAAAATACCACAAGTACCCTCTTAACTGAAGTTAATATCATCAATTGGCCAATTAAACAACAATTTTTGAATTGCGGATCAAACTAAAATTTTGTTTGAATTGTTGTTTAATTGGCACAATTTAAATTGAAAATCTATATTTAAGAGAGAAAATTTAAATTGAGAATTTTAAAAAATATTTTTGTTGTAGTAAGACTTTCTATATGTGAATTTAAGTTGAATCCAAAAGGTAATTTTCAAATAATAACTTTGACCTAAAACGAATTAAAACTGAAAAACAATATCTAAACTGCATTGCTAGACGACTCCTTCTATTAGTCATATAATGATAAAATAAAATATATTTTTTTACGAACCATGTGGATAGCAATCTCATATACAAAATTTTGAACATTTAGATTTGAGTTATTATTTTTATTGTTTGATAAAACCTTGAGTTTAAATTTGATAGGAGTTTGATTTAATATTTAAATTGAGATTGTAAGAAAGAATATTTATATTAGAAATTGAAAAATTACTTTTTACTATAGTACGAATATTATATGAACATAATTTTTTATATTTGAGTTAATTAAAACATTGGTATTGTAGTAAGAGTACATAATGTCAATATGTTGCGATTGAATTGCTATCCAAATGAGAAATGACCCATGCATTGAGACTCCTTGTAATTTATTTATTTATTTTTATTTTTTAAGAAATGAAATATCTCAAATAAAATAAGAGAAATGATTATTTGAAATTTAAAAAATATGGAAAAGAGACATTTTTTGTTGTTTATAATTTTTGGCAATTCTAAAGATATTTTTGTATGTTTAAAATAATAAGACGATCATGTGAATTTTTTACAACTGGGTTGCCAATGGCATTTTTAACAAAAATCAAAGGATAGTGATAGCATTAATTTCAATAAAAAGGTGTTAATGACATTCATGAGTATTATAATTTAGTACAACTCTCCCTCTTTGTCAAACAGAGAGAAAAATAATGCACATTTTTGGGCTATAAAGCCACTATATACCTTAGTGACTACTTAAAGGTTTAGAGATGGTGATAGGTCATCTAATTTTTATTTTTATTTAGATGTTGTGGAGACCATGTGATTTTCATCTGCAAGTTTGTAAGATACTATTTCTTTTTTTCACCATCTTTATGAAAGAAAGCTGAGAAAAATGTGGACTATAGTTTTTTTTTTTTTTTTTTTGGGTCTAAAAGCACCACACTAATGTGTCCTTCAAGCTAGAATGTAATTTTTAATTTTTTAGGCTGTCACATGGGGTATCAATATCAACTAGAATCAACCCATTGCCATAAAGTTTTACAAGTTTATTATTTTTTTTGTTTCCCTTTCTCTGTCTTTGTTTCTTTAGAGGTCAAAAAGGTTATTGGCAACATCTATCCGGAAAATGGATGATAAAGCGTAATCAAGTACTTAAGCTTCTTATCGTTTTAATTTGTCCTTAAAGATTTGATAAATCAAAAGATACAATAATGATGGTTAGAGAATGATGATTTTCTTTTAAACTTTTTCTAAACTCATCCGTTTAACACAATCAATTGCTTTGACATTTTTTACACTTAGCCTCTATTGACTAAAGGCATGCATTCAAGTTGTGTGGAAATTGAACTATTTTAATTTGCACACATATAAATCTGCAGCCTGCAGGGTTTTTTTTATTTTTTTTATTTTTACCATCCTTTTACAGTTTACTACTCAAGCTTTTACTATTTATCATCGAACATCAAAATATAAATCATAAAATTCAAGAAATACCCGAATTTCATCAAATAACACACTTCAGTATACACATTCTATTTAGGGAAAAGTGCTGAATAGTTTCTATGTTTTGTTTCGTACATGCGTTTTGGAGAATTTCAAAATTGTCTCTCTCTTTAGTAAAAACTCTAAAATATATGCCGTGCGATATTTTTCAGCACAAAATTTTGTACAAAAATATTAAAAATCACATAAATTCACTAATACCATCAAAAATTACAAAAAATGTCATATATATATATACACATTGAAAAGCTATAAAAGGGGTGAATATCACATAGTTACATGTAAATACATGACTAGTTTTTAATCAATGTGTGAACATGTATTCCAATTTTCTGTTGTTAAGTGAATTTATGAGATTTTTAACATTTTTCTATAAAATGTCATACTGAAAAGTATTACGGGATATGTAATTGAGAGTTTTTAAAAAAATTAAGAGATAGTTATGAAATTCTCAAAAAGTTAATTAGGGATGAATCTGAATTTTTGCAAAACATATGGATTATTTAGAGTTCTTTCCTTCTATCGCCTAACTTTTGTGAACATTTATTTCCCTATTTTGGTATTAATAGGACAGAACTATCTGTTGGTAGAAACTATTGATATTCTTGATTTACGGAAATATCAAGATATTAATCAATATCGGTGGTAATATCGACAAAATTATGAAATCATGATTTTCTTTTTAATGTTTAGATATAAAGTTCAATCAAATTTAAAATAGTTATAAATCATTCAAAATTCACTAATTAAACACGTGGCAAAAAATTCACTAATTAATTATATAAAGTTGATTCAAGGCATGTAACAAAAGAAATTGAATAACATAGTATAATATTATATGAAAATTAAAATACTAGCACCACAAAGAGGATATATGTGACTCAATTTTTTTTTTTTAATTTTATCTTGACTTAAAGCAATATCAGTGCCATGACATGGATATTTAGTAATATTGGTACTTCTGAAAATCACAAATGATATCTTAGTTTCGTACTTATATTTATTCCTTATGAATACTAAAAATTGTGCCATTCAATTTTAAATAATCTAGTCACCTAAAATAATTAAGATTTTAATGTTCTATTGATTATTTTTATTTATAATTTTAATTATTCATTAAAATATAGTTGGTGCATATATATTCTTGTATAAAATTTCAAGAAACGTTTGTCTTTTGAAAAATTTGATCTTTTTGATATTCCAAAATTTTCCTTATATTTCTCTTATACCTCTCGATATTTTGTATATATATATATAAATAAACCCATGCATTCACCGATATATCAATATTTACTGAAATTTCTCTAATATTTATTGAAATTTTGTCAATAAATTATACAGTAGTCGAAACCTCTCAAAAACTCGAAAATTAGATAAAATTTTGGTATTTCGACCGATACTTATTAAGCCCTTGTCTCTATTAGGCATTTTTGGATGGGAACAGAATCCAAAACTATCGATTCAGCAACTTTGATAAAGAGAAATCATTTTTAAGGGAATAGAATTGCATTCTCTAATCTTAATCTCTAATAATTCTATGTTCTAATTCTTAACCATATTACATAAATATCCTCCTTAATTAACGGTGAACGAGTTCATAAGCAAAGAATTTTCTTTCAATCCACCAGAAGCTGAAAGATTATAAATAGAAAAAGAACCAAAAAAAGGGAAAAAGAAAAGATGAAGAATCTTCACATTCTTCCACAATCTCTCTATGGCGCTTTATCCTCAACTTTAACAAAGGCAAAGGAACTAACTACATGAAGTTGATTGCTACTTTGAATAACTTTGGTAACCAATATATTCACTTTGAGATTCTAAATAAATAAAAAAACAATAATAAAACAACATTTATGAACTAAGTTCACACACTATTATTGTGTCACATTGTCTTGATTTCAATTTCAAACATGGCTTCCATTGCAAGGCAAAGCACTAGAGACGGCCAAAACCCGTCGCGCCACGGCATTGTCCGCCGCATGGTGAGCCTTCCCCGCAGCCTCTTCGGGGGATTATCGCGCGCGATGGGGCACGGCATAGACCTAATTGGAATAGGAACAAGAAGAACAACTCAAACTCTCCCGCCACCAACACCAAACTTCCCACTCCAAACAACCTCGTCGTCTCAACAGAGCGGCCAATTGGACTTCCTGGCCACCTTCGAGCAGGACCACGGGCCCACGCACCCGTCGTTCTACGCGTGCGGGCTCGCGGAGGCGCTGAAGGTGGCTCGGGAAGACGGGAAGTTCTTGTTCGTGTACATCCACTCGGCGGGGCACCCGTTTTCGCAGGCGTTTTGTAGGGACACGCTGTGCTGCGAGGTGGTGGTGCAGTATCTGGATGCCAACTTTGTGTGTTGGGGAGGGCTTGAGAGCAGAGGAGAGGGCTTCCAAATGGCTCAGATTCTGAGGCCTCAAAGCTTCCCTTTCTGTGCTGTTATTGCCCCTTCTAGTGGTGACAACATTCTAGTATTGCAACAGGTAATTAGTTAGTTAGTTAGTTAGTTAGTTAATTAGTTAGTGTTGGGGGATTTTTTTAGGGGATGAAAGTATTGCAATACGTAACTCAAGAGTTATGAAATTTCATTAACTTTTTTTGTTTTTTTGTCTAAACATTTAGTTAATTCGCAAGAGCTATGAAAATTCAGCTATTGCAACAGATATTAGTCAGTTAATTACCTCTTGCAACATATAAATGTATGTAGCTATTTAAGTGGTTTAACTTTCTCAATTCCAAAGTTAAATACTTAAAAATCTTAACTATGTAAATCACTTTAAAATTAAGCACATTTGTACCAAACAAGGAGTTAGTTGGATTTAAGAAAATTTCAGTAACTTTTTCTTTTCTTTGAAAACACAAAAGTAATGCAACATGAAAATTGAAAATAGTTAGTCAATTATAGTTGGATTTATGAAAATTAAGGTAAATAGTCGTTTTTCTCAAGGTGTGTATTTTTTTTTTTCATCCCTTGAATTTTTATTTTTTTATTTTTCAGTAAGATTTGTGTTTGTGGACTGCATAAAACAATTTCTAAAATTAGTGTAATAGATGGTGGACCAATATAGGATCTTATATTATATTGGTAATATTAAATTCAATTCAACGAATTAAGTCACCCTGCTAGGCAGAGGGTCCAGAAATAAGTACTGATCATATACTAGATCTGTAAAAAAAAATTGAATTTGTTACTGTATTCAAAACATGATAACATTTTCTGTGCAGCCAGTTTAATGAGGAAAATCTTAATGGGATTTCATGTCCTTTTTTTTCACAGTCCAGTTGTACACTACATGTGCGTTCTGGTCCTATGCCACAACCACAATTAACAATAGCTTTTACAATTCAGACAGATAATTATGATGTGATCTAACTTCAAAAAAGTCAAAAACAAAAAAAATAAAATAAAATGACGAATTTTAATAAAAAAATTTGGTGCGTTTTTTTTTTTTGAATGAGAAATTATTATGGGTCATTAAATTTAAAGGTAAATTCGATGATCTAAAATCTCGTAAAAAAAAAAAAGTTCCTTAAAAACTCGTAATTATTTTATTTTTATTTATCTATTTATGTGTATAGATTGAAGGACCAATATCGCCGGCGGAGTTGGTGGAGATTCTTCAAAGAACGGCGGAGGAGCAAGGTGTGGCTTTCGGGAGTTTAAGGGCCAAGGAGGCGGAGAAGATCCGAGCGGATCGTCGGTTGCGAGAGGAGCAAGACACAGCCTATCTTGCTGCCCTACAAATGGACAAGGTTTGGCATGTGTATTATATAATACAAGATGCATTTTAGGTTCTGGAAATTAGACTCCAAGTTGACCAATGAACAATTTTTCAATCTTAGGAAAAAGAAAGGCTTAAGAATTTGTCTCAACAAGAGAGTGGTCAGCGACCGGTACAAGCTCCAAACAGACTCAATTATGACAATTTCACTAATAATTCTACTAAGAAACAGTCTGGTAAAGTTATACAATCTTCCACCACAAGAGAGACTCAACAAAAAGAAAGTGTACACAAGGCTAAGGATCCTCAAGCTACCCAGGTACAATTCTCTTTTTTTTTTTCTTTTTTTTTCAGGAAGTAAATTTTTTTGTATACGCATAAATGAACAACATTTATGTCATTAGAAATTTTATGCCTATTTTAAAAAAATATTATTTATCATTATTGGTGATACAATCATCACACACGTGACAACATTATCATATCATTTACGAGACTTATATGTTATATAATATTATAATAAAATACACTATTCGGTCATTATAGTATCATCAACAGGATAAATAACAATGCTCTTTAAAAAGAATCTATAAATATTGCTTTTGATTCTTGTTCACTAGTATTCTTGTTCACTAGTAACTAGTGAATTCAAATTATTCTTTTACTTGAGTAAATCACTAGTATGTGGACATTCTCTTAAAAATAATAATTCCACCGTATAAATTTTGGTCACAATGCTTCAATAATTTATTCACTCCTCAACCTTGAGCTAATCACTGTAATACCATGTGTTTGTTGTATCAGATACTAATAAGATTTCCAAATGGGGACAGAAGAGAGCAGAGCTTTTCAAGCACAGAGAAAGTCCAGTCAATCTACAGGTTTATTGATTCATTGAACTTACCTAATGTTGGAAACTATAGATTGGTGTCAAGCTTCCCAAGAAGAGTATATGGGGTTGACCAAATAGGTCAAACTCTCAAGGACGCTGGTCTACATCCAAGAGCAAGCTTGTTCCTTGAAATTATGTGACGCGATTAAGAGTTTTATATAGATAAATCCCTGAAAAGTCTTTGAGTTGTAGCTAAATCTCATAAAAATCTCTCTTATTTCAGAAATTAAAAAATAATCCATGTGTTTGTTAAAAATATATATATATTAAAAAAAAAAACATGCATTCCTCTTGGTTTTTGTGTAAAAATCAGTATGAAAATTTTAAAAATATCAAAGCTGCCCTGTTTACTACGTTTATAATTCCTCGTACTTTTAATTTTATTCTACTAACAAAGAGGTTTGTCATAAACGCCAACCATGTTTGCTTCTAATTCTAGAACTCCTTTATTAATCCTTTCATTATATTAGACTATAAATAGATATATTTTATTATTATGTAGTTTCCCTTTATTTTATTAATTAGTTATTTACTTTATTCTCCTTGTATCAGTAGTATATATACTACTGTTTCTTCATTAATAATATACGAAACATATTTATCCTATATGGTATCAGAGCCTAGGGCTTTTTTTCACGATAACCTCCAGCCGCACGCCGGCATTGTTTCAGCCGCACGCCGGCCCAGTTTTTTCGCCATCCGCTGATCTCCCGCAAGCCGGACTTCTGCCCTCCGATCGTCCGCCAAGACCTGCGTGCGACGTTCTCTGGTTCGCCGCCGACCTGCGACCACCTCGCCGCACACTGCACACCGCCGCCGTCTGTCACCGCACACCGGCGACTGCCCGCTGCAACCCAAACTTTGCTCCTCATAGCAAACGCCCGTACTCTTGACGCCATGACCTCGCCTTCGGCTTCCACCGAGTCCGTCACCACAAATCCGCCCGTGATCACCACCACCGCCGACTCGCTTCCAGCGCTTGTCGCCTTCAATGTCAATTCCCAGGTGCCTCTCAAATTGACCTCCAAGAACTACGCCGCTTGGCGAATCCAATTCAACTCACTGTTGTTTGGATACAATCTCTATGGCTATGTTGACGGTTCCTTCCCGAGCCCACCAACCACTATTACTCCGGCGGACTCTACCACGCCGATTGCCAATCCCGCCTACCTTCATTGGTTTCGTCAGGATCAATTGATCCTCAACGCCATCGTTGGGTCACTCTCGGCCACGCTTGTTCCGTTTATTTCGGCATCGACAACTTCCAATGAAGCTTGGACTACGCTTCTCAAAGCTTATGCGACACCGACTCGTGGTCGTATTCAGCAATATCGTAGTCACTTGAATCATCCAAAGCTTGGCGATCGGACTATCACCGACTATATGCATGAAATCAAAGGTAACATTGATGCCCTCGCGTTAATGAATGTCATCGTTGATTTTGATGAATTATCTGTACGCATTCTGGACGGCTTGGATAGCCGCTACGAGGGCCTTGCTAATGCCATCCATGCCCGAGAGCAACCGATCACCTTTGATGAGTTACTTGAAAAGCTACTCAATCACGAGGCCAACCTGCGATCTGCGCCCCAACCGGCCGAACTGCCAGGTCCAGTTACTGCGATGGCGGCCCCGACTCGACCTCCTCCACGCAACCACAACCGTGGTGGTGCCCAACAGTCTCGGCCCCAATTCCGGCCTCCTGCGCCGCACTCCACCACTCCATGGCCGCCGGCATCCGTACCCGGGGCGGGTTGGTCACCGCGGCCTGCTTCACGTCCGCCAACTCCGGGTTCTCGTGGTGGTTACCTTGGAAAATGCCAAATCTGTCGGCAACAAGGACATTCTGCAACACAATGTTCTCTTTACGTACCTGCGCCTTGGCAACCCCGTGGTCCACCTCCGCCGCCGTACGCACCTCGTGCTCACACTGCCTCTTATCAGCCTCCTGCCTCACCATCTGCTGAATGGATTCTTGACTCCGGTGCCTCTCATCATGTGACAACGGACCTAGCGAACCTTTCGCTTCACTCTCCGTACACGGCCGCCGACAATGTGGTTATTGGTGATGGTTCGAGCTTGCCTATCACCCACACGGGTTCCTTATCCTTACCCACCTCTACTTTTCCCTTGCATTTAACTAATGTCCTGCATGTTCCCTCGATGAAGATGAACTTAATTTCTGTTTCTGCGCTGTGTGCTACGAACAATATTGATGTTGTCTTTTTTGATTCTTTTTTTCAGGTGCAGGATCGTCGCACGGGTACTATCATGATCCGGGGACTTCGTAGGAATCGTATCTACTATTGGCCGTCGTGTGCTCTTTCTTCTTTCCAGTTTCAAGCTCTTTCGTCCCGTCTGTCACCTCAGGATTCGTTAGCCACCTGGCACGGTCGTCTCGGTCATCCATCTCTAAAAGTTTTTCGTCAATTTCTTTCCGTACTTAGGGTGTCGTTCTCGTCTGAACAGTTTAAGAATTTTTCTTGTAATTCGTGCCACATTAATAAAAGTCAAAAATTACCATTTTTTCAATCAACTGTTATTTCTTCCTTTCCACTTGATGTTCTTTATTCTGATTTGTGGACCTCTCCTGTGACATCGTTTGATGGCTACAAATACTATGTAATCTTTGTCGATCACTTTACTAAATATGTGTGGCTATACCCTCTAAAGCGTAAATCTGATGTCTATGTCACCTTTGTTCACTACAAACGGCTAGTCGAAAACTATTTCTCCACTCATATAAAAACTCTATATACCGACAATGGTGGCGAGTATTTGGCATTACGTCCTTTTCTCGCTTCCACTGGTATTACTCACCTCACCACTCCTCCCAATACTCCAGAACACAATGGGTACTCTGAGCGCCGTCATCGACACATTGTTGAAACCGGTAACACACTTCTCCACCACGCGTCTCTCCCTCTTAGTTTCTGGCCGTTTGCGTACGCCACAGCTGTTTATCTCATCAACCGCATGCCAAAGAAAAATCTCCATATGCAATCCTCGTATCATATGCTTTTTCGTCGTCCCCCTAATCTCTCCAAACTTCGTGTCTTTGGTTGTCTATGTTATCCATGGCTTCGTCCATACAACAAACACAAACTCGAACCCAAGTCCGTTGCATGTGTCTTTCTTGGTTTTTCCAACTCTCAGAGTGCGTTTCTTTGTTATGACCTATCCTCTGGTCGACTGTATGTGTCTCGTCATGTCCGCTTTGTCGAGTCTGTCTTTCCTAACTCTCCTGTGTTGCCTACGCCCGCTTCGTCCAACTCTCCCGAGCACTCGACGGTTGATCTTACCCAATCATCCATACTTGGTCCCCGGCCTAGTCTCATGTGCGATTCTCCTGCACCGCTGCCTGTCACTTGCCACCAACATCCACAAACCCGACTGCCACCCCCTCTCCGTCCGCATCTGTTGACTCGTCCAACCCCCCAACCGGCCTCCCCAGACCCACCATCTCCCACTGTTCACGCCCAAGGTCTTCCCCTGCCTTCTCCGGCCGAACCCCCTCTCCAACCGATTACCACGAGTCGAAACCCACTAGCTCCCCTGCAACCTCACGTACCTCATTCCAACACCCACCCAATGCAAACTCGATCCAAAAACGCCATCACTAAGCCAAACCCGAAATTCTCATTGCTTAGCTCAGTATCTCCAGAAACTGACCCTACTGGTGTCATGCAGGCTCTCAAAGACCCGAAGTGGAAACAGGCCATGGTGGAAGAACACAATGCGTTAGTTCGGAATGATACATGGGATCTTGTTCCTCCGGACCCTGCGCAGAATTTGGTTGGTAACAAATGGGTCTTTCGTATCAAGCGAAAACCCGATGGCTCCGTTGAACGGTACAAAGCGCGGCTTGTTGCGAAGGGTTTTCACCAGAGACCGGGTGTTGACTTTCACGAGACGTTCAGCCCCGTTGTTAAACCCACTACGGTTCGTACGGTTCTCAGTTTTGCCTTACAGAGACATTGGGCTATACGCCAACTTGATGTTCACAATGCCTTTTTGAATGGCACACTGCAAGAGGAAGTGTTTATGGCTCAACCGCAAGGTATGCGTGATCCCAACTTCCCTGATCATGTTTGTCGCCTTCGCAAGGCAATTTATGGTCTCAAACAGGCTCCGCGCGCGTGGTATGATGCGCTACGATCCTTTTTAGTGGGTCTTGGCTTTGTCACATCCCGTGCAGACACGTCCCTATTCATTCTGCGCCAACGGGACTGTACGGTATATTTTCTGGTTTATGTGGATGACCTTATCATCACTGGTAATGATCCGATAGTTGTCTCCCGGATAATTAACCAACTTGATTCGACCTTTTCTACTAAAGACCTTGGGTTACTCTCCTTTTTCTGCGGCATTGAGGTCATTCCCACTTCCACTGGTCTTCTTCTTTCGCAACGTAAGTATGTGTTGGACTTACTTGCCAAGCACAATATGGTCTCCTCCAAACCCGTACCAACTCCGCTTGCTACTGATACTACTCTGTCAGCTCATGATGGCACACCGCCGGTTAATGCTACTCTTTATCGTCAAGTGGTAGGTGGTCTCCAGCATCTTCGCATGACGCGACCCGACATTGCATTCGCGGTCAATAAACTTTCTCAGTTTATGCATGCTCCAACTTCTACACATTGGGGGGCTGTAAAACGGTTATTACGATATCTCAATGGTACTCGAGATCTTGGCATTCATCTTAGTTCGTCTACCCCTATCAGTCTTCATGGGTACTCTGATGCAGATTGGGGTGGCAATCCAGACGACCGTACTTCTACCGGTGCTTATGTTATTTTCCTTGGTGCGAACCCAATCTCATGGAGTTCCACTAAGCAACGAACTGTGGCCCGATCCTCTACTGAAGCCGAATACCGTGCCATTGCTAGTGCAGCCGCTGAAATTGAATGGATTAAATCTCTACTTCACGAACTTGGCATTACGATACCGGCAACTCCTGTTATTTACTCAGACAACCTTGGAGCTACCTATCTCTGTGCAAATCCGGTTTTCCACTCTCGGATGAAGCACTTGGCAATCGATTATCATTTTGTTCGTGACTTGGTCCAATCTAACAAGTTACGTGTTGCTCATGTTTCGGGAGCTGATCAACTTGCCGATGCTCTGACAAAATCACTTCCGCGCTCGCGTCTTCTTCAACTGTGTTCCAAGATTGGTGTCTCCGCTGGATCACCAACTTGAGGGGGGATATTAGACTATAAATAGATATATTTTATTATTATGTAGTTTCCCTTTATTTTATTAATTAGTTATTTACTTTATTCTCCTTGTATCAGTAGTATATATACTACTGTTTCTTCATTAATAATATACGAAACATATTTATCCTATACATTATACCAAAACAATAAGGAATTACAAATGTGAGAAAAGAGATAATTTTAGCATTTTTAAAATTTTAGTATTGATTTTCGCACCAAACTCTAACAGGAGGGATTTTTTTTTTTTTTTTTGGGATTTAACTAAAATTCAGGAATTTGCCTTTTAATATATGCATTTTACGATAGGGCTAGTAGACAATTATGTGTAACACATGTATAATTAATAGATAAAAGCATCACTTTGTTATGTCAGATAGTCTTGACTATTGTTGATGCCATCAATGTAATTATAGCATATGAAATATTGAAATGGTATATAAACGTAATTAGATCAATAATCTAATAAAAACAAAAAATAATTAAGAGTTAAGTCAAGGAAAAGCAATTATCGACTTCATAATCAAGTTGACGATTTCTTTTTATGATAAAAAATACCAATTTATAAATATATGTATTGCAATAACATGTACGTTTAATATATTTTATAAACTAATTGAAATAATCAACTGTTATCACTCACAAATTATACGAGAGCACACACTGACTCATAAGACTTTTAAGTCATGAAATTAAATTTTATGTTTGTAAATACAATCTAACATTAATATACTAACATTTTATACCAGAAAAAGAATATAATGAAAGACAACATTAAAAACTATCTTTAGTTATAGCAAATAAAGAGAAAAGTTTTGAATTTCTTATATAGATATGAGATCTCTTCTTCCTTTAACTTTCTAACTGATGTGGAACATTTTGCCTTTATTTTATTTGACCAAATCTCAAAACTTGACTTTTGATACTTATCCATCAATCTAGATTATGTTCCTAAAACATTAGTTAAATTTGGTATTGACATAAATTGGGTAAAGTATGACTCTTCATCTTCTCAAGATTTACCAACTAAAATGTGCGTAGACTATGAAAAAATATATAATAGAAATGCTAATATCAGACGGACGCGTCTTATGATAGTACTCTCATCACATATGATATGCTGATAAAATCTAACATCTTGGGATGATTTTCGGAAACTATGCTTCCCATAACTTACGCTTTTCCTTCACCAAATTGTGTTATTTGTGGGCTTTTCTTGGAAGAAAAGAAAACGAAAAGGATGCAATATATATATATATATAAAATATATATATATATATATATATTATGTTCTTGTCTTGTCTCTTTATCGATTCCCTAAATGGAGTCGCTCACTAAAGGGAATTGAATTCCATTCAAAGCCTACAATGAAATATAAAAAATAAAAAAAATAAAAGTGAAAAACTTAATCCTTGAAAGTGTTGGAAGTAGCTTAGGTATTACTCCAAAGATTTCCTCACCAAGAAGTGGGCAGAATGGAATAACTTTAAGAAATTGACCAATTATATGTAAGTGAATTTAATGTATCTGCATTAATATGTCTCTTCCTATGTGCAAATTAAGGTACATTAGCCCAAAAAGAAAAAAAGTAAAGAGAATACAACAAAGCCTTGTTTGATAAATTATAGTAAGATTTTTGTCCTAAAGTGTGCTTTGTCTTAAATTTCATCCCCATATTGTAATTTGTAACTCGTCATAATTGGTATAGCTGTAATTACTTTACCAACTTTTTTTATTTTTTAGTGATTGGTACAAATTCTCTTATCTTTAGCTCGCTTTAGTTCAAAGCATAAGCAGACTTTGTTGCCCATTTCTTACCTGAGAAGCCAAGACTAAAAAAGGAAAATCAGATTTGAGATAGAAAGTTGACATGATTGGCAAGAATATCTTATTGACCAAATTTGCCTTGATCTCTATTTGAGTTCTAATAGTGACCCTTAATTTATGTTCCAAAAGCTAGTCCCAGAGTGATGTGAAGAAATAGTGCATGATAGTCATAGTAATATATAATAATAGTTGGAATGTCTAATTAATAATAGTTTCATCCGTTGTTTAAAATCATAAAAACTTATTTTTCCTAGTATAATCATATCATATACTTTGGCTTTTATGAAAATTAGAGGAATGCGTTTAAATTTTTTTTATCACATTTTCTTTTTAATTTTCAGCTTATCATCTATGTAGAGTTTAAAAGGAGAAAAAGTGATATACAATGTGAAAATAAATTTTTGAGCGACAAAATCACGTCCCCAAAATTTTGGAGAAAGCCACCAAGACCAAACTTTTTACTTATTATGCCCCTATTATTAATTACTTAGTACATTCTTTTCAATAATGATTTTCGATTTTTAGAAGAATGATATCATTCTTTTGGGGATCAATTATGATGAATAAATTTGAATGATGAGTTAAATAATCTATTTACTTAATAATTTCATTTCAAAAAAGAGTAGTATCAGTCAAAACTAATTGATTGCAAATTGGCTATTTAAAAAAAAAAGAAAGAAATAATGTGAAGAATTCTGTCAACTAATGTTACATTTATAATGTGAAAATATAAATAAAAATTAGAAATATAATACAAAAGAGTAGAAATTAATAACAAGTTAATAATGTACAAAACTATTTTTCAAAAGTCCCTTTTTCTCTAAATGGCTGCCTTGGAGTTGCTACCGATTGGGCTCCGATCATCAAACAGATTGGCCCATTTATCCCCCAATTCTAAAGTGGGCCTACCCACAAAATACGGGGGATTTTGAAAAAAAAGGGAGAATTTCAAAATAAAGTCATTCGTCATTTAATAATCAATACCCCATGTGGTGTATTTCTTTCATTTTCACTCCATATTTATAGTATAAATTAAAAATGCAACACACATGGGGTATAGATTATCATTGTGTCAAGAATGTGGTATTCCTCAAAATTCTCCATTGAAAAATGCCCATTTTTGGCACAATAACAATCTATACCCCCATGTGTTGCACTTTTAATGTAGAGTTTTTTAGGCATTTAACTAATCTTTTGGGTAATTTTTAGGATTTAGCTCTAAAATATTGAAATTAAAGATTTAGCCATAATATGTAAAAATGTTACATGTTAGGGCTAAATCCTTAATTTCGTGAAACTATGGCTAAATCTTTCAAACTTTACCTTCAAAATGATTAATTACTTAACTGACCATTTAATTTATACTCCAAAATTACACTAGGTAGAAATAAAGGAAGCAGACCACTTTATTTTTCAATTCTCCCTATTCCCTCTCTTCTTCTTCTATTCTCACAAGTCGAAGGCCCACTTATCAGCCCAGCTAATAATGGAGAAAGTTTGATCCAATATTACCTTCAAAAGGAAAATTCTACAATTCACGTCACTAATTGATCAATTCCAAATTATGTAACATTTTCTTATAGTTAATTGGTATTTCATCATTGTTCGTATCTTCTTTATTTTGTATACAAAAGAAGTAATTTGGTCACATTTAATATTACTGTCATATTTTCCTTCTAGTACCCATTTTCAAAACACCTTGTCTGTAGTGGTATTTTTCAAAATTTACAAGAGAAATTTTTATTAACTGCAACCTTTTAAACTCAAGTTCAAAAACCCGTGCTACTAAATAGAACAATTATAAATTATGTCATTTTTCTGATAAGTTACCATTTTGCTATTCCTCTTATTTTCAATCAAGAGGCATTGGTTTTGAGTAGAAAATGGAAGTTTCAGCGCCGTGATGTTTTTTTTTTTTTTTGGGTGTTTTGTTGGTTTTGTTTTGTTTTAGGGTACTAAGTGCAACGTTTGAAAATTCGTGGGGTCAATACGAAAAAAAAATATTCTTAAAAAGAGATAACAGAATCTCCCAATTCCCATTTGTGTCCCCGTTTCACTTTCCTCCAGTCCTCCTCTTCTCTCTCCGCATCCAGGTGCCACGTGGCGACGTTTTCACGCCCTCTTACAAACTCGCCAACGCAAACGCTCGAGAAGCCAAAACGCCACCGTTTCGCTTCGTCGTCCTCGTCAATGCCAAAACACTGTCGCGACTGGTAAAGCTTCGTTCGTGGTTGTTTCTCCGTCAATGGCGATTCGATTGTGTAATCCAATTCGCTTCCCTCTATTCCCTTCCATTTCGTGCCAAAACGCCAATAGACTCAGCAGGTTTTCGGTCCGAAGCAGCTTGGCCAACGGCAACGATTCTCGCAGGGTATTTTTTTTTTCCTTTTTTCGCTCGCTCTGTTTGGTTGCCGAGAAAACTGAAAAGAGAGTTTTTTTTTTTTTTTTTTTTGCAGTTAGTTTTGGAGGTGAAAGAGAAGCTTGAGAGAGATTATCAGAACCTTCCAGTTGGAAGAAATGGAAGAGACGATGAAGACATGATCTTGTGGTTCCTCAGAGACCGGAAATTTTCCGTACAAGAAGCTATAGCCAAGTTGACTAAAGCCATTGTATCCTCATTTGAATATTCATTTTAGTATACAAAATGAATGAATAAATATTTGTATCTCAAGGTTGTTCCGTGACTTGATGATAGAAATGGCGTCAAGAATTTAGAGTGTGTGAATTGAGTGAAGAGTCAGTGCAGAGCGTAGCCGAGACTGGTAAAGCTTATGTGCATGATTGTCTTGATGTCAATGGCAGACCAGTCCTCGTAGTTGTGGCATCCAAGCATTTTCCGGGAGTAAGTTTATCGAGTTGATTACGGGGTTTGTTAGCGCTATCGGCTCGATTCGAGCCTGCTCAACCAATCAAGATTTGTTGTTCTCAAATTGGTGTTTTCGTTGTTGTGCCCGTAAAGATGAATATGCCACATAGTCTAATTTTGAAGAGAGAGAGTGTTTAAAAACTGAAATGTAGCTAAAACAAATTATGTGGCGCGGTCTTATTATGGGCACAGGAACGGGAACATCAATTTAAGGACAATAGATCTAGGTCCCCGCTCAAGTGGGACACAAAGAACCGCTCAGGTGGGACACAAAGACGGCTATTTCTTTTGGGTCCCACTTATACGAGGTTGCTTTTGCGTGAATGTTGAGTTGGGCTAGACTGGAACTGATGAGCGTTGCTTGTTTTTAATCTTTTTGGCTGAAAATAAGAACCATTTTGCAGTTATATATTACTCTTTTGTGGTGTTGTATGACATTAAGGTTATGAGGAAACATCTTTTTGTGGAAATTGTAAGAAAAATTGTTCGGTTCTATCCTCGTACACATTTTTTAACCATTTTTGTTTACTGGTCCCACTGTGGTTAAGGATTTTGATTGGAGCTAGATAACCATGTGCTGCAGGTTTATGATCGAATCGAGGACGAGAAGCTATGTGTGTTTTTGATCGAAAAGGCACTGAGCAAGCTACCAGAAGGCAGAGAAGAAATACTTGGCTTAGTTGATCTCCGGGGCTATAGCACCAAGAATGCGGACCTAAATTTCTTGACGTTTTTGGTAACTTGACCTTGTTCGTTGCTTGTGTTTGTTTCAGCAGTTAAAATGCGACTTGGAAGCTCGAAGAGATTGAGCATTCCGTTTTTAGGAGATTATATTCTTGTCTGAGTTGGATCTTTAGTAGAAAAACAAGAAGGGTTTAGTTGCATTTATTGAAAGGATTATGCAATCAGGTTTTAGCGTCCGCTGGTTCTTTTGTAGAAAGACGGCTACAGATTTAGTTGCATTATTGAAAAGGATTATGCAATTATTTTTTACTCGATCATTTTCTTGCCTGCTGGTTCTTTGGTATTGCAATTCAGTGTTCATATGCACGTGTGTGCATTTGTACGTTTGTAATGAGAATGCTGATTTCTTGATATGGTTGACATATAGCTTTTTACACTCTTAAATTCATCCACTCATACAAATTAATCCCATGGTGTATTGATTCTTGGCTGCTTGCAGTTTGATGTATTCTACTGCTATTACCCTAAGCGATTGAGTCAAGTCCTGTTTGTCGATGCACCGTTCGTGTTCAAGCCAATCTGGCAGCTCGTCAAGCCCTTGTTGAAATCCTACGCTTCTTTGGTATGTAGCTTTATGTTTTCAATAATCCATTTACTATGTGTTTGAGCAAACTAATAATGCTTTCAAAAACATGATTTCCATTAGGAAGTACACAGTTATAGATCAGTTAGTAAAGTTACTTGATATAAGCCATGATCTGGCCTGCCTCTTTGAATCTATTGTGTTCGAAGCTTGTCGGTTTCATATCAGGTTGAGAGACAAAATCTTGATGGGAAACATGGAAGGGCATAAAACCAGCTTACATAGTTTTTATAGTTTAGTCTGTTTGTTTCTACTTTTCACACCTTTTTTTGAAGCTGATGTTTGTTTTTGTAGGTGAGATTTTGCTCGGCGGAGACTGTGCGAAACGAGTATTTTACGGAAGATACTTTGCCGCCGAACTTTAGAGCATGAGTAGTTCTCAAAGTTATCGGCTTTGAACTAACTGCAAAACCGCTTGTTTGTTGATTCATCTTCACTGTAAAGACCAAAAAGAGACTTCAAAAGGTTGTTAAACTCTTAATTCATGGTAAAGGCATTTTTTAGGAGGACAAAAACTCCTCTTCATAGACATGTGAATCATTGTAATGTGTGAGTGTGTATGTGTGTGTGTTTTTCTCACTCCAACGCTCAGATTGAAGTTTGCCAGTTGCAGAGGAAATGCACAGCCAAAGAGATTCACAATTTTCCAAATAAAAACGAAACCTTTTAACAACTCTTTAATCTTATAGCCAAAGTACAGGCAGTGTTTTGCAAATGAAAAAGGATAATCTGCTTGCAACATAATATTTCGTTTGATTTATATTATAAAAAAGACAGAAAAAAAGTAGAAGTAGTAACACTAATTGGCATCAAGGCCCTGAACTTGTTTGCAAGTTGTTTCTTGAACTTTTTGTTTTTGACAATTTGCAAATTGGTCAAATTTGATAACAAACCTCAAATATTTTTAGAATGATTTGCACCGATGGCCATGAATTTGCCGGGTTTTGGAAAGTTGTCCCCAAAACTTTAGTTTATTTTCTGCAATTAGCACTTTACATTCCGTCCAATTATAATAAAAGCTATAGTTCATTATCAATTCAGACAAATTTTAAAAAATTTATAAGTTTAAGATGAAACCTATCAAATAAAAAAGTTCAATGAGCGATTTTTCAAACCACGGCAAGTTCATAGGCCACTAGTGCCAATTACTCAAATGGTAATTTTACTTTTACAACATTGTGACTAATAAATTCAGCATTTATCTTTGAGTTATATAATTTAATTGAGTAGAAAATAATGTATGAAATGGTCCAATTTTAATCTTTCAAGAATTAACGTGATAAATAATTATCCAGTGGTTGAAAGATATAGTTATATTAGGCATTGAGCTTGCGCCTTTTTTGTGAAAGAACTTTAGCAATTAGCAGTTTGTTGAAAGAAAGATATAGTTAAACTACATAAAATTTTGTAGACCAATTCATGAAGAGGAATGAAGACTTAAATGAGATTTGAAATATAGAAGAAAAATATAAATTCATTCTCAAAAGTAGAAAAATATATTTGTCGCACTTCACTAATTTCCAAACCTTAATTTTCCTCTCAAGTGTCAACACATAAGAAGTTTAGAATATAAATGTCAATCTATGAAAATGTCTCTAGTTTGGGGATTAATTATGCAAATTTGCTTATTTTATTATTATTATTTTTTTAAGTCTCCTTTATCAAACGCAGAGCTCTTCCTCTTGGGTAATCAACAAGTTTTTGGTTCCTCAACAGTGAAAGAAACGAAGAAGATATGAAGAATTCTCGGAGGTCTTCTTCGATGGCGGTGATTGGGATGTTGTTGTGCGTTTTGGGCATTCTGTGGAACTGCGAGGCGATCGAGATCGAGACGCCGGAGTTCAAAGTGATTCACTCTGAATCGGAGTTGGAGATCAGACTCTACTCTCAATCTTCGTGGATGTCTGCTTCAATTCCACATTTCTCCTTCGCCAAAGCCACCCGAATCGGTTATCACAGGTTATTCTAATTACTAATTGATAACAATTTCAATTCCTATTGCTACTTGACCTTTGCTCGTTGGCCTTAAATATATATATATATAATATATATATAATTTGGAAATGGATCACAATTATGAGTTTTTGTGTTGTTATTGAAGTGGAAAAGGATATTAGAAGGCCCACCAAAAAATTGCCCATTTTGAATGATCAACAGATAAAGCTTGTAATTTTAAAAATTAGGTGAATGAAACCTATTTGTTTGATGAATTTCAAGTTCTTGGAGTGAACTAAGCGCAGAAATTTTATTCAGAATGCCCATATGAAAATTTCCATTTTAACTGATCAATACATATAGTTAAGACCCTTTTTTCTTTTCCTTTCTATTATTTATATGGTTAATGTCTTGACTTGAATATGCGGTTTCAAGTTCTTGGAGCAATACACAATGAATTGTAGCTCAAGATTCTAGTCTTTTCCCAACTTTTCTTGCATATGTGAGCTTTCAAGTTCTTGAGCCTGTAAAAAATGGAAGTGAAACTGAAGAGTTCAATAATTTCAAGTTCTTTGCAATCTATTTTTTAGATTACCTAGTGAAGTTAGTGTTTAATGAATAACATACGTGTTGCTCGGATAATGATCATACAGGTTGTTCCAGTACATCCAAGGTGCCAACCTAAACTTCTCTCGTATCCCGATGACGATTCCCGTCTTGACAGGCATAGTACCGAAAGCTAGTTTGCGTCACCCGTCAGCCAACTTTGTCAGATTCTACTTGCCGGTGAAGTTCCAAGCAGACCCACCCACGCCGCTTCCCGAGCTGAAATTGAAGCCCTATCCGTGGGGCAGCCACTGCGTTGCTGTAAGGAAGTTTTCGGGGTTCGCAAGGGACTGGAACATCGGGAAAGAGGCAGAGAAGCTTGCCGCCGGCTTGAGCATGTCCCAGTGGGCTAACTGCACGTCTTTGGAAAGTGGCTATGCATATTATGTTGCACAGTACAGTTCTCCATTCAAGTTCACCGAGCGTTTGAACGAAGTTTGGATCGATGTCGATGGACCTGGATTCGAGGGCTGCAAATCAAGTGGAATAGCTATGTATTAAAGTTCTAACAAAATGGTTGGTTCAAGTTTGAATTCAACCCTGTAAATATATGCAAACATGGATTGCTTTGATTTCCCTCTGTATATATATATATAACTAAATGTATGCCTAAGAAAATCCCTCTGAACTTCCAGTGGGAATATGTAATGTGCTACTTTGTAAGTTGTTTTGGTTATCCTTTAAATTTGTATGTTGTTTTCTTTCTTGTACGCCGAGTTGATGGTATTAATAAGGAGAAAAAACCCTTGTCAAGAAAAGAAAAAAGAATTGTACAGACATCGTTACAAGGCCGGATCAAAGGGTTTATTTATATATTTATTTATTTATTTTCATCTGAACTATGAGCGGTCCTAGGACGACTTACGTACGTGCAAGCAGTTAAGAGAATAATTTTGGTATCTCAAGAGACTATGATGGATTTCTTTTCATGCACCCCTTGATTTCGCTCTTTTGTGTAACACTGATGCTGAATTGCAAGAAACTGTAACCGCCGATGAAGTACGGCCTGTTGGCAGGTTGCGATAGCTATTTTCTCGGTTCTAAGCTTGTTTCTAGGTCATCCTCCGAGCTTTAAATCCGTGACGACGACCGATCTAGTACCTAATCTGAATATCGAGGGTTTGCAAATGCCATTGCCGAACTTACGTGTTAAAGACTCTTTGTTCTGGACTCTTTGTTCTTGAGCGTGTACTGCTTCATTACTTGATTTCGAGTTTTACCTTTAGAAGAACAAAATATGGACCTAATGGCTTCCCTCTCTTATATTTCGTCTCTCCGTTCCAACTTCACCGACGGATGCTTTACTGCCTGATAAGCTAACGGCGGTGACAAGATAAATCTAAATTATTAGTTATTTTTAAAATTAGATGTTCTACTGGCCTTTGTAGATTAATATAGTCTTGCTATTGCAATTCCATATTCCGAGCTCATTGCATAGAACATTTTACAAAACTACTACTTCATGGAAACTCTTGATCCCAACTATAAAACTTTTCAAACAGAGAAATTTTAGTAGGGATAAATACTAGCTTTGAGAACTTCTTCAAACAGAAAAACCTCCAAAGCAGAACAAACGCCAAACATAAATATATTCAAGACAGAGAACAACTTTACAAGAATGAAGTTGATAATGAAATAAATAAATAAAAACCCCTTCATAAGGCATGAGTGGTTGGCCTTGGTTGTCTTTAGATACTTTAATCCTACACAGAAGCTCTTTCATGGTATGTCTTGAAGTTTGAATTGCTTTTTCCATCTACAAACAAAGTGAAGCTTAGCAGATTAATATGTAATTACAAATGAAAGAGCACCATGAATGGAAAGCAATAAATTGATGCTCAAAAAGAGGCCATTAGCCTATTACTCGGTAACATGAAAATTTCTATCAGACACAACCGAGATGGATATCACATCTTAGGTCGCGATTTTCTCTATTGAACTTAACTGAGTCAGACAACACTCTCTAATAAAAGGTGAGCCCTAAGTGGGACGAACCCCGCCTATAGAGTCCATTGTTAATGGGAGAATAGTTTCAATGACACATCTCGGGTCGCGAATAACACGATTTGCATAGCATCATAACCTTCTAAGAGCTTTCATTTACTGATATTATAACTTCTCAGAAAATTCTAATTACAAGAAGTTAATAATGACATCACAATCATATGAGTATGATAACTTCAAAAGTGAAGTTGAAATTTCCAAACAAGTTTTAACATAATTCATTGCTTAGAATCCTGGACATTTAGTTATAAAGACTGGAATAAAATAAAACCCGTATGATAGTTATGCTTTAAACTCTTTTTTCCTTAGTATACAAATCAATAAAAACCTGACACTAAGAAACAAAGAATGGATTTGTAACAATATAGAGAATGTGAACTTCTTATATGTGAAACATAAAAATTAGAAGACTAGACATACCAATTAGCTCGGTAGCAATGTTGCCCGCGAATCCGTTTGCGAAAGGAACGGGACAACGGAGAAGAGGAAAGCTAATAATATCACGCCAAGCACAATCAAGAACATCTTCTAAGTTCCGACATGTGAACTCATGATCATCTTTTCCATGAGAACTGTTCTTATTATTGTCCTGGCTAAAATTGATTACCATGAACTTTATGCCTAGCTTTGCCGAATTCGCAGCAACATAAACAATGTCCTTATACGGGTGAAAGGACAAAGCTTTGAACAAGACGCTATCAGCGTTGAACTTGTCATAGATCTTCGCAATTCGCCGTCTCAGCGACCATTGATAAGTACTAGTGTGATAATCATTGGCAAGCTCTAGTACCCAAACGGACAGAACCAAGTCTTCCTCATTGAAAGCCATGAAGTTAATCTGCCCATTGCACAGGCCAATGCAGGCCGATTCGGGGCAATAATTCAATGCGTCGAGGCACGGGAGAGGAATTGCCACAGCCTGGTCTTCCCGAGCCACCTCTCCATCAACCACAAACCTCAGCAGATGCCCGGACTTGGACAGCCTGTACATCGCCCCTCGGAGGAACGCAGATTGCTCAGCCCACTCGGCCACCCCTACACTGTACTCGAGCCAGTACTCCAGCGCCTTCCAGCCCTTGCTCTCCGAGCTGTACACACTCAAACGCGACGCCCCACCAAGCCCGTCATCATGGCACAGCACGACCCTAAAGAAGCAAGACTCCGACGGGTCATAAGCAAGCGAAGCGTAGGCGTGGAAGGACGGGGCAGTAATCAGGTTGCTTGCGGGACAAGAAACGCTCACCCACCGGAGGGTGAAGAGGTCAAGAACACTGTAGGCTTGATCAGGCTCCTGGCTGTCCTCATTGGAAAACAGAAGCAGCCCATTGCAGCAATCTAGGTAGTCTCCGGGGCCGGGGACGGGCAGAGTGTTGTCCTCCGAGGTCAACGTCGACGCAGAAGCAATCGCGGGATCATCGCAGAGCCAATGATTGAACCCGTTGAGAGTGCGGACGGTGAGTCCGGCGTAGGAGAGGGTTGAGGTGGATTTGGGGAAGCAGTATTTTGTGATCAAGCGAAACCATGACTTGGAAACCACGGCAACTGTGCCGGCGAAATTCACCGGAATCCGGCGAAAAATGTTGATCTTCACGTCCTCAGGCAATCCATCGAAGATGTTGTGGCCAAACTGCTTCTGCTTCTGCTTCTGCTTCTGCTTCTCCCACTCCATAGGAACGCGATGAAACCCCAAAATCTTTTATGATTCAGTTGGTTTTTTGGTGGCAAAAAGGGATTCGTTTTTTTTTTTTTTTTGGCTCCCAGGGGAATAATCACTGTATTCTCTAGGCAAAATTTCAATTTCGTCAATAATTTTTTTTTTTAAATTTTTAATTAAATATCGTTTAGTCTGTTTGGGGTTTCATATGCGTACCTTTGCTCTATTTTGGTGCAGGATTGTGTAGTTTTTATTTTTCAAAACTCCATATATATCCTTCGAAGACAAGTGGTTAAGAGTGATTAAAGAAAGTTATATATTACAGGTTTTGAAGGGTATTTGTGAAATTTTGAAGGAAAAAAATCCATACGTAATTGTTTAATGGGTGAGTTGCAAAAATAGGCCAAAATTAAATGTTTATTTTAAATGATAGTTTGTGTTTCAAAAAATTAAAAAAATAGTCATGTTACGAATTGTATAACAGAAAAGTGTCATACAAAATATAACAGATTTATAAATATTTGTAAGATATTATTTAATACTTCAAAAAATAATTAGTAAAACTTGAATTGTTACAAAATATGTTACAAATATTTACAGATGTGTCATATTTTGTGTGACACTTTTCTGTTATATAATTCGTAACATAGCTATTTTTTTTAATTTTTTGAAACATGGGCTGGATTTTAAAAACGAAATTTTTTTTGACTATTTCCTACGATTTCCCTTGTTTAATATATGAAATTATGTACAAAAAAATCCATATGAAGGGCATATATTCGAAACTTTCTGAAAATAGAGATTTTTTTTTTAGAATTTTGCCTTTGTTTAATACATAATTATTTAAAAAATCTAGATATTTTTAAGGATTTAGCCAAATTTTAGACTAATTTTTTAGGGATTAGCCATAGTTTTAGAAATTTAAGAAGTTCGCCATTTTTATTTTATTTTTTATTTTATCTCAAACGATGAAAATTTTGGTAATAGTAGGTTTGGTTTCTTTTTTTTTAATTGAATGAGCTAAATTTTTGGATATTTTTTTTTATTGATTTTGGCGGTTTTTTAAAGTAATTATCATAGATACTTATGTCCATTAAATATTTAATTGCGATTTCCTTAATTTTGTCATTTTATGGCTAAATCCTTCAAACTTGACCTTTAAAATTACTAATTTCTTAATTGACCCAAAACTCTAATCAAAGTTTTACCCCCTTTTTTTTTTTTCTTTTTTCGAAAGACAAAATTAAGTCGAAGTATCAACTATTATTGAAATCCAAAGTAATTAATGGAAGAGATCTGTTTAAAAAGAGATTATTCTAAGAAAGATCTAAATAAATGTATGATTTCATAGTTTTTGTCTTATAACTTATAAGGTGTGCTCTTTTAATGTAAAAAATAGCTATTAGCCAATTACTTAGAAGAGACTCAATAATATAAAACTCTATATGGGATTCAATTGAGTCGGACAACAGCCTATAATATAAGAGGAGAAAAGTTTCAATAAAGTCACAATCTTAGGCCACAATTTTCTCTATCAAATTCAAGTTCAACTAAGCCACGCAACACTCTATAGTATGATTACGAAGTGAGTCTCGCATGAGATAAGACCTTATAATTGTTAAGAGGAGAAACTTTCAATGACACTCTCAAGTCGCAAATTGCAATTGGTTTGGCATCATAACCTAATTTTACCAAGTAAAAGAGTTTTAATTTACTAAGATTATAACTATTTAGCAAATTATAATGAGAAATGCTAAATGACCAAAAATTTTGACCAGAAAAACTCGATTAAAATGTCGTGTCAATTTGTTATTGAATAGAATAAAAATAAGTGCATATTCTATTACTAATAAGTGTATGCCTCATTTGACCATTTTTTCTGACCAAAATTTCTGACTCAATTCTAGTTAGAATAAGACACAATCACATAATAGGTTTAATCACTAAAAAAGTGAACTTGTAATTTCCAAATTAACACAAAGCATTGCTTCAAATCCTGGACATTTACAAGAAGTTTTACTTGTCCATTTCGTTTGTTCATTATTTCCTTTCTTATAATGAATAGCACCACATTCAGGTGAAAAAGCAATGAGAATAAACAAACACTACGTTGACGATATCAAATGACAAAAATATAAATTACTATGAATTTTATTTCAAAAATTATATTTATGATATCATTCGCAACCAATGGTACAAATACTGCTTTTTTTTTTTTAGTCACATTCTGCGATCTTGAGTGTAAAATTTGAGCTTAAATACTGAACAAATCGGTGTTTTACATAAGACTAATGATGTATATGAATTACTTCAATGACGCTGAAGTAAAAGAATTAGTTAGGTCTTTGACTTGGATAAATGTACGAACGCGGATATGCTCGGGGAGCATTCTTGCCTAGCATGGGTAGCTTGACTTGAAAACGGTAAACAATTGCAAGAAGACAAACGAGTATCAAAAACACAAAAAGAGGAGATGATATGAACTTCACATACGAGGTTACAGTGCTGATTCGAGAAGTGGGCGGAGCTAACCATAGATATTCGCCTTCGACAAGGGCAGCTCCTAATGTCCAAGACACGTCTGCAGGACCAAACAGTATCTCTCTGTCCCCGAGAGACAAAGTGGACTCGATGAGCGATGCCATGTAAGGCACTCGAAAACAATAATGAGCAGTGTGAATTTGGTTTTTGGCAACACTGCTTTTATCCGCCCAGGTTCTTGAGCAGAGGCGCCGGCCTTCCTCCCAAATCCTCGTCAAGTTAGATTTCGAACTCAAGTTCAACATGTCGTAGACAGCAAAGAATCCAGAAAGTGCGTGGAACTGGGTGGCTGGGCGAGAAAAAGTTGTCAAATTGAGTAGACCACTGCCTGCACAAGAACATCATATTGTAATTTGATAAGGATAAGATAGGAAAATTTGTCCCCAAACACTGAACCAAATATGTAGAGAGCTCAAGGAACAGACACAGAAATGGTGACACTCTCCTTCAATCAACGGACTGCACACAGTTCATTGTGTTTAGATAGAAAAGGAGACAATTACATGAGAACATCGCAGTAACTCAATTGCTGCCTGTCAAACAATGGTTTTTTAATGCAGAAACTATGAAACCTTGAAGTGTATGAATCGATATTTTAAAGATAATTCGGGGCATTACTACCTCTGTCTGATTCAGGTGTTGGCCGTACACAATCTAAGTTGCTTGAATTCATAGCAGCACTTCTTGCAAGAATTTTGCATTGCTCCCAATTTGGTACTCCTATCAGTAGGAAAGATGGATAATCGTCATGTCCTCGAGCGAAATTTCGCCCAAAACAACCATAGCAGGTATAGTTTTGCACAAAATCGGGGCCAAAGCAAGGATGTCTTAGCTCTAATATGTGACCGCTACTTTCTCTGAACGCTTCTGTGTGACTGAGCAAAACAACTGTCCTATCGAAAGCTTCATTCAAGCCAAAGGCTGGCAATGAGTAAGCTAAAATCCGATGCTCAGTGAACCCGAATTTCGACCTCACCAGGTGAGTGACGTCCTTCACATCATCCACTTCCATTACAACCTGCAGTGACGAACCCCCCAAGTCAAGAAGCCCCAACGTGGGCGACATCGAACGTTTCCTAAACATCCCCAATTTGTAATTCAGAGCAACCCAACCGTAATAAGCCTCTTCTTTCCCACTCAACACTCTTATCCAACTCCTACGGTACAAAAACGAGCATTCCTTCACAACCGCCTCAACGTCCTCTAAAACCCGTGCTTTGTCCTCCTTCTCCAACCTTCTTAGACCAGCTGTAGCCAGAACAAAGATGGGACTGCCACTATGTCTCTCCAATGGTACAATGCGTTCCGCCCAAGCAATCAACGGCTCCAAAGAATCTCTCACTCCCGACGAATTCCCAACAAACTTATCCAACCCGGGCTCGGTCTGCAAGCAGTGATACTTGCAAGAGCTCTTTGAAAAAGAACTCTCTGTCGAATTATCGGGATACAAATGCAACAAAATGGGCAATGCCCTTTTCCTTTCACCGCTCAACGCCCACTCATACACATTCACTCGCGTCCCAGTGCTTCCACAATCCACAACCACAGTGAAAAAAGAACCCTTAAACACTTTATCACTACCTTCACTTGATCTAAATATGAAATACAAACCAACCCAAAATAAAAACAACACTACTAAAATAACACCACCTATTTTAATTGCCCTTTTATATTTATTCAATCCAATGATTGAAAGCTTCAGCTTTGAAGGCGATTTGGGATCCATAACTCAAAAAATCAACATCAAAACGTCCCAATTCATTGAAAAACAACTAAATCCTTCTTTGCTCTAAGATAAGTATTCTATTCAAACGGTTCAAAGCTAAAAGCATTGGCTCCAAGTAACGCGTAGATCTTTTGGAATGGGTCACATCGAAATAACACAGCATGAAATTTGACATTCGAAGCGATAAATAAAAGGAAAAAGCTTACTTGGGTCGACTAATGAACGAGTTCTAGAAGAGAAAAAGCCATGGCGTGACTCTCGGCGAAGCGAGAGAGATCATCGACAGTGAAAAGAACAAAGAACGCACTTGTGAGCTTTGGGAAAAAAAATGGAAATGAAAATGAAATAATAATAATAATAATAAGCTCTTTTTCTTTTTTTTTTTTTTTTGCAGCGGTGGCCCCTGTTTTTTTACCCTCCTATGCAATCAGGTACCTTACCTTTTTTTTTTACAATTACCTCCTTAACTTTCAATTTCTTTCCATTTTGATGCAATTTCGTTAACTTCTGACAATTTTAGACGGAAATTCACATGTGACTCTCACATGAGGTCATTTTCGAGGGGCATTCATGGTCTTTTGATTAAAAAAGTAAAAGTCCAACAAAAACAAAAGAAAAAATAAGGAAAACTCTTTTCCTCTCTCATCTCTCATTCTCTGTTGTTGATTTCTCTTTCTCGGATGAAAGGGCGACCGGTCGGGTTCTGTGATGGGCGGTTCGAGGTAGAGCATCATGGTGGGTTCAAGGTTTGGCATAGGACAACGGCGCGGGGGTCGAGGTTAGAGCATGAAGGTCGAGGATGGCAGCACGGATGGGTTTCTTTGGGTTTAGTCGCCGTGGGGAGGGAGGGTTCATCGCTCCTCGTCGGATGCCACTGTGGCTAAACACCTAATTTTGTGAAACTATGACTAAGTCCTAAAAAATTACCCAAAAATTTGGTTAAATGCCTAAAAAACTCAAATAAAATAAAATAAAATAAAAGAGTAAGGAACCTGATTGCAGAGGAGGGTAAAGGATAGAACCTAATAATAATTAGCATTATTTAGTCCTTTTAAACTTGGGTGTTTTCAGTATAAGATTTTTAAGGATTTGCTAACTTTTTGACTAATTTTTTAAGGATTAGCTATAGTTTATGCAATATTTATTTTTAATTAAATGCTCAAAAACTAATCAATTATGCTCAACTTCAATGTCAAATTTAGCACTAATTATATTAATGTCCTTCGATGTTGTGCTATTCTCACAAGTTGCACCGTAACGTTTCAAACTGTCATTCTTACCCACTGAAGTTTTAAAAACTTATATGTATGTCCTGTCTGTCACAATCCGTAAAAAAATTAACTGAATTAATACGTAATAATAATCTGTTGGCACCTGCACAATTTTTTAAAGATCAAACGTCTTAAATTGAGAAAATTATACTAATTCATTTCATAGTTATTTTTACAAATACCAGCTTATGTTATTTTCTTTTCTCAAAATACACCCGATCATTTAAAACTTTGTACTCATACTCCCTTATTTCATCTATCTAATTTCATCTATTTTTAAAAAAAAATTAAAGCGAAAAACATGAACCTATAATGTTTTTAAATATCAAGGAGTACGAGTGCCGATTTTGAAACATTAACTTACAAAGATAGTATAACATCAGAGGACATTTTATATAGATTACCCTATATATAAACTTTTACATCAAATATAACATTACATTGAATAATACTTTTTAGATCAAAATATCAAAATCTGATATTAACACACAAATTTGATATTGTATTATCCACAAATTCACCTAACGTATGATTGTTTGAGAATAAAGTGTGTTGACATATTACAGCACATTCATTCAACCATATATACATATATTCAATTTATTTAAATAGTTTTTATGTTTTGCAATAATTTTTTATTGACTACTACAACTTAATAATTTAGTTGAAATTTATCATTAGTTTGCTTCACGACATTAATCCATAAAACTCAAAATCAAAGACTACCTCCCAAAAAAAAAAAAGGGTCAAAGAATGTTTAAGGAAAAAAAAAAAGGTTAGTTAGATAAATAGTCATTTTGAATGGTGTGTTTTAAAAAAATAGTCATAGTTTAAAAAAAATTTAAAAACTAGCTATAACACATTGTAAGAAATTTCTAACAATAACAAAATTACACATAAAATGTGCTGTAAGAAATTTCTGACAATTAAGGGCTAGTTTTTAAATTTTTTGAAACTGTGATTATGTTTTAAAATCATTTTGTAAACAGTGGCTATTTTCTTAAAATTCCAAAAAAAAAACTAAACTAATATATAATCCAGCGCAGCTCATTATTTCCACGTGCATGCCTGAATGGAATTTAATAACCTAAGTTTCAAAAAAGAAAAAAATAAATTCAGTTAAGTAAATAGTCATTTTTTATATGTATTTTTAAAAAATTACCACATTTTCAAAAAATTTAAAAACTAGCCATAACACATGTAAGAAATTTTTTACAATAACAAAATTTCACATAAAAATTAATGTAAAAAAATTTATAACACGTGTAATAAATTTTTAAAATGACTAATTTTTAAATTTTTTGAAATTGTGACTATTTTTTAAAATTATTTTCTAAAAAATGGCTATTTTCTTACGATTCCCAAAAAAATATTCACAACTTTCGTTTTTGGATGACTGTTTATTTTTAAGTATTAAATAATTTATAACATATAATTAGTAGATAATATAACAGCTAAAGTAATAAAAGGCTGTGAGATAAAAATCATAATTTTCTTAACGACTCAAAGTCATAAAAGGAAAATATCTATAATTACTTTACACTGCTTAACTATAGAAGAAAATATTTCCGTTTTGGAATAAAAAAGAAGTAAAAAGTTGTAGTAATACACACTATCACAATGTAATAAATAAAATTTACGGTTTAGAATTATATATTATAATAGTAGATACACTACCACGCTTTAAAAAAAAAAAAAATCACAAATTGACTTGGGTTACATATGAAAATATTTTATACTTCTATACTCTCATATTAACTATTCCATTTAATATAATCCAATTCATATTTTAATGTTTACCCGACTTTTAATCAACTCATATTGGTATTCACGCTTATAAAAACTAGGGGTGCATAGCGGGCGGGCGGGCGGGTGCCGATCTTCGAAGCATCATTTCCGACGTCGGGCGGGTGACGGAATTTCCCTATCGATTTTCGACCGATGGCATAGCGGACGGGTGGCGGGCGGAATTTTCCTTAGAAAAAAAAAAAGAAATATGGATATTTTTCTAAACTAATAAGTTCAAATTTTTAAATACGAAAAACAATTTCCAAGATGGAAAATTTTTCTTTTTTTTTTTCTAACATAAAAGGGTTTATCTATACAAATGCATATGATATTGTGCTATTATTGCAAATTGTATCTTAATTTTTTAAAACTGACATCCTTGCCTCCTAATATTTTAAAAACTTAAGTATACCTCCTCCGTCATAATTTGTAAAAAAAAAAAATTAACGAAACCAATAACATAATGATAATCAGGTGACACTTGTATAACTTTAAAAAGATGAAATGTCTTAAAATCTCGAAAATTATAATAACTTGTTTTATAATTATTTTAACAAACACTCTCTTATGTTGTATTATTTTCTCAATTGCTCCCCGATTTTTTAAAACTTTGTGTTCATAGCATCTGATTTCGTCAATTTTTTTTACGAATTGAAACATAAAAGGTGAACTTGTAATATTTTCAAACATCGAGAACACATGTGTTAATTTTAAAAGATCAAAATACAACCCGTAAAAATAATACAACATCATAGAGCATTTGTATACACAATCTAAAATAAAACATCAAAAAATGTCTTTTGCTCTAAAAATACAGGTTAATATATTATTTAAAAAAAAAAGGAAAATCCTAAATACGAGTGCATTAGAGGGCAATTCGTACAGCCTCGAACTCCTCCACTTCTGTCTCTCTCTTCTTTTTTTTTTTTTTTTTTCCTTCCGATCTGAAAATCTCACTCTCTCTCTCTCTCTCCTCTGATTACGTCGCTCTCAATTCCGCAGAGCGATCTCTCTCTCGCTCCTCTCTCAAAACCCTCATCGCGATCTCTCTCTCTCTCCACAGCCTATCTCCTTCGCTTCGGCTCTCAGTTATCGATCGATTCATTCAATATTCGACGCTCTCCTTCTCTCTATCTCCTCCCAAAACCCCGCCCAATTTTTTTTCTAGGGTTTCCACGTCCGAGTCGGAACCTGTTTCTCATCCCAGGCAAGTCGGTCTCTCCGATAAAGCTGTATCGCAATTTTTGTGATTTTCTATTTGGTGCTGATTCGGTTGCTGTTTGGTTGGCACGGAGAGAAAGATTTGAGGCAAGAAAACGAAAGAAAAATAAAAAGATGTGAATTTTTTAATCGCTCGGTGTCTGTGTTTGGGAGTCTGATTGGGGATTTTTCTTAGGTTTAGATATATATATATATATATAAAACGTAGGGGTTTTGGGTTTCGATGGCTTATTTTTTATTTATTTATAATTTTGCGAATTTTTGTCGTGCAAGATTTATGTTTTTGTTTATATGTTATTGGATTGTTTTCAAGTGTAGGCTATGGTTATATTGGTTTTGAATCTTTGGATATTATATGGGGCACTGTAGATTATGCATAATTCTTGAGGTTGTACATCTATTTGGCGATAGTTTTATTTATTTATTATTATTTATTTATTTTTTATTTATTGCGTGATTGTATTATATAGACTAGTGATCAAGACTATAGGAAACAGACTAGTTCTTGATGTATTGTCCTTTTTTGAGCCGGAAGATTTTTATCTTTGAGTTTCAGCTGGGTTGATCTTTTCCTTATTGGTTCTCATAGAGCCGTTTCATCCTTTTTGGTGCCCTGTGAGCTGGGCCTTCTGGGTTAATGGAAATGAGGTGTTAAGGAGAAGTGTTGGGTGGGTTGTGGGTTCAATACTTTGATTAGTGTAGACTAGTTATATAGGTGCTTATCATTTGCAAAGGGAGGTTAGATAAAGAGTGTTTACAGGAGAGCCTTTGAGCTCTAAGAATGAAGTAAAGTTTGTAGTGGACGTTTATATGAAACCTTCGCAGGAAAGCTTATGATGAGCGACACGTTTTGGTGTCGAAAATGCCTGGTCAATCATAAAAGATGGAGGTCATAATATTTATATCCTATTATTTGGGGGGCGTTAGTTTGAAGTTGTTACCAAGTAGAATGAGGCGGGCAGTTAACCGTTAGCAAGTAGACAATGAGAAGGACGTGGACCAAACATTAATGCCAATGGATACTAGATAAATATATCCAAACTGCTGTAGTGGGTCAATAATAATACACTGGGATGAAATAACTAAAGGAAATCTTCTTAACAAAACTTATTCAAAGAAATCCAAAATATTTAGATGTGGAGATGGGCGATAATGGTTTGCTATAGATATATGTTATTGTTAAAATCAATCGGAAAGAAGTTAAACTGAGCTTTGATGGTGTTGTATATTTAAACGACTTCATTTCTGTCGTTCGTGCACTTTAGATGGCTCAGTTTGTGACTCTATATGCTTTATATTACTTTTATGTTTGTAAAAACTGCTATTTATTTATATAAATGTGGCTGGGTTTTAATTTATCTTATCTTACCAGGTTGTCTGAAATTCGTTTGGATGATCTTGCAACGACAACTGAAATATGACATCGAGTATGTTGTCTGGAGAGCGAAGGTATATTGTCATCTTTCTTTTTTGCAGTCTAGCTTTGTTTATTACTATTGCTATAAAAAAGACTTAGGTTCTTTGGCTATTATTGATTCTAGATGCTTTTATGAGTGTAGATTTGAAATCTTTCCTGACTTGCTTGCGACTATGATGATTGTTGAGATTTGGCATTTTTGGATAACTTCTGCAATGATTAGGAGAAGTTATTATTGGTACTTTGAACAGCGTAATTATATGTATGGAACAAGCTTGTAGTTTATGCGGATAAAGATTTGCTGAAAAGAGACTTAAAACGTTTTTGTGTCATGCGTGTTACTGCTATGATAGCATGCTCTGATGTACCATTGTTCTTACGCTATATCCAATGTTGTTGCAGGTGGGCTTCGTCCAAAAGGGGTGGCATGACTGTTCTCGGGAAAGTTGTTGTTCCAAAGCCTATTAACCTACCAAGTCAAAGGTATATGGTTCTTATTCAGTTTCTTCCCCCCTTCTTCTGCTGTGGGGTTTTTTATTTTAACCTGAACTTTGGTGTGTTTCTCTTTTATTTCAAGGTCAGAAAATAATGGTTTGGACCCCAATGTGGAAATTGTACCCAAGTGAGCACTCTTGGAATTTTTGTCTAATTTTATTTGTTGATCATACCTTCAATCTAATTTATACTCATGTTGGTGCAATGCTTTATATGCTTTCTTTGATGGAACCCATAAATGGTTCTCAATTCCTTGAACTCAATATCTACCTGCAGGGGTACCCTTAGCTGGGGCAGTAAATCATCTTCTGCATGGGGGTCAGTATCTCCAAATACAGATGGTGGTGCTAGTTCGCCTAGTCATCTTAGTGGACGCCCTTCATCTGGAAGTGGCACTCGCCCATCAACTGCAAGCAGTGATAGAGCTCCTGATCTTACCACTAGTGGTTTAAATTCTAGGCCAGCATCAGCTTCTGGAGCCTTGACATCAAATCAGACATCTCTTGTATCCCTGCGTCCTCGCAGTGCAGAAACAAGACCTGGTAGTTCACAGCTGTCACGGTTTGCGGAACATTCTGAACATCCAGCGGCATGGAGTGCTGCTGGGACTGCTGAAAAATTGGTATGTTGAATTTCAGTGTAGAATATGTTTTTTTAATACATATGTAACTGCTTATAGTATTTTTCGATGTTAAGTTATATTTTGTGCTGCGGTCATAATTGAAATACTATCTTACAACTCTTTTTCTATGTTGTAGGCATAATCGTATACATGTTGCATCTTGTGTCTTGGCTATAACTCAAGTTAAAATTTTTCATTTGTCACTTAGCTGCCTTGAATTGGGATCTGATAGGGGGAATTCAGTTGGAGATCTATCCTACTATTGCTTGATTTCGTTTAAATGTCCTGATGATATATTTTATTGTCTACTGTTTTGTAATTACAGGGAGCAGCACTGTCCAAAAATGACGGGTTTTCTCTAACTTCTGGGGACTTTCCTACGCTTGGTTCAGGAAAAGAAAGTTCTGGAAAGAACACAGACCCGCAAGGTTTACTGTTATTTTGTTTATCATATAAGTTGTTTTTGTGTTGCTGTGCATTACTTTTTGTTGTTGTGTTCTTTGGTTCATAATGCTACATCATTCGTCTATTTTCTTGTTCACCATTTCCTTCTTTATTTTGTACAACTGTTGCGTTGACCTGTTATTAATACTAGATGTTTTTTATCTGTCTCTGTTTTTCTCTCGAATTATTTTTTTGGTGTTAATTACCAAATTTTTCAAGCAGTTATCAGTTGTCAATCGGGATAACTATAAATTGCGGATATCTATATCTAAAATCAAGCATCTTTTAAGAATATAACTCTATTATTTAATTTTATATTAAGTTTTACAAATTAATTTAGGATTGCTAGTTTGCAGCA
Organism: Boehmeria nivea var. tenacissima; assembly: GCA_018132145.1. Classification (NCBI taxonomy): domain Eukaryota; kingdom Viridiplantae; phylum Streptophyta; class Magnoliopsida; order Rosales; family Urticaceae; genus Boehmeria; species Boehmeria nivea. The sequence continues at coordinate 10,635,900 of CM030882.1, forward strand.
CGGTCATAGATACGTCTTTGTAATATGTCAATCCTTAGGTCTAGAATCTAGATGTTGAGGCTTTTAAACATGTCAATCCATAGGGCACTGAGTACTGACTGTCCCTAGGCCTTCATATTGTACCCTATTGTGTTTTAAATGTATTGCACTTACATTCCTCATACTCTCTCTTTCAGCTCGACAATTCTTTTGTAAAAATTTCCTAGTGAAGGAGATAAGGAGGTCAAATAATATAACAGCTAAAAGTTGGGAGGATAATGAGGATAACAATGTTAAGGTCTCTGCATATGCATTTGAAAGTAGTTTTTTATACGTAAATAATGCATCTGCTGATGAATGTATATAGAAAAATGAACGGTGAATATAAAAGCAATCTTTAAAACTAGATTGAACAGGAGTAGGTGTGTCAAGTTGATGATGGTATTATGTAAAATCTAATGGTGCTTTTTTAAGCTTTGCTATGTCTCTGTATCCTGATATACTATCGATGACAGATCCAAGTTGTCAGGGTCGTCCAGGCTCATCCTCTGGTGGAGTTGGGAGAGCAAAAGAGAGGAGTGGAGCTTCTGGAGTCGGTTAGTGTTATCTAATTTATTGTTTTCCACGAAAATGGCGCAGGGTTATGCCATGATGATAGCTGTTTACCGCTGCATTTGTTTTTGAAACAGTGGATAATTTTTTTACTTGTTTCCATGTTCAGGTGATGTTCCTGCAAGTGAAAATCTAAAAAATGACACAGTAAATTCTTGGAAAAGAGAGAATCCACCATACAGTGATGATGGAGGTAGACCTGGTATGGAGAAGTGGCAGGGGAATCCCCAAACTTACCCTGTCCCTCCACCACATTACGATGCTTGGCATGGAGCTCCAATAAATAATCCTCAAGGAGGCGTTTGGTTCCGAGGACCTCCTCCAGGAGGTCCTCCCTATGGAAACCCTGTTGCTCCTGCTGGCTTTCCCATGGAACCTTTTCCATATTATCGTCCGCAGATGCCAGCTGCTGGTCTTCCCAATGCACAGCCTGTTCCCCCACCTGGAGCTGGACCAAGAGGTCCTCATCCGAAAAATGGGGATATGTACAGACCTCATATGCCAGATGCTTACATACGACCAGGAATGCCAATCAGGCCCGGATTTTATCCGGCACCAGTTGCATATGAGGGTTACTATAATCCACCTATGAGCTACTGTGGTTCAAATGAACGAGATGCTCAATACATGGGTGTGGCGGCTGGTCCCTCTGTCTATCACAGGTACCCTGTCCAAGGTGCTCCCGAGCCTGGAAATCCCCATGGCAGACCTGGTGGATATGGTTCCAACCACCAGAACCAGGTGGGTGAACAAGTGGAATCTGGCCATCCCCCGGATAATCGTGGGCCATATAAAGTCCTTTTGAAACAGCACGATAGCGGGGATAGGAAGCATGAGGAGAGCAGGAGTGAGGGTGCTGTTAGCAGCAATGCCAGTGGAGACCAACCAAGAAAATCATCCTGGGAAAATGATAGGAGATCAGATCGCAAGAAAGACGGGGAGAGCGATTCAGGGAAAGTAGTTAGTGAAGGAACTTCTCTTCAGACTTTTGACAACCAAGCTTCTGCTTCAATACCTGTCAAAGCAAAGTCCGCTGGAGGTGAGGGAAATGTCAAATTTGTTGATGACAGTTTAGGAAAGAAAGTAGAAAGTGAAGCCTTTAGTTTGTCAAAAGATCCACAAATACTCCCAGCTGCATCCAAAGATTCCAGTCTCATCCAGAAAATTGAGGGATTGAATGCAAAAGCACGAGCTTCTGATGGGCGCAATGAAACCATGACCATCTCCAATGCTGAGAATAAAAAAAACAAGTTCCAAGCCAATGCTAGACCTAGCCAGAATGCAAAGGAAGCTGGTGGCGGTTCCTTCTACAGTGAGAGAACTACCACTGCGGTTGTGAATCCTGTCTCCCATGAAGTACCCACCTATGGTAGGGATAAGAACCATGATTTAACAGCTGGCTCGAATAATTCAAGGTTGGTCAGTGGTTCCACGTTTTCGCTGATAGTTCACGTTGTTTATGTTACCAAGGAAAAAAACTGATATGCTTAAATACAGGAGACCGATGCATGGCATGCAACCAAGAGCTGATCAATATGGTAGAGGACGAATCATTACCCAAGAGGTTGAAGGTCGGCAAAAGAAGTCTTCGAGTTCAGAGCCTCCAGCTGCGGCATCAGCTGTGAATTTGAAAACTTCTAATGTTCAAGTGCAGGATCACAATAGATCTACCGAGACCACAGACAATTTGGGCTCACGTCCTTGTGGAGAGGGACAACCTGCGCCAATTATTGATCGAAGTGACAATCAGGAGCAGGTATATCTATTGATTTGTATTCTCCTTTCTGAGTTTTGTATGTCTGAATTTTACATATTACTTTTGCTGTTATCAACCAGCGAGCTAAGATGAAGGAGCTAGCTAAGCAACGAACCAAGCAACTCCAAGAGGAGGAAGAGGAGAGGACTAAGAAGCAGATGGCCAAGGCTCAAGCAAAGTTAGAAGAATTGAACAAGCGGACACAACCAGTTATAGGGTCATCAACTCAGGTAGTGGAAAATGCTTCCAGTGATGTCGTCCAGAACGAGGAGGAAGAATCTCTGATCCATGGTGAATTATCAATGCCTGGTAGGAGATATGGGCCGCCAAAGTCAGCTGTGGGTTCTAAACCAAACATAGCTTCTCAGAGTAATGAGAACTACAGCATTAGAGTGGAAAAACCATTTTTACCAAGCTGCGAAAAATCTTTAGAAGCTCCAAAGGGTGCATCCACTGAACCTCCAATACTTCCGTCACCACCTGCTCCCTTGCGGCAAGAGGTTAAAGGTGCTAATCCTACACATCACAACAATCCACCAAAGGTTCACGAAAGTAATGTGTCTAAGCAGAAGCGTACAGGTTTTAAACAGAAGCAACTCACGGGTACTACTGAGGCACCAAAAACTCAGGCGGATGTAGAAGATAATGTTACTGCATCTTCTGGAGTTATAGCCAATGAAGTTCTCCCGAGTGTCGGCTCAACTGTGCCTGTAACTTCAAATGTGAGTAGCGAGGTGTCGTACCCAAGAAAGAAGCATAGTAAGAATGGGAGGAACAAGCACAAAATGGAAGATAAATCTGCTTTGTCAACATCCAAAGAAAGCCCTGCGATCGTCTCTCTTGAAAGTAGTCAGCCAAAGGCATCTGAATGTCAGCTGGATCCTAGTGCAGCAGTTCAGGCGCCGACAATTTCTAGGGACGCAGATCGGCCTTTAGACCAACACCCGTCTTCACCAAATGAGGATTTGCATGGTAGAGTAAACAGCCAATGGAAACCTCAACAGTCTCGCAGGATGCCAAGAAATCCACAAAATAACAGGTCTGCTGAAAAGTTCCATGGAAATGATGCTGTTGTCTGGGCACCAGTTCGGTCACAGAACAAAGCTGAAGTCACTGATGAAGCCAGCCCTAAAACTGTAGCTGATGATGTTAATCCTCCAGTGAAGTCTGATAATCAAGTGCAGAATCCCAAAAATAAGAGGGCAGAGATTGAGAGATATGTCCCAAAACCTGCCGCTAAAGAAATGGCACAACAAGGAGCTAGTAGTCATCATCCTGCGGCTCCGGTAGTCAATCGGACTACAATTAATGAATCTGCAACGAGAGCACTTACTGGTTCTCAAGGTTCTGAGAGTTCTAATAATACGGGGGTGGCTGTTGAGAGAACGGGAGTCTCTGCAGAGTCACGTAATGGGAGTAGCAGGCATAATAAGCAGGGTAAAGCGCATGGATCGTGGCGGCAACGGGGATTAACAGAATCAACGAGCACACAAGGTTTGCTTGATGGAGCATCATCATATACTTCAAATGTTGGTCAGCATGTGCAGAATTTAAATGAGCCTCCCCAACCCCAAAGGCCTGATGTAACCTCGGTGAAGGAGCAACCGAAGTATTCTGATGAATGGAGCACTGCTGATGATTGGGGCATTTCTAACAACTCTGTTGAACCTGTTTCGGTACCTACGGCAAAAGATCAAGGCGCTACAGGAAGAGGAAAGCGGCAGGCGTTTAAGGGACACAAAGGCATGGTAAATACTCATGATCTTGATCAAAAGAAAAGCTACAGTGGGGACACTGACAAAAATTTTACCCAATCTTCAACATCTGAGACGAGTCCAACAGACTTGTCTGCTGCTTCAAAAGAAAATCGGGGTGTTGCGGAACGCCAAACCTCTCACTGGCAACCGAAAACCCAGGCACTTTCATCAAACAATCAACGTGGAAACAGACACAACTCTAATCAAAATGCTGGCTCTGACGTTGCTTGGGTTAACAAAGCCAACTCCAATCGGCGTGATTGGGTGTCACCGCCACCAATGCATGAGAAGGATACTACTGAATCTTCAGGCCGGTTACATCATGATCAAACAATTTCTGGAAGAAGGATTGCTGAGGAAGCACCGCATCCCATACATCAAGAGTCCAGAAAAGAGAGAAAACCCGCTCCACTAAAGGGACAACCACCACAATTTTTGAACCAAGGTCTTGCTAATCCAGTTGAACCAGAGCCTATGGATTTGGATCATAGACCGGAGCACCAGCTGGTGTCGTCGGGTTTCCGCAAAAATGGGAACCAGAATACTCGTTTCAGCCAAAGTCAAGAGTCTCGTGGAGATTGGAATTACTCTGGACAGGACTACAGGCAACACAACCCACCTCCAAACCGAGAGAGACCAAGGCAGAATCCGCGTTATGAATACCAGCCAGTCGGGCCATACCACAATAAATCCAACAATCCCGAGGTACCTAAAGAAGGACCGGAGAATTCAGGAGCTAGAGTCCGGGGGAGGGGCCAGAATCACTCAAGACGTGGTGGGGGAAACTTCTATGGACGGCAAAGTGGAGTTCAAGTAGACGCTGGTTATGAGTAATAGATGATAAGAAGTATCTTAAGACCTGGTTTCGGTGCCAAAACACCACTTTCATTTCTAGTAGTGGATTGATCGCCTTATAAGGTACCCAGATAAATCATAAGCCTTGTGAATTTTCTGATTTTTAGTACTTGTAAAAATCACATGTCATCTGACAGGTTCTGTTTGCTGTGAACAGGGTTGTGGCAAAGTTGATGGTGATTTCAGAGAAAGCAGAATTTTCGGAGTGTTTTGAAAGGGTACTTGCATGTGGTATATTTTTTCTCCTAAATTTCAGTAAGTGTATCTGATATGAACATTGTAGTAATTGGTCACGGCGTGTTTCACTGTGGAACCATTTTGACATATTTCTTGAAGCCTTGTATTTAGTGACACTTATTCCTCTGCTTTTACATGGGAATGAATTAGAAAAAGGTTTTCTGGTTCTCAATATGTGTTTGTGCCAGTCTGAGATTTGCGTTGTAGCTAAGAACACCTAGAGTTGCTTCCGCTTTCTTCTCGTCCCGTCGCGTTCGCTGCGCGGAAAAAATCTTTTCGAATGTGTAACATATCTATTGCTCTATTCTTTATTATGTAAAGAGCTACCCCTTTGAATAGGTTTTGTGTGGTAGGTTTCGAGTTTTACAATAGTTATCCAGTGGTCTAGAATTGGTACCAATCAACTTGGTTTTGTTATGTGAGTTTACCGTTTGATTTTGTGATAGCTGATAAGTATTTTGCCTTTGGCCATTTGAAAGGTTGTCGTTTCCAGAAAAAACGACATATTACATTGCTGGTGAATATAAGGTCTTCAATACGATTTCGTCCTTTTTTCTATGTCGACCTTTTATAATTTAATATAGAGAAATTATAGTTGAATACTAATTTTTAACACTTGTTTTAAATTAATACCTGATATTTTAAAAAATATAACAAAATGCCCAAGTGATTCAATTATTTACATAGTAATAGCTGGTGGTAATTAGCTTAGTTACCAAAAATATATGTAAATAATTAACGAAATTACTAATTACTCAATTGCTTCAAAAGTTTGGGTATTAATTTTTATTATTGTATAAACTTAGGTATTTCTCTACTTTACCCCATCAAAATTTTACAAACCATACATTGATCTTAACCCTAAAATAAACTAAAATCTCATACTTTTTGCGCGTATATATTTAATACTAATTTTGTATTTAATTTATGTACATGAAAAGAATTATTCTTTAATTATAGTTTTTTTTTTTGCATTTGTTTTAATGCAAATAAAAAAATTATTTAAGATTTATATAAAATTAGAGGGAAATTTGATGATTAATAATAACAAAATAATATATTTATTAAATTAAAATTTTTTTCCGACAACAATCTTATAAGAAACTACAATATTATATAAAATAAAGAGGATATTAAATATTGTTTGGGTATAAAATTGAATTTTATACACATAATATGTGATAGAAAATATAAATGTTTAAAAATTAATGTCGTGCTTGTGTCGTGTTCGTGCCATGACACTAATCGTGCTTGTGTTGAGCTCATGCCTCATCGTGCTTAGTGCCTTTATCCAAGTCCAGTCCGCCGACTTATCATATCGTGCGTAAACTCGTTATCTATCGTATTGTATTATGCTATGTCGTGCTTTTTTCCAGTTTGCTAGGCACGATGCATTTTGAAATCTCTACCCTAAACCGTATTTTTCAGCTCAGTCTTTGCTCATTAAAAAAGAAGGATAATTCGGTCAAATTTACTTCTAAAAAGTGGCATTGACTGCAACCTTCTTTCGAAGTGGTATTTTTCAAAACAAGTTTTCCTAATGTGTTATTTTTCATTTCCCCAAAATACAATGGTCTCTCCATAAATTATCCAAATTTATAATGAACTTTTTACACGACAAGTCAATATATAACTCTATATTACACAAATGTTTAGCTTTTATAAGTAATATTATATCTATTCAATTTGTATAGGTGGCTATTTTCTGATGACATATGTACCCCTTAAACCCGGGTTTACCCGGTTCTAGTCTAAATGCCGTTTTAAAACATTTAAAATTTTCAATTAGTTAAAAAACTATACGTTTATAGGTTATACATGTATAGTATATCTCATCATTGTTTATTATACATATATAGTTGTTTGCGATTGTATATATCATCACCTTTTTAGTTTTCAGCTTTTCAACCTTTCTAGAGAATAGAAGGGTTTTTTTTCCCAATAAAATAATTGGATAATTCAAGATATACTTAGTATATGATTAGATTCTCAAATTTTATAATATCTTAGTTATTAGAATATCAAAAATTTAATAAAATTCCATATTCTTGGGGATTATGTTTTTACGCCAAAAAGATTAATATACTTGATTTTTATATTGCACTTTACCTATTATGTAAGTATAACAATATATCAAATAATTAAATATTTTCGTTTTTATTATTCCTGTAATTAAGGATTTCTGTTACTGTTTTTGAATGTTGCTTATATTCAGGTTTGACCATTGCTAAATAAGTGGAATTTATATTCCATTGTTGACTAATTATTTTTCGTTTCCCTTACCCCATAATTAACTTATTTTTTATTTGATTCTATTTTTAGAATCTTTTTAGAGTTGTTTTAACGTCAGTTCTTATCTTAAAATTTATTCCACAGATATTAAATATTAAATTCGAATTCAAATACAATAATAAAATTAGCAATAGAACATAATACGTTGAAGTTCATATAACCAAAATAAGTTTCAAAAACATACAACTAATAATTAAGAGGTTATTCTAGGACATACCTCTAATACATATTTAGTACGTTTTTGTTCTTTTAAATAATAGCAACTGAATTTTTTTTTTTATGAAAAATATCTGAAGAAGCATATATATTTATGTTTACGATACAATGTTCATGCTTATGATATTTTCAGACTCCAATATGCAATTTTGATTACGATATTTCAATTAGCGGTTAAACTATCAATTATTTGTTTGATCCTTATATTTTTAGCAGGTACTCTCGTTGCAGTTGGGATTTATTAGTTGAAAGTTTTATGTTCGGATTCAAAAAGAGTCATTGTGATAGCAAATACCATATCATAATGTATTTTTAATTTCATTTTTCCAAACGAACACTATGAGGGAAATTTAATATCATATTGTAATTTATTTTTTGGTAATTTCAATCGTTTAATATTAAGAATGTACAAGCAGAATAAAAAAAGGCAAACAAGTTTGAAGAATATTTACATAAGATAGTATTAAGAGTAAGCAAAAATATTGAGTCTAACATGTAATATTAAAATTAGCAATAGAACAGAATATGTAGAAGTTCACATACTTCTAATACATATTGAGTCATAAAAAAAAAAAGACTAATAGCAACTGATATTTTTGGATTAAAAAAACTAAACAAGCATAGATATATTATAATAATAATAGTAATAATCTAGTTTTCTTTCGTCTCTTTATCAGCGGAGCCAAATTTGGTAGTGTATGGCTCTCGGACAGAAGCACTCTTCCGCGTAGTACGCTTTGCTCGCATCGGAGCATGAGATAGAGCACCACCTTCCTCGTTTGACTTTCTCCTATTTTTTTTGTTTCCTTGTTTGGAAGTTTTAGCGAACGCAACAATCTGCAAAGAGTAATGGAATATAATTAATACAATATTATTTTTTTCATATCATATTTACCTTTTTAATTGTTTTGTGTTGTTTCTACATGAACTGGAGCAGTTTGTTCTAAATGCAAGCTAGTTTGTTGATGCACAACCATTGTATCTCGTTTCCTTTGCAATATTATTGCAAGTGTCTCTTCACCATCAGATTAAGTACTATGATACGTAAATTCGAATATCATATTCCAAAAATTGCATATTAAGCAACAGAGGTGCTCAACTAATCACATTTCCAAAAGCATGAGAGTTGTACAAATTATTATGGTACTCAAATCCGAATATCATATTTCAAAAATTACATACAAAAAAGCAAAGGTGCTCAAGTAGTCACGTTTCCAAAAGCATGAGAGGTGTACAATTATTCAAACCCAAATGTTCAAACACTCAAACCCAAATATCATATTACTAATATCATTTTTCAAAATCATTTAAATGCTCAAAACGATAATATTTCAAATTAAATACCATGATACGCAAACCCGAATATCATATTCCAAAAACATCACACAAATAAGTAGAGGTGTTCAAATAATCACATATAAATCGGAAGAGATGCTCAAATAATCACATTCCAAAAGTATGAGAGGTGTACAAATATTCATACCCAAATGTTCAAACACTCAAACTCAAATATCATATTACTAATATCATTTTCTAAAATCATTTAGATGTCATTAGAAACGAAAATACTCAAATCCTATTATCATACTCCGAAAACAACACTCAAATCAGCAGAGGTTTCCAAATAATCTCATTCCTAAAGCATTAAAGGTGTACAAATATTCATACCCAAATATGATATACCAAACATCACATTCCAAACTCAGATATTATATTCAGATATTATATTCATAATATAATATCCAAAAAAGCAGCAGGGTTGTTCAATTCTCAAACTCAGATATCATATTCATAATTTAATATACAAACAAGCAGCATGGTTGTTCAAAACCTCAAACCCAGATATTCGTAATATCATATTCAAAAACTAAAGAAGTGGTATAATCATTAAAAAAAACCATTAAAATATCTTACATTGTTGCTAATCTTGATTCTCTTGTCGTTAATAGCTACAGTCGATCTCGTGCGTCTGTGTTTTGAGGTTGGGTTCTCACCCTTGTGTTGGGCTCCGATTCATTGATCCTCCCTCAATCGCTTGACCGGCACACCACTTCTCGATCGCAGAGTGATCATGACCCGAGTCATTGTGTTGTCGTCGCCGTTGATTTTTCGATGCCCTGAATCGCGGAGTTAAAGCTCGGTGTCTATTCAACAGTCGAAAAAAAATTGGGGCTGTTTTTTTAGGATTGCAGCGCTATTTTGGCTTCACCGGCGTTTTTTGTTTTGGGTTTCTTTTGGCTTTACTGGCACACCAAATTTTTGGGGCTGATTTTTTAGGCTTAGGGCGGAGATTTTAGGAGTTTTTCGCCGGTGAGGGAGAACAAATGTTGAGAGAAGGAAGGATGTTAGGATTTGATGCTGAAACAACAACGATTTGGGGTGGATTTTTCTGGAAACGGTAGCTCGAGATATTCGCCAGTGAGAGAGGAGAGTAGAAAGAGAGAAAATATGTTGATACCTATTTTAGCTTTAAAACAAAATTCAAAATTTTTCAGTAAGCGATGGTTTTGAAATTTTTTTTTTTGAATCTATCATTACTGCCAAATACATAATTCAATATTTGTGATTTAAATTTTTTTAATGGGTTATTAATGCAGAATACATAAATGTAGGGATTCAGATCCCTTATTTTTTCCCTTCCGGATCCACTACCCGGTTTGTTATAAAAAAGGGTAAAATAGACTTATTAATAGAGTGTTTGAATAGATTTAATATATGTTGTAATGAGTGAATATATGTGTAATATATAGTCTTGATATGACTATATATGTAAAGAACCCTATTATAATTGGGTCCAATTATGGTTCGGCCCAACTCAGCCCAATAATACAGATAAATTGTAAATGGGCCTGAGAAAGAGCCCAATACTTCTCTCTCTCTCTCTCGCTCTCTCTCTCTCTCTCTCTATGTTGTTGAACCGCCAGCTTTAAATTACAAGTTTAACCTTACCCTCTTCTCTTCATCTTCTTCTTTCTCTCTGATTTCCACATTCATTCCCAAATCCTATAATCCCAATCCCATCCACCGTTTAATAAATTCCCAAAAAATAAAAAAATAAATAAATTTCTATAAATAATAAATCCTAAAAATATTCACCGGCGAGACCTCCTTTTTTCCACTTTACATTCTCTCTCTCCATCTCTCGTCTCTTCTGTTCAAAGTTTCAATTTTGGGAATAAAGATAAGAGAGAGTTTATTCTTCTTATCATAAACAAGCTCATGGTTTTGTCTCCACAGGTTTGTCTGAATTCGCTTCTTATCTGTATGTGTGAGTGGTTTTTTTTTTTTTTTGGGTTTCATTATTTATTTATTTTTATTTTTTGATTTGTTTTAGTTATGGTTTTGCTTTGTTGAGGGTTTATTTATAGAATTTTAGGGCAGTGAAAGTGTTAAAGGTGAGCTTTTTGCTCTTTGTTATGTGCAATATTGTGAGTTTTTTAGCTTAATTTTGTTGGGATATATTTGGCGATAATGTCTCTGCTTGGTTGCTGAGAAATTCCGGGGAATGAGTGGGAAAGAGTTATAGGTTACCATTTAGTATTTAGTGTCACATTCTGAGAGCTTTTCATGGCTTAATATACTTTTTTCTCTTACTGGGTTTTGGGAACAATTCATGTTTCTTAGAATTCAAGTTGTAATTTCCGGGATTAGAAAAGGGCCAAAAAAAAAAAAAAAAAGTGAAGCTATTGGGTTTTAAGCTACCAGAAGTATATAATTTTTCACAAATTATTTAGTGTAATTCTGGCTAGTCTTTGCCATCTTCTGGTTTCATTGTCACATTCTCTTTTGGAATGACCTTAGTGTGAGAGGCTGGCGCAAGTGATTTTTCAAATTTGCCCTCTCAATGATGCTGTGGTGGGAGTTCTTTCGGAGTCTGCTTCGTTGTTTGGGATCTGTTTTTCGATTGTATAGCGACGTTGTGTTTTGGGTTTTATTGTACTGGAGAAGTGAATTTGTTTGGAACAAATTGATTCTTTGTTTTAGTCATGTTTGTAAACACAGATTTGTTTGTGCTTATCCAGGCTCTACTAGGTTAATGATCGGTGGTTAAGGCGGCGATGATGGCGTTGATCACCCATCAAATGCAGGTAAAGTAATGAGCGGCTTGAATATCATTGAACATCTTCGCAATACTATAAAGTTTCATAAGTTGATGATCAGATTTATTTGAGACTATGCCCAATTAAATTTTCTAGATCTTACTGTATTCGTGCTGTAGGACTTAACGAACACTAAAGGTTCCAGTGAACATGGAACCGCCTTTTATAGTCGATTTTAGGCCGAATCTTGTTAAGATGGAGAAATGTGAATATTTGATTGTTAAGACTACGTCTTAATCATGTAATACTTGGTCGTTAAATTGTTCAGCCTCATGCTATGATTTGCTGGTTGTGAAACCAATGTATTATGATGCTTTCGAATATAATGTACTGCGTTTTGCAGCAGACAAAATATTTTTTTAACATGAACTTCTAACAGGATATCGAGCAGTATGTATTATTCTACTTTTCTTTAGAAAATCAACATGGAGAGAATAAAAATTATTTAAAGAATGTGGAACATGTATAACGATATCAGATTCTCAGCTTACTTACTGAATATGGAAGCAAAAGAAGATATGCTGATTTTCTATTCATATAATGATTTGTCTTTACAGGATTAAAATCTTGTTTTATTTTCGTACTCAATTCATACATCGTTGTATGTAACTTCATGAAATGAAAGTATGCTGAGTTGAAGACCATAAATTTTTGTTTTAATTTATATATGGTTTTTACGGTGAGCATATTTTTACTTTTATGACAATCTTTTTTCAGGGTTCTTATATAACACTTCCCTCAAGGCCCTTACCGTGGATTAAGGGAATCAAATTGAAGAGATACGTAACAACATGCCATGCGACCGGGAGAATAGATAGGTCTTTTTTATTGAAGCGGAATGCTTGTTTAAGGTGAGAAACATTTCATATTTGGCCGCTTTGGTTGTTTCTTCCTATAGACTAGGGATACGGGGTGGTTGGTGATAGGTGGAATTGAAGATCATTAACCGTTGGGTGTGGATTTTTCTGTTTCAAGATTTTGATTATATAAAAGAAAATAAACAATTATTTTGTGAGATCCTTAAAACCACATATTGTACGTTTTTTCTCTTTTAGTGGCTAGAGAATTGTTAGTTGTTCTTATTGCAGTATGAAAGTCCTCTACACATGCTTGGATATTATTTTTTAGTTTGAGTACTTAAATTCTGTAAAACTTATTCCACAGTGTAGGGCCTTCTTGTGTACGCAGACCAAAGCCTAAAGCTTTGCGAATTTCAGCCTTCAAAGGCAGTGCTCAAAATAATGAACATGGAGGAAAAGTAAGTAGCTCAAAGAGTGCCAAGAACTCTGTCAAATTAAAAGAGAGTGAGGGTTCCATAACAGAGTCTTCAAATTCAAATGAGATTTCACTTGCCTACACCTCCGAGGCGAACGAAAGTGTCGCACCATCCCCCGCTATTCACAGATTATTCAAGAAATGGTTGACGAACCTACGCACACAGTCTTCAGGTGAAGTCATAGATGGTATATTAGAAGAGGAACAGTCTTCAAGGGACATATCAGAAACTGAAGTTGGGACTGAGAAGAAGGAAAGTAATGTGGTTCTTAAGGAAGTTTGGTACCAATTTTTGGCCCTGGATGCAGCAGTTAAGATACCCCTATTGATATTGTAAGTAAATTGTTTTTCCTATTTCTCTCTCTCTCTGCAGTGGGTCAACATAACTTACATGATATAATTGCAAATCTGGCAAGATTTTCTAAGGTCGTCCGACGGGGCTAGGGCCCTGGTAAATCTCAAGGAATTTGATTGGATTAGCTTTTACTAAACGCAAAATGGTTATATGAGTTACTATTCTATTAGTTACTCAGTGTGATTAACTTTAATCAATGGAGTAGATCTCCAACTACTTAGGCCTTCTTTCGAAACGACTATGCTGTTGGTATTTGACTTATCAACTCAGCATTATCTATTGCATGTGCCGGCCTTTTTCCTTTTGCAAATTTGAGAGTTCTTTTGAACTTTTATCAATTCATCATTATCATATCTATAAACTCTAGTATTTTACACTCAAGATTTGATAATTATATACTTTTTATGATGATAATTTGTCTGCTTAATCTGCAGCATCCCCGCGTACCTGGCAGTTAACGTGTTATATGGGGCCGAAGTTTCAAAGGAGTTGACGCCCTTGTGGGTCATCGGGCCCGTCATTGTAGCTCTCTACATAAAGATGATTCAATGGTTGTTTTCACTATACGTCTTCACCTTCAAGCAGACTTTTAAAATTATCAAGAACTTCCCCACTTACTCCGTGGTGGTGTACAGCTACCTTGTACAAGGAAAGCTTAAAGAGCTTCTCCATACCCGCCTCGTGCAACCTTTAGTGGACATTCGAAATCTGAACTACAAGGAGTATATGAAAAGCAAGTTGAAAGAATTGCAAGTGTGGGTTGTGGAGATGTACCTTGATTTTGTGGAGTCAATATGGCCATACTATTGCAGAACAATCAGGTTCCTAAAGAGGGCTAATCTCATTTAGGATTTGGATTGTGTGCCCAGAGAGGTCTTAGAGTCGCTTCTAATGTGGTGACATTTGAGGGATTTGACAATTTGTCAAGCATAATATTAGCTAGCCAACCCGGTTTTGAATTGGGGTTCTCTTGTATCTTGAGCTAGTTTGAGGGAACATGATTTCTGATTTCTGTAATCTTCATAAGGCAGTAATTTTTTTTTTTTTTTGGTTGAGGCTTAGTATCAATTTGTTTCTGTTGTATTTTAGTTTCTACCATTTAAGAATCCTTAATGAGGTAGAAGGATTGGAACTCTTGTACTGAGTCAGCAATAGGTTGAGGCTAAAGCTCATTCTACCATTTTTCCTTCACTGTCATGTAAGGTTTCTTTTGGTTATTTTTTAAATATTTCATGTTATGTTGATTGATCAATTCTTTTGCATTTAAAGAAGCCCTTACTAGTGTATATGTAATCACATATTTGAGTTTCAATTGTTGTTGAAAGATTGTAGGGCCTAAAAGATAGGAAATGAATTGAGTTTCAACATTGTTGCTTCTGGGACCCACATATTTGTGTCACAAAAACCAAAATTTTTTTTAAGGCAAATGCTGCAGCAGTTTGAACTTTGAATTGTTAGATTATTATTTATTTTCTTATCTAATTAAAAATAAATAAATTTAATGGCTCAGAATTATATACTGTAGTAATATATATACACTATTATAATATATATATTTTTTATTGCGTGGTCTTTTAATCAACCAACCTTCACAATCAACTTGCATAACTTTTATGCAAATTTCTTTTCTTGTGGATGGATACCCTTTTTTCCTTCATTCTCACTTTAATTTGGACTACAATTTGCTGTGGAAATTGGAAAGCTTACAGCTGCAAAAGCTTTGAAAGAAACCAAAGCAAAGATATCACAAAATGTATTTTCAGAGTAAAAACTAAAAGGGGGATTTTGAGGATTACGTGGAATGCACCTTTTTTGCCACAATAATAATCTATCTCATGGATTGCACTTTTAATTTATGCCTCAAAATTTACACTACAAACAAGGAGTGTAAATAAAATGAGCACACTACTTGAGGTATAAATTATTTAAGTGACATTAAGAATGTTCATGTTTTGCAAAAATCCCAAACCAAAAGGTCTGTTAATAAAATAAAGTCTGCTAAATTTAGATGACTCAAAACAAATATACTCGTAAATTATTTAGGTCAAGAAGGAAAAAAGAAAAAAAAAACACAAAAAAATGATAAAAAAGGAAAGCAAATGGGTAAATCTAAAAAGAAAAATACAAAATAAAAAAATTCCTTGTGCTTTTCAAAAAAATAAAAACAAAAATTCCTACAAGATTTCAAAATTGCCTTAAAAATACCTTGATAGGAATATTATTTATTTATTTCCTTACTTAAAATAAGCAACGAAATGTTTGATGAAGTTGAAAATGAAAGGAGATTTGATGATTACTCAATAAGTCAAATTTTTCGAACCGCTGCAGCAAAGTGCAACTGTGGAGAGTCAATAGCCGATATAATATTCTAGCAATGCCTGTTCTTAAAGCATATTAATGTTAATATATCATTTGAATTATATTTAGTATAATATTTTCACCATGATCTAATAATTTAACCCCTGTTTGGATAGCTCATTTGAGCATTCCACTCTATTTTTGGAATAAAATAAAATTTGTTTGAAAAATAGTTTGAAAATGATTTGGAAAAACAAAGTAGAGTTGTTTGATTTTACGAATTTCGAGGTGGTATAAATGGTTAAGATTTAAAGATATTGTATAGAGATTTGAAAAGTTGAAAAAAAAATGAAATGAAATTTGATAGATTGTAGGATTAAAAAAGTTGAAAAAAATAAAAAAATAGAATGAGTAGAATAGGGTAAACAAACAAGGGGTAAATATTGCCGCTATAAAGATGATTAAAATGATAAACATGTTCATTTTTTTTTACTTAAATGATTGCTTAGATAAATTTGAAATTAAAAAATTAAGATATCATCGATTTAACATAAATGCATTGAACATGATTTTATTAGTATGGTCTAAGATATGAATATGACACACCCAATTAAAATTCGATACTAAATTAAGGGTAGGCAAAAAAAAAAAAAAAAAACTACGATATTTTTGCAATTTTTCAAAGAAAATTGAAAATGAAGCCAAGAAATGGCAAGAAGAAAATTCCGTGCAAGGGAACGAAACGAGAACAGAAAAAAAGGCCACTCCGAAACAGAATCGAATATGTCTCGTAACAAATATATATAATTATATATATATATATATATATGATGGATTTGTCTAATGTATAGGATATATCTTCTCTCCAAACCCCACATAACAACAAACAAAAAACTCGCCGTTGTCGTTTACCTCTTTGCCTCTCTTCAACACTCTCTCTCAGTCTCAGACACTCTTTCCTTAGAATCTCCGAATCCCCAAAGCCTTGTTCTTCTTCAATTCGCCGATTTCTCATCTGGGCACTCTCAATTACCCTTATACTCTAATGGGTTCGCTTAAATTCGCCAGCTTGCGGGTTTTTGGGAGTCTCCGATTGTGACTGTGATTGGTCGTTTTGGGGTTTGGGAAACAATGGCTGTTAGAGTTGGGTCTTCATTCTCTTGCTTGTCCACTGCTCTTTCTTCTCCTTCTCGGACCAGAGGTCGCGTTCAGGTTTGAGGCTCTTCTGCTTTTTGTTTGGTTGGTGAGAAATTAGAAGAGAGAGTAATGCTGATGACTTTTTTGTTGACAATTTTGATGCTTCGAAGTTTGTAATGGTTTTTAGGGATTTGAAGTTGCTAAAAGTTTTGGGAGTCTTGGTTGGTGTATATTTGGTGTTGTGATGCCATTTTGTATATGAATTTGATTGCTTTACTTAAGGTTTAAAGTATAAAAAAAAGGGGAATGATTTGATGGGTTTAGTGAATTGAATTTATATACATAGAAATTTGTCATTTGGTTTATTACAGCTGACTTGAGTGAAATGTCTTTCAAGCTTTGTTTAATGATTTATATCAAGTTAGTGATGGTATCTTGTTGTGCTGATGCATAGACATTTTTTTCAATTTCGTTATTGGTTTACATAGAAAACTAGTTTGGATGGTTCATTCATGAATTATTTTGAATCTTGTAGCTGATGAAGATTTGGAATGGTTTTACATGGGGTTAGAAAGAAAATAGTTTTGTGAACAGAAAGAAAATAATTCGGTTCCAAGGACACCCATTTGGGTTTGGTCTCAGGGTGGATTAGCTTAAGATCTTTAGTCAAGAAACAAATTATTCTTAGGCTCTTCAACGAGCTGATGAGGAAAACAATGGCGAACCTTTGCGTTCTGTCATGTAGATATTTGTAAGGTGTTTTGGAAAATGGAAATTGACATTGATAAATTGTTTATTTTACAATATTTGCATTTTAGATCAATGGGTTAGACAAATGTATTGATGTTGATGGTGTGCACTTTAATTGCTTAGTGATGCAAAGTAGAGGAATGCAATGTACACGTTTGGCATTGAATTTCATTATTATTGATAACTCAGAGACTCCATAATAATGTAAACTAATGCTGAATATTTTTCTACTTCGAACTTTCCGATTTCCCTCCAGTTCTTTCTTGACAGTTGCATTCTAACCCAACACTTTGCTTCTTTGACAGCTTAGCTTATCACAAAGACCATGTAATAATCTTCAACAAGAAGTGAAGCTGCTAGAATATCCTAGAGGTAATTTTTCGTTTTTTGGTGCTAAATTTCAAAATGCCAAAAGTTTGGTTTTCCCCGTAAAGTACTTGTTAAGTTTGACAGATTGGACTTTACTTTAAGAGAACTAGTAATACTGATTTTATCTGTAAAGCCTTATTCTTGATCAAAATATTTGGCATCATCGCTTCAATTACTTGTGCAAAATATCCGGACTACTAAAAGTTGGCTGTTTTTGTAATCATGAGTAGACAGGTCATGCAAGTTCATCGATGGAATACTGAACTCTAGAGGAAGGTCCCGAAAATGGCATGGCGTTCTCTTTGCAGTTTCTGACGATTCATCACAAAATGATGAGGTACACATTGTTTCTTCAGAGCAAGACAATCACCATCTTAATGTTGAGGATATATCAACTGCGAGCAGTTCAAGTTCCGATTATGATGATGGCGGTGGAAAACCTGGTTTCATCTCCTTTTATAACCGTCCATACAAAATAGAGGATGAAGCGATCGCGTACGGTCCGCAGACGAGCCCTAACAACCTCTTATGGTTTGTTGGTCCAGCAGTACTAGTGGCCTCCTTTGTATTTCCGTCACTGTATTTGCGGAGATTGCTCTCAGCAGTATTTGAGGACTCTCTATTGACAGGTAAGAAATTCTTCACTTTTAGACTAATTTGCGACTAAACCAAAGGTATATTTTTCTAAAATTCTGTTGGATCAATAACCGGCAATCTCTTGTTCTGATATCAGATTTCCTCATATTGTTCTTCACGGAAGCTCTTTTCTACTGTGGCGTTGCGGTGTTTCTTTTTCTCATTGACTGTTTACGGAGGCCGTCTGTACCAGATTCCACTGTAAATAGTAATAACTCCCCGGCCCCTCAAATGGGGCAGCGGATCTCTTCCGTTGCCGCTCTGGTGCTTAGTCTTATAATTCCACTGGTGACTATGGGCTTTGTCTGGCCATGGACCGGTCCCGCAGCTTCTGCAACTCTCGCACCGCATCTAGTTGGTATAGTCGTGCAATTTGCCTTCGAGCAATATGCAAGATACACAAAATCCCCTTCGTGGCCCGTCATCCCGATAATCTTTCAAGTATGTAGAGTTATAACTTTCATTTTAAAATTGAGGACTTCGAGCAACCTGAATTTAGTCAATCGTTGAAATATATAACAACCTATAAATCGAAGATTTCCTTTTATGCTTGGCAGGTTTATAGATTGCATCAACTGAACCGAGCGGCCCAATTGGTAACAGCCTTGTCGTTCACGGTTAGGGGAGCCGAGATGACGGCGCATAACATGGCGATAAATAACTCCTTGGGAACGCTATTAAACGTCCTTCAGTGCCTCGGGGTTATATGCATTTGGTCTCTTTCAAGCTTCCTCATGAGATTTTTCCCTTCCAGTGCTGTTTCTGCTCAATGAACAATCAATTTCTATACAAATAGACCATAAAATCAATGATTTTGATTTTTTATCAAGTCCCAAATCTGTATTGCTTTTAGTCCTGTTTTATATGGCAGTTTGAAAAGCAAATGGGCTATGAAGCATTTTGACTTTGCCTAAAGGCCTAGTTAGAGAGGTTATTACAGGATTTTAGAATACAGAGATACAAAACTAAAGTTGGTGAAAAAGCTCTTTTTTCTGCTTTTCCATGTGGATTTTTCTTTTGCAATTGAAAGAACAATGTACAAAAACCATCTTCTGCCACAGATGATTCATTATGTATTGTTGAGAAATGAGCTTCAAGAGCTTTTTGTTGGGATATTTAAATAAAAGAGTTTAAATTTTGCCTATTTATCATTTTTTAAGGTTTTTTTTTTCTTTTCTTTTTTGGTTGTAATAGATTACCTTTTTAGCTAGTTACTTTTTAAGTTTTAACTACTAGGCACTAGCCAACTTTTTAAAAAAATTTAAAAATTAATTAGTTAATTATAATAAGGGAAGTTCTTTAATGTGTTATTTTTTTGTGAAATTAAATTTATCTTTTCAGTGGACTTTATATTATAAAAAGATAGTGGACTTTATATTATAAAAAGATAGATATGAAAAATTTAGAATCGTTTCCTAAAAAAAATATTCACCAAAAAGTTCCCCATAATAATCACATTCAAATACTCTAAAACTCAATTATGGATTTATGGTAATCATCAAGAAATTAGTTACCAACACAACTTTTGCTGCTAGGTAATTATTGAAGGCCAAGTAAAAAATTTGCAAGTTTTCTAAATTACCAAGAAGATTTGAGGACCAGGGGTAGTTTGGAAGCCAATTTGTTCCCATAATAGCCATCATCTCAGCAACGGTCACATGACTGTCACGTGACATTTAGTCAACAAAAAACGACAAAGCATTTTTGTCAATATGGAGATAAATGATTTTTGAGTGACAATTATTGTGCAAATAGCATTAGTCCATAGGAATACATTACATTATTAGAGCATTTCATGCTTTATTTCCCACCGTAATATTATAATTTATAAGTGAGTTGCATATATTCTCTCTTCTCTGATGATGTGTCAAAAAACTGCTAGCTACAAATATTATACACCATAACACAAATCAGCCCAAAGTCAACACTCTATAAATTGAGATTAAAACAAGTGTCAAACAATTTTATAAAATTTAAAAAAAAAAAAAGAAAAAAGAATAAGCATGGAGGTTTTAAAGTCAAACTAACCGACGCAAACTAAAAAGATAATAGTGGTTTTTTGTGGGCCAAATACTATTTGACCAGATCAGCACCTAATATGCTTAAGTACTTTATCATCTTTCTTTCTTTTTATTTATTTATTTTATCTAATTTCAGAAATTTTGTTACATTCTCTTGCATGATTTTATGTTCCATAATTATCTTTGTATATCACTTTTTTTTTTTTAATTTTTTTTGCCAAATTGATTGGATGATAAAAACAATTGTCAATACTCTTGTTATATATATGAACTTAATTATATTTTTGTGTAGAAAAGTATTGTATTGTTGTTGGACTCTTTAGACATAAATAGATTTAAAACCAACTATAAAGTTATTTAAATTGGTATAATACATCTCGAATAATGTACCTTCTCCTTTGGCACTATGTATTGATTTGTTGCCCATTGTTTTTCAGTGGTGTGACAAGATATCAAAAAAAAAAAAAAAACATGTTCTTTCTTTTAAATTATAGAGTTGGTATTTGGTAACAGTGTTGGATTAAAGTTATTTCCTTGTTTCTTTAAACATCAAAGAAAGAAAAAGCTTTCTTTTTTCTTTTTTAACTATGATGTTTCTTGTATGACTATTATAAAAAGGTTAAGACTATAAACTGTGATTAGGGTGTTGTTTGGCAAATGGGTTTGAACCCATCTTGAGCCATTCAAACGAATTTGTCAATCTAAATCGTCGTTTGGTAATTTTTTTTGGATAAAATCCAAATGAGAAAAAATCATTCAAACCCTTCAAAATTAAATTCTTCTCCCCCTCAAATTTCAATATTTTGAATCAATTTTAAATAGTATTTTTTGATTTGACATTTCAACCACTTTTTTTATAATTAAACATCACACATTTCACATCTACCCAAACAATAATCCAAATAATATTTTCAATTAAGATTATTTGACCCAAACAACAATTTAAATTTTTCGTTCAAATTATCCAATTCAAATTTTCCAATTCAAATGAAAAAATTTAAATTGCCACAGTTTGAACCCGTTTGTCAAACAACCCCCGAGGAGACGTATATTCTCTTCTAATGACTCGTTGACTTTAAAAAGAAATGAGATGTCGTATTCTTTGTCAGAATATAACAAGAGGATGTGAAGTTTGTAATTATTATTAATCTGATATTTACAATTATTTTACTGTGTTTTTCTTGAAGTAATAAAGCAAAAAGAAAATTCACCATTTGGGTTGCTTATTACAAATTGTCTAAGCAAGCTTGGCTTTATATCATTTTCTTGGGATTTTTAGTGGGACAAACGTGATGGCTTTTGATCCATATTGGTTGTCTCCACTTAAAATTATCCAAAAAAAAAAAAAGGCAAAGTTAAAGATATCATAGAAGTTACATGTGACAGGGATACCCAATAAACAGTCTTCTATGAAAGAAAAATATCCAATTGTGAAGCAAACTCTTTGTCCTCTTATGTTTGTATTCACTAAAAATGCAAAGAATCCTTCAATATACTAAAACCCATTTCTCTTTTCTCCACCCTTTTAACAAACCTCATTAGGCCAAAAACATTTTTTGGAACCATCACACCAAACCTCACATGGGGTTTTTGGCTTATTCATGTTTTTCAACAAGACTGATTAAATTGGCCACAACTTTGAACAATGATCAAAATAGTAGTGGTTTTGCTTCTGTGTTTTCTTCTTGTATTTAATTTGGCATTAGGTGGTTTTAGGTTGAGGAGTAAGGAAATTTCACATCTTAATTCTTAATCCTTGAGTTTTAAAAATGGAATAATCATAGGTTGTAGGTGTGAATAATATGCAACAAAATTGTTCTTCTACCACAAGGCAAGTCAATAATCAATCAAAAAAAGAAAACCTCAAGCCACAAATTTGTTTTCTTTTTCAACTTCCACTAGCGAAGGGTCATTGATCTTGGTCACGAAATTTTTGTGGCAAAATAAAGTAGACACTAGAAAATGTGCATGAATGTTTTAATTTGTCGCTTATGCTCATGCCAAGTGTTTTGCTGTTTTTCATTAAACCATAATGGATTTACACCCATTTTAAGTTGACAAGCCATGAAGCTAATTTGAGACACATTTAGTAGAAAGTCAAATCCACTTTAATCTCTTTTGGGATTTATTTCCTAGTGGATCCTTTCAAGATTCTTGTGAATACGATGTGGAAATTTTATCTTACATAGAAATAAAAAAAAAAAAAAGAGCAAAAAGGAAAGGAAAAAACAATTTCTCATCCTAAGTTTTGAACTCATCATAGAGCCTAGAGACAACCCCACTTTCACATTAACATTTTTTTTTCATCAAGGACACACATGCAAGTGCAAGTTGGGCTTCCAAACCTTTTTGTTCTTCTTCTTTCAGAAATGCCCATCACACTAAAAAATCTTATCTCCATCACTATCCCACACGCACACAAATCTACTTAGACATGCTATATTATATTTCCATAATCCATACTTATTCCTTGGAAAATGAAAAAAAAAAAAAAACACACACACACAAAAAAAAAAAAAGCAAAACTCCTTTTATCCAACTGCTAAAGTTGAAACTCATAAATTAACCCTTAAAAAAAAAAGCAGCTAGCTTAGAGAAGAATCATAGTTTAAAAAGCCTAATCACATGAAACTACATAAACCCCAACACAACCAATAATCCCACAAAGTTCTCTCTCTCTTCTCTTCTCTTCTCTTCTCTTTTCTCTCATGGGACTAAGTTGTTTTAGTATCAAAACCAGATATCCTGAGCCTGGTTCTTGAGAGACACTTCATGTGAGTATTGTTTTGTGTTTGTCATACATAAGCCATGGCTAGAATATTCCAAGAGTTCTGTTTCATTATGGCCTTTTCAATACTTGGTTGTGTCGTAGTAGCCCATGTTAGTGCTCATGAAGACAATTCCACTGATTCCTATTGGCTTCTGAGGATCAAATCCCAGCTGGTTGATCCTATTGGAGCCTTGGAAAGCTGGTCTTTGGGAGCCAATATCTGCGCCTGGAATGGCTTGACATGTTCGCATGATCAAGTTGTGAGCTTGAACTTGTCCCGGTCGGGCCTCTCGGGCCCGGTCCCGGGCGATCTCTCGCGCCTCGTGTCGCTTCGGACGCTCGATTTGTCCTCCAATGCTCTCTCCGGTGCAATCCCTCCCGAGCTCGCGAGGCTTCGAGGCCTCGAAACGCTTCTCCTGCACTCGAATTACCTCTCCGGGGAGGTTCCGCCCGAGATAGGCCTGCTGAAGAGCCTGCGAGTGCTTAGGCTCGGCGACAACTTGTTGTCGGGTGCGATCACGCCTAGCATTGGCGGGCTGAGCGAGCTGCGAGTGTTGGGGCTCGCCTTTTGCGAATTCAACGGGACTATCCCGGCGGAGATTGGCAACTTGAAGAGGCTAAACTCTCTTGATCTCCAGAATAACAGCCTCGGCGGGCTAATACCGGACGAGATCGGTGGCTGCGAAGCGCTACAAGACTTCGCAGCATCGAACAACAGGCTCGAAGGAGACATCCCGTCTTCGGTGGGGTCTCTCGAATCGCTCGAAGTCCTAAACCTCGCGAACAACAGCCTCTCGGGGGCGATCCCGGCCTCGCTTAGCACCCTTCGGAGCTTGACGTACTTGAACCTTCTCGGGAACAGATTGAGCGGCGAAATCCCTTCGGAGCTCAACGAATTGTCTCGGCTCCAAGTGCTTGACTTGTCAAGAAACAGGCTGTCCGGAGGCATTTCAGTCCTCGCTACTCGGCTGAAGAATCTCACCACTTTAGTACTCTCCGACAATGCGTTGACAGGCAGCATTCCACACGGCTTCTGCCTCGAAACGTCCGGCCTTCGCCAACTTCTCGTCGCGCGAAACGAGCTCTCGGGGAAGTTTCCTTTGGAGGCTTTAAACTGTTTGTCACTCCAACAGTTAGACCTCTCAGACAACTCCTTTGAAGGAGAATTGCCACCTTCATTGGACAAACTAGAGAGCTTGACAGACTTAGTCCTCAACAACAACAGCTTCGCGGGACCGCTTCCTCGCGAAATCGGAAACTTGATCAGCTTGGAAAATCTCTACCTCTTCGGCAACAAGCTAACAGGCTCAATCCCGGCGGAGATCGGGAAACTTCAGAGGCTACAAACCGTCTACCTCTACGATAACCAGATGTCGGGACAGATTCCGATAGAGCTAACCAACTGCTCGAGCCTAATCGAAGTCGATTTCTTCGGAAACCGCTTCTCGGGCTCAATCCCGGAGGCGATTGGGAAGCTTAAGAACCTTGTTTTGCTTCAGCTGAGGGGAAACGGCTTGTCGGGTCCGATACCGCCAAGCTTGGGCTACTGCAGAAGGCTCCGGCTCTTGGCCCTCGCGGATAACAAGCTCTCGGGTACGTTGCCGCCGACATTCGGGTTCCTCTCGGAGCTGAGCTTAATCACTCTCTACAACAACTCATTTGAAGGCTCTCTTCCTTCCTCTCTTTCCCTTCTCAAGAACCTAAAAATCATCAACTTTTCGCATAATCGATTCAATGGAAGCATTTTCCCTCTCACTGGCTCAACCTCTCTCACTGCATTGGACTTGACAAACAACACCTTCTCAGGCCCTCTTCCATCAAGCCTAGCCACATCACGAAATCTCCGCCGTCTCCGTCTCGCTTACAACGGCTTCAACGGGACGGTTCCTCCGGAGTTTTCGCAGCTCGCCGAGCTCAACTTCCTCGACCTCTCATTCAACAGCTTGGCGGGAGAAGTACTGCCAAAGCTCTCAGGCTGCAAAAAGCTTGAGCACTTGTTGCTCAACAACAACTTGTTCTCCGGCGCAATGCCGCGGTGGCTAGGAGCCTTATCCCAGCTCGGCGAGCTCGACTTGTCGTCGAACAGCTTCCGCGGGACGCTCCCCGCGGAGCTCGGGAACTGCTCGAGGCTACTAAAACTCTCCCTCCACAGCAACAACTTTTCGGGCAATATCCCGAAAGAGATCGGGAGCCTCACTTCGCTCAACGTCCTCAATTTGCAAGCAAACAACTTCTCGGGCCCGATCCCGCCGGGGATCCAGCAATGCAGGAAGCTCTACGAGTTGCGGCTCGCGGAGAATTCGCTGACGGGCTCGATCCCGCCCGGGCTAGGCGGGTTGAGTGAGCTGCAAGTAATCTTGGACCTGAGCAAGAACAAGTTATCAGGCGAAATCCCGCCATCTTTGGGGGGCTTAATGAAGCTTGAGAGACTAAACCTCTCATCCAACGAGCTACGAGGAGAAATACCAGGCTCACTTGGGAGGCTAACAAGCCTCCACATGTTGAACATGTCAAACAACAGGCTCATGGGAAAAATCCCCACAACATTCTCTGGATTCCCACTCAGCTCCTTCATGGGAAATGGCCGGACTCTGTGTGGCCCACCATTGGAGCCTTGTTTGGGATCTGAGGGACAAGGCAAGACAAGGCTTTCCAACAAGGCAGTGATTGGGATAATAATGGCCATCGTGTTGACATCCACAGTGATATGCTTGGTCATGATCTATGCTATGGTGAGGATGTGGACTAGGTGGAGGAGAAGGGTCTCTGTGTCATCAAACTGTGATAAGAATTTTGGGGTGTTTGATTATCATCATGATAATCATCATGATCAACATAATAAGGTCAGGGAAGAGAAGAAGAAGAAGAGGTGGGGTTTTGGCGGTGAAGAGTGGAGAGTGAAAGTTGGTGAGTATTGGAAAGTGGATTCTTTGGCTTTGGTTGGTTCACAAGATGGCAAGGAAAGTCCCAATGGTAATAATACAACTTCTTGCATTTTCCACCTCAAAATGGACCAAGATTCCATGGAAAATACCCTAGTGTGAAGTTACAGTTTTTTTTTTTAATTTTTTTTTAATTGGGTTTCTGGTTTTGGTGTTGTATATTAATATTTGTTAATCTGTGGAGGACAGTTGGAAAGTTTGAATATCAACCACTGTTTGTAGATACCTGTTTGACTTGGGAGGCTGGGTAATAAACTGATTACTACAAGAGAGTTGAAATTTCCTGTTTCTGACTAATAAAAAGTCGTTAGAAATCTTGATCAAGATTATAATCTCATAATTGTGACGTACTGCTAGTGGTTTTGACATTATTGCATGGGAGAAGAAAGATTCTGCCTTTTATTTGTAACATGGCTTCTAGATGGAATAAATTATCAATATTGCTTCCATTTTAAATCGGGACACATTTTGATTCAGTGGAATAGATTAAGAATGAGAATAGAAATAGGAATACAATGAAATGAAAATGAAAATATCATTTTAATTCTAGTGTTTGATTTATCATTAGAATTGGCATTGAAATCAGACTTAACGTATTTTAATTAGTTGAAAAATTAGAAAAGAATGAGAATTTCACAAGTTAAGAAAGAATGATTCCTATAATTGATGGAATGAGAATTCTATTAGAATGACCATTTTTGTATATTTTTTGCTCAAACCAAACATGAAAATAAAAATTATCATTCCATTTTATTCTCATTCCACCAAACTAAGCGTGCCCTAAATGCTAACCAAGCATAGCAAAAGAAAACACGTCCACTATTCAACATTAGCTCAACTCTGGATAATGAAATTTTGAGACCCAAAATATTCACCACTCGAGACTCTTAACAAATTATGTTTATTTCATATGACATAAATACAGAACAACAAAGCATCTACACTAGTCTTTAGTCTTTTATAAGTAAGATGGCAGAGACTGATAATAAGAGACAAAATGCAGGCATGTAGTTTCTTCACTTGGTCTCTTTTATTGTCTGTACATAAAGGCCATTGTGGCTTGTGTATATCTTTAATTCTTTATATAATCTCAGTGCTATTCAGAGCTGAGCAGACTGGTTGGCCATAGCACTGGCATTGGCGAGAAGGTCTTTGAGCTGGCCTGACTGGTGCAACTCCATAACCGCTGCAAAAACCGACCCAAAAAAAAATTGTTAATGGTGCGACTGTTATTCGGTAGAACAATTATAAAATTTGCAACAAAACAAGCAATGTTGTTCCTTCAATCACTATGAACAATTATACATTTAGCAGCGAAACAAGCAATGTTGTTCATCGGCGATCAATTACTATGAATAATTATACGTTTAAAAATAAGACAAGCAATGTTGTTCGTCGGCGATCAATTACTATACACACTTCAATAAAATTGAGCTATCACTCAGTTGAAATTCAACAATTTACGTTTAAACAATTGAGCTATGATTTTATTTTATTTTTCAATTAGTCATGCTAGTAAAAAAAAAAAAAAAAAAATCTTAAATCTCAATTGAAATAGTGAGACCTAACAAAATTTTGAACAACAATTTGAATTTACAATATAAATCGAAAATTTTGAATTTTGCAACTCAAACAAGAATTATTTGAATTTTAGTTTAAATCGCTTACCAAACGACCCATAAGTCTCGCTCTAACAGCAGTGATTTTCGATAACTATGGCATGCCGATGCATGTGTAATTAACAGGACTTTTTGATGCATTGTCAAACATTTGAATGTTGATTATTTTGTCATGAATTTTAGTAAATGTCGAAATGTAAAGGAAACAATGAAACTGAGATTAGGGCTTACAGTCGCAGCCACCGACGTTTTTGCCTCCGATGAACACATTAGGCACGGTTGTCCGGCCGGTCCACTCTGCTAGCGCTGCTTGCATGTCGCTCCCATCATCTTCACATATGAAAGTTTAATTTCTCCAAAAATTAGCACAATAATTTGCATAGGAAAAAAAGAAAAAGAAAAAAGAACTACATATATTTCGAAGCAATGCTATGTCACTATTAGGGACGATCAATTGATCTGAGTCCCACTAGAGTTGTTCTGTTCAATCTTCGCAATTACAATTTCTAAAAACTTATTTATATCAGAAATGAATAATGAATTTAATGTGTCAACAATTTTTTAGGAGAAGTATGAAACACAAGAACAAATTCCAGGGCTTATAGCAAAAAATAAAAATAAAAATACAAGAATCAAATGTAACACGCAACCATAATTGCTATTGAATACAAGAATATATAAATATACATATTACATACATATGCTTTTCAAACATTTTTCTCTAATAACAACAAAACAACAACGACCAAGACCCAATACTCTAGAAAAGTCACGTCAAGGTAAAGTGATCCAAAATAACAGTCACAAGCATATAAAAACTTCCAAAAAATAAAACATACCGGCCCAAACACAAACAGGGGTCGTTTATACATGAATTCAAATGCAAAATTCAATATCATTTCGATATGAGTTATCATTTGACAAAATCTTAAAATCAAATGAATGTTTAAATAGGAATTTAATTTAGTATTTGAATTGAGATTGCAAGAAAAAGATATATATATATATATATATATATATTGTTTTGTATTTGATTCATGAATAAAAATGTTGGAAAATTGAAAAGCATAGTTACTTTCATGATCGAGCTCGATGACTTTGTGAGGCGCTCCGAGCTGCGTGAACAACTGCTTGACTCTCGTACAGTATCCACAGTACGTTTTACTGTGTCACACAAACAAACAAACAAACAAACAACAATCACTTCTTCACAAAAATCAAATCAAATAAAATCTTCTCTTACCATTTCACAAAAAGCCCTGAAAAATTGGAAGAGACTGATCACCTGAAAACGACGACCGGGTGGGACGAGACAATGCCCTTGACTTTGGTCAACGCCATCTCGATCTCTTCCCTGGTCTTCCTGTTCAGCCCCAGCACCGACCCCATAATTTCTATCAGAGAGAGAGAGGAGAGAGAAACCAGGTGTCGAGTCGAGAGCTAGGGTTTTGGAGCTCCGGTGTCGAGAGATTGGAAGAGAGAGAACAACAGGTGTGGGAATTTCAGAAAGCGCTATCGATTGTGTGATTCTTGTCGTTTCTGATATGGTTTCTTTGCATTTCGTTTCGTCACATATATTGTCGTTTTGCTCACTTCCTAATTCCTATATTGTTTATTTTATTATTACTCGTAGAATTTATATATAGGCTTTTGGTGACATATAGATACGTCCTTATCCAAAAGTCAGAAGATCTGCGACCGTTGGATTTCTTGCCTTAAACTTAATTGAATGGAATCACAGTTGATAGTAATTGAGTTTTTAGACTTGGTTGGACCCATGAAAAATCAAATCGCGTGTGATTGGTGAAAAATGGTGAAGAAAAATCTACCAAATAATCTCCCATTTCTATCAAGGAAAATTCTTTCTATCAAGAAAATTTCTTAGGTTGAAAATAATAATTATTTTATTCAAATTGGGATGATTATTATGGTTCAATAATCCTATAAGATAATGACTATAATAGTTATAATACACATTTCTCAACATCCAATAATAACCTCTAAAATTTTCTCCCATCATGAGTTTTTTTAATCATTTCTCATGACAGAAGTACCCAATAATAACTATCCAATTAGTTAAATTTTACAATATTAATTTGCTTTTGCAGCGGCCAGTCATTACGTTGTCGTTTTCAGAATCATTGTCGTTTTTCTTCTTTGTGCACTTGTTGCCGTTTCAGAAGTTTTTGTCGAATTTTTTTTTTTTTTAAGTTTTTGTCGATTTAATGGTTTGTTATTTCATCCTTGCTGATGTTTCAATACGTTGTCCTTTTTTTGTTTTTTCTGTTTTCGTCACACCGCGACTTTTAACATTGTTATCCTACTATTTCGCTTTCCAAGCCATTGTCGTTTTTAATTTCTTGCTGTCGTTTTCAGTTTTCTGATGTTTTTTTACACCATGTTTTTCATTATTTTTATGTTTGTGTTTGCGAAATCCAATGGTTTGACACTGGCGATTGTAGAAGTTGATTTCAAACCCTTTCAAAAATAAATTGGCCATATAGCATCACAATTATCCATACACATAATTTATACCAAGCAACACATTCTATGTAATAATAAAGAATATAATGTACCTTAAATATATAAACCACTTTTGAACCTCATAGTACATAATCAATGATCAACAAATCTCTCACTATCAACCTCAATGACTCAATCAATCAATAATAGCTCATCCTTCTTTTCACTTCTCATAGAAGTGTCAAACAAGTGTGTGATCTTTGTTTGTCCCTTTGTTTTTTTTCAAGTGTTAAAGTCACTACTATTTGGATGCAAAAATGGCTTCTAAATCTTTGTACAACCCTTTAGGCTTTGCCTTGGAATCAATAGAGCTCAGTCCCGGGCTTCCACTCTTTTTGCTACCCCAAATCCCACCCCACACACTTTGGCTGCTTGAAGGGTCATTTGGGGCACCACTTCCTTGCCCTTCTCTACTAAAGCTAGCCTTTGCCAATTCTCTCAATTGCTTAAGCCAAGGCTTCTCTGTAGAGCCCGAGCTACGGCTCGAGCTCTTGTAACCCTCCGAAGACGGGTTAGTACTCTGCCCCGACCTCGGCTGCGAGTACTTGTCCTCGAGTCGCGCGATCCATTTTCGCGGCATGAACAAGAGTGTGCAGCCAATTGAGGCTACTTTGAGGCCTTTCTTGAAGGACTTCTCTTGAGGGTCTAATAGCATTGTTTGTTTGAACAATGCATACCATTCATTGAGCAATTGTGAGACATGTCCTACTAGGAATATTGCCACCATGAGAACGCCGATTTTGGTCTCACCATTGGATGAGAACTCTGTCTCCGAGAGGGCTACGCAAGTCGCGAATAGGCCTACTTCGCACGAGACCGAGATTATCTCCACGAGCTGGACTTTCTTCTTGATGAATGGCTTCTTGAGGACAAGGAAGAAGAGTTGAAAGGATGTAATGCATAGCAAGGTGAGTGATGGGGTTTTGGAGGACCAATTTTCCATGTAGAGACCGGCCATGGCACCGAGGACAACACGCTTGCCACATTCGAGCAATGTGTAGTAGATTCTCAGTATCCCGAAGAGCTTTTGGATGAAAGGCGCTTCGGCGTCTTCTGTCTCGTCATCAGAGGCGATGATGCGGTCCCTGCGCTTGCGCAGATTGTTCCCAATCTGCGTGAGCATGTACTTCGGAGGGCCTCGTAGGTCTTCGAATAGAGGGCCGAGGGTGATCAAGTAGCATGAGTTCGTTGGTCTCTTCCATGTCCATTGGCCTCTTTTCCCGGGACCAAGCGTGACGCGGACGAGCTCTTGGTACCAATGGGATGTCCGGCCTTCTCGGTGGACCTCCTTGTACTGAAGAAGCTTGCCAAAGGTGATTCCGAACGAAAGGAATACGAACAAGGCTAGCAGAAGAAGTGCCACAATGCTCAACAAAAGAATGCCAACTATGGCCCCAGATGTTTCTTTTCCTTTATTCAACAAATCAAAGAGAAATTTTCATTATGTCAGTGAGTTTTTGAGTATGCATTTCAGTTTAAAATCTTGGAAAATAAATTGTCAAAGCTTTAAGATATTACTTGCTTCACAAGAATGAAAAAAAGGAAGTTATATCTGACTCTATTTCCTTCTGCAATCATACTAAGAGTTTAAAGCTACTCAAGTGAAGAAGAAAATAAATAATGCAATGGTACTTTAGCTAAAAGAGGAAGGAAAATTAAGCAACATTTTGAAGCTACCTTTAACTAAAGCCACCGAAACCTCGGTTAGACAAGGCAGTGCAAGAATGATGAGAAAGATCTCGAATCTCGGAAACGTGAGAGCCCCGAAGCCCTTGCGGTTCTCGGGGTTTTTCTTCCTCAATTTCATGAAGAAAAGGAGTAGAATGTGCAGTAATACTAAACTTCCACCAATCAAAGCTAACCAGAACATGCTCCGATCGAAATTCGTCCACCTAAAGCAAAACAACAGGAGATTAGGAAGAAGAGAAAAAAAAAACTTAAGAGATCAAGTTTTGTGAACAAAATGCAAGAATCTTTGAACTCTTGATCAACCTACCCATTTGTGTTTTGAGGGTCTAAAAGTATCTCGGCTTCTGGTTTAGTGTTCGGGTTCTGCAACAGCACAATTTACTCATCGAAAACCTTCGATTTTGATGCAAAAAAGATGACAAAACTAATAGATAATAGAGAGTTTAAATTAAACACCTATGACCTACCTCGAAATAGTATCGATATTCCATCGGATCGAGTGGCAGGCCATACACGGGAGCGGACGAGCTCGAATTCCCTTCTTTCAGTTGGAAACTTTCTGAATCGAACCGCTCGGAAATGTAGGAGCTTGAACTGGTGTAAGGACTAGTGCCAACCATTACATTGCTGCTGTGGCCATTCTCCCATGGGAGATGGAAATAGGGAATGCTCCACTGAAGGCCGATCGCGAATTCGTAGTACTCGACTGGCAGCATCACTGCCAACCATCTCGACAGCGCGAAAACCTGAATGTGGCAGGCAATTCTCTGGAAAAGAACAGAAAGAAAATCCTTTAAGAATTGTTTTATTATTATTATTATTACTACTAAAAAGAAAAGTACTATCAGGTTCGGTTGAGTCTGACTTATATGGAACCCACCTGTATGTGAGTGTCGAGTTGAATAACACGACTCTAAAAAAATTTTAAAAAGTAAATATTTGATTATGCGAAACCTGTGGTCATGAAACGAAACTTGTTCCGCAAGAAAAACTGATTTTGTTTTGAAAAACACTAAGATTTCTATTGGTAAAAGTGATGTAATTTGTTGTGAGGTATATAACTAGTATTAAATGTTTTTTAAGTATCATACAAAGAGGTTTCTTGTAGGTTCGGTTCTCAAAGAAGATGGCCCTTTGAATGTCCAAACAGTTTGAAGGCTTGCAGTCGAAAACGTGAGAATCGCCGCAGCCAGAGATGTCACCAGAAACGAAGCCGTTACGAGCGCAGAAGCTACGGAAGACACCAAAGGTACTGAATCTGCGCAAAAATGAGTCCAAGCTCAGATCATCTAGTTAGAAAGAAAAAGAACTGAACATAGTGATTGAAAGTTTTTTAGGCGAAACGACGAAACGGTAAGTCCTTACAGTGCCTCACTTCTAGGACATTGGACGCGATATTTTTGTTCCCAGAAACATCGCCGGTGACGTTTTCAGGGACGTGGACGGAAATCACATCATCGCTCGCTTTTATGCCGATGATGTAGATGCTCCTACTGATTTGGTGAAAGCTGAAAGAACAGAAAAAAGTCTAATAGGAACGTGAGATGTGGAAATATAGTTTGAGACATGTATGTTTGAGAGATTGAAATAGGCTTGCCTCTGCACATTCCCTCCAGAGACCGATACATAGGAAGCGTTGAAACCGAACACAGGTTTAACGAACTTTATCGATATCGGAATGTTGTGTTCTCTTGTCCTCGTGCTAGACGTGGTGCTTAGCTTCACGGACGGCCTCTTAGAATCTTCAAAAATTTCGCGTCCAAGTTAAAAAAAAAAAAAATCAAAATTTTAGTCCTAAGTCATTCGGGAAAAAACCAGAAATCAATGTCGCAGATTTTTGTTACTTACCGAAGAGGAAAGTTGTCGAGGAAATTGGAGAAACTGGGGTCCCTTGCCGGCTTATTATAAGACTCGACGTGAGGCTCAACGAGACAATCGAAATACTCGACACATTTTGAACCTTACGGAAAATGTTTGAAAGCCTCAAGTGAGCTATAAGACTTGGCATTTGAAAAAAATGGACATACAAGGACTTTGTAAAAAACTAACTGACCAAAAATCCGAATCTCCGATTCCCAACGCTCTCTCCGGAAATAGGAGCGAGCAAGCCCTGAGTTATGGCGAGAGTGCTTAGGATTTGCGCCGATGAATTGAGGACTGGCTCTGAGAAGTAGAGATACACTTTGAGGTGATTGTAATTGTTTGTTGCCAAAACTGTTCTGGTTTGTCCATTGAGGTCAATGAGCCTCTCTGGAATGTGAAGCCTTAGGTTCACAAACACATTTCTTCTATCTGCACATTAAATGCCATAACATAATCTAAGAATCATAAATCATAACTAGAGTTGGTTTAGTGTAAAGATATAGAGTCTGATTTTTCACATACACACTCACCATAGTGTATGTAGAAGCTCGAATTCTCTGTTCTCACAAATCTGTTCCCGGCTTTATCGGAGCAGAAGTTTTTGTCCATTACCAAGATGACTCTGCCGTATTGAGCTTGCGCCGATAAGCTCACGAAGAGAGAGTATTTCAGGTTCTGCTGCAGAACGGTGAGAGAAGTCGGTATAACTTGGCCCGCGCCATAGACTAGTAGCTGCAGAGGAAAAATCAAGCTCGGGTCGTTGGATTTGTTTCGGAGGATTACGCGTAAAACTACAAATCGATGGTGCGAAATTCTCGTTCTTAAAACAGCATGATCAGAGTTGACTAAAATCAGAAGCGAATCGAAATTCGGTTGACCACCTACTCACGTTGCAGGCATTTGCAGACAAACATCTGAAGCCGCCTTCCCCGACGCAAGGCTCGTTGAACGAGATATTTACGGAGAAATTTAAGGCGTTGGTGAAAGCGTTCGGTGCGGTAATGTACGCTGTAGGAGGCACTGTATCTGCAAAGAGTAACATACAAAGAATTTAGGCAAAACAAGAGAAATTTAGCACAATGCAGATTTGGTTTTTACAGAACTTAAGTACTTTTAAAAAGAACATATCTAAGAAAAAAAAAATATATCTACCAATTGTCCAATTATAACTAGCACAACCAAGTCCTTGAAGCTCTTTTGTGCAGACCTCAAATGTGTGTTTCCCATCTTGCAAATTTGAGTATGAAATATTTTTGGCTTCACAGTTTGAGGCAATGCCATAATCTAGCTGCATTAACACAATAATAAGCGGGTGTTAAACAAGTTTCTTAATCCATTTACCAAGACAATTACCAAGTGTAACAAAAATAAAAATAATAATAAAAGCTACATTTATCAGTTAGTACAGTTAGTGCTTGGTTTAGATGTTATTTTGGTAAAATCTGATTAAAGGAATAACAGAGCAAACCACAAGACAAAGCTCCACTATGACATAATAGTAAAAGTTGAAAAAAGATTGAACTAGTGAGTTCAGTGTTTTTTTTTTCTTTCCTTTTTTAAAAAAAATAATTTATCATACCCTGCAAGTAAAGGTACAATTAGAGCAAGTGCTAAAATTCCCAGTACTCTCCAAAACCTCAAACACAAAAGTCGCCGAGCTCCGGCGAGAGAACTCGCTCGGAGCTTTCACGAACTCCAGAGAAGCCTCAGAGCCATGACAGTGCTTCACAAAGCACGCTAGTGAGAAGGCACAGAGAAGAAGAGCAACAAGCAGTGAAGTCTTGTGCAATCCCATGATTGTTCAGATCACCAAAGACATTTTTATTTACTGGGTTGTGTTTGGTTTTGAGTGAGCAAGCAAAGTGAGAGAGAGTTACACAGGCACTGTGGTAACTATTGGCTTGTGTTGGAGATAAGAAAAAGAGATTAGAAAGGGAAAATATATGATGTCAAAGTGTTTGGCTGTTTAGTGTTTGATTGGCGATTCAGTTAGAGATAGTGCACATGAGACTGGCTTTGCAGTGGAAAGTACTTTCATGGGAAGATAAGAGAGAGAGAGAGAAAGAGAGAGAGAGAGATTATATACTGAATGAAGACAGAAAGAGACAGGAAAAAAGTGTTGTCTTTGATGGTTCAAAAATGTAGCAAAATTGGCTCCTCCAATTGTAATGATATAGTATGTAGTGACTCATATATAGTTCTATCAATGATATATTTATCATCCATTGGTTGGTTTGTCAATTGTCCCAAAACTTTGTTTTAGCTTTTGAGCTTTAATACATTCAGGTAAACTAATCTATAACTTAACTGTTAATCATACATTCCACACCAAATATACAAAATTTAGGACTAAATTTAATCACTTGACTTTGGAGCTTCATAGACAACAACACGGTTTAATTTTTTTTTTTTTAAATCACTTTTTTAGTCCACCCCAAACATGTGTACTTATTTAAGTCAACTCTGTAATGATGATATTCAAAAAGGGTATTAAGAACTTTTGAACAATTAGTATTGTTAAAGGGTGAGCAATGCCTACACTTTCTTCTTAGCATGATTTAGCTTGGCCAATAATAAAACATGCCCAAATAATGGTTTTTGCAAATGTCACCAATATTTCTTTAGCAGAAAAGTCCCCACCATGATTCTCTCCTTTCTCTTTGAATCAGCCTTGAATTAATTGGCTGAATTAATAAAACAAAAAT
The DNA here is from genome assembly GCA_018132145.1 of Boehmeria nivea var. tenacissima. Lineage (NCBI taxonomy): Eukaryota > Viridiplantae > Streptophyta > Magnoliopsida > Rosales > Urticaceae > Boehmeria > Boehmeria nivea. Next base: position 10,672,656 of record CM030882.1, read on the forward strand.
AAATAAATAAAGGATAAGGCTATTTAAAAAAAAAAAAAAAAACAGAAGACAGTTTTCCACGTGCATGGACAGCTTCTAAGGGCACAGAACCATGTTTAGGTCCTTAGGACATATAGTTTTAGGGCTTTTTAGTGTTTTGAGAGGTTTGAGAAGATCCTATCAAAACGACCCCACTTGTCTGCGTTCCAGCTAATATAAAATTCTTGCCTAAAGTAATAAGATAATACACCTAATGCTTCACTGTCTTGGACAATGTGTTTATCTAATAATTAATCAATATGGTCTCTATATAGTTTTTTTTTTTTTTCATCTAGTAATCTTTGAGGTTTTAAAGATACATGTCAAACTAGTACAAAATGCAAGCAACACTAAAATAGTACCAAAAGCTGGTGATTTTGGAATCAAATCTTATTATTTTACTTGTAACAAGATCAATTATTTATTCTTGTTTCGCAATGTGAAGCCAAAACGAAATAATATCTACACAAGTAACAAATCGCGACGCGTAACGTTAATCTCCACAAATATTTGGTCGTAGAGAATACAAAAATGAGAAGAAAAAAATTGTCACAATCCTAATTGCAATATGGTTTTGAAAATAAGAATTTGACGTGAAATCCTTCTTTTTTTTTTTGGTTATATTTTTAAAACCAGTGTCTAAATTCAGTATGTAATAATTTCAAAATCATTTACACTATGCGTGTGTGTATATGTATATGTATATATGTATGTATTTTCTTTCCGTTGCATGTGTCAAAGGATGAGAAGAACAGTCTGCAAATGGGACCGTTGGTTCATCATTATTGTCAAATGGAAAACTAAAAATCATAGACAGAGTTTTTGGTCCCACAAAGGTGCAAAAGTAAATGACAAGAGACACAAAATATATATATATATATATATATTTTATATATTTTAAATATGAGAAGAGAAAAAAGGAGAGGGCTAAAATGAGCCCTTTGTGGCATGGTTTGTGATAAATGGAAATAGACTTGGAACCTCGACCTCAAAAACATTATCTCTCTCTGAGACTCAGCTTATTTGGCAAACAAGAGAAAGAATGAAGCAATAAGTTAGAAAATAGTGACAAATTGCAAGAATATTATTTTCTTAGAAGGAATATAGATGTAAGGTGACAAGTGACAGCATGTACAAAATTATGGGGTCAAGACCCTTGAAATCTTGAAAGGAAAAAGTGAGCCACAAGCTCCAAAACTATGGAATCCTATATGATGATGAGTACTATTCAAGTTTCAAAAGTGAAGAGGACCAACTTAAATAATATTTTATGCTAGGTCAGTGTCAAAGCTAATTTAGCCCCAACGTAAAAAGAATAAAAAATAAAATAAATAAAAGAGGCCAAGCCAAGTAAAGAGATTTTCTTGAAGTGGGTATGTTTTTTTTGGTGACTTCAAGCCTAAGCCCAAAACTTGTTTATGTCATGTGTGTTTGCGAGTGTGTAGTTTTTGCATTTTCTTACACCAATTGAGACAAAAGTAAATCTGTGACAAGGACTCAATCTAAACTTGCATTAATTTCTCACTCATAAATTTGGTTAAGGCTATTGGATTTGCAAGTGGGACTTCTCTTGCAAATGGGTTGGTGAGCTTTGTGTTTGATTATTTAATGGCTTGATTTAAGAAAACAAGGAAAAAAGACACGTAAAACCAGTGCTTCTTTATTTGGAAACTTGTGCACATTGGACCACTTAGCATGAATTTTTTTACACATCAAACTTTTTTTTTTTGGTCATATTTTAATATTGATCCTAAAAAAATGCTATACATGATCAAACATACAAAAGGCTATAAATAAATATGGATATGCCAAGCAATATGAAAGCTAAAGTATGGCCAACATAATACCAGAATTCTTGCAACTCTTGCCTTCACTATCAGCATTGAACTCACTTTTCTCTTTCAATTTCAATCAAAGGTGAAGTTTTATAGTTAGATAAGTCAAACACCGTTGACTTTGATCGTTAAGCAAATCGGTCATCGGCGTGGAGAGCAAACTAGTTGGGGTTCCAATGAGGATTTATGGGCATAAGAGAACTCATTAAACAAAGATAAACAGAAATCTGCATTACTTTATTCACCAACATTTTTTTTTAATATTTTGGTAATTTTTTTTATTGATGGAATGAATTAACAAAAGCTTAATCCTTGCTTCAAGGCTACATGTCTAGTACAAACTCACCATGTTCATTTGTTTAATCCAAACAAAGCTAGAATTTGAACTTTTCTTGCAGTGAATAATAATTCAAAAAGGACAAAAACGCAGTCATCACAACCAAGGCATACTAAACAAAGTTGAAATATAGAATCACCAAAAGCGACACAACATTGGATCTTGCTCGTAATATATATATATATATATATATATATATATGGAGCATATGGGAAAATATGTTTAGAAAAATGTCTACGACTCCAGTTTTTAAATTGAAAGATTCTAATTTGATATGTAACATATATACTATGATTCATCGACCATATAACCAATCACCGACTAACCATGATATATATGTACATATCAGAAGAGAGTTTTTTGATAGAAAGAAGCAAAATGTAGACATTTTTAAAGTAGGGTCTAAGAAATCGATTAAGTAAAACAACTTCTAAAAAAAGTACCCAAGAAAAGAAGAAAAAAAAAGGGCATAGATTTACAAACCTAGATCACTTTCTGGCATCCATATCCTCAAAAGCTTATCATAGAATGAGCAAGTAGCCACTAAAGACCTCATTCTCTTGCCATCATTGACTGGTTCTTCTCTGTGCCAATCAGCTCCGTAAGCAAGTGACTCATGTCTGCTATATCTTTCAACCACTTGAGCTTCATTCCCTTTGATCTTGACAATTGAAAAGCCATTGTGCATACAAGCCGTCAACACAAGGCCCGGGACAAAAGGGTGGTTCTTGATCCTCCAAACCCCTCCTCCTAAACCGAGCGAAGCCTCGTTGACAGGCCTCGAAACCGACCTTAAGTCCCAGATCCTCAGGTTTTCGTCGTAGCTACCGGTGAGCACTGTGTTCGGGTCGTGAGGGCTCTTGGCGATGCAACAGACGCCCATCTTGTGGGCCTTGGAGTTTTGGAACGCCAAGTTGGACGGAGGGCTTTCGCGCAGATCCCAGCCGCTGAATTTGCAGTCGTCTGAGCCGGTGAAGACCAAATGAGGCTGGTGGGTGTCAAAGGACGTCGTCCAGAGCTCGAAATCGTGGGCTTTCCATTCTTGTTGTACCTCGAGATGGGACTCGGCGAAAGAAGCTATGGCAACAGAGCCGTCTGAGAGCCCCACTGTTATGCTTGTTGCTGAAGGGTTCCAATCCAAATAAAGGCACATTGAGGAACTGACTTTTTTGCCATTTATCTGTTTCAATAAAAGCTCTGCACCAAGAACACACAATTACCAGGATTTACAAAACAGAAGCTGAAAAATATCTTCATGATTAATATTTACTTAAACATGTAGAATATAACTGAAACTCACATTCGATTAGAACACTGAAACTTCTGAAGACAAAATTGTTAGCTAAAAAGCCTAAAATGTTGGGTTTTGTTGCAAACAACTTAAATTTGAAAATCATGCTTGCATATTTTCATTTGAGGCACATTAAGGGCACTATATAAGCGCATCGTATTGTATAGGAGAGAATCCAATGCAATATTTCGTACGCTCATTCAAACCACTGTATTGTATAGTATAAAAACACACTCAAAACAATGCAAATTGCATTATCTAGTACAAAAGAATTCTCTATATTTGATCATATTATCAACTCTTATATCGAAGGCCTTTTCACTCTTTAATATGAAATTCCTTAGAAGAACACACGTGAACAAGTTTATACAGTACCAACGCGATACAATACAAAACGGTGAACTAAATGTGCGCTTGTTGTATTCCAAAAATATTATTCATTTTGGTTGGACCTAAAACCTCACAATCTCTTTCAGCTCAGTCCGACATTTCAATATTGCTTCATCTATAATCCTACTTATTCTGCCGAAATAAAAACTAGTGACAGATTATAAATAAATTCCAAAAAAAGAAAAAGAAAAAGAAAAAGAAAAAAGCTCTTGAGGTTGAAATACTATTAAGAGAAAAAGAAAAGTTTAGACATAACAACAGACCTTCTGATCCACCCGAACCGCTCTGCAGTTCATGGATTCTCAAGTAGCCATCAGCATCAGCTTGAGCAAGCAGCGGATGGCCAGAACCTCCTCCGACGGGGCTCCACTTTATGTCGAAGATCCCCGCCGTCTCGACGCGATGCAGAAGCTCAAGGCGACGCGTCTCTGCAGCCACAGCGAAGAGCGATATGCTCCCAGACCTGCTGGGCCGGTCGCCCTCCTGCAATGTGTACGTTGAAGCCGCCAAAACGTGGCGGCTTGAGCCGTGCGGACAAAACTCCGCGGCGTCGGCGTTTCCTTCAAGGTAGCAATGCGCCACATCCATAGCTTCGATTTTCAAAGGTGAATTAGGCAAACAGTCAAATTCATAACTATATAATTGGTTGGTAATGGAAATTATTATAAGAGAGTTCTATAGTGATTAACTCAATCATCAAGTATTTTCTTAAAATTGTTTAAAATAATTAACTTCATCTTTCAACAAACTTGAAATCCCATTATCAAGCTTAGGGAAAGAAATATTGTTCAGTCGTTCAGGCATTTTGTAAAACATGTTGTGATCAAAATAAAAGACAGACACAAAAGACCCATTGGGAGTCGGGTTTTTTAAAATTCAGCTAAACCTGATAATTTTTATAATAACATACAATAAAGAGCAATATTTTTATAATAACGTACAATAAAGAGCAATATTTTGAAGAAAGAAAGAAAAAAGAACCCAAAATGAGAGAGAGAAAAGAAAAGACAATATTACCGTTAATCTGGTTATTGGTTTGGTTGTGAAGCCAAGTTCATGGTGTTGCAAGTCTCCATTTGAAGGCATTTGAGTGTGTAAAAGTGTAGTGTTGGGCTTTCTCCGTGGGCCCAAAATTATTCACGGTGTAGTTGGCCCAAGCCCAATGTTAATGCTTTGCGAGAAATGAGGGATTTTGATGAATGCCTTACACGTTAATAATCGAGAAATATTGAAAATTGTCATTTTAAAATAACTTATTTTAAAAAAAATTACTTTAAATAAAGTGAATTTGACCCAATCACTACCTTTCTCCTCGTAAATGATGAATACAATAAAAAGGAAGGGGGCAACATAATAATTTGTTGTTAAAAAAAGTGGCATAACATGCAATATCATTGACGGTAAACTTGAATATCAAATGTAGCATGAGATTAAATTTTATCTATTTCTTTTGTCTTTTAATTTATATCCTAAATTCTATACTGTAAATATAATTGTAGAAACAAAAGGACCAAGACCACTTGGGGTTTTGAAATGGTAAAAATTTTCTTATAAATGTGTAAATATTTTCTGTCATTTGTTTTTATCATAAAATTCTTAACAATGACTATTTTTTTTAATATTTTAAAACATGTGTTATTTTTTAAAAGACTCATTTAATTTTTGTCTATTTTTGCAACTAATCCATTATTAAATGCAGGACTTGTGTTGTTATGTCGTTTTAGATTGTGGAGTTTACTGCCGTTTTGTTGCGTGTTATGACTTTTGGTGTCGTTTTGTGTGTCTCACCTTTTTATTTTTTATTTTTTTTGGGGGGGGGGGGGGGGGGGGGGGGGGGGGTGTTTACCTTGTTGGTTTATAGCTCGGACTGTGAAAAAAGAAAGCATCCGAGAAGAGTATGGTACTTTTCAAACGTTGTACTATTTCTCTAATCTACTTGTGAACTCGTTAATGGAAAATCAAAGAGCAATTTGGATCTTCAAGGCCAACCTGTCACAGTGCCAGTTTGGCATTGTTGTGTTGATATAAAAAGTGCTTCAAACTGTGCTGAAGAAAGAAACTGCTGGAGTTATAAGCATGTAGGGTGTTTGAATATTTTATTTTTAGAATTACTGTGGATATGTAAAATTACAAAAAAAAAATATAGAAAATTAGTTAGTTAAATATGGATTAAAAAATTAAGGATATTTTAATAATTTAAAATATTTTAATAATTTAAAATAGAAAAGCAGTTTCGGTTACAGAAAAACAGTCTTTAACATGCTTCTCAAATTACACTACGTAAAAACAGAAACGATTACATATTTATGAAAGAAGCATGTTTACCAAACACCTCTAGGTGCTTTAAATTCTTCTGTAATCTAGAAACAGCCTCTAGAAACAATATCAAACTGTCCCTCATTTTCGTTTCACCATTACCTTCGCTTGACTGCTACGCCAGTTTATATTTTCTAGCCAAAAAAACAAACAAACAAACACACTATAGTATACGTTTTATATAAATTTGGTCAAAATCTCATAAATACATAAACAACTAGTAATATATATATATATATATATATATATCACTGAGAACAATTATTTATTAATTGCCTTTTTTTTTAGGGTGAAGTAGGTAAATACCCAGAATTTATATAACAATAAAAATAAATACCCAAACTTTTGAAGTAATTGAGTTTCTAGTCAGCTTGTGAATTACTTGCACATGCTTTTGGTAACAAAGTGAATTACCACCACTTATCAATGTGTAAGTAATTACATCATTTGGGTAATTGGTTACATTTTTCAAAAAATTGGGTAATAACTTACATTAAGTTTTAAAAATTGGGTATTCACTATAATTTCTCTTTTTTTTAAAACTCTTTCTACGTATCAAAAAAATGGAGGGGATCAAACTAGTAGAAACCCGTCCTTTATTCTTGTTTCACAAATTAGGGTTGGTTGGATTATGTTAGGAATTAAAATAGTTTTTGTTAAACTATATTATTATAGTAATTACTAATAAGAAAATCAAATTTAAATTATATTATTATTGTGAAACGTGTTTTATATATATATATATATATATATATATATAAGCATAAAATTTATCCATCAATTCCTTGTAGTCGAGCCTTTTTTGTATGTCCCAACTCTCCTAAGATTTTCAAAACAGTGCTATTTGGAATAGAAATCTGATTTGCTACTTCTTGTACGTCGTAAAGTCAAAATTAAAAAGTATTTGTTGCTTTCTTGACTTCGTTCACACTTCGAGCACTTTTTGAGGAAAAACCATTAACTATTGTTCGCACTTCGAGCACTTAAATTTATTGTCAAATTTAGGGTTATTATTGATACGTGACATAATCAATAAATTAACTTTAGTCATGATAATGATTTTTAAGTTGACCACTTTTACAATTATTAAAAAATATTTATTTATTTTTGATGGGTCTCAAATTAAGTCATGTGTATAAATGATAATTTTAAAATATAAGCAAAAATAATGGACACAGCCATTGGGAATCCGTAAATAAACAAAAAGGACGGTGCTCTATAATTTCCTCTTCCCCTTTTTTCAAGCATCTTTCATAGTTTACAATTTTTGTACTAAAATTAGCACACATATCACAATAACTTAAAATACACATACAAAATACCTTAGCATATAAAATCTTTTATTTTCGCATCTCCTGTTCATTTTTTAAATTAAGCACCAATATTGTTTTTATTGGAGATTTAAAAAGAAAATGTTCATCATTTTTTTCTTTTTCTTTTTCCCCTTTTTTCATATGTGATTGAACATATATTTATGCTGTTTACTTTGGGAAAGAAGATTTAACATGTTAACATGCAAAAAAATTTATGCATTTTTGTCGTACGTTTTAAAGTATTATTGGTTGTGTACTAAATTTAGTACAAAAAATTATACACCACTATAGAATCTACTTCCTTCTTCTTCTTCTTCTTCTTCAAAAAAAAAAAAAAAAAGACATATTACCCTAACTTTAGCATATAGAGTTCCTCTTTGAGTGTTACTTAATTATATAATATCATAGGATGAGGGAGCGTTTGCATTATGATTGCTTTTGGAGACATAAGCTTGTGGAGAATCAGTTTGTTTTATTGTAATCCATTTGTTAAATTCACGTTTCTCAGCACTAATTGGGCCATTGATCATGTTGGATTAAATTAATTAATTGCCACTTTTTCAAATTTTATTTTCCAATGAAAGACTGGTCACGATAACGTTGATTTCATTCTATATATATACAAAGAAGATTAGAAGCTTAATTAGTGCTTGTAAACTTTATGGATTTGGTATAATCCACTTAATTAGATCACATATATGGGAAACCACATATGCTTATAGCCCAATCTAACATTTATGCCCATTATTCATTTACTATGTGTAAAACAATATCAAGACCATATATATATATATATTTAGAGTTATGGAGATCTGGCAAAATTCTTATAATAAACAAAGTTAATTTGATATTTTAAATCCAAAGCTCATATAAACACTACTGCTTCAAAAGACACTTAGATTTATAAAAAATAATTATTAGAGTGTGAAAATTTGACTAAAACGAAAGAAATTTTTTTGACGCAGAAAACTTTTTATTTTGACCAACAAAGATTAATAGTTTGTTCGAGTTCAGCTATATATATCGGCTTTATTATCACAAACTATTCAAGTCATCCTTTGCTTCATGTAATAATAAAGATTTTTCTCTTGGATTCTATTATATTCGTAGGTTTCTTGTTTATATCATGACTTGACGTTACGTTACGTTACTTAGAGACCTATAATATTATAAGCAGGATTTCAACTCTATTTTTTCTTTAAAAAGAAAAAACGACACAATTTCATTAGAGCTAACAAACCCTAAAAAAGAGAAGAGAAAGGATGGGACAATTGAGAGAGACTAGAGTTGATTAACAAAATAGCTTTTTGGAGAATTAGAGGGTCGGATTGTGATTTACGAGAGTGAATTATACTACCATTGCAATGCTTAGACAGACAGTCAGACAAACAAACATTGAGTTGTTAGTGATTGATGATTAGATTAATTAGTAGGTGACGTTTCGTCATTCAAACTAGCAGAGTTTTGTTCCATTACAATTCTCTAATCTCTCTCTCTCTCTCTCTCTCTCTCTCTCTCTCTCTAGTACATTTTTTTTCTTATCTTTTTATTTTATTTGCATTTCTTGAAATTGGCATACATCTATTGATAAAGAACTGTGCCGTCAAATTTATTTTTTTAATACATAAAATCCAATATAAAAAAATAACTTTGACGTAGGGGTGTGCATGGAATCCGACTTTGACGTAGGGCTGTGCATGGAATCCGTCAACCCGATCAACCTGTGACCTAATCCGACAACCTGACCCGGACTCAATTTGGGTTCAACCCAACCCAATTCGATATTTGTAGAGTTGGATTAGGACTCAACTTTTCAGATTTCGAATTAACCTAACCCAACCCGATGTTATTAATAAATAAAAATATATATATAATATATATTTAGTCTATTTATTTATCTTATTTACTATTAGCTATTAATTATTTTGTGTTATGAATTTTAGCTTTTTTCATGAAGATGATCACTATTAGGGTTTTTTGTTGATAAAGGTTAATTTTACTTTCATTGTATCATGTACATCATGTTTTTTTTTTTTTTTTTTTAAGACAACCCAACCCGACTTCTTAACGGGTTGGGTTGGGTTGGGTTGATATTTTTGTAGGGTCGGGTTGGGTTGAAATTTCGTCAATCCAACTATATTGGGTTGAATGGGCTAACCCGTCCAACTCAACCCGTGCGCACCCCTACTTTGGCGGTCCATAATCAGTTCTCAAACTAACTTTTTTTTTTTTTTTTTTCATAATTTGTGTAAAGATTCTTTAACCGAATTTTTAACTTGTACAAGGCTTTATAATCACTATGTCAATGGAGTCGTTAGTCGCAACTTGGAAGCTCCAACAACAACCCATTTTAAGATTATAAAGAGAATAATACAAAAATATAGAAAGATCACCCTCAGATTTGTGTTCTTTATGGGAGGCATTGCTTTGAATTGGATGTCAAAGAAGCAACCCATCACCACACTATCAACTACATGCGTTTGTCATGTTATTTGGCTGAGGAACCTGTTGAGGTATAGAATTAAATTCACCACAAGAAGAGTCAACCAAGATTTGCGTTGATAACAAATCAACACTTCCATATAAGGGTGTTCAAAAAACCGATGAAACCAAACCAAACCGACTAAATTAAACTAAACCAAATCAAACCAAGTTCAAACCGATTATTATTGGTTTAGTATGGTTTGGAATTTTTTAAATTTTATTTGATTTGGTTTGGTTTGTGTTTGACCCCCTTAAAAACCAAACCAAACCAAACATATGTCAATATAGATATATTTTAAAAATTATATATATTATACATATAATTTATATAAAATATTTCTATAATACAATATACAAATATATAAATGATTAATGATAAATTAATAAATTGAGAAAAAAATAATTTATCATTTTAAACTTAGTCTTTTTAGTCTCTTTTAATAGATATCATTTACATAAATGATACATTTCAAGTTTACAACTTTTCTATTTGCATTTTTTTTACGATGTAGAACTTTTAATATTAACCAACGACATATTTTCCTAATACTTAAAGAAGCGTTATCTCAAATATAATAGAAAGTTCAAACCGAATAGAAAAATCAAACCAAACCGATTAGTTTGATTTGGTTTGGTTTGGTTTGAAAAATCAACAAACCAATTAAAGAGTGGTTTGGTTTAATTTTGGAGAAAATGAGCGGTTTAGTTTAATTGGACACCCCTATTTTCACACATCGACACCCTTTATCATTATATATGAGAATGCATTGAAAGAAAAGAAGTGAAGTTAAAGTACGTGAAATCTCAGTACTAAGCGGTGGACATTTTTACCAAGCCACTCAAGCTAGAGACTTTTGTCAAGCTATGAAACTTCTTGGAGTCACAAATCAAGTTTAAGGGAGGATATTGAAATTAATAAACATGATTCTATTATGAATTGGTGAAGTAATTAGTCTATGGAATTTTCTTGTAATTGATAGAGTCTCTAGAACAATCTTATTGCAAGTAGAATTCTAGAATACTCTTGTATTTTCTAAAATCCTCTTTCACCAAATATATTTTCTCCATCTTCTCTAAAATTTTCTCACACTTGCTTATATTTTTTGTTCATGATGTTCTTAGACGTTATATAGTTCATCTGGTAGGCCCCTTTTCAATTTGTATTTTTATCTTTATCTTTTTTTTCTTTGATGCCCCCTTTTCTTTTTATTTCTTACTCTAATATTTTTAGTATTCATACTTAGATCACATTTAAAAAAAAATCATTTTTACCTCTAAAAAAACACATTTTTGTGTGAAAAAAAAAACCTCGAAACCACTTTGAAACAAATGCATGAAACAAATGCATGAAACCTATAAGAAACATTCTTAGCTCATTATACATGTTGGTGCATTTTTTCATCACCAACTAAAACGGGACACGTGGCCGCGTACCTTAAGCGGGCGAGCGTTGAACCACGGGTCGGAGAGATAGAGCTTGATGTTGATGTGATGATGAACGTTGGATCTGTGGACAAAACATGTGTAATTTGGATTTGTGACTGTACCCAGTCTTTGAGACTAGGCTGCCTACGTATCCCCTTAAGGAATCAAGCCACCGTAGTTCTTGTTTAGAGCTAAAATGGGGGTGCCGGAGATGGATGCCTCCGGCACGGAGAGTTTGAGATTTTTGTACCTTTTTTTTTATGTATGCTTGTGCGGAGTTCCATCCAATCGCACCTCGTGGGAGGCGGTATTTATAGGTATAGAATTAACCGTTTTCCTAACCACTTCCTTCTACCATTTTTTGCGGTAAAGTGAAGAAGTGGCTCGGGTGGTTATCGAGAGTGGTTTTCGTTCGTGGGAAAGAGGTCCCAAGTTTTCCGTTGAAACGTCGATAGTGGACTTAGTGGTCCAAAATGAGTCGATTGGGAGCCGGGCTGCGTGGGCGGCGGGACGCTGCATTGCGTGGGTGGCGGGATGCCGCATTGCATGGGCGGCGAGACGCCGCGTCGTGTGGGATGGCGGGATGCCGCGTTGTGTTGGACGCCGCGCCGTGGGGGCGGCGCGTTGCATGGGACGGCGGAATGTCGCACCGTGGGGGCGGCGGACGCCGCATTGCCGAGGCGGCGAGACGGCGGGGTACTGAGGCGACGAGCCGGCAGGGTGCTAAGGCGGCGAAACGGCGGGGTGCCGAGGCGGCGAGGCGGCGGGGTGCCGAGGCGGCGAGACGGCGGGGGTGCCGAGGCGGCGAGACGGCGGGGGTGCCGAGGCGGCGAGCCGGCGGGGTGCCGAGGCGACGAGCCGGCGGGGTGCCGAGGCGACGAGACGGCGGGGTGCCGAGGCGACGAGACGGTGGGGTGCCGAGGCGACGAGCCGGCGGGGTGCCGAGGCGACGAGACGACGGGGTACCGAGGCGACGAGACATCGCGTTGTGGAGGCGGAAGGATGCCGAGTAGGGGTGCCGAGTTGGCGAGCCGGCGGGGTGCTAGCTGGACTAGTGTGCTCGGGCCGGTTGACGTCGGGCCTTTGGCGTTGGGCTTATTCCATTACGTGGGCCTTCCGGTACTGGTCCAAAATTTGGTCCAACAATACATATAAAGATTAGTTTACGTGTCATTTGGTAAGCAATTCAGATGAAAAAAATTAAATTCTTTTGATTTATGTTAATGTTTTATTAAATCTTATAATTCGAATTAGTGGTCGTATATGAATTTAATTGTAGTATTTGAATTGAGATTGTAAGAGAGAGATTTTTATTGATAATTTTAAAAAATTTTATTGTAGCAATTGTATTATAACATTGTACAAAAAATATTTTAGTTAAAATTTGAATATTTAGCTAAAATATATTCGATAGTATAATAACGATACACAAATAAAAAAAAATTCAACCCGAATTGCTTACCAAACAACCTCTTATTAATTTTTATTATTTGAAAGTAAATACTACAACTCAAGCCAATCCTATACTAAACGCATGACAATATAAAATACAATACAATCAAATTTTGTATAATATAATCTAATGGATGAAGTATAGTCAAAATTTATACAACAATAAAAATAAATATCCAATTTGTAAAATAATTGAGTAACTAGTTAATGAATTAATTATTTGGACATGATTTTGACCACTGAGTTAATTACCACAAATTAGTATAAGTAATTGAATCACTTAAATATTTTATTATATATATATTTTTTTTAAAATGAGCATTTATTTAAACAATTTATTTGGTATTTGGCTATTTCTTATTCCATGTTTAAAAAAATGATCATTTAAAAAAATTAAAGTATTAACTACTAATACGTAAGATAACTAAGTTCATAAATATAAATGTATATCATCATATACAAATAGCTAATTTTTAATTAATCAAACATTGACTATTTTCTTAAAATATGACTAAAAAAATAATTATTTACTTAATTATCTTTTATTTGGAGGATTCTCGTTTGAAGAACGTTTAGAAAAATAGGCCAATAGGAAACATTTCAAGAGTTATTATTGGTCTCGATGAGGATGTATAATAATAGTTAATTGTGCTCTTTACTACACCTAATAATTTTATTTTATTTTTTTATTTTTTTCATTTTGAATCCATTCCTCTCCAGTGACCTTCTTCTAGCTCCCCGCACCGACTCTCTTTGCCGCTGCAGCTTCTTCCAATCACATCAAGTTCATCCACATCTTTGCCACGGTCGGAGCAGCCAGTAATGTCGACGGCAATCCTCTAGCTTTCTTTGGCCTCGTTCATCGTCGTCGGGAAGTGGGTCCGTTTCCGCGTCAAAAAGCGCCATCACGGAGCTCGCCGGTGCGTTTTTGATACGTCGACATTATAGACATATCCGACCTCGTCTCTTGTAATCGTTTTCGGCGATCGATTGCTGAGACTCGTGGGTCATCGGCGATCGTCTCCGCCGTCGATCGACCACATCTCTCATCCTCGATGATGAGCCGCAGCAGAGGCCTCAACACTGAGATGTAAACCTTCGGCGGGACCCGCCAAAACCCCATTATCGATCTGGTTCTCTGGCTTTTGCGTCAGTCTCGAGCCTCAACAATGTAATGCAAGTCTAGGATTGAAGCTCATCAAAGAACATTAACCAAAACTAATGTAGAAGAACGAAAATAAAACCTTTTGTCTTTAGTTTCCAACAAATTTCAAGCATATTATTATTTGGAATACAACTCGTACTTTTCCTCTATTTGTTTTTTCTTTGTTTCGCTTGGAATTGCTTTGTTCGTTAGCTTGAGTGCATCTGTGATTATTATAATGAGTTCAAACTTGATTTTGTTGCAACATGTTCAAACTTGATTTTGTTGCAACATGAAGTTTGAATCTAAATAATAAGTTCGTCTGAGAGCTTTAATCAAGAACAAGAAATTAAAACTATTTTATATTGAAACTAATAACAATCAAGTGTGATAAGAAGTATATTAATTATGGTTAATTCTATAATTCTTTATACCTATCGGTGTTCTACCAATGAGTATAAGAGAGATTTAAAGAATTATTACTATATTTTTTAATATTATTACTACACACTTTCTTAGTGTTACATTGGCACACCATTAAGTGGAGCATTACAGAAACGCCCATTAATTATTATGTACTCTAATTAATGACCAATAATAACACTTAAAAAATATTTTTTGGTTTCCCACTTGAAAATCTCTCCTTTTATTTAAATTAACCCCCGTTTAGGGACCATTCCACTCATTTTTTACCATTCTTGGATGGTTTTGAAATTGAAATATAATTAGAATGATTTGACTTTGCGAATTTTGAAGTGGCATAAATGGTTGAGATTTAAAAATATTATATAGGGATTTGGAAAGTTGAAAAAAATAGTTGAAATAAAAAATGGAATGTAATGAAATAGTTTGGAGGATTAGGAAAGTTTAAAAAAATGAAAAAATATGATGGAATAGAATGGTTAGAGCATCCATACTTGTTACTCAAAATAGAGTAACTTTTGTTCTATTTTCTAGCAAATTCTGTACCAAATTTATTAGTCATCTCCACTCATTACTCCAAATCTTACTCTATAAGAAATATTCTCTTCTCATATTCTTTTTTTCTTATTATAATAATGAATTTATATTCTTAAAAAACTAATTTCATAATACAATTGATTAAATAAATTATATAAATTTTGCTCCATCCACTATTCATTTGCACTAAAATAGAGCAACAATATTCATTTTCTCCAAAATAGAGCCCCAAAATGGAGCTTGTTTTTGCTCCAAAATGGCCTTTTTGCTCCAAAATAAAGCATCGATATGGATGCCCTTAGAATGGGTGAGGTAAACGGAGGTAAGTGTTAAAAGTTAACCTCTTATTTAGGGTAATCATTTTACTCATTTTATTCTATTTCTTAGAATGGAAAAAATGAGTTGAAGAATGATTTATTAGAAAATGGTGTAAAATAATTATAAAATAGTTTGACTTTGCTAATTTTGAGGTGGTATAAATGGTTGAAATTTAAGGATATTATATAGATATTTGAAAAGTTGAAAAAATGATTGAAAAAAAATAAAATGAATTGGAATGGTTTGGATGATAAGAAAGTTGAAAAAAATAAAAAAAAAAATAGAAGGCAAATAAGGGTAAATATTCACTACAATTTTTATAATCTAATATATATATTAATATATAATCCATTCAATCCGATGCACCAAAATGAACCCATACAATTTATGGTGCAGAATCATTCTCCGCCACCGAACATACCCCACCAAAGTCATTACGGTCATTTCGGACCATTAAACAATGCAAAGAAAGTGAACCAACGCGCGTGGGCAAGTATTTTAAGACTCCAGTCAAGGAGAGCGAAAAACCCAAAAATAAATAAATAAAAGAAGCCAATTAATCAAGCTCAACTCAACTGAACTGAGCTCTCTTGTTTCACTTCACAGTCTCTTCACTCTTCAGTGTCTAGTCTCTCTGAGAAACTATTGATGCAAAGAAAAAAATAAAAAAAACTATTGATGCAAAGAGACTTTTTTTTTTTTTTTTTTGTAAGAACGATAAGAGAGAGAGGCTTTAGTTTCTCTTACGCTAAACTTTACGCTTCCCAATAACCAACACACTTCTACAGATTCATTCATTACTTTCCTTTATTGCCGTTCTCAACCCTCCGAATCTCCATTAATTCTCCAAAACCCCGTACAGAACAAAATCCTTCCACATTCACACCCTCTCTCTCTCTCTCTCCGTCCCTCGCAATGATGGACAAGTACAGCGCCGATCTGCTGTACGGGCTCGGCTCGCCGCCGGAGAGCTACCAGGTTGCTCCCTCGGAGATCCTCGACGGCGACGAGGTCCGGGCGAGAGTGGCGTTCGGATCCGACCCGGTTCTCAGACACGGCTCTTGCTCGTCGGCGATCTCCGACGCGGCGTCGGCCATGGTGGAGGAGATTCGACGCGCCGGCGAGGTCTCCGGCGGAGTCAGAGAGAGGATCGCCTCGCATCGGCTCTTCCCAGAGCTCCTCCGAGCCTACGTCGATTGCCGAAAGGTCGATAATCAATTAATTAATTAAAATTTTCTTCGTCGCTTGATTTTCCTGGAAAATATCGTTTTTGGTTGATGATTCTCCCTGAAAATATAGTCAAGCTTGTATATTTACTAAATCAAAACCTTTTTTTTTTTTTTTTTCTCTCGGCAGCCAAACGCACTGTTAAGGCGGTGCAGTTTTATACAAACACTAAATATATATATATATATAATAAATAAAATTATTTTTCTTCCGCAAAAAATTGTTTGTTAAGAGTCATATATAACGGTGTTTGTTAAGAGTCATATATAACGGTTTATAGTTAATTCTGTTCGGTTGGTTCAATGAAAATGAGATGTATATTTCTCTCTCTCTATACATATATATATATATATATATATATATATAATCAGGTGGGAGCTCCATCGGAGATAGCGGACGAGATGGAAGAAATCCGGCGAGAAAACAACAAGCTGTTGGCTTCGTGTTCAACTAGCTCATTCGCCAGAGCTGATTCCGATCCCGAGCTCGACGATTTCATGGTTCGTCTAAAAAACCCTAGCTATATATATATATGTATATGTATGTTTGTGTACATAATATGGTCTATTTTGGTTAAATGGTATTTAATAGGAGAGTTATTGCGAGATATTGAGGAAATGCAAATCGGATCTGTCGAGGCCTTTGGAAGAAGCGACGTCGTTCTTAAGCGAAATGCAAGCTCAGCTCAACGATCTCTGCAATATTTCTACAACCAGCTACGTTTCTGGTCTCTCATCTCTCTCTCTCTCTCTCTCTCTCTCTCTTATAATTATAAATCTCTTATCTTCAAGTGCTATTGATATGTTATAATATATGTGTGTTTTAGTTGGTCATAAATACTGATCAATAGATATACATATATAAATGTGTGTGTATATATATATATATATATATATATATATATATATAACCCAGATATAAATTATACTGGGTTAAGAGGCAAAACAAAAGTGATGGTACATCACATGAAGAACAGTACTGCTGGTTTGTTTCTATAGTTTTTCCAATTAGGCTGGCTAATTATTTAATTAGTTAGATGTAATTAATTATTGGTTTTGCGGTGAGAAAATACGTTATTCTCGCAAGCTAGAATAAAAACAAATAAAAGGCTGGTTTCAGTGAGTAAAGAAAACAAAGAGCAAAACAAAGTGAACCCAAACGACAAAACCCTAGGTATAAGGGAATAGAGTACTGAGGAGACCCTTTTCTTGGAAACTGATGACCCCGAATTGACTATTTTGTTTCTGTTTCTGTTTCTCTTGTGTTTGAAGAGAATATTTTTTTATTTCTCTTGGGCTTATAGGATAAGTTGGAATTTATTGGTATATAATGAATGTACATAACATGTGTGTCTAGAGAGATTGATTGTGTTTCTCTCTTTGTTTTTTATTGTTTTGAGAATTGAGTAGTTTGATTTTGATATATAACTAAAATTGGACAACTTTGATCTACACCCATGTTCAATGGGCTCGGAAATGGTAAATTTTTTTCCCCTCTCCTTGTTTTTGTTTATATTGGTTTATGAGTGTTAGCAAATGGATAAAATTTTCATTTTTTTGCTCAAACATTCTATACATGCAAATTCACTTGTAAGTGCTGTGTTCAAACTTCATCTTTCTGTTGGTGTATTGCAACTAAGTATATATATATATATATGTATGTATGTATGTATGTATGTACATTGCTTTATAAGCATAAAACAATAAGCAATCATAGGCATTATTTCTAATCTAAAAAAAGTACACACATATAGATAACTTAAGGAAATTGAAGTTATGGGAATTAAAGATCAGAGATCTTGATATATGCTTTATGCCATATCTTTGAATTGGCTTTAATTTTTGCTTAGAGAAAGAACTTCTAAATGGGAATATGAAGTTGTGTGGATAGTAGTTTAAGTCAGCTTTCAAGTTTATATAAAAAAAATTAGCATAAGCTGATGAGATTAACTCACTTTCCTAATCATCAACTCATGAAGATTCTCTCTCAAAAAAGAAAAAAAAAATCAAGTTGATTCCCACTAGAATATTCTCTTGCATTTTTCTAAGAACACGTAATATATAATTTGATAATAAAAAAATATATCTTGTCAGAGTGATGGTACACTCAAAGTTGGTTTTCCTAAATGTTCATGTTCTCATGTTGCTTTGATGATCATGGTTGTTGATCTCCTACTTTTTTGAAGCTCATTTGTTCATACACTAATTAATAATGGTTAAACTTTATATTATTTTTGTACTTGGTACAAAATACATATGGACTTTGTCTGGAGAATTGTTATTTTATTGTTAATATCTTCTGTGTTCAGGGCTACCAGCTTCCACATATATTTAGATAGTATGGCAATATTCTATTCTTAGGCATTTATTAATTAATATCAAAAGAAATCTTCTTTTTCATCATGCAATGTCATGACTAATTGTGAAGCTTGGAGATCATGGATTTGGTATGGAAGTGAGTGCATTAGGGAGGTGAAAAGATATGGTTATATCTTTAATTATATTTTTGGTTTTGATTAATTAAGGGTGAAATCAGAGTTGAGGGCCTCGAGCTAATTGATAATTAGTTTGATAGCTATATTATATTTTAGGTAGTTGAGCATGTTCTTTTCTTTTACTTACTAATGCACGTGGGATCTTAGCAACAAAGTCTTGCAATTACTTCTGGTGCAGGATTTTTATCTGCCAAATTGATATATTTTTGCTTTGTTCTATATATGTGTGTGTGAGAGAGAGAGAGAGAGAGAGAGAGAGAGAGGAGAGAGAGAAAGATCCAATAAACCTGTATTCAGTGGATTTATTGACATACATAGATATGTTTTCCATTGAAAAAGCTCCAAAAGGGTATTTAGTTTGATCTCATAATTATGTTTTGTTGATTAAAAAAACATATATAATTGGGTGGACATTTATGTATAGTTTGAGGTTCATTCAATTGCCTATAATGTACTTAGAGTTCGATCTTTGTTTTGTTTTGTTTTGGCTTATTGGAAATCAATTTTGGTGCTTTTCTTTCATCTTGATTTTAAAGCTAAAAAGCTGCATTATTTGTTGTTCAAATTCCTAGATTAACTTCTAGTTGTTATTATTATTACTATTATGAATCCAAGTTTTTACTTTGGATGGTGGGAGACTTTTAATATTTATAATGCCAAGTTTTATATTTTAAGGATTTCAGATTTACACATTGCTCAATGTAATAGTGACTAATGCCCACACTAGAAATGTAAAGAAAACAACATTAATTAGGATATGTATAACAGGTCTTTCCCATTATATTTAGGATTTGTGAGCCATATAATCGGTTAAATTGACGGGGCTACCATATTACCGAATTATAAAAAAATTATATGAGTAGATGATTGGATATATTGATATGATATAATTTTGAGAACTTTCTATACTCAATTTGAAAGTTAATTTTGTTAATTTAAATTATTGGATCGATCTCCTAAGATATGCCTACAGTGATTAGTGTTTGTCAGATAGTTTGTTGCTTAAACGCTGCTAATTAATATGAAATACAAATACAAGTAATTATTGCAAACTTTATTATTATTTTTTTAAAGTAGAAGGGTAGACTAAGAACTAAATCAAAATTTTTTTTTCCAGATCTTATATCTTCGTGATCGAACTCAGAAATGTGTAACTATAAATATTAGCTATTTATCGCTTGAGTTACACATTCTGGAGCTAATTGCAAACTTAATCTCTACTAAATAATGACACTGATTTCGGACATTATAAAATTAGTTGGAAAAAAAATATTTTCCTTCCTAGGTGTTTTTTTTTTGACATATCTTTTCTCTGGGTTTCTTTAGTAGACTACATAGAAACGAAGAAGAAAAAGGTTTTTTTTATTTTATTTTTTTTGTTTCTAAATAGAAATCTGATGTGAATGAATTACAGTGGATAATTGTATTGACCAAAAATGGACTCCCGATGTTCTCGCTGCAGACAGCTTTTTGAATTAAAACAGTACCACTCTTTCTCTGGTCACGGACCTTCTTTTTTTTTTTTTTTTTCAAAGATAATAATAATAATAATAATAATTTTAGTTGGAAATTGGCATCAGAAAACAAACATTTTTTTTTCTTTGCTCTTCATCAAATAAAGTCCTAATAAATGTGAGAAAATAGAAGAACCGTAGAGAAGAGAGAGTCACAACTTACAGGGTTAGTGATGAAAAACCAGTGTGCAAAAGCATGAGAGTCCATGCTTTTGGTCTTTTGATCACACTCTTAAAAAAAAAGATTTTATTTAATTGATTGAAAGATCAGATAGATACATACATATATATATATATATATATATATATAGGTATGACTGTCATACCAACGTATGTACGTACGCTACAACATTACCACACACTGACTGCGAAACGACACAACACACACATATATGCATATATTTTAGGGTGAAGTTGGCAAATACCCAAAATTTATATAACAATAAAAATAAATACCCAAACTTTTGAAGTAATTGAGTTTCTAGTCAATTTGTGAATTACTTGCACATGCTTTTGGTAACAAAGTGAATTACCACCACTTACCACTGTGTAAGTAATTGCATCTTTTGGGTAGTTGGTTACATTTTTCAAAAGATTGGGTAATAACTTACATTAAGTTTTAAAAATTGGGTATTCACTATAATTTCTCTTTTAACTCTTTTAAAAAATAATCTTCCCTTATTTCTCTATATATTTATTTGCGTGTATATTACAAGTTCATATGTCTTTGTAAATAATAACAATAATATAATAAAAATTACAAGTTCTTATGGTGGGTCCTACATGCATTTGCATGCTTGCTGATACATCACATCTTCATGTTACAATTTGCTCAGATATGCTTCATCCCATCCTTTCTTCTGTCTCTTTCTCTTCTTTTTATTCACCAATTAATCACAACAACCACATGATATGATGTCTTTTATTATTATTATTATTTTTTTTGGGGAGGGTTTTGTCATTTGTATGATCTACCATTTGCCAATTGCCAGCTTGTTTGGACAGTTGTGTGCCCTTGCAATTGAAAATAAAATTGGTTTAGTATATTGCCATTTTCTTATTGTTTATTCGAGTGACTTTACAATTACTTTTGCATAATTTGTACCAAAATCTTATGCTGCCTCAGACTAAGAACAGATTATTGAAATCATTTTAGAAACTTATTATTTAGCTACTTTATTTTGTACCTTAAATCAGAAATTCAAATGAGCTTGTAGGTGGGTATTACGCTTACAATATGATACATTATTGATACTATAAATTTATCGTATTGTATCAGGAAAAAACATAACTTTTTACATTTTTAAATTATCTTATCGTATATTACAAAAAACACACATTATATAATATAATTATGTTATCAAATACAAATTAATAAATAGACTATATATATTATTTACTCTAATATATGTATAAGATTATTTTCTCATAGTCGTTATATATAAATATATTTGATAAAAAAATACAAAAATATATCATTTTATATAATTATATATTTTAGACAATATATAAATTTTATAACCATATACCGTATAATACAATCTAATACAATACGACACAATACAATATAGTCCATCCAACATGTCCTAAGCGATCTTAGATTCGAATTTTCCTAACTATGCATGCCAATATGCCATGGATCCTGTGTGATATTTGTATAAGTTTTATTTAACCAAGGGTTTTAATCATTTATATGGATTTGAAAATAATTTCTTCCCCTTATATTATTTCTTTCTATTTTATGTATTTCCAGATGAATTAGGCGCTGGTAATTCATCAGAGGAAGAGTTGAGCGGAGGGGAGATGGAAGTTGCGGATATCATGTCTTCTCATGCATTGATGGCGAACGAGGAGCGCGAGCTCAAGGAGAAACTCCTGCGCAAATACAGCGGCTACATCGGCTCGCTCAAGCACGAGTTCTCGATGAAGAAGAAGAAGCAAGGAAAGCTCCCCAAAGAGGCCACGCAAGCCCTGCTTGAATGGTGGACTCTTCACTATAGATGGCCATATCCAACGGTAATTGACAAAGAAAAAAAAGAAAAAAGAAAACAATGTTACACATTTTAGTCACAACTTATAACATGATTACAACATATTACACATATCTCACAACTTATAACATGTTGCAATTATATTTTTAGTCACAAAAAATGTTTTTAGTCAAGAAATTCCTTGTGACTATAAAGAATTTTGAGTTTTTTATTTAGCCGTGGAAAATACTAGCTAAAATGCTTTCAAAAAGTTTGACTAATAGTCAAGCTTTTGTAGAGTTTACTGATGTTTATGTGACACTAAATATTATATTGGTGCATGATTCAAAATTGATTGAATTTGTGTGCACAACTTAACACAATCACAATGTGGCTCAGGAAGGAGACAAGATAGCATTGGCTGAGCTGACAGGTTTGGATCAGAAGCAGATAAACAACTGGTTTATCAACCAAAGGAAAAGGCATTGGAAGCCTCCGGAGAACATGCACGTTGCCTTTATGGACGCCCACTCTCTTAACTATACCCCATTCTACCATGAATAATATATATATATATATATATATATATAATATTATATATATGGTTAACATGGGGTGGGCTATAATGTGATCTTGTAATTTCCCTTTTTTTTTTTTAAATGATTATCTGTATATAATTCTCCATGTGACTTTTTTTTTAACATTTTTGCAGCCATTGAATGGTGTATTGTTGAATCGTTCGTCACATTTCTTTTTGTAGTAGTTTATTAGCATGCCTGTGTTGGTCTTATTACAATGTAAGCATTGTTTTCTTCATAAAAAGAAAAAATTGGCTAGAATGATGAGACGATTCTGAATTAACAATGGTAAGGACCAAGGGAAGTTTGCCCGGCCGAAGTGTGCAAATCACTGGTCTTTAATTACATGATTTTTAAAAAAAATCTTCAATGGTTGTTGTTTTAGGCTTTTGTATCTCAATTCCGCTTTTGATGTATATGTATTATCTTAAAGTTAAAAAATGATGATATAGTTCTATGTTTTTAATACTTTGTTATGTTAGTTATAAATTCTTAGGTTAGGCAATGTGATTGTACTAGTTTGGAGTCATTAGACAAGAAATGAGACGCTGTAAATAGATATCAGATTGGATTTGACGTATTCATGACTTGTTCAGACTTCAGGTCACCAAAGATACAATCATAAAAAATTATTCATCACACATGAAATATTGCCCATTTGAAGGCCTTGTTAGTTGGATATTTTTGTTTTGGTGCAAAATGTTAGATGGTACATTACTACATTGTGGAAGATTTTCGAAAATGTCAATCCTCATCCAATAATTATGATTTATGCCCCTTAATATATTTGCAAGGTTGTGCCCTTTAAGTTTGCTATCTGCAAGTTTGTGCCTCTTGAAATTAATTCTTATGAAAATGAATCATTTTATTCATCATTTAACCTTGTTTTTCAAAATTGATCGATGAATATGATTATCTCTGTTCTTCGAAAGAATTGTGTATTGTTATTATTATTAATTTTTTAAATAATATTTTTTATTTTTATAAATCATTTTTATTAATTTTTATTATTTTTGTATAATAATAGATTAATTTTTAATATATCATGCAATTATAATCTTATCACAAATGCAATATTATTCAATAAGGAATATTTAAATTTATAATATTTTAAGATGTTTACTAAATTGTATAATTCATATTATAACAATTATTCTATATTTAAAAATTATTCATTTTTTTTGAATTTTTATTTCCATTGTCGTTTTTATCAAACATGTCGTTTTCTTTCTTTTATCATTATTCAGTTTTCATGTCGTGTTTCAAATTTCATGTCGTTTAATTATATTCCTGTCATTTTAATATTTTATGAGAAATTATAATGAATATCCAATTTTTAAAATTTAATGTAAGTTATTACCCAATCTTTTGAAAAATATAACTAACTACCCAAAAGATGCAATTACTTACACAGTGGTAAGTGGTGGTAATTCACTTTGTTACCAAAAGCATGTGCAAGTAATTTACAAATTGACTAGAAACTCAATTACTTCAAAAGTTTGGGTATTTATTTTTATTGTTATATAAATTCTGGATATTTGCCTACTTCACCCATATTTTATTATACCCACATCGTTTTTTAAATTTATGTCGTTATTCTATATTTTTGTTGTTTTCCTATATTCATGTCGTTTTTCTATATTATTGTCGTTTTTTTATATATATGGTTTTTTCGTTAAACAAATATATTCTACAAATCACATTCCGATTGATCTGTCATTAAACAAATATATTCTACAAATCACAATCCGATTGATCTATCACAATTCAACCTTAATTATATCAAATATTATGTTGCATGTCAAAAAATAATACCATTTATGTTAAATTTACGTAAAAATATGATAAATCACAATGTAAATTAACTGATAAATTAATCACGTAAAAAAAATAAATTAGTTATACCGGCGGCGGAGCATGAAGAGTAGTGGAGTAGAGTACGAGGAGGAGGTCTACAACGCGTATTAATGTGGGCAGGGGGAGGTCGAGATCGTGTGGAGCGACAACGGCCAAGACGACATTGAGGAGTAGGGGAGGTCGAGGAATGAGGGAGGTCGACGAATGGGGGAGAGAGAGAGTTGCACGGGGTTATAAAGTTTATGACATTATGCGACCAACTTATCAGTCACGGATTGCACTATCTATGACTTATATTGTTAGTTGCGGACAAGTTAATTGAAAAGGACACCTAAAAAACTACGCATCAACGATTTAACTTATCCGCGACTGATGAATCACTCGCAGATAGTTTGTCCTGCGTATGATATTTTCAGTTGCGGTATGTATTTGCACAGTTGGATTGTTGCATCCGTTCAATCAATCACTTTCTGCAACTGAAACATCACTCACGAAAAGCTTCATGTTATGGTACGCTTGTTTGGTGGGAAATTATAAAGGCTTACACGATTGATATATCAATTGCGGTAGTACAACACTGGAATATTTGAAAATCTCTGAGAATATGCAGGTTCTCAACAATATGCGACTGATCTATCACTGATTTTACTTTTTAGAGACTGATAAATCAGTTCCAGAAGCTTGCAGTTAATTCACGTGAAATTTTGCCTCATTTTCACAACCATCCGTGACTGATATGTGAAAATGATAAAATAAAAATAAAAATACCACAATATTTTTTTTTTTTTTTGCAACTAATTGTTTCCTAAATCAGTCACGTATAACTAGTATCCGCGACTAACAAAATCAGTCGTGGATACTCCACTATCGGATGCCCTTGTTGCTTGTAGTGAACCTCAAAGTTTTAATTTATTGTTGAAAATTACACAAAACATCCCCTCTATACATACTAAAATGCCACATGTATTCTCTATTTTTTTAAACATAGAAAGTATCCCTTGTGTTTTTGAAAATATACCAAAACTATATCTTTATAACCAACAGTTAACAAAAAAGTACACTTCCGTTTGAAACACTCGAACAATAGTCTATATAGGTATATAAAGTCTATTTTAAATGTTACTTAATAATCTTTAAAAAAAAGTAATACTTAATAATCTATGCACTAAATGATGTACTTTTTTTGTTTCTATTATATGTTTGCAATATAAAATTTGGGGTATAAATTACAAGGCGAGAGATTATTAATCTGTCTAAAGAAGGACAATCTTCAAAATCTTCCTTCTTAAATTTCAAAAATATTGATTATTTTTTTGAAATTTGTAAAAATAAAAAAAAAGAAAAAAGAAAGGCCAAAAAAGATATAGATCCTACAAATAAAACTTAAAATATTAAGGGGAAAAAAACTAAACTTAACAACAGAAATTCGGGGTAATTTTTGATATTCAAGAGAAGCTTCCAAGTGCAAAATTAATTAATTAAGGGAAGCAGATGAATAATTTTATAATTCAGAGTTAAAATTAGATAAACGCAACGGTTAACCCCAAAATTTTCTCTAGACTAAACACATTTTGTTAAAATTTTAAAGAGTTTAACATTATATATATATTTTTGATTATTTCTACTAGTCTATCAAGAGAGGCTTCTGAGCCCAAACTTGTCAACACAAGTAGCATTTTGGCGGCGCCAAAATCTTAACTCTCAACGGTCAAAACCTTAACAACAACTGAGACACTGTTTCTCATCATCAGAACTTAAATTTGCCTAATTTTGGCAATAAGACTCAATCTCAAATCTAGAAAGCTCATTACTTTGACCCAACATTCTGTTACCATTTCCTAAATTAAGACAATTTTTAATTCAATAATAAATTAGAAAAAAACCCAGATCAGCATCCAAAGCTAAAACCTCTTCTTGTTACTCTCCTAATTTCTTTTCTTAATCTCAAAACTATCATCATTGTCACCAAACAGATATATATATATACACACACACACACATATATACATGTGACAAAAAAAAAAAGAAAAAAAAAAGGGACAAACGATAATTTAAAACAGAAAAAACCAAATTTTGTTTGCTTAAAAATGAGAAACAGAACTGAAAGAGCACAGAATTGAAGATGGAATTTTCAGTCTCAGCTCTGATTTTGATAGCGTTTCATGTGACATTGTTCTCTCCGGCGAACTCCGATCCTCAGATATCCAAGGCCGGGCTGATCTGCTCAGAGTCCGTGTACTCTCCGACGACCGGCTTCGTCCCGAACTTCGTCGCCGCAATGCGGTCGGTCACCGATCAGATGAACCGGAGCCGGTGGGGCTCGGCGAACGTGTCGTCGCCGCCGCCGGCGATCGAGGCGTTCGGGCAGTGCCACGCGGACCTCTCGCCGAATGACTGCGCGGCCTGCTCCGCCGCCGCGCGGACACAGCTGTCGCGGTGCCTGCCGTCGGTCGCCGCGGCGGCGTTCCTCGACGGGTGCGCGCTCCGGTACGACAACGGCACGGCGTGGGACGAGGACGGGGGGCGGGTGAAGTGCGGGGCCGCGATGCGGGCCGGGGCGGCGGGAAACGACGGGTACATGAGGGAGGAGTTCTCGGAGAAGGTGCAGGCTGCGGTGAGGCCCGTGGCGGAGAACGCGGCGAGGAACGGGGGGTTCGGGGTGTGGTTGGACCGGGGGGGAGTGGAGGACGTGTACATGTTGGCACAATGCTGGCGGCCCGCCGGCAGGGAGGGGTGCCAGCGGTGCTTGAGGGACGCGGGGGAGAGGCTCGCGGGGGAGTGCGCGGCGGGGGTGGGGGCGGGGGAAGGGCGGGCGATGTTTCCCAATTGTTTCTTGAGGTACTCGACCGAGAAATTTTTCAAGATAGACCCGGAGAGAGACGATGAGAGTAAGTATCGGACTGGATTAGATTGGATTGGATTAGATTATGCTTAATTTTTTATTTTTTATTTCCATTTAATTCCTAATGAAATGACGTTACCATAGCTTGATTTTTTAACTTCTTTTTCGTTCCATTTGGTTTTTTATAGAATGATGATTCACTCTTTGCTTGATATTTGTTTAGTTGCATTTGTGATATGCCCATGCTAGTTTTGCTTATCCTCTTTGTATTGATAATCTGAACCAATTTTTGCATAATTGGAATGGAAATGTGTATAAATTTGAAGAAATGGATTGTGAAAAGGATGGTTTTAGAAAGGCGTTAGGCCGAGATTCTAACTGTTCAATTATTCATTGAGAGAATTATCATTCCAATTAAGCATTGATAATTCACTTATTATTCTTTGAGAGATTTTTTTTTTCATGTTATTTTCAAAGGAGGGCTTTTTGGTTCAACTTCCACTTAATGAGCCTCAAAGTGTCTGCATTTCACATCTGCTTGGTACACACTAATCAATGATTCTAACAGTTTTGTTTCCTCTTTTGATGATTCTCCAGAATTGGCCCGAGTTTCGATCATCATAGCAGGCATGCTCTCCGCAATCGCAATGGCTTCGTTTTCGACCCTCGGTGTTTACTTTGGCTACAAGAGAATGATAAGAAAGAAGAAACAAGGTTTGGAAAAAAAAAAAATCACACATCAAAAGCCTCTTAAACTTTGTACCAATACACTAATTTTGTTTCATGACACTTTGTTTTAGCTCTTCACGGCGACATTTCGGTCACTCTACACAACTCTAGCTTGAACTTCAAGTACGAAACGCTCGAGAAGGCCACCGAGTACTTCGACCCCTCGAGGAAACTAGGCCAGGGTGGGGCCGGTTCTGTGTTCAAGGGGATTCTCCCTGATGGGAGAGCCGTTGCAGTTAAAAGACTCTTCTTCAACACGCGGCAATGGGCCGATGAGTTCTTCAACGAGGTGAACCTGATCAGCGGGATCGATCACAAGAACGTTGTGAAGCTTCTCGGTTGCAGCATTGAAGGCGCCGAAAGCCTCCTGGTGTACGAATTCGTGCCCAACCGAAGCCTTGATCAAATCCTCTTCGGTAACTAATTGCCTTAATATTCATTCAATTTTAGCTAGGAAATCTTCTCTCTAGTTCTTATTGACCAATTTCTGATTCTTAGACCTTTTATTACATAATTCACTTGAAATACAACAAGCTTTATTGTAAAGTTCTCTCTTTACAATCTTCAATGTTAAAAACTTGAGTTCATGCAGATAATTAGTTCTCTCAAGACCCTTTTGCTAAATTTTCAAAAGTAGTACAACAACTTCTCCATTGATATGCCCTATAAAAATAAATTCTTTGACGTTCTTCAATGCTCGAAACCTTTTGTTGATGCAGAAAAGAAGAACACAATCACTATCCTAAGTTGGCAACAAAGATTCGGCATCATATTCGGGACAGCCGAGGGGCTCGCGCATCTCCACGGGGGCTCGGGGGTGAGAATAATCCATAGAGACATAAAAACCAGCAACATTCTTCTCGGCGAAAACCTCGTCCCAAAGATAGCCGATTTCGGGCTTGCTCGATCAGTTGCTTCCGATAAAACTCACGTTAGCACCGGCATTGCAGGAACATTGTAAGCCTAAATTTCCCTCCTTATCACTTACCCTTTCATGTACCATTGCCTTCACTTACCAATAAAGTATAAGCTTATTTATTAAAATTACTAAAAAAAACCATGAATCTTCGCAGGGGATATATGGCGCCCGAATATCTCGTCCGAGGACAGCTGACGGAAAAGGCCGATGTGTACGCTTTCGGGGTAATGGTCCTCGAGATCGTATGTGGTCGGAAGAATAGTGCATTCACATTGGGGTCAAGCTCAATTTTGCACAACGTAAAGATTTTTACCTTCTTTAAGAGTTCTCTTCATGACCCAAAAATTTACCACATTACGTTTATCTCATTTTGTTGAGATGTTAGTGACATGATTTTTCTTTGCTATGACACCAGGTTTGGAAGCTTCACAAGGAGAACAAGATCGTCCAATCCGTGGATCCGAGCCTAAAGGGCAATTTCCCGATGAGAGAAGCGTCGAATGTGCTTCAAATCGGGCTTTTGTGCACACAAGCTTCAGTGCCACTAAGACCATGCATGAGTGAAGTGGTTCAAATGCTGAGTGAGACAGAATGTGAAATCCCCTCGCCGAAGCAGCCTCCGTTCTTGAATGCTAGCCTGCTTAATTCCGACGCAATGAGGGTCGGGTTGGGCGGCCAAAATCCGGCCGAAATCTCATGTCCTTATTCTTACACCGCGAATTCCACTAGTGTTTATGAATCAGCTTGTGAATCATCAATAGCAACATGTAGCTTAGTTAGCACTAAACTTTTGTAGAGAGCTTTATAATTTGGTGAGGATTTGAGGGTAAGAAGCGAAATGTTGTGGCCGAAATTTGTATATAGGTGCTCGGAATTTTTGTAAACATGAAGCAATAGGGTGTTGATTTCTTGTACACTCTATGAGAAATGATAGTTATAAAAACATTCGTTTATGCTTTTCTTGGCCCTTTGAGGGAATAAGATCTTCTCTATTTGCGGCCAAGACCAACAATACTTCTGATTTTTTTTTAGCCTAAAGCAATGGTAAAAATCATAATGGCCTAAAGTGCATAGCTCTATATTACACTCACACATTACACGCCTATGCCCATAGATGGTTTGTGTGGATCGCCTCTTTAGGTGCTAGGTACAAGGATGAGACGAAAATAATTCAATTTTAAGGTCCTTAAGCAATCTTTTTTTTTTTTTTTTTCAGGTAACTTGAGCACTAAGTGAGAAAGAAAGTGATCGAGAAATGACAACCAAGAGGTGGCCTTTAAAAGCGGCCATCCTTTGAAGAAAGCAAACCGAATGGGAGAGATTTTAAAATGATATCGGCCATTTTTTGAAGAAAGCAAGTTAAAGTGGGAGAGATTTAAAAATGACATCGGCCAATGCCATCCTTCGAAGAAAACAAAACAATACGGAAGAGATTTTTAATAATGTTATGTCTTTTTTTTTTTGAGACACTTTTAATTTCTTCCTAATTTATATTATTGTATTTTTTATCTTTAACAATACCTTTGATTGAGTGGCAACCTATGTTTACATTACACTATGTGTATTGTCCTAACGTTGTTGTTTCACTTGTTACACTATAAGCATCGAAGATTAGGTATGGATTTTTTAGGATAGAAAATGTATTAAGAAAATATGAAAATGGAAATATAAGAATCAATATAATGATTGTTTTGAAAGGTAGAGCAAACAAAAAGTTCTTGTTTGCAATTTTTTTTAAACAAAAACGCTAAATCTTGCAAATTTTTATATATATATATATATTTGTTTTACCCTTGCACTCTCTATATAAATCCTCTTTATATTTTTTCTCTTTTCACTCATTTTTAATTAGTTGTAATATATAATCTGTGTTTTTTGTTTTTAAAAAATAAAAAACGTGATTACCAAACATATTTTTTATTTTTAAAATTTTGAAAATAAAATAAAATGAAAATTTTATTTATAAAAATAAAAAACAAAAAATGCTACCAAATATAGCCTAAACTATCAAGCAAATGTTCAAGAAACATTTGAGATAAGTACCTAAAACGATCCGCAGCCAGAGGGGAAGGAAAGAAAAGAAAGAAGAAAAAGAGATAATTACAAAATTAACCTAATTAGCACACCACTTAATAATTTATACATTAATTTTCATTTTCCTTTGATTTCTACTCTACTTATACAATACAAAAATAAATGTACAAATTTAAAGTGCAAGAAAAAAAAAAGCATTCACTTATGTAATACAAAAATAAATGTACAAATTAAAAGTGCAAGAAAAAAAAAACATTCATCAAAATCTCCTCAATGAAAATAAGTGTGCAAAAATTGGGAGGGCATTCTAGTAAATTACTCAAAAGATTGAAGAGAAGTGACAACCAAGCCCATGAACCTCGACTTGGGCTCAAAGCCGAGCCCAAAATCGGTCCCTTCTCCGAGCATATCCGAAAATGGAAGTTATTTTCCCGAAAAAAAAAAAAAGAAAAAAAAAAGAGAGTGGTCGAAGGAAAGGAAAGAGAAAAGGAAAAGAAAAAGTAGGAACAGCGAAAGAGAGAATTCGTGACAGAGAAATTGAAAAAAAAAAAAAAGCCTCGTCTAATGGCTCGTGTGAGCTCATGAGAATATAAGCAACAATCGAAGCGTCGTCGTTTTGAAGCTACCGATGACTCTCAGCTCCGACTCACGCGCGCCGCCGGAGTGGAAGTTCTCTCAGGTCTTCGGCGAGAGAGCTCCGGGAGAGGAGGTCCAGGATGGTTAGCAATTTTTGTCTTTTTTTTTTTAATTTTCTCGCGTGGTGTTTGGTTGCTTGGAAAGTTCGGGAACTGAGAAATTTGCTTGAAGAATCTCTCTTTAGTGGCTTTTAATTATGTTGAGGTTGAGCTAGTTACAGGTTTTTCTAGTTCCTTTTTCCTTCACTTCATAGTATAAAAATTAATTAACTCTAATTGCTAAAATTTGACGTTTTGATTAATTTTTTTTTTATTGTGACATAATTCTTGGATACACTATTAACTTGGTCAAATTTGGTATTGAAAACTTTTAGCTTGTGTTTAATAGTTAGTTCAGTATTAGAGTAATATTTTCTAATTACGAACACTAGAAGTTATCTATCTTAGATTTGATTAATCACAGTTAGTTCAGTATTAGTCCCTACTAGAGTAATTTTTTTTAATTAAAAAGATAATAAGCTATTTCTCTTCCATTTCTATATCTAGATAGCCTCGAGCAACTAAATGTAGTTGTGACGTAACAAAAAGTACGACAATTGAGTCTCGCAGTGCTATGTGGAAGCTTTGATGTACTTACCCTATGTGGTGAATCCATCACCAATGGTGATAGATGTTTTTCGTTGGTCATCTTTTGGTACAATCTTGCATTTTTTGTGATACATAGTATGAATCTTGCATTTTTGGTGATAAATAGTACGAATCTTGCATTTTGACTGGGTGACGACTTGCGGGAAACACGTCACAAATCATAAAGTACGGCTATAAGAATTGTATCTAAGCCGTATGATGTGATATTATGTTAGTTTATCGATTCTTCTGTAAACTTAAGTTAGGAGGTGGGCAAATATTGATTTTCATTTTTAGTGCGTAGAAATCGAGTGCTTTGCGTAAACGGCGTAATTTAATGTATTTTAGATACTAATATTGCTAATCGGTCATTCTTTTAGTTGACATCATATCTGCGATGGGATTTGACGCCAGTGGTGATTACCTTGCCGTTGGAGATCAAGGGGGCCGAATTGTAATATTCGAGAGGAAGGACGGGAAACATGTGAGAATTTCATTACAAAGTTCTCAATTCTTCAAAATCTCATCACAAACATGCGTGGACACACGTTTTCTTGTGTCCGTGTGTGTTTGTAAGAAAGAATTTTAATTCGTTTTGGGCAATTGTTTTCTGTTAGGCTGGCAGACGTACTCGTTTGTTGGCATGTAAGATAAAATTGGGTTGACGAGGTTCTCTGCATTTGGTTATTGACTTCTTAGACATCAAATCAATTCCATTCTCGAACTGAGTTGGAGAAACTGGATTTCAACACCACATGGAATCCTGAATTTCAGTACAAGACTGAGTTTCAGAGTCACGAGCCTGAGGTTTGGTTTAAATTATGAGATTCAAAAGTGCAGCTTTGTGATGCTTTTGTTCTGTTTTCATACGTTATTGGTTGGATCATGAACTTCACAGTTTGACTATTTAAAGAGTCTGGAAATCGAAGAAAAGATCAACAAAGTAAAATGGTGTGCGACGCCCAATGGATCTCTCTTTATCCTTTCTGCCAACAACAAGACAATTAAATTGTGGAAGGTGGGAATACAAGAACCGTTATTGGATCTGCATGAAAAGTTTAATTTTTGTTTACTATGTAATCAATTTTGGGCAGAAATTCTGCAGTCACCAATTAGAGTTGAACTGTAGGCTACCTATTGCCCCTAGAAAGATGTAGACTATTTGTATCGACAATTAATGCTTTATAACTTCGGTTTTGAGGTCAGGTTAAGGAACGCAAGGTGAAGAAAATAAAAGAAATGGACCCTTTTCCATTTGTGAATTCAGAGAATGCACTTTTATCTGAAAGTAGCTTTATGACTGAACAAGACAAGCCATCTGTGCCTAATGGTTGTCATCCAGAATGGACGGATAAGATGGCCAAGAGAATGTCATTATCACAAGACCAGGTTGACCTTTAGGCTGTTTGTTGAACTGCTCTTCTTTTCTTACCTACTTTTTTGGGGACAATTTGTTTTAATCTTCTCAAAATGAAAGGTTATCATTGTGGATTTTTGTATAACAGTTTGGGGACATGGAAGATACTCCGCATACAAGATGTCGGAAGGTGTACGCTCATGCTCATGATTTCAACATTAACTCCATCTCAACTAATAGGTAAAATATGTGCGCTTATTTTGGTCTGTGTTTGCCATGTGTGATTCTGTGTATGTATGTTTTGGTTGCTTGGAGATTGCAAGGCTTATGCCTTGAAGTCTATTATGATAAAGTACATTTTCTCATTATTCTGCCCCCTGAAACCATCCAGTATCTTTTTATGTTGATTCAAACACAAAGGATTCTGTTGTTAAATAGTTGACCCAAAAAAAAAAAAAAATTATAAGTGCTCAGCTGCCTGAAGTGATTTATGGTTTCATATTCTCTGTCCAGCGATGGTGAGACGTTTATTTCTGCAGATGACCTGAGAATAAA
This sequence comes from Boehmeria nivea var. tenacissima, assembly GCA_018132145.1. NCBI lineage: Eukaryota > Viridiplantae > Streptophyta > Magnoliopsida > Rosales > Urticaceae > Boehmeria > Boehmeria nivea. Next base: position 10,707,277 of record CM030882.1, read on the forward strand.
TTTGTGGAATCTTGATATCAGTGCTCAGTGTTTTAACATTGTTGACATGAAGCCATCAAACATGGAGGATCTTACCGGTACTTCTCTATATATGTGACTTGGAGCTTCCCCATTTAAATTTTACATTGTCAGGATTTTATGTCTGTGTCTCTTTTTATCTTCTTCTAACTGTTGGTTGTATTCTTGCAGAGGTCATAACAACGGCCGAGTTCCATCCAATTCATTGTAATCTGTTTGCATATGGCAGCTCAAGAGGATTTATTCGTCTAGTTGACATGCGTCAGTCTGCTTTATGTGATCACAGTGCGCTAATGTCAGTTTTATTTTCAACTTATTGATACGTGTAACGGGATGGAATTCTCTATGCGTTTATTGATGCTTCTTGATGTTCTAAACGTTCTACTTTGACCATATCTACAGATTACAAGATGGAGACCCACGTGGGTCAAAGTCATTTTTTACTGAGCTCGTAGTATCTATCTCAGATATGAAGTTCTCAAAGGATGGGCGGTACATCTTAACTCGTGATTACATGAATCTAAAGGTTATCTTAATTGAATATCTTCTTTCTTTATGTATCTCTGCGTGTTACACTTTTTACATTAGCGTATCATATTTTCATGTTTAGTTCAAATATAACAGACAGTTTTTCTTTTGACTTATATCATCTGCAATGGGTGTCAAGTTCTCTATGTTTGAGCACAATCTCATCATGAACTTTAATATTTGTTTTTCACTTCTTAATCTAGCTGTGGGACATGCGTATGGATTCTTCACCAGTTGCAATATATAAGATTCATGAGCACCTACGCCCTAAAGTAAGTGATAATTGAAGATCCTGAGTGAATATGGCTTTTTATTTGATGGTCATACCAATATCAAAATTTGTCAGTCGCCTGCTTGTTATGCTTTGACTGCTAATGTTTTAGCTTTGTAAATGAGCAATTACTTGCAGAACTTCCTCAAGTGTGCCCTTAATATTATTTTACCTGTGCTCTTTGACATCTAATTTCAATAAGCTGATGAAGATGTATTAAATGAAAACGTTGAAACTTGTCAAGCCCTGAAAATGATGAAATCCATGAACCTAATCTCTTAAAGAGTGACTGTTGTTATCATCACAAATTTCCAATCTAGAACCATGAAATTGTCCTTAATCTTGTTAAGAATTTCTGTATCTATTTGCTGTTCACGAATGCTTAAAAAGCTCAACTTGCATACAAATACCTGACATCTTTCCAATTCTTTTGGCAGTTATGCGAGCTGTACGATAATGACTGTATATTTGATAAATTTGCTTGCTGCCTCAGCAGAGATGGACTTCACTTTGCAACTGGTTCTTATAGGTCTGTCGTTTTTACCCGAAACAGCCCTTGCATCGATTGTTACAAGGAATTTTTTAATGATCAATTTCTCATTTGCTTAAAATCGCAAGCTTTTCTGACATAGTGTTTCATGATTTTGAATCAGCAATAATTTACGTATATTTTCACGTGGAGTTGGAAGTGAAGAAGGAATCACGATAGAAGCTAGCAAACATCCTGTCAGGTGGGTTTTCCGCTCTTTTTTCTTCTATTTTAAGAATCGTGTGCAAAAACACTGTGCTGGCAGGGCATTACTTTTTTCTTAATAAAAGTTAGTGTATGATTTTGATGCATTACCACTAGATACATGGATATGGGTTCTGTCTAAGCATCTCATATATGGGATCCATATCCTTGTTGTGGTGATTATAATCACTGGTGATGATATTACTTTCAATGTTTGACACTTTCGCTGTTTGTGGTATACCCTGCGTGAATTTTTACTAATGGTTAGGCCTCAGACTTGTTAAACTTCCGAGCTTTTCTAAGACGGAAGCCTATGTGATCCAGCTCAGTTGTTTTTTAAAATCAAAGAATGCATTGGGCAAGTTTTTAATCTCGGGACACTTCGGTCTTGACAAGATGGCCATATCAGCTGCCATTGTAGTTAATTTCAATGAGTTCTACTGTCCCTTGTGAGCTCTGAAAATGAGTTGCTGCATGTTGCTCTAATTCAAATGTTTCCAACTTTAACTTTCCTTTCTAAATTGTTAGATAAGATGGTAGTGATATTGCAAATTCCGCTCTCTTTCTTTTTTTTTTTAATTTATTTTTTATTATTATATTATTATTAATTTTTTTATCTCTATATTACAGGAAGCCAGTTCTCCAAGCTGCTCCAAGGGCTAGAAGGTCTTCCCTAAGCAATCTAACACGTGGATTTTACCGGCACGGTTGGAGCCCTCAAAATTCTGTTCCTTTGAATTTGAATAGTTCTGCTAAGGACACACTCGAATAGGTGTCATTTTCCGCCGTTGATCTGCATGGACCACATCTGTGTTCACCCATGCTGATCTGCGAGTGTCCTTAGCGCGCTCTTCTTTGGACATTGTTTAAGAATACGCTTGTGAATCTCATCTTTTAAACACCTGAACTTAATCAGTCTATTCTGATCTTTCAGGGAATGAAAATTCAAGCTCCGCAAGCAACGACTGGTCGTGTAACTTAAGCTCTAAGTTGTTACATCTGGCGTGGCATCCGGAAAAAGACTTGATCGCCTGTGCTGCTGGGAATAGCTTGTATATGTATTATGCATAAATTTGTGTAAAGATGACTAACTGTTAAAAAAATGTTGCTTTCTAGAATGTTTCAGATGATGAGGTGTGTGTTCTGAATTGAATTTTTCTAACATCTGAAGGAAAAAAGATAGATGTGAAACGAGGGCAAGATTGAAAATAAGTTTGTGTGAAGGCCCTTAATAAAATTGCTCAGAGGTTTCTGTAACTAATTTGAAAATGCAAATGCTCCGTAGAATATGGATGAGATTGTTGGTCTTTTTGAAAGGAAATAAAGGATGAGGAAGATTCTTCACAACAATTCTGGATCGATTAACCTTTTAAAAAACAGTCACTATAAACCTCCCTTTTAAAAAACAATCAATAAAAATCTCCCATTTGATGATCCAAAATAGTTGGATACGTATGATATATTTAGCTGAAGATTTTTCTACTGATAATGTTATAATTTCCGTTATTTGGTAAATTTTTTAAGAAATTAATATGCAAATAGTTATTTGTTAAAGGGAATTTTAAGAAAATAGACATTTTTAAAAAAATGATTTTAAAAAATAGTGAAATTTTGGTTGGTAGTCTATTTTTTAGTCGGTAGGTAGTCTATTTTTTAGATTACATTAAAAAAATATCCACAACTTTTAAAATTAGGTGAATTGCACGTTTTTATTAAGTAGACAATACTACGATAAGGGGATGAAATACCAACTATTTTTAGCTTGAATTTTGTCTACTTATCATGGTAAATAATCGATATACCCCAAAATAAATTTTAGGTGAATGGATAAATTACGATGGTAAGTAGACAAAATTCAAGCTAAAAATGACTGGTATTTTATCCTTTTACCATAGTATTTTGTCTACTTACCAAGAATGAGCCATTCACCTAATTTTAAAAAGGAGAATTTTTAGGAATACCACAGTATTTTATCCTTTTACCATAGTATTTCGTCTACTTATGCCCTATGTGTGTTGCATTTTTAATTTATACTCCAAAATTTATATTACAAATAAAGAGTGAAAATGAAGGGAGCACGCCACTTGAGGTATAGATTATTAAGTAGCATCAAGAATAGTTTTATTTTCAAATTCTCCATTTTAAAAAGTTGTGGACATTTTTTTAGATAGGTTCTAAAATTAGGTCATTTAGCTACAAACCCCAACTAAAAAAATAGTCATTGTAATTTTCTTGTTGTAAGAAATTTTTTTTACATGTGTAAGAAATTTTTTATGACTAGTTTTTAAAGTTTTTGAAACTGTGACCATTATTTATAAACACACCATTCAAAAATAGCTATTTACCTAACTGACCATTTATTAAATGATATTTTAAGAAAATAGCTAAGAATTCTATAGGCTTTTTTATTCAGTATATCAGCTGTATTTGTACACCAAAGTAATAAATTGATAAGAACAAAATAACAAAAGGACAAATCATTGTAACAAGATATATTAAATGTGTTACAATCATTTTTTATTCTATTACTTTTGCTTCATGGCGGACAAGTACACTTACTGTACTTAATAAAAACCACAATAATAATTATGAAAACGTTTATTTTCTTAACTCATGATGCTATGATTGTAGCTTTATGTCATTTCTTTGTAACTAGTTTTTATACACACGCTCTGCGCGTGGAAAGCATGTGTAAAATAATATAACCGATAAAAAATATGACATAACGAAAAAAATAATAAAGTATACCTCTGTCAAATTTTTAAATTTTTTTGATATTTTTGTTATTCTGAATAATTAAAAGGGTTAAATTTATAATTTAAAATAAATATAAGGGCTTTCTAAAAAAATTTCAAACTTAAAAAATAAAAATAAAAGCTTAGAACAAAGAAATTAAATAAAAAAATAGATACGGTAAAAAAAAGTATATGACAATGGAAAGATTGAGAAAAATATTATGAATCCAACCATGCCAAGAAAAAAAATTTCGAGATCATTACGTCAAAAAAATAGCTGTTGAGCGATTGAAACAAAAAAGTAAAAAAGAAAGAGAGAATTTGAAAAAAAGTCCTCCAAGATTTACGAATTTGTAAAAAAATCTCCTTAAATTTGCAAAAAAAGTCCCTTAAAATTTCTCAAAAACCACTAAAATAAGCCTCCAAATGCAATTTTTTTAAAAGAAATTTAAAAAAAAATAAAAAAATTAAGGGACACCACGTGTCGTCTACAGGGGACGCCACATGTCGACCCCTCAACACACGTTTCTTGGCATGGATGGAAAAAACTCATCCATCCTTAGTAGATTAGTATAGATATATAGAATCAAATGCAAAGTCAAACCATTTCAAAATAAAATGATTAGGATTTTTACCTCAAACAACCCATTAATGTAGATACCCAAAATTTCATATATTTTGAACCTTTTCTGGTTGAACATTATGGTGCAATGATGAGAGGTCACCTCAAGGATGTAATAGCTAATAATTGTACATTAAGTTTGGGACTAAATTCGAGTTTGAGCATACTTATGATAAATTTTAAAATTGAGAGCATATTTTGTGCACAACATAAAGTGAACGTAAAAAAGTATTTTAACTTCTTGAAAGTAACTTAATTTTAAAAAATCTTCTCAGAAAAGCAAACGTTATAATTATACAAATGACGACTTGGAAAATTGAGTAAAGTTAATAGCTCATATCTCTCCAATAGAAATCCCTCCGGCAATACCTCCTTTAATGTCATATATGTATATGATTTGTAATCTCCAATTGTGCTAGCTTATTGCACATTTTTAGGAATTGATTTCAGTAAACATATATATACGTCAATGAAACTGTATGGCATTATTTTCATTCAAAACAATAAATTTTGTAATGGTATCAAATCAATGTCTGCATTAAGCAAGAAAATTATATCCGATCGTTCATTCCTCTCAATGGTAGGAAACAACCACTTCCCACTACTTGTAACCCCATTGTCGCCGTGAACCCACCAAACAAATAATTGTAATTAACACAACTGTAATATTCATATATTTTTCTTATAATGAATTATAAATTCACTCTTTTCATAGAAGTTTTTATTTTTTATTTTTTATTTCATGTATGATATAATTTTAAATTATGATCATAAATTACTCTGCACATATTAGACTTTGCTTAAATGCAAAGTTTAATATATAACTAAATAGGTTTATTTTATAGAAAAAATAACTGTTACGGGCTCGGAAGCTTCAAAGGCAAGATCAAGACAACCGAACCTCGTTCGAGTATTCTGTAAGTTGGAACGGTACCTACAACACTAGAGCGAGGATAATTTATTTATTTGTATTTATTTAAAATGACCTGTAATAATTTATTTTCGCTTTCTTGATGCATCTTTTGCTCTAGTGGGCAAAAGGTTGTAACTTTGAATTCATGGCTAAGAGTTGATCTCTAATTTTTCTACTAATAAAAATAAAAATATAAATAAATAAAAATCATGATCCTACATGAAAAGATAGGTCACTTATGACCTAAGTCATAAAAAAAAGAAAAAGTACTAATCATTATAGTATTCTGCTTGTGATTTTTACGTTGTCTTGTACAAGAGAAATTTTAGAATATGAAGAGCTTAGAAAGGACAATACTAGATGGTTCAAGTATGCTGGAAGAAGAATCTTAAGTTAATAAAACCCATTTAGACTTTACTATATTACTTTTAGATCGTGTGATCACTGGATAAGTACCAACAATTTGATTGGACACTGAAACTGAGGAGGAAGTAGAAGGAGCATATGATGTGTCAACATAAAGATCAACAAATAAATTTGGTGATGAAAGGTGTACATGTGATGATTGTGATGGTGACGTAGACATTAGCGATAATGGAACAGAATTAGTGATAATAGGAATAGAGGAAAGAGAAGAAGGAACGATAGGAATATGTAACGAGAATGGAGAAGAATGAACAATTGTTTGAGAAGGTGTGGATTGATTTGAAATTGAAGAAAACAATTAGCTATAAGGAAACTCTAACTCGCTGAAAAGAGCACTTTTGCAACATAAACTCGTCCCGAAGGTGCGAGACAACAATCCCCTTTGTGAGATGGACTACAACCAATAAAGACACAGTTAGTGGAGCGAAACTGAAGTTTATGTTTGTTATACGAATGAAGATAAGGACAATTTCAAAAAGAGACGGAAAATTAAGGACTGAACTTCACAGACGATTTACTAGAAAAGCAGATGAAACAAACTCATCCCACCAAAAAGAATATGGAAGATTTTCCTGTGACAACAACGTTAATCCAATATCAGCCATGTGGCGATGTTTTCACCCAACAATGTCGTTTTAAGGATGAGTATGGGGACAAGGATGATGAAAAGCAATGCCTAGTTGATTTAACAATGGTAATAATGTTTGATACTCACCCCAAATAAGTATGCAAGCACTTGATTTTGGACTGGAACTCATTTCAATGAACGTATTAAATTGAGCAAACACTGAAAAGGCCTGAGATTTTGTTTCAACCGATAAATCCACGTATACCTATTAAAATCATCAATGAAATGAATGAAATATTTGAAACAATCAGTTGAAGTATCATGAGTAGGAACCCAAATATCTGAATGGTCTATGTCAAAGAATGTATGTGTAAAAGAAGAAAACAGTGGAAAAGGTTAGTAATGTCTTTTGCCATTCGAACAAGCATAACAAAACTACAATTTATTTAGAGGTAGTGAAATGTTATCAGATTTTAAGATTGTACTGAGAACATGAGAAGAAGAGTGGCCAAGTCTTTGATGCCACGCATTTATATCTAAAGACTTTGATACACTAAGACAGTCATGAACTTTGACATTATTTGTAGAACAAGCAAAGTTACACAACAAATTAGACTTAATGTTACAAACATTTGAGGAGAATTTATCAACATCAGACGGATGTGACTTATTTGACAACAAAGACGATTGAAACAAAGAATACAATGCTTGAGCTTGAGGAGATTCTTTGACGCTGGACAAATCAATCTAATAAAGTCCATCTTTAAGAGCCACTCGGAGCAGAATTGTCATCGAACCCCTTGTCTTTTACAAAACAACAATCATAGTGGAATCCTACAATGACATTATCATATTATATGAACTGAGCTATACTTAATAGATTTTTGGCAATACTAGGGACATGAAGGATATTATTAAGAAAGATAGGTTTTGAACAAGAATAGGAATTAACAGTAGAACTTCCAACATGAGAGATTGAAAGTTTAGAACCATTACCAACTACGACTTTATCTCTGCCTTTGTAATCAGTCTTGAGAGAAAGATTGTTGAGGTCAGCAGTTATTTGGTTTGTTGCTCCACTGTCAATATACTAGGCAAAAGTATCATCTAGAACAGGAGCCGAGGGAACAAGATAGGCTTGATTTTTAGCACGGTGACTAGAGGATTGACAAGAAGAAACAGCGATTGAAGTTCTAGCTTGGTCAACACCTTGAAAACTAAAATCAAACTTATGATAGAACTTAATCGCAACACGACCAGTATGACCACATAGTTAACAAACAAGCCTATTTTCACGACCAAAATCAAAGGCTCGACCACCACGTCTACTACCATGAGTGTGACCAGAATGGCCAAAGTGACCACCTCTACCATTTGAGAAGCTATGTCCACTAGACTGACCAGAGAAAGGATTTCGAAGCGCAATGTTTGCATAAGGAGTACATCATGTGATACAACAGTAGATTGAAGTTCAAGACGCATCTTATGAGTTTGAAGGCCATGAAGCAAGAAAATTGTACCTGATCCTTTATCCCTCTCAATGGTAGAAAACAACCTGGTAGAACATCGTTGTTGGCAACCCTATTGTCACTGTGAAGCCATCAAACCAGATAAATTGCAATCAATGCAACCACTCAATTCCTTCACAAACTCATGGTCTTTATTAAGAAATTATATTGAAACTAGTTGATTCATTCAATAACATAAGAGTACGAATTTGACAAATCACCCCTAAACTTTATTTTTGGCAATCACACCCTAATTTTATAACTCTTGGCAAATTACTTCAACTTATCAACGGGGATAAATTTTAGATGGAATATTCTTAATTATTCTCATCAATTACCTTTTGGGGGGTTTTCTTGTCATTTACAAAAACTTCTCACAATTCATCGACTAAAAGTTATATTCATAAAAGTATAAACATAAAAAAAATATATATATGTAGTCTTGTATATGCATGCCAAGAAAAAAAGCTTAACGGGCAACTTGTCGAATTCCGACAAATTCAAAAGCCATTAGTGCTAATTACTCTTAAAATAATGTGAGGACTAAACTACAAACAACTAATGCGTTCAAGGATTAAACAGTAAACTAACTTATAATATAAGTAATTTGCATGAATAATCCTTAAATTTGTTAGAATTCGGCAAGTTGTTATTTTCTTTTCTAGAACAATCAACACATTAAATATAAAAATCATTATACATAAGTTAAAATTAAAAAATATTAAAAATGAGATGAATAAATAGCAAGTTGTCATTATCCATTTGGATCAAATTGTAAAAATTTGTAACCATTGAAAGCAATTTGTAAAAACTCAAATAAGTTCAAGGACTATTAGAACAAATTCTTCCTCCCAAACCCCTAATCTGGACGTCACAGCTTGAACAAACTAAATTGAATACATGACTGTGACATCCGTTTTCCCCTATAAAAGCTCTAAAACCTCCCCAACTTCCTCCTCAATTCAAGCACCTACCTATATTCATGGCACCTATTTTTCAAACCAGTTAGGGTTTGCTCTTTTGCCTCTTTGCCTTCTCTTTAAAAAGCTCTGTGCTTAGGGTTTTGACATTTAACCAAATCCGGATAACAGAACCGAGAGAGGCCGTTGAGATATATATATATATATATATATATATATATATATATAAGGCAAAGACAAAAAGAAAAATTTCAGCCGCGACGCCGTAGCCGGCTAGATCTCGCCGGCACACGCGCCGCCGTACGCGCAATCCTCGGCATTGCCTCGTGTGGCGTGAGAGACGACGCAGCGAGGTAAGTTTTTAATTTTGATTTTAATTTTTCTTTTCTGATATAAGTTGTTATATTAAAAATAAGATTTGATATAATGTGATTTTTTTTTTTTGGGTGGTGCTTTGAGGCTGTGCATGTCTGTTTGTTTGTGTGACATTGTTGTTGTTGTTGTTGTTTTTTTTTTTTTTGGTGTTTTATTAATTATTTGAGAATACATGGGTTTTAAAAGAATGCAATTCTTGTTTGAAATTTTGTGAGCTGATTTGAAAAATGTGAGCATGGAATAGTTATTTCTTCTATTTGCATGTAAAAGAACACAAATCTATTCCTTAATAAAATGCAATTGCACTCTTCTATTTTTATTTGGTGAAAAACTGTTTGTTTTTTTATTTATTTATGTATTTTATTTTTATTTTTATTTTTTAACTGGAATCGCCACTTGGGGACTCAAGCCTTTTTTTACTGTAACTTTATTGCCAAAACATTTTTATTATTATTATTTTATTTTGTTATAGCTTTTTTTGTTTTACTTTTGAACCCAATTGATGGCAAAGGAGGTAATGTTGAATCAACTTTACTGCTCGCACTTTTCTATTTTAATTGTTGCCCGAATTAGATTTAGAAAGGATCAGCAAAAAGATTTGAAAAAACCAAAAGAAAAAAAAAAAAAACTGAAATCTGCTCAATTTTTGCACAATGAGAATACCAAATGGGTACAACATACTTGGTGTCGTGGTGCGTAACAAAAATAGAAACATCAAGGTTCAAATCAATTTTGTTTTTCCCCTCTTTCGGGATCAAACTAAAAAATGTGCAATTGTAAATATTTTGGTACGAAAGATGTACAAATTAAGGGATTATTGGTTTGATCATGCGTGATTAAGGTATTGATTACTTAATAAAAACAAATTTGATGTTTGACAAGGGGGAAGAGAAATATAAAAAGAGATATTTATATATACACACTATTTGAAAGAAAATTTCATTTGAAGAAAAAAGTTAGACAATTGCATTGAGCACAAAAGTGTACATGTATCTTTTTTTTTATTATTATTACATATTAGTAAGTAAATATCCATATTTTAACAAAATAGCCGACGCTTCTATTAATTAAGGAAGTGGCCATTTTCTCAATAGAAATTATAGTGAATACTTAATTTTTATCACCTAATTTAAATTAATACCCAATCTTTTGAAAAATATAACAAAATACCGAAGTGATTGAGTTACTTGCATAGTGGTAGGTCGTGGTAATTAACTTAGTTAGCAAAAGCATGTGCAAGTAATTAACGAATTGACTAGTTGCTCAATTACTTAAAAAATTTAGGTATTTATTTTTATTGTTATATAAATTATGAGTTCTACTTCACCCTTTTCTCAACTACATGATGGTACGATGTTACTTTTATGCCTTTAATTTTTTAAGTTGCTAATGGCTAGTTTCTTAGTTTTTGAAAACTTCGGCTATTTATTTTAAATATGGATTAAAAAATGACTAAAAACTAAATAGACTCTTTTTATAATTGACAATTCTACTATTTTTACCACCCTTGTTTGGGGTCATTCAACTTTTTACATTCACATCTTTTACGACTTTCTTGATGCTTAAATCAACATTTAAAAACTTGATTTACAAAGTTTCGTTGCATTTTGACCATATTGAAATTCCTTTTGTTTTATAAGATATTGAAATTCAAATTAATTGTCCAATTTTAACCCTCCGTTTGCCCCAACCATTCTACCCATTCCATTCTATTTTTTCACTTTTTTTAATCTTTCAAACCATTCCATTCCATTATAATTTTTTCAACCATTTTTTTCAACTTTCCAAATCCTTATACAATATCTTTAAATCTCAACCATTTATACCACTTCGAAATTTGTAAAGTCAAACCATTTTCCAAACCATTTTTCAAACTATTTTCCAAACTATTTTCAAACCATTTAAAATGGTCAAAAATGGTTGTAATAGTTTCCCCAAACACAATGTAATTCATATTTTTTATATGTATTTTGGACTTTTTATCAATTGCGGTTGTATGTAATAGATTCTAATTTTGCTCCTTAAATGAGATATTTTTCTTTCAAATCTCGTGTATAGTATATGTTATTTTCTTATATAAAAAGTAAAATAAATATGAAGTAAGAAGTCTTTTCTATTTGAAGACAAGGAAGTTGGGAAATTGACCTTGAGAGATTTTGTATTCAATATTCATTGAGATATATCTTTTTATTGGAACATTGCTCTTTTATTGGAAAATTGCATAATCAATTTAGGAAACTAGAAACTTAAAATTAAATATTAAATGTTGCATAACCAATTCCCAAATCAAGCATAATCAAATTAATTAATCTCACAATTAATTTAAAACATCAATCTTAATTAGTTCTAATTTCATGCAATCAAAGTTAGGAAAATCTTTTCAATTTTGTTTCAGTATCTTTCTCTTAAGCTTAGAAATCATGACTTGGGTGAGTTAATCTCTAAAATAAGCCATATAGCAATAATCTAAAGCGCTAATTAAACATGATCCACGTATGTAATTGTAGAAACGCATGAGGCTTTCGATCACTTGCGTAAGTAAACAATTTTACCTCATTTAATGCTAGCCGAAGAGAATCAAATACACATGCTTTGTATTCAAGTATAATATCTTGTTTGTTTTAACATTTTAAATATTTCATTTCAATGGTGGTTGACTTTTGCATTTAAATAAATTCATTTAAATGGTTGTTGACTTTTTCAATTATAAGGTAATTTAAATAGTTAAGATTTATGTATTTATTTAATCTTGAGATTGAAAAAGTCAACATACGTTTAAAAAGTATTTTTAAAAGGCTAAAGCAAACAAGGGATAAATATAACCTTTGAATGTGAAGTTAACAAATCATGACACATGTGGCCAAATTTGCAATGTTAATAATTTCAAAATGCTTTACACATTGCAAGGAGAAAAATGGCCAAAACCATTATTATTAGTCTTCATGAAAGAGAGTACTTTGGAATTTAAATTGTTTTTAAGACTCGGGCCAACTATTATGTTTTTGGAGACTGTAGTCAATGGACCATTGTTATCGGCTAGAAGACATAACTTGGCTTGGCCTTTGATGAAAATACACGTACTTCTACAACATGAGAGGCTATGCAATGTGTATTTAGTCTGTTCCTAAATGTTTTGCAATGAATTTGATGCTTCATAAAATCCATTATTGACCGTAATTAATAGCCTAGAGTGATTTAGAGAGGCAACTAATTCATTATTTTTCAAATTATGGTTTTGATCATTGGGTATCATAAATTTCTGTCTACTTCACCCTAAAATCATGATTTTGCTCACAACACCTAACTTACCTTAAATTGTTCTTTGGTACATTGTTGCTAGAGATAGCTCGCAGTAGAAAGTGGACATTTATGTAGGATGGTTTATTCGTGATATTTGAAAAGAAAGTCGCATATGATTTGTGAACACAATTGCCTTTTGGAATTTTAATATTGGTACTAGGAGTTCATGTCTTATTATTCGCTTGGAGCCTTTGACTTATTTAATATAATATTTTGCTTGGTTCTTAATAGTTACTTTCCTTTAGTTGCTATTTGCATCGTTTCACTTCACAACATTTTTACTCAATTGCATTTGTGGTTTCTTTTATAGTGACCAAGATGACCTTAGTAGATGTTGTGGATCTATCTAGTGATGATGAACTTGGAGAGTTGGATGTACAAGTTAAGTTAGAGCCAAATTTGGTTGGGAGTTTGATGCAAGAAAAGGAGAATAACATAGTACAACTAGCCAAGCATCAAATATCCAAAACAACATCTACAAGGCAAGGGCATGAACAAAATGGGAGCTTAAAGGCTTCAAGTGCTGGGCATAGTAACTCAAGTACATTGGATCAAGGGCAATCTCCAACAGATGAGACGAGCCTTTCTTCCACATCGTCCATATCTCCAGCACCAGTTTGTCGTCAATTTTGGAGAGCTGGGAACTATGATGATGCTCATGGTTCTAAGGATAAATATCAAAGTATATCACTATCTACTTTCAAACTTTGATTTCGCAAATGCTTGATATCTTTTATGAACACCAAGGACAAATATGCTAGAATATCTCATCGATAAGTAGCTCCCTTAAATTTGACCCAAGTCTCATTCTAGGTCTTGAGCTACAAAAGTGTCTAAAGTTACCTCTTGCAATATCGTAATACCATTCAGGGATGAGGCGTGCTAAGAACAGACACGTCTGTCCAATCTCAGTCATCGAGGCTGTGGCCCCATATGGGTCCCCACTGTGGAGCCCAGAACGCATCTGTTCTTAGCAAAATTCTTTAGGGATAACAATACAGGAGAGATCTTCATAGGTATTGAGCATTTGAAGGAAAGGAAGATAGCGGGTATGCAAAATTAATGCAAGCTGTGAAAAGTGTCGCTTTTGGACAACTTGTTCTGACAAAAGGGGAGCTTTGAAAGTTTGCAGTCCATGCCACCTTTTAATAGTGAATTTGATCGATAAAGTTTGCAATCCATGCCACCTTTTAGTAGTGAATTTGATTAAATGGTCTTTTTTAGGGGCAAAATAGTTATATATTGATAGAAAAGTAGCATAGTTTTCAATAGTGGCATGGAGTGTCACTTTGAATGTCAAATGTAGCATTGAATCAAATTTTCTCAAGACAGAGCTAAGCTTGGCCCAGCTGAACATCAACACTCTATTAGCTTGAATTTTTATGTCAAGGTTAAGTTTGAATTCCTTTACCTTTTATAGGAAAAATAAAAGGATGACAATGAATCTCAGTTGTCTTGTTTTGTATAAGTAGAGGTAAAAAATGTTTAGGTTTAGTAGAGGTACACATTGTTTTGTGGTAATAGAGGTACTTCTTGTCAAACACCAATATAAAGAGTATAAAGCTAAATAGTCAAAATTTTGACCTTATTCGTTAAAGTGTCTTACAACTTTCGTTCCAAAATTGAATGTTCCTTTTTCGGTATGTAGCACATTTAGTTTGTTCACTTACGCTCCTCTTACCTACATACCAGGCACAGATAGTTGTGGACATTTTATTGAGCATGATCTAAAAATAGATTAAGTAGCACAATTTTCCATAGTAGAGAAAACGAATTAGATATCTTCTTCGAGAGATCTTATTGGAAAAGATATCTTAATATAAATGTCACATTAGGCCAAAACCTAGATCTATTATGTGCCATTTGCTTTTAGGTTGCTTTTTGAGCTATGTTAGAAGTGTTTAGGATTGGTTAATAGAAGGGTTGATATGAAAACATGAATGCTCTATTAGAAGGAACAAATTCTCATCCCATGCTTATGTTGAGTTTCCTCGAGAGTGCTTGTCAACATTGCTTCTCTTGGACGAGCTTTTAAGAGCTAAAGGTCTTTCGATATCTCATCCAAACAGCTTTTAAAGGTGTTATTTGCTTTTGGGATGAGGAAACGGGAAGTTGGCTTCTAAAAGGCATGCTCAATTCCAATTTCAAAGATTGAAGGCATGAGTTTTCTCTAATGTCCTTACTCTTTACTAGAATACTTTGTGTTGCTCAAAAGAAAAACCTCATTCAATGGCGGTTGTTTGGATAATCCATCCCAGATTGGCAGCCTCGGCAAAAGCCATGATTGAGATCGTCAACTATCCTCATAGCCCAAAATTTAGGGTTTTTTTTTTTTTTTTTTTTTAATGCATTAGGCTTAGTGAACATCACATTACACGATTACGTCCTTGCGTATGAAAAATATGTTTCCCTCATTTTACTACCTTAGAGAAACATGTTGAATATAATAAAATGATTTGCTTTTCCTTTGTTGCTTGAATCAACACACCAAGATGGAGATAAACCCATAAGGGGCCTTTTAATTATAAAATCACAAAGTATAGATCTTTTCTTGAGTAACTGATTTTTGAACTTTAGCGGAAAAAGTTCTCCAAGAGAAATGATTTACATGGAATAGAACTTGAGGAATTTGAAATCTATACTATTTTAAGTATCACCAATTACACATGTTTTGTGCTAATTTAAGGATTTTGACTTTTGGGAGGCAAGGGTAAAATTGTTATTGCTTGCCCATTTATTTTTCTCATTTTTATCAACTAGTCCTCGCCTTTCCTCCCTACCAATTAACCTATAGATTAATTTTTTGCTAATCCTTGTCCCTGCCATACCCTACCTATTCCATCTTCTATACCAAATTGAGCATTTAGGCATCAGTTGATGAAAATGCAAAAGGATGAAGGCAGAATATTAATGGATCAATTTATCTCTATGGGATGAGTGTTTTTTATTATGAGTTTTAACAAGTGCTACTTGAAGTTAGGAACTGTTTATTTCAAATATTTATATGTCTAGAGCAGGTTCAAGAATTATTGGGTCATCCGTGAAAGAGCAAAAAAAAAAACAAATAAATATAAATAAAGAAGGATTATACTTTTTGTAGTTCTGTAGATTTGGGTCAAAGTTTAGGGAGTGCTAGTGACTTATCAATGGCTGAGAAGCTATAATTCCATGTCATTTTACAAATTATTTTATTCACTAATTTTCGTCTTTGAAATGCATGATTATAGCTCACAGTCTTCTGTTTTTCATGGATGTCAGATGGCAAAAATTATCTACAAGTCCACCCCATGTTCCTGCATTCGAATGCCACTTCACATAAGTGGGCATTTGGTGGTAGGTTCTGCATTTTCCTTTGTTATAAGTTTCTCTAAATGCTTTTCTTGTAGTGCTTTTGTCCTTCACCATCATTGAAAATTTCCTCCTTGTTTTCAGCCATTGCCGAACTGCTTGACAATGCAATTGATGAGGTAAACTTTTAATTGTCATTATTATTCTGTTTTTTTTTTTTTCCTTTGTTCTCCTCGTGCTTGGTATAAAATGATTGAATCAGTTGTCCCTGGTTTCCCAATTTCTATCAAGTTTTTCCTGTTTTGTTATGTGATCCCATCTTGAGGCAAGAGGAAGGGGATTGATGAGATTTCATCATTCTGTCACTTTTCCATTGATCTATTTTTGCTCTCTCTTCATTTCTCTTAGTTTCAAAATTGAAATGAAATTTTTGGGGTCAAATGGAATGAAATCGTATCGGTCCTTTTCAAGCAATATTTATTGGTTCGCAGTTAGTGGATTATCATTTGAGTTGAAAAAGTGAAAATTTCCAATTTAGATTGTCAATTTAAGTGCAATTTAAATTGTTTTTTAATTGGCACTATTTATTGGGAAAATTGTAATTGGTAATATGGAAAAAAGTGCCTTTTACTGTACGAAGATTTAATCCATGTTATCTTATTGACAAAATTGCTTCATTGAATCTAACCTTTATGTTTGTCCACTTTCTACTTCTCCGACAAGGATTTAAACTTTGCTTTCCTTTTTGATTAAATATTTGCATTAGATCCAAAATGGGGCCACTTTTGTTGCTGTTGATAGAATTGCCAACCCAAGGGATGGAGGTTCAGCATTGTTATTTCAAGGTACTACACAGATGTATCAATAAAGTGCCATTTGGAGTCTTCAACTTCACTTTTTATACATGGATATGTCTGGCAATATAAGTTAACTAACTCATTTTTCCAAACCATTCGTATATAGATGATGGTGGTGGAATGTGCCCAGAAGCTATGCGGCGGTGCATGAGTTTTGGATTTACAGAGAAGAAAGCAAAATCAGCCATTGGACGATGTATGGATGCTAGGTTCACTTATTACAGATTTGTTTTGCTATCTTATCCAATCTGCTAATAATTGCAAGTCTTTTCCAGATGGAAATGGCTTCAAGACCAGTACAATGAGACTTGGTGCAGATGTTATTGTCTTCAGTCGCCACTTCGATAAGAGGTCTGCTCTAATAATAACGGTATCTCTAACTTATGTAAATGTCCAAGTTTAGTAGTTGCATTGCCTTCTACTCAAGAGATACTGTTTTGTTTTTTATGACCATGAGGTTCTTGCTTCAATGTCTGTCCTTTATATGCTTTAACATTCCGATTAATAAGTTAGATTGCTTTCTCCCAGTTTCTTTTGCGTGGTTTGATAGTGGAGGCGATTCAAACATGTCTTAGCTTTTAGCCTAACAAAGCTAATAGGCGAATTTTCCAAAATTTAAAAGATAATACTGTACAATGATTTCTTTGTCAGTTTTGTTTTTGCTCTTCTGCCCGGTCCCTTCTCACTCCTTGAAAGCGCACTTGCGAATTTTCTGGAACTGATATTTGTAGATTGTGAGTTAAGACTGGGTTGTGTGTATGACTGACGTAAGGATTTGAAAAGCGTACTTTTGAAAGTTTGCATGTATTTGTATAGTTTTTATTTGTGCTTTACAGCTTTAAACAGTAAATAAATTGTAAAAGAGATTTTAAGTTAAAAGTTATGTAATTACCTTACCTATGAGTAACAGTACATTGTAGATCTTATTTATTTATTGCAGTGGCAGGGTATTGACTCAAAGTATTGGTCTTCTCTCTTATACATTCTTGAGAAAAACAGGCTATGACAGAATAGTTGTACCTATGGTGAGCTTCGTTGCCAAGCCTACGTTTAGTAGGTGTTACTTCTATAGAATCTTTTTTTTTTTATATTTTATTTTTTTATGGCCCCCAAATTTTTTTAAGCAGGTTTTTAGAATCAAAAGGTTATTAGGGTAACCTATGGTTTATTCTCTTGTTAAGAGAAATGCTTGACAGAAAGCAGTCGATGTTTCTTAAATTATGCTTTTAAGAATATTGCAAGCTTTAAATGAACAAATAGATTAATGTCATTATTAGTTTTTTTAGTTTTTAATCTTTCTGGGCTTCAGTTGTCTTATGAATTATGGTTTTGTGCGGTTTCTTGTCTTTGCCAGGTTCATTACGAGCTTAATGCATCAACTGGTAAATTGAATTTCTTGCATGGTATAGAACATTTTATGTCTAACCTTTCCAAGTTGTTGCAATGGTCTCCTTATTCCACAGAAGCAGAGCTTCTGAAGCAAGTAAGCTGTTAAAGTCTCTTTTTCTTGTATGATAACTTGTTTATTTTAGACACACTTAGTGATCTTCTTTTATTTTCAAAAATTAAAAAAGCATTACACGGGGTCTAATAGTTACACTCACAAGTGGCGGGACTTGGTCGTTAAGACAATCATAAGTTATATTTGTTTTATCTTCATATCTATTGTCTGCAATGCACATTTTAAATGACTGCGTTTTGTGGGCATTATTTTAAACTATTTAG
The DNA here is from genome assembly GCA_018132145.1 of Boehmeria nivea var. tenacissima. Taxonomy (NCBI): domain Eukaryota; kingdom Viridiplantae; phylum Streptophyta; class Magnoliopsida; order Rosales; family Urticaceae; genus Boehmeria; species Boehmeria nivea. The sequence goes on from CM030882.1 coordinate 10,726,064, forward strand.
GTAATTGCAGTTTTACTTGACTTTTTGAAATAACCTATTGAGTAGCATCTAATAGGTGTGACTGCTAATAGGACACCATCCATGTTGACCACATTTTATTAAAATAAATGCCTTTAGAATTCTACTCTGAGTTTCGAGTCCTCTTTTTCAGTCTTATGATTTTGATATTTTTTTATTGCATGTAATTACAGTTCGATGACATTGGGCCTCATGGCACCAAAGTGATCATCTACAACTTATGGTTTGGTGATGATGGAGTTGAGGAGTTCGATTACGATACAGATCCTAAGGTAAATGATTCCGATTGTTTTCTTACCTCCTAAGTTTTATTATGCCATGGTTTAGGTTGTTTGACCTTTTATGACTTCACTGTTGCAGGATATTCGTATTACTGGGGATACTAGAAAAATTGAGACAATTCCTGCTTGGAGGACAATTAATGAGCAGCATATTGGCAACACGTTCCGTTATTCTCTACGTGTAAGCTTATCACAGAAAATCTTGGACGAGACAAATAGAGATCAAAATTCATAATAAAAGTTATCTTGTGTTCTCAGGTTTACTTGTCCATCTTGTACTTGCGGATGCCAGAGAGTTTCAGAATCATTCTGCGTGGGGAAGTTGTTGAACGTCACAATATTGCCGATGATCTCAAATATCCCGAATATATTTTGTACAAACCTCAAACTGGGGGTGTAGAGGTTGGTCATCTTCTATTTTTGTTTCAGATTTCTTCATTTGGTTTTTGAGTTTTCATTAAAAAAAATGCGGCTTTATAAACTCATTTCTTAGGTCATCTGAAATGCAAATGCTAATACCATATCTGGCACAAATTTTGTAAATTTGCATATGTTGGCACGAGAGGGATTTTACATGTATGAACTTATCTTGCATTAAACACTATCCTATCTCTGATTGGAATAGATTCACAGTTATCAAACTAGCTGTTCTAACCTTGAAATGATTGACCATGCAGGTTAAAGTTGTTACTACCATTGGGTTTCTCAAAGAAGCTCCACAAGTCAATCTACATGGCTTCAATGTGTACCACAAAAATCGGCTGATACTAGTAAGTGCCTTTGTAGCTAGAAAGTTTTGACATTTACATTGTCATTACCTATTAATGTTTGAAGTCTTCTATTTCTAATTCTCTATCTTTTCTAATTCCTCTCTCTTTTCTTCCTCTCTCTTTTCTTTCTTTTGTTCGTTTTTGTTTTTTTAATCAATCAAAATTTGTTAGGGTTTGACTGGTTGTCTTTTTCGCAGCCATTTTGGCAGGTTGTGAACTACTTAGATAGTAGAGGGAGGGGAGTCGTCGGTAAGAAACTAATTTCTCTTCAGATTTCTTTGATTTTCGAGGTTGCACCAATATGTGTCATTGTTTCGTTGTTTTGAATTTCAGGTATTCTTGAAGCAAATTTTGTTGAACCAACGCATAACAAACAAGATTTTGAGAAAACCTCACTTTTTCAGAAACTTGAAGCTCGATTAAAAGAGATGACATGGGAATACTGGTGAGCTCCATTTTAATTGGTACCCATTTGGTTTTGTGGCCTCGTGAGATTTAATGGGTGCCAAGAAAACAAGTTTTGTCTTCATGTATATTTGACGTTTTATCTCGTTAAAATCAAAATCCATTTTGTGTCACCTCGTGATTTGCGACATTGAGACGTGCAAAGTTGGTTCCTTTTATTTATTTTTAGCCTGCTGTTACCTTTATAGACTGATTACAATTTCCATCTCAAATTGACAGGGATTTCCATTGCGGGTTAATTGGGTATCAACCAAAGATTAAACCTAAAGTACAAATGACCCCTAAAGTGCCTTTACCATCTGATAACTGTTTTACTCCTGTCGGTTTTGTAAAAACGTCCAGAAAATTGGAACGACAACTTCCTAACTCGCAAAGCAGGGATCAACAAGGCCAGTATTTGAATTATGATCATAACAATCATCATTGACCTTGTATTGCGGAATTATGCATCGCATCTGATGCCTTTGTTTCTGTACAGGGCTCCATTTAAAGAGGAAGGGACATGAACATGGTGACTTAGAAGGTGCTGAAACAGCGAAACGACTGGCTGTTAGAGGAACAAAGGCTACTGATTCTGGGCAGCGAATGGCCAGTGAGGTTTGTATAGGAATCTAGTGAATATTTTATATTTTTTTTATGAAAATTAACTTCGGTATTCATCACAAGATTTTTCGAACTGTTTACAAGCCACCAATGAATGCATGGTTATAGAGCTTGAGTCCGCACTTTGTTATCTGCAAATCAACATTGCCTTTTGCTCTTTAGGAACAATTGAGTAACTTTTTTTTTTCTCTTATCACACTTTTCTATATAGCTTGCAAGTACTACGAGAAATAAGGTGAAAGATCAAGAGGCCATAAATTTGATGCAGGAAAACGACAAGCTGCGTGCAAAGTAAGTAAATGCGTTTTTTTTTATAACAAATTCGTAACATTCAAATATGGTTATGTGATGGCAAAAGGAGTCCTAAAACTTATTATTTTTTTACGATTTTTCAGATGCTTGGAGCACGAAAAGGAGGAAGAAAAGCTCAGTCTTAAGGTATAGTTCCGTTATAATGGCACTTAAAAATTGTTGCAGGCGTGTTTTAATCTAAAACAGTTTTAATCTAAAACACGTTTTGGCTTTAGACCATAACGCTTAAAACTTTTCACATTACGCTTTGGTTCCTGAAACATGTGAAAAGAACAACATTAACAATCTTGGACAACAGAATGAAAATAATCGGAACTTTCTGGTGAAAATGAAACAAGTTTAGGTTTAGAGTCGAATTTTTCTTTATGGTTTTCGTTGTCGTCGATGCAGGTAACGCAAATTAAAAACGAGATAAAAGAGGTCGAGGGTGAGTTTTCTCGGTTGTTGAGCGAACTACATGCCATGGAAACAACCAAGCCAGAAACGAATGTATAAAAATTTGCACGCATTTCATGTTGTTTAATTCCATCAAGTTCTTTTATTTGTTTTAACCATGTTGTATCAATGTATAGCTCTATTCAGCCCAAGTTTTTCAGTATTTTGATACAATTTAGGTTGACTAGGGTTGACCACAGCCAAAGGTCCTATGGTTCCTCAACGAAAAAAAGAAAAACTAAACTTCAAAAATAGGAGATAGGCCTAAGTGCTTTCACATGTAACAAGTAGAGCATGTTATACTTTTAGCATGCAAATTTTCCATGTACATATGTAGATTTAGTTGAAGCTTATGTAGAGAAACACTTGTTCCTTTTGACACTCGTAGTGGAGAAAATTCCATTTACAGATGTCTGAAACTACTTGTTTTTGCTCTGATATTTGTTTATGTTTTTTTTTTTTTTTTCTCAAGCTGAAATGTCTCACTTCGGCTGTTTGCTAAAATTTTCTTAGAAAATGCACTGCTGTAATGAAGAAGCTCTCCTAAACATCTTGATCAGTGCCAAATTAATAGAATCGCCATATGATAAAAACTATGGGTTTGAAATTAAGCCTTAGTCCTCTTCTTAAAAAAAATGTATGAAAGAACTAAAAAAACAAACATATCCTTCAGATGTAAAACATTATTTTCACTATCATCAAACTCTCAAATATAGGGCTACTTTTCGCATTGACGTAAATGATAAAATAATTGTTGCAAATTGGTTTTATAAAAGATATGCTATGTTTGATAAATGAATAATGCTAGGCATACTAATTCTTTTACCAACATTTTAATACCAACTTATGTGGCAATTGAAGTATCATGTTTTAATTGATATTCTTCTAATTAGATGATAAACACTCACCAATTATAATATGACACGTGAGTTTGTATTAAAAAGTTGGTAAAAAAAGTTGTATGGCTAGCACTATTTCAAGATTATTGCATTTATATATACACTTAAAAAATGGGAATTTAGAAGAATGTTCTTGTCTTTTTTACACAAAATAATCTTTGTTCTTTTTATGTTGTACTTTTAATTTATGTTCTTAATGAGCACTTCACTTGAGGCATATCATGAGTTGTCTCGTAATAAAACCGATTGTTGTTGATACTTTCTTCTCGGTCCCTTCTTCTTCTTCTTCTTCTTCTATTACGCGAGCTTAGAGAATGAAGAGATTAGAGGGCCTTATGGAGAATGTGATCAAAAATTCATAATGGAGTCCGATCACAACAACCAAATTTATTATCTTGATGGTGAATTTTCTTTCTTTTTCTTTATCATCATATGCTTGAAAATACCTGTTTTTTATTCTTTCCCAACCAAATTATATGTATTTATAATTGCACTCTCATAACTCAAGTTAGATAACTCCCAAAGGAAACCATTTTAGCAGTTGATTCTTCATAATTTTAGCAGTTGAATCTATTCTATTTTGATTCTTCATAATTTTATCATCATATCCTGAATCTATTCTATTTTGATTCTTCATAATTTTAGCAGTTGAATCTTGATAAAATGGTTTCAAAGGAAACCATTTTATCATCATATCCTGAATCTATTCTATTTTGATTCTTCATAATTTTAGCAGTTGAAACAATTGAAAATGATAATTAAGTGGCACTTAGAATGTTTTTTTTTTGTTTTTTTTTTGTTTTTTTGCGATCTAAATTGAATAACTTGAATATTAATATATTGCGGGTAATTGTGATAAATATTCTCTTAATGACTGTTGTTTTAAAAATATAGCATGTGTTTGGTTTAATTAAAAGAAATAGCCGTATGTTATATGTTAATTATGTGCTTATATTTATTTACCCTCACGCTTATGGTTGGTTTTTTTTTTTTTTAATCAAAACAACGTTCTTTCTTACTCATTCTTCCTATGTTTTCTTTGACCGAATTTTCTTTAAATCCAAATAGAAACTTTCGTATGATTTTCTTAACGAATCTAATCCAACTTAGTTGATTTTTCCTTCACATGATCTTTTTTGTGGATTATTGTGGCTAAGAAGTGATATTCTCTTTGCATAATCTTGCCGACCTTCGTCTTCTTCACCATCGGAGCTTTCTCGGCTACGCTTGACTTCTTCTTTGCTATTTTCTTCTCTACCTTTGATGCCACTGATTTGGGTTTAGAAAAAACATTAAGGCTTGGTTGTTGCAGAGAATGATCAAAGGGAAAGCAAGTGAATTGGGTGAAATTTGGGGATGGAACAATGAATTTGTTCAAAATTTGTGAAACTATAATAAATTTTGTGGCACATTTTTATTACATATATTTTTTACCCTTTTATGTAATCAATTTTATTACAATCAACCCCCTCATCACAATATTCACACTGTAAGCTTAAAGAAAGGGTAGATCTTGTCACATTCTTCATCTACTCAACATCAACAACAATCATGTCAATTTCAATTTTATTATACAAGTTTTACATTTGTAATAAATTTTTTTACTCTATATATTTGTTATCACACCTTTCGTTAAACATTCTTCAATATTATATTTGTAATAAAATTTTCGACACAATGTACTTTTTACAAATAATCGTCTCACGATCAAAAATAATATATGCTATATTTTATACCAAAAATAATATATGCTAAATTTGAGTTTTACGCATAATTAAAATATAACAATAAAATCAGATATAGCAACGTCAAGTCTCTCTCCCCCTCTTTAGCTTTATTGTAGATCTTTCTTTGTATTTAGGGTAATCTATATATCCTGTCATTTGATGTTGTGCTATCCTAATAAATTGCACCATAATATTTCAAATTTAGCACTCGTGCCTCTTGATATTTGAAAACATTATGAGTTCACAACTTCCACTTCAAATCTTTAAAAAAATAGATTAAATCAGAGGGTATAAATACAAAGTTTTAAAAGACTGGGATGCATTATGAAAAAAAAAAAGACAGCATAAACGGGTGTTTGTGAAAATAACCAAAGGATTAATTACTATAATTTTTTTAATTTTAAGACGTTTGATCTTTAAAAAGTTATACATTACGTTTGATCTTTAAAAAGTTATACATGTGCCAACATATTATTGTTACGTTATTAATTCAATCAATTTTTTTACAAATTGTGACAGATGGGGCATACTTAAAAGTTTTTAAAACTTTTGAGGGTAAGAATGACAATTTTGAAACATTAACCCCATGTTTGGTAATCCCTCCCAAACCATCCCATTTTATTCCATATTATTCCAAACTATTCAATTTTCTAATCCCACAAATCATTCAATTCCATTCCATTTTTTTCAACCATTTTTTTCAACTTTCCAAATTCCTATACAATATCTTTAAGTTTATGTTTGGGCAAACCATTTTGCCCATTCCTTTTTATTTTTTGGAATAGTCAAAATGGTTTGAATATGATTTGGAAAATGGTTAGAAAATTGAGTAGAATAGTTTGACTTTGCGAATTTTGTGGTGATATAAATGGTTGAGATTTAAAGATATTGTATAGGGATTTGGAAAGTTGAAAAAAAAAGGTTGAAAAAAAATAGAATGGTTTGGAATAGTATGGAATGGAATGAGTGGATTGGTTTGTCCAAACATGAGGTAAATCTCAACCATTTATACCACCTCTAAATTTGCAAAGTCAAACCATTCTATTCATTTTTCTAACAGTTTTCCAAACCACTTTCACAATTCCAATAAATTAGATGGGATGGACAAAATAGTTTGTCCAAACATAAGGTAAAGTGTAGCTTGCAATAATAACACAATATGGGGTGGTATTTGTATAGATAACTCTTGTAGTTGTATTTAATAATAGTAATATATATTACCGGGCAGCTAAGCCGACATGACAATGCCCTAAAGCAGCGTTACTGCAGTAGCCAGTAGCCTGCCCGTTGCCCGAAACCCTAGCACGCAAACACAAGTTGCAGATCTCAAACCACTATATAAACCCATTGATAACTCATCACTCTCCGTAGCCTTTTTCTTCATAACCCTCTTTCCCTCTTCGCTACCAAAGATGGAATAACAGTTAGCTTGCTCTTTTTCTTTCAACATATCTATGATATTGCACTTTGTATAGTTGATCTAATTCCATTTTGTGAGGTGGGTTGTTTTTCCTCTTTGCTTATATATTCTTATTGGTAATATATATTAGACTGAACGAAAACATATTGATTCTTTGTGTGTTGTGTTGTGTTTTTTTTTTTTTTTTCAAAATTTTCATATGTGCAAAAAACTTCCATCCGCATGTTGCACTTTGTTGACAGAGCGGCCATATTTTGCGCAAATTGATTAGCAAATAAAAAGTATAATTTATATGTGCTTTTTTATTTAGCTGTATCTGTAGGTGGGTTTTGGGTATTTTCCATGAAACCTCTTCAGATCTTTAGCATACATCACATAATATTTCCTTCATGAATATGTGTTTTTCGGAGTAGCATCACAACGCTTGGATTGGCTATTTTCTAAAGAAGGGCAAAAAGAAGTTATTTTTAAAGAAAGGGCAAAAAGTTTTGGTTTCCATGTATGGTAAATGCATGATTTAAAAGCTGAAAGTGACTTGAAAGTACTAATAATTGTCAACTATTGGACCTATTTGAATTTTGAGCCACCAACCAACTTTGAGCAAAGATACCGGTGTGTGTCTGTTTTTCTTTTAGAAATACGTCGCTTTTGATAATCTTCTTGGTTATTACCACATTTTTTATTTTTTATTTAGATTCAACAACGGTTAGGGCAATATTTAAAAAAAAAAAAAAAACAACAACAACAACACTATAATTCCAGCAAATTTGTATACTAATTTTTAGACACGGGCGCATCTTAATTTGTTTTTTCGTGATTGGAATAAATCTTTTTTTATTAAATTTGTTATTTATAATATAAACTTTGCTTATTAAAATAAAATGTTCACAATATATATTTTTTGTTAAGATTTTAATATATAAATACATTTTTGTCATTTTATTCAACTTAAAGGGCGATTTATTATTAATAGTAGCATTTGGACAGTTTTAAAATTTTGTTAAATATCCAAATAAAAAAAAAGTACAACAAAATAAAAAATAAAACGATATATTCACTGAAAAAATATATAGCAAAATGGGTATAAAAGATTGACAAATAAAAAATAAAAAAATCCAAATGTCAGTCTTACGAAAAATAATTTTTGAGATCATTACAATTAAAAAAAAAAACTGAAATGATTGAGTAAGAATTTGCAAAGAAGGGTTCGAGGTGCACGCGTGAGGGAATGCGGCAATGCGCGCAAGTGAAAAGGTTCAGGATGCATGCGTGAGGGGATGCGCGTGTGTCACCCACGCGGCCGGAGCCCAAATTCAAAAAATAGGAATCGCCCAAAACGAGCATTTTGAGCTCCAAAGCGACCAACTCACACTTATATATATTAACTAGGCATGTAAATATGGTCCGGTTAACCAACCGGACCATTTCACTGTCGAAAATTTTCGGCGAAATTTCGATTAATAATCGGATTTTCACCGGCGATTAAAACAGGTTATTAACCGAATTTTCACTGCGAAATTAATGTCCTGCCGTTTGCCCGAAGTTTCACCGAAAAAAAAAAAACAAATTTCGTTCGTTCATTCTCGGCGTGGGAGGTCGGGGAGGTGGCAGGGGAGGTTGCAGGGGAGGTAGGGGAGGTCGCAGGGGAGGTGGCGTGGGAAGTCGGGGAGGTGGTGGGGGGAGGTCGGGGAGGTGGCGGGGGAGGTTGCAAGGGAGGTGGGGGAGGTCGCAGGGGAGGTGGGAGGTGGCGTGGGAAGTCGGGGAGGTGGCGGGGAGAGGTCGGGGAGGTGGCATGGGAGGTCGGGGAGGTGGCGGGGGAGGTTGCAAGGGAGGTGGGGGAGGTCGCAGGGGAGGTGGGAGAGGTTGCAGGGGAGGTGGGGGAGGTCGCAGGGGAGGTGGGAGAGGTGGCAGACCTGGCGGTGACGGTGGGGGAAGCTAGGAATGACGAAGAAGAAGAAGGGAAAAAAAATCACTGATTAAAATCTGGGTAATGACCGGTTACTTCACTGGCATTACCCGGTGCCAATTTTCGGTGAATAATCAGATTTTCACCGGTAATTGACACCGGGTAATTCCGGTGAATTAACCGGTTATTACCCGGTATGCAAATTTCGGTCGGTTATTAACCGCCGGATTTGCATGTTGAATATTAACCCTTTGTTTGTATAACCCATCTTTCCTATTCCATTTCATTCCATTTTTTCAACTTTTCAAATCCTTCAAACTATTTCATTCCATTTCATTTTTTTTAACCATTTTTTTCAACTTTCCAAATCTCTATACAATATCTTTAAATCTCAACCATTCATACTACCTCAAAATCAGTAAAGTCAAACCATTCTTATATCATTTTTACAAACCATTTTCAAACCATTCCAAATTATTTTCAAATTATTTTTTCCATCCCAAAAAATAGGATGGAATGGTTTAAGTGGGCTACCCAAACAAAGGGTAAGCATATAAATATGGATTCATTGGGAATTCCGAGACTATAGTGCAACAACTTTTAGGGTCTATTTTTTATTTTTTGAATAACAGTTTGACGATTCCTCAACAATTTTCCTCACATTTTCCAGATATTTCTCGGAAAATTTCCAAATTTTTTCTTGATTTCCTGATTCGAATCGTCTAATCTAGACTTCATATATAGATGGTGAGGTCACTAGCAAAGAACTTTGAGTCTTTTTCTGCAATGATTCTGAAGAAAGGTGGAGTAGATTTCTATGGAAGAAGTTCATTCCACCAAGAAAATTATTACATATGTGAAAATGTCTTCATAAAAGATTGCCTAATGATGATAATTTAGCTGGAAGAGGAATTTTTGTGGTGAGTGTGTTCTTTGTGAGAACTCGATAAAGAGCATATATTGCATTTTAATGAACTGTCCTTTTAGAAAGAATCTGAAGAGTGGGTTTTTTGATGGGTTTAAGAGGGCTCTTGATCTCTTAGGCTGCTTTCAAAACTCTGTTCTTTTTTTTTTTTTTTTTTTTTTTTTTTTTTTTTTTTGTGGCTGTGCAATGAAAGAAAATTTTAGTCCCCAAATTCAATCACTATGGCATGGGAGGCAATCATTTGGAGGATTCGGAGAACTAGGAATTGCTGAATTTTTTTAAATATAAAAGGTCGAATTTATACTTCTCTAAGGCCAGGATTATATTATGGCAATCAGGTTATATACATGATTCACAATATGATCTCTCATTATTCTTCATTATATTAGTGTTAGAGCTAATCCTTCTTCTAGTCCTTTGATTAATTAGGTTTTGTGGATTATTTCGCCGAGTGGTTGGGTTAAAGTTAACATTGACGATACTATGAAAGGAACTCCAAAATGTTCGTATGTGGTGGCATTTTTCAGACTTATAGGAGATTTGTAAAAGGATAATTTTCTTGGAAGTCAAAATGCTTTTGAAGCGACACTTTTCAATTTCATAATGGCCATCGAACATGCTCACAATTTTAGTGGAAACCTTTTATGGGCGGAGATGGACTCATCATATATTATTTACGTTTTAGAAATAACTTGAGAAAGTGTCATACAGATGTAGAAACAAATGGGCAAGGACTCTCTTCATGTTGCGAAACAAATCAATCCCAGAATTACTCATATTTACCAAGAAGATAATTGTATTCCAAATAAATTAGCTTCTATTTTGACTATCTAAAGGCGTGAACCGGTGATTTTAGGCTTTGGATAACATTCTTCATCTTGTCTACAGAGCTTTAGTTTTCTTACCTTTTTTATAGGCTTAGGAATGTCTAGTTTGTCATGCATATGTACTCTTAAATGTTTTAATGAAGCACCACTTCGGGGGATGGATCCTAGATTGTTGTTTTATTTCGCCTTCTGATTGTATCTCTTTTTTGCGAGTTGAACATCTGCTATGTGTACTTTCTTTTTCTCTTATTAATAATAACAGCTTTAGAGTTAGGGAATCTTTAGCGAAGGACTAACCTCATTGGGAAACTATTAAAGTTTTAAACGTGTGTCAACTCTTTTGAGATATATTCAAAACTTGAAATTGTGGCCTTTGTTTTGAGGCTTCGTTTGGTAATGCTTATGAAAACTGCTTCTAGCTTCTGTAAGAATTTGACTGCTTTAAAGAATCAACCTAGACCCAACTTTTAGATTATGTTGTGGCTGCCAACAAATTAAAATTTTTAAATTATAACTTATTCACACATCACAACAAACAATAATTTTTTCATGCAGCACAACATTATTAAACTTGCCTAAATAAGGCTTCTAAAGGGCCAAAATGTTGTTCGTGGCCCACGGCTCCCTGAGTCTTCGTGAGTAACGATTCAAACCCAACTTTTATACTGTACACTAAAGATGAAAAAACGATAAACGGATACGGATAATCTGTATACGTATTCGAACAGATACAAATATTTTCATTGGATACGGATATTTGTATTTGTTTTTATCTTCGTATTCGTTCAACTTTTTTTTTTGAAATATAATTTGGATTGTTGGATTGATTATCCAATGGTTCGAAAATTTGTTAAAAAAAGGAATTAAAATACAAATGGAAAACGAAGATTCATTTTGAAAACGGAATTTGCATCCGTTTTTATGAAAAAACAGATCCTGATCCGAATATCTGCATTTCCTCTTTTAGTATACACTTATTTTCATGGGAATTCAGATCTTCTGTCTCATTTCTCTGTCTTCTTCTCTGTCCCTCAAATAAGATTTTAACTCTTAAGCAGAAATATATATTATAAAATATAATAAAATAGAAATTGAATAAAAAATTAACTGTTATTGCTTAACAATGTGTTTGGTTGGAGGGAGAAGTAGAAGGAGGGAGAGGAATGAGTGAAATTTTAGATGGATTTTGACATGTTAGGTTGTTTGGTAGGATGAATTTTGGGAGGGAGTGGATTTGTGAGAGGATTCAAAATATTTAATTCTAACAAACTTTGGATCACTCTAAAATTAGAGTGATTTGATGAAAGAGTGGACTAATCCATCAAAACATCATATAAATTTACTATATTACCATTGAAGTTAGCTTATTAGCATAATTTTTCTCTTTTCTCTCCCTTTTATCTCTATACCAAACAAGATGATGAATTTGTACACTCATTCATTTCTTTCGTACCAAATAATATAAAAGAAAAAACTTTTTCATCTTTTTTATTTTTTTCTACTTAGATGATACATGTCCTCTTCCTTTCATTTGTATCTCCCTCCTACCAATGAAAGGAATGAGATAGAAGATCTAGACTCTTTTTATGGGATGATATTATTTTCTGAAGGAATATTCGTTGCCCACGGGTGGGGCACAAAAATGCGTTTCCACCTAAGACTCATCCAAAAAATAAAAATTCACCCAAAAAAAAAATTAAAATGGTACTCTCTCTCTTGACAGATTTTATTCTTTTTCTAGCCTCAAACTTACATTCACTGAATTTGCTAATACTGATCCAACAATACCAAACCAAAGCATCCAATTTTGCAAACAAATATAAACAGTGTTAGTGACATTCCAAACTAATATACATTTCATTAACTATAGAATCAATCGGTTTGTTTGAGTCAGTAATGCCAAAGAAAGTGTCTTTATGACTCTCTCTCTCTCTCTCTCTCTCTCTTACGATTTGTCGCTCTAATCTCGCATTTCTGAGGCGAACCTGAATAGTTTTCTTTTCATTTTTTGGGACTTTTTTTTTTTTTTTTTTGGGAAAATGGCATTGTGTACACAACGAGCTCTGGTGGGGTTTTCTTCCTTGTCTGGGCTTGATCTCGGAAGCCGTACGGTCACGCCATTGATTGTCCGTACAACCCGAAGAGGCTTCAGCGCTAGAGAGAGCTTTCTGGTCAGAGCTTTGCCAACTGTTCGAGAAAATGGCAGCCCTTCGATTAACTCGATCAACGAGGTTCGATTTGGTTTTTTTTTTTCCTGTCAAATGTAATTGATTGTATTTGAGATAATATTAATTGGGTTTCTCTCCTTTTTTTCTGTCAATGGTATTTGATTGTAATTGAGAAAATATAAATTTTTTTTTCCCTTTTATTTTGTTTTTTGCAGCTGGTTGAGTCGTTGATAAATAGAGTGGATTTATCAGAGTCAGAGGCTGAAGCTTCGCTGGATTTCTTGCTGAACGGTGCTGATGAGGCTTTGATCAGTGCTTTTCTTGTGTTAATGAGAGCCAAAGGAGAGACTTATGAGGAAGTGAGGTTTTTTTATCTCTCTTTTTGCTGCGTTGACTCTTTTTTTTCTTTTTCTTTTTTAGCATTTTGATACCATATTGTGTGTATGTGATGTGAAAACTGAGAACTTGGCGAATGTGATTTCGAAAAAGGGCTAATTTCGATGCCCGTTTAAATGAAGGAATTGTTGTCAGTTTGAAAAACAGTAGGTTTTTTCGATAGTCAATTTGGTGGATAAATAAATGTGTCGCCATTCATTGATGATAGTGATTAAACAGATTGTGGGATTGGCGAGGGCGATGATGAAGCATAGTTTGAAGGTAGAAGGCTTGGTTGATGCGGTGGATATCGTTGGAACGGGCGGTGATGGTGCCAACACTGTGAACATATCGACAGGGGCGTCGATACTCGCTGCAGCTTGCGGCGCCAAAGTTGCAAAGGTGTCCCTTTATCGCTATTGATTCTCTGCACTCATTTCTGTTGTTTCAAATTATGAATTCTAAATTGACAATGTGTGTGTGTGTGTGGGTGGGTTGGTGTGTGTTGTTTTTCTTTAATGTAAAGCAAGGAAACCGTTCAAGTTCTTCGGCGTGTGGAAGCGCCGATGTATTAGAAGCACTTGGAATAGTTATCGACTTGGATCCCAAGGTCTTTCGCCCTGACGAACTGAACTTTGAATTAGCTAATGTCTTTTCTATTAGTCAGCTTCTTGTGTAGATCACACGTGTTCAATATATATATTTTTTTTTTCTGTTTTTATATCAGGGAGTTGCAAGATGTGTAAATGAAGCTGGAGTGGGTTTCATGATGGCTCCGACCTATCATCCGGCCATGAAGATTGTCCGACCAATCAGGAAAAAGCTAAAAGTAAAAACTGTGTTCAATGTGCTGGGCCCTATGTTGAACCCAGCAAGAGTACCTTATGCTGTTGTTGGCGTCTATACAGAGGACTTAGTAAGTTTGTGTTTGTAGAGTTGTAGGATAAAGATTTTACCTTCCTTGATACATTAGAAGAAAATTTGAAACATTCAGTGTCCTCAACATATCTGTCTTTTTTCTCTTTTTTTTTTTTTTTTTTTCTTTAAATTCGTTGAAAAATAACAATAATACTAGTGATAATCATTTTCTCATATGCATAATGCGGGCATTATTTCATTTTGGATTTTAAGTATATCTGGTGCTTAAAAGCAAAAAGTGAGGGAGAATTGTCCATTAGATTCTGAACATCAACGGTGGGACAAGATCTTCCGAGTAAGAATTGTCCTAAAAAGTTTCAAAAGATGTCCTTTGACGACCATCAAATCTCAGTCTATTCATAATGGTTCTGTACCTTTAAAATTAAAAAGTTCAGTTAGCTGTATAGAATCATTTTAGTGGCGTAAAGATGCCTCATTTCTTTGCTGACTATTGGATATAAGTTTACCCAGAAATATAGTGTGTTGCTACAGCCTACATGTAGTTTAAATATAGTTTGGATTTGGTTGTATTGTACAAATTTTTGGCAAGCTCGATCTTAAACTAATTAAATTGTTCCGTGGTTCTGTGATTTAATCAAATCGCTCCATTAAATAGGTTTTGAAGATGGCAAAGGCGTTGCAGCGGTTTGGTATGAAAAGGGCATTAGTTGTCCACTCAGAGGGACTGGATGAAATGAGCCCTCTTGGTAAATTTTCCAATCTTTTTATTTTTTATCTCAGAGCATATGCATGTTGAAAGTTTTAAACTGTAACTTCCATAATTTAATAATAAAATTATACGAAATTCTCAATCTGTGTTGATTTCAACACAGGACCTGGGCTAATCCTTGATGTCACTCCGGAGAAGATTGAGAAATTTTCATTTGATCCATGTAAGTCTTTTGTACCTAACTGTTTAACTATTAATTTTATTTATTAAAATATGTGATTAAGTAGATTAGGATGACCTTCAGATGTTGTATCAACTAATAGCACCTATTCTGCAGTGGACTTTGGAATTCCTCGTTGTACCATCGAGGACTTGCGAGGTGGAGGCCCTGAGTACAACTCCGAAGCACTAAGGCGCGTGCTTTCGGGGGAGAAAAGCTCGGTTGCAGATGCGTTTGTAAGTTTCTCGCTGACTTGTACAACAAAGCACCAATTTTGCTAATTATTTTCTGAAACTAAAAAAATTGACCCAAAAACAATGGTTAGATCTTAAATGCTGCAGCAGCCTTATTGGTTAGTTGCCGGGTGGACTCCTTAGCTGAAGGGATTGCTCTAGCTCGCAAGACACAGGCATCGGGCAAAGCTATCAAGACGCTCGATCGGTGGATAGAAATCTCCAATGTGAGTTATATCGTCATGAATAGTTTTCTCAAGTGATAATAACAATTTTGTTTAACTAATGTTCTCTCTTGTTTGTTTGTTGCAGAAGATGAAAAGTGAAGTGTAGTTGTGAAAGGTGCTCCAGAGAATAATGTCAAATAGAACAAAAATAAGGCAAGTAGACGGAGTAGCAATATCTTAGGGCCCTTTTTTATTCGAAGAGTATAGAGGACTCAAATAAGGTTTTGTATTTGTTGAATTTTTTTTTATTTTTTTATTTTTTATTTTTACAATTGTTTGAAACGATTACATCTTGAAGGGATTTGTTGATTTTTCCCCCTTTTTTCTTTTTCGTTTTCTTTGTTTGTTTGTTTTTTTGTTGCTCTCCAAATACATTATTTTCCTCGTGAGCAAAGTTTAAATACAAACAAACAAATATGACTAAATTGTGGCTAGTGCCATAGCTCAGATGGTTAGTAATTAATGTTTACAACTGGACGGTTCTAGATTTAAGGGAGATTGGAGGAAAAATAAAATGGATTTGAGCCTTAGCCACACTCCTACTTTTTTAAAAAATAATTAAAAAAACTATGACTAAATTGTGAAGAATATTGTAGTCTATGATCAAGTACTGAAGAGTGATAAAAACTCAATTCCATAATAATAATGCAAATGGTTACAAACAAAAGGAAAACAAAAAATGGGACGAGGTCTAACAATATTCTAACACCATATCTATATACTCATAATTTTTTTTTTTTACCCCTTATTATGTGATGTAATGAAGGTGTATAGATCCAAAAACTATGTAATCGTTCGCTCACAAACTTGTGTAAGTGCAAACAAAATATTGCGTCACATATGACGTTTACATGCTAAGCCTCCATTTCAATTTTGGTTGATTATTATAACCCATGCCAAGAAGCACATTAAAATTCCTGCAAAAGAAATTAGATAATGATTTTATTATCTTATTAAAAGGATAAATATATACAAAAGTGAAAAGGGTAAATATAAATGGCTAGTGCACAAGAAGAAATGTACCTCTAAATGAATCTGCCACATAG
This sequence comes from Boehmeria nivea var. tenacissima, assembly GCA_018132145.1. Taxonomy (NCBI): domain Eukaryota; kingdom Viridiplantae; phylum Streptophyta; class Magnoliopsida; order Rosales; family Urticaceae; genus Boehmeria; species Boehmeria nivea. The sequence goes on from CM030882.1 coordinate 10,742,509, forward strand.
GAAATCCTTCTGCTTGACGAGGACTTGACTGCAAATCATTATGATAGAAAAAAGGTCACTCACCATGGTAAATACAAGGATCCATGTTATTATGTTAATAGTATCCATTTATTTACTAAGATTTGGTTACAAAATAATCAAACATTAGTTTGTCATTTACTCAATAAAGCTCACTGAACAACTTGATAAGTGTATCATCCACTCATGAATGAGTAAGACATTTAATTAAAAACTGACTTCACCTTTTCCATGTACAAAATTATTTTATATAGAGAAATGCTTAATTATTGATGTAGTCACCCCAAATTATTCACATCGTTTTCTAGATTTAAATATATATAAAGTACCAAGTCCTATTTCTCTTTTCCTAGTCATTATTTAAAATAATAAATAACAATGAACAAAAAGTATATAAACCATTTAGTGATTCAACTAGATAAAAGTTGCTTGTAATGGTAAATAGCATAATAATGAAATGAAATGACATCAAAATTAGCTTACCAGAGTCACAATTTGTGGTGGAATTAGAGCTCCCACACATGCACAATTGCCTAATGCCGTCCGTACCATAGCCGCACGTGCCACCAGTGGCCTCGCACGCTCGACAAAACTCGTCGTTTCCTTGGACAGAGTACTTCACACGGATCCCATAGGACCACTCACTGGGCCCATCAACCCTCAATGGAGCCAAACTATAGGCACTACTATACCCTTCACACTCAAGCCTACTTAGGTTTATGGCCTTGATGGCCTCAAACGACAATGCGCAGCACTCGAGCGGGCCAGGCCCCAATTTGGGCCCGACCCGCTTGTGGCCCAACAAGTCCCAGGCCGGGCACCCGTAGTACTCCTCGCAGCCCATACCCGAGATGTTCCGGCAGGGCAAGTGCTGACCCGGGAACCCTTCGAAGAGCGGGGACATGGCGGAGCACCCGATCAGCATGAACACGTTGTCCGGGTCGGGCGTCACATAGGGGGCCCGCCACGCCTCGACCGCGAACCCGTTGCCCTTGCCCCCCAGCACGAGCGCCTTGCACGTGGACATGTGGGGCTCGTGTAGGGTCAGGGCATTGTAGGCATAGTCAATGTCCAAGACCCGGTATGACCCGGAGCTTATGTGGAGCATGAGCACTTCATTCATGCAAAACAATAGGTCCTTGAAACCCGGGTGCCCGCATCCATTTTGAAGGGCAAAAGGGTAATCTATGGTCAAGTTTCCACAATAGGATCTACATGTGTTTGAGTAGATGTTGCCAAGAGTGGGTGGAGATAGTGAAACCAAGTATAGGGCAGTGATCAAAATTGCAATGTTGTTGATCATGGGTGTGATCTAGTGAGTGAGAGAGTGAGAGAGAGATGAGGAATTGATTTGGTTGTGAGGAAAGTTGGGAGAGAGTTGTGGAGGAGTGAGAGAGAGAGAAGAAGATAGTGCCTTGTGGGAGTGAAAAATGATACTTTGCTTTGGGTGGTGGAGAGAGAAGGGAAATTGTGATGATTTTTGCGGGACTTTATTCACATGTAGTTGTTTGAGAATCTTGAGGTTGAGGGGTTGAATTGTTTAAGGGGTTTGCTTCTCTTTTTTTGCTTTAGGTGGGGAATTATTATTGTGTTTTAAGATGATTGGTGCATGGCTTTTTTGAAATCCTGCTAGCTTTAGGTTGCTTTTTTGCACTGCAGAGTGATGGAAAATTGTTGGCAGTGTTTTTCTCTCTTTTTTTTTTTTTTTTTTTTAATTGGTTGCTTTGTGATCAAGTGGCTTGATTGCTTATCCAAGACTGTAATAGTAAGAAAGACCAAATTTAGAAAAATGAAGAAAAAAAATGTATCTATTAACATTTCATTGACGCAATTGTTGCTTGAAGTAGTATCAAAAGCATTTGTAACCTTGTAATCAAATGTATATTCTTCCTTTTTTTTTTCTCTTTTTTTATCGACCCTATTCTAAATTTTACGTCTCTGGTTGATCTGTTCTCATGCCACATTGTACACAGTAAAAATTGAGGATTAAAACCACTATATAGTCACCACTATTTGGCTGAAATAAATAACAGATACAAATCACATGTGGTTACTTGTGATCATTAGTCAATCGCAAAATTCATATTTGACTACCAAAACTTTAGCTTAAGATACAACATTCAAAATTAAGAGGAGAAGTCGCTTTATCGAGTTGCCTTGAAAGCGAGTTCGATGGTTCTGTACTCCGTCACTAGCAAGCAGATACGAACAAAGTATCTGGAAGAAAAAAATCTCCCCCAAATCCATCTGTGCTCTCTGCGTATTTGAAATTTGGTCGCTTCGAATGTACAACAACTCGTAACTCTTCATTATCTTGAACGTCAAGAAAAGAATGATGATTGAGGGAACAAAAATTGCTGTATCATTTTCTTTACCAACGTGCTACTTTTCTTTGTCTGTCATTTTTGCTGCCTCATCTGCAATTGATTTTGGTAATAATTAGCGCACATCGAACTAGATGAACAAAGCCGACTAGGTGTTTGGCTAGTGAATCAAAGATTACCATCATTGTTACTTGGCAGCGTGCTATTCCGAGGCTTATTGGCCATCCTCTTTGCGGTCTCAGCTGTAGTTTTGCCAATAATAAACAGTTAGTCGCGCTGACATGTAAAAAAAGGAATAAAATTTTCATATCATTTTCTTTATTAACACTCTACCAGATGAGAAATCATCCGACAATAAAGGTTATAATAAACAAAAATGCACAGAAAAGCTATTGGATAATCGATCTTTTCTTAATTTATTATGAAATGAATGTGAAAAATCTAAAATTTAATTCGTAAACACAATAAGCTGAATGAAAAAGATTGAAAAATTCATCCTCAGTACCGCAGAATTGTGTTTCCCATCTTCAATTGAATATTACCTTTGAATTTCCTTTTCTTGTTAGCTCGCCTCCGCTTTCTATCTGCCTGTGTAAGTTCTGCTTCTTCTTTAATGTCACCTTTGCCAGTAAACACTTCCTCAGGAGCTAACATTGCTGCGTCAGAGACAGCCAGCGGTGCAATCTACACACGGAAGACAAATGACCAATGTCATTTAACCGATCATTAATTAGTAATCTCGAAAAGAAATAACGAGTGCTTTTACCTCTTCCATGGCCAGAGCAGGGACATTTGCTGGTATAGACATGTCCTCGATGACCTGCAAAATAACACAATAAAATAAGAAACACTCCAGACATAGGGAAGTTATAGATTAACCTAATATCAATAGATAATGATTTTATGTTCGTAAAGCATACAGGTTTTGGAGTGAAGTGAAAATGAGAAAGCGCATCCAACTTCAAGCAAAGTTTCTTGAACAGCATGCTGGCCTGACCAAAGATATGCCCACAATGTTAAGAAAGACCTTTGAAATATAATATATGAGGAAGTGGAAGGCAGAAATTTGGAAGGGAATGCTCCAATGGCACACGGGATGGTTTGAATTCGGTCGTATTTACCTCTTTCTTCTCCTCTTCTGCAAATGACAATGGGGCAGACGCTAAATTTGCTTTTTGAGCATACTCTTCCTGCAAATAAGATTAAAAGAACACATCATAAATGATGCTTTGAGATCTAATGTGTTGGTGATTTTATCTCCCTAGCTTTGTTCCCAGTGAAGGAATAGGAGCTCTTGTTAAACCTGGTTGTACATTCTTTTTTCATTTTTCAAACAATAATTCCCTCCTGTTTCAGTGGTTGGTTTAGCAAAGAAGAGAAGATGGAAAAAGAATAGCAACAAATCAAATGATGCGGATAGGCCAGACTCAAACCTCGTAAATGTCGGCCAAACCCTTCTTGCTCTTATTCTCATCCTGCGGAAAACAAGTTGAAAAGTTAAGCCATACGCCACATGAAGAAAAAAGCTAAAAAACCAAATATCGGTCTCAAAGGCTAATGCGTACCAACTCTTTAACTTCTCTTGGTGCTTTAGAGGGTAACGAAGGCGGTTTCTGAACATCGTCAAAAAGTCCCTGGGAAAAATTTCATAACATAGAGATAAGAGAAGGAAAATTGAAAGCTTAAACAACCAAATGACAAAATCATGAGAAACATGAATAAAATGTATAAAAAGGGGCATAAACATAGATCCTCATAAAAGGTAGGCAACTTCAAAGTTAGAAGCCTCAAACACATCCATGAGCTTTAAGCACATAAAATACTGGAAGAAAAAAATCACTTGTTTGCTAGAGCCTCTAAGCTGGTGGGAGGATTAACTAATCCAGCTGCTGAGACTAGAGAGATGGCGGGGATAAAATCATGACCTCTGAAAAGACGAGAACAATATCTGACCAGACTACGATTCGAAATCAACTTTCAAATTTTAACCACAATAGGTCAGATGCAAATAATACAACGGCAAAATACTTGGCTGAAAGAAGCCTACCTCGAGAATTCTGTTCTTGATCATATCTTCAAGTGAAGCTGTAACCTCTTCCGTAATTACAGGAGGAGGTCTCACATTGTGCTCAAAATCTAGGTCAACCTCTAATGCACTATTCTTCGGCCTTTTTGCAGCCGTTACCTGTTAGTTAATAAAAAACCATGATAGAAAATGTTAAACCTGTTAGTACACAAATAGCTTAGGAGTCTGACATCCAGGGAACTTAGAAACACCCACAGTTTAGCTTACCTCTCCCTGCATTGTCCAAGTTTTGGGTTCCAAGTTCTCTTGCTCCATCTGCTCTATTTTCGATTTAAGCTTCTTGAGGTCCTTTTCATGAGTCGATAGAGTCTTTCGGCTCTGCAGATGCAAACATAGAAGTTAATAAGACTTGTTTCAATCAAGAAACAGCTGACGAGAAAAAGAAATGTCACCCATTACAGGATTTTCAAATACCTCATCATCATCTTGTTCATCATCCGTGCCAGAATCTTCAGAATCGCCGAGCAACTTCGATTTCCTTTTAGAAGGCTTTTTCTTTTTGCCACCGAAGAAGTCTTCGTATCTGAACAACCCGATTCGCACAAGCGAACAACAAAACAATCACAACCAATTCCAACAAACAACACGAAATCAAATCAACACAACGCCTAAGGCACTTTAAAATCCACTCAGACATACTACAACATCTCATCCTAACAGGTACTAGCAATGTAGCACAGAGCAATAAACAAACAAACCAAAAAAACCACTTCATAGTAGCAGTATAGTCACCTCGCATTTCCCAACTGGTCATCTTCTTCATCCTCATCGTCGTCGAGCCCGAACTCTCCGAGCTAAATTGACAACAATAAAGCTCAATTAGAAATCCAAGAAAAAGACACGATCTTATTCACAAGACCAAACAATCAAGTTCGAATTCAAATACATTTATTTATTTTTTTTCCCGTAAATACCTCATCTTCATCATCATCATCATCTTCGTCCTCATCTTCTTCAACTTTCTTCTTCGTATCATCACTCTTCTTCTTCAATCCATATTCCCTAGCTTCATCGTCCTCCAAAAACTCCTCCAAATCCTTAATCTTCAGAAATTTATCCTCAATCCCAGCTTCATCTTTATCACCTTCATCGTCTTCACTTTCTTCTCCGTCCTCGTTCTCTTCTTGCTCTTCTTCGTCCTCTTCATCGTCCAATTCCTCGTCGAACTCCTCCAATTCCTCTTCAAAACCCTGGCTTTCCGTCTCCATCTCCTCTCTCCTCTCCCCTTCTTCTTCCTCAGAAACCCTAAGCCTCCGAATCTCCGCCGGATCTTTCTCGAACCGCTTCACCTCGCGGCGGATGCTCGAGAGCAGTGGCTGGGACTGGAGGTCGATCTGCTGCCATATCTGCTCGGCGTCGAAGCCCTCCGTCAAGAGCCTCTCGAACGGGGACTTGGAGGCGTGCGGTTTCAGCGCCGAGAAGAGGTGGCGCGACGCGGCACGAGCGGCGGCGGCGAGCTCGGCGCTCGGCGCGAGCCACTGCGGAGGGTCAGTGGCCGACAGGCGGCGCAGGGCCTCCGAGCCGGGTTCGGGAGCGATCGTCGCCATAGCTAGGGTTTGAAGCTCTCACTGGTTCTTCAGAATTTTGCGGTTGAAGAAGAAAGTTCGGGGTTTTAGGGTTTTAGGGAACGAGGAAGAAGGAAGGTGACGTCACTATGTATTTGTCAAGACCAAAGGTTTATAACTTTATATTTAGGGTTATCTACATAAATACCCCCAATGTTGTGCTATTGTTGCAGTTTGCACCCTAATGTTTAAAAACTATCATTCTTGCCCCCTAAAGTATTAAAAACTTATAGATATGCCCCCTCTGTTACAATTTGTAAAAAAAATAGATTAAATTAATAGCATAATATTATTCTGTTGGCACCTGTACAATTTTTAAAGATCAATTGCTTTCAAATTAAGAAAAATAGTAATTAATTCTATATTTATTTTCACAAACACCCCCTTATGTCGTCATTTCTTCTCAAAATGCACCTCGATCTTTTAAAATTTTGTATTCATATCCTTAAAAAATTGTACAGGCACCAACAGATTAATATTACGTAATTAATTTAACCCATTTTTGTTACAGATTATGACAGAGGGGGCAAATCTATAAGTTTTTAATACTTTAGGGGGCAAAAATGACAATTTTTAAACACTAGGGTGCAAACTGCAACAATAGCACAACATTAGGGGGCATTTGTATAGATAAAAACTTAGGAAAAGATTAGGGGGCAATCGTTTCAGTTAGGAAAAGATTGACAGGTTTTGTGGAAGCGACATGTCGTTTGTTGGGATGAGGACGTAGATTTTTTTTACGAACAAATCTTGTCGTTTTTCGAATAAACGACATAATAAATTTTAAATGATGGCACCATGGATTTGTCAAAACCAGAGGCTTATATTTTGGGGCTATAAGCGATGTGTCGTTTCAATTAGAAACAAGATTGACAGGTTTTGTGGAAGCAACGTGTCGTTTGTTGGGATGAGGGCGTAGATTTTTTAGGCGGAGAAATCTTGTCGTTTTTATGATAAACGACATAATAAATTTTTAAGTGATGTCGTTCGAGAAACTACGAAATAACGAAAGAATATCGTTTATATGGAAAACGGCAGATAATTTAGGACCAAAAAACGATTTTTTTTTTTCAAAAAAAAAAACCAATTATGTTGTATCTAATAATATTGTCACTAAAAGATAAACGACAAGAAGACAACATAATCTTTATGGGTTTTTTTTTTTTCATTTAAAATGACACTAAATTATTGAATCCTTCTGTCTTTTACACAAAGACCCAATTAAAATGATTTTCTAAAATTGGGGAGCTAATTAAAAATAAATAAAAACAAAAACAAAACTTTATTACTATCGTCGATCGAGCTATTACAACTTTTTTTTTTTCTAAGAAATTATACACTACGCTATTATCTACAATTTTCTATGGTGATTTATGAAAGGGAAAATTTCAAAATAAAGCCATTCTTGTTGCCACTTAATAATCTATACCCCATATGGTGTGCTCTTTTCATTTCCACTCTATATTTGTAGTGTAAATTTTGGGGTATAAATTGAAAATGCAATACACATGGGGTATAGATTATCATTGTGTCAAGAATGGGGTATTCCTCAAAATCCCCCTTTATGAAATAGTACTTGATTTAACGTTCTTAGAAAGTCAACTGTGCCAGTTTGGCATTGCTGTACTTATAAAAGAAGTGCTTCAAACTGTGCTGATGAAAGAAGTTGCTGAAATTAAAAGCATATAGGGTGTTTGGTTATTTTATTTTTGAAACTGCTGTCAAAATAGTGTGGGTATGTAAAATTACCAAATAATAATTTTAGAAAATTAGTTAGTAGAATTTGGGTAGTTAATTAAGGATATTTTAGTAATTTAAAATGCAGAAGCAGTTTCGGTTACAGAAAAGCAACCTTTAACCTGCTTCTCAAATTACACTACGTAAAAGCAGAAACGGTTACCTGCTTCTTTAAGAAGCAGGTTTACCAAACGCCTATAACTGCTTTAGATTCTTTTATAATCTAAAAGCAGCCTCCAAAAGCAATGCCACTGTCGAGTTGTCTCGAGCAGAAAAGGCCGCCCTAATTACTAATTAGTCCTCCCTAGTAGTTAACTGGATTTATTCAACCCAAAAGTTAATGGTATAATTCAACACCCATTTTTCAAAGAGAGAGAAAAAAGTAAAAACATCAAAATCCTCATCTTTCACGATCTCATACGTAAATAATTTTTTTAGTCCATGATATTATTGTTGTCTTTCTTAAACTCTCCACACAAAAACAAAACCATAAACCCATTTCAGACAACAAAACCAAAAACAAAACAAACAAAAAAAAACCCCAAAATTAAAACAAAAATAAACAATAAAAACATTTCATTTGTCGCTATTTGCTGCTTCTTCGAACTCAATTCAAATCAAAAGATCTCTGCTTTTTAAGCTTCTGCGACGATCTGGAAGTTTTTATCCCGTACGGCGCGATCCACCGGAGCTCCGTCGGAGGCGAAATCAGAGCCGTCGATTCTAGGTTTTCGAGGTAAAATCCATGAATTCGTAGCTCTTTGTTCTGATGATCAATGGAGACGGGACCGGCCAAGGCTTCTCCGCCGGAGGCCGCCTCTCCGACGGCGTTTCCCGATCAGAAATCGGAGAACGACGACGGCGATGCGACGTCGTCTCGGTACTCGTCGTGCGGCGAGTCCGAGTTCGAGCGCTACTGCAGCGCCAACTCGGCCATGGGGACGCCGAGCGTGTGTAGCAGCACGCTCACCGTCTTCAACGACCTCTCGGAAGCCGAATTTGGTGGCTCCGCGAGGAGTTTAGGGCTAGGGTTAGGGTTAGGGTTTGGGGACGAAGGTGGTGGATTGGAGAGTTTCAGTTTGGGAGGGAAGGCCGAGGGGAGTTGCCGAGAGGAGACGAGGCGGTTGAGCGACGAGAGCGGCGTTCGGGGCCGGGAATCGGGTGCGAATTACGGTTCGAGCGCGTTCGAATTGTACGGTGGCGATGACGGTTTGGGCTTTTCGAGTGAGGGTGTTGATGATGGATTGATGGCTTGGAAGGTTGAGAGTAGTGAGGCTTTGCCTTTGAGAGGGATATCGGGATTTGGTGACGGTGGTGATTCGGATAAAGGCGGTGGTTGCGGAGATGATGAGGAAGAATGTAGTGCTTTTGAACGCGTTTCGGACGGAGGATGTAACGGGTTGGAGTTGGATTGGGGGGTTGCGAATGGTTCTCGGGTTTTGGCAGACGGTGAGGAGTGTGGTTTGGATTTGGTTGATGGTGGAGAGGGGCGCGGTTCGGATGGGGATGTGGAGGAAATGGAGGGGTGCAGAGATGGGGGTTCGTCTAGAGATGGGCACTCGGAGGGTGAGGATTCGATGTATAACTATGGTATGGATGTCGAGGATAAGAAGGTTGAGTTTAGTTACTGTAGGAATGTGGATTGTCCTGTGGAAGCAAAACCGAGGGATGAGAATCCGTTGCTCATGAACTCGGCGGTGGCATTTGGTTCGGACGATTGGGACAATTTTGCACAAGAAAGTGGAGGTATTGGACTACCTTCAGTTTCTTTCAGTGTGAATGCTTCAAAGAATCAGGACGAGAAAAGTGTTGAAGCCCAAATAGGAGTTTTGGATTCTACTCCTGTGAACTCGATCGGGTTTGCTGATACTTCTCAGACTGAGGACACAAAAGTTGCGACGGATAAGCCCGTAGCTGTCATTAAAGTTGAAGGCCAGGACAAAGCGGATGGTATTGCTGATAGCTCTGTGGCCCAAGCGGGTTTTCCGAAAACAGATGAATCAGAGGAGGTAGATGATGTGAAGGACATTCCTGTCGCCAGTTATCAAGTTCATGGTGGTAGTGATGTAATTGAATTTACCAAAAGTACTTTCACTACACCCACTTTTGCAAAGGTTCAAAAACTAGAGAAAGAAGATGCAACTCACATTCCACATACCAAGGATCAAGTTCATGGTGGTGATGAATTGGCAGACTATTCTAAGAATTTTTCTTTCGACGATATCGGGTTGGAACCCCTAGACGAAGAATTTGACGAGAAATTGGGTTTCTACAATGGGTATGATGGCACACCACAGGTTCGCCGAAATACGAGCATTGAGGAGGCCGTTAATGTCAGTAATAGTCGAATATCTGAAAATCAGGTTCTAGCCTTGTGGAACTCGAAGATAAAATTTGACAGCATTTACAGCCCATCAGCTAATCAACCAAGTTCTCATTCAACTGTGTCATCTAGAAATATGAAATTGAATTTGCTAGAAGACTCTAAGCCAAAGACGGAGCCATCAACTCTCAAGAAGAGTCCACCTTTTTCTGTGGATCATAGCGGTGACCATCCTGCAGCTGTAAAGGTTAATGCTTACTTAAAATACTTACAATGCGTTGTTTATATCGTTAATTTTGACAAAGCAAGAACTATGTTTCTTCATTCCTATATGATTTCATTCTTTATTCAACTTGTGAAATTTGTACTTGGTAGTTTTTCCAAGTTCCAGGATGATTTTGAATTTGCTTATGCCTCATCTGTTACATTCAAATATTGCAGACAGATGTTCTTGGGGTAAATGAATTCTACGACGAGGTTGTTCACGAGATGGAGGAAATTTTATTGGCCTCCAACGAGTCCCCGGGGGCTAGGTTCTCTCATAGTAACAGGGCATTACAATCACATCAATCTCTACCCTTGAGAGATGGTGGATCATCTGCTTCTACTTCGGGCACAGACGACGCTTACCCTTTTGCTCACCAACCACTGAGAATTGATGGGATCGAAGTGGTCGGTGCGAGGCAAAAGAAAGGAGATGTCTCGTTTGGCGAAAGGCTAGTCGGAGTAAAGGAATACACTGTGTACAAAATTAGAGTATGGAGTGGCAATGATCAATGGGAAGTCGAACGCCGGTATCGTGATTTCTGCACCCTCTATCGCCGGTTGAAAACGTTGTGTGCTAGCCAGGGTTGGGTTCTGCCCTCACCCTGGGCCACTGTAGAAAAGGAATCGAGAAAGATTTTTGGGAATGCATCGCCCGATGTTGTTTCAGAGAGGAGCATTCTCATTCAAGAGTCCTTGCGCTCCATTCTTCAACCAAGGTTCTTTACCACTTCTCCAACTGCATTGATTTGGTTTTTGTCCCCTCAAGATTCATTGCCCAATTCACCCGCTTCAAACACATCGGTTCCTCAATATAATTCTCTAGGAAACAGAGAGAACATTTCCACGTTAGGGAAGACCATATCTCTTATTGTTGAAATCCAACCATACAAAACGGTGAAGCAGATGCTAGAAGCGCAACACTATACTTGCGCTGGTTGTTACAAACATTTCGACGATGGAAAGACTCTGATACGTGACTTTGCGCAGACTTTTGGATGGGGAAAACCACGACTCTGCGAATACACCGGCCAATTATTTTGCTCGTCCTGCCATACTAATGAAACCGCAGTTTTACCAGCAAGAGTGTTGCATAATTGGGATTTCACTCAGTATCCTGTTTCTCAGTTGGCTAAATCATATTTGGATTCTATACATGACCAGGTGGCTTGAAACTGCCTCTTTTAAAATTTTCAAACTTATTGTTTGGTTACTTAAAAAAAGTTATTAAACAGCATCGTGTTTTTAGTTATAATCTGGTAAAAATAATGAAATTTCTCACTTTTATTTGTGATTTTTTCTTGCAGCCCATGCTGTGTGTTAGTGCAGTTAATCCATTTCTCTTCTCAAAGGTGCAACCGCTGCTTCATGTGATGGGCGTTCGAAGAAAAATTGGAAGCATACTTTCATATGTCCACTGCTCATTCCGAGGGTCTATCAATAGAGGTCTCGGGTCTCGCAGGTATCTCCTCGAGAGCAATGATTTTTTCGCTCTCAGAGACCTCGTTGATCTTTCAAAAGGGGTGTTTGCAGGTGGGGTTTCACACTTCTCCATGGCTCCTTAGATAGCTATGTAGTAGCCAAAACATGATTTTCCTGGAACTTAATATGTTTTTATTCTTAATATATTGTTTCCTTCGAATCTTTTAAACTTCTTGTTAAAGATGAAACCTACAAATGACCCCCCGATTGACGGACTTGATACAGATTCCGGTACATGTTTACTCATTTTGCAGTACTGCCCGGGATGGTGGAAACTGTCTTAAAGAAGATCGTGGATCATATAACCGAGCAATGTCTCGTGTGTTGTGACGTGGGAGTTCCCTGCAGTGCTCGGCAAGCTTGCAACGATCCATCTTCTCTAATATTCCCATTCCAGGTACATATAGAAGAACAAAATGCCATGCTAATTTTCATTAATCAAGTGTAGTGAACATATTAGAGAACTTAGCTTCCTTAATATAATCGATCTGATCGATGGAAAAATTCATCAGGAAGGAGATGTCGAAAAATGTCCCTCTTGCGAATCCGAGTTCCACAAAGCTTGCTTCAGAAAGCTCACAGACTGCCATTGCGGAGCCCATCTCAGGGTTGGCGACACCATGGGACTCACCCACAGACTAAGCAGTGGAGCTTTGGACTTTCTCGGGAAGGGTTTGGGTTCGAGTTTGAGCACCGGATTTCTGTCCGGATTGTTCACAAAAGCAAAGCCTGAGACTCTCGGAGAGCATAGAGACAATGACAATGTCATATTAATGGGTTCTTTGCCTAGCACCTCTTTGTGATTAATGGCCTCTATTGGCATTGTATCATATAGTGTCTTCATTGTTGCTTGGTTTGAAAAATAAATGGTTAATGTGTCGTTAAATTCTGGACATTTGCTAAATAATTAGGCACTGGCCAAGGTAAGTATTACATCCAAATCCCTCAGATTGAGGGGTTTTCTTTTTCTTTTTATTTCTTTCTTCTTTTTTTTTTTTTTTTTCTTTTTGTAATTTTCATATGGTTGGTCATTCTTTGAGACATACGATACAAATTACAAAGATGTAAGTGCTCTCAACTTCTTTTTGTATCTCTTTTTATGTGATTAATATTAGAATTCGAGCTGTGTCCCGCCAAATGAATAAATAGAAGAGAGAATAATAGTGATTTTCTGAATAGTGTTTTAAAAAAAAAAACCAGCGTTTCGATTCATCAAGGAATTAATTGTTTTTATAACTATATGATGATCTGCTTTAACCTCTATGCCTTTAGATCTCTTATAGATTTGATTTTCAAATTTTTTTTGCAATTTCGACTAAAGAATAACCAAATATCAAATAGATCCTAAATAGAAACTATTGTTAATATATTTTTTTTAATCTTCCAAGCCAGGTTCATTTCTTAAGAAAATTTTGCAATAAGAACATTTTTGGACATTTACCATTTTAAAAATTACTCTAAATTGTCAGATTAACTTTAATCAAGAATTTTTGAGATTGTTTTCACCACAAAATATTCCTATGATAGACGGTTCCCTTTTCTTATTCTTGGACTAGTTGATAGCCTTGCTTGCGCCAGAAAACTAATGGGTGTTTTCCCTTCAGTCAAGTTCTCTAGTCTTATTATTTATTGTCTATTTTGTTTCTCACAAGCAAAATTAAATAAAAATAAGAAAATATTGTTTCCATTTTAAAGGGTATTTTTGATTGCTAGGATAGAGTAAGCGTGCCAAAACGGACGGTTAACATCCGAGAAATTATTTGCCCCGTGGAATTTCTCCTATATTTTACTAGGGGGTAATACCCGTATTTTATTCGGTTTTTTGGCAAAAAATAAAAATTACCTAGACATTACCAGAAATTTTACCCGCAAATTATTTCCTCCGTGATGTCTATGCCTTCTTCAATCCAAAAATATTTAAAAAATATATATATATACACACACAAAATCCGAGTAATTACCCAAAAAAATATTACCAGGTAATTATCCGGACATTACCCGAAATTTTTTACCAGATAATTACCCGTTACCCGTTTTTGCATGTGTAGGATACAGGACTCGGTTGAAGTTGATGAGATAAAATATCCCCCGTTGGATTTATCCCAAGAACAAAGTATAGGTGCCAATGTGAGAAAAACGACAGGAACGTGAATAAACGACAGAAATGTGCAAAAGATGAAGAAAGCTGCCTATAACATTGAAAAAGGACAATGAAATGAATAGCGACCGGAACGTGAATAAACAACATGAAAAATGAAACACGACAACAAAATGACAAACGACGGGAACAGGCTAAACGACAATTGAGAAACTCAGAACACTTAAATACGACAAGAACATGAATAAACGACAGAAATGTGCAAAAGATGAAGAAAGCTGCCTAGAACACTGAAAGAGGACGATGAAATGAATAGCGACAGGAACGTGAATAAACAACATGGAAAATGAAACACGACAATCAAATGAGAAACGACGGGAACAGGCTAAACGACAATTGAGAAACTTAGAACACTTAAAAACGACAGGAACGTGAATAAACGACAGAAAGTTGGAAAAGATTTCGAAAGCCAGAACACTGAAAAAAGACGATGAAATGAATAACGACAGGAACGCTAATAAACAATATGGAAAATGAAACACGATAATAAAATAAGAACGACAGTCGAGAAATTCTAAACACTTGAAAACGACAGGAACATGAATAAACACAAAAAAACAAAACAAAACAAATAAAAAAACGATGAAGAAACCCAGTCAATTAAAACGACAACAAAATAAACAGGACAGGAACATGAGCAAAAGACAGAAAAATCCCGACAATGAAGAAACCCATAACATTAAAATAAAAAAATAGAAAAAAAGGCAATAAACGACATTAAATCCAGAAAACGACAACAAAGATTCCCAAAACACTGAAAAACGAAGGAACCAGAAAAACAACGAGAAAGCTGGAAAACGACAATGAATACCAATCGCCATAAAATCAACGTAAAATGAAAAAAAAATAATCATAATGTTAGGAAAGTGAATAAACAACACGAATAATGGACAATAACAATGAAGAAACACAAAACACTAAAAAACGATAGTAGAATGAAAAACGACATGAGCCCGAATGAACGACAATAAAGTTGGAAAATGACAATGAAGAAACCCAGTGGATCCAATAGACAAGTGATGAGAAATAGAAATGAGAAGCGATACCCGTTTGGGGAAACCATTTGCTCATTTTTTACCATTCTTGGATGGTTTGAAAATGGTTTGGAAAATAATTAGAATGATTTAACTTTGCGAATTTAAATGTGGTATAAATGGTTAAGATTTAAATATTGTATATGGATTTGGAAAGTTGAATTAGTTTTATTTTTTTTCGTTTATGTTTGAATTTTTTTTTTAAAATGTCCGTGGATTTTTGTTAAATGATAAATTAATTGCTCAATTTGTAAAAATGACAAAAATACACTTATTTATTACAGCTTTTACAAAATTTTCTAAATCTTTTAGATTTTTTTAATTATTTATTTTTTTATATATAATAATCTTATGTATTTTTTGTTTTTTTTTCATACGTTAATTTTGTTATTTTTTATATTTTAAATCTCAAAATTAAATTCTAAACAAATTTAATCGTTATCAAGTTTGAATCTTAACCAAAAAATTATTGTTATCTTTTATAATTTATTATATAAAAAATTAAAGGGAATTTGAAGAAAATAGCCACTGTTTACAAAATGATTTTAAAAAATAGCCACAGTTTCAAAAATTTCAAAAACTAGCCCTTTCAGAAATTTCTGACACGTGTCAGAAATTTCTTACAGCACATTTTATGTGTAATTTTGTTATTGTCAGAAATTTTTTACAGTGTGTTATAGCTAGTTTTTAAATTTTTTCAAACTGTGGCTATTTTTTGAAAACACACAGTCCAAAATGGCTATTTACCTAACTGACCCAAAATTAAATTCTAAATTATTTTTATTTTCAAAAATAATTGTTGCTAAATTAAAGATAATTTGAAAATACTTTGAATTTTAGCTTAATAAATAGAGTAATTTGCACTAATGCCCCTTGAACTACACAGGGTGTGGCAATCTACCCCTTAATCTTTAATTTTTGGCGTTTTACACCCTATATTCAAGTTTCTTGGCATTTCACCACAAATCAATGACGGCTGTTAAAAATTTGACGGAAAACACGACCACGTGAATCTCACGTGCATTACCTAGGGGTAGAGATGACTTTTTACAATATTCTTCAACCTTCATTTTTAAGAGGATTCTTGTTTTAAAAAAAAAAAGGCAAACAAAAACAACACATGGGAGAACAATTAAAAAAAAGCTAATTGGACATTAATGAAGGCCATTCTCTCCACACCTAATGCTTATTTTATTATTGAGAATTAAAAAAGAAAACTAAAAAAAAAAAAAAGAAAGAACGCCTCTTGGGCAGTGGGCACTATCTTCTCAAACTCAAACCAGTAGTCAACAAAGTGATATGGCTTACGTGAGTGAAAACCAAAATCACCAACATGAAAAATTTCAAAGCTTCAAAAAAAAAAATCCCCTCATTTCTTCACATCCACCAGATGATGATCTCCTTGGAACTTATAATCATAATAGCTAAGAAGTACTTGCAAGATAAATCTGCCAACGTATCGAACCCCACAATTTTGATATTTGCACAGCGTCAGGCAATCACGGTGGCGGAGTTCGTGCGAGGACGGCGTCGTAAGGTCGCGGGGTCTCGGGGCGGTCATAGCAGTGGAGTTCGTGCAAGGATGGCGTCGTGGGGTCGCGGGGTCTCGACGGGTCACGGCGGCGGAGTTTACGCGAGGATGCCGTCGTGAAGGTTACGGCTCGGGGGTCACGGCGGTGGAATTCGCACGAAGATAGCGTCGTGGGGGTTTCACGGCAGCGAAGTACACGCAAGGATGCCGTCGTAAAGGTCGTGGGGCCTCGAGGGGTCACGGCGGTGTGGTTTGTTTGAGCCACTGGAGTTCGAGTTTGTTTTGCTCTATATATATATTTTGTTGATATGGGGTTTGAGCTGCCGGGGCAAATTTGTTTTTGTTTCTCCACGGTGGGGTTCGGTTGCGACGAGCGTAGGTTGCGGCGGGGTTTAGTTGTGTGCATGTTTTAGCTCTCGGAGGTTGGTTCGTGGATGGGTTCGATCTGTGGCGGGCTTGGGTTGCGGCGAGGGTTCGGTTCACGGCGATAATCGTTTCGTGTTGATTTGGGGGGGGGGGGGGAGTTTAAAAGCTAATTTGGAAATTTAGGAACAAAATTTATTAATTAAAAAAATGAAATTAAGGTTTTTTTTTTTTTTTGCTGGGAAAATTAAGGTTAGTTAAGAAGGCAGAAGATGATGAATAGTAAAATGACCTAAATGTCTTCAAGAATAGGTCATGTGATATGCACATGTATAATTCCGTCCAAATTTTAGATAGAAGTTATCAATTTGTAGTGGTTTGTCAAAATTTTTGAAATCAAGGTGCAATTTGCCAAAAATTAAAGTATAGGGTGTAAATTGTCAAACACGTTAAGTTCAGGGGTCACCAGTGCAAATTACCCTAATAAATATATAATGCAACGCGTGATCTTTTTTATTTTTGTTTCAATTATTGAATTTAATTTTTTTTCTTAATCTTTTGACACCCATTATGATATAGTTTTTTTCAATAAATGTTTTTTGCCCTTTGTTTTAGAATTTAATCCTCTGACCTTTTATAATTTTAATCGTGGCCCAATATTTTATTAAATAATATATGTTTCCCCAAATTAGTTGAAATGATACTAATACACTTATTTAATAGAATCTTAACATAAATATAGATTAGTTAGTTTATATTAACGTTTCAATTAATTTTTTTCTATTATAAATGAATAAATTTTAAATATATATATATATATATATTTAGAACGAAAAGAAAAATACACGGAGTTCGCATGCACATAGCGCGTGCCTAAAAACTAGTATGTTTAAGTAAATGAGATAACTACATAAGAAAACAGCTTAAACACCAAGAAAGACATGGAAAGAATGAAACTACATGATTCATACAACGATAATGACATTAGACAAGTCCAAACAAAACAAAACAAACAAACCTATTGCCAACTTCAAAAAACGACAACATGAAAGGAGAAAACGACACAAGCGAGAACCTTGGACGCGTGGACAAATGTCCATGAAAAGAAACAAGAAAGAATGGAAAATATTAAGAAGTTTATACTACAACAACAATAATAAAAATGGTCAGTTATGAAATTAGCCATTTTAAAGGTAAAGTTTAAAGGATTTAGTCATAGTTTCATGAAATTAAGGATTTAGTCGTAACATACGCATAACATATTGTGTTACATAACATATTGTGTTACACTTGTAACATAAATATAATGCACGTATGTTACGGTTAAATCCTTAATTTCATGAAACTATGGTTGAATTTAAAAAAAATAGTCAAAAGTTTGGTTAAATCCCTAAAAATCTCTAATAAAAAAATAAATAATGGAATATTTAGAGAAACGACGAAAATTGTGGAATGGGAATAGTAAGAAAAACGACATGAATGACGATGTCTATCGAGAAAGAATACTTGGCTGAACAATTAAAAAAAAATGGGTGGACGCATTCAAAACGACAATTAGATACAAACGACAATTGAACGGTCAGCACTACAAAAAAACAAAACAAAGGAAAAATGGCAAAAATAAATAAACAAAAATAATTTCTATTTTTTAATGATGATTTGTAAAAATAGGCTAAAATTAAGTAGGTCTTTTGAAAAATAATACATGATTCGAAGTATTATAAAAAAAAAATATTTGTAAAAAATTCATAACAAATAACAAAATTTTACAACAAAATTTTGTTATGTCAATATTTTTTTTTTATAAATTTTTTTATGTATTTTGTAATATTTTAAAGCATATGTTATATTTTAAAAATACATAAAATTATGTCATTTGCTGTAGTTTTTCTTAAAAGAATATAGAGATCAAACATGGTATTTTGGAAAAGGGGGAACAACATTGCATTGTTGAAAACACAAATTTCTTCTTCTTTTTTTTTTTCCCAATTTTTTAGTCAATGTAATTTTTCAAAAATAGAAGGACGTAAAACAAAGCAACATACACATAAAAAGAAAAGCCAAGTAGAAAAACGACAATCAGGGAAAAAAAAATCAATAAGTTGAACCTCCAAAGTTAGATCAGTTATTCACCAAACATTTATTAAAAATTTATTGCTTAAGGCTTATACAAGACGGCAATTTTCCATTGCTTGCAAGTTTGTATATTTTTCAATTAATGCAAATAAAAGAAGACAAAAACAAAAACGTAGCAAAACACAAAAAGTTTGGCAATTTAAAAAGGAAAAGGGGATAAAAGTAACAATTTTGACCTTTCGGTGACAATATTATTTTTGTCATGAAAATTGTATTATTAGAGTAGTTATTATGTTGTTATTGCTGTAGAGTTTTTGCTAAGCTTATCGAAAACAAGAAATCTTTCTTTTGGTTGAAGATATCTTTTTTCTTTTTCTTTCTAAAATTATGATATGAAAACAATTGGTCTAACTTTTAAAAGTGTGACCCTACAAAATAATTAAATTAATTGGTTATTAACTCTTCTGAATCAGCACTTTTTTTAAAGTAAAAAGCTGTCCTTATTCCACATGTCACACCATGTTTGACCTGTCCCCTTTTGATGTTAATGGAATTTAGATTTATTTTTAAGATAATGGCCCATTGGCCATTGGAATTATTATTTTGCAACTTTTTCAAGATTGCCTCTTTTTTATGTTGGATTATATTTACAAAATATTGGATCATAAATTATGTAAGTATATATATATATATGTATATATAATAGAACATAACCTCTTTTTTTTTTAATTTTAATTTTGTACACTTTTTATTTTTTATTTTTCTTTTTGGTGCTTTTGTTAACCTGTAAAGAACATATCTGATTAATGTAAATAATGTCCACCATGCAGATATTCCTTTTCTTTTTTTTTTTCCTCTTTTTGTGGGAATATTGAATGGTACAAATTTGTGTGAACCAACTTTGCTTGCGAAACATTATGCCAGCAGGCAATAAGATAAAACCATTTGGTTTCCTTTTTTATCTCCAAATAAAGAGTACTAAAATTGAATCATTTGGCAAATCAAAAAAGTATTACAATATGGAAAATGATTGTTGAGAAAGTGCATCATTAAAAAGAAAAAAGAACTATTGGAATAGCATCCCCTTTTATGAACATTGACACCCATCAGCCAAGTTTTAAAGCTTTGATTTGCACAATTTTATTACGTTATAATTAATAGTCTTTGCCTCTCTTCTTATTCCCCTAAAAAGTAATACTAAATCTAGAAATATGCTCTCTCAAATACACTAATGTGACATTATTATTTGAGTTACAACTTACAAATGCTTTAAGTTCCTTTGGAATGAGAATCTAATTCTGTGGCACAATAAAATAATAAAATTATAAATATTTCAAGAAACATTTGTATAAAACAAGAAGTCACAAAAAAATTAAATAAATAAATATATATATAAACATATCTATAGTTTTTGTGTTGTATTATGGAAGAAAACATGGAGAAAGAAGTTGTCTCTATGTATTTCTTTCCAATCTTTTGTGTACTTACAAACTAAGCTTTTCCTTAAGGAATTGCTTTTGTATGAACAAACTAAACTAAAAGTATATCTCTTTTTTCTTTCTTTTTTTCCTTGTACACATCTAATTTGTCATCCAAAACTTAATACTAACAAACAATGTATATTTCTATAATAAACTTGTTCAAGACATTGATTAATCTATAACCCTCCAACTCTGATCTCTAATCTTTTTTTTCTGCTTCAAATTGTTGACAAAGAATGTCAACAATTTCTCTGCGACAAAGCCGTTGTAGTTTTCGCTTCGCTCGGTCATATTGTGGCCTGAATTTATGTCTCACATTGGTAAGAATTCGAATACCTTGTTGAGTAGATGTGGTGTTTCAGCTTTACAAGAAGAGCAAAAATTCCATAGCACGGGATGTGCATTAGCGCGACGGATAAGTACCTGCAAAGATACGTGCAATTAACGAAAACGGCTCGATTGAATTTTCGAAAAAAAAAAGGTTAAAATTAGGTTTTTATTGACACTAATTAGTACTTACCATAGCGGAGAGTATGAAGACGCCAAGTCAAGAAATGGATATGGCCACCTGAATTCGAAGCAACGAAACGAAAACATTTCAGTCACATGGAACAAAACGCGTTTTTTTTTTTTTTTTTCTCTTTTGGATGCACAAAATTTACTAATGTGATTATTAGAATTCTTACCATAGTTTCACACAAGCATGAACAATCCATTGGAAAACGACGTAAACGACCGTCCACAGGAAGAAATATCCGATTCGAAACCAAGGGAATCGCTGAAAGCAGAAACAAAGCGAGTGCAAGTTGAAATTAGGCTTTCGAAAGAAAGATTGCGATCACGAAAATTGCGCTAATCCAAGTATTTTCCGAAACTTACCAAGCTATTCAAAGCGGTCTCGCCAAGGAGGAAAACAGCATTGATTGTGTGCATATTTATAATCAGCTGAAATTAAAAACAGAGAAAGGATTAGTCATGTTAAGCAGGATTCTAATTCCATGAATTATTTCAAGTATTGGTAATTTATGTGATGGGAAAAAAAAAAAAAAAAGAGGGTAAAATATTCATATGTGACGCTTACAGTTTCTTACTCAATCATTGATATAGCTTCAAACTGGTACTCAATATTTGGAAAAACAATTAACATGTTATATTATGTACTTACAAAGTTCAAATTGTAATCTTTGATCGTAAGAAACGGGACGATTACGAACCAAAAGACGCAATCCGTGAGGACAACAGCGCCGGCATTCATCTGCGTAACATAAAACACACAAAAATATATATATATAAAAAAAAATGTTCAAACAATGTTAAGTGAATACAAAACTTATCAACTTAAATTTTGGTCTGTTTTGGTCAAAACTTGAGAAAGAAAGGTCAACATCAAAACTTGTCCTAGTAATGCTAAAAATGCTAAAGATTTATGAACAAAACATACCTGGAATATTATTTGGAACGCATAGCTGAAAAATCCGGCTGGTCGGCGTGTGTGATTATCATTGTGAGGCGGGCCTAAGATTTTCCCGCCATTGAGCGTATTCGGCGCAACATGAGCAGGGCTTTTGTAAATGCCTAGCTCTGTATCTACTTCTACGCTATCGACCTTGTCGCCGCTAGCTTTCTTATGGTATCGGTAGCACCCGCGGATCGAAAGCAATGATCCGAGCTACCGAAGGAAATCGACGGCACAAATTAGTACTATGAATATAATTTGGAAAAAAAAAAGATTCAAGAAGCAGAGAATTTTGTAAATGAATGATTAAGAGAAGGCTTTGTGAAGCTCTAGATAACTTACCCCAAAATAAATGGTAACCAATGTAAAAGTCCACCTGATAAGAAGTAAATAAAAATGAAAAAAGAAAGATCATATCTTAGTGTTTAAGAAAATATTTCTTGAGATACAATTTTCACAAACATTAAGCGTGTAATAAGATATCATGGCATTAATCAAGTTGGAGTGATTTTTTTTTTTTACATAAGAAACACATGACTTGAAGAACTAACAACGTGAAAAAGAACAATAACAAACACATTACAACTCTATCAAAAAAAAAAAACCATAATCATTACACCAATCAATGAACCAAATTAGCACAAAGATGAAAAACAACATTTTGAAAAAAAGGGTTTATTTTATAATTATATTTATATACTTACTGAGTATAGTAGTAAAATATTGCACCACCATCCACAGAAGCAGTGATGATTAGCAAAACCAAGAGCACAACAAAAGCAGTCAATCTAAAGGCCAGCAACCAAGCTGGGTGGATATTTTTCAAGCATGGCTTCCATGTCTCATCCTCATACAAAGCTCCCGGCGGCGGCGACGCCCCATCTCGGGCGCTCTCGCCGCCGCCATTGCCGTTGTCGCGGCGGCTTTTCGAGCCTTCAAACTTGAGGATCAAAAGCAGTGCCAGGACGAGCGAGAACAGCACCCAAACGACACAAAGCAACACTCTCCAGTTCAGCCAGTAGCTCGGCGCAGTCGTGTCGCCGGTCATGATCGGCTGCCAGGAAGCGCCGGAGGATGATCCTGTGAGAAAACTCATTGTTGTGTGTCAATTTTGAGATGTTCAAAAAGTTTTGGGGCAGTAGTGAGTTTTTTTTTTTTTTTTTTTTTTTGGTGTTCGTCCAAAAAGTATGGGAAGGAAAAAAATGGATGAGTGAATTGGGAATCTTTATAGACTAAAAAAAAATATATGTGTGTATGGTCTAAAAGAATGAAAGAATTGAGCTAATGATATTGAATGAATGTATGAATGTATTTTGTACATGAACTGGTTTTTTTTTTGAAAGCTTTATATACACGGAAGAGATTGAGGTGTTGCAAAAGTGAAATTAGCTCAAATGTTTTAAAACCAATGACCAAACACGGCTCAAGGCCATAAATTCACAAATCAATGGAAAGTGGAAACCCAATTTGAGAAAAAGAAAAAAGAAAAAAGAAAAATCTGAACAAAAGTGCCACCAAATGACAATTAATGCTGTAAAACTGGCCACATTTAAGAGGAGGTTGATTGGGAAGGTCTCATGAGTTATGATGTATTGATGATTAAGATTTTCATGTGTGTGTGTGTGTGTTTTTTTTTTTTTAGGGTGTGTCAAAGTTAGCCAAAAGAGGTAATATAAGGAAATTTGGGTCCAACAGGAAAATCTGAAAGCTGGAAAATCTTATGTGTTGTTTCACTCCATTTAATGGCTTAAGAGACTAACAAGCAAAGCAAAGCAAATCAAAGCCTATGGTGATTGATTCCAAACGTTAGGTGGACTTTTTTCACACATTAATACAGAAAAAAAAATATAAAAAAAATCTCAAGAGAAACCCACATTTGTATCAAACCATAATAAATTAAAACCATTGACAAATGAGGAAAATACAAATAAAATGTATATTATAAAGAAGAAGAAGAAGAAGAAGAAGAAGAACTCTAAGCAAAGGAAAGGTTGATACTTACAAGGGAAAGCAAAGAAATTTGAAGGACTTAGATATGCTTTGCTTCTTTCCCTTCGGAAAGAAAACTATTTAGAGAGAGAGAGAGAGAGAGAGAGAGAGAGAGAGAGAGAGAGAGAGCTAAGCTTCTAGCTTTAAAAGCAGTTATAATATTATCCTTAGTATATAAGAAGCTCCAAGGACAAAACAACCACAGTTCTCATGGACCAGTAGAGTCTCAATCTCCAAAGTTCCATGCAAATGTTGAAGTGCATGCCTTTTTATTTTTTTTATTAATTAAATTTAAAATATTTAAAATGTTTATCCATTGTATATGTGTTTTAGCTTATGGGTGTTGTAAAATGAAAGAAACGCGCACACACAAAACGAAGAGAAAGACATGGAAATTAGAAAGTGGACCATAGAGGAGAAGAAATGTTTTGGCTTTGGTACTTTTTATGTGTTTTCCAAATTAAATATGTATATTTGTGTGTTTTTATTTTCATGTGAATTTTGAAGAAAGATTCTGTTGGAGTGCAAGAATAGTTTTGGGGTGGCGTGAAGCGCTTCAAATTTCATGCCAATGAAAAGGAGAGGAATAAAGCAACTGCCAAGCCAAAGCCAGAGCCAAAGCCAAAAAAAAAAAAAAAAAAAAAGTAAAAGTGATAAAAATCTCTGCCTTCATTAGGTTAATGGTGGGGCCCACCAATATGACAAATTATCTGTACCAAATTACTGTGTGTCTCAATTATTCATCAATCAAGGCTGAGAGAGACTTTTTACATTATGGGAAGTACAGATTGAAAAATTATACAATAAGGAGAATAATAATAAGGAATAATATATATGTATATAAAAAAACACCTTTTTATAAGTGTCACATTCTTTTTTTTTTTTTTTTTTGTATACAAGAAAATGGGACAATTTTCGTGTGTAATTTTATGTGTTGAGTATATTATAAATAATGTTGTTTTAAAGGATCTTAGTTAAGTACGGTTTATGAAAACAGTTTCAATGAGGATCTCTCAGATTTTTTGTTCTCTTTAAAAATTATTGAAAATGTGCTGAGGTATGGGTGGTCTTTAATTAGTATAAATTGTCATTTTATGGCTATACTGAACTATATTGTCTATGGTCTTAATCTGTATAAATTGTCACCTCTCTAATAATCGAACACTAAATATTGGATCAGTAATTTTGGATTGTGTATTTATAAAAAATAGTCACAATTTCAAAAAAATTAAAAACTAGCCATAATACATGTAAGAAAATTTTGACAATAACAAAATTATACATAACATTAATGTCATGAATTTCTAACACATGTCAGAAATTTGTAAGAAATTTCTAAAATGGCTAGTTTTTAAATTTTTTGAAACTGTGGCTATTTTTTAAAATTATTTTGTAAACAATGGCTATTTTCTTAAAATTCCCTTAAATATTTTCATTTAAATGGTTATTTACTTTTCCAACTCAAGATAAAATTCTTAAACCTTAAATATTTAAGTGTTTGTTTGTATACAAATTTAAACCAACCCTAACAACATAATTTAAATTTAACTTTTTATTATAATTATTGTAACACAATAATTTAAACCAAAATTTTTATTTGAATTACAATTCAATCACTTTAAAATTCAAAAAATTAACAGCCATTTAAATAAAACATTTAAATAGTTAAATCACTTATATAGATTTCTTTCGCAAAAAGAAAAAATATATATATTTGTCCCTTATCTCTTAGAAGTTTCTTATAATTTGACATGAAAAAATGGCTTTTAGGCTTTTAGCTAGTGAAGTTGTTCAAATAACTTCGCAATGATTTCCTAATCAAGAAAGCCGGTACACCCAAAACACTCCCCTAAAATGAAGTTTCAAAAAAAATTTAAAAAAAAAAAAAAAAAAAGTTGGGACCCACAAAAAAATCCACGTTGTAAAGTGTGGTTTTATTTCTTTGCATTTGCATGGCTGGCTTGGAGTGTGATTGCCTGATTGGTCAACCGTCTCGCTCATATACAAACACACATATACATACGAATACAAATACGAATACGAATACGAATACGAATACATGAATCATGAGATGAGATCATGTTCTGTTAATTTATAGCTTTCAGTTAAAAAGCATGATGAGATTGAGATTGGGGAAAAAACTGGGACCCACACGTGACCTACGCTGCTTTGACCTACCTGGCAATGACTAAATACTACTACGAGACCGTTGATAGGTCACACATAGCTTCAGCTACACACTCTCACACCTGATAGAAACTACCTCTTCCAACAAATATAAGCTAGATTTAAAAAAACAAAACAAAACAAAACCGTGTCAATTTTTTATAAGAGAAATTGTGCTTTTATTTATATCTGTTCAATCATCAATGTGTCGATCGCACCTGATATATACCACCTTTCACCACAAGTTTACCAATTAATTTAGGTACAAATTATGAAATTAAATCGACCATTTTTTTTTCTCTTTTTCACTAGGCGATTAGAATGATATTTTCAAGTGTTACATAGGCTAGACTTACAAATCTTTTTAGGGTTTTTTTTTCCTCTCTGACCAGAATTTTGAAATTTTTTTGACAATTTGTGTCACTGTCTCTATAATGATTTACTAGACAAATGATCAACTTGACGAAATTTTTAAAATTCTTCAAAAATCTTAGGTGACAATGGCCATGAAAGGAAAGTAATTAAGGGTTTGTTTGGTAATGAATTTAAGATCAATGTTTAATAATCTCCTTTTAAAATAATTTATTCACATTCCAACACTTTTGTTATAATAAAAAATACCATTTAAAATTTTAAATTTTAAATTTTTTTTTCTTAAATCTCAATTCAAATAATATAATCAGACAATATTTTAAATTTACAATTGAAATTTAATATTTTTAACTTTTCAATTTATATCTAAATTATTTTAATTTTTCTAATTTGAATCGCTATCCTTATTAAGAAAACGTTTTGTAAAAATCGTGTCTAGAATTATAGATCCATTAAAATTAATATTCAAAGTTGGACTTGGAAAAGACCCCAGTAAGTAATCATCTCTGGCTTCCTTGCAAAAAAAAAAAAAAAATCATCTCTGGCTTTAAAAGTTACGAATAATTCCTTTTTTAAAAGTGTGAAAAATACATATTCATCTTAATATAGCAATATTCAAAAGGGGCTATTTTTGCAAAGCAATCTTCTATAGCTTTTATTTTTTAAAATACATATAAATACCATTTGGAACAATAGGACGGTGTGACAAAGTTAGAGTCTAACTCTTAGACTCTATATAAACACCAATAGGTCACTTTTTTTTTTTTGTTAATATAAAATGAGCAAAATTGGTCATACTTTGTGTCAAAAAAGCTGGACATTGGATTTAGAGGTCACCGACTTTAATGGCTTTTATGTCTTTGATTGATTATAATTAAAACAAAAAAAAATCGCATAGAAATTATTCTCTCTTTTTCTATGGAAATTAATTCACTGTCAAGAGAGTTTCCAACAAGTTATTTGGTAATGTCCAAGTGTTGCAGAGTCATGAACCCAAGAAAAAACCAAAGTCTAACCATTTATGGGGTGACAAACTTGGGGACCAAGCTATGACAAGCTTTTTCACTACGCTAAAATAGCTAGTTAATCTAGTCGGTGATTTGATGGCAAAGCAAACTAATGAAATTGACAAGTTTTTTTTTGCTACTAAATGAAATTGACAAGTTAGTCTTGCAAATTTATCTTTTTCATTTAGACCCCTAATTACTACTCACTAGGCTTTTATGAGAGTTTTGAAGGTCAATTATTTGTTCAGCTGGCTATTATTGAATGGTTTTATAGGTTTAGTTGAACGAGAGAAAAGTTTTGGTTCGCTATTTAATATGGTTAATGCTATTGTAGCGTATAAAAAAAATACATAAATGTATAAATTTTTTTGCACTTTAACATATCAAGTTTCTGTTTTCACTTTACTAAACTTATCTTGCAAACTTGTCATAAATTTTAC
The DNA here is from genome assembly GCA_018132145.1 of Boehmeria nivea var. tenacissima. Taxonomy (NCBI): domain Eukaryota; kingdom Viridiplantae; phylum Streptophyta; class Magnoliopsida; order Rosales; family Urticaceae; genus Boehmeria; species Boehmeria nivea. The sequence continues at coordinate 10,770,381 of CM030882.1, forward strand.
ATTAAATTATACTAAATCATCGATAAAATAAAGAAAAAGCAAAAGTCTTTTCTTTCTTTTCACCGCACCATTACCAATTGAATATAATTTTAATATTATATTAGTAAATGATTGAATATAATTTTAATATTATATTTGTAAATGAGTTAGTAATGTAAAAATAGAGGACTTGATATATTACCGAGCAAAAAATTCTAATATATTTATATTTTTTTCAAAGTAATTATGAGGTGTGCATTATGAGTGTAGCCATATTGTACGCTACCATAACATTTGCCATTTGAAATAGTAAAAATTACATTTGCAGCCAAAAGAATTTATGATTTTAAATAAAAAATTGTACACATGGTAGAAAATATATAAAAATAGAGTTAATATACATTGTAGCACATAGCCTTATTTACTGAAACAAATAAACTTGGTAAAATATGGGTGAGGGTAGGGAGGGTTACCCTCATCTAGGGCTGAAAATAAAAAACCGAAAAACCGAAAACCGAAAAAAAACCGACCGCACCGAAAAACGGTTAACCGAATTAACCGAAATCGACACCGAATATTCGGTTTCGGTTCGGTTCGATTTTGATTATTTGAAAATCAGTTTTCGGTTTTAATTTTTCATCAACCGAATATTTCGGTTCGACGGAATTTTTTGCCAAAAACCGAACCGAACCGACCGATTTTCACCCCTACCCTCATCCTCATTACCCTCCTTAAGGTAATGAAGGTAGGGTTTCATAATGAGGGTAAATGCGGTAATATGTGCGCGTAAAAATGTATCCGTATTTATCAATTGTTTATTGAGGCTCCATTTGGTAAGAGGGAAAGAAAAGTGGATAGAAGAAAAAATAAGAGGTGATAGAAAATAGGATAGAAAGAAAAGAAAATAACTTTCCTTTTATAGTGTTTGGTATATTAGGAAGGAAAGAAAATATTTGGTTAGACAAGTACCATTTTATTTATTTATTATATTATTTAAATTTAAAAATGTGGATAATATGGTAATTTTGCATTAAAATGAGTGGAAATGAGTTTTCCTTCTAATTTTAAAAGGATAAAAAATGGTGGGCCCTACATGCATTTCTTCCCTCCTCTTTTCCTTCCCTTCTTCTTTTCCTTCCTACCAAACAAGAGTATTTTTTAAATTCTATCCAAATTTCCCTCTATCCACTTCCTTCCCTCTATTTTTCCATCTTACCAAACATAGCCTAAAAGAAAAAAAAAATGTTATGAGGGTAAGGTATAAGGGAATGCATGTAGGTAGACTTATCCACATATCCTTACCCTTTTTTTAAGGATCTAGGTCTTAGAAAAAAAAAATCAAATAAGAGTAAAATGGTATATTCTCTTTTATCCTAAAAAAAAAAAAAAAGATGAGAGTATTACCATATTACCCTATCCTCTTAAAATGATGGTAAGAGCAAAACAGGTAGGGTTTATAATTACCCTCTGGTTTAAGTTTTTTAGGCATTTAACTAAAATTTTGGGTAATTTTTTAAGATTTAGCCCTAAAATATTGAAATTATAGATTTAGCCATAACGTGTAACATTACATGTAATATTACATGTGTTACAATTTACGTTACATATAATGTTACATTTAATGTTACACTTTTTACACCTATATATGTTACATGTAACATAAAATGTTACACGTTATGGCTAAATTCTTAATTTCATAAAACTATGACTAAATTATTCAAACTTTACCTTTAAAATGACTAATTGCTTAACTGTTATGGAAGTATAATATATTACTATAACAACAGAAATAATAGTTTATGGAGAGAAGTGAGAACATCATTTAATAGAGGAAAATAGGGGAAATCATTTTCCGTACTTCATGATTAGAGAATAAATGCAATTTTTGTCTAGCACAAGAGTCGTTAGAGAGCAAGAAAAGCATGAACTAACTACCCAAATATATGGATAGAATCTCAACTATAAAGATCTCTAAATTAAAAGTCATGATATATTATATAGTTCCAACTAGCTAGGTTGGATATATCACACTTTAGTCACTTATTTGAAGAGTACTGGCGAAATTGATTTTCTTTTATCTTCTCCTACAATATAATTGAGCTATTAAACCCCAAAAGAACGAAAAGGAAAAGAAAATAGGGAAAATAGCTAGCCTAAATAATAATAATAATAATAATAATACATGTGTATATGTTTAATCCTTTTTTTTTTTAATCGTATATCAAATTCATTGCACGCAAAATAAGGAAAACCATGATGTAAGATTAAGAGTATATGCATGCTATGCAAATAACAATTTATGGATTTATATATGTGTACTAATATACACATATATAGATAAAGCTATGTTTATATAGAGAGAGTGATTAGACAGAACTTTTACCTAATTTCATGTTGATTTTGGTGGTAGAGATAGACCCAAGATTTTGGTGTTGAAACTAGTATTGTGGGGATTATTAATAGTGACCCTCCTTGCGATTCCGAGCTTGATTTGAAGATAACTAGAAGGAAACTTAGGAGAGAAACTAGCTGAAATAGAAGTTATTTTATATATGATGGCAATATTGGAGAGTTTAAGGATATATATATTGATTCACATGAATGGTCAAGTGGGTTTTGGCATGCATTCCATTTCCATGATTTAGGCAGTGGAATGCGCATAGCATGAGAAAAAAAAAAAAATTATTGCCAAATTTATGCGATATGAAAATTTCTCTCTCTTTTTTTTTTTTTTTTTTTGTGTATACCATGTAACTTAAGGCGAATTCAATTATAATATTTAAAAAAAAAAACCAAACCTAGAGATAATTCAGTAAATAATTATTTTCTGAATGATGTTTTAAGAATGGTATTTAGTCATTTTCTAGTATATATTTTAAGCACATGATTAACGGTTCTAAAAATTAAGAAGCCTTTAACCTCTTTTAAAACTAAGAACATAAAAATAACATCACACCATCATGTAGTTAAAAAGAAAAATGACTATTTCCTTAATTAATGAAAACATTGGCTATTTTCTTAAAACATCATCTAAAAATAATTATTTACCCAGTAATCTCTTAAAAAAATAGCCAACGTTTCGTTTAATTAAAATAATTAGTTATTTTCTTAACTACATGATGTGCATTTATATTTAAAGCCTTAGTTCTCTTCTGTATTAGTGGCTAATCACTTAATTTTTAGAAACGTTGTTTATTTCTTTAAAATATAAACCAAAAAATGGTCAAATACCAAATATATCCTTAAAAGTATTGATAAATGTTTGTATTTTAATTATTTGTTATAATATGGATCCTTTTGTGTATGCATAATACATGCAAGTTTTTGAAAAAAGAAAAAAGAGAGGAATCAAACAAAAAACATATTTGGTTTAAGATAGGGTTATTCTTTCGAGAGGAAAGAAGATGAGATTATTATTATTATTTTTTATGGGAAGGGGTATTCCAACATCTTAATTCAACTAATTCAATGATTAAAAAAAAAATGATAGGCTTGTACTTGGCGTTTTTGTTCAAGTGCTAAGCAGTTCCCTATTTACAACTTGTATGTATGATAAACAATGGATTTTATTTACATAATTACATTATATTTTTTTGTCATCTATGAAATTTTTTGTTAATACTTAACAATTCCAACCTCTTTTTATGCACTATACAACAATCTCTAATTAGAAGCTAATGGAATTTAAATTATGACCATAAGCCAAGGGGAGTTTTTATCAGCCAAAAAAGTTGATGATGGTTAACCTTTTAGTTAATTGTAGCAACCTAGAGTCCACAAGATTCACCCAAAAACAAATATTTTAGAGTTAAAAATATTGAAAGGGATGCTTGAGTTTAATTTTATTTTGAACCTTTTAATAGAAGTACCAATCATTTTCACTAAATTGTCCCCTTCCAACATAGGCAAGCAATAATCTTTTAAAATAACAGAAAAACAAAAATATAAAGAAGTAATTTAGTTCGGAAGTATTCAAAGAAATACAACACTGATTTTGCTGATATTCTCATCATTTTCAAACCTTCCACTTATAATAACTAAGTAGCAATGTATGACATCACGGTAACTTTTTTTTTTTTTCTCCTTTTTAACTTGATAATGAATATACTTTTTAAACGTATGCATAAAAGAAGCAAAGAAATAGTTGATGAGACATGAGTGAGCACATCTTTAATTATAAGTTATAACCAATCTTACTAGCTCTATTTAAAACGAAAACAACTTTTAACTCATGCCAAAAGTGTGAAGATATTCTCACTATTGTTAATGCATTAATTATTTTTTTAAGTTTAAGAAATCAGATATTTTTAGTTGTCTGTCAAACCAATGAAAGACTTTATTTGTCCCTTTAATTTGCCGACACCATAGGACCACGAAACAAAAAGGCTGTTGAACATATATACAATGACAGAGCTCAGAACATTCAAACAAAGAAACAGACGATTACAAGAGCTATCAACTTCAACTACCGTATTTGATTAATTATGAATCCTTTAAATCATGCCAGGTTTTGTTAAGTGATAATTAGGAATTATCACATCATATTATGATTTCAGGGAGAGAAAAAAAGGTAAAAGTAGTGGGAGCTTTAATATCCAAAGCACATTCATTCATATTTAAGGCTTCTGATATTCATACCACATCAAAAATAAAATTAGATTTTAATTAGAAAAGCTTTAGAAAAAGCTTGTCTAATGTCTATACATATTCTTTACAAATTGGACCTCATTATTTTAAGTTTAGACCAAACTAACATGCACTAACATGCAGAATCAACGATGAGCGTAACTTACTCATCAATTAAACAAATGATTTTTACACTTAAAACACTTATATTACAGAACATTGTTGATGACTTGCATTTCCTGCCATGCAACGAATGTTATGGTTGAGTACTTTGTTGTCTCTAACGTGCGCGATTTCACAATCATTTTTTCTAATTTCTTTTTCAGAAACTATCGTTCTCGTCTCCAAGTATAGCAAGGGAAAATGGGGCGATAGCCACATTGAAAGATTGTAAAGCGACCTTATCGATGTGTTTCATCTCGAAATCACCTTCCTGTCATAACACAAACCAAAGAAATAGTATCTGTTAGGAGATTGAATCCTTTTTGAAAGTCAGATGGCATCGTTTGTCATTAATATCAGAGAAAATTGCATTGACATCCCTCGAGTTTTGACAAAATATCAGAGACATCCCTTAACCAAAAAAAATAACCATCAACACCCCTCTGTCTTGATCAATATACTAAAAGTTAATGGTCAAATATGTTTTCAATTAAGTTGACCAATACAAGGGGTGGTATTTTAAAGAAGCATAAGGAGTTTCAAAGGGTATTTTAAACAAGCATATGTGGTCAAGGGGTGTAAGTTGCATACCGCCAAAACTAAGTGGGTGCTAATCAAATTTTCCCTGATATTAAGGAAAGACATATCTGCCTCAAAATATGTTATTTCAATTTGGGACCTTAAGGTATTTAAGACTATCTAAACATTCTCCACTAGGGGTGCAACATTGTTTACTCAAAGATGGTCTTTTACACTGTAGAACTGTGTTATATTGGTAGCTCTATTTTGGTTTTAATATATCTTCTAGAATTTTGTGATCATAGATTGTAGAAGTTGTATCGAAAACAAGCTGATAATTTATCTTCTTCATATTTTCTTGATATACAGTATGTCGATGATTCCTTTTATATGTATTTTACTAATCTACAAATTGAATGGAACATGGCTTTAGAAGGGGTATTGAAAACAACTCAAGGGGACAAAAATAACTCCATACCATTCTACCACTGGGAGTACTTATTGGGCATGCCGATGAGTATTCAAAGCTAGTCCCAGGAAGTATAACTGGTTGTTCACCAATTACACCAATTCCCCTGCAAAATGGATGATTGTATTAGGATCTTAGAGAGTTGGGGAAAAATAGTAATTAGTAGTTAGTTATGTGAGGCATTTAGAAGTATTACGGATTAGTATTCTATAAATAGGAGCTAGTGAGAAAAGATTTCCTTTGGGAGAGGTAGCAGACCTCTCAAACGTCTGTGAATCAATCTTTGTATTTCTGCTATTCTTGTCAATACAATACCATTTTCCTAGAGTTTATATTGGATCTTATCAGACTCACTATAAGTAAAATAATTCAATGGACCCCTAGTATGTATGAAGATAGACAAATATAAGATAGATGGAAGAAACAAGAAATCACTGACCAAACATTCTGAGTTTTTCCATTGGCATCAGTTATAATCCAATGCCTTTTAAGAAGTTGAACAGGGCGCTCTGAGTTATTGGTGATTCTGATTCTATATGCAAAGAAATAGTGTTCTTTCGACGGCTGACTCCGACCTTCTATGTACACACTCCTTACTTGAACTCTGATCCCCTGAAAAATCGTACCCTTTATTCAATAACAAATCTTTCTCCACAGATTGTGAGATTGATCTTGGTTTTAAAAGGAATTCACCAAATGGTCTATCTATTCATAAATAAGACAAAGTTTAAAAAGCCAAATAGAATAAGGAAAACCTGTAAGAACCTAATAAGCAGCATTATCACAACTGATGAAATGCTATACACAAAATGCCAAATGTTGGTATTAAATCAGCTTTCCACCATACCAAGGTTGTTGCGTCACTCAAACATTTCAAGAGAGAGTGTGGTGCAATTTCCCGTAACTCATCACGATACTTAGCTGCATCCTGCGCAAACATTCAAAAAAAAAATCAGAAAATGGTATAGTTTTTAATTACCTGTCGTGGGTTATATTCTAGAACTTAATGAAGCTTAAATCCGAAAGAGCCTGAGAAAGGCTTGAATCAATAATGAAGGATAGTCTAGATTCAGTGATATATAACTTCACAAAAAGCTTCGCTATCCGCCACAACTGTTTTTATCTACACTTCTAGGAATACAACTCAACCAGTATTCCTACCTCTTAAATTCCACTCATATCAGCAGCAGAATCAACTTTTTCCTCTCCAAACATTTCCCTCCCAACACATGCGAGGGAAAAAGCTACCTAGTACGTTCAATTGGGAGGAAATTTTTTTGAATCATCGGTGAACAGGGATCAATGTGCTCAGCAATGGAAAAACACTATGTTCCTACCAGTGCTAGTGATTGATTCAATTAATAAACAATTAATAATAATAAGGTAGTATGTACTTCAACAGAAACGGCTTTGTGAAAGACAGAAAATGCTAATGTTCTAATTCTAAATGACTTAGACAAAAATACTACAATTCTGATCCAAATTATGCATTAGTGATAGCTTTAAAACTTACTTATTATGCCTTCTTCGTACAAATTTGTGTTAAATGAACAAGCTTGCAAAAGGAGAAACGTTTGACAAGCTAAATTAAGTGATGATTTACCTCGAAGTTCTCTTCAGCAACCGCCTGTTTAATCAGCCTTCGTAGCCGCAAAACCGGCTCTTCTTCTTCAAATAGCTTCAAAGAGTCTCTAATCCTCGCAGCCTCCTCATAATCCTAAACAACTCAACCAAAAACAAAAAAAAAACAAAAAAAAAAAAAAAAAGCTAAATACTAATCTATGCTTGTTCACCAAGAATCCGAACAATAAAATAAAAAAAAAAGCCCAAATCTCTCTCGCAATGACATTCTAACAACACTGACCTCTGATTTTGCAGCGACTTCCATTTGCTGCTTCAACAGAGCGTAGGTCTGGCTCCGAGACAAGGACGAACTCGTCGCGGAGCTCGGCTTTGAGCTCGAGCTCGAGCTCGAGCTCGACCTAGACCTCGAGCTCCGGCTCCTTCCTCCGCCACTACCGCTACTCTCCGAAGCGCACGCCACGACCGTCGAGACGCCATTGGAGCCAGAACCTCGGCTCGACGAGCTCGGCCTGGCGATCGCCGCGCCGTTGAAATCGGCGCTGAAAGCTCTCAGGCTCAAAGAATTCATTCTCTTCGCTTCCAAATCTCGCTCCGAAACCCTAGGAGAGAGAAAGAGAGAGAATCGGATATTTTATCGGGAAAACTCTCTCTCACGGCGATCGTACGGACGAATCGGAGGAGCGAGGGAATTTCAGACCCTCTCTCTCTCTATCTCTGTTTTTATTTTTTTTTAAATATTTTATTCCCACGTGTTTTCAGGGAATTATTTATGTATGGCTATATATAGGCTGTCATGTATTAAAGGGTAATTTTATCGATTTGGAAGTCGAATTTACTAAATTAGCCTTCGCAAGTGGGCGAGGGTGTGTATAGATTGGAGGGTATTTTGGGTATTGAAGACGGAATCTCTTTTGGGTTCTGTTGCAGGTAATATACTAAAATTCGATCCGAATCTCATTGGGGCCCTTGGCGGGGTTTTTTACGGCAGAGAAACTAACACGTGTCGCTCTATGTACGAGCTTGGAGCTAAATAATATTTTGGTAACAAAATTTCGGATTAATTATATTCTTACCCACTAACTATAGGCTAAGCTCACTTCAGTCCTTCTTTTTCCAAAAAAATATCACTTCTAAATTAGTGTATTTTATAAGAATTTGTTTAATTTTAGTCTTTATTAAAAATTTGTTAAACTTTTTACAAAGAATAGTCACCATAAAATATATATAAAATACCTATCATGTGTGGATAAAATAAAGGGAAATTCTACAGTGGGTTTTTTTTTTGTGGTGGAAAATAATTTTGAATGGACATTTTTAAGATGCGGGACCCATTAAAAAGGTGAATCCGACGGTCCAGAATTATTTTCTACCACAAAAAAAAAACCATTACAGAAACCCTAAAATAAATGGATTTTAACATAATATTTGTAGATAAAAATTGGACAACTTTATAGCTCATAAACTTGATGACTAATTATAGAGCGATAACACCCTCATTTTAGTTAAAAAATGACCTCCCCATCTTCCGTTTGATTTACCCATTTAAACTTTAAAGTAGCAAAGTTGATTGCAAGTAAACGTGCAAATCCGGCGGGTATTCCCCGACCAATCGCTTTTTCACCTGGTAATGATCGGGTAATTACCAGAATTACCCCGTGGCAATTTTCGAAGAATTCCCCGAAAATTAGCACCAGGTAATTCGGGAACTTACCCGGATTTTAACCGAAGAGTTTTGTTTTGTTTTGTTTTTTTTTTTTGTTTTTCTTCGTCGTTCCCCAGCTTTCCCCAACGTCACCGCCGCCTCCCATACCTCCCCTGCGACCTCCCCGACGTCACCGCCTCCCCTGCAACCTCCCCCCGCCTTCCCCCGACCTCCCTCGCCACCTCCCATCGTGAACCCACCTCCCGTCGCGAACCCACCTCCCAGACCACCTCCCGTCGCGAACCCACCTCCTAGACCACCTCCCGTCACGAACCTACCTCATAGACCATCGCGAACCCACCTCATAGACCCCTGTCGCATACCACCACGATTTTTTTTTTCGGTGAAACTTCAGGGAATATTCGGGGAAATGGTAGCATCGAATTTCCCGGTGAAAAATCGGTTATTAACTGGTCATTCCCTGCCGGTTAATAACCGGGTATTCCTCTGTTTTTCACCGGGAAATTCGATATTTTCATGCTTAATTGCAAGGATACCATGCAATATAAAAGTAATAACCAATTATACTCTGTTTACTCGCTTAATGTTAAAATTAATTTAAAATAATTATTCCTTAAGAGATAATTGAGTAAACGATCATTTTCTAAATGATATTTTAAGAAAATAGCTAACGTTTTGATTAATTAAGAAATTAGTCATTTCATTTAACTACATGATGATGTACATTTACTTTTATGCCCTTAGTTCTCTTATTCTTTAGTGGCTAATAACTTAATTTTTAAAAATATTAGTCATTTTCTTAAACACATAGACTAAAAATTGGCTAAATACTAAGTAGGCCCATTTTTTAATTCAAATTTGTTAATTATAAAATTCACTATATATAAAAAATAGATAATAAAAACAGAATATCAAACATATGGGAAAATGGTTTAAATTTAAAATATGTTGTGTGTGTATACAAGTGGCAAAGGTCATCGGAGGGACAAGGACGCCAAAACCATAACTTGATCAAACCCATTAACTTTAAATGGAATTTACTCCTTTATTTGTTTTTAATGAACTTTACCATTCGGGGATGTTTGTTTTGCAATCCAAATATAAAAAAAATAATTTAAATCATTTTATTATAGTAAATTCATTCACAAAAATTTAAACTTAAACTCAATTTTTATAGTAAAATATGGTTTGGATTGCAATCCAAACGAGGACTTAGATCAATAAATAAATAGAGGAATTTAAAGAATGTCTTTTTATATATATATATATTAATAATGTATAAATTTTTTGTGTTGCTTTTAATTTATATCATCATTTTTACACTAAAAATATTAAAGTATAAATTAAGAGAGCACAACACTTGCAGTATAAATTATTAAAATGGCATTTAAAATGACATTTGTTTTGCCATTCTCCCTTAATTAAATGCCATCCTATCTATAATTCAAGGATAAAATATGTTTTTTTTTCCCTTGTTGAGATTTTGCTTTATTTTTTATTTTTCGATTGCAAATACAAAAGGGAGATTTTGAGGAATGCCCCATTTTTGGCACAATGATAATCTATTCTCCATGTATGTTTTTATACCCTAAAATTTACACTACAAACATATAGTAGAAATAAAGAGAGCATATCACTTTATGTATAAATTATTAAGTGGCATTAGACCATCTCCAACCAGGAGATGCAAAACTCCATTTTTAATGCCAAAATGGCTATAATAATTTGTTTTTAAATCCTTACAATTTCAATATTTTACCAATTGCCCACAATAAAAGTTAATTAATATATTATTAATGCAATAATATAAATTAAAAAAAACATATGCATGGAAATGGACAAACTAAATGCATATTTACTTTATTGCATGAAATATGTTGATTTATTTATAAAAAAGAATTACAAAAAAAAAATAATAATGCGCAAACAAATTACATAAATCTAAACATTACACCTCATAATTAAAGAAAGAAAACAAGCTACTACACATTTCATCGATTAAATAAATAGATTTAAATTTAAGTCTTTGTTTGTATTTCATGTTCAAATATTTACCATTTTTCAATTATATTTGAAATTTCAAAACAATATTTAGACATGCAATATTGTTCAAAATATAAACAATAATTTAATAATATGGTTATATTTAAAAATATTTATAACTCAAAGGATTAAAAAATAAATTAAAAAAATGCATCATGAATAGTAGTGTTGCAAATTTACAACACTACAATTCACTTTGATATCAAAATGGCATTTTGCATCAAGAAATGCATCATAATTAGAATGAGTTTGTGATGCAAAATGACATAATAAAATTTTGTATCACCGGTTGGAAATGCTCTTAAGAATGGCTTTATTTTGAAATTCTCCCTATACAGAACGGCGGGCTAGTTGGGGTGGTGATAGAAATTGGGCTCATGAAGGTGAGAAATGATGTGATCTTTGAAGCTCTTACTTTATGTTTGGGCAAACCATTTTACCCATCCCATCTCATTTCTTGGGATGGTCAAAATAGTTTGAAAATTGTTAGAAAAATGAGTTGAATGGTTTGATTTCACGAATTTCGAGGTGGTAGAAATGGTTGAGATTTAAAGATATTGTATATGAATTTGGAAAGTTGAAAAAAAAAAGGATTGAAAAAAATAGAATGGAATAGAATAGTTTGTATGATTAAAAAGTTGAAAAAATAGAATAGAATTGAATGAAATGAGATGGTTTATGAGGGGTTGCCAAACATGGTTTAGATAGCTCCTTCATTGGCCGATTGCTAAACAACTTGGCTCTAGCTAATTCCGGTTACAAATGCTATATATCGCTACATTTATTTTCATACAATTTGCATAATAAGGATTATATTAATATTTCATAGAACTTAATACATTTTTATTCATACCATGAGTCAAATTTTGGATTGTAACGGCTAGCACTACTTGAGCCAATACTGTGGCTATTTTTGATTCCAAGAGTAAAAATACATTTGAACCTTTCATTCTGTGGCTATTTTGGTTATGCATATTATCTCATAATCCTCACATCTCTACCTTCCCTAGCTTAAAACCATTAGTTCATCATATATTAATAGAAATTTCATTACTTTGTTCAAATAATTTGAAGTTGTTAGAAAGTTATAAGAAAATGAAGAACTAGAAACCAAAATGAAACAAACCTATCGTTTGACAATAGGGGAATTTTTTTTTTTTGAAAAATCATTACGGATGGTCAGATTTATTTTTTTAGTAGACTTCATATCTTAAAAAGGTAACCTTGACAATTCATAATTGTTTTTGGCTTAAAAAAAATCACTACAGAAGTTCCCTTGACAATGTTGTGTTATCCAAATAAAACAAAATTGTGTTTTGTGCAGGCACAGACATAGTGTAGGGCTACGGGGTGGGGGCACGTGGCCCCCCTCAAAATTGAGATTTTTTTTTTGATAAAAGAAAAATTTGCTTTGGTATTACGGGTTTTATATAAGGAGAATTTCAAAATAAAATCATTATTGATGCCACTTAATAATCTATGTCTTAAGTGGTGTGCTCTATTTATTTTCACTTGTAGAGTAAAATTTGATGTATAAATTAAAAGTGCAATACACATGGAGTATAGATTATCATTGTGCAAAAAACATGGTATTCCTCAAAATCTCCCTTTTATATATCACATAGGTAATTGATAATGAACTCAAATTTATTATTTTCACTATGTTGTTTCCTCCATTGTGCCTCCAATCATAAATTGTCACGTTAACAAATATTTACAACTCACATGTTAGAAGCAAAAAAATTAACACATGTTACTAGTTTCTTTATCTGAATCTGTTATTTAGTTTAAGGATGAACTTCAATGGCCAAATAATTAGCCCTTGAAAATCTATAACTTTTCGTTTTTTTTTTCTTTATGTTTTTTCACTAAAATTTAACTTATTTGCTTGTTAGTATGAGATTTTTCCTTCGTACTCTTTTTTTTTTCTTGGTTCGTTGCTACAAAATACCAACAATATAGAACCTATAATATATATATATATAAAATATCTCAAAACTCACAACCAGGTAATAAAAAAAAAAACTAATGATCAGTATGAGTTTGTAAATCTGTAAAGTATACCAGCAAGGTAAGTGAGCGGTAATTTGATTTCTTTTTTTTTTTTTTATATTCTTTGGGAGTTTAAAAGTTAACCAAGTTTCATCCCTTAAAAATATTGAGTCTTTCATTTGTGCCTCTCTTGAATTTAATTTCTAGATCCGTCACTGATTTTGTGCACCGAATATGATTAAATTAGATAAAACTTTCAATATGATTGGATAGGGAACTTTCCCCACTTATTCCATGAGAAAATTTTGGATAATGCCACATCTTTACAATTTGTTTCGAAAAATATCATTTTAAAAGAAAAGTTATAGTCCATGCCACCTTATATATTAGTAAATTTGACCGAATTATTATTCTTTTTTCTACAAATGAATAAGACAAGAGAAGATAATGAGGACAACATAATAATTTAATGATGAGAAAGAGTAGCATAATATACAATAATAACATAAGTTGTAAACTTATATATCAAACCAGGCATGGATTCAAAATTTTCTCTATCCTTATCCCATGAGCGTGTGATGAAATGGTGGGAGCAGGATTAAGTAACCCCACAAACTAATAATAATAATAATAATGCAACAATCCTCCTCTAATCCCTTCCCCCAAACAGACCTCCTAAAGTATTCTTCACATTAACAATACCACAAAAACAACCCGCATTAGCTTAATATATGTCTCTTTGATTTTGCAATGAAAAAGTTGTATCTTTTATACTGTACAAATATTTTGACAAGTATAAAAGATAATTGGTATTGGTTTTTGTCATTCTTCAAAACAGGGGCGGAGCAACAAAAAAAAATCGTTCTAAAGAGCGTACTGAAGAAAAAAAAAAAACTACAGTAACATTTAAAAATAATTTAAGAAAAAAAAAGAGAAAGAAAAAAATGTTGCATATTTACTTGATGCAATTTATGCACATATTTCTTTTTTCCAACATTTTCCTTTTAAGTGATTAATCTTAGCATAAAAAAAAAGTTACTACACACTTTAATTACATTAGGGACACGCAAACGTTTGTAATAGTTTATTAGTTTTAACGTAGGTTGAGCTCTAAGTATTATAAACAAATCAAACTTTAAGAAGATAGTGTCGTTCGATATTTAAGAAGCACATACATACTTGTTCATTATAATTTCCTTAATATGAACAAAAAAGACACATTGTTTTATATTGTTCAACATGTTATTATGCACATTGTTTGCTTGACGTTGATAATAACGCGTAATTTTGTTTGAATGAGCCATAAGTATTTTCCTTTTATAGATTAAAGAGATAAAAAAACCCGCTGATATTATTACATTTTTTATCATCTTAAGAACCGAGAGTCTATCTGTGGAACTAAAAAGATCTTAACCTATTTTTAATCTTACGGTAGGACTCAATTTCACTCTTAATATCATAAACTCATTAAGATTTAATGAACAAGAGAAAAAAAAAAAAAGAAGAGTGAGTTAGATTCTTTAAAATAGAGTTTGAATACTCAAATCTAAACTCATCCTCATTACCGTTGCACCAACTTATTTGATAGGCAATGCGTAAGGTCGAGTCAAGCTTAACTCAACCCAATAATTCATTTAAAATTTTACATTTAGTTTGATCAAACTAACTCTTGTTTAGGATAATCATTTAAATATTTTTAGTTTTCTTAATTCTAAAACAAAGTGCTTAAATCACAATCATTTAAATCACATTGAGATTTAAAAAGTCAACAATTATTTTAAGATAGCACATTTGAATGGTTTCTCAAACAAAGATAAGATTTAATTAATTTGTATTTTTCCGCTAGTTCATGGCCCCTTCAATGTAGTTCGAGTCACTAATGCAATTGAGTTCTAGTTAGTGAGTCCCAAATCCATATCTCACTCTATAATTCTCGCTCAAATTTTTTTGAGCTTTTAAAATGAATAAGAAGAGGAAAAAAAAAAAAAAAGTGTGTTCGTGAATATAGGAAACGTGAGAGAGAAAAAAAGTGTGAGAGTGAGACAGAACCAAAGCGTAAACGACGAGAAAACTCAGAGAAGAATGATAATAGCCAATTTCAATTAGTGGACCCCACACCCACAACGTTCTAATATTTATTTATTTATGTATTTTTGGGGTTTGTAAGCTGATGAGCTAACTGCCCATTAGTTGACTTCGAATCTACCACCATACCACTTTTTTTTTTTTTTTTGAAATAAAGCAAGCTTTTATATATTAAGAAGAAGCCATTTCGGCATTTACAAGTTTGAGAATGTTTGGAGGACATTCATCCATCCAAAAACAATTTCCAGGTAAAGAAAAGGCCATACGAGCTAGCTGATGAGCTACTTTGTTATCCGCTCGTGGGACAAATTTGCACTTGCCACCGCCTGTGAGATCAAGGAGGCGCCTAATATCGTTAGCCACAGTCTCCGTATGGTCTGAGCTAGACGGTCCCAGCACCGCATTGACCGCATTAAGGGAGTCTCCCTCGACCTCGCTTATGAGGAGACCAGCTTCTCGAGCAAAAGTCAGACCTGTCCTCATCGCCATAAGCTCTCCCAAAAGAACGTCGAAAGAGCCCGGGAATCTCACCACAAAAGCCCCCCTTACATGGCCCGCCTCGTTGCGCACAGCCCCTCCCACTCCAAAAAAGTCGAATCCCTTAATCACTGCAGCATCAACATTGAGCTTCAGCAGCCCCGGCCCCGGCCGTTGCCATCCACTCCTATTTCGCGGCTGAGGGGCTTGAGCGGTGCAGCTCTTCGGAATTCTCTGCGCCTCCTTAAATTGGTACAGCCATAGGCCTGCCCTTTCCAGTAGAGATTCCGGGGTACTCGCCGTGCCTTCGTGAAGAAGGGAGTTCCGGTTTTGCCATATGAACCAGGAGATTATACAAAAAAGTTCGAAATCTTCTCTGGTTAGCACTACTTTGGCAGAGAGAATGGTGTCGGGATATCGACCCACTAGGATGGAGTCCATCCATGTTCCTATCGCACTCTTCTCCCAAACCTCCGTTGCTCTCGGACATTGCATCAAGCAGTGCATTAGAGTTTCTTTTCTCTCACCACACCCTCCACAGTCTTCACCCACCGCGATTCCCTTCCTAGCGAGGTTTACCCTGACCGGAAGGATGTCATTGTAAGCACGCCAAATGAAAATTTTTATTTTGCTGGGAATCGACAGGTTCCAAAGAAAATCCCACCATTTGGTTACATTCTCTGGCGATGAAGGGCTCTCTGGGTGCCTAGCCGCCATGGCCATACGATAGCCCGACCTGACCGAGTATCTTCCGTTTCTGCTATAATGCCACATCCACTCATCCGCCTCTCGGAATAACCCTACCGGGATTGCCTTGACAGTCTCCCAGTCCACCGGCCAGAGAACCTCTCTAAGGGCTGCTTCGTTCCAAAGCCCGTTCTCGCTATCAATGAGAGAGCTAACTTTTTTGTGTCTGGCTTCATCGGTTGGTCTGGTTACAGGTTTGAAAGAGTGTGGGCGAGGCAACCATGGATCATTGAAAATCTCTACCGTCTCCCCCGTTCCTATCTTTTTTCGAATGCCTCTACTTAAGAGCTCCCTACCCCATATCAAACTTCTCCACAAAAAAGAGGGGCTGCACCCCAGCCCTGCTTTTGTGAAGTCCGTTTTAGCGAAATACTTCCCTTTGAGAATTCTTGCAGCAAGCGATCCCGGATTGGCGAGGACTCTCCAGCATTGCTTTGCCAGCAGAGCTTGGTTGAAAACGTCTAGGTTGCGAAAGCCCATACCTCCTTCTTTCTTCGGTTTGCAGAGTTTCTCCCACCTATGCCAGTGAATTTTGCGAGAACTGTCATCTCCTCCCCACCAAAATCTAGATATCATACCGTGGAGTTCCGAGCACAGGGACGAGGGGAGCCTGAAGATACTCATCGTGTATGTAGGAATTGCGGTGACCACCGCCTTAATCAAGATCTCCCGACCCCCCACTGAGAGTAGTTTTCCTTTCCATAGTTGTAACTTTTTCCAAACTCTAGCCTTTATGCTTTCGAAAGTCACCTTCTTCTTTTTTCCAACCATGACTGGCAATCCGAGGTATTTATCATGTGGAACAGTAGCCTGGATGCCTAACATGTCAAGGATTCCCCTTTGGGAGTTCTCAGAGACGTTCGGGCTGAAAGACACTGAGGATTTGTTGTAGTTTATAACCTGGCCAGAAGCTTTCTCGTAGTCTTTTAGAATCCTCCGAATCACTCTGCTGTTTTCGATACTAGCTCTCCCAAAGACTAGGCTATCGTCAGCGAAGAAGAGATGACTAATACGTGGGCTTGCCCTTGTACATTGGAAGCCACACATCTCGCCCCTCTCATCCGCCTGTAGAATCGACGCAGAGAGTCCCTGTGCACATATCAGAAAGAGATAGGGGGACAAAGGGCAGCCTTGCCTGAGTCCCCGATGTGGGGTAACCACCATACCACTTATTGCTAAACAAAGTGGAAAAAAAAAAAAAAGAAGAAAAAGAATCAAACATAAAATTCAGGTTTGGATTACCAAATTACCCCTTGCCACTCAAAGACTCGCCAAAATTATAAAATGAAAATCCTTTTTATTTACTTTTTTTTAATTGGAAATAAACAAAATACAAATATATTTCTTAATGTATAACATGATTTTGATAAATCATATTAAAGTAATTGTACGACATTTGATACATTATTTACTGTAATTGTACACATTTTTTGTGAGTACAATTATACTAATTTCTTTTAAGTTCCATTAATAAGCCCAATGTTTATCACCAATGACTCTTAAAATGAGATGATTTGTTTTTTCAATAATACCCAATATATAGACTTATAGTACATTTCTCATGTATATATCTTATATATAAAACACAATATATAATAAAATACAAATAAGATGATGTAATTTTGAAAATCTCATTTTTTTTATCGTATAGACAAATTTGAGTATCAAAATATCTAAATTTTGATGATCAATTTTAAAACATTAGACACATTTTGATCTTTAAATATGTTTCAAAATGTCAAATTGGTCTACTTTTAATGAAAAATGGACATGTATTGCATTTATTATTACTCAATGGACAATGTAATAACACAACATGCCTTTTTTTTTTTTTTTTTTGTGAGAAATAGATGTAAAAGACAATTTATGACGGATTCAAGGTTGGAAGAAAATTCTAAAAGGGGTTTGTTGCAACATGGACTAATTTTAGAACTTATTTTAAAAAGTGTTAACAACTTTTTAAAATTAGGTGAATGGTCCGTTCTTGATAAGCATCAAAACACTATGATAAGCGGATGAAATATCAGCTATTTTTAGCTTGAATTTTGTCTACTTACCATGATAATTTATCTGTCTACCCAAATTTTTTTTGGGTATATCGATTATTTACCATTATAAATAAATAAAATTAAGTTAGAAATGACTGGTATTTCATACGCTTATCGTAGTATTTTGTCTACTTATCAAGAACGGACCATTCAATATTCACCTAATTTTAAAAAATTTTGAACATCTTTTAAATATAATCTAAAAAATAGATTACCTACCAAAATTTCACATTCTAAAAATAAGAAAATAAAATGAAACACGACCATACACAAACATATAAACATAGTAAAAATAACATTTCCAAAAAAAAAAAAAAGACAAAAAAGACAAACCAAGGGCATTCTCGTGATTTCCTGGCGACGCACCACAGTCAAAATAAATAAATTCTCCAAGAATAAAAAATAAATAAAGTTGGAAGATGTTGAGATTGAGGTAAAATAGGAAATTAAAAAAAAAAGAAAAAAAAAAGAAGAAAGTAGTGATGAAGGCGATGAAGAAGGATTCCACAACCGTAGCAACAACAACACCAACACCAACACCAACACCAATACCAACTACAACTCTGCCGTACAAATGGAATCATCATCATCATCATGATCATCGTGATCATCATGATCGTCTCTCTTCTTCTTCTTCTTCTTCTTCTTCTCAGACGTACCAGTTCTCTTCCTTGATTATCTCTCCGGCTCTGAACCGATCAGTTTCGCACACGCCTCTCGGTAAAAGTTTCTTTCTTTCTTTTCCACCTTTCGTTCTGTTTGGTTGCCGAGAAAAAAAAAAAGAGCGAAGATTTGGAAGGGCTGATCTTCGAAAATCTATTTTTTTTAGGGATATGTTTGGAGGTCATAATCGCGTCAATACCAGTCCTTTGTTCTCCGCTTTCGTTGAGGATAATCGGTTGCGTTTCGGAGCCAATGCCACTGAGTTTCCTCGGCTGAGATTATTCGGAGACTGTGAGTATTTTTTTTTTCCGAGAAAGGTCTTGCTATATCTTCGTTTTTGTTTTTTGTTTTTTGTTTTTTTTTCATTTTTGTGTTTGATTTGTGGTACGTGGTTGTTTTTGGCTGAGTAATTGTGTGATTTAGGTCTTTGGTCCA
The DNA here is from genome assembly GCA_018132145.1 of Boehmeria nivea var. tenacissima. Classification (NCBI taxonomy): domain Eukaryota; kingdom Viridiplantae; phylum Streptophyta; class Magnoliopsida; order Rosales; family Urticaceae; genus Boehmeria; species Boehmeria nivea. The sequence continues at coordinate 10,789,873 of CM030882.1, forward strand.
AGAGATGATGCAATGTGCAACAATGTAATATTTCTTGGTAGAGATGAGTGTTGAAATTCTCTTGGAAGTTGTTGATTTCTGTTCTTATTAACAGAACTGTCTTTAGCTTGCTTTAACTTGGTTTTATTAGGGAGGTATTTGACGATGGTCTCAGATATTATCGCCACCAACAGGTTACGACTTCAATGCAGTTCCTTGGACTGTGATTATTCGGAAAAACTCGGGGTTTTTTCTGAGAGATTTTTTGCTCATTTTCAAGTTTTTGCTGTTCTTTTGGTCATTTGTCTATGGTGTGTTGCATTTTCCTTGTGATTTCCAGTACGTTTATGATTTCTAGTTGCATTAAGAAATGATAACAGCTTTTGCTCGTCATCAAGTTTTCTTTCATTTCCTTGCAATTTCGGTTCTTTTATGGTTCCTAGTTGCGTAAAGAAATTATAACAAGAGATTTTTTTTCTCATTTATAACTTTTTCTTTCCAAGTTTTCAGCCAAAAAAAAAATTCTTTCCTTTCCTTTTTGGTCATTTGTGTATGGTGTTTTGCATCTTCCAGTTCATTTATGATTTCTAGCTGTGTAAAAAATGATAACAAGAGAAAATGCCATGAGTTAAAATTGCTTTTGTTGTTAGTATCATTTCCGAGTATTGAGCGTGTTCCTTGTTTGGGATAAGAGAAAGAGAATGAGGGTAAAAATTATCTCCCAAGTAGTTGATATCTGATTTTGTTCTCATCCAATATAAGAATGTATAGTGTGTTTAGCTTAATTTAATTTTGTTGTATGAGAGATTTGTTGAACGATGTTGCCCATATTATACAAAGATTTTGCGTAGCAATGATTGTAGTGTTGATTTTAAAAAAAAAAAATTTATGCTCTTATGTGGTGTGATTTATAAGGCTAAATATCTCGAACAAGTTGGCTGGTTAGTTTGCTTTCCAGAGTGTTTCATGGACCACAACACTAAATTCTTTATTGGGTGAATACATTTAGCACCATGGCGTTGCTAGTGCTTTGTCTATGCACAACCTTTTCTAGATCCTTTCTTTTTTCCCCATAAGTTCCTTTTTCTATTCTCTTGGAAGAGAGCAAACAGTGGTTTGTGGATCACCTGAGTTTTGTCTATCTCTTTTGATTGGGTAGATTAGAATGTTTATGAGATTATCTTGATTGAATTGACATTAAATATTGCCCATAATCCTTTTTCTATTGATACTTGTATTTGTGTGCCTTTCCAATTTTTTTGTAATAGATTTTGGCTGCCAACTTGGTGGTGCTAGTATCTCACAAATGGTCGTTGGTATTGCTCTTTTACAGCTTCAGTTGGTTGCTCTACTGGTCACATAAACGATATGGCAAACAAGAATACATCTCCCACAGACCAGCCAAACCATAGAAGCCAGGAGATAGATCCTAGTTTGATACAACAGGAACATCTCATGCTATTAAATGACTACCTGCATCAATATAAAGTCGGTCAGCCTGGAAGCATTTTGAACCCAAACCACGTGTCAACCGGGCTTAGGCTTTCGTACGAGGATGAAGAACACAACAACTCCTCTGTTACTTCCGCAAGTGAGAACTTGAAAGCTGTCCTCCCTGTGATATCCTCCGCCGGTAATAATCTTAAGATTGAGATTGCTCGGCAGAATGAAGAATTTGAACAGTACTTGAAACTTCAGGTAATTACCTTCATTTTGCTACCAATTTATGGTTCTAGTTTAATGTGGATCGTTTTGCCAATGGTTATCGTCTGTCTCATCTTAAGTTTTAAAAGTGGAAGAAGTGTTTTGATGCCTAACATCGTCTTCTTCTTTGTATCAGCATATGTTGTCATCTATCTATCTGTACTTCTTTTTCTTGTGTATTAGTCCAAATTTTTTACAATTTTGAAACACTCTCTGGCAATGTCAAGAACTTGGATTTCATGCCTTGTTCGTTGTGCAAATTGGATTTGTCTACTATCCAATCTCCATAGCTTTTACACCCATGTCTCTATATTGTGCGTCTTTCAATTTGCAGCAAGAGAAGATCCTTAAGGGTGTGACAGAGCTTAGGCAAAGACAGACCGTTTCTTTCCTAAACGCCGTCAAGAATGGAGTCAGCAAGAAGTTGAACGAAAAAGAGATCGAACTGGCGACCATGAATCGCAAGAATGAGGAACTAATGGAGAGAATCGAGCAGGTCACCACAAAAGTTCAGTACTGGCATAACAAAGCAAAGTACAACGAGTCCGTAATCAATTTCTTGAGGAACAATCTACAACAGGTCATGGCACAAGGCGCTGCTAAAGAAGGCTGCGGGGATAGCGAGCTGGACGACGCAGCCTCTTGCACCAATGCAAACCATCTCGGTCTTGTCGACGTTCCTGGAAGCTCGGTCTTCGCGAAGAAGAAGATACATTGCAGGGCTTGTAAGGCTAAAGAAGTCTCGGTCTTGTTGTTACCTTGTAGACACCTTTGTCTGTGTAAAGACTGTGAAGGGTTTATTGATATTTGCCCTGTTTGCAATGTACTGAAGACTGCAAGTGTTCAAGTGTACATGTCTTGACAATTGTATATTTCAAAGACACACTTGAATTCATGAATTTATATAAGTTATGTTGTTATGGATGATATTTTGTAGCATTCAAATGGTTCTCTGAGGACATATCATTGTCCATACTTTGGTTTCAATGGGAAGTGATGAATGTTTTCATTTCAATATCTATTTATAGCTTTGAAATAAGAATGTTATTATATTCATAGGATATTAGGAAAAATCAGGCATATATCTTCCTAGGCAATTTAAAAGTTCCCACTTAGGACAGAAATTTGGGAGTGAAGAGAAGGCAAGCACGTAACAATTGCTTTTTGTTGGTAGCAAAAAAATAAAAATAAAAAAATTGCTTCGTGATGTTGATGTTTGATAATTATGAGAGGAATGAGACTGATGATCATCGTTTTGTCCATTTTGTTTTTTTCATTAAATCCGATAGGTTCTTAACTATCTGTTATTAAAAAAAAAAAAAAACACCTTAAATAGGGTTTGGTGGAATTTAAGCATGAGCCATGCTATTTGCTACCCAATTAAATTGCACTACCATATTGTAAAATTAAAATATGACTCGACAAACTTTAGATCAAAATTTTGGTACCTACCCAATTTCACCCAACTGAGCTTATCTGACCCTAATACATATGTCACAATAATCAAATAGTTAAAACACTAATTAGGTGGTTTTGATTCATTGCCTTTTGCTGAAAGTGGCTTTCCCATATATACCAAGATTCAAGCCAAATCCAAAATCCAAGTCCAACTTGAGTTCCTTCAGCCTCCAACACCAAACCAAAATGTCAATTATTGTACCCCACCTGGCTCAATCTTTATTCACCCAAAATCTAATAATGTCTACCTGAAAAACATATTTATAAAAATGTGACTCACTTTACCTACCAAGTATTATTCTAATTTCTAAGTGGTCCTTCCCCAATTTATTCTCATCTTATTAAGGATTAAAATCACCAAATTCCCATTAAACGTTGCATTTTTTTTTTTTTTAAGTTTAACAATCAAACTTCCAAAACCCTCTTTGTGGTCCATAAACTCTTACTCGAGCTTGATTGCTCCAAACAAACACTATGGAAAACTCTTTTTTTTTTTTTTGGAAAATCATATCACTTGACGGTTCATGTGTTTCTTGAAAAGACAAATATATATATACATTGAAGCAACAGTCCCATAAAAAAATGCAAAAAAAAAAAAAAACATATAATATTTATGTAATATTGAGAAACTTGATTTTTCCGAAACAAAAACTTTGAAAATAGTGAAAAATTAAGACGCTTTCGTAATCTCCAATAACATATATAAATCATAAACACGATTCAAAAGAATGTTTACAATTATACATTTTTAGGTTGAATTCCTAAAAAAAAGAAAGAAAAATAAAAATTAATTTGAATCTTGACCCACACTTTTAGTGAATTACTCTGCACATAATAATAATAATAATATATTACATAACAAAATAAAATACGGCCTTTTTACAAAATGATGTGAAACTGCGTGTAGTGATAAAATAGTAATTGAATAAAATACTATAAATGAAAATTTTAGTGAATAATTATTTTTAACGATTTTCTTAAAAAAAATTATTAAAAAAAATAACTATCATGATAAATTTTATAAAAAAAGCCAGTCAATATATATAGAAAAATTATTACATAATAAAATTTTATTAAAAATTTTATAACATAACAATAAAACTTTAACAATAAATCTTCTTTAATTCTTAAACACGTTGGCCATAATTTTTATTTGACATATTTCTACAAACTTCCCCTTGCAGTAAAAGGCGAGAATATCCGATAACCCAACGTTACAGATTCCATTTTCTTTTTCCATTTATTATATTAATATAATACTGATAATAATTAGTTAATTAAATTAATTAATTGACAGATTTTCCATTTTGGAGCCATCGCTACTCTCACTCGCTTCTTTTTACCTACTGTTTCAGTCTCTCTCTCTCTCTCTCTTACCAACCAAAAAACCTGCCTCGCTCTTCTCTCTTCTCGACGGACTCTCCGAGGCCGTCTCTTTCTCTCTCCCCTCAAATACCAAACCCTAACCCTAGCCTAGCCAGACCTCCCAATTCTCAGATCTCTCTCGTCCCTGCCAATCACAGCGATGCAGAGCTCGGCCTTCGCTCTCTCCTCCCCCTCCTCGCTCTCCCTCGCCAAGCCGTCTCGCCGGGCCTCGCTCCGGCCGCCGCGCGCCGGCCTCGGCTCGGTTCGGTTCTCCGCCAGCGCCTCTTCTTCTCCGGCGCCTCGTGATCTCGGCAATGTGGCTCTGCCTCGCCGATCCTGGTCGCTCTCGTCCTCGTCCTCGTCCTCGTCGTTCAAGCTCAGGCCGTGGATTTCCGCCGGCGCCGGAGAGAGCGAGGCGAGTCGGTTCGAGGTTAGGGCGACCTCTGTGCCGGAGAGCGCCGGCGAGGCCGCGGAGTCCGGCGGCTTGAACAAGACGCTCGTGCTCGGTTTGCTGTTCGGTCTCTGGTACTTCTTCAACATCTATTTCAATATATATAACAAACAGGTACGATTTTTGTGTGCTTTGTGCGTTGTTGTGGATTGTTATGGATTCGATGTGTTTTTTGGTTTGGTTTTGCATGAATTGGTTTGGTGTTTGAGTTTCGGTGATCTTGTGAAATTGAATTCAGAGAAAAATGGCTATGGAAATTTTGAGATCGGATAGAAGAATATTCAATAACTGTTTAACCCAAAGGTCTTTGTTGAAAATGTTTGAAATGCAATTTTTTTTTTCGCTTTCTTTTTCCTTTTTTCTTTTTAAATATGAATAAGTCTAAAAAGAACAGAGCTTTAGCTATCAAACGTTGTCGTTTCTAATACCAGAAAGGTAGGCATGAGCACCTTGATTTCTATATGTTTAAAGCCGTTTACTAAACTTGTAGTGATTGATGTCATAAATTTCTGAACTTGAAGATCGAGAAAGAGAAGGGAATATTACGTATTGAATGTAGTTTTGTGTGGCTGAAATGTGTATTTTTCAATGCTTTAAATAGCAAATAATTGGAGACGTTATGCATATCGTCACTGGATTTATATTTTTGTCAAGAGCTTGGTGTCCACTGAATCGAGAAGGTCGACTTTTGAAGTTGCTAAGCTAGAGAAAGAGAAGATACATATCACACATACTTCTTGTTGCAGGTCTTGAAGGTTTTCCCGTACCCAGTCACTATCACCCTGGCTCAATTTGCTGTTGGGACTGTGCTCGTTCTATCAATGTGGGGTTTAAATCTCTATAAGAGACCAAAAATCAGTGGTGCACAGGTACTTGTAATGTTTATAGGGTTGTATTTGATTGTTGGGAAGTTGATTTCCTTAATGTGACACTCAAAAAGTGAGCACCTTTTTACCAGCTTGCAGCAATTTTACCACTGGCGGTGGTTCACACATTGGGAAATCTTTTTACTAATATGAGTCTTGGTAAAGTGGCTGTATCGTTTACTCACACAATCAAAGCCATGGAACCGTTCTTTTCGGTTGTTCTCTCTGCTATGTTTCTCGGGGAGGTGAGTTTATATTTACGCTCTTTGTGTTTGATCATCTAGTTGCATCTTCTTAAGTGTTGGGTTGAGATGATATTATGTAACTACAGCACTTTAAAACTAGGTCATACAGCAAAATTATAAAAAAAAGGGTCTTTAACACTGTAAATTAGTTTCATTTTGTAATCAACTTTAAGTTTCATAGTATAATATTTTTTGGCCTACATGCAATAGCATTCACCAGTTGTGTATGATATGGTGTTTCCAAGTTTCATGCCCAAATTATTGGCAACCGTTTTTAATATATTTCTCTGCTTCAGATGCCTACTCTTTGGGTGGTTTCTTCATTGGTACCAATTGTTGGAGGAGTGGCATTGGCATCGGTCACTGAGGCCTCATTTAATTGGTAAGGAATCATACTTTGTGTTCTTGTTATTTTACACAGAGAGGATAATAAACAAGCTACAGCACTTGGCTTTGATTGCTTGACTTGTTTATTGTGAATTCTAATGTGAGTCTTTGTTCTCTTACAATAACTTTTGGAAATAGGGCTGGATTTTGGAGCGCAATGGCTTCCAATGTGACAAACCAATCTCGTAATGTACTCAGCAAGAAACTTATGGTTAAGAAAGATGTGAGTTAGATTCTCCAGTCTCCTAATCTAACATATTAAATGATAGTTTCCTTTACTATCCCGATTCTATTTTTTGAATTGTGCCTCAAACCAGTGCTTTGTGTTCACCAGGAATCAATGGACAACATTACGCTCTTCTCTATAATCACTGTTATGTCCTTTTTTCTGTTAGCCCCTGTGACTCTATTTATGGAAGGTGTCAAATTTACCCCAGCGTACCTGCAATCTGCTGTGAGTACTTAGCTGCATTAATTAGATCTAATGGTTCTAAAAAGTTGCATTTGCTTTTCATTATATGTCTAGAATTAGCTTTTCTCATACTTTTTGCCTGTTTTCAATTGCAGGGATTAAATGTCAATCAATTGTACACAAGATCACTTATTGCTGCTCTCTGCTTCCATGCTTATCAGCAGGTAAGGCTTTTGTGATTGTGTCCTTCTTTATCTTCTCTACAGAAGAAAATGCACTATTGTTTCTTTAAGCATGCAAAATGGGTAGCTCTACCATTAGACGGAAGTATATTTCTCTCTCAATACATAATATTAAACTTTTTTTTTTCTTTTGGTAATTTTTTACCATGAGCTCTGCGTTTAAGCATTGATAGGTTTAATTCTTGAACTGTCTTGCTATTGAGCTTACTTGAGTGTTATGGTGTTCAAGTCCATCAATGAATCATCACAAGCTCATGGTGTTTTCATCTTGATTATATCATATATCATGAAGTTTATTTTGTGCCACACTATGAGCCTCACTTATACTTAATGGCTTGGATCATGCAGGTTTCTTACATGATATTGCAAAGGGTATCGCCTGTTACTCACTCGGTGGGTAACTGCGTTAAGCGTGTGGTGGTCATCGTGAGCTCCGTTGTTTTCTTCCAAACGCCCGTCTCACTCATCAACTCCCTTGGTAAATTACCACTTTTACGTATTTGATTTTCTATGATGATACATTGGTCTTTAGACGTTTTGTCGACACTTGTAGAATCAATCTCTTAAGTTTTACCAACTTTGATCACATCGCAGGCACTGGAGTGGCACTTGCTGGAGTTTTCCTATACTCAAGGGTGAAGCGCATCAAGCCAAAGGCAAAGACGGCTTAAGTCGTGGAAGAATTTTTGTTGTTTAAACGGGTTGATAAGACGTTCGGTAAAATTATTTTGTAGATCAGGCAGGGAACTGAGCTTTTTTTTTTTTTTTTGGTTTTCCTTTTTGTTCTTGTTGTTCTTAAGCTTATCTCGGGATATGTTTTATTCTTTTGAACGACTGTTAAGAAGAATGGCGGAAAGAATTGTGCCATTCCTTTCTGGATTACTTGAAAAATCGACTCTCTGTTTCATCTTTCGAGTGATTCGTGCAGTCAACTTTGAAAACGATGGTCTGCTCGTTCTCGGTAAAGATAAATTAACCTCGGAGGTTTACGTGTGTGGGATTTACTTATTCGAGTGCTTACTTGGGCTTAAATTGAATCATTCAAGTTTCACTTACCAATATTAATTGTTAAGTGAAAACTTTTTTGTTTTGGGGCCTTCCAAAGTTAATTATAATTGAATTAAACAAGAGCATCAATTAGGGAACAAAAGAATAAAGATAAAATCAATAAATTGGCAAAATATTAAATTTCCGTTTAAACAATGTACAATTGTACATCACCTCACTTAAACAATTGTCTATGAAAAAAATTCAAACTAGTTCTATTTCTGGTCTAACAACACTATTATCAGCAGCTGAAGCTAGTTCTATTTCTGGTCTAACAACACTATTATCAACAGCCGAAGCAACCGGCTCTTTCATAATTTTCGGCACAACAAGCATCTTCGCAATCCAACGACGACATACGGGACACGTTCTGCGGTGTACAGTCCACTCCGCAATGCAAGGCGAATGAAACATGTGGTCACAGAACCTCAACATCGTGACCTCGTCCTGTTTACCTAATTTGTCAAGACAAATCACACAAAGGGCACGTGCTTGCTCCTGGCTAAGCACGATATCGGCGCTTTCATCTGTTCTTGGAGCGGGCAATCGCATGTTTACCTTTCGAACGTTTATTTGTAGACCGTTTCTTGGTGGAATGCTTATTGGTTGATTATCTATCCGTAAATTGAAGCGTCTCTCATAGCAATAACTCATTATTCTTAAGATACATAATAAGAGAATTTGAAAGACCACGAACACACAAATTAGGCCTACTGCTATACGATTATCAAGGCTCAAATCCATAACAACGGGATGAAAGGAATTTAACAAAGCGAAAAAGAAAAAAGAACACAACAAACTCTTGGTATTGCGAATATTTGATAGTTATATGATTTACGGAGAGAGAGCTATTTATAAAGTAAAGAAATAGAACAAAGCCGTAGCAAGCAATGAAAAGACTTTGTATCATACTTTGATTACAAGTTCTATCACGTTTAGGTCTCTCTCTCTTTTTTCTTTTTTTTAAATAATTTTCTCCATATATATAAACCCCCTATGATTATCCTATTATATTTATGTTTCTTTTTTTCTAATTGTTCTTAAAATTCTACTAATTTTCAGGTTTGTTTGTTTGTTTTTTATTTTGAATTAGGATTATCGACAAAATTTGGATTGCATTAATACTTATCCGCTTTGATTTGAATTTTGTTTTTTAGAAAAAAGAAAAAGAAAAGAACTTAACTTTATCTACCGAAACAAGCATATTTTGTGTTCTATATCTTTTGGTAAAAAAGTAATTTAAGTTATTAACTGACTTTATAAAACTTTTTTTACTTGGGTGATCACTACTTGATCATCTCCTTCCAATGACAAACTATTAGTATTAACACCCTTGAGTTTTCTTTTCCTGCCTTTAAAATAAATAATATTAGAATGGCCACGTTAAATTTTAATTAAATGAAAAGGAAAAGATTTAATTTCATTCACATACGTAGTCAATATTCTATTAAGTAATCTTCCCGTTTGTTTCTATTCCCCTCCTCAGCTTATGTTACCGTCTCATTATTATTATTATTATTTTTTTTTTTGAGGATTTTGATGAAAGTCTTTTTTACACATTAATAATTTATGCTATTATATTTTTAAGGGTGAAGTAGGCAAATACCCAGAATTTATATAACAATAAAAATAAATACCCAAACGTTTGAAGTAATTGAGTTTCTAGTCAATTTGTGAATTACTTGCATATGCTTTTGGTAACTAAGTAAATTACCATAACTTATCACTGTGTAAGTAATTGAATCATTTGGATAGTTTGTTACATTTTTCAAAAGATTGGGTAATAACTTACATTAAGTTTTAAAAATTAGGCATTTATTATAATTTCTCTATTTTTAGTTTGTACTCTTATTTTTATATTACAAAAATAGAGTAGAAATCAAAAGAGTACGGTATAAATTATTAATTATACGATCGATCGAAATAGAGATTTACTTATTTCTAGAAGAAAAGAGAAGAAGTATAAGTAGCTGATTAGGACTAGGAAAGGTTTAATTACGTGTATCCTCATTGGTGGGTTTGTGTCATATTTGGATTTAGCTTTCCTTTATATCTCTTTTTCAGGGAACTTTCTTTTATTTAGGCATTCTGGTTTCCTGTTATTTTAGAGTTCTTTTTTTCTTTTAATCTTCTCAATGGAAAATCTGATATATTGTCGGTCCGTATCTTCAAGACCAGGCGTTTTGACATACTCTACGAAAAAAAAAAGAGTCAGATATACAATCGTTAGGCTAGCGATTTAAGATCACAAATTTTTTATGGAAGTATTATATTTTGTTTAAAGACTTATTAAATTGCTTGACAAAATCTACTTCAAAAAACTTGAGCAGTATTTTGTTAGAGTACGTAAAAAGCACTTTTTTCAAATTTTCAATTCACATTTTATCTCTTAATCTCAATTCAAACAGTGTAACCAAACTCCTAATAAACTATAATCTAATATAAGATTTTGACTTTGTTAACTCAAATTAAAATTTAAACTAAATTTTAGATCATTTTGATTTGAGTTGAAAAGTCAAAATTTTATATTTAGCCTGTAAATTTAAATTGTTGTTTAGTCAATGTTTTAATTGAAATTAATATATATATATATATTACTTTAGTATGAAGTATTTGAAAAAATTTCTATTATAATAAGAGTATTTAAATGTGAATTTAAAGGAAGCAAAAGAAACATGCATTTAATTGTAGTAAATGACTTGAGTTAAAAAAAAAATTATCTAAAATTCATACCAAAAACACCACTTTAATATTTTTGGTAAATAATATAAAGTAAATGAGATATATCGTTTTGATATAAACTAGAAAAGTCAAATTCTTAGGCTTAGATTGTAGTTTAAATTAATATTTGAATAAGAATTTAGTTTCACAGTTTAAAATGAGATTTGAGAGAGAGAAAATTTGTATTGAAAATTAAAAAAAGAGAAATTATAGTGAATCTTCAATTTTTAACACCCAAACCCAATTTAAATTAATACTCAATCTTTTGAAAAATATAACCAATTACCCAAGTGATTTAATTACTTACACAGAGATAGTTGGTGGTAGTTAACTTAGTTACTAAAAATATGTGCAAGTAATTAAAGAATTGACTAGTTCCTCAATTAAATCCTTACTTCAAAAAGGATATAATGATATAAAAACTAAAAAGTTGTGAGATAAATTACTTAATCATAGATATTTGATACGCTATTAAAACCTTCAAAAACGTTTATTTCCAAAAATTTCTATTAAAATAAAAAAGAAAATCAAGAACTTTGTCTTGCGCCTTCTAAAGAGAAATAAAAATGAAAAGATCCTAAAGACTGTTGTGTCACGACCAGCTATTAGATGAATTGTAAAACACCATCAGTGCACACAAAATATATGTTTTGAGCTTAGATCGTTTTGTAAGCAATTTTAATAATAAAAAATTGATTAAATCATCATTGTTACAGTATCAAATTTTCTTTTCAAGATTACCAAAATTTTAACATAATACTCCTTTTAGAGTGCCTTATTACTCTTGTTACAGTAAAAATGTAACATTTTCAATTTTTAATGCAATTTTTGTTCGAAACAATCAGAATTCAAATTATACTTCCAAACTCATATCCAAACATCGATTTAAATTACAAATTTTTTTTAAATAATAACTAAAATAAAAATGATCTAAATTTATGCTTCTTAGGCTTACAAAACGCATATAGCTGCTTTATATTCTTTTATAATCTAAAAATAATCTCCAAAAGCAATGCCAAACTAGCCCCAAGTCTCTTTCAAGAGCTTTACTTAGAAGATCCGCTAGGTTCTTGTTTAACCTAATAACACCGTTGGTTATTAATTGTTTCACATATTCATATCTCAAGTTAATATGTCTAGACTTTCTATTATAAACTTTATTATATTCTCTAGACAATGTAGCTTCACTATTAATGTAGTGCAAAGAAATTGATGACATCCGTTTTGACCACAATTTTATATGTTATAGTAGATCTCTTAGGCATTCTGCTGCTCTACCTACTGACTGCATTGTCGAATGAGATATATATATATATATATGTCTATGTCTTAGATGCTCATGATATTCCTCTCTTGGTTATAATAAATATCCTTCCAGAAGCAGATTAATTGTCACTCTATCACTTCATGTAACCCTATTGACATCCGAGTAACTCTCTAGTGAAAATCATATTAAAAGACAAACTAATTATTTGTTTGGTGCCCTTATTTCACTCATTTCATTCCATTCTATTTTATTTTTTTCAACTTTTTTAAATCTCTATAAAATTCTTCTCATTCCATTCTATTTTTTTTCAACTATTTTTTCAACTTTCTTAATCCCTATACAATATCCTTAAATTTCAACTATTTATATCACCTCAAAATTAACAAAGTCAAACCATTTTATAATCATTTCAAATCATTTTCCAAATCATTCTTCAACTCATTTTTTCCATTCCAATGAATGAAATAAAATGAGTGAAATGAGGGCACCAAACAAGGGATAATGGTTCTTTTAAGATAACCAAATATCCTTTCAGTTGCATTATTGTGCTCCTCATTAGCATTGCATGAAAATCTAGACAATTTCCAAACAACAAAAACAATATCTTGTTGATCGATATGATGCATAACATACAGCGAACTTTGGATTGCACTTTAATATACTTTAAATTGTAAAAGAAGAAGAAAATATATACTTAACCCTACAATCAATCAAAAATGAAAATTATTGTTTTATCTTGTTTGTTTCAACCATTCAAAAAAATATTTAAATGGTTTTCACTTTAAGAAAAAAGTCAAAATAGGCAATTATTTGAATGTCAATTCCAATGGTTTGTTAAAGTGATTATAACTATTTAAAAAAGAAACATTTTTAGTGGTTTTGTGGATGTTTCCATTTAAATGATTTGGATGTTTTCATTTAATTAGTTTGGCCATGTAGCAATCCATTTGAATGATTATTTTTTGAAGTGAAATATGACCATTTGTGATCAAAATGACTTCTCAATTCTCAAATCATTTAAATGGTGGAATCAAATAAGGTGTAACTAATACAATAATTGGGTTTTAGTCTATTATGTCCTTAAATTTTTGTATGTGTGACAATTTGTAACTAAACCGACATTATAGGCATAGTTTGTCCATGATTTTTTGTTTTTGTTTTTTTTGTTTTTTTGTTCCCGAAATAATATTGTAAGTTTTTGTCTATATACACACAAGCAAAATCCTTTTCATGGCAAATCATTAGCAAATAGTTCACTTCACCGCAACAAGAATTATCTGATAAGTGATAACTGCGCTCCTAATTCTTAGTTTTAATTATTTTTATTTTCACGTCCATCAATATTATTACTGTTCTCTTGGCAGCTTGATTATTGCACGAGCAAGTTCATATATTTTTTAATTTTATTTTGGCGAATAATTGGATACTTGACATAATAAAAAAGGCAAAAAAACAAGAATTAATGATGTGTTTTTATATTTTATCGTCTCAAAAGCTATGCATTACTCGGAATCTCATCAACATACGGCAATGAAATTTTTTTCATTCATGAAACTCTCAACGTTTTCCCTTCTCCTTCCTAGTATGATCATAAATGCAATTACAAGTATATATATCAAAGTTTCATATCTGTAATGGATTACAATATATAAGCACGATTTATATTATTTATTTAGGTCACATACATAACAATCATTGATGGTCACAAAACCTTGCACATAATAATAAAATTTGAACAATTAATATTTCCATCTAATAACTTGTTAATTATGTACATATCAAATCACGCTAGATAGTTGAACTAGCGCAGAGCTTGCAACATTACCATTATATATTGTGAGAAGTACTCTCTAATAAATTATTTTTTAATTTTTGATACGACAACTCTATCGACGACTTGACGACAAAGAGGGCATGATCGGCTCTCCCGAGTCCACTCCACGATGCAAGGAAAGTGAAACATGTGCTCGCAGTGTCTCAACACGACGATCTCGCGCTTTTTAGTCACGAATCCCTCGAGACAAATCGAGCAGTGGTCCCGCGCTTGCTCTTCGCTAATCTTGACGCGCTTTTTGTTCTTGTGAACAGGCAACTCGAGGGCTTTCTCTTCATCATTCGACGTAGCGAGCCTTCGCGACACAAATATAGAATATATTTGCATAAGTAAAAAGACTATCATAAGAAGGAGAAACACTATAAGAAAGATCATAACCAAAAGAATATTAAGAGTGTAAGTATTAGCCATAGCACTGTGAATGGAGTTTGGAAAAGAAAGATTAAATATTGGTTTGGTATTTGTGATCAGGGCTTGATAGTTACTATATTTCTAGAGAGCCACTTATAAAGTAAGGATATATAAAGGAAGTACGTAACTAGCTAGGGCTTAAATTAAAGATTTGCTTCTATAATATGTGGAATATGGTTTTGTGTTTAATTATTAATCTCATCGTGTTTAGGGTTTTCTTTCTTTTTTTCCCCTATTTTCCGATTATTCTTTTTTTTTTTCCAGCAACGTTTTGGATTTTGTTTTATTTTAATTTTCTGAAAGTGAATTTGAAAAAGAAAAATTGATAATACATAGTCGCTCCACAGGTTCTCAGAACTAGTTATTTTATCTTTATCTTCTATTCACGTGTATATAGATTTGAAATAAGGAAAGATATATATGTACAAATATTTGTTGTCTTATTAGTAATTATTCAATATAAAACCTGTTAAAAGGATTAATTGTTATTTTAAGAATATAACATTGGCACGATTTTGTATTATACTTATAATTATCTGATAATTTCTTTCCTTTAGATGTAACTATCTTCTCTCTCTCTCTCTCTCTCTCTCTCTCTCTCTCTCTCTCTCTCTCTCTCTGAAAGAAAAAAAAAACTAGTAATTAGAAAATTAAGCTTTGATGAAGTGATCATGAGAATATTCTTTGATCTCTCATCTGTCTTTCTTTTAGGTAATCAAAATATAAAAAGGAAAAAAAAAAACATATTGTTCAAGCAACACATAACATTCAACTAATAACTCGATTCACTTGAGAGATCATCTCCACCAAATCCAACTCTTTCTTCATCATCACCACTTGATCATCATCATCATAATTCTCCCCCAACACCACTGCACCAATATCACACTGATCCTCTGCTGGAAGGTCCACCATAAGCAATTCTGCTTTCTCATGATCATCATCAGCACAAATTGTAGCAGTAGGAACAACAACATCATCAAAAATAGAGTCAATAGTACCACAAGTACCCTCTTGGAAGATCATGTCCTTGCCAAAACAAAAATCCGGGTCATCGCCAAAAACATGATCATCAATATAGTCTTGATCAGCCAAGCTATCATCAGCTGCGCGATTCTGAGTCCGATTATCACCGCGATTTTCGATTGGTGGATCCTCCGTTATGTTGTTGTTGTTGATGACATTAGTATTAATGACCAATTGAGATGATATTAATGGTGCTTTTCTAGTGTAGTATTGCCTTGTGCTTTTGGCTGAGGAGTCCAAGTTGAGGCTCTTGATGTAGTCTTGGAGGAGAGAGGCTCTAGGGCATTTCGCCGAGCGGGGTTTTCGCTTCGAGTACTGTCTTCTCTTCGTCGCGTTCCAGTGGTTTTTGATGGAGTTTTCGGTCCTTCCCGGCAATCGCTTCGCAATCTCTGCCCATTTGTTTCCTATCTCCACATGGGCTTCAATCAACACCTTGTCTTCCTCTTCACTCCATGTATCCTTCTGCGAAGCACAATTATAATTATATATATATATATATATATATATTTCTAGATATCTATATATACATTATACATATATATATATATGTGTAAAACATGTTATTAAACTTATTAGAACTAATTAAGGAGTTCTAAGAACAAGTTACATATTTACGTGCCTTCAGTACTAATATTAACATGTAATTGGAACGACAAAATTATACAGTTGGGGCCTCCTATACAATTGAGACTTTTTTCTTTTTGGAATAACTAATATATATTAACATGTTCCAAACAGCAAAATTAATAATAACTTGGTCCTCCTATATATTTGGAACATTATTTTTTTAACAAAAGAAAAAAAAAACTAATTAGAAATTATGTCTATATGACAATCGGAATATATCAAGTAAAATTAGTGCAATTCACTGAAAGAGAAGACAGAATATAAATATATAAATTACCTTGATATCAGGCCTAAGATGGTTATGCCATCTCTCTCTACACTGCTTTCCAATCCTCCCAGGCAACATTTGAGCAATGTGGGACCATTTCCTCAATCCATACTGACCAACCAGTTGAATCAGAAGCCTTTTTCACATATACATGGACAAATATGCACAATAGTTAGAGATATAATCAGACAAAAATAATCACAAAAATTGGTTATATAGTCTATAAACTAAAGAAAAGATATATGTAAAATGTGTATATGATCAAACTACTAAATCCATTATATTACCTATCTTCTTCTCCTTTCCACTGTCCCTTGACTGAATTGGTTTTGATATTTTGGCCTTTGAATGTCTTTTTCTTGGTCAAAGAAGTCCTAGTTATAGTGCTCTTGTTCATGGCCACAACTTTTTTGTAATATCCACTCTCTGCAGTTATGCATGAAATTGATTGATCTTGATTAGGAGCCACAAAGCTCATAGGTTTTTCTATGATATCTTGGCCGTTCAAAGGCAAACAACTCCAATCAGAACCACTACTATTGATGATCATATCATCAATATTGTGGTTTCTACTTGGGAGATTCAAGCAATTATAATCTCCACTTGTTTGGAAGTTGTTTGTGAGTGATTGGCCACTAAACCCGAGGTTATTCGGGGAATTACCCGCATGTGTGTAGGGTTCGAAGGGGTTGAACGACGCTGTTTGGGACAAAAAATTAGGGTTTGATGAAGACCCGTTATGAGCAAGGAAGTGATTGAAATCATGATCAAGGGGGTGAAAATCTTGAAGGTAATTGGTCTTTGGTGATGGAGTTTGATCAATGGGAATAATTAGGTCACATCTCTTGGAGGGTTTTTCATAGTTCTCACACAAAAGTGGTGGACATTTGTAAGATTTGTTTTCTCTAATGAACTCAGCCTCAAACTCCATGAGAGAGTGTAGAGAGCAAACGAGAGAATGAAGGACAATAAACTAAGGTCTTTTTGGAGCTTAAATCACCTTTATTTCTTGCTTAATAAATAAGCTGTGAAGTAAATTTTTATTTTATTTTATATTTATTTTGGGTAGAGAGATTGATCATGGCCATCAATAGTGAATCATCTAATGGTCAAGATTGCTTGAAATATATAGTAAAGACTCTTGGACTAACAAAAAACGAATTCTTTTTTGACCCCTCCTTTGTTTCCTACCGGTTTTGCTAATGAATTGCTTTAGTGCATCTGCAATTAAAATGATCATTAATGTCTAAGAAATGAAAAATGACGTTATGTTGATTTTCTTTTAACTTTGGTCAAAGAAGTTAATTTTTTTTCCTTTAGAGTATTTTGCAAATTAAATTGATTTTTGAAGCTCTTGAAAACTAGCTTATAAATATCATATAGAATTGATGATGTCTTCATTACCACTAACGTCAATTTTAGTTACTCAGTCGTTAAGAATATAATTAATGAGACATTTCTTTTATTCTTTTCCTGCAAGGGAGACATTTCTTTTATTTGATAAACAATTACTGGTACATTTTGTTATCCCAACTAGTTACATGTCATAGTAACGTCAAGAACTAGAACTGTAATTTATTATAGGTAAAATTTTTAAATAATGCTCGAGTTACAACGAAATTCTAGTTTCTTCCTTCTATTTTTCATGATTCAAAATATATTCCTCAGTTGTTCAAATTAACTCAAAAGTATTCTTAGAATTAATTTTCCTCAACATTTATAGTTTTCTACATTTTTAATTTTTAAATAGCACAAAAGAATTTTTTTTAAATAAAATTCCCTACCTTTAAAACCCTAATGCCCTCTTCCTTCTTCATCATCTCTCCTTGCGCAATAAAACTTTAGATCGCCTATAGTGTAGCGTGATCCCCAAACCCTCGTCATGGCCATCACTCCCTTGCAAGACTTCAGAGTTCTGACATAGTCGTTGAAGCTCTTCACCATTGACTCCAATAGAAACCTATCCGTTTTGGGGATCAAATTCTCCTCTAATCACTTCTCATAATCTCTAGATACTCCATGGCACAGTGCAATGCCGCCACATTCACCGCTGTGAGGTCGATCTTCACGTCGTAGCTTAGCAGTTTCCTCAAATGCTTCTGATCCGCCTGAAAACTTTGGTAACACAACATGGCACTCCACCTCCCCAATCTTATCTCTGTCAAAGCATCTAGGGTTTTGGGTTTCACGTGCTATAGCTAGGGTTTATCTCTTGCTCTATTATCAAGTTCAAGAGCTTTCACAACATCAATGGAGATCAAGAGAGAGCATGCAAGAGAGAGTTCCACAAGTTAATTCATAGTGTTGGTGCAAAATTTCGTCATAAACTTCACGTGGAAGCACGTGACTGTGCATCTTTGTCTAAGGTGAACATTGAGCCATGTGAACTTGAGTACTTGGATGGCAAGGTTGAAACTAAAGTAGCCTTTGGGAGGTATCGGAGGGAATCTCGAATGTTGGTTCTCTAGTTTGCATACTTTGTGGTTGTGAGTGTACTCCACAGGTTGAGAATGGTGTCCAAAATTGTAATAGCCCACCGTACCTCCACTCGTTATAATATTGTTACCATTTGGGAAGTGAGAGTAGTTCCTTATAAATCACCCCCCCTCCTCCTTTGAGGTCCAACATCCTCGTCAGGCACACTTCCGGCTTGATCAAGGCTCTGATACCATATGTAACAGCCCACACCTCCACTCAGTATGATATTGTCTGTTTTGGGCCTAAGCCCTCACGATTTTACTCTTGGATTTTACCCAAAATGCCTCGTACCATTGGAAATTGAGTACATTTAATGGTATTTTATTAGGATCCCTTGTCACCCAGAGGCTAGAGCCCAAAAAGTTAAAAATAATAAGACTTATAATTTAGTACATCAGTTGTATTTGTTAGTCAAAATAATGATTTGAAAAGACAAAATAACATAAAGGTAAATTATTATAACAATATATATTAAATGTGTTCTAATGTCGTTATAATTACTTTTGATTCTATTGTTTTTGATTTATTAAGGACTAGTACATCGACTGAACTGAATAAACACCATAATACTAAAGGAACAAATAAGGAAGCAACACTTTTAGCTACCCGGTTCATTTGAGAAAGAAAACTTCGTTTTAGACGAAAATCAATCCCTTTTATTTGTGCCACAAGGCACTTATTATATAATAATTGGATAGATAGATACAGAAAGAAAATACTATATATGTCCCCTCTGTTTATACTAAATTCCACATTTAAGAAAATACTATATATGTCCCCTCTGTTTATACTAAATTCCACATTTATACCATCAATTTGTGAAAATACTAAAAATACCTCTTCGTGTTTTTCAAAGATACCAAAATTATACCTTATCCTTACTAATAATTGAACCAAAAATTCAAAACTAGCAAAGAATAGTTTACATGGCATCAAGTTATTTTGGGTATTGTAAACATAAGCACATTTTTTAATATATATGTCAATAAGTATATGGTATAATTTTGATATATGTAAATAAATACACGGCATACCTTTGGTATTTCCACATAAGGTATAAACACGGAATTTTACATAATTAAGGGTATATATATATATATATATATATATATATATATTTAATTCGAAGAAAAAAAACATTGCAGAAAAGGGAAAAAATCTATGAACATTAATTAAGCTCACATTCATACATGAATTTTAACTTGAGAAGCAATGTGCTGGGAATTAGAATCACAATTGACACAATAGAAAGCCCTTTCAATTGTGCATGAACACCAAGTATAACAAATACACTCGTGGAGAGGGGGGGGAAAAAAAAAGCCAAGAAATTTGGCCTGATTTGTTAAAAAGGCGATGCGAGAGGTTGCAAACATTATAAGCATCTTTCTAGGAAAGCTCTCTCTGGGTTTTTCCCATCGATCTTCGAGTGGTGAGGGAAATCGAACGGCATGTCCTCAGCAGAAAGCCAGGCTTCCTTGAAAACTCGCTCGACTTCTTTGTGAACCACAACATTGCCGTCCGGTGTCAAGTGCAAACCGTCACTATAGCAAAGAGAAGCACATAAGACTCGGAAACTAACAAGCAAAGACAATTTTGAAGTCTAAAAGCAAGGAATATCTATAGAGGAAAATGGAACTTCTACAAGGCTTAAAAGGAGCAACAGAACCTCAGGAATTTCTTTTGCCATCCCTCTGTTTCCTGCATCTTGGACCACAGATCGATGGAGCGGAGATTCATTTCCTTAGCTAGCTCGACGCACTGCTTTGCATAAGTTCCCGTCACTTCGTTTGTCCTTTCTGGCAATTTTCTAGCATCATCACCGTACAAGGATCTGCCATTTGGATCTAATAATGAGTCCTTGCAACTAATAGAAGTGGTAGCATATTTCATAGATTACAACATCACAATAGTCCCGCCTTCAAAAGCACAAGTTTCAAGACCGATCATGTGTTGTTAATGGAAAATTGGACACCATTTAGGTTGGTATGGACTGATTCCTTTGGATATGAATAACCCTATCTTAAACATGGAAAGAACAAGTTTGTGGTAGTCAAAAGAATGTCCGAGCAATTCTACTGAAAGCATCTGGTGATCAAGAAAACACGAATCTTCTTTTTTTGGCCGAGATATAATAATATGAAGTAGAAAGTAAACTGGAAAAAAGTTCTGCACAGAAGCTATATGGATCATGGAACAATTGAATCTTACACATAATATGAGATTGATGATGTAACAGAAAAACTATAACTTTCAGAGTATAAAACATATAGTTATATGTTGTATGAAAAATACAATGGCCATACCTTGCATAGTCGTTACGCCCTTCCTCATCAATAGGAGGAGGAGTAATAAGCACAATCAGCACGGTGGGAGAGCATTCCTGCAATCAGAATTCTCGGACTTGCGTGAGAATCGAAATTTATGAAACTAAAATTAACGTGCCAAAAAAATTACGACAGCTGTGACTCGTGATTGGCCAAATCTGAAATAGTACCCAAGCACAACGATGAGACTATATTTAGCGCCGAATTATCATTCACTATTTCTCAAATCATTAAGTGAGACCAATTCAATCAAACTTAACCAAAAACTAGAGCATCTATTAGACCATCTCCAACCCTGCACCTATCTATCCATTTTGCACTATTTTGGTACAAAATCATTCTCCAATTCAATACTAAATGCTTGCTCTAATTCGGTGCAATGAACAGTATTGCAACAAATTTGGTGCAATACTATTCATTTATTTGGTGCGAAGATTTCACCAACTTTTCTATTCGTTTCATTTTAATTGATATCATTTTTTTATGAAAAAGTTAATTGGTATAAAGTAAAAGAAAATGAATACAAAAAGAAATAGAATAAAGTTTGGAGCAATGGGTTGGAGATGCAAAACGAGCTCGGTGCAAAAGCTGCATCAATGTAGTGCAAAAAACTTGCACTGTTTTGATGTTTTATGTTGTTCATGCTCCTACATTATGAACCCTACAAGCAAAATTCAGCGAGGACTAAAAGGCCATTCAAGAATTAAGGGAACAGAATTTGAACCTTCAAATGGAGGACCATTTTTCTAATATTCTCCTTGTACTCATCGGTTGGAACATGCTGTCGTTCACTCGTTCTACCTAAAATGGCGGCGTCATTGGCCCCGAAGAAAATAGTCACGGCAGCAGGAGGTTTTGTTGAGTTCTAAAAGAGAAGCCATACAATAATAAAAGCTTTGGATTATAAGTACCACCATGACAAGTGAATTAGTTCTTGAAACACAAGAAAATGACACCAATGAGTTATAAATCTATCTATTTTTATCTCTCTCTTTTCTCTTTATACTAATTATAAAAACCTAAATACCTTGAGCAAAAAAGTCATAACTCCTAATTCAATATGTGCATAATGGCATACAACCAATGCATTGCATTCTAGAAATGCCCATTTCATTTCTCTCTCTCTCTCACTCTTTTTTTTTTTTTTTTTTTTTTCCTTTTGCTAAACAAGCATTGATGGATTCAAATGAAAAATTTATAGACACAGATCTATGAAACAAGAAGTATATTTCAGTTCACAAAATCCATCAGTACCAATAAAACAAAAAGAAATCAATTTTAAGTACCAACATGACAAGTAAATTAGTCATCAAAATGAAATGCTTACCACTGAGCAACAAATCTATCCCATTGATCTTTCCTTATACCAACCATCAAAAGCAAAAATAATAATAATAATAAATTAAAAATAATCCTGATTTCATACATAATAAAGAGATACCATACCATCAATGCGTTAAGGAAGGGAAAAAAAAAAAAAAACAGTTCATGATGATGGGATTTGTGTCCAATATAATCAATGATTTCACTAGATGAAAAAAATAAATAAATCAACTTTCACCTCCAAAAACCAATAGAACATATTACTGCATTATAAGGGAAATAAAAGAAAGTAATACAAGTAGACTATGTACATACCAGTGGGAAAATGTGATGCAACAAAAACAAAGCCCATCTTGTGTTGTAACCTCCATATCCACGAACCAAGACATCAGCCTATAATAATAAAAAACAAAAAAACAAAAACCCAACAAAAAAAAAATCAATAAACCAATTTTTAGCTCATCAAACTTTGAAAATCCATACCCAGAAGGGGGAAAAAAAAAAAAAAAAAAAACCTTGCGAGAGTAAGTGTTGGCAAGAGAAGATCCCCAACCGCCAGGTCTGAATGACTGCTCTGTTATTGAGTCCCCAAACAACACGATCTGAGGCCTCATTTCTTTTTTTTCTTTTTTTTTTTTTTTTTTGGTGGCTAAGCAAATATTCTCTGGTTTTTCTTTTGTACAGAACAATTAACTGCGATTTCAGCAAAATAATAATAATAATAATAATTGCGATTGCGGCACGTGAACTCTTTGCTTTCTCGTCGTTTTCGATTGTGCTATGTCGCTTTCTGTTCTTCCGTGTCGTTTTAAGCGGCTCTCATCTTTGTTTTTATTTATTTATTTCCACGAACGAAAATCTTGGGTAAGGTTGATAAGGGACGCTATAGAGTTGTTAAATTTACATTTTCGGTGAACTTCATTTTTTTTAAAAATTAATCTGACGGTCGAATATTATTCATACCGTAGAATATACTTTTCAAAGATTTCGGGTTATTTGGTGAGCAATTCAGATAAATTTAGATAATTTTAATTTGAGTTATTGTTAGGAAATAACAATGGAGAATGAAGAATTTATTGGCTTGAATTACGCATGAAATACTTTCCTTAAACGTTATTTGCATCCTCTCGAATACTTTGTTTCACTAAATACACTCGCAGATACGACAAGCTTCGATCAAATTTGCACAAAAGGCATTACAACACCATAAAAAATCATAACTTTTTGTTACATAACAATTTCAAAGGTTAAAACTTTGTCACTGATGACATTAGGCAATACGTCACCCACTGTGTACGATATATCGCATAACGAGCGATATATTGTGTAGACATGGTGATGTGTCGCTCAACTTTCTAGTTTGATGAGCATTTCAACGATACATTGCTCGGAATGAGCGATATATCGCCCATGGCCTCAACAATACATCACTCAAGCCCGGTAATGTATTGCCTATCATATGGGTGGCGAAAATCACTGCGATAGAGTTCGCAGACGTGGTGCTCTCGAGCCACATGTCCCAAATACCACAAATGCGCCTTTATAGCCTCACTTTTCACACTTCGTCCTGTTGCGAGCGTGTGCTTCGCCTCTGTGTATGTGTGTACCAAATACAGTCTTAGCTTGCACTTATTTACTCAAGCCCATTAAAGGAAGCTTCTAATTATCAAGAGTTCGATCTCTTTATACTTCTTCCATTTGAGACTTTTGCTATAGGCCTTGCAACCCACACATATACACGCTTAGCTCACTTTGAACAAAAACCCAATAGTTTTTTTTTTTTTTTTTTGTCAAAATCTTATAATTCAAATTAATATTTTGTTAGAAGTTTAGTTGTAATATTTAAATTGAGATTGTGAGGGAAGATTTATTGGCGAAAAACAAAAAAAGAACATAAAATTATTACTAAAAAACTATATACCAAAAATAAACGTCCAAATGCTCCTTGCAATAATGCGTACGTGCATAGTGTGCCTAAGATGCACCCTAAAAGGTAACATGGTGAGAAACACTCAATTACAAGCCTTTAGCTCATATTTTATTTTAAGGTGAAGTAGACAAATACTCAGAATTTATATAACAATAAAAATAAATATCCAAACTTTTGAAATAATTGAGTTTTTAGTCAATTCGTTAATTACTTGCACATACTTTTGGTAACTAAGTTAATTACCTCTACTTACTACTGTGTAAGTAATTGAATCACTTAGGTAGTTGGTTATATATTTCAAAAGATTGGATAATAATTTAAATTAGGTATTCACTATAATTTCTCTTTCTTTTAAACTATTCAAGTCCCACATAAATTTTCCATGTAAGACTTTTGGTTTCTCATTAGTTTTTGGTTTCATCTATCTTTGAGTTCCAAAAATAAACCAAATTACAATCTATTCTTAATCAATGTTTTTTGGTAAAATATTTAATTTTTTAATTGTAAAAAGAGTATTTAGACACTATAGAAGAAATAACAAAGTAAAAAGTAAAAACATTGATTAAGAATACTTGAATAAAAAATTACTCATTTTTTTAATGTGAATTGCTTGCAAACGACATCTTTAACGTTATCCCAAAAAGATTTTTCTTTGACTCGGTGGTCAGATTTCATTTCTTGGCATTTTACGTACATTGTCGTTTTTCATACGTTGATTGTTTTTAGGTAATCTATACAAACACCTCCCGATGTTGTGTCATCTTTACAAATTGCATCTTGATGTTTCAAAATTAACACTCATGCCCTTTGATGTATAACAACATTATAAGTTCATCCCTTTTACTTTAATTTTTTTTAAAAATAGATAAAATTAGGGGTTATGAATATAAAATTTTAAAAGATCGGAGTGCATTTTGAGGAAAAAAGACAACATAATGGGGCATTTATGAAAATAAACATAGAATTAATTACTATAATTTTCTTAATTTGAAGGCGTTTGATCTTTAAAAATTTGTACAGACGCCAACAGATTAATGTTACGTTATTAATTCAATCATTTTTTTTACGGATTGTGACGGAGATGGCATATTTATAAGTTTTTAATACTTTAAGGGGCAAGAATGACAGTTTTTAAACATTAAGATGCAACTTGTAATAATAACACAATATTAGGGGGCGTTTGTATAGATAACCTATTGTTTTTTGGTTAATTTTTCATTTAATTGTTTTTTTTGCTAAAATTCTTCATTTAATTATCGTTATCGTTATCGTTTTATACCGTTTCAAGGAAATTTGCAATTTTAAATTTAACGGCCTTTCTTGTCATTTCCAACTTGTAAGTATTATTGTCGTTTCTTCGTTTCTAAGTATTAGCCTTCTTTTTTGCTGTTGTTATATATATATATATATATATATATATAAATTTTTTTTTTATTTTCCAGTCGCTTTTTCAGTCTGTCATTGATTACAAATACTCGTATAATTTTATTATAAGTTGTTATATTGTTATGTATTTGTATTTCTTTAATCTTGTTATTTCTGAAATTTGTTGTAGTTTAATAACAACTACAGTTTGTCAAAGTTATTGTCGCTTTGCTCATCTCTACAACTCTTGATTATGTCATTATCAGTTGTTACTGGCATCTATGTATATGATATGGTTCTTATTAGCTTTGATGTCGTTTTCTGCCTTATTGTCGTTTTACTCCATGTTGTCGCTTTTTAGTTTCTCTTGAGTTGCTTGTTATGATTTATTCCCTGTCAATGTTTTACTAGTCTCACTCTCACTTACATATTGCTATGTCGTTTTCCTAATTCAATTACTATCATGTTCAATATTGTTGTTTCTAACCTTGATGTCGTTTTCAGGTTTATTGTCGTTTTACTCAATGTTGTCGTTTTTTATTGTTTATCTTGAGTTGCTTTGCGATGTTATTTTCCTAATTCAATTACTATTATGTTGGATATTGTTTTTTTCTAATTTTGATGTCGTTTTCAGGTGTATTGTCGTTTTTTTGTTTCTCTTGAATTGCTTGCTATTTTTTATCCCCTTTCAATGTTTTACTAGTCTCACTTACGTATTCCTATGTCGTTTTCCTAATTCAATTACTATTACGCTGGATATTGTTGTTTCTAACTTTGATGCCGTTTTCAGGTTTATTGTCGTTTTACTCCATGCTGTCGTTTGTAATTGTTTATCTTGAGTTGCTCGTTATGCTTTGTTCCCTTTCAATGTTTTACTAGTCTTACTTAGATATTGCTATGCCATTGTCCTAATTCAATTACTACCATGTTGGATATTTTTGTTTCAAACTTTGATGTCGTTTTCATGTTTATTGTCGTTTTACTCCATGTTGTCGTTTTTTAGTGTTTCTCTTGAGTTGCTTGTTATGTTTTATTCCCTTTCAATGTTTTACTAGTCTCACTTACATATTTCTTTGTCGTTTTCCTAACTCAATTACTATTATGTTGGATATTGTTGTTTCTAACTTTGATGTCGTTTTCAGGTTTATTGTCGTTTTACTCCATGTTGTCGTTTTTAATGTTTCTGACGTTTGTTACTCTTTATGTATTATTTATTCCCTTTCAATTTGTATAAGTCTTTATTAAAAGATTGCCACTGACTGATATTTATGTAGTTGTTTAATATGATATCGTTGAATATAGTTGCGTTGAACTTTTTCTATTGTTGGTTTACTTCATGTTGTCGTTTTTTAGTGTTTCTGCCATTAATCGCTGTTTATGGCTATTTCTTTCTTTTTCTTTTCTTTTTTTTAATTCCCGTTCCATTTTCTAAAAGTCTTCATTTACAAGGTTGCTATACTCTTTGATCTTGACGCCATTTTCCTAAATTGATGTCGTTTTCCAATGGTAATATCGTTTAAGGATTTTTCTTATTTTTTTTAATTACTTTTGGCTTTTGAGTGTTAATTTATTTTATTTTTAGCAGTTAGATTGACTATCTTCAAATATTTGTATTCCTATTTTTGTCACCTAAAATACACTAACAGTGTATGATTATTTATTTATTTTACCGCATTCTTTGAGTTACATGTCGTTTTCCTGCATCATTGTCCTTTTTCACTATTATTGTCGTTTTTCATATCTTTTGTACCTTTTAATGCTTAGTTCTTATTTTTTAATATCTCGTATTTATTTTTTTTCCCTCACTTAGTTATCAATCATCCTAATTTCAGGTTGCGATCGAGTTGAATGTTGTTTTAAATTAGATGTCGTTTTTACTGTTATTATCACTTTGGGTCTATATGATTTTGTTTGTCACTGCTCCCACTGAGGGGTTTTTTTTTTTTTTTGTTTATCGCTGGCTGATTGTCAATTATAATCCATTTAGGGCCTTAAATCAGGTTGGATGTTGTTTTCAACCTTGAAATCATTTTTTTTCAAATTATGTCGTTTTCATTGGTTTTGTCGTTTCTGAGTACTTTTCACTTTTTCAGATTTTTAAAGCTTTCAATTTTTTTTTTTGTCCTTTGTTTTCTACCACCGTTGTTTGCTTCCATATTTTGATTTATTTGGCAAAATCTTAACTCATCTTCTAAATTGAAGATTCTTCGGTTAGGTATAACTTATTTGGCAAAATTTAAACTCAACCTTCTAAATAAAAGTTTTTTCGATCGAGTATGAACTACAGTGGAGAACGATTTTAAAGTTGGACGAATAAATTGAAATTTTTATGAAAATCTTCTAAAATATAAATTTGATGATTTAACATAAAACATATCATACGAGGTTTTTCTCTTCTAGATTGATTTTTTTTTATTTGCTAAAAAAGTTTGGTGGTGGCCGCGAGGGGTTGTAGGTGGACGGGTGGTCGTGAGTCGTGGGTTCACAGGCAGATTTTGATTTGGGTCTTTGATTTTGATTGAGGTTTGAGTTGTTGTTTTTTGTTTTTTATTTAATTTGATTAATTTTTTTATGTTTGACTTTTGGTGATACTGAGTTATGTTTACTGAGCATTATTCGTTAAATTTTATAAAAATTTGTGGTATAAATTCAAGAATAATAACATATTTTATAAGCTAAGTCAATGCAAATTTGAAGTACACTTCGGAGTTGATTTTGAAAATATAAGAAAACTAAATTTTAACCAAAACTCAAGAATTTTATAGAGATTAACCCTGTTTAATTTCTTAAACTATTGCTTGGCATGGTTTTCCATAAAAAGAAAAAAAAAACCTAATAATTTATGCGATTACTAGGATGCGACAGTAATTACTAGGATGCGATTAAGTAAATAACTTAATTTTAGGCTGCTTTCTCAAAATAAAAAAATTGACTATTTATTTAAATTGTGCATTGAAAATCGATTAAATACTATGATTCATGGAAGCCTCCCTTTATAAAAAAACAAAAGCAAAAAAAAAAAAAAAAAACCAACCCTACGCATAAAGTAGGAAGTAGGGGTGGCAATTCGTGTTTCGTGTGGTGTCTTATCGTGTTGACCTTTTTTTGGACCCAGACCCAACCCAACCCATTTAGTAGTATTTACTTATCGTGTCGTGCCGTGTTCGTGTCATGTCTTGTCGTATTACCCATTAACGACCCATTAAGACCCATTTAATAATCGTATCTTAATGATAAACATATATTAATGGTATTACAATCTATATACGACTTATTTAAATTTTAAACTCATTTATGATCTAAATTAAAATAAAAAGATAATTCAACACATAGAAACAACAACAAAACTAACAAGACTGTATGTCCAATAAAGAAAAAAATAACAAAACCAATCAACAAAATATATAACATGACTAAATCAACAAAATATGTTGTTCTATTTTATAAGAATGAATATAAAATTAAAGAAGATATATATAAATATTAAAAATTATTTATTAATCGTGTCTTAACGTTCTTAATCGTGTCTTCGTGTTCGTGTCGTGTTCACACATTTAATTATCGTGTTAATCATGTCGACCCGTTTAAGACCCAGACCCATTAAGGGTAGACCCAGACCCATTTATTTCGTGTCGCGCTCGTGTCGTGTCTCGTGTCCGGACCCAAATTGCCACCTCTAGTAGGAAGCTCTCAAATCATGCCAAAGTACACACATCGTGAAGACGTGAACTGAAATAATTAGTATTTAGCACCAATGGCTCTGAACTTTCGTGCTTTCGCAAATTGGCCTTTAAACTCTTTTTTTTTTTTTTACAATTTACGCCCTAAATTTGTAAAGTTTGACAAATTGGCCCCTATTAGTAATAGTTCAAATTTTGATAGAATTGAACAAATGAAGGGTTTACTGAAATAAACAAAATTCAAGTGGCAATTTACCAAAAATTGATGAGTTTAGAGGCTATTGTAATTGATAATGAACATCATATTTATTTTAGAATAATTTGCGGCGATAGCTTCTAAATTTATCAAACTTTAGTAAATTATCACTTGAACTTTGTTTATTTGAGCAATCTACACCCTTCTTTAAATCCAACTCTTTCAAAAATTGAACTTCTATTAATAATACGGGATAATTTGCCAAATTTCACAAGTTCATGAAGTAAATTGCCAAGAAAAAAATTTAGGAGCCAACTTGCCAATTATGACAAGTTTAGAGTCCATTGGCCAATTACACAAACAATATATATATATATATATATATATGGAGATTTTGAGAAATGTCCCATTTTTGGTATAATGATAATCTGTGCTCCATGCGTGTTGCACTTTTAATTTATACACTAAAATTTATACTACAAACATAGAATGGAAATAAAGAAAGCACACTACTTGGGGTATAGATTATTAAGTGACATAAAGAATTATTTTATTTTGAAATTCTCTCATATATATATATATATATATCTATCATAATTCATGATCCACCCTTTCATTTTTTTATTTTCCTAATCAATTACTATTATTTTGGATATTGTTGTTTCTAACTTTGATGTCGTTTTCGGGTTTATTGTCGTTGCACTCCGTGTAGTCGTTTTTTACTGTTTCTCCTGAGTTGCTTGTTATGATTTATTCCCTTTCAATGCTTTACTAGTCTCACTAACATATTGACATGTCGTTTTCCTAATTCAGTTACTATCATTTTGGTCATTGTGGTTTCTAATTTTGATGTCGTTTTCAGGTGTATTGTCGTTTTTTTGTTTCTCTTGAGTTGCTTGTTTTTTTTTTTTTTATCCCTTTTCAATGTTTTACTAGTCTCACTTACATATTCCTATGTCGTTTTCCTAATTCAATTACTATTACGCTGGAAATTGTTGTTTCTAAATTTGATGTCGTTTTCAGGTTTATTGTCGTTTTACTCCATGTTGTCGTTTTTAAGTGTTTATTTTGAGTTACTTGTTATGTTTTATTCCCTTTCAATTGCTATCTATGTAATTTTCCTAATTCAATTACCATCATGTTGGATATTGTTGTTTCTAACTTTGATGTCGTTTTCAAGCTTATTGTCGTTTTACACCATGTTGTCGTTTTTTAGTGTTTCTCTTGAGTTGCTTGTTATGTTTCCCTTTCAATGTTTTACTAGTCTCACTTACATATTTCTATGTCGCTTTCCTAATTCAATTACTATTATGTTGGATATTGTTGTTTCTAACTTTGATGTCGTTTTTAGGTTTATTGTCGTTTTACTCCATGTTGTCGTTTTTAATGTTTCTGACGTTTGTTACTCTTTATGTATTATTTATTCCCTTTCAATTTGTCTTTATTAAAATATTGCCACTGCCTTTGATATTTATGTAGTTTTTCTAATATAATATCGTTGAATATAGTTGCGTTGACCTTTCACGTCGTTTTCTTTTCTATTTTTGGTTTCCTTCATGTTGTCGTTTTTTAGTGTTTCTGCCATTAATCGCTGTTTATGGCTGTTTCTTTCTTTCTTTTTCTCTTTTTTTTTTTAATTCCCGTTCCATTTTTAAAAGTCTTCATTTACAAGGTTGCTATCCTCTTTGATCTTGACGCCGTTTTCCTAAATTGATGTCGTTTTCCAATGGTACTATCGTTTGAGGATTTTTTTTTAATACTTTTGGCTTTTGAGTGTTTTAATATATTTTATTTTTACCAGTTAGATTGTTTGTCTTCAAATATTTGTATTCCTATTTTTGTCACCTAAAATTAAATAACAGTGTATAATTATTTATTTATTTATTTTACCATATTCTTTGAGTTACATGTCGTTTTCCTGCATCATTGTCGTTTTTCACTATTATTGTCGTTTTTAATATCTTTTGTACCTTTTACTGCTTAGTGCTCATTTTTTAATATCTCGTTTTTTTTTTTTCCTCACTTAGTTGTCAATCATCCTAATTTCAGATTGCGATCGAGTTGAATGTTGTTTTAAATTTAGATGTCGTTTTTACTGTTATTATCGCGTTGCGTCTATATATGATTTTGTTTGTCAGCTCCCACTAATTATTATTATTTTTTTCCCGCTGGCTGGTTGTCAATTATCATCCATTTCGGGACTTAAATCAGGTTGGATGTTTTTTTTTTTTTTGCTACGAACAAAGAAATCAGGTTGGAAGATGATGTTTTCAACCTTGAAATCATTTTTCCAAATTAATGTCTTTTTCCTATTATTGTCGTTTTCACTGGTTTTGTCGTTTCTAAGTACTTTTCACTTTTTCAGATTTTTAAAGCTTTCAATTTTTTTTTTTTTTTACCTTTGTTTTCTACCACCGTTGTTTGCTTCCATATTTTGATTTATTTGGCAAAATCTTAACTCGTCTTTTAAATTGAAGTTTGTTCGGTTAGGTATAACTTATTTGGCAAAATTTAAACTCAAATCTTCTAAATAAAAGTTTCTTCGATTGAGTATGACCTATACCGAGAACGATTTTGGAGTTGGACTTATAAATTGAAAATTTTATGAAGATTTTCTAAAAATATAAATTTGATGATTTTAAAATCATTTTCCACTATAAAACATATCCTAAGAAGGTTTTTCTCTTCTAGATTGATTTTTTTTTTTTTCTATTTGCTAAAAATGTTTGGTGGTGGCCGCGAGGGGTTGTAGGTAGACGGGTGGTCGTGAGTCGTGGGGTTCATAGGCAGAGAATGTGTGGTTAGGTGTTTGCGAGTGCTTTGGGTTTTTGATTTTGATTGAGGTTTGAGTGGTTGTTTTTTGTTTTTATTTAATTTGATTAAGTTTTTGATGATTGGTTTTGACTTTTGGTGATACTGAGTTATGTTTATGGAGAATTTATTAAATTTGAGCATTATTCGTAACTTTAAAAAATTTAGTGGTATAAAGCTAAGAATAATAACATGTTTTTGTGCGCTAAGTCAGTGCAAATTTGAAGTACACTTCGGAGTTGATTTTGAAAATATAAGAAAACTAAATTTTAACAAAAACTCAAGAATTTTCTAGAGATTAACCGTGTTTAATTTCTTAAACTATTGCTTGGCATGGTTTTCCATAAAAAGAAAACAAAAAATAAAAAAACCTAATAATTTATGCGATTACTAGGATGCGACAGTAATTACTAGGATGCGATTAAGTAAATAATTTAATTTCAGGCTGCTTTTTCAAAATAAAAAAATAAAAAAATTGACTATTTATTTAAATTGTGCATTGAAAATCGATTAAATACTATAATTCATGGAAGCCTCCCTTTATAAAAAAAAAAAAAAAACAAAAGCAAAATAAAAAAAACCAACCCTACGCATGAAGTAGGAAGCTCTCAATTCTCAAATCATGCCAAAGTAACATATCGTGAACTGAAATAATGAGTATTTGGCACCAATGGCTCTGAACTTTCGTGCTTTCGCAAATTTGCCTTTAAAACTCTTTTTTTTTTCAATTTACACCCTAAATTTGTAAAGTTTGACAAATTGGCCCCTATTAGTAATGGTTCAAATTTTGATAGAATTGAACAAATGAAGGGTTTACTGAAATAAACAAAATTCAAGTGGCAATTTACCAAAAATTGATGAGTTTAGAGGCTATTGTAATTGATAATGAACATCATATTTATTTTAGAATAATTTGCGGTGATAGCTTCTAAATTTATCAAACTTTGGTAAATTATCACTTGAACTTTGTTTATTTGAGCAATCTACACTCTTCTTTAAATCCAACTCTTTCAAAAATTGAACTTCTATTAATAATACAGGATAATTTGCCAAATTTTACAAGTTCATGAAGTAAATTGCCAAGAAAAAAATTTAGGAGCCAACTTGCCAATTATGACAAGTTTAGAGTCCATTGGCCAATTACACAAACAATATATATATATATATACATGGAGATTTTGAGAAATGTCCCATTTTTTGTATAATGATAATCTATGCTCAATGTGTGTTGCACTTTTAATTTATATACTAAAATTTACACTACAAACATAGAATGAAAATAAAGAAAGCACACTATTTGGGGTATAGATTATAAAGTGACATAAAAAATGATTTTATTTTGAAATTCTCTCATATATATATATATATATATATATATATCATAATTCATGATCCACCCTTTTATTTTTTTGTTTTTTTCTTTTTAACGTGATGGGAATAAAGTCATTTTTGTAGGCTTCATGTAAAGCAATATCGGTCACTCAAGCTAAAAATCAGAAGGCATTTTGCTCTAGCGGGTCCCTGAGTTGTTACCAATCTATATCAGTACCAAAAATTAAAAACATAATAATAATAATAATATTTTTTGTTGAAAGCTATAGAACAAACACATTGGTTCTTCTTATTGCGGCAAAGATAGTGGAGAGACAAATGTGAATTCCACCAGCATTTGTTCCCCAAGATGACTGACCGATCCGTGTCATCTGACGTCGAAAGCCCCTCTCCGCTGTCTCCGGCCGGCGATCGGCAGAGACGCCAGTCGTATGGCATTGCCATTTCAAAGTAAAGGTTTTTAGGAGTAAGGATATTCATGCAGAAGGCCAATGCAGATAGTTCAGGAAATTCTAAATTTTGCCGGGTTTTTCTTTGTTTCTTTTCCTTTTTTTTTTTTTTTCCCTCTTGACATGTGACCAATAGGGAATGTGATGATAAATATGGTTGTTTGGGTAAATCATTTGAATAGTTTAGCACCATTCAAAAGTATTGTTAAACTATTCAAATGGTCCACAAATAAACAATTTTGAAAAATTGTAGTAATTTCATAAATTTTTCAAACTTCAAAGGGTACATTGACACATTCTAAAATATAGACCAAAAATGATAAAAAAAAAAATGTCAAATTTTAAGGGGAAGCTTTAAAATTTAACCAAAAAAGAGAGTAACGTCAACTTAGGGCTGTGAAGAGAAGAGGGGTTCATAAGTTCGTTTCCTTCAGCCACAAGAAAGTAGCAGAGTTTTTAAGAGTACTAAAAACCAAATTAAATATTTTTAAAAAAAAAATTAAAAAAAAGAAAAACAGAACTAATAATTTAAAAAGATACTGAAAAATAGGATTTCCACTACATGTCCTGATGCCACTACTGGAATCCTGATCATCATTGTCATATCATGTACAAGATCATTCAAAAAGCAAAAGAAAACCATGCTTTATGCCAACTTTTTTTCCATGAAAAAAACCGGGTTCAGATCAACGAGACAGATGTTACAAGGCGCAAAACTCGCGATGACATAGAGGCCGATCGATCGGACATACCTGTTTCCAGTCTCCATGATTGAGTGACTTATATGGAATCTGACTCTAAAAGATAGGGGACATGATCACAAACTCATGGTGCAGAATTTCAATCCACTTTCATTCTTATGGATAAGCAGGACAAATAAAAAATAAAAAATCTTAAGAGTGATTTAGTGGATGAGGTCACAAGTCATGAAGTTTTTTTCAAAATTCATTGCAATACAATAAGTGGCGTGAAATTTGTAGCTTTGTTGATATAACATCTTCGTTGCTTTTTTTTTTTTTTTTTTTCAAGTGTATTAGAATTTTGTACTAATTTTGAACACAGCTTAGAGAACCTGTTTTGATGAGACAGATATATGGAACAGTCAGTTTTTACAACAACAAAATATAGATTTTTTTTTTTTTTCATTATCATAGAAACATTTTCTCTGCCCAGCACACAAAAGGAACATGGTAAAAAACATACAAATGAAACTATACTATTGTGAAAGGTTAAGGCTTAAGAAACACATTCACGATACGAAAAGACCTAGCTATGTGTAATGTATAACCTCTCGAGAACCGTTGACAACCGAACTCACCAGAACCAGACTCATGGAATGTGGCTTGAAGAAGAGGAGGACCCGGGAATGCTTTTTCCGAGGATAGATGGCCTGGGACTTGGGGTCTGCTTTAGTTCTAGTTCCTTACCGGTCGATCGGGGGCTTCCCTCTCCTCTCAGTTCATTTAGGCGTGGGCTGTGCACTCGATGGGAAAGCCGTGGGCTATAAACAGGTTTTATGTCCTCTATTGAAGGCGTTGAGCTTGTTATGTTGGGACTCTGATTTCGCCGGATCTCTCCACGGCTTCTCGTGATAACTTCATCAAGTACTTCCGCGCCATCAATATTAGTAGCTCTAGCTTGAAGATCCTGATTCTGTCAAAAAAAAAAAAAAAAAAAAATCAATCAGCATAGAAACTACAAAAAAAAATAAAATAAAAGACAATACATCCGGTTTTGTTGTCCAATATAGTACGTACTTCAAATGACATGTTGAAAGCAATGGCGGGCGCTTCCTCATATTCTGCGGCGTCCAAGTCTTGAAGGTGAACTGCTTTGAAAAACTTTGGGAGGAAATACTGCCGCACCGGGACGAGAAGCATGATCAGCAGTGGGAAAAGCACCCCCGCGATTGGGATCCATGTTAAGCCGAAACAAAAAAGCAAATAGACTGTCTGGAACAAGGTGAAAGTGGCAATTGTTTTGAAGGGCACAGTTTCAACGAATGTCGCATGATAGTCCCCAAGCACCCTAACAAACCGAAAACCGATCGTTCAGATCATAATTATCGATCCAAATTATTCTCAGTAATTGAACTTTGACCATGTTAGGCTAATGAGATAAAATATACATTATACGACGTAGTAATAAGTTCTACAACCTTAGGAAATAAACAACAATAAATGGAAAGGGTTTGTTTATATTGTGTATGGCGTACTTGTATCTTCGACTTGGAGCCGTGAAAAGCAATAAAATCCTCTCCCAGAATTGATTTCCAGGCAAACTCTCTATAGCCATGAAAGCAAAGTAACCCCAAAGAACTGCTGTCGGAATCTTCTTCAGGAGAGGCATAGCAGCAACGCAACCACCGACCATCAGTGCCTGAAGCAAATTGCTGAGTCGTTGTTCTTTAACTTCCACTGGCAAAAGATCGTCAACGTCCTTGTCCACGTCGAAAACAGTCTGGTCAACAGGGGCATCAATATAGCCGGCACTTGAGGCAAGTTGGACCGTGGTTTCTTTGAGTTCTCTAAGTCCCTGTGAAAGCTTAGAGATAAGATAAAAGAATGAACGAACTAAGTGTAATATCAATCATGGTTCATGTGTGGATAAGTTTACCAGGGAAGGCGGGATTTGGTAGGCTAACGGAGTCTGCATTTCATCATACGCCTCTTGCATGCTACGGTATAACTGACCCAGATTTGAATTTTTGCTGATACTCTTTCGTGCTGCTGATACTAGTTTGTTACGCAGTAGCTATTCTCATCAAGAAAAAAGTATCTATTTAGATATCAAAGAACAAATACCGTCCAGAAATTACATGAACCGTAATGCTTTTCAGATACGCAAGTGAAAATTATCCATACAACCCAATGCCCGTGATCATTGGAATTAAAACTACCCAATAAGTTACCCTGTTCGTATCCCTTAACTCTCACAAGCTTAATTAAGAAAAAAATGGTTTAGATTGATAATGTAAATAAAAAACTACAATGATTTTCAATTTGCATCAGAGTAAAAATGTACCTGATGTTTAAGAGTAGCCAGACTTTTGGTGTGCATTGGAGATTGTGGTATAACACCATTTGAAGGAGGAATGCCAATAAGCCCACATAGAATGACCTAAAAAGGCAAAAGAATTTAGAGCTAATCGAAAAGCTTTACCAAGTAACTCTACCGGTAAATGCTCCCAGTTGATGTGACTAGGACCATCGTCTGGACCTACTTCGAAGAAAGCAGATTACCAGGAAACCCAAAAGAAGAAGATCGTAATGGTACGAAGCTGGTTTCTTCAGATTAAACTCCTTCTGTTGAGCAAGTTGAGAAGCGACACTGTGATCGAAGTAGTAAAGCACGGCAATCATGGTGGCTGGTATGACTGCTCCGATTATGTACATGGGTGGGACATTCACCATATCCTGCACAACTATTAAAAATGAGTTCCTAGCTCGAAATTAGAGACTATAAAAACCAAATCAATGCTAGCATTGGTTGAAGCAATGTATTTGGTAGACAAACTATAAGACTCACATTTATGACTGTCCAGTTTGAGTATGCACCGTGAGACCATGGATTTGGACTAAAAAGCCGTCTCGGAAGTCCTTTAGGGACATCGTTAACGGGTATGTAAGAAACACCGGTCCATACGAGC
This sequence comes from Boehmeria nivea var. tenacissima, assembly GCA_018132145.1. Lineage (NCBI taxonomy): Eukaryota > Viridiplantae > Streptophyta > Magnoliopsida > Rosales > Urticaceae > Boehmeria > Boehmeria nivea. Next base: position 10,827,720 of record CM030882.1, read on the forward strand.
ACCATAAGTGGAACTCCATAATCTGCAATTAATCCCCGTAGCCTACCTAGAATACACTGAAGCACATTAGTATACAGACATGATACTTTCTTTTCTCAAGCTACTAACTCATGATAAACCAATATGTTAAGTGGAAAAAAGTATAACGTAATCCTGCAATTATGATTACACATTAAAGTTGGAAATAAGCATGACTAATTCTTTGTATCGTTCCAAAGAGCAATTACACTCACCGGTACCATAGCGCCAAGATCTAGCTTTACGGCTTCTCAGTGCGGTTAGCAGAAGGCCAAAAGACAGAACCAGAGCAAACATTCCATTCCCGAATCGCCACGCGGGTTCAAGTACACTTTGTTTGGGGTTTTCCCTCGAGGGTACACGAAACTCTTCAACAACTCCCTGTAGAAATTTTTAATTGAAAATACCATGAGAAGAATATATACTCTCTCCCTAAATATTTGCAAAAATACCAGATCATAAAGCCATACACACCCTTATGGCCTGTTGCATAAAAAGCATAGCTATTAGAAGACCGAATAGTTCGCCAGCAACACGCGTAAACCTGTTGATTATCGAGCAAGCGCCGAGAATGGCAAGCAAGAAGAGCAAAAGGGCTGTCCACACGCATACCCTGAATACATAATAAGCCGGAAATAACGAACAATTCAGTTTCCTAATAGACTCGTTCTTAAGGAATATTGAACTCTATTGTTCAAAACATACCATCCAGTCCAAGCCAAAAATAATTCCTGTCCTAAATCCTTCCTGTCCTTTGCAAAGTTGAACATAAACGTGTACATCAAAACCGTGGGCTCAGCCACCCCAAGAATGAGCAAGGGCTGTCCTCCAAGAATCGAGTGGATTACGCCACAAAGCGCGGTTGATGCGAGCGTTTGAACGGCGGTCAGAGTTCCGTCTGTATAAGTCAATCCAAGTGTTCTTAGCAAACCAATAACAAGAATCAGCTTTAATAGGATATCCATAATAAAAAATAGTGTAAGAAAATGCCGTACTTGTGTCTCTCTCCAACTGCTCCCCGAAAGATATAACTGGAATTGCCGAAGCAAAGAATATATAGGTTGTTGGAGCTAAGATTCTACACAGTAAAAGAAGACGATCAAAACCTCGGTATCACGGAACACTGCTTATATTATGCTCAAATAGCCGAGTATTCGAAACTGCTTATCAAGTTAAATCATGGTCATGAAAGTAGAGCCAACGAAGTATCATCATGTTGTTGGCAAATAAAATGGAATATAATCATTGATTCGCAAACCTGATACCGGCTTGGAGGCCACCGGTCCAGTCCTGTTTGTAGCACAAAAGTCTTCCTCTAAGGTCGTTCTTGATCCCTCGAAAGGGAACGAATGTTTCTTCCATGATTGAGTGATGTACAAAAGCTTTGAGCTTTGTATTAGAAAAAGGGAATAACAGGGAAAACAACTGATATCGGAGATTGACTCTAAGGTAAAAAAATCCGAATTCGTAGGGACTCGAGAGGCCAACAAAAGTACTCTATGACAAATTTGTGGGCAGAGAGACATGTACTAATTCATCAGACTAAGATTTCGAAGCGCGAAAATAGCGGGAAATAAGAATGTTGGATTCATTAGCTCTTGAAGTATAACAGACCCTTTTAAGAGGTCCTTAAAATAATAGGTCAATCTAGTGTAAGGACTTTACATTTTGCAAGGAGATTATAGATTTGTTGTCAATAGTTGGTTATATGCTATAAGGAACCAAAAAAATAGTTAAGATAAATTAAGTCAAACTAATTACTTGGATTCCATATCTCAAATAAAAGCAAATGAAAAACTTAGCGAATGGAATTCATTGTGAAAAGCTCAATCACTAACGAAATAAACAACTCTCCATAAAGCTTAGATCACAAACAAACTAGCGGTCAACAACTATGGTGAAGCCTAGATCCATCACCTTTCTATTCTTAATATCATAAAGTTCTCTTTTTTCATCAAAATACAGTAACTTTCTGCAAAAATAAAAAAGAAAAAAAGTGTCTCAGTTACATGGTACAAATATAGTGGCTAAAATTCACAACTGTGAAGCAAAAGTTTCAAACTTTAAGAGGCTTTGAGAGCAACAACAAGCAAATTAACGGAAGCCCATTGTGAAAAACTGAATCTGAGTCTATTTATATCAATTTGAAGCAAATGGACATTCACAGAACAGAACAATAAACTGAAGAAAAAATATATATAATATAAAATATAAAATACGTTTGAGCAGAAAAATTAGCGAGAACCCATGATTGAGAGACACAATAGAGATGAGTCAGAGCAGCTTTGAGCAAATGGGCATTCAAGAAATAGAGAATAGATATTAGATACTGAAACAAATATTACATTACTAAGAAAAAGAAAGGTTTTTGCAACAAAGAACTGGCAAAGAGAGAATTTTGAGAAGTGAAAAATGGTGAGGCTGAGCTGAGATGTTACATAAGCAAAAGCAGAGAGAGAGAGAGAGAGAGAGAGAGAGAGAGAGAAAGACGCAGATGTACCAAGAAAACAGGTTTGAGAGTTCTGACAAATGAGGCAAATAAATGAGAAGAACAAAGGAGTGAGAGAATCTGAGAGGTTTTGCTGTGAGACAACAAACAAACTCTGGGAATTTGTGTGAGAAGGTTTTTTCGCGTGAAAATGAAATGTTTTTGAATAACACTTTAGAGTTTAGTGTGCGGTGACTAGGAATAAATAAACTCCCTCGCCTCCGCGGTAAGAACCAAAAGAATAAATAAAATAAAATAAAATCAATAAAAAAATCAATAAAATTATTATTCAGCGAAATACACATGGGGTATAGATTATCATTGTGTCAAGAATTGGGTATTCCTCAAAATTCCCTTTTTTATTTTTATATTAGGGCCCGTTAATAAATTGACCTGTGAAAATAATATTTTTTAAGAAAATAACTTAATTATTCAAAAATTAAGTCATTAGCCTAGTCATATCTGGACTGTCAAAAATATCTGTGTTCGCCCAAATTTTATTACAAATTGTAACAAATATTATTCCATAACAAATATTTGTTACGACATGTAACAAATGTTGATACAAATCGTAACGACATGTGTAATAAAAATTAGATATTTTGTTATATATGTTTATCAAATTTTTTCTGTGACGGTCTGTATAAAAAATTGTTACCTATTGTAATAAAAATTGTTACAGTCTGTAACATTTGTTACCTTCTGTAATAACTAATAAATGACAAAACAATCAATGCATAATGTCTAAAAAAAATAACAAAAATAAACTCATGTCAATTCCTTAAAACTAAAGCTAAAAACAGGCGATTTAGCTAAAAAAATCTCTTTATATTAAGGTGTTTGATGTTTTTTTTTTTAAATATCGAATGATAATAATAAATTATTAGAAAAAGAAAAATTAATATGAAAAATGTTGTTTATCATAAGAATGATATTTCTCCACGTGTGTAATTAATTTACACGAAGAGTTTTCAAATCACACTGTAGAAGTAGAACCTATATATGTTATATATTTCGTTAGATTGTAAATTTATTTTCTATAATGGTTTATTATATGCAGTCACGTTCTTTATATTTGTCTATTTGTTATATGTTCATTTTTTTTATCAATGTTTAAATTAATGGTTAACGTTTATAAAAATTATGTTATTAACAACTAATATATAAGAGAATTAAGGACATAAAAGTAAATGCACATCATCATGTAGTTAAAAAATAATTAATTATTTAACCGAAATAAAATACTCAATTATCTCTAAATTAATATGGAATTGAGGTGTTTTATTAGTTTATTGAAATGGCAACATACATTTTAATGCTCAATTAATGCTATAATTATATTTTTTGAGAAACTTGTATTTTAGTTCCTAATTATAAAAGAACCAGGTGTTTTGATTAAAAATTAATTTAAGTCTATTATTTTTAAAGGCTATAATAATAATAGAAAAAGAGAAGGGAGAAAAAAGAGGACACAAGAAAACAGTTCAACAATATATACTAATTCAAACTAATTAATCATTGGTGTAATGAGTGGTGATGAATTACTCTATAGAATATTATTGCTCATAATTTATATAATATGCAACCACATTGTTATGGGTATCATATTATTTGTCTGAATTTATTAGATATTGATAAGCGGCAACTGATGTGATGCTATATAATTAAGGGTTTCGTTGGGCATTTAGCTAATTTTTTTTAATAAATTAGTCATTAGTCCATAAAACATTAAAGATATAAAAGTAAAATTAAAGCATTATATACTTAAAAATGACTATTTTTTAATTAATATAAATATTGATATTTTTTAAAAAATATCATACAAAAAATAACTATTTACTAAATAGTCTTTATAAAATAATTTAATAAGACAAACTCTTATCAGGATTTTTTAACAATTATATGTAATTATATATTGAAACAAATCACTTAAATCTCTATTTAGGAAAATCTATAAGTAATATAAACCCTAAATTCAATCAAAAAATATATATATGCCTTTATATAATAGGAAATGAACATATCAAGATTTAAATTAGGACTCAATCTTCTTTGTTCGAGAATTTTGTCACCCGAATTAATTCTAAGAGGTCTAAGTCGTCAATATTACTCCTAGTAAATGTGTACATATATCTCTATATTTATATAGTGATTGTATTGTATAAGTTAAGTTTTCCAATGACAACATATTGGATTGAAAATGATAAATAAACGAACAGTCAAAAGACAAGGAAGCAACCGAAAGGTCGCTTCATAGAGAAAAAATTGAAAGGTCACAGCCAAAAAAAAAAAAAAAAAAAAAGCCAATACAGCGACCGAAGTCTAATGAACAACTTGATAAACGAAAATGGCCAATTTAGGCCTTAGTTCTCTAAAGAATAACAACAACATGCCACTAAATTTAGTAAAAAGTAATCCAAAGCAAAAACACTCGTGTCTTAACGAGATATATATTAATTAAGATTATCATAGGCCAATTAAAATTTGACGTGACACATACTTATGTGTTTCCACTTTCCCATTTTTACAAAATAATAATAATAATAATAATAATAATAATAATAATAATAATAATAATAAAAGAAAGAAAATATCACTCTTAAAAGCGGGCACATGAATGTAGGATTACTTTTCATATTATAGTCGCTTTTTTCTTTATTTCCTTTCAAAGTTTTTCTGTTATTATTTTAAGAATTAGAGGTCAAACTTGTAATTGGACATCAACAAGGATAATGCGTGTGCCACCATGCATGCACTCACCCATTCTACGTGCTTAAAATATGTAATAACTTTATTTAATACTTTTCCTCTTTCTTTTTTTTCTTAATTTTTTTTTTCTTTTTCGTGTTGAAAAGGGTTAAGCAACTTTGGGCCAATGAGAGAACAATTAGGTTAGCATGAATCACATACTCTTCTACTTTTTTCCTAATAAAACATTATTTAATAATGTTAAAGATGATACAAGCTTTTTGATGATATCTTAACAGTCCATTTCCTGTATATACATCACAAATATAAAAATGGCAACAAAACCTTTTTACGTTTAATATCTAGAAAGAAAAAAAAAAGGTTGAGCTAGGTTCAAACTTTGATGTAAAAACTATGAACATTTCCAAGGTGATAATGGATAATTGAAGACAAATCTTCCTCTAATTTATTCAGTGAGTTACAATAGTACTTAATTAGTAAGCCTAAGCACTGTATCTTACTTATTCATTAGTAGTTTATCAACTATATGTGTCATGACTATGTTATTATGTGTCACTATCAATATGTTGGTTATCCTTTTGTGATCAATAAACTTTTAAGGACTTTTTTCTCTAGTGTTCAGTGTTGTATGTGACATTGTGAAAATGAGATGTAATGTTATAAAAAAAAATATTGTAATATTTATTTTAACCTTGTTATAACATATTTTTTATCACATTATATCTCATTTATATATATAATGTTATATGAAGAACAGATAGTTTACATTATTATAGAGGGAAATTTTAAGAAATAATCACAGTTTATAAAATAATTTTAAAAAATAGTCATATTTCAAAAAATTTAAAAAGTAGCACTGTCAGAAATTTCTGACAAAATTTTTAACATGTGTCAGAAATTTCTGACAGCAATTTTATGTGTATTTTTGTTATTATCAAAGATTTCTTATATGTTTTATGGCTAGTTTTTAAATTTTTTAAAATTGTGACTATTTTTTTAAAACACATAATTTAAAATGACTATTTACCTAACTGACCCATTATAGAATTAGCCATCTTTTAATTTCCAAAAATCTTTTTCATTTGGACCAGCATGTCGAGGTCGGGCTACGAGCCGATACCTGACGACAAAAGTTTGTGATAGGAATTCAATTCTAAAGTGTATTTATTTTTTTATATTAAATAATTAAAAATACAAATATATAAAAATTCAAAATCGTTTTCCACCACAACAATTTCACATGGAGTGGAATTATATATACATATTAAGTGATGGATCCGGAAATTTTGTTCAACAGAGGCAAAATTATAATAAAATTAAGATTAAAATATGGTATAAAAATATAAACCAATTCTATTTTATAAAATATAATTAAATATGAGTCCTCTTCAAATATATTATCAATTAAAGGTAAAATCATAATTCTTGGAAGAAATTATGTATAATATTTGAAATTAAAAAATATATAAAGAGCAAAATGAAAGTTTTTAAGAAAATTATAGGTAAGGTTATGAATATTTATTATTTAGTAAGGGCAAACAAATTATATAATTGAAAAAAATTCTCAAATTTAGAGGCAAGAAGATAAACTTTTAAAAAGTCAGGGGGAGCAAGTGCCCCCCTAGTCCCAATATAGATTCGTGTCTGCTTATATATATATATATATATATATATATATATTATTTAGCTATATTGTACCTATCAGTTTTACGCTTTAGACCATATCCAATGCAAATGCCAATGCTAATGTTAAATTTGGCGCTGAAACAGGTAAAATTTATATATTTGATATTTGATACTCCAATGCACAAATGCTATTTCAAATACTATTTAGTTATTTTAGTATTTTTTTAGTTGTATAAAAATCAATAAAATGAGTTGATACTAACCAATAGTAAATAAGACTACAAATAGTCATAACGACTTCTTAGTAAGAGAAAATTTTTTTGAATATAATATTAATTTTTAATTAAATAAGTAAAAGTTGACCAACTTCAAATGCTAAATTTTGACAATATGTTATATTTGGCGCTATATGTATAGAATTTGTCAACTTTAATATTACATTGAAAAATATTTCTTATGCCAAAATATTAAATTTTAGCATTGGTATATAAATTTGACGTTACATTAGATATGTTCTTATAAATATATATGGATTTTGCTCTGGTTCTAATGTTCTTATAAATATATATGGATTTTGCTCTGGTGTGGTGGGCCTGAAGCTAGCATGTGGCAAATTCACTGTCTCTGCTAGAATGAATAACAGCAAATAATTAATTAGAATATGAATCAGTCATTGCTGAAACCTCTTACTTGGTAGATCTCAGACCTCGTAGAGTAAGCAATCGAGAGAATTAATCCATGATTTTAATCATTTGAAATAGAAATATGAACAGTTGTGTCTGCATATATATATATATATATATATATATATATATAAACACACGAACAAGGCTCTTTCTCAAACTAAAGACACAAACAATATTCTAGCAACTTTTTGCGGATAATTGGAGACCTTAATTAATATTGCATCAACAGTTGCTCGTTACTAAGATCATATAGCTGTCAACAATAGGGCTAAATAAAGTACTATAAAAGGTTAATTGTAAAAATTAGTCAAAATTGAATGTTTTTTTTTTTTAATTTTAAACAACACATGTTTCAAGATATTAGAAAAACAGTACTGTCAAGAATTTTATGACAAAAAATAATAAAAAGAAATATTTATACTTATGTAAGAAATTATTCAATACTTAAAATTTTGACAAGTAAAAGTTAAAATGATAAAAAAATTTCTTATACAATGTGTGAATATTTTTATATTATTTTTTATTATAAAATTCTTAACAAGTCTATTTTTTTAATATTTTGAAACATGTATTATTTTTTAAAAACGTAAAAAAAAAATGCTATTTAATTACTGCAATTTTCCTACTATTACTATATATCTGATGGCTTTAGAGAAACCGATGGAAGGGAAGCATAGTACTAAGGATGAATGGACAATTTTGTGAAAGAATTTAGAGTCAGTTAGATAAATAGTCATTTTGAATTATATATTTAAAAACAAATAGCCACAATTTAAAAAAAAAAAAGAATTCAATGTAATTTTGATATTAAAAAACGCACGGCACAAGTCTATAGTACGGATGTCATACAATAGATCAAATCCTTATAGAAAATTGATTAATTTCTTTAAAGCAGTAGAGTACAAATTAAGGAAATTCAGCTAAATAATTAGCTTCTCGCAACACAGTATTAATAAAAAGGTGCTCTTGGATTTTGTGTGAAATACCTAACCTCTTAATTATATATATATATATATATATATATATATATATACATAGATGTATACTAACTGCTAATTGATCACATTAAACATACTCTGTGATCCTTTGTGCAATTTCTTTTTATAGTTATCAATGTAAATATTTAGGTTATTTTATATCCTTTTACTTGGCATTCTCATCGTCATGTTTTACATTACAAACCGCCCATAAAGACATTTTCATATTTTATATACTGCTGTCCAAAATAGAAAGCAGCAGATTAAATAATAGCAAGTGACCTCAGGCTTTAAAATAATTTCCTAAATTTAGAAGTATGGTTGCTAGAGGAAAAAGCGGTTAGCCACTACAATATTAGAATTTATAAATAACTCAAAAAAATTATATATTATATAACAGAATGATGCAATTTTCCACGCCCAACATAGACCAATAAGCATCTTGTGACATTTTATATTTGGTATACTTTATACTATATATTATGATAATGTGGCTTACTACATTTGATTATAATAAATCAATCAATTTAACATGAAATTTCATATGCGCTTGATATTGTGTATATATATATATATATATATATATATATATATTAAGAAAATGTATAGCTGCCATGCTACCATTTTTTTTTATTAGTGACTATGTACATGTACATACTCAGAGGGAATAATATAGAAACATATTAATTTATGGAGACATATACTTCTATGTATCTACTTATCATGACTTGACACGTATATTTGTACATGAATATTATACACATATATACATACATATATATATATATATGTATGTATATATAGCAATGAGTCAATGACTAACCAAAAGAAAAGTGTTGTCTTCCTTTTCCTTTGATATCTAGCTAGCCAATATGCCTAATCCGGATAAACTTTTTTATCTTTTAAAATGTATATATGTATTATATATATATAATTATTAAATTGTCAGCCATTTTATTATGTGTGGATATACTGCAAATACCTAACATATGCAGATATGCTTGATGATAAGCACTTTTTATTAATTTTTGCAAAACAATATTAATGGTGGAGCTAGATTGGCCATGCAGGGAAGACCAAAAAGTGGCTATGGAGGATTAATCTTCGAAGATGAGAAGATATTATTGACAAATTAAGTGGCCAAAAGAAACAAACAAAAAAAAAAGTCCTATCATGTTGGGCATATACCAAGACAGCTATGTAATTCTTTATTGTAATTAAATAAATATAATTCCCTTCTTCTTTTTTTTTTTTTTTTACATAAAGTACATGAAAAATGTTAAGACGAATGAATAAAAAATAAAGAGATCCTTCAAAAGAAAAAAAGAAAAAACAAAAACAAAACCAAATAGAAGCTTGAATGTTTGTGCGGGTTGGTAGTAATAAGTGATATTTTGTACTATTTTTGAATGTTTATACACAAAAATAGGGCTAAAGGGAATAATACTGTCATGAAACACAGCTATGCCTATACAACATATTTGAAGTATGTCTGTTTTATTATAATTCTACTATATCTATAGACTATAGGTCTCTTGGGATCAATTTTCACAATCTCAACAAATTTCAAAGAATAGAAACACACACAAATAAATAAATAAATATATATAAAGCAAATATATATATATATATATATATATATTTGAAGCGTGTAACGTTGCACAACTATCTATGACGCCATGTGGTCCTAATTTTTTAATTTTGGTTTTGAAATAACGCCACAAAGCTGTCATTACTTGCGATGATCTCATCGCTATTCATGAATAATTAATATATATTTATTCGCGACAAAGATAGACGAAAATAAATATTACTTTGAAGCTTTAGCTATATATTGGTAAATGAATGTCAAGGGAAAAAAGAAATTTAATAGATGCAGCATTGTTTGCAATTTATTTTCAATAAAATTACGTTATTAATATGTCATTATAAAACTTTTCAACTCTTTTGATAGTAATATTTTATTAAATGCGTATGATGACAAATATGAAAATAGGTAAAATTTTCCCAAAAGACTACAGCTGAAATCATAAATAGTTAATGTTTATAATTGTACCATTTTTTTTATTAAAGGTAAGAGAAAAAGTTTTTGAAAAATGTCACTTTAAAAGAAATTATACTGCAGTTCATGTCAGTAACTTTGACAAAACTATATCTTTTAAAAAAATAAAGAGAATTAGAAAAAGAGCGAAATAGTAATTTGTTGTAAAAAAAAGTGACATAATATGCAATAGTGATATGGATTATAAACTTGAATTTCAAAGGAGAATTTTGAGGAGGCCTCTCTTTTGGTACAATGATAATTTATTACCCAAGTGTGTTGCACTTTTAATTTATGTCCTAAAATTTATACTACAAACATAAAGTAGAAACAAATGAAGCAAACTACTTGAGGCATAAATTATTGAGTAACACTAAAAATGATCTTGTTTTGCAATTCCCACAATTTTAAATGTGGCATTAAATCGAATTTCTTCAAAAACAAAAGTGATTTGGGCCTTGACCCACCGTACGTAACTTTTTTTATAATTATTTTTAGAAAATTTAAACAAATGGCACATTTAGATTCAAATTAGTTTACAATCAAAACAAGTATATATTGCAAAACCTGCCACTTTTTTATTAGCAAACTACAATACCATAATCTTAAATCTTCTTCGTTTAAGAAAAAAAAATTCCAATTTGATCAAATTCGTTGTAAAAATTGACATTAATTGCAATATTTTTTTAGTAATAATTTTCAAAATTTGTTGTTCAAATGATATTATCAAAATTTTCCTTTAAAAAAAAAAGTTTGGTCAAAACTACGATTAGGTCATACATGAACCATGGAATTAATCCATTTTGGCCCGTCTACATTAATTTGTTAACTAACATAATATTAAAAAAATAGGAAATTTTAAGAAAATAGCCACTGTTTATACAATGATTTTAAAAAATAGTTACAGTTTGAAAAAATTTAAAAACTAGCCATTTTAGAAATTTTTGGCACGTATCAGAAATTTCTTACAACAATTTTTATGTGTAATTTTGTTCTTGTCAGAAATTTCTTACATTGTGTTATGGCTAGTTTTTAAATTTTTTGAAACTGTGGCTATTTTTTAAAAACACACAGTTCAAAATTGCTATTTACCTAACTGGCCGTATAAAATATCAAATTCAATGTATGATTAATAGATGCATCTATTTGACATTTAATAATATATTAGCTAATTAATGTATATGCTATGCCTATGTATATTTATATTGCATAATAACGAAATATTAACATAAATGCCTGTCACAGATTAATATGTGCTAATCATGAAGTTAGCGGCTTATTTTTCTACATATTTATAGTCCGTTGCAACTTCAAATGAGATCATAATTTAGCCATTTTATAATCTATATTTTAAAGATATAACCCATGCACGTTTTGAAATATTAGTAAAATAGCTATCATGTCAATATTTAAAAATTTATGACTAAAAAAATAAAATTTGTGACTAAATAAATAAAATACACAGTCATAAAATTTGTGACTATAGTCACAAAATTTCATAAAATTTGAAATAAACACAATAAAAAAAACTAAACATCAATTAATAAAATAACCAACTCATAAATAAATGATTGCCTATACAACCAATTTCACAAAACTTATTACTAAATAAAAAATATCATATAAATAGAATAGAGATCCTCTGTCAAATAATCTTTGTCCATTCAATGTCCACTCAATAAGAATTTGACACCTTATCTATTTTAATTGAAGCTTTAAATGATTTTTTTTTCGGTTTTTTAAATAAATAGTCATATTTTTATGTCTGTTTTTAACAATTAGCTTATGTTTGCTTTTATTAGCAAAATAGCCATACATTCGTGTCTAGATTTTTGAGACTGTATTCATTAGTTTTTTGAATTCTGTTTTTGTTGTTTGTTGCAGACAATATTGTCTAAAATTTTATGTCTCTAGTCATGAAATTTATGACTTCTTTGGCTGCATATTTTTTTGCTATTTATAAGATATTTTTTATTTAGTAATAAGTTTTATGAAATTGGTTGTATAGGCAATCATTTATTTGTGAGTTAGTTATTTTGTTAATGGACGTTTAAATTTTTTATTGTGTTTATTTCAAATTTTTTAAAATTTTGTGATTGTAGTCACAAATTTTATGACTGTGTACTTTAGTTATTTAGTCACAAATTTTATTTCTTTAGTCACAGATTTTTAGATGTTGACCTGATTGTTATTTTACTAATATTTCAAAACGTTGGCTATATCTTTAAAACATAGATTGTAAAATGGCCAAATCCTTAACTGACCCTTATTTTTTCCATAAAAATAGTAACAGATTTTAACACTGTTAAATCCTTCCGTTTGAAAAACTTTTCACATTCTCTTCAAATAAAGCCTCAAATCTTTTCATTTATTATTCACATTTATCTATTTTTTTTCGACGATTAACACAGTTTTTTTACTCTCTCTTTTGTTATCACAGAAGAGCTTCCTAGTGTTGGCATGTAAGGCAAAGAAAGAGAGCAAAGCCACTGTGGCAAACGCTGCGAGGACAAAGGCGAATAGGCCAAGTATTTTGGCCTTCTCTCTTTTCACTGCAAATATTATGAACATGAACACATACACTGACTCTATCACCGCTCCTTTGCCGTTTATTGTTGACACCAATATGTTGTTTGACGACACAAATGGCAGACCGTACCTGCTCAAATTCAGAATAATTTATATGGTTTTAACTTCTGGGTGTATATATGTACTCAAAATACCAATTATAATGATACCACTACTTAGGAGATAGGAAAAAACCCACAAATATTATTATATTTATCCTTCTTTCACCCTTTAATAAAAGTTTGGAAAAGTATATCTTTTAGTGATTTTAACTTCTGGGCACGTACGAATTCACTAGAGAAATAGAAGTCTAAAGGTTTGAGTGGACAAATTGAAGAAGTTTGACAATTACAAACTTGAGGAGAATGCGGAAAGTTTTTCAAACGGGAGGATCTAACAGTATTAACATCTGTTACTATTTTTATGGGTAAAAGAATCATTTAAAACTATAATTAAAATAAATGAGGTGTCAAATCATTATTGAATGAACATTAAATAGACATAGATTATTTGACAGAGAGTTCCAATTCATATAAATAATATTAAGAAAAAAAAACAAGCAGCCAAAGAAATTATAAATTTTATGATTAGAGACACAAAATTTTACACAATACAATAAAAACAGAATTCAAAAAACTAATTGCTGTAGTTTCAAAAATCTAGACACGAATATATGACTATTTTCCTAATAAAAATAAACATAGACTAGTTGTTAAAAACTAACATAAATATATGGCTATTTATTATAAAAATCGTTTCTTTTTTCCTGTATTTAAAATCAATATTATCATATTAATTTTCTCAATTATTGGTTCATATTCCTGGAAAAAATTAAGGTCATGTCGACAAGGACCGGTCTTGCTTGAGCAGCTTACAATAAAGTCAACAATATTTGTTACGAAAAAAACAAATGTGCCTTCCGTATAATGTCTAATGATATTAAGTCAAGACAATGGAATATATATTATAGAAAAAAGCCTACCCACGAGACATTATTTGCTGGATATTAATTATCTCAAGTGTCAAATATATAGCAACGTCATTTCATATAGCAATCAAAAGCATATTCTTGGGAGAGAATATATCTTTTAAAATCACATATTATCGTTGTTGTTGTTGAGTAAATTATAGTTACTGTCAAAAAATCTTCGGTAAAAATTTTACGATAGGTAGGCATCGATTTTGGACCGTTGGATTAATTTTTTTAAGAATTGGTGAGTTACTTTTTGACGATTCAAAATTGCTCTTCGTCATAAGACATTTTTACCGAAGATTTTACTGTATTATTATATATATAAGATGTTAAAGAATCTTTTGTTGAGTATAGTACTTAGACTTAACTTGTCTATTACTCAATCACTATTGTGATGAGCAGTAATTCATGATACTAACTAGCTATTTGAATGTCAACGACTTCCATATCATAATTAGTACAATAACTTGGGTGTCAAACGGCCAAAAACAATGAATGTATATCAACCATTGTGTGCATATAAATATATAATATTCTCTAGCCAATCATAAAAACTACCTATAGCTAGCTACCATGAAGCATATGCATGAGTAATAAGGCAAGCCATGCACACGTCTAAAAAGTGATCAACTCCAATATCATTTGCATAGATTGATTTTTATCCTTTTTTTTTTAAATGACCTTTTCCCTCTTTTTATGATTGGGATTAACTGCTAATTAGTTTCAGTAATCCGAGGGCAATTATTGAATTCTTAAAGCCTATTATCCTATACCCACCTCGTAAGAATTTGTGAGCATCACGAAAATAGTGTAGATTGTAATATAGATGATGTGATCATCACGAAAATAGAGTAATTCCGTTTATTACTATAAATTTAAATACGGTATTCGTGTGACGGTAAATAGAAAACTACAAAATTAAACCAAACTCGTTACGTAACATCGTAGTGATTTCTAATATATTTTTCAGCAAATAGAGTGCGTCGTCATATGAACTAGCTAGGAACGAAAAGTCTTGAGTTGAGGCTAATCAAATCATTGATGAGAAATAAAAATTCTTTAAAAATATAAAACAAAATTCGCAAGTTGTTTACAGTATATATACAAGCCCTGATGTTATAGGACAACGATAAACAACAACCGTTTTCACTGCAAAGATGTCTTTTTTGTTTGACTAGTTAGATACATATAATATATTTCCTTTTGTTATTTTGTTCCCAAAATAGTTCACCTTAAACTAATATAATAAAGGAAATAGTTAGGCGTACGTTCTGAACTCTAATTTGCTACGAGATTCTTATCAATTGCTTTCTAAGCCTACCTGCAATTAATATTAATTAAGAAAACTATTTTATATATAGAACCTAAAAGTGTCTCCGTACAATATATCCTAATTATAATTATTTCTTTTCATAAAGTATTTCATCCACTCAAATATTTCATCCACTCAAAGTGCATTACGTCTCTAGCTTTACATGTAACATGATAATATCCAAAAAGTAAAAAGCAGTTGTGCAAAACATATTGTTATTACTAAACTTTGCATTAGGTAGATAATCATGAATACAAGAAGAATTATATGGAAAATTTGTTATCAAAAGAAAGTATTAATACATGGTTGTGCAATGGCAAAAAAATAATAATAATTATAATTATGGTCTATTTAGTATTTGGCCATTTATTGATCAATGTTTTAAGAAAATGGCTAAAATTTTTAAAAATTAAGTTATTAGCCACTAATACATAAAAGAACTAAGTGCATAGAGGTAAATGCTCATCATCATATAGTTAAAAAAAGACTAATTTATAAATTATGGTCAGTTATGTAAATAGTCATTTTAGAAGGTGTGTTTTTAAAAAATAGCCACAGTTTCAAAAAATTTAAAAATTAGCCATAAAACTGTAAGAAGTTTCTGACAATAACAAAAATACACATAAAACTATTGTCAGAAATTTCTGACATTAGGCAAAAATTTTGTAAAAAGTTTCTTACATGGCTAGTTTTTAAATTTTTTGAAACTGTTGCTATATTTTAAAATCATTTTGTAAACAACTATTTTCTTAAGATTTCCTATAAAATTAATCAAAACATTGGCTATTTTCTTAAAGCATCATTCAAAAATGGCTATTTATTTAATTATCTCTAATAATAATTGTTGGGTAAGATTTTAACAAGGCCCAATAGGAGCCCAAGAATACCAAGGCCCAAAAATAAAGCCCCGTCCAAACGAGGTGGTACAGCCGAAGCCATCAGGTGCCCGCCGAAACCACTAGAGCCGCTGAAGCAATCGGGTGCTCGCTAGAGGACGCCGGAGGGCGCCGAAGCAACGATCACGCTGGAGGGCGCCAGACCCCCCTGGAAGCCGCCAGACTCTACAGGATCCCACCGGAAGCAAGGATCATGCCGGATCCCGCCAAACCCCGCCGAATCCTACCGGACCCCTCCGGATCCCGCCGGACCCCTCCGGATCCCGCCGGACCCCGCCGGATCCCGCCGGACCTCTCCGGATCCCGCCGGACCCCGCCGGATCCCGCCGGACCTCGCCGAATCCCGCCGAACCCCTCCGGATCCCGCCGGACCCCTCCGGATCCCGCCGGACCCCGCCGGATCCCGCCGGATCCCTTCGGATCCCGCCGGACCCCTCCGGACCCCGCCGGATCCCGTCGTAGGCCGCCAAAGCTGGCGGGTGTTCGCACGCATCAATTACCATCCATTTCCCGCCATAGAAGTCCGAAGGTTGCTTATGTGCACGTGGACCCGCACACACTGGATTAACTGATCATGTAACCCCTCAGTGGGCATCGAAAAGTCCCCTTTAAACCAAGTCCGAGCGGTAGCATTAAAGGGCCTTTAACATCGCATTCATGGTACCATCATGAATGCTCAAGGAGCCGTCCGAAAGGACGACAAGCCACCTATAAATCGGGCTTCTCCACAAGCTGCAGAAGAGGAGAGATTACCGGAAAACCTTTGTACTTTATTTGCTTTTTACTTGTATTCTCCAACTTAGTAAAGTTAGCGCGTGGCACAACGGACGTCCCGAGCTGGGATACCCGGTCACGTGCCTCACGTATAGTTGTGACGAAATTTTGTCCCAACATTTTGGCGCTAGAAGGAGGGCCCGCAAGTAACAGCCACACGCCCTCGACTCCAGTTAAACTCTTCCAAAATTCAACGAACCTTTGAATTTTAAGGACTGAAGAAACATGGCGGATAAAGATAATTATGACAGTGAACGCATCGTTAGTAGACAAAACAACCGTCGAGAAGACCGCTTTGACAAACTCGAAGACACAGTCCACAACTTGGTTGATGTTGTGACTCGATTTGTAACTGCCGTCAATACCACGCACAATCTGCAATACGTGCACCAAGCGGCAGAGAACGAAAACCGCGTGGCAAGAAACCAAGCAATAGCCAACGATGAAGGAGACGAGGTAGCAAGACCCCAGAATAGACAGAGGCGGGAAAACCCAGACAAGCCGAGGCACCGCCTACTTCGTACCGGAGGATCAAGGGACAACGTCTATAGAAGAACAGAACGTGTCTCCGTATTTAGCCGCCTGGGCAGTAACATAGACGACGATGCTGACAGCACATGGGCCCCAAGCCGAGCAAACATTCAAAACACCACCGACCTGAGAGACCACCTTAACCGAAGGAGAGGAGGCGTTCATGCCCGTCTAGGCCCGAACCCCGCAAGAAGTCAGATGCCGGGTACCAACGGACAAGGAAGCCAAGCTTCATGCGGGACTCGTCTTAGCCGCCGAGACAACCAAGCCGTCCACGGAGGACAAGCGTCCACTGCTAATTCGGGAAACGACCTTGACAAAGTAGTTCGACAAGCCGTCAACCGAATTAACGACTTATGCGACGAACGGGGACTGCCACGTCAAGGGTTAAGCGTCACTAACGACGCTGACCCTCCCTTCACCCGAGAAATATTAGCTGAAGAATTCCCGGAGGATTTCAAGATGCCCCAAATCAAGGCGTACGATGGGAAGACCGACCCACTCGACCATATCGAGACCTATCGGACATGGATGAACATCCGTCGAGCTAGCGCTAGTCTAAAGTGCCAAGCCTTTCCCCTCACTTTGACCGGTGCCGCCCGTCAATGGTTTAGGAGCTTGAAGCCAGGAACAATTAGTTCTTTCGACCAAATGAAGAGAGAATTCCTTGGCCGCTTCATTGGCTCCAAGACACGCAAGAAAGACAAAACCCACATTTGGTCTTTAAAACAAGGAAAAGACGAGACTCTAAAGAAATACATTGATCGCTTCAGTGAAGGAATGAATCTTGTTGAAGATTTCACGGATAACGACATATTATCCGCCCTTCGAGAAGGACTACAAGAAGGCGAGTTATTGACCTCCATCATAAGAAGGGCACCTAAAACTTTTGGGGAATTCTTAGCAAGGGCGCAAGAATTTGTCAACATAGAAGATTACTTGCAGAGTCGGAAAACTCAAAAGGGCGAAGGAAAACGTAAGAGTGAAACCGATGCAAAAGAAAGTGACTCAAAGAAAGCCATGACTCCAAGCGTTCACCTTGCTCAGCACGAAGCGTAAGAAAGAGAAACCTCGCAACACAAGTAACTCCAACATAGTAGGCTTTCCGAGATAGCCAGCTAATGCAGTATTCATTAAGAAAACGAATGATAATTAGCAAGTGTGTATGGACCATGACGGAAATACCGTCACTTAATAGTAGAAGAATCTTATATTTTGCTTATCAGTCTAATGTATAAGTTTTTTCTATTTACTACCATAATTCTTATGTATTCAATGAAATTAAAAGTTTTTCCATAATTAAAATATATTTTGAATTAAAAAAAAAAAAAGGATGATGGGGAGCAAAGTCGACAGGATCCCGCCACCCACAAAAAGAGGTAGCGAGCTAAAATATAAAATAAAATAATCATAAAATTACGACAAGCTTTGACTCATAAACCAATAGCGCACGGCTTTAAGGGTAGAATCCGTCGGACTCCGCCAATCGGCATTAGACACCGCCGAATTTGGTCGCCCCCTACTAGTCCTCGGGGGCTTTCATCAAGTGTAAACACTAGAAGGCAACAGTCTCAACGAGTCGGTGGCAGACCGCGTCGAACACAAGCGAAGGCTACCAGACCAACAAGGCGTCAAAAGACCCACAGGGCATCAAAAAGACCCAAAGGGCACCAAAAGACTCAACGGGCACAAAGATACCCACAGGGCATCAAAAGACCCAATGGGCACCAAAAAGACCCAAAGGGCACCAAAAGACCCAATGGGCCTCCAAAGACCCACAGGGCATTAAAAAAAAAAAAAAGTCGGGAGAAGCACCGGCTTGATCCCGCCACCTCCCAAAGGGAGCTAGCGCGGTAAAAAAAAAAAAAAAAAAAAAAAAAAAAAGTCGGGAGAAGCACCGGCTTGATCCCGCCACCTCCCAAAAAGAGGTAGCGCGGTAAAAAAAAAAAAAAAAAAAAAAAAAAAAAAAAAAGTCGGGAGAAGCACCGGCTTGATCCCGCCACCTCCCAAAAAGAGGTAGCGCGGTAAAAAAAAAAAAAAAAAAAAAAAAAAAAAAAAAGTCGGGAGAAGCACCGGCTTGATCCCGCCACCTCCCAAAGGGAGCTAGCGCGGTAAAAAAAAAAAAAAGTCGGGAGAAGCACCGGCTCGATCCCGCCACCTCCCAAAGGGAGGTAGCACTGTAAAAAAAAAAAAAATAAATAAATAAATAAAGGGTCGGGAGAAGCACTGGCTCGATCACGCCACCTCCCAAAAAGAGGTAGCGCGGTAAAAATAAAAATAATAATAAAAAGTCGGGAGAAGCACCGGCTCGATCCCGCCACCTCTCAAAAAGAGGTAGCGCGACAAAAAAAAAAAAAAGATTCAGGAAAAGCACCGGCTCGATCCCGCCACCTCCCAAGGAGGTAGCACTGTAAAAAAAAAAAAAAAAAAAAAGGTCGGGAGAAGCATCGGCTCGATCCCGCCACCTCCCAAAAAGAGGTAGCGCGGTAAAAAAAAAAAAAATTTGGGAGAAGCACCGGCTTGATCCCGCCACCTCCCAAAGGGAGCTAGCGCGGTAAAAAAAAAAAAAAAAAAAAAAAGTCGGGAGAAGCACCGGCTCGATCCCGCCACCTCCCAAAGGGAGGTAGCACTGTAAAAAAAAAAATAAATAAATAAATAAATAAAGGGTCGGGAGAAGCACTGGCTCGATCACGCCACCTCCCAAAAAGAGGTAGCGCGGTAAAAATAAAAATAATAATAAAAAGTCGGGAGAAGCACCGGCTCGATCCCGCCACCTCTCAAAAAGAGGTAGCGCGACAAAAAAAAAAAAAAAAAAAAAGATTCAGGAAAAGCACCGGCTCGATCCCGCCACCTCCCAAGGAGGTAGCACTGTAAAAAAAAAAAAAAAAAAAAAAAGGTCGGGAGAAGCATCGGCTCGATCCCGCCACCTCCCAAAAAGAGGTAGCGCGGTAAAAAAAAAAAAAAAAAAAAAAAAAATTTGGGAGAAGCACCGGCTCGATCCCGCCACCTCCCAAAAAGAGGTAGCGCGACCAAAAAAAAAAAAAAAAGATGTCAAGAGTAACACTGGCTCGATCCCGCCACCTCCCAATATATATATATATATATATTGGGTATAGGACCAGCTCGGTCCTGCCACCTCCCAACGAGGCGAGTTCATCAAAAAAAAAAAAAAAAAAAAAAAAAAAAAAAAACGGTGCTTATAACTGTCTACGCGATATAGAGAACGATACTTTGCTCAAACAGGTGACGACGTTGAAGGCGCAATTCCCCACGAAGAAAATATTTTCCTTAGCGCAATAATTGCAACACGGAAAATCGGGGGCTAATGTTGGGTAAGATTTTAACAAGGCCCAATAGGAGCCCAAGAATACCAAGGCCCAAAAATAAAGCCCCGTCCAAACGAGGTGGTACAGCCGAAGCCATCAGGTGCCCGCCGAAACCACTAGAGCCGCTGAAGCAATCGGGTGCTCGCTAGAGGACGCCGGAGGGCGCCGAAGCAACGATCACGCTGGAGGGCGCCAGACCCCCCTGGAAGCCGCCAGACTCTACAGGATCCCACCGGAAGCAAGGATCATGCCGGATCCCGCCAAACCCCGCCGAATCCTACCGGACCCCTCCGGATCCCGCCGGACCCCTCCGGATCCCGCCGGACCCCGCCGGATCCCGCCGGACCTCTCCGGATCCCGTCGGACCCCGCCGGATCCCGCCGGACCTCGCCGAATCCCGCCGAACCCCTCCGGATCCCGCCGGACCCCTCCGGATCCCGCCGGACCCCGCCGGATCCCGCCGGATCCCTTCGGATCCCGCCGGACCCCTCCGGACCCCGCCGGATCCCGTCGTAGGCCGCCAAAGCTGGCGGGTGTTCGCACGCATCAATTACCATCCATTTCCCGCCATAGAAGTCCGAAGGTTGCTTATGTGCACGTGGACCCGCACACACTGGATTAACTGATCATGTAACCCCTCAGTGGGCATCGAAAAGTCCCCTTTAAACCAAGTCCGAGCGGTAGCATTAAAGGGCCTTTAACATCGCATTCATGGTACCATCATGAATGCTCAAGGAGCCGTCCGAAAGGACGACAAGCCACCTATAAATCGGGCTTCTCCACAAGCTGCAGAAGAGGAGAGATTACCGGAAAACCTTTGTACTTTATTTGCTTTTTACTTGTATTCTCCAACTTAGTAAAGTTAGCGCGTGGCACAACGGACGTCCCGAGCTGGGATACCCGGTCACGTGCCTCACGTATAGTTGTGACGAAATTTTGTCCCAACAATAATTATCAGAAGAGTACATCCAACAAAACAAAAACTAAGGTGTTATTTGGTTTGGAGTTTAAGCTGAAAAATTATGTAATTTAAAAATGGTAAAAACTATTTTATAATTTAAATTGTCAATTTGAAGAGTTATTTAAACTGCCGTTCAATTAACACCATATGAATGAAAAAATTTAATTTAATCTAATGTTTGGATAGGAGCTTAAAAGTACAATTTCAGTTATAGAACCTAGCCTATTGTAACAGAAAACCTTATTTACTATAGCAAAATGTTTTAAATTTGACATCTAAACTAATTAATTTCTGTCATGTGGACAACAATATAAAATTAAAATCAACATTTAAATTGTTTCTCAAACAACACCTAAAACAAACAATAATATATTTCAAAGGGTTAGTTAGGTAAATAACCATTTTGGATAGTGTGTTTTTAAAAATAGCCATAGTTAAAAAAAAAAAAAGAAAAAAGAACTAGCCATAAAAAATTTCTTACATATGTAAAAAATTTCTTACAATAACAAAATTATATATAAAAGTTCTTACAATAAAAAAATTACAAATAATATGTCTTACATGCATAAAAAATTTCTAAAATGCCTATTTTCTTAATTAATTTTTTAAAACTGTGACTATGTTTTAAAATTATTTCCTATAAAGTGAATATTTTCTTAAAATTTCCAAGTATATCATGGTTCTATTCTCATTTCAAACACAACTAATTATGAGAGGAATAAATCGAATATAACAAATAGTTTTTTTTTTTTTCCAAACCTATCTAACAAATAGTTAATAATCTGGGAAGTGGTGTTCGTAAACTACACGTACTTTAAGAAAAGTCCATTTGAATAGCTACAAAGCATCGAGCAAATTAGAATCAAGTGTTATTTAATTATTTTAATTTGTACACTAGTAAAGAAGTATCGATTTCTCAATTTGAAAATGCATAAATCGTTTGGATAGCAATTTTATATATATAATTTGAGTCATTTTGATTTGAATATTGCTTTTATTATTTGGCTAAATCTCGAATTCAAATTGATGTTTGATAAGAGTTTAATTTAGTATTAAATTGAGATTGTAAGAGATAAGATTATATTGAGAATTGAAAAGATTACTTTTTACTATAATATTAAAAATATATGAATCTATTTTTCTATGTTTGAGATTAAAAACATATTACTACTGTAACAAATCTGAGTCTTTATTTAGTACAATCGGTGTACTGGTACGACATTGAGTAAAAATAATTAAATCAAAGTAGCAAATTTAATACACATTTAATATATTTTATTATAATGATTTACCTTTTTGTTACTTTGTCGTTTCAATTTATTATTTTAATATACAAATACAATTGGTGTACTGAATAAAAAGTGAACAAATATATACATGAATAATCATTTTTAGATTTAAATTGTTACTCAAACATTACCGTAACAAGTTATTCAAACATTACCGTAACAAGTGTATCTGAATAATAACTCTCACATATTAGGCAGTCTTATCAGTATGATTACTTAGAAAGCAGTCTTTTATTTTTATTTTTTTTTGTTTTTTTTTTTGGGTTATCTATACAAATGCCCCCCAATGTTGTGCTATTGTTGCAGTTTGCACCCTAATGTTTAAAAACTGTCATTTTTGCCCCCTAAAGTATTAAAAACTTATAGATATGCTCCCTCTGTCATAATCTGTAACAAAAATGGGTTAAATTAATTATGTAATATTAATCTGTTGGTGCCTGTACAATTTTTTAAGGGTATGAATACAAAATTTTAAAAGATCGAGGTGCATTTTGAGAAGAAAAGACGACATAAGGGGGTGTTTGTGAAAATAAATATAGAATTAATTACTATAATTTTCTTAATTTGAAGGCAGTTGATCTTTAAAAATTGTACAGGTGCCAACAGAATAATGTTATGCTATTAATTTAATCTATTTTTTTTACAGATTGTGACAGAGGGGGCATATCTATAAGTTTTTAATACTTTAGGGGGCAAGAATGATAGTTTTTAAATATTAGGGTGCAAACTGCAACAATAGCACAACATTGGGGGGCGTTTATGTAGATAACCCTTTTTTTTTTGTATATAATGAGAAATAATATATAGTATAGGCTATAAACTATAAAGTCACGACTCATGAGGGTCAACCACTATTTTTAACTTATTGTGATGTAAAGCCGACAGAGTGGTTCAATCTCATTGCAACTCTCGCAATAATACATCACCGATTATAAGCAATCCTTTCAAATCATATGATCAATGATGAGAGCTAATTGAGATAAGAAAAAATGCTTGTCATGTAGTAAAATAGCCTCAATGCTTTGAATCTCCTATTTATATATGGAAAGCTACATTTACCACTATGATGGTCTCTATATACAGCTTTTTTTTTTTTTTTTTCTCTCTTGCATGTATGTATAGCTCTATTGTTCTTACATAAGTTTGCTCTATAATTTTTGGCAACTTGTAGGGTTTGAAAGATATGTGTAGGTTCTCAAATCACTTGGAGGGAAAGTAGTACTTTTACGTAGATGACAAATTGTCTAAAGATGTCACAAAAGTGTTGTCCAATCAGTACAATGACACGATGTGCAATAATACATGCGCAAAGCAATCTTGGTACGTAGCGCGACACTAATCTAGGTTTGTGATAGAGTTTCGATCGCAATTTCGAGCCATTAGGGTTAGATTTGACACGACAATAAAGAGCCACAGCCAGTGGCTAGCTAGCTTGGCATGCAATAATCATGGCTTTGGCTCAAAACTTAGCTTGTTTTGAAACATACGAGGAAAATGACTCATAAATCCAAAATTTCCTTCAACATATCATCTTTACATAATAAATAATTTCTTTTATAATAACTTTTAGTAAAAATGATATTTACCTTGAATTTTGCAATATTTCCGATAATTCAAGCGATTATTAAAATTAAAGAACCTAGCCCACCATCCTCTAACCAAGTCACCACAAAGAGTGGAAAAAAAAATGAGCATCACATAAAGTACCTAATTATAAGCATCATTATTAATTTGATCTTATGGCACGTTCGGTTTCGTGAAATGGTAATGAAATGGAATGACAATTCCTATTCTCATATTTGGTTGGACAAAAAACACACATGAATAGTCATTCCAATAGAATCCTCATTCTGTTAATTGTAGGAATCAATATTCATTAACTTAACCTATGAAATGTCCATTCCTTTTCAATTCTTAAACTAATTAATTAAAATACGTTGGGCCTGATTCTAATGTTAACTAGAATTAGAATAATATTCTCATTCTCATACTACTGTAGTCTTATTTCTTTTCTCATTCTCAATCTATTACATCAAACTAAATGTGCCCTAATATTGTATATCATCTCATTTAATTTTCTATTTCACATTTAAATTCTCATGGGAAGAATATTATGAAAACCTCAAATGCAACCCCTAGAGACAGAAACCTTTACAAATTCTCATAATAAGATTATTTTTCTAAATCTCACTTATAAAAGTGATAGATAAAATAAATTGCTCTTCACGACCTTAAAAATTTGAGTGTTATACACAACGAACGATTTGTTCTCCTCCCCTATTCATAAGAGTTTTTTAGGTATTTAACCAAATTTTTGGGTAATTTTTTAAGATTTAGCCCTAAAATGTCAAAATTAAGGATGTAGTCATAACATGTAACATATATACATGTAAAAGTGTAACATTACATGTAATGTAACATGTGTTACATTTTATGTTACATGTAACGTTACATTTAGTGTTACATTTTTTACACGTATATATGTTATATGTAACATAAAATGTTACATGTTATAGTTAAATCCTTAATTTCGTGAAACTATGGCTAAATTCTTCAAACTTTACCTTTAAAATGGCTAATTGCTTAACTGGCCCTATTCATAATCCACAATTAGAAGATGACGCTAATTCTAGTTTAAAAAAAAAAAAAAGAGGCTCAATAAAAAAAAATACAATCTAATAATAAAAAAAGGGTTTATTTGGCATTTGGTCATGTCTTAGTCCATGTTTTAAGAAAATGACCAAAGTTTCTAAAAATAAGTTATTAGACTAATAAAAAAAGAACTAATGGCATAAAGATAAATGCACATCAGAATGTAGTTAAAAAAATGACTAAATTCCTAATTAATCGAAACGTTGACCCATTTTTTAGAACATCATTCAGAAAATGACTATTTACTCAATTATCTCTAATAAAAAATGATACGTGACAAATTCTCATTTTGGATTCATTTATAAAGAAGACAAAAAAATAAGAACATTCTATACAAAATTAATGTATTTTTTTTTCTAACTTACTTTTAAGAAAAAAATTAAAAAATAAAACAACATAAAATTTTGAAAAATGCCACTTTTAGTCAATTTGTTTTGGAAAATATCTTTTAAAAGAAACATTATAGCCAATGTCATTTTTAGTTGTAAATTTGACCAAATTCTCCCTTTTTTTTTCTTTTTTGCTTTTTGCAAATGAGAAATGTAAAGAAGAAAATATGGACAACACAGTAATTTGTTAATAGAAAAAGTAACATGCTGTTGTGACAGATTGTAAATTTGAATATAAAAATATACCATTACATCAAATTTTCTATTCAAAAAAAAAAAATTATCCTGTTGCTAATGGGCTCAAAGATCAACCCAATATAATATTGGGCCAACAAAATAACCCATTAGTACAACACAAGCCCAATTTACTATTTCACACTTAAGCCCAATTTATTACATGGAATACCCATACATATTATAGGGAAATTTTGAAAAATGCAGCACAACTACAGCCAATGCCATTTTTAATAGTAAATTTGACTTAGTTGTCGATTTTTTTTTTTTAATGAGGAACACAAGAGAAAGAATGGGGCAATATAATAAGCCAGTGATAAAAGAAAGTGACATGACAAGTAATAGTAGTATAAGTTATAAATTTAAATATGAAATGTGACAATAAATCAGATTTTCTCGACTATAGATCGCAATTTTCAAGCACAAGTTTGCAAATTTAAAAAAATGTACTTTTTTGATAAAATAGTATTGATTTATGCTCTTTTATTGCATTTTTAAATTTCTACATTATGAAAAAGGTAAAAATTAAAAGAACACAATATATGAGATATAAATTATTAATGTTGTATCATATGAGGGCATTCTTCTTCGTAATAAACTATACTACTAAATATGTCAATTGAAATCATGTTACTTTTTTATAAAATAAATGAATAATGCTAAATAATTCAATTATTTTTACTACCACACTGGTTATAGAATTCGTCAATATATAATTTATAAGTATGTTTTATGAAAATTATATATAATTAATTATATGTTGATAAATCATATGTCAGTAAACTCTTGCTTGTGGTAGCCATTTGGTTAGAATATGGTTTGATTAATATATATATTTTTTTGTGTGTTTTATTTGAAGAAAACAAAATGCGTCATTTAGATGATTCACAATAGTAACAAAATGATCCATTACGGGTTATTCGAGTAAACCATTTTGGATAATTTATCGTTGTTTAAAATCATGTCATAATGTTTCAATATTTGCGGTCAAAATAAATGGTTTACAAACCATTTGTTACTCATTACACAAACCGTTTGAATGTATTAAAAATGCTTAGTATTGGTTTACAAACCGTTTTGAATGAGTTCAAAATGATCTATTTTGACCGTTTGTCAAAATAAAAAAATAAGTCATAAACAATGAGTTAATATTATAGATTTTAGACAAAATTTGGGATACTTAATATGATTAAATTGGTAATATTTTTTTAATTGGCAATTTTTAAAATACAGAGCCCAAAAATGCCATTTTTCCAAACTCATTACATTAGCAAAAGACTGAAGAAATATGAGAAATTATAATGAATACCCAATTTTTAAAACTTAATGTAAGTTATTATCCAATCTTTTAAAAAATATAACTAACTACTCAAATAATGTAATTACTTATACAGTGATAAATGATGATAATTCACTTTGTTATAAAAAAATATATGCAAATAATTGACAAATTAACTAAAAATTTAATTATTTCAAAAATTTAAATATTTATTTTTATTATTATATAAATTCTGGGTTTTTATCTACTTCACACGAAAATAAATCAATCCGATACTCATCCAAGCTATTTGGAAAGAGACCGACCTAGATAGTCAAACTCAATCACCACCGTCCACGTGTCAGCTTATGCCCAGTTCCACTACCACCACAAAAATCCCCAAATCCAAAACCGCCATTATTAGAGCAGAACCAAGAAAAACCCTAGACTTACTCTCTCTCTCTCTCTCTCTCTGACGAAGATCCAATTCGAATCGATGTTGAGGCTCAGCGCGAAGAGAATCGCCGAGAGGCTCGCGCCACGGTCGCCGGCGGCCCAGGTGGCGGCGCGAGAGTACCACGAGCGCGTCGTCGACCACTACAACAACCCTAGGAATGTCGGCTCGTTCGACAAGAGCGACCCGACGGTCGGGACGGGGCTCGTCGGAGCTCCGGCGTGCGGCGATGTGATGAAGCTCCAGATCAAGGTCGACGAGAGCACCGGGAAGATCGTCGACGCGTGCTTCAAGACCTTCGGCTGTGGGTCGGCCATCGCGTCCTCGTCCGTAGGTCGGTGAATTTTGGCCTTTCGATTTGTTAGTGTTTTTTTTATTTATTATTTAGTTTTGAGCTGTGTTTGGTGAAGAATCGATGAGGTTCAGGGAAAATTATTCGGTGTTTAATGTTTTAAGTGGTAATTAGAATTGATTTAGTGAAGAATAATTCAGGGAACACTATGCGGTGTTCAATGCTTAATGATTATTGTTTTGGTTGATTAGAGAATTTGGGGTGTGAAAAAGCTAGACTTTTTGGAAGATTTTGGGACAGGCAATATGGTTTGTTTTTGGGGTTGCTAAAGCGTTTTTTTTTTTTCCCCATTGTTATTGTGATTGGGATCTTGGAGGCTTGTTTTAGTCTGATGATAGATTTTGGTTTGTGAAAAGGGTAGACTTTGAGAATTTTGGAATAGGCCATTGGTAACTATGGTTTAGCTCATGGGAAATATTATGTCTTCTTTTGTTTGTTGTTACGTTTTAGTACCTCTTTTCTGTTTGTTATTATTGTTGGTTCGAGCTGGTGATAAAGGTTTGAGGTATATTATGTGGAGTAGGATCTGATTGGGTGAAATTATTAATCCTTGTTATTGAATTCAGTAGTTTATTCAGTTGATTATTGGATGAATGTGTGAAAAAGATAAGGTTTTTTCTGTGGCTAATGCAATTGAATTAAGAGAACCGCAGTGAAATTGTATCTAAGAGCCTAAGTTATTGAATTTACTGGATTTTTTTTTGGGAAGTGAGTTGAATGGGCTCAAGAGCGTAAATTTTTGGTCTTTGACCTGCTTCATCAACTGCTTGATTATAGTTATACTTTGGTTCTGTGCTTTTGTTACATTAACTTCATATTTATCCCTTAGGTCCTTATTGTATTTTTTTCACTGGCTTGTATGCATGTTCTGTTTGTCATGGATGTTTGATTGCATGTTCAATTACATATGAGCACAGGTCATGCTAGAAATACAGTTTGTTCATCTGGTTGCGTAGTTAGGTTTAGTAGGTACTAGATACCTGTTCGGCAATGGTATATATAAAAGGACTCCATCTTTGTTAAATCTTCCAAGCTTATTACCTTCTCACCTAGTGTCTCCTCGTCTACAATTGGATTTAGAAAAGCTGGTCCTTTTATTTGCAAAGCAACAAGGTTTATTAATATGGTCTTCTCTCCCCTTGTAACTTTGTACTTTATGATCAAACTAGTACACGCAAGTCTGCTAATGCCTCCCTGTTTTCAAACCTTGTCCTTCCATAGTGAATTTTTAAATAAAAAATTGATATCTAGGTTACCCTATATTTGGCAATTGTGTTTCTTGCAAAATCTCTTGTTTAAGAGAAGACTGCTTCCAAGTGATCACACAAGGAATTAAAATTTCCAGTTTGTCAGTTCCTTGTAAGTAAAAGCTTCAATATTGTGTTTCTGATGGTGACATTACTCTTCTTTCAGCTACTGAATGGGTGAAGGGAAAACAGATGGAGGATGTCGTGACAATAAAAAATACGTAAGTTTTTTCTCAACTTCCGTTTCCTTGGTCTCTTTTATGTGTGTTTTCGTGCTATTTATTTTCAGGAGCAGCCTTTTTAGTTAGATTATGTGCATGTCTTTTTGTGACCTTTTTTTTATGCTCGGTTTGTTACTTTAGTATCAAAAGAATTCCATCCATTTCTTTCACCGATTTAGCGCACATATCAATATGCACTGGAATATGAATATCCGAGATCTTTTATCTTTAACTCTTGAGCAAATGACACTTTAGGTTTTATGTGCATCAGTACATAGATAAGATTTTATGTGCATTAGTAAATAAAGCTAACACTGATGCTCCTCTTCAAAGGGCTCAAAATGGTAACCTTTATTATGCCTGGTAAAATCCACTTAAAAGATGGCCGGTTTTAAATCACACCAACTATTGCCAATTCGATTAATTGCATACCTAACTGTACAGTTTCATCTGATCGTCTCGCACCTTCCTCTGCAGATAAATTAACTCAAATCTACTATGAATCAATTTAACAAGTTTTGTTTTGTTTTGTTAATATCACAACGTATGGATTTCCACACTTTTAACATTTACTCCGATTTTATGCAGGGAAATTGCAAAGCACCTTTCACTCCCTCCAGTGAAGCTCCACTGCAGCATGCTTGCCGAGGATGCTATCAAGGCAGCTGTCAAGGACTACGAAACTAAACGTGCAAAATCGACGAGTCCACAGGCAGCGTCTGTAGAGAACGCCGTCAACGTTTGATTTTTATTGGTGTGTAAAAATGACGATGGAAGTGTCTGGCGTCGGATTTAGTTCCTGCCTATAACTATGCTATTAAATATTTTTTCTCTTTTTTTTTTTTTTTTTTGGGCTAAGAAACCTTACCTAGTACTTACAATAAGCGCGGAATGCTTTGTTTACAGCTACCTAGTAAAGCTCTCGTGGTCTTGGATGAAAGCCTTTCTGAAAAAGGAAGGGAAAAAAAAAAGGAAAAAAGAAAAACACACAACAGAAAGCTCTCAAGTCATATTGTAAATTAAATGTTTAGAAAAGCTATTAATGTTTTGTTGCTGTATTTCCCACTTATGTCGTGAAATTTTGGTTCGTGTATTGGAGTTAGAGATGTGGGCAAAACAAAATTTCAAACTTTTCTTTCTTTATGTGTGATCAATTATGCCCTTTTTTCTTCTCCTAAACTTACATTGTAATATGTTTTTAAACCATGAATTATTATTACATGCGTGAATTTGGTAGATTTAAGTTCTCAATGGCAAGTTCAGCAAGTTCTTGGCGAGAGTAACAATCCCATTGTTATCTTTATGTGTGCTACTTTTGTTTGGAAAATGCATTAGGGTATTTAGCGTCTATAGTCCTTGTACTTTGGGACTATGTATACTTTTGTATTTGATTTTTTTTTTTATTTGTATAGACACTCTAAGGTTCTTGTACTTAATACTTTTTGACATATTTAGTTCTTATCGATCAATTTTAATTACATTAATACTAAAATTACACATATCACTTGCATAAAGTTCTAATCGCATGATATTAAAAATAAAAAAATAAAAAGATCAAAATTATATTGTTTTACAATTAGATGAACAAATTCTAAACTTTTAAAAGTGTATTATTCAATTAAATAAGAATGATTATATAATATTAACTCATATAATTAAAAATTAATACAAGTGATATATATACGTATACATATATAATTTTGGTTAATAATTTAAATAAAATTGACGAATAAAGTCTAAGGTTGTCAAAATTAAATTTTTATCAATAGCAACACTATAAAAAAGAAATTCTTTGAATTCTTTTCTTTTATTGGCATATAAGCTCTTATAATTTTTGACATTAGTAAAACAGTTAAAATATATATACATTTTATATATATATATATATATATATATATATATATAGAGCGGTGAATCGAAGATGGTCTTATCACTTTCTTTTTTGCTTCTTCAAAGCTCAATCTTGCCTCTGCCTTCTTAGTTCTTGCCACATGTGTAGGTTCGAAGCAATTGGGTTCTTTCACTCTCTCTCTCTCTCTCTCTCTCTCTATATATATTATTTGATTTGACTTTTGACTTATCATTCCAACACGCAGTCGTTTTGAAGTTAGTGCAGTCACCTTTCCCGAGAACCGCACAACTACCCCCAAAACATTATTATTATTTCCTCTTTCTTAGAACTGTCCCTTTTACTTAATTTATTATTCAAATCCTTTAGGTAGTTGTGTTGTGTATTTATCTTAAATTCTTATTCTTAATTGATTTTCCTTTTTATGTAGAGGAAAAAAAGATAATTATCTTGGACACTAAAAGCTGTTGGGTTCTGCGTAGTAGTTCTAATTACAAGGTAAAGAATTAAAAATTAATTAGGTAAATAATCATTATGAATGTAAAGAATTAAATAGTTAATTAGGTAAATAGTTATTTTAGATTGTATATTTTTAAAAAATAATAATAATTTTAAAAAATTTAAAAATGAATCATAGCACATGTAAAAAAATTTTGACAATAACAAAATTATACATAAAAATTACTATAATAAAATTTTTGATACATATATTTTTTAAAGTGTTAGTTTTTAAATTTTTTAAAACTATAACTATTTTTTAAAATTATTTTTTTTAAATGGCTATTTTTTTTAAAATTCTCATAATTAAAATCTATCTATTAATAGATAATTATATATTTTTTGTTTTCATATATCCTTTATGATATATATATATATATGTATATATATAATTTGCTCAACAAAAACTTCCCATTATCTTTAAGAAAAATTATAGAAAATACCTAATTTTTAACACTGAATTTAAATTAATAACTAATTTTTTAAAAAATATAACAAAATAATTTAATCACTAATATAATAATAACCGATGATAATTAATTTAATTATTAAAAAATATACAAATAATTAAAAAATTAACTAATTATTTCAAAAATTTATATATTTATTTTTATTATTACATGAATTCTAAATATTTTTCTACTTCCCCTTTTTTTTTTTGCTATCGTACTTCCCCTCATTTTTATTTTCTCTTATTCACAGTATTCTTGTGACGTCCATTGATACTTAATTACTCGTCATTCATCCCTACAAGGCGGTTGGTGAACCTGAGCGAAAAAAAAAAAAAAGAAAAAAAAAAAAGAAAAATCTCTTTCTTTTTTTTTATTTTTTTATTTTTGGTGGGATTTTTTTGATTGGATTTGGCTTGATGGCTGGTCTAAGTGAAGACCCAAATCTTGGAATCATCGACATAAAAAGAGAAGAATTAGAAGTAGAAGAGGCAATTTGTGAGGAATCAAACAACAACAACAATATGAATAGCAGCAATAACAATAATAATAATATGGGACACCCAAGTGGGAATTCTATTCACAGATCAGCTTCAAGGCCTCAGCTTGATCTCAGCAAAGCCGCCATTCAAGGCAGCTCCGAAGACAGAGACCCCACAATTCTCTTGCCTAATCAGTCTGATGATATCTCCTCTCATCTCTCTTTGGACATTGGAGGTTTGTGGTCTTCTTTTCTTTTTTTTTTTTTTTAATTAATAGTAGTAATTTTGATTAACTCTTGATGGGTTTTGATGTGGAAAGCTGTCCCTTTTGCTTATTTATTTATTTTTTAATTTTCTAGTTATGATATGTCCGCGTGACGTCCATTGATAGGTGTTTGTTTTGACATAATATATGATTTATCATATTGTGGGACTTAATGGTTTGGTTTGTGTTGGAGTTGTGTACACTTTTAGCTTGATTTGATGTAGCATGTACTGTAGTTGTATTGTACTTATGTATGCCATGGAAAACTTTTGCTTCGCAATGGTGTTCTTGGCTTGGAAATTACTGTTTTCTTTTTTAATTGACAAATTGTTCTTGGGGCCAAATAGTTTAGACATATAGTTCATACTACGAAAGCAGAGTGATTTGTTTTGTTATGTGTATTTCTTATGTTGAAAATTACTCGCAGGCTCACTTATCAAGTTGGTCTACTTTTCAAGACATGAGGATCATTCTATCAATGACAAGAGGAAGAAGAATGCGATGGCGAGGTCGGGAATTCCCAACGGTAGCCGGAGAAGCTACCCCGTTCTCGGGGGGCGACTCCATTTTGTCAAGTTTGAGACGCACAAGATTAACGAGTGCTTAGACTTTATCAACTCCAAGCAACTTCACCGTGGCGGTATTGTGATGATAGGAACTACCCCCTTAATCGATCTCCTCGTAATTTTTGTCGGGTATGTATATAGTTTTGCTAATATTGTTGTGGATTTCTCATTGCCAGGGATTGATTCGCATTCTTCGCCTCCTGGCTCTCCAAGTCTGTCCAATGAGAATACTACAATTAAGGTATTTCATGTTTATGTTTTTCCCTCTTAATTGTAGGTTGATTGGTGATGTAACTTCAATTTTAATCTTTGACAGTGCTCAGCAAAGATTTTTGTTTGTTATTATTATGATTGATTAGAAAAAACGAAATGGCTCTAGACTTAGCTCATAAGGGAGAACGGAAAAGGATTTCTTATTGAACTTAGGCTTCATCTTGGTCACCATCGTTTGCCCTCGGTAGAACATATATTCGACACACCATAACTAATTTGCATAGCAACATCGTTTACTCTGCGTGGTTGCATGTTTGCACTTTTAATGAAACATCTTCGTGGCCCCCTCTACAAGAGCCTCTTCAAATGTCTAGTTCAACCTTTTGTCCAATAAACAAGCACTTGTTATTTCATTTTCTTCTTTATTTATGAATCTTGGATTTGATGAATCTTGGATTTGACATGTCATTATAGTTTGAATGTTTCAGGTATCCTAACTCTTTGCTTCTTTGCTGCCTAGGCAATGATTTTAAGTCAAGGCTTAAGGATTATGGTTGTGCTTTTTTAGCTTGTAATTATATTTGCTTTGATCCTTTTACTTTGTATAACAAGTTGATGCATGTGAAAAGGCCACAGGTGGCGGGGCGTACAAGTTTGCGGACCTTTTCAAACAAAGGCTTGGAGTCACTCTTGACAAAGAAGACGAAATGGATTGTCTCGTTGCAGGAGCAAATTTTTTGTTAAAGGTGGTAGTTCTGAGCAATTTCCCATTCTTACATATTAGAGAGCAAATTTGTAAATTGATCTTTTATCTGCATCTTCTACTTGCTCTTTGTCGTTAGCATATTAAGATCAATAACAAAAAAAAAAATGTTGAAAACTTTGGAATTTTCCCAAACGAGGTTATCCAAAAATTTGGAGGAAAATTAAATTCAAGCAAGTATAAGTCAGTTTAGATGTTACCAAGATGAAAAACAAAAGCACCGTTGGAGTGGAGGTTTTTATTTGCTTTCTTTAGTAGATTCCAGTTGGTTTTTCCTCTCAGAAAAATGGGATTCATTGGTTTATTCTTGTTAACCTTATTTTGAAGTAATTTTGTGTGCATATTATCATTATATCTCTAACAATGAGCGTTTTTCTCAAAAACTTGATGGGATATTTACCATAATCTTTTAGTAGGCAATTCGTCATGAAGCTTTCACACACATGGAGGGTCACAAAGAGTTTGTGCAGATCGATCAGAATGAATTGTTTCCCTATCTTCTTGTTAATGTCGGATCCGGTGTTAGTATGATTAAGGTAAAAATCATTATTCTCTCTCTTATTGTTT
This sequence comes from Boehmeria nivea var. tenacissima, assembly GCA_018132145.1. Classification (NCBI taxonomy): domain Eukaryota; kingdom Viridiplantae; phylum Streptophyta; class Magnoliopsida; order Rosales; family Urticaceae; genus Boehmeria; species Boehmeria nivea. The sequence goes on from CM030882.1 coordinate 10,863,354, forward strand.
ATCCTAATTGTCAAGACTTATTGTGTTCTAATTAATTGAAGTTTGGTGTAGGTGGATGGCGAAGGGAAGTTTCAGCGAGTTAGTGGGACGAACGTTGGTGGAGGTACCTATTGGGGGTTAGGAAGGCTACTAACAAAGTGCAAGAGGTTGTTACGTTATTTGAATTTACATTTTTTAACCCTACCATTTTTAGTGTCTATTTCTGATTTTCCTTGTCTTGCAGCTTTGATGAGTTATTAGAGCTGAGTCAAGGGGGAGATAATAGAACTTTAGACATGCTTGTTGGAGACATTTATGGGGGAATGGATTATTCGAAGGTATTCTTGATTTTTGATATTCCTGTTTTTATTGACATATTATGTCAACGTGATATTAAATTGCATCGATCTTTGATTTATTTGAATAAGTTATGAGCATAAATGAATTTAAATCATATCTTTTAACAGATTGGTCTCTCTGCATCAACGATAGCTTCTAGTTTTGGTAAGGCTATATCTGAAAATAAGGAGATTGAAGACTACAGACCTGAAGATATATCCTTGTCTCTTTTACGAATGATCTCGTATAATATCGGACAAGTGAGTTGTTGCAATACGTAATTCTGTGCACATATACTTAGAATGATGAACATTATGTATGTGTTGTACTTTCCATGGTATTTTATTATCACTTGCTTAATTTTTTATGTCACACAGATATCCTACTTAAATGCGTTGCGATTTGGTCTCAAGCGAATATTTTTCGGAGGATTTTTCATAAGGGGTCATGCCTATACAATGGACACCATCTCATTTGCAGTTCAATTTTGGTAACTCTATGGAGTTATCTGGCCCGTGTCATCAAAGAATTATTCATCATAAATCTACTTATTCTGTTCCAAGATTTTTTAATGTCTTGTGAATTTCTAGGTCGAAAGGCGAGGCACAAGCAATGTTCTTGCGACATGAAGGATTTCTAGGAGCGCTAGGCGCGTTCATGAGCTATGAAAAGCACGGCCTCGATGATTTGATGGTTCATCAGCTAGTTGAAAGGTTTCCAATGGGCGCGCCCTATACTGGAGGGAAGATTCATGGTCCTCCGCTAGGGGATTTGAATGAGAAGGCAAGTACAGTTTGATATCAGTGTTAGCCTATTTTTACTCAATTTCTAATAATTAATTTAAATATAGAGAAGTTATAGTAAATATCTAGTTTCTAATATTTAATTTGATAAAGAATTTATTGAAAATTATAACTAATATCTAAGTAACTCGCTTACTTGCACATTACTAATTGGTTGAATCATCATTCTAATGTGCCCATTTTGGTATATATCTTACTGTAGTGTACACTTTAGGTATTTTTCCACGTCACTCTTAGATAAATACCCAAAATTTTGAATATTGTAACAAAAAAATGGGGGATGGGAATTGCAAAAAAAGACATTTTGGTGTTACTTAGTAGTTTACGCTTTAGGTGGATCTTACTATATGTTTATAGTGTAAAAATAGCGGTACAAATTATAAGTGCAATACCAAAGGGCCGCAGATTAATAATATGTAAAAAAAAAAAAAAAAAAAAAGCATTTGTCAAAATTTATCATCTTTTGGCAAGTTGGTCCCTGTACTTTTTTTCTTGGCAATTGAACTTGCAAAATTTGGCAAATTAACCCTTGTTGGTAACAGAAGTTCAAATTTTGACATTATTGGACAATGAAGGATACAAAAAATTGAACTTCTGTTAACAAGATGCACTAATTTGCCAAATTTTATAAATTCAGGGTGTAAATTGTCAAAGAAAAAGTTCAAGGGTCAACTTGCCAAAACATAACAAGTTACTCTTGACCAACAGTAAATCTGTAATTATCTGATTTATTAATTACAAGATATAATATTATCTCTAACCAAATACCATGAAATTGGGGCTAAAATTTCCGGTGACGACTCATCATCGTTTAATCAAACAATATAAGCCATTAATGGAGTCACATGTCACATCATCGTTTAATCAAACAATTTAAACTATTATTGGAGTCACATTTATTCCAAAGCATAAGATGTCATGTCATTGTCAGTCACTCAGCTAGTAGTAAGGCTAGATTCTTGAAGCAACTAGCTTAGCTACAAGAATATATTCAATTACAGCAATGTCACTCATATATATATATATATATATATATATATATATATAACTATTATGGACATTGCAAAAGCAATAGTTGAATGAAGCATTATTTGTCTGGTTTGGAAAAAGGCAGATATCGTGGATGGAGAAGTTCGTCCAGAAAGGGACTGAGATCACGGCGCCGGTGCCGACGGCTCCGCCGGGAACCACCGGACTGGGCGGCTTCGAAGCCCCTTCCTCCAAAGGAGCCACTCTCCGCTCCGACGCCAGCGCCTTGAACGTTGGGGTTCTCCACCTCGACCCCACCCTCGACGTCTTCCCACTCTTGGCAGACCCCAAAACGTAAGCCAAATAATGGAAACCAAAAGGAAACCCAATTGGACTCTGAAAAACAATCTGAGAATTTGATAGTGATGTTGGTTTTTGATGCGCTAATAATAATGCAGGTATGAGCCTAACACCATTGATCTCACGGATCCGGGTGAATTCGAGTAAGTGCACGCACTCAGGGATGTGCTTTTTTTGAGACTGAAATCTCGCAATTTCGAAAGTGAATTGTGCTTTTGTGGCTTTGGCTGATAGGTATTGGTTCGTTGTTCTTTCGGAGAATCTGCCGGACCTCGTCGAGAAGGTGAGGATATAAATATATAATCGTTCCAAATAAGGATAGCCCTTGTTTGCCGTGTTTGATCTTGCACATTCACATTATTTTGCCTGTCTGTAGGCTGTGGCAAGTGAAGGTGGAACAGACGATGCGAAAAGGAGGGGCGATGCATTTGCTCGTGCGTTTTCCGCACACTTGGCACGGTACTTTTACTGTTTTTTGAAAACTACGGCTCGTGATTTGTTGCGTAACAACTGTTGAGGTTAATGTTGAAAGTGGAAGAGAGTTTTTATGTACAAACGTCGGTTCTGTTTGACGGCTGGTTGTAGGCTGAATGAGGAGCCTGCTGCGTATGGAAAGTTGGGATTGGCCAATTTGTTGGAATTGAGGGAAGAGTGCTTGAGGGAGTTCCAGTTCGGTGACGTTTATCGCAGTATAAAACAACGGTAAAGAATGTGTTTCTGTTTGTTTGAATTTTTTTTTTTTGTCCGCGACATACTTGCAATACCACTTATGCTGACCATTTTCCATACTGTTTCCACGTAGTAATGGATTCTCTAAGTTTTCAAGCCAAAAAAAAAGAATTATCTGAGCAAGCAATTTTAAGGCGTTTTGTACCTCTTTATATTTTAGCCCTTTATTTATTTTTTTCTTAACGTGACAGGGAAAATGAAGCATCACTTGCTGTTTTACCTGATCTGTTGATGGAGCTTGACAGTATGAGTGAGGTACATGTAAATATATCCTTATGGTTTTTTGTTTTTTTTGTTTTTGTTTTGGCTGGGACATCCACAGTTTTTTTGCTTCATGTTGTTCATTGATGTTGCGGTATTAAATATTGCTTTTTAGACCAAGTCTTCCCTACTCTTTTTTGCATATTTGAATGACTAAAAAGCCTTCTCAATAGGTTATTGGTTTAACGGGTACGTTATGGAATTTTCTGATAGTTTTGAACCATCACTAATTTGCAGGAAGTTAGACTACTAAACCTCATTGAAGGTGTTCTTGCCGCAAACATTTTCGATTGGGGATCCCGTGCCTGCGTGGATCTCTATCATAAAGGGACGATTATTGACATCTATAAAATGAGCCGCGACAAGATGCAAAGACCTTGGCGGGTAAGTGGAGCAAGAAAAAACTATTTTGGTTCCTTTATATGGAATTTTTGTTTTTCATTGTCACATGGTCTTTTTTGTGTTGATCAGGTGGATGACTTCGATGTGTTCAAAGAAAGAATGTTGGGATCTGGAGACACCAAGCCTCGGCCGCACAAAAGAGCTTTACTATTTGTCGATAACTCAGGTGCCGATGTTGTTCTAGGGATGCTTCCTCTGGCACGTGAACTTCTCCGCCGTGGAACTGAGGTTGGTCTTCGTTCCGCCTGATAAAGCTCGTAATTTTCCCATTATACACTTCTACTTCCAATTAAGACTCTAGTTTATCCTGCAGTGGCTGTCTCTTGAGTTGAAATTTTATTGTGCCCATGAGACATGTCAACGAAAACTATTCTTTTGCAGGTTGTTTTGGTCGGCAACTCGCTACCTGCTCTGAATGATGTTACTGCTATGGAGCTTCCAGAGATTGTAGCTGAAGCTGCAAAGGTAGATTTGTAGGCATTAACATTGGTTCATTCTTGTTTCTGTTGAGCCTAGAGAAATATTCTTTTTCAGAAAAAGAGAAAAAAAGTCTCCAAATTCATTTTTACAGCAAAAGAACTTGAACATGATATAAATACTCACGTAATTATATTTGGGTCACAGCACTGCGACATTCTCCGCCGTGCTGCAGAAGCAGGAGGCTTGCTCGTGGATGCAATGGTCAGCGGGTCAGATGGTTCCAAAGAAAATTCGTCTCAGGTTCCGTTGATGGTCGTTGAGAATGGCTGCGGCAGTCCTTGCATAGACTTGAGGCAGGTCAGCTCCGAGTTGGCCGATGCTGCAAAAGAGGCTGATTTGGTACGATTCTTATGTTCTCGTAATATGGATTTATACCCTATGAGTACGGAGATGCTTTTTCGACCATATTTTCTTGCTGCTGGTTCTCTTGTTCTAATGATGTAAAATTATTGAACCCATTGCAGATTATCTTGGAAGGAATGGGCAGATCTTTGCATACCAATTTCAATGCTCGGTTTAAGTGCGACGCTTTGAAGGTAAGATAATTGATTTCTTCAACCTTCTGCTCTTACTTTCTTCACATAGTCGTATAGTTTCCCTGAACTTTAATATTCCACGCATCTTTTAGTATTTTTACCTTAACATTAGGAGTTTTTTGCAGCTTGCAATGGTGAAGAACCAGAGACTGGCTGAAAAACTGATCAAAGGAAAAATTTACGACTGTGTTTGCCGATACGAGCCTGCGATTAAGCCTTCGGAATTTTAAAGGGATTTTTTGTGTCAGTAGAGATTGAAAAGTTAGTAGAAAAAAAGTAGTCCAGGGGGAAACTTCATAGTTATAATAAGGTACAAAACTCATAGTTGGAAAGCAAAAGAAAAGGCGTGGAAAAAAAAAAGTGCTAATGACTATAAAGTTCATTTTGACATATTTTTGAGATTTAATGAAAATGGGCAGATAGTTATTATTCATCAAGTTATCAATTTTTGTTTGTTAATTATTATTATCGCATTCCAATAGAAGTTTCTCTACTGCTATAAAAGGTAAAAGCTATGTTTTATTTTTAATTTTATGTTTTGATAAATAAAGCTATTATTGCAAGGCTGAAAATTTCAATTGATTATTGAAATCAATCACTACTACAACAAAAATCTTCACCAAGAAGCAGGAACTGAAATTCAAACAAAAAGCAATAGTGATAAATCGGAAATATAGGTAATAACATTTTTATTTTAGAATTTATATCTGATTCATATAATAGTCTAGCCAAGTCAAAACTAGAGCTTTTATGAATAATGGGAAAGTTACAGTCTTGGCATAAGATAACATGACCCGGAAAAACTAGCCGAGACAGGCCCTTTTTTGTTTTTTTGGCTATAATCATCAATTTTATGTTTTTTTTTTAAGAATTAAGTCATGTTAAAATTAGCTTCAAAGAAGTCTCATCTTAATATATTTGTTCTTGTTATTTTTAAAAATAAATGGTGACAAATTTTGAATGAAATTTTCTCACACTAGTTCGCTCCATTATAATTCTTTATTCGAATTATTACAATAAGCTTCAACATTATCGTCTTTTGCTTCTTGAACATACTGACCATGAAACAAGCTCGTCGTGTGAAAGTATAATTCAATAACTTGTAACGAAAGATCAGACCATCGTGTTCTTCGCTATCCTCATCTTCGTTTTCTTTTGATCTCGTTTTCTTTTGATTGTTCTAGAGAGTCGGCATCCGACCTATTCTTTTAGTAAATTACAACAACATTGACGCCTTGTTTAGGTTATTTCCAGCGTGTTGAAATAATTTGGATAAAATAGATTGATTAGAAGCATACCTGTCAATCTTGATTAGAAAAAATTTGGTAACACAAGAACTGAATCAACAGTGTGAGCATGAATCATAGTTAGTGGTGGACAGAAAAATTTGGCTCGTACTTTGATTATTAATTTCCCCTCAATTATTTACTTCACTATTGTTTATTTATTTTACCAATTGCTAAACCCATGTACTCCGACTCTGTCTATGTGGGATCAACTTTTACTCTTCACCATACTATTTTAGTGTAACAACAAACTTTTACTCTTCACTATACTATTTTCATGTAAAAACCGTGGGCTTCGTTTGGTAACCCCTTCCATTTTGTTGGAAATGGTTTATAAAATGATTTGGAATGATTATAAAATAGTTTGACTTTGTAAATTTCGAGGTGGTATAAATGGTTGAGATTTAAGGATATTGTATAAATGATTGAGATTATGAAAGTTGAAAAAATTATTAAAAAAATAGAATAAAATAGGAGAAATGGTTTCCCCAAACAAGATAAATTTGGTACACTGGGATGGTTGTACAGAAAGCTCTCTTATTGTATACACGTCTAAAAACAGTGAAATCACACCTTTGTGTATCATAGGTCAATCTATAAGTAGCATTTCAAATTTTCAATTGTGTCTTTTGGACCTCTGGTCATGTTTTTTATCAAGTACTAGTTTAAAGCACGATAACATAACATTAATTGCAATATAAAGCAAGAAAAAAAAAACATTATAACAAAAAAAAAAAAAACCTACATATATTGATTTATATCAAACAAAAAGGTATATTAAAAACAAAAAGGCCCCATAACTTTTGTAAAAAAAAAAAAAAAAAAAAAACAAACAACAACAACAACAATAATAATAAATTAATAAATTTTGCATTTAAAATGTGGCTACAAATATAGTAAAAAATGCGATAAAAATTATATGAAAAGATATGATATAGGATTGAGCAAATAGAAATTAAAAATTGATAGTAAAATCAGATTAGAGCAAAGAGAAACAATTAAAATCTAAAAATAGTTAAAAATTGGTTTTTCCAAAAGATTAAGAATTGAGGGAAAAAAAGATTAAAAGACTAACAAAATTGAAATATGAGTGAAAATCATGAAAAAGAGAGAAGATAGGAAAGAGAGGAATAAAAATATACTAAGTAAATAGACATTTTTTAGATCATGTTTTAAGAAAATAACCAATAGTTCTATTAATTAAGGAAATAGTTATTTTTTTAATTACATAACGGTGTGATGTTACTTTTATGCTCTTAGTTTTATAAGTATTAACGGCTAGTTTCTCAATTTTTAAAAACGTTGACTATTTACTTCAAGCATGGATTAACAAATGACTATTTCCCCTAATACCGCAAAAATGAAAATTACGTGATAAACAGCGTGGAATAAAAACCTAATGCACTATAGAATTTTCCTTTCTATTTGATCAAACAGCTCATATTGCAATTTGCAACTCACAAATCCAAACACTAATCGAGTAGTCAAAATCAATTATTCCTTTGTAATCTTTCTATCAATGACCATTGAAAATCCATCAACATTACAAAATATTCAGATTGGAAGGCCACAAACTTCCGAATAACTTAAACCCCAAAAAAATATGACCAAAAAAAAAAAAAAAACTAAGAAAACTCTACTCCATAATAGCAACTCCTCCGGCGGCCTTGATCTTCTCAATGATCTCGGCCGCCTCTTCTTTCGTGACACCTTGCTTGAGCACGGCCGGAACCTTCTCAACGAGGTCTTTGGCCTCCTTCAGCCCGAGACTCGTAAAGGTCCTGACTTCCTTAATCACTTTGATCTTCGCAGCAGGGTCGAACTTTTCAAGCTTCACATCAAATGCCGTCTTCTCCGCCTTCTTCTCCTCGGCCTTGGCCCCGCCTGCAGGCCCTGCCTGCGCGCCCAAGTCCAAGCCTTCCATCGAGATCTTCTGCAACTTCGGGAGGGTCAGCTTTTGCGCTAGGGCAGGACCGATGTGGCGGCGCTCCTCGGAAGATAACGAAACAATCCGCTCGGCAAGCTGAATGATTTTGTCTGAGGGTGGGGGACGTGGGCCGTACGGGTTGTAAAATCCTGGATATATGTACTTCTTTGGCCTGGCATTGGGGTCTCGCGGGACAAAGTCATGCTGGAACGAGCGGTGCTGCAAGGGCCCGGTTATTTCCCGAAGAGTGGGACGACGGGCATCGCCTAATGATCGGGAAAGCGCGACGATTCTCATTGTATCTCGGATTGCTAAAAGCAATGTCTCATGGAGAATTGGCAGCTAGGAAAGTGATCTGATCAGTAATTCAATCAAACAATTACATCACTATTAGCAATTCAATATCAAATAAGGACAATTTTTTTTTTTTTAACAATTGAGATTTCACTGAACACTTCGCCTTTTCAAAAGGGTTAATCACAAAAATCAAACTTTTGATGTAATTTAAAGAGTTTTCACTCATTTAAGCATTTACACAAACACTTGGTGTTCGAACTGGGAAATGCCAAACCAGCTCAAACCCATTATATTTTATACACACAGTCACAAACCCGCAAATTTATATACACAGTCACACACACACACACCCACAAAAGAGTTAATTACCGAAGAGCGAAGGAGGAGCTTTGGCCGTCGGAGGAGATTTGGCCGTTCGCGCACTCGAAGAGCGAAGGGGCAGGGCGGACTGCGGAGGGCGGGGATGGCTGGGCGGGGACGGAGAGGCTGGGCGGCCGGAGGAGGGCGGGGACGGCTGGGGCGAGGGCGGATCGGACTTCGGAGGGAGGGACTAGGGAGAGGGGTGTAGGGCTGCCGGCGTATAATGTTTGATTGGACTCTCGTCTATTGGCTAAAGACCTAAAATTGGCAATTTTGGTCGGTTTCGGTATTACCGAAAATTATTTTTGGAAAACCGAAAACCGCCCACTATATTTTCAGTAATTACCAAAACTGCCTAAATTTTTTCGGATACCCAAAATTCTATTGTTTTTGGGCGGTTTCGGTATTGGGCGGGCAATAATTTCGGTAGCCGTTATTTATGTACAAGTATAGTAACGGCTGCTTTCTAGATCGACGATTAGCCCCACAAACCTTTCTCTTTACTCACACGCTTTTCGAAAAAATCGCAGAGGTTAACCATCCCAAATTACTTAGGTCAACTTAGGTCAAGTAGGCCTGAGCACAAAAACCCGTGACCCAAATTACCGCTTGCCCATTACCAAAACCACCCAAAAAAATGAAAATTTTGGGGCCCGAAAATTTTTGGGCGGTTTTGTTAATTACCGAAACATTTTTGGGCGGTTTTTGGTTTTAGTAAATTGAATTTTGGTTTACTGAAAACCGCCCAAAATGAGGGGTGCGTTAAAATATATATATTTTCAATAATTTTTAGACTAATAGTGGCGTGGCCTCCTTAGGTTTTCTTCTCAGTTTCCACTTCACTTTACATTTCAATTTCTTTATATCTTATAATATATTGAGCTATTTAGTATTTACAATCTTTTTTTTTTTTTTTTTTGCTAGAGATCGTTTCATCATTTATAGCTAAATCTTCAACTTCGATAGGACCACCTCCTCCTCGACCACCAGGATTTTAGTTTACAATTTATTTCTTTTTGAATTTGGATGTCTTATGGATTTGAAAAACTATGATAGAGTTTGATTATATTATTGTTACGTTGTATCATGTAGTACGTAGTATGAACTATGAACTCTTTAAGTCTTATGTATTTTTAGTTTATGTGAAACAATTTATGGATTTTCAGTTTTTTTTTCTTCTTCTTTTTGCTTGATTAATTTTTGGTTACCCAAAAACCGACCAAATTCCGACCAAAAACTGAAATAAAATACCGAAACTGACCGCTAATTTTTGGGGGGTTTTTGGTTTTCATAATTCGAATTTTGGTTATATTACAAAATTACTGAAACCGCCCAAAAACTGAAAACCCGCCCAACGCTCAGGCCTAAGGTCAAGCACGCTTAATTGTCTAAATTACTCACACGCTCCATCCCAAAAAAACTTCTTTGATTTTTTTTATTTTTAAAATTATTTTATTTTCTTATTTATAGTTGTTTTATTTATTTTTGTTATAAATTGATAAATATGCCTTCAAAGAGACAATCATGTGAGAAGCACGTGCCAAATTCCGTCTAATTCCAAATTGACGTTTTCAATTTAAGGCAAAGTGCTCAAATTTTTAAATTTAGAGGAGTTAGTACCAAAAACAATGAGGTGTCACGACAAGTTTGGAGGCACATATGTCAGTTATTTTTCTTTAAATTTGAATTGTTATTTTTCTTTTCTTAAATGTTGTTGTCTAACTAGTATGTGTTTCACACGCGCTAAGCTAGTCTCTCCAAAATACAATAAAGTGGACAATACGGTTTGACAACATTTTTTTTTTTGGTAATAGATAATGTTATTTGCATTATATTACGTGTGTTTTTGGTATTGAAGAGTTTTCAAACTGAAAAAAATAATAATAATAAAATTAAAAAAATATATAAAAAAAGGTGAGAGAACTTGAAAATTACTATCATCATGCTATGGCGGATTGTGAAGTAATAAACGATCAATCTTAAACCTCACTTCAAAAAACGAAAAACAGAAATGGGACACAATAAGATCTTGATAGAACAAGGCTGAGAATCAAAATAAACTAGCTAGACATGTAGAGTTCTAAATTATAAGCCATTGCTTGTTGGCACTCTCAATAGAATAAGTTAAAAATATTTCAATTACAACAACATATCTGAGAGAGAGAGAGAGCCCGAGAAAAATAGCAATAGCTAAGAAGTACTTGAAAAATAATTATAAAAAAGAGAGAGAGAGAGAGAGAGAATCTAGAGAAAGACAAACCAGCCTAATAAGAAAGAAACCCTTCACATTTTGACATTACAAGTTTTGGAATCAAGAGCAAGAACCAGCCATAGAGCTGACCTTACTCAGAAGGCCTTTGATTTCACCTTCCAATTTAGTTCTCATCTCTACGGAAAGGCTATCGCCGGACTTCTCGAGCATCGACGTCATCATCTGAAGATTCTGCTTGATGAAGTCGAGGGGAGGGGCCGCCGTGGGTGGTTGAGGCGGAGCCTGAGCATGTCTCGTTTCGGGGACTCCAGGCGGGGCCGAAAGTTGGTGGAGCCGGAAGTTGACCAGGGTCGAGCCAAAAGGGTTGTTTCTCTCTACACTCTTTAACGCGTCGCTGGCATCAGCGCTCTTCACGAATGCAATTTGCGCGCTGCTGGTATCTCTCGACACCCTTGTCTCAGATTCTTTCAGCTGTCCGAACTTGCCAAATGTCGAGACCAAGTCTTCTCTTGAGGGCATTGCAGTTCCAGGGCCAAAGGTCAACAGTAGAGCAGTCCCCATGTCTTGTCCAGCAGAAAAAGATGGATTCCTCGGATAGTTCAAGACAACTTGCATTCTTTTCCTCTTTTTCCTCGCGGGTTTTACAGGAGGTGTGACGCCATTAGTCTCCTGAGTTTCCTTCCCTACCGAGTTGGGTTCACGGCTAGCTCCATTCAAATCCGGGATATGTTCTGTTGCCACCTTCTTCCCCTTTCTCTTCCTCTTTTTCGGCATAGGTTTTCCTTGTTCAGCAGCAAACACACCAAACGGCTGTCCATCTTTCTCAACCAATCCTGGCTTCACATTGTTTGAAACAAAATCCAGAAGAGCTGCAGTGTGTGAAACATAATTTAAACTGGCCGAACCCAGCTGAGGAGGAACCGGCAGATTGACCACCAGGCTACTAGGTTTAGCATTGGGACTCCCACACGCGCCTGATTGGCCGGAAGAAACATTGACGGCATTAGGATCTGGATTCATCACATGCTCGGGTTTGCCTACCGAAGCAAAATGGTTAACAACCTGTGAATCATTAAGACTAGGCACGGCATTGCTTCCATTCAAATCGGTGATATCAGCTGTTTGCTCAGTCTGGAGATGCTCTAAACTCGATTCTTCGCCTTTCTTTTTCTTCCTTTGCTTAGTTTTATTATTGCAGGGCAATGGCTGGCCCATCTCCAAAGCATCTTTCACCGAAACTCCTAGACCAGCAATGCTTATATTCACATCTGAGAGCCCGGAAAGTGGTTTGGTCTTCGATCTCTCTGAATCAGCCGGTCCCGGTTTCTTTACCGCAGTTAGCAAGTCCTTTCCCAAAGATGAATCAAGCCTCCCATTCGAGTCTTCTCCACCAGCCAGTACATCGGAACCAACCACATTTGGCGAGAAGAGAGAAATCTCGCCCTGTAAATACTTCGTCGAATTTTCATTTTTCTTCTTTCCTTTTCGCTTAGGTTTAGTCTCCGGCGCACTATTTCCTGTCAGGCAGGCCTCGGCATCGTTAGCCGCATTCTGACCCGCCATATTCTTCAAACATGTTTCATCAACAGATTCATCATGATACGATGAAATCCGGAACCTGGAGAAAAACCAACCGACCGAAGTGAAACCACTATTCTGATTTGGATGCAGACCATCCACAGCGGCAGAAAGAAGTTCACGAAGCAACTCGGCCGAAGCTGCATTTTTCAACTCTGAGCCATTGGGCGTGTGAATCCCTCCGGAAAATCTCTTGTACCATTTCTTCCAGAACTTCTCACCATTGCCTTTAGGATTCCCGGGCGACATAATATCTTGGCCGACACCTGCACTTGCTTCTGGAGTTACTTTTGAATCTTTGGTGGTGTCCTCTTCAGCTGCGCCTTTCTGCTTGAAGTTTACATACGGATAAGACAAGTACCGGCTCTTCTTTCGTTCCCTCGAATCGAACCCTTTTTCCATCATCTCATCTTTCCGGCAAACACTATTTTTAGCTTCATCACCAGTGTCTTCAACTTCAAGTTCAGAAGCTTTCTTTGTTTTTCTCTTTCCGCTATTCCCTCGTTCTACATTTTCATCTTCGACATGGTCTCCATTTTCCTTATGTTGCGACAATGTCTCCTCTTCGGTGTCATCCTTTTCCGCCAGTAGATGCATAGGTAATTGCCTATGACCAACGGAAGAATAGAATGCCGAAAGACGATTCCGCGTGACGGTGAAATCAATTGCGCAAGGCATGGAAACAGCCTGGGAAAGATATTTAAGGTGCTCGAGAAACGGTACAGATTCGAAATTGGTTACCGAGAACCCACCGAGCCTTCCAGATTCGCGCTCGGAATTTAGAACTCCTCCATCAGAAGATGCCGTACCCGCTGATTGCTGATCACCCTTTAAATCACATGAACAAGTCATCTCCAACTTCACGCACCTGCCAAACTCGTCGAGAGCTTTCTCCACAGCCCCAAGGAAGATCCTGGCCCTGTTTTTGCCCGACATTTCTTCGAAGCTCTCGTGAAAAGGCCTCAACTGAAATGGAAAGCACCACACAAAGTGGCTAACACCGTAATACCACACTAGTAGATACGCCCCCTCGCCACTCTTGGCAGCATTTTTCGGTGCACCAACAGGATCGCAAATCTTCCCCGGCCACCACGATTGGTTTTTGGTCTGAACCCACACGATATCACCCACCACAAAACTGAACTCCCGACCGTCGACTCTCCTTCCTCGCTCTTGTTCACCATCCTCCTCCTTTACAAACCCGCTCGGAGATCCACAAATATCCACATACAATGAAATCCCCTCGCTTGAAGCAACCCCATTCGACTCCGACGGGTTCTCTTCGCTCGTCTCCTCCTTCACTTCAACATCCTCATCTCCAACCGATTGCGGCTCCAACAAGCTCAAATCAGCCTCATTCTCCTCATTTCGAGATTTTGCCTTTTTTTCACTCTCATCAGCACAACCCTCCACATTCTCAGCCACATTCCCACAACTCTTTTCGCCTCCGAATCTCGCCGAATCCTCGGCTTCACTAACACCACCTAATCTCGCATCTTCCACTGCTTCTCGAGTTTCTACTTCCGCATTTATAGCCCCCAAAACATCAGAAATATCAAAAACCGAAGCGAGCTCAGAGCCATTATGGTTAGTCCCTGAAGCTTCTTCAGGGGTTTTGCCAAATGGGGTTTCAGACTCTAGGGTTTCTGGGGTTTTGGGTTTATCCATTTCTCAGAAAATCTACACAAAATATTACTCACGCTTCAAAATTCATAACACACTGCACGAACACTGCACGAACACAGTCCAAAGCTGATGATCAAACAAGAACAACAAATAAAATTTAAAAAAAATAAATTATTGCTATGCCATTCACGGGAAAATCAAACCAAAGACACTCCAAACAAAATAAAACAAAGGCGATACTAACGAGAGAACCAACCAAAAAAAAAAAGGAAAAAAAAAAAAACAGGGAAAAAAAATTCCAATATTAAAGTACAGAATAAAATTTAAAAAAAATAGAATGAAAAAAAAAAGTACCTGGAGATAGTTGGAGAGGATATAGCAGAAATGCAAGTGAGAGACGATTCTTTGTGACCCAAATGAAGAAATAGCTTCATTCATGAGATGAGAAGAGAAGAACCCAAAAAAAAAAAAAAAAAAAGAGAGAGAGAGAATTTATAGTTGGAGAATAAGCCTAGAGAGAGAGAGAGAGAGAGAGAGAGAGAGTGAGTGAAGTGGAAAGTAGTATTTTTCAGTGGGTTTGGCTGTGAATGGAAATCTGAAAAAAAAAATAGAAATAAAAAAGAGAAATATTTTAATATTTTAGATTTCAAAGCATTAGAAACGTTTGAGAGAGTGTTGAAGTGTCGGTTTAGTAGAGTATTTAGTGGCTTCACTTCCCAACATGTTCAGTATTCTAATCTAAAGTCGCTTTCGACTCTCTGATTTTTTCTCTCTGTTTGCCTTTCGAGGGTTATATTGTTGTAAGACTAGTAAGTAAAGTACGATAGTTTAGAGATTATTTTAAGAAAGTATATTATTTCTAAATACATGGCTTTTTAAATGCTTTCTTTACACACACACATTTTAGTACAATTTTTTAAATATGACAATTATTGAGAAATTATAATGAATATCTTATTTTCAACACCCAATTTAAACTATTACTCAATCTTTTGAATATATAAATAATTATCCAAGTGATTCAATTTAAATTATCACCCAATCGTTTAATATGTCATTCTCTCTTTCTCATTCTCCTTCACATTAATTTTCTGTTTGATAACTAATCAAATTTATTAATAATAAAAAATATATAATTTAATTCTTTTTGTGAGAGAATGTGAAAGAGAGAATGCACCTCACTTCAAATATACTCAATATTCCTTAAAAAATTAATCAAACTAAATATTATTATTATTATTATTTTACTTTTATATACATTCGTATTTTTGTTTTCAGGTAAATTTTATTGTTGGGCCAGTTAAGAATTTAACCATTTTGCAATCTATGTTTTAGAAATATAGCTTACGTTTTGAAATATTAGTAAAATAGCCATCAAGTCCACATTTAAAAATTTATGATCAAAGAAATAAAATTTATGACTAAATATTTTATACAACAAAAAATAGAAGCTGAATTAAAAGTACTAATGACCGCAGTCTAAAAAATTCAGACTCGAATGTATGGCTATTTTACCAATAAAAGCAAATATAGACTAGATGTTTAAAACTAACATAAATGGATGGCTATTTCATATAAAAATCGCTTATATTGTTTTTCCTATATATATATAATTTCACATTATTTTTCATGGGAAAATTTCAAATTTAGAACGCTTATCGATAAAAAAACGATAGTGGATTGTTATATTTATTATTTTAAGCTACAAGGTTCACTGAAAAAGTAAATTCAATAGGTTAGAATCGTTCCCGCCAATGAACGTCCCCCAATTGAGGATCTCCTGTTTTTCAACCAGGTTAAAAGAGTTGGTTTTTAACAAATTATAATAACATATTAATTTCAAATAAATGAGTTTAAGTGGTATTTTGAAAAACTCAAAGATTGTCAATTAACTTACATGGGAACTTCTTTAGTGATTTTTGTGGTGGGAAACGATTTAGATCGTCATTTTTATCTTTTTAAGACGCGGAGTCGACTAAAATGCTAAATGAATAGATTTTTTTTTTACAAGAATAAACTAGCTAGAAGATGTGTAAGTTATTTACTAGATTCAATTAAAACAAGTGTATTGTTAAGTGTATTTTAGTATCAAACAAATGAATATCATATAATTTTTTTTGTCATTATTTGATCCAAATGTCTAGTTTTGTAGCATCACTAATAAATGTCATTCAAATTCTTTTGATTATAATTAATATTGTCAAACACTCTTTAATTTATTTTTTAATATGTCATGTTAAAGTTTATTGCAAAAGAGACGCTTTCTCTTTTAAAAGATAAATATTAAATACACACCCTCTTTCTCATTCTCTTTCACATTCTACACTCACATTAATTTTTTGTGTGAGAACCAGTTAAAATTTTTAATAATAAAAAATAACATATTTCAACATTTTTTCTTTTGTGAGAGGGTGTGAAAGAGAGAATGCATTTACATACCTCATTTCAAAAATACTCAAAATACTTTAAAAACAATCAAACTGAATATAAAAAACTTATTTTATTATTATTATTCTTTGACTTTTATATCCATCGGTCTTATTGTTTTCAAGTACATTAATTATTTTTCCTATATATTTTATTTCACATTATTTTTCAAGGGAAATTCTCAAGTTTAGAACGCTTATCGACGGAGCACGACATTGGATTGTTAGATTTATCATTTTATGCTGCGAGATTCACTGAAAAAGTAAATCCGATAGGTCAAAATCGTTCTCCACCAATGAACGTGCCCTACTTGATAATCTTCAATCTTTCAACCAGATAAAAAGAGTTGATTCTTTACAAATTATAATAACATATTAATTTCAATAACATACAAATTATAAGTGTTAACGGCTAGTTTCTCAATCTTAAAAGACGTTGATTATTTCCTTCAAACATGGCTTAGAAAATGACTATTTCCCCTAATACCACAAAAATGAAAATTACGTGATAAACAGCGTGGAATAAAAACCTAATGCACTATAGAATTTTCCTTTCTATTTGATCAAACAGCTCATATTGCAATTTGCAACTCACAAATCCAAACGCTAATCGAGTAGTCAAAAATCAATTATTCCTTTGTAATCTTTCTATCAATGACCATTGAAAATCCATCAACATTACAAAATATTCAGATTGGAAGGCCACAAACTTCCGAATAACTTAAAACCTCAAAAAAAATGACAAAAAAAAAAAAAAACACAAACTAAGAAAACTCTACTCCATAATAACAACTCCTCCGGCGGCCTTGATCTTCTCAATGATCTCGGCCGCCTCTTCTTTCGTGACACTTTGCTTGAGCACGGCCGGAACCTTCTCAACGAGGTCTTTGGCCTCCTTCAGCCCGAGACTCGTAAAGGTCCTGACTTCCTTAATCACTTTGATCTTTGCAGCAGCGTCGAACTTTTCAAGCTTCACACCAAACGCCGTCTTCTCCGCCTTCTTCTCATCGGCCTTGGCCCCGCCTGCGCGTCCAAGTCCAAGCCTTCCGTCGAGATCTTCTGCAACTAAGGGAGGGTCAACTTCTGAGCTAGGGCAGGACCGATCTGGCGGCGCTCCTCGTGGGATAACGCAACAATCCGCTCAGCAAGCTGAACAATTTTGTCCGAGGGCGGGGGGCGTGGGCCGTACGGGTTGTAAAATTCAGGATATTTGTACTTCTTCGGCCTGGCATTGGGGTCTCGCGGGACAAAGTCGTGCTGGAACGAGCGGTGCTGCAAGGGCCCGGTTATTTTCCCGGAGCGTGGGACGGCGGGAAGCGCGTAATGATAGGGAAAGCGCGACGATTCTCATTGTATCTCGGATTCCTAAAAGCAATGTCTCATGGAGAATTGGCAGCTAGGAAAGTGATCTGATCAGTAATTCAATCAAACAATTACATCACTATCAATATCAAATAAGGACTTCTTTTTTTTTTTTTTTTTTTTTTTTTTCCCCAATTGGTATTTCACTGAACACTTAGCCTTCTCAAAAGGGTTAATCAAAAAAATACGCAAAAATCAACTTTTGTTGTAATTTGAAGAGTTTTCACTCATTTAAGCATTTACACAAACAATTGGTGTGCGATCTGGGAAATGCCAAACCAATTCAAATTCCAAACACAACTTCAGAGACATAGCCATATATATGAAGTGAATATGCAAAAATTTATAAACCAATCCAAAAAAGAACCAAAAAAAAAAAAAAACATGCGAAGATCAGAACTCGCTGTACAATGTTACCAAAGAGTGATTAATTCATGAAAAGGAAATGACTCCCAAATTCGAATGACCAAAATTCCATATGCCAAGCATACAGCGATCGAACAAAGACAAGTGAAAATACGTATTGGGGCTTTAAAAAAAAAAGAAAAAAAAAAGGGAGCACTAGAAGTGAAAAAATGGAAGCGACGAAATTATGATTCAGAAAAATCACCAAAAAGAAAAAAAAAAATTGTAGAGAAAAAGCAAAGCGAATATATAGAAACAGAAAATGAAAAGAATGGGTAACGGAAATACTGGTGACCGTACGGCGGCGATAGGTCAACTGAGAAACGGCGGAGAGAGAGAGAGAGAGAGAGAGAGAGAGAGAGAGAGATTTTAATAGAGAGGGAGAGAGAGTGGTGGGCTAAAATGACAAACTATAAAAACGACAACGTCGAGACCCGAGCAAGGGGGACAGTGCGGTCTAAGAAAACGACAATAAAATGGTAAACGACTTGGAGAAGGAAACGACATTTATTGAGAAAACGACCTTCATTTAAAAAACGACATGAGTAAAGAACGGAATAAATCTGAATGACCACAAATTCAAACAAAAAAAAAAAAAAAACAATCACTCAAAAGCAGCCAATTATTTTTGTATCACATGGTATATATACATAGAAAAATTCTCTGGTGGGGAATTCCCCACCACAAAGAACGGTTATGGATCGTCAGATTTACCTTTTTAAGCGGTGGGATCCATTGGAAGGGTAAATTTGACGATCCAGAATCATCAACAAGAATTAAAAAAAAAAATCAAACCTTTCACGGCATCGAAGCTTTCTCTGAGCTATGATGTCAGCGCCGACTTATCCCAGAGGTGGAAGGCGCTGCGGACTCAAAGGGCATAGGTTGTCGGCGTTCGGGAGTGGGAGGCACTGCGGGAGAGGGAGGCGCTGCAGGCTGCGGCTGAAAGCGTCAGGAGGGCGGAGGGTTGGAGGCCGAGGTCGAGGCCGAGGGGACGGTCGGAGCGAAAGGCGTCAGCCGTCGTGGGAGGAGAGGGAGAAGAGAACTGAGACTCAGAGTGTGAGACTTGGAACTAAGCAATTAGGGCAATATTGTGGGCCTAGGCCCAAAACTAAAACGAAAAAAAAAAAAGAGAAATATATATTTTGGGTGGTTTCCAGAATAACTTTTTACACAATCATTCTATTTAGAATAAGATATTACATATTTATTCTACAATTACAAATATTATCATATTAGTTGTGCTTAGGTGGTCTTTTTTTAAAGACTGTTTTACCCTTTGTCCGTTTGTTAAAACCATATTAACCGAAAATAAGTTTCTTTAAACCCAAAAACCGCCCACTAATTTTTCAGTAATTACCGAAACCGTCTAAAATGTTTTGGGTATAAAATTTATCATTTTTTTCAGGCGATAATTCGGGTATTGGTATTATGTGTACAGGCATAAATTAAATAATGAAAATAAGAATACTCTGATTCTCTAGACTATAAGAACGAGATTGTTTTGTTATGGTGTGTTCAGTCGCACATAATCGAGAAATTTAAACCCATCATATGTACAAGAGCCATGGGCAGTTCGCATTATTTTTCATATGATGAACATAAAAAATAACATAACAATATAATCGTATAAATATTTTGCGGCCCTTACATATTAGAAAATACAAATTATCTAGTAATAACACAAACAAATTATGGGTGTGTTCTCAAATGAATATTTTTGAAAGAGGTATGAAATTGCTACCAAACAAAAGATTATCGAAAACATCTCAAATATTTTATTTTCGATGAACAAGAAAAAATCAAAAGTAATTTTGCAGAATTTTCTGAAATTTTACCAAAATATCATGATACTGTGCACAAAATTAAATTGCCGATATTTTATCAAAATTTCACTAAGATTTCTCGAAAATTTTCCATAATTTTGCACAAAAATGCATAATATGTAAATTTGATGTCTGGACTCTGAAAAATACAAAATTTCGGTGTTTGAACCGAAATTTTTTTCTTGATCTGAACTAAAAAAGTAATAATAAACCAACATATTCATGCATGATATATGATTTAACCGTGGCGAGATTGTAAAACAATATTTGTAATAGAGTGACTAAGACTTGATGATTTCAACGTGCTAATCTATGTCATTTTGTTACCAGTATATCAAAACAAAATGACAAAAAAAATGATAATTTAATAAATTCGAGATCGATTTAATTAAAAATTGTAGTGGTCGCACAAAGACAATGGGTCAGTCATCAGTGTGAAGCGATGGCACGACGAAGATATCTTAGCGAGAGAAGAAGAATGGCATGAAATTACAAAAACGACAACGTCAATTCCAAAAGTAATACCACAAAAATGATAATTACGTGATAAACAACGTGGAAAATGATACAAACTGTCTATTAGGTTGTTTTGATAAACTATTTAGATGGTTTAGAATTAGGGTTATTAGTTTAATTGGTCTTTGAACTTTTGATCAAGTGATAATTTGGTCCTTCTCTTTCTTTATTACCTCAAATAGTTCTTGAACTATAAATTGTCTTCCAACTAAAAATTCATGAATCAGTAGCAAAAAAAAACTAAAAATTCTTGAACCATTTGAGCTATTAACTATTAAGGCTTAGAGTTATTTTTTTTTTATAATTTCAACAATAATTTATTATTTGGAATCAAAATGATGCATTTTAAAATGACCCATTAAAAGAAGTGAAACAAACGAGGTACTACAAAATCTATTAATTGAGAAAACGGCATCAACTAGAAAAACGACACTAAAATCAGCAAACGACAAGATATGAGAACCTGGATTTTTGAAATTGAATAAACTAACATATTCACTCTTGACACTGGAGATAACATTCATTATATTGGCAAAATTTGTGGTAGGCTCGAGAACAATCGAATTTTATACGCATGGGAAAAACCGATATATGTGTATATATATATATACACATTATAAGCGGCAATGTTAAAAAACGACAGAAAATTCCATCAAACGACAAAAATACATATAGAGGTTGAAAACCTGACAACGACAAAAATTGCAAGAAATGACAAACCATCTATCTGATATACTACATCTGAAGATGAGCGATGAAAATTTCTCCCAAAGAAATACCCCACTTCCTATTAACTAATAATAACGAGAAAATAAAATACAAAAACGACAATAATCATGAAAAACGACAACAGTCTAGAACGATCAAGCACAACTGTAATAAATGAAGAAATAAATAAATAAACAAATAATGCTATTTGATGTGGCCGTCATTGAGAGACAACGATAACTATCTAAAGAGAACACATCATTTAGACAAACGACAATATTCAAATACTAAATGAAAACGACATGGAGGATAATACAGACCCCAAAAATAAATTTAAAAAAAATCCTTAAGAGACTGCAGATATAGAAAGATAAGAACAATTAAATGTTATATTCAATAGGTTGTTTTTCATTTCTCACAAGCAACTAAAGTGTGGTAGTATGATGTGGTCGCAACGGTGTTTTATTGATTGTCCCACGTTGATGGGAGTTTGTCAAATTAATTAGTAATTTTTGAAAACTAGAAACATAAAACTACTTAAATTAATTGAAGTTTCTTATAAATTGCTTATGTATCGAGTTTTTTTATTGACGAGAAAGACAATATATATGGCTTTGTAATAGTGCTTGTTCAAATATTTTTTATGCACTTTTATCGAAACATACCACCTGTACCCGTTTTCTGTTTTTAATACAAAGTGTTTTTACCCACTTAAAAAGAAATAACAAATTGGATCCTTATATCTAATTTTTATGTATTGTGGTAGCCTTAAAAGGATGGTCATAATAATGGGTTTTGCCCTCATTTTCCATGCATACATATAATTTCATGAAACGCAGAACGAGAAAGAAAAGAAAAGAGAGAGAGAGAGAGAGAGATAATTAGAACACTTTTTAGTTCTACTTCTTCCAAAGTTCCAATCCCATAACTAACAATCATATGAGGGTCCTACGGACCTACACCAAAGTACAATGAAATGGAGCCACATGGAAAAAAATAAAATAAAATAACAAACGACACAAAACTCAAAGAGAGAGAGGCTTTTGCTTTTCAATATCATCACTGAAAACTCTGCTTTGCTCTCCCTTTTATGTCTTTTCTCTTTTTCTTCTTTAATTCACCCACCAACCATAAAGACATGCTAAATCCACTTTTATCAATAATAAGTTAATCACTCATTCAACAAATAAGCAGACAAAGTGCATATGAAAGACATTAGATTATGCAAATACTAAACAACAAAATATTTTTTAATATATAGAGAGTTTTTATAAATAATTAAAAAAGACGGTTCCCATATCTTCCTCGGTATTACAACAAAATCCTAGAGCGTTGAATGTCTCGCACGCAAGACACTAAATCAAAAGAAACAAAAAGAAAGAAAAATACACAAGCTAGTGTTTTTGCATGAAAAAAGCAGTCATTTTTTGACTCTTTGGGACATCATTCACACTCTTTTAGTTTAGTCATTATATATAACATGTCATGACAATAAAACCCAAAGACTGCCTTCACAACAAAAAAAAAAAAAAAAAAAAAAAACCCAAAAAAGGCAAAAACAAAAAGAAAAATGTCAAAGACATCCATTACATATTAATTATATAGTAGTGGTAGTAGTAGTTGGATATCAAACCTAGCTAGTCTAACAAAGCAGATTAAGATAATTATAATAATAATAATTATCAAGTCACTAATCACACCAACAAACCGTCGATCCAAAAGTACTAATCAAAGATTAATTAGCTTAATCAAACTAAGGAGTTTGTGGTAGACGGTCCATAATTGTTCATCACTCCGGACCAATTCCCTAACCCATTGAGGTAGCCAAACGAGTCCTTCCCAACGTGGTGGTCGCTAGAGCACCCTTGCTCTTGTTGCCAATCGAGCGACAAGAGCGCCTTCGTGTTCGGCTTCACGTCGATCCCGCCCCGCCCCTCGTGGCCGCCGCCGCCGCCGCCGCTGCCGCTGCCGCTCGCCTCGTACGGCAACATCATCCTCTGACACGTGTCGATAAACACCCCGTTGCTATTGGCCCCGGGCCCACATTGGCCCCCCTCTAGTAGTGACATCCCAAAGGGTGCACAAATATTGGCATGAAAATTATGCTCCATCAATAAACCATGATTAGTGGTGCCATTCCCCAAATTGACCATGCCCAAATCTCCTCCCCCACTTGCACTATTCCCCATAAAGTCAAAGTCGTTACCATTCCTATGGGAATTATTTCCAACTATGCCCTCCAATTTGCTCTCCATGAAATCAATTGGCAAGAAGTTGTTATGGTGGTGGTGGTGGTGTTGGTGGTGATGTGGACCAATGAGACCACTTAGGTGAGCGAATTGGACCTGATCCGGAAACGACAGCTGAAGATCTGTCGTATTTGAGGAGGAGGAGCCGCCGCCAACAGCGTGGCTCTGGCCCGCCCCCGCGGCGGCGGAGACGGGGGACGCGTTGTCGTTTTGCTTCGCCTTCGACGGGGTTTTCTTGGTCTTGCGGCACCCGCCCCCCACGGGGATGTTGCGCAGAGTCCCGCCTTTCGTCCAGTACCTTCGGCACGTCTTGCAGAAGTAGCGAGGCTGCGAGAGGCTGTAGTTGTTGTAGTAGCAGAACTTCGTGTGCGTCGACTCGCACCGAGGGCACTTCAGCGCCTGGTCGTGCGGGGGACGGAGCCTCCGCTCCATGTTCAGCGGCCTCGAGCACGCCAGCATGTCGTTAGGAGACAGCGGCGAAGGCGACGAGTCCATCCCGGACTCGTCCTCCTGGAGCGTACCCTAACAAAGTTAGCACAAATTATGATTTTTTTTTATTTTTTACCGGGGCAAGATTTTAATCACATTCTAAAAATATAATAATAATGAAATGGGAATGAATTTTTTTTAATTTTTTTTCCAAGGCGTGATGATGAATTTTGAGTTCTCAAATGTAGGGCAAGATATTAATGTCACTATCATCATGAGAGTGAGTTTTAATTTCGTGGACGAGTTCTAATTAGTATGAATGCAATCTTATGGAGAAAGTTGTCGTTTTGTATTGTTTTAAGAACAAGACATTCTCTTTTGGACGGTTATGACATCAATTTTTCGGTGTCAATCAAAGTTGAAATAATGGCGGTGGTGGCTACTAAAGGATAGGGTTATATAGCTAGATTCCTTGTCGTTTCATATATATACACACACACATCAATCAAGAAGTTTTTGTCAGACTGAGTTAGGCCTAAGAGATCAGAGTACTTTATAGCTGTCTGACATGACCAGGCTCAGAAGTACTTGTTTGAGAAGCACATGATAATGATGAATGATGATGATAATATGGCATAATTTGAGCATTATTTATTTAAATAAAATATTTATAAAAAAAACAGATCAATTAACAAACAAGTAGTTTGGAGCCAGTACTTGAAATTCTACTTCTTACTAGCTTGTTCTATTGTTCAAACAAGATAAAAAGGTGATCTGTAAGCAATACTAGGGCCACTTTCTCATACACTTTTCAACCAAATTGGTGAAAGGGTTAAATCATATGTACTCTAGTAATATTATCTGTGTCTGCCAAAACTACACAACATTTTGCAGCATAATTGTCTGGTAATTAAACCTAAAATGGCTCATTATATGTAACACCAAGAACAAAGAGTAATTAGTCCTTGAGATATGTGTATTGTATATGAATAACATTTATAATGATGAGCCTCCAAGGCCAGCTTTCATTACCTTCAATTTGTTTGAAAGAGAGGGAATTATAGAGAGAAGAAAAGAAAACCAGATTCATATATATATATTGGAATAGGCTATGTTACAGAAAATATAACTTGTGCACTCTGTAAATAAAAAACCCTAAATGCAAGTGATATGATATTGATGAAGAACTTTTTGGAAATCTGTTTTTTTTTTCTTTTTTTTTTCGCAGGAAAAATCAAAGTACGTACCTGAAGCCAATCGGATGAATCCATGCAAACTTGCAGAGAAGTGAGACCCATAAACAACTATATTAATGACCAGATCTTAATTTCAGCTCTAATATTGGTAATTCTATAGAGATAACCAAACTCAGTAATATCAAGCTTTTGTTTTTTCTCTTCTAAGTACTCTACTTCATTATTATTTCATTGATTTCCCACTATCTCGTGACTGTGAGTCTGTGATATTATGAGAGAGAGAGAGAGAGAGAGAGAGAGAGAGTGGATATATGGGGTTGGGTTGGTGGTGAGAAGTGAGAAGTGAGAACTATATAAGAAGGCAAGAAGAAAGGCACTACTAATATATTATACCATATAGTATGAGAGTGTGTTCAGACTTCAGAGTTATTTTATTATTATGTATTATACTCATATCATACACTAGCTCCGCTACAGTCACTGATTATCTCTGACATTGTCTTATAGGCTTAGAGAATTAATGTTATTTTATTTAATAATAAAATGATAAACTATTCTAGTCAAATTTTCAATCATTTAAGGCCTCATAACAGTAAATTTTTCTATTTACTAAAATAGCTATTATAAAAATGATTTTAATAATGAAATATGATATTGTTTATGGTAATTATACTATGTGTATGTAAAGTTACGTATTAAATATTTGATTAGATTTAGATGCCATAGAACATTTGCGGCTTTAAATAAATTGAGTAATATTCACATAACTGAATTAAATGTAACCAATTATTAATCATACAAATGACATATCACTCGTCACTTGTCCAAAAAATTTCGCGTTGAAAGAATAATTCTCGCATAAAACTCAAAATCAAAAAAATCTATACAGTTATTTTGCCATGTATATATAGATACCGATTTTAGAATTATCAAAACAGTAACTGTTACAGCTATTGTTACTGATTTTTGTTTTTTATGATTAACAATAACGGTTTAGCTATTTTTTAATTATTATTATTATTTTTCAAATTATATATTTTTTTTAATCTATAATTTTAATATAATTTCTTTAAAAAAATAATAAAAAAAATATCAAAACATTACCAAAGATAACTATTACAATTATATTCGATAACTATTAATCATTATTAATATAAAACGTTAACCGTTACCATCAATGACAATTTCGATAGTACCGTTTGCCAAAGTTACACCTCTAACCGATTCTACAGAAATCATACCCTTAAAAAAAAAAAATCTTCATTTGAACTGTGTGACTTGTGCAAACTGAAAAGTAACAATTAACAAAACGCACAAACATTATTTAAAAAAAAAAAAATCAAAGATCGTCGGCGGAGAGAGGTGCAAAACAGGAACACAGGGTGGGGCCCACGGTGTCCGCACACTGCCCCAGCAGCAGTGGGCCCCACAGATCATGATTTGCGATAGGCGTCGACGGCCGTGATGTCGCGTTATAAGTCGGGGAAGGGGGGGTGGGACCGTCCGTCAGGACCAGGCAAGGCAAGGCAGGGCAACACAAGCGGCGTGGTCGTCGCAGCATATCAAATCCCACAAATTGGTGTGTCATGTGTGTGTGTGTGTGTGTGTGAGTGAGTGACGTGACAAGTGAAGTAAGTGGTTGAAGAGAGAAAGAGAGAGAGAGAGAGAGAGAGAGAGAGAGAGAATATTTGGGTAGTCGATAAAGAAGGCATACCGAAAGAGCACTCTACTTTGTGGGTCCCACAGTTCGAGCTCGTCTCCCTCTACAAGCAAAGCATAGATTCTTCTTCTTCTTCTACCACTACTATGACTCTATGGGATGAGGACATTGGAGAAAAATCCGTTTTTTTTTTTTAGAAAATCATTCTACAATATTAAATATCACGTCTTAAGAAAATTAATTTGATGATTAAAACTTATTTATAACAAATAGCTACCAAAAAAGTTCCACTATTGTATGTTTACTCATGATTTGTAGGCCACTTTTTACGTACTCGGCGTTGTATAAATTTTTTTTTTTGAAAAATTATAAGGAATAATTATTCCGTTTAAGTGATATTTTAAAATATAACTAATAATTTTAATTATTAAAAAATAAAAATCAAGTAATTATAAAAAAATAAAATTCATTTATGTAGCATTAGTTAATTAAAATTTTAAATATATAATTTAATTTTTGAAAATTAATTTAATTTTGATTTATTTTTACATTTCGCCTTATAATTTTTCTCTGATATTACTTTTGAAGTGGTTCATATGTGTTGTGATGTGATATATATATATATATATATATATATAACTTTATCGTTTAAGCCTTATAAGAATTAGATATATTCAAACTATATAAAATATTTATCAATTTGCTTTTTTTTTTTCTCTTTTTAATGCTATTTGCTAGAGATGAATTACATTCAATTTGTATTGGCAATAATTTTATATATCGATATTATTAGTTTATTACATTCTTTATATAACTCACACACACATAAATAGACACATAAATATATATCATTTTAGACACCTAGTTACATCAAAATCATTATCTTGGCAGATTTAATCCATATTACATAAGATGTAGTACAATATAATGTTTTACTAATAATATAACCTAATAATAATAATATAACCTTAAGCATCATATGTATGATGAACAATGCGACTATAAAATATATATGTAATAAAATAACAAGATTACAATTGTTCACGATGTTTTCTTAAAACTATATGTAAAAGCTGTAACAAGATTAAGAGTCAAATGTTATTTTTTTTTCTATCTAAACTGATAATTCTGAACGATCGAGCATTTACATTGTAATTTAATTGTTTCAAACCAACATTTACACAAGTGTTTATAAATTGCATTTAGATTGTAAAGTACAAATTAATAGATATTTGAATAGATTAATATTGGAAAGAGAAACGAAAATTATTATTTTCGCCTTATGGGTAGTACTATTGCATAACTATTTAAATGAGTTAAATTTAGAAGGGTTTGGATTTGAAAAACAAAAGTAATTTTTATTTTACCAAAATGTAAATTTAAGTTGAATTTAAAAAGTGATAAGTCAAACATAACAATTTGATTTAAAATGAAGTAATATTGAAAAACAACTTTTATGTATTGGAATTTGAATTGATTTTTTTTTTTCGGTTTAAACTATATTACTTTAGTAATTGTGCTAATAGAAAATCAAACTTAAACCATACTATTGCAGTAAAATGTGCTTCAAAATATTTGTATCCAAGCAGGTTCTTAAACTGCAACATTCGGATCAAACTGTAGTCCTATATATAAATATCAAAAGAATTGATTAGAACACAACTTTAATGTAATGGGATAGCTATTTGTTTGGTTTGATCAAAATTTTTTTGCTCATTTGAGAAAAAAATTGATCATTTTAGATGAGCATATTTTTAGAAGAAAAAAAAAAGCAACCAATTTGGATGAGCACGTTTTGCCAAACTATTCAAATGAGCATTTGTTGACTTTTTAAACTTTGAGGTGATTTAAATGGTTGATATTTAAGCATTTTACATTAGAATTAGCAAAGTAAAAATATAAAAAAGGGTTGAATGAAAATATTTGCAAATGATTTTATTAAAAATGGTTTGCATGTTCTTTTAAACGATTTATATGAGTTAAAAATGACTCATCTTTGATTATTGGGTTTTTTGCACCTATGGCCCCTAAACTTATCGAGTTTGACATTTTGACACCTCATCTTTCTTTTTCTTTCTTTTGTATTAACCCCCTTGAATTTGAAAATCATTGCATTTTACCCCAAATTGAAAACGTCCGTTCGAAATTAGACAGAATTTGACTTGTTTCAAGCCCATGACTCCTTAATAAGGGTATTATAGTCATTTTATTATCATCTTCTTCCTCAATCCACCAAATAAAACACACACGCAGACAAATTTATACACATACAACACACACACACACACACACACATATATATATATATAAATACATATATAGCACACACATATGTATCAACACAAATTTAACACACAGAGCTATATATACATACAACACACATATGTATAACCCACGCAGACACACATGTATAATCTAAACTGCAAGTCTGCAACCAATTCAACGACCTTATAAATTGACGATTAATTAAATTTGATTAGTTATACCAATATGTGTTAAGACAAGAACATAAAATCATGGCAGATTTTTCAAGAACAAATCCTATAACAATAGTAGATGAATCCTTCCCTTCCAGCTGTCGATCTCGGGATGGAACAATGCGTCGGCCACGGACGACGGCAGCGGCGTGGGGGAGCGGTGGTTGGGAAGGGTTAAGTTGACGAGGATGAATGTGAAGGTGATCATGAAGAAGCTGCAGAGGAAGATGAACTAGAGGCGGCGAAGATAGAGGTGTGCTTGGCGGCGGCGGCGATGGAGGTTGGGTGGATCAGGACGAGCTTCACGTTTATGGTGTCATTGGTCTTCATTGTTGATGTCTCTTTATTTCTTGTTGGTGAATAGAGAGTCAAAGTGAGAGAGAAGAGAGAAATGAAGAAAATGTCTCCAATAAAATCCCACGTGACAATCACGTGCACAATTCCGTCCAATTTCAAACGGACGTTTTCGAGTTAAGGTAAAATGCAATGATTTTTAAATTCAAAAGGGTTAATGTCAAAAAAAAAAAAAGATGAAATGCCAAAATGTCAAACTCAATAAGTTCAGGGGCCATAGGTACAAAAAGCCCTTGATTATTTCACAAAATAAATAATGACTCATTCAAATTGTGTAGATGAATAAAGCGGGACCGCAAACAAAGAGCAAAACTAACTATTAATATATTTTGAATAAAAAAATTGATATAAGCATTATTCATATTATTTGTTTAGGGTAAACATTAATATTATTTGATTTTATAAATTTCAAATTTTATATAATATAAATGACTGAGATTTAAAAATATTATATTAAAATTAAACAAATAAAAATAAAATAAAATAAAATATCGAAATGAATGGGACAAATAATACAAGGTAATTATACACAGAGCAAAAGAAAACAATAAAAAAAACCTCAAACAAGACAAGGTTTGAGGATGCTCTAAAAAGTAGAAGCTAGCTAACTATAGCCAACTTGAGATAAAACATGTTAGTACTTCTAGGAATATAGAAACTAAAAAAGCGTGACCAACACACTTCAAACTCAAATAAGGGTCCCAATATATAGTTCCTCTCTTACATATCTGTGTGTCAGTGACAGTGAATAAAGTGAATATTGTTCTCCCACGTTGATCCATACAAACCCTAGTATATATATCTATATATATATATATAATCTCAATCGCTTTAGTCTTATCCACTAATCATGATATTGTCCTTTTCTTCTCTGCTGTGTTTAAATAATACGTACACAGATTCTTAACATATCATTTCATTTCAATCATATAGCTTAATATAAGTAACCCTAACGTAACCCTATAACCTTGATGATGATCAAGTACATACGTCACTTTTTTCAGACTTTTTTCGAAAAAAAAAAAAGTAAAAAAGAGCTGAGAGATTACTATACCACAAATTATTTTATTTTATTTTTTATTTTCAGCTTCTTTCCCGGGCATTAAAAAGAAAAAGGAAGTTGAAGATTTCAAGTATAGATAATAGTGGTACTACAACTCGTGAATCGTGATCATCATCCATTTATGCCAAGTTTTGTGATGAAAGTGAAACTCCCATGTTGGGTTTTTAAAAGTGAATAATCATTTCCTTTTATTTTTTATAAAGATTTTCAGACTTAAGTCTGACTAGCGATCAACAAAGTCCATCATGATCATGTTGGAATTTTTGTTTATCCAATAGAGCAAACATATAAGATATGAATAATTAGCCATAATGGTTCATTTATTTGTTTACTACAATGGTTGTTGCAACCCACACACCCCCCCCCCCCCCCCCCCCCCCCCCCCCCCCCCCCCCCCTCCCCTTTTTTTTTCCTAAGGTTAATATAAAGAACAAAAAACTAAACTTGTTTTAAGAATGCTAGGGTTGAACAAAAAACTAAACTTGTTTTAAGAATGCTAGGATTGAGTCTAAACCAAGCATGAATTAGGTCCATTACATATGATATAAAAACAACTTTAAAAAATAAGAGAGAGATCAGTGAAAAGGGCTTCATCTACAAGAGAAAAACCATGCATTTTTTCCCCTTTACGTACGGATCAAACGCTAAAGAGTAAAGATCACTAATATAATGGTTCTTATAATTAGCTTTTACTACAATATATATATATATATATATATATACTTCTTGTCTACTTCAATTAGTTGTCATTAATTAGTACCTCATAGAAGTTTTTCTTGCAGACTCATGAAACACATTGTTGGGAATATTACTAGCATGAATGACTAATACTAATTCTACTGAGCTGGCTTATAATGGAATTATAAAATATATACCACTTTAATGAATAATATATATATTTTTTGTATATTGGAAAAAAATGGGATTCTCAGACAGGATTACTTTTATTTGTAGTGAATATTGTTCCTCTTGCTTGATAAAGTAGTGATAAATGGTAAAGATGATATGAGAAACCGTGAGACTCAAGCTTCCTTCTCATTATCATGATCTCTACATATGGTCTCTTTATTACCTTCACTTTGCTCATTCTTTGATTTCCTTTCTTGTGCTTTTGTTCTATTTGATTTGATTTCTCTAACTCGAATAAAAAGCTTTAGGAAAGGCCAATCAACACCCTTATCTATTTGAAAGCTGTTGATTCTTTAAACCACGCCTTTAAAATCTTTTTCATCCCTAGTGATCTTCTTTTCTTCTTTCAATTTATATAATATATATAAGGTCAATTTTTAGTTAGCCCATTTGTCTTGATTGATTCAAACTTCAAAATTTATAGGTGAACTCAAAAACATTGGTTCAATTTTTTTTTAATATTTTAATCAAGGACCATAAGTAGTACTTATGTACTTGGGTCCACATACACCTTTGTAAAATCCAAATAGTGTCACACACATACAAAAAAGAATAACGAACCAGGGCAGTTCAAATTTCAAATTCCAAATTCCAAATATGGCCTTACCAAACCCATTAGATCATGAATATTGAAATCATATTATTTATAAGTTGGAATCATAGTATACATATGTAGTGTATATATACACACATAAGCCCTATACTCTCATGGTGCAGATTCTTGATATAGTGGTCCTCTTCATTATTATATACCTAGTGGTCAAACATACCATCCTCGCTATATGTGCAGTCAATATATACATATATATACATATACCAATCAGAATTCTTTTGGTCCAAGAACTAAGATCTCTGCCCCCTCCACTAGGTCACAAAAATCACAAACCGATCATAGATCTCGAACCCTTTTGTCCACATGTACGGCCACGATGCACTTGATCTATCATCAGCCACAACTATAATACAATGATATATCATTTTTTTTTTTTGTAAATTAAGAAAAACTGTTCCAATGATGATACATGTCACTAGCTAGCTCTTGATCCAAGTATATATAATATTGTTATACATCAACTTTGACCACAGATAACCATATGTACAACGCAGCTTGGAGATGGGAATAGTCTATATATATATATATATATATATATATATATATTACCAAGGGCTTGGTGTGAAACCAGATATATATATTAGTGAATATATGTATTTATGTAGTGCATTTAGTTTAAGCTTTTTGGTTTGCATGTGAAAAAGATATCTATTGGGCGATCATGCACAAACAAATCAGCAGTGAATCGTTGATCTTCTCTTTTCCAACGTGTACGTACAATTAAAGCTCTACACAAATCAATATTATATGCTAAATATATATACACACACTATATGGAAACAGTTACACAATTTTGTCTATATCCATTATGTAAATATATACATATGAACTATATATTTATATATATATTTGCATGCGCGACAGTGATAACGGTGACTGCGGCGATGAGAGAAAATCAGCAAAAATATTCTCCTGCGCCCGATCAGCGGCTTTATTAATTAATGTTTTTATATAATCTAAACAATAAAAATATAAAATACAAATATACAGATAGGACGAATCTACAAGGGTCGGTGGAGAGGATCTTAAGCCCCACCAATGTTTTTTTTTTTTTTTAATTAAACCTCATTCTCATGATCGCTTTTTCTTTATTTCTTAGTTATATATATATTTATTTTGTTCTCTAGCTATATATATCTATATGTACATATATAGTCATAGCTACATCCAAAGAAACATGCGTGGTTATTTGCTTTGGTGTCTCTATCAATTTTTTTTTTATTTCCAACAAAAAACAATTGATGGGTCCCAATAAAACCGCCCTTGAAGAAGTTCCCTCGTAAATTACAAGAAAATTTTCAAACTATATGTTTGTTTATAGGTTCACAGTATGGACTGTCTCGGAGAATATTTATTGCTTACATATATGGTTTTTTTGGTTTATTTATAGGCCTTTGAATATCTTGTATTTACTAGCTCCCACAATCTTTGGGATTCAATTAAGATGTGTCCGTACGGCTAATGGTATATATATCAAAGTGTTAGATTATTGGTCTATTCTTTGTTAGGCATTTGCCACTCATCCGAAGACTTTCCCATTGACTTTATATTTTCTTAGCAAGATTTTGGCTTGATTGAGATCTACATTTATTTTATATAATATAAAGTGCACTTTTTTTTTTTCCTATTAACCACTATGTAATAGTGGTATACCGTACATATTTGAATTTTTGAATGAAATTCTGTCCACTATATATTAAAGGAATAACATATAGTCATATATATTTTTATAATAAAACAAGTAGGTAGGGATATTTTTTATCAAAAAAAAAAAAGTAGCTAGGGATATTAGGGATATTAATGTATGCGCAAATATATATATATATATATATGATTTACAGACAAACCCCACTAGGCACTAGCTATATTATTATATATGTGAATATGTCTTTCATAGCCACTCTTTTTATTAAGTCGGTTATGGTCAGCTTATTAATGGCTACTTTTTTATAATTGATTTAATTATTATTAATTTATTTGTTCATATTGAAAGTATCTCTATGTTGACGTAGGTAAATTCATGCATACTCATTAATACTTCGGCTTCTCGTTTAAAGTTTTAAAATGTTTAATATGATGTGATTTTTATTTCTATTTAATTTAATACTAACTAGGTACGTACCAGATTAAGCAAATTCATATGATTTTATCCGACAAAATTCACACCAACCACCATTAATCCTAGCCAATCCGTAACTTTTCAACGACATAATGGTCAAATAAATCAAATCATAATAATCTCAAATCCGATCATAAATTACATGAAAGGCACATTTTTGGCGGCTTGACGTATATACCTCCACTAAATTAATTACTAAATCCGATCTTAGACCGCGATTATGCTGCCAATATTCTATAATTAGCTGTTTCACGTGTACATATATGTTGGTTTTTTTTTTAATGGGATAAAAATTTTATGTTCTTATTATCTAGACTATATTTGTATATGATCATTTGAATCAGTACAAGACACACTTACATTACGTTTGGTAAGAAGGGAAGAAAATTAGATGGAAATGAAAATAAGAGGTGAAAGAAAATAAGAAGAAAATGAAAAAAATTATTTTTTCTTTTTGTTGTTTGGTATAATAGGAAATAAAAGTTTTTATCTATAAATTTACTATTTTATCTATTTATTTTATTTTTTTATAATTATTAAATGGACAAAAGAGTAATACACTCTTGATTGTTTTGATAAAAAAATGGGTGAGTTACAAAAATAGGCCAAAATTAAATGTTTGTTTTAAATGATAGCCTATGTTTCAAAAAATTAAAAAAATAGCCATGTTACGAATTGTATAACAGAAAAATGTCACACAAAATATAACAGATCTATAAGTATTTGTAAGATATTATTTAACACTTCAAAAAATAATGAGTAAAACTTGAAGTGTTACAAAATATCTTACAAATATTTACAAATGTGTTATATTTTGTGTGACACTTTTCTGTTATATAATTCATAACATGACTATTTTTTTAATTTTTTAAAACATGGACTGGACTTTAAAAACAAAAATTTTTTTTGACTATTTCCTACGATTTCCCTAAAAAAAAATTTCCTCCACTTTTCTTTCCAATATTAAGAAGATAAAATTATTGTGGGCCCCATCTTTATTTTTATCGATCCTATTTTCTCTTCTCTCATATTTTCATCCTTACCAAACAATCTAACTTTTAAGCTTTCATCCCAAAACTCATCGTATTTTTCATCATCTCACTTTTCTTTCATACGAAACACACTTTTAAAATGTCCATATATTCCAAAATCTAATGTATATGCATATTCTCTTTCAGTTTCAATTATTCTACGAGGACCTTGAAATATTGGATTTTAGCTCTCTCTCTAATTTGTTGATGCAGGTAACACGGACCTTTGGTTATACTTATGGGATCTAATGGTGAATTTTGCTAAGAGATGACATGACCTATTGAGAAATTTACAAAAATATTCTATTCTGGTACAATTTGAGCTTTATTCTATTGGGTCTTTTACTAGTAAAATAAACATAGCACATTATATGGATTGAAATGCTTATAATGCTCATTTTTACGTATTTTTTGGAGAAAAAAATGTCATTCAGCTAATTGATATTCATAGTCAATCAATCGGTATTGTTTGTCGTTCTAAGTCCTACGTACTCCAAATCTATATTTTATATGAGTGTTTAAACCTAACATCATTGAGCCATAAAGTTTGTTTCTTGTCAAATTATCTTTCCCTACACGAATCGCTATCATCGCTGACCATAAATATGGTCGTTGATAATTATCAGCGGCCATATTGACGACCCTCGTAAAAAATCCGTGACTGATAATTGGCAAATGGTTGTTATTTTTTGTGGCAAACTAGTTGGCTAACATCATCAGTAGCAATCATATTTTAAATTTTTATGGTCACCGATATTTTTTATTTTTTAATATTATTTTTAAAATGAATAATAAATTGAATTAAAACTACTAAAAGACGTAGATAATACATAAAAGATATACTCGCATACATTAAAAAGTAACCAAATCTGTCCATTATAGTTTACTAAAGTAGCAAAATTATATAATACATACAAATGAAACAAGTATATATAATAGTCGTCTAACTAGGCTCGCGATGTCGTCGTCGTTGTCGTCCTCATTATCATCTTCGGTGCAGCTGTCATGTGGTACAAATGGCTATGCTGGATGTGTTAGTGGTGCAGCAGTGGTGGCTGAGAACTTGAACGACCGGATCACCTGCATGCCAACCATCTTCTAAGGTATGCTAAGTCTCAGCATCTCGAAGAGATGAGCGTATTATGTGTCTACCACAGCTATATGCTCTGTGTAGCCCGGTGGCTCGTGGTAGCAGTGTCGAAGTGTGGAACGTAGAAGGCTGGTAAGATGGGCCAACAAAATCTTCATAGAAACGCACTGCTTAATATTCAGCGTGATGTCCATATGATGACCACAATCATATCTGAGTACATCGGTTATAATCTCTTTGTTCGTCTTGTGTTTTAACGTCGTGGTCTACGCCATAATTGGTTCCAACACTTCTTGCACACACTTTTCTAAACCATTATCATTAACATGATGGTTAGCAAGCTCCAAAAACCATCAGTGTAACGCCAATACTCATCCGACAATCAATTAGCCAAATAGATCTAACTCTTGTCCATTGACATCGTGTTGGAACAAGACAAAAAATAACTTGTACATTATTAATGTTGTTGCAAAATTTTCCGACTATGCTTGCAAGTGTATAAATCGTTCAAGTAGTAAAGTAGTGCGAAGACCGATATTGATAAAGATTGAAGTTAAGAATGTAAGCTAGCTATAATAATTCAGTATCCTATTTTATTTTAAGTAAATCAACTTCGAATGAGGCGAAAAATTAAAATAAAGCAAACCAAAATAGTAACATATCTATTTTGGAACACCCCACTGTCATTTATTCCAATATGGTGTAGTTTTGGCCAACAAGTATGCATTTTCATTTCTTATTGTTGTTTTCAGCATCATATAGTCGTTTTCCCTTTTTACTGTCGTTTAAGCATATTTCTGTCGTTTCCCCTATGTACTGTCGTTTTCAGTATTAAACGGCATTATCCTGTCGTTTCCATCATTTTAGTGATGTTTTCCCTTTTTGACTGTCGTTTTCAATACTATCCTGTTCTTTTCTCTTTCCTCTGTCGTTTTCAGCATTCTATTGTCGTTTTTCTTTTTACTGTCGTTTTTAGCATAATCCTAATGTTTTCCATCACTATATATGTCTATGTAGTTTTCTAAATGAAAACCTTAAAATTCTGCAAAATATCAATAATAGTATAATTAATCAACAAATTCCTAGCTAAAATATATACGAAAAAAGCAAAAAACTATTATTAGTACACAAATGAATCTAGAAATTAATAAATAATTTAATTAATCACCAATAATTATATGCAAAATCAAAAAATTAAGTCCTAACATAATCAATCTAAATGCAACCTAACAACCAAAAATGATCAAGTTTTAAATTTTTTCTAGCACTAACCAAAATCCGAACAGGATTCCAGTGAGGGCCACAAATCTGCCCCCCCCACAATCACAATATATATATATATATATATATATATGTTTTCCAAAAAAATTCTAAATAAATTTTCAACAAATCCATAATTATTAACAATACTAGTAAAATCACGTGCATAGCACGTGAATAATTTGATATATATTTAGTTGAAATATTAAATTTAAAAATGCTACTAAAACATTTAAAAATGACTATTCATTAATTATTTTTTCTTCTACCATTATTTCTTCTACCAAGACTAAAAAAACGACAACACTTATGAACCAACATCAATTTGAAACCCATGACCACCACTAATCACGTAGCAGAACCAATACATCAAATTTAATAATAATAATAATAATAATAATAATAATCATGAAAATATAGTAATAAAAATAATAATTATGAAGATGAAGAGCATGCAACATTATGTGGTTAAATAGAAGAAACGATGGTAACAAAATAAAAAAATTCCAATACCACAGGAAAGGCATATCATATTGACAAACGACAAATTCCCATAAATCCCATTGAGGAAAACGACATATTTTATGAAACAACATCTACCATGAAATAACGTAAGCGCAGAATTCAACATAACGAAAAAAACAACTCTTGAGAAACAACGTCAACATAAAAAACAAGAAGAAAAAGTGACATAAAATAACAAACAATACAAAAACAAGATCAGTGCGGGAAATAACAAATAAATAGAAAACGTGTAAAAAGTTACAACATTTTAGAGAAAAGCAAAGACCACATAAACTTGGAAAACAACAGAACCAATAATACGACATAAATAATAAACAACAGCACTTGGAAAACGACATGAGAAAATGATTACAGTTAAAGAATGCAATAAAATTTAACGACAATACTAGAATCAACATCAACTATAAAGCCAAACTTGGGAAAGATTAGAATAAACAACTAATTGAAGAAACAACACCACTGAAATAATACCACATCAGTCATCACCGTAATTTCAAAGTGCCACCACAAAAGTAAAAAAAAAAAAAAAAAAAAAGAAATGGATTAAAAAAAATACCTTATGAACCAACATCAAAATGAAACCCATGACTACTCATGTAGAAGTACCAAGACATCAAATTTGATGATAATAATAATAAGGGCGAAGTAATGAAATGCTCAAAATTAACATAACAATGAAAATGAATACCCAAACTTTAGAAGTAATTAAATAAGTAGTTAATTCGTTAATTACTTGTATATGTTTTTAATAACTAAGTTAGTTACCACCAATTACCAGTATGTAAGTAATTGAATTATTTGGGTAGTTTGTTATATTTTTTAAAAGAATGAGCATTAATTTAAATTGGGTGTTAAAAATTGAGTATTCACTATAATTTCTCTAATAAATAATAATAATCGTCATCATAATAATAATAGTTATAAATAATAATTAAAAAATGATGATGATAATGATGATCATGCAATATTATTTGGTGAAATAGAAGCAACTGTAGTAACAAATTAAAAAAAATTCCAATAGCATAAGAAAGGCATATCAAATTGGAAAACGACAAAATTCCTTCAAATCCAATTGAGAAAAACGCTACACTTTAAGAAACAACATCGATTATGAAAGAGAAATTATAGTGAATACCCAATTTTTAAAACTTAATGTAAGTTATTACCCAATCTTTTGAAAAATGTAACCAATTATCCAAATGATGCAATTACTTACACAGTGATAAGTGATGGTAATTCACTTTATTACCAAAAGCATGAGCAAGTAATTCACAAGCTGACTAGAAACTCAATTACTTCAAATGTTTGAGTATTTATTTTTATTGTTATATAAATTCTGGGTATTTGCCTACTTCACCCATTATGAAATAACATTCGCGCACAAATCAATAGGACCAAAAAGTGACCACTCTTGCAAAACGACAACAACATAAACAGAATACAATACGGAAAAGTGATATAAACTAACAAACAAAACTAAAAAAAAACAAGATCAGCAAGGAAAACAAAAAATAAATAGAAAACAATGAAAACGACATAAATAAAAAAACGACAGCAATTGGGAAACGACATCAATTACAAAAACGACAACAATTAGGGCATACAAATAAATTAAAACGGAAATACTAGAACCAACATAAACTAAAGCCAACAACAATGGCCAAAATGACAAAGGCAAACGACATTTGGGAAAAGAAGAGAATAAACAACTAATTGACAAAATAAAAAACAATAATGACAGCGCGAGAATTAGAAAATGACCATGTTTTCAAAGCAATTGAAAACAACTCCTTCAAACAATTGTAAACAGGAATGTTAAATGGGTCATGAAACCAACTTAAAGACGCACAATTAAGAAAAATGATAAAAGAAGCTACCAAATTTTTCATCTCACTTATTAGTTTCAATATATTATAATAATTAAGTTTTAGAATGAAAAGTTTGCTCCATTATATTCTTCTTAATTATATTTTTTAATGCTAGACATACCATTTTGCATACCAACTTTTTAATAACACCTTACTTGATAAGTGAGACGTTATTGTATCTAGCGAATATAATATCCTACCAATTAGTTAATAAGCATTCATTACATACATTATAACACCTCACATTCATGTAAGATCTTATTGACAAAAAAGTGATATGTCTAGCACTATATCTAATATTAATTGCGTTGGTGTTTAAGTATTATATCTCACTAATTAAGCTAATTATTAGGAGGTAAGTCAGATTTTATTTTATTATTATTATTTTTTTTAAATGGGCGGCCATATTTCGAAGTAGAATAAAACTTCGAAGATATTGGTGGAAAAAGACAACTTTTTCTGCAAACAAAAGAGAGAGTAGAGTCAGCAACAAAATAAGAGATAAAGACAAATTTAGAACACTTGTTTCGGTCATAGAAAAACAGATTAACAAAGTTGTATTTATAAAATCAACAATTACCTATAAACAATTTGCTCATGAAAGACGATGGCATATAGATACATAAAAAAAATAAAAAAATAAAAAAAACACCGATTTAAAGCAACAAAACAAGGTTAATAGTTTCGAAAAGCAGCAATATGCTAGTGCATATTGCAGGACAACAGCCTATTCATTTTTTTGGAGACGTAATGTGCAAGAAAATACATTTAAATTGTTTTATAAATTTTAAAAATAACATGATTCATTTAATTAAATACAAAGGAAATATTTCTATTAGTATTAAGCATTAAATATAATATTATATGTAAGTTATATTTTTTTAGGGCAACATAAATGATAGTCTTTCTGAAATCTAAAGTAAAGATAAATTTTTAAGTTAGTGTCACTCCCATATTTCTCTCTCTTGGCAATGTTAAATGGTTCAGTTGGTGTGAACTGTGAAATCATTATTAGTTTGTTTCTTTTATCCAGCTAAAAAAACAATTTGTTTCTTTCTATTGGCTGTTTGTTTCAGCAAAAAATAAAAATAAAAAATAGTCAATGTATGTATTGAGTTATCCTTCTGTTATATAACAAACTTCAAAAAATATATATATATATATATATATATATATATATATTTGGCATTCAGACTATTTTTAGGTCCAATTTTCAAAGAAATAAACAACATTTACAAAAAATTAAAAAATTAACAAGCCCTCAAAAAAAATAAGGAATAAAAGTAAAATCATATCATCATCCAATTAAGACATTATTTCATTAACTAATGAGAATTTAAATATCTAAGTAACTAATTTAAAATATCTCATTAAAAATGACTTTTGCTTATTAAGCTGTTCTATAAAGGACGTTAATAAGTAAGATTTTATTTCACTTTTTTTATTGGATTTATAACTTAATGGTCTAATATTAGAAGTTATTTAAATATAAAGATTACGTGGTTTATAGAGCTGTCATTTTTTCCTCAAAATCGGACCGATTATTTAAAAAACAATGAAAGGGAAATTGCACTTTTTAAATTGCATTTTAAAAATGTCTAAAACATGTGTCATTAAATTTTAAATTGGCTAATTAAATAATGATTTTGAAAATTTAAGTATTTATTTATATTATATAAATTTTAAATTTTTTCCTATTTTTCTTTGTTTTTTCTAATTAAATGAATGATCAGTATTTGATATATAATATACACCTTGATTAATATATAATATAGCATAACTAGCGTGTAATAGTGGAAAATATAACATGATCATCAATATCATAATAATTATCATAAGCATAACCATCATAATAATAATAGTAATAACAATAATGATTATGATAATGAACATGCAACATTATGTGGTAAAATAGGAGCAACGATAGTAACAAATCCAAAAAATTCCAATACCATAGAAAGGCATATCAAATTGAAAAACAACAAATTTCCATAAATCCCATTGAGTAAAACGACAAATTTTAAGAAACATAAATTATGAAAAAACATCAGCGCACAAATCAACAGACCAAAAAACCAACTCTTGAGAAACGACATCAAGATAGAAAACATGGAAAAGTGACATAAAATAACAAATAAATAGAACAAAACATTTTAGATCAGCGCCGAAAAAAAAAAAAAACATGATGTAAAAAACTACTACAATT
The DNA here is from genome assembly GCA_018132145.1 of Boehmeria nivea var. tenacissima. Lineage (NCBI taxonomy): Eukaryota > Viridiplantae > Streptophyta > Magnoliopsida > Rosales > Urticaceae > Boehmeria > Boehmeria nivea. The sequence continues at coordinate 10,905,790 of CM030882.1, forward strand.
CGGAAAAAAACACAAAACGACAGAAACAAGAAAACGACATATATAAAAAACGACAGCACTTGGGAAGCGACATCAATTACGAAAACGACACAAATTGAAAAATGACAACAATTATGGAATGCAATAAAAGTTAAACGACAATATTAGAACCAACATCAACTATAAAACCAACCACAATGCCCAAAACAACAAAGACACTATACTTAGAAAAGACGAGAATAAACATCTAATTGAATAAACAATACCACATTAGTAATAACCATGATTTCAAAGTACCACAACAAGACTTAAAAAACGACAACACTTATGAACCAACATCAATTTGAAACCCATGACCACCACTAATCATGTAGCAGAACCAGTACATCAAATTCAAGAATAATAATAGTAGTACTAATAATAATAAATAATGAACATAATAGTAATAAAAATAATAATTATGACGATGACGAGCATGCAACATTATGTGGTTAAATAGAAGCAACGATGTTAACAAAATAAAAAAATTCCAATACCATAGGAAAGGCATACCAAATTGACAAACGACAAATTCCCATAAATCCCATTGAGGAAAGCGACACATTATATGAAACAACATCTACTATGAAATAACATAAGTGCAGAATTCAACATAACAAAAAAAAACAACTCTTGAGAAACGACGTCAACATAAAAAACAAGAAGAAAAAGTGACATAAAATAACAAACAATACAAAAACAAGATCAGTGCGGGAAACAACAAATAAATAGAAAACGTGTAAAAAGTTACAACATTTTAGAGAAAAGAAAAGACGACATAAACTTGGAAAACAACAGAACCAATAAAACGACATAAATAATAAACAACAGCGCTTGGAAAACGACATTAATTACAGAAACGACATAAATTGAGAAAATGACAACAATTAGGGAATGCAATAAAATTTGACGACAATACTAGAATCTACATCAACTATAAAGCCAGCAGCAACGCCCAAAACGATAAAAACAAACACCACTTCGGAAAGATTAGAATAAACAACTAATTGAAGAAACAACACCACTGAAATAATACCACATCAGTCATCACCGCAATTTCAAAGTGCCACCACAAAAGTTAAAAAAAAAAAAAGACGGATTAAAAAAAAATACCTTATGAACCAACATCAAAATGAAACCCATGACTACTCATGTAGAAGTACCAAGACCTCAAATTTGATGATAATAATAATAATAATAATAATAAAGGTGAAGCAATGAAATACTCAAAATCAACATAACAATAAAAATGAATACCCAAACTGTAGAAGTAATTAAGTAACTAGTTAATTTGTTAATTATTTGTAAATATATTTAGTAACTAAGTTAGTTACCACCAATTACCACTACGTAAGTAATTGAATTATTTGGGTAATTTGTTATATTTTTTAAAAGAATGGGTATTAATTTAAATTGGGTGTTAAAAATTGAGTATTCACTATAATTTCTCTAACAAATAATAATAATCATGCAAAACGACAACAACATAAACAGAATACAATATAAACTAACAAACAAAACTACAAAAAAAACAAGATCAGCAAGGAAAACAACAAATAAATAGAAAACATGTAAGAAACAACATTTTAGGGAAAACAAAAAACAACATAAACCCAAAAAACAACGACATCAAGAAAACGACATAAATAAAAAAAAACGACAGCAATTGGGAAACGACATCAATTACAAAAACGACAACAATTAGGGCATGCAAATAAATTTAAACGGAAATACTAGAACCAACATAAACTAAAGCCAACAACAATGGCCCAAATGACAAAGGCAAACGACATTTGGGAAAAGACGAGAATAAACAACTAATTGACAAAATAAAAAACAATAACGACAGCGTGAGAATTAGAAAATGACCATGTTTTCAAAGCAATTGAAAACAACTCCTTCAAACAATTGTAAATAGGAATGTTAAATGGGTCATGAAACTAACTTAAAGACGCACAATTAAGAAAAATGATGAAAGAAGCTACCAAATTTTTCATCGCACTTACTAGTTTCAATATATTATAATAATTAAGTTTTAGAATGAAAAGTTTGCTCCATTATATTCTTCTTAATTATATTTTTTAATGCTAGACATACCATTTTGCATACCAACTTTTTAATAACACCTTACGTGATAAGTGAGGCGTTATTGTATCTAGCGAACATAATATCCTACCAATTAGTTAATAAGCATTCATTACATACATTATAACACCTCACATTCATGTAAGATCTTACTAAAAAGTTGACAAAAAAGTGATATGTCTAGCACTATATCTAATATTAATTGCGTTGGTGTTTAAGTATTATATCTCACTAATTAAGCTAATTATTAGGAGGTAAGTCATATTTTGTTTCTTTTTTTATTATTTTTTAAATGGGCGGCCATATTTCGGAGTAGAAGAAAACTTTGAAGATATTGGTGGAAAAAGACAACTTTTTCTGCAAACAAAAGAGAGAGTAGAGTCAGCAACAAAATAAGAGATAAAGACAAATTTATAACACTTGTTTCGGTCATAGAAAAACAGATTAACAAAGTTGTATTTATAAAATCAACAATTACCTATAAACAATTTGCTCATGAAAGACGATGGCATATAGATACATTAAAAAAATAAAAAAAACACCGATTTAAAACAACAAAACAAGGTTAATAGTTTCGAAAAGCAGCAATATGCTAGTGCATATTGCAGGACAACAGCCTATTCATTTTTTTGGAGACGTAACGTGCAAGAAAATACATTTAAATTGTTTATAAATTTTAAAAATAACATGACATATTTAATTAAATACAAAAGAAATATTGCTATTAGTGTTAGCATTAAATAGGATATTATTTGTAAGTTATATTTTTTAAGGGGGACATAAATGATAATCTTTCTGAAATCTAAAGTAAAAATAAAATTTTAAATTTTAAATTCAACCGGGTGAAGATGGACATAAATAAATTTTTTTTAATGGAGGAATGAAATTTCAAATTCCAAAAATTGAAGGGGGCATATGGTGGTGGCTCCGCCCCTGGATATGATAACAGAGAGAGAGAGAAAGGAAAGCAGCAAAATCAGTGAAATGATTAAAATTATAAACCTTGTGTTGGTGGTACCTGCCTTACGATTTCTCTGTTTACAAACCCAACCTGTAGCGTATAATAAAGGAAAGGATTAAAGTTGTAAAAAGTTAAAATATATATAAAGAAAGAAACAGAGAAAAATGCATGGAACTTGCAACCATGAATTTGGCCTTCTTTATGTAGTGTGTGTTCAAGCATATAAGGTCTAAAGTTGTGCTCCAGCAAAACAATAAATAAATCTGAAGTTGTGAATTTCCAAACATACAAAACAATAAGAAGAAAAAATATATGAAAATCTATTGTCCCAAGTGATGTTTTTAATCCGATGAAAATCAGTTGTTGGCAACGGGAGCAACGTTGAGAAAATTTTTAGGGTGCAACAGATATCCATTCAGAAAAAATTGGCGACAAGCAAAAAAAAGTTTCATTAGAAAATGAGAGGTGGTATTTAATCTAAGAAGTTTCTGGTATTCTAATAGAATTCAGAGAATTGATTGAATTTGAGAACGAGTGTACTAAGATGCAATCTATACAGACAAAATTGACAAGGATGTTTAGGCGTAACAAACCTTTGAAGCGCAAGAGGCTAAAACATAGTTCATTTTGCACTCCGTTGATACGGCCCCAAAGTACCTAATAGAAGATTTTGTTAGAAATCACACTAGAGAAGCTGATGATAAAGGAGTAAATGATTTACTATTTTGATGAGCAACAAGCCTGGATTATATCTAAGAAATGGTAGAAAACAGGCAAATTCAAGAGTATAGGAATAACTTATCTCTACAGTACTAAAATAAATCCAAGTTAGTTTGCAAAAATTTGTTCTATGGATAAAATGAAGTCTTACAAACAATGCGGCGCCAACAAGGGCATCTTCACTCAAAAAGCTTCATAGTTGGCAAAAATCATTCCAATCAAGGACAAAATTATTACTTGTATAATGTATGTACTTTATGGCTTAGTTTGTTATTGTTGGAAGGTTTGTAGTTTACACCTTTCTAGGGGGCTATAGTTTTTTCCTGTTAAAAAGTCACTAGAATAGGATGTACATTGTTTGAATATTGAGGAATAAAACAAGCAGTGCATTTGAGCTTTTGTATAAATTATAATAACAGTGCTAACGCTTCCGTGTCATAAATCTTTAAAAGTAACTACTTACTAACAAAATTTCATTATGAAAAGCACACCTGAACCAAAATATTGAGGACTAAACAAGTACTAAATTTATCCTCCTCTTTCCTCTTATGAGCTTTTATATAAATTATAATATCAACAGAACTACAATGCTGCATCATAAATCTTGTAAAGCAACTACTTAATATCAAAATTTCATCATGAGAGCTCACCTTAGAAGCAACCATAAGTCTGAAGTATTGCAACAATATCTGCTTCACCAAGGTCTTCTTGCTTAGTTCACGCTTCATGCCTTACGAAATGATGTCCAAAATATTGGAATGAAAGCTGTGAAAGCGTAATCAACAAAATAAATTTGTGCATGTTCAGAGGCTTACAAAGGTAAGATCAGAAAATTCTAGAACAACGATAAGCGAAAACAGCACAAATGGATTGCCAAGTCACACAGTCAGCTAGTAGTTTAAGGGTCGTCTTGTGATATTCCCAATTGACTGTTGAGATTGGTACTGTGTTAATTATACTTGATATTAAATTTTCTGGTTTGAACTTAGTGTTCAACTGACTACACTTCGAGCATTTAAAGATCAGCAATATTTTATCTACACATTAGTACTGTTACCATGGATCGAAAAATTCCACTAGCTAAAAGTCAGAAATAATTTATCAAAGTAATTAAACTAGACCAGATGAGTAGTGGTAAAATTATCATCTCGTATATCCTTTCAAGTTATTATCATCTATTTTTAAATGATTCATTTTTTTTTTGTAATATTTCTTCGACTCATTTAAAGATATCACATATTGCATTGAGGTGAGTAAAAGTATATTAAAGGAAATCTATATAGTCTCCAAATCTATATGGAAGGGGTCTAATTTGAAACACTAAGGACTCAAATGTGATAATAACTCTTGCCACAGAATTCTATAATATAGTGGAAAATCATAAAATGTAAAGGAAACTATTGCTAAAATGTACCCACCTGAATCCAAACCAACATCAGCAACAACTCGTAGAAGCAACACCAAAAGAACATGCTCTAAATTGTTGACCAAGACCTAAACCTACGGTAAACTAAACAATGTAAATAATTAGTAGGTATATAAAATTTGTTATGCTGTCTGGAGTTACAATAGAAATATAAGCAATTAAGGCAATACAAAGACTTCACACAAAATTTTTATTGACTTTTTTTTTCTGCATTTAACAAGTTTTCTGAAGAAAAAAAAAAGTAAAATTAAAACACTTTAAAAACTGAAAATTTTGAAATAATTCTCTTATGGGACATGAAAATAATTAAAAGAGACGCTATGTTAAGATTTGCCTAACTGCGATGAATAAGTAGGCAAGCAAAGTTGTTGTGTTTTACAACAAAATAATAATAATAATAAAATTTAATTGATGAATAAAAAACTAGAGAATCAGAAAATTTAACAATAAACTAGAGAATATCACAAAGTCCAGTCTTTACCTTCTTCTCACTTCTCATGTCTGACATATCTGCCACAAACCAAGAGAATCACCAACTGAATCACATATTAGACCAACCTAAAATTAGCGTACAAAATGCAAAAAAATAAACTCTTTCCTTTTAAACATGTGATGATATTCGCCCAAAGAGAATGCATGTGAGGACCATTTTGGGGAGACTGACAATCTAAGAGTCAAAGAAATATTATTACTTTGATATTAAGTTCGCAGACTTGATCACTACTCGACTGGTATGAAGATTTAAAAAACCACAATTACCACTATCCCATAGCTTAGGTTCAGAAGTTAAAAAAGAAAAAACCAAAACCATCTTAACTTGAAAATTCTAAAGATTTGCATGGAACTTGCAAGCTGGATCTACCTTCTTATGTATGTGTGTTCAAGCAAATAAGGTCTAAAGTTGTGAATTTTCAAACATACAAATGACTCAAAGAAGAGAACATGAATGAAAATCTGTTCTACCGTTGTTGGCAAAACTAATGAGGTTTTAAATAAAAATATTCAAAAGAGTGGATGAGTTGCCAATGCATGATTAGCAGAGACAACACGGAGAAAAACTTCAAGGGACAACAGATTTCCATTCAGAAAAAGTTGGGCAATAAGCAAAATTTCTTTGATCAAGTAACACAGTACAAGTACAGTACTCTTAATCACAAAAGAGACACCAGGGATAAAGAAAAGACCAAAACATATGGATATATATGCATGACAAAAGTTGTAAAGCCAAAAGAATTTATCCTGTGAAATAGTTTTAAAATGATCTCCTAGGTTAACAAGATACAAAAATCAATCGAAAATGCGCAGATGGTCTTTTAATGAGAGAATTTTCTGGCATAGAACTAAGACAATTGATTGAGTTTTAGAATGAGTGCACTAAGATGCAATCTATACAGACAAAAATAAGAAGAATATTTAGTCGTAACAAACCTTTGAAGATGCTTCAAGTGGCTGAAACATAGTCGCATTTTTGCACTCTGTTGATACGGCCCGGAGGTGCCAAATAGAAAATTTTGTAGAAATCCACTAGAGAAGCTGATGATAAAGGGTTAAATAATTTACTATTTCAAGAAACTAAAAGCCTCGAGTATATCTAAGAAATTGTAGAAAACAGGCACATTCTACTGGTATTAAATCAATTCCAAGTTAGTTTGCCAAAATTTGTTCAAATGGATGAAATGAGGTCTTCCAAACAATATAGCAAGGGCGTCCTCACTCAAAAAATAGTCAATAAAATACGTAAATTGTTTGAATATTGAGGGATAAAACAAGTAGTGCATTTATCCTTCACTTTCCTCTTACAAGCTTTTGAATTATAATAACAGCAGTACTAGTGCTGCCGCATTATAGATCTTGAGAAGTAACTACTTAATAACAAAATTTCATTATGGAGAGCTCACCTTAGAAGCAAACATATAAGTCTGAAACAACATCTGCTTCGCCAAGGTTTTCTTTCTGTGAACGACACTGCATTAGTTTAAGTTTATTTCCTTATTTATTATTCCAGTTGTTTTTTATTTATTTAATTATCTTTTATTTATTTTTCTGTTAGGATGTTCTCCTGATTTTTAGCTCTTGTCTGTTAGGTTACCATGTATATAATAATAAACACAATCATCAGATTGTAACGTAACATATTATTCAGAGGAATAAAGTGCAGTGTTTTTATCTCTTTCCCTTATTAGCTTTTATGGTATCAGAGCATTAAAAGCGATTAGGGTTGAAAGAGACTATGGTCAAAATGGCCATGACAGGGGCGAGCAGGGGCGATGGGTCAGAAGTAGCCTCGGATGCTTCTCATCCTACCCCTACAATCGTCCCCGCTGCATCCTCTGACCACTCCTTATCCCTCCAAATCACTACCTTCAAGTTAAATGGCCGCAACTACCTTCCTTGGTCTCGCTCAGTTCAAATGGTGATTCGTGGGAAAGGCAAATTTGGTTTTTTAGATGGCAGTATCTCTCAACCCTCCGATTCTGATTCCTCGTATGCTGCCTGGGATGTTCAAAACTCTATGGTGATGTCGTGGCTTATCCACTCTATGGAGGACAAGATTGCCGAGATTTATCTTCTGTATCCCACCGCCAAGGCAATATGGGATGCAGTTTCCTTGGCTTATTCCGACCTTGACGATTCCTCACAGTTGTTCTACCTCCGCACCTCGCGCAATCTGCGCCAAGACAATGACTCCGTCACGACCTATTTCAACGCCTTGAAGAAGTTATGGCAGGAACTTGATTTGTTCAACCAGCAGACCTGGAAGGATCCTGCTGATGCGGAGATTTACAAACGCATGTTAGCACGTGAACGCGTTTATGATTTTCTCGCTGGTCTTACTTCCACTTTAGACGACGTTCGGGGTCGTATCATCAGTACCAAGCCACTACCATCAATTGATGAGATCTTTGCGGAAGTCCGTCGTGAAGAACACCGTCGCCAGATTATGCTTGGTCCCTCCAACTCGATACCCACTGCTGACTCTTCCGCTATGGCTGCTCGTGACTCTCGCCGCGGCACTCAATGGTGTGACCACTGTCAGCGCCCCTACCACACGAAGGCGACTTGCTGGAAAATTCACGGGAAGCCCGCTGATTGGGTTCCTCGTAGTCAACGGGGTCCGGATGGCAAAGGTTTGCAAGTTGTGAAGAAGACGCCCTCACCGGACTTAGATGCTGCCAGCCCGTTCTCCAAAGCTCAGCTTGAACATTTAAGCAAGTTGCTCACCTCCTCGGGTTCCTCTCTGCCTCGCTCTCACGTGGTTCAATCTGGTACAGCCCTAAACTCGTTTACTATTCCTATTCACAAAGGTGCGCCTTGGATTATCGACTCCGGTGCAACGGACCACATGACCGGGAATAAATCTCTTTTTTCTTCCTTTGACACCTGTTCGAATGGTCGATTTGTTAAAGTAGCAGATGGTTCCTCTACTGCTGTCACTGGGATTGGTACTATCGTTCTTGGTCCAAAGCTTCACCTATCCCATGTTCTCTATGTTCCGGGCTTGGCTTGTAATTTGCTGTCCATTAGCAAACTGACTAAGGATCTCAACTGCGCTGTTAATTTTGATTCCACTTTCTGTTTTTTTCAGGACCAGAGTTTGGGTCAGAGGATTGGGAGTGCTAGGGAGGATTCTGGACTTTACTATTTCTCGAGTGATTTTCCTGCTAGTGTGTGTTTTCAAGCGGTTGTTGGCTTCACCACTCTTTCCCGGCGGCAACGGATCATGCTCCTCCATTGTCGTCTCGGCCATCCTAGTTTCTCCTATTTGAAATATTTGTTTCCATCATTGTTTCGTTCTTCCGATTCCTTTTTTTGTGAAATTTGTCATTTAGCCAAACACACTCGTGTTCGTTTTCCTTCTCATCTTTATCAGGCATCTCGGCCTTTTGCTCTTGTTCATAGCGACCTTTGGGGTCCTTCACGTGTGACAAGTGTTAATAATAAACGATGGTTTGTTTCTTTTATTGATGATCACACTCGCGTGTGTTGGGTGTACCTTTTACGTGATAAGTCTGAAGTTAGCAGCCTCTTTGAATTTTTCCATTCCATGATTCATACCCAATTTGATTCTAAAATTCAAGTTCTCCGCACAGACAATGGTACTGAATATTTTAACTCGGTTCTTAATGATTATTTGAGTAAAAATGGTCTTATTCATCAAAGCTCTTGTATTCAAACGCCCCAACAAAACGGGGTTTCGGAGCGAAAAAATCGCCACCTTTTAGAAGTTTCCCGCTCCTTATTATTCACTTCTCACGTTCCTAAACATTTTTGGGGCGATGCTTTACTCACTGCCTGTTTTTTGATCAACCGAATGCCGTCTCGTGTCCTTAATTACAAAACCCCACTTGACCTACTTAAATCTTGTTTTCCAGACACTCGTTTTTTCACTGACCTTGATCTTCGGATCTTTGGTTGCACGGCCTTTGTTCACATCCATGATCAACACCGCAGCAAACTTGACCCACGATCTCACAAGTGCATTTTTCTGGGGTACTCTTCCACTCAAAAGGGCTATCGTTGTTACTCTCCCTCCCTCCGTAAATATTTTGTCTCTCGCGACGTTACATTCTTTGAACATCAATCCTTCTATCCCAACCAACCACTTGAGGGGGAGAATTCTGGTGCAGTGATTTTTTGGGATAATTCTTCGAGTTTCTTGGAATTTACACCTGACCCAATTAACCCTACCTTAGGTTCAGATGTGTATAATCCCATATGGGAATATTTGTGGGACCCTAATCCTGTTTCCTCCAAATCCTCCTCAGATCTTCAATCCTCTCAGCCAATTCCCCAAAATTCGGACCCTAACCACCAATCCAATCCTGATCCCTCAAATTCGCAGCCAATCTCTCCAAATCCAGATCCTAACCACCCAAATAATCCTCAGAATCTGATCTCACAAACTCCCAACCTTCCAGCACCACAAAGTACTCCTCCACCTGTTTTTTTGGACTCACCTAATCCCATCGCAAACCAATCTGATCCAGCTCAGCCCCGTTCAAACTCTGAAACACTTCCCACGCCAACAAGTCCACAGAATCACATCCATGGTGGTGGACTCATTCAACCGTTTGAATTCACTTACACTCGAAGGAAGAAAGCACCGTTAGATGGTAACAGTCTAGAGAATCCCGCTGAACAAACCTCTGATCAAGATTCTGGTTCAAACACAAGGTTGGATGACCTCAATATTCCGGTTGCTCTTAGAAAAGGGACCAGAACATGTACGAAGCACCCCATCTCTAACTTCCTTGGTTATGCACACCTTTCAAAAACAATGCAGTGCTTTGTTTCACAGCTTTCAGGAACTGAAATTCCCAAGACTATTCAAGAGGCACTGAGCAACAAAGACTGGTCCAAGGCTGTTTTCGAAGAGATGCGAGCTTTAGAATCCAATGCGACATGGGAGACTGTTCTGAAACCTATAGGGAAATCCCCTGTAGGATGTAGATGGGTGTTCACGGTGAAATATAAGGCTGATGGGACAATCGAACGATATAAGGCTCGCTTAGTGGCTAAGGGATACACACAAGCTTATGGGATTGATTATCAAGAGACGTTCGCTCCTGTTGCAAAAATTAATACGGTGCGTGTTCTACTGTCTTTGGCTGCTAATTTGGATTGGCCTCTCTTCCAACTCGATGTAAAAAATGCTTTTTTGAATGGTGATCTCGAGGAAGAAGTGTACATGGATCTGCCTCCGGGATTTGATGAAGCAAAGAAGGAAGGAAAGGTGTGCTTACTTAGAAAATCAATCTACGGCCTCAAACAATCTCCACGAGCCTGGTTTGACAGATTTACCAAGGCTATTCTCCTACACGGGTATAAGCAAGCTCATGCCGATCACACTTTGTTTTACAAGAGGAATGGTACAAAGGTGGCTATCCTAATTGTGTACGTGGATGATATAGTAATAACTGGGAATGATAGGGACGAGTTGGAGAGAATAAAGAAGAAGTTGGCACTGGAGTTTGAGATGAAAGACTTGGGGTGTCTTCGGTATTTTTTGGGAATGGAAGTTGCAAGGAACAAAACAGGTATCTCTGTTTCTCAAAGAAAATATATCCTGGATCTCCTCAAGGAAACTGGAATGATGGGAAGCAAGCCGGCAGAAACTCCAATGGATGCGAACACAAAGTTGGAAAGTAGAGACGGGGACAAACCAACAGATAAAGAACGTTATCAACGACTCGTTGGGAGATTAATTTATTTGGCTCACACACGTCCAGATATTGCATTCTCAGTCAGTCGTGTAAGTCAGTTTATGCATGCCCCTTCAGAATTCCATATGTCAGCAGTGTACAGGATCCTTAAGTACCTCAAAGGAACTCCTGGAAGGGGACTTTTCTTCAAGAAGAATGAATGCACCAGCATTGATGTTTTCACAGATGCTGATTGGGTTGGGTCACCTAATGATAGGAGGTCTACATCAGGCTATTGCTCTTTCGTATTTGGGAATCTGGTTACATGGAAAAGCAAAAAACAGCCCGTAGTAGCACGAAGCAGCGCTGAAGCAGAATTGAGATCGATAGCTCATGGAGTGTGCGAAGGACTATGGCTAAAAATGTTGTTGGAAGAACTGGAAATTATCGTACAGGGCTTTATAAGGATACATTGTGATAATAAAGCAGCCATCGCAATTTCACATAACCCGGTTCATCACGATCGAACTAAGCATGTCGAGGTGGATCGCCACTTTATCAAAGAAAAGATCGAAGATAAGACAGTTGTCATTACTTACATCCCAACAACTGATCAGACAGCATATATTCTTACCAAGGCATTGTTCAAGCCTTCATTTGAGAAGTTAGTAGACAAGCTTGGAATGTACAATTTGTACAGTCCAGCTTGAGGGGGAGTGTGAACGACACTGCATTAGTTTAAGTTTATTTCCTTATTTATTATTCCAGTTGTTTTTTATTTATTTAATTATCTTTTATTTATTTTTCTGTTAGGATGTTCTCCTGATTTTTAGCTCTTGTCTGTTAGGTTACCATGTATATAATAATAAACACAATCATCAGATTGTAACGTAACATATTATTCAGAGGAATAAAGTGCAGTGTTTTTATCTCTTTCCCTTATTAGCTTTTACTTTCTTAGTTGCTTCATGGCCTAAAACAGATTTCACTATGGAAAATCTGTCAGCGTTGCTTCATAGGAACAGTTCTTGGCCCTAGAGAAATAACAAAGCAAGAAATGAGGAAATACTATTATGGTCTGGTTTGGATATGAAGTACTTCGATACAAAGCTCGCATACTTGATCACTACTCAACTGGTACTAAGATTATATATACCAAAATTACTACTATCCCATAGCTCAAGTTTCAGAAGTTTAAAAACAAAAAATCGGAAACCATCTTAACTTGAAAATTCTGATAAACAAAGTATATGGTTTGGACTCTAAACTAGCATAGATGAAGAAGCTAAGGAAATGATATATTATGGAACAATCTAAGTATAAGATAGAGTACTCTGAGATGAAGTTCCCATACTTACTGTCATCACAACTTTACTCTTACATGGTTTTCAAAAGACAAAGCAAAATCAACTACAATACCTGCTAGTTGTTACTTGTTACTGCCACAGTTGTAGTGGTAATGAATATGGACTTTGCCTGAATGGTCTTCCATTTGCTATTGAAGAGAAACCCTGTGCACCAACAAATATACGACTAGTCTTGAATACTATAATAAATTTATATATAGGCTTAATGAACTTTACTTTTATTCAAGAAGAAGAAGAAGAAACCAATCATTAAAAATAAAACTCAATACTGTTGTCATAACATCTAAACCAACTAAAAAGTAGTCTGCCAAACATTATTTGTATATTGTTAAAAGCAGCAAAAATTGCAAATGTTTCCACTTGAGGACTTGCTATACTAGAACAAATATTATTTCAATGAGTATACAAAACTTATTTTACAAGAATTAATCAAGCAATCTTTTGTTTACACTATTTCCCAACAAATCATATATTTTCTCAACTCAAACTATCATAAGCAGTTAACATTTAAATAAATAAATAAATGCCTTGAGGGGAATGATAAAGGGCATACCTGTTGCATTTGTTGGACAGTGTGTTTCAATTTTGAAATACGCTTCTCCAATACCCTCATTTCAAAAGAGTAAAATTAGTAAATCTAGAGGAAAATTAATTATGATAAAGATATAAAAGCAGCTGTTATTAATTATACAGACCAGGTATACCCAAAAAAAAAAAGGGTAACAAGCAACAAAAATTATAACCAAAACTAGCATAACTGAGTAAACATAACTGAGTTGAAATAGTTAATTATCTGCACATTTTTTTATACTACTGTCGAATAAATCCTACTAACTTATCAACTAAAAGGTGACAAGCAATTCCATTAAGAAGATCTATCTTTATGGGGAAAAATGTACCTTGGTATATGTTGGACAAACTACTTGATTTTTTGACATATGCTCCTCCACAACCCTCGTTTCATAAGAGTAAAATTAGTAATTGTAGAGGGAAAAGTAATTATAATAAAGCAAATAAAACTTTTATCGGCAACACAAGCTATAGACAAAACTAGCCTAACAACTAAAAGAAAACTTAGTTTCCCAGAATTATTTACTCTACCAGACTATACAGTAAAAAGTGCAAGTGTTTCCACTCAAAAAACTGTATAGCTAGAGAGAATATTATTTAGGTGAGTAAACATAACTGAGTCGAAATAGTTAATTAGATTCACATTTTTTTTTTTTTACTATTGTCAAATAAATCCTATTAACTGATCAACTCAAAGGTGACAAGCAATTCCATCAAGAAGAGAAGATCTTTATGGGAAACAATGTACCTTGGTATATGTTGGACAAACTACTTGATTTTTGACATATGCCCCTCCATAACCCTCGTTTCAAAAGAGTAGAATTAGTAATTGTTGAGGGATAAAGTAATTATAGCAAAGCAAATAAACTTTTATCAGCAACAAAAGTTATAGAAAAACTAGCATAACAACTGAAAAACTTAATTGTCCTAAAGACTATTTACTTTCCCAGACTATACAGTAAAAAGTGCAAGTGTTTCCACTCAAAAAACTGTATAGTTGGAGAAAATATTATTTAGGTAAGCAAACATTACTGAGTCAAAATAGTTAATTATCTTGACATTTGTTTTTACTATTGTCAAATAAATCCTATTAACTGATCAAATCAAAGGCGACAAGCAATTCCATTAAGAAGAGAAGATTTTTATAGCGAAAAATGTACCTTGGTATATGTTGGACAAACTACTTGATTTTTGACATATGCCCCTCCATAACCCTCGTTTCAAAAGAGTAGAATTAGTAATTGTTGAGGGATAAAGTAATTATAGCAAAGCAAATAAACTTTTATCAGCAACAAAAGTTATAGAAAAACTAGCATAACAACTGAAAAACTTAATTGTCCTAAAGACAATTTACTTTCCCAGACTATACAGTAAAAAGTGCAAGTGTTTCCACTCAAAAAACTGTATAGCTGGAGAAAATATTATTTAGGTGAGCAAACTGAATCAAAAGAGTTAATTATCTTGACATTTGTTTTTACTATTGTCAAATAAATCCTATTAACTGATCAAATCAAAGGCGACAAGCAATTCCATTAAGAAGAGAATTATAGCGAAAAATGTACCTTGGTATATGTTGGACAAACTACTTGATTTTTGACATATGCCCCTTCATAACCCTCGTTTCAAAAGAGTAGAATTAGTAATTGTTGAGGGATAAAGTAGTTATAGCAAAGCAAATAAACTTCTATCAGCAACAAAAGTTATAGACAAACTAGCATAACAACTGAAGAACTTATTGTCCTAAAGACTATTTACTTTACCAGACTATACAGTAAAAATGCAAAAGTGTTCTCACTCAAAAAATTGTATAGATAGGAATAAGTAAACATAACTAAGTCCAATTGGTTTTATTATCCTCACACACTATTCTGTATAATATTTTCAAAGAAACCCTATTGAACTCTGCACTCAAAGGTGAGAAAAAGATGATTGAAGGATAAACTTTAAAAATAGACTTAAAATTTCTGAAAATTAACTAAACATTCAAAACGTTTTAATGAAGTTTATGAATAGAAGGCCTTTGAAAAAGAGGCAGAGCAATAATCTCAAACGGACTTTTAATTCAAATACAAGAATAACTAAATAGAGATGTTATTTGTAATATGAATTTATACTAAAAAATTTATAAAAAAAAATTATTTAAATAAAACAAAAATTAGTAACACTCCTGATGAAACTCAAATTTCCTAATTTGTCCTACATCAAAATAAATTGTTAACAAATCTCGATATACTACAAGGAACTTGCTTGCTTATTGTTACGACCCTGCTAAAAAGAACAAGTGTTACCATATATAATTTCAATGAGCATTCTTCCCAAAAAAAAAAAACCAAAAATTTCAATGAGTAGATAAAACGAGGTTTAAAACAAAGAGTCGAGGCATTAACAAAATAGCAAAGGAATACTAGTCTAATTAAATTATAATGATAAAGGATGTGATTAAAAAAAAAAACATATTCTTCTAAAAGAGATGAAAAAATAGGGAGGTTTTTTTTTTTTTTTTTTTTTTTTTATCTGGTTTCAAGGAATCATATGCAAAGACAATCAAGAAAGGGCAAAAATCTACTCACTTTAGTCTTTCAACAGAGGTTGCTGCTTTGTTCAGATTTGACCAACTGCTATTCCCTATATCCATCGGCCAAATATTAAAATGCATTGTTAAAAAGTGTCAGATAAATAATCCACAAAGGAAAACAATGACAAGCCAAAAAAAAAAAAACCCAACCTGTTGTTGTTCCATCAATAAGCTTGCTCACAACAGCAGTTGAAGAACATGATCCAGCTCCGTCATAATCTTCAAAATGAACACAAGACTTTCATTAGTATATTTCAAATAGGTCAAAATCATAATCAGCTCTACAAAGATTGTGGGCAAAAAATATTGTTGTTATCTAGCAGGACGAGGTCTATGTGAACGCAGCTACTAGGAGGAAGAGTCCTTTGAGATGTAACTGCATCAAAACAAAAGAACGCAAAAAGTAAGTAAGCTATTGCATCTTCAGGTAAAAATTGAAAGTACCAAAATACTCATTCTTTTCTCACCGGATTAAATCACCTTAACAAGCAGACAATCAATGGACTCGGAAGAAATTGAATTGCTCAGGCTCTCGGTCTCACCAAGTTGGCTGGCATAACCTGCAAAATTTAGGTCATACAAAAATATGCAATCGATGAGTCAAATTACTCCACAATGAAAGGATAAAAAATCTAACAATCTATCTAATTGCCAAGTTCAAGCGGCAAGGAACATTATTATCTAGCGTTCAACAATCCCGAAATCTGCAACGAGATGCATTTTTTTTTTTCTTTTTTCTTTTTTCTTTTTGTTTATGGCACCTTGTCCATGATACATAAGTCAGAGAATAAACGCATCTTCATTTATTGATATATACATGCACTTATGACCAGATTATTATTATTTTTTGCTGGAATATGACCAGATTATTGAAAAACAAAACAATATGCCCAAGAGATATTGATTTGTGACATACGATTTAAAAAAAAAAAAAAAACAGATTCTGAAAGCAAACACGTTATTGGCCCAAAGAATAAAAGAAAAAGAATAATCAAATAGGATCAAATCTTATTCTACAAAAAAAAGACCATTGTCAATAACACTTACCAGCTAGATTAATTTGCAATATCATTTTGTCTCGTGTCTTTTTTTCCCCCTCCCTCCACTCCTCTCGCAACATTTCTAACTCGTTCCTTAACCTCTCTCCCCCTATTCCCACCATCTTCCTCCACCTCATCTGTCTACACATCCCCTGCATCTCTCCCTCGCACGCCCTCCACCTTCCCCCACCTCATCTCTCTTCGCATCCCCCGCATCTATCCCGCGCACTCCCACCATCTTCCCCCACCTCATCTCTCTTCGCATGCCCCGCATCTCTCTCGCGCACTCCCACCATCTTCCCCCACCTCGTCTCTCTTCGCATCCCCCGCGTCTCTCCCTCGCACTCCCACCACCTTCCCCCACCTCATCTCTCTTCGCATTTCCCGCCTCTCCCGCGCACTCCCACCATCTTCCCCCACCTCATCTCTCTTCGCATCCCCCGCATCGCTCTAGCGCACTCCCACCATCTTCCCCCACCTCATCTCTCTTCGCATCCCCTGCATCTCTCCCGCCAACTCCTTTCATTCCCACTCCTCTCTTCTCCCCTCCTACATTACTTCCTTTTACCCAATGTCTCTCTCGTCTAAACTACCTCTCTCTCACCAACCATACTTCCCTCCAAGCTACTAATTTTCACCACAAACTTACCAACCCCACCCCACACCCCTCCGTCGCAGCCATTCACCACATCTCTCTTTCAATTTTCAAGCCCCCTTCTCTCACTCTTCTCCCCTACCTTTCAGCTGCAACTCTTTCTTTTTCCCATGCACAGACTACCTCACTCTATTCAGTCTCTCCCCCTTCCTCTATTGTTGCATCTCTCAATCTGTTCCATCTTCTCTACAACCCAGCTCTATTATAAGGTTTTTTTTTTTTTTTTTCCCTTTCAATTTTTGTGTTCTAAACTCTCCCAACAATCCTGTCCCCCCACCCCACTAACTCCCTTGCCATATCCCTTTGTGAAGTACATTTACTTAGATCTTCGACATTTTCTCATCATTTCAGCCACCCTCTCTCTCCCCCTATTTCTACCTCCCAACTCGCAGCCTACCCCACCCTTCCCCAGCGTTTTCGCTGCACAAAGACAATATTAGTTGTAAAAAAGAGTACCATTTCTTTTTCTTACAAAAATCATTTAGTTAATTAAGCAAAAAAACCGAAAAGACAAACCAAAGAAAAGAGGCTACCTCTTGTATTTTCTTAACAAGGTATATCTTCTGTATGCACCAACCCCCATACAATATCTTCTATGCGCACCTCTATTGCATCTAATTCCAGGGGAGAGGAATCAGTACAACAAACTAAAAATATATGATATCGTAGATACAAGTTCCAATATACTGAAATGCTGTAAATACGAAATCTGACACAAAGTTAAGTATTTAACAGTTTAACAAGCCAATATATTCTGAGGAATGCATTGAAATTACTTCAAATTACGAGTCAAGCATGTTAATCTCATATCGATTAAGAAAATAATAGCTTAACAGTTGTCTAATATATCTTTTTTGCAGAGATTCTACTTTCTAGCTTTAAATTTTTGGTAAGGAATGTATGTTGCTTCGGGCACTTCTTGAAGCAGCAACATATGGACATACACAAACTGTGGAAAAGAATACCATTGATATGGAGTTATATATGCCTCCACTATATATTTCCATTTTGTCATTTAAGAATGTCTTATTACTACTTGTTTATGATTAACTAAAATGGTAGGAACGTGATAAAAATAAGGGAAAAACAAAATAGAAGAAAAACGTATAGCAAATATATAATGTACCTGTACTACTTTAAATTGTTGAGTCTTTTCGGATGGGTCCTCAACATGGCACTTCCCATACGCATAACATAGCTCTTTAGCATACGCACTATCTTTCTTCACCTTGGCAGCCCCAACTTCAGCCATAGCACATAAGGTTTAAGCTATGTGAAACAAGCATTAATGTCTTGGCCTGCCCTCCTATTAGATACTGCTTTAGGAGAAATAAGAGTGCTGTAGGAGAAATAAGAAAATAATTACAAGATAAGACAATTTCTCTTACCAAGCGAATCTAGAGAGAATGAGGAGATTAGAAATCTTTCTTCCTTATATATGAAGCTAACAAAGTTAATAACCAAAAAACCATGCTACAAGGAAAATGCGTGTACATAATGAGAAAGAGGGTTAAATTGTTACCTGTGAGAGTGATGAGTGCAACATATACGACCATCATACCGGGCATTCTTTATCTGATCCACTATAATAAACAGATTGAACAAAGCCGCACAATGGATTTATCAAAACCTGAGATATATTTGAAAAAAAAAAAAAAAAACAGTTGAAACAATATTTCAACTACTCTAAATATCGAAATACTTTTGTATTTAGACAAGTTGCATTTTGTAAGAAGCATTGAGTCTTATCAGTGCATATGTTTTTCCTGAATGTGTGGCCATATTAATTGCAGCCATCAAGAACATACTAAAAACGTGGTTGCGTATCAAACAGTACCTGGACTAAAGAAGAGATGATGACGATGATGAGGTTAAACTAATGTTCATGTAAATACAATCTAGAAGCACCACCCTGAAGTTTCAAAAAGCCGAGCCAGTATCTAACTCGTCAGCCGGATGACATAGGACTCACATGTAGGAGATAACCTAGCACCTTTGACAAAAAAGTATGTCACTCAGAGAGGGAAGGGAAAGAATCAACTAATGATCATAAACTGCAATCAATTTACTTAACAAAATATGACAACTTGCACAATTCACCAAATCTGAAAAATTAAAAGTTTCACTCAAATATATTGAATGTTTGGTTATATTCACAAAATTTATAGAAATGCACAAGGTTCATAAAACATGATGTTAAGGGCTAAATTCAAAAAGGGCATCAACAGAAAAGGAATGGAAACAGAAAAATACCACTCTACGAAGAATAGGGATTAGTTGCAGGCCAAGGTTAAGAAGCAACTCATGACGCCAACTCTGCATCAACAAGAATAAAAGTCAGGGGATCTATCTTGTAACTCGTCTCCCATTTTCTACTAGTATAAAACTTCAAAAAGGAAACAAAAGTTTGGACCTGAGAATCAACGTTAGGAAATTCCAAACTTCTATTGATCCAGAAACTATTAGCAGCTGCATAAGCTTCTGAGAAATACCAAGACAAAAAATTGTCATTACAGGAATATAAACAATATGAGAGTAAATAATTATCCTGGAATTTCTACATGCCCTCCTATCAAGTTCCAAAGTTCAATGCATATTGCACGAAAGAAACCCATCCTCAATTCGGAATATAGTATCATACTACGATTAAAAAGAAAAATGTTGAGATTACCATTAAAGCAGCCCAATCTGGCTTCCTTCGACATGATAGCTAGAAATTCCATAAGCTTGGGACATCAAATAGACGTTAGGTTGCGCTGATATATGATGAGCTATCAGAGTGATGATTTGGTCTCTGTGTTCTTAAAAGCAAAACCTTCTCTTTGGCTTAAAACTCCACCATCCCAAATGATTGCCTTTCAAATGATTGCCTTCAAGACGTGTATTCTAATTCAAGTAAAGTCACGGAAGTTAAGAAATGCAATGAAAATCTCTAACCATAAGTTAAAAGAAGGTGTCAAAGAAAATAAGAAATAAAATAAAAATGCAACCTGATTTTAGGACAAACATTATGTTTAGAATTTAAGCTCGGAAAAAATTTATACATTTGAGATAGTGCAGCACGTGGGCTGGTCTAATTCTCGGTTCTTATCAAGAAATTTGATATCCAAATGGAACAGGGCATAGGACATTAATTTGCAAACCTACAACAAGAATATGAGACTTTGTTAGGGATGAGATGGATATGCGAAATACAAAACTAGTATTGCTACAGGAATTGGACAATTTTGTGACACCTACCAAGATCGTAAAACACTTTCTCGAGCATCAATTGCATAAATCAGATTTCAACTTTAGTCGTGTTAATGTTATTGTTAAATTCTGTGAAAAAGAAAACAGTATGAACATTTTTAACAATATATATATAATTCAAATAGTCGACCGCGTTTATAAAAGTATAATTTAAATAGATGACTTGCAAATTTGAGTGTTGGTACCTGAATATTTCTTTGTTGTTGATCAGATATTTCTGAAGCAGTTGTTTCTTATTCCTCATCAGAGATGTGGCATCTCAGTCAGGAAAACACGCTTCTGTACATAGGGAAATATCAATTTAATACAAAAACAAAGACAATATTAGTTGTGAAAGAATCACTAATGAAATAAAAACTTGGTCTTACTCTTACTATGATGATGATTACTCTGTTTCCACCGCTGCATGCATGGTTGGATGCAGTTTGCCTCTTTTGTTGCTTTGATTTTTCTTATTCTTTCTACCTCCCTTTTCCTTTTTTTTTTTTTTTTTCGTTTTATTTCCTTTCTTTTTTTACCTCTCTTTTCCTTTCCCTTTCTTTTTTTCTCAGCTTTTTTTTTTTCTGTAAGTCTATTTCCTTCTTTTTTTTCACAATTTTCCTATTTCATTTCTTTTTACCTACTCTCTTTTTTTTCTATTTTTTTTCTTTTTTCCTGCTTTCGTTTTTTTTTTCCCTCTTTTTTTTTTCTTTCAATCAGCTCTTTTTTTTTTTTCTTTTTCTTTTTTTTTTCCTTGATTTTTTTTCCAATTTCCTAATACTTCCATCAACTTAAATGATGAATGTACAAAATGTTGTTGACAAGAAGTACCCGTAAACAAATTGGTAAACCAAACTGATATCCAAATGGTCAACCAAAATTTCATATTTCTCCATACTTCAAAAAGAACAGCACCTCCAACTTTTGAAGGCATACCACACTTAACTATCCCAAGAACAAAGTCCTTAGCCTGTATGTAAAAAGATAATGTGGATTACA
The DNA here is from genome assembly GCA_018132145.1 of Boehmeria nivea var. tenacissima. Classification (NCBI taxonomy): domain Eukaryota; kingdom Viridiplantae; phylum Streptophyta; class Magnoliopsida; order Rosales; family Urticaceae; genus Boehmeria; species Boehmeria nivea. Next base: position 10,927,580 of record CM030882.1, read on the forward strand.
AACTATGTAACAAAATTGATGATAAAAAGTGCCAACATATATAAAAAAAAAAAATTGTGTTTTAATATGATTACCCAATGTTGCGGTTAAAAGACCGATTAGGTGTTTAAGGGTGCTTCTATCAATGTAATCAACTTAGACCTGAAACAATAGTAAACTTTTTTAATTAGAAAAAGACATAATAAAATAAGTTACGTGCAATCAGCTATAAGATATTAGAAGGCATGGATAATTTTCTTTTTTAAGAAATCATCTGTCAAGTAAGACGATGCTAAGATATTTAAAGGACAAGAGCCATAGAAAACCTTAAACCATAATAAATAAAGTAACATTGCCTAGAAACAAATCATCTTTCAGAAAATACTAGGCATGATAATTTTCTTTTCTATGATATCATGTGTCAAAAGCAATGTTAAGCTATTTAAAGGACTGAATAGATGTAACATATTACAAAACCAAATCAAACTATTAGAAGAGATGCACAATATTAATCTTGCCTCGCTGATTTAACAAGCTGGTTTGAAAGTAGTGGGGTGTTCCTCTAAATGCTTCTTTAGGAAAAATATCTCGGGCAAAAGTACCTAGAAAATAATTTCCAAATAATGTAAATTGTAACCAGAATACATATCTTGAAGAACAAGTGAACCAAGAAAAGAAAAGAACAGAACAAAGAGGCAAGGGAAACGCTCCTAGGAATTTGAATAAGTGTAAATTGTGTAAGGTTAAAACTTTCATAATAAGGAAACACATCAGAATAAAAAAGTACCCCTTAATCCAGCTTGTAGCCCGAAGCAAGCAACATACGTATAACATATAAAGTTGGAAAATGCAATCCCCTTAATCCAGTATAGGAACACTTGTTTTTGCCAGCACCCACTGAAGGAAAAGATTATGCATTAAGACATAGAAGTACAATTGTAATTCTACTTCTGAGGAATATCAAGACAGAAAGTGTCAGTCATTACAAGAATATATATAAACATTGGGAGATGAAATTATTTTCCCGGATTTCAACATACCCTCAGTCATTTTTCTAAGGCTCAGGTCATCAAATTCTGTTATATAGCAGTTTGGTCCCACATTGCAGTGCGTGATGCATAGTGACATCGAGGATGAACTCACACTTGACACACAAACCACCTACACATAAGAAAGAAGACAGTTATGCTTAAACAATGGTTATTACTCAAGTCACATTTGAGTAAGATATTCAAAGATTCAAAAAGCCAAATGATAGATATAAAAACTATTGCAACATAGGAAAAAAAAAAAAAAACAGATCTTACCATGATGAATCTTATATTTTGAGATGAAAGCCCTGAGTGAATTGACCATTCACTTGATGAAAAAAATAGCACTATTTACATGGCTACGTGCTGGTTGTATCTAGAGTATCAACAAGGAACCCAGAGCTTATGTCATATGCATAAAACTCTCAATCTATATCTTGTATTATATTTTTTTTTTGCTTTCTCTCTTTTTTTTTTTACCCACTCTCATTTTTTTTTTCTGGGGTTTTATCTCTTTTGTATACCTCTCTCTTTCTTTCATATTTTTTTGTTTCTTTTTTCTTCCTAATTTTTTTTTATCTTTCATTCTCACATTTTTTTTTATCTCTTTTCTCACCTTTTTTTTTTTGCTGGGATTTTTTTCTCTCTCTTTTCTTTCTCACCTTTTTTTTTTTGCTGGGATTTTTTTTCTCTCTCCTTTCTTTCTCACCTCTTTTTTTTCTCTCTTTCCTTTTTTTTTTTTTTACAGGGACTTTTTCCCTTCTAATAATTTTCTTTATTGAAGATATACTTCATTAACAAATGAAGTACAAAATAACAGGAAGTCCACCTAAAACAATGAAGTACAAACCATCAGCCAACATGTTTACATAATGGCCACCCAAAATTTCAAGTACTTCAATTGAACTCTCAATTAAAAAGAGTCCATACGGTATGGAATATTGTAATTTCCTGAAATAACAAATAAATTTAAGGTTACAAAATAAGACAAAATTGAAGTTGAAAAATGATACAAAAATATAAGAGTTGTGTGGGTACAAAATGAATACACAATATTGTAGCCAAGCGACTATCGCGTGTATTAGGGTACTTCCTGTTGATGTCATAGACATAAAAGACCTGAAACAATCAGTGATTAAAAATTAAAAAGCATCAACATTAGTCTTTTGAAAGAGATCATGTGTCAAGTAAAAAAAGTTAAGCTATTTAAAGGACAAAAGAGATGCAACAATTTCATAAGACAGACACGCATGGAAAAAAGAAAGACTACGCATATATGAATAATGATGCAACATTAAGACCAACCTCTGGAATACTAGGTCAGTAAGATAAAAAACCGAATCCTCATGAAAACTTTAAGCAAAAAACCAACTAATTATTGATTTTTTTTCGAGAAACTACTCACCAGTCAGTCCTGTCCAAACAGTTTCTCTTCACGAACTTATCCAGCAGACCAGATATAAGCTAGTGTAGTAGTGTTTGCATCGCTGGTTACTCTTAAATGTAAAATTTGCTGCTCTATGATACACATTCCATTCACTTTACAGTGCATGGAAGTATTGGAGTGAAGACTGGTCATGCCTGAAATGAGACAGAATATAAATCAATAAGGATAAACTAAAATGTAATTTCCTACCATGGAAATAAAAAATCAATCTGAAGAACGCAATTTGAAAGAAGTAAAGGAGACTAGTCAGAGCAAATTTACTAACATGAAAATTTTTCTCGGCAACATAAAAAGAAAAAAATTTAAGATGAAAATTTCAAACTTGAACCAAGTCAGAGTAGCGACAGACCTGAGTGAAGATTATTCTGTGGCAAACATATCACGAGGGACGAGTCTTCTTAGCGTGAAGCTCGTATAGACATAAACTATAGGAGTGGTGTTTGTGCTACTTAGGTTACCCACACTGTAACCTCCACAGCTCAATGATGCCCTTAATAGATATTAGTTTCCAGTTATAGAAATTTCAATGTATTTTTAATTTGCTTTTCCAAGGCCATTTATTTTCGTGTCCTTCTGTTTAATTTTCTTCCACCTATAAAACAGCAGTTTACAAATCAGATAAAAAATTATTAAAGTTAAAAAAATAAAATTAAATAGCAAAATGACAAAACTTACCCGGATAGCATTATTCATGTGCAACCAGCTCCAAAACTTCTTTTTCCCTTTTCTCCTTTTTTTTTTCTACCTCTGTATTCTTTTTTTTTTTTTTTTTTGGCTTGATTTTTCACAATTGGCGGTCTTGTATACAAAACCCAAATGCATGCCTGCATATTTAGCTTGGAGATTGACTCTGTAAATCACCATCTAATAGTCAATAACCATATCCTAGTATTCAGTAACTGATCAAGTAGCATAATAATCCAGATTGTAAAGATCAGGAATAAGAACTAACTGAACTAGCAAAATTCTATATCCATTAATTCAGGTAATTATCATGTCAAGATTTTCGGAGAAATTCTTACCTGAAGAAAAAATAGATAATAGTACATTAATCACATTCCCTCTGACCCCAAAGAGGAATATACAAGCTTGTACAATTTTGCAACCAATGGAAGGAGTATTGAGTGATCTCATTCATATATAAATTAGGTTACCCTTACTGTAACCCCCACTTCTCTATGATGCCCTACAAAACAACAGTATACAACTTAGATTTAAAAAAATATTATTAAAACAAAAATATTTAAGAGCAAAAAAGCAAAACTTACCCGAACATTATTATTCATGTTAAATCAGTCCCAAAACTTTTTTCTCCTTTTCTCCAATGTTTTTTATATTCTTTATCTAACATTTTTTTTTTGGCTTGATTTTTCACAATGAGCAGTCTTGTATACAGCACCCAAACGCATGCTTGCATATTTAGCATGGGGCTGCTTGGACTCTGGGAAATCACCACCTACATAGTCAATAAACATAGCCTAGTATTTAGTAATTCAGAACGCTAAAATCAGGAATAAGAAATAACAGAACGTGAAGAATTCTTGTAACATATATCAGACTGACATGTCCATATTTAGGATAAATCTGACCTGAAGAAAGAATAGACAATAGCATACTGATCATAATCCGTCTAACCAAAAGCGGAACAATACAAGATTGTGCATTTTTGTAAGAAGTGAAGAGGGATTTTGCAGGAGAGAAAAAGTACCAAGAGAGGAATCTCCTCGCTGTTATGGAAGTGCTCAAAACTCATTTAGAAACAGATCACAAACAGATCATTCAAGGGAAAAAAAAAAAAAAACAACAACGGATCACAATGTCAATAGGAAGACATAATTTGTAAAAAGGAAACGAAAACAGATTCAACGTGCAAGCCTATATATTCAGCCCAATTTAGAAACTCCGAAAGTACAAACACAAAATACAAGACGTTTAACTAATCAAATTTTGGCAACCAAACAGAGCGTATAAAATTGTAAAAACGTTACCATTAAACAGAGTCCAGCGTAAAGACGACTTGATGGTGTTTGGGAAAAATGAGAAACTTCCCTTTGGGAGGTTTGAACAGAGAAACTCAAAGAACCGATGAAATTTATTCTTCTTCACCTTCATCATCTATGACAGACAAACAACCAACGGAGTTAAAAAAAAATTTGCGGATGTTCAAAGAAAGAGAAGAGTCACCAAACACGAATTAGGGTTTTTATCGACATCATACCTGATTTAGAAGGGTTTTAAAACCCTAATTTTATCTCTATTTTTACTTTCCTCTTTTCAACACAGAACACGATGGAGAGACAAAGTTGTGTCTGATTTTTTTTTTTTTTTTTTTACACAAGAAGCAACCAGGCTTGTACATCATGATCTTTGTCTGAAAGAAACAAAACAACAACGTATAACTAGACCAGACCAAAGAGGATAGAAGAATGACTGGACCGAACCATAACTTTAGGGTTTTTATGGAATCATACCTTTCCGAAGCTTTTGCGACGGCCATTCACACAGCCGATTTCAATGCCGCAATGAAACTCTAACCCTAGAAATCCTGATGATCGCTCTCTCACATTTCACTCTCTCTCTCTCTCTCTCACTCTCTCTGTCTCTCTCTCTCTGTCTCACTCTCTTTCAAACTCACAGACTGGCAATCTCTCACTCTCTCGCTCAAGAATACAGAGAGACCAAAATACTCTCTCGCTCTCTCTCTCTCTCTCTCTCTCTCTCTCTCTCTCTCTCTCTCTCTCTCTCTCTCTCTCTCTCTCTCTCTCATTCGCTCGCTTTCTCTTTCTGTGACATTCACATTTTCAGACCCTTCTTATATATACCTTTTGGCGCCTAAGTTAGTGAGAGATGTGAGGTCCGTTGACTTTAGTCAAAACTTAGTGGCCAAGTTTTACCTTATATTTGATATTAACCTTACGAAATTTCTTTTTTCTTCCTTTTTTTTTTCGGTTAATGGAGAATAGTTTTACGATTTAATAGTTTGTGATAAAAGATTTGTAAAATAATATTTTTGTTAATTATGTTGGTTTTAAAAATTTGTTATCGTTAGGTTTATGATTTTGTTAGTTTGTATGGTTTTGTTAAATTTTGTTGGTGTTGATTGTAAATGATGCTAGGTTTGGTATATGGTTTTGTTATATTGTAACTCAACATGCAAATTCGGCGGTTAATAACCGATCGGAATTTGTATATCGGGTAATTACCGGTTAATTCATCGAAATTACTCGGTGTTAATTATCAGTGAAAATTCGGTTATTTACCAGAAATTGGCACCGGGTAATGCCAGTGAATTAATCGGTCATTACCTAGTTTTTCACCAGATAATTTTTTTTTAATCTTCTATTCCTCTTTTCTTCTTCGACCTCCCCCCGCCTCCCCCGCCACCTCCCCGACCTCCCTCGCCACCTCCCCACGCTCGAACCATCGCGCAAACCTTTGCCGGGAATGACCAAACGAAATTTTTTTTAATTTTTTTCGGTTAAACTTCGGTGAAACTTCGAGGAAATGGCGGGATCGAATTTCCCGGTGAAAAATTGGTTATTAATCGGTCATTCCCGGTAGTTAATAACGAGTATTCTCCGGTTTTTCACTGGGAAATTCAATCGGTGAAAAGGTCCAGGCAATTGCCCGGACCGTATTTGCATGCCTAAAATGTGTACAAAAATTTAGTTGGAGTTTGGCGTGAAAATTTTGCATAAGGTATAAAAACAACATAAAGAGTGAAAAATGATGTAAAACAACAAAAAATAAACAAAACGACATTAAATGGGTAAATAATCAGTAAAACTGCAAAATGATAGGAAAGCTTTAAAACGACAATAAAGTGTAAAACGACACTAAAACTGGAAATCAACGATGACACAGTTAAACAACATTAGTAGAAAGACGACAGGGGTAACGTAGTGTCGTAGTTGGTTGAAAAGGACAATGGTCTCAGAATTTGACTGTAAAGATGATAAACGACAACAGAACCAAAAAACAACAGTATTTTTTGAAAATGACACAAAAATTTAAAACGACAAGAATAATGTAAACGCAGGAAATCTGTAAAACGACAGTAAAAATGTAAACGACAATAGCACTTGTAAACGACAATAAACTTTAAAATTACACTAAAACTGGAAAACGACGATGACACAGTAAAACTTCATTAATAGACAAAACGACAGTTAATTTTTTTTTTTTTTTGCAACAAACGACAGTTAATTTGGAGGTAACATAGTTGGTTGAAAAGGATAACGGTCTCAGAATTTGACTGTAAAGATGACAAACGATTAGTGAAACCAAAAAACGACAGTAATTGTTGAAAAAACAGTTTATCCAAAAATGACAAGGATTTCGCTACAAACGACGTAATTGGCTTTTGTTTTTAATTTAATAATTTATATTTATAAGGAAATAATTATTATAATTATGGGCCAATAAAGAAATTAATTATTTTAAGGGCAAAATTTGAAGGATCTAGCCTTAGAATGTCAAAATTAAGAAAATAGCCAATAAATACCTTAATGGACATAAGTATTCATCATAATTACTTAAAAAACCGCCAAATCAAATAAAAAATCTCCAAAAATTTCGCTCATTCAACTTAAAAAAAAAACAAACTAAACCTTCTATTACTAAAATTTTCATCGACTGCGATAAAATAAAAAATAAAAATGGCTAATTTCTTAAATTTCTAAAACTACGGCTAATTCCTAAAAAATTAGTCTAAAACTTGGCTAAATCCTTAAAAATCTCTATAATTAACGACAAATAGTAAATGGTTATTAACTAAATTTAAATATAATATTAACAACAAATAATTGACTAAGTAATTTTCAAATAACTATAAATTCGAGCTTCTATAACAACGAAGATGATAAAACCTAAACAAGTTCAGCTAGCGACATCGAGTTCAAGACCAGCTTAGGAGGTTAGATATGTTAGAGGTCTAGATTGTCAAATGGCATCAAGAATGACTTTATTTTGAAACTTTCCCTATTAGGTACCCTGCCTATATATACTTCCTCTTTATACCTGTAATGCCCACCTAGTAACTATACTAGTAATTGGACTTTTGATGAGCGTTACGTCTATAATCTACATATATAGCTCTATAAAAAAAATTTGGGCAAATTTGAACTTTTGAACGCGTCTGTGATAAAGTAAACTCAGAAACATAACATAGTTACTAATATTACAGTATATACATATCAAAGTAATTATAGTCTATTAGTAAACATGTACTACAAAATTTTTGGGCGGTTTTGGTAATTACCGAAACTTTTTTGGGCGGTTTTTGGTTTTAGTAAATTGAATTTCGGTTTACCGAAAACCGCCCAAAATGAGGGGTGCGTTAAATATATATATTTTCAATAATTTTTAGACTAATAGTGGCGTGGCCCCCCTAGGTTTTCTTCCCAGTTCCCACTTCACTTTACATTTCAATTTCTTTATATCTTATAATATATTGAGCTATTTAGTATTTACAATCTTTTTTTTTTTTTTGCTAGAGATCGTTTCATCATCTATAGCTAAATCTTCAACTTCGATAGGACCACCTCCTCCTCGACCACCAGGATTTTAGTTTACAATTTATTTCTTTTTGAATTTAGATGTAGGTATTATGGATTTGAAAAACTATGATAGAGTTTGATTATATTGTTGTTACGTTGTATCATGTAGTATGTAGTATGAACTATGAACTCTTTAAGTCTTATGTATTTTTAAGTTTATGTGAAATAATTTATGGATTTTCAGTTTCTTTTTCTTCTCTTTTTTGCTTGATTAATTTTTGGTTACCCAAAAATCGACCAAATTCCGACCAAAAATCGAAATAAAATACCGAAACCGACCGCTAATTTTTGGGGGGCTTTTGGTTTTCATAATTCGAATTTTGGCTATATTACAAAATTACTGAAACCGCCCAAAAACCGAAAACCCACCCAATGCTCAGGCCTACTACACATATTACAGTAATATATAGTTTCAAAAAGTGTGCCCAACAGGTCATCATTAATATGTACAGGCTTCACAACGTCAAAACGCACCTGCCAACCTTTAAGTGTAATATACTTCTGTGCATTCTCACCTGCATCATAAGAACTATATGAGTCAATGCTCAGTAAGTAAAAGTTATGCAATTATATGAATGTCATGCTTGTATTCCATTCTTTACATAGTTCTTGATAATATTTATATAGATGCATATTTCTTTCTGTACGGACAAGCTGCCGGCACTCATAGACTAGTGGCCTTGGCCACAATAAGTATCCCAAAACTTTCAGTAAATTTCTTATCTGACGGCCTTGGCCGCAGAGTACTAGTTGTGAGCGTCAAACTCAATCTTAGTGGTACCGCATAGGGATACTAAGGTCCGAAACTTTCTTCAAAATATTTTCCCTCAACTACTGGAGGGTGCCAAACCCGCACAAAGTCTTTTATCTAAGTTCACTTTTACGACCATGGTAACATGAAGAATAGTGTAATGTAACTACTCATGGTCACATAATAAAATAATAAACACTAAAACTAACTTTAATAGTTAAAGAACTATTATTATTCTTATGATGTAGTTGAACTTCTACTTACCTTGTAAATTTATCCAGAAACGAACTCAAACGCTAGGGACCCACCTGAACTTAGATATACTAAAGACTATATATTTAAAGTTTCTTGTTAGAAATAATCTAGTACTCTTAATACTCTTAGGATATTTATATACTTTTAGGAATTATTCGTGCCTACATATTAAATTTATTTTAATTATATTGATCTTTATAAAATATATACATATTAGTAAAAGCTACCTCTGGCTTCTAGAAGAAAGATAACAAGTTGAAGACTATATATATATATTCCACATAATAATAAACTAGCACTTAAACAATTAAATTGATAAACTAATTATACAATGTATATAATACATATAAGTACATACTTATATTGGTAAAATCTTGTTTGTAAAATAAATGTTTCCTGTTTAGGTGATAAAACTTGTTTATAATTTGGAGATTTTAAATAAAAATAATACCCACATACTCATCTAACAGATATTCATACTTCCAAATCATAATTTACCATTCAAGAATTATAAGTATATATATGTGTGTGGTTGAGAATACTAACCGTAAAACTTAAGTGGAGAAATCAATGCTTTCCTTTATTAAACTCATCTCACAATTTTAGTACTATTGGTGTGTTTGTTGAAGAGAGTTGAGGAACATAATGTGTTTGGTCAGAGAATAATACATAATGAAATAAAAAGAGAGTTCTAGATTTTTCTACTTAGTTAGCGAGGTAAATCGGTTACTTAATATTTATCCCTTCTTATATTTCGTGTGTATATATATATAATAAATATAATATTTTATAAATAGATAAGATTAATATCTGTATCTATATCAGTTGCATTGTAGATAAATTATTTAATTGATATTGGACTACAATTAAAATAATTATCATAGCATAAATAATTAAATAATTTAAAATAATACTTGTACTAAATTAGAGGGATAATTGATAATAGATATTTTTTAATTCCACCTTTTAGCACATCAAGTCCCTTTAACCTTGTTCTTGTATGCTTTCAAGATAAATCAACACAATTATAATTGTCATAATCACAAATGCACTTTAGATGTGATATTATAGTTAATTAATTACGTGAAATTTTGGACCTCGCAATACCAAACACTTATCTCTTATATGTTTTTATGTTTATAAACTCTTATCAGTTATGTGAACAACTTTTTATTATTTAAATTTTTGTTAAGTAGCTTAAGATTATGCTTTATGATATTTATATTTTGTATGCAATTTTCCTATATTTTTATTAATTATTACTAATATTATTTCCATTCTATATTTAGAAAATAAATTAGTATAAAAAATAAAAGTTTCCAAAAAATAAACATAAAAATAAAAATTTACCAGTGACTAAAATTTCAATTTATTTGGTCGTCGATAATAAAGAAACCGCCCAAATTTTGGTCGATCCAACTACAAAATCGACAACCATATTTCAACTATCAACAACCATCAAAAGGTTGCAAGTATTAACAATTATTGTTTATGGTCGTTTTTTTTTAATGAGATTTATGGTCGTTGATAATCATATGTGATCACTTTATGATCAAAAGTGACCATTTTTGTGGTCACCGATAAAGATGATTCTTTTAGTGTTAATTTAAATAAATATCTCCTCCAAAAAATTAAATAAATATTCTCGAAATTATAACGAAATATTTACATATACTAATTGATTAATTCATTATTTTGTAAGAAATAGTCATATATTTATGTTAGTTTTTAACAACCAGCCTATATTTGCTTCTATTAGTAAAATAGTCATTCCTTTTATATATTCTCACATAAAAAATTTCATTACTTAAGTCACAAATTTAATGACCAACTTTTCATAAGCTAGCTTATCAGATTAAAATTTTGAGACACTAGTCATAAATTTTCAGACTCGATCAAACACCAGTCGCAAAATTTCAGACTTGCTCTAAGACTCTCTATGTGATATTTTATCATATATTTAAAGGGCATTTGACAAAAACCACACGAAAAATTTGAATTTTGTTATCCGGTGAAAGTGGTGAAGGTATTTTGTGGTCCGATGAAAGTGGTGACTGCATTTTGGTCGTTCATGCTTAAATTATTGGGCCTATGGCTAATTTGCTAATATTTGCAAACGTTGGCTATTTTATTGAAACATAAGTTTAAAGTTGGCTAAAACTCAAACCGATGACAATAATGAATTTGGCCTTTTAAATACTTTAAAATATTGGTGATTTATTTAATTGTAGTAAAAAAATTGTATATTTTTTAATGAGTCACATATATATATAAATATATATATAAAAATATATATAAATAAAAGAACGGTTTTTTAAATAAATAGCCATATTTTTATGTATATTTTTAACAATTAGCATATGTTTGCTTTTATTAGCAAAATAGCCACACATTCGTGTTTAGATTTTTGAGACTGTAGTCATTAATTTTTTAAATTCTGTTTTTGTTGTTTGTTGCAGACAATATTGTCTAAAATTTTGTGTCTCTAGTCATGAAATTTGTGACTTATTTGGCTGCATATATTTTTTGCTATTTATAAGATATTTTTTATTTAGTAATAAGTTTTATGAAATTGGTTGTATAGGCAATCATTTATTTGTGAGCTGATTATTTTGTTAATGGATGTTTAAATTTTTTATTGTGTTTATTTCAAATTTTCTGAAATTTTGTGACTATAGTCACAAATTTTATGACTGTGTATTTAATGTATTTAGTCATAAATTTTACTTCTTTAGTCATAGATTTTTAGATGGTGACCTGATGGCTATTTTGCTAATTTCTCAAAACGTGAGCTATATCCTTAAAACATGGACTGCAAAATGGCTAAATCCTTAACTGGCCCATAAAAGAATGGTTAACTATACTAATTAATGTTGCACCTCTGGTCTTTGAACTTACGGGTAATTAGTTAACTTTGATTATTCGACAAGCGCGTAAATCAGGCGAACAGAGAGTGTAGAAAACTGAGAGACCTTTTTAAGTCTTCTTCAAACTGGACTGTTCTAATTAAAATTGTTGTTTGTGTCTTAAATATTAGTGATATTGCTTCGTTCCCTGTAAATTCTTCTTCATTTTTATTTTATTTTTTCATTATCTTCAAGGACATAACTCGGTTGTGTATTTATAGACATATGTGACTTTGATTATTCAACACGCTACGTTTTGTAATGTCTATTGTAAATAAAAAAACTAAATAAGCCAGACGCCTCTTGAATTTGTAAAATTATGTGTGATATTCCTGTCGACCAGAGTTATAATTTGAAGTAGGAAAATACTTAAAATTTACACAATAATAAAAATAAACACTCAAGTTTTTAAAATAATTGAGTAACTAAATACTTGCACATATTTTTATTAATTAAATTAATTACCACCAGTTATTATTATGTAAGTACTTAAATCACTTGAGTATTTTGTTATATTTTTTCAAAACATTAATATTTATTTAAATTAGGTGTTAAAAATGGTGTATTCACCATTATTTATATATATATTTATTTATTTATTTATTTATATTTATATATAATTGGTTGCCAAGTTCAAGCGGCAAGGGACATTATTATCTAGCTTTCAACAATCCCGAAGTCTGCAATGAGATGCATTTTTTTTTGGGCTCATTAGTAAAATGGCCTGTTAAAATAACATATTTTAAAAAAATGACAAATTATTTAAAAATTAAGTTACTAGTCACTAGGCCCATGTGGACTGTCCAAAATACCCCTGTTCGCCCAAATTTTATTACAATCTGTAACAAATATTGTTCCAGATTGTAACAATATTTGTTACGACATGTAACAAATATTGATACAAATCGTAACAAACAAATGTGTGATAAAAATTAGATATTTCGCCCTAATTTTGTTACAATCTATATCAAATATTATTACGGATTGTAACAATATTTGTTACGACATGTAACAAGTGTTGATACAAATCGTAACATACAAATGTGTGATAAAAATTAGATATTTTGTTATATATATGTATCAAAAGTTGTTACTTAAATTGTTACAGTCTGTAATAATATTTGTTACAGATTGTAACAAAATTTGAATGAACATGGGTATTTTGGGTAGTCTTGACATATGTGAATGAGCCTGGAGGCTAATAATTTAATTATTACAAACTTAGGTCAATTCCTTAAAACTAAAGCTAAAAACAAGCCATTTAGCTAAAAATTTCATTTTTTTTTCTTTTTTCTTTTTGTTTATGGCACCTTGTCCATGATACATAAGTCATAGAATAAACGCATGTTCATTTATTGATATATACATGCACTTATTGACCACATTATTATTATTAGTTTTAGAAATTTAAGAAATTAGCCATTTTTAATTTTTATTTTATCAAAATCGATGAAAATTTTGGCAATAGTAGGTTTGGTTTGCTTTTTTAAGTTGAATGAGTCAAATTTTCAGAAATTTTTTATTTGATTTGGGCGGTTTTTTTAAGTAATTACTATGGATACTTATGTCAAATAATGTATTTAATTGCTATATCCTTAATGTTGACATTCTATGGCTATATCCTTCAAACTTTATCTTTAAAATAGTTAATTTCTTAATTGGTCAAAAAAAAAAAAAAAGAGTTGTGAGAGTTGTGCTTTTTTTGGGAGGTCACATGCAAAGGAGAGAGTGGGAGGGAGAGCGAGAGAGTTGGAAAAAGATTAAATAAGCAAAAAAAAAAAAGTAAGAAAGAGACGGATAAGAAGTGGCACGTGAGAGTAAACAAGGGAGAAAGTGCTTGTGCAAGAAGGATATAGGCAAAACCCAAAAAAAAAAAAAAAACACACTAAAGCCTAAGCATGTTGATGACCTCTCTACTTATCGAGCATTCTTAATAATGGTAATGGAAATTAACTATTAAGGGGGAAAGTCGGTGGCGAGAGACGGGGGTAGTTGGGGGTTTGGAAGGGGAGAGAGAGAAAAGGGCGAAAGGGGGTGAGTTACGTGAATAATGGAGTTTTACTCTTTGTTTGGGGTAAACATTCCCCACATTTCATTCTAAATTTTTTTAACTTTTCTAATCACAATACAATATCTTTAAATCTCAATCATTTATACCATATTAAAATTCGCAAAATCAAACCATTCAAAAATAAAATAATTTGGATGTTTACCCTAATCAACCCATTAAAGTTACTATAAATATTGATGAATACGTAAAAGAACACATTTATTAGTCAAATTTTGGGAAATTTTGAGGAATGCTTATCTTTTTTTTTTTTTTTGAGAAAAAGTCTGATATTATTGATTTGAATCTTGTAGTACAACAGACACAATTGGTGGAGGTATATCTTCCAACCAAATACATTCATTGTCTATCTTAAGAGCATAATGTGCTAATCCATGAGCTGATTTATTACAAGCTCGAACAGAGAAAACAACATTAGCACCTGGAAAAAAAGACAATAAACTTAAGACGTCTGATAACAAATTCTTCCAACTATTCCTAAACTCATGGACATTCTTCAAAGCTTGAACCACCACAAGTGCATCAGTTTCTATTAAAGAGATTGGAACACCAACATCAGATGCCCATTGAAGACTATGAATAAGAGCCAAAGTCTCTGCCTCTTTAACAGAAAAGAAACCATGGATTTTTTTGGACCAAGCAGCCATTACAAATCCATCAGATGCTCTGATAATTGCACCAATTCCAACCTCTCACTTTGTTAAATTTAAAGCTGCATCCACATTCATTTTAAACTCGTCAGAATGGGGAGGATTCCACTTGTGATTTTGTTGAACTTGCTGTAATTTTGGAGCAATCTTGCTTGTAGACTGATTAATCAATCGAAATTCATTGAGATATTCCCAGCTCCATTGAACAACATCTTCTGGTCTTCGAACCTTCAAGCCTTGAATCGCTTTATTCCTTTCATACCATATACTCCATAAGAGGATTATGAACCATTCAAAAACTGATTGAGGAACTGAAATTGCAATTCTTTGAATAATCTCAACAAAACCCCATGGACGCATAGCCAAAAGATTATCACCAAAATCTGAAATTTTCCACACTGCACGTGCAAACTTGCAATGAATTAGAGCGTGTCCTACATCTTCTGAATTAAACCAACATAAGGGGCATCTCGGATGAGAAACAATATTTCTATTATGCAGGGCTGATGCTGTTGGTAATGCTTTCGAGCATGCTCTCCAAATAAACACTTTTATCTTCCGAGGGACCTGTAAACTCCAAAGTCGCTTCCACCACGACTTCATTACTTGTGGATTCGAAGATGTTGCATTCATATTAAGATTGTGAGCAAGCCAATAACCACTCTTAACAGTAAAGTTCCCATTCTCAGTATAATGCCACATCAAACGATCCTCTCTTGGATTCACCCCCAAAGGAATTGAGAGAATACTTGTTACTTCATCTTCATGAAAAAACTGATGCATTTTCTGAATATTCCAGGATCTACAAGGCAGAATGAACTCAGAAACTAAAATATTCTCCTGAGAAGACAAATTCAGTGGCATAAAATCAAAAGGACGAGGAATCCATGGCTGAGAATATATTTTTACTGATTGACCATCTCCAATAGACCACCTCAAGCCTCTATGAAGTAATGCTTGACCCCATTTTATACTCCTCCATACTAGTGATGGATAATAACCCAAATTAGACTGCAAAAAACTAGTGCGAGGAAAATATCTTGCTTTCATCACCCTACTAATCATTGAATTAGGATTAGTAAAAATTCTCCAAGCCTGCTTACAAAGGAGTGCTTGATTAAAGTGAATGAAAGATCGAAATCCCAATCCACCTTCTTCCTTTGAAGCACACATTTTTTTCCAAGATAACCAGTGCACCTTCCTTCTTGAAGAATTCGACCCCCACCAAAAGCGAGCCATTAATGATTCCAATTGGTCACAAAGAGATTGAGGTAGTTTAAAACAAGACATAGCATAAGTTGGTATCGCTTGCACCACTGCCTTTAAAAGAATTTCTTTCCCACCTTGTGAGAACATTTTCTCTTTCCATGCAGTCAACTTGTTCCAAACTCTGGATTTGATAGAACTGAATAATTCTTTCTTAGCTCGTCCCGCCATAGAAGGAAGTCCCAGGTAAGTCTCATGGCATTGTTTTTCTTCCATACCCAACGTGGAATTAAAGAGATTACGAATGTCCACATTAGTGTTAGGAGAGAAAGACAAAACAGATTTTGTAAAGTTAAGGAGTTGACCTGAAGCATTTCCATAAAGATCAAATATACTCTTTAGTGAAGAAGGAGCTTGTTGGTCTGCTTTGCAAAAGAGAAGACTATCATCAGCGAAAAACAGATGAGAAACCATTGGAGCACCACGCGCTAGAGCAAATCCTTGGATAAGTCTTTCTTCTTCTGCTTTGGAAAATAATGCAGAAAGTCCTTCAGCGACAATGAGAAATAGGAAAGGAGATAATGGATCACCTTGACGAATACCTCTCTGAGGAATAATTGAACCATAAGGCTGTCCATTCACCAAAAAAGAGTAGCTTACAGACGTGACACATGCCATAATGAGATTAATCCATTTCACGTT
This sequence comes from Boehmeria nivea var. tenacissima, assembly GCA_018132145.1. Taxonomy (NCBI): domain Eukaryota; kingdom Viridiplantae; phylum Streptophyta; class Magnoliopsida; order Rosales; family Urticaceae; genus Boehmeria; species Boehmeria nivea. Next base: position 10,944,133 of record CM030882.1, read on the forward strand.
AAAACCCATCCTGAGCATCATACATTTCAAGAAATCCCATTCTACCCGATCATAGGCTTTAGACATATCGAGCTTCATCACTGCATACCCTTTTTTCCCAGTCTTTTTAATCTTCAAAGCATGAACCATCTCATATGCTATTAGCACATTATCAGTCATAAGACGGTTAGCCAAGAAAGCACTTTGATTTTCAGAAATGACCATCGGGAGAACCAATTTTAGTCGATTTACTAAAACTTTGGAAACAATCTTGTATAAGACATTGCATAGGCTGATCGGTCTGAAGTCACCAATGTCCTTCGGGTTGTCACATTTGGGAATTAGAGTAACCAAAGTAGAGTTGATAAGTTTTAGGTCTTCTTTACCTTCTAGAATATCCAACACAGCTTTGGTCACTAAATCCCCCACAGTGGCCCAATGCTTCTGGAAAAACATCGCCGACATTCCATCTACTCCCGGGCTTTTATCTGGACTCATTTCTTTAACTGCACTATAAACTTCCTCTCTAGAAAAAGGCTGCAATAAGGACATATTCATTTGTTCAGTCACTTTTGGTTGCCCTACATCAGTAACCATTTGGATGGTTTCAGCAGAAGGATTGGAAGAAGTAAAAAGAGCACTATAATAATCGCTGATAAGGTCCCCAATACTCTTCATATCAGTGATCCATTTCCCTTCTTGATTCCTAAGCCCTTTTATGGAATTGATCTTTGATCGGTAGTTTGCTCTAGAATGGAAAAATTTTGTATTGTTATCTCCAGCTTGAATCCAATCCACTCGAGCTCGCTGGTGCCAGTAAGTCTCCTCCATCTGCAAAAGATAATCTAACTCCTTTTCCATTCGAGAAATTTCATGGGGATCAGAATGAAGATCATGTTGGTCATAAAGCTGTTGTAGTTTCTTCTGTGAGCAAGTAACAGACTTATTTAGATGACCAAAATGTTGTTGATGCCATGAGGAGAGATCTTCTGCACATCTGGAAATATTGGAGATCACTGTTGAAAGAGCAGATTTGTCAACAACAGAATTCCAATCTTCATGAACAATTCTAAAACAATCATCTTCTCGATTCCAAATGGCTTCGTAGCGAAATCTTGAACGTCTGTTAGAACCAATAGTTGGGGAGTGTTTTGTTGGAGCAAGTAGGACCTGGATCGCCTTATGATCTGATCGATAAAAGCCGCGATGTTGTAAAGAAGCTGCTGAAAATTGATTCTTCCAGTCATCATTTGCCAAAGCCCAATCCAATCTTTCAATGGTGCGAGAATGGTCGGAATGCTTATTATCAAAAGTAAATCTTGGTCCATTAAACACTAGTGGAGAAATATTACAATCCTCAATACAAGAACGAAAGGATTCCATACAAAATTCAGGACGAAGTGCACCTCCTTTTTTATCAGAAGGATACAAAAGTTCATTAAAATCACCCATACATAACCATGGACCACAAGATACATTTTTTAGTCTACGTAATAAAGACCAAGACAAACTCCTATTACATGTTTCAGGAGAACCATAAAAACCAGAGAATCTAAAAAAGTCTGTACTAATTTTGACAAAGCAATCTATATGGGACAACGAAAAAGATAAAATGGACACATCTACATCAGCAGACCAAAACAACATCAATCCACCTCCGAGCCCACGTCTTGGAACTTCAAATCCACCCTCAAAGCCTAATGAATTTTTCATTGTTGTAATTTTATCTGCAGTAAGTCGAGTCTCCATGAGGAAAAGTATCTTGGGAGAATGTTGTTTGATCAACATTCTCAGAGCTCGGAATGCACATGGATTCCCCAGGCCACGCACATTCCAACTAACAATACTCATTTGTTTGGGCGGGTCTGGGAACCAGAACCCGCTTTCACAAAAGATATATCATTAGAGTTTTGAGATGCCCTTTTGATACGCTTTAAGATATTCCTTGTTTCCAAACCAGCATCAATGGATATTCGCTTGTAGGTTTTGAGGAAAGGATCAGGAGGCACAATAACTTTTTTTCCTTTGTTCTTTTCTGAAGCAATGACAGCAAGAATATTTTTTTCCTTGGATGCCATATCATCATCAGCCACATCAGTAGGAGCAGTTATAGATGTGCATTTTGGGACCAAGGAAACCAACTCTCGAGAATTTGAAAAATCCAACTGCTGGATAACCGTTCGCGCATTTTCCTTCCCTCCATCTTCTGTAACCGCCTGATCAGTAACCGTCTGTTTGTTCACCGGACCAGATGAACTGAAATTTTTCTGACGAAATCCCGGCGAAGGAGGGCGATTCAGTGATTGTGCTAAAGCATTTCGAGCAATCCGAGTAACAAAAGGAAGCACACTGGAAGCAGAATTTTCCCGGCGAAATCCCATATTGAAGTTTTGCCTTTGAGAAGAAACTCTCAACCATGCTCCATAGTTAAGAGTTGGTTGAGTACTCATATCTTCAGCCTCCAGAAACTCCTTACAGAATCGGTGTGAATGACCAATTCTTCCACAGAAAAAGCAAAAGTCTGGCAATCTTTCATAGCGAAAATCAACCCATAACTCATCCTTAATCTGATTCAATCTCAGATTAATTCCTCGTTGGAGAGGTTCTGAAATGTTGATTGCAACTCTAATTCTTAGATTTTTTCCAGACCCGCCATAGACCGAATCAAAATCTATTTCAAGGAATTTTCCAATAGAGCGACCAATCTTCATTCCTACCATTCCGTTCATACTGCGAAACGGTAACTTGAGAATCTGAATCCAGAAAGGCGTCCAAGTGAGATCTTTTGGCTGAGGAAAGTGAAGTCCATCTGAGATTCCCAGCACTAAGAGTTGTCTGTCAAAGTGCCAAGGTTCACCATTAATGACTCTATTCAGGTCTGATTCTTTCTCAAAGTGAAAAAGAAACAAATCATCTTCAAGATCACTGATTTTGACTTCAAAACGAACGCTCCAAAGTGAAAGAATTGTTCGTTTAAAAGCCTCTCGATTGAAAGATTTACCAGAAGCAATCCTCCCTATAAGAATGCAAGAAGAATCAACAGACGAACAAGAAAGATCTCTCTCTTCCAATTCATGCACAACTTTTTCTTTTTCAGTAAGAGATAAAGATTGAACCAAGGAATCCATTTCATCTTCCATCTTGAGAAAAGAGAAATGAACAAAACAACCAGGAATAATAGGGTTGAATCTAAAGACTCTTAAGAAAAGAGACTAAAAAAACTGAAAGAACCATGAACAACTGGTGTAACCGCCACAGAGAAAACCTTGGGGACTTTTTTTTTTTTTCTATACTTTCCCAACTTAATCACTAGGAATGCTTATCTTTTGGCACAATAATAATTTATACTTAATTTGTATTGCACTTTTAATTTATACCTTAAAATTTATATTAAGTGAAAATAATTAAAACATACTACTTAAGGACATAAAAGTGACACTCAAAATGATCTTATTTTTATAATTTGTTTATTTATTTATTCATCATTATGATAAAAAAAATTAATCGGTGACCATTCGATATTTTTTATTCAAAACGCCCCCCCCCCCCCCCCCCCCCCCCAACCCCCCCCCCCCCCCCCCCCCCCCCCCCAATTTTTTTTTTTTTTTTGGCAATTTCCTCCGAAAACTTCTTAAAGTTTCTCTTTTTTTTTTTTTGGGGCTACATAGTCCGGGCCCATTAGCCTCTTGACATCATGAGCAAGGGTATGATTGTAGTTTTATAGCTAACCAGGGTCCCTAACGTCATTTCATACTCGTCGTCCCTAAAACCGCGATTTTCGCTTATTAACGAGCTTTTCGCTCTTTCGTCATAAAATTAACAAAAAAAAAAAAAAAAAACACGTTTCGGGTCTCCACAAAGTCGCTGTCATTTTTCTACTCTCTATCTCTACTAGGTCACTCACTCACTTTCCCGCCAGATTTTCTCGCCAGCCAAACGGGGAGGAATATCTGAAAACCCTAGAACTCGCCTCTAGCTCTCCGAGACCTTCGATTCCGGTCCGCAATCGGAGCTCCGATGACGGCGATCGTCCCATCCAGAGACGTCCAGGAGATAGTTTCGAAGCTCTCTTCCGATAAAGCCAAAGCTCGAGAAGTATTTTCTCTTTCTTTTCCCGCTCTTTCGTCGCCTCTGTTTTCCTCTCAGTTTGGTGGCCGAGAAAATGCGGACGAGAAGAAAGAAAAAAAAAGACGTGGAAAATGAATTAGATTCAGTGATTTTCGTGAACATTGAATTGGAAAATGCTAAAAGAATGAAAGAAATTACGCCGTAATGGCTGTTCCTGACTGATTACATGAAATGATTATAGAAAATTGTAAAAGTTATTTAGTTCAATCAACCGAAATGGTCGCTTCGTGTGCGTTTGTTTCTTGTCGCCTTAGTTCGGCTTGGTTGAGCACAGAATTCCAATGGCTAGTATACACTTTCTGAGAAACCAAACAGAATTTTCATTTGTTTTTCTGGTGTTAGCGAGAATTCTGGCGTGGTCGGTTTAGAGTTGAGCCAAGGGTGATTTTGAGTGAGCGCAACTTACTCGTTCCACACTTGATTTTCTTGGCCAGCCAAATAGATTTATCTTCTGTATTCTACGCTTTTTTGAAGATTTTTATTTCTGTTATACATTAATTTCTGGTTTTGGTTTGTGAACATAGGAAGGAATAAAATTGTTGAATACATGGTTGGAAGGAGAAAGGTCAACCGCATTTTGCAAATTTCTTGGAGAGAATACGGCAAAGCTTCAACCGGATGAAATTCCTCATTGTAAGATGAGAATTTTAGGATATAAATTTTCCCATAATTTTGTCTCAGTAATTGCTCACATTTTGTCCCATTGCAGCTGAAACATGGCCTTTTCTTATTACTCTTCTTATGCAATGTGTTACACTGGAGATATCCTCGAGCAAGCGACGATTGCCTAAGTTGATGTATGCAAAGACTCTTCGGATTGTGGTGCAACGAGCACAAGATTCTAAGTTGTCTGGTATTTATGGAATCAGTTTGTGTTGTTTTGATATTTAGGCAGTAGAGGAATTTGAGTTCTGTTCTGTTGGACCCTTTTCTTTTAGTAGATGTTAGGTAAGTTATTTTGGTTGCACCTTTCTTTTTCTGCTAATAATTGTGTAGTTGAACATTGGAATGACCAAGAAAATGGATATATTTATCATTTCATTGATTAAAAGTGCTTAATTATACTGATGGTGATGATTTTAACTTGAACTTTTATTTGGTTGTTTGATCACGGAAGGATAACTTCTATGAGAGGAAAGCGTTAATGTGAAAACAAATGATATTTAGCATAGAGTGGTCAGTGCGTTGATCTTATATGTTGTTAACTCTCCGGTAAAATTGAACTAGCATCCCGAACATTAGATGATCAGTGCGAATAACTTGTTACTTCTCCTCCAGAAATGCAAACGATAAGAATACATATATTCATAACTCATAAGTTATTTCTATTTTTTTTTTTTAACCTTACATTGCGATTCAACTGCATTTTTCTATTTTTTTTTTAAATGATATGCTCACTTCCAGCTATGCGTCTAGGCCCTGCCTCTGAAATGTATTTATTTATTTATTTTTCAGTAGTGTTAGGACTGATGTCATTAGCCTATTAGTCATGCACGTGTCCCTAAAAAATAAAACTATATGTTTATTTTTTTAGTTATTGGTATGAAGACCTTATGAACATGGAAGATACGAGAGAGTTGTTATTAAAAAAAAGGTTAAAACTAGATAATCTTCAACCTTAAATTTCCCCTGATATGGATGTAGAATACAAGCTGTTATATAGGTACTCTGGCGTATGAACTGAAACGATTACGCTCAAATCACATGAACTATACTACTGATTGTCATGCATTTTGTGCAGCTAGCACATGTTCATCTAGGATATGTGCTGAGTTCTGTATCTGACTAGTTTCTTTTTTATTGTTCAGGTAAGGTGTCGCCTTTACTATCTGTGGTTAAACTTCTTTTTAATCACATATTGGATGTCTTGGGCAATGTCCCAACCTTCCAATCAGAATATGGGGTAATCCTTCGGCATCTCTTGGCTGTTAAAGATCATCGTTTTCACATGAGGAAGCGTATATATTCAGGTTAGTATTTTGCTCATCTGAACAAAGAACACACTTATATTAGATGGTGTCATTTTTTTTATAGTGTGCATCTTAGCTCAATTTTTTCAGCCATATTCTCTCCTTTGATCAGGCCTTGTTCTTCTGTACATGGAAAAGGTGGAATCAAGCTTGGCTGGGAAGAATGATAATCAATATAACACCGAGGAAATCTTTCGCTGCATCTTGACGCTCCAATCACTCTTGGAGAATCCACCAGGGGATTTACCAAGTATTCTCAGGGAGGACGTTGTTAAGGGGTTTGTGGGGATTTTCTCATACATTAGGTAAAATATAACTTGTGTGTGTTGCTAATGCTAGTCTTTATTGCTGAATTTGCTCTTGATTCGATGATATATCTGTAATTTTTAATGTTCTCATTATTAATTATTGGGAAATCATAATAAATAACCATTCTTCAACGTTGTTTTTTAATTTCAAAATTTTAAGAAATTAACCACTCAATTTTTCTAACTTTCGTAATTACGTATATTACTTCAAATTCATGTTAAATTTTTTTATGGTAATAAATATTGTTACCAGTTAGGGGTCTGTAGCTAAATGACCTAATTTTAGAATCATTTTATAAAAATGTCCACAACTTTTTAAAATTAGGTGATTAGTCCGTTCATGATAAGTAGACAAAATGCTATGGTAAGCAGATGAAATACCAGCAATTTTTAGCTTAAAATTTGGCTACTTACCATGGTAATATATCTGTTTACCCAAAGTTTTTTCCGGGGTATATCGATTATTTACCATGGTAAGTAGACAAAATCCAAGCTAATTTTAAAAAGTTGTGGACATTTTTTGAATATGATCTAAGACATGGACTACCTACCAAAATTTCCCTTGGCTTTTTTTCCTATTTTAAATTTCCTGAAACTATGGCTAATATTTAAATGGCTACTCCCAAAAAGGGGTATTTACCTAAGTCACCCATTATTATTTATAATGAAAGCTTATGCTAGCTTTTTCTGGTTGCATTTTCAGGGATGAGAACAAGTTTTCACGTAAACTTATTGAGTGCATAAACAAATACTTATTGAAAGATGGTCCCAATTTAGGCTCTTCTTCCATGGAAATCCATAGTGCTGCGCAACGATTTGTGTTCCGTTGTTGGCTGACAACACGTGATCGAGCTCTTAAGGTTTCTTAGCAAGTATTTTTAACTTTTAATCAATTTTTTTTTAAAAATTTTTGCAACTTGTGAATTGTCTGTTGCAGATGCATTTGCACATACATCTATATATTATGTTAATGGTTTTTTTATTTTGGGGTGGGTGTGTGTGTGTTTTAGAATGCGCTTATCATGTATGCAAGGTTACAACTAAATCTGATTAGAGGTGCTACTGATGGGAATATTTTGGTAGAACAACTTCTTGATGTAGTTTGTAAGGAACTAGATCAAAGCTCTGCATCTGGTGGTAGCGTTCTCTGGTTGGTTTCTCTTCATTTCTCTTTGTATTCTCTAAGTTTGTCTTCGTGATGGCTGTGGGAGCTAACTTGATTATATTTGCTTATCCAGGGGTGATGGTACTAAGGATAATAAATTTGGAACCTTGAATAGTTCACAATATGGTCTTGTTGAGCTTGCTGCTGCCGTGCTTTATCGGGTAATTATTATTACTATCATTAATTTAGTTTACGGTGTCCATAATTCAATTTGTCTGCAGGCTTTGTCCAAAAGGTTTGCACGCATCTTTTGTATGATGTTTGAGATTTTTTCTTTTCTCTGTAACCTTAAAAACTTTCTTCTTGTTCGATTTTTGTTTGCCTTTCAAAATTAGGTACTAGTTATCTCCTTTTTTTTTTTTTTTCCTTCTTTCTTTTCTACTCTGTTTTCCAGAGAGGAGTTATTTACCTGTTGTATCATATGCACAGATACCTAATTAGACGGTAGTTATTCCGTTGGAATCCTTCTTAAAAGCACCTGAAAGAAAAAAGTAATAAATAATCTGGATAAGTGAATGGTTTAAGAATTTTGTCAACTTTCATGAATAAATATCTCGGTTATTCTCTAACATAATCATTTTTATAGGCTTGTGTTAACATGGCTAAACCACAATCAACTGAAAAACGGATGAAGAGAGAGCATGCCGCTGCCCGCTTAAAAGAAGCACTCATGGAAGGGAAGTGGCTCTGGTAAAATCCTGAACTGATTAAAAAGAAAAAAACATCATTGATTGATTATCAGTCATGGAGTACAACAAGGAGGAAGAGTTATCTTCTGCAATAAAAAATAATCATATCATTTGAAAGCTGATTGAATAGGACATATCATTTTTTTTTGCAAGTTAGTTTCAATGGTTTTGAAGTGTTTTTTTTTTCAATGGTCTTGAAGTGTTTCTATACGTGTCATCAAGTGAAATCTAACGTTGAGCCATCGAGGAAAGAAAGATAAGGTATTGTCCATGTTGGTCTGGTAGCGCAGCTGGTGACATTATTACTGTTTTCTGGGCTGTCAAATGCGTACAAGTATGAACAAATTAGTTAATGCAAATCGGGAACCAAAGGATCGATATGGGATATAGATGTCTTTTTATTAATTTATTTTGATTATTTGTTTAATTATTTTTTATAAACGTTAGCCAAAAAAAAAAGCATTTTGAATTAAACTGAATCAGCATTTTTATATATATATATATATATTTGTTTTACGCCCGGTAATTCTTCCTCAGCCAGGCAGGGGTAGAATACTTGGAGCAAGTACAAGTATTAGTAGCATAGCAAAAATGCATTCCTCGTCATTACTATGCCTGCTGTGGTAATTGTGTCCTCTAGGGTGAGTCGATGAATGGAAAGGAGATTATTGGAATTAGATGGTGATTTCGGTGTGATTTTTCCTTTCATTGGCAAGAAAATTTTATTTGATTATCTTTTTTATTTGTAGTATTACAAGAGTATGCACAATGTTTTATTTTTGTATCATTGTAATTGTTGCACTGTGTTTGAGTACAAGTTTTTCCCCTCAAGATGATAGGATCGTTTTTACTGTTTTACAGGCATGCTACATTCTGTTGCCTCACTCGTAGCTACCATACCCGCATAAGTAAAGACATTTTTATCTACTGGTTTGAGGGCATATCTTTAAGCTTTGAGAGGTAATTTGTCGTATTATGTGAAGCATAGTAGTAATTTTATTCTTGCTTAGTGTATCCGAACCTTCTGCATTGTATCTTTCATGCACTCTAATGCAAGGATTAATCAAGAGTAGTAGGTCTATATTTTTTAGGCCTAGGTTTATGCATAAATTTATTATGAAGGCAAGATCTTTTGTCCTTTAGTTTATATTATGCAAATGTCTATATAGACTTAGCCAAAAAAAAGGCCTATATATTATATAATTTGTTCTCGCCAGTGGAGAAAGTGCTTGCTAGTTTAATGCTGTTTGCACCGTGGATATAGTTTGTGTGGTCGTATTATCTTTCAGAGGAAATTTCCTGCTTTAATGCACAATATTGACTGTGTTTTTAGTTAAGTTTCTTGTTTAGGTATATAAGTTAATATTATTTTATTTCATTATATTTTTTGTGCTTCTCACAGAGAATTCTTATTTAAGAAGAGAACTATAAAATGAAAGATAACAAAATGCTTTACAAACAAGTCTATTTGCATGTTTGTTTGGAAAAGCTTTTAAAAAAAAAAAGCTTCTTGATGGCATGACTGTTACAATTGCCTTCTAGGAGATTTCTTTATGCCAGAGAATTCTACTGCAAAATCTCACATTCCTATATTCTTGCATTAGTCGTTTGAGTTGGGGTGCTCACTCATTATATTGATATCCTGGAATATATTGCAGAATAATGAATGACGCAAATATGGGGCACACTTACGATGGTTTGTTATGGACTCTAAGGTCTGCAAAATTTATATTGTTTTCTCTTTCTCTCCGCTTTTGCTACTCTTTCACCACCTCACATGCTTTTATTTACTTGCAACCAAAGGACCTTGCAAGAACTCTCTTATGTGTTACTGCTACCAGATTCAACGTTTGAAGCGTCATCAAAATCCTCTGCCTTGAATGAGGTTTTTATTTCTTCCTTTTTCCTTCTGTTATGTTCTTGTCATATTTAGAATTCTTTGCCCATTTTTTAGAGTATTATTAAGTTTTCTTGTATTGTTATAGTTGATGATTCATCACAATGAAATATGCAGCACAACTGTGGCTGGCGACTATTATGGAGCAGTTTGATGCATGGGTTACCAATATTTAGCAATCTAACCTTAGTTGTAAGTTGACTCATCAAACCATCTTAATTCAATTGCGACCTTTTTTATTTTTATTTTTTTGTGTGTGTGTTGATGGTCTCTATTGCTTTCTTAGCAGTCTTTCTTCCATTATTGCTTTCTTAGCAGTCTTTCTTCCTTTTTTGATATTCATTCAGTTGAAAGTTCTCATCCTTTTTTGACATTATTGTGATGTCCCACAGAGACTTGTAGTTTCCCTCTGCACCTGGAAACTTTTCCTTTTGGTTTATTCTTTAAAATTGACCTGCTTTGTCCATAAAAAATTCTGGTGAAAGTTCTAAGTTTCCATTCATTATTCATGGATTGATGCAGGTTGATGCTGCTCTTATACTTCTTGGTAACATTATTTCAAGTGTGAGTTTGAGAATCTATTCTTCAGCACTTCCTATGCAAATGATTCTGCTGACTGATTGGTGTGAGTATAAATTATTTTAATCTATGAATTTTCTTATGGAATTTCTTTCTCCAGGACACTTTAAATACGCTGGTCATACCTCAGGATATATGGGACCTGAGGTTGTTCAAGCGAATGCCATCAACGTAAGTGTAGCTATCATTATACTACTATATTAAGCATTTTCTAAAAATATTTGTTAGTATTCTTCTAGCAAGTTTCTTTATCTCTATCTGATTTCTTTTGGAGCTCAAAATCTGAAGCTAGTTAAATGTTTTGATCCCCAGATCAGTTTTGTACTTCATTTCATGCTACTTCTCAACAAGAGGTTCTCAAGTAAGCGGCTGAGTTTGATTCCTCAAACTTCATTTTTGCACACTATCGTGTAGTTGAAATTGACATAAACAGAAGAATCTTAATACGATCCAAGTTCTATATGCGAGTGGCTTAACTTAGTTTCAGCTTGGTACTCATCTCTTCTTGCACGTCTCATGCTCATGTGCCACCCAAGTAAAAATGGCTACATTTGCAGAAAAACTTGGTACTGGATTATAGTTTTTATTTAGCTTGGCCATACTGGGAGTTGAAACCAATGCTTGGTCATTCTGGTAGTAGTTATATGTAATATAAATATAAATTAAGGAAATGGTATTGACATGTATATTGCATTACTTTCTCTGTTGTTTAGGGTGATTTTCAAGCCGTTTTACGTCTGAGGAAAAAATTGATGAAAGCAGTTTTGGGTCATCTTAACTGGCAGGTCTGTTTCGGCTTCCTATAAACAAAATGAATTTAGCTGCTTTTATCAAAATAAATAATTAAACTTTTCTGCTAAGTCTCTTTCTATTATTATTGTTCTTCTTCTTCTTATTTTGATTGTTTTTAACACGGAATGAAAAGTTATTAATGAAGTATTAGTGAGCAAAGTGAGCAAAGTAAAGCATCGTTCTAGATGCATGTTGAAACCAATCCCCACCAATCAAAAAGAAAACAAAATACTATAACAAGTCTCTCTACAGTCCAGAAAAATCAAAGATAAGTGAAATTTTGTTCTGTTGCTAATTGTTAGAAAAATCCTATATGCAACCAATGGCCTTAGTCTTCAAAGCAATTTAAAAAATTCTCTTCGTACAAATCTTAAAAAATGCTTTTGCAATTGGAAGTCAAATCAGTCAAATACTTGCATTTTTCAATGCTGCACATTTTCAGATTGATCTTACCTTGAATATTGTTGTTTACCAGCACTTCTCTATGAGCAAATCCTCATCTCCTCTGTCTCATCCATATCTTATTGTTGCGCTGTTTTATTTTAGGGAATTTTAAGAAAATAGCCATTTTTTTGAGCGTGATTTGAAAAAATAGCCAATGTTTCAAAATTTTAAGAAAGTAGCCATTCATAAATTTTATTACCTTTGTAAGAAATTTATAACAGTAATTTATATGTGTAATTTTGTTATGGTAAGAAATTACTTACATTGGTAATAAATTTTTTATGGCTATTTTTAAAGTTTTTTGAAACTGTGGCTATTTTTTAAAAACATATCCTTCAAAATGGCTATTTACCTTACCGACCCTTTATTTTATTAGAAAAATGTCCTGTTTTCAGTGGTCTTAGGTTTAAAGGCTTAAATTATAATTTACTAGTGTCTTCTATATGTTCTTTCTAGGGGATACATGTTGATGCTTGATCTTTTAAAAGTAATATTCGATCTCGTTTCAAACACTTTAGCATGTCCTTGGTTGTTGGGAAACGTATACTCATTTGAATGAATGGCCCATAACATTTGACATGCTCATGACATTTTTATAATATTATGCAGTTCTTTCAGCCATATAGATTATGTTGTTTCAAATGTTATGCTTACTAACTTTATGTACTGTCGTTGTACTAACTGGTTCTTCCCATGCAGGAGTCTTCTATGTTTAATGAGCGCATGACATTATTGGTTCCTGCAGCTGTTTATGCTCTTTCTGCTGGTTGTGCTCATTTTAAGCAATGCCATGGACGATTTCCCTTGTTCAGCATTTCTCAAGATGTTAATATGGCTATGGGCGACTGGTTCAAGGTATTTGGTTATTTGTCATAGTACAAAAGGATCATACCCCACTAAAACTAAGATAGATAATTTTAATTGTAGACAGAAGAACTTGAGCAGGATCACTTGCATGCGCTTTTTGAATGCTCCACTGAGGTGCTTGCAAATATTGATCTGGATTCTTCTGCTGAGGTAATGCAATTTTGTTCTATAAAGGACTTGTATATTGAAGCTCAAATGTATTTTTCTTATGCAACATATTTTGATAATTTTTGCCAGGTTTCCTCATCCCCAAGCCATCGAAGTGTAAGTCTGCCCCGGCAGTTGAGAGATTCATTGTTGGTTGAAATGGAGACTATTGTTCATGGAGCTCTAGCAGACGAGAATATTGAAGCAAGGCCTCTATCCGACCTCATATTTACGTGCGCTCTATTGTCAAATTTCATCAACAGTTCATATTTTGGGAGGTCGGTTCTATATATATCTTTATATAATTTTTCTTCTTCCCATAGATTTTGCATTTGATCATGTTGGTGGCCTTTTTTTTTATTTTATTTAAATTTTCTTCTTTTGTCAACCTTTAAGTTGTCGCTTTAGGTTTCCTTCATCCATATTGGTTTGAGTATTTTTTTGCTTTCATGGTGTGTTTTTTTGGGTGATTGTGTGTTGCAAGGAATCCGAAACCAGAGAAGGTAAGGGATAAAATTCTAAAATTGGTGTCGATAAATAGATCACCTATTGGGATTCTCTTTGCATCAAGGTTATCAGGCATCAACAAATTAATTTCTCCTAGTCTTCTTTGTTTCGTAAATCATGTTCATTTTGTGTTTGTCCCTTATTGGATTTATGTGTTTTACATGCTCTGGCTCTTCCCAGGCAAGAAGAGGATGTTTCATCATTCTCCTCAAAAGTGGGTCCGTGCATGTTAAAATTGCTGGATCGTGCAGTTGATATAATTCAGGGAAACCAAGATGATCTTTCATCCAGTTGCTTCAGCTATGACATTAATGTTGGTGATCATGCTCTTGTTACTTCCTTCCGGAGTTTTCTCTCTTCTCCCTTGTTTGCCGGACAGAGAGATGAGAACTCTATCAGGTTTGCACTCTATGATGCAGTTATACTATCTGTGGAGAGGCTTCTAAGAACACTTGCTAAAGGATATGAAGAAAATTGTAAGAGATTGATAAGTCAGTCTGGAAAACGTGTACAAGACTTATCAACATCTGTTACTCCTTTACATGATATGTTACCTTTTGAGAGTGATAAAAGCAAGCTTGTGGACCTGGAGTTGGATGTCAGTGATAACTCTGGAGAGGTAGATATTTTAGCTGGTGGTGTGAAGATATCCAGTGATGTTTCTTCGTCCGTGGAGAAATGGAAGTTGGGCATGATATCGCTTATTTCAGAATTTTTCCCAGTTCTACATGGTTTTACGTGGGATATTCTGTTTGAACTCGTAGATAAAGAAAGTGATCCAAAGGTAGTCCTGTACTTATTAGCAAGTCATGCACTAGAATATAGAACTTCTGTCACTTCCATTCTTTTGTGTTTTGTACAGGTATATAAGAGTTTTTATCTTTGTTGTCAAATAGGTGCGTGAAGCAATTCTGTATAATCTTTGCCAACATCCTCACTGGTCTTCGTCTTCAAATATTAAAGACATGGTATGAGAAAAACTGGACAGTGATAACGTAAATGTCACTTTAAAGTTTATTGATGCAGGCTATTCATTGCCTCAGTTGTTAGTGTTGTATACATGACAGGTCTATACTTGTTTTATTTGCAGATCACCTTTATGGATGACATGATTGAGAATATCTCAAGTCTTAAGCTTGATTGTGTTAGCATATTATCTATTATCGGTGCTTTTCTTGGAACTTTATTGTCCTTAAGAGATAATAGGAATGATAAAATGGTCTCAGAAACTTTGAAGGATATGATATCTAAAGAGGTACTTTTCAATTGCCCTTGTCCTATTTGAATCATGTGGACAATTGTGCTTTGTATGAATATAATTACCATTTATTTAATTATTTTTGAGAGGGCAACATGATGGAATTGTATTGAAAAAATTACTTAGTCTTTGTGATACTGTTGCATAATCTGTGTTGTTCTTCCTTTTTTTTTCCCCTTTTTAAAAAAAAAAAAAAAACCTTGGGCTTATGTTTTTATAATAGGGTTTTTTTCCCCTTCATGTTTTACAGCCTCTTTCTTTGTTCTTTTACTTCCCTCCCTTTAATTTGTAACAGTAGTTAATGATTGTACTTTTATCTTTCTTAATGTGTTCCACTTTTATTTTTTCCCATTTCCAATCATACTTCATTTCCAACTATAGACAAAGCTTACGGACTTCTTCCATTAATTTGAGTAACTTTTTTCTAATGTTTTCAGGGCTTAATACATCTTCGAGATCTGATAAATAAAGTTGCTGAATATGATCATCTCGAGTGGTCCGGTCGTGTTAAGCTGATTGATTGCATATGTGATTTTGTTTTGCTTAGTCCTCAAATTGGCCAGGTAATTTATTGGAAGTATGGATATTGCTACTTATAAAGGCAGGATGTTGATATGAATTGTTTTGAACTTGAACATTGCAGGAGAACGCTGGACTAATGTCTGTATTGCAATCTTTTTAAAATGTGTTAGTATATAGGTGTTTTTTATTTTTTTATTTTATTAATTTCTAGTGTAACAAAAAAATGGTGTTAGTAAAGAGTTTGAGTAGCTAATAAAGTTAGTGAGTTGGAAAACCTCATATTCCCTGCTATTCAGTCTTGTATATTAGTGGCTATCAATTTCTTATATATTTGACACTGAAATGAAATCAGTGAAGCTGCTCAAACTGAGGTTTAAGAATGAAGAGCAAGAACTACTTTCATGTATTCTTTTAACATCATCTGGAAATTCGTGTCCATATTATGTTGCATTGAATAGCTTTTATGCATGATTTCAAACATCCATTGACTTCAAACTCATTTTGGGTTAATTATTTTGCTTGGTATCCAATTCCAATTGTTTTTTTGAAAATTACCTGTTGCCTGGCATAGTCGTTGCTGCAATACCTTCTGTTGCGTTATCCAATATTTCTCTTCAGTTGGGTTGTATACTTAATATTTATTTTAAATTAGTAATTTTGTACCTAATTTCTAAATTTATACCTTGAATGCTGTATTTTGTTGTTGTATCACATAATGTTACAGACCATGATTGAAAGGTTGCTGTTGATGCTCCGGGATATTGATTATCGAGTTAGATTCTCTGTGGCTAGACGGATCGGTGTTCTTTTCCAAACATGGGATGGACATGAGGAGTTATTCCAAGATGTCTGGTTGGTCTTACCAGAACTCATGTAGCTTTTAATCTTATTGACGGATGTTTGCTTTTATTATTATATTTACCCTCATCTGTTCTTTTTAGGACATGAGGAGTTATTTAATACCAGAGACATTCTAAATAGCGCTATTACATACCAAATTTACACCATCCCCAATAAAAAAATCAAGAACACTTTTCTCGACTATAAATCGAACTATTTAAAGGGAATTATAAGAAAATAGCCACTGTTTACAAAATGATTTTAAAAAATAGCCACAGTTTCAAAAAAATTAAAAACTAGCCCTTTCAGAAATTTCTGACATGTGTCAAAAATTTCTGACAACAATTTTATGTGTAATTTTGTTATTGTTAGAAATTTCTTACACGTGTTATGGCTAGTTTTTAAATTTTTTGAAACTGGAGTGAGTTGCAAAAATAAGCCAAAACTGAATGGGTCTTTTAAAGAATAGCACATGTTTCAAGGTATTAAAAAAATAGCCATTGTTAAGAATTTACAAATGTGTAAATATTTTTTTATTATTTTTTGTCATAAAATTCTTAACAATGGCTATTTTTTTAATCCTTTGAAACATGTGCTATTCTTTCCATTCAGTTTTGGCTTATTTTTGCAACTCACCCTTTTAAAATCTTATTTTGAGTAAGATAATTTAGAATATAAATAATTCAATTTATAGTTGAGAAAAGTGTTCTTGATTTTTTTGTTAGGGATGGAGTAAATTTGGTATGTAATAGCGCTATTTAGAATGTCTCTGGTATTATTGCCTCATCCTGACATCTTGCTTGACTATGACTCTTTTCAGTTCCAACTTTGGCATTCCACTGGTTGTTTCATCGAAAGAAAAACTCGTTACTGCCAATGAGGCCTTAGCTGCTGGTCCCCATCCTCGTCCTGTAATGGAAACTGTTGTCATTACTCTTATGTACCTAGCATTGCACAGTGAGAAAATAGAAGTGCAGGTATATGTGTTTCCTTTTTCAGTTTGTTCTGTTTCATGTAATGTACAGGCAAATTCCATAGCCACACTGTATAGAATGTGAATCTGTTAAAATTAAGCACAGAGGTGGTCTAAATGAATACATATACATACATATGTGTATGCATATATATGTTTAGTTTAGTTCATTTATCTCTCTAAATGCTTCCCTTGGGGCGGTGGTATCTCCACCAAATACAGTGGAATTGAAGTAGAAGAATGGCCAATAACTTGCATGATGATTAGCAAATCCAACAATGCGCACAACCTTCATTTGGAAATCATTTTGTTTTCTATTTTGTCAACGCGAAACAGCATAGAAATAGTTTACAGCGTCATCAAATTTTAATCTCTTGAATCTTTCTTGTTGGCGTTTCTTTAAATAACTATGTTGACGCGATAAAAGTTGTTCTATTGCTTCTTGTCAGATGCTTTATTTCCTTGGAGAATAATTGCTCAAGATTTAGGTTTTCACATCATTGCCCGTATTTTCATTTGTTTTTGTCATTCTTCTTTTTCTGATGGTATTTAGTTCTTTTGTTCTTCCCCTTTGATTTATTTTTCATGGAAGACCTTTGTGAAATGCAATAACATTATGTAATTTGGCTCTATATGATGCTATGTGCAGGCTGTATTTATGATGTGTGTAATTTCAGCCATTGATCCTTGTGAGAGGTACCATATAGCTTTTTATTTTGCAGAATTTATTTAACGTGTTTAGTTTTGTTAATTGGTAACCTTTTTCTTCCAATTTCAGGGAATTGGTCTTTACGGCAGTTCATAATCTTTCAAGAAAGCTTCAGTATACAAACAAGTTTAAGGTGATATATAATATTTTCATCTTTCTATTTTTGTCAGGTGATAAATAATATGTTGGCAAGACTTAATTTGTTTGTTGTTTTGTTTTCCTTAGCAGGATTCCTTATCCTCCTTTTTTTTTCAGTATCAATGAAAATTTCACTTTATCAAAAAAATTAGGATGAGTTGCAAAAATAGGCCAAAATAAAATGTCTTCTAAATGAGGAAAAATTTCATAAATGGCCCCTAAAGTTTGGACACATTTTCAAGTTGGCCTCTAATGTATAAAACGTCTCACAGGTGGTACATGATGTTTGAAAAAGTTTCAATAATGGTCATTCCGTCTATTTTAGTAGATGAAAAACGTTTATTTGAGGGCATAAACATAATTATAAGAGAAAAATACACTACATAAGCAGTTTAGGTAGCATTTTTTAGTCCACCTCATACTAAAATAAAAAGAAAAATTTTTATAAATAGTTCCTAAAATTTATACGTTGTTTTGACTTGATTAATGATGTATAAAACATCTCATAGCGGATACATGATGTTTGAAAATTTTATATTTAGCTCTTTCATCTATCTTAGTGCATTGAAGTCCATTTGATGCTGACATGGACGTTGAATGACAGAATTAAAACCGAAAAAGACGGAATTCAAGCAGAAAATAAATGCCCATGTTAGACATTTTTTTTTAGTTTTTTTTTAATTTAAAAATACTTAAAATAGAAAACCTAAATCTTATCTTATTTGAACAAAAATAAAATCATCAATATATATGTAATGAACGACTAAATCCAATAAGGATATATATATATATATATATATATATTTTTTTTACAATTTACTACTTACTAAGTTCACATTAGTTAAACAAAAAAATGAATATGAAAAAACTACTTAAGTTCAGATTCATCATGTGAAACGTTATTAAAAAACATCACCTACGCTGCTTATGTGCTATTTTTTTTTCTCTTATAATTACATTTATGTCCTCAAATAAACGTTTTCTCCATTAAATAGACGGAAGGACCATTTTTGAAACTTTTCATGTACCATCTGTGAGACGTTTTATACATTAGGGGCTAATTTGAAACAGTGCCCAAACTTCAGGGCCATTTATAAAAATTTTCCTTTAAATGATAGCCCATGTTTCGAAAAATTAAAAAAATAGCCACCGTAAAAAATTTCGTAACAAAAAATGTCAAACAAATATTTGCACATCTGTAAACATTTGTAAGATATTGTTTAACACTTCAAAAAATAATGAGTAAAAGTTGAAGTGTTATAAAATATTTTACAAATTTTTACAAATGTGTAATATTTTGTATGACACTTTTCTGTTATATGATTCGTAACATGACTATTTTTTTAATTCTTTGAAACATAGGCTAGCATTTAAAAAAAAAAAGGGCTATTTATTACAATTTCCCAAAAAGTTATTATTATTATTTGTTATTATTATTATTATTGTACTTTTATTGTTTCAATATTCAATAGAAAGTCTTTTTCTTATCAATTTTTTTTTCCTTTGATAGTTTTAGTTGGAAGGATGTAATGCAGCTCTAATCTCATTTTACTATCTATTCAGTTCTTTCTTCCGCATCATCTCTCTCTCTGCCCCCCTGCTTCCAAGGATTTCTTGTTCTCATATTCAATGTATTTGTTATTCGGCATGAATATGTATTTACAATGTATTCATGTTTAATAAATATTCCTTTTTATGTATGGATTTTTTTTTTCAACTTTCTTATTGTGTTGTTTCTTCACGGGAAGTAGATATCTGTGGCTTGAGTGTCAAAATTTCTTTTGCAGTATCTGGAAGAACTCATGGGACAAATCCTTTTTTGTTGGGTTGCTTGTGGTGTAAGCTTAGCTGCGCTCATGGAGGTAAAGCATGCATCTTCCTCTATGATCAATATCAATGTTCTTTATTTATTGATGCTTACTACCAGTAAGGTACTATTTGTTCTCATGTAGCTGTATACATTTTCTCATCTTTGTTTCTGATTAAATATATATTGTAATTCAATTTCTCTTTGCAGATAAGACAACTCTTTGTCCAAGATAGCGAGCCTAGTTATTTCATGCAGTACTGTTGCAATTGGCTTCTTCCAAGTCTTGTTTTGCATGGTGACAGTTCCAACCTCAGTTGGCTTGCTAAGGCACGATCATCTGGGAGGAGAGTCATACGATCTCTCTCTCTCTCTCTCCCTCTCTCTGTAAATAAATAATATTAAAAATACTCATCAATTTTTCTCATACATCTCCTCTCCTATATTGATCTATAGCATTAAAACAAGTAGGCGAGTGAGACCAAAAAAGAGAAATAGAGCTGTCAATTCAATTGATCACTTGCAATTATCAACTAATACAACCAAAGCAATGGGAATTGGACCTACATGCATACACGTGTATCTATAATACATCTATGTCATGTTTGCTACGGGACAGGGTTCTCTATTAGGATGGGGATTTCCATATGCATTTGTAGAAGGTTTTGGAATATCTGGTGTATATGATAATCATGTGAGGGCTAAGCATTTTCCAAGAGTACTTCGTTTGGATACATTATAAATGCAGATTGTTCTGTAAAATAAAAAAAAACAAAAAACAAAAAAAAACAAAATAGATGTGAGTGCTGAATTTTGTTTCTTGGATATTATGTCCATTAACTTGTTGATTATCTATTTTTAAAAAAATCTAATGTCCTATATTTTTTTTTTAATCAGATAGCTGGCAAACCATTGCCTATTCTGGTCAAAGATCACTTTGTGCAGATCTTCGCAATTTGCATTGGGTTGCACTGCAGTAAGACATCTGATGGGGAAAAGGGGGCACTTGTTCTTCAGAATTCAATGTTGCAACTTGCACAGATGCCTGAGAGTGAAAGAGATACGCTCATAAAAAAACATATGGTTTAATCCTAGTCTCCTACTTTCTTTGAATTTATTTGCAAGAAGGGCCTGGGAGTTTCAAATTTAACCTTGAGCTACCTGGCATGTTACTTTGCAGACGTTTTGGACATCTTTACTTAATAAAACTTTGCATCTAAACATTTGGTTTTGTTTGTATCCTTGAGAATGCTGACATGGTTGTGTAAAAATGGTCTTGGTGTTAAAATAGCATGTTCTAATCTGAGGCAAAGTGAGAAAATCTTCTTTTCGTATATGCTCTTCTAATCTAAGTCATACTTACACTCATGACTAAAAAAAGTTTCAAATTCAATGTGCATGCCAAAGCAAAACATACCGAGTGGGGTCAACTACTAGACAAATAGGTCCTGTATTTGACTGGAGCTGATTTATTAACCCCCTTTCATGAATCTGTTGAAGATTCTTCTGCTCTGGAAATAGCTTTTATATTAGTTAATGCTTGTAGTATATTTTTCAGAAAGCCTCTTTCATCTTTCCATGTTTACTTCATCAAATCTACACTTATTTGACCTGAAATAAATTACATCTGCAAAGTGCAAATGAATTAATATCATTCTTTTTTCTTTTTTTCAATATACTCTTTTTCATATAGTGCACCCCCCTCCCTTTTTAGGTATCCATTGTCAGCCAGATTCTGTCTCTCGTCTCTCTTGCACCGGAACCCGCAGTTCCATACTTTTCCCTAGCTACAATTGAACGAGCAATTCGAACAGTTGTGGATGGCTTTTTGGAGACGTGAGTTCTTTAATCATCCATATAGAATATGTATATGTGTCCATATATATATATGTATATATTTCTTTCTTTCTTTCCTTCTATAATGGAATTTTATTAAAAATGCATTGTTTGGGCACATGCAGTGATGATTATCATACAACAGCAGGTGTTGTTGATAAGATCAACATTTTTCGCCCGGATAGGGTTTTCATGGTGAGAATGCACTTTTTTCTGACGTGTTTGTCTGCCTCCTATTCAATTCAATTATACTTTTGAGTTGGCTCAGCATTGCACCTTGTAAAGGAAACTGCTTTTCTTCATTGTTCAGTTTATAGTGGAACTACATTATAAAGTTGCTGCAGCAGTCCATAATAGGCATAAGTGTCGTCGGTTGGCTGGAATAGAGGTGCTCATAAATATACTTGGATATAGAGTTGCTGTTCCAAGTACTTCCAAGTGAGTCTACAATATCTCGTTTATGATCAATAGTAGTCCAATCCATGATGCATGCTGAAGCTATTTTTGTTAGTTACTGTTTCAAGCTCTTCTGAGTGGGATCACAGGATGACCAGTAATCCGTAATGCATGCTGAAGCAATTTTTGTTAGTTTCTCAGTCGTTTGTTATCATAACTTGATAAGAATTGTGAAATTTCTCAAGTCAGTATATTACTTGAATGTTTTTTAACCTATGCCCTCTTCCACTGTGATAGAATCAAGGTGCTATACAGATTGTTTGTTCAATTTTTCTTGAAATAATGGGAGAAAAACATGTGTAGGTTATATAGCCTCTTTATTCTATGTTATTTTATAATTAGAAAAATTATAAGGGCCACACATATGATGTCTGTAACATATTACAATATTCTGTTGCCTCCAGCTAGGATAAAGGAATTGACCCGTAAAGACAGGTTTGGTGATATTAAAGAATATAGTACGGCATTTTGTATGTTCAAATCACCGTATTGTATAATAGTTAAATACACACGCACACACACACACACTTAATACAATTCAAATTTTATTAGAAAAAATAAATCTTCGTATTATACTGTATTATTTACTCTAGCATCTTAAACCTTTTCTTTTTTTCTTTAATATAATGTGTTAAGCCAAGACACAACTTGTATAAGCTCATACAATACACTACAATACAATACAATATATGCCCTAAAAGGATAAAATTAAAGAGTTCAATGCATAACTCTAGTCACGGTCACTTTGTTGCAAAACCTTTATGGTGGATTTGTAAGATGAACCTTATACTTTCTGTAAGTACACTAACTAGATGTGCTCTTTATACTATATTTCCTTTCTAGAATTCTTTGGATGGAATTGAAAGCATATACTTTAAGAAAAAAGGTTATGAAACAAATACGTCACTTTCTTTTGGCATTGGTTTCTTTGTTGGAATCATTTTTATAGGAATACTAGAAGGTTGTCAAATAATAATGTCTACTTCAACTGCTGTTCTGCAGCTATGATTTCAATTTTTTGCAGTTCTTTAGTTGCCTCTTTTTTTTATAAAGTTAGGTTTTGACTAGTCTTGTTACATGTTTAATGCAATTAAACGTTTTCCTTGAAAATGCAGTTACCTTTTGAATCTGATTGCGCAATTCATCACTTGTGATGCTTTACAAGATCAATGTTGTCACATCATTTCTGCATTGCTAAGAACTTTCAAAAGCAGCCCATCCAAAGAACTGATTAATGTGTTGGGGGAACAAGTTCAGGTATGAATATTCTATTAGTTCATTATGCGTGTTTCTCTGTCTCTACCTCCCTTCTCCAGTGTCCTTTGCTCTTATCTGATTTAACATTTTCTGCAGTTTTTGGTATCAAAGTTGGTGACTTGTTGTGTTCCCTCTAAAGATAATGGGTTGAAATTTGGAACTGGGTCATCACAAGTTTTATCTCTGCTTCTCCAGCTGACTGTGGATTCTGATCCATCTCTTCATGAATATATCAGTGTAGCCTTTTCTGAATCAAAGTTTTATGTACTTTACCATTCCAAATTACACTGACAGAATCCTACCCTTTGATTAATGTAATTTCTTTTTGGTAGGAATTGGAACCTTTCCCCGAGACAAATATTTTTGACGATGTCAGAAGGTTCTATCAGGAATTGTGTCATAAGTACTCCCCGAGACAACATCTGATGAAGGTATATTGATTGTGAAATTGTCAGCTTACTTTTATATGCTCCCTGAGACAACATCTATTTGACATTTTCTTTATTAACTTTTTGCTTCCATATCATGTCCCTAATTTAGTTGGTGAAGAGATCTTGCTATCTTCCTCCGAGGTTTCTTGTATCAAGGTAACTTGTCTGTTTTATGTCACCGCCACTGGTAAATTTCAGGCTTAGTTTTACAGGTGGAAACTAATTTATTTTGTTAGTAGAATGAGATCAATTGTTTGCTGGAGGACTTTATACATTGTAGATTATGAAATAAATCATCTTTGGACTTAGTGCAGTCTTCAGGCGCTGCACAAGAAGTTACTTTTGGGGGAAACTTTTCAGAGTGGAAAAAATGATGATCCCAAGAAAGGTGGCGGTTGGAATTCTGACGATGAAATTGTAAATGCTATCTGGACATTGGTGCGCATGTGTGATTCTGATGATGGAAATACTACTGGAGCATTGGTGTCTGATTTTATATCAAGGGTATTGTTATCTGATTTTTTTTTTTTAATTTTTTAATTTTTATTTTTTTCTGATTTCCTCTTATCTATTCAGTTCTGAGGCCTTTTTTTATTCTTTCATATTTTTCAAAATAAATTTCTTAGTTTCAGTTTGAATTTAGGTTGGTATCGGTGATCCCTATTCTGTTGTTTTTCATCTGCCTGGAAGCTATGCGGACCTCAATGCCTGCAGACCTGATGTTCGTAACATTGTTCCCAAAGTTAGTCGTCACTTGGATTGCAGTGTATCTGATGATCTCCTGGTTTCACTTCTAAGACTCTTAAAGAAGTACCAAATGGATGATTCTGTTAAAGTAGTAGATATGACATGTCAAGCACTCCGGGTGAGTTTTTGGAGGTTCATCTAGTTTTACTGCAAATCAGCTCTACAATTGCAGTGGTTCTTTTCTTTTCTTTTCTTTTCTGTTGATGAACTTGAAAATATGGCCTATTATAGATCATCATGGACTATTTTTTAAGAAGGAACATGATTTTCAAGATAATGAATAACTATTGGTTTTTCTTTTTTGAGTCATATGATCCAGTTCTAGAATTTGAGTTTGCAGCTTGTTTATTTTATTTGTTTTTTTTTTTAATAGTAATGATTTGACCCATAAATTTTTTTAATCTTCTATTAAAAATAAAAAAATTATGTACAAAATAATGACTGTAAACATTGTTCTGATGTAATATCTTGCTTTAAGAAATGTCTTGTTGCTCCAGCATGCATTTTACATCAAATGAATTCACAGTCGCTTGTTGGTTTTGTATGTATCTACAAAATGAATTCACACACTCTCTTGTTACATTTTAAATCTTATGCATTTTCTTTCTTTGAGATAGGGAATTCTTTCTACTGAAAGGGGTCAAAGATCTCTGCAGTCACTTGATTCTTACGAGAGATCTCTTGTTGCGGTAAAGTTCTAAATTCAACTATGACTTAATTTTGGTGCTATAATCTCTCACTTTGCGTCCTTTTGGCTAAGTGAGTGAACCATAACACACGGGTCAAAGTTAAAAGATAACTGAGAAACTTAATTCTGGTGCTAATTTCTCATTTGATTTACCTTTTCGATTTTTATAAGTTATATAACCTGATAGCGAAATTAGTTCACATTTTTAGAACTCATGTGAAATAATTTCCTTTATCCAGGTTCACTCTAGGGGTATTAATGCTGAGCTAGTAGAGAAGTTCCTTTCAGATCTTGAAAGGAAATTTAATGGTAAACTGATGTTACATTTTGAGAGCTTACTTTTCTTGCTAGATGATAATCAGAGTGAAGTTTGAATATGCAAGCATAAGTTTTGAGTTTGTACCATGGAATTTTGAATGATTTGTCATAAGAATCCATCTCTGCATCCTCTTTCTTACCGAGACGTGCTATCTGCTTTGAATTCTCATCTTCTCAAGAAAAAAGATGCAACAGTATATATATAATATATGCGGGTTTATGCAGTTCTCTCTCCGCATATCTTTTACTTTGTAGAAGTATTTTAGATTTTGGTTTTAAAAAGGAAAACATATGTATATATAAGCCCGTTTCCATTTTCGCACTTTGGTCTCTTTTTATATTGCTAGTCTGTTCTATGTGCAATGATTCCATAAATTTCCTATTAGCTGAAGCAATGCCATTAGAAGATTCTACTCTGTGGGTGACATATGATAAAGTTTTTGAGACGTGGATCTGCCCTCTTGCCTATGCTCTATGCGGCTATTGCAATGATGTGATTCTAAGGTAGTGCATTGTTTGTTTCAACAATTATATGATCCATATCTAGGTTTATTCTATCATAATGCACTTGATCAAGCAAATTTATAGATTGATGTGCTGCTTTCAGGTTGTGCCAGGAGATTGTGTTTTTGAAAGCTGAACTTGCAGAGCTTCTGTTGCCAAGTATTTTCGTGAATCTGGCTGGGAGGATGGATCTAGATATAGATCTTCAACAATTGGTCTCTTTGCAGGTTTTTTTTTCCCCCCCTTTCTTTTGGAGCTTTTTATGATAATAATAATAAGTTTCATTAGCTTTTCTTTGTTAATTCCCCTTACACTTAATTCTGATTAGCAAAAATGGGATCAAATATAACAAATGGGAACACAATTGATGTAAGGTTCTTTAAATAGCCTACCCTTGATTGGGTAAAATGTTCCATAACCATTGTGCATAACTTTGTAACCCCTCTTCTGTCGTGTCTACATTTTGTGCCTTATTTATAGAACGAAGACAGAAAAACTGTATTCGGTGATTGCTTTTTGTGCAGGTGCAAGAACAGATTTTCACAGAGTCCAATAAATCAACCAAATCAATTCAAGTGTTGCTGAGCGCCCTTAATGAACTTCGATTGTATTATGTCATGGAACGATCGTCTTCTGTCCCATCAAAACAAGAAAGTACTAAGGTTTAACATATGACGTTATCCTCCTATAAAAATATTTGTTCTGTTTAATGCTTGTTGAGTTCTGTCATTTGCATTTTCTTAACGCATATATTTCTCCTGTGTTTAATGTGCTAAGCCTTCTAGTCATGGCTCTAAATCCCGTTCAATCTCTGGAAAGGCTAGAGATTCAGCGGCAATGTCGACGTCAACTTCTTTATGGAACAAGGTAGTTTCTTAATGCATGCATGTTCAAGAACACAGTTTTGGTTCATGGCTTCTTTCAAATTCTTAGAAATGCATTGCTGGTAATATCCATAGAATTTTCCAATATTTCACACATCATAGCCTAATATTTTTTTTTAGTTGGAAAATAGAGTAGATTTTTTGGTTGAAAGCTATCTTGTTTGGTCCGCCTTGTCTAGTTTTGGTGAGTCTTGTTAACTTTGAAGCTGGAAAGACAAGTCTTCATTTGGCCTCAAAATAGATTTACTTTCTTTGCATCATTGATTGCTCAGTATACTTCCGCATTTTGATTTTTTTTTTTTTTTTGTTTCTCAATTTCTGGATTGTGAATTCCTAATTTTGTAGTCTATACAACCTTCTGAAATTCAAGCTTACT
The DNA here is from genome assembly GCA_018132145.1 of Boehmeria nivea var. tenacissima. Classification (NCBI taxonomy): domain Eukaryota; kingdom Viridiplantae; phylum Streptophyta; class Magnoliopsida; order Rosales; family Urticaceae; genus Boehmeria; species Boehmeria nivea. The sequence goes on from CM030882.1 coordinate 10,971,349, forward strand.
ACGTTTCTACATGGTTTTCCTGGCTGGCTTTTGTTCTTTAGTTATGTATTCATAGATAAATACATAGTGAACTTTGTTCCTTCTTTCTTTGCTGACAAGTATATGTTTCCAGGTGTATTGGCTTTCCATTGATTATCTTGTTGTTGCGAAATCAGCAGTTGTGAGTTCTAAGGCTTCCAGGCTTTTACTTTTACTTTTTCCTTCTGTACTACTTGCTGGTGCAATGGCTTTCCTAGTTATCATCATGTGGTAATTTCTTTGACATCTGTGTTAGATTTGTGGCTCATACTTTACTGCCGTGATGTATGTGGAGCATTGGTGTGAAGAACATCTCAAGAGTCTGACATTGGGGGGCCCTGATTTCTCTGATATTGAAATGGTTAGAAGCGCAGACATATTATTTCATATGCTTTTTGTTTGATGACTTATGATACGACTTCATATCATGTCTAGAATATGCAATTTGTTTTTTTAAATTATGAAACAGAAACTTGAGTGTTGTTGTTTTGTATTGATGAAAATGGATCATTCAGGTCTTCTAAATACTTTACTACTTCAGAGGTGCTTCATTGCTACTTAAATATGGCTGTATATCTGCAAATGCAATATACATGCATAGATTTTCGCACATAGTATGTTAACTCTCTGAATATTTTCTGGTTTATATGCATTCATGTAACTCTCTATAATTTTTCCCCTCAGTTACCGCAGCATATTGAAATACTTGTCTCAGCAGTCACTCATATTAATGAACCTGACAGCTTATATGGGATTGTTCAGTCACACAAGGTAAGTGAAATGGATTATTTTTGTTTCTACTTTCAATTATTTAAAACTTTCCCTGTTCCCGACTCCTCTGTTTGGTTTTGTAAGTATATATGTTGAAGCATGAGTGTTAAAGAGTGGTTGCTATAGTGAGATTGACCGTTCAGCGTATTTGAACTATGGTGAAGTGACTTTCTAGAGAATGTTGTTAAAGATGGATGTCTTATATTCATTATTGCTAGTCCGTTAATATCAGACTGCCTATTTCTGATCTTGTAGACTGCCCAAGGCAGTAGTTGGTGGTGACTGTTCCCCAGCTTTGTCAGTGTTTCTCAATTCTTTTAACTTAAGCCCATAGATTTAAGAAACAAACCAAAATTATTCCATCTTGAAGATAATAATCTTGGATCGGCTATCCTTCTCATATGCAAAGTTGAGATGGTAAACAGAATCAACACAATTACAACAAGTGGTCAAGTCATAATGGTTAGAAAATCTGCTTGGCCTTCTATACAACTTCTACTGCATTGTCCTGGGAAGTATAGTAACGATAATTAGTTTTTTACCCTATTTTCCATCATTTTGTTCTATCTGCCAAGGTCATTAGAAAAGAGAGATAATCCTCGAATCCAAATGCACATCTATGAAGAAGTAGTGATTGTCTTTTTCTGGTCCTTTAAACCACTGCTTGGTCTTTTTGGTTCAACTTTGATACGTCCTCACAAGTGTTTTTTTTTTTCCCTGGTGATGGGATTATTAGCTGACGTCTCAAATAATTACACATGAGCACGAGGGAAATTGGGGCAAGGCTCTGGAATCTTATGACCTGCAAGTTCGTTCAGCTGCCTTGATGCCAACTGATTATAATTTCAAGAATTCATCACTGGAACGGACTCCACCAACAGACAATTTAGTGGTTTCTGCATTACAAGATCGGCTGAGGAGACCATATAAAGGTCTCATAAGATCCTTGCAACAGATTGGTTGTATGCACGTGTTGGATTTGTATTGTCATGGTCTGACTTCAAGGAAGGATCATTTTGAGCATGATCAGGAGTTTACTGAATTGCAGGTTTCTTGTGTGTGTGTGTGTGTGTGTGTGTGTGTGTGTTTCTGTCTTGTAAGAATTCGTAACTAAATTGTATTTTCTTTCTGACCTTCATAAGTCTGTGCTTAGCTTTCTGGCTTTTGTTTGTCAATGTTTGCAGTACGAGGCTGCTTGGCGTGCTGGAAACTGGGATTTTTCCCTGCTCTACATGGGAGGTAACACTACAAGTTTGCAAGCTAAAAGTGGGCATTTCAATGAGAATCTGCACAGGTAAAATGGATGAGAGTTTAAATTATATTTCTACTTAGATGTAAATTGCATTTCTCTCTCTCTGTCTCTCTATCTCTCTCTCTCTAAAAAAAAAAAAAAAAAACTTATGGCCAAGGATAGTATGAGTTTTAAAGGTAATTTTATTATTCATCCTTTTTACATCTGTGAAAAGAAGCTCCATGGTTTGAATCAATACGTTGGCAGGACATTGCATGTAGTTAGTTGTAACATTGGATTAAACCAGGTTTAGAACTATGATTGCAATACTTGATTTTCAGCCATTTGAGGATATGTAATCCTTCGGTATAATGTACATGTCTCTGATTCTTATTAACAAAAACAAACAACCAGACACTACATAAATCTGCATTTCTCTTCTAATTGAGTCTTACAAAAGATTTGCTTCTATTTTTTGTTTTTAGCTGTTTGAGGGCATTGCAAGAAGGAGATGTTGATGAGTTTCATCTAAAACTCAGAGAATCAAAGCAGGTATGTTCATCTTGCATTTGCATCATGCTACAGGAAGTAGGATTTGTCACAAGGTTACTTATATCTTCAAAATTTTAGGAACTTGTTTCATCTGTTTCTCGGGCAAGTGAAGAGAGCACTGACCACATCTACTCTTCAGTTATTAAACTCCAGGTACTCAATATGCCTAGCTTATGTTGCACCTTCTTGTCAAGCATGCATTGTTTCTGAAAATGGACGTACTTTCAGACGTAAAAGTACTTACTTTCAGGCTTTGTTTTAACCTTGTTGTATATCTCATGTAGATTCTTTACCATCTTGGCATTGCTTGGGATCTACGATGGAGAACATCTTCATATAATGGAGTAAAATTCTATCCAAATAAGCAAAAGGTGATTTCAGGACCTGTAATTCCTACTGCAGATCAGGTATAGAAGTTTTCAACTCTTGTCAGTAAATAGTTAGCAAGTGTGATTCTGTCATTTTACTTGGTAAATATTTCTAATTTTTTGTGCTACACAAGCTGTCTAACAATCTGGTGCCTTTTGTTCCAGTTTCTTATAATGGATCCATTATCTTGAAGAACTTGAACAGTTTTATGATTTTGGGAACAGATCCTTTTTCTTTCCTTTTTTATTTCTTTTAAATCTTGGTTTTGACATCTATGTGACTGTGGGAACAGATAAAAGGAAACGGAAAACAACCAGTTGTATTAAAATAATCGTATTAGAATCACTGAGAAAAATATAAGATTTTACTGTGCATAATTTATTTGTGCAAATCGAATAAGAAATATTGGGTCTTTATATGTGCTGGTTGGATGGTTGAAAGCAAAGTTTGTGCACCCACTAAACTTAGCTGAGGAGACTTTTCTTTCTGATAAGGATTGTTTTGACCATGATCACAGAAAACAACCAGTTGTATTAAAAAAATCGTATTAGAATCACAGAAAAATGTAAGATTTTACTGTGCATAATTTATTCGTACAAATTGAATAAGAAATTTTGGGACTTTATATGTGCTGGTTGGATGGTTGAAATCAAAGTTTGTGCACCCACTAAACTTAGCTGAAGAGACTTTGCTTTCGGATAATGATTGTTTTGACCATGATTACAGAAAGGCTTGTAATTGATTTGTTGCATCGAGCCAAAGTTTAAAACTGTAGTTCAAAAATTTGTTTATATTCGTCTTCAATGAACTGTTCCTCCAGAGTTGAATTGTCATGTTGGCTGGTCCTTTTTCTTTTAGTAGTAGAAACTAGCATAGAATATGATCTGTTTGTAGATATGTACAGTAAATTATATCGGCTTTCCTTAGGAGCTAAGTTTCATGACATGTTAACACTAAAGCATGCCTAGAGATAAATTATATGTTTATCTAGATGACTAACATATGCTTTTGAATATCAATTAGTTGTCTTGGCTGAACAGAGATTGGAGTTCCATTTTGAAACGAGCACACCTACATATGGACTTGATAGAACCCTTTATAGCGTTTAGGCGAGTCCTACTTCAAATCTTAAGTTTTAAAGACTGTATGATGCAACATCTTTTGCAATCTGTATCTACTCTTCGTAAGGTACTTTAGCATTTCATTGTTTGGATAACCCTTCTTTACTCTTATTTTTTTTCTTTTATTTGCTAACAATGCTTCCTTTTCATTTAACAGGGCTCTAGATTTTCTCAAGCAGCTGCTTTCCTGCATGAGCATAAGCTCCTTGTCATGGAATCGGTAATACAAGGATCAACCTTGTATTGGCTTGGAAGGGTACCAAATTACTCTGCGCTTTTGAAATCTGCTAAGAAACATTAGTTTGTGCTCCATAATTGAATGTCTCCTGTTTGTTCTGTGTCAATATTCTCTTTTGTCTGTCTTTCAGACTTTGCATGGCTGATTGCATCCAAAATTTTCTTGGATTTATTTTCAGTATGCTAAGATCCGACAATAAAAATCTCTCTCAAATTCCACATATCATAAATGCGTTTGAGTTTCTGCGCACTGACTTTATTAAACTTCTAGGTGTCTCTAGTGTCCAGTTTCGTGATTCTTTTACATCATTTTATCCCATTCCTTTACGTGTCCTAAACCTTTTTTCCTATTTCAGTTCACTAAAATGAAATCACCGTTTACCTTGTTTCTGTTTATGTTGTATTCAAATATGTATGCTGTTTTACTCTTAAAAGCGGAAGATCAGATTGAACAGCTTTTCTGTTTGTGTGTTGAATATCTTATGTTTGAATCACCTTAGTCTGTTGTGTTCTTGGTTACCTAACTAAAAAGTCTCACTTTTTTAAACATTTATGAATTATTTTCTGTTTCAGTAAATATGTTATTGTTATTAATATTGGCCTAATTTCAGCTTGAAGAAGCAAAGCTTTTGCGTTGCCAAGGACAGCATGAGATGGCCATCAGCCTCGCAAAATATATTTCTCAGAATTACAAATCAAATGAAGAGTCTTCAGATGTGTATCGCCTAGTCGGAAAGTGGCTGGCAGAAACTAGATCTAGCAAGTTAGTTATATATCTTTTCAAAGAGCTTGGTTTCTTTTTTTTTTTTTTCTTTTTTTTTTTTGGGGGGGGGGGGTGGGGGGGGGGGGGGGGGGGGGTGGGGTGTGTTCCATTTTTATGCCAAAACTTCACTGCTCATATTTTTTTTTTGTCTTCCCTTTTCTATTCATCTTCGGGGATGAAATTTCAGCTCAAGAACTATTCTGGAGAAGTATTTGAAACTGGCAGTTTCACTTGCTGATAATGAGAGGGCTAACAAGAACACCATCAAAAGACAAGGCCAGAGTCATTTTCATCTTGCACACTACGCAGACGCTCTTTTTAGGAGTCATGAGGAAAGGCTCTGCTCCAGCGAATGGCAGGCAGCAACACGTTTAAGGAAACACAAGGTAGCTCAATCAACTCCCGAACTGTATCCGAAGCTATGTTATATGATTAGATCTTTTACTAAAAACTGTAAATGTTGGTCCTTCAGACAAGGGAGTTGGAAGCACTTGTGAAACGGCTAAGAAGTTCAGCAAAGGTAGGTTCCAGCTACTAATCTATCCTCGGAGTATGCTTCATTATTGTAAATGATATATATATATATATATTTTTTTTTTTTTGGGATTGATATCTAGGGGGATAAGACTGACTATTCCATTAAGATACAAGAGTTGCAAAAGCAACTTGCAATGGACAAGGAGGAGGCTGAAAAACTGCAGGTACTCAGATACCTTATTTACATTAATTTGAAAAGTATATTCTTTCCAGGTTGAACTTGTCCATAGACTAGCCAATTTTTTTTTTATGATATCTCGTTTAAAATCATTATTTTCTTTTCTTTATGCGCTGAGTTGAGGTTATTGAGTTGAATAAAAGAAATCTAATTAAGTTGAATAAAAGAAATCTAACTCATACTCTTTTTCAGGATGACAGGGACAATTTTCTCAGCCTTGCATTGGAGAATTATAAACGTTGTTTGGTGGTTGGTGATAAATACGATCTTAAAGTGGTATATACTTCCTCCCAACAATAATTGAGTTTGTTATATAGAATTTGTCATTGCTTTGGGCTTGGTATAATTTTCATCTCACAGGAAATTTTGCTCATCTTTATCCTATATGCAAACTAACTGTGCTTTCAGATGTTTCGACTAGTTTCCCTATGGTTCAGTCTATCTAATAGACAAGATATTGTGAATAGCATGCTTGCCACAAGTAATGAGGTACATAATATATGACAGAATTGGCTGGTTTAATATAGTAATCTAGATGTTTATATATTGGTGTTCTCAATTACTTTGCAAATTTATGACAGGTTCAGTCATACAAATTTATACCTCTAGTATACCAAATTGCTTCGCGAATGGGTAGCTCAAAGGACAGCACGGGGCCTCAAAATTTCCAGGTTATGATTATATCTATTCTTCTCTTTTCTTTTATACAAGTTTTCCTATTTTTGGGTTGTCTTAGTAAACTTGTATACTTGTGCAGTTTGCTTTGGTCTCTCTTTTGAAGAAAATGTCCATTGATCATCCTTATCATACAATCTTTCAGGTAGTCTCTTTTTATATTTTTCATGCTTGGAATTTCTAGAAATTCCTGTGGCATGCATATGTTTTCTTAGCAATTTGCTTCGAAGGACTATAAAAAGCAGTCTGAAAAAAGGACCATGCGTGTTTAACTGGTCTTTTTAACACCCTCTGCATTTATCTCTTATTTATTTATCATCTCAAATTTTTTCTTTTTTTTTTTATCTTTTCTTTTCTTGTTCTGGATTTGGTGGTGTCCGACACTAGCTTTTAGCCCTAGCAAATGGTGACCGTATTAAAGACAAGCAACGAAGTAGAAACTCGTTTGTGGTGGATATGGATAAAAAGCTTGCAGCAGAAAACTTCTTAGAAGAGCTATCGGCGTATCATGGATCCACTATTAGACAAGTAACTTGGATTGTCCCTCATTCATTAATCTATTTTATGCTAGTTGCGCTCTAGGTTTACATGAAAATTTTTTTTCCCTCCTATTTCTGGTTGAATTGATTATGCATTTCGCATGCTTACATTTATGCATATGTATGATGCATTGTTGCATGTAGATGAAACAAATGGTGGAGATCTATATCAAACTTGCAGAACTAGAAACAAGAAGAGAGGTTAGTGAAATACAAAAAAGAAGGATTCTCTGTTTAGTTTTCCTATTTCGATAATTGATATTTGATACTGGCTATCAGTATAGTGACTTCTTGTGGAGTTACTTTCATTAAGACAAGAGGTGCTCAAATTCCTAAAGCTACTATTTTAACTAATTTTTCCAACAGGATACCAATAAAAGAATTACACTACCCCGAGATCTGCGTAATCTTCAACAGCTGGAACTTGTAAGTCTAACATTATCATGAGGAGATTTTTCATTCAACTGATTTTTTAATATTGCACAAAGCATTTGTAAATAAGGTGTTAAGAGGGAATAGAAATATTAATAGTTAGTATTCTATAAATAAGGTGTTAGAGGTAAGCTAGGAGCATGAAAATTGTATGAGATTTGTGAGAAAGGAAGAAATTCCTTGGGAGAGAACGGACCTCTCGAAATACGAATTTATCCTTGTATCTCGTTTTTGATTAATTCACTATTACAGTTCATAACAAAACAAAACAACAACAAAAAAAAAAACAAAAAAACAAAAAAAACAAAAAAACAAAACAAAACTGATGAATGGCCACCACCTTGAGGACAAGGTGGTTCTTGGGCGGCCAGTAGTGTTAGGAACTAGGAAATGGAGGTTCAATAGTAATTAGTAGTTAGTTATGGGGTAGAATTTAGAAATATTAATAGTTAGTATTATATAAATAAGGTGTTGGAGGTAAGCTAGGAGCATGAAAATTGTATGAGATTTGTGAGAAAGGAAGAAATTTCTAGGGAGAGAACGGACCTCTCGAAAGTCCGGTGGGAGAGCTAGTAGACCTCTCGAACGTCTACGAATTTATCCTTGTATCCCGTTTTCGCTTAATACATTATTACAGTTCAAAACAGTTAATTAACAGAAAAACTGTACTAAAACCAAATAAATAAACAGAATGAAACAATCAACCAGTGAATTATGACTTATTTGTAGACTTTGTGTAATTGTTTTGTTATGCTCCAACTTTTTGAGGGCCGCCTTCTTCTTTTGTGATTTTTTTTTTTTTTTCTCTTTTTCAATCACACTCCACTCCCTATATAATAATTGCAAACACTAATTAAATAAGGACCACATTGTAGAGACATAGTTTGGATCAAACTGCTAAATGGTGCATGTTGTACAGGGATAAAATCTGCTGCAGATCCTACTTTCTGAAGTATCCACAATGCAATTTGAAGTCTCACTTGAATTTTAGACAACAGTTTGGCTCTCTTTTTTTCTGTCACAAGTTTTTTTATGTTTTTTAAAAAATAGCACTTATCAGGACTTTTATGATAAAAAAAATTTCACACATTTGTGAGCAATTTTTTCACATTTTAAATTTTAAGAGTAAAAGTTGAAATGTCAAAAAGTTACTTACAGATGTGTAAATATTGTTTTTTATAAAATTTTTGACAAGTGAATTTTTTTTTAATATTTTGAAACATGTGCTATTATTTAAAAGACCCATTTAATTTTAGCCTTTCTTTGCAACTCACCCTTTTTTTTTCCTTCTTCTTTTGTCATGCCGTGGAAGTACTAGTTACTAATAGATTTGAGTCCATATGACAACTTCAGGTGCCTGTTGTGACAGCTACCTTTCCCGTAGATCGCAGTTGTCAATATAATGAAGGCTCTTTCCCTTACTTTAAAGGATTGGGTGATTCAGTTTTGTAGGTCTCCAACATTTGAAACTGTTTCACAATTTTTTTTTTTTAAATTTCTCAGAGATGCATCTATTACCATATTTGATTAAAACTCATGTGGCTGAATTTCACAGGGTAATGAATGGTATAAATGCTCCAAAGGTGGTTGAATGCACGGGTTCTGACGGACGCATATATAAACAGCTGGCGAAATCTGGAAATGATGACTTGCGACAAGACGCTGTAAAATTTACTCATGCATCCTTGCTTTCTTTCCTTTATTTTTTATTTTTAACCCAATTAAACAATTTCAAGGAAAAAGCTTCAAGTTTTTGATAACATGAAAGTTCAAAGTTCTCAGCAACCTTTAAAAAACTTATGCCCGGAGTTTCTATTCTGCTAGTTTTGTCATTGCCCGAAGGTTCTCTTCCATATCATTAGTTTTATAAGAAGTTTCTCTTTTTTGACTCTAATATGATAATCGTACTTGCTCTGGTAATTGAGACTCGTAGCTTGCACTATGAAAATTTGTATTCTTCAAGATAATTGTTAAAAAGAACCCATGTAGGACCAAAATATACAACCCCAACAATTTGCTTGATTTGCACTGAGAAATCCTTTGAATGGTTTACAGGTTATGGAGCAGTGTTTTGGATTGGTCAACACCTTTTTACAAAACCACCGGGATACATGGAAAAGAAGACTGGGTGTGCGCACCTACAAGGTATCTTCACTTAAAATCAAGCCATTATACTGTGCTTTCAACATAGATTCAGATGTAATTTGATGGAAAGAAATAGTTGGGTTCTTTTATCGTTTGTGTTGTTCTTTTGTCAGAGTTAAAGTTGAATTTCATATCGGTGTAGCAACCATTTAGAGAGTAGGAGTAAACAAGAAGATGAATATAAGGTCTGGAAGAATGTAGTTAAGGCTTTTAAACACAGAATAGCGTTTACTTAGACATAGAAACAGTAACAAACTATGTTTCTGTCAGACTGGTAGTTAAGAATGCTTACTGAGGAACATGCAAACCGTTTATAAAATCAATTATCAGGAAGCACGTTGCTAAAATGGCCACTGATTCATTTATTTATTGTTTAAAGAACGTTATGATTAGTTTGTTGTCTCCAAATATCATTCTTCAAAAGCTCTTTAAGTATTGAAATATGTTGATGATACAGGTCGTTCCTTTTACTCCGAGTGCTGGTGTTCTTGAATGGGTCAACGGCACTCTTCCTCTTGGCGAATACCTTATAGGAAGGTAAGAGATACGATCTTGTAGCTTTGATTTGGAGATGCTTCAATAATATGACCATCTTTTTTCCTCAATTTTCAGTACAAGGAATGGAGGTGCCCATGGTCAATATGGAATAGGAGACTGGCCGTTCCTGAAATGTCGTGAACACATGGCAAATGCAAGTCTCATTTACTTCTTCTTCTTTAGAAAAGTCAATAATAGATTTTTTTACGTTTTCCTATGTGTAAATATACACTGAAATTGTATGTTCGTCAATTGATCTGCCAAGTGAGTTGAATAATTATAACTCGCCATATTTATTAGCATAAGAAATTTGGCATTAGGAGTTGGGAACTTTAGAGTTATTATAAAGAAGAGACCTGATGTTTAACACACAGATTCTCTCTTGAACATTTTGCATGGATCTGCAAAAGAACAAACTGATAATGGCTTTATCTTTTGACAGGCAAAAGACAAGCGCAAGGCTTTTAAGGAAGTTTGTGATAAATTCAGGTCATCTTCTTTGTCAGGGTATAGAATTCTAGTCAAAATTATTTGTTTGTCTTAAATGCAATATAACATGGACCTTAAACAGGCCTGTCATGCATTACTTTTTCTTGGAGAGATTTTTACAACCAGCTGACTGGTTTGAAAAGAGACTTGCATACACACGAAGTGTAGCTGCTAGTTCAATGGTCAGTATTCTATATTTATCTTAGAACTTGGACTTAGCCTGTTAATTTTACTAACAAATTTTATTATTTCTTATTATTTGAAAGAAAATTCATTTTGTGGTCAGTTTTGCTGATAATTTTTTCGCATATATAGGTTGGTTATGTTGTTGGGCTTGGGGATCGACATGCTATGAACATCTTAATAGATCAAGACACAGCAGAAGTTGTCCACATAGATCTTGGTGTGGCCTTTGAACAAGGCTTGATGCTTAAGACACCAGAGCGGGTTCGTAATCTCTATTAGTTCTTTTTCTCTTCTTCCGATTACTTAAAAATACTCTCGTAAACAATGATACCGTTTTAACATGGTTCACTTAGTCATCTTATTTTCCAATCTGTCCAGGTTCCATTCAGGCTTACAAGAGACATCATCGACGGCATGGGCGTCACTGGAGTGGAAGGTGTTTTCAGACGATGTTGCGAGAAGACACTCTCTGTCATGAGGACAAATAAAGAAGCACTTCTGACAATCGTTGAAGTACATTATCCACTCGATCACATTTAACTATTAAAATTTCAACAATTTAACTTCTCTCCTTACTTCTTATGGGAAACTCTCTACAGGTTTTTATACATGATCCTCTATACAAGTGGGCTTTATCTCCTCTAAAAGCTTTGCAGCGTCAAAAGGTTTTTTTCCATCCCAAAATCTCAACATACATCGAGTGTGTTTATATGCAATCTGAATCCACAACACTGATTTTTTTTTTTAAATGAGAAATAAGTAAATAACAGTTTGAATCATGTAACCGTATGCACAAGTGCCCAAGTTTTTCAGCAAACTATTTTACCTTAAACTCGCTAACGTTCTAATAAGCACGATAGTGCCAAGAGTTGTTTCAGGTATTTGGTCATCTTTGATCGGACGGTTAGGTATTAGAATATGCCCGTACCTTATTGCTTATTTAAATGGTTTTTCACCCTTTATAAGGAAATGGATTATGATCTAGAGATGAGCTTGGAAGGCTCACAAGATGATGAGGGTAACAAGGATGCAGCACGCGCACTAATGCGGGTCAAACAGAAACTGGATGGTTATGAAGAAGGTGAAATGCGAAGCATAAACGGGCAGGTAATTTCCGTCCTCCCTCATCATCTCATGGTTGTCATAGAAATTAGCAGATTTAGCAATATATTCCTCTCATCCAAATTAAGCCGAATCACTTAAACATTCAGCCTTCCTCCTCGACACAAGCAATGATACTCATCGGTGGTCTGTTTTTGAGATAAATTAGTTAAGGCGTGAAAATCTAGTTCAGTTTATCATCATTCATTCTCTGCATGTTTCACAAATCACACTCAGCATTGACTTACGACATACAATAATCAATGATGCTACACAGAGAAAATTCTCAATAGCACATTTATAAATAGTCACTCTAATGTATGTGCTAAAAGTCATACTATTGGTTTGGTGTTTAATTTAGCATAGCATTGGAGAGCTTTTTTTTTTTTTTTTTTTTTCTTTTTCTTTCACCCAAATGCTACTTTTTTTGCAAGAACGGTTTTAAGCATTGGAGATGTCATAAGAGCGACAATAGAACTTTTACTATATTACTATTTTTCTCTCTTTTTTATTTTTTATTTTTATTTTTTTTTACTAACATTTGCAAGGCAAATCGGAAATTTTGTTGGCAGGTTCAACAACTAATACAAGATGCTATTGATCCCGAGCGCCTTTGTCAAATGTTTCCGGGATGGGGTCCCTGGATGTGAATTTTGATAAATCTGTAAATTCTTTGGTCATCTTTTTGCCCAAACCATCAGCTGGTTTTTGTTTTTGTTATTGTATTGTATAGGCGGCGTTTTCCATCTTGTTCATTCTCTCTTCAATTTTTTGTTCATTTGTTTTTTTTGCCTACCTTTTGTTTTTTATTATCTGAGCGGCTGAGACTTTTCAATTTTCTATGGGGCGGTCAGCGGTGACTTTTCAACTTCATAGTAAGTTGTTACTTGTCATTTATTTATAACAAAGGATAAAAGTCCAATAATTTAAGTTAGACAGTCCAGATCAAGCGAAATCCATCTGATGATAAATAACAGATCTTCTAGATTTAGCATAAAATAATAGATAAAGCATAAGATTCTAATGATTTAAGCTAGACAGCCCGACGATGTAAAAAAAGATCTTCTAGATTTCTTATCTAGATTTAGTATAAAATAATAGATAAAGGATAAGACTCCAATGATTTAAGCTAGACGGCTCAGATCGAGCGTAATTCATCCGATGGCGAATAAAAGTTCTTTTAGATTTCTTATCTAGATGCAATGTACCATATGTTCATGTATTATAAATTCTAATACGATCATCTCTAAAACACACACTAATCTATCAAACTGAAGAAAATAATATCAAACATTGGAGATAGTTCATAGTTTTCTTCTTCTTCGTCATCTTCATTTTCTAAGAGTGATCATGATGAGGAATCTCAACTTTTGATGGACCTTGATCGGACTGACGCCGAACCCATCATGAGTTGTATCTCTGGTACCAACATTATGTTAGTTAATTATTTCACTCAACAACATATCCAATAGTCATCGGGTGGCTCTATTTTTTGTCGCACAGTCATCCATCGAGATCGGGCAACCTCTGATCAACGTCTGTTTAAAGAAACACGTCTGTTTGAAGATTACTTTTCTTCAAACCCCTGACATATCATGTTTCGACAACGCTTTCAGATGAGTCAAAATTTGTTCTTGCGTATCATGGAGGCAGTGCAACTGACGATGGGTATTTTGTCCAACTAAGAGATGCGATTGGACGTATCGGTTTATCTACGATTCAGAAGATCACAGCAGCTACGCGTATGCTTGCATATTGTGTCTCCGCGGATACAATAGACGAGTATGTAAAGATTGCCAAGTCAACAACAATTAAGAGTTTGAAGAGATTTTGTCGAGCTGTTATGGAGGTATTCAGAGAGCGTTATCTTAGATCTCCAACCCCAATTGATGCTAGACTACTCCAGATCGGTGAATGTCGCGGTTTTCCTGGGATGCTGGAGAGTTTGGACTGCATGCACTGGAAATGAAAAAAAATTGTCCAATAGCTTGGGCGGGGCAATATGCAGGTCGTAGCCGAGTCCCTACAAGATTCTTGAGGCAGTAGCTGATTAAGACTTGTGGATATAGCAATTTAGCATGCATATTTTGGTATCCTTGGTTCAAACAACGACATAAATGTATTGGAGTCTCTCTTTTTTTTTTTTTTTTTGCTAATCTTGCTAACAGTGTTGCTCCTCCCGCTAATTATACTATTTTAGGCAGGAATTATAACATGAGGTATTATCAAGCTGATAGTATATATCTGAAGTGGTCTACTCTTGTGAAAACAATTCATGAACCATGTGGTCCGAAGAAAAAATTGTTTGCGATCAACCAAGACTCTTGTAGAAATGATGTTGAACGTGCTTTTGGAGTTCTTCAATAACGGTTTGCTATTATGGCAGGACCGGTACATTTTTGGGATAAAAATGAGTTATGTGACATAATGACTACGTGCATAATCATGCACAACATGATAGTGGAGGATAAACGTGTTGTTAATGCACCAATACAAGATTGTGTGGAAGCACCGACAACAAACATTGAGTACGTTGACGACAATATTAGATTTCAACAATTTCTAAGTCGACACCAATAAATTCGGAATAAAGATGCTCATTATGCACTTCAAGATGCATTAAGTGAACATTTGTGGAATGAATATGGTAATTCGGAACATTAATTTTTAATTTTTACGTAGTGTGGTGGTGTATTTCTTAAAGAATTATTGTCTATGTAGTTTTTTCTGTTATGTTATTGTGTTTAATTGTGAATGTAATTAATAATTTAATATCATTATTAATATCTAATTAGCTTCATTAACTTGCAATAACAATGTTAATTATTTTTATTGTCATTTATTTCAATTGTATTATGAAAATAATTTTTTAAGAATATAAATTGATTATTATAATAAGAATATAAGAATAGAATAATCCTTATAGAGTAAGATTTTGAGTAATAGTGTAGACATTGTTGATAATTTTAGTGTAGAATTTGCTCCAAAATAGAATAAAAATTGCTCTATTTTAGAGTTAGGGGTGTGAATGCTCATTATTTAACCAAAACCCAGGGATCAAGAAAATGCCCTATGTACTACCTTCATTTATTCAAGGTAAAAAATAATAATAATAAATAAAGGTTTTTTGCACCTATGGTCCCTCACCTTATTGGGTTTCTACACCTTGGCACCCCTTCTTTTTTTTTTGGCATTAACCCCCCTGAATTTAAAAATCTTTGCATTTAGCCTCAAATTGTAAACTTCTGTCCAAAATAGGATGGAATATGCCCCCAAATAAGCTATCACATGTGAAGGACGTGCCAAATTTCGTTAAATTTTGGACGGACGTTTTCAATTTGAGGCTAAATGCAACGATTTTTAAATTCAGGAGGGTTAATGCCATAAAAAAAAGGAACGGGTGCCAAAGTGTAGAAATCCGATAAGTTGAGGGGCCATAGGTGCAAAAAACCCCAAAAAAAAATCACAGATCCCAACTAGCATTCCCAAATTAGGACTACACGTTATACGTTCCTAATTCAATAATATGCCCAAAACACTTTGTTTGCCAACTAAAACAAATATATGTCATCAACAAGGAAAAGTAAAATATGCTTTAATTTCTCGAGATATCCAATTTCCAGATCCTATTATGCTAATTGCAAGCATCTCCGGGAATATGGTATAGTTTGATAATTGAAAAAAAAAAAAAAAAAACCACCTAAGACTAGCTCCAGCGTATGCTGCAAACGCAAACGCAAACGCAAATGCAAATTTGCGTTTAGGGCCTCAAAAAATTAGCTCCACCCACACACCATTCTCATTCCTAAAATGAGTTTTGTGAATAGTATAACACCAAATATGGTGTTGTACTATTCATCAAACTCATTTTTAGTTTAAGTTTTATTATTTATAAAATAATCCCTTGATTTTAACATATTTTTATTTTTGATCTAAATCATAATTTTTAAATAAGATTTATATTGATTCTTTAATTTTTTGTGTTTAATTTATTAAAAAAAACTCATCATTTTTAGCTTTTCTATTTGTGTGTTATAGTGTAATTTTTTTAATTGAATGAACGTTTATTTTAGGCAACGACATAATTTTATTTGGAATTAAAATATTTTATTTGGCTAAAATAGTCTGATAATAAATAATTTTTATTAAGTTATTGTGAAAGTAAAATATAAGTGAGAGTTGATAAATATAAGACTATTATTGAAAATTAATATAATAAGTGATATGATAAGGAATATAGTCAGAATATTCTATTTGGTGTTAAAAATAGTGTAATAAATTATAGATAAATTACTATTTGATGTGATACTTACTGTATTTTGGTGTTGAGAATGAAAAAATAAGTTGGAGATGGCCTAAGTTCAGTGATTGTTGAGAAAGAAAAGGAAATCAAATGCGATTTGTTTGGTGACCAAGAAACCATAAATAATTGGAAAGAACGTGTCTCTGTCTTTATGGGCAAGTCAAGTCATTTACAATTCATGTTTTTTTAGTGGATTGTTTGTTTTGTAGTGTGTTTTGACTGTTGACGTACTTTCATCAATCATCCACTAACTGATTGGGCCGTGTTTGTTCGGCACACGTTTTGGGCCTCTATTCCTATCCAGTGCATGCTGTGTAATACAAGTTTATGAAATTAATAATGAAGAAAAAACACCATTAAAAAACCTGCAATTTTTAAAAATATCAAACTAAACACTGTTTTTTTATAATATCAAATAAAACTCTCTATTTATTAAAATAATAATAAATATACTTTATTACTTTATAAGAGTATTTAGTCCAAATAATGGGTAAAAATCATAATATAATTTAAACTATTTTATTTTGAATATATTCTTAAATAGAAATTATAAACAATCAATTTATTTTTAGTTTTTCTAAAAAATGTTATCATTCTTATACAAGATAACAATTTTTTTTCCATAAAAATTATACAAAGAGTATATTTATGACACATTTTAGAAAATATTGAGTTTCTTTAGGCATTATAGAAAAATATAAGTATTTTTATGATATATTTTGATAAGTATAAAGTTTATTTAGGTATTATAAAAAATAAAGGGTTTAATTTGGCATTCTTTTGAAAGCAAAGGGTTTTTTTTCTCTGAAAATGAAAGAGATTTATATATTATATATATGTGTATTTAAATTCTATCATAAGCTACCCTTTTCTCACTTCATTCGATTATGTGATTTTATTATTTAATTAATAAAAACACTGAATATTCTCTTAAAATATCATTTAAAAAATAATTATTTGCCTAATAACTTTTTTAGAAAAAAAAAAATTATCACTTATTATTTTTGTAACTGTAAAATTGTGCTCCTGTTCCTTCAATTTTCTAACCACATGATAGGGAAATGATTGACTGCATTCTTATTTTTGGTACATATTGAAATTATATAAAAATTAAATTTGACTTTTTAGGAAAATAACTAAAAAAATATATATTAGACATCACATACACTTCAGCTTAAAATAAACAGAGATTCTTATCTCATTTTATGTTGGATTTATCTTGTAAAATGCTCGAGCCGAGATTTAAGACAACTCATTAGAGTAAGAATCTTTGATTTATTGTTCATATTTAAAGGGATTTTTTTTTTTTCAAAAGGAAAAGGAACAGAAAAAATAGATGCTAAGTTATCACTCGTGTCATGCTAATGATGGTTTAAATGCCATAAATGAAAAAATAGATAAGCTTGTCTATGGGTCTGACTGAATTATGAACCATTGTTAATTTCTTATCCGTTTAACCAAGCTTTAATCTAATTACAAGTGTCTTTTAAAGCACTTTCTAATGCAGGCATGCCACGATCACCAAAAATAAGGAAACCCCTAAAATAAATAAAAACAAGTAATGAAATAAAATTTGAAAAGGTAATTGAAAAAGGTTTTTTATTTAGTATGTCAGCCAAAACACTGATATAAAAAGACAAATTAATAAACAAAATATAAATTATTAAAATAAGTATAATAAATGTGTTTAAATTTATTATAGGGTGAAGTAGGCAAATACCTATATAACAATAAAAATAAATACCTAAACTTTTAAAGTAATTGAGTTTCTAGTCAATTTGTGAATTACTTGCACATGCTTTTGGTAACTAAGTGAATTACCACCACTTACCATTGTGTAAGTAATGGAATCATTTGGGTAGTTGGTTATATTTTTCATAAGATTGGGTAATAACTTATAGAGAAATTATAGTGAATACCCAATTTTTAAAACTTAATGTAAGTTATTACCCAATCTTTTGAAAAATGTAACCAACTACCCAAAAGATGCAATTACTTATACAATGGTAAGTGGTAGTAATTCACTTTGTTACCAAAAGCATGTGCAAGTAATTCACAAATTGACTAGAAACTCAATTATTTCAAAAGTTTGGGTATTTATTTTTATTGTTATATAAATTATGGGTATTTGCCTACTTCACCCTAACTTATATTAAGTTTTAAAAATTGAGTATTCACTATAATTTCTCTTTATTATAATCATTTTGTTATATTATTTTTATTTTAGTGACACGATAGTACACCGTGGGTGAATAAAGACTCATAAAATAAAATTAAAAAAATACCCATTGTGTTCCTCAATATAATTATATAAATATAGATTTCATTGCCTACCTTACGAATGATACATCTCCACCGACCTGCAGATCTCTTCTTTATTTGCGTAATATATGTTCGAAGTAAATAGTCATTTTAGATTGTGTATTTTTAAAAAATAATTATAAATTTAAAATTTTTAAAAATTAGTATAAAAAATTTATGACAATATCAAAATTACTCGTAAAATTATTGTCAAAAATGTGTTATAGATTTTGTCAGAAATTTCTGACATTGTTATTTTTTTTTAATTTTTTAAAACCGTGATTATTTTTTAAAATTATTTTATAAGCAATTGCTATTTTTTTTTAAATTCCCTAAAACGAATATAATTCCTCAACACCAAAAAAAAAATTACATATTTTATTAATTAAAAGTTTTCAATTTAAAATCAGAAGCATAACGCCTAATTAATGATGATTATTGTAAATCACAACAAAAATAACTTTTCATTGTATTTTAAAAATATTGTTAAAATCAAAATCAGGAAAATTACACACACTTATATAGCAGATATTTCTACTCTAGTGTGTTATCAAGTATATGGCTAGTTTTAATTGGGAATCAATAAAAAATAGAAAATAAAAAAAAGGTTGTGTTATGCATATTATCTTTTTATTTAACGGGGATTCGGTGGTTTTCTTTTTTTTTTTTTTTGGCGAAAAATATTTTTGGATCGTCGTATATACGTAGGGTCAACTAAAAATATAAATTTGGCAATTCAAAATCATTTTCCACTAAAAAAACCACCCAAGATCTCTCTGAACGGCGGCGCTTGCGAAAGTAACGGCGGAGGCATGGCGGCGCTGATGCAGCAAGATCTCGGATGGTGGTTCTGTGGCCGCACGAGAAGTTGCCAGTTGAATCCACGAAGGAGAAAGACGTGCACCCTAAAGTGCAGTTGGTCTGGACTCATAGTAAGTGGGTCAATGGGTCTGGTGGTTTCCAAGGCCCAAATGTCATTGGGCCAAAGAAAATAAAAGGGAAATTTCAAAATGGAGAATTTCAAAATAAAGTCATTCTTTATGACACGTAATGATCTATATCCCATATGGTATGCTCTTTTCATTTTCACTTTATATTTGTTACATAAATTTTTTAGTATAAATTAAAAGTGCAACACATATGGGGTATAGATTACCATTGTGTTAATAATGGGGTATTCCTCAAAATCCCTCATTTCAAAATGAAGTTATGTCACTTAATAATCTATACTCTATGTTTATAGTATAAATTTTGGAGTATAAATTAAAAGTGCAACTAACATGGGGTATAGATTATCATTAGGCCAATAATGGGACATTCCTCAAAATCTCTCAAAAAAAATATATATATATATATATATATATATATATATGGTGATTGGTGACCACATCTTGAGGACAAGGTATTATTTTAGGGGGAGAATTACAAAATAAAGTAGTTTTTAATGTCACTTAATAATCTATGCCCCAATGTGATGTGCTCCTTTTATTTTCACTCTATGTTTGTAGTGTAAATTTTGGGATATAAAAGTGCAACACACATGAGACATAGATTATCATTGTGCCAAAAATGGAGCATTTCTCAAAATCTAATGTTATGAACTACGGGAATTGAGGGAAATAATAATAAGCAGTTAGTTGTGGTAGAGTTTTGGAATTAGTAGAAATTGGTATCCTATAAATAGGAGTGTTAATGGTTAATCAAGGGTATGAAAAATTGTATGAATTTGTGTTTGTAGCACGGAGATGGCCTCAACGGCGATTCAAAGTCAATCCTAGCGACGCCAGTGGCTCGAGTTCGAGCTTGGAGGTTGGCTCGTCCGACGACAAGAGAGAGAGAGGCGGCAGCGGCAAGTTGAGACTTGAGAGATAGAGAGAGGAGAAATGACATACCCATATTCCATTCTATTTTTTTCAACTTTTTCAATCTTAATGCAATATCCTTAAATCTCAACCATTTATATCACATCGAAATTCGCAAAGTCAAACTATTCCAAAATAATAGTTTGTTTGTTTGGTTTGGTTGGGACATTCCAACCTTAAAAATGAAATGTTATAATTGGAATGTCCCAAACATACAAGCAATAAAATGGTTGAGATGCTTACTCCAAACAAACCATAGAAGACTCGAGTCTAGGTCTTGTGTCCCTTTTCTCTGGCTTCTTCCTGTCATCCAAATCAGATTTTGACAATGCAGAAACTGTTATTATAAAACATAATAAAATGAAAAATAAAAGTTAAGAAATTATAGTGAATACCTTGTTTTTAACACATAATTTTAATTAATACCTAATTTTTTGAAAATTATAACAAAATACCTAAGCGATTCGATTACTTATATGGTGGTAGGTGGTGGTAATTAACTTAGTTACGAAAAATATGTGCAAATAATTAACAAATTTGCTAGTTAATCAATTACTTTCAAAGTTTGAATATTTATTTTTATTGTTGTGTAAATTCTGAGTATTTTCCCACTTCACTTATCGGGAGATTCTTAGTTGGGGAGCAGAGGAAAAAAAAAAAATCCAGTGTGAAATGATTTTAAGTGTTGCTACTGGTTATTATTGAAGGTGCATAATAAATGATATAGATCTCATGAACACAATTTAAAAAAAAAAAGTTTTTAAGCTATGATTTCTTTATAGAAAATTATGATTTTGTCGTATTTTAAGTGAGAATGTTAATAGTCTTAAATAATAGATAATATAAGGTTAGATTGCTTTATTATTATTATTATTGGTATGAGAGATGTTACTTTTTTTTTTTTTCATGAAAATGTATGAAGTAGAAGCTCATCCTAATCTCTCAAACAAAGGTTTGATGGACTTGACTATGGTATGTACAGATGGAAAACAAAACTTTGTTCAAATGATTTGGGGTTATAAGGTACGATGGTAAAATTTTACCATATCTTAGCAGCATGGTGTTGTAAGAGCATGACTTTAATTAGTTGTAGAATTAGTAGTCATAACTCACAACCGACAATCAATCCCAAACTAGATGTTGATTGAGTGCATTTAAATAGAATTATTAGACTCGACTACACTGATAAGGCCACATTCTTATGGTATCGTGTTGATACTATATAGTATATTTGGCAGATAAATATCTTCAGAGCTAGAGTTATTGTTCTAAAAGGGTACGTCTTTTATTATTTTTTTCTTCTTCTATCACGATTAGTGTCACACTTGCACGGTCTACAATCTACATCAATGGTGCTATCAATTCACGTCGATAATAATAATAATAATAACAACAACAACAATGTTGTGCTAGTTCTGAAGAGATTTATCTATCTTCACAAATTACAGCGTTTTTTCTCTAGAAAAATATATATAATAGTGGATGACTCAAGATTGTTCGATTTATCTTTTCATATTAAAAAAATCATAATAATATGAAATCGTTATCCATCCTAAAATATGTTTTATTAGAAAACCTTTATGTATTTATTATATGTAGATAACACCCATTTGTATTATAAGGCCAATTTATTCTCTCTTTCTGGTTGTGCACCTAACTCATTGACATGGCAATATATAGGGACCTAATGTGGATCGCCTTTAATTATTTAACCAAAACTTAGGGATCAAGAAAATACCCCCATGTACTCTACCTTCATTGATTCAAGATAAAAAGAAAAATAGGAAAAAAAAAAAAGGAAGTCACAGGTCCCAATTAACATTCCCAATTTAGCACTACACTATATGCGTTCCTAACTCAATAATATGCCCAAAACACTTTGTTTGCCAGCTATAAAACAAATATATTTCATCAACAAGGAAAGTAAAATATGCTTTTAACTTGTAGAGATATCGAATTTCCAGATCCAATTATGCTAATTGCAAGCTTCTCCGGGAATATGGTATAGTTTGATTATTGAAAGAAAAAAAAATGAATTTAGCGTTTAGTTGTCCTATTGAGAAAGAAAAGGAAATCAAATGATATTTGGTGACCAAGAAGCCATAAAAAATAGGAAAGAACGTGTCTCTGTCTTTGTGGGCAAGTCAAGTCATTTTATAATTCATGCTTTTTTAGTGGATTGTGTGTATTGTGTTTTGACTGTTGACGTACTTTCATGAATCATCCACTAACCGATTGGGCCGTGTTTGTCTGGCACACGTTTTGGGCCTGCTGTTTCTTCTCTGTTCCTATCCAATGCTAACTCTGTAATACAAGTTTCCCAAATTAAAAATTGAAGAAAAAATACCATAAAAAAACCATGCAATTTTTTAAAATATCAAACCAAAAGGTTTTTTATATAATAACAAATAAAACTCTATATGTATTAAATTTATAGAGTTTATTAGGTATTATAAAAAATAAAGGGCTTAATTTGGCATTATTTTTAAAACAAAGGGTTTTTCTAAGGTTTTTTTTTTCTCTGAAATTGAAAGAGATTTTATATTATATATATATTTATATTTAAATTCTATCATAAGATACCCTTTTTCCACTTCGTGTCTTGCTAATGATGGTTTGAGAAAGAATTAAAAAAAGGCATAAATTAAAAAATAGATAAGCTTGTCTATGAATCTATGACTGAATTTACCATTCTTATCCATTTAGCCAAGCTTTAATCTAATTACATAATGCACTTTCTAATACAGGCATGCCACGATCAAAAAAAAAAAGAAAGAAAGAAAAAAAGAAAAGAAACCCTAAGATAAACAAAAACAAGTAATGAAATAAAAATTGGAAAGGTAATTAAAAAAAGGTTTTATATTTACTATGTCAGCCAAACTACTGATATAAAAGACAAATTAATAAAAAAATAAATAATTATAATAACTTATATTAAATGCGTTTAAATTTATTAAAGATTTAACCAAATTTTTTATTAATTTTTTAGAATTTAGCAATAGTTTTAAGAAATTAAGGATTTTAGTCGTAACATATGTGTAACATAATATGTATCATGTAATATATGTGTACATATTATGTTACGCGTGTAACATATGTATATCATATTTATGTTACACGTGTAACATAATATATTTATGTTACACATATATTACGGTTAAATCCTTAATTTTATGAAATTATGATTAAATCTTTTAAATTTTATTTTTAAAATGACTGATTGCTTAACTGACTAAATTTATTATAATCATTTTGTTATATTATTTTTATTTCAATGACACGATATTACACCGAATAAAGACTCATAAAATAAAATTAAAAAATACCCATTGTTTTCTTCGATAGAATTCATTGCCTACCCTACGGCTATGAATGATACATCTCCACCGACCAATGCAGACTTTATTTACGTAACGTTATTCACCTATGTCGAAAATAAAACAAATATAATTCCTAAACACTAAAAATTACATATTTTATTAATTAAAAGTTTTCAATTTAAAATCAGCAGCATAACGCTTAATTAATGATCATTAATGTAAATCATAACAAATATGGCTAGTTTTAATTGGGGATCAATGCAAAAAAAAAAAAAAAAAAGTTGTGTTATGCGTAACTTTTTATTTAGTCTATACTCTCATTATTCTATATCTAGTTACAGTCATTTTCACTCAACAAATAATTAGAATTTAAAATTAATGATTTAAATCCATTATCAAACTCTTCTAAGTAAAAAAAAAAAAAAAAATTCTTTGAAGTATACGAGCAATGAACCAATGCTTCAGATCAAAATCTTTTATATAATGTAATATTTATTTAGGCTAATTTAGTATTATTTGACAATTTTTTAGTCCATGTTTTAAGAAATGATCAACGTTTTCAAAAATTAAGTTATTAATCACTAATACAAAAGAAAACTAAGGGCATAGAGGTAAATGCACATCATCATGTAGTTAAAAAATAACTAATTTTTTAATTAATCAAAAATTTGGACATTTTCTTCCTCAAAACATCATTCAAAGTATGACTGTTTACTCAACTATCTTTATTTTATTATTTATTATTTACAAAACACAATTATTATTATTATATAATATTCTTTTGAAAAATTGTAGTGAATATTCAATTTCTAGCACTTAATATAAAAAATATCGATCCAAATTTTTAAAAAATATAACAAAATACTCAATTATTTAATTACTCAATAGGATTAATTTGTGTAATTGACTGGATGGTCAAAATCACGTGTAAATAATTAATGAATTAACTAATTACTTAGTTACTTTAAAATTTGAGATTTTTAAGGATTTAGCCAAAATTTTGGTTAATTTTTTAAGGATTAGCCATAGTTTCACAAAATTAAGAAATTAACTATTTTTATAGTGCAACAAAAATTGTTACACGTGTAACAAAATTTGTTATACAATAAAAATGGTTAATTCCTTAATTTCATGAAACTATGACTAAATTCTTAAAATATAAGCCAAAAAATGAATAAAAGCCAAATCTTCCCTTAAAAATTTAAATATTTATTTTTATTATTACATAAATTTTAAATATTTTCCTACTCCACTTATTATTTTTAATTTAGGGTCAGTTAAAGATTTAGCCATTTTGCAATATATGTTTTAAAGATATAGTCTACGTTTTGAAATATTAGCAAAATAGCCATCAGGTCAACATCTAAAAATCTATGACTAAAGAAATAAAATTTGTGACTAAATAAATAAAATACACAGTCATAAAATTTGTGACTATAATCACAAAATTTCAGAAAATTTGAAATAAACACAATAAAAAATTTAAACATCTATTAACAAAATAACCAACTCACAAATAAATGATTGCCTATACAACCAATTTCATAAAACTTATTACTAAATGAAAAATATCTTATAAATTACAAAAAAAATATGCAGCCAAAGATCTCACAAATTTTATGACTAGAGACACAAAATTTTAGGCAATATTGTCTGCAACAAACAATAAAAACAGAATTCAAAAAACTAATGACTGCAGTCTCAAAAATCTAGACGCAAATGTATGGCTATTTGGTAATAAAAATAAATATAAGTTAATTGTTAAAAATATATATAAAAATATGGTTATTTATTTAAAAAACCGTTTAATTTATCCGATAAATATTCGCCACTAGGTCATTTTCTTTTTTAAAAAATGACCGCATATTATGTTTTAAAATATATTTATAAAAGAGAAATTATAGTGAATACCCAATTTTTAAAACTTAATGTAAGTTATTACCCAATCTTTTGAAAAATATAATCAATTACCCAAAAGATACAATTACTTACATAGTGGCAAGTGGTGGTAATTCACTTTGTTACCAAAAGCATGTGCAAGTAATTCACAAATTGACTAGAAACTCAATTACTTCAAAAGTTTGGGTATTTATTTTTATTGTTATATAAATTCTGGGTATTTGCCTACTTCACCCTTTATAAATTCCGGAGGGCAACTAGTAATAATTTAATAATAGACAAGAAAAAAAATAGAAAAATAGAAAAAAACTGACTTGGGATTGGGGTAACTGGGTAAGGGTAGCCGCCAAGCCCAAAACTTTAGACAAACCCATTCCTTGTTCACTTTCCCTTTTAAAAACCCAAAATAAAATTAAATAAATAAAAAAATCATCCATATAAAATAAAATAAAATAAAATAAAAAAAGCAAAAACGGCCGCCTCTTGAAAATAAAAAAACAAGTAGCGGACGATACCACATTCATATCTCATCTCATCAAAACGAACACCGCCATTTGTATTCACTCAACGAAAGAGGCGGTTCCGTTAGTTTTCAATTACCGATCTTTTCTCTCTTTCCCTTTCTCTCTCTCCCTTTCTCTCCAAGCAAACACACATATTGTGCTATATATACATAATACACTATTTTATATATATAAACACCAATTTATCTTATTCATTCTTATTATATACACAAAAACACAAACACAAACACATTATTATTCATCAAAATCCAATTTCTTCTTCTTGTTTAGTCTATAAGAGATTTTTCTCACACAACGAAAAACCCAGAAACCAAAATGTCCCTGTTTTAGAAGCTCTTATACATATAGCAATAATATCCACACAAAAAAAAAAATGTATATTTGGGTTTGTCTCTGAAATACACTTATACATATACACACACACAGATTTATATTTTCGTTATACTTTTCTTCTCCTTCTTCTTTGTGGTTAGCTATGATTACATTTGGTTTCGAATTCTCTGTATAATTTTACTCAGAGAACTCGAATTCTCGAAAACCCAGGTGTTTTTTTTTTACTATTTTTTTTTCTTTTTTGTGAACGAAAAACATGGAAAACAACGAGAACCAGAGCTCGAAACGGCGTCGTATTGGCTCGGCTTCTTCGGGCTCCGGCGACTCGGAAGCGAACGAACTCGTCGACTCTTCATCTTCATCGGAGACCTCGCTCCACCAGAACGACTCGTCGTCGGAGTTGTCGGAGATCTCCGACTGCGAGAGCGGAATCTCCGGTGAGAGACGAGTCTCCGGGGAGGAGTTCTCGTTCCCGGCCGGTAACCTAATCAGGCTCGACGACGGCAACAAGGTCCACGACCTGATCCGGCGGCGCTTCCTGGCGAGCCTGGGCCCGGCGGTGGGAGCCACGGCGGAGGTGGCGGGGATCCACCGCAACGGCCACGCCGGCGCCGTGCCTCGCGCGCGGTTGAGCGCGTTCCAGATCTTCGAGAGAGCCATGGCGGAGAAGTGCGGCGGCGACGCCAACGTCAAGTACGCCTGGTACAGGCCTTCGTCGGTGGACGAGATCGAGCAGATCGTCTGCCATGGCTTCGCCCAGCTCAGAGGCCGCGACAATGGCGGATTGTACGGACTCGGTCTTTACCTCGCCCCTGATGATTCTCCCGTTCATTGGTACGCAAAAACCCTAAACCCCAAAAATTAAAATTAAAATTAAAATTAAAATTAAAATGAATAAAATAGTTTTCGTTTCTTGCTCTTGAATCCTCTGGATTATCTCTTACGCGCAGTTCTTTTGGACTTCCAATTTGATTATATTTTAATATTGTTATTTTCAAAAAAATGGTCAAAGATTGGTTTGGTCAGAATTTCAATATAGCGTTGACAAGCTTCAAACTTTTTTTTTTTTTTTTTTAATTTTAATTTTTTTTTATATTTTGAATTTTTGTTTTGTTTGTTTATGTTTAGTTTGGAAGAAGGTTCGGGGTTCTCCGACGACAATGAAGGCAAAATACGACACCTTGTTCTGTGTCGTGTGATATTAGGGAAGTCTGAGCTTGTACGACGTGGTTCTGAGCAGCGCTGCCCGAGT
Source organism: Boehmeria nivea var. tenacissima (assembly GCA_018132145.1). Lineage (NCBI taxonomy): Eukaryota > Viridiplantae > Streptophyta > Magnoliopsida > Rosales > Urticaceae > Boehmeria > Boehmeria nivea. The sequence continues at coordinate 10,999,024 of CM030882.1, forward strand.
TCGGACAAGTTCGACTCGGGCGTTGATGATCTTTCGAGACCCAGAAAATACATCGTTTGGAGTACTCATATGAACACTTGTGTTTTGCCCGAATACGTTATCAGCTTCAGAGCTCCTTTCTTGAGAGGTAATCACTTGTTTATGATGTTTCGAAGTGATACGAAATGAGCTCATTGAACATCGATTTTGCTTCAGAATGTTAGCGAACGAACGCGTATGCGTAGAGCGAATGCTAGGCCGATTAGAAAGTGGTTTTTCTATTGAAAGTAGTTGTAGATAGCTCTGAATGGGATGATGATTTATTTATTTTTTTCCTTTGCTTCTCTTTGGTAGAGCTTGCGAGGATTCCAGAGTCGGTTAAGAGACCGAAGTCGCCTTGGATGCCATTCCCGATGCTGATTTCCGTGCTTTCCAAGTTCCTACCGACGCCTACTGTTGCCTTGATCTCCAAGTACCATACAGATCACAAAGTAAGTTTCTTTGCTTTTTATTGCTTTCGTTATTGTTTTAGGATTTGTGCTGGTTTCCGTGTGGTCTGACATTGTTGAGCTTGTTATCTTTTGTTTCCCTCCAGGAAAGGAAGATACCACGGAGTGAACTGATACAACGAGTGAGGCAACTAGCAGGGGACGAGTTGTTGAGCTATGTCATCAAAAGTTTCAGGGCCAAGGTAATAACGTAGACCAATTTGACATTCATAAGCAGAGTGTTTTTTTTTTTTTTTTTAGATTATACAAATTTATCTTTCAAGATCATAACCAGTTGTGTCATGTCAAACCTTGCGGTGTTAGTCCTAGACGCGTATCTCATATACGATGCCTTAGGCTCTTACCTTCGAGGATACGAAAGGAAGTGAAAGTCGCACGATTGAATATTATACAACGATCAGATTTTCTTATGTTTGACCTTTTATAAATCTTGCAAGTCTATCTTGATAGTTTAGTACTTTAGGCCAGATTTCTCTTTTCCTTTGATGAAAAAATATAAGGACACGCTTTGTCATAGCTTTTAGGCTTCGTTGGCCAAACTGGAGGTACTTGGTCAGGAAGGTAGAGAGTTTTACTTTGTTATGAAGTCTATGTTAGTCTTTTCTTCTTGAGCAATAGAGGTTTGGGATTGTGGTGTATGACTAAGTATTAATGTAGGTGGAGCCGTGGAGGGCCAAAGTTTTTGGTCTAGTTGCTTATTTCTCTATCCTTCTTTATTCCAGAGGCTCTTTATACGTGCCTTTAGATATGCCTTTGGGCTGACTAGTATCCAATTACACGTGGGAAAGAGAAAAAAGGAGAAGAAAAAAAGATATTCTATGTGGGTCTTTAAAGTAGTTTTTTTTTTTTTTTTTTTTTCAGCAATGAACTCTTAAAGCTCCATTTTCTTTTGCACTTTAAAATACTATCATCTATGTACCTCATTGATGCTATAAAACTAGGATGATTGTTGAACTGATATTAAGCCTTATATTTTGCAGCAATTCAGAGGACAACAAATGGTGGCTAATAAAGCTCGTGGGCAAGTTGTGATTGAGCATGATCAGAGTAGAGGTGTTGTAGAATGAGAGCACATTAATAGGGCAATTTGACATATATTCTAACCAGAAGTGATGAGGGAATCCACTAGGAACCTTATTGGATGGCTCAAAAAGATTATGGCATCTCAAGTGATAGTAGTGGTAGTGTTGTTCACTTACCTAATAGAAGTTCCATTCTGTTCTTTTTTTTTTTTTGCACTTTCCACAACAGACGTGGGAATGATGTAATAAACAGTTGTTTGTTGATTGGTTCTCTCGACTTTGAGATAATATCCTCTCTGTTATATGCCTCTGATTCTTTTGACTTCATTGGATGGTTACGACGAGTTCATGGCTTGCCTCAACTCAATTGTTATTCTCTCTTTGCTTACTCTTTAACTTCTTTTTTTTTTTTTTTTTTCCTATTAAGCGTCCATGATATAATGTATCAAGAATAATACTTATCTCTAATTCCCTAATAATTAGCCTTGGCTTTTGCTGGCCTAATTGCTTTGAAAAAGAATGGAATAAATATGATATCAGACGAGAGAGGGGGAAGATAACGTTTAAAAGTCTAGCTGTTTTGTTATGATCGGTAATTTAACACAATGCAACAAAAATTTTGTTCATCATTCTTCAGGGAAATGGGGATATTTATGGTACGTGGTAGACACGTATGTGGTTGATCGGGCGCGGAAGGTCAGTGCTTACTAGGCCTAGCTAGGGCAAGCAAGGAGTGCTGCCCAGACTGGGGCATGCGCAGCCCTGCATGGCCGCTCCGCACCGAGCAGGCGGGCAATCATGCCATTTGCACCCGAGGTTTGACGTTGACTTACAAACTACAAGAGGTTCTTTGATCCATCAATTCTACCGCGGAATGGCCTATAATAAGCGATCTTAGGTCGGACTTACCTTTTTTGTGATGTAACTTTTCAAAAAAGTAAATCTGACTATTTACCCCTTGTTTGATGAGCCCTCTCACTCTATTTCATTCCATTTTATTTTATCCAACTTTCTTAAATCTTTATACAATTCATCTCATTTCATTCCATTTTTTTCAATCATTTTTTCAACTTTTCTAATCCCTATACAATATTTTTAAATCTCAACTATTTATACGACCTCGAAATTTGCAAAGTCAAACTATTTCATAACCATTCCAAACTATTCTTCAACTAATTTTTTTCATTCGAAGAAATAGGATGGAATGAGTAAAATGAGCTCCTCAAACAAAGGGTTAGAATCGTTCACCACCGTACGCCGTGCTTTATTGATAAAGCTTCCATTTTAAATATGACCTATCAAATTGTATAGGCATGCTCATTTAGTGTTATTTACTTGGCATGCATTTTATCAGTAATATATTTTTTCGAACCACGATTGATTTATCATTAGTATATCATTTTAATTAGCTCTCTACAGTACATAATGGTGTAGAAATTTAATCGACTCTTTCGGACATTTTTCTTAATCTTTTTTTTTTTTTTGGTTCTAAAAGTTTTGGTATTAGGTGGTTTTCTTCACACACTTATTTTCTCTCTTGAAACAACCTTTAGTTTTAAAATTTATTATTACTAAAATATCACGGTATACAATAACAAAGACAGACATGAAAAAATTAAATACACATTCAATTAAAAAAAAAAATCATTTTTCACACTCCTCATGACACCACTTTCTTTTTTGTTTCTAAAACAATTTCCTCTAAACCTTTCTTTAATAAAAAAAAAAATACAACAACCAACCGTAATGCACATACATTTCTTTTTACAGTAAAACACACAAGCATTTATTGAATAATGTGTAAACTAATTTTTTGTTTTTGAGGCATATTTTTAATGCTTTTATCTATTAACTTGCAATACATCTTGTTGTTGATTTGTTCGAGTTTTCATTATAGACTTTGAGTTACATATATAATTAATGAGTAGTTGAGTTAATATATATATATACATTTAAATAAAGCTTGTAAAAATAAATTAGTTGGTGGGTTTAAAAAAAGAAAAAAGAAAAAAAATGAAGCTATGGGTTGGGAAAAAAAAGAAAAAGAAAGAGAAACTAAAGCTTATAGAAACAAATTAAATAGTGAGTGAATTTACAAAATGAAAAATTAATAAACCTAGGGGGTGGATAGGGAAAATATTTCAAGAATCAAATAACATATTCTAATAAGATATAAAATTATTGATAATTTTGAAATTTGTAAGAGTGTGAGATAGATAATTTCAAAATTTTTAATTTAAATAAAAGTATGGAGAAAGGGTGTGTGATAAAACCACCTTTGGTACTTAGAGGGCATCGACAATGTGCATTGGGCAGGTAGGCAAATAGTGGGTTTAAAGCTAGGCCCATTTGTTTTAGTCAGCCGAAAAGAGTCCACCACCAATAATAGAGTCCTATCTGACACCAAGGATGTTGATCTCTCCTAGAAAAATTTTAAGGAAAATTGAGTGGTAGTTTATGCATAAAAATAATTTTATATCGTTAAATTGATATTTTTAGTAGGTTTGACCTGTTAAAAAAATTAATCTTACAGTTTAAAATTATTTTCTAACGTGCATATGTTAGAGCATATTCTATCACAGGATTACCCTAAACCCTAAACTAATGTAGGATCGAACTTAAATTAGGTGATTTTACGTGGGACACTTGATTTAGATCAAGTTATTTTTCATTTAATGCTTTGTTTAACTTATTTTTAGCGGGTGTAGGAATAATCTAAATAAGAGGGATATGGTAGGCGTATGCTGGGTTAATCTAAATTAGAAAAGATTTGGTAACCTTAACATAAAAATTGAATCAACAATGTGGACAAGAATTTTTAACTAGTGGTGCATAGAGGCCCCGTGACGCGTGTCAATATAATTGATTTTTCTTATTTACTTTAGCAACTTTTATTTATTTAATCACTCGCAAACCCTCTTTGTTTATTTTCTATTTAGTTAAATACCAGTGAGTGCAACTGTGTTTCTGTAGAATCAACTCTTACTCTTCGCTATATTAATTTTAGTGTAGAGAACCGAGATCTCTAAATTTAACGTATTTAACGACACTGTCTATAGCCTATGAAGGCACTTATGGTTTTCAAACATTAGGAAAATGATCTTTCATAGTTCCAAATATAAAGTAGTGAAGATTGTGGAAAACACCATAAACAACTTGTCTCCTTCCCTGGCCTCAATTGCCCAAGACAGAGTAGGACCAAACATAAGGGTGATACATTTTTTTAAAAATCTGTTACTTTTAATAATTTCCCAATTTAATGCACTATATATGGAAACATTTTGAAAAAAATCCAGTTCCAACTAATGATTTTCTTTGATATTGTAGGAAAATAAAATTTCATTTCATAATATGTTTTAAATCAAATTTTAACTCAAAAGTTTTTAACCTTTTCCATCAAAATCGATCGACAAAACTGAGTACTATTTTTTATTAAAAAAATTGTATCCTTATAAAAAATAATACAAAAATATAATTGAACAAAAAAGAATATGAATTCACAAATAATCATGTAAAATATAAATAATCTTGCTCCTTATAGATATGTTCTCATTAAGGGAAAAGGCGAGAAAATCTTATACAAAATAAACTAAAAGAAAGAAGAGAAAAATATGCTTTTCTATAATGTCGTCCATAGGATTTGAATTTCATTATATATATTAGAGATATTGTATATAATTAAGAAATATTAGAGAATATTATGTAATTAATAATAGCTGAATTTTATTAGAGTTAATTATAATATTTTATTATTAAATATCCTTAATTGTAGAGACTGAAATCGAGAAATTTACCCAATTTATGTATGAGATTTTTAAGGATTTAGCCAAACTTTAGACTAATTTTTTAAGGATTAGCCATAGTTTTAAAATTTTTAAAAATTAGCTATTTTTATTTTTTATTTTATGATGAAAATTTTTGTAATAATAAGTTGATTTGCTTTTTTAAGTTGAATGAGCCGAATTTTGGAGATTTTTTATTTGATTTGGGCGATTTTTTTTAAGTAATTATCATGAGTATTTATGTCCATTAAAATATTTAATGGCTATTTCCTTAATTTTAACATTCTAGACTAAATCCTTCAAACTTTACTTTTAAAATGATTAATTTCTTAGTTGGTCCTTTATGTATTTCACAGTTGTATATATATACGTCATATATTAATGTAAAAGATGAAAATTATACATTATTCCTAAACTTCTATATGGTATTAGAGTCCTAAGCTCTAACGAGCGAAAGTTATGGTACTAATCTTTCAACTCTCCAGCTACCATGCAAGTTCCTTTTCTTCCACCCACCAACCATTAAAACAAAATAAAAAAAAAATCACTTTCCATTTTTTCTTTTTTCCCCCCTTCAATACGTTCTTCATTTTTTTTCTTAAAAGGAAAAAAAATAGTTTCTTTTTCCAAAAAAAAAAAAAACCCCTAAAAAAAATTGGCGATGTATGCCTGAACCCAAAGCACCACCGTGCGCTTCTCTCCTTTTGGCACTATATATATTTATGGTTTTGATGATTATCATCTCACTCCTTTAGCACTGCCGTGCACCTCTCCCTCTTTGGCTCTTTTAAATTTCTTTTTTGTTGACAATTATATATCGTCCCAACCCTTTAGAATTGTAGTGCTCCTTTCTCTCTTCGGCATTTTTTTTTGTTAATTAATTTCTTTCTAACATTTGACATCCCAATTTCTAGCACCGTTGAAGCCTCTCCCACTTTGGCAATTTATATTTTTGTGCAATGTTTTTTACGATTAATGGCGCAACACTTTGCGCGTTGCGCCATTGAAGATTTCCATCCAATACTTTGAGCATTGCTTCACTGACTTTTATCGTCCGCATGCAACCGGTTTTCTTCCGTGCACCCCTTTGCGCCCTACAATGTATATTGCGCTATGTGTCCCAACGCCTCTATCGCTTACGCCTTTTGCCTCGTTTCGTCATGCTCTATGCAATCTCCACCTTTTCATGCCCGCACTATGGCGTCTCTTTTTTTTTTTTTTTTTTTCAGTGCAGATCGGATTCTCTATTTGGAGATCCATCTTGTGAGAGCATATTAAAGATAATGTTGTATATAATTAGGAAATATTAGAGAATATTATGTGATTAATAATAATTGACTTTTGTATTCAATTATTGGAGAATTTTAGTGTTGATTGTAATATTTAATTTTTAAATACGTTAATTGTTGATATTAAGATCGAGAAACTTACCTAATTTATATATTCCTCAATCATATATATATATACTGCATATATCAATATAAAAAATGAAGACGATACATTTCCAAAACTTCTATAATATCATAATATATATATATATATATATATATATATATATATATATGTATTCGATAAAGTTGGACCCTTTTACTCCAAGACCACCAAGAATCCATAAATTGTACAAGACAACGTTATTATCACAAAATGACATGATTGTTTCCTTGTTCTTTCAATAGATACATATCTTCAATATACCATATCACACCCTCCTTATAATTCAAGGTATAATAAATACTTTATGGTAACATGATATCCCATTTTAACCATGTGATCACATAATTTTTAAGTAGTGACTATCACACCACAAGTCTGTTGTGACAATCAGATATCTTTAGCTTTGGATGTGTCGTATTAGAAAAGTGTATGAATAATTAACATTGTGCTCAAAAGTCCTAAATTTTGGTGCAAAATTAACTTAAATATGGTAGAGTTTGATGAATCATCTTATTCTGATCTGCTACATATAGATGTTCCTTTACTTGCTCTCAAAGGATAAGTGTTATATATGGTTGCAATAGAGTTAACCAAACAAGAAAGATAGGAATGATTCGTAATAAGTAACAAAAAAAATTCCCTCCAAACGTGCTTTACATTACTTGTAATTGTGTCTTTCATTAGTATTTGTCAATGATATAATTCTAGTGAGCAAGAAAATGCACCAAATGATGAAAGTTCAATTCCTAGACGTGCTCAATGTGACATAATAACCAAAACACGTTTTGCCAATCTAAGGAAAGTGGTCATTATAATTTTGCCATTTGTTTATATATCTAGCAAAAAAGTTTTCTTTCACAAAATAAGTTTGGTTGGCAAAAAGGTAAATAGACTTTGCTTAGCAGATATCCTACAATACATGTTTTATAGTTTTTGTTAATAATGAATTCTTGCATGTGAATAGTGTTTTTAGTGTTGGCAGATATAACTTGTTTAAACTAGAAAAATATTTGGTTTCTTATCTGAATTAAGATTTATTAAATCAAACTTTAAATGCATCACATTTTTTATTAAGAATTATATCACATTGGTGATTTGGTAATACAATTAGTTTGATCTAATTAGTATAAAACTTCAATATTCTCACATCCAACATTAAAAGATCTTACGTTTGAATTCCTCATTCCTATTTTAATTTCTTAAAAAAAAAAACTTGTTTAAAATACTAATTAAAAGCTCTCTGGAAAGATTTTGATTAAAAATAACTTCTATGATTAGTTTGGTTGTATATTCATTGAAGACGCCTAAAAAAGAAAAAGGTTGCCCAAACATGTGATTCCATATAATTAGCATTACCGTAACTCTAAAATAGAGCAATTTTTGCTCTATTTTGGAGCAAATTCTTCAATAAATTTATCAATCATCTCCACCCTATTACTCTAAATCTTACTTTATAAGGAATATTCTCTTCTCATATTCTTTTTTTCTTATTATAATAATCAATTTATATTTTTAAAAAACTATTTTCATAATAAAATTAAAATAAATGATAATAAAAATAATTAACATTGTTATTACAAGTTGCTAACGAAGCTAATTAGATATAATAATGATATTAAATTATTAAAAACTAGTCAAAATTTATGTTCAAAATAAATATATTTATTTACAATATAAATTAGCACTCAAATATATTATAATTAAATTATACGACAACATTTAACTACATATTAAAATAAAACACCCATATATTAAAATATAATTTTCTTACATATATCATGAAAAAAAAAGAATAAAAAAGTACATAATCGACAGCTCTATCCACTATTGCTTTCCACCAAATTGGTGCAACACTATTCATCAACTCCAAATTGGAGCAAAGAGATGGCATTGGGGTGGAGCTCAAAGTTGCTCTAAATTAGCACAAAAGGGTTGGAATAGCGCACGGGTGGAGATGCCCTTAAGAGATTCATGGGAAAAAAGTTTTGGTAATTATTAATTAGTCTTGTTAATCCAATTAAGTCAAGTTACACCCGTCTTACATGGATAACAGCCTGTCTGGTAATTAATCCTAGATGGTAGGTAACATCAAACGAAACTTCAAAAGTCCATTAAATTAATTTCACTCATTAAATCATGCTTTTATTGCAAATTAGCGTTTTACTTTACAAAAATATTGTCTTTTCTTTACTAATAAAAAGTAGTCATATTCAAGGTGATGTACATTACAAAAAGAGAAATTATAGTGAATACCCAATTTTCAAAACTTAATGTAAGTTATTACCCAATCTTTTGAAAAATATAACCAATTACCCAAAAGATGCAATTACTTACACAATGGTAAGTGGTGGTAATTCACTTTGTTACCAAAAACATGTGCAAGTAATTCACAATTTGACTAGAAACTCAATTACTTCAAAAGTTTGGGTATTTATTTTTATTGTTATATAAATTCTGGGTATTTGCCTACTTTACCCTTACAAAAATCAAAGGTTTTCCTATCAACATCACTTAGTCACATTACACCCATTGTTTTATAGCTTTTATTGTTTATCATAATTGAGGAAAACTAAATCTACAAGCCCCTTCATTTTTATTTTTCTAGAAGTACCAGTATTTATTTAATTATAAAATTTTTGGCAGATACTTCCAGAAGTAACCCATTTTTTCTTGGGAGATTATTATATTTATACCAAAATTAGTAGATATTTACAAATCTATTCTAAGAATTAGGATTTTTACAAATCTATATTTTGAAGTTTAAAATTACTAATAAGGGCATGAAAAAATGGGTATCCGTTTTTAGAATATGGGCTTAATATGAGATTTGACCCGGTTAGCATAAAACAAAAATCATTTAATGAGAAGTTGAGAACGGATTAAAAAAAAAAAAAGGCCTCACTTTTTTCATTTGAATTCCACATATTGTCTTTTATGTGTTTGCTTGTTCATAGCATTGCTCAAATCTACCGAATTGGTATTATTTCTCTGAGCTATAATTATTGTATTATATTTAGAGAATAAAATACTTCATCTAGAATTAGAAAAACAAATAGTATAAGATAATATGTTATATTAATGAGGAAATATAATATTTCTGATTGTTCTTCTATGCATCTTTCTTATTTGATTTTCTGAGAATTATTATATTCCTCTGAAAATAATTTTGTTCATTAGGTTGACTATGGGAAATTAGGGGTAATAATCTATTTATAAGGAAAACTATTTTTTTTTTATGTTGGTTGATTCTATAATATATAAAGAAATAAATTATTTCTGTGGAAAAAAATTATTTCTTACAGAATTTTATCTTTTAAATGACAATATATTATTTCTGAGCCGTATTTTGGGTTATTTGTTTATTTGAGAATTAAGCATTATTTTTAGAATAATCTGATTCTTCGTGGCAGATCGACTTAAGGAAAATTATGAGTGATATTTATCGATCTATTAGTATGAAGTTTATTTGTTTCATTATCAATTTAAACCCAAAACCTTTAAAAAGCCCTTACAAAATCAAATAAGGAAATGCTTTTTTGTCTTTGTCTAAATAGAGAGAAATTGACTATGCAAACTGGATATTCAATTCAAGGGCAAGATTGTAATAAAAAAAATTTGAGGATTTAATTAAGGAAAGTTTGAATATTAATGATAATATCTAATTTCCTGAAATATTTTTGTAAATATTAGCCAAAAGAGCATAGATCTGTAATTTTTACTTTTTTGTTTTCCTCAACTTTAATTTGTTTATATTCTAGAAGTACAACTTGGAGTAGCATATTAACAGCTGATACAATGTTTCTAGATGTATATATGAGATATAATAGATAAAGATACCCAACTTAATTAATACGCTAAAATTGATAGATCATTCTTCTGATAAAACAAAATGAGATTCCTATTTAATAACGATAAGTATCTCAAAACGTGTCCCAAATTTTTTATACTAATATATCATTTGTCAATATAATCAGTTATATATAATTATTTTAAAATAAAATTTTTAATCATATACTGATAAATCACTACATATTATGAGTGTTGGTATGAAAAATTTGAAATAAATTTTACGATCTCTAACAATATTTTGATTCCCACATTAAAATTAATAAAAAATCAAAGTAAATGCACATAAGGAGTGTATTACATTACACATATAAGATGTGTATTAATACTTAATTATATCATGCACATAAGGAGTGTATTACATTACACATATAAGATGTGTATTACATTTACACATATATTGCACTATACAAAGAATGTATTTAATCATAGCTCCAAGGTTTCACTAATCAATTTGCTTATAACTCACCCTCTTTTGTTCAATATAATTACGACACATGTAAGAGAAACTATGCTACACGTGTCAAGGACGGTATACAGAATCCGGATATATAATCCTTCTCCTCCACACAATTAGGTAGAACCACCGTCCTCACCGTATAGTAATATAATAGATGTAGCATGTCTTCTACTGAATACAAACTCAAACAAAACAAATTTGTCCTTGAATATCCCTTAACCCAGCTAGTTTCTAAATTTAATTAACGTAATTACGCACAAAGTTTTATGATATATATGTACATATATATATATATATATGAAATTATATGTATTAACATTTTTATAAGTGTTAAATATTATATTTTTTATATGAGATCTTTACCCTTATGTACCATATCAAATATTTGCCATATCAAATATAAATATGATATTAGCTTTTGTATTATGTAAAACTAATCATTATGTTTTATTTTCTTATTTAGGTTTCCTCTTTTTAATTTTGGAGATTTTTTGAAATTCAAAATGTAATTAGATCTCTCTTGCGCTTATACTCATTATACGTCCTATATTTCGAGATGGAAAATGAGTTTTTTGCAAAGAAGAAGGAAAGTGAGTTGGATACAGCAGTATTAATACGAGCATATTACATGCATCTTAAGAATTGGATTGGATACTTTAATACATACGAAAAATTTTAAAAATACTCCATCTACTTAAAGTGTTGTGTCAATGTGCCCCTTATATATACATCAGAACGTCTCAATCGACACTTTAAACATTGACAAAGTTTTAATTACTCCCCTAACTTCAAATATACTCTCTTGACTAAGAGGTATTGTGTCAATATTGCCCATGTACTTTAAAAATGTCTCAATTGAGACTCAAAAAAGAGCATGTAACATTTCAATAATCAGACCTTTTAGGTGTTAATTGAGACATTTCTGAAGTACATATGGCATATTGATACAATAACCTAAATAGAGGGGAACTAACTATTGAAGTACATATGGCATATTTGAAGTATATGGGGTAACTAAATTTTTTTTAATATATAAAGTGTCAGTCGAGACGTTTTGAAGTATATATAAAGAGCACATTGACACAATACTCTAAGTAAAGGGGATATTTTCAAAAATTTTTCCATATATATATATATATATATATATTGAATTATGAATAAATGTGTATTATGTAGCTGTAATTAGACCATATGTGTTAATAGCCCGAGTATAAAGTAAAGAATTTAAATGCGACCTTATTGCTCAATTTATACAGTAAAGTTTTTATCAAAACCATGATCATATTGCACTATCTTAAATATTTACATATACATAATATACCCTAAAATATATAAAAATGAGTATATGAGTTATATATACAATCTTGATATGAATATATAGTATTTCTCTGTATATGAGTGTATATATATATAAATGAATATATATATATATATATATCCTAAAATATCTATCTTAAGTTACATCTTAACCAAGTTTCCTCATGAGTGATCGACGAAGAGATAAGTTATGTACAAATACAATCTCTTTTTATTTTTCAGGATGAAACTATCAATGTAATTATCACACTCATGTTTATAAAGTTTAATGATCTCACTTTTTTATTATAATAGAATTTGTATTTGCATGGGAACATATAGGTCATGTATGTATTGTACATAATTAGCCATATACTGTATTCGCATGGTAATTAATTAAAGGGCAGATTATTTGATGGCAAGTACAAACGAACAAAAACCAACTCCCAAAAAAAAAAAAAATCAATCGAACAAATTATTTATAATATATATAGTTCATTTTAGCATGTAATTCACGGTACACTTATCAGAGAAATTCAAGGCCCATATTCATCCAGCGATATGATCTGCTCATCTGTAGAAATTAAAAACTAGAGGAATCTATAATAGAAATAAAAATCCTGAAAAAGCAAGAAACACGTGTGAATTTTCCCTTTTAAACCCCCCCAAAAAAAAAAAAAAAGAAAAGAAAGAAAAACCAAATACATGTGAACATATATGACTTTTACGTATTTTGGAAGCAACAAGCCTCAACTACTTAATAAATTGTGATCAATATATATTTCTCCTGCCGTTTTCTCTCTTTCTCGCCCACATAAACCAAACTATATTTTTTCCCCAATCAATGCAATGTCAAAACCATAATATCTAATATAAGCACATGAAAATACATATTAAAGTTTGGACTGTTCAAACCAAACTCAATATATTGCTCTATTACCTTAAAACAAAGCATATTAATTGATGTGGGTCTATTTGACATTTAACTATTTTTTAGTACATTTATTGAGAAAATGATCAATATTTTTAAAAATTAAGAAATTAGTTGTTAATTTCTTACAAAATTAAGAACATAAAAAGAACATCAGACTATACGACTATAATATAATTATAATTGAGAAAATAACTATTTTTTAATTAATAAAAATATTAACTATTTATTTAAAACAACATATAAAATTTAATTATCTACTCAATAATCTATATTGTCTTGGGGGCTATTAATATTTAAATAATAAAAGTAATTGAACGAACATTTGACGATTCAAACCAAATTATATTTTTCTCCACTAATATATACAATGTCAAGATCGTATATTAATATCCACAAATACAAAACAATTCAAAATGATGTCAGATATTTTTTCTAAATAATAATGATCAACGTATAAACTATTATCAACACGCTAAAGCGCATTCCATTTCAAAAATGTCCCCCCTTTTTTTTTATATAACATCCACCCAATAACTTTGCCTTTCAATTTTCCATAATAAGGACCACAAAAAAGAAACCCAGATAAATAAAAATAAAAAACACCCACTCTATATCATCATCCACTATAAACAATATATATAAAGCCCCACACTTTTGGTCATTTCCACCTAACTTTCTCTCTCTTCAAAAATCCCAAATTAAAATAAACAAATAAATAGCCACTTTTTTTTTATTTTATCAAAATCAAACACATAGATATCACCCAGAGGCCAGAGCCGCACAGATATATATATAAATACAAACTCACTCACAAACACTCACATTATATCACAATTGTCTCTCTTAGGCCAATTTCCGAAATTTTCCATTTATGCCCCAAAACGAAAAAATGTTGCAAGCAGGTCCTCTTCTCTCTCTCTCCCCCAGCTTCAACAGCTACTCTTCCTCCGCCGGCAACCTCGCCGAGATCGCCGCGCGCGTCGTCAGCGAGCTCCGCCGCGAGAGCCAAAACGCCGCCGTTTTCCTCTACGACGACGACGACGAAGACCAGCCCTGGCCTCTCCACGGCAACCAATATCATAATCACGACCTGTATCGCAGCGAGAGATCAGAGCCGTCCGTTGACGACGAGGATGATGATGATCGCGAGTTCGAGTTCGCCTTCGTCGGCAGAGAATCGGCGTCTTCACCCATCTCCGCCGACGAGATCTTCCTTAACGGTCAAATCAGGCCGGTCTATCCCCTCTTCGGCAAGAGCTTGCTTAGAGCTGAAGAAACCAAAGAGAAGCCCCGAAACGACGACGTTGATCATGTCGTCAAGGTGGACAGCGAGAGAAATGACGAGACTGCCCTTCCTCCTCCTCCGGCGGCGGCGGCGCCGCGGCGGAGGCAGCCGCTGAGGAAGCTCATGGTGGAGGAGGAGCGAGAGGCGGCGGCGGCGGCGGCGGGGGCGTCGTGCTCGTCTTCGGAGGCCGACGAGCTCGACGGGTTGAAAGACGGGACGTACTGCGTGTGGCGGCCAGGGAATAACGGCGGAGGCCGAGGCGGCGGCGAGAGGAAGAAGAGCAAGTCGACGGGGACGGTGTCGAGGCGGTGGAAGTTCCGGGGGCTGCTCCTCAGCCGGAGCAACAGCGACGACGGCAAGGCGGCGGCCGGAGATGGTAATGACAAGGACGGCGCTCCGGCTGCCGCCGCTGAGTTTTTGGTTGCGGCGGCGCGGAGGCCTTGCGGCGATAGTAAGAGGGTTTCGAAAGGCGACAAGGCCGCAGGGAAAGGGACGGGGGCGGCGGTTGCCGAGGAGGAGGAGAAGAAGAGGTCGTTTGTGCCGTACAAGCAAGAGCTTGTAGGGTTTCTAGCTAATGTCAATGGCCTTAGCAGGAATTTGCATCCATTTTGAATTTGGAACAAAAAAAAGAGGAAAAAAATGGAAAGAAAAGAAGATATAGGTTAGCTTTTGTAATTATTATGTTTTTGTAAATTAGTTTAAAAAAAAAAAAGGAAATGTTTTAGTTATTTTGTATGCGGAATTTCACCATATAGGAAGTAGTACTAGTGAATATTTATGAACCGTCTAGTCTTTTTTTTTTTTTAATATATTTATTTATCGGACTATTTTGAATTTACGTGCTGTTGATATCATGATATGAAATGAAATTCAGAAACGTATCATACATATCAGTGTTGTTCGTACTTTTGTATTCTTTTTAGGGTTTATTGTTAAGATATAGTTGATTAGTTTCTTCGTTCTATTGTAAATATACGCGTGTAATTTTTCTTTGGGGTTTAATCAATGTTGGATTTTTTTTTTAATTTTTTCTTTTTCTTTTTCTGGGGCCATTAGGTTGTTGAAACTTTAGCTAGTGTTTTGTAATTTAATTTGGCAAATTAGAGGAATATTGGCATATGTGAATGGGAAACATTGGTACGCATGTGCTCTTTTTTCTTCTCTTCTTCTTTTTTTTTTTTTTAATAATTTTTTTAGTGGGAAATCGTGTGGGTCTCACACGGCGATAGACTTGTAACATACATTTTTAGGTCTTTGGTAAAGGAAATCCATCTTCTAGCCTTCTAGACAAACAATTTTTAGATTGTTCGTGAGTACTTTTCCAAGAAAATTCCTTCTTTTTTTTTTGTTATGTGTATGATTATGACTGGAAAGTTAAGCAATTTTGATAAGGATATGACTATAAAAATTAATATTAAGAATTATATTTATAGAAATCATAGTAGGGACATCTGATCAGTTGGAGAATATTTCCTCTTTTGTATCCATATAGAATAAAATATAGATTAATTTATGGGTTGGTTTGGATAATAGGGAAAAAAGAAAGAGTAATTAGCTTAGAGTACGACCTAAACGCAAATGTCAATATTAATATAATTTTAGCACTTAAAAAAATAAAAATACTATATTATGTGATATATTCTAATGCATAAATACTATTTTAAATGCTATTTTGTTATTTTATTATTGATTAGTTGTAAAATTCAGTAAAAGTAGTTAATGTTGATCAATAATAAATAAGACTACAAATAGTTATAATAATTTCTTGGTAAGAGAATTTTTTTAATACAATATTATTTTTTAATTGAATGCTCAAATATTAATCAATCCATGTTCAAGTTCAAATGTCAATTTACTATACTTGGTCATTTGCCAAATTTAATGTCAACTTTTGCATTCTGTTGTAGAATGCGTTTTTATGTTAAAATGTCAAATTTTAGCATTATCACACAAATTTAACGCAATCTATATGCATATTTTTTTTTATGATTCTATTAAAGATATATTATATATATTGAAAAGATATTTCTTACCTGCTTTATATATAATGGACACAGACGTACGCAATACATATAGCCATACCCTACCTATAATATAATTTTGCAAAATAGCTGCTCAAATTAAACTAGTTTCTAATTTATTATTTGTTTATAATAGTATGCTGGTATTTTGGACCCATAAAAGACCATAACTTAAACTTTCCTATGGATGTTTTGAATTCAATTTACAAGAATTCGGCGGAGTAGTTTAGGGTCGGTGTACATATAATTTTATAATAGTATTTTAAATTTATACACACCTAATGGGTGATGAATGTCTAGCAAAAAAAAAGGGAAAATTGGAAATCAAATTAAGGTGTTCGGGATTGGAATATTATTGTTTTAATTTCCAACTTTACATAATTAATTAAGTCGCGCCTTTCAAAAATGATTATTAATCCTTTCCAAGAAAAAAGTTAATAAAGTTGCAAAGTCAGCATCCATTTGAAAGAGTAAAATCAAGATCAATAGGTATTCTTTTTTTTTCTTTTGATAATTATTTAACTTGTATGTGGTTATCGTATACATGAGTCATGGCACAAGCAATTTAAGTTGTCAAAAAGTGAGGTGCAAGAAATCAAATTTTCATACATCTTTTTTCTCTTAGTTATTAGTTTATTTAATCTGGAATTAATTGCTTCCGTTAATTTAACAATTACCCCTCCTTTTTCCAACAAAAAGAAAAAGAAAAACAACTAACCCTACTTTTTCCAAACATACGACATGGCTACTTTAATTTCCTGTGAATTAACGCCGGATATAAGGGAAAATATATCAAGTCCTTGCAGATACAGCTTATGATATATACATATATGTTCAATGACATAAGTACTTAAAAAAAAAAACAGAATAATGTGGTTATTTGCTAAAAATTGAAAATGAATAATAATGTACACGAGTTTTTCCGTCTATATATTAATTTTTAGATTTATTTATTTATTTATTTTTGTTAAAGTATGTGTGTAGGTGTGATAAATCTATCATTTTCATTACAAGAAGATGAACATAGTGTGGTTCAAAATTGCAAATATTTGAGTGGCACAAAGTATTGGCAACTTGTAGTTTCTTTCTTTTTTTTTTTTCAACCTCTTACTTAGTAACTTATAGACAAATAAAAAAGGACAGAAATGCTAAATCTTGAGATCAAAAGTATAATAATGATGGTATGATTTTGAAGTGAACGAAACAAACTTAACTTTGTGGTCACGGAATACATAGTCACATGCTAATTCTAATGACAAATAAGTGAATAACTGCAATATCTAAAAGTCTTCACGTTGGATATATTATCCAATATATAGTTTCTTAACAAGTAAAAGACTTAACCGAAATTTAATTTGTTATTATAACAACCTAGAAAAAAAATAAAAATAAAATATCATTCTGTCTATCTAGCTAACTTGAAATTTATCTCTACCCTTCGCCAATTCTTTGGTAATTAATTACTTAATTTGGGACCCTAAAAGTTAAAACAACTGGAGTTTTCGGTAAATTGTGGAGTCCTTTTTCTTTTGAGTTTTTGACTAATTAGCTCTTTTCTCTTAATTTTGACAAAAAAAATTATTGAGTTGTGTCTTGTTAGCGAAATAGGTTTTTCTATCAAAATTAATCTGTATGTTTATCTACTCCGTGCATCTCGTGTAAGTCTATCCGTATAATTCATGTTCAACTTGGAACAGAACATATGGATTATTTTCTGCTTAAGTTTAAAAAACTCAGACCGATTATGTTACAATAACAAAAGTACATAGATTAATATTTTGTCAAAATTATAATAAGAGACTAATTTGTCATAACTTTTCTTTTTAAAGGACTTCGGTGCCAAAACTTGAACAAAAATAAAAGTCTATTGGAAAGAAGATAGGGTGACTCAAAAACAATATTTGATATACAAAACAATATTTGATATATATACTGTCACCTTTGAAATTTGATCTAATTTTTCTTACTTGTTGTAGGACTTTATCACCCGAGCTAACTTTTTCATCAATATAACTTTCGTTGGAAAATTTTGAAAAATGCTATTTTTGGACAATTTCTTTTGAAACATGTAAATTTTAAAATATATTTGTTGTCTATGTTACTTTTTGATAATGAATTTGACCGAAATTTTTTTTTAGATGAACAAAAAGACAAGATAGGAGAAAGGAGCAACATAGTAATTTAATAATAAAAAAGTGACATGACATGTAATAGTGATATAAGTTGCATGCAAACTTGAATGTCAAATGTGGCGTGAGATTAAATTTGCTCACTTCTTTTTTATTTAATATATATTATGCTTTTTAAACAAAATAAGCATATATAAAAAATCTCTTAGATTGATGCATACATTATACGGTGAGACTGAATATCATTGAATTTGGATATATAAGTTAAAAATCTTCTGTTGACCGTGATTGATGTTTTTGGGTGTATGTGATCTTCTTTCCATATTCCAATCCCATTGCAAAAGCTTCTATCAAAACTTAGAAATATGTGTTAAATCAAGAAGATTATGCTTTATCTCTACCGTGCGAAGTGGGAAAATGAGAAAAACTATAATGGCGTGGCACGCCAAGGAATTTAATAATTAATTAATTAATTAGATTTATATAATGGGAACTTCTCTATTGTGTCTTTTATTTTTTATTTTTTAAAACTAATTATGAATCGTAAGATTTAATTTTTTAAGATGTATTCCCATTAAATAATAAATTTGACTATACAAAATTGTTTTCCATAAAAAAAATAAATAACAAACGGGCGAGTCCCTTATTTAATGGGAACTTCTAAAGGAATTTTGAGAAAGAGACGTGAGTTTGATCCTTTTACTGTAGAGAGTACATTATGGAAATATAATATTGTTTTGTACCACATTCTTGTGCTACTATTTTAAAATATACATCATTTTATTTTAAAATATACATCATTCATTAATGCGCTATATGTTTACTCCCGATTTATTAAAATTTTACCAATTTACACCTCCCGTTGAAGTCTATTTAGTTTCTGTCTAAATTGCTAATGTAGTCTAGAGAGAGAAACTTTTTCATACTTATTAAATCCTCTAATGTGCAAAAATTAAAATATGGTGCCAAAACATTTTGTTTTCCCCCTATTGCTTCTATTTATTAGTGTTAGGGCATTCTCTTAATTTACTAAGAATGAACGAAAGTGTGTTGCAAGCTCACACAAGGGTAGAAATTTTGAGTAACAAAGTAGCTATAGCCCCGACATTTGTGTGAATGTGGTAATGAGAAAGTGCATCAACGAATGAGGTGCATTTAAAACAAATAGCACAAAAATGCAGTGTGAAACAACAATTTTACCTATTAAAAAACTAATTTTGTCAATGATTATATGTGTGTATATATGTTATAAATATATTAAAGCTATCACACAATATAATATATATACTTCGTATTCTTTTCTTCTTTTTTTTTTGTAAGTTTGAAAATTGATTACAAGTGATAAAAATTAATTATGCTCACTTAATAAAATACGTATATGTATAATATTTAGAACCTATTTGCCTATTTTTTTAGTCCATGTCTCAAGAACACGGCTAATATTTCCAAAAATTAAGAATGAGGGAATTACAAAATAAAGTCATTTTAAGTACCACTTAATAATCTATGCCCCCAAGTGATGTACTCTCTTTATTTTTACTCTATGTTGTAGTGTAAAATTAATTGGGAGTATAAATTAAAATTGCAACACAAAAAGAATATAAATTATTAATGTGCCAAAACAGGAGCATTCATAAAAAATCCCCTATTAGGAATTTTGCCATTAATCCATAAAGAATTAAAGATATAAAGGTAAAACTTCAATATCATATAGCTAAAATAATTACTATTTCTTTAATTAATAGAAACGATGGCTTTTTTTTAAGAGTTTTTTAGGCATTTAACTAAACTTTTGGATAATTTTTTAGGATTTAGCCCTAAGATGTCGAAATTAAGGATTTAGCCATAATATGTAACATTTTATGTTACATGTAACATATATACGTGTAAAAATATTACATGTATATGTAATGTTACATGTGTTACATTTTATACTACATGTAACATTACATTTAATTTTAATACTTTTTACACTTATATATGTTACATATAACATAAAATATTACATATTATGGCTAAATCCTTAATTTCGTGAAACTATGGCTAAATTCTTCTAACTTTACCTTTAAAATGACTAATTGCTTAATTTGCCCATTTTTTTATAACATCATTAAAAAAGTGACTATTTACTCAATAAATTTATGTTTAGTTTATTATGTTATTTATCTTTAAGATACTTATAAAGTCTCATATCCATTGTCCACAGAGCTAGAATACGTACGTACGGTGTATGTTTAAGCTAAATAGTTTAGTACCTTCAACTAACACTTGACCTAAACGTTTTAATTACACATATCATGTGTTCAATGATGCCTTAATTATGCTGATCACTTAAAGAATTTGGAATCTTTGATAAATAACTAGAAGCCGACTAAACATTCTCTATCAAACTTCTTTCTCAAACTTTATCCTAACGATGCCAAAAGTGATAAAGAGGAGACGGAGAAAGATAATTGAGAAATGATTGAAGTGAGCTTTGTGTACTAAATTATATATTTTGCTTCTTCTACAATCTGCCCTCTCTCTCTTTCTCCCTCTCACACACACATCAAAAAAAAAGCAACAAAGTGAAAGAGAAGCATATAGGTTAGGGTTTGGGTTTCTGGGCAGTTTCTGTGGATAGTGGGGTATTATATATCAACTTCAATTCTCTCTTTTTTACTGCTTTTGGTGCAAACTATGCCATGTCAAAGGCTGTAAAATCATTTTGTACTCATCTTTAGGGTACCCCATATTTCTTGGGTACACAACTAAATCTCCTTAAGGCTATAAATAACATAGTTGTACCTTGTCACAAATAATATTAAATTATAAAGGAGACATCTTACGATGTATAGTTAAAAAAAAAAATAATCTTATAGGTAGAGACATATTATAAGCCCAACACGACGTTGATTAATTTTTGCCTGTTTTCTTTTCTTTTTTTGGTTATTGTTTTCTCTCTCGTTTTCTGACAAAATACGTTGTATATCATCTTAAATTTATGTGAAAAATTTATTAGAAAATTCAAACTTTTATAAGTTTAAAATTTTTCTGAATTGTCATGATTAATTAATCGCGAAAAGTACATGAATAAGAAAAGATTGAAATTTTAATACTCTTTATATATCTAATAAATAATGCCCTATACAAATAAAATAAAAAAGGGCTAATTACGTTATTACTATAAATTAAAAAATCAAGCGTTTGGTGCTTAATCTTTGTTATATGTATATCTGTATAGTTTATAAGTTAAAGTTGAAGTTGATATTTCAACAATGATGATTAGCCATATGTTTTTCAATTGTACTTGGTCAAGATATCATGATTGAAATATGTACCACGGACTGAAAGAATTCTTCCAACTTTATTCGGGAAATTAATCATAAAAAAGGAGATCCTAAAACGAGTCCTAATTCTCATATCAATGACCTTCCTCCGCAAGATATGGTGGTAATCATTAAAAACATCATTAATATCCAAAATATTATACATTAATAAAAATAATAATATCCTCAACACTACCTACTCCTTTTGGTTTCAGTTCAATGTAATTCTATCAGCCAACTAACAAAGTTTAGTTTGCTTAATTATCAAATAAAAAGGTCAAAAAAGTATTTCTCAGCCATAATGCATGAAATTAGTACTTAATCAGATATTAAGGTTTTTAGTTTACTTAATTATCAAACACACCAATTTTCTCCAAAATGCATCTACATTGTATAATTGAACTATTGAAGGGCAATTTCTAGTAATAAAATCAGAGATATCAATTTTTATTTTACATTTTATTTTTTCGAGGCTAACCAATATTCCTATAATTTCTATAGTATTTGGTCGTACATAAACATACAAAATTAACATTAACATATGACTGACAAAAATAAGGTATTTACGTATATTTTAACTATATATATATATATATATATACATGTATACTCAAACCCTATTTGTGATATGGAGTTGCATGATTTTAGGTATATGCCTTTGTGTGTATGATTAGATTTGTTGTAATATATATGCTAGCTAAAGTGGGTATCAATATCCAAAATGAATATAGCTGGCCATGTTCACTACAAAGAATAGTAGCCCCACTCTCTCTCTCTCTCTCCAATAGAAGAAACATTGGCAGACCAAATTCATATGCAAAAGATCAAATTATCATCCAAATTAGAGGTACCTATCTCAATCAGCAATCAGGCACTTAATATATAACAAGCACATGTAACACTCAAATGGTTTTACATACAATGGAAGAAACTAGGAAATACCTATATATATACATAGCCACTTTTTATAGGTGTCCAATAACAGAAGTTTGTGTGGAAAAAAATAATTAATGTGCCAATGTATGTATATATTATGAGCATCAGATGCTTTGCTAACAATATTGATGGGATAGTACATTTGTGAGGATAATCTTTGATTTTTCTGTTTGAGTACAATTCATATCCTATTTTCTCTAGGGATCCCACTAATATAACATCACACTCGTATACATATGATGTGTCAATCAATTGATGATGATAATTAATTGATAGTTGATAGTGCACTATTGATGTCTCACAAGTTTTTCTTCAAGAGATAATTGAGTTACTGAAAGACATTTAAATTAATCAGCAGCATATAACAAAATAGGATGTGATGTGCTTGTTGAAATTTGGACAACGAATTAGATAGAATTTAATTTTCCATGGGAAATATAATGTGATAAAAAAACTACTTGTTTTAAATAGATATGGAGGAGTTAGTTTATTTAGTCTGGCCCATAATATTTGACAACACAACAATATGCCAATAGCTAGCAGCTATATATCATCATCAACATCTCCTCAAAAAAAAAAAAAAAATCAAAAACAAAAAGACAAAAAAAAACAAAACAAAACAAAACTATATATCATCATCAATAAGGTCAATGATTAATAAAAATACTATCACACATATGTACACCTTGATGTTTAATTCGGCAAGTTTCATTTTCCCTTGGTTTTATTTTTTCACCTTGATGCGATCCACAATATCAATGCCATCCACTTGTACCGTGGGCTGTGTTTTTTTTTTTTTTTTTTTTTTGAGATAAAACCAGGTAAAGTGAGTAGGTCCTATTTATCTACTACTATATTCAGATTCTATTTGTATTGTACAACTCCAAAGATTAAAAGAATAAAAAAGACAACAGAATTTAAATATAAAACTGAAAATAAAAAAGAAGAATCAAAACTGAAAATAAAAAAGAAGAATCACAGGCCAAAAAAGATGCAACCCTGGCTTTTATGTATAAGGATGTTAGAAACTCTAAAATATTTTCACATAGTGGACCAAAAGACGTTTTGGGAAAGAGATGAGTCCAATAATTTTTTGCAATATATGATGGATCAGAAATGGGGACAATATATTAATAGAAAGAGGGCATTTGATCAATGATTAGTTTTGCTTCATTGCATAGAACCGTTTACTTTTTTAAGGGTAGGCCTTCTTATAAAAAATAAGACATTGCATTTCATTCATAAATTTTAATATGTATACAAGCAAAATCTTTTTATTCATGTATCACCAACTACCAAACAAAATACATGAACAGGCTTTTGGGATACAACACATATATTTATGGCTACATTGAATTTGAAACTCTTTTTTTGCCCTCAAATATAAGACTTGACTAATGACAAATATAAATATCTTCACAAGTCTCTTTAATGTTCAGTGTCATGGTGTCGGAGGTCTATATATACTAATGTCCAAAGTAACATTATAACATCATATGTACGTTCAATTTCACAAATCATAATGTTTATAGTTGAAACATAAATGCCAATTAATGCCTCTCTCTTAAAAGCTTAGTTCTTTCAGAAAACTAATATTGTTTTGTCTTTCAACTATTTGGTTTTGATGTCATTGTTTGGATAATATTGGTGGGTTTGGTTCAAACCTTTGGGCTTTATTGTTGTTTGTCTCAAGTGAGACTCAAATTGTTCCTTTTTTCTTTAAGTTCACTGCTTGGCTAGTAGATTAGACCAAGACTTGTTAAAGTCATTAAACCATGCCCAAGTGGGAGGACAAATCAAAGTCTAATGTGTACACATATTTTCTTTGGTCAACTTATGGTAGCCCAAGATGAAAGTTATATCAATTTAAAGGGGGAGAATTTTAAATTAAAGTCATTCTTCAGGCCATTTAATAATCTATACCCAAAGTAGTATATTTTATTTATTTCCTCTCTATATTTATAATATAAATTTTGAGATATAAATTAAAAATTCAACACACATGGGGTATAGATTATCATTGTGTCAAGAATGTGACATTCCTCAAAATCTCCCATTTAAAGGTCATTTGGTAAGTGGTTTATAACAAAAAAAAATTTTGATAAGTAAATTTGTAGTTTAAATCAATGTTGGATTGGAGTTTAGTTTGCACGATTTCAATAGAGATTTAAGAGACTTAGAACTGAAAATTTTAAAAATGTGCTGTTAGTAGCAAAAATATTTAAAACAGTACAAAAGACCAATTTGACATTTCTTCTAGTGACTGTTTTTAGATGGGGAATTTTAAGGAATGCCACATTCTTAGCACAATGATAATCTATGTCACATGTGTGTTGCATTTTTTATTTATATTCCAAAATTTACACTACAAACATAGAGTGAAAATAAAGAGAGCACACCACTTGAGGTATAAATTATTAAGTGGCTTTTATTTTGAAATTCTCCTTTTTTAAATTATAAAAAAATATAAAACAGATATAAGCGTTTGGTAAGCCTGCTTATTAAAGAACCAGGTAACCATTTTTGCTATTGCGTAGTGTAATTTGAGAAGCAAGTTAAAAGATGTTTTTCTGTAATAAAAATTGTTTCTCATTTTTAAATTACTAAAATATCTTTAATTAGTAGTCCATCTTCTACAAATTAGCTATCAAAAATTATTTTTGATAATTTTACACATCCATAATATTTTAACAGCAGTTTCAAAAATAAAATAACTAAACACCCTACTACTTATAACTCCAACAATTTTTTTCTTCAGCACAATTTAACTTATTTTATAAGCACAACAATACCAAATTGACATAAAAATGGCAAATTAAAAGTTTCGTACTATGGAAGAATAGTTAAGATACTTCGCCAAACAGCTCGTTTATATGTTTATGGATTTTAACTTGGTCAAATCTTCATTACAAAAAGTAAAGACAAAGTCTTCATTACTATTAAGCCAATCAAAGTCAAAACATGAAGCAAATTGCCAACTAGAATCAAAGTCAAACATAATTAGGCGAAGCACTTTCTCAACCAGCATTATTAAAACCTTGAGTGACAAGGAAAAAGGAAAACTACAACAAGAATTTTCAACACAAAATTTGGATTTCCATCAATTGAATTGTTTCTTTCTTTTGAGACAATTGCCTTGGAAAAGAGGGAAATGAAATACTACATATTAAATGCATAGGAAATTATTATTTTTTTCTTAATAAAAGAGCCATATTTACATATCTATCCATGAAACTAAAAACTCTTCTTCCTCACTCTCTTTTCACTTCCCAGTCAATTCTAATGGGAATGAATAATGTTTATTCTTGAGTTTTGAAACTGAGCTATCAAGCATCTTGGTCAACAATGGCAAGCAAAAGTCCTCTCTCATGCAAGCACTGGACTAAAATTGGAGGAGCTCTGCAAAGTAGCTGCATAGTCGCGTGCCCACGAATCGTAATGTACGATTTCCTCGAGGGACGGTGACACCACCATTTCTGACCGGTGCTTGTCACATGTTAGTTCGACGACTTTGAATATGTCCAGATAGCTGATCCTGAAAACAGAAAACGGAAGTGAGTTCCAAGCGAGGCTAAACCGATACGAGAGAGAGAACAATATGAAAGTTTCGATTGAAAAGCGAGATTTTGTTGGTCGAAAATGGAGAGCAAGAAAACTTACTTCTCATCGATGAACATCTCTACAGCTTTCTCATTAGCAGCACTAAGAACTCCGGTCATGGTTCCCCCGGCTCGTCCAGCAGCGTAGGCTAAATTCATGGATGGGTACTTCTCATTGTCGGGAGTTTTAAAAGTTAGCGAACCGAGCCTGCATATAGAATCACATTCCATTTCTTCACATGTCAAACAAGAGCAACAAGAAAAAGGGAAAAAAGGAAAAACAAAAATAACTATAACATATAGACATTGCTTATTTTGATCACTGGCTTTTACCTCAGAAACTTGTCAAAACAAAAGCAAAGCCTAGCTCAAGAGACAGACTTATCCTCTAGATTTTAACTGATCTTACTGAATATCTAGCTTCAATTGATTCTCTCGATTATTTCTAATTAATTACCTTAGGAATATCATAGTTAAGAATATCACAGACTGTTCAAGCTAGGTCAAGAAAAAGGTCATGTACCGACTGTCTTTCTTTAAAAGTAAAATGGTCAGAAAATATTGGATAAGTATAAAACATCAAGGAAAGGCCAATTACTTGCAAAGATCAAGCCGAGGCCAAGTTATTTCGGAGCAATAGACTCTGTCTGGCCATGACATGGTGTATAGAATTGGCAAGCGCATATCGGGCCACCCCAGCTGGGCTAATACAGATGAATCCTGAGAACATAAATAAATAACTAAGTGGAACAATGAGAAAATTTATAGAATCTAACTTCTTAATAAAAGTAATAAGCAAAAATCATATTGAATAGAGTGAGTTTTTTTTTTAATCATCTATTCAATTCTTTAGTTTCTTGCTCTTATATAAATTAAGAACTGAAGCATCCATGACCCGTACTAAGGTTTCAAACCTGTGTTTCAATCATGGAATGTATGATAGATTGTGGATGAATCACAATATCAATATTGTCATATTCTGCTCCAAATAGATAATGGGCTTCAATAACTTCCAAACCCTGCCAAAACAAAGACGAGCTTTGAGTTCAATTGCTCCTAACTGAAGATCGAAATGTGAAATAAATTGGCCTAGAACAAGGCCTCTCTCTTTCGAAAAGCGTTAAGACAGAAGTATCAAACCTTGTTAAAGAGCGTAGCAGAGTCAACAGTGATTTTCTTCCCCATACTCCAGTTAGGATGTTTTAGTGCATCGGCAACCTTGACGTCTTTCAACTTCTCAACAGGCCAATCCCTGTAGGACACAAAATCGAAAAATAATGCTAAAATCAACATTCTGTATCCATTAACAGAGAGCTAAATGTTCCAACATTGATATGGTATATCAGATCCAATAACTTCCCAGAAATTAGTATAATACACACAAATCTGTAAAAGGAAGGACGAGAGAATTTCAAGCTCAAATGTTTCTTTTTAATTAGCTTTGATATTCGACAAGAAATTTCAGGAAGTAGTTACTCTTTAATTCGTAGAAACAATCAAATTATTAAAAAAAAAAAATCTTAAACTACTGCTACTCATCATTTGCTAAGTCCGTTGTCATCTAAGTAGAACATCTATTAAGTCCGTTGTTCCAAAATCTACTAAACAAAACATCTACTTTCAAATAAAAATAAGATTAAAGAAATCCTCTTCATAGGTTCAAAAATTGCAAGTGTGAAGTTAGATCCTATATTATTCCACACCTGAAAGCCCCTCCAGAAGCAGTCAAAATGATACGCCTTAGTGCACCCTCTGGCAAGCCCTGGATACACTGTGAAAAGGCGCTACGTTTTAGATAACGGTAAATATCATGAGAACTTTGTAATAGATGTGACAGACGGATTTAGAATCGCAAACACTACAATTTATAACCCCATATGTGTGCTTGTTTACCTGAAAGATGGCCGAATGCTCTGAATCAGCGGGAAGAATTTTTATGTTATGCTTGTGAGCGAGAGGAAGGATGAAAGGACCTCCAGCGATCAAAGTCTCCTTATTGGCTAAAGCTATGTCTTTCCCGGCCTCTATTGCAGCAACTGTAGGCTATGAATGGGGGGTAAATAAGAAAAAAAATTTAGCTAGTCAATTGATGTAGAGAAATCGACGTATCGTTTTCATGTTAATTATTTCTTTGCAAATCACATACAAGGAAATTTATGAACTATAAAATCTCCGAAGTTCTACTCAGCCGATAACATGAATAAAAACAAGAACCAAAGCTACGCTAGAGCACCATATGCATATACATATATATACGTATGAAAGTACAAAAATACACAAATACATGTACATATATACATAATTGATTCAAAATGTAACTTCAAATTATATAACACGAAGAACAACTCACCTTTAGTCCAGCACAGCCTACTATTCCAGTAACTACCGTGACCGCATCTGGGTGCCGGGCAACCTAAAAAGAGGATCAATAATCAAAACCCTCTCATGGAAAAGATAAATTTTTAAGCACAGAGGGAAGATAGGCGTTAGGTCACCTCGATCACTCCTTGCTCCCCGGGAATAATCTCGGGCTTTTCTTCAACATCGGCTAAAGCCTCTGTTAGTTCACCAACTAATGACTCATTTCTAACCGCAACTAATTGAGGCTTGAACCTCTTCACCTGTCGAAATGATCAAATATGATATGAATGACAAGTTTATCAATCCATAGAGTATCACCTACTATGCACCGAGTTATGTTCAGATAAGTGTCTCGTGAGTATAATGAGCGATTTAGGTCAGGTCGACAAAATACCTGATCTGCAAGAAGAGTTACATTTGAACCAGCTGCAAGTCCCACAACTCTGAACTTATCTGGATTCTCCGCCACTATATCCAATGTCTGAAAACAAAACCGTACTCTAGCTCTAAGCAAATTACAAACAGAGCCAAAACAACCAACAAAACAAGACCTTTTTAGATCAAGCACAAAAGTGGAACTATATGTTTCATAAAAATTGAAAACCAAGCCAATGCGAATTCCAATCCAAATCTAAGTACATCATCTAGCAGAAAATCCAAACGCCAAAAAAGGGTATCTCTTACTAAAGCGGATATCGTAGTTTCAACAAGTATAGAAAATCTCGACAAAAAATTCCATTTTACATGTTACTTGCATAACATAAGTTATTCTAAGCTCAATGGACGATTGTTAGCTTTTCACGGTTTTGTTCACCATTTCTTAAGTTAACTAATTGTTTCTCAGAATCCCTTTTCCATAGTAGGACTTCAATTGAATCATTCAAACATTGGCATTCTTTCATGGATTTCTTCTTTCGTAAAGTCAGAAACCGGAAATATTGTTCTAAAATGAGCATCCAAGCAAGCTCTAGTATCCCTCTTGTATGGTTGTACCTGAGTTCCTATGGAGCCAGTAGAGCCAATAATTGAGATTGGCTTCGGACCTTCCCAACTATTGCGACCAGTCTCTGGAACGGCTCGTCCCGGCCAAGCCGGAGGCGGAGGCTGCACCGAACAATGAACTCTTCTCCCAAATGCCGCTTTGCAGTCCTTTCTCTGCAAAGCAAAGCCTCCTAAAAGAAACAAACAAACCAACATACAAATGGCATGAATTCAATCTGTGAATAACAAACACTTTTCTAAAACAAATATATATTACTACAGAGACGAACTTTGGATACCAAATCCATCATAATATAAAATATAAAAGAATATTAAAATCCTTGAAACCCAAAACAAACTACTGTAGCCCTTGTTTTCTCCCTCGTTCCAACCATTTCATTCTATTTTTTTTCGATCATTTTTTCAACTTTCTTAATCCTAATATAATATCTTAAAATCTCAATAATTTATATCACTTTAAAATTTACAAATTCAAACCATATTATTTTGGAATATAATAGAATGTTTGAAATGATTTTTTCAAACAAAGAGTAATGGATTATTTGGTAAATATCTCAATCATTGATTTTGATGACATATAATAAATAGTTGAGACGTAAGAATATTGCGGTCGAGAGTAGGATAGTTGAAAAAAATTCAAAGATAACCTAAAAAATAAATAAACAAATAAAAACTTTTTTGCGTTGATTAGTTTATGTTTTATGATAGCTATATATATATATATATATATATGTATTTTAAAATTGAGAAAAGCCTTTAATCTGTGAAGTTTTTTTTTCCGCTATTTTCGCAGGAAACAGACAGATAAAAGAAAACTAAGAGTTGAAGTCAAACCTGTAAGCTTAGGAATTCGAATGGACTTGTTGGAGTCCAAGAAGGAAATAGCCTTCACTTCAGCTGGAGATAACAAATTCAGAGCCATTCAAATCCCTTTACTTTTCCTTTCCTTTCCTTTCCTTTCTTTTCTTTTATTTTCTTAGGGTCCAAACACCACAAACCCAGAAAAAACCCAGAACCGAAACAAAGAAACAAAACGAAAGTCACGAACTTTTGCTCTTTTCGCCTCCTGGGTATATCTCAAAATTGCGCAAATGGCCTTAATTACGCAGAAGAGGAGAAAAATAAATGCAAAAAATACAATCTTGAATGAATATTTTGTGGCTAGAGAGTGGCAGAGAGGTCCAATGACTAGCGGGCAATTATAGCAGTGGTGTAGAGAGAGAGAGAGAGAGAGAGAAGAGAGAGAGAAGTGGGGTCCACTATACGGGGATGAGGACGAAAGGAAGGACGATAGGACGATTTGGATTGGCCTAAAATCAAATCACCCATTTCTATGACAAAATGATTCTGTCAAGGTGCTCTTTTTTTTTCCAATGTAAACGGTGCTTTAGAAGAAAACGACATGTCGTTTCTTGTTTAGTTGAGTCATGAGTGATGGCTTTTTGTGGTCCGGAATAATTGGATGGTGTCTTAAATGTGTTTAGACATTTGATTCTCTCGTTAATCTGTCCAATCTGTAATTATTATTATTATTATTTTCAATTTTTAATGAAGAGAATCACGTTGAAAACGATGGTGTTTTTTTTGCTTCTATATATATGACCTAATATATGCTTATGATGATAATTTTTTTTTTCTCACTTTTTTTTTTCCCTTTGTCTTTGTAATTGGTGTGCTTAGAAGTTAGAATTTATGTTTCGAGGATTATTGTTTCGTATCATGGTAAGTCGTTACTCCATTTGGGAATTTAGAAGGTGGAAATGAATTAGAGAATCAAATAAGAGAGAAAATCAGTCATTAATAAGTTCTTAATTGAGAGCAATAACTTAATTCTAGAATCTTAATGGATAAAAGAAATAAAAAACAAAAGGAGATATAAATAAATGGCCTCTCTCTTTTTTTTTTTTTTTTTGGCTAAAAAATAAACGCCATATTTGAGATAGAAAAAGTGCCCCATTTTTAGCAAAAAGGAAAAAACCTTTTATGTATACGAAGTTAAAAATGTGATCTTTTTCTTCCTTTACAGACTTAACTTACCAGATAATCATACTAGTTCTTTATTTAGTTGAAAAAAGAGAGAAAATAATTATGGTAATTAGTTGCTTTCAAAGTGATTTTTGGAAAAAAAAAAAAGTCAATGTTTATTTTAAGAAAATAACTATGGTATTTTATTATGGTAATAAAATAACCTACCAATGTTGGTTCTTTTTGGTTTAGTTTTTAAAATACGTTTATTGTTTAAAAGTTCACCTACACTCCTACAGTGACTTCTTTATCGAATTTACCAACAAAAGAATACAAAGATGAAATTAGACCGCATGACAATGGGTTTTTGAACAAAATCCAGTAACAACTAACAAGTTTAACAATGTAAAAGGAAATCAATTTAATTCACGTAAACTAGATCAATTTTACATATATTATTGGCCTAGCAAAATAAATCAATTTACACATACACATTTCACCATTTTTTTTTCTTTTTGCCATCAATCTCTAATTGTGCAATTATTAACATGAGAAACACGCTATAATTACTAAGAGGCATTATTTTCATCAAAACATATCGCTTTCGTACAATTTTTCTTTCTGAATACTGTTTTCCTTTGGAAGTATTAAAAAAAAAAAAAAAACGTTTAGGTTGAAGACTTGAGACAAAATCCTATTGCGCCATGCAAAATGAGATAACGCCATAAATTATTGTTTTTTTTTTTGACAGAATAAATTATTGTCCTTTCAACAACCCCTATTTTGTTGTTTATTAATTATTATCCACTATCATCGAAACTGGAAAACACAGCCTTTTTTTATTCATACATTATGGAAATAAAATATCATGTTTAAAAAATAGAAAAAGGTAGATGTGGCAGAAACATGGTCCATGGAGGCACAGGAGTGGGATGGCTAAAAAGATTATGTTGATATTGGAAATGGATATTATTTATGAGAAATATAATGTGCTTTTACTTCCCTTCTTCTTCTTCTCTCTCTCTCTCTTCTTTTTCTTTCTGTTTAAGTTTATTTTATTTTTTTTGAAAAGTAATGTGCGTTTAGTTGGAAACTGTGTTATAAAAGCAAAATTTACTATTTTCTTAGTTTTTAGACTTTAAATTGGATCCACATTTGCTACCTTTTTCTTTCTTTTCCATTCCATTTCATTCATGCTAGAAAAGCACTTAAAAATAATTTGATTAATAAATTCAGGAGCTTTAGTCATTTTCAACTAATTTTGATAAAGGTATCTGATCATTTTGGTCTCAAAGAAGATCCTCCACCACACTAAGTTGGCCGGATTTGAATAAATATAACAAGAAAATGGCCTTCCCAATGAAATGAAAATAATAAAAAAAAGGGTGAAGTAGGCAAATACCCAGAATTTATATAACAATAAAAATAAATACCCAAACTTTTAAAGTAATTGAGTTTCTAGTCAATTTGTGAATTACTTGCACATGCTTTTGGTAACAAAGTGAATTACCACCACTTACCACTGTGCAAGTAATTGCATTTTTGGGTAGTTGGTTACATTTTTTAAAAGATTGGGTAATAACTTACATTAAGTTTTAAAAATTGGGTATTCACTATAATTTCTCTAAAAAAAATAATTGCCCCAAGATGCCCACTAAATCTTGCCAAAAAGAGGAAGACCAAAGATAGTCCATAGTGCTTCACGATCGTAACGCATAATTAATGTCTCATCAAGTGGTGATTTCATTTCGAGTATAATATAATATAATAAAATGAAAAGAATGATCATATCTTCCCAGAAAAAAAAAAAAGAAAAAAAAAAGAGAATGATAACATTTAAGAGATACAAGTATATTTATGGACCTAATCTTCTAAGTTGTAGCTTTTTCTAAGTTATTTCAGTTGTGTTGTTATTGCAAAAACCAGCTATTACAACAAAATATCCAAGAAAAGTATTTCAAGAGCACCACAGCAAAATTTAAAAACTAGATCCCAATTGCTTCAAAAAAATTTTCTTAAGCAGTAAAGTAGTTAAAAATCTTGCTAGAAGTAGCTTTTTAAAAGCATGCAAATTTGCTACAAACCATTGCAGAATCTAAACTAACAAACAGAGGTATTTAGGGGTTGTTTCTTAAGCGATTATGAATTTATGATCACAAATTCTTAATTTTTCTTGTTTAACAAAATTTACTTCAAAAAACTTAGATATTCTTTCTATAGCGATTTAAGTACGCTTATCACAGTAAAAAGCACTATTTCAAAATCTAAATCTAAATAGTCCAAATCAAATTCCTATCTAAACATTGATTTTGAAATACAATATAAACACAAGATTTTGACTTTTTTTTTTAACTCAAATCTTTATGATCTAAATTTTTAGTTTAAATCGCTGAGTTATCAAACTCTTTTTTTAGAATATCAGGTTCTCATCACCCTATATGCCAAAGAAGACACCAAGATAATATGTTTTCTATTAATTATTTCCTATATGTAGTCTCCATAAATTCGAAAAAAAAAAAACAAACAAACAACGATTCATTATTTAAGATACAACACCTTTTTCTTTTTTTTCTGCTGATTGTTGCACTTCAGCAAGTTATGATATTGTCTAATGAAGGCTAGCCCAACTGGAGTCATTGAGTCCTCCAAAAACAGACAAACTTGTACCAAAATGATTTTCCATTCAAGTGCTTCAATCGCCTCTGTTTTTATTGAGAGAACAGTTCCTCGTAGCCACTATAAGTGCAAGACCTACACCAAAAATTAAAAAAAAAAAAAAAATTAAGAACACACGGTTAAGCATGCACAACACAGCCATATACACGTCTGTATGGGATGTGTGTATATATACATATACATGTGAGGGACCATTAATTGATTTGGTTCACAAAAAAAAAAAAGTTGCTTTTGTGGGTCTCAAAAGCTACCCACGCAACTGTACTTCTCCAAATATATTATAATATATGCAATATCATGCCAGATGCCACTATAAGATTATCTCAATCAAAATGACGCATATCCAAATATTATATCAGTTGTCACTTGTGAATAGTGAGATATGTTGCATCAATGATTTTATTAGGGCCAGATGGACAAGTCGCGCTTGTCCTCGGGCCAGATGGTTTTTTTTTTTTTTTTTTTTTGCTACTAGAATTAGAAAGAATTGTTGAAGCCACATCTTTTCTGCCCCATTTTATACCACACTCACTATGCCCCAAGCAATATTGACCACACCCCACCAAAGAGCAATCAGATTAATTCTCTATATACAGAAAAGAATTTGTCCAATAATTGAATTTTTTGTTTTGCCAAAATTATTAATCCATTTATTTAAATAATTTATTTATTTTTTTAAAAAATTATTAAATGATAATTGGTCGGACATAAATTGAAAAAAAAAAATGATGACACTCACGTGTAGTCAGCGGGGATTTTTTTTAGGAGTATACCGATTATTTACCATGATAAGTAAACAAAACTCAAGCTAAAAATGACTAATATTTTATCCGCTTACTATAGTATTTTGTCAACTTATCACGAACGGGTCTTTTACCTAATTTTAAAAAATTGTGGATATTTTTTTAATATGATAATAAAAAATGGATTATTTACCAAAATTTTCCTTTATTAAAGTTCCTAACGAAATGATGACAGCAGAGTTATGCGTAATACAGAAATTAATACCTTGGTTATTCGGATCAACCATAGATTTCGTTTTTAGCTTCTTGTATCTCACTTGAGCTCAGCATTGAGCTCCCGCCATTAACTTCGACTGCACCGCCAGATTCGGATATTTTTGTGATCCTCTGCAATTCATCAGTTCCGTCTGATGAACGTGTTTCGAACCGATCGTCATCTGAAAGCTCTCTTTGCACCAATGGTTTTGGCCTCCTGATGGCTTCAGCCGCTTCTGGCATGGCAACCGGGGGTGGCTGGGGAGGGACCCACGAACGCCTAATTGGTTGCTCGCTGGTTTGGGCACCATAAGACCCTCTCTTAGGCTCATCTTCATATTCAATCTCGGTGATTCTTGGATTTTTCCGTTGCCCCCAAGGAGCAGAACCATCTCCATTTGCCGAATAATTGCGCCCATTATCTTGTGCATTAGAGTAAAAGCTTTCGCTACTAGCTTGAGAATGAATTACTTGGTTTGAGTAGTTTTGCGCTTGATTAACCTCCCAAGGCTATGCAAGAGAACATAATGAAATGCCCATTTAATTTGGTGCAAGTGCTAAAAAACACTAGGAATGGAAATTCGTTTGTCTTATTTGATCAGAAATTTTCCTTTTTGCAAAAACAAATGAAACAAGGATTCTTAGAAAGGAAAAAAGCATCTGAAAACCCAACCTTTGCTCGAGGTGCTAATCGAGGATTCGATGGTTGCTGATTAGGGTTTGGAGGTGAATCATCAATCTCCTGCAGAGGAGTCCAGAATTACAAATATTGGAATTAAGTCGAAACGAGCAAAATTTTATAAACCTAGCAATATCTTACCCTGACGTTGGGAGGTTTCTCCCCTCTTTGAACCATGGCCATAATCTGTGACATCAAAACGGGGAAAAAATAAATGACATGGTGCAAATCAAAACCCGGAGCAAGAACCAAGAACATAGAATTGAAAACCCGTAACGAAAATTAATTTTTCAGGAAATTAAGAGGCAATAAAAAGATCAAGCATACTTACATCCATAAAAGACTTAGGGTGAGGTGCCATGGATGGTTCAGCAGACGCAGGAGGTGAGGCAGATCTAACTGCACAAAATATTGAAACCGTATAAACATGATATAATGTTGAAGAAGGAAAATTCATATTGTAGGGCATTCATACTGAAGAATAATAACCTGAGCGAGAGTCGTAGTCTGCCTTTCCGTTAATGTACGGTTTCTGCATAATATTTCTCCAGTTAGTAAAAACCTAAAATTGAAGAACGAAGGACGATTGTAACTGCTCCATATACCGTGTAGCTTTTGATTTATGATCTATTGATTATACCTTAGTATTTATGGTATTGAGTGCTTGATCCTCTTGATCGATTTGAGTGGCTCTCTTAAGGGCAATTGTTTCACCTAAGCATTAGACAAAAAGAAAAAAGAACCATAAAACATATTAATAGATTCTTATCTAGTAAAGAAATTCCAAATATTATGAGCTACCGAGCAAAATCAAGAAATAAAAATATCTGCAGAATAATATTAAAAAAATAATAATCTTCATGGGCAGAAGCCTAATCAGATCTACTTGTTTGATCATCAATTTATTCATACCTTCTAATTTCCGAATGGAATTACTCATTGACTTCATTTCTTGCACTTGCAAATCTAACATGTTCATAAGCTCCACAAAGTATCTCCTCTCTAAAACAAGTAATAAGACACATAAACCATCAAACAGACAAGTGCAAAAGAATAAATTGATTGTAAATAGCATGCATAATATATAGGGCCAGAATCAGTGCTCCACCTTCATTCTTTGAAATTGTCATATCCTGGCTTGCTTTTGCCACATCAGCTGCTGCAGCTGCAGCTGCTTTTGCAGCCGCCGCTGCTTCCTCTGCTAAACTTGGTTTAGAATCTGTTTTCTTGACGGAGTCATTCTCTTCATCCAAGACAACCTTGCGTATCCAAGACTTCAATCTAGGAACAACAGTATTCTATAATAGAGAAAGTGTTATGAGGACCAAAATACTAGAACTCTAGAATTATTGGATCAAAATCTAAATACACACATAAATCAGCTAATGACGTTGTTAAGCAAAATAAAGCAATAAAACATGAAGATAGCACTAGAATATGAAGCATTGAATATTCCTGTCCATTAATATGTATCACTACTCGCAAACTGTAGGAGACAGGTCAATCCTTGATACCTTAATTAGTAATGCGGTGCCAGCTCCTGAAACAGCCAACAAACCTACAGCAATAACAGCGTGAGACCAATGAAAGCGAGAACGTGTTATGGAAGCCACGGGGGAAATGGCATTAGCCGGAGCAGCTGCTGCAGGTTGCAGAGTTTGTTGATGAATCCCAGATGATGTCTTCTGCCCATCTGCTATAATAAAGCCACATAAATTAGTTTTTCGTGTTAAAATAAAACATAAATAAATAAAAATTATTAGTTCTATTTGCACAGAGAAATTACGATTGGGTCTAAATCCATATCAATAAGCTAGTATGTTACCTTGATTCACACCAGTTGTCTGAACACTTGGAGGCGGGTCCTGCAATTAGTGAAAGAATGACATGGAACACACATGAATGCAAGATCATCAACAAAAGAATGAATAACTTAAATCACAACCAATTAGGACATGTTAATATTCAAAAACTTAAAAAGGAAAAAATTGCTTACAGGCACACGCCGAAAGGCTTCATCAATCTCCTCCTTCGAGAGACCCTTCTTCTCGAGGAAGGACCGTCTATACATCACCGGAGAGCCCCTAACTTTCGGGTGTGAAAGGAACTTCACTGCATTCTGTACCTGATCCTCTCGCATTGGTTCCGAGTTCACAAACACAGACGTTGGGGAAATCTGCTTCGGAGCCTCCGCCTGGACATCTTGCTGGATCTCCGTTGTGGGTTGTGCAAGACCTGTTGTTGAAGTAATAAACAGCATAGTTCGCATACAGCAGAGGTGTATAAGCAACACATTTCAACAATAATCTCAACAACAACTCACGCATTAGCCAAACAACATTAGAAACAAAGTAGACATTGGGGAATAACCATTAAATTCTCATTCAGGTCCTTGCAATAGAATTATATATCGAAATTACTTGGGTTCTAAATATTTCTGATTGGTATTTGACCATGTTTTTTGTGAATTCATTCTGAAACTTCCATGTCCTAATACATAGACTATCAAGTCTCTAACACAAAATGAGATTAATTGAAAGATTGATAAATACCTTTCAAATTAAACATACTTTAGCTCAATTATTATGATAGTCGATGTATCCAGAGTGTATATACATATATTTTCAAACTTAAAACCAAGTAGAAATCAGAAATGAACTCATCAAAATCACAAAGCTTCATAACTATTACGTGACTGGCAATAAAACACGACTTTATTCACAAAAAAAGACCATCTTGATTGATTACAGGCTAATTCACAATCACAAAAATCGTCTCTACCATAATCGAACACTTCAACTTTCTGTGTCCAATTCCTCGACCAACCTCCATGGATTGATTATAAGCAATTGAATAAAGCTCCAACAAAATAAATAATAATTCCGAACTGAAACCTAAACAATCGAAATGAGGAGATAAAAAAAAGGACCTAGTTTCTGCGGATTGTCGTCCGACGGAGGCGGAGGAGGAGGAGGAGGAGGCAGGGCTTGAGACCCCATGGCTATGGCTTCCTCAGCTGAGTGAATCGCGAAAAGCAGCCAGTTTCAGAGAGAGAGAGAGAGAGAGAGAGAGAGGGAAAGTGACAGAAAGTGAGAGAAAGAGGTGAGAAAATAAAAATGGAAGAAATAAAGGGGCTGAGAAGAGTAAAAAGTGGCTATTATATGGTGTCAGAGATTGGGTTTTCGAAGTTTGCTCATCTCGAAGCCGAAAAAGATTTCCAATTAACAAATAAAAAAAAAGTTACAAAATTACAATATTTGTGTGTGTAGATAATGCAGAGTTCGAGGTGGTTGTGCTTGTGTCTGCATATTCATGATTGTATTGTAATTCTCTCTCTCTCTCTTTCTCTTCATGGATTCTTCGGCTTTTTATGGGCTCTTTGGAAGCTACATTTAGGCCCATTTAGGCCCATGATCTCAATCAGGCCCATACTTACATACTCCATTACTCCTTGGCGCATGTTATTTTTGTGGGTGAAAATTTGAGAAACACCACATACGGGTGTATATAATTAGGTATAGTGCGGTTTCGAAATAAACAACTGCACCGAATTTTTTTGGTTTTTGAAAATTCAAAATCGAAAATCGCACCGAATTTTTGGGTTAACGAACCTTTCGGTTCAGTTTTCGGTTTTAACTGAATTAAACCAAATTTATGAAATATTAAACTAAGTTATTTTTATTTCTATAACTCTTAAGTTAATCAGTAACATACATATATCAAGTTGATTATACACTAAAGCGAGTGAGAGAGTTTCAAAATAAAACTATTTTTGATACACTTTATTTCTACTCTATCTTTGTATTATAAATTTTGGGTATAAATTAAAAATACAACTCACATGAGGCATAGATTATTATAGGGTTAAGAACGAGGCATTCCTCGAAATCCTCCAAAGCGATTCGGGGCTGTGCCTAGGCCTGTCATAAAGGGGTATCTTGGGTTTGAATCCAAGTGAAAGCCCATTTAAGTGTTGTTAACTGGCCGCAAAGAAAACTTAACCTGCTATAACTCGAACTCATGAACACAATATGGAGCACAAGTAATTCATTCAACCAGCACACTCTTTATGCAATATATAACAACATAGTAAAATATGTTATATAAATTGGTGCAGTGCGGTTTAAACTGATCCTCATTTTCAGGAAAGAAAAAAAAAAAAACCGCACCAATCAACCAAAAGCAATGCGGTGCAATTTTTTAATCGGTTTAAATTGATTTTTATTTTTTTACACCCATAAATTTATGTCACCACATAAAGTAATTTTTTAATGGTCTTCGCCTAAGAAAATGTTTTTAATTTTTTTTTAATTTTAATGGGGTGGTGGAAGAATAACCAAAATTTTTATTTGCTTTAAGCAAATAGTCAATAGTTATCATTATGTTGAAAACATTCAATTTTTATGATTATATTGAATACATTGTTATAATACATTTTTTTAGTAATTACATTTAACTATGAGATAAATAACTCAAATTGCTCGTTATTGTAATAAAATTTTGAAATATGGGTGTTGAAATGTACCGTTCTTTGCAATTGTTTTCCCTTAAATATCGTAATGTTATA
The DNA here is from genome assembly GCA_018132145.1 of Boehmeria nivea var. tenacissima. Lineage (NCBI taxonomy): Eukaryota > Viridiplantae > Streptophyta > Magnoliopsida > Rosales > Urticaceae > Boehmeria > Boehmeria nivea. The sequence goes on from CM030882.1 coordinate 11,039,812, forward strand.
GATTGATTTTTACACACATGTTTTTTAATCTTGTGTCATTTTTCCTTTTAAATCTTACATCTAAAGACGATATAAAGTGCATATATATATATATATATATTTAAAAAAAAAACGGTTTAAGCTTTTACCTTTTTTAGGCCCATGTTTTGAGAATTTAGTACTAATTTCATGAAATTAAGAAATTAGTTATTTTTATATTTGATACACGTATATCATATATTTTTATACACGTGTACCATGATATGATACACATCATGTAAGCATCATGCAGTTAAATAAATAACTATTTTCTTAATTTATGAAAACATTAGCTATTTTCTTAAAACATCATTCAAAAAATAATTATTTGCTCAATAATCTCATAAAATAAATAAATAAATAAGATGGTAATTATGTAATTAAATATTTTCTTTCCTTCCTAATATACTACAACCAATAACAAATGGGAGCTGAAAAAAATATCATTCTAAGTATTACTTAATAATTTATGTCCCAAGTTGTGTGCTTTAATAATTTTTACTCTATATTTACATTGTAAAAGTAATGGTATAATTAAAAGTGAACACAAATGAGGTATAGATTATTTATGTGTCAAAAAACTAACATTCATCAAAATTCCCTTATAGTATTTTTGTTTTCTTTCTCACCTACTTTCTTGAGATTTTTAAGGATTTAAACAAACTTTAGACTAATTTTTTAGGGATTAGTCATAGTTTTAGAAATTTAAGAAATTAGCCATTTTTATTTTTTATTTTATAATATTCGATAAAAATTTTGGTAATAATAGGTTTGATTTTCTTTTTTAAGTTGAATGAGCCAAATTTTTGGAAATTTTTTATTTGATTTAGGCGATTTTTGAAGTAATTATCATGAATACTGATGTCTATTAAAGTATTTAATGACTATTTTCTTAATTTTAACATTTTAGAGCTGATCCTTCAAACTTTACCTATAATATGACTAATTTCTTAATTGGCCATATTTTCTTTCACCTCTTATAACTATTTTCATTTAATTAAATATTTTCATTTAATATTCTTTTATTCCTACCAAACAACGTGTAAACGTGCACTCCTTGATTTTTCAGTAAGAAAAAATGTCACGCAACATCAAAACGACTTAATTTCTCAAACTAAAAAAAGACTGAATTATTACTATTTGATTATCTAACGTAGACCCTTGATTCTTTATAAGAACTTTAAACACTAGGAGTTTATAATTAACTTATGTGATACTATCACTACAATTTAAGGAAAGCGTATCTTTTTGTTGGTAAAATTTAATACAACTATCAAGCTAACATTACAAAATATACATACATATATATATATATATATATATGCATATTTAAAGAAAAAAACTTCTTCTTTTTCATACTTCACGATAAAATGGCGGCAATACATGCATTATTAAGGGCCTCAATATGCCGATGATCTCTTGCCAATGCCTGATAAATTTATTAAGAAGTAACGTCAATGTGTGTAAAATTTGACGTGAGCTCGTACGTGTTATGATCAAGGGTACATCGGCGCAACATCGAATTTGACTATAGCAAAAGCACGCCAAATTGAAGAGATCTATGGCATCAAAAGTAACATTATTAATTAATTTTCTAATATAAGATCATAAGCTATTATGGTATTTTAGGATGAAATCTATATGCACATTATTTGCAACATTTCACTTGGGCATGCATGGTTCTTAGCGCTTTCCTTTTTTCTAAGACTAAAGAAGCTAATTTAAACTATAGTTTGTTGAGGAACAAGAGAAAAAACAACGACCACTTTAATTGCTAGCAAACAACTCAAGTTATTATTCGTCAAAAGAACTACTTTTGATTATAGAATTGAATAAATTTATTTGAAATCACTCAAAAGCTGCAAGTCTAGAAGAAGCCAATTTTATTATATTACAAAGCAGCCACTACTTTCTCGAAAATTAACCAAACACAACCAACTACCATTTTAAAGTTCTTTGTCAATTATTATATTTCCCAACTCCAGAGAACTTTTTGAATATGAGGATTGAACAAATTTATTTGAAATCAATCAAAGTACCATAATTTGCCAAACCCAAGAGGATAGATGAATCAATGTCTACCTAAAAAGTACCATAGTTTGGTTGTGAGGGAAATAAGTTGTCTATCCAAACTTATCTTAACTTAGGAAATCTAAGTACATAAAAGATATAAACTATACTATCACAAAATATTAATTAGACAATATTCTAAGTAAGTTTTTCATGGGAATTGTGGTCCACGTTATTTACTTGAAACCGGCCAATATTGACTAATTTTCTTCTGTAGGAGCTATATAATTAGCCAACAATGATGAAATTAACTATACATTCATCCAATGAGAAACAATTTCATTTGGACAAGAGTTTTTTCACTGTGCCTCTTGAACTTCATGTGTTTAATAACTTGTCCCTTACCCTTTAATTTTTGAAAAATTGCACCGTACCTCAAAAATCTTAGCAAACCAATACAAATTAATAACTTCCGTAAAAAACTTGAATGGAATTTGACATGTGTGCGTATCATATGACCTAACCCCTCAAAGAGCTAATTAAACCCCCACGCAACCTAAGCTCGTTGCGACCCAACCCAACCCCGCCGTGGAGGAAGAAAAACCAAATTCGAACCCCTGCGCCTCAACTCCAAATACTTCAACCCAGAAAACAAAAACACACGCTTACCCACTTTGGACATTGTAAAATGAAAAACTCTCCTTTAACAATTACTTGATGGGAGCGAGCTTTAGGAAACGATGCTTGAGGATTGACGTGGCATAATATTAAAATAACTCATCTTCAATAATTCGTTTTGTTTTATTTTTCAGTTTTAAGAATATATATTCTAGGTATGAGATTAAACAAGATAAAGAGTAAAGAATAAATTGCGTTGAATGACAAAAACACCCACGAGTAATGTCTCACGCGCAACTCACATAACTAATTATGTAAAAAAATTTGACAAAAATTAATTTGTAGTGATTTGTCAAAAATTTCGAAGTCAGAATGATAAATACCAAAAATAAAAAATTAGATTAGAAGTTGCCACGTCCAGTAAAAGCTAAGGGCACCAGGGCAAAAACTCCCTTATTTCCTTATCAATATATACTTTGCTAATTTTTATGGCTTATAAACGTCGTACGTATGTCTAAGCAATATGTCTTATTCACATACATTAATATAAATATAAATATAAATGGATGTCAGGATGTGGATAAACTCAAGGAGTCAAGGGTGACATGCAAAGATAACCTACGATAGGAATGACGCAAATCATTAACACTTAGAGTCTTAGACGGCCAGATTGGTAATGCGTGCTGACGTGCCGTGGAAAAAAAAAAATTGCTTTAGAATAAATTGCTATCATATATACTAATTATAAAAATTAATTTGCTATACGATAACAATAATATTTAAAAACAGTGTATAAGTTAATTCTATAAAACAGTTTATATAATATAAATTATTGAAAAATTAGGTCAAAATTACTTTAAATATTAAATGTTGATTTTTGTACAAAATCTAAAAGTGTAATCCGTAAGCATTTTAATTACGAGTAATCTTAATTAGAAAAGAGAACCTTCACATCAGTTTGATTAGTTTTCACGAAAAGAACGTATTCATTGATTAATGACTAATTTGATTTAAAATGTCCATTAGAAAAAGCAGCTTAATATAATTGGTTGGCCATTTCCTTAGCCGCCTGTACTGCTTTTATTAAATTTTCAAGTGGAGCGACGTCACTTTTTGTTGATTCAATTGGACCTTGCTCCAAATGTTTATGGTAAATTTTATTTTATTTTATTTGATACCTAATGCTAATATGAAACATTGGATTTATCTACGTAGGGTCACAGAGTAGTTGATCGTAATATTGATATTCTAGATCTTTAACCTTTCGCTTTCAAGTGTGTTCCGATTTCTGTCCTAGACAATGGTCAAGATATTCTTTTTTATATAATTTATCTTTTAAATATGAATATATATATATATATATATATATGAGCATACGTTTATCAATGCATATTAGTTTACGTACCTTGCTTACCCAAAATTTCACTGGTTTAACTAAATATCCACTATCTTTTTTTTTTTAACAAGAATTAAATATCCACTATCTTTTATATCATATCTAAAATTTTGCAAACAAATTAGTGTAACTTTGCATTATAACAACTCATGTCAACAAAATAGAGATGATTCATTTAACAATGGGTATATGATTGTAATAATTTTGATTTATTAGTAGTAAATGATATAATCATATGCATCACTAATAATAATGATAATTGATATTTTGAGTAAATATATGCATGCATAAACTTTGATGATCATCTCTAATATATAGCACCAATGATCAAATTCTTTACCCCTTCCAAAGAAATATTTATTATCATTTATCTTTATCACTAGTTATTTAACTATTTCATTATGAAGGAATTTAAAATCCTAAAAAAAATGTTAAAACGAACATTTTTATTTAGTTTTTCCAACCCACATCCCGCATATGCATTTTTTTATCTCCTTATTTTTTCCTTCAATATTTTTGGCACATAAGAAAATTATTTAACTGCTTTAAATATGATAAATATAATAATTATATATTAGTAAAATTAAGTAATTTAGGCCTTAAAAAAATAATTGTGGGGGCAAAAATAAGAACACAAGATAAGATCAAAAGCCGAGAATTCATTTTCAGACAGCAATGTATATAAATTCACATGCATTGAAGTGATAGCCTAACTATACATTTATTTATTTATTTTATTGGGTCAGTTAAGTAAATAGTCATTTTAGACCGTGTGTTTTTAAAAAATAGCAACAGTTTTAAAATATTTAAAAACTAGTCATAAAACTGTAAAAAATTTCTGACAATAACCAAAATACATATAAAAATACTGTCAGAAATTCTTTATACTAGACAAAAAAATTTCTTACATAGCTAGTTTTTAAATTTTTTAAAACTGCTGCAGTTTTTTAAAATTATTTTGTAAATAGTGGTTATTTTCTTAAAATTCCCTATTTTATTTTCTAATTTACACTGTCACTAGATTAATTTTGTTAACCATGGAATTCGGTTTAATCAATAATGGACGCATATACATAATTATTCCACTCTTACACGTATACATGTGCGTAGACTTTGTGTATTGCTCTCTTTATTAAATTTGCACATGAGACATGTGCGTGTAAGAGCGTAATTGGACGTGTTTGAACACAAAATTATGTTTTGTTTGATTATCTTATAATTCTTAGTACCTTAAACCTAAATCGCTTTGATGATTTTCTGATTTCCTAATTTGTGTGCTAGCTATTCTTCACATATGGGAATATTACCAAAAAACAAAAAAAAAACAAAAAGGAAAGAAAACTCTACCTTCCATCAAAAGTTCTATGTAATCAATTACACTAAAAAAAGTTGGACTTTTTGTCAAAGAAAAAAAAAATTGTTGACCAAAACTATGTCACCAATATAATTTCAGTCACAAGAATTTTATCTAGTAATAGAATTTGTCATGGCTTAAAAAAAACAAAAACTTTTATCATTAACATTTAGAGAGTAAAATTTTTAGTTACACGCTTTTTAATCACTTCAAATTTTAACTTAATACAATTTTTCGCTTTTCTAGTAGGAAAATTTTTACAATTAAAACATACCTCAAAACGCGTGTTGCTCAAGCAGATTAAAGAGGTACGTAGGAGATTAAAAAAGAAATTGAACTTTAACCCACTCCTTGTTTTTGAAAAGAAAATATTTAAAAAAATATATAACTAGTAAGATATATGCTCTATGATATAGAGAAAAGGCATTGAATTATCATGTTTACAATAAGGTTCAGCTAGGTAAAATAAGATATTTTTTTTTATAAAAAATAATTATAATTTCAGAAATTTTAGAAAAATAGTCATAAAAAATTTATTACTACCATAATAAAATTATATATAAAATTTATTTTAATAAGTTTCTTACTAATGTAATAAAATTATGAATGGCTGTTTTTTCAAAATTTTGAAACATTAATTATTTTTTAAAATCACCCTCTAAAAAAGACTATTTTCTTAAAATTTTCAGAAATAAATGTGACTATATATTTGAAACCATTCTCGAACTAAACACAATAAGATATTTAATTGGAAAAAAATAAGAAGAAAGAAAAATCGCTAGCTAGCTAGCTGGGTTTGTGCCCAAAAGTTCTACGAATGGTTAAAACATTTTGGACGTGAAACTTCATTTCACGGATCTCATACTCTCTTCTTCTGGCTATGAATAAAACAATATAAACAATCTAATTGGTATTTTTCTCATGAAAATTATTACACATAAACGTGAAGGAGAAATTAACACGTAAACGATCTGATTGGTTTTTTTTTTTTTTTTGGAGTGTTATACTCATGATATATATGCCATCTCACAAAATTTGTACCTTCTCTGATTTTTTTTTTCCTGCCACTAAAGTAGCTAAAGTAAATTAACCTTAATGAATATTCCTTGTCTTTTTTAATGATCTTCGTATATCTGATCTCATCATCATCACCGTCATAAACTTCAATAGATCATTATAACTAAACTATTTACGCCTAATATTTCAAATCATATATATATTCACACTCGATCGCTCATGCATGAATATAATGCAGACGAGATATAAATCAGTAATTACTTCAAGGTTCCGAAGAAAATTAAGAGGTGGTCTCCAGATAATAAATAAATTGCGTATATATAGTTACAATTAATGAATATGAGAAGTAGTTGTGATCTACTTATATCCAAATTCCCTATTTTGTTTTGTCCAACAAAACTTCTGTTTCAGAAAGAGTTCTTTTTGTCAAAAATAGATCAGTTTTATTACCAGATGTTCATAGTATTGACTTTGGCACGTTTTTTGCAAGCGCGGTTGATCCAATCAAATTAATTAATAGGCCAAAAAGTACAATCCAATTTTTTAATTTCTCAACAAATCCCACTTTGTGTGTGTATAAATAGACCTTGGATTCTATAGTTTAGCTTGCATTACAACAATATTGTTATAACTTGATCATCACCAAAAAAAAAAAATTATAGCACATCATATATCACAAATCAATATATAGCATTGCATAGACATCATCGATATTGTATTATTTGCAGATCAATCAAAGTAGAGAGACCAAATATGGCTGGACATGACGAGAAACCGAATATCATCAGGTAATTAATATTCAAACATTTTCTCTACTATAATTATATATATATATATATATATTCCTTGTACCATGCATGCATATTAATAAATTAATACGCACGCAATTATTCCTCGTATTTATTGGGTACTAAATCTATTATTTATACACACGTATATATTTGTATGATTTCAGTGAAAACAAGGAAACAGTGGAAGAAGTGAGGGCTCAAATTGTGCAATTAGTTCATCATCATGATCACACAAGCTGTAACTTTGAACCAGATGTTCAGAAAATCATTAACGGCTTTATGCACTTTCTGAAGAATGATTACAGGTATATATATTGCGTAATATCACTTTACAATAAAATTTCTACTTCTGTTACTATCTCTGAGAGACCTTAAAATTTATTAACCGTTTTATTTTCTCAGAAATTAACACAATATTACAATAGATTAATTGTCACTACACACCTTTATATGTGTGGTAATTAGGTATATATATATGATCGGTATATAACGTATAGTAGTGTTTTTTTCTGCGCACTATGTACATATACTAATGCTTTCATTATTTGTGTGCACTTTTAATCTTTATACATCATAATTATATTTTTTCTTTATTTTATTTTTCATTCTTTTGGTTTCTTTTGCAGGAAGTACCCAGAAAAGTTTGAGCAACTTGCCCAAGACCAACATCCCAAGGTGCCTTTTCTAGCACGTGCGCAATCAGCCACACGTGTAACCAACAAGGAGTTAATATTAATGAACAAGCAAACAAAAAAATCGCAAAAATTTCGCTATTAGACACATAATTTCATATTTTTTTTAACTTCCCATATGACATAAAATTGAATATAATCAATTAATTAATGAAGCAATTATATATTAGTCTATCCAATAATTTTATCACTATAGCTTATAAGATCTATATATATATATAATTAAATTAATTAAAATTGCAATTAACATATTAATAATAAAAATAATGCAGTTTCTAGTATTTTCATGCTCGGATTCAAGAGTAAGCCCTTCTCATATCATTGACTTCCAAGTTGGGGAAGCTTTTGGTGCCCGTAACATTGCTGGCTTGGTTCCTGCTTTTAACAAGGTAATTTAATTAAATTTTACCTAATTCATAAAATATTAATATATATATATTCTCATATTAATGGTGTATAATAGCTGAAATTAATTTTGTAATCTGCTTGTAATTCACAGCTGAGATACTCAAACGTTGGAGCAACTATTGAATATGCAGTTGAACATCTTAAGGTCCACAAATAAATAAATAAATATATATATATATATATATATATATATATATATGACTCGTGATTTTTAACAAAAGAAGTATTATTGCTGATCTGTAATTATTAGAAATAAATACAGGTAGAGAATATTTTGGTGATTGGACATAGTCGCTGTGGAGGTATAGCTAGGCTTATGAATTATCCTGAAGATGGTTCAGATCCCTCGTAAGTATTTACTATTAAATAATAAAATAAATATTTAAATTGTTGAAGATTATTGTATGATTTTTTGTTTTTTGTTTTTTTGCAACCATTGAAATTCAATTTGTATTCAACCATTACCGAGGCAAAGATTATGACCAAAATATATATATACCTTGAAATTAATTAAGTCAACAAACATGGTTGTCATTTGTCAAATAGTAAAGTTACTTTATATATAGTGCACTTGATTAGTTAACACTTTTCAAACTATATGTTATACATTGAGGAATTATTCTTAGATTTATTTGTTTATTTTGAAATTATTCGCATGCAGCGACTTCATTGACGAGTGGGTCAACATCGCTCAACCCGCCAAATTGAAGGTCAAAGCAGAATTTGGTCATTTGCCACCTGAGGAACAACTTGCTTTATGTGTTCAGGTAATTGTTGATTATTTAATTAATATAATTAGCCTCTAAACTCTTTTTCAATATTAATCCTTTGAGAATTAAACGTAAAAGTGGGTCTACTCGTGGACCGTCCATTGCGGCCGATAATTTTGCCCTATAATATCACAATTACGTATTTTTTTTACGACGCATAACTATAAGTGATCGAATAGCGTTTGCTAAAACATGTTTTATTGATATAAATTTATATATGTTTTGCAGGAATCAGTGAATCTCTCGCTAAGGAATTTACAAAGTTACCCTTATGTTCAAAGGGCAGTTTCAGAAGGAAAACTAGCACTTAGAGGTGCTTATTATGACTTTGTTGTTGGATCTCTCAAGCTTTGGGAGCTTAATAATTCAAACATCATTACACCACCAATCATCGTACCTTGAAGCACATATACATATGTGTATATATATATATATATATATATATCTCCTCAATTTGTGTCTTTTTCACAGTAATTTTTCCTATCTCAATTCAGCTATTTGTAGGTCTAAGAATAAATTGTAACAAAAATAAACAAGCAAGCGAAGAAAGCCCATCTTGATTGGCTTGCTCTATTTTATGTTTATTTTCTCTCTTTTGGTTGTTATGATGTGTAATACTAGTTTCCACTAATTGTCGTTTGTAACTTTTGTTTGGTAATAATGTGTTGGCTTTTGTTTTTGTTGGTTTTGTTTTATTGTTTTCCGACAATAATTTTTGGGTTTAATTGGTTTACAATTTTCTCTGTATCTTATTGTTTTTAATTTTCTCTACATTTTGCATTGAGCCACAACCAATCTATTCAAATTGGCTTCATGGATTTCAATTGAGAATAGTTCTTAAAGTGGGTAATGATTAGAGATCCCTGGATTATAACTCATTTAAAGGATCATATTTGAAAATACGTTTTTTCTATTTATTTTCCTAAAAATGTTGCTTTTATTTAATTATTCGTTTCTTGTACTACTTAAGATGTAATTAGTAATTTTAAGACTCGTTTAGTTTGGTGGAATGAATTGAGAATGATAATAAAAATAGGAAGACAATAGAGTAAGAATGAGAATATCATTCTATTTCCAGTGTTTGCTTTATCAGTAGAATTGATACATAAATCAGGCCAACGTATTTTAATTAGTTTGAAAATTAGAAATGTATGGGCATTTTATAAGTTAAGTTAAGAAATGCTAATTCATATGATGTATTGATTATTCCATTAGAATAACGATTCATGTGCATTTTTTTGTCAAACCAAACATAAGAATATGAATTGTTATTTCATTCTATTCTCATTCCACCAAACCAAACGCGCCCTTAATTAAAGTTTAGATTATGCAACATTCATGATTTATTTATTTATTTTTTATTTTTTTACAAATAGCAACATTCATGAATTGATACGGTGTAATTGAGCCTTGTGAAAATCTTAATTAAAGAAAAGAATTTGACGACTAAGTAGAGGTAAAATAAAATTTTCAATTAGCGAAATTTGCATAAAGAATTTGAAATTTTAAATACTTTTTTGTTCAATTGAAGAATATAAGAGATAAATTTATCTTAACAAAAACTCAAGAGAAAAACAAGAAATTTTGACGAAGGACATAAGATACTTAATGTGAAAATAAGTTAATATAGCGCGATGCTAATATATATATATATATATATATTTATATTTATAGTGATGTTAGACAATTAGAAATTTTGATAAAAAAAATGATCAAAATGATGCAACATTTATTTATTTAATTACAAAACACACTTAGCAATATACTTGTTTTATTATCTAATAAATAACTGTCGCATTCTTCTATCAATCTTTTGGCCAAAAAATTTCTAATTATTTATCATTTCTCAAGTTAATGACTGATAACTATGAAGTCAGAGGTTTTTTAGCCCCAAAACAAGAAAAAAAAAATGAAGTTAGATGTTATAAAACAGGCTTTGTGGGCTGAAAAATAAAAGGAGAATTTCGAAATAAAGTCATTTTTTATGTTAGTTTATAATCTATACCCCAATTATGTGCACCATTTATTTCTATTTTATGTTTGTAATGTAAATTTTAAAGTATAAATTAAAAGTATAACTTATATAGGACATATATTATCAATGTGCTAAGAATAAGACATTTTTCAAAATCCTCAGCTGATAAATGACAATCACATAAAAAAACAACAATTGAAGAGAGAATTGCCAAGGCGAAATGTACGCATAACAATAAATTCAAGAAAACGACAATGAAGGAGAGAAAAATAGAAACTTAGAAACAGTTACAAATTAAATTAAATTGTCAGAAACATGTGATAAATTAAATTGGTAAATAACAAGAAGAAAATAAAACGACAAAATGGAACGAAAAAAAGTTCATAAAAGTGAAACAAAACGCAAAAGCAACAACACATGACAAGAAAGGAACCGTACAACGTACAATTAAATGAAAAAAGACAAATTTCTTTTATTTGTTTAGTTAAAATAGGCATCTAGCCATAATTCTTCAAGTGAAATTTGTTCTTGCAGTATAGTTTGATGGATAAATTTTAAAAATTCTCCCCATAGTTTGACACCCCTATCACTTCGTCGAGCTAAACTTGTCTAATTGACTTTTATAATTATATTTTAAAAATATATTGGCCCCTCCGTCATTTAAAGATACAAAATTTAATTTGGCACCAACTTTTGATATTTTTATTATTTTTAATGATATAAATTTCAGAAAGATTCCAATAATTTTGAAAAGTTTAGTGGGGTGTATACATAAAAAAAATCTTAAAAAATAATAAAAATGTTAAAAATCAATACCACGAAGATTTTTGCGTCTTCTTTAACTCAAGGTAGGTTTGATAAAAGGGAAGGAAGGAGGTATAAATGAATTATTTTTGGTAATATTGCACCTTATCTTCAAAAATCTTAACAAATCAATACAAATTAATAACTTTCGTAAAAAAATTAGAAGAAATTTGATATGTGCGTATCATATGACCTATTATGAAGGGCATTTCGATCATTTTACTATTCATCTTCTTCTCCTTTCATTCTAATTTTCGTCTTCTTTTTCTTCTTTCTTCTTTTTGTTTTCTTTGAAAAAATTCAGAAATTTTATTCCTAAATATTTAGAAATTTTTCAAAAAAATTTAATACAAAATTAGCTTTGAACCCAGCCGCAACCAAACCCCTCCAAGAGCTAAACCCCCACGCAACCTAAGCCCCTGCGCCTCTGCGCCGCCGTCCTCGCTCGACCTTTGTTTTCCGGAGAAGTGACCGCCAGCAACCCTACGACACCCAGAGACCTTATTGGCGCGGCCTTTCTTGAGCTCAATGGTGACCTTGTCGTTCTCGGGTTTGGAGACCATGGCCTCGCGTCATCGTTCTCGCTCTCACAGCATGCTATTTTTATAATTTTTATCTTTAATTAGTTTTGTTTTATGTTTCAATTTTAAGAGTATTTTAGGTATGAGATTGAGCAAGATAAAGAATAAAGAATAGATTGTGTTGAATGACAAAAACACCCACAAGTAATGTCTCACGTGCAACTCACATGGCTAATTATATTAAAAATTTGACAAAAGTTATCAATTTGTAATGATTTGTCAAGAATTTCGAAGTCAGAATGACAAATGCCAAAAAAAAAAAAAATTAGAGTACAAGTTGCCACATGCCGTAAAAATTAGGGGCACCAGTGAAAAAACTCTTTGAACAAATATATTTTCTTATCAATATATGCTTTTTGCTGATTTTCACATGGCTTATAGACTTTCGATCGTACATATGCGTGACATTATAGTTTTGGACTTCATTTGCAAATTTGTTTAAATATATATCTAAGCAATATGTCTCATTCTCATACATAAATATAAATATAAATGCATGTGGATAAACTTAACGGTGACATGCAAAGATAACCTACGATAGGAATGACACAAGCCATTAATACTTAGACAGATTGGTAACGCGCGCTGTGGGGGGGAAAAAAAAATTGTTCTTTAAAATAAATTGCTATCATACTAATTATAAAAATTAATTTGCTATAAAGTAACAATAAAATTTAAAAACAGTGTATAAGTTGATTCTATAAAACAGTTTATACAATATAAATTATTAAAAAATTAGGTCAAAAATTGCTTTATCTATTATTCAGCTTGAATGTAGATTTTTATACGAAAACTTTTAACGTGTAATCCATAAGCATATTAATTATGACTAATCTTCATTAGAAAAGAGAACCTTCACATCAGTTTGATTAGTTTCCTCGAAAGGAATATCACCTATTCATTGATTAATGACTAATGTGATTTTAAAATGTACATTAGAAAAAGCAGCTAATTAGATATAATTGGTTGACCATTTCCTAATTAATTAGCCGCCTGCTTTTATCAAATTTTCAAATGGTACGTAACTTTTTGTTGATTCAATTGGAACTTGCTCATATATGTCTATGGCAAATTTTATTTTATATTATTTTTGATACCTAATATGAAACATTGGATTTATCTACGAAGGGTCACAGAGTAGTTGATCGTAATATAGATATTCTAGATCTTTTACCTTTCAAGTGTGTTCCGATTTATTTTTGTCCTAGAGTAGTTGATCGTAATATAGATATTCTAGATCTTTTACCTTTCAAGTGTGTTCCTATTTATTTTTATCCTAGACAATGGTCAAGATACTCTTTTTTATATTATTTATTTTTTAAATATGAATATATTGTTAGAGTATTAAGATTATTATTAGTTTCCCATTATTATTAGTTTCCCTTTCCCATTATTATTAGTTTCCCATTATTATTAGTTTCCCTTTCTATCATTGTATTGGTATTATAAATACCCAGAACTTATTCAACAATAAACTTAACTATTTTCTCTACATGGTATCAGAGCAAATTGTCTCACGACAGAACTAGATCCAAAACTAAGCTTCCGCAAAACCTCCGCCCGGCGACGATCGTCGTCGGGCGGCAGCCAACCTACCGCACCTCGCCTCACGCAGGCTATGCGACTCCCGCATATCCCACCACTGTCAGCAACTCCCGCAGAGCCCGCGCTCCGGCTCGCCTAGCCAAGGCCACTCCCAACGAGACACCGCTGCAAAAACAATTTTATTTTATTTTACTTTTTTAGGTTCTGTTGCACCTCGCCATAAAGACTAATCGTCTCGGCCGAAGCAAAAGCACTCAAAGCTTTTTCAACAAGCTCAAGTCGCTCAATTTTATTTTATTTTTCAGGTTCCGTTGCACCTCGCCATAAAGACTAATCGTCTCGGCCGAAGCAAAAGCACTCAAAGCTTTTTCAACAAGCTCAAGTCGCTCATCTCCGTTTTATTTATTTTTATTTATTGTTTTCACTTTATTTGTTCAAGATTGTATTTACTAACCGAGATACATCTTGATGGGGCATATTAGAGAATATTTGAGCCGCCGCCGCTGCAATTCCAACCGCCGCCGCCGCTCCCAAAATTACAAAATCCAAGCCGCCGCCGCTACAAATTACTACTACTACTTCAATTGTGTATCAAGATTGGTGTCCCTAACGGTACACCATCTTGAGGGGGCATGTTAGAGTATTAAGATTATTATTAGTTTCTCATTATTATTAGTTTCCCTTTCCCATTATTATTAGTTTCCCATTATTATTAGTTTCCCTTTCTATCATTGTATTGGTATTATAAATACCCAGAACTTATTCAACAATAAACTTAACAAACTTAACTATTTTCTCTACATATATGAGCATACGTTTATCAATGCATATTAGTTTACCTTATTACGTACCTTGCTTACTCAAAATTTCACCAGTTTAATTAAATATCCACTATCTTTTATATCATAGCTAAACTTTCGTAAACAAATTAGTGTAACATTGCATTATAACAACTCATCTCAATAAAATAGAGATTATTCATGCAACAATGGGTATGTCATATGAATTTTGCAGCATGATGATTGTAATAATTTTAATTTATTAGTATGATTCACTAATTTTTAGTTACACACTTTTCAATAATCACTACAAATTTTTAGTAGGAAATTTTTAGTTACACACTTTTTAATAATCACTACAAATTTTAAAATTTTAACTTATACAATTTTTCACTTTTCTAGTAGGAAATTTTGTACAATTATAGTATACCTCAAAAGGCGTGTTGCTCAAGCAGATTGAAGAGGTGCGTAGGAGATTAAAAAAGAAATTGAACCTTAACCCACTCACTGTTTTTCAAAAAAACAAAATATTTAAAAATTTATAATTAGTAAGATACATGCTCTATGATATAGAGAAAGGCTTTGAATTGTCATATTTTCAATAAAAGTCAATTAGGTAAATAATTATTTTATAGGATTTTTTCAAGAAAAAATTATAGTTTAAATTTTTTTGAAAAATAGTCATAAAAAATTTATTATCAAAGTAAGAAATTTTACCATAATAAAATTATAAAATTTATTGTAATAAATTTCTTACTAAGGCAATAAAATTATGAACGGTTATTTTTTAAAAATTTTGATACATTAACTATTATTAAAAATCATCCTTTAAAAAATGGCTAATTTTTTAAAATTTCCAAAGAATAAATGTGACTATTTGAAACTTGAAATCATTCTCTAGTTAAACACAATAAGATATTTAATTGGAAAGAATAAGACGAAAGAAAAATCGCTAGCTAGCTGGGTTTGTGCCCAAAAGGTCTACGAATGGTAAAAAGATTTTTGGCGTGGAACTTGCATTTCACGGATCGCATACTCTCTTCTTCTAGCTATGAATAAAAAAATATAAACAATCCAATTATTATTTTCTCACGAAAATTATTACACATTAACATGAAGGAGAAATTAACACATAAATGATCTAATTGGGTTTTTTTTTTTTTTTTGGGGAGTGTTATACTCATGATATTTTTGGGTAATCTATACAAATACCCTCGATGTTGTGTTATCATTACAAGTTGCACCTTGATATTTCAAAACTGGCACGTGTGCCCTTTGATGTTTGAAAACATTATAAGTTTAACCCTTCCACTTCAATTTTTTTTTATATAGATGAAATTAGGGGGTATGAATACAAAGTTTTAAGATCGGGTGTATTTTGAGGGGAAAAAAACAACATAAGGGGGTGGTGCTTATGAAAATAATTATAGGACTAATTACTATAATAATATTAATTTTAAGACGTTTGATCTTTAAAAAGTTGTATATATACCAACAGATTATTGTTACATTATTAATTTCATCAATTTTTTTTACGAATTGTGACAGATGGGGCATACTTATAAGTTTTTAAAACTTTAGGGGGCAAGAATGACAGTTTTGAAATATTGAGGTACAATCTGCAATAATAGCACAACATCGAGGGCATTTGTATCGATAATATGCCATTTCACAAAATATGTACTTTCTGAATTTTTTTTTGCCTACCACTAAAAGGTAGCTAGAGTAATTAACCTAATTAATCAATATTCCTTTTTTTTTTTAATGATCTTCGTATATATATATATATGATCTCATCATCACCATCATAAACTTCAATTTCAATAGATCATTATAACTAAAACTATTCACATCTAATTTTTCAAATCATATATATTTTAACACACGCTCATGCATGAATATAATGCAGATATATAGGCTATAAATCAGTACTTCGAGGTTCGGCAAAAAATTAATAAGAGGTACTGATCTCCAAATTATAATAACTATATTGCGTATAGTTGCAATGAATATGAGAAGTAGTAGTTGTGATCTTCATATATTCAAATTCCCTATTTTGTTTCTATACGTGTATTTTTGTCCAACAAAACTCCTGTTTCAGAAAGAGTTCTTTTTGTCAAAAATAGATCAATTTTACCACATGTTCATAGTATTGACTTGGCACGTTTTTGCTAGCGCGGTTGAACCAATCAAATTAATTAATGGGAAAAGTACAATCCAATTTTTTAACTTCTCAACAAATCCCACTTTGTGTGTGTATAAATAGAATACGTTGGATATAGTTTAGCCTACATTACAACATTTGCTATAACTTGATCATCACAAGGAAAAATATTACAGCACATCATATCACAAATCAATAGGCATTGCAAATACATCATCGATATTGTATTATTTGCAGATCAATCAAAGTAGAGAGACAAATATGGCTGGACATGACAAGAAACCGAATATCATCTGGTAATTTATATTCAAACATTTTCTCTACTATAATTATATATATATATATATATATATATAGGAATATGCCATGCATGCATATATATTAATTCATTAATACGCACGTAATATTATTCCTCGTATTTATTGGGTACTACATCTATTATTTATACACACGTATATATTTGTATGATTTCAGTGAAATCAAGGAAAAAGTGGAAGAGTTGAGGGCTCAAATTGTGCAATTAGGTCATCGTCATGATCACAGTAGCTGTAACTCTGAACCAGATGTTAAGAAAATCATCAAGGGCTTTAAGCACTTTCTGAAGAATGATTACAGGTAAATACAATATATATATATAAACACACACGTAAACACGCATAATATATTGTGTAATATCACTTTACAATAAAAGTTCTATTTCTGTTACTATCTCTGAGAGACCTTATATATAGGTGTTAATCAAATATATATGATCAGTACATAACATATAGTAGTGTTTTTTCTGTGCACTATGTACATATGCTAATGCTTTCATTTGTGTGAAAAACTAATCTTTATATGTCATAATTGTATTTTTCTTTATTTTATTTTTCATGCTTTTGGTTTCTTTTGCAGGAAGTACCCAGAAAAGTTTGAGCAACTTGCCGAAGACCAACATCCCAAGGTGCTTTTTTCTACCACGTGCGCAAGCACCCACACGTGTAACCAACAAGGAGTTAATATTAATGAACAATCAAACAAAAAATTGCAACAAATCGCTATTAGACACAGAATTTCATAATTTTTTTTTCACTTCCCATATGACATAAAATCGAATATAATCAATTAATTAATGAAGTAATTATAGCTTATAAGATCTATCTATATATATATATATATAATTAAATTAATTAAAATTGAAATTAACAAATTAATAATAAAAATAATGCAGTTTCTAGTGTTTTCATGCTCGGATTCAAGAGTAAGCCCTTCTCATATCATTGACTTCCAAGTTGGGGAAGCTTTTGGTGCCCGTAACATTGCTGGCTTGGTTCCTGCTTTTAACAAGGTAATTTAATTAAATTTTACCTAATATTCATAAAATTTTAATATATATATATATATATATTCTCATATTAATGGTGTATAATAGCTGAAATTAATTTTGCAATTTGCTTTTACTTCACAGCTGAGATACTCAGACGTTGGAGCAACCATTGAATATGCAATTGAACATCTTAAGGTCCACAAATATATATACAATATATTATATATATATATATAAATATATTTCTCGTGATTTTTAATAAAAGAAGTATTATTTATGATCTCTAATTATTAGAAAAAAATACAGGTAGAGAATATTTTGGTGATTGGACATAGTCGCTGTGGAGGTATAACTAGGCTTATGAATTATCCTGAAGATGGTTCAGATCCCTCGTAAGTATTTACTATTAGATAATAAAATAAATATTTAAATTGTTGAAGATTATTGTATATTTCTTTTTTTTTTTTTTTTTTGCGACCATTGAAATTCAATATATAGTCAAGCATTACCGAGGCAAAGATTATGACCAAAATATATACATACCTTGAAATTAATTAAGTCAACAAACATGGTTGTCATTTGTCAAATAGTAAAGTTACTTTATATATAGTGCACTTGATTAGTTAACACTTTTCAAACTATATGTTATACATTGAGGAATTATTCTTAGATTTATTTGTTTATTTTGAATTTATTCGCATGCAGCGACTTCATTGACGAGTGGGTCAACATTGCTCAACCCGCCAAATTGAAGGTCAAAGCAGAATTTGGTCATTTGCCACCTGAGGAACAACTTGCTTTATGTGTTCAGGTAATTGTTGATTATTTAATTAATATAATTAGCCTCTAAACTCTTTTTCAATATTAATCCTTTGAGAATTAATGACAATATAAATACGTAAAAGTGGGTCCTACTCGTCGACCGTCCAAGACGGCCGATAATTTTGCCCTATAATATCGCAATTACGTTTTTTTTTTTTACGACGCATAAGTGATCGAATAGCATTCGCTAAAACATGTTTGATTGAATAAATTTATATATGTTTTGCAGGAATCAGTGAATCTCTCACTAAGGAATTTACAAAGTTACCCTTATGTTCAAAGGGCAGTTTCAGAAGGAAAACTAGCACTTAGAGGTGCTTATTATGACTTTGTTGTTGGATCTCTCAAGCTTTGGGAGCTTAATAATTCAAACATCATTACACCACCAATCACCATACCTTGAGCATATATATATATATATATATATATCCCCAATTTGTGTGTTTTTCACGGTTATTTTTCCTATTTCAATTCAGATATTTAATTTGTAGGTCTAAGAATAAATTGTAACAAAAAATAGACAAGCAAGCGAGAAAAGCCCATCTTGATTGGCTTGCTCTATTTTATGTTTATTTTCTCTCTTTTGATTGTTATGATGTGTAATACTAGTTTCCACCAGTTGTCGTTTGTAACTTTTAGTTGGTAATAAAGTGTTGGCATTTGTTTTTGTTGGTTTTTATTGTTTTCCGACAATAATTTTTGGGTTTAATTGGTTTACAATTTTCTCTGTATATTATTGTTTTTAATTTTCTCTACATTTTGCATTGAGCCACAACCAATCTATGCAAATGGGCTTCATGGATTTCAATTGAGAATACTAGAATAGTTCTTAAAGAGGGTAATGATTAGAGATCACTGGATTAGAACTCATTTAAAGGATCATATCTGAAAATACAATTTTTCTATTTATTTTCTTAAAAATGTTCCTTTTATTTAATTATTCGTTTCTTGTACTACTTAAGATGCAATTAGTAATTTTAAGGCATGTTTGGTTTAATGGAATAGATTGAGAATAAGAATAGGAATATGAATATAATAGAATAAGAATGAGAATATCATTATATAATTTGAGTATTTTGTTTATCAGTAGAATTGACACATAAATTAGGCCAATGTAGTTTAATTAGTTTGAAAATTAGAAAAGAATGGGCATTTCATAAATTAAGTAAAGAAATGTTAATTCATATGATGTAATAAGTATTCCATTAGAATAACGATTCATATAATTTTTTTGTCAAACCATACATTAAAATAGGAATTATTATTTTATTCTTTTCAAATTCCACGAAACTAAGCGTATTCTAAGTTTAGATTGTGCAACATTCATGAATTGATGGTGTAATTGAGCCTTGTGAAAATCTTAATTAAAGAAAAGAATATGACAACTAACTAGAGGTAAAATAAAAATTTCAATTAGCGAAATTGCATAAAGAATTTGAAATTTTAAATACTTTATTAGGATTAAAGTAAACCTTGAAGAAAATTATACGTTAATATTAAAATTTTATGGAAGTTGCTATAGATATGACATGATTGTGTGTAGTATCGATACTTCATTACCTAAAGGCTAAAAAGGTAAACATTCCGACACATATATGGTTAGTATTTGTACAACAAATTAGATACGAAACTAATCAATGTTCTTATTTTCCAAAGAAAAAAAAAACTAATCAATATATTTTTCATGTTTATGTCTAATTTTGTTATGACAATAAACTTGAAAACGAAAACGAAAATATGACACAAACATTAAAATGATATATAGAGAAAAGTAAAATTTTATAAATAGCTCCTAAAGTTTGGGCTTAGTCTCAGTTTGGCCCTTGATATATAAAACATTGCATGAATGATAGTGCAAAAAATTATCAATTTCGGTCATTTTGCCTATTTTAGTGGATGATTCTGTCATTTTATGTCTTAAAACGCCACATCAGTATCTTTTTGTCATTTAAATTAAACATGCCGCATCATTAATATTGTGTAATTAGTATTAAATAGAATTAAGAATATAAGGGATAGATTTATCTTAACAAAAACTCAAGAGAAAAACGAAAAATTTCGACGAAGGACAGAAGATACTAAATGTGAAAATAAGTTAATATAGTGATGGTCTTAGAAAATATAAATATGTATATATATAATAATGCTATACAGTTAGAAATTTTGATAAAAAAAATCAAAATAGTGCAGCATTTATTTATTTAATTACAAAACACATTTAGCAATATACTTGTTTTATTCTCTAATAAATAACTGTCGCATTCTTCTATCAATCTTTTGGCCAAAAATTTCTAATTGTTTATCATTTCTCAAGTTAATGACTGATAACTATGAAATCAGAGGTTAAAAAAAAAAAAAAAAACTATGAAGTTAGATGTTATTGTGGAGATTAAAGGAATCTCCGATCGTTGCAAACCACACACTCGAATCCACGAAGCACACACGAACGCGAACACCAACGAACACGCGATACGAAAACGAAAGAAACAACAAGAACACAGCGATTTATACTTGGTTCGGAGCTCAAAGCCTCCTACATCCAAGTCGGGATTGGATCCCAGTTGAATCCACTAAACAGATATAGATTACACCCTCAAGAAATCTCTCCCACGTTTACAATCTCGTTCTCAGTTCTCACACACAAGTTTCTCTCAAAGGTTCGCTCAAGAAACTTAACAAGAACCTAGAGATCTCACTAGAAAATGACTCAAAACACTTTCTCTCTCTAGAACGTGATCCACGAGACTTTCTCTCTCTATATCTCTCTACAATCGTTGTATTTCCTCTTCCTCTTTTCTGATTTCGCGAAACAGGGGTCTTTTTATTCGCGACAACCGGTCGACCGTTTGGCGAACCGGTCGACCGTTTCTTGAGCATTCGATGATCGCCCATTCTTGGCGACCGATCGGCGTTCAATCTGCCCAAAACTCTATTTTGTCAAGGAACCGGTCGACCGCTTCCCCGAACCGGTCGACCGCTTCGTCTGAAACACAACTTCCAAATTTGAACCATTCTTCACAATTCTCCACCATGGTTCAAATTCTAGTGGACTCAAACTGCAATCCCAATTTCTTCCGTGACTAAGTAGACTTCAAGTTAAGCAAGCTTAGTGCTTGCTTGAACTTGTCAACGGGAACCACCTTCGTAAGAACATCCGCCGGGTTTACCTCGGTAGGAATCTTCACAACTTCGAGCCTTCCTTCCGCTATGACGTCCCGAATAAAATGTAGTCGAATATCAATATGTTTTGTCCTCTCATGATACATTGTATTCTTCGTCAAGTGGATAGCGCTTTGTGAATCACAATTCACCACCAACTTCCCTTGTTCAAATCCGAGTTCTTCTAGAAATCCTCCAAGCCACATAGCCTCTTTCACCGCATCCGTGATCGCTATGTACTCCGCTTCGGTAGTCGACAATGCCACAACGTGTTGTAGACTAGATTTCCAACTCACCGTATTACCACCAACGGTGAACACATAACCGGATAATGATCTCCTCTTATCAAGGTCTCCCGCATAATCCGAATCACAATACCCCACAAGCTTGCACCCTTGCTGCCCGTTCCTTGAGTATACCAACTTTTCACCCAAAGTTCCTTTCAAGTAACGAAGTAGCCATTTCGCCGCTTGCCAATGTGACCTTCCCGGATTGCTCATGAATCTACTTATCAACCCAATACCGTACGCTATATCCGGCCGAGAACTAACCATAGCATACATTATGCTTCCAACACAACTCGCATAAGGCACATGTTTCATAAAACTTGCCTCACGCTCCACCTCGCTCTTCTTGACCGCCATCAATTTGAAATGTGCACCGATCGGAGTCAACACATGCTTGGCATCCATCATTCCAAATTGACTAACCACCTTTTCAAGGTAGCTTTTTTGTGAAAGTGTCAATACACCCCTCTTTCTATCCCTTGTAATATCCATGCCCAAAATCTTCTTAGCCGCTCCAAGGTCCTTCATTTCGAATTCGGAAGCCAATTGCTCCTTAAGCTTTTGAATTTCCTTTCGACTTTTGCAAGCAATGAGCATATCATCTACATAAATGAGCAAGTAGATGTGGGACATGTCCGAAAGCTTAGAGAAGTAAACACAACTATCAAACTTGCTCCTTGTGTACCCACGGCTCGTCATAAAGTCATCAAACCGCTTGTACCATTGCCTTGGTGATTGTTTCAACCCATAGAGAGACTTCTTCAAGAGACACGCCTTGGACTCCAACCCCTTTTTCACAAAGCCCTCGGGTTGAGTCATGTAAATTGTCTCGTCTAAGTTTCCATGTAAGAATGCCGTTTTGACATCCAATTGTTCCAACTCCAAATCTTGTATGGCAACTATCGCAAGAATCACCCGAATAGAAGTATGCTTGACAACGGGAGAAAACACTTCATGGTAGTCAATCCCCTCAATTTGGGAATACCCCTTCGCTACCAATCTCGCCTTGAACCTCGGTTTTTCAACCCCCTCGATTCCTAGTTTTCTCTTGAAGATCCACTTGCATCCTATGAGCCGTTGATCCTTAGGCTTATTCACCAAAGCCCAAGTGTCATTTTTGAGTAACGACTCCATCTCTTCTTCCATTGCCATCTTCCATTTCGGCCAATCGACACTCTTCTTTGCATCCGAAACCGTGCTAGGCTCCTCGGTTTCAAGAGTATCCGCTGCGCTAAGAGCAAAGGCTATCAAATCTGTGTGTCCAAGCCTTTGTGGAGGCTTAATTTGCCGCCTCACTCGGTCCCTTGAGAGCACGTAATCCCGTAAGCTCTCATCGCTTTTGTCCGTCTCCTCTTCATCAACCGTTTTCTTTCCTGAACTGCTTGCTTGCTGTTCCTGGTCCATTACAGCAGCTCCACCTTGATCTGTATCACCTGCAAGATCAAAATCATCTAGAAAAACGGGATCAGTGACGAACCGGTCGACCGGTTCCTCCAACCGGTCGACCGCTTCCTGCAGAACAGCTCCTGTTCGAGTCTGTTCGGGTCGATTTCCAGCGCCATTTTCTTCGGTACCTTGTCCCTGCATGTTAGTCTTATAAAAGCAGAATTCATTGAACACAACGTCTCGACTTATAACACATTTTTTGTCATCAATAAGCCAAACTCGATAACCTTTCACTCCTAAAGGATATCCTAAGAAAACTCCTTTCTTAGCTCTAGCGTTCAACTTTCCTTGACTAACATGGACATAGGCTATACAACCGAAGGGTCTAAGGTGACTATAGCTAGGAATGTTACCGGACCAAACTTGTTCTGGTACCTTAAGGTCTAAAGCGGTGGAGGGTGACCTATTTATGAGGTAACAAGCGGTAGAAGCCGCTTCGGCCCAAAACTTCTTAGGTAGGCCGGACTCTAGGATCATACACCTAACCTTATTCATGATGGTCCTATTCATTCTTTCCGCTACCCCATTTTGTTGTGGTCTACCCGTGCAAGTATGCTTCCTAGCTATCCCTTCCTTGGCACAATACCTATCGAACTCCTCATTACAATACTCTAGGCCATTGTCGGTCCTAAGTCTCTTAATCTTCCTACCCGTTTGTTTTTCAATCAAAGACTTCCACTCTAGAAACTTACCAAATGCCTCATCCTTAGTTTTAAGAAAGTAGACCCAAACTTTTCTAGAGAAATCATCTATGAATGAAATGAAGTATTGAGACCTAGACAAAGACAAAGGAATATGGGGGGAACCCCACAAGTCGGAATGGACGTAATCTAAGGTTCCCTTGGTCCTATGGATCGCTCGGGAGAACTTAAGCCTATGGGACTTTCCTAGAACACAATTCTCGCATAACTCTAGGTCGCTAAGGTTCTTGACTCCTAAGACACCTTGTTTGCACAACTCGACCATACCCTTCATGCTCATGTGTCCTAACCTCTTATGCCATAGCTCCGTTACATTCTCATTTTCTTGTGAGACCGCACTCTCACCTACAACCGTAGCACCTTCAAGGACGTATAAACCTTGTTTCAACAGCCCCTTCATCATGACTATAATTCCTTTAATGACCTTCAACACACCCCCTTGGGACTTGTACGAGTACCCCTTAGTATCTAACATGCCTAGTGAGATAAGGTTTCTCTAAAGGTCGGGAATATGCCTAACATTTTCTAGGACTTTAACCGAACCATCCCACATCCTAAGTCTAACCTTTCCAATCCCAACTACATTACACGACATGTTATTACCCATAAGGACCGTTCCTCCTTCTAGTGACTCGTACTCTAAGAACCAATCTCTTCTAGGTGTCATGTGATATGTGCAGCCCGAATCAAGAATCCATTGGTCTCTAGGGTCATTAGGCGACACGGTTAAGACCTCATCTTCACTAAGTTCTTGGGAAAGGTTTGCCGAATCACTAGTGTTCGCTTCTATGGTTTTGTCACTCTCTTTCTTACGTTTGGGATACTCTCGTATATAGTGACCGGGTTCCTTACAATGGTGACACTTGCCTTTCCTAAACTTGGACTTCGATCTAGACCGACTCTTGGCCCTACCCTTCGATTCTCTCTTTTCGGTTCTACCCCTCACATTTAACCCCTCGGCGGTGGCTCTCGAACTTTTACCATGGGCTTTTAAATCTAACTCTTTAGAATACGCAGCCGACACAACTTCCTCAAGCGACAAAGTTTCTCTACCATACTTCAAGGTGTCCCTAAGATGGTCATAGGCTTTGGGTAAAGAATTCAATAGAAATATTGCTTGGTCCTCATCGTCTATTTCTATGTCTAAGGTTTCTAAGTCTGAAATTAACTTAGTAAACACATCAATATTATCATCAATAGACAAAGACTCATCCATCTTAAACCCATAAAACTTTTGCTTGAGATATATGCGATTAGGTAAAGATTTCGTCATATAAAGTTGCTCGAGTTTAGCCCACATACCAGCCGCAGTGGTTTCTTTTATCACCTTTCGAAGAATTTGATCCCCAAGGCTTAGTATGATTGTGTTCCTCGCTTTCTTCACCATTTCAGCCCGTTCTTTGTCGGAGAGACTCGACGACATTTTCGCTTCGCCCTTCAAGGCTTCGTCTAAACCCAAGATTCCCAAGTGTGCGTTCATTTTCTCCCGCCAAATGTTGAAATCGTTCTTTCCGTCGAACTTCTCGACTTCGAATTTTACGTTCGTCATCTTGAATTTGAGTCTTGGCCAGAGAACACAAAATCAGAGTATGACTGACAAAGTATAAGAAGTTGAAAGGAGTTTTAGGGAAAGAGACAACCTGATTTCAACGCTGAGAATCAACGATCTTCTCGCCCACGAACCTAGCTCTAATACCAATTTGTGGAGATTAAAGGAATCTCCGATCGTTGCAAACCACACACTCGAATCCACGAAGCACACACGAACGCGAACACCAACGAACACGCGATACGAAAACGAAAGAAACAACAAGAACACAGCGATTTATACTTGGTTCGGAGCTCAAAGCCTCCTACATCCAAGTCGGGATTGGATCCCAGTTGAATCCACTAAACAGATATAGATTACACCCTCAAGAAATCTCTCCCACGTTTACAATCTCGTTCTCAGTTCTCACACACAAGTTTCTCTCAAAGGTTCGCTCAAGAAACTTAACAAGAACCTAGAGATCTCACTAGAAAATGACTCAAAACACTTTCTCTCTCTAGAACGTGATCCACGAGACTTTCTCTCTCTATATCTCTCTACAATCGTTGTATTTCCTCTTTCTCTTTTCTGATTTCGCGAAACAGGGGTCTTTTTATTCGCGACAACCGGTCGACCGTTTGGCGAACCGGTCGACCGTTTCTTGAGCATTCGATGATCGCCCATTCTTGGCGACCGATCGGCGTTCAATCTGCCCAAAACTCTATTTTGTCAAGGAACCGGTCGACCGCTTCCCCGAACCGGTCGACCGCTTCGTCTGAAACACAACTTCCAAATTTGAACCATTCTTCACAATAAACTTATAATACAGGGTTTGTGGGCTGATAAATGACAACCACATCAAAAACAACAATAAAAGAGATAATTGCCGAGGCAAAAAGTACGCATAACATTAAATTCAAGAAAACGACAATGAAGAAGAGACAAATTGAAACTTGGAAACAGTTACAAATTAAATTGTCAGAAACATGTGATAAATTAAATTGGTAAATAACAAGAAGAAAATAAAACGACAAAATTGAAAGAAAAAAAAAAGTTCATAAAAGTGAAACAAAACGCAAAAGCAACAACACATGAAAAGTAAAGGAAACGTACAACGTGCAATTAAATGAAAAACGACAAACTTCTTCTTATTTGTTAGTGTTTTTTTTTTCCTTTTTATTTTTTGCTGAATATTTTATTTGTTAGTTAAAAGGGAATTTTAAGAAAATAACTATCATTTACAAAATAATGTTAAAAAATAGCCACAGTCTTAAAAAATTTAAAAATTAGCTATGATAGAAATTTTTGACAAAATTTTTGCTTAGTGTCAGAAATTTCTGACAGTATTTTCATGAGTATTTTTGTTATTGTCAGAAATTTTTTATAATTTTATGGCTAGTTTTTAAATTTTTTGAAACTGTAACTATTTTTTAAAAATACACGATCTAAAATGACTATATACCTAACTGACTCTAGTTAAAATAGGCATCTAGCCATAATTTTTCTAGTGAAACTTGTTCTTGCAGTAGTTTGATGGATGAATTTTGAAACTTCTCCTCATAGTTTGACACCCCTATTACTTCGTCGAGCTAAACTTGTCAAATTGACTCTTATAGTTATATTTGAAAAATATATTGGCCCTCTGTCATTTAAAGATACAAAATTTAATGTGGTACCAATTTTTGACATTTTTATTATTTTAATGATATATTTTCTAGATAAATTCCAATAATTTTGAAATGTTTAGTGGGGTGTATATGAAAAAATATTCCTAAAAAATAACAAAAATATCAAAAGTCAGTACCACGAAGATTTTTGCATCCTTTTAACTTAGGATATGTTTGGTAGAAGAGAAAGAAGGGGAACGAATGAACTAGATATGAAAGAAAAGAATGGAAAATAAAAGATAGAGAATTTAAATCTCCTCAAAATTATTTGATATAAGGGAAATAAAGGCGAAAATAATGATTGCTTTGATGTAAAATTACTATTTGTCCATTGTAATTTTTTTTTATTAATATTTCTAAGGATAAAATTGGGATTTGATGCGAAATAGTAAATAGCAAAACATTTCCCTTATATTTTTCCATTCCTCCCTCTATTCCCTCTTTCTATACAAACGAACTGGTCCATACTTCCACCTTTTTTTTTTTTTAATTTTTCCTTTCACATCCCTTTCTTCCCCTTTAATCAAACACACCCTAAGAGAAGAGCCCATATAATGCATAAATATAACTATATGGAGCAATTTGACGTGTTTTATTTTATACATGAAAGGCCAACTTAGTACAAGTGTCAAACATTAAAAGATCCACCTTTTATTAGAAAGCAGCGATTTATCACTCAGGAGAAATTTGCAGAATAGTCAAATAAGCGTTATAGAGAAGCAAATTGTTTCCAATACCAAGTTACAAACATAACAATCCAAGGACTATAAGTTCCAGAAATATTGATTCAGCAAAAAAAAAAAGTTCGAGAAAGATTGCATTGATAGTGCACTAGTGTACTGTATAAGACAATTCACAATCAATGCAAATGAAATTCATTCTTTTTTTCTGCGTTTTGGAAAATAAAAGGTAGGCCCCTTTCAATAAAAATTCGACAAATTATCTATTTTAAATTAATATATTTTTAAAAAACTTAAATAATAATTAATAATCCGAGAAAAAACAGTAAAATGATACAGCAAATTCTTTTTCTACAAGAGCGAAAATGTGTTTAGATTTGGATTTTCGCGACTAATAGCAGAATCGCCACCAACCCAAAAGCCATTGCGTCAAATTTTTCAAATTAAAGCTTTTTTTTTTTTCAAAAATATTTTTAATTATACCCCTCAAAGTATATCGTACTTTAGTTTAAAAAAAAAAAACATTAATATATCCGAATGTCTTAATATAGCTAAGTTACCTCCTAATTTTATTTAGCTTTCGAATGTCAAAGTTTTACAAGTTAACTTTTTTTTTATTCCGTCTCACCATTTTTAAATACCTTGTTCATCGTAGATGTGTTATTGGACTCACAGAAGGAATGAATTTGAGCATAATTTTTTAGAAGATTTGATCTAATATCACCTTATAAATCCTGAATCTAAACTTGCAATCTATTCCACCAAATATGTCAATTGTAAATCATCTTCAATTATTTTAAGTGACAATTTTCAGCCCACACTGTCCATATTAGTAAAATCCGTCCACATCTTTTCACTGGAATTGCATTAAACTCAGTGGATCTCATGATTTATAAAATGATAAAGTGTCCCTTTCTTATTTAGGAGAGGCCAAAATATAAAAATGAAAAAGAAAAAGTGCAAAGTTTACAAGTTCAAAAGTCTAATGATAATTTGATGTGTTGGATTACACTAAGGGATTGAAAAACATAGGACCAAGATAATGTGAAATGCCAAGTGTATATATATGAATATGATGAATTGACACTATAGAGGACCCTTTTCAGCTTTTTGTTTCATGGCCATATTCATCCTCTAAAAAAGACACTTTTTCTTTTCCTTTTTATTGGACATGATTCATATGATGATAGAGACAATAGAACTTATTATGAATTCCAATTCATCTTTTTCATTCACCTCTCTGATGGCAATGATTCTGTGCCATTAGACAAACATCGCAAGTATATAAAAAATTTTGTTTAGTTTCAAAAGTTCAATGATTGTTTAGGTATATACATCCACAAGAGCGTGTCCTAAGAAATAATGCACTAATAAAATTAGGGACCCCCTTATTAAAAAAATCATTCAGATAACCCAAAAAAGAAATGTAAAATCCATGTTGAACTGAGTACGGAAATCCATGCCACAACTAGTGCAAAGCATTATTAATTTACCTTTTTCTCTTTAATCGTGGGTTTCTCTAGAATTGACACTGGTGGTTTAAATATTAGAAAACAATAATAGTAACAATAATGATAAGTCAATTTGTTCTCTGATTTGTTATTGCAAACTACTTTACAAATGGCCCTATAGCTTCTCCATAATAAAACCCTTAAAAACAGCTACATATATATATATATATATATATATATATATATATCTCTTTTCGGTTCAATGGACATGAGAATGTTAGTGAATGGTTTTTTCTATGACAAATTTCCGTGGCCACACAAACCCTTTCATGTCTATATATAAAATTATTGCTTCTTGTCATAACCATGTGAAAGAATCAGATAAGACAATGGGAGGAAAATTACCCCTCAATAATTGATTGCCAAGGAACTGTAGTGCTAGGAAACAAGTAAAAAAAAAAAAAAAAAAAACAAAGTCCCACAGCAAAAAAAGTCTCAATTGAAGAATTATAAAAAATAAAAATAAAAATCAACTAACAGAAAATATTTTAAAGACTTACTATTGGCTCTTAATAAAAGTGTATAACAATTAATTAATTAAGTGGCCTAATTTATCACTATTGGCTCTTAATAGATTTTGTAGATTTTGTTTCGTCTTTAGGTCAATTAAATTCAATAGATCTATGCAAACAATAATTCCCATATACTTTAATTGATAAATAAGTAATAGACTATTAGATTGCATATTTTCCATCAGTTAGGTTTTTTTTTTTTTTTCCATGCTCTAATTGAGAAGTTCACCCTAAAGTAATAAGTAGTTGAAAAAAAAAAAAAAAGAAGGTCCAAATTATTTCACTCATCGCAATGTAGATTGTGGACACATTAATTAGTACTATTTGACCCGAGGCTGACATACAGTACCTCTTCATGACTACTTTGCCTACCTAATAAACTTAACCTCATATATGTTTATACCTGATTTTGATACATATAACAATTTTAATGTTTTTGTTTAGCGTAACCAGTGAATTATTTGCGAAGAAATAAAGATATAATACGGTCTCAACTTTGGCTTTCATTTGTAATTCAATCAGAGAGGTTTAATAAGATCAGTTCAGTGCCTAATTAATTATGTCCAATTCTCAAACAGACCTGATGATTTTGAAGGACTTGGGTGCGTCAACGCGTCCTAGGAATTCTCCAACGATTAAGGAGATCTATTGTGGCAGCTAAGTTGGCCTCATTTGGTGGATTTAACTGATGAATGGTGGTTTTCTACTCCTTCATGCGTTTCAGCAACTGTCAGCTATAGCTACAGATATATGAGCAGTCTACTATATTGTCGCAGATAATGTCGGGTAGTACACTTGTGAGTATACCCATGGCGGTATTCATTGGTGTTTAATTCCTGAACCAGTTAAGAAATTAGCTATTTTAAATGTAAAGTTTGAAGGATTTAACTAGAGTGTCAAAATTAAGAAAATACTCATTACATACCTTAATGGACAAAAGTATTCATGATAATTACTTATAAAGAAAAAAAGGGCTCAAATCAAATAAAAAAAATTTCTGAAAATTCGGCTCATATTCAACTTAAAAAAACAAACAAGACCTACTATTACCAAAATTTTCATCGACCGTGATAAAATAAAAAATAAAATTAGCTAATTTCTTAAATTTTTAAAATTATGGCTAATCCTTAAAAATTTAGTCTAAACTTTGGCTAAATCCTTAAAAATCTCTTAATTCTTTTCAAGACCCTAAGCACTCTTTTTTCCTCCAAATTTTTCCAATAGGTTTACTGAAGAGGTTTTTAATGAGATTTTGTCTGCGTTTTTAATGAGATTCTGTCTGCTTAGCATCCTTATAAGATGTAAGTTTCGGCTTTAATATGTAGAAGGCGTATTTTGGAGTGTTATTTTCTTGTATTTATTTTACGTATGCTTTGTTTTATTTTCCTTCTTCGGAAGTAGATTTGTATTTGAACCTTATTATGTATTTTGATTTTATTTTTAATAAAACTACAACAGTCGTAGAGGAATTTGCGAATGAGGTTCAATCTAGTTAGTAAGTCTTTGAAAATTCAGGCGTGTGCCAAAACCTCGTTGGAATTGAAATGCATTTCTATTACGATTTCTCCTCATTCATAAAACATCATATATATATATATATATATATACATACATACATACATACGCGCGCGCTTTTTCTTCACTGATATCTTTCTTTCTTTCTACCTATGCTATGATGAAAACAATCCAAAATTTTAGAAGAATACATAGTACCAAGAATTAACGAAAATATTGAATAGGAAAACTTAGAACATAATTACTTTAGTATCATTATGCGAATATATATGTGCCTAAAAAGTAAAGGGTCTTCTCTCATATAAGTAGACATGCATACACATGGAAATTTTTTTATTATATATATAAAACCACTTTCAAGGGAGCTAGGGATGAAAAATAAAAAATAAAAAAAAAAGAAGAAAAGGACCCAATAGTGGTCTACAAGCCAATATCCCAAACAAAATCAAGACATTGCTCTTCTAGAGGCTCCAATACATCATAATAAGAGCTATAATTTGGATTAATCAAGAAATCATCAGCACTAGTAATCCAAAAGGAGCTCTCATAATTATCATCATTATTGTCACTCATCATCATCACGTCCTCCAGTGAACTTTTAGGGCCAATATCTCTTGTCACTTTATCTCCTATTATTCCAGCTTGATCGCCAGTGTAATTACCCGTGTTTGGCTGCTCGGATAAGCTAGCCCCCGACGGGATAAAATAGTCCTTCTCTTGCTGATCTTTGGATAATGGCTGTGAATTCACTCTCATTTCTTTGTTCTTTACCTTCTTGATTCCGAGCTTTTTGCTCAAATGAGTGTTCCAATGGTTCTTGACTTGATTGTCAGTTCTTCCCGGAACACGTCCCGCGATCAAGGACCACCTAAAAATGATAATTCGGTTGAATATTTATAAGTATTTCCTTATTAAAGTAAAAAATTAGAATAGCACTTATTGCAAACATGAGGTCTTAGAATGATCTTAGAATGAATCATACTTGGCACTGAAATTATACTAATGTAGTAATGCTATCATCTAATGGTAATTTTTATGAGTGACTGGGATTTAATTACTCTTCATAAAAACATGGGGAAGAAACACAATAAAGCAAAATTCAATGATGATAATACACATATATAAAGGACAGACAAATCCAAGCAATTTAATGCGAACCAACACGAAAGAGTAAAGAGAGAAAAGAATTTGGTGAAGGTATAAATAAATCTGAAAAAATAGAGCAAGAACACATGCCTAGCTATACATGAAAAACAGTATTGAACATTCAACTTCTTTATACAACTTCATGAACAGTCACTTATTCATATACACATAGTAAACTTTTTAAAAAGACCATTATTATTATTATGAAAGGTAAATCTTATGGATGAAAGAAGATATACATGTTTTGACTTTGAAAAAAAATAATACATGATCAGTGTATTTCATCTTAATTTTTTTTTTCTTTTTTTTGGGCATAGGCTATAGTGAAAGAAACTTTACCTATTTCCAAGAAGGTTATGAAGGCGAATTATAAGATCTTCTTCTTCCTCAGAGAAGTCGCCGCGCTTTATGGCGGGGCATAGGTAATTCATCCATCTTAGTCTGCAACTTTTGCCACACCTCTTCAAACCTAAATTGTCTCATAATTTAATTTTTCACCAAAGAGAAAGCACCATGAACTAATTAAAGCTTGGTTAAATGTATTTTGCACTAACTGTACTATCATCTATGTATGTGTAGACAGTTCATGATGAAAAACACAATAATATTGATCAATTTTATGTGATGTTCATGGAATAATAATTAAAAAGAAAAAGAAAAACTAAGCACTAATAAACAATTAATCAACTAATTACCAGTTTCCTTGGCAATGCGATTCCACTTCCCTTTACCATGCACCCTTATGTAGTCCATCAAAACCCTATCTTCCTCAGCTGTCCACAGCCCTTTTTTGTACTCGTTATTCTCATCATGATGAGCTTTCATTGTTGTACTGATCAAGAACAATCGTTGATAGGAAAATGAGAGATATTCAAAAAGAGCTTAGCTAGTTAGAGAGAGTAGTGACTTTTTGGTAGCCAATAATAAAATCACTGAGATATCAGATATATATGTTCAGCTCACAGAGAAAGTATATTAAATTGGAGTAGTTGTGACTGTTTACTTGGTGGCTTCGTATTAAGAGTAAATTGCACTAATGGCCCTTGAACTTTTTGAGGTTTGATAAGTTGCCTCTTAATCTATATATTTTCTTGGCAATTTATAGCCCGAGTTTCTAAAAGATGACAAATTTTCCTGAGACTTATAAATTCAAGGTGTAAATTACTATGAAAAATAGTTTAAGTGGCAACTTGACAAATCACGACAAATGCAACAGCCACTAGTGCAAATGACTCGTCTATTAATTGCCAACTTCACCAGCCAGGCCTGTACAGATATATGAAGTACTTTTTTTTTCCCTGAAAATTGATATGTGGTATTTGTAAGGGAAAAAAGGGAATTGATAATTAATGAAGTAAATTATTAATGGTATATTTATTACGTTGATCACATGTATGTACATATAGTACTACTATTTGGACGGCAGTGAACAAATGATTTTTTTTTTTTTTTTTGCTTAATAGCAAATGAATTTTGTTTGGTGCATTGATATTACAATTAAAGAAGGGACCCACACAAGCTCTCGCCAAAAATATCACAATCGGCGCACTTTTGTTTCTTTGGCTTTTTGCAAGTTAAACCTAATCAGTTACTAACTAGTCACTTATTTTAGTCGTTCTCTTACATCTTTAATGTAATAGACTGTTGTTTTATTCATTTAATCTACGCTTAAATTTCTATACTAAATTTAATTAGGGTAATGGTATACTTATGATACCATATTTTACAAATAAATTAATAATGAAAAGAATATTTTTGTTATTTCTTATAGTTTAGTGGTGAACATACCATATAATTTCGTTAAAAATCAAGGCATATTTTGTAATTTTTGAATAATTACATTAATTATTATAATATTTTTTTAAAATAATTATTTAATTACTAAGTAATTGCAGTTATCAGTTGCTGTACTAAATTAACTAGAGCATTGACTATTTATTTAAATTTAGTGTTAAAAATAAAACTTTCACAACAATTTTGGTAAGATAATATAATCCTACTAAGAGTATAAGAATTAAACATTACATGCACATGCATGGCATGCAAGTTGTCTACATGCAGACACACAATATTCTTTAAAGTAAATGTAAAAGTGTTTAATTAGCAATTAAATTTTGACAACTCCTATATCACTTTTATTGATATGAAAGAATTAATATAGTAGTTAGCTTTGCGATAGCATTATCCTTCTACTATTATTAAGCCAGTTGAGGCTTTCCAAAATGCACCTAGCGTCTAGCGAGGCAGTGTGATTAAGTGATTATAAAGTAAAAGCTC
This sequence comes from Boehmeria nivea var. tenacissima, assembly GCA_018132145.1. NCBI lineage: Eukaryota > Viridiplantae > Streptophyta > Magnoliopsida > Rosales > Urticaceae > Boehmeria > Boehmeria nivea. Next base: position 11,075,291 of record CM030882.1, read on the forward strand.
CAGTACTGCGAATAACGATAATAAAAGCTATGATAATTAATAAATAGTACGTAGGTATAGCTTGATTGCCAAAATAATAATAATAATAATAAAATATAAAAAATAAAATAAAAAAAGTGTACCTATATCTAGTCTAATAACACAGCTCACTTTCACTAATAAGTGAAGAATCTAGTAGGGATGATATTGAGTAGTAGGCTACAATCTTTTGTATCTTTAGTAAAGCTTTAATATCAACCAAAAAGGAAACAAGTATATATGGTGTAATACTGTAATTTAAAAAAGTGACGACTAAATCAATGGAAAAAAAAAGGAAATTTTAAGAAAGTAGCCACTATTTACAAAATGATTTTAAAAAATAGCCACGGTTTTGAAATATTTAAAAACTAACCATGTAAGAATTTTTGACAAAATTATTGCCTAGTGTAAAAAATTTTTGACAATTTTTTTATATGTATTTTTGTTATTATCAGAAATTTTTTATAATTTTATGATTAATTTTTAAATTTTTTGAAACTATAATTATTTTTTAAAAATATACAATCTAAAATGACTATTTACCTAACTGATCCAACTCAAAAAAATATTGTGGCCAATACTTTCCTTGAACTTTTAATTAAAGAATCATATAATTATACTATTTAAATTTTTTTATAGAGGCTCCACTTTAAGGTTGGATATATGAGAGCCATAATCACTTTTAAGATATAATAATAATAATAATCACTTTTAAGATGGGAAAGACAGGTTTGATGTTATAGATAGCTAGGCTTTTTAGATGGATAAGAAATGTTGTTTGTTTCCTCATTAAAAAATAATAAAAAAACAAAAAAACAAAACCAAATCCCAAAACAAAACCTCGAGATCTAAATTTTAGGGTCTCACTTTTGTCCACCCAATACAAATAACTATGACACTAAAACTAGACTGATGATCTGAACATAATTATAAATTTATAATGTATTTGTGACATATTTATCTAATAACTGAGTAGCAAAATGCACCAATTAGAAATGGTATGATTTGTGTATATATAGCCCGAGAAACGGAGAATGAAATTAAAAAGTTAATTCTTAAAATGCCAAATTGCCAAGTGCAGGGTTAAGACAGTCGTTCACCATAAAGCCATACCAACCAATTTTCTTGCTACTTTCAAGGGGGGGTTTTATCTTTTACTCTTTTGTGTGTTTTGTTCACCATGACTCTAGATTCTACTTCTGAAAAGTCCATATTGTTTTGTTATAATACCACACATAAGAAGACAATGTGGCATCAGATCTGTGAATGAATGGCAATTAGATTCTCTGCAATGAGATATGTCTATAAATCTGAAAGAAAGAAAAAATGATGATTTTCTTCCACTTATTTAGAATCTTGAGATCAATAATACCTTCTGCTCCTGATCATGTCTCGGGGAACGTCAGATTCTACATGCTTTTACACATCAATCCAAAAAAGAAAAGAAAAGAAAGAAAAATAAAAAAACAAAACTTGACCCTACTGTACTTTTAGGGTCTAGATGTCTTATTATTATTATTATTACTAGTTTATATACACGTGGAGAGCACGTGTAAAATAATATAACTGATAAAAAATATGACACGACAAAAAAAATAATAATATAGTATATTTTTGTCAAATTTTTTAAAAAATTTGATATTTTTTGTTCTTTTGAGTAATTTAGGGATTAAATTTATCATTTAATATAAATACAAGACCTTTTTAAAAAAATTTCAATCTTAAAAAATAAAAATAAAAGCTTAAAACAAATAAGATAAATTAAAAATAGCTATGGTAAAAAAAAATATATGAAAATGGGTGTCAAAAGATTAAGAAAAATATTCTAAATCCAACCAAGTCAAGAAAAAAAAATTCGAGATCAACACGTCAAAAAAATAGCTGTTAAAAAGATTGAAACAAAAAAGTAAAAAAAAAAATTAAAGAATTTGCATAAAAGCCCTCTAAGATTTATGAATTTGCAAAAAATCTTTTTAAAATTGCGAAAAAGACCTTTTAAAATTTCTCAAAAACCTCTAAAATAAACTCTTAAATGATATTTTTTTAAAAGAAAATATTTATAAAAAAAAAAGAGCAAATAAGGGCACCACATGTCGTTCATAGGAGACGCCACGTGTCACCCCTCCTTGCACGTTTCTTGGCATAAGAAACGTATCATGCCTTAGTAGAGTAGAATAGATTATTATTATCATTTTCTTTTTCTTACGTTGTTGTAATGGTAATATGTCGTATCAGCTCGACTATATCATAATTGCGTTATTACTTGAATGGTCTGTTGACCATGATTAGTGAGCACGATTATAGTCGAGCCACTATAGCATGATATTGGTACAACGGTGTAGAAACTTTTCCTACCTAAATATATCCAACTAGGGTTGTGTAATGTGTTTTTATCAAACTCTAATTTGAGTATACCTAATTAAAATGGGTATATTGTGTGAAATATTTGTAACTCGTTAGATGTACTTATAAAATACAAGACACGTTATATGACAAATATAATAATTTAGAACCGTTTTTCAAAGGTAAATGAACTATTGTAGAAGTTCAATTAAGGTTATTTGGATTGCAATCCTTTTTTTTTTAAATCATCTTATTACGATAATTACCCTAACAAAAAGTCAAACTTAAATCATGTTGTTACAGTAAAATGTAGTTTGAGTTTCTATCCAAACGGGCCACAATAATCTTGAGAACCATCTCCGGTAAGAATAGTTTTTTTGTGAGAGCATTTTGATCAAAAAAATTCTGGCCACTAATCAATATCAAAATGTTCCCGCCATAAGACGTTTCTACGTGATAATTTTCTATGATATTGATGTTATACCAATTCAAGTAATATTATTCTATATAATGGTAGAACAACCCTAGGGAGAATGTTACCAAAAACTCTAGTTACAGTTTTTGCTTTCCTTGTCCCAAAGGACAAGTGAAATAAAATAAATAAATAAGAAGTAAAAAGGAGATAGATATAAATATTAGGGCTGAAAATTAAAACCGAAAAAATCAAAAAAATTAACCGAATTTTTTAAAAATCGAAACCGAAAACCGAATTTTATAAAAAACTAAAAATTCGGTGCGGTTATTCGGTTTTGAATATTAAAAACCGAATAATTGATTTTTTTAATCGAATTACCAATTTTTGAAAAAAAAAATCAGTTTTTAACTGAATAACCGATTTTTAACCAAATAATCGAGTTTTTTAACCGAATTACCGAATTTAATAACCAAAAAATTGAATTAAAAAACCAAAAAACCGAATTAAAAAAAAACGGTTATTAACCGAAAAACCGAATTAAAAAACCAAAAATTCAGTTTCGGTTAAATTCGGTTTTTTTCAAAAAAAAAAAAAAACCGATTTTTGGTTATCAATTTCTAATAACCGAATATTCGATTTCGGTTAAAAAAATGGCCAAAAAACCGATAACCGATACCGGTTTCACCCCTAATAAATATATATGTAACAGAAATACTAACGACAGACGCTGGTGTCGCGTCTGTCGAATCGTGACCGTCCGTGGCCGTGGGCCTCACGGTGGGACCCACGTGAGCCCACGGCCACGGACGGCCACGATTTGGCATTGCTCTATATGTAATGCAGGACGAGTATCATAATTTCCATTCTTTTTTAATAATAAACTTGTCGTTTCTTCGACCCCACAAGAAAAGATTAGAATATAGCTTCTTGTTTGTTTGAATACTAGGTAGATAGTCATGTTTCCCTTGAAGCTTACAGGCTTTTTCATGAATAGTTGTAATTGAACCAAAAATGTCAAAACAATATCACCAATATATTTTGCAATTTGTATTCTAGTGAATAGACTCAAATCTCCCATTTCTTAGTCTCTCTTCTATGTCCAATCCAATCGTTGCTTTTTTTTTGCCTACTTTGAGGTCGTGAAATCACAGTAAACTAGGCATTTATAAACAAAAGATCCTCGACTATGTATGCACTATATACAATTTTAATTTGTCAAATTTATTTTTACTTTTACAAAAAATATATATATATATATCACATCATTAAAAGAAATAAATCAGGACTAGGTTAATTCACACATGAACTTATAAAATTTAGCCTCGGTTCGTTGCTTTTATCCACTCCCGGTGCATATAAATGCAGCTCCATAGGCCAATTTTAACCGAGAATGCCCGTGAATGTAACAAATCAGCTGAAACTATATTTGACTGCCTTTTGAGAAAATTCCCAACTCTCAAATCTCAAAAGAAATTAAGAAGTAAGCAGAAGAGAAAATACTATAGTACTATATGCAAGAGTTTCTGCAAATTCAAGAATCTAAGAAACTAGTTTCACAAAACTTCTAAAGGTCGAACAGCAAAACTCATGCATAACATCATGTCAGTGTGAATTTACTGCCGCCAATTTTTCAGCGTACTCATAACCCCGCACGGAAACCATTTTCCATATGGATGCAGAGACTGTGTGATTGCTACAAGGTATTCACTTCCTGACTCGTCATACTACAGGAAAGGTGAAATTTTGCTACAGAATCAATCTTAGCACGAAATTAAAGAACGTAATAAAAGAAAAAACACAACCTAGACTAACCTGAGAGATTCAAATTCTGAAGAAGTTTCTCCACCATAATTCTTTGCTGTACCACACTGAGAGACTCGGATTTCATGATTGCATTGACAACGATTATAGTTGATGACGGAGAAGCAGCATTGACCTGGGAATTGACAACAACAAAAGAGCACCCGAAAGAAATTGATGCTAAAGCCGCCAAAAAAAAGTACAAAAAGGAAGTTGAAGCTTAACAAAATGGAGACCAAGACTGCTTATCAAAGAGGCTATGAGTAAATAAGCTGCCAGGACAAAAAAAAAAAAAAGTAAATAAGTTACCCAAACACGGCCATTTAAGCCAACTGCTGCCTCAAAAGATATTTTCTTCCCTAGGGCATCAAGAATTGGACACGTTGGGGAGCTGAGAAGCCTGATTACAAGAACTAAAAAGGTCAAATCACAGTAGAAGAAAGAAAACCACAGAGCTCTACGTGGGACTCATCTCTAGATTTTAAGAATGATTCAATGTAATGATGAAAAATGTTCACACATCTCACATTCTTGAGAGGCCTGTAGAACATTCAAACATGTAACCATCTCTAAGTGGTCCGAATTCTGCCGCCTTTCCATAGACTGTTTCATAAATCAAATGGAGCAAAGTCAATAAAAAATAAATGTTAATGAACATCCAGAGCAAGATAGGACATAAAGAACCAACCATCTGTGCACGACAACTCTGGATTCATGCCAGGATTTGCTTTCACGACCCGAAGAAAAAGCAAAGTACCCACCTGCAATGCAGCTTTTTAGTTCAAACAAGTTATCAAGATCAAATGAGCAATGAGAAACTTGCATAAATCGTGATTTCAAAAAGTGGGCACCTCAAACTTTGGTATGTTTCTCCTGGTTCCTCCCTCAAATGCAAGCACAGGTAAAAAAGCCAATGCAGGTCCTTTAATGTCCATAAGAAAATTCTGACAGCAAAAATGGCGAAAGAATCTTAAAAAGGGTTGTCGGAGGTTCACTTAGTACATTAAAGTTTAACATGACAATCATCGTAAGACAAAGAGCATGTAACATACTAACATCAGAAAGAAAACCAGTGTAAAAAGAAACCAAGGCAATAAATTCAATCCTATTGTGCATTCGAAAACAAAACAAGACCAAGAATGTAAATGGTTGATATGGAGGTCATAACCAGAAACTGCCAGATTTCCCTTTATTACTACTTGCAACTAAGAACAAATTATAGAAAACACAAAGGTTTATAAGACTGTTGTTCTTACATCTGCTCTTGAGTCCACCACAATACCAAGAATGGAATCCCCAACAGAAGGTACATACTGCGCGAAACAACGAAAATTATTACCAAAAAAGCAAAAGGAAATCAGTTGAAGAAAACAAGGCTTGCAAAATAGAATTACTCAACGCTGGCTGAGAACCTTGAAAGAATGCAATAAACATACCCTAGGAATTACATCAACAAAAGGCATGAGAAACACACTAAACCATACACCCAAATGCAAAGGAAATTACTCAATCTTAAAGCACGGAACAAGATCGTATAAGTTCGATCACTACGGACGTAAAGATTTTTAATACAACTTATCACATCAATCTAATGATAAAAAAAAACCTCCAAAAAAAAAGTAACAAAAGGGATTCAAAGAGTCATATTTCAGTTCCAATCATGAAACCCAGGTACATACCTTTTATTACAATCATGACGACAGAACCATAATCACTGAATAAGTAGAATTCTAATATCTTTACAAAGCTCAAAACTTGAACATCAGACAGGAAAAATAGGCACAAGCATACTTTAATTCCTCTAATATCAAACCACACCCTAATTAAATAACCATAGAACATGAAACTAAAGCCAAAAAAAAATCAATCAACAATACAATACAAAATATACAAACCAAGAATCTCTGCCTAAAGTGGTCATACCCTTTTCTGGGAGCTCTCAACCCAGAATTTATTGCCCTTGGCCAACCTCAATTTCCCAGCCTTTGTCACTGCTATAGAATCAGACTCCTATGAAAAAAAAAATTAAAAAAAATTATATTTGGCACGGGAACAAATATATATACACACACATAGATATACATATATACATATAAACCTGGCGAAGACCGCCGCCAAGCTTGATAGTCTGGTTCGCCATGCTCGAGAGGTCGAGAACGACATCTCCAGGAACCTACGAACTCAAAAAAAAGTTATGTTTTTTGTTATTGATTTTTCGATTAGGTACATGAAATTGTGTAATTTTCTGTAAGAATTGCAAATGAACGAATAGATAGAGAGAGAGAGAGAGAGCTTACGACTTGTTGATCGACGAAGCTCGCCGGAGAAGCGGACATGGCTGGTTATAAGAGAAGCTGTGGAAGAAGGGTTTTTCAGAGGTTTTTCCCGGCGATGAATAGAAACTGACTGTTTGGAAGAAAAGGAAAGAAAAGAAAAGAAACACAAAGCAGAAGGGCATTTTGGCCTTTTCGGCTAAATTCACTCTCTCAGTAACTCGGCATGTGCATTATTTTGGATATTTTGTATTATTCTTTGAGTTAAAAATCCATGATCTAAATAATTTGCCAAACCACCCCCTTAATTGCATGTGTTAGTTCAAATTTGTTATTCCAATTGTTTGAATTTGTTTATGGTTTTGTTTGATTTTTTTCTGATTAAATTCTATTGGATTTTTTATCAAGGGTAATGTTGTCATTTCTAAAGAGTGAGTATTTTGGTCTAACTCAAATTTGACAAAATGTATGTTTAACATCATTTTTAAAAACAGAGGAATAAATTTGATAAAATTGAGGTTTTTGCATAAACACAAAACTTGTTTAGTATTTTCAAGAAGAATGTCGCAAAAATTAGATCTTACAACCAAATATAAAATCTTAGGAATATTAGCGTTTTATTTGTGGTAATCATTAAAAATCGCTTTTTTCTCGTCCTCCTTAGGGTTTCCTTCCTTTTTTTTTTTTTTTTTTCCAACAGCGCTGCCCTTGCATGTTTCGTGAGGGGTCGAAAGTTTCGAGGAGCCTCTGGGCTCTCTTCTTAACTCCGGCACTTTCTTTTTCCTACGATTTTCATGGATGGCCTGGTAGGGTTTGGGTTTTGCTCTCGGGCCGTTTAGGCTAGATGGTATTAAGGCGATTTATCGAGGTTGAAGCATCATTTTAACGACACTCCTTGGGTTGGTCAAAGGTATTCCACGCGTGGTGACTCTTTTATTGCTTCCACTTGGATTTTGGGTTTTCTTTTTTGGGACGTCTCTCTATTGGCTTTCGTCATGGTGGTGGCGACTTTAGGTTGGAGACCATTGTGGAGTTGGCATGTCTTCCTCTACTCAGTTTGGGGCTATCTCTAATTAGTTATGCTTCCCGCTCTGGTGTCATTGATTTGATGTGTTTGTTTCCTTTTTCAAAGGACTTGAGCCTCGCCGTAGTTCTTTTTCCACGTGGCTTGGAGATTTTACATAAGTCGTTTTTTTTAAGTATTTTGGTTTCAATTTTTTTTTTCTTTTTTCTTTGGGTTTGTTGTAGGCTATTATTAGTTTACTAGGTATACATCTATACAGGTTTGTGTAGGACCTTTATGTCTCTAGATGTTTAGTTGCGATTGATTGCATTTTTCCATCAATTATAAGATTATATTAAAAGAGAAAAGAGAGATTAGTAAGTAAGAAGTCATTTTTTGAATGATGTTTTAATAAAAATTTAAAAAAAATTAACATTTCGATTAAAAGAAAATAGTTGTTTTTTTAACTAATAATACTTTGATTTTACCTTTAATTCTTTATGGGCTAATTTCGTAATTTTTGAAGACGTTGACCATTTCATTAAAACATTAACAAAAAAATGTCTAAATACCAAACAAATCCATTAAGAGAGTAGCTTGTGCTCAAATTTTGTGTGCCTTTTCGGTTTTCCGTTTATGCTCCTACTCCTTAAGCGCTTTCATTCGAAGTTATTAGTGGTGCCAATGTCGAGTCAGAGTTGTGTTTGTATCGTTTTTATTACATCAATGGATTTGCTCTTAAAAAAAAAAAAATCAATGGCACTCCTTAATCCATTAAGCTGCTATATCATTACAATTATTAAGCAGCGAATTATGTACTTATAAAATCCTTACGTCTAATCACCGAGCTCCGCTTTTTCCGGTAAACTCATTTTTTTAGCTTTTCATAACTTGTTTCCATGCCTATATATGGTATATGAGAGCTTGTACATGTTCACAACAAAAGCAATATACTACTACAACAACAACAATAATAATAATATTGAGAAGTTCATTTCTCTCTATGTTTATTTTGTGTCTAATTTTCTCACTCTCTTCTTTATTTACTTTAAAATGTAATTTATACTCTTAACATTTTCTATTAATTTTATAACATAAAAATTAAGACATCAGTAGCAGAAGCAAAATATAATACAATATAAAAGTTAGATCTAAGTTGCTTTTCAGCAATTATTTCTGGACATGAAATTGTCGAAAAATCACATTAAAATCAATTCTTACAAACTTCCTAGTTTGCTGCAGATAACTGTTGCAATCTGAAAGTAACAAAATAAATATTGGGGTTATCTACATAAACGCCCCCCAATGTTGTGCTATTGTTGCAGTTTGCACCCTAATGTTTAAAAACTATCATTCTTGCCCCCTAAAGTATTAAAAACTTATAGATATGCCCCCTCTGTTACAATTTGTAAAAAAAAAAAGATTAAATTAATAGCATAACATTATTTTGTTGGCACCTGTACAATTTTTAAAGATCAACTGCCTTCAAATTAAGAAAATTATAGTAATTAATTCTATATTTATTTTCACAAACACCCCCTTATGTCGTCTTTTCTTCTCAAAATGCACCTCGATCTTTTAAAATTTTGTATTGATACCCTTAAAAAATTGTACAGGCACCAACAGATTAATATTACGTAATTAATTTAACCCATTTTTGTTACAGATTATGACAGAGGGGGCAAATCTATAAGTTTTTAATACTTTAGGGGGCAAAAATGACAGTTTTTAAACATTAAGGTGCAAACTGTAACAATAGCACAACATTGGGGGGCATTTGTATAGATAATCCTAAATATTGCTAAAAACTGATCCTTAGGATTAGAAACAACTAAGGGAAATTAATATACATATTAAACAGTCATCTCAAACAGAAAAAATAAAAATGTTAAACATCATGACTGAAAATTATATTGTATCACCATTTGAGAGTTCATTCAAACTTACCGCACAGAAGTAACATCTTGTCACATTAAATGCCAGAGCGCTTCGTCACATTATTTTTCATTTTATTAGTTCTGCTTTGTCATTAAATGCCGGAGCATTTCAGGAAAATCTCTTGTCAGATCTCAAAGGAATCTAGAAAGTAAAAATAAAAAATAAAAAGTATGAACCAGAATAATCTTTTTGGAATATATAGCACATAGTTAGATGACAATAAAATGGAGTTTTCTCATTGGTTCAGATTTCAGATTCCAGATTCCAATATCTCAACCTAAATTATTTATCATAAAGTTGCCAGAGTAATTCATAAAAAAAAAATTTTTAAAAAAAAAGATAAATAAAGAGAAAATCTTGGCTCTTGTGACCTGGGTGCTTATGATTTTTTTTTTTTTTTTTGTATTTAAAATATACTGAAAAAAGAACAGACAGCAACTGCTTACCAGAATGTATAATATTTTTATTAATTGGTCATTGAATTAATGGTATGCAAATGGGTCACCACTAATTGGCACTTTCATAGATCTCAATCCTTAATTCACATCTTATCTTAATAACATTAATGTGATTAACATAGCTAGCTGGCATCTGATATGTACACCTAAAGCCCATAAAATAAAATAAATACCAAAAACAACAACAACCAATCAATTGCCCATATATTAATGTAGTTGTTGATATGAATTCCAAGCTCAATACATATCCTAACCAGAAATCCATGCTAACAAGAGAATGAATCACAACAACTATGATTTTCCTTTTCTTTTTTGGGGGGTGAAATATTTAAATACAAAGAGTGGAAGAGTCACCTACTTTAAGCACAATCACTTAGGTGACACTCAAAAATAATATAAGCTAGTAGAAAATAAATTATACAAACAAAACCCTTGGCTCTGAGAGTTATTTCTTCAATCTTTTTGGTTTTGTGTATTTCTGTTTCATTTTTTTTTCTTTCTTTTTGTTTCTGACTTTCAATATGTTGTATAGTACAAACATTTTTGTGTCTAAAAAACTCTCACCATATTTCACACCTCGACGCCATTGTCGTTTACACCGTGCGCATTCCCGTCGAGGAGGGTCTCCAGCGACCGGCCTTTTCGGTTCCGAACTCTGCCAGCTTCTTTCAGCAACTCGGCCAGCCTCCTCTTCTCGTCGTCCACGTCGGGGTTCGCAGTCCCGAGTTTCTCTTCCCTCATGCCGACCACATATTCCAAGAGCTCTATTGCATCATCCAACCTGAGTCCCAAAATCACACACCATAAACACAACAAAAACACATTAATTTGACTCGTATTATCTCTTGTAGTCTAAACAATTCAATCAAAATCTTTAGTTTACTGCTCATTTTTAACAATGGTTCGGAAGAAAGATAATTATCAACCCTCGTTTTTTTTTTATTGACATTCTACCATTTCTATTGTTTAAGTACAAAAAACTTGACTTGCATGAGCTGAAATACGCAGCGATTGGATAACTAAGAGAAATGTAAAAAAAGCATTACCTGCCAACAGCATCATAGGTGCCGGCAAGATTGCTATACACGCCGAGGGTGTCGGGGTGATACGGCCCATACTCTTGTTCCAAAATAGTCCTGGCCTCTTCGAAGAGCTCTGCTGCCTCGTTTATGGCGTACCGTTGAACGCAAGCAAGTCCCATTTGGTTAAGAGCAATGCCAAAAAAGGCAGACTTCTTCTCACCACTTGCACGGAGTTTCGAAATGGCGTTCTTAAAGGAGTTGTACGAATCAGAATAGTTTCCCAACATGTAGTGCATGACCCCCATCTGGGCTTCTATCCCAGCTATCGTGCTTTGCTGACCGGGAGCGTCATTGTATATCTTCAACGCCTTTCCTAACAACTTCAGCGCCTGCTCAATCTCGTTCATCGATTCATAGATGGCTGAGACGTCGGTCAGGCCACTTGCTATCTCCTCTGCGGGAATCCCAGGAGCAGGCTTTTCATAAATACGAAGAGCATTCTCACAGTATGATTTTGATTCCCGAAGCTTCCCTGTCCTGTTGTACAGCTCAGCGAGGCGGACGAAGACCAAACCAACAGATGGATGGTTCTCTCCTTTGGTTGTCTTGAAGACGGTGAGAGCTTTCTGATAAGCGAAAATAGCCTCGTCGTAGCGACATAATGACAAGTACGTGTCTCCGATACTGCAGTCAACGGCAGCCACCTCCACTTCCTGGCCGTTTGCCACCATCGCCATGCTGGCCAAAACTAGATGCTCGAGAGCAGCCTCGTGATCTCCCTTCGTTTCACATATAAGACCCATGAGCCTCCTGTCCGCTGCTTCTTCCAAAGAAGCAGGTGTACCGTTTTCCCTGTGAATGTCGAGAGCCATCTGGCAAAGCTTCTCTGCGTCATCGAATTGCAGCGCTTGGACATGAGCTTCGGCCAAGTATCTACATGTCTCGCCAACTCTCAGATCCGTTTCTCCCAAAACTTGCTTCTGAATTTCCAACCCCGTTGTGTAACACATAATCGAGTTCTCGAGCATGCCCAGCATGGCATAAGTATCACCTAACTGCATTTGACCCGCGAATTTAGCAAGGGCATGCTCTTGGCCTTCCTCAATTGCTGGAATCTCGATCGAACGCTCGAGAACGGGGATTGCCTCGCTGTACTGGCCTAAGTTACAGTGTATTGCGGCTGTCACATGTAGACACATAACCAGTTCCAAACTCGGCTTTCCTTTCGAACACATCTCAAACGATTTCGCAGCTCGAAGAGCAAAATCAAGAGCCTTATGCAGATGATCTCCAGAAGAAACCAGCTGCCTCGCTTGCTTAAGTAAAAAGGGACCCAGATCTGGATTATCCAATGCCGACTCAACCGGATCCTCGCTTCCATTTTGCACCTTCGATGCTCCCAACGGCAAATTTCTAACTTTCTTCCCACCACTGCTTCCTGGACTCTGTTTCCTTTGGTTCTTTTCGCTTCGCCTATCAATTGGAGGCTTCTCAGGAGTAGTTTTTCCCTTGGGGCTCGACTTCGGTGACATTTCAGCTTCCAACACCCCAGCAGAAGCTTTCTTTGAGTTCCCCGAAGAAGCAGACTTTGCGCCCGAGGACTGAGCCCTATCCCCCTTCCCCGATCTTTTACCTCCGGATGAACTTCCCCTCTTAGAACCCGAATCGCTTCGAGAATCGTCCAAAGGCTTTCCCATCACTTCCTCTTCCATTATCTCCACTTCCCTCATCTCTCCCCCGACGAGGTGGCGCAACTCCGAGTCAATCCTAGACTCCTCGCCTTCGGATCCAAAGCTACGCCTCGAGGGGGATTGATCAGAGCTCTGCATATCGCACACATTCTCGTAAAGCTGCTCAATCGAGGTGTCAATGACGACCTCATCGTGGACACCGTCACCGTTTGGAGGACCAAGAGCCGCGCTGCGAGGGCTTTTCGGGCTCGAAGCACTCTTCGGGTTTCCATTCACACCTGTGTTTTCCTTAGGAGGTGTGGAATTTCCATTCACTTCACTCACAACCCCATCTTCAACTATTTCATCCACAACTATTCCAGGCATGTCTATTTACCCAAATCAACAAAATCGCCCCAAAAAAAGAAATCAAATAACTAACACTGCAAAAAATAGTTCAAAGAAAAAATAAGCATAAACAAATCAAATGCTTGTCATAACACATCCAAATGAGAAATTTAGAGCAGAATGTAATAGTCAAGCTTGAGCGAGAAAGAAAAAGAAAAAAGTCTATTGCAAAAGCACATTGAACACAGAAATTCAAAGCAATGACAAAATAAAAAAAAAAATTGTTTTTTCCCCCCTAAAGAAACGAAATTTTATTCAATAATTGAGAAGAGAAAAATAGAATTTAGAGCAACAATATAAATTTCCCCACATCTTCAATAATATCAGGTACAGAAACAAACCCCTTAAGACAAGACATACTGATATAATTATTGGTATGTTATAAAAGGAGTTTTCAACCAAAAAATTTGCACTTGTTTCTTTTCAACAAATTTTCATGCGACCGACAAGCTTAATAAGCTATTAGTATCACAGAGGGAAAAAAACAAACAACAAACAGTTTTTCCCATAAGATCTTCACAAGCAAGAAATTGAAACGAGCTAGCTTTCAAAAAAAAAAATTCCAGAGCAGAAATAGACACAAACCCATCAAAAAAACATCACCAAAATAACAACAAACCAACGAACAAGAAGAAGAAATGAGAGAAAGGTGTTAGTTTGACCTCTCAAAGTGATACAAAATCTCTGAAATTGAAAACCCAACAAATTAAAAAAAAAAAAAAAAAAAAAAAAGACAGAAACTAGGAAAACATACCTTGACAAATGACAACGAGGTGTGAAGAGAGAAAGTCCGAGGGATGGTTTGTTCTCTAGGTGTCATTTAAAGATACATTTTTATACAATATATATTATATATATATATATATGCGATATTTAGAAATGAAATAAAAAGTAAAGAAAAGAGACCAAACAATCTGTTTTTCGGTGGGTGAGGAAATATATTAAGCCAGAAATGAAAAAGACAGAGAAAAATCCCAGGGGTAAAATAGTAAAAGTGTGTTGGATTGCAAATTGGTGACTTACTGACTTTTCACTTCTCACTTCTCTCCCACCATTTCTCAGCCCATATTTCTCTATTTCTTTTTCTTTTTCTTTTTATTTAATCTTGACTTTTTCTTTTTGGGTTCACTTTTGCGCTGGAATCTGCCACGTGGCAGATTTATATTTGCCATCTTAGGTGAATGACGTTTATGCCCTTTGAGAAGATTTTCGCAAATCGTAGCATTGGCCATTGGGTTTTGGTGGTGTTATTATTCTCTTTTTTTTTTTCAACTGTTGCTCTCTCTCATATTTCATTTTGTTTTAACTAGTGTATTTTCAGGGTGGATTGTAGGTTTTTGTGGACGAAAAGTCACATTCTTGACGTTACTTTGCTTCTTCTTCTAAGCTTAATTTTGAAGTTGGTCAAATGTGTGTGAAATGTAAGGTAAGTTTTGTCAATATGTACTTTGTGAGAATATAGAATAAAATTCACAAAATAAATAGTGGAACACATCATTTTAAAGTGTTTTTAATGCATTATATATTGGTGTAAACATTGCCCTAATTTGCATGTAATTAATCTTAATTTTAGAAGTTAATGCGGTTACTAAAAGGTTTAAGTCTGAAACTTTCCAAGTTTGAGGCTTACAAATGGCATTGCAAATTCAACCAAAATCTTTATCCTTTGTTGGTCATCACTCTTAGAATAAAAACATATTTTATTTTTGGATAGATAGTTTTGTTAGGGTAATATTTGTGGATAAGGGAATTGATAATGAGGTCACTATTCCTCTCTTTTGGGATCCAATGAAAAACAGTGCATTTAATGTAATAGTATAAAGCACATGAACCAATTAAGAGGATATTTTTGCATGGCATTGCCCTTTTGTAGATTGAATTTTTATTGTAATTATCACTTTTATTTAATTTTCCATGTGCTTTTTTTTCATGATATATGTTAAAGAGTTTTAATATGTCGGTTCATCTATTAATGCTGCTAAACTTTAAGTAATTTTTGGTGTAATACTTCCTAAACATACTTATTTACATGCTTGACAGATTAGTAATGACAACAAATAATGATAAAAATAACAAATGACAAATAAAATTGATAGATCGTATATATAAAAGTATCCCCTCTTTTGTTTTGTTTTTGTTTTTTTTTTTTTTTGGGGAAATATCAATCCCCATATTTTTAAAGTCACATAAAATGTAGCTATGATGCTTTCACATGCAAAAGTGACAAAGACACTCCACACCTACAAATTTTTGACTCATCAATTTTGATAAATGAATGGATCAAAAAAGTAGGGTGGCTTTAAGTAGCCAATAACATCTTGAAAAGAGACAATTGGGATGCTAAAATCCATAACTTTTTACATAATTATATGGGTTAGTGAGTTTGCAATTGTCGAGGTTGGACTGATGTGGAATGTGGTAATGAATGGTATTGGAACTCAAAAATACATGTATTATCTATTTATCTTTAATTTAGGGGACTCTAGAGTATAGACCATTATAATTATTTGAAGAAAAAAAAATAAAGAAAATGAGAGATCGAATTCCCAAGAGTGATGGCATTGAAAAGAGGCAAAGAAAAGAGGCAAACCTACTAATAGGTAATGAACAATGTGTAGATATTTGGGTCCACTTGTTATGTGAAACTATTCACAACATAAAATCATGTCCATCCATAACATTGATGACCAATAATAACACTAAGAAATATAGTAAAAATAAATAAAATAAGCTTACAAAAATAGGAGTTTTTGGCTTCTTGGCATTTGACAGCTCTCCTTATAGTCCTTTGCACCAACATTTATAGGTCATGAATTCAACTTGTTACATCTTTCATTAATCCTTGCTCTATATGTTCCCATATATAAAACCATGTCTCCTATAGTACTACTCTACTTTTAAAAGTAGAGGCTTTTGGTTAGCCTTTACATGAGGAAATTAAAAACCCTCATTATGCAAAGCACTTGTCATTTTTGCATAAATCAATATCTTTTTGGTAATGTCAATCTACTAGATAAACCCCATGATAGCCATTAAAGTTTGTGTAGTACAAGGCTCAAAAGTGCAGAACAAAAAAACTCTCTCACTTGGGTTTATTAAACTATGAGCTAAGTCACTTTGAGGTTAGAGTAAAATAAATGAATGCATAAATTAATAATATTGGTAGGTTGAGATGACCTGTAAATTGGCCAGCCAGGCGAAGAAGTAAGAGCAACACTCAAACCACAATAATGTGATAGAAGAGGAAAATAAAGAAGACTAGAAATAAGAGGAAAATAAATCAATAATGGCTTTCAAACAAGCAAGACATTCATCATAATAAATTGTTCACTTTGGTTGTTTACTTCTATTTTTAAATAATAAAAAAAGGTAAAAAAAAATGGCATTGGATACCCAACGAGGATACCTTATTTTACTTTTGAAAAGGAAAAATAAAAGCTCTCCTTTTTACCTTTTTTTTAATTAATTTTCTTTTAAATATGTAGTGTGACTATATAATGTTGCACAATGCTCTTCACAATGGCAAGAGCCAAGTTTGTTCATATGTTTTTATCGCCATGCGCTTATCAAAGCACTATGTTCAAGATAATTATCAATACTAGTATTCTTGTATATGGATTATGGATGGTTGATGGTTTGTGGTCATTTATTTTTTAAGGAAACAAGTATGAGAATTGAAGAGTAGCTGGACTTGGTGTATTAAACAAATTAAGGGAGACTTGGTGTTTTGTTTGTTATTCATTTATTTGTTTTTGCAAGGGTAGTCCTACTTAGTTGTTGATAGTGCTAATTTAGTCCCACTTGGTAGTCCTGTCTCTTTTTTCTTTTACCCTAATTAACCCTATTGATCTAGCGATCCAAATAGCAAAACTTATCTAAGGTTGTGAAGCATCACAACAAATCCACTTTTAAGGACTTTATAGGCTTCATATATTTACCAATATGTTAGCTTAATTAAGCATGGAATTTCGGGTAATTACCCCAAAATTTTAGGTGAATTACGGGTAAATTTCATTTTTTTTATTACTATTATTTTGATAAAAAGATTTAAAATGTTTGAAAACAAAAAACAAAAAAGAATGAGAGAGAGATAGAAGGGGGAGAGGATCAGAGGAAGTGACCGGGCAAAAAAAAATTGAACAAGAAAGAAGGAAAAGAGGGAGAGAAAGAGATTGGGAGGGAGGAGGTGAGGTCGAGTAAAATAAAGAGAGCTAGAGAAAGAAATAGGAGGTCCGACAACAAATGCAGCCAATTTTTTTTTTCAAGTAATTATTTCTCGGGTAATGCACGACTTTTACCCAAAAATAGGGACGGTTAATTTTTTACCCGGTTTATCCGTCCCCTCAATTACATGCTTAAGTTTAGTATGTTAACTCTAGAAGTATTTAGCACACAAAAACTTGGGCACTTGGCTAAGAGCATCTCCAATGCAATGACAAATTTGTGTACCAATGTCAAAATTTAGCATTTTGGCATAAAAAGAATTCTCCAATGCAATGTCAAATTTAGCATTAAATTGACAAGTGCGGCTATATATGGTCATAATGCCAAATTTTGGCATTTGAAGTAGAGGATTGATTGATCAACTTTTGGGTATTTAATTAAAAGTTAATATTTTATTAAAAAAAATTTCTCTTACCAAGAAGTCATTATGACTATTTGTAGTCTTATTTACTATTGGCCAGCATCAACTATTTTAATTGATTTTTGCAACTAAAAATAATAAAATAACAAAATAGCATTTGAAATAGCATTTGTGTATTGGAGCATCAAATGTCAAATATAACATTTTTACATTTTTGAGTGTCAAATGTAGCATTGACATTGATATTTGCATTAGAGATGGTCTAATACACAATGTGAAAGGGGTGCTTTGATCAAATTTATTGTAAAAGAAGTAGCATTGATTGCAAAGTGTTCTTTTAACCCCAAAAGATAATTTGAAAATGGTTTGGAAAAATGATGTAAAAATGGCTTATTTTGCTAATTTCGAGGTTGTATAAATTGTTGAGATTTAAAGATATTGTATAGAGATTTGAAAAGTTGAAAAAAAAATAGAATTGAATGAAATGGTTTGGAGGATTAACCTTTGTTTGGGGTACCCATTTTACCCATTCTATTTTTTCAATTTTCTTAATCCTCCAAACCATTCCATTTTTTTCAACTATTTTTTTCAACTTTCCAAATTCCTATATAATATTTTTAAATCTCAACCATTCATATCACTTCGAAATTTGCAAAATCAAATAATTCTTACATCATTTTTACAAATCATTTTTAAACCATTCCAAACCATCTTAAAACCATTTTTTTCATCCCAACAAATAGGATGGCATGATCAAAATGGCCAAACCAAATAAACGATAAGAAAGTTAAAAATAAAAAATAAAATAAAATGTAATAGTTGAAATAAGTAGAGCAAACAAATGGTAAGACATTTTTCAAAACCACTTTTCCAGAAGGGGCATTTATCGCGATTTTTAACAGTACTAAAAGAGAACGGACTGTTTGCCAATACTCTTAAAATAAAGGGTTATCTACATAAACGCCCCCCAATGTTGTGCTATTGTTGCAGTTTGCACCCTAATGTTTAAAAACTATCATTCTTGCCCCCTAAAGTATTAAAAACTTATATATATGCCCCCTCTGTTACAATTTGTAAAAAAAATAGATTAAATTAATAGCATAACATTATTCTGTTGGCACCTGTACAATTTTTAAAGATCAACTGCCTTCAAATTAAGAAAATTATAGTAATTAATTCTATATTTATTTTCACAAACACCCCCTTATGTCGTCTTTTCTTCTCAAAATGCACCTTGATCTTTTAAAATTTTGTATTCATACCCTTAAAAAATTGTACAGGCACCAACAGATTAATATTACGTAATTAATTTAACCCATTTTTGTTACAGATTATGACAGAGGGGGCAAATCTATAAGTTTTTAATACTTTAAGGGGCAAAAATGACAGTTTTTAAACATTAGGGTGCAAACTGCAACAATAGCACAACATTGGGGGGCATTTGTATAGATAATCCTAAAATAAAATAGAAATTTTCACTCAAAAAAAAAATAGAAATTTAAAAAGCTGACAGCTGTGGGATTTGAACCCACGCCCTTTCGGACCAGAGCCTAAATCTGGCGCCTTAGACCACTCGGCCAAACTGTCTCTTTGCGTAAGCTAATGGTGCAATAGTATAAGTTAATAAGTAACTTCTTCAAACTCTCAAGTCTTAACAATCGCCATTCAATCACCTCGGAACTAGTAATGATGTCATAATTTTGCACATCACAAGCAGGTTTCAAAGTCACTTAAATCACTTGTTATAGGCCATTCCAAAAGCATCATTAATTTCGTCAATATGGAAAATCATAATTAACTTATCCCCAATGATTACAATTTGAACATATCTTAAAAGGTTCTTTAATGCGGTACACCAGTGTACTGATACACTGTGAAGCAAAATAATAAAATCAAAAGTGATTGTGATAGAAATTGCCATTTCAAATTATGGCAAAATTCTCCAAGTTTTACATTGAATTTTGCTAAAAAGAAACTCATCAAAACACTCATAATAGGAACTGCTTTAGTTCCACTATATATTAAATTCCAAAAAAAAAAAAAAAGTTGGGGGGGGAGGGGGGTGGGGGGAGGACACTACAAGAGGTGTTCATAATCATAATTGATCATCATTAAGAACAAGGGTAAAGTTACTTATGGTACAATTAACATCATATACTTAGCTTAATTTCTTAGACCTCTAAAGAGGAAGATCTATTGCATGACTTTAATGTTGGCAAGCATCGGAAAATACTACTTAAACCCACCGAAGGTTTATAAGAGGCGAAAAAGTCTGGATCCCGCTCTAGAGCCTCCGCGTAACCTTCAAGAATCTCAACTATCTCATCGAAATGTGGTCGTTTATCGGGGTTACTTGACCAGCATCTACAAATAAGATGACTAAATGCCAATGGGCAAGCAGACGGTAACGGGGGTCTAGCATTCTGCGAAAGAAAATCAGCAAAAACAATGAAACATTCGAGATCAATCGATCAATCAATGGGGAAATTTAAGTTTGTCATACATTTCCATGATGTAGTACAAGATATAATCGCGCAGAGAGATTTCACAATGAAGCAGTTGGTGACATCGGAGTTTCAAAGAGGCTTGTGATCACCAATAAAAGGCGACGAAATAGATAGATTGAAGTGAGAATCGTTTGACGTTATCGTTCCTCTTCTTGAAAGAGGACTAAAGTAAATCGAGAAACAAAATTAGGCAACTTGTCAGCTGAAATTCCAAATGTAAAATCATCTTTTAACTAATTTTGAATTCGATTATCTTGTAGCAACATCTAGATCTTAATGAAGAACTTCAACTTCGAAACGAACAAGCACGGAATTTTCTTTTTCCATTACCCCAACCATGATTGTTGTTGTTACTCTAAAGTTGGATGAACTAAACAAGTTAAAACTTTGAGAAACTACAAGCTTTCACATTCTCTTTTCATGTTGAAGATATTGGTTAGCTACAAATTTAATTCCCGTTTAGATAAAGCAGGTGTATTTGAGCCAAGTCCTCTAGTTCTTCCCTTTAAATTTCTCTCATTTATTACATTAGACAATGCTAAAATAGTCGATAAAAATTCAAAAGCCATCAGTGAAACAGAAAGATACCTTCTCGGACACTGCAAACGCGGCTTGTTCGGGAGTCATGTTCTCGAACGGTGTCAATGCGGTTAGAAGTTCCCAAAGGACAATTCCAAAACTGTAAACATCGACTTTCTTGGTGTGGTGCTTCTCTTTGATCATCTCAGGCGCCATCCAGCGGTAAGTCCCCGTGAACCCCTTGGCGCTGCCGCACTGAGATTCCAGGCACGAAATGCCGAAATCCGCTACCTTGACGCACATATCTTCGTCCATAAGTAAGTTCTCCGACTTGAGATCCCTATGAAGCACCCCTTGCGAGTGAAGATACTGCATCCCTCGCGCAATGTCGAGGGCCAATTTCAAAACCAGGTTCAGCGGGACGGAATGTGGCTCCTGGTGATGGAGGTATTTCCTCAACGAGCCACCGGCCAAGTACTCGGTGATGATGCAGAATACAGGAGGCTTCTTACAAGCTCCGACAAACTACACAACAAAATAACCAAAAAAAAAAAAAAGGGCTCAATTTTTACTGATCCAATTCTGCCGAAATTATGCAATCGAACAGAATTAAAGCCACGAAGAAGACATTGTGATCGAAATTATTCCTCATCGAAACATCAAGATGAGGCAAGCGAAAGTACGGATAAATAATTCCCAAGGACCACATTCTGTCTTATTCTATACCAAAAGCGACACCAAAAAAAAAAAATAGTTCATGTTTTTTCGTCTTTTGATCCCATGGCATTACCTTCCTATTTGGCTAAAGTCTTTCTCTATCACAAACACCATGCAATCAATGCTAACAAAACCCAAATGCAGGCACCAAAAAAAAAAAAAAAAAAAAGAAAAGTTCCAACGACCACATTATTCTGTTTCTCCCACAAACCACACCAAAAGTGCCAACCAACCAAAAAAAAAAACACCCTGCCTGGCGCGACGAGATCCGCAACTTTTATAAACCAAAACTCAAAACCCAAAACCCAAAAAAAAAAAAAAAACCAACAACAACAACAACCAACCAGCAAGCGAGCGAGCGAGCGATTGATTACCGTGATGATGTTGGGGTGGCGGAGGTGGAAGAGCAGGGCGACCTCGGAGATGAAGTGGCCTTCGAGCTCCTTGGCGAGGCACTCGTCCTCCTCCGGCTGGCTGATGAGCTTGATGGCGACGTCTCGCTGCTTGTAGACCCCTCGGTAGATCCTGCTGTGCCGCCCCGACGCGAACCTGCAGCCGATGAGCAGCTGCGAGAGGTCGGCGCTCCACTCCTCCTCCCCCTCCCCCTTTATCCTCGCCCCCGCCGACACCAGATACTTCGACCACGACTCCGCCCTCCTGTACTCCCCCAGCGACACCCGCCGCCTCCTCCTCCTCCCGCCCCCGCCCCCTCCCCCGCCCTTGCTGCTCGCCATCTGCTTCAGCCACTGCAGATTCTTCATCTCATCGATTTATGTAAATATATATATATATATATATGTATGTGTATGTGTGCGTTGTTGCGTTGTGCTTCACTACTAACTAACACCACATGACCACTAGGACGACTGTGAAAATGCGCGATTGGATTTCATGAGAGTACTGATGAGTCTGTGTCTGTGCTTTTTTTTTTTTTTTCCTTCTCTCTCTTGTGTTGTGTTGTGTTTGTGGAGAGAGAGAGAGAGAAGGGAAGTGAATCAGTGATGAATGAAAGTATTGAGGGTTTGAGGAGAGTAGGAGGAGGAGGAGGAGGTGAGTTCGTAACGTGGGAAGATCCACTTGTGAGGAGACAAACTGTGTCCTTTCTTGATTGCGACTTCTGTGTCCCTTTTTCTTTTTGCTTTCCTATTTTGCCCCCGCACTTGCTTTTTTTTTTTTTTTTTTAATCCGCGACACTTTTTGTTTTGTTTGCCGGGATGGACCAAAATGACCTCTTTCCTTTGTGTATTATTATGGTGTGAAAAGGACTATAATAAAGATATATTTTTATTTAAAAAAATCTGCAAGCTAGTTAGTTGAAAATTTGAAGAAAATAAAAAGGATAAGAAGTGTTTTAAGTGACAGAAACATCATGTGCCAGTTTGACATTGCTGTGTTTATAAAAGAAGTGCTTCAAACTGTACTGATGAAAGAAGCTACTAAAGTTATAAGCATGTAGGGTGTTTGGTTATTTTATTTTCAAAACTGCTGTTAAAATAGTGTTGGTATGTAAAATTACCAAATAATAATTTTAGAAAACTATTTAATAGAATATGGGTAGTTAATTAAGGATATTTTAGTAATTTAAACTGGAGAAGCAGTTTCGGTTACAGAAAAGCAGCATTTAACCTGCTTATCAAATTATATTACGTAAAAGCAGAAACGGTTATCCGCTCTTAAAGAAGCAGGTTTACCAAACGCCTATAGCTGCTTTAGATTCTTTTATAATCTAAAAGCAGCATCCAAAAGCAATGCCAAACTAATCCCATAAAAATGACTCAGGTGCAACTCGCGAGGTTAATTTCGTTTGAAATTTGATAGAAGTAATCAACTTGTATAGATTTGTTAATTTTTTCGAATTCAGAAAGTATTTCTTTTTTTTTTTGCTTTTACTAATTTTTATTAATTAATTTTTGGATATTAATTTTTATTACTCTTTTTTAGGGCTAACATTGTTTTCCTTTATTTTTTTATTTTTTTTCAAATGAAATGGAATTATTACATAGGATTTGATGTACTAATAAATAATAATACAACTTATGTGTCCGCTTCAAAAAATTACTTGGGGATAAAAATTCCAAATCACAATAAAGTGTTTAGATTGTGTTTGGAAAAACCATTCTAGTCGTTTTTTACAATTCTAAATGGTTTGAAAATAGTTTGAAAAATGGTTTGACTTTGTAAATTTCGAGGTGGTATAAATAATTGAGATTTAAAGATATTGTATAGGGATTTGGAAAGTTGAAAAACATGATTAAAAAAATTAGAATGGAATGGAATGGTTTGGAGGATTGAAAAAAGTGAAAAAGTAGAATGAAATGAAATGGGTAGAATGAGTGGGGAAAACGGGGGATAAATAAAGTGATAAGATAACCATCCAAAAAAATAAAAATTAAATGTGTACTAATAGGAAGTTTACTTTTAAAGAGAGAGAACAAAACCCCAAAGTAATAAGGGCATTTTAGTCATCGAGCACTACAATACTCTAGAAGACCTATAGGGGCAGAAGAGTAATTAGAGAAGAGAAAGGAGGTTAAATTACAAGTTTCAAAAGTTTACGCATTTCCATACGGGCGTTACAACAGGAAAACAGAAAAATTGAAACCGAAACACCGAAACAAATAAAATAATAACTATTAATTAAATACAAAGTGGGACCCAGCTTCGCTGCAGAGGTATCCGTGGGTGTGTCGGACAAGCCGTATGGTCCTCTTCCGTATACGGCCTCTCTCTCTCTCTCTTACTTTTCTTTCTAATTAAAAATAACTAATTCTACAGTATTCTATACTTATTAATTTGGGAAATTTTGTGTTGGTTTTTTTTTTTATGAAATAATTTTAAATAGTTAGATTTATATTTTTAAGATGCAGAATCTATCAAAAAATTAAATTCAATAGTCCAGAATTATTTTTCACCATAAAAAAAAATCATCACAGAAATACTCATTAATTTATGCTCTATCTAACATTATATAAAAAATATATATATATTTTAAAAAATTATTATAACACTTTTTTATAATATTACATCTTTTTTATATAATATTAGACTACACACCCTACTAAAATCAATGCACATTATTATACTATTGTGTTTTTTTTTTTATGTCCATCAATGAAGAAGTTAAATCCTGACAAAGTTTTAATATAGAAAAGAAAAAAGCTGTGTTGTTCATCATGCTTCATGACAGAGAAAATGAAAAGAAGAGAGAAAAAGCAAAAGAGCGGCAAAAGCATAAACAATGTTGGGACGTGAAAATTACGCGGTAAGGGAGATTGCTGGAGTCGAACTGGCAAGGGGCAGGGAGGGAGGGTAGGGTTCTGGCTGGGGTCACCCCCGGCAGCGATTGTGACTCAAGACAACTCGCCTGGGTCCGACTTTGCCTCTGCTTCGTACATACATGATAGTACATACTTAGGGGAATTACAAAAATTAAATAAATAAAATAAAAAATCATTCTAAATAAATGAAATAAAAGCAAAGTGCTCCATTTGGTACGTAAGAAAGAAAAATATAAGAAAATAAAAATAGGAAGCGATAAAAAATATAATAAATTTCTTTTTATAATGTTTGGTAATGAAAGAAAATATTTGATTAGGCAATTATCAACTTATATATTTATTTTATTATTAGAATTTAAAAATGTTGATAATATGATAATTTTAGAATTGAAATGAGTTGAAAAGAGTTCTTTATTAAATTACACAAGGATAAAAAAAAATGATGGGCTGCAAATGAATTTTTTCTCTCCCTTTTTCCTCCCTTTCTCTTTTCCTTTCCACTAAATAAGAGCATTTGTTGATTTTTATTCAATTTTTTCTCCATCCGCTTCTTTCTTTCTATTTTTCTACTTTATCAAACATAAGTGTCATTTAATTCATACCTCAATTTGATGTACTTTCTTGATTTTTTTTTTGGCCGTGCATGTACTTTCTTGATTTTTATTCTATGTTTATAGTATAAGAATAGTGATACATAGACATAGATTATTAATGTGTTAAAAAAAAAGACATTTACCTACATCCTCACTATTTCTATACAACAATCATCAATGGAAAAATACAAAGTAAAATCTCTTCGATTTATTCGAAATACCACGATCTTCTCTATAGTATGTTGAAGTACAAAAAACATCAACTAGTTTTTTAATTCAATCTAAAGTTATACATTATTATGACTTTTATTGACTAAGAAACATACTTCTATTGAAATACCGTCATATTTTAAAAGGGTAAGGAGTAGCATAATGCCATCACCCGTTTTTTTAAAGACAAAATATGGTATATTATTTTATTCTTATTTAACTTTTTTTTTTTAAACCGTGATAAGGGTGTGCGGGCGGGTATTACTTACTCGTATAAAGTAATCAAATAACCTTACTCGCATATCTTTATACTCTATTTTTATAACATTAATTGTTTTTCTTTTAATAAAGAGGGTAAATGCGGGTACCATTTTACCTTTTACACTCATTATGAGAGAGTGGGCATACCGTACCCTTATTACCCTAAGAAAAGGTGAGTGTATGGTATTTATCCTCAAAGTGCTTCCCTTCTTAAACGAAAGATTGTCACATTAATGTGTCCGAAACTTCGAGTTGAAAATAAATTTAAAAAAGTTAAAGATAAGAATACTTATATATGGAATAAAAGTCAGTCAATTGATAGCTGAAGGTAATCTATCAGAAAATCTAGTATTTCACCAAGTATTTCGTGATATATACGAACAATACTCGTACAAATACAGGTGATGTATATCTTCAAACAAGAAAAGAAAGAAAAGTGTGTCCCCACACTTGTTCTCTTTTGCACTTAATTAGGGGATATGATCAGTGCATTACTTAACAACAATATTTCTTATCATCGGTATTGATCAAAGAAATTGTAGAATATATCCAAAATAGATTTGATAACTCTATAGCGTGTGCATTATATATGTGATGAAAGTTATTTTTTACTTTTTTCTAGAGAGAAAATTATTTCTTATCTTTGCATCAAATGGTACATACATACATTACTCGTATACAATATGACAAATTAAGGTTTATGTTGATCATTAATTTAAATAAACGATAAATGAGATCTGCATTTAAAAAAAAATTTTAGTTTGGCCTGTTGTCTTAATGATTTTAAGTATCAATTATGATCTTGTTAGGTTGCTACAAATATAGCTAATGTAATTAAAACTAAACGGGTTTATACACACACACAGAGACATATTCCCTTTGAGATTGTAACTAATAACATTCATTTGCCCATATCTTGGTGAAAATTCCATATCAAGAAAAGGTGGACCAACTATATATATGAAGTCAAATATATCCAACTACGTTAGCAAAACAATTTTAAAAAAAATGTATTTCTTAAGATATGGTATACCAAGCATATGAAAAGAGGGAAATAAAAGGGTATCTTTGATAAATCTTAAAGATGATAAATAAATACAAATGAGCAACTTGAAATCATTATACACTTCAAATTTTAACTGAATATTATTATTATACAATATATATGATTTTGGCGGCATTAATGCACATGCATGGATACGTTATGGTTGGATAAAATACCACGCGTTTGTTAACTAAAAGCCAAAGGCTCAATAATTTAGCCAAATAGTTTGTAATAGTACAGAATATGATGCTTTACCGTACTTAATTTGTCACGGTTGGTGAACCTCATATCACATTACTTTAAGTTAAAGCACAATTAGAAGAATATTTATGACATGGTTTAGGTGTCAAGATACGAATTATATATAATGCAAATTAATCAATAATTATTAGAGCGAGTGAGTTTGGTGTTCCCCTTTGGATTTATATGGTAAATAAAAATATTTTAGGGTTGTGAGAAAAAGGCTTGACTAAGATTGACGGGTTATTTAGTTAAGGTAATAAATAAAAAATAAGAATTGACTATTGAGTATATGGTAAATAAAAATAGTAGTAGGGTTTATTGAGAAAAACAATTGACCGTGATTGACCGGTTTAGTTAAGGAAAAAGACGGGTCTGCTAGAGAATATTTGTCATTTAGTTCATTTTGTGCATTTCGTGAACATGGCTGATGAAGGAACCACGTGAAGCTCTTTCCTTTTTTATTTTTTATTTTTTTTCTACAAATTTACAATTTTATATAGAGAGAGGTTTAATGTATATGTTGCCTTCACTATGCTTCTTGCTTTAACATCTGTGGTTAAAAAAAAAAAAAAGGACTAGTAGAATTAGCTATGTTGTTGCAGGGTTTGAATGTTGAGAAATTCTTTGATATATATAGAGTTGAATTTTCTAATAGCGATTGATTCTGAATAATTGCCCAATATTGATTTGTTAGTTCTGATATAGTGAGGTAGGTTGGTTATACATGTTTAACAAATTTTAAAAATTTTGTTAATTTTGAGCGAAAAGTTATGGTAAAACTTTTTATCACTATAAAAAGTGAAATAAAAAACATTATCAACGAATATAACTAATATTTTTATCACTATCTTTTTATCACACAAATCATTCTAGATATTCAAAATTATAAGAGTATTAATTAGAATATTCAAATGGAGGATCTCTATGAATTTATTTTTTAAGATAATAATAATTTATATCTCATTTGTGTTAAATTTTTAATTTGTACAATAAAATAAAAATCCAAAGACACACTATTTGAGTTAAATTATTAAAATGATATTACACAACGAGTGAGAAATGGGGCCACGCCCCATCCATCACTCACGGCGTCACCGTCTAGCAGATAAACTTTTTTTTTCCCTTGAAATAAAAAAGGCATAACTTTCCTTTTTGCAGTGCGTCTTTCAAGTGCTTGAATGGGCTATATACTTGGAGATATTGAATATTTACATGCACCAAATAGATAATTGGATATATATTGAGTTTGGATAAGCATCTACATGAAAGGCTTGAGCATGTGGTTTGGCCGGCTTGAGAGAATGCATTCCCACAAGCACACCTCCCTTAGGAACACTAATGGTCTGCCCTAATTGTCGTTGTGTTAAGACAAATTCAACATCTAATTAAAAAAGAAATGTTCTTAATGGTCAATAAATATTTGATGTTGAGAGTTTGCCATGAATTATATGTATGACAAGCCAGCCATATCCAATTACCAACATTTATGGTTGACACTAGCGTGATTCATGAATAGTAGTATGTCATAATTGGCACGTACTAAGCTTTCATAGGCAAGGCACCACCAATCGTTGGCATTGCTTTCATTAACCAACTTTTTTTTTCCTTGAAATTTTCTAAATTAACCAAAGGAAGCAAGATTAAGAATATGTTTGCTAAGATGGAAAAATGAAAGGAAGGAATTAGATGGAAGAAAATTTGAATAGAAATTAACAAGTATTTTTGTTTGACATAGGCCTCAAATTTGACATAGGTCAAAGGATATATATTCGAAAATTTGGGATAAAATTTAAACAAAAAAAAAAACCAATATCAATAATTTAATTAAGAGATAATTAAGTAAATAGTCATTTTCTGATTGGTACGTAGTTTAAGAAAATAACCAACATTTCGATTAACTAAAAAATTAAGCTTAACCATTTTCGTAACTATGTGATGATGTGTATTTATCTATATACCCTTGGTATTTTTATGTATTAGTGGCCAATAACTTAATTTTTGAAAACTTTGGGCATTTCTTCATGGACAAAAAATGGCTACATAACAAATAGACCTTTTATTAATTACCAAAAATAAAACACATTACATTGTGCACTAAATGGAATCCTCCATTGTGGATTGCTGTAATTTTGATTCATGAGATTTATACATTAATAACCTAATAAATATTATAGTAACTACTGTGTGATTTTGAAGTATATATGTATTTATATATCATCACAAATGAGTAATTTCATTCCAGTAATGAGCAAATGTTAAAAACAAATTGACAAACCCAAATCGACCTATACATTTCATTATGTACAAATAGCTTTAATATACTGTTATGTACTGCAGTCTGCATATATAATTCATTGATTACATAGTTTCACCCAAACAAAAATTGCTCAGCCTTCTTTATTGAATGTGCAAAATGACACTAATAAAGTGATAGATTATAGATGTAAATACCTCATAATTAAGAACAAGTATGTAATATTTGCTACAACTAATATTCTCTTCAGATAATAAACTTCTATAATTGTATTGTGAAAAAGACACACCACAAAGGTCAATTGGGCTTCATTTATTGTTATTAAATTAAGAAGCCTTGTGGTATTTGGATCAATCATTTCGAACAATTCTTCTCATGATGGGAAAAGATTAAAAGCCTTGTGGTATTTTTGGATCTGATCTCATATAATCATCTCTTTGGACTATAGTCTGGCCAACTACCAAAACACGTCAAAAGGTCCAGCAATATATGTACTATATATCAATTTGGTAAAGCATGGAATCCCTGTTCCCAACCCAAGTGTGACACTTTCTGAGGCCATCAACTTGAAAATTACACATTCTATGTCCAACTCCGATCTATATTGAAAAGCAATTCTTTTTATCCTTATCATATTCAATGAGTTTGATCAAATGTCACCTTTCGAGTTCAAAGTTTATAATTCATGCTATAAATTGATTAATTACATGCTGCGTTACTTTTTTATTAGTGAATTACAATATATTCATTCATTTTGTTTTTCTCATTTATCGAAAAAAGGCAATTTGGCTAAATTCGCAGTAAAAAAGTGATGGAAAGTAATATTTTTTCTTAAAATAGTAATTTTCAAAACAAGAGCAAAGATGGCATTTCAAAATTCCCCCTACTAAAAAAATAGAGATAATTTGATCCAATGTCACCTTTCAGTTGTAACCTATGCCGCATTTCTTATTATTAAATTATTATTTCACCTGTTCTCATCTTTTTCATTTTTTTTAAGAGTAATTTAGTCGAATTTGTTATTAAAAAAAGGCATGTGACTATAATGTAATTTTTAAAACGCATTGTATAGGAAGTGGCATTTTTCAAACCTACTCAAAAAATGGGGAGAATTGCAAAAAAATATCATTCTAAGTGTCACTTAATAATTTATGTACAAAAATGGTGTGCTCCAGTGATTTCTATCATATGTTTATAGTGTAAAAGTAAAGGTACAAATTAAAAATATAACACAAACGAAACATAAATTATCAATGTGCCAAAAGAACTTGCCAAAATCCCAAAAAAAAAAAAAAAGTGATGGTCCAAGTTTTTCCACCAGGTCTACCTTCCCCGTGCCATGCCTTATATCCCCTTGAATTAGACGGGATCATGAGATTAGAGTAAGTTAACCCATGTATTGTTTGGGTGGACAGGCACCCAAAAAATTAGGGGTATTGCCCGACCTGTCTCGATTGGGGTATGCCATTTACGAGGATAAGGATACGTTTGATTTATTGTGTTGCACTAATTTAATAATACAATTTGTATTGTATTAAGTGGTTTTTTGTATTATACAACGCAATAGTTTGAACGTGCCAAACGACGTATTGCATTAAAGATTACAATACGGTAAGTTTATACGGTGCACCAAACGTGTCCAAGTGAGCTTAGAGCGAAAGTGTCTCTCTAGTCTCTAGTTCTCCAACAACGAATCTCTTCCTCTCATTCTCACCTTACCACCTCTTCTAAAGAAGAGACATTCTTAAATACTAAAATATTTCATCATTACATATTTAATACACTTTCATTACACCAAAAACTGTCATACTTTAAGACCTTAATTTTTATACTTATTCTAACAAAAAAAATTATTTATCATTATAAATTACAAGTCACTAAAGGCGCGTTTGATTATTGTATTGTATTATATTGTATTTTATTTTGTTTTACGGATTATGCAATTTGTATGTTCTTATAAATATTATATCAATGAAAATATATTTTTAAACACAAGTAAATAATACGATCTAATACAAAAGATTTCCTTCGTGCTAGATAACGCAACTTCATACTGTATTAAATATATTTATATAATATACGATAATTTGAACCTGTCAAATACTATATTCTATTCTCTAATACGATACAAGGTGGACCAAAACGTGTCAACAAAACAAAAATGTAACACGACAAATATTTGTAACAATCATTTGACAGCGATGACACAATGACATCATGATTCAAATGGTAATAAAGGTATTTTTGCATTGTCATTTGACACTTCTTTAGAGTTCTTTGTTTCTACATTCTAAAACCTATATAATATGCGTCATTGTGGCTTTCAAAACCAACAACGTTCAAAGTCATAACATCCTGATATGGTGCAGCCAACACAGTAGAAACTAAATACATTTCACATAATGTAACGCTCCAACATGATTCTTAAAATTCTCCTCTCTTTTGATTATAAGAAATAAACATGGCTATTGTATCTAAATCTGTACAGCAGTAGAAAGAAAAAACAATATATATATTTGCTTTTGCATTCTATTTGATTATTTTTTTCGTGCAACTTATAAACTGCGAAAAACTACAAACAACACGTTGCACAGAACAGAGCTCACACCGAGTTCTCAGTCCAAAGGTTGTAACCGGAGATGAGGGAACTGATGGCGAACGCAGCAAAACCCAGGAAGGCCATAACTACCGAAGCACTTGCCATCTTGGTGAAATCGTCTTTCCCCCAGTTCGATTGCCAGTCATCGACCCTGGTGGCAGCTGATGATGCAGCCGAGATGAGAAGATATGCTAGTACCTGTCAATAGATTTGACCACTTAGTATTGCACAAGAAAAGGTCCCCAGAAAATTTGAATTCAAAGCTCAGAAGCCTAAGATTATTCGGAAAATTAAAACTGCGTTTCCTTTAATGAGAAAGTCTGACTGTCCAAGAAACTGATAGTCTTCTTTTAAAGACTTCCTGACACGAAAAATGTAATATGATTCGACAAAACTACATACGCAAGATATAAAGAAAGCCGCTAGAAGAAGAGTCCAACTGACACGTAAAACCAATCACAGGACGATGTTAGCCAGCCACTGGAAAGTGCAAAGCCTCATTGAAGAATTATCAAGCCTTCTTAAATAGTTGACCCAAAATTTGATGAACTGATTGAGTTCATCGGGTGATTCTATCTGAATTGGGATCTATGAAAACTGCTTGTTGATAGACAAAATACTACATCGAGCTATATTTCTGCAGATGCTCTAGGCATATCTCCCAATTATTTACCAAAGCCCCATAGTTTCATATACTTGTGCTATAATGTGGCAATGAGCGAGAGAATTTTATACAGTCATAGACTAATTTACTTGCCTGATCCATGAAAAGCTCAAAGTGCCGGCGAAGGTGGTGGCGGATGACGTGTTTACCGCTCATGAGATGATACGCTAGATCATAAGCTTGAAACAACGAATATACAAATGCAATAACATTCACACACAGACAATACCTGTGGATCAAAGAAAAGATTCATAGTCAAATTATCTGGTGCTATGAAAACCCAAGCGCGGGAAACGGGCAATGAAGACAACAAAAGCAAATACATTTATGTACGAATTCGCAAAAACAACGCTCTACGAGATCGATAACGTTCCACAGGTCGCACAAGTCAGCCATCTATGTGATTATCAAAGAGTCAAAGGATCGTTTGCTCAAAAGTCAACAGATTCTAAATTGCCCAACTAAACTAATCATCAATTAAAATCTCTACGGTCTCGAAATCAAAGGCTATCTTTGTAGGAACATAATGCTTGGACAAGTCAGATTCAACGCAAAAGTAAGTAAAAACATCAAAGCTCTCTCTTTCTGTGATAGTCATACACTCGTTTAGTATAATCAAAGAAAATGACTTCAGAAAAGAAAAGTCACCAATAATGATCAAATTGATCACAAACATACTAGTCAAATCAAACTATATAGTTTAATGCAATTCACAAGTAATTGCTTCTAAATGAAGTTTTTTTCCCCTAAACTAAACCCTAAAGTTTTAAACTTTTTTTTTCTTTTAATTTAAATTTTGAATAATAAAAACTTCCTTTCTCGAATTAATTATGAA
The DNA here is from genome assembly GCA_018132145.1 of Boehmeria nivea var. tenacissima. Classification (NCBI taxonomy): domain Eukaryota; kingdom Viridiplantae; phylum Streptophyta; class Magnoliopsida; order Rosales; family Urticaceae; genus Boehmeria; species Boehmeria nivea. The sequence continues at coordinate 11,108,949 of CM030882.1, forward strand.
AATTTGAACTTTTGAAACCTCACAAACAAGCATTGGAACGATAATGGAAAAAATAGACATAGAAATTCAAACATACATATATATATATATATATAGAGAGAGAGAGAGAGACCTGTATTCTTTGTATCGATCGAAGGAATCACCACTCCAACCCTGAGTCTTATCCGCGGCCATGACCGAGAACGAAATCAAGCAGAGGACGAACTCGCTGACACGAAAGCCTAGCGCGGCGCTCTTCAGCATGTCCTCCTTGCTCGCCCTCCTTCCCGGCGACTGAGGGAAGTTCGATCTCAGGCCGCCTCCGTCGACGCCGTACTCTCCGCCGACGTTCCCTCCGGCGACGGGCCCGACCTTCGCGACCGACGCGGGCGCGTCCTCTCTCGTCGCTCTGTTGAAGATCATCGTCTGCGGCGGCGGCTTCGCCGGCGCCGGCGCGCTCTTGTGGTTGAGGCTGTTGGCCTTATCGACGGCGACGATCGCCCTGGAGTTATCAGGCGGAATCCCCAGCGAGTTGACTGGAGACTCGTACGGCGGCGTCTCCGGCGGGTCGCCGGCATCGGATCGGAGCGGCGAGTGGAAGCGCAGCGGCGAGTGGGGCGAGTCCATCTGGCCGGAGGATTCAGAGTCCCTCGACGACGATTTCTTCATCGCTCCTCTCCTCTGCTGGTGCGGACGCTCGGGCTGAGCCTGAGGGTTTGGTTCCATTGCTCTCTTTGGAGGATTTTCTCGGCCTATAACCAGTCTTAGCGGAGTGAGAGGGAAAAATATAGAGTGCTGTTTGGGAACCGAGAAAAAGGAAAAGAAAGTGGCGAGAAAAAAAAAAAAACAAAAACAAAAAACAAAAAAAGGGAAAAAGAGAGAGTTCCGAGGAGTCTTTCACTTCATGCTTCGCTGGTGGGGACCACTGTACACGTGGCGGTGATGGTTTCTTAAGTAACTACAAAAGATGTTATAATTATCACCTGCAAAGGCCCTAAAGATTTGCTTGAGTTATCTAATGATATACTGACACCTCATCAAACTCTTCAGTTTGAAACACGTGGCGTAATATTATTGGATGATGTTTATGTGAAGCGTAGACGTGACCGTATTGTGTATGTCTGCCAGTTGATGAGAGAAATTCCGATATTTGGCACTAAATGCAAATTGAAGTATTATGAAGGGTCAAAATGAAAAGACTAAGATTCGGTATTATTAGTAAATGAAAGACTGTTGAGTAGGGGTGAAATTAATAACCGAAATAACCGAATTACCGAATTAAAAACCGATTTACCGAAAAAAAATTCAACCATTACCGAATTACCCAAAAAATCAAAAATTCGGTTTTAATAACCGAATATACCGAAGTTAATCGGTGCGGTTTTTTAGTTAATAGACAAAATAACCGAATAACCGGTTGTATACTCAAATAACCGAATTTTTCAACTATTTTAAACCAATATATATTATTTTGTGTTGTTTTATTACAAAACAAATAGGTTGGTCTGGTGGAATCCTTGGCAAGCTTTGTTTGTCCTTGCTCTCTACCCACCAAGGTTCGAATCCAGCCTATTACAATGTTTGGAATTTTTTTTATTTTTAATTTTAACAAAATAAAACTCAAATATGCATGTGGTGGGACTTGAACCTCAAACCTAGAAGCAAAGAGAGGCAGCCGGCTGTGCCACTTTGCCAACTTGCCTTATTTGATTATTTTCGGACTAAAATTATATATAATATATTACAGGTTTTTTTTTTTTTTTTTTTTTTTTTTTTTTTTTTTTTTTTCTGAATTCGGTTTTTTAACCGAATAACCGATTTCAATAACCGAATTTCGGTTATTCGGTGCAATCGGTTATTAGGTGAAAAAAACCGATTTCGGTTATTATTTTTGAAACACCGAAAATTCGGTTTCGGTTTTTAAAATGCCCAAAAAACCGCATAACCGCACCGATTTCACCCTACTGTTGAGGGTCAAAATGAAATGTGGAAATGACGTTTACTTTAATATGTCTTAATTTTTTATATATATATTTTTAATGCATCAATGTTAATAACATTGCATTTATAACATGATACACGCACATTTGGATTTCTTTGGGCACGAATGATGATTACATTTATTTCGCCAATGTTTTTGTTTGGATATTAATTATGAGTTTGCTTAAAAAGTTATGAATTTTGAAACATAAGTATAAACTTTGGACCTCACTATGAAAGCTAAGAACATTAGTCTTGAGAGGATGAATGTTAAATTAATGATTTTATGAAAATTGTCATTCCTTATTTTATTATAAAACAATAGGAAAATTTTTAATTTTTTTAGAATTTATTTAAACTTTTATTAGTAACCTTTTATCACATATATTTATGGAAACTTACTAAAGTTATTTTTAAATACGCAAACTTTTTTAATGTACTTTTCATAAAAATATCCGAATTATACTAGTTGGTATGATTCATCTTTTGATGTGCTCTATTTGTTTCCACTATTGTTTATAATATAAAATTTAAGACATAAATTAAAAGTGCAATACAAATGAATTATAGATTATTAATGTGCCAAAAAAAAGACATTCCTCAAAATCTCCCTTATAAAAAGTTATCTATGTTGATTACTACAATTAAAAAAAAATGAAAAAAAAAAGAGAAGAAGTGAGATTTAGAAATATTGTATTAAAAAAAGTTATCTATCTTAAATAGAAAGGGCTAAATATATAAAAGGGGTTTATAGGGGTTTATAGCTAAATGGCCTAATTTTAGAACTTATTTAAAAAAATGTCAACAACTTTTTAAAATTAGGTAAATGGCTCATTCTTGGTAAGTAGACAAAATACTATGGTAAGCGGATCAAATACCAGCTATTTTTAGCTTGAATTTTGTCTGCTTACCATGGTAATTTATCTGATTACTCAAAGTTTTTTTAGGGGTATACCGATTATTTACCATAGTAAGTAGACAAAACTCAAGCTAAAAATGGCTGGTATTTCATCCGCTTACTATAGTATTTTGTCAACTTACCACGAACGGGCCTTTCACCTAATTTTAAAAAGTTGTGGACATTTTTTTAATATGATGTAAAAAATGGACTATTTACCAAAATTTTCCTATATAAAACCACTTGTGAAAAACCACACGTAAACACTCTATGAGTAAAATTGCGCACTCGGTTCCATAATAAAAAAATTGAAAGGAAACACACAATATTGAGCACGATAGGTTCTTATAACAGTAGCACTATAATTGGTAGAATAATCCAATCGACAAAACTTAAGTGTCAGAATAACAAATGCATAATAGTTGATAGTACTGAACTAAAGAAATACAAGGATACCCGAAATACAATTAGTGGTAAACTAAACCTAGAGAGTAGGGAAGTTACTTTCATTATTACAATCGAAAAAAAAAATAACAAGATTTTTTTTATAAAAAAAGATGGTATGACTACTCTCAAACTAGCAGTAAGGTCAACTCCGAAGAGGTTGAGCTAGACAAGACCATTGCTGAAATTAAGAAAAGAGAGGATCAAGAAACGAAATCAAGGGAGAAAAACCGAGAAGTCACCCAAAAAATCCACCGCACGACCTTCGTCATCCACACAAGGAGAATTATTCAATCACCGCCACCTAAACCCCCAACACGGTAATAATTCCCAAAATTTAAAAACTTCCAAAGAGACAACTCCTTGCCAAACGTGCCAATAGAGATAGGAAGAAGAGGACGAGCTACGAGCCTAGAGGAGCACCAGAATGACGTGGAAAAATTAATTTTAAATAATACTCAACTTTTAAGAAATTGAAAAAAAAAACGAAAAGAAAGAAATTGTAGTAAATAGCAAAAAAAATTACGTTTTTAAAAAATAGCCCATATTTCAAAATATTAAAAGAATAGTCATGTCAAGATTTTTATAATAAAAAATATTTTAAAAAATTTTCACACATTGTGTAATGAATTTTTTAACATTTTAACTTTTACTGTTAAAATTTGAAGTGTTAAAAAATTTCTTACAAAAGTGTAAATATTTTTTTACTTTTTTTTTGTTATAAAATTCTTGACATGACCATTCTTTAATACTTTGAAACATGTGCTATTTTTTAAAAGACCCATTCAATTTCGGTCTATTTTTGCAACTCGCCAAAAAGAAACTAATAAGTAAATTTATTATCATAATGAAATTCAACAACTTTAATAAATTAAACTAATTTCCAAATAAATAAATTTATTACAAACTATTTTCTTAATATTTTCATAAGTTTCTTAATATTATAGTGCCATTGTCTTAGCCATTAAGAGTACTAGGACAAAAGCTTCATGGCAAGAACAAATTAGAAACTAGAGGAAAAAAAAGTGTACTCGTACATAGAATTATAATTATAGAAACATAAAAATAATCAGCAAAAGCTTTGAGTGGAAACTTTATGTGGTGGCTTAAAGTAGATTTCTTTTGGTGATTTTCTTTAAGAGTGCGCTATCCTTTTATGGGCTAAAGGCAAATATTCCTACCATACTTTATCACTTCCTTTTGCTCAACTTATTCCTCCTACTAAGGTCTCTAAAACCAAACATTATTCCATGCACAAAACAAAAAGAGCAGTGCTAAGTCTTTTACCAATTTGTTTAATACCAAACTCACTTGTCAATGATTATCATCGGTGAGTGTTTATCACCTAGATATAATAATTTGATATTCAACCAATCAAAATATCACACCTCAACTGCAACAGAAGTTGGTGTTGAAAAATTTGTAAAAAAAAAAATTAGTATGTTTAGCATTATGCAAACGAAAATGTTGGACAGTGCACAAATGTTATTGCATAGTGGAGCTTTAAACCAATCACTGCAAGGCATGTGTCATTTTCCCCAATAGTTGTAACTTGTAACCATAAGATAAGTCCTAGATACTCAATCAGTATATACCTCAAAGGTGCAAGAAAAGCACCAAAACACATCCTTGTCTCTTTTCTTGGTCCAAAAGTGATTAAATATTAATCAGAGAGTGACTTTGGCAAAATCCCAGAAGGAAGCCACCACTAAATTTGCCTTTCCAACTTTTAGGCAATAGGAAATGTTTCATATTCATTTCTACTTTTCTTAATAAAGATGATCTGTTAAACTAAGGAATGAGTGACTAAATTATAGCTTAAATCCCAATGCTGTCAAGTTGTGTAGCAATATTCTTTGCAAAAAAAAAAAAAAAAAGGTTGTGCAGCAGTATGAAGTGTCCTATTAAAACAAGCATTTTGTATCAAACTTGTGCGTGTCAATAAAACAGAACAATTTCGTTACAAAGAATAAAATTTAATTGAGTTATGCGTTGTCTCGTGGAACAATAAAGCAAAATTTATATTTGACTAATGTTTACATGCACTACTGGTATTAATTGTAATGATATGCAAACTATTTTCAATAATATTTCTCTGCTAAATTGACAAGGTTTATGCAAGTGATTAGATAATAATGAGGCCTGGTAAAGACTAATAAACACAGCATCCAAAAACAGTCACAAAACAACTCTAATCACAGTTTATTACTACTATTATCTAGCATATAATCTGTCAGCAAAAATTGGTATTACAGCTCTCAAATTAGCAAAACGGGGACCAAACAAAAAACAAAACAAAAACTCTTAAGATAAATACAAATGCCTAATAAGTAGTGAAAAAACTCTCTTTGCTCAAAACACCTTACAAACAAGAGTATTTCACGCTTCATATATATGAGTATATATATATATAGCTGAATATATAGTCCTACGAAGAAGCTTAGGAGAACTCAACCTATATATGTTATAATGCTCTCACTGTGGTAGCTTCAACCGGTTGAAGAGCACAAGAAAACTTTGCTCAGGTACAACATAGAGAAAACCTAAATCTGCACCTTTGACAAATGGTCCTAATCCCTGCATTACGCAAGTAATTATTCATTAAAAAAAAAAAAGTAGCCAAAATATTAAGGGGTTTTTTGGTAAGCGATTTAGATCACAATTTTTAACTCAAGTATTCTTGCTATAGTAACGATCATTGTTTGGCAAAATATACTTAAAAAAACTTAAAACAGTGTTTTAAATACTCTTACTGCATAAAAGATACCTTTTCAAATTCCCAATTCAAAATTTTCTCCCTTAAATCTCAATCCAAGTAGTGCAACTTCTATCCAAATATTGATTTATATTATAGTCTAAATACAAGATTTTGACTTTTTTTAACTCAAATCAAAATGATTTAAACTTTTTAGTTTAAATCGCTTACCAAACGACAAGAAAATACACAATGTGTCCCTTGGATTTTAGTTTACCTTGCCATTGAGCTGTAGAAGTTCTCCATCAACCCACTGCGGGTTTCGGAACCCGAATTCGGCTATTCTTCCTTGACCCTTGTAACTTGCGACCTGGATAAACAAACGATGCATAACTCAGCTATGAGGTTGAATCCGAATACAGAATACCATTTTTAAGGCAACCAGTTTACAAACTAAACATAATAAGGACAATGGTAATTACCACTCCCAGTTCCTCTGGGTACATTCCCCGGTTGGAAACACGGTTCCCCCTCCCGATTTTAGCACGGAATGTCACCTACATAATCACGGAATCGTATGACTCAATATGTTACATCTCACTACGCAAATATAGAAAATGGACAATCATGCAACATTGAAACTATAAAAACCTGGCCCGCAGGAACATTGAGATCCCCAGTTAGTTTCACTGCTTCGACGTACTCAAAGAACTCCACATCCGAAGAACTGTTTTTCACATCCGAACTGTTCCAATGGCCAAATTTACGCCTCAGCTGTACTACTTCAGTACCATAAGGGCCGAAGGCACCAACGTATAGGCCTGTAATTTTCAACCCGCGTGATTCTATCAAAAGAAGAAGAAAGAAAAAGAAAAACAGTGGCGTTGAAGAATAGAAGGGTAACTCACCGTCAAATGGATCTAGGTCTCCATTGGATGTGATGACCCGATTAAAAGTGGTGTATTCAGATAACCTACTCCTTTTCTGTGCTTGACTAACAGCAAGTTTGACTATTTCACGAACATTTCTCGAAACCTGTAAAATAAGACCATTTATTGTTGTGAAAAGTCGGAACCAGGAACCAAAAAAAAAGGGACCTTTTTATGTTTAAAACAAGGAAAGGAAATACAATAGACCCCTTGGATATCAGGAGTTTGATTTCGTGACTCCATTACAAGTAAAAGATCAAAATATGATAATGTGCCAAAATCTGTACATATCGCATTTTCTGGCCACCAAAGCTCAAGCTCACCTTGGAAGAAATCTTGTCAGATTTCCAAAACGCTTTGGCAACATCGGGAGGCATAAGCTCAGAGACACCTTGAGCAGCTAGAGCCGCCACTTTGACATTTGACATTTTATTTTCTTTGGTATGTTGATCTTCGCTTCTACCAGGAATATACAACATAAAGGAATCCCTCTCCATATCTTTTATTTCAGCCGGATGACGCACATAATCATCCTTGGTGGCAGTATCGTCATTGTTATGTACAACTCCGCCGATGAAAAGTTTCATATCCAAATCCTTCTCATCTTCTGATGTCTCGCCACTTCCCAAAGTGACCTCATCGGGCTGGATTTCATCCACATCACTCATTTCGTCCTCAGAATTGTCATCAGAATCTGTAGTGTCATTACTATCTTGCATCAATTGCTTCACAGAATCACCATCTTCTATCACTTCTTCCTCGGCAATATTGACATTCATTACTTTAACTTTCAACCCTGGAATCTTGTCTTTAAGAAAATTTATTACACTTTTTATACCCTCCTCAGTTGCTTCTTCGATATTAATGCCTTTCTCGCTTTTTTCGGTCTTGCTCTCGTTTCCCTGAACATCTATCACAGTTTTATCCTCAACTTCAGAGGTGGATTCGCTTTCTGAAGGTTTAGATGGCGACAGTGTTGAGTTTCTTGGATTGACTTTAGGTCGTTGCAAGTACACAACCTGCCCAGAGACATGACATCAGATAGAGATGGGAGAGAGGTCCACAATGTAAAAGTCTTCATGAAATTTAAAATATAATAAAATGAAAACTAAAGGGAAATTAAACAATCCAGCGACAGAAACAAAAGAAAATGTCGTTAAGAAGGGATATAATGGTGTCACATGAGAAACATTTCATACACAATCTTAGATAACCATTAACTGAATATACTTTAGCCATGCTTTTTTATTTTTTTCCAAATCAAGTACAAGTATATTTTTTTGATAAGAAAAAATCCATCTACCAATGATAACATATGAAGACTCCAGAAACACTATGCTTGCTCTCATATAACTATAAGTTAGGCAGCTAGAAGCCGCGAACAAGGTAAAATCATCTGAAAAACTTCAGAATACATGCAATTTGATTGCCTGAGAAAAAAAATCTAGATTAGAAGGCAATTTAGTTCTCGCAGCCCATAAAAGATAACATCATTCAAACTATGATTATGTTAATCGCAATCAAACTTATACGGATATATCGCATTTTGTAAACCAAAGCTTTAGTGACCTTCTGTACATACATAAAATGAAAAGAAACAAACAACCAGAGGTTCAGTGCCAGTCTCAAAGTAGATTACATAATTGGCTTTAAACTGCGTATGATGAACAACTATTGAAAAGGCAACGGCAATTTAAAACTCGCACCACATTTAACATTGTTTGATCCACTCTACAAATATTAAAAAACACAATTCCACAGATTATGTCTGATTAGATTCATAACTCTACATTATTTCTATAAAAAACCTGATACGAATTGCTAAGAGTTTCTTTAGTCAATTTTTTTAAATGACTTTATCTCTCAATGTAAAAGCTAAACCGCAATAATCTATTGAAAGAATCTGTACACACCTGCATAACATACGTCTCATCAGGATTTTTTACGACAAAAATTTCAAAAAGTGGAGTTCCAGGGGATGCAGTGACCAACTGCCTGCAAACAGTACAACTATCAACAACAGTTTCCAACAGATTTTGACATAAACACAAGAGAAATATCTTACCTTGGACTATAACTCCGGCCAACAAATCTGCCCATTCCGGGAGTTATGTGAATTAACCGGCCAAATGGGTCATCGGAGTCTTTTGAGTAGCCCACCCACCAACCTACCTGCTTATAATTGAAAACCTTTCTTATCAAACCAAAACAAGAAAAGAAGCTTTCTTTCAAGCCAAAAATAAAAATGGATCATTATAATATTAGAATGTGTTTGTTTTAAACCGCCTAGCTAGAGTTCTAGACACAGATGAAATTAAAGCCAGCATTGGGAACGATAATTACCAGTCCGCTTCCTGTGTGTCTACACAACTTTGAGGCATCATGGTAACGCTCTTCGTCTATTGCAATCTGTAACCAATAACGCACCGGTGAAAATTTGAAATCAAAGTAGGCAGACTTTTCTAGGGATTTAAAATGCTTTACCACCAACCTTCAACTGATTCATGATCTCAGCAACACTGTCTTTTGATGTGGCTTCTTCGATAGCCATTTTCAACTTCGCAGCCTCTTGGAAGTCTTCTTTCTCAATTGCATCTTCAAGTTCAAACTGAAAAGCATATGATATGGTTAAAGATAAGAAAGAAATCACCGAATTCCCTAAATTCATGGTCATAATCTCGGTAGTTTCTATCTTACACAAACATAATGGATATACCAAAGAAACTTGGACCTTTGATAATATATATTCGGCTATTATTCAACATCTGCGCATACATTTATCAATACGGTAAAGATAAAGGGACCTAATTTTGATTCCTTAAACCAATCAAGAATATGCTTCCTTATCAGTACCTGTGACAAACAAAATATTCCGCTATTACTCAACATCTAGCAAAAACTGGTAAAGCCTTAAAATTAGCTTAACTATAATTCCCTTAACCAATCAAAATTCTGCATACCCTTTAACAAACAAATATTCTGCCATTATTCAACATCCTCGCACACATCTATCGATATGGCAAAGCCTTCAAGTAGCTTAATTTTGATTCCTTAAACCAATCAAGATTCTGCTTCCTTATCAACAAAATATTCTGTTGTAATTCAACATCTTCGCATACAATTACCAATATGGCTAATACTTAAAGTGCTTTATTTTGATTCCTTAAGCCACTAAAGATTCAGCTTCCCTATTAGCACCTTAACAAACTAAAACAAAAACATCAGATTAAAAAAAATTGCACACAAAAGTCCTCAGATTTACTCCATGAAAAAAAAAAAGCCCAATTCTCAATCCTGCTAGTATGTTTATTATGTATATCATATATTATACTCAACAGCTTTAACCAAGTTGGACAACCGGTTTTTAAAAAAGCCTTACAACGAGCTCTAGTAACTCAAAAACCAAAAAAACAAAAGAATTCACAAGGAACAAATAATAAAAAAATACCCACATAAAAATTTGACACAAGAAATATTTCAGAGTATTATTATAAATGTTATCATCAATATGAATGAGAATTACCTTGAGAACCGAGGCAAAGCTCTCGGCTTGTTCAATCTGGGAGAAATGGCGAGTCCACATATTCCAATCCCAATCCAGAGAAGACGACCCATTAGCGCTACACTCAGCGCCATTGTTGCCACTGCAATGGCAAGAGCTCGAGCCTCTGCGAGGATTGCCTGCAAAACAAGACGACGACGAAGAAGAAGAAGAGAGAAATTGGGGTTTGGTCTGCGAAGAACAACCCCAACCGAGGACGAGACTGAGACGATTGTTGAATCTAATGGACTTCTTCGAAGAACAGCAAAAGGGTCTCAGCTTCGGAGGCACAGACATGGCTTGCCCTATGCCCCATGAATTCGCCAACGCCATTCCTCTCTCTCTCTCCTCGCTTTCTCTCTCTACCCAGAAGAAGAGGAAGATAAGTTTTTTTGTGGGCTGGTTTGTTTGTTTGTTTGTTTTTTTTTTTTTTTTTTTTTGGGTTGGGGTTTTACCAACTTCTGTGGTGGTGTTTCTGTGGAAACATTGGAGAGTGAATGATGATAATGATGAAGATGGTGATGTAGCTGTGGATAAAATCGACACCCAAAATAATGGTCTATTTATATTCCAATTTATTTATTTTATGTATTTCCTAAAAAACAAAATTAAAAATTAAAAATTAAAAAATTAAAATAACTTCTTTTGTGTTTAATTTTTAAAAATGTCTCTTAAGGTATTGTATTCATATGCCTTGTGTACTTGAAAACTCTTAATAAACACTCTTAAAATTGAAAAAGTTTCAGTTATCCTCCTCTGTCCATTTGTCTTTGTTAAATAAACAAGTGTCGCTCACTATAGTGATTAGTTGGACTTTTAATATGTGCATTTACTCTTCTGACTATGGCAGATAAAAAAAATATAATTTTATTAATTTGTGCATTTATTTGTATATATAAACTATAATATGGTAAAACTAAGATGAGAAATGAAGAGCCTGAAAGAATAAAGAGCATGTAACACTTAGAGCTTCATTGTCATATATCTATACACCCATATTAAGTGGAAAAGGATGCGTAGCAAAAAAAAAAAAAAGTGAAAGAAGGGTTCGGGGTGATTTTATTTTTTTGAAAAAAAAAACGCATTTTTTGGGGGCAAAAAATAAAAACTCTCTCTAAAATTAGGTATAAGTATGAATAGAAGTTATTAAGTAAATGACATGTTTTTAACTTTAGTTTTAAGGAATTTACCTGAGTTTGTTATAATTAAGTTATTAAACTTTAGACAATATGTATTGACTTTTTTGCCCTTTGTTACATGAGTAGAAGTTATTAAGTAAATGTCATGTTTTTTACTTTAGTTTTAAGAAATTGACCTGAGTTTGTTATAATTAAGTTATTAGCCTTTAGACAATATGTATTGACTTTTTTGCCCTTTGTTAAAAACGAAATTTCAAAGTGGTGTGAATGGTATTTGAGGCTAATAACTGAATATTTGAATTCTTAGGCCATTTCCTTAAAACATAGACTTTCAAGTAGCTATTTAACAAATGAGCCCGCCCGTATGATGAAAAAATAAATATGGAGAAGAACATGAAGAAGAACATTCTGGAGAAGACCATTGCTAATTTAAAGAAGACCAATGCCGATTTAGAATCAAGATTTAAACAGAGTCAGAATAAGGAATCATAGCTCAATTCATAACTGGAAAATATAATAAATAGGTAAAATTATTAAACTCTAGTTCTTCTAAGTTAGATGAAATTTTGACCGCAGGAAGAACGAATAAAGAACATCATGGCCTCGGATACACTGGTTCTGTAAAGATAGCTGGTGCACAAACTGTATTTGTTAAGGTAAGCACGTTTGGCATAAAGTATGATGAAGATATGAAGTTAAAGGCACCTGCTTTGACATCTACTGGAACACCTGCTGCAACACCCTCATGTAAACCCACACAAGACAGAATGCGGGAAAATAGATGGGTTCTAATTTGTAACTACTAAAATAGAAGATGTCACATTAGGCTACGGTGTTATCAGTACTTCGCGGATCTTAGAAGTGCCGATCAAGATAAGGTTCCCCTCAAAGACAAACCAAGAAAGTATGGGTGAAAAATCAGATTTACACTGCAATATGGCATGTACTTCTTCAAAAGCTATGAAACATAACATAATCAACACGAAGACTATTCTTGGGAAGCATGTAGCTGACTCGCATGGGGAGTTAGATCACTGTTGTGATGTTATTTTTAATGTTCATGTTGTTGGTACTTATACTTCTCGTCTCGTGCTGGTGGTTCATCTACTATTATTGGTAGACTAGACTTTTTGATTTCGTGAGATTCTTGGTGAGGTGTCTCTTCTAGTGTTCTACATGGTGTTCCTACTCTTGGATAAATCAAGTTCTAAACAACGTGTATGGTTTGATGTACCTTTTTATTGGTAAAAATGGGGAGTACTATTGAGGGGGTTTAATTTTTTGGCTATATGGTTTTGCCAAACAGAAATGCCAAAAGGGAAGGTTGTTATGTTTTTTTATATTGACATTTTGTTTAGCAAAATCATTAGAATATATTGATCATTTATTGTGAAATATTTTCTATTTAGTTTTGAGACTTGTTTGAAGAAAATCAGACAGATGTTTCATCGGGTGTTACTATTATCGGTATTACAACACCTTCTATATCAAGTAGTTCCGGAAAAGAAAACTTCCAATTTCGCGATTTTTGGTCAGAATTTACTTTGATTTGATGCCTAATATTAAAGGAAACGTTTCTCTTTATTGGTCTGTGGCTATTTCGACCATTATGGATGGTTTTTGCCTTGGGAAAATGAGAAACTTACTTTTCCTCTAAAAAAGAAGTTTCTTATTTGACTAAAGCTCTATATATACTGCTATGGAGAGCTACAAAACGTGGGAGAACATAGCTTATTGAATATTTAGAGAGTCATCTGTATGTACTTTGAGAGTTATGAGTGAAAAAACACTTTTTGAATTCTTGAGAGATAAAAGAAGAATGTTCTTTATGGTTTTCTTATTAGTGTCATTCGGAAATTAATGAGTGATTTTTTTGGTGTGCGAATTTTACTCTCTACTTGGGTTTCATTGTATAATGTATTTGTGAGCTTAGGAGATAATATTGTAGAGAGTTTATTTTGTGTTTTGTGAAGAGTTTATCTTGTATTTTGTGAGAATTATTTGAGAGAATTGAGGAAAGTGGTTTCGGGAGAGATCTCTGTGGAAGTGAGGGGAGCTCGGATACGAAGAGATCTCATGTTATAATTCACAAAGAAAAGACAGAGTAGACGGCGACGGAGTAAGGAGAGAGTCCTTAACATATAAGATCGGGTATACTTTATTAAGAATTAGTGAATTACTTTCCATCATCAAGGCGTGACCCCACGGATGTAGACTTGACTGAAACATGTTTATAATTTTTTGTGTCATTTATTTTCTACTACTTATTTTTGTTCTCACTTTTCCTCATAATTATTTTACATTTATATGTTGTGTTCCTGTGAGTGGTATGACACATGCTAGAACACTTCTTAATAAAATGGTTCTTATAAATGTGTCAAAAAAAGGCATTTATCAATTTATTAGCTGGATAAAAACAAAAACAAAAAAGGCATAATTGCAAATAAATAAATTGTTGATTTCTGTGATAAATAATGCATAGAAATGTCAAACATATTGGTCAACTATGTTACGAAAGCTTATCCCATAAATTTGTACCTAATTAAAAATGTTTTATTGATTAAAAAAGAGAATTTTAAGAAAATAGTCATTTAAAAAAATTAATTTTAAAAAATAGCTAAAATTTCAAAATTTTAAGAAAATAGTTCTGAATTTATTACCTTAGTAAGAAATTTCTTAATCAAATTTTATGTATAATTTTGTTATGATATAAAATTTCTTACCTGTATTAAAAAAAAATTATGGCTAGTTTTTAAATTTTTTTGAAACTGTGGCTATTTTTTTGAAATACACAATCCAAAATAGCTATTTATCCTTAAAAAAAATAGCTATTTTGAGTGAAGAAATCCTCATTTGCGTGAAGAAATACTAGCTAAAAAAAAAAAACTAACAAACAAACTTTGTGGTATGTTGCAGTGGCTAGTGAAACATTGCTTACTGAAAATAAAAAGTCACACTCGACCCTTTCCGTCTATCTAATTCTTTCTGGTCATTGTGATATTTTTTCAGTCCTTTTTTTTCGGTGATTATTATGAGGGTCAGTTAAGAAATTAGCCATTTTAAAAATAAAGTTTGAAAGATTTAGTCATAGAATGTCAAAATTAAGGATTTAACCGTATATAAGTACGACATAACGTGTAACATAATATGATACACGTTATGTTACATGTATGTTACATGTAACATATTATATTGCATGCATATTACAGCTAAATCCTTAATTTCATGAAACTAAGGCTAATTTTTAAAAAGTTAGCCAAAAGTTTGAATCCTTAAAAATCTCTTATTTTATAAAACTAGTACTAGTTGCTTTGCTTAAATGGCCTTTCAACATTATTACTTAAGTTTGAATCCAACAGCAAGTATCATTGCTGGCTCACATTCTTTCCATAACACTAAACCTTATATAACTAAACATCCTTTAAATTTTACATCTGAAAGGGCATATACTGAAGCGATCCATAATTGTAAGACCCTAACATTACCCAAATGATAACAATCAGAAAAGTAATTAAAAAAAAAAAAACCTACAACAACAACAACCACAACCACCTTGCAAGTGCAAAAAAGTACCAGAAGCCATAATGATGTGTCTAAGGTTTATCTTGAGAGTGGACCACAAAATCAACAATAAATCAGGCTTTGTGTTCTGATAAATTGGCAACCTTGTATTCTTATCATTTTTAGCTCCACAAAATTATCTTTGAAACCCTTCTCTACCTCATTTTTCCTCAAAAAGAGGATCCCACTCACTAACCTTATATAGTTGTATTCAATGAAACTGTTTTTCTATGCGAAAAGAGAGCAGGATTTCCAACAAAAATGAAAATAAATTATTTCAATTTGGTAAAAAGGGCTAAGCTAAAGGATGTAAAATTAGAACCAAGAAAATAAACGAAACAAAACTACACATAGAAGAGCCATTTAGATTGCGATTTGCAATCCTGATCTTCGGTTAAAAAAGAAAAAAAAAAAAAGGAAAAAGAAAAGGGTTTTGAAGAACAAACATTACATGATACCATTCAAATGAGATTTGATTATAGTTGCTACAGTAAATAACTTTTCTTCTATGACAAAAGAATGCTGTTTCTACAGTAAAAATGGCTCATATGGGTTGGACTTCCACAGTCCCTAAGAAATTCCTCCTCCATTTCTCTTCAAATGTAGTTTTAAACTTCTATACAGAGGGCACAATCAAACACCAATTCATATACTACTTTAATTGACAATCCAAATGGACCATTTTGACTTTTTGAATCTAAATGAAAATCATCTAAAATTTTCAATTTAAATGGCGAACTAAGGGAAAGCTAAGATGTAAACAAGACCCCCCAATAAGAAAAAAACAAAAAAACAAAAAACAAAAAACAAAAACAAAAACAAAGACAAAAAAAAAAAAAAACCATGAAAAAGGAAGATCTTTTCCTCCCATTTCCTCAAATCCTTGTGCTAGAGCAGCAATGAAGCAATTTCCTTCATTACAATTTACAAATACAATCTTTTCGAGCCCAAAAGCATGAAATGGCTATAACAAGAATACAACATAATGGCCATTGTGTGAAGTACAAACATCATTTAGCTTTTCTCAGTCAAAAGGGTTAGAACATGTAGTTAAAATGTCTGAAAAATAATCCAGGAAACATTTATTAGCGTTGTGGTGGGGAGGCCTGACCAGCAGGGATGTGACTGTTAGAAGTCACCAGCTCTATGCTCGATACACCCCGAGGAGCTAAAGCCACACCTCCGTTCTCCATGGTATCCAATACACTGTCTGAGTCATTCCCAGATCCTGCATTTTCCATACGGACTGGTCGAAGCAGACCTTGCAATCTTAGCAAGTAGCTCTGACTGGGAGATTGTTCTCTGATGTAACGGTTGGTAGTTATAATACTGGCAGATGATCGTTCGGATTCAGCGCGGAGATTGGATAATGCGCTTAGGTCGAGATTCGGGAATACTGAACAACGGCATCGAGGACATTTTACATTCAGCCGGAGCCACTCGTCAATGCATTCTACATGGAAATTGTGAGCACAAGGGAGACCTCGAACCTGTACAAAAGGAACGTCATATAATTAAGCTAGAGCTTAGTGAAAAAATGTACACTTTCAAGGAGAAATACATAAAATCATAAGAGTCACCTCATTGCCAACATGGAACTCTTCCAAGCAGATGGGACACTCACTGCAATCAGTTGGAACAGCCTTTAAGCGGAACTTCGGAAGTTCCTGTATGAGTGCTTCCACCGCCTCTCTCTGAACAAAGAAGAAAATTTTAAATACAATTGAAACACAAGGTGTAGTGTGGTACCAATGTACATAACTATATATATTGTTGGATTTCCTTCACACACACTTGTTGTATAATAGCTGAGATGGCCAATTAGCTTAGATAGTATCATTACTTAATCCAAAGATGGTGTGTTTGTGTCCAGCAACATTGAACATTTACCTGTGCTGGAGTCAAGTAAAGTCCCGGTTGGTAGGCAGCAGCATCTTGGCCCATGCTTCTTGTTTCTTGACCAGCCGCTTCAAATGCCCAATCAGGAACACGGACCATGTCAACCAAAACCTGCTAAAAGCGAGGGGAATTTTCACTATGTTTTTACCAGATATTATAGGGTTGATCAAATATAACGATACAACTTTTGCAAGATCAGCAATGAAGGATTCCGCAAGAATCACTATGAAGTCAGCATGTTATACACCACATAAAACACTATCACGTAATAGTCCTAGAAAATAATCTTAATCTAGTCGAAGAAAAAATGTTTATTAATCCTCAACATGGGGAAACTATAACATATGAGATAAAGCCTTGGAATTAAGCTGCATTGAAATAAAGAGCTGCTTAACACTATTGGAGGAACTCAAATAATATACAATGTATTGAAATGCTTGGTATTGTTTCCATGTAGGTCATATATTTTAGAAACATGCATAAATTTAAAGTCTTATGAACCATATCATTGTTTTTGGCTGAAGTAATTCATTTTTATCTTTTAGGGAGTAAGCTCAGATTTAATAATGACGGAATTTGATTTGGAGACTCGAAATAATAAATGACAAAGTTCTAGCTCATAAGTCATACCCCGTACTCTGACACAGGAATTCCTTGTTGTGCACGTAATAAGAGTGCTCGTCTTCGTGTCAACCACTACATGAGAGAAGTATAAAAGTCAAGGATAAGAAAACCATACTGGTTATTTAAAAAAGGAAAGTAAAGAAATGAAAATATTGGAACTGGGATCTAAATAATTGAAAGTTTGCAAGCTAAAAGATGTGATGATGAGAAGTTAAAATTATAACAAATCGGAAGTGCTTGCATAATATATGCTCTGAAGGAGAAAATGGAAGAAATAATCAGATCAATCACTGACCTTGCCAAATGACATGCAAGCAATGCAGAGGAGAGCACAATAGCTAAAAAGTAACCAAATAAGGAAACCCCACTTCTGACCTTGCTCCGGCAACTGTATGAATCAAAAGGCATTAGCCAAAACATACGCTTGTCCAGAAATGGTATTGACTCCATGTAGCGATGCTAAATCACTTACACAGTCTCTTGCATTTCTGAACCACAAGGTACCAATAACTGTCCATGCCCAGAGAAACGGATAGAGTAGCAGCGAAAGAATTGAAAGTACCACTACCCTTCCACAAAAGCGAGCATATCTCTGCTGCCACCCAAAATCCCTAAAAGAGAGATTGAAAATTAGAGGGTAAGAAAAATCAAAGCAAGATCTTTTTTTGGTTGTCCCTATTGTTCTACAAGAATCAAATCCAACTATCCATCATCTGCTCATTATAGAACCCCATCTCAAGAACTATTTTTAAATCTTACCACAATATCATTTACGTGCGAGTTACCTAAGCAATATACATTTTTCGTCTTCCCCTAATCTTCTATCAACATCAAATCAAACTAAACCATCAATTGCACATTACCGAACGATCTCAACCACTACTTTTACAAATTACCTCCATATCATTGACTGGTGCTACTATCTCATCTGAAAGAGAATTTCTTAAGTGCAGAATTAGATTCGCTTTTCGCAACAACAACATAAAAGAGGATAGTGTAACTCTCGTTAACATGTTATCAACTACATTCTATCCTTATACAAAATCCCATTGATGAACATCGAACAATAACAAAACCTAAGCAGGATTAACTTAAAAAAAAAAAAAAAAAAACACTTCAACAGCTGAAGAGCAAGATGTCCTTACAAACCCATTCCGGCAGCGAGTCCATTGTCCACGAACATCAACAGGCGAAAAGCAAACACTACGGTGTAATCAACCTTAACCAATGAACATTAAAACACAAATCAGAAAATGAACTTACTCTTCAAATCTGAAAATATATATATATACAAAAATTACAACAACAAAAAACTCACCACAATCCATATGTTCAACGGGTATGTACATTTATCATAACGCTTCCAATTAATAGCAACAATAACTCTACCAATAAAATTGTTAAAGAAACAAATCCTCCAAAAAATAAAATCTATATCCAAACATCCAATGCCCTCGAATAAGCTTCAATTATAAAGCAAGCTTTTTTACACAAACAAACCCCAAAGAAACGTAAAAAAATAAATAAATAAATAAAGGAGATAAATTAATCCACAAATTGACATTATTTCACGTTTCAGTTTCAGATTCATCGTCGAAAATCCGTAAATTCAACAACAATCCAAAAGGATACACGCTAGTCGCGAGCATAGACAAGAAAAACCCATCGTACCTGCGAGAGAAACCGCAATTAACTTTGCTCAATTACATATACAAATACATACAACATATATAGATATATACACACACATATATATGTATGTATACGAACCACTTGAAATCGACGCCTCGAATGGCCATTGGAGGAGGAACCGATAATCCCTAGGGCAAAGCAGAAGCCAAAGATTCGATGACGATCTTCATTTCTACGAAGAAGAAGAAGAAGGCTAAGAGAGAGAGAGAAATCTGATTGCGAATAATTCCCGAGAAAATCTGTTCTTATCTGGTTGATTCCATTTCCATGGAGAGAGAGAGAGAGAGAGAGAGAGAGAGAGGAGAGAGAAGGTGAAGAAGTGAAGCAGGACTGAGAGAGACTTGTGGAAGACGGAGAGTTAACGGCGTTTCGCCGACGTCCGTTACCTCACGGCGATTTCCGTACGCGAGAGAGGAGAGAGAGAGAGAGAGAGAGAGAGAAACGAAGATGCTTTGTTGTTTTTTTTTTTTTAATGGGGGGCTTATTTTATTTTTATGTTATTTTATTTTTGCTTAAAGATGGGGAGCTCCTTCTTGTTGTTTGTTCAACAACCATATCGTAACAAAAATAAAAATACAAGGCAAAAAGCGAAAAAAAAAAATTAAAGAAAAATAAAGGAAAATTAGAATAGATAGTACATGTTATCTTTTAATATTTTAAAATATATATTATTTTCAAAAAAATCATTTAATTTTGAATTGTTTTTACGAATCACCTTAAATTAAATACAAGGCGTGAAATAGTAAAGCATTATTTTATTTTTCTTTATTAAGCTAAAATAAAATGAAATATTCTACTTCTTAAAAGGTGGTAATCTATAAATCACTTGTATACGTTATAAAAATCAACAATATTCGAAATCGATATTTTTATGTTTTATTTTTTTTTTCCGCGCTTTATGTTTTCGTGGTAACTCATATAAGTGTCTAAAAGTTCTAATGTCAATTCATGATTTAAAAGTTGTACCTCTAACTCTATATATATTCACTTAATAAGAAAAAAGGTAGGTGCAAGAATATTGTTGCTGTAATTTTAGTATTTTACTGTTTACACCTTATTACACCAATAGTTGAAAATTTTATTACATAAATAATTATTTTTTGAAATATGATTTAAAAAATAGTCAATATTTTTATTAATTCATGAAATAGTGCTTGTTTGGCTGAGTTTTTAAAAGTTGCTTTTGATTATTTTAGGCTTCCTGACCTCAGAAGCTACTTTATAAAATATTTGTCTAATATTTCAAAAGTATTTCAACTCTGTAGAAATGTTTCTTGTCAAAGTAAGAAAATGTGCCTTCTCCGAAAAGCTCTTTTGAAAAATCTTTAACTAATTTACCCGATGTTTTTTAATTAGCAGAAAAAAGCAAAACCACATGTCATTGCAATCTCTAACCACCGTCGTTTGCCTCAATAGAAGACATGACGCCTAAGTTTGCTTTCATTCAATGAGACTAAAAGAGTCCCCAATTCACGAACTTATTGTTTTAAAACGACATGTCGTATTCAGTCTTAAATTCTCTGCCATTACAAAAGTCTGTTTAATAGTTAACAAGTCGTTAATGGTATGAATACATTGCTGCCTTGTCGTTTAACACGAAGTTCAATTTTGTTACCATCCAAATGAAAAAACGACATGTCTTTTGCAAAGTAACTTGTTGTTTCACCGAGAGTTTTTGCTCTGTCGTTCCAATTTCCAAACCACAAACAGTACAAGACTAAATTTTTTTCTCTCCCTCTATTCACAATGCTTTATCTGATAATGAAAACAAGCATGACAATTGTACATAATATCAACAAAGAGACATATTTCACAATGCTCAGTCTCAATCACAATCCATTTTCTCTAGTACAAGAACAAAAATTGAAAAGAAAAAAAAAACAATCATTTTAGTTACAACTTGGCGGATTTTGACATTTATACACAGCAGAAGGAGGTTGTTTGTAAGTAGGTATGCTTTTCGCATCGACGAATCTGACTTCTCCAGGCGTGAAAGAGAGTTCTCTGTGCCTAAAAGTAGAAAATTCATATGCATTTTCGAATAGAGATTAGTTACTAATCAGGGACATGACAACTAAAAAAAATAGATTAGTGAGCTACCGAAGATTGAAAAAAGAGAAAAGACTAATTTACCTTCGGAGGTCAAGACCAATTATTCCAGCTTGGAGGACGCTCAAGTTGTCGGAATCTGGAGAGATGATGATCACGGTGTCACCGGAGTATTGAGTCTCGAGAATGGACATAAGTTGCGTCACCCTTACAAACACGTCTGCAACGCTCTCGTTAGGGGTCCCGTCGTCTATAGGAGGTGGCCTTGTGCTTGGAGAAACACTATCTGATTCATAAACCTGAAAAAGTGAAAATACATGTGTATATCTATACATTAATGTGACACTTTGTTCTCACGTTTCCTTAAGATATGACATTGTTGAAGAAGCTATAGGCAGAAAAGTGAAAAAGTGTTACTTCTGAAACAGATTCCAAGTTCCTTCCTTCATACGCTCCCAATCCCCGGGCGTCTAAAAAGCTGTACTCAGGGACGATGTAGCTACACCAGTGGAAATTTGTGATGTTTTGGTCACAAAGCGTGACAAATTAATAAGCATAAAGAGTGATTCAACAGAGATCTATAATGGCAGTATATCAAACAGAACAGTCAGTCTTCCTTTCGTGTCTTCTTGATGGTGAAGAAACAGAATTTAACTCGTATATTTTGATGTTATGCTTCCAAAGGAAATAATATCAACATACCAACTGAACAAAATGCTAAAAAGAACCCAAAAAAAAAAAAAAGTTGTGAGTTAGTGCAAAGTTTAACATTCATAATTCTATGTCAAGCAATTCTGAATTTCGACTAATCATGCTAATCCGATTAAAAAGTAGGAGCTCACTTGTCAGTTGTCAAACGGATATTGAAAGAGTTCTGTGTCTAATATTCTTCAAGAGTACTAAATGGCTGCTGAAATTGTAACCAAAATCCCAATTAAGATACTAAATTTGCTAATATCCTCAAAGGAAACAAGCCATTGAACTAAATCCTAACAAGACGAACAAAAGACTAAAATTCATGCTTGCATGGAAAACAAGACTAATTCATATTTTCGTGTATCATTTTTGAACCGATTCAAGACAGAATCCACAGACCTTCGAGTAATCCCATTGACTGAAGCAATGATCTCGGCAGCCTGGTAAGCTCTCTGAGTGATAGAAGGCCAAATCCAACAGCCATTTTCGCAAGCCCCCAACTCCTTTAGTTCAAAAGCCGCCTTTAGTGTCTGCCTCTTCCCTTTCTCCGACAATCCGCTGTCCACCGAGGTCTTCGCAACCGGGTTTGTGTTTATCACCCCAATGCTCTCGTATTCCGACTCCCCAGCTCTCACCAGAAAATACCTTTCAACACCAACCAACCACCATTAACCGTAAATCATAAACTAACTAGCAACAATTAACGTCTCTACTATGCTTCATTTTTCACTCATGAGTAATTCATAGGAAACTATAACAAGTATAATAATTCATTTACAAAAAATAAGTCAATATGAGTAATGAGATAAATTTAGTTCACTATAGAGAACGTTTCATAGACAATAATTTGGAAATAAGACAGATAATCATAACTCCAAAACAGCATTAACACGGCTTTATAAATTATAGCTCAAGTTGTGATTTTTACGAAAACAAAGACCACAAAAACCACAAAACCTCATATTTTCTCCCACTTTCTCTACTTTCTTGCCAGCCAAACAAGGATAAGAAACAACGACAATAACTTGGAAACATCACACTCAACTCTACCTCAAAAACTGCATTAACACCGCTTAACAGCTCAAGTTTCAATATTTTTCTAAACAAAAAACGAACAAACACCACACAACACAAAACCCCATCACATTTTCTCCCACTTTCCACCACTTTCTCGGCACCCAAACAAGTACTCAAGCCAAAACAAAAGAAAAAAAAATTCTGGGTTTTTATCTCCGATGAATTACCGGTTAATGAGCCTAACTGGAGGCATTTGAAAGAGTCCCCGAGCAGCAGCGAAGCGGTTGCCGAGAGAGCAATAATCAGCTGCGTTGGCGGCGGAGAGAGTGAGCGCGGCGGCGAGGAGGCGGCGGCGATTGACGGCCAAGATGGAGTCTCGGAGGGCGTTGGTGTTGATGGACGGTGGCGATTGAGTCGGAGGAAGAGTGTGTAGGTGGTGATGAGAGGTACAGAAGATCGCCGCCGGCATTGTGTCGTGTCGTTTTTGTGGCTTTCTTTGTTGCCAAACACCAACGCGACGAGCCGTTTGTTGTTGTTGTTTTGTTTCTTTGGACAACAAACGGCTTTCACTCATTCTGCTGATCATCTTCTGCTGCGATAAACGACGTGTCGTATGATAGTATATGGCATTTTATTATAGGGGCGTTAAACTATGTAGTTTAGGACTTTGTCTTTGTTTTTTTAGCATTTTATAATTTGAGAATTTTAAGAAAATAACTATTTTTTAAAAAATAAATTTTAAAACTAGTTACAGTTTTAAAAAAATTTAAAATTAGCATTTTCAGAAATTTTTTATACGGGTCAGAATTTTTCTTACAGCAATTTTTATGTATAATTTTGTTATTTTCATAAATTTCTTACATGTGTTATGACTCATTTCTAAATTTTTTAAAACTGTGATTATTTTTTTAAAACACAAAATTCAAAATGACTATTTACCTAACTGATCCTTTTAATTTTCATTTATCAAAATATTCTACCAACTATAATAGTACTATTAAAAGAGCCTTTTGTGTGTTTAATATGGGTGCGTTTTCTTTCGATTGTCTTAGTTAGAATTTGCTATTTTACCCCTAAAGCTTGTACATTCGATTATGCAAGTGATACCTTGTGTTCGGGGTTATCATTTGTAATGAGGCATAAAAGTTCTAATGATTGTATTGCTTAATTCTATTGAAGAAACTTCCTTAAAAAATGATAAAATTATACCTATGATCCAAATTTTTACTGAATTTTCTTCTAAAATGGCACTACTAAATACTAAACTTACATAAATATAAATTGAAAATTATTAACTTTTGAACAAAATAAGTCTAACGTATTTTCACTGTTATTTTTTAAAATTTTAAAATGCCCAAAATACACCTCTTTTTTATATTTTCTTACTAAAATTTGATAAAGATGAAAAGGAACAAATAAATGTAAAATAACTCTTTTTATATTTGATGGATTATGTTGGAAGTGGTACTCCTATAATTTTTTTGCAAACGTAAAGAATGGAACATGTAAGATTTTGAAGAATCGATTGTAACGTGCAAGTATGCAACATGATTTTTCCATTTGGATATTTGTAATTGCATCGATGTGATCAAAATATTATAGTGGATGATTAGCTAATTTGAATATATTGTATTTCTTCATTCGAATAACCTACGTAAAAGTTTGAACCTTTTTGGCATATCATCATTGTCTTAATCATGTTTCTGCTATTTATACACTAGCAATTTCGAGGCACTTTTTCACCAAACTAGCTTTTTCACGAAATAATCAGACCGTAGGTAGCTGAATTTCTTTATAATCACTTAGCTAATTATTGGGAAAAAAAAAAAAACACCAAAACTTGCCCAACTTTCATGTCTGTCTAAAGTACTTTACGCATGAGCATTTTGCATAATTACTAGGCTCAATAAAATGCCAACCACCATTTGCCCTAGAACAAGCCACGTTGTCTCTAAAATAAACTTGTGCTATAAAAGACTGACATCAATACCATAGCATAAAAGAAAAAGAAAAAATAGTAATAATAATAGGGGTCCACATAATAATAAGAAAAATATTCCTTATTTTCTTTCTTGCTCTAAGAGCTAGAATAAATAGGCACTCGATAGGAGGGAAGGGATTGCAAGTTGTGACTGCAAAATTGCACGCTTTACTAGTTTAGTTGGCTACTAAAGTCAAAAAAGAAGCTTTCTAATTATACCATATTATAATTGGAAGCTCTAGGATTTACCAATACCATGGATTCACTAAACCCCTTTGTCTCTTAAAATATCTTTTTATAATAATATTCTATTTATGATGATATTATACTTAATTTGCACATGTGGTTTCTAAACTTGCTAAGGTTAGTAAGTTGGTCCTTAAACTTTTTTCTTAT
The DNA here is from genome assembly GCA_018132145.1 of Boehmeria nivea var. tenacissima. Lineage (NCBI taxonomy): Eukaryota > Viridiplantae > Streptophyta > Magnoliopsida > Rosales > Urticaceae > Boehmeria > Boehmeria nivea. Next base: position 11,134,469 of record CM030882.1, read on the forward strand.
ATTTGTACCCGAAACTTAAAAATTTTGGTAAATTAGTCCAAATTATAATGGACATCAAAGTAAATAAAATTTCGGGTGCAAAATTATCAAAAAATAAAATAATAATTTAGGAAGCAACTTAACAAACTATGACAAATTCAAAAGTTTTTCATGCGAATTATTCCAATACAAAATCACTGTCCTTTATGGATTTAGAGTTTAGACCAATTTGTTAATATTTTTAAATTTATAGTGTAAATCGGCAACAAAATTTTTTTAAAGGAAACTTTCTTAAATTACTACAAGTTAAGAACCGTTAGTGCAAATTAACCTAATAAAAGATTTGATCTAAATATCTAATATTGGTGGTACTAACAAACCCTTTTGATAGAAATGTTGATATCTGTGCAAATTCGAATATGTTCTGTTTTAACTCTAACCCCTGTTTTCTACTTCTAATCACAAACAACGAGAAATGTGGTTCACTGAAGATCAACCCACTTCTCTGCAACCTCAAAAAAATAAAAATAAAAATAAAAGAGAAAAAAGAAAAAAAAAATGGTATTAATCACCTAACCCCAAACGGCCAAATGGCTAACAAATAACAAACCTAGCACTGATAACCATTTTGGTTTATTAACATGCAATTATGGCCCACTTTTGTACTGTGTTTTCTTCTTAAGAACAACCTTTTTTTTTTTTTAAGCAATTCTTAAGAACAACTTCATTATCGTTATGAAAGTAAAAAAAAAAAAAAAAAAAAAAAGGTGAATTCAACACTTTTTTCTCCGGCAGTGCCTTTTTAAAAGCAAAATCTTTGCGTAAAGAGAAGAATACGCAAACATCTTTGAGTTTTGAGTGACCACTTCTCAGTTGTTCTCACCAATATATATATGCAAAAAACACGCTCCAGAAGAAAACCCACAAACATTAGTCACTCACTCCTATAGCTTGTCTCTCAAATCTCTCACCAAAAAAAAAAACAGAGAAAAAAAACACACAATGAACTTTCTAAACTTCTTGTTCTTATTGATCTTCTCACTCTCTCTCTCATCTCCCAATGTAAGAACAAAGAAATCCCATTTACCCTTTTTTTTTTTCGCTCAGTTATATTTATGATTTGTCTTCACATTTATTGATTTTATTTATTTTTGTTTTCAGGTCATTAGTGCAAGTGAAACGGCTAAAAACAACCCATTCACAGCAAAAGCGTCACTAATTAGGTATTGGAATAACCAAATCTCCAACAAACTTCCCAAACCAAAGTTTCTTCTCAACAAGGCCTCTCCACTGGGACCCACTGAGTCGGCGACTCTGTCGAAACTCGCCTCCGATCCCAACTCGCTCTCCGCTCACCTCGACTCGTTCTGCTCGCTGGCCGGGCTGTTCTGCTCCTTCGACGACGCCGTTTCGGAGAGTGCTCATCAACAGAGCGACGTCGTTTTCAACCAAGACGCGAACTTCGCGGTCTATTCAAACAAGAACTTCGTGAACTACGGGACTTCGCGACTCGGCGGAGTCGACTCGTTCCGGAACTACTCGGCCGAGTTGAACTCGCCCAAAGACTCGTTCCGGCGCTACAGCCGCGGCTCGGCCTCGCGCGCCGAGCGGTTCGCGAGCTACGCGAAGGACTCGAACGTCGCCGCTTCGAACTTCACGTCGTACGGCTCCGCCGCCACCGGCGGCTCCGGCGAGTTCACGAGCTACCACCGGGACGTCAACGTCCCCGACCTCCGATTCTCGTCCTACGACTCGGACGCGAACGGCCACCGACTCGGCTTCGCGAGCTACGCGGCCGAGTCGAACTCGGGATCGGAATCGTTCCTCAGCTACGGCAAGAACGGCAACGGCGCGCCGAACGGGTTCGAGAGCTACGCCGAGGGCTCCAACACCGTCGGATCGGGGTTCACCGGCTACGGCAGCTCCGGCAACGGAGCGAACGACACGTTCAAGGGCTACGGCCTCTCCGGCAACAACCCGAGGACCGATTTTAAGGGTTACGGCGACGGAGGGAACGCCGGCGTCGACGAGTTCCGGAGCTACCGGAACGGAGCCAATGTCGGTGTTGACTCGTTCACGAGTTACGCGAGGAATGCGAACTCGGGGAAGGCGAGATTCGTCGATTACGGGAAGTCGTTCAACCTCGGCAACGACTCGTTTAAGGAGTACGGGAAATGGGCGTTGGGTCAGACCACCGTTGAGTTTAAGTCTTATAGTTTGGGTCGGAGTTTTAAGGATTATGCGAAAAACGGGGTCGTTTTTTCCGAGTATAATAATTTTACCACCGCGTCGTTGGAGGGTAGTTTCGTAAATAGACGGGTGGAGGAGGGAAAGTTTTTTAGGGAGGGTTGGTTGAAGGAAGGGAATGTTATGGCTATGCCTGATATTAGGGATAGAATGCCGAGGAGGGCGTTTTTGCCTCGGTTTTTGTTGAGGAAGTTGCCGTTTGGCAAGGCGAGGGCGGAGGAGGTGAAGGAGATATTTCACGTGCGAGGTGGGTCCGCGACGGAGCGCGTGATTGGGGCTGCGACGGAGGAGTGCGAGAGGGCCCCGAGCCCAGGGGAGACGAAGAGGTGCGTGGGCTCGGCTGAGGATATGATTGACTTTGCGGTCTCGGTCTTGGGTAGAGATGTGGTGGTTCGGACCACGGAGAATGTGAACGGGTCGAAAAGTGAAGTGATTATCGGAAAAGTTAGAGGAATCAATGGTGGAGAAGTGACAGTCGCGATATCATGTCACCAGAGCTTGTACCCTTACTTATTGTATTACTGCCACTCCGTGCCCAAAGTTCGAGTTTACGAGGCCGACATTCTTCACGTAGAGAGCAAGGAAAAGATCAACCACGGCATTGCCATATGTCATCTCGACACATCGTCATGGGCCCCAGGACACGGCGCCTTCGTGGCGCTTGGGTCGGGTCCCGGGAAGATCGAAGTTTGTCATTGGATATTTGAGAACGACATGTCGTGGACGGCTGCCGATCGTTTAAGGACCTGAAATGAAATTTGCTTGATTCTATTACATTTTTAATTATTCAATTCCAGTAGTGATGCTTTCAATTCAATCAATTTCTACAGAAACTTCTGTACGTACATTAAGTTTATCAAGTTCAATATCATTCAATTTTATGTCAAACCTTTGTTTTATGGTATTAAACCTATGTATTTTGTTGTTGTCTTTACTTTTTGGGGCAAAAGTAGACCATGGCAGTGAAATTGTCAAAAGGTCTTAATTTGTATTCTTTTACATGCACTTTGTTTGGCAGAACTTAGGCACTAAAAAACAAGGTTTGTGACAAAAGACAAGCCAATTACTTAAGAGCACTTAAAATACCCAAAAGAAGAATAAAAGCAGAATCCAATTGCAGACTCATACGCTTATACACATTATATGCTCTCAAGATTTTGTAATTATTCTCACGCTGATAACACTGCCCATATTTGGAATATTGTTTGTAAGTAATCCAATCAACAAGCTAAAAAGGCAAAAGAGAGAATATTGAAATGAGGACACAGATTTCAAAGGAAAAGAGATTCGAGGACTAGTATTGTTGATGACGACCAAAGAATGTTAAGGATAGTCTTCTTGTTGGAAGAACAAAAACCGTACTTAAAAATTTGCTTGGGCTTGGTTTTTGTTGGAGCTAGTGTTCTGCAGGGTCTTTTGTGTGACATGTCAAATGTCCATTAAAAACCGAGCAAAGAAAAAAACAATGAAAAAAAAACAATTCCATGTAAAAGTACTCTGAATCATCCTTTTATCCGACTCTTGTATTTGCAAACAACGGAAAAAGATGTTGTATATCTCCTAAATGATGCATGGAAGAAATGAGTCTCAATAGTGTTATTTTCCTATAACTATTTTTTCGGGGATAAACATCTAAATGAACAAAAGATATATCTGGTTATGATTTTAAGTTGAACAAAAGTGTTATATATATATATATATATATATATTCTAAAATATCAAAATAGGTATACTTATTAATGTGTCAATGAAACACTATAATGGTAGTATAACGATATAAAAGGATGATATAACGATTATTTTAAATTCATTATATCAACTCTTTATATCGTTACATCTTTACTATCTAATGTGATGTGGAATCCCAATAAATGTGAAGCATTATAGAATTAACCTAGTTTATATATTTAAAAAGAAGTAGCAATATGTAAATTTTTAGGGAATTTAAAAAAATAGCCACTTTTTAGAAAATGATTTTAAAAAATAGCCATCGTTTTAAAAAATTTAAAAACTAACAATTTCAGAAATTTTTTACACATATGATAAATTTTCTTACAATAATTTTTATGTGTAATTTTGTTAATGTCAGAAATTGTTTACATATGTTATGACTAGTTTTTAAATTTTTTGAAACTGTTACTATTTTTTTAAAATATACAGTCTAAAATGATTATTTACCTAATTGACCATAAATTTTATACGCATATTTTGATTGAAATTCAAAATAAGATATTTTTCTTGTTCAATTTAAAAAATTTGAAGAATTAAAGTTTTTTTTTTTTTTTTTGCAAGGAAGAAGAATTAAAGTTGCATAAAGGTATTTTCTCTATGACTTATCCGTAACACCTAATTAAGGTCTAATCCAAGGAGTGGCGTGGTCGAACTTGGCCTAGCAATTGCATAGACATTAAACACACACACACATAGTGGGGGATTGAAAGAAAAGAAGATGCGCGTGTGTTGGGCAGAAGTGGATAGTGCGGTCAAAAGTGAAAAAAAGAGGCAGAGAGACAGAGAGAGCAGAGACATTGCAGCCTTAAGCACAGCAGCGAAAGCCTAAACGCAATGCAACGCAACCATCAATTGCGGAGGCCATAGAAATAGCCATGCGGTCCCTCAAACTCAAAACTCTCTGATCTTGTCACCACCAAAGCCAAGTACTATACTCGCTATTATTGTAAACAAAAATAATCATATAAAGAGAAAAGGAACGCTCTTGTCTGTTGGAGAGCTATTATGATTTATGAATGGTTTTCGCGTACAATATTACAACGATGTTGAATCACGTTATTTGATTGGATATGTAACGGTGACGTGCTTGTTTTGTGTGCAAATTTTTCTCATTGACGCAAGCCATAATTGATGTTACATTACTCAAAATGTGACACGGACAGAGAAAAAAAAATGTTTAACTCAAGACGTTGGCTCACTGATAAAGAGATTAAAAATCCTATGTTTAAAGCTTGGATCTTTTTACGAGTAAAAATCATATTTAACACAATCTTAAGTTAGTAGTTCTCGTATAAATCGTATTAAATAAGGTTCTAACATTTAAATCGCTAGTAAAATTAAGTAATCCTTCTATCAACAAAAAAAAATGAATAGAAGTGTGATTTGACACTTATCTTTCAATTTTTTTTTTGTTTTTATTTTTGTCACCTTCTTTTCTGCATGCTGGTATTGGAGTGCGGCGGCGCATTGTACGTCGACCCTAATGCCATGACCTACGCCTTATTCAGCGTCGAGCCGTTTGCGTGCGCCAATGTATACTATTTACAAAGAAAGAATTACATATATATACATATTTAAGGAGAATATTACGTCTAAAGAATACAAATTGAGATAATTACAGATGGAGTGAAACTTAAAGATGAAATGTCAGAATTGTACCTAATTTATTTTAGATTATATATAAATTTTAAAAAATTAGAAAAGAAAAAAAACTTAAATAATTACGTATTAAATTTGAAAAAGGATTATTCGTTGAAATAAATAAAAAGAGTATTCAATAAATAAATAAATATATATATATATATATATATTAGAAACAGATTAACGCACAAATAGGGATTATATAAAGGAAGGCCGTTTATCTCTATTTCTCATTAAAAAAAAATTCACAGTACCCGGTTCTCAAGCTTCGCCCAAGCTGTCGCCGCTTCCGCCGCTAGCGATGACACTCCAGCCGCTACCGCCGCTGCTACTCGCGCCAACACTCTAGTAGCATATTGGTAAGTTTTTTCTCCATTCCCAGTTCATTCCCAATTTTCATCAATGTTTCCATTAGTCTATTTCTCTACAATTTCTTCAAGCTTACTTCACATTTGTTCATGAATCTAAAAAAAAAATCTATGCTTCTCGAAGTTTCGTTTCATTTCGCAGCCTATAGACTCTGTGGTTTTACGTTTTTTTTTTGTTGGAAAATATTTAAATTAGGCTAGCCATTCGAACTATTTCTTGTTTCATTTTTTTCCTTAGTATTTTAATATTACAAATATTGGGTTTTCGTTTGAGACATACTAACAAACTGCTTATACAATATTTTCAAGATTATATACTCTAGATTATACATTATTGAAGTTAAATTGAGATTTGTTTCACTCATGATTATATACTCTTCTTATACAATATTTTCAGGATTATATACTCTGCTTGTACAATATTTTCAGGATTATATCCTCTAGATTATACATTATTAAAGGTAAAATTTTCATTGAATTTACATATTTTCAGGATTATATGATTTATATTATACGTTTTTGAAGTTGTATTGATACCTATGATATTGTTTAACTCATGATACAGAAAAAGGGGTAAATTTTTATTGAATTTACGTATTTTCAAGATTATATGGTTTATACTATTACTGAAGTTGTTTTAATGCCTTTGGTATTGTTTCACTCATGATAAGAAATATAAATTTCTTTGATTGATTAAATTGCTGCGTTCTAAAATTTTTTGGTTATTGTATATCAGATGGATAGAGTAAGACAAACAAATAATAGGTCATCTAAGAGAGATGTGCGACGTGGCGCAATTCGTTGTTTTAATTGTATTGACTGTAGACAGATGAATCAAGATTCTACATCAGCATCAACAGACATAGAGTACTAGCGTTTAATTTTGATGGATTATATACAATATTATTGAATATGGTATAGATTATAAAAAATGATCCAGATTATATGTGACATTTTTCTTTTCTTTTTCTTTTTTTCAAAGTGGACGTATGTCATCAACATTATTCAAGATTATATTAAAATGTACTACAACTTATCATAAAATATATGCTGGATTGTAAAGATTGGGTACCATTGTCTAATTATTTTTGGATTATATGCATTATCTCGGATTATATTTAATTAAAAATTAGAATATATAAAATAAGTTAAATTATGTGGCTTATTACATATAAGCTTGAATATTTTATGTACTTAATATGGAATATATAAAATAAAAATGACATATGAGATGATATAATTCATAATTTAAATGTATTAGATGAAACACAAAAAAGAGCATAACTGATTATATAATATAAGTCGGATTATTTTATGAATTTAATTTGAAATATATAAAACACAATAGACATATAAAATGATATAATCCAGATTTAGATGGATTATATGAAAATTTAAAAAAAAAACATATCTGACTATTTAATACAAGCCTAGTTATTTTATGTATTTAATCTTAAATATATAAAATACAATTTGGCATATGAGATGATATAATCCAAATTTTTAATTGATTACATGAAACAATATAGAACATATAGGAACAAAAATAATAATCTCTCTCTTAGTGAACTATTTTTTGGCCGTGGTACAACTTTATAAAAAAACATGTAGCTATGAGAAATAAGCAGTGAAAATAGATAAACGTAAATGGAAAAAAAAAAAAAGAGAGTTGAAACCGTAAATCTCTATGATCCACGAAAAGTGGCAACGAAATAACCACCAAAATATTGAATTCGAATTTTTAAATAGATAAAAGGTTTATCAAATATTTTAAATAATTGATAAAAAAATTTAGGATAAAATTTCATTAAAAAAATAATAGATTATAACTGTCCATAAATAATGACATGTGCACAAAATTAAGTTGAATGTAAATATCTTAATTTGTGTTCTTCAGATGAAATATTCTTCCTAACCGTGTGTATATCTATAATTTTTTCATTTAGAAACAAGATCTTCTTCCTTGATACAATGCTATCAAGTTACACCAGGTCCTAGTAGCCCCTCGATAGATTGGATATACTTTCGGCTTAGTAACTAGGAAACCAAAGCCCGGCCCAAAATATTCCAAAAGCCCAAAAATCCAAACCCAAATAGCTCAGTACCAACTAACAACGCAGCAGCGATTCGATTGTATTTGGCAACACTCGAAGTCATGAGTCATGCCACACTCACCCGAGTCTCTGCTTCAACTCCTCCAGAAATTCCTCACGAAACCAACCCAAATCCAACAAATCCACGCTCTCATCATCGCAAACGGCCACTTGCTCTGCAAAACACAATGGAAAAACACTCTCCTCTTCAACGCCCTCATCAGAGCTCACATGGGTTTCGCTCAAACCCACCCTAAAACCAACCCCTTGTTCCTCTTCACCCAAATGCTCTCCCACGACGCCCCGCCCAACGCCCACACCTTCGCCTCCCTCCTCAAGGCCCTCGCGCGCTCGCCCCTCTCTCCGGCCCCACCGCTCCACGCGCAGGCCGCGAGGCGCGGCGTCCTGGGCGACCCCTTCGTACGCACCTCGCTCCTCGCGCTCTACGCCGCGCGCGGGGACGTGCGCGGCGCGCGCGGGGTGTTCGGCGAGATGCCCGACCCGTGCGTCGTCGCGCGCAACGCGATGATCGCCGCGCTCTGCAAGAACGGGGACGTGGGGTCCGCCCTCCGCCTGTTCGAGGGCATGCCGGAGCGCGACGTGGTGACGTGGACGAGCCTCGTCAACGGGCTCCGGGCGAGCTCGCGGTTCCGCGAGGCGGTCCATGTGTTCGGGAGGATGGTGCGGTGCTCGGTGAGGCCGAACGAGGCCACTTACGTCGGCTTGCTCGGCTGCTGTGTTGCCTTGGATGGTTGGGGCGGCCTCGAGCTCGGAAAGCAAGCGCATGGACACGTGATCAGGAGCGAGGCTCGGGTGACGGTTTTCGTGGGGACCGCGCTGATTGATCTCTACGGCAAGAGCGGGCTGACAAGAGCCGCCGCCAACGTGTTTTCCCAGATGGTCGTGAAGGAGGTTTGCGCGTGGAATGCGATGATCTCCGCCTTTGGTTCCAACGGCGAGGAGCGAAAGGCGTTGGCCTTGTTCGACGAAATGAGGGTTACTAAAGGGCCGAAGCCTAACGAGGTCACGTTTGTTGCGGTCCTCACAGCTTGCGCTCGGGGCAAGCTTGTCGAGCTTGGCTTGGAGTTGTTTAGGGCAATGCCGGGGGAATTTGGCGTCGCGCCCGTTATGGAGCACTACGGCTGCGTCGTGGACATGTTGGGGAGGGCGGGGCTCGTGAGGGACGCGATGGAATTCGTGAAGGGAATGCCTATCGAACCGGACGCTTCTGTGCTCGGGGCTCTCTTGGGGGCTTGCAAGATTCATGGGGCCACCGAGCTCGGCGACGAGGTGGGACGGAGGCTGATTGATCTGCAGCGAAAACACTCGGGACGGTACGTCGTTTTGTCGATTGTCAACGCGTCGGCGCAGCGGTGGGACCGCGCGGCGGGTTTGAGGAAAATGATGGTGGATGCTGGAGTTGAGAAAATTCCAGCCTATAGTTTGGTTGCCTGAAGATTTGAGTTTGAAAGTTTGTCTATCAAATGGGCATATATATAGTGATAATTTTTTTGTTTTTTTTGCTGAATTATATTTAGTGATAATTGAACATTTGTAGGAGAGTTACAGGTTGTATAATCATTATCAACCATTTGAAATAAAACAATTATGTTGTAAGATTGTAAAGTTTAAGGTGTTGTTTGGTAGTTTGTAGATATTGTTTATTTTATTTGTTAATAATTTGTTAGTTTGGTTCTAAAGGCATGAAAATGACAATAAAATTGTCAAACGACAATAATCTGAAAAATGACTATAATATGAAAAACGGCAATAAATTAGAAAACGACAATATTATGTTATACGACACAAAACTAAAAAACGACAACAAAGCGAGGAAATTATTATATTTCTGAAAACGTCAGCAAAACAAAAAACGACAATAAACTGAAAAAGCGACATAAACTGAAAAACGACAACAAAGTAGAGAAACGACAATAAACTTGAAACACGACATGAAAGGCTCAAAAAACGACAGTAAACTGAAGAAACGACAGTAAGCATGCTTTAAAACGACATATTTAGTAGGAAAAATTAGTAAGAATGATGACACAAAATGGGCCTTTATTTATAATAACATTTTAGTTTTGGTGTTGGTGATAAAATAATAGGAGTAAATTAGAAAACGACAATATTATGTTATACGACACAAAACTAAAAAACGACAACAAAGCGAGGAAATTATTATATTTCTGAAAACGTCAGCAAAACAAAAAACGACAATAAACTGAAAAAGCGACATAAACTGAAAAACGACAACAAAGTAGAGAAACGACAATAAACTTGAAACACGACATGAAAGGCTCAAAAAACGACAGTAAACTGAAGAAACGACAGTAAGCATGCTTTAAAACGACATATTTAGTAGGAAAAATTAGTAAGAATGATGACACAAAATGGGCCTTTATTTATAATAACATTTTAGTTTTGGTGTTGGTGATAAAATAATAGGAGTAAGCTAATGTTTTATTACAAAATAAAAATTAATATACAAAAAATAATTATCATGAACAAATTATCAAATATTATGTTATTATAAGGATGACAATAATGTGATAAAAAATATAAGTGTTTTCCTTAGTCTCCAGCCCCATGTCGATGGATAAGAATTGAATTAACCTGATTAATCATTTGTCTTATGAGCATTGGCGAGACACTGAGGAGTTCATAAACTTCGCAAGCCGTCACCCTAACAAAATTACACATACAAATTATTGTAATAAATTTCTTACAAAGGTTATAAAATTTATGAATGACTACTTTCTTAAAATTTTAAAACATTGGTTATTTTTTCAAATCGCCATCTAAAAATTAACGATTTTCTTAAAATTCTATAAAATAAATGGGGATTTTGATGAATGCCCCTTTTATAAAAACTTTTTTCCCCCTTTTTTTGTGTTTCTTTTCCTTTATTGTTTTTCTTATAAGTTTTTTAATCAAGTACTCCGATTTATTTTGACGACCATTTTGTTCCGTATCGGGCCCGGGAAAAAGTCCTTATCATGGTTAGTTATACTTTTTTTTTTCTTGTTCTTTTGATACCCATTATATATGTTGTGTTTATTTTGATTCGAATAATGTTTGTTCTTTTACTTTATTTCTTATTTATTATTGTCTCCTTGTGTGTGTTATTATTAATTTCATTTTATTATTTTTCAACCAGAAAAAGGTTGATCTATTTTTTCCTTATATTTTCCCATTTTTTAGATTTTTAAAATTTGATATATTTTCTTCTATTAATTTATTTTTTTGGTTTTAATATTATAATAATAGAAGGAAAATTTTGAATACTTTTGCTATTATTTATTTTTTTAGTGAAAAAAATAATTTGTTATATTATGGTTGTTTAAGAATTTAAATTATAATTTAGTGAAATTCTTATATAAAATTAATATGTGTTTCGAGTGAAATCAAATAGTATTCACAAATGTATAAATCAAAAGTAGCAAAATATCTTATTTATTTATTTATTTATTATTTTATTTTTAAGATCATTGTTGGTGTTATTGTTACTATTATTTTAGTAGTGAACGAGACGTAAGCGGAATTCAATGTTCACGAGTTTTCATCACTCGCCATCAGGTTGTGTGTTTTTCATAAATTGACTTTAGGCTTTCATGCATATAAATGTGTGATTTTTTATTATTATAATTTTTATTCACTCTCGCACTTAATGTTGGTTCTTCCCCCCTTAATCAAACTTACAAATCAAATCATTTTCTTGTCTTTGCCTAATTTGCATCATTATCATGAATATCGTTCCTCCAATTTTCTATTTTTTATATCTTCCACTTTGGAGCTGTTTACACTCTAGTGCTTTGACAAGTTTATGCTCATTTATGAGGGACAAAACCCTTTTATCACGTAGTTATTTAAGCAATTGCGTATGTCACCCTTCGATTGATAAATGTTATAAAAATATAGAAAAAGTTATCATTTTAATTATAACAAATACTATAGAGTAACTGATTGAATTAATTACTAAAAATACATAGATGTAATGATAAATATCGACTCTTTTTTATATGTAATTTTCAAATATTGAATACTTATTTTAAAATTAGTGTGAAATTTGTTGGAAAATTTAAATGTAATTGTTGTTTTCAATTCCTTTAATTATTTTATTCTACAATTGTTTTATTTGATCCATCAGTTTTGTTTTAATTAATTGGTGTGAATATTAGTGTTATGCAATTAGAGTGAGTTTCCACTAAGCAAATGCACGAAGACCAAGAAAAGTGAGAGAGAAAAAGAGAGAATAATGGGAAAAGAAATTAGAGTGTTTTATGGTGTTTTCTACATTGAAAAATACAAGATTATCGGCTAATCTTCATTTAATCTTTGTGAGATTTTAGTATCTCATTGGTGGTGGTTCAAGTGCCGAAGATATTAGTTCGAATTATAGAGTTATTTCTTTGATCACTTTGGTGGGAGCAAGAGCCGTCTGTGTATGTAATTATGCTTGAATAATATTATGATTTAGTTTCTAAGCTTTATATATTTTGATTATATAATATTTTTTTAATAAAATAGTACTTTGGTTTATGCCCACACTGAATTATTGATTGTTGACTCCGTCACTGATTGCTGTACTGTATATTTTTGTTTGCTCTCAATTTTATTATTGCAATCTCATTGTAATTTTGTCCGTATGTAATTTTTACTTTATCAATTCCGGTTTTCGTTTTTATCTCTATTATTATATTCCCCAATTTTATCTAACAAAATTTGTGTTATCCAACCTCATAACAAAATGAATACTCAGTTCCTAACACTTCGTTTAAATTAGTACCCAATATTTCTAAAATTATAATAACATACCTAAGTAATTCATTAGTCACTTGGTTGATTAAATATATATATATATATATATGAAAACAGAAGTGATCGATAAATTGTATTTCTTTTTCTACTTCACTCTATTTTCATTACACCGTATTTCAAAGTTAAAGCTCCCACATAAGTTTATTTAAAGGTGAGTTGTAAAAATAGACCAAAATTAAAAATGTCTTTTAAATGATAATTCATGTTTTAAAAAATTTTAAAAGTAGTCACTGTAAAAAAATTTCGTAACAAAAAATGTCAAAACAAATATGTACACACCTGTAAACATATGTAAAATATTGTTTAACACTTTGAAAAATGATGAATAAAAGTTGAAGTGTTACAAAATATTTTATAAATATTTACAAATGTGTAATAATTTATGTAACATTTTTTTATTATACAATTCGTAACATGATTATTTTTTAATTTTTTTGAAATATGAACTATCATTTAAAAACATAAAAAAAATGATTATTTACTACAATTTTCCAAAAATACAACTTCACTCTATTTTTTTTAATTCCGTACAAGATTGGAGACACAGTTAAAAAAGAACAACAATTATAAATTTCGCTTAATGCATATACCGATAAACAAAATATATATTCAACATTTTTTTGTACTAATGTATTAGAGTATACACGTACGTCAACGCCACGTCGGATCATCACTAGAAATGACTGCTGGTCAAAGTCGTTTAAGCGTGTTGTTCGCCGTCCATCTTTTACATACCCACTGACGAAACGATCATGAAAACAACGACATGTCACTTTAATTAATTACGTGTTGCAATTTGCATGGGACGTACGTAAACATGTCACATAACATAGACCAAACTCCAAAGTCCAAACAGACAATATTGTCAATATTATTTTATTCTTAAAGTCTCAAAACAAAACAAACAAAAAAAGAGAGAATAACCATATATTTATTTACATCATTCTACCAATTTCATTCCATTCTATTTTTTCATTTTTTTCAACCCTTTAAACCATTTCATTCCATTTCACTTTTTTCAACCATTTTTTTCAATTTTTCAAATCCTTATACAACATCTTTAAATCTCAATCATTTATACCACCTCAAAATTTGTAAAGTCAAATCATTTTCAAACTATTTTCCAAACTATTTTCAAACTATTTAGAATGGTCAAAAATAGTTGGAATGGTTTCCCCAAACGGGGGGTAAATATCTCCTTAATTTTGTCAAAATTCCAAAATATTTCTCTAGTTTGTCAAATCTTTTTTTGAATTTGTCAATAATTCTAAAACTTTCCTTTAGTTTTTAGTTTTATTCCAAAAATATAATATGCATTGATTAGTGAACAACACAAATCTCGTCTTCATATTCTTTATTTCTTTAACCCATAAATAACACAACCAAATAAAGATAAAAAGTCTAATGGCTTGTTTGAAAAAACCATCCAAATACGTTATATGAAATGGTTATTAATTTTTCGAATTTTAATGTGGTATAAATAATTAAAATTTAAAAATATTACAATAGGATTAGAAAAAAAAAAAAGAATAGAAACATTTGGATGAGGAAAAATAAAATAAACAAATGATAAGTTTTTATTTTGTTTTATTTTTTTTTCGTTGAAGAAAGATTTATTTGTATCAACCAAAACTCAAGGATACATTTAATTTTGGGGGATTTTGAGAAATACCCCATTCTTGACACAATGATAATCTATACCCCATGTGTATTGCACTTTTAATTTATACCCCAAAATTTATACTACAAATATGGAGTGGAAATGAAGGGAGCACACCACATGGGGTATAGATTATTAAGTGGCATCAAGAATGGCTTTATTTTGAAATTCTCCCTTTAATTTTTTCTTCAAAAAAATAAAACATCTAGATTGGTGTGACTAAGCTACACGTGTTTTTGAATGCTTACGTCACACATGATGTCACACGTATGTGCGTGTATTTATGATGATAATATATATATATATATATTTATATATTTTGCCACGTACAATAATACCTTATTAGTTATTTAACACGAAGCTTCTTGGACATACTTTTTTTTTTTGCTAAGAAGCTTCTTGGACATACTTGATTTTTGTTTTTCATCGAAGGTTGCAAAGAGAACATAAATATCAAATATTTGTCGTTCTCGATAGTTTTGGAGGCCTTAGGCGAGACCTTTGAGGAGGCCTATTTTTTAAAAAATACTATAGTTTTTTTTTAGTTTATTGAGAGGCAAAGTTATTAAATAGATGTTTATATTCAAAATTTGTTAATATATCTTTTCTTTTTAAAAAATAATATAGCTAATTGATTAGCTTATTTTGTGATATTGTTAATCTTAAATAATATTTTATTATTGTGCTTGGCATACAAAAGTAAGATTTTATTATTTTCAATACTGAATTTTTTTTGTTATATATGATATAATAATTATATAATAAATAAACAACAATTACCACGTTAGTGCTTTATTATTATTATTATTATTAAACCACTTTGGTGCTTTGAAGGACATAGTTGCGGTTTTTCATTGGAATAAGATAAGAAACATTAAGGTTTTCAACAGAAGGCCATTTAAAATAATTAATTATTGGGATTTTCGCTCATTACTTACACGATTGATTGTTTTTCTTGTTACGGAAACTAAAATAAGAAAAAAAAATGAAGAAATTTGATCAACTGCTAACTAAATTTGAATAAGAAAAATTTCAATAATCCTTATTATTAATCAACCACAATTTTTCTTAAAATAAGGAAACTACAAAGGTAAAAAAAAAAAAAAAAAACCCTATAATATAGGCTATTTTTATGAAGGTGGGGTCTTAACTCAAGGGGGCCTAGGCAATGACCTTAACGGTCGTACCCTTGAGCCGGCCCTCTTAATTAGTAGCCATCTTTCCTTGTTGATTTCTTCGTCATGGTCATTGATAATATCATTTCTTTATCTGTTCGATATGGTTATGTTTGGTAAATGGGTTTGGACCCATTTTGGAGCATTCAAACCACTTTTCCAATTTGAATGGTTGTTTGGTTATGTTTTTTAAGATAAAATTTAAATGAGAAAAAGTCATTCAAACCCTTCAAAATCAAATTCTTCCCCCCCTCAAATTTCAACAGTTTGAATCCATTTTGAATAGTATTTTTTGATTTGACATTTCAACTACTCTTTTTATTACTCAACATCACACATTTCACATCTACCCAAACAACAATCCAAATAATACATTCAAATAGGATTATTTAACCCAAACAACAATTTAAATTTTTCGTTCAAATTACCCAATTCAAATTTTCCAATTCAAATGAAAAAATTCAAATTGTCACAGTTTGAACCCGTTTGCCAAACGAGCCCTAGTAATTCAATTCAAATATCTCTTCAGGTGAAGACAATACATTCGTGAATGGTAAATCAAATCTCAAAAAGGTGATCCAAATTGAAAAGTTCATATATAGTCAATAGCAATACTAGGCGTCTAGGCTTTTGCCTTGATAATTAATGCATTGGATTCTTATTAAAAAGAAAGAGCGTTAAAAAGGAAAGATTAAGCTAATGTGATCATTTTCACAACATATGAATTTATCACGTTTATTACTATCTTCTTATCATATAATTTTTATATGATATTTATGTTTTTTCCTTCTCTCATATTGTTTTTGTTACAAGATTGGTGATCTTGACCAGTATGGTAGAATAAAAAAGTTATTCTTTCGCGTAACGTGCATGAAAAATACATTTTTTTGCAATTGTTTTATGTTAGAAGTAACACATAAATTTTAGGGGTAGTTCGGTAATGAATTCAGGATTCGTTTGGCAAACAGACTTAAATCTGTTTTGGATAGTTAAAACAAATTTGACAATTTAAATGTTATCTAGAATTTTTTTTTGAATAAAATTCAAGTGATTAAAACTCTTAAAATTCAAATTCCACACACTAACACAAATTTCACCATTTTAGATCCATTTGTAATATTTCTTTTTTATTTAACATTTCAATTAGTCTTTTCACAATTCAAAGCATACATTTTTATATTTGTATCCAAACAACAATTAGAAATAATGTTTTTAATTTAGATTATTTGAGCCAAAAAATAATTTAAATTCTTAGTTTAAATTGTCAATTCAAATGAAAAAGATTCAAACTGCCATAATTTGAACCCATTTGTCAAACAACACCCGAATCTAAAATTCAGATCATTTTGATTTGCGTTATAATTTGGCAAAATTTTGAATTTTAATTGATGATTAGGTTGGAGTTTGGTTGTAGTATTTGAAATGAGAAAACAATAGAGAAGATTTGTATTGAGAATTAAAAAAATTACTACTACAGGAAGAATACTTGAGTCCAATTTTTTCGTATTTAAGTAAAAAATGTTAATATTGTAACAATGTAATTAAATTCATTTTTTTGGGTCAGTTAAGCAATTAACCATTTTAAAGGTAAAGTTTGAAGGATTTAGCAATAGTTTCACGAAATTAGGGATTTAGCCATAGCATGTAACATTTTTTGTAACATGTAACACATATATGTGTAAAAAAATGTAATATTTTTTGTAACATGTAACATAAAATGTTACATTTTTACACGTATATATGTTTCATGTAAAAAAAAATGTTACATTTTATGGCTAAATCCTTAATTTTGTGAAACTATGGCTAAATCCTAAAAAATTACCCAAAAATTTGGTTAAATGCCTAAAAAACTCTTTTTTTTTTTTGGTATCTGCTTAAGAAATAACCTCTTAAGTCTAAAATAGATATGGGTAAATTGGGAAGATATACCAAATTGTACACTACAAAACACCTTTTGTTTTAAAAAGAAAAGCGTTTATTAATCAATTATTTTGATATTAGAACGATGATTCAATAAATTACCCGCCATACGAGTAATTGATTACTTAGATTTTTGTATTATATATAATTTTAAAACGCTAGATGTATAGTTAAAATATAATGATACTAGTCATAAATTATAAATTTAAAGGTGCTAACATCTTTTTTTTTTTTTTTTTGAAAAGAGGTGCTAACATCTAATTGAAAAAGGGTTATTAGCTCAATGTTTGACTTTTCTAATAAAGTAAAATAGCCTCACAGGTTCCAAAATTATAATTAAATAATTTCAGACAATACATGTCGTTTCTTTTATTTATTTTTGCTAAGGCATGTCGTTTCTTTTATTACCAATCCTCGCTTCTCTCCTGCACCATTCCCAATATTGCCAGCTTACTATTTCTTTCCTTTTTCTTTGTTTGATTGTTATTAATTTATTATTATTTTTTGCTTGCTTTGTGATGTTTGCATTTACCTGTTGGAATTTTTATATAATTTGGGGCCACACATGTAATTAATAAATGTGTTTGTGGTCATCATTAAATAAGTCAAAATTAATGTGGTCTAATTTGGAATAACGTTTGTGACTTAAGGGCATGACTATCATGATATTATTGTATGGATACCATATGGGTAATTTCTAATTTGATGAGGGGCCAAATTAGAAATAGCAAATAGTTATTAGTAACTGTAATTTGACAGTTATAATTAAAGGGTTATGGTCCCCAATTAGCAGTACGTAGAATTTTTGTTCTTGAATCCCCATCATCAAAACTCTAAGGTTCCTAAGGTGTACTGCATGATTGGAAGAGCATAATCTTTCAATGATTCGATCTTATGATTAAGGTACGCTTCCGTATTTTGGTTATTAATTCTTAATGATTGAACATGAACGATTCTAGAGTTTGAAGGTGATTGTTTTCACCAATAAGGTTAATTCTGTTCTAACAAGTGGTATCAGAGCTATCATGTTTGATCATTATGAATAATTTTGTTTTGATCTTGTTTTGGCTTTAATTGATCAATTATATTGACGATTATAAGGAATTGTCGATTGATATGTTATAATCGGTGAGCATTGAATATTGATGCGTTTTTCGGCGAAGTAAAATTAAGGATCATGGTTAAAGTTTTATAATTGATATTTTGTGGAACTTGTGATGATCTGTGCCCATCGCTAAACCATATGTTTTTTTTTTTTTTTTGGCTTTTGTTAATTAGTGCAAGGTGGTTATTAAACCACGTTTTGGTTATCGTACTTCATATATATATATATATATATATTTCAGTTATAGATTCGTGAAGTTGTTTTATTTTATATTTGTGAATTTGATTCTTATTCGAATCACATTGAGGAATATATATGTTCACTGGGCATAATGGTTGCTGTGGGTTATTAACCACTTAAATAATTGAGATTCAATTATGTTTTATGTGGTTTCGGTCATAAAGTTGTTGTTTGGGTATATTTTCAATTTTGGTATATCGCCTGAAACTTGCCCATCATATGCTTCGGCTTGGCTTCATATTTTGGAACATGGACATTAACTTTGTGTGTCATACTGTTTACATTGGGTCTGTTTTTGTTGTGCTAGTCCCTCACTTTTGCTATTCAATTTGGTCCTTTGATGTCTTCGACTTTTGTGTTGAAGAATTCAATTAAGTTACATTTTTGGTTATTTTATATTATATATATATAGTCGGTGAAATATTTTATCTTCGGT
Source organism: Boehmeria nivea var. tenacissima (assembly GCA_018132145.1). Lineage (NCBI taxonomy): Eukaryota > Viridiplantae > Streptophyta > Magnoliopsida > Rosales > Urticaceae > Boehmeria > Boehmeria nivea. The sequence continues at coordinate 11,153,885 of CM030882.1, forward strand.
TCTTTGGCTAAACAAAGCATTTAACATATATGTGTTTAGTTCATATATGAAGTTTTTATTCTGTGTGGCTCTTTAACTTTGGTTTCTTTGGATTGCCCACATTCATGCATGATAAAAACCGAGGCATATAAAGTTAAAGGCTATTCATAATGCCCATTTCTTCTTGGTTTTGGTATATTATGTTTGGTGCTTTGTGAGTAGGTTGAATTAAACCTCTTGCAGTTTTTTTAAGGTTTAAAGCTTAAAGTTTTATAAGTCCAATTAGATTTAAAGTCTTTAAGGTATTATGACCGCTTAATTATTTGGACACATTTTGGGTTTAAGGTTTGAGTTTTGTAGATCATATTTAGTTTTGGGTTCTTTAACTCAGTAAATATTGACTCAACTAGAGTTGATTTTGACCCAAATTATGGTATAATTTTAAATTCGAATATTGGTGTGTTTATATATATATATATATATATATATTTTAAGATAGATTAATTAAAGCAACAAACCACCAAAGTGGTCCCTCTTGTGGAAATTAATTTATTTTGAAATATAAAAGTTGTGTGCCTGTAATTTATGTGAATATTTAACCGGCCCAAAGGAAGGTTAATATTTAACAGAATTACAAGTGCATCTGTGGTAATAAACGTGTGACAATTGTTTGGTTTTACATATGAGCAATAAGTCGGCCCAAAGGAAGATTTATTATTTGATATGTTCTTATTGTCAGTGTTTGATTATTACACCAAGATATCACTTAGTAGTTAATATTTTGTCCAAAGATAAAATATTAATGGACTGCCCGGTATCTTGAGATGGGAGTTACCTTTATTTGAATTTATTATTATTATAATTATTGTGTTATAAGGTATCCCATCACATGGAATATGGTTATAGAATTTTGTCACAAGGTTGTGCATCTTATAAGAAATTGAAAGACCACTAAAGTTATTTTGTGACAATAAATCAGCTGTATTGTATTCCAACAACAATTTGAGATTGTAAAGGAAAGAGTACAGAGTGGTCAGTATTTTATAAAATACATAAGAACGAACTCCATGATTGCAAACCCTCTTACAAAGGGTCTGTCACCCAAGGTCTTTCTTGATAATATTCAGATTCAGTGGGAGTTCGTATCATTTGTATTTTATGCTTTATGCTTGATTGTGTACATGTTTATGTATTTGGATACTTTCTGATCAGAAATGATGCTATTAAGTTCAGTACACTCTGTACACTTATGTTTAAGGTTTGGTTTTACTAAAGTTTAAGGTGGACCAGTTGAAAATTGACATGAACGGACCACATTCCATGTAATTTTCATGCCACACATTCATGATTGATCTGTGTCATTTGACTATATTGCTATATGTGACCATCGATGGGTTTAGTTGTGACAGATACAACGAAGACCGCTTTGATCCTATGTTAATATAGTCAATGGACGAGATTGTTCATGCCCTATGTTTATGATGACAAAGTTTTGAGCTCATTAAGGTTAAAGTTAACACATTTATAAAATACATATATGGCCCAGTGGGAGATTGTTGGAATTTTTATATAATTTGGGGCCACACATGTAATTAATAAATGTGTTTGTGGTCATCATTAAATAAGTCAAAATTAATGTGGTCTAATTTGGAATAACGTTTGTGACTTAAGGGCATGACTATCATGATATTATTGTGTGGATACCATATGGGCAATTTCTAATATGATGAGGGGCCAAATTAGAAATAGCAAATAGTTATTAGTAACTGTAATTTGACAGTTATAATTAAAGGATTATGGTCCCCAATTAGCAGTACGTAGAATTTTTGTTCTTGAATCCCCATCATCAAAACTCTAAGGTTCCTAAGGTGTCCTGCATGATTGGAAGAGCATAATCTTTCAATGATTCGATCTTATGATTAAGGTACGCTTCCTATTTTGGTTATTAATTCTTAATGATTGAACATGAACGATTCTAGGGTTTCAAGGTGATTGTTTTCACCAATAAGGTTAATTCTGTTCTAACATTACCCTCAATTTAGGGGTAGTATCTTTTTCAAGGAGGGTAGGGTAGGGTATTACCCTCACCCTTTTTTTTTTTTTTGGGTTAGGGTAGAAGAGGGTACCCTATTAACCTCATCTAACCCAGTTTAGATTTTTTTTTCTTTTTTGTGTGTTTAATTTCGAACCCTTACAGGTTGGTTTTACGCGCATAGTGTAGCGGGCATGCCATACCTGCTAATATATATATATATATATATATATATATATATGTTTGTAGGTAAGCCATATTTCCTGATAAATATTGTGTTATTTAGTTATTTTTAAACAATTAGTGTAAATACGGGTATCGTTTTACCTACGGGTAGTAACCACATTTATCTTCATTAAATAAAGGTATGGGTAGGGCATTTACCCTCAAATGTTTTGCCACCTTTAGTGATGATTGGATTGGAGGCTTTCGTTTTCTTGGAACTTTAGTTCTTGTATTTGTTTGTGGGTGTAGTATTAAAAGTTAGGTTTGTGGGTTTCTATTGACTGTCAATTTTTAGATACAGGAGATTGATAGCAAAAAATCAACACAAATGAGGTTATTTTTGGCATTATAATTGAAGATAGAAGCACATGCAATGCACATGTAAAAATCTGTTAAGGAATAGACGGTGGCCGTTAATTTGGACTTGATTTGTCACCAAAATCAAAGTTCTAAGAGCTTGTAGCTAATAAAACTAGATCGATGATCAAATTGTCACATAGGAAACAGTTTAGGGGCTATTATTTTTGGTTTATTTTTATTTTTGGTTTTGCTTGTGTCATTTAATGTGGTCAAAGAGGGTCGGAGTCTTGGAGGCGCCATCGGGTGCGCCTCAGGATTCCTCTCTAACCCTCTTCTTCTTATTGCTTGACACTGGCAAGTTTGGTGGATGTGTACTCTTTTGGGACTTTCTAATTTGGTAGATTATCACAGAGCTGAGTGGTTATGATTAACAGTGACCGAAGAATTCTTTTTTGTATGTTTGGCGAAAGTCATGGTGGTGGGTTTGTCGGGCAACTTCTTGGTATTTTTTGCCTTTGTCTTGTTTCTTAATTCTCACTTTTTTCTTCCCATGTTTATACAATGGTTTTATCTAAGTCGACTTATGAGGGTTTGCCTTACTACGAAATTGCTTTCCATGGATTGGCAGTATCAAATAAAGGCATATTGCTAATTTTAGGTTTTTTATTTTCGTATTTGTGTTGTATGCTCTATTTTAATAAAGAATGTGCTTTCTCCACTCTTCAGGTTTATTATTGTAAGCCCCGGGATTACGTCTAGCCTAATTTTGTATAAAAAAATTATTGTGCAAATTTTATCCTAGTATTTTGTTATATATATATATTAGTTTTTTCCTCCATAAAAAAATATGAATTTTTGGGCAATGTTTCCGAGTCATCTTTATGCTACGGGGTAAAATTATAATTTTGCTCATTCTTACACCGAGATGACTAGAAGGCTTCATAAATCATTCCGATATCAAGATTTGTTGGCTTAGTACATTTTGAAAGGTTAAAATCTCCAACACAGCAAATTTTCAAAAATGGTCCCCAAACTTTTCTAAATTACAGTTTTGGCCCAAAAGTTTGAAACTAAGAAAATTAGGGATAAAAATCAAAACTGACTTTGTAATGAGCTCTAATTATGATATTAGGCCTATGAATAAAATTTGGGGTCATTCCGGTATAGAACGAAGCCGTTACGATCAAATTTCGGCGAATAAGGGGCCAAATCGTAAATTCAAAGAAAAATAGCAAATAAAATCGTAAATTTATAAAAATTTACTGGATGTCTTATAATATCATATAGGATTAGAAAATAAATATAAATCTCATAGAAAGCCCTTTTATACCTTAGTTGCTTTGTTCAAGGGACTAAAACGCAAGAAGAAGTCATTTCTGAGGCCAATTTGTAAATTATACAAATATGATGCATGATATATTGTGCTGGCAGTTTATTTTCAGAGTAAAAAGATAGTTACTCAGCCACCTTTACAGCTGCTTCCTTGAAGTTAAAGATGGATGAAATAACATGACAATTGTCATTTGGATTAGACAAGGGTTAATGTGTAAAAAAAGAAAAATAATAGTGATAATAATAATAATAATCCATTAAAGGATTAAACGGGATAAAACTCTCATTTCACTCAGCCTTATTGCCGACCAAAAAAAGAGAGAGAGGACAAGAGAGAAAGGGAGAAAGAAAAAGAAAGAAAGGAAAAGAGAGAGAGAAAAAGAAAGAAAGGAAAAGAGAGAAATAAAAAGAAAGAAAGGAAAAGAGAGAAAGAAAAAAGAGAAAGAAGAAAGACATGAGTTATTCTGAAAGTCAAAGCTCAATCTAAAAAAAGTAACCGTTATGGACTCGGAAGTTTCGAAGGCAAGATCAAGACAACCGAACCTCGTTCGAGCATTCAGTAAGTTGGAACGGCACCTACAACACCGGAGCGAGGATGATTGATTTGTTTGTATTTGTTTAAAATGGCCTGTAATAATTTTATTTCCGCTTTTCTTGCTTTGATGTTGTATCAATCGCTCCCGACAGACTAATAGACGTAGGCCGAAACCCGAAAGAATCTGAAAGACTAAAAAGGAAAGATAATGAGGGTCCAACGCCCTTATGACTAAATGGCTAGGGAAAACTTTAGTTTGGATATAATGAAATCGTTAAAAATTCTCGAGCCACGTTTTATGCTTCCTTCTCCTTCAGATGGTTTAAATCTAGCCGATAGTCTTCCATCAGATGTAAAGGGTTCTAAACCTAGAACTAGAGCTGCTACTGCTGTACTTTCTGATTCTGATACTGTTAATTCTTAGTAGGAGTCGAAACTCTTGCCTTTGATTGAATAGCTGTTGTATCAGCTTCCCTTTCGGAATCCGAGACAGCTAATTGCTACTTCGGCGCTAGGAGATGTCGTTGAGGATGGGGATTCTGCCCCCGTTTATGAGAACGATTCTTACTTTGATGAGGGGCTTCCCTTTCTTCTTTCTTTGCCAATACTATAGATTTTACAGGTCTTGGTTCACCGCTAAGTGGAGGTAGGTTCCGATTCTTATTCCATCGCAAATGAGACTGAAGATGGTAGGCTTTTCACCTGTTCTGTAAACCCCGTTCTTGATCTTAGAAACGAATTTCTTTAGTCTTTCAAGCAAATGAAAAAGAGGAGTGCCAAATCTAGTAGTAAAACACTTTTCAGAATTCTAAAAAATAGTTATTGGGCCTCTTGATCATAAAGTAAAGTGGAGTTTTAAACTCCCGACGAAAACTAAGCATAATGCAACTCGAACATAAAGCAAAATTAATAAGATTGCATAAAACTCTGAAATACGTTGATGGTATCGCCCTATACTCCCATGAGCCAACGGTGGTACGTTCCAGGAAAAATCCTTGTGATTTGGAGTTACATAGTCGAGAGATGCTCTTTCAGAGCTGGCCCACTCCCGACTCGGTGCCGCAGTTAAAGAGATATTGCGATAACCATCAATGGATCCCAGACGATACGATAGAGTTGATTAGAAATATATTTGAAGCTAAGAATTAAATATACAGTAGTTGTTTTTATAATTATACTGCTAAAAGATAAATAAAAACACAACAGTCTTATTGGCTAAGTTAAAGATTATCTTTGTTAATAAGACTCCTACTGTAATGCCTTATATGCTGCATTTACTTGGACACTACACCGCGTCTAATATTTTTTGTTTTCTACTTACTGAGTAAATCTCAATAAGAGTTTCTGGTGTTGTAGATAAAGGTAAGACAAAAGTCGAGTAGAAGACGGAGACTGGACTGATAGGCCAGAGGGATGTACATATGAGCCCGACCTGTGAAGGCTAACCAGCACTTATGAGAATGCATTTTCTATAATAGTAAAAGTTTAAATTTTACCGTACTTTTGGTAAAAGTATTACGTATATTTTTGTTGAAGGACTGTGGCCACACACCTAATTTGGTGTAATTATATTTTGAGACTTAATGTTTTAACTATAAATATATATCTAAGTAAATGCCTAGGTCGCAGCCCGTTGCGGCGGGTCGTGACAAATATATTACTAGTTGTGCTTCTATGCAATTTAGTAATCTGTCTTAGTTTATTGTTTTAGCAATCTAGTTTTTGTCGATTGTATTATTCCATCAAGTAAAGTGTAGAGATGAAGCCAACTTAGGTACATGGTGAACTCCAGGCCCCTGGCCCAAGTTGGACCATTGTAATTTGTGGCCCATAACATGAAGAATTTATATATAATATTTTTCAATTATAGAGAGATTTTGAGGAATGCCCCTCTTTTGGTATAATGATAATTCATGCCCTATGTGTGTTGCGCTTTAATTTATGCCCCAATCTTCACTTTAAAAATATAGAGTGGAAACAAAATGAGCACATTACTTCCTTGTTTTGCAATTCCTCTTTTTCTTTTGAATAACTCCTCCGAAATCTTTTAATTTTGAGTTTTTTAGGCATTTAACCAAACTTTTGGGTAATTTTTTGAGATTTAGCTATAGCTTCACGAAATTAGGGATTTAGCCATAAAATGTAACATTTTTTGTTACGTGAAACATATATACGTGTAAAAGTGTAACATTTTATGTTACATGTTACATTTTTTATACGTATATATGTTACATGTTACAAAAAATATTACATGCTATGGCTAAATCCCTAATTTCGTGAAACTATGGCTAAATCCTTCAAATTTTACATTTAAAATGGCTAATTGCTTAACTGACCCTTTAATTTTTACCCTATTTATCACTAGTTAAAATGTATTATCACAAGCCCATCTACCCTTAACTCCGTCCATGCTAATTTGAAAGAGTTTGTTGTATTCTCAATAGGCTTATTTACATATTTGTTCAAAATAAGAGTGAATATTACATATTAATTCACTATTTATAACATATATTAAATAAGTTCACTCTAATTATTTACAGTACCATAATTATTTACAGTACCATAATACCCCTATCATCTAAAAACATAGATCCACATTAAAATATTTAAAAAAAAAAGACTGACTTGTTTTTCGGAATTTTTTTTTTTTTTGCTAAATCCTGATTTTCGTAATGACTTTAGGGGATTTCAAAAAATTAACAATGAAATATCATATTCAAAATTGAATAACGCATGTTTTTATGATATATTCAAAATGAAATATCATATTAATAAAAAATGTGACAGTTTGATATATACGAATATATATATAATATCATACTTGAATATTAAAATTTGAATATGTGAATAAATTAGATTGAAATTACTAAGTTTGCATTTTTTTAACGATAATTAATGAATATTAAAATTTAAATATGCGAATAAATTGGATTGAAATTAAAACTACGTATTATTATTTTTTATCTATAATTAATTAACAATCTTCAAATATTAGGGGATCTACTGTATTTGAATAATAAAATTTGAATATGTGAAAAAATTAGAATGTAATTATACGTGAATTGGAATTAACATCATTGGTTTTGGTTTGTTCAATCCTATAATCAAGGGGGAAAAAACATAAAATACTAAAAAGATGAAAAAAAAAGACCCGGTTGGATGATCCAAATACAAATGGTGATCTAAATCAATACACTAGGGGTATTATAGTCCGATAAAAAATGCCACCTAAGCTTAATGAATTACTGTGATAATACTTACAGATTTGCCGTAAAGTGTAATATGTTTCTATTATTGTGCTTTTTTTTTTTTGGTTTATCTATTATTGGAATCGAATATGCCGTTTTACCCAAGAGTTTTTACATTCAAATTTTCAGGTTGTACTATTTGTTTCTTGTTATATTATCATTTACAATGAGACAGGGTATTTGAACTCTAATGACTGTATTTCTTGTTTCTGATTAATAAAATTGGATGTGTTTATTTTTAAGCATAACAATACACGAAACATGTAGTCATTTACTGATCAGGATTGGGCTAGGTCGGCCGCCTAGTCAATTCAACCTATTTATTTAGTCTCTTAGCAAACCTATTTATTTATTCTTGACCAGCTTTTTTTTTTTTATTGGATATGTGATAACTCCATGTCATGTGGCGCTATTAATTATTTATAGCGATATATTACAAATTCGCAATACTGTATTGAATACGGCGAGGAACGAGAGGACGTTATATGAAGCCATAGACGAATATTTAAAAATAATGCAGTGTTCTCTTTTATTTATCTTTTTGTTGTCCCAACCGAAAAAAGAGTGTTTCAAAAAGGGTGGATAATGAACAATATGTATGTTGTCATATATTATCCTAGCGCAAGTTACAAATGATTGAACTTCAGTATCACTTGAGAACTTTCGTTTTGCTTGTTTGATTGTTTTTAAGTTCTTGTATATTTCAATTTAATTTGCTTGAAACTTTCATAATGTACAAATATTTTTCTTCCATACTCTCTTACGTGACACATATTATTATTATTATTATTATTATTATCGCGATAGAGACTTTATAAGCAGAGATTCAATGATATTAAGTTATAACAACTCTCTAGGCGACTCATAAATCAACGTTTCTATATTAAGATTATGCATATTTTCTATATATATATTGGCTTATTTTATTTTATTTTATAAATATAAAGGTTTCGATATAAGAACATATCTCAATAAGTTCACACACGCTTGAACTTTTGAAGGCTTACCAACTAAGTTGATCCCCTTTCGAAAACTCATCTATAGCAAAACTCTGTTTCATTAATATTAATTTAAAAATACAAAAATAATGCCTGAAAGGAAAAAGAAACATAATCATGAAAGACTGATGCAATAAGCAAATTGAAAAGCAAGAAAGCATAAATCCAAGACGTCTTCCATAGAATAGAGCCTAAACTCATCATTTCTTACAACGACGTCACGCAGTCATGTTCTTATTAAAAATCTCTCTTAGAAAATCCAGTGGGAAAACCTAAAAGAGAAAAAAAAACTGTCTGGGTCTTAAAAACGAAGTTTGTTGACATTATTTGGAGAAACGATAGTAGGGAAGACCTGACATGTCCCTTGCAACAACACTCTAAATAGGAGTCAAAAACTACCGTGAGTTGTTAACTTTATATTTATATATGTATAGTAAGTTGTTGTAGTTTTCTTAAATTGACTTGTAATTAATTAATGTTGGTTCTTCCCTCATTCATCAAACTTAGAAATAAAATCATTTTCTTGTATTGTTTCCCAAGCCCTTAGCATGATTCATGAATGTCATGATCTCTAATTAGTTTCCACTTTGATGCAGTGTAGAGTGTAGACTTTTTTTTTAATTTTTTTTTATTTATTTAGAGTATATTAGAAAATGAGCAGTGTAGACGGATTGGAAAAATTAATGCACTGACCGACTGACGTTTATATACTGCGGCTAGTTGATACCTCGTGTCCCGCATGGAAGTGTGTTTTCTTTCTTCTTTTTAATGGCAAATATACATATCAAATAGAATTTACAAATTTATTAATTATCTTTAGAGAATGTTTAGTGCATTCAGAAATTCGGTTTAAAAGGGACAAAATGATGATCATGTTACTTTTCGTAAATTATGTAGAACTACACGTTTTTACGTGTACTTCTAAGGGATGTTGGAGAATTCAAAAACAAAATTAATTTAATCTTTGGTCCACTCTTACCTTTAAAAAATGTTATAATAATATATAATTGTGTTAAAAAAAGAAGCAGGGGTATTAAGAAAAGTACGAGACTAAAGAAAAGAAGTAACTCTACAATTATTACAATTTTTAGATCACTAATGCTAAGAAAGAGATTTATATGAAACATAATAAGATATATATATATATACATATATGTTACAAAAAATAAATGTTATTTCAATTTTCACAAAACAAAAAAGACATTATTATATATGTCATATAAGCTAAATAAATTATTCAGCAAAAAAAATATATAAGCTAAATAAATTTCAAATAAATATGACAAGTTTCATGTATAAGAAGATGTAGTATTATAAATTTTAAATAATTCAAGTGCACTATCCACGGAAAATTGTTTATAATTGGTTATAAAAAAGATTAAAATGTGTTAGGGGGAATATCCTGGCAATACGTAGCTACTGTAGTTTGTAATTTTTCATGTGCAAACCCTTACAGCCTACCTCCTTTTTTTGGGAAAGAAAAAAATATAAGAAATTAAAGACAAAATAACTACCAAATTATGAGGAGTGCTTACGCGATAAAAAAAAAAAACATACTTAAAGTAACTCTGTTTTATATCATAGTTATAAATAAATACATTATAAACAATTAAGAGTATAAAATCAAAAATTTTAATGTAATTATTAAAAATAGTCTGCGTGTGAAAATTCTAGTAAAAAAAAATATTAATTTGACTGACTTGAATTACTTCTGAATTTAATTACAATAAATTGCTTTATTTGTCAGAGAATTGATGTTTTTTTGAAATATTATTCATTATTTAAAATTCACCTCAGTATAGTCAATTTTTTTTAAATCACCCTTAATTGAATATGCCACATGACTTTAACTAATCATGCATTGAATTTATGTATGGAAAGTTGCATCATTGTTAACTAAGTTTATTCCTTGGTTAAATGCAACCAAGTAAAGATTCTAACATTATTATATTTTAATTTTTGACCATATTTAGTTTTTTCTTTTAAGGTACTTCATTGATCTTTTTTCTTTGATAAAAAGGCAACTAGCTAGAGAAACATGCCGAGATACAGTATATAATTTTTTGACATCATAAACTAATTAACACTATAAATTAAAAAAATTAATGACACATTTTTTTTCTTCTTAATTTCTTTAATTATGGGAATTTTAAGAAAATAATCACTGTTTACAAAATGATTTTAAAAAATAGCAACTGTTTCAAAAAATTTAAAAACTAACAATGTAAGAAATTTCTTACAAAATTTATGTCTAGTGTCAGAAATTTCTTACAGTATTTTTATGTGTATTTTTGTTATTATCAGAAATTTCTTACAGTTTTATGGCTAGTTTTTAAATTTTTTAAAACTGTGGCTATTTTTTAAAAACATAAAGTCCAAAATGGCTATTTACCTAACTAGCTAGACATACCAACTCTTTTACCAATTTTTTAATACCAATTTATGTGGCAATTGAAGTGTCATATTTTGATTGGTATCTTTCTAATTAGATGATAAACACTCACCAATAATAGTATAACACATGAGTTTGTATAAAAAAATTAGTAAAAAAAAAAAATATGTCTAGCACTACTCATATATATATATATAAAATATTGTATTAACTCATGACGTAAAGAGTCACGCACCCAATTATATCAGGAAAAATAAAACTAAACCCAAAAACAATGTCATTAAGTAAGTGCACTAATAGCTATTTGTACAACCTCGTAATATAAGAATACCTGAATATATATGTCAATGCCACGTCGGATCATCACTCGCATAGACTGACTGGTCAAAGTCGTTAAAGCGTGTAGCAATTGATGGAACAACAGAAAACGACGATATAGTTATTGCATGGGACATATAAATCCATATCACATATATAGTAAAGCGATAATATTGTACCGTTGTTTCGTTTTATCATTAATTTGTTTAGTTTATTGAGCATATATAAAAGTCGTTATGAGTTGGTGGACTCATTGACTTGTTTGGGTTTAGCGATCTCTCTTTCGAACTTGCCCTTTTCTTTTTTCAGCGACTTGTTTGCCTTTAATTTTTTTTAACTCTTATTTTTATATTTTATGTTGAAACTTTGAGTATCATTCGTAGATAAAAATAATAGATATGTTTTATAAATAAATAATGGAAGCGGATGATGCACGATTTTTTGCACTATTAACCGTGAACAGCTTATAATAGTTAAAAAAAAAAATTCTTAGACATAAGTACATTACATCGTTTATTTTCATGTTATTGATTTATTTTTCAAATTTAAAACTAAAATTAAGTTCAATCGGAGATGAAAATAAAGAAAAACAAAAAAGATAAAAAAAATTTCATTTTTTTTATATCCGATTAACATAATTTTTATGTTAAAGTTGATAAATAAATCGATAATATGTAAATAAAGGATGTAATGTGTTTTTGTGTAAGAAAATTTATTTATTTTTATGTATTTTTTAAGCTATTATAAACTTGTATTATAGATATAGGGTAAAAAAAATCATATACTGTTATAGCCGCTTCCATAAATCTATGATCTATAATGTATATATACATGCATACAGCGTACAACAACCTAGTAAAAATGAAAGCTTATATTTGTAGGCTGTCATTGACATGCCTGCTTGTATTTTTTTTTTTCTCTATCTCAGTTTTCCGTTGCTGATTTTTTTGGTATATTTCAGTAGTTTTTGATACTCGTCTGACTGTAATTCGTTTAACACTTATATGAGGTAATAATCATAATTATCCTAAAAGATGATATTTATACTGTAGGTTTTTCCCGCTCCAATTATTTTATGCCAGAAGACAAAATCACTTGAACAGTTCTACAACACGAATGGCCGGAAGTTGATTGAGAGAAATTAAGTAACTTAATGATGTATGAGAAAATATTATTTGGCTTTGTTTATAGGTTTAAACTCTTTTGTTACAGTTAATCTACTCACAAAAAAATTAAACTTAAACCCTTCTGTTACATTAAAATATAGTTTGTATTTTTATCTAAACGAGCTTTAAATAGTAAATGATGGTAATCTCAATTGACTGTGTCATTCATATTTTCAGAGAGGATAATTGCTTGTAAACAAGTTAGCTAGCCCTAGTGTGGTTCAAAATGCCCGCGTTCGTTAAACCTTTTGTAGATCGAAGATATTTTTTGGTTTTTGTTTTTTTTTTTGTTTTTTTTTTTGTTTTTGTTTTTTTTTTTGCAGATATCAGTAAACTTTTCCATAGGATTTTCATATGAGAAGTTTTAAGAAGTATTTCTTTGTGGAAGTAGATCTTTTAGATTGTTTAGTCCGAATCGTTTTATTTTGATTTTGTAAATTTGAATAGCTAGGAAGAATTAAGCTGCGTAGAATATGACGTAAAATATTTAGAGGGACCAAGACCAAATTTAGTTGGAATGAATCAAAACTATTGACATAAATACTGGTCCCGAAAATAATTTGCAAAAAAAAAAAAAAAAAACAAATGGATACAATTTGGACGTTATTAAGGGTCCAGATTCCCATGCTGGTCCCAAATACAATTCGGACTACAAGGAAAAGGAAATTTGGATTTGATGTCGGTATGTTGTATATATAACAATGACAAAAATATAACTTTATCTTCCATTTTCACTATCCTATATATAAAAAGTATACACTGACTTAATTTTGATCATATTGATTAACTAAAATTACAAGATTGGTCTTTTACAGTTATTGTTTTTTTTTTAAATATAAGTAATGAGAACAAATTAAAATTTAACTTCTATTTTTATTCCTAATTTTTAATACAAAATAAAATAAATTGTAATATTTATCATCCAGGCCTTTTTCTTAAACTATTTTTTGAATGATGTTTTAAGAAAATAACAAATATTTTGATTAATTAAGAACTTAGTCATTTTTTTTTATAAGTATGTGCATTTAAATTTGTGCTCTTATTCTCTTAAAAAATAGTTACGTTAAAAAAAGTATGACAATGGGTGTCAAAAGATTGAGAAAAATATTCTGAATCCAACCGTGGCAATTTTTTTTTTTTCGAGATTATTACAGCAAAAAAATAGCTGTTGAAACGATTAAAACAAAAAAGTAAAAAAGAGAAAAAGAATTTATAAAAAAAACCCTTCAAAATTTATGAATTTGTAAAAAAATCCTCCTAAAATTGTAAAAAAAAAAAACCCTTTAAAATTTCTCAAAAACCCTTAAAATAGGCCCTTAAATGTAATTTTTTAAAATAAAAAATAAAAAAAATAATAAGAAAAATAAGAAATGTCACGTGTCGTCCACAGAAGACGCCACGTGGCACTTCTTTTTATAACACAAGGATGGCGTACGATGGAGCAAAAAAAAAAAAAAACAGAAAAAGACAAAATAGAGTAACCCCTAAATAAATAGTAATTTGTGAGGTTGTGCACAATAAATCCACTCATCCTTTTTATATATGTACAGATATGACAACAAGATAGCTAATCTAGCCAAAAAAAAAAAAAAAAATTAGGGTTTCTATCAATCTTGCCGTTTTTTCTTTTCCTTCTCAGTTCTCACAATAATGTCTTCGCTTCTAGACAAATACAAAATGAGGTCTTATAAAGTTGTAATGAAGTTCAAGGGACATATACACACACATACTGATCAGCTATTAGTATAGCCCTTAACTCGTATATTGTTGTTGACTAGTTTGATGACAAATTCACAAATCTTTTGTATTACATGAGTCGTTTCAAGGTATCATTAATTTATCACAAGAAAAAAGTTTTTTTTTTCTTTTACCATATGATGGTAAATTAGAAATATTTTCTTAATTGGAAGATAGTCACCCCTGTGTGTGTGTGTGTAGTAGTAGTATGAATATAAGATCTTATTGTATATCTCTAATATTTGGTCTTGTCATGTGTCCGACCACTTGGCACGAAATTAGTCCTTGGTGTGTATGCATATATGTTTAGGATTTTAAAAGTTAGGCTTGAATTCTTGTTCCTATGAACGGCTTGATTATTTTCTTTCATCAACAATAATTTTGTTCCTAAGAAAAAAGAGAGAGCATAAATTAGGAAAGAAAACGAGATAAGAGAGTTTACATTGGTCAATTCAATCTTCTTTCCTGGAATTGAGAAAATAAATAGCGACAAAAATACAAATAATCTTTTTGTATAAAGTAAAATTTTTGAAAATAAATCGGGAATGCTAATTCTGTTTGTACGCACAATAAAGTCTATATCCATCGATCACTTTCCAATGGATGAAATGGTATAATGGATGTAATGTGTTTTTTCAAGGAACATATGTATAATTTCCAATATCTATTTCCGGAAAGATATGTTTTCTAAAATTATACCTTCACTTCTTTTTATCCAAAAAAGAAAAGAAAAATACCGTCACTTTAAAAAGTTTTTCAACAATAAGGGCTTATAAATTGAGCTGTGCTATGCACAGATGCGACTCGCGTGTCGTGTCTGTGCGATCACAGTTGTCCGTGACTGTGGGTCCCACGTGATACCCACAGCCACAGACACTTGTGATCGCACAGACGCTTCAGTCGCGCCTGTGCTTAGACTCTCTCTTATAAACTAGCCTCTCTGTATTGTTACGGTCATTTATTTTAACGGAGATGACTAGGATATAAACGAATGCCACGAATGCTTAATGTCAGAAATTGGCCACTTGACTTCATTATAATGATTTGTTAATTTTTTATTTTATAAAATAAAAACAAGTTTTTGTTTTATAATTAATATTTGACTGTTACATCATTTTGATAATTTTTCCTGATCAAAATTTTAAATTCTGTAGCATTTTTTATTGTGAAACTTAAAATCTCTTTTTAATAGGTGGTTTGAGTAAACCATATATATAATTAGGATTATCTATACAAATATTCTCTGATGTTGTGCTATCTTTGTAAGTTGCACTCTAATTTTTCAAAACTAACACATGTGCCTCTTGATGTTTAAAAATATTACAAATTCACTCCCTATGTTTCAATTTACCCCCTTATTCTATGGGGTGAACTTAAAACGTTTTCAAATATCAGGGCATATGAATACAAATTTTTTACAAATAAGCGTGCAACTTGAAAAAAAAAAGCAACATAAGGGGGTGTTTGTGAAAATAACTATAAGACTAATTATTATATATATATATATATCTATATATTTTTGTAATTTTAAGAGGTTTGTTCTTTTAAAATTGTACAAGTATCACCTAATTATTGTTAGTTTATTAATTTCGTCAATTTTCTTGCGAATTGTGACAGATGAGGTATACCTATAAATTTTTAAAACATCCGGAGGTAATAATGTCAATTTTGAAATATTATGGTGCAACTTGTAAGAATAGAACAACATCGGAAGTATTTGTATAGATAACTCTTATAACTATTCAATATCATTTAACCAAAAAGAAAACACGAAACAAAGTATTTCCTAAAAAACGAAACCGCAAAGAAAACAAATTATATTTACAAAAACAGATTCGAGTATAATGTGCGTTCATAAACAAGTACGTATATGAAGAAAAGAAATTCAAGTAATGGTCGGTGAAAACGCGGAGTTATTTTCCTGTTATAGACTTATAGTAATAGAAGAGTCGAACGTATGAAGAGTCTATGTTGAAAAAGAAAATAAATCAAAATAAATAAAATAAGAATATGAATACTACTTCCTTTGGCAGCAACAAAAAAAGAATAGTACTTATCATCAGCAGCCAGACAACTCACCGGCTAAATCTACTGTTATAGACTTATAGTAATAGAAGAAAATTTCTCATGTCATATTTAATATTTAAGTTTGCAACTAATACTATTATTATATGTCATATCACTTTTTTCATTATTAAATTACTATGTTATCCTATTCTTCTCTCTTGTTTTCTCATTTTAAAAAAATAATAATAATAATTCGGTCAAATTTATTAACAAAAGTGGCATGGGCTATAATTTTTTTTTTAAATGACATATTTCAAAACAAGTTGTCCAGAAATGACATTTTTCAAAACTTTCTTTAGAGCTCCTTAATTTGTCCCACCAGTAGTAATTGTTAAATAAATTTTCTATTGTTTCACATAAAAAAAAATTAAATAAATGTTCACTTTATGATAGTTGTTTTAAAAAATAGAATACCATAAACCCAAAATCACCCATGGGTTTATGCCAAATACCACAAATAGTACTCATTCAATTTATCATGATCCCAATATCACTCTTTAGTTTATAATTTCAATCCAATTGTAGCCCTTTCGTTGACTTGGCGTCAAAATATAATGTAGAATGTCAGAAATATTCCTATATAAAACTATGTCAATTTGAGTAATAAACCGATCAGAATTCCCTTTTTTTTTCCATCCAAACAATAGATTGGTTCTCTATACAAACATAATTTTAGGATTTATTTTTCTTAAAATTATTTTTATTTCAAAACATGCCTACTGCTCCGATGAACCCTAGATCTTGACGAGACATCAACAAACGTCGGAGCAACCATCGATAGAGAAGAGCATTCCTAGATTCTGAAGAACCCCAAGGCAACAAACCCAACTAATGGCGGAGCGACTAACAGTGAATGAGAGCAAATCCAGATCCCAATGAACCTGAGCCGACAAAACACCAACCCACGCAATGTACATAGTCTCAACAAACCTAAACATCGCCGCGATGGCATGCCTCATCCCCGACCGACCCTGATCGCCGAACCCACCTACAACCCCCCCTATCGCTAACCCCACCTACAACCAAGATCTAAGTCACGCCGCCCTAGCCCATGTTGGGTTTTGTTCAATAGTGAGCTAGTGTATAAATGTGAGTAGAGGAAACAATGTGTGGAAAAGAGTCCCACATTGTTAACTTATAAAGAGATTGTGCTCTTTATAAGGAAAGAGCTCTTTAGTGGGTATAAACTAAGTGCAAGCTAAGAGTGTGCCACATGGCACACTCACACACTTGGCCACGTGGCGAGCATTCACGCAAGCGAATGCAAGCCCGAGCCCGAGCGCGGCGCGTCACGACGCGCGCACGGGACGGGACGGGACGGGGCGGGGTGGGGCGTGGTCGTGGGCAGTGAGGCTGTAAAGGCGCCAATGGCGCCTTTAGGCGCACTTGTGGCACTTAAGGCACGTGGCTCGAGCGAGAGCGCCGCGGCATCCAGGAGCTCGAGGATTTGGGCAAGCGCGTTACCGCCGCGGCGCCCGACGGTTAGAATCATTTTTTCTAGACGTTATACAGCGAAAAGTTGCGACTTTTTTACTATAAAACGTCATTTCCTCTACATAAACTATTTTTTGGACGTTTTTAATTAAGTGTGAAAAATAACTAAACATCCAAAAAAAAAAACTTTGAGAAATACTTTCATTAACAAATCTTTTACATCAATTGAGTTTTCATTATTGCTTTGGTGCAAACTCAATCAAGGCTTGTCGTATCCTGCGGCGTATTTGCAAGTTGGTTCACAAAGCGAGTAGGACGCAAATAAACGCTTAAGGAAAGCGTTTCGTACGTGATTCAAGCCTCGTTCTTCATCGTTTCCTTCAAAATTTCTAACAGCCCAACCCTCCATTCGCTTCGCTCTGCCATCTCTAAGTCCATGAGTTGTCGGGCTCGAAGGCAGCGCCACAAAGTGGCGTGTGAGGGGAGACATCGGCTCCGCCATCGTGCGACCCTCTAGCTCTGCACAACCACCGACCTCCAAACACAGATATGAAACTCCCATCATTGAGCCCCGCCTCAACGTAACCCCCGACCTCCAAACCCACCCCTACCTTCATACCCACGACACTCACAAACCATGCTCGCCCACCCTGGACCCCGACCCCTAACACTATGAGCACTTTTTTTTAAAAAAAAAACTTGTGAGAATTTTTTTTCTTTGTTTAGCTTTTGATAATTTAGAGATTAAGTTATTCTTAAACTAGAATGGCTTGCTTATCAATTCCTATTATGGATAACTGATGTGGCAATAAGGGTATTTGTGAAATTATTAAAAAGGTCACTATTTTTTTCAGAGTTCAGTTAACGAAAGGGATAAAATTGAATAGAAATTAAAAATTTTGAGGTATTTTTTGTATGATGGTAAACTGAGAGAATATTTGTAGTATTTCGCAAAAATCAAGGGGTCACTTATGGTATTTTACCTACAAAATATAACCTAAAGCCCTTACATAAATTTTGAGAGGATTTTGAGGAATTTTTTGACACATTAATAATCTATGCTCCATGTATGTTGAACTTTTAATTTATATCCTAAATTTTACACTACAAACATAGTGTGGAATAAAAAAAAAACATACTACTTGAGGCATAAATTATTAAGTGACACTTAAAATGATATTGTTTTGAATTTCTCTAATTTTTGGCTTCATCCCACTCCAACAGCCGTATAGCATTTATGATTTAATCTAACCGCATAATATAGGACATTACTTTTTGTTTTAATAGAAGGAGTAATTATTGAGTTTTTAATGCCGTCGTTTTTATTTCTAGACTTGTATGAAAAATATTTAAGTAATTTATCATATGACACCCACGCATGCTAAATAAATAGGTATAGACCATTTAATTAAGTAGAATACATTAGAAGGTTGGACCCGGGTGGACCTAACTCCTAATTCTCGCAAACAAGCTAAGTCCCCCTAATTTTTACAAAATGTTCCACGTCATCATACTTAATTAATATACATGTTAAAAATTGACATTTTTATAATACTTATTCAATATATATGTTAAAAATTGACATTTGTAAGAGATAGTTTGGATATAAATTCAAATATAAAGTATATATAATTTTAATTTGAGTTATTATTTGATAAAATTCTAAATTCAAATTAATACTTAAATAAGAGTTTAATTTAGTATTTGAATTAAAATTGTAAGAAAAAATATTTGTTTTAAAAATTGAAAAAAAATTGTTTTTTTTATTGTAATAAAATTTAAAAATATTAATACTTTAACAAGAATATTTAATTCTATTTTCTGAAATTGAATTGCTATACAAATGACCCCAATTGTTCATCAATTTTACTCCACATAATTTCATAAAATTAAAACGGATTCAACTACCAACTTCGATTATTGTGCAATATACCTTAGACTTCGAATTAACTTATTGCACCCACATAATTTATTAAGATGTTGGACTTGGACCAATCAAACTCCACCAGGTTAAAAAGAAAAGAAAAGAAAACAAAACACAACAAAACAAACATATCAACAAAACCATTATATATACACTGCAAAGTGGGGACACAGAATAATTAACGACTCACATCGTTTTGACAAACAGTTTGGAGACTTCCCGAGATATTTCCGTTACTCGCTTTTGTGTTGAGAGCTTTGATTGGTATTCAAAATTCTACTCCTCCAAAAACACTATCTTTTCTTTAGTTATTTAACCATTTTTTTTTTTTTTTTGTCATAGAAATAGCACCTATAAATACAAGCTCGTTCACTCCTCCTCTCGCTTCACCTTCCTAAAACTCTCTCTCGACATAGTTTTTCAATTTTTTTTTTCTTTTCCAGTTCTATATACAAACCTGTTAGTATAACTAAGATCGATCAGCTATATATACATATATAGAAACAGAAGTATATGAAATTAAACTAATTGAATTTTGGTAGCTGGGGTTATTAATTATTATAAGGAGTACTTGTTTTCAGTATCAAAAAGTCTCTATATTAATGAGTATTGGGGTTTTGTGATTTGTGTGGCTGAGAAGTACTGAGGGAACTATATAGATCACTAGGGTGTTGGGAAAAAAAAAAAATTGTGTGTGTGGGAGATAGTGCAAGAAATTTGATTTAATTTTAGGCCTCTTGAAATCATATTATAAGGTGTTTTTTTTTTTATGGTGAAGATGAAAAAGGTAGTTCCAAGCGAGACCGCGAAACTCGAAAGGAAGACTGTGGAGAGGAACAGAAGGATTCACATGAAAGGTCTCTGTTTCAAGCTTGCTTCTCTCATTCCTCACCGAAACTCTCAGCATTATTCTAAGGTAATAAGTAATGATAAACTCTCACTTATTTGATAATTAGTTTCTCAGCTTCTCTCTCTCTCTCTTTTTTTTTTCATGGAAACGGGTTTTTATATCTGATTTTTTTTTTTCGTTTCATGTCAAATCATATCATAATTCAAAAATATCGCGCAATCTCTCATCTATTACTTAGATAAAGTCTTAATTGACATGTCTACAACTAGAAATTTCATTTTCTCAAACAATTTTTGCTTTATTCATGAATTTCTTGACAATTTTTCTAGCTGAGTTGTATTCTTTTTTGACACAAAAATATTAACTTTTTACTTCTCTTCTAAGTTAAAAAAATTAACATATCTCTATTCTTTCAATTAATTTAGGACATGTCAACACTACAAGATCAGCTTGACCTCGCAGTGTCCTATATCACTCAACTAAAAGATCGGATAGAGAAACTCAAGACGAGAAAGGACCAAATGCTAAAGTCCTTAAACGAAAACAACAGCCAAGTTTTCGACCAATCGAGTGTAAGGACTAGCTCAATGATGTTGCCGGTGATCGAGTTGAAGGACTTGGGTTGTAGCATAGAAGTGATTTTGATAAGCAGTTTGCAAAAGAACTTCATGTTGTATGAGGTCATAAGCATTCTTGAGCAAGAAGGAGCTGAAGTTGTTAATGCTAGCTTTTACATTGTGGGTGACAAAGTCTTCCACACACTTCATGCTCAGGTGAATTACACACCAAAACACACAAAAAAGCCAAAAATGTTTTTTGAGTCAACGATATTCTTTCTATTTTACGAAAGAATCAGATCTATTGTTCTCAAACTAGAAATCCTCATCGTTGTTGTGCTCGTAATAAGAATTTCTCATTATTTTAATAACCGTATTTTAGTTTTCTCATTCTCTTTCTTTAAATTAGACTTACGAGTCAAATTTTCATTACGGGCACAATAACGGGAACACTAATTTTGAAATAACAGTTCTTTGATTCTTTTTAGGAAATTTAATGTTAGCATATCAATCAGCTAGTTATTAAATTTGCTAATTAATTAATTAACGAAGTAATTATAGTAGAACTACAAGAATTAATGTTAATTAACAAAGGTTTCTTTCTTTTTTTTTTTTTGTCTCTTCGGATTTTACAGGTGAAACTTTCTAGGGTTGGAGTGGAGACCACAAGGGTATGGCAAAGACTCCAAGAGTTGATTTACTAAAATGAAATATTTTGGAGATAATATTTGATCTGGGAAAAAGATTTTGACCATGATAATGAGCTTAAAAAAAAAAAAAAGTAAAATTGGGAATTTTGTGGTTGATCAGTGGATTCCCCACTCTTTCTTAGTGATACTACCACGCCATTAGAGATATTAATTATGATGGTTTTGGAGACATAGCCACTTGATTATTATAGTTATATATAGGATTATTTATTTATAATATTAGAGAACAGAGAGAGATAATCTGATCAAAGGCTCAAAGCCTAGAGATCATGTACTTCAATCTCGAAATATTGAAAAAGTCTTAGCTAGATTACATATATTTTCAAGTAATATTGTAAATCAAGTCCTAGCCTTTTTCTTATTAGAAAGCTCCTAATAAAGAAAAATATTTAGCTAAATAATTTACCAGATATTCTTTCATTCTTGAGAATATATATCGCAAAGAAAAATAACGGCAAGACTTTGCTTTAGTACTTTTTTTTTTTTTTGGCAATTAAAGACTTTGTTTTAGTACTTAATGTTGAAAATAATCTTTGGAGTTTCTCTGGTAACGGCTTGAATCACGCACGAAACGCTTTTCTTAAACGTTATTTACACCCACTCGAATGCTTTGTGGGTATGAATACAAATACGTCGCAGGATACGACAAGCCTATAATCAAATCCGCACCAAAGTAATAGAATTCGATCGTAGACAAGATTTAGTATTTGGAAGTGTTTGTGTATGTTTTCTTATATTTCTTATGTGTTAAAAACGTTCACTAATGTTTTATTACAGAGGAAATGAAACCTTTTTAGTTGAAGAGTCGCAACTCTTCACTGAAAATGGTCAAATAGCGATTTTTTAACTGCAGAGCGCCGCGGCGCTATTCATGTGCACCCACCGGCGCCGCGACACTTCTCAATAGCGCTGCGGCGCTAACGCGCTCATCAAAATTCAAGAGCTTATGTGCGCCGAGGATCTCTTAGCCGCGCCGCGTCTCCAAGTAGGCTTCCTTGGAGCTGCGGCGCCGGCGAGAATCGCCGCAACTCTGCGGACGCGGTGCTCTCACTCGAGCCACGTACACAAGTGCGCCTAAAGGCACGCGAATGACTCCTTTACAGCCTCACTGCCCACGACCACCCCCCCCCCCCCCCCCCCCCCCCCCCCTCCTCGTCACGCACGCACGCGTCGCGAAGCACCGCGCAAGAGCTCGGGCTCGTATTCGCTTGCACGAGTGCTCGCCACATGGTCAAATATGTGAGTGTGCCAAGTCACACACTCTTAGCTAGTTTAAACCCACTATATAACCCTTTCCTTATAAAGATCACTTTCTCTTTATAAGTTTTCCCATATTACATTTCCTCTACACGCTAACATATTTAGCTAGTTTATGAACAAAATCCAACACTTACTATAGAAATATGATATATAGCTAGAGGTCAAATATAGTGCAACTGCTTATAATATAATTGTATTTAATTTGACTGTATATTTCTAATTAAATTTCTCTAATAGTGGTTCTTGTTCTCTTAACGAGAGTTTGAAGGCTTTAATTAGCTGACCATTGAAATTTTAACTTCAAAGCAAGCGTAAATAAAGTGTATATATATTCACCAGAAAGAAAAAAAACAGTAGTGTTGACAGTCCATATATGATATATCCCAATTTCGAAGAAGACTCCACTGAATACGAGAGGCACTTTTAAATATAAGTACGGCAAACCCACACGCTCTCAGAATGGAAAGTTTGTTCTGTTCTCTGTTTCTCAATTAACCCCAAAAAATAACAATTAGAAAAAAAAGACAAAGGTCAGATTCTTGTTGAAAAGTCAAAAGTCAATTCAGCACGTTTACTTTATCTTTATATACTTCTCCAAGCGCGTTGATGGTAATGGAAGCTTTCAGTCTATTTCTTGAACAAATTAAGACATTTTCTTTCGTTTTTTATTTTTGTTAATATTCTTCTTCTTGTTTTTGTATTTTTTCAATTTCTTTTGGATTATAAAACGACTTTTGTGGTCCATCTAACTTCTACGACCAATGAAGCAAAGCAATGTACTATTATACAATAATGTATAAGAATAACTGAAGGTCTTTCTCATGTATTTGAATGTGAATCACATGGGTCAAAACTCAAACCGCTTTTTCTTCAATTATTTTTTAAGGTAAAATATAGTATGCTCCGAAGGGAATTTAAGTATTATTTTATTCATCTTGGTATTATTTTTTAAGGTAAAATATAGTATGCTCCGAAGGGAATTTAAGTATTATTTTATTCATCTTGGTAGATGAGAGCGTGTTATAATACTCATTTCTTTGTGGTGAGTGATATTTCGTAGAACGCCAAGGATTGGAACTCGGAGCATCCCAAATAAACGTGGCTACATCGCAGTATAATGTCAAATTAACTAGTTAATGCTAAAATATAGCATTTGAGTGGAAAAATTTATTCTTTAATTTTATTAGGGCTGTACAAAATTCGGTGCGGTTTTAAACCGCACCGAATAATTCGGTCTCCGAATTTTCGGTTTTTAAAAATTAAAAACCGAAAACCGCACCGAAAATTCGGTCACCGAATTTTCGGTCTCCGAATTAAACCGCTTATTTAAAAATATTAAAATATATTAAGTTTTAGTATATTATATATTAAATAATATAGAATATTAATAAAGATGACATGTGGCGTAGTGGAAAAGGTTGTAGCCTTTAAGGCTTAGCCCTTCCAGACCCAAGTTCGAGCCTCCTGAGCGTTGTTGTGAGGCAATTTTTTTCCCCTTGAAAAAAATTAAACTCAAAAAATGCTAGCCTTAGGAATCGAACTTGGGAGCAAAGAGGGAAAGGCACACCTGACAGCCACTGATCTACCATGTATTATTAGTTAAATGCTATAAAAAATAATATATATATATTATTCGGTGCGGTTTCGGTTTTAACCGATTCCTATTTTTCAAAACCGAAAACCGCACTGCTTCTTCAAAATCGGTGCGGTCACCGCACCGAAAATTCGGTTTGCTGACGTGGCACCGAATTTCGGTGCGGTGCGGTTTTTACAAGCGGTTTAAATCGAATTTTCGGTTTTTTTGTACAGGCCTAAATTTTATCGTATTTTCAATGTGAAATTTGACAAATATTAAAGTTGGTGTCAAACTTAACATCCATTATAGCATAGTGTCAAATTTTGCATTTGAAAATAAATAATGATTTACTATTTACTCATCATTAAATATGAAAATAATTATGATTATAATTTTATATATATATTTTTTAATCTCTTATAATAAAAAGCTATGATTACTAATATAATGTTTTTTTATTATTGACAAACATTTATTGTTACGAGGTCACCATGAGTAGAGCTCCTGCCATAACATAATCGGCAGATCCAAGACGTACTCTTACAAGTAAGGGGAGTTCGGATCGAGATGGGTTGTGTTTGAAAGGTTATGAATCGATTGATTTTTTTATGAGTTATGCAACTAAACAATATTTAAAATGACATTAGTGCATTAGAGTATTAATTTGTGTCAAATATAGTATTTTGATTTTTTTTTTCCGCTAAATTTGATATTCATTTTGATCATTAGATGGTATGAAAGCTATGTTATTATTAGATATAGCATTTAGCCCGCACACCACCCCCCCCCCCCCCCCCCCCCCCCCCCCCCCCCCCTTTCCCCTTCTAACCACTCTATTTTTTTATTTTTTTAAAATCCTTCAAACCATTTCATTTTTTTCAACTTTCCAAATCTTTATATAATATCTTTAAATCTCAATCATTTATACCGCATCGAAATTCGCAAAGTCAAACCATTCTAATCATTTTTTTAACCATTTACCAAACTATTTTCAAACCATCCAAGAATGATAAAAAAATAAGCAAAATAGTTTCCTTAAACAAGGGTTAAACATTAACAAAAGAAAAAAAAGAAAAAGCTCACGTAGTTCAACGTAAGTTTTGGCGCACATACGCTATCTTTTATTTGGTACCAACTTGACTTTTTGGTACGACAAAACTGCATATATTGCATTAGTTTGGTGTAAAATTTGATATTAACAACATATGCAAAATTTCTCATAGCATTGAAGAGTTTTTTTTTTTTTTTCTTTTTTTGGCTAAAATTCTATGTTGTAAGAATATGATCGCTTTTAGCATATGTATTTAAGATGCCCTGATCCTGTGATATTATGGGGAATAATAGAATAAGTTTTTTTTTTATTTGACGTACATGGGTTTAAAATGATTACACAATTTTGGCCAAAAAAAAACTATTTAAAATTATGTGACATTCATTTACTAGTTACAAACACAATTATTAATGCACATATTTTCATTTCATCAAATAAACAGTTGCTACATTTTTTTTTGTTTATGTCAAAAATTCTGACCACGGATCAATTCTATTTTAGTAATATATCTAATCTAACTACATATACTAAGTTTCCATAAGGATTAAAACTACTCTTAAGAGAGCGACACGTGTCGCTCCTTATTGGCGACACGCGACGCTTTTTTAATTTTTTTTTAAATTTTGAATTACAAAGGAAGGCTTGTTGTGGGTAGGGCTGTGCACGGGTTGGGTTGGACGGGTTAGACTGTTCAACCCAACCCAACCCAACCCGACAGGATCGGGTTGACGGAATCCCAACCCAACCCAATCCTAAAAAAATTCCAACTCAACCCAACCCTAAAAAAATTCCAACCCAACCCGATTTAGAGTCGAGTTGGGTTGATCGGGTTGGTAATTTTTCAAAAAAAAAAAACCTAATGTACATAATAAAAATTAAAATGAAAGCTGTTGGTGTAAAATTTGAACCAACGACGAGATCCGCACCTCTAGTGTGTGATGCGGCAATGAAAAATAACAAAAGTATTTTAGTAAAATAATTACACGGAGAAGTTTAAAGTGGTTCGGCCCTCATGAAGAGTAATAGCCTACATCCACTGGGTTTTTGATATTGCATCTTTTTTAATGAGAGTTTACAGAGTAAGTTCTTTCTTCTGTCCTCCCTTCTCCTTTCACTCTTCCTTCTCTTATAGGCGAAGAAGAGAGCTACAGTTGAGAAGGGACAAAATGTCAAATCCCCTAAATCACGGGTTTGGTTCACCTAATAAAGCTGCCCGCCTGCCGAGCGCAGTTATCCTGACTGCGGCAGGATAAGTCTGTTGCTACAGTGAATTCCCTGCTCGGGGGAGAATAATTGAGGTCTGTGATCCCACGGTCATACGTTCTATGACCGAGGGTCGATGACTCCGAGGGCCGAGTCTCCGTCGAATGGTCCTTCTTTCGTGGCAACCTCCTTCGGGGGTAGATCGCCTCTGAGGACTCTGTCTTTAAATGTCGGCCCCTCATCAGGAAGGCTTTCTGGAAGGCTCTCTGGAAGCTCTTTCCTTGTAATGTTTTACCTCCGGGGGCGTAGGATCGGGGATCATCTCCGATAATCCTCTTCTGTCCTTTCCCTGAAGAGCGCTCCCACGGAGTGGTAACTTTCGCTTGGTTCGGTAGAGTCGGGGTTTCTGGATTTCTTGAAAATGAATTGGATACCGCCCTCGGACTCACTGGGTGACGAAAAATCACCGACAACAAAAGCAAGATAAAAATTTAATATAACCTAATGTACTAATAATAAGCATCTTTATGAAAAAACCAAAATTAATTAGTAAACTAAAATCCAAAGCAAGATGAATAAGTAAATAATTATAGTACTAACTAGTAACTACTAAGTACATACAACATAACTTGGGTTTTTTTTATATTTTTAAATCTATGGTCAGAGTCGGGCCGGGCCGGGTCGGTTTGACCCGAAACTCGAAAATACTAGTCCTGACCCGACCCTATACATGTGCGGGTTGGGTCGGGTTCAACCCGAATTATGCTCGGGTTGGGAAAGATCGGGTTAATCGGGTCGGGTTAACGAGTTGGGTCACGGGTTGTTCGGGTTGGCAGATTCCGTGCACAACCCTAGTTGTGGGGGGATTTCAAAAAACCCTAAGGGGTATTACCTTTTTCTTTATAACTATATCTATATTTGTTTCTTTGTTTTAGGTCTTTATTTCCATTGTTTGCATTTAAAAAATTATATAGAAGCTCATGATTGAATGATAAAATTGACTTCTTAGTTAGTCGAAATAATAAAAGTATCAATTATTTTTTAATTGGAACAAAATTTTCCTTGTTATTTTTCTTTATAAACTTTTCTATTATATTCTCTTATTTGAATTATTATTTTTTACTTTGTATTTAATGCCATTTATAAATATTTTGGGCTTTTGTTCATCTTGATCATGATTTTTTTATATTATCACTAGTTATATATTTTTTTAATCTTTTAATAGTCACTTTGTGTATTATTTTCAATCTAAATTGAAAGAACCATTTTGTTAGTAGGTGTTCATGTCCAGTGTTGCGAAACTGTCCGGGAATACTAGAAATAACTAAAATCGAGACGGAAATAAAATGAGTGAATAGTAACAAAAAGTGCAACGGATAAAGTAAATAGAACACAAAAATTGATAGCGCAGTTCAGCTTCGCCTACGTCTGCGGGGTCACGCCCAGATAAAAAGATCCACTATCAAATCAAGAACAAGAACACCTCGGACTTATACAAGATTTCGACTCCCTCTTAATCTTCGTCACCGTCCTCCCGTGACTCCTAGTAATCTACCCGACAAGCTCCCATTGTCTTACAAATAAACCGAGACGAGATCCCCTCGCCTTACAAGTCACACATCCCGTGTAGACTCTCACCAATTCCCGTTACAAGTTCACTCAGTAACACTCAAACTCACAGTGCAGTGTTGCAACACCGTAAGAAAACACCTCACAAGAGTGTACATTATATAAAAACCGCTAGAACCCAAACCCATATTTGTGTTCAGCACTCAAAACTAACTCTGAATATTTACTCTGAATGTCTATCTCACCAAGTGCATGCTTCACGTCTTCAATCCTTGGAATAAAATGAATTCACAATCAAAGCCATTAAGACTTCTTTCCCAAAACTGAGCAACACAATATTGCCTCATAAAGTTTGGTCAACACACCATAAAGACCAAATAATAAAGATGGAAAATCTTCACACACAATCAGACTAACATTCCTACGTGGATTGGAAAATGTGAAGTTAAATATATCAATCATATCCAATTCAAGCAATCAATAAGAATCCAAGACTTGCCAAATATTGCTAAGGTGTTGCAACACCTCGTGAAACACTTAAGGAAACTCCAGAATTTATTTGGCAAGAAAACACCACAAATCTTTTATTTTACAATGAAAGAAAATCACACCATAAAGCTTATTCAACAACCATTAATTGCAGATGACACAACTGGAATATCTTCAACATTAATATGATCAAGGAAGAGTCTTGAAATGTGATTTTCGGAGTCAACTAAATCATCCAAATCCATCAAGATAATCAATCTCAAATCTATACTTGCCAAAAATGTAAGGTGTCGCAACACCTTTTCCCCAGAACCAGAAACACCTCCAGATTCATTTGATAAGAAAATCACCAAAAAACTACTACTTTCCACAAAATAAAAAATCCGCCCATATCATCCAAATAAAACAGCAATCTTGATATAAATGGATAGTCTTGATATTTGAGGGAAGAAATAAATCATACCAAATTCTTTAGATGCCAAAATGATACTTGCCAAACAAATCCAGTGTTGCAACTCTTGAAAGAATACGTAAAAGAACACTTCTGAAAACACATATCTTCAGAATCTTCAAAGCCAAAATATTATAAACTGAGAAGCCATATTAAAATATGTTTTGTCAAAAATACATACCAACACAAAAATACACTAACACAAATTTTATTTATCTTTATTACATTTTTTAAAATAAACTTACTAAACTTCATTTGGATTGTAATTGAAATGTGTTTGGTATGTCGTGATCAAAATGTATCAGTTGCCTAAAAAATTCACACGTATTGTGTAAAAATTGTATGATTGAAAGAGCCATAGCTCAAGAAAAGCGATAAAATTATACTTAAAAAAGATGATGATCTTAATATACAAAAGAAAGTTAATTAATAAATCATATTCTTTGATTTATGGGTCTATTTGGTCATTTTTTAGTTAATATTTTAAGGAAATTGTCAAAGTTTCTAAAAATTAAGTTATTAGCCACTAATATATAAGAAAACTGAGGACATAAATGTAAATGTACATCATCATGTAGTTAAAAAATGACAAATTTTTTAATTAATCAAAATATTGATCATTTTCTTAAAACATCATTCAAAAATGACTATTTACAATTATCTCTTGATATTTATTGGCCTCATAGACCATTGAATTTAAAGAGTTGTTCATCGTACTTTCGGGCCAATATTATTAACCTGATTTCTTATAGTTTGACAGCATTATGCTAGATCGCATCTATTATTCACCTGATTTTCCCAATACTTTCTGTCTAAATATCATTTCAAAAGAGCAAATCATACCCACTTTTTATTCTGTCGTTGTTAACAATATCAAAATTTTAAAGTATCTTTATTATAATTTTTATCATAACAACACCTTTGTACAACTAAAACAATAACAAACTGGCCCTTTATTTCTCACAAAAATTAGATTTGTTAGTATGAAATGTTCCTCGTAAACCAAGGATCAAATATTTGTCAATTATAAACAAACCTTAACAACTAAGCTAGGTTAAGGTAGGTGGATTTACATTGGCCATAGCCAGCCTGAAGTTTAGCCTATCTGTTTACAGTCCTAAGTCCAATAAGCTCTTTATAGAATAAATTACACGGACGTTCAATTTCAACAAACATATTACACCATAGATCACAAATCAAAACTAATCTCATGGACATTCAACAAGCCTAGGTGGCAATTTTTTTTGGACATGTATATCCTCAATTCGGATCTGGGTCTTATAACACTCGGATCTCACAATGAAATTAGGGGAAAAAAAAAGCCACATATTTGAACTGGGGAGTTTCTAGATTTGTTTTTTCCTAAATCTTATTTCTCGGAATGAAATTGGGGATTTCAAATTTTTTTGAAATATCCCCCCACATATTCTCACCGGACGTATTCAAAAAAAAAAAAAAAAGCTAAACTAATAAAGCCCAAAAATTCTCCGCCGTCACCACCAAAACGCCTCCCTCCCCCTCCTCAAAATTGTACGACGGCCGTCGTCTCCACACAAAAGCAACCCGCCGGCACCGCACAAACGCCGGCGTTCGCCTGCTCTGGTACAGTCTCCTGCTGTCTAAGAACAAACACCGGCCCAGCCTCCTCCGATTCCAGTTTCCCGCTGCCTCCGCACTACCGCCGGCCTTCTCCTTCTTCGTTATCAGTCTCCCGTTAACACAGCAAAAACGCTGACCACCGCCTCCTCCGGTTCAAGTTTCTCTCTGCCTCCGCACAAACTCCGACTGCCACCTCCTCCGGTATCAATCTCCCGCCGGCTCAGTAAAAATGCCGATCCCCGCCTCTTCCAGTATCAGTCTCCCACAAACGCCGCCCCGCCTCCATAGAAATGTCGCTCACCTCCTTCGCACAAACGACGCCTCCCACATCTGCACAAACACCGGCCCCCGCCTCTTGTCAAACGTCGCCATTGTCTTCAACAGGTCAACAAAACGTGATCGATATAAACACCGATTTTAGTATGATATCCTATAACGATTTTGAATATCGTATTACAAACTTATTACTTATTATGAGATTGGATTATTTTTTAATATAATATTCGAATTCGATTAATATCAGAAATTACGCTTGTTTAATTTTTTTATTGTATGATTTATATAATATAAAGTGTGTACACGTTCTGATGCTAATTTTATTTTCTGATTTAATATTCAATTTTGAATATGGTATAAATTTTTAATATATTTTTTGTATTTGTTCTATATTAATACCCTGTGTCACTTTTAAGTTGTTTTTGTTTCTTTGGACATTATAGGGAGCATTTGTCGGCATAAGATAAAACGCCATATGACCTAGTTATTTACATGTTCTTTTTTGGTATAATTTTTATTTCTGATTTGATATTCAAATTTGAATATGATACAAAAAGTTTATGATACCATTTTATTTTCTAATTTCATATTCAAATTTGAATATTGTATAAAATATTAACATGATTTTTGAATTTGTTCTATATTTATACATTGTGTCACTTTTAAGGTTTTTTTTTTTTTGTTTATTTGGGAAATTTTAGGGAGCATTTGTTGGCATAAAATAAAACGCCATATGACATAGATTTTTACATGTTTATTCGGTACAATTTTATTTTCTAATTCGATTATCAAATTTGAATATGGTATAAAAATTAGGGATTTTTGGGGAATAGAGAATTGCAGGATTTTGATTGTGTTTTAAATTTTGATTTCGAAATCAATTTCCTAATTAATAGGCTGGTTAGTTTTTTTTATCTATATTTATTTTTGAAAATATTATACCCGATTATAATTGGGTTTAGTGACCCAAGGGTATTATGGTACTATAATATAACATTAAATATACTATTAGAATAGATTTAATATATCTTGTAAATCTTGAGCTATTATGTAATATCTTGTCAAATTTTGAATATATACGTAAAAAGCCCCTCTTTATATGCAGCTATTGGCCCATTTTCTTTACTAAGTCCAATATAATTCTAACTAAGCCCATTGGAGATCTTTAGTTACTAGCTGTTTAATATAGAGTCTAACGTTGTCTTTTTATTCTTAGAACAAAAAACCAAAAACAAACAAAACAAACAAGACAAAACAAATCAAACTTGTCTTTATTTATGGAAACGTTTTATATTAAGCCCCTATGTTTGATCTGAATCTCAAGCTGACCCCTATCGTATAAAACATCTCAAATTGACCCCTATCATTTAAATCGTTATAAACAATAAAAATAAAAAAGGCCCTTCCGTTACTAAATATTGACGGAAATCTAAAAGTCTAACCAGTCACTAGAGTTTCTATGGTAATGGGTGTTTGGCGGCAAGGATTGTGGCGTACGGCGTAAGCCAGCGAGGCTATGATACCATTTGCTCAATTATATTTAATTATAGAAAAGGTATTTATATAAACAGCAACATAAAACATAATTTCTAAAACAAATAATTTCTAAAATATTAATCTCTCTTCCTCATTTCCTATCTATTTACCACGAGTGTATTGAGTCTCGCGACCTTGCTGACACGACCAACACGTTAAGAGTAGTCACACAAGTCACAACCATCTGAAATTCAATGCATATAATTAAAAAGAGAAAAATAGACAAAGTCCAAGAATCAGAAATACTTTTTTTTTTAAGCTTTCTTTTCAATGGATTATATGTTGTGAAGTGGGAACTAAATATGATTGGAAAAAGTTAGAACTTCCAATTGCTGTTTAATCTCTTCCTTGACTCAGTAACCAAATAATAAAAAATCTCTTCCTTGACTAAAGAGAGACAAAAAGGCGAATAAAACAAAGAAGATGGAAAATAGGAACTTTAATAGAAGAAAGAAAATAAGACAAACATATATGTTTTGATCAGAAGTTATAAGTACTCTGCCTAACTCGCTTACAATATCATAACATTAAATTCTAACTTTGAATTGGACGAGAGATTCATTCTTTAGAATTATGCTTAGGATATTTTCTGAAGCAAAAAGTTACAGTTCTCACTCAATTAGCTCTATTTATAAGTTGCTTAAGAAATCGGATGAGATTGAATTTCATTGAGGGGTTTGATCCTCACGTTTTGCCTATTAATTCTCACGTGTTCGGCATTGTTCTTCATTCTAATCTTTCAATCTTCATTATGATCTCTATTGATCACGCGCTGAGCACCAATTTGAGTATTAAAGGGTATTCGCCTGATTTATTCAGCTAGTTTTGTGCGCGCCAAACCAATTTATCTCTAAACTTCATGAGATGTCGAAAAATTACAATAATACCCTTAATTTATAGACTAAAACGATTGTGTTTTGGCCCGTAAATTCTCATCCCACACATTTGAAGTAGCCAAAAAGCAGCACAACAACAACAAAATAACAAAATAAAATATGCATGACCATATATTTACACCCAGTTACGCTATCACATATAACTATTTTGTCTTTCAAAGTAGAATTAAAAGTATTTCACTTTCAACTTTTTTCAAACAAAAGAAATATTAGATAGTTTTGGTCTGGATGAACCTAAACCAGATAGCACCAGAAAAAAAAAAAAAAAAAATCGCTAGTGGCTATTAACTCCAAGAAAAAAAAAACACTCAAGAGTGGACTTTCTTTTTCCCTACACCGTATGATAAATTAAATGATAAGGCCAATAATGCAAATATATAAGCTATTTTCAACCTCTACAACTGCCCAAGGTATATACCTATCTTGGATTCCATATCTAAAAACATTTCTTCGAATTAAAAAAAAAATCCGGTTTGTTTCTTGGTAACTTTTAAGTTTATACTTGTCTACTTATCAAGCTTTAATACGTAATTAGATTTTTTTAATAAAAAATAGCCAGAATTATGTTGTATTGATTTATTAGATACATAACACATCATCAATGTATATGTATTTATTTCACCCAATTAACAGTCGCAACGTTGTTTTGTGTACTTTTTTTGTAGCTAAAAATTATGGTCTTTTTTTTTTTTTTTACAAAGAATAATACTAGACATATCAACTCTTTTACTAACTTTTTAATACAAACCTATGTGGCAATTGAAGTGTCATGATTTGATTGCTTGAATATCAAATCATTTTACCTAAGTAATAAACACTCATCAATAATAATATAACACATAAGTTTATAATAAAAAAGTTAATAAAAAATTAGTAGGTCTAGCACTACTCTTTTATGAATAGACAGATCGCGGAACAAATTTCCGTTTTAAGAATCCCATTTGATTGGGAAATAATTAGGACGATATTAACATGAGGTTTAGGTTGTCCCTTCAAAATACAACTATAAGATGGTAAATCTATATTGTAGAGTTTAGAATGGAATTTTCACTTCAATTTTTCATGCTAGATAGTGGTTGGGGACCAAATAATAATTGTTTCTTCCTATTTTCCTTCATCCTAGATGCTGGGGGCAAAATCATTTTCACCGGCATCAATTTGGGCTGACGATATACATACATAATTGTCTACGTCACATTTCAAGTATGTTAGTCTATAAACTATAATAGAAGTAAGTAATAAATTTCTATTTGTAGGTCTAAATATTGATTGGCTCAAAGCACTTGGAATCAATTTCAAACCTTCTTGGTAAAGCAGAGATTTAAAGAACTTTGTAGCTCATTGATAAAGAAGCAACTAAGATACAAGTAATTTCAATGTATGATGATATTTGGGGAGTCATGATTACAATAACCAGTATTGTTTTTGGAAGGGATAAAGAAAGGATTAGATTGGATTGCATGAGATTTTGTCCAATTTCATGTTTGTTGTATGTTTTAGATGAGGTTAATTAACTTCGGGCCACCATTTTATCCAATATCCATGGGATAAGTAATCCCATAAAGAATGGTGAGATAACATATTTCATGACATGAGGCACATAAAAAATAATTTTTTATTTGTTTTATGTCTTTGTTGATATATATCTCTAGCAGATTCAAATTATTTGGAGAAAACTAAGGGCGACCAACTCTTGTGGATTTATTTGAGATCCAAACTTCTGGTGTCACACTTCACAAAATAGAGTCGGTATTTGGGTCCTTCAAGCAAACTATAGTCGGTGGAAAGTGGAAATGTACATCCCCAAAAATCATAAAATTAGAACTTTAAAAAAAAAAAACTATATTTACAAACAAATTGTATGGCTATATTTTTTCCTTGGGGTCCCTTTTGGAATCATCATTTAATGGATCTTGACCGAACTTTAGATGAGCATGATTTCATGGGGTCTAGTGGGATATCTATGTTAATGAATCAAATATTTTTTGGACCACATATTTGATGAATCAAACCCTCATGGGTACACCACGTTTTATATATATATATATATATATATGTTAAGCAAGATTAGGAAGATAATAATTTTTAGGCAATAAACACTTGTTTTAAGCTAGATATTTGACCATGAAAAACAGCAGTAACGGCTCTAAAGGTTGAATGGGGTCGAAGTTGGATATGAGCAAAGCCTACGATCGGGTTGAATGGCGGTTTATTTATGCTATGATGGAGCGGCTCGGGTTGGAGATACATTGCGACGACTAATTATGCAATGCATCTCTACTCAAAGTGTTCTCTTTTGCGATCAATGGAAATCTTAAGGGGGCGAGTAGTGCCACAAAGAGGGCTACGTCAAGGCTGTCCTCTCTTCCCCTATTAGTTTCTGCTTTGTGCGTAGTGTCTCTCCTCTTTTTTGACAAAGGCGAAGAACGATGATGCAATAATGGGGTTCTTGTGCAACCGTAGTGCCCCGAGGCAAGAAATTTTTTCTAGGCTCGGAATTGGTAATGCTTTAACGCATGAGACGTACATTGGTCTCCCATCACTCATTGGCCGCAATCGAAGACTGGCTTTCAGGGCGCTCAAGGACAGGTTTTGGTCGAGACTACAACAGTGGAAGGGCAAACTCTTTTCTCAAGCAGGGCGTGAGGTCCTTGTGAAAGTAGTTGCCCTCGCTCTCCCTACGTACACCATGAGTATGTTCCGAGTTCGAGTCGTTAATGGCGAGATTTTGGTAGGTTGGTAACACGAGTAAGAGAGGTTTCCATTGGAAGTCATGGCATAAGCTCTGTTACCCAAAGTCGAAAGGAGGTTCGGGGTGTAAGGATTTATCAAGATTTAATCAAGCCCTTGTGGCTAGTATTAGTAATCACTAACTCCAATTCTCTTATGGCCAGGGCTTCACAGGAGAAGTACTATACGAATGGTACCTTTCTGAAGCCACAATTCGGCTCGCGGCCCTTTTTTTTTTTTTTTTTTTATGGCGTATTCTTCTATAGGGTAGAGAGTTAATACAACATGGTGTTTGGTGGCATATAGGAAATGGCAGCAATGTTCATGTATTTAAAGATCTATGGCTACCAAGGCTTTTAACCTTTAAAACTATAACCCCGATCACTTGAAGCATATAACCTTTTAAAACTATAACAACAACAACAACTCTGGCTGGTAGATATTCCCATTGTTATGAGCGTCCTCCTTAGTAGAAACAACTGTGAAGATATAAGACATTTTAGAACCTGGACCACTCTCTATGTTTCTGTTATATATATTCTAAGCTTTAATTAAAACTATATTTGTTTGTCGATATTTAAGCATAAAACATGGAAGAAAAAGGAGATAAATATATGCTAACTAATACATATAGAAGTCAAATAAACACACATTATCCTCTTATATTTATAAATTAATCCAAATGCATAAATCATAATTATATAATGTATTGTATTTCTTTGCCTCAATTGTTGTTGACGTTTTTGGTTTTTCTTTTTGTATTTTTGTTCTGAACGATATATATATATATATATATAGCAATATTTTTGTTATGAAGATAAACTATAAGCTATTTATGAGGAAATTAGTCGGTGGATAAGGTTGTGGTGTGAGAGCAATAATAATTAAGTGAGAGAATGAGAGTCCCTTAAGTTAAGCAAGCGGCGAATACAAACACAACTTTTACTTTCATACGTTTCTACTTTGTGACTTCCTAAGTACTAAGTGCCACTAACAAGGACCAAAAGTCCCATAATTCCATTGGATCTAAAGCAAGATTTGTTTGGTTTCTAAGTATCATAAACAAGAGCATTGACCGTGAAATTCAATCAATCCAAATCAATACTTTATCCTTTTTATTTTTATCTCCATTTTAGTCTTTATTGGTGGGGCTGTGTTGAGAAAATTTTAACAATGCAAACTGTTTGAAAATGGGATTTTATTGCGCCAAAAGCCTTAATTTAATGCTCGCGGGTTCGAATGGCAAATTACTTGTACCATAAAATAACTCACAAAATTCTATAACTAGCACTCTCTCTCTCTGACTAAATTTTTAGAGCACAGTCAAAATATTGTTACAAAATTTAGAAGACAGTGGGGTTAGGTAGCATGATTAAATGATAATCAGATACAACTACTGATTACATCAGTTATTAACAGTAATGACCCCACTGATATTAGTTGCTTAACCTTAATCCATGGTAAATAATTGTCAATAATCACCCATCCGCATGACCACTTAAATTTGATTGTTGGATTCAAATTTAAAATGGCGCTAATTAAATCTGAGTAATCTATGGTAATCAACAAGATTTAGTATGAAAACAAGCTTATTAAAATATAATAAAATCCTCGCAAGTATGCTTACATGTGCACTACATAGGCACTCGGCTGCGCACTTCACACGTTGCTACGTAGTGAGAAACAACGTAGCTTATTTTCTTAAAATATAAAAAACGTAGGTTATTTTCTTAAAATATTATTCAGAATTATTTAATCAATTATCTCTAATTTTTTAGCACTTATTCCTTTATAAATCCTTCAACTCTCACTTATATTTTTACGTGAGATTTGAGTTCACTCTAATTTCCTTTCACCTTTCACAATCTGCATAACATATTGTCCTAGAGCAAGTTTTGTTTATTAGAGAGATTCCCCAGTAGAAGTTACTAAATAGCAGTAACGATAAAAAGAGAAGATAGAGAGAATATTCAACATTTTCCTACATATCAGTGTATCACGTCTTTGAATTTCATTAATCCTCGTTTCAACAGTTTGGAAACTCAAAAAATGACGTCACATTTTGTGTTTGTATTTGCTAATTAAAGAAAACCCTAAAGCTGTTTTAAGTCATTTAGTATTGTTACAAAATTAATCGCAAAAAATGTAAAATATAAACACGAAATCAAGAACACATGGATTTAAATTAAAAATTCAAGTTGAAAATGAGAGAAAAATTTATTGTACTAACAAAATTGGTAAAAATTATAAGAATCTGCGAACTCGACAAATATAATGAAAATCATTATTTAAAAGGTCAATAATGGACATCGGGATCGGCTCAACCCTCTTAGGCTACCACAATTGATTCTCAATTTTTTTTTTTTCAATTTTTCATAAGTTGCACCGTGGATCTTTGTGCTGGATCAAAATGGAATTCAACTCATAAACTCTAACAACTGATATGTACTCTTAAAGATCACCAATACATATATATCTCTGGATTTTTCTTATATTAATAAAAATAAAAATAAAAGCAAATTTTATACTGCTATTTCATTGAATTGTAAAAACTCTTTTTTATTTTATTTTTTTGTCTATTTAGTATTTGACCATTTTTTGGTTTATATTTTAAGAATTTAATCATAGTTTCATGAAATTAAGAACTTAGTCATTTTCATATTTGAGACATGTGTATCATTTTTTGACACACGTGTATCATATTTTTGATACATAAGTATAAAAAATAATACACGTGTATAAAAAATATGATACATTTGTATCAAATATGAAAATAGCTAATTGCTTAATTTCATGAAACTATGGCTAATTTCTAAAAAATTAGCTAAAAATTTGGCTAAATCCTTAAAAATCTATCTTTTTTTTTTTTTTTTACTTTGTTGAATGTGAATAAAATAATTTAGCCTTATGTAGGGATTTATTGCGTGCACACCTTGTCTATCATTTGATAGTTGGTTGGTTTTGGATTGAGCTCCAATGCGTGACTTCAATAATTGGCAAAAAAGAAATAGTAAAAATTGGGGAAGCTTATTCAATAATGTACGCACTTAATAATTATGAATTGTCAATTTTTCTTAAATCACATAATTAAAAAGGTAAATATAACAGGTCAAAATTGTATCATATCATAGTGATTACATCACTTAAATTTTTTTACAACAATTAGCCTCCATTATATATATTGAAAATGTAGGAAGGAAATGAAGGCAATTTTTTGTGACATTGCATGTAGTACATATCTTTAAAACTTTGATTATGACATGTTCGATCGGAATGTGCATAACAGATAGTATCATTATAATGCTTTGGTTGAGTTTTATACAAATATGAAAATTCATATTGGATCAATTTGACTGATCAAAATGTGCATTACTGATAGTTTTTGTTGGGTTATTTATTTTATTTTATGTTTGATGCACATTGGGAATATATATAATTTTTTTCTTAAACGATTTAAAAGAATTTATTTTGAAGACTTGAAATATGGAACAACCAGAATCAAACTTAATTATAAGTATTTCACAAATACTCTTATAATTAACATGTATATAAGTATTATAATTAACAGATCTATTTATACAAAGACAATCAAGAACAAGAGATTAATTATACCAAAATCGTGATCTCGTCAGATTTTGTTTCGAAGGCACCCGTACAATTGAAACCGTCAAATTTGGGCTAGCAATATAATTAAATTAAACTTATCGAAATAAGATCCTTTGATACCACAATCTTTCTCATCGAATCTTGGAACCGAAAAAAGGATTAGTATGCGGGCACCTAGTAAGAACTCTGATCACACTCTAATAATTACTAAACTCAACAAGCAGCTTGAAGAGCAAAGGAAGCACAAAATTATTTTTCTCAACTCTGTGGGCGAATTTCCTTAAGCAAAGTGGAGGTTGAGAATTTTCTCTTTGGGCTGGTCTGTGTGATATTAGAAGGATAATGAGAGGGAAAATGCTAATTACCTTTAATTGTGAAATCACATCCCATAATCATCCATTGTCAACCTTTGACATATTCCATCATCAATCATCATAGTTAGTTATAAGAATAAATCAATATTCAAAATGCCAAAAACACTTTAATTGTGATTCTTTCTTGGATAAATGTCGAAGATGGCATTATACCTAACATTACTTTTGTTTGTTAGATGAATTTTGAAAATAATGAGAATTCTTTACCAGTTGAGAAAAACTTGAGGGGTGTCGGAATCTTTCAAGGCACCTATGCACATTTAATAGGCAACTTAATATATATTTATTAAAGAGAAATACTAAGTGATCATAATTTTAGTCGTCGATAATCGATAATGAATCATACATCATTTTAGTTTTTTGTAAGCCAAAACATCAAATTGTGTAGCATTCATTTTTATAAAAATTACTCTAAATGCATAAATTATCTAGTTTTGTGGTAATTTTGACATGATCTAATAGCTAACTAAAACATACGTTTCTACATACAAGTCTGCCTATTTACTATTTAGTGTGCGCTAATGTGGAGTTCTCAAGACGAATAGGGACAAAGTCCGAAAGATAAGTCTAAGTATTTAAAAGAAGTCAAGTCAATGACGTTTTAAGAAATCCAATGAGGTGAAGAACAATTTTCTACTTAGTTCAGCAAAAATAATAATAATAATAATAATTTTCTACTTAAACAATTAATGCATTAAAAAAAGAATTGTAGGCTTGTAGCGTGTTATTTTTATTTTCACTAATTCAAACACGTGCGAGGCGCGTGTGGATTTTTCTTTATAAAACTTATCTAAAAACGTATGAGTGTGAAGTCAATAAAATTTAAAATATCTCTTAAAAATATACCTAGAAAAATAAATATTAAAAAGCAAAATAAAATACAAATCAGGATATTTTTTTAATTGTTGACAATTATTAAACTTATTTTTATCTATACTACAAATTTTAAAAAATAAAATGAAAAAAACATATAGCATAATTGATGCTATATAGTATATAATGAGAAAAAAAAGATAACAAGAAGACAGGAGGGACAAATATGATTCCAGGACTTGAGAGGTTAAAGAAAGAGAATTTTTCAAATGAAGAAAGAGATAGCGTAAAGAGAAAGAGAGAGAACAAGTACATTAAAAAAAAAACCATTAATGTTCTTTCTTAAATTATATAAATTTATTTTTATTAAAAATGGTCTGTTTATCATTTGATTATTTATTGGTGTATTTTAAAAAAATGACTAACGTTTTCAAAAATTAAGTTATTAGCTATTAATGCATATGAGAACTAAAGACATAAAGGTAAATGCACATCATCACGTAATTAAGAAAATGACTAATTTCTTAATCAATCAAAAAGTTGACTATTTTTTTAAAACATCACTTAAGAAATGACTATATACTCAATTATCTCTATTAAAAATACAATATTTAAAAAAAAAATTGAAGAAAGAAAAAACTATAATACAATGAGTTAGAGCGAGAGAAGAAAATGACAACTAACAGTGGCAACAAGAAATTTTTACTAATATCTGCAAGGTAAAAAACCAAAGACTATTAAAACAAACAGAGTGATAAAAGCGACAAATTGAAAAGTAAATTTTCTTTTTAACGATGGTATAAAGAAATAGAGCAATGCTACACATACCAATATTTTTACCAACTTTTTTAATACAAACGCATGTGTCAGATTATCATTGGTGAGTGCTTATTACCTTGGTAAGATGATTTGATATTTAGCCAATCAAAACATTACACATCAATTGTCACATAGGTTGGTATTA
Source organism: Boehmeria nivea var. tenacissima (assembly GCA_018132145.1). NCBI lineage: Eukaryota > Viridiplantae > Streptophyta > Magnoliopsida > Rosales > Urticaceae > Boehmeria > Boehmeria nivea. The sequence continues at coordinate 11,196,082 of CM030882.1, forward strand.
AAAAGTTGGTAAAAGAATTGGTATGTCTAGCATATTCCAAAGAAATATTATAAAAATTTCTATTATCTTTGAAATTAAGAATAACAACTCCCACTTATGTATGTGAAGGAAATCATAAAAAAATAACAATTTTACTTAGGTGATTTAAATATGTGGCCAATATTTTTATTTATTAAGAAAAAAGCTTTAAAGTAGTTATGGATGATGAATTTATCATTGCATCTTCTACTTGAACCATGACTATTTTCTTAATTATTTAACTAATTCGCCTTATGTATATTAAGCATGTAATAGTTTTATTTAATGAATAAAGTAGGTATAATAAGGCAACGTAAGATATATATTTGATATATGTCAAATTTCACTTAAGATCACCTTGTATAAGAAAACTGACGACCTTAACCCCCTCAATTGCTCTCGCGGGATGAAGTTTGCATATGTGTTTGGGTTAAGTATGCAAACCATTATCTTGTGCATTTGTGACCCTCTGCGAGGCCACATAGGCATAGCCACCGAAGTAGTTAGTCATGAGTGACTTCGGGGAATCGCATTTGCCCAAGTGCTCCCTCTTTTGTCACCGGCACCCACAACTCAGAATGAGATGTCGATTGTCACATAATGAATCACTCAATATTTAAGAGAATTAGAAGTTTTTTTTAGCTATAAATACCTCACTCGTTTACGAGGATAAATTAAGTGTAGATTATAAAGAAAGAAACTTGTAGTTTGATCCGAATTTAATGAGAAAAACAACTTATGTAACCACTTTAAGACATCTTTTTTTATTGAGAACTTCTGTGGTGGGTTTTTATTTTTTTATTTTTTTGTGATAAAAAAATGATGCTAAATTATCATATTTATTTTTTTAAGATGTAAAATTTATTATAAATCTAACATTTCAAAATGGTTTTTTCCTACTGTTGGTGTATAATTTGAACCAACGCCGTGATCCGTATCTCTAGTGTGTGATACGGCAATGAATATTGTGGATTTGTAGAAAATAACCACTCAAGAAAGTTTTTAAGTGAATAATCACACGAAGAAGTTTAAAGTGGTTCGGCCCTCATCGAGAGTAATAGCCTACGTCCACTGTGTTTTTGATATATTTGTCATTGAAAGTCTATCTCCTTTCCAACTGCCATTACTCCTACTCTTATAAGCGAAGAAGAGAACTACAGTTGAGAAAAGACAAAATGTCAAATCCCCTAAGTCACGGGTTTAATTCACCTAATAAAGCTGCCCACCTGCCGAGAGCAGTTAACCTGACTGCGGCAGGATAAGTCTGTTGCTACAGTGAATTCCCTGCCCGAGGGAGATTAATTGAGATCTGTGATCCCTCGGTCCAACGTTCTATGACCGAGGGTCGATGACTCCGAGGGCCGAGTCTCCGTCGAATGGTCCTTTCTTCGTGGCAAACTCCTCCGGGGGTATACCGCCTTTGAGGACTTTGTCGTTAAATGTTGGTCCTTCACCAGGAAGGCTTTCTGGAAGAATGGAAATTCTTTTCTTGTATTGTTTTTCCTCCGGGGGCGTAAGATCGGGGATCATCTTCGATAATCACCTTCTGTCCTTTCTCTGAAGAGCGCTCCCACGGAGGGGTGACTTTCGCTTGGTTCGGTGGAGTCGGGGTTTCTGGATTTCTTGAAAATGAATTGGATACCGCCCTTGGACTCACTGTGTGACGAGAAATCACTGACAACATCTGCCCCCCAATCCCAGCGGCGCGATTCGTGTTGCTTGGGATTCTTCTTGATCGAATTCAATTTGCTGGGAATGCATCTCCTGCCGCGAAGGAAGCCTCGTGGAAGCAACTTCAGCTGCACCGAATCTTCGTGGCCTAGTATGAAAGTAATCCCGTTGACGGAGAAACGAGGTCTAATTCCTCCGGAACCAGACGTTCCTCTAATCCTTGATTCCTCTGATAGGGAAACGATGCTTGATCCCTACGGGAACAATTGTCCTTCTGGCCCTGAATCTTGTTGACTCCGGTAACATCTCGATCCTCGCTCCGCCGGGGAAGCTCGTCCGTGCTTCTTTTAATGGTGGAACACCGTGGTTACCTCCTTGAATGCACTGTTTAGTCGCAGGTTGTTCCTTCTCCGAAGGATTATCCCGAACCAGGCTTCTTCGGGGGCGTACCCAGTTAGATCTTGTATTCATCGAGATTTGCTAGTACCCCATTGCTTGCAGCGGTTCCCGGTGCTTTTGAATGGGGCAGGACCTTTTGTCTTAACACACCGGCGGTTTAGACCCTCTTTCGAGAGATTCTAGTCCCTTCCGCCTCGGAGTTCCTCCTTTGAGCGCGCCTAGATCTTCTTCCTTCTACGAAGGGTAGAATGGTTCTAGGAGACATTTGGCCCAACTTCCCAAGTTAATCTTTGAAGAAGTTCTCATCGAGAGAGAGACCTGACAAGATTCATCTTTCGGCGGTGGGAAGCCTCAGCGAGTAAAATCTACGCGAACCTTTCGGAATTCTCACGTTCTAGTTTTGCTCGCCTTCGGGGTAATTATAGAGCGCATCTATTTCTTTCTAGCGCCCCGGGGGTCCCCAAGTGATCTGAAGACTCCGCGGTCAAGAAGAGCCGTTGAGTGATGCTTATAGGATTCATCCGCTTCGCGGTTCCATCCTTTACACATCGAGTTTGCGGTCTTGGCCGGCTAACTGGCTACGCGGCAAGATTCCTCCGGAACCTTACCCCGCGGACAACTTCTGATCGCGGGCGACTCAGTTGCCGTCAGATGTACTTTGGTGGTCAATCGAGCCGTCTCTTCGTTTTGGCACGCCTGGAATCATGCCCGGAGCGCCTGAGGGTGCTCCGAGTTAACAAGAGAGTATTGGCCGTAAGGTTCTGGGCGATGAGCGAAAACGACAGCGTTTGGTGAGCGAGCAAGAGGGAACTGTCGTTGTGGCGACCGTTTTTCTCGCCAATCTTCTGTTCAGGCGAGATTCGCGGGTCTGGCGGTCTGCCCTGGTAGCAGAAGCACCTTCTCACTCGACTCCGATAGCCCCTTTGGAGGCTAGTGCTATGTCTGTTTCCCGCCGGCTTGCTTTGAGCCATGCACGATGCGTACGAGGACATCCCGTGCCTGGCCGGAAGGTGCGGCTTCCTCTCCTTGAGAATCTGAGATGCCCTGACTACATCGGATGTGGTCAGAGACCTCTGGGTTGTCTTCCCCCAAAACCCTCTCTCCTGCGCCATTGGTCTACGACCAAAAGACACACTTCGGGGTGTATTATCAACGGGGGCAAGGAAGAAGTGGGAGAGGCGAGGCTTAACTTTCGCAGTTCTCCGGACTGCAGCCGTTCGTGAAACTGGGTCACCGACTGGCGTCGTGATCACTCGGGGCGGCGTTCTGTCTGTGACGGAGCATGCCTCAGTGATTCTCGGAGGTAAAGACCCAGCTTGCCTTATGCGGAAAGAGTAGAACTCCTTTGTTGGTCGTGATCTTCCGGTTTGGGCCATTAATGGATGTGCCTCTGTACTTCGGGGCTTCCGGAAGGTCCGCCGCCAGTTCTCCGGGAGGTTTACTGTTAGATCTCCACTTGTGATGGCGGCCGGCTTGAGCGTGTCCCCCGCCGGGTGGTTGGCTTCGGGTCTCTTTCGGAGATGCCCTCGGCAACCACCCCAGCGGCGGTCCGCTCCCCTTTGCCCGGATCCACGCCTGGAGCTCGTCCATTCATCCCCTGCCGGTGATGAACTGCGGATGTTGGTGATGATGAGCCGAAGATCTTCACCATGCTGTTTCATCCAGGACCTGGGGTTTTGGACGCTCTTTCTTTTACGCTAACTATCACCCAACTTGGGATGTATGGGGTTTCTTTCCCGTTTGTCTGATCGCCGGCGCCATGATCTCCGATCATAGGTGACGATAAGACTCCCGGAAAAAAGCTTGAAAGAAAACTGGAATGGAAGGGCTTGCCCGGACGTTTAGTTCAAGTCGTTCAGGTGCGGCCCTCCTTCTAGCGCCAAGCTGTTGGTGTATAATTTGAACCAACGCCGTGATCCGTATCTCTAGTGTGTGATACGGCAATGAATATTGTGGATTTGTAGAAAATAACCACTCAAGAAAGTTTTTAAGTGAATAATCACACGAAGAAGTTTAAAGTGGTTCGGCCCTCATCGAGAGTAATAGCCTACGTCCACTGTGTTTTTGATATATTTGTCATTGAAAGTCTATCTCCTTTCCAACTGCCATTACTCCTACTCTTATAAGCGAAGAAGAGAACTACAGTTGAGAAAAGACAAAATGTCAAATCCCCTAAGTCACGGGTTTAATTCACCTAATAAAGCTGCCCACCTGCCGAGAGCAGTTAACCTGACTGCGGCAGGATAAGTCTGTTGCTACAGTGAATTCCCTGCCCGAGGGAGATTAATTGAGATCTGTGATCCCTCGGTCCAACGTTCTATGACCGAGGGTCGATGACTCCGAGGGCCGAGTCTCCGTCGAATGGTCCTTTCTTCGTGGCAAACTCCTCCGGGGGTATACCGCCTTTGAGGACTTTGTCGTTAAATGTTGGTCCTTCACCAGGAAGGCTTTCTGGAAGAATGGAAATTCTTTTCTTGTATTGTTTTTCCTCCGGGGGCGTAAGATCGGGGATCATCTTCGATAATCACCTTCTGTCCTTTCTCTGAAGAGCGCTCCCACGGAGGGGTGACTTTCGCTTGGTTCGGTGGAGTCGGGGTTTCTGGATTTCTTGAAAATGAATTGGATACCGCCCTTGGACTCACTGTGTGACGAGAAATCACTGACAACACCTACTACAAAAGAACCCATTAAAGAATTCCCCAATTACTTACCTGCGAGCTTCCCGAAGGCTTGACGACCTTGTTATCGCAACTAACACATTAACCTATGACAAAACAAATGTCATAAAAAAGAGGGTCGGTTAGGTAAATAGCCATTTTGGACTGTTTCTTTTTAAAAAATAGCCACAGTTTTAAAAAATTTAAAAACTAGTCATAAAACTGTAAAAAATTTCTGACAATCACAAAAATACACGTAAAAAAACTGTAAGAAATTTCTGACACTAAGCAAAAATTTTGTCAAAAATTTCTTATATGACTAGTTTTTAAATTTTTTGAAACTGAGACTGATGTCAGTGATTTTTCGTCAGTCAATAAGTCCAGGGGCGGTCTCCTAGTCAGTCAGAGAAGTCCAGAACCCCCGACTCCACAGAACCAAGCGAAAGTCACCACATCATGAGAACTCCCTTCAGGATTAGGACGGGCGAGGATTATCGAAGATGACCCCCGATCCTACACCCCCGGAGGTAGAACACCACTAAAAGAAGGAACTTTCGGAAAGCCCTTCGACGACGGGCCGACGTATAAAGACTAAGGATCCCCGAAGGTGATCCACCCCCGAAGGTGATCCACCCCCGAAGGAGGTTGACACGAATGAGGGATCGGTCGACGTAGACTCGGCCCTCGGAGTCATCGACCCTCGGTCATAGAGCGTTTGATCGCGGGGTCACAGATCTCAATTATTCTCCTCCGAGCAGGGAATTCACTGTAGCGACAGCTTTATCCTGTCGAATTCAGAAGAACTGCTCCCGGCAGGTGTGCAGCTTTATTAGGTGAACCAAACCCGTGACTCAAGGGAGTTGACGTTTTGTCTTGTTATCACTGTAAGCTCCCTTCTTCGCCTATAAGAGAAGGGGGAGCAAATGGTGAAAAGAAAGGAGAAGAAACGACTCTGTAAAAGAAAACAATATAAATAATGAAATATCATAAAAAGTGGACGTAGGCTGTTACTCTTAAGGAGGGCCGAACCACTCTAAAAATTCCCCGAGTATTTAATTTCCGCTCAAAAAACTTATTCTTTTTCATTGCCGCATCACACACTAGAGGTGCGGATCTCGTCGTTGGTTCAAATTTTACACCAACAGAGACTATTTTTTAAAATCATTTTATAAACGGTGATTATTTTCTTAAAATTCCCTAAAAAAGATATGATTTTAATTGGTATATTTACTTCTTCACAATTTGTTATTTCTTAAGAGTAATTTTAACTTCTTTTTTTTTTTCAATTGGTAGATTCTTAAGCATAGGACGTTTGCCAATAAAAAACGATTCGGAAGCATTAATTTTATTTTTTCAATAAATCTCATAACTTTAAAAAAAGAAATTTGACTATTTAGAGTTGTTCTCGACCAATAAACGTTCCCATTTGAAAATTTTCCTTTTTATAAATTGTTTTAATTATTTTAAAACTTGTTACAAAATCCACTTTTCATCTCCTGCAGGCAGCATAGTAAACAAAAGCTTTTGCAAATACAACAACTACCAAACTGGCTTTAATAATTAAGATTCACAGTATTAAAAAAAATTAAAAATAAAAAAAGGGAGAGAAAAGGGTAAATAAATAGGAAGAGAGGGGAAGGAAAATAGCAGGAGAAGAGAGAATAGGCAGACCAAAGTGGGTCAGAAGCACACGTTGTGGCGCAGGCAATTCCATGTGCCCACATGGCCTCTTCACTCAGTCCTGATTGATTGAATTTGATCAGATCATAAACACAAAGTGAAGAAGAAGAGAGAACACAACACACAAATACACCGTTATTACCCAACTTTTGCTTTTTCACTCGGTACTCATATACGATCACAAAACACAAACATGAATCTCTTCTTGTTCTTATTCTCCATCTAAGCCCCGAAGCCCAGGGAAAAAGTTTGAGCCTTTGGGGTTGAGAGAGAGACCCAGAAGAGCCAAAGTGGTCCGAGTCACCAAACTCGGAGAACAGCTTGTGTCTTTGAGGTTTGGAGAGAGACCCAGAAGAGCAAAAGTGGTCTGAGTCACCAAACTCGGGGAAAAGTTTGTATCTTTGAGGTTTAGAGAGAGACCCAAAAGAGCCAAAGTGGTCTGAGTCACCAAACTTGGGAAAAAGTTTTGAGTCTTTTAGGTTTGGAGAGAGAGACCCAGAAGAGCAAAAGTGGTGTGAGTTTGGGTGATCGAGAAGATGAAGGAGAACAATGATGGGTTCGTTAGAGCAGATCAGATTGATCTCAAGAGCTTGGACGAGCAGCTTGAGAGGCACTTGAACAGGGTTTGGACTATGGACAACAGCAAGACCAAGAAGACCAACGACGACGAAGATGGCCAACAAGAGCCACTACAAAACGACATCAAAAAAAGCAATAGCAACAACAGCCTCAACCTTGGATTTTCCAATCCCACACCCATTACCGTCCCCAAGTTCAATCAGAGGCATGATTGGGAGATTGACCCTGCCAAGCTTCTCATCAAGTCTGTCATTGCACGTGGCACTTTTGGGACCGTCCATCGGGGTGTCTATGATGGCCAAGATGTCGCCGGTTTGTTATTTCATTTCACCATCTTTGTATTGATTTAGTTTTTTTTTTTTTCCCTTAATTGTTTTGAATTCAGACAGAACCCAAATGAAAAAAAAAAAAAAAAAGTCCCAGTTTTGATCTGTTTCAGCTGTGAAAGGTCTGATCTTGATCATTTTGGATCAATACCCAATTTGCCTATTATATCCCCTTTGTGATTATGATATGATTATTGTTGTCCACTTTTGTGGATTTTTGCTACAAATGTGGCTGATTTTTGGATGCTGTGACTTGCAAGTTAGTTCAATATTGGATTAGGTGGACCATTGAGATCTCATCCTCAAATGATGTCACCACTTACCATTACATGATATTTTTATTTTTCCTCTTTATGGGAAGGTGAAATTTTGGGATTTGTATTTGCTGAGCTTGGTTGGTTTTTGGAGGGTTTTTAGAGATAGACCATTGTGGATTGTAACTCTTATGGACTCCGTGACTCTTATAGCACGGATTCCGGATGAAGTTGTTGTTGACACATTAACTTTGTTGATGATGAAAAATGCTGTTTTTTGTATTTCTCAACTTTCATGTGATCCCATCAAATTGCTGAAATATTTGCATAAAAAAATTCCAATATATATGTCATGATAGCTTAAAGTTACTATTTTAATTTGTTGCTTCTTTATCACCATCGTCATCATCACCACCATTCACCATCTCAAATCCAACGAAGTCTGACCTTTTGCCTTTTTTCTATATTATCTGTCTTATTAATTTAGAGTTTCATAAGTGGTTGCGTTTTTTTTTTTTTTTTTTTAATTTTATTTTTGAACAATTTACTGAGTGTGCCTTTGGGGTTGTCTTGTGATTTCAGTAAAATTGCTTGACTGGGGTGAAGAGGGCCACAGAACAGACGCTGAGATTGCTTCACTAAGAGCAGCCTTTACACAAGAAGTTGCTGTCTGGCATAAGCTTGATCATCCAAATGTTACCAAGGTCACTTTTGTCTATCTATGCAAACTTCACTCTTTCAATTATTCACGTGCACTTAATAAATTTGGAACGCTAAGTACTTTTTTTCCTTTTGTGTGTGTGTGTGTGTGTGTGTGTATATATATGTATTTGTATCGAACGAAAGTATTGCAAATCTAACATCATACTGAGAACTATCAAAAAAGAGTTTAATGCCAAAGATAAACTCAAATCCTAATGCTGTCTCATTTGGAAAGTAGCTAGTTTTTCAGTCACTATTTGTTTTGTGTCAACAGATGACATTACTTGTTGAAACTTATTCCGAGTTCAATCCGTTGTTGGTGTATAAGTTGTAACGTGGTAGGCAAGAACGTGCTGCAGTATAGTTATACAGGACCGTTAAGATTATGTGCTGATCGTTGGACTGCTTCCAATTTATAGTTTAGCCTTTGTGAACCCTTCTTTCACATTATTGACTTTTCGGTTATGAAAGAACGGCACGACAATTTGTGGATTAATAGTAGTAGAGCATTTGGTGTTTCATAAATTACAAACTACAATGCTGCTTTTATATAGTAGTACTTGCTCGATTGGAGCTGATAACGGTTCAAACTTGATGTCCCTTCATATATTTCAGACTGTTTGTTTCCTTGTGTTCTTGTTTTTTTCCCAATTCACTTTACACGTAAGATGGTAAATTTTGTTCTTAGTGACTGTTGTATCCCTTTTGTTAGTGTGATATAGAGCTTAGAATCTTGATTCGCAACTGTTATTGAAACCAGGAAATGGAGCTCCTTTCTTTTGAACCATTCTTTTTTATCAAAATATTCCTGGTAATTCTTGTTTCTGGGTAGATTCTCAACATACTGTTCTATTGTCCTCCAGTTCATTGGAGCAACAATGGGTTCGTCAGAACTACGAATACAGACTGAGAACGGTCCAATTGGCATGCCCACCAGTGTCTGCTGCGTCGTTGTGGAATACCTTCCCGGGGGCGCTCTGAAGTCTTACCTCATAAAAAACAGGCGAAGAAAGCTAGCGTTTAAGGTCGTTGTCCAGCTGGCTCTGGATCTAGCTAGAGGGTATTATAACTCATTTCTTTCACCTTTTTTGCATATCTTATGTTTTAGTTTTGTGGTTTTGCAGCAGTAATATGACATTTGGATTGTAATGTTGTCCTGCAATATACTCGATGATGATTAAATTTGTTTTTGCAGATTGAGTTACCTTCACTCACAGAAGATTGTGCACAGAGATGTGAAGACAGAGAACATGCTCTTGGACAAAACACGCACGGTAAAAATAGCCGATTTTGGGGTCGCTCGTGTTGAGGCTTCGAATCCTAATGACATGACTGGAGAGACTGGGACACTTGGTTACATGGCTCCTGAGGTATTTCACCTATAGCTTATTATTGCTTTGCCTTAAATCTCTTAAAAGAGAAATTCCCTTAATTGAAACTCTGCTAATACTACTATAAATCTTTTCCTTGATAAAGTGGATCATTCTCGTAGTTTCTAAAAAGGGAAATCATATATTGGGACGGACCCATACCTAGGGCAGCAACCGAGGGCGGTGTTATTTTGACCTTATAATATTCTGTGTTCATTTCTGCAAGAAGTATGATACTTTTCAAGCAGTCATGTTGCATCTCTCAACATTTGTACCACAAACAATGCTTTAACAGCTAATTCAAAACCTAGGGCGGTCAGTAATGGGTCGTTTTGGCTTCGATGTTTGTCAAAAGTTTGTAAGAATTGAACTGATGATTCTAATGATTTAACGTGATGGGACAGCAATAAACAAACAATTGAAAACGTTGCAGGTTCTGAACGGCAATCCGTACAACAGGAAGTGCGACGTTTACAGTTTCGGCATCTGTTTATGGGAGATATATTGCTGCGACATGCCATATCCCGACCTTAGTTTCTCCGAAGTTACTTCAGCTGTGGTTCGCCAGGTGAGCCCATCTTTTCCCTTCCCGACCACTCCGCTCGATTGTTTCAAAAATATCAACTTAACTATTAAATCACCTTGAATTCACAGAATCTGAGACCAGAAATACCGAGATGCTGCCCGAGCTCCCTAGCAAACGTGATGAAGCGTTGCTGGGACGCCAACCCTGACAAGCGGCCCGAGATGGACGAGGTCGTTTCTCTGATAGAGGCGATCGACACATCAAAAGGCGGAGGTATGATCCCCGGTGACCAGCCTCAGGGTTGTCTTTGCTTCCGAAAGTATCGAGGGCCTTGAGGATTTGTTCTACTTGATCGGACAAACAAGTTATGGTGTATGAATATGTGACGATTATTCTTAGGATCGCCGTGGTCCAATCTGTATTTATGATGATGACAGGGATTAGAACTCGGGATATCAAAAAACAAAACAAAAAAAAGAAAGGGAAAAGGACATAGGGATGAAGATTGCTGCTAAGTATACATGCCGAAAGGAAAAAAAAAAAATCTCGTATTTTCGGAAAATGTAAAGCTTTTGTTAGTATTATTATTTTTATTTTTATTTTTTTGTTTCCTTTGTTTATGAACTACCTCTATTGTAAGATCTCCCATCAATATACTGTAATATGATACTGTTATTATAAAGTTTGTTACTTGTTGTGCACGTCTTATTAGGAGTTCTTTTGCCTTGTTCGTAGATTGAAAGGTTAAATTAAAGAAATTTTAGTGCTAATGAGAAGAATTACACTGCTCAACTAAAGAGGTTAAATTAAACAAGTCACACGAGTGTGATTGAGCTGAAATAGCCATTGGACTAAACTTGTACATTACATGGTTCATTATGATAATCAATATTGGACTGCGAGTGTCGTGCTGCACTATTTATGATGATTAAACGCTTTAAACTTAACTAATTGTGTTGCTGAAAATTTAAGTATAGATATGGCAGTATAAGTATATATGTCGTTATATTTATTTTTTGAAATTAAAAAAAAAATGTACTGGGATAGTGTACACTATCAAAACGTTTCTTTTATTGTTACTATTGTTGTCATTCTATATTGTTACGTGTAACCAAAATTTTGTTGTAAAATATGTAGTAATGGTAATCGTATGGATATAGGTGCAGATAAATATCAATATTTAAAATTTTATTTACCGTATCCAGTATTTGTAATCTATTATTAAATGTTACTCTTCTTTTTTTTTTTTTTTTTTTTCCTTTTAAACCATTGGCACTAAAATGATCGACGTTTTAAAAATCCTTATTTTTGCTATTTGAGCCCTATATTTTACACAATTTTCAATTAAGTCCAACTGTTACACGAGGCTAGATTTTTAAAGAATGTAGGACTAATTCAGAGGCTACGGTTAGGTCAATACTGCTAAAAACATGCTATTTTCCTTCTAGTCAACACTCCAAAAGCGGTCACTCATTTTTAACGGCAAACCAAGTCCGATTATAGATTCTAAGATTTTGCAACAAAAAATATATATTTAAAAAAAAGTAATAAAAAAAAATTCTCAAAACTGGAAATTAGAAAAGTAGAAAGACGCAAATGAAAATGAAGGGATCATTTTTACAATCCTTGCATAGTCAAACAACAACACAAAGAATATGCTTACATAATATTTCTTGCTCACCAAAATATTGAAATAATTAAAACAAATTAACTAAACATTGGATAATTGGACTTCAGCGCGAGGCTTCTCTTGATCATTATCGTCCCAATTAGTGGTCTTGTAGTATGTGGCATATAGGATCAGCTGAAATAATCCAGAAACAGCCCCTAAACCATTTGGAATCTGCCAAAATTAAACAAAATATCAAATTAGTTATCCCTTATTAGCTTTCACTTAATCTCATTTAACAACATTTCAAACAAAAAGCTAGTTATACTTTGTTTGGTGTCACTTTTATTTTCTGTTTTTCGAAAAGTTCAAAGAATGACGATGAATTTCTTAAAAAGAATATATCCGGTCTTTTATTTTATTTATCCTAAGGGAAAAATTGGTACTAGATAATCAAGAATTTGTTCACGATAGAGAAGAAGAGATAATATATTACCAAAATATAGGGATCAAATTTCAGGAGAGCATATATGACCCAAATAATTCCATTGCAAAAGTTAGCCAGTGAGAGAGCGAATGGCATGTACTTCACACTCTTTGTCTTGATCACCATGCGCTACAAAATAAATTAATTAATAAATAAATAAATACTCAATTAGTGTAGACTTTCCAAGAGGGAGAGAGTTTATAAATATGGAAATGGAAAATCAAATAAAATGTGCATTATTTACCATGACTGTTAATGGTGAAGCGTACATAATGACGGTGAAAATTATACACAACAATCCAACAACGAAAGATCTGTCCTTTGTGGTATGGAAGAATTGAAGTGTCACAAAAGCTATGACCACCAAAAACACAGCTTCAATCACAAGAGCTATGGTGATCTTTTTCTGATCAAATTAAACCACAAAAAGAAGAAGGAAAAAAAAAAAAAGAATTGTTAGCCATTTCAATTACAAGCTCATAAACAATAGTTAAGTTGCGCGATAATAAGGTAAAATTGAGTATTTACGCGCTTCGGCCAAGGAGCGAACGCGAAGAAGATTGCTGTAAAAATGAGTTCGATGAAGAATCCAGTGCCGTTGATCGTGATCACGAGAAGACTGTCCGGATGGACGAACGGGAGGCCGTAGAAGGACCACATTGCGCAATTGAGCATGGTTGCGACGTACGGATCCGGCTTAAATTCCTTCACTGCTTTGTCCTTCCATATTTTTGTAAAAGTTGGTCTGCGATTAATTAAAAAAAATCCCACATTACAAATCTAGTAATGAAAACATAAATCTGTTAATTTAATAAACTAGAATGTGTGAGAAAGATTACATAGGCGACAAAAACAGCCCGAGAGATATGACATTTCCTGCAAAAATAAAAGAACAAATTAATGCATAAAAATACTTTGTGAATGTAACATGCTATAGTTGGGATTTTTTCAACTTACCAATAATTCCGACAATAGTTCTCATTGCTCCTGCGTCCATCATTGTTACTTAGTATGATTCACAAAAACTAACTATCCAAAGAAAGATCAAAGAAAACTAACTATTCTTTAATCAAAGAGAATTTGGAGAGAACTTGAATTAAGAGGAAAAGATAATATGACTTAGAGTAATAGTAAAAGCGTAATTTATAGAAGAAAACAAAAGGTGAGTATGACTTGGAGTGGTAGTAAAAGCCTAAGTTATAGGATATGTACGATATGTTTTTTGTGGATAAATAATATTAGGCGATTAGATAATTAGGGATCTTTGACTTATAAAATTAAATGAAAAAAGTAGTTTAAAAAAAAGGTTATGCCAAGTCAATGTTAACTTTAGTAATTAACGATCTCATTAGAAGAAAAATAAAATAAAATAAAAAACTCCTCATCCACTATAACATATTCGGATATATTACCGTGTCTAAAAAAACAAAAATAAGTCCAAGTTGCCCATAAATGTAGGCGTTTTCATATCAACAAAGAATGAAATCCGCAAGCAAATATCCAAAACAAAGAGGAAGAAGATAAAGTGTGAGAAAGAAAAGAAAGCATTAAAATGTGTTTGGAAAAAATTCTTCAAGTAAATAATCATCTTCTCTCATCTTCAAATCAAAACCTATAAAAGCAGTTCTTTTTTATTTTGAAATTTTCTTTTTATTAGTACTCTCCTCGAGTAAAACTCTCGATCTGTTTATTATTATTTTTTAGAAGTTCGTTAAAATAGTTAGGCAAAATGTTTAGAAAATATTTTTTTCTTTCTTACTTTTATATAATATGTTTGAGGTTACAAAAATGATTTAAATATAATATGTTTGTGTTTGGAAAAATCATTCTAGTTATTTTTTACCATTTTAAATTATTTGAAAATAGTTTGGAAAATAATTTGGAAAATAATTTGATTTTGCAAATTTCGAGGTGGTATAAATGATTGAGATTTAAAAATATTGTATATGGATTTAGAAAGGTTGAAAAAATTAAAATGAAATGGAATAATTTAGAGGATTGAAAAAAATAAAAAAATAAAATAAAATGGAATGGAATAGTTAAAATGAGTGGAATAAACGGGGTAATCACCTAAAAAACGGTGATACAATATCATAATTGACTGACTGAGTCATTAGGTACAAGAAGCACTCGGCTTCGGATCTTCTTCCAACGAATCAACATTTATTTATTGTTCTTAAAATCTTGAAATTATGTTCATATCGTTGCGCACATAATGGGAACACGTCATGATGCTTTTTAATCATAGTTTTTATATATTTTCTCTCTTAAGATTACGTAACATATTTTTACTGTGGAAACAATAATAAAAATATTATTTGGGAATAGCAGAGCATGATACTCTTCCAAATTAAAGACCCTAAAACCTTTGATCAAGTTTATGTGATTAATGGTTTAAAACTAGCCTTAATGCTAAAGATACGTGTGATATTTTACAAATTATGCAAATTATAAATGATTAAAAGTTAAATTTTAGTGGTTCATTGAAGAGTCAATGAAAAAAAAAACCAAATATATCATTTGAGTTTTGGAGAAATTTCAACCTTCTTTCTTGAGTTTGTATAATCTAAAACCTCCTATCAATTTTTAGTTTTATTCTAAAAATATATAATGTGCTAACATTAGATTAAAGCAAATAAAGGAGATTTCATCCTCATTTGACTGTGTTGTTCGTGGGTTAGAGAGAGAAAATATAACTAACATTTTTCTTAATTATTAGAGGATGCTATAATTTTGAATCTTGAGATAATTGAGTAAATAGTCATTTTCTTAAGTATTTTAAGAGAATGGTCAACGTTTTAATTAATTAAAAAAATAATCATTTTCGTAAATGATGTGAATTTACCTCTATTTCCTTAGTTCTCTTTTGTATTAGTGGTTAATTACTTAATTTTTAGAAACTTTGGTCATTTTCTTAAAACATGGACCAAGAAATAGCCAAATACCAAATAGATCATTTAATCTTTATGCCCTTAATTTTCTTATAGATTATGATTAGTTTTTTAATTTTTAATATGTTGGTAATTTCCTTGAAATATAAACCAAAAAAAAAAGTCAAATACCAATAGACTTTTAGAAAACTTAGCATTTTTTTATTTAAACAGCATGTTTGCAACAAGTATGTGTCCATAAGATTCAAGTTAATAAAATTGCCGGAAGCTACTTTTTTTAATATTTTGAAGAGTAGTACTAGACACACCAAGTCTTTTACTAATTTTTTTAATACTAACTCAGGTGTAATATTATCATTGGTGAGTGTTTATCACTTAGGTAAAAAAAAATTAATATTCAATCAATCAAAACATAATACCTCAGTTGCAACATTGATTGGTATTAAAAAGTTAGTAAAAAAAATTAGTATGTAGCATTAAATTTTTTTTTTCTGACATCATATACAAAATCCTACATTAACCTGCAGTATAGCGATTTAATTCCACCGTGAAATAGGTAGGATTCATAAATCAAACATTAGTTCTCTCCGACCAAACACCATCTTACGTGAATTCATAAATCTAAAAAATAAATCCGAAGTTTTCTAAAGATAATTATTTTATAAAATTTTCTAAATGTCCAAACAATCTCCAAACTCATTAAAAGAGGTCACTTACTTCAAACTTCCCATGGAACTTTCAAACACAATATCTCTAAGAACTATAATTGACTTGATCTCTCTAAAAGAGTATGCAGACAAATCAATTGATTTTTCTTAAAGTGCAGTCATAATTCAAAACAAACTCAAATTTACTCAAAATAATCAGAATTAAATTTACGATACTGCAATCGGAATCAAACTATCTTTCCTTGAACTAAGATTAAAGGGCTACTTGTTATAACCCTGAATACGTCGTTCTTATGCTTTGAGATTAGTATAGGTGAAATACATGGGCAAATAATTTAAATATATAATTATTGTTTTTTGTTTGTATTTTTTTAGAGATGTCAAAGACGTAACGGGTCAAGACAAAGTACAACATGATTATTAGTCGCACGACACGAATAGTAAACGGGCTTAGGCACGACAAAAAAAAAATGCTAGTTTTTATTGGATTTAGACAAAATTTTGAGGCACGAAGAACGATAAGACACGCTATAAGTACGATTAGTGGCACAAAACGAGCACGACAAAACACGATGTATATTTGCTTTAAATAATATATTTTTCTATTATATAATATGAATATATAGTTCAATTTTAAATATTAAACCTCACCTTTATTTTATAAATATCATATTTTCTTGATAAAATTATTCTCAAGCCATATTCACTATATAATATTATTATTTTTTACTATCAAACGCTAGTTTTCTCTTAAATTTTCTGTTAAATTTAAATAATTTAATTTATTTGCATTAAGATATATGTTTAGACTCTAGATAAACAATAATTCTTTTGACTAAACTTAAAATAAGTACAAAACTAATACGAAAATTTATATGTGCTTTAAACACGATAGTGACATGACACGACAAAAGTACGTCTTTATAAACAGGTTGCGAGTTGGACCTTATGCCCATTTTAGTTTGTGGGATGGCACGTCACACGAGCATGGATTGGACACCATTAATAAACGAGGTGGCACAAGTATGGCACAAAGTACGTCTAATATACGAAACTACATTCGCATAGCACGATTTACATATATACTCTCTTGACACTTGGATTGCTAAAGGCCACTGGATTTTCTTGTGTCTTGGCATAAAATTAAAGGAAAAAAAAAATCATCAGCAACATTAAACCATCGAATAGCATTTTTTAATTCCTCTTCCACAATCATACAAGTTTATAAATATACGGCTAGAATTACGACAGTCCAAAACTTAAAGGTCCAATATGTCGGTTTAGCTCTGTAATCACTTTCATACACATTCAAATGAATAGTGCAAGTCCATAATGAGTTATGAGCTTTGATATATGTATTAATTACGCATACAGACGCAACAAAGCCCACTTGTAATCAAATGCCTTTTTCAGATCAATTCGTGTATAATAACCCCACATTTCAAACAATAAATAAATGAAAAGAGAACAACTTCAAGAAAAACACATGCAACCACAGGTCTTTAATATCCCCAGTCCCCACCATTGTTCACCTATTTGCTCATAATTCTTCATTCTAAGCCCATAAAACCAAAGCAAAAATCTTTATCAACTGGGTCTTGACAAGACATGTTGATTTGGACACATAATTGTGAATCGTAAGTTTCAGTAGCCCTTTTTTTCTTCTTAGCCATTTGGGCATCTGGGATTTTTTTATTTTTTCTTTTTATTGCTCTCTTTTGTATTTCTCTTCTGGGTTTTTGGAGATTTTTTTTTTTTTTTTTTTTTGTATTTATGGTCATGGAGATTGTGATCTCTGTGATTCTTCTCTTTGTGGGTATTGCTGTTTTGGTGGTGATTCATGTGTGCATTGTTGGAAGAGCCTTTGGGAGAGGAAACCAAGGAGTGATGATGATCAACATAGCTCAGAGAAGCAACAATATTATTGGCAACAACATCATTGTGAGCAACAAAAGGATGTCAATTGAGGACTTGAAGATGATACCATGCTTTGATTATGTGGCATCATCAGAGAAAGTGGCTGTGGATTGTGCTGTTTGCTTGGAGAGTTTCAAGGCTGGTGATAAGTGCAGATTGTTGCCTTCTTGTAGGCACAGCTTTCATGTTCAGTGCATAGACTCATGGCTATTGAAGACACCAATTTGTCCAATATGTAGAACTTGTGCCAAGCCTCCAAAAATTGGTGTGGTTTTGGGTGAAGAAAGAAGTGGAATTGAATCGGTATAATAAAAAATAAAAATAAAAATAAAAAAGCTTTAGGTGGGTATTTTCAATTTTCATACTTTGTACACATTAGTTCCTTAGTGTTGTAGTCCACTTTTTTTTTTTTTTTTTGGGAAAATTTCCAAACTTCTTATTAGTTTTTGTCATCATTGATGTTTCATGTGTATAGCAGGCTACAATTGCAATTATAATTCTTTTTTTCCTTATGCCTCTTTGATCTTACAATGAAGTTCTTGAGCTGAGTGTTATATTAAAATATGAAAGTGTTCAAAAATTAATGAGATTTAGTTGGGAAAGAAACAAAAAACTTACATCTGAAGAGGAATATAGTAGTTGAACTTTTTTGTCTTTTGCATGAAGCCAAGTTTGTTTAGATATAAGTTTTGTTGTTCCCTTTGCATTTTGGACCATTTTTCAAGTTTTGCTCTTTGGCTTCTTTTTTTTTTTTTTTCCTTTTTTTGTTTTTTTGTTTTTGTTTTAAGGAAGAAGCTAGGGGATGATTAATCATCTTCTGAAAGCAATACAAGAGATTAGCATTATATTCGATTAGATGGGACCAAGTTGGTTTAGTAGCTTTGGTATTTGGCTCTTACTTTCTTGTACAATTCATCCAAATTTTCATGTGAATAATTAGTGGCTTCTGCATAGATCTTCATATATATTTCCTTAAATTCCCTTTGTGTTTGTGCTCAAGTGGCCAAAGTGAGGATAAGATTGAAATGTCTTATTGCAATAAATATGATGTAATTACTTTAATGTGTTAGTCCGACATAACCACTAAGGAATACAGTGCGCATGGCAAATTTCTCTGTTTTAATTATTAAGAAAGACAGTTTCTTAAAATTATTAGTTGTTAGTTGTTTGTAGAAAAATGTAATGTGACAAAAATCATCAACAACAAACCAAACCTTGGGGAAAGATATATTAATATTCGGGTAAAATTTCAAAATAATCCCTGAGTTTTATCTGAGTTCTAATTTTGTCGTTGTGATTTTTATAGTTCCAAAATGATTTTTTAATCTTTAAATCGGTCTAAAATTATTCTTATGGTCAATATTGATGAGTAAAAAGACAATAATACTCATTAAAAAGGATAAAAATATTCTCTCTTTTTTTTCATGTTTTCTGAATTTTTTTTATAATTCACTTGAACTAATTAGAAATATTTAGAACTCAAATGTATCATATAAATAATATTTAATAAATTATTTATATGGTATATTTTCTGTTTTATTCGAAGGGTGGTGTTTTTATTTTGAAAAAAAAAATAAGTAATGGTCAAACACAAAATGATAATTTTAGACTAACTTGAACAACGAAATAATCATTTTGGAATTAAAAAAACAAAAAACAAACAAACAAACACAAAGACAAAACTAAAATTTGAATAAGACTCGGAGATTATTTTAGAATTTAATCTAAAAAATAATAGTGTTGTTACATCTTAATTCTAATATTGAAAACGAATTAAGAAATAATAATTTTTGAATACTAAGTTCAAGTTCTAACAAATATCAATCTGATTCTATATTATTTTAAGAATCTAAAACAAGCATTACTAATACCAAACAGATAGAGAGAAACAAAACATATCCATCTTGTAGTTCTTGCGAGAAAACCTTCTTCTCCCTTTTTTTTTTGTTTTTTTTTTTTTTTTTGTAATGTTTGAGGTGTAATTTTATTTCAATCTTAGTTAATTCTAAGAGTGGCAAAAGGTCAATAATTAAATTGGCATCTACCAAAGGAAAAGACGAGAGGAGTTCATGAAAAATGATGGGGAATAAGACTATATGAAAAAAAAAGAAAAAAAAAAGAAAGAAAGATAGAAAAAGACGTTTTTAACTTTATATTTTTAAATCTTTATGGCACCAATCAATTAGCCAAAAGTTCTTAGAAACTCTCGAGTGTTTTATTATTGCTGGCTACTCTTGGAGATTTCCTCAGGTGCTCTTGTTGAGTTTTTTATTTGATCTTTCGAATATAGAAGAGCCAATATCCTTTCGACTCTGTAGCCAATTTTATATTTCTTGGTAGAGATTAAGGGTGTGTTTGCTGCATTTGGTTAGGGGGGTCGATTTGGATTGGACTAATATTAGTCATAATCTCATATTTGGTGTATGGTGGGATTGGATAATTAAAAGTAAGACCCACAAAAATAACCCCTCTATGTGGGATAAATAATCTCATGAGAAATTATAGGATTATTAATCCCATTCAAAAAAGTGTGAGTCTCACAAAAAAAAAAACTTTTTAATTAAATTTAAATTTAAATTATATATGTCTAATTATTTTAATAATTTTATATGTCTTGTCATTTATTTTTATAATTTTAAAAATATTATCACAATCCAATCTAATATCACAACCAACATGTCATAGTATTAACTATAATCCAATCAAATTCAATCTAATCTAATCCAATAAAATTTATCAAATCTAATTTTATTCAATCCGAAATACCAAACGCACCGTAAGCCGTAAGAGAGATTAGTCCTAATTGGGAAAGAAACAATCCCCTTTTCTACACTAGAGAAGACGATTTTCTTGGGTGAGAGAGAGGAATTCTTTTCTTAAAAGATAGAATGAAGATAATGAAGAAGTCTATTCTCTTGTGTACAATATCACATATGTATGTATAGCTCAAGAACTGTCTGTAAAAAATGTATAGCACCAGAAAACTCAGGTTTTCCTTTATTTATTACAAATTGATAGAAGTTGTGAAACAAAACTTGATCAATTCCTCCCAATAGTGGCCATTAGTTGCTCTTTTCTAGGGTTTTGATTGATTCAAATCTCACTTATAAAAATGAAATACCATATCAATTGTCCAAAATAAATAAATAGGTAATTTTTATGAAAATTAATCCAACCTTCCAATTGACCCTTAAAGGTCGAATTTTTCCTCTCCATTTTTACCAAAGAGTTAATTTTTCAAATCTCAGTTTAATTGGAAATAATATACCTTTTTAATTTAGAATAATATTTTTTTTTAAATTACATGTAGCTACATATTGAATCGTACATCGATCTTAATCTCTATTTTAATAGCACTAGCAAGTAACTTAAATAGTAGCCGCATGAATCACTACGTACTTGGACTCAACTATATTATAAATAGAAGAAAACACACTCATCAACATTTGAACTTGTGACTTCAACTTTTATATTGGAGGACTTTGCCATTCGAATTAACTCTCCGGGGGTTAATTTGGAATAATATTTAGTGTTCTCCTTTAAGAAAAATTTAGACAAATGTTTTCTTTAAGATTCGCTTTTTAGATTATATCATTTTCATAATTTATTTTTGTATCTTATTCAATTATTCAACTTTTCAAATAAGAAAGAAGCTTCATTATGCTTCAAAAATAAATATAAAAAAAAAAAAAAAGAAGAAGAAAAAGTTTCATTACTAATGGAAAACAAGAGCTCATATGACGATATTTACCAAATTTCCTCGTCTTCCTTTGATGAATAATCTCTTTAGCTTATCCTTAGTCAATCCAGATTAGACTTATATGAAGTATATTCTCTAACAAAAAGGGAAAGAAAAAAAAAAAGAAGAAAAAGAAAAGTCAAAGATATTTATATAAATGAGCATTTACAGTGAAACATACACAACTATATAACCTTAAGAGAAGGGAATTATACTGATCACATATATTTGACATTAAATTATTGTGTATCAATATCAATCTTTTAAGAAGAAGAAAAAAGTATCAATCTCACTCATCGAAAAAAAAAATGAACAATCACTGAAAGAGGAGCATTATTTCCACTCCTATGACCAATGTAGAACCCAATTAAAATAATAAACGATTCGTTTGCATTTACTGGAAAATTATAGTAAACGACATCTATTTGACCAAAGAAGAAACGAGTTTTACATAAAGGACATTGAAGAAAATGACAGAGATAACAAAATTTAACAAACGACATATCGGTTTTAGTTGAAAGAGCAGGAGACTTTTATTTTCAAAAACCATAATGGACAAGATGGCAAAAGTTTTACGTCACGGCTAAACATAGAAAAAACTACGCGTTGTATATTCGGGAAAAAAAAAAAAAAAAAAAAAAAAAAAGAAAGAGAGAGAAGAAAACGACACGACTTTTCCATCAAAAAGGACTTAAAAAACGACATGTCGTTTCAAAATATTATAAGAGAGTTACTTTTCCAAGCAAGAAAGAACGATTAACCCCAAAAGTCAAAACCACCACTATAACATTATCTATCAGAATAAAAATCTGATTTCCATTTTAATTATAAACGACAGATCACTCATTTTTTATTTAATATATTTTGTAAAATTTATTAATAATTAAAAATATGATAAAGACAGCAAAAAGATGAGATAACAGATTTTTTCTCAATTTATCATTACAAAAAGAATCAACATCCAATCCACATAGTTTTTTTTTTTTTTTTTTTTTTTTTTTTACAAATATGGTATATATGGTATGAATATCTATATCCTAAATTGACCAGTGTCACTAACTACATTAGCTCTTAAAAAAAACCGAGCCAATATCATAAAGAAAAATGAACAATCACTGAAACAGGAGCACACTGTACAACTGCACAATTTACTGGAATTTCTAGTAAACGACATCAATTCGACCAAAGAAGAAACGACGCGTCGTAGTTTTATAAAAGACGTTGAAAATGACAGATAACAAGATCAAACAAACGACATATTAGTTGAAATAGCAGGAGAGACTTTTATTTTAAAAAAACCATAATGGGCAAAAGGACAAAAGTTTTGCATAGTAGAAAACAAAAAACGCAAAAAGAATAAATAAATAAACCGACACAGTAAGAAAACGACACGACTTTTCCATAAAAAAGGACTATAAAAACGACATGTCGTTTTGAATATATTATTAGAGAGTTACTTTTCCAAGCAAAAAAGAATAATTTAACTCAAAAGTCAAAAGTTAATCACAAAACCATCACTAATATCATTATCTTATTTATCATTACAAAAAGAATCAACATCCAATTCACGTATTTTTTTTACAAATATGGTATGTATGATATGAATATCTATATCCTAAATTGACCGCAGTCACTAACTACATTGGCTCTTAAAAAATCCGAGCCAATATCATTAAAAAAAAAAAATCACACCCACAAAAACATATCTATATATTTACACAAAAATGTTTTTTTTTTTTTCCTTTTATTTTTCCTTTTCAGTTCTCACCTAGCTCGAACAGAAGATTGCTGTTCATGGGACGACAAACCCACAAGCCCAGACGAGGTTGTCGTTTCCCTGAACTTGTGAAGAATCTTGATCAGACACCGAGCTTTCTTGCTTGCCAAACAAGTCCCGTCTGTGGTGACCGAATATAGCAACCCCATGAGAGACTGGTCTCCGGCGAGGCTCGCCACAACCCTAGCTCCGACACTGTTGCAGAGAGACAAGAATGTCGAGACACAGTACTCCTTCGCGGCTCTGGAGCTCGAGCTTTGCAAGATCGCTTTGATGGCCGACAGAGCCGAGCCCTGGCGAGCGATCTCGCCCGCCCCGTCCGGGTTCTCCGCCAGGGTCGCGAGAACCGCGAGCGTGTCTGTTATGAGCTCGGTCTTGTCGGAGAAAGTCAGCGCGTTGACCAGCAATGGCACAGTGCCGGCTTGGAGGACCCTGGGGACGTTGTTGGGGAAGAAGAGGAGGGCGAAGATGGCCACCACGGCGTTCTTCTTGCCGCAGGTCGTCCCGGTTCGGACGAGCTCGGCGAGGGCCGGGACGGCCTGCGGCGACTCGCCGATGAGGCGGCGGTGGTCCTGCGTCGAGGCCAAGTAGAAGACCGTGGCGGCCGCGATCTGCTTGGCCTCGGCGGAGAGGCCGTTGGCGAGGACGTCGAGTATCGGGGCCAGCCCGCCGCTCTCCACGATCAGTATCCGGCCGCTGCCGTGCTTCGCAAGCTTCAGAATCGCCGCGGCGGCGTTTTCCTGCGTGGACTTATCCGAGGCCGCGGCGGCGGAGGAGAGGAGGTTGAGGAGCGGGAGCACGGCGCCCTCGTCGACTAGGCACGAGCGGTTGAAACCGCTCGATTTCGTGAGGAGGCGGATTTCGTAGGCGGCCTTGTTCTTCTCCGCATTGGCGCCGAAGACGAGCCGCCGGACGAGCAATGCCGAGAGGAATTTCATCGCCTCGGCGGCGGCCGGGCTCCCGGGGGAAACCCTCCTCGCCCCGTCGCGCGATCTCCGTCCCGATCTCTCCATCGACACGCCGTTGTCCTCGCAGAAGTAACGGATCAGCTGCCGCAGCGCCACGTTCGGCACCAGCTCCGCATTGGCGAGCTTCTCCCCGGTCTTCGGGCACGTCATGTTGCCCCCTTTCAGCCACTTCTCGATCGAGCTCCGGTCGTACGTCTGCCCGGTGGAGACGGTGACCGGATCGGTCATCAAGCCGAGCGAAATCGGACACCGAAAGTCCATCGGATTCAGACAAACCACGGCCTCGCTGGTACTACACCTGGGAGAATCCGCTCTCTCCTCAGTACTCCGGCGATCGATTTCGTCGAAAACCGCCGACCGCGAGAAGCTCATCAGGCCGAGCAGCCCGCTCAGCAGTGGAACCTCTCGCTCGCCGCAGTCCGAGCTCTCCAATTCAATCTCTTCCTCCAAAAACCTAACCTCCTTATCACAGTCGCTCCACGATCTGATCCCAAGGCGATCAAGAACTCTCTTCAGAGAGCTCAGTTCGGGCTCGATCTTTCTCTCCAGACGAGACAATATCCCAAAAACCTGGTCCGAGAGCCTCTCGTCGCCGCGATCCACCTCGAACCTCGCTCGCCGCGACTGCGCGGCGACGAGCTCGACGACCTCCCTCACCTCGGCGCCGACGCCGATCGAGCTCAGCGGCAGGACCTCCAGCGCCGTCGCCACGGCTCCGGAAAGAGCCCTAAACTGCGACGCGACGAAGCGACACTTGGTCAGAACCCAAACCCTCGCGCCGTCGCGCGCGAGGTCCAGGAGCAAGAAGCGGAGCTTCTGGAGCGCCACGTGGAGCTCGGCGAGGCAGAGGAGCGCCGAGTCCGGGAGAGCGACGGCCGGGGAATAACCGCCGTGGATTTCCTCGAAGAAGACGAGGAGGAGGTTGACCTGCCGGATGGCTTCTCTGGCGTTGCGCCGCTGGGAGGCGAAAGCGGCGTCGTTTGGCTGGGTGTTGCAGATTTCGCGCGCGAGGGAGAGGAGAGAGGAGAGGAGAGTCGGCGGAGAGATTCCCTCGCAGGGGCGGACGGCCGGGAAGGAGAGAATCCGGCGGTCCGTCGTCGTACGGAAGGGTTTTTGAATCATCGGGGGAGGGAGGGAAGGGAAAAGTGGAAGGAAAGAGGTTTTCTTTTCTTTTCCGTTATGTTTTCCGTCGTCTTTGGAACTGAATTGATGCCAAGTGAAGTGTGTGAGTTAGTTAAGAGTATATAATAAAAGAGATTTTTGTGGATAGAGAGTCATACTTTGATTGGGTTACGTGGCAGAGGAATCGGTGTGTGGGTCTGAATGGGAGTGACACGTGTAGGTGGACACGTGGCAGGCTGTTTTTGGGTTTAGGATGCTTCTTGGATGCTGCTTGGTTGTGAGAAATTACATTAGTAATCCTTTTAGTTTTTGAATAATCATGTTTGTGACCCGATTAGGTGGTGTAATCACGTCATGGACCTCTTAATGTTGAATTTGTTCACTTAAGATGAAAATGATAGAAAAAACTATAGAAACCTCAACCATTCGTACAAGTTTTATTTTTTTAGTCGTTATGAATTGGCAGAGCCAAAAATTATCTCTAAGGGGGTCTAAAAGACCTTGGGTCATTTGGCTATGGACTTGGGGTTTATAAGAGAACTTTTTAATTGGAGTCACGTATTACACATTTGTTCAATAATAATAAAGATTATTATATAAGTTTATTGTATTTATGTCACACTTTTTTTTAGACCATTTTACCCTTAGTTGTACCGAGATTGTAAACCCAGGTTGTGAAATGAATATTTGGTCCTTTTTATACTTTTTCTTTATTTTTTATTTAAACCCATTATATTAAGGATCGGCGTATTACACATTTGTTTAATATGAATATTTTGTTGAGTGTCCCTCCTCCACACCCCCCCTCCTTATAATATGATGACACGACTTTAGTACATTTAACAACTGATTTATTTTGATTATCATTATGAAACAAATTATTAACAAGATTAAGAGCTCCATAATTTCAGAGCACTAGGTTATAAAAAAAACTAAGTCTATAACATATTGGGACCAGAATAAACAAAAGTCACATTGGCAAAACAGATTAATGGATTATTTCTTAATTTTTAAAAACGTTGGCTATTAGATGCATAGACATCATTGAGCACTCCCGTATGTAACACATATGCCTTCTCGTAGAGCACTCCTAGAAGCCACACGATTAGACTTCAGGGTAGCATCAGGGTAACAAAGTAGCTCAATTCTCTGAGGAGAGGACTAAAAGGGCTCCACTGAAAGGAGAGGAAAGGAAAAAGGCAGCATATTCATATTAAATGAAATAATAAAGACGCAAAGACGAAGAGGATATAAGATCTTGCAGCTTCGTTTTCGTCTGCTAACTCTTGAGAAAACGAACTCTTCACTCCTTATTATGGGGACTTTTTGAAAATGACCAAATACAAATAAACCCTTTATTATTTAGGTTGGGAGTTTAAATTCATGTAATATTAATTTTTTTTATTTGAATTGGAAAATCGTAATTGAACTATTTTTTCTACGACCATTCGAATTAATAATTGGACAAAGCGGAGTTTCTAATTTCATGAATATGAAGTTAAATACCAAATCTATTTTCACATGTTTAAATTAAAATCTTTCATTTGGATGAGATAAACCATAATTTGGAATGATTTTTCAATTTAAATTGGTCCCAGTGAGTTTATCCAAGAAGCAAATATAAGGTAAGCTTATAGGAGATTTTTAAAAATATTAAGTTTTTAAAATTACTCTTTATTATTATGTATTATGAGTTGTACGTTTCATTTCTACTATATTCAAGTCACTATAAACACAAAGTAAAACTATAAATAACAAACTACATGTTTGCACAAGTAGAAACGATTATTGCTACTAACGTTTAGGTGCCTTCTGAAATAATCTTTGAATCTAATAGTTCTTCTAAGTTTTATTTGGATAAAAAAAAAACCTTTAAGGGCATTTTAGATTGTCACATTTGAATTGTGAATAAAGTTTTTCAAATAAAAGAAGGTAAATGAAATACAAATGTGAATTCTATGTGTGAGTTCCACTGATATAAAATCTATCTTTGCGAGTGTTAAATTATGCTCAATTGATGCACATAGTTCTTTCTATCGGGTTTTTTTTTTTTTTTTTCACTTAGAACTGTTAGAGGGCATTGATGTGATTTGGTGGTTGATAAAGTGTCAACATAATAATTTGACAAAGATTAAGGGGTTTTAATGTAATGTTCTCTTCCAGCGTGGCACCGGGTACTATTTCTTGTGGTACGTACGGACATGGTGTTGGGCTTTTTTTTTAGAAAGTGATAAGAGATTGCGCGTGGGACCAACGTGACCGACTTGGACACGTGGTCGAGTAAGAAATAGCCTCGTTACATGAATTTCCTAGTCAGAATATTCAAAGGCAGACGTAACTAATTGCTGACTCGAATTGTATTATGTACATTATTAAGCAAAATTACGCGTATCGTCAACGTTTTTTTTGCTTGTTTTATTTATTGTTTTTGAAACTCGTGTTATGTTGTTTTGGCCGATTCTATAATATTCAAAAGTCTACAAGAAGATAACGGTCATAATAATATATATCCATGATATTGCTTCGCACTTGGAGCATTATTTAATCTTTTCATTTAATAATATATATGCATAATAATTAACAATTTGAATATGTGACTGTTCTAATTAGTTTCTTATGTTATTAAATCTTGTTGGATTGGAACTTGATAGTATGACGTTTTCATTCAAATGTTATATGATTATTGAAAAAGAAAAAGAAAAAAAATTAGAAAAAGAAGTAAAAATTAAGAAAAATACACAATCAATTTCATTGTAGATGTCTGGTTTATGTGTTTATGGTATTTGAATTTTTTACAGGCTTAGTTTACTAGTTATATATATTTCTCCCTTTTGAGGTATCATTATTTTGGATAGGGTGTTTATGTTATTTTTCATTTTTTTAATCTTAGGTTTATCTTAGTAAATGGTTAAAGAGACATCTCTTGTAGACAATTAATTATGGTTTACCTTAAATTACATTTATAATGTTAAGTGTGTAAGTGCATATATTGCATGCAAATGATAAACAAATGACCTATTACTTTAGTTATACGTAAGAGCCTTTGCCACGTGTAACACTTGAAAACCAAGTGTCCAAACTTGCCGACAAATTTAATTACTTTAACTTATCTATTACACAAGAAAAGAAAAAATAAAAAAATAAAAAATTGAATATCGAAAGAACAAAGAAAGACAAAAGACCTACTCATTTAATTTTTTTTCTAGATTGTTCTACTGCAATAATATCTTCGGGTTTAGCCTAGTTTTTGCATTCAATATAGTAGTGAGGTGTCAATTGGGTCATTTTCGCTCTACACGCGTATGAGATTACACACTTTTGTTTCTTCTCATGAGAAAAGTTAATTACATTAACAATGATTAATCTAATGAATTTTGGACAAAAAAATAATCGAACCCCTTTCTAATATGAAGAGCTATTAGATTATTTCTTTTCTTCTTCTCAGACGAAACCATGATAGTGATTGATTTATACTGAATTAAGGGCTATAACGTGGACCATTTATTGCATGACATTTATATAAAACCGCGTTTCGAAGAAAGCCGTTTATTAGGTTATTAGTTTATTCGGTATTTAATTGAGATGGGATATTCACCAAACTTCAAATATCACTTTTTTTTTTGTTTTTTTCTTTCTTTATTATTTTTCTTTTTCCGTTAGAGATTTGTGATCACAAAAGAGGTACGATAGTATAGCCCGTCGTTATTTGGGATGGTCTTAGGACGGTCCAAAGAGTCTTATCAACTTTCTAAGCAAGTTGGATCTTTCTAAGAAAACCATAAACTAATTAAAAATATCATTTCTTTATTAATTTGTGTGTTTTGTGGGGATGAATTTAAGGAAGATCTTTGTTGGTTGTTTGAGAGTTCACATAAGGTAGGCCTCTAATAGGATAAAAAAAAAAAAGAAACACCCCTCAAAAGTCAAAATCTTAATAGAATTATGTGATTTGGCGCACATTCTACAACGAAGTAACCAAATATCATTAGTAGTATATTTGCCTCAAAATTGTCTTTCAAAATTTTAGAGGAATCCAACTTATATATAGTTGGCAATTTGAAAATGAAAGCTATCTTAAGAGCATTTTCAGAAGTAAGCTCGTATAATTCTAGCTTTTTGCTACCTAAATTATGATTGTTTGTGTGCGCCAACTATATTATATTATTGTTCTAAGTTAATTAAAGAGCATTATATCGTCACTACGTCCACGTGTTACGAAATATGTGATGTTCAAATTGAAGGATTTATTAGGACAAACATGACATGTGTGGCTTTGCTTAATTATCAAGTGAGCTACTTAATTAAGTACTAGTTTGTGAGCAGCCACACTTTACCTTATTTTTTGCAATAGAAAGCAAACGTTGTGCCAATTGGTTGATTTATCAATGGCATAAGCCACAAGCAACTAGAGAAACTATATATATAAATTTGCTACGACATAAATGCACACAGTGGGAAAATAGCATGAAGTGTCGAAATGCAAAAAGAAAAGGAAAAGAAAGGTCAACTAGTTTAAGAAAGAAGGGGGAAATGGCGTAAGATAGTTTTTCCAAGTACAACTTAATAATTTATACTTTAAATTATGTATTTTTTAAAATTTAGGGTTTAGGGTTTAGGGGCATAAATAATTAAGTGACATAAATTAAAAAAAAGCAACACAAATAGTGGCATAAATAATTAAGTGACACTTATTATTATTATTATTATTATTTTTTTGTAAGCAGCAATGGGGGTTCGCAAAATAAGACCATTGTAAGTACAACTCAATAATCCATACTCCAAGTATGCTCTTTTTGTTTTTACTCTATGTTTATAGTGTAAAATTGATGACATAAATTAAAAGTGCAATTAAAAAAAGGTATAAATTATTAATATGTCAAAAGTGGGGAATTCCTCAAAATCATGCTCGCAGCAATTGAGGAATTGCAAAACAATATCATTCTTAGTGCCACTTAATAATTTATACCGCAAGTAGTATGCTTTATTTGTTTTGACTTTATGTTTATAGTATAAATTTTGTGGCATAAATTAAAAATACAACACACATAGGGCACATATTATAATTATGGAAAAAGAGAAGCCTTCTTGAAAGGGGGATTTTGAAGAATGCCCAATTCTTGACACAATAATAATATTTATCCCATGTGTGTTGCACTTTTAATTTATACCCAAAATTTATACTATAAATATAAAAGGGGGATTTTGAGAAATACCTCATTCATGACACAATGATAATCTATACCCCATTGTGTGTTGCACTTTTAATTTATACCCCAAAATTTATACTACATATATATAGTGGAAATGAAGGGAGCACACCACATGGGGTATAGATTATTAAGTGGCATCCAAAATGGCTTTATTTTGAAATTCTCCCAATATAAATTATCAAGTGGTATCAAGAATAGCTTTATTTTGAAATTCTCCCTTCCGCTCTTGAAAATGCTTTTGAGTTTCGTTTATGGGCTTTGCAGCCTATTTGATGGGTCCTTCTAGGCAAGGCTCAATAAAATTGGGCTTTTCAATAGCCCATATCTCAATATCTCACAGCCCATTTAAAGCCAACCCAATCAGCTCAGAACACAGCTAACCCAACCAATTAACTCAGACAGAACACTGAATCGGCAAATTAAAAAGAAAAAAGAAAGAAAAGAAAAGCAAAGAAAAGAAAACAGGCAAATATAGTTCCTTTCTTGTGGCGTGGCGGCCGGTGAATCCCACGGCTGAATATCCAACCGTAAGTTCTCCGATAAAGTTTTTAGACTCTCACTTTCTTCTATGTATATGTATATATGTATATGTATATGCGTAACAGTGAAATTGGTTGTTTCTATGGGTGAATTAGGTTTTTTGGAAGGTCAATGTGGAAGAATGAGTTAGGGTTTTTTTTTTTTTTTTTTTCGATTAACTTGGCCAGTTTCGAATTTTCACTTCGTGATTACACACCTGTGTTGTCGAACCCTAGAATTGAGATCCTCGAGCGTTCTTCTCGTGACAAGTGAATATTTTTGGGCATGTATTGTGTCACTCTGATAGCGTTAAAAGTTTTTTGGTGTTTGAATATGATTGATGGTATTGCTGGTTTATTCTTGCATTCAGAAGAATCGTGGATAATTTTTTCTCAAATTATGTTGAGAAAACCTGGGTTTACTGTTTCGTAAATTTCTCTGCCTTTTTTGGGATTGGGATTTTCGACATCAGAAATTTTATTAGGGCTTTTGCTGTGCTTTTTGTGTGTTTAGGGTTCAGTGGAATATAGGCAAAGGCAAGGCATTTAACTTTGAGAATTTCTGTAACAATCGTAATTTTTAGTTGTTAGTATGTATATATATATTTTAAATTAATTTTTGTTTTCCCAATTATCAGTTTATTTGTTATTATTATTATTATTGCTAATTTTCAAGATTGTTGTGGTACAATCATAGGTCTCAACCCTGTATAAAATTTCACATGTTTTAGTGTTGGCCCATGGCACCTAGGCCAGAAGGATGCATTCCGCTTGAACAATACTTGATATTTTTCTTGTATAATTTCTTCTGGATTTATCTGGGTGTCCCAACTATGCGGGTAGTTATAAATTGGTTAATAAAAAAAAATGTGAGTAATGGTTTTCCTACGAGCATGTGAATGCTCACCCACCCTGCTTTCCTCCCATCCAGGTATAGTTCGGTTCGGTGACGTTTTGGTAATTATGAAGTCGTGTTGATCAGTCGACTAGTGTTGAGATGACATGTTGGATGTTTTCAATGATCGCCTGATGGTTTAATGGTTTGTTTTCCCTTTCTTGAACTCTTAGCTTAGGAGTTAAGCGAATAGAAGTTGCATAGAGTTTATGCTCTCCCATAGGAGAGTGTACCAACTGTA
Organism: Boehmeria nivea var. tenacissima; assembly: GCA_018132145.1. Taxonomy (NCBI): domain Eukaryota; kingdom Viridiplantae; phylum Streptophyta; class Magnoliopsida; order Rosales; family Urticaceae; genus Boehmeria; species Boehmeria nivea. Next base: position 11,228,306 of record CM030882.1, read on the forward strand.
TTTTTTAGTATTTTTGTAGTTGTATAAAGACGTAGTTGAACTCTGAGTAATGGTTCATAATTATGTACAGTTGGGTTTTTTTTTTTATTTGGTTCTCGAAGACTCCGGAGCAAATTTGTTTGTTTAGTAAAAGTTGTCAAAGCTCAAGATTCTTAAAATCATTATTTTGATTTTATTTTTAACTGTTTGACTCTTATTTTTCCTAACCCTCATTTAGGGGTGTTATATTCTACATTATTTTCTGTTCTTGTCATGATTATTTATTTCTCTCATAACATTAAGATTGTTATCTTGCTGTTACTCTCAGTGTTGTGACTTGATTATTATTTGACCCTAAACCAAACCCTCCCCGCGACCAAAAAAAAAAAGAACTAAATTTTAAGTCTTTTTTGCGACTGTAAGATCTATCTGTGAATGGTGATATGGAATTGTAAAATTTTGCATGCTTTTTGTCTTCGTTTTCTTGCAGCATTGCTTATTTTTGTGCCAAATCAATTGGTTTAGACGGAACGAACTTGTCTTGTGTTAAGAAAAGGTTGCTTTGGTTCAAACAAAGGACAGGAGAAGCAGGCGATGGCTTCCAACAAAGTGATAGCAATATGTCAGTCTGGCGGAGAATTTATTACCAACAAAGATGGTTCCCTCTCCTACACCGGCGGTGAAGCCTACGCTCTCGACATCGACAGCGAAACCCAACTCCAAGATTTCAAGTCCGAGCTTTCTGACATGTTCAACTGCAACGCCGACACCATGACCCTCAAGTACTTCCTTCCCGGCAACAAGAAAACCCTCATCACCATCTCCAAAGAGAAGGACTTGCACCGAATGCTCAACTTTCTCGGTGATTCCGCCACCGCCGAGGTCTTCGTCATCACCGAGGAAGCTGCCGCTCGCAATGTATCCAACATGCCGGCTAGTAGGTACATTTTCCTGCTAATCAAGCGTTTAATTTCTGAGCCTTGCACTCAGTTTTATTACTTAATTTCATATGCGCATCTTTACAAGCTGTTGTGCGTTGTGATGTGTTACATGGAATGATTTAATATGCAGGTCTAGCAGGACAACTGCATCAGAAGCAGTGGTCCCTGTCGTTGAGCCTATGGATATCGCAGTTGACACCGACACTCCCAACGGCTGTAACGATTTGGGATACTGCTCAGCCCCCTTGCGCTCTCTTCCTCCAGGTTCTACTGATGACAAGCATCATAAAGCTGCACAGCAGTGGGAGAACACCATTACTGGCGTGGACCAGAGGTTTAACAGTTTTAGTGAATTTCGGGAGGCTTTGCATAAATTCTCTATTGCGCATGGTTTTGCTTACAGATACAAGAAAAATGACAGCCACAGAGTCACTGTCAAATGCAAGTCCCAAGGATGCCCGTGGAGGATATACGCCTCAAGGTTGTCTACCACCCAGCTGGTCTGCATCAAGAGAATGCACACGGACCACACTTGTGAAGGAGCAGCTGTGAAAGCCGGGTATCGCGCAACCAGGGGCTGGGTGGGGAGTATTATAAAGGAGAAGCTGAAAGTTTCTCCGAACTACAAGCCAAAGGATATTGCCGATGACATCAAACGTGAGTACGGGATTCAATTGAACTATTCCCAGGCATGGCGTGCGAAAGAGATTGCCAGAGAACAGCTGCAGGGCTCATTCAAAGAGGCGTACACTCAGTTGCCCGCTTTTTGTGAGAAGATAAAAGAAACAAATCCCGAGAGTGTTGCTACGTTTACCACTAAGGAGGACTCGAGCTTCCATCGCCTCTTTGTAGCTTTCCACGCTTCACTTGTGGGTTTCCGACAAGGTTGCCGTCCTCTCCTTTTCCTTGATAGCACCCCTCTGAACTCCAAGTACCAAGGCGTTCTATTGGCTGCAACATCCGCAGACGGTGATGATGGTATCTTTCCAGTTGCCTTTGCTGTTGTGGATGCAGAGACTGATGATAATTGGCATTGGTTCTTAACGGAACTCAAGTCTGCGCTTTCAACGTCTCAACAGCTTACGTTTGTTTCGGATTTACAAAGTGGCTTGAAGACAGCACTGACTGAGGTATTTGATAAATGCTACTACAGCCACTGCTTACGGCATCTTGCTGAGAAACTTAACAAGGACCTGAAGGGGCAATTTTCGCACGAGGCAAGAAGGTTTATGATCAATGACTTTTACGCCGCCGCCTATGCACCCAAACTCGAAGGTTTCCAGCGGAGTGTGGAGAGCATAAAAGGTATCTCACCTGACGCCTACGATTGGGTTGTCCAGAGCGGGCCGGAGCACTGGGCTAATGCATTCTTTGGTGGAGCAAGATATAACCACATGAATTCAACCTTTGGCCAGGAGTTCTACAAATGGGTATCAGAGGCACATGAGTTGCCAATTACGCAGATGATTGATGTATTACGTGGCAAGATGATGCAGTCAATGTACACACGCCGAGTGGACTCCAACCAATGGACAACAAAATTAACACCGTCGAAGGAAGAAAAGCTGCAGAAAGAAACTGTAAGCGCTCAATCTCTTCAAGTGTTGATCGTACACGGCAACACATTTGAGGTTCGGGGAGAGTGTGTGGAGGTGGTTGATATAGACCATTGGGACTGCAGCTGCAAGCAATGGCAGCTTACGGGTCTGCCTTGCTGCCATGCTATTGCAGTCATGGAATGCACAGGAAGAAGCCCATACGACTATTGCTCTCAATTCTTTACGGTGGAGAGCTACCGTCTCACTTATGCAGAATCAATCCAGCCCATTCCGGATGTGGACAAACCGGCAGTGAGCGAAACAAATCAGGCACTGGTGATTGTAACGCCGCCGCCCACTAAACGGTTGCCAGGGCGGCCAAAGATCCAGAAGACGGACTCGATCGACATAATAAAGCGCCAACTTCAGTGTAGCAAGTGCAAGGGCCTCGGCCACAACAAGAAGACGTGCAAAGGTTTATCCTCCTAGTTGTAAGTGCTAATACTAAAAGAACTAGTAGAGTTTCAGAGTTTGATTATTAGGCGCTTGTAAGTAGCAACTAGAGTTTGCTTTTTTAAGATGCTAAAACCCAGTTTAGGTGTATATGCTTCTGACATTTTTGATGGGCTGTTTTAGGATTTTTCCTTGTCGAACAATGTTGTTCGTTGACACACTTTGGTCGATTAATTATCGCATTATTGTTAATTATTATTATTTTTTTACTCCATTTGCACTGTTCTTATGACACACTTTGGTCTGTTAATAACATGATACTTCATGTGGATCTCTTCTGTTTCAACCCTTTTTTTATATGCTTAAACTCACACCTATTATGTTTTCTTTTAGCTAAACCTTAGTGAAAAAGATGTATTTCATGTTATTATAGAGCTATAATGATTAATGAGTAATATGTATATTTTGTAATTTGTTCAACTTTAACAAAGAGACACGTCCAAATACCTACCATTTTTTTTTAAAAGGATATCCAGTCATGTGTAAATGTAATGGCTCGTGGTCGTCTATCTGTGTTAAGGTATCTCTATGGAATGTTCTTGAATTAGAGACGTTCGCGGTGGAAAATGGTTGAGAGTTTTTGTTTTGGTAAAATTGGGCATTTTAGAAAACCAAATTGTCCCTCTATGTTTGATTGTTCTTTATACTCGTCTGTTTTTAAGAAATTCATTATATATTCGGGGAAAAAAAATTTTACATTATTTAATGCAGCTTAGAATTTCGACTCAAGAGAAAGTTCGACTTAAACCTTATAATGAGTTACGTTTGATTATAGGTGAGTATGTGACGAGATGCAGATATAGTAGTTAATATTATTCAGAAAAGAAAGTATTTTTTACCTAAAATTTCATTCATTCCAATAAAAAAAATATATTTTTATCTATTTAAACCAATTCAGTTTTTGATACATCGTCAGCTATTGCATTATCAAGAATAAAATTATATTAGGTAAATGTTTCGAAATTTTTATTAAACGTGACTTATTAAGAGAATCTTGATGATAAATGTACTGAAAGCATCGCATATGATGATATACTTTCATATTACCTTACCCAGTAACTACGAAAAGTGGAATATTGCTCGATAATCTCATGCCAAAAGTGTGATTGAAAGTTGAGCAGTATTAAGGACAGACTTGACATATTCTTGAAAGTTGAAAGTTAGCTAATTGAGAGAATTTGATCGCCTAAAAAGTTATTGCTTGAGATAAATTTGATTTTCTTTCCTTTTTTTATTCTTTTGATATACATTAGTCCCTTGGGAACCAACACGGTTTCTCATCAGCTCGATAGAAAGGGAGTATTTTATGAATTCCTATTTTTTATTTTTAATAAAATAATATTTTTCAGTAAAAAAAAAAAAAACACTCAGAAATAAGCCTCATCGGCATATTGAATTATCTGTTTTAATAGTTTTTTTTAATCCTTTTACATCACGTGCTCCGTACGTTCTACATAGCCTAGTAAACATAGCAAAGGCAACATTTAAATAGAACTCATCCTTGAAGCAAATGAACAAGTCCAGGGAAATAAATGAATTAAGTTAAACTTGATGATCTATATCTGCAACAATCCCATACTTTGGGGAGCTTACTGCAATTAGCCCTATCTACAGCATGCAATTCGCCATCAATCAGACACCAATCCAAACTCTTGGCAAAAGTGCTCTCTCCATCCATTATTAGTTTCTTTTTTTTCTTTTTTTTTTTTTTTCGTGAAACCCAAAAAGCACTGACACCTGGAATCTCACGGCGTGACACTCGTCTCCCTCGCCACGCTCTCTACAACCCACGTGTCGCCACGTGTCGGCCTCCCATGCAACAACGCTGTTTTCCCCGATCGCAAACATTATTTCTTCTTCCTTTAAAATAAAAGAACTGCATTTTTGCTCTAATCCAAACCCATATTGTGTTTCTGATTTGTTCTCTCTCTCTTTGCACACGCAATCCAACGCGAACGCTAATCTTTCGATAGTATATATGGCCAGCAAGAAGAGACAACGGTTGCACGGGCTTGGGCTCGGGCGGCGCGTAATGGCAGTGGCGATAGTGCTGCTAGTGGTTGCCGGCACAAGCGCCGGATCGAGCGCGGATCACATGCCTTCCACGGAGGGCGAAGCGCGCGATTACCAAGAGCGTGTCAAGAACAAGGCCGGACAAATGCACGACAAGGCGGCGGAGATGGCCAACGAGGCCAAAGAAGCCTCCGAGTCGTGGGCCGAGTGGGCCAAAGACAAGATCTCCGAGGGCCTCGGCTTCAAGGACTCCTCCGCCGATTCCGCCGCTTCGCAGACTGTTTCCGACACTGCCAAGAAGACCAAGGATAAGATCCACGACGTCGCTTCTGGTATAAATATATATATATACTGAGCGTAAAATATAATATGTATATGTCCACGCTTTGAATTAGAATTTCATGTTAATATGTGTGCGTGTGGATGTGGATATGATCGAGCAGAGGCGGGTCAATACAGCTCGGGGAAGGCGAGGGACGCGAAAGACGCGGCTGCTGAGAAGGCCAGCGAAACGATGAGCGCGGCGAAGGAGAAGGCTTACGAGGCGGCCAAGGCGGCCAAGGAGAAGGCCTACGACACGGCGCGATCGGCCAAGGAGAAGGCCTACGACACCGCGCACAAGGCCGAGGAGGCCATGCGCGGCGCGGAGGAGCGAGAGTACGAGGCCAAGGATAAGAGCTACGACGCGGCGGAGAAGGCCAAGAAAGAGGCCCAACAGAAGGCCGAGGAGGCGAAGGAGAAGGGCTACGGCGCGACGGAGAAGGCGAAAGAGAAGATGCACGGCTCGACGGAGGAGGCGAGGAAGAAGGCCGAGGAGACCTTGGACGCCGGCAAGGACAAAGCTCAGTATATCAAGGACAGGCTTGTTTCCGACAGAGATGAGGAGCTCTGAGACTTATAAGCTAAGTTATGATTAGTCTCTGACTTATGACTTTGCATGCAAATACGTACGATCATTCCCTTTTGGAGGTTCGCTACTTTGTTTGGTTCGTTTGTGTATGTTTGTGGTGTTTTGCTCATCGCTTATGTTTGATGTTTTTATGTTATGCGTGTTTCATCGTCATGTATATCAGAGAAATGAATAAAATGTTGTTTTTTGATATTGGTTGTGTAGCTCCAAATGGCAACCTTGAGATTGTGTTTGATTATTTTATTTTTAAAATGGCTGTTAAATTATTTAGTAGAAAATTATTTAGTAGAATATTGATAATTAATTAAAGATATTTTAATAATTTAAACTGAAGAAACAGAACAAGCCTTTAATCTATTTTTTAAATTATATTACTTAAAAATAAAAATTTTATCAAAAACATATAACTGAGTAAAATTTAAAAGCAACCTCAAAAGCAATGCCAAGAATCTAAAAGTAAAATCTAAAAGCAACCTCAAAAGCAAGTGGCCAATATGACACTTGGTGCCAGTTTGGCATTGTTGTGCTTATAAAAGAAGTGCTTCAAACTGTGCTGATGAAAGAAGTTGCTGAAGTTATAAGCATGTAGGGTGTTGGTTATTTTATTTTTAAAACTGCTGTTAAAATAGTATGGGTATGTAAAATTACTAAATAATAATTTTAGAAAATCATTTAGTGGAATATGGGTAGTTAATTAAGGATATTTTAGTAATTTAAACTGGAGAAGCAGTTTCGGTTACAGAAAAGCAGCCTTTAACCTGCTTCTCAAATTATACTACGTAAAAGCAGAAACGGTTACCTGCTTCTTTAAGAAGCAGGTTTACCAAATGCCTATAGCTGCTTTAGATTGTTTTATAATCTAAAAGCAACCTCCAAAAGAAATGCCAAACTGGCCCTTGGTTTTTTCCAGTGAGGTTATTAAAGTGGTCCATGATCCGCTATTTTAGGAATGTGGTTTGGCTAATTAAAACGTTCAAAAACCGTCTAAAAACTGCCTATTAAGCTTGTACATAGATAAGTATAACTACCTCTTTTAATCAGAAAACAAAACACATGAATGATCGCGTATAAAATTTTCATAACTGCAACTTTTTATTCCTCGAATTGGATAATAGCACGAGTGTTTGAACATTTTAGAAAAAAAAAAAAAATTGTACTTTTTTTTATCAACTAGAAGTTAGATCTTAGATTGTTTTTTCTTTCAATTGAAATGACTAATTTTGCATTACAAAAAATTTAAGAGACGAACGAACGTGGAATTTGAATGAAACGTGAAGATGTTCATGGTATTATCTCAATATTGCTGCTCATTTTGCACCTTAACGATGAGAGGCACAACCACAACCAAACATCATTTTTGACCTCCTTTGTTTACATGGTATCAACGGACAAACAGAAGAGTAAATACTCTTTATTCATACTAACATATGGGAATTGAAGATACGAACTCAGCAGTGTTTTTTTATTTTCCTTCAAATTTTCAGTTTGTTTATTTTTACAACCATGCTGGTTTCCTCAACGGAGTAACCACAGCCTTCACCTGCAAGTAATTCCTAAGGCTGTAGACACCCTTTTCCCTGCCTATGCCGCTCATCTTGTACCCTCCGAACGGAATCGCAGCGTCGAACACGTCAAAGCAGTTCACCCAGATGGTCCCGGCCCTGAGCGCCCTTGTCAGGGTGTTGGCAGTGTCGATGTTCTTGGTGAAAACTCCGGCAGCCAATCCGTATCGCGTCGCATTAGCCCTTCGTATCACCTCGTCGAGATCCCTAAAGATTGAAGACATCGTTTGGCGGGAAAGAAAAATTAGTTCGAAAAACGTCGATTTAGCTCTTTCCAATGGAACTATAAGTTGCGTAAAACTTACTTGAACTTCAAGATTGATTGCACTGGTCCGAAGATCTCTTCTTGCGCGATCAACATGTCGTCCTGATTGTTCGAAAAAATGGAAGAATCGGGATTAGATCATATAGTTTTTGGACGAATGAAATCCGATAACGTTGATTGGTGTTGGAAAAATTGCATACCTGAACATTGGAGAAAACAGTGGGCTGAATGAAGTATCCTTTGGAGCCAAATCTATCGCCGCCGCATTCGAGCGTGGCGTCGCTCTCAATGCCGGATTTTATGTACCTCAGGATCTTTTCAAACTGCTCCGAGTCGATCTGCGGTATTGACGAAGTTTTCGTGATAAATAAATCGCCATTGGAAGGAAATTCACTTGAGTGCCTTTTACATGGAAACTGCAAATCATACCTGAGGCCCTTGTTCGACGCCCTTCTTGAAAGGATCACCGACGACACGCCTCACAGCACGCGCCTTTGACTTCTCTATGAACTCGTCGTACACCCGTTCGTGCACAAAGGTACGAGACCCCGCGCAGCAGCACTGGCCCTGCAGGGCGAAGCCCAAAAAATATTGGTTATCTGCAGTAACCTTGCGCGAATGTCGAGCCCCGCACAGGGATTGATTTGACATACCTGGTTGAAGAACAGAGCAAAATGAGCAAGCTCCACGGCCTGGTCGATGTCGGCGTCCTCGCACACTATGAAAGGCGATTTCCCCCCGAGCTCTAGTGTCACCGGCTTTAGGTTGCTTCTCGCGGCCAGTTCGAGAACAACCTTGCCAGTAGCAGTTGATCCTGTGAAAGCTATCTGCGAAGACGGCGATTAAATTTTTTTAGGACTTAATTTGAAGTTGAAGTTGAAAGACTACTAAATCTTCTAATTCAATCAAACAGTTTATTAAGTATGCATAACATGTGATCTTGTTTTCATTTTCATACCTTGTCCACATCCATATGGCTAGCGAGAGCTGCGCCGGCGGTCGGTCCAAAGCCAGAAACGATGTTTAGAACACCCGGAGGAAGGCCGGCCTGTCGGAGAGAACGATAATTAGACTACAAAACAAGCACTTGGCGAAGAAAACCGAAACTCGTATCCGAACACTTAAAAAAAAAAAAAAATTGTCCAGCAGTTGCCTAGTTCAAAAGCAAACAGCAGTTCTAATTAAAAGAGTTAAGTTAATTACTTTTGATTAAGTTGACAAAGTTGTGAGAGAAGAGAATAACTAAAGCTTTTGATTTTACCTCAAGAAACAGCTTTCCACAATACAGAGCAGTTAAAGGGGTTTGCTCAGCAGTTTTGAGGACAATAGCGTTACCACAAGCCAGAGCTGGCCCAACTTTCCAAGCAAACATAAGAAGCGGAAAGTTCCACGGAATAATCTGCCCCGCCACGCCGATCGGCTCGTGCAGCGTCTGCACGTGATGGTTCCCGTCGGCTGGGACAGTCAGCCCGTGGATCTTGTCGGCCCAACCTGCAAAAGTCGCGACACGAAAAACGTCATCAGCTAAAAACAAAATCAACAGAGAGCAAGCAACACTGGCATTTTTGTGCTATCCTCACCGGCGTAGTAGCGGAAGAGGCGCGCCAGCATTGGCACCTCAGCGGTTCGAGCCTGGTCGTAAGTCTTGCCGTTGTTCCACGTCTCTAGAGCTGCGAGCTCGTCATTGTGCTTCTCTACTAGATCCGCGAACCGCAGCATTATCCGCGAACGCTCCTAAGAGCCGAAATGCACACAATAAGTTACACACAAGCACTTTTTATAACATCTACAATGGCCTAATGCCTGAAGATAAGAATGTTTGTCTTACATAAGCGGGCATCCTTGGCCATGGGCCCTCGTCGAAGGCCTTGCGAGCGGCAGACACCGCTCGGTTGATGTCCTCCGCGTCGCCCTCGGCAACATTGGCGATCACTTCTGCGGTCCGAGGATCATACGTTGGGAATGTTTTTCCTGAGGCCAATTGAAAGCTTTTAAATAATGCTTCACTATTTGTCAGATAAAAGAATAGGTTTTGGGTGCCGAAAGATTTGAGAGTGTTGAGTGTGTAATTTCTACCGTAAGAATATATTTACAGTGACGTTGGTAATTTGCTGAACTTATATTGTTTAATTTTTTGCTTTGTATGTGGGTGTGAAGTTTTTTTATTTAACACTATTTAACCCAACAAAAAATAAAATAAAAAAGTCATTAATTACCTGAAGCAGCATCAACAAAATGGCCATTGATTAAGTTCTTGGTGTAAGCAATTTCAACTTGTGGAGTGATTGGCTCTTCAACTGCTGTGGCTGTGCTGAACCTTGTTATGCTATTTCCAACCACAGAACTTCCTGAAACAATCACAATTTTTTTCTCTCTTTTAAACACTACAGATATTTAGCCATGAGACTAAAATTAAAGAAGTGTTAAATTAAAGAAGTGTTAAAAACATAGTCCTGGTCAACTAGGAGTAGTACTGAGATAAATCATGTGTTCTTGAAAATGATCTGAAGGCAAAGAAAATACTTTTGAATCTCCAAAAAGTAATTCTTTTTAACTTTTTTTCTCTTTTTTATACTTCAGCTTTTAGTCACAAGTGAATAGAAACAGGGGTTACCAAAAATGACAAGTTTTCAAAGAATAATAAAAACAACAAACACATCAAACTCAAAAGACTAAATTATGCAAACATAATAATGAATATGATAATAAAAACCAAAAAAAAAAAAAAGACAACCCAGAAACAGTTACAGTCTGAAGAAAAGAAAAAAAGAAAATTGTTGAGACGAATCATCATCGATAATCAACTGAATCACAAACAAAAAACAAAAAAACAAACAAACAAAAAGGCGTTTTTGTTTACCAAGAGAACGAAGCAGAGACAGAGAACCCAAAGAAGAAGAAGAAGAAGAAACAGAGAGAGAGCGAGAGAGCAGCGACGAGAGTCTCCGAGAAGCCATGGAAGCCAGACCAAAAATATCAGAGAGACAAAAAAACAAAAGAAAAAGGCTTATCTTCTGCGTGATAATCAAATTCCGACGATTTTATTTATTTATCTATTGTTAACAAGAAGAGAACGAAAAAGGAAAAGGCACCAAAAAAAAAAACCAGAGAGAGAGTGTCAACGAATGTGTGGATGTTTGTTTGTATGTGATTGTTAGAGCTTTTTCTCTGTTTTTCCACCAAGTGGGAAAATGCATGGCTTGGTTGGTCCCACCTCGCGCCAAAAAACAAAACGGATGAACGGAAAATATAATTTTAATAAGCGTCACAATATATATTTTAAAAATATAGCTCATGTTTTAAAATATTAGTAAAATAATTATTAGATTAATATCTAAATATTAATTATTAAAAAATAAAATTTATAACTAAATAAATAAAATATACAATTATAAAATTTATGACTATAGTTATAAAATTTTAAAAAATTTAAAATAAGCACAATGAAAAAAATTAAACGTCACAAATGAATGATTGCTTATACAACTAATTTCATAAAACTTATTACTAAATAAAAAATATCTTATAAATAGCAAAAAAATATGCAGCCAAAAAAATTATAAATTTCATGACTAGAGATATAAAATTTTAGATAATATTAAACATAACTCAAAAAATTAATGATTAAAGTCTCAAAAATCTAGATACGAATGTATTGTTATTTTACTAATAAAAATAAACATAGGCTAACAGTTAAAAACAAACATAAATATATAGCTATTTATTAATAAAACTATTTTAATAATATATTAGTTTCAAAAAAACAAATAAAAAAATGAGATAGTTTAGTAAATAATGGTGTTTCAAGTGTTGTTTTAAGAAAATAGATAATATTTTGATTAATTAAGAAATTAATTATTTTTTAATTAAATGATGATATGTATTTGTCTATATGTCTCTAATTTTCTTATGCATATTAGTGGTTAATAGCTCAATTTTTAGAAACTTTGGTCTTCAACTATGAACTAAAAAATATACAAATACCAAATACATCATAAAGTATATAATATTTGTTTGCATGTTTGAGCAAAGTGATTATAATTAGATTGACAATTTTGTTGCAAAATATCTATTAGTCGTGCTGGAAAATGAAATGATTACGACACCGACTGTATATAGAGTTAATGTTTTGAATTATTATATTAAGAAGAAATGATGAATAATAGTAATGAATAATTAGAAATTTTGACATGAAAAAATGAATAAAATTATGTGATAATTGTTAATTTATTATAAAAGTATATATTTGTATCAAATTGATTAATATTTTCCTAACTATCAAATTAATTAATGGACTCCACCAGTACAATATTTATAAAAATATTCGACTAAATTAGATATTTACATCAATATTCAAACTTTCTTTATTTAGTTTATGCATATTTTTTTATTACCCATTTACCCTGGATTTTTCATATATAGTTTGTATTTTTTTTCCTTTTTAATTATAAATGGCACCAATTTTGTGAAAATCGTTTTAGATCTCATTGAACGACTTTGGCCCAAAGTTTTCTCCTGTTTTCAACATCAATAACATATTATGCTGTAAATATAATATTGTCAATATTATAATGTACATGTTATAAATACTGTAAATATAAGAAACACATTTCACATAAAATATAGTAAATATTATATTATCCAGGTAATATTATATAAACGAAAACAAATATAGATCACACATTAAACTCAACAAATTTAATAGAAAATGCCTGTTAGGTGAAGTTTACATCCCAATGCAAACGAGATATTCAGTAAATAATATATTGACTGGTATATATCATACTTTCAAACAACAAATTCAGTAGTTATTTGAAATGCAATATCATATCGGCAATACTATAAATAGTATATTAACCAAAAAATATTATATATAGTAGTTATTTGAAATGCAATATCATATCGGCAATACTATAAATATTATATTAACCAAGAAATATTATATATACCGTAACTATAATATTTTTCTGAGATAATATTAATGAATTCCTATTATTAATCAATTCCGAGACAATATACCGTAACTATAATATTAATCAATTCCTATTATTTATTAATCATCATACCTTTTTTATTTTTGAATCCAACAATTAGAGGTGTCCAACCAAACCAAACCATTACATTTTACCAAAATCAAACCAAACCAACTTCTAATTGGTTTAGTGATTTTTCAGACCAAACCAAACCAATTAAACAATCAAAATCAAACCAATTATAGTTGGTTTGGTTTGGTTTTTTAATCAGTTTGAGCCTTTTTTTCAAATAGGCTCATACAAATTGAGAACTTAATAAAATAATACAATTCATCAAAATCAATGTTTAACATCATAATCTAACCCAATTAGATAAGGGCTAAATTCAAAATATTTTAAATATCATAAACAAATTATATTAAATATTCAATTGTTTTAAGATGATCCAAGGGTATTCATGCTTAAACAACTAATGACTTTCTAACAAAGTTGATCCGTTCTAGAAGTTCCATCAAAACCATCCCCAAAATATCAAACACCTGATTAATAAATAACAAAGTTGTTCACTTCAAGTTCTCACAACTTCTTAGTAAAAAAGGAGAAAAAAATTAACCCTCCATACATATAATATAATTTTAAATACATGTTGTATATATAAGTATTGGTTTGGTTTGGTTTGATTTTTTAAAAAAGGTCAAACATGAACCAAACCAAACCAATTAAAATTTGAAAAATTCCAAACCAAACCAAACCAAACCAGTTATAATCGGTTTGAAATTGGTTTGGTTTGATTTGGATTGATTTCGCTGATTTGGTTTGGTCCCATCGGTTTTTTGAACACCCCTACCAACAATTATTGGAATTTTGTTTTGAATTTTTTTAGGTAATATCCATTTCTAAAATTGGGGTTTTTTTTTTTATTTTTAGAAACCGGGTCTAGAGTCCTCTTTAGTAATTACACACCTTATAAAATATTAATATAAAAACCCTAATATAGAAATTAGATTTGTAAATATATAATTAAAGGGACTAGTTATAATATTCTTCCTTAATTAATCTTTCTTAATCGAGAGTGGTGCGGGGATTTATTTTAATAAAAAAATTATCATTTATTGAATAAAAATATACTTTATCTTGACTTCTAGGTAAAAAAAAAAAAATGTATAAAATTTTTGTACTTTATTTTCTAAATTCTCTACTCGGTAATTATTTTATTGAGCAATAAATATTTTGATATTCTAGATATAAATCATGAAATTTTGTATTATAATATAGAACTTAAAAATTTAAAGAATACTCCGTCATATTTAATAAAATAGAGGAGCGTAAAAGGTGAATACCCGGTAAAATACAACTATCTCTAGAGTAGGAAAAAATGATGTCGTGGATAGGACGAAAATATTGCTGTGTTTTATGTTGGTTTTTATTTTTATATTGTTATGTTCGAATAGATACTTTGCCTTGTGTTTCTCTTATCGCTATCTGCCTATCTCCACCAGTGAATTGTATATTCCAAAAAAAAAAAAAACAGTAGTTTAGGTTCACCAAAAATGAAATAAATAAAAACAGTAACTCAACACATCTAATCTAGGAAGAAATAATGAATTACATATTAGAAAAAGAACACCGTCTTTATGAAAAATTATTAAATAAATAATTATTTTTTAAATGATGTTTTTAAAAAAATAGTCAACATTTTCATTAATAAGAATATAATTATTAATTATTTAACTACATTATATTGTAATTTTATATACTCTTAATTTCATAATTAATTTTTTAATTTTTAAAAACTTTAACTGTATTTTTTATGCATGAAAAAAAGGACCAAATATCAAATACATCCTCATAAATAACACTAACTTAGGTTTACCAAGAAAAAGATAAATAAAAACACATTATCAAAGATTATCACTCTTATCAGTTTAAAACGATAACTTAGAAGACCAACATTGAACAATTACAACAACAATAACATCTTAACAAATGACAATTAAGTTTTATATTTCTTGCGACCGACATCAACCCTTGCGCGTGAACATGGACAAACTATAACTGCAAACAATAGAATATTAATGATCAAAATAAATTTTCTTTTTAATCTTTGATTTCCTGTATATCTATAAGATTTTGGCATTTAGAATTGAAGAAAAGTTGTCTACCTAGCGCATATTCGTTTACAATCTAGAGATGCATGAGCCTTAAAAATAATTTACCTACAATTAGAAACAATATTAGAAACTCAATGGCATTAATTTATATATAAAAAAATTAACACACGACACCAATAAAAAAAATTGGCTATTATTAGACAGTAGACGGACGGGACCATAGCTAATCATTTTTACACCTAATCGTACACTCCAAAATATATATATATATATATATATAAAATATAGAGATATTTAAAGATTTAGCCAAAGTTTAGGCTAAATTTTTAAGAATTAACCTTAGTGTTAGAAATTTAAGAAGTTAGCCATTTTTATTTTTATTTTATCACAATCGATGAAAATTTTGATAATGATAGGTTTGGTTTGCTTTTTTTTTTTTAATTGAAGAAGCTAAATTTTTAGAGATTTTTTATTTGATTTTGACGATTTTTTTAAGTAATTATCATATATATTTACGTCCATTAAAATATTTAACGACTATTTCTTTCATTTTGATATTTTAAGATTAAATTCTTCAAACTTTATTCTTAAAATAGTTAATTTCTTAATTAACTTATATATATATATATATATATATATATATATACTGTGTGGCACCAAATGCAAGTTAATTTTTCTCTTATCAGCCGGGTCAAATCAAAATAAGTCCAAAAAAAAAAAAACTTGTGAGTTAATTAATTGGCACATTTCACCTAACGAAGGTGTAATGATTGGACCAATTGAGATTAATTGGATTCAATTCAATTTTATGTGTGACTGCAAACTTTTCTTGCAAAGTTAGGCAATTTGAAATGGAAAAGGAAAAAGGATATTTTGGAAGTTGTTTTTTCCTTTTCCTAGATTGCAATATAAAATTATAATATTATACCGTGTTAGTTCAGTAATTTACTTGGCTACATAACCGTTGGCCCCCAACAATTATTTATATGATTCTATTTACACACTTTAAGTTGCTCTTCCCACACCCCTTTTAGATTTTTTTTAATTAAAATTTAAAATATTACCTTTATTTATGATATTCCAATAATATCCCTAAAATCAATCCAATGGCCTCTTGCATTTTTTTGTTCTTTCATCTTTGCTATCCCATATTTTTTCCATAATTATTGTATAATTCAATTGTTTGTGAAAAGAGTTTCGAAGAATTATCGGTCGCTGTATTTGTTATTAAAAAAACCTCTCGATCATGATGTTGTTAATTAGTTTTTGCTATTCAGTATTAATCTAAAGTAATATGAATCATTGCAAGACCTATAATCATTTACAATACTTTCATATACAAAGTCGTTGATATGTGGTGAGCAGTGACGCACACCCGTAGCAGTTCTATGTGCATCTCTCTGTAAAATTCCTATTATCACTTTGTTTTGTTGTTTTGAGTTGACTAATTCATTTGGCTTCGTAATGACAATGTTTTTTTTTTCTTTATGATCTGCTCAAAATATATATCTTGCTAGTACGTAATTGCGCAACAAATCAAACAACGGATGATTATTGACTATTATGAAATTTTGGCTTGGTTTTACAAAAACTTTATATGAGAAGTTTTATTTATTTATTTTTACCGTGTAATATGTACTTGGAATAAGGAGTGTAGAGAGTAAAAAAGAGGGTGTAAATAGACGCCAGCTAATAAAAATTTTGGGTTAAAATGGGTATATTTAATTTATTAATTGTAAGAAAATTTGTAACATAAATATTTAGGTATTTATCAAAGACTTGACTAAATAGCTCCATCTTTCAACGAAGAAGCGTACAAAAATACTCACCGAAACGAAAATTGAGTTGTGCTATTGACGATAAAGACTAGTTCTTTACATTTTGAACTCATTATTGGTTATAAAATTGGTCCTATGATATGACTTTCTCTGAACAGTCTCTCTCTAATTGGGAGTGGAAAAAAAAAATAAAAAATCTATACATGATCTATGTATAAAAATATTGTGCTTCATTTGGTACCATATGCATGGCATGACTACTTTCTTCTCTCTGGCTTTGTCTTAACTTGGGTGAATATCAAATTTAAATACGAGGGCATTTTCTTCTTCTTCTTCTTCTTCTTTTTTTTCTTCTTCTTCTTCTTCTTTTTTCCTTTTCTTTTCATACAATTATTACCATAATAAGTTTAACAGTTAATTTTTATAGAAATATTATTAGGATAATCTATACAAATGCCCCCCGATGTTGTGCTATCCTTGCAAATTACGCCATGATGTTTCAAAACTTGCACTCGTGCCTCATGATGTTTGAAAACATTATAAGTTCACCCCCTTCTACTTTAATTCTTTAAAAAATAGATGAAATTAAAGGGTATGAATACAAAATTTTAAAAGATCAGGGTGTATTTTGAGAAAAGAAGACAACATAAATGAGTGTTTGTGAAAATAACTATTGTTGGTGTGGAATTTGAAC
This sequence comes from Boehmeria nivea var. tenacissima, assembly GCA_018132145.1. NCBI lineage: Eukaryota > Viridiplantae > Streptophyta > Magnoliopsida > Rosales > Urticaceae > Boehmeria > Boehmeria nivea. The sequence goes on from CM030882.1 coordinate 11,245,583, forward strand.
CAACGCCGTGATCCGTATCTCTAGATTGTGATACGGCAATGAACAGGAAGATACGGTGGTAAATAGCAAAACACCGGTGGATTTTGAAGTGGTTCGACTCTCCTCCGGAGTAATAGTCTACGTCCACTGTTTATGAATTTTCTTATGAAGTGTTTTACAGAGTATTTTTTCGTTTTTTCTTCCAACCCCTTCCCCTTTCTCCTCTTCTTCCTTTTATAGGCTTTTCGGTGGAGAGAGGGAATGGTGCATTAAATGACGCCCGACAAATTATCACTTAAATCTCGGGATTAGGTGACCTTAACACGCAGTCGACCATACTCTTCCCTGAATTACGGGAGTGGGTTACCAACTAACAACCCACGTACATCAGAAACGGGACGTCTACAGTACCTGTCAGACGCCCTTAACATCAAGGTTGATCAATCACAACCACGCAGGCTTCAACCTTCGACCGGGGGTCCCCAGCTTCGCGGGGAGACCTCTGGCTCGACTGATCTTCTATCCTCTTAACGATTATCCTCGTAGGCTTAGCTCGTTCTCGGGCTCCTGGGGCTTTCAACTTAACTGTCGTCCTCTGAGGACCTCGCTTCAAGTCGGGGTCCACCTTCGGTGGGGCCCCCACTTGCCATGCTCGCGGATACAAGCTCGGGGGTGATCTTCGACGACCTTCGCTCCTGATGCCGTTGATGTTGGCGCTCTTGATGACGTGGCGATGCCACGCTGTCACTCGGACACTCTCTCTTGAGGTCGCACTCGATCGGGGGGTCACCCCCGATGATAGTGCCTCGGACGAAAATCAGCTTACAACAACTATAGAATTAATTACTATAATTTTCTTAATTTGAAGACGTTTGATTCTTAAAAAGTTATACAAGTGTCAACAGATTATTGTTACGTTATTAATCCGATCAAATTTTTTTTACAGATTGTGACACAAGGGGCATACTTATAAGTTTTTAAATCTTTAGGAGGCAAGAATAACAGTTTTGAAACATTAGGGTGCAGCTTACAACAATAGCACAACATCGGGGCATAAATGTATAAATAACCCATATTATTAGTATGTATCATATTAATAATAATAATATTTGAAAACATTTGCTATTTAATAGAATCAAAATTTAATAATCGCCATTTTTTAATGCACACCTTCGAACGATATGGTTCTAATAATTTAATTGACGAAATATAGAGGAGAATTTTGAGAATTTAGCCAAAGTTTTGGCTAATTTTTAAGAATTTAGTCATAATTTCATAAAATTATAGTTAAATTCTTAAAACATAAGTAAAAAAATAGCTAAAAGCCTAAACTATCTAATATAAAATTACGTTTGACACTAGTTTATTAATATTTTCAACCATTTACGTAATATGTCAAATTAAACGGCCTGGTCAATAGTAAATACAGAAGTGAATATAGGAATATCAAGTTCTAGGTGTTTTATTGACAATTCAGTGTTTTTCGATTGTGCTCTTTTTTTGACTCATTCTATTCAGGATAAGTTTGAAGAGAAAAGTAGAGTGTCATTATATATGAGTAGGACCACTTTGGATTACATATCTTAATTATTTCGTTTCTCTAATAAATTTGAGGTGTAAATAGATTATATATATATATATATAATGATCACATCTCACTAAGTTTATTTAGAAACCATATTCGTGGATATTCTAACAACCAGTTGTTTTGTTTTGAAAAATCCCATACGCAAGTCTATAGTGATTGGATGTGATTGTGTCCAAATTATGAGATCGTGATAGAAATACTATTTTTACATCTGCCAAGATTTGCAGGTACACTAAGATCTGTTCTCACTGGATTAAGTTATTTCTAAATATGGAATACATAATACATATATGGACATAACGTATAAAATACAAGTCTTTGAGACTTTCAAGGTTGAAAGCAGTTATAAAAAAAAGAAAGAAATTAGACCCAATTTTTAACACCTAATTTAAATTAATCTTTTAAAAAATATAACTAAATATTTAAGTGATTCAAATACTTACATAGTGGTAGCTGATTGTAATTAACTTAGTTACAAAAAATATGTGCAAGTAACAAAATTGCTAGATACTCAATTATTTCAAAAATTGATGTTTATTTTTATTATTGTGTAAACTTGGGTATTTCTCTACTTTACCTTTATAAAAATTGGAAAAATTATCCAACCGAAAATAATTATATATAGATCCGTCCAATTACTACCCAAATAAATGCGTAGGAGCTTACGAAATAGGTTTGTTTTTTACCATCTTTTAATCCATATTTAAAAAATAATGGTAAATTTGTTAAAAATTAAGAAATTAACAAATAGTACATAAAAATTAAGAACGTATTAAGGTAAAATCACATAATTATTTAATTGAAAATGATTATTTTCTTAATTAATAAAAACGTTATTATTTTCTTAAAATATCACTCAAAAATAATTATTTGTTTAATAATCTCAATTTTTAGTATTTTTTTTTCTTTTTCCTTTTCATATTTTTTACTAATTAAGTAATTATAATCCACTGTCACGAAAATGTTGATGCAAATAAAACCAGTGATCATCTACGCAGATGAAAGTATCTCTAAAATAATAATAAGAATAATAATTTTGGTAATAAAATGTGGTAATAAAAAGGGTCAGTTTGGTAAATAGTCATTTTGAACTGTGTGTTTTCAAAAAATGGCCACAGTTTTAAAAAATTTAAAACTAACCATAACACAATGTAAGAGGTTTCTGACAATAATAAAATTACACATAAAATTTGTTGTAAGAAATTTCTGACACGTATCAAAAATTTCTGAAATGGCTAGTTTTTAAATTTTTTGAAACTGTGGCTATTTTTAAAAATTATTTTGTAAACAGTGGCTATTTTCTTAAAATTCCCTAATAAAAATCATTATATGCGCATGTAGTACAAGAGACGCATATAATAGGAAGATAAGAAAATACGAGTTAAAGTATGATCACCTTCTATAAGATTGGGCAAGTTAAGAAATTAGCTCTTTTAAAAGTAAAGTTTGAAGGATTTAACCATAGTTTCACGAAATCAAGGATTTAGCTGTAACATACGCGTAACATATTATGTTATAATACACGTGTAACATAAAATGTTGCATGTAATAAATTAGTTACAGCTAAATCTTTAATTTTATGAAACTATGACTAAATCCTACAAAATTAATCAAAAGTTTGGTTAAATCCTTAAAACTCTCTATAAGACATGGACCTAATTATCTCTTGAAACTGGTTGTTAATTGTCATGTTATAACGGATAAAACTACAACGATACCAGTCTCTATTACTAGAAATTATTCTACCTTCATGACAAGACTCAATTAGTCTAAAAAAAAAAAGTGTTACAACATGATTCACAAATCTGAAAAATCAGGGTCCTCAGGCTTAAACAACTTCTTGGGCATTTTCAAGCTATTAGCATCATGGCCAAGAGAAGGCACAGCCTTTTGACCACTGTCTACACTATTCATCAACCCCTTTTGAGCACCAAAATCATCTCCACTTAGCCCACTAATATTGTACTCATCAAATTGTTCCTCCAAAGGACTAGCATAGCTATAGCTATAAACCGAGTCCAATTCATGTCTAGCCAATTCTGTAGCCAATTTCCTCTTCCAGTACCGCCTCCACGCCACCTGTACGTAGCAGGCGCCCCACGCCCGCCACTGGTGGGAGTAGTACCGGAACGCCTGCTGCAGCCGCTTGCTGTGCAGGCGCCGGAACTGGCCCGCCACGAAGCGGAGGTCCTCGGCGCGCAGCGCGAAGGCCTCCACCTCGGTGAGGGAGCGCACGGTGCGCGTGGAGGCGGGCAGGTTGAGGCTGGGGCCCGAGGAGGAGGCGGTGGCGGGGAGGAGGGCCCAGGTGAGGAGCTCCTCGCCGCAGAAGTCCCCCGGGCGGAGGGCGATGGAGTTGAAGAAGCCGGAGCGGCCGCCGTCCGTGGTGGAGCTCTCGAGGTCGCCGCGGATGATGAAGAGCATCTCGCTCACCGGGTCGCCCTCACGGACGATGTACGTGTCCTTAGTGTTGAGGGACGACACCAGCCTCTCGCATATGGCGTCTAGGAGCTGGTCGTCCATTTGTGCAAAGAATGGAACCTGATACATATAAAATTAATTACTTTGAATGCATACTTGTTTAATTTTAAGAGCAGTGCATGACTACATGAGCGTATAAATTGGTTGGAATAGAAAGAATAATGTGATATTCTGTCTGACATTAATTGCAAAACAGAGTTATAAATATGCATGAATTATCCTTGTTCACTAATCACTTGTCACCTAAGTTTTATGGGCAATGACTTTTTAGTATCATTATCGTTATTTGATCCAAAACATAGAGCCTTTAAGTTTGTAGCTTAGGCAGCGAGTCCAAAGATTTAATGCTTATTATTGTTCACCACAAAATTTAAAGAACTTGATTTCTCTAGAATTATTATTTGGTTCTGAGTTTCACTAGAATTATTATTTGGTTCTGAGTTTCTTGTCTAAATTTAGCGAGATATGAAAATTGTGTTTGAAACATGCTATTCTGCTACCGTATTGCTAGATTAGATTGAGGTACAATATGAATATGTAAAATTGTAAATTAGCTAGTTCCAAGTTACAATCACATATTTACAAGGTAATTAAGCTTATCTTAACTGGGGGATCAATTAATAATACTCACACGACGAACAAGAGCAAGGCAAAGATGCCTTTGGATTTGGCGCCTGAGATCCAAGGGCAAGTCCTGCAAAATAGACTCTTCGTCGACGCCTCTCGTCGCGATCCACTTGTAATGCACGAACCGCCGCACCCGTTCTTGCAGCTCTAGCGGTAGCTGCCGGTGCCTCATCCACTCCTCCGTGTCTCTCCTCTTCACTCGCCATTCCTCCAGCCTCGCCGTAGTTGATTGCAAATATGACTTCATGAAAATAAAAATCGAAAATCGAATGCTCGAACGCTTAATTGAACTTCTCAATCCGACCTTAATTACTCTAATTTGGTTAGCCGAGAGAGTCGATAGGACTTCTATCCGAAAAACTTATTGAAATCAAGATTTTGGGCTATTATGTGAAGTTTTATTGGTCAATTCATAGCCTTTTGCAAAGTATTTGAAAGCGTTAGTAACATTGTTTTTTTTTTTTTTTAATTTAATGATTTAGGAGATACGAAATAGAGTATGGAAGGTCTAAAGTACCTGCATATTGCCAATAAGATGTGAGAATAGAACTAGCCCTGCTGAGCAGATAAGAATGCTAAAGATAATTTCACCATTTACAGTACTTGCCACAATGCCTTGTCCATATGAACTGTACACAAAGCAAAAAAAAAGTTACAAAACAAAAATTATAAGGTTCTGGATATTGTGATTACTAAAAACATGTGTGCCAAACAAGATCATATATACCTTAAACTCCTCAGACCCCACCAAAGGCAGTAGAAGTACTTCTCCACGAAGTGGGAGGACGCGATATCGCTGGTGAAAGCGTCGGCGAACATTCCAAACTCGAAGTCTTTGTCCCTGTTGAGAGCGCTGCAGCTGGTAAGGACGCGCGTGCCCTGCAGCCAGAACCGGCGCGCTGGGTCGGCCAGGCTGCTGCAGTCGAGGAAGTTCGGGTTGCATGACGGGGAGTGCGTGGCGTTCGCCTCCTTGCTGCATTCCAGATTCCAGCATTGGTACTGTCGTTGGATCGACAGCACGTACCATGCGGCCCCCGTGACCTGCGTAACCGGCCTTATTTAAGCTTTCATTTTATCTGTAGTTTGAATCCTTCGAACTCAAGATCTTCATTCCCCTTTCTCTGTCTACTTCTAAGTTTAAAAAAAAAAATACTTAAATTTCGTAACCACTTCATATTTTACCAAATTTCATAGTATTAGTTTTTTTCTTATACGTGTCAAAATCTTATTATTTGGACGATAGAGAAAGGGACAGAAGGTCTGGATTCGACGGTGATGAGTAATTACATGGCTGGCTAGAATGTAGAGAAGGAGATTGTATGCGGCGCCGGCCCAGGCGGTCTTGGCTATGGCGCCAGTGGTCTTGACAATCCGACGGTGGAGAGGGAATATGAGGAAGAAGCGAGGCACGTATTGGACCAACACAATCAGGGAAAGTGTGTGATTCGCATGGGCTGCCGTGGCATTCTTCACTGCTGGGATCACAAACCATGTCACAATCTGCCAAACATACACATATATACACATCAACTTACAAATATATTAACGTTTACATTAGTAAAATCAAGGAAAAATGTAGGGAAAAAAAAAATTGAAGGAATAACCTGGGGGAGAGGGAGGGCGGCGGCGAGGTCGACGACGAAGTCGGAGCGGAGATAACGGGAGGCGATGGCGAGGCGGTGGGCGACGAGGTCCCCGCGGCCGAAGACGCGGGAGGAGGGGGCGACGAAGGCGGTGCGGAACTTGATGAGGATGTGGAGGAGGTAGAAGGCGTCGGTGAGGGTTCGGAAGAGGGTGACGAGGATGCCGAGGCCGACGTCGATGTCGACGCAGGCGGGGCCGCCCACCACCGGCAGGAAGAAGTAGAGCGGGTCGAGGAACATGGCGATCAGGCACGCCACCAGGAACACGTGGTTCCACCGCGCCATCGCCTCCGAGCCCGGGTCCATCGTCTTGTCCCACCACGGGATCTTCTTCCGCAGCCGCATCGACGACGCCAGCAAGTGCGAACCACCGCTGCGCATTATTATGGGCTATATATCTCTTCTTCTTCTTCTTCTTCTTTTTCTTCTTCAATGGAGGATTGCAGAGAGAGAGAAGGTTTGAGATGTTTGTGGAAACTTGTGTGTGGGGGAGAATATGCGATCACGACCGTTGCTACGAGAAATGCGCGCCACTTTTTTTTTTCCCTAAAGAGAGAGCGTTAAATGTTTTAATTGGTTTAATAAAAAAAAAGAGTTTTTTAGGCATTTAACCAAACTTTTGGGTAATTTTTTAGGATTTAGTCATAGTTTTACGAAATTAGGGATTTAGTCATAAAATATTTCATTTTTTGTTACATAAAACATATATACGTGTAAAAGTGTAACATTTTATATTAAATGTTACAAAAAATATTACATGTTATGGCTAAATTCCTAATTTCGTGAAATTATGACTAAATCCTTCAAACTTAACTTTAAAATGACTAATTACTTAACTGGCTCTAAAAAAAATAAATAAATAGTTATTTTATACTACAAATGGACCCTAATAAAAAATTCTTTTATATTAAATATATATATACATCATTTAAGTGTTAATATTATAATTTTAAATGCCTAAAACATACAATAGAGTATGTCATAAAATAGAGTAAATAGAATAGGAAACATTTATGATCGTTAGATTTACTTTTTCTAATGGATTATACTTCTTTGAAAAAGTAATATGGTGCTCCAAAAATTGTTTACTTGGAAAACTTGAGGGGCTCAGCGTGTGGTGGTTGGAGAGGAAGTTGCAATCGTGCCGAGTTGTCGTTTCCTTGATGAAACTCGATTGCAGTGCTGTCGTGCCATTAGAGTTGAAAAGATTGGATATTTATGTTACTAAATAACAATAATTCTTTATTCTAGATGTTCATAATTCTTTATAACCCTAGAATATTATAAAACATTCATAGGATCAAATCATACTAGATTATCAAAGATTAAATTAGAGAATAAATACCTGAATCCATGGAAGCAATAGTTGACAATTTTGCAAAAATTCTACGACGATCAATGTGTGGGTTATAGTCTTCCTCAGTCAAATCGCCTTAATCCTTTATGGGTTCTTAATCTTTTCTCTCTAGATGGGTGGAGTGAAAAGTATGATTGATTTGACATATTGGGGACCATAACCTAATGTCTTTATATACTAGCCAATTAGGGTTCCTATTAAATCGGGCTAGGATTGGGTCTCTACTCATTGGGTCCATACTCAATTAAAGTGTATGGGCTTTCACAAATAGATCACTAAATAAAGTCCACCACAATTAAATGGCATATAATAAAATAATTGCAATATATAGTAGTCCACAATAGGAAACGTATTTTCCTAACAATCTCCTACTTAGGCTACATATAATTCCTGAAACAATTATATTATTAATTCGTTATGTGCACTTTTGTTATGCCATTCATCATTAGACTTCACTTAAGTTTCAATCTCGTCTATCTCGTATATTAGTAAAGGATCAAAGCGGCTTTCGTCACATTTAAGCGTAACTAGACCTTCATAGATCAAGTATGGATGAGTAGCATGGAAATTACATGTAATGTGATCTAAACATGCATACTTTTAACTGGTCCGGTGAGATCAATCCAAAACTTTATTAACATAATGCAAAACCGCATTAACAAATTCAGAGATAAAATATATAAACCATCTACTTTATTCTCGAGAAAATAAATAAATAATTAAATGTTTAGGCCAAACATAGAACAACTAAAATAGTTTAGGCCAAACATAGAACAACTCCCACTAAACCAAAATATCCTCAAATAACATAATACCCATATGAGCAACATGCGAAAGACTTTGGGTGCTAAACCCTTGGTCAGCGGATCCGCAAGCATGGAGTTTGTCCCTAAATGTTCTATGGAAATCTGACCACTCTGAACTCTTTTTTTAACAACCAAAAACTTGATATCAATATGCTTCGATTTAGAAGAGCTTTTGTTGTTGTTGGAATATAGCACAGCCGCCCTATTATCACAATATAACTTTAACGGCCTTTCAATACCATTTATTACACGCAGCCCTGTGACAAAGTTTCGTAGCCATATTCCATGATTGGATGCCTGAAAACGAGCTATGAACTCTGCTGCCATGGTTGAAGAAGCTATAAATGTCTGCTTAGTACTCTTCCAAGATATAGCTCTGCCAGCCAGCATGTAAATATAGCCTGATATGGATCGCTTGCTGTCTTGGCAACCTGCGCAATCGGAATCAGAGTAACCTATGATCTCCAAACTCTCTGATATCCGATAGGTGAGCATGAAGTCTTTCGTTTTCTGCAAATAGCACGTAACACGTTTGGCTGCTTTCCAATGATACATTCTTGGGTTACTCAAATATCTGCCCAACATCCCAATTATGAACGCAATATCTGGACGCGTACATACTTGAGCATACATAAGACTCCTTACAGCCGAGGCATAAGGAATCTTCTGCATCTTCTTAATTTCAAAATCATTCTTGGGCCACTGACTGAGACTAAATTTGTCTCCTTTAGCTACGGGCATCTCTCCTAGTGAGCAACTACTCATGCCGAATCTACTCAATACCTTTTCGATATAGCCCTTTTGTGATAACCGAAGGATACCTTGAGAGCGATCTCGTAGTATCTGTATACTTAATACATAATAGGCGTCCCCAAGATCTTTCATCTCAAAATTCTAAGAGAGAAAGTTCTTGGTTTCGTGCAATAAGTGATAGGCAAAATGCGCAACGCAAGTGCACGTACCGTCAAGTAATAAAGGGATTTTGAGTCCGTGTATCGTTCCCACGAGGACTTTGATCGATTACCGAACTAATAAATCAAAATCACTATTTGAAAGAATTAAAAGTGAAGATATTGCAAGAACAAATTAAAATGCAACGAATTAAATGTTGGATTAAATCAATACGAATGAAGTCTAAGGCATTCGATTTCACCTCACCAAATTATGATTGTTCACTAATCCTAATCAATTGAATATTTATTACTCTTGAAGATGACAATTCGCAAATGTGACAGTTTATTTCTCTCGAACATAAACTATCCTAAGTTCAACAAACAAATCTCGTCTCTCGAATCTCCGATTATATTTATTAAACCAGCAATAAACATAAGAATTCACACATCACATAAAAGAAATTGCTATCTCTAGTCAATCATACAATTATGTCGTTTAATTATGTAGTCAGAATCTCATTCTCCTCTCTCGAATATTGAACAAAATTCAAAAAATCAATCACAAGGTGCGCAAGCTCATGATAGCATTAAGAACTAAATTAAACGATCATCAAGATTGCAATAAACATCAATTGATTATATAGGAAAAAGAAAACAATTCACATCATGGTTTGGCTACATCGTAGCCTTAGAAAAAGAAAATTAGTTCATGATAAAAATAAAGGAAACAGCCATTAACAATTGGTTCATGATTAACAAGAGAGAAAAGAGAAGAAAGAACGAATTGTGACGATGAAGAACGACTCCGTCTCCGGCAAACGTCCTTCGTGTCTCTCCTTCGCTTCAACGCCTCTTTCTCTGCTCAAAAGTCTCTAATTTTCTGTGAATGACGAATCCCCCTTTATGTTTTAGGGCTTCCTAGAATTTATGGCACTTGATTTGGGTCAAATTGGGCTTAAATTTGCGAATCGGGCCTGTTTGGCGCATGTCGGGCGCTGCAGCGGAGTTGTTTGCGCGCTGCAGCGCTGTGCTGTTTTTTGGGTGGCGCTGCAGCCCCATTTTAACTGTGCTGCAGCGCCCAGAGGCTGTGCAATCTTGCTCCTGATGGCGCTGCAGCGCCATTTTGCCTATGCTACAACGCCACTTTGTCCGATCTTCACCCAAACGTCTCTTTTTGGCCTCAAACATGTTCCAAATGAACCTAACACAATCCAAAAGTCATTCTTAGCTAAAAGTAATCAATTATTAATTTTAAATCATCAATTCAATGGCATTTTATTATTTTAAACAAATTAAACAAATAGAAAATGAACTAAACATTATGCAAAATAAACCTAAAATGCAATTAACATTTGGATTTTATTGTCAAAAAAATGCACCTAAAAATTATAAAAAACATGATAAATATGAGATTTATCACACCCCCACACTTATCTTTTGCTCGCCTCGAGCAAAACCTAAATGCAAACCTATCGAACGAATGCCTTACCAATCAAGCTACGTAAACGAGACGGGTTTCAAAGAATCAATATCAATACAAATGTATACAAAAGCTCAAGCAGTCATGTTGAGTTCAGTGTCATCCTATCATGCATAGCTACGTCTCTTAGCCTAGTCATGCATTCTCTCACTTTCGCCTTCTCGTGTGTGTGTGCAATTTTCATCAATCATTCTCAAGTGTCGGCCCCGAATATATTAAAGCAAACATAAGACATAATGATTTAGATTGTGATTGTTGTCTTCATCGTCCCATAGGCTAGCTATCATCTCTCTCTCCACTAATGTAGATACCTCGCATGTTTTAGAGTCGGTAGGACTTCTAAAGCTTGTAGTGCTAGGCCTTGGCTAAGGACATTCGAAATTTTGGTTTGGTGGCTCACTTACCTAAGCACATTAGCTACTAAACATTGTCACCAACTTCCTTGTTGCCCTCTCTTAATGACACTTTTTTTTTTTTTTTTTGCCTTTGCTCCATCACTAGAACCGTGTTAAGAACTACACTTGGCCAATTTTTATCCTTTTTTTTTCTTCTTTTTTTTTTTTTTTTTGGCCAAGTGCTTATAAATTTGCCTATATCGAGCCTTTTAAGAGCTTTATTGGCACCGAAGCTCCTCTATCAAAACTGTGTTGAGCCAAAATGAGTATTTTAACATATATTATATTATAATAAGTCCTAGGGACTAATTTGGAGCTCCAACAAGTATTAAAAACTCATTTCGCGCTAAAACAAAGTCATTATCATTAGGTTTGCTAAAATCGAGCCTTTAAAAGCGCTTTTTTGGCTCCGAAGTGACTCTATCAAAGTTGTTTTGCTCCGAAATGAGTATTTGAACATATATTATATTATAATAAGCCTTTTTGACTGATTTGGAGCTCCAAAAAATATTAAAAACTCATTTCGCGCTAAAACAAGGTCATTATCATTAGGTTTGCGGAAATCAGGCCTTTAAAGGGCTTTTTTGGCTCCGAAGTTAGTCTACCAAAGTTGTTTTGATCCCAAATGTATATTTAAACATATAATATATTATAAAAATTCTTACGGACTCATTTGGAGCTCCAACAAGCCTTCAAAACTCATATCGCGCAAAAACTAATTCCTTATAACTAGTTTTGCCTAAATCGAGCCTATAAAGGCATTTTTTGGCTATAAAGTGACTCCGGGAAAGTTGTTTTGATCCCAAATGAGCATTTAATCATATAATGTATTTTCATTATTCTAAGGGAGTCATTTGGAGCTCCAACAAGCCTTAAATATTCTTTTCACGCTAAAACAAAGTCATTATCACTAGGTTTGCTGAAATCGAATCTTTAAAGGGCTTTTTTGGCTTACTCTAGCAAAGTTGTTTTGATCCCAAATATATATTTAAACATATAATATATTATAATAACTCTTAGGGACTCATTTGGAGCTCCAACAAGCCTTAAAAACTCATATCGCGCAAAAACTAAGTCCTTATAACTAGTTTTTCCTAAATCGAGACTTCAAAAGCGTTTTTTTGCTCCGAAGTGAGTCTAAGAAAGTTTTTTTGATCCCAAATATGTATTTTATCATATTATATATTATAATAAGTCTTAAGGAGTCATTTGGAGCTCCAACAAGCCGTAAAAACTCATTTCATGCTAAAAAAAAGTCATTAACACTAGTTTCGCGGAAATCTAGACTTAATGTGCATTTAATCATATAATGTATTATAATAAGTCTTAGGGAGTCATTTGGAGGTCAAACAAGCCTCAAAATATCATCTCGTGAAAAAACTATGACCTTTTAACTAGTTTTGCCTAATTCGAGCCTTTAAAGGGATTTTCTAGCTCCGTACTGACTTTATAAAAGTTGTTTTGGTCCCAAATGTGCATTTAATAATATAATATATTATTATAAGTCGTAGGCACTCATTTGGAGCTGCAACAAGCGTTCAAAACTCACATCGTGCAAAAACTAAGTCCTTATAACTAGTTTTGGCTATATCGAGCCTTTTAAGAGCTTTATTGGCACCGAAGCGCCTCTATCAAAACTGTGTTGAGCCAAAATGAGTATTTTAACATATATTATATTATAATAAGTCCTAAAGACGACTGAGTTGACATGTCCTATACTCATTTTATTGCATTTTGAGTATCAATGTGCTCAAGTAATTGGTTTTGACATGGTCTTTCTTTAAGGCTGGTTAAGGTCATTAAAGAACGGTTTTAAATCAAGAAGGCTCAAAGGGGGTGACTAAGGATATTGAACGTTCGGGTAGTCTTTAAAGGCTCAAACTATCTAAAAAAATGGCCTACGTCATTCTCTTTAACATGCTTCACCTAGGATTTCGCTTTGAGAGAGACTTCAAACTAGTTCTAGGACAACGTATTTGCTAAAATTTTCTTCAAGACCTAACTGAGAATTTCATGACTATGGTGCTCAATGTGTGAGAGTTTAAGAGTGAGATAAGCAATTCCAGACCATTTGATTTTACTAATACACAGTATTCAAACACATCATTCAAACAATAACATGTAAGAAGCTAAGCATACACGACACAACATTTTCAACTAATCCACCCAACTCAATCTACTTGACTCGATTTAGCAGAGCAACGTTCCTAAAATGCAATGTATGAATGCAACACTAATATGAATGCAGAAAGAATGAACAAATGCATGAAATAAACCTAAAAGAATCATGTATTTCTACCCCCACACTTAAGACTTTACAATATAAATATGTAAGGATAGAAATACTCCCTCGATGGGTACCGCCCATCAGTCGATCGCAGTGGGGCGCCGTCCATTTGGACGACGCCCTTTAGTTGTTGTTGAGACGTCGATGTTGCTGCGCCTCCTCCACTTCAGCTTCTCTGTCACAGCTGTGACTTTCTCCTTGATCATATGCTTGAAGTTCTCATGTTTCTGCCCCTTCTTCTTCTTTCTTGTTACTGCCGGAGTAGCGGGGGCCGGTGGACTAAATGCTGCTCCAATGTAAAACACCTCGTTCGCATCGGGGTGCTCCATAGCTTTGAAGACCTTGAAGGTCTCCTCCTCGCCTTGAACTCGCAGCTTCAGCTCTCCTCTTTGAACGTCTATGAGAGCACGTCCAGTGGCCAAGAATGGGCGTCCCAAAATGATAGGGATGTTGAAGTCTTCAGCCATATCGAGGACAACAAAATCAACAGGGAAGATGAACTTCCCTACCTTTATGAGCACGTCCTCGACTATTCCTCTCGGGTGCTTGATGCTCCGATCTGCCATTTGGAGTGAAATGGTAGTGGGCTTCACTTCTCCAAGGTTTAGCCTCTTGAAGATCGAGAGCGGCATCAAGTTAATGCTCGCTCCAAGGTCGCACAATGCTCTTTCAAACACTGTGTCGCCAAGTGCACAAGGCACGGTAAAGGACCCTGGGTCCTTGAGCTTTGGCGGGAGCTTCCTCTGTATCACCGCACTGCACTCCTCAGAAAGTGCGACAGTCTCGTACTCCTCTAGCTTCCTCTTCTTCGATAGGATCTCCTTTAAGAACTTGGCATAGCTCGGCATATTCTCTAATGCCTCGGCGAATGGGATGTTGATGTGAAGCTTTCTGAAAACATCCGAGAACTTCGCGAATTGCTTCTCAAGCTTGCCCTGTTTCAATCTCTGCGGGTAGGGCACTTTTAGCTGTGGTGGTGTCGCTGTCTTGGGTGCTACTTCCTCAACTTCTTTCTCTACCGAGGGTTCTTCGTTCTTATGCGGTCTTGCAGGCTCTGGCTCACTTCTCTCTTCAAGCTTCTTCCCACTTCTCAGGATAATGGCATTGCACTGCTCCTTAGGATTTACCTCGGTATTGCTCGGCAGTGTTCCATATGGCCTTGAGTTTTGAGCCAATGCAAGATGGCCGATTTGCATCTCCAAATTTCGAATCTGAACACTCTGTTGTTGAAGGGCGGAGCGGGTCTCTACCATGAAATCTGTGGTGTTCTTGGCCATCTTCGCCATTAAGTCTTCCAAATCAGGTCTTGCCTCCTTTTGTTGAGCTTATGGCATTGGGACTGCGGCGGCTTGGTTCTTCCAGGAGAAATTTGGATGATTTCGCCAGTTGAGGTTATATGTGTTGCCATACTGTGCATTTCCCACAAAATTAGCCTGTTCGGGTGTCTCCCTCGTCATAGGATTACCAACCTGACATGACTCGCTCGGATGAGGTCCCTGACACCATTGGCAAGTTGCAATAGAATTAACTCCAAGTGGTGCTCCTTGGAGTTGTCTAGTAAGCATAGCTACCTGCTCCGTTAAGGCCCTGATGGCCTCGCTATCATGATTCGGCACTTGTCTTCTCAAGATGGTTCTTTCAGATCCTCCACCTTCATTATTAATGGCCATGTTTTCCAGAAGATCAAACGCAGCGTCTTCGGTTTTGTTCATCAATGATCCTCCAGCTGCTGCATTCACAAGGTTCTTTGTGGCTGGATTAAGTCCTAGGTAGAAGGTGTGGACTTGCATCCAACTAGGTAGACCGTGTTGGGGACACCTTCTCAGTAAGTCCTTGAAGCGCCCCCAAGACTCATAAAGAGTTTCTCCTTCGTGTTGCGCAAACGTGATGATCTCATTGCGCAACTTTGCCTGCTTCTCTAACGGGAAGAACTTTGAGAAGAATTTCTTGCACAATTCCTCCCATGTTGTGATGGAATTGGCCGGTAGCGAATTGAGCCAACTCTTTGCACCATCCCGCAAGGAGAACGGGAATAAACGGAGGCGGATGGCGTCATCAGTAACACCATTAAACTTGAAGGTATCGCATAATTCCACAAAATTAGCGATATGCTCCTTTGGATCCTCCGAAGGCATTCCACCAAATTGAGACGACTTCACCATTTGTAGCGTCCCAGACTTGATTTCGAAATTGTTAGCGGCTATTGTCGGCTTACGGATAGCCGATTGAACGCCTCCAACTATAGGTTGCATATAGTCCATGATGACTCTCCCTTCTTCATGTACGGCTCTAGCCACATTTACCTCCTCCGCCATGGGATTATTGTAAGTTGTGAAGCCGGAGGTGTCACAATGATGTTCAAGTGTTTGCTCAGGAGGTCTTGCGGATGCCTCACGAGCTTCTTTGCGAAGTCGCCTTGCGGTCTTTTCTATCTCACTATCGAATGGGAATAGATCAGCCGCTCCCCACTTACGCATTCACCTGAAATCACAAATGAAAATAAAAATAAATAAAAACAGAAAAATTCAAATTAGTGACTCGATCGTTCGTTCGATATCAACGCCAGTCCCCGGCAACGGCGCCAAAAACTTGATAGGCAAAATGCGCAACGCAAGTGCACGTACCGTCAAGTAATAAAGGGATTTTGAGTCCGTGTATCGTTCCCACGAGGACTTTGATCGATTACCGAACTAATAAATCAAAATCACTATTTGAAAGAATTAAAAGTGAAGATATTGCAAGAACAAATTAAAATGCAACGAATTAAATGTTGGATTAAATCAATACGAATGAAGTCTAAGGCATTCGATTTCACCTCACCAAATTATGATTGTTCACTAATCCTAATCAATTGAATATTTATTACTCTTGAAGATGACAATTCACAAATGTGACAGTTTATTTCTCTCGAACATAAACTATCCTAAGTTCAACAAACAAATCTCGTCTCTCGAATCTCCGATTATATTTATTAAACCAGCAATAAACATAAGAATTCACACATCACATAAAAGAAATTGCTATCTCTAGTCAATCATACAATTATGTCGTTTAATTATGTAGTCAGAATCTCATTCTCCTCTCTCGAATATTGAACAAAATTCAAAAAATCAATCACAAGGTGCGCAAGCTCATGATAGCATTAAGAACTAAATTAAACGATCATCAAGATTGCAATAAACATCAATTGATTATATAGGAAAAAGAAAACAATTCACATCATGGTTTGGCTACATCGTAGCCTTAGAAAAAGAAAATTAGTTCATGATAAAAATAAAGGAAACAGCCATTAACAATTGGTTCATGATTAACAAGAGAGAAAAGAGAAGAAAGAACGAATTGTGACGATGAAGAACGACTCCGTCTCCGGCAAACGTCCTTCGTGTCTCTCCTTCGCTTCAACGCCTCTTTCTCTGCTCAAAAGTCTCT
Source organism: Boehmeria nivea var. tenacissima (assembly GCA_018132145.1). NCBI lineage: Eukaryota > Viridiplantae > Streptophyta > Magnoliopsida > Rosales > Urticaceae > Boehmeria > Boehmeria nivea. Next base: position 11,262,545 of record CM030882.1, read on the forward strand.
AATTTTCTGTGAATGACGAATCCCCCTTTATGTTTTAGGGCTTCCTAGAATTTATGGCACTTGATTTGGGTCAAATTGGGCTTAAATTTGCGAATCGGGCCTGTTTGGCGCATGTCGGGCGCTGCAGCGGAGTTGTTTGCGCGCTGCAGCGCTGTGCTGTTTTTTGGGTGGCGCTGCAGCCCCATTTTAACTGTGCTGCAGCGCCCAGAGGCAGCGCCATTTTGCCTATGCTACAGCGCCACTTTGTCCGATCTTCACCCAAACGTCTCTTTTTGGCCTCAAACATGTTCCAAATGAACCTAACACAATCCAAAAGTCATTCTTAGCTTAAAGTAATCAATTATTAATTTTAAATCATCAATTCAATGGCATTTTATTATTTTAAACAAATTAAACAAATAGAAAATGAACTAAACATTATGCAAAATAAACCTAAAATGCAATTAACATTTGGATTTTATTGTCAAAAAAATGCACCTAAAAATTATAAAAAACATGATAAATATGAGATTTATCACACCCCCACACTTATCTTTTGCTCGCCTCGAGCAAAACCTAAATGCAAACCTATCGAACGAATGCCTTACCAATCAAGCTACGTAAACGAGACGGGTTTCAAAGAATCAATATCAATACAAATGTATACAAAAGCTCAAGCAGTCATGTTGAGTTCAGTGTCATCCTATCATGCATAGCTACGTCTCTTAGCCTAGTCATGCATTCTCTCACTTTCGCCTTCTCGTGTGTGTGTGCAATTTTCATCAATCATTCTCAAGTGTCGGCCCCGAATATATTAAAGCAAACATAAGACATAATGATTTAGATTGTGATTGTTGTCTTCATCGTCCCATAGGCTAGCTATCATCTCTCTCTCCACTAATGTAGATACCTCGCATGTTTTAGAGTCGGTAGGACTTCTAAAGCTTGTAGTGCTAGGCCTTGGCTAAGGACATTCGAAATTTTGGTTTGGTGGCTCACTTACCTAAGCACATTAGCTACTAAACATTGTCACCAACTTCCTTGTTGCCCTCTCTTAATGACACTTTTTTTTTTTTTTGCCTTTGCTCCATCACTAGAACCGTGTTAAGAACTACACTTTGCCTTTGGATCTCCCGATATAAAGTTTTCTGGCTGAACCATATAAATCGTTTCGTCAATGTCTCCATTGAAAAACGCAGTCTTAACATCCATCTGATGTAGCTCTAGATCAAAATGAGCCACAAGTGCCATTATTGTTCTAAATGAGTCTTTTGTTGAAATTGGAGAGAAAGTCTCCTTATAGTCTATGCCTTTCTTCTGAGTAAAACCTTTGGCGACTAGACGAGCCTTATACCTTTCGACATGGCCTTTTGAATCCCTCTTGATTTTAAATATCCATTTACAACCAATGGGCTTCGCACCTTTTGGCAATTCGACAAGATTCCAAACATCATTGTCACCCATAGATTTCATCTCATCCTTCATGGCATCAATCCACTTATGTGAGTTAGAACTTTGAAGAGCTTGTGAAAGATTGATTGGATCATCTTCCGTTAACCCTTCATGAACCTCACGTTCTTGGAGAAAGACAAGATAATCATCTGGAATCGCACTTCTCCACTCTCTAGTGGATCTCCTTAATGGCACGTCTTGAGGTTGTTGAGTTTGTTCTATCGCTGTATCGGGAAGTTCTTCATTGTTGTCTTGAATTGTACTTGCATCTAGGATGTCAGGAATAATAGCCTGATCATTGTTAGTAACAATCTGAGGAAGAGAAACAAATTCTTCCTCTTCAAAGACAACATTCATTATATCTTCCCCTCCAAACTCGACATCCTCAAGAAATCTTGCATTCCCCGTCTTAAAGAAAGACCTAGTAGTGGGATTATAAAACTTAAAGCCCCGAGAGCGTTCGGCATATCCAACAAAGTAGCAACTAACTGTTCTTGAGTCCAGTTTTTTTTTTTCGTTTGGCCTATAAGGCCGTGCCTCAACTGGACAATCTCAAATATGTAAATGCCTAATGTTGGGATTTTTTTCTGCCCAATATTCATAAGGGGTTTTGGTTACCGCTTTGCTTGGAACCCTATTAAGGATATAAACTGCAGCCTTAAGTGCTTCTCCCCAAAGGGATTCTGGTAAAGAAGAATGACTAGTCATACTTCTTACCATGTCCTTAAGAGTTCGGTTTCATCTTTCAACAACACCGTTCATGCTAGGTTTGTCTGGTATAGTGTACTGTGGGACAATTTCGTACTCCTTTAGGAAGATAGCGAAAGGTTCCTGGACGTTGTTCTCCTGATCCATCATATTTACCATAGTATTCACCACCACGATCAAATTTGACAGCCTTAATTTTCTTGCCAAGTTGAAGTTCAACTTCGGCTTTGAAAGCCTTGAAAACGTCCAGTGCTTGAGACTTCTCGTGAATCAAATATAGGTACTCATATCTAGAATAGTCGTCTATATACGTAATAAAATACTGTTGACCATTCCAAGAAGCCGTAGGGAATGGCCCACATATATCAGTATAAATGAGTTCTAAGACGTCTGCACACCTATTGGCACCTAATTTTCTTATATTTGTTTGTTTCCCCTTTATACACTCAACGCATACTTGAAATTCTGTCAAATTGAGGGGATCAAGAATCCCGTCTGACACAAGCCTCTGAATTCTCTGTTTAGAAATATGACCTAAACGCTTGTGCCATAAAGTGGCGGAATCCTTGTCAGTTAATTTTCTCTTTGTACCACGTGAACTAATATGTAAGGTTTCATTAAATGAGGCGATTGTATCCAATAAATATAGGTTATCATGCAAAGATAAAGAACCGGTACCAATAAGATTTGAATTAAGAAAAAGACTAAATTTATTATCTCCAAATGAACAAGATTAACCTAATTTTTCCAAAGTAGAAATTGAAACCAAATTCCGTCTAAAAGACGGTACTACATAAGTCTCTTCTAAATCCAAATATAAACCAATCTTTAATAATAACCTAAAAGTCCCTATAGCCTCAACTGCAACTGTCTTGCCATCGCCCACATAGATGAATCTTTTAGCATCACTTGGCAATCGGCTCCACAGGCAACCCTGCAAGGACAAACTTATGTGAGTAGTAGCACCAGAATCTACCTACCAAGTATCTTTAGGTACAGAAGTCAAATTAACTTCAGAACAAACCAAAGCGAGAAGCTTACCCTTCTTAACACGCCAAGCAGCATATTTAGGATACTCTCTCTTCATGTGCCCTTCTTTTTTGCAGAAGTTACAGAAGAATGCTTTAACCTGCGTATTCAACTTCTTCTGCTGAGCTTTACTCTCTACAGTATCCTTAGCTCTCTTTCTTTTGTTGTTCTGAGAGTTAGATGCTAAGTGAGCACTTTCTGTCCTGTCTCGCTTTATCCTTTCCTCTTCTTGCACACAATGAGAAATTAACTCATTAAGACTCCATTTGTCCTTCTGAGTGTTATAACTCACTATGAATTGACTGAATTGTGCAGGAAGAGATATGAGAACCAAGTACACGAGCAAGTCCTCAGATTGCTGTAACTTAAGTACCTTGAGTTTCCCAGCGAGATTAGACATCTCCATAATGTACTCCCATATGTTCCTTTTCCTTTATACCTCATGGAAATTAGAGTAGCCAGAAGGTTACTCATTTCCGTCTTTTCATTCTTAGCGAAAATTTGCTTAATTTCTTCGAGGAATTTCTTAGCATCTTTGCTCTCAGTAATAGAGCCCCGAAACGCCTCCGGAATGGAGCGCTTCATAATCATCAGACTCATGCAATTGGAACGATCCCACTTCTCAATTTTAACCTCATTGGGGTTTTCTGGAGTAGAAGTGGGTCGCTCCATCCGTAGCGCAAGGTCCAAATCCAAACAGCCAAGAACGATTTCTACATTCTCTAGCTAGATCTTGAAATTTGTCTCATTGAGCATGGGAATTGAATTAATTTGAGCAGAAACATTTGTCGCAGTAGCAGAAACTGAATGAAAACAAAAGAATGTGCTCACAGTTAAAATCATGTCATAATCTAAAAATAAATAAAATATGACATAATTTAAAACAATAAATGTGGGCCCTGAAACAAGATACCTAGCACAACGTTATTATCTAGTCTTTAGACAGAGATATTAACTTGTAAGTGGTACTCTCTGCGTAGTAATCAAATATTGACAATAAATCCTGTCAAACAATAGCCTTTCTTTGGACCGACTATTGTTCACATGGAAAACTATATAATTGTCACATATTATTACCACATGTGTATTTGTAATTTGTCCAGATAATAATCTTCCTTTGGGCCGATCACAATCCACATAAATTACAAACACACAATCATCTTCATATTTTAAATTAAATTAATCTACACAATAGAAGTTACTTTGGCAACATATTGATTCAACAAATATAATAAAAATACAAGATTTTTTTTTAAATACAAAACGTGAGCATAATTCCCACAAATTATGAAAATTCACACAAATTTCTCAACAATCCCAAAAATTAGGATTTGCATCTCCGCACGTTGAGAATATATCGCACGAAATACATTATGTGGTTATCCCACGAAATACCTTATGTGGTTAATTCTAAAAAATAAAACACTGTAATATAAAACAATATCTAAATTTGCCAAACAAAAACAAAACGTATTAAGGCATTAGAATCGAAGACCAACAGAATAAATGATTTCCACCCAAACGCACGATTTTCAAAGACAAATTCAAGACTAATGTTGCATATGCATATACTGAATCATGATGCAAAATTCAAACGTACAATGGCATATTCAATTGCAAATCAGTTTCATTGTTTTGTTAAAACAATACTTGCCAAAGAATATTATTTGTACTATTGAAACAAACACACGTTATCAAAAGGCACCGATCAAAGTAAAACATACATAAGGCCATATTGCGATTATAATGCAGTATGATAAATCATAATGGAACTTTAAAAGGAATACACTAAATATTCAAGACCGATTGATTAAAAAAAAATCACTTAAATGCACAACTATTGAAAGTCATGGGATTTATATCATGATATATATATATAATCGGCAAAGTTTCAAGCATATTCACCAGAATTCAGTTATAGTCCTAATAAATATATATATATATATATATATATATATATAATTGCCAACAGCAGAATTGAAAACAAGGTTCAATATTCCAAGTGCCGAAAGAAAAAAGAAAAAATATAACATACTGCGATTCTAAATAAACAACAACACTATAATTAGTTTATTCACCGACTTAACAACCCGCAATGCCAACATGGATCAATTAACGAAATTTATCCCTTAGTCATATTGAATCGCTATTCACACAAAATTAAAAAAATTTCTATCCTAATAAACCGAACAAGAGAAGAAAATTAATTGTAATTTGTGTGAAACAATCTCAATAATCTACCATGAGAACTCCTCTGATACCAATTGTTAGTAAATAATAATAATTCTTTATTCTAGATGTTCATAATTCTTTATAATCCTAGAATATTATAAAACATTCATAGGATCAAATCATGCTAGATTATCAAAGATTAAATTAGGGAATAAATACATGAATCCATGGAAGCAATAGTTGACAATTTTGCTGAAATTCTACGGCGATCAATGTGTGGGTTATAGTCTTCCTCAGTCAAATCGCCTTAATCCTTTATGGGTTCTTTATCTTTTCTCTCTAGATGGGTGGAGTGAAAAGTATGATTGATTTGACATATTGGGGACCATAACCTAATGTCTTTATATACTAGCCAATTAGGGTTCCCATTAAATCCTGATTGGGCTAGGATTGGGTCTATACTCATTAGGTCCATACTCAATTGGAGTCTATGGGCTTTCACTAAAATAGACCGCTAAATAAAGCCCACCACAATTAAATAGCATATAATAAAATAATCGCAATATATAGTAGTCCACAATAGGAAACGTATTTTCCTAACAATTTAAAGAAGAAGAAGAAAATATTTTGCTTTTGGGAAATTAGATTGTTTTTGCCGTAGATTTTTAGGAATTTATTTTAAACAAATTGCTATTTATTTATTTTTAGATAGGTAAATCTGATATGTTTTGAAGAAGATCAGAGGGAAAAGAAAAAAAGAAGATAAGATCGAGAAATGATTGATTTTTGGTAATCGACTTTTGATTTTTGAATTGGAAAAATGAGGTATTTCATTCGGTATTTGGTTGTCCATTTTAGGTGTATTTGTTATTAAAAAAAAATTATTGAACTATATTATTTTTTAAATTTTAAGATAAATTTAGAGGTAAAATTATAATTTTTTTTATGACACGTTATAGTTTAATTGATGGATTTAGATAGATGCAGTAAATTAGATATTTTTTAGTAGATGAGGGGGCAAAAATATTGTAATGCTTCAAAGAATGATGTGCGCGTTTTAAAAAAGTAACATAAGAATGAGAAAAAAGAGTAATTTTTTCTATTTCAAGATTTTTGAGTTCAGGTGCAATATGCCAAAAATTAAAACTTAAGAGACAATTGTCACACTCTGTGTAATTTATGGGGCACCAGCGCAAAAAACTCATTATATTATTATACTATTTGATTGTAATGTACTTTAATTAAGTTGTCCATTTTAAAAAGCCCATAGACTTCACTTGAGGATGGGCTAAAGACCCAATATAAGTTTAATTAGGGTTTAATTGGAATCATAACTGGATAGTATATAAACACAGTTAACTTATGGTCTCCTATATGTCTCAAAATTTTCTCTCCTTCAAAACCTAAGGAACCATAAAGGAATTAAGGCAATTTGGCTGAAGGAGATAATAATTCCGCTCAAGTGATCATTATTACTTTAATGGATTCAGGTATTTATTCTTTTGTATAATTTTTAGTAATCTTGTATGATTTAATCTAAGAATACTGTATTAATATTTTAGGATTATAAGGAATTATAAACATTTAAGATTAAAAAAAATATGTTTATCTAACAATTTCCACTAATTCATGCTGTGGAATATATATATCCAACATTATTCCAATTTGCTTCACCATCAATTTTGGTGCAAATTAGTTCCTTTAATGGTTTGTTAGTACTCTCTCTCGGTCCACAGAACCAACTACGGTTGGGTAAAACTTGACTCTTTTTTGTATATTTAAATCATTTGTTAGTTTGTTTGTTGTTTTAGCCTCTTGTTTGGTACGTAGCTTAGAAGATGAAGCAAATCATGAAAAGAGTGTAAGAAACAGATTTAAGAAGAATTATTGTGAATATCTAATAATTTTTAACATTTAATTTAAATAAATATTTTAAATTTTGAACATTATAAGAAAATACTTAATTTGATTCAATATCGTACATGGTAGTAATTGATGAATTACTGAAAATAATTGGTGTATATATATATATATATATAGAGAGAGAGAGAGAAGCGGAGAGACATGAGGCCCATGGGCATATGACCTCCTGAACTTTTTACTTTTTATTATATTGTAAGTAAATTTTGTGATTAGAAAAAATTACGTGTAGTTTTTTCATACTTGCCCCCCTCAACGCAAATCATTTGAGTCAGTTGGGGATTTTTCAAAGACCTTATGTCTATTCTCATGAAAAATTTTAGTTCCGCCCCCATATATATATATAATATATATATATTTCAATTGGTGTATAACTTAAGTATTTTTCCACTTCACACTAGATTTAAAGATGAGAGTAGAGAGAAATGAAATAGATACCCCATTACTTTTAATGGCATAAACGTCAACTTATTAATAAATAAAAAAGGGAATTAAGAATAAAAATGACAAATTTTATTCAGTGAGAATGAATTGTATCCGGCAAAAAAAAAAAAAAAGTTTTCCCCTTCATTTTTGTTAATTTTACAGAATTAAGAAGGGTTTTCTTTTCTTTCTAATCAAAATAGACGAAAACAAAGAATTTTCGAATAGTTAATTAGAGTTTATTTGGAAGAGACAATATAGTAGAACCAAATAATTAGATATTGGACATAATCAGTTCTAGGATTCTAGCATATCCATGGCCATGTTGTATCTGATCCTCTGGAAATCGAATATATTTTGTTCCTTAACTAATTTAGATAATTATAGCAAATAATTATTTAGAATAATGTTATGGGTCTTTTTATCCCAAATTTAATACCAACACTTATAGTATGTGAGTAGTCAATGTATAATTTGCAATAAATAATTTTTTACTTATTTATAGGAAGTTGTGTGCAATAAATAACACGAAAACAATTCACATGACGTACATTTGGAATGAGATTGATGTGAAAAACTTGAGATAAATATTAAGATTCTTAGTATTATTCTTACTTTTAAATTTATTTCTTAAAATTTACTAATATTTAAAAAATTTAAGATACTAGACAAATAGATAAGTAGATTTAATTACTGTAAAGTTTGTTATATATAATAAATACTTGTCAGATAATTGATTTTATTGAAAAACTATGAGTGGTCTATTTGTTTATAACTCACTCATATAATTTAAAGATTAATTGCGTTCGAATCTCTCTTTTCTTTGTATTTTCAATATAACTATTAAGAAGAAAACACCAAGGGCATATTTGGTTTAGTGGAATAGGAATGGAATAGAATGATAATTCTTATTATCATATTTGGTTGGGTAAAAAATACACAGGAATAGTCATTCTAATAAAATCTTCATTCCATCAGTTATGGGAACCATCATTCCTTAACTTAACCTAAAAAATGTTTATTACTTTCCAGTTTTTAAACTAATTAAAATACGCTGGACCTGATTTCAGTGTCAATTCCACTGATAAACCAAACACTAGAATTAAAATGACATTTCTGTTCTTATTTTATTATATTCATATTTATATTCGTATTACCATTCTCAATCCATTTCACTAAACCAAATGTGGCACAAGAGTTTTCTAAGTGTTTTATTGAAAGAAACAATATTGGCTTATTAGATTACACTTTGCAGATCCAAAAGAGTGAACAGAAAAAGGGCGCGTTCAAGTGGAATTAATTTTTTTAACATCTTTTCCTTTAATAATTAGCACATGTTACACTTTCGCATCTAAACTTTAACCGAAGTTTGTTTCACTACAGAACAAAAGAAAATCACATGAAACATATTATATATATATACTAAAAGGAAGGAGACAAATGTGAGAATAAAATACTGTAGCAAGAACACTAATTCGATGAGAAAAAGACATTATATATTATTATATATACTAAAAAATATATATAATTAAAGGAAAGAGACAAATATGAGAGTAAAATACTGTAACAAAAACAGTAAGTCAATCAGGAAAAGACGTTATATATTATTATATATACTAAAATATATATATACTAAAAGGCATGAGACAAATGTGAGAGTAAAATACTGTAGCAAGAACAGTAATTCGATTAGGAAAAGACGTTATATATTATTATATATACTAAAAAAAAAGGTAGATTTAACTGTAGCAGTTACAGTACAAAAAGAAGGGGCAAATGTAAGAGTAAAAAACTGTAGCAGCTACAGTAGCATAAGAAATTATAAATATATATATTATATGGCATTTCATAATATATTAGACTTATGCGGTTATGCCCTTCATAAGTCTTTTCATTTTGTGTCTTCACGACCGTCCATTTTGTGTCTCTACCGCCAATTTTTTTTTTTTTTTTTGGTAAACTTTTGTCTTCAATATTGCAGCGGCAAAAAAGAAGTGAAGAAAAAAAAATCAATTAAGGAACTAAAACTTTATGACTTTTAAAATATGTGTATGTATGTATAGAAATGTTAACAACGTAAATAGAGATAATTGTTGTAAGTGTAACTACTATATAGAGTTATTGTTCTTTATTTAACATACATCTAGATAGTTGTTTATTTTTTTATTAATGCTTTTATCTTATGTAAACATTTATATTTTTGGATATTCATAATTTTTAATATATCGTTTTCGAAAAAATTAAACAACACCCGCAGCAACACGCGGGTGTAAAAGCTCGTTGGCATCTAAACTTTAACCGAAATTAATTTCTCGACTAAAAAAAAATCACATGTAATAAATGCATCTAAACTTTAGCCGTAATTTATTTCACTGCAACACACAAAAAAAAAATTCATATATAATATATTGGCATCTAAGCTTAAACCCAAATTTTTTTCACTACAACACAAAAAAAGGGGTTAAATTAGGGCTTTTTTGCAGCGGTGGCCTCTGTTCTTTACCTACTGTTGCAATCGGGTATCTTATCATTTTTTTTTTCGACAATTGGCTCCCTGTCTTTTGATTTCTTTGCAATTTTAAGTAATTTCGTTAAATCCGTTCAATTTGGATGGAATATCACATGTGAGAGTCACGTGGGCTTTTTTTTTAGGGTATTTTATGTCTTTTGATTAAAAAAATAAAATTCCAACAAAAATAAAGAAGAAACAAAAAAAAAACTGGAAACTCTGTCTCTCTCACTCTCTCTTCTCTGTATTCCTCTCTCTCTCTCTCAATTGGAAGGGCCGCAGTGCGGCCATGTGATGGGCGGTTTGAGGTCCGGTGTTGGGCAGCGCGGGGGGTTTGAGGCTCGGTGTAGGGCAGCGGCGCGGGGTAAGACCATCTCCAACGTGCACACCATTTGCAAACGCAAACGCAATTTGGCGTTGAAGACCTCAAAATATTAACTCCAACCACACACTATTCTCATACCCAAAATGAGTTTTATTAATAGTGTAACACCAAATATGGTGTTGCACTATTCATCAAACTCATTTTTTGTTTAACTTTTGTTATTTATAAAATGATCCCTTGATTTTAAGATGTTTTTATTTTTGATCTAAATCATAATTTTTAAGTAAGATTTATATTGATATTTTGGTTTTAATAAATTTAATTTTTTGTGTTTAATTTATTAAAAAAAAACTCTTCATTTTTAATAATTTAAAACACAATTACGTACCTAATTAAAATAGAACACTGATATATAGATTAAAATTACATCAAATAATAAATTAAAAGACATGGAATAAGTTGAAAACAACGCATACATAGAGTATTAAAATAAAAAATACATGAGAGTACCGAAATTAAAAATACATAATGGGAAATAAAACTTAAAACAACCAAGACTATAATGTCCTAATAATCTGGTAGACCGGTTCCAGATCCTCCAATATCATTGAAGTATTGCCCAAACGAATTAAAATATTTTATTTTGGCTAAAATAGTCTAATAATAAATAATTTTTATTAAGTTATTATGAAAGTAAAATATAAGTGGGTCTGATTTGTAAAGTTGATAAATATAAGGTATTATTGAAAATTAATATAATAGGTGAATGAGAAAGAATATACTCAGAATATTCTATTTGGTGTTAAAAATAGTGTAATAGGTTGGAGATGAATTACTATTTGATGTGACATTTACTGTATTTTGGTGTTGAGAATGAGAAAATAGGTTGGAGATGCTCTAAGGGGTTGGGGTCGGGGTCGGCGGCGCGGTTGAGCTTGGAGGCTGGAGGAGTTCTTTTGGGTTTGGGCCGTCGTGGGTTGGGGGTTCATTGCGCGGGATCGCCGATGGTTGCCGAAAGTCACGCGGGGTCGCCGAGGGTCGCACGTGAGGGTTCAAGGTGTCGCCGTGGGTTGAGGGTTCTCGCGTGTGAGGGGTGGGGGGTGTTTGGGTCGCCGTGGGTTGGGTGTTCTCGTCGCTGTGCGCAGATCGATAGTCGCCGGGTTCGAGGTTCGATATAGGGGTTTAGCGAGCCGTCTCTTTCTCGGCGACGTTCTTTGACGATGAGCGCGGGATCGATTCTCGGAGTGATGGGGATCAAGCGCGATCAAGTGCGAAATCGAGCGAGGAGTGACACTGCCGCAGACTCTCGCCCGCTCAGATCTGCACTCATCGTCGCTAAAAAGTGGATTTTTGGATTTGAGTGCTGTGGATTTTTTTTTTTTTTTGCCATGCTGAAAAGTACTGTGGATTATTTGGTGTTTATAGATTTAGTTTGAATTTGAGTGTGGATTGTTTTGGATTTATGAACTTGGTTTCGATTTCTAGTTTCTATAATTGATTTGGATTTTTTATCAACTGATTCGGGTTTGGATTTGGATTGAAACTTGAAAAAATAGTGTTTTTTTTTTTTTTTGCTTGAAAGGTGAAGAAATTTTCAGCAAGCAAGAACAACAAATAAACATGAATGCAAACATGCTCATAAACACATAAAATTATCTCATGCATTTTTTTTTTTGCCTCTTTTTGATTGTTTTTTAGTTTTTGAATAAACAAAAACAACATCTAAACATGCAAACAAAGCTACATAAATTTGGTCAAAAATCCAATAATGTTCAACAAGCAAAATAATATGGAAAATTATGGATTTTAGCATTGAGAATCTATCAAACAATTTTTTTTTTCCTAAAATGACTATGAACGCCCATGAAAATACCTCATGTGAGCCTCACATGTGAATTTTCCATCCAAAACTGTGGACCTAACAAAATTGCATAAAATTGCAAAGAAATCGAAAGACAAAAAGCCAATTGTCGAAAGAAAAAAAAAAGATAAAATACCCAATTGCAATAGTAGGTAAAAGACAGGGACCACCGTTGAAAAAAAAAGTCTTAAGTTTAAATGTGATAACAAGTGACCACGATTTTTGTTAAAAAAAATTTGAGTAAAATAATATGTCAAATGCTTATTTGATACAATAAAAACAAACATATTAATTAATTCTATATTTTGTAATCAACAAATTTCTAATTATATAGCATCACTCTTTATATATACCGATCCCGCAAATGGAGCCCACATTTATATGTGCAACCCAATCACGTTACACAATACTGTAAAATGATAAAGAACCAATCAATAAAAGCGTCGAGATTCAAATAACGAAAAATTCTCAGGTGGGGAATTCTCCATCACAGGAAATAGTTTTGGATCGTCAAATTTACTTTTTTAAGCAGTGGAACCCACTGAAAAAATAGATTTGACGATCCAGAATCGTTCTCAGTGGTGGAAAATTCCCCACATGAGACTATTCCTCAAATAACATGTCCCTAACAAAAATAATAATAATAATAATAATAATAATAATAAAAACTCTTCTTTAGGAATGTAATCTGACCTTACCTAACATCTGTCAGCATATTATATATGTAATATATATATTGGTTCTTTATCATTTTGCTATAAATTATTCTCGCTCACACACATATATATACACACACATAAAGCTCTCTTTGTGTGCAAAGGGTCAAAGACACATAGCCACACACAAAGATCTTTGGAGACCAAGTTTTGTACAAATTTGGTGTGACTAGTGCTTCAGAGAGAGAGAGAGAGAGAGGGAGAGAGATCAAATATTTAAATGTTTAAAGGGCAAAGTTATAAGAGTAGCGATCTATATGGAAATGGCGTCGATCTCTACTACTACAACTACAAAAGATCATTTGTTTGTCAAAGCGATGATGATCAATCTCTATCTGTAGCTCTCAGTCCTCCTAATGGCGGCGCCGATATCGTCTCCGGCAGCGCGGCGACACCTAGCGAAGACCATGTCGCTTCAAATATTGGCAATCAACCTGATGATCATGATCATGAAGATCTTTCTGTCACCGATCACGTTCCAAATGTTCCCGGATGGTACGCTGAGGATTGTCCTATTTTATGGCCAGGTATTGAATATTAATCTCTCTTGATGTATGTATATACATAAATAATTATCAGGTTTAAATTCAGATTTTATTATTACTTCTCAATTCAGATTATCAATCATACATGGAATAGCTTTGATAATATCTGTTATTCTCATGCACATGTACTATGATGATCAACATATGATATATATATATATATATATATATATATTATTTTTATGCGAATATATATAATGATATATATAGGATCAGTTAAGCAATTAGTCATTTTAAAGGTAAAGTTTGAAGTATTTAGCCATAGTTTCATGAAATTAAGGATTTAGCCATAACATGTAACATTTTAGGTTACATGTAACATATATACGTGTAAAAAGTGTAACATTAAATGTAACGTTACATGTAATATAAAATATAACACATGTAATGTTACACTTTTACATGTTATGGCTAAATCCTTAATTTTGATATTTTAAGGCTAAATCCTAAAAAAATACCCAAAAGTTTGATTAAATGTCTAAAAAACTCGATATATACATGGTGTTTGAAATATATTTTTATTGTGTTCTACTAGAGTCATGCATGTGAAATGTTTATAATGCTCCACCACAATTGAAAACTTATCTTTTGTCTTTGAGAAAGGGAATCTATCTCATGCATGCCTTAAATCATTGTGTTTTGAATAAGTAGAGAAGTAATTAGTGATCTTGGCTTTAGCTATATGAACTTAGTGCTTTATAATGCAATATAATATAATATAATCTGGTCAGTTAAAAGCGTAAAAACTCATCATGTGACATACACATGCATATATAAATAGACACATATAATATATTACTTACACGATTGATATTCTAATAGCTTACCAACTAAGTTTAGTCTCTCTCAAAATCTTCTATTAATTGACCCAAATATTATTTAGAAATTACAGAATAAAATAGAAACAACGTCACAGAGGACAAAATCTCAATTTACCGCAAGTAGTCGGTCATACAAACTAGAACAAAGAAAAAACAACATATTAGATGTATTCTTTTCTTCTACAGAAACGGTACCTCATAAAAACTGTTATTTCAGAACACATATATATGTATGTATATATACATTGTATTTTCCTTTCCTTTCTCAATAAAATTTAGACTCTTATTGGTGTGGTGGTGTTTAATTGGGGGACCAACCTAGTTGATAAGTCGTTCACTCTCTAAACATGTGTCAACCTCATTGCTTATGCTTTAAAAAATATATGTTAAATGATATATAGTGGTTTAGTATTTGTTAGTTTTTAAGTGTGAAACGTACTTTAGGTCAAACCCTAAGATTAATATTGTAACTAATTTTTCAGAAAAGGTATAGATCAGTTAAACCTTATGAGAACATAAGTTTATCTCAAGTGTGATTACCCGATGCGCTCTTCATTATCCTAAACCTAAATGCTCACGTGTTTGGAATAAACCTTAGAGGATTTACATGTGCATTTTGTATTTCTATTTTATCTTGGGTTTTCAAGTTTGACTTGTGCTCTTTTGGATCACGTGAGACACATATTAAGTTTTTTTTTATTATATATAATTAATTAGTTGAGGGAGAAGCAAAAGATAAAACTAATAATTAATATAAGATAAAATTAAATAAAGTTTTGTGAAAACACATGCGTGACACGTTGTGATAAGGCTCATACATACAGCTTTCATTAACAATATGGGATTGGGAATGTGTAATGCTCTACAAGTGGCTTTTTCTCTCTTTGTTTATATTGCTTTTTCTTCCCTTTTATCTCCAGCACTTTTAGCACGCACTACAACTCAGCCAGCCCAATATAGATTTTATATATATATATACACACACACACGCACACATGTCGAACAACCTAAAACGAAGGCAAATTTTTAATGTGATATGGCATATTTTATATATGGCCATATATTATATATTTACATCCATGTATATTCCCAAATTCATATATGACAAATAGTAAGAAATATCATAATTGTAGATTATAATTCAAATACACTTACATGTTTACGGTTAATTATTAAAATATACACTAAATTGTAGATTAATCAACTCTATAGCTATTTTTACATTATTCATAATGATTTAATCAATTATTACTATGCAAATAATTAAGTTACTTAAGTATGATGGGAGATTAACTAAATGGGAGATTTACTATATATGATTTCTCTAAACTTGCGTAGATTTTCACTTTTTCTTCAATTTTTTTATTTATTCATAACTTGCATACTACGTATGAGCTACATATGTATATAATCATATCTTATTAATTATTGATCATATACACAAATTAATTAATTGACTATTACTTATGCATCTTGCAGGGCAAGCACACTTCTTAAAGATAGAAAAAATCTTGTTTGAAGGGAAGTCTGAGTACCAAAGTATGATGGTATTTCAGGTAATCAATTCTTTCTTGAAACATACATGCATGCACTATCATTATTATACTAAAATTATATATCTTACAAATAAATGTGTGTTTTTGTGATCTGTCAATATATATTTATAATTATTGTTCAATGGAACTAATCATTATAAGATATAAGCACACATGGTGGATGGAGAACCTAACAATAGATACATTGTCTGCTACAAATACATGTACACATATATACACATAAATAAATATATATATATATAGTCATTAGCATATGGAAAGGTGTTTGTCCTGGATGGAGCACTTCAGCTGACTGAGAAGGATGAATGTTCATACCAAGAAATGATGACCCACCTTCCTCTTTGCTCAATTCCAAATCCAAAAAAGGTTTGATCTCTTTATTATTATTATTATTATTTTCAAAAGTACTTATATATATATGTCACGCCCATTATTCACATTGGACATTGGTACTACTCTACAGAAAATCCGTATTACTAGTGTTATTAATTATTAATTTGGTGCCTAATTTGTGTTCAAAGTCAAAAAATTGGCAAGCAATTATAACAGCATATATAGTCAGCTATTTTGGTCAAATAATACCAAGATCAGAGTTTAATCATTTGGCATGCCACCAAGTGCTACAGATTAATTAATTAGCACTCATATTGTCATTAATCACTAATTACTAATAATAATCCTTTCCAGGTGTTGCTAATTGGGGGAGGAGATGGTGGTATCTTAAGGGAAATCTCGCGTCATTCTTCAGTCGAACAGATTGATATCTGTGAAATAGACACAATGCTAATTGATGTGAGTTAAACTAATTAAATGCAATTTCAGTGTTAGCACATGTACGATAAATATCACTAAAGAATTTATACTTATATATGGTCACAAGAATCTTTTTGTTAAATGCGAATAGACACATTGCTGATTGATTTGAGTTAAAGTAATTAAGTTCAAAGTTTAGTATTAGCAAAGATATGAATGAAAAAGTACTGCAAAAATAAGGCTTCTAGTGCAATTTGACTAAACATAATTTTCAATTTTTCGTGATTAATTAAAAGTTGTGTTTAATTAGAACTTTCAACCCCACAAAAAGGTAATTTAATTATTAAAAAATTTGTTGCCACTATAATCTTGTTAATAGTTATAAGTTGTTGTAGGTTAGGATTAAATACAGAATTAACATATTTAATTACAATATTTTTGTTGGTGAATAAAAGATTGTAGTGTTATATATGATATCCATGATATTCTCTTCTAATTTTGTTCGCTCTTTCTTTTGGGTAACGTTGCCCATTTAGAAATTTGATAGTGCAAATTTGTAAGTGTTTGTACCTTGAAAACAGCCAAAATATGTTGTACATATATGTTAGTTATGACACACACACAATATATATACATATATATATATATATAGAGAGAGAGAGAGAGAGAGAAAAGGCCTTTGAACCATAATAATAGTGTTAGTATGTACTTGGATAATTAACCGTGTTCAGGTTTACAAAGAATTCTTCCCAGACATTGCTGTCGGATATGAAGATCCTCGAGTAACACTCCATGTTAAAGATGGTAATTAAAACTTTCCTTTTGTTGTGCTTTGGACACTATAATATATATGTTTGTTTTTTGACTCATGACACTATAACATATGTTTGGTTTTTTTTTCTTTTTTGGCATATTTTTTGTGTGTTATACATGATATACTGTTAGCATCAATTAATTAATATAATCTCCTCGATTGCTCATGCTATCAGGAACTGTATTTTTGAAGTCTGTCTCTGGAGGAACCTATGATGCAATAATAGTGGACGCGTTTGACCCAATAAGTATGATATCACAATCCCTAACAAAATAAACGCACATTTCCACACACAAACACACACACATACATACATACATATATATATATATATATGCTAATATATACCTAGCTACAATATAAATAGTGCAAAATAATGCCATCAACACTTCAAGTAAAATTAATTAATTGATATGAGGAAATTAAAAGTTTAGCATTGATTTATACTGTCTCATGAGGGAAAAGAAAAACTACCGAAATTCAAGGGATATGTTTATATTTTCCTAAAATTGACTAATTAAATTCTAGAGATGATCATCAAGTATTATATTAGTGGCATTATTTTTTATTGAGGAAACAAGGAGGCATCAGTACATTTTCTCTATATATTTTATATATATATATATAATGCCCTAAAATTTATTCCAATTTCTTCATAACAACACATGTGGTACCAGGTTTGTGATCAATATATGATTGGTAAGTTTTTTTTTAAAAAAATTATGTATAAACAACCTAATGTATAGTTGACATATCACATTTGAGATCTCTAGCATTACTCATATATATACATACATATATATATATATATAACATATTTGTGTATGGTGATAATAACAATAATTAATTAATTAATTAATCTATATATAGATACATAATATGCAAAATTATATATTCAGGGCCTGATCATGAGCTTCATGAGAGTCCATTCCTTGAGTTGGTGGCAAAGGCTCTAAGGGCTGGAGGAGTGCTTTGTATCCAAGCAGAGAGTGTGTGGTTTAAGTCTCTCAATCTTCAACAACTCTTGTCCAAATATCGCCACATTTTCAAAGGCTCCACAGCTTATGCTTGGACCATTGTTCCTTCTTATCCAAGGCATGAACATTAACCCCCAAAAATACCACTCTTTGTTTTTATCTGCATTTACTTGCATATATACACATGCATGAGCATTAATTGCATGTTATATTTTATAATTAATATTGGAGAAGCATCATTGTATATAGAACTTCTAGTTCTAGTCAATAACAGTAAAACAACTTAATTAAGCACTATATATTTTATAAAATAATATAAGAGAAATTATAGTGAATTCAATTTTTAAAATTTAATGTAAGTTATTACCCAATTTTTTGAAAAATGTAACTAATTACCCAAATAATTCAATTACTTACACAGTGGTAAGTGGTGGTAATTCACTTAGTTACCAAAAGTATGTGCAAGTAATTCACAAATTGACTAGAAACTCAATTACTTCAACAATTTTGGTATTTATTTTTATTACTATAGAAATTCTTGGTATTTGCCTACTTCACCCATAATATAATTGTATTATCACATGAATTAGTGATTTAATTAATTTAACACGAGTCCGAGTTGGATCGGCTAAAAATATTTAATTGAAGTTATTAATTTATTAAGGTTTTATTGTTAATTGTATCATGAGAACTAATTAAGCATATTAATTAGTAAACGAATAATTGTTATAACTTATAAATTGTAATTAATTATCTAATAAGCAGGAGTACTAAGAATATGATGAATTATAAATAGACCATATATACGATGTTTAATGTAGTACTATATATATGCATCAAAGTAATTGAATAAACATCAAGTTGTTGTAATAATTTAATCATTTTTTAATATTGTTGGCGCAGTGGGGTGATCGGATTTTTGCTTTGCTCAAAAGAGGGACCAAATGTTGATTTCAAGAATCCAATTAACCCAATTGATCCCAATGAGAGTTATGGCGTTGCAAAATCTCCCTTGAAGTTTTATAACTCAGAGGTACTATATACACATTCAAACACACACACACACACACACACAAGCTATATTGTTCAATATAAGTACAAAGATATTGGTGTTTTTATCAATTTTTAGATTATAGTTTATGGGAATTTATAATTTATGGTTATTATATGTTGAACAGGTGCATTCGGCTGCATTTTGTTTGCCATCTTTTGCAAGGAATAGTTGAGGTGATTTTTCAATATTTGGCCACAAATTTGGTGTCATCACAGCAGATTAAGTTGGTGCGTGTACCAGTACAACAATCCATCAAAGACAATATATAAGTAGTGAACCATAAAAACAATCACAAAGCTCCAACAAAATCTTTCTCAGCACCCATACATCATGATTGTGTTTCTTTTTGTGCTTTTATTCAAATATTTCAATCCCCAAAAAAATAAAAGTTAGCTAGACTCAAGGATTTGTTTTAAGATATGATCTGCAGAGGTCAATATGGTCTTTTCCTATAAACGACAAATATAAATTCAACATATGTGCCATTTATATGTATCAGCTTTTTTGGTTGGATTATTGAGGTTGATAATTTGTGCACTTCTCAAGTTGTTTTTTTTTTTTTTTTACGTCTTTCTTTCATGAAAAATATGTTGTGGAATTTGACTCATAAAAAATTATTCTAAATTGTTAGATATTTTTCACTAAGTTTACGTATTGACAAAAAAAAAAAAAAAAGGAAATTATTCAATGGTACATCACAGGTGCATGATTTTAGATTGTCAATTTAATTTTTTATAATATAATTTTGAAATGAATAATGAAGAATCTTCCAAAAATAAATATAACCACCCAAAACCATTTTTCATTATTGGGTATATCCCAACATGAATTTTTATTTTGTTAAACCCCATTAATTGCGTGTATTGACGATTAACCTTTTTAGTAAGTTTACGTAATGAAAGAATAAATATAATATTCCAGAACCATTTTTCATGGGCCATACCCAAACACAAAAGTTCTGGGGTTTTTTTTTTATCGACTTTTTTTTTAACGTAAATAGGTCATTCGGATACCAAAACTAGATCGACTTTGCAGAGGGATATTTCACTTTCTAAATCATTATTGGTCTAAATCATTATGTAGCCAATACTGTGGTGTTCTAAATGAGATGTTTCCTTTTAAATTAAGCATGATGCCAAAATAAAACAAAATAATCAAATGAAATCTACAATGTCTCCAATCCATTTGCTACTAATCATTCAATGCTTGAGGTAAGCAAGAAGTTTCACATTCCAATCTATTATGGCTTAAAAGAGTGTACAAAATTTCCCAATGTTATGAATTTATCATTATCATGTCTGATGACATAATAATAATAATAATAATTATTATTATTATAATTACAGGTTTTTATATGCTCAATAAACCAAGTTCGCCGGTCACAACACTGAACAAAACTCAATGCAGCTACAACACATTACATAATTTGCAGGAATGTGATGTAAATAGTTCTTAGAGTGGTATTTGCTCTGCTACTTTATCTTTCGGGTACATAGATAATATACATAAATAATGAGGGAGACAAAAATACGTGGCTAAAAACACAAGGACTCCGAGATCAGCCTCTTCGCCGACTGCTGGGCGGCGAGGATTAGCCCAGTATATTTGGCTCGCGCACCATAAGCAATACAGACTAGCAACGATTAGAATAAGTTTGACCGAGTTTGTAGTGTTGGAGGGTTTGACTCTACAAGCCAAAGCAATTGAAACGTAAGTGTTGAGAACAATGCGCTGCTGGCGGAAGTAAAACAAAAGAGAACCGAAATCTGTACCTGTTTATGTAGACAAAGCCGCCAATCAAGCAAGAGCATAAGAGGCCAACTACGAACACGGCGTCTGGGTTAATAGGCGCTCGGTTCTTCCACCAGCCAGTGCTCAATATCCAAGTGTACATTGTTGAATGTCCATTTTCCTGCAGATTTTAATAAATCCTATCACTGTCACAATCCACAAATGCGTGTTAAATTCCCTTCAAAATCCTTCTCCAAGCCCACGTGAATGATTTCAAGCCAAGACTAAGAGGAATTAATATTTACCTTCCTTCTGATTCAAGGCTTTTCAATGCTCAAAAGAATTAGTTTGTGTCCTAATTTTAAGCGCCTAGCATGGAATAAACAAGTGAACATATCAATTCTGAAGAATATTAATTACCTCAAACAAGTGATCTAAGAAGAAATGCGATAAAGAACCGGCGGAGATCAACAACAAACACTGCCTCTTATTAAGAGGAACCTATATCATTGTAAGAACACAATTAGCATACCAACCAAGAGTGAAGTGTCCAAAAACAACATTACTGTACACTAATTATTAAAAAAAATTGCAAAATTCAACCATCAAGAATTCTAAAGCAAACCAAGCACATACATCCAAAATGCAAGATATGCCGAGTAGTGCAAATTGAACAAGGGAAATCCCGCGTACAATATGATTCAACATGATGGCACAATTTCGAGTTCATTTCACGTGTGATCTAGAACTAGATCGGTTCTCTCACTTCGGCTCTTGAATTTCGTCGTCTAAAACTGGTGTTTTACAAATTTTGTTTTGCATTTCAAAGCAAACTTCGCGTTTGAATGGACCAAATTCTAGAATAGATTCACCATCTAACCGTTGCTAGGACCAAACTTAAAACACTACTGTTAGTCCCAATAATGAAAAGAAGGCAAGAGCTAACCTATTTGTTTACAATTCAGCTCATTCTCAATTAGAGTCATGAACTTTCTGTTCTTGTGGTACCTGGAGACCAATTTGTCCAATTTCTGAACAACATTGGAAATGGGACTAAATTTTCCCTTTGAAAACCCAATTCCAATCCTAATGCTCATCAATAACTAACCCAAAAGAATCAAACCTCACTAGATTTCCTTTCAACTAAAACTAATCAGACCCCCAAAACGTAGTTCAACTCATTAATCCCAGAACTCACATAAACCCCAAAAAGCCAAAAGCAAATTCCATTAGCAAAAATGAAGCTCGAAACAACATGACAAAGCGCTCAATATCCATACTAACCAAAGATCATAATAACTCAATCAAACAACCCCAAATCATATCTCAACTCAAAAATCCAAAAAATCTCAAAAAACAATAAGAAGAAAAAAAAACTTTGGTGGGTAAAAATGGAATTTGACTAACCGAAGAGCCAGAGTGAAGAATCGATCTCCGGAGAAGAAAGCCGGAGAGGCGAGAGTAGAGGAGGCAGAGAGGGAGACCCAAAACGACGACGTAGTAGAAGGGGTGGTGGACGGCGTCGGCTAGAGCCGAGCCGAGGGCGGAGGCGGCGGCGGAGGCGGGGAGCGAGGCGAGCCACTCGGCGAAGGAGCCGACGTCGGGGCCGAAGAAGGCGTTGAGGGCGTAGAAGAGGGTGTGGTGGGGCCCGAAGCGCCCGCCGGAGACGGCCGTCAGAGCCACGCCGGAGCTCATCGCGTACATCATGTGTGGGCCCGGGCCGGGCATCGCCGTTGACTTTGAGTTTGACTTTGCCGATCAGCACAGGCGAATAGTGATGACTCGCGCGTGTGTACTGTCCGACTTTAACCATATGATTGGTTTACCCGTTCCTCTCATTCAATTCCATTCTCATTTTTCATTTTTTTCAACTTTTCAAATCCTTCAAACTATTCCATTCCATTTCATTTTTTTTCAATCATTTTTTTCAACTTTCCAAATCCCTATACAATATCTTTAAATCTCAACCATTCATACTACCTCAAAATCAGCAAAGTCAAACTATTCTTACATCATTTTTACAAACCATTTTCAAACCATTCAAAACCATTTTCTATCCCAAAAAATGGGATGGAATGGTTTAAGTGGGCATCCCAAACAAAAGGTAAGTGTTTTATGACAAATTATAATTTGACAATTCATTTGTTTTTTAATTATTATATAATTTTTAAAAAAACTAATAATATAAATAAAAATTAAGTGAATTGTCAAAGATTAAAAAGGACAGCTCTGAAATTGCATATGATCTTTTCTCCTAAATTTTTTTTTTTCTTTTAACGTGTTCTCTCGGCAACTCAAAACATACTGATCCCGTGTAAATAACATCTCCAGAAATATATAGAAAAACACGTGTCCAAAATTACATCTATAAACAATATCTCAATAAAGTAAAAGTACGATTTTTCAAACACTGTATACTCCTCGTAGTTTCTTTGTAATGCAACCACGTTGAGAAAATTGCCCAAAGCCTCTCATGTTTTCTTATTTGAATTTTGCTAACGTCAGACGCGACTGACGCTAGCACACCTCTTCTTATTTTGCAGAGTCAAAGGTCCAAGTTAAAGTCAAAAGCTGAGATTATCTTATTTAACACGTTGACGCAATAATTTAAGTAGAAACGATATATTTAAAATATAAGGGTAATTCAAATTTTTTAATATTTTAAGTATCGATTGAGTTATTTTAAAATATAAAAGGCACATTGATACAACAATTTAAGTAAAATAGATATTTTTAATGTTTTTTTTTTTGAATTTTAACAAATGAAATCCCACACTTGTCCATTCACATACATGTTATGCCTATGTTCGGTAACAGCTTAGTTTCTATTTTGTTGTTTTGTTTTCAAAAGGTTATATATACATATAATATTTGGTATAATAATCATTTTATTACTACTTTAAAAATACAGATACAGATAGAGTGACAGCCTGTAAAATGATCACTCTATTTATGTTAATTGGCGATATAATTTGGTTGGCCAGAATTGTGTTAGGTTGGTATTTAAGAGCAAAAAGACACTAACACCCACTCATCACCGTTGGGATTGACTTTTTTATTTTTCTTTTCCTTTTCGCCAATTAATCTCGTTAGGTATATAAAGCTAGTCACATTCTTCACATGCTTTTGTATAAATCCCATAAAAAGTAATAAGAATTGTTTGTGTTTGGTAAGAAATGGTTGTATTGATTTGGTATACACACACTTATTTATACGTATTCCTAATCCTCTCACAAAGTCAAATACGATCATTAATTCATAAATGGAAGCAGTTTGGGGCAATTCATAAAATTTTTAAAATGCCACTTTTCTAGCCGATGTATTCCTAAAAAAAAAAAAAAATTACAGTCCATATTATTTTTTTGACAATGAATTTAACCAAAATACTCTTTTATAAATGAGAAAGATAATAGAAGAGTAAAATATTAATTTCTTAATAAAAATGATATAATTTGTAATTAACTTTTTTAATGACATGAATTGTAAAGGGGGAATTGTAAACTCAAATCTTTTCTATAAAAATCAAAGGGAGAATTTCAAAAAAAAAAGTCATTTTTTATGACACTTAATAATTTATGTCATAAATAACGTGTTCTTTTTATTTTTACTTTATATTTAAAGTGTAAAATTTAGAATATAAATTAAAAATGTAACGTACGATATAGATTATAATTGTGTTAAAAAATGGGCATTCCACAAAATCCTCCAAATCAAATAAACTAGCTATAAGGCTTTGGGCCTAGCTCAACCTATCAGCCCATAAGAATTGGCCACGCCCAACAATAACATTAATTCACATTAATTCTTTTCATTCGAAGGGACGAGGAAGAAGAAAAACTGATCTTAAATCTTGTAACATTTTGACTTATTGCTTAATTTCCAAGCTCATATTTATTTTAGAGATGCCAAATGTTCAAATTTTTTTGTCAAAAAAATTGATGATGATAGTTTGTCGAGTATTTATTAGATATAATTTAAACATATGTATTGAGATGTGTATTCTACAATCAAATAAGTAAATATTATGTATTTTTAAAAGGGAATTTTAAGAAAATAGCCACTGTTCACAAAATAATTTTAAAAAATAGCAACAGTTTCAAAAAATTTAAAAACTAGCCCTTTCAGAAATTTCTGACACGTATCAGAAATTTCTTATAGCACATTTTATGTGTAATTTTGTTATTGTCAGAAATTTTTTACAGTGTGTAATGGCTAGTTTTTAAATATTTTTTTAAACTGTGATTATTTTTTGAAAACACACAATTTAAAATGGCTATTTACCTAACTGACCCTTTTTAAAAAATACCCATTGTTTTTTAAAAATATCAAATTAAATTATGTATTTTTATATGGCCAGTTAAGCAATTAGCTATTTTAAAGGTAAAATTTGAAGGATTTAGTCATAGTTTCACAAAATTAAAGATTTAGCCATAATTATGTTACATATAATATATATACGTGTAAAAAGTATAACATTAAATGTAACGTTACATATAATATAAAATATAACACATGTAACATTACATGTAATAATACTATTTTACATGTATATATGTTACATGTAACGTAAATTATTATGGCTAAATCCTTAATTTCGATATTTTATGACTAAATCTTTAAAAAATTACCCAAAAATTTAGTTAAATGCCTAATTTTTTTATAATATTAAATAAAACATTCTATTTATCAAATTAATTTATGTATTCAATAAAAAATCACAATATTTCAAATCTAAATTATTTTATTATGATTATATTCTTAAAAAAATAAAATTAATTTATTTGTGGCTTATTTCAAAAAACATATCATTTATATACAAAAATTACACATTTTATCTTTTTTTTTTTTTTTTGGACTAGAAAATTCTCTTTTTGGACTGAAAAAGATAAGATTAGAATAGGATAAATAATTAATGAGAGAGAGAAATGTGTTTTGTGAAACGTGGAAGGAAAGGATAAGAGGAGTGGAACATTCGATCGACCAAAAGAAAGACGAAGTGGGACCCACAAACAGTATATGGGCAATATTATATTATTATTATTATAATATCCGGACTTTTAACGGATAAGGACATTGAAAACCCTCTTGACCCACCCCCACACGCATTTACCACTTCACTGGATAACTCTTGGGCCCCACCACCACCTCCTATCTTTTTTTATGTAGGATTTTGAGTAATATCTTTTTTTTTTAAATGATAATTTATATTTCATGTGTATTATATTTTTAATTTATATCTTAAAATTTATATTATAAATATAAAATAAAAATGAAAATTTACATTATAAATATAAAGTGAAAATGAAAAGAGCACATATATAAATTATGAAGTGGCATTAAAAATAGCTTTATTTTGAAATTTGTCTTTTTTTATTTATTATTATTTTCTTTTCTTTTTTTTTCTTGGCTTTTTTTCGTTGTTCTTTCCACGTTTTCCAATATTTGACTGTTGAAATCCAAAAAATAATAAGAAAGAAAAATATTAGAATTAGTTTTCAAACAAACGGTAAGATTATGAGAAAATCACTTTCCAACGTTTTTGTTTAATCACATTTTTTAGTAATTATAATATCATGCACGTATGACACACGTTCATTTGGATAATAATGTTCTAATAAACGTCTTTTGTTGTACCATATTATATACAATTTTTTATTAGTGTAAGAATGACACGGCTAAGAATATTTCTAATACAATGTTAATTAAACGTGTCAATGCTAAAATTTGATATTTGAATGAAAAAATTAGTTTTTAATTTAATGTTATTTTTAATGTAAATTTGGTGTTACTTATTGAGTACTTTTTTATCATTAAATATTAAAGTAATTATCATTATAATTTTATACTATAAAAAATTTATATCAAAATGTCATTTTTACTTAGTGGTTCTTATTATTGATTAATATTTATTATATTTAATTAGTTGTGCAACTAAATAATAACACAATAATAAAATAATACTAGTACATAATACATTGAAGTGTTTTTGTCAAATACAATATTTTGATTTATTATTTACGTCAAATTTGATACTGACATTAGTATTAATATTAGTGATGGTCTAAGTTTTAGCACAATAGTAGAGGCATTCACATAGATATATGTGCTACTTGATCTTCTAATCTTTGCAAACATTTGTTTATAAACAAAGCTCAAATAAACTAAGACACGTCAACGAACGTGCGTGACGGTTTGCAACCAATATTCCGATTTTATTTTTATTAAGCTTAATGAAGTTTTATTTTAAGTAGAAATTGACTTTCCTCATATCGTTTGAATCTACCGAAATCAGGAGTATTTGTCTTACCAATTTAAAACCTAATCCTAATTAAAGGCAATACAATTCCAATTTGCACAACCAATATGAATTTGACACATATACCATTAACCATCCTCAAAGAAAGGGTGTTACCCAAGAAAGGGAAAAAGATGGGAAACAAATAGAAAAAAAGAAGAAAAAAAAAAGGTCCTAATTGACGTGTAGTTGACACGTTTCAACAAGGGCCAATGGGAAGGCAATAAGTGCATGACCAGGTGGCAGTGTTGGATTCGGCAAAGTGGGTCCCACTTAGTGGGGTTGGTGTTGTGATTCTTTGCTAAAGGACAGGGATTGGTCTTTGAGTATGAAAGTTGAAAAGTCGGTACTAAGATTGATTGTTTGAAGAGTTGGAGTTGGGGTGGAAAAAATAGGAAAGGAAATGGTATCGGATAACATAGGATGACCCTATGACTTATGAGCCACATGGGACATCAACTCTTTAGAATATATATATATATATATATATATATTAAAATTAGTTAAGAGATGACATAATAATAAAAAGTGCATTTAATAAGATCATCCTTCTTCCCCCCCTGATTTTATCCTAATTTGTACCACGTGACCGCAAAATGGGCCTCGATTTTTTTCATAACTACATTCATGCCACTTTGTCCCTTTTGTCCAAACTCCAAATATTATGGAGTAGTGCTATAAATCACAACTAGAGATGAAGAATTATGTTATATGTGTCGATGGATTTGCAATATTACTAGGAATGGAAATTTTACAAGGTGTCGTTTAGTTAATATGGGTTCAAATTATGATAATTTAAACTTTTTTTTACTTAAATTAAAAAGTTTAATTTGTGTAATTTGAACGAATAATTTAGACTGTTATTTAGCTCAAATAATCTAAATTAAATTTCTTTTTGAATTGTTGTTTGACTATATATAAAAATATATTATTTGAGTAGATATAGAACTGTTGTTTGAATTCTAATCTATGTTTATAGTGTAAGAATACAAGTGCAAATTAAAAATATAATACAAACAGTATATACATTATTAACGTATAAAAAAAAGGCATTTATCAAAATCCTCCTTTTTATATTTGGTCGAATTTTTCCATAGTTATATTAATTGAGTCTGCGCCACATCATTACTGTAGTAAAATAATTAATTGTGTGTTTTATCCTTAATCCTACTAAAGACAAAATATATATATATATATAATTTCTAAAGAAACCTATACCGTTAGTCCGTTATTTAGAAAAAAATATCTAATATATCATCGAGTATGTTGGAGATTCTACGGTAAGATAACCTTGTTGATTTGGTATGTTTATGTTTGCCACTTGTGAATGATAAAAGTAGCCGTATTTAATTAAATAAGTTAAAACAAATATATGATGATTTAGAAAGAGTCATCAATAACAATAAGAGTGTCATTAAAAAAAGATTTTTTTGATAATTCTCTGGCACATATCATCTGGTTGTCTACTTTATTCATATCTTAATTTCTAACGTTGGGTGCTATTACCAAACCCAAAACAAAAATTATTAATTGGATGGCCAAACAATTCTAATTTTCTTTCTCGTGTTTATAAATAAATATTGTCTCTTCGAAGGTGCTTACTAGTAGGAAAGATCTCTAAAATATTTTATTCAATAATTTAATTGCATCTTGATCCATGTGATGCAATTGGGAACCAAAAGAAGGGGCAAAAATAATAATAATAACACCAAACACACTTACGTATATATCTTCATTCTTTGACCCGGAATTTAGTTGTCTCATTTAGATTAGTTTGCTACTAAATAGTTGATCTCTGTCCTAATTGATGAAATAAAATAATCAAATAGGATATACGTTACTTCACCTCAAAATTTCTTAACAAATAAAATTAATAGCATGAGAACAAATGAAAAATACATACCATCTTCTAATCAAGTGAAAGTGACTAATCAGACAAAAACTTGAGTTTGATGCCTCTAATAAACTTGCAATCAATAAGAGAGATTGCAATCTTCAATCCAAACTCAGCAAATTTTTTTTTTTTTAAGAAATAAGTAAAATCACAAGCGAAGTTGCTACATCATGTCATATGAGATTTTTTTAAACTAAAATTTAATATTAAAGAAAACAAAGAGATGTTCTAGAAGAAGAGAAAATGATAAAGAATGAATGAATACATGAATAAACAGAATAACGTGAAAGAAAAATGGAGTGCACTAAAACAATGAAAATCTAATTAGAATGAAAAGAAAATTCTTTCATAGTATACACATTTTGTGCATTATAAATGGTGCATAATTTATAAGTAACTTAAAAACTTGGTCAATGACATATATGCACACTATTTAGTTGAATAATACATTTAAATCACAAAAAATTAGATATTTACATATGAAATTGTGACAATGATGAAATGTCCTCCATCATCTATTTCGTAACAAGAAAATAGATGATATATATATATATATATATATCTCTTTGAAATTGTTATAACATATACGTCGTTTGTATTTTATGGTGCACAAATTAAGTATAATTGTGTACTATGAAAGAATCTTTTAAATGAAAAAGAGAAAATAGAACAAAAAATGTATAAAAAAAAAAAAGAAAAGAAAAGAAAAGAAAAGAAAGAAAAGGAAAAAGTGAAGTGGATAGGATCAGAGAGACAGAGAGACAGAGCAAAGTAGCGTGGTCGAGCAGCCGCATAATTCACCGCATTTCACGCTATCTAACCAAACCTTTATTTCTTTTTGTTTCTCTTTAAGCCTTTTAAAAATAATATATATATATATATATTTTAGCTCGGAGCAAAAAATGAGAGATAAAAGAAATTTACCCACCGTGTAAAAGCCCGAGCAGCTTTACAGCTAATAAAAGAAAGGATGAAGTAGGCAAATACTCAGAATTTATATAACAATAAAAATAATTATCCAAACTTTAGAAGTAATTGAGTTTCTACTTTCTAGTCAATTTGTGAATTATTTGCACATGTTTTTTGTAACAACGTGAATTACCACCACTTATCACTGTGTAAGTAATTGCATCTTTTGGGTAATTGGTTATATTTTTCAAAAGATTGGATAATAACTTACATTAAGTTTTAAAAATTGGGTATTCACTATAATTTCTCTAAAAGAAATTTCTTCTTCACCTGTTCAAACTCCAAAAGAAAATAATAAAAAAATAATGGTAAAATGTTTTAATTTCTTTATTAATTATATAATAGCAAAAGATATGTAGGTTAGTGGGTGGAAATCTAATTGGCAAACAAGTTTGTGTATTCGTGGACATTTGAATAGGATAAATTAAAGACATACAATTAACATTTTACTAGTTAGTATTAAAAAAAAATTATTATGAAGTTGAAGGGTTGGGGTTCCAAGAAGCTAGACAAAAAAAAAAAAAATCCAAGTTTTCTAATTATCTATTTATCTTCATCTATCCTTCATAATATGGATCATTGAATTTTTTTTTTTTTTTTTTTTTAGGATGTGCAATTGATTTTGATAATTTTTATTAAATTATAGCAATAAGGAGGCAATGAGAAGATTATATATATATATATATATATATATATAATGAAAAGATTATTAGATCTTATGAATTTTGTGTCCATTATCTGGTTAAATGAGCAAGACTCTCATAGTGTATCCGGATTTTATATCGTATAATATTGTATTTTATATTGTGCTTATTATGGTATATAATTTAAAGTTATGCGATGTGTATGTCTTAGTTGTCTAAAAATATTATTTATAAAATTGAGAAAATCGTCTTAAACATTAAAATATAGGGCCATTTAAGCAATTAACCATTTTAAAGGTAAAGTTTAAAGAATTTAACCATAGTTTCACGAAATTAGAGATTTAGCCATAGCATGTAACATTTTTTTTTGTAACATGTAACATATATACGTGTAAAAAAATGTAACATTAAATGTAACATGTAACATAAAATATTACACTTTTACACGTATATATATTTCATGTAACAAAAAATGTTATATTTTATGGCTAAATCCCTAATTTCGTGAAAATATGGCTAAATCCTAAAAAATTACCCAAAAGTTTTGTTAAATGCCTAAAAAACTCTAAAATATATACTAAATAACACAATTTGTATTATATCAAATGTATTAATCGTAATATAATTTGAATCTATCAAATGATACATTGTATTCTCTAATATAATACTATAAAGAGTTTATATAGTGCATAAATTAGCAAATCTAT
Organism: Boehmeria nivea var. tenacissima; assembly: GCA_018132145.1. Classification (NCBI taxonomy): domain Eukaryota; kingdom Viridiplantae; phylum Streptophyta; class Magnoliopsida; order Rosales; family Urticaceae; genus Boehmeria; species Boehmeria nivea. The sequence continues at coordinate 11,294,399 of CM030882.1, forward strand.
GAGCAAGTAATTGTGGATAATACCAATTTTTTCCTAAATCTAGAGGGTCATGAATTTGTATTTAATATATTTTTATTTATTTATATTTTATAGGGTGAAGTAGAAAAATATTCAAAATTTATAAAACAATAAAAATAAATACCTAAGTTTTTGAAGTAATTGAGTAACTAGTCAATTCATTAATTACTTGTACATATTTTTTTGTTATTGAGTTAATTACCACTAGATATTACTATGTAAGTAATTGAATCACTCGTATATTTTGTTATATTTTTTAAAAGATTTAATATTTATTTAAATTATGTGTTAAAATTTTGATACTCACAATAATTTCTCTTATTTATAATGGCAAGTGTGAATAGAGAGAGAGAGTTTACCTAGGACAGTAATACAAGCATTTCTATTTAAAATAAGTTCTAGGCTAAAATCACAACTAAGTCTTCAACTCTTGCTTGAGTTAGATGTATAATGGAGACATAGATTGTTATTGGTGACACAATTTCCACTATTTAATTGTTAATTAGTAGCTGCATATTGGGAAATTTTTTTGCACGACTTTGTGGGGTCTATGCTTATCCATATGTAATGCAAGGCAATTTTAAAAGCATATTATAGATGTTGGTTAAGGTTTGAAGGGTTGGTCAACTTGATTTATATATAAAATACCAAAAGGACAATGAAATTAGTTGGTAGAACAAAGGACACTATTCAAGGATAACTTATTTTATGTGGACAATGAAGACTCACTTTTTTGGTGCCTAAAGAATTAGGTTTTTGGGTGACCAAAAATATCAATTGGCATAGATTTGAGGCTAAGCAAAACACCACAATTTCCATTTTTTTCCAACCTTATGAAATTTGACACAATCAAGTTAATCACCCCCTTTCTTACCCATGAACTTGACTTTTTGTCAATAATTAACTCCACAAGAATTGAACTAGTCTTGGATAAAATCAAGAAACTTTGGAGTACATCAAAGTTAAAAGAAATAATAATGCCCCTTTAGGCCATTGATTGTTATATTGAACAATCTAGAAGTCTTGAATAACAAAGAATCTATTTTAATGGAGAGGTAGTGTCTTTGTCAACACTTTCATATTGTTTTTAAATTTTTTCGTAGGGCATTTTTAATAATTAATTGTCTTTATTCAAACTAAAAAAAAATTCAACATCGTCTCAAAATAAAAAGGTGAAGTGAGAAAATACTCAAAATTTACACAATAATAAAAATAAGAGATTATTAAGTAAATGGCCTGTTTTTAATTTTAGTTTTAAGGAATTGACATGATTTTATTATAATTAAGTTATTAGCCTTTAGACAATATGTATTGACTTTTTTGCCTTTTAATACATGAGGTTGGAAGAAGAGTGATGAGGGGTAAAAATGAGATTTCGTAAGAATTTGAGGCTAATAACTTAATATTTGAATTCTTAGGTCATTTTCTTAAAACATAAGCTTTCAAGTGGCTATTTAACAAATGAGCCCTAAAAATAAATACCCAAATTTTAAAAGTAATTGAGTTATTAGTCAATTAGTTAATTACTTGCATATGTTTTTGGTAACTAAGTTAATTACAACCAACTATTATTATGTAAGTAATTGAATCACTTATTTTCTAATATTTTTTAAAAATTTAGTTATTAATTTAAATTAAGCGTTAAAAATCAGGTATTCGCTATAATTTTTCAAATAGAAATTCATCCATATAAGGTAAAATTTCAAAGTTCGAAGTTAAAATGTGTAAAAACAAAGGTGTTCGTTGTAATTTGGTTGTAAACAAATCTTATACTATTCAAAAAAGTTTATTAAAAATAATTAATTGCTAATACTTATCCAACTAAAGCCCATCCCTTTAAGTCCGTATAATTTATTAATTTATTGCATTATCCGTAGAATTATCCAAAACAAAAAGGGTAGTTTCGAAATAAAGTTAAAGTACATGGGCGTTTCTGCAGCGACAGCACAATCCCGTAAAAAAACTATAACGTAAGGCCAACCAGGAGTTACAATCCAACCGCGTGTGTATATATATATATATATTATATACACATATTAATAATATTATATATATGTATGTATAGTTGTATTGCATTCTTATCTCGTTCTCTCTCTAAATCTCTCTCTCTCTCTCTCTCTATATCTATCTGTGTGTGTGTTTTTTTGACTTTCTACGTCCAAAATCTCTCTCTCTCCAAAGAGCTTCCTTTTGTTGAATGATATTCCAATTTCCACCGTTTTAATAACAACACAACAAACACCAAACCAAACGAAAGCAAACAAAAAAAAAAAAAAAAAAAAGAAAGAAAAGAGAATTTATATATCTCATATTTTATCTTCCTTCATTTCGGTTTCGAAACCATTAAAAGCTCTCTCACAAATCTCACCGGTATCGGACCTAACACATATAAACACAAACATAAAACTCTCTCTGAGAGTCTCTCTCTGATACCCAAAAAAAAAAACTCTGAATTCTCTTCGATCTCTGCTTTGTTTCAATCTCTTAATTTCTCTGTAGCTTTTGTACTATTTATTGTTGAAATCTAAATACTCTGTGCCATTAATCTTTCTTGGATAAGTCTCTGTCCCTGTCTCTCTCTGTAAGTTTTATCTAGCTCTATAAATTCTTCAAGAAATACACACACACTTATATATATATATATATTATATAGTTTTTGGTTCAGAGGGTTTGTTTGTTTGTCTGTTTGGTTTCCGAGAAAGTTTTCTGAGGAAAATGGGCACTTGGGTTTTGGTGGGTTGTTGGGGATGAGCTGTTTTTGCTCATTTTTCCTTTGATTTCTCGGAAGCCAAATACGAGGACGACCCAGTTTTTTTTTTTTTTTTTTTATTATTATTATTATTATTATTATTATTATTATTATTATTTGTGTTCTCGTGATTTATATATTTGTTTAATTATTATTTATTCTTTGCGGTGGTTTCGCAGGAGATTTATTCACAAATTGCTTTTTTGAAGCTTTGCAAAGCTGGATCAGTGATCTCTTTTCAGGTTAACTATATTTCTCACTTAATTTCTAATCTCTCTCTCTCTCTCTAAAATTTTTTACGTATTGATTTTCTTAAATCTTTTCTGGTTCAAAGACTTATTATTCATTTAGTTTCTACGCATTTTGCATTGTGAATACAGATCTGGCAACAAATTTAGTCTTGAAGAAAAATGTTAAAAAAAAAAAACAATAATGAAAAAGAAACATCAAAGGACTTTTAGCAATTAAATAGAAATTAGTTTCGGAAATCAATTTGGTTTCGTGACAAGTAATAGTTTTCCTTTGTCCTTTTCTCTTTTAAATATTCTGTGTGTTGTGTTGTGAATGTCAATAATTATTATGGATAAGGTTGAACACCATGTGTGAAATAGCCCTTTGCATTAATTAAGAATTATATTCCTAGAAGGCATTTTTACTAATCTACGATCTATCTAAATCATAATCATGTAGTTAAATCTCTAGCCATATAGAAAAATTTTGAAACTTCAGCCTTTTCCCTGATTAAACCATACTTGGTATGAATAAAAAGGATGTATTTAATCGTAAAAAAGTCATATTGTGATTTTGTTAAAGACCAACAATTTAGATTAGAATATTCTTCTTAGTTGTGCTTAAATCTCTCTAAAAAAAAAAAAAAAAAGAATGTTGAAAAATCATAGGAACAGAGTCTTTCAATTAAATTTCCAACCTAACAAAAGTAGGTATGTTTCTGGGTGGATAAGCCTTATCTTGTTCAATACATCTTTTGCCTTTATTATTCCTTTTATTTATTTATTTATCTATTTGTTTGTTTGTGGTTCTCTGTCACTATGTATATATTTTAAATCTTTTATCTATTTGGTAAAAATATTGGATGACTAAAGAATTGGATTGTAATCTTGCTTACTTTTCTCATTTTGGAATTTTAGATTATGTCAAAGATTAGCATTTTTTTTGAAGATAAGTAGGTCCAGCAGTTTTTTTATTTTTTATTTTTCTTGTTCTTGGTACAGGTTTTTTAATCAACCATGTTGTCAAGATCTTGCATTAGTCTGCTGGAATTGGCATCCGGCGACATGTTGAACCTCCCGCAGACGCCTCGGAATCTCCCAAGAGTGATGACGGCTCGCGGGATGATATCGAGCGTCGACGCAGGGCTGGACTCGCCGTCCCCCGAAAGCTGCGGAAAGAAGATCATCGTCGCGAATTTCCTGCCCTTACACGCGCAGAAGGACGCGAGCACCGCGAAATGGAGCTTTAGCTTTGACGAGGACTCGCTTTACTTGCAACTCAAGGACGGGTTCTCCTCCGGCAGCAGGGTAATTTTCGTCGGATCGTTGAAGGTCGACGTGGATCCAAGCGAGCAGGAAGAAGTGTCCCAGAAGCTGCTCGACGAGTTCAATTGTGTCCCGACATTCCTTCCTTCGGAAATTCAGAAGAAGTACTACCATGGCTTTTGTAAGCAGTACTTGTGGCCGGTTTTTCACTACATGCTCCCGATGTGCCTCGACCATGGAAATCGCTTCGACCGGCAGCTTTGGCAGGCCTACTTGTCCGCAAACAAGATGTTCGCGGACAAGGTCATGGAGGTGATCAATCCGGAGGAGGATTATGTTTGGGTCCATGACTACCACCTCATGATTTTGCCGACATTTTTGCGCAAGCGTTTCACTCGCGTAAAGCTCGGTTTCTTCCTGCATAGTCCTTTCCCGTCGTCCGAAATCTACCGCACTCTTCCTGTCAGGGACGAGATCTTGAGAGCATTGCTGAATGCGGATTTGATCGGGTTTCACACATTCGATTACGCTCGACATTTCTTGTCCTGTTGCAGTAGAATGCTCGGCATTGAGTATGAGTCCAAGAGGGGTTACATTGGCCTCGAATACTTCGGCCGGACTGTCAACATTAAGATTCTTCCCGTCGGGGTTCACATGGGCCGGCTTGAGTCTGCGCTGAACCACCCGTTGTCGGTCGCGAAGGCGAAGGAGATTCGAGAACAATTCGAGGGAAAGAAGTTGATAATAGGCGTCGATGACATGGACATTTTCAAAGGCATTAGTCTAAAGTTTTTGGCCATGGAGCAGCTTTTGGTTCAGCATCCGGAGTTGGTCGGAAAACTCGTCCTTGTTCAGATTGTGAATCCTGCGAGGAGCACGGGGAAGGATGTCCAGGAAGCTCTAAAGGAGACTTACATAACCGCTCATAAGATAAACGAGGCTTTTGGATTCCCGGGGTACGAACCTGTTGTTTTGATCGACCGCAACGTGCCTATTTACGAGAAGACCGCATACTTTTCTCTCGCGGAGTGTTGCATTGTGAACGCGGTTAGGGACGGGATGAATCTGGTTCCATACAAGTATACAATTTGCCGGCAGGGTGCTCTAAAGATGGACGAAGTGTTGAAGATACCCTCTGATTCGCCTCGTACGAGTACGCTTGTTGTTTCAGAGTTCATAGGCTGCTCCCCATCTTTAAGTGGAGCAATAAGGGTGAATCCGTGGGACATTGACGCTGTGGCCGATGCGCTCAATGTGGCTATTCGGATGCCCGATTTGGAGAAGCAGCTGCGGCACGAGAAGCACTACCGATACATCAGCTCCCACGACGTGGCCTATTGGGCACGCAGCTTTTTCCTGGACCTCGAACGGGCGTGCAAAGACCACTATGCCAAGCGTTGTTGGGGCATTGGATTTGGCTTAAGTTTCAGGATCTTGTCCCTCTCGCCGAGCTTCAGGAAGCTCTCGATCGACCACATTCTCTCTACTTATAAAAGGACTAGTCGGCGGGCAATTTTCCTCGACTACGATGGAACCGTGGTGCCTCAAGTCTCAATCTCCAAAACCCCGAGCCCCGAAGTCATCTCGGTTTTGAACAACCTTTGCAATGACCCCAAGAACACAGTGTTCATAGTTAGTGGCAGAGGCAAGAATTCTCTTGGCGAATGGTTTTCTGAATGCGAAAATCTCGGTATCGCAGCCGAGCACGGATACTTTACAAGGTAAGATTATTCACTCTCGTTTTGAAAAATGCTTAAGATTAGCTAGCTGATCATAAAAATTCGTTTTTTTGACTGTTTCGTCTCGCAGGTGGAGTGCGAAATCCGATTGGGAAACGAGTAATTTAACTGCTGATTTCGATTGGAAGCAAATTGCAGAGCCCGTGATGAAGCTGTACATGGAGGCAACAGACGGCTCGTACATAGAGCCGAAGGAGAGCGCGCTGGTGTGGCACCACCAAGACGCCGACCCCTATTTCGGGTCCTGCCAGGCTATGGAACTGTTGGATCACCTCGAAAGCGTCCTCGCAAACGAGCCTGTTGTTGTCAAGAGAGGCCAGCAAATCGTCGAAGTAAAACCGCAGGTATATACGCGTCTTTTCCTCGCCCTCTCTGGTTTTTTCCTTGCTATTTTTGCTAACAGGGTCTTGGCAATTTGCTCAGGGAATTACCAAGGGATTAGTTGCGGAGAAAGTTCTTTCCACGATGATCAACAACGGAACACCGGTCGATTTCGTGATGTGCATCGGTGACGACAGATCCGACGAGGACATGTTCGAGAGCATATTGCGCATTGCGTCCAACTCGTCCCTCCCTGCAGCTCCCGAGATATTCGCGTGCACCGTCGGCCAAAAACCGAGCAAAGCTAAGTACTACCTAGACGACACCGTCGACGTCATGATGCTGCTTCAAGGCCTGGCCGCCTCATCTCTCAAACCGCGGTCTAGCCCCGAAATCCAAGGCCCTACGCGCAGAGTTTTCTAAGACGCCTCAGGCTGGTTTTCACGCAGCGGAGAAAAAGGCGCATCGGATGGTCGTTTCTCCGGCTACGGTTCGCGATTGACACCTCACTTTCGACACTGACATATTCGTTATTTATGCGGCGCCGGGTTTTCTTCGCGATCGGAGGAAACCCGGCGTCGGTTGGGTTGTGCGTTAGCAGTTTTAGATGTAAGAAGTTTCACCTAAAGAACAGCATATGAGTCAGTGGGGATTAACTTGGTAGTTTCACAGGTCACATATTTTTTTTACTCTGTAGTAAAAAGAAAAAATAGAAGTGTTGTTTAGGGAAAGATACAAGAGCATTGCTAGTCTGTACATTTGGATTCTCTTTGCTCTTTTACATAAAAACCATTCTTTTCTTCGATATCATATAGTGTTAAATTTAAGGTGGTTTTATGGTAGAGGGTCATTAACGATGTCGTAGCATTTCAAATCTAACATTTAATTTCATGATTAAAAAAATAAATTGTCGAAGAGAATTGATTAATATTGTGACGGTTCGAACACAATTATTATTTTATAAATATTAAAACCAAGCTAAAAATATATTTTTGAAGGAAATTGATTCAAAATTATAATTATGTGTCTATGTTTAATCATGAACTTCGAATGATCTGATTTGATATAATAAATGTGATCTTCCCAAAATATATACTTCAATCTCAACTATTTAAAAAGCCAAAATTTATACTTCAGTTTTAACTACTTAAATCAATCTAAATTCAAGATCATGGTTGTGTCATAAATCAATACCTCTTGCGACTTCGGTTTTTTTGGTTAACAAATAGCATAGCACAAAATAAATATATAAATATAATATAATATAATATAATATATGTATTTATTCTCTTAGCATTTGCTGTTTCCTTGCATGCATGAGATGAGATGTTGACAATTTAGTCCATGTCCGTACAATTGAAGTCAACATCCGATTGACTATACTGTGGCCTCAGTTTTTTATCGTACCTGTAAGTCAGAACCAAAAAGGTAATTTTTATTTATTTTTTATTTTTTTGAAAAATAAAAAACTCTATCGAGTTCTCTTTATACACTGTCAGCTCCAAATTTTCTTACCCAAGAAAAACCCCACAGAGTAAAATTAAAAAAAAAAAATCAAAATGGTTCTTCGTGGCTTCACTATCTTCGTCGCTATTTTCGTCTTGGCGATCGCTCCCCAAATCCAGGTGCAATTCTAAAAAAGCTTTTGTTTTGTTTTGTTTTGTTTTTTTAAATTTTTTCCCCTTCGTTTTCTCGGCAACCAAACAGGAATTATTCAAGCGTTATTTTGAGCGTGGCTATGGCTTTTTGCGCAGGGAGAGAGGGCGATCGAATTTGGCCACAGAGGCTTCGAAGCCTCCTCGTCGTTTTCTAAAGCCCTAGAAGTCCTTCAGAAGCAAATCGGGTTTTCTTTTTTTTTTTTTTTTGTGTAATTTAACTGTGTAAATAGAAGAGAAATAGCATTTTGTTTGGACGAGAATGGTTGTTTGATTATTGGATTAATCGCTGAAATGAAAGCTTTACCCTTATATTCATAATTCATTGTTCTTGTTTGGTTTCTGGGGAAGTGTAAGGAAAAAAAAAAAAGAAAAAAAAAAAGAGAGAGAGAACTTTTTGTTAAACTAGGCGATTTACATTTGGTTTGTGAACTTTTTATATATTCATTTATATGAAACTCTACTCTTAAAAGTAAGAATTTTTTCATAAGCCAATTGGGCAGTTTTTCTTATAAGTCTTTTGCACCATATTTGTCACACCTATATAACATGGATAGTTTAGCTTCATTTCATTTTCGCACAAGCTCTAGGAAAAGAAAATTGATTTTTTACTTGTGTCAACCAAAAAGTTGCTTCGCTTGGCTCTCAGCAATTCTTCAGAAGCAAATTGGGTTTTGTCTCTTTATTGTTTATCATCATTTATAACATCGATCACCGCATTTGTTTGGTTTCTGGGGAACTCTAGGGAAAGGATTGAGAGAGCTTTTTCTTAACGAGCAAATTCGTTTGTTTACTCTCAATTACTGACAAAAATTGTAGCTTAGCTTTGTTCTTTTCCGTCTCTTTCAACTTTCAGCTACACTTTCCAGAGCGTTGGTCTCCTTCGCCGTGCAATGACACACTCGTCTTTCTCCGAGGAGAACAACCGTGCTTTGAGCATGCTCGGTGGAAGTCTCATAGAAACATCAGCCTCTCTGCATTATCTTGGAGAAGACATTGACATATCCGCTGAGGAATTGAGCCTTCACATAACGGAACTCTCCAAGGTGGAGACTTCCTGTACCAAGGATGGGACGAGGCTGGGGTTGCAGAAGTTCGTTAGAGTCTCTCACAAAACCAATTCCTCGGCTCCGTCTGTGGTCTGTGGGGCTTTCAGAGCAATCTTCGGCGCTATTGCTATTGACACTGGGAAGTCTGATGAGGCCGGGAATGTTTTCTGGGCTGTCCACAGTGGCAAAGCTAGAGGGGCTCTTGCTTCGTAATGGTGATTCCCACTTTGTCTGTTATTTGGTATCGGGTAATTTCGTGGTGTAATACTAACTTCTGGCTAAACTGTGAAACGTGGTGGCAAAAACATGTAAAACTTGCCTTTTGTGGTTATGTTTACTGTTTAGTTGATGACTTGAAATGAGGAGTACTCTGCATGGAATTCTACTGTTATTCTAGCTATATTATAGATTCTACTAAAAGTAAAATATTAAATACAGTAATCTCATTCCTATAAATCATATTTTGATTCAGGCCAATTAAGCTAACAACAGAGCAAGAGAATCAATCCTTTCTTCTTCTTAATCCAGTTCATCTTTGCTCCAATTTACTACTGGTCTTTGTAGTTATGGTTTAGCAAATAGGCCAAGCTTAATTGTCCAAAAATGCTCATTTCTTTTCTAATATGGTCTCCAAGGATTTGGTCGTCCCAGTTTGGTCCTCTTCTCCTTTGGGACATTTTTTTCTGAGGTCATTCATTTTTTTTTTTTTTGTGAATAATGAAAATCATGTTACTTGGTTGGTATGTCATGGCATCAATGTTATCTAAACTAAAATGGGATTCTAAGCATATTTGATCACAAAAAACTCATTATAATATGGACAATTCAATTTAATGTAATGTTGTTCCTTTTTGAAGTGACCTGCCAATGTTGGCATACCCTCTCCTCTGACTATGACCAAAGGGGTCGCATATCCGGATCCGGCCAGCGACGGAAGTGTTTGGTAAAGCCCCTAACGGCGGGACATACTTCTCGACCCTCGTGAGTAGTGAGTCGGTTTAGCGACGACATATATCCTAACAATCAAAATACACAGTGTATGCTCTTATGAACATAACGTTGAGTGCTAGGTTATTGCGGAGATTTAAATTTAAGATGCTTTAAAGTCGCAAAGGGAAGTGCCGCTGAGGACTTGATAGTCTAGAGGTTGTATAATCGTTCTAGCTGTGAAAGAAAGGGGATCCATGGTCACATCTTGGTCTTTTATCCCCTTCACTATTTTAGAAATCTCAGGACCAACCAATGAAATGGAAAAGACTTGATCCAATTCTACTAAAAGAATATAATTAGTCTGGTCGCATTCTAACTATTACAAGGCAATTGCCATTTAGTGTTCTCATTGATCGGGTACGGTACGTAAAGTGGGATTCCATAGACTCTAATATAGGTTTGTTCGTAGCTAACCACTACACTAATCCATTAATGGCTTGTTAGGCATTATAGTTGGTAGAAGATTAGACACATTTTAAGTAACCAGAAATCTAAATAGTGTTGTAACTTGTGTGACAAGGTTATGATAAGTAGTTGGTTCTTGAATCTGTGGAGAATTTACAAGTTTTAATTGAAACTGCTTTTAGGAAATCTGATTGATTGATGAGGGAGTGAGAAGAAAATTCCTCATTCCTGCTTTTAGGTATGTTTCTGTTGAGAGCCCTATTTTGCGTAAGAGAACTTAAACTAGATTGGGTTTGGTACAGAGAATCCTCAATTAAGGACTTGGTATGGTCTTAAAAACACTATTACTTTATCTATAAGATTGCTTCTAATATAATCCCAAAAGTTTCTTTCAAGTTTCAACATCCACCACCATTAATCACTTTTTTGTTTATTCCCTAACAACCCCCCTTAAACAAATTATTGACAAACTAACACAAATTCAATTAACAACTGCCTAATTATGTCCACTTCTGAACACTCCAACCCATATGCCATCAAATCTGAGCTGAAACTAACCTAATATATGTACTCTAAAAAAATGGTCTAATGAGATTGTTAGGAGCTTAAGCAAGTTATTAAAACTTTTGAGGGTTAAGAGATAATAGAAGACAATATTATTAAGTTATCACATTTTCTGGTGGGAATATTGTTATCAATATCTCTGCTTATAGGTTTTCAGGGTAAAAAAATAGAAGAAAACTTATATATTGTTTGCTCTACAATTCATATATATATATATTTTTTGTTTAAACCATTTTGTTACAATAAATTCACGTATAAAAATTTAAACTTACAGCCAGTTGTTATAATATTCATTTGGTACTATTTGCTACAATTTTCTATTTTTAATATATTTTTAATTTAAATTCTTATTTAAGGTTATAATGAAAATTGAAGAAGAAATTACTTTAATTACTTTTTTTTTTTCAGGAAAAAAAAAAAGAGAAATTTCGACCTACCGCAACAATCCAAATAAAAATAGGGGAAAAAGCATCTTATAAGATTATTCTTATTCCTTTTACTATTTATTCTCGTTGGCCATTATTATCAAACTACCTTAAAAAATACACTGAAAGCCAAATGGAGGGATCCAATTGGTTTATCTTTATTTTATTTATTTTTTAATTTCTTTCCACTTCTTTGACAAGTGAACAAATTGAGCTTTGCTGGCAATGACCCCGCTATCAAAAAAGTGGGTTCCACTTTTTCTAACAGAAAATGTGGCACTGTGGTTGGGGGCTTGTGGTGGGCCCCTTTGTTCCATAGATTCCCCAATCACCACTCATTCATTAAGTGGGCCCACCAAATTTCTGCTCGATCGTATTTACACCTAAGCTGGGGTCCACGCTTTTACTGGCCCCGCGAAGCACCAGATCAAACCCTTCTTGACCAGAAGACACCCAACGGCTTGAACGGACTAGTCAATTACAAATATACCCTTCCTTCTTTGGCAAGCGTATACCGGAAGTGCCGGTTATGGAGTAGCAACAGGCAACAGCCAACGAGAGAGAAAAATGTCATGATTTGATTACCAAAATTCTCACTTTGTGTAATTAGCGTTTTTTTTTCTTTAATAATAATTTTCAATTAATTAAATTAAACCTCTATTTGTTTCAACTATTTAAATAAGACGTCTAAATAGTTATTGATTTTTACAAATTTATTTAATAGATTGATTTTTATAATTTCAATGTGATTTAAATAGTTAAGATTTAAGCATATAGTCTTAAGATTGAGAAAGCAAAAAATTATTTGAGAATATTTAAATGGTTTTAGGGGATAAATATTAAGATGAATTTAAATGAAATAAGCAATCGTATTTATGGACTAATAAAGAACAAAAAATAAGCAATCAAATGTTGAGAACATTTAAATGGTTTTAGGGGATAAAAATTAAGATGAATTTAAATGAAATAAGCAATTGAATGTTGATTTTTTATGGACTTATCTATACATATATAAAAAGAGTGAGTGGATTTACTGTTCACCCACTCACAAATCACTATTCATTAAGGTGTTGAGTTATTTTGTCTTATTGTGAAGGTTTTTTTTTTTTAAATTGAGAAAATTTTGTCTTATTCATTAAGGCTTATTTTGGAGGTTTTTGAGAAAATTTAGAGGGTTTTTTCGCAAATATAAAGGGATTTTATTGTAAATCTATACATATATAAAAGAGATTTTTAAGGATTTAGCCAAATTTTTGGTAATTTTTTTAAGAATTAGCCATAGTTTCACGAATTTAAGGAATTAGCCATTTTCGTTATGTAACAATTTTTGTTACACGTGTAATAAATTTTGTTACACATGTAACAAATTTTGTTACGCCCAGTAATAATTTTGTTACACGGGTAACAAAAATTGTTACACGTGTAACGAAAATTGTTACACAACGAAAATGGCTAATTCCTTAAATTTGTGAAACTATAGCTAAATTTTTGAAATATGAGCTTAAAAATGGCTAAAACCCAAATCTTTCCTATATAAAAAGAGTGAGTGGATTTACTGTTTACCCACTCACAAATCACTATTCATTAAGGTGTTGAGTTATTTTGTCTTATTGTGAAGGTTTTTTTTTTTTTTTAAATTGAGAAAATTTTGTCTTATTCATTAAGGCTTATTTTGGAGGTTTTTGAGAAAATTTAGAGGGTTTTTTCGCAAATATAAGGGGATTTTATTGTAAATTCATAAATTTTAGAGGATTTTTTTACAAATTCTCTTTTTCTTTTTTACTTTTTTATTTCAGTAGTTTCAACAGTTTTTTTTTTTTTTTTACGTAATGATCTCTAAAAAAAATTTCTTAGCGCGGTTGGATTCATAATATTTTTCTCAATCTTTTGACACCCATTGTTACATATATTTTTTTTACCGTAACTATTTTTTATTTGTTTTATTTGTTCTAAGCTTTTATTTTTATTTTTTTAGTTTGAAAATTTTTTAAAAAGCCTTTGTATTTATATTAAATGATAAATTTAACCTTGTAATTATTCAAAATAACAAAAATATCACATTTTTTAAAAAATTTAACAAAAATATACCTTTTTTTTCCATTGTGTCATATTTTTTATCGGTTATATTATTTTACATGTGCTTTACACGCGCTCCGCGCGTGTATACAAACTAGTAAAGAAGAAAAAATATACATCAACTTTATTTTTTCCAAAAAAAAAAAGGGTCAGTTAGGTAAATAGCCATTTTAAACTGTATATTTTTAAAAAAATAGTCACAGTTTCAAAGAATTTAAAAACTATCCATAAAATATGTAAGAAATTTTTGACAATAACAAAAAAACACTTAAAATTATTGTCAAAAATTTATGACACTAGTGAAAAATTTTGTCAGAAATTTCTGACATAGCTAGTTTTTAAATTTTTTGAGATATGGTTATTTTTTAAAATCATTTTGTAAATAGTGGCTATTTTCTTAAAATTTCAAAAAAAAAAAAAACCTATAAATTTCACATTATATACCAATTATAAGGCTTCATATTAAATTCTAAGACTCACATGATCACATTATCATCTCAAAATATAAATTATCATTCACACTTATTACATTGCCAAAAATAACGATAAGATAAAAAAAATAATAATGAAAAATTTAAACTATTTCTCTTTATCGAGGATAATAACAATGCGCAATTGTTGTTCTATAAATAACAATTTCCTTTTTTTTTTTTACTTACATATATATGGATATAAAAAACAATATACATATCTTTTACACCAAAATAATATACATATAGAAAGGTAACAATTTACTTGCTTTATTACTTAGATTTATGTCTAAATATATTTAAATATATAAAGATATTTTTTTTTCTTTTGCAAAGCTTATAAATAATAACCTATTTGAATAAATCATTTAAATATTTAGCACTGATTAAAAATTTAAGTGTTTACCTACATTTTATATGGAAAACTCATCCAAATGTTCTCATTCTTTTGTTTTTTTTTGACTTTCCTAATTACAATATAATATTTTTAAATCTCAATTATTTAAATTACTTTGAAATTCGAAAAGTCAGTAACTATTATAAATGACTCATTTGGATAGTTTTCTTAAACAAAGTGATAAACAACCCATAATTTAGAGAAAATGTTAACATTACAAAAAACCACAAACATGGCTGTTTGCCCATAAATGCCTTAATACCCACGAATACTTAAAAAAAAAAAACGAAATGAAAAAAAAAATAGAAACCGGCGTTCCCGGTCACACCTTGTATCCGTTACAACCTCTCTCAACACACACAACTATAAGACTATAACTATGTATATGTAATGTCACGGACTCGCAGAGCCAACCCAAACAAAGACACTGACACTTCACCACAGACTTCACAGAGACTCTTCGAACAAACCCTAACCATCGAAGCCTCTGAAAAATCCCCAATCTCTCTCTCTCTCTCTCTCTGTCGAATCCATGGCGGTCCTGGCCTCGGAGGAGAGGATCCACGTGGACGATCCAGAGCCGCTTAGCCACAACGCCAGGTACTGCCTGTGCTTGCCCTGCTTCGGCGGCGGCCGGAGAGCCTCCGCCGTCGGATTGCCGTGGTGGGAGCGGATCGGAGCCGTCCAGCGAGGGGACCGGTGGTGGGCCCGGGGGCTCAGGGCGGTCCGGAAGCTCCGCGAGTGGTCGGAGATCGTGGCCGGTCCGAAGTGGAAGACCTTCATCCGCCGGCTCAACCGGAACCGGAGCGGCGCCGGCTCGGCCGTCTCCGCCGGGCACGGGAAGTTCCAGTACGACCCTCTCAGCTACTCTCTGAACTTCGACGAGGGCTCGGGGCACGGCGGCGATTTCGACGGCGAGGACGGCTTCGGAGGGTTCCGCGATTTCTCGGCGCGATACGCCGCCGTTTCGGGGCCCTTGGCGGCGGGGGGACCGGCTCTGCCGGTCATCGCGGAGGCGCGCAGTAACGTGGCGGTGTTCGCTTCGTGATTGCGCCGCATGGGCTAACGTGCGCCGGCCGTGGGCAACGGCTAAGAGTGTGCGCTGTGAATGAGCTGGCCGTCAGTGACGTCATATAGCGGCGCGTTACTTTAGCCTTCCCTCTTTAATCATAGAGTTTTGTTTTGTTTTTTTTTTAAATATAGGTTTGGATATGATATGATTTTTTATTTGATTGTAATAATTTTGTTGCGGTGTATAAAAAGAAATATAGCGAGAGAAAGCGTGCAAATTGCAAAAAAATGGTATTATTTGATGGGAAAGGTTTTGCTTGCTTAATTAGTTGGTAATAATAAAGATGTGGGGTTAATGAAATGACCAAAATCTTGTACATGTAATTTTGTTGTAATGTCGTTTTGTTGATAAACTTTAGTGTAAAAAGCTAATTTTTTGGGTTCTACTTTTTCTTGCGTGATAAGCAAAACTTTATTATTGTTATTGTTATTGTTATTGTTATTGTTATTGTTATTGTTATTATCATTGGTGTTAGGACATTCATGATTCGATTTGATTGGCTTATTGGAACGTGAAGATAGAGATTGGTCTAACATGTTTCCAATTTCTAAAGAGTTATTTGCATCAATGGTATTTTAACTTTTCCTCAAAAAGAAAACAGATCTATTAAACTTATTGAAATATGAAATGTTGTCTTTTAAATTTTTTTTAGCAATTAGTACCAATAATGTATAAGATTACTTATTAATGTACTTAAACGTAATTGTGATCATAAATATTTGATAATTATAAGTTCAATTAAAAAAATAAGTATAGAGGGAACTAAAGACTAAAAAATGACAATAGACGCCTCCTAGATTTTAGATTGTTTGAATAAATTATTGGGTAAATTCTATGAATGCCCCCTCTACTATAGCTATTATTTCACATTGCCCCCTAATGTTTGTTTTGTTAGATCCGTTCCCCTCACACTATTAATTCGATACGTTTGTTATATTCCGTTAGAGCATGAACGGTAATTGAACATGTGAAGTGCACATGTTTAAAGAGATAGGGCTAAATTGGTAAAATGAGTGGTTAAAATAATAGGCTTAAATCTAAACCCATAATATTCATTTAATATAATTCTTTTACAAAGCTAATTGATAATCATAAGCTCCAATAGCTCAACAAGGAAGATGTTCCCCTCGAATACTCCATAAATAATGCTAATCCTAGCAATTGCGCTACACAATTGAAAAAAAAAACAAAAACAAAAAAACGAAAAAAAAAAAACACCACTATCCAGGAAATAGCACATTCTAAAGAGGGAGGTTTTTTTTTTTTTTTTTTTTTTTTTTTTTTTTTTTTTTTTAGACATGGCGTCCAAAGCAATAACGAGTCTTGGGGTCAAAGAACAGAAGCCAAAAGGCATGTTGGGGATATTGCAATTGATGGCATAAGAACAAGGAGATGGCAAGCAAACACCTTTAGCTCCTCCACAGCAAGTACAAAGTGCACATTTCTGGAAACTTCCCAACTTTCTGCTCTCATTCATCATCATCAATTCATCATTGTCATCTTCACTTTCCCTTTCTCTACCAATGGCACCAATGGTGGCTCTGTCTTCTCAACAGCCGTAGACCCATTAACCTCCACATAATAAAATCCAACAAAACATTCAATCCATAAACCCAACAAAACATTCAATCCATAGACATATCCAAGGTCGGGGCTGGGTTCGCGAGGTCGAGGGTCGGCGGTCGGAGTTAATCGGGGTTCGTCGGGGGCTGGGTTTTTCGGGGTTCATCGAGGTTCGTCAGGCCGAGGGTCGGAGATCGTTGGTCGTGGGCTGGGGGCTCGAGGCTAAGGGTCATGGTTGGTCTGCTGGGCGATCCCGAGTGTCGGGGTTCGTCGGGGCTGGGTTCGTCGAGGGTTGGGTTCGTGGAGGGGAGCTGGGTTCATGGGGTTGAGGTTGGGTCGTGGGGAGAAGCTGGGTTCATGGGGTTCAGGTTGGGTTCATGGGGGTTCGTCGGGGGTGGTTTTTTTGAGTTTGATTGTAAGATGGGTTCTGAGTTTTTGCTTAAATTTTCTAAGAAAAATAAACTTAACCAAATGAGGACGAAGATGAACAAGAGGCGGAGGAGGGCCGCAGAGGGGACAAAAGAGTAATTTTATTTTCGAAATGATAGATACCAATTAATTAATTGACACGTGGAAGCTTTTAACGGAAAAAATTAACGGAAATATATGTTGAGTCATTTTTATAATATGAGGGAAACGGATTTAACATATTAAACATTAGGGGGCAATGTGAAAAAACGTATATAGTAGAGGGGGCATTTGTAGAATTTACCCTAAATTATTTGAAGGATTTAAGACTATTTACCATTCAAATAATTTACTCAAATAATCTTAAAATAAAATAACTTGTCAACCCAACAAATTCAAAAGTCTTTGCAAATTATTTATTTCAAAACGCTTACAAACAACATTCTGTGTTTCTCCATCTAATTTTTTTAAATGGTAATAATAATTATGTAGATGTGACAGCTTACTAATCGCTTCCAACACTTGAAGCCTGTCATTTTTTATTTTATTTTCCCCTTTTAAGTGCTCCATTATGTGGTATTGTGTATCTTTATCAACATTTATTTCTTAAGATTGTTTTTAGTACTATTAGTTGTTTCTTTTCTTTTTTAGGTGATGACCATGTAGTGCACGTTGATACTTAATAGTCATCCAAAAAGAAGAAATGGGAAAACAGAGTGAGTACCACAATAAAGATAACTCTAGATTAGACCAACGTCACATTTTAATTGTTTTTAACATTATCTTTTCGGAGATATTTATCTTATACAAAAGATCTTTATACAATAAACATATACGCCAAAAACTTTATTATTGCTAAAATATAGCATTTTAGTTATAAATAAAAAAAAAAAGAAAAATTCTCTCATTAATGCAACAGTATATGCTTATGCTATATTTTTCAGGCCTTTTGGAAAATATTATCACCTTAACTATATATTTATTGGCAATGATAAAAAATAAAAATAAAAAATCTTTCTTTCTCAATTCTTTATAATTTATTTTTATTTTAGATTAGAAAAAAGAGCAAATTATATACAAATTTGTAAACATAACAGATACCAAACGAAATATTTTCTTTTTTTAAGCCAAATAATTATATATAGTTGTAGGTTCATATTAGATTGAATAAAATAGTCACTGATAGTGTTGCAAAAAAAAAAAAAATAAATAAATTAGTCGCCTACAAAATTTAGTATGTATTATTTTCAAAAGAATTCATTTATAGTGGCAGCATTGGAATATATTATATATATATATATATTATATATATATATATTTTAAGGATGGAAACAAAGAGTTGAATTGCTTAACAAAACTTATACCCACAGGTTTTGACGGTTGAAGTGAATCTAAAATGATAGATATTAATTATTAATTATTAATAAGGGGTAGCTTTTAAAATTTCCCTATTAATAATGTACATATATTAAGTTAATTGAAATTTTGTGACCTTTTAAATTGCCTGAATTGCCTAAGGCTCCTAGTGGCATTGACTTAAGATAACATGTCTAAAATTATTACTAAATTTAAAATAGTATTTAATTGGAGTATAAAAATTTTATTTTCATATTGACTTCAAGTTGAATAACTTGCAAGTATTGTATCCCATATTGAAGTTGAATATTTTAGGTTTAGAGAAGCAACGAATTTTATCATTAAAGTCGCGTTTGGTTATGTACGCAACAAAGGTCATACAAACAAGCATTGCTTCTTTCTTAACAAGTAGATCGCCGTGACGATCACCACGGGAACAAGAACTCGGGTCCAACCGGCGATTAATAGCATTTTTCGAGTCCGATAGTTAGACTATATGCACGATCTAATACACAAAGAACAAAAGTACGTCTAAGTTCGATTTCTTCGGTTATGTATCGACTTGATGTTTAGCAAATTGTCGCCTTTGATCCAAGGAAAGCTCAAGCAATTTGCGCTTTTTTGCCAGTAGTTCGGGTGGTAGGTCACATGGTACCATGCCGATGCCATCTCCTGATGGTGTCGCGCTTCGCAGCTGCTCTCGAACCATTCTTTTGCCTCTCTGTGCAGGCTCTTCAACGAGAGCAGGATCCGGTCCTTCATGTCGCCGTACCTCCGGTTGTCGCGCTGCAAGTAGGCTGCACGCTTTCGGAAATTCCCTGTGAGGACCTCGTCTTCGGTCACCGCTCCGTAGTAGTTCATTATACCGGCCATCTTCTCAATGTACATGTCTCTGTGGCTCTCTGCGATTGGAATGAAGTCCTCGAAGCCATCTACTTCCAATTCGTGGTCGTAGGTTGCTCGGGCAGTCTCCTCCGACCAGACGAGGCTTGAACTCCCCTGCACTTGAGATTCGAGAGTGGCACGGTAGAGCTTTCCCAATGCCCCATCGGAGACGTACATGGGTCTGTCGAATCGCTCCATGAAATCCGGAAACTCCTTCGGTTTTAAGACCCATGGCATTTCAGCGGGGGCGCCAGTCTTTGCAAAGTCGACGGCCATGGAGTGCAGGGTTGCCAACTGCAGACATTTCTCACTGAAGGCCTTGTCCGGTTCACGGTCAGCGTGGACTAAATGTGCAGTAGAGATTCCGCCCAAGGTGTCGTTGATCATGTAATCAACAAAAAACTTCTGGATTTCCTGCAAATCCAAAAACAAAAAATCGATTGTGATTTTACTACTAGTGTGTGACTTGGTTCTAATATATTTATTTCTGACTTCTGAAACCACCTCTAAAGTCACGTCATGATCCATTATACGAGGTCTCCGTCCGATGTAGTCCATGGGCGCTGCAGTTCGAGGAGGGATGAGATCAGTATCCCAACTTACAAAGAACAAATCCCCATCAAGATCGCCACCGGAGCATTCATTCGGATGAGGCCTGTGGAGAGTGAGAGAGAGAGAGAATATCTTAACCACGAAAAATTTCTTTAAAGTCACTAAAGAGAACTAAATGCAAAGATAAGTTGATGAGGGAAAAAAAAAAAAAGCCTGAATTGCTGTTTAAGAGGCTAAACAAGTCGATTGATGAAACTTTTTATCTACTCAATCAGAAATTCCGCTCATCTCATAATAAAAACTCGCTGTTTATGAACAGCAGTTCTGCTTTATTACTAGCTTAGACTACAATTTACTGTTGTGTTTGTTTTATTGTTTACTTAATTGATAGTAAAGTACCAATAAGGCTGTAATCACACTACAACTTTTCAGAATGAGGATGTAAATACCTTTCTCCTTTCTGAGGAAAGACGAGGCAATCCACGAGGCCTGTCACCTCCAATTGCACATTGTAGATAGCCTCGAGGACTCTGACATCACCTGGATGAAGACAAGGATTTTTTGTGACGACCACCTTCCCCAGTACGACAGATGTTTTGTCGTCCACCTTCCTGAAGAAACTCTGATCTTCAGCTGCTTCTAGCTCCGTTTTCGTCATGGTTATGCGGACATATATTTGACCATACTCGAGAATACCAGCCTCATCCAAGCATCCAATCAGCACACGACCCTTTGGGACGAATACTCGGCATCGACTTCTCAGATCGGACAACAGGTTCTCGTAATGAGATTGAACCATCATAGAAAGGTAAGGTTCCGCATTCGGCTCGTAACCTTGAAGCAACATCTTTATTAAGATGTTGGAAGCATCGAATCCGTTTAAGTTCTCTAAGACATTCAGCGCTGCCTCTCTATTGGTCCGCATTTTCCCAAGAAGACGCAGTTGTTCCTGCTCCAAGGCAAGGAACGCTTCATCCTTCACTCCCAACGTGGACAAGAGGGTAACAATTTCTCGATTCAGATAGCAGGCCATGGGATCGCTACATTTGGTGACGTTAAGCATTTTGTTGTTGGACTCAAACTTGCACATGCTGCTTCGTAGAGAAAGCTTCCGGAAGGACCCACGGTCAACGGCAATCACGCCTTTGTAGCCGCCGTACCGGATTTGGAAAGCCGAAGGAGTTTCTTTAAACCCACACTTCTGTGCAATTTGCCGGGCGAAAGACAGAGAGATTTTTCCAATACCATCCGAGAAACAATAGCTGATACCATCGGTATTGACCTCTATGTCGGGAATAATCTCCACATCTTGTGCAGGGACGATGAGGGTTTGCTTAGAGGAACTGAAAAGCTGACCCATCCTCGCTGCACATTTAGAAACACTGCGAATCTTTCTGAAACAGCCCATCCACTGTCTAATATCTTCTGCTTTTACATTCTCATTAGAAGCAAACATCCAAACTGAATTTGATCGGAGTTGACTAGCCGAGAAAGCCAAAAACTCGTACCTTCTAGTTCCAATCACAATCCCATCTCGAAGAATCGACAGTATCCGATGATATATCGCCGTTCTATATGGTTTTGCAAACATACCTTGCTCGACACTTGTGGAAACCGCATTTGGATGAAGCTTACCCCAATCTTCGTCAACGAACGTCACTCTCAAGAAATCAGAAGCATAAGGAGCAAAATTTTTAACAACATAGTTGGATGTTTCAAACTCGGGACCCAAGCAATAGATCTTTGTCGGGGTAATTAAGGCTCTGTGACAACTCATTACATTGTCATTCGCTAATCTTTTCTGTGCCGATGGAGGAGTTTTACCATTATTTCGAATTAGATGCGCATGAGTCTTAACGAATGACAAAGGATCGTAACAAGTGAATTTTCGCTTGTGCAACTTCTGAACAATTACATTCACAGTATCGGAACTTAAACTACTGAACAGCTCTATGAGATTAGCATCTACCGCAGAGAAAGGAATCTTTTGAGTATGAACAAGAGAATTGAGCTGGAAAAGGATCTCGTGAGGTATGTTAGAATTCACTGGACACTTGACAAGTGGAACTGTCTCAGACGCAGAACCTAACTCGCTAGCCTCCTCTAAAATCAGATCTTCTTTACCTTCTCTGTAAAAAGGGAAATTTCTAAACATATCTGAAGTTAAAAAATCTTCCTTTATTTCCCAACAAAAAGCCGTTGAGTGTCCAATCGATTTCAACTCGGAAAAATCAGTAGTACGAACCCAGAGAAAATCAACATCTTCCTTGCATATGTGATAATGGTCAGAAGTGAACCTCGAAGCTATATTAGGCCCAGAAAACTTCTTGTAGATCTTCGGTCCATACTTTAGCTGCGGAGAACAGTAAGGCTCTTCTTAAAACTAAGCGTAATCAACCCATCAATAATAACTCAAAAACTGTCAACATTAAAAAGTAATCCACAGGTTCCATAAATAAATTTTCGCCGAATCTCCTACAACTTCATGTAGAACAAAAAACAGGTCATTTGTCTATAAGCAAGCCTTCGGACTAACACACTAGGAATTTTCCCAAATTTGGATAACATGAGGTGATCAATAACTAGCAATTTTAAATATAAGAAATTAAGTACTAACACTAATCCAAAACTTCACAGAGACTAAAAACAGAACTTACAAACTCCCACTACAACTTTCAAAACAACATGAGAACAAACACTCAGTAAATTTCTAAACTTTCCGGTTACTGTAACACACTTGCGTTGTTACCTTAAGAAGAGGAAAAAGAAGCGCATTCATCTTCTCTTCGTCTAAAAACTAACTTAGTATATCTACTCTAACAACAAACTTCGGCACAAACAAAACAACTTTTGAAACAAAACAACAATAAAAGCAAACAAAAACAAATATTTACACTTTAAGAAGTGCATATAGTTGCTCACCATCCAAACAATAAAATAGTATCAACTTCAGCAACTTATCACAAATTAGCTTCACTCAACCAGACAACTTCCAAAACAAAACAACAAGAACACACAAAAATCAAATTTCAAAACTTTCCACTTACCATAGACACACATTACATAAATGCACACCTTAACAAGACAAAGAACCATATGCATTTTCTCATCCTCCAAACAGCGAATATAATCATATATCAACTCCAGCAACAACTTTGCTTCATTCAACCAAACAACAAAAATCAAATTTCATAACTTTCTACTTATCACAGACAAACATGCACATATGCATATCTTACAAAGAAGAAGAAGAAGAAGAAGAAGAAGAAGAAGATGAAACACATGCATTTTCTTGCCATCCAAACAGTAAAAGAAATAGTCACAACTACTGTAACATATCATTTCCAAGTTCCAACAACTTTGGTTCATTCAACCAAACAAAATCAACAAATTTCGAAACTTCCGAATCAATACAAATACATACATATAGTCATATACACCACAAACACGTACCTTGAGAAGAAGCGCGTACATTTTCTCGCCATCCAAACAGTACCCAACCGTCTCCTCCACATTTTCAAACCCCACCTCGAGCTTGAAGCACTCGTCCCCGACCCACACCCAGAACTCCACCCGCCTCCTCTCGGGCATGGCCCACACCCTCACGCCCTCCCACGACTCCGCCACGCCCACGCGCGCCTCCCCCGCCGCCGCGCCCGCGTGCAGCACGGCGTCGTCCACGCGCAGCCGCGCGTCGACGGGGCGCGCCACCACGTCGTCGCGGCAGTCGGCGAGGCCGAGGCGGTGGCGGAGGAAGAGCAGCCCGGCGGCGGAGGCGGCGAGGGCGAGCGCCTGGGCCTTGGCGCCCGGGGAGGCGAACTGCACGCGCGCCGTGGAGCGCGGCTTCCAGTTGCGGCGGTCGGTGGGGATGTCGACGGCGAAGACCGAGTCGGAACCTAGGCGGGCCTCGAGGAAGGCGAGTAGGTCCGAGGCCTTCGCTGTCTGGGGGAGATTCGTGACCCGCACGGTGGGTCTCTCCGTCGCGGCCATTGTTGTTTGGGTTTAGACTGAGAGAGAGAGAGAGAGAGAGTGAGAGTGAATACTGAATAGTCCTGCACTGAGGGTATGTTGATCTACTCGTACGTATTTTTACCTCTAATTGGTTGTGTTTGGGCTTGAAAATGGTTTGGAATGATTTGAAAAAAAAATGATATTAAATTGTTTGATTTTGCGAATTTCGATGTGGTATAAATGATTGAGATTTAAAGATATTGTATAGGGATTTGGAAAGTTGAAAAAAAATAGAATGGAATTGAATGAAATGGTTTGTAGGATTAGAAAGTTGAATGGTTTGGAATGAGAATGGAATGAGTGGGATAGTTTGTCCAAACATGGGGTAATATTTTAATTTTTGATAATATAGATTATTTTTTTAAATATAGATTACAAAATTGGCTAAAAGCTAATTAGTCTTTTTTTTTTTTGTGAAGTAGGCAAATATCCAGAATTTATATAACAATAAAAATAAATACCCAAACTTTTAAAGTAATTGAGTTTCTAGTCAATTTGTGAATTACTTGCACATGCTTGTGGTAACTAAGTGAATTAACACCACTTATTACTGTGCAAGTAATTAAATCATTTGGGTAGTTGGTTATATTTTTTAAAAAATTGGATAATAACTTACATTAAGTTTTAAAAATTGGGTATTCACTATAATTTCTCTTTTTTTTTTTTTACTTCGTCGGTCTTCCATTTTTAAATCGTTTCCTAGAGCTGCGTTTCCATTTTTTGTCGTTTTTTAAATGTTGTCGTTTCTCAGTTGTCATTTCACTTCTCTTCTATGTATCCTTTTGCTGTCGTTGATGTAATTTCTAAATTGTGTCGTTTCTCATGTTCTCCTATTTTTTATGTTGTTTCTTTTTGTCAATAGTTCTTCTGGCTTTTTCTTATTTTGTCGTTTTTAAATTTACTGTCGTTTACTCATTTTTTGTCGTTTTATGTTATACCATGGTTTTCTCGTATCATTATCATTTTTAATAATGCTGTTAGTTTCTGATTTGAGTCGTTTATCAAACTTTTGTTGGTCTTACCATTTATGCCGTTTATCATTTTCTGCCGTTTTTCAAGTTTATTGTCTCTCAGTTGCCGTCTCCAATTTATGTCGTTTATTTTATATTTTACATAGTCTTATAATGTCTTTTCTGGAATGACTGTACTTATCATTTCCTAATATTTTGATGTCGTTTCCTTCTTTACGTTATTTTTCAGTTTCTGTCGTTTTTCTGGTTATGTCGTTTTTCTCTTTATTGTCGTTTTCTCATTTTCTGTCGTTTTTCAAGTTTATTGCTTCTGATTTGTCGTCTCCTATTTATGTCATTTATTTTATATTTTACATAGTCTTATAATGTCTTTTCTGCAATGACTACTTATCGTTTCCTAATATTTTGATGTCGTTTCCTTTTGTACGTTATTTTTCAGTTCCTGTCGTTTTTCTGCTTATTGTCGTTTTCTCATTTTCTGTCGTTTTCCAAGTTTATTGCTTCTAATTTGTCGTCTCCTGTTTATGTCGTTTATTCATTTCCTAATATTTTGATGTCGTTTTCTTTTGTACGTTATTTTTCCGCTCCTGTCGTTTTCTGGTTATGTCGTTTTTCCCCTTATTGTCGTTTTCTCATTTTCTGTCGTTTTTCAAGTTTATTGTTTCTCATTTGTCGTCTCCTATTTATGTATTTTATTTTATATTTTACATAGTCTTATAATATGTTCTCTGGAATGACTGTACTTATCATTTCCTAATATTTTGATGTCGTTTCCTTTTGTACGTTATTTTTCAGTTCCTGTCGTTTTTCTGGTTATGTCGTTTTCCCCTTAGTGTCGTTTTCTCATTTTCTGTCGTTTTTCATGTTTATTGCTTCTCATTTGTCGTCTCCTATTCATGTCGTTTCTTTTATATTTTTTCTGGAATGACTGTACTTATGATTTCCTAATATTTTGATGTCGTTTCCTTTTGTATGTTATTTTTCAGTTCCTGTCGTTTTCCCCTTATTGTCGTTTTCACATTTGCTGTCGTTTTTCAAGTTTATTGTTTCTCATTTGTCGTCTCCTATTTATGTCGTTTCTTTTATATTTTACATAGTCTTATAATGTCCTTTCTGGAATGACTGTTCTTATCATTTCCTAATATTGATGTCGTTTCCTTTTGTACGTTATTTTCCGTTTCTGTCGTTTTTCTCGTTATGTCGTTTTTTTCATTATTGTCGTTTTCTCATTCGCCGTCGTTTTTCTTTATACCTTGGGTTTCTTCGATTTTCTTTGAAAGTTGAAACACAATGTATAGCTAAGAAAACTCTTTTTAAGTCCAAATGGGTGATCAGAATTTTAGAAACTTCTTTTGAAGCTGTGATATGGATTGTTTTGTCTCCTCTATTGCCTGCATTATATATTATAAAGCCTTATTCATATCGATATGGGTCTGTCCTCTGAATATGAAATAAAAGGAAGACAGTTGCTAGTAAAGGTCAAGAGACAGACATTATGAACAATAGACTTTCAAAGAACCCAAACTATATTTATTTTAGCTTTTAGTTTCATTTCTTTGAGGTTACTTGGCGTTAAGAGATAATTATTGTTAATAATAGGACTAAACACCATAAGAAGTCTATACTTGCCTTCAAAGATAAAAGGGCAAAAAAAAAAAAGAAAAAAGAAAGAAGAATTTGGTTGTTAACGAAAATTTTTTTCCATCTTTTAAAATTTTGCAATTTAGACAATTTTGCTATAAATGCTAACCAATTAAATAGGCTTTAGATTTCAGATTTCAGATCTATGAATGAGCTCACAAAATCTGACAACCAAAACATTCAAAAGACTCACAAGTATCAAGTGTGAGAGCTTCTCTCATAAATTACATACAAATTTATAAGCCAAGAAAACTACAGATCTCACGTAAACTCATTAACTCAAACCATTTGTGATCTGTGATTTTGACTGATATTGCCTTGAAAATTTGCATCAAGAGAGGTTGGCAAATGGATATCAGTGTCCGAACAGCTCGGAAATCTGCTGTTCTTTGACCAAAGCCAGATCTTGGACACTGAAAAGCTCTCACCCTTTTGCCTCCTGCTGATTTTCTTCCCCTCCGAATCGCCACCGACACCCCCGAGCTGCCCGCTGCGCTCGCCGTCCCTGGCAAGCTTGGCCTCGGCGGCTCCACCGCCTTCGCGGCGCAATGTCACTTGCAGATTGGCCTCATCAACCACATACCGAAACGTCCCCATTGAGTAACACCTCCTAGCGTCCATGTTGCACCGGCTAGCCTCTCCCCCGCCCTCGTCGCAGCCACTATTCGAGCTCGCAAACTTCCCGAGCCTGATGGAAAACACGCGGCTGCTCGAATGCTTATAGGCATTGGCATTGGCATTGGCATTGGCCTGATGATCTCCTTCTCCGCCGATGATCGGTGGCTCGACGTGATCGTCGAAGTTCAGCATTGGATGCTCGGCGAAGAGGTCGGAGAGCAGGAGGGCGCGGCGGCAGAGAGGGCAGGTGGAGTTCGATAGCAGCCACGCGTCGATGCAGCAGGCGTGGAAGGCGTGGCTGCAGGCGGGGAGCAGCCTGAGCTCGTCCCGCTCGCAGAATTCGCAGAGGCAGACCGCGCAGTCGAAGGGCTGCTTGGGGCCGACGATGTCCTTGTAGCGGAACACGGGCAATGCGTCGATGACGGCCTGGTCTAGGCCCGAGTCGTGGAGGCGGAAGAGCTGCCGGAGCTGCCTCTGGAGGGCGTGGGAGTGAGACAGCGAGTTTTCGCCGAACCGGTTGGATTGGAAGATCGGCGGAGAGATTGACCTTTTCATGAAAAATCTTAAGAGCAAGTGAACTAGGCCAGCTACGAAGAAGATCACTGCTAGGAGAATTATGACCAAAACGAGAATTGGACTGATTTTGCTCAGAGATGTGGATTGTGGTTGTGAAGGGCTTGAAAATGGAGGCTGTGACTGTGATGGTGGAGAGTTTGTGTGGACAAATTTTCCATCTTTATGCTCAAGAGTATATGGAATTTTGATTCTATTCTTCATTTTACAATAATCAAAGTGACTAGGTTCTCAGGTTCATGGGAAATGTTGGTGAGGACTGAGAATGGGAGGGTTTTGAAATGAAATGGGACTTTTGGGAAAAAACAAACTTGTGATGATAATTTGGTTGTGAAAAAAGGAAGTTTCTTTGATGATGACAAATGAACCTCTCAAGTTGACATTCTTGGGAAATGCCTTGTGAAATGGATTTTTAGGTCACTCTAAAATCTCAACAACAACAACAACAACAATAATCCCAGCAGACTCAGACAAGACACAAAAAATTTGAAGAAAGCTACTTGGTCTTGTATTTAAGACCTTTTTCATGTATTTCTCGTGATTTCAATTCCCACAAAAAATGAAAAATAAAAAAATAAAAAATAAAAATCTGCAACAATGAAAAGGAAATCACTAAGGAAAATTTTGTACTGGTGTTGTGAGGTCCACCATTGCCTCAAACAAGCTGTCCACAGTGATCTGTCACCACTTATTTTTATTCATTCATCAAAATGTACCAAAATGATTACCCTTTTAATCATTACTTCCCTATTCACACCCTGCTAATCACGGCAATTTTTTCCCACCATTAGTGGCATCACTTTTGTGTCCCAAAAAAAAAACTCCTAATCACAAGAGAGAGAAAATGCAATTTGATTTGGGTTAAGGAGGAAGAGCTTGATTAGGCCTAAGAAAAATAAGGCCATTGACTCATTGGAACTATGAGCAAAATAATTAACATTGACATTATTGGTGGGCAAGGGACAAAAATTAGTTGACACTTAGACAGTCACATTTCCATGCAAGGTTTTTGACCTTTGTGTTAATAACACAGTGTTATGGGGTCTGAACCATCTTTCACAAAGACAACAAGTTTTGGGTCTGAGCAAAAATAATGAAGCTAACAATGACCATCCATTTGTTCAATAATTGAGTCACACATGATGGCAAAATAGAAATCTCTCAAGGGGTAGGCAATTCTAAATGGTGGGGTCACCTTTTTTTTTTTTTTTTGGGTATTATCTTTTGCTTCCACGCATGGTACAAAATTCATGTTCATGATTATTCCCACTTAGTCAGGTGATTATAGGTAATCATAAAGGAAATGCTATGTGATTAGATATTTTTGTCAAAAACTCATGTGGGTAATCGAGATACTATTTTCGTCCGCGTTGTATCACGAGGTTTTTTAAAATAATAAAATTGAAGAAATTTAATATAAAGTGAATCTAAATTCAAAATTTTACAAATCTATGAATCAAGTGAACCAAAAATGAAACTTTCATTATCCTCTTAGTTAGGATTTGTTCGTGCACCTTATAAATATGTCGAGGTTTACGGTGTTTGGTATATTATTAACATATTGTATATACCAAAAACATTTAGTATAATACAAATTATGTTATTTAATAGAAAAATAAAAACAAAAATTCTCAGTATTAAACAGTATCAAAATTATTTTCATAATGTTTTATGTAATACTTTTACATGCATGAATTATATAAGCTAATACGATATAATTCAACACAGTACAATCTGCGTACCAAGCGTATCCTTAATCAATATATAAGTTAATACAGCAATAGTTTAGTATTTTATTTGAAATTGCATGATAAATTAATATTTTTTTATGGAGATCATTTTTATTTTATTTTTTGTGAATCACTGATAAAATCAACAGATAAATAAAGTTAAAATGATAAAAATATAACAATAGTATGTAATATATAGTTTTGTAATTGGATGAGTATATTAACGTTTATGAACTCAATAATGTTTTTTCCTTCCCAACTCTAAATAGATGAATGGACAGATTATCTTTGTCAAGTTAAAAAACACCTACGTGCTTGGTCCTTAGAAGTTAAAAATGTGAATCGCTTAAGCTTTCAAATGTCTATTAATCATTCACTAAACTCATTCTTAATTCAGCGTTTGGACTCATCATAAATGTTTGTTTATGTGCGACACATTATAAGAAAACAAAAATCCCTGGTAACCCGTGACCCATAGAAAGTCCAATATGTCTAGTGATTTTAAAATTTTAGTTCTCAAGCCATTAGGTGATTAGTGAAAAGACACCAAATATCTGTCTGTTAGTCTAAAAAAAAATAGTTTCTGCTAATCATACTAAAACCCGCAGATGTATAATTGAGAGTTGAGACCCATGCAAACAAAGAACAAAACAAGAAGAACAAGAAGGAAGTAACTGGATCACGTAGCTATGATCATATCTTCACACATGTGAAAAAAAAAAAAAAAAAAAAGAAGTTACAATTTCGTTTTTAAATTACCTAATGTTTGGTATATGTTTTTTATGTCATGATAACTAAGTTGATTTATTTGCTACGCTTTTGGTAGTTTTAGTTAAAACGGACTTTTAATTCATTTATTTTATATTATAAGTTGTGAACGCTTTCTTATAGCAGAATTTAATTTGCAAAATAAAAATCACGTGCCCCTCCTGTCATCACTTTTTTAATCCCCAAAATGAGATTCAAGTCCAAAGCTTGTTTGGTAGTTAGTCATTTTTGTGTGTGCATATATTAAAGAAAAGATTAACGTTTTCAAAAATTAAGAAATTAGTCATTAGTCTATAAAAATTTAACGGGATAAAGATAAATCACAACATCATGTAGTTAAAAAATGATTATTTCTTTAATTTAGAGATTTATTGGCTATTTTTTCAAAACATCATTCAAAAAATAACTTGCTTAATCTTTTTAGTTAATTATTTTTAGAAAATTATGGATAGTAACTCCTACGCAGGGACCGTCAAATTAACATTTTTAAAAAGTTAGATGATTGAAAAGGTAAATTGACAATTCAGAATCGTTTTTTACCATAGAGTATACTCTTCCACATTTTCTTTTTGTTTGTTTGTTTATTTTTACTAATAAAAAGAAAATTGGATGGAGCACATCCTATCATGGTTTTGGGAGATTTTAAGGAATGTCGTTTTTTGACACAATTATAATCTATACAATTTTTTGTGTTGCATTTATAATTTCTACCTCTAATTTTACACAATGATTAGAATCAAAAGAACACACCATTTATGGTATAAATTATTAAGTGACACTTCAAATGTTGTTTTTTTTTTTTTCATTCACATCGACTAGGTTAGGTCATCTTTCACTTCCAGTTGATATTGGTTATTGAATAAGCAAACAACTACCTTTTTCTTTATTAAAAACGAACTTAGCATAGACCAGTCCAATGAGTGCAATCCTAAATAAAGAAAAGCAATCAATTGGTAACAGGGAAACTATCATTATGCAATAGAAGTTCTAAAAAGCTCCATATTTTTCTCTTTTGGTAGTCAAATTTTTATCAAGTTGGATTTTGAAAATGGAATTTTACATCAATTAAGGAAGTGAAAAAATCTCAATAGCCAAATACTAAAATTTAAATTAATGCAAAATCTAGCCAATAAACATTCATACAAGGAAGTGCAATTTTTAAACAAGAATTCAAACACAAGACCAAGTCCCTCCTCACAAGCAAAAGTTAAATGCATAGTACGGTTTATATTTTTTAGAAGCACTTTTTTGGCCCATTGGTATTTCATCAAGTGAATCTGCATAGAATATTGCAAACAAAAACACAAAAAATTCAAATTTTCCACTTTATTCTAACATCACTTCTTCTCAAACAAAACACAAAACTTTATATATAACCATAAACACACAAAAGAAAAAAATGTCTTTGTTCTAATTCCATACAATTAGAGAAAGAAAAAAAAACCACAACTTGCTCTTGCAACTGCTTCAATTCTTCTCATGGCGCGAAGGATATCGATTTCTCTTCCTCCTCTTCGATCGCATTTATCAACCCCGAAACTTGGCTCATTGTAGGCCTTTCACTAGGAGAAGGACTAATGCACTTCAATGAAACTTGCAACAACTTCACCATCCTCTCTTCACTAGCACCTTCCGAGCTCAACGCCTTGTCGAACACCTCGACCGTCCACTCCTCTCGCACCACTGAGTGAACCCAATCGGGCAGGTCGAAGCCGTTCTTCTGGACCAACTTTCCTGTTAGGAGCTCGAGGAGGATCACACCAAAGGCGTAGACATCAGCCTCGAAGGCGCTGTCGGGTTGGACAACTTCCAAGTCCTCGGTCTTTATGCTGTTCATCGGTGAGAGCGTTGATTGGTCTTGATTCTCGACCTCCATGAGGCCGTATTCGCTTATGAGAGGGTCCATGGTTTTGTTGAAAAGGATGTTCATGGACTTGAGGTTTCCATGAGCAATGCCGTCCTCGTGAAGCTCCTCGTGCATCAAGGACATTGCCTCGGCGATGTTGGACGCCACGCTAAGTCTGGTTCTCCACTCGAGTACTCGGGCACCTTGTGATTCTGCTATCAAACAAATAAGAATATTAAACAAGGTGATTTGAGTTAAATATATTTTTAATCCAATCTAAAGTATCAATTTGCATATGACTTAATACTTAACAAGGCTTTTGAGCCAACACAGAGGAAAGTGATCGATACTTTTTTGGCTCTAAACGAGTCGATCTTCTAGTACTTACTCTTGTCATTGACAATTCTTTTCTTTCTTTTTTTTTTTTTCTTTTCCTTTTCTTGCAAAAACAAGATAACGAGTGAAGTGAAGTTACAAACTTACCATGGAGAAGTTTGAAGAGGCTTCCATTTTGCTGATACTCGTACATTAAGAGCTTCTCTTTCCTCGAGTAATAAAACGCGACTGGTGGCAGAACATTCCGATGCTTCACTTGGTCGATCCTCCTCATCCGCCGATCAAAATCCTCACACGATAAGCCCCAACCCTTGATCCTCTTCACTGCTAAGAAGACCCCATTTTCAAGCGTGACTTTGTAGAGGCTTCCATGCTTCCCTCTTCCGAGCAACTCCGCCGGAGCTTTAAGCAACTCCTCAAACGTCAAACTACTAGCCATCGAGCTCTTTAAGACCGTGAGCGAAGAAACCAATCCGCTCTCCATGGACGTCAAAGAATACTCTGACCTTCCATGCTTGAATTCACCAGAAGTAATAGTACTAGGCACAATACTACTTCTATCTAGTGTCACACTCTTCTTCTTAGCCTCTTCTTCTTCTCCTTCTTTTGGCTTCTTTTTAATGAGAAATTTGAAAACAACGAAGACCAAAATAACAAGGCCAAGAATTGCAAAACCTGAGTAGACAAGAAGCGGCTTGACTGAGAACTTCTTCGGCTTCTCGTTATTAGACACTTGCGGACAGTCATTTGGCAATGGCTTGCCACACAAGTAAGGATTGCCCAAGAAGCTATCTGCTTTGAATTGGCCTTTGACATCAGGGATTGGACCGCTGAAGTTGTTGTTCGATACGTTGAATAGATCGAAGTTGGAGAAATCGAAGCCCGGTATTGGACCAGTCAGGTGATTGTTCTCAGCCAGGAAAGATGTCAAGCCCGAGATTCGCGAGAGGTTCGGGAGATCTCCGTAGAACTTGTTGTTGGCAATGTGCAACCTTTTCAAATTGCTTAACAAGGAAAGTGACTCGGAAAGTTCACCAGAGAACTTATTTTCACTCAAGTACAAGTGAGTCAAGAATTTGCACTTGTCGATCTCTGATGGTATATTTCCCGTGACATTGTTGTATTGCAGACTCAGAACTTTAACAGACTTCACTGCACAAAAGGAAGAGGCGTCGAAAGCTCCTTCGAGATTAAGCCTTTCGAGGACAATCCTCTTCACTTTGCTGAGCCCTTCATCACAGAACACGCCGTACCATTTGTCTCTGCAAGGGTCCGAGGACAAGTTCCATCCAAAGTCGCCTTGTCTCGGTGCATTTCCATGGGAAAGCTTGTCCATGAATTGGACCAAAGCCTTCTTCGTGTCATCCTCGACCGAGTTTGATCTCGGGAAGATGAGAAATATCAGAACCAAGAGTGCCCAGATGGGAACTCTTTCCATTTTCTGATGGGATATTTGAAATTCAGTGAGGAAAATAAACATGCCCTTTTGTAGTTCGCTTTGTTTCTCTTCATTTTACAATTGGACGACACTAACAAAGAGTGGCATGTATAAAAAAAGACTCCAAAGAAATGAGCCAAAAACCTCAAAGTGGCAATATAAAATAAAAGCTTAGCCGGCTATTTGAAATAGTCTTATGGTTTACTTTCAACTGTCTTTGATGGTTCTATCAACATTATATTTTTATAAACTAACCATTAAACAAAACCTTTAAAAACTTGAGTAGTACAAGTAACTAGAAAGAACAATCACTGACAGACTGGACTATCAAGAGTTATTAGGCCAAAGGCTCTTAGTACAAATGGGACTTCCTTATTGATCTAGACTTTTCATATTGTTGAATTTTTCTTAGGCCTTTTCTATAGCAAGAATTTGGAATCTAAGCATTAAGAAAGTAATTAACGCACTGCGAGTAATTTTGAGAGTTTTGTTGAAAAAGAATTTCATTATGTAGTTAAAAAGTTCACATAAAAGACATGCTATATACTTCCACTAATTCGTCTCATTTCAAGGATCAACCACTGAATATATTTTCAAAGGCGAATTTTCATGACCCCTAAATGTCTTGATTAATTAATCTTAGGGTCTCTCTGTAATGACCTAGAGTTCACTTGCCTCTTTCGTGTCCCAAAAATGCCTCAACAAGGTCTCTTCAAGATCAAGAAAATCAATCACAAGAACAGCACAAGTCTTGGCTTTTTAAAATCGATTTTAACGTCGTCGTTTTTCTTATTGAACCCGCACAACAATTTTCTTTTGCCAGATTTGTTTTTTTTTTTTTTCTCGCAACACAATTAACTGTTATTATTTGAAAGCAACAAAAACACTAAACCAGACTAACTCTCAGTTTTTGTTTTCTTTTCAAATTGCATTTTGGCTCTTCAAAAGCTTATGCAAGTCCGAAGGCAAAGAATGCGAGATAGGCTAACCAAAGAATCACAAATCTAATAGTATATAGAAAAAGATGACACAAATATCTATTTCCACTGATCTTTTTTCTAAGTTCTGAATAATTCACTAAGGCATATTAGTTTCTTACAACACTTGCTTGATTTTTTCTACAAGGAAAATAAATAATTTAGTCTACAAACACTATTGGCGATCAAATAATGGAGTTCCAGTTGGTACTTTATGTGCTACTGTAAATAGGGGCTTGAATGAAAGATTTAACTACTAAACAGCCCCAAGCTATTCATCAATTACAGGTCGGCATGCCCCGCGATGTCATCGTCACTTTGATCACTTTCTTCATCAGTTGTGTGCTCATCGTCGCTCTCCTCTTCGGGCGTCAAGTTGGCAATGTGCTCCTTTTTCGCATATCGCTCACAATACTCTGTGTTCAAATATATGTAGTAAATAAGTATGTGCTTTTTTTTCCTACGATTTCTGCAATGTGAGGGCGAACATATCTTTCTGTTTTCTCTTTTGTTGGTTTAATTGTAAAGGAAAAGAACAAATTCCTAAACAAATTTCCCATCAAAACATCATCCAACTAGATGGTTAAAACTTGTAACGAAGAACTGCGTATTTCAGCATATAGGATCGTGCTTTATTTCACAGACTTGGATTAGGAACAAGTTGGAGAAGTCGTTCGGTCATTGAGCTAGCTCTAGAAAGGCTCTTAAATACTTCAACCATCTCATTTTTTTTCCATTTTATTTTTTCCTAAAAACTATTGAAGAAGAAATTAGCTCAAAGCATCAAGTGTATATTTTTCTTTCCACGTACCGAGCATACAAAAATGAAGGATAGGAAAACTATACATAAAGGTTTTACCTTTTACTTTCTGGTCATATAGCTTCCGATCCTTCATCATCAATGACGCAGCATCACCGTTGAGTGGGTCTGAAGGATTTGGATAAAGCAAGAGTTGCGGAAGGAAAACTTCAAAAACATTTAGAAGATCTGGGGAAGCAAAAACCAAAAACGCCTAAATGAATTCAAAAGGAAATAGAGGATTAAATATAAAACGACAAAAGGAGACAACTTCTCCTCAATTTGTCAAAGAAAGAACAACACCAAAAAACTAATGCGTTTGTGTTTCCACTATCTAATATAAATGATACTTGACTCCTTGACTAAGATGGGACGATAGATACCGAACATTGGACTCCATGATTGATTAATGACATCTAAGCAGACAGAACCGGATCTGCAATTACCGGTAGGCACAGTCAGTTATTGACATAAGATTCAAAATGATAAATCATCACACAAAATTTGATCCGGTTTTTAGAAAAAAACTGTAGAAACAATATCAGCCTTGCTATGGTAGTTTTTAAATTATGAGAAACTTAACATTTCCAAGCTCACGGAAGTGATTGAGATTTTCGTCGCAATTAAGTTCTTAAATTACGAAATGTCGATCATATTTGATAAGAAATGAGTAGTTTTCGGAATTGCAGAATTCTTACAGCTCATCAACATTTGGGTGGAAAATCTTGTTCACAAATCCAATAGAGGGAGATTTGTACGGATAAGCATCAGGAAGCTCTACGCGGATTTTCCAAACCCCACCTTCATAAAGACCTAAACCCGTAACCATATAAGATAAAAAATAGAACATGGAAAGAATAAACTTTTAATATCAACCAAAGGCTTTATTTAAGAACTGAACAAACGAAGAGCTTTTCATAAACTATGTTAATTAACATTTACACACATACTTAAACTCGGCAAGAGATGTCATAGTTCAGAAGTAAGCATATAAAGAAGAAAAAAACATTACTTTCTTTCGGCCCATGGAATTCCACATTGAATTCATTGAGGCCATCATTTATCGTCTCCACAGTATAGTCACTCATCATCCTAAAACCACCAATGAATCATAAATATATTTAGTAAGAATAAGATTTGGCTTAAATTCCATTTGCATAAGCATATAGTTTAGCCAAATAAGAGCACAATCATAAGCTATAAGAACCTCAGTAAAATGAATGGTAATGAAATCAGAAGTAGCGATTTTACTTTACTATAAACATATACTAAAAACAATATACAAACACAACTATTATCATCTCACTAATAACCATTTCTTTTTGCACCACTCATAAGGCCATACTCAGAGAACCCACAATGTATATAGATTATATATAGACACATATATATTGCCATTAATTTACTTACAAAATATCATAAAAAAAAAAAACTACACTATCAACAACAAAAGATCCATAAGTTAATTTATAAAACAATATTTAAAAGAGAAATGAAAGAGACACTTACAACTTCATGACGTCCATCTCTCGCCTCTTACTTGGAGAAGACATTTTTGAACCGAATAAAAAAACCTGCAAAATATCCGAAACCAAAATCACTTCCAGTTTTTTTTTTTTTTTTTCTCATAACAGCATTCAAATGAAATCAAATTTACTATATGAAATAAAGATTTTAATCAACAGTTGAAACTTCCGATCAAAATGGTACTTTTTCATCGATCCACACACATGATAAACTACAACAAAAATTTAGAGAAAAAAATAAATCTTTCTGGAAGAATTGAAATGAAAATAGAAAAAGGGAAACTGGGTTACTTATAAATACAAGAACTTGTTGGGGATTGAGAAGAATCAAATGGGAAAGAAAGAAAGAAAGAAAAAAGAAAACAACTGAAAGTAAATTATAGAGAGAGAGAGAGAGAGATGAGAGACGTGAGATGTGAAATGTGAATGTCCTGATGAGATGAGCACGTGTAAAAAAAATGGTGTCCCAACGTGATGTGCTAACTTTGCGCTTCTCTAAATTGCTAATTACTAATTAGTTTGTGGTGATTAATTGCCTTCTTACTATTAATTACATTTGTATGTAGGGGGTTATATATTCTTACATTGTTTTTGGCACTAGAGGTCCCATTACTTAAAAAAAAAATCCTTTATATTTTAGTTGGCAATACTTTGTTTTTTTTTTTTTAAGAAAAAATAAGACTCAATATATCTCCTCAATTTATGTTAAATTTCACGTTTATAACATCTGTTTGTGAAAAAAAAAAAATCAAATGTAAAACCATACCAAAATTATACCTTATACTTACACCAATTGACCAAAAAATATACTTTTGTACACCTTTTTTTTTTTTTTTGAGAAATACTTTTGTACACCTTGACGTCGCATGTGACTGTTATTTGGTGGTTTTAAATAAAAATGCATCTTTGAGTCAACTGTTGGTGACAATAAAGAATAATTTTAGCATGCTTTGAAAAACACAAGAATTATTTCTTGTATTTCCACAAACAGAAGTATAAACATGAAATTTAGCATAAATACAAGGGATACATTCAGCATTTTCTCTTCTTTTAATTTGAACTAAGTAGTTCCTAGACTATGAATTTTGTAGCAAAAACAATCTTTTACTCAAATTTTTTCTCTCTAAACTTTCAGTATAGTAGAATAAATCGCCTCGAAACTTTTGTTATTGTAGCATGATTGATTGGTCCATGATCTTTTCTATATTGAGCAAAAATAATCTACATTACGCTTTAAATTTAACACGAATGATAAAGATAATGTGTCCATCGGCACAAATTAATCATCAAGATGGGATGCATAGAAATGTCAACATTACAAATCAAGATATGTCTTGACAAAATGACTACTTTTGCTATATAATGCATAGTTTAGGGACTATGCAAAAACTAATAGAAAAGTGACCAATTGTCACCAAGTAAAAAATTACAGTGAATACCCAATTTTTAATACATAATTTAAATTATTATCCAATCTTTTAAAAAATATAACTAACTATCCAAGTAATTTAATTATTTTCACAGTGCCACAGTGGTAAGTAGTGGTAATTAACTTAGTTACCAAAAACATGTGCAAGTAATTAACGAATTGATTAGAAACTCAATTATTTTAAAAGTTTAGACATTTATTTTTATTGTTATATAAATTCTGGATATTTTCCTATTTCACCCAAAAAATAATAATAAGAAAAAGGACCGGAGGTGTCAAAAAAAATTTCTTCTCTCTCTAGTTACATATTAAACAACACTAGCGAGTAAATAGCTGAATTTAAAATACAAAAAGTATAGCCTATGTTTTTAAAGCATATCAAAATTATACTTTATTCTTACTAATAGTTTATCAAATCAAACAATATATTTTTGGAATACCATGATGCCACGTAGCTATTCTTAAATTTTCGACAACCTTAATCTCTGTCAACCTATTTTCATTAAACTACTTCTGAAATAATTAATTTTGTAATTTCTCATATGTTTTTATGACTTTTCCATTGAAAAGGTGACAATAAAATATTTTGTTCGCCAAGTATTTTCTTACCTCGAAACTCATGGTCTCTCCCTCATGTCTCTCTATTTATTTATTTATTTCAAATTGTTCTCCTTTTTATTCATTCCATAATTTTGAGGAGTCATCTTTCTCAATGCAAATTCCTTCAAAGACCATGAAAATTGCTAACCAACTCCAATACATCATTGATCAACAAAGAGACACATTTACAAAGCCTTTAATCACAAATTACAAGCCAAAGTGAAAAACACACAAAGCTCTGTCAGAAGTGTACATCGACCCAAAAAAAAAAAAAAAAGATGAAGAAAAAAGACACAAACTATGTAATGTACAACTACAAGGAAAGAAAGAGAGAAAAGAAACAAATAGATTAAAAAAAAAAAGAAAGAGAGAGAAAGAGAAGAGAAGTTATGTGTCATCATGCAGTTTGAGAAGAGCTTGAAGAACACAAAGTTGCATCCTCAAATGGACAATATAATCAGCTGTCTGGACCAAAAGCTGACGTGGCATCAGCCCTTCACCGCCAGGGACAATCCTCTGAAGCCTTTGGAACTTGCCACGTGTCATTCTCAGCCTGCCTCTCCTCTTCAAAACGACACCTCCGTTCCCAAAAACCCTGTCGTTTCTGGGGGAGAAACCACCAGTAGTAGTACCTGCTTCTCTGCATGGACCAACTAATCCCATCTAAAACACTCTCTCAAAAACCCTCAAAAAAGAGAAAATGAAAATGTCACAACACAATGTATGAGAAAATAATAATAATAATAAGGTCAAGCTGTGAAGGGTGAAACGAAATGATCTGACGAGGGGTTTTTTTTATATGAATTGGAAATGGATTGGCATTGAGATTTGAGGATAGTAGTGAGATTGATGGGCCCAATTTGGGGTGTGGAGTTTGTGGACGAAAATGTGTCGTACAAATTTGTTGGGCTCAAAATTTAATTTTTGGATCATACTGTTGGGGCCCAAAATTGTACGGCCTTTTTGGGACCATTTGACACGTGGCGTCTAGGCGGTTGTTGATGAAGAGAAGCCACTAGTTTTAATGGGCTGGCAAAAATTGGCAAATTTGGAAAATGGGAAATTGTCAAAATTATGAATTAGAATATTGAAGGTGAGATTTTGAGAAAAGCTTTCAAGTCTCCTTATACAAGGACACTTGTTTGAGCTGGAATTAGCTGGGAAAAAATTGGAATAGGATTTGGCTTACACGTCATGTTATAGCAAAAGTTTGTTCAAGATAGATTTTTGTTCCATCTCTAGGTATGGCTCTATGGAGGTACAATTAAGTGTGTCATATATGGCAATGATGTGATATATCATATATGTGATGTAACAAGGATTCTCAATGAGTTCGGGATTTTGTGTTGAAAAAGGTGCAGTTAATTTCAAATAGAATATTAGTTGGCACATATCTTGACAACATAAGAGACATTCAAGTAGTGTTTAACTGGGTAAATAGAGAGGTAGAAAAATGAAGAGGTGAAAGAAGAAGTTAAATCATTTTATTTGGTTAAAAGGAAGAGAGCATATCCTTTGAACCCACCAAATTATATTATTCTCCTAACCAAAGATGCACGTTCAACTTTAAATAATAAGAAGTCTAATTTATCATCACTAATAATTATTAACAAGTAATAAAAATAGACAATATAGTAATTTTACAATTAATTACTATCCATCTTTTAACTCTCAATCTTGCTTATCAAATAAATTATTATAATTGTCTTCATCTTTCACACTGTTCTTTAAATACTTGTCATCATTCTTACTATCCATCTACATCTACTCCTTCACACGCATCGTATTCTTCATACTCTCTATTTACTCAACCAAACATACCTTATCATGTGACAACTGTGTTAATTTTGTTATGATTGGTATTAAAATCATGGCCACATATCTTAACAACATAATAGACTACTTAATGTGACAAACGTGTTGTATTTTTATGATTGGTGATAAAAATCATGGTGTATAGATCCTTAATCTGTCAAATAATGTCTAGCTTGCAAAAGAAATTGCAACTTCTCAAGCAATAAAACGCAATGAAATAATTGTGAAATTTATTTTTCCATCGACATGCAAAAGCAAATGTTGAATAATGCTGACCAAAGAACATGGTCCTCCGCTGCACTGGAAAAAATCACATATTACATATTGATTATGATTATGTTGGCTTTAAGTATCCAACGAGAAATTTCATGTCTACTTTGATTGCCAAGGATTTTCTCCATAGTAGTACGCCGAGCCGACCATAAGCGCCACGGTTGCGCCTTGGACGACCACACGAGCTCGCATCAGCATCTGCCCCAACTGCGAATTGCCTTGCCTGAAGCTTATTAGCCCAGCTGTCAGAACACCCGCCGTCAAAAGCGCCCCTGAAAAAAGAAATTCATATGAGCAAAACCAATCCGATATTCCAATTGGGTTACAAAACAACTTTTGTGGAAGGAGCCAAGGAAATGAACTAGATTAGACCCTCA
The DNA here is from genome assembly GCA_018132145.1 of Boehmeria nivea var. tenacissima. Taxonomy (NCBI): domain Eukaryota; kingdom Viridiplantae; phylum Streptophyta; class Magnoliopsida; order Rosales; family Urticaceae; genus Boehmeria; species Boehmeria nivea. The sequence goes on from CM030882.1 coordinate 11,336,317, forward strand.
AATATTAGCTTGACAAAACCAACTTATTTGTCTTTTAGAGGCTAATGAAACGATCTGCAAAGTTTCCGTTGAAAAGGGTGCGAAGAATAGATTGGTTCAGAAACGCACCGACCTATGGACTACCAAACTTATCGCCTCAATGAAACATGGATATCAGCCTTGGACTGTTTCGCTTCAAAGCTAAGCCCTCAGATTCATGTAGAACATGGAAAATTAAATTCAAAATGCAGTTCCAATGGCACGTTTTAAAACGTCCCTCTATTGACTTCTTTGAAGCCTCTAGACCAAAAGAAAGAAGATTTTCAAAACTAGAAGAATTGTCAATCTTCATTTTACACTCTCTTTTCAAACATTGTTTTAACTAAGATCCCAATTCACCTATCCATCTTCACTCCTCCCAAACCAAATTCCGCTGTATCATTCAGACACTAGCGAGCTAGATAGTACCCGGAACATCTTCAATTGGAAAATCCACCTCATATAATCCTTGCCTCTCAACTTCAAATGCCACATCGTTACCAGCTAGACCCGATGAACACCCGATCCTAATGAACACGAGTCCATTGATCACGAATCGACAAAACTATGTCGAACCCACTTCACCACATTCTCATACCAACCAAAATGAAAGATCAAAATTTACAAGAGAACAAGCTTCTTACGAAAACTTCAAGACATCTATCATCCTCTATACTCCCGGGCTTATCTTGAATTCGCCGATGATATTTTCGGCCACAAAACTTTCTTTTTCTTCAATTCTTTTTAGTGATAGTTTAGAATCCCCAAACCCACTTAAGTTACAACCAAAAAGGCCTAATTGCTCAACCAACCCTCAAGTTTTGATTAACAATAATAGTACCGAGCATTCCCAGGAAAAAAAAAATGGTTTCATATGCAGGAAAAAATGTTAATAAACATTTCACTATCAAAGAGTCTAAAAAAAATGTCAATCCAATATAAGAGGTACAATTTACCCAAATCTCAAAAACAAATTATCCCAAAATCTCCAAAACAAATTATCCCAAAAAGTTTCAACTCTCTAATTAATCCCCATCGAAACAATTCCCCTACTATCGAACGATTTAAATTAATCCCTCTAAAAAAATTTACAACAAAATTGACGGTCAACAATTAAAACTAATTCCCCATAAAACCTCCTCGAATTCAAAACCTTACAGTGGAACAACAATCAAGACAAGAAAATTGAAAAAAAAAAAAAAAGATCAAATCGATACTTACCGACTGGGACGTAAGGGTTTCGAACCCGTTTCTTTTCTGGGAAAAAATCCTCGAACTCGGGCTCAGCAGAACTCATTTTCTCCGATGACAAGGACGAGCCCACGACGGTTACGCGGCGTTGCTCGGCGGCGACTGAGGCATGAAAGTCGATTCGGCGTTGCTCAAACGATATGTGTTCAGAAAGCGAACCAAAAAAAGAACACAAAAAAAATCCCCTTTCAGCCAGTCATCGTGTATATATGCTAACCAAAGAAGGAGAGGAATAAAAAGTAGATATAATATGTGGCAGGGACTATTTTGGTTGTCATAATCTCTATTACCAATTAATTATAGATAATATTAATTATATGGTCTTTAATAACAGGAAAGCGACCAAAAATGTTCACCACTCCCCAAAACGACAATAATTTAGAAAACATTTAAAAATATGCATACATTTTGTAGCAATTACTTATTTTTTATTGTTGTCTTTTTTATTTATTACTTTAATGTATAAATATAATTGGTGTACTAAGTAAAAAGTTTTAATTATAACTCTTTAAATATGTTCTATAACTTCCCCAACACAAAATTACCGTTTTTGCAATTATGCTTTTTTTTTTTAATAGAGAGGAATTTTCTGATAGATATTTTTTGGGTGGGAAAAAATTAATAGGTTTTTTTATAGTGCAAAAAATCGTTATAGATCTGGATCATCAGATTTACTATTTTAATAGGTCTCATGCTTTAAAAAAAAAAAATCTAATGATTTAGAATTGTTTATAACTAAAAAAACAAAATAGTATATGTTTAAAAATATTTTGAAAAAAAATCAGATATTTTAATGATGAATTTAGGTTGCAATCATTTTTATGATTAAAGACGGATCAACTTGAGGGCCACATGGCACAGGCGCTTGAGTTTTTTAAAATTTGTGTTTTATATTCATAATTGAAAAAGATTTTCACTACTCTTGCATTTCTAAAAATTCATATTTTACCGTTGTAATTAAAAGAAAATTGTTAAACAAATCGTTCTTGTGCATGCATTACACTTTCTGTATTTATAATTTGCTTATAGTTTTCTAAAAAGTTTCATTTGCACCTAATATAAATTATAAACATGACATTGTTTTTCAATTTGTCTGTAATTTTGATATAATTTTGTGCAGCTGGCAATTCGATTCCGAAAAACAAGTTAACTGTTACTGGAACCGTTAATCACGGTAACAGTTAACCGTTATTAGAATCAAACGGTAACAGTTAACCGTTTTGGCCGACCGTTATCCGTTTTGAATTTTTTAATTATTATTATTTTAAAATTTTTATATTAAAATAATAAAATAAATTAAGAAATATATAAAAAAATTTGAATGATAATAATAAAATATTTTTAAAAACAGTTAAACGATTAATGGTAACGATTTAACCGTTACAGAAAATTAACGGCAACGATTAACCGTTACCGTTTTATTTCGATTACGGTTAACCGTTACCGTTAATCGCAAAAAAAAAAAAGGTAACGGTAATGGTTACCATTTTGATAGCTTTACCCAAGATTAGAATCCTGAATCCTTGATTATGGTAAAAAAAAAAAAAAATCATGAATATAGTATAAAAGAATTATAATTGATGATTTATTTATAATTACATTTGTACATATATGTAATTTATATAAAACATATGAAGTAACATATGTAAAACTTATTTAAATTAAGCTATTATGACTTCATTTACGTCAAGCTGTTATTAAGAACCCAATAATTTTGAGAGATCTAATTATGAACTCTTCATAGGAACTATCGATATTAAATTGAAAAACATCAAATACAAAAAGAAAACAAAAAAGAAATAAAAATAAGAATATAATAATGAACGGTGGAAGAAGGAAAAGAGTAGTTTATAATACTTAATAGGGAATTTTAAGAAATAATTATTGTTTACAAAATAATTTTAAAAAATAATTACAGTTTCAAAAAATTTAAAATGTACATAACAACCGTAATAACTCTTCCTAATAATTTAGTGCCTACTAAAAAAAAAGCTATTTGAAAATCAATTTTATATCTATTTGTTGGGTTTGTTAAATGTTTCTTTAAAAAAAAAATCATAAATGTTAAACTTCCAGCTATCACCCTATCACATCTTCAAAAGTCATTTTTTTAATCAACCATGTGATTCACAAATCACAGTTCTCACTTCTCATTTTTATTTCATAATCAATATTATATATATATAATTATATAAACTAATTATGATTACTCCATATTAATAAATGGACAATTCTCAAATGGGGAACGTTCTGTTGAGAAATAAATGGGGAACAACAGTATATGACCCAGAATCATCCAGAAAATTTTGAATTTTAATTTGCAGTTTTTTTCAAAACAGTTTGTTGGATTTTTTTTACTGTTTTGGTAAAAAAAACGCATTCATTCTATGGGCAAAAATGCAAATATTTTTAAAAAATTGGGCCTAAATTGTAATACAGTAAAAATAAAAGACTAAAAAATAAATAAAGAAAATTTTTTGGATGAATCTGGGCCACACATTTGTTTCCCATTTGTCCCCCACCTAAGTGTCCCCCATGTAAGAAGCGTCCTTTATTAATATTCATCAATGAATATAAAAAATATATAAAAAATTATTATTATATACTTTAATATTATTATTATATATATTTTTTAGTGTTATATTGACATAATTAAATATAACACTATAGAAAGGGCTCATATATATATATATATATATATATACACGCTATACACCTACCAGTCTACCCTTCATTGATTGAATATTTCATAAGTAAAGCTCTTTTTTCTGACAATGACAAAACCCAAACAACATAGTACTATATCACTGATCCTTTAGGAAAAATCCTCAAATTTTCTGGGATTTTATATGTACATTCACACACATAGATATATAGAGAGAAATGGGTGTAAATTCATGGGTGAATGGGTTAATTCCATATGGAGCCATGGTGGCTGTGGAGTCTCTAGATGTTGGGCTAAGCACACTGAGCAAAGCAGCAATGTCCAAAGGAATGAATCACTTTGTCTTTGTTGTCTATTCCAATGCTCTTGCCACTCTCATCTTCCTTCCCTTTCTCTTCCTCCACAGGTTTCTTTCTTTCCATTTTTTTTTTTTTGAGTTGGGTTTGATTTGAACTAATCACAAAACAAATCCCAAATTAAAAAGGCTAAATTTTTCCTTTCCAATTCACAGGAATAAGAGACCACCACTCAGTTTCTCTCTCCTCTGCAAATTCTTCCTCCTTAGCTTTGCTGGGTATGTCATTTTTTTTTTCTTCTTTTAAATGAGTCAAGTTTGATTCTTTTTTAATTTATTAGGCAGAACAAGCTTATAGGCTTAATGGGTTCTCTCTCTCTCTGATTTTTTTATACATATGTTTTTGGTGTTGCAGGATAACTTTGATGCAGAATTGTGTATTTACTGGTGTAAGCTATAGCTCTCCAACACTTGCTTCTGCTATGAGCAACCTTGTCCCAGCTTTCACTTTTGTGCTTGCTGTTTTCTTCAGGTTTTATTTTCTTTGCTCAGAGAGTGTGTCTAATTATTGTAATGGTCAAAGTGTTTAAGACATATAGGGACGTTTTAGTTCTTCAATTATTGAAGTGCTTGAGCAAGGTCACATGTTCTCACTCATGACTATGACTCCTTTATCCATAATATATTGGTTCTAAATCTAATAATACCTCCATGAAAATTAAAACAAAACAAAGAAAGAAAACTTGTGATTAAACATTGTGAAAATTTTAATCTTGTTTTTTATTTTTCCATTTTTTGTCTTATGTTGAATTTGGGCAAGAATAAGATTCTAAGGAGTTTGCAAATTTTTGTGTCATGTTATGGTTTAGAATGGAAAATTTGGAGTTGGGAAGCTTAAAAAGCCAAATCAAAATCCTGGGCACTCTAGTGTCAATCTCGGGAGCACTTGTAGTCAGCATTTACAAAGGCCCTGCAATTCTAGTTCCACCATTTCAACCTGCTGCGTCCGAACCATCTTCGCCGGCGGTTCTGACAGCGGTGACTAGTAATTGGATCATAGGAGGCCTTTTCCTTGCTGTTGCAGATTTATGTCTTGCTATATGGAACACTGCTCAGGTAATAATGCAAGCTAATAGAAACACCACTTGGCTTGAATTATTTTTATAAAACTTGTACTAGTTTCTTCATTTTCATCTGAGATTTTTGAGTACTGATGATGGAATTACATTTGAAGGCAGCGATTCTTAAAGGCTTCCCATCACAGATGACCATACTTTGGTTCTATTACTTCTTTGGAACACTTCAATGTGCAATACTTACTTTAGCTGTGGAAAGAGATCCAAAAGCCTGGAAATTGACGTCTCATATTGAGCTAACCTCTGTCCTCTATTCAGTAAGAAGAGTGGAAACTGGAAAAAGCACTTATTTGTTAGCTAATTTTTGCTCAGTTGGATTCAAACTATGAGAGTGCTTATAATCTGATAAGCAATATTTTGCAGGCTGTTTTTGGGAGTGCGGTGACCTATTCTGTGCTTACTTGGTGCATTGATAAGAAAGGGCCTGTCTTTGTGGTCATGTTTAAGCCTTTGGGGATTGCTATTGCTGCTTTCATGAGCACCATCTTTCTCGGCGACACACTTTACATCGGAAGGTAACTCTCTCTCTCTCTCCTCTCATTGGAGCGTAGTGATTTTTGTCTCATGATCATAAACCTAACAGTACTCTTTTGTTTTATTTTCTTTCTTTATGTTTTCTTGCAGTGTCATTGGAGCAATCTTTATAGTGATCGGCTTCTATGGAGTAATATGGGCGCAATCGGAAGAGAAACAGGTCGAGAACCATGGAGTCGCCGACACGGTACAATCATCCTCGCCAAAGGCTCCTCTGTTGGAGAGCCACAAGCACGTTTGAAACAACACAAGTTTGGGAACAACTCCCCGCTTAGTAAGTATTTTAGCAAAGCAATTCTTAACGTCGTATCATAATCAAATTTTTCCATATTATCAAACCAGAAACAAAAGAATAATCTGCTACATGTTGTTAGAGTCAGTACACCCATCTGTAATAAATGTATAGAACCAAACATTTATATTAATATAAAAGAAATGAAAGATGGAGTTTGTTACTTTCTTATTGTGCTTTCATTGTTAATGTCCAGAGATTGTTTAGGAGCTTAAAACTTAGTTTCCCAGAAGTTGCTAGACTTAAAAGGACTTCAAAATAGAAACTCAAATCTCGGATGTCCCTTTACTATTTCATGAATCCTGATTAATATAAAACACATAATCTTTTTTGTTATTGTTAGTATTATTTTCTGTGTATGTTCAGTTCTTGTGACTAGTTACAAATAGCTTACGAATATTTTAGTTCCTTTGAAAGCTGAGAATAATCAAGGTGTTGGATAATTAATAGATTGTCGAGTGAATTAGCCTATATCTATTATCTCTTTTTTACAAGCAATTTGTCTTGACCTCTTTATTCTCTTTATCAAACTTTGTTGATCAATGATCAAGCATAACTACTATAAATAATTATGGGCCTTGCTAATTATGGGCCTTGCTAATAGATTGGTGACTATTGCGTGCCTTGGGATCATCATCTTAATTTATTAGTTACTGCTAAATAAAGTTTATGATTTCAAGCTCAAACAATTTTGGACAAAATTAATCAAAACTCTTTAATTAATTATCCGGTTTATTAATTCCAAAGTTACTCTCTAAAAATTTGGAATTCCGCTCTTCAAACATATAGAATTATATTTACTCAATTCGACTAGTACATCAATATAATTGTTACATGAAGTTCAATCCTCTATAAGTCGTTCATAATTAGATCTAGATGTATTTATCGTTAATTTGTTATACCCTTCTGATCATAACTTTATCATTAAAGTACCACTGATTTACTAGTAAACAATCGGTTCATAATTGGATTATGAATTAGAGCAATCAAATTGTTTAGGTTCAGAATAAATGTTTAACGGAATATTTTTTACGCTTTTTAAGAAATTATGGATTCCCTATTTGTAATTCATATTGGGGGATTTCAAAAAATGTCCTTCTGTATCTCTTTTTTGCATTGTACTTTTAATTTATGTCTTAAATTTTACAATTCCCCCTTTACAATTCACTCATTCATATATTCCCAGCCTAAATGAATTACCATGCTTCCATGATGTAAGCATTGAGCCCATTGTTGAGTGGGCTTTAATGAACAAGTCAAGCATGAGAGGAGCTTATATACAGATTCTAAAAATCAAATCTGTCTTATATAATTGTTGTAATATGAAATACCTTCATATAACGTCTTAGATGACAACTCGAGTTCATTGTCACATTCATAATATTCGTGAATCGTATTAGTGTTATTACCAATCAACATCAATCATGTACATAATAATATTACGGTTTTTGTTATATATTATAAACATAGATATTCATTTTTATACATAAAGCATAAAATGCTTAAAAGTAAAATAAATATTTCTGTGCAGGATCTTTTACCGCAGTTTGAATTTGAAGGTTTGATAAGTGGAACAATTCTAATAGGAAACATTACTTAGTTGGAATATAGTACACGTGTTTCTTGCTGAAAGATTAAGGGTGCGTTTAGTTGAATTGGTGGAGAGTTGCAAGGATGGAGAGTGTTAAAGATAGTTAAGATTACAGTAATCCTTAGAAAAGTTGTCTATCCACCCAACGAAACACACTCTAACTGAAAAATCTCTGAGCAAAACTCGTCTCATATGAGATTTAACTCCTGGCATATGTTTCCTACCAGTGCAACAAATTTATAGGAAAATTCACAGTAAAATACCAAAATTTGAAGATGGCCTTTCGATTTTACAACATCCAATTTTCAGACCTCTCCAAAAGGAGAATAAGGTCAACTATAAGAAGGTAATTATAGTCACCTGTTTGAATGAAGAATCACCAATTGCTCTCACAGAATTCTAGCCGAGTATAAGGGAAATAATATACAGCTAGCAATCCTCCAGAATCTGGTGTTTCCGGCTCGATATGCCTAAGCCAAAAAGAAAACCGACGTGGTGTTTGATTTGACTTCAACTCTTCAGATCATCGGACATTGCTGATGGTATGCAATGTGTTGACAGAATATCGAGTGTAGCTGCTTTTGCCGTCTTTGTTCGGAGGACAACAATCTGCACGATGGTAAAAACAAAATCAAACATGAGTACTAGGATAAGGGTATTTGTGACGATAAGCACGTAAATATGAGGTAAAGATATGAGAACCTGTTGGTATTCCAAATCAAATTTCAAAAATTCATCATTGCTGCTCTCGACCATACTGGCCAAGCTCTTCAGATTCTTCACAGGCTTACCATTCAAAGCCAAAACCTAAACAATTCCATTTGCAAAAATAAGCCATTCATTAAGGAAATGGGAAACTAAAATTATTATTGATGAATGTTCATTGTGAAACACTAACCTGGGTGTTAACAATTTCTTCATACCCAATGTTGATATCAGCCACAAGCACCTTGAACAGAATGCAATGTAGATGTCAAAAAACAAACAAACTACAACAAAAATAAACTATCAACAGAACATTGCCGAGAAAGAGAGAGAGAGAGAGAGAGAGAGAGAGAGAGAGAGAGAGAGAGAGAGAGAGAGAGAGAGAGAGAGAGAGAGAGAGAGTGAGAGAACCTGAGAAACCACAACAATCTGCTCATCTGGCAATTGTGGTAAAGAATGTAATAGTTTATCCAATAGCTTCACCGGAGCTTCATATTCGTACTCCTTTCCATACTGTAAACAAGAGCATGAAAGAGTTAAAAATTAAGCCATGCCCAACCTTCACAAACTATAAATAATACTATCCTTATAAATGCCACATGTAGATCAGGCTCTACAAAGAAGACCATGCGAACAAAATCTATAAGACAGAAAGAACACTAGGAAGAGGTAGAGCAAAATTACTGACCTCGGATCGGAGATAGGGAACGGACACTGTTGTGAAAACAAACCCAGCAATGATATAGTAAGACGGAGGCTTGCCCTTATTGTGTGCTGGTATTAGCCTTTTGTGGGTCACAAGTTTGATATCAAAGTTGAGAATCTCAAAATTGCGCAAAACCCTGACTGCAGCCCTATCACCGGTGTACTTCTGGGAGATTAGATAACTAAACCCTATGCGTTCTCCATGTCGAAAAGGAACTGAAAATAAACAAGAGATTTGAAGCTAAAGAAAGAATAATTTCACAATGAATTAGAAGAAGATGAGGATAAGACCTCGTCTTCTACATACATCTATTTTTCTGACTTGGCCCTTTTGCACAATTTGCATATCTAAGACAGACATGAGTGTACAAGGAGAAAAAAACAAAAGGAAAAAGCCAACCAACGTAACAGATTAATCATAGTCTAGACAACGCTCTTCGGGTCAAAATATGCCAAAATCATTCTTCTCCTATCTAGAAGAAACAGCAAGGTCTAATATAGAAAAAGTTTCGCTAACTACTGCTTGATAGAGTATACTGGTAATTTCACTGTCTATTGTGTTTTTAGTTTACTCCAACTGAAAAAGGAAAAACAGACATAAAGGAAAATTACCAAAGGTGTAAATAACAACAACATACATCCATCAAACCCAAACTTACCCGTCCCATCATTGGCAATGTCAATGCCATCAAAGCTGAGAATGACATCAGATGGCTTCAGAACTTGTGATTCTGGAGCTGTCGGATCAACTCTTCTGATGCGAACACCCTTCTGATCAGGTTTCATGCCCACAGACATGCGCAAATCAGGATTTTCCATTTTCTGCCACTCAACACCAAGAATTGGAAATCCTGAAATAAAAATGGTACAATATGCAAGGCAGCAATAGTTAGCACTAGGCAGTACTGTGACACATTGGCAAATGCTGCTCAAATGCCAAAGTCCAATAACAAGTTAAAAGTCCAGTGGTATAGAAATTACCAGTATATGCGCCGTTCTTCTGATAATCTTGAATGAAGTGCATGATGACTGGTGTTGGTATGACATAACCAATATTCTCCACATCTTCATGTTTAAGGGACTGAAATGCAATACCCACACAGTTACCTTTATCATTAAATGCTGGTCCACCTGAATTCCCGGAATTTATAGCAGCGTCTATCTGCAGAAGGAACAAAACAAGCAAGTGTAATGACAAATTGAAGAACTATAATCCACATGCACCCCAAAGGAAAAAAATGCTTAGGTCATAGTTTAGAACCTGCAAACCAAGAAGTTCAGTGGACCCATGAGCATATGATAGGATCTCTATTCGGGAGACAACACCGCTTGTCACAGAAATGGTGTCACCTCCAATAGGGTAACCAACGACAGTCACGGCATCCTGAAGTGCAGGCAATTCCCCAAATTCCACAGGGGATACACCTTGCCAAAACTCATCATCCTCGACCGTAAGCATGGCTGCAACACAAGTAACACCACAATCAGTACAAGTACAACAATAGGGAAGCACTCATGCTCAGATGATTACCATAGCCAACAACTGCTTTTCATTGCAAACATTTACACATTAAATTTCCTGTAGGTGAGAACACGAGTTAAGGTAATTATATACATTAGTGTTAAACAATACTGAGTGAGGCCTTTTTCCTTTCTTTGTCGTTCACAAAGAAGTCCCCAATTAAAGGGCTTGAGTTCGAAACTACAAACCCCACCAAACCTTAAGAGTCTTCAAAAGTATATATTCTAAGATATCCATAATATATCAGCCTTAGGAATTGAACCTCAGACCACTTGGTACAAAATAGAGACTTGCTTGCTGAACAAATCTTAAAGACTTGTTCCCAAATGTGCTTTGATGTTTGAGTATTCTTCCGTTTATACATTTGCAGCCAATCTAATATTTGTTTCCATCGACTCCTGTGAGATAACTCAAACTTAAATCCCACGCTTAATTATGCTATCTCGTGTTGTATCCAACCAATGTAATTTTTTTTTCCTTTTTGATATTAAAAATTCATTGAATTGAAATATTAGTACAGGAAAAGACAGAGGACAAGGAGTCCATCTTGTTGAAAAGATATTAAATTAGAAACCTAAAAAATCTCCCCAACTAAGGATAAATAACGAAAAGGAATAATCCTCAAAGGCTTCGTGAATTGAGGACCACAAAGAACCTAAATACTTGGCCTTTCATATAATTCCCAACAAAACATTTTCTTTGCCTGCAAAAAATCTAGAATTTCTTTCAACCAAATAACCCACATGATTGCTAGCACATATTATTCCACATCACCCTAGCCATCTTGTTCTTCCCAATTAATGTAGTGATGCTACATTATCTAGAAAAGACGATTTTATCAATCAACTCTATGACTTCCATACTCTGTATAAAGGCATAGGATAAAACCCAAATTGGATAGAGAACTTGATAAGCTCTTAGAGTACGTCTTATCCTACATAGCACTTCAGAAACTATACACTTCCAAAAAGGCAACTGCTTTTCACATCTCTACATCAAGATGAACTCCTGAGGAACCTGCAATTAAAATCAACAATGAATGTACAATAAGCTAAATTAGGACTAAAAATAATGGACTTTAGGGGGCGAGCTAATTAAGTTACTAAAGTCAATAAATGTTGTCAAAAGTGAACTCAGCTCGACATTCAATTAGCTCTAAGTCTCTCAAATCGTGCATTAAGAGTTATTGCATTAATTATCCATAAATCTCACCAACTGAAATATGAAAACTCACCCACCATCAACACTACAATAATTTAGCACCCAAAATTATGATAGGCCAATAAGAATCAATTATGATTCCACAAGTAGCTAAAAATTAGGACTAGAAGTAACGAGCTTAGAGGGTATGAGCTAGTTGAGTTTGACCACCACCGCTAGAGTAGTTGAGGTTCTCAACTCGTGTAGTAAGGCTTGTAAGTAATCAAGTGATAACGATTTGAAACCTAGCTAAATTAGGACTAAAAACAATGGACTTAAGCGTGTGAACAGTTTAACTTGGTAAAGTCATGTGCTGTCAAAGTCGACTCAACTTAACAATTGCCACGCGCCGTCAAAATCAACTCAACTTGACAATCACACTTCAATTAATGGTAAGTCTCTCAATTTGTATTTTAATAGTTATTGTATCTATCAATCTAAAATTAATACCTCACCAACTGAAACATGAAACCTATCTCGCCATAAGTACATTTAGCACCCAAATTTACGCTATAATTAAGGCCATAAATAAATCACTGATAATCCCACAATCAGCTATACTAAGACTGATAATAACAACCTTAAAGAGTCTGAGCTTGTTCAGAAGGTAACATCTCTCGCTGACAAAATCATCACAATTGACGACCACACTCAAGTTAAAGCTAAGGCTCTCAACTCATGCCGTAACCACCTTTGAATCTGTCTACAGAAAATCAATACCCTTACCATTCAAAACACAACAATGTATTCGTTGTTAACACTTAAAAAGTTTAGAACCCGAAATTCAGATAAACCCACAAGTAAATCAATAACGATTCCACAATCAGCTAGTGTAGGACTAAAGCGAGCTAGTTAAGTTGGTAACGGCCACGGCGCCATCAAAGTCAACACAACTTGGCAGCCACACTTCACTTAATGCTAATGCTCTCAACTCGTGTAGAAACGATCATTGAATCTACCTAAAAACCACCAATTCCTCGCCAATTCAAACATGAAAAACTCACTCTCTCGGCTCGCAATTGGTAGCACTAAAAAAGCCTACAAATACCAATCCCAGCACTATTCGCCCACATTTCCACCACCACTCAATGCACACATTCCTTCAACCATCAACAATCACAAAACAACAATGCCAATTCAAAAAAACCAAGCCTTTTAACAACAAACAACAAAGGAAAGAGGCGGTTTCGTTTCGAGTACCGATATCGCACTCAGTTCCGATGGCGAGCACGGTGGCGAGGTACTTGGTGTCGGAGCCGCGCTTCTTGAGCTTGACCTGCGTGTAGTGCTCCACAGAGTGCGCGTTCGTCAGAACCCTCCGGCCGCCGATAACGAACCCGCTGCTGCTCGAGCTGTATTGCCGCTTCCGCTGCCACGGCAGCGAGAAGTTCGGCTCCGTGTGGACGCAGAACACCTTCACCACCGCGTCCATCGCCGGCGCGGCCCTCGACGGCGCCGAGAGCTCCCCTCCGGCGCCGTTCTCCGCGGGCCTGGGCGCCCGCCGCGGCGAGGCGCCGCCGTCGGAGGCCTTGGCGAGCTTCTTGGGGCGGCCGCGGCGGCGATGCTGGCCGGCGTCGGCGGCGGGATCGATGAGCTCGACGTTGTGGAGGGAGAAGAGCGGGGAGTCGTCGAAGTCGACGCCGCCGGAGACGGTGGCGACGGCGGTGGGGGAATCTAGGGTTTCGTGGGTTGGGGCTTTGGGCTTACGGCCTCGTTTGCGCTTGGCGTCTCCGCCCATGTTTGGTCTGTTTTTTAGGGTTTGGGTGAGTCAGTGGAGAGATTGGGAAATGGCGGAGGAAGAAGATGCTATTGTATATGGAATATAGTTGTATAGTGAATAAAGCTTTTTGACAAGAAAAAGGAAATAATTTTTTTTTAGTAATGCTAGACATATCAATTTTTTTTATTAATTTTTTAATACAAACTTATGTGTTATATAATTATTGGCGAGTTTTTATCATCTAATTAGAAGAATGTCAATCAAAATATGATATTTCAATTGTCACATACATTGGTATTAAAAGTTAGTATGCCTAATATTACTCAATTTTTTTTAAATGTGATTTTTTTTTATGAGTTGCAAAAATATGCCAAAATTAAATGTTTATTTTAAATGATAGCATGTGTTTCAAAAAATTAAAAAAAAATAGCCATGTTATGAATTGTATAACAGAAAAGTGTCACATAAAATATAACAGATCTATAAATATATGTAAGATATTATTTGACACTTCAAAAAATAATGAGTAAAACTTAAAGTGTTACAAAATATCTTACAAATATTTACAAATGTGTTATATTTTGTGTGATACTTTTTTGTTATACAATTCGTAACATAGCTATTTTTTTTAATTTTTTGAAACATGGGCTGGACTTTAAAAACGAAAATTTTTTTTTGCCATTTCCTACGATTTCTTTTAGGTATTTCTAGCAAATTTTAAGGTACTTTTTTGCAAATTCTTATTCTCTCTTCTATTTTTTTAATTTTTTTTGTTCATATAATTTAAACATATATTTTTTTTATTCTTATGATCTCAATTTTTTTTTTCATATTTAGATTTTTTTTTTCTTTATCTTTTAACATCTGTTATTGTATTTTTTTTAAGTGTAAATAACGTTTTGTCATGAACAGGCACACTCGCATGCTTGAAAACTAGAATTATCTTTAAATCTTAAAAGTTAATAATTATTTAAATATTTTCTTTCAAATGATTAAAACAAACAAGACATTATAAACAATTAATCTCGTGATTCGGAAAGTCAAAACTATTTATGTAGTTCTACCTAATAAAAGCTCACTACTAAAGTGATATATGTTAAAATCTTATCGTCATCTTTCATGAAAACGATGAGTAGTTTATTGTCTCCCCGAAAACGACATATTACTTATTTTGAAATATTATTGTTGTCGTTTATTTTTAGTACGTTGTCGTCGTTTATGCACAGACGTCATGTTGTCTTTCATACATTTTATCACAATGAAAAACCACATGTTTTTCGCTTTTGAAATATCAATGTCGTTTACATCTAAAACGACAAGTAGTTTACTATCTCATGAAAACGACATCTTACCGTCTTTTGAAATGTTATTGTTGTTTGTGCTCAGGAGACGAGGCGTTTATTTTTAGAAATTTTTTGTCGTTTTGTATAGGCCTAATGTTTGTCTTTTAGACATTTGATTAGCGTGAAAACGACATCTCATTCGCTTTTTAAAATATTACTGTCGTTTTCGGAAAACGACAAGTAATTTATTGTCGTTTGAAATTCTATAAGTATAAGGACAAGGACAACTCGTTTAGTTTTGGAACATGCTTTTTCGCTTTACATAGACCTCATACTGTCTAGTGTCTCTAGTCTATTAGACATTTGATATTGATCCGTATGAAAACGACGAATTCTTTCACTTTTAAAATATAAATGTCGTTTCTCCTGAAACGACAGGTACTTTACTTTAAATAACTTGCTTACTGTAAAACGACATCATTCTGTTTAGACTTTTGTGTCGTTTCTAAAGATGTAACGTGATTTAACATTTATGTGATATGTCAGATAAAACGACGTGAAGATTTCAAGTACCTTCTGAACATTGCTGCCATTTTGTGTAAATAGCATATTGTCTAAAAAACGACAGGTCGTAAAATTTTGAAATTTCACTGTCGTTTATACAGTAAACGACAAGTAATACTTTCTTAAAAAATTGCTGTGCAAATGAGATGTCGTTTAAGACTGTGATGGTATTTTCTGACTAATCATGACATGTCGTTTTCACATCTAGTGATATGTTAAAATTTCATTTTCCATAAACCCGCATGTCGTTTGACAACATATAGCTCTCTCATTCCATTGGTTGTATGGTTCACCTTTACCTTCGAAAAGTATCACTTTTTTTTTTTTTGGACAATTTGGAAATTAAAGTCTGTGTTGAATATTAAAATTTAAAAAATTGTTAACAGGTAGACCTACAGAGTCCAGTGAATGGGTCATTTTTAAATTGTGAAATATTCACAAAATCAAACATTGTTAGCTACTTTTTTCGCCTTTTTAGATATGCCGATATACCTTCGTCCATAAACAAGTAAACAAACAAAAAATAAAAAATAAAAAAAGGAAAATTAGAGAAAGCAATCTATTTTAAATCAACCAAGAAAGAGACGAGAGAGAAATCCCTTATAGACATATGAAAATTTATTCAGCGACAAGTAAAATCAAAATTATAGATCCTAAACTACTAGTGTTTTTATGTGTTATTTGATTTAAATGTTTAAAGAAATCAAATATCTTTCTCTTGACATGGTTATTGAACTCCCTTAAGGTAAATCAAATATCTTCCGCTAATGAAGTTTTCTTGCAGCAAAAAAATAATAATAATAATAATAATAATAAAATTAAGGGATACTCAAAGAAGACTCTCAATTCTCTCTTAAACACAATTGGTTTGACTTATCAAATCAAGGGTGAATTGGACTAAGCTCCTACCTTTAAAATAAATAAATGTATCCTAAAAATAGATTGAATAATTTTTATGGTTCAAGGTAAATGTCCTGAAATTGCAATAGCTGTATTCTCATAAATGGCTTTTAGATTTTTGCAAGTACTTCTGTAATGGAATTGCTCAGACCTTCCCTTCATATGGCAAACCTAACCATTCAATTGCCATAAAAGGAAATGTATTTTTTTAATTTTATTTTTCCGTCAAAGAGTTAGAGTTATTTAATGCATGAATAATATGACGCACTTAATGTAATTGGCATTGGCATTAATGTCACCAAAAATCAATAGTAGCAAATAGCAAAATGACAAATTAAAACTTCATTAGAAACCAAAACATTCAATTTGAAGTCATGTTATTGTAAAGCTCTCTTTCTCATGTATATACATATGGGACACATGCCATTCAACTATTTATAGTGTTTGTTTAAGTGAAAAAAACAACTTTTATTATGATTAAAAGTTCATTAAGTAGGGAAAATCCTAAAAATCTAATATTTGGACTAAGCTTATCACTCATAAATGAGGATGTGGTGCATTTGAGTTGGACACTTTTCCCTGTTTCATGTGTATTGAATTTTCAAAATAGACTTCTAATTGAATATATCAATAAAATTAATGACTTTTGGATTGAATTGAAAGCCAAACTATAACTATTAACAATAATGAAAACATGAAAAAGATAATGTAAGTGTT
This sequence comes from Boehmeria nivea var. tenacissima, assembly GCA_018132145.1. Taxonomy (NCBI): domain Eukaryota; kingdom Viridiplantae; phylum Streptophyta; class Magnoliopsida; order Rosales; family Urticaceae; genus Boehmeria; species Boehmeria nivea. Next base: position 11,353,415 of record CM030882.1, read on the forward strand.
AATTAGTTTGTTTTTGTTGGATTGGAGAAAAAAATGGCGGGTTAATCCATCTTTTTTTTTTTCATGCAAAATTTTAAAGTTTTTTCATTATCATCATGTTTCCTTCAAAAAAAGAATCTTAATCTATTAATTAACAATTTATAACAAAAGGTAAAGCAAAACTTTGTTAAAAAAAAATCACATTAAAGCACACTAGACAACTCTTCAATCTTTTTAAAAGAATCTGGCTTAACATGCAAGTAAAATATGAAAAAAGCTACTTTCAAGTATAATGATTTTTGCCATTAGCACTATCCACCAAAAAAATCATTGCAGTGACAAAATTTTAATAGCTATCATGATGCATCAAGAAACGTAACTTTAAGCAAAAATTACAGATTAATACTTTTCTAATAATTCATTAGCGATTTTTTATGAGTGAGAAAGAAGCTCCATTTTAGTGTATTTATGTAAGTTATGAATCACAACTTTTTTTTTTTGTAACATGGTTTCTTTTGCCTAAGAAATCCTTCATTCACTCTTTCTTTTCTTTTGATTTTGATTTTGATTATTATTTTATTTTATTTTATTCTCTTAATCCGCTGTTGAGGACCCTTTTTAGTGCTTTGCTTAAGGGTTACTTATACCTTCAACCAAACGCTTTTAAAGCCTTTCTTATTATAGCAGACCTATATTTTCCTTTTTATTCTTTTTTTTTTTTACAAATTTATTTCTAATCTTCCTTCTCTATTTTCTAATAATAGACATCTAAGTTTTTGTTAGCTCACCTAAGTACTTATTTTTTGTTTTTTCGATTCAACCAACTTCTTATTAACTAAAGACAGGTGGTCTGAAAAAAGAAAAGAAGATTTCATAGTTTTATTTTATTCAATTGTTGGTACAAAAGAAGAAGAGGATATGATTTAAAATTTCATGGTCCCAAAAGAGCAACAATATATAAAAAGCCTTGAAAACAAAGGTTAGGTTTCAAACATTTTCATCACAAATTGTTCTGAAAAAAGAAAAGGAAATTAACAAGAGCCATAAAGAAAAAAAAAAAACCAATGAATAAAAATAATTCATAGTGGTCCTATAATCTACACCAATTTTCATGCATGTTGATTAATGCAGTAGGTGAGACTTGAACATTATTCCCAATTCTGGTCCACTTTTTTATTAAATGGGGTTTCATAGTTATTGAGCATTTAGAGGCTGTAATTGTTCCCTATTTCTCTTAAATGGAATTATTATAGTTTTTTTGTTCCAATTCTTCAGCTTTGTAAAAATAATTCCAAGAAATAACACTGCCATTGCTAACTTTGTGATACACAAGTACATGACACTTGTTACAATTTTTATTGCTTTCAACATGTCAACACTCGTTAGTCTGAAAGTAAAATCAACATTCTTTTGTTAATGTTATTACTTTTGGTGTAAAATCATGAAATAATGAAATTATAAGAAAATGAAAGGGAAATGAAAAATGAAAAATGAAAATACAATAAAATAAAAAGATAGAGAAAGAAGGTAGTGTCACGAGAACGCCGCCCAAGTGGGCAGCGGTAGAAGAAGAAAGAACAAAAAACTCTTGTTGCTAAGGTCACTACCCTTCAATTCTAGGACTCATTAATACACATTAATGTTCTTTTTTTCTTTTTTCCTTTTTCCTTGTTTGCCATTTTGCCATTTTGCTTCAACTAAAAAAAGAAACAAATCTCATTTGAGAAAACACAAAACATTGACGAAGGAAAAGAACAATGTTAGGTTAAAAAAAAAAAATTCACTCACACAAATGAGGTAAAAATTTGTGTGACAATTAATGAGAAAGCACAATGGAATTATTGTTGTCTATGACACTATTTTGCGTTGTAAATTAAATATTGCCGCATCATTTTTGCTTTTTTTTTTTTAAATATTGTAGAAAGCAAGAAAAATAGAGCACAATGTAGTAACTTGGTAATTACAAATACTCCACTCTTTAAAAATAAAATAAAATTTGAGCGAGCAATACTTACGAGTTACGTGATACAGCTAATGAATAAAGAATTGATATTTAAATTTGAGTTAGGAAAATAGTTTTGTTTTGAAGTGAGCTTTTAAATATATGCGAAGTTTGAGAAAAAATAAGTAGCTACAAGTGGTAAGAAATATTCTTACTATAACAGAATTTAAGTATAAATTTTGTCATATCTAAATTTATTACCAACATAAGAAAATTGATTATGGTTATTCTTTTAATTTCCAAACGTTCATTATTTTTTAAAAATTTAACTTTGAAGATGACTTAAAAAAAATGGTCAATGTCAACTCTATAAAATCATGATATTTGATATAACTCTATTACTATATATATTTAATCTCTATTTCTTATATTATTTGAGGGTTTGAAGGTTGACATTTGGTCAAAATTAAACAAAACTTTTGTAGGGAATGTGATACATTTTTGGAATACCGTATTTGTACCAAGTAATAATTATTCACCGCATAATCTTTTTGAAGATTTAATTCTATAATTGTTGTTATTTACTTGAGCAGGAATATATTTGTTTAACTTGTCATGCTATAACTTATAATTGGTGAAACATAATGAAGCTGTATATGATTTTTGAAACCCACAACATATATTAACACATTATTAAGTGCATTTAGTGTCATATAATTTTTTTATTTTCTTTTTCCTCAAAAGGTAAATACAATTACAATACAATCAAACCGCAATTTCCATCTGTCAAAAATTAATAGGAGAATTTGATGGAATTAATCGTAGTCACAGGCCAACCAAATTTCTCGCCAAAACCCCACAAAAAAATTATAATAAAGAAGAACAAAAAAATAAAAAATAAAAAAAAGGTTAAAAAAAAGAAAAGAAAAAGAAAAGAAACAGCTATAGATTGGAGGGAGTGAATGAGTGAGAATCATGTGACCCAACCAGTCTCTGTCTGTCGTCTCTCACTCTGATTCAAAAGCCTTAAACTTTGTGTAAATCCCAACAAGCCCTTCTTCTTCTTCTTCTTCTTCTTCTTCTTCTTCGTCTTCTTTTGGGTCTGAAAGAAAAGAAAGGAAAAAAAAAAGTGTTTTGGTTATTTTTGGATTGGGTTTCCATGGCTTCTAGTGCTTCAAGGTTCATCAAATGTGTGACTGTTGGAGATGGTGCTGTGGGCAAGACTTGCATGCTTATTTGCTACACAAGCAACAAATTTCCCACTGTAAGCTCAACCCCAAAAAAATAAAAGGAAAAATTTATAATAAAAAAAAAAGATGAAAAAAAACTTCTTGGGTCTCTCAGTTTCTGATTCTTTTTCTCTTTATCTGATTCTTTATTGCCAGTACTCATCTGGGTATTGCAGCTTTTTCGTGTTTTTCAAGATTCTCTATCTTTCTCTCTCTCTCTCTCTCATGAAGTTTTGGGTTCTAAAAAGTTGCCTTGGTTTTTCAGTCTTTCTTGAATTAGCCCAAAGATAGAATCTATATTTGTTTTATTGAATTGTTTATGATGTTGATAATTTTATGTTCTTGCTCATAAAGTTGACTTGCTTAATCTCTGTGTTGACTTTTTTTTTTTTTTTCTTTCCCTGATATTTTCAGGACTATATACCAACGGTGTTTGATAACTTCAGTGCCAACGTAGTGGTTGAAGGCACAACTGTGAACTTAGGCCTATGGGACACAGCTGGTACAATATCCTTGTCTTCCATGACCATTGTCTTCTAAAGAATCATATTGAATTTGACTTTGGTCTTCGAAATTTCACTTTGGTCTTGTCCCAAAAGAGTGTAGCCAAATTGGGCAATTGTTATTTTTTTTAGAACATTTTTATATGCATTCATATATATATTTTCCACAGGACAAGAGGATTACAATAGGTTAAGGCCATTAAGCTACAGAGGGGCAGATGTGTTTGTCTTAGCTTTCTCACTAGTTAGTCGTGCAAGCTATGAGAATGTGTTGAAAAAGGTGATTATAACTTGTTGACTTAAGGTCCTTGAAATGTACTATGTCATGTTCTTGTCTTGGCGTGGCTTTGTCTTGTCTTGTTCACTTGCTGATTGTTTTGTACTCCGTCTTGGTGGTCAGTGGATCCCTGAACTCCAGCATTTTGCTCCCGGAGTCCCGGTGGTATTAGTCGGCACGAAACTGGGTGAGTCCAAGAAGCTTTAACCAATACAAGTACCAATAACATGGTGCTATCAAACTCTCTTTTGGTTTAGTCTTTCGCTTGGCAGTTAGCCTATGTTTCAAGTATTATGGCATGAAGTTTATGCTAAAATAAACCTTTTTTTTTTCTTTTTTTTGCAAGAGAGCGTAAGATAATCTGCGAGTAGGCAAAATAGTTTTCTTGTTTATTATCTCTGTTAAAAACTAAAGGTATATGAGAAAAACAAACTATAATGCGTGAATGGATTTTATTCAATAGATTTCATTTGTGTCTAACCGTATTGTTCATAGCATAGTAGATATATTCCAATGGATGGTCATTTGAAGGGGTATTTTCAGTGGGCAAGTTGAAACAATTTTTGTTATTCTAAGGTCAAGGTTTGGCTTCTAAACAGAGACGATAAATTATTGCTTTTGGGAAGTCGAAGAACCAATAATCCATTTTTTGTGTGTTGTTTGTCATGGTGTTCTTCCTCGCATGTTTTATCTTTCTTCTGATTTTACCAATTAGCTCTCAGAAAAATGCATATTCCACAAGTTACATGATGGTCAAAACAAAATTTATTCCAATATCAGGCACCGGATATTTGCAGCCATGTTGTGAATGCTTAATTTACTTTTTTTCCCCTGGCCAATGTAATAGATCTTCGAGAGGATAAGCATTATTTGGCTGATCATCCGGGAATGGTACCTGTGACTACCGCTCAGGTATGTTTAGATCCGAAACTTGCTTTTTCCAGCATGATTGTTTTGGGTAGTTTCATTGACGTGTATTTTCTTTTGAATCATTTAGGGCGAGGAACTGCGGAAGCAGATAGGTGCTTCATATTACATAGAGTGCAGCTCAAAAACTCAGCAGGTAATATATAAACAAACATCCGTATAGTGTGTTTCAATGTAGCTAGAAAATTATGCTGTATGTCGCTTGAAGATGTTCGACTAATTTCGATAAATGTGTGTGGCTATCTTGTACTGCCTCTTACGCCTAGAATCATACAATGACAAGAGGCTAAATGACCCGTCTCTGGATGAATAATATGGTTTTCTTTTTCGTGAAAACATTTATAAATCATTCACACAGACTGTTTTACAGTCTGCAATTTAAATTCAAGCCAACACGAAAGTAATATTGAGGAAAGTAACACTCTCAGAAGAAGGGTATAGCGGGTAGTTTGTCTCTTGTATACCTTGGTTTTGCTGATAATATATAGCGCTTTTGGATGTCCTCTTTTGTTCAGTCTACATATTTATGAAGATATTTTCGCTTATACCCTTTTGAACTCGATTACAGAATGTGAAAGGAGTTTTCGATGCTGCGATCAAGGTTGTAATCAAGCCACCTCAGAAGCAAAAAGAGAAGAAGAAGCAGTCTCGAGGATGCTTAATGTCTGTCCTCTCTCTCTCTCTCTTTCCCCCTTAAATAGAAATGTCAATTTCATTTTAAAGCAGTTATTTCATTGCAAACTTATAGAATTTTCCTTTTGTCAAACTAAAATGGAATGCTTAGCATTGTTGAATTGGCCACCAGTAAGTCTGTAAGTGCATGTTTACCTGCTACTTCAAGTAATCTTTTAGCATATAGTTCATGTCTAAGCTAAAATAATATAAAGCAGTAAAATCGTAACTTTTTCCCCCCAAATGAATCGTTTCACGTGTGTCGTATATAGGTTCTTGATCACTGTCATTTTGATTTCCCTTGATCTTGCTTTTCTTTCTCATTTCATCCTTCGGACGGGTCTTGTTTTCCAAATTGCAGAAATGTCCTTTGTGGAAGGAAACTCGTATGTCTGAAATGAAACTATGAAAGTGTCTCTCATTCATAGCTCTCAAATCTTGTTCAACATATCAAGGCTATAGGAAATCCTCTATCTCGGAGTTCGGAATCCTCTATCTCGGAGTTCTTACTTACGGTAGCTCGCTCCCAAACGTGACTGCTTCAACTATAACCACCTTTTAGATCTCTCTTTTGGGTTTCAAAAGTTTGCATTTGAAAATATTGGTGAAAATAGTATGTTATAGACGCTAACTCTTGCATATATTGGTTCATTGTAAAGAGCTGAGGTTTTGAAGGCAGTTAGTTTTCTTTTTGCAAATAATTGTTTATGTTTCTAAGCATTGCTATTAGTAGCCATCATAAACTTTTAGATATGACAAATAATTGAACCCTTTAGCAACAGGCACACTTATCTCAACTTGGAAGGTTATTTTTGCCATAAGCCAAACCTATAAGGTACACAAAGCTTTACACAAGAAGAGGCATATTCATAGAGAGTTTCAACTTGACAAATTGGATTGTTAATCAAAGGCAATTTTACACAAAAGTTAAAAGAGCAATTTTGAAATTGAATGGTAAAAACCCCTGCCACAAGCAACTTATATTTGTGCTTGTGTACACAAGGAAATTGAAATTTTCAAATGATTTGAGCAATCTGAAAATTACTACTGCTGGGACGTGGCTGTCGCAACAAAATGAATTAAACAGCAACGTCGTGTTGGTACTTAAAGAGTCCGGCTGCTAGATACAAATATTGATCATACTCGGTGGAAAATTTCGAACGTTCGCGACGGGAATTAGGGTTAACAAATAGTGGGAAAATTAAAACAAGTTTGAAGGACAACTTAACAAGAAAAACACATACCAAAAGGTTTTCATTCTTTGAAGAAGTTGACCAATCCAGCTTCCATTATTGGCTGGGTTGGAAAAGAATATGGTTTTTGGGTCCAAATGTTATATTCAGTTGATGCATTGAAACGCACATATGTGCATTATTGAGTTTTCTGGGCATTAAATGTGATCTCTTCATAAAGAAAAAAAAAAGGGTTAATTTTTTTTAAAAATTGCTTAAATAATTTTAATGGGTAACTCTATGGTGTTTTTTTTATTTTTTGTGGTGGCAAATAATTTTGAATCGTTAAATTTACCTTTTTGATGAATCCAAATTTTTAAAAAGGTAATTCTGATAATGTAAAATTATTTCACATAAAAATTATAATAAAAAAAACTCATTAAAAAATTCTCCATTATATTTACAAAAAATGTTGAATAAATAGACAATTCTACGCTTATAGAAATTAATTTAAACACAAAAAGAAAGCTAATCAAGCCTTCACAAGAGGGGGAGAGGGTGATCAAAGACAGGAAGAGACGGTCTCATTGTTGAGGAAAATACAATTGTCTTTTCAACTAAATTCTAAAATGACGTCATTTAATTAACGATGTGGCCCGAAATCAAAACATGAGTTCATTTTATTTTTCTGTAGAAAGATTTGTAGCAAAGCACGGCAAACTGGCAAAGTGCAAAGGGTGATGGAGACAGTAAGTGGAAGAGTGGTTGTTGAGAAGGTAAGAGGCAAGTCAACAGTCACAAGATGCTTCTCTAAGTATCCCCTCAAATTCATACTACCCACCAAGGCAAGCTTACACTATAGTCTATAACTAACTATATATATAGCTATACACCACCCATTTTGCTATATAGTTAAATATATATATATATATATATATATATATATATTCAATTTTCAACACCCATTTGTTGAAGCAGCAACTTTTGTCACACACACGCAGGTGGGCAACTCCAAAACCGACGCTGTTTGGATTTACGCGCTCACCTATGGCGGCGGAATCGTCTCTGTATGTATATGCATCCAACACTTTGTATTAATATCATCACTCAATTTTTATTTTCATATATGATTATATGATCATATGACTTTGGATCTTTTGATGATGGGTTGGGTTCTAAGAGATTCAAAGACTCAAACCAACCAATTAGTCTGTCTCTGTGCTATTGTTGCTTCCAAAGTTGAGCTTTTATCTATTGGACAACCCTTCTTCCAATAACACTGTGAAAAACAAATCTAATATATTTTTTTGTTTGTTTGTTTGCTATGTGATTAAATTCCAAACACTGCCTGATTTCACCCTCTCATTTTTCTTGGAATTTTTTTTTCTCTCTCTTAGAGTATCAATTTTAATTGGTGCAGGGAGATTCCGTCTCAAGCAATTTCACCATTGGTGATGGTTGTACAGCTGCTCTAACTACCCAAGCTTCCACAAAGGTGGTTTTTTTTTTTTGATACATATTGGAAATTGGGTTCTTATCAATTCGTTCTCCAATGTCAAGGGGTTGGCTTGTTTTGTGCACTTTGTGTAGGTCTACAAGTCTCTTGGATCAAAATGCTCTGAGCAAGTCTTGGAGGTAACACAACATTCTTTTCCTATACCTGGGCTCTCCTGTATTTGATCAATTTGTGCACTGAGAAATGACTAGATGATAATTTGTACTTCCAAGTTACAATCCTGAGAGTTTGTTTCGCTCAGGATAACGGGGTTAATGTTCTTAGAATGACCCAATATATTGTTCAGTTCAACCATAGAAAGTGAGATTGGCTAATTTGTGCTGTGCAATAGGCGAGAGTGGGGAGCGATGCCCTTTTGGCCGTGATTCCCGATCCTGTTACGTGTTTTTCCACCGCAAGGTACGTTCAGAAACAAGTCTTTAGGATCTCGAGTGACTCGAGTTTAGTCATTGTTGATTGGGTTACTAGTGGTCGTCATGAGAGTGGTGAGAAATGGGACTTTGATCTGTATAAGAGCACCAATCACATATTCCTGGAAGACGAAGAACCTCTGCTTCTTGACACGGTATGTTTTGTTTTTGCGCCATCATATTTTTATTCTCACATAATAATGTGCCAAGTATTTTGAGCAGTTATAAGTTATAACGCGTTTTTCACATTGTAGTAGTCCTTTGGAAAACTTTTGACAGTTCGTTTGATCTTATGCTCGATGACTATTTGATCGAATCTAAGCTTCTCGAGGCATATATTGCTCCATGATAATTATATATCCTATTATGATATGTCATTTATTGCTACATGATAACTTTGCATCCTATTATAATATGTCATTTTCACTTTCCTCATTTCTCCGTACTCAAAGAGGGTGGCTTCTTTTTGTATACGTATGAAGACACAGTTATGTTTTAGATCATTTATACTTCACATCAGAGGTGCTAATACGTCAAACTCGTGTAATGTATTGCTTCGATTTGGTCACTCTTTCCCTTTTTTTTCCCGCTTTTCTTTTTCAAGTCTTTTGTTCTTAGTATCAGGTGCATATTCAATATGAAGGATTGATAGTTAGCAACAACGATTCTTTCCCCTCTTTCGCATTATTTTTCCGGAGAGAGACACACGAACAAAACATTTTTTTCCGTATTTTATATGAATACTAATAAAATTGTACTTTGATTGTTTTCTCAATTAAGAGTTTTGAGGAAATATAGTTAAACATAATGAATAGCAAGATTTCTCTCTAACTATCGTAAAGTTGCTCGCTCAGGTGCTTCTAGAGAAAGGAGGCATTTTTTCGATTGCAGAGCGTATGCAGGACTACCAAGTGATTGCAATGGTTGTATTCTGGGGGTGAGTCGTACAAATGTAGCATTTGAACCTTCTCTTCAAACTTATTGTATAATTTCATTTAAATGAATTATACGTTACTTGTTTTAAACTTTGATGAAAGGAATTTATCATTTTTTTTTCTGGTTACGCTCCTGTAGGCCAAAGATGAAGAACATTCAGAACCAAGTTCAAGAAGATGTGAGGAGGAGGATGACTGAGCAGTTACAATTTTCTTCTCGTGCCACGTCTCACCAAATGAAAACAAGTTCTGATCATTGTGAGAACAAGCCCGACTTTATCGTTTCTTCAAGCATTTTTGGTCCCGAGGTACTTGTCATGCTATTATCAGTAACAATTGTCTTTGATTGCTGTGTGAGACACGTTTTCTTGCAAACTCCACATGTTGAATAAATCAGAGAGTTAAGAATCAAATCAGCAAGGATTTTCACCCTAAAGCTGCTAAGTACATGCTTGTTTGCCAAACAATTTAAATCACGGACAATGATAACAGTTTTTAACCTGCATTCGGTTCTCTTTCAACATCGTAATTAAATGTATCATCGCAGGGAAAAGGTATTATCGTTCGAGTAATTGCCAAGACAACAGAATCAGTTTACAGGTTCCTACGGCATCAATTGTCTAACTTGGAACCATTACTTAGAGTATCACCGTACCAATGAATCTTCTTGATGACTGTGTTTTCTTGTGAGATTAAGTTTTGACTAGAGTACATTTTTGTTTCAACTATTCTACCTGCAAATCGATAAGCACATATTTATTGCTTGAGGCGCTGTTTCGTTTTTTGTTGTCTTTAATTTGATGAACTTCCGGCCCTTAATTGCAGATGCTTGCCTAATGCGGACATTGGTCTTTGACATGTTCATTGTTCCTATACAAATTGATTGCTTTGTCTATCTGCATAAATCTCAAAAAATTTTAGGGTCCTGGTTATGGGACGACAGTATATGACATCAAAGAACGAAAACTATGTTCGGCTTTGTCACTATTTTATATGTTTTCTTTGACTATGTAAAAATGCATTGATCGTTTAGTAACGTTGTACCAAAATGAGTGTGTCCGGAATGCTAAGAAGAAAATTTTGTCCACGTTTTGATAAGGTTGAACATATTAACTGTACCAGAATTCAATACAAGGTTCGGGGTACTCTCAAGGAGGAATCACATTGCTACATCTATTTCGAGAGCTTCTATTAAGTTTTTTTGTGTTAGAGAAACTTATTTAAATATGTTCAGAACAATCTAGCATTGGGAGAAGTCTACACTAAGGTTTTGTGCATGAGAAAATTATCAAGAGCTCTAGTCAAGAACTATCAAATTCCGGAAAAGCCTCTGGTATGATATGCCACATGCATGGTGGGGAATGATTTACATTCTCAAATTGCCCCACATTTCTTTAAAATGGTAAATCTGACGGTTTAGAAATATAGATGTCCTCTCTTATCTTTGTTGCGCTTTTGAATGTTCACAAGTTTATCGAGATTTTTTCGCTCATACCCTTTTGAATGCGATTGCAGAATGTGAAAGGAGTTTTCAGTGCAGTGATTGAGGTTTGTAATAAAGCCACCGAAGAAACAAAAAAAGGAGAAGAAGAAGCACTCTCGAGGATGCATAATGTCTGTACTCTCTTTCTCTCTCCCTCCCCTAAACAGAAACGTCAATTTGACATTAAACCTTTATTCTGCGAGTATTTCATTACAAAACTTGTATTGTCAAAAACTAAAATGGGGTATTTAGCATTATTGACTTGGTCATTAGTGAGTTAATGTTGATCTGCTAGTTCAAGTTATCATGTAACATATAGTTCATATCTCAGCTCAAAATATAGTCATGATTGTAATTATTTATTTATTTTTCCGAATTGGTCTCTTTTCATGTGGGTCATATACAGTTTGTTGAATATTATCATTTTGATTTCCCTTGATCAGACATTTCTTTCTCATTTCGTCTTTTGGACGGACTTTGTTTTCCAAATCGCAGAAATGTCCTTTGCGGAAGGAAACTCGTATTTCTGAAATAAAACTGCGAAAGTGTCTCATTCATAGCTCGCAATCTTGTTCAACATGTCAAGGCTATAAGGAATCCTCCATAGTTCTTACTTACATGCTCAAACGTGTAACTATGAATTTTTCTGTTTTGTTTCGTTTTGTTTCTGTTTTTCCTCGAGAATGGCTTTAGAAAATATTTACACCTTGGATGCACCACATTTTAAAGCATTAATTCAAGGAAGGTTTTAGCTAAGTGATGGCATAGAATTAAGCCCTTTACTAACAATCACACCTATCTCTCAACTTTGAAGTTATTTTTTGCCATAAAACGTACAGAAAGCTAAGAGGCCTACGCAGAGAGTTCCAACTTGATAGGATCAACTTCCCAAACCAATTAAAAAAGAAGACATTCTTCCACCAAGACCCCATAAAAATACACAAAAATAAAGCAGATTGGAACTATATATTTCCAAGCCCATATTTATCAGTAGAAAAGACGGCAATAATGCCCATAGATGCCCCAAATTTCAGTGCATATGGAATTTATAATCTATAAATTTATCAGCCAATTCTAATAACAATAAACTCAAAGGCAGTCATGACAACATAGCTAAACCATAAACCGGTAGCTAATGGCTCCACCACTCTATAAGGAAACACCTTGTGGATCACTAAAAGTTAGCAATACTTGGAGCAACCGAAGCTAACACTAAAGAATACGGCATAACCAATAAAGAGAGTCGGCAAACAAAGAATCTAAAAGTCATTACAACGCGTTTATCATCCTCTTCATCTCGGCCGACCTCCTGGGATCAGGATCATCAATTGCCCGCTCGGTAAGTACATGCTTGATTCGGCACATTGACTTCCTCACCTGGGAAGGTTGTGTCAAGCCAAGAAGTAATGATCAAAACCACAATATCAACATTCTTGTGCCAGGAAGATCAGTTATAGAAAGAAAAATCCAATGGCAGTTTCGTATCGATTTACCAATATCAAACTAGAAAAGTTACAACATTACGCCGTTATATGAAAAGCGGGCCAAAATTCAAGCTAAACTCATAGTATTAGCACATTTATGGTGATCTTGTATTTCAAAGTTTAAGATAAAATGATTTACCAATAAATTCAAGAGAAACAACAACAACAACCAAGTTGATCCAAAACTGAACAAAAATGTCATATAAAGAATTATAACGTGGTAATAAGTACCTTGGGAATTCGTTCGGGGTTAGGAAAACGAAGGTTTTGTGCATGAAGCATTTGCCGTTGCGTCATCAGCATGTTTTTCTCCTTCAACAGAACGTACCATAGCTTGTGAAGGTCATCCCAAGACTTCAAGCGCAATTCAGAAGCTTTCCAACTTCGACCTGACAGTGGCAAATCAGCATTACCATTGTACACATTTTCAATTAATTTGTAAAGGTAGGTGACAAGTTAAATGACAAAATTAAGTGGAGTCGTTACAACTTAATCAACTGAAGATTGAGACATCATTATCTCAAACCATTCTTTTAATAGCTTGAAAGTAATTGCATAAGCTTTACATCATAAAGCACCCAGGATTGGCTTCCTCTCAACCCCATGAGTGATTCGATAATGTCATCCAATCTCGAGTTAGTTTTTTCAAGAATCTCAAGCCTTTGGTCTCAAATGACTTGAAACTTCAATTTCCCTTTAGTTGACACACTCTTGAGTACTTAATCAGGTCTACATGGTCATGGATGATATATGATGACACATTACACAGTTTAAGGGAAAACGAGGAATGTACCATAGACGACCGGCTTATCATCTTCCGTGCTTCGCTCGGCCTCGAAGAATTCCTCGAGCGGGTTGTATGCCACCCGAGCCGACGAAGTGGCGGCCGCTGCCGCAGCAGAAGTCTCTGACTTCGCCGCAGCAAACAATGTTCTCCCAAAAAATCTCGATAGAAACATCACTTCGATCGAATCGCTACACGATAAGAGAGTACAAGCCATGATTACAATTGTTAAACTAAAAACACAATACAATACAAATTCTGTTATCTACCATCTAAGATCATTTTCTCATTGTTCATATGATATTTTACACAATACACAAATTGCTTAAGCTTATACACGTAAGGCACGTTTGATTCATCGTATTGTAAATATTATATAAAATAATGAAAAAAATGATCTCAGACATTAGAGTGAATAATATGGTTACTACGGAAGATATTTTTTCTATTATATAACACAATTGTATTGTATGAAGTATTTTTCGTATTATACAATACAGTAATTTTAACATACTACAATACAATACAATACGATGTACCAAACCTGCTCTAGAAATCTAAAACACTGTTATTCAAACAAACACTTCGCCAAAGCCGGTTCATGAAATCATACGATTTTCAAACTCTTCGTTTTCATTTCTGGGCAATCATAATCTCAAACAAAATTCATATATATATATATATATATATATATATAACAGACAGATGAAGAAACGCGCTTATCATTTTCGCACAAACAGGCTCCAATCACAAAACCCTTGAATATTTCACACAGAGTTACATGCACGCAATTGAAGAGAAAGTTTCGAAGCTTCAATGGCGGTCTGAGGAGGAAAAACGGAGAAGAAATAAAAGCGAGAAACGTAGAGATCGTCGATCGTACCTTGGCGGCGAGCTTTGCTTTGACGGTGGTGTTTTTTTTTTTTTTGCTTTGACGGTGGTGTTCGATACAGAGAGAGTGACAGCCGAAGCGAAGCGAAGAAGGAGGAGCAGCGATTGGGTTTTATTGGGCCGAACTAATGGGCCTTGTTAGTGATGGAAATGGGCCTAGTTTATCTAAAAATGGGCCCAAGTTGGGTTTCTGGATGAAATGCTCGAGGATTTTAAAAAGAAAGAAAAGAGAGAGAAATGAGAATTTCAAAATAAAGTCATTCTTAACGCCACTTAATAATTTATACCTCATGTGGTGTACTTTTTTTTATTTTCATTCTATGTTTATAGTATAAATTTTAGGTATAAATTAAAAGTACAACACACATAGAATATAGATTATCATTGTGTCAAGAATATGGTATTTCTCAAAATCCCCCTTTTAGAAAAATGCCTAATTTTTCAGGGGTGTAGTCTTTTATGCCATAAATGAACTTATATTTTTGCACTATGCTATTTTTTAAAGAAAAAAAAAAAGACGCTATATGCAAACATGAGTTTGAAATGACGTTTGAATGTTATCAAAGATTTAAAATGTGACACTCAATTAAATTTTCTTGATGTCTGCTTCTTTGATGGCATGCGAAAAAGTTCAAACTCACATTTTGATTTATTTTGGAGAGATTTTGAAAAATATCCTTTTGTAAGAGCAATATCATAGGGTTCAATGATGCAACTTAAAGAGTCCCACTTCTATAGAAATTGAGTGCGAAACCATTAGTTTTATTTTTTTTCTTTTTTATTTTCAAACACCATTGATTTCTACTTTTATTGTATTGCGCTTTCAATTTTTACCTATATTAAAGTAGCATGCCGTGTAAATATAGGATAAAATTACCCATAAAATTACCTCTTTCCCACTTTATTTTATTTTTAACCATATAATTTTGAGAGAGAGTTTCAAGTAATTGAATACATGTATCATTGATATTTTATCCTCTTTATCACCTACTATTTAAATTTTTACCTCATAGTCTCATATTTATACTGAAACAATAAGATAGAAATTAACAATATTAAATACGTAAAGTAGAACTCGGTTAGTTCCTAAAATAATGAGAGTTTTAAAAATCTCTTATCATTTAACTTTCTTCTCGAGCAAAAATATGAGTAAAAATTTTTAAATAACCTATTTATGTGGTATAAATTAAAAGAGAAAAAGCGGGTGGGGTGGGTCGTGTTGGGGGTAAATTTTTTAAATAACCTATTTATGTTTAAAACGTATGTCAAAGAGTAGTTTGATGTCAAACTGGCCCGATAAAAAACTTGATGAATGCCACCATTCAAGCTCTTGCTTTGAGTAATAACATTTGAAATTTATATGCTAATGTCATGTTTTTCATTCTTTAAAAAGTGATGTAAGAAGCAAAACAAGTTTAAAAATGACACAAATTTAAGCACGCAGTAAAAAAATGATATATATCCAAATTTTCCAAGAAACTTTCTTGTGTTTTTTTTTTTTTTTTGGGCTTATGGTTGACTCTGATTTTAGTATTGGGCTTTTTAGGTGATAGAGTTGTGGAGGCTCTCACTCGGACAATAGGGCATATGAAAATGATTTGATCGTCATTATAGTTAGTTGGCAAAATTGGTAATGATAGTAACACCTCAAGCTTCTTTTGTGTTTCTGCTATAAAGTTTGCATCCATAGTTTAAGGTAGAAATAATGAGACAATTATGGCACAATTTTTTCCTTTCCCTAATAACGGTAGAGACATTCTAGCAGCTATTCTTCACTATTTATTACTAAGCCAGATTACATTCAAATTCAGAGCAGATTCCTGACAAATAGTAAATAAACCAAATTAAATGTGAAGAGAAAAAAAAAATTAAAAAAAATATAGAGAAGTTTCCCTTTTCCACTCAAGGGGCCTAATGAGTACAAGTTTATACTGGTGTGGAATAGACATCGTAACCAACCACTAAGCATGTTGATATAGTGCATTACCAAACAATCCATATGTATTTGGATTAAAAAGGGCAAAGGGAAGTGTATGAGTAAAAAAGGAAAAAAAAGCACCCAAACAAACAACCATATCTCTTCCATCTTTCAATAATAAAAAAGGACCTAAAAAGGCTATGGAATTTGCTAATCTGTGGTCCCTTCATTGCATGGATTTAATAGTTGGGTGATTTTGGGTATCCCTTTTAAGAGATGAAAACAACACCCATGTTCTGTCCTTTGTTTTTTTGCCCTTCATCCACCTTTTAAATGAATAAATAATAAATAAATAATAAATAAATCAATATAATCTATCTCTCTCTCTTTATATATTAAATATATAGAACAATAACCATCATATTACTATGAGTCTATTCTTTTTTCAAATATTTCCATCATTCTTTTACATACTATAAGCATTGCAAAAGTGACAACTCTTTTTTTTTTTTTTTTCTTTTCTTTCTCTCTCTCTCTTTTTCTTATTCATAATCCTCACTTAAGGTTAGGTGATTTGAAACATATCTTTAAATAACTCCCACCAATATGATTTTGACATGTCCGGATTGGCATATAAAATTTGATGGGGAAATCTACAATCTTCAAAGAAGAGGACAATCTTATCAGCTCCTTACCTATATAATATTCCCAATATTCAATTACTTTATTTTCATTTCTATCTTCTCTCCTTCAAAATATTGACAAAGTTGCTCATGTACCAATCAATGTGTCCAACTAATTTTTCAATATGGTATAATTGGGGCTATCATGTGGGTGCAAGAAAATTTAGGGCACACATCATGATAATTGATAGTGTCTTTTATGTTTTCTCTAGAAAATTGGTCAAAGAAAGTTTGAGTTAGTATTTATGATTGCTTCCAAAGGATAACAACACATGTCTTTTCCAATTATAATACTTGAATTAGAATAACTAATATGTCTATAATATTATCCACGCAGTGCCAATTCATTACCTAATACCATATTAATTGATTTTTATCATTGTTATTCTTAGCTCCTCACATGAAGATCTGGCTCTTCAAACTTAAACTAACTAACTTGTTACACTATTTGTCATTCTTCTATATTAAAAGGCAATGAAAATTGCTCTCTTAATAACATGAAATTCTAAACTAGTATGTTCATCTTTTTTTGCAACACACACTCAATCATTTACACCTGCAAGTTGCAAATATATAAATTCATAATAGTATGAATTATGTACAAAAAAGTACTACTATAATAAAAAGAAAAATAGGGCACACATCCTTTATTATTCCACATTTATGTACACTAAAGTCATGCAATCTACCTCCACCTCATAGGTTTATTCATTACAACAAATTCTAGCTTGGCCATAACAAATAGAGTAATTCACTTTGAAAGTTCACCAACCTATTTTCTTTTTCTTATGTCAAAGTTCTTTGACTTTATATATGTATTTTAATGTTTTTCCATTTTCTTGTATTTTCTCTCTTTTTTTTTTTTTACTTTTCTTTTCAGTCGGTTTGTTTTAGGCCTACATATTTTGACCAATAAAAAGAGAAATAAATAAATAATA
Source organism: Boehmeria nivea var. tenacissima (assembly GCA_018132145.1). Taxonomy (NCBI): domain Eukaryota; kingdom Viridiplantae; phylum Streptophyta; class Magnoliopsida; order Rosales; family Urticaceae; genus Boehmeria; species Boehmeria nivea. Next base: position 11,371,158 of record CM030882.1, read on the forward strand.
AGTACATGAAAGTAAGCAAAAAAAAAAAAAAAAGAAAACACTATGAATTTTATCACCAAGCACAACAATACCATGTGGCTACATCTTTTCAAGTCCTTCTTCCCCAACCCATACGGTTTGAGCATTAAATCTAAAAAATGTATATATATATATATATATCTCTCTCCTATATATCTATGTCTCCAAACACATGCACATATCATGTTAGAAATAATGGGAAATAAAAAAAAAATGTTGAATTTTTGAGTTCCAAAGATGAATAATATATACATGCCAATAATTATCATGTTTTTCTAATTTCTATAACAAATATATGAAAATGGGAGCTATCACCTTTTTCATTAGTGGGAAACAAAATTTCCCCAAGTTGGTTAATAGATTTAAAAGTTGAAAACTAGACACATGATAGTTAAACATAATTTGAGTTATGCAACACTAAAGTTTATTCCTTTAGCTTATATCAATCAAATTTTGTTTAGAATGAAAGGAACTAAACAAATGGGAGTGGCATTATTCTTTGCTCAAATTTTATAATATGGAAACGCGGACACCTAAGAGTAAAAGGGGCTATTTTTCTTTTTGTTTATATTTAAAAAAATGACCAATATTTTTCAAAATTAGTTATTAGTCTATTAATAATTAAGAGCATAAAGATAAACATCATGTGGTTAAAAAGTGATTATTTTTTAAAAATAGTTAATTTTTTTAAAAATACTAACTATTTTTAAAAAATATTATTTACTCAATAATTTCAAAATAAAATTAACACCTTTTCCATTTGTTAACTATTTTGCTTTTCGCAATTATCCTTTTTTTTTTCTTTTTGTTCAAAAGGGTTATTTGACTTACAACCTTAAATTTTTTAGCAATATTACCGCGAAAAATCAAATACATGTAACTAGAAATTAATATATAGAGAATTTTAAAAAAATAGCTAGTGTTTACAAAATGATTTTAAAAAATAACCACAGTTTCAAAAATTTAAAAACTTGCCATTTCAAAAATTTCTGACACGTGTCAGAAATTTCTTACAGCATATTTTATGTTTAATTTTGTTATTGTCAGAAATTTCTTATAGTGTGTTATAGCTAATTTTTAAATTTTATCAAACTGTGACTAGTTTTTGAAAACACACCGTCTAAAATAGTTATTTACCTAAGTGATCTTAATATATATATATATATATATAAGCAGAAGATACACACTGGTAGATAAGATTTAGTTGTAGTATGACATTTTGAATAAAAAAAATTCCAAGGGAATTTCTTTTGTCATTAAATAGAATATTATTTTCCTATAGACCACAATTCTTTTGAGGAAGGATTAAAGAAGAACAACAAATTGAAAAGGAGATAGAAAAGTTCGAGCAGTATGGATAGGATTAGGGTATATCTTTCTGCTTGGGAAGCAAGAAAAGGAGAGGGAAAAAGGATGAGAATTAGTGAGAAAAAGCCAAGAAGAAGAAAATACCAAATAGAAAGAATAAGAAAAGAAACAAAGAGGATTCCAGTTGTTAAGAGTTAAAAAAAAAAAAAAAAAAAGACAGCAAGGCAGTGAGTGATTGGGGGATTTTTAGTTTTTTTTTTTACTGGAATTTAGGGATGTGAGAATTTTGTCGGCGGTCTTTTTTTTCTTTCTCTATTTTCTTTCTTTCTATTTTTTTAGAAAATACATATAATTTATATTTTTTCCTATTTCTTTATTTGTGGGCGCCCCCAAATCAAATATTCTTTTGCTACATGCACCACGTGATCAAACCTAGTGAAGTACCCAAACTGTCCTCCATTATTATTATTTTTTTAAAAGGTCCTCCTCCATTGTTGGTTATATGAAAGAGAGACCATGAAAATTATCTGAGGGTTTTATTTAAAAAAAAATGATGAGGAATATTTCAAAAGTTATCATTGGTCTTTAATTAAGATTTAGAATAATTAACATTTTGTTATTAGCCTTTTCTTTTTCTTCTTTGTCCCGAGCACATTCTCCAACCAAGTTAACTTAAAAGCCTACTCAAGGACCAAAATTGCATCCAATTCAATGTCGTGAGCGTCGTAGTTCATTGCCTTGCTCCATCGCAAAGGCCCTCAACTCCTTCATCCGCGTGCGCACCGAGTCCACGCACAACTCTTATCTCTGCGCCCGTTATCGGCCTCGACATGTCGGAGATGGACCATGCATAAAACAAGTATATCGAAGCTTGATAGCTTCGAGCTCAACGTGCCATCAATTGCACCATCTCCTTCGATGCCGAGACTTGTCATTGATGTCAAGAGCAAGGAACTCATCATCTTTGCTAGCCCATTGGGATATCTTGCTCCTTCCCCATCTTCGCCCTTCGAGCTCTCTAATGAAGTCGATCTGAAAAACTGAGCCTACTTCTCTTATATTTGAAATATGGTTGCCCACTCATTCTCCACTTGTTGTCCTATTTAGAAAGTGATGTCAATACAAAAGATTCACCAAGGACACAAAATCCTCGAGTGGAAGATCTTATATGCTTGCCTTCCAACAAGAGAGTTAGCTCAATTTCCTCCTCGATTGATTGGTCAATGGAAGGTTGGTTCTAGTTGTTTCTCAACACTGGTTCGCTCTTAGCAATCATCATCTTATAAAAGATTTGGATGGCTTGAAAATTAAAGACTCACGAGAACACTAATGTCAACCCGATAGAGGTATGAAATTTTGCTATGCGGATATATATAGGCTATAAAGTATAAGCCTGTTTTGAACCCTTATTGTGTCAGGATCTTCATGACAAGAATTGAAAACCTCGACCAGTTGATTGGATCAAGATTAGTGTTAGTGTTGTGCTGGTTGAATAAATGCTTGCATATCAGCTGTCACAAAGAACCATAGAGAGGAGATAATTTAGTAAGAAATTGATTGCATTTGTAAAGGATTTAGATCACTTGGATGCTCCGAGTATGCTTGTTGGATTTAAACTAGATGTTCAACTTGAGATCCAATACTATATTTTTTAAATAGAGAGCAAGTTTCTAGTCGAAGCCATCAGATGTAACTAGCCATTTACCTTAAGTTGTAGTTTTAAGTAAACTTTGTGCTCCATTTTTATTTTGCCATCTATAGTAGCTTCGTGGATAGTTTTATGGGCTAGTTTGATGTACAACGGCTTTGTGTAAGCTAGCTGCTACTCCTATTTTGTATTCAGTCTATCTTCAATATTGCATTTCTAGTTTAGTACTAAAATATAAATTGATAGACTATATGTTTAAATTATATGCAAAAAGTTACTAAAATTATTAAAGTCATTATATTAGTGTACAATTCTATGTACTTTAGCTACTAAAATTTTAAAGTTCATGATATTAGAGTGTACAATTCTATGTACTTCAGCTTATGTGTAGACATGTATATACAAATGTCCAAACGATATGAAGATTACTATTCCAACATAGATGACCTACATTTTTTTTTGTCAAAGAAATTAAATAGGTGGATGCGACTCAAAGAGCAACTCATAAGTTAACTCCACACGTGTTATTATTCCTCTTCCTCTAAAATAATATTCTTTACGAAATTTCTAAATACGTAATTAAAATAGTTACAAACTTTAAATTAATGAAAATCAAATCAAATTCTTATCCATATCTAATCAATTTAATCATTATCATTATTGAATGAAGAATTTTAGAATCAACATCGAGTAGATTACATTATCACTCTGTTCTAAGAACACACAAAACTAAAACTCAAAATTTGAGAACTTATCTCATGTAAGAAAGAATGTAATAGAAAATAAATTCTGAAACATCAAATTTTTCTCTTTAAAATAAAGTTCTCTAAAAAATAAATATTATTATATAGAATCGTTTTCCATCTTAATGATTTCCCTCTAGATAATTTTCTAAAACTTATTAGTCTCACTTTTTTTCCCCCCTTCAAACGACGACTGTAAAAATAGTGTTTTTTTTTCTCGAAGGGCATCAATGTCTTTTGGCAGAATGAAGATTGAAGCGTATGGCTTTGGCCTTGGCCTGTGAGTGAACGTTTGCTAAAAAGACTTTTTTTTAGGTACATCTTTCTATGGGTGTTGGAAAGCGGGAATTGATACTGCCAAGGCAGCTTTTTAACCGCTGACGCGGCGCAACTCCAAAACGACGTCGCTTACCCCCAACACCTGCATGCAAATAATAATAAATAAAGAGTATGCTTAATGTGGTTGTAACGCAAAAGATATTTTCTTACTTATTTTATCTTTTTCTATGGCGGTTTGCACTCTGCATAACAGAACAGTAAAAAAGGAACAGTCAAAAAGAAGAGAAATGAAACACACCACCGAAAACAAAACCCAAAACTTCAAAAAAAAAAAAAAAACAAAACAAAACAGCAATAATAATACAATAATAAAGACCCCAAAGAAAAATATGGTAAAGTAAGCTCAAAATATTTCAAAATTTAATAAGTTTGTTGGTATGGAATTTCAGGTTAGGCTTTAGAGAGAGAGAGAGCAGTGCAAAGCAAAACCACACACTCACACCGAGTCACACGCACAGAGTCACACACTACTTCTAGAGAGTAGAGAGAGAAAGTAGCTCTATCATTTGCTCTCAGCTCTCTCTCCTCTTTTCCTAAGCTCAAAACTTCTTCTCTAACTAAATAGAAAAACAAAAAAGAAAGAGAAAAGAAAAGAAAAACCTCTGGCTCTCTCTCTCTCTCTCTTGATTTTGGTTTAGTTAAAAACATATTTGGGGTTTAGTGGGGTATATACTAAATGGGTTTTTGGGTTTGAGCTTTTGCTTGCTCGCTCACTCACCACTTTCACTTCAATTTGCTTCCAAAACATTTTCAGCCAAAAGGTACTTTTCTTTCCTTTTTCCTTTTCTCTTCTCTCAACTTTTTTTTTTTTGCTTCCTTGTTCATCTTTATCGTCGCAATTATTCAAAAGCAAACACTCATGTTCGACACTTCTTAGTGCCCTTGCATATATAAAGGATATATATTTACATATATATACAAAAAGACGTGTGAGTGGGTTTTGGATATTCCAAGCTCTTTCTGGGTTCGCCGAAATCGTCTCTCCGTGTGTTTTTGCCAGATTTGGGATCTGGGTTTTGCTCAGATTTGAGTTTCACTGTGTCTTTTGGTGTTTTTAGAGAGAGAGAGAGATAGTGAGTTCTAGAGAGAGAAAGTTTGCAGAGCAGCAATGGCGGGAGGAGCCGCGCCGAAGGCAGAGGAGCCGCAGCCACACCCACCCAAGGATCAGCTTCCGGGCATCTCTTACTGTATCACAAGCCCACCTCCATGGCGTGAGTACTTTTTTATGTAATTTTTGTGGTTACTTATGTGTGAGTTATTAAAGCTTGTTCATTTTGTTGAAAACGAAGTGTTTATTTGATGGTTAATGTTGGGTTTTGGTTGATTAGTCTGATTCTTCTGGATCCTTGTAGCTGTAGGTATATTTGGAGTAGGTTCTTTGATTTTAATTGTAATTTTTATTTTTATTTTTATTTTCTGGTTTTGTTTATGGCTTTGTTATTCTTTGTACGTAACCGTTGAAAGTAGCTTTTTCTTGAGTTCACTCTTTTTTATCTTTCTTGCAAGATACCACTTTTCCGAAAAGGATTTTGAGCCTTTTGCAGGGCAAAAGAAAAGAGAAGTTTATCAGATTTTGTTGATGTGTCTGAATTCTGTACCGCAAAAGGGAAAATTAAAGTTAAAATAATTGAATTAAATAGGAAACAGTTGTTTTCAAGGTTGACCTCTTGTGGGAATTAGTTTTTGATTTGAATACTAACCTTGATTAATTATTGTCCGTGTTAATTGTTTTATTCCTACTCAGTAATAATTTAGGAACATAAATTTTGTTGTTTTATGTTTAGTTGTTAGCTGAGCTTATAACTACAGCTAATCAAAGTTGGCTCCATTTAAATTTGTTTCTCTGCTAATTACTTAAAAACAAATTTTCTCTTCTAATCGTCCTATATAAATTTTCTGTCAATTTTTTGTAACTTGCACGATGACGTGGTACATCAGTCTACTGAATAATTTCTCCATATCTATTTAGTAGTATTTAATTGCACATATATTTTGCATTTTATACATGGGATAATCTATCATGTTTGAGTTAATATTTTGAGCGATAATGTTTAGACTATTGTGCAAATATTGTTACACTTGCCATTTTCTGATGGGGTTTACGAAGTAGATTACTTACTAAATATTTCAACGATATTTGATGCAGCCGAGGCGATTCTCCTTGGTTTTCAGCATTATCTTGTGATGCTCGGCACTACGGTTCTGATTCCCACTGCTCTTGTTCCCCAGATGGGAGGCGGAAATGTAAGGCCCGGGAACAATTTTGATTATAAGATTGTATTTTCTGAAAGTACTGTTCAATGACAACTTCTAGTGTTTACCATCTTTTAGGAGGAGAAAGCTAAGGTGATCCAGACCCTGCTCTTTGTTGCTGGTATTAACACATTGCAACAAACATTGTTCGGGACTCGGTTACCTGCTGTTGTCGGAGGGTCGTATACCTTTGTTCCCACCACAATCTCCATTATCTTAGCCGGACGATTCAATGATTCCGATACCCCTGAAGATGTATACTACCTGAACTCTCTAGCACTGTAATTATTTCATCAAGCTTATTGGTATTGAATAGTTTGATACATATTTGTTGCAATGTGGCGTATGTCATTAACCATTGTCTATCGCCCTATATGTCTGGACTCAGGTGATAGTACTTCCCTTCAGTTACAAATTAACTGTGTTTTTGAAACCACAAGAGTAGCTCAACTTGCCTTTTGAATCACATCTTATAACGGGGCTGTAGTACCCGGAAAACCACCCTATCATGTTTTAAGTTTTCCAATCAGTCCCGCTACTAGGGAAACTTTCTTATATCCAAAAGAAAAAGTATTTGTCAGTCCATTTAAAAAGTTGAAAATGAAGAAGTATCAATTCACTCCAAATTACGCATCTCATTTGGGTTTGAAAGTGCCGATTCTTACTATGGGACGTCTATTGTTGTTTCAGAGATTTAAGAGCACAATGAGGGCAATTCAGGGTTCCCTTATCGTTGCCTCAACTCTTCAGATTGTCTTAGGCTTCAGTGGCCTTTGGCGCAATGTTGCTAGGTAATGCTCGGATAATTTCATCTCTTTGCATGTGCAAATAATTATTATCTTTTGGCTTGTATCGTGTTGAGCTTACATAAGACAACTCCGTAGATCACCTTGTAAGGTTTGTCCCATATGAGGCTAAGTGGTGAGTTGCTTCATATTAATCTGACCGAGCAGCAAGTTAATAAGATTTTAAATTAAAAACAATTGCTCTCATTATCTCCCCTTCCCTATTGATAGGCCAAACCCTCGAACTTTTGTGCTAACTGTTGACGGAAGTTCTAAATTTGATTTTGAAGTTGAAAAAAATCAATTTCTACTATGGTGGCTAATTCCTTTTTCGTTCGTCAGGTTTTTAAGTCCACTTTCAGCTACTCCTTTGGTAGCTCTGGCTGGTTTTGGGCTCTACGAGTTAGGTTTTCCTGGGGTACGTGTTCTTTTCCCTTAAATGCTCATTCACCCAATAGACTGAGTCTCATTGTGATTGACTGATGATTATTTTCTTATACTCTCCTGGATGTTTAGGTTGCTAAATGTGTAGAGATTGGACTTCCACAACTTATTATTATAGTATTTATCTCTCAGGTGAGGTCTTGGTCTTGCATGCCTAGTTTCTTTCCGCTGTTCTGGTTTATTGCAGTCTCTTTCAATTAGCTTATGTCTGTATCTTTGGTCTTTGGTGGTTTCTTTAATGTTACTATTGCTTTTGTCAATCCCTTCTATGCAGTATTTGCCTCACATTTTCCACTCCGGAAAAGATATCTTTGGCCGGTTTGCTGTCATATTCTCGGTGGTAATTGTGTGGATATACGCTCACTTGCTCACTGTTGGCGGGGCATACAATGATTCACCCCAGAAAACACAAAATAGCTGCCGGACTGATCGAGCAGGAATTATCGATGCTGCTCCATGGTGAGTATGGATTGTGCTTGTTGAATGGTTTCTGTTTCCTTATGCTGCTACTTTACCGACTATTTAGAACATTGGAATGTGTTGGTGTTCTTTTCATCGATTCTCTATGAAATCATTCTTATAAGAATTTGATTTTACAGGATAAGAGTTCCTTATCCCTTTCAATGGGGCGCGCCTTCTTTCGATGCTGGTGAAGCCTTTGCCATGATGATGGCTTCTTTTGTTGCTCTTGTTGAGGTCAGTTTGATTGCTTAAAAGTGGGGGCATGCCAAAAAAAAAAAAAAAAAACAGAGAGAAAAAGGTTCAAAAACAGAAAGCCATAATGCAACAACCTTTATACATACTCTTCATTTCCAATTTATTTGAATAGTCTCTTTTGTTTCATTCCGCTTTAGAAGCATGCTATATTTCATAACACACTCAAATTTGTTACGCTAAGTCAAAATTATTTCTGCGCTCACTGAAAAAAAAAAAAAAAAACACACACACACTATGCTCTTGCATACACAAGCAAAGATCCAGTTTTATGATTTCTCCATTCCCCACTCTTGCTTAGTCATTCCGATCTTATTTTATGATTTTATCCCTTTGGTAAGTTATTTGACACATAACAAATTGTATGAACAGTCCACTGGTACTTTTTTTGCGGTTTCAAGGTACTCTAGCGCAACTCATTTGCCCCCTTCTATCCTTAGCCGTGGAATCGGTTGGCAGGTATGGAAAGAGTATTATAATAAAACCTAGTCCATATGTGTATTTTATAAACCTATGCCACTGCAATCTAGTGTAAAATTTAGACTGCTGTGTTCTCTATTACATTGAGGCTTGAGGGTTCGTTTCTACCTGAATTTCTGTTGTGTCTTAGTTGCGTCTATATGCTAATGCTCATGCACCTAGATGTAAAGAATGACATGTATTTTATGCGTAATACTTGAAATGGCCCTCGTAATTTGTCTCAGCATCTAGGTTACTACAATTTTACGTTGGGATTTAAAGGTATAAGAAGATAGAACGGATGGGAAGTCAAAGAAACGGTTGAATGCAAAACGATAGGATAGTAAAACTCTTGCTAGGGACTGGCTTATGGAGGATTTAGAGAGTTTCAACTATCTTTGCAAAGTTTGATTCTGTTGTGCAAATTTTATTGATTTTTCAATTTCATATCGTTGTTGATCTATGATATATTTCTATATTCAGGGAGTTGGCATTCTGATTTCCGGGTTGTTTGGAACCGTGAATGGCTCCTCAGTGTCTCCGTAAGAATGTTAAATGAAAAAGATATAAACTGCTCAAAAGTTTCTACGTTAACCAAAAGAAAAATAATCTGTACCTTGACCTGAAAATTTTTCTTTGTTTGTGGACAGTGAGAACGCCGGCCTTTTGGCCTTGACACGTGTTGGCAGTCGAAGGGTGGTACAAATATCAGCTGGATTCATGATATTTTTCTCTGTTCTCGGTAAGCTTGCTTGGTAATATAAGAAATGTTCTATGATTAACCAGGGTCGTTTACTAATTGTTACTGTATTTTAAAAACTACAGGGAAGTTCGGAGCAGTATTCGCTTCAATCCCAGCACCCATTATTGCTGCTCTATATTGCCTTTTCTTTGCTTATGTTGGTAAGCTTGATTAAACTATCTAAGTAGATGTGTAAATTTCTGATTCTTTCGAATTGGTTCTGTTAAAAAATGTATTCGATTTTCTATTGTGTATTCAGGTTCCGGTGGTCTTAGCTTTCTTCAGTTTTGCAACCTCAATAGCTTCCGAACGAAGTTCATTCTTGGATTCTCTATCTTCGTGGGTTTGTCCGTGCCACAGTATTTCAATGAGTACACAGTAGTCAACAGTTACGGTCCAGTTCACACCGGTGGAAGATGGGTAAGACGAGCAACTTTGCTTTCTCTCTTTTTAAGAAAAGCTTTTTGCAAGTTACAGTCTCAACATAACATGGTCTTTCTATTCACGCTGGGCAGTTCAACGATATCATCAACGTCCCTCTACAATCCGAAGCGTTTGTGGCTGGCTGCGTGGCGTATTTTCTCGACAATACGTTGCATAAAAAGGACGGCTCAATCAGGAAAGACAGAGGCAAGCATTGGTGGGACAAGTTCAAGTCCTTCAAGACCGACACGAGGAGCGAAGAGTTTTACTCTCTTCCATTCAATCTAAACAAGTACTTCCCATCTGTGTGATCTATGGTGATCTCAAAGAGAGTAACAAGAAGAGAATGGTCTATATCAAGTGCTGATTCATCAGAAGTTTCTCACTAAGCTCTTTCAGCAATATAACCTTATAAAAAGGAAAGAAAAAAAAAAAAAAAGACACCATTGTTCACTCTCTTTACTAGTGTATGGTTCGCTTTTCAGCAGTATAAGATAGTGCTCTTTGCCCTTTGTATGATGCTAAAATTTAGTACATTTAATTCGATTATATTCCTTGCTGTAAATCCAACTAAGGGAAGTGAATCTAAAGTAGCAATGAAGTTTGCTTTGCCTTGTTTTGCTCTCACATCAGTTTCTTGTTCTGTGTTTCTTGAGCGGGAAGTTATAGAAAGATAAACAAATATAAAAAAAGAATTCCGACTTTCAGTTTGTAATAATGTTATGAAAATAATTACAGGGAAGTCAAATTGTGCTTTTTTGTAAGGTTAACATTTTACAATTTCGTTCCCGTCTCTAGCCCTGCCTTGGGGGTCGTCCTCTTGGTATGACCATGCCTCAACGTGCGGCAGGTGGCTTAAGCAAGGCATTGGAATGAATTCACTGCGTATTTTCTAGCGGCAATTGGAGTGTTATATTTTTATTGGTTGCATATAAAGTCCTTCTAATTAAGTGTTAAATACTCACAAATGATAATATGATGTGTAAGTTGATATTAAAAAAGTTGATATGTCTGGTATTACTCATATATGCATATGTTATTCTTTTATGATTGTCAAGTCTCTTGTTAAAAGTGCAGCTTGATGTGCAGGAAGAAGTTTCACTTGTATTATTATAGGTCATTAAAACTAGTTCTCATGCTTTTAATTTTCGAAACTTCATGATGTGTAGTCAAGGTTAAATTAGTGTGTGTGTGTGTGTATACATGTGTGGTGTAATGATAAGCAACGATCAGCTTTACTTCTGGACCCTTTGATATATATAAGACATGAATATAGTAGGAAGACCACGTGGTGAAAATGATTAGTCTTTCGAGTTTTAGGCTGCAAATGATATATATATATATATGTATGTATATATGTATATGTATGACTAAAGATTCTTTTGTCATGGTCAAATGGCAGAAAACTAGGGGCTGTTTCTTGAGCCTGACAACTCAAACAACATCAACACTATTGGGTGAGACCAAATATTTTTCTTGTGGATAATTTGTTTCATCACTCTTACGATTTTTGTTGTTGGCATACTTTTTTTTTTTTTTTTTTGGCAAAACTGTGTTTTTGTATGATAGATATTTTGTCATGAATATTGAATGGAGATCGTTTTGGCGCTACTCCTCTACACCTCAAGACGAAGATTCTGTGAAGATCGGCTTGTTTATTCGTTAACTTGTATTTTCTTAGTAGATTTTTTCCTATTTGGCGTGGCCATGCAGATGTAAGTGTGCGCACCGAACTGCGTTACTAATTGTATGTGTCATTTTATATTTCTCGCTTTATTGTCTTTTAAGTTTTTATTTGTTCATTACTGTACTGCATTTGCGTAATAGTGCCATAATATAATCAGTATTTTGTCTAACATCACTTGTTGTGCAACAACATTAATTATAACACGAAGCGCAGCTCTTAGACCTATCAATCACCCGTTTAACCTATTATAAGAAGTCAGATATTATAAGCAACCATTTATAGTGTTTCAACTACCACTAAGTACTACAATATTTTTTCAATTAACATAACTCTCATCTATGCCATTTTGCTTTGCTGAATTTTCTTTTCTGAATTAGCTGTCTAAATTGTAATTATTGACAAATGTCAAGTTGAGTACAAGGATTAAGATATTCAAATGAGTTGGGATTTAAAACTAACCTCTAATATATCTAAGACACAAATGATCATAAACAATTCTTAAGGATAAGTCACTTCTTGGCTTATGTGAGGACATAGTATGGACATACAAAGGTGAAAGAAACAGAAACCAAACTTCCACACAAAAATCCCCAAGACATCCTGTATGCTGTTTGGTGGATATTAATCTAAATAGAATTATAGAACCCTATAAATGCCAAATGAAATAATATTAACCAAAAAAATAAATTGGGGGATCTAAACACAGCCCTTAAATGACAAAGGAAAATAACAAAATAAGTGGGACCCACAAGAGGCACAGAGTGTGAAAGAAACAAAAGCCAGCTCTTAACAAAAATCCCCCATGGACAGTCTCTGCTGTTTGGTAGAGGTCTAATTAGGACCTTAAATGCCAAGGCAATGACAAGGGGACCCACAAAAGTGTTGCATATTATACCCAATATAATTCTTGAAAATGAGAAGAAGCTGAATTGTACCCACTAGTTTCATTACATGAATCAAGCAAAAATATTTGGGAAGTTGAAGATTTCCCATATAATAATTATAATTATTGCATATGGCTGTACAGATTGTGTGCAAAATTAATATATATTCTAATCAATTGTGGAATTGTAACCCCCATAACTTTGGCCATGTTTTGAAGAAAAAGAGAGAATTGCATTATTAATGGAAAGGTGAGATTTATAACTGATTAAGCTAATATTATACCTAACATTTCACATGCCTTGATACTTAAAACTCTTTAAGAAATGCTCTTCAAGATTTGGGTTTGTCAGATCAGGGTTATATCAGTAGCAAAAGTACAGATTTTAGTATTTATTATTATTTCCGTTCCTTTCCTTCTCTTCACTAGTAACATCAAACCCTAAGGCCTAAGGACTCCCATTTGGATTTTGTGGCTCTTGTAGCATTGAGTTGGTGCAATTTGAAGCAATAACCTTATAAATATCTTTACTTAAACAAGAAGTTATTCTTTGTTTGGTAACAACATTTTAATGAAGAATTGACATGTAGATTGAGATGTAATTTAAATCAATTTTTGACCAGTTTTTTTTTTCTCTCTACCATAATATTTGAGAAAATGCACTTTACTTAACTAAGAAATAACCCAATAAATTTCTGAATTTAACAAAATTTTTCCGTACATTATACGAGTGACAAAGTACGAATTTCAGTATCTCTTAATTACCTTCCTTCCATGTTTTCTTTCTCTTCACTTGTAACATCTAACCCTAAATACCAATTTGGTTTTTGTGGCTTTTAGAGCATAGAGTTGGTACAATTTGAAGCAATGACCTGATAAATATCTTCATTTAACAAAGAAGTAAATGATTAATTTCTTGTTATATGTCATTGCATTTGCATGGTAGAGAATAAAAGTTACTTTGTTAGTAATGGCTGTTTTTGAACCATTAAATCTTAGTAAGATATATAAGGTAAAACACGATTAGATAGGATTTTTTTCCATATATATGCCTCATCAACTTATTTTATATAGTATAATTACTCGTTTTTCTTACTCAACTGTATTCACATGCCAAAAAGATATTGAGAAGAAAAGTAAACTCTAAGCGAATCAGAATTTAATTAAGAAATCTAGGGAATATGCTATAAGGTTGGAAAAATCAACAAAGAGACCTGTGTCAGAATTTTTCATGATGCTCTTAATTTTTTTTTTCTTTTTCAATACAGATAAATGGGAAACCTATTTAATTTAAGTGGGAATTTTCCCAGATAGGTAGATATATTGAAATTCTCAATGCTTTGTAGGTTATAGTTCATCTTTCACACCACTAAATTTGATGCTTTTTTGGGGTAATTAATCACAGAACTAATCTAGTTGTTATAGTTGTAGTTTCTCGAGATATAGATTTCTACAATTTGGCATGTGACCTTGCTCATTTCATACATGAAAATGGTCAAGCATGTGCAATAATTTTTCTTTCTTTGGTTCACTAGAGTAGAACTAGATATATATGTAAGACCCGTCAAAGTTTAACCATGACGAAAAGTAATGTTTATCAATTGAAAAGTTGTTTCTTTTTATATTCTTTAATTTGCATACCAAAATGTGCATGTCCAAATTTTTAAGTGACCTTGATTCTACTAGAGAGTCTTCGTGCTAATCTTTTTTTTTTTTTTTTGCTTCTTTCAAGACAACTTTGTAAGTGAAACAAATACATATTATATTCCACGTTTGATCAGCTTAATCATTGTTTTCCTCGTATTGCCATAGGCCATAGCATATTTATTCCACACTAGTTATGGCCAATTGAAATAAAAACAAACACAAAACTACAAAGATCACATTAGTATTTTTTTTTTCCCTTTACATTGATGATATTTATCAAAGAAGAGAAAAATCACAAATGCAACTGAATATATCACGTAAGTTCAATAAAGTCTGTTGGTCAACACAATGCCGAATTCAAGAACTATAACGCGGTGTGATCAGTGTGTAACACATAATTATTATATAATTTTAACACTAATGGCACTTGCAATTTATATTGCATATTGCAATATAATCATTAATATAATCGAATGATAAGCTTAACACAATCGAATGATATGCGAATTTAACGAAATCCGATTGAACTATAACACAAAGACTGCTTATTACTTGTATTTTCCTTTTTCACTTCTAATCATGATATTGTATCCCCTTTACTTTTGACCTCTTAGTTAAATATTAATTAGATTTTTTAACCCTAAAATTGATTGATAAGCAAGTAAAATATGATCATGTAAATACTAGCCAAAGATCCTAATAAGTTGGCGCAATTATAGACAGATTGTAGGGACATGGAGAGAAGAAAGAGTGGGACCCTTGGAATTGTCCACCATTAAAATTTTGAGAAAGGAAAGAGAATCTGATAGGTGTAGAGGATTGGGACCCACTTTTAACATGTCAAACATTAATACTATTTGCTCTCATTTTGGAACAAACCAGCATGGATACATTCCTTACCACATACCATTCTCCTACTAGCCATCACCATGATAACTATTGACATGCTTTGTTATAAATATGCATGTGTAATTCAGCAAAAAAAAAATAAAATAAATATGCATGTGTATATGTGTATTATTATATACATGTATATGTAATATGGGAACATATGGGTCAATGTTTGAATGAGATTTGGGTAGGTATGTGCAGGTGCACATTAGCTTCCTGTGGGGTGCTCAAAATAATTAAGATTCAGTGAGGATATATATATATGCTAAAATGTCATTCAAAGGCAAAATACATGTATATTCTTGGTCGGTGAACTATTTTTAGGATTTTTGTACTTGTTTTCTTGTTTATTCGAGCAAATATATATATATATATATATATATATATCCCTTTGAATAGTTTCCAAATGATCATTTCATAGCATGAGGAAAAATGAAAGATGCTAAGGACGGCTATATCTTATTAGGACAAATATACAATTGCTTTTCTTTTTCATGTATATTGTCAACAAAAGAATAAGGGCTTTTCTACAATGCTCCACTTAGTGGTGTGCCAATGTAACACTAAGTAAGTGTGTAGTAATGGTAATACAATATGTAGTAATGATTCTTTTTCTCTCTCCTACATTCATTGGCGGAGCACCGATAGGTATGGAGCATTACAGAATTAGCCAAAGAATAAATAAGGAAAAAGAAACCAAAAAAAAAAAAACAAAGTTGTTGCTTTAGATGATTCGTTTTAATATGAAGGGTTTGTTAGTCCCTACAAGAGTACAAATCGCCATTGACTAGCCTTATTGTGGACTATGAATCTTGGACGATGTACCTTTTTTTTTTTTTTAATTAATCAATAGAAGTTTTTTTAAACTCTAGCAATAGAAAAAATAATTTGTTAAAGCTTTGCTTATAATGTCTTCTAATTCCTTTAAAAAGAGTATCTATAGTAAATACATGTATTCCGAAAACTTATATTTACTTGAAATTTTTTTCATTTATGTACCATATTTTTCCAAGGATTTTTCTACTTATTACTTTGCATTATATTTTTGTTCGGAGATCATCAAATTTTATATCAGTTTGTATAGATTCTATTAAGATTTAAAGAGATGATTATAAAATTTTATAATGTTCTAAGCCAAAAAAATGAATGACACCTTCAAGGTAATTTTTAGTTTCTACAATTTTTCAAAGCGTTTAGCCTTTCTTTTTTCCCTTTCGACATACTTTTTAAAAAAATGCTGTCCAAGTGCAAAAAAAAAAAAAAATGTATATTTACAAAAGAAACTCTCTTAAAATTGAACTTGGCCAACATTTGTTATGAAACATCCATTCATGCAAGAAAGGAAACAAGAAACAGATTGGACTCACGTTTATCTCTTTTTTGAACTCCCTTTTTGTAACGTAAAACATCAAAAAAGTTGGTAACATAGGAAACCAAAAAAAGAAAAAAAGGTAATTTTTTTTATAGATTAAAATTTTCAGAAATTACAAAACAGAATGATAAAAGGTATTGGCCAAAGAAGCCCTTCACGCGCGACACACACTCATTACTTGTTGGGAACTTGTGGGATTCTATTGTTTAGAAGAGTCTCTTGTGTTGTGTTATTGTGGACAAAAAGGGAGTTTTTTTTTTTTTTTTTTTTTTTTGTATTTTTGTTATTTTTTTCTCACGTTTTTTTACTTGTCACGAAACAAGAAATTTAAATTTAAAATGATCACTTCACTCATCTCCCCTCTCTCTAAAAATCTATTGTTAAAATGATTTTATTTTTGCTTTTAAATTATACGTCAAATCTCATGTTATAATATATATATATATTTTTTTTTATAAATTTTCTTAAATAAGTCATCGAGATATGAAACTGTGTATTTTTACTCATTTTGTTAATGCTATATTAAAAGTTTAAGTGAAAAAAAAATCACAAAATCACCACTTAGAATTTTGCTTAAATATGACATATAAATAAATAAAAATAAAGATGCATACAATCTTCTTATAATTGTGTTAATATCGTGATTCGTGAGTTTCCTATTGATGTTTTTTTATTGACGGTGTGATTAAAACTAAACAGTTTCAACGAGTGACTAATTGAAGACTAAACCTCAAAGTTAAGAACTTCAATGAAATTTGATATATTATATGGTCTTCTTTGGTGGGCATAACATGAAACGTACCCACTTTTAAGAATAGTGTCACAACACTTCACCATGCAACGTCATAAGAGCGCGTGTAATACTAATATGGATTCTTTGCATAAAAAAAAACAAACACTTATTATTATTAAAAATAATTACATATTGAAGCACTATATTATAAATAAGACCATATACTTAAGGGAAATTATAGGAATAGCCAATTTTTTTTTTTTCGTTTTTAAAATATTGTCCAAGTCCATGTTTCAAGAAAAAAAAAATAGCCACTGTAAAAAATTTATGATAAAAAAATCAAACAAATATTTACACATTTGTAAAAAAATGTTTACCACTTTCATTTTAACAAGTAAAAGTTGAAGTGTTAGAGTTTTTTTATAAATGTGTAAATTTATATTTGACATTTTTTTGTTATGAAATTTTTGACCATGTCTATTTTTTTTTTTTTTTGAAACATGAGCTATATTAAAACAAAAACAGATTCAATTCTGACTTATTTTTGCAACTCTCTAATCTTCATTTTTAAGAAGATGTTTATAAGGTAAGAAGTAGCGTCTACTATGAGTCAAGAATATTAATCTCATGTTACTATTATTAAGCTAAATAACACTATATTGAATTAGTATTGTATAATTAGGTCACTTTCTTTTGTGGACCAATCACCAATGTGATTTATATGGGCCGCGTTGGGCATTAAATATCCCCATTAAATTGTGGAATTGAATTTCAAAATTGGTAGGTTTGTTAATGAAGCTTCTGGTTTCAGATGAGGAGGTGGTCAATGGTTTTTGATGCTTACAATAATATGTATGAAAAGAAAGTTTAATTTTTTTTATTTATTTATTTTTTATTTTTTTTCAAATTACACATCATTTTAATTAATAAATGTACGTATGCGTGCATGTATATAAGAGATAATAGAGAATATAAGCGATAATAGAGAAAATAGTATATTTTTTGAATAATATTTTAAGAAAGCAGCAACATTTTGATTAATTAAGAAATAAATTAAATTTTTAATTACATAATGATGTATATTTACTTTTATACTCTTATTCTTTTATGTATTAATGACTAATAATTTTATTTTTTGAAACATTAACCATTTCTTTAAAATATAGATAAAAAAAATGACTAAACACCAAATATAAAAATAAAAAGAAGTCACTAATTTTTTTAGAGGAGTCGTTTATGCAATGCAAGCCCTCCTTCATGACCATATCATATGATAGTGGTTCAT
Organism: Boehmeria nivea var. tenacissima; assembly: GCA_018132145.1. Taxonomy (NCBI): domain Eukaryota; kingdom Viridiplantae; phylum Streptophyta; class Magnoliopsida; order Rosales; family Urticaceae; genus Boehmeria; species Boehmeria nivea. The sequence goes on from CM030882.1 coordinate 11,389,532, forward strand.
TGACAAAATGCCAATATTTTCATGACAAAAGGAATAGTATGTGAGAAATGATGAGAAAGCATTGACAAAAATACTCTTGAATTATAAACATTTAATTCTATTAGTGTCATCCATCAGACCAGGGGCCATATCTTATTCAAAAAGTCATACAATTGAATTGATTATAATTTACAAATCAAAGCAATATATATATATATATATATATATATCAGTCCAAGCATGATATATGTCATTTAAGGAACTATATTATTTTTGCAAAATATTTTTGTTGTAACTAATTTCCGTATTTTTTTCTCCTAACCTAAGTCCAGTGCATCTACAACTTTTACAAAAAAAAAGAAAAAAGAATAAAAATAAATGCAAACTCATATAGATATTCACTTAACATCCAAATCTTACTTATATACAGTATTTCTTTGGTGAGTTTTTTTTTATTTGGTGAGAAACGATTCTGGATTATCAGATTTACCTTTTCATAGACCCTATGTAAATTTGACGATTAAAAAGGTAAATTTGACGATCCAGAATTATTTTCAACCACAAAAAAAAAAAAAAAAACCAACCTGAGCATCCCCGACCTACACACACACACACTAAGGATGGATCCCTTTTTTTTTTTTTTTTTTTTTTTTTTTTTTCATTCATGCCAAGAAACTTGTATGGATGGGACGACACGTGGCTTTCTCTGTGAACGACACGTGGTGTTTTTGATTTTATTTTAATTTTTAAAAATTTTTCTTTTAAAAAAATTGTATTTGATGGCCTATTTTATGGGTTTTTGAGAAATTTTAGGGGGGCTTTTTCGCAAATTAAGGGAATTTTTTAAATTTGTAAATCTTGGAGGACTTTTTTTTTTCAAAATTATTATTATTTTTTTCAATCGTTTCAACTGCTATTTTTTTGACGTAATGATTTTGAAAAAAAAAAAATTTCTTGTCGCGGTTGGATTCATAATATTTTTTTTCAATCTTTTGACACCCATTTTCATATATTTTTTTTACCGTAACTATTTTTTATTTATTTTATTTGTTCTAAGCTTTTATTTTTATTTTTTAAGTTTCAAAAATTTTTAAAAAGTTCTTATATTTATATTAATGATAAATTTAACCCCTTAATTATTCAGAATAACAAAAATATCAATTTTTTTAAAAAATATAACAATATTATTTTTTTCGTAGTGTCATATTTTTTATCGGTTATATTATTTTATACGTGTTTTATACGGTAGAGCGCGTGTATAAAACCTAGTTAAAAAAAAAAAAGCAAAGAAAATAACAAGCCTACTATGGCGCGTGTACCCACGTAACCCACAGCGCGTGTTATATAAGATTAATATTCTTTTATATATATATATACATTAATATTTAATATTCATTCACAGCATGGGAGATTAGTAGTTAAGGCACGTAAATAATTTTGTATCAGTTTAAGAAAACTCATTTTCCTTGTTGCATTTATCCCCCCAAAAAAAAGGGGAAAAAAAAGAAGAAAAAGAAAGCGTTTTTCATAAATGCATGCGATGATGACGTGGCAAAGCAGACATTAAAGGCATAAGTATTGGCAGTATTTTAGCAGACGGTGGGTGACTTACGGTAGACCAAAAGTATGTAACGTATCTGACCCGTTTCACAATATAACAAAACAAATAATATCAAGACTACCAAAAAAAAAAAAACAAAATAATTTACTACGATATACGTTATTTTTATCGGTATATTATATAATATTATAAAATAAATATAAAATTATAAAGATACTGTTTATTTATTTTAAATTTGTTATAATAATTTTTTAAGATATTATATATATATATTTTTTATATAACTTTAGATAAAACACGGATAAAAATAGATAGAGTATAACATAAAAATTATTTATCAATAAATAAATAAAACAAAGATAAAACTCTCTGTATTCCTCAAGCCAACCATTCCCAGCTCACCACATCATGTCACGTAGGGACAACATTTGCCCTCTTGATTCACCCTCAAATTACGAAATTACCCTTCTTTGTCCATGGTAAGGAAAACGGTATTTTTTTCACCCTTATTCTAACTCAAATTTCATTTAGTTTTTAACTTTCAGAAAGTCCATAATTTGATCATTGATTTACAAAATTATAGAGTTTTTTTTTTTGCTCATTTTATTAACAATCTGTGAGAATTTTTATGAAAAAAAATTAACAATATCAACGTATAGTATTGATACAAGTATATGTATCAATTATCAACACTTGTTAATTTATATATATTCTTTTATCAATATATTCACACAAAAATAGACATTTGAAGTCATTTAAAAAGCAATTTAAAATAATCCCAATGCAATGTCTTTAAATCTTATCAATTTATGTAACATCAATATTCACAAAGTCAAATTATTATAAAATAAAATAGTTGTGATGTTTATCCCAAACAACCTATTAAAAATTTCAGATATTTTAATTTTTATTAAAAAGTTAATATTTAAATGAAAATTTGATTTGCATTGAGATTCTGAATTAAAAAAGTACTGCTTCTTAATATAAGTAATAGTATTAAAAAATATTAAAAATTTTAAGAAAATAGCCACTATTTATAAAATAATTTTGAAAAATAGTTACAGTTTTGAAAAATTTAAAAAATATCCATATAACAAAATTTTTGCTTAGTGTCAGAAATTTCTAACAGTATTTTCATGTGTATTTTTGTTATTATCGGAAATTTCTTATAATTTTATGACCTAGTTTTGAATTTTTTTAAAACTGTGACTATTTTTTAAAAACACACAGTCTAAAATGACTATTTACTTAACTAACCCTAAAATATTATGTAAAGAATATATAAGTTTTTTTGAAGTGGATTTTTCCATAATAATTAAAACTTAGCATAAATAAAAATGGACTAACGAGGACAAAAATGTAATTACACCCCTAAAAACTCTATCCTCAAACAAAATTTCTCAGTTGTAGGAAAAAAAAAAAAGAAAGAAAAAAAAAAAAAAGAAACAACCTAAAGAGGTAAAAATGAATGGAAGAGAAAAGGGTAGTTCGTGATGTGCTTGCTATAAATGCCTTGTTTGCATTAGCTCAGCACTTCTTCTTTGCTTTGCTTTTGCTTAGCTTATCTCATCTCATCTCTTCCCTTCTTTCTAGAGAGAGAAAGCGAGAGAGAGAGAGAGAGAGAGAGAGAGAGAGTTGAAGAATCATGGGGAATTGCCAAGCCATAGACACAGCAACTTTGGTGATACAATACCCAAGTGGGAAATCAGAGAAGCTGTATTGGCCAGTGAGCGCTAGCGAGATCATGAAGGCCAACCCTGGCCACTACGTTGCTCTTCTCATCTCCACCACTTTGTGCCCTCAAAAACCAAAACCACCCAACAACAACAACAACAACAACAATACCCAACAGCAACAACAACAACAACAAGACCAAACCACAAACACAAACCATAACCTTAATAACGACAACGATAGTAATAGTAGTGCTGGTTCGGTTCGTTTGACACGCATAAAGCTTCTCAGGCCAACGGACACACTTGTCCTTGGACAAGTCTACAGGCTCATCACAACTCAAGGTTTTTTGTCTTCTTTTTTTTTTTTTTTGGGTTTTTTGGGGTAATTTGTGAGTTTGAGATTATTAATGTTTTTTTTTTTTAATTTAAATTTTTTTTTCTTGTTTGTTTTTGGGTTTTGTTTAGAGGTTATGAAAGGTTTGTGGGCAAAAAAACAAGCCAAGCTGAAGAGAAACCAGTCTTCAGAAGGAGGGGTTAGAGTTGAGATTATGGGAAGAGAAAAGCATGGAATTACAGGATCTGAGTTTGATAAGAACAACAAGGTAATTTCTTATTTATTTATTTGTAAATTCTGGTATAATGTTGCTTTTATCATGTTAAATTTGAGTTTTTTTTTTTTATAAAAAAAAATTTCAACAAAAATTAGTTCCTTGTAATTTCTTCAAACCCATTTGGTTTGGTTTGTTTTGTTCTTTTCTAAATCTGCATTTATTTTTGTCATAATTAGAACTTCTGACAAAGAGCATTTTGAGAAGAAGTTACACATTAAACAATAAATTCTTCATGAATTTTTAAAAAAGAAAAATAGTGAATCAGCATGATATCAGGGACAATAATTATAGTCTCCTTTAATAACGGCCCTATAATTATTAAACAAATAGATAAACTAAAACTAATAATTAATACTCCAGCTCTCTTTTCTCAAGTTGGGCCTAATATATTTATTAGTAAATCAATGAAAAAGAATCAATAATATTATGATTGAATTAATAAGTTGATCAGTTAATGGAATAATGCTTTCAAATGAATTATAATTCCTGTTTAGTTCAGATTTTTTGATTCCTCTCTAGTCATAAGTATACTCATGAGTCATGCCGCATCGTTGAAAAATTTGGAACTAATTATCATATAAACACATGATTTCAATTTTTAATATGACGCAGCATAATCATTCTTTTACGAAAATTATTAATTATCATTTGTAATTTTATTATAACATGACATGACCATATTACTGTGACACACATAGTTCGCCTAATTAGTTTTTTAATGAAATTAGAAAAATGCCCTTTAATTTATCTTTATCGTATTTGACCCTTTTTTTACATATTTCAAATAAGTAACTAATTTTTTTTAAAAATTAAGAAATTAACCGTTAACACTTAAAGAATCAATAACATAAAAATGCATCATGTAATTAAGAAAACGATTATTATTTCATTAGTTATTTTCTTAAGACATCATAAAAAATAAAATTGACTATTTACTTAATAATCTCTTTATCTAATATTATTTCAGGCAACTAAACACGAGCGACACCGACCAAGGCCAGCAGGGCCAGCGGCGACACCGTCAACATCATCAGCAAATGCCTCCGCCGTAGCCAAGTCAAGAATATGGCAGCCCTCACTTCACAGCATCTCGGAAGCTACAAGCTGATTATAATGATTAATGTACCAGATTTTTCAAAATGTGGTGTTAAAAACAACATGGAACTGGAAGCAATGTGTCACTCAAAAAAAAAAAAAAAAAACCTCCCCATGTCAACAACGTTAAGCTGTGCCAGAGCCAAACAAAAAAAAAAAAAAAATGGTACATGTTTCAGAAATGAAGCAGATTGAATTGGGTACTTATTAGAAACTCTGTTGAGGTTTCAGATCTGAGAGTGAGAGTGATTTCAACAGTTTGTGCATAGGGAAGAGTGTCATGTCATATTGCAAACTTAATTACTAATTACTAAAGTCAAATGTTGATGAACTTGAATGAAATATCTTCAAAATTTGTATATATACTATCATGGTTGCACTTGGATCATTATTCATCCATTGTTTTCCGTATAGTACAAGTTAGATAAGATACAATTTTAATTGTAATTTAAATTAAATAGGTCTTGAAAAAAATATGGGATTTGACCATACTTTTGGGGGTAAAGGGTTTTTTCTGGAATAATTTGTTGTAGAAGTAACCAATGTTTATTAGTCTATTGTTTATGAGAAAAGAGAAAAGCCTTACCATGGGATCTATACCATTCATGAAATATTAATTAATAAATATTATAGTTAATGTCTCATAACTCAATTAGCATTATTCCTTGTCCTTTGATAGCACCATGAGACCATCACACAAACTACACAAAAGAACAACTAATTTAGAAGGCAATAACCAAAAGAATTGCTATAATTATATAGACTATAGTACAATAATTCAACGATAAGCATTTATTATTTTTATCATAAATAATATTAAAATCAACTTCCCTCTAGTGTACAACCAAGAGTCTCACAACAAACACACCTACTTAGCTTCCCTTAGTTTTAATTTTTTTTCCTCATATAAATCAGACTAGCCGTCAACACCAAGCTTAAAAAGTTTGTTTAAAACCTACCCCAAAATTTAATATAACAAACCATGGTTTCTAATTCCCTATTAAATGTGCATACTTGTTTGGTTCATCGTTATAAAAATGAAAAAAACATAAGCAGTGTTTTCAATACTATAAAAGAATAAGAAGATAAAATGTACACGACCTTGTTGTTGATAGGGCAAGAATTTTGACCAAAAAGTAAAAAGTAAAAAATAAAAAATAAAAGAGGAACATATATATATATATGTATATATGATTATATGTATTAAAAGGTGTTGATCATGCATGCACGCAGTCATGATGGAAAAAGAAAAGGGAATTATTGCAGTGAAGATATGTTGTTGTGACAACAAATAAAGTGCTACAAAGATCTAATGTTCTCAATGAAGGATAATAGATACACATAAAAACATTTCATTAACACAAAGCAATTAGTAGTCCCTTTTTTTTTTTTTTTTTTTTAATCCTAAGCACAAAAAGAGAGCCATAAAAGGGTCTCAATATTACCTGTAATCAATCATAAAAAGGGTCTCAATATATACTCTCTTGTGCACCTTTTGACTTTTTGAGAGCAGAGACACCATCAAAAGTGTGTCCTTTTGTCTTAGTGCGTTTCAAGAAGCAGAAACTTCTCACACCCGTGCCATTTTTTTCCCTTTATTCCTCAATATCAATTAAGGCCAAGAGACACCAATACAAGAACTAAAACATAGTGAAGGATTGGCTTTTTTTATTTTTCATTTTAATTTGTGAAGATCTTTTCAGCTTTAGGCATATTGCTATTTGCTCCACTTAAGGGACAAGCTTTTTGTGAATAAGACAATCATAACCAGCTCACAACTGAGAGCTCTTTTTTGTTTTTGCACTTTTCTTTTTCCTAAGCATGAAACTTCTCTGAATTATTCATTTTTGGGTCCTTAAGATTCCAACAAAACACACATAACGTTCAATCTTGCGGGCCATCTAATGTTTGCCATTGCTCAACAAACTCATAGCATCACGTAAGACTTGTCTCTATTGTGGAGAAAAATCACTTCAAATATCAACTCCAAGTGTTGTGAAAACGGCATTTACTTTATTTTTGTCTACACAACCTTTTTTACACCACTTTTGTAAGTTTCTGTGCTCTAACACAAGCCCAAGGTTAGAGTTTCAAAATGGTTTAAGCACAAAAGAGAAAAGAGTTTCTCGTTTCTTGTTCAACTTGTGTTAGTATTAACTTGGATTAAGGTTCAATTTCGAAAGAAATCATATGACAATTACCAATAATCATTGCATGAACAAACTCCCTCCTTAAACGTGTGGAAGCGAGACCGATCTCTGACGATGAGTTCTCTCTTGTAAACCAAGGATATGGCCTTCAAAGCCGAATGGCAATCTTCACATGTCCTTAAATTTTTCACTATCCGAATCGAAGTCCCGGGCTTGGTACTCATCAGCCCGAACGTAATGGCTAGCTTCTCACTATGGCAAGTGATCGCTTGCTCTTTGTCTTCCTCGCTCAAGTCGAACAAAACTTGCCTTGTGCTTGCAACATAGCCTCCTACGCTTGCCTGTCTCAGAACTTCGCTTAACTTTTCTTGAATCTTAGCGATTTGAGGGTGCAATTGATCATCAACTCGAAACTCATGAACGATTCCATTCACTTCAATCCAACTACACCCTCGACTCGATCGATTTCTTTTACCGTACATTTGGTCTCTCAGTTCTGCCACTCTCTCCCATTTCCCTAGAGAAGCATTTAAATTCGAAAGAAGAGCTTTGCCTTCGCTATGCTCAATGAGGTCTAATTGCTCAATGTGCTTTGCAATATCTTCTCCTAGCTTAACATCGCGATGGATTCTACACGCACTGAGCAAAGCCCTCCATATAACAATATCAGGACGCATTGGCACACTCTTGGCAACTTCAAACGCTCTTTCTAAAAACCCAGCACGCCCAAGTAAATCAATGTAAGACCCGTAGTGCTCAATCTTGGGAACAATTCCCCATGAGCTTTCCATGTCAGAAAAGATGGAAGAACCCTCATCTACTAAACCGGAATGACTACATCCATTTAGTAGTGCTAAAATTGTAATGTCATTAGGCATAATATTTTCCTCCAACATCTGAGAGAAAACTCGCATGGCTTCTTTACCAAGTCCATGAACGGACAAACTAGAGATCATGCTCGTATAACTGAAAACATCCCGTCTACAAGTCCTGCTAAATACTTGTTTTGCACGGTCAATTCTTCCACATTTTGCATACATATCAATTAGAGCTGTGACAATATTACAACTAAACTTGATTCCATTTGCGTCGACATATGAGTGAATCCAACTTCCTTGATCAAAAGCCCCGAGATGCGCGCAACAAGACAAAACCGAAACGAGGACAGCCTCGTTAGGCTTAACCTTCCCTTCGCACAACATGTCACGAAAACACCTCAGCCCTTCAACATACCTCTCGCAGCCAACAAATCCCGATATCATAACAGCCCATGACACCTCATTCCTCACCGGCATTTCCTCGAACACTTCACACGCTCTACCGATCTCCCCGCTCCTCGCGTACCCCCGCAAAAGACCAGTCCACGCAAACACGTCCCTTTCGGGCATTTCATCGAACACTCTCCGTGCATTCTCCATCTTCCCGAAAACGCCATACATATTCGCCATCGAATTGCCCACAAACAAATCAGACTCAAACCCGAATTTCACCACCAACCCATGAACACTCTCTCCGCACTCCACCAAAACCCGATTCGAACACGAAGCGAGAACGAAAGTAAAAGTGTAGTGATCAGGCAAAACCTTGACAACCCGATCCAATGCCAACATTTTCCCAAACAGAGAAACAGACTCCTGGGAATCTCCGAGCTTGGAATAAGCCCTGATCATGAGATTCCAAACCAGACTCGGCGGCGGCGAAGAAGACGGGTAGCGATCGAAGAGCTTCCTCGCACTGTTTAAGTCCTTGGCAGAGACATAGCAGTTGATGAGCGAAGTGGCCAATGAGGCGTGAGAAGAGACGGCGAAAGCGACGACTCTGGCGTGGACTCGCCGGAGCTCCGGCAGCGAGGGTCGGAGCTTCAGCGCTTGGAAGAGGGCTTGTGGGATTGGGTGGTGAATTGGGATTCTTTGGGTTGGCGTGGAAATGGAAATGGAAATGGCGGGAAGAGCCGTTGGTGGCGATGGCATTGAAGAGAGTGAGAGGGAGAGAGAGAGAGAGGGTTGTTTGGGTTTGAGTTTAGAGACTGTGATTGCTCGCATTTTGGTGCATTGTTTGTCACATGAAAATGAAATTAAGAGTGACATACAGTTATACATATACGATCATGTAATTATGGTAAAATGTAGCACTAGTGGTTAAGGTTTTTTTTTTTGGATATAAATATGACTTGATAAAATAAGATAATTTAATTGAATTGTTTATGCATCTTTGTTTATTAGAGTAGAATTGACTTCAATACAAGATCTTCAACAAATAAACCTTTATCGCTTTAATACTTTGTTACTAATGTAATCGCATATTAAGTTTAATTTACAGCATAGCTTTGACAATGTTCATACTCTGTAAATTAATAAACTCTTGAGAAATAATATTTTTCCGTCCGAATTAAACGTACTAAATTAATAATTCATAAACTTATGAGATAGCTCGTTATAAAAAAATTTTCTCACAACTCATTTGATATATATATCAATAATTTTTTAATATATATCAACAGCATTATACAAAATATGTATGTGAAATTGCTTATTTTTCTTGAAATATAGATTTATTTAGTTGACAAAACATAATATTTGATAATAATTTATCAAACAATGTTAGATATTATAATATTGATTCATTTAATTAATATTTTTTTTGCTATATATTATGAATGAATATGATGGTTTTGTTGAATTTGGCAAATGGATTAAAGCGTAAAGTGTCCACATAAGATAGACTCTAGCATATTTCACTAAATGATGAGACCTTATCATTTAACTATTAGTGATAATACTTGGAGATGCAATCCTTATCTTTGAAGAACTATGTTTGAAGATTCCAGATCCTCTACCAATTTTCTCCATCCCCTTTTCTCAATAAATTATTTTGAATTTTACATGTGTATTTAATACTTATATATTTTCTTTAAAAATATTTTAATGAATTGTTATAATCTTATTGGAAGAGATAGAGGAAAAAAAAAAAAAGGAAAATGAGATAAAAATCTGAGTTCGTCTTTCAACGGTATCATTTTTTCTTTATTGATGTTAAATGCATAAAATATGATTAATTTATTATAAAGTTGTTTATGATAAAATATTAGCCGTTAATGTTACCCAACTTAGAATAGGTTTTTTTTTAAAAAACTATTTAGCTTTAGAGTTTAAAGCGGAGACGTTCATTGGTAAAGGTCTTTTCAATGAACTTCATAACTTCAAAAAACAAATTAATGATCCAAAATCAATCCCACGAGTGAATATTTCCCCGCTTAAGAATTTCCTTAAAAAAATCATTAAAGGACACGCTTGTTTGTTTGTTTGTATTTTATTTTTAATAACTGTGCTTGAAAGAGACAAATAATGTCTCATAAACTTTGTGGCAGACATTCTCTCGAGTAAATTGAAACATTCCTTTGTTCATTCCTGTTTAGAACAGAAACCATTTATTATACAATTGAGGCAGAGAAATCCCAGAGACACAACAGCTTTTTAGTTTTTTCTTAGCTTCTCTGCCATCAGATTCAAACATGAAAAAGAGCTTTTGCTTTGCTTTGGCTGAGAAATCAGCTTCCAAAATATGCTCGCAATCTTGGGCACAATAGTTCAGAGTCTGTCCAAAAGCTCAAGCTTGTTTTTATGTTGTGTTTGTAAACAAATAAAAAGCAATATAGTTGGATTACAGACACAAGGCTGAACTATATAACAAAAGTACATTTCTCTCTGGTCATATTCTATGTAATCACAACAAGCCTCAAATCAGAAAAAAATTAATAAAAATAATAAAATGAAACATATGATATATGGACTAACTTAACCACACAGTTTATTCAAAACCAACTTAGCAACACTGTGTTATGGACCATTTAAAGCTCACACTGAAAAAAATTAGCTACGAAGTGAAACTCAAACGAGACTCGTCTTGTACCACTAGAAAAGAGTTGATTTTCGAGACCAAACCGAGGCAAAATTACACTGCTATCGAGTTCTCAGGGACCACTACTTTGACCTCGTCATGCTTGTCGAATTGGCTGAAGTTTCCCTTGACTTTGAAGAGCTGACTGTGGTGGTGCTTACAGTAGAGACGCTGCTCATGGGCCACGAAGTTCGAAGGGCTGATTATGCAGCCGCCGTGGGTGCACCTGAAGCAGGCTTTGTGGTACGGTGTACCATCGATCGCCACCTGAAAAAGCCTCGGTTAGTGGCTAATTTGATCCTAATAAAGTTCAAATTTCAGGGATGAGCTTCTTTTCATTTTGTTTTGTCAACATTTTTAGAGCAATTAAGGTATGATTTTCCAAGAAGATCAAATTAATAAAGCGAAATGATGTGCGTTGTGTGACAATGACAAGGGTGAATAGTTGGGCTAAAATGATAATTTCTTCTCTGGAAATCATGAAGTTTTGACACCTTATCATTCAAGCTATGCTGATATCATTGCTTATTAGAAAGCATTTTTTTCTCCATGGAAATGTGTTACGGACCTCCATATTTGACAATGGAAAATACTAATTAATAAGGAAAATTCAAGATAAATCTAGCCATTTGTTCATTTTTATATTCAAAGTCTTACCTTTTCAATTGGATAAACAGTTTTCTTGCACAAAACACATTTTTCTTGAGTACCGGCAAACAGGCGCGAAACTCTGCTGTTTGTTTGTACCTGCGCAATTTCTTGCAATTAATTAAAAGAAAAGAGCAAGTACAAGAGAACATAAATTTCATGTACCAAATATAATTGTCACAAGACAAAAACAAATTAGCTTAGCCTAAGCAAGATATAAATATTTGTACCTGATCAGCTGATCTTTCTCTAACAGTTTTCGGAGTACCTATGAGGAATTAATAGAAATTAAGAGAACCAAACTTAGGATTGAACTTAGAAGATATGAATTAGATGAATATGATGAAAGCGATTATAACATACTACCTTCGAAACTTTTTTCCAAACTTCCGGTTCTCTTAAATAGTTGATCGAAGTGAGGCTTGCAATACAAAACACCCTCGAACGAGGAATAATCACTCAGCTGGAAAATCAAAAGATAAGTAAGAGGGTGTAGTTTAATGTCAAAATATAGCAATAATTAAGCACGAAAATTTTGAACCATGTATTGAGTCCATTTGCTCAAAGCATGGAAATTGTGTACATTGTGATTAAACCTCTAGTTCCTAAGCTTGCAGATATTTTGATTTTGCTAGTTTGTTTTCATGGTGTAGTTATATTCGTCCCTTTATCGCCAGCGAGAGATGATTTGAATACGATGATTAAAGAATAAACTCCATTTTGTTGGCCAGGATGGCATGCTTTGTAGTGATTTTTATTGAATTCAGTGAGAAATGAAAAGCATATAAATTCAGCCTCTAGTAGAAATGCTCTCTAAGATAAATCTTAATTAAGCGTTACATGTTTGAAATACAAATCGTGGAAAGATTATCCGAAGAAATGCGCGAGAGGTAACATATGATTCCACAATGATCCATAAAATCAAGAATCACAGCTACTAACCATTTTTTCTTCTTTTTTTTTTATTGGCCAAAAAAAAAAAAACAAAAAACAAAACAAAAGCTAAACATCCTCTTTGTATGTTAACTCTCTTATTTTGCTTGAAACAAGTAATATTGCATTTAAATTGAAATTCAATTCTATCATAAAGATTGCCAATAAAAACAAAAGTCACCCATCATGGTCAATTTTTAGAACAAGAGCATAGCATTATTCCAATTTGGATTCAATTTTCTTCCAGATATTATCAAAACCATCAGGAATTTAGCCATCATGGTCATTATAACTAAACCAACCCGATATTGACAAATCCACAAAATTAAGCTCATATGTAGATAAACAAAAAGTCAGCGTACAAAGACACCTATATAATAACATATAAAGAAATCTGAACCAAGTTCAGAGCTTAGAACAGCCTAGTACTTACAAAATTAAATTCAATTCAATTTTCCTTCAGATTGACATCATGATCACCATCAGTCAAAATCAAAAGTTATTCAACCATAATCCCATATAGATCAGCTCATAATCAAGCTAAAAGAAAGGTCACACACACATAAATATATAGTCAAATAGTATACTTTTGAATTGAATCCAATTTTCACTCAGATCATAATCACCATTAAAAAAAAAGTTAATTAACCATCATCATGAAACATGATAATAAAAAATTCTAAACCAAACCCAGATAGAGAAGTCCATAATTAAGCTAACACACACACACATAGATACATAGGAATATATATATATATAGCTATATATATATATATATATGAGTGAGACCTTGAGAGTGCGTTTGCAGTGATGACATCTGAAGCAAGCCTTGTGAAAAACTTTGCTATCAGCAGTGAGCTGATCAACAAAATACACAGTCTTTTCACAAGCCTTACACTTCTGTGTTGTTCCTCCATATGTTGCCATTCTCTGTCTCATATAAAAACTAAACCTCAAAATTTGCGAAGACCCACAAAACTTCAACAATTATAACCCAATAAGAAAGACCACTTCGTTGTAGAGATTAGATAGAGGAGACTGTGTCCCAATTTTGTATGTATGTATGTTTTTTTTTTTTTTTTTATGTCTCTCTTTCAAATATTGAGACTTTAGACTGGATTTTAATATGTTTTTTTTTTCTTTGGTTTGTGATTTGTGAAAAGTGATGGCCTTATTATTGGCTTTTTGGAATTTATTCAAGACGGATCAAACATTCTAGCTGTACACGTCAGGGGTAACATGGTAATTTGGGCTTGGAGTCATGGTGCTTTGGGGACAACTAAGGTTGTCTAATTACCATGTTACCCTCAAGTTGGACACGTGTTGAATATCTGGGGTTTGTCAAAAGGTTGGGGAATTATGATTGGCTGTGGCTGAATGTATTAGAAGAGAAAATCTTCACTAAGATTCTAAACACGTCGCTGTTTCTACGCTTTGATGATACATTTAGAGTTGGATTGAACCAGGCGATCACAGAGAAAGTGTCCTTTCGTTTCTAATTTTTCTTTGATCATATTTATTTAGTGGAATTAAGCCAATTAACCTGCTTTTCCGCCGCATAATGCTATTGTATATTTGTATTATGCATGTTGTTTTGATTTTTGCTTCTTGTTACTTTTTTGTTTTGTTTTTCCATTTATGCACGCTAGCATCTTGAATGAGAAAGTAACTACTAAACTCATTCTTCAAGGAATTTTTTTTATTTTTAAAAGAAAAAATATTTTTTAATCACCGGCGTTATTAGAAATTGAACTCGAAACATGCAATTATAAATATTAATTACTTGCTCTAGTTTATATTTCTTGGGTCCGTCATTCAAATTAGATAGATGGTACATTTCAAAAGCTATTTTATGCTCTGCTTAAAGAAAAAAGGAAAACATATATTGATTTGCAGTTCATTTGAGTACTACATTTCTTAATCCTTGTAAGTGCATATGAAAAATTTTCATATTGAAATTCCGTTTTCCTTTATATTATTGATCCGCAACTCAATCTTCAAAAATTTTCTGTACATTCTCATTTTATCTTATATAGAAAAACAGAAAATTCTCCTATAATCAATTCAAAAACACCATGAAGAAATATTAAAAAGTATTTTGCTATTATATCATTTGGTATCCAAATTTGAAAAACAATCCGGGATATTACCCTTTAAAATATGTTGAACTCAAATATAATTGCTTGCACTTTCGACTTTGTACCATTTCAAGCTAATTAATAATTTGGGTACAAGTGTTTGAGACGCTCCTATTAGCAAGTGGGGTTAGAAAGAAGCAACTATGAAGTTCAAGATGACTATAATGGTGGGGTATAAATATGATTTACCTTTTTTTTTTTTTTTGAAAGAACAAAAGGCAGAATATAATTTACTTTTGGAATTTTGTTTTGTCATTATTATATCATAGACTTGAAAGGCATGGACAAGTATAATACACTTGGATTAGGCATTTTCAGGGGTAAGCTAATGATTTTTTCTTTTTCCTCATTTTGGCTCGAAATTAGCATATTCATAAAGCAAATTTGTACCTCAAGGACTCGAGATTCCATTATGCTCAAAATTCAAATAAAAATGGCTGTCCCAATATCAATAAAGCATATATCCTTAATGCACTTTTCCTTTATTTCCTTATAAAAAAAAAAAATCCAAGTAGAGCTTTTAAATAAGGGATTAAAAAAGGAAAAAAAAAAAAAAAAGAAGAAAAGTAAAACTTTGGGACAAGATTTTGAAATTCACTATGCAAATTAGTGAGAATTGCATAGAAGTGTAAAAAATTCTCCATTTTCCACTCTTAAACATAGAAAACAAAATCTTTAGCCCTCCTTGACCACCATCGACTTTCCAACTATTATAAACCTAAAACTTTGTCCTTAATTAATAACTTTTATCAAATGCAGGACTTTCCAAGTCTACAAGCCGACCTTTCGAACCGAAAGCTGCACTAGATCTACTCAACCACACATTCTATTAATGAATTTATTCAACAACACAGTGACATAGTCATGTCATGGTCCCAATTGGTGGGCAACTATACATTTGAATAATTATTCTAAATCTTAAACCAACTAAGATGGTATTTAATACCATATGGTGTCAGTCACGCTCACCAGGCATTTTTCAATTTTCTTATTCCCAATCCCTCGCATGGTACCACATTAATAGCCTAGAAATTCATGCCCACATTCACTCTGTTTATTTAATTAAATTTATATCAGCATAACAAAAATCAGAAAATACAGAGGGCCTAGCCATCCGATTTTTCCCATTTCTTTAATTAATTAGTTCTTTGCTTTTATAAAAGCCTTGTCTAATCACACAATATCTGGTGTCACATGGAAACAATCTGTCACAGCACATTTTGGTTATCTCTAGCCTTAATGTACTGTCAATCTCTGACTAGAGCTAGTCTATTTCCACCTAGAAACATGGCAATATTACAGTTTCTAAAACTGAAATCAAAGTAACATTCAAATTTCATTAATAGAATAAGCAAAAGAAACCAAAAAATGTTCTCTCATTTTTAGGATGAGGCTCAAGCCTGCACCAGGGTGAAATTTCAGATGAACGTTCACATTGAAGAACACAGCATATTCATTGCATTCAAATTTCAAAGGCAAAATTGGAAAATACTATTACGACATGCTTTATTAAGAAACAAAGAGATCAGAACAGCAGAACTTCAAAGCAACTAAAAAAGAACCAGTCTTTTTCTGCTTATTCAACAGGATCAGCAAATTTTCTACTATTGCTGCCAGAAAGAGAAATGCCCAAGAGATACACACATCATTCGTTAGCCTGTTTCCGAGCTTCTTCTCGCGTCGTTGCTCTAACAAATATTTCATAGCAACAGGCTGAAACAGAAGTCATAAAAGCACATGAGAGCTTGGAAGTTGCAACGGCGCTTTGACCAGGAAAACTTAACTGCAAGGTGCTTAGAAAATCTAAAACAGTTTTTTCAATTGGAATTCTCAATATCCTCGCCTTACGCTAAATACTTTCGAAATAACAAAGAACATGCCTAAAAGGTCACAATTCATGTGAGTTTTAGATTCTCGACTCATCATATTGCAATAAAACGTCTTCTGTCAAGTAAAGTTAACAGCCTCTTTTTGTGAAATTTATACTTGTTTCAAACATAAAGTTTCAACAAATGCATAATAAGTGTGATAAAGATGGTACTTAATAACAAAACTTGGAACGCCATGATTGCCCGAATTACAAGTGCACTTAATCCTTTACACATCATGTCCTTCATTAGTCTTCTAATATTGTTAAGGTTATCATACAAAATCAAGGGTAAAATCCTTTGCATTTCATGGTACTCCAAAATTAAGTAAAATATGTTTACTTTTAGCTTTATTGAATAATACAGGTTTCAAATTATCCAATTTATTAAATTTTGGGCCACTACCATCAGGATGACCTTAGGTCCTTGAGAATCCTATTATATTTCCTGTTCCTTTTCTCCAGATTGTGAACATGCTGGGCTAGGTGTGCCATTTATGCAGTCCTATGAAGTGGGTCTTTGGCTATTGGAGTACATCAACTGTAATTCTCAACATAAAATAACTTGTTTGTGTTTAAACGTTAAAAATATAAATTGAAAACTAAGATAGATATCTTATCTCGAACTTCTATTTCCCCGATTTTTTCTTCTTTCAGCTATTGTCCTTTCTTTTTACAAAGGCATCAATTTTAAAAGGTAAATACTTTATATAATCAAGTAAAACACAGGTAAATTTGCATAAAGGGCCGGTTTAGAGGTTCCAAGAAAGAGGGAATTCAAAGAAAAAAAAAATCGACATAGCCAGTTTAGGCGTTCCGAAATTTAGCTATACGTGCACATATCTACAAAATTTGCCTTACTTTAATATTAAGCCTAATTCTAACAGCAATACCAAAAATTATTTCCCTGAGCCAGAACAAGATTAAGATCACATGTTCAGGCATGTCATAAGCATGTAATATCCAAAACTAACTTTAAGACAGTGACAATTCTACAAATTCTCTGCTAAAAAATTCAAAAATTAATTATAAAACAATAGTCCTATTCAATTTCCAGCAACAACATCAGCATTACCTGCGACAACGACTACAGTGAGCACATCTCCAACTTTCTTAACTAGCCTCACACTCTTCTTATTCGACTTGAATCGCTTTAGGGCCGGGTCTTCGGCCAAGAGCTGCACATTGTTCCCCTCATTACAACATAATTGCAAAACCACAACTTAGATGACACTTTACTAACACTATTCCATTGTACAACAACAATAAATAAATAAATACATGCCAAAATCCACAAGTAGGGAAACAATAGCTAAAAC
The DNA here is from genome assembly GCA_018132145.1 of Boehmeria nivea var. tenacissima. Taxonomy (NCBI): domain Eukaryota; kingdom Viridiplantae; phylum Streptophyta; class Magnoliopsida; order Rosales; family Urticaceae; genus Boehmeria; species Boehmeria nivea. The sequence continues at coordinate 11,407,406 of CM030882.1, forward strand.
TTGGAGAGCACAATCTATGACAATGTGAGAATTCTGCTATGCAATTGATGAATGTTCCAATTCAAAACCCTAGCTTTAACCACTTTTGGATAATAAATTCTTTAAAATTCACCAATAAAACTGAAATCAGCTCGGAAACCTTTTGGTTATTGCCATAGATTAAAAAAAATTTCAAGAATCCGAAACTGAAAAAAAAAAAAAATCGAATGCAAAAAGAAGAACCGAAAACAAACATTTACGATTAAAGGAAATTAAAAAAAAAAAACAAGAGAGCAAACTTGATGTGAAAATTTCCGAAACCTAGAACAGATCGAATCGAATCAAATCAGTGAATAATAAACAACAATCGAGAGAGAGTCTCACAGCTTGCTCTCGTTGCCCTGGCTCGATGTGGAATTGGCGACGCGAGAGAGAAAACGCATCGTTTTGCGTGCCCTAATCGTGGACAAGGACGAAAAATGTTACAGTCAGAGAGAGAGAGAGAGAGCGAAGAAGAAGAGTAGAGAGAAGTACCTGAAAGTGAGAGCTCAAGCGAGAACCGATCGTGGTTCTGTTGAGGAAGAAGGCCATGGATGGTTGTAAGTGAAGCTCAGATGAGAGAGAAAGAGATCGAGGTGGTGAAGAAGAAGAAGTGTCTAAAGTCTCAACCTTCGGCCACCATTTCTTTGGGAGAGTTTCAGTGTCGTTTAGTTAAGAGTCTACATGTCGTTCCATCTTTGTGTCGTTGTTGGGATAAAATACCATTGTCGTTCACCAAATGTCTTCTAATATTTGCTAAAGTAAACGACATGTAGTTTTGCAGCCCACTCCGCCCGATTGAATCCCTAATCCAATTCTTTTTTCTTTTTATTTATTTATTTATTTTTTATTCTAGATTTTTTTTTTTTTTTTGGGGATATCACTCGACTCCATGGTGTCATCTCCTCCAAGCACTTGGATAATTATAATGTCTAAACTATGTAATTAGGAACATTAATTTCTCATAGAGAATTGACGGAGACATACACATACACACACAATATTCGTTAGCCTGTCTCTGAGCTTCTTCTAGTTTGAGTGCTTAAAACAATTGTGATAGAGATGGTACTTCCTTAATAACAAAACTTGGAAACCGATAATTGCCAAATAACAAGTCTACTTCATCCTTTGCACATCATATCCTTGACAACTCTTCTAATATTGTTAAAGAGCTATCATACAAATCACTCGTGAAACATATAAGAATATGTTAACGCCTCGTTTTGACAACCCACAACCTTCTTTCTTTCTTTCATGGTGCATCGTAAATTTTGTATGAAATCATTTATTCAATAAATCCATCATCAAGTCCATTAATTCTCAAAATATTAAACACTTAAAAACCAAGACCCTGTGGCTCATAAACTCATTAACCAAATGGTTATGGTTCTCCCCCCGCCCAAGGTGGCTCATTGTAATTTATGACTTAAAATTTGAATTGTTTTATTTTATTTTTTTAAATTTCCCTTTAAATTTTTTAATTTTTACCTTAATACTCTACAAAGTTCCTCTAAATAATTTCTGGCCCCGTCCCTGGCCGTACCCAAACTGTGGGCTCTCCGTATTCAGGGAAAGAGCACCAGCGCAAATTATGCGCTTTCCACCACTCCTCCGTCTTCTGGTCAAAGATGTTCGCCGCCTTTTCTAGCTCCTCCTCTTTCGCAGCCACGAGTTCCTCCGTACGCGCAACGTCCTCCAGCAGTTGTTGTCGCTTTTCGCCCGAGGCGCCGGCCAACTCCTCCTTCCTGGAGACAAGCGCTCCCCTGATCCGCGCGAGGTCATCCACGATCGCTCTCCATGATCTCACGGCCTCGGCTTTGGCCTCGGTAGCCTCGGACAGTGCGGTGGGCTTCTGAGACTCTGCCACAAATTTCTCCAGGAGAGGTAACTTGATCCCCAAGCGACAGAGGCTGTCCCATGACGTGTTGACCAAGGCGCGCATCGTGGGCGTCACGTGGCTCGCGAACGTCTTTGTTAGCGTGCCGAGGATTACGCCTACTAGGTTGATGACGTAGTTGTGCTCGAGCGGCATCAGAAACTCGATTTGTAGCTGCAAAGTTGGGTCTATTTCCATGTAGGGCTCGGCAAACTCCAAAGCCTTGCAGCAAGGATTGGCTGTCCAGCCCATCCGCTCTTCCCAGGCTACGAACTCTGTCATTGAAAAGTCATCAGGGATGAGACTTGGATAGCAAGTTTGTGCCGTCGAAGGCGACGCATTCTGAGGCTTCGCAAAATTACACAGAGATGAATTATATCAGTATTGATTTAGATCAATTACTTATTGACTGTTGTGAATAAAAGAAACATACCTTTCTTTTCTTCATCTCAACATCGCTGGTACTAGTTGCTTCTTCTTTTCTTTTGTTCATCTTGTTGCGGCTTAGAGAATTCGAGCTTTTCTTTTGTTTTTTTGTTTTTTGTTTTTTGGTTCTTTCGTTTTGTCTCCTTGGTTATACGTATGTGTTCTTCTAATATTTATAGCTATTTCATTGAGTCGGTCGGTCTTGAATAAGGAAACCAATCCCTCTTCCCTTACAGAATAGGGTAACCTCTCAGAACAGAACCAAAAAAAGACACCTAGATTTCTTCTACCTTCCTTTTATTGACATACTAGTTTTAGCCGCGTGGTGCTCTTCGCGTATGTGTATTCTTTTATGTAATCTCTCTTAAATAAAGATGAAAAGCTATTGCAATTTATTTTATTTTATGATTGATTTAACTTTTAATGGCCTAATCAATCCGACTTTCCCCTTTCAGTGGCAACTCAATATTTCCTATTTATCATGAAAATGGATATCATAAAATACAACGAAAATGAGAAGAGAAAGTACCATAATTATCACATCTAAACCCTAAATGTTCGTTAGTTTTAATATCACGACATGGTGTCATCTCCTCCAAGCAGTAAAAACATGTTTAGTTTACTTGGATAATTATAATGTCTAAACTAAGTAATTAGGAACATTAATTTTTCATAGAGAATTGACAAACACACACACACAATATTCGTTGAGTACAGATAGTCTATTCTCTTCCCTATTCCTTTCTCTATTCCTCCAAATGATACCATAACAACTCATCAAAATATTTTAAAAAATATATAAAAATATTAATCACATATGTAAAATTGAAAGCAATTTATTATAGGGATGGAAAAAAGAGATAGAGAATCTAAATTCATATTCGTTAGCCTGTCTCTTAGCTTTTTCTAATTTGAGTGCTTAAACAATTGCGATGGATATGGTACTTTCTTATAATAACAGAACCTGGAAACCCATAATTGCCAAATAACAAGTCTACTTCATCCTTTGCACGTCATATCCTTGATAAGTCTTCTAATATTGTTAAAGGCTACCATACAAATCACTGGTGAAATGTTTTGCATTTCATGTTACTCCAAAATTAAGTCAATAGATTTTACTTTTAGCTTTATTGGAAAATAAAGGTTTCAAATTATTCAATTTACAAATATTGGGGTCACTGCCATTAGGATGACCTTAGGTCCTTTACAATCCTATTAGATATTTACATACTCCCTTTCTTCAGATTGTGAACATAAGAAGTAGTCGATCGGTCTCTGGCTATTGGAGTACATCAACTGTAATTCTCAATATAAAACAAACTTGTCTGTGTTTTTACAGTAAAAAACATAAATTTTAAAACTATGATAGTTATCTTCTCTCGGAAACATCTATTTAGCAAAAGAAGCATTAAATTTTTATCCATAACTAACACTGCTCACTGTTCATACCTACCAAAAGGAAATAAAAAGGAAAAATTTTATTTTTAACCCCTGTACTTAAGGTATTGTTTCACTGTGGTCCCTGTACTGTAAAACATCTCATTTTCGACCTTAAACTTGGAAATTGTGTCACTTTGCCCCCTCCGTCCACTTTTCTGTGAAAAACAAGGTGTTAAGTGCATCTTAGTGTGTGACATTAAATTATTACCCTTAAATAAAAAATTATATTAAAAATTGATTTCTTTCATTTTTTTTAAAGTTTTGTTTAGGGGTACTAAAAATCAGATGCTATTAATTATTTCTTTTATTTTGTAAAACAATAATTAAATAATAAATGGGTTCTAATTGATTATTATGCATAATCATATGCTGATTTTTACTGCTGTAGTTGTGGACGATGTGTATTTAGTGCCTAATTGTTAACTTTTAATGTTTTGATTCTTTCAAACAAGAGTTTTAAGTTTGTTCTCAGTTTAAAAAAAAAAAGAGTTTTAGGTTTGTAGCTAAATAAAACTAAATAAACAAAAAAAAATGAAAGAAATCGATTTTTAATATAATTTTTTTTATTTACGGGTAATAATATAATTTCACACAATAAGATGCACTTAACCCCTTGTTTTTTTACAGAAAAGTGGATGGAGGGGGCAAAGTGACACAATTTCAAAGTTTAAGGTCGAAAATGAGACGTTTTAAAGTACAGGTACCACAGTAAAACACACCTTAAGTACAGGGGGTAAAAATAAAATTTTTCTAAATAAAAATAATAATAATATTGCTCGTACATTGTATTTTTGGTAAGTAGCAAAATGAGATAATCAAATATGTCAGCATAGTAACATCATTGGCCAATGCCCAATAGAGTCAAACACTAGGAACAGCATTTTTCCTACAATTAACCCCACATATCTCCATGTGATATAATCCAACTCTAGCCCTATATAATCAATCACACACAATATCATTTCCCCTCCTACATTTCTTAAAAAGAAAAAAAGAAGAAAAAAAAACTAAGCTCCAAACTAGGAAGAAATGAGCAGCCAAATTAGAGAAAGCCAAGGCCATGTGGTAGTGGTAACATACCCTGCACAAGGCCACATCAACCCACTCCTCCAATTCGCCAAGCGCTTAGCCTCCAAAGGCCTAACAACCACTCTTGCCACCACACACTACACTCTCAACTCCATCACCTTAACCACCACAAACACCACCAAAATCCCCCTCCGAATCGCGCCGATATCGGACGGCTACGACGCATTCGGATTCAACCAAGCCCCGAGCCTCGCCGCCTACTTGGCCTCGCTCAAGGCCGCGGGGTCGAGGACATTGAGGGACCTCATACTTAGTCTCAACAACAACAACTCAACATGTCAAGTCAATTGTGTGGTGTATGACTCGCTCCTGCCTTGGGCTCTAGACGTGGCCAAAGAGCTCGGCGTCTTCGCCGCCGCCTTTTTGACCAACTCGGCGAGCGTGTGCTCGTTGTATTGGCACGTTGATCGCGGCGGTTTGAGCCTCCCTGTGGAGAGAGGAAGAGAGGGTGTTGTGGTTGTCCCTGGAGTTCCTCCACTTGGGGCAAGTGAGACACCAAGTTTTGTTGACCAGAGTGTGAGTGAGTCTCCTTATTTGGCTTTGATCATGGAAAAGTTTGGCAAATTGGATGAGAATGATTGGGTGTTTTGCAACACTTTCCATGACTTGGAAAGTGAGGTATGTCCTCTTCTTTATCTTTCTCCTCTAGGTACTTTGAAAGTAACATAGATTACCGATGAAATAATCATTATTTTAATAAAATAGTCATCGTTTTCGTTAGTTAATGAAATAGTCATTTTCCTATATTAATATTCTGATTTTATCTTTACTTAATTCTTTATGAGCTAATGTCTAATCTCTTAATTTTTGAAAATATTGGCCATTTTTTTTAAAAGATAAACTAAAAATTGGCTAAATACCACATAGGTCCAAAAAAAAAATATTGTGTTTAAATTTTTTGAAATTATTCAGTAAATAGATATTTTTTAGATGATGTTTTAAGAAAATAGCTAATGTTTTCATTAATTAAAATCAATCATTTTCTCAACTACATGATTGTGTGACATTACTTTTATGCTCTTAATTTTTAAGTGGCTAATGACTAGTTTATTAATTTTTGAAAACATCGACTATTTCCTTAAAACATTGATTAAAAAATGATATGATATACGATTAATTATGGCTTTTGACCGAGTAAAAATTGATGGGTAAAATTTTGCAGGTTCACGTTATATGGGTCAGTTTAGTATCTATTTCCAACTTTGAATACTAAAAAAGTTTACCACAAAAGTAGAAAATTTTAGAAGTAATCCATGCTTAACTTTTCATATTCTTCTATTTTAATTGTGACAATTCAACTATCAATAGTTAATAGTTACGAAAAGAATTACAAAATACTAATTCTAACTTGTAAATTTTATGACTAAAGCCATTTACAATAAATTATAAAATCAGCTATGCTTCTAATTTCATTGCAACAATACTTTAGCTAGTGAAAGTCATGGTGGGACTCTGGCCTGTGCAAATGGTTGGTCCCATGGTCCCATCAGCCTATCTAGACCAACAGATTGAAGGAGACACAAGTTATGGAGCCAATCTATGGCAGCCAATCAGCAGTGACAAGTGCTTGGCATGGTTGAACACAAAGCCACCAAACTCAGTGGTCTATGTGTCCTTTGGAAGCATGGCTGACACTCCACCCCAACAGGTCGAAGAGCTTGCCCGGGGCTTGATATCAACAGGGAAGAGCTTCCTCTGGGTGGCAAAAGAGCCCGACGAGAAGCGAAAACTCCTCCCGAGAGAGCTTGTGGCTTCAGCGGGGGAGAAGGCGATGGTGGTGACATGGTGCGACCAGCTGGAGGTTCTGTCCCACGAAGCCGTCGGGTGCTTCGTGACGCACTGCGGGTGGAACTCGACGCTCGAGGGGCTGAGCCTCGGGGTCCCGATGGTTGCGATGCCGCGGTGGAGCGACCAGCCGATGAATGCCAAGTTTGTGGAGGAGGTGTGGGGGGCGGGGGCGAGGGCGAGGGCGGGGAGGGACGGGGTGGTGGGGAGGGAAGAGGTGGAGAGGGCTGTGAGGGAAGTGATGGAGGGAGAGAGGAGTGGGGAGATGAGAAGGAATGCTTTGAAATGGAGAGAGGCTGCTAATAAGGCTGTTGGTTTTGGTGGAAGCTCGGATAGGAATGTTGATGCCTTTGTGGAAGTGCTAAAAGGGAAGTGCAAGAAGAAGAAGAACAAGGAATGTTGAAGCTTAGTGTAATATTACATTAATTGACAAAAGAATAATGAAATGATCACATGTTTATGAATTTTGCACCAATGTATGTAAATGATAAAAACTTGGAAAGAAACGTCAAAGCAATAACATATAGTCACTAGTGTCGCACTTATTTATGAGTATATCGGTCAATGAATTTAGTTAGTGAATGTGTATTCATTTTGTTGGGAAAAATTGCTTAATTCATACATCCACAGGCACAAATAACACACGCAGCGGAAACACGTAGAACAAAAAGAATAGAGACACGCAATTTAAAGTGGTTTGGCAAATTGCCTACGTCCACTGTAGATAGACCTCAATTTCACTAATTAATTTTGGCAGAAATTACACACTCACACTCTAAAATCTCTCACCAACCCAAACCCCAATTATACCCAATTGTCTATCCCTCTCACACAATCACACAAATACTTCTTCTCACACACACACCTTGGCAATTAACAATTAATTGCACCACACTCGCAGCCTCACACACCACCGCACAAAGCCACTCCCTTTTTTTCTTTTTCTTCACTCTGCTCACAAAAATTGCCGCACACACACACTGCTCACAAAACAAAAGGCACGGTTACACTTTGTTTCTTTTTCACGACTGCACCCTTTTTCTCAAACACGTTGGCTGCGACTCTCACAATACACGGCTGCACCTTTCTTTTTCGTTATCACACACACAAGCACGCTATTTTTCGGCAGCCACTCTAAACCAACACAACCAACATTATATATATATGAGGGAGAATTTCAAAATAAAGCCATTCTTGATGCCACTTAATAATCTATACTCAATGTGGTGTGCTCTTTTCATTTCTACTCTATGTTTGTAGTGTAAATTTTAGGTATAAATTAAAAGTGCAACACACATGGGGTATATATTATCATTGTGTCAAGAATGGGGTATTCCTCAAAATCCTCCTAATTGCCCAAAAGTTAATTTGAGTCGATATAACAACACATTTACAATTTCATATTTTCAGTATATGCAAAATACTTTGTTGACTACGAGCTCACATCTTACAAGAATTGCTGTCATTACATACTTGATCCTGCAATGTACATAATGGATCCAAGTATTAGCTCTTAAATCTAGAACAAAAAAATAAAAAAATAAAAAAGCTTTTATATTACAGAAACTGTATCATGTTCTTCGGACAGGCCGTCGATGATTGACGAGCAAGAAAATGAAATGCGATTTCGATTTTCATACCTTGCTCTTTCGCCGCGCTTCCATGATCTCTTCCAGAGGCGGTCGGCCTAAAAGCCAAAGCAGAGCCATTTGCATCACATGATTGCAAACTTAGAAACTCAAATGACATCTTATGAGAACAGATTAGCATTTTTGTTGACAATATTATATGGAGGGGAAATTGTTGTCCATAGAATGTGATTTACCGGTGACTGGGAGGCGATATTTCGCCCAGACAGCATACACGGCATCGGCTAGTTTCCCTATCTGCGAACAATATTTGCATTTTCTAAGTTAACCCGAAAACAAAAGATAACCGAATAAACGAGGTTTTCTACTACTATCGAGAACCAAAGTACACTTACGGGTTCATATTTGGTTATGGCATAAACCCATCCAAGTCCAACTTGTTCATATAGCTTTCTAAAAGCCTGCAAAAGTTTTGTTTAGCACAAATTAGCCCTTTCTCTTTCAAATACACAAGCAAAGAACCCAAAAAAAAAAAAATCATGATTAGAAGTTTAAAACATTCATAGTTTTTGGCTAATGGCTATTATCAATTGTCTTAGAATTTCAACTAAGCTCTCTAGTTTTAGTGAATAAGAAAATTCAAAGTGATTGAAGAGGCTTACTTCAACATCAGTGACCACAGTTCCATCAGAGAGAATTGCATGAATTCTTCCCATAGCCTAAACAAACAAACAAGCCAAACTTTTAATAGCAAAATTAGAAAAAGGATTTTTTATACTTTATCTTCTCTTTACACTAAATGACCTTGTCCTGTGACAATGCAAAATGTGAAAGCTTTACAAAGCTTTATAAATATGAATAACAATCCATAATATATTTAACTAATATTAACCCACAGTTTCAAAGTCAAGCCCTTGATTCTCTTCCGGAGAGTAATCTTCTGAGCTAATATCAACAAACTTGATAGTGCCATAACTTTTGTTCCTCTCTCTAAGCATGTTCACCTGGCATAAATTATAACTAAATCATCCTTAAGTTGGGGAAAGAAGCCAAAAATCAAATAAAAATAAAGTAAAATAAAATATTTATGTTTGTCATTGTTATACAATCAATCATACATCAGAAAAGTCATATAATTTGGTATATTGGATTAGCCTTCAAATTAGATTAAACTACTTTAATCTGTTGTTTGATATGTAAGAAAGATCCAGTCAACTAAATTTTTTCTTTTTAACTATGATATATGTAATCTCTATAGAATGTTTTGAATAATGTATAGTCTTCATTTCTATATTGATATATGAATAGATAATGCATAATGAATATGTATCAAAAATCTGATTCTTCGATAACAGAATATTACAATAAACTAAAATACAAAAGTCAAATCTTTTCCTGATTACCTAATATTCTCTTATATTTCGTAATTATAGTATAAAACACAATATTTCGTAATTATATGCAGTATTCTCTAATAATCTCATCTTCAGCCATAAGATAACTTATCTCATCCTTAACATGTGTAATCTTTTTAATGATAAAATACCAACCAAAAAAAAAAATCTTTTTTTTTTTTCTCTTCTCATATCAACTTCTTTTTACTCCAGCATCTAAATCCTATGATACCTCTAAACATTTGATATCTAACCACAGTAGAGTACTTAATCCAATTCCAGATTTTCTAATCATATCCAATCCAGTGCAACACAATAATCTTACCATATCATAAATCATATATATCCAACAATAAATACACTAATAACACTAAACAAAAATGTAGAGAAACTATATAATTGTGTACCTCGCGCATGCAAAGTGGGCAATCTCCATCATAGAGCATCTTGATCTTCCAATTTTCTGGTGATAATGATTTCTCATCTTCTTTCTTTGTAATCACAACTGTTTCACTACTCACTGCCCGAATTCCAAATTTCACTCCTGCCCAAAAAAAATATATAGCCAAATTTACCAAAATGAAAAAAAAAAAACCAAAAAAAGAGAGAAGATTAGACTAATTACGAGGTAATTGGTGTGCTAATGGAAGATGGGAATCGGATGAGATAGAGTTGTTGTTAATATAAGGAAATCGAAGAAGAGAATGGTGTTTTTGTGTTCTTCTGCAACAAGCAGATACAGAACCTAGTCCTCTCAATGCCATGTTTTTGCGTTTCCTAATTTTTGTCGTTGAAGACGAAAAACTTGAGTTAAAATAACTGTTGAATAATTTTAATATTGTACACGTGGCAAGTTGAGGGTCGAAGAAACTGATGGCTCTTGTTTGGCCGTCATTGGAATCTTTATATGCTTGTGTGTTGTACTTTTCTTTTTTTTTTTTTTTTTTTTAAAGAATTTGTGTGTTGTACTTGTATGTGTAAAAACGCTGGTTTGTGTTTTGAAAAACGACAGTGAGCTTGCAGTACAAAGTAGATGTCGCTCTATGAGACACGACATTGAACTCCAACATTAAATGAGATGTCGTTTTTAGTTTTAGATCCTGGCGAATCATGTCTGTAAATTATTAAGAAGAGCAGGTAAACATCTTTACAACAAATACTACATTCAGTGGCAACGATAATTTTGCCACTGAATAATAGTTTTTTGCGGCAATTTTTTCCAAATTGCCAATAATTTTTTTTTATTTATTTATAGAAAATATTTTAATTATAAGGCGTTTTTGTGGTAAAAAATTGATCATCAGTGACTAAATTGAGTGTTTGCCACTAATTCTATATGCTTTGTGCTCATAATGTTGCCACTAAAGACAAGTAGTATACTTAAATCATTTTATTTAGCTTGAAACAGAAATCCTTTTTAAAAAAAGAATGAAAGAAAAAAACCTTTCATATCTAGAATCACATTCAATTCTCTTATGATCTCATAGGGTCAAACAATCGCGCTTTGAAATTTGTGAAGTTTGATTTGGATAAATTTGATGGAACTATCAATTTTGACTTGTGGCAACTTTAAGTCAAAGATGTGTTGATACAATCTAGGTTAAACAAGAGCTTTTGAAGGGAAACTATAGTATGTTAGTTTCAAAAGTGCCAAGAATTCCAGCAAAGATTGACAAGTCTACTATGAGTAATGAAGATTCCGAGGATATGGATTTGAGGGCTGCAAGTGCAATATGTTTGTGTTTGACAAGAATGTTCTTGCGAATGTGCATCGGATTTCGAAGGTCAAGGATCTTTAAGAAAAGCTTCAAGTATTGTATAAGGCGAATAATGTCTCAAATTAGTTGTATCTGCAGGAGTAGTTTCACATACAACGGATGGCTGAAGGTACAAAAATCTCAGATCACTTTGAGTGTTTTGAATGGCATTATCTCTGAACTAGGCACTTGGAGTTAAAATTGAAGATGAAGATAAAGCATTAAAGCTCATATTGTCTCTTCCACCTTCCTATAAGCCAATTTTGATGTATGGAAATGAGAGCTTGAATTTTGTAGAAATTACCGGTAAACTCCTATCCAAGGAGAGAAAGCTAAAGAGCGAATGACGCATTTTAACAAAAAATTAAGCGTTGTTAGCTAGCAAGGGGAAAGGGAAGAAGAAGAATTCCACGAAGGATGTTGTTTGCTGGGAATGCGGACAACTGGGTACATGAAAAGTAACCTTAAAGATAGAGTGGGTTCAACAAAGGGCTTTGAGTCAGATACTAGTAGTGTCTCCCTCTTTATAGGAGACAATGATTTCGCTTGAAGTAAGAGGGTCATCCTTTTGCCATAGAAGAGGATGAGTTGCTATTAGTGGATCCACGTTAGCACACAAGCATTGGTTTTGCATGACACAAAGTGTGTAATAAAAATTACGTCGACGGCTGATGGGCTTAGGAAAGTCGATGGAAGTCGCGCCATAGATTCTCAGCACGAGTTTTCAACATGTTGCCAAAGGAAAAAGTTGTTAGAATGTGTTGATTGTAAGTGTGTCTACTCGTATGGTAGAGTAAGAATAGTCTGGTTTGAAAAATAAGGGGGTCATTGTATAGTGTGGTTATAGCTGACATTATGGAGATTTTTTATCTCGTCAAGGTGGGAATTCTTAGGCTTTTGACAAAATTTAAAAAAAAAAAAAAAAAAAGATCGCTTGAGAAGCAAAGAGAGTGAGGGGTTTTAGGCTATATAAGGACTTCGACGCTTTTGTTTCAATTCGCTCGTGTATGCCCAACAACATGTGAAGAATCTCAATCAACGCGAGAGTACAAGAAAATAATTTATACACAACCCTCATGGAAACAAATAAGATTTCAAACTTAACAATTATCAATATAAGTCAAATCCTCTTATCTACACGATCCTCATTATACAAGTAAAATTTCAAAGTGGAAAATCATCCTCATTATACAAGTAAATTCAAAGTGAAAAATCGAAACCTAACTACGGTGCTCTCTAGAATCGTAAGCCGAAAATTTTCTAGAGTATCTATATGCTTACTCGTCGAGAGTTTCAACAATCTTTACAATTCTCTTCCTGTCCTATTTTGTACGGACAATCATTTTACAAAATTGATTGTGGTTTTGGCTTCTTAGAGTTCGACCAGAGTATGAAAAGTACAGACTTCTGTAAAAAATAAAATAAAATTAAAAAAAAATCTACTAGATCACAATATTGGACCGTTAAATAACCAAAGTCCCAAGTCAACTGTCTTACACTGTTGCGAGGTTACCAAGGCCAAAGATGAGGCCATGGAATCATGGCGAGCCATCGTCCCCGGTAAGGGAAACCCTCATCTCCCAAAAGGAGGCATTGACCGACACCTCAGGTGATTGGCTACAAGCAGCGCTGGAGAATGTTGGCGTGTACGGAGGAACTCATGGCTGCGAAAGAGGAGCTCGAAAAGGCGGTGAACATCTTCGTCGAGAAGGCGGAGGAAGCGCATAATTTCTATGGGTGCTCTTTCCCTGAAATAAGGAGAACCATTTGGTTATGAGTTATGACTCATGGGACTTTTTAAGTGTTTAATATTTGAGAATGAGCACTGATCCCTAATGGTGCAAAAGACATTTGATTCATACCTTGAATATCATTCAAACATTGATATAAATATTGTTTCAATATATCAAGACGAAAATAAACCTGATCATCAAAGATAGGCACTGTGTAATTGTGTGTATACACTCGTTAGCTACATTAACTCAATAAAAAAAGAAAGGAGAAAACTACAGATTAAAACTTGGTAGAGGATTACACACATAACTTGGACTTGTATACTAAACATAACTTTTATCAACCGAGATAATTAAACCAATACCTACAAGAAAATGGATTTTATTGAATAAATGATATCATACAAAATTATGATCCGCCATGAACGAAACTTAACATCATATCTGCTTCTTCATGTTTAAGCATCAAACATAACCAGAGACCGGCTTATGTAAAAAAACGACACTACGTACCGATATTTACAGCAACTTAAACATGAAGTGAAAGGTAATTTTTGGAGCTCTGGTCAAAACCAAAGGCACAAAAAATTGAGCTAAACCAGATTGTATTTACACCTTTTTGAACCCTCCAAGCTTGTTTCACTTCTATACCTGCACGCGAAAAACATATAAAATCGGGCAGCACTCCTAAAACTCTATATGCAGCGATGACAAGACGGCTTTTTTGTGCCTTTTTTTTTTCATTTTTATGGGTTTTTTTTTTTTTTTTACTCTCACACCCCATGAACTAAAATCTTTTGGATTTTCCTAACATGGCTTCTTTTCTGATTTATCATTATGAAGAACCACTTGAGCACACTAGCTAGCTTTTTCCATCTTCTCAGGGCCTTGACACCTTTCACGTCTTGAGCTCTGCTAGCTGTGGAACTTGATAGCATAAAAGTATCCATGGCATTTTGTAACTCGGAGGATGATCCCAAAGAAAAATTATGGGACTGAAGATCTGTGTCGTTGAGAAACAGATGACCCTCGTCGCATAAGGCTTGAGGGATGATGGGTTCCGTGTCGCAGATCAGGGAGTTCGGGACTTGGCCTGGGAAACTCAGCGCGTGATCATATCTAAGTTCCATGGTGTCCATGTTGTGCAATGTGTAATCATCCATAACATTGGTTCCGCCGAGGGCGTATATCGACGACATGATATCGGGAGAAGAGGCTGTGGATTGTGATGTAAAATATGGTGCTAAAAACTTGCTTTCAGTAGAAACCTCGGCATTGGGTGAGCTCGAGGAGTAAGGCGCGCTCGTGAAGTGGGCCGCGCCACTGGTAAGAGACGGTTCATCGTCAAAGGATACAACGTCAGCCCAGTGCTCAAACGCAGAGAGTAGCATGTTGTGGGCATCAACCTGAACAAGAGGTTCAATCATGAGCTATGAGACTTGGCAACAACGATACGAAAGAAAATGAAATCAATCCTAGCTATACCTTTTCAGTTTCAGATAGCTTATCTGTGGGAACATATTGGCCCTCTGAAAGCAGTCCCATTACTTGCCCCACAACATTAAAGATAACCCCAGTTTTCGGTTGTGAATTGGGAGAGCAGTACAAGAAGGTTCTCTTTTCAAGTACACATTTCCGAGCATGTTCAATGGTGATTTCCCACATCTTAGCCGACATACCCGGGCCAAGGATCTGTATATCACAAATGAAACATATTCTTAATTGCTTCTGCGTAAAATGAAGAGAACCATCTTCTAGACATGAGAATCCTCAATTGGTTTGAGTGAATATTATCTTAATTTCTAATCTGCTCCAATAATTTCCCAAGTTTGGCCAACAAGTGTATGAATAATTAATGTTACTTTGACATTCTCTGTCAAGATTTGACAAAAGGTTGAAGATTCAGGCACCAAGAGTTAGTAATTACATTTCGGAGTCTCGGAGGATCTATGAAGAGTAAGGTAAGGAAGTCCTTCACGGTATATACATGTTCTTGGCTCAAACGCTTGTGGAAGGCTCCGTCTTTGCCAATCTTTTCCAATCTCCAAACTTCATCAGTTAGAGACGGAGGATGGTGCTTCTTATACACTGATTAGAAACAGAGTAACATGACAAAAACCATTTAGTCAAACTCATAAAATGAATTCTAAGCCTTTTAAATTTTGAAGATCATGTAAATATACAACATCATGGAGACCTAGAGAGCTGGAGAACAAGTCTCTAAAAAAAAAATTTTAATGAAAAGAGATAGGACAAGACAACTTTCAGAAGAGACAGAGCTCTTTCTTACAAGCTTAAGCAGGATGCTTTTATTTTAATTAATCAATACAAATTGCAAATGAAGAGGAATTAAATAAGTAAAAGGATTTGACCACAAAATAAAATAATCAGCAACATAGCAAAGTCTAAGATTTAGTTTAAAACATCATGGCAAGTTGACGGGGAATGTTAAAGATAAGAAATCAAAAACCACTATAGCAATGATCAATCATGAAAAAGCTCTAAAACAATACTGAAATTGGAGGCAAAACAAGATCTCATGATAAGATGCACTTACATTCTCCACGATGATCCCTGACAATAAAGGATTCCGTCTTTGCTTCCTGTATTTGGATCCCGTCGAAGTTATCCAGAACTCTTGCCCCGAGCCTGAACCTACGGCTCCTTGTCCAGCTCGAATTATCTGTAAACGAAATTTCGCCAACCAAACCTACACCGTCCTTAAGATACAGAACGGCATCTCCTGTAAGTAGCGGTTTTTTCCCTTCCCTCTCTCGTACAATGTTATTCTTGAACTCTTCAGTTGTCCAATTGTCTGCCTCATCACCATCAAAGTCACCCTCAAGAACAACGACTTCCACCTTGGCTAAGGATTCGGGCCCGGATTTAACAATTTGCCCGGTAACACAATCAACTAAAGCTACTTGTATATTGGGAAGTTCTTCTCCTTCAATTCGAGCTCCGGTAAATACGGGAAGGGAGGGATTACTAATGAACCGTAGCTTTAAGCTCCTTGTATCGGAAGAGTGTGTCTCTTTCATGCAATTCCTGAAACATAACAAAGACACTCTAATAACTTTTGAAAAAAAAATACAAACGCACTCTAATCATCACGTGTAATAAGTGGGTCAACTTGTAAACTCCCCTCAAGCATCTATGGACTATCAGTTCTTACTGTTTCATAGTGTTCAAATGCTTTTTCAGAGCCGACTCGACTTCTTCTTTAACCTGAAAGAAAAAAAAAAATGTAGCAACCCATTAACGGAAATCACTGGACCTTCAAACATTTACTTATTTGAAAGAGAGAAGAAGAAACGCCATGTACATAATTCATATGTGCATTCATTTTTATGCCTAGATAGCAAGATTAAACAGACTACTAAGATGGCAACAAAAAGCTTAATTATATACAACAATTTCATTTGCCATCATCACTAAAAGTATTCCAAAAAAGAGCATAATTAAAAGCGTAAACTGACAATCAAAAAAGATTGGCAGCAAACCAAACTATTGCAGAATAAATCGGAAAAATCACCTTCAACACATTTTTTTTGTTTATATCTACTCAACCATGAATGCGTTATTTTCTCCTTATAATTACAAGATGATATAGACTCTTGCTCAGTTAAAAGACTCAAAAGCAAGCTTTAAGTGATTAATGAGATAATTCTTCTTGAAAATCTGTGTCTAAACTAGTCTTTTCTTGTTCCTATTAGCTATTGCGTATAGAAGATGAAAATAGACAAACGCTATATTAGCGGAAATGCGACACGTTAAGCTCAGTCCGAGGAAGTGGCGACCAGAGGCATGTTAAACGGTAAGCCTATTTCAACCTTTCATGGTTAAAATTAAAAGGTAGGGATACCTATTGTCAAGTCATTGTTCGTGAGACTGCATTTCCGATGCTTAAAAGAGTTTTTAGATTTCCTTTTCCACGTTTAATAAAGTTTTAAGCAACCACCAACTTCAGTGGAGTTCCCAGCTAGCTAGCATACATATGGCACAAACTCATAGAGGGTTCAGCTTTATACTTAAGATTATATCAAGATTAAAACTGACGATCATTACGAGAATGTATAGAGGCAATAAAACTTACTACTCGACGAATCAGAGGCTCCAAGAGGCGTTGGAGATGATCCATTGTCACTGCATCCATAACAACTCTGAAAAGTTGACAGGAAAAACTTATTAGAAACAAACATAAAGTAGAAATATAGTCAGTACGGTCTCATTCAAACCTTCAGACTCCTACGAGTCTCGTGAAGAGTTCTTTTAAGTGATAATCCAGTTGCATAAGCCTCAAAATACTAATAAGCATTTCCTTCAACCATTGAAAACTCAAGTACTTCCGTTCCGGCTAGACTAATTTTCAGTCATGCACATTTCATTCACACTCTCCTAGTATATAAAAGTCCTGTGTTCTAATCTAAGAGAAACACCAATTCCAACATCTACTACCATTATGCCAAGCCAAATGAATTTCAACTTTTCTTTTCCTCTTTCTCTTGATAAATAAATGAATTCACACAAAGCAAAACAAGTTCAATATAAACCATAAAATATTGTAGCCACACATTGAACTTCTCACCATCATTTCCCTAATGCTACTTCTAAAAGAACCACTTTAATTATCCATGGAAATGCTCATACATATACCAATCACATCATAGAATCAAAGCAAACCCACATGAGCATTGATGTCCCAACTCAGCCTCTCAAGTCTAAGCCTATGAAATTCAATCAAATCCCACAACAACAAAAAACCACATTTCACTAAACAACCAAAACCCAATTCAACTAAACAGAATAATAAACACAAATCAACACCATATCCTTAGTCCAAACTCTAAAATCAATAATATCGTTAAAATATCCAAAGAACCAAATTCAAATCTCAACAGAAATAAACAAAGCAAACCTCACTTTTTGAAAGTTGGGATCTTTCTACGCTTGTCGTCAGGGCTAGTAGACGCTTCAGAAGAAGGGGCTCGAACATCTTCTGGGTGTCTCTTCTGAGACATTTTCTAAAGTCTAAAGGCAGAGAAAAAAGATATAGCGAGAGCGGGAGAGAGAGAGAGAGAGAGAGAGGAAAAAGAAAAAGACCCACAAAACAAAAGGGAAAAAAAAAGCACTTAATTTTTTAGGGACGATTATTTCACTAATGACCATGTAATGTTCAAAAAGAAGAAGCTAAAACGACCAACAACATTCGGTGGGCTCATCAGACGATAAGATACACAAAGTTTTCCTCTCAAATCATGCTAACGATAATAATAATAATACATGTATTGTGTGTGTGTATATATATATGTGTGTGTGTGTGTGTGGAGAGAGAGAGAGAGAGAGAGAGAGAGAGAGAGAGAAAGGAGCTAAAAAGCAATAAATGAGAAAGAGACAAAACAAAGAATGAATAAGGCAGCCATATAGCTACAGCTATCCATTATCGGAATTTGGCTTTGTCTGGGATGTTTCTTGGCTCTGAAACTTCCCCACCATCTCTCTCTTTTTTTTTGGCCTTTTGTTTGGTTTAAAGCTTCGAATCCAAAAAAATACAAAAGAATTGCCCAGAACCCAACAAACGATATTGGTGAAAACTGAAAACTGAAGAAGAAGGAGAAGAAGATGAAGAAGAACAGGGTTGAGGATTTTGTGATGAGTAGAGAGAGAGAGAGAGAGAGAGAGAGAGAGATGATGAGAGATTGAGAGAGATTGTGTGGCTTGTTGGGTCCCACTAATGCGCGTTGTGGAATAGTAAAACCCGTGGGTCCCACCCCCTTGAGCTTCATCTTTCCGTGTAATTCGATTTTATTTTTAATTGTTTCTGAATTTAATTCAGTCTAAAGTCTAACTTGGCCGGTCTTAGTCTATCATCACCAGCTTGTTAATTTAATATTTCAAAGAGATTTTTAAGGATTTAATCAAATTTTTGTCAAATATTTTAAAAATTAGTTCTAGTTTCGTTAAATTAAAAATTTAGTCATAATATATGTGTAATATAATATGTTATGCATGTAATATACGTGCAACATATTATGTTACATGTATATTATGGTTAAATTCTTAATTTTAATATTTTAGAACTAGATTTTCAAATTTTATTTTTAAAATGATTAATTTTTTAACTGATCTTATTTTAAAACTGAGATTATCAAATAGTATTTTATATATAATTATTTTAAAAGTCATAAGAGCCTATATACAAATATAAGTATTAAAAAATATATAAAAAAATAAAATATGAATAGTAATATTTTATGTTTATTCATAACTTGAACTCAAGATATATCCTTTTATAATGAGATCTGACGGTAGAATCAAGCGCCTTAATTAGTACTTTAATTTTGGCACATTGAGTCTTATTTGTTAGTCATAGATAGCCTCAGTTGGTAGTCATGTTTATGTGAGTATTGAACTGAATATTTATTTAAGTTGAGTAAATCTATTTTTCTTCGTGATGTTACCTATGTACGTTACAAAATGGACTAGTATATGGAAATAGTAAATTGGTTTTTCTTATAACAGGTAAAAAAAAACAGAAGAAAAAGAAGAGGAGAAGCGGTTGAGAAGGATAAAAATACAAATGAGGCTATAGCTTTTATTTTAAGTGGTGGAAACTTTTAAGCAATGCAATCAAGTTTGTATAGTAAAATAAAATGACAAAATAATAACTATTTAGGTAAAAAGAATTTCCTGTCTTTTGAAAAAAAAAAAACACAAAAGAAAATGAATTTTTTCCACGATCATATAATATGTATATAAATTTAGAAGAACATATTATGTATTTTTAATACTCGCGTCCCATAAATTTCTTATCCTTTCTCATACTTTAGTCTAAGTTTATTTGTTAGAAATTTTAAGGAAATAGTAAATTTTTGAATGTTGGTTTAAAAAATAGCCAATGTTTCAAAATTTTAAGAAAATATTCATTTAAAAAATTTATTATTTTAATAAAAAAATTTCTTATAATAATTTTATGTGTAATTTTATTATGTTAAGAAATTTCTTATTTTTGTAAAATATTTTTTATGACTTTTTTTTTAATTTTTTAAAATTATAGTTATTTTTTTAAAACACACCATCTAAAATGATTATTTATCTAACTGAATTTAGCTTGTGAATTAGCATATTCTTTTAATATTAGATTATATATATATATATTATAAATTTTCCCGATTATTTCATCACTATCATTAGAGCAATGCATTATTATCTCATGTACATGTGTCCATATATTTTTGTTTATAAAATTATATTTTATCATGATATATTATTGTTTCATGTCAAAAAGGGAAAAGTTAGATCTGTCATCGTTTTGTATTTTAAATTCTAATGTATATGGTATAGTTTACAATAATAACGATAGCGAACATATGTTTCCATAAAACACAATACTTATCTTTAGAGCCCTAATAATACAAAAAATAATACTAGACATACCAACTTTTTAATACCAACCTACATGGCAATTGAAGTGTCATATTTTGATTGGCGTTCTTCTAAGTAGATGATAAACACTTACCAATAATAATATGACACATAAGTTTGTATTAAAAATTTAATTAAAAAATTGATATATTTAGCACTACTCTAATACAAAAGTAGGCCGAATGTCAAGGATCACGCGGTAGTTCAACTTAAAATATGGAGATATGTTTGAACACATAAGGTGACAAATGTTCATTTGTTGCACATACAAAATATCATATTACTATTATTTTAAACTAGATTGCTTAACCTCGATTTTTAAAAAATCATTATTAGTAAATGAATCGCCACATATATATACAAGAGTACTGAAATGTCCAAATCACAAGGTAGATATTTTTTTTTTTTTTAGTGAAGTAGTTATGAAGGTGGCATGGCAATTGGCAACGAAACATCGCCACCAAACTTTTGAGGACCAAATACATTACAATAAAGAAATCAACTAGCTATATTGTGGGCTATAAAGTTATGTATAATGTAATGTCATTTTGGAGTGTTAATGTCAAAATTTAGTATTTAAGTATAAAATGTATTTTTCAATGTAATGTTATATTTGTGTCAAATTTAGCAAAATATTATTTTATTGTGTTAAATTTGGCACCAAGTATAACAAATGTTGAGAATTTGATATTTGAACTTGACATTGATTGGTTGTTTTTTCCAACATTTAATAAAAAAGTTATAATGATGCAATTTATTTTATAAAATATTATCTTCTACTCAAAAATAATCATTGATGCTTGAAGCATTCAATGTCAAATATAACATTTTTATCCTTTTTTTTTTACTGAATTTAACTTTAACATTAACATTAACATTAACATTTGCATTAGAGATGGTCTTATACAACAAACGAGATAGCAAAAGAAATAGTCTTAACATATATCATATTTTCATCAATGAAATGTCTTAATTCCGCGGAGAGGAACGAATTCGATTCATCCTCATTAATGCGAAAAAAAAAATCTCCATTATCCAAAAAGAAAAATAAATCAAAAAATACTCATCAAGTTTTTTCAAATTTGCAAAATGAAGCTCCAAGCACAAAGAAAGTGGTCAGCTAAATACTGTAGATGAATAGAGATGATATACGATAGTGCATGATCGATTATGATAAATAATAAATTTTTCTTCTTTGATATTCAAGGAATATACATTATGGTCATGGACCATGAACAACTTTGGAATATTGGATTGATGTATCAAATCAAATCAATAAAAAGAGTTTAAGCTAATGATAAGCAGTTTAAGATAAAGGCGTTTCAAACTTCATCAATTATTGTACTTATTACATAGTAATAATTTGATGTCACTTTTTAGGACTCTCTCTCTCCCTCTTTTGTCTCTCTTGCACGTACCGATACGTAATGTTCACAAACTAGTTCCATTGCGTTGCTCGCCAACGTGGAATAAGATTTATGTTCTTATTGATGATGCTTTTTAATGGGAAAATGTTGATAATTAAAATAAAAAGATATTAATTACATGTTAAAGTGTATCTTATAAATCAAATCATAGACCTTAATCTCTATTTTTAGGATAACTTGTTTATATTACAAGGAGTAATATAGGAAATAACATATACCACTAGTACTATCAATCTCAACCACACATACTCTATATACCTTTATATCAAGGGAAATGTAATAGTAGACTTTGAATATGAGACCTCAATTTTCTCATCACACAAAATGATTTATTTTGATGACACTTATTTTGATGCACCATACAAATTGACTTTTTTTAATATATATACATATACACACGTAAATGACAATTTAGTACCTAACAACATATATAGTACAGCAATCATATATAACATTGAATTTATAATAATTATGTGGAAGGACAATAAATCGTGCAAATGCGCTCCAAAAAGAGAGTGAATTTGGGAATATTATAATATGAAAAATAAATGTCCGCAAAGAGTCCAATTACTGAAAACATTGTAAGCTACAAGTTTAATCAAATCAACATTATAATTTTATAGATTAAAAAGGAAAAAATAAAAAGTGAAAATGTACATATATAGCTATTTACAAATTATTGAAACTTCGATAACTAATGACGTGGATTATGAATGTTTGCTATAGTACTAATATAATAAAAACAACCTTATTACCCTAAGATATAGAAAATTTGTTTAAATGGAACTTAAAATATAGGCATAGATATTACATTTTAGATCATTACATGAAATTTAACGTTCACAAATCATGCAGCTAAAACGTGTAATTAGTGAAAAGTAAAATTACAAAAACTAAAAAGATAAATTCTTAACACGTAGATTCCAAAGAATAGCATAAAAAGATAAGGTTAAAAATTATTGATTCACGTATCAATATGAAAAAAAAAATGAGAGAGATAATTGGAGGTAGAAACTCAATAATTTCTTTCATCAACTACTAATTTCCATTTTAAAAAGGTATACTAAATAGGAAAATGTGATCGGCCACTAGTCCAAAATAGGAAACTAATTCGAATCGACTCTATTCCATAATAAATTATGAAAATTACAAAATCTTCAAAATAATTGAAAATTTTAAAGGTCCAAATGATAGAAATATTCCTTTAAAAAATTCCTATAATTGCAGAGTAGGAACGAGTTTTGTTTGTTGGCCAATTTCTAATATAAACGAATGAAATAATCACTTGTCCGTCATTTTATATGTCTATGATTCCAACTAAATAACTTGGTAGATTAATATAATACTCCCCATATATTACTTTTCATATTCCTCCATAATTAATTTTAAAAAAATCATCGCAACATGATTTAGGCATTATCGGATAAGTTAATATGATTCTTTTATTACGGGAATTCTCATGTGGGTTTTTTTTGTGTGATGAAAAATAATTCTTGATCGTCAGATTTACGTAAGACTCACTGAAAAAGTAAATCTGACGATCCAAAATCGTTTTCTAAAAAAAAATCCACCAGAGAAATACCGCTTTTATTATCGTACTTTTCCGAATATGTATAAAATTATTTTTCACGAGGACACCAATATCACACCTTTATGCGAGGAAAGTAGGGGGAAAAAAAAAGTTGAATATCTTGGAATCTTTCAAACGACATACACGCTAAAATTTACACACACGAATTGGTGATGGTGTTTCTTTTCAAATTACAAAAGTATCCAACTAAAAAATTATTATTAACGCAAATGATGTGACAAAACTCATGTTCACGGGATTCCATAGGAAATAAACACACACTTTCTTTAAAAGGAGGAGAAATTCAACCACACGTGAAAGTTTAGCACAACGACTTTTGATGACTTCTTTTTTTCTTTTTTTTTTTCCCAATGAAAGTGGACACTTTTGAGTTTTGATACCTTTTATTTATTCGTTTTAAAGCTGCCGTTTCTGATTATTCTAATTTTTATCAACGATTATGAGTTTTACATTGAATGTAACGTTATCAATTTTTTTTAATTTATTGGTCTTTAGGAAACGACAATCTGTTGTGTAGTTAGGAATTTTAGACTGAAATGTAAAATTGAGTAAAACATTTTGAGTTTCGTTTCATGAATTACCTTACATACTTTTATTTTTCGTTAAAACGATGCAAATAAGTACCTTAATATTAATTATTCTGGTTATCTTGTGTATATCTTATGAATTCATGATACACACATGCATATTCATATGTCATATATAAAGTGTACGTAACACGTTAATCGTACGTTTCATTGAGTTATTATCATAATAAATCGTGTTCCTTTTTTTTTTTCCACATTTTATTCTTTTAAACACAACCAAATATAAAACCATTATCTGTAATGATCGATGGGTTCAATTTTTTTTTGCTCCAAATTCCCTTTAAATTACATAATCAGATAATTCGTGTCATTGTCACTAACTATTATGCACTGTATTAATCGATGATTACAAAAGTTAGAATATTTAAAAGTTACTCGTAACCTCTACTTCCTCGAATCTTCCTTTTTTACACCACAAAGTATTGCTTTCATAAAAACCCATGTTGTATTTTGATTATAATTTTCTTGCCACAAACCCAACATTGTCATTCGTCCTTATAGCCCAAGTGTATAAATATGAGGGTAAAATATGTAATTTTAAAAAGTTTAGTGCTTTCCACGTGATAATACAAACAACAGTAATGGGCAAAATCAATAGAAAAAGTTGATACCATGTAGATTTTGGAAATCTATGTTGGAAATTAATAAAGCTTACCGGCCAATAAGAACATCCTAAAAAGAAGATCTCTAATGTCATACAAATATATCATAGTACTAAAGGCTTTGAATGAAAATCTTTCACACAAAAGTTGCATTAATAAATAAATATGTTATTCTATCCCCAAGCATGTCGTTTAGCTAACTTTTTTATTTGGTTCGGCAATTTCCATTCCATATTATTTAAAAATTTTAGAATTATTATTTGGCAAAAGAAATCCGTACTGAAAATCAAAATTAGACAAAATCAATGATCAACTACATCATAGTCATTATCACGTAGAGATGAATCGTTTTGGCTTTAGTTTAGGTGCTTAAACTTAATCACTCATGTAGGTTATTAAACATTTGCCAAAAAAAAAAAGTTTTTAAATGTATTGTTATAATTTTTCAAGCAATGTGTGAAGAATAGTTCAATTTTTGAGATAGTCAATGGATGAAGCGGCCAACCGGTTTGTGAAAAAAAATTGAGTGCTCAAGTTTTAATCTCGAATGGTCAACCGGTTGCAAAATCGGTCGTCCTGTTTATCGCGATTAAAAGACTCCTATATCACAAATCATGTCAGTTTTACAGTGATATTGGCATCCATTTGTGAGAGAGAGAGAGAGAGAACATTCTTGAGAGAGAAATTAAGTTGTTTGGGTCTTCTCTTGGATAGATCTTTAGGTTATTGGGTTAGCTTATGGAGTGATTGTAGAGAAACTTGTATGAGAGAGAACCTTGAAAAAGATTGTAAATGTGTGAGGAAGTTCTTGAGGGTGTAATATATCTCAAATAGTAGTGAATTAGTGAATTCGACTGGGATACAATCCTGACTTGGATGTAGGAGGTTAAAACTCCGAACCAAATATAAATCGCTTGTGTTCTTTTGTTTTCTTTCGTTTTCGTAAAAATGGCCACTTTATTAAGTTTCAAATAATAACCCATGAATAAAAAAATTAAATAAATAATTACTAAACTTCAAAATTTTATAATTTAAAATTTTCCCAACGACCTTAGATCTCAAGCAATATTGCACATAGACATAAGAAAATTCAAATTATCAGGAAACAAAAAAAAAAAAAGCAAAAAAGCAAAATAGATAAGATTACAAAATATGGCTATATAATGTTACCATTCACACATCATATTTACGTATGATATGGCAACTAGCAAGGCAGGTGTTTGCAAGTATCAATAATTATATATAATTATATATACCGGTGAACCCTTACCCACCTGCAATAATGTTGACATTACTGTTTATATATAGATATATCATTAAAATACGTGTGTCTTATAGTATAATTATAAAAGTCTATTTGATATTTAATTATTTTTTAATTCATATTTTAAGAAAATAATTAACGTTTTTATAATTTAAGAAATTAGTCATTAATCTTTTAAAAAACTAAGAGTATAAAAATAATATCACACTATCATGTAGTTGAGAAAATTACTATTTTTTTAATTAATAGAAATATTAACTTTTTTAAAAATATATATATAATCTAAAAATGGCAACTTACTCAAAATCTTTTTTTTTATAATAAATTATGATAAATATAATTCATATTTCTTTTTATCATTGGAGGAAGGAGATTTAGACTCTACATAATTAGTATAGCTAGCTAAGCTTGAATTACTGCTAAAACAACACTTCTCGCAAATTAAAATAGACAGTCACTAATTTTATATATTCTTTACAAACAAATTAAGTGACAACGTGGTGATTTACAACACTGCTCGAGCGTCAACTGGTCATACACCTCATAACCAAAAATAAAAATAAAAAATAAAAGCCAAAAACAAATATTACCCACGATACTGCATGGTATTAATATACAAAAAAAATTAAAAGAAATCATATGAAAACATCTAGTCATTTAGCATATGTACAAAACGCAAAAAATATATATATATATATATATATTCATCGAGACAATATAGTACATAGATTCCTAACTTTGTGTAAATTGTGTAGATATGGAAACTTACTTGGCATTTATTTTTTTCCCCCCTTTTTTCTCTTTTGGCTTTTCTTCTTTTTGCCTTTCTTTTTTCTCTTTTGTTTTTTGTTTTTTGTTTTTTTTCCTTTTTCCCTTTCCAATGCTTTCTTCTTTTTTTTTTTTTTTTTTTTCCCTTTCTTTTTTCTTTTTTCCTTTAAAATAGCGTAGGTTTCAAGGCTGTAATTATATAGGCGTCTATGCATACAAGTTTTAATACATTTGCTACACCTATTGCCTTTGTATTGCCAAGTTTTTAATACACTTGCTTTTAACAACTTGTTACATTAATGGTGAATATTGACTAATCCTAAACTTGATACACTTGCCAAGGTTTAATTCTTATTATGGATGGATATATTCACCTTAGCTCAAAATAAATATATGCTCAACATCGTCAAAAATCAAAATTGATTTTTCTTTCAATCACACAATAATGAATTTGTGCTATACAATTTATTTTCGACACGTAATAAATTACTTAATTATTTTGGAATACGTGAAAGAATTAAATAATGTGAAATTATAGTGAATACCCAATTTTTAAAACTTAATATAAGTTATTACTCAATCTTTTAAAAAATGTAATTAATTATCCAAATGATTTAATTACTTACACAATGATAAGTGGTAGTAATTCACTTAGTTACCAAAAACATATACAAATAATTCACAAATTAACTAGAAACTCAATTACTTCAAAAATTTAAGTATTTATTTTTATTATTATATAAATTTTTAATATTTACCTATTTCACTCTTAAATAATTTCTTTATGTGTCAAAAAGTAATTGAAAGAAAATAGAAATAGACGTCCAAAGAAAACATAAGATCTTAATTTGTAGTGAATAATTAGTGCATTGGTGTCATGTATTCTTATTTTTAAATACAAGTTTTGACACGTAACATCTCTTTTTTCTATTTTGATATATATAAGCTCGTAATTTAATCATCAATTATTGGCACATGATCAAGCCTTGAGTGGTGAGTTTCGAGACTTTGGTTAAAAGTGATATATGAATCAAATTTAGGTGTGCCTGGGACCATGACAGGGAGTTAGGGACCACGGAGAGTGGGGTCCACTGACCATTTTGGTACCCATGATAGTGCCACGTGGTCTGACAAGAGTCACGTGTGTTGTTGTGGTAGGAGATCGAAAGCCACGTGTTGGTCACAGTGATTTGCACTTCAGTCCCTGCGATTCTCTGTAATATTTTATTAGTTTATATTCCACATGAAGATGGGTCCCCACAGTCCACAGACAAAGATTTGACCAGCTCAATTCTATTGTTTGGGACATTCTTCTGTTATGATTGGACAGAATATTCCAAAATACGGAACTTTAATTAATTTAACATAAAATTATTAGCTCCAATGGTTCCTGAATTTTTAAATTAGTAATAATTTAGTCCTTTATAGTAAAAATTATTAGATCTCTTTTAACTTTTTATTTTTGTGACAATGAAATCCAAATCCGTGATTACCATCTTTTTTTTTTTTTTTTGGCCATGTCATTGCCATGCTCGTAGCTTCATTTTTAATACCCAAAATACCCTCACATTCTCATACACCAAATTCACATGAACATGACCACTAAAAATTTTTTCTTAAATTTTTTTTTTGAATTTTAACGGTGGAGCAACAAATAAAAAGTTCAAAGACTATTATTGCTAATAAAAAAAGAATAAGGATCAAATTGTCACTTGAGCATAAGTTTAAGGACCAAATGAGCTATTAACAAAAAAAAAAGAGATCTTGGACCCTTAATTGTCGTGGTCTCGGCCGCCTCGAGGAACGGAGGAAGTGATCCCGCTGCGGTGATTTTTCTAATTCATAAGGCCTTTCATCGATTATGTGAAATGTGAATGAAATGCGTTTAAAACTTGTATTATAATTGGTGAAAGTAATTGGTTTAGAAGTCTAAATTAATTAATGTGCTTTGCGTCCATTGATTTAGGAAGTGAAGAAAGAGGATTTAGGGGAAAAAAAGGTGAAGAAAGAATATAGCCTTTTCCCTTATGCCATTGTTATTTGAGGATATATAAGAATATTATAGCTTCGCTTGTTCTATTTTATTTTTCTGTTCGAAGTTTTTTGGAACAAAAACTAAACCTAGATCTTATGTAAGGGTATTTTGGGTATTGATGTTTGGAATCCAAAGCATGTGATTATCACGTGAGTATTTTGTTAGAGAACAGATGAAGTTTTTGAAATTTAATGACTGAACAACAAATAAAAGACCACGGATGGTACGGAGCATTACATAATTAACTACAAATAAAATATTCAAGAACTATTAGAGATAATAAAAAAAATTGAAAATCAATCTATTTGAGTAAAAAGTTCAGAGAAAAAAAAAAAGAATTATTAACGACCTTTTAATATATTGGGGATACATATATCATAGTTTAATTAAATCATTAATTTAGAGTAATATTTTGATTATATTATTGGATGATAATCAAAATGCCTCAATTATCAGCCTCAACGTTCACCCCACAAATTATAGCAAAAAACAAAATATAATGTAGTCCACATTTTATAATATAAATTTGACCATTAGGAAATGGCACTTATTAAATGATTTTGATTTCTTTGTCATATTGTCTCTAAACTTTTAACTATTATAAATTCAACTGTGTTGCTTTCAACTCTATGATTTTGTTATTGTTAGCTATTTCAATTTTTATATATTTTTCTTAAATAAGATTAAAACACTAATTTGACAACCAACGATTTTAAAGGCCTATTTTGTAAATAGTCAGTATTTCTATTTATAAAAACATTAACTATTTTCTCAAAACATCGTTCAGAAAAATAGTTATTTGCTCAATAATGTCTTTTTTTTCTTTTCTTTTTTTCTTTTATATTTCTCAGGAAAAAAAGGGTCTTTTATTTACAAGAACAAAATATATATATATATATAGAGATTTTTAAGGATTTAGCCAAATTTTTGGTAATTTTTTTAAGAATTAGCCATAGTTTCACGAATTTAAGGAATTAACCATTTTCGTTATGTAACAGTTTTTGTTACACGTGTAATAAATTTTGTTACCCATGTAATAAATTTTGTTACGCCCAGTAATAATTTTTGTTACACGGGTAACAAAAACTATTACACGTGTAACGAAAATTATTACACGTGTAACGAAAATTGTTACACAACGAAAATGGCTAATTCCTTAAATTCGTGAAACTATGGCTAAATTTTTGAAACATGAGCTTAAAAATGGCTAAAGTCCAAATCTTCCCATATATATATATATATATTTTTCCCCCTTTATCGAAGCTGAAGTAATTAATAAGTGTTCAATTGAAAGGCAAAGATAATACATGGTGTTTAAATAGCTTACCAAATTATTCACTAAATGATATGTACAATGAGATGTAAGTTTCAATAAATACCGCATCATAAAATAAATTCAGAATTGAAAAATAATGATTCACATTATTTGGTACAAGAAATTTAGTAATTTATTTGAGATAATTTCCAGATGTAGGCCAAATATATTTCGACCGTACCACTTTCCAGCATTTCTGTTTTGATTTTATCTTGTATTCTTACATGCCTTAATACCACACACAAGTCAAATAAGTTTGTGAATCTGTTGGATCAACACGTTAACAAGATAACTCGTAGTTTTAAATGAAACCCTAATTATAGATTAGCAAACACTAGGTTGAGCTCTTTTTTCCCCTAAAAATTAAAGGGTTTTGACCTAGCCTAGCTTTCGAGAATAAATGAAAGACTGATCCAGGATCCTTAGTCAATGGGCGCACAACATTATATAAAAATTATAGATACATTAAAAAAATAAATTATATAATATTTATAGATTATATTAGAAATTGAAACTCTTTGATAAAAGTTACAGACAAAATTATAAAATTAATCAGTTGAATTGGGGCACAAGAAGGATATATTTGAAAATTTTCTTTAAGTATAAAACATATATTTTCATAGATTCGGGGGGTCTGTGAAGGATTTATTTGAAATTTTTTTACAAATATAAGAGTAAAATATATATATATTTTAATTGGGGGGGGGGGGGGGGGGGGGGGGGGGGGGGGGGGGGGGGGGGGGGGGGCTGTTCCCCCACAGGCGTCAAATGGCCCACATGCAGTCGATGCAAACAAAACTTTTAGTACAGTTAATTTTTTTTTGGTGCAATAAAAAATAATAATAATAACAATTAACTGTACTAAAAACTGTTGATTTTTTTCAACTATTGATTTTATTACATAACCAACTTTTAGACATGTAGTTATGATACTTAAAAACTGTTGTAGTTATTGCAGAATTTATTTAGACCTAATAATTACTTTTAAGGAAGAATAAGTTAAATAAGTCATTTTGTTTTAAATTTTAGTTCATGTTTTAAAAATTCAAAAAAATAGTCATTATTCAAATACAAGATGCATGATGAACTTCATCTCTTATAATTATTTGATGGCTATTTTTTTTATAATTGAAAATATCAGTCATATTTTTTAGTTACCTAAATGAAAAGGTCATTTTCTATACTTTTCTTACTTTTTTAAATATCATAAACTGTTACTTACCAAGTATATCAATTATTAGATATTTACGAAAACATTATATAAAATATGATCATTTTCTTAAGTCCTTTTTTTTTTTTTTTGAGTTGAAAACTTAGAAAATTGCCACCTTTCAGAGTCAATTTTATTGTTTAGAGTTATATTATTTTGAATTATCTTACATCCTATGCCATGAACTTTTTGACAAAAAAGAAATAACCATATTTCTAAAGTGACATTTAAGTTAAATAACTATTTAAAAATTTGGCATTTCATTGAAATTTTAACATGTTCTTATCTTTTCTTTTCATGCATGTTCACGAAGGCACAAAGACAACCCAAACTAATTAGCACTTAGTTGTTAGGCCCATCCCTATGGGCCTCAGAAGCAATATAGGCCCATTTTCCATTCACTTGTAAATTTTCAGATACCTTACCGTGAATTGCAAAACAAGGTCATTCTAATACACAGTTAATAATCTATACTTGAGTAGTGTGCTCTTTTTGTTTCACTTTTATGTTTATAATGTAAAGTTTATGATATAAACTAAAAATACAACACGAGGCATAGATGATCAACGCGGGCATTCCTCAAAATCCCCCTGAGAGAATGTCACAAGTCAAAAGAATCATTCTAATTTCTAGATATGTAGTGTTACAAAGATCAACGTGCATAATCAAACAATAAGACTTAATCGCTAATTGTGAGTTAGTGACAACGGATTATCATCTGCCGACTCATGCAATCTCTTTTCTTTTTTCATACACTGCAGCAAAGTAACATATTCAATTTTTTAACTACATAAATTGGGTGACAGAGAAACTTCTGACTCGTACCGCGCGCGTGTATATATATATATATATATATATATACACACGCACAATATGCACACACATAAACACGAGTAAAACCCTACGTAGAACCTGTAATAAACAAGTTATATAAAAAAATAACCATAGCCCATTGGCACATGAAAATGAGAATGTGAAATGCAAACACAACACGTGCGTCACCAAATACTCACAAACACACGATAAAGTAAAATTTCCAAACTAAATATCATCACTTCATGAAAACATCGAAGGTAAAAATACTTAATATTATTAGTTCTATCTCTAATCGGCTCAAATTTTTTTTGAGAGACTTTATAAAAATTTATATCATATCATAGTTTGGCTGGCATGCGTCTCAGTCGGGCCGATATCCAGCACGCATTTCCACCATACATGATATCTGGCTTATGTATAACTTCGTACATTTCATATATAATTTGATTTGAAGACGTACGATGACAAAATCTGTCTTATATCAATAATGAATTTCATTAGTCAAACTAGAGTTGGTAGAGCTTTGTCCAGAATAGAAAGGCCATATCATATCAGCCCCAGCAGGTGGCAATAATAATGGTTAGCCACGTTCACGTTTTGTACTCGTTTATGTCAGTTCACTAATATCTCTGCAATTATTGAAATATAAGAGATCGTTATCAACCCATGTCCCATAAGATGGTTTTATCTTGTTAAACAGAAAATAGAGATTTTTCAAAACAATTATCACTCTTGAAATTCAAGTTTACCATTCATATTATTATTATAAATTATATCACTTTTTTTTTATTATCAAATTAATTACTATTCGCTCTTTTATCTTTTCAATTGTAAAAGCAAAGATAACTTAGTTCATGGCTATAACTTTTGTTCTAAAATGACATTTTTTTAAATTTCTCAACTTTTAAGTCCAAGATAATTTATCATTCCGATAAAGGCCCACAAGATAATATCTCATACCCTTTTTTGAACCTCTATTTTACTTGTAACATTTTTTTAATAGTTATATGTAACTACATATTGAATCACACTAAAAAGTTTCATATTTATTTAGAAGTACTTGCGAATATCTAAGACCATCTACAATGTAAATGCCAATGTCAATGCTAAATTTGGCACTCAAAAATATAAAAATGCTATATTTGACATTTGATGCTCCAATGCGCAAATGCTATTTTGTTATTTTATTATTTTTTAATTGTAAAAATCTATAAAAGTAGTTGATGCTAACCAATAGTAAATAAGACTACAAATAGTTATAATGACTTTTTGGTAAGAGGAAACTTTTTTGAATAAAATATTAATTTTTAATTAAATGCTCAAAAATTGACCAATCAATACTCTACTTCAAATGCCAAAATTTGGCATTATGTTATACTTGGTGCCAAATTTGGCACCATGTATAGCATTTGTCAAATTTAATGCCAAATTTAACATTGCATTGGAGAATGCTTTTTATGCCAATAGGTCAAATTTTGGCATTGCATTGGAGATGCTCTAAGGAGTAGTCTTTGGTCACTTAGTACCTTGAACTCAACCAAACTATATAAATAAACTTCCATATAAGAAGAATGTACGCATCAGAATTTGTACATGTGACTTCAACCTTTTTGTTGGAAGACTTTTCTCCTGAGCTAACTCACGGGGCTTTTACTTGTGCCATTTTAGTGGGTCATTATTTGCAAGTAGTTCATTTATTTTTATCCAATTACATTTTTTTTACCCCTTTAGATAATACAATTTCTAAGAAGAAGATTGAATATGTTGGCATTAAAATAGTCTATCCAACAAAATTTTTGATTTCAAAAACGATATAAGCTGATTTTTTTTCCTTTTTGATGTAATAAATTAAAGAGATTTTTAAGGATTGAACCAAACTTTTGGCCTATGTTTTAGGAATTAATCATAGTTTTATAAAAATAAGGATTTAGCCGTGAATATGTTACACGTATATTACGGTTAAATTCTTAATTTTGACATTCTAAGACTAAATCCTTCAAACTTTACCTTTCAAATGACTAATTTCTTAATACTGACCCTAAATTAAAACCATACATATTATACTCTTTTCTTTTCCCCTTTTTAAATCCACAAAACTCTCTCTTTCACACACACACACACAGAGCTAGCTCCTCCTCTAAGGCAAGTGTATTCCTTTTGCTTAACAATTTGAGCTCAACAAAAGAATATCAAATCTCCATGATCATCATCGGATCACGTTTGATCATGGCCGTGGGAACAATGTCTCGACCGAGTAAAAGAAACTGTGGCGAATGGTGGGCCCACAGTCTTTTTTACCGGGCGACCAACTTCTCCATCATAGCCATCCATCACGCAGGCCTTCGCTATCGCTAGCCACCTCGGCGATCTCTCACGAGCTCGCTCACTATCTCCCTCGCCTACAATGTCACCATCGATCGGCTTCGATTTTAGCCTTTTGGCACGTCTTGACTATATCAGTCAATGCACCAATTAATATAAATTCTGTGTGACAAAGATTAACTTGAACAATCAACCAATAACACTTAATTGCTATTAGTGACAGTGGATTATCATCTACCAACTCTTGCAATCACCTCTTTTCTATTCTTGCTTTTTTTTTTTTTCAAAATATGCTGCAAAGTAACGTATTCAATTTATTAACCACACAATATGCTCAAACACAAAGAAAAGAGGATAAAACTGTTAGTTAAATGGTACAATAGAGAGGAATGTAAATTGGAATCAAATATAAACGATTATGCATTAAAAAAAAAATACATTAAATATAACAAGAAGTCAAGTACATGTATCGATCATACGCTTTTTTTTTTTTTTTTTAAACATATCCGTCGATAGGCGGTAGTCGAGGTTTTCAAAGTGTCTATCTTTCAAGATATAACCACTAGTAGCAGTGAATTTAAGCAAGATAAAAACACTGTTTTTCCAAACTAACACTTATTATCATCACTTCAACAAAACAACGTCGTAACAAGAAATTAAGAAAACCAAAAAAAAAAAAAGTCCAATGCCTAACATTCTTCCAATGATATAGGCTGAGGACACTTGGGTTTGGTTGCGGTAAGTGGTCATGTTGGGGTAACACAAGTAAACTCATATCATGATATCAGAGTCCCGCTACATATATGTCTATGAAAGCCTTCTATTATGGTTGATGTTGTAATGATACAGATAATGGTGAATTATTGGTTATTAATTATAGACTTTACAAAAAAAATGAAAACGATGATTTACAAAGTTGGAATACGCGAAATAAAAATCACATGTTACACGTGAGAGAAAACGATCACAACTCTAAAGTCAAAAGTGTTTGGTAATTGGTAGAGCTTTATGAGTTACGACAAGAGAAAAGATACGGTTTTTTCGCCGATAATAATTCTGCTAACCACCTTCACCTCGCTAAAAGTGATTAGCCACTTTTAATACTCATCTATTTCACTAAGAATATCTCTGCTATTATCTCTAGCTGGTTTTAATAAGTTCAAAATGTACTACAAGGTAAAATCCCTATTTTTTCCCTGTATATATGATGTCATAAAATTAAGGGATATTAACACATTTATTCCTTTTGGAACCCAATATTTTATATATATATATATAAAAGGTTTGCAACATATTTTATATCTATTCATTTTATTAATTAATTAGACAATAATGTCCTTAATGATAATCTATTTTTCATCAGGTAAATAAAAAAAGAAACTGCACACATAAAAATTAATTAATTAGACAATAATGTCCTTAATGATAATCTATTTTTCATCAGGTAAATAAAAAAAGAAACTGCACACATAAAAAAACGTTAATATGAAGTGTCATAAAAAAAAAAACTCCCTCCTTTTCATATATAAAACAATACCAAATTACCAACCACCCTAAAACAAAATATCAAAACTCATTCTAAAAAATTTCGCTCAATGATCACCCTCAAACAAATATTAAAAAAAAAATCAAACCACACAAGCCTACATCTCACTAAAAACCCCAAAATTAATATAACATATGACAAATTCAATATGACATTTTAGTGTTTGAGATCATCGTTGATTAATTGGACTAAAAAGTCAAGAGATTTTTAAGGATTTAACTAAAATTTTAGCTAATTTTTTAGAAATTAACCTTAGTTTCATTAAAATTAAGGATTTAGCCGTAACATATGTGTAACATAATATGTTGCACTCATGTTATGTTACATGTAATATATATACGTGTAACATAATATGTTACACGTATGTTACGGCTAAATCATTAATTTTGACATTCTATGGCTAAACCTTCAAAATTTACCTTTAAAATCATTAATTTCTTAATTGGCCTAAAATCCAATATGATATTCAAATGTGATCTTTTATTGATTGATTGAATTCTTTTATGATTGAATTGGATTAGATTATTGTTTTGTTATTTAATATAAAATTAAATATCATATTCAGATTTATTAAATACATAAGAAATTACTGCTCTTTATTTTGAAATTGGGTTGAAAGTTATATTTGAATTTTATTGTTACTTGAAAAAAGAGAATCTGTCTTAATACATACAAATCTCTTTTAATAACTTGGGTCATCAAATTAAGAATTAGACAAGGAGTATAATAGTCTCTTAAATTATGCCACATAAATACAATGAATTAATATAATAATATTTGTAATTGTTAAACTAATTTGTAATATAAGACTCGAAACACACTGCTCATGTAAAAACTTCTATTAATTAATTGGTTTTATCAAAACCAAACTATCCGTGTTATTATAATTTTTTAGAAGATATTTATGAATGCCCTTATTTAGTCACAATAATAATCTATGCTGCATGAGTGTTACACTTTTAATTTATAACTCAAAATTTATACTACAAATATAAAGTGTGGAAACAAAGACAACGCATCACTCGAGACATAGATTATTAAATGACGCTAAGAACGGCCTTGTTTTGCAATTCCCCCTAAATTTTTTTACCCATTTTGAGCCCTACAAAAACTCTCTCAAACACATCCAGTCACCCACATAGAGAGCTAAGCCAAAGACACACAATGTCTCTGATCCCTCACCCACCTAGCAGCAGAGAGCCAGAGGAGGCTGATGATCAGTCTACAACCGTTCCTTTGCTAAACAATTTGAGCTCCACAAAAGATCAATCAAACCACCATGATCATCATCATCATCATCAGATCGCGTACGATGATCATGACCGTGGAAACAATGCCTGGACCGAGTCAAAGAAACTCTGGCGGATAGTGGGCCCGGCAATCTTTTTCCGTGCCACCAACTTCTCCATGATAACCATCACTCAGGCCTTCGCCGGCCACCTCGGCGACCTCGAGCTCGCCGCCATCTCCCTCGCCTATAATGTCATCATCGGCTTCGATTTCGGCCTCTTGGTACGCCAAATTCAAAAACCAATATTACTCTTTTTTTTTTTTGGAATTTTTATTTATTTATATTTTTATTTCCACAGCTAGGAATGGCTAGTGCACTACAAACACTGTGCGGGCAAGCATTTGGCGCCAAAAAATACCATATGCTAGGCATATACATGCAGAGGGCTTGGATCGTACTCTTCCTCATCGCCGTGCTGACCCTTCCGATCTTCCTATTCGCGTCGCCGATACTGAGGCTGATGGGGCAGGCGGCGGCGGTGGCGGAGCTGACGGGGGTGGTGGCGCGGTGGGTGGTGCCGCTCCACTTCGGCCTGGTGTTCCTCTTCCCGCTGCAGCGCTTCCTCCAGTGCCAGCTCAAGAACGCCGTCCTCGCCTACGTCTCGCTCGCCGTGCTCGCCCTCCACGTGCTCGCCACTTACGCCTGCGTCGTCTGGCTCGGGTTCGGTGTCGTCGGCACCGCCGTCGCCCTCAGCGCCTCGTGGTGGCTTTTGTTCGTCGGCCTGATCGCTTACACCGTCTGCGGCGGATGCCCTTTGACGTGGACCGGCTTCTCCGTCGAGGCGTTCTCCGATCTCTGGGAGTTCATTAAGCTCTCCGCCGCCTCCGGCGTCATGATTTGGTATAATCAAGTGCTTCTTTCTCTCCTTAATATTTTTCTTTTCAATAATTGAGAGGTGGAGGAGATTCGATCTTCTTCGTATTTTTTATGGAGTCAGATGTGAAATTATCGATAAAAAAATTCTCTCTCAACATTATTGGTTTGGTATACATAAGAAGTAAGATTTAACATGACAAGTTAAGGGTTGTTTGTATTGTAGTTTAAATAATTTTTTTTTTAGTTTAAACTATGTTACGAATAGTAATTAAATTAATAAAAAAAGTCATATTCAAACGAGCTATAGTGTAATGTAAATTGGATTTAATATAGGTGTCCCAATATTAATATGTGCACTTGAAACTGAGACTGCCACTACAAGTTCAGAGTCAACGGAGTGTGAATCATTTCTTTTTTCATAAATCTCTGTCTTTATTTTTGTTTTTTGTTTTTATTCTTTTTTTATTTATTTAATTTTTATTTTTTCTGTGAGTAGCTTGGAGAATTGGTACTACAGAATACTGATATTGATCACAGGAAGTCTCAGTAATGAAGAGATTGATCTGGATGCTGTGTCTATCTGGTAAATAAGCGAATCTCATGTTAATTTCTCAGTCCAATTATAGAACTTTTTTTTTTTTTTGGTCACATTTCAATATTATTATGTAAGACTAAGCTCTAACAAAAAAAAAAAAATAAAACTTGCAGTATGTCCATAAATAGCTGGCAGATGATGATTCCTCTCTCTTTTCTAGCTGGTGCAGGGTAAGTTTTTCTTTTCACTATCAATCGTTGCTGTTCATTGTAATTTTTAATTTAATACACATGTGCAAAATAAAAAAAATAAAAAAATGTTGGATCATATAATATCTTTGCTTAATTTAATGGTCGATCATACGTAGAAGACTGTGAACATGTGCCTCGGTGGTAGAACCGACTTTTATATTTTTTAGATGAGATAATATATGATCGTAGTAGTTAGGATATGTGAAAATAACTAGTTAACAGTTTATGACATGACAATAAAAATGTGAAACATATGAAGTGCCTACATATCTACCGTAGTCACACACACACACACACACACACATATATACACACACAAAAGATGTACAAAAAGGTTGTGCATACTACTGGAATGGAATCCATGTCTAAGACCTAATTTGTCGTTTTTAAAAATTGCCATTATTCATTGACTATGATTTAATCTTAGGGGCATAATCATTAATTCATACAACATATAAGGCGCAACAAGGCTTTAGGAGGAGGTTTCCTTACCGTTTCTGGCATTTTAGGAGGGGAGATTTTTGTTTTGCATTTTTTACCCGCAAAAACACGTTTTAAGGGGTAAAAATGAAATATCTTTTCACAAAATTGGATCCAAGCATGAACAAAAACATAAGGGGCTTAAAAGATAAATAAATATGGGTATAATAACAAAAAAGTATAGCCCATAGTGCAATTACAGAAAAGAACTTGACGTTCGAGCCCCACACGCATCAGTCCTTTCTATTTTTTTTTTCTTTTCTATTTTTTTTTGTTTTTCTTTAAAATTTTTAAATCTGTCTCACGATTTATCTTAATGACTTATTTTGTTACATATTCGGCTCTAAAAAAGAATTCTTACCATGATTCATTATATATTTTTCTTGATTTTGTTGACACTCGTTGTAATATGTTTATTTTAATCCGAATATTTTTTTTTTTTGCTTTATTTGAAATTATTGTTGTCTCCTATTGTGTGTTGTTATTAGTTTGAGGTTTTTTTTTTTCATTCCAAAAAAAGTTAATTTATTTTTCTAATTTTTCCCTGTTTAGCTCTTTAAGATTTGATATTTTTTTCTTTTGATTTATTTTTAATATTTAATATTTTAATAATACAAAGAAATTTAGATTCTTTTTGAAATATTTATTTTTCTAGCAAAAAAAGATTAATTTATTTTATTAAGATTATTTAAGTTTTTAAAGTGCAATTTTGTAAATTTATCTAATAAAATTAAAATGTACTTCACACACGCGGATCACGTGAACTCAACTAGTTTCTAGTTTCTAATAATGAACTAGGACTCTTGCAGATTCTCAGATTGCATTATTTCTTCTATCCATTACCGTAAATTAGTTTGTAAATGCAACATTAGTTACAGTGCTAAATATTAACATATGAAGAATTGTTAGATAACTAGTATTTAGCAATATAATTTGTCAAAGATTCAATTTTATAATAGGCATATATGAATGATTATTTGTTAATATGAATGATTTGTTATAATATTTGTTAATATGAATGATTATAATAATCATTCATATTATAATCAATTTTATAATATGAATGATTATTTGTTAATAATAGGCATATAGTAGATGCAATATGAATTGTTATATAGTTTCAATTTTATAATTATATATAATTTTTTTCACAAAATATTTGTGCAGAGTAAGGGTTGCAAATGAATTGGGGGCTGGAAATGGAGCAGCAGCTAAATATGCTACAAAGGTTTCAATAATAACATCAATGGGGATAGGCATATTTTGCTGGTTGATAATCATGTTTTGCAATGAAGAAATTGCCCTTTTGTTCTCAACAAGTGAGCCTGTTTTGCAAGTTGTGAAGCAGCTCAAGCTCCTCTTGGCATTCACTGTTCTCCTCAATAGTCTTCAACCTGTTCTTTCCGGTAATTAATTATTGAAAAATTATTGAAAAAAAATGGAATGGTATGGGATGGATTGTAGGATTAAGAAAGTTGAAAAAAAATGGTTGAATGAAATGGAATGGAAAGAGGAAAATGAGTGTCCTAAACAAGGGGTAACTTATTCTAAATCATATAGGACCCGTTTGAATATAAATTTAATC
The DNA here is from genome assembly GCA_018132145.1 of Boehmeria nivea var. tenacissima. NCBI lineage: Eukaryota > Viridiplantae > Streptophyta > Magnoliopsida > Rosales > Urticaceae > Boehmeria > Boehmeria nivea. The sequence continues at coordinate 11,448,379 of CM030882.1, forward strand.
CATATTTTTCAGTAGTAAAATAATTTAAATTTGACTTTTTATTAATATTAATATTGTTATTAAACTGGGCTGATAATTTACTACCTAAATAAGCCAAATAATTATGATGTCCCTTGTTGATCGGCATTTCAATTCAAAACCTTGTTTTCTTTGTCCAAAAGAGAGAACAAATGCATTAATCAGTTGTTACTACCACTAAATTTTTGTTATCGGATTAAACTTAATTCTTGATATGAAATTTTAGAGCACCGATCTGAATCGTAAATTTATATTTTTAATGACGTGAATTTAAAAAACAAAAAACAAAAAAAATCATCATGCTTCCGAAATTTTAATGTCTTAAAATATTAAAGGAGGCGGCATATATTGACCTTTAAATCCTTGCAGGTGTGGCTGTGGGGTCAGGATGGCAATCACACGTGGCGTTTGTAAATCTTGGTTGCTATTACTTGATTGGAGTCCCACTTGGCTATCTTCTGGGGTCCACGTTCGGCCTAGGTGTCAAGGTACATTAATTTGACCGTTAATATTTAATCACTCTTAAGTTTCAATTTTAAAAATAACTATTGGGAATATTATAACTTTTAAGCTTTGGAACAAAATAGGTTGATCTTTAATTCTTTATCTCTTTTTTTTTTTTCCCCTTCTTTTGAACAAGATTTATTCTTAATAAAAAAGGAAGCTATGCTGAAACTAGTTAACTTGTTTTGGAATGTTTAACTTGCCATTTGGTTAATTTTAATCGCCATTTATTTTAGGTTAGTGGTTTTTTTTTTTTTTGTATAAAATAATATCAGGATAACTGAAATAAAAATCAAGAATCACGATAAAGAAAATCTGTTCTGTATACAAGCCTGCTTAATTTACTAACAAATGTGATATCTAAAGTGGGATTCCTTTTTTTTTTTTTTTTTTGACATATAGTTTCTTATTCTTTACGTTTTCAATTAAAATATATTAATGTTTTCCATGTTTGGAAATAAATTAAAGGGAATTTGGTTGGGAATGATCTTTGGAGGAGTGGGGCTACAAACTGTGATACTGGCCTTCATGGTTGGTTGTTGCAAATGGGAAAAAGAGGTAATTATTGATTTGATTATTATATTGATTTATGTGTTTTATGTTTATTTCGTGCACGAACAACGCTATATATATCATGATCATGAGTGATTCTTCTTTATATATATATATATATATATATTACAAATAAAAAATTTAAATATATATATATGCTATACACAATGTCATATATAAGTATAACTTATAGATTTTCAAAAAATAATATGACACTTGAATCAAAAAATAATATCATGTTATAGTGATTTTCATGATCACTTATGATAAAAAAATATATATATTTTTTCTTTTTCATGCACATACTCGCATGTTTTTTATTTGCTTTATCTTGTATTGCATGCGTCACATTTAAAAGGTGAATTGAAAAATAGTCAAATTTTGTATTCGTTTTTGATAAATAATCAATAAAAAATTTTAATTAAACAAAAGTCAATTTCTGATTATATTAATCACAATAATATGTGTTAAAATTGAGCTATTTACTCATAACAAAAAACTGGACCTTTCATCATAACCTTTTAGTCGCAACAAAATATATATATATATATATATATGACTAAATGGTACTTTTAGTCGCAACTCATAATAGCACTCGTCACTAATGTATTATTATTAACAATTCATCTTGTATTGTCTTTTTATGATTTCTACCTCATACTTAAGTATCTAAAGAATATAACAGAAACAATAAAAAAGACAGAAAGACACTACAAGAATTTTAGTTGTGCTTCTTTAGGGTTTTTTTTTATTTTTTATTTTAATTTTCTCTTTTGCGAAACAATCCAAATTTATATTGTTTCTTATTTGATTAACAAACTATCATGGTTAAACTTGCAGGTGGAGAAAGTAGGCAAACGCACACTGAAGTGGGAATCAAATAGAAATAGCGTTTCATGAAACTATGCATGTAGTGAAGGAGGACTATTATTATAACTCGGAGTTAATGGAATAATATTTGGATTCACGACTGATTTGTCTAATTTGGAGGATTTATTTTATTTTATTTTGAAAAATAACACTTAGTGGACAACATATTTTGAAATTTGTCATTTTATAATAAATATTGCAGTTCATGTCACTTTTTAATAACAAATTTAACCAAGTTGTTCATTTATTTTAGGGTCAGTTAGGTAAATAGCCATTTCGGATTGTGTGTTTTCAAAAAATAGCCATAGTTTCAAAAAATTTAAAAACTAGCCATAACACATTGTAAGAAATTTCTGACAATAACAAAATTACACATAAAATGTACTGTAAGAAATTTCTGACACGTGTTAGAAATTTCTGAAAAGGTTAGTTTTTAAATTTTTTGAAACTGTGGCTATGTTTTAAAATTATTTTGTAAACAGTGGCTATTTTCTTAAAATTTCCTTTATTTTACAAATGAAGACGATAAGGAGTGAAATAGTAATTTTATAATGAATAAAAGGGTAAGGTTTGCAATAATGACATTAATTGTAAACTTAGATCGAATCATATTTTCTCATTCTTTTTTATTTGCTAAACCTTATTTGCTAGTAAAATTTTAAAAAATGTTACGGGTGGACAAAATGTTCTGAAAACTGTCACGTTAATTATCAATTATTTTGCAAAATGAGAAAGACAAAAGGAGGGTGAAATAATAATTTGATAATAAAAAAAGTTACATGATTTGTAATAGTAATATAAATTGTAAACGTGGATTTCAAAATAGGCATTAAATCAAATTTTCTTCCCAATGATACTAATATGGAGGATAATATATACTATGACTGGATTTTCAATTTTCAATTTTTCCTTTTTAGAAAGAAAATGAAAAATGACTATATTCCTTTACTTCTATTATATTCATAAATAAACAGATAAACCAAACTTCTATGATGACAATTCTTATTAGAAAATTCTGATTAATAAGTTTACTAGGATGAAAATTCTGATTAGAAAAGACAAACCTTTGTAATTGATTACACGATGAAAATGACTAATTCTTAATTTCGTGAAACTGTGGCTAAATTCTGAAACATGAGCCTAAAAAAGGGCTAAATGCCAAATCTTCCCAAAAAAATATCAATGTTATTTAGTTTAAGTTGAACCTAATGAGCGAGTTAAAACCCAGAAATAAAACACGCATTTCTCTTTGATTTGAGAGTCTAATACTATTTTTTAACAAAAATAAATACCTAATATATTCAAGTGTAGTTAATATCAATAAGAAACCAAAATATGGAACTAAATGATATTTGTGAAGACAAGAAACAAAATATGCTGTATAAAATGATTTCATGAAATACAAAACTTAATTATTGTGATGAGCAGAAGAACTCATGTATTACTTTGATGATACTATATTGTATGTACTCCTATATCCTCTCTGTCTCTCTTTCTAATAACTCATTGACTGATGAAAGATTAAATATGTGGAAGTTACAATTGTCGTGTCATGTTTTTTTTTTTTTTTTTCAAAAAGAATTTCTGGTTCTATTGCTGGAGTATATTATTATAGGAGCAACCATAACCCACAATAGCCAGCTACGCTGCACGATCTCCGTCTACAAGTGGTCGAATCGACTCCGCAGTCTTCATCAGCTATACATCTATGGTCGCAACGAGCATCGGGGACGTGGCAGGCGCTCTGAACGTTTTGGCCGCCGCGCTCTCCCGGGTTCAACGTGGTAGCAGGACATACTTGCAAAGACATTGCACTAACGCGCCTTGACTGCTCTTCTTTCTGCAGATAAACTCTTTCTTTGTCGATAAACTCTTTCTTTGTCAAAACTACTCTTTTACCTTCATTCGAAATATAAGCAGAGTTCAGTAAAAAAGCAGTACCTTGACGAAAGTCCAGTTGGTCGGGATGTAGGCCTCTGGAAGTCTCTCGTGCCAAGAACTCAACACGGGCAGAGGATGACCCTCGGTCGTAAAAATATAATTCTGATTAACGAGAAATGAATCGTCGAACAGAAGAAATAGATACTTGCACCTATTGCAAAGGAAAGTACGATGATTAATACCAGAAGATTGATGCAAACAAGATTTTACTGTAGCAATTTCTTATACGCATATGCTTACGTTTCGGCGAGAAAAAAGCTATGTTGATGATCTTCCAACTGCATGGTTGTCACATCTCTAATGCTAGCAAAACCTCCTTCGACTTTGGTGTATGAATTTAGAGAATTCACTATCGATTCTCCAACCTCGATGTACCATGGATCTGACAAAACCATAATCAGAAATTTAAAAATCAATGAGTTTATTTAATGCTAGATGAATGAAATTAAAAGCTTCGTACTGGCTAACGGACAGTTAAAACATTTGAAATCAACAATGTCTGTGCAGGGTAACGTGTTTCTGTAATAAAGATTTGGATAACATGAACCCAGTAACCTCCATGTTCAACTGAATTCACACTACAATATACACGCGCAAATGACCCCAGAATTATAAATTTAACCTTAAAATAAGAATAGCTAAAAGGGAAATAAACCAGACCTTTGGTTGCTTGATATAAGTAGAATGTTGACTCTGCGAATTCAGGTCGCAGTGGATAATATTTCTCCGTGGGATGCAACATTTGATGGTCTAACAAATACCTGCATGGTTGAAAATTTAAATGATATGTTAAGATTTCTCTCTTTTCCTCTTAAGAAAAATTCAAAGTACCAAAGGATGTAAAAGATACAAAGCCAATGCCGTCACGGTAAGTTAAACTGAGGAGCTCATAACAAAGAACAATTACAAGGCCAGGATACCTCTCTGGTAGGACTCCAAATTTCTTCCAAACATGGAAAAACTCACGATGCGATGAATTTGCCGCAGCAATATCTCCAACAAGAACCTGAGGACCAACCGGATTTTGTATCGTAAGAATCAGCAGGTTCTTTCTGAATTTTCAAATCACTACTTTTACAAGGCAAATGTCTTTCGTTACTTGCCTGTAGGCCAGGCCAAAAGGCTTGAAGGCTTGTAAGCTGCCAATAAGTTGCTTTTCCTGTTCTCATATCTGATTCGTGGTACCTAATTTATCATCACAATCTCTTTTAAAAAATAAAAAATAAAAAATAAAAAATAAAAAAAAGATCTACGGGCCTATCTTGTAGAATATTCAGAAAAATTCTGTGTATTGAAAGTAATTTAAAAAAAGCTAGAAGTAGATGGTGTACCATGGACCATGTCTGAAATATTTCTGCACAGCAACATAGGCAGAATGGAACATTCTCCAAAACTCCTCCTTTCCAAATACAATGTGAGCTTTGAATAGGTACTCGTAAAACGAATCAACCCCTACAAGAGAGAAAATAGTTCAATATCACAGATTGAAGGTTATAAACTCCAGTGGCATAAGTCGAGACCATTTGACCAATGGAATCAACATTTTTTCAGGTCCAAAATTATAAATCACATTATAAATTATAAACACATAACACGTACCAGCGCCAATACCGGATGAAAATTCAATCCATTCCCCAGTTACTACATCCAATGTCGTTCCAAATAAATTCAAAGAACTCCTCATACTCCATAGCTTACGAAGAGCACGTAAAGCAGCAGATTCATATCTGGGGTCACTGGTCAGCCGAGATAATGCTCCCATTTCAAGAATTAAAGAACCTGAATCCAGATGCAAAACCAGAATGTCTGAGGACAGCATATAACTTACGACAGCCTCATCTTATTACCGAAAAACGTAAGCCTCTTACCACACCCTGAAGTGCTTGTTTCAGTAGTCTCGCCCTCCATTACTCCATACTGTCCACAGAATTGGCATTGACGCAGAGAGTCATATATCCTTCTTACAAACAAAACTACAAAAAAGTTTCATATGTTTGGAAATTGAGAGCTGTGTTTTATTGAAAATGTAAGATGCAAATAACTCCTATCTATGTCCTTTTCTGCGACATAAGTATGAAGGCTTCACTATGAGAGCGCTAAATACTTTTATAGGTTAAGTTCAGTCAGATAACAATCATTGAGCTTCACATACGTCAAGGAGTTTGAGTGGTACTTAGAAGGATGATATACATATAGAAAGATTATAATATCGCATTGGTTATACCTTCAAGTTAATCCAGGCATATGGCAGGCCCGTAGGCGTATTGAAAGCTGGTAGGAAGCGTTTCCCGAGATCTTCAGCCAAAGTTAGTAGCTGATTCTTATAAGCTCCTTGAACCAACCTGTTCGTAGAATCAGTTGCAAGTATATGAGCAGATACAAGTCCTCCAAGAACTCTTATGTTGCACTACACATAGACATAATGTGGACAAGAGATCCATTAAACACAGAGAATCATTACTGCTTGCTCAGCAGACAAAAACAAATAAGTAAAACTCTTGCATTACCCTTCTCACAGTTTGGATAACTAAAGGTATATTAACATTATATCAAGCTTTGGGATCAACCACATCCAAGCCTTTTCTAGAAGCACTTTGGTCAGATACCTCAAAAAGATTTATCCTTGCATCGACGTCGAATTTCAGATTGTCAGACAGCCAAAGGACTGCCCTTTCAAATTCTGTGTTGTTGCCCATAACAACGAGGCTGCCAAAGAAAGACTCACATAAATAATTTGCAACTACAAAAGCAATGGCACATCCAATGTATACGAACCAAAACTTGATCCAACCATTCCTGGTATTGTCTCATACCTGGACAAAGATTCAATAAGCGAAAGCGCAGATCCATTGTAGTCCTGCGGTAGGTGTTCAAGCTGAAAATTATGAAGATGCGCGGTTATATTCCTTCAGCAATACAATCACTGAGTACAACAGAGCGATAACTACCTTCAGATTTCCGAGCTCGCTAAGAGAATCCGTGAAAGTTTTCGTAAGCGGTTTCAATTCATCATGCTGCAGCCAACAGAAAATCCTATCATGGAATCACTAATAGTATTCCGATCGACAATACATTAGCGAGGAACGCAAACTAACCGGAAAGGCATGGCTCATGTAATTGTCATAGGCGTGGTAAAACCTGAAACGCCAACGAACCAAACAATTTTCATTCACTCATTACTTGTATTTTCCTTTTCCCTAACATGGGATACTAATAAAAATGTCACCATTTTTAAATTGATCCACAAGTTTTGCTCTTTTACGACCTCAAAAACCGAACTCTCATCCTTACAGTTTCAATTTTTTTTTTTTTACCCTTTTTCAGAAACAACAGCTTAGCTCAATTTAGCTCAGCTCAGCTAATCAAACCAAATATTTGCAATTTTCCTAGTTTTTCCAAGGACCCAAGTGATCAATAGTATAAATTTTCAACCTTTTTTTCTTTCAGAATTCAATTTCTACATGAAAATCCCCACACAGACACAACCATATGTAAATACCGGAAAGTTTCGAAATTGAATATAAAAAAACTCCGACGGTCAGGGGATTACAGTGACCCATATCAACAAACAACAAAGTCAGAAAATGAAGAAGAAGCGAAAAAACAATCGAGAAAAAGAGAGAATTTTTGGGGTTACATTTTGCGAACTTTCTCTCTCATTCGGTTCTTCTTGGCTTGCCAATGAGAATCGGCTTCGGAGCAGAGAGAGACAGAGATCAACAGAACCAGTACATACCATGTCGAAAGAGATTTCGAACACAACATGTTTCAAAGTCAAATTTCAGAGAGAGAGAGAGAGAGAGAGAGAGAGAGAGAGTTTGGGTATTGTTAGTAAGAAGGAAGTGGTGGGAACTGGGAAGAGGAACCAACCCACAAAGTGGGCCTAGGCTCAATTAAACTTGGCGGGGAAGTGGGCCTAAGCCCAATAATATAATTAAAATGGATGGTGTGGACTAAATTTGTAACGAAAAATAAATAAATAAAAGATTAAGGACCTTCGATGCTTATAAAATTATTTAAAGGCCAAAGTGTATAAAATTTCAAAGTATAAGGACCATAAATGCTATATACCCATTAAATATATTTAGAATTTAGAAATTTATGCCCATCCCGAACAAAACAACACAATAATGTCACATATAAAATTTTCGGACATTTTTATTTTCCTAAATTCCATAGATAATGTCAATCTACGTCTAATGTTTTGGTATATTCCACGGAGCAATTGCGTTATGATTTGTATGTAAAGCATACAATTCTGTTATCATATGCAAAAATAGGATAGCATAGAAAAAGGTGAGAAAAATAAGGAAAATTATTGACCCATAAGTCTCCATAAAATCTCAAGCATGGAAATGAGTCTTAAAAACATCATTAGCAATATTTAAACAAACAAAGACAAACCATACCCCCTAAAACCCCTCCCATCCCTACAAAACTCACCTCAACTATTTTCTCCATCTCTCCCTCTCTCTCTAAATTCCCATTTTTCCCTCACAACCATTCTTTTTCCCTCACTCTCATTCCTTGCCTTTCAACACGCCATTTTCCCTCATTCCTTGGAGAGGAAAAAAAAAAAACTAGGCCCCTCCAACACCCTTCCCCTTCTCCTCTCCCTCTCTCTCTCTCTCGCCTCGCCTCGCCTCGCCGCGCCGCCATGACATTCTCTCTCCTCCCTCTCCTCCTCCTCCTGGCCGCGGCCGCCCCGTGGGCGGCCGTGGAGTCGAAGCTCTCCCTCGACTACTACGCGAAAACGTGCCCCGACTTCGCGAAGATCGTCCGCGACGTGGTGGTGCAGAAGCAGACGTCCAACCCCACCACGGCGGCGGGGACGCTGCGGCTCTTCTTCCACGACTGCATGGTGGACGGGTGCGACGCCTCTGTCCTCGTCTCCTCCAACCACGTCAACCCCCACGCCGAGCGCGACGCCGACGTCAACCTCTCCCTCCCCGGCGACGCCTTCGACGTCGTCGTCAGGGCGAAGACCGCGCTCGAGCTCTCGTGCCCCGGCATCGTGTCATGCGCCGACGTCCTCGCGCAGACCACTAGGGACCTCATCACCATGGTTGGAGGTCCCTTCTACAAGGTGATCATGTTGTCCCAAAAAAAATATATATATATTTGGTATTTGTTCCTTTCTTAGCTCATGTATTAAAAAATGACTAACGTACATGCGAGAACTAAAAAAATAAAACAAAGCTGCAATAAAAAATATTATAAAATTAAGAAAACGATCAATTTCTGAATTAATCAAAAAATTAATTATTTTCATAAAACATCATTCAAAAATAATTATTTAATTAATTATTAAAAAAAATCTAGAAAGAATGGTTTGCAATTAATGTGAAAAATGGCACGTTATATACTTATATTCAGTCAATTATTTGGGAAAATGGAATTGCTCGAATGAGATTTGACAACAATATTAGAAGAGTTCAAAATGCAAAAAAAATTTACATAATGAGTTACAACCAACGAAAAAATTTCACCATGCCTTAATGCAATATGTAATTAATCAAAAGTCTAGATGATAACAACGTGTTTGGGCTAACATTCTGCAAATTAATAAGTGGTGTTATATGTCATTCAAAATGTTGTGTGTTATATCATTTCTTTTCCTTATTGTGCTTTATTCAATCCTAAATCCATAACCTTTGGGACTCATCGTGCACAATTTATGTCTAACCAATTATTATTATCATCTAAAACTCGTTAGGTCCGGCTGGGACGCAAGGACAGCTTCGTGTCCCTGGCGTCCCACGTGACCGAGAGCCTGCCCCGGACCAACCACACCATGGACGAGCTCATCAAGATCTTCGAGAGCAAGGGCTTCACCGTCCAGGAAATGGTGGCCCTCTCCGGCGGCCACACCATCGGCTTCTCGCACTGCAAGGAGTTCGCCGACCGCCTCTTCCACTACAGCCGGGCGGCCCCCACCGACCCCGACATCCACCCCAAGTTCGCGGACGCGCTGAAGCGCACGTGCGCGAACTACACCGTGGACCCGAGCATGTCGGCCTTCAACGACGTGATGACGCCGGGGAAGTTCGACAACGTCTACTACCAGAACCTCCAGAGGGGGCTGGGGCTCCTCCGCTCCGACAACGCCATGGTGCGGGACGCGCGGACGAGGCCCGCCGTCGAGTTCTACGCCGCCAACCAGAAGGAGTTCTTCGAGGACTTCGCGCACGCCATGGAGAAGCTCAGCGTGCTCGACGTCAAGACCGGCCGCAAGGGCGAGGTCCGGCGGCGCTGCGACGCCTTCAATTCGATCACGACTTGAAATGGCTTGTTGATGAGATTATATATATATATTGATGGAAGAATGAGAAGGAAGAGCGAAAAGTTTGTTTGGTGTTTCAAGTTCTTGGACGTACGTGATCATGAGGAAGAGATTTTTTTTTTCTTTTTTATGTATGTTATTATTTTTTTCTTTGTGGTAATTGTATAATGTTTTTCAAAGTATAGACATACGAATTGTTTTTTTTTTTTTTATGGCTTTTTTTGTTTTTGTTTTTGTTTTTCCTTTGAAAGTTTGAATGCTAGATTTTGAACTGTCATTGTTTGAGGTAATAAAGGTTATAGGCATTTGAAGACGTAAACAAGTCCTGCGGGACTTGGAAAGTGAGAATAGAAAGAGTTTATGAGGCAATGAGAGATGTGACAAAAACGACATATGGTGAAAACGACACATAATTATTGAAAACGACATAAAACAAATAAACGGAGACATAAAGCAAAAACGACAAGAAATCAGGGAGCGGTTCTGTACTAGAGAATCTTCATGAACTAAATCATACACGGCAATGAAAGAAAACAAGAAATTGAAACGATATAAACGGAAACGACATGAACTAAGAAAATGACGAAGAACTAAAAAAAGATTTTGTAGAGAAATCAATTGAAACGACGTCATAGGGTTCAATGATAGAAAACGACATCGTTAAAAACCGACATCAGGTAAAAATTAATAGGACACAAGAAAGAAAAATGATGAACTAGAAAAACGAGAGGAAAAAAGACATGAAATAATAAATTATAAAAAAAAAAACAATCGATAACCGTAGAATTGTCATAGCAACCATATAAAACGACAACATATGATGAAACGACAGAAAAGTAGGTAATGCACATAAACGACAACATACAAAAAACGACAGAAAAGGTGAAAATGATAGAGTTGAAAAACGACATAGAAAATAAAATGGTATGAAAATAAAAGAGAGATGTAACAAAAACGACATATGGTGGAAACGACACATTATTGGAAACGACATAAAGAAAAAACGACAAGAAGTCAGGGAACGGCTCTGTAGTAGAGAATCCACATGAATTAAATCATAACGGCAATGAAAGAAAATAGGAAAATTGAAAATGACACTGGGAAAACCACGATACAAATGGAAACGAAATTAAGGTAGAAAATGATGTAGAACTAAAAAAAGATTTTGTAGCATAGGGTAAAATGATGAAAAACGACATCGTTAAAAAAACGACATCAGTTAAAAATTAGCAGGACATAAAAACGAGAGGAAAAAAGACATGACATAAAAACAAATTTACAAAAAAAAACACAACAAATAACGGAAACGGTAGAATTTTCATAGTAACCACATAAAACGACAACATATGATGAAACGACAGAAAAGTAGGTAATCCACATAAACGACAACATACAAAAAAACGACAGAAAAGGTGAAAGCGATAGAGTTGAAAAGCGACATAGAAAAGAAAATGGTATGAATTTTTTGTTTAAATAAAAAGCATAAAATGAAACGACATTATATGATTAAACAACATGAAATTATAAAACTAAAGTAGAGAATTCACATAAACGACAACATAAAAGGAAACGACAGAAAATGTGAAACTAACGACATACTGACAAATGAAAAAAAAAAAAAAGCACAAATGAATAAGAGAAAAGCATATATACCAAAGACCGGATAAACGACAACATTTTCAAAGCAACAGAAAGTGAGGGAGAAACATGAACCTAAAACGACAGTATTGTATAGAAAACGACAGAAAATGAAAAAAAAAAAAAAAGGCAGTAGTAAAAAATACGGCAGGAATTATGATTTATGACAAAAAAAAAAAGAAAGAAAATCTGGAACGACAGTATGATAGGTAAATAACAGAAAAACGATAATCTAATAGGAACGACAAAATGTGAAAACAACGTAAAGCCAATAATAAGATAGCGTTAATAAAAAACGACAAAACTTGTAAAACGACAAACCAAGAGAGAATGTGAGACGATATAATATATATTGTGAAAAGCTACAGAAAATTAAAGGAACAACAAACCTAAAAGAAATGACGACAGAATTGCGAAAACTACAATATATGGGGAAAACGACAAGAGATGAGAAAATCGAGCAAAATGACCGAAGAAAACGACATAAAATGGAAGCAATAGATGTGAGAAAACAAGTGAAAAAAAAAAAAAAAAGAAGAAGAAGAAGAAGAATACGTCAAAAAGCATATCTAAAACTACTAATGAGCAATGAAGAAGATCTAAAAGCCATTCCTATATCTATAATAAGTTAAATATATAAAAAAGAAAAAAAAAATTGTTAGAAACGCAAATGTGAAATCAATAAGCAGAAGATTGCATAAATTGATCATATAAATTCATTACCATATATAAACCAAAACAAAAGGTTTAACGTAAACTCCCCCCCTCTCTCTCTCTTAGTCCTACAAAGTGATTCCTAACTTAGAATTTTTACAGTGATGTAATAAAGGACAGGATATATCATTTGAATCCGATCCCTTCTTAATCTGACTAGCCGTTTTCTTGATGCATTGCCGGCAGATTTTACCGTGCGTGTATATAAGACAGTTGAGGTCAAATTTGAGTTCGTCGGGGATGCGCTTGTTGAGGTGAAGATAAGCTTTGTTCCTGTCTGCAACGCTCGGAAGCCAACCTAGAGACTTCGCGATCTCAAACACCTGAACAAAATCGCGTTTCTTTAGAACAGAGAAGGAAGTTAGCATTGGAACGAAAACATGTAAACCGATTTAGAGAAACTTACGTGCGTGTCGACGGGGAAATCATCTCGCTGAAGTTGGAACATCAAAACACAAGCAACCTATAAAATACAAGTTTGTAAAGTTGTACTGATTTGTGAAAGTTAACTGTGACAAACGTAAAGAGAGAGAATTGGAAGAAAGGTTACCGTTTTGGGGCCGATTCCTTTGAAGTGAGAGAGTTCGGCCTTGACTTCGTCGACGGAGAAATCTTGCAAGTACTCCAAGCATAGCTTGCCTTTTCTCTCGAACAAACAGCTCAATGTGTTCTTGATACACTTAGCTTTTGTTGGGGCTAAACCTCCACACCTTATAGCATCCTCTATGGATTTTGAATCAGCGTCCAAAACCTTGCCATTAAAAATGAAATCCATGTAAAAAATACAAGACCTAAGGAATCAAAAAACAATACGTCAAAAACCACTTGACCTGAAATAATGACTGTCATGACCAACCAAAATAATACATTAAAATCATTTGACCAGAAGTAACTAAGGTGCAAAACAGCACTAATAAAGCACTCCAAAACAAGAAAGTTTCCACATTGATTATCAGTCCAAACGCCTCAACACTGCAAACTTCAACCACACCCATCAAGCAAAAACCATTAAAAAAAAATCCAAACAATGGATATAAACAACACTAAACCCAGAACTTAATACAAATGTTAAACCAACCAAAACAGTACTAATTTAACACCAAAACAAGAAACTCTTCAACCAAAAACCCAAAAAAAAAAAAACTAAAAAAGACTCACACTTTGCCAAGTGGGAAAAGCAGACTTGAGAGAAGCGAAAGCCCTCAGGGAATTAACCTCCGTGGTGTTCTGCGATAGCACAGTCCTGACCAACCCGTCCAAGACGCTCTCTTTCGGGTCATCGCCGCAAAGAGGCTCGGACTTCGGATCACCAACCGATTCGTCGGTATTGCCGGGTCTGACCCGGCGATACTTCGCGAACTCCTCTGGGAACCCGTGAAGCGCCAAGAGCTCGTCTCTCACGGCTCGGCATTGGCTCGGGCTCGGCCACGGGTGATCCGGGTACGGCTCGGAGCCGGAGATCGGGGCGGGTTTTTTGGTCCAGGAATGTGGTTCGTGTCGTTGAAGCTCGAGCTGGGTTTTCCTTTTCCGAGGTTTCGACATTGTTTTTTCTTTTTTTTTTTTTTGGGTTTTTTCTGCGATGAATATTGAATCGTCGTTGTGTTGTTGTTGTTTTTGTTGTGTTTTTGGTTACGAAAGTTTTGGGTGTTGATTCGACGACGACAATGAGTCGATGATATAAGTCGTTGATAGACAAACGACGTGTCGTATGATACGGGAATGTTTTGGTGATAAGGCTGGCTTGGCGCTTTAGGAGACAAGTCGTTTTGGTTTAGTTGAGGAAAACGACGTGTAGTTTTGACAATAGTTGACAGTGGCTCTCTGGCTCTGGCTCAGCTGTGTCTTCCATGATAAACGTAGTGGTGTTTGTTTTTGAGATACGGGCAACAAAAACGACAAGAAATGATTTTATGTTGTATAAACCTAAACGACATTTACTTTTTTTAAAAAAATTAACCCTTTGTTTGGCCTACCCATTTTACTTATTCCATTTTTTCATTTTTTTTCAATTTTTTAAATCCTCCAAACTATTTCATTCTATTTCCTTTTTTTTTTCAATCATTTTTTTCAACTTTTTAAATCCATATACAATATTTTTAAATCTCAACCATTCATATCATTTCGAAACTTGTAAAATCAAACCATCTTTACATCATTTTTCTAAATTATTTTCAAATCATTCCAAACTATCCCAAAAAATAAGATGAAATGGGAAAATGCCCTCCCCAAACAAAGGGTAATAGAAAGGGCATCTCGAATTTTTTTTAATTATTATTTAAAAAAATGCTAAAACCACATTTTTAATTTGACTATCTTTTGCTTTTTGTGGCCTATAAATACTTTTGACCAGGGTTTCTGGATCTTCCATCTAGAACTTATTCTCCGGAAGTATTTTGGAGAAAATTAGGAAGATTAGCCGTACTTGAGCCGTAATCATCATTAATGATTGTTTTTCATATGTTGCGCCACTTTTTTTCTTCTTTCATATAAGTCAATTAATAAGGTAAAAGTATAGACATAATAACGTTTTTGTCTTTAAATAGGATATAACTCTAAATAGCCAGTATTTTTTAGGCCTAACTCATAAAGGTCTCTGATACTACATGACTAGGATGAACACAAATTGCATAAAGCTAAGTAAAAGAGAGGACAATGAAAATAGTCTAAATGCTTTGGATTTGTTTACTTCCTTGTAAATTTTCTTCAAAAAAAAAGAAAAAAAAAGGGGGCTGTATCATACAAAACAAAAGAAGTATTATAAAAAGAAAAGCATTTAAAGAAAGCAATAGAACTTATCTAATTCTTCACTATACTCAGGTGACACCCAAAAGTTATGAACTTTATCTAATTATCTGCTTTTTTGTCAAGATTGACAAAAGATAAAATAGATTATAGCCAGCAACAGAAAAGATTTGCCCCAAAACTTAAATTGCCCTAAACCTTTTGCATAAGTAAAAAGAAAAGGACAAATCTAAAGGGGCAAAAGTAGACTTGTCACTTGTGCATGGCTTGCCTTGCCCCACCAATAATCTATTATAGAAAATAAATTCCACAAAACCAAAACAATAACCTTTCAATCTGGAATTAGTGATACATGATCTACTATAATCCACCTCAGTAAGGCAGTTCTTTATCACACTCCCAATTCCCATATGAAAAAAGAAAAACAAGAGTTTTCTATCATTTGTCCACCAATTCCCATACGTAAGCCATAATCCATGTTTACATACGCAATTAGGACCTTAATTCCATAAAATCTAATTACTTATTTAGCTCTCAAAAGTCAAAACATTCTTCACTGCAACAGTTCTAATTGTCAGAAGAGAGAGAGATCGATCAACCATAAGCACCCAAGAGCAAACCAAAAGGAGAAACAACTAGAACTATATGTTATTTTCACAAAGACCTATAAAACATAGTTGCAGCAGAATTAAAAAAAATCTAAAATCGTTATTGTTCATAAATAATTCAATATGACAAAAAGGAAGAGGGAACAAAAAATTACTAAACAATCAAAACGACAACATACTTGTCAAAATAATTTACACAAAATCATCAAATCTCTACCCAAAAATATCCAGCTGAAACAAGACAGCCTCATTCATCACCAGGCAACTTTATGTTCAGCATCCTCTGAATACTACTCCAAATCCAATAACAACAAAATTACACCTTTCTTTTACTACAAGAATAAATATTACACTTCTTTATATTCTTAACAGAAATGGCAATTTACAGTCTATAGATCTAAGACAAGTACAGAAAAAAAAAAGGCTCTGAAAATAGAACCCCCAACAAAAAAATTCAAAAGGTAGTTAAAGTTGAGTAGTCAGAACTCTCAACTCTTCCAACAAGCCAATAAAAATTACACCTTTGCAGTTCTTACTTCATTTTTTTTTTCCTTTTTGACAACCCAAACAACAATTTACAAATCTATAGACCTAGTGAGATTAATCCCAAAACCCCATCAACCATAAGACACAGAAAAAACAGAATTTTGAAAACCAAAACAATTTTTTTTTTAAAAGGTAGTTGAGTTTGCACCGTGCAAGTTCCTCCCGATCGGAACTCGGTACCGAGATCCGCCAATCCCGCCACCACCGGGGTCCGATTCCACCACCGATCGCCACGCGCCATCCTCGTCCTCGTCGCCGTCGCCCCGCCCCCTCATCATCTGCAGCATCCGCCGCGCCTTCTCCCTCGCCCGGTCGCTCCCCCTCTCCTCCACCTCCCTCAGCACCTCCACGGCCCTCGCATCCCTCGCAAGCCCCCGGAACCTCATGTTCCCGTGGCTCAGCGCGAACAGCGCCGCCACGCAGTTCTCCCGCGTGGACTCCGAGTCCGTCCCCTCCTTCCTCCGCAGCATCCCCACGAAACACTCCACCGCATTCCCGTCCAGCATCGCCGACCTTCCCTCGGGGCAGGCCGCCAAATTACACAGAATCAACAAAACCCGGCTGGCCGACGAGCCCGCCTGCGACAGCGCCAGCAGCGTCGGGACCGCCCCGAGCTTCACAAGCTTCGCCCGGTTGCTCTGCACCAATGTCAAATGGTACAGCGCCAGCGCCGAATCCTGGCGGGTCCGCTCGCTCTCGGACCGCACCAGCGCGTGCATCAGCGGCGGCAGCGCGCCGAGGACCCCGATCGCCATCTTGTTATCGTCCTCGAGCGCCAGGCTGAACAGCGCCCCGGCGGCGTGTTCCTGCGCCTCGCTCGAGCCCGATTTCAACACATCGATCAAGTACGGCACGAACCCGGACCGTACAATGGTCACCTTGTTCGGCTTCTCCAGCGAGAGGTTGACCAGAGACGCGATCGCGTTGGTCTGAACGACGGCGTATCGCGACCCGACCAGAGGCTTTAGCGAAACCAAAAGCCTCTGCGTGCAGAGCAAAACCCTAGTCTCCTCTCTGGTCCGGGTCAGCTTCCTCAGCGCAATTACGGCCTCCTCTTGCTCGACCACGTCGTGGCTCTTCATCTTCCTCGAGAGCTCGTCCTCCTCCTCCGAGTTCGCCGGAGCTAGGGCTTCGAGCTCGGCGATCTCCGAGGAAGACGAAGAGGAATAGTTATGGTTGTAGGAAAGAGGGCGAGTGGCGAAGGGGAGGGGAGTGCTGGGATTCTCTGAGGTCACGACCACAGACTCCTCCGATGAGCTCGAGTAGAACTGGCTATGGCCGTGGCTATTTTGGTGGTGGTGGTTGATCCGCGGGCCGAGCTCCGTCGCGGCGTGGGAGAACGTCACCGGCGGCTGATCCGGGAGCTTCCGGATCAGCTCCCTCTCGGAGACCCTGAGCTCGCGATTCTCCGCCGCCATGGCCGAGCGCACGAGCCGCTCCACGGCGGCGCGGTCCGGCGGCAGCGGGCGGGCCACGCCAGCGCCGTCGCACCAGGCGAGGATCGTGGACGCGATGGCCTTGTTGGGGATGATGGCGGAGAAGTCCGGCCTCGAACCCCCATCGCCGCCGTCGTCGGCGAGCTTCGGGGAAAACCCCAGGTCGCGGCAGACCTCGGCGGAGACGCGCTCGAAGGTCTGGCCAGAGGCGACGACGACCGGGTCCGCCATTAGCGAGCCGTGGACTGGGCAGAGGAAGTCCTTGGGAGGGCGGTCCCGGCTGTGGCTGGGGCTAGGGTTAGGGTTGACCTCCATTTTCGAGTTCGAGGAAGAGGATCGGAAGGAGATTTTCCACCTGTGCTTGCCATTCCCGCCCATGATTGGGAGAGCGAATGTCCAAGCTTCGAATCAGAGAATCATGGGTTTGTTGGAGTCAATGGTGGTTGGTTAGGGTTAGGGTTTGGGAGTGGGTTTTTTTTTTTTTTTTCTTGGGTACAGAGAGGATTTAGAAGATGAGGAATTTTGTGGGGCTGAGAGTGGTAGAGAATCCAAAGTTCATAGAAAATGAAAGGACAATTCTTAGAAACACAGAGAGAGAGAGAGAGAGAGAGAGAGAGAGAGAGAGAGGGGTTAAGAGAGGGTTGATTTGACTGAGGTGGGTTTTTTGGACTCTGGAGATTGATTGAAGAAGAACCAGAGAGGAAGATGAGACTTGAGAGAGAGAGAGAGAGAGATTGGGTTGGGATTGAGAGGTGTTTTGAGATTGAGAGTCAGAGACTCTTCAGAGTTTCTTTTTGGTACGCTTGGGATTATTAGAGCCTGACTTTTTTTTTTCTTTTTTTTTGACTGAACCAAAAAAAAAAAAGGCCCTTCAATTTGAAATTATTTCTATATTCGACCTATAAGTTTTAGAATTTTCAGCGTGATCTCCTTTTTTACTTTTTTTACATAAAAGAGTAGAAATTACATACTCTTGTAGTAATTTGATTCTCCTTTTACCCCTTGTATTTCGCAATTTTTTGATTGGAGAAAGGCAAAATTAACAGAGAGGTGGAGAGAGTTTGTTATGACCATTGAAAACGAATGGCATATAAAGTGGGGTGTGCACAATGCTTATTATAGAGCTCTCGCCAAGTAATTAGTTTAACAAATTTGGTCCCATTTAACGACAAGAGAGGAGATGGCCATGAGTGCGTGACGGTCATTAGTTTAATTATAGGGTTCGAGCTCGAGGTGTATAGTCGGAGCGGGAGGTTTTACCTACGTATTCTTTGACACAACTTGTCAGTGTTCATTGTGTCGTACAATTAAACCTCATCTCATGGCACTCACCAGACTCACTTGCTCTCAACCTAGACCCCTCAAACCACGATTTAATAGCTTTCAAATTTTTGGATTTATTCCTTTATCTATTCAATCATTTATTTAAGAGATGTTTGATACACTATATAATTGCTCATCATATTGTAAAATAGTAATAATAATAATAATAAAATGCAAATTACATTGTCTAATAAATAAATAAATAATCCT
Organism: Boehmeria nivea var. tenacissima; assembly: GCA_018132145.1. Taxonomy (NCBI): domain Eukaryota; kingdom Viridiplantae; phylum Streptophyta; class Magnoliopsida; order Rosales; family Urticaceae; genus Boehmeria; species Boehmeria nivea. The sequence goes on from CM030882.1 coordinate 11,467,764, forward strand.
TCATATTATATCGTATTATTATCTGCTTTGTTGAAGATTATTTTTTTCCTTGTTTTACATAATTTTTTTGAAAACACAAAAAAAAAATATAAATTAGATCGTATAAAAACACAATACAATACACTAAACCAAATGCCAATGTCATTTGGAGTTGGTTTTTGGGACTAGTGAATGCAGAGTCAATAACCTTTCTCATTCAACAAAAGTGTGTATGAAGTCTTCATTTTGGACAATATCTCAAATTTTGTAGGCAAATTTAGAGGGGAAAAAAAGGACTTATAAAACACAAATTTGGATCTCAAAAATGAAAAAAGTTTAAACCTAAACTCACCAATATTTCACATGCTTCGATTGTTTGGTACGCAAGTTGGATAAAAAAAATTGATTAAAGTATTTTTATTATAGTACCAATGTTTTTCTTTTTAGCAAAATATTCAAATTTTTAACTTAACTATACTCTTATTGTACTAAAAAATAACTTTTCCAATCCTCAATTCAAATCTTACCTTTTACAATCTCAATTCAATTACTACAATCAAATTTTAATTAAAAATTAATTTGAATTACAATATTTTGTTTCACAATAACTCAAATAAAAATGATTTGAATCGCTTATGAAACAGCCACTTAAATATAAAAAGCAAATAATGCAAAGTGTCATTTTTATACTATACGACACAATGCACACTTTGATATAATGCAACTTCTAAATACTGAGTACACTTTTTATACTATACAAGATAATGCACACTTTGATTGAGATGATTGGTATTCATAGAAAATTTAGTATCACGGTGATATTGGGTCTATAATATGAGAGTGAAAAAACGGCTTGCTTAATATTTATAACCTTATAATAATAAATAGACATTAAATGTCATTTATTATTATCTTCAATTGTTAATCATAAAATTTACAGCGATACATATAAAGGGAAAATATAACAAAATCTTTAAATACGGGCTTTTATGAACTTTATAAATAACTTTTTTTTTTTTTTGCCGAATAAACTTTATAAATAACTTAATGAAGCAAGTTATACATTTTATAAGTTCAAAGTTATATATTTTGTAAGTTCAAGGATCGAATTAAGAAAAGGTTACAGAATTTAAGGACCATTCCCATAATTATTTTTTCTTTTTTGTTTGTTTAGAAAATTTGCCCTTATTGACCAGTCACAACTCAACTCACCAAACCTTTGTTCTCTCTCTCGGCCATTTTGATATTTTTGAAGCTATTTATTTTTTCCTTCTGCTTTTATTCATTTAACAAATTATGTTTTTTTTTTTTTTGGTGTATACTAAATTTCGTTATTTCTTTTTTCTACAAGAGCGGCCAAAGATTGTTGACCTCAACTTTCCTTTTGTGATGATGATTATAAATTTATAATCTATTATTTAAAAAAAAAACCACAAGTTTTTGGATCAGAAGAAATATGAATTGACTTTTGCATTCGTTTTTAGTATAAATTGTTTTCACAATTTCTATAGTCATTAAATAAAATCATTGGCTCTAGTAAATGAATAAACTTTTGTGGAGTTTTTCATGTCAAAGTTTTCAGGCTTCTTGAAGACCTAAGCAATGGAGATAAAAAGAATCACTAATTTTAATTAAAAAAGAAAAAAGAAAAAGAACACAGTATTAGTCTTCATAATTTTAAAGATATCCAACTACATATCTTTATATTTTTTGGACAGCAATACAACTTTCACTATTAGTTAATGTCTCTCCAAATCCTTTGAAAATGAACACGGTATACAACATTGAGTACTCGGTTTCTTTGAATTTTCCTTACGAAATTGAAGCGCAGGAATGAAATTCGTTGACTACGAAAATTGGCCTATTAATTTGATTAATTTATTTAAAATGTAAAAATATGCCAAAGAAGTTTCTAATGCGTATCTTACGACTGACCAATGAACAGCAACACTTGACAGTAATAAAAGCTTATCATTATTCATTAATAAGCTCTTTGGCATTAAATATACATTTGACTATATAATATACAAAAATAATAATAATGAGTTTTTTAGGTATTTAACCAAATTTTTGGATAATTTTTTAGGATTTAGTCATAGTTTTACGAAATTAGATATTTAGTCATAAAATATAATATTTTTTGTTACATGAAACATATATACGTGTAAAAGTGTAACATTTTATGTTACATATTACAAAAAAATATTATATTTTTTACACGTATACATGTTACATGTTACAAAAAATATTACATGTTATGGCTAAATCCCTAATTTCGTGAAACTATAGCTAAATCCTTCAAATTTTACCTTTAAAATGGCTAATTGCTTAACTGGCCTAATAATAGTATATATCACATGCGTGTTGTGCTTTTAATTTATATCAAAATATATACACTGCAAACATTAAGTGAAAATAAAGTGAGCACATTATTTGGGGCATATATTATTTTGCAATTCCTCCTATAATTAATATCTAATTTTCATCTCTTAAATTAGATTAACTCTCAATATAGAGAAGATTGGGTTGCTTCATAAGCAATTCAGATAATAAAATTCAGATCATTAAACATTGAGTTATTGTTTGATGAAATACAAAATCTTATGACTCAAATCAATGCTTCGATAAATTTTTGATTGTAGTATTTGAATTGAGATTGGAAGAGAAAAAATGTACATTGAAAATTGAAAAAGTTGTTTCTTACTATAGTAAGAGCATTGATGCTGTAAAAGGAGTAGTCAAGTTAACATTTTTGGGAGTTTGCCAAAAAATATTAGTATTGTAACAAGAATACTTTAATCAAAATTTATTGTATCTGAATTGCTTACCAAACAACGTCTTAAAAATTGATCTACACTTATATATACTTAGTATTCCGAGCCAAACAAAAATTTAGTTAGCAACTAAACAAATAAATATAAAGCTCAAGTAATTAAATCATTTACTTAGTAATTAAACGAATTACTGTAAAATTTTGTTATGGTAATGAAGTTATCATAAACGAGTGCAATATCTGATTAATTGATTTTTCTAAAATTATTATAAAACATTAAATGTTCATTTAAATATATATAGTGTAAGATTTAAGTATTTTCGTACCTTATTATATATATATATATATATATATATATATGATATCTATGCAATAAGGAATGTTATAAATAATTCTAACTTCTAAGGGTAGGTTTGATTTAGTACCATGTTGTATGAGACTGTGTTTTACACTTTACAGTATTGTATTGTATTACCTTATAGTGTATAAGCTTATACAATATTATATTTTGTTTAAAAATACGATTTAAAATAATGAAAAAAAATCTTAAACAATAAAAAAATTATATAGTTTAATACGGATGATTTTTTTTTATACTAGATAATATAAATTTATGTTGTATTAAATGTGCTTTTCATATTATGTAAAACGGTAGTTTTAACATACTAAACACTGTATTGTAATTTTTAATACAATACAATATAATGCGACGGATAAACCATACATATAGTATAATATGACAGGTTTATATGATGCATCAAACTTATTGTATTTTTTACAATTTTGCCATTAATTGATAACAATTTTTAAAGTTGTATACATAGCTATAGTATAATACTAGCCGTGATACACTTGATCACACAAATTACTCCATCTTTGCTATTTGATGGGACCAACAAAACTAATCATTCATAAATTGCTATAGATCGTAATCATCGTCTCTTAAATGTACAAACATTCTTATAATCTAATTGATTCTGCCAAAAATAAAAAACGAAAAGACTCAAAAAACGAAATACTAAAGAATTATGATTCATATAAACAATTATATATTAACATGAATGTGGCAAAATAGGTGTGACGTATGAAGCTAACGGTTGTACTTATAATAAGATAGTGATATGCATGGAATTGTTGAATGAGTCTATTTTGTATAGCTTTCTGGTCAGATATATATAGTACTAGTAACCATGTCTAAGCTTTGCACATGCCAACTGTTACCGATTAAAAAAAAAAAGAAAATTGCTAGAGCAAGAAATATTAAAAGTATATAGTACTATATTGTCTTTTGGAAAATTGAAAAGAAATAGTCAAACTCTCTCCAACAAAGCAAAGCATCATGAAACATGTCATTTTTTTTAGGGGAAGCATGTCAAGATTTGTGTTTCTTAGTTATGAGAAATAAGAAAAGGAAAAAAAAAAAAAAAAGGAAGAGAGATTCCATTTGTTTTTCCTTCCACCATTTCATCATTTTGCTGCCTTTTTTTTTTCATGAGAATAAATCCACAAATTTTTTGTCTCTATTCTGATAAGCATTGGAATGAATGCAAAATCATTTTTTGGATTCAACTATTAAGTATTAAACTTGTTAGAAAAAATGTCATGTGACGAAAATCTCAATGGAAACTGCCATATAATGAAGTCTTATAGATATTTATTCATTGATCTCCTAGTAACTAGTTGTGTGTCCTATTATATTATTAGTATCTTAATTGCTTAATAAGGTAAAGAAAAACGACAACTTTTACTAACTAATTGAATATCTTCTCTTTTGGGAATATTTGAGGGTAATTAGAGTATTTTGGAACATGATATTGATCCTTATAATTTATTGATGGCTTATATGTGCATTAATTAAACTATTTTTTTTTCTTAATGTGCATTAATTAAATCAATCTTGTTTTGTTATGAAATGCAGGCTTTGCATAAATTAAGCGAAACTAAACCAAGTCTACAAAGATATAACCTGTTTTTTTTTTTTTGAAAAAAAAAAGAATCGAAAAAAAGATGATCGTACTCACCTATTGATGCTTTATGTTTAAAATAAGATTAGTCAAAACATATCTCATGCATACAACAAATTATGATTTGGACACAAGGTTATGACTTTTATCATGGCATTATTGTAGTAATTTCCAGAAAGGAAAAAAATAATTAAAAAAATCATACAATAATAAGATGACAACTAGGCTGTGGATTTGGTCTGTACATACACACACACACACAGTCTCACACACACACACACACACACATATATATATATATATATATATATATATATTTCTCTGTTAAAGACTACTCTTTAAATTTTCCTTTGAGTCCTCTCATGATCTGATATCTCTTCAATATGCATTACTCATCAAACAGGCAGAAAAATTTGTCCACTACTTAATTAAATATACCAATACATGATATAATAATATAACCAACGTATACCAGACAAAGAGAGTTAATTATATATTCATGAACCTGTGATATAAGCATGGCCTACGATTAATCTAATTAAAAAGATAAACAAAACAAAAACACATATATCCACGTATTATACTAGTTCAGAGAATATCAAAGTGTTATATATGATAGCTCAGTATATATTATAAAACAATTCAGTAGTGGCATTACATGTTTTAATACGCTTAATTTTTTTTTAATATATCATTGATAATGATTTTACAGCTTGCAGAATGAAGCAAGAGTACATATTAGTTATAAAAAGAGAGTAGCTAGCTTAATGATACAAAGTATATATATATATATATTTTTAATTTCATATCTTATTCTCTTCGAATTTCAAACCAAATACTATATAGTGCATAGTTAATTTACTGAATATGCGGAATATTTCGTAGCCAATAAATCTTATCATTATTCTTAAATCTATATATTGTTTCCCTTGCCTTAACTTGAAGCCATTAAAAAAAAAAAAGAAAAAAAACTGTTGTCCTGTTGTTCCTCCATTATAATAGCTATCAAATAAGAATTAGTAGTTGATGGAAAGTATTTAATTTGTGAATATAAAAAAAAAAAAATACATAGCAAGAATGTGAACAAGATTGGTTAATAGTGACAGCAGAATACTGCTTTATATTATCTTCATGCTTCAAAAACAAAAGATGTTTTACCAGATCATAGCGATGAAATAATACTGATACAAGTCCTCGTTGTGCTCTTTTCATGTTTTAAAGACAATCAAAAAAAAAAAAAAAAACGAAAGAAGAAGAAGACTAATTAAATTATCCTCTTATATTCTCAGAATTTGAAGTATAAACGCAAAATTGTAAACACTAATTATTTATTACCGGTTAAATGATGAACATAATTAGAAACATGCAATTGTAAACTTAATTATCTCCATTGAGATAGTGCTTTTTTTTTTCTTTCATTTTTTTTCCCTTTTCCTTTTGGTTTCCCTTTCCTTTTATAAAGAGCATAACTACCTTTTTCTTTTTTTTCTTTTTTTCTCGGCTAATAACTTTATGTGGGCAGTTAGGGAACTTAGTTTCAAGAATATTTATTCTATTTTTTCCTTTTGTAAAGTTGGGTGAGGACAATTATTTTCCCATTGGCCTTATGTGTAGCATCACTGGAACACAAGTTCACACAGACAGTACTACCACTTCATATATGGCCTACATGTCAATTGAATTTTTTTAGCTATAGGTTTCCATGGGCAATGTTAGTAACATTAGTTTGGGCCAATTTACAAATCCATGAGGCAAGATTTTTGCTTTGTATTACAATCTTTGATATCTTTCCATTACGCAATGTCATTGATATCTAAGTGAGACCTCCGTAAAGCTAAGAAATTAACCCTTTTGAACTTTATTATAGGAAAGTTGACTTAATTTTTTTTTTTTTGAGAATATTTGTTTTTTTGTTTAGGAAAGTGGTTTAAAAGAAAGCAAAAAAGAAAGGGGATTTTGAGAATGCTTTTGACACAGTAATAATTTATGTCACATATATGTTGCATTTTAATTTATTCCCATTTTTTAAAATACTTTTTATAAAATAATTATTTACTTAATAATCTCTTTTAGTTTTTATGCATTGCATTGGAAAGTGATTTTGTAGTACTAGTCCACAAGTGATAAACTAATAGAAACACAAATAATAACAAAGAAAACAAATGCATTGATCAAAATTCCAAACCATGAAACCAAACTACTAAATGTTAACATTGGTCGTCTAATCACATTGTATAGCAGTGCATCATTTGCTCCATAATCATATAGAACTCATTATCAAAGTTTCCTATGTAATTGTTATATTTAATACCACGATGCTTATCCGAAGTTTTAGGCCTAATGAAAAAAAAAAGTCCCCTCCTGGTACCAATATGGACCATCTCTAAACTTTCACACCATGCATATCAAAAAATAAATTAAATTTTTGTCAAAAAAAATAAATTAAATTTTGTTAAAAAAAATTAAATTAAATGTACACCATGCATAACAGAAGCCAGATGTCGACACTCAAAAGGTTAATGATATGATAATAACAATGCTTAACAAATAACTAACCATCAATATGCTTAATAACACCTAATGGATGATTATCAAATAATTCCCAACAAATTACCATGAGGTGTCCCAAAATTTTAGGCCTTACCACCCCTACATTTCCACCGTTTGTCCCAACGATCACACCTGCACATAAATTAACACACAAACTCGATGAAATTCAAAAGAGGATAAAGGAAAAAAAAAAAAAAAAGAACAACCATGATCTCCCACAAAACTCGCTTTGGTTTCTTCCAATCTTGTTTCTTTTTTACTGAGTCTCTCCACCACTCACCACTAAATCCGCATTTCACCAGGAGACTTGTTCACATTTCACATTACCATTTACCATTTTTATCTCTCAATACTCAAACACAACAGAAATAATCCCACACATGCTCTTTTCATTATTACTATTCACTACCAACCCTTTCAGGGATTTCTTTCCTTTCTTCGTCACTATCAACTTTAAAAACACACAAAAAAAAATTATTATAATTTTTTTTTTTGAAATATGACCCTTAAGGGTGGCACAAGCCAGGCCTGTGCTGCTTGCAAATACCAAAGAAGAAGGTGCACATCAGAGTGCCCATTGGCCCCGTATTTCCCACCTGACCAGCCAAAGCTGTTCCAAAACGCGCACAAGCTGTTCGGCGTGAGCAATATCCTGAAGATCCTCAAGAAGCTGGAGCCGGAACAGAAGGCCACGGCCATGTGGTCCATCATGTACCAAGCCAACGAGAGGGACCGCGACCCCGTCCACGGCTGCCTCGGGAAAATATGCCAGCTCCGCTACCAGATTTGGCACACGGAGCAGGAGCTCCACTCCCTCCACGCCCAACTCGACCTGTACCGCCAGCAGCAGCAGCAGCAGCTTCCCGCCCCCGCAAATGCCGCTCCCGCGCAGGGGCTGGAGCTCGTCATGGCGCCGCCGAGCAGCCATGTTTCGCCCTCCGAGGGGTGTTACGGCAATGTTGTGGGCGGCGGCTATGCCAACGGCTCTCCCGATGGCAACAACGTTGTCGCGAATAACCCGATGTGGCTCCAGTTCCCCTACGGCGGGACTAGTAACAGCGGCGAGGCCTTCGATAACGGCTCGCTGGCACTTCAGCCGCAATTCGCCGTCGCGCAGCAGCAGCAGCAGCAGCCGTTGGATCTTCCGCAAGAGGTTGTCCAGGACTACGACGAGATGCCGTTTTTCGACATCATGGACGACAGGCAATCGTACATCGACTCGAAAGAGGCCTACGATTCGAGGTACAACATACGATTTGTTTGTCTGTTTGTTCGTTCGTTTTGTTTTGTTTTTTTTTTCCTTCCTTTGATTATCAATTAGCTGATATCGTGTTGCAAAATTTTAACGTGCGAAGCTCCGAAGAATCGGCACTGAAGGACACGAACCAGTCCATCGAGCACATCGTCGACAACGAATTGAAGAACGCCGCGGCGTGTTTAAGCCTCACCAGTGTCAATTGATGAGTGTTTTTTCCTTTTCTTCTCGTGTTTATTTATTTTTTTGCAGTTTTGTTTCTCTCTCTGGTTTTTCTTTGGTGAATAAAGTGTCACAATTTTGAGCTCATTTACTTCCTCATGCTATGCATATGATATGATACATTACGTACAATGATCATTTTTTTAAAAATTTATTTGATCAGTTTATAGTGACAAATTACAAGCATTGTTTGTGAATTTTCTTTTGTCATTAAAAAAAAAACCGTAGGCATTATAATCTTTGCGTAATATTGTTTATGTGTAGCTTATACATACTATAAGTTAGTAGCTAATCAATCCTTTAAAAACTAAGATATAACTTGTGAATATCCCATCAGAAATATGAGTGAGTAGGGATGAAGCAGAAAAATACCTAAATTTACAAAACAATATAAATACATACCCAAATTTTTAAAGAAATTGAGTAACTAGTCAATTCGTTAATTACTTGAGCATATTTTTGTAACTAAATTAATTACCACAAATTATCACTATGTAAGTAATTAAATCACTTGAGTAATTAGCTATACTTTTCAAAAGATTGGGTATGAATTTAAATTAGGTGTCAAAAATTGGGTATTCACTATAATTTCTCCAAAAAAAAAAAAAAATTCTTACTTAGTAGCTGAATTTACCACATAACTTACTATAATAAGTAAATTACTTACCAATTAATTATAAGTTGTTTGCTAAATAACAAAACCATTTATCAAAAGACACTGCAAAATTTGACAATTTTCTTAATTCACCCTTTTTTATTTCCAACAAACTCACATCAAAGGAAAATAGATTTTATCTAGAACATCTCAGTTCATATTATATTAATATCAGGAGAACTAGTAATCAATGCAGTTCTTGTTCATAACCATACAGATCTCAAAACAGGCCTCGTATAATGAGAAAGAATGGGCTTTATATCATGGCTTTCAAAAATGATACAATCTGAACCAAGAAAAAAAAAAAGAAAAAAAAAAAACTGTTTCTACACTCAAGCTCACTACTGGCAATTAAATTATTCAAACATCAGTTCAGCTTGTTCTGCCAAATACTACATTTAAATATAATACAAGCTACACTCATTATGGGAGCAATTATTTAAAATCACTTATAGATTATAAATCACATAACCTTGGTTTCTAAACCAAAAAAATTGCATATTTACTTTTTCTCCTTGATGGTTCACAACACCCTGGTGTTGTACGAGCCACAAAGAGGGCATTTGTGGTGAAGCCAATGGAATGAAGCTTCTCCTCTCTTCCCACAGTCACTGCACAGTATAACCTGCAAGCAATTTTCTCCGGCGATCAGTCGAGTAAAACTCGCGCTCGCGTAGATCTCGTAGTAAGAGCTACGAGGCGCGATGCGTAACAAAAGATGGCGTTTTCGAACCTGAGTTTGGCCGGCGTACTCGTCGGGAATTCGCTCCTCGGCTAGTAGAGCATCCAACATCTGAAAGTACACCTGGAAGACGCCGAAAAAAGAAAAATTAATATGATGTTTTTCTTTCACTTTCTTACTTCTCAAGAAAACAACGTTAAAAAGCGCGCGGTGGCTCGAAACTCACCTGCATGTCCCCGAGGGACTTACCGCAGATCGGGCAGGTGTAATTGGTACAAGTGTAAGCCTGGAAGGAGCAAGAGAAGAACCCGAAAGCTCGTCAGAAAAGGGGAAAAACCGCAATTGAGAAAATCGCGCGAGGAATAGTAGCGAAGAGTTACCTCGAAGCACTTCGAGTGCATCAAATGGCCGCATTGCAGCGCTTTTACGGGCAAACTGGAGGTGAAGAGGTCCTCGTGGCAGATCGGGCAGTTGTCCATCAAACACTTCTCTCTGCAGACATGCACGAACAGCGTCCGCGACATGCAGGCGTTGCAGTTCATGCAGTGAAAGTAGTCGATGCCGAGACCTTTCCCAAGCCGGCACAGGTTGCAGTAAGGGCAGTGGTAGATCATCCTGTTGAGAAACTCTGCATTATGACACAGAATCCTCGAAAAATGCTGTAATTAAGGCGGTAAAAATGAAGATTACTGTACCGTTCGTCTTCGAAGATTTTGCAGATGCGGCAATAGTACCTCGCCATCGCGAATTTGCCGCAGGAAGGCGTCGAACATGTGGGGCCAATAGGTTGGATTTTCAAGCACTTCATGCACATCATTTCTGTCACAGTTTTCCTGCATAAGGATTGTAAATGTTAAGAGAAAAAAAAATTGAGAATATTATGGCTCCGTTTGGTAATGCTTCTGGAAATTGAGTGTGTATTAAAAACAACTTTGAACTGGATTTTTTAAACTAAATATGATTATTATCACAGCAACTTATTCTTATAGCTTACAACACAAGGTTACTAGCTAAACTAGATTTAGAACGATGATGAGCTCAATTAGTACGGTTTTTACCTGTCTATTTCATGATCAGCCATCTCATCATGGCACTTCAAGCAAGTGTAGAGCTGGTTGCAACATGGAGCAACAAGCTTGCAGTTCCTCTTGTAGTGTTTGCATCCGAAACTCAGCTTGAGTGGGTCCCGATACGACGGGTGTTTTCCGGGGAACTCTTGCTCGTCTCTAGAGACGAACGAGTGAGAGTGATGCTGTACGATCCACCGGCTAAAAAACAGGACACAACTGTGTCATTTGCTTCCCCAAGTGAAAAGTGTGAGCAAAGATAAAATGGGACAAAACGGTACAGATTAGACAAAGATATCTAACCTTACTAGCAAGTTCTGAATAATGTAGGACTTTTTTTGGGAGTCCAACGAAGAATCACGCGAAACTTTGCGGATTATGGCCTCTAGATCTTCTTGACTCATTTTCAGAAGGAGATCATAGTGCTTGGATTTTTGGGCAGCTTCAAAAAATGCACCCGGTTTGACTTGACACGCGATGTTTTGCAGCTCGGTTTTTCGCTGCTTCTCATCCTTGGCGTAAGATATTTTCTGTTCTAAACCACCAAAGCTGTATGTATCGAAATCTGAATCCTTGGCCATATCATCCACGTTATGTTGTGAGCAATCCCTCTCTTGAATATTCGCGTCTTCACGAAGAGGATTCGCTTCTTGTTCGGTACTACTTTGGGTGATGTAATCGAAGACGATCTCCAGAGGGTCGGCTGCCAGAGAAGGCGCGACGCTTGCCACCTCTGCTGCGTCGGGGATTTCGTACCCTTCCCACCATTCCCTTAACCATTCGTCGAACATCGTGTTGCGCGTGACTTGGCGCCACAGCGACATCAGTGTGTGCTGCTCCTCTTGCGTCAGCGACCCCATCAGCCAAGGGATCATGTCTTGCAAGATCTCGGCTTTTGTCCTCCCGAGGATGCTTCCGACGATCCTCTCTTGCTCTTTTATCGAGAAGCATTCTCTGAACAGCGGCCAGAGCTCCACTTCTTCGCGGTGAATGTGGTCGGTTAACAGCTTGTGCATCGATTCGCACTTGTCGTAAAGCCTCATGCACAGATCATAGTGCTCCCTCATTCTCGCACCCGAATCGGCCTCGGGGATCGAAGCATTCAGCTCCGATAACTTGTCTAGAATGAGAGACACGCTTTCGAAGTGTTCGACTTCCAGCTGGTGGTCCATAGTGTAAGAGTGGCTAATGTTCACCGCTTTTCCCATTTGCTCCAAGGCTGGAAAGGCGACCTCGTCCTCGGCGTCGCTGTGGATCTGGTAGAGGAACTGTATGAGATGGAATCGCTTGCGAAATTCATCGAGGAACCCCGCATTTTCAGCAAGCCGGAGCGAACCAAAGACGAGGTACTCAAGATCTGCCTTTAAGGCCTTGTGGCAGTAAAAAATGAAGTCCATAGGTTTCGGGTCAATGAGCGCAGAGCCAGAAGTGTTTTGGCCACCTAGAATCTCCGAAAAGGGTTGATACTTTATCGTCTCGGGGAAATAGATATGGAGATTGATCACGCTGGAGTACGGCGTCTCGCATTTCCTAGAAGTATGGCCATACGTCGAAGAATGTAACAAGCAGCTCTTGCCCTTTGATGAAGAGCGAAGTATCTGAAGCCTAGAAGTATCGGGTTTTTCTCGAGTTTTTTTATCGGATTCTAGGGACGAAGATCCGGCAGAATCCTTGTTTTCCTCCGAAAGGAAAGAGCGTCGGCTCTTGAACATCTGCTGCAGGTTGCTCCCGAATTTCTCGACGGAGATTTTGCCCGAGCAACCTGCGCGAAACCACTCGTGCAGGAGGGATGCTAGAGATCCGTCTATGGAGGAATCTCCTTGCTTGATGGTGTTGAGGATGGACCGGGATTCGTCCTCCGATAAGTGCGACGAGAACCAGGTGATCACGCACCTGAGCAGCCCCAACGGCATCATGTGGACGCTCACGTAGAGGATCTGCTGCTGCATCTCGCTGCTGCAGTTCCGGCTGATCACAGGAAACACCTGAAAAAAAAAAGAAAAAAAGCAGACAAAATGTGTCAAAGTGACAAAAAGATGAGCGATATTAGCATAACATGGACTAAGACAAGGTGTTTGTTGTTTTTTTTGGTACCTCTGCTTCATGGAAAGAGAACTGTTTGCTGATTTCCACGACGAAGGACTCGAGTTCCCAGCAAAGCTTGTCGACAAATTTGGACGGGTTTGTGTCGCTTTGAGCGGTGTGATAAAGCAGCATCTGCAGGCGTTCGATGTGAGACTCGCTCGGGAATCCTTCCGTGGACAGAGACATATGGCCATGGACAAGCTGGTTCAACACCGGGCAAAATAGTTTCTCCAACGCGTTGCTGCAAGTTACGAAAAACCGGACATGTCTCAAAACCAGGAACTCTTTTAGGACTCATATTTTTCATACATATTTTCCGGTTTGATAAAAGAATCGTTTGCACTATTTTGTATTACCTGTAGAAAGTGATTATGTCGGCGAGGAACTTGAGCTGGATGACAATGTTGTCAAGATTCGAAAAATCGCTCGAGCTTTTCGCTTGGCACAGCTCCGCCAGCACCGCCATAAGATCCTTCTTGATGGCGCTGTGCCAGTGTTGAAGCCCGCCGAGAGGACTATTCTCGACACCGTTGCGAAGGTCGTTCGTCGACGACGTTGTTGTTGATCTCCAGCTTTGGCTGAGATATCTCCGACATGAGTAAGACTTGAGCAATATTTTCATGTCTGAGACTCCTCCTGTGTGGCTATTGCTAGTACTCTTTGTGTGGCTATTAGTGCCAAGCCAGGAAAGAATCACCTTCATAAATTGTTAATCAGCTATGTATAGTCACTTAAATCATTTGGTAAAATGTGTTTCAACTTTAAAAATTCAATTGGTTTTTAAGATCTGTGATTTGTACCTCTTGTAGTGATTTCTCTTCAGGTACTATATATTTGATGCAATTAGTGACATCAAGTTGTTCTTGTGGAGAGAGAAAAGAGAGCATCCATGGAAACATATCTTCCAATAGTACTATGGGAACACTGCACATGAATTGCCATACAAGCGATGCTTGTTCCCTCATGGGGATGTGTTCCATGAGCAAAGGGAAGATCTGCAAAAATTAGCCACACATGATATATAGTTAATAAGTCGTGAATTTTATAGGTAAAAACAAAAAATTTCACATAATTTTTTTGTTGGAAGAATATTAACTCCATCATATACTATATGCAAATTAACACCAACTATATGCAGTTTGCTAAACTTGTGTGTGCAATTTATTTGGCAAATTGAATGCAATCATTGCCTATAAATAGTGGACTTCCAATGAGTCCAACACCACCAAAAACCAAAAACATCACACACACACACCAAAAAAAAAAAAACCCCGAGCAAGGCATTTGGAAAAGAGAGACAAAGTCTTCTCTTATGTGTGAGAGAAAAGAGTGCTTTGTGAGTGTATACTAATTTGCTATTTGAACTAATTAATTAGCGTTATATATATATATATATATATATATTTATATATATATATATGTGTGTGTGTGTGAAGAAAGCCTTTAATTAATACACTATAAATAATCTATATTTCAGTGTGTTCATTTATTTTTACACTTTATTTATAATATAAATTTAAGAGTATAAATTAAAAATATTACACAAAGAGGTAAAGATTGATAGGGTGTCAAGAAAAGAGAACATTTTTCAAAATCTCCTGAAAAAAATTCAGAAAAAAAACCATTTCCACTTGTCTTTATTATTAGAGAAAATTACACATCTCTATTGACTTGAGTAGATACAAATTTATTTAACAGAATTAAATATTCTCAAAAATATTAAATTTTTATTTCATTAAAACATATCTTTTTATTACATTTTTACCCCTATAATACCTAAATTATACCCAAATTATTTGAATAATTTCCTCAAAATTGATTAATATTATTTCTTTTGCTCTTAACGCTTTTATTATTTATTGCTTTCATTAGTTTTCGCATGGAAATATTTTAATACCGTGGATATTTTTTTTCCAACCAATTCGGAATTTATATCAAGCTATGTGAAAATATTTTATTTCTAACAAATTTAAAGTTTTTATGAAAATTATATATATATATATATATATATATATTTAATCAATTCAATTGTCTATCACAAGCTATACAAATATTTCTACGTGTATATTTAATTTTCAACTAATTTGAATTTTTTATGAAAATATTTCTAACACAAGTTATGAAAATATTATAATGAAAATATTTTAATACTAAGGAAGTATTTTATTTCTATAAAATCCGAATTTTCTTTGAAGGAAGTAATTTTCTCAAAGAAATAATGTTTAACCTTTCGTTTGAGAAGATTTGATACATCATTGATAGTTGATAAAAAGTTTCAAGTTTGATTTTTAAATAAATTATATAGATTTTACCGATATATCATATTTTTGTTTATTTTTTCCATATTTAAATTACGGTTTTTTAAATAAATAGCCATATTTTTATGTATGTTTTTAACAATTAGCCTATGTTTGCTTTTATTAGCAAAATAGCCATACATTCGTGTTTAGATTTTTGAGACTGTAGTCATTAGTTTTTTGAATTCTGTTTTTGTTGTTTATTGCAGAAAATATTGTCTAAAATTTTGTACCTCTAGTCATGAAATTTGTGACTTATTTGGTTGTATATTTTTTTGCTATTTATAAGATATTTTTTATTTAGTAATAAGTTTTATGAAATTGGTTGTATAGACAATCATTTATTTGTGAGTTGATTATTTTGTTAGCGGATGTTTAAATTTTTTATTATGTTTATTTCAAATTTTCTGAAATTTTGTGACTATAGTCACAAATTTTATGACTGTGTTTTTTATTTATTTAGTCACAAAAATTTTATTTCTTTAGTCATAGATTTTTAGATGGTGACCTGATGGCTATTTTGCTAATTTTTCAAAACGTGGGCTATATCTTTAAAACATTAATTGTAAAATGGCTAAATCCTTAACTGGCCCTTTAAATTAAGCGCATACCATGTTGGATATTTGAGTATTAATATTATTCGACAAATATAAATACATGTCCATATAAGTAATTTTTACCATCAAAATATGTATTTGTAGAGACCTAAAAGCACAAATTAGATTTGTAAAATCTATATATTTTGTTATAAATATAATAATCTTCATTACTATTAATACACCAGATATAACATCATCATATTTATTTGATACAATTGTTTAATAAATTAAAAATAATTTTATTTGAATAACTTGTCAGCACTAATTCGGTTTAATTATAATTTTTTATCAATATATATTACTATCATTGTATATTTTCGGTCTGAATCTTCTATATATATATATATATATATTAAGTGTTAAAAGTTGTTAATTGAACAAAATTATTTTTTATGGTTATTTGAAGAAAATTATTAAATGTCAGTTTACTATTAGATTGATGTTTCATACAAATTAATATCAACATCCGAACAATTAAATAATTTTGCATATGCGAATACACATAGGATTAGGTAAAGAACTGTATTACTTTTTACGAGAGTAATTAATTCCTCTAATGTATGTCACTAATCTGTCTCAAGCTAAAAGTGAAGATAACATCAGCACTAGAAAAAGGTGGTCCGGTAACCCTCTAAAAAGGTCATTATTTCATGTGGAGCAAAAGGACATAAAGTTACAAAGCCCTTATTTATTATGTCGTCAACAAAAGTATATTTACTTTTGAAATATTTTAGAAAAAAAATAGAAACACTAAAAAGATAAATTGAACATTAAAAGATAAAATACTAGAGAAAAGTTGTGATAATGTATACAATACCGCAACATACAGTTCTAAACCGTTGAATTTATTTTAAAAATTTTAAAAAATAAATAATAATTTAACGGTTCAGAATTGTACACTACGACAGTATATATACGCCCTACAACTTTGCCAAAATACTACTACAACTCTAACTTGTACCTGTTTTTCCTCTTTGAGCATATGCTTGGAAATGAAGGACTGGATTGTGCCAATGCAAAGCATAAGCTCCTGAGACGGCTTCGCCGTAACGTTTTGAGGGTTTTCCTCCAACATCGCGTTGAGTCGGAAAAAAATCGAATCGAACAGCCCGTCGATGCTCTTGTGCTCAAGTGAGTAAGTGCAAGCCACATTTCTGACATGAACATCTAGCGCCAAAAATATTACCTAAAGAGAACAGCAAATTTTTCACACAATTTGAATTAGGTTCAAATTAATTAACCGTCTTATGTAGCAAAAACTAAAAATGATAATTAATCGTGATCAAGAATACCATACTATTAAATAACCTAGTAACCGAGATTAAGATCGAGCTATACAAAATTCACGTGTCAAATTTATGTGACCTATGATAAAATCATATAATTATTATTTTTTATATATAAAAAGGCCGTCACCGAATATATACAGTGGTATAGATCAATTCCAAAATGTAATAAGTCTAAAACATTATAAATTTTTGACTGATTAAAAGACACACAGATTTATATATATAATTTTTTCAAACTATGCAATATGCAGTAGTTGTACTAAAACATAATGGATGTGATAATTTCTAAAGTTGAAAAAAATATATATATATAATACAAAAGATCATATAGCTCATTAATTCCGACTCTCACACACACATATCACATTTGTACATACATTCATGTACTGATTGAAAGAAAAAATAACTCGAATCAAAGCAATAACACTCAATTCGCATATATAATAGTGGTACTCCAATAATGGACATGATAAATTGACAAGTTGAAATTAAAATATCATAAGAACATATAGCTCATTTTTGCTCACGTCCGTATATTATAATAATATCACATATACATACATACATTTATGTATGTGTATTATTATTATTATTATTACCTCGTCCTCGGCGACGCAGTGGTACTTACAGGCGAGCTTGAGGAACTCGAAGCGGCGGAGGAGCTCGGACACGAAGTCACGCGCGTGGTGTCCACGCGCCGCCGCGTCGGACACGGCACGTTGGAGATCCGCGACTTCGGCGCGGAACGCCTTGTGAAAGTAAACAAGCAAGAGGATCGGCGCGTCAGCGAGCCTGACTCGATCCAAAGACGAGGATGAAGAAGAAGAAGAAGAAGAATCCGCGATATCATAATCCTCCTCCTCCGCCGGGACGGCGTCGCCGCGTGGCGGAGGAGAGACGACGCCGTCTCGGCCCATGGACACGGGAATCGGGACGGCGTCGTTTGGAGTGGTCAGAGCGAGAGAGTAGTAATGATGGTGGTAGTGACTGCATGAAGGAGTGAAAGAGAGAAAGGAGAGAGAGAGGGAAGGAATTGGCGATGGAAGGGACGAGGGATTTAAGGGTTTAGTTTTTGGATTCAATAATTCATTTTTATTACTTAATGATAATAATAATATGATTGTTGTTATGATCTCTATGTTTCTCTTTCTTGTGTCACCCTTGTTTTTTCTTCTTCTTCTTCAAATGTTCGTTTACTATTATATGGTTTTTATATTTGATATTTGACATTATCCCACATTGTTGTTTTTTTTTTTTTGATAAATGTTTTTGATAGGTTTTTAGGAAGTGTATATTTGAGTATTTTAAGTGTTAGTTTCTATGGGGAGGTTGATGGAGACGTTGTACCGAACCATCCAAAGAGAAGACATGCTTGTTGCTTGTTTAGTTGGTGTCGAGAGTATTAATATCTTACGTATACTTTTTTTTTATAGGCGCGTGGGGGAGAAATCCCATGCATAAATCGAATATGTATTTTCTTGTGTTAGAATATTTTTGCCTTGTCTATTAATCTCTCGTTTAGAGAAAACATTATAATAGTTGTTGATTTTCAAATTTCGAAGTAGATGAAATGATTGAGATTTCAGCATATTATAATATTAGGATCAAGAAAGTTTAAAAAAAAAAAAAAGGATGAAACCATTTGGATGTTTAAATAAACAAGTGGTAAATCTTATTTTCCTCTATTACTTTCAAAAGTTATAAACGTTGAATAAATAAACTATTAATAAGTTTAGTGTATATGTATCATCTATTTATATTGTTCTCATATTATTTAAAATTTCTATAATAAAAAAGAATGTAAACACTTCGTAAATATTTGAAAAAGCATTCCTTAAATAGGATATTCTACTTAAATGCGTACGTAATTTCTTTAAAAAATTACTAAAATTGTGCTTATAAAATAAATTAATTTAATTAAAAGCTAGTGTATGTCTTTAGTAAAATGTAATTTGCGGCCGATGTCAATGCTAATTAAACTAGGTACATTTGAGAGTTTAATAAATTGAATGTCGAAATGTTGAGAATATGTATAGTTTAATTGTACCTAAACTAGTTATATTTTACAGTTTATAAATTTAAATTACAATGTTGAGGATATGTATAGTTCCATGGAAATTGGAAACGTTAAAAGAAGATGTATAGTTAATGAAAGAGAGGTAATTTTTAGTAACTTTAAAAATTAGGAGCAATAATAATGAGTTTCAAAAAGTAATCATTTCCCTACTTCTCAATTTTCATGGTTTTGCAGCAAAATCACTTGCTGTATAAAATAAGTCATTAAGTGGCTGTTTCGTTTTTGAATTGATCTTGTATAATCTAACTAGTTTTAGAAGCAATACCAAATCGGATCTTTTTTAGTTATGTATTTAAATTCTGAATAAAAAAGTTCATGAGATCAACACTTAACAATGTTTCAATATGACATAATCAATTGAATTAGAATATTAAAAATCTATGCTAGCTAGCCAGCACAAGCTGATTTTGTGAATTTTTATCTATGCTTACAATTAGCCATCACAAGCTGAATTTGTGAATTTTTCGTAAACACTTTAATACATTGTTTGCAAGATTTTAGGTTGAAATCAACCGGCCATCGCAATAGATATACAATATGTTACGTGACCCATACATCTATTCTATGTACGTATGAATGTTTTTTTTTTTTTTATTTCGTAAAATGATCGCACACACACACACTCTCACACACACATATATAGATATGAGATGAAGTAGGCAAATACCCAGAATTTATATAACAATAAAAATAAATACCCAAACTTGTGAAGTAATTGAGTTTTTGGTCAGCTTGTGAATTATTTGCACATACTTTTGGTAACAAAGTAAATTACCACCACATATCACTATGTAAGTAATTGCATCATTTGGGTAATTGGTTACATTTTTCAAACGATTGGGTAATAACTTACATTAAGTTTTAAAAATTGGGTATTCACTATAATATATCGCACTACTCTCTAATTATATAACTATCTAGAATTTAACAAAGTTTTAGGGCGTATTGCCCTTGAAGGGTAATTATATATATGTGCGGCTTTTATATATATATATATAGATAGAAAAAAAACAATCATAAATTCAGATTAACAATACTATTTTTATCGGTACATTGATCAATATTATTGATCCTCATCATATCAAATTCTAGAATGAAGTTGGAAAAATAGTTAACACACTCACAAAAACAAATCCACATGCAATATAAACAAAAAAAAAAAAAAGACTCAATAATTTAAGTGATTTCGACAATTTATCTACGTCCATTACAATAAACTTTTAGTTGGCTGTTAATTGATAGAGATTACACGTTCAATACTCTTAAATCTCTTACCGGCATAATATTCAACTACACTACTTTGTTTATCTATCTCTCATGTACACTCTCACGCATTTCTTTTGCTCTCACTCCTCTCTTTTGCTACATGTGCAACTAACTCATCATAATAGGGTTGCTCACTCTTAAAACTCATAATTGCTTTTGCCAGCTATTTTCACGCTCACATTTTCAATTGTGCATGCATTCACAGTAGTCTCTCTTTTTCTATGTCATAGCCGTGTAAATCTTTCTCTTGATCAAAGTACATATATAATATAGGTGCATGTAAAGGAAACTTTCCTTTTCTCTTTTCATTTCTTTAATTTATTTCATTTAATTCATTATTTCATAAACTCATCACTTACCAAAAAAAAAAATAAAACGGGATCAACCTTCCTAACCAACAACAAAGAGGTTATAAGTACCATATCATCCATCCCTTTATCTATCTATCTTATCTTCTTCTTCTTTTTTTCTTTCTTTTTCTTTTCATACAAATGATTTGCATAAATTTGATCAAGCAAGAAAAAATACGAAAATAAACATTAGTATAATTGAAGCAAGTCAAATCAACAATATACTAATTTTAAGAAAAATTATATAAAAAAAAAGTCATTCTAACAGTGATTTAAAAGTGTGTTAAATATTTTTCAATTATTAAAAAAATTGTCAGTAAGCATAAAGAATGAAAGTTAATCCATACATCTTATTTTTGAATCATGGCTATTTTTTGAATTTTTTAAAAAATGAGCTAAAATTAAAAAAAAAAAACTTTTATCAAATGGCTTATTTAGCTATTTTACCATATTTTTAATCTATAAATGTTAGTAACCGACCAGTTAAAAAACGCTAACTTACCAATATTATATGGTTTTATAGGCTAATTTGGTATTGAGTATTATAAGAATAATTATAAGTTGTTAACTGTACGGAAAAAATATTGTGACAATAATAATGATATTTTATAAGAAAGATTATCAAGAACAAATTCGCTATAAGCAATAACAAGATCTAAAAACAATATTTATTTAAACTTTTGTTTAAACAATAATTATAAATAAGTTTGTAATTGAGCGACACGATTAACACGATATTTAATTAAAATATTTTTAAATTTGTTTATATATATATATATATATTTGAGACTATTATGAGTTTAATCTAAAAATTTCAAGCACAATTATAACTTGATAAAAGACACGAATTGATATCACTACTAGTATATATACATATTTTATATATGGTAGTTAAGAAATTCTACTTTAAAGGTAAAGTTTAAAGGATTTAGCCATAAAATGTCAATAAATTAAGAATTTAATCGTAACATACGTGTAACATAATATGTTATATGTAACACACGTGTAACATAAATTTGATACACGTTATGTTACACGTGTAACATATTTACGTATGTTACGGTTAAATCTTAAATTTCATGAAAGTATGGTTATTTCCTAAAAAATTAGCCAAAAGTTTGATTAAATCCTTAAAAATCTCTTTTATATATTAAAAAAATGTTTAGAGGTGATTGATTGTTCTCCACGCAAATGCAAAAGAGCGTGAAATAATGACCCCCTTAAACTCATTGTTTAATCCTTCCCGACGATATAAAAATCACCCCGTTGTCTTAATATAATCCGATCAACTTAATGACCTTCTCAAGTTTGAATGATTAAATTATTTGCAGCTATACTGATTAAAAAAATATGAAAGGGGCAAGTACTAAGAAATGGCTCACTTCACGTTGTCTCTCTTAAACGCTTCTGCTCTGTCTGTCTCTTCCTAATAGTTTAAAGTTCATAAATTTTTAAACTAGTTTTGTTTGTCTTGATAAGCCATTGATTAATCTAAATTAAGTTTTGCAAAGTCATGAAACCGTTAAAAAACCTTTGTCGTCACGTGGGGTTGGATCGCCCGTCAAAAAAATGTTATATTGCCCGTTATATATTGTCCGGACTTGCACGTGCGTTGGCTTGGAGGGCTCGTGGTTGCCTCAATTCTCCACACGCACAGCTTAGTTCTCCTCCTATGAGCTTCGCAAGTGGGCCCGGGTGATTCACCCTCAAAATGCCACGTAATCAATCTTTCCATTTAGATTTATGATTCTTTAATTTGACAAAGCAGTGTCTCAATTGTGATTTCTCATACTAATATCCTGTTTGGTACACATTTAAATTATTGTTAACTTTTCTCAAATGCTTGAATTTTTTAACCATTTAAAAACTAACAACTATTTAAATGATCACATTTAAATAATTATATCAAACGAAACTTTAGTTCTTTAGTTAGAATCTAATTGCTTAGTGATCCGAACGTATTCATACTCAATTTAAATCCGAACGTATATTTTTTTTTTGTTAAACTTAACAAAAACTAAAAACCAATCATGTTATGATAACAAAAGTTTTTTAAACTTTGATATAAGAATTGATTATGTAACACAATGTATTCAAGGACTATTTTGTTAAATTAAGAAAGAACGGATTAATTTATCACAAACAAAAACAAAAATAAGAGAGACTGTGCCAATAGAAAAAAGAAACTTTCATATATCAATGCTTTTTGTAACTTGAGACGTGATACGTTTTTTTCTAGACCAAAAAAGAAAAAGAAAAAAAAATGCACATTGACAATTGGATTGGGCTCCCAAAGATATAGTAGAGATGGAATGTGCACTTGGGGCAGAAAAGAAGGAAGAGAAAATAGGGAATTAAAAAAAAAAGACTATTTTAAGTATTACTTAATAACTTATCTCTTGAATGATGTGTTTTTTTTTAATTTATACTTGATATTTATAGTGTAAAAATAATGATACAAATTAAAAATACAACACAAACGAGATATAAATTATTAATGTGTAAAAAAAATGCATTCATTAAAATCTCCCAAAAGAAAATTGTCAATGAAATTCATAACTTATTAGGGATCCAATGATGTAATGAAACTTTGAATAGTGAAAGTCAAATAATTTTGGGAAAGCTTTTTTCATGACATAACTCTTTCAATTTCATTGACAACTTTAGAGTTCTTTCATGCAAAAAATAAAAATAAAAATAAAAAAATAACTTTCTCTACTCAACAGTCATCTCTAAGCATTTTAGCAATTTAAAACACTTTCTCTACTCAACATAACCCTTTGCATTGTAGTTTGTTCACTCAAATCTCATATAAAGAACAAAGGAAAAAAGCTTGTTAAAACACAAGCGAAAATTAAATCCGTTTGCATTTGATTTTATTTCACTTGCATTTGCATTTGCATTTGTATATATTGGTCAAATATGCGCATTTGGAGTATCTTTTATAGGAAAATATCATGATATAGCTAAACTTTTTTAGCATGATTGCTTCAAGATATAATCTTATGACGAATCTTACTGTTTGTGTGTATTGTCAACAAAACAACGAAAAACAAAAATGATCTTAGACATTATAATATATAATACATATGATTAAAAATAGAGGATCTTTTTATACTAGATAACACGATTTGTATTGCATTATGTTTGTTTTTCATATTGTCCAATTCCAATATAATATCGGAATTTCAAAACACCATATTGGATAAAGCACTTTAGGCCAAAAAGCAAAAGTGCACCTACAAAGAAAATTAATAAGTTTAATTTTCTTGTTTGCAAAAAAAAATAATCATAATAAAATAGGGAAACTACCTAAATCTAAACACTATAAAAAAAAATAGAAAAATGACCTCAGGTGGTGTCTAAGCTATACATTTAAAGTGAAACAATTAGAATAGAAATTAAGTGTAACACATAAAAAGATCCAAATTTTCATAAATCTTCATGCAAAATTCTTCTTTCTTTTTAGGCCACGCGTTTTAAAAAAGAAATTTCTATAAGTTGGCATCAAGATTTAAAGAACAAAGTTTATAAAGTCCAGAATATAGTCATAGCTACCAATTATCCTATTTTTTTTAACGTTATTAATCGTTATTACACGAAGACAAGTAAAAGTGTAAATATCAAATCACATATGATAAAAAGAGAGAGTTACAAAAAAAAAATAATAATAATAATAAATGAATTCTAAGTGTCAGTACTTAATAATTTATTCCCCAAAAAATATATTTTCTTGATTTTTATTTTATGTTTATAGTATAAAAATAAAAATACAAATTAAAAATATAACACAAATAAAATATATATTATTAATATTTAAAAAAAAAGCATTCATCACAATCCCCCCTTAAAAAAGCTTAAAAATACTGCTTTGCAGATATTTTAATAAAAATTTATATATAAAGGGCCTGCTAATGTGACCATTAGCCTAAGGGCCTAACTGATACATTTGAACTAGTGAAAGCAAGATCGGGCTTAAAAATACTTGGTCCATCTCCTCTAAATAAAGACGGAGAGATTTTAAGGAAGGTCTCCACTCTCCTCTTTGGCACAATAATAATCTATGCCCGGATGCATTTTTAATTTATATCCTAAAATTTATACTATAAATATAGAGTGGAAACAAAAAAAACACACTAATTAAGGTATAGATTACTAAGTGACACTAAAAATAGTCTTGTTTTGTAATTCTCCCATAAAGATTAGGGGGATTTTGGGTGGCACTTTTAATTTATATCCTTACTTTTATACTATAAACATAGAGTATAAATAATGAGAGCATACTATTTGAGGCATAGATTATAAAATAAAACTTAAAAAGATATTGTTTTTCGCAATTTCCCCTAAAGATTACCCGTTTTGTACAAGAATTTAGAGAAAATTGGATCCAATGTCAACTTTGAAATTCAAGCTTCAATTCATGTCATTATTACAACTCATGTCACTTTTTCTATCATCAAATTACTGTTTTGTCGTTCTTTTTGTCTTCGTCAATTGTTAAAAAAAAAAAAAAATTTGGTCAAATTTACTACTAAAAAGTGGCATGGACATCAACTTTGCTTTTTAAGGTAATTGTTTTCAATACAAGATGTCCAAAAGTGGAATTTTCAAAAAAATTCAGAGTATCTTTAGTTAAAAATTTAATTTCGTAGAGAAATTTTGAAAAATACCACTTCTGGACAACTTATTTAAAAAATTATTACCTTAACGAAAAGTTACAATCCACACCAATTTCGGCGGCAGATTTAATCAAATTGTTCGATTTATGAAGACAATAGAGGGACAAAATAGTAATTTAATAATAACATTGTGGCATGGCTTGCAATAAATATAATAATGGCATCATAGATTGCAAATTTGGATCTTAAAACTGACATTGGGTCAAATTTTCTCAATTTTAAAACCATCACATAAAAAGATCACTATGTGCATTCAGATGTTTTACGTGCAAATTTAGAATAATTGTCACGTTTTAAAAGAATGTATTGAAATGTGAATGTGCAAAGTATTTGATGGGTTTACAACTCCGAAGAATATTAGGTTATCTTCGAAAATATTTTTACTTTTTTTTTTAGCAAAATTTTAAAAGTACAAATCATACTTAATAACCATTATATTCTTATTTGTCTTTTGAAAGTGAAAAAAATATAAATGAGCTTGCTAACTAGTAACTAGTAAAAGAGAATGAGAAGAGGGGGAAAAAAAAGTATTTACAATGTTAGATTAAAAAAAAATAAAATTAAAAAGAGTCACATGAAAGGTATGCCATAGTACAAACAATCGATTTAAAATTCGAGATTAAGTTGATTAACACCAGAAAATTAAAAGTAGTTTTCCAAAGAAGAAGTGGTTTCTCCAAAACTACTAATTAAATTCACCTTGTCCTACAAATAAAGGCCTCTTAACTCATGAAAAGATGGCTTCGAAGAGATCATAAATACTCTAGCTAGTAGAGGAAAAAGAGAAGAAATTATTTGTATTGTGATAACGAGGGTGTAAATATTCAAACTATAAATTTCGGTGTTAATGTTCCTTTTTCTCTTTTTGCTCCAACTATTGTGCGAGTTCTTCTCTAAAGATTCACACAAGCACCCGTTATCGATTTCAGGTAGTTAACAATTAGTTCTTGGTCATTCACTCTCTAGATTTATGGGTCAATATCAATTAATTCATATTACTAATAGAGGTTTAATTTAGAGAAAATTTTATGATTTTCTTAAAAAAAAAAACTTATTTATCTGGAAATTGGTCGCTGGAAATTGGAATCTTGAATTTAACATGCCATAACTTATTGATATAAACTGCTACTGGTTTCTAAATTCTTCTACAAACAAAATTAAATATTGTAATCTTAATGTTGTATGGTAAGAAAAGTAAGTGATGCGATCCTCGTTGGAGGACCGCGTTTGGAGCGATCGTTTTCTCGTCGGATTACACAGGCCGGATAGAAACTCCGTCAAAGACTCGGTTAGGTTGCTTGAATTGACGCCACAACGGTTGCGGAATGTCCGTTGATAAGTCTGTGGAATGCAAAACGCCACAAATGGTTGCGAGAAAAGACCGTCTGATAAGTTCTACGAAGAATCGTCAAGGATTCGCCTTGATCGA
The DNA here is from genome assembly GCA_018132145.1 of Boehmeria nivea var. tenacissima. NCBI lineage: Eukaryota > Viridiplantae > Streptophyta > Magnoliopsida > Rosales > Urticaceae > Boehmeria > Boehmeria nivea. The sequence continues at coordinate 11,494,982 of CM030882.1, forward strand.
TTCAAGTTCTGAGAAAAGGCTCAGAGAGAAATGAAGATAAACTCACAAATGTTTTTAATGAAACAAAAGCTCTTTTCTATTCTCAATGAAACCCCTTTAAATAGGTCTTACAAGTTAAAGTCGGCTAAAACCCTGAAAAATTCGAAGAAAACGCTTAAAGTAACTCGTGAGACGGTTTCCTCGCGGTTTGCCGATCGATCGGTGCGGTCAGGCGACTGATCGGCAGGCTTGGCGATCGATCGGCGCTGCCTCTGCCAAACTTGATGCCTGCGCGCGATCGTTTGGCTGAATGGGCGATCGATCGCCGCAGTTTCTGCCGAAATGCGTCTGATAGGCCGATTGTTCAGCTGGAATGCCGCGATCGATCGGCTAGCTCTCGGACCTCCTGACACTCCAATTGGAAATAAATCTCAATTAATCCCAAAATGTCCCAAATGACTCTAAGTTCATACTCAAACAAAAGTAACTAAGAATTACATAATAAACAACTCTAAAAACACGTAAAAACTCTAAACCAAAATAGCTTGAATCTTGATGTCGGATTGGCTGACAGATCGTCGACCATGATCGTATCAGTAAGAAAAGAAAAAAGAAAGTTATTGGGACTGAGCTTTTGTTATTCTTATAGGTAGCGAGTGATTCTCACCGTAAGTCAATAACTAATAGCATAATCGATTCTAAACGATTTTAAAAAGAAATAGAGAATGATAAAAAGAAGAGAAAAATAAAAAAGAAAATATATAGGAGATAATAAAAAGGAAAAAGGAGTCAAATTGACCTTATAATTTCGGAAATTGTTCTTTTTCAGAAAACAAATTGTTAGAGGCGTATTTATTGACTAAATTAGAGACGTAATTATTTTTCAGAAAACAAATTGTCGGCTGATACGTGACAATATAGTCGAATCGATTTGCTTTCTACAAAACACAATTCTTGTAACGTAGTTATTTTGGATTTTCAAAAGATTTGAAAATCTTTTGAACATTATTATTACGATGTAATGAAATGCTTTCAAATCAAACGCTTATCAAAATGGTGTCATAAATATAATTTTTTTTCCTTTTTTTCTGCTAAAAGTTGTATATGAATCTCATTTTCAAAAGCAACTTGTTCCGCCGTACACGCAATTATATGCTGGGGCCTGATACGAAGAGAATATTACATGTTAATGCAATATTATATGCTTTTATATTTATTTATTTTTTTATTAACGTTCCGTTCAATTTTCACATAAAAATAAATTTTATGCATGCATGTTAGAATATTCAAGTATAAGACTCAATTTTGTTATATGATTAGATCGGACATCACTTAAAGGCTGAATAACATATTTATTTTAGATGTTATAATAAGAAATGACATTTTATTTTATTTTTTTGCCTTTGGTGCAACAGTGGTTGAATTTTATTTATTTTATTATTATTATTATTATTATTATTATTATTATTATTTTTTGGCTTGAACAGAAATACAGTATTGCTTTGCTTGCTCTTTATTGTTTTTATATTATGTTGCCTATTTATGATTTTTGATCGGATATGGAAACACGTGTATTATCAGGTCGTTCTTATCTGTCTCTCTGTAGCCTAGCTAAGTGATAATCTGCTCCAAAGATATAAACGATCGCTCTTATCCTCATTCCAACTCTACATCATCTTTATTGAAAGACAACTTATAATAGTTTAATATATATATAAAAATTAAAAAATTTCTTACACATAAACATATTAGATCCTCTAAAATATTATAAATTCATTTTTTTAAATTTAACACAAAAAATATGTTTAATCGGATATGAAAAAGATAAAAAAAATTGTCTTTTTATTTTATTTTTTCTTATTTTTCTATTTTCATTTCTGATTGAATATAATTTTAGTTTTAAATGTGATAAATGAATTGATAACATGAAAATAGACGATGTAATGTATTTATATGCAAATTTTTTATTTTTATTTTTTATGCATTTTTTAAGCTATTATAAGCTTAAACTTATTTTAAGCTATCGATAAACCGTGCATTATCGATAATGTAAAAAATCGTACACTATTGTAGAATCTTCCCTTAATTATTGTGCTAAAGAAAATCTCTTAATTATTGTGCTAAAGAAAATCTCTCTCTTATTATTTTTTTTTCTGTCACAAACGTAATATTGTAATATATAAATGAGAAAACATCTCAGTTATTTAATGTGATTTTATTCTTGAAAAGATTAGAAGTAAATAGTTAATTTTTTTAATGATGTTTTAAAAAGATAATTCATGCTATTACTAATTAAAAAAATTATATTTTTAGCTGTTGAGCTTTAATTATGTCTTGATAAGGTGATATTAAAATGAAAGATAAAAAAAAAAAAAAAAGCTTTTCCAATATAAACGCACGCACAGGCATGTTTGGAGGAAGAAATTAAGAGGAGATTGGATTGAATTTGACTAAATTTAATCTAATTTTATAATTATTGTATTTTTGGTAGTATTAATTAATAGTGCTCCCCTATTAGCAAAAAAAAAAAAAATATTGCGCCCACCACTTTTATCTTATTATTATTCCACCATTCTATACGGGATTAAACTCATATTAAAAATGATTTTCTAATTTGTTTTAAAATTAAATTAGAACGAAAAAAATATAAATTTAATTGTTTAAAATACTTTGATGTATTTACCATTTATTTGAAAATTTTAAATTATAATTATAATTCAGTCAAATACTAACACATCATAATTCTAAATCCAATCTTATCCTATATAATCCTATAAAACAAGTTCATGGACGATTGTCTCGATTTACCATAGCAATATATACTTGGTTGTATTTTGTCTCTCTCTCTCTCTAGCAATATTTACCATAGCAATATAAAACATTGATATTGATCCCCAAAGTTAATTTTTGCCTCTTTATCTCTCTCTATCTATAAGTTCACGGTCGTTTGGGCCCGGGCAGAGGACCACTTGAAACCTAGCCTTTTCGCCGCCTCACCGTCGCTCAAAACCCCAAGCCCCTCCATCGCACGATGCGCTCACCGCCGCTCAAACCCTAGCCTCACGCCCTCACCGATGTCGCCTCAAAGTCGCTCGAGATCCCGTAGCCTTGCCGTCGCACAATGCGCGCACCACCAATCGAGAGCCTCGTCGCCGCTGCCTCCACCTCACAATGACCTAAAGTTTGAGTCTTTTCCTTAAAAGATTGCAGCTGTGATTTTGCTCTTAGAACTGTATTAAGGGCGAAAATAAAATATACCACTTATGATTTGGAGTTGGATTTGATACTTTCTAGTTGTTGATATTTGATTGGTAGATTTTGAAATTTTAGTATCAACGATTGAGGAATGGGTGGATGATTGTTGAACACGGGTTGTGAAATTTGATTGTTGATGCGAATAAAAGGTTGTTGAATGGTGGTGGATCTAACTTTTTAAAAGAATTTTAGAGTTCGGTTATTTAGGAAAAATTATTAACCTCATGTTTGTACCACTTATCCAACCCTCTTATTTTATTTCATTTTATTTTATTTTTTTTTTACTTTTTAATCCTATAAATTATTTCATTCTATTTTAATTTTTCTTAATCTTTTTTTTTTACATTCTAAATCTATATATAATATTTTTAAATCTTAATTATTTATACTATTTCAAAATTCAGAGAGTCAAATTATTTTACTCATTTTTTAAATTATTTTCTAAACTATTTTCGAACTATTTTTTTCATCCTAAGAAATGAGATGAGATGGGTAAAATAATTAGCCCAAACATAAATTAAATCATTTGAAATAGATTTACCATTTGTTTGGCCCCTCCATTTTATCCATTCTATTTCATTTATTTTTTTATTTTTTTATTTTTTTTTCAACTTTTTTAATTCTCCAAACTATTATATTTTATTTTATTTTTTCAACTTTCTATATCCTTATACAATATTCTTAAATCTCAATCATTTACACTATCTCAAAATTACTAAAGTCAAATTATTTTATAATTATTTCAAATCATTCTTCAACTCATTTTTTTCATTCTAAAAAAATAAAATAGAATGAGTAAATAATTACTCCAAATAAAGGGTTAAAAATTTTATTTTTAAGAAAATAATAAGAAAATTTAAAATTAAAGTTCATGTCAACTTCCTATAACTTCAATAGTAAAAAAAGCCAATATAATTAACAAGTCAAACTTTTTGAAGTTTGTGTAACGCATTTTATTAGATTGATATCAATAGGCCTATTTATAAAAAATTTCCTATTGTTAAAAAAAAAAAAAAGGTAGCCAGGTGGTGAGTCCGTTGCCTTACAAGTGGCGAACTCTTACTAGAGTCCCAAGCTTTTTTATTTTTATTTTTTTTAGAAATAGTTCCAAGCCCCTTGATTAAGATTGAAGACACAAATCTACAAATTTCCAATTTCCACCGCTAATAGTGTGGACTGTGGACCACTTGCTTCCAACTGTTGTGAACTCAAACCACCAATCACTAATTATTGCTCATTAAGGTAGCCTTCTTGTAAGATAATTAGGCTTACCACACTCGCAAGTAAACACAAAGAGTTAATGAGATTCAACAAATTTTCTTTCATTAACTCTTTGTTTTGAACACGTATCTAAACAATCAAATAAAACGATTTATTAATGAAATAAAAAGTGTACGAAAAAAAATTCTCTCCCCACACAAATTTGCCAAATAAACCCCTCTCGAAGGAATCTCTCTTAACATCACGTCCCCATTGTTGACAAATTTAATATAAAAAAACAGTAAATCTATATATTAGACTAAAAAAGGCAATTAATTTAAGGAGTTATTAATTTATTGAAGTATCTCATTTTTATTTATCTATGTATACGATGTATCTAAATCATTTACAAATTATTATTATTGTGGTTGTTTTACTTATTTTTTATTTTTTTTATCAATTAAATCTATGTCGATATCAATTTTGAGAAAGAATGAATAATATTATATACATATTTTGTATTTTTCATTATAAATGTTTCTATATCAGGAAAGTATTAAACTATGTATCAAATAGGTTTTATAGGATTTATGTGTAATGTATTATTTTATAAATTATAGAATTATCAATTTAGTAGGTTAGAGTTCAGTAATATTGAGTACAGTCATCGAAGTTTTATCACAATATGCATTAATGTCTCTTGAATTCGTAGAATTTGACAAATTGTCAAATATTTTTTATCTTTTAACAGAGTAAATCACAAAACCGTTTCAGATTGATAATAAACGTGACAACGTAGATAAAACTTAAGGTTAGAATTACAAAAAAGAGAGAAATTATGAACTTTTAACAAATTCAGAAGTCATTAAAAAAAAAAGTAATATCCCTTGTTAATCTGCACTAATTTGTTAAGATTTACAAATTCACAAATTCAAGTTAATACTAATGATAATGTGTCAGTTTGGCATTGCTGTGCTTATAAAAGAAGTGCTTCAAATTGTGCTGATGAAAGAAGTTGCTGAAGTTATAAGCATGTAGGGTGTTTGGTTATTTTATTTTTAAAACTGCTGTTAAAATAGTGTGGGTATGTAAAATTACCAAATAATAATTTTAGAAAATTATTTAGTGGAATCTAGGTAGTTAATTAAGGATATTTTAGTAATTTAAACTAGAGAAGCAGTTTTAGTTACAGAAAAGCAGCCTTTAACCTGCTTCTCAAATTACACTACGTAAAAGCAGAAACGGTTAGCTGCTTCTTTAAGAAGCAGGTTTACCAAACGCCTATAGTTGCTTTAGATTGTTTTATAATCTAAAAGCAGCCTCCAAAAGCAATGCCAAACTGCTTTTTATGCCATCAAATTTATTTTAAACATTAAATATATATATATTTATAATTCTTATATATAGATGTCACAGCTGAAACAAATATCAATCACAACTCATAAAATAAAATAAAAGAAGAGAACCATTCAAAACCCAAAAAGGGGAAAAAAAAAAATAAAATAAAAATGGAGAGGCGATCGGGAGCGGCGATGAAGAACAGCAAGTGGGTGGCGACGGCGGCGAGCGTGTGGATCCAGTGCGCGGTGGGCGCGTCGTACACCTTCAGCATCTACTCGCCGGCGCTCAAGGCCAGCCAGGCCTACGACCAGTCCACGCTCGACACCGTCTCCGTCTTCAAGGACATCGGCGCCAACGCCGGCGTCCTCTCCGGCCTCCTCTACGCCGCCGCAGCCTCCCGCCGCCGCCGCTGGGGCGGGCCGTGGGTGGTCCACGCGGCCGGGGCGGCGCAGTGCTTCGTGGGGTACATGCTCATGTGGGCCGCGGTGGCCGGGCTGGTGCCGCGGCCGGGGGCGCCGGCGATGTGCCTGTTCATGTTCGTGGCGGCGCACGGCCAGACGTTCTTCAACACGGCGAACGTGGTGAGTGGGGTTGAGAATTTCCCCGGCTATAGTGGGACCATCGTCGGAATCATGAAGGTATGTATGTATGATATAATCATTATATATTAATATATTATATACATATATGTGTATGTATTTGTGGATGTATATGGTTGTGTTATAATTCGGATGCTTTTTTATTTTGATTGAATTTTGTTCTGTTTTTTTGTTTTTGTTTTGTTTTTTTTTTTTTCTAATGATATGTTTTAATAGTCTTGCTGAATATGGAAGAAACAATTAATGAGAATGATGGTGCGGTGTAGATTTATTAGAAATTCTGATTTACTTTTCAATTTTTTTTTTGGTATCGGCGTGTCGCTATAGGAGTAAATCAGTAAATGAAAACAAATGATTTTTTGGTTTGGTGAGACGATGTTGAGGTTTGTAATCCCCGTCAAAATTGTGAATATTGGAAAATTGCATTAGTAAATTTTTTTTTACATATATTTCAACTTTTACTTATTAAAATTTACGATTTTTTAAATAAATAGTCATATTTTTATATATGTTTTTAAGAATTAGTCTATATTTACTTTTATTAACAAAATAGTCATACATTCGCGTTTAGATTTTTGATACTGCAGTCATTAATTTTTTGAATTCTGTTTTTGTTGTTTGTTGCAAATAATATTATCTAAAATTTTGTGTCTCTAGTCATGAAATTTGTGACTTCTTTGGTTGCATATTTTTTTGCTATTTATAAGATATTTTTATTTAGTAATAAATTTTATGAAATTGGTTGTATAGATAATTATTTATTTGTGAGTTGGTTATTTTGTTAATGGATATTTAAATTTTTTATTGTGTTTATTTCAATTTTTTTGAAATTTTGTGATTATAGTCACAAATTTTATGATTGTGTTTTTTATTTATTTAGTCACAAATTTTATTTCTTTAGTCATAAATTTTTAGATGTTGACCTGATGATTATTTTTCTAATATTTTAAAACGTGGGCTATATCTTTAAAACATATATTGCAAAATGGCTAAATCCTTAACTGACCTTAAAATTTAAAGTATTCTAATTTATAAATTTTTTAAATTATTTTTATCATAAATTTTTTCATATTATTATTTATATAATATTTTGAAATATATGTTATTTTTTAGCAGATTTATTCTATTTTAGTTTATTTTTAATTTGAGTTTTTTTTTATAGGGCTCATTTGTTAAATAGCCACTTGAAAGTTTATGTTTTAAGAAAATGGCCTAAGAATTCAAATATTAAATTATTAGCCTCAAATCCCTATGAAATCTCATTTTTACCCATTATCACTATTCTTCCAACCTCATGTATCAAAAGGCAAAAATGTCAATACATATTGTCTAAAGGCTAATAACTTAATTATAACAAACTCAGGTCAATTCTTTAAAACTAAAGTTAAAAACATGTCATTTACTTAATAATCTCTTTTTTATATTATATTATAAGTATATGTATATACACGTGGATTTTACATGAATTATGATTGACATGCAATTTGTTTATTCGTACATTTTACTCAACGATTAATAAATTTTTGGTACTTTTTTCTTTTTACTAAAAATAGTCTTGTTTTATAATTTTCCCTTTAAAAAATATAAAAAAATTGTTCATTATGAGATATATTTTAGCAAATATATATATATATAAAAGAGATATCAAGTACTTATAAAAAATGAAATTCATTCATGTATTTTTTATTTAATCAATGGTTATTTCTTTAAATTTTTTTAGAATATAGGTTAAAATTGAAAAAAAAATATAAAATAACTTGTTTAACTAATTCACCAGTATTTACGAACCAACATTTCAATAAATTAAAAAAATTAGATAACAAATAAAATATAATATTATAATAATTTTACAGATAATTAAATTAATTACTGACTAATTTTCAAAAAAAAATACAGACTATTTTACGTACGCGGTTATTTTATCTTAATTTTTAAAATTAGCTATTATATCTTAAACACGACAAACATGAGGTACACAATAATTTAATTTCATCCTATCTTATCCTTTTTTTTTTTCATTTTATTCTCTAAACACAATAGAGTTGTTTTGGCATCTTACTTTTAGCTCAATAGTCAATATGATTCGTGTGTTTATTTTCTTCATCTTTATTTTATAATTTCTCTGCTCTATTAGTTAATAATCCCTCAACTCACAATTCTGTTATACGTGCTTTAGTTTCTCTCCTTTCCCTACAATAGAAGAGGCCAACTCTCCTATGTACTATGTTTGGTACTTTGGTACGAAAAAAAAAAGCACCTTAAGTTTAGAAGGCTGAAAGTAACTTCTCAAAAACTCTGTCAAATATGTCTTAAAGGAGTGCATGTGAACTCAATAGGAAAGCAAATAATTCTAAATTTCTTAAATTTCCTTGATGTTTGGAAGAAATATTGATTACAGCAAAATTTATGTGAAATCTATGTAAAAAGTAGCAGAATGGTATTTTTAATGTTTTTATATGTGAACACGCTCAATCCCTCCTATTTTCTCTTTTCACCGTTCATTTCTTTTATTGGCCAAGACAACTTTGAGGCCAGTCAATTTCTACTCTCAATCCACACCACACCCAAATCTTTTTTTTTTTTGGTCTCATTTTCCCCAACTTTCTTTTCAAGTACTGGCCCCACTTCATAACTTTTTTTTTTATATATATATATTTTGCAAATTGCAAGTGGCCTTGATTAGGTACTAGGTAGGATGATTTGCGTTTATGTTCGTTTAAAAAAATAAAATAAAACCCCGTGATGTAGTATTTATGCGGCTTAAAAAATTATCCATTACGTGTATTGTTTGTTTAAAGAAAAAAAAAGATGTTTTGTCAATAATTCATGGTCCGAAACCAATTGGTAATAATGTCTATCCATTTAAAGAAACTTTGTATATTGATTGATATTCCTAGTATATCACAAGTCACAATTATATAAACTTGGACCTCACAAATCATATAGATATTTATAGAATTCACTATAATATCAAATGAAACCACTTTCAACAGTTCATGTGTCTTCTTCATCAATCTCAACCACAAACTCAATTTTCTTTCCCCCTTTTTTTTTTTTTCCTTTCTCAAATGCATTTTCTACTCATTGAGTCATTGTCCCTTAGGACTTCTCAACAGGCACAAAACTTCTAACCCAAACATTAAAAAAAAAAAAAAAAGGAGATTTGCACAATCAGACATTATTATTGGGTCCATTAAACAGCTAGGCAAGATCATTTGTGGACGAGGGACGATTTAAGTACTTTTTTTGGAGTTTTTTTCCCCCTAATTTTGCGGTGGAATAGTATAAATTTTTCTTTTAATAAAAATTTATTTTAGAGAAATGTTAAGTGACCAGAAATTTTGATCAGAAAAACTTAGTCAGAATGATGTGTCGGGTTGTTATTAAATAAAATAAAATAAATACATATTTTTTAACTAGATGATACGATCTCTTGTTCTCTTACCATAGCGATAATGATACATGATTCTTGATCAGTGATAATTAATTAAGTCAAACTCAAAATTTACAACACTGATTCACGAGTCATGAACTTTACTCAAATAATGATACATAACAATCATCTTTTTCTATGCTTTATAGAATGAACAAACTGCGTTAGGAACTACTAAACGGATTTCAAGCCTAACAACAAAAGTAAAAAGCAAATAAAAATACCCTCACTCTACTCTTAGCAAGTGAAAGAGCACTCTTTCTTTTGCTGTAATAGCACAATTTAACACATTTTTCAGCCAATTTCACAAAATAACTACGGATTAATAAAACAAATGTGATATGTACTGATTCTGATTTTTTTTTCTTGGTTGATCAGGGCTTTCTTGGTCTGAGTGGTGCAATACTAGTCCAAGTGTATGACACACTATGCAAAGGCAAGCCAAGCACTTACCTTCTCATTCTGGCCTTCTTGCCCACCTCAGTCTCCCTCCTGCTCATGCCGTTGGTCCGTATCCACAAATCGAGCGCGCGGGACGACAAGAAGTACCTCAACGCCTTCTCCGCCGTGGCCCTCCTCCTTGTCTCCTACCTCATGGCCCTCATCCTCCTCGAGAACATCCTCACGCTCTCCACATGGTCGCGCGTCTCCACCTTCGCGCTCCTCCTCCTCCTCCTCGCCTCCCCCCTCGCCATCATCATGAAGGCGCACCGCGAGGAGGCGAAGGGCGTAGGGGCACCAGCGACACTCTCCCCCGAGGCCTCGCGGTCAGGCCTCGAGAGCAGCCTCCTGCTGGGGGACTCGCATGCAACGTCGTCGTCCTCCAAGATCAACACCGAGGAACTGGAGAAGGCGGAGCGAGAAGTGAAAATTCTCGACGATGGAGATAACGAAGCGCCGGACATGAACCTCATGCAAGCTATGGGCACTCTCAATTTCTGGCTGTTGTCTCTGGCCATGGTCTGTGGGATGGGCTCAGGCTTGGCTACAATAAACAACATGAGCCAATTGGGACAGTCTCTTGGCTACACTTCAGTGCAGATAACATCTTTTGTGTCTCTCTGGAGCATTTGGAACTTCCTGGGCCGGTTCGGGGCGGGTTATTTGTCGGACTATTTGCTCCACACCCGGGGCTGGGCGCGGCCGCTGCTGATTGTAGCCACATTGGGCGCGATGACGGCGGGCCACGTCATCGTGGCCTCGGGCTTTTCGGGGAACCTCTACGTTGGCTCAGTCTTGGTGGGCATTTGTTACGGGTCTCAATGGTCTCTCATGCCCACAATTACCTCAGAGATATTTGGGGTTAGGCATATGGGTACTATTTTCAACACCATTGCCATTGCTAGCCCTGTTGGCTCTTACATATTTTCGGTGAGAGTGATTGGGTATATCTATGACAATGAGGCCTCGGGGAATACCTGTTCTGGGTCCCACTGCTTCATGTTGTCGTTCTTCATCATGGCCGGCGTGGCGTTTTTCGGGTGTCTGGTTGCGATTGTGTTGTACTTTCGAACTCGGAGGTTCTACCAATCGGTTGTTTTGAGAAGATTACAGTTCACTTCAAGATAAGAGAGAAAAAGTAGTGTGTGAATGAGATCCGCAAATAGAACCTGCCTTTGTCTTCGGTTGAACTAGACTCAAATTGAACCCCATAGTATTTTAAAAAATTATAGTGATGTACTATTGGAGGGCTTGGTATGTGTGTGCAAAGTGAAGGTAAGTATGTAAGTAAATGGGTAAAACTGTCAATTTTGTAGATTGGTTCAAGGTGGAAAATTTTCTCTTTTTTATTTTTATGTAAAGGAATAGTATTTTCTCTCTTGTATCGATTATCTTATTGTGTTTGATGTGCGAGTATTTTTCTTTATTATCTTGACTTCTTGAGTAGTTGGAATTCAACTTTCAATGAAGGATAGGCTATAGTAAGTAATTTGATTGAAGGAAACGAAAAGGAAAGTTATGAAGAGTATTCGTGAAACGTCAATATGTTATTTTTTTTTTTGTGTTTGTGTAGATTTGTTATTTTTGTACATTCACAATAAAGCAGATGCTTATTCAAAAATAATATAAAAAGCAAATGCCGCTTTACCATTGTGTTGATTATATATATATATATATATATATATATGTGTGTGTATTTATTGTAGAACAAGTCATTGATTATTTTTCTAATTTGATGTAGTTTGAATACAATAATCTTCTATACCCTTTTAGCATTGGATTGACTATTGATGTTTAATTACTGCTAGTATATTTCCTTTGAGAAAAGAAGGTAACTAACTTTTTTTGCGCCGGAAATTGGCTAGTGTATTGTATTCGACTTGATTCTCTCAAAAATTGTGCAATGCAATCTAAAGACTTTGAACAAAACGAGAGTTTTCCTCTTTAGATTCTCGCTTTTGATCTATTGTTTAGATTCTCGTTGTGATATGAAAAGTGAGATTTATCTATCAATCTCCTTTATTTATAGTTTTCGTACTCCGTACTTTCTTTGTAGTTTACACCACGCATCCATATTTTTCATCTACTCGCCAGAATGCTCAATGTTAAATGATGTAGCCTTCTGAACTCGCCATATGCACTGAAGTGATTAATAATTATCTAAACACCCTTAATTTGGGGATTAAAGCGACCTCGTTTCCAAATTCATATCCCACACACTAACTATAGCTCTTGAGAGACAACAAAAATATCTTAAGTTTTAAATTCGACCACACCATATGCATGTCCATAACACCTTTCTTTTTTGTAGCCAATAATTAGTTGCAATTAGAAGGGCACACTATGTCAATATCTATAATGGGTCTTGGCATATTTTTTCTTTGACGAGTGAACTTTCAGGTCTCCTATCGGATCACTTTATTTATTTATTTATTTATTAATTTGGTATTGATCATATCTTGCATGTGGGAGGATAGGATTAATATTGCAAAAAACAAATAAAAAAAAATGTGAGAGTATAGGACCAATGACAAATCAATGTGCGATGGTGAGTTGGTCTGTCTTGCATAATTTGCGTATAAGAAACAAAATCTGACTCAATAAAAAAAATCACAAAAATGTGTCGAATAAATATTTTATGTTCAATCACTCTGTTTAGGTTTAACATTTTAAATACTTAAGCGAGAAAATAGAGTTTAAAAGTAATCTGGTTACATTCAGACCACAATGTGATGAATATTTTTGTCAAGTACGAAGTAGGACACTAATTAATCGGACGGGTTGATTACATTTTTATCCCAAACTTATGAGTGAAATTCCATTTTTGTTCCTTTTTAGTTTTTATTATACGTCTCTAAATGGTCATCGATTTGCAAAATTATTCGATTTTAGTCTTTCGTCAATCATCTAATAAAATTTTAATAGAATACTATTGTATGAAAAAATTGTCGAAATAATATAACAATTGGTTATTAAATAATTAAATGAAATAAAAATAAGTCCATTGATAGTTGTGTTTTGCATCTTAATATGATGTGTGATTCATTATTCTTTGTATATAGGTTCATGAAAGTGAAACATTTCAAAAGTAATCTACGTAATAATGTTTTAGATATCTACCAACACAAAAATCACGTTTATTAATTTTAACATTGCTGTTATGAAAATTGGACTCTCCATAATTTCATGTGGTAGCCTTTAATTAATCAAGCACTCAAAGAAACATTATTATAGGCAATAATAAACTTATTTTTTATTATTACTAATAGCAATTATTAGTTCAGTTGTCGTTGAGCTAATTAATCTAACTACTTTTTGACTTAAAACGTGAATTCGCTCACATGTTGGCCCTCAGGCTAGAGATTCATTTATAAACAAGTGCTTTCACACATCAAGATTCAAGAGCTCTCGTTTATTGACCAAACTCTTTAGACAACAAATATTCTGATTAATTGATTTTCCACGAGATACACACAATCATTTTTTTAGAGCATTTTATACGAAATGTGACAAAGTTGCACCCATAATTTTTAATTTTGACATTTAGCACCTGCAATGTGAAAATTTTGGCCAATTAATCACCACAAATTATGACTTCCGTCAAAATTTTGACGGAATTAGCCATGTGAGTTGCACGTGAGAGATTACTCGTAGGTGTTTTTGTTAATCAACACAATTTGTTCTTTTACTCTTCATCTTTTTTTTATTATTTATTTATGGGAAAGTGTCCTTTTACTCTGTCTTGTTCAATGTTCATCTATACCCAGAATAAAAACCCCAACTCAAAAACTGAAACATAAAACAAAAGAAATGAATCACCACTGAATAATTACAAAAATAACATGCTATATAAGCGGTGTTATATTACTACATCCTGCGTAATTCAGGGTACCAATGCAAAATATTTTTTTAATTACTAATTAATAAAAAGCCCATCAAAGAAAAGGCAAACTTATGATTGTCTTTTAATTTATACACTAAATTACGTGACAATGAGTTGGCCACACGTTATCATATAGTAATAGTGTTTTCCTTTCGAACCAAATTTCTTTGTAGCTTAAAGATTTTTCTAATTTAGTAGAAAGAACTTATAGTAACGATTCTTTCCCATTACCTATTTACAAATGTTTTAGCAACTAAATTTTAGTTATTTTTTTATTGCAAAAAGTTTAGCAGCAAAAAAAGTCCACAAAAAAAAAATGGAGAGACGCCGGGGATTGATCGGCGACGGCAAGTGGGTGGCGACGGCGGCGAGCATGTGGATCCAATGCGCCATCGGTGCGTCGTACACATTCGGCATTTACTCGCCGGCACTCAAGGCGAGCCAGGGCTACGACCAGTCCACGCTCGACACGGTGTCGGTGTTCAAGGACATCGGCGCCAACGCCGGCGTCCTCTCTGGGCTGCTCTACTCCGCCGTGGAGGCGCGGCGAGGGGGCCCGTGGGTGGTGCACGCGGCGGGGGCGGCGCAGTGCTTCGTGGGGTACTTGTTCATGTGGGCCGCCGTGGCCGGGGTGATAGGGCGGCCGCCCGTGGCGGCCATGTGCTTGTTCATGTACTTGGCGGCGCACGCGCAGACGTTCTTCAGCACCGCCAACGTCGTCGTCGGAGTTAGGAATTTCTCCGGCTACGGTGGAACCATAGTCGGAATCTTAAAGGTGTTACTATTCTCCATGATTCTAGTAAAGAAAAATAGTAACATGACATATTGACATTAATTAATGTCGTATAATTTTATCTTTTTGGAGGTACTAGTAATCATGGAGTTTGATATTAACTTTAGTAGAAGAAGATAAAAATAGAGAATTAATAGTATATTTGTGAAATTTACAATATGTTTCAATTATAAGTCATTGTTTTTTCATATTGTGATCATTTCAAGCTAGAGAAATGATGAATGCTAGTGAAATATTTTCTTTCTCGCGTAGGGGAAAAAATGGCATTAAGAGTGAGAAAAATCAGTTTGAAATGAGTTAATCAAGAAAATGTCATGTTTTATCTAATTTTGAAGCATTCTTAGAAGCACAATTTATTATTTGTCAGTATCACCGTAGTACCTCAAATGTTAATTACATTTACTAATTTTGTTACATTCCTTATGTATCATGTGATTGATTACTATATATTCCACATGATTTTCTTGGGCAGGGCTTTCTTGGTATTAGTGGAGCAATACTCGTCCAATTCTACCAAACACTTTGCAAAGGCAATCCAACAACTTTCCTTCTCATGCTTGCCATTTTGCCCACATTGACCACCCTATTCCTCATGCTACTAGTGAGAGTCCATGACGATGAACCAAATCCAGGCACGAGACACAACAAGAAGAATCTCGACGCCCTCTCCGCCCTCGCTCTCGCCACCGCCGCGTATCTCATGGCGCTTATAATCCTTGAAAACACCCTCACCTTCCCGACATGGGCCCGTGTGTCCACGTTCGCGCTCCTCCTGCTCCTCCTCGCGTCTCCCTTAGGAATCGCGATGAGAGCGCAGAGCGAGGACTTAAAGTTTTTGCAAGAGGCCTCTGATCAAACCGAGACTACCAGTCCTTTTCTAAACAAGCACTCTCGCGCAACATCCTCCCCCGAAGAAAATCTTGACTCGGGTAACGAAGAACTACAAGACATGAACATCTTGCAAGCCATGAGTACTATTAACTTTTGGCTTTTGTTTGTGGCAATGGTTTGTGCATTGGGCTCAGGCATGGCTACAATTAACAACATGAGCCAAATGGGACAGTCTCTTGGCTACACACCAAAGGAAATCACTTCTTTGGTCTCTCTCTGGAGTATATGGAATTTTCTAGGCCGATTTGGGGCGGGTTATATCTCAGACATTGTGTTACGTACTAAAAGTTGGGCAAGGCCAATTTTTTGTGCGATCACACTAGCAGCTATGAGTGTCGGCCACATCATAATCGCGGCTGGTTTTTCGGGCAATCTCTACCTTGGCTCAATGCTTGTTGGGGTATGTTATGGCTCGCAATGGTCGCTCATGCCCACAATTACTTCAGAGATATTTGGGGTTAAACACATGGGAACTATTTTCAACACCATTGCCATAGCAAGCCCTGTTGGTTCTTACATGCTCTCTGTGAGAGTGATTGGGTATATTTATGACAAAGAGGCCCCGGGAAACACATGTTTTGGGACGCATTGCTTCATGTTGTCCTTTTTCGTGATGGCGGGGGTGGCTTGCTTCGGGTGTCTGGTCGCGATCGCACTGTTCTTTCGGACTCGGAGGTTCTATCAGCTGGTTGTGCTCAAGAGATTGCAGAGCCATTGAGAAGGAAGTTTTGAGCTAGTTGGTTATTTGGTTTTGTTATCAACCAACTCAATTTGTATTGTTCTATGTATCATTCAATTTGATCACATTTATGATTATGACTTTTGATTTTTTGAAGGAGCTCTCAAATACAATTCAATTACTTTTGAGTTTACATTTCTACGGTTAGTTCATTGTACACTACTAAATTTATCCTATAATAACTTGAATATCTTCGTTTTTTTTTAGTTTTTTTTTTTTTTTTTTTTGGTTCTATCTTGAATATCTTAGTTGAAAAAATATATTTTCTTTAAACATATCTTTCGGCTTCTTCTCAAATTAAGATTTTATCAACTGTCTATTTTATGGTATAATAAGAAATAACAAATATAGATGTGCGAAAATCTAAAATTCAGCTGAAATAAGTCTATATGCCAATTATTTTTACATCAACATTATATTCATTTACCTAAATTCGGACATTTCTCATTCTACACAACACAAAAAGAAACCAAAGAAAAAAGAAAGAAAAAAAAAACCCCTTAAATCCTAAATTCCGGCGTTAATTTGCCTGAAACCTGAATGACCTTTTATCTGTTTTCTTCTCTCCCATATCCTCATTTATTACCTCATCATCAAACCCAACAAAATGCTACAAACTGACACGTGTGTCATCCAAGTGTCAACATCAACAACAGTACCGATAATCTCCAAAACCATAAAAAACAACACAAAAAAAAAAAAAAAAATTAAACACACACACACACACACAAAGGAAGAAAATGAAAAGCACTCGACGAATATCATGACGAGCAACAAGTGGGCATCGACGGTGGCGAGCATATGGATACAGTCCACGAGTGGGTCCCTCTACACCTTCTCCATCTACTCGGCGGCCCTCAAGGCGGCGCTGCGCCTCGACCAGTCGGCGCTCGACACCGTCGCCGTCTTCAAGGACGTCGGCGTCAACTGCGGCGTCGCCTCGGGCCTGCTCTACTCCTCCTCCTGCGGAGGCGGCGGGCCCCGCCCGCGCGCGGTGCTGCTGGCCGGCGCGGCGCAGAGCTTCGCGGGCTACTTTCTCCTGTGGGCCGCCGTCGCCGGCGCGGGGGCGCGGCGGATGCCTCCGTCGGCTGCGGCGGCGTGCGGGTTCATGGCGGTGGCGGCGCACGCGCAGGCGTTCTTCAACACGGCGGATGTGGTCACCGGAGTTAGGAACTTCCCTCGGTATAGTGGCACCATTGTTGGCATCATGAAGGTATTGATAAATTTTCCAACAAACTTTTAAATAGAAAATGGATGTTGTTTATCAAACGCTTAACATGCTTAAACAGCCTGTTTTTATAGCTACTAATCAAGGATTAAAATTGATTAATTTTCATTGTTTTTATGTTTAGGGGTTTCTTGGTCTAAGTGGAGCAATATTAGTCCAAATATATGAGACAATGTTACACAACAAACCCACCTCATATCTCCTCATGTTGGCACTATTGCCTTCCATCAACACTCTGTTGCTAATGTGGTTTGTGAGAGTCCACAACGCAAGCGAAGGCGATGATGATGAGAAGGAACACCTCAATGCTTTGTCCTTGATTGCTCTACTTGTGGCTGCTTATCTTATGGTCATCATCATAGCTGAGCACGTCCTCGCATTGCGATTAATCTTTCGCGCCGTCGCACTCGTCGTGCTGATCTTGCTGCTCGGCTCGCCCCTTTGCGTGGCAATTCGAGCTTCGAGAAGGGACCGCTACTCTCGTAGGATCGCGCAGGCTTCGTGTTCCGAAAAGTTGATTGTTGCGAGACAGGATTCCGCCGAGTCTGATGAGAATGATGAAAGGGGTTTGCGTTCGGGACAGGACTCGAATCTGCTCCAAGCGATGCGGGTTTTGGACTTCTGGATATTGTTCCTCACCACGGCCTGTGGCATGGGCACGGGGCTTGCCACGGTTAACAACATCAGCCAGATAGGGGGGTCGCTCGGGTACACATCTTCCGAGACGAGCTCGTTGGTCTCTCTGTGGAGCATTTGGAACTTCCTTGGGCGTTTCGGGGCTGGATTTGTGTCGGATCACATCCTTCATGTGAAAGGTTGGGCAAGGCCAATGTTCATGGTGATCACTTTGGCAGCCATGAGTTTAGGCCACCTTGTGATTGCCTCCGGTTTGCCCGGCGCTCTATACATTGGCTCAATATTAGTCGGCGTTTGTTATGGCTCTCAGTGGTCATTGATGCCCACAATCACTTCCGAGATCTTTGGTGTGACACACATGGGAACCATATTCAACGCCATCACCATCGCGAGCCCCGTCGGCTCTTACATTTTCTCCGTGAGAGTCATTGGCTATATCTACGATAAACAAGCCTCCGCCGAAGGGAATACTTGTGTCGGGAAGCGCTGTTTCATGTCATCGTTTCTCATTATGGCGTCTGCTACGCTTGTCGGGTCTCTTGCGGCGTTGGCCTTGTTCTTCCGGACGAGAGATTTCTACACCCGGGTTATAGTAAGAAGACTGCGAGATCCTGCGGCGGAGTGATTAGGTTTCAACTGTTCAATACAACACCATACAATGACGATCATGGTCTCTTATGTACAGTGTCTATCTCTAGTTGAAGGTTGAAGAGAAATTTTTTTCTTTTGTCCAAATTGCTATTTGCTAATGCTAGGCTCAACTTGTATTCAACAATTTGAGGCTTCTTGTTCTTAAACATCATAGACCAAGTCTCCATGAGCCACCTTGAAATGTTTGGTTTTGGAAAATAGAATAATAGTTAATGATTATGCACATAAGTAAACTATTGTTGTTGACCTTTGATTATGTGGGGTTTTGATTCATGTCAATACTTGTAGTTATTGCAACACCAGTATCTGTTGAAAAATGTTACAAGAGAATTGAGGCCAATTCTAGTTTGGCTTCCAAGCTGGAAACCAGCAGCTTCAGAAATGAATTTAGAGAAAATACACGAATTATATTACTCAGATCAATCCGAATATCAGCCAATATTATTAAAAAAAAAAAAAAAGCTTTAATCTGATATAATTTGATAAAACAAAAATGTTTTATCATACAAATATAGATGATAACACAAGTAAAAAAGAAATGACGATTCACTTGCCACTAGTGTTTGACTAAAATTTAAACTGCTTCAGTACTATCTAATACTCGATTACTATATCAGTGTACTGCACCAGAAATTTGAACAATACAGAGACTAACGCAAAGAAGAATAAAAATCTCAGGGAAAAATCTCAGCTATGCTGTTTCAAGTCAAGATTTGAGAAAAGTACTTGACACTTCACTCACACGCATTTTGCTAGTGATCTTTATCAAATCACGAGTCTCATCGTCCATCAGAACATTGTCCTTTGCCATTCGCTCTTCAACCAAGAGTGGCATTTTACCAGCCATTGCATAAGTTCTCAGGACTGCGTTGTAAATCCCGGTAGTTACATGACCGGCATTCCGAAGAACATCCAACAATCGCTCTGCCTCTTCAATGCTCGCTTGTTCCTCAACTAGATTGAACACTTCACTAACCAACTTTTCATCCGGATTCCATTGCGCCACACTATTCACGGCAGACTGGAAATAATTAAGCACTGTTTCAAGTTGCTTCTCTTTTAGATATCCCCATGTAAGAAGCTCCAATGTTGTGTAAGAAGCCTTGATCCCGTCCCGACACATCTGCTCGTAAAAACTTTTGGCTGTTTCCATCTGGTCTCCATTGATGTAAGCCGCGAGAAGTAGATTCGGAACTCTTGAATCTTTAGTCCCAGAAACCGAAGCCCACTCGGTGTAGAGATCCTCAGCCTCCTTCAACTCTTCGAGTTTCAAAAGAGAAGATATCATACAAGTGTACTCGGCATCACTCATTTTGCGAAACAACAGCTTCATTTTCCTCCAAACTCCACGAACGCCAGCCTTATCTCCGATGTTCGTGCGCAGACTGAGGAGTGACGAATACGCAATTCGGTTTTTCTTCGACGCTAATTTCTCCATCTCTTTCAAAGTAGCCGTAGCCTTCTGAGTGAGCCCGTTTTTGGTGTACAAATTGGCTAGAGCACTATATGTCACCCAATCTGGGTCCAAATTTGCCTCCTTAAGCTCAAAGAAAACTTCTTCTGCAGTTTCAACATCATTTTGTCTCACACAAACAGTCAACCACAAATTGTAAGTAACAACATCAGGCGAAGTATTCCTCTTCAGCTCCTCGATCACTTCGGTGGCCTTCTCTAGTTGCCCGTTTGAGATGTAGAGAGAAAGCATGTGATTGTAAGGAAGCGCGTTCTTTATCGGACCAGATTCAGAAATTTTTGTCATAAGAGCCTCGGCTTTGGCTGACAAGTTGTTCTTGACATAGCTGTGAAGAAGGGTTGAATAGGTGGAGTGGTCTACCATGGGACCCGGCAGACCCTCGAAGAATTTCTCCGCGCTTATTATTCCCCGGACTTTTGCGATCAAGTCCAAGTGAAGAGCGTAATCGCCCGAATTCAATTTGAAGTCTTTCTGCTTTGTCCTCCATTCACATATCTGATTTGTAAGGCCAAAAACATCAGTATAATATGAGTCTGAAAGCAGAGTTCAGAAATTAGAACATACCACAGTTCAAAAGCCATGACACATACAATATTATGATGCAAATATCTACCGATATCATGTAATTTAAAACATTGATATAGACCCTTTCATACAGAGACAAAATAGTACAAAAAGATGAACAACCCACTTCAAAAGATGCTTAATTTATGATTCCTACGCACAATTTCAGTCAAGCTAAAATAAAACGATAGAGAATAAAATTCTCTGTCTGATTTTTAAACATGGAAGAAAAAAAAAAAACTTTCTAAGTCAAAAGGGGAAAAAAAAATATAAGGTTGAATCTTTTATCAAATCCAAAGTACCTTCATTTCTGTTTCAGTCCCACAATAGGCAATCATTCTTGCGTTTGGAACATCACACGAAAACATGTACAATATTATTGTTTAACACATCTCCTATTCAAAAACAAGTACAATAATTTTCTTTGTGCCTTTTCTTCGAACACCTCCTATGCAAAAACAAGTACAATATTATCGATTTAACATAACAGAAGCTTCATTTCAAACAAAATATAGACTAATAAAAGATAAATTATATTACTCCTCGTACCATTCAAACATCACACACCCAAAAAAAAATAAAAAAATAAAAACCTGAAGAGCGTGCTTGAAGCGTTTGAGCTTGCGAAGCTCACGGACGGCGCGATTGAGCTCGAACTTGCCGATCGGACGGCCCTGCTCTCTCCACTGCCTGAGGGCCACTTCGGCGCTGCGCTTCGGGTGCACGAGGCTCAGCAGCCTCTTCCCCAGCGTCTCTTTCCCGCCGGACGACGCGCCGTCGTTCTTCTTCGCCGGTGGCTTCTGCGACGCCTCTGCCGCTGCAGCGGCGGCGGAGTAGCGGCGCGCAGCGACGGCGGCGGCGGTGGAGGCGCGGACGGAGCGGAGTAGCATTTTGTTTCTCAACCGAATGGAGGGGGAAAAAAAATGCCGGGGGAATATTGTATAGGATTAATCACATTTTTACCCCTACTAGAAGTTGGAACCAACTCAGCAATAGAAAACGACATGATTTGAGAAACGACATTTAACACAAAAAGGACAGCATAAACGACAAGAAAATTAATGTAGCATTTTGAGAGCTTCAAAGTTCAAAGAACGTCGGAAACATGAAAATTCACTGAGAAAGACCACTAATTCGTAAAAACGACAACAAAAAAAAAACAAAACAAAAAAAACACCAAAAAAGACCGCTAATTCATAAACGACAAAACACTGAAAAACGACACTAGGACCACTAACTCATAAACGACAAAAATACATAAAAACGACACTTATCTCCAACAAAAGATCCGGTGGAATTATAGAGGGAAAAATACGACGTCGTTAGGGAAACATGACGAACCTAAAAAGCCCAAACCCAACCCGCTTCGAAACAATATTCGGGTTGATGTCACTTTAAAAGAAGGTTCGTGATTTATGCTATATTTTAGTAGTAAATTTGATCGAATTGTCTCTTTTTTTTTTTCTTTTTTCTTTTTAGAAATGAGAAGACGAGAAGGGAAAAGAGGGTAACATAGTAATTGATAATTAAAAAAAATGACATGACATACAATAGTGGTGTATGTAGTAAACTTGAATTTCAAATGTGGCATGAGATCAAATTTTAAAATTTTATCAAGAAAGTAATCCATAATAATAAAGTATGAGAAAATTTTATCTCATGCCACATTTCACATTCAAATTTGTAACTTATGCCACAACTGCATGTCATACTACTTTTTTTCATCATCAAATTATTATATTACCTAAATTCCCCTTCTTGTCTTCCTTAAAAAAAATTAATAATAATAATTCTGTCAATTCACTACTAAAAGTGACATAGACTGTGATTTTTTTTTAAATGATATTTTTCAAAACAAGTGATGGAGAGTGGCATTTTTTCAAAATTTCCCAATAAGGATGGCAAGTGGTTGTTGAAATCGGTGGGTCGAGATAGCTTTGGGCCTATGAGCCCGATGATACGCAAGAACTATTGGGCCAGATCAAGCCCGCTATTAAGACAAGCAATTAACACTCCAAGCCCAAGGCCATGGCCATGGCCATGTATCTATTATAAAACATATCCAACTCTGCGTTTGGAATTCCAATTGGACTTACTTTGGACCCAACCAACCTATCTTCTCCGAACTGACCACAACTCTGCAAAATCAAAATCAAAATCAAAAAAATAAAAATTAAAAACAGCTTCTTCTTCTTCTTCTTCTTCTTCTTCTTCTTCGCATCTCTCTCTGCGATTGAAGAAAACCATAATATAGAAGAAGAAAAATTACAGTAGAGAGAGAGAGAGAGAGAGAGAGAGAGAGAGAGAATGAAGACGACGAAGGGAGGGAAGGCCATGAACCCGACCGACGCCTATCGGAAGGAGCTTCGGAAGAAGGAATTGAAGAGGGTATGTTTTCTTTTTATTATTCTCTGCGCTTCGGGTAATTCGAATACCGTGCTCAACTAGTTTTTCTTTTTTCCTTTATTTTTTTATGAAGCTTAGTTCGTTTCGAATTTAGTTGTAGGTTTCGATTTCATTTTTTTTTTCTTTTGGTAACTTCTTCTTCCTGGTAAAGTTGATTCCTTTTCCTGGTTTTTCTAGCTAGAGTATGCCAAAATTAGTCTGGTTTTGGTGCTAGTTTGTGACTGTTAGTCATTTTAAGGCGTTGCTGAATCTGTTTTCCGATGTTTGGTTTATGGGAAAGTTAGAGAAAGACTGATAGGAAAAGAGATAAAATTAAAGGCTCTTTCTATTGAGAATTGGATTTGGGGCATTTTTTCAGAAGTAGCAAAACACTGCTTAATTGGCACAAATAGTTGTTAGAAATCATGTAGTGAACTAAATTAATACTGATATGGGGTTTGTACCCAGTCTCTTAACTTTTTCTTTATGCCCTAATGGTAATTGAATGTACTTTGATCATCCGAAAGAAAAGTACTATCAACTATGGGCTCTATGTTGCGGTCAAAATTATAATGCACGGGCACACATTTGTCGTATGCGGTTTCCCTTTGAGGGTGTAGTGTATTATCACTTGTGTTATTGCCTACAAGAGTGTAATTGAGCTTTAGTAAGTGTCTCCTGTAGAGGCTTTATGTGTATCCTTAATAGGCTTATTTTGTTTTTTTTTTTAAATATTGATTATGATAATCTTCTGACTTAGTTTTATTTGCGACTGACAGAATAAGAAGGAAAGGAAGAAGGTGAGAGAGGTAGGAATTTTGAAGAAGGATCCTGAGACACTACGGGACCAGATTGACAAGTTGAATATGATGAGTAAGTTACTATCTGGAGACTCTTAATTATAATTGTTTAGTCAAATTTGTCATCAATCTCCAATCCTTTTGTTTATTCTGCGATACACGTAATCAGTACATTGCAGCTTCTTACTCTTGTTTTGTGTTTTAGTGAAACTGGCTTTTTAAATGTTGACATGTATTATACAGAGTAAATTCTAGTCTATGAAATATATTGAATTCTGTTTCTGTTCTTTTGGCTAGCTTCTCTGTTGTAGTGTCATTGGAGGAATTTCTGCTCATTATGTTGTTTTGTTTCCAGAGAGCAACAAAATAAATTAGCCAATATGAGGTCAAAACTAAGTGAATATATGTTTTCTTTAGATGTTAGATCATGATGTGTTCTGATTCAGAAGACAGGTTGAAGAAGGGTGACATTGCGTACTCAAAAAGGAAGATTTTGGTAGCTCTTGAAAGTTTGCATCCTGTGAGCAATAAATCCTGTACATTTTTTTTATGAGTGATATGTTGTGGAGTGATAATCTATAACCTGAGGACAATTAATGCTAGTTGGTGCATTTTTTGGTAGATTTTGAACAATTCTTTTTTTCTTGTCTGTGTAGTGTGTCTACTTTTATTCTTACAAGCAGAACGATCCTTTTATTTCTGAAGAAAGTTGAAATCATTTACAACGTAACATGAAAAGGCGACAAATTTATTGTATCTATTCATTATGATCCTCTTAAAGTACGGCCTTTTACTTTGACTCTTTTCTGGGATTTATAAGTGCACTTTTTAGTGTAGCACTAGTAGACTAATTCTAACATGTCAACCATTTTTCCCCTATGCATGATTATAAGAAGTATTTGCTTACTGCAGAGGCCGACGGTGCTCTTGACAAAGCAAGGAAACACAAGAAAAGACAACTCGAGGACACACTCAACCTTGTTCTAAAAAAGAGGAAGGTAATTGGTGTATAAATTGTCTTTAATTCCCTTTCAACTTTATGTTTGATTTTCCATGTTATTTTGCCACTTTGGGTCTTATCTGACGAATGAATAAATAGTGATAGTGCTTAAATAGATAGTTATACAGATAGTAGTGAGATTCCGAAGCTTCTTCTGCACTGATGATATGAGTGTTTTCTAGATCTTGGTTCAGATGTTTTGTTGGTGGCTTGAAGTTGCTGCTGTTCTTAGATTCAGATATTACATAATAGTCAGAACTGGTAGTTGTTTAAACCTTTATAGTCTTTTGAAAAAAAAATTCACCTTTACCTAATATATACTTTCGTAGATGTTTATGTTCCTTGGTGTTGTTCACACCTATAAGTGGTTATTAACATTTTTCTAAGGAGCGCCTAGGATTGATTTGCCATATGTGGTTAGTAAATCTTCTTTACTCTTATGGGCAGGAATATGAAGATAAAATGCGAGAGAAGGGTGAGGCCCCAGTTATGTTCAGGTGATAACCGTCTCTCCTGACATATTTTGTGCGTGTTAAAACTTCTTTAGTATAGGTTCAGTTTTGCTTCATTTTTCAAACTGTTGCTTGTTTTCTGCTCAGTCATTTAGGGCCACCTCGAAGACGAACAGCAGAAGAGGAAGAGAGAGCCAAACACCCTATGCCCGAAGTAAGACATCAACAATTTTTTAAGATCATTGGAGCTCCTTTCTTTTCACTTACCAGCCCCCATTTCATACTTGTACTGCAGGATTCCGTTTACTATCACCCAACACTGAATCCCACAGGAGCCCCTCCTCCTGGAAAACCTCCAATGTACAAGTCCTCTATAGGTGTGTTGCTTAATATATTTGTTTTTTGTAACTGGCTTTATAACTAGATGGTGTTACCATGTTGGTTAATTGCTCTCGTCTCACCCTTGTATTATGCCATTTGATGTGAAATTCAGGGCCTAGAATTCCCTTATCTGATGCTTCAACTAGCGGTGCTTCATCATCATTTACAGAATTAGAAAATGGTGCTTTGCCGGCACCTCCTCCTCTTCCGCCACCGCCGCCTCTGCCAGATTCTGGTGATGGCTCTGTTCTACCAGCATCGTTGCCACTACCTCCTCCGCCTCCACTGCCTCCCATGCCGGCAGCAATGAGCTCCTCTATGTCATTGCCTCCACCACCTTTGCCACCTCCTCCTCCACCTCCCGGACCCCCACCTAAAGACCAAGTTTCAAGTCACCCTCCGCTTCCCCCTCCTCCCCTAATTCCGCTGTCCATACCACTGCCTCCACCCGGTACTGCTGGAAGTGAAAGGGAAAGAAACCAAAGTGTTTCGTCTGATGAACCAGCGTTGAAGGAGGCTATGCAGGTTACTTTTTCTACATTTACCAAATTACCATATTGCAATTTGTGCGCAGAAAGAAAAAAACTTTTCCGAGATGTTTGAAAATTACTCTCCCGCTCCTGCAGGTTCCTAATGTACTTCCTCCGCCTCCACCGCCGCCTGGGATGCCTCTCAAGTTGGCTAGCAATCAGTCCGACAGTGCCGCATCTGACACCGAAAGCAATTATCCTTCAGCTACCAACGATCTCGCCAGAATTCCACCGCCCCCTCCACCTAGGCAACAGGCTCCAGTGCCTGGCCCAACCCTGGTCCCAACTTTGCAGCCCGATGTGTTACCCCCTGGGATATCTCGTTTTCCTCCGCCCCCACCTCCGGCGGATATGCGACCACCCTTGCCCGCTCCAGGTCTTCCTAACCGGCCACCTCCCCCAGGAATGATGGTTCCCATGCTCCCCAGGCCACCATATGGTCCGCCCCCAGGACCACCTCCAATGATGAGGCCGCCACTGCCACCGGGTCCTCCTCCTCCCTTCCAGGACAGTGATTTTGCTCTAAACCATCCTCCTGTACTCCAGAAGCCATCTTATGTCAAGTCTGCAGCGCCGACTGTCATTAAGAGACCGCTGGCTCAGCACACACCAGAACTCACATCCATGGTGAGTTGATTCTCCTCCTTTTATGTCGTACTTTAATGTTAGTATGTTTCGTTACTCTCATGGAGCATAAATATATCATTCCGTGACTTGAAATCTGTTCTTTGGATTTGGATTCAGATACCTGCATCGGTACGCGTAAGAAGAGAGATGACAGCCCCGAAATCAAAGCCTAAACCATCAGTCTCCACCACCCTGGCAGCCCCAAAGCCACTGGCTCCCATTGCAAAGACTGAAGCACCTAACTCATCATCTGCACAGAAGCCGCAGAGCATTGACGACTCGTATATGGCTTTCCTGGAGGACATGAAGGCGCTCGGTGCTCTCGAAAGTTGAAAGAGTTGATAACTTGGGTTAGAGCCACTAGGAATAGAGGTGTTGAGCACTTCAAAGGAAACAAAGATATTCATTCTTTGAAGTAGAACAAATGGTCGATTCCGATGATATTTATGGTTGTTAATACCTTGGTTTCTTTCGTATGTCATTATGAAAACTCTTGTACTGTTACAGCATTAGTCTACAATGCCAAAATTTAAAATTTTTAAAGTTCTCATAATATGAGATTTGAGTGTAACTTGGGCTATTGCTTTTGAGCTCCAACAGATTTGCTAACAAAATTGGAGATTGCACTACATTTGAAATTGCACTACATTTGAAGTTATTCATTTACTTGCAGGTCGTCGATACAATGTTACAAATCTCGATAGATTGATTGCAATCTTTTACTCTTCCGGGGCAAGATCTTTTCATACTCATTTAAGCTCAGTTTAATTTGTAATCAAACTTTTGTGCGTTGTTTTAACCACAAACTCGGCAATCTTCAAATATTGCTTTATAAGAATGATATGCTTGGATGGTTTGATAGCTAATCTCGGATTCTCAGACATGTTAATGTTAGTTTTTGGCTCTCTTAACTAACATGTTACCAAATGAATTAATATGGACCTTTGGTGTGGAAAAGGAGAGAACAATCTCGTGTTGTCAGTTGTCATTATCTCTTGAAGAGGACTAATCACTTTCTTTTTGAAACTGTACCTTCCAATGTGCAACATAATACTATTATTCGCGTAAACAAAATTCAATGAAATCTTTGAGACCTATAAAGCAAGAGAGAAGTTTTCTAAATTTGAAAGAGCTGAACTACGCGCTAATCTGTGTAAAAATAGACCCAAAATAATAAAGTGAACCAAGGAAACAGATCTGATCATTTCTCTCATCTCTTATGTTACTTGTTATGGCCAGTTCCATCTAACTTTAGTGCAACAAAAACATGAATGGTATTTTTCATTTTCTTGTCCTGTTTTTAACACCATTTCTTCTTTGTTCTGTATCATCACTTCACAAAGTAGAGGGTCTGTGCCTTGAGAAGATTGGAAATGAGGCTTATCTCAATATGGTCCCACATCCGGATGGCTCAAAAAGAGCCTCCTTGCCCAATCAACAGTGCAAGATATGGCTGGTTGGTATTCCTGATGAGGGTTGTGGTGGGGTTTTGGACATCACTAAATCCGAACCCTTTTTCGACATCTCTGACTAAGTGATCATCGAGATCGAGTACAGCCTAATGGGCATGGCGTTCCATCCGAACTTCGTGCAAAAGGACCGGTTCTTCTTCTCTTACAACTGTTATGAGATGAAGAATCCAGGCTGTTCTGGGAGAGATGTTCATGTAATACAGATGTGAACTGTGATCCCTCGAAGCATGGCAGCGAAGGAGGCGTCAAACAATGCCAATACATGCTGTTGTCGCCGAGTTCACTGGTACTAAATTAGTACTAAAACCGCATTTCTTCTATTAATAACTGCTTGAGTAGTGCTATTCAGCTCAAGTTGAGTCCGACTCAACACTCATTTTAAAAATAGATCATGCATAAGTAATATCTACATGTAGGGCCCGCCTTTATCTCCAATTGAGTTAGGCTCTATTTTTATGTTCCCTTTCTTGTGATACATATTTTGTTTCCCTTCTATACTTATATTAGGGAAAGAGTTTTAAAGAAGTTAGAAGGATTTTCACATTAGGCCTTCCGTACAAGGGAGGCCATGCTGGTTGAACGGGTATCTTTACACCGTGACAGCCAATGGTTCACGCCGAGACTATACTTATACTTTGCACAGAACAAAAGATCATTGCTTGGGAAAAATCTTGAGGCTTGACATTGACAATATACCAAGTAATTCATGCAATCAACAAGTGTAGTGTTTAAAAAAAAAAAGGCACTCATTTCTCACTCGCTAGTCTCAATATTCACATGGGACATGTTCTTAGCTTGATCAACAGTGGATAGTTTGTCATGATCTTTGTTTTTGTTGTTTAATTATCAGGTGAAAGGGAAATACACAAAAAGGGTCTGTGTGGACATTATTCTGTACCAAGAGACAATTCTTATATTGATGACTAGAACATCATAGAGCCTGAGATTTGTGAAGACTGCGGCGAGGATTTTTTTTTTTTTTTTTTTTGTGCAAAGTACGTATATGAGCTATTTATAAATTATAATTACGGTAGGTCTGCATTCCATTCCTTAACTAGTGGAACCAAATATTAATTTCCAAAATGATAAATTACATTAAATACCCAACTTCTAACACTTAATGTAAATTGATAGTCAATCTTTAAAAAATATGACAAAATATCCAAGTAGTTCAATTACTTGGGGGTAATTTGTGGTAATTGATTGGGTCATTAGAAACATGTGCAATTAATTGATGAATTGACTAGTTATTCATCTACTTTAAAATTTAGATATTTATTCTAGTCGTTGTGTAAATTTTAGATATTTTCATACTTCACCATTTCTTATTTGTGTTGTTTTTCACAATTCCTATCATTTCTAATTTACTGTTGTTTTTCAGTTTTGCATTTAATTTTAGGGAGAATTTCAAAATAAAGTCATTCTTGATGCCACTTAATAATCTATACCCCAAGTAGTATGCTCCCTTTGTTTCCCATCTATGCTCGTAGTATAAATTTTAGAGTATAAATTAAAAGTGCAACAGACACGGGGTATAGATTATCATTATGCCAAAAATGAGGCATTTCTCAAAATCTCCCTTAATTTATTTTCCCTATTTATGTCGTTTTATCAGGTCGTATCTTGTTTTGTGGTTTCTATTTTGATGATGTTTTTATATGTCACTTTTAGAGTTTCATGTCGTTTTTAAGGTCGTAACTTCATACTCCCCCCACAATGTCGTTTCCACTGTCGTTTTCTAAATCCATGTCGTTTTATTTTTATTGTCGTTTTCTAAATCCGTGGTTTCTTTTCTAATCCGTTATTTCATTTTTTGCATGTCGTTTTTGTAGTTCCTGTCGTTTTCGAAATTGAGTGTTGTTTGTTTGTTTTTTTTTTTTTTTGTTTTTTTTTGTTTGTTTGTTTTTTTTTTTTTTAATGTCTTAACATTTTCTCAGACCTATCGTTTCTTTCTATATTGTCGTTTACTCAGTTTCTGTGTTTCCACTTTCATGGCCGTTTCCCAAGGTCCTACCTTTTATGTTGTTTTGTTTTTATTTTATTGTTTTTGGCTGAGGTCGTAATTTTCATGTTGTTTTCTGAATCCACGTCGTTTTATTTTTATTGTCGTTTTCTAAATCCGTGGTTTCATTTTTTTCAATGTCGTTTTCACAGTTCCAGTCGTTTTCAAAATTGAGGTTTTTTTTTTAATTTATATTTTTTCAATGTCTTTACTAATCATTTTCTCAAACCTACCGTTTCCTTCTACATTGTCGTATAGTTTTTGTCATTGCCACTTTCATGGCCGTTTCCTAAGGTCCTACCTTTTATGTTGTTTTGTCTCTATTTTATTGTTTTTTGCTGGGTCGTAATTTGTCATGTCGTTTTCTAGATCCATGTCGTTTTATTTTTGTTGTCGTTTTCTAAATCCGTGGTTTCATTTCTAAATCCGTAATTTCATTTTTTTTAATGTCGTTTTCGTGGTTCCTGTCGTTTTCAAAATTGAGCTTTTTTTATCATTATTATTTTTTAGTTTCTTTTCAATGTCTTTACTAGCCATTTTCTCAAACCTACCGTTTTCTTCTATATTGTCGTTTACTCAGTTTCTGTCGTTTCTTCTTTAATGGCCGTTTCCCAAGGTCCTACCTTTTATGTCGTTTTTTTCAAATTCCTGTCGTTTTTCCTCTACAATGAAAAGCACTAGTTTAGCCCTACAATTGACAATGCTTACACATATTATAGGATCAATATGAAGAGATTGAGATGGTGATAAATGGTAAGAACTATGGTTGGAGAGTGTTTAAAGGTCCATTTATGTTCCCAATCGGAAATAGCTCTGCCAATTCCATAAACCCAATAATCCCAGTGATGGGTTATAACCATGCAAAGATAAACGTAAGTGTGTTGCTTGGTTTGTATAGAATTTCAAATTTACTTATAATAATATATAAAATTTCCAGTCTACTAAACGATAGTTCTCGAATTTCGATATAATTTGAGAAAAATCTACATATATTTGGGACCCACCGCGATGGACGGTCGCGATGCGTCAGACACGTCACGCGCGTCTGACGCTAGCAAAATTCTTTGGTAAACACATTCATGCCCTTAAATATTGGGTATGCAAGTTGATTAATATCCTAGTATTTCTGCAATGGAAATCTAACTTTGCCATTCTCATCCTCAGCTGGGATTTGTGCACTCTTAGTCAGAAGATAAAAAGAAAGAAGGTTTAACTCATATCAAGCAGTAGGGTTAAACTGAGTGTGTTTGCATATGTTTAAACTCAGGACCTCCTACTCTAATTTTATGTTAAACCACTAATTTATATCAAAAGCTTAAACTGGTAGGAGATCAGCCAATAATAGTTTTTAATCTCAACACTATATCTCTAGAATAATGGTTTGTTTCTTCTGTGTTTTCTTATAGTACTCATTCTAGGTTATATTTAAGGTTGTCATGACTGCAATATGCAAAAAAAAAAAAAAATAATAATAATAATAAATAAATAAATAAACAATAATAAAATAAATAAATAAAAAAAATCTTTTTAGATGTGTCTCTTTAGTTTGCGATTACACTTCACCCACTAACCTCTAAAAACATAATAATAATAATAATACTGATTTGGTCAATACTAATAAATCTTATTAAAGGTGCTAAATATTGGGGTATACTTTTTTTGCTAAGAAAATATTGGGGTATACTTGTAGCAAAGAATAAGATCTTGAAAGTTTTTTAAGGAATCATAGTTTGTGGCAAACCACTCTTGTAGAATGGTTAAAACCACATGAATATGTACACGTCAACTCAATAGAATAGGTCAATTGACAGTTAAGAAATCAGCAACAAACATAATCATCGTTGTAAACAATCTCCCAATCCATGTTTAATTAAACAAGACTATATTGTCTTTGAAAAGACAAAATGTGTAATGATCTCATTATTTAGCTGAAAGTTGAGGTGAGCTATTTGAGTGCTTTTTTGAAGCCAAAAGTGTGTGTGATGTGAATTCCATTGCCACCGACAAGATTCAATGTAAGGAAAATGTACATCATTTGGTTTCTACTTTCTACTTAATAATTAACTAGGAAGTCAAAAACTCTTAATTGTTCTCTCTATTATCAATATCTAGGACCTATTTGGCTAAGTGTGATATTTCTCTGCAGTATTAACACATAGCAATTAGCCATAGCTCATACCTTGTTGTTCTTCCTTTTATCCAATTAATTCTTCAAAATTTCACTTACCCACGTAATAAACAAACACCATAATTCTAACTAGCTTATGACGTTTTGGTTGAAAAAATCCAAATAGGTTTCTCATCAAAATAATTAATAGGAGTTAGAATTATTAAGTTAGAAAAGTCATAAGAGTTTTTGTCTCTTATTTGCTCGTGAGATAAACGTTCGTTATCTCACCAATATATATTTTAGATCAAAACTATATGACGATAATTTGTTAAATCTTCATGGTGCATTGAGGATAAAATTAAGGAGAAATTAGCTTTCTTTTTTGGTTTTTTTCTCAACAAAGAACAAAGACTTTTGTTTTAGTATGTGAAGGTCTCCAAAATAGCTTAAAAAATCTATTAATTTGCAAACAGTCCAACAAGCAGGTCAACAAGAAAGAATGGAAACTTATTAGTGAGACTTATTTCACCTTAAGATTAGTTTCTCATCTCATGGTTTGAAATTGAAACTTGAAAGTAGAAAAAAGTAATAATTTTCTAGAAGCAAAAAAAAGCTGTGGAAACGTATCAAACCCAAGAAGATGCTGTGTTATTCTGTGTCCTAATACCTAACATGGTCATCAGATTACTGCCATTTTTCTCTTTCTTATTTTGGGATAAAGTAATGTCACTAGACCTTTCTCTTCCCACTTATTTTGTTTGGGCTTTTTTTTATTGTTAAAATGCCAAAAAACATTATCATTCATTGATGATAAGCATGTGAGGATGATCCTTTTATATGAGAAATTATCAGGTGGTTTTTTTTTTATGAGAAATAATTTTGGACCGTGAAATTTATCTTTTTAATAAGTCTTATATTTTAAAGAGTCAGTTAAGCAATTAGTTATTTTAAAGATAAAGTTTGAAGGATTTAGCCATAGTTTCACGAAATTAAGGATTTAGTCATGTAATATTTTATGTTATATGTAACATACATACGTATAAAAAAATGTAATATTAAATGTAACGTTACGTGTAACATTATATGTAACACATGTAACATTACATATAATGTAACACTTTTACACGTATATATATTACATGTAACATAACATGTTACACATTATGACTAAATCCTTAATTTCGACATTTTAGGGCTAAATCTTTAAAAATTACCCAAAAGTTTGATTAAATGCCCAAAAAACTCTATTTAAAAAAAAAAATAAATTTGACGATCCATAATTATTCCTTATAACAAAAATAAATAAATAAACAAAAATAAATAAATAAATAACTTATAATTGAAACAATTTTTTTGTGGGAATATTTTAAAAATGATTATGAACCGTCTAATTAACTTCGAATATATGTCATTTTTGTAAGTTTTTCAAATTTTAAGTGAATTTATAGTATTTTTCGTACTTTACAAAATTTTGTATGTATTTGAGAGTTTTTGATAAACTCAGAGATGATTTTGAAATTTTTCGAAACATAAAAAAGAAATTGGAGTTTTTACAAAAATACAACATAACAAATATCACGTTATTCTCACAGTGATAATTTTTTCCTACTACATGACATTGCTCTAAATTGCCATAATTTTGATGTTGATGAGAGAGAGGAAAAAAAAAAACACAATTTCATTTTAAGAAAAAGAATAGCCGCCCGCAACTATATACATGCCATTACACATCTTTTGTATCTTATGTAATTGATGATGTCGTGGACTCGTGGCCATTGAACACCTTTTTTCAACTTTCCTCTTTACCCTTTTTTATGCAAAAGAAAAATGCAAGTGGGTGTTTTTTTTTTTTGGTCCCTCTCTCTTTTATCTCTTGTTTACATTTGAATATTATGAAAGGTCTTGACTTGCTTTTTGGACTTTGGTTATGGTTTGAAGTTTGAACACTGAAAATCCAACTCACAGACACAGACAAAGACAATAAATGAAACCACAAGACACATTAAACCTTTCTAGATCTACACTACTCTATCTCTACACACACAACTATTTGGTTTTTCAATCCTAGCAAAGCCCAAAGCTAGTGCCTTTTCTCTTCTTCTCAACCACCTCTTATAACTTTCAGATTAATTATTCAGCAAAGGTCAACTCTATCTAGAGCAAGTTGATTCCCAAGTCTGACCATGCTCTCGGGTTGTTCTAATCACAGTTTTTTGAATTCAAAAGCCATGTAAGAGTGAGAGTGAGAGAATTGAAAGCAAGCATTTTTCTTTATTTAAAGTCAAAGAGACAGAGAGAGAGAGAGATATATATATATTATTGTTGTTGAAGATTTTGATTTTGGCTATTGATTATATACGTGACGAAGATAATGTAGATTAGAAAATGATGTCCCTTCTGGATGATTAAAACCCCATAAAAAAAAAAGAAAAAAATAGAGAGAGAATAAAAAGTGATTATGGAAGACACAACGTGCATATATGGGCCAATAGAGTAGTTTGGAGTTGAATTAAACCCAAGAAAGTTCTTTTCTTTTTGGTTTTTGTAAATAAATATTCACTCTTTTTTCTCGTCTGTCCTCAATTTCAGATTCAGAGAAGAAGGGATGTTCTATCTCTAGCAGAAATACCAATCTCTCTCTCTCTCTCTCTCTCTCTCTCTCTCTCTCTCTTTCTTTCATTTTTGGTGCTATGGGAAGATTTCTTGTCATTCTTGTCCTTCTCTGCCACTCACTGCTATTGCTCTTGGATGTCTCCTTGTCACTTCCACTATGCATCGACTCAAGTGGGTTTCTCTTCCTTTTACTTACTTTTGCTTTCCCTTTAAGTTGTTGCTTTGACTTTGTATGACCTTATTGCAAGTGGGTTTTTCTTCTTTGGCTTAATTTTGATGAATTTTCACTGCCCTTTGCTCAGAATTATCAGTTACTATTAGTTCTGTTCTTGCTTTTTCATGTATGTGAAAAAAAGACTACTAAGGACTTGTTTTTGTGTCTTCAATGGGTTTTTTTAGGATTTCCCACCACTTTGAACACGCCTTTGAGCTTTTGTCCGTACAATGAGACATCATGTTGCAACTCCAAAGAAGATCTACAGCTACAGAAGCAATTCCAAGCTATGAACATCTCTGATCTTGGCTGTGCTTCTCTTATCAAATCAGTGCTTTGCTCGGTGAGTGTCACTATCTGATATGCTCTCAAAGCTCTTTATGCCATAAATGTCATAAAAGGTTTGACTTTAAGCTGATTTCTGGGATTGTTGTTCTCTAGCCAATTTAATTTAAGTTCGAAAGATTCCATCAATTTTGAATTTTTTAAGTTGAGACTAAAGCTCTAGACTTCTTAGCATGATCTCTTAAATTATTACCATCCTTTTGCCATTCTTTAGTAGCTTGATTCAGGAGATAAGCCTTGGCCTCAAAATATCATGAATCCTCAGCTCTCTTGCAGTTTTCCCACATGAGATTTTCATGGAAAACCATTTTTTTTTCTCGTCATTGTATGTCTAGCTATACTATAACACTAACATCTACTAGTAAGGTACAACTTTCTTATGTTTTCAGGACTTGAACATTCTATCTTCTGTTTTGCTTTTCTTTATTAGTCCTAAATTTATTCTGTTCAAGTTTAACCATGTTTATATATTTTTCTGTTCTGATATTGTAGAAGTGCGATCCTTTTTCGGGTGAGCTCTACGTAGTTGATTCCGAAACCAAGCCAGTCCCTGTGCTGTGCAATTCCACTGCTTCAGCAGATTCTTCCCAATCCAACCAAGCAGCAAACAACTTCTGCTCCGACTTGTGGGACACATGTCAGAACGTATCCGTGCTGAACTCGCCTTTCGCCCCGCCGTTGGTTCAATCCGGAATACCGGTCAAATCCAATGTTAGCAAATTGACTGATGTCTGGCAATCGAAAGCGGATTTCTGCAATGCCTTTGGCGGAGCTTCGTCCGAGGGATCAGCTTGTTTCTCTGGCGAGCCTGTTGCTCTTAATGATACCGGGACTCCTAGCCCCCCAATTGGCTTGTGCTTCGAGAAAATTGGGAACGAGTCTTATCTCAACATGGTTGCTCACCCTGACGGGTCCAACCGCGCATTCTTCTCTAGTCAAGATGGCAAGATTTGGCTGGCAACAGTCCCGGAAGAAGGATCAGGAGGGACTTTGGGGTTTGACAAATCCAGTCCATTCGTAGATCTAACCGATGAAGTCCATTTCGATACTGAATTTGGGATGATGGGCATGGCGTTCCACCCGAAATTTGCGCAAAATGGCCGATTCTTTGCCTCATTCAACTGCGATAAGGTCAAGTGGCCGGGATGCACTGGAAGATGTTCATGTAATTCAGATGTCAATTGTGATCCTTCAAAGCTCGGTACTGATAACGGTGCTCAGCCGTGCCAGTACCAAACCGTTATAGCGGAATATACAACAAATGGCACCGATTCCGATCCTTCCAAGGTACAGCTCGAGATTCACTTAAAATGTTCTTAATTCTTCATTATCTCAACAAGTTCTTATGACTCGGTGAATTTTTTTTGTGCAAAATTTTCCAGGCTATAAGTGCTAAACCAGTAGAAGTGAGAAGGATATTTACCTTGGGCCTTCCTTTTACGTCCCATCACGGAGGTCAAATACTCTTTGGGCCGGAGGACGGGTACATGTACCTCATGATGGGCGACGGTGGCGGTGTAGGTGGCGATCCTTACAATTTCTCCCAAAACAAGAAATCGCTGCTCGGAAAGATTATGAGGCTTGATGTTGATAACATACCAAGTAAGCCGCAACAAAGATTATTATACAGTGGCATTGTGAAGATGATTTACTTGCACAAACTCGAGTTATTATTAGTGTTGTTTTCTTATGCTTTGATCTGTTTTCAGGCGCGGAAGAAATCGATAAGCTTGGCCTCTGGGGAAACTACTCTGCCCCTAAGGACAATCCTTTTAGAGAAGACCCGGAATTGCAGCCAGAGATATGGGCTGTAGGACTAAGAAACCCTTGGCGCTGCAGTTTCGACTCCGAAAGACCATCCTACTTCATATGCGCCGATGTTGGGCAGGTGAGAACTGTTCTATACTGGCAAGTGGTTTAGACAAATTGTTCATATCTAATCATTTTTCTGGTCCTTATGCCTGCGCGAATGTGTCCGAATGGCAAGTTTCAGAAATGAAAGTTCGTATGAAGTCAACTGGACTGAAGTTACAATGAAAACTTTCATTGCTAAATGGAAATTAATTGACATTCTCAACCCTTTTTGTCCACAGGACACGTACGAAGAGGTTGATCTGATCACAAAGGGCGGTAACTACGGATGGCGCGTTTACGAGGGTCCTCTTCCATTCTTTCCTACACAATCGCCCGGTGGAAACACATCTGTGAAATCCATAGACCCCATCCACCCAGTATTGGGGTATACCCATTCTGAAGTCAACAACAAAACAGGCTCGGCATCGATAACCGGGGGTTACGTCTATCGGTCTCAGACCGATCCGTGCATGTATGGAAGGTAATTACTCTTCCTTATGTCCATCCCTAACGTATAGTACACAAATCGCTAGTCGGAAATTCGAATCAAGCCCTTTTCTTGCGCGGTGTCCATGTTTCTAGGTACTTGTACGGAGACTTGTACGGGGGCGCGATATGGGCAGGGGACGAGAACCCGGTAAACAGCGGGAAATACAACAGCAGCAAGATACCTTTT
Source organism: Boehmeria nivea var. tenacissima (assembly GCA_018132145.1). Taxonomy (NCBI): domain Eukaryota; kingdom Viridiplantae; phylum Streptophyta; class Magnoliopsida; order Rosales; family Urticaceae; genus Boehmeria; species Boehmeria nivea. Next base: position 11,533,550 of record CM030882.1, read on the forward strand.
AGTTGCGCAGCCGACTCTCCCATCCAATGCGGGGCTGTCCCTGACAGTACGCTCCCGAACTTGGGCTATGTTTTCTCGTTCGGCGAGGACAACAAGAAGGACGTTTTCCTCCTAGCCAACACGGGTGTCTACAGAGTGGTACGCCCCAGTCGTTGCAAGTACACTTGCTCGAAGGAAAACGTGACTGCTTCTACTAGCCCGAGCCCTGTCTCATCGCCTGGAAGCCACGCGACCCGGCTGAACCACGCTTGTGGGGGCGTTCTCGCGCTGCTAGTCTCTGCTCTCGTGTTGCTTTTCTCGAGTGTTTTCGAGTAGTGTTTCGGTATCCGAATGACATACGGAGAGATAGAGAGAGTATGAGATATCATGAAGAGCCTGTTTTGTCGCAATGGCATGAAATTACTGTACCATAGAAATTTCTGTTGTTCCTATGTTTTGAAGGTCTAGATTTTGATCATCTTGGTGCAATGAGACTATTGTTATGTCTCAATGGCATGAGATTGTTGTACCATAGAATAATAGAAGCTTTCTCTTTTTGCTGTGTTTTAGTTTCTGACTGAAGTAGAATTGTATTCTTTTTTTTTTTTTTTTTTTCAAGTTTGTACCTTTTGAACATGATTTCAATTTCTCAAATCCTTGGTGTGGAATTGCAGAGTTGCTGAGAATAAACAAAAATTGACCTCATTTTGAGTTTTATTAGTTTTATGTTATTCCACTGATTTTATTTTCAACTTTGAAACCAAAAATGCACATACCATGTAAAAGTGTTTTTTTCTCTGACATAATCTCGAAATTACGTTTCTCATGGAAGTAATTTTGATAAAGTATAAAAGCTATTGTTTCTTCTCTTGAAGAGTTGTCTCATGTACGAAGGATTTTTTTTTTTTTTTTAAATTGTCTTTTTTATTAGTCAAATCTATCATGACATGGTTGCAGTGAAAGAGAAGAGTAAACAGTCATTTTCAGCACAATAAGATTAAAACGACAAAAAAAGGGAAAAACGACAACCTCTTATAAACGACACAAGTGAAAAAGGACAAATATGTATTATACGACATCTTATCAACTGATGAAAAATTAAATAAGAAGGAAATTAGATTGCGAAACGTCGTTTTCCGTATAAACGACAATAATTCTAGAAAACGACAGTTTTATAAATGGCACTGTCAACAAACGACATCTTGTAGTAAGGACGACAGTTAAATTAAACAAGAGAATGACGTAAAGGAACGACGTCGTCTCTGCAAAAGACAATTATTCTTAAAAACCACTGTACCTTACGACATCGTATCTTTGGAACGACAGTTGATATGGAACGTAAATTCCCCCAGAAAACGACAACATTTCAAGAAACGACGATAATTTCTTTACAACGACAGAAAATAATATGCTCGGACGGCAATTAATTGATTTAGACTTAAAACAAATAATCTGTATCTTTAGAAAACCACAATGAATCACAAAAATAATGTTGGAGAAAGAAACAACATTGTATTTTGATTTTTGAGAGTGAATATTACTTGAAAAGAGATTATCATACAAATAACATTAGTCCCCCAAACGACAATAATTAACAAAAAACAAGAGAAACACCTGCTCACGTTAAAAACAAGACAAGTCAAGAGATATGAAAAAAAATAACAAAACAAAACAAATTTATCCCAAAATAAATTTATAAAAGTTAAAGTGACAAAATACAAACCAACAATCAAGAGATATGAGAAACGACATCATTAATTCCAGACCAGTATATTATATATAAGAACTAAGAAACAATTTTTTTTTTTTTCGTTTTGTTTTCGCTGAGCTGACAAGTATTAAAGTGAGAATTACACTTGCTTTAAACGACAATGTGTCAAAACAAAGAGCAAATTCGCAAAACAACAAAAGATTTAGTAAAAACGACAACTAAATTGAAAACGACAATGAATATGCAAAATGGAAAAACGCTGATCATACGAAGAGAAAATTTTAAAAAAATAATAATAATAATCAGAAAGAGCACCAATATGAATATATGATATTTTATGAATGACAATAATTATGAAAACAAACAAACATATAAGAGATTACAATATATTTAAAAAAAACGACAACATTTCTTCTGAACGACATTATTTCTTAAAAATTGAAAAAATAATTGGATTTGACCACAGATAACATACCAAAATCTATCTTATATATTGATTAATGTTTCGGTGTAAATATTTGATTGATTTGGAACTATTATTTTGATTACTAATAGTATTAGTGATCACAATAATTTTGAATATTGTTTAGTTATCTAAATATTTAGCCCAAGTTAGATATATGGTGAGTTGCAAAAATATGTCAAAATTAAATGTGTCTTTTAAATGATAGTACATGTTTCAAAAAATTTAAAAAATAGTCACGATAAAGAATTTCGTAGCAAAAAATGTCAAACAAATATTTACACATCTGTAAATATTTGTAAGATGTTTAAAATTTTCAAAAAATGAAGAGTAAAAGTTAAAATGTTAAAAAATATCTTACAAATTTTTACAAGCGTGTAATATTTTATGTGACAATTTTCTGTTATATAATTCGTAACATGGCTATTTTTTTAATTTTTTAAAATATAAATTATCATTTAAAAATATAAAAAAAAATTTGGCTATTTACTATAATTTTCCATAGATATAAGAGACTTCGAAGTCGTTGGTTAATGTCATGTGATCACTTCCGACATTAACATGCAATGGTTTCAATATATAGGAATAAAAGAATCCAAATTAGAAGGAAACATATTTGTCTCATATTATTGACTTATTGGAAATTTTATCATTCTGATCACTTCTGACATTAACATTCAATAGTTTCAATATATAGGAACAAAAGAATCCAATTTAGAAGGAAACATATTTGTCTCCTATTATTGACTTATTGGAATTTTTATCATTCTTTTCTTTTGTTAGCACAAGAAATATAAAAGAAACGAAAGTCCAATCTGTGCTGAAAAATTGGCAACACACTAAAAAAGAGAGAGCGATTAAAGCAACAAAATGCATCAATTGTGATTTTTTATTCACAACACATTGTTGCTCCTAAATTAAAAATTGAGATGAACTCGGATTTATATGATTCTTCTTTGTTCTTTAGGGTACTTGAAAAAACGCCCACAAAAGAATACCAAAGTATAACTATTTTTATTTATTTATTATACAAGAATTATTAACCATACACCGTAGAGAGCCTAAAACAAGTTGTGTAGATGAAAGTTGAAACTATGACAACTTTCGAACATGAATGTGTTTTTATTTGTCACTAATTTATGATGCATCTCCCACATTTTATGCTTCAAAAAGTGCCAAAGAAAAGTAACGATAATACAATCTATTCATGCATTTAGACTATTTAATATTTTTGTTTAAAGTCCAATGGTTAGGTAAGTTTAGCTCTTAAGTTTAATCTAAGAAAATAGGAAATTGTTGTTTCCATGCTAATTTGCCTTGATGGAATGCTCATCTTATTCTTGTTATTCAATGGCTTATAAGGTAAATTGTTTTGGGAAAAAATTTAAAAATTAGTTTCGTACTCTAACAAGATTTCAAATTCAAGTTGATCAATCTCTATTGCAGGCATGTTTCATAATAGAAAACTTATTAAAGTTTTTGTTGTTAATCATTTCTTGCCCAAAAACAAGAGTTCTATGCTAGAGTTAACGAACCCAACGAAAAATTAAGAGTTTTCTAATAGGGTTTTAGAGTCGTTTTCTTAATCTAACTCGTGGCCTAAAATATTCTTAATGTTAAAATTTAATTATACGTCGTACATCTCAAAAACATGTATTTCTGTGGTTTGAATTCATCATATATTAGAAAATTTTCCAACTGTTATTTTCCTCTGTAATTTTCTTAGGCTTGAAGCCAAGTTTTTCTACTAATTAAAGTTGGCTAAAGTTTAATCCTCCTTTATCAAATGCTTGTTAAGGTTCTTTGATGTTGATTTATTTATTTATTTATTTATTTTTTGCAATAGAAATAGATTAAGGGTAAATTCAACCTTTGGATGAGAATTTATAAGATAAACTTGTAAACAAAGGCATATTATATATGACATATAGATGTATTTTTATTGTCAATGTTATGGATTCAATTTTACTTTCATAGAAGCTGTTTGACACAAGTTCTACTGTAATTTGTAACCAAATTAAACGATTTATGACTTTCTTAGCCACTTTAAGTTTCATAATAACCTAGCCCTTTAGGGACCAAAAAAAAAAAAAAAAGCTAATCGTAGCATTATATCCTTTGCTTTCTCTTTGTTATCTATTCCTTTTTTCTTTGCTAGAAAATTTTGCCTTATATTTGTAGCAATGAAATATATATATATATGGAAATCAATGTTACTTAAAAATAAATCAAAGTTATAGATGAATCAATGATGAAGAAACACAGTCAACTGTTGGAGGCAATAAGAAAACAGTCCATTATGGCCGTACGTGTATTTCAACTCTCTGCATTTGTGAACCCTAATTGATAATCCAACACAACATAAAACCCAACAATTATATATACTCGAATCTCTCAGAAAATTCTCACACCAAAAAGCCATAAATTACCCAAAAACCCTGATTTAAAGCAAATTTACCCAATAACCCCAAAACGTCCTCACATTGCCTCTCTCTAGCCCTTCCGTTTTCGTAATTCCAGATTCGTAACACAATCAAACCAAAACCCTTCTTTTTTTTTTTCAATTTTTTTTCCCTTTCTTTCTCAAAATCGAAAAAGAAAAAAAAGGGAAAAAAAAAATCAGAGAGAAAAAAAAGAAGAAAAAATAAAATCAACATTTAACACAAGGCCGAGACGAAGACCCTTTTTTTTCCCTCTCTCTCTCTCTCTCTCTCTCTCTCTCTCTCCAATCCCTCTTTCGCCATTTCTCTCTCTCACTGCCAATGCAAACCTACGGCGATGATCCTCTGCGCGTAATCGCATCCTAACTTTCCCAAAACCCTCTCTTTCTCTATCAATCTTTTCGATCTCTCTCTCTCCGCAGCGATGTCGCGTGAACCATCGCCGACTCCGATCCCCCAAAACGGCGGCACGGCGGCGCCGAGAGAGGCCTCGCCGGGGCCGCCGCTGTCGCGGAGCAACCGACCGTCGCGCGCGTGCACGCTACGCGCCGCCGCGAGGATGCAGGCCGCGGCGCAGGCGCAGGCGGCGGCCGCGAGCGAGCTGCGCCGCGCGAAGTCCTCCGCCGCCGCCGCGCGGAGGCGGAGGAACCAGCGGCGAGAGAACGGAGGCGGCGACGGCGACGGAGACGAAGACGATGCTGACGGCGACGGCGAAGGCGACGAGGACGGCGGCGATTTGTCGCCGCAGCAATGCGGCGGCTCCGGCAAGATCGTGACGTCGCTGGTGGCGCCTCCGCCGCCTGCGCAACTGCCGCGGTGGAGCCTCCGGTCGATGTGGGAGTTGGCGTCGGTGCTCAATTTCTTGCATGTGAGACTGAGCTCTCTTCGATCTCTCGTTAGGTTTTTGGTGTGGTCTGTGTGTTTCTCTAGGGCTAACAAAAAAGGTTTTTTTTTTTTGGTTTTTTGGAACTATAGGTTTTCAGGCCACTTTTGAACATCTCGGCGGAGTTCTCGGCGGAGGAGTTCGAGACGGCATTGATCACGCCCAATGACACTCTCAGTGACATTCATATTCCTCTGTTAAAGGTCGGTGCTTTTTGAGTGTTTCTGTTTCTTGTTAAATTACTTTGAAGCTTCTCTGAAAAAAAAAAAAAGGAAAAGAAGAGTTCCTTTGGTGAATTTTGGAGCTCTCTGGTCTTCATTGCTGTTGTTTTAGCTCTCATTGGAGTTTGTTTCCTTGATTTTCTGGCTGTGTCCTTTGTCTTTGGTATAGAGCAAAAGGGCAAAGTTTATGACTTTGCGGTTTGAATGGTGTAATTTTACTTTTTTGAAGTGCTGGAAGTTGCAATGCAAGCTTTTTGTTCGTCATTTCTTTGTTCGGGTTAAAGTGGTTTATAATTTTTGTTGACACTTAGTTCCTTGATGTGTGGAAATGTATGAGTTAACTGCCAAAGGATTTTTTAGCCTCTTACCTATTCTACTATTATACTCATGCATCATAAGCTCTATATGGATCATTTAGTTTTTAGGTTTCTTGTTCACTTCTTAACTGTCTTAATAGACTGAGAATTGGGTTCTTGTGTCGACCTTGATAGGAAGTTTCATTAATTTTCATACTGCTTTGTGAAGTTTTGTTAATTGTAATGGCGCTCGAGATTTTAATATACTGTTGAAGTATGGTTATGTGGTTCTCAAACTGGCCTTGGCCCTGACGTTGATATGCATTTCTTCAGGCTATTCCACCAATTACACGAATGGCACTTACACGGGATACTTGGGTTACCGTTTTATGCAGAAAGTTGAGAGACTGGTGGCATTGGGTAATTGCACTGACATACTTATGTTAAAAAATAACATGGTTGTTTGGTTCTATCGAATCACCATTTTAGTTGTGTGAAACTCACTTGGACTCGGCCTATACACAGGTTGCTGAGGGGGACCTACCCATTGTAGCTGCGCATGGGTGAGAAATCATAAGATTGGGATTTGTTTATCCTTAAAATTTAAGCATTTCTAACGTGTTCACTCATGATGATTTGATAGGGCGGAGATTGAAACGTATAAGACACTTGATCCCGGGGTTCGTGTGATCATCCTGAAAGCTCTTTGCGACATTCGGGTGGAGGTACTTTGATAGTAGAAGTCTTAATGTCTAAAAGGCCATGAATTTGAATATGAACCACTAGCAAATCTGATCTAGAGTTTGCTGTTAATAGCATTTTCACAAGCCACAAACTATCTATAAGGGTTATTTCTTGGTTTAGACATGTTTTAACAAAGCCTGAATCTTTGTCATGCCTAGTCCTCTTTCATGGTATTGGGTTCACTAGGAGTTAATTCTTTTTTCTTGTTGGCTTAACCTAAAAGCTAGTGTTACTGTTGTTGAACCAAAAAAAAGTTCTAAAGGTGTTGATTTGATTGCTAAATTGGTCGATTGCATTTCTTTTGCTGTATATGACCAGAAGGATTGTATGTTTGCAGCAAGAGGACATCAGGAACTATATTGACAACTCACTTAAACACGGTGCTCACCTTTCAGCATTTCGTAAAGAACGGGTCGGGGGTGACTCACATGGAATTTCATACTGGTATAGTAAATTTTCTCCACAAATCTTGAAGTGACAGTATTTGTCTATTAGACATAGAGATGATTTATGGGTGATTGGTTGTGTTTGGTTTTGTATAGAGTTTTACTGTTGGTTTTCCAAGCCTTATACTGGGCACCTGTGATTGCTATGCTACAGGTATGAAGATGACTCATTAGTCGGTCATCGTCTTTACCGGGAGATAAGGAAATTTGAGCTGAAGAGAGCAAAATTGAAGGGTTCTAACGTCCCTCTTACTGCAACATATGAGTGGGAAACGGTTGCAACCAATTTTGATGAATTTGAAGATGTCTCTGTAAGTTTCTAATAATGGTTTCCACATGCGTCTGTCACTCCAAGTTAGATTGAGTGTATGGAAAGATTAAATATGTGGATCATTCTTATTGTTACTACTTTTTAATATCGTTTTCCTTAGTTGTTAATTGAACTGATTCCAGAATGCAGATAGTTTAGTTCCCTTGGTACGAATTGGGAAAACAAGCTTCAATGATTCTTTTGTGTGTGTGTGTATTTTCTTCATTTCCTTTTAATTCTTTAAAAAAATATATATATATATATATATATATATATATATATATAAATGACAGATAGAAATCATTGGTCCAAGGTCCCAAGAAATGCTTCAATTATATGACGATTTTACGCCTTAAGACATTCGATGGTGGCATTTGTTAATCTTAAGTTCTGATTGTCACATGTTATATAGTTTCTTGAAAGCATTGGCTTGGGAGATTTTTAGTTTAGCAATTAGTGGCAATGACAAATTTTTTTTTTCTTCTTTTCTGCTAACTTTCTTTTGTACACATTGAGTAGTTTAGAAGCCATATTTGTTGTTTCTTGCCATAACTTTGGCTACAAATTTTTTGCTCTTACAGGAGAAACTTTTCTCAAGTAAAAACAGAACGGAGGCATCGCTCGGGAAAAAGTTAAAGAATGACATGCTCCCTGAGATTGAGAAGGTTCATAAGGTGTCAAAACATGTTTTCTGCTTATCATTATCGTCAGGATCAATTATTGTGATTGTTATTCCTGCTCTATGACTGCATTCTGTAGTACTAAAGGATTTTCATTTTATTTTGGTCTTTGTTGAGGTAACAAATTGTTGTTATTTAATCTTGTTTGAGCAGAGGAAAGAGAGGCTGCTCAAGAAGCAGCACAGACAAGCCCTTCTTCTTGATAATTTTTACAATGTGGATGGACTTGCTCCAGGACGCTCTCTGCGAGATAGAAAGCCTGTCACCTATACTTTTGGTAAGAGCAAAAAGTTTTAACCTATTTGCTGTCCAACATGTACCATATATATCAGTTTTTAAGGTAGATTGTCAATTTGGTTATTGGTTCAGTGTTGATTTATAAAAATAAATGAAAGCATCAATTTGGTTATTGGTTCAGTCTTGATTTATAAAAATAAATGAAAGCAACGTGGGTGCAGGGCATGTTTACATTTTATTATCTTTTAGATCTTTTCATTTTTTTTTTCTTTCATTGAGTTAAACTTTTGGAGGTTTTCCTGATATGTGCTGGTTTAAATGGATTAATCTAGATGACATATACCTATGCCCTTTTCATTTTCGTCAAAACTCTCTCTCTCTCTCTCTCTCTCTCTCTCTCTCTCTCTGTCTCTCTCTCTCTGTCTTAAAGGATATAAGACTTTTCATGTGTGGTTTTTCTCCTTAATTTTTGGTCAGTCAAGATTGTCAATCCGATGAATGTGTGTACTGAATTTCTTCTTGCTTGTCTGATGATTAATTGAGGAATTAGCAAAGCATTTGATGATTTTGCTTAGCCAACCACTGGAACCTAGGTGAACTGTCTGAATGGTTTAGATTAATAGGGAAATTCAAATTGGATACAAAAGGTTCTCTTCTAGTAAATTTACTTCGGAAATATGGTAAAATTTTTGTATCATGTGGTAGTAAGTGTTGAATAATAGCTTGGCAAGCAGTACTGGGGAATATTTATACGGCCCCAGTGTCTCGTGTATTAATGGGTATTGTTCTCAAATGATATTGCAGATGATTACGATCGATCCATCAATGAGGCAATCAAGATAACCAAGTATGAAAACCATCACCTTTTTATTCATTGACTCTTTATATGCAATAATTATATATATATATATATATATATATGTATGTATACGTATAAGTAGCAGGATTTTCTTTTATTTTCAACTATTTTACATGATCTTATCCACTACATCAGACGAAAACAGCCATCCCCAGAGCCTTTATACAAAAGAGATGGAATTGTTAAACCAGAAGCTTCTATCAATGGCAAATGGAGTGGTCCTTCATATGCTCAGCATGTTGGTTTTAGTGCACTCTCCCCCAGATCACCTGATTATGATGATATCGATGAAGATAACAGATCTGATCTGTTGGATAGAAGGTCTTCTTTTTTTTTTTCCCCCTCCATGTTCTTTTAGGTTCTGGTTTTTATATATCTCAATGTTTTAGTATACCAACAATTACATGGTCTGCAGTGGCAACCGTCGGAGACAGAGGCCTCAGCGGTATTCTGAGAAAGATTTCGTAGAAGCAATTTCAGATAATGATGCAGAGTTTGATAGTGATGATGATATAGTAGGAGAGGCCATATATGATGAAGAGTACTTGAGGAAGCGTAAACAAAGGAGAAAATTGTCCAGTAGCTCTGAAGGGGACGAAGAGTATCATTGGGATGATGACAATGCTGATGAGGAGGAAGAGGAGGAAGAAGAAGAAGAATCCTTAAGTATTAGTGAAGACAGTGATGAACCGCAGAAGTTTAAGAAATTGCCAGGCCGTACAAGAAGGGAAACTAAGTTGAGGTCTGTTGGTGACCTTCAGTCAGGTCTAAGACGGAGTAAGAGATCCACCAGAAACCGAATCAATTACAGGCAGTATGAGATGTCGGAGTCAGAAGGGGAGTCTACAAAACCTGAAAATTTGCGTGCATTGGATGAACACTCAGATGAAACCGAGGATGAGAACGACAATGACAACGAAAACGGGGACAGGGAGTTCTCAATGGGAAGTCCAGTATCTGATGGCAACGATGATGACCGTGAAATGGAAGCAGGTCAGCCGGTTGAGGGTTACCCTGAGACAGTAGAGAAAGAAGAGCAAAACCCGCCTCCGGAAAAGTCAAATAGCCCAGGGCAAGACGAGATTGAAGGGGTACGTCAAAGGCGTTTTCTTGATCTAAATGAGATTGCCACTGGTGACCTCAACGAGATTGCCCCCGGTGACCTAAATGAGGTTGCCCCTGGTTCAAGCTTCGACGATGGTCCGAACACAGTAATTAAGGACGACGATACTGATGATTTCTGAAGCCTTCCCACTCTTCTGGTAAGAAAGGGTTGTTTTTCACCCGGAAACCAAAGTGTATGATATTAAAAAATTTTAAATTTTGTTATCAGCCCATGGGAGAAGTTATGGTTAGGTTTTTCCATGGCATAATTTAAGCAAACTACCTTGTTGCATGATCTGCAGCGAGGGAGCGCCGACATGATGCGGAGAGTTCTTTAGAGTAGGTAGTCATTTTTTAGTATGTCAAAGATTCAAAAAAAAAAAAAAGACAAAAAAAAAAAAAAAAAAAGAGAGAGCAAAAGATGGATGAGAATTTGTTGGGAGTTCTTTTAGTTCATCAGATCAATGTACAATAACCTTCAGCTAATATTGTAACTGAGAAATTTGGCTTTAGATGTTCAAGCCTCTGTAGTATCATTATCTTCTCTTATGGTCCTGAGTCCTGACTAAGATCTGCTTATTTGGGTTGGTTTGGTCTGTTGATAAATTTGATCAGGTCAGAAAAAAAAAGGTCCTATTTAGTTTAATGGTACAATCATCCTTCAAAAGATAACTAATTTATATCTTCCATTTCTCTAATTATCAGAAGTTTTGAGGGGTTTTTTTTTTTCGTCGGTTGTGGCATTGAGATTTTTATTATTTGTTTGCTTATATGACAAAATTTTTAGTACAAGTTTGGTACTTAGTTGCTCTCTCTCTTCACTTTTGTCAGAGCAAGTCAATACTAACGTGCTTTTTTAGATACGTGAATCTGTGTTTGTTTTTGAGTTGATTGAACAGCGTTCTTGTACTAAAAATTCCATAATGCGCGCGCGCACACACACATGTATATATATATATATATATATGTATATATAATGACTGACAGCTGAGTTGATCTTTCACATATTTGTGGCATGTGATGGATAAAATATTATTGAACTATTCTCAAGGGTCATGAGAAGTCATGTTTACTAGTTCGAATTCTTTAGTTAGTCTTGAATATTTGACGCTCTTGTTCATAATGAGATTACATAATGACCATTTCTCATACTTCATTAGTTCTAACTTGAAATTATATTATATTATTCACACTTTATTCAAGGTAAATTCATCATATGCCTAGAGTTAAAGGGCAGCTTCGAAATTATAGATACATTAAGAACAGGAATTTGAAAGGACTTAAGTTTAACTGAGACATAAGAGAAGCATGAGTGTTTGAATTCTTAGTTCATTCTGGTTTTCCAATGTCTTTGGCATCTAGAGGCTGAATTGCTTGTTTTTCGGTTGGCTCGGTTGATTCATCAGTTTTCTTCTTTGCTGTTGTTTGTTTCGCTTCTTCGAGAGCTTGAATCAAGTTTAAAAGACATCTTTCCGGATCATCAATCGGTGACTTCGGCATGAGATTCTCTGCGACGTCGGCCGGAGTGATCTTAGTCTCCCTCATCAAGCTCTCAATCGTATCGAACATTTGATGAAACCCGAGATTCAGATAATTCTTTGCAAGCACTTTGAACCCCTCAAAGCTGCAGTAAGAAAGCTCGATATGCTTGTCCATTCGGCCCCTTCTTATCAGCGCAGGGTCTAACTTCTCGACATAATTGGTGGTGAAAACTATCAGCCTTTCGCTCCCACAAGCAGACCAAAGCCCGTCTATGAAGTTCAATAGCCCCGAAAGAGTGACATTGTTGGAGCCGATTCCTTCTTCTCTCGGTTCTTTCCTTTCCTTATCGGATCTATCACGATCATCTTCTCTAGACGATTTCTCGCCTTCCGTCTTCCTCTGTCCTGTAAGATCAAGAGAGCAATCAATATCCTCAATCACAATTATAGACTTACTGGTCGTCTCAATCAGAAGCCTCCGTAGCTCGGTATTGTCCTTCACTGCCGTCAGCTCAAGATCATACACATCGTACCCCAGCAGATTGGCCATCGCGGCAACCATGGTCGATTTTCCTGTCCCTGGTGGACCATAAAGCAGATACCCTCTTTTCCATGCCTTCCCGGTTCTTGCGTAGAAATCCTTGCTCCTACTGAATGCCAACAAGTCCTCGACGATCTCCCGTTTCTTGTCGGACTCCAATGCCATTGTCTCGAAACTCGCTGGGTGCTCAAACACTATGTAGCTCCACCTGCCTAGCCAGTTCGAGCCAGCGCAGTTGCTGTAAAGCCGCCTCTGCCTGTTTTTCAACCTGATCTCCGCACCTTCCTTCACAACATGCTTCATATACTTCTTGGACACAATCTCTCTGTATCTCTTGTGAAACGAGAGCTCGTAAATCCGCTTGTACTGCTCTGAATACCCCACCCTTGTCGGCGACATGACCTTCGCCAAAGCCCACCTAACTTTCACCCCCGAAAACTCATCTGTCACGATCTCATTGTCATCGAGGCTCAACACCAAGTTGCTATCTTTCGTTCCAATCTCTGCTTTGAGTCTCTTGGCACTCTTGGTGGTGTTGGAGCTTAGGTACGCTTCGACCATGTCGTAGGCTTTGCTGCGCGTCTGGTATTCGCCTATGAACTCGTGGATGGAGATTCGCACGTAGGGGTCAAAGTAGTCACGTAGCCTTAGCTTGAGCTTCTCGATTATGTCGCGAAGCTCGTAAGGAGAGTATTGGCAAATGATTGCCCACACAAACAAGAAGCTGGCGATGGTAGACCCCATCGAAGCCCACGCCTCGGTGATCGTCGCAGGCAACATATTCAGATTCTGAGTGATGAAAGGGAAGATGTGAGACATAGCAATTGATGGAAAAAGAGTAGTAGTAGAAAAAAGTTCAGTGCCTATGCAATTCTCACTTAAGAGAGCGAGAGAGAGAGAGAGTTTTATCACAGAATGATAAGTGTAGATTGTGAGAGAAGTGGAAGTGTTATTTTATAAGCAAACAACACTGATTCCATCAAGAATCTTTGTGTACATAAATCCACAAGCATAGAGACACAGATATGCGTAGATTTCTTATTTGTTTGGTGCACAAAATCATAGAGAAAGTAGATTAAATATCAGCATAAGTACAAAAGGTATAGGCTTTTGTCAATGCTGATGAGGAAAAATATGCACAAATGACAACAAGGCTTTCCACTGAGTAGTAAAAAGCAATAAACCAGTAGTTAGAGAGAAGGTTATGAGCAACAGAAGAAGAATTTGTTGAAAACTGTCATTGTATCATAAGTTGAAAGACTAACTCCTTTCAAAAAAAAAAAAAAGACGGTCAACTTAAAATATAGCATACAACTGGTTTTTTTGACGTTAGAAAATTCACTTTCACGACTTTGTCTTGACCCCACTTAGTAGGCCAATCCTAGTGGCTCTTCAAGATGAGTAAAGCCAGAAATGCCCACACTTCTGTTTTTGTTTTGTTTTGTTTTATTTTTTTTCTCTTTTTTTTTTCATTTTCTATTTTTATTTTATTTTGATGTAGCAAGTGCCAAGAGCTTCTATAGGTACTAATAGACTTGCAAATATGGGGGTCAGGTACGGGCACATGTGCCCCGATTTTTACGCAGAAACGGGTACCTGTTTTAGTTCGGAGACAGGCCCCCCTCAACCATTTCCTTAAAAAGAGAATAATTTGGGCCGTTGGCTCTCTATCCAATGGTCAACAAAAAGACGAAAAAAAAAAGAAAACGACAAGGAATTTCGAAGTGTGCCAGTGGCCTTAGTGTAATTCGAATTGGCCTTCAGTTCAGCCGGACTCATTTTGGATGAGCGATGGCTTTTGCTTAAATTTTATGGTCAATTAGGTAACTAGCTATTTTGGATTGTATGTTTTTAAGAAATAGTCACATTTTCAAAAAATTTAAAAACAAGACATCACACATGTCAGAAATTTCTGACAATAACAAAGTTACACATAAAAATTATTGTCAGAAATTTCTGAAAGGGCTAATTTTTAAAATTTTTGAAACTGTGGCCATTTCTTAAAATCATTTTCTAAAAAGTAGCTATTTTATTAAAATTTCCTAAATTTTATATGGTTGAGATATTAACACTAGTGAAAGAGTGAGAATTGGGGGATCGTCAGGCTCAAGAAATAGCAAAGAATTCCGAAGTAACGGAGTATTTTGAAAACTCGTACGTGGACGACTCTCCATAATCGAGCCGTCCTTGAAAGTTGTATTCAAGAATCACAATTTTATTCTTAATAATACTAGACAATTTTTTTTTTATAATTTCAATTATCTTTTTCTTTATTTAATATCAAATTAGAAATTTTAATTTAAATTACTTAATCTTTTCTAAATAATTTATTAATTAAAGATATTAACAACCCTAAAAATTAATTTCATAATTTACTTCACTAAATTATTTGTCTATTTACTAATTTTATAAATTAACTTCTTAAATATTACTTTCATAAATTATTTATCTAAATTAATTAACCTTAACTTATATTTTTATAAATAAAATATATTAATTTATTTTTTTTAAAATAAAATGAGAAACGCTCAAAGTTAGGGGTAACGGGTTCCCTCGTTTAAAACGGATACAAGAAACCCATTCCGTATATGTATAATATGCAAAACGGGCCTCCCACATCCAAAAACCCAACCAGTACGGAAATGAGGTGGGGGCCTGTATTTGACTATTTGTAGGAACTTTGGATGTTTGTGATCAGCTCCAATATTAAATATCAATATCACCAAGTTGTGTTTTCAAATAAATAATTGGCTTTTATTGTGCTTTAGCCATGTGAAATGCTAGTAATGGTAAAATATTCAACAAAAGTGGGAGTTGAAAAATAAAAAGAAGAAGCCATTTAAACCCATGTGGGAAATTCGCAGATCAAGCTTTTATGCATTTAGCATATTTCTTGTAAAACGAGAAAAGGAAAAAAAAAAAAAAAAAAAGAACATTGTGATAAGAGAGGTTGAGTTTATACAAACAGGTTGAGTTGGTCACTTTTTCACTTACGGAACAAGAAGACAAATTGAATAATTCAGCACTCAGACAAAGTCTCTCACGTACGGCTATGTCATAACCTTTCAATCTTGCCCCACAAACTCAAAATAGATTCGGTAAAGGAAATCTTATTTCTTGTGCTTATTGGTATTTTAGACCTCCCATATGGTGCTTTGGATTAATTTAATTGTAAGAATTAAGATTTGTGAATGTCCACTTTTGAGAATCATTCTTGTCCCTGCACACTTGACTTATGCCATGAGGTTTAGGGTACATTTGGTAATACCTTATAAATTCATCGTATTTGACTTAATACAAAAGAACTTGTATTAATTATGTTAAACCACAGATACTATTTTGATGTATAAAATTATTTTCCACTCTTATAATACTATTATCTTAAGAGTTAGACGATGCATCACTAGTACAAACTTATACAACACAGCAATACTTGTACCAAACATGCCCTTATAAGCAAGTTGAGTGTCTTAATGTGAAGGTATGTGGATGCTATATAAATCACCAATAATGTTCAAGCTTATGATGAAGAGATTCTTCTCTAAAAGCTAAGAAAACTGAAAGCTGCTTATATGTTTAAGGACAGTTGGGAAATGGATTGATGAATAACAACAGAGGATTAAAATGTTACCAAATTAACAGAGAAAATAAAGAAAATGGACGATACATTCATAATAAGGATTAGCATTGAAGCTTCATTCATGGTCTAAAAGAAAAACATGATCTATAATTTTGCGTCAAGGAACACTCAGAATACCAAGCTGCTTATATGGGATTTGAGAATATGATCAACAGACTGTTCTGATAATCTTTATTTTGCATAAACACTTGTCCATAACACTAACTACAATATTAGCAACTAAACTCTAGATATTAGAAAATTGTTTTAAGCGAATAGATCTACAATGATAGTTAGGATTCTTATTTCACTCTGGTTTTTTAGTGTCTTTGTCCTCTTGTTGCTCAACTTCCTCTTTACCATTCTCTTTTGATTCCTCAGCTTTCTTCTTAGCTTCTGCTTCCTTGGCCTCCTCAAGAGCTCGAATCAAGTTCAAAAGGCGTATCTCGGGTCTTCTTGAGGTGACTAGGCACGAGATTCTCGGCAACATCAGCGGGAGTGATCTTGGCCACTCCAATCAAGCTCTCAATTTTATCAAAGACTTGATGAGTCTCAAGATTCGAGTGGTTCTTGACAAGCACTTTGAACCCTTCAAAGCTGCAATAAGAAAGCTCAATGTGCTTGTCCATTCAACCTCTTCGGATCAGCGCCGGATCCAACTTGTCCAAATGGTTTGTTGTGAGCACAATCAACCTCTCACTCCCACAAGCGGACCAAATCCCATCAATGAAATTCAGCAGCCCCGAAAGCGTGACTCGGCTATTTCCATCATCCCTCGAATCTCTCCAAATAATGTCCCTCCTCAGCCCAACACCTTCCATGAGAGACACCTCAGCTCTCTTCTTCCTCTGGCCTGTAAGATCAAGAGAGCAATCAATATCCTCAATCACAATTATCGACTTACTCGTCGTCTCGATCAAAAGCCTCCGAAATTCAACGTTGTCCCTCACTGCCGCTAGCTCAAGATCATACACATCATATTTCAGCAAATTCGCCATCGCAGCGACCAACGTGGATTTCCCCGTCCCCGGGGGGCCATGAAGCATGTACCCTCTTTTCCAAGCCTTCCCAGCCCTCTCATACACCACCTTGTTCCTACTAAACGTCACTAAGTCCTCGAAAATCTCCGCTTTCTTCTCCGGGTCCAACGCCATGGCCTCGAGCCTTGCCGGGTGCTCAAACACCACATGACTCCACATCGAGCCGCAACCCAATATACCATTCACACCAAGGTTAGTGTAAAGCTTCCTCTGCCTAGTACTAGCTCTAATCTGTTTCCCTTCCTTCATGACATGTCCCAAGTAACACTAGAACACCATTTCTCTATACTTTTTATGAAATGTGAGCACATAGTACCTCTTTCCTTGCTCATAATAGCCTGCCCTTTGAGCCACAGCGATTCTATTTGAGACCCCACAAGAACTTCACACCCTGAAACTCATCACTCACTTCCTGAGACTCGCCCGTGCTAAGAACCAAGTCTGACCCTTCAGAGTCCATGTCTGCTCTGAGCCTCTTGGCCTCTTTGGAGGCCATAGAGCTCAGATAAGCCTCCGCTAAAGCATAGGCCTCGCTGCGCTTCATTCTCTCGCTGTAGGACTCGTAAATGGAGATTTGGACACGAGGGTTTAGGTAGTTCTTCAGTGTCTTCTTGAGCTTGTCCGTGAGGCATCGAACCTCGTACGGACTGTACTGGCAAATGATGGCCCAAGCGAACATCAAGCTGGCTATGTTTGAGCTCATTCTGGCCCATGTCTCGGACATTGTTGTCCTTTTGGTGGTGGTGGTGGTGGTTCTTCCATGGCTGAAGAGGGTCATGAAGTTGAGGAAGTGAGTGAGGGTTGAGAAATTCATGGTGAAACGGCAATGTGGGTGTGAGAGATTTGTGGGATTTTGGTGAGTTTATGGGAAAGTTAAAGAGCATATAGGCATATATATTATACACATTCATGTAATGGTTCACTTGCTTGGCAATGGCATAGACATAGAGATGCATGGTGGTGCCGTGGTGGATTGTTTTCGGGGCTAATATTGGACGTTTGATCATCAAGGCCTTTGTGATTTGTGTGTGAAAGAGAAGCATGATATTGATATGAGTGCAAGTGAGATTGGTTACATGTGATCACTTCTCACATTTTTTGCAACCCACTTCACTTGGGCAGCTGCCCGGAATCAAGTCAAGCAAGAGAAATGCTTTCTACTAGCATAGTAAATTAGTACTATTGGTCATTGGTATGTATCAATATTGTCACATTACATGATGATGAAGGGTTTTAAGACTTGGTAAATTTGAATATGATGAAGAATCTAGTTGTCAAGAAAACAATGCAAAATGTTTCGTTAATTGAAGGCTCAAATTATCTCGTGACTTTTGTACAAAATGGCAGTAAAGTATGGAAAATATTATTTGATTCTAAGAAAATTCACAAAGTTAATTAGATGTCTTGGGAGACTTAGGAGAGGAGTGATGGATTAGAATATAGGATTAATGGATAAGCATTGAAGATTCATTTATGGTATTCACAGAATCACAACTACACATGTTTTGTAGTTTTGTACCAATGAAAAAACAAAATACCATTCTGAACCTGAATTATTATCACACTGAGAATAAGATCAAATGATTGTCCTGATAAAGACTTCTTTGACAAGACCAAAAATCAGTTACATTAACTTTCCCTCAGCAACAAAATAAATACCTATATGATATTTCAGATTCCTAGTTCACTCTGGTTTTTCAGTACCTTTGTCCTCTTGTGGCTAATAAGCTTCCTCATTGCCATTGTCTCTTGTTTCCTCAGCTCTCTTCTTAGCTTCCACTTCCTTGGCTTCCTCAAGAGCTTGAATCAAGTTCGAAAGGCATATCCCAGGGTCGTCTTGTCGCGATTTAGGCACGAGATTCTCCGCGACATCAGCAGGAGTGATCTTGACCTCTCTAATCAAGCTCTCAATTTTGTCAAACATATGATGAGATTCAAGTCGCAAGTAGTTCTTGGCAAGCACTTTGAACCCTTCAAAGCTGCAATAAGAAAGCTTGATGTGCTTGTCCATCCGACCCCTTCGGATCAGCGCCGGGTCCAACTTGTCCACATAGTTTGTGGTGAACACAATCAGCCTCTCACTCCCACAGGCAGACCAAATCCCATCAATGAAATTCAATAGCCCCGACAGAGTGACTCGGCTACTTCCCTCATCCTTTGGCTCTTTCCTAATTTCCTTCCTTTCCTCAACATTGTTTTGATGATCATCTTCCCCTGAAGAATTCTCTGCTTTCTTCTTCGTCCTCTGGCCTGTAAGATCAAGAGAGCAATCAATATCCTCAATCACAATTATCGACTTACCCGTCGTCTCTATCAAAAGCTTCCTAAGCTCGGTGTTGTCCTTCACCGCCGTGAGCTCAAGATCATACACATCATAGTTCAGCAGATTAGCCATTGCAGCGACCATAGTCGATTTCCCCGTCCCCGGCGGGCCATAGAGCAAGTACCCCCTTTTCCAAGCCTTCCCTGCCCTCTCATAGAACTCCTTGTTCTTACTAAACGCCACCAAATCCTCGAAAATATCCTCCTTCAACTCGGGGTCCAACGCCATGTTTTCAAGCCTCGCCGGGTGCTCAAACACGACATGACTCCACATACCATTACTCATTCCTCTAGAGCAAGCGATATTAGTGTAAAGCTTCCTTTGCCTAGTCCTCGATCTAGCTTCCTTCCCTTGTTTCATGACATGTTCCAAATAGTACTTTGTCACAACTTCTCTATATTTCCTATGAAAAGTGAGCACATAGTACCTCTTTCCTTGCTCGTAATAAGGCGCTCTTTGCGACACCGGAATTCTTCGCAAACTCCACCAAAACTTGCCACCCCGAAACTTGTCCGTCACCTCCTGATGCTCGTCCATGCTTATCACCAAATCCGACCCTTCCTTCTCCATATCCGCTCGCAGCCTCTTAGCGTCTTTCGACGCTTTCGCGCTCAGATACGCTTCGACTAGCGAGTAAGCCTCGCTGCGCTTCATTCGCTCGTCGGTGGACTCGTGGATGGAGAGATGTATGTAAGGATTCAAGTAGTCCTTCAAGCTCAGCTTGAGCTTCTCGAATATGTTGCGAACCTCGTAAGGACTGTATTGGCAAATGATGGCCCAAGCAAACATCAAGCTCGCCATGGTTGAGCTTATTGTAGCCCATTTCTCCGACACTGCTGAAGGAATCATTTGCAGGCTTTGCTCTGAGCTTGAGGCTTTTGGGGTTGTTTTGTTGGTGGTTTGGCTGGTTTTTTTATGGTTGAAACGGTCCATGAAAGAGAGGAAAAATGAGAACATGGAAAAATCGATCTGAGACCTCATCGAGGCAAAGAGAAACAAGATTATGACAATAGAGGAATTGGAATGTGGTGTTGATAGAAATCAAGAGAAAATGGCCTGAAGAATCTCATGAACATGACATACTTATATATACTACTATGCATTCATGTTGGTGGTTGACTTGAGTTTACCATTTGATTGGTGAGGAAAGTTTAGAGAAATTGCATATCAGAGAAAATGTGTCTATTAGTTTATTAGTCTATTTGTCTTTTTTTTTTTTGGCTTGGTGTAATAATTTTCCTAGAAGTTGTCTCCGTCTTGTATTTCAAAAGAAAAGAGGGAAAAAAAAAGAGAAGAAAATTGTTAAAAATTAAGAATAAAAAAGACAGAGAGAGAGAGAGAGAGAGAGAGAGAGAGAGAGAGAGAGAGAGAGGGAGGGAGAGAGAGAGAGAAACATTAGTAATTTAGTACAGAAAAACAAAAGTAAACTATGAAGCTAGTTGATGTGATTGTGTAAAGAGAGCATAGTGAAAGAAATAAAATCAATAAAAAGACAAAATAACTTTCAAGTAAAAATGCAACATAATAAATAAATAATTAGCACCTCGCGCTGGTTATAGACAATCAATCACTTCATATATATATGTATGACGCCAAATTATATAGATACATTGCATGAAACAAGGTTCTTTGCTAGTGGAATTTCACATATATTTACGCTATGTGGTCCTCACTTTAGTAGTTGGTATTAGTCTAATACCTGTCTTGGCTTTACTACAAGATATTTAAGCAAAAGAAGATGAGCCTATTTTCCTCTATTCTTTCTTTGCGTTATAAAGTCATGCTATTTATTGACTTTGTTGTATGGATGTTTCTTAGTGGCATCATATGTAGAAAATTCTCTAACTTGATAAATGGTCTATGGAAGACCACTCAACCAATCCCTATATATAGGCAAGGCACTATTGGGGACTAAAAAAAAAAAAGAAAAAACCGGTGGGAACGGCTTTAAAAGATGGTACAAACTACTGAAAAGAAAATTATGTGGTAGTGTATACTTTACGGTAAAAAATATTCTAAATCGTCAAATTTACTTTTTTGTGAGTCTTGCTATTTAAAAATATTGATCTGACGACCCTAACATAAAATTACTACATAATCTTACATATTAAAAATCTAAATGTTCTTTATTACACCTTTTTTTTTTGGTTTCATTCCCGAGAAATTTGACTTCCACGGGAGAGAAGTGATGGATAACTAGATCCAATTCGTTGTCGCAAAGAAGCATTGCATGCCTAGAATTCTCGGCGAGTTGCGGAGGGCTTGACGACAATCCTTAGAGCTTGGAAAAGCTCTCATCTCTTTATTTGTCGAAACAACTTTCGCTTCCTCATTGATCAAAAGCTCCGAAGAATGTCTGGTTTGTTGGTCCTATTGACAGGCCAACACTAGCGATGTGATTTGGTGTTTGTTGCTTGCTCAACATGGTACCTCTTCGAGATTTCGCTCTTCTATAGCCCCAAATTCTCTTTCTTTATATATATTCATAAAAAAATATCAAGTTGCAATGGTGTTATTGTGGAGTTTCGTTTCCATTCCTTGCGTTTTTCAGAGGAAAAGTTTTATAAATAGTCCCGTAGTTTGATACCTATCTCAACCTGCACCATAATATATAAAACATGTTAAAAAGCCCCTGAAGTTTGACCTGTCGATTATATTGGTAATTCTGTTAGGTTAAAGAGACGAAAAATAATGTGACACTTATTTTAATTATCTTTTTAAGATATATTTTGCCCCAAAAAGATGACTAAAACAGAAGAGGAAGAGCATATTTATAACTTAGTACTGTGCAATCACTGAACAAAATGCTAAGAATGTGAAAACAGTTTACCTTGTATCCAGAAGCAGAGGAGCTAGCCATCACCCATCAATACATTTTTTTTTTTTTACCCCAAACAACTTTTTCATAGCAAAATAATAAAGTTAGGGAATTTTCAAAGAAGATGCATGGGATCGCTCCAAGTCAGAGATGACTTGAGGAAAGAAATTTCAAAGTTCAAAAGATAAAAAAGTGGTAAGATTTCACACGTAATGACACCATTGCATTGTATCATAATATGTATGTTTCTTTAGGGGTGCCAAAAACGGGAAAATGCAATGGCAAAGTTCAAAAGCAGTGGTTCTTTTCTCTTCTTTGTATTCCAAAAAAAAAAAAAGCCACAATCAAAAGCTAGAAAAAAGTGGTACAAGACTATGCATACAAAAAGAAACGAAAAGAAAACGCCAACCAGCTTTCTCATCTATCATCCCCACATTTAGTGAATTTTTTAAAATTTTTAGTATTTATCTGATAATATATCTTAAAAAAAATAAAAATAAGCACCACATCATTTTTTCGTTAATTTAATCTAACGAATGAGCTAATATAATTAACGGGTCAAATTTCAGAGGCTTGTACGACACCTTTTTTTTTTTAAATGCATTTTTTATGGGGCAAAAATTAAAAAAAAAAATTTGTGCAAGATGAAAAAATAGTGAAAATAGGTGCTGAAATGTAAAAACTGAGGGAGCGAAATACAAAAAATGGGGATTGATGCAGGCTTTACAGCACGTCAGGTCCCCATTGACGCGTTTGGGCCAGCGAGTGCATGGCACACAATCATAGGCCGGTGCGCAATACCTCACACGCGCCCCCCACACCTCTTTTTTTTTTGTCTTTTTTTTTTTTCTGCTTTTTTGTTTTCTCTTTTACACGCGTAATTGTGGTCGCGTGATATGCACGTGCTCGCTAGGCGCTTGTTTCCTACACGCGCACGCCTGATTAGTGAATTTTTTAGCAAAGAGCTTGCGGATTCCTACGCCAATAGTCTTGGTTGATAATTTGTCAGCAATGTGGTCAGGTTGAAAAGCGAGTGAAAATTGGTCACAAATTCCATTAGGAACTATAGTAATATCGTTCAAATATCGAGAAACTGTGATATACTTATGAAAAATAGAAGAGAATTTAATTTGAAGGCTTTTTCGATGGTGCAAGATGGTGAATGATTCTAAATCGTCAAGATTTTTTTTTTTTTTTTGAAAAGTTTAATTAATAAAAAGATAAATATACCAGTTTAGAATCATACACTACGCATGCACAATTAAAGAATTTTACGGTGATTTTAAGTTTATTTGTTGTGTAAAAATAATTTCAGATATTTGGTTACTTATTATTTAATATATGTTTCTTGAATAAAAAATTACAAACTGCTGTTTATTTAACATAAATTAAAACATATTGACAGTACTCGATTTCTATGCCATCATATTGATCACGCTCCTTAAGAAGAGATTCCTCACAAAAGCTACACTATCTGAATCTAAGCAGATTCACAAAGTTATTTAGATGTCTTGGGAGAGTTTTAGGAAAAGAGAGTTGGACTAGAATATATGATTATGAAGTGACAAAATTACTGATAAATATAAAGAAAGAAAATGGTAGACATTCTCATTTATGTTTAAGCATTGAAGATTCATTTTTGGTCTTCATCCCAACACATGTTTTGTAGTTTTGTACCAATGGAAAACCAAAATACCATGCTAAAATTATTCTCACACTAGGAATAAGATCAAAAGATTTTCCTAATAAGGACTTTTTTGACAAGACAAATATGAGTTACATTAATTTTCCCACAGCAACTAAGTACAATATATCTATATGATAGTTCACTCTGGTTTTTCAGTGCCTTTGTCCTCTTGTGGCTGAGCTTCGTCATTGCCATTGTCTCTTGTTTCCTCAGCTCTCTTCTTAGCTTGCACTTCCTTGGCTTCCTCAAGAGCTTGAATCAAGTTCGAGAGGCATATCCCGGGGTCGTCTTGTCGCGATTTAGGCACGAGATTCTCAGCAACATCAGCAGGAGTGATCTTGGCCTCTCCAATCAGGCTCTCAATTTTGTCAAACATATGATGAGATTCAAGTCCCAAGTAGTTCTTGGCAAGCACTTTGAACCCTTCAAAGCAGCAATAAGAAAGCTCGATGCGCTTGTCCATCCGACCCCTTCGGATCAGCGCCGGGTCCAACTGGTCCACGTAGTTTGTGGTGAACACAATCAACCTCTCACTCCCACAAGCAGACCAAATCCCATCAATGAAATTCAATAGCCCCGACAGAGTGACTTGGCTACTTCCCTCATCCTTTGGCACTTTCCTAATTTCCTTCTTTCGCTCAACATCGTCCTTATGATCATCTTCCTTTGAAGACTTCTCTGCCTTCTTCTTCATCCTCTGGCCTGTAAGATCAAGAGAGCAATCAATATCCTCAATCACAATTATCGACTTACTCGTCGTCTCGATCAAAAGCCTCCTAAGCTCAGTGTTGTCCTTAACCGCCGTGAGCTCAATATCATACACATCATAATTCAGCAGATTCGCCATTGCAGCGACCATCGTCGATTTCCCCGTCCCCGGCGGGCCATAGAGCAAGTACCCCCTTTTCCAAGCCTTCCCCGCCCTCTCATAGAACTCCTTGTTCTTACTAAACGCCACCAAGTCCTCGAAAATATCCTCCTTCAACTCAGGCTCCAACGCCATGTTTTCAAGCCTCGCCGGGTGCTCAAACACCACATGACTCCACATACTATTACTCATTCTACTTGAGCCAGCGATATTAGTGTAAAGCTTCCTTTGCCTAGTCCTCGCTCTAGCCTCCTTCCCTTGTTTCATGACATGTTCCAAATAGTACTTTGTCACAACTTCTCTATGTTTCCGATGAAAAGTGAGCACATAGTACCTCCTACCTCTCTCATAATATGGCACCCTTTCCTTATCCTGAACTCTTCGCATACTCCACCAAAACTTGCCACCTCGAAACTTGTCTATCACCTCCTCATAATCGTCCATGCTTATCACCAAATCCGACCCTTCTTTCTCCATGTCCGCTCGCAGCCTCTTAGCGTCCTTGGACGCAATGGAGCTCAGATACGCTTCCACAAACAAGTAAGCCTCGCTGCGCTTCATTCTATCTTCGGTGGACTCGTGGATGGAGAGTGTCATGTAGGGGTCCAAGTGGTCTCTCAACCTTCGCTTGAGCTTTCGGAATATGTTGCGAACCTCGTAAGGGCTGTATTGGCAAATGATGGCCCAAGCAAACATCAAGCTCGCCATGGTTGAGCTTATTGTAGCCCATTTCTCGGACACTACTGAAGGGATCATTTGCAGGCTTTGCTCTGAGCTTGAGGCTTTTGGGGTTGTTTTTTTGGTGGTTTTGCTGGTCTTTCCATGGTTGAAACGATCCATGAAAGAGAGGAAAAGAGAGAACATCGAATAATCGATACGGGTCCTCATCGAGGCGGATCGAACTACGATTATGCTAAGAGAAACTGAATGTTGTGTGAATAGAAATCAAGAGAAATGACTTGGTTGGTCTCAGAAACAGAACATATATTTATTATATTAATATTTGATTCGCATTGATAATATTCCATTTCTCTCTCTTGGAATGGTTGACTATAAGTCAATTGCTTGGTGACGAAAGTTGCTATGTAGGATTGTCTTTTTCTTTTGGCTAGGTGCAATAATATTCCTAGAAATTGTTTGAATCTTAGTTTATTACTAGTTTGAAGAACGCGGTTTGCGCGTGTGAAGGAAGGAAGAAAAAAAAATGAGTGGGGATTAGCCAAGCAGAAGGATGGAAACCGAAAAAAAAAAAAAAAGACTGGGGAAGACAGTGGGGGTGAAAGAAAAGAAGAGTGGGGAAGACGAATGACGTGGGGGATAATGAAAAGAAGAAAAAATTAGAAAACTTAAAAAAAGAGACACGTGTCAAATTTTTAAATAAAGTTAAGAAAACAAAAAATCTTAGAATTTTTAAGGAAAGTTAAGAAAACTAGAGAATCTTATAATATTTAGTATAGATATCAATATCAATGACATCATATATGAGGCCATTTTATATACCTTGTATGAAACAAGGTGCTTGGCAAGCGGTATTTTACATTTAAGAGTTTTTCGCTTGTGGCCCTTAAATTATATAGAGTGTAGTAATTTGCACCTTTAACTTTTTTTTTTTTGGCAATATGCTCCCTGAATTTGAAATTTTGTAAAGTCCAATTTGTATAGATCGATGAGAAGGAGAAGAAGAAGAAGAAGAAGAAGGAAAAAAGAAGTAAAAAAAAAAAATACCATGGAGGTTGAAGAGAAGGGTATAATATCCCAGTAATTCCCTTAGGTAATTAATAGCATGGGACTCACGTGAAGACTTTTTCCGTCCAATTTTGGGCGGGTGTTACTAATTTGTATATATTTGTCAAACTTTTCTAATTCAGGTGCGAAGTTAGAAAAGAAAAGTTTAGTGTTCAAATTGTCACACTTCGTATAATTTAAAGACTACTAATGCAAAAAACTCGTAAATTTGTAACAGGTGGTCCACCCTTAACTAGTTGTCAGCAGTCCAATTGGCTTTTCAGGATGATTAAGGCCAAATTGTCATGACACTGTTTTCTTTGTTCTCTAAGCTTACTTAACAAGGGTGTTTTCTTTGTCATGACACGCGGCCTTTGTTTGTGAGGTCATTTAACTCGTTCTATTTCATTCTTTGGAATGAAAAAAAAATAAGTTAAAGAATAGTTTATAAAATAATTTGATTTTGCAAATTTTAAGGTAATATCAATTGTTGAGATTTGAGAATATTGTATAAGGATTAGGAAAGTTGAAAAAATAGTTTAAAAAAAATAGAATGAAATGAGATGAATTGTATATGAATTTAAGAAAGTTGAAAAAAATAAAATGAGATGGTAAAATAGGTGAACCAAACAAAGGGTTAACAAGGGTAAAGGTTTCATGGAGAATCTTTCTTATATGGATGTTTTTAAGACCATCTACGATGTAAATTCTAATATTAATGCTAAATTTGTATATATTTTGAGCTTACGATCGACCTCAATCTCTCTATTGGATTTGGGCTTGTGCCACCCGAGTTAATTACTCTTTTTTAGAGTTCAATTTCAAGGATTTTCTATTATGAAGTTATACATATACATATGTATACATGTATATATGTATCAAAAAGCATGTACTATGAGATTAAATATAATTACTTAGAACTTGTGAATTTTAAAAACGAATTTGACTTGTGGGTGCATAATTAATTTTCTAGAGGACAATATATCAAGTAGACAAGTACTGTAATTATTTCTCTAACGCTTTTATTCACTGTTTTATTATTATTATTATTATTATCATTATTTGTTCATTATTTTTTATAAGGTTTCATCAGCTAGAAGACAAAAGTAGTTCTTCGCCGTGAAAGGTGCTTCACCGGATGTTTTATTACAAACAAAAACAGGGGTGCTTTTCAATTTTATTTAGGTCTCTCTAATATTCTTTTTTTTTTAATTAATAATTAGCTTCTTTCCAAGAGAAAATAAATAAAGACCACAAGTCATTGATCTGATCAAGTAGTGTTATGGGAGAAAGACCGGATTCTTAGATAGATACCGGATTCTTAGTATTTATAATAATACAAATAGATACCGGATTCTTAGTATTTATAATAATACATGAGGATACATTATTGAATTGTAACACTAGTAATGCTTAATTAACAATGTTGATAATTATAAAAATGATAAGGCTTAGCGATAATGAATAATACCTTTATGATAAGAATGGTCGGTCCGTACAAATATTTTGTGATAAGAATGAGTTGGTCACTTTCTCATAAATAAATTAAGAAGACCAACGCGTCACCTAAAATGAAAAAAAGAAGAACGAAAAATATAATTTCTTCATATTAGCCAAAAGAAAGATACATCACCTACCACTAATGTATGTCACGTGATACTATAAGTCTTTAACCATTTGTTTCTTTTGTTTTTGCCAAGTACATATATATATATATATATATATATATATATATATATGAGAGAACTAATTTTGTTTTGAAACGAATGTAACTTTAGATTTTCTTGGCAAGCTATAGTGGATTCAAACTTTAAGAAGTATTTTTATTTTATGTGTAAATGTGTCTCCAACCATCTCAAATACACATACACACCCACGCACACACATATAATATTCAATCGTTAATCTTATCCATTTTCAACCTCCTTTAGGAAAAAAAAAATTCTTATTCTTTCACTCGCTTGTGATACAATTATTCATTCTATGATGCGTCTGTTTCAATGTTAATTTGTTAAAATTTTGAATTCAAGGATCAAACTGCAAAAGTGGATATTATTAATTATTAGTTAGTAAAGACCTCTATTAACAAGTGAAGACATTTTCAAAAGTTGTATATAAGCTAAGCAAAACCCAAAATTCAATTTAAATGCTAGTCCACAAGATTCACTTTAGATATTGTAGTTTGGCACATGTACAACATTTGATAAACCAATTCCAATAAACATTTCAATATAATTAGCCCAATTTTTTTAAACTTTTTAGAGTTCAGACATTAATCTCTAATAAGCACACAATGTAGTTTTTGCTAAAAGATATTAATCTCTAACACGGGCATTTAAGATAAAAATATGAGATCCGTAACATAAACTCAACAAGAAAATCACTATAGCGCTCTTGGAAAATTCAAAATTCCTTAACCAAACACTAAATATCCTATATACGTATACAACAACAATAACATTGGAATTGGCTTCTAATCTTCTCTCTCTTGCCCTTCAACCTCATTAGAACCATCATGAGCTGTCCTCTTAGCCTCTTCCTCCTCTTCCTTCGCCGCCACCACCTCGTCCTCCTTGGCCTCCTCGAGGGCTCGGATCAAGCCCCAAAGACACCTCCCGGGATCGTCAATGGGCGATTTCGGCATGAGACTTTCGGCTACGTCGGCCGGGGTGATCCTAACCTCCTTAATCAAGCCCTCAACCTTGGAAAACATGTCATGATACTCAAGCCCTAAGTAGTTCTTGGCAAGCACTTTGAAGCCTTCAAAGGTGCAATAAGAGAGCTCAATGTGTTTGTCCATTCTACCCCTCCTAATCAAGGCAGGGTCCAACTTCTCCACATAATTTGTGGTAAACACAATCAACCTCTCACCCCCACAAGCTGACCAAATCCCATCAATGAAATTTAAAAGCCCTGAGAGTGTCACTTTGCTGTTATTGCCATTCACCCCCTCTTCTTTTCCCTCTTTCCTATTTTCCTCCCCAAGAGTCTCACCGCTAACTTTCTCACCCCTCTTCATAGCCTTAATTCTCTGGCCTGTTAGATCAAGAGAACAATCAATGTCCTCAATCACAATAATGGACTTACTAGTGGTCTCAATCAACAACTTCCTAAGCTCAGTGTTGTCCTTCACAGCGGTCAACTCTAGATCATACACATCATACCCTAAAAAATTGGCCATAGCAGCGATCATTGTTGATTTCCCAGTTCCCGGAGGACCAAACAGCAAATACCCTCTTTTCCAAGCCCTACCAATCCTCTCATAGAACTCTCTACTCTGACTAAAAGTCAACAAGTCCTCAATGATCTCTCTCTTCTTCTCTTCTTCCATGGCCAAAGTCTCAAACGTAGCTGGATGTTCAAACACTATATGTGACCACATTGTTTGCTTATAGCTAGGCCATTTATAACCAGGGCTATTTGTATATAATTTCCTTTGCCTATTCCTAACCCTAATTTCCTTACCTTGCTTGAGAACATGCCCTAGATACGACTCAGTGACGATCTCTCTATACCTTTTGTGGAATGTGAGCTTGTAGAACCGCTTCTCTTGCTCGGCGAAGTATGACATGGACGACGGTTGCCTCGCCGGTGACGGAGACTTGCCGAGGAGCCACCAGAGCTTGGCGCCGGCGAAGTCGTCGGTGACTCGCTCGAACTCGTCCATGCTGAGGACGAGCTTGGTGGTGTCCTTGCCCATCTCGGCCCTGAGCCGGCTCGCGCTCCTCGACGTGTTTGCGCTGAGGTAGGCTTCGACGTTGAGGAAGGCCTCGCTGCGCTTGAGGCGGTCGCCGGAGAATTCGTGGACGGAGATTCGGATGTAAGGGTAGAAGTAGGAGGTGATCCGGAATGAGAGCTTGTCGAGGAGGCGCCGGATTTCGTACGGACAGTATTGCCGGAGGATCGCGAAGAGGAACATGAAGCTCGCCAGCGTGGACCCCACCGTCGTCCACATCTCGGCCATTGTCGATGGTAGGGCCATTGCTAGGGTTTTGGATCTTACGGTTTGTTTGGTTAGTATATTGGTTGGAAGGGTTTTTAGGGTTAAGGTTTGAAGTTTTGTTTCATTTGGCTGTGTTTGTTTTTTCTTTTAGGTTTGTTTTAGAGTTTGTAGAGAGATGAGTTTATACTTTATAGGCAATAATTACAAACAAAGACAAAGTGGGGCACAAAAAAATTGTAGAATGGAGAGTAATTTGATTGCTTAGAGTAATGTTTTGGTTTGTGGATTAAAGCGATAAGTGAGACGAAGACATAAAAAAAAAAAAAACCATATAAAGTGGGATTATAACTAATGCTATCAATTTGATCAAGGTGTGACTTGGGTGTGGATTTGTTTGTTGATTGAAATGAACAAAAAAAAAAGTATATGAGTAGAGAAAGGAAATTATAAATTTGTTGGTTAAAAGCTAGCTATTGGCGGTGGCTCCACAAAGTTTTAGTTTTTTTATGAATTAAGAAAAGATAAATTTCATTTGTCATCTCTCTAGTGTTTGACACCTATGATTGCTAAAACCAGATTGATAATCTCCAATGGTATTTAGTCCTTTCATGAACTAAATCCAAAACTTTATTTCATTGTGGTTGAACTTAACAATACAAGTAATGCATTTAGCATTTTCAGTAATGCTTTTTTTTTTTAATGCCAAAAACACTTCCATTATGATTAAAAATCAATGAAGATTCAAAACTAACGATTTGTTATTATAGAATATTTGCCCATGTGTCTTAAATATTTTGTGTTTTGGCACGTCAAAGAGCAAAATATGTTTTTTAATTAACTTATTTTGACGTATCGAATATTCATTCGTCAAGGTCCTATACTAGTTTGGTGACAAGTTGCATAACTAAAGTTCGAAATCCATATGAATATTCTTCATGCATACGTGTATATAACTATTATCGGGTTGAGTTTGATTGGTGGGCTTACGTGGATCTGAGAAAGTGGTCCATTATAATAACCACAACGTGAGATTAAAATTCTTTTTTCGTGCATGGAATTGGAAGGTGAGTAATCAAAAGCTCAAAAGTGGTCGGTCATTGGACACGTGTCACACCACAAGGACGCTGAAAAAGTAAAGAAAGTGCGAGCCAAGGATTCTGCGCATGGGACTAGAAATTTAGAATCATTGTTTTTGTGAGGCAAAAGGACAAAAGAGTTTTGGAAGTGATCTCTTGTGTTGTTTTTCTTCGTTGGAAATCATTGTTTTCTTTCTTCCCAATCCGACAAGGAAATCAAAGAAAGAAAAGAAAATATATATAAATATCTATAGAGAGAGAGTCTTTCTTTAGTGCTAATATAACTATATATAAAAGAGTGTTGTAATATGCGACGATTATTTT
This sequence comes from Boehmeria nivea var. tenacissima, assembly GCA_018132145.1. Taxonomy (NCBI): domain Eukaryota; kingdom Viridiplantae; phylum Streptophyta; class Magnoliopsida; order Rosales; family Urticaceae; genus Boehmeria; species Boehmeria nivea. Next base: position 11,565,369 of record CM030882.1, read on the forward strand.
AAATTTGTTATATTAATTCTTTATATTATTATAATTTTTCTGTTACATGAAACATCGTTGGGTAGTAGAGCAATACAGAATAGTCTGCTATATATATAAAAAGAAATGTTGGGAAAAAGTACGTACCCAAATTAACAATTATGAATTATCTTTTCTCTCTTTGAATGTCAAAACAAGATTACCAAATAAAATATATAACAAAGTCAAACAACCAAGCAAACCAGTGAACAAAGAGAAAATCAATCACACAGTGAGACTATGATTTTTGCGTGAAAAACTCTCAATGAAGAGAGTAAAAAAACTACGGGACTGATATGTCACTTAAATCTTACGTCATCACTATAATAATGAGTACACCAAAAGTTCTTCTCTAGCAATAACTTAGAAGTTCAAAATAATATATATAATCAAGAACACCATTCTTGGTTCACCAACATAATCATGATCATCATCATCAACAAAGATGGATTACACAATAACAAAAGTCTCATTAAAATAAAGTACCCAAACAAGTATAGTAGAGAGAGCTGGTAAATGATCAAGTCTAGTAAGATTGTAAAGCACTTCGAAAGGATTCATTATATCAAATTTAAGCAAAAAATGACACCGGTTGGCCTTATTCGATCTTCTTACCAAAGTCTCAAAATCTAGACCTCTTTTCTTTTCTTTCTCTCTGTTTTTACTGTCGTTGCACTTTACATACACACCTCAACCTTTTTTTTATTATTTTGTGGATAAATTTTATGAATGGCCCCTATAATAAGCCACTGTCTATATTTGGTCCCTAAAATATAAAACTTCTCAAATAGCCCCTCAAAATATAGTCACAGCAGATTTGTGGCCCTCCCGTTATTTATTTTTGACGGAGATAACAGATCTTGGGGCAAAAAAATAATTTTGTCTTTGTACAATATCATGTGGATTTGAGTTATAACAGTCAGTTCACAATATCATCTCAATTCAAGTAAGAACTACAATCTGGTAATCTGTGGCAATAAAGTTAGATTAAACTTCACAATCTGTTGATATCCAAATAGCATATAGATCGGATTAAGAAAACTAACCTGATTAACCTTCTCCAAGTGACCCTTGTAGACTTTGCCAAAACCTCCCTCGCCCAAAAAGCAATCTGACCTGAAATTCCCAGTCGCAGCCGCGACTTCTTCGAAGGTAAATGTCTGAGCACGCCGACCATTGGTCTCACTATCTTTTAAATTTAGATTCTTTACATCCAAAGATAGTTGATCATCCTTCGATACCACCTCCTTCTTCACATCTAAATCGATTTTCGCGTTCGGGTTAACTTTGGTAGTGCCTAACCAAGAAATACACGAAAAACATGTGAGTAAGGGTGTGTGAGCAAGAGAGAGACAGAGAGACATATTAGGCCAAAGAAAAAGACACAAAAATGGACATATCGTAAGAAGAGACCAAAAAAAGACGATCTTGATTAGTTGATTATATTCTCTCAATTATGGGGATTGGAAAGACCATAGCCATTAAAAGAAAATAGAAAAAGAGCATGAAATGGGAAAAAAATCAATACCAAGACAAGAAGGAATTTGGATTATGGACTGGACCTTGCCAACCATGCAAACAAACAGAAACGAATTAGTACTAAAATAAATTTAAACAAACAAAATCAACACAACTTAACAGCCCATATCAGCTTAAATAGAACTAACAAAAGATCAAAACTTTAATACACAAATTAGAAACCCATCTTCTTCTTCTTTAATTTTTCTTACCCAAAAACGCTTTTCATGAGTATCTAATGTGAACAAGGTTTCAAGCTGAACCTAATAACATATCAGTTCGCTCCGGTCCCGGCTCATTCCCTCCTTGTACCGGTACTTCTGGTGACTCTGACGGTAATGCCGGCGGCGATTCTCTTCGTCGTCTTTGTCTTTGTGAGTTCACGCAAACTCCATTTTGTCTTTGAAGAAGAAGAAGCATAAACTCTCTAATGGCGTCTTTCCAAAAAAAAAAAATATATATTTAGGGATTTGAGAGTGAAAAATGTGCTAAATATACATCATTTGCCCAAAGATCTGTTATCTCCGTCAAAAATAGGTAACGGGAGGGCCACATTTCTGTTGTGACGATATTTTGAGGGGCTATTTGAGAAATTTTATATTTTAGGGGCCAAATATGGACAGTGGCTTATTATAGGGGCCATTTAAAAAATTTATCCTTATTTTGTTATTCACATCGATATGACTTGCCCACAAGCATTCCTTTTTCATTCCCTTTTAATTAACAATTGAGTGTTGGCCCATAATAGTCCAGCCCATAGAGAAGTGGCGAACCCAATGAATCTCCCCCTCTGCCTCACGTCATAGGCTCAGTGCGCTCTGTCTCCGCCAACAAGCCTCTAACTTCTCTTTTGGCAAAGACTTTGTTAACATATTTGATCCATTCCCACTTGCGTGTACTTTCTTCAAGTATAATTGTTTTGTCTCAAGCACATTATGAATCTAGTGATACCTAACACCAATATGATTCGATCTCGAACAGAATGACAAATCTTTAGAGAGGTGGATAGTACTATGGCTATCATGGTAGATAATGTACTTCTCTTATTGCAATCTCAACTCTTCTAGAAATTTTCTCATCTACAAAGCTTCCTTGCAACCCTCAATGATTACGATGTACCCAGCTTCAATTATGGATAATGCAACACAAATCTTTAACTTGGATTGCCAAGAGACTGCTCCTTTTACAAAAATCATGAAGAACCCCAAAATGGGTTCTTGGAATCAACATTACCCGCCATGTGAATCTGTGTACCCATCACGTATATCTCACAAGCGCACCATGGAAGTACCTCTCAAATATCTCAATATCCAAGTCATTGCTTCTCAGTGCTCCCTTTCAAGATTAGAGAGAAATCGATTAACTACTCCAATTGCATAAGCGTTGTCTGGCCTAGTAAGGCCATAGCATACATCAATCTGTCAATTGCAGATGGATAATGAATTATGTTCATATCTTTCTCATTTGTAGGACATTAATTAGTACTAAACTTGAAGTGACCAGCAAGTGAAGAACAAACTGTTGTGGATTTGCTTATGATAACATATTAATTCATTAGATATTATTATATATTTTCAATCATTTATTAAGTAAAAAATGTGATTGAACTTTTAATATGTTTTGACATTTTTAAATATGTTATTTATTATTTACACTTTATTATGTATTTTAGTGAGAAAATAACTCAACTTAAGTTATATTGAAAGTCTAATTGTTAAGAGTTGATTTGATTTTGAGCATTTTTTGTGATTGACTTTCTTTAGTAATTTTTTTTTTCCTCACAGTCTAAATGAGGCAGGTTGTAGCGAAAGACCGCTCATTGGAGATTTGACATCCTTATTCCAAGCTCTTTTCAAAACATAGATAGGTTTCGAGCTAGGGAAAATTATAAATTAGTTCTGATTTGACACAATATTTAGATTAATTTGTTAATTCATCGACATTCAGACTTTTTTTTCCTTGCACACTTTTTTGTATTTGCTTATTTACTCTTCAACCATGTATTTTCAAGCACGATTTTAGATTTTTCTTTTTTGTTTTGGTTGTTGTTTTTTTTTTCCTGCTAATTTTGTGGAATTTGTTCATTGATCTTAATCTCAAATCTCCTCTTTATTCACAATATCCATATCCAAATCACGTTCAAATTTTTAAATATTTTGGAGCACTCAAGAGTTCCTCAAATTTCTTACTGCTACTTCTCCATATCTTATTGCTACATTGAATACTTCATTTCTAGCTGCATATATATCATCTCCTGAGATTCAAACTTTTTTCTCTATAATAACCAAAACATTTATAACAATCAGTTTTTAGTATATTACCGGAGATATAAGATTTATTTTTTAAAATTTTTAACACAATGTTCGAAAAGGACATTTGTTTGGCATCTCAAAAATATGATAACAAAATTAAATTAAAAAATAATAATACTAATAAGTTGTCATAACCAAAGAATGGGCTGAAGAAAAAGGCCGAAAGTGCAAACAAGCATTAGTCCATAGTCCATAGTCCATCATTACACCACACAAGCCACGACCCAAACACCACACAAGCCACCATCACCATGGCTCTTCTGCTGCAGACAGGCTCAGGCTCGGTGGCGTTGGCGTTGCGTGTGCCTAATAACAACAGCAACAACAAGCTCTCTCCTCGGCCTCGGCCTCGGCCTCGCTTCAGCGCACTCTTCACCGCCTCAGACCCCAATTCGTCGCCTTCCATGGCTTCCTCAGCCGCCTCTACTGCTCCCAAGTGGGCCCAGAAGACCATCACTCTCCCTCCCCACCCCCGCGGCTGCCACCTCATCACCCCCAAGGTTGGTTGTTGCTCAATCGACAATCCCAAACAAATCCCCATTTTCAATATTGTTCTTCAAGTTTGTGATTTGTGTTTTGTAATTTGGTATTGTTTCTTCTTCTTGTTGTTGTTGTTGTTGTTGTTAAGATTGTGAAAGAGATTGGTAAAGACTTGTCGGGCTTCAACTGTGGCCTCGCTCATCTCTTCTGTGAGTCTTTCTCTTTCTCTTCTCTAAAAGCTTTTAGCTTTTTTTGGAACGTTTTTATTTGGATGAAAAGTTTTGATTTTTATACATAATTAGCCTATGTTATGGTATGCTAAGTCGATTCTTGCTGTGTACATGTTAGTATTAACAAAATCCAAGTCGATAGTATGTCACGTGAGTTTTAGAAGAATTTACAGATCACAAACTATAAATGTGTCATAATTTCTCTCTTATGAAAAAAAATAAACACCATTCATGATATTTGCCTCGAAGTTTAATTTACCAAATGTTAAGATTTAAAGACAACCATAGAAGTTTTAGTCTAAACGTGCACGGAATAGATGATTTTTTCATTTTCCTTTTTGTCATATTGTATTGCAGTGCAACACACGAGTGCTTCTCTTACCATCAATGAGAACTATGACTCTGATGTTCGGGACGATACCGAGACATTCCTTAACAGGATTGTCCCTGAGGTTTGTTTCAACTTTGCTTTGTTTATATCCGACCCGGATACCGACGCATATGTCTGATGAATTCTCAGGATAATCAAAAATTTTGTTTTCCAGGGTAATTCTGCACCCTGGAAGCATACTATGGAAGGTTAGTGCCCTGGGGTTTTTTGTTTTTTGTTTTTTGTTTTGTTTTTGGCTTGTTTTTTCTTCTTTGAAATTGGATCAGGCTGTAGAATTTCATAATGGAACAATGCTAGACATCCAGAATGATATGTCATCTTTATGCGTTTATACTAAAAATAAAAAATAAAAATTGAATCGCAAGTAATGCATATGATTTGATCCATTTACACGTTAAATAAGCTTTCGTAAATGTTTAGCATATTTCTTTCTTTTCCTGTATTTCTTTCACCCCTAACGTGATCTCTATCAACGTAACCAAATTGCTATCAGATTTTGGTCTCCTATGTGCTTCCTTCCAAGTAGAAATATACTTGACGGTTAAGAATTTGAATCCGGATTATGTTGACAACTCGTCATTTCTCAGCATGATTGTTTGATGATTTTTTTTCTTTTCTGGTTTAGTGTTATCGATTCCCAATTTTAATGAGCTCAATCAGCTTATGTTGTAATTGCAACTTTTGCAGGCCCGGATGACATGCCAGCTCATATCAAATCATCAATGTTCGGCAATTCGCTAACGTGAGTCTCCTTCTACGCAAAATCAGAACCAATACACCTATTAGTCTATTGTTTCACTGTTTTCTGCTCGTTTTTGTTATTGGGCAGGATTCCGATCACGGGCGGGAAGCTTAACATGGGAACTTGGCAGGTATCTGACCATTTCCTAAGAGTTTGGACTTTTGTTGGCTTATGGTGGTTTTATTGCATACCACAACGCTCGCAATTTTTCCTCAAATGCTCTATCTTTGGCTAGTTTTCTTGGACAGTAACTATTATGGTGCTATATTAAACCAAAAGAAAAATAAAAAGATTTAGTTAGTAATTGATATGATTATTTAGAAATTAGAGCAAGATGTGTAAACATAAAACATTAGAATAGATTGGAAAATTATTAAGCTTAAAAATAAGCTTGTTAGAAGTAGCCTTAGTCACTTTAAACTAATTGCTTTGATGATAATTATCATTCTCATGTTAGGTTAAAACACATTGGAACTCTGCTTTAGAAGCTTAAATTGGCACCAAGTCTTTGTGACTTGACTGGTTGCACTAGTTCTAGACCTTTTTTTTTTTTTGTATTAAGTATGTGGAACATTTCGTATAGCAACTTTGCTTCTCTGGCTTTTAATATTGCTATGAAATTGTTAGTTCTTTTGTCGTAAGATTCATAGAACCGAGTTGCTAAATGTAGATATAAAAACCAGAAGATCACATCATATAGTTAAATGATGTTGCTAAGGATTTTAAGTGACGGCTGAGTGAATAAACAAGCCGAATGAATATCGCAAAAAAGGACCGTGCTTGTCTCACAATAGACATCATTCGCTTCCAAGATCTTTGAACCACTTGTTGCAGTTCTTATGTGATGCTTAAATGTCATGTAGGCCTGTGTTTTACGATCTGTTGCTGTCTTTGCTTCTGTGTTTCAGGGAATATGGCTGTGTGAGCATCGCGATTACCCTACTGCGCGCAAAGTCGTGATCACCCTCAACGGAATCTGAGATTCTACGATTCGGAGGTTCAGTTTCGGTTTTTTTGCTGGTTATCATGGAATTATACTAAGATGGTTTGCCCTGCTAGTACATCTCAATTTGATGTGAATATGTTCTTGCTATATATGCTTTTAGAATTCTAAAAGAATAAATATTATATTACGATAATCGAGTTAAACTTTGGATAGTGTTTTTTTCTTTTTATATTGTAAAAATTTTAAAAATACCCCCTATGTTGTGTCAATGCGTCTCTTATACTTCAAAACGTCTCAACCTACACCTTAAACATTGAGAAAGTTTCAGTTAACCCTCTATACTTTAAATATGTCCCATCTATTTAAAAGTGTTGTGTCAATATATCCCATCTACTTAAAAAATGTCTCAATAAACACCTTAAAAAGAGCATGTTACACTTAAAGTGTCTTTTATTAACCAAGATAAGTTTGCACTTTTATTACAATGCTAACAACGCTGTTGGAACACTAAGCAAAAGATATAACAATATTAATCAAACGTAAACGACATTATCCAAACGGCCCAGTCGAAAAGTAGCTAGGAAAAACTAGACGACAATGTTCTAAACCATAAAACGACAAGAGAATAATAACCGACAAAAAAAAAATCAGAAATTGAAGATAATACAAACAAAATAGGAGAATATAATTATCCAATTTAAGCCGTCACAAGACAACGAGATGCATAAATTCAAACGACAATATTCCAAACAATGACGTAAAAACGACATGATGAAAAAACGACGAGAAAAAAAGTAAACGACAAGATAGCTGAAAATGAAGATATGACAACCTACACCTTTAAGATGGCACAAAAGAGTGAGAATGACAATAAGTAAAACGACAAGAAAATGTACACACACAAAAAAAAAAAAAAAAAAATCACTACATGCTGAACAATGAATTCAAGAATTATATTATTGAAAAAACGACAAGAAAAAAAAAAAAAAACAGATTGCCCCGAAAACGGGATAAGATATCGATATATTTCGTTTGATTATTGCTTTGTTGTTAAGATATTGATATATTTGAATTTATTTAATTTTATTTCCTTTGTAATTATCCCTTATATTTATAGTTATCCTAGGAAAGTTTGAATCAGTTGTATATTTATCTTGCGATAGATAAATCAGATTGAATCAGTTTTGGATACCATATCCCCTAAGTAGTAGGTAAGTACCACCATCATGCATATTAAACTTTTTTTTTTTTTAATCAAACTCAAACCGTATAAATTATTTTGATGAGTTGTTCAAGAATCTAGACAGTCGAATAGTAAGAGCTTTAATTGAAAAAGCTGCTTAGCTTTTGGAATTGAGTCTAGACAATACAAAAAGCCAAAAACACTTTTGCTCTTTGAGTCCGTCTCTAATGTGCTTTTGGCTCATTTGAACGAAGGTTAGCAAGCTAAAGGCTTTTCTAACGGCTATTATCATTGTCCTCTTTCAACAAAATCCAAACCATCGGACAACAACAAATTTTCTTTCCATAAATCAGGATTTTTGCAAAATATGTGTTCAGAGTCTTGTCACATCTAAAATTGTCACTAGAAAAATTAAAAAAAAAAATAATTAAAAAAAAAAAGAGGAAGAAGAAGAAGGCAGCTACCTCAAACTTACTTAGCAAAACAGCTAATTATGAACAGAACAGCTAGTTATATTATAGTATAAATTTGTTCAATCCGTATTTGTTTTTTGTATATCTTAAAATATTGTATTTAAAGGGTGAAAGAAGTTTCATATATTTTAAGGTTGATAATTTAGTTTAATACTTAGGAAATTTTCTTATATCAAAAAATATAATTTGTATTGTATTAGGCGGAAATAAATTTGAGTGACCCTTATATTCTTCACCAACAAAAAATGTGAAAATACATCTCAAGTGAGATTTTCATACATACAATCTTGTAAAAATAATAATAATTTTTTTTGGGTCGGTTCATAAATAAATTTATTTTTATTATTTTTGTTGTTTGTGATATATTTTGATAAATAAAAAAATTATTTCAAATATTATAAAAAATACAAAGACGAATGACATATCTTTCTTGTATTTTTTTCAATTAAAAAATACATGATATTTCTCTATCATGTATTATTCTCTATTATGGTACACACAACGTGCCGTTAAGAGAAAAGTAAGAGTAGAAAGAAAGTCAAGTAGAAAAACATTGTTCCAAATTCTAGTGGTTCCACATTTTTCTACTTTTACTTTGTATGCGAATTTTACTTTTGTTACTTTATAAGAAGCAAACAAAATTGAAAAGAAGAACGACAGATAAAGAACAAAAAACAGAATAATGAGAAATAAATAATGAATGAATTTTGATTGAAAGGATAAATTTTTGTACATACCCGTAAGGATGAAATAATATACAATAAAAAAGATGCTATTACTGCAAAACTTGTTACTCTCTCTATATATGTTATGGTTTGGTCTCTGAGATTCTCAAGATGGTCAAAGAAGTTCCCACCATTTTCATCATATCATCTCATGTTGCAGCACTGAGGCCTTGCTTGCCTCTGCAACTTGTCCCACAGGCACATCATCTGCCTCGGCGACTGGTAATGAGCCGTGAAATAATCCTCGATGCACCCGAATTGGCAGAAGCGCAAGCTGTGCACGTACTCCACCGGTTTCGTGCTGTTGAATTTCTCCACCCACAATCCCATACTCACATCTTCCATTTTGAATAACTGCGACAATTAACGAGTCGTGTTAGAACACAGAAATGACAGCGACTTTACCACGTAGAAGAAGGAATAAAATAAAATTTTCTTGGTTCATACCCTCAAGTTATGACTTGCAAACTCGGAGACGATAAAGTCTGCAATGTCGGAGGACATAATGTAGCCAGGCCCGTTTGCGTAAGGAGGGTAATCTTCTTCTGGCCACTCCTGAAACCACCAAGAGAGAGAATGATGCAGGGAGTTGAGTTTATAGGCCAAAATAAAGCAATAAAACTAAAATCAAATGAGAAAGGAATTTAAAGATGATATTATGTTGAGATTCCTTATTAACATTGTTCTCTTCTGCGCATGTCAAATTTCTAGCCGTCTTATTTTCCTATTTTCTCTGTTAGGCAGTAATTTGAGACCAAAACCTCACTCCCACATGCCAACTCTTTCACTATCACATATCCACCAGTCAATCCTTTATTTTTAATAACAATCTTTAGGACTTTGACTGAATTTGGCAGAATGAATGCAAATTATAAAACTAATCAATTATGGAAACCAGTTGACCCACAGCTTGCCCTCGTGTGTGTAAGGGCATGCACGTTCATATTTGCTTGCGAAGCAACAAGACCAAAGAGAAAAATATTAGAACTACTTTCTTACAGGGAAAGAATCAAAGTTGACAGTTTATTAAGAACCATTGACAGAGTAAATAAAGAGTGGAGCTAAAGTTATGAATGAATAAACACCAAGATGTTCTTTCCATACCTCATATGTCACAGCCCATTTACCGGTACGCAGGGGCTTGTGATGGTAATTTATGTTTCCAACATAAAAACTCCTATCCTGAGGGATTTTCTGAGCTTCACTCAACACCGCATCCACTCTTACAAATGTGTCATCATCGCACTTCATAACATACTTGGCAGATACCGCTCGAACCTGGAGAACAACACCGGAATATAGGATTTACCTCTATAACATAACAAATAATTGGACATATTTAGATATTTATGATCGAAAAACTCACCCCATATTCACAAATGGCAACAGTTTTCAACACAACTAGATCATAGTTATCCATGTAAGGCACGATAACAATATCACCAAAGAACTCCGCTTCTTTCATAAGCTCGGCGTTCACTTCCTTTCTGGCATGCTGTCAATAGTTTAATACAACAGGTTAAAATCCTCAATTTTTAATTAGTCAACTGGCCAGAAACAAGTGCTATGAATATCACTTACCAGTGCTACAAAAAAACGAGCTACCACTTTTGATGACTTGATAAGGTTGTGCTGCATCCAGGACTTTCTTACTGCCATACGCTCGGAAAAATGGTTGCCAGCAGAAAGAATACCGACGAAGAGTTCAACCTCCCCTTCGAGAACAGGTGGGGCAGCCCATATGCTTGACAGCTCAAGATGCCGTTGTGGAGCAAAGCTAGGATGCGATGATGGCAAAGAAGCAGCGTACACGGAGTGGACATCAATGTCTCCGCTCACAGACAACCCAGTGGCATCGTCAAGGGTGAATCCCTGTCAATATTATTCTGGGATTTTAGATAATATCTGAATTTTCGTTGTGAAATTGACGGATTGTAGAAATATACTCACAGTGCGGTAAGGAAACGAGGTAACGTGCCTCCCATCAACATTGATATGGTAACCCTCCAAACCAGCACTAACAGTTAAAACAAAAAGCTTCTCCTCTGCAAATGGGTATGGCCAGTCAATCGTCACCTTCTTCGTTCGACCAATCAACCTGCCTAGCCACCATGTTGCCTTGGTCTCTTCTAAACTGTTCTCGTTACCACGAATCCACCTCTCGCACTTTACCTGACCATCAACTACAGGAGATCGAAAGAATTACACATTCTGGCGGCACCATGGCCAAAAAACAGATGAACTCAGAGAATAAGAAACAAAGCAAAACAAATCACAAAATCATAATTCTGACCAAGCAATGATTCGGTAGTAATATTCCAAACATTCTTTTCTAAGTCTTCAAAACCTTATTGAAAATATATATTTAAACCTGACTTCAGCAAAAACTATCCCATCTCACAATTGTCCAAGTCTAAAGATATCAAATCCTTCAAAGACAAGAAGTGTCAGCAATTACTCAAAAATTTCAAATCTTTTATCAATCAAAACAACATAAAACAACAAACAAGTATGATTAATCCCCAGATAATACTACTCCAAGCTATTTTTTAACCTCTTTTGACCAAGCTACAAAGACCCTGCAACAGAAAAGGCAATTGAATTTTCCCCAACAACCGAAATAATTATCTCAACAACAACAACAAAACCAAAGAGAAACCATTCCAAACCTCCCACGTTATCGAAAAAAAACTCACCTGTCTCCTCGTCGGCCTTCGACTTCCACCCCTCGCAGCGCAGCGCGGTGCCCCACTGCTGCCGGTAGCAGGTGTTGAGCTCGAGCACCGGCTTGCCGCTCCAATCCCCGCGCAGCCGCGGATTGAAATGCAGAACCCTCGGCGGCGCCTCGCCCTCCACCGTCTTCAGCCCCTGCAATTCCATCTTAAATTCCGACACCAACACAGCCTCCTCGCCGTCCTTCACCGCCGATATCGTCGGGTCATCCTCCTTGTGCGCCTCCCGCGGCTTCCCCACCAGCGTCACGTGCGATCCCAATGTCATCCCACAGGGGATCACCATCACCCCCCGGTTCGCCGCAAACGCCGCACCGGACAGCGACACCGAGCTCGGGCACGACTCGGTCCGGTTCCGCGGCTTTTCCGGGGAAGCCCCGATCTTCCCCGACTCGAGCTTCTTCCAGTAGAGCTTCCCGACCTCCCAGGCGATCTTGGCGGCTCGGTAGAGCTCCGAGGAGCCGTAATTCTCGCCGGAGTCGAACGTCGAGCGATCGAAGACCAGGCTCGAGAGGACTCGGTGGCGACTCGGGGTCCGACTCGGCCCCGGGCGGGGCGAGTTTCGGGACACGCGCTCGACGGGGCGAGTCGGGGCGTCTCTCTCGTCGAGGTAGGCCTCGCTGTTGAGCCGGACCGGCCGGGGCAGGGACGAGCTCTCCCAGGAGAGCTCTCTGAACCCGGTTCGGAAGAGGAAGGGGATTTCGACGGTGACGAGGACCAGGTAGAGAAGTCCGACCCCGATCAGAATCTGGACCGATCTTTTCCTTGTTAGGGACACGAACGTGTCGAGTTTCTCCAATTTGCCTCTCTTCATCGCCGAAAAAGGAAGGGTTTTTATGATCAACAATGCTTGATCGTCGGGTCTTGTTCGCAGAGGCGACGAGTTTTGGGAATCTGAAAGCGAGGTTTTTGCGAAATCCCTAACTCTCTCTCTCTGGTTCGAATGTAGAGACGAAATTGCAGAGGAGAGAGAGAGAGAGAGAGAGAGAGAGAGTTAGGCAAACGACTTTGAACACAGACGCGTAAGGGAAGGAGAGAGAGGAAATTGGTCGGTGGTGATTACGTGAGAATTTTCTCGGGAGATCACCGAAAGAAAGAGAGGAATTTTCTTTCGGATTTTCTCGGGAAAGTTCGGGGATTTGAGAAGATGACGATGATCGAGTCTTATAAACAACGGAAATATGGGATTGAATAACTTTGGTTTGAAAAATCTCTTTTTTTTTTTCTTTTTTTTTTTCTTCTTTGTTTATTGAAAATTCAACTCTTTTTTTTTTGGTAGTGTTTGTGATAGTACACTCGTGCCTTCGTGTTAAAAATAAAAACAATTAAAAATATATCCCAAAAAAATTGTTAGCTATTTTGTAAATATTATTTGGAGAATTCTTAGTAGGTTATTTTTTTCGTGGATAAAAAAAAAATTATATTATGTATCATTAGATTTACTTTATTTTGTTAATAGGCCATACATCTTAAAAATGCTTGATGATAAAAAATTATTGTCCACTAAAAAAAAAAATACCGCCACGGAGAAAGTTCTCATTTGTTTGATAGATGCAAATTTTTGTGTACAACATTTATTGTTAATGAAAATTGTGATAATTATGTTTTGAGGGGAAAAAAAGTAGGAATATTTGTTCTCCTCTTTCTCTATTTTTGGGTTTCTTCTTTGTTTTGAACTGGTACTATATTTTCATTAGTGTGACTGGAGTCTAGTATTATTTTAGGCTATCAGACTCCGACCAATAACGATTATGTTTAGTAGCTCAGCGATGATTTTCTAGAGGCATAAATCTTTGAATCGGAATTATTTATCTTTAGAGATTTGCATTTCACACAAATTGAAGACGTCGATAACGGATAAATCTCACGAGTCGTTTGCAGTAAGCTCTCGTAATTTTCTTCGAGATGAAGGGTGGAATGTATCCGATGATTGTCATGATGTTGCTTTGGATGATTCTTCATATCGTTGTTATTTGTTTTTTCAAATAAAGGAGTTGATTTTTTCGTCGTCTAGGTTTCTTTTTTTTTTTTTGCTTCTTTGTATGTTTATGTTCGTAATAATGTTGTTTCTGTATCCGTCTCGCTAGAATTATTATTTTTATGCAGTACTGTATTATGTAGCCTCTAAACTGTAGATCTTTTAGTCACGATTTATCGAAAATTTTCATTGATCATAAAGTGCGCTAGATTATTATCAGTTTATCACCCCTCGTTGTTATCACAAAAACTATTATTACCTTAATTGAGCATATTTATTTTTAATTTGTATGTGATTTACTCTATATCTTCAATTACAAAAATCAATAATGTTAAAATGGTCATGTAAGGCGATTTGTGATTAAGTATTTTTAAAAAAAAAACACGAGAAATTATAACAAATACATTATTTCTATCACCTTTTATTTTTTTTTTTAAGAATTACATGGAATAAATTATTTGCTTATTTTACCCTTAAATTATTTGGTCACGGTTGTAACGGTAGTGAGCACTATAACATAAAAAATTCTTCTTTTTTTTCCTATACTAGACAGCATCGCAGCAAAAATGCTTTTCTTTATGTTTAGATTAAAATATCTATGAAAGAGGAATCTATATTGAAAGACCCGCCTGTATCTATATTATTGAAAACGATCAAATCATAAATTAATAGTTAATTGGTCATTTAGTGATTTAAATTTGTATATTAGACTATTAGTCATTGGATGCATAGCAGACGAAGGTCCGAAAGAGACAACAGATTTGTGTTTTTTATAACTATATTGCGTTTTGAAGCTATATTCCCCTCTTGCCTTCTACCGTTTTTTTTTTTTTTCTCTCTATTATACCCATTTTTATTTTTCTTTTACCTTAAAAAATTAACCTCGTGTATGTGAAAGAATTATATTTTGTTACCAAAATTATATCTTTTAACACATTCATCTAGGGTTTCCATTACTTTCAATAAAGTTTTTTGGCCTGTAATATATTGTCCCAAAATATTTGTAATATCTATAAAGTAGGTACCCATGAACTATATACTTTACCGCTTTAATTTACTTTTTTGTTTATTGAATTTCCAAAAATAAGTCCCAAAGAAACTTCACACTATAAAAAAAAAAAATGTAATTAAGCTATACTATTAAAAAGACTACAAATATAAAATTCAAAGTGTATGGCTTGATTCGTTTTAGCTTTGGCAATAACGACACTTTGATTTCACGGGAAGTCATTCTGCTATGATTGAGTTCTTTATTGTGATTAAGTCATACTAATAATAATTAATTAAAGAAACCCAATAAAGTTTTAGCCTGTGAAAACATGATCATGATCACTGAAGAGGTCAAATTTTAATATTATTTTACATTATGAAAGAAAAAAAAATAGAAGGGGTATTTTGTAAATTGTAATTTTCAAATCCCTTTCAAGAAAGATTATCTTAACAATTGTGAAAGGAACAAAAGCAAATGGATATTTTGCGACTTTAGTGACAGATTTTAAGTTTGAGAATGACATGAAGGGATTGGATTGGAGACATCAAAATTTGTTGCAAACTAATCAATTTGGTTCCAAAAAAAAAAAAAAACCAATTTGGTTGATAGATGTCATAGTCCCACCCTAAATCATGCATTTTATAAGCTTATTATAAAAAGAAAAACAATAAATATGTTCCCTCTTAAAGAGTTTTAACTTGTCTATTGACCTTAAATTGGTAAGAGAATAACCTTTCTTTCTGTAACCTTTTTTTTTTTTTTTTTTTTTTAAATCTAAATAACAATTTCAAAGATATATATGGGATGTTATTATCTTTTACTTTAGTTTCTGTTTTCTTTTATTATTATTATGGAAGAGTCTCAGGTGAAGAATTCCCCATCACAGGGAACGATTCTGGATCGTCAGATTTACTTTTTTAGTAGGTCTCACTGCTTAAAAAAGTAAATCTGACGATTCAGAATTGTTCCATGTGGTAGAAAATTCCCCACCTGAGAATTTTCCTATTCCTATTATAGAAATACGAACTGTGTATTTTATTTCTTTATTTAAAATTTTATGTGAATATATGTTTGCTGAAAATTTTCGGTAAATTTGTTGAAAGAAGAATGTAGTAGTTTTCATTTGTCACAAAAATTTAAGATTCACGATGCCCCCAAGAATAAAGTCCAACAATCTTTCTTGCAATTAAGCCCATAAGGAAACTAGTAAAAAAAATTATAAAACTATAAAAGGCTTCAACTTCCTTCAAATACATTAACTCAATGGATTAAATTACACTGAAATCATGTATAATTATTCAAATTTATTCCCTTCAAATTTATCCATTCAAATTCATTCCCTACTGATACACAATATTGTATCTTAAAAAAAATTATGGTCCTTAGCATTGATTTGATTATGTCAATTAACCCATTCCCTCCACACATCCACATAAAGTGGCAATATTAAGAAAACTTACAATACATAATACGTGGTCTCGGTTTTTCATTAATTTCTTTCTTTATAAAAAAAAAAAGGACCAGATTAAATATGCATGTAGTCAATTTTTTTTTTACTCCTTGTTTATCTTACTAATCTTCACTTAATTAAAAAAAATTATTTCGTTACACTGACGCCTATAATATAACCTATAGGAAAAGATATAATTATGAAATATTATTTCATAATGTACCCATTTTATGCCATGTATGATGTACAATATTGTATTATAAATAGAAAAAAATAAATGTATAATTTTTATTACCTTTAACACATTAAATCTTCTATTAACACATTATAGATAAACCACAAACACTAAAACTATGTTCAATTAGAAAGTAAAAAAATAAATTTATCTTTCTTTCTTTTATCTTCATTGAATATAATTTCAGTGTAAAACTATTATATATATCATTATATGCTGTACTCTATGTTGTATTGTTGGGTGTACTATTAAAAAATATTTCAATAACTATATAGTGGATTTTTTTTCCTTTTCCCAATGTACCAAAGAAAAGTTGAGCCTTATTTTCCCGTTGGAATAGGGATACATAATCAAGCAATGCATGAATATGCACGCTCTCATTCCATTCAAAATCAAACTCTTTTTAGGGTCGTACCGTTGACAAAATATTAACTTATTTTACTATTTAATAGCCATCTTTAATGACCATTAATGTTTATTATGCGAGCATATATTAAGTATATTATGAATTTGGCGTAAACATTTATTTCAGAGCCACAGAGTTTTGATTGATTTTGTGCCACGCAAAAAATCAGAGAATGCGTTGTGACAATGCTACTGTGAACTACGTGGAAGCGCAATAACGGCTTTTAATATTTTTATTTGTATTTACTATAGTTTTTATTTTAATTTTATTATATGCTTTTCTTTTTATTATTGTTATTATTATTCCGTTGCTTTGTCACCGACTCACAGTGAAGACTCAAGCCAAACTAGCTTGGTGGGGTTTGCCATTTGTGATTTATATTCCCATCACTTCATAATGGTCACAGGACAATTTGTCTGTCATCTTTTTCACAACCATAGAAACTCATTACTCATATATATATATATATATATATATATATATATTAATTAAATGGTCGGGTCACACACATTAAAATTTAGAGATAATTTTGTCACGTCTGAATTTTCAATACTCGTTTAAAGAAATAAAAGAATAAAATTATGGAGTATGTAGCTAAATCGACAAAAAAAAAAATTAAACCTAAGCAAATTTATTGATTTATTTATGATATATATACTAGGTATAAAATAAAAGACATTGAATTTAAAAATATGAAATCCGTGGCTACTTTTTTTTTATTGTACTATAAAATTAGACTAAATAACCAAATTCTCTAGAAATATTTGCATATTATTGTTGAGCAATAACTTCTAAAATGTATAACGAAAATAATGGTAGAAAATATCAATTGTTTATATTTTATTTTTTGAACGTTTGAATTGTATTCACTAATCAACTAGAAATGATTGAAATCTCTTTTTTTTTCTTTTTTTTTCTCATTGCTAAAAAGCTCGTGGGTCTACTTTATCATTTTCGGTCGAGCTATTTCAATTTTTCTTTTTTATATTCATGCATGAATTAAATAGCTCGTGAATCTACTTCTCTTCTTCGGCAGAGCTATTATATATTTAGTCTTTTATACCTTAACAATTAAATATGCCGGTGAATTCTAACTTGCCAAATTATTGACTTTGTATATCATTTTCCCTCTATTTCTTAAATACATGATAAATACTTTCATTAGTGTTTATGTACGTAGCAATCAAATTATTTGCCGACTTATTAACTAAGATTTTCAATTCCTCTTTCCATTCAAAAAGTATTAAAATACATATTAAAAAGCATTCTATTTATAGTAGCTTAGCTATACCAAATTAGAATTGGGCAAAAAGTACTTATTTTGTATAGTGTAATCTACACCCTAGAAATAACTGCCTCCAAAGTCCGAACCTCCAAGTCAAAAATTACATTTTTTTTTTGGTACGAAAGTCAAAATTACATGACCCTTGAGTCCTTGACTTAAAAATTCACTTTTGATGTTGATACTCGTAGTAGTATTAGAGCAGTATTAGAGAGTAAATCATCAAATTTATTTTATTTAAAAAATATGAATTCGACGATCAAGATATTTCTAATTATCATAATCGCTCTTTATACTACACAATTTGCTGGCACATACACAGTATCACTCAAATGACTTTAACTTTGCTCAAATGATTGTTCTCAAATGGTTTAAAATTTACATAACATAGCAATTTGTTTTCAGCATTAAAAGTATTGTTAGATCAAGCCAAATAAAGCTAAGAAGGATATACCTATACAAACTGTCTTGCTTACGCTGGAAAGTGGAAAGCTAATTAAAAAAATCAAATTAATTAAAATATTTTTTTGAGGCTCAAAAGGGTTTGAATTAGCTGGTGGCACATGTGTTTCCTTTATGTGAAAAGCAACAAAAACATATATATATATATATATATATATATATATAGGACTAGATTCTCATCTTTTTTTTTCCCTTAACTGAAATTACTATACACTGTACATGGATGATAATACTTAAATGAAACAATTTTGATTCTTGCCTAGTTTTATTTATTCTATTATTTAATTGATAATCTCTTAGTTTTAGTTGGCATCCAAATATGCTTATGATTCTTGACCTGTCTATTTGTCATGTGTATGACCAGTTAGTATGTGTCGTAGTTTTTAAATTATGAAAATATAACTATAATTATCTCACGTGACTTATTTGAAATTCTATATGTTCCAATATTTTTTGTAACATAAAATTTATCATTTGATTTTTTTTTTCAAACGAATAGTAAATATGCTTTGTAATGATTTTTCGCTGTTTAAAAAGTATATTTTTTGCTGTCTATTTGGTATTTGACTTTTTTTTAGTCAATGTTTTTTAAAAATGACAAATATTTTAAAAAATTAAGTTATTAGTCACTAATACATAAAATTAAGAGCATAAAGATAAATGCACTTCATCATATAGTTAAGAAAATGACTATTTTCTTAATGAATCGAAACGTTGGCTATTTTCTTAAAACATCCTTCAGAAAATGGTTGTTTACTTAATTACCTCAAATATCAAATACTTTAGTGCTCTATGAATTATTTGGATAGTGAACAAGAAAATGAAATCGCAATATAAAAATTTTATACGTGTTTTTAGAATTAAAAGTCAAAATAAAGTATACTTTTTGTTCAATAAAAGACTGAATGATAAAATTTTAATTTTCACAAACTTAATTTATAAACATGAAATTTTGAGGGGAAAAAAAAACTCTTTTGCCCCTCATTCTTGTGCTACTTTTTAATAATGCACCTCATTCTTTGAATCGCTATATTTTTGCTCTCGATATATTAAAAAGTGTCCAAATCTTCCCCTTCATCCAAATATGTTAGTTAAACTATAACGTGTCATAAGAAAATAAAAATTCGGCCTCTAAATTCATCTAAAAATATAAAAAATACCCTAAAAAAATCCTCTTTCTCTCTTCAGATTTGGGGCTTCACCTCTTACCCTAGCCTATCGTGACAAAACAGTTGTGACCAAACTCCAAAATCCATTTCAAGATCCAAGCTTCACCATGCGCTCCGGTGATCTTGATAACTCCAAATTCAATCCTTCTTATTTTTGTTGTTTTTTTTATCCTAACTTTATTGCTTCGCAGTGTACAAATGCATTTTGTCAGTATTGTTATTGCTTCATGACTCACTCTCGGTCGTCAAAACCCAAGATTTCATATTTGGGATCATTTTTGTTTCAAAGGCAAAATCACAAATTGGAGATAGGAAAGAAAAAAAACCCTAATTCACCCAAATCCCTTCTAATTAGGCTTTAGAGAGGTGGTTCGGCAAGGTGGGGAGCACCAGTGAGGGTTTCAGGCTTTTGGGAGAAGAACAAGAGAGAGAGAGGAAGCGCGAGAATGCGAGAGGGGCAAAAATGTAGCGTTTTAAATAATGTGGTGCATGCTAAAAAAAAATATTACAAGAATGAGGTCAAAAGAGTAAGTTTCTAGATTTTGATAAACAACTAGATACTTGTAGTATTTAGTGATTTAATTGTCTTTTATTTCTTTTTTCCTTTAATAGAAGAGTCTAATTGGATATATACTTATGAAGCACCAAAAAAAGGGACATGGTGTTTTCGGAAACAGATTATGCAATGTATCATACAATCAGTTATGAGCCATAATAGGCCAGCTTGTTTAAGAGTCAAAGCCACTATCTTAATTCCCATGGAAAAAGCAAACACTTGATAATTAATGGTTTCAATGTAGTGTCATTTTCTTTTCTTCTTTCCTTAAGGATGATCAACGCGTATGCATTTACTAGCTATTTCATTTCATTGACAAATCCAACAAAAATCAAATAAATACTTGGTTCACGTGTAATCACTCGCATAAGTTGGGTTTCGACTAGTTCACGCAAAAAAAAAAAAAAAAAAAGGGTAAGAAAAGAAGGAGCCTAAAGTGAACTCTTCATATGGTGATAAATTTTGCTCCTACTCTAAATATATTAATATATTGAAGCTTCAACTTTTTTTTTTTTGGGTAATTATGGAACTTATAAAGAAAATAATATCACAATTAACAGTTTATAATTATATTTGTGAAATGATTTTTCCTCTTATAGTTCATACGAAATATATCATTATTTCATGTTTTTTGCCGATAAAGTGGAAGGTTGTTTTTATTACTTATTTGAGGTAATTATAGCGTGTAAAACCGCTAAAAATTGACATATATAGTTGCTTATAACATCAAGTGCTTCTTGTGATAAGTATTTGATATTATCTGGATTATGGCAATGAAAACGACAAAGTTTGTAATGAGAATTTATAGTATATTCTTAAATTCTCTCATCTTAATCTGTCATGTTTGAGGCTTTTCTAAGGTTTGTGTTTCATTATCAGCTTCTAATAAAATATGGAGCTTGTAGATGTTGATATGTCGTCGTTTTGTCGTTGATGGTTGTTGCATACATTTCTTCGTTTTCCTTGTTAAGAAAAAGCTCATTCATAGCACAGAAGGCAAATAAAAGGTTCGAAATTCCAATTTGTTCCAAAGTGGAACATCTAATAATCTTTTGAAATTTGAAGGACCAATGTTTCCAAGGTTTATTTTATTTATTTATTTTTTACGTATATTTCCACTAATTCTCCACTATACCTCTAGCAATTATAAATCGCAACTTTGTGAAGCACAAAAGCCACCAATTTAATTAGTCAATTTGCCATGATATTGACATTGTGTTGCACTACTTGTTCTACTTTTTCTTTTTCTTTTTTTGAGCTAAGTAGTGTTATATATATGTAACATAATCGGACTGTGTTTTATATGTGGTGTAAATAGGGCAATTTCTATCCTATTTTTCTGAGATTAATCACAAGACAAATTTTGGCTAGAAATTTCCGATGCATTGACAATTAAATGTTTTAACTTATTATTAGTGTACGACTTAAATTCTATATTGTATATGACGAATATGTCAGTGTTGATATGTCGTCACATTTCACATTAAACATGCGTGATCATCACAAGAATATCGTTATTTGCCCTTTATTACATAATTTATCATTTATATACACAAGTTGTTGGTAATAATTTTAAAAATTATAAAAAATTATAGAGATTGATCAGATCAATTAATGCGCCATACAAGAATTAACGTGATAAATCAAATAATAATTTAATTAAAACAAACAAAGTAAAATCTCATACACATGTTGTATTACAAAAATTTTAACAACAATAAATTATCACATAATTTAAATTAAAAAGATTAGAGAATTATATCATCCATTGGTTGGTTGTAAATTGATCGAGTCCTACTTTTGAATATCGTATGTTGTGAGACCGCCAAAGTTAGGCTAGATCTCCAACACTCACAATGAGAGTTTACTGGTTAATAGGACGACAAACCTAGGATTGAACTCTCGAATTTTGTAGATATTATTTATTCGACGTCTTGCGAATTGTCCATCAATATACCCTCTTCATGATTGTCAATCCTTCACTATATGGTTCATAATCGGTAATGGGTGAAATTACCAATTCGCCTCTCGATTATATCTTATTCTTTAAGTACTATTGAATTCACTAGTAAACGGTTAGTTCATAAACGAATTATGAATTAGAGCACTTAAACTGTTTAGTTTCAAAAACTAACACTTAAGGGATTCATTATAACTTTACAGTTGAGAATTCTATATCTGTAATTCACATTCCCAACGTCAATAAATTACGGACTTTCAAAATGCAAGTATTAGGCTCAATTGCATTTTGGCCACAACGAACAAATCAAAAGAGCTCGTTAATCCAAAAGAGGAGTCTGTGACTTACTCATGATTTAGACTAATAACTTTATTTTATCATCTAGTGTTCAATAAAGACTCAAGAATAAATTCGGTCCAAGTTCTCTATAATCTTAATAATATAAAATAACCTTTAATTTGGTGTCACCCACATTAACAATCCAAATAAGACCGTCAAGTTCATAATGTCGTGGACTGAATTAGTGAATACTGATCAAGAAGATCCTTACTTCTTGATCTTTCACGAACTTATTTAAATATGTCCACCTATAATTTTAATCCTTTTAAACGTAAAACTCTTTATATACTAAAATTATGGTTAAGCCAATATTTTTAGATTTTGAATAAACATAATTCACAATAAAATAAATAGACAAAATTCACAAATAACGGCTTCTTTTATTTATTTTCAAAAAATATTTATTACATCTGATCTAAAGGATATATCCCAAACACAAGTATGATAAAATATTTCATATAATTAATTTGAGAAGGAAAAAAAAAAAAGAAGAGTTTTTTAGGCATTTAACCAAATTTTTGAGTAATTTTTTAGGATTTAGCCATAGTTTCACGAAATTAGGGATTTAACCATAAAATGTAATATTTTTTGTTACATGAAACATATATACGTGTAAAAGTGTAACATTTTATATTACATGTTACAAAAAATATTACATTTTTTACACATATATATGTTACATGTTACAAAAAATGTTACATGCTATGGCTAAATCCCTAATTTCGTGAAACTATGGTTAAATCCTTCAAAATTTACCTTTAAAATGGCTTAACTGGCCCAAAAAAAAAAAGCAGCAGCAGATTGCAATTTGAAACAAGATTGAAATGAATATTGCATGCTATATATATTTCTTTAGTCTAGTTGAATAATTTGTTTAAAATATTGACTCTCATCAAACTTGTGATATATGGGAAACCAAAAACAAGTCACTTCTTTTTAAAGAAGCAGCTAAAACTATATAAACTACAAATCTAATTGTTTAAGCTATTTGGCTTTAGATTTAATCTAGTTTAACCGAATAATCCACCCGATTCGAACCTGACTCGAAATGCTCTTGGAGCCAAGGATGTGGGTGTGGTAAGGTTAGAGAGAATGATCTTTTATTTTTCAATTTTTTTTTTCATTCCGGAAAAGGGTTGGTTTGATTTTAAATGTCAAACTTTGTCATACAAATTTAGTTAAATGGAAGCAAAGTCTCATGCTTTTCGTGCCTCAAAACTTGTTAACACTTTAAACCCTACATAACAATATTGATCTTCTCTCAAGTCTCTACACAAGGCAATTTGAAATATAAGTTTGAATATTTATTCTAACTTTGTCTCTCTTACAACAATATAGAGCTCTTATATTTTCTATTTTTCATTCTTCTCTTGTTTTTAAATTGATTTTAAGAAATGTGAAATTTGGCAAGCAGATTAAAATAAAAATGGAGCCTCCTTGTTGTGACAAGCCAAGCATGAAAAGGGGTTTGTGGTCGGAGGAGGAAGATGCAAAAATGCTTGAATATGTGTCAAAGCATGGAAAAGGCAAATGGACTTCTGTCCCCAAAAAAGCAGGTTTTTTATTTTTTATTTACTTACAAATGTTTTTTCCAATACAAAGCTACTTTTTATTATAATGATGAAGTAAATGTCAATGAAATGTTACTTTTGAAGCTACATTGGGGTGGGTTTTGCAGGGCTGAGAAGATGTGGGAAAAGTTGTAGACTGAGATGGACTAATTACCTGAGGCCTGATCTTAAGCATGAGAGCTTTACATCTAAAGAAGAAGAGCTAATTATCAAGCTTCATGCAGCCATTGGTAGCAGGTGACTTTTTTCCCGCATTATTGAGAAACTTTCTAGTTTAGTTGATTTAATTATCGTAATTATAAAACTTAATTTAGTATTTATTTAATTATATTTGTGCCTCATTTTTTATACTTTTCGATTTCATTATTTTTATTTTTTTATTAGGCTAATTCTTCATGTATAAATACAAAACAATACTATTCACCTCAATTGAGTCGGATAACACTTTTTAATAAAGAATAAGCCCTGTTTTATGAAATATTTACGTAAATGGAAAGTGCATAAGATTATCCTTTTTTTTAGTTGCATAGAACACCCTTTTATAGTTTCTAAAAGATACCTTAATTTGCTAAAATTCCATGCGAGTATTTCCTCAAGACTGCTGTATAGAAGTGTATTGACTTTGTTTCATTCCAATCACTTTGTATGCTTTTACAAAAACAAGTTTAATTTTTGCAAAACTATAAAAGAAGGGCTATAGAATCGATCCTAATCTGTCCTTGAATTAAAATGACAATCCCAAATTCCCAATTACACACTCTACTCTTATCTACATATAGCATAGAACATAACATAATACAGACTCTGTTAGGCCAAAAAGCCTAAACAAAAGTGATTTTCAACGGTTTTAACAGCAACATTTCATCAACGATTAGCGCAAGAACAATGACTATTTTTGTGTCTTTCATTTCTATTATCTCGAAGGTGGTCTATGATAGCCCAACAACTCCCCGGGAGGACCGACAACGACGTCAAGAACCACTGGAACACCAACCTCAAAAAGAAGCTCGCGAACATGGGCATCGACCCCGTCACCCACAAGCCCTTCTCGCAGATCTTCGCAGACTATGGAAGCATCGGAGGCTTCTCGAAACCCGGGATGAGAATAGGCTCCCTCAACAAGGACTACTTGAAGAATGCAATTGTCATGAAAACACCAAACACCTTAGCAATGCCAATGCCAATTCCAAGCCCAACAAAGGCAGAGCCAATTCAAGACAACTTTCTAATTAGCCACAACATGTCCAAAAACCAACCATCGCTTGACCTTCTTGCTCAGCTCCAAGGCATAAACTTGGTCAAAGAGGCTTCTTCGACTCCAAGCTTTCGCGTCGAGAAAGGGACGTTTTCTTCTTCGCTCTCCCCGTCCTCGTCTTCCTCAACTTGTTCCTCAGCCGCCCAAGATTTATCACCCAATATTGTTCCCTTCAATTGGAATGAGTTTCTTCTAGAAGATGAGTTTCTTCCAAGTGAAGCTCAAGATTGCCAAGAAAAAGAATCCCAAGTAATTGAGAGAGAAGAGACTAATTATGAGACTAATCATATAGTGTCAAGCAATATTGAAGTCAATGAGACATCATTTGTGGAAGCTTTGATAGCAAAGGAGAGTGAGATGTTGATGGAGTTTCCTGATCTTCTAGGAGGGGAATTTTATTAGTAATTTAGCTATTTCCTTATTTTAGTGTCACTATTTGTGGTCTTTTAAGATGAGTTAATATTAATTAGTGTATTGAGAATAAAGGTTTGTGTGGGATATGTTGTTGTCCCTTCATGGCCTTGTGGGATTTCAAGTAGTAAGTTATGGTTTTGTTATGATTATAATTATATGCCGATGCTCTTATTATATGAAGCTTGTGACTTGTGACTATTCAAATTGCTTTAATTTTTTCTTGGATTAGAGTGTTAAAGGCATATATAAACTTGGAGGACAAAAAACGACTACATATATACGGGTAGTATGTTTTCGTATTTGTCTACCACACAATGTCAATTTTATCAACCAAATTTTTATTATCATTATGAGTTGTCATATTTTAATTAGATAACAATTTTTTTTTTAATAAAAATAAGTTTTTAACGTTTACTAATTATAATACGACAACTCAACCTCGCGTAAATGGTATAATAAAGTGGGGAAATAATTCGTATGGATGTAGCACTGTTTTTGTGTATTTATAAGTATATGTATTTGAACAAAAAGTGTAAAGGGAATAAGAAAAGCAAAGTGACATTATTTGAATGGACAAACGACATGTCGTTTTTTGCGCAAAAAGTAAAAACTATTTTTGTAACGGGCTGTCAGAAGATACGATTGACCCTACAAACCAACACGAGACACACTTCCATTTCAGAATTGCTCCAGGTCAAGTACGCTTAACTCTAAAGCTCTTATGCGTTGGGATTCCGAAAAGAATATGCATCTTGTTATTATAAGTAGTACCCATCAAATATTTTAAGCTCTCCTTAATTGTACAATCTCCATTAAGAGAACTTGTAAGGATAATCTAAAGATTAGCCTGGACTACTAAGTACCTTGGACCCAGTCACTACACTATATACACCTCCATATAGAAAGAAAAATAAACACTAGGATTTAAACATGGGACCTCAACCTCACTATTGGAAGACTTGTACGCCTCATACTGAAAATTCAATAACTTTTACCGTTATTGAAATTTGTGATAATGGTTACCGTAAATACCATCACTATTTTTTCCGGTAACGATAATAGTTATACCTTTTTTTTATTTTTTTATTTTAAGTATCTCTCAAATTATTGCAGTAAACATATTTACTGCCACCAAATTAAATAGTTAGAGACTATTATTATTGCGACAAAACGATAACGATAAAACTGTTATTGTTTGGGTGCGCTAACAGTAAACCGTTACCGTGAGTTTTAATAACGGTAATGGTATTTATTGTTATCGTTTATAACAGCATGATTTGTACCACCCGAGCTATCTCTCGGGGCAATATATCCAAAATTTGTAACACAACACATGTGGCATGATTTGTCGACATAAGATTAATTATACGTAAACTCATAATTCATACGACAATGAAGATAAATTCTTATTGTATTATTGTTCTTAAAGACGAGTGATATCAAATAATTAATATACGCAAAATAAGAATTAATTAGCCACGTTCATGTAATCGTGTACACTATATCTAATTATCTATTGAAACATTAACGTCATAGGATCAATCAGAGGCTGACGCAACTCATCTTTGTCTTCTTCATCACCAGGTTGTAGTTCAAGAAAGAAGTTTTCCACAAAGCTTGCAATTCTTTCACCATATGTCATTAACTTCAATCCAAGATCTCTCACTTCCCAAATAGTCCTGAGGGAAATTGATCGAATAATTATAGTCAAAACAAGCATGCAAATACGTAGATGAAAACAAAACAAAACAAAACAAAATAAAATAAAATAAAATATAAACACAACAAAGAGAAGAAAAAAATTAGTACAAGAGATGATAAGAGTTTAGACGATAGTAATTCGACATTCACTAATTAAGGGACAATTAGGTATTGAGTTGTCTTTAATATACACTTCTTTTTTTTGAGTTTCTCAAAATTTCTAGACTTTTGTTTTGAGTGATGTTAGATTTATACTTTTTTTTTTTACTAATTTTTTAATACCACTTTAGGTAACAATTGATATATCATATTATAATCGAAAGATTGTGTTACATTTAATTTAAAAGAGATTATATATCTTCAACCAATTAAAATATAACACAACATGATAACATGATCTTAAAAGTTGAAAAAAAAAAACATGGTAATAATTTCTCGCTACTCTTTTCTTTTGAAACATATATAATTTGCCGATTATAAAAAGGTTTTTAAGAGTGATTTAAATCTAGATCACGCTTTTGATCAATTTAGGTTTTATCTTTGACGACTGATTTCTAAAATCTTTCTAAATAATTTTTACGACAACAGATTCTTCTAAGAATCGAATGTAACAAAAACTAAAAAACTACAAATTAAGCACCAAACTAGCTAGTTCTAAAGTTAGGGTTTTTCTCTAAACCAATTCTAATAAAACAAAAATAAAAAATAAAAAATCAAACCCTGGATAAAATTTTTACCAGATTCTTGCTAGGCGATTTCCCTCGATTCTTAAAACTTTAAGCTCATCATTCTCATCGACGAAATCGATCTCTGCGCAAGCAATCGCATCGTCGCCGGTTATGTCAAAGGTTTTGGTAGGTTTTGTTTGGCCTTGACGATCATGAGAAGATATTGGTACGAATTTACAATGATAGGCAACGTCATGCGATTCGGGGTACGTTATTATAGATGAAAAACAAGTGTCCAAAGCCCTTATGTCCATGTGACCGCCGGGCTGAATTGTAATGTTTTCGATTGCGACGGTGCGATTCGAAATTTTCAGTTTCATCTCTGCCGTCACGTTGATCCGGTGATTGGAACACAAGTTTCGAACTCGGCTCACTATTAGAAACATGTTGTTTTGCAATCAAGGGCCTGGAGAAAAAAACACTACAAAAACACCCGGCTCACTATAAGAAAAGAAGATTCAATGAAGAAAGAAGGAAAACTGGTCACAAATTTACTAGAAAGAAAAAAAGAAAAAAGAAAAAAGAAGAAGATTAACAAACCTTAGTGTGAGAGAGAGAAAGAGAGAGAGAGACTTGTTTCGCAGTTGTCTTTTTACTATTCTTTTTGAGCGGAGATTTGTTAATACAGACACAGAGAAGCTCTAATCGACATATATATATATATATATATATATATCTCTCTTTTATGTTAAAGTTAAAACTGAATTCGCACCAAGTCCTCTCAAATTTAAACCTGGACAAAGAAGACGGTGACAACAATCCTAATACTGATATAATTCGGTTGAGAAAATTGAGACAAAACTTTAATATATATCTCTTTTATATTAAAGATAAAAGAGAATTTGCAACGAGTCCTCTCAAATTTAAACCTGGACAAATTCAAAAGACGCTTATGCGAATTACCCAAAAGACAGTGTCAACAATCCTAATACTGATATAATTCGGTTAAGAAAATTGAGACAAAAAAAATATTAGGGTCGATTAGGTAAATAGTCATTTTGAATTGTGTGTTTTTTAAAAAATCTACAGTTTTAAAAAATTTAAAAACTAGTCATAATACATATAAGAAATTTTTGATAATAACAAAATTATATATAAAATTATTGTAAAAAATTTTATCAGAAATTTTTAAAATGGCTAATTTTTAAATTTTTTGAAACTGTAACTATTTTTTAAAATCATTTTATAAACAATGGCTATTTCTTAAAATTCTCAAAATAATTATTATTATTAAAAGAAAAATTATGCTTTGCTTATTTGTCAAAATTTTATTATGAGGACAGCAATTTGCACAGCTCAAAAAGACTGCACATTTACATCTTAGTTTTAGACCATATTACTATTATTATTATTATTAAATGAATAAAATAAACAATATATCATTCAGAATAGTTGATATATTACCCATTAACCAAAGTAATTGTCTACTAATAAAAAAACCTATTTATTTAAAAAATAAAAGTTTTAAACATTTTATTGAACAAGTTAAATTAGACCACTTAGAGTCTTAGCTATAAACCATTATTAAGATTTGTCCAAAGTCCAACAATGATCTCATACAAAACAGAGCCCGCCGCTAGGCACTTTTTTTTTTTTTTTGGCTAAACATACTAACATAGCCAGTCACTTGAACTTAAACGACAGCGCATTCTGAAACGACAACGAAATGTTGGTTCTAGAAAACGACATTAGCTTTCACTTTATAAATGCGTCGATGATATAATAGGCTTTTACCCAACGGACAAATTTACGGTTAGAGTGGATAATCGTTTACTGTTAATCATTGAGAAAACTTTAATCTGCAACAAGATGTCGTTTTATTATTTTTATTCTGCTGGAAGATGTCGTTTTCTTATTTAGGGATAGGTTCCCTGCAGAAGAAAGCGACACGTCGTTTAATTTGTCAAACGATAACAACCTAATTTATGTCTCTAGTCTTTACCATGTGAAAGCTATATTCACGTGTAAATAATTTTTGCGTAACTGCTCTAGTAAAGATTAATATTTTTTTTAATTATAAATTTAGAACGTAAAATTAAAAAGAGAAATTATAGTGAATAACCAATTTTTAAAACTTAATGTAAGTTATTACCCAATCTTTTGAAAAATGTAACAAACTATCCAAAAGATGCAATTACTTACACAGTGGTAAGTAGCGGTAATTCACTTTGTTACTAAAAGTATGTGCAAGTAATTCACAAATTGACTAGAAACTCAATTACTTCAAAAGTTTGGATATTTATTTTTATTGTTATATAAATTCTGGGTATTTGCTTACTTCATCCAATTAAAAGTAAATACAACAAAAAATAAAATAATATTTGATAGAAGAAAAAAATTTCCTTAGAGTTTAGAAATAAAGGAAAAAAAAGAGAGATGATTTTAAAACAAATTAATGGCCAAAAAGGAAAGGGAAGAAAGAGATGGAGAAAAAAGAAAAAGAAAGGGAGAAAAGAAATAAATAAAACATTGTGGGGGAGATGGCTAGCGCGGCCCTACGCATGCAGAGTTGTCTTTGCATTTTGTCTGGGGAGATTTTGAGGAATACCTCATTCTTAACATAATAATAATCTATACCCTATGTATGTTGCACTTTTAATTTATACCCCAAAATTTACACTATAAAAATAGAATGAAAATGAAGAGAGTACACCACATGGGGTATAGATTATTAAGTGGCATCAATAATGGCTTTATTTTGAAATTCTCCCTTTTTTTGTCTTTCTGCACTTTCACCTCTATTTTATTTCTATTATTTAATTTCTTTTTATAACAATGTACTATGAATTTATTTTTTAAATTCAATTTAACCCCTTATCACTTTTCTTGTTCGCGTTTCGTGTAGAAAATGCAACAAATAAAAAAAAGCGCACACACACACACGCGAAGAATCAAAGCGTTTCGTCCTTGCGTGGCTAAAACACCCAACCCCTTATATTCTTTAAATTACTGTTTAGATATGAGGGAAGCTACCAAAGACGGGTATAATAGTTTTAATTTAATCAATTTAATATTGCCATTTTCAATTAATCACTATATGGTTTAGTGATTTGGCAACATGAATAATCAGCAGTCACTTTATATGATCGCAAAGAGTGTGGTCGCTGATAAGCATCTTTGACAAATATTCCTTTTTAAGACATTAATAATCTATATCTTATTTTCGTATGGTACTTGTAATAAAGGCGTATATTACTTCGGTTATAAAATATTAAGTGACACTTAATGTAAATGACAATATCAATATCAAATTTGGTACACAAAAAATAAAAATGCTATATGGTTTAGTGATTTGGTAACACGTGTCATATCTTTGGTTAATCAATTTTCTAACTCGTAGACGAGTTGTCATACTTTTAAAGTTAAATCTTTGGAAATTTATTGAGTTTAGGCTAAATCTCATAAATATCCTTATTATTTTTGAAATTCCCAAGTAATCTCATAAAATGATTGAATTACCCTTGCATGTATACTTGATAATTAAATTAAATTCCCTATATTTTATAAAATTTCAATTTATGCCCTAATTATAATTTATTTCAACCAAATAACAAATAGTAATTAAAAAAAAATCCTAATTCTCTCTCTCTCACTCTCTCTTCGTCTCTCTTTCTCCATTGGATGATTGTTAGAGGAGCACGGGGCCGCGGGAGGGGCCGGGGTCATAAGAGAAGCGCAGGGTGGTGGGGGAAGGGTGTGGAGTCGCTGGAGGGGTGCGAGATTTTTTAGGTTTAAACCTACTTTAAAGTTTTAATTAGTTAAATATAAAATTTTGAGTCAATTAGGTAAATAGCCATTTTAAACTGTGTGTTTTTAAAAATAGCCACAACTTCAAAAAATTTAAACACTAGCCATAAAACTGTAAGAAATTTCTGACAATAACAAAAATAAACATAAAAATACTGTCAAAAATTTCTGACACTAGGTAAAAATTTTGTAAATTTTTTTTACATGGCTAATTTTTAAATTTTTTGAAATTGTGACTATTTTTTAAAATCATTTTGTAAGCAGTGGCTATTTATGGGAAGATTTGGGTTTTAGCCATTTTTAAGCTCATGTTTCAAAAATTTAGCCATAGTTTCACGAATTTAAGGAATTAGCCATTTTCGTTGTGTAATAATTTTCGTTACACGTGTAACAATTTTTGTTACTCGTGTAACAAAAATTGTTACTGGGCGTAACAAAATTTGTTACACGGGTAACAAAATTTATTACACGTGTAACAAAAATTGTTACATAACGAAAATGGCTAATTCCTTAAATTCGTGAAACTATGGCTAATTCTTAAAAAAATTACCAAAAATTTGGCTAAATCCTTAAAAATCTCTTTTTTTAAAATTCCCTAAAATTTTTCCTAGTTTACGTGTTTGATATTTATCAATTATAGTACAATAATAACTCAATAATCATATAAAGGGGTAATAAATTTAGCATCGGTTCAACAACGCTACTTGTATATATTTTATATTTATAAGTACATGCATAATCTGATTGAAATGTCCGGTCACCTCATAGAGGGAAAAAAAAAAAGAAGAAGAAAAAAACAAACAAACAAAAGAGAAAACGCAAAGGTGATAAGTGACATTATCTGAATAAACAAATGACATGTCGTTTTTTGCGTCATAAGAAATACATATTTTTTGGGGTATAACAATTACAAACTGTAGCAGAAAAACATTTAAACATTCAATAATGATGCTTGCTAAATCTGGTGATCAAAAAAGAAAATTAGAGAATGTGAGGGAGAGACATAAAAAAAAAAAAAAAGAGCAACATAAAAGTATTTTGGAACTATAGTTTAATTATCAACAATGAAGATAAATTGTAATTGGTACTGGAAGAT
The DNA here is from genome assembly GCA_018132145.1 of Boehmeria nivea var. tenacissima. Classification (NCBI taxonomy): domain Eukaryota; kingdom Viridiplantae; phylum Streptophyta; class Magnoliopsida; order Rosales; family Urticaceae; genus Boehmeria; species Boehmeria nivea. Next base: position 11,598,459 of record CM030882.1, read on the forward strand.
GAGTAGAACTGTTAATTATTACAGAGAAATAAAAATTAGCTAAGTATGTCTAATGTCCAACAATTGAGCTTCAAGTAGAGGACGACGTAATTCATCACGAGTACGGTGCTTATGCAATAATTTCTTCATAAACCTTTTGATTCTATAACCACATCTCTTCAACTCCAATCCAAGACCTCTCACTGCCCAAACAGCCCTGTGGGAAATTGATCATATATTAGAGTCAAAACAACCATGCAAACACGTAGATGGAAAGGAAAAAAAAAAAAAAAACCCCCATATACACAAAACATCAGAAAAAAAATTAGTACAAGAGATGATAGGGATGTTAAGGGCTATGCAATAAAATTTTATAAGAATTTGATGCTTCTCGAAACTTTTTTTTGTTTTTTTTAGGCGGCGTGCTATTATAGAAATATCATTTTTTTTTCAATTGATAGTTTTAATTATATTACTTTACGTGATTGATGATAGTTGCATAGTGTGATTGACAAACCTTTAAAATATAATTTTAAAAAGATTATATTTCTAATAAATTATAATACGACACTTCTAAATTTGCTGATTATAGATAGGTTTTGAGGCGTAAAGGTTTTCAAATTCGGGTTTTATTTCAAAAAGATGAAATTTCTAAACTCTTCTGAATAATTTTTAGAAAAAAGAAAAAAGAAAATAAATATAATTAAAAAAGAGTCAGTTAAGTAAATAACAATTTTAGATGGTATGTTTTGAAAAATAATCACAGTTTCAAAAAATTAAAAAAATAGTCATAATTTTTTGTTTTTTTTTACAAAAGTAAGAAATTATCATAACAAAATTACACATAAAATTTACTGTAAGAAATTTCTTATTAATATAGTAAATTTATTAAATGACTGTTTTCTTAAAATTTTAAAATATTGACTGTTTTTTTTAAATCACCATTCAAAAAACTGCTATTTCTTTAAAATTCCCGAAAAAACTACTATACACCAACCGAGTTCTAGGTTAGAATTGTTAAAAGAATATATATAAATATATATATATATATATATATATATATATTTGCAGAATCTAATAATAAACAAAAAGATCATAGCCAAGAATTTTTACCAGATTCTTGCTAGAGGATTTCCCTTGATTCTTATATCTTTAATATCCTCATTGTCATCGATGAACTTGAACTGCTCATAAACAAGCACGTCGCTGTCTCTTATGGTAATGTTTTTGGTTGGTTGTGATTGGCCTTGGTGACCATGAGAAGATATTGGTATGAATTCACAATGGTATACCGTGACGTACAAGTCACTGAATGTCGATGAAAAACTTCTTGCAAAAGCGTATATGTCTACGTGGTCGCCGGGCTCAATTGTTACTTTTTCACATCGGACGGTGCTATTTGCCATTTTTAGTTTCTCTACTATTGTCATGCTGATTAGGTGATCGGAGCACCAATTGTCAACACGGCTTATTATTAGAAACATCTTAATTTGCAATTAATTGAGGGACCTAAAGACAAATACGCAACAAAAAACCACACAAGATATGAGATTGTCAATTATGTAATTATAAGAAAAGAAAATTGGTATCAAATTCACTAGATAGGGGGAGGGAGGGAGAGAGAGAGACGTTAGTTTCTCAGTTTTATTTTTATTATTTCTTTTGAGCGGAGAATTATAATTATATAGAAAAGTTCTAATGAGATACACTTGTATATACAGAGGCTTGGAATGGGATTTCTGTTTCCTACTCGGACTCTAAGTAAGAAATAATGACAACAATCCTACTAATAATATAATTCGGTTGAGAAAATTAAGACAAAAAACAATTATTATTATTATTATTATTAGTTCAAAGTCCGACAATGATCTCATAGCAAACAGAGCTATCACTTGATCTTAAACGACAACGACATGTTAGGGCTAAGAAAACTTTTAAACTTCTACTAGATGTCGTTTCATTGATTTGCTTGAAGATGTCGTTTTTTTATTTAAACGATAGGAACTGCAGACTAAAAACGACATGTCGGTTAATTAGTTAAACGACAACAACTTTGATAATGGCTGTTTCATCCTTATTTTTATCATATTAACGAGCGAACTTGTCGAATACCTAGGACAGATGGAGGAATTTTACTTGGGCGATTTGACTACATGTCGTTTTTAACTGAAACGACAACAAACTAAACTAAAACTTTGAATCCGAAATTTCGTTTTCTGATCAAACGACAAGAGCTTCTCTGATAAATGACACGTTGTTTGTGATTAAAGGCCTGCAACTTTCTCTTTCCTTAACCAAAAAAAAAAAAAAAAAGACCGACATGCAGTATAGTACGTCGTTAAGACAATCAAACGACAATAACATCAATGATACACGATATGTCGTTTCTGTTTTGACGTCATTAATCCTTAAATCTTCTTTTTGAGATCAATCCTTAATTTTTTTTTTTGAAGTACAACAATCCTTAAATTAGTCACAACGATCTGCAAATTTATTTTTTCACTTAAATTCTAAAGATCCCAAATTTTGTTGTTGCATTATTCTCTGGCAAAATTGTTTTTGCAGGCATATTTTAGTGGCAATTTTTACCGTTTATACAATTATATATACAGTTCTATTTATAGAAGATAAAATAAATGTCTATTTAGTATTTACTTTTACTTAATCATCTCTAAAAATAATAAAGAACATACATAAATAGTTAAGGTTTTAGATCGTATTTAAGAAAGTCTACACTATTGGTGGAATAATTTGTTCATATACGAACTATAATTATTTTATCTTATTTTACTTTTGAGGTAAATATTATTATTAATAATATTTATTATGGTACATTAGTCTACAGATAATATAAAAATAAATATTTAAAGAATTTTACTTTTCTTCTGCAAATGAAAACCACAGAGAAATAATCTGGAGGAGTAAAGGACCCAAAAAAAAAAACAAAACAAAACAAAAAACCACAGAGGAAAGAGCACCGAGCTTCCAAAAATGGTGGCGATATCGCTGTACAGAGGAAATCTCCACCGAGTCTCCGACGCTCCTCGCCGGTGGCTCATGCCGGAGCCTCAAATCTCCCTCAAAGAGTTCAAAGCTCTCCTAGCTCGCCGCTCCCGAGCCCTCGCTCGCCTCAACTCCTCTAACCCTAACCCTAACCCTAACCCTAGTCCGGCCTTCGAGAAGCCAGAAGGAGCTCCGAAGGAGGAGGATCGCGACGCGACCTCGCCGGAATCGGAGAAGGTCGAGGTCGCCGCCAATTGCGGCGGAGGACCGGCCGGAGAGAGAGCCGACGAGGAAGATTCGAAACCCGACGTTTCTGCGGAGAAACCGATCGAAGAGGCCGTTTCGTTGCCTGATCCGAAACCTGAGGCGAAAGAGGAGGGTTCTGATCCGGTTGGTAATGGCGCGAAACCTGAAGCTGTGGTGGTTCAGAAAGTTGAGGAATTGGCTAACCCTAATTCCGAGGTAAGCGAGTGTTGAATTATCGTGTCTTTTGTGCTTTGAGCATTGTGAATTGAGGATTTGTAGATATAGATTTGAGTTCTGTTTAGGTTGGTAATGGTGATAAAGTCATGAACTTGTTTATCCATTTTTAGTTTGATAATGTGTTGCATAATTGATCTTTTGGCTTGGTTTTTGGTAGAGTGGTAAGAAAGAAGAGTTGTTGGATGAGAAACAGAAGAGGAAAAAGGAAGTTGAAGAGAAGTTGAAAGTTTTGAATGACAAGAAACATGATCTAGTACAGTTGTTGAAGCAGGTAATTATTGGGTTTGAGCTTTTCGTAACGTTCTTCTGGTAGCTTCGTGGCGTTTAAGGATTACGTGTTACGAATTTGTGATCGGAATTGGGTTTGTGTGGTTTTGCAGGTTTTGAATGCAGAGGAGGAACTGAAGAGGCGGATTAGTATGCAAGGAATGGCTGGTCGTCCAATGGCCCCGCTTCAAGTGGATACCACCAATGATTCCGTGTCCATGACCAGGCATCTTACTCCTAGGATGGGCTCGGAGCCAAATCTCAGCGGCGATGTAGAAGGGGGAGAAGGCGATGCTATTTCGAATCAGAATCATCATTCTCGGCAGATGTTCCGGATGAACAGTACATCACCGTCCTCAGAGTCTCCTATTCGAAGACCGCCATACCTTCAACACAATTCGGTACCCCTACTTTCATGATACTATGAAATTTCAATTGGCTTGTCTAGATGTGCTTTAAATTAGGCTTTAGCATGTTTTGACAAATTATATTAAGAGTTTTATCTACAAATCATGCTTAGATGTGCTTTGGCTAATTTACTTAGTACCTAATGTTTTGGATTTCAAAGAGTTATCCAATACGAAACAAAGATTTGTTGAGTTAGAAGATCAAATTTATTTTTCTTTTGGATGTATTTCATTGTCTTCTTATGCGAAGAATAATTTGATTCAACTATCACTAACAAGGATTAGGAATAAGTTAAGTTACTTTCAGAATGATACGGAGAATAACTATAAACCATCTCTTGGTTAAATTTGAACTTCAATCTGGTCGTTTCCTTGGTATGTGTTGACAATTTAACTGCTGGCAATTTCCATGTGCAGGGTCTTCATCCGACTGCTCGAGCAAGTTTAGGGGCCTCTGGTAGTCCGTCGCGCTTTACTCCCATGGGGCACCAAGGACACCCGGCAAACCTTCCCACAGTTTCTGTGACAGGAACAAATTACATCCCGTCATCTCCCTCTCCTGCTGCATCTGGTGGCACTTCCGCTTTTAGAGATTCTCGGTTGCCAAGCCCATGGAATTAGCGTTATGAGAGCTTCGTCTGTGAACTTAAGCCAACTTTTGAGAATTGCCACGATGAAAGCTTTTGTCTTCGTTTTGCTAGGCTTACTACTGTCTGGCGGGTGGCGGTTTGAAGCTCGATTTGTTCTCAACTGTTGGTGATAAAACATTGGAGGCTCTGAAAATTTCTCTTTTGTTCTTTTCTCTTCAAATTTTGTATATAATATTCTTTTTTTTTTTGGGCTTGAAAATGTGTTCTAGTTCCACGTTGTCGGCTGTGTAGTCAAATGTTTGGCATCCAAAATTCCAAACTACTCTAATCACAAAAGAAGTAAAACAAATACCAGTTGGTATTGTCAAATCTTCGAGATCTCTTATATTCTCCGAACTCCAAAGTCGGTTCATGCACAAGGAATTCACGTGTGGAAACATAACACGTTTTAATGTTTCCAAAATATGTCACTTTTGTAATGGAACGGAATAACTTTCAGGAACATTGTTGTAAAATGTTGCAATAAAGGTGAAATCTTGGAGTTGTCATTTGCCGAACTAATTGAATTCCTCAATAAATGGCTTAACAAAATACCAATCCCTTTTGACTGAAATCTGAAATATCTATCACCGAAATTGACAGTTGACCCATATTTCTTCACCCAAGTGTTTTTAGCCAGATAAACACTCTTAAGAAGATCAAAATTCTAATCTAATACCGGTGGGGGCATATATGTATGAATGAATTAAAAGCTAAGGTCCTTTCAAAGAAAGAAATAAATAAAAGCTAAGGTGTGACCATGTTCTCCACAAGGTTAACAAATTAATTTTGGCCTTGGACTAAAAACAAAAATGTCGATCAAGTCAACGGTCAAAACGTGACATAACACCCCCTTGTTGTCCTCCGCATCTGCCGCATGGTAGATCATATGGCACGCCCAAGATCTAAAAAAACAAAAAATAAAAAGAAGGTTGATCAGATTTTTGTAAAAATTTCATTCGTCCTTAATTTAAAAATGTTCATTTTTTTTTTCTTTAAAGGGTTTCAAAGTGTTCTTTAGTTAATTACAAAATTAAAAATTAATCAATTTTTAATCTCTGTGTGACATTTGAAAAACCATGAAATCAACATGTGATACAATACTATTACTTAAGTTTGATATGATGAATAGAAGAACAATGTATATTCATTCCACCAACTATTATTTCTAACAAATTATTTATAAATAAATTAAAATGGAATAAATAAGTTAAAAAGAAAAGAAAAATAAAATATGAGTAATTCATAGAAATGACAATATTATATTACTTGCCACTAAGCATGCAAATATGAAAGGTTAACCGATCAAAAATTTTCACCACCGAAAATTTTCGATGATAATTCGGTTAATAACCGAATTTTAACCGGCGGTTAAAACCGGGTATTAATCGAATTTTCACCGAAAAATTCGATCCTGCCGTTTTGCCGAAACTTCACCAAAGTTTCCCGGCAGTCGTCCAAGCGGGGGGAGGTCGGGGTCGAGGAGTTGGCGAGGGAGGTCGGGGGAGTTCGGGGAGGCGGCGGGGGACGTCAGGGAGGAGGTCGGGGGAGCTCGGTGAGTTGGCGGGGGAGGTCGGGGAGTTGGCGGGGAGGTCGGGGGAGTTGGCGAGGGAGGTCGGGGAGGTGGCGAGGGAGGTCGGGGAGGTGGCGGGGGAGGTCGCGAAGGTGGCGAGGGAGGTCGGGGGGAGGTCGGGGAGGTGGCGGGGGAGGTCGGGGAGGTGGCGGGAGGTGGCGGGGGGAGGTCGCAGGGGAGGTGGGGGAGGCGGCGGTGATGGTGGGGGAAGCTGGGAACAACGAAGAAGAAGAAGAAAGATTAAAAAAAAAAACTCACTGTGCGGTTAAAATTCGGGTAATGACCGGTTAATTCACCGGTATTACCCGGTGTCAATTTCCGGTGAATAACAGGATATTCACCGATAATTGACACCGGTGAATTTCGGTGAATTAACCGATAATACCGGATTTGCAAATTCCGGCGGTTAATCTTTGTAAATTCCGGACGGTTATTAACCGCCGGATTTGCATGCCTACTTGCCACCCATCAATCCGCCCGAACATGTCATAAATGGGACGGATAAAACTTGTTGTAAATGGGTAGAATTCTTTTTAGTTATGGGATAAATGACGGTTTTAGTTCATCTGTACCCCGTTTGCCCGTTATATGTTCCGTTTAGTTTTATTAATCATTAAAAAATTATTTGTATTTATATATAACTATTTTAAAAAAAATCATACATATTCTCAAACCTTATATATTCTCTAAAATATTTAAGATTGTACTATGCTTATTAAAAGATATTATATTTTTTACTATTCGTTTCTTATACGTTTAATTGTGAATAATGATACGCTTTTATTAAAAAAAATTTAAGATAATAGCTACTGTTTATGATTTAAAAAAATTGTCATAGTTTTAAAAAATTTAAAAATTAGTCGTTTTAAAAATTTCTAATTCTTACATTTTTTTTATGGCTACTTTTTAAATTTTTTATTTTTTAAAACTATAAAGTTCAAAATAGTTATTTCCCTTCATTTTTATTATGTTTGATTTTTTATACTCAATAGTCAATACTCTATCGAGTAGACCCGTTACACCCACCCGTTAAACAAGTTAACAAAAATGAATACGGGTGACAATATTGCTAAATGCTAACCCGCCCCGTTTAATTCCTAGTAATTCAGTAATTCACAAATCACAACTCCCCCACCAAAAAGAAAAAAAAAAAAAAAAAATCCTCACAACTTCAGTGGGCCCCACCGCCCCTCTGCATACAATACAAATCCCTCTTCTCATCCATTTTGACACAACACACTCACACACCTGCTTCACCACCACCACCACCACCACCATGTCCACGGCGCACCGTACCGCCCAGCGGCGCACGTTAGCAGACCCAGACTCCATGAAAGCACCTTCCACGAATCCCAGCCTCAAGAACCACCCAAGACTCACAAACCCTCCAAACCCGAACCCAGATCCCACACCCATAATCAAACCCTCAATCTTCGGCCTCAAAACCCACAGCCTCTCGAAATCACTCAACTCTTCTCAGGCCCACAAATTCCGTGCGCCCCAAAAACCCACCTCCCTCAAGGCCATGTCGGTCTCTGCCATGGTCGAGAAGTCCAGAGAAGAGGAAGAAGAGAAAAGGAGCGACCACAAATTAGCCGTTTCCTTGAAGGGTTTTGAGGAAGAGCTCAAGAGGAAGAAGAAGGAGAGACATTTGGTGTCTCCGGTGCCGAGCTCGGTCTCCGGGGGTGGACGAAGGAGGTCTTTCGGTGGGACCCACATCGAGCTGAGTGATGTTTTCGCGAGCAATGGCGTGAAAGTGGTCTCGGTCGATATGCCTCCGGTTATGCAGATCCACGCCGTTGAGCTTGCCAGGAGGGTCCATGATAGCTTAGAGAAGTTCACATCCAAAACTCTTGCCTCAACTCTCAAAAAGGTGACTTTTTATTATTATTATTATTAGTATCTGATTAGGTGTTTTAGTCTTTGGTTTTGTCTTTGAGCTTTGTTAAAGATTAGTCTCTAGTTGTTTGTTAAGTCTCTGATTAGTTGATTACTTGATTTGTTCGCAGTAGTGTTTCAGTCATAATCTCTAGTATACCTTAAAGCATTGGATAGCTGGTTTTTTATTTTATTTTTTTAATTTTTAGTTTTGTATGACAAGTCTCTGATTTGTTGGTTAAATTCTCAAAAGATTAATCACTAGTTGGCTAAAAAAAATCTCTAAAACTTTGTCTTTAAGCTATGACAAAAGGGTCCCATTATTAGTCTCCAAAACAGGGTTTGATCAAACCTTTAGAAGGTTGTTGGTTCTAATCACTTAACTTTATTTAAGCTATACCTGTAGAGAAATTACTATAATAATAGTGGGGTTTTAAAAATTTACTGAATTAAAAGTTTTTAAGAATCGAAATATTCTTTTAGATAGTTTGGGGACCGAAGAGAAAGTATGCTTTTTTACTATTAGGCTTTGGGTTTGGTTGGGGTTCTTGGTGAGTTTGTACTGTGGATTCTTTGGAAGTTGTGTTGATTGGTGAATGAATTTGTGGGGTTTTCTTTCTCGTTGTTGTCTCTCTGCAGGAGTTTGATGGGATATATGGACCGGCTTGGCACTGTATTGTAGGGACGAGTTTTGGGTCATTTGTGACACATTCTGTAGGTGGGTTTCTATACTTTTCAATGGACCAAAAGTTGTATATCCTCTTGTTCAAAACCACTGTACAAAGAGCAGATTGATATTGATCAAGTGTTAAAATGGAAAAAAAGAAAATTTAATGTTCCAAGATATTATAGTATAGGGAGTTGCAAGGAAAGCTAAAACCATACTTTTGTCTCGTCCTTTTTTAGCTTTGTACATTGGTTATCCTAAGGAAAAGTATGGAGGGATGATCTTTGCTCCCCAACTTTTTCAGAGTGGTTTTAGATCATTGTTGGTGATAGCACTACTATATATATGTGACGGTGAATCAGAATTGTCATGTAACAATATGGATAATATATTTTTTTAATTTGACAATTCGGTTTTACTGTCACATGTGTATTAGTACATCGCTAGTGGTGATGTGGATTTATTTTGAGCGGTTTGATAGGCTAGTGATAGAGAAACCGTTTTGATATATTGTCACGGATAATTGTTTTAGTGTTGTATCACAGATACTATATAGAGAGTAGAAGTACACTGTAACGATCATGTTTTCTCAATGGAATTTACTTGTAATGTGTTCCAATCTCACACTTTGAACATTCTAGCATGGTGATATGCCTTAGCATTTATGTTATCTATATCTCCATTATGATTGAGTATGTGTTGTCTTCCATTAAACTCTAGGTTGCACAGAGTATGTTTTGATGGTCATTCACACACTTGCATTTAAACTAGCAAGCAACAGAGTTTTGAAATCAATGGGGAAAAAAACTATAAAGTTGCTTGAGAGTTAAGCAGTTGAGCTGTGTCATGGCCCATCAGACAATCATGTTGCTTTTGCCCTTTTTTTTTTTTTTTTTCACCATGGCTCTGATGAGAACTTTTTAGTTTTAACTTGTTAGGTTAGTTTGTCTTTACTACCATGCATTGATTCCAAATTTCCAATCAATATTAATGATGAATAACTTGTTCTGTCACTGTTTTAATTTTTGCTTCAGTAGCACAAATAAAGAAAATTTTGGATGACCCAGGGAAAAAAAAGTTGGCTAAAAACATGTGGCAGTGAAACAATATATTGTCACATGGCCTAAAGGCTAAAACTATAATAGTTGAATTTTATAATGTTATGTGATAATTTTGACAGATTGGCATATATGAATAGCATGATAGAGCAATGATTAGGATGAAATTCATGAGGTGATCAATGGCAGAGCTCCAATGTGCATGATGATGTGATGTGATAGGGCATGGACTTGGTTAGGTTAGGGTTGGTTGGTTTGTTTTGTGTGTGTGTTGAGGCCAATGCCATGACTGCAATATGCAAAAACATTTATATCCAGATAGTGATGATTGTAGCAGTGACACACCCATACATGTATGCATTAAAATCAAGGTTTGGCTTTATGTGTTGTCTTGTTTTGGCGCATTGATTTCATGTTGAGGGTAGGTTTTCTCTGCCTTGCTTGTTATATCCACATCTGCTTATTTACTCTAGTTGGTGGAAGTTACTTTTCTTTTTTTTTTTTTTTTTGGGAACAAAAATACACAATTGTCATTTATCAGTGAGAAAGAGAAAAAAAATAAATAAATAAAGAAGGAAAAAACGGTTGAGCTATGACATTGCCTTTGGAGGAGGAAAAAAAAAATAAAAATAAAGAAGTAATAGCTCTGCTCTATCAATTAGTTATTGCCTCTTGGTTGATAAGAGAAGGCTCTTTCTAAACATTGTTTTATGTAGGATGTGAGTTTGAATTGACCATTTTGCACTAGATTTGGACAACTGATTAATTAACACATTGTGGTGATTGGGATAATTAATTTCATTGTGTTACGTATAACTTGCGCAAGGGTGAGTCATTTATTCCCAATTTACGAGGTATTTGTTGTCGTTCACGGCAAAGTACTCAACGGTAGAGACATTATAGCCAAATGTTTAGGTCACATGGTTAATAACTTTTTTTTTTAGAAGCGAGTTTATAAATTGAGAGATTTTGATACTACTCTTTTTTCTTGATATACTAATAATCTCTATCACTTCGCATTATACTGATTCTGACCATTGAAAAAGATGTCAGGGATTGCGTGTTCCATGTTCATTTTATGCAATCACGGTCTAGTTTTTTTGTCGTTTCTTATTTGATTTGTCGTTTTCTCATTGCTGTCATGTTTTTCTCGTACAAGTCATATTGCTGCCATTTTTTGCTTTACCGCAACTGCAAGTGTTACATTTCATTTATTACTTTTTTCCATTTAATTTATACAGTCGTTTTTCGCATCATTTGACCCTTTTTTTTATATTTTATTTTATAAGTTTAACTCGTTTATTTCTTTCATCAATAACTTCTGCATTCAAGATAAAATAGATCTCTGAGGCCATGGAGTTGTTTCATTTCGCCATTAAAAATTAAGAAATATAAAATAAGTGGGCAATAGTAAAAAAAATTATACATTTTCGGGGAGTCACTTAGAAAATACGTTAAACTATTTGATAAAAAGTTCATTTTCAAAAATTCAAGAGGGATATACATGAAAATATATCAAACATCAAGTAAAAAGTTGAATTTTTCAAAACTCAAGCGATGCATACTTGAAAAAAAAACTTTCAAATTTTAAGGTCCCTCCTGTGCATGTGCTATCAACAAGAGAAGAATTATTACTCTCTGCTTTCCAGAAGGAGATGAGACGAATAATCTTTCTGTACCAAGTTCCATGACCAGGTATTTGGATACAAATAACTCATCAAAGCACTTTGATAAATGAAAGATCTATAGTACATCAAGTAGACGAATTTTTTGGCTTGCATTGACATAAAATGTCATGCAAAAAAAGGGTACAGCAAATGTACAAAGTACCTACTTATCTATCAAATGCAAATGCCAAATAGTTCATAGTTACACTAATATAATACTATGCTTCAATATTTCTTTCGGGCAAGTGAAGATAGAACTTAAACCAAACAGATAATTTTCAGCTCCTGCAGCAAAACTGTGTCCTAGTTCCCTGAAAGTAATGGTGCTTTTTTTTTTTTTTTTTTTTTCACCAAAAAGAAAAGGAAACAAATAAGTAGCATATAAGAAGCTAGAATTTTAAGCAACTTAGTAGGTTTTCTGAGAAAACTTATATTTCGATTGCCAATAATTGTTATGCAATGTTTACATTCTCACTTCGAGTCATTATCTTAGTTAACCATTATGAGTTGTTTGATGATAATAACGTTGTACCTTCTGATTCTTTTGCCTTGCTAATATGATTTCGTTGCATCCTGCATAGCGTGTCCCTAATTTGGCGTAGTTCAGTAGCAACGTCGTCGATTTTCCTTCGCTCTCCTGGAACTTTTGAGCTGCACGCAACTCCTATTTTGACGATTGAAATCAAAGACTCGCGCGTCGTTTGATCTTGATCATCACCTCCATAAATGCCGTCTTCACTGTCTCTTTCTTCTCCTTCAAGCAATGTCGGGTCCACGATTTCGCTAATGCCATCAGGCAATGCCGTTGAAGCAAAGTTGCGCAAGTCACGTTCATCTTTGAACATGCTGTCAGTTGGCCTCTTCCCGGTAAACATTTCCAACAAAAGAATTCCAAAGCTGTAAATGTCTCCCAATGTCGACACCTTATTTCCCATGGCGTACTCTATTGTTCAAACATTCAACATATTAAGAAAAAAAAAAAAGTAGAGTTATCTTAAATTCCATATGAATATCAGAAAAGATGATCGGTAATATATGAGCAATTCCGAAATTTACCTGGGGCAACATAGCCAATGGTGCCTCTAATTCCGACGGAGCTTGTTTGGTTGGAAGGAGCGAAATCAATTTTAAGAAGCTTCGCTAATCCAAAGTCTCCAACACGAGCAATCATTTGGCTATCCAATAGAATGTTGCTCGGTTTTATGTCGCAGTGTGCTATTGATTCGGAGCAATGGTTGTGCAAATAGTCCAGAGCACTAGCAACATCAGTGGCAATGCTGACCCTTTGAATGAGATTCAAACGCGGTCTTTGTCCAAGTCCCGGGTTTTCCCTTATCTGGCTACAATGTAGCCACTCGTCAAGATTCCCATTTTCCATAAACTCGTAGACTAAGGCTTTAAAATCATTCCCTTGGAAATCGCTGCTCGAACATATAGTTAGAAGCTTGACTAGATTTCTATGCCTTATACTTCCCAAGGATTCGCATTCAGCGATAAAACTTTTTGATGCGCGTGAAACACGAAGGTTCAAGACTTTCACAGCAACGAGTCTGTCATCTTGATTCAGGATTCCCCTGTAGACAGCCCCAAAGCCGCCACTACCAATTAAATTTTCCTGAGAAAAGCCATTAGTTGCTTTAGAAAGATCTCCATAAGAAACTCTTGGCAATGAAATCTGAACAGATGGCTCTGGATCAATTGGTTTGCTTCTTTTCCTTAAGCGAAAAGCAATCGTTATGAGAAACAATATAACCACCAACGCCACAGTTGCGCAAGCACCGATGAGAATAAGTTTTGTCCTATGAGATAGTTTTTTATTTTTGTGGACGTCGGATTTGCATATACCCAATTTCAGTTCGGGCAAGCCTCCGCAGAGCCTTGTATTTCCGACGATGGAGAATTGGCTCATGTTTTTGAAGACCCCTAGCTGCGGTACTTGGCCTTCAAATTCATTGAACGACAAGTTCAGATAAACCAAGGCTCGCAAATCTGCAAAATACTCCGGGATTGTTCCGGACAAATTGTTACGAGAAAGGTCAATTTCTTGAACTCCTCTCAAAGAATCGAGTTCCTCTGGAATCGACCCCTCCAAGAAGTTTCCCTGTAAATACAAATACTCCAAGCTTATACATCTCCCTAGAGCCTTTGGTATTTCACCAGATATCTTATTTTCGGAAATGTCCAAACTTCCAAGATTCACTAATTTTTCCACCTCAATGGGAATTGAACCAGTCAATCGGTTTCCCGAAAGATTCAAAGCTATGCTTAGGGATGTCAAACTGAACAACTCTAATGGTATAGTACCACTAAGACTGTTTTCCTGTAGAAACAATTGTTGCAAATTCCTGCACTCTACAAGACTTTGTGGTATGTTTCCTTGTAAGTCATTAGTTGCCAATGATAATCCGATTAACAAAGTTAAATTTCCCAGAGTAGACGGGATCGCGCCTGATAGTTTGTTGTTCTCAAACGAAAGCATGCGCATCTTTCTCAATCTGCCTATTGTGTCGGGTATAGGACCGGTCAGTTGGTTACCTTCCATTCCTAACGCCTCCAAGTTACCAATTTTTCCGATCTCAATTGGAATGTTTCCACTGATTCGATTCCGTCCCAATGCTAATATCCGAAGGCTTGTGATGTTGCTTATAGTTTCGGGGATCGCTCCACCAAGATTGTTGTTGGAGACACTCAAACCTTGTAAGTTGGTACGATTGAAAAGATCGTGGAGAAAGTCCAAGTCACCATTACCAGCATGTCCCAGATTGTTGTCCGACAAAGCTAAAATCTGCAAATTTGAGGAACTAGCGAAGCTAGGAATTTTCCTGGTGAAGTTGTTAAATTGAACTTGGAAGAGGACGAGGTTCGAAGCATTGGATATTGTGGCAGGAATCGATCCGGAAAATCTATTTGAATCGAAATAGAAATATTGGAGATTCGGAATCGTGTGGCCTAAGTCAGGAGGAAGACTTCCTTCAAGTTGGTTGTTGCTCACCGCAAAGGTCTCGATCGTAGAGATATTGTAAAGCGAGAGAGGGACGGTACCTGCTCGATTTTGGCAAAACTCAGCTCTCAGACAATATTGGTTTAACAATTCTCCTAATAGAATTCTTAAAACTATAGAATCATGTTAAATTGTACTAAACACATATTTTCAACGTTGAGTTTAGAGATTTATAAATTGAGTAAATACCATAAGTATCCCTGTGTTTCATCAAAATTCCGTGTGTTGTCCCTTATGTTTTTGATAATACAAAATTTATCCCTTAAGTCTTTAATTAAACAAAATATATATCTTATTATGACTCTCAAAATATTTTAGGTCTCGTATATTATTCAAACAAAAAAACAGAAAAATGCAGCTGCAATACGAAAATTTTATACGCGTGATATATTTTTTTGTTAAATTTAAAAAACTGAAGGTAATTGAACGAATTACTACGAAACTCTATTATGCAAATTGATTGAATTACCAGAATTATATGAAGGCAATTATTATAGTTGCTAAAAATTTATTATTTTCAAAAATTACTTTAAAATATTGGCACTCATAATTTGAACAGAGTGTAAAATTTGGCTATATTTCTAATTTTCCTGATCAGAATTTAGCAATAATACCTGTCAAATTGTTTTGCGAGACCACAAAGCGTTGTAAGCTTCTCAACTGGCCAAGGCTGTTTGGAATGTTTCCCCGCAGACTATTTTTTATCAACAAAAGGTACAAAAGCGAAGAGAGATTCCCAACGGAATCCGGAATCTCCCCGACGAGATTGTTACCGCTAAGCTGCAGCAACCGAAGCTCCGGCAACGAGCCTATCTCCTTCGGAATCCGTCCACCGAGACGGTTGTTGACAAGGCGAAGACTCTGGAGGCCGGAGCAGCCGGATATGTTTGCAGGGATTTCGCCGCTGAAGCTGTTGTTGTTGAAGTCCAGTGTTTGAAGCCTGAACAAGCGGCCGATCTCCGGAGGGATCTCGAGGCTGAAGCTATTGTTCCCGAGGTTCAACGTCCCGAGGAAGCTCAAGTTCCCGACGTGCGGGGACAGCCGGCCCTTGAGCCGCGAAGACGGGAGATCCAGCCCGGTGACGCGTAGGCTCCTGCGGCTGCACGTGACGCCGGGCCACGAGCAGAAGTGCGAGGAGTCGTTCCAGGAGTTCAGGAGGCCGAGCGGGTCCTCGTCGATTTTCGCCTTGAATTCGAGCAAGGCGAGCTTGTCGGTTTCGTTTCCGGCGGCAGCGGAGAGTGCTGGAATGAGCCAAAAGATCAGTATGCTTAGACTGAGGCCTAAGAGCTCCATGATATGGGTGTTGTGAAGAAGCAGTGGTTGGCCAGAAATAATTAGGAGGCAAGAAAGAAACTGCATTATTGATAAGAAATTTATGACATCTTTATTGGACCTTTGACTTTTCTTCATTCCCCCTTTATGTATTTATTATACACATATGACGTATATGTATATATACTATACATTATTGTAATGAACAAAGTGGATACCCGTTAAGGATTCAACACTAAAAGAACAAATTTCACTGACCAAATGGTAAAATATATAATCCAACACCGGCCAACTGCCAAAAGACAATATATATATATCAACGAACAACATATTGTCTGGTTTTGTATATATTTTTTTTTCACAACATATATGTGTATCTAGTGGAGGCTTATAATTTATTCTATGAAAAACTAAATGTTGACTCCGTTGGTCATTTTGTCAATTTTATGTAAATTAAATTTGCTACTTTATATTTGTATTTAGTCCTAATAAATTCATAATTTTACTTTGAGCTTTAGATAATGTACGATGCCATAGGAAACAAATAAAGATTTATATTCTTTTATTAGGTGTGTCGGCAGAGACGCCTTTTCCTTCATTTAATTTATTTTCTTCCCCTCATTTATTGAGTCTTTTCCTCAGTTATTGCGTCTTTGGACCACATGTAAAAGAGTGCTAACCATTTAAAACGATAATTTTTTTTAATTAAAATGAAATATCTTTTAACTATTTATTTACAGACCATATTTTACTTTCCTATATTGCATACAACGAATAGTCATATGTATGAAAACAGAATTTTCATATATATATATATATATATATTTTTAATTTTAAATACTTTTTTTATTCTTTCTAAATAATTTAACATTTACAGATGGTCTAAAATAGGGGAACAAAAACGGAAAAATTCCTCTGTATTGAAATCACCAAACCTAGAATTGCCTTCTTCCAACATTTTTTAGTCGAACAATGCTTCCATATATTATTATTATTCTTTTCAAAATGGAAACTCTGAGTGGATATTGGACCATTCACAATGAGAAAAGTGAGTAATTCAAACCCAAGAAAGAAGTTTCATTACACAAAGACAACTTAAAGTAGTCTGATACAGGAAAGACAACAAGCTACAGATAAAACCCATGACACATGAAAAACAGGGTATTGGAAACAAGAGTTGTAATAATAATGCCGTGATTTAAATCCTCATTATTCAAGTGAACATAGAACTTACTAAATACCAAACTTAGTAAATGTCACAGCTTCAACTTAAGCAAGTGAAGACGAAATGACATAGCTCCAACTTTTCATGCACTCCTTAAGTGTAGATATTAAAACCCTGAAATTAGTGTAAACCATTGAGACTTTGCTATGAATACAAACAAATAAGTATCACAAGCGAACACCAGAATTTTAAACAATGGGAACTAAATTACTCAGAAATATATGGTTTCAAATATGAATATTGTATATTTTTTTCAGCTGCAAATGAACTAAAAAGTGACAGGCTTCGGTGGTAGGGCAAATTATCCAACAGCAACACATTTGAACCAACTGAACAGATTTTCCAGAGAAATTTTTTTACTGAAAATTTCAAATTATTATTCTCTACCAATTTCACAAAGCGATCAAAAACACATACGTTGAGTGAACGTAAACAGATACCTTGTGATCAATCATGCCAATCTGTGTGCATCAAGTGTGTCCCTTACACGGCGCAGCTCGGCTGCAACATCACCAATGTTTCTTCGCTCTCCGGGTGATGTGGAAGAGCAAGCAACTCCTATTTCAAATATGGAAACCAGAGACTTGTGCACTGTTTGATCTTTATCATCATATCTATAGACGACGGTGTTTGCAGAACTTTGGTGCTCCTGCTCAAGGAGCATTGGGTCGAGGACTTCGCTAATGTGTTCGGGCAAAGCCGCTGAGGCAAAGTTGTTCAAGTTGAAGTCATCTTTGAACATGCTGTCAGTAGGCCTCTTCCCAGTGAACATTTCCAGCAGAAGGATTCCGAAGCTGTATATGTCCCCTAATGTTGACACTTCACTCCCCATGGCATACTCTGTAGTTCGTTTATCCAAAACAAAAATGTATACAATTTATGTCTGTAACTATACTAAACCAAAAATGAATATAGATCGAGACTATACGAAAGACTAAGCAACTACAAAGGTTACCTGGCGCAACATAGCCGACGGTACCTCTAACTCCAATAGAGCTTGATTCATGGGAAGAAGTTGAGAAAGCACTTTTGAGAAGCTTTGCCAGTCCAAAATCTCCAACATGAGCAACCATGTGACCATCCAATAGAATGTTACTTGGCTTTATGTCGCAATGTGCTATTGATTCAGGGCAATGGTTGTGCAAATAGTCTAGAGCACTAGCCACATCAACGGCAATGCTGACTCTCTGAATAAGATCTAAGCCGCGGGATTGCTCTTGTCCGTTGTTTACCCGAGTCTGGCAAGAATGCAGCCACTCATCGAGATTCCCATTTTCCATGAACTCGTACACCAAAGCCTTAAAATCATTCCCTTGGAAATCAATGCTTGAACACACGGTTAGAATCTTGACAAGATTTCTATGCTTAATAATTCTCAAGGACTCGCATTCAGATACGAAACTTTTTAATGCACGAGAAACATGAAGGTTCAAGACTTTCACGGCAACAAGTGTATCTTCTTGATTTAATTTTCCCTTGTAGACGGATCCAAAGTTGCCGACGCCAATCAACTTTTCTGAAGAAAAACCATCGGTAGCTTTGAAAAGATCTCCATAGGAAGCTCTTTGCAATGAAATCCCAACTGATGGTTCCGAAATGGGTTTGCTTCTTTTCTTTGTGAAAAAAGCAAGAATTCCAAGAAACAAAAACATAATCAATCCCACAACTGCACAAACAAAGATGATGACTAACTTTATCTTAAAAGATAGTTTGTGATTTTCGTGAATATTAGACGTGCATGAGCCTAGATTTAGCTCGGGCAAGCCTCCACAAAGCCTTGTGTTTCCCATGACGGAGAATTTGCTTGCATTTTTAAAGATCCCTTGTTGAGGTACTGGGCCTTCAAAGTCATTGAATGAAAAATTCAGATAATTTACAGCTCGAAAATCTGCAAAATATTCGGGTATTTTCCCAAACAACTTGTTATGAGAAAGATCAATTACTTGAACACCTCTCAAAGACTTGAGTTCTTTTGGAATGGAGCCCTCCAAGAAGTTTCCTCTCAAATTCAAATACTCCAAGCTCATGCAACTTCCTAGAGTCTTTGGGATTTCACCAGATAACTTATTTTCAGAAATATCCAAACTTCCAAGATTTACTAATTTTCCAACCTCAATGGGAATTGAACCAATCAGTTGGTTTCTAGACAAATCTAAAGCTATAGACAGCGATGGCAAACCAAGGAGTTGTGAGGGTATAGGACCACTAAGATTGTTTTCAGCCAGTCCCAACTCTTGCAAATTGATGCAATCTCCAAGACTGGGTGGTATGCTTCCTTGCATGTTATTACTTGTCAATGAAAGTGCACTTAACAATGTTAAGTTTTGCAGAGTAGATGGTATTGTGCCTGACAGTTTGTTCAATCCGATCAAAAGTAAATATATGTTTCTCAATTTGCCTACTGTGGTTGGTAAAGGACCAATCAAGTGATTATCATCCATTGCTAATATCTCCAAGTTAACAAGATTTCCAATCCCAATTGGAATATTACCACTGATTTGATTGCTTCTTAATGTTAACCTTTCAAGGCTTGTCATGTTGCTTATAGTTTCGGGAATCGGTCCTCCAAAATTGTTGTGAGATAAAACCAACCATCGTAATTTAGTACAATTCGAAAGATCACGGAGGAAGTCCAAGTCACCATTGCCAGCATATCCCAGATTGTTGTTGAACAATGTTAACATTTGCAAATTGGAGGATCTAGCAAAGCTAGGAACTTTCCCAGTGAAGTTGTTGTTATTAACTTGGAAGACGACAAGATTCGAGACATTGGATATTGTGGCTGGTATCGATCCATAAAAGTTATTTTCATCCATATAGAAGTTTTGGAGATTTGGAAGCGTGTGGCCCAAGTTAGGAGGAAGAATTCCTTCAAGTTTGTTTCTGCTTAAAGCAAAGTACTTAATTGTAGAGACATTGTAGAGAGAGAGAGGGATGGTACCTGCATGATCACAGGAAAAAAAAAAAAAAACATAATTCCCAAGCAATTTTAAAACTTATGCTAATATTAAATTTATTTTCACTGCAAGAAAATGTTTTCCTGCGACTGAAAAATAAATCACATATACCCATTCATACTAATCAATCACCGAATCATGGCGGCATATTTTCAAGATTCCGCCATAATTCTATCTGTGAGTATCGTGGATAGCCTACACTGAAAAGCGATTGACATGTCTCTTTGGATCAGATATGCCAAGAAGACTTGCGTATTCGCAACGTATATTTGCTAAACTTTCACGGGAGTTGGCGGATATTTTCACGGCTAAGCTAATTTTTTAATTAAATAAAGGATTAATTTTAGGTTAAGATACATAAAATTATAATGTTAATTAAATGGGCTGTTTGGTGCGTGATAATTTTCAATAATAAGATACATAAGAATCTTTTTAAAGTAATCACATATCTAGAAATCTTATATTATAACATTTGGTTGTGAATTATAATTTTAATTAAGATTCCTAAGAATGTTGAATTATATTGATTGGCAAAACATAAGAATGTAATGTTATTTTAATGTGTGGACAAATATACCCAATATTAGTACAATAAGACTTGGTCACCTTTTCCAGCAAAACAAAATGATAATATGAGAAACGCCAACTCAAGCTATGTGTATGGTTTTTTTTTTTTATTATATATTTCTTGTGGGTGTTTGTGTTCCTTGCATATTAAACAAAAGTTGTCATCTGGTGTCTTTTTAATTAACCTCACAGACAGCTCTCTTAATTGAAACCTTCATTTGACTGTGACCAGTTGGGACAATTGAAGCCTAGTGCTCATCTTAATTGGTATTTTTATATACGGCCAAAAAAGCAACAGAAGAAAAAATGAAAAGCAATAAACTTGAAAAGCATGCGAATTGAAACGATTATTTCTGTTGGCAAAATAAACAAATTGAAAGATTGTGTGTCGAAGAGAGTAGCAAGACAAGAGGCGTGAATATATATATATATATATATATATATATATATATTTTCACGTGAAGCTGGGTTTTATAATGAGATTTGGCAGATTTTTAGGTTAAAGATAAAAGATAATTAAGTCTAATTTAAATTTTTTAAAATATTATTATAGTTATCAGATTGAGGGTAATCTGAAACCCATCCCCCACCAAGGTATTCAGTAGGATTACTTTTCCCTTGATGAAGATGCCCGCGTACCAAACACGAATTTTGGGGTTAGTTTCACAATGCCCTATAATTTTTAAAACGTTAGGCCCGTTCCCTTCATTTATGAAATTTTATCAAATTACCCATTCCGTCAAATATTTGATAGAAAATGCCAAAAATTTGCCTTTTTAAGTGCTTTAGGGTGGTGAAAAGTTAAAAACTATTATTTTGTCCTTGAGTTAGTGTAAGTAATTATTTTTTAATTATTTTAACAATATTTATGCGAGAAAATTCAAAAACACAATAAAAAATAGATTAAAAATTAAGAGAAAATTACATATCTATATTCTTTAGACTTGATATTTGAAAAAATATTTGTCAAAATTAGATATTTACAATAATATTCTAATATTTCTCAATTAAATTTTGAATATTTCTTAATTAAATTTTGAAAAGATTTGGCTTTTAGCCATTTTTAGGCTCATATTTCAAGAATTTAGCCATAATTTCACGAAATTAAAGAATTATCAATTTTCATCGTGTAACAAAATTTGATACACACACGTAATAAATTTTAATACACGTGTAATAAAATTTGATACACGTGTAATAATTTTTGATACTCGTGTAACAAATTTTGATACATGTGTAAAATTTTTTGTTACATGATAAAATTGGCTAGTTTCTTAATTTCGTAAAATTATGGCTAATTCTTAAAAAATTAACCAAAAATTTGGTGGAATCCTTAAAAATCTCTTAAATTTTTTTATTACAAATTTACAAAAAATATTCAAAATTTAATTAAGAAATATTAGTATATTACTGTAAAGATCTAATCTTGACACATATTTTGTAAATATCAAGATCTAAAGAATATAGATATCTAATATTTATTTATTTTTATATATTTTGGAATTTTCTCGTATAAATATTGTTAAAATCATTAAAAAGTAATTATCCACACTAACCTAATGATAAAATAATAATTTAATTTCTCACCAACCCTAAAGCACTTAAAAACTCAAATTTTAGGCATTTTCCGTCAAATATTTGACGAAAGGGGCAATTTGACAAAATTTCGTAAATAGAGAGGAAGGGGCAATCTTCTTTCTTTTTGCACCGACAACCACTCCCCGCTCTTGTAGGTTTCAAGTGTTACAAAATCGAATACATTCATCTACGATTGAAATCTCAATCGCAGATAAAGTTGCCGAGGCTGAAGCTGTTGTTCTCGAGGTCTAGCTTTCTGAGAAAACTCAAATTCCCGACGTGTGGAGATAGCTGGCCCGTGAGCCGCCATGAGGAGAGATCCAGCTTGGTTACGCGGTGGTGGTGGCGGCGGCTACATGCGACCCCGGGCCACGAGCAGAAGTGCACGGATTCGTTCCAACTTCTCAGGATGCCGAGTGTGTCGTTGTTGATTTTTGCCTTGAATTCAAGCAAAGAGACTTTGTCTGAAGTTTCGTTTGTAGTGCGAGCGGAGAGGGCTGGATTAATGACCAAAAAGATTTGGAATGAAAAGAAAACGGTCCTGATTCTTAAACATTGACCAGAGCGCTCCATCTGGATTAATCAGGAAGAAACTATAGGATAAGGAATTTTATGAACGTACTGATTGTGATTGTGAAGAAGCAGGCACAAATGACTTGGAAGGAAAGGGGTTTTTTTTTTTTTTTTTAAATTTTATTTTTGTTTTTTGTTTTTTCCCCTGTTTTCTTTTTTGGCAAATATGGGAAAAGTACTTAAAGTGATATCTTGACTTTAGTACAGTAAGTATTATTTTCTCTCCTCCAATTAATTCAAATTTCTTCCAAAAACTCAATTCAAATACAAATGAATAATACTAGATATACTAATTTTTTTTATCAATTTTTTAATACTAACCTATTTATATGGTAATTGAAGTATCATATTTTAATTGATATTTTTCTAATTAAATAATTAACATTTACTAATGATAATATGATATATGAGTTAGTATTAAAAAATTAATAAAAAAAATTAATATATCTACCACTATTCAATACAGATAGTACAAACTAAACCCCTAGATGAATAGTACGAACTACAATATCTAAAAACAAGATTTTGACATTTTTAACTTAAATTAAAGTGATCTTATTATTATTATTATTATTATTTATTTTTATCAAGTCACTTATCAAACCAAAAACCACTTATCTTCGAATTGGAAAAACCACTTACCAAATTCTAATTCTTTCAGTCCATATTGGTATCATCAATACTTTGAATTTATGGCTCTCTTTATATTGGAGGAATTTTAGTCTAATGGACAAAGTGAGTGCGTGTTTTAATCGTTGACCAGGGGCAGAGGGAGGTGGTGACGAGTGGGGGCAATTGCCCACACTCAAATTTTAAAAATTAAATTTTGTACTAATATTTTTTAAAAAATTATAAATATTCTTCTATAAAATATTAAAAATTTAAAATATGTCCCCATTTAAAATTTTGAAAACTAAATTTTATACTATAAATTTTTAAAAGATTATGAGTTTGTCCCTATAAAAATTAAAAATTTTTAAATTTGCCAAAAAATTAAATGAATTTATAGATAAGTCTCCACAAATTAAATTTTTTTCTTTAAATGTGCCCCCACTGAGATAAAGTCCTAGCTCCGCCACTGTCGTTGACGATGTGTTTTGTACGTCAGATTAGATTGGATAAGAGTTATAAGATTAGATTGGATTGAATTGGATTTGATTATATTTAATATCATTACATGTTTGGTGTAGTAGTGGATTAGATTTGATTATTATCACAATTTTAAAATTTTAAAAATTAATGACAAGACATGTGAAAATATTAAATTATTTTAATAAATATGTTTATATATATTTGAATTCAAGTTTAAAGCAAAAATATATTTTTACAATAAGATTCATATTAGTTTGAGTGTGGGATTATTTTTATCTATCTCAAGTGAATGGGATTATATATGGTGGGGCCACAAAATTAATACAATTCTTGGCATACATCAAATAAAGGATTATGATTTTAGTCCTATCCAATCTAATCCTCCCCTTATGCCACCCTCCAAACACACCTGAAAGTACTGAACATTATTGTCTTATTTATGCCTCGTTTGAGATAAATATAATCACAGTAGTTATATTATTTTTAAATAATGTCAAATTATTTGACTGTACTTTACACCGAACAAATTTGATAAAAAAAATATATTAACAAACTCAGAGATATGTTAAAGACAGCTGTTATTAGAAATTATTTGGATAAATTATTCGAATGATTTAACTTATTCAAAATTATTTTAACAATAATGTATTATTAGAATTTTAAATAATATTAAATCATTCAAATAATTTATCCACGGCACATAATTTCAACAGCTGTCACACCCCCAAAATTAGCGTTGTCAGCATCGTTGCAAAATGGAAGTTGAGAGGAAGTTTTATGTTCTTTCTTTTCCAAAATTTGGTGTCAAGTTTAAAGGTATTTGCAGTAAGCCATTGCCCACTAGTAAAGTAGTAAGTAGAGTTGGTGCCTTGGTGGGGCATTAGAATAGCCTTATATTTATTGTTCTTGTGCGCATGGGCGTAGACTTGGAACAAGAAAATTCCACTTTGCCAAATGGCATCACAATAGGCGTTAAAAAGAAATTCTTGTTGATCTTGTTGATATATATTCACAAATCACATACACGCACCCTGATACAAATTTTGACAAATTGATCATAACACACGTAAAAAATTAGACAAAATAGGGTGCTAATTAAAGGGGTAACTTGCCAAACTGCTCTGAAAAGTTCACGGGACACTTAGGCAAATTATTCTGACACAAAATTAAGGTTTGATATTTATTTGGAACAATTTTTCAAAAAGGTAACACTGAAAAATGATGTTAAACATAACCAACACTGAAATAATAATAAATAAATAAATAACAATATTGATAATAAGTGATTGTTTTTACTTGAAAGTTAAGTTGGTGGGGATATGAGAATAGCACTATCTTAAGTATTTATATTTCATAGAATTCCATTTTGCCACCATAATAAGCGTTAATATCCTTCTTTGATTTTTCTTGGATGAAAGATATATTTGTTAATATTTGAATGTATCTAGTTAACTATATAGGAGCTAAAATTGTGCTATTAGTCATTCGAAATTGTATCGTTGAATTCTGAAGATTTTAAATTAAGCTCAATAAAAAGTTTCCTTTCACACAGATTTAAACCATGAGATAATTAATGAAAGCCAACAAGCTACTATTTATGCATTTTTGTGTCACCAACTTAAATGGAATATTTGACCGAGTACCTCGAGCGGGCGTGCGTTGAACCACGGGCCGGTAGACAAACTTGGATGTTGACTTTATGATGAACTTATAAATGGTTGATAATTTAGGTTTGTGACTATACCCAATTTTTGAGACCAGGCTGCCTACATATCCCTTGAGGGAATCAAGCCGTCGTAGTTTCTGTTCAATGCAAAATGGGAGGGTGCCGGGGGTGTTCTCGACACAGAGAGTTTGACGTTTTGTACCTTTTATTGGTAGATGGTTGCATAGAGATTCTGCAGGACTCACGCCTTTCTTCTCTTTTTTCTTTTCTCCTCTTGTCTTGTCGGATTCTCCTCCTCCACACCTTGTTGGAGGTTGTATTTATAGAGGAAATATATTGTTTCTTACCACGTTCTTCCACCATTTTCATAGGTGATGTCAAGAAGTAGGTTTGATTGTTGATTGAGATGTTTTGTGCTTCGTGGGAGAGGAAGTGCTCCGAATTTCTTGTGTTGAATTATTGGCCGTGTCAAGACGGTTTTTTCTTTATTTGACAGTTGATTTGGGCTGGATCAGCGAGTATGTTGATGAGACATGGCCAGCTGGGCCGGGTGAGACGAAGCTAGCAGTGTGCCGGTGAGGCAAGGTTGGCAAGTATCGATGATGCGGGGCTGCTGAGGCAGAACTGGCTTGTATTGGTTCGGAGAGACCACCGGGTATCGATGAGACATGGCTGGTTGGGCGTCAGTGAGATGAGGTTGGCAGTGCGCCAATGAGGTGAGGCCTGAGAGTCTCGGTGATGCAGTGCTGGCGAGGTGCTGGAATGCGGAACCGGTACCTTTTTGCGCATGAGCATTGATATCTTCTTCGTTACTCGTCGGAATTGAGCATATGATACACCACTGAAAAGCTCTTTCAAAATCTTTCCAATGATATGCAATATGCCTAGGTTTTATGACAAATTGGCTAGCTAGCGCCGGCTAGGATGGCCGGCACGGGCAAGGTTGGCTGTTGGTCTCATGCGTGACGATCTTTGAATGCTCATAACATCTTCGTTATTCATAGGAATCACGCATATAATACACCATTAGAAAGCTCTTTCAAATATCTTTTCATTGATATATGCTTAGCCTTTATGAGAGATTGGCTAGCTGGAGCCAGCTAGGAGCGCCAGATAGGGTGGCCAGTGCCGGCTAGATTGTTTGCGAGGTTCAACGTTCTGAGGAAACTCAGGTTCCCGATGTGCGGGGACAGCTGGCCCTTGAGTTGCCATGACGAGAGATTCAACGCAGTGATCCGTTGGTGGTGGCGACGGCTGCATGCGATGCCGGGCCACGAGCCGAAGTACACAGATTCATTCCAAGAACTCAGGAGGCCGAACGGATCGCCGTCGATCTTACCCTTGAATTCGAGCAATGAGAGTTTGTCTGTCTCGTTTCCCGTGTGCGCTAAAATGACCACAGAAATTTGCAGTAAAAAGCAAACGACCGCGGTTGAATCCAGGCTTGAGCGCTCCATCTGGATTAGTTTGGTGCAAATTAAGATAAAGAATATGCGAAGAAGTTGTGATTATGAACAGTAAATGGCTTGAATCAGTGCATGGATGGTTACTTCTTATTCGATTGCCTTATTTTTCTCATCGGTGAAATCTTAGAGATAGGAATTAGTGAAACCATGACCTTCTTATTGTTAGTTAGATTGTAGTTTGGTTTATTATTGGGAAAACCAAAAGTCATTGGGAAACCCAAAGTCCCACATGGTTAATAGATGTAGGACTTGAAGGGTTTATAAGGGATAGTGAGCTAAAGGCTTATAGTTGAGTGTGGTAAGGAGTATGCTCCTTTCCACGCTACCGCGTCGCGATGTGCGATTGGGCGTTTAGGGCGCACGAACGCATCGTCGCAAGGAGCATAGGAGCAAATATTTTTTCGTTTCTATTTTATTCCCAGATTAAATCTGGATCGTTGATTGCGAAGAGTTGCGATCCAACGGTCAGATTTAAGTGACATTTGGATATATATTAAATAACTGTATTTTATAGTTATTTTCGAACCGAAATAAGATCTCAGATTGACAGTTGCAACTGTTAGAACAGTTGTGATTATTGGTGAACAGTCACAATTAAATTAAATAAACCAAAAACGTTTTTCCAGTTTCTGTACGTTTTACTTGTCGTTTCTGATAACCATAAGTGTGCTACTGTGAGATTGTGTGTGAGTGTTGTATCTTGGGAGGTAATTTGTTATTAACCAGTAGCACTAAGTGGCGGCAAATAACACTTTAAGAAAAGTAGTTCCTACGCCTCTACTCACAAAATAATTCTCAAACATTTTGTCGTTTTCTATTAAATTTCATCAACACTTATTTTATTTATTTTTTTTTAACATTCAATCTTGACTTGGCGCTTGTCTTCTTCCCTTTTCTCTTTTTTCTTATTCTTTCTTGGTGGTTTGCGTCTGTCTTTTCCGAGTCCAAATTTTCTCTCTCTCTTTCTTTGTCCTCAAATAATTTTGAGAAATGTCATTCTTTTGTCACAATAATAATTTATGTCTCATGTGTATTGCACTTTTAATTTATGCCTAAAAAATTTATACTAAAAATATAGAGTGAAAATAAAAAGAACATACCACTTGGATCATAAATCATTAAATGACACTAAAAATGACCTTGTTTTGCAATTTTCCCTTCTAATATTTAAGCAAAAACACTTAAATTTTAATCATTTTCATTTCATTATATTTTATGATAACTGTTTTTGCTTAGATCTTAAAATCTTGTTTAAGAGATAGAGAAAGAGATAGAAAAACATGCAGTCTTTTTTTTTTAATTTTATGTGAGAGCTATATATGACTCTTCGGTCTAGACGCAAGTCACAATATGAGCTAATTTTTTATGCAATTACTCAAATCTCAATTGTATATTATACAATTGTATTGATTCGAGTACTAATATTATATGTATTTGGTATGATGATTGTTCCTCATATATACTTTTTTCTCACTAGCAATATGAGGTTTGTTTTTTGTTATACGAAAAAAATCGTCGCATCCGCAAAACAAACACATGAGACAAAAAATAAAAATAGAGAAAGGCACGATATTGAGTGGTTCAACAAAGAATTTACATAGAAAGACCTCAATTAACTAGTAATTTGGTAGAATTTACACACTCAACATTCTCTAATCTCTCACCAACCCTATACTCAATTACATCCTTTTGTCTATCTATCCAAACTCACACAATTCTTCTCTTCTCTCGTGGTACAGTTGCGGCTACTAGCCTTTCTACTCATTCCAATGTAGCTACTCATACTCTTCAACACTCAACATTGTTTTTGCGAGATATCTCCACAGTCTCATTTTCTCAATTGTATACACACTCACACGAGTCTCATTCTTCACATCATATAGCCGCACAAATCTTTTTCTTTTTTTTTTTTCTTGTAAATGTAGAAAGGTGGGCCGATGCCAAAATTAATTTTTGTTTTTCTTTGACAGCCCTAAGAATCAAAGCCAGAAACGTGCAGCAGTAAATATTAGCTAGTTATGCACAAATACTTTCTACATATATATTTACTACAGCTATATATTACATAGATGTGTTAAAGCCCACTCTACGTAATAGGAAAGTTGTATTGTTTGTCTTTATTTATTTTATTTTCTAAATCTCAAACTTTTCTAAACTAAAAAATAGAAATATTCACAAAATAATAAATTTGAGTCAATTTCCTTATATTTTTATACCCATATTGATTTGGGTATCCATTTGGTATCACTAATTAATATTAAAGTTCAATAGTGCAAGGTAGTTTATTTGAGAGATTATTAAGTAAATAGTCATTTTTTAATAATACTTCAAACAAAGGCTAACGTTTCTATTAATTAAGAAAATAGTCATTTTCTTAATTACTTGATGCTATGATTTTATTTTGGAGGAATTGTAAATCAAGATCATTCTTAGTGTAATTTAATAATCTATGCCCCAATTAGTGTGCTATCTTTGTTTCACTCTATTTATGTAGTTCAAATTTTAAGGTATTAAAAATACAACGCACATAAACATAGATTATTATCGTGGAAAAAGTGGGGCATTCTTCAAAATCCTCATTTTACTTTTATACTATTAAGAAGCTAATAACTCCTTAAATATATATGATCACAAAATGGCTTAAATACCTGATTGCCTTATTTTTCTCCTTACAGATAGGAAACACCGTGACTTTTTTGCTAAGTTGTGACATCTTGACTTAGCGCTTTACTTTCCTTCGTCTTCTCTCCTTTCTTTTTTTTCCTATTCTATTTTTTTCTTTTTCTTTATGGGTGGTTTGTATCGGTCTTTCTCCACGTCAATTCAGAGTAGAGTTGGAAACTAGAAAGAAACTGCATTTTCTCGGAAAAAAAAATCTAATTAAATTTCCCCTTAAATATACTCTGAAATTGGACCAATCTGTCTTATTCCACTTGAATTACGGGGAATTTTGAGGAATACCCCCTTCTTGACACAATGATAATCTATACCTTATGTGTGTTGCACTTTTAATTTATACCCCAAAATTTACACTACAAACATAGAGTAGAAATAAAGAGAGCACACTACATGGGGTATAGATTATTAAGTGTCATCAAGAATGGCTTTATTTTGAAATTCTCCCTTGAATTACTATTGTTTAACATTTTAAATTTTATTCTTGTCATAAAATTCCTGATAAATGCTATTTTTTAAATATTTTGAAACATATACATTTTTATTATAAAAAAAAATTGTGCTATTTACGGAAATTGTCTTAAATTTTAAGCAATGTTATAAGAGTCACGAACACCAATCCGTGTCTTAACCTTAATTTGTCGATCATGACATGAGAGACTCTTCCTCTCTCACGCGCAATTAATAAACTTCCAGTCAAGAATTTGAATGCTTACTTTATGTCATAGCGTGTTGAGGAAATTAGAAAAAAGTTTCCATTTTCTCATGACTTTTTTTTTTTTTTTGGTTTTTTAACTACATTTTCACATGATAAAAGTACTCTTGAGTTCTAGAAAAATGACAAGATTACCTTGTACTATACTGAAATCACAAAATTATATTTTGGATATTTCTACCAAAATTATACCTTTGCTTCATATATGATTGGCCGAAATTTGTAAAGTTTTCAAATGACGATTATATCATATTAGAAATATGAATGATAGTGATATTTAGTGGCAAAGCATGGACTTAGTGCTAAATGCTTAGAGGATGGTTTATAGACAAAAATTAGTGACACCTTGACTTAGCGTGCTTCTACATGAGTCAAGAAAGAATTTTATCTATTGATGGACGATCTTCTAAAAATCTTTAGTGTTGTCACAACAGCCAACAGGCGTTAATATCCTAATTATTTTAAACAAAGTTAAACAAAAATGGCACTAAACATAAAAAAGAAAATAATAGAATTATAAATATAACGATGACCTGAGTTTAAATTAGTCAGAAGGAACAAAAGAGTAACATTTTTTTTTTTTGGAAGATTACATTTGTTCTCTTGACTTCTGGGGGAGTCTAATGTGGTTCTAGGTAGTTTGTGAATTGTTTTTATCGTAGTTTCTGTTGTCGCTTTCTAGTTTTGCATCTGTTTTCTCATTGTTGACATTTCCTAATTTGATGTCGTTATTCAGATTTATCAATTTGTTGTCGTTTCCTAATTGCAGTCGTTTGCCAATTTATTGCCGTTTTCTTTTCCTTTTTTTTTTTTTCAACTTTTCATTGTCATTTTTTATCGTTGTAAACTTTAGGTCGTTTTCTCCTTGATGAAAATAATGCCATTTGTTACTTCGATGTCATTTCTCCTCATCATTGCTTTCCATTCACAGCTGTTTTTCAATTTATTTTCGTTTTTATAATTAGCTGTCGCCTTTCAACTTTTTTTTTTTTCCCCATTTTATCCACACATAGTCGTTTTTCTCATCGTTTTACTTCTTTTTTTATTTTTAAGTCGAACGTTGCTTTTATTATTTACATTCACACAGTCGTTTTCTTTCTTTTTTTTTTTTTTCATGTTTTCATTGTCGTTTTTTATCCTTGTAAAATATATGTCGTTTTCTCCTTTCTGAATGCTGTTTATTATAATAAAATATATATATCCTTAAGATATATATACGTGAGAGTTGGTTTTCTAAACAATGCTTTTGAGATCAAAACGCGCGTTTTGATCAAAACTATGTTTTATTCACTATCAATGTTGCATTACTAAGAACTCTGGGTAGAACGTTGTATATCAATACAAACAAAATGTAGATAGTTATGTTCCGTTCTCTTTCATCTATGCGGTCATTGTTTTTCTTATCATTTGATTGGCATTTTAATTGTCAAATCATATATTGCTTTTATAGATAATTACTGTAGTGTTTTCAAGATGGTTAGCTCTCCAAGTTCTCAGCTTCATCTTGTTCTATATATTAAAAAGTGTTGTAAGAAACCATATTGCTGAAAACGGGTTAGTTTAATTAAAAGCCAAGAAAGAAGTTCTTTTCCACAAAACAAACTATAGTAGTCTGATACATAAAAAGACAACTAGATAGACTTTAGACTTGCATTGACACACAATGTCATGCAAAAACAGGGTAAAGCAAATGCATCGAACTTCAATACAAAATTTAGCGATAACGACCACTATCAACTCCTTTTATTCCGACTAACTTAAGTAAACTTTAGCAAATAGCAGTAACAGGAGACCAAACAGAATTGCTTCAACTGTCCTCACTCGCAAAATGTACTTATTTTCCAATATCCTGAAACAAAACACCACCGAGGCTTTGTCACGAATACTAGATGTAAATGGGCGATCGCAAGAATTTTAGTCAATTAATTGGTAAAAGAAAATCAAATGAAAGATTGAAATGAAATGTTTTGGCATAAAGTGTTGGTGTTGTATTTTCAGCTGTAGGTGAAACTCAATATTGAAAGAACTTAAATGTAAAGGATTCTTCAAAGAATATATGGAGAAATAGAATAGTTTATTTTTATTGTAAAAATCAATATTTATATCAAAATTTTCAGTCTCTCAAAATCACTAATTTTATTAAGAACCACATAACCGTTTAAAGAAAGTAAATCCAATATACCTTCTGATTATCATGCGCCGTGCACACGAGTTCGAGGCATTCTATGAGCAGTAAGCATGTCTCTTATTCGGAACAGTTCAGCAGCAACGTCGCCAATATTCCTCCGCTGTCCTGGAAATTTTGAAGAGCAGGCAACTCCTATTTCAATTATTGAAACCAAAGACTTGTTCACTACTTGAGCTAGATCATCCCAATCATGAATGTTGCTTTCGGAATGTCCGAGCTCTGCCTCGAGGAGCTTTGGGTCCATAATTTCGCTGATCCGTTCCGGAAAAGCTGACGAAACAAAGCTGTTCAAGTTGAAGTCATCCTTGAACATGCTATCAGTAGGCCTCTTCCCTGTAAACATTTCCAACAAAAGGATTCCAAAGCTGTATATGTCACCTAATGTTGTCACTTCACTTCCCACGGCATACTCTGTAATTCAGGGATGCAAAAAAAGGAAAATAAAAAAATCTAATCAATTATGGGTGTAATTATAATATACCACAAATGAATATACAAAGTAAGTCACCTGGGGCAACATAGCCGACGGTGCCTCGAACGCCAATGGAGCTAGATTGATTGGAAGAAGTTGAGAAAGCACTTCTCAGAAGCTTTGCCAATCCAAAATCTCCTACATGAGCAACCATGTCACCATCTAATAGAATGTTACTTGGCTTTATGTCACAATGTGCTACCGATTCGGGGCAATGGTTGTGCAAATAGTCTAGAGCACTAGCCACATCACTGGCAATGTTAACCCTCTGAGTGAGATTCAAACTGCTTCTTATTTGGCTTTGCTCGTGTCTTGTGTTGAACCTCGTCTGGGAGGAATGTAGCCACTCCTCGAGATTCCCATTTTCCATGAACTCATAGACTAAGGCCTTGAAATCATTCCCTTGGAAATCAATCCCTGAACATACAGTTAGAATCTTGACAAGATTTCTATGCTTGATAACTCTCAGGGATTCACATTCGGCTACAAAACTCTTCAATGCGTGGGAAATTTGTAGGTTTAGAACTTTCACAGCAACAATTGTATCTTCTTGATTCAAGGTTCCCTTATAGACAGATCCAAAGTTGCCAACACCAATCAAATTGTCAGATGAGAATCCATCAGTTGCTTTAGAAAGATCTCCATAGGAAAGTCTTGGCAATGATATCCCTACTAATGGTTCCAAAATGGGTTTGCTTCTTTTCTTCGACCGCGAGGCAAGAATCACAAGAAGCAAAAAAATAATGAATCCCACAACTGCACAAGCAATGATGATAACCAACTTTATCTTGGGAGATAGTTTGTGATTTTTGTCGACATTGGCGGTGCAAGTATGTAATTTTAGTTCGGGTAAGCCTCCACAAAGCCTTGCGTTTCCTGTGATGGAGAATTGGCTCACATTTTTGAAGACCCCTTGCTGAGGTACTTGGCCTTCAAAGTCATTGAATGACAAATTCAGATAATTCAAGGCTCGAAAATGGGCAAAATACTCGGGGACTTTTCTAGACAACTTGTTACGAGAAAGGTCGATTACTTGGACTCCTCTTAAAGACTTGAGTTCTTCTGGAATGGAGCCCTCCAATGTGTTTCCTTCCAAGTATAGATACTCCATGCTCATACAACTGCCGAGGGTCTTGGGTATTTCACCGGATAGCTTATTTTCGGAAATATCTAAGCGTGTCAGACTTACTAGTTTCCCGACCTCAACGGGTATCGAACCAATCAATTGGTTTCTAGACATATCCAAAACTATAGACAAGGATGATAAACTAACCAGTGGTATTGGTATGGGACCACTAAGATTGTTTTCAGCTAGAAAAAACTCCTGCAAATTGATGCACTTTCCAATACTTGGTGGTATGTTTCCTTGTAAGTTATTCCTATGCAAATACAATTTACTTAACCAAGTCAAATTTCCAATTGAAGATGGTATGGTACCTGAGAGTCTGTTGTCGGAAAACCAAAGAAAATTTATCTTTTTCAATTTGCCTATTGCGCTCGGTATATGACCAGTCACATAGTTAGGTCCCAATGCTAATATCTCCAAGTTAACAAGATCCCCAATTCCATCTGGAATTTTTCCACTGATCTGGTTATATGAAAATCCCAGTCTTGTAAGACTTGTAATATTGCTTACAGATTCAGGGATAGTTCCTCCAAGATTATTGATAGCAAAACCCAAACTATCTAACTTGGTACAATTGACAAGATCATTGAGAAAGTTCAAGTCACCATTCTCAGCATAGCCCAGATTGTTATCAATTAGCCCTAGGGTCTCCAAACTAGAGGATCTAGCGAAACTAGGAACTTTCCCGGTGAAGCTGTTAGAATTAATTTGGAAGAGGATAAGGTTCGAGGCGTTTGATACCGTAGCAGGAACAGGTCCAAAAAAATGATTTTCTTGGAAAAAAAAGTATTGGAGATTTGGAAGCTTGCGGCCCAAGTTAGTAGGAAGGGTTCCTTCAAGTTTGTTGTTGGCTACATCAAAGAACTCGATTGAAGAGACATTGTAGAGGGAGACTGAGATTGTACCTGCTTATCAATTAAAAATAATTAGCTCTTACACTGCAGCTATATATATTTGGCAACATTTATATATGTTTTAATTGTTGGTGTTTGTAACCCGAATTCTATTTTGGTCTGCGGTCCAACTTTGTAAACTTGAGAAAATACTTGAGAAGGACTCATTTGGTAATGCCTTGTTTTAGCTTTTAAAAAATCTACAATCAAATTGGGTGCTTAGTACCAACAGTTTTTGAAATAATTTATTGTATAGAAGTTGTTTTGAATAATTAATACAAACCATACTTTAGATTCTGCTGTGCTCTGACTGCTAACAAATTAATTCTTTAAAAACTATTTTTGATTATTATTTTCTTAAAATAATCTTATTATTACTAGAGCAACTTAATAAGTGAACACAATAAATTATAATAACTTTTTCATTATCCACAACATTAGTGCACTCTTGTTTAAACAAGGAATTAGAAACCGAAAAGAATTAGCTCTACGTTGGTTTTCAAAGAATTTTTACAGAAACAAAGCTTGTACCCGTGGGCCATAAATATGCTATAGTAGTACCTGTCAAATTGTTCCTTGAAATCCCAAGCTCTTTTAAGTTTTTTAAGCGACTTAGGCTGTCTGGAATTGCTCCTGCTAGACCATTCATTCTCAAATAAAGGTACGAAAGCGACGAGAGATTTCCAATAGAAGCCGGGATTTCCCCGACTAGCCTGTTACTGGTCAGCATAATTGCGCGAAGCTCCGACAGTGATCCTATGTCCCTCGGAATCCTTCCAGTTAAATTGTTTGAGATCATACCAAGCGACTGGAGGCGTAAGCAACCGGTTATGTTGCGCGGGATTTCGCCGCTGAAGCTGTTGTTTTGGAACTCCAGCGCGCGCAGCCTAAACAAGCGACCGATCTCCGGAGGGATTGCGAGGCTAAAACTGTTGTTTGCGAGGTTCAACGTTCTGAGAAAACTCAGGTTCCCGATGTGCGGGGACAGCTGGCCCTTGAGCTGCCATGACGAGAGATTCAACGCAGTGATCCGTTGGTGGTGGCGGCTACATGCGACGCCGGGCCACGAGCAGAAGTGCACAGATTCGTTCCAAGAACTCAGGAGGCCGAGCGGATCGCCGTGGATCTTAGCCTTGAATTCGAGCAATGAGAGTTTGTCTGTCTCGTTTCCCGTGTGTGCTAAAATGACCACAGAAATTTGCAGTAAAAAGCAAACGACAACGCTTAAATCCAGGCTTGAGCGCTCCATCTGGATTAGTTTGGTGCAAATTAGGATAAAGAATATGCGAAGAAGTTGTGATTGTGAACAGGAAATGGCTTGAATAGTGCATGGATGGTTACTTCTTATTTGATTGCCTTATTTTTCTCGTCGGTGAAATCTTAGAGATAGGAAATAGTGACACCATGACTTTTTTTTTTTATTTTTTTTCATTTTTTATGAATATGCAATCTTGACTTGGCGCTTGTCTTCTTCCCTTTTAATTTTTTTTCCCTTTTCTCGTTTTTCTTATTCTTTCTTGGTGGTTTGTGTGTCTTTTTCCGAGTCCAGATTTTCTCTCTCTTTCTCTGTCCTCAAATAATTTTTAGAAATATCCTTGTAATATCCCAAGTTTAGTCAAAAACTCCTATGACTTTGTGATATGAAAATTGGATTAATTATCCAATAATGAAGTAGAAATTTGTGTTCAATTAATTTATAAATTGCATGATTTCTTATTAGATGATGAATAGGTAATTATAAATGTCTAATTTAGTATAAATTTAATTTGATGACCAAGATCATTTTAATCTTTAATAAATGTTCAAAATTAAATCATCAATAGTATTAGGGAAAAAAAAAAAGAAAAGAATACATATATATATATATATATATATATATATACACACACCACACTCTACTCCATTTGCACGGCAAGTACCATCATTGCCTTTAAAAAAATACACTTTAACTATAACTATAACTATATATATATATATTCACACACATACACGGCAAAGAAAGTCCCTGACAATAAAAAAAAAAGTTTATATATGTATACACACAATGTGCACATGCACCGAAGCAAGCTTTCTTAGAAAAAAAAAAGAAATATATATATATATATATATATATATATATATATATGCACACATTCGCATACCCCACGGCAAGGGTTCTCAATTGCCATCATTTTTTTTCACAAAGAAATATATGTCATGATTTGTGTTGAAGTCAAAAATGAATGATGAGAAATTGCTTGTTACTTTTACCTTCTATGACACTAATGTGACAAGTCACTTTTCACAAGAATATGAGCAAGTAGAGTTAATAGCTATGGACAAAATTTTATTCTCTAAAACACTACACAACCGAGCAACACTTCAAGGTAGTTGCTTATTGTTAGATTAGGCTATATAAGGATAGATATTGACTCTAAGTAGTCTTTTATCACTTCTCTAAAAAAAAAATGTACAAACTCTCTCAAACACTCCTCTAACTCAAAAAAAAAAAAAAAGATAGAAATAGTTGTGAGAATTTTTAGTCCAAGAAGAAGTATAAAGAAGAAAAGGAAGGATTAAGCACAAGGGGTAAGTCTCTAAACTAGTGATTAGTCACTCAAAATATTTTATCATTATGGTTATTGTAACTAATTTAAATAACCTCTTGGTGAGGATTTAATCTTCTAGGAGAAAAATAATATCAAGAGGAGATATCCACAAAAAAAAAAAAAAAGTCTAGACAAAAAGGTATAACCACTTACCTTTTCTATTATTTAGTTACTATAGCTTCTTTCAAATTATTTACATTAAATAAATATTCAATTTATTTGATGTTGTAGATAGCATTAAAAAGGGTTCTTATGATGTTGTAAGATGAACAAATATGGTTAATAATGTTTAGATAAATATAGTGAACCAAGACACTATCTTTTGCTTTGCATGAAGAGCTTTTGTGATTTTCTTGTAAATCCAAAATATGCTACTATGTTGAAGTTGAAATGATGATGGTGAAATGTTAGAACCAAATACTCTTGACATGCAATGATAAATATAAAAGATTAGATTTATATATTGTATGTATGATGTTGAATGTTTAATCTTTTGTTCTTATATTTTGGTCTAAGGTTGAAAAAGTAAAAAAAGGTTTGAATAATCATGTATGAGTGTGTACATATGTAAATAATGATAAGGTGTGCATCTTAGGTACACTTATGATTTCTTCTTAAGTGATAATAATAATAAAGTGCTTGATAAATTAAAAGTTTAGTCTAAGCACTTATAAATCTTGTTATATTATGCTTGATTGTATTGGAAAAAAAAATGTCTATGACATGAAATATTGTTACAAGGCTTGTTAAGATATTTAGATGCTTAAAAGGAACCATAAAATGACTAAAGTGATAAAGTTGTCAAATATGTAATTTTGGACCTTTTTAGAAAATGATAATTTTCGGACACTTTAGAAGCCGAATCTTGCCTAACCTATTTCAGACAAAGTTTTAGATAACAGAAAATGGAACAACTTTTGTGAAGAATATTTTTCCAGAATCTGCATAGAACAAGTAGAAAAAGTGAGTTTAAGATGAGCCTACATGCAAAGGTCTAAGATAGAATTTGATTTGGACTTAAGTTTCAACTGAAAAGTTTTAGACAATAAAAAGATAAGAAACTTTCATTTATGTCAAAAGCTCAAAAATGATCTACAGAAAAAGTTATAGCCAAAATCATAAAATACTATAAACTTTGACTTTTATTTTGAGTATGTTAATAAATGAACTAGACTTTGACCAAGAAGAGAAAAATGTTTATTTCAGTGGTTGGAGTAATTCCCAATAAAATCTTTCAAAACTGATTTTGGGACAAAAATATCAATATTTTAGGCTTTTGGGCCAAAACTGTAAATTTCTAAAAATATGAGGACCTTTCTGCAAAAATCGTTTTTGGGCTGTAAAATCAGAAGATAGGTCTGTTTAATATTATTCAAAAAATCTATAAAAAAAAACTTTTTGTAAGAAAAGTAAAGTATTTTATACTAAAAGAATATTTTGTTATTTCAACTTCTTTTAAAATAAAAGTAGTTGTAAATTAATTTTGTGATGCTAAAATAAACTAAAAATCAGTTAGTAAGATATTTTTATAATGAACATAAGTCTTAATGAATCCACATATTTAATATGGATATAGTAATGATAAAATGAATCTTATGGATTGTTTACCACTTTAGTCCATAAAGTGAGTAATGGGCCACATAGGCCCAATATTCAAATGCACCAATTTCAAGCCCATTAGAAAAGTACTTAGTGGGCCTATGACCCAAATTTTTATAAACCGTAATGTTTGGATGGCCACCTTAAGATAAATGGGCTTTACGGGCCCAAACTTTAGATGGCGTTAAGTAAACGTAAAGATTTAAGAACTTGTTAAAACTAATGAGTTGATTAAAACAATAGTTTTTATGCAATCAAAGTAACTAAATTAAATAATCTACCAAATTATTTAATTTAAGTTAAGAAATCAAGATTAATTATTTACACTGATTAATTAATCAACCTTGAAGATTATTAAGTAATAATGTTATAATCAATTTATAATTGATTATTTTAAGAATATGTTTATGTAGAAGATAATTAATTTTAATACAAAATTAATTAAGTAATAAAGTGATTAATTACCTTAAATTTTATCAGTAATTAATCAAGACGAGTTAAAGTTTAACTTAAATAAGTGTTGATATTAATGTTAAATTTATTAATTAACTCCAGGAGATAATTAATTAATAATTAGTTAATTAATTATTGTGAGAAAATTAATTAATTATTTTAATTAATTAATTGAATAGTTTTATGTGATTAGATCAAATCGAATTAAATTAAACATCGATTGATCTATTATTGAGTTCTAGTGATAATATTAGTAACTCACCCATGTACAAATTAAGTAGTTAAATGAAAAATGATTAGTGTAGAATCTAATCATATATCCGTCGGGTTATCTAATAAGCAGGAAAGATACCCGATCGCGAGCATTAAGAGAAGGAAGTACTCTTAATACAAGGATATCAGGTGAGTACAAATCTCACCTACGGCAACGAATAGTTTTTAAAATAAACTTATGTCATGATGTTTGTCATAATCTTTATATATTATGTGTTTATACATTCACTGTGATGTTTATGAAATGATGATGTGTTATGTGTTATGCTTTGAACTATATTAGCATATATTTTAAACATGTCTACGAGCATTACATTTTGCCACGTTCACTTAATGTAAAGACGTGACTACTAAGTTTTAAGAAGTTAAGGTGTCGTACCACCCTCCACTAAGGTGAGGGTTAACGAACGAAAGTAATTGACCGTGGAAGTCGGGGACCTTGCAAACCTTGACTTTCCATTTGGTCGCGCGCACTTGGTACGTACACATAGGGGATCCCAATAGAAGAAAATATTTTTAAAAGTATTCATAATGAAGCATAATTTGACATTCATTCATGACATATATTTTGTGAGAATTGTATTTGTACTCACTGAGCGTAAAGCTCACCTAAGTTGTTCGTGCTGTAGGTAAGAAACCCGCACCATGATATTTTGATGGATTTGACAAGCGACGGTGATGGGTGCGTGGCAAAGGGTAGATTGGGCAAACCGCTAAAAAGTCTTCCGCTGACGTTTTATTAAATATTTTGTTATGGTCTTAAGGAACCTTTTATAACTATGTTTTAATGTTCTAAAGTCGTGTTTAAGTAAAATAGTACTGGTGATTGAAACTATGGATTTTAAACTTCACATTTTGGTTATGTATTAAGACATTATTATTTGCTGGTTTTATTTTACAATTTCTAAATGTCATTTACTTTAATATAAAAAAAAAGAATTCTAAGAAAGATCTTAGATAATAAGTTACTAGTCTATTATGTAACTATGTTTAAAAAAACAAAAAAAATTTCTCTGGAATTTTGAGAACTAAGTTTTAAATGATAGTTAAAGTTAAAGGTCACGGTCCGAAAAGTCGGGTCGTTACAATCCTTCTTTTATCAGAGTAATAATTTATATCTCATGTGTGTTGCATTTTTAATTTATGTCTCAAAATTTATACTACAAATATAGAGTGAAAATAAAAAAGAGCATATCACTTGGGTCATAAATTATTAAGTAGTACTAAAATGACCTTGTTTTGCAATTCTGATCCCTTCTAATATCTAAGCAAAAATACTTAAATTTTAATCCTTTCTATTTCATTATATTTTACAATAACTGTTTTTGCTTAGGTGTTAAAATCTTATTTGAAAGATAGAGAAAGGATAGAAAAACATGCATTTTTTTTTAATGTGAGAACTATGACTCTTGGGTCAAGACACGAGTCACCATATGAGCTAATTGTTTATGCAATTACTTAAATCTCAATCATATATTAAACAATTGTATTAATTCGAGTACTTATATTAGTATGTATTTGGTATGATGATTGTTCCTCATATATACCTTTTTCTCATTAGCAATATGAGATCTGTTTTTTGTTGTTTGAAAAAAAAATCGTCGCATCCGCAAAACAAACACATGAGACAAAAAATAAAAGTAGAGAAAGACACATTATTACGTGGTTCAACAAAGAATTTACGTAGAAAGACCTTAATTAACTAGTAATCACTCAACACTCTCTAATCTCTCACCAATCCTACACTCAATTATACCCTTTTGTCTATCTCTTCAAACTCACACGATTCTTCTCTTCTCTGGCTCATCTCTCTTGATACAGATGTAGCTACTAGCCTTTCTACTCATTCTAATGTGGCTACTCATACTCTTCAACACTCACCATTGTTTTTGCGAGATATCTCCATAGTCTCATTTTCTCAATTGTATACACACTCACACGAGTCTCCTTCTTCACATCATAGCCGCAAATTCCTTTTCTTTTTTTTTTTCTTGTAAAGGTAGGAAGGTGGGCCGATGCCCAATTTAATTTTTGTTTTTCCTCCTACCGCCCTAAGAATCGAAGCCAGAAACAGACAGCAGCAAACATTAGCTAGTTACTGCACAAATACTTCTATACTACAGCTATATATTACATATATGTGTTAAAGCCCACTCTAGGTAATAGGAAAGTTGTATAGTTTCTCTTTATTTATTTTATTTTCTAAATCTCAAACTTTTCTAAACTAAAAAATAGAAATATTCACAAAATAAAAAATTTGAGTCAATTTCCTTATATTTGTATACCCATATCCATTTGGTATAACTAATTGATATTAAAGTTCAATATTGCAAGGTAGTTTATTTGAGAGATTATTAAGCAAATAGTCATTTTTGAATAATACTTTAAAAAAAGGCCAACGTTTCTATTAATTAAGAAAATAGTCATTTTCTTAATTACATGATGCTATGATTTTATTTTGGAGGACTTGTAAATCAAGGTCATTTTACTTAATAATCTATATATGCCCCAATTAGTGTGCTATCTTTGTTTTCACTCTATTTTTGTACT
Source organism: Boehmeria nivea var. tenacissima (assembly GCA_018132145.1). Classification (NCBI taxonomy): domain Eukaryota; kingdom Viridiplantae; phylum Streptophyta; class Magnoliopsida; order Rosales; family Urticaceae; genus Boehmeria; species Boehmeria nivea. Next base: position 11,641,000 of record CM030882.1, read on the forward strand.
ATAAATTTTAAGGTATTAAAAATACAACACACATAAGCATAGATTATTATCGTGAAAAAAAAATAGACATTCTTCAAAATTCTCATTTTACTTTTATACTTTGACGAAGCTAATAACTCCTTAAAATATATATGATCACAAAATGGCTTAAATACCTGATTGCCTTATTTTTCTCGTTACAGATAGGAAACACCATGACTTTTTTGCTAAATTGTGACATCTTGACTTAGCGCTTTACTCTCCTTCGTCTTCTCTTCTTTCTTTTTTTCCTTTTCTATTTTTTTCTTTTTCTTTATTGGTGGTTTGTATCGGTCTTTTTCCACGTCAATTCAGAGTAGAGATGGAAACTAGAAAGAAATTGCATTTTCTCGGAAAAAAAAAATCTAATTACATTTTCCGTTAAATATACTCTGAAATTGGACCAATCTGTCTTATTCCACTTCAATTACTATTGTTTAACATTTTAAATTTTATTCTTGTCATAAAATTCCTGATAAATGCTATTTTTTTAATATTTTGAAACATATACATTTGTATTTAAAAAAAAGGGTGAGTTGCAAAAATAGGCCAAAATTACATGTTTGTTTTAAATGATAGCCTATGTTTCAAAAAATTAAAAAAATAGTCATGTTACGAATTGTATAACAGAAAAATGTCACAAAAAATATAACAGATCTATAAGTATTTGTAAGATATTATTTAACACTTCAAAAAATAATGAGTAAAACTTGAAGTGTTACAAAATATCTTACAAATATTTACAAATGTGTTATATTTTGTGTGACACTTTTCTGTTATATAGTTCGTAACATGGCTATTTTTTTAATTTTTTGAAACATGGGCTGGACTTTAAAAACAAAAATTTTTTTGGATATTTTCTACGATTTCCCTAAAAAAAAATTGTGCTATTTACGGAAATTTTCTTAAATTTTAAGCAATGTTGTAAGAGTCATGAACACCAATCCGTGTCTTAACCTTAATTTGTCGATCACGACATGAGAGACTCTTCCTCTCACGCGCAATTAATAAACTTCCAGTCAAGAATTTGAATGCTTACTTTATGTCATTGCGTGTTGAGAAAATTAGAAAAAAGTTTGTATTTTCTCATGACTTTTTTTTTTTTTTTTTTTAGCTATATTACCTTGTAGTTTTCTGAAATGACAAAATTATTCCTTCTCTTCATATATGGTTCGCCGAAACTTGTAATATTTTCAAATGACGATCATATCCTATTAGAAATATGAATGATAGAGATATATAGTGGCAAAGCGTGGACTTGGTGCTAAATGCTTAGAGAATGGTTTATAGACAAAAATTAGTGACACCTTGACTTAGCGTGCTTCTACATGAGTCACGAAGGAATTTTATCTGTTGAAGGACGATCATCTAAAAATCTTTAGTGTTGTCACTTTTTAGTTTTGCATCTGTTTTCTCATTGTTGACATTTCCTAATTTGATGTCGTTATTCAGATTTATCAATTTTTTATCCTTGTAAGCTTTATGTCATTTTCTCCTCGATGAAAATAATGCCGTTTATTCCTTTGATGTCATTTCTCCTCATCATTGCTTTCCATTCATAGCCGTTTTTCAATTTATTGTCGTTTTTATAGTTAGCTGTCGTTTTTATAGTTAGCCGTTTTTCTCATCGTTTTACTTCTTTTTTTTTTTTTTTATTATTATTAAGTCGAACGTTGCTTTTATTATTTACATTCACACAGTCTATTCAAGTTAGCTCTCAGTAAATTTAAACATTAATAAGAAGCTTATTGTCGTTTTCTTTTTTTGCAAGTTTTCGTTGTCGTTTTTTATCCTTGTAAAATATATGTCGTTTTCTCCTTTCTGAATGCTGTTTGTTATAATAAAATATATATATCCTTAAGATATATACGTGAGAGTTGGTTTTCTAAACAATGCTTTTGAGATCAAAACGCGCGTTTCGATCAAAACTATGTTTTTATTCACTATCAATGTTGCATTACTAAGAACTCTGGGTAGAACGTTGTATATCAATAAAACCAAATGTAGAACGTTTTATTCACTATGCGGTCATTGTTTTTCTTATCATTTGATTGGCATTTTAATTTTCAAATCATATATTGCTTTTATAGATAATTACTGTTGTGTTTTCAAGATGGTTAGCTCTCCGAGTTCTCAGCTTCATCTTGCTCTATATATTAAAAAGTGTTGTAAGAAACCATATTGCTGAAAACGGGTTAGTTTAATTAAAAACCAAGAAAGAAGTTATTTTCCACAAAACAAAATATAGTAGTCTGATAAATAAAAAGACAACAATCTATGGTCCTTCAACTAGATAGACTTTAGACTTGCATTGACACACAATGTCATGCAAAAACAGGGCAAAGCAAATGCATCGAACTTTAATACAAGAGACCAAATGGAATGGTAAAGACAAAATTTAGCGAAAGCGACGACTAACTTAAGTAAACAATGCAGAAAACTTAGCAAATAGCAGGAACAGGAGACCAAACAGCATTACTAGACGTAAACAAAATTTAGCGAAAGTGAACATATTTTCCAATATCCTGAAAGAAAACACCATCGAGACTTTGTCACGATTACTAGACGTAAACGGGCCATCGAAAGAACTTAAAGGTAAAGGATTCTTCAAAGAACATATGGAGAAATAGAATAGTTTATTTTTATTGAAAAATTCAATATTTATATCAAAATTTTCAGTCTGTCAAAATCACTAATTTTATTAAGAACCACATAACCGTTTAAAGAAAGTAAATCCAATATACCTTCTGATTATCATGCGCCGTGCACACGAGTTCGAGGCATTCTATGAGCAGTAAGCATGTCTCTTATTCGGAACAGTTCAGCAGCAACGTCGCCAATATTCCTCCGCTGTCCTGGAAATTTTGAAGAGCAGGCAACTCCTATTTCAATTATTGAAACCAAAGACTTGTTCACTACTTGAGCTAGATCATCCCAACCATGATTGTTGTTTTCAGAATGTCCGAGCTCTGCCTCGAGGAGCTTTGGATCCACAATTTCGCTGATCCGTTCCGGAAAAGCCGCCGAAACAAAGCTGTTCAAGTTGTAGTCATCTTTGAACATGCTATCAGTAGGCCTCTTCCCTGTAAACATTTCCAACAAAAGGATTCCAAAGCTGTATATGTCACCTAATGTTGACACTTCACTTCCCACGGCATACTCTGTAATTTATGGATTCAAAAAAAGAAAAATTTAAAAAAATCTAGTCAATTATGGGTGTAATTATAATATACCACAAACTAATGTACAAAGTAAGTTACCTGGGGCAACATAGCCGACGGTGCCTCGAACGCCAAAGGAGCTGGATTGATTGGAAGAAGAAGTTGAGAAAGCACTTCTAAGAAGCTTTGCCAATCCAAAATCTCCTATATGAGCAACCATGTCACCATCCAATAAAATGTTACTTGGCTTTATGTCACAATGTGCTATCGATTCGGGGCAACGGTTGTGCAAATAGTCTAGAGCACTAGCCACATCACCGGCAATGTTAACCCTCTGAATGAGATTCAAACTGCGGCTTTGACTTTGCTCGTGTCTTGTGTTTAACCTCGTCTGTGAGGAATGTAGCCACTCCTCAAGATTCCCATTTTCCATGAACTCATAGACTAAGGCCTTGAAATCATTCCCTTGGAAATCAATCCCTGAGCATACAGTTAGAATCTTGACAAGATTTCTATGCTTGATAACTCTCAGGGATTCACATTCGGCTATGAAACTCTTCAATGCGCGGGAAACTTGTAGGTTTAGAACTTTCACAGCAACAAGTGTATCTTCTTGATTCAAGGTTCCCTTATAGACAGATCCAAAGTTGCCAGCACCAATCAAATTGTCAGATGAGAATCCATCAGTTGCTTTAGAAAGATCTCCATAGGAAAATCTTGGCAATGATATCCCTACTAATGGTTCCAAACTGGGTTTGCTTCTTTTCTTCGACCGCAAGGCAAGAATCGCAAGAAGCAAAAAAATAATGAATCCCACAACTGCACAAGCAATGATGATAACCAACGTTATCTTGGGAGATATTTTGTGATTTTTGTGGACATTGGGCGTGCATTTGCGCAATTTTAGTTGGGGTAAGCCTCCACAAAGCCTTGTGTTTCCTGTGACGGAGAATTTGCTCGCATTATTGAAGACCCCTTGATGAGGTACTTGGCCTTCAAAGTCATTGAATGACAAATTCAGATAATTCAAGGCTCGAAAATGGGCAAAATACTCAGGGATTTTTCCAGACAACTTGTTACGAGAAAGGTCAATTACTTGAACTCCTCTTAAAGACGTGAGTTCTTCTGGAATGGAGCCCTCCAATATGTTTCCTTTTAAGTATATATACTCCATGCTTGTACAACTGCCGAGAGTCTTGGGTATTTCACCAGATAGCTTATTTTCAGAAATGTCCAAAAATCCAAGACTTACTAATTTTCCGACCTCAACGGGAATCGAACCAATCAATTGGTTTCTAGACATATCTAAAGCTATAGACAAGGATGATAAACTAACCAGTGGTATTGGTATAGGACCACTAAGATTGTTTTCAGCTAGAAATAACTCCAGCAAATTGATGCACTTTCCAAGACTTGGTGGTATGCTTCCTTGTATGTTATTCTTATCCAAATACAATGTACTTAACAAAGTTAAATTTCCCATTGTAGTTGGTATGGTACCTGAGAGTTCGTTGTCGAAAATTGTAAGAAAATTCATCATTCTCAGTTTGCCTATTGCGCTCGGTATATGACCAGTCACGTAGTTAGCTTCCAATGCTAATATCTCCAAGTTAAAAAGATTCCCAATTCCATCTGGAATTTTTCCACTGATCTGGTTATTTCCAAATCCTAGTCTTTTAAGACTTGTTATATTACTTACAGATTCAGGGATAGTTCCTCCAAGATTATTGATAGCAAAACCCAAACTATGTAACTTGGTACAATTGACAAGACCATTGAGAAAGTACAAGTCATCATTCTCAGCATAGCCCAGATTGTTATCAAATAGCCCTAGGGTCTCCAAATTAGAGGATCTAGCGAAACTAGGAACTTTCCCGGTGAAGTTGTTAGCATTAATTTGGAAGAGGACAAGGTTCGAGGCGTTAGAGACCGTAGCAGGAACAGGTCCACTAAAATGATTTTCTTGGAAAAAAAAGTATTGGAGATTTGGAAGCTTGAGGCCCAAGTTAGTAGGAAGGGTTCCTTCAAGTTTGTTGTAGCCTACATGAAATAACTCGATTGTGGAGACATTGTAGAGGGAGACTGGGATTGTACCTGCTCATCAATTAAAAATAATTAGCTCCTAACTGCAGCTATATTTGGCAACATTTATTTATGTTTTATAAAGGGTGAGTTGCAACAATATTAAGCCAAAACTGAATGGGTCTTTTAAAAAAAGAGGGATTTTGAGGATTGTCCTATTCTTGGCACATTGATAATTTATATCTCATGCGTGTTGCACTTTTAATTTATACCCAAAATTACACTACAAATATAATGTGAAAATAAAGGGAGCACACAAATTGGGGCATCGATTAAGATTATTAAGTAGTATCAAGAATGACTTTATTTTGTAATTCTCCCTTAAAAAAAATAGCACATGTTTTAAAATATTAAAAGAATAGCCATGTCAAGAATTTTATGACAAAAAATTAAAAAAATATATATATTAGTCTTTTCTAAGAAATTTTTTAACACTTAATATTTTAACAAGTAAAAGTTAAAATGTTACAACATTTCTTACACTATGTGTGAATAATTTTTTTATTATTTTTTGTTATGAAATTCTTGATATGACAATTCTTTTAATATTTTAAAATATGTTCTATTTTTTAAAAACGTAAAAAAAAAAGCTATTTACTACCATTTCTCTTTTATAAATATAAATTTTAACCTAATTGTTGGTGTTTGTTACCTGAATTCTTTTTTTGGTTTGCAGTGCAACTTTGTTAACTTGAGAAAATGCTTGAGAAGGACTCATTTGGTAATGCCTTCTTTTAGCTTTAAAAAAAAATCTACAATCAAAATGGGTGCTTGGTACAAACAGTTTTTGATATAATTTTTCAATAATTTATTGTGTAGAAGTTGTTTTGAATAATTAATACAAACCATACTTTTAGATTTTCCTCTGAGTGCCAACAAATTAATTATTTAAAAATTATTTTTTGATTATTTTCTTAAAAAATCTTATTATTACTGGAGCAACTTAATAAGTGAACACATCAAATAACAACTTTTTCATTATGCACAGCATTGGTGCACTCATGTTTAAACAAAGAATTAGAAACCAATAGGGGGATTTTAGAAACCAATAGGGGGATTTTGAGGAATGCCCCATTATTGGCATAATGATAATCTATGTCTCGTGTGTATTGCACTTTTAATTTATACTCCATAATTTACACTACAAACATAGAGTGAAAATAGAAGAAGCACACCACTTAAGGCATAGATTATTAAGTGACATCAAGAATGTCTTTATTTTGAAATTCTCTCAAACCCAAAAAAAGTATTAGCTCTACGTTGGTTTTCAAAGAATTTTTATAAAAACAAAGCTTGTACCCGTGGGCCACAAATGCTGGATTACAGATATGCTATACACTATAGTAGTACCTGTCAAATTGCTACTGGAAAGCGCAAGCTCTTTTAAGTTTTTCAACTGACTGAGGCTGTCTGGAATTGTTCCTGCAAGACCATTCATTCTCAAATAAAGGTACGAAAGCGACGAGAGATTTCCAATAGAAGCCGGGATTTCCCCGACTAGCCTGTTATTGGTCAGCATAATTGAGCGAAGCTCCGACAGTGATCCTATGTCCCTCGGAATCCTTCCAGTTAAATAGTTTGAGATCATACCAAGCGACTGGAGGCTTAAGCAACCGGTTATGTTGCGCGGGATTTCGCCGCTGAAGCTGTTGTTTTGGAACTCCAGCGCGCGCAGCCTAGACAAGCGGCCGATCTCCGGAGGGATTGCGAGGCTAAAACCGTTGTTTGCGAGGTTCAACGTTCTGAGGAAACTCAGGTTCCCGATGTGCGGGGACAGCTGGCCCTTGAGCTGCCATGACTCGAGGTTCAACGCAGTGATCCGTTGGTGGTGGCGGCTACATGCGATGCCAGGCCACGAGCAGAAGTGCACAGATTCATTACAAGAACTCAGGAGGCCGAGCGGATCGCCGTCGATCTTAGCCTTGAATTCGAGCAATGAGAGTTTGTCTGTCTCGTTTCCCGTGTGTGCTAAAATGACCACAGAAATTTGCAGTAAAAAGCAAACGACCACGGTTGAATCCAGGCTTGAGCGCTCCATCTGGATTAGTTTGGTGCAAATTAAGATAAAGAATATATATGCGAAGAAGTTGTGATTGTGAACAGGAAATGGCTTGAATCAGTGCATGGATGGTTACTTCTTATTTGATTGCCTTCTTTTTCTCATCGGTGAAATCTTAGAGATAGGAAATAGTGACATCATGACTTTATTTATTTATTTATTTATTTTTTATGAATATGCAATCTTGACTTGGCGCTTGTCTTCTTCCCTTTTATTTTTTTCCCTTTTCTTTTTTTCTTATTCTTTCTTGGTGGTTTGTGAGAGTCCAGATTTTCTCTCTCTTTCTCTGTCCTCAAATAATTTTGAGAAATACCCTTCTTTTATCACAATAATAATTTATGTCTAATGTGTGTTGCACTTTTAATTTATGCCTCAAAATTTATACTACAAACATAGAGTGAAAATAAAAAGAGCATATCACTTGGGTCATAAATCATTAAGTGGCACTAAAAATGACCTTATTTTGCAATTTTAATCCCTTCTAATATCTAAGCAAAAACACTTAAATTTTAATCCTTTCTATATCATTATATTTTACAATAACTATTTTTGCTTAGGTGCTAAAATATTATTTAAAAGATAGAGAAAGAGATAAAAAAACATGCAATCTTTTTTTTTTAATGTGAGAACTATGACTCTTGGGTCTAGACACGAGTCAACATATGAGCTAATTGTTTATGCAATTACTCAAATCTAAACCATATATTAAACAATTGTATTAATTCGAGTACTAATATTAGTATGTATTTTGTATGATGATTGTTCCTCATATATACCTTTTTCTCATTAGCAATATGAGATTCGTTTCTTGTTGTTCGAAAAAAATCGTCCCATCCGCAAAACAAACACATGAGACAAAAAATAAAAATATAGAAAGACACATTATTACGTGGTTCAACAAATAATTAATTTATGTAGAAAGACCTCAATTAAGTAGTAATTTGGTAGAATTTACACACTCAACACTCTCTAATCTCTCACCAATCCTATACTCAATTATACTTTTTTGTCTATCTCTCCAAACTCACACAATTCTTCTCTTCTCTAGCTCATCTCTCTTGGTACAGATGCGGCTACTGGCCTTTCTACTCATTCCAATATAGCTACTCATACTCTTCAACACTCACCATTGTTTTTGCGAGATATCTCCATAGTCTCATTTTCTCAATTGTATACACACTCACACGAGTCTCCTTCTTCACATCATAGCCGCACAATTCCTTTTCTTTTTTTCTTGTAAAGGTAGGAAGGTGGGCCGACGACGCCCAATTTAATTTTTGTTTTTCCTCCTACCGCCCTAAGAATCGAAGACAAAAACGGACAGCAATAAACATTAGCTAGTTACCGCACAAATACTTCTATACTAAAGCTATATATTACATATATGTGTAAAAGCCCACTCTAGGTCATAGGAAATTTGTATTGTTTCTCTTTATTTATTTTATTTTCTAAATCTCAAACTTTTCTAAATTAAAAAATAGAAATATTCACAAAATAAAAAAATTTGAGTCAATTTCCTTATATTTGCATACCCATATTGATTTGGGTATCCATTTGGTATAACCAATTGATATTAAAGTTCAATATTGCTTGGTAGTTTATTTTTGAGATTATTAAGCAAATAGTTATTTTTGAATAATACTTTAAAAAAGGCCAACATTTCTATTAATTAAGAAAATAGTCATTTTCTTAATTATACGATGCTATGATTTTATTTTGGAGGACTTGTAAATCAAGGTCATTTCACTTAATAATCTATATATGCCCCAATTAGTGTGCTATCTTTGTTTTCACTCTATTTTTGTAGTATAAATTTTAAGGTATTAAAAATACAACACACAAAATGGCTTTTATACTATGAAGTAGCTAATAACTCCTTAAAATATATATGATCACAAAATGGCTTAAATACCTGATTGCCTTATTTTTCTCCTTACAGATAGGAAACACCATGACTTTTTTGCTAAGTTGTGACATCTTGACTTAGTGCTTTACTTTCCTTCGTCTTCTCTCCTTTCTTTTTTTCCTTTTCTATTTTTTTCTTTTTCTTTATTGGTGGTTTGTATCGGTCTTTTTCCACGTCAATTCAGAGTAGAGATGGAAACTAGAAAGAAATTGCATTTTCTCGGAAAAAAAAAATTCTAATTACATTTTCCGTTAAATATACTCTGAAATTGGACCAATCTGTCTTATTCCACTTGAATTACTATTGTTTAACATTTTAAATTTTATTCTTGTCATAAAATTCCTGATAAATGCTATTTTTTTTAATATTTTGAAAGATATACATTTTTATTAAAAAAAATTGTGCTATTTACGGAAATTTTCTTAAATTTTAAGCAATGTTGTAAGAGTCATGAACACCAATCCGTGTCTTAATCTTAATTTGTCGATCATGACATGAGAGACTCTTCCTCTCTCACGCGCAATTAATAAACTTCCAGTCAATAATTTGAATGCTTACTTTATGTCATTGCGTGTTGAGAAAATTAGAAAAAAGTTTGCATTTTCTCATGACTTTTTTTTTTTTTTTTTTTTTATAGCTATATTACCTTGTAGTTTTCTGAAATGACAAAATTATTCCTTCTCTTCATATATTGTTCGGCGAAACTTAGTAATATTTTCAAATGACGATCATATCCTTTTAGAAATATGAATGATAGAGATATTTAATGGCAAAGCATGGACTTAGGCATGAAATATTGGAATTCCAATATGTTCCATGGAATTGGAACCGGGTAATTACCCGGAAATTACTTGGAATACTTCTCCGGGTATTTACCCGGAATAATCAACTTGGAATGCCGGGTAATTCCCGGGTAAAACCGGGTAATTACCCGGAAATAGTTTTTTTTTTTTTTCGATAGTTTTTTAAAATGTTTTTTTTTAATAAAAAGCTTTGTAAATATTATATTGAAGCCACCCTTAAATCACTGCACGGTGCCACCTTTAAATATTATATTGAAGCCACCCTTAAATCACTGCAGTCTGCACCACTGAGTATTGAAGCCTTTACACGCCACCCTCACTGGGTCACTGCCGAACTGCCCCTTGTAGCCTACACCACTACACCTGCCGTGACTAAAAAACATTATAACAGTTATGATTTTTTCGGGTAAAAGCCGGGTAAATACCGGGTAAAATAGTTTTTTTTTTTTTGCTTGCCGGGTAATTCCGGGTATATACCCGGATTTGTTATCCGGGTAATTTTCGGGTAATACCCGGAATTTATCCGAGAATTAAACCGGGTAATTGTTTACCAGGGAAATTTTGTTCCAAATTTTCATGCCTACATGGACTTGTTGCTAAATGCTTAGAGGATGGTTTATAGACAAAAATTAGTGACACCTTGACTTAGCGTGCTTCTACATGAGTCAGGAAGGAATTTTATCTATTGATGGACGATCTTCGAAAAATCTTAGTGTTGTCACTTTCTAGTTTTGCATCTGTTTTCTCATTGTTGACATTTCCTAATTTGATGTCGTTATTCAGATTTATCAATTTGTTGTCGTTTCCTAATTGCAGTCGTTTGCCAATTTATTGCCGTTTTCTTTTCCTTTTTTTTTTTTAAGTTTTCATCGTCATTTTTTATCCATGTAAACTGTATGTCGTTTCCTCCTTGATGAAAATAATGCCGTTTACTCCTTTGTTGTCATTTCTCCTCATCATTGCTTTCCATTCACAGCCCTTTTTCAATTTATTGTCGTTTTTATAGTTAGCTGTCGTTTTTATACTTTTTTTTTCCCATTTTATCCACACATAGTCGTGGTTTTTCTCATCGTTTTACTTCTTTTTTTTTTTTTTTTAATTTTTAAGTCGTACGTTGCTTTTATTATCTACATTCACACAGTCTATTCATGTTAGCTCTGAGTAAATTTAAACATTAATAAGAAGCTTATTGTCGTTTTCTTTTTTTTTTCAAGTTTTCATTGTCGTTTTTTTATCCTTGTAAAATTTATGTCGTTTTCTCCTTTCTGAATGCTGTTTATTAACATAATATATATATATATATATCCTTAAGATATATACGTGAGAGTTGGTTTTTTAAACAATGTTTTTGAGATCAAAACGCGCGTTTTGATCAAAACTATGTTTTATTCACTATCAATGTTACTAAGAACTCTGGGTAGAAACGTTGTATATCAACAAAACAAAATGTAGATAGTTATGTTCCGTTCTCTTTCAGCTATGTGGTCGTTGTTTTTCTTATCATTTGATTGGCATTTTAATTTTCAAATCATATATTGATTTTATAGATAATTACTAATGTTTTTAAGATGGTTAGCTCTCCGAGTTCTCAGCTTCATCTTGTTCTATATATTAAAAAGTGTTCTAAGAAACCATATTGTTGAAAACGGGTTTAGTTTAATTAAAAGCCAAGAAAGAAGTTCCTTTCCACAAAACAAACTAAAGTAGTCTGATACATAAAAAGACAACTAGATAGACTTTAGACTTGCATTGACACACAATGTCATGCAAAAACAGGGTAAAGCAAATGCATCGAACTTCAATACAAAATTTAGCGATAACGACCACTATCAACTCCTTTTATTCCGACTAACTTAAGTAAACTTTAGCAAATAGCAGTAACAGGAGACCAAACAGCATTGCTTCAACTGTCCTCACTCGCAAAATGTACTTATTTTCCAATATCCTGAAACAAAACACCACCGAGGCTTTGTCACGAATACTAGATGTAAATGGGCGATCGCAAGAATTTTAGTCAATTAATTGGTAAAAGAAAATCAAATGAAAGATTGAAATGAAATGTTTTGGCATAAAGTGTTGGTGTTATTTTTTCAGCTGTAGGTGAAACTCAATATTGAAAGAACTTAAATGTAAAGGATTCTTCAAAGAACATATGGAGAAATAGAATAGTTTATTTTTATTGTAAAAATCAATATTTATATCAAAATTTTCAGTCTCTCAAAGTCACTAATTTTATTAAGAACCACATGACCGTTTAAAGAAAGTAAATCCAATACCTTCTGATTATCATGCACCGTGCACACGATTTCGAGGCATTCTATGTGCATTAAGCATGTCTCTTATTCGGAACAGTTCAGCAGCAACGTCGCCAATATTCCTCCGCTGTCCTGGAAATTTTGAAGAGCAGGCGACTCCTATTTCAATTATTGAAACCAAAGACTTGGGTCCGAGCTCTGCCTCGAGGAGCTTTGGGTCCACAATTTCGCTGATCCGTTCCGGAAAAGCTGCCGAAACGAAGCTGTTCAAGTTGAAGTCATCTTTGAACATGCTATCAGTAGGCCTCTTCCCTGTAAACATTTCCAACAAAAGGATTCCAAAGCTGTATATGTCACCTAATGTTGACACTTCACTTCCCATGGCATACTCTGTAATTCATGGATGCAAAAAAAGAAAAATTAAAAAAAAATCTAATCAATTATGGGTGTAATTATAATATACCACAAATGAATATACAAAGTAAGTTACCTGGGGCAACATAGCCTACGGTGCCTCGAACGCCAATGGAGCTAGATTGATTGGAAGAAGAAGTTGAGAAAGCACTTCTAAGAAGCTTTGCCAATCCAAAATCTCCTATATGAGCAACCATGTCACCATCCAACAGAATGTTACTTGGCTTTATGTCGCAATGTGCTATCGATTCGGGGCAACGGTTGTGCAAATAGTCTAGAGCACTAGCAACATCACCGGCAATGTTAACCCTCTGAATGAGATTCAAACTTTCGCTTTGGCTTTGCTCGTGTCTTGTGTTGAACCTCGTCTGGGAGGAATGTAGCCACTCCTCGAGATTCCCATTTTCCATGAACTCATAGACTAAGGCCTTGAAATCATTCCCTCGGAAATCAATCCCTGAACATACAGTAAGAATCTTGACAAGATTTCTATGCTTGATAACTCTCAGGGATTCACATTCGGCTATGAAACTCTTCAATGCGCGGGAAACTTGCAGGTTTAGAACTTTCACAGCAACAAGTGTATCTTCTTGATTCAAGGTTCCCCTATATACAGATCCAAAGTTGCCAACACCAATCAAATTGTCAGATGAGAATCCATCAGTTGCTTTAGAAAGATCTCCATAGGAAAGTCTTGGCAATGATATCCCTACCAATGGTTCAAAAATGGGTTTGCTTCTTTTCTTCGACAGCAAGGCAAGAATCACAAGAAGCAAAAAAATAATAAATCCCACAACTGCACAAGCAATGAGGATAACCAACTTCATCTTGGGAGATAGTTTGTGATTTTTGTGGACATTGGGCTCGCATGTGTGTAATTTTAGTTTGGGTAAGCCTCCACAAAGCCTTGTGTTTCCTTTGACGGAGAATTTGCTCGCATTTTGGAAGACCCCTTGCTGAGGTACTTGGCCTTCAAAGTCATTGAATGACAAATTCAGATAATTCAAGGCTCGAAAACTGGCAAAATACTCGGGCATTTTTCCAGACAACTTGTTACGAGAAAGGTCGATCACTTGAATTCCTCTTAAAGACTTGAGTTCTTCTGGAATGGAGCCCTCCAATATGTTTCCTGCCAAGTATAGATACTCCATGCTTGTACAACTGCCGAGGGTCTTTGGTATTTCACCTGATAGCTTATTTTCAGAAATGTCTAAACCTCCAAGACTTACTAATTTTCCAACCTCAACGGGAATTGAACCAATCAATTGGTTTCTAGACATATCTAAAGCTATACACAAGGATGATAAACCAACCAGTGGTATTGGTATGTGACCACTAAGATTGTTTTCAGCTAAAATTAACTCTTGCAAATTAATGCACTCTCCAAGACCTGGTGGTATGCTTCCTCGTAAGCTATTTCTTTGCAATTGTAATACACTTAAAAACGTTAAATTTTGCATAGAAGATGGAATCAAACCTGAGAGTTGGTTTTCCCCTAACTCGAGAATATACATTTTTGTCAGTTTTCCTACTTCTCTCGGGATAGGACCGGTTATGTGGTTATGTTGGAATCCAACTCGTTCCAAGTTAACGAGATTTCCGATTCCTGTTGGGATGTTTCCACTGATTTGGTTGTTCCCTAATCCTAAATCCGTAAGCCTTGTCATGTTACTTATAGTTTCAGGGATTACTCCTCCAAAATTGTTATAAGTTAATTCCAAGACCTCTAAGTTGGTAAAATTGGAAAGATCGTAGAGAAAGTCAAAGTCACTATTCTCAGCATCTCCTAAATTGTTTTTGCTCATTAATAACCCGTACAAATTCGAGGATTTAGCGAAGCTAGGAACTTTCCCATTGAAGTAGTTGAAGCTAATTTGGAAGAGGGCAAGGTTCGAGGCATTGGATATCGTAGCAGGAATCGATCCGGAAAATTTATTTGAATCGAAATAGAGATATTGGAGATTCGGAAGGGTGTGGCCCAAGTTGGGAGGAAGACTTCCTTCAAGTTGATTGGTTTGTACGGTAAACTCCTCCATGGTTGAGAGATTATAGAGCGACAGAGGGATATAACCTGCTCGAATACAGAAACAAAACAAAAAAAGTAATATCAATTTTCCTAAAAGTGCTTAAACTTATACAAGGAGGACTAGAATTAATTTTATATTTTTGCACTATACCTGCGAATTTGTTGTAACCAAGCACAAGGTGTTTTATGTTTTTTAACTCGCCAAGGCTGTGTGGAATGGTTCCCTGAAGCATGTTACGCGATACCTGGAGTCCCTCGAGCGAAGACAAATTCCCAATGTTAGCGGGAATTTCACCGACCAGACTGTTTTTATTGAGCCAAATCAAACGAAGCTCAGACAATGAGCCTATGGCCTTTGGAATTCTTCCAGAGAGATTGTTTGAGGTCAAGATGAGCCACCTAAGGCTGGAGCAACCAGATATATTTTCCGGGATCTCGCTGCTGAAGTTGTTGAATCGTAATTCTAAATTTTGCAGTCTAAACAGGCGACCGATCTCCGGAGGTATCTCGGGTCCAAGGCTATTGTTTCTGAGGTTCAACAATCTGAGAAAAGTCAGATTCCCGACGTGCGGGGACAACTGGCCTTTGAGCTGCGATGACGAGACATCCAAACCAATAACCCTTTGGTGGTGGCGGCGGCTGCATGTGACACCGGGCCACGTGCAGAAGTGCTCGGATTCATTCCAAGAACTCAGGAGGCCAAGCGGATCGCCATCGATCTTAGCCTTGAATTCGAGCAGTGAGAGTTTGTCTGTCTGGTTTCCGGTGTGTCGTGCTGAAATGACCAAACACATTTGCAGTAAAAAGCAAACGACCATTCTTAAACCCAGGCTTGAGCGCTCCATCTGGATTAATTTGGTGCAAATTATGATAAGGATTATGTGAAGTAGTTGTGATTTGTGAACAGGCAATGACTTGAATTGAAATGCACTTATTCATTGCATGGCTTTTTCTTATCTGATTTTACATATATAGGAGTTTGTGACACCATGACTTTTTTGCTGAATTGTGACATCTTGACTTAGCGCTTCCTTTTCTCTTTTTTCTTTTGTTACTGTTTTGTGTCGGTCTTTTTCCTCGTCAATTCAGAGTAGACTTGGAAACTAGATAGAAATTGCGTTTTCTCAAAAGATTTCAAATTGATTCTCCCACTTAATACTCTCAAATTGGACCAAACTCTCTTTTTTAAAAAAATAAAAATAAAAACAGTCAATTTAAGACCGTATTCTAAAGCAGTTAGCACACTTGAGAATCCACAAGCATTCTAATTAATTACTTGGGCTTTTCCCGAACTATTTTTTAAAATCACCATATAAGAAACGTATCATTTCCTTAAATTTCCGAAAGTACTAATAAGTAATATTATATGTGTCATCCTTAAGAGAAATAGAACTAAAATATAAAACACGCAATGGTCAATGCTGTAGTCATAAACATTAATTAGAGTCTTAACCTTTGTCGGTCATGAGAGAGACTCTGCGCATAAAACTTCCAGTCAACAATGTGAATACTTTTTGTCATTGCGTGTTGAGGAAACTAAGAAAAAAGGAAAAAAAAAAGTTTAATTGCATTTTCTCATCATGACGATCATATCCTAATAGAATTAATCTTGACTTAGCGCTTCCTTTTCTCTTTTTTCTTTTGTTATTGTTTTGTGTCGTTCTTTTTCCTCGTCAATTCAGAGTAGACTTGGAAACTAGATAGAAATTGCGTTTTCTCAAAAGATTTCAAATTGGTTCTCCCACTTAATACTCTCAAATTGGACCAAACTCTCTTTTTTTTTTTTTAAATAAAAATAAAAACAGTCACTTTAAGACCGTATTCTAACGCAGTTAGCACACTTGAGAATCCACAAGCATTCTATGTTGGACGTAGTTTTAGTTTGTGGCCCACGTGTCACTTATGTGGTGTTTAAATAAATGCCTTTAATAATTAATTATGGTTTAATAAATTATTTGCTAATTTTTTATTGGTCAATAATTGAGAAATTATTCTGATAACTACCCACTTTGATGGAAAGTGGGATTTAACGTAGGGTTTTTTGCAGCTATAGCCCCTCAACTTAGCGTGTTTGACAATTTGGCACCCCTTCTTTTTTTTTTTTTTTTGCATTAACCCCTTTGAATTTGAAAATCGTTGCAATTAACCCCAAATTGGAAACGCCCGTTCGAAATTGGACGGAATGACCTCGTGCCGCGCACGTGAGGAAGCGTGACGCTAGGTTCGCACGGAGGAGGGGCCAACGGGGCTGACCTTGCCGGACGGAGGGCAGTGGAGAGTCGTGGGCTGGGCTTTACGCGAATCGAGGTCGCACAAGGGAGGCGCGACGCGTGGAGAAACTCGCCGGGGTTTCGTCGTGGAGAAACTCGCCGTGGAGAAACGCATGGAGAAACTCGACGCGTGGAGAAACGCGCAAGAGAGGCTCACCGGAGTTGGGCGTCGCGGCGAGGGGCCGAGCGAAGAGGAGGCGCTCGCGGGGGAGCTGGATCCGGCGAGGGGGCTTGGTCGGCTGGCGAGGGGGGGGCTTGATCGGCCGGCGTTGGGGTTGAGGAAGAGAGGGAGAGAACGAGGGGGCTTGTTATAAACGCCCATGTGCAAATCACGTACCAAATTCCGTCCAATTTCGAACGGGCGTTTCCAATTTGGGGTTAAATACAACAATTTTCAAATTCGAGAGGGTTAATGCCAAAAAAAAAAAAAGAAGAGGTGCCAAATTGTCAAACTCGACAAATTGAGGGGCCATAGGTGCAAAAAACCGTTTAACGTATTATTAGAGACTGGGTCCTCTCTCTCCTCACATATACAGAGACTTTCTACCATCAAGAACGTACAGAAAGAAAAAGAGGGACAAGAGACAGAAATACCATCTCTTGATTACTGTGATTTCTACTGCAAGATTCAACATGAATTCAGATATGTCTTCTACCAATTATGTATATGTGAAAATCATATTGTTCTAAGATCTTGGTCATTAATGTTTATAGAATTAATAGGGTTTGAATTGAATGATTAATAATTAAAAATCCTAACATTCTAATTAATTACTTGGGCTTTTCCCGAACTATTTTTTAAAATCACCATATAAGAAACGTATCATTTCCTTAAAATTACGAAAGTATTAATAAGTAATATTATATGTGTCATCCTTAAGAGAAATAGAACTAAAATATAAAGCACGCAATGGTCAATGCTGTAGTCATAAACATTAATTAGAGTCTTAACCTTTGTCGGTCATGAGAGAGACTCTGCGCATAAAACTTCCAGTCAACAATGTGAATACATTTTGTCATTGCGTGTTGAGGAAACTAGAAAAAAAGAAGAAAAGAAAAAAGTTTAATTGCATTTTCTCATCATGACGATCATATCCTAATAGAATTAATCTGAACGGTAGAGATATTGTAACTAGAGCGAGCGAAAGAGATATTTGGGTTTGGAAAGTATTTAGTGGTCAGCAGAGAAAAAGCACGAACTTAGAGGATAGTTTATAGACAAAAATTAGTGACATGATCTTGACTTAGCGTGCTTCTTCTACAGGAGTCAGGAATTTTATCTATTGGTTATGACTTGAAGTCAATTTTTTTACGAAACATATATAACAAGAAAATTATAAAATTTAAATATATTTGAAGTTGAAATTTTTTGATAAAGTTTTCCAGAATGAAAAAATAATAATAATAATTAGGGTAGAATGAAAGTGTGGCTGAAATTTTTGTTTGGCAGTTCTATTATTTATCTTCTTTTAATGTTGATATTGGAGTCCAATGGACAAAGCGATCAGTGTGTATTGTCATCGTTCTTGTTGAAAGTGGACATCAATTATGTAAATTATATATTGATGGACGATCTTCTAAAAATCTTTAGTGCTGTCACAATAGGCGTTAATATCCTAATTTTATATGACAAAGCTAAATAAAAATGGCACTAAAGTTAAAAAATAATAATAATAAAAATATTAAAAAAAAGAGGATTAGCTGAGTTTAGATTATAATTGTTCTCTTGACTTGTGGAAGAGTCTAAAATTTGTGGTTCTAGTTTGTAAACTGATTTGTGGTTCTTTTGTCACTTTCTACTTACTAATTTTGCATCTGTTCTCACATTGTTGCCATTTCCTGATTTAATGTCGCTATTTAGTTTTATAAATTTATTGTCGCTTAATAATTTATTGCCGTTTTCGTTTTTTCAAGTTTTCATTGTCCTTATAATATTCTTGTGAACTTTATGTCCTTTTCTCCTTGCTGAAAATATTGCGTTTATTTCTTTGATGTCATTTCTCCTAATCATTGCTTTCTATTTACAGTCGTTAGCTAGTTTTCCATTGTCTACCATTTCATTGTCGTTTTCAATTTACTGTCGTTTATCAATTTAGTTGTCGTTTTTTCACCTTCTGTTTTCCATTTCATCCTCACATAGTTCCTTTTTTTTCCCTCATCATTTTACTTCCTTTTTTTTTTTTTACATCGTAAATTTCTTTGATTGTTGAAAGTGTGTAAGTTTTTAAATTTAAACATGGAAGCATTTAACGTAGATCAACAAGCGTTCACAGAAACAAACAAAAGTAGTCTGGAAAATGTAAGACAACAAGCTAACGTACATCAACTTTATAGACTTTACGCTTGAAATTGAGATATATAAAGTATCTTGCAAAAAACAGAGTATAGCAAATGTATCAAACTTCAATACAAAACTTATAATATAATACCACGCTTCAACGCCTCTTTAGACAAGCAAAGATAAAATTAAGCAAAACCGAAAACTACCAAATAGCATTGCTTCAATTGTTGCTTGCGAAGTGTTGATTCCAAATACCCTGAAAGTTGACATTAAGCATTTGTTAAGAATAAAGAAGTAAACAAGCAACGTGATGCTTAGAATTATACGATTCGGAACTGAAAATTGATCAATTATTTACCAAAACTGATAGGAATTTTATAGTGTTTTCTAATGGTAAAGGAATTTTCTTCAAAACCACAAATGGAGAAACAGGATAGTTTTACAAAAAAAAAAAAAAAATGTGGTCGTAAACTTCAGTTTCTTATACCAATTATATTCTCTCAAAACAACAAATTCTATTATCCATTATATAATTGTTTAATAAAGAAAGTAAACCGATACCTTCTTATCATTATGCGTTACGCGCACGGTTTCGAGGCAATATATGTGCATCAAGCATGCCTTTTATTCGGCCTAGTTCAGCTACAACGTCATCAATTTTCCTTCGCTCTCCTGGAAGCCTTGAGGAACAAGAAACTCCTATTTCAATTATCGAAACCAAAGACTTCTGAACCACTTGAGCAAGATCATCCCAACCACGGATGTCATTTTCAGGCTGTCCGAGCTCTTCCTCAAGCAGCATTGGGTCCACAATTTCACTAATTCGGTCAGGGAATGCTGCTGAAGCAAAGTTGTTCAAGTTGAAGTCATCTTTGAATATGTTGTCGGTAGGCCTCTTCCCTATAAACATTTCCAACAATAGAATCCCGAAGCTGTATACGTCGCCTAATGTCGACACTTCACTTCCGATGGCATACTCTGTAGTTCATGTATGAAAAAAAAAAATGTAGACAATTTAAGGGTGTAATTATGATATACCATAAATGAAGATAAAAAGAGAGTAACTAAAACTTTTACCTGGGGCAACATAGCCGACGGTGCCTCTAATTCCAATAGAGCTAATTTGATCTGTAGAAGAAGATGAAATGCTTTTGAGAAGCTTTGCTAATCCAAAATCTCCTAGGTGAGCAACCATGTCGGCATCCAATAAAATGTTACTTGGCTTTATGTCACAATGTGCTATCGATTCGGGGCAATGGTTGTGCAAATAGTCGAGAGCACTCGCCACATCTACAGCAATGTTGACTCTCTGAATGAGATTCAAGCTGCGACTCTGGCTTGGCTCTCGTCCTGTATTTGCCCTTATCTGATAAGAATGCAGCCACTTCTCGAGATTCCCATTTTCCATGAACTCATAGACTAAGGCCTTGAAATCATTCCTTTGGAAATCGATCCCTGAACATACGGTTAGAATCTTGACAAGATTTCTATGCTTAATAATTCTCAAGGATTCACATTCAGCTAAGAAGCTTTTCAATGCGCGTGAAACCTGAAGGTTCAATACTTTCACAGCAATTAACGTGTCTTCTCGATTCAATGTTCCCTTGTAGACAGATCCAAAGTTGCCAGCCCCAATTAAATTTGCTGAAGAAAATCCATCAGTAGCTTTGAAAAGATCTCCATAGGAAAATCTTGGCAATGAAATTGCAATCGATTTATCTAGAATTGGTTTTCTTGGTCTCCTTGAGCAAAAAGCAATCTTTCCAAGAACCAGTATGAGAACCAATGCCACAACTACACCAGCAACGATGATAAACGATTTCATCTTAGGAGATAGTTCGTGACTTTTATTGTAGACATCGGATGTGCATATATGCAATTTCAGTTCAGGCAAGCCTCCACAAAGCCTCTTGTTTCCGATGACGGAGAATTCACTTGCATTTCGGAAAACCCCTTTCAAAGGTACTTGTCCTTCAAAGTCATTAAATGACAAATTCAGATAATCCAAGGCTCGAAAATCCACAAAATAGCCTGGGATTTTTCCAGACAAGTTGTTACGAGAAAGATCGATTTTTTGGATCCCTCTCAAAGCCTTGAGTTCTTCCGGAACGGACCCCTCCAATAAGTTTCCCCGCAGATACAAATACTCCATGCTCATGCAACTCCCGAGAGTTTTAGGAATTTGACCAGATAGCTTATTTTTAGAAATATCCAAATATCTTAGATTCACTAAGTTTTTCACCTCCAATGGGATCGAACCAGTTAAACGGTTGCTAGACAGATCTAAAACTTGAGACAAGGATGACAAACTAATTACTTGAGATGGTATGGGACCACTAAGGCTGTTTTCGGCTAGTTCTAAAACCTGCAAATTCGTGCACTCTCCAAGACTTGGTGGTATGTTTCCTTGTATGTTATTCCTCGACAAACGTAATTTACTTAACCACGTTAAATTTCCCAGCGCAGAGGGAATCATACCGGAGAGTTTGTTGTCTTCAAACCCAAGCAAATACATATTTCTCAGTCTGCCGAGTGTGCTCGGTATAGGACCACTCAAGTGGTTAGATCCCGATTGCAGTATCTTCAAGTTGACAAGATTTCCGATTCCAGTCGGAATGTTTCCGCTTATTTGGTTATCTGAAAAGCCTAGTCTTGAAAGCCTTGTCATATTACTTATGGATTCAGGGATTGCTCCTCCAAGATTGTTGCCACCAAAACCCAAGTTTTTTATGTTGGTACAGTTGACAAGGTCATTCAGGAAGTTCAAGTCATCACTCTCAGCATATCCCAGATTGTTGAAGAATAACCCTAGAGTCTCCAAATTAGAGGATCTAGCGAAGCTAGGAACTTTGCCGGTGAAGTTGTTAGAAGAAATTTGGAAGAGGACAAGGTTCGATGCATTGGATATGGTGGCAGGAATAACACCGGAAAAGTTATTTACTTGGAAAAAAAAGTACTCGAGGTTCGGTAGCGTGTGGCCCAAGTTAGGAGGAAGACTTCCTTCTAGTTTGTTTTCGTGCAGAGCGAAGTACTCGATTGTAGAGACGTTGTAGAGCGAGAGAGGGAGCGTACCTGTTTGCATTCCGAAAAAAAAAAAAAAACAAACAAACAAACAAACAAAAAAAACAAACAAACAAACAAACTTCATTGATCGGAAACAACATAGATTAGCATGATCGAAAAGTACTCCTTTGAAAACTAGCGGAGAAATTTTGAAATATTGCTCATTCTCACTTCACGGTTATTAATGCTCTTTTAAGTAGACCATTTGAATGATACCCCTTTTAAAATCAAAGTTTTAGCATACAGATTTTATCCATCCTTAAAAAAAAATTCAAAATTGATCAACAATGATTGATTTTTACTCTTCTAGAAAATTGTATATATTAGAAAAATGAATTTATATAATTAAGTGAAAATAAAAGAGACATAGTGGCGGAGTCATAAATTTTTTTTGCGGAGGCATAATTTGACAGAAATTACACACTAAAATTTTTTAAAATTAATTTAAAAAGTTTATTATTAAATTGAAATAAAAAAAATTATAACCTTTGTGTGAGTGCTGTGCAAGTTTTCTGTGCGAGAAAAATCTCTATTTTAGGTTTTTGAGAGCACTTTGTGATGGGATATTGAGTATAAATAGGGTCAGTAAAGTAAATAGTCATTTTGGACAGTCTGTTTTAAAAAAAATAGCTACAGTTTTAAAAAATTTAAAAACTAGCCATAAAATGTTTCTGACACATGTAAGAAATTTTTGACTAAAACAAAATTACACATAAAAATTATTGTAAGAAAATTTCTAACACGTGTAAGAAATTTATAAAAGTGCTAGTTCTTAAATTTTTTTAGACTGACTATTTTTTAATATCATTTTCTAAAAAGTGACTATTTTCTTAAAATTCCCCTTTAAATAATACTCTTTTGTAATAATTTTTTATTATTATTGGAATTCTTCGTCGTAGCCTCCACCTTGTACGTAGGTAAACTACCAAATCTTTTATTTTCATTTTTTTCTCTCTTATTTTTGTCTCTAAAAATCTTATTTATTATTTTAATAGTACTTTATTCTAATAAAATTTTATAGGTAAGATACTTTTCGATAGAACTCCTCACCGATACTGCCTAAGGGGGGTTAATAGCTCATTTGGTCCCTAAACTTTTGCTCGGGTGACACTTTCATCCCTACTCTTTTTTTATTAGCAATAGTAATATCCGAACTTTTTATTTGTTGCTGTATCGGTTAAATTCACAAACACCGTTTAAATTCAAACGTGTTTTGCACGTGACTTGCACATGGCTCGATTCTTAAATTTAAATGCCAAGAATACCCTTTAATATTTAATGTATAAGTTTTGAGTTTTGGTGAAAAAAAAAAAATTTTCTGATAGAAAAGACAACCCCCGACCCCTAACCCGTGACCCCCAACCTCCGCCTCCGCCTCCCGAACCTTCATCTCCGCCTCCGCGCGAACCCCAACCTCCGCCTCCTCAGACAATAATTTATACCCATAAAAAAGACAATAATTTTTGCAATTTTTTTTTCAACCTCTGTCTCAACTCTCTCTCACCAGAAACCGCAATGAAACCCACCGCCGGGGAAACCACCCCACCGTGAACCCCACCGTCGCACCGCCACGAACCCACCCTACCGCGAACCACCCCGCTGCGAACCCCACCCCCGCAGACCTATCGCTGCGAACCCCAACCCCAACCCCGTAGACGCAGACCCACGAACCCCACCCTACGAACTCCACTGCCGTGAACCCCAACGTCACAAACCCCACCCTGCAAAACCCATTGCCACGAAATCTGACCCCCTAGGACCCCAACCCCGCAGACCCATCGCAGCGAACCCCGAACCCTGCAAATCCAACCCCGCAGAACCACCGTCGCGAACCTCGTCTCCCGCAAAACCCATCGTCGCGACCCCTGCGAAACTCACCGCCACGAACCCCAACCCACTCCTCTGACCCACTCCGCGATGACCCCCGAGCCCCTCCGCAACGACCTCATCCTCCCCCGACCCCTTCCCATTAGCCCCCTCTGCCGTCCTCCGTCCGCCATCCTCCCTCCGCCCCCGACACCTCCGCGATGACCCCCGTCCCCCGACGGCCTTCGCGACAGCCTTCGCCCCCAACAACTTCGCGGCGATCCACGAACCCCTCCGCCCCCGACGCCTTCGCGATGACCCCCGTCCCCCAACCCCCTATGCGACAGCCTCTGAGCCCCTCCGCCCCCATCCGGCCATCCCCTTCCACGAAAACCCCTCTGCCTAACAAGTTGCACTTTTTTTTTTCTTTCTTTCTTTTCGTAGCTAAGTTTTGACTAATTATATAAGGGTATTTTCGGTTTTCTAATTAGAGAACAGCACATGTGCAAGTCACGTGGTAAAACCGTTTGGATTTTAACAGAATTTTTCAATTTTAACGGCGGAGCAACATTTAAAAAGTTCGGGTACTACTATTGCTAATAAAAAAAGAGTATGGATGAAAGTGTCACCCGAGCAAAAGTTCAGGGACCAAATGAGCTATTAACCCTAAAAAGTATTGCGCGGGCTCTGGGTGTGTCCATGTTGAAACATATTTACGCAAATTGGAAAGTGCAATTTTTCGACCAATGATTATGATTTATGCTAAAAAAATCACATCATGCCAATTTTGACATTAAATTTCTACGCAAATCGACTATGTTATTAATCTTTCAAATTTATTTTTTTCGAAATTGATCGGCACAGACAAATACTAATTTCTATTCTCCTAAAGCATTTATCATTATAAAAATAAAAAATTCAAATAAAAAAAAAGTGGTATATGAATCTGTAAATAACTACTTGAATGGCATAAATCAATATATAAGTTCATAATTTAGAATAACATATTTCTCAACTATATTATATGCGTAACTATATTCTAATAGTACCTGTTAAAGAGTTCAACGAAAGCACAAGATCTTTTAAGTTCTTCAACAAACTGAGGCTGTGTGGAATGGTTCCTTTTAGGCTATTTATCGACAAATAAAGGTAGAGAAGCGAAGAGAGATTCCCAATGGAAGCCGGGATTTCCCCAACCAACTTGTTACGGCTCAGGTGGAGCGCCGAAAGCTCCGACAACGATCCAATATCCTCCGGAATTCTTCCGGTGAGATTGTTTAAGGTCAGCTCGAGAATCTGGAGCCTCGAGCATCGGGTCAGGTTGCGCGGGATCTCGCCGCTGAAGCTGTTGTTTCGGAAGTTCAGCACGCGCAGCCTGTGCAAGCGGCCAATCTCCGGAGGGATCTTGAGGCCGAAGCTGTTGTTTGCGAGGTTTAAAGTTCCGAGAAAACTCAGGTTCCCAACGTGCGGGGACAGCTGACCCTTGAGCCGCCACAATGGGAGATCCAGCCTGGTGACGCGTTGGTGGTGGCGGGGGCTGCATGTGACGCCGGGCCACGAGCAGAAGTGCGCAGATTCGTTCCAAGAACCCAGGAGGCCGAGGGGGTCCTCGTCGATATTCGCTTTGAATTCGAGCAAAGAGAGTTTGTCTGTTTCGTTTCCGGAGCGAGCGGACAGAGCTGAAATGACCCAAAACATTTGGAGTGAAAAGCAAACGATCGTCATGCTTAAACCATGCCCTGAGCGCTCCATCTGGATTAATTTGGACCGAAATAGGCCTAAGGAATTTAGGAAGTTGTGATTGTGAAGAAGCAAGCGGGAAAAAGTACTTGCTTGCATAAGTATTTCATATTTGACTGATTGATTTTCCGTAATTAACAAGTTAGCGAAAATCATTCCAGACATTGGGTTTGATTGGTTGTTGGAGTTTGGAGCTACATGTGCTACGTGGGTCAATGTCATAATGCATAGACTTCAAGACAGTCTCTTTCAATATTGTTTAATTTTGTACAGAGGAAACTAAAAATAAACTTCTCTAGTGGGCTTTCTTGTTTCGGTGGAATTAATTTTAGATCATCAGATTTATCTTTTTAAGATTTAAAATTGAAAAAGTAAATCTGATAATTCCGAATAATTTTACGATCAAAAGACATATGTCGTATATAGGTTCGATTATTAAAAAGTGTTATAAGAATGAAGTTTTACCTTTTATAGTTGTGGATGAAAACCTTTAACCGCTCTCTCCCGAGATCTCCTATGATCAGAAGAGAAAACAGACATGTAATATATAGGTTAGATCATAAAGTGTTACATGATGAAGGAAGTTTTACCCATTTTTTTTTTATTTCCTTAAAATTCGAAACTATTAATAAGTATATGTGTCATCCTCAATTACTTGTCCTTCAATGTGCGTTTAAAGTTGAGTAAGAAAGATAGAACTAAAATAAAAAGCACGGAATGGTCAATGCTGTAGTCATAAACAATAATTAGAGTCTTAACAACTCTGCGCATAAAACTTCCGGTCAACAATGTGAATGCTTACTTTTTTCGTCATTGCGTGCTGAGGAAAGTAGAGGAAAAAAAAAAAAGTTTAATTGCATTTTCTCATGATAGAGATATTGTAGAGCGAGCGAGAGAGATTTTTTAGTGAAGAATGTTGAATTTGGGTCTGGAAAGTATTCAGTGGTCACCTGCAGAGAAAAACCATGGACTTAAAGGATGGTTTATAGACAAAAAATAGTGACATGATCTTGACTTAGCGTGCTTCTACAGGAGTCGGGAATTTTATCTATTGGGTATGGATTAAAGTCAATTTTTTTAGAAAACATATATAAGAAGAAAATTATAAAATTTAGGGAAGATTTGAGTTTTAGCCATTTTTAAGCTCATGTTTTAAAAATTTAGTCATAGTTTTACGAAATTAAAGAATTAACTATTTTCATCGTGTAACAAAATTTGTTACATTTTGTTACACGTGTAACAAAATTTGTTATACGGGTATAATAAAAATTGTTACACAATGAAAATGGCTAATTCCTTAATTTCGTGAAACTATGGCTAATCCTTAAAAAAATAACCAAAAATTTGGCTAAATCCTTAAAAATCTCTAAAATTTAAATATATTTGAAGCTGGAATACTTTGATAAAGTTTTCTAGAATGGAAAAATAATAATTAGTGTAGAATGAAAGTGTGGCTGAAATTTTGTATCGCAGTTCTATGATTTATCTTCTTTTAATGTTGATATTGGAGTCCAATGGACAAAGTGATCAGTGTGTATTGTGATCGTTCTTGTTGAAAGTGGACATCAATTATGCAAATTATATTTTGATGGACGATCTTCTAAAAATCTTTAGTGCCGTCACAATAGGCGTTAATATACTAATTTTTTTATAACAAAGTTACATAAAAATGGCACTAAAATTAAAAATAATAATAATAATAATAAAAAAGAGAGAGAATTAGCTGAGTTTAGATTATAATTGTTCTCTTGACTTGTGGAAGAGTCGAAAATTTGTGGTTCTAGTTTGTAAACTGATTTGTAGTTCTATTGTCACTTTCTACTTGCTAATTTTGCATTTGTTCTCTCATCGTCGTCATTTCCTGATTTAATGTCGTTATTCAGTTTTATCAATTCATTGTCGTTTAAAATTTATTGCCATTTCCTTTTTTAGTTTTCATTTTCCTTTTAATATTCTTGTCAACTTTATGTCCTTTTCTCCTTGCTGAAAATAATGCCGTTTATTTCTTTGATGTCATTTCTCCTAATCATTGCTTTCTATTTACTGTCGTTGAATAGTTTTCCATTGTCTATCATTTCATTGTCGTTCCAATTTACTGTCGTTTTTAAATTTAGTTGTCATTTTTTCACAATCTGTTTTCCATTTTATCCTCACATAGTCCTTTTTTTTTTCCGCATCATTTTACTTCCTATTTTTTTATTTTTATATCGTAAATTTCTTTGATTGCTGCAAGTGCGTAAGTTTTTAAATTTAAACATGAAAAAGAAGTTAACGTACATCAACAAGTGTTCACAGAAACAAACGAAAGTATTCTGGAAAATGTAAGAAAACAAGCTAACGTACATCAACTTTATAGACTTTAGGCTTGCAATTGACATATATAAAGTATCGTGCAAAAAACAGAGTATAGCAAATGTATCAAACTTCAATACAAAACTTGTAATATAATGCCATGCTTCAACTTTTCTTTAGGCAAGCAAAGATAAAATTAAGCAAAACTGAAACCTATCAAATGCCGGGTAATTAACAGAAGACCAAATAGCATTGCTTCAATAGTTCAATTGTTGCTTGCAAAGTATTAATTCCAAATACCCTGAAAGTGACATTAAGCATTTGTTAAGAACAAAGAAGTAAACAAGCAGCACTTTTAATCGATTGGGAACTGAAAATTTATCAAGAAATTCCCAAAACTGAAAGGAATTCTATAGTGTTATCTAATGGTAATAAAGGAATTTTCTTCAAAACAACAAATGGAGAAACAGAATAGTTTTACCAAAAAATAAAATAAAATGTTGTCGTAAACTTCAATTTTTTTATGCCAATTATATAGTCTCTCAAAAACAACAAAATCTATTATCCATTATATAATTGTTTGATAAAGAAATTAAACCGATACCTTCTTATCATTATGCGTTACGCGCACGGTTTCGAGGCAATCTATGTGCGTCAAGCATGCCTCTTATTCGGCCTAGTTCAGCAGCAACGTCATCAATTTTCCTTCGCTCTCCTGGAAATCTTGAAGAACAAGCAACTCCTATTTCAATTATCAAAACCAAAGACTTCTGCACCACTTGAGAAAGATCGTCCCAACCACGGAGGCCATTTTCAGTCCGTTCGAGCTCTTCCTCAAGCAGCATCGGGTCCACGATTTCACTAATTCGGTTTGGGAGTGCTGCTGAAGCAAATTTGTTCAAGTTGAAGTCATCTTTGAACATGTTGTCGGTAGGCCTCTTCCCCGTAAACATTTCCAACAATAGAATTCCGAAGCTGTATATGTCACCTAATGTCGACACTTCACTTCCGATGGCATACTCTGTAGTTCATGCATCCAAAAGGAAGGGGGAAAAAAAGTAAAACAATTTACAAGTGCAATTACACTAAACGAAAAACGAATATACAAAGAGACAGTACGAAATTAAGAATTCACAAAAATTTACCTGGAGCAATATAGCCGACGGTACCTCTAACTCCAATGGAGCTAGTTTGGCTGAAAGAAGGACAAAAGGAACTTCTGAGAAGCTTTGCCAATCCGAAATCTCCAACATGAGCAACCATGTTGCCATCTAATAGAATGTTACTTGGCTTTATATCACAGTGTGCTATTGGTTCCGGGCAATGGTTGTGCAGATAGTCTAGAGCGTTAGCCACATCAATGGCGACATTAACCATCTGAATCAGAGTCAAACCACGGCTCTGCTCTCGCCCTATGTTTACCTGGCGTGAATGCAGCCACTCCTCGAGATTCCCATTTTCCATGAAGTCATAGACTAAGGCCTTGAAATCATTCCCTTGGAAATCAATGCTTGAACAGACAGTAAGAATCCTTGCAAGATTTCTATGCCTGATGATTTTCAAGGACTCGCATTCAGCTATGAAACTCTTTAACGCGCGAGAAACCTGAAGGTTCAAGACTTTCACAGCAACAAGTGTGCCTTCTCGATTCAAGATTCCTTTGTAAACAGAACCGAAGCTGCCAATGCCAACTAAATTTGCCGAAGAAAAGCCATCAGTAGCTTTGGAAAGATCTGCGTAGGAAGCTCTTGGAAACGAAATCCCTACTGATTTTTCAAGAATGACGTTGCTTATTTTCTTTGAGCAGAATGCAAGAATTCCAATAAGCATAAAAACAATCGATCCCACAAGTGCACAAGCGGCGATGATAACCAACTTTAACTTGGGAGATAGTGTGTGATTTTTGTGAAGATTAGATGTGCATGAGTGTAATTCTAGTTCAGGCAAGCCTCCACAAAGCCTTGTGTTTCCCGTGACGGAGAATTTGCTCTCATTTTGGAAGACCCCTTGTTGAGGTACTTGGCCTTCAAAGTCATTGAACGACAGATTCAAATAATCCAAAGCTCGAAAATCTGCAAAAAGCTCGGGGATTTTTCCAGACAACTTGTTACAAGAAAGGTCTATTTCTCGAACTCCTCTCAAAGACTTGAGCTCTTCTGGAATGGAGCCTTCCAAGACGTTTCTCCCGAAATACAAATACTCCATGCTAGCGCAACTGCCTAGAGTCTTTGGAATTTCACCAGATAGCTTATTTTCAGAAATATCCAATCTTCCAAGATTTACTAATTTTCCCACCTCAATGGGAATTGAACCAATCAACTGGTTTCTAGACAGATCTAAGGCTATAGACAATGATGGCAAACTGACCAATTGTAAGGGTATGGGACCACTAAGATTGTTTTCGGCTAGTTCCAACTCCTGCAAATTCTTGCACTCTCCGAGATTCGGTGGTATGCTTCCTTGTATGTTATTCCTTGCCAATGATAATCTACTTAACAACGTTAAATTTCGCAAAGTAGACGGGATTGTGCCTGAGAGTTTGTTAGTTTGGAATGTCATTACATATATCTTTCTCAATTTTCCTATTGTGTCTGGTATAGGACCAGTCAATTTGTTAGCTTCCATTCCTAGTATCTCCAAGTTAACAAGATTTCCGATCCCAATTGGAATGTTTCCACTGATTTGATTCGTTCCCAATGTTAATCTTCTAAGACTTGTCATGTTGCTTATAGTTTCAGGGATTGATCCTCCAAAATTGTTGTGAGATAAACCCAACCATCGTAAGTTAGTACAGTTCAAAAGACCACGGAGAGAGTCCAAGTCACCGTTACTAGCATAACCCAGATTGTTGTCGAACACCGTCAACATCTGCAAATTAGAGGATCTCGCAAAGCTGGGAACTTTCGCGGTGAAGTTATTACTAGTAATTTGAAAGACGATAAGATTTGATGCATTGGATAGGGTAGCCGGTATCGATCCATAAAAGCTGTTCCTATCGAAATAGAAATACCGGAGATTTGGAAGCATGTTGCCCAAGTTAGGAGGAAGACTTCCTTCGAGTTGATTGTCTTGCATTCCAAAGTACGCCATAGTTGAGACATTATAGAGCGAGGGAGGGATGGTACCTACTCGATTACAGAAAAATTTGGGCCAGTTAAGAAATTAGTCATTTTAAAGGTAAAGTTTAAAAGACTTAGTCATAGTTTCATGAAATTAGGATTTAGCCATAACATACGTGTAACATATATTATGTTGCACTTGTAACATTTTATGTATAATATACGTATGCTACACGTGTAACATAAAATATTATACGTGCAACATAAAATATAACATGTAACATAATGTGTTACACATATGTTACAGCTAAATTCTTAATTTCATGAAACTATGGCTAAATCTAAAAAATTAGTCAAAAGTTTGGTTAAATCCTTAAAAATTTCGAAAAAATTAGTCTATGTTTGATAACATTTTTTTCTTATAAACAAAAAACTAAAAATATTTTTGCTATTTTGCTTTCATAATTTAAAATTACAAATCATGTTTGATAGTCATTATTTGTTATTTATTTTCAAAATTTAAAAATAACGAATCATGTTTGATAAATATTATTTGTTACTTGTTTTTTAAAATAAAAGACACAAATGTTATTTGGTAACTAATAAAGACGGAGTGAAAAGAGAAAAAGTGTAAAGAGAGAGCCCAAGAGGGAGCAGACGAAAAAAAGTTTGTAAGGTTTTGGCAATATTTTTGTTTAAAAAAATTGAAAAAAAAATTGTTTCCTCTATTTTTGAAAATCTATTTTCAAATAAAAACAAAAACCAAAGTAGATTTACCGAAGGTGTTTTTACAAAATTTTGATCAATTTTTGGTTTAAAAAATCATAAACTAAAGTATCATCAAACAGGTCTTCCGTAGTAATCAAACAATATTGATTTATCAATTTTCCTAAATGTGCTTAAACTTATAAGAAGAGGACTTAGTCACAAATTTATATTTTTAGCAGTACATATATACCTGTCAAATTGTTCTTCGCAAGCACAAGTGCTTTCAAGCTTTTCAACTGGCCGAGGCTGTGTGGAATGTTTCCCTGCAGAGCATTTGCTTTTAGGTAAAGAGCCAGAAGCGAAGAGAGATTCCCAATGGAAGCCGGAATTTCCCCAGTCAGATTGTTGACACTAAGCTCCACCGAGCGAAGCTTCGACAACGAGCCTATGTCCTTCGGAATTCTTCCAGAGAGGTGGTTAAAGGCCATGCGAAGATACAGAAGGCTGGAGCAACTGGACATGCTCGCAGGTATTTCGCCGCTGAAGCTGTTGTTTAGTAAGTTCAGTAAACGCAGCCTCGACAAGCGGCCTATCTCCGGAGGGATCCCGAGACGGAAGTTGTTGTTTGTGAGGCTTAACGTTCTGAGAAAACTCAAGTTCCCAACGTGCGGGGACAGCTTGCCCTTGAGCTGCCATGACGAGAGATCCAGCGCGGCGACGCGTTGGTGGTGGCGGCGACTGCATGCGACCCCGGGCCACGAGCAGAAGTGCACGGATTCGTTCCAAGAGCTCAGGAGGCCGAGTGGGTCCTCGTCGATCTTCGCCTGGAATTCGAGCAAAGAGAGCTTGTCTGTTTCGTTTCCGGCGCGAGCGGAGAGAGCTGAAATGGCCCAAAACATTTGGAGGGAAAAGCAAATGATCGTCATGCTTAAACCATGGCCTGAGCGCTCCATCTGGATTAATTTTGAACCAAACTAGGCTAAGGAATTTAGGAAGTGTATAGGTACGTACGTACGTGCATGGATATGTATATATCAATGTATTGATTGCATGGTTATCGAAAATTATTCCGGGACATTAGGGTTGATGGGTTGGTGGAGTAATTGGAGAGATAAATGTTATTTGGGTCAATGTCATATAATTCTTTAAGACGGTCTCTTTCTACACAACTAACTTTTACAGTGTGAATTAATGCTTACTTTTGTGTAAAGAGGAAACTGAAAAACGTTTTTGGGGCATGAAAAACAGGGAACTAGTCAACTAGAAATAAATTGTTAATGCTTAGTTTTGTACACAGTGTGAATTAATGCTTAATTTTGTATAAACAGGAAACTGAAAAAACGTTTTCGATCGGGGCATGAAAAACAGGGTACTAGAAATAAGTTGTTGTTCGGCGGGCACAATTAAAAAAATTAATTATTGTTGAATCTCAGTCAAAAAAAATTAATTAACATTGCAATTAAGGATAGAGCTGAAATTTTTACATAAAATTTAGACAAAAACATAATTAAAAAAAATTATAACTGTATTTTTTATTACAAAATAATGGCCACGAATATAATTTTAGAAAATTGAAAAATTATTAATTTTTTAACTCAAATAATAATTTATGTAATCTGTATAATTTCAAATGGTGGGTACCACCTAGTGAGCCCAATGCGGGCCTGCCTTATTATGGACTAATCTATAATAATATGTACTATACGATCGAAATTAAGATCCTTTGTATATGGGAGAAGCATGGTGACTCTAATCTCAGATTCTGTTGGATAATGTAAGCTAATACTAAATTACGATATTTTAGTCAACGGTCGATAAGTATATATAAAGTATAATTTTGATATGATTTTAATAACACAGAAGATATTTTTTTGTATTTTCTTGAACAAAGAGCATAGCCGTGTAATTTAACATAATTTAAAAACATAGTGGATATTTTTAGTATTTTCTCCTTAGATAGATATACGTAAGTTAAATAAATGTGTAAATGGATTCAGTATGGTTAATATACAGAGTGAAAATTTTTAAACCAAACCAATTAAACAAAACTTAAGACCAACTAAACCAGATTATATGGATTGGTTTGGTTTTGGTTTGCAGCTGAGCTAATACATCGACTTGATAGACTTTAGGCTTAAGTTGACATATGCAAAGTATCATGCAAAAACAGAGTATAGCCAAATCCAATGTATCAAACTTCAATTCACAACTTATAATAATACCATGCTTCAACGTCTCTTTATAAGGCAAGTCATAGATGAAGATAAAACTAAGCAAAAGCGACAACAATCAAGTACTCCTTTTATTTAGTGAACTAAAATAAAGTAGGAAAACATAGTAATAATGCACGACTAACAGAAGACCAAATCACATCGCTTTAACTGTAACTTGCAAGTGTTTATTCCAAATACCTGAAATTGAACATTAAGCATTTGATAAGAATAACCGAAGTGATTAAGCAGCACCATGATGCTAGAAATAAAAACAATTGAAAATTGATCAATTGCCAAAAAATGAAAATATATATATATATATATATATATATATTCTCTAGTGTTATCTTTCTAGATATATATAATAAAAAAAAATTGAAAGAATTTAATGGTGAAGGAATTCTTCAAAAGAGCAAGTGCAGAAACATAATAGTAAACCGATTATAGTCCCTCAAAACAGCAAACTTTATAAATCATATATGCACTATATATATAATTGTTCCAAACTCAACCAATTACCTTCTGATCATTACGCGTTACGCACACGATTTCGAGGCATTCTATCTGCATTTAGCATATCTCTTATTCGGCCTAATTCAGCGACAACATCGCGAATGTTCTTCCGCTCTCCTGGGAATTTCGAAGAACATGCGACTCCTATTTCAATTATCGAAACCAAAGACTTCTGCACCACTTGAGACAGATCATCCCAACCATGAATGTCGCCATCAGTTCGTCCGAGCTCTTCCTCAAGGAGCATCGGATCAACGATTTCACTAACGCGTTCAGGGAAAGCCATTGAAGCAAAGTTACTTAAGCTGAAGTCGTCTTTGAACATGCTATCGATAGGCCGCTTCCCAGTAAACATTTCCAACAAAAGGATTCCATAGCTATAGATATCACCTAATGTTGACACTTCGCTTCCCATTGCATATTCTGTAGTTCATGTAAGCCAAAAAAAAAAGGGGACAATTTAAGGGTGAAATTATACTATATGAATATGCTAAGAGGCTCTGGCTATATGAAACTAAGAAAGTAAAAGTTTACCTGGGGCAACATAGCCGACGGTGCCTCGAACGCCAAAGGAGCTGGATTGATTGGAAGAAGAAGTTGAGAAAGCACTTCTAAGAAGCTTTGCCAATCCAAAATCTCCTATATGAGCAACCATGTCACCATCCAATAAAATGTTACATGGCTTTATGTCACAATGTGCTATTGATTCAGGGCAATGGTTGTGCAAATAGTCTAGAGCACTAGCCACATCAAAGGCAACGTTGACCCTTTGAATGAGATTCAAACCGCGGCTTTGGCTAATTGGCCCTTGAACTATTGTCCATATCCGAGAGAAATGTAGCCACTCCTCAAGATTTCCATTTTCCATGAACTCATAGACTAAGGCCTTGAACTCATTCCCTTGAAAATCAGTGCTTGAACATACAGTTAGAAACTTGACAAGATTTCTATGCTTGATAATCCTCAATGATTCACATTCAGCCAGGAAGCTTTTCAACGCACGCGAAACCTGAAGGTTCAAGACTTTCACAGCAACAAGTGTATCGTCTTGATTCAAGTTTCCCCTATAGACCGACCCAAAGCTACCAGAACCAATTAAATTTTCCGAAGAGAAACCATCAGTAGCTTTGGAAAGATCTCCATAGGAAACTCTCGGCAATGAAATCCCAACTGATGGTTCCTCCAATATAGGCTTGCTTCTTTTCCTTGAACGAAAAGCAAGAATTGCAAGAAACAAAAAAATCATCGATCCCAAAACAGCACAAGGGACGATAATAGTCAACTTCGACTTGGGAGATAGTTCGCGCTTTTCGCGGACCTTGGACGGGCATGAGCGTAATTTTAGTTCAGGTAAACCTCCACAAAGCCTTGTGTTTCCCATGACAGAGAATCTGCTCAGATTTTTGAAGACCCCTTGTTGAGATACTTTTCCTTCAAAGTCATTGACGGACAAATTCAGATAAGCCAAGGCCCGGAAATCTGAAAAGTAATTTGGGATTTTTCCAGACAGCTTATTACGAGAAAGATCGATTTCTTGAACTCCTTTCAAGGACTCCAATTCTACCGGAATCGATCCTTCCAAGAAGTTTCCCCTCAAGTACAAATACTCCATGCTTATGCAACTACCTAGAGTCTTTGGTATTTCACCAGATAGCTTATTTTCCGAAACATCAAAATACCCTATATTTGCTAATTTTCCCACCTCAATTGGAATTGAACCAGTTAACTGGTTTTTAGACAGATCTAGAGCTATAGACAAGGATGGCATACTAAGCACTTGTGATGGTATGGGACCACTGAGATTGTTTTCAGCTAGAAGCAACACCTGCAAATTCGGGCACTCTCCGAGGCTTGGCGGTACGCTTCCTTGTAAGTTATTTTGCAACAAATCTAACCTACTTAACAACGTTAAATTCCGGAGAGTAGGTGGAATCGCACCCGAGAGCTCGTTGTTTCTCAACGAAAGCAAATTCATGCTTCTCAGTTTGCCTATTGTGTTTGGTATAGGACCGGTCAAGTGGTTATCTTCCATATCTAACATCCATAAGTTGACAAGATTTCCAATTCCAGTTGGAATGTGTCCTCTGATCTGGTTGTTAGTTAATGATAGTCTCACAAGCCTTGTCAAGTTACTTATAGTCTCAGGGATTTCTCCTCCAAGATTGTTGTAATCAAATACCAAGCTATTCAAGTTGGTGCAGTTGGAAAGATCACGGAGAAACTCCAGGTCGCCATTATCAGCGTAGCCCAGATTGTTTTCCAACATTACTAATCTCTGCAACTTTGAGGATTTAGCGAAGCTCGGAACTTTCCCGATGAAATTGTTTCGACTGATTTGGAAGATGACAAGGTTTGATGCGTTGGATATTGTCGGAGGAATCGATCCGGAGAAGTTGTTTCCGTCAAAAAAGAAGAATTGGAGGTTTGGAAGCATTTGGCCCATGTTAAGAGGAAGATTTCCTTCAAGTTTGTTATCGCCCACGGCATAGAACTTGATGGTAGAGATATTGTAGAGCGAGAGAGGAATAGTACCTGCTCCAAAAAAAAAAAAAAATCGATCAGAGAAAATTGCAAATTTATACTTATTAGACTCAATTATTGCAAAAATATTTCAAGTAAATGGATATATAATTTCATATATTCGTATTCATTCTTTTCCTTTCTATATCTCACATTGTTTTTTTATTTAGTTATTTGTATACCATTTATTGTTGGGTTGGTTATCAAACTTTTATTAGAAACATTCTAGTTTTACTCGGGCATTTCATTGTGTAATTAATCCAATTTATTTTCTTCTTGTGGGAGAATTTCAAAATAAAGTCATTCTTGATGCCACTTAATAATTTATACCTCAAGTTGTGTGGTCCCTTTGTTTTCACTTATGTAAATTTTGAGGTATAATCTAAAGAGAAAATTCCTAAATAAGCCCTGAATTTGATCAAAATTCTAGCTTTGTCTTTATGTTTTTTAAAATTTTTAAATAATCCTTTAGTTATTAAATTTGATCTAAAATAATCCTTTTGATCAAATTCGGTCAAAATAAGTAGGCAAAATGACATTAATACCCATGATAAAAATAGTAAAAAAACTCATTACTTTTTTTTTTCTTTCTTTACCATTTCTTTTAAGGGTTGTTTAGGTATTTAACCAAACTTTTGGGTAATTTTTTAGGATTTCGCCCTAAAATGTCAAAATTAAGGATTTAGCCATAACATGTAACATTTTATGTTACATGTAACATATATACGTATAAAAGTGTAACATTACATGTAACGTTACATGTGTTACATTTTATGCTACATGTAACGTTACATTTAATGTTACATTTTTTACACGTATATATGTTACATGTAACATAAAATGTTACATGCTATGGCTAAATCCTTAATTTCGTGAAACTATGGCTAAATCCTTCAAATTTTACTTTTAAAATGGCTAATTGCTTAACTGGCCCTTCTTTTAAATTGATTTTTCCCTACCACGCCGCCGAACCCCCTCAGCCCCTCGGCGCCGCCGCACCCCCTCCCTCAGCCCATCGGCACCGTCGCAACCCCTAAGCCCACCGGTGCGTCGCAACCTCTCAGCCCATCGGCACCACCGCACCTCACTCCTCGACCTCAAGCCCTCGATGCCGCTGCACCCCCCTCCTCGACCTCAGCCCTTCCTCGCCCTCCTCCATGACCTCAGACCCTCCGCAACCTCAGCCCCTCGGCACTGCCTCTGCGATCTCATCCCTTATGTGCCATCCGCGATCTCGGCATGAACCCTCCGCAACCTCAGCTCCTCCGCGACCTCAGCCCCTTGCGCCGAATCTGCGACCTCAGCTCCTCCGCCCTGCCTTCGCGACCTCAGCCCCTCGCGCCGCCTCTGCGACCTCAGCTTCTTTGCGCAAATACGAGATTGCGGATCGGCGACGGTGTGGTGTGATTGTGGGTTGGGGACCGGGTACGCCGTAGATGTGGGTTTGAGAGCGTGACTATGAGTTGTTTTTTATTTTAGTTTTGATTGTCCATGAATCTGAGCATGACTGTGTGTGTGTTTTTTTTTTTTTTTTTTGATTGTTCATGAATCTGAGCATGACCTCGCATGTTCACTGGCGCCGGCATTGCCCCATAGTGACGCGGAGGGTAACGGCGGAGCGGCATTGCCTAATTTGAAGAAGAAGGTTTTTTTTTTGTCAAGAATCTATTTAATGAAAGGGTAGTTTGGCCATTTTAGAAAAAATTTGAAATTAGTCAACACAAAAGGATAATTTTATACCGATTTGAACAACTGAATGATTGTTTAGAAATTTTAAAAAACATAAGGACAAAACTAGAATATTGTTAAAACTCGAGGATTATTTAAGTATTTTTCTTAAATTAAAAAATGTAACACATATGAGGCATAGATTATCATTGTGCTAAGAATAGGGTACTTCCTCAAAATCTCCCTTTTCTTGTGTAGTAGTTTGATCTGGGTTTGTGGAAGGTCTTTTTGTTATAATTTGATACAAATTCTAATATTATTTATATCTAATAATATATATTTTGGGGAGAAATATGCTAACATGGTTTTTTTTTTAGGGTATATTTGGTAATTGGCATTAAAAAAATGACAAATTTTTAAACAAGTTACATAAACTGCAGTTTCAATTGGTTACGGGAGTGAAAATATTGATTTATGCCTCAGCCTCCTCTGGTCTTGTCCTTCTTATCATCAAGTTATAAGTATATAGGGTGTATTTGGTAACACTTTTATTTTTTTGGTTTTTATTTTTTTATTAACAGAAAAGTGGGTAAATCTGTTTTCGTTTTCTGTTTTTTAAAATTGAAAACATATTTTAAAAAATAGAGGAAACAAAAAATTCTTTTTTCAAATTTTTTTTTAAACAAAACATCAAATCTTAAGAACTTTTTTATGTGTTTTCTCAATTATACACTCTCACCATCCTTTATCTTTACGTTTTCTATATTTTTACTCCTTATTTATCAGTTACAAACTATCATTTTGCACTTTTCGATTTTAAAAAACAAGTAGCAAACACGTTTTGTATTTTTAAAAATTTTGAAAAAAAAATAACAAAAACACTTCCAAATTTTTGTTTTTAAAAATAAAAAACAAAAATGTTATCAAACATATATAGCCTAAGTTATTAGCCATTATGAACTAGGAGCATAGAGGTAAATGCACATCATCATATAGTTAAGAAAATGAATAATTATTAAAAAAATCAAAATATTGGCTACCTTCTTAAAAACATCATTCAAAAAATGACTATTTACTCAATTATCTCTAATTTTCTAATATGCTAATTATTACATGCTAATTAATATCAAGTCATAAGAGTTCAAACGGAAGGGTAATTAAGGAAACAAAAATAGTTATAATCTAGAATAATAACTATATTTGATAATATCTAACATCCCTAATTAGTTTTGCAATAATTGAGTGTTTTTTTATTTTTTACAACACATAATAATTGAGTTCATGATGAAGCATTATTCTGAAATTTTCCATTTGGTTTAACAATTCTTCTAAATTCATCACTTAAATTTGTATTTCAGCAGTACCTGTCAAATTGTTTTCTGCAAGCACAAGTTCTTGTAAGTTTTTCAACTGGCCAAGGCAGTGCGGGATTTTCCCTTGCAGAGTGTTTCTTCCCAGATAAAGGTGCAAAAGCGAAGAGAGATTCCCAATGGAAGCCGGAATTTCCCCAACGAGATTGTTGTAGAAAAGCCCCACCACACGAAGCTCCGGCAACGAGCCTATCTCCTCCGGAATCCTTCCCGCGAGACGGTTCGAGAACAAGTTGAGAAACCGGAGGCTGGACAGACCGCTTATGTTGCCCGGGATTCCGCCGCTGAAGCTGTTGTTCCGCAAGCTCAGCACGCGCAGCCTAAACAGGCGACCGACCTCCGGGGGGATCCCGAGTGTGAAGTTGTTGCTCGAGAGGTTCAACGTCCGGAGAAAGCTCAAGTTCCCAACGTGCGGGGACAGCTGGCCCTTGAGCCCCCACGACGGGAGCTCCAGCTTGGCGACGCGTTGGTGGTGGCGGCGACTGCATGAGACGCCGGGCCACGAGCAGAAGTGCGCGGATTCGTTCCAAGAGCTCAGGAGGCCGAGCGGATCCTCCTCGATTCTCGCCTTGAATTCCAGCAGAGAGAGCTTGTCTGTTTCGTTCCCGGGGCTGGCGGATACGGCTGGCGTTATGAGCCAAAATGTTTGCAGCAGAAAGAAGACGAGCTGTACCGTCATGGTTTATAAACCGATCGAGGCCTGAGTGAGTAGTACTATTGAAAGTATTGGAATTTGAGTATTGAAAAGTATGGTATTTAGTGGCAATAGAGAAAAAGCATGCTTTGTGTTATAGAAATATATTTGAGTTGGCGCTT
The DNA here is from genome assembly GCA_018132145.1 of Boehmeria nivea var. tenacissima. Taxonomy (NCBI): domain Eukaryota; kingdom Viridiplantae; phylum Streptophyta; class Magnoliopsida; order Rosales; family Urticaceae; genus Boehmeria; species Boehmeria nivea. Next base: position 11,682,043 of record CM030882.1, read on the forward strand.
TACTTTCCTTCGTTCTTCCTTTTGTTTTTTTTTTTTTTTTAAATTATTAAATGGGTTGTTTTTGCAAGTCAAGTTCAAAGTAAACGCTTGTCTCGTTTCGTAGGAAAAAAATAAAGTTCAAAACTCTATGCTTTATACTTTATACAATTAACAACCAATGGCAAAACTCTAGAAAAACGCGCTATATGTTGGGAAAAATCGCTCAATTCACACACCCACATGCACAAAACACACGCAGCGGAAATACGCAGAGCAATAAAAAAATAGAGAAGACACACAATTTAAAGTGGTTCGGCAAATTGCCTACGTCCACTGTAGATAGACACTAAATTTCACTAATCAATTGGTAGAGATTACACACTCACACTCTCAAATCTCTCACCAACCCAAACTCCAATTACACCCAATTGTCTATCCCTGACACAATCACACAACTTCTTCTCAAATACACACACCTCGGCAATTAACAATTAATTGCACCACACTCGCAGCCTCACACACCACCGCACAAAGCCACTGCCTTTTTTCTTTTTCTTCACTCTGCTCACTAAAATTGCCGCACACACACACACTGCTCACAAAACAAAAGGCACGATTACACTTTGTTTCTTTTTCACGACTGCACCCTTTTTCTCAAACACGTTGGCTGCGACTCTCACAATACACGGCTGCACCTTTCCTTTTTGTTATCACACACAAGCACGCTATTTTTCGGCAGCCACTCTAAACCAACACAACCAACATTATATATATAACTATCATTAGGTTACATAAGGCTTCATGTGGGCTTTAAGCCCAAAGCTACATCAAAGAGAAAAATTAAGTCAAAAGCCCAACAATCTCCACCTTGACTCAAATTTTCTCTAACTCGACTCAAACCGCTCCACCACATCTCGGGCACCTCACGTCGACGCCCGCCTTTGCACCCCTTTTGGGTAGGTGCCACCTCTGCACAATCACTGAGAGTAAAAGTGCGTCGAATTCAAACTCTCATCAAACTTGACGCGACAAACCGATTTCATCTTCTTAAACATCGCCTTGATCTTCTTGTCTTCAAACTCTTCCTCAATCAAGTAGCTCGTACTTGCAACATCGGTCTTGTCCACCACCTTCTTACTCTCCTCGCTTCGCCCCGTACTCTTGTTGTGGTCACTTACTTTGACCCACTTCTTCGCAACATAGGGAAGCTTCTCACTTCTTGGCTCCACTTTGATCGCTCCACCTACAACGGGTTCCCCAATCAACATGAAGAGATTCTTCACTTTCTCACCATTTATCAGCGTCGAAGCACCTCTCACAATGCTCATAGTGCCATTTTTAATCGAGACATCACAACCCAAAGTGTCAAGCACTCCCAAAGAAATCAACCCTCTTCTCAATCTCGGGACGTGCCTAACATTAGCCAACGTTCTCACGACACCATCAAACATCTTCATCTTCACCGTACCGATTCCCACAACTCTCGACGCAGAACCGTTACCCATCATCACGGTACTAGCATCACATGTTCTATAGGTGTCGAAGTATTTCCTCTCCGGGCACATATGAAACGAACAACCCGAGTCCAAGATCCACGCATCAGAAACTTTATCGTCGGCTATCACAGAACACGCATCGCCTTCCTTAATCGCGGAGCTCTCAGTAATCACATTAGCCGACTCGGACTTCTCTTGGACCTCTTCTTTTCTCTTTTCTTCAAGATGCTTCGTTAACTCATCACAGTCTCTTCTCTTATGCCCCTTCTTGTGACAATAGTAACACTCCACATTACTCCATCCTCGCGGCTGAGATCGATTGTCCCTCCTATCATTGTATCGTCCTCGTGACGTACTCCTACCTCGGTCTGGCGCAGACTTCACTGCTAGCACTTGGTCATCGTGAGACGAACTCGGACCTTTCATATTCTCCGTCTCCAATAGCGCGGTTGTCACCTCATCCACCGCCAACGTCGTCTTGCCAACCAAAAGCGTAGTCACCAACGTCTCATAAGATCTCGGCAATGAGGACAATAAAATAATAGCCTGATCCTCAGCTTCTATCTCTACCTCCAAACTTAACAACTGAGTAATGCATTTATTAAATTGATTTATATGATCCCTAACATCACTTCCTTCACTCATCTTCAAACCATATAACTGCTTCTTCAAATATAGTCTATTTGTTAAGGAATTCGACATATAAATCTTCTCTAACTTTGCCCACAAAGCAGATGGAGACTTCTCATTCAACACACTGTACTTAATTTCTGGAGCCAAACTCAAGCGAATAGTGCTTACCGCTTTCGCTTCCAATTCTTCCCACTCGTCGGCCGCCATGCTCTCGGGCTTCTTCCCTTGCAATGCCTTGAGGAGCCCTTGTTGCACCAACACATCTTTAACATTGCTCTGCCAAATGCTGAAGTTGATCTTCCCGTCAAACCGCTCGATATCAAACTTCAACCCAGACATCTTTGCCAATTTTTCCCACGCTCTCCACAACACAATCTTAGCTCTGATACCACTTGTTGGGAAAAATCGCTCAATTCACACACCCACATGCACAAAACACACGCAGCGGAAATACGCAGAGCAATAAAAAAATAGAGAAGACACACAATTTAAAGTGGTTCGGCAAATTGCCTACGTCCACTGTAGATAGACACTAAATTTCACTAATCAATTGGTAGAGATTACACACTCACACTCTCAAATCTCTCACCAACCCAAACTCCAATTACACCCAATTGTCTATCCCTGACACAATCACACAACTTCTTCTCAAATACACACACCTCGGCAATTAACAATTAATTGCACCACACTCGCAGCCTCACACACCACCGCACAAAGCCACTGCCTTTTTTCTTTTTCTTCACTCTGCTCACTAAAATTGCCGCACACACACACACTGCTCACAAAACAAAAGGCACGATTACACTTTGTTTCTTTTTCACGACTGCACCCTTTTTCTCAAACACGTTGGCTGCGACTCTCACAATACACGGCTGCACCTTTCCTTTTTGTTATCACACACAAGCACGCTATTTTTCGGCAGCCACTCTAAACCAACACAACCAACATTATATATATAACTATCATTAGGTTACATAAGGCTTCATGTGGGCTTTAAGCCCAAAGCTACATCAAAGAGAAAAATTAAGTCAAAAGCCCAACACTATATGTGAACTTGACAAGAAAAAAGTTTGTCGGAGAGAAAAAGAGGAAACTAGCTAGAAAGAAATTGCATGCGCTTTTCTTACGACTTCATATTTTATAATTATTTTTTTCATTTAATTTTATTTCATTTTCGCATTTTTTCCCATATTGTTTCACAAGAAATATGCCATCCTTTTTTTAATGGGAGTATTTTAACGAGTCCTATCATATGCGTCGTCCTATATAAAACACAATGGCCTATTAACTCTTGAACACTTTAATTTATCGTAAAAGCTCACACCCAATTGCAAGATAATATACATCCATATTATCAAGAACTTACCTAATACAAAAGTAGGAGATAACTCAATAACTGGATTTACAGTATTTTTCAGGCAAATATTATTAGGGTGGAATGGTTGGTGGAGTTTTGAGTTACATTATGTGGATCATAAACCTCAACAATATTGTGAACGCTTCCTTTTGTATAAAGAAAATTCAGATTCTCCTTCTTTCCTTTTTAACCACTTTATATGCAAATATCTCAAAATAACAGTTATTTAGCCACACCAGTCACTTTAATATAACTCACCAATCACTTTAATATAACTCAATAAACTCTTGAAGAAGATTGTTTAAAAAAAAAAAAAAACTCTTGAAGAAGATGAATATATGTAGTTGCTAAAGTCCTCCCCTAGGTCTTCCTTCCACTACATGGCTAAACCATGATTGATACTAAACTATTTTGATTAGGTAGATGCATGTAACAAGTTTTTTTCCTCTCCTCCAAAATCTCAAAATGGAAATGTTTAATCTTCATGACTTGAAGTTGAAGTTGCACATAAAGAAATGCCCACTTGACGTTTTGCCACTCTCAAACTCAAGGTCTTCCCAATACTTACCACTTCTCTCACTAGGCCTCACTCTCTTTGGGCTTATGTATGGGCATGTATTGGATCTCTAATTATCAAATGTTATAGGTTTTTCTTCCACTCAAAGAAAAATATAAAATATACAATGTGCATCGTTAAATTCATCATATATAATAAGGTTTGATTAAGCGGCTCCCACATATTTAAAAATTGTCACATGTTCATAGGCTCTTTTTTCCTCTTTTAGAAAATTCTCTCTTGTAGAAACTTGTCATAATAAACTTGACATAACCTTTGATGCAATTGTGAAAATTGGCATGAGATGAATTACGTTTAGTGTTTGGCAAGTCCAAATTAGATGATGTGGGCAAGAAAGTGACCTAAGTGTAGTGCCATTGTTCCTCAAAACTCCCTTCCAAGGCCAACAAATTCCTTTCAAGCACGTTTATAAACCAAAAACAAGAAACAATAAAAGAGACGTTATATCATTCTCACACACTCATCGGTGACACAATATGGCCAAACAACTAACCTTGGAAACGATAGGAGCCACATCAAGGCTTGGATAGGATAACTATCCTAGGCACACAAGAAAGTAACTTTCTTGGCTTCATTAATTACACTCCTCTTAATTGAGTATAATATCTTTTTCTACTAAACAAGTGACACATTAATAGCACTAGTATAATAATCTAGTACAAGTGACAACTATTGATGTAATTTGTGTGGAAATAAAGAAGACCCGTAATCGGTTAAGTTGATGATACAACTAGATCCATACATTAAAAGAAAACGTGTCGTATAAAATGTCACTCAACAAAGTGTTGATGGGCTCAAGTGGATTAAGGGAAGAGCATTTGTGGATTTATCACAATGGCTCTATACGACTTTGTCTATCACGAACAATATGGGAACCATATTTCACATCAAATAGTAACTTGTAATTAGTGTACGGATGGGAATAGTTGCCCTGATAATTGGGAAGCATTTTCTAATTTATTTATACTTTAAGAAAAAGGAAAAAAAAAAAAAAAGCAACAACAATAGCAATTGTGTCAAGCTCAACTCTCTTATGAAGATAGGCCTTATGTAAGTGAGATCCACTATTCTTTATCAGAAGTTGGGTTATACACAATTGTGCTCATTAATTTTGTTCTTTACAAAATCTCTATACATACATAAGAATCTTCGGTAGAGTATTTCTTCACAATAAAGAATGATTATGGACCATCAGATTAATCTTTTTAAGCAAATTGCTAGCTTTTAATTTACAAGATATTACTAATATGCTCCTCAACTTTATGCTATATATGCCCTTTCTATTTTAACAAGTCACACAATCAACCCTCTCTGAAAACTAATCCTCAATTTCACACCTCTCTCTCTCTCTCTCTCTCTCTCTCTCTCTCAACGAGCTTTAACCACCGTAGGGTTGCCTCCTCTTCACACTGCTCCTCTCCCTCTGCTTATTCCTCGCCTAACCGTCAGAGCTTGTCCTCGCGCCATTTTCACCAAAGAAGAAGAGGAGTCTTTAGAGAGAGAATGAGGTTAGGGTTAGGATTAGGGTTAGGGTTTATTGATTCTAGAGAGAGAGGGGTGGTGGTGATTGGAGAAGCGCTCAATCTGTTGTAGAGATGAGAAAGAGTGAGAAGAATTAGGTTTTGTATTTTTTTTTACTGGTTCTTGTCATTATTCTGCTATTGTTCTTTTAGTTTGAATCGGTTTTTATTCTATTTTGTTTTCTTTTTTCGCTTTAGAAAGTGTAACTAGACTTGGATTTGGAATTAGGGTTCTAGTTTTGAATTTGAGGAAAATTGTATTGATTGTTACGGTCGTCATAAATTTATAGCAAGTAACAAATTTTAAGGCGTACCAAATTTTGTGACACTACTTTGTGACATCAAATTTTATAGCCATGGTAACAAATTTAATGATGTATGGGTAATGTGGTCCGCTGGATTCTGAATTTGAGGGTTGATGGTAGTATTCTAATTTTTGAAAATATTTGCTATTTATTTAAAATATGAACAAAAAAGGCCCAAAAATCGAAAAGGACCCGTCATTTTTAGTGTGTTGATTTCCATTAATAATTACTTATATAAAAATTATGCTGCTACTTACCCCGTTTGCCCCATTCATTCTAACCATTCTATTTTTTCACTCTTTTCAATCCTCTAAATCATTCTATTCTATTTCAATTTTTTCAACTATTTTTTTCAACTTTCCAAATCCCTATATAATATTTTTAAATTTCAACCATTTATACCACTTCGAAATTTGCAAAGTCAAACTATTTTCCAAATTATTTTTCAAACTATTTTCCAAATTATTTTCAAATTATTATGGTCAAAAATGACTAGAATAGTTTTTCCAAACACAAGTTTAATATATTTATTTGAAATTGAGTTTTTTTTTTTTCTTACAAAATCTTTAACGGATCTTTGAGTCAATTTTCTTATTGTGCCATTGGTTAAGTTTTTAATAAATCACTCTTTGAATTTCCACCCCATTAACTAAAGATATCCTCTTCCCTCTTCTCTTTTTTTTTTTTTTTTTTCCCTTTTTTGGGTACTAGGATAAGCAAACCTCCACCACAATATCCTTTGGTCCTTTTTTCTTTAAGTTTCTATTTTATTTTTCTAATAGTAAAATCCCTTTGCCTCTTTGATCTTATCTGCCATATATGACTTAGTGAGACAATTTTTCACACCACCTGCCCTCTTAACCCTTATACCCATTTTTGACATTTTTACCAAAAGTAGGCTATTTGACCGTGGTATCATAGACTTATTATTATACAAGAGTGAATTAAGATCAAGAACGTGATACATAAAAAAAAAAAAAATTCCCAAAACGTGTAAGGCAAAATTAAATTTAATCCTGAGAAAGGGGGAAAAAAAGACTTAAGGTAAAAATGATTAAAACTCCCTTTTAATTTGAGATAGGTAGTCAATTTTGGCATCTAGATATAAGTTATAAGTTGAGTAATATTTCGGAGTTATCTTACTATAAAAAGATACCTAGTACTACTGGTAGTGTTGCAGTATTTTAACGTTTTAGAATTTTTTGGATTTATTGCATTTGAAAAATAGCTATAAATTTATAATTTATAATTTCCCAATTGACCCACCTTACCAATTAAAATTCTCCAATATTCAAATTAATATTCTCATAGGAGGAGATTTCAAACTGTAATATTTACATTTTTTTTTAGTGAATTCACATTTAAAATAAATAAATAAATCTGATAATGTAAAATCGTTTCTCCTTAATATAGGACCCCTACTAAATAATTTCATTATATATATATATGTCATTTTATTTTTCTTCTTTGTAATAAAATTTCATTTACCTCAAAGTAAATATATAAATTATAAAAAATAAATAAAGCGTAAGATAATAGCAAAGACAACCTTTGACCCCACACTTCCACGTTCTCTTCCTACAATGCACCACTCAGTTTAGGCGTGTGATCCCATGACTCGCACATCACATTTCCCACGCGCGCATAGGCACAGAGTTATATTCACGCGCCCACCTCTTTAGCCTGTCCACTCAGGTTTTGGCCATTTTGATTGTTTGGTCAATGGAAATATAGGACATTAACACGTGGCGTTCTGAGACAGCGAGTATGATCCAATTGTTACCTCAGCGAGTGGGTCCACATCTACTACCGGTAGATCCTCCGAGAAACCCTCACCACTTCACTTCTTACTGTCACATATTAACTATTTCTCAAATTAAATAAAAATAATAGTAATCATTAACTAATTAATTTAAAATATATATATATACTGTCCCGTCTTAGCTTTGTCTAGAATGTACCGTATGCGCACTGTACCCTCTTACATAGTTACATGGTGGTATCCAAATATCCATTGATAACTTTACTCAAAAAAAGAAAAATATCCATTGATAACATATATACGGGTATATTTGATATTTAGTTTTTTTTGTCTATATTTAAAAAAATAATCAATATTTTTACAAATTAAGTTAGGAAAATTTGGGTAAATAGTCCATTTTTTACATCATATTAAAAAAATGTCAACAACTTTTTAAAATTAGGTGAAAGACCCGTTCGTGGTAAGTTGACAAAATACTATAGTAAGCGGATGAAATATCAGCCATTTTTAGCTTGAGTTTTGTCTACTTACCATGGTAAATAATCGGTATACCCCTAAAAAAACTTTGAATAAGTAAATAAATTTCCATGGTAAGCAGACAAAATTCAAGCTAAAAATAGCTGGTATTTGATCCGCTTACCATAGTATTTTGTCAACTTACCAAGAATGGGCCATTTACCTAATTTTAAAAAGTTGTTGACATTTTTTTAAATAAGTTCTAAAATTAGGCCATTTAGTTATAAACCCCATTAAGTTATTAGTTGATAATATATAAGAAAATTAAAAATATAAAAATAAATACACGTTATTATATAATTGAGAAAATAATTAATTTTTTAATTAATCAAAATATTGACTATTTTCTTAAAACTTCATTAAGAAAAATGACTATTTATTTAATTATTTTTATATACGAAAATTTTGGTAGATAGTCCATTTTTTAGATTATATTAAAAAAATGTCCACAACTTTTTAAAATTAAGTGAAAAGCCCGTTTCTGATAAGTTGACAAAATACTATGGTAAGCGGATGAAATATCACTAGTTTTTAGCTTGAGTTTTGTCTACTTACTATGGTAAATAATCGGTATACCCCAAAAAAACTTTTAGTAAACAGATAAATTGCCATGGTAAGTAGACAAAATTCAAGCTAAAAATAGCTGGTATTTGATCCGCTTACCATAGTATTTTGCTGCTTACAAAAAACGAGCCATTTACCTAATTTTAAAAAGTTATTGACATTTTTTTAAATAAGTTTTAAAATTAGGCCATTTAGCAACAAATCCCTTTTATATTTTGTTATATTTGGGTAATTGATCAATTTTTTATCTATGTATTAAAAAATAATCAATATTTTCTAAATTAAATTATTAACCACTAATACATAAGAGAATTACAATAATTTTTTTAGAGAAATTATAGTGAATACCCAATTTTTAAAACTTAATGTAAGTTATTACTCAATCTTTTAAAAAATGTAACCAATTACTCAAAAGATGCAATTACTTACACAGTGGTAAGTGGTGGTAATTCACTTTGTTACCAAAAGCATGTGCAAGTAATTCACAAATTGACTAGAAACTCAATTACTTCAAAAGTTTGAGTATTTATTTTTATTGATATATAAATTCTGGGTATTTGCCTACTTCACCCTAATTTTTATTAAAAAAAAAAACATATACACTATGAGTGAAATTGAACCAAACGAGCAAGGAGACATGGTTAAACTCAGTCACCAAGCACGCTTCTCGTCTGTTACTTTTAACCGCCGCCAGTAAAACAAATGCGCGCTGTGCGCACTGCGCACCCATCTCCTTCCCCAATCCAGCCAAAAAGGATCTCTGATCACACACTCTCTCTCTCTCTCTTCTCATCGCCATTAATGCCTCTCTCTCTCTCTCTCTCCCCGTCTCTTTCTCGCGAAAACAACCACACCCAGTTCTAAGCTCTCCTCTCTAAATACCACCACTCCCAAACACTCCCACCAAAACACAGTCCAAAAAAATCCCACAAAAGCTTGCTCTCTCTCTCTTTTTTTTTGGTCATTTGGGTTTGTCATTCGAAGACCCTTTTGGGCTCTAAATGAGAAGAAATGGATCCGCCGTTGATAAGCGAGTCGTCGTTCTCGGCCGCGAACCCCTCCGCCTATAGCCTCGCCGAGATTTGGCCGCTCGGGTCGGACCCGCCCGGGTCGGGGCTCCGAGTGGGGAATGGGCTCGGAGAGAGCGGCTCGGCGGAGGAGTCCACGGTGACGGAGCAGAGCGCCGGCGGAGCCAGGAAGAGGAGGGACGTGAGCTCCGAGGACGAGTCGTCCAAGAATAGGGTCTCCACTAGTACGGCCAATCAATTGGTTCGTCTTAATTGGATTTTTTTATTTTATTTTATTTTTTAAAAGAATTTTGTGTTTGTGTTTTGGGTTTATTGAGCTCAATTCTGGTTGTTGTTAGTAGGTATTGTTTGTTTAGTAGGGATTTCTTTTATTTTTTTATTTTTGGGGTTCATTTGGTTTTATTATGGTAGAATTTTGAGCTGGTTTTGGGATATAAATTAGCAAATTTTGATGATTTTATGTGGGTTTTAGTTGTAAAGGGAAAATCTTTAATCATTTATTTATTATTATTATTTTTTTTAAGTTAGCAGAAGAAATGTGGTCATTTTTCAAGATTCAAACTTTGGGGACTTTAGGGGTGTGTGTGCTATTTGTTGGAATTTAGATTTTTTAGTTATTTGTCAATTTTTTAGTTTCGTCTCATTGTTGTCTACTTTCTTCAGAATTTGATCTAAATCAACTTGTGAATCTGATTTATGTTGTAGAGGATTGTGGTTTGTGAGGCTAGGCAATGATTTGATTTGTGATTTAGTATATGTGTATGTTAAAGTTTGGTGATTGAATTAGTCTCTTTCATTAATTTTCTCTGCTTATTGTCTTTTGGGACAGAACAATTCAAATGGTAAACGGACGAAACTAGCTGGGCCCAAATACGAAAATGGCGGTATGAAAGCCGAAGTGGAAGGTAGTTCCGAGGATGGTGACAAGCCGGCCGAGCAAGGAACCAAACCTTCCGAGCCACCTAAGCAAGATTATATTCACGTCCGAGCAAGAAGGGGTCAAGCCACTGATAGTCACAGTCTGGCCGAAAGAGTAAAGCACTTGCAATCACTTTCAGCTTGTGGTTTATGCTAAGTAGTTAATTTCTCGAGTTTTAATGCTTTCATTCTGCCATTTAACACGCCTGTCAGCGAAAGAACGAAACATGTTGCTCATGTCGTTGTGTTTTGGCAGGCAAGAAGAGAGAAAATTAGCGAGAGAATGAAAACTCTACAGGATTTGGTTCCGGGATGTAACAAGGTATTTTACGTAGTCGAATTTGTTCGGCCTTAAGGAAGCCGAGCTTGGCGTCTATATTGCATAATTTTAGGATCTACTTTTATACGGTTGGATATATTTTTTGCCTGTATATTTTGAAGCCCTTCGAATTGGATTCTTATACAGTAGACTTATTTGTGTTTGCTTAATTTTTCTGATTAGGTTATTGGCAAAGCACTGGTACTTGATGAGATAATCAATTACATTCAATCACTGCAGGGCCAAGTTGAGGTATTGTCTAAAAAGAACAAGTTTCGATGGCTATTCTTCAACTTGGTTTTCCTTTGCATTGTCAATCATAATTTTGCCTAATTAAATGGATTTATTTTACTTTTTTGTAGTTCCTGTCAATGAAGCTTGAAACAGTTAATTCGAGGATGAATATTAATCCTGCCATGGAAGGTTTTCCCTCAAAAGATGTAAGGACAAGATGTTATTTTCCAATATTTGTGTGCTGAGCTAACTGTTACTTTTCTTTTTGTGAAAGAGAATTTCGATAGTCTTTCAATGAAAATCGTAATCTTTTTCTGTCTGAGGTCTTATGTTTGGAATTTGATTTAATTCACAATTCTAGAAATATATAGGAAAATATCAAGTGCTTGCTCAAGGATAAGTAGAATGCTATGGTATACCAGTGATTCCTTTAAAGTGTTTGAGTTTGATTCTAGAAAAGAGCAGAAATAATGACTTTTTTTTTTTTTTTTTAAACTTAGGGTACATATATTGATAATTTGTGTTATACATAGACATAACAGAACTTTCAAAGAAAAGAAGTTTACTCGTGTAACTGTGTAAGTCGTAATTAAACAATACGCTGAGTCTTCATCTGGATTGACGCATCAAATTGCGAAAGTCGATCAAAAGTTTTCGATGGGAGAGATAACGGCAAAAAAGTTGTTATAGTCTGCTATACTTATTCGTTTTCATTCATCAAGAACTAAGTCTTTCCTTCCCCATATTAGGTTGCTAATTATACACTAGTTTTCTTCTCGAAGAGATAATCGAGTAAATAGTCATTTTTTGAATTGTGTTTTAAGTAAATGGTCAACGTTTCGATTAATTAAGAAATTAGTCATTTTTTCAACTACATGATGATTTGCATTTACCTTTATGCACTTATTTTTTTTTTTTTTTTTTTTTTTTTTTGGCTACGAACCTTTATGCATTTAGTACTCTTATGTATTAGTGGCTAATAACTTAATTTTTGAAAATTTTGACCATTTCTTTAAAACATTGACCAAAAAATGGCCAAATACCATATGACATATAGTTTTCTCATTCGAATGCCCCTCTGAGCATTTATTAATTATAAAGATCATTGAACATTTATAAATAATTTCCCGTTTAGTAAATCAACATTCCGGAAGAAAATTTTTCAAGCAGTTTGTTCCGCAGACAGATTTCTGACCAGTTCAACTACTATTGCAGCTTGGTGTACAGTTCGATGCTACGGGATTGTTATTCGGCTCGCAGGCGCAAGCACCAAGGGAGTACGCTCAAGGCTCGCATCCGCATCCCGAATGGCTGCATATGCAGGTTGGTGGTAGTTTTGAAAGGCCAACATAAGTTCATGGGACGGTTTCTAGAGTCCCCACATCCTTAATCCGTAGAAACCTTGTCTAATGATTTCTGTATCTGATGCTGAAAAAATATGTTTCTTAATGTATCACCATTCTTATGATTGTAATACTTAGTTTTAGAACCATCTAATTTCTTCCATGTATCATCTGACTCAATACTCTGTGCCCTTCTTGTATTTGTACCATATAAAAAAAAAAAAAAAAGAACAGATTCAGTTTTTTAAAACTATGCTAACTAGAGGACTGTGCTTTCTTGTATTTCTCGTGAAACTCTTGTTTTGAATAAATTTTTATATCTATTTTCCATATATGTATCCTTGTATCTATGCAGATGCAAGGCTTCAATATTTAGCCCTCGACAAAAAAGCACTAGTATGAAGTCAAAAGTGTAATAGCTGTTTTATTATTCAATAATGAGCATTATAGAAGAATGCCAGACAAATAAAGGAAAAGGGAAGGACCAAAAAGCAAATACAGAAGAGTTTAAAGGGGAATAACAGAACAAATATTCATTACACTAGTTAGAACAAATATTCAATAATGAGCATTATAGAATGCCAGACAAATAAAGGAAAAGGGAAGGACCAAAAAGCAAATACAGAAGAGTTTAAAGGGGAATAACAGAACAAATATTCATTACAAAAGTGTATATAATCAAGCACCAAACTTGGACCTTATGCTGTTGACAACATCATCTCCTACTTGGAAGGCCTGAGTCAAGACCTCGTTGGGAATGGACGGCGTCGAGGCGAAGAGAGTTGTGGGAAGAATGGCGGCCCCGGGGAAGTGACTGTTGAAGGCGGTGAAGGCAAGGGCTTTTCCTTCTCCGATGTTTCGCTGGAAGTGAACGAGCCCTCTAGGGATGATAAACATTTGTCCGGCAGTCAAAACCTTGGAGTGGAAAACATTGTTGGTCGTCACAAACCCCACGAGGAGCTTCCCTTCGATGACGATACCGGCCTCGCTCGAACGGGGGTGCGAGTGGGGAGGGTTCATGCCGCCGGGGGCGAAGTCAACTCGGTTCATCGAGATCCCCTGAGTGTTGAGCCCCGGAAAGGCAAAGACATTTGCAGGGTTCACGCTGACACCGAAGACGTTACTTGTGTTCCCTTCTTTGCTCAGCCCATCAAAGAAAAAATCTTCGGAAGTTGTATCCGAGACGGCTTTGCAAGGGAAGCCGTTGACGGATGGCGTGGCGGTTAGGTTTGCGACGCAGAAGTCTTGTAACGGATCGGGGTCGGCCGAGTGAGATGGGAAGGGGATAAGCAGTGAGACTAGCAGGCAAAATAGAAGGTAATGGGTTGAGCTTGAAAGACTAACCATGGCTGCTATAGAGGGTTTCTTTTTTTCTTTTTCTCTTTTTGGGGGTCTCTTCAAAATCTACTTAACTTGAGGTTGAAGATATATTGTGGTGGTTTAGCAAGTTAAGATGACCGTATTTATAGCTGCACTTTTCTTGATAAAACTTGCAGTTTTACAATTAGTGTGAAAGCTTCCCTTAGGGGGTTTTGATGTTTTTGATAACAAGTGGATATTTTTGATTTGTTGGAGTCTTGGAGAGATAATAAAGTCAACAGGCTTAGTGTTAATTATTTGTTTTAGGTGGTAGAAGAAGTCCTGTGTGGTAAATTGATTTGATCGTGGGTTTAGTTGGCTCTTGATAACATCATGCACTAAAACGACATCAGAGCTATTGACAAAGCGTGACGACAATCTTAATTGACACTTTGACAGAGTCAAGAAACGCGCAATAAATAAAGACCTTTTTGGACATTGGCCAATGACCATTGTATTATTTTTAATGCTCTCTTTGCCATTTTGATTGTTGCTCCAACCATTTTAATGTCTCAAAATGAAAAAGAAATATTTAATATAATTTGTTGAGGAACACCATCAACCATTTTCATCTATGTGATGTACCTATCTTTTTGCACTTCATAATTTGGGTTTAAATAGTGCATCTAAAATGAGAGTTTTGAATGAGATTGCAAAGAAAAACTCATTGACAGAAAATAATAAAAAATATAATGAAGTTGGAAACTGCTTCAAATTAGACTTTGGACAAGATGAAATATGAATTCTACAAAGTTATTTTTCAAAGAAAAATGTTAATAACATTAGACAAACCGCCAAAGGTAAGAAGTTGCTATCTTGAGCACGTTTGATTGTTTTATATTATAAAATATGATAAGCTTGAATGTATATGGTGCCCTTAATGTATATGAGAAACAGCTTTTGTAGTGGTTGGAAGTGAAAAGACTAGGTGCAACTTTTTCTTTTTCCTTTTTTTGACGAGGTAATTAGGGACTTCAAAAGTCCTATGTATTTACATACGTGATTACCTTGCAATTTGGAAATTGTATCAACTACCATGAATGCCCAAATCTTTTTCTTTTTTTGTAGCATTAATTTCCAATTTGTTTAGCGGCTCTGAGACTAATGAACAACTCCCGGGGGATATAAAATTCATGCCTCTTGGAGTATAGAGAAAGTTTAGGTAAATTCATTGGAAGATTATTCAAACACTAGAATTACTTAATTTCATATTCATTTCTCTGAGACCATATGATGAACAGAATATATTTTATTACTTAGTTTGATTGTTTCAATTGCCAAGTAGCTTGAAATACAGGTCATGGATTCCCATTTGGGGATTCAAAGTACAAATCACATACTTAGGAAATGATAAATGAATAAAATACTTTTAAAGGGAAGAGTTGAGGAACCTTAAGACAAAATATTAAGTTCATAAAAAAAAAAAAAAAGGAAGCTTCAGTTATTATAATTGTATAGTTTAACGACAACTTCATGGAAATAATGTTTTTACCAGAAAAAAAAAAAAAAAAAGTTTCTTGAGATGGTAAAATTTTGTTTTATTTCTGTAAATCCAAAGAAACAAAAGTCACAAGCATCCAGAGCTCACTTGTTACATATAATATGGGCTTTTTCGTGGTTAAACTTGAGGCCAAGTTGTGGTTTGTTCATCATAGATTCCTTGATTTCTGACATTTTATTTTACCTGATGCTCGCGTGACGGCCGACCAAAACTCCACATATGCGATAATCTCTTCGAGTTTTCAGGCTGGTTCCAAGGTCCAATTTTAACCCTTCATTCTGCAATTGTTCGATGAATCACACACTCAATGAAAATGCAAAAATAAAAATAGAATGAACCGCGAAAGCCACGAGAACAACAAGAGTCTTAGGGGTATTTGCTCGGAGAGATACCTGTCTAAGGCAGCTGAACTTATGGGAATCACACCAGTTGGGGACACGAGCGCGTCGACCGGGATATCCTTCTGTGTCATTGGTATAACTCCTTCATCGAGCATCTGTGTGGAGTACGATAGTGCAACTGGGATATCATAAAACACAGCTCCTCAGTTAAAGTACTGAAAATTTCGTGTACTGAGAACTCACATCTGAAGAGTGATGGTTTATTACGCGTACCGAGAAGGGGCTGCTTCCAATTCCGTGCCCTTGCGAGGTCTTGGTAATTTTTGATGAAGGTATCATAATACCTGTGATGTTTGACTAAACATCGGTTATAGTGCTAATGATGCATAAATCAACGTTTGAGATTCATAGAAAGTTTGACAGATCATAAGCATACCCTCCACCACGGCCTAAGCGTCTTCCGGTTCTGTCAAACGCTAGTCCTGGAAGCGGAAACGAAAAATGCAAATGATTAGGAGTACTATCCTAATAACAACAAAAATTTCTGCAAGTACATAAAATATTTAGGTAAAAAATTGGAACGCATAAATCTACCTGGTAAGAGGAACAAATCTACAGGGTCATTTGCCTGCATGACTGCATCGAAAGAGATTCTTTTAACATGTGTATAAATATTTTTAGTACAACCATATAGCACATATGCAATAAGCTGAGTGTACTAAAGAAAATGAACAATATAATATACGATTGAACTAGTTTAAGGTCAATAAAACAAGCACGGAAGTTATGCAGTAGTTTAAGGTAAACCAACAGCTAATATTTGTTGTCTTTCGCATTCTTGTTTTAGTCTCCAAGGGCATGTTTGATGTACCGTATAAGCTTATTGTATTGTATAACACGAAAAGCATACTTAATACAATACAATTGAGTTATCCAGTACCAAAAAGAAAATCTATGTATTAGACTATATTATTTATATAATATAAACAATACAATAACCAAACGTGCCCTAAACAAGTTATAGGGCGGACACTATTGTCAACATTCTGTAGCAGAAACCTGCACTCTCTCCACAAATGTAATAAGTCGGAATTCCTCATAGTCAAAGTTACTACCAAAATTAATCATAATCCGACAGCAGATTTTGACGGTAATTAACTTCTACACTAACTAAGCCTACAAAACCCAGGCACAAACTGGTACAAACAATAATTTTTTCTACTCTTGATGCTACAAGTCTACATAGATCCACCACTGATGCCAAAGTACAGGGACAGAATTACATGGGAACTGGCTTTATGGAATGAGATTTATAGCATGAAACAACTACTCTAGAAGGAAAGTCAAACTCCCTAACTTGGGTCTTATAACATAAATATAGATCTTCTAACAAAAATCTAAAAGTTAATGTCTTGTGAACATTATTTTTTTCTCTACATATTCTGAATAATTAGTCGAAAATCTCACTGTTTGCTTATACATAAATCACCAAGATTACTCATAAACCAAGTTCACACATTTGTTCACAAAACCCACTATGACATTGCAATAAAGTTTAAGTAAAAACCATACCATCTTCGCGTTCATTTCCGTCGCCATCCACCGGAGCTGGCTCCAAAATATCCATCGAATTCGCGACGAGATCGTCGATGCGCGAGATGTTGAGCATTCTCATGTGGCTGTTCTTGTCCTCGACACGCGGGACATAGAGCTTCTTCTTCTTCAATCCAACATCACCATCTCCAACGACACACAAACACAAACACACATTGTTTAAAAAAAAAAAAAAAAAAAAAGGGCACAATTTCTCAACAATCCAAAGTTCAAATAACAAACATACCTTTGTCCGAATCCCCCAGAATCTCGGCCAGAACTTTCGAAGTGTCCACTTCGCGCAAAGCTTTGCAACTTATATAAGCACATAATCTCTCACAAGACCTAAACCATGGAGCTCCCAGAACTAAATCCTGAACCACATTATCTATATAATAAAAAAACAAAAAACAAAAAACAAAAAACAAAACAAAACCATCAGTATTCAATCACTCGATAGAGTTATAAAATTAAAAATTAAAAAAAAAACGATTTTCCATTTCTAACAAACAGCCACAATCCAAAAGCTTAGCTCGTTTGGCAAAGCAATCAAAATCACAAACACTCAAACAGAATCAAAACCCATTCTTTGCGAAACGAACTGAGCTTGCCTTGGTGCGATCTGAGAGAAGGCTCCATGGCCTTGAGGGCTTTGCGGACTCCGGATCGGACGACCTTCTTCTGCTTGAAGATGGCCTCGAGCTCATCGTCTTGTTGTCGTTTGGGCTCTTGGCTGGTGTCGTTTTGGGTGGCCATATTGGCTGCGGTGGAGCGTGAAGGGAGTGAGAAAAACGGCAGTCGGCGATGAGGCTTGGCGGCGGAGAAGGGCGGAGGAGTGAAGGAGAGAGGTTGGGAATGGGACATCACAGTCTCCACCACCAACTGCCTCACTTGCCTTCTCATTGTGTCTCTTTTCTCTTTTGCTTTTTCTTTTTTTCTTTCTTTTTCCTTTTTTTTTTCCTACAGCACAAATTTTTATTTATTTATTTATTTATTTTCACCTAATATTAGTGTTTGTTTGTTTTTTTTTTTTTAGGAATTTGGATCATTTAAAAAAATGTCAGCTGTGCTTTTTTTTTTCTTTTTTTTTCTTTTTGGTGGTTTTTTGTTTTCTTTTTTTTTTTAATCAATTATCGAACGTTAAATCATGGAATTTGTTTCTAACTTTAAAATGTTAGGTTTTTGCTTTTTATTTTAGTTTTTTTATCAGCGTTAGAACGTTAAAACAAAATCGAACAAAAAAATTTTAATTAAGAAAGTAATCTAATTTTGTACCATTTTAGACAAATAACTCATATTCTATAAATATCCTTAATTTATTTATTTTTCCTTGCTTTTTTATAATTTGCATTTTTGCTTTTTAAATGGTTTTTTAAACTTATTTTGGGGACGTAAACAGAAATGTACGTTTGTCTATGATAAATTTTGCACCTAAACCAAAATTTGTCGTTCCAGAAATTAACAACTCAAAATGTCATTTTTAATACAAAAACGACATCAAATATTCTACAGAAAAAAAATGTCGTTTTCCTAATTAAACGACAACATATTTCAAAGGAAACATAATATAATGTCAATTTATTTAATTACTTCACCAAAATCTAAACGAACATCATACAGTCCATGCGCAAACTCTAGTGATGATAGCAAACTCCCAAGTAAGAATTTGAAAAATAAACGACATGTTTTTTTTTTCTATTCCCGATATAAACGACATGTTTTTTTTTTTTCTCGTTTCCTGCAAACTCCAAGATCAACCTAAATGCATTTCATGAGTCAAGTGATTAAAATGACATGTCGTGTAATCATATAAACAACATACGTTCGAAGAGAGAACAAACTCTTTTGAATCTCTAAATAAAAACGACAGCAAAGACTTTTTATTACAAACATGTCGTTTACTCCCATAAACGACATAAACGACGTCGTTGTCTCACGTTTACCTCAACCGTCAAATAGACTATTTTCCTTGTCAATTACACTACGTGTCGTTTACTAAATAAAAACGACAGCAAAAGCTTTTTATTACAAACATGTCGTTTACTCCGATAAACGGCGTCGTTGTCTCACGTTTACCTCAACCGTCAAATAGACTACTTTACATGTCGTTTGAATCATAAAGAAAACTCTGAGAAGGAAAACGACGTGTTGTTTTTTATTTCTCTCGTTTTTTAACTCTTTCCCCCCAATATTTCAGTTATTTTGCATAAATAGACTCTTTTCCAATTTTCTCAAGTTTTTACTACCTCTTGCGGTGCCGTCTCTGGTAACAAAACACAAAATTCCAAAAGCTTGGAGCCAAAAACGTAAACAATTCAAATATCAGGGATCAGACTTGCAAAGATCTCCACCATTCTGATAACTCTTCTCTCTCACTCTCTCTCCTCTCTGCAACAAATCGAGAGCTTCTTCAATTCACCAACACCTCTCTCTCTCTCTCTCTCTATCTCTAGAACCACCAAACCCTAACCCTAACCTCCTTCTCTCTCCGGCGACTCCTCTTCCTCTCCGGCGACGATGGCGTGAGAGCCCCGGCGCCGGCGTACGGATCGAGCGGGAACAAAAAAACCAGAGGAGAGAGAGGAGAGAGAAAATGGCTCCGTCGCAGAGCGATCTGGAGAGGCAGATCGAGCAGCTGATGCAGTGCAAGCCGCTGGCGGAGGCAGAGGTGAGGACGCTGTGCGAGCAGGCGAGGGCGATCCTGGTGGAGGAGTGGAACGTCCAGCCAGTAAAGTGCCCGGTGACTGTCTGCGGCGACATTCACGGCCAGTTTCACGATCTCCTCGAGCTCTTCCGGATCGGAGGAAGCGCTCCGGACACCAATTACCTCTTCATGGGCGACTATGTAGGTCAGTCGCTCGCTCGGTTAGGTTTAGGAGTTTTTTTTTTATTTTTTTGAGGTTTATGGTGAAGAATTGAAGCTCTCTCGGTGAGGTTTGTGGTGAGAGGTAATTTAGGTTTCTAGATTTGAATATTGATGGAAATGCCGAGGTTTTTTAAGGGTAATTTTACTGTTTTAGGGCTTTTCGAGGGATTTTAGTGTAGAAATGTAGTTTTTAAAGTGATAAACAAGCTCTAATTTTGGTTTGTAGGGACTAGAACACAGTACTGGTGTGAACGGGTTCTCTGTGACTTGGTATTGTGTCAAATTTTGATTTGAATGCTATGGAAATGCTCTTTGTTGTTTCACATTTGCTTGAGTTGTTAGAGTCTGAATTTAACTTTATGATAATAAGATGAGTAAAGTTCAAGATCAAGAATATTGTTTCAATTCTTTAAAGGAAAAGGGTTGAGATTTTGTAATTCCACTATAATTCGGAAGTCCTTACAACTTTGATATAAGGTATCTCTATTTGTTCCTTTCCAAGGGATGTAGGATGCCTTAATGGATTGATTTTGGATATAAGGTGGGTTCAGTATAAATATTAGTAATTGCTTTGGTTCAAGTATAAGTTTCCATTTTTGTTTCTGATGTTTTTTCATCCTCAATTTACGAAGTTTGGGAAGGAAAGAAGAATATAAATCATCAAGTGGAGAATCTAAAATCAAAACCTGTCTCAACTCTCTCTCAACTCTCAACCATTTATGGATAGTTTTGAGTATAGGATTTTTTTTTATTATTTATTTATTTTTTTTTTTGTTACAGTTCTGTCAGTCACAAACTAAGAATACCCTTATTGGTGGCAATGAGTTTTTTCAGTGAATTTTCTAAGACTTTTGAACAGCATATGCTTTGAATTTCATCCGACTGATATTCGACAGCCTCTTTTTTAATATCAAAATGGTCATGGTAATATTTCAATCTTGAAATTTTGTGTGTTTTCTTTCGCAGATCGAGGATACTATTCAGTCGAGACTGTGACACTTCTTGTGGCATTGAAAGTACGTTATAGGGATAGAATCACAATCCTGCGAGGAAATCATGAAAGTCGGCAAATAACTCAAGTGTAAGACAGTATTCTTAGTTTACTTTGGGACTACCTTTTTATACTAACTCAATCTCATATCCACCTTTGTGTTTCTCTGTTATCCTTTGTTAGTATCATGAAGCAAAAATCCTCTTTATTGTTTTGCTAGTGTCGTCCAATACTACTGAGTAACTTTCCTATTTAGTGGTGGTTGATCTTGTGGAGCTACTATTAAGACAGAGCTCTTCACTTCTGCATAAAACTTAGGTTTGACCTAAAATAATGAAATGAGAGGCGAACAAATTTACATCCAACTTTTCTTTACCTGCTTTCAGGTATGGTTTCTATGACGAGTGTTTAAGGAAATATGGAAACGCTAATGTCTGGAAGCATTTCACTGACCTGTTTGATTATCTGCCTCTTACAGCCTTGATTGAGAGTCAGGTTAGTTTTGTGTGGTTTTTTCCTTTGATATCATTGTTTATCTTTTAATCTCACCACAGCTCTTTATGTTTTCATGTATAGGTCTTCTGCTTGCATGGTGGCCTCTCTCCCTCTTTGGATACTTTGGACAATATTCGTGCGCTGGATCGGATACAAGAGGTCAACAACTAAACCTATGTTGATTTTAGTTCATTACATCATCTTTCTTTAATCTATGTTGCTTTGTGTTTTTATTCTAATTATTGTTTTTTGCATTGGAGTAGGTCCCTCATGAGGGCCCAATGTGTGATCTTTTATGGTCGGACCCGGATGATCGATGTGGGTGGGGAATCTCTCCTCGAGGCGCAGGATATACGTTTGGGCAGGATATTGCCGCACAATTCAACCACACCAATGGGCTCACTCTTATTTCTAGAGCTCACCAGCTTGTTATGGAAGGCTATAATTGGTGTCAGGTTAGAGAACATATCCGCAAAGTTGCAATTTTTTCTTTCAGTTTTTGATTTCATTAGTATTGAAATCAATTAATTTGGTTATAGGAAAAGAATGTCGTGACAGTATTCAGTGCTCCAAACTACTGCTACCGATGTGGAAACATGGCTGCGATTCTTGAGATTGGGGAGAATATGGAGCAAAACTTCCTTCAGTTCGACCCAGCACCACGGCAGGTTGAGCCTGATACCACTCGCAGAACACCCGACTATTTTTTGTAAACTCCATTACATTAACTTCCCAACCATTGGCAATTTTTGTTGTGTCTTGTCGTTGTCGTGTTTTTGTAGATTTGTCTTGCAAAGAAACGAGTTTTTTTGATGTTATTGGGGAAGAGACAACCCCAGAAAAAGTTCTTATCTTTGTTATGTTGGTAATATTGTTCCATTTTCAAGTTCTGATGAGTTTATAGGATTTACTTTATAGTTGAGAGGTGCTTCTTTCTCTTGTATTAGAAAGTCATGAAGACAGCAATAGCAAATTATCTTTCAATTTATATCAAGTGCATTCTTTATGAAATAATGGTTGGTATGGTTGTTAGATTATATGAGCTTTGTTACTGTCAAAAGAAAGAAGAATTCAATATGTGAAAGGTTCATATAGTAAATAGGTATGAGAGAACATGTAAAATTTACTCTCTCCCAAATGATTTTGGTGCTTATGCATCTATTGAGAGCTCATAATAGATAATTTAATATCATCAACCCAAGTGTCCGCATTTAAATATTCTCGCTTTTTTTTTTCAAGTTTGAAACTACCACATGTAGTTTCATTTTAAAATTATTTGGCATTTCTTAATGAGGTTTTCACATGGGGTTATATTTTATTTTGTTTTCTCAAAACTACTATACACTATGCCCGATGTTGTATATTGTTATTTACTAAAATCAAGACCGTTGCCTGTTCCCCAATCTACATATTACCAGTGAATATTGATGTCGTTAACAATGTCCCAAATGGCATCAATCATTACCGTCATAGCCCACTGGCTTTAGAATTTTGTTTTTTCTACTTGGAAAGACCACTCTATGAGATTGTTTTAATAAGTTGACAATAATTAACAAAGTTAATGATACTTCATAGCCCCACAAAAGTTATAAAAAAAAGCTAACATGATACTCCACCTTCTGTGTTTCTTCTTTTCTAGTTTGATTACGTGGTGATCAAAAATATATATAACGCAATCAAAACAAAAATAGAGACACACTGTGAACTTTTAAATACAATTTTCACTTAAATAGAAAGCAAAATAAAACATTCGTGTTACAAATGGAAGGGGGGGCATTCAACTCTCAAGAGAAACACACTAGGAAACCAACAAATGATAATCTATTGTCTCTATTGTTCTCCCCGTCAATCAAATATTGACAACTCATTCACTCTATTGCTATTTTTATAGGTGATTAAAGAAGCTTAAAATTTTAAATTAGGGCTTCTTTTAACTAGCATTTACAATTATTAAGGCTGATTAATTTAGGCCTCGAGAGTTTGTTATTAAAAATATATATATTAAAAGAAAAAAATCATGAGAAAGACACCTCTCAAAATCTTTGCAAACATAAATGACGCTGAAATCTACATACCACAGAAATTAAGTTCATCTAAAGGGAGCATGATAGAATTGGATGTCTCAATGATAGAGCTGGAAAAAAGCGACAAAAGATTCGAACTGTATCGGCTTAGGAAACAATAGTAAATGACCGCAGCGTTAAAAACGACAGTTAATGAGAAACGACAACATTAGAAAAACGACAATCATTTGGAAACGACAGACAATGAGGAACAGGCAACTTGTTAGAAATGAACGTTTAGCATAAGAAATGAACAGAGAAGGGACTGGTATTTTAGGCAAAACGACAATAGTAAAATAAATTGAAGAAACGACACAAAACAAAAAACGATAATAAGATGAGAAATTGAGAATCTAATAAACAACAATATTGAGAAAGCGACAAAAAAAGAACAGTTATACTTGGGGAAGAAAATAGAAGCTAGAACGTGTATAAGAGAGGAGGAAACAATAGACGATAGGATCGGGAAAATTTGAGGAAATCGAGAAAACGACAATGGTGAGAAAACGACAACATGAGGAACGACAAACCGTAATGTTTGGGGAAAGGAAAACAAGATGATAAATTAATACCAAATGAGAAACGACAATGTTGAGAAACCAGAGGGTGAGAAACGACAATGACCAGCATAATGAGAAACGACGACAACATCAGAACAATCGAGGAAATGAGGAAACGACAAAACAACAATATTTGCGAAGAGATGATTGCAACAACATTAGAAAGTGAAAAATAGATGAGTTAAACACATCATCTTAGAAACAGCATAAAAATAAACGACAATATTTGCAAAAACGACAGTAGAACGAGAAAAGCCAGATGATCAAATACACTTAAGACTGGCAAAAAGCCAGTATGTCCCGGGTGAGCTTCCCTGAATTTTTTATATTTAAACATTGTTGCCTAAGATTTTAAACATTTTCAATTATATCCTCTAATACTGCAATTATGACTACTACCCAACTTATGAATAAATATATGAGATTATTAAGTAAATGGCCTGTTTTTAACTTTAGTTTTAAGGAATTGACCTGAGTTTGTCATAATTAAGTTATTAGCCTTTAGCCAATATGTATTTGACTTTTTTGCCATTTGATACATGAGGTTGGAAGAAGAGTGATGAGGGGTAAAAATGAGATTTCATAGGGATTTGAAGCTAATAACTTAATATTTGAATTCTTAGGTCATTTTCTTAAAATATAGGCTTCTAAGTGGCTATTTAACAAATGAGCCCTAAATATATTAACAAATTACCAAATACCTGTTATACTTAAATAATAAGTTTATGAGGAAAAAATTAGTGCAAAAGAGACATGAGATTTGCAATCATAGTATTTGTGAGAAACACTATCAGCCAAAAGAAACGACAAGATGGCAAAACGACAATATTGGGGGAGAAAAGAATCACAAAGGAGGCATGTTTTTTCCCTTTTCATACACTAAGTACCCTTTTTATCTTCTTTTTCCCCATTTATTTAAAAGATGTGATATATTATAAAATTCGATACAAATTACAGTCCACCTGAACCTTGATTGCATATCACATTTTCTTTTCATATGCACCTTAATTTCAATTAATATGTCTGAATGAGCCTAGAAATTTCAGCCCTGAAAAAATTTCAACATTAAAAAGAAAGGAAAAAAAATAAATGTAACTACCAGATAACTAATATTCCGATTAAGGGCTCACTACAAACATATATCACTCTTCAAAAACTACTCTCTTCCTGCAAAATGCCAATTATTTTTTCCACCGTTCAGGAAGACCATATCGCTTGTTCGGGAATCCAACATAAGAATCAACAGAAACCATCTTTAAAACACACTTATCAAAAGTTCATTGAGCATTTTCAGCATCTTCGCCGTCAATTTCATTATCCTCGGAGCTTTTTCCTTGATCTGGGGTCATTGGAGTCATGACGCGCCCTGTCAGAGGATGTATGGGAGTTAAGTTGCGTGGCCCTCCTTTACGTGCCATCGCTACCATTGGCGGCGGTGGTAATAACCCCGCTCTGAAGAGAAGGCGCTGCACAGGCTCTGAAGGCTGAGCACCGACCGACAGCCAATACCTGCATAATTTGCACAAGAAAAGCGAGCGATAGATCAATCTCTGGCTTTTGCAATTCAGAAAGTTTGCCGGATCAAAATAAACAAATCGTATCGCATTGCACAACATGGGTTATTCGAATAACTAGCTCAAACTAAGTTAAAAGGTTCAAGCTATCTTCCAAGTCTCTATATTCTAGTTGGAGATACCAGTCTATGAGTTTGTTTATTAAGTTGACAAATAACTCACAAAGTTAGTATGATACTTAATAGCCCCCCAAAATTAAAAGAAAAGTTAGCATGATGATTCACTTTCTCTGTTTGTTCTTTTCTAAATTCAATACATGATGATAAAAAAATATATATAATGTAATTGAAGCGAAAACCGACACACATTACATTAGTCTCCAAAAGTGTTTTAGGGAACTTTTAAGTACATTTTTTCACTTAAATGAAAAGCAAAATAAATTATTAGTCCACTCAACACTCAAGAGAAACACATTATGAAACCAACCCATCTCTTCTAAACTTATAATTCCACCTATTAAAGCATGAATTACTGTACAATGAGTTTAACAATTTGGTTTCCATGAATACTCTGGCTCAAGGAAAAAAATAAATAAATAAAGGCTCAAAGAACTCCAAGACTAAGCTAATTTGCAGTTTTAGAGAGCAACGAAAGTTCAAGAATAACCAAAACAAATGAGAACTGATTGTTTAAAGCTCAATTTCACATATAACTATATTTAAAATATACTTACTTTACTCTCTCGAAATTTATACCCATTCGTTTACCACCATCTTGAACTGTACAAAAACCACACTGATCATCGTTACAACATAAACATCAAATCCTCAATCCTCCTCTGAAAGAGAGAGTATTTGCAATTGAAATCACGATTTGGAAGATTTAGAGAGAGAGAGAGAGAGAGAGAGAGAGAGAGAGAGAGAGAGAGAACCTGGTAAGGGATTGTAGTAACCGAGGATTTCGAGGTGCTTGCCGTCTCTGGGAGAGCGGCTATCGGCGGCCATGACTCGGTAGAAAGGCCTGTTAGAGCATCCCAGGCGAGCCAATCGAAGCCTCACCACCATTTTTGCTTTGCCCTAACTCTCAGATTTTTGATTGATATCTGTGTGTCAACTCTGATTCTGGGCTCCAGGGCCTAGGCTAGGGCGAGCCTCTCTGTGTTATATTAATATTATGGTCTCGACTTCTTCGAATTTTAAATAAAGCCCCTCAAAATTAGCTCATTTCGGGAGTTTACGTCTCTTCAGATGTTTTTATTTCACTTTGCCCCCACTTAATGTTTTTGAAACTTCTAGTTTGCCGTATGTGTTAGTTCTTTTCTTTTATTATTTACCCTGTAAACATTAATTCGTTCGGAATATGCCCCTCTTAAGGGGAATTTTCTGGTGGGTTTTGTTAGTGGGAAAAATCATCGTGGGTTGTTAGATTTACCTTTTAATTGAACTTCATATCCTAATCAATAGATTATATAATTATTTAATATGAAATATTTGAGTTTTAGCTATTTTTAAGCTCATTTTTTTAGAATTTAGCCATAGCTTTACGAAATTAAAGAATTAGTCATTTTTACTGTGTAACAAAATTTATTACACAATGAAAATGGTTAATTCTTTATTTTAGTGAAACTAAGGCTAATCCTTAAAAAATTAACAAAAAATTTAGCTAAATCCTTAAAAATTTCAAAAATGGTACTGAAAAATATCATTGGAGAGATTTTTAATGCCCAAATGCTCTATTTTAACAATAACATGACTTTTAGCACATGCATTGGAGATGCTCTTGTTCTTTTTTATTATGGGAATTTTAAGAAAATAGCCACTGTTTACAAAATGATTTTAAGAAATAGCCACAGTTTCAAAAAATTTAAAAACTTGCCCTTTCAAAAATTTCTGACACGTGTCAGAAATTTCTTACAGCACATTTTATGTGTAATTTTGTTATTGTCAGAAATTTCTTACAGTGTGTTATGGCTAGTTTTTAAATTTTTTCAAACTGTGGCTATTTTTTGAAAACACACAGTCCAAAATGACTATTTACCTAACTGACCCTTTTATTATTAAGCAAATATTCATTTTTTTTTATGATGTTTTAAAAAAATAGTCCATGTTTCTATTAATTATGGAAATAGTCTTTTTTTCTTTTAACTATTGATTTTACATTTATATCCTTAATTATTTATGAATTGATGGTTAATTTTTTTTTTAAAATATTAATTATTTTTGAAATATTGACCCATAAAATGACTAAATATCAAATAGACCCTTTAAAATGCCTTAATTAGCTAAGTCAAAATAGCGTGAGGTAATTTTTTTTTTCTTATATAATAGAAATCAAAATCATTGGAAAGTAGGATTTTCATAAATTTCCAAACATTGAGTGCATTTTACGATAGAATCACATAAATATTCTCTTAAATTTTCAAAAAAAAAAATATTTTTGAAATCAAACTTGCAAACTGGCTATTTACTATAAATTCTCGTATATTAAGCACATCTCCACTTAAATGGAAATGCCCCAAAAAATATTAGAAATGTTAGGTGTGATTTGGCCATCCCAACCTTTTAAAGAGAAACACCATGAAACAAAACCAACCTATCACACTTTCTTGTCCATAAATACACTTTCATTGTGTATCATCTTTATATCTGAATTATCTGAATAAGAAGAAACCAAAACCACTCTGCCAATTTATGTGGAGCTTGTATCTGTCAGTGTAATTTCAAACATAAATATTGGCATTTTCGAATTTTGTAGATTCCCTATAAGATTTTCACTTTAAAGACCGAACAATAAACAAAAGGATAGAAAACTGTAATAGCTCCTGAAAACAAATGGATCTAAAGAGTAAAGACCCAATTTGAGCTTTCAAATTTCTCTAATGTGACACTTAATACTCTATCAAGTATCATTATAGCCCAAAATCTTTTTTTTTTTTGTGGGAATAAAATGTGGCACAATATATAAATTATACAATAAGATTTTGAGTTCTAAAATATTATGAAGCTTATTTAGAGAGAGAGAGAGAGAGAGAGAGAGAGAGAGAGAGAGAGAGAGAGAGAGGCATAAGAAAGTTTGAAACCAAACTAGAAATGAGTACAAAGCGACGAGTCCAAAGATGGGGGATTAGTATTAGAATAAGCACTAATTGTAATTCAATTCAATCATGCCAACCTAGATGTATTGTATAACATATAGCACATATATATTAGCCCATTGAAACATACTAAAACGTGAATGTATGTTCAATGATTGTGAACTATATCATAATCAGAATTGACACCATTTTCAGACAAATCCTCTTTCTTGTCCACCTTTTTCCTACCAAGAATATAGGTCTTTTCCTCTTTGAAGTCCTTCAATGACTCACCACACACCCCAAGATTAGCCTCCTCTTCACTAAAGCTCAAACAAGAGCTTCCAATCTCAGTCCTCACACTGTCATTTGAGTTGCAAGATTTTGATGACTTGGTCTCTTGATGGTGATCATCATCAACACTCCTCTCATCCTCTCTCAACACACCATATTTCTCTCTGTAGGCCTCTAACTCTGCCTCCAAACCCCTCACCTCTTCCTCTTTCTTGAGCAGCAAGTCATTGGTCTCTTGCAGCGCCTCTTGGTCGTACTCGAGCTGCTCCTCCATCATCCGCTGGTACTGCAGCGCCTCCATCTGCACGGCGGCCTTCTCGGCCTGCAGGCGCGTGATCATGGCCATGGCGTTGTTGGCCGCCACGGCCGACGCGCTCCTCTCCTCGTCCAGCTCCATGTACAGCGCCACCAGCGACTTGCGGTCCAAGCGAACCTGCTTCTTCAGCCCGTGCAGGATGGAGTCTATGTCCGCGTCGCCCTGGAGAGTTCCCTGAGGAGGCTCCGAGGCGAGCTCTGTCTTCTCGAGCGGGGACTTCCGCGAGAGCCTGGAGGTGAGACGAGGGCTGCTCGTGGCCGAGTCCGTGAGCGGGATTCCAAAGAATCTGTTGCCTCGGAGGAAGCTTGGTGTCTTGGTTGTGTCATCGTTCAGGTCATCTGATTCTTTGGTTAGTAATGGCACCATTGCAGCTTTGACATCTTCCCTTACTAGTGGTACACAAAAATAGGGTGTTACATTAATCTATGACAGATATACGAGTAAAAAGACAAAGGTAAGGATAAATTTTTGGCAAATTATGTCGAGACCTCTGCGGAAATTAGTTGGTATGGTATAAAAATTCGTTTAGAAGGATAGGATGTTTAAAAAAAAAAAAAAAAAAGTTTTGACTTTACACTTAATCGCCAGCGGGGGGGTTATTGTCACAAATCAACTCATATCTTGTTTAATAATATTAGTGATCACCAATATACTATTAAAGGTGCGCTTGGTGGTAAGGATTAAGGGTGGGATTGGACTAATTAATTCTTGTCCAATGTTTGTTACATGGATAGGATAATTTGATTTTCCCTCTAAAAATAAGCCAATAGAGATGGGATTAAAAATCCCATGTAAAATGGTATGATAAGGAGGGATAAAATCAAAAGTGGTGGATCCCACACTTTTTATATGTTATTTTATATAATTTTATTGTTAAAAAATATAGTAAAAGTAAAATTAATAATTTATAATAGATTAATTAATTATTTGATTTAAAGTAAATATAATAATCCAATACAATCCAATCCAATCTAACACTATACCAAACACATGACATTATTAAAATACAATCCAATCAAATCCTTAATAATAATCTTATATCCAGTCCTATCCAATCCGACTCACCAAACGCACTCTATAACTATTGGCTATAGATGCCTTTCTTTTTGGTTAAAAGTACTAATACAAATTGGCCTTTAAGATTGCAGTTGATTTTTAGCTTTTCACATATTTTTTAGAGTCAATGTCATTTATCATATATGTACTGTGGTACGCTTTCATACTCTTATACCATCATTATCATGTACTTAAAAGATTTGTCAAAAGAAGTTTTGAGAGCATAAACAAAAGCATGCAATAACAAATTAGCCACGCATAAGTAGTATTTAGACTTACACTTCTCCGAACTAATAACGCCATCACCAACAACCTCCAACTCATTCTCCGACAAACCCCTAATGTCACTTCCCCTTCTCCTCGTCGAAAACCTCGATGCCCGAGGAGATGGCGCCGGTGCCTGTGCAAACACTGCCGCAACGCCGCCGCCACAATGTCTCCCCTTCGGTTGATGCGAGGACAGCGATGATTTTGCCTTCTTCCGCAGCACTTCCCCACAACAAGAACACTTGAGATCATCCCTCTTCTCAGCCTCGACAGCCTCGTCGCCGACAGCGTTCGGACTGAGATGAATCTCATGACCATCATCCTCAACAAAGCACTCGAAATCCTTCTGCAAAATCCCGACAAGGGACTTGTAGGTGTCGCAGTCAGCGGATTGCTTCTCGGTGGCGAAGGAGAGGAGGCAGGCCTCGCACATCTGCCGGATGTCGGAGACCTTGCAGTGGTTGTGGCAGTACGCGAGCGACGACACTTCCTTCTTGTGGGAGCCGCAGAGCGAGGCATTGAAGTAGAAGTCGCGGTCGCGATGGACGAGGATATGATCAATCCTGGTGCAGAATAGGCACGGGGCTCGGAGGCCAAAGAGCTTCGCGAATTCGTTGGCAACAAAAGCGAGGAAGCCGTCGATGAAAAGAAGGATTATGAGGATCCATTCGAGGACGGCGTAGAGAACAAAATGTGGGAACTTTCCCGCCTCCTCTTCGACGAAACGGCCGAATGAACGCTTTGCCATTGTCTTTCTTTTTCCTTTCAAATTCTTGGGAAGAAAATAGAATCCAAATCTGGGATTGTTGTGGTGATTAGGAAAAAGGGCTGTTAAGGACGGTGAGAAAGAAGATCATGACGGGGCTGAGACGACCGGACCGGGCCGGACCGGACCTAGATCATGACCTTTTTTCTCTGGCAACGATGTGGTTGTGTTTCTTGTGAGAAGGAAGAAGGCAGAGAGAGAGAGAGAGTTTCTGATAGTTTTGGTCTCAAATCAAAATTGAGGTTTCATCTGGGTGGTGGATTTGCTATTCCTATTAATGGAAAACTAAAGATTTCATGTCCAGAGAGAATAGAGGTTGAGTGTACGTGTACCTGAAATAACGGTCTGCCCTGCAATTTCCAACTAACTGGATCATGGAAAAACCGTGTCTTTCTAGGAACACAAAATAGTCGTTTTCACTTTTGGCCACATTTCCACGAAAGGTTTCAGAAATAACACACAAAAGTGTGAGCCCATCGCTGTATTTTCATTCTATTGCACCAAAAATAGAGCTCACCTAAATGTTCTCACAATTCACGATCTATATTACATTGAACACGTCATACGTACATGGTATAGTCCCAAATTCATTTTCGATGTGCATGATTGTTTTGGAATTTTATGACGCTTGAACTAAAGGCAAAGGCATCAACTTTTCACCGACTCAATATATAAATTACAACCTAAACAAATCGATGCTTTGGGCGAACAGAACTGACGATTTGCAAGCAACCGATGGCTTACCAGCTCCAAACTTACGCTTGGAACGATGCCACATTGGCTCCATCGACGTAAGCGGAAACACAATGGATAAAGAAAGCGATGAGAGTTTAACGTACACATGAAGAGAGTAACTTGAAAATTATCGGATTATGTCGAAACCAAGCTTGTTCATAAACATTATGTATAACTTAGGTAGAGCTGAAAGTTGGAATCTCTATAAAAGTTATGTCTTTGTACAATGTAATTTGATCTCAATAGTAGAAACAAATACCATTACATAGTAAATTCAAGATCGGCCGAATCGGCCGAAAGTTAACTAGGCTTCCGTACCACCCGTCACTTGGCAAGGTAGAAATACTTAGGTGAGAAACAAACTGCATACAAGCTAGCTCGTAGACAAAACGTTTGTGGACATGTATGGTGATACACACCCCTGAACCTGAGACAAGAATAAAGGCAACTATATAAGAACTGCAAATCAACTTCTATGACTATTGTGCAAACAAATTAATGGGAACGGCAAAAGGACTTGAATCTGATTGAAGATGTGTGTCCGTCTTCAGAAATTGAGGTGCCTAACCAGCTGTACATTGTTCATATTGAGCTGAATCAGGAAAAACATAAGAGTTTTCTATCTTTTACTTCACCTGATTTGAGGTCTATAATTTAGGCTCATATAGGTACCTATAGAACGGACACACTAAGGTTGATAACTCAGTTCCGAAACTCAGAATTAATCAATAACTTAAAGCAAGTAGATCCAACTCAGATGAGAGAGAGTAAAAGGTTTCGTTCAGTCACGTCTATATTCAACAGCACAAATCAACAAAAACTAGTAGCTTGATGCCCCCAACAGTACACAAGTCACAACTCGATGTAGCTACAAACACATTTTATATTTGAGAAAATGCCAGAGAAGTTTAAATATCATCTTTTCCCCCCTCAAATTTAGAAGAGAGAACATAGCCATATGATAAGAGAATGAAAGGATTCTTTATATCTAATCCGGAGGATATATTGAATAAGTGATAGCAAACAATCACCTGCAATAAGCCAGTAGGAATCTGGATAAATCCCTGCAGAAATAGATCAACCTTTTCCAGAGTGCTCGGCGGAACCGGCGTAATGACGTATAGCAGACCTTTGAATGTGTCGACGCCTCTCACAATCCCTATTTTATAAAATATCAAATAGAAAACTATCATAAGTACCCCAGCTCAAATAGTTTACCAGTATTACTTTAAGTCCCACCATAGAACAAGTAATATAGGATCTGGTAGCTTATAACAAGAATGCATTGACAAAATGGTAGAACTTAGAAGAAACCTACCAAGACCAACACACCAAGGTGAACCTTCAGGCCCTTCAGAGCTAATAGCCAAGCCGACTATGGTTGCATTCAAACTGTAGAATATCTCGGTACTTGGAACCTAAAACAATAAAATTGGCAACTTTTAAACCTTTGTTCTGTTCGCTGATAAAGAAGTTAAAACAGAGATACAAACCGTCACTCTAAAAATATGTATTTACATTTTAAAGTTCCTATACTATATAAAAATATTATGTAAAAAACCAAGTCATAGAAAGATGCATTCAGTATTGAGTGAGCAAAAAAAAAAAAAACAATCAGCAACTTGATCAAGTAATTGATCTGACCTGACAATAGAGATGTCTAATCTTGATGCTTGATATTGGAACTTCATATGGAGGTTGAGATGTCAGTGCACGTGCAAGTTCTTTGATTGTAGTGATGTTCAGATTGCTTGGAAAGCACTGCCTGAAGTACGCCATTATTCGCAAATCCCGCAAAAGGTGTGCATCCTTCTGGATTAAAACCCTAGGGAAAAAAGAGTCGAGGCATAAAGAGACGAGAGAGAAATGTGAATGTATGTTAGCAAGAAAAGGCAAAATAACTAAAAACTGGACAAGCAAAATTGAAAGATACGAAAAACAAGCTCAAAGGTTTTCTTTAAACGTAAGTATATTATTAGTGTTTTCATTACAACGACCACTGTATACAAGCTCTACAGTAAATTTGATAAGAAAAATATACCATCAAGTATAAAACAATAAACTAGTCCGGAACTAGACAGAGACTGCCAATACCACCACAACTTCATGATTGATCAAACAGGTTTTCAAGTAAAGAGGACAAGACTCAAATACGTAACCAGATTAAATATGACCAATATTTGCAAGTATAAATAAACAGACAGATTTTGAACTCCAATAGGACGCTGGAGCAGGAAAAGCGTTGACAAACAGGATAAGCCGCAGCAAATTATGGTTGCCTAGAAGAGTTATAAAGATCTAAACTTACGATCTATTAAGCGAATCCTGGCGAGCTGAATTGATCTCAATTAGATTAACAATCTCATCGCTGCCCGTCTCCAACCAAAAAAGACCACTTGGCAGATTTTTATTCTTAGCAGATATGTTTATTTTAACAACATGAGTTGGAGCAATGTTCCTCAACATATCCACCAATATGTCAAAACCAACACCTGTGTACACGAAGAACATGAATTAAGTTTCAGTCTAGAAGATACGAAAAACATCCCTTCAAGCTTTGGCTCCCAAGAAGTACACAGTAAGAACTCAGAAAAGTCCAGCCAATGAAAAGTAACAAGATACACAGAAACTTGTCCGTATTGCAACCGAACAAGAAGTTGACCTATTATAAGCATGGTACCTTTCACCCAGCCTGGCGTGTTCACAACCAGAGGCAGTTCAGTCGTATTAGGGTTTTCATTATTGTTGGATTTGCAATACACCTTTCGGTAGTGATCATACAGAGTAGATATATAAGACAAGTATGCTTTCGGATCTCTTTTGGACGAAGTGTCACCGAAGAAAAACGATCTAACAAAGAAAAGAATATCATCATCAGATTCAGAACGTGCTTTTTTTTTTTTTTTTTAAGTAACTTCTGACAAACATAAACGGACTACTTCCAATTGGAAGCTATGTCAAGTAAAACAATTTAGTATCATGTACCTCTCTGGTGTTTTCAGGCACGGAATTGTTAAATCTGTTTATAAGAAAGAAAAACACAATTTCATATCTTCTAACAGAACAACAAATTACAAAACCCCTTTAGCAACACTAACACTTAAAAAAAAAAATTAATTCCAATCAACAAGATTGTTAAAATTACCCGGAGTTAGCTTCTCAACCACAGTGAGAGAGAGAAAACCTGGAGGTGTGAACTCGGCCTGACCAACATCTGTGTCCAAATAAGCAACCTTCTTATACCTACAATACAAAATCAAAATTCAAAATAACACTAATATGAATATGAATTGGAGAATCAAAAGCAAAAAAATGAAGCTTATATTTCAACAACACCAAGCAATCAAATTCATCCATATAGTCTTTAATACCCTTCTACAAAGAGCAAGGACAAAAATTACTCGAATGAATTCAGAGAAGCCAGTTATGCAAAAATACCAAACTTTACGCTCAAAACACTTTCTTTTATCCAAAGAACAAAACTTTATCAAATTGAACGAGAAACAAAACACACCGGAGATTCAACCACACAATGGCAAAGCTTTAATTCCATTGCAACATGAGAATTCCACAGCGAACAACGAAAGCCACACAATAAAGCACATTGTTTTGTTCAATTCCAGATTAATTTCCATAAGATTGACAGTTGAAAAAAACCTCAAAAACACAACCAAAAAGTTCAAAACAGCTCCGAAATCAAAGAGAGAGAGAGAGAGAGAGAGAGAGAGAGACCGTAGGAGAAGAATGTTGAGGAGGTGGCGGGAAAAGGTGGTCTTGCCGGAGTTTTTGGCGCCGCAGACGAAGGCGATGGGCGGCGGAGAGGCGGCGGAGTCGTATGCGATGGCCTCGGCGGCGTCGGACCACTCTTCCGGTATGAATATCTCCGGCGAGTCGTTCTCTGTCTCTTCTAGCACCAAAGCCATGGCCTTTCTCTCACAGCTTTTACTTCACAGTTGAGACTTGAAAGGCCAGAGTTCGCTATATATACTTACAGAGAGAGACGAAAGCGGCTTAGGCGTTGGCGGGGTTTTTGGTGGGGACTTTCGGCTTGCTTTGGCACAAGAGTGGCGTGTGGAATGAATGAGAAGTCCTTCAAAACGTAAATTTTATCCTTTTTTAATTTTTTTTTTAAGGAAAAATTCAAGAGAATGAAAAATTTGTGGGAGTTTTTTTTTTTTTTTTTTTTTTTTGCTGAGAAAAATTTGTGGGAGTTTGGTAATGAGAATTGGATGACATTTTTAGATTGGGAAAAATTATTGTGTTGCACCTTATTTTTGTGTGTAAATATTTTTTTGACACTTTCTGTTATAAAACTTTTAGCATGATAATTTTTTTAAATTTTTTTGAAACATGTGCTATTTATAAGAGATTTTTTTAAAGATTTAGCCAAAATTTTTACTAAATTTTTAGGAATTAATCGTAATTTTATGAAATTAACTACTTTTATATTTTATACACGCGTATCAAAAATGATACATGTGTATCAAAAATATGATACACAAGTATTAAATTTAAAAATTGCTAATTCTTTAATTTCGTGAAACTATAACTAAATTATTAAAACATATGCCTAAAAAGAGCTAAAATCCTAAACCGCCCATTTTTCAAAAATATAAAAAAAAAATAGCCAATTATTGCAATTTCCCCTACAAAAATGAGGAACACAAATCCTTTATCCCCTTTTCCCATCCCTCATAATAATATTATAACAATTCATCAAAATATTTTTAAAGAAAATATAAAAGTGTTAAATATACATGCAAAATTTAAAATAATTTGCTGAGTTATCAAAATATTATTAAAGGGATAAAGAAAGAGATTAAAAAATGGTAAAGAGTCTGGATTCAAACATGAGAAAGAAGCACACTATTTTAAAAGTTATTTTGAGGATTCCTCAATTTTGCAACATAATTAAGAGCTTTTTTTTTCCTGCACAACGGTATCAAATTGATTTTCAGGATAATGAGTGGAGTTAGTTTACATAATGTTTTGTTTAATGTTATGTTTGATGTCTAAATTAAATAGGAAGTATTATGTCTTGAAATGTTTTTTTTTTTTAGGAAAACTTAATCCAATTCTACTTTTGAAATCTAAGTTTATAATTCACAATACTATTGCAAACTATCTCAAATTTCTATTGACAAATTATTAGTTCAACCTTTCTCTTGTCTCTTCATTTGTAACATAAATAGATAATTTAGTTAAATTTGCTAACTAAAAATTGGTATGTACTGCGATATTAATATTCCTTTTAAACTAGCAAATTTCAAAGTATTTGTCAAAATTTTCCTTTCTTTTTTTGTTTGTATGTTTAATGTTTTGAGGGCCCATTAGCTAAATAAGTCACTTCTTAAGAGACTCTTAGCAAAAAAAAAAAAAAAAGTCACTTCTTAAGAGACATTTTAAATTTTAGCCTATGATTCATAAGATTAACCCATTATTCTCTCACTAGTCTAATTACAAAAAAATAAAAAATGAATAGGCTACTTTTACTTTACTTCGTCCTCAGATAAAAACAAGGGAAATTCAGTAGTGGATTTTTTTTATGATGAGAAATAATTTTAAATGATTAGATTCACATTTTTAAGATGCGGGACCCACTGAAAAGGTGAACTTGACGGTCCAGAATTATTTTTCACAAAAAAAAACCCATCACAGAAATACCAAAAAACAATATCTTTATTAGCGCAAACTTTTTTTCTCTAACGTGGCTATCGTATAAGAAATAAAGAAAAACAAAAGATATTTCAATTACACAGAAACACAATACTCAGTGTGATACATGATTGATTTTATTTTTTATTTTATTTTTTTGCTACGATGATACATGATTGAAAATGATCACTTGTTTGCTGAATAAAATAAAAATAAGTATATATTATTGAATGAAAACAAGTGCTAATAAGTAGATATTAGAGTTTAGACCATTTTTTTTCAAATTTTTTTTTAATGTAGCATTACTCTTCAAAAATATTTTATCGTGTAGTTACTAGCATTACTCAAACTGATATTAAAATATGGAACGTATTTACCATTTCCACGCAAACGCTATTTGGAAATCACAAAACTGCCAAATTACTTTTTCACTTTCTCTCACACACACACACTCTCTCTCTCTCCCTCTGATGTATGTATTATATACTTATATACACTCTAACTCTGTTTTTTTTTTTTTTTTGGTTAATTTGGTATCATAATTTTTTCTTAAAATTTTTTTGACCAGAACTATATGTGTATTAATTGTTACATAAATGTATTATTAAGTGTGTTTTCTAACTAGATAAAATAATTTTCTGGTCAAATTTTGGAGTTACGGAGCATCTATATTTGTATGTCTCAAAGCCCACTTTAGATTTTTCTTATACTAGTTTTTGCACTCGTGCTTCGCACGTGTAGAGGACGTGTAAAATAATATAACGTATAAAAAAATATGATGAAAAAATTATAAAGTATATTTTTATTAATTTTTTTTTAAAAATTGATATTTTTGTAATTTTGAATAATTAAAGGGTTAAATTTATAATTTAATATAAATATAGGGGCTTTTTAAAAAATTTCCAAACCTTAAAATTAAAAATAAAAACTTAGAACAATTAAAATAAATAAAAAATAGTTATGATAAAAAAAATATATGACAATGGGTGTCAAAAGATAGAGAAAAATACTCTGAATCTAACTGTGTCAAGAAAAAAAAATTTCGAGATCATTACGTCAAACAAATAACCGTTGAAACGATTAGAACAAAAAAAAAGTGAAAAAAAAAAAAGAAAAATGAGAGAGAAATTACAAAAAAATCTCTCTAAATTTTACACAGGAACTCTCCAAAAATTATTAAAACCCCAAAAAAAAACCTTCAAATGCAATTTTTTTAAAAATATATATATAAATATAGATGCCACGTGTCGTTCGCTAGAGATGTCACGTGGCATCCTCTTGTGAGCCGTTTTTTTTTAAGGTCAGCTAGGTAAATAGCCATTTTGAACTGTGTTTTCAAAAAATAGCAACGGTTTCAAAAAATTTAAAAACTAGTCATTACACATTGTAAAAAATTTCTGATAATAACAAAATTACACATAAAATGTGCCGTAAGAAATTTCTGACACGCAGAAATTTCTGAAAGGGCTAGTGTTTAAATTTTTTGAAACTGTGGCTATTTTTAAAATTATTTTATAAACAGTGGTTATTTTCTTAAAATTCCTTTTTTTTTTATGACATGAAGATAAAGATTTTATTTTACTAATAGTCTTTTTTTTTTTTTAAACCCTAAGCAACGAGCGATTTAGCAATATTCAAACTTAAAAACTTTCTTCTTCTTGGCGTCTCAAAACTTCGCAGAAGCCAAATACAAAACCAAATGCCAAAGCTATATTTTCTCTCAAGTAAAATATTATATGACTGAACAAGAGCAGACACAATATTCCTTGCCAAAAAAAAAAAGAGCAGACGCAATAATAATATCTCTCTCTCGCTTTTTAGTTTTTATTTTTTATTTTTGAAGTGGTTTTGCTCTTGTGTTGATTTGAAACCCACCATAAGTACGTATTAGCTCTTTATATATATATATATATATATATATATTATTTTGTAGCATTACTCTTCAAAAATATTTTAGCTGGCATTAATACTCAAACTGATATAAAATGGAACATATTACCATTTCCATGCAAAAGAGTGAAGTATGTAAGCTTTTTCAGGCTATACACACAGTTGTCAATATACTCAAAATAGCAACACGAAAGACTTTCTTCAATTCAATTCATTTGAGAAATCACAAAGCTAATTAAAGCTGCCAAATTACTTCTTCACTTTCACTCTCTCTCTCTCTCTCTCTCTCTCTCTCTCTCTCTCTCTCTCTCTCTCTCTCGCTCGCTCTCTCTCTGGTATGTACCATTTCTTCTTTTTGCTTCTTCCTTCCAAAACCATGGCTTTGTTCTCTCTCTCTCTCTATATTTACTTTCTTACTCTTTTTTTGTGTGGTTATTTTGGTTCTATATCTGTAAACAACTAGAATGTTTTGCTATAAAACCCACTTCGGATTTTTTTTTTGTTTCTAATATTCTTTTTTTTTTTAATCTTAAGCAACAAGTGATATTTAGCATTCTTCATACTTAGAAAAATTAACTTCTTTCTTTTTGGGGTCTCAAACTTAAAATTCGCCAGAAGCCAAACACAATTGCCAAAGCTATATTTTCTCTCAAGTAAAATATTATACGACGGAACAAGAGCAGAAACGATATTAATTATTATTATTATTATTATTATTTTTTAGAAGAGGGTCTTGCAGTTGAGTTGATTTGAAATCTGCCACAAGTATTGCTTTTTTTTTTTTTTAATTTGTTTTACGTTATATGATCATCAAAGGCAGGGTCACATGGGCTATGTAATTATTTTAACCTAGTCAACACGTTTTACTATTTTGTGACATAAAACAAGTACGTTCTGTCACTCAAAATACTTATCACACTTAGCTTGTCAAGTCGGAATAGTTGTACATAAAATAAACTGCTCTTAATTTTATCTTATTTATTTTTTCTACACTCAATATTATTCACTTTCACTATCTTTTTCTCCAGTTTGAGCGCCTGAGTTAAAAAAAAAAAAAAAAAACCTGTTTCAAAGTTCAAACTAAGACAATGGCTTCTCACAAGAGAAAATTCACCGACGACATGAATGAAGACACCAGTTATTCCGGCGAGATAAGAACACTCAAGATTAAAGTCACATGTCAGGTGTTTTAATCTCTAAAATTTTGCTAATTAACCCTAATTAATATTTCGACATTTCCTTTTATTTTTTTATTTATTTTTTGTTTCTGTACAATGGTTTTCTTCCTTTTTTGGTATAGCTTAGATATAAAGGTTTTTTTTTTCTTTTCTCTCTGCGATAATCTTTTTTTTTTAATTAATTTATTTAATTTTTCTTTGTTGTTCTTATATATATATATATATATATATATATATATATATATTAGTTGGCGTGTGGTGATGTTTATTTCAAAATAAAAGAGACGTGTCGTTTGCATAAGCTTCTAAAGAGTTATTGTGAGAATCAAAACCTTGATTACAAGACTATGAGATTCCTCTACAATGGAAACCGAATTCATCCCAAACATACTCCAAAATCAGTAAGTTTTTTTTTTCATACTTCTTATATATTCTGAATGTTTTGCAATTAATTCTTATGTTGTTTGGTTGAGGCTTGAGGGCAAAATGGCAAAATACTGCGAAGTTCATTAATGGATAAAATTAGTGTGGTTTTTGCTTACAATAATGTTAGGAGTTTTTTAAGCATTTAATCAAACTTTTGGGTATTTTTTTTATAGGATTTAGCCCTAAAATGTCGATATTAAAGATTTAGCCATAACATGTAATACATGTAAATGATATACGTGTAAAAGTGTAATATACTAATATTACATGTGTTACATTTTATGTTACATATAACGTTACATTTAATGTTACAATTTTTACACCTATATATGTTAAATGTAACATAAAATGTTATATGTTATGGCTAAATCCTTAATTTTGTAAAATTATGGCTAAATTCTTTAAACTTTACCTTTAAAATGATTAATTACTTAACTGATCCTAATTAGTGGATATATAATATTTAGTTATGACTGGATGTGGTAAAAAAAAGAGTCTAAGATTACTATTTACCCACAATTTTGTTGTTTGTGTGATTAAATTTTGTGACTAAAAGTCTAAATTTTTTGTAGTGACTTTGAGAAAATATTGGATAAAACTATAATGCAGTTTTGAAAAGCCCTTATGAACTTAGATTATTGGGGGTGTTTTTTTTTTGGGGAATATTTTAGCATTATTTGGCATGAAAATATGTGAAATGTTAGATTTGTATATGTTAGTTTGTATGGTTCTAGGTACAGTGGACTGTGTCACTTGATATATATATTTTTTCCT
Source organism: Boehmeria nivea var. tenacissima (assembly GCA_018132145.1). Classification (NCBI taxonomy): domain Eukaryota; kingdom Viridiplantae; phylum Streptophyta; class Magnoliopsida; order Rosales; family Urticaceae; genus Boehmeria; species Boehmeria nivea. Next base: position 11,724,310 of record CM030882.1, read on the forward strand.
TATTTATTTTTATAATCATTGTTTTGTTACTCTACTTTGTTAATTGGTTTGGTAGATATATATCTGATTTTTTTTTTTTTTTTGTTATCTTCAATTTGTAGCTTCGAATGAAAAACAATGATGAGATTGATGCTATGACCGAATCTGGTGGTGGTGGTGGTGGAATTTTCTAGAGCATTAGTTAATGAAATTCATACAACAGAAGTCTTGAGACTAGTAACTCTCTTTTATTAGTATTTAATATATTTTTAAAATATATTAAGTGACTAATTCAGCTATAGATCTGCAATGCAGCAATGGTATGCAATGGTATGTAATTTACCTTTTGTGGACTAACCAATCTTCTATAACTATGTAGCTTTATGGACTTGCAATATTATAACTTAATTATCAGAGTATTATTACTCGTTATTTATAAAAATGTTTTATATTATATGTAGTTTTCTTGCCAATTTTGCCTACTTAATTTGCTGAATTTTTTACATTATATAGTACTTTGTATTTCCTAGGCAGGGCTTTAATTAAATCTATGCATATTGATAAATCATCTTAAATTTATCTCATCCCTAACAAGTTACTTTGAGATGTTTGTGACAGCATGTATTTATGGAGATAAACAAACTACTAATAGTGTGTTTAAATTTAAAAACTTGTCTAAACATTTCCTATCCTAAGGAAACCCTAGCTAGCTAAACCATCTTAAAATGGTACAAATGCTTTGTGTGTCGCTCTCGCTCATCAACCATTTAGCACCGTTCATCGTCCCTTCCGATATGATGCTTTCTTAGCTTCATTAACCTGCTCGCTCGTTGATCAATCATCAATGAGCTTTGCCCGATGGCTTGTCCTCAACCTACTTGCGTCTAGCCATTTGCTGTTGATATTTACATTGTTTGGTAAGTTAGAAAAGTGGAAGGAAGGAAGGAAATATCCGTATGGATTTTGGGGTAGATAATAGTTTATTCACTTGTTTCATTCAAAATAAAGTCTTAGGGGATCGTTTGAATAAGAATCTAAATACAAAATTTAAATCATTTTTATTTGAGTTATTGTTTACCATAATTTTGAAATCAAATCAATGTTTAGGTAAGAGTTTGATTTAATATTTGAATTGATATTATAAAAAATTATGTTTGCATTGGGAATTGAAAAAATTACTGTTTACTATAGCAAAAATACTTGAATTTAATTTTTTATATTTGAGTAATTGAGTTAAAAACATTAGTATTGTAGCAAGGATATTTCAATCTAATTCTTTATATTTTTGTTGCTATGGTTATCTTAACAAGCTTGAACGTACAAATCAAGAGACTCGTTGAGCTACCCCCATCGCCGACTTCTTCAACCCCCACCCAAATCTTTGAGAGCATTGCTCGAAAACCTTGAACATGAATTTTGTTTTTTTAGTTTTTGTTGGCTTTGGTCTTTAATTTGGGGATTAGGTTATTTTTAAACGAGATTAGCTAATTTGGATATTCTAAATATGAATAGTTAACATGTCAATAAGAGTAATTGTGGAATTACAAAACAATTTGATCATTTTTTCAATATTAACCCTATGTTTGCCCCCTATTTTACCCATTCCATTCTATTTTTCTATTTTTTTCAACTTTCTTAAAATCCTCCAAACCATTCTATTTTTTTTCAACCATTTTTTTCAACCTTCCAAATCCCTATATAATATCTTTAAATCTCAACCATTCATACCACCTCAAAATTCGCAAAGTCAAACAATTCTTACATTATTTTTTCAAACCATTTTCAAATTATTTTTTTCTTCCTAAAGAATGAAATGAAATGGGTAAAATAATTGCCCGAAACAAGGGCTAAGTCAACGAAAGAGATATATGTAGTTTGAATTTAAAAACTTTGGAATTATTTCGATACATGGTAAATTGAGAAATATTCATGGTATTTTGCAAAAACTAAGTTTATGGTATTTTATCTTAAACTAGCCGAGTAGCGCGTGCGAAACACATTTTAATTTTATATGATAAATTTATTAAATTATAATTTAAATATATTTTAAATTTGTCAAAATTATATATTCTTTGTAGTAAAAAATACAATAATAGAATCAAAATTAAAAAAAATTGTCAACATTATAATTTTTTTGTATTTTTAAAAAATACAAGAATAAAATCAAAACAAAAAAAAAAGAAACAAAGAAAAACAATTTAAAAAAAAGAAACAAAGAAAAGAGATTGAAGGAAAAAGGGGGGAAAAAAGAAGAAGAGAAAAGCAAAATAAGGGAGGGAAAAAGAAAAAAGAAAAGAAAGATAAGGAAGAAAAAAAAAAAAGAAAGAAAGAGAAGGCGCGCGTAATGGGAAAGAGAGGAAGAAGATAAGGGGGAGAGAGAGAGGGGGAGAGGAAAAAAAAAAAAAGAAAAACAAAAGGAGATAGGAAGAAGAGAAGAGGGAGAGAGAGAGGGAGGAAAAAAAAAAGAGAAGGGAACGGGCGCGTGCGCTACACGTGTCCAAAGGGGGCGAGTGGCGCGTGTATACAATGCGCGTCATACGGGGCCTGACGCGCTGCGGGCCGCGTTAGGCCCTTTTATGACGCATTAAAAATTGCACTTTTGTCCTATTTTATTTATTTTTTTGACTTTAAATTTTATGTTATTCTTATTTGGGCCTATTTTTTAAAAAAATTTCATTTGTACCCCTAAAAAATGCGCTTTTTCGGAAAAAAACGTAAAAAAAAAGCTACGAAACCGCTTTGAAAAAACGTGACGAAACTCCCTAACGAATCGTACACGGCAAATTATATATATTTTATTTATTTTTTTGACCCTAAATTTTATGTTATTCTTATTTGGGCCCATTAAATTTTTTTTTATTTGTACGTAAAAAAAAAAAGCCACGAAACCACTTTGAAAAAACGTGACGAAACTCCCCAACAAATCGTACACGACAAATTATATATTGTTAGATTAGATTAGCCCCCCGTTTGCCTCCCTCATCCTACTCATTCCATTCCATTCTATTATATTTTTTCACTTTTTTCAATCCTCCAAACTATTTCATTCCATTCTAATTTTTTTAACCATTTTTTTCAACTTTTCAAATCCTTATACAATATCTTTAAATCTCAACCATTTATACTGCATCGAAATTTGCAAAATCAAACCATTTTTCAAACAATTTTCTAAATTATTTTTAAACTATTTAAAATGGTAAAAAATGACCAAAATGGTTTTCCTAAACACAATATTAGATATATATCCCCGTCCATCTTCCAACGGAGATTTCAACACCAACACTCTGTCCAGCGGGTCCCACTTCGTCCATTTCCGAACCCACCTAATCACCCGCCACGTGTCGCAATCGCCCAAACTATCTCCAAGTTCAAAATCATCATTCAATAATCCGAATCGCATATAAAATTACCCCCAAAAAACTAAAAAAGAGTCGCATTGACCAAAAGAGTCAAACCTCCAAGTCAGATCGAACGGCCCAGATTTCACTCCCCTCCGTCTCTGATCAACCCCGACCCTTCTCTCGCTGGAGGCGCCAAAAGCAAAAAAAAAAAAAAACCGAAAATAAAAAAACACCAGAAGAGAGAGAGAGAGAGAGAAACAAATCCAGGAAAGAGAAAAGAGAAGCGAATTTTTGCCCAAAAAATAAAAACAAAAATAAAAAGAAGCAAAATCGCAGTTCGAATTCGAAGGTCGAAGAGGAGAGAGAGAGAGAGGCTATGGAGCTTCAAAACACAGTGAAAGAAGCCCTAAACGCACTGTACCATCACCCCGAAGACACCGTCCGAGTCCAAGCCGATCGATGGCTTCAGGAGTTTCAGCGAACTCTCGACGCTTGGCAGGTGAGAGAAATAGAGCTTCGCTGGTCTTGGTTATGGTGGCAAAAGGAAAATTCTCTGGTTCGGTTTGGTGAATCAGGCGTTTTTGTTTTTTGGTTTGAGGTTTTGTCGATTCGATTTGTCGCGGAGTTCGATTCGCTGTTGTTCGAGCTCGGATGGGATTGGGATTTTTATTTTTTCACTTGAACTTTTGCATTTTTTTTGGGGGTTTATTTGCTTAGGGTTTATCTTCTTGTGTTCGAGTGTTGTTGGTTCAGTGGATGAGTATCAGAAAATTTTGGAAATCCAAAACGATTGGATTGAGTTCAATTGCATATGGAATTTATGATATAGTGAATGTGGTATTTGAATTGTGCCTAGTTTTTTTGGTTGAGGAGCATAGAATGGTTCAAATCTCATTTCTATGAAAATAATGAATGTTATCGTTGATAATTGAGCTGGGAAGTTATATGCTTGCGCAATTTGATTTCGTGTCAAACAATGTGGCCATTAATCTGATAGTCCCTAGTTTCTTTTTATCTTTTTTTTTTTTTTGAAAATTTACTGAAGTATCTATTTATTTTTTCTATGGATAAAGGTGGCTGATAATTTGCTTCATGATGCGTCAAGCAATCTAGAGACCTTGATTTTTTGTAGTCAAACCCTTAGAAGCAAGGTGAGTTTTTAAGTTTCCTACGTTTGGTTAATTAGATATCGAGTGTTTGAGTATTGTGGCAAAGTAAAAAATAGTATAGTGTGTTTGATGTTGCTTGTGCGTTGAGATTTGGTTGTAGGTACAACGCGATTTTGAGGAGCTACCTTCGGAAGCTTTTCGCCCATTGCGGGATTCATTAAATGTGAGCGAGTATTTGCGTTATATTTAGTTTTTTTTGTGTGTAAGCTTATATGATGGAATATGGTTCCATGAGCTTCCATAAGTTTTTGTGGTTGATTTCAGTTTCGAAAGTGCAAAAAGGGTAAATCTGTTTGTGTCAAATCTTGAAAGCCTTCTCTTATGTTCATTTTCTCATTTTGGGTTTATGTTGGATTAGGATAACGTAGTCTACCTTTCTGCATTCCTGTAGTCTGCATTTATCCTTATTTATTTATAGAGAATGATAAGCTGTTTTACCTATAGATTTTCTATGCTCAGTTAAATTTCTTCTTGGGGTGTTTTTCAATAATGAATATTTTGGATGCAGAATTTACTGAGAAAGTTCCACAAGGGGCCTCCTAAAGTCAGGACACAGGTATTACTTTGAAGATTCCTGAATGCATGTCATCTTGCGTCGTTATGATCTTAGAGCATATATTCTCAATCATTTGGATTTTTAGATTAGCATTGCAGTTGCTGCCTTGGCTGTATATGTTCCTGCTGATGACTGGGGAGATGGGGGCATAATAAATTGGCTTCGGGATGAGATGAATTTGCATCCAGAATATATACCGGCATTCTTGGAGCTACTTACAGTTTTACCTGAGGTAAATGGCATATCTTGTGAATTCTTGTACTACAATGTGTAAGATGTACGCATATGGAATATTCTTCTTCTAAATCATATGTACTGGGAATCAAAACTTCTGATTACTAGATGTACTTCTCTTCTTGTGTCCTTCTTATGGTCAGGAAGTATATAACTATAAGATAGCTGCTCGACCAGAAAGACGACGCCAATTTGAAAAGGAGCTGACATCACAAATCGAGACCGCTCTTAATATCTTAACAGCGTGTTTAAATATTAATGAGCTTAAGGAGCAAGTAGGAGCCTATGCTAGTGTTATTGTTCTTAACTATATGTTAGTTTATCTTTAACATCTTTGAACTAAGGTTCCTTCCATGCTGAAAATATATTTTTAATTTTCTCAATTTAAATGTCAATTCAGGTTCTTGAGGCATTTGCTTCTTGGCTTCGGCTAAAGCATGGGTATGTGTTTCTCGTCTCTCTGCCCCTTTCTTTTACTGGAAAATTCATGTGTTCTTTGCTAGATAAACATTTATTTTAGAAAGGATTACCATTAGGGTAAAACTCCATAATAAATGATAAGAAGAGTTCCGTGTCTTTTTGGGCTATGAAAATTGGGTGGTGGATTAACCAGTGTGTAAATTGAATATTTTTACCATAATTCCGAGTAATATTCAGTTTGTGAGACATGCTTTGGTGTTCTATGGAGGGAAACATACTATATGAGTGGATTCATGGTAAATAGTTGAACTTTTGGTGGTTTCAGGATCCCAGGAAGTGTGCTTGCATCTCACCCATTGGTGCTCACGGCTCTCTCAAGCTTGAATTCAGAAATACTTTCGGAGGCATCTGTAAATGGTATCATAATTTTCTGTATAGACGTATCATTTTTTGCTGGTGATAATGTTTTTAAACTCTACATGGAACAGTACTTCGTCAGAATTTGTGAATTTTACTAGAGAAAGTCTTTAGGAGAAAGAACTTATGGAAGAATTTCAGATTAGCTTTCGGTGAAGAATAAATTTCTCTCTGAAAATAATAAAAGTGAGGCTCAGGTTCTGGTTCCTTTTGACATTGGAGAAATTAACTGTTGAAGTATGCGCTATGCCAAATTTTATTTAAGAACTTGAGAAAAAGACAACTTAGTCACGAGACAAATGAAGATAGAATCAATTAGTGTTTACATCTTTCATGTTGTATCTGCCTTCTTTGAGGCTCACTCTTGGTCTGTGTACAAAATTTTCAAGATTCCTGTGAATCTCTGCCTTCTATATCTGAGCTAGATTCCTGTTATATTTGCCTTCATTTAAGATAGGTATATCTATTTACATTTGGAACATCTTTGACATGTTTCGTCTTTTCTTTCCCTGCTCTTTTTCTTCTCTTATCTGCAGTTATTTCCGAGTTGATACATTATACAGCAGCAGGTAGCTTCAGCGGTGTTCCTGCACATATGCCTCTAATTCAAGTGATTGTCCCACAAGTAATGAGTCTTAAGACACAGCTCAGAGATACTTCAAAGGTATTTTAACTGAAAAGTCACATAAGTTTCGGTTTTCTCAACTGTTTTTAGAACCTCATAGATAAACATAGTTTATAGAGTAAATTAGTATTGTTGCAATGTTAAATCAGTGTAGGCTCGTAATCAAAGATGACACTCATGATTTATGTCTGTTCACTTCATTCCCCTGTCATGTTTATGCTTCTCTAATCTTATTGGTTCATTTACTCACTAGGCCCTTTTATACAAATCTTTTTGTGGTGGGAAATGGTCGACGATTATTATTATGATTTGGTTTACTTTGCTTGCAGGATGAGGAAGATGTAAAGGCCATTGCTCGGTTATTTGCCGACATGGGTGATTCATATGTTGAACTGATTGCAACTGGTATTAGCTCTTAGCATCTATTTACACCATCTCCTCATCTATTAATTTTTGTTGCTTCATGTCCCTTATCACACTCTTTATCTGTGAGCAAGGCACTCCAGATTCCTTTTGTGATGTTGACTATCATGTACTCTGACCTCAGGTTCTGATGAGTCAATGCTAATAGTTCATGCATTGCTGGAAGTTGCTTCACACCCAGAGAATGATATTGCTTCAATGACATTCAATTTTTGGCATAGCCTTCAGGTGAACTTGACCAAAAGGTAATCTGTCTAGCATTGCTCTTTCTACATAGATGCTCTTAAACAATAAGTTGAAAATAATTGTTCTTTATCCTGCAGGGATTCCTATATCTCATTTGGCAATGAGTCGTCCATCAAAGCTGAGAGAAATAGAAGGTTGCAGGTTTTTCGCCCCGCATATGAGTCACTTGTATCCCTAGTGAGTCTCTTTAATGTAATAGATTTTATAGTTTCAAAAGCAAATATGAACCACAGAGTAATGTCAGTTCATCTGTGATATGTTTAGCCTGTCCCTGGTCTATGGTTGCAGAATCATGTTCTTCTGATAGTCCTTTGGTGATTACAATGCTTTCTTGGCCTCCCATGTTTTCAAAATGTTTAGAACTATTATTATTATTATTATTATTATTATTTTTTCTGCTCACCACTCTGCTTCTTTAGAGGACAAAACACATTATTTTTGTTTTTTCATGTACCAACCTCTTGTATAGTATTTTGGAAAATTCTTCACTGATTCATCTATTCTGTTATTTAGAATTTTCAAAGTTAGTGATAAGAAGATGAATCGAGATAAGTTCTTGCAGCAAACTTAAGTAGTAGAATGGACAATTCATGTTCATTTCCCCCCAGCTCATTTCATTTCTCTGTACAAACTCTCAGCATCTATGATTTCTCTGCACAGGTAAGCTTCCGAGTTCAGTATCCTCAAGATGATCAGGACCTTTCGTATGAAGACCTCAAGGAGTTTAAACAAACTAGATATGGTAATGACTAGATTTTTGTTCTCCTGTTGTAATATTTTCATTAACTTTCTTAGTGTGTTCAATCTTAGAATCACATAGGAAGCAATTGAATAGTATGAGAAATTTGTTACTGCAATTCGAAACTGATGAGATCTATGTTATTATTGCCAGCTGTGGCAGATGTCTTAATCGATGCAGCATCAGTTCTAGGTGGCGATCCTACGCTTAAAATTCTTTATACCAAGCTTTTTGAGGTGTGTATAAATTTTTTTAATTGATCAATACATGCTGATATAGTAGAAATCTAAGTAGCTTTAAGTTTTAGAGATGTGTTTAGACTTTAGAATTTAGCTTTTATTTGGAGTTACCTTTACTTTTTATTTAAGGGGCTCATCTTGTTGCTCGTGTCTAAATGTTTTTATGCAATATTGTGAGTTTTGGGGAGAATAAAATTGTGAAAGTAGTGATTTCATAAACTTTTAGAGAGAAAAGAGAGAATTAAGAAGAAGAATAATTGGAAGTGTTGAGAGAAAATTTGAACAAAGGAAGAAGAAGAAGAAGAAGAAGAAGAAAACTTTATTGACTACATCTTTGCAGAATTGGTTGAATCACATTAATGTGGCATAAGCCAATATTTAGAATACAACTTAAGCCTAATATAAGGTGAAAATAAAATCTTGATTGAACTCAGACTTATCCTTAATCTATTAATTGAAATATCCTTCCAACAAACAATAACCTCTTAAATTCCTAAGTTTCTAACTGGATAATTATTGACAAAAATTCAAATAAAACAAAATAAAAATAACTCTATAATTTAAATGAATGTACAACTTATCTCATATTTAATTGGATAGGCTCTACATTTAAATTAATTGATTACATAATTAAAAAATCTTAAACACGTTTTTCTACAAATATGATTATTTCTCATCATTTTCTCACTTCTGATTGGCTGTTGAGGTGGATGGCGTTAAGTCTTTGTGAATGGTAAAATGTGTGACATGTTCTCTTACTGTATGTATTTGAATTTTATGTTTTAACAATGCGTCTTTATCATATTTCTATGGTGGTTTATAATTATAATTATTTTGTTTCAAGGCTGTAGGCAGATATAAGAATGATGAACAAAGCGAATGGCGTCCAGCAGAGGCTGCTTTATTTTGCATCCGCGCCATTTCAAATTATGTATCAGTTGTTGAAGCTGAAGTAATGCCCCAGGTATTGCAGCTTTTATAATTGTTATTGTCTTCTTGAAGCAATAATTCTAATGATTTTCTCTGGGCATTCTTGCTTTTTCTGCCCTCCTGCAGAAGTACTTCCTTTGATTTATGATTCTATTATTGCTTTTGGTGGATCAATGAAAAATGCCAGATTTCTATTATGTCCAAATTCCTTTGTGATTTTCTGAATGTGGTTGCAATTTGATTTATGTTTCATTTGTTAGTTGCTATAATCGACTTCTCTAATAACGAGTGCTTATCATATTTCATAAATGTATGCTTTATATATATATATATATATATATATATTCAAATTATATATATATATATATTTTTAACTTATTCTTATTTTCAATTAACTTATGACTTTAATTTATATTTTTTGTTTACAATTTGTCTGATTTGCACAGGTTATGAATTTACTTGCAAAGCTCACTCTGCATCCTCAGCTACTCCAGACAGGTAATAGAAGTTTTAAAGTATAAGAGCTAAGCATGTTTATTTTTCTTTTAGTTCTTCCACCATCTTCCATCTGCCTCCTGGCTGAATGAGGTCAAGGTTGTCTAAGGGCCTATTTGGCAGTTTCCTAGAAGTTGCTTTTGGCTGTTTTTGGCTTCTTGAGCTCAAAAGCTGTTTCTGAGATTGTTTGGCTAATTCGGAAGTGCTTCGGCCCTGCAGAAGTGCTTTCTGTTAAAGCTAGAAAATGCGGCTTCTTTAGGAAACTCTTTTGAAAAATCCTTAAAACTTGTGTCAGAGTTTCAAAAAAACCACTATAAACATAATATAAATATTTTTGTTATTTATAATTATCATTTTTTACAATTAAAGCTCTTTTGAATTGTAGTGCGAAACACTTATTGAAAAGTGTTAGCTTTTACTTCTCTTCTTCTACTAGCTAAAAGCAGAAGCCAAAGCTCTGCCAAAGGGGCCCTATATAAGCATAGTTTAATGGTGCACAATTCCTTGCCAAGGAAGTGATACTTGTTAATAACTAATACTTGGAAATTCCTTTATTGTTTTTCTTCTGCAATATGTGATTGATGTGTATGAATCTTAGTGTGCTTGACAATTGGAGCATATTCAAAGTGGCTTGATGCTGCATCCGGTGGACTTTCTATACTGCCTTCAGTTTTAGAAATCCTCATGAGTGGCATGGGTAAATCTGAAGATTGTGCAGCAGCTGCAGCGGTGGCGTTTAGACATATTTGTGATGGTACTTGATCTCCTTTTCTTACAAACTATTTCTCCATTTTTGTTCATCTGCTTAAGAAGCAACGATAGAGATTAAATTACTTGTCAAATTCTGAAATATCTGTTGATTTTTGCACAAGTTATTCCACTCTTTTCCAGATTCATTGTTATATTTAACGATCTTGGTTATGGCTTACTCTATGCTACTGCTGTTATTGTTTTAACACTTCCATACCATTCATAAGAAGTCTAAGATATATAGCGTCAACATGCCTGCTCAATATGTGTATAAACTATATTTACTAATAATAAATAAATATCTTAATATGCGTCCAAATGTCTATTACAAAAACCGCCGTGTGTCAGTTTCTTCATGCCAAACAAATTTAGTTCCAGTTGTTTAGAGATTTTTTTTTTTTTTAAATTTTAGGTATCAATATTTGATCTTTGTCTTCTTATAACTATATAGTAATGATTGTAATAATGATGATGATGGGTATTAAAACAATTTGTATTCAAACGAAGTTCATTGGTTAGTTCATGCCAAATAAATTTAATTCCAGTTTTTTAGAGATTTTTTTTTGTCTATGCTTCTCTAATTATAAACACTACAATTTTATGAAGGGTGAGCTGAGTATGGCTGATTGAAATCTAATTGTTTAGGATAGTCCTCTAGTTATTACATTATAATCATGAAGAAATAGTTGTTTTTTTTTTTTTTTTTTGATTCCAAAATTCTTCCAATTGTAGCAATAAGATTTATCCTGATTAGCTTATATGAATAATTTAAGATATTATATGTTTATTTCAAATCAATGGTTATCAGTTCATTCTTCTTGTAAATAATATATCGCCTCGCCCTTATCGTTTCTATATGCTTGCAATGGCTTTGATGCTCGCTTTATTTTTGATTCATCAATAATAGTTATTCAGATGATCCTCCACTCCCCTCTCCTCTCCTCTGCTTGTGCTCCCTCATGAGCTTTATCTTACTCCAAAAAAGAAATTAAAAAAAGAAAAGAAGAAAAAATTGTTGTAATTTGAGTAATAATCTATCTTATGCAAAGGCTGTTTCCATGATTTTAATTTTAATAATAAGTCATCTTGATGTAGATTGTCGGAAAAAGCTTTGTGGATGTCTAGATGGCCTTTTCCATATATACCACAGGGCAGTGAGTGGTGGTGAGGGTAGTTTTAAAGTCTCTCCTGAGGATTCGCTGCATCTCGTAGAGGCATTAAGGTAACTTACTTGAGTCTAATTAATGTACTGCAATGAAGCAGGATTTTATCTTAAGTTGGCTGGAAATCTTTTTTTTTTTTTCCACCCAGTACTGTTATCACAGAACTTCCTCCAGACCATGCTAAGAGGGCTCTCGAGGCACTATGCTTGCCAGTTGTTAATCCCCTACAGGTGAGTTTTATGCAATTGGAACAATTTAGTTCTGCACTTTGTTGTAATTAAGAGTACTGATTCAATTTTATGGAAAACCAGGAAATTCTCAACCAAGGCCCTGACTTATTAAATAAGAAACCTGCTCGAGAGTTAACCGTTCATATTGATCGATTTGCATACATCTTTAGGTGCGCACTATATACTATGTCAAATTCCTTGTTTTCTCCGTAACTTATAGTGTGCTTAACGTGAAAGCTATATAATTATCAGATATGTAAATCATCCTGAAGCTGTGGCAGACGCGATTCAAAGGCTTTGGCCAATTTTCAAAGCCATCTTTGATCTGTAAGTACCTTTGAAAGATGCCCTATGAATATTAGTGCATAACCTTCATTGCTTTGCAATTTTATTTATATTCTGGATTTATTTGGTGCAGACGTGCTTGGGACATGCGGACGATGGAGTCTCTTTGCCGTGCTTGCAAATATGCTGTCAGTTTGCTTAATTGCTTTTGCCGTCCATGAATCTAAGTGATTTATTAAAAAACTCGTTTTGCTCATACTAGTAATTGTGGAATATTTGTTTTCTTGCTCGCTTTGAAAAATGAATCCACCGAGACAAATGATGTATTGTGACTAAAGAGTTTTCATTGTTTTGTTTCTTCATCATTGCAATACTTCCTACTCATTTGCTTTCACTTTGTATCATTGTTAAGTTTTAGCGCGTTTAGTTTCGTTCCATGAGTTTGTCTTCTTTTCATTAATGATTGTTTCTTGATTAATTTTTTTAGGTGAGAACTTCTGGTAGGTACATGGGAATCACAATTGGAGCTATGCTAGAAGAGATCCAAGGCCTTTATCAACAGCATCACCAATCATGCTTTCTTTACCTCTCTAGTGAGGTTATAAAGGTATACTTTTCCCTTTTTAAGTTGCAGGCTGCTGATTATAAATATTTTTTTTACAAATCATGCATATTTTATCTCGTGTTGCAGATATTTGGTTCTGACCCATCTTGTGCAAATTATTTAAAAAGTTTACTTGAAGCACTCTTTATGCAAACTACACGTCTTCTCACAAATATTCAGGTAAAGTTTCAGTGATCATTACGTCGCTTACCCTTCTGATCTGCTGGTGGCTGTTGATATTTGATCCTATGCTTTTTTTTTTTTTTTTTTTTTTTGCAGGAATTTACTGCGAGACCAGATATAGCAGATGATTGTTTCCTGTTGGCATCAAGATGCATTCGTTATTGTCCTCAAATATTTATACCATCTCCAGTATTTCCAGCGATAGTAGATTGTTCCATGGTTGGGATCACAGTACAGCACCGGTATGCTTTTTATGTCTCTATAATATCTCGTGTTTGTATTTTTGGCTCCAAAGAAGCAGGCATAAGTAAAAGATCTTAACTAAATCAAAAGTACCACATGAAAGCATATATCTCACATCTTTTGTGCTACGCAAGTGAATGCCAGTTTTCAAGTAGTGAATCTTATGACTTTTAAGCAACTAGATTAATGGCCATTGCTTTGGTTCTATGTGCATGTACATTTTCAAACAAATACAGATAATCTCCCAAACAATGCTGCGTTGAATTTTGAACAAGAATTGACTATCATATTGCTTTCCTGTGTTGCAGAGAGGCCTCAAATTCAATATTGACATTCTTATCTGATATCTTCGATATTGCAAACTCTGGCAAAGGCAAACAGTACTTACCTCTGAGGGATGCTGTCATAATTCCTCGAGGAGCCATCGTCACCAGAATTTTGGTTGCTTCATTGACCGGAGCACTTCCAAGCTCTAGATTAGAATCGGTACACCATTTTTGTCCATACCATCATTCTTTACCCCCTTATATTATGCATGCCGGGAATTTCATATTACATTTTTCTCCAGGTAACATACACTCTATTGGCGCTCACTCGAGCATATCGGGCCCAAGCAGTGGAGTGGGTCAAAGAAAGTGTCTCACTAATTCCACAGACAGCTGTAACAGAGGTCGAACGTTCAAGATTTCTGAAAGCGTTGTCTGACGCTGCATCCGGAGCTGATATCAATTCTTTGGCGGTTCCAGTCGAGGAGTTATCAGATGTTTGTCGCCGTAACCGAACAGTCCAGGAGATTGTTCAAGGAGCTTTGAGGCCACTTGAGTTGAACATAGCACCTGTATCATAGGCAAGCATGGAGTTGTACACATGAAGGAGGCCATTTTGCCAGGCCTCACCTACCGGTAAAAGTGCGTTACGCGATTGTGTAATAGCCCTTGATTTTATTTGTATTGTATTTGTTGTGATTCTCCAATTTTTAAAGAGAATCATTGCCCTTTCATTTCGGGTGGGAGAGTTGATGAATTGTTGTATCTATGTGTTGGTGAGTTTGTGGGTTCTTTGAGTGGTTTTTTATTTTCCTTTCTCTTGGCTGTGTCATTTTTTGGGGGATAAGATCACATGGTATAGAGCTGTAGATTAAGGTAATGACAATTTTAGGCTTTCATAGGAGTGTTTCATTCTTCATAGATTTGGATTATTTAAAGCTTCTTTTTTACTAATTGCTGTACAAAATACGGAAATTTTGAGTTGACTTTTGGTTCTTTTACCTTTATTGAGAACATTTTGTATTGCTTTTTTTTTTTTTTTTTTTTAAAGACGAATGGTTAAAGAATTACTTTGACATGATATTTTTTGTATGAGGAATTTAAAAATTGGAAAATAAGAATGTCCGCTGCACCATAGTTTTCATTTTAGAAAATGGGAATTGTTTGATTTGGACTTTTGCTGTGGTTTGAGGTGGCAAAGGAAAATTTCTAACTGTGATATTGTGAAAATACAACTAGTTTTATTCTTCTTGTTCCTTTTTGATGGTCAATGTGAGAGACCAAAAGCTACAAAAGTCTAACAGCTGTTGTATTTGGCAGATCACTTTAGCAATCACTTTATACCATCCCAACATGAATTTACCTTTTGCAACATTCAAGCAACAATTTCATCACTTGAATTTGATATATTAACGGCAATAATACATGATGTCACTATCAACGGTTTACAAAACAGGGTTATGTTGTTAATACATATATCTTATCTTATCAGATTATTATTCAAGAAAAATTATAAATGCCCGATTTTCAACATTTTGACATTTTGTATCTATCTCTATAAAATTTTGACTGCCTACTCCTAGCAGAATCGTCTGAATTAGGCTTGTTCATTGTGGCATTTTTTGTGTGTTGGTTATTTTGAATACAACAAAAATTCTAATCTAGAAAATAAAAAATTGCTCAAAAAATAGTTGTCGCTTTGGTATTTTGTCGGTATTTGAGCGGTTTTTGGATAATTGAGAAGTTAAATGCAAATGAAAAAACTAAAACTTTTCTTCTCCATAATATTAATATAATAAATCATATTTATGAAAAATAATAATTAATAAACAAAATAAATTCATAATTCATGCAAGAAAGATATGCACAACAAACACATGAATTAATAAGCATAACCAAAGGTTAGGGCATAAAACTAAAAACTCTATCTCTATATATATGTATATAATTTTGTGCAAGTTTTTTAATAAATCAAAAGTTAATTAATCAAAACCAAAAATTGCCCAAAAAAATCCACATAAATATGGGAATTAATTTTGTCCCTTTTTTTTGACGAGTTCGATAATGACTCGGGTGTGTTTGCAGAAATTCAATTTCTTTGTTTGGTTGTATAAAAGAGGAAGATATTTTTCTTCCGAACCCACCAAATTGCATCCTTCTCGTAATAAAAAGATGCATCATTTTCATCACTTTTAATACCTAAAACTTTTTTATTATCTTCTATAATAATTAAAAATAAATAATAAAAATGAACAACGTAAAAATTGCACAAATATTTATTCTACAACTAAAAATACCTTAATCAATTCAACTGTTATATTATGGGTGAGTTGCAAAAATAGGTCAAAATTAAATGTTTGTTTTAAATGATAGCTTATGTTTCAAAAAATTAAAAAAATAGTCATGTTACGAATTGTATAACAGAAAAATGCCACACAAAATATAACAGATCTATAAGTATTTGTAAGATATTATTTAACACTTCAAAAAATAATGAGTAAAACTTGAAGTGTTACAAATTATCTTACAAATATTTATAAATGTGTTATATTTTGTATGACACTTTTCTGTTATATAATTCGTAACAAGGCTATTTTTTTAATTTTTTGAAACATAGATTGGATTTTAAAAACAAAAATTTTTTTTGGCTATTTCCTACGATTTCCCTCATATTATCAACTTTTCTTTAAGCCAACGGAGAGAGAGAGAGAGAGAGTCAAAAATGTGAACTTTCATAAAATCCCAATTCCCAAAAGAATAATAATAAGAGATCCAATCCAAGTTGAAAGAAGAGTACTCATCATTAATAATCAGAGTTATCATATATATATATACACATATATATATATTTCCTAGATGCCCTTTTTCCTCGTGTCTTTCCCTTCAATGCTCATTCATTGAATCAAAACTCTCTCTTCTTCAAATCCCAATCCTTCATAATAATAGCTTCTCTACTTTTCCTTCCTTTCCTCATCACCATCGCCGCCACCACCACCACCATGTAAACCTCTCTCTCTCTCTCTCTCTCTCTCACATAAACGACAACAAATCAACCATGGTTTCATCATCGTCCTCGTCCCAAACCAATAACAACATCACCACCAAAAGCTACCACTCTCTCCTCGCCTCCAAGCTCACCCACCTCACCATCCCCTCCTCCGCCGCCGCAGCCGCAGCCGCCGCCGGCGACTTCGACTTCTCCGACGTCTTCGGCCCACCGACCCCAAACGCCACTTCCACTTCCACCTCCACGTCAGCAAGCGCTTTTTCCGCGGACCCACACAAACCCCGAGTCATCTTCAACCGGTCCCACTCCTTTGTGGGCCCGTCTCCGCGCCTCGCCGCCTCCGCGAGCTCCCCGTTCGCCCGGCACTTCGATTTGGACGAGGAAGAGGACGAGGAGGAGCCCGAGGAATCGGAAGAAGCTGTGGTCTGCGTTGATCGAAGCCGAAACGGCGGCGTTTTGGGGGGAGAAGGGGAGGGTGATAAGGTTGGGCCTTTGGACTTTGAGATTCTGAGAGTTGTGGGCCAAGGGGCGTTTGGGAAGGTGTTTCAGGTGAGGAATAAGAGAGATGAGAATGGTGATGGGATTTATGCCATGAAAGTGATGAGAAAGGACACGATTATTAAGAAGAATCATGTTGATTACATGAGGGCTGAGAGAGATATTCTCACTAAGGTTGTTCATCCTTTTGTTGTTCAGCTCAGGTATTCTTTTCAGGTGAGAGAACCACAAAAAAAAAAAAAAAAAAAAAAAAAAAAAAAAAGAAGAAGATATTTGTGATTTGGGTTTGGTCTTAGTTTGGTTGCAATGATGCAAAGTTTGAGTCTTTTGGCTTTTAAGAAAAAAATTGTGGCTGTGATGTTGCTAAATGGTGCAATTCTGTAATGAGGGTAAAAGGGAAGGGAAAAAAAAAAAACAAAAGATACATTTTCTGATTTGGAGTTGGATTTAGTACTTGCTAATTGTTGGTGTTTGGTTTCGGTGATGCAAAGTTTGAGTCTTTTGCCCCAAAGAAATTGTAGTTGTACTACTTTGTAATTGTTGATTTTGCAATGATGCAAAGTTTGAGTCTTTTGACAGCTAAAGTGATGTAATTGTGACTTTGCTAAATTGTGCAGTTTTGTAATTCTTTATAGGTGAGGGGAAAATTTTTCATTTCTGATTTGGGGTTGGTCTTAGTCCCTTTTAAATTAGGATATATGATTGTAATGATTTGTTTCTCTTTTAAGTGTACGTAGTAGAAGTATGATGCAAAGTTTGTGTCCTTTGCTGGGTAAAAAAAATAAGATGTTACTTCACTAGTCCTACAATTGTTTAGTTGACCACTTTTTGGAACTTTCTTAGTTGTTGATTCTTTGATGTTTAGAGTTGGTTGCCTGTGCTTTTCTATTGGTAATCATATTTACTTTTCAAAGTAAATAGAAAATAGTACATATGGGATTAATTATGATGCAAAGTTGAGTTCTTTAGAGACAAAATCGGATTAGTAACTGTATGAGTTTTCTGTTATTTTATTGGCCATCTTCTTGGAAATTTATTTTGTGCAAATAGAATCATTGCAAAACTTCAATGATCACATAGTAAACTAACTTTTTGGTGATTACAAGTCTGTGTTAATGTTGATACAATCTTGGTTATCAATAGCAAAATGGTTGATGCAATCTTATTAGCTATTAAACTGTTTTGACTGACTTTTACAGACGAAGACCAAGCTTTATTTGATCCTGGATTTTGTGAATGGAGGACATCTCTTCTTTCACTTGTACCGGCAGGGTATCTTCAGGTACTCTCTTTTTCATAAGGTTTGAAATATCTGATTGTCGATTTTTAATTTCCTCTTTTGAGTTTGGCTTTTGGGTATGTGTTGAATAGTGAGGATCAGGCAAGGTTTTATACTGCTGAGATAGTAACCGCGGTTTCACATCTTCATGAGCACGGGATTGTGCATCGGGATCTTAAGCCTGAAAATATTCTCATGGACGCCGATGGCCATGTACAATTTCTGTTCGTAAAAACTTGGCTATCATGATTTATGTTCTTTGTTTCTCAATTTGGGTTCTGGTTTTTGTACCGATTTGTCGCCTCTTAAGTTGTTTGCTTGTGGATGTGGTGCAGGTTTTGCTGACTGATTTCGGATTAGCAAAGGAGATTGATGAGTCAAGCAGGTCAAATTCAATGTGTGGGACCACGGAGTACATGGCGCCGGAAATCTTGCAGGCCAAAGGCCACAACAAAGATGCTGATTGGTGGAGCGTTGGGATACTCTTGTATGAGATGCTAACTGGGCAGGTATATAATATGATAAAAAAATCCTTTTCTCGGAAATCAATCCAACATATTGTTTCTTCAATTCAATTCATATTGAAGAAATGACGACTTCCCTTTCTGGGTTCGCCTGATAAATATATACACTTGGTTTTGAGATGATATTTTACTCTTTAAATGATGTGTTTTGGAGACCAGCAATATCGTTACCTATGAATACTAACTTTCTTGTCGCTAATCTGTTTTTCTTTCTTCACACAGCCACCATATACTCATACAAATAGAAAGAAACTTCAGGAGAAAATCATCAAAGAGAAAATAAAACTACCATCTTACCTTACAAGTGAAGCTCACTCTTTGCTCAAAGGGGTAAGTCAAGTTCACACTCGTTAAGAATCTATATATCTTCGTCCTTAAAACCCAGTTTAGTTCGGTGAAAATGAAGAGTTATAACATAAAATAATCGACTAGTATACACTGTTCTACCATCTCAGCTATTGCAAAAGGAACCTCCAAGAAGGCTAGGCAGTGGACCCAGTGGAGGGGATGAGATCAAAGCTCACAAATGGTTTAAAACAATCAATTGGAAGAAATTGGAGGCCAGAGAGATTGCTCCAAAGTTCAAGCCCGATGTGACTGGAAAAGATTGCATTGCCAACTTCGACAAGTGCTGGACGGTGATGCCCACGGACGATTCACCGGCACCAACCCCGACGGCTGGCGAACATTTCCAAGGGTATACGTATGTAGCTCCCAACCCTTGGCTTTCGTCTCCACAAACTTGATCCTTACTTGTTTCAACAAAAGAACTAAAATGTGGGAAAACAAAATGGTGAGTGGAATTGATTCTCTATCCATAACTGTAAAATTTACACCTTTTTGTACACTATGTTCCATTATATGTTAACAAAGATCTCATGTACATTTGATTCGATCCTTTAAATAAGAGTGATAAAAGTTTCTGTCAAGCTTCTTGACCACATCTTGATCTTAGATTTTAGCTGTCTGGAAATGCTTTTAGCTTTTTTTTTATCTGCAATGAAATTAGATGTTTGGTAAAATATGGTTTTAACATGATCTTTTCATAATTTGGTTTTTAAATGTTTCTAAGAAGCAATTTAGACCCAAGTCCCAACTTGTTTAATTTTCTTGCTATTATTCCTTTAAAAAAAAATTCTTACTTGTGTTTTAGAATTTGATTTCTGTCAACCTTTTTTATTAGTATATACTATTCAACGTCAATTTTCGAAAACGGTATAGCAATTCCAAACTAGCGCTATCACTGTATGAGCTTGAATAGCATCTCTCTCCGCTGCTTTGCTTTCAAACAAGTGCAATGGGTTATTTATTTATTTATTTATCAATTTATTCGTATCAGAAGTACACTCACATAATGTGGAAGGGACTTCAAAAAGATCCAACAATATTTCTTCACTCGAATATGGAATAATATTTCAATTCACAAGTTTCTCTTTTCCCTTGCTAATTGCTTCAACAAAAGAAGATTCTCAATGACGATTTGTCATAAATCATTGTGGCAAAATGAAACATTGTTATCACTTTGGTTCTTATCCATTTCTCTCAATAGTGAAAGAAGGTTGGCCAAAGTTGAAAGAAAGAAGTGATTCCCAATAATGTAACAAACGGAATAATCATATACAAACCCATGTTTATTGCAGATATTTTTGCTCCTTTTCTTGAGAACAAGATTAAGTTCTAGGTTATTAATTACAACATCTAATCACGTTTTATTCCTTTTTTCGAAAATTTATAGAAATAGGCATATGATTATTCGAATATCTTAATGCAAGACCAATCTGAAGAAAGGGGACCATCCATGAAATTTTTTTCCATATTCTCTCCTACACAAGTCTTTTCGTTTAAGGCATGGATAGGTAGAGGATTAGATTCTTCTTTCACTTTGATCCTTAAGAAAGTAAGGGAAAGAAAATCAAAACAAAGAAAAAAATATCCCATTTCATGGAATTGCTCTACAACAAAGTGATCCTACCCTTTAAAGTTGATTGTATTTCAAAGACTTAAAGAACCAATCCAAAAAAATTTTAAAAAAAAATTAAATAAAAGCCTTATTTACACACCCTTTGTATTACTATATAATCTCACTCAATACACATCCATAAAATTGCACTACATAATTCACATTCCAATCATTGTTCTATACTTCTATAGCAATGAAAGGAATGGAGAGGATTGAAGAGTCTCTATGTGAGAAGTCAATGAAAGTGGTGTCAAATGTGATCAAGATGTCAGCTTTGTCTATAGCCAAGAGAAGCCTTGGAACAGCAACGGTTGGAGATCAAGTTGCTACCCGAAACTCGCACCAACCAAGAGCGACAAGCCCTCTCAAGGTGGTTCCGAGCAAGCCATTGTTGAGAGCTCAACAACCTCAGACTAACACCAAGCACATCTATTTGGTTGAGCCTGAGTCAGGTAACAACTCCAACTCCTCTTCTTCACATGTTGTCAAGGAAGACATGAATGTTGATGGCAGGGCTTCTGACTTCATTCGCAAAGTGCGTGAGAAGAACCAAAAGGATGTGTTTGTGAGTTCCGAAACTTCTTCGTACAAACTGCACCGAAGCCGCGTCGTGAAGTAGTTCTTCTCGTCATCTCTGCTATGCTATGTACTAACTATTTAGTATCTTTTATGCTTTTGTTCTCTTATTCCTACTTGTATTTGTCCAACTATGGCTTTCATCATGAAATGTTAATATATTATTATATTACATTTTGTTAGACAAGAATTTCACTTTTTCGTCCACCTATTAAATTTTTATGAGAACTGGCAAACGGACGTGGGATCAAAGCTGATGAATTTTGCGTTGAACTCGAGTTTATACTTTTTCACCTCAAGTGTTTCGGAAGAGGGCAGTTATAAACTTGTTAGATCATATCACATATATTTCTCACAGATAATAACTAGTGTTTTTACACAGTGAAATCCTCAATATAATAGGTCAAAACTGGTGTTTTCACAGTGTGACTTATTTCCTAAAGTGGGTTCCTTTATTCTTTGCTGAATTAGGAAGGAGTAAGTAAGGTCCTCTAAAAATTGGAGCTTACTCTTGGCCTTTCTTTTGCCTCCAAATTTTGAGTCACTTTTAACTTTATTTTGCTGTTGTGTCATGTTGTTGTTCGGTCTCATTCATTCCTTTATGGACTTCTCTCTTGGTTCATTCATTCATCAGACCACAAATTATTGGAGAGACAGAGTATCTTGGTATGGGATAAGCTTAACTAATACACTCAATAAGATTCCAAACAGATTATCTTTTTCTTTTTTTGTTTTTTTGTTTTTTTTTTTTTTGTTTTTTTTGGTTTACTCTGTTTTTGGACCTTTGTCTTGAGGAATCGATTTAGAAGCATACTTGCCAAGGCTTAGATGTTGCATGTTTTTGTAGATGTCATGTAGCCAAATAAATAAATGAAGTGGATATAAAGGTAATAAATGAAACAAATTGATTAGAGTGATTTGTTTGACAATTTGATGATTTTAGGATATTTTGATGACACCCCATATTTTCTTGTGATCCACACAATTCCATAATATCCAAATTTTGTACACAATTTTTTTAGAACCATTTTTTACTTGCAACTCATCATTTGCTATCACCATCTCCAAGCCCTTCTATAAATGCCAAAAAAAAATGAAAAGAAAAGGAAGAAACAAGTGTTAAACTTGAAGTGGTATAGTACTATTGAGGATGAAGTGTGTCATGTCTCTTTGAACATTAATTGTGTAGATAGACCATAATCTTGTGGTTTATTGAATTTCATATTGATAAGGTCTAAGGTTGTTGATTTCAAAAAAGAACAAAATAACCGTTACCTTGACCAAGTTTTTACGATTTAGACCGTGTGAACAAGGGAAATCAACTTTTGAGAGCTGTAATTTTCTGGCACAATGGAGGAATCTCTGGCTCACTTTGACCAAGTCTTTTTAATGATTTTATTTGAGAGACTGCTAGTGTTTCACCATTCAAACGGCCCATGAAACACTCCAATTATTGCCCAATTGAATTTCAGGAGTTGCATTCATCTTCTAGTATTAATTTAGGAAAAAGGTTTATTTCTTTGTAATCTTAGTGAGTCTTGAGGAGGGAAAAAAAAAAGAAAAAAGAATATGGTCTTCTAGATGTGAAATGAAAAACCCTTCTAACAAGTAATAATGTGGTTGGAATTTTTTGCAAATCTAGAAAAGTATGGCCTCTCTTTTGCTTTGGTAAAAGCATGATCCTCAAGTATTCAAGACCCCAAATAAGAAACTTCTTCATTTCATATCTATATGTTGCTTGGAAAGCAAGACCATTCTCATCACATTGTAATATTCTACGTATAAGTAGTAAGTTTACTTTTCTCATAAATTAAAGGGGCAATAATAACAAAGGAGGACAATAATTCTTTTTTTTTTTTTTTTTTGTTTTCAAATCTTCTTTTTTAATCATGGTCATTGATTCCATTCCATTAACAATGCATTAAGATTTCTTTCTTCCTCAATATGTTCTTGTTCCCACTTCCCACATGTTTCCAATTACTTTTTATTTCCTCTTCATAACCCTTTTCTTTTTTTTATCGTTCATTTATTTTTGGATATTATCTCTTTGTATAATATGAGATAGCAATCATACTATTAGCCAATAGTGATAAGGCAGCTTATATGACTAGATCTAATAGAATCTCTGTTGCTAAGTTTAATACAATCGCTTTTAGGCCAAGGATAAATATCTAGCAAAGACTAAAGAGAATGATATTGAGACAAAAACTTGTAATTAATTGTCTTATCTCCAACTCCTTGGAGAGGGTAATCTATACAGAAGTCTCTTCCTACTTCAACTCACATATTATTCTTCTAAAAAAACAAATAACAAAATATATTTTTTTAAAAAGAAAGAGAGAGAGAAGAGATTGTTATGTTAGCACAACTTTTTGTCTTCATATCTATTTTAAGAGCTATTGAGACCCTATAATAAAATTAAAAGGCTTTAAACTACTTTTATTCAAAAAGAAAAACAATTGGTCCATTTTTACTTTTACCATCACAAATCTAATGTCGCACAGTTAATTTATCAAACAAAATTCTCAAAATAAGACTCTAGAGATTCAAAGCTTAAGTCAATCCTAAAATGAAAAAGCAAAACCATCTCTATTGTTGCGCTCAAATATATATATATATATATATATATATAATTTCCTTCTTTTTTTAATTTATCCAACCGTAACATTATTAAGTTTTTTTTTTTAGTTCGAGTTTTACTATTAGCACGATTTAGTTGCACTTTCATAATAATTGCCATCGACCAAGACTTCCTTTGAAGAATGTCAAAGTTCATGTCAACTAGGATCTTAAATCTTTATATGACAGGAGTGTGAAAAAGAAAAAACACGAGAGAAAGAAAGAAAGAAGTTCATTCTTCTACAAATGCTATTTTTACTCATAAATTGATTTTATATTTCCATTTTATTGCCACATTTATATCGATTTGCACTCTTATAAAATTTTATTCAACAAAAATACCGCGTTATAAAAGTTATAAGATTTTGACGTGTGACATTTTTTACCTATCATCACAACGCACATCACAAATGGTGTGCATTATGAGCATTTGCATTATTCTTCGGTGTAATTTATTGAGTGAACATAAAATGTAAAAAGATAACATTGCCATTGAGAATTTGACTTGCTGAAGTCTCTGGCCAAATGAGTTTTTTTTTTTTTTTTTAAGGTTTTTTTTGCACCTATGGCCCTTCAACTTATCGGGTTTCTACACTTTGGCACCCATCCTTTTTTTTTGCATTAACCCCCCTGAGTTTAAAAATC
This sequence comes from Boehmeria nivea var. tenacissima, assembly GCA_018132145.1. NCBI lineage: Eukaryota > Viridiplantae > Streptophyta > Magnoliopsida > Rosales > Urticaceae > Boehmeria > Boehmeria nivea. The sequence continues at coordinate 11,748,955 of CM030882.1, forward strand.
GCTGTATTTAGCCTCAAATTGAAAACGTCCATCCAAAATTTGGCACGTGCTTCACAAGTGATAGCTTATTTGGGGGCATATTCCGTCCAATTTTGGACGGAAGTTTTCAATTTGAGGCTAAATGCAACGATTTTTAAATTTAGGGGGATTAATGCCAAAAAAAAAGGTGTCAAATTGTCAAACATGCCAAATTAAGGGGCCATAGCTGCAAAAAACCCTTTTTTTAATTGAGTTTCTCACGGCTACAACGAGCTACATTTGACCCTTTTGGTAAGAGGTCTTGGCAATTACCAGACGCTAAAAACTTTTGTTTTTTTTTGGTGTCCCTCTTCCAGATAAAATATTTTAGTTGAATTGTTAAATCATTATCCATTTAACAATGCATTCATTATCGGGGTTGAGGCAGGATTTTTGTTGAGCAGGAACACAAAATGGTAATTTTATTTTTTATCTGATGAAAAATAAATAATAAAAAATAAAATTCTCATTTTAAGGGGAAAATTCTATAGTTAAAGTATGAAAATATCCAGAATTTATATAATAATAAAAATAAATACTCAAACTTTTGAAATAATTGAGTAACTAGTCAATTCATTAATTACTTGCACATATTTTTAGTAACTAAATTAATTACCACTACTTATCAGTTATCACTATATAAGTAATTCAACCACTTGAGTATTTTGTTATATTTTTTTAAAAAATAGATATTAATTTAAATTAAATGGTAAAAATTAAGTATTCACTATAATTTCTCAAATTTTTATTCCAATACGTCAAAGTATGAAATTATCTTAAAATAGTGACTAAATTGTTGAAAAGCTTTTAGCTTGTTTTGGAAAACCATTCTAGTCATTTTTGACCATTCCAAATAGTTTGAAAAATGGTTTGAAAATTAGTTTGGAAAATAGTTTGACTTTGCAAATTTCGATGTGATATAAATGGTTAAGATTAAAAGATATTATATAGGGATTTGGAAAGTTGAAAAAAATAATTGAAAAAATTGGAATAGAATGGAATAGTTTGGAGGATTGAAAAAAGTGAAAAAATAAAATGGAATTAAATTGTTAAAATGAGTGGGGCAAACGGGAGGTAAAAGAGAATAAATGGAAAGCGGGAGTAGCAAAAAAAAAAGTCTTTGTCCTACTGGATTTCCTTAATAAATTATAAATTTCAACCAACACATGAACAGGGAGGCATTCCCATTTCCCAATTAAAAATAAATAAATAAAACAAGAAAAACAAGAACACGAGGCAAATTAGAATTATGTGAGGGTGCATTTATAAAATAATAAAAAAAATTAAGAGAACAAAATGTAAAAAGTAAAAACTCTTGACAAAATATGGGGCATAAAAAGTATAGTAGTGCCTGCACCTATAATCCTATTCTATCTAATTCCCTAACTCATATCCTAATAATGTTAAGTGGGAGATGATGATGATGATTGATAATGACCTAATTAATTAGAAAAATGAATAAAAAATAATAATAAACACATACAGACACACGAGCCAAGTTTAAACCTAATTAAAAATAATAAAAAAAACCCACAAGCTTCATGAAGCCCAAAGTCACCATCATCAACAATCAAAACTAGTTTTTTATTACTCGCACATAATATGAAATATAGGTTCGCTGGTTAGTGTTATGACCTTTCTCAATTGTTTTTCATTTCCTTTTTTACACTGCAAAAAGTTAGTGATACGACTTTCCCAACCACAAATTAGTTCTTTAATCCAATAACCTAACAAAACCCTTGCATAGTTAGTAATAGTAAAGTCACTCCCCAAATACAACCCCTTCTTCACGTTACCCAGAAAGTAGCAAAAGAACACATCTTTATTCCAGATTTAGATCTAATTAGAAACCACACTACTATACAACAAAAACCCATTATAGAGGGCCAAGCTGAGTCCACATTCACAAACATCAAAGATAAAAGGAACAATAGAATCTCCACAAGAATCCCAAAGTTGATTTTTTTTTTTTGGCACAAAAAAGGCTATTGAAGCCACTAGTGAGTCTCATAGATTGAACCCACCACACCATTAATGAACAGCTATTTTTCAGTTGTATTACCAGCTAAAGCCTAAATGACATAAATAGCCAAACGAGAACATGAGAGAATCTAGACCACAAAATCACTAACAACAACAAAAGAAAACAGGACATGACATTATGTTGAGAGTCTGTACAACGACGACACGAGGGATCAAATTCAACTTCAAGTCACCCTACAAGCTAATTTTTTACCTTGGTCATTTTTTGGGATAAAGATTTATCTAAACCCCGTTTTGCACTTGGTTTAACTTATTACTTTTACTACTATTATTACTACTATCAAGCCACGGATATGATTTTATCCCCGTTGTTGAAGGCAGGCATTGACTGAAAAGCCGAATGCCTCGATGACGAGGACGCTGATGATGATGATGATTCTCTTGGATCGGTAGGCAACGAGAGCTTCAGAGTGAGGGGTGAAGCGTCGATGGTTGACTTCAGATTCAAGCTGAGATCGGCCATTGTTGTGCTGTATGGGAAAGAGTGGATCGTGGTCGGACGGGCGAGATTGGAAGATGGTGCATTGTTGATCTGCAGATTTTGGGGACCCAGAGTCAAATTCTCTATTGGATTCTCAACAGCCATGGGACAAGTTGGCACCAGAGAGAATCCACAACTGACATTGTGAGGCTCAGATGGAACATTATGTGACTGAGATGCACTATCCTGATGATGATGATGACCATTGACTTTTTCTTCTTCCATTAGAACTGCTGAGACCTAATACGAAGAAAATAAGGTTGTCAGATTCAGAACTAGCTTCTTCTTTTTTTCTTTTTCTTTTTTTTGGTTATTTTTTCTTCCTCTTTTGGGTTGTTGCGAAAATGCAGGGCATGCAAAAAAAATTGGAAATTTTGATGCTTTATTACTATATCATTAGCAGAACCTAAAGTGAGAAATCTGAAAAAGTTCAGCTAAACACACAAAAATAAAATAAACCATCAGAGACATAGGATTCCTCATTGAACTTGGCTGTATTGACCTAAATTTCCTCAACAAAATTTGAGTAAATCAAGAAATATATATGGGCAATAGAATACCTTACCCATCACCATCTGTTTAATTCACAAGAAATGAGAATAACAGCTCAACAAAACAACAAAACCGACAAACGTTGACCTAAAACCAACTTGTTCGACTCAAAGAAAAAGGGTAAACGATTATAACCTTAGTTGACAAACTTTAACGCTTGAATGATAATCTACCGTTATGTCTCAGAAAAAAATCAACTAACTAACAAACAAAAAAAAAAAAAAAAAGCAAAAACAAAAGCAGGTTTATGATAATCAGGTAAAAGTGAGTACCGAATCGGTGGTGATATCAAAGAGACTGGATCTGCGGCGTCGGCGATTGTGGTTGTTCCGCCGGAGAAAGTACTTCTGCGCATGACTCGCCACCTGAGTCGGTGTCCGAGTCTTCACAAAGTTTCTGGAGATTCCTCTCCAATCTCCTTTCCCAACCTTCTGTAATCCCACCAGAAACAGCTTGTGCTCTTCTTCAGTCCATGGAATCCCTAAATATTCCAAAAAAAAAAAAAAAAACCTCGAAGATTAAAACTTTCCTAAAGAGAAAAGGAAACGCGTCTCTTTCCTCAATTTTTCCTTTCTATTACTCATGCAAAGCCACGGATTAGCAAGAATTAAAAACCCTAAGAAATCTCAGAATCCAAGTTTGTTCAATTAATAAAACAAAAATAGATATTCCATAGACAGACCTCGCTTGCGCTCGCGCTCGCGATTGCCGCTGGAGTTGTGAACGACGTCGTTCTCGGAGGTGTATCCTGGCGCCACGTCATCCTTCCCTGCTCCTCCTCCTCCGGCGGCGGCGCTTTCCTTCCCTCGTCCGGCGCCGGCGACTCCATTGTTGGCCGTCTCGTGAGGCTGCTCGTACTGCGAGAGGTTGTTGAGACTCACGCTCTTCCTCATCGAATCCACCACCACTCTCACTCCGAACAGCATGATCTCTCCGGCCGCCGGAGGATCGTTCGACGACGACGATAGCGACGACATCTTCACCGGAATCCGCGATCTCAGGCGAGTCCGTATGATCGGAGAATCAACGAAGCGGTGAGAGAGAGAGAGAGAAATGGCTCGCGCGTGAGTGACAGTGGAGAGAGAGAGAGGGATCGAAGGGGATATTTATATGTGGTGAAGGTTCACAGAGAAGGTGAGGTGTTTGTGAGGACACGTGTCGAACTAGGGTTGGCTTATCTTGTTGCCTTTTGTGTTTCGTGCTGTCTGATTAGCAAAATCTCTTTCCTTTTTGTTTATTTGTTTATTTATTTATTTTTATGATCTGAAATTCTGAATATGGACACACACCACACGGGACTATTTAATTGGATTTCTTGTTGGATTTTTCTTGCTGTCGCTTTTTAAGGAAATGAAAAAAAAAAAAAAGGGAAATTTCTATAACGAACAAAATTCTTCTTTGAAATATTTATATTGTTTTATTTTGAGATATTCTAGGAATTTTTTCAATAAATCATTCTTTTCCATTTTTAGCTGTCTTATTGTTGCAAATTTGAAAGATTGTGATTTTCATGTATCCAAAAGAAATTTGATTAGACTCAACCTTTTTTTTTTTTCCTTTGAATCACCTCTTTCTCAAAAAAAAAATTTTTTTTTCAACCTGCTTTAAACTTTCACCCTTATCTCAATTATTAGTTTTTTTTTTCCTACGAATTATTAGTTATTTGAAATTCTCGGATAAGGCAAAGAAGTTGCCAAGAAATTTTGATGTGATTTCATTATTCGGTATAACTTCAATAAATTTTGATGTGATTTCATTATTTGAAATTCTACGTATTGTTTATATTTGATGTGATTTCATTATTCGGTATAACTTCAATAAATTAGCAATGTCTAGACTGTAGACCAAGAAATTTATAAATTTAACAAATGATAATTTTTTTTATTATTATTTCACGTATTTGTTAACTAAGCAGACTAAATTGATATCAATTTTGAAGAAGAACAAACATATAGAGGTTATTTGTTTTTAGTCATGCGAGAGCATAGATTTGTCATTTAGATAGTAATCTCAAATACAAAATTCTAATCATTTTGATTTGAGTTATTATTTTATAAAATTTTAAATTCAAATTGATGTTTGGATTTTATCAAATAATAACAGAATAATTTAAATAAAAAAAATTCAAATTTTTTATTTGAGATTGTAATCCAAACCATATGCCATTAGTATTTTGCATGTGATATCGCCCTATTTATCACAAAAATTTAATGAAGATCTCATTGATTTTATTCCCTACAACAAAAAGATCTGGTTGAATTAATGACGAAAATAAATGTAAAGATTAGTTGTTATTTCCTTCCCTGATTTAGCAATGAAAAAATGAAATTGAATTAAATAGGCAAGTTTTTATGTTTTTAAAAAATAACAAGTGTTTTTAAAAATTAAAAAAATAATCATATTACGAATTGTATAAGAGAAAAGTGTCACACAAAATATTATATATATGTAAATATTTGTAAGATATTTTGTAACACTTTAACTTTTACTCATCAACTTTTGAAGTGTTAAACAATATCTTACAAATTTTATATATGTGTAATATTTTATATGACACTTTTTTATTATACAATTCGTAATATGTCTATTTATTTAATTTTTTAAAACACATTCTAATTTTTTAAAAAAAAAAAATCATTCAATTTTGACCTATTTTTGCAACTCAAGTGCTCAAGTAGAAGATCATTGGAATATTTAGAATTGGAACCTATAAGAGATATTACTGACTTTGTCAAATTGACAATCCTATAGGCATTGTAAGTTTTACCCATGTAAACAAAAGGAATAAAGTCGCCGCATGAATTATGAATTTGGACAAAAATCCAAAATTAAATGTCACTATATCGGGTCATTTTGACTTGTTGAGGCACTTCTTATTTCATTTGTATAATCCCATTTCTTGGTCAAGTATATTCCTCACTAGTTGCGAAAAATCGTAGTGAACATTGATAATTAAAGTAATATTATACAATTAATTGATTGCTATCTTTGGCAGCAACCACAGATATGTTGGAATTAATAATTCACAACTTTAAAAATTCTTTGGGTTTTGAATTATTAGGCCATTGGATTATTGGGATAAAAAAGAAAAAAAAATAATTTTTTTGTGCATTGGCGACAATCATATAAATTAGGACAAGTCAATGTCATATCATGATTCATGAGTGTTCATTTAACTCATTAAATATTATTGGGAGCATTTTATATTGTTGGCGTGACAAATTGCATCTTAAATTTTTATTTTTAGCATTTTACAGTTTGAATTTGAATTTTTTTTACAAATTTATACAAATTGATAATAGACATCCAAAATTATACGGAAATAAATTGCTCGTGATTGTTATTTGAGTTTCATAACCTTGGAACAGTCCTCTCAAAGTGGGATTTTTTTGGGTGTTTTCTAGAGTTTGTGTAGAATAAAATAATGATGTAAAACCTGTGGGAACAACCAAACGAAGCCATTAAAAATAAAACAAAAAATTGAAAGAGATTTCAAAATTTGAGAGAAAGGTTTGTTAATATGTATATATTCTAAGAATTGGGAACCAATAATTAGTATTTGTGATTTGAAGTTGATGTATCGCTATTTTTTTGACATTTGAGAATTTAGATTTCAAGTGTGAGACTTGCTGTTTTATTGTTTTGTAATTTTTAAATGCAACCAAAACAAGTGCTTTTATTCTGGTTTGTTTTTCTTGTTTTGATTTTGTTTTATTTGTTAATGGAGCATTTTTCTTCATCAATGGAGTGGGGTTTGTTTGTTTTTTTGTTTTTGTTTTTGTTTTTTTAGATGAGATTTTTTTCACTGCTACCCTTATGCAAGTCACGTGTGATTCACATGTGAGTGAATACCATTAAAATTAAATGGAAGTTAACAAATTGTATAGAATTGTAAAAAATTTCAAACTCAGAGCGTGAAATGTCGAAAACAAAAATTTAGAGTGTAACTTGTCACATTCAGTATAATTTTACTCTATTATTGATAGTGCAATGCTCTAGTTGATGGTGGTATAAATATAATAAGTATATTTCATGTCCATATGCTATTGATTAGGGCATAAAGAATTTCCTTTAGGACCTTAATTTTACTACATATAACTTGTTCATTTAGTGTAAATATTTAGATGGTTTAGAACGAGTCCTTAAATTTTTATTTATTTGAATTTAGCCATTTACATAAATCCACGTACAAGAGCAACAAACTATTATATTACGTGACCATCCATACTTTTTTTTTCCCTCAATATAATGTATAAGATTCATTAAAAAAAAATGTTACGTAAGCCTTTTTTTTTTTTTTTTTGCTACAAAAAATTGTTGTGCTTTAACTCTTCTCTTTGTTGTTTCATACTAAACACTGTCACGTATTTATTGTTTCAAAGAGAGAAAATTACAGAATATGTAAAACAACTGAAATGTGGTCTAAAACAAAAACATGTGCCGATTTTTCTACACGATCAAAGGAAATGACAAAGCTGCTTTCAATTTTTTTTTTTCATGTCTAAAAATGGAAAAATCATCAATATTACCTTCTTATGAGTTCCAAGTACTCCTAGAGTTTGATATTTCAAGAGATGTCATTTTTTTTACATTTTACATCATGAATTTTTCTTTTCTTTTATTTTTTTAATTTTTTTTTTATGGGATAGAGCTTGGGATGCTTTGTGAACCTGTACGTAAAATTGAGAGATGTGAAGAATAAAAGAAAGAGAAAAAAGTACAGACAGTTCTTATGAACCCCACTCAATCACCAGGTATTGCCGTCCTTAAAAATTGATTTTAAAAAAAAATCCAAAATAAAAGCATATCTCATGACACATGCAATTGGAAAGCAAATCACCAATCAACAACACACAATATCATATCTATAAACATTTGTTTATCTACTCAATGAATCTAGTCAAACCAAAACTTATCTTATAGTAAATTAGCAAGTGGATTAATAATAATAATAATAATAATAATAATAATAATAATAAAATATTAGCTCATGTGAAAATAAGCTACAAAACCCCAAACATAAGACTCCATTCACAGTTGTCACAAAAAACTTTTGCAGTGGAGTTAGAGTGAAAGGAAATCTATTGATCCCAATTGTCTATTGTGTTCTTAAATCATAATTTGACAATTCACTAATTTTTAATTATTAAGTGAGATTTTAAATGAAAATAATATATAAAAATAAGTGAATTGTTAAAGTGATTGATATAAGGACATCAAAGAGACAACATATTTTTATTCCGTTAGAGTACTTATAATAGTAGCAATACATTAAATAGAATCTGATAAATATAAAGTGAAGTTATAAAAAAAGTCATTTTGTTTAAGTGATTTAAAAATATGATCAATATTTTCGTTCATCAAAAAAATAGTCACTAAATAGTTATAGAGGATGAAATCAATTTGTACTTGAACCATGACTACTTTCTTAATTTTTTAAAACTTTGCTAAAATTAAGAAAAAAATCGAAATGGTTCGATTTAACTAATTCAATAAAAAATCATTATTCTTGCATTATTGCTAAGTTCAATGCAAGGTATTTTCCATGTTATTGGTCGGAAAAAAAGGCCTATAGAAAAGTACTTTAAAAAAAAATGATAGTTCTTATGTCATTATGGTAAAATCGTGAAAATTTCCTATGCTTTAGATACATTAAATTAAATTTTGAGAAAATAGAGGATGGTACATACATACATGTGGACCATCATCTTATAAGCATATTCCCTTCGTGCCACTAAACAAAAGCAGCAGAGATATTTTTATTTATGTTATCTTTTCATTTATCTTATTATTTTTTTGTTTATTAATTAATTCATTGCACATCTCTCCGTACACCTTTGCATTGCACAAGCCCTCCAAAGGTGGGGTTTTGCCTTGTGCAAGGATAAGCCAAGATAAGGTTTTGTGGGGTTCCACAATGGCACAATGTCTCTTTGAGCCTCTCTAACCTTCAGTCATTTTTAGCCCTTTTTTTTGGGGAATAATATGATATTAATTTATTTAGTTATATAACACGTTTAATAATACAATTTATCTAACAATTAATTGACATATTATTGTCATTAAAAAATTCGATCCCCCCAAAACAAAAACAAAAAAAAAGAAAAAAAAAAAAGAGATGAGTCCCCCTAATAATAACCACACTTTCATTGTACCACTCTTTTCTTGATCAAAATTCCTTTTTTTTTTTTTTTTTTTTTTTGCAAATTATATTGTGAGAGTTTTTACTTTTAGTGCCTCCTGCCTAGATATTATTTTGGATCAATTGAAAAGACAATACATTACAAGCACTTGCAAGTTGATGAGAGGAATCACGTCGTACGTGATTTGTCTCCAATGTCCACACAATTTTTATTTATTTTTTTACCAATTTCCCTTTATTTTGTTGTGTTTCTTTTGGCCAGTTTTCCAATACACAAGATATTATATGTCCACTATGATTTGTGGTAGCTTACGAATAATTTGCAAACAATTACCAAGAAAAAGAAGAGTGGAAAACAAGGGTATATTGTTAATCAACTTTGTATAAGGTTTCGGAATATCCCATTAGCATTGTGGAATAACACCATTAAATATGGATCAATTAATCTTTCTGCTTTGTCTTATCTAAAAAAGAATACAGTATATATATATCTTAAAATGAGTTGAGTTTGTGGATTAGGAATCATAGTCCTTTACTTCTAATAATTTAACAAAGTAATAGCTCCTCATTGACTATATCTATATATAGATTGGGATTTCTAAGATGCTTTACAAAGTTTACAGGTCTTATTAATACAAAGGATGAGAAAAAAAGTATTATTCGGTGTTAATGATATGATTATCACACATGTCATAATATATCAAAATTATCATCATCATCATCATTGATTATACTATAGGATTCACCAACTATAATTATTGCCTTATAAGACACCTCTATTTCCTTGATGCATATTAAGACACCAATCTACTAATATATAAATGGCAATGCTTGTGTTTGTTTTTTGTTTTTTGTTTTTTTTATATAATATATATTACTAAAAGTATTTTCAAGGAATATAAAAGTGCTATATTTAAACACTTAAAGTATATTTGGTGATGAATATGCGATCTATCCGATGTTGAATTTCAATCCCACGAGTTTGCATGGTAAGTTTGTATTGGTAATCTTTTTTTTTTTTATTTATTTTTTGTGCAAATAAAGAAACGATTCTTGAATGATGGCATACCAAAATCCCATCAAAGAATGCACTTCCAATGGAAGAAATTGCCTCAAAATCGACCACCATACTTGACTTTTAATTATACTTGTTGGACACAGCATGCGTAGTTTCGTCACTTTTTTCTTTTATTTAGAAAAACTCTTTTAATATAAAAATCATCAAATATATATATTTACATATTTTAAATGGTATCATTGAAGAAATTGACGATTTATAATCACACACCCGAGTACGCTACATTATAGCATCTTTCATTTAGCTTCTTTTTCTTTTACTGTTTGAAAACCAAGTTGTCACTCTTGCTTTTTGTATTGGATTTTATTTATTTATTTATTTTTGCAGTTTGAGCATGTGAATATATGAGTTGTGAGTATAAATATCATCGCTCTATCTTTTTTTCTTTTGCTTTTTTGTCTGATGAGTCTGAGGTATCCTTGTTACATGATCCAAAGTGTATTCCTTAATCCTTAGTCTCAAAGGAAACAAGAAAGGCATATCCATAAGAGAAATTGAATGTTTTCTTTATATTGATGAAATGAACACATGGGATTTTGATTGTGCACATAATAAATATAGTCAAAGATCAAAGAGAAGATTTCTAGTGCTTTTACTTTTTTGTCCTTGGATGAGAAATAGAAGGAGATAGGTATAATGGCGAAGAATCTAATTTTAGAGGTTGTTTGGATTATAATCCGAATAAAAAAATTGATTTATATTATGTTATTACAGTAATTACACTAATAAAAAAGTAAACTTAAACTATATTGTTGAAGTAAAATGTAGTTTGGATTTGTATTCAAACGAGGCCTAATAAAGTGCTTGTTAGTTTGGATAGTAGAGTTTTCTTTTTCTTTGAATCAATTTGTATACAGTTAGTAAAATATGAAGAATATTGCATTATTATTGGTATAGTCAATAATATGATGCAATTTAAATTAATTAGTGAAGTCTTGCAGAGTCGTATTTGAACTTGAAATTGGTTAAAATATGCAATATGCATCATTAAAGGTCTATCATTATTTCAAGACAAGGAAAAAATAAATAAATTGTTGAATAGCAAAGCAGAATATTAGAGCCCATAGAGAATCATAAAAATGACTACAGGATAGCTTATTGCATTTTTTAGCTCAATGGATGAAAATGCAAACATTGATCCAAATTAATCCAATATATTTTACATGAAAAAAAAATATTCTTTTTCAAAAAAAAAAAAAAAAGACAAGATTCATGCATACTCTGTGAATTGCTCATATTTTTAGAAGCTAAAAAAAATAAGTGGGCCATTGAAAATCACAACTTGAACACTTGGTCAAGAAGATTTAGCGGTTGGAAATGAAATGAAGATCATGGAAGTACCTGTAGCTATGCTTTGATGACATTATTCTATCTGTTTGCTTAGCTAATTATATATATATATATATACACAAACACATATAAAAATATATATTTAATTTCATTTCTATGGGTAACCACTTTGTTTTCCTCTTGTTTTTCTTTAACCAATCTTAATTCTCTGTGCTTCTTCTCTTCATGGACCTCCTTTATCTTCTTTATCCTTTAGAGAAATATATATTAAAGAAAAAGGGGTCATTATTGCTTGAACCAACCTTCTAAAATGCAACCATTATCCTTGACCTTTAGATAGGCTTGAGCTGACAAAGTTATTAATTTCACCAACCACACATGTGTATTTCATTTCCTTAATGCATTTTTAGCTTCCCCAGGTTACCTTTGCCCATAAAACATAGTCAACAATTTTCATCAACTTATTATTTATTAAAAATTCATGTAATAACAATGCCTCTTATACACTCATTCCAACCTTTTCCTTGTGTTTTTTTTACTTTCCCAAGCTACTTTTGCCCATGAAATTGAAACCTGTCTTTTTCCCATTCTCTTCTCTCACTCTTGCATTTAGTTGTCTGTTTTAAGTTAAAATAACCAAAAGAAACACCGCCTGTAAAGTATGTGTGACACATCCATGCCCATTTTACACATGGAGATTCTCTCTCTCTCTCTCTCTCTCTCTCTCTCTCTCTTGATTAACAAATTTTAATATTTACTTTAGCTTGTGTTTGGGAAAACCATTCTAGTCATTTTTTACCATTTTAAATGGTTTGAAAATGATTTGAAAAATGGTTTGACTTTGCAAATTTCGAGGTAGTATAAATGGTTGAGATTTAAAGATATTAATCATGTTTGGGCAAATCATTCCATTCATTCCATACTATTCCAAACCATTCAACTTTGTAATCCTACAAACCATTCCATTCCATTTCATTTTTTTTCAACTTTCCAAATCTATATACAATATCTTTAAATCTCAATCATTTATACCACCTCGAAATTCGCAAAGTCAAACAATTCAATATCATTATTTTACCATTCCAAACCATTTTGACCATTCCAAAAAATGGAAAGGAATGTGCAAAATGGTTTGCCCAAACATAAGCAATTGTATAGGGATTTGAAAAGTTGGAAAAAATGATTGAAAAAATTGAAATGAAATGGAATGGTTTGGAGGATTGAAAAAAGTGAAAAAATGGAATGGAATTGAATGATTAAAATGAGTGGGGCAAACGTGAGGTGTATCTTCTTTAAGAAAGGTTTGGTGTTTAAACTTGTGTGGTATTAATTTAGTTCATATTGGCTCTAAATCACATAATCAAATAAGCTGTCTTTAAACTCTCCAATTAGTGCCCAAAAAGAGACTGAATTATTTTCTCTAGTTTTAGCTTTTCATAAAGTGATGATATGATATCTAAGATCACAAGCTCCGACAGGGGATATAGTGGGAGCAAGGAAAGGCTACCACTAGCTTGATTGGCAAAAGACATAGCGACACAAAGCAATACAGTTCGGCAATATAGCTTTAGCTCTATTCATATATTCTAAGCATATTCTTTCAACTTCAATCCCATCATATGAAGTAATTTGGTACAAATGATTGGCAATTTCCAACCTGTCCAAAGAAGTTCTTCAGGGTCTATTCACCTACAACAGATTTATGTCAGTGAATTCTGTGGCTAAAGCTTAAACAACAAAAATCTGCAAAGATGAGACCATAGGAAAGTTTTTGTTTTTCCCAAGATCCTCAAAAGATTTGTGGCATGTTTCTAGTTGGTGTATCAGCGTGTAAAAAGAATCAGTATGTTTTGGAACACAGCTAATTTTTAACCATCCCAAAAAGGATCAAGAGGCAAAAGTTGAATATACATTTACATTATGAAAAAGGAAAACAAGAAGAATGATCTAAAGCTACAAAATTATAATCCGCTTCATCTGGGACTCCCTACTGGTATCATGGGGCTAAAACTGCTTTGTTGTCGAATCTGCTACTAATCCGGAACCAACCAAAATTTTACCATTCATCGTTAGAACATAATATCTCGCTGCTCGGTCAAATCTGAGATTTGGGGAAGTTGATAGCTAATAGGTGAAAACGCAGGTTTCATTTTTCCCCAAGTGGAAACGCAGGTCGTCGAGTGTTGCATTCGGGATTAAAATTGGGCATAAGCAAATGATTTGGGCCCTCTGTGCTTGTCTTAAACTGTGCTAGTCATAAGCTCTGCTCGTGTCCCAATTGCTTTATCAGCCTCGGAATTATTGTTAGGCTGAACACTGCTAAGATCACCGGTGGACATTCTTGTTCCAGGAAGTGGGAAGGAGTTAGTTAAAGGAACTATTTTATCCTTTTTGGACCCGTCTGATGATGATTCTATTCCTGTGAGTATTTGTTTGAGCTGAGAACGCTGGCAGACAATTCTACCGTTATTCCATGCCGGGAAACTGAAGGATGAGGGCATCTTTTCCTGAAGAAATGAATAGACAGCTTTTGCGATGGGTGTCTCCTGTGCATTTGAACTTCTCTCGATCTTCCCTCGTCTGACAACAGAAAACAAACGATAGAAGCCTTCAAAACTACGTCTATAATAACAAAATTTATTTTGATCTTATGCGAGAGAAGTATTAGCTAACAATCATATAACATATCTGATAAACTGCGATCAAATTTCTTCTCTCTAGTGAAAGATTTATATCATAAAAAACCTTAGACCTAAGCTCAATCCCTCTTCCGATCAAATCTTTTGAAATTTCACATCTAACACATTAAAGATTTTGGTAATTGCTCAAGTAGGATCTTACTTTTAACAAATGGACTCACTTAGAGCAATCAGTAGTCTCAAGTTTGGCTGTGCCTTAACTTTATGACCAGGTAGGCTTTGGCCTGTAAATGTTAACCTATGCCTAGATTCGACTTAATTATTTTCCGGTCATTAAAAAAGACTCTCCATAAGAACATAGAAGTCCACTGAATGCAATTTACGACCAATAGTTATATTTCAAAGTCAAAAAGGGACAATAGGGAAAACAAAAATCATGCTGGAGGAAGGTAAAAAAATCGGAACAGACAATTAGATATTGTGATCAGTGCATCGATAAATAGCAAAGGAGCAATTATGTCCCAGTTCCAGGAAATCGAGATTTATGGCCTCGTTTGAGTTATAAAGCTTCCAGGTATCAAGTTAACCTGGCTCAGCTAATTGACCCTTTGCCAATCGAGCCCACTGGATCTTGAAAATATATGACTTGAAAAACGAAACATCAAATTGAAGTATGAAAGCACAGGGAAACAACTTACACTACGACAACAGTAGCAATGTGAGGAAGATCCTCCCCACTGAGAAACATCTCGAGCATATCATTCAGCCAAACTGAGATTGCTGTAAGGGCAGTGCCTTCCCACATCCTGCAATGTAAATAAAATCAACATTTAACAAACTTAAGTGAAAAGAAGATAACTTGATGAGAGAAGTTCTCTTCATACCTATGCACATCAACAGACCATACAAGTTTATTTTGACGGAAAAGCTCAGGAAAATGTCCCCGTTTAATTGCTTCATTTAGCACTCTAGCAGCTCGTTCTTTCTGACCCATCCACCAAAGTGCTTCTAGAAGTGTATTATAGAACCTTATTCCCAGCCCACATCCTTCAGAGTTTAGTTTGTCAAAGACATATTCTACCATCTGCCAATTCGAACCATCATCATAATCTCCTTTAATCATCTGTCCAATCACTTGATGAATATTTGACACCCTATTCTTCAGCATCTCTTCCAGTAACTTAAACGCATCATCCCACCTGAAAGCAAGGGACTTTATAGCCAAGATGACCAACAGGACTTGAATTATATATAAAAAAACATCATCTACCAACATATACGACAAAGTTCGATAATCATCCAGAAACAATTATTGCTTCACTAAGAGGCAAACTAGAAATGAAAGGAAGCTCAAGCCACTATAGAGGATATAGCCAATATTGTAGAATCGACTGCCAACATCTTTTTAGTATGATAATATGATGCTCGTCTTGAAGGATAACTTGTTTCCACAGTAGTAAAAGCATTTGAACATTTAGTTCCATGGCTCCTGAGTTCCAACCTTACAATCCACGACACCTTTGTATCTAAAATCTGACTTTTTTTTTTGGGTAGCTAGTATATCTAAAGCAATTGATAAATAATAGCTTCTTTGTTAAATATTTAATACATACTAAGACACTTGAGGACATCATCTAATACATGAAACCATATTTCTTATTTATTTTCCTCAACTTAAATCTATCGTGCTCTTGTATTCTGATGAATGTCTTCTTTGGATTTTAAGACAGTTATGGGCAGCTTAAATTCTCAGAAAATGTTCCTCTACCTTCTTAAAATAATAAAAAGACTTGTTAAATAACTGGACTTAATGCTGACCTGTCACATCTTGCATATACAGCCAGCATCATGCAATAGCACATGATACTGGGCAATATTCCTGAAGATTTTATCTCTTCGAAATGCTCCTCACACTCCTCAACAAGACCTGCAAAGCAGTAGACACTTAAAAGTGCCTCAAGGGTCCGTTCATCAGGATCGCATCTTGTCTTTCCCATCTCAACGTATGTCTTCACGGCTTCTTCAAACCTACCCCCTTGCCTAAAAGCCTCAATAATCCCATTGAATGAGTCGACATTCCTAGCAACACCAGATTCACCCATTTTTGTCAGAAGCGCTTCAGACTCTTTGTAAAGCCCGCCCCGTGAAAAAGACTGAATGAGCGAGTTGTAGGTCTCAATAGACGGCTTACTTCCCACTTCATTCATTGTGTTGAAGGCAACAATAGCTTCTTCGTACAAGGCAGCGTGCCCATATGCTTCAATAACCCCAGTATAAGCCTTGGAACTTGGCACTATTCCTTTCTCGTTCATATGATTTAAAATTACCTTGGCATCCTCATAGAGACCTCCCTTCCCACAAGCAACTATTAATCCCTCGTATGTCTCCATATTAGGCTCTACATTCTCTTCCACCATATCATGAAACAAAGTCACCACCTCCTTAAAGTACCCACCTTGACCAAACACTTGGATGAGAATGTTATAAGTAGCAGCATCCGGCTCAGTATTGCTCACTTTCATCTCAAGAAATAGTTGGCGAACATCCTCGTACCTTCCATGTCTCCCATACAAATTCAACAAAAGACTATACGTATTAGCATTTGGCGTACACCCCGCAGCTTGCATCTGCCTAAACACACCCACCGCCTCTCCCGTCGACCCACTCTGCGCATACGCCTCCAACAACACATTATACGACGTTATATCCGGCAAATTCCCACCAGCCTCCATCTCCTTAAGCAGCTCGGAAACCTTCCCGAGCCTACCCAACTTCCCGAAAGTCTCGACAAGACAACTATACGTGGTTATGTCAGGCACAATCCCGCCCTCGTTCATCGTCCTAAACGCCATCTCCGCCTCGTCACCTAAACCCCTACTCGCACAAGCACCAAGCAAAGTGTTGTAAGTCACAAGATCAGGCTGTATTCCTTCATGCCTCATCTCGGCAAACAACCCCAACAACCCTTCCCAATTCAAACCACCCCTAGCACAGGCATTGATCACCGTGTTATAAGTCAATATACTCGGCAAAACCCTGTCCTTCTTCATTCTATCAAGCAATTCGAGCGAGGTCTCATACTGTCCATTCCTTCCATAGGCATTAATCAGAGCAGTGTAAGAAAAGACGCTACGTGCCACGCCTTGGCCGGGCATTTCGTCGAATATCTCCGCCGACTTCTCGAGCAAGCCCTCGCGGCCGAGCAAGCTGATCATGATGGTGTAGATGTGCTCATTGGGCTTGCACCAAATCTGCCTCTGCATATACTTGAAGAGCCTGAGCGATCGCTGCCAATCGCCGCGCTGAGCGAACTCCTTGAAGACCAAAGCAAAGTCATTGAGCGAGAGCTTGTTCTTGAAGATGTCCAAACACCGAGCGATGCTTCCTCGCGGAGGCAAGCTACTGAGCTTGTTGATTAGGGTTTCGACGTCGTAGCTGTACTTCCCTTTCTCCACCGTCACCGCCGGGTGTCCGAGCACCACCTCCTTCATCTTCGCCCTCGCCGGCGAGAGTCTCCGGCCGCCGCCGCCGGAGAGAAGCCTCGGGAGCTCGGAGGAATCGGGAAACCTCGCGATGAGAGAGAAATGGAGAGCCCTAGGGTTAGGGTTGGGCTTCGCGAGCGTGGATGTAAGTGGAGACGCGCTGGGAATACATATTGAAGGCGAAATCGCCATTTCCAAAATACTTTGACGGAAAATTTGCAGAAGAAACGTCAGAACACGAGTTCAACCAACATTTTTCCAAAAAAAAAAAAACCTTTCGCTTTTCCTCGTAGAGAATTCGATATTGAGCTGAGTGAAACCGTATAAATACAGTAGCAACTCTTTCGCGGTGCTTTAGTTTTGTTGTGTTTGTTATTGAACTGAGATTTTTCTTGTTTTTTTTTTTTTTTCTATCCGAATTTTCTCAGGAAAATTACAGAGGAAATGCGAGGAGAAAGAAGAGAGGTTGAGTTAGAGTTAGAGAGGAGGTTGAAGAAAGACACGTGTTGGCTCTAATGGATAACTCTCTGCGCAGTGACAGTATTTGAAGAAAGAAGAAGAAAGAAGGCGAGAGATACAAGTCGGACCGGGTCGGGTTATCTAACCCAATTCGTATGCAGTGAACGGTGAAAACAGAACCCGCATATATAAATAAATAAATATATATATATATATTTTAAGAAATTATAGTGAATACCCAATTTTTAAAACTTAATGTAAATTATTACCCAATCATTTGAAAAATGCAACCAACTACCCAAATAATTTAATTACTTACACAATGGTAAGTGGTGGTAATTCACTTAGTACCAAAAGCATGTCCAAGTAATTCACAAATTGATTAGAAACTCAATTACTTCAAAAGTTTAGTTATTTATTTTTATTGTTATATAAATTCTGGATATTTGCCTACTTCATATTTTTTTTTTCCCTAAAGAAAATGGGAGAACGAGCATAGTGTTGTTTGAGACTTTTTTTTTTTCCTTTGAAATAGTAATAGGGTGATTTTGAGGATTGTCTGTTTTATGACGGTTAATAACCAATGTTTATTTAGTATTATATTTTTTAAAGTCAATTAAAAAATTAGTCATTTCAGATGTAAAATTTGAAAGATTTTGACTTTTATAAGGCCTGTTCGAGTTCCAAATGAGTCTCTAAGACTTATTATAGTCTTAGAATATCAAAATTAAGAAAATAGCCATTAAATGCTTTAATAGACATAAATATTCATGATAATTACTTAAAAAAACCGTTCAAATCAAATAAAAAATCTTCAAAAATTCGGCTCATTCAACTTTAAAAAGCAAACTAAACTTATTATTACTAAAATTTTCATCTACTGTGATAAAATAAAAAATAAAAATGACTAATTTCTTAAATTTCTAAAATTATGACTTTAAAGTTTGACTACATCCTTAAAAATCTTTATTTTCTATTTATATTTATATTTCTATATTATAAATATAAAGTAAAAATCAAATAAATACCTCACATAAAATATAAATTATTAAATGACATTTAAAATGAATAAAGCTCCAACTTAAAAAGTCAACGGAAAGTCATATTCAAGTATAACTTTTTGTTAAATTTGAAAACGTAAATGATAATTTTGTATACAAAAAATTACAAGAAGACAACTGAAATTTCAAGGGGCATCCGAAAAAATGCGCTATTTTAGACATATTAATAATTTATAATTTTTCTATAATTAATTTATATCTTTATTTTTATACTATTAATATTTAGCAAAAGTTAAGAGAGGGCATGACTAAAGGCATAGATTATTAAATAGCACTTAATATATATATATTTTTAAGGAAAATTACAAAATAAAGCTATTTTCAGTGTCATTTAATAATCTACGCTGCAAATAATACGCTTCATTTCAATTGTTTTCACTCTAAATTTATCGTGTAAATTTTATGACATAAATTAAAAATACAATATACATGAGACATATGCATAGATTATCATTATGACAAAAGAGGGTATTCATCAAAATTTTTCAAAAAATCCTTCCAAATTTTTTAAGGGGGAGTTTGAGTAATGTCTCTTTTTTGGCACAATGATAATCTATCTCATATATATTGCACTTTTAATTTATGTTCTAAAATTTATACTATAAACATAATATAGAAACTAAAAAACATATTACTTGAATTATAAATTATTAAATGGCACTGAAAATAACCTATTTTGCCGTTCCTCTATATGTGTATATATATATATATATATATATTTTTTTTTTAATATATACGTGGGCTTGTTTCGTAAATGGCCCAACTCTACTTGCATTCAGTTTTGGACCCAAAAAGAAAATAAACCAAAAGCGTCGAGAGAGTTTCATTGAGGGTTTGAGAGAGAGGGAGAGAGATGGCAATGGCGATGGCGAGGAAGGCCGGAGATTGGGCGTTCAAGGCGTTCACGGCCGGGCTCGCTTTCACCTCCGTATATCTCGCCGGCACTTTCTCCGTCAACCTCTACAGAGGCATCTCTTGGCACAACGCTCAATCGGTACCAGTCTTTTAGCTTTTTCATTGCTACTTTGTATTTAATGAAAAAAAAAAAAAGTATTAAGCTTCTATTCGAGTTTATCAAATTATGATACCTTTTTTTTATTTCTTTCTTTTAATTTTCTGTGAAAGTTTTGTTCTTTACTCCGACGGGTCTGTGTGTTTGTGTTTGTGGGTTTTTTTTATTATTTATTTTTATTTTAATTCCAAGCATAAAGAAGTAGTTTTTGCAGTTAAATTTTCTAATATCAAGATTATATTATGTATTGCAATTGCACTTGGTCTTTTTAGAGTGAGATATGGGGTTTTGTTTTGTTTTTTTTTCTTCTTTTCTGTCATGGAAAGTGATACAGTTTTGGAAGAAGTATAAGCTAAAGCAACTAAACCTAGACAATTTGGGCAGATTAAGAACTGTGTACGAGTGTGGGTGTGAAAGCGAAAAGCTTAGGACTTGTCTAGTATCATTTTGTGGTATGACACGTTGCTCCGACTCCGAAACGGAGCTATGCATCAAAGAGATCCCCCTTGACACCTGCTGGGTGAATTGCAACTTCGAATGTGGGAATTCAGAGGGGATCAAATAGGAATTGGTGCTCGATCTTGAACCTGATCAAAACTCAATCGCATTCAATCTGCTACGTAGGGTTTGTGCCCTTTAATCGTAGGACGTGATCGATCGATGGACGGGGCAATTGCTTGAATGCGAAAGAGATCCGTAACGTAGAGGTTGGTTTTGTTTTGGAAAGCGAGGAGTAGTGGAGATTCACTTAAGCAGCGTCTCCAGCGCTTATCTATCTTTTCTTTTTCTTTTTAACTGACTAAAACCTAGAATAGATCCAAATGGATCCATAATTTTTCACACTGCGTTTTTCGTGTGCCCATTTCCCCCCCGCTATAGAGGTTTTATTTTTTGGCATTAAACAGAATGTACATGACATTAGAACACCTCGAGTATTGACCTGGTAACGAGTGTGGTTTGACTGTATTGACCGTATCTTGCGGTGTAGCTGGTTGTGCTTTTTTTTTTTCCTTTCTCGGGACCAAATTGGTTATTTGGCATGAAAAATTATAACGGGAGCTATTCCTGTAATAAGATTGTCCCCGTTTGAGTTATTGCACCAAAGTGCTAGCCACTTTAACTAGAATATTTATAACGTGGAAAATGTCAAATTTATTCCTTGCTTCCCACGGTCCGATTTATGTTTTACGAATCTTGATTGCATTTGTAGCCTTTTTGGATTGATTAAAATAGTCACTATAGTTGCAGTTATTGAAACCTTTGGAATTAACGTGACACCAAATGCTGTTAGCTGTTTTTGTATCTGGTTTTATCAGGTTATCAATTTTGAAAATTTGTCAAATTGGTTTTTCCTCACTTCATCCTTTAAAGAAACTGTAAAGTATACTTTTTCATACTTTACTTGATTGTGGTGTTATTAAAGCTCATAATTTTCAGCTCGTTGAAGGGTTCTAATTAGTGGTTTTTTTATTTTATTTTATTGGTTTTGTTAAATAGTTTTGTTAGTCCTTTTAAAATAAGGCCTTGGTTAGATTGTTAATAGAGATATTTATCTTTCGTGATTTCTCCGCAGAAACTCAACGAGCAGGATTCTGATGAGCAAGCTCCATGACTTTGATTTTTCACTGCTGTCACGTATCTTTGGGTTTTCAAACACACAAAATTCCTTCTTTTCTGTAAGGAATGAATTTGGATTATAGGAATACAGGTTTTTTTGCCTTCTTGATTCAGGTCTTCTATCGTTCTGTCTTCTTTTCTGTAAGGAATGAATTTGGATTATAGGAATATAGGTTTTAAGCTCCATTTTGAATCGTAATTATGCCGTGGGTTTGCCTTAATAGCAAATTTTGGAAATCATGTTTAGTGTTACTATTCTTTTCTATTGAAATAAGCACTCTTTGACTATGTTGGATACAAACATAATCATAATTTGAGATTACCAGAGAATGCTTGAGTGAAAGCATTTCATCATTTCATTTTTGTACACTTTATGTCAAATGCAATTTGTCTGAGCTCTAATGTGCTTCTTTGATGAATAATTTTCTCTTGTCAATACATATGAGGAAGTGGTTGGTTGTTATTTCGTGACCTTTTTTGGGTTTTTATGGTCCAAACAATGGTATGCATTTTGATGTGCTAAGAAATTAACATTGTTATTAATCATCATTATAACATTCAAGGCCTACTAATAAACTATTATGACTAAATGAATCTCTAACTATTTGTTAGATATGGCCTTACTGGTTTGTACTATTTGAGTTATTTTGCAGTGCTTGGAAAGGAAAAAGAGTGAAACCTCAAACCTTACCTTCTCTATATGTTGGCAAAACCACTTCTTTATTTGAAATTGTGTTCAAGTATTGAATTATGGGTTGGTTCAACAACATCATGTTCATTCGATTTTCATTACTATAATCAACGGATACAAGCTGTCCAAATCATAGGAAAGAAAAAAAAAAAAAAACCCTAAATCCTCTATACATTTCAACCTCTTTAGGAAGATAGTGGCATCAGAAGGTAAAGTCTTTTTTTTTTTTTTTTTAAAACTCAGTTTCAAACCATGCTAGAAAGAATCATAAGAGGTAGGATAGTAGTAGTATTTAGTGAAGAAATTGAATGGAAATTTTGCGCTTCTCGCTTCTTCAAACGTATGCGTAATAACGAAAACCAACGCTTCCTTGGGGGTTTTACTAGAGGCCATTCTTTGTGAGAAGCTAAGCATTTACCATTGACACAGCCTCCGAACTTGACCTGACCGTTGGGTGGTTCATTACTTTCCCTTTGAGGTTGTCATAAAATCAAACTTCAAACCAAATCGTATTGCGTATAGGATCACGGAAACTGCAGAGAAAAGATGTTCATGTTAGATTATCGAGCTCGGGAAGCATAAACAAGGGCATTCTTATTATAACATGTAAAGACTGAGGTTTCGAGGGATATGGTGTGCCCAGAACCAACTCCCGCAACACAGGACAAAAAATTCACCAAAGGGATTTGCAACTACTCTGTCGAATTCAGTTTTGGAAACATTACCAAATTGGGTTAAGAAAACAATTCACTTTCTCACCAAAAACATGAATGCAAATTTGATATGCCAAGTTTAGAACCGCAATTACTTGGCAACTGTAAATCAGTAAGAGAAATCTAAATTAGAATGACCACAAAACATTTGTGAAAATACCTCACTCAAATTTTCTACTGGCGCACCACCACTTGGTTGCCCCTTGAGTCACTCTGAATCTCAGCTAGCGGGTTCACAATGAGCCCGCCACCCTGCAGTTGGAACCTACGGTTCAGCTTCAACCTTTCGGCAATGCCATTTGCATCATCTCTATATCGCATGGCAGTGACCGATGGGGTGCCGCTGGAGGTGGAAATCCTTGGTGCTGCCAACCTGCTTTCTGTTCTTCTCCAAAACTTATAGCTCAAGAAATCTGCACCGGGCATACAACACGTTACTCTGGCCGATTCTGTCTTGGACATCCTTCCACTCGACACAGCCAAGTCATACGAGATCTCATCCAATGCTATTTCCAAACCGTGCACACGGGTCTCCAGAGAACGCATTCCGTGTTGTGAGCTTCCCATGAATCTCTGAAGATAAGAGGCAACTGTCAGTGAGAAATGGAAATTCTTCATAGAAATGAATAGTAGTAGCTTGTGAGCCAAATCATGTCAACCAGAATAGTTTAGTTTGAAACTCACAAGCCATCTCAAACGTAAAATATATGTAATGTCTTTTTCATTAGTTTGATTAGACTAAAAATTCTCACAATATTTTGTTTATTGGCTTTTCTTTTTTATACATAAGTTGGCAAGTTAGTTATAACAACTTGACAGGGTCATACGTCTCTCTACCTGCAATTGGTCACCAAAATTCATATTCAAATGGCTTACAGAATAATTTTTCAAAAGCACAAAAAAGTAACATACTAAAGATTAAGATTAGCGACACTAAAGAACAAACTATTTTCTACCAGTAGAAACAAACCTGTAAAAGATCCATTAGACTGGATTGCTGCTTTTCAATCTGAACTAGCTGATTTCGGATCAAAGACAAATCTTCGCACTCAGCATGATTCTTATGGAAATCACCAGCAACATTACTGACGACAACAGTAGAGCTTTTGCTCTCCTCTTGGCATGGAGCGACTCGAGATCCAGACCTGAACTTGTGAACCTTGTCATCAGAGTTCTTATGGAACAATGCCCGTTTCGTCTCCAGTTTCGATAACTTAATTTTCTCATTAATCTTTCTATCCGAGGCATTTTCGTCTCTCTTCTCGACACCGTCCTCAAGAACCTTTGTTGCAGAGGCTGCATTCGAAACACCAATCTCAATTTCCCGATTCAAAGGCTTATTACAAAAGATTGATGGACTCGTTTTATTGTCCTTACCTTTCAAAGAAGTTCTCTTCCTAGCCGTGGTGGCATAAGAGCTATCCGGTGGGGTCGACCTGGTTGGTAAGATCAATCTCTTCCTCGCTTCGGAACCAGCAGCGGCGACATTTTTCGACCCCGGCGGATACCGTCCATCACTTGCATTCTCTGTTCCCCAATCAACACAAATTCATGAACACTCGATCGTTAAATCAACCAATTCAGATGGCCACAAGAGGCACTAAAATTTTCGGCAAGATTTATGCAACTACTATTCACTTTAACATAGATTAAAGCCATTTCGAAGATCTTGTACTCTTTGATCATGAGAAGCTGCAGGCAAACAGAACACTAGTAAAATACCTTTTGATGAAGCCATCGAATCCGGCGGCGGAGAAAAGTCGCCGGAAACATCCGGAATCAGCTTCCAAGCCTCCAACATCTGCTTCATTACCTCTCTCACAACCTTCACCTGTACACATATATACATTTCAATCAATAATACATCTACACATATTCAAATGTATATACAAAGAGCTCAATTTCCTATCTCCAAACGATCAACAGATAAGAACAAAAAAGGTCAGCCTCACAAGATCACAAGCAATTATTCTAAGAAATAAACAAAAGAATATTACAATCCGCGAGCAAAGATAAAATACCTTATCGAATCGCCTAGACTCAAAGGTTTTTAAATTGCCGGCCTTAAATTCCGATAAAGCGTCTCTCTCCACGGCGGCGAGCCTCGCCAGAGCCTCCGCGGCGGCCTTTCTCGCTGCCCAGTCCTCGCTGCTCAGGAAATGCACCACGGCCGGCACCAGGCTCCTCAGAGCCGCCTCGCCGCCGGCGGAGGCTCCACCGGCGCCGATCGCGCTCCCGATCAGGCTCAGCAGCGCCGGCTTGGCCTTGAAGCTCTCGCACCTCAGCAGCTTCTCCAGGCGCGGCATCAGCTTGGCGAGCCGCGCCGCGCGGTCCGGATCCCCCGGCGGCGCGGCGTCCACGGCGGCAGTGAGGCAGAGCGCCGCGCCGATCTGCGAGTTCTGGTCCTGCTCCGTGAACAGCGCGTCCGCCAGCGGCTTGAGGAACGCCGTGAACGGCGGTCTGCCGACGTGTCGCCGGAGCGCCGCCACGGCGTCGACGCATGCCGATCTCACGGCGGAGTCGGCGTCGCGGAGGCGCCGAACGACGGCGGAGAGGATCTTGCTGAGGTGCGGCGTGAGCGCGTCGCCGTGCGACTCGGCCAGCACGGCGAGCAGCCTCACGCACTGCTTGCGCACTGGCGCCTTGTCGGACGCGTCCGTGGAGTGGATGCAGGACACGAAGGAGGCGAAGGAGCTCGGCTCGAGGCCGCGCGCGAGGGCCTCGAGCTCGCCGCAGGCGGCGCCGTGGGTGTCGCGGTCGGCGAGCCTGTTGAGGCACGCGAAGACGCGCTGCTTCAGGCTCGCCGGCGGCGGCGGAGGGTGGGCCGAGGAGGCGAGAGGCATTGCTTCGCGTCGGTGAGTGAGAGTGTCTGCTTCGTCTCTCGAGGTTCAGTGATCGGACGGCGACGGTGGCTCCGACCTTATCTCCGGCGACATTGCCGGCCGGTTTGGCGGGGGTATTTTGGTAAATTGAGGCTTTTCTTTGGTCCGAGTCGTGAGAGACAGTTTCACTGAGGAAACAACTTTCGCTACTTTGCTTTGCTTTTAAACCAGAGAAAAGCGGGGTCTAGTGGTAGAAAAGCGAAATGTCCACGTGGCATCCACGACGTCGTTCAGCTTTCTTAAAAGCTGTCGTTTAGATAACATTATTTTATTTTTCTCAGAAAAAAAAAAAATAGCCTGAAAAAAGTATTTTAATAATGCCCATAATTGTACTGAAATTAATTTTCTAAATATGGTTAATGGTTATTTATAAATTCTATTAATCAAAATTTCTTTTTTATCTATTAACCAAATGTGACTGAAGCGGTCTTGCTTTGATTTAGGTATTTACTCGTAATTTAAGGACAATCATGTTTTTCTGTGTATATTTTATTTTGTATAATAACAATATTATTTTAACATTTAACTGTAAGTTTGTTTTCCAGATAAAGCGACAAAGAACGAAGGTATTTCAGAAATTCCTTGAAAATACTATTTAAAATCCACGTGGAAACATCAAGTCATTTTCTACGGTGTCGTTTAGTTTGCGTAGTTAATACTAATCTGAAAATTCACAGCTAAAATCAGGTTCTAAAGTTACTATTAAAAGCTAATAATTACGAGTCGGTGATCTCATACGGCCGAGTTTTTGGTAATCCGACAACCTATTCCTTCCCATTGGCTGGCCTGAATATTTTCTTTCTCAACTGTTTATTGTACACTAATATCGACCGCACCAGATAACCCCTCCTCTGCATTCGTGCCACGTTTCGCAATTTTATTTTTTATTGTCCGATCTGTTTTAATTACCGTACCTACATAGAGCAATGGAGAACTGCCACGTCATCAGCCTGGGTTTCTCAGAATGTTTTATCACAGACTGTCGTATTAATTAAAGAAATGGCTGGCTTTGGCACGCGTATCATTACATGGCGCTCGGGGAAAAAAAAAAAAAAAAAAAAAGACTGCCGGGAATGATCAGGCGTGTGGAGGACCACCGAAGCTCACGATGGTCCTCAGATGGTGAGACAATCAATTTTGGGAGCAATTGAGTGCACGTGAATTAAAGAACCAGTGAACCACAGTATATTTTGTGAAAAAAAAAAAAAAAGCCATTATATATGAAAATTGAGATCTGTTGTTATAATTTGGATGTTTTTATTTACGTAATAATTTTAAGAGATTTTTTGGGATTTAGCCAAATTTTAGACTAATTTTTTAGGGATTAGCCATAATTTTAGAAATTTAACAATTAGTCATTTTTATTATTTATTTTATCACTGTTGATGAAAATTTTAATAATTGTAGATTTGGTTTGTTTTTTTAAGTTGAACGAGCCGAATTTTCAGAGATGTTTTATTTGATTTTGACGGTTTTTTAAAGTAATTACTATATATACTTATGTCTATTTTAGGTATTTAATGATTATTTCTTTAATTTTAACATTTTAGGACTAAATTCTTCAAAATTTACCTTCAAAATGACTAATTTCTTAATTGGCTCTTATTTTAAAGGGACAGTAGACAATGATTCGATAAATATTAATAGTAAAATGAAAACAGACGTTGATTCGATGCGTTGATAAAGATAGTATATTAAAACCTCTCTAAATTAATAACTTTACAATAAAAAAATTATTAATTTAACAAATTATTAATTTGTCAAAAATTTAATAATATATTAATTTATCGATAAATTAATAAATAATGAATTTATCAATATATTATTCATATTTATCTAAATATATAACATGTCTAGCATCATTTTACAAACTATTATTATGATTTCATGTATTTATTAAGTAGTAAATCCGAATTGATATTAATTTTGAATACGAACAAGAAGTACTAGGTATATATTTTATAAATTGTCTAAATAATGTTAATTTTTTTATACATTTATAAATTATTAATTTATATATCAACTGTGTCTTAATAATATTTTTGATAATGTATTATCTTATAAATTTAATGAATTATTAATTTAACAAGTTACGTCGAATTCTTAATTGGAATTCGCTAACGATATTATTTAATCAAAGTATTAAATTACCGAGTATTAATTTATCCATATTTTACTGTAAATATTTGATAAATGTTGGGGTGAATAAAAAAAAAAATGTGTGATGCATTTATTACTTATCAATATAACGTTTGGCCTATCAAATTTTTATGAACTTTTTTTTAATTATAATTGTCATAATTGTAATTCTACGCGAGTTGCATTTTAATTAGTATGAGTATCTCGCGGATTAGATAAGAACATGTTGTTTATCAATTGAGTTAGTGTAAAAAAAAGTATCAATTTCATTGCTCTTACTTTAATGGTTAGAATCATTTATCACATTTTATAAGAATTTAATTGATGTATTGTTTTTAAGGATTGATGAGTGTTTTGAGCTTATCATAGAAAATTATAAACTCATATTTTATAAGAATTTAAACCATATTTTAATGTAATAAAAAAATCTTTATTTTCATTGGTCTAAACTCTAATGTTTGCTCCAAAGAACTACATAAGGTAAGGGAATATAACTCTATAATAATGGACAAAGCCAACTTAGGTCCAAAGTAGGCTGGAGTCCCTCCGCCCAAATTGACACATTGTAATTTTTGGTGCATAAAAATATATATTGTGCTAATCACGTGTTCTTAAGCTTTTATTTTTATTTTTATTTTTATTTTTAACAAAGTCACGTGTTTTTATGTGATGGCTTCATTACAAATTACAATATTGTTGTTATATGTGTAAGGTCGTGGATTTCATCACCCTGGACTGACTAAATATACGTAATAGATTATTATTATTATTATTTTGTTTGTGCTAGCAAAGAGATTATAATATTTTTGGTCACTACAGTAAAATGAATGGTCCAAAATTGAGGAGTCACGTGAGTGAGCGCAAAGAGATAATTATGATTTGTATTGTTACCGTTGCTTGTAACGAGAGCTGTTGCAGAATTTACCACCCAAATAATTACCTTTGATTTTTTGTCCTTGGCTTATCAATCATCATATTAACAAGTTTTGTGTGTTGTGTTGACTTGGCACAAGTAATTGTGGTGCTTTTTTTTTTTTTTTTTTTTTTTGCTTGCTTGTGTTATGATAGCGTCATTCGGTCGTTACGAGTTACGACGTCGTTGCGCTGGCAATGTGTTTATTGTGAAAATTGACTGTAGTTGTTACATAACTTAAATTCAGTTCGCTAAGCTTTCTTAATTCTTATTAAATATATTGTTTGATATTTAGTATTTATCCATCCGTACAGAGTAATTAATCACATTCAAATGTAGAACAATATATTCATATAAAATACATATCCAACGAGGTTTTTTTTTAAATATATATATATATAAACATTCGATCATCATTCGTTAATATTTGTAACTATATTCGTACCTAATTATCACGTACCACCTAATTTCCATTTTTGTTTCTAACATTATGATTCATAATTTGGAAATAAACTATAAAAGAAAAATTACTTGTGAGATTTATGATTTATAAATTCCAAAAAACTTTGGACATTTAAGTCATTTTATTTTTCTTACTATATTCGAATAACTTATTTTAGATAATTTTTTCTTAACCACACAACTTCAAATAGACAAACTCAGAATCGAAGAATGTTACTATCTCCACAGAAGATCCACTACTATAACCTAATTTTACATTTACAACGTCCGATAATTTAATTTCGAACTTAGGTATTGTAACGATTTTACCACCAAAATAAAAATCTCCACCGAAATTAATTATTGTTGGCGATATTTTATTTTCCTTTCAATTACTGAATTATTTATTGGTTCTAAAGTTTTTGGAACACAAATCTATTATGAAAGCAACAAGTCCACCACCAAGAATGATTAGTTTCATAAAGCAAATTTAAGGTGGGTGTGTATGTGTGTGTGTTTGCTACTATTTGTCTAGCTTCAAACTTTACTACTAGGAAGTTAGAAGCATCATCATAAAATGGGTGTTTTTATTGCCATAACTTGAAAAAAAAAAAAAAAAAAAGTACTAATGAGATTGTTGTGATGGGTCAACCCCTTTTAAGTGCAACCCCACAAAAAATTTCTAATAGCCAAAATAAAAAATAAAAAACTATGGGTCCAACTTCCAACCTCTTTACCTACCTCTCTCTCCACCTTTTATCCATTAAAAGAAAATCTAAATGGCATATAAGCTTATTGTTTGTAACATGTAAGCCATGAAAAAAGTGACCCACTTGAGAGGAACTATTCAATTAAGTTGTTAATCAAATAAAAGAGAAACGAAAACACATGAATAAACACTTTGCCAAACCACAAGAGAGATTAGATGGTACTTATTTTGTGGACTCTTTTTGGGACTAAAGAAGTGGTTTGTTTATCTGGGTCATACATGTCGGTTGGCATTGAAACAAAGGTGAAAATGGAACTAATTTGAAAAATAGAAAAAGCTATAAATCAACCACTTATTTATTTGTTTTATTATTTTTTATTTATTTGAGATTGAGAAGAATTGGCAGTTCTAAATCAATCATAATGGGCAGAGAAGCTTCAGAGAGAATCTACCACCAACTAACTTTTATGGTTCATTTAAAATCCCAATCAGTGCCATAATTCACTGCCATGGTTCTAGGTTACCAAGTCGGTTCACATTTACTTTGCCTTGATATAAGATGAGTGAAAAGCAAGAGAATTTGCATTGTAATTTGAGTCACTCTACTCTCTTAAAATATCCTTAAAAGTAAAAGAGCTTCCATTATACTTCTTGGTTTTTTCTTATCAAGAATCTACGTTGGAGTAAGAGTATATACTATAATACTAAACGAATTGAGACTATACAAATTATGTAAGAGTTAGAGTATGTCCTATGATAGAAATGAATTTACACTATATAAATATAAGACGAGGGGGGAAAAAAGAAGAGAATTTTCTTTGTAATGTCTATCACTACACAAATAATAGGTTTCTTTGTGGAAAAATACTCTAAAAATAAAAAGGTGTTTTTCAAACTAACATGTTACGTCTAAATCAAATGGTTACTCCATCATAAAAATAATATTATAGATTTCAAAACAATTTCAAATTTTTTGTAGTAACACATGTGACATTTGATTTATCATATATAATTAAGAGATTTTTGGTGATTTAACCAAATTTTTGACTAATTTTTTAGGATTTAGCCATAGTTGCATAAAATTAAGGATTTAGCCGTAACATACGTGTAACATAATATGTTACACGTAACATTTTATGTTACGCGCTATGGCTAAATCTTTCAAATTTTATTTTTAAAATGATTAATTTCTTAACTGGCTCTATAATTAATAAGTTTATTCATAAAAAATTTATATAACCAATAATAAATTACAAATTACATGTTACATGGGTTGGTACGAAAATTTAAGAATGTTGATAGAACCAAAGAATTGTTCTAGAAAGTCACTATTTGTTCCTTCCATAAAATAGAAATAGAATTAGAAGGCTCCAAATGGGTTTTTTTTTTTTTTTCTCCTCTTTTAAGTGTTAAGCCACCCAAACTATAAGTTGTAATAGCAACTCCAGCATAGACTTTCTTGCAAAAAAAAAACAAAAAACTCCAGCATAGACCTTAGTCATATATATATATGGTATCTTTTTCTTGTCCTCTCTTTCTTTCTTGTCTCTTCAAATATGAACATATTATCTCATGTAAGAATTACTCCAAACTAGTCTTTAACTGCTAATTGACAACTGATCAGTGAACTTCTACTTCTTCTAACTTGCATAATATGTACATTGTTTCCTATTTAATGATGTATGTTGGCAAGTCTCATTTTTTCAACTCTCTACTTAAGGATTCTTGTCCTTGTTTTTGTTTGTATATAGAGCAAATACTTCTCCATGGCCATATTTCTTAATTCCTAAACAAAATCAACTTTCATGCAAAAGAAACATGTTGAAACATCCCCATTAGATATTATGGAATTAAATTGCTTGTGGACATTTTTTTATATCTTAAAAAAAAAAAACTTTCTGTTTATTTATTACCACTAAGGTCCATGTTAGTTGCTTGGTTCATTTCAACTTGGGATAGGCAACTTTGTAATATGGCACCTTAAACAAGGTAAGCCAAGTGTGATTCCACAAGTTCAATGCATTTTGAGTTGCGTAATATTGTTATGCTTGTTACAGAAACAAGTGTTATCTTTTTTGTTTTTTGTTTTTCAAAATAATTTGGTTATTCACATATATATATATATATATAGATATATGTATATGACCAAATGTCATGCCAAGAAAGAACAAATCAAAAATAATAAAGACCCACCAAAAAAGATACAATTTCACATGGTTTGGAAGATAGAGAAATAACTAAGGGCATTTAAAACTAAAATTAAAAAAAAAAAAAAAAAGAAAAAAAAAGAGAGAGATAAAATTTTTTTTTTCATAAATTCACTCTTATCCCAAAAGTCCCTCTCTCCTCATAACTCTTCAAATTTTGGACGCTTGTAAAATCTCAAAAACCCATCATGCCATGTGCAATTTCCCAGCATCTATGAGACACATAACATGAAAGTTGGAAAATAGGAATTTGGTTTAGTCTTTGTGTGCAAATACACAAAAGGAATGGACTATGTGCCAGAGGATAAAGAGTGTATATATATGTGTGTGTATCTATTAATATAGATATCACATTTGCAGAGACATTCTTTGGGTCGGTGCTCATTTGTTTTGTTTCAATAATATTTTAGTCAAGTGAAAAAGACTAAAGTCTCTTGGAAATTATTTTTGTCGTTACAATGTTCATGATAGGACTAAGATCATACGTAAAGTTTGGCTAGATAGAAATTGCAATCTCTATTGAGTGGCTATAGGTTCAAACACTTGTAAAGGGTAAACAATAAATAAATCAAAGTGGAGAGATTTTGTATGTATTAGTGGGAGTTACGAAGGCTTAATATCTTTAGGCTAGGGGAATGGGAATTTCCATCAATTTTACCACAAAAAATTAAAAAAATAAGCTAGAGAATCGTGGATTATTATAAAGTGTTTAAATTACCTTAGAAGTGACTTAAGAGGTTTTAATTGATATATAATATTTTTTTGTCATCTTAGAACACCTTTTTGATTACGACTCTAAAAAGGTTTGTTGCGTTTTCCATAGCTTTCTCATGATTCATTGACATTTAATTATTCTAATTTAAAAAACCTTATAAAATCATTTTAGCTCTCACTTTTCAGCCCATTAGGTGACTTAGAACTAAAGAAATGAAAAAAAAAAAAAAAAACCCCTTCCAATTGTTTGATTAATTTAGAGACTATAAAACCATATGCGGTGGACCCAATTAGGGGTATTATTGTATTTTTACAACTCTCGTGCCATCTTCTACATGATGGTTGGTAGTATAGTCTATGATCAACCTTCATAATTTCACATGCCAGCATTGTTGCCACAAGCTAATCATGTGTTGGTCTTTGGCTTTATCTCTAGAGTAGGAACATTGGTAATGTATTTTATAAGAAACTTTTTTGCTCAATAATTATTGTCATGAAAAAAGGTAAACAAACCTAGTAACCTATGTAACCAAACAAAAGACTTGTGATTTATCCACCTGTTACCTCTCTGTTTATTTCAATTACTTTAAAGTTAGTCATCCTAAGAGGGCTAGAGTAAACCACTTGCAAACTATATCAGGGAACCGTATTTGTTTTTTTGTTTTTAAAGTGAAATGATTTGATTGAACTAAATTGTCGCTCCCTGCTCTGAGTAGAGACAAATATCAATGGCTATATGAACAGGAAAAATAATTTATTTATATAATCATTGGTGATATATCACGACATGTACGTAAACAAAATAAAAACATGTAAATTATTATATTTTATTTTATTTATTGTCATATATGTGATGATATCATTTATAAAATAAAATAGTATTACAATACAACAAATAGTAATTGAAACTCTAATTAGAAACTCTAACATTGTTAATCCAAAATATAGTTCTTTTGTACTGTTTGTTTGTTTGGTTTGTTTTTTTTGGCTTTTCCTTTATTTAGAGATGCATTTTTTTTTTTTTTAGTGGATATTTAAAGATGCTTTTTAGTCTTTGACTCGATTATCTTGAGCTGCCATTTGGGCTCACCAAAATCTACTTGCTGGAGCAGCCCAAGATTCTTTGTACATCAAATGCCATAGTAGCCATAGGGGTCAATATCAGACCAAATTGGGGACTCCAATTCCAAATCAAGTTGTACTTTTTCAATTGCATTAAGTCCAAATCTAAAAAGCCTAACAGATTTATTATTATTATTATTATTCTTAGCATATTTTTGTGTGGCGGACATAAAAGGATCTAAAACCCTATTATTATCCATCATATACATACCTAGTACTGCTCACAATAACATAGTACCTTTTGTCATTGTTTGTTGTGTCTGTAAGGTTTTTTTTAGCATGTTTCTTTTCTTTTCTTTTTTTGAACAAAAAAGGAGAATATCATAAAAATTGAATTAATCCCTTAAATGGTTATTGTCAATTTGCCAAGATCAATAATTTGATGGGAGATTTGACTTGGATAGTGATGGAAAAAGGACTCACAAGAGTAGGATTTAGGACCACAACACAAGCTTGTTATGACATGATCGTTCAACTTCATATTATGCAACTTTTTTAGTCCTTCAACATTAAAAATAAAAAAATAAAAAACAGGGCGAAAGAGACAAGAACTTTCAAAGTGAGAGATAACTTTAATCGGAACTCTAATTAGAGTTTTGGTGTTGGTTATTGCTTTTTTGGGGTATGGAAACTTGTAATTAGGTTTGGAAGTAGAAAGATGAACAGAATGAGATTGAATAACTTGAGGCTCATTTTAGCTTCTCAATTGTAATTAGTGGTGGTTGTTGTTGTTGTTGTTGTTGTTGTACATCAATCATAGTTAGATTATAGTTAACCAACTGCTTTTCATAACCAAATGGTACTTTCTTGCAAGTGTAACTCTAGAATTTATGAGGCTAGAGTAGGGTTTGAGAATTTGACGAGAGGGATTTTACAAGTTTTGG
This sequence comes from Boehmeria nivea var. tenacissima, assembly GCA_018132145.1. NCBI lineage: Eukaryota > Viridiplantae > Streptophyta > Magnoliopsida > Rosales > Urticaceae > Boehmeria > Boehmeria nivea. Next base: position 11,784,244 of record CM030882.1, read on the forward strand.
ATAAGCAAATTGGAGGAAAACGATATTGGACAATCTTTAGTTAGTTCTTAATTTGGAAGTGAAGAGAGACGGAGAGGACGGAAAGGGGACAAAAGCGTCCATCATATTGTTGTTGTATGAATTTTGAGTATTTTTATGTTTCACTCTTATTTAATTTAAGTGGTAAAAAATAAGTATTCGTTGTGATTTCTCTTATTATTAAAAAAAGAATAAAAAATTATATTAATTCTCCTTTCGACAAATGCGGAGTTAGAAGCTATGAGCAGCGAGAGAGCGAAAGTAGACGTTGAAGGCGTGGAGAGCGGCGACAATGGTGATGAAGGCGAGGGCCATGATGATGACACATTGCGGCCTCATCGAGCATTTGGTTTTGTAGTCCTCAACGTAGATCTCATGCCACATTTGACAATTAAGTTTACAATCCACGCTACTCTTTTTATCAACAAATTACTACATTGCACTCATTCTCCCATCTTATTTTCATCATTTGTAAAAATAAAAAAAAATGAAAATTCGTTCAAACTCACAACTAAAAAGTGGTATGGACCATAAATTTTATTTTAAAGTGATATTTTTCAAAATAAATTGTCAAGAGGAATACCCCATTCTTGACACAATGATAATCTATACCCCATGTGTGTTATATTTTTAATTTATACCCTAAAATTTACACTGCAAACATAGAGTGAAAATGAAAGGAGCACACCACATAGGGTATAGATTTTTAAGTGGCATAAAAAATGGCTTTATTTTGAAATTCTCCCTATTTTAAATTTTCCTATAAACTTAGCTTGAAAAGTAGCATTTGGATCACATGGGCGCGTAATTCTTTGTTGGGCTCCTTGGCCTATATTTGTTTGACGGGCTTGATATTTCTTGCCCATGTTGAGCAAAAGATTTGGACTTCAAGAGGTTTTCTTAACATAGTAATCAAAATGAGATGAGCAATAGAGAAAAAGCTCTTATGTGTTGTTACTTGTTAGGCATGGGATTGGAGAGCTTTTTGCGGTTTTGCTTCCAAGCAATAGAAAATAATAAAATAACACAAATGAAAGTTGAGGACTAGAGGTTAGCTAAAATCTGTTGAACCTTATTGTGGCTACACCAATTATAGATATGGCGCAAAAACAACACTACCCTTTTTTTTTTTAATCCAATCGCCAACATTTATAGTTTATACCTTGTTTTTTGTTGCAAGAGCATATGGTATGAACTATGAGGAGAACACACTTAATACAATATAATATTTGATATGTCAAAATTATAATGTTGTATTATATAGAAAACACACTTAATATAATGTAAATTGTAACAAAAAAAATATTATATATATATATATATATTCGTATGAGATTGTATTATTACTCTAATATTTATAACTACTTTTTAATTATTTAAAATAATATATTTAGACAACACAGATTATATTAACTAATACTGTATCATAGTACAAAATAATATAATACGGTACACCAAATGCCCACTAAAGAGATAAAAGAAGAGAAATTTGAAACAACCCAATAACTGTTGTTGATCATCCTCAAATGATATTTAAGCACTTATTTTAGAAGATTATTCACATACATTGCGATAGTCTACAATCGTAGATCGTTAGATCTAATTGTATTTAGTGATGTCATATTTTTAAAAAAGTAAAAATGGTATATAGAATGAAAAAAGCTTGGTTTTAGGGAAATTTTTTAGTGGGTTTTTTTGTGGTAGGAAATAATTTTGAATAATCAGATTCATATTTTTAAGATACGGGACTCACCAAAAAAATGAATCCGACGGTCTAAAATTATTTCTTACCACTAAAAAAACCCATCACAGAAGTAATTTTTTTTAACCTCATATTTTCTTTTTCTTTTTTTCAAACATTTATCATGTTCATATTCATATTTGGCTGCTGTAAGCCAATCTCTAACTTAGCACTTTTGTGGCCATAGGATGTACAATCATGATACGCTCTTTTTACTCTTTTTCTTTTCTTCGTTCTTTTTGGAAACCAGATATGCTTTTCTTTTGATCTTTTGACACTTGTAGCTAGATATTTATTTTTTTTGCTTTAATATTTGCTTTTGACACTTTAGATATTTGTTACTTTCTGTTTGATTTTCCGAAAAGGATTATTCTGTCCTTTAGTCTGCCTGTTGTTACCTTAGCTAATTAATGTGCATAAAACAAACGACTAATATAGTAATATCGCATATATGATAAGTAAATGCTATAAAAAAATATCAAAATTCAACCTTTACCTTTTTCTCTAACTCTGTCCAATTCATTTTTCCTCAACAAAAAAAAAAAAAACTCTGTCCAGTTCACAATTGGACAAAGAATTTCGTTGTTGCACAACTGGCTCTTCCTCTCTCTCTCCCTCTCTCTCTCTCTCTTTTTCATTACATTTTGTTCTCACTTTTTTTTTTTTTTTTGTGAGAATACGAGATTTCAAAGCCAAAAGTGAGCAAATTCTTGAAATTATAAACTATTGCACAACTCCACCTCTGTTGTTGGGACGTTTTGTGTGTGTGAATTTTTTTCTTTTCTTTATATCGCCAATAAACAAGCAAATATTCTTCTTTAGGGTATATTTTGAGGTATGAAAATTTTTGAACCATGTATGTTAGTATTTTTTGGAAAATTTTGAAAAATATCACTTCTGCACATAATTTGTTTGAAAAATGTCACTTTAAATGAGGAAGACGGGAATGAAAAATGGAGCAATATAGTAATTTGATAATAAAAAAAATGATATAACATGTAATAGTTACATAAATTGCAAACTTGATAAATGTGAAATGTGACTTGAGATTAATTTTCTCAAATATTTTTTCAAGTTGGACCCATTAAAAGGTTTAATATGATGATGTAGAATCGATGTCCACTGCATATCCTACCAATTTTTCAAAAAATAAGGTGCACGTTTTTTTTTTCTTTTATTATTGTTGTACTAGTAGATTTTTCCTTCTAAAATTTTTGCCACAAAAAGTTTGGAACAAATTCTTTCATAACTAAGAATGAGAACACACTATTATTTTACGTCTAATTCTTCTAAAATGTATTGAGTTTCAATTTCACCCTCTAATTATTATAAACAGTGCTAAACATCAATGCCCTAACATTAATTTTAACTATAAGATAGGTTACGATCATAGTTCATACCTTATAACAACGATCAAGTTTAGGATTATATGGAAACCAGTGATTTCTTTACAGAAAACACAATATGTATTTTTTTCCAAAATTGTAAGAGTTTTCAATTGTACACTTTTCAAATGTGTACATTAATGATTTCACTTTATAATCAATGAATGTATGTAAAAAACCCTTTTCTTTAGTAACAGTCCATGTGGCGACAGCACAAATTTTTAAATATTTTTTAAAGATAAGATATTTACAAAAGGAGGAGGAAAAAAAATATGCCAAAAACCAAAATTGTGGTTGAAAAGAAAAATGGAGTAAGGACTTGGCTAATCTAATAGGACTTTTCCAATTAACTAATATATATATATGCTTGTGGTTGTGGGGCTAGCAATAGATCATCACCAACTATGTCCCACACGTAAAGGCAATCGAGTAGTGAGGCCAAACTCATCTTTCATCCTGACCCTACACGTGGCCCTCTTATGATTTCATCCTCATGGTGGAATCTTATGGTAATGAGGGCACTATTCCGTACTCAATTTCACACATCTATTAGACTATTACTAGGTTCCTCTTGTAGGAAGATTCTGCTATGGTGTATAATTTTGTGTCATATAATAGAAGTATACTAATTTAAAATTTTAAAAATTGTTTAATGTTGTAGACATTATAGTAGTGTATGATGCTAGATTTATATTTAGAGATTACCAAATAAATGATCATTTTTTAAGAGATTATTAAGTAAATGACCTGTTTTTAACTTTAGTTTTAAAGAATAGACCTGAGTTTGTTATAATTAAGTTATTAGCCTTTAGACAGTATGTATTGAATTTTTTGTCCTTTGATACATGAAGTTGGAAAAAGAGTGATGAGGGGTAAAAATGAGATTTCATATAGATTTGAGGCTAATAACTTAATATTTGAATTCTTAGGTCATTTTCTTAAAACATAGACTTTCAAGTGGCTATTTAACAAATGAGCCCTTTTTTTAATGATGTTTTAAAAAAAATATTTAACGCATTTAACGTTTTCATTTATTAAGAAGTGATTTTTTTTTATTTTACTTTTATACGCTCCTAATTCTTAATTCTTAATGACTAATTTCTTAATTTTTGAAAATATTTATCATTTCTTAGAAATATGAACTAAAAAATGGCTTTATATTTTAATGATGTAATTTTAAAATAAATGACAAAATTTGATGATCCATAGTCGTACACTACTATAGTGTATATATCATATGAATCTTCTTAAAAATTTGCTTTATTGATGTCTTTGATAAGATAACATTTATTCAAATTCAACGTATAATTCCGTAGATTTATAAGATAATAAACTGTGAAAAGAAATATTAGGATTCATTTGATACAAAAATTAATAATTTCTTAATATAAAAATATTCATATTATTATTAAGAAGAATTCCCAAAAAATGTATCCAGTACTGCTAAATGTTTTTTTCCCTGAAAATTGATGTTCACAATTCACATGTATTTTTCTTAGAATCGTTTAGTGCATTGAACATGAGTGAGTTATACTGCAGTCTACAGAAATGCATTTCTTTACCCAAAAAAAAAAAGTACTAGATTCATGAATTTAAGTTGGTTAAAAGATTGGTACTTATAATGTAATTATAGTTTGAACAACAAAAGTATGTATATTAATAAAATTAAATACATTCGTAAATTTATCCGGATAAAGAAATTTTTGCATAATTCTTAAATAATTCGGAAAACGACATTAGATACAATGTATATTAATATTTGGACAAATAAAAATACCTTGATAATAGATATTTTACTAGACTAATATGTTTTCTTTGGTCTCAATAGTATTAATTTATGGAAGTTTTATTGTGATAGACGTGCATGCATATACATAGTCTGTTTCAATTGACAAAATCTTATTTTAACAGGAAAATTATTTGATGTTCCAAGTTACAAAATATCTCTTGTTTCACACATGGATAATGAGTCAATTAATAGAACTATGCATGTTTTCTATTCAAATTTAATGTGTTTTCTCAAATTATTAAAACACCTTGGCCCAAAAAGACGAAAATAAAAGAGAAGCATTATAGCAATGTGAACAATACTCTTGTCTATGTCAAACTCATTGGAGGATTTTTATGATCACAAACCTTGTTTTTATAAAAACATTATGTAATTAAATACATTCCTAATGTTTATTACTTGTCAATGCCTTGCCTTTAATGGTTCGTGGAATCATGTTTAGTTCATTATTCATGTACAGTTAATTATTTTAGTGTCTAAACAACATGAAGACGATGATAGTGCTCTTTGCACTAATACTACATTTTTAAAAAATAAATTCTCTAACTAAATTGGTTCTCATTATGCAAGTAGATTCTACTAAACATGCTGATGAAAAAAAGAAAAAGAAAAAAGGTTAAATCTCCAAATTTCTTTGTCAAGGAGCAAAATTTCCCATTAATAGAGAGATGAAATTGTCTACACGACAAGTATACGTGTGCCTTGTTTTGTCCACAAATCCTAATAGGGTACTATTAGGCTGGGCTTGCATGAAATTGGACCTATTTAAACTTTCAAGCTTTTAAGTATCTATGCTTTGTTTGTTTTTTTGTTTTTCATATTATTTAAGGGATAATTTATTAAGTGGTGATTAATTTCTTTTCCTTTTGCAATTTGATTTTGATGAATGCTTTTTTTTGACACACGATAAAATATCTTTAAGTATCTATATTTTTTTTGTGTTGTATTCATAATTTTTACATCTATTTTTATACTATAAATATAGAATATAAATCAAATGAAACGAGTACCCTTTAGGGCATATTTTTTGAAGTGGCAGTCAAAATATCTTTTTTTTTTTTTTTCAATTTTTCTTTAAAGGAAGTATTAATTCTATTATAATAATGATGATAATAACAGTAATAATTTGGTGCGCCAGTTTATTAGTATAGGAATGTAACAATCTAAGGTGAAGTATAACAAAGAAATATATTGTTGTAATGATTCCATTATAACTAAACATTTTTCGTTATTTTTCTCTTTTAACTTATTGCGCTTATTTAGTGATGTGTTATCACAAGGCATGTAACAACCAAACCTTAATAATTAAGTACTATTATCATTAACAATGTTGTTGGTAATGGGTATATGCTAATTGTTATTACTCAACATTACTTGGTAAAAATGTAATTGGAGGAGTGGTGATAAGATTGTCGTGGAGGATGCTAGCAAATTTCATCCAAAAGGCAAAACAAATATTACAGGAGAGGATGGCTTCTCTAAAAAGTAAAAAGTGACTCTTTTGGTAGAAATGGGATTAAAGGAAAAAAGGAACGACAAAAAAAGAAATTGATAACATTTTTTTTATTTGGAGATCATGAATTAATCATCAAAGGGGTCACAAATTTGTAAAGTAGATATATATAATTACATATTAAATCACATAATAGAATTTAATTTTAATTTAGAGTCACTTGTGAGTAACTTAAAAAGTGGCATATATCAACAAAACTCAATCATATTATATTTATACAACACGTATTCTGGACTCAATCACATTGTAAAATAAGTTGTATTAGAGATTCTTTTGTTACTATAGTTAATAGCCTGAAAATTAATGCCTATACCTCAAGTTATCCAAGTCAAAAATCTAGGTAATTAATTGTAGGCCAGTAATTATTATTATTATTTTTTTTTGGGAAAAGAATAAAATCATATTATCCTTTAAAAGCTTCAATAAGTTTTTATTGAGAGTTTCGGCTGTCTTTTTAAAGCAGTTTCTAGGCTTTTTTAAAATATATATATATATATATATTATTTTGAGGAACTGAACAAAAAATATACCGGGATTAAAATGCAAATAAAAAAGAGCTTCACACGGTAGGGCTCACGCGCCTGGCCCCCTTGAAACATGTGGGAGGGGGCGAGTGCAGTGCAACGCCACGCATCAGAGGGCGAATGGTCAGCACGCCCCTGTTTAATTTTTTTTACATTTTAACGCGCTCGTCCCCTCCCTTTTTTTTTTTCTTTTCCTTTTCCTTACTTTTCTTGTTTTTAATTTTATTCTACTTTATTTTTTAAATCTTTGTTTCTTCTTTTTTTTTAAGAATTATTTTCGTTCCGTGTTGGGATCGAAAAATTATTATTATTATAGTTAGATATAATTTTTTTTTATTTTGACTGTTATATTATTTTCAACTAAAAAAAATTAATTTCTTTGGCTTCGTGTTTTGATTTTTTTTTTCTCATTTAAATTTACGTGATTGTAATAAATTTACAACGTTTTTGCGCCTGTGCGGATCTAGGATACACAATACTAGTAGATATTTATAAAGGAAAATACAGATGGTACTCTAGTTCTCAATCCAAAACCTAAACGACGCCGTTTGACATAAACACAAACGTCGTCGTATCATCTTCACTTGAGCCTCATTGTGACTTTACAAAGATAGCCCTACCACGTAACAAACCTCCCCTCAGCCTTGGCCAGAAAATCATTTCACACCGCCTTGGTTCATCCCGCAAATTAAAGCAAAGCCAGGGGTATTTTCGTAACCCCTCCGCTATATATATCTAATACAGTCTTTAGCGATTCAGGGTCTGAAAAAAAAAGGGGCAAGAGCGGAGCAGAGTTTTTCCCGTTATCCATTCATTTTCTCTCTCTAGAAATCTCTCTCTCATCTCTGATTTTCGCAAGGGTTTTTGTGGCCATAACTACAGATTTTCGCCGAAGAAAAGCTTCGATTGTTTGAGTAATTGAACAGCCATGGTTTCCGATTCGGTCGCGAACGCTTCAATTCCCTCGGCCGCGTTCAACGCGAAGGATTTGGGGAAGAAGAAGAGGGTGAGATTTCCAGTTTCCTTTTGTTTTTCAATTTTTTTGGCTTGAAGATTATTTTCTTTGATAATTTTAGGCTTGATTTTGCTGTTGTTGTGGTTGAATCTTCCTAATTTTGTTTGGTTCGATTTTCGTTCGTTTATTTTTAGGCGAGGACAGCGAAATTGAAGCAGTGCAAGCTTGATGTCCGTCGCGAGCAATGGCTTTCTCAAGGTACGACCTTGATCTCTGCGCCGATATTTGATTTAATTTATCTTTTATCCTGATTTGTGTGTGAAAGTTTTGCTCTTGAATTGGTTACATTGTTTGCATGATTTATCTGCGGGATTTGGGGTTTCTCGTTTTGGATTCTTATTGTATTCGTTTGGGATTTGATTTTAATTAGGCACTGCTAAGGGCAAGTGTTGCAAGGAGGAACCCAACGGCGTTCGGATGGGGGGCAAGGAAAATAGCCGCCCGTTGGGGAATTTGGAGACAAGGCCGAGAGGGGAAGAGAGCGGTGTTGGCGGCGGCGGATCGATGATCCACCACCACGACAGCGATTCGGAGTCGCTGTCGAACAGTCCGACTAGCCTGGCGAGTAGCGTGTTGGGTGGCAATGATTCAGGGACGAATTTCACCGGCTCTAGTAGCAGCAGCAGCAGCAGCAGTAGTGGTGGTTGTTGCTCTGGGAGCATTACGGAGGAGGAAGTTGAAGAGGATGATGGCTGCTTGGATGACTGGGAGGCTGTGGCTGACGCCTTGGCCGCCAAGGACAAGCAGGAAAGTCAGTTCTCTGAATCACCACCAGAGCACGAGCCGATTCCGCAAATGGCATCCTCTTGTCAAGCTCTTAATGGGGAATCGGGCTCAGGTGTTGGAAATTCGAAACCGGAGATTATGAGTTCGGTGCCACGAAGCTCGGGGAGTAACGGCAAGGCGTGGAGGCCAGATGATGCTTTTCGTCCTCAGAGTTTGCCCAATTTGTCTAAGCAGCTCAGTTTGCCTAGCTCGGATCGGCAACACTATGGGTGCGGAGGCGTCCCATGGGCCTGCAACAACATGATGCCGCCACCATCTTCCTGTCCAATATGCACAGAAGATTTGGACCTGACAGACTCGAGCTTTCTGCCATGTATGTGTGGTTTTCGGCTTTGCCTCTTCTGCTACAAGAGAATCATCGATGATGACGGTCGCTGCCCTGGCTGCCGGAAGCCATATGAGCGTAATCCTGTTGAAGCAGAGGCTGGCGCTTGTGGAGGTAGCCTTACATTCCGGTTGGCTCGTTCTTGTAGCATGATTACAAGGTCTTAGGGTCGGTTTCCATCAGTAATGTTCATTGGATTTTGCTTCCATTGTCTGTTGTCTATTTCATTTTTGTGTGTCTGTGTTGCGCGTTGCTATAATCTTAGACTTCGATTTCGTTTAGTTAGATGTGGGCATAGGGTTTTGGGCACCCAGGAATTAAGCTGTTTCTCTCATGAGTTTGGTTCTTGTCTGTATGGTGCATTTGCTAATGTAGAAGACTCAATGTTCGTATGTGAATAGATATGGTGGTATAGAAATTCAATACATGAAATAATAATACACTTTATGGTATTTTTCGATTAAGCTCATAGTTACCAAGTGTTATGGACTTATTAAATATCAGTTATACATGATGGCTTGTGCTTTTGTTGTCTATTTCTGCCTATCGCTTTTATCTTGCATTTTTATGCAGAAACCATGTCTTTTTTTAGTCATATCAACTTCATTTGTTCTACTTTGATCGGCTTGGCTAATTTATTTTGTGGGAATTGTTATAAGAATACATTTTCATTTAGGTGTGTATCTTTAAGACATTATATCTGCTTACTATTGTTTCATATGTAGATTCAGAGAAAGCAGGAGTTGAAAGGACTCTGTTGAGTCTGTAGGCTTCTAAGATCGAATTGGATTATTTTAGAACACGCAGAGGTTAGATGAAATTTTCGTTTATGTTCAGTTTGCAGGATAGTTCTTTGCAACATCCGCTTTCTTCTTCATAACCTTTTTCCCATATAGTATTTGCTTGCTTAGAATCATTTGTTTTTGGCACTTTAACATTTAAGTTCATCTTTGCAAGACTTGGATAACCGTATTTAGTCCTATTCAGGTTAAGACTTTAGTTTTTTGAGACAAGGACAAGACTTGCGAATGCCATACCTACTTTATGGCTTTCAGTTTGTCATAGCTAGTATGGATTTGAGCGAGTGCAGGTTGAGGTAGAACTTTAAAGCAGTTGTTAATTTTATGCCTTGGGATATAAGTGTCAACGTCAATCCAGATGTTGGTGGTGAGATATTTTGTCGGTTATTACGTTAGCCCATAAACACTAGAATACGGATAGAGCATAGAGTGATAGTAGGTATCAGCACTGAACTTTGGCTTTGGGAAGAATATCATATTTGGGGATAACAAATATTGGCAGATTCCATTGCATATCTTCTCTTGGCGGTCATTCAAGTTGTAGCCTCAGGAAACTTGAAGAATTTTCAAGGAGAAACCTTAATTAAGAAATTTGAGGCTAGAGCGTCACTGTAAAAACGGATAACTTGAACCTTTTCATAGTATGAAGAAGAGGTTGACAATGAAGGTTGGTTCTTATGAAAACATTGTTTCTTGAATCGCGACGGTAAGCAATGTGCTTGTGTTGGCTGATAATGTCTTTGTTCTTCCTAACAACCCTTTGTCTGATCTCTCTTTTTTTAAAGCAAAGCATAGAAGGAACAGGAAAACTAAGAACCTGTTTTTGTCTGAATATATATTGCTGTCGTTTAAGGAGGGGGCTGTCCAGGAGTTCAAGCTTAATGAGGTCTCTACTTGTGTCGTCTGAAACTTCCCTACTTTGTTGTTTGGAGAAAAAAAAAAAGAAAAAAAAGGGAAATATAATAGAAGTTTTGAAATATGGTAGCTGGGTCTTTGCTTGTACGTTAGTAGAGAAGATGTGTAAAGGAGTTGGTTTATATCATTATGTATACAACAATCTACTAAGTGTAAGTTATATATGTAACCAAATTGATTAGTTAATAGTGACCTGTGACAATCTCAGTTGTTTGGTATTCCTGTTATTTAGAACGCTTGAGTTTGATGTTGGAGATTTATCCCACGTCGATATATATCTCCATTTGGAAGCTAATTCTATCATTTGACGGAATTTCTTTGATATTCATCATGTTTAGTCTCTATATATATACCTTCCAAGTGCAAAACAAATCTAAAGCCGAAAAAACACTGTAATATACTGCCACAGAAGGTTATATTTGCAACACTTAGACGTGCCAATCTGCAAAAACCCTATTTATTTTTGTTGTTATTATACATCCGAAAGACTTGGCATTACGAAAAAACCAGCTTGCAACACACACACACATCACATACATATATATATATATATACATATATAAGTATTTATATATATATATATGTTTATATATAACAAAATGGATTGAACTCTCAATCTCTTGTTGGTGATGCCACGTTTCTGCTTTCTACCCACAAACGAGCGCTTGAATTTCTCCCATTTTGTCTGAGGATTGGAGTGATTTCCACCATGTGACAAAGGTGGAATTGCTCAAGAATACATCGGCTTCTATCACCCCTTCTTTCCACCATTTCAACAGGTTTGTCTGTACTTTCGACGCCCTTTCCTTGAAATCGTCCTTGTCCTTGCCACTCTCGTAGCGAAGCTCCTCAATCTCTGCCCAGAACAAGGACTCTCCGCACGTGTTTTCCTCCACTTTGTTCTCGTGCTCGAGCCATCTCTGTGGGTACCTGTATCGTTTTGGCCTGGGTCTTTTCATGTAAGGCCCGGTGTCTTCGTTCTTCAAATGCCTGTAGTAGTTGGCTATGTCTAGAGGCTCCACTTCGCGGCGGAACCTGGTCCCGATCTTAATCCAATCCTTTTGACCCTCAAATCCATCCGGGAGCCTGTATGATTTGAGCATCTCTATGATCTCGTCCCAAAGGCCCGCGAGCTCAAGCCTCTTCACATTGGCTTTGAAGTCTTCGGGGCTGTTCTGGAGCTTGAAGGAATCGAAGTACCCCACTCCGTGAAGCTCACATGTTTTCCTGTAGTTCTCTACAGCGTTTAAAGCCTTTTCTATTTCTACCTTCTTTAACTCAACTTTCATTTGGTTCCTTATCTTTTGCTCCTCTTCCTCTTTCGCTGCAAGAAGGCACAATCTTCCTCTTGGACTCTGCAATCAATAAGCGTTTCAAAAATTGGTTAAAAATCAGCTTCTCACATTCAAACCTCGGTCTTTACAAGCGCATTGAAACCACAAAACTTGACTGGAAAACTTCATATGACGCTGAGCCATAGGAATAGAACTTACAAGTTCAAACTCGTCCGCGGCTTTGTTAAAGATGTCTTCTGGATCATTAGAGGTGATATTGCAGTTGAAGATTGTTTCCAGATTTCTTTTGTAAGCCAAATGATCTTCCAAGCTCCTTTTGGCGATTATCGAGGTTTCTTCATCGTTGCTTGGCTGGCAAGAGTAGAACAGGAGCTGCAAAACTGCTTCTGAGTTGTCCAAGGCAACGAGCTTCACACTCCCCTCACTCTCGTCGTAGAAGACGTAATTCCCAAAAGGCCGGTAAGTGCTCAGCTCAAGAAAGCTTGTCACCGTCTCCAACAACAGATTTCCACTCTCCATCAGCTTACAAGCAACATGGCTTGTGAGGGTCAATGCGTTGCTAATCACCTCCAAGAAGAATTGGGAAGCAACGACGTCGTTGGCTCCCTTGCGGGAACTGCGCTTCGACTGCGGCCTGAAATAATCCAAGACTTCCTGGAACTGCTGCTCGATGGATGAAAGAGGAGCGAGGAAAACTCGAGGGACGATGTCATATCGCCCGACATAGTGGAAGAAGTAGCCAGACCACTTCTCTCGCCGGAGAGCATGAGAAAAGATGTGGTTGCCCACTAGGGGAGATCCGAAGGTTAAGCAGAGAGGCGGCGACGGGACTTGAATCTTATGCTTCACGCAGTATTCCAAGAACCAGATTGTGGCAAGCGCTGCGATCGGGCCGCCAGAAGAGTGCCCTGTGAATACTATTTTCTTTCCACTTCTCACGGCGTTTTGCACCTAATGATCAGAACTCAAGTCAATGATGGCAATTCTATTTATTCAAGGGCTCTTCATTCATTACAATCAGTGCACTGATACGCCGTGTAGGAAAAGTAATAAAATCAAAAGTGATTGTTTCATATACCTAGTTACAACGATTTACTTCTTTGTAACTTTTTATTTTCAATTCATTACTTTCTGTACAAATACAAATGATGTACTTATAAAAAATTAATAAAAAAGGCTTTATTCAATTGGGATAGTGTGGCAAAAATTTGTGATGAATCATGAAAGTCTTTTGAAGCAAAGAAGAGCATGGTTTGTTTCATCACATACCTTCCTTTCAAGCTCTGGTTGGATTGCCTGAAATCTCTGCTGGAAGGCCTCGTTGACCTCGGCTTTTTCGTCGTTGCCGATGCTCCGTAGTGAAGGGAACAACACACGGTCGATCATTGCTGTTCCAAAAGGTCCTTTGCTGTACCAATCTTTGACATACCAAGTCCCTGGGAAGCTGAAAATAACTTCTGATTTGGATTCAGAAGAGTTGAACGGTTTGGTTGGAGAGCCATGAGCGTCCATGGCCTCAGAGCAAGCCCTGATTAGCCTCTCATTGTCCTTCATCTTTTCAATGCCTTCGATTGCCATTTTTCCTTGTCGATGGAAATCTTGGTTTTGGGTCGGTTTTGTTTCTTAGGCCTTTGATGAAATTTGCAGTGATATAAGATGATAAGTTATTGAAGAAAATACCCTTTTTGTTTATAATGGATTCAGTGGAGTCTTTGTATGTGTTTCATGGCGTAATATTGGATCTATGTGATGACCATTTTTGTCATTGGATGTCCAATGACTTCAAGTACTTGTAGTTGACACGACTTGTCACTTTTTTTTTTTTTTTTTTTAAGTTGACTTAAAGTTTGCAAGTCGGAAATTTATTGTAAAGCTGTTAGTAGATTTTTTTTTTTTTTGGTACTAAAGTTTTGCCAATTGGAATCTGCCGACTAGTGTTGTGGTATTTTCTTGGTATTTTCTTAGAAGATGAGAGTTCCGTAACTCTGCGGAGCTTGGAACTTGGAAGCAGAAGAGAAATTAGAAGACAAATTTGTTTGCTTTGTTTTTAACGTCGTTTTGCCCATTTTAGCGTCGTTTTCTATTTTCCCCTTTTGATGTCGTTTCCGTTTGACCGTCATTTATATTCTGTCGTTCATTTAAATTAACAATCAACATGATTGGGATGGTCCAAGAAAAAAAACTTATTTATTTTAAGTTTTAGACTTTTACGTTTATGCTTCTGAATATCTTTAAAAGTGAGCACACACTGTGTTGATACTTGATAGTATATTTCAGTGGTTTTTTTTTTTTTTTAAAGTTAATTTTCACGTGATGGACTTTGTCAAAAATAGCATTATCTCATTATGTATAGCCAAAGAAAAAAAAAAAGGGATGATAGTTTGATGTAGTAGATTCTATGTCACAAATCTGTCACTCACTGCTTAAAAAACATTTGATTAATTGTGGTGAACAGAAAATAACAAACAAAGTAAAATGTGAACAGAACTCCATTGCATAAAGAAATAGAGTTGTTTTATGGATAAAAGTGAGATGTTTAATAATATGACTTTGTAAATTAAGTCTTGGTTTTATTCTTTTTTTATTGAAGTTGCTTTGCATTCTGTCTAAAAGCAATTCTATCAGTAGCTCCTTTTTTGGGACTAGGAGAGTTTTATTTTGCAGGGCAACTTCTTTGTGCCCTTCACGAAATTGAGTGAAAGAATAAACTACTTATTTTTATTATTAATAAACAGTTAATATTTTAGAATAATTTTAAGAATGGTCGTAACACTAACTATCATAGCAAAATTCTAATATTCTATAGTAATACATTTGACTATCAAGTCAATAATTCAATTATTGTCTATTAATTTAAGGGTGAAGTAGGCAAATACCCAGAATTTATATAACAATAAAAATAAATACCCAAACTTTTGAAGTAATTGAGTTTCTAGTCAATTTGTGAATCACTTGCACATGCTTTTGGTAACTAAGTGAATTACCATCACTTATTACTGTGTAAGTAATTGAATCATTTGGGTAGTTGGTTACATTTTTCAAAAGATTAGATAATAACTTACATTAAGTTTTAAAAATTGGGTATTCACTATAATTTCTCTTAATTTTAAATTGACTGCGATATTAATCACTACAATTTTTCAATAATAAGTAGACTATTTTAAGCACTTAAAACTAACTATTAATATTAAAACTAGTATTAAGATTCACTATATGAGTATTAATTTTAATATTTATAGATAGTAAGTAAAATATTCATGCAACTTATACCCTTTGTATGGTTCACTCTACAATTTCTGAAAATTTTATAAAAATACTTGTTTCAACACATCTTTCAACTTTTCCATACAGTCAAAACGACATGAGCTCCATATAAAGGATATTTTTGCAAATATCACGTTTAAAAAAGATAAATCTAACACATAGTGCCTTCATTTTATAAATAATAAAGCAAAATTAAATGCTAATTAACTTATATATAATATTTTATTTATTTAATAAACTTCACATAATTCCTTACTAATATACTACAACACTTTCCAAAAAAAAAAAAAAAAAAAACTACACAAACTCTTTCTCAAAACCCATCCTCCGACTCGCTCTCCGTCGACGACAGCGACGCGTCCGACATGAAATGCGACCGGAAGCTCGCGGGGAACCGCCTCGGCGTCACCGTTGACGGCGAGAGCGGCGGCGACGCCGAGCCCCTCGCCGCGTCCTTCTTCTGCTGCTGCACGTACTTCCTGCCGATCTCCGCGCACACCTGATCCACCACGTCCAGGAAGTCCTTCACCACCACGAATATCCGAAACGGGCTCGACCTCGAGCTCTCCGCCTGGTAATACTCCGTCGTCCTCTTCACCACCTCAACCACCCTCCTCTCCTCCTCTCTCGCCACCTCTATCTCCTCCTCGCACTCCTCCACGAACCCTTCCATTTCCCTCGCGAACCACTCCCTGTCCCCGTCCCCGTCCCCGGCCTCCCGGCTCAGCCGCCGGACCTCCGCCGCCTTCGCGCCGAGGCCCGCGCAGAGGGCGGCGAGGCTCTGGTGCTCCACTGTGGCGGCTCGTTTCACGTTGGAGAGCTCTTTGGTGCTGAGTCCTTCCAGCAGCGAGAGCCCCGAGAGGAGGCTCTCGTTGCGGCTGCGGTCGTCGTCGTCGTCTTGTTGTTGTTGTTGGCTCTTCCCTTCCGATCGGGCGACTTGCTCCACCACGAAGTGGAGCAACGTCGTCTTGCCTGAAGAGTTTTTTGAATTATGAGGTGGTTTTACAATATTATTGATTTGCTTATTATATTAATAGCAGCTCAAAGAATGTTATATATGCTGCTTCATGTAATATTATATAAGAGAAATGTAACGTTAAGTAGTAATAATAATAATAATAAACAAAAAAAAAAAATATATATATATATATATATAATAGTACATTGAAAGCAAACTAGATCTTCTTGGTTCTTCGTTGATCCTACCGAGCGACTTGCTCCACGAATAGTGAAGCAACGTTGTCTTGCTTGAAGAATGTTGATACAAATTATTTTTACTAAATTATAAATGTTAGTCGAATAGTCGTAAATGTGACCAAGTAGCACGTGTTAAATTAGTAGTTCGATACATTTATAAAATAACACATTACAAGCAAAATCTTTAGTACTAATTGTTTTTCTCAATTTGATGTCAGAGATAAATGTTACGAGTATAATTAGTTAAACAAATACATGAAACTATGATCATGATGCATTTGTGTAACGATGTTAGATACGATGATAAAACTCGTAGTATTATATATTATATGTTATTTTAAGTGGTTGATTTATGGACAAAAGTCTTCTAGTTACCGTCATTGCTTCTGATGTCGGAGAGTTTCTTGAGTGCATTGAGGTTGAAGCCTTGCGCATTGCCTCTGGAAGTTCCTTCGTTCATCTTGTTCCCGGCTTTGAGGATCGCTTCCAGGAGTTTGAGGAAAAGCCCGCGGGACCGGAGCTCTCGGCAGGCCGCTTCAAGGGTCTGGAGGGACTCCTTGAAGTGGAGGATCTCGCCGTCGTAGTTTGCGCGAAAGAGCATCGCGTCGAGGCGGTCGAAGGCCGACGGGACGGCCTTGAGGATGTGGAAGAGGAACGACTCGGCGTCCGCGAGCTTGCTCGGGTTGCCGTCGAATTGGAGGATCTTGGAGGCTTCCTCCTTGGTTGGGGCGATCTTGGTGAGCTTCTCGAGTGTCTCCGTGCTTAGCTCTTGCCCCTCCGTGAGGGCGTCGAGGATTTCCCGACGAGAGATGGCCAGAGACCTCAGGACTATTGCCGTGTTCTGAGACTTTCTGGGGTCTAATAGGAAGATTTGAGTCGGAGGGCTTGAGGATGTTTTGGCGAAGGCCGAGAAAATATTTGTCCTTTCGGAGGATTGGCGGTTTGTTGTTGAGTAGCCGAATAGATTTTCCATGAGCTCGTCGTCAAATCTGGACCGCGAATCGCAAAGATCTTAGGCTCATTACCTTACCATGCTCTGTTGTTTGTGTTTCTTGGGGGACAAGAAACAACACAAGAGCCAGACAAAAGGACTAAAAAAGTTTAATTCTGTGAATTTTACTGAAAATAAGGCATATGGTTACCTGAGTGATCCGTCGTTGATTTCATCCCAGACGGTCGAGTGATCAACATCGGCTGTGACCTTGTCCCAATGCAGAGGCTTCAGCTTCATTTGGTTGATGGCATTGTTCCCATTTGAGCTCTCTTCTCTCAAACTCTCTGCTGCTTTGTTGCTCTTTTCCGCTTCTCTCCCTCGAGGAGCAATCGGGGTTCTTCGCGACGAAATCCAGCCACTTGCTTTGGGCATCGGAGGTGGCAGAGAAGACCTTGCTCTCGCTGCCATAGGAAGTGGCCGCAGCGGTGGTGGCGGAGGAGGAGGAGGAGGAGGATTTTGCGGTGGTGGCGGCGGTGAAGGTGAAGGTGGAGTCAAAGTACTACTAGTTTGAAGAGGTTTTGGAGGAACATGTGATGCTAAATTTGGTGCCTTTTTTGGCACTATTGGTGTTGTTAGTGCAAAAGAGGCTCTTGGGGTTTGTGGCGGTAAAGAAGGCTTTTGTTGTATTTGCAAAGCTTGATTTGGTTTTGGAGGCGTTGGGTTATGCAAAACAGGCTTATAATCACTCACTTCATGGAGCAAAGAAGCTTCCTGAGGCCTAAACTTTTCGCGCTTGGTCTCTCCCTCGGCGTCCAACACTCTCTTCTCTTCCGCCTTATCCTCCTCCTCGTCCTTGTCGTCTTTGTAACTCGGGTTGAACACAAACTTGGGGAAATTATTGCCCTTGAGTTGACCCCCTTCCAGCTTCCTCGCGCTAAAACCATCGACCTCGTGCCCGCAACAAGCGTTCGCTTCCTTCGTATTCTTGCAAGGCTTCTTCATCCCCTCGCGCGACATCATGACATCTCCTCGGCGGAAGCTTCCTTTCATGTTGTTATTGGCTCGGCGGCGGCGAGAGACATAACACTTGTGGTACAAGAAGAACAAGGTGGCAGTGAAGAGTAGAGTTATTGCAGCTGTGGCTGCAATAGTCCTAACCATTGTCATGTTATGTGAAGCCATTCGCTTGAAAATCTTACATTAGCGAAAGCCTAAAGAAGAGTTCCTTTTTTTTTTTCAGAGCAAAAAAAAAAAAGTGCCTTGTGACAAGGCAATCAAAAGGGAAAACTTGTTAGGAAGTGAGGGTTTAAGACTTCGTCTAGTGTCCTCTGCATTTCAAGGTAATGAGTGTGAGTTTTGAGCCTTTCACTTTTCTTTTTTTTGGATCTTTTTTGGTTGTTGAAAATTTTGAATGAAGGTTGTTGTGTTCTTAGTTGGAATTGGTTGAAGTTTTTACAAACATGCTTCTTGTCTAGTAAAATTGCAGCTATGCCCTTGTACTTTTTGTCAATATCATAGACAAGGTATTTTCATTTTTGTATACAATAGTAAATACATAAGATTGGTGGGTGGGTGTGGTAGTTTATTGATTATTTGCCGTCCTTACTCTATAGTAATAAACGGCGAGGGCAGAGAAATTGGATTATCATATTGTATATTCAATTTTCTAACTATCTTAGTTGAGTCCTAATAATATTATATGACATTGTTTTTTGGTATAAGAATATTACAACAGCTGTTTGAGCTAGAGTTTGTTGGAGTCATCAATGTGGGCAATGTATAAGCAATAAGCAATTTTACCAAAGAAACTGACCATCTTCAATGAGAAGGATATAAATAATAGTACTATAGTAGTAAGGTTATATATCTATGTATTTACAATGTCATTGTCTGGTTCTAATTGTATTTTAATAATAGCTAGGCTTTATGACAACTTTTCTCCAAAATATATATAATCATTAAAAAAGAAGATTTTCAAGGTCCCCCATAGATGGGCTCAACAACAAGATTCCAAATGGCCATCAATGAATCACAAGAAACCAAAAGAAGTGGCAAAGAAGAAGCAGTGCCTGCAAAAACTAGGACTAATGCAAAATAGCTACTAAAGCAAATTTACTCTTTTAGTGCATAGAGACCAAAAGGCTATCTTTAGGACATTATTTTGAGCTTTTAAAATTAGCTAATTCTGATAAAATTTTAGATTTTTGGGGCATATTTGTTTGAAATGAGATCCACATTTATCTATGTTCTCTAGATGTGAGAGTAGCTACAATGTTGGTACTACGTACTAGTAAATTAAAGTATTAAACAAAGGATGGATGAATAAACAAATAAATACATATTAAGTCACCAAATATCAGCACAATCTCTAACTAATGACAGATATTTTTGTTCCTAAATCAGAGAATTATATAAATCAATAATAGATGGCAAATCTTTTCATAGTTAAAACAGAAAACTCACATGTAGTAGGCAGTTATCCTTCACAAAAGGCCAATATTTCACTCCATGTATTCGTATTTTATCCATGTTATTATTATTATTATTATTTCCAAAAATATAGGTAATCATTCTAGGTAGCGAGTACTAATACTGCTGGAGTCTCCACTTAAAGCACGTATCCATAAATATACTTCGAGCCAATATAAGTTTAATTTCTTGTAGAAGAAAAATTTTTACTCTAGTCCACAAACTCTTAACAAGTTATCGGAACTAGATAAATAAAATGTAAATTTATCACCAACGTAAGGATAAATAAACACAAAGATATAAATAATTAAGATAATACAATTACTATATTATTATATTATTTGCCATACTAATACTATTAGTATTGGAAAAGCTTTTTTTATTTCTTAACAATGCATCTTTTTTAATCTCTTGCACAACCATGGTGCAACAAATTTTCCCTTAAATGGATTAAGGATTTGTCTTTTTTTTTTTTTTCTTAAATAGAAGTTTCTTTTCCATTTTGTTATTACGCAAATCGTGAATCACTAGCCAAGCAAGAAAACTCAAACACAAAAAGCAAAATATTTTTATTTTTTATTTAAAAGGGAAAAGAAAAAGGAGAACACGCTTAAATTTAAGTTGCCTATAGTAACCAAATTGACATGGAATCTCAACTTGTGAAAAATAAAAAATAAAAAATAAAAAACTTGCAGATTTTTAACAAGCTGTTAACAACCATCAAATTCAAAAGCCATAAAAGTTTCTCGGTTTTCCCTTGCCAAGTCCCACATAGGTTGGAAAGCCACTATAGTTTGTTTGGCCTATCATAAAATATTGATGTTGTTTAATTATTTAGTTACAAGTTAATTTTATAGAAATTGCAGCAGTTTCTCAAAATTTAAATTTATACAGTCTTTACTAACAATCAAGTCATAATCAAATAGACTCATGATTCGAAGTTTCCACGCGTCTTTTAGACAGCACATAGATTCGAAGGTTCCACGCGTCTCTCTGACAGTGTATAGACTCATATAGATTCGAAGTTTCCAGCGTCTCTTAGGCAACACATAGATTCGAAGGTTCCACGCGTCTCTCAGACATTGTTTTAGGGAGATTTAGAAGGATATTTACTTCAATTATTAGAAAGTTGGACTAATACTTTTAAAGCCCAATTCTAAAATGGGTAAACGTGCACTTCATCCTTGATTTTATAACTTTATGCAAAAAAAAATAAAAAATAAGAACCGTTGTTTATTATGCTCTAGACACATTGTTACAAGAAAATTCACTCTCTCCTCCTCTTTTATACAGTTAGCTTTTAGATGAATTAGTTAAATAATTCATTTAATAAAAATATTTTTAAAATTTAGCTTACGTTTAAAAAAAAATAAAGAAATAGTCATGGTCCAAATATAATATGTAAAGATGAATTTCACCCTTTAAAACTTCTTGATGATTATTTGTTTGATAATTGAACATATTGACTATATTTTAAAATCGCTAAATTAGAATAGCTATTTTTTTTTTATAATTTTCCTATTTTCGTAATGCAACCGTATAATACGAATTTTTACAGTCTTTTTAACTTCTTTTTTTTTCGTTTTTGTTATAATCTGTTACGAAAATTTCTAAACTCCTTTTATCACTTTTTAACTAATAATAATTTCTATACAACTTAGTTTTAGTGGAACAATATATTCTACTCTATTTCGCTTTTTTTGTGAATAAATATTCGTGGATGATTTATTATTATTATTATTATTATTTCATGGTGAGCTTATCAAAAAAAACCAACAAACAAGATAAAAGTAATTATCTTTTAGTTAAAAATGATTAAAGGGTGTTTACACGAGGGGTCTTAGTCTTACTAAAGAAAATGAGAGTACAGATAGGCCATATGAGGCTGCTAATTATTCTATCCCATAAGCAATAAAATTCCTGCTGCAAAAAAGAGGTTAATAGTTGCTACTAAGCACTGTTATAAGAACAGAATTGGGAAAGAAATTGTGAGCTTCTTGACTAAAAATAGGTGGAGAATGATTTTCTATCGGATTATAGAAAATTAGAAATACCATTGACATATCGTTATAACTGCCGGAGGATTTTGAACTGTTGGGAACTTTTTCTTTGATTAAATTTATCAATGGATTGGTAATAAGATTAGAATTAATTGTGCAAATATCATAGATATCATCAATAGATGGATAAACCTAGTTTGAGTTGGTTACAAATCATAATATATTCTCATAAAGCATATTCTATGTTCCTATGATTGTTTCATAAGGTTTTTAACAACAAACCAAGGAGCAAAACGTGTAGCTTCTTGGTTTGTCTTTTTGTTTTTCCAAAAAAAAAAAAAAAAAAAAAAACTCAACACGAACGTGAGCCCTACGTTAGCTTAAGAAATAACACTCTAGCTAGCACGTAGTTTTGGAAGGTTTTGGTTTTTTTTTTTTCAACCAACTTTTATCTCGTCTCTACTCCTATTTGTTTGCTTTTTGATCTCCTCATTTTAATCATCGTTTTTACCATAATGATGTCAGAAAAATATTTTCCACCAATTGATTTCGATTTTTTTAATCGTTTAACACTTCGTATTAAAATTTTCCACTAGAACAATATTTGTTCTTTTCCCTTCGAATTAGATTTTTGTTTGCCTATGTATTTTATTGAATTGCAAAATTTCCACATTAGTTAGATGAAGAAAAAAATATTTTCTCGTAACTGTATATTTCTTTAAATAACTACGAAGATCAAAATTTCTTTGAATCGTTTTTAGGGCCTTTGTTTCTGTATGTTTAGAACTTCAAATAACAAACGAGAAAAATTTATAAAAAAAATCACACTGGCTATGCGTGTATAAAAACTAGTGAATATACAAAAGCCAGTTGAATAAAAGGCAAACAATTGTAATGTAATGTTTACGCCATAAGATATAATGTCGTCTGTTCAAAAGTTCCGATGCATTTTCTTCACACTGGCTATTCTTTATTAAATCATTAGCAATAATTCCTATCAATAGATTTTTCAACCAATCACATGAACAAAATATAGTAGCTAACAATTCCAAGTTGTTTCTCTTTACACAACTTTGTTTTTCTTTTTCAACATCTATTATAAATCTATGAGCTTGTAAATGTCAACATTTACATGAAAAGGTCAAAAGCATACATAACAAAAACAATGTCAAAACTCAAACAAGCGAGAGCTCAATCTTCCGAAATAACTTAATCTGCATGTTGTAATCTAGGTCTCTTTATTGAACAATCGGGCAACGATGGCGATGGAGCCGATGCAGGCTGTTGTAACGGTGATATTATATTATTACAAGAAACCGGGGATGGTGATGACGGTAACAAAGGCTGTGACAACGAAGATGTGAAGGGTGTAGTCTCATCTCGGCACTTTCTCTTGCAAGTTGTTATCTCCTTGTCCTCTTTTCCTTCGCCTTTCATCACGAAACTCTTCAAGCGTTTCACGTCAGAGAGTTTTACCGGCTTCACTATAAACTCCTCGGCACCTTCCTCCAAACACCTGGTGATCGATTGGAGAGATAAACATCGATTAGTTTCCGAACTAGACATTATTTCCAACCGCCTCAAAAGGAACCGAAAAAATGAAATGAACTCAAAATCAAGGAACACATTGATTTTGTTCTAATGTTCAAAGATCTCACATAAATGGAAGTTCTAATGTTTCAACAAGCATAATTTAGTTGAGCCTATTCATTCTAATCCAGAAGGAAATAATCCTAAATTGGAAGATCACATCAAAAACATTATAACAGAGGTCTCTAAAGCAGGAATTAGACAGTCAAACAAATTCGCCTCAAAACCTCAAAATTCAAAATATAATTTTTTGAAAAAAAATTGATTTATTAGTTGGTGAGAGTGGAAAAATCAACCAAAAACAAAAAGGCGTATAAAATCATTTAGAATGAAATGTAATATGAAGTTTTTAAGAATAAAATGTGACATGTGACTATGTGAGCACTATTATATATAGGAATTAGGATCTAGGTAATCCATATAATCTAAAGAGATCTTGAATAAAATTGTATTACTATATGTCACATAGTTTGGTGTGTTGGAATTTTCTATATGGACTAATATAACCACTAACATAATTCCATAATCTCAACCATTACTATAGTGCCTATTTATGTATTAAATACCATAATGGGATGGTTAATTATACTAATTGCGTTTGAGGCACATGGGAGCACCAATTAACTATGTGTTGGCCCATTAAACCATAGTGCACATTATTATGACAACTAGCCAAACATGCCCTTATTTTTCCCCTTAGGGAATTATATGTATAATAGGGCTTTGTGTGTTGTTTGGCTTAGTGTGTGGTGTGTAAGTGTGGAATGCTCTCATATGTTCTCTCTAGCACCATTTTTCTCTTGTGTGTGTTCTTGTGCAGATTGATGGCTTCAAAGAGCATCAAGAATGGCAGATGAGGAAGATTGAAAGGAGGTATTTTTCTGTCTAAATACTCTTGAAATCAATTGATGATCTTGGTTGATTTATTGAGCATGATTATTGTCTAAAATCTAAATCATTATGATGATTATGTTGCAAATGCTCAAGATAAATTTAACAATTGGTATCAGAGCCTTGCTTTTGATTTCAAGGGTTTTGGAATTGAAAATAAACCAATTTTGCAAACTGATTTTCGGGCACAATTTTTTGGGATTTTTCAAATCTGTTTTTTGCTTCGTTTTTGGCTCAAAGATTTTCGAAATCTTATTTTGTTGGAGCAATAACGTTGTATGAAATACCCAATCTGAAAACCCATTTTTTGGACTCTATTTTCGAGCATTTTTGCTCTAATTTTCGTGCACATTGTTCTCGGCATTGAGGCTTGTTTTTGGGACGAAAATTTCATGAAATCGAATTTGTTTGGAGTAATAATGTGGCCTTGAGTTTGGGTGTTGAATTTATACTCTTTTGGGATGGATTGTGCTGGGTTTTGGGGATTTTTGCAAGCTTTTGTTCGGCATTTTCCATGGCCGAATAACCCACTTTTGGCTTCCCTTTTCGCGACTTTTTCCGGCGAGCTTTGGGCGGAAATGGCCAGGTTATGGGCTGAGAATGGCTGGAAACGGCGAGAGCTTCGAAAGCCCTCAATCGCCGGCGAGTTTGGTGGCCGGAATAGCCGGGTCTTGGTGGCGGGTCGCGCGACCCGGAGAGCAACCCGCGCGCACAGGTGCTGTGCGAAGAAGAAGGGGGCTGCGCGCTCAAGCCCGTCGTTCGGCGCCCAAACGACGCGTCGTTCGCGTCCTGCCCGTTAGCCGTCGTTTCTCGCGCGAACGACATGTCGTTCGGCTGGGCGAGAAACATGTCGTTTTCACCCCAAAAAAAAAAAAAAAAAAAAAAAAAATCCATCTTAAAGCAAAAATTTTTTTTATCCCATTTTTCCGAAAGGGCCAAATTTGTTTATTTTACTCCAAATTTAAAATAATTCATTATTTCATAATGTGAATTTTATGAATTTATTTTACAAAAATTCTATTAACATTTTGTTATTATGAAATAAATGGAATTATTTGCTGACAATAGTGAATGCTTATTTACTTGCCTGTCGTAAGTTTAAGCATGTCAAATTGTTGTGTGATGAGGAATTCAAATTATTCAATTTTCGTGATAATTCCTCTAAAATATTATTGAGGTCCATACGGGTAATTTATTATCCTATCGATAATTATTACTTGGTAGGATGCTTAAAATGGTGAAGAAAATTTATTAGAATATTATGAACCACACTATCTTTCTATCCTCTCGATAGTAGATTGATGTATTCGGTTGTAATATTTTGATATATTGTTCTTACCTGTGAAATGAGTTCTATTTTTGATTTAAGGAACTCTAGCACACTTAATGATCATTTGAGTGTTTAGATCGTTAAGTCTTGAGAAAAAGAGCACATAAAGCATGATCTTGTTTTACATGCAATTAATCGTTGTGACTCTTGTTTCTCATATGGCCTTAGGCAATCTTAAAATCTTTTGTGTGAAATGAGTTCTATTTTTGATTGAAGGAACTCTAGCACTCTTAATGATCATTTATGTATTGAGATCATTAAGTCTTGAGGAAAGGAGCACATAAAGCATGATCTTGTTTTACATGCAATGAGTGGTTGTTGCTCTTGTTTATCATCTAGCTTTAGGCAATCCTGAAATCTCTGCCATCTTGACGCTGAACGGAACGAACCACTAATAGTGGGTTGAATCTCTCATGATGAATCTGACTGTCATGAAAAAGGACTTAGCCTTGAGAACCACTGCGCCACCTAAGCCTGCTGATAATGCTACTGAGAATGATAGGAAATCTTATGATGAGTGGGAGTACTCTAACCGCTGTTATCTGATGATCATGAGGTATCACATGGACGAATCCATTCGTGATAGTATTCCCAAGACTGAAAATGCTAAGGATTTCCTTACAGCCGTTGAGAAAAAGTACGCAAAATTCTATAAGAATGAGTACTTGAATATATTTCACTCCACCTTTTATGATGGTGCGAGTGACGTAAGAGCTCACATCGACAAACTCATGGGTTGTTACCACAAGCTCAAGGCCATGAGCATGGATCTTGGATAAGAGGGTTACATGGTATGGTTTGTGATAAAGACTCTTCCATCCCAATTTGACTCGATCAAATCGAGCTACAATGCTCAGGGAGAGCAATGGAGTGTTGATGAAATGCCATTCTTGCCAAGGAAGAGGGGCAGTATGCATGCATGAGAGACGGTACAAGAGTCGAAGTCAAATTTTTTTGGGACTATTAGACTTCAGCTAAATACAGAATTTTTTTTTGGAATTATATGATGTAACATATATACCTCCTATCATAAGGAATTTGATTTCTGTATCTATTTTGGATAGACTAGGTTATAGTCTTCTTTTGGAACTGAAAAGCTGAATTTGTACCGTGACTCTCTTTTGATATGAAATGGAAGCTTATGTAAGAATTTATATAAACTTGATTAGCATGATATTGCTTCTGCTTCTGCTGCTTCTTCTTCTTCTCTTAATAATGTTGTTGGTTCTAAACGTGAAAGATCAGATATGAGATCTTTTATGTTGTGGCACAAACGTTTAGGACGCATTTATAGAAACATGATTAAGAGGTTGGTGAAAGATGGTGTGCTCCAGGATCTTGATTTCTCGGATTTTAATACTTGTGTTGATTGTATTAAAGGGAAATTGATCGTCAAGGTCAGGAAGAGTAAGACAAGTGCACAGATTTGTTGGAATTGATTCACACTGATATATGTGAGCCATTTATTCCTCCTGCTATGGGCGGCTACAAATACTTCATCACCTTTATTGATGATTTTTCCCGTTACGGTCATATAGAGCTCATTCGTGAAAAGTCTGAATCTCCGGATGCTTTCAAGGTTTTTAAGACGAATGTTGAGCTTCAAAAGGGAAAGAAGATCAAGGCAGTCAATTCTGACAGAGGTGGAGAGTATTATGGGCACTATGATAAGACTGGCAGGAACCCGGGGTTTTTCGCTAGCTAGATACTTGCAGGAATGCGGTATTGATGCGAAATACACGATGCCAGGAAGACCCCAACAGAATGGAATCGTTGAAAGAAGAAATCGCACGCTTCTTGACATGGTGCGATGTATGTTGATTCATTCTAGCTTACCGGAGTTCTTGTGGGGTAAGGCATCAAAGACGGCTGCCTATATTTTGAATCAAGTGCCCAGTAAGTCTGTGCCAGAGATACCATATGAGCTATGGTCAAATAATAAGCCAAGTTTGCGTCATTTTCATGTTTGGGGATGCAAAGCAGAAGTCAGACCCTATAATCCCCAATCTAAGAAGCTTGATCCGAAATCATAAGTAGCTACTTTGTTGGCTACACCATTGGATCGATGGGTTCTAGATTCTATTGTCCGACTCGCACCACGAGAGTCATTGAATCTAATAGAGCTGTCTATTTTGAGAATGAATTTGGTTCAAGTCAGGGGTCAAGATAAATTGTATTCAGGGAAGAACGTATTCTTATCCCTGTACTTGTTGCTTCCGCTTCCGCTTCTGATCATGATCCTACGATTGACCAAATTCCTATAGAAGCTCATGATGAACCGCATGATCAAGCACAAAATGAAAATGATGAAGCTGTGATGAGGAGATCACAGAGGACCCGCAGGTCTGCTATTCCTGATGACTATATTGTCTATTTGCAGGATTATGAGTTTGATGTGAGCAATAGTTCAGAACTAGTCACTTTTCAAGAAGTCATGAATAGTCCTCAATCTGAGCCATGGATGGATGCAATGAGAGATGAGTTGAGTTCCATGTCACAAAATGAAGTTTGGGAGTTGGTTGAACTACCCAAAGGTTGCAAACCCATTGAATGCAAGTGGGTTAATAAGATCAGACGTGACTCGAATGGACAAGTAGAAAGGTATAAGGCTAGACTTGTGACCAAAGGTTATAGCCAGAGAGAAGGGATCGATTTCAAAGAAACCTTCGCACCTGTTTCTACTAAGGACTCATTGCGCATCATCATGGCTATAGTCGCTCATTTTGATCTAGAGTTCAATCAAATGGATGTGAGGACTGCCTTCTTGAATGAATATCTATATGAAGATGTTTATGTGACTCAACCTATCGGTTTCAAGATGACTAGTAAAGAACACATGGTTAAACTTAAGAAATCCATTTATGGATTGAAGTAGGCATCAAGGCAGTGGTATCTCAAGTTTGATATGATTGTCACCGCAAATGGCTTCAAGGAGAATGTAGTTTATCAATGTATATACATGAAGGTCAGTGGGAGCAGTTCTATCTTTCTAGTATTATATGTTGATAATATTCTGCTCGCGTCTAATGATACTGATCTATTGTTTGAGACAAAACAGCTACTGTTTAGCCATTTTGATATGAAGGATCTTGGTGAGGCCTTATATGTACTTAGAATACAAATTTTTCGTGACAAGGCCAATGGTATCCTTTGATTGTCTCAAGGAACTTACATTGATCGAATCTTGAAGAGGTTCAATATGCATTCATGTTCTCCTGGAAAAAGGCCAATAGTGAAGGGTGACAAGTTCTCAAAGGCTCAAAGTCCACAGAATGATAAAGAAAGAGATGAAATGAAAGTCGTTCCTTATGCGTCGCTTATTGGCAGCCTGATGTATACTCAAGTATGCACACGTCCTGATATTATTTTTGTTGTAGGCGTGCTGGGTAGGTACTTGAGCGATCTTGGACTAAAGATCATATGTTGACATATCGGCGAACCAACACTTTTGATATAGTTGGATTCAGTGACGCCGATTATGCAGGCTGCATGGATGATAAAAGTCCACTTCAAGCTATGTTTTTCATGATGGTTAGAGGAGCTGTTTCGTGGAAAAGTGTCAAGCAGACACTCACAGCGTCCTCTACGATGGAGGCAGAGTATATGGCGTGTTATGAGTAGCCAAACATGCCCTTAAGTTCCCCTTAGGGAATGTATGTGTATAAAAGGGTTTTTGTGACTTGTTTGGTGTTATGAGGCTACGTGTCAAGCAATATGGTTGCGAAATTTCATTTCAGCATTGGGAGTTGTAGACTCTATTTCGAGGCCGCTGAAATTATATTGTGACAATTTCGCAGCCGTATCTTTCTCTAGGAACACGAGGAGTACTTCTCGCTCAAAGCATATTGATATAAAGTACTACTTCGTTAAAGAGAAGGTTGCTGAGGCACTCATTGCCATTGAGTACACGCCTACGACTAGCATGTTAGCGGATCCACTAACAAAAGGCTTACCTATATGTGTGTTTGCAGAATACGTCGCCCACATGGGGTTGTTAGGAGCCTAAATGATGATATTAGTGGAAACTTGCTATTTTGTATGTTGTGCATGCTAGTATTTTGTATGGATTGCCTATGACATTTATGATACATGCATTTGGAGTCACTTCTTATGTGTATTATCGTACATTTTGTTTGATGAAGTGACAGGTACAAAAGAGACATCTGGTATAGTCTCAATCATTGTATTGCATGTATGTTATGGTAATGGTTGTTGTATTTGAATATCTCCAGGACCGAATTATATGTAATATTTATATCCTGTCGATATGATATTATGTATGATTCATTTGGTCGTTATTGAAGAGAGGAGATTATTGTGTTTCGTGTTTTATATGGTGGTTAGGTTATATTGTCCAAGTGGGAGAATGTTGGAATTTTCTATATGGACTAATATAACCACTAACATAATTCCATAATCTCAACCATTACTATAGTGCCTATTTATGTATTAAATACCATAATGGGATGGTTAATTATACTAATTGCGTTTGAGGCACATGGGAGCACCAATTAACTATGTGTTGGCCCATTAAACCATAGTGCACATTATTATGACAACTAGCCAAACATGCCCTTATTTTTCCCCTTAGGGAATTATATGTATAATAGGGCTTTGTGTGTTGTTTGGCTTAGTGTGTGGTGTGTAAGTGTGGAATGCTCTCATATGTTCTCTCTAGCACCATTTTTCTCTTGTGTGTGTTCTTGTGCAGATTGATGGCTTCAAAGAGCATCAAGAATGGCAGATGAGGAAGATTGAAAGGAGGTATTTTTCTGTCTAAATACTCTTGAAATCAATTGATGATCTTGGTTGATTTATTGAGCATGATTATTGTCTAAAATCTAAATCATTATGATGATTATGTTGCAAATGCTCAAGATAAATTTAACATGGTGGGCTTGGATGTGGATGTGATTATATGTATCAACTAATGAGACAAATAAAACAAATCATATCATATCTTATCAAGAATTTGGCGTCACAAGAGTTAGGTAAGCTCTGTTCACATGCTTATATCAAATATCAATACATCAAAATCACACAATATTATCAGATAACAATAAGAATAAATCGGAGATATTGGCCTGATCCTTGAAATCCCAATCTGGGGTAGTATCAAATTTAATGTCGGTGAAATACCTATTTTTTTTAAAAAATATGGAAATAAAGCAAAATATTTTTAATGAACAAATTAGGACAAGAAATTTACCTATCAATACGAGTGATAATATTCTCTGATGACATTATCACCACAGGAACTTCTCTGAAAGCGGTTGATTCCTGCTCAAATATTAATAAATCTCTTTAAAAAAAAAAACACACACACACACATAATTAAAAATTCTAATATTTGGATTAAACTTTTCCCCCTTCATGTTTCTCTGCTTCACCATTCAATATTCCTCTAAATAGTAACCAATTTGATTTTATTTTTCACTATCTATTCAATAAATACAAAAAACAAAACAAAAACAAAAAACAAAACAAAAAAAAAACAAACAAACAAACCTTGATTTTTTTTAGCAGTTCATATCCGGTCATTCCAGGCATAGAGTAATCAGTCATTATAAGATTCACCTTCAAACCCTGAAATCACCAAAAACCAAATACCTCAAATTACTATTTATTTGCATTCCAAAAGAGACACCAAATTAAGGAAAATAAGTAAATAAATTAATTTTTTTCCTCTCTTACATTAATCCCAACTGAGTTCTTCTCTCCATCCAAACCCAAATACTGCAGAGCTCTCGGCCCACTCTCCACAGCAGTCACTACAAAATCGCAAAAAAAAATAAATAAATAAAACCAGCTTCAATAAAATAAATAAATCAAAATAAGATAAGAAGCAATGATCAAGGCCTTACCTTTACAAGAAGAAATCTTGAGCAACCTCTCAATGACTTTCCGATCAACAAAGCTATCATCAACAGCCAGAACATGAAGCTCCGACGAAGACTCGCCGGAAACGTCGGCGTTTTCCGGCAAGTTTGGCCGGAGAACCTCGCCGGCGGCAGCCATATAGCCTTTGGCTCAAATGGGTATTCTTCAAATTCGACGGAAGCAAAAACCCAGAATTTGGAAATCTGTGTTTGTGTCGCAATCCTGAATAATATGAATATAATATATGTGAATTCGAAGAGGTTTTTTTTTTTTTTTTTTGTGGCAGACAGAATATGAAGAGCTAAAAATGGGTTGAGAATTGAGAAGCGCTTTAGTACGAAATTGAAGTGGTAGCTTTTGTATTTAAAGCAAAAGGAATTATTATTACTTATTACTAACATAGAAATAAAAATAATAATAATAAAATGTAAAAGAAAAGAAAAAAGCTGAGATTCCGAGGATCCAATATATCTGAGAGATTTTCTCTCTGTTTGCAAATCTTGCAGGAAAGGATTATCCCTCCACTTGTCTCTTGTCCTGTCAATTAATTCGCTGTTTTTATTTTTTTTGTATTTTTATATATAGTTTTAGTAAGTACTAGTCATAGTCAAGATAAGAGGACAAATCGCATAACGTTTGCTTCGTTGCCCCTAGATTTGAGAGAGAAAAAATTATTAAATAAAATGAAGGCTATATTGACTTTGGCTAATGTGCCAACTATTTTCAAGTTTTTATTGAAAAATTTCCTCTGGAATCTCAATCTTTATTTTTTTATTTTTTATTTCTTTCCCAAAAGAAACTTTGAAGGCTCTGTGTTTTCCAACTAATATTTAAAAGTGAGATCAGTTGTTAACAAGATTCGAGGCAGTTCTTGCAAAATTTGATTGCCTTGATAAAGCATATCAGATTATCATATCACAATTATATATTCGATTTGTAAAGATAGATTATGGATTTGATTTTTACTCTTACCAAAAAAAAAACAAAAACAAAAACAAGAAAAAGAAACAGAAATGTATTGATAGAGGCGATGCAAATAAAATAGGGTATGCTTTTCAAACATAATTAAAATATTTTAAAATAGTGATAGATGATTTTTGGATTAGCTATATATTGCCATGTGGTGCAAATTATATAGATGTGTAATGTACTAATGTGATATTCGTGTTTCTAGAAAATAACCTATGGAATATTGAGAAATCTACAAATCAACAAACTCAAGCCACTTATCTTTCATTGGGATATTGCACTAAGAAATAAGATTTTTGGATTAGATAGAAAGATATTGACATCCAATGCTAATTATATGGTTGCGTAATGTAGATATACTTTTTTCTTTTTAGCACTAAGGTCCAGACCATTAAGTATTTTACATGCAGATTAGAGAATTTTACCATGGGACCTAACTCTCGAAGTTCCTATATAATTCATTTGGTTCATACATTATTCATAAATTTCTTTACACAATTACATTAACTAGAGAGAAAATAATAGTAAATATGTGATTCTTGTAAAACTTAATTTAAACAAATACTCATTATTTAAAAATATTTAAGAAAATACACAAATAATTGAACTACTTGCTTGATAATTGAATGAACATTAATCAATCACTATAGGACAATGTTATGATAATTAATTGAATTACCATAAATAAATTAAAGTAAATAATTGTCAACTTTTTTTAATTGCTGGGTATTTATTTAAAATGTGATGTAAATTAGATATTTTCGTACTGTATTATGATCTCATTGAAGCCTAGAGATGATGAAAAATTGAAAAATGGTAACGAGATAAATAATAATAATCCAATAAGAAGAAGACAAAATCTGGATTCCAACAACCTTGCAAGATTTCCATCAAAATCAATAATGATATTGTATATATGGTTTGTACAAAGCATTGATTGAATGAGAAGTCTCATTTACACACATATCATAAAAGATATTGGCTAATCAAGATGGGTTTAGGTATCTTTATATCTCTTATTGAATCACCTAGTGCAATCTTTATGCAGCTAGTTAGGTAACCAAGTTGAATGGAATTAATATTATATAAAACAAAGTTTAGTACGAAAAATCTAGATGAATCTAAACCTTATATTATTTCACTTGTTCTCAACAAAATCAGTTTTTCTAATTTATTATTGTTAGGCTTTTTCCACCTACATGATCTTCAAGATTACCGAGAAAAGCTTATTATAGAAACTTTAAGCATCTTGGCAGACTATTGCTTATTTATTTATTTAAATTGTAAGCTTTACAACTCAAAAGGCATTATGTCCCTAATTGCCAATCCAGAAAAATAAAAGATAATA
Source organism: Boehmeria nivea var. tenacissima (assembly GCA_018132145.1). Lineage (NCBI taxonomy): Eukaryota > Viridiplantae > Streptophyta > Magnoliopsida > Rosales > Urticaceae > Boehmeria > Boehmeria nivea. Next base: position 11,818,222 of record CM030882.1, read on the forward strand.
ATCACAAAGTTTTGTTGCTCCAAATTGAAGCATAAAATAGAACCCAACTTTGTATAAAATAACAAAATATTCATTGGTCCAAAGTGTATAGACAACTAATGGGTTTGGACATTATAGGTGAGAAAAAAAATGAAAAATATATATAAAGCGAATTGTAGAATCACCGAACAATACCAATAAAACTTTTATAGCTTGTCCAAACCAAAAGAGCATGAAAACCTAAAACAATAGATGAATAATAAAAAATTATATTTACTATTAGCAAAAATTTTCATGCTATAATCAGCTGACAAGCATGTTTTACTTTTTATTACCATAGGTTAAAATTTTCACTGTATGGCCAGCCAAAAAAAAAAAAAACGTCACTAAGCTTAAAAGTCAAAAATAAAACATTACGAAACTTGAAGCAATCAGCCAATCACCCTCTAAAAATTAGAAGAATTAAGGGTGAATCAAAAAAGCTCTGTAAATGCTTTAAAATCCATGACTTATTTATTAATCAATTAATAAACAAACAATACAATAAAGAAATAAAATTTAAAAATAAAAAATAAAAAAAACTTTCGCTACTTGCTCTAGCCTCTAGGCTTGATAGCAATTAGCAGCGCATATTGTAGTAGAAAAGGAAAACTCTGACTACAGGTCAACAGCATGAAGTCAACAATATTATATTTACTTTCCTTCCATACTTAGAATAAATAAAATAAAATATTTTGCACCCAAAAAAAAAAATAAATATAATATAATATAATATAATAAAAAACGAAAACAGAACCCATGATTCCAATTGTCTTTTTTGGGTGGTTGAGATTTGAAACTCCTTTTTGTGGGAACTGGGAAAATTGAAACCCAACCAAATCCGCACACGCTATATAGATAAGTGTGTCATACACACACATACATGCATATATATAATACATATATATATGTATATAATACACATATTATATATATATAATATGTGTATATGTATATATATATGTGTGACAGCTTATAGCAGCAGCGGCGGCGTCAAAAGAGCGAAGGTCACCAAAGAGGAGTTGGAGCCTCAGCTGAATATAAGTCAGTCAGTCCCATCCCAAAAGAAAAAGAAAAAGAAAAAGAAAGGTAACTACAAAAGAAAAAAAAGAAAAAAAAATGTTGTTTGGTAAAAGAAGTTTTTGATTCAAGTAGTCTTGTTATAATGTTTTGTAAAAAAAGGTATTTTTATTATAATATTAATATTTTTTCATAAAACATTTAAATTTTTAATTGAATTATTTTTTTTACAATATAGTAAAAAAATAATTTGTTCAATTCTCAAATAAAAATCTTATTTTTTACCATCTTAATTTAAATATGACAACTAAATTCTTAATAAAATATTATTTAAATTACAAAATTTTGTGAAATAATAGCTTAATTAAAATGATTAACATTTTGTTTCTTAAAATTCTTAGGAAACGACTCCTAAATAACTCAAAACAATCCCTATGAGTATCTCCAATGCAAGAGTGTTAATGCTAATTTTTTTTATTCTTAAAATTCTCTTTACAATATTATATATAGTGTCAAATTTGACAAAAAGTTATTTTTAATGTCAAATTTGATACAAAGTATAGCATAATACTAAAAATTTTACATTTAATATTAAATAATTAATTGTTTGATTTTTCAATATTATATAAAAAAATTATGATGGCTAAAGTTTTATATCAAAAAAATTCTCTTTTACCAAAATATAATTATTACTACTTATAATCTCTTTTACTTATGATATTTACCTTTCATGAAATTTTGCGACTTAAAAAATTAATAAAATAATAAATAACATTTAGATTAGTAGAAATATATTGGGTTTTTTCATCTATGGCCCCTCAACTTATTCGGTTTCTACACTTTGGCATTTCTTTTTTTTTTTGGCATTAACCCCCCTGAATTTAAAAAATGTTGCAGTTACCCTGAAATTGAAAACGTCCGTCCAATTAAAGACGGAAATTTACTTGTGTCTTGCGCGTGACTGTCTCTTTGGGGGCTTATTTGTCAATTTATAACAAAAATAAATAAAAATAAAATAAAATAAAACAATAAAAATATCAAATAACATATTCAATTTCTCATTCCCTTCTTCTTCCTCCATCAACACCCACAGACTATACCCAAAAAACCGTCATTCTGTTAAAAACACAATTCCTCAAACACACACACACACACATATATATATATATATATATGAACATACACACACACACCTATAAACACATGCACGCACACACACGCACATATTCACACACACACACACACACACACATATATATATATATATATATATATATATATCAGCACACATATACATTTACAAAGGCAAAGTTGGGCATTTTTCATTGCGCCCCATCAATTCCTGCCGCACGTTGGTTTCCATCGTCGGAGTTTGGTGCTCCGAAGCTCGCCCGATTAAGGCCTCGCCAACTAGACCGACCTCATCGTCAACGATAAAGCGGCGAACGCCCCGTTGCTCGAGGGCGAACGAACACGCCTTGAAGCCCAACGAAAACACTGCCCACTCCGACCGTCGCTGAAGCCGCCGCTCACTCCGCCCACGAATCCCTGCCGAGACTTGCCACCTTGCCGACCTCTTTCGCCTCCGATGACCCAGATCCACGTCGAGAATGAGAAGTGCGCGCAAAAGCGAGGCATGCTCCTCGCATGATTTTGTCGGAATTGTCGCTTGCCGAACTGCCGCCGTCCAAATCGAGGTAGCCAAGACTCGCCGCCTTGCCGAGCTCCTCCGCCTCCGAAGGCTCAGATATGCGCCGAGAAGATTAATGTGCTTTTAGTTTTTTTTTTTTTTTGCTTTTTCTCTTTTATTTTAGCAATCAAATGACAAAATCAGCCGTAAGCAAACGTCACGTGGAAAACACATGCCAAATTCCGTTCAAAATTGGACGGGCGTTTACAATTTGAGGCTAAATGCAATGATTTTTAAATTTAGGAGTGTTAATGTCAAAAAAAAAAGATAGGGTGCCAAAGTGTAACAACCCGACAAGTTGAGGGGCCTTAGGTGCAAAAAACCCAAATATATTAGAGTATTTAAAGTTAAGTGTGACATTTTAAATTATTTTTTATGCCCAATTTAGCATTATATTCACATTTGCATAATTGCACTTGACATATCTTAAATAATGTTGAATTACTTACCTAAACGACTCTAAATAATTAAATTATGCAATCAATGCTTTCTTAGTACGGTGTCTCACAATATCTTTTGATGATACGATTCAGTACAAATTTGTGGGCCCCACTCTAAGCATGGAAAAGATTGCCTATGATCTCTTCTATCTTTCTTTCTCTATCTCTATAGTCTCCTCCATTTGCGTGAACAGTCAGATCTTTCAAATATTATATATACAATATTTTTTTTTTGCCAAAATTTATTGATCCAATTTTGCCAGCCACCACTTTGATATGCTTGTTTTTGGTGCTTTTGAATTTTGATTACCTTTTTATTTTTTTATTTTTTTCCCACTTTGGAGTTTGTGTATGTTTTTGCTCTGATCCGATTTGATTTGCTTTTGCTTGTTTGTTTGCTTGGATTCCTTTGTTTCCTGCTTTATTTCTTGCTTCTTTTTCCCACTATGCGGGGTTGGCCATAAAGTTGAACGTTTCTTTTTTGTGGATAGAAACAAAAATGTTACCAGAAAAAAGAAAGGAAAAAAAAAAGTGTGAAACATAAAAGAGAAGAGATTTGGTTATAAAATTAATTTAATAAATATATTATATGTTTATAGATAAATTACATATTCACCTCTAAATTTTTTTTATGCTTCTAAATTTTAATAATTGATAATGTACATTAGTTTTTTAAAAATATTGATTATATGCTAGATTATCAAAATTACAATGACAAAATTATCCATTAAAATTAAATTTAAATAGCACTGATTAAGGAATAAATATTTGTTCGTGTTTAAAATATACTTATAGAAAAGATAAGAAAATTAACATATGAGTTTTCAATTGACAAGATATTTGCGTTCATCAATTGACAAGATATGAACTATATAATTATAAGGCATCATATTTACTTTTTTAATAAATTTTATAACTTTAAAAAATAAATATGACAATTCATAATTTTTTCTCACTCTGCCCACTTAAGAATTTATAATTTTAAAACAGAGTGAAGTAGGCAAATACTCATAATTTATATAATAATAAAAATAAATACCTAAAATTTTGAAATAATTGAGTTTTTAGTCAATTTATGAATTATTTGTACATATTTTTTGTAACTAAGTGAATTACTACCACTTATCACTGTGTAAATAATTGAATCATTTAAGTAATTGGTTACATTTTTAAAAAAATTGGGTAATAACTTGCATTAAATTTTAAAATTTGAGTATTCATTATAATTTTTTTTTTAAAAATTATATTAGTTTGGATTAATAAAATATGAGACAATGGTATCATTTAAAAAGACATTGAAAACTGATAATACGATCTCGTCATTTTTGTTACGGTGATACAAAAACTCAAGGTAAACGTGTCATTTGATTTATAAAGAAAACGTGTTTGTTATTAATTTTTTTTTTTTAAAAATGGCTTGTTTTGAAACGATTTTGCTTTTATATTATTGGTATTCTATGTAACATCATAAAATAAAAACGGTATAAAGAGTTTATATATGGATTTAAAATAATCGTTATATTTTCGGTTTATATCCTTATACATAATTTTATAATATTATATTAGCATAGTAATAAATGGAGCAGTGCCAAAAATATCTTTGAAAAATATGTGAAATACTTTTGTTGTTCATATTCTTCCATGTATTTATTGTTTTTTTTTTTTTGGGTACTTAGTTGCTTGCTTGTTGCATATACATATGCTTTTTATAAAATTTTATTTACTATTAATTTTATTTTTTTTTATCTCTATAAAATAGATCAAATCTTATTTTGATATATGTTATTTAATATGTAAATGAGACAAATTTATGGCCTATAAAATTATTTAATTTTTTAAATAATTCAGTAAATATTTATTTTTTAAAATTATATTTTAAGAAAACAATCAACGTTTGTATTAATTAAAAAATTAGTCATTTTCTTAACTACATGATGATGACGTACTTTTACATTTATGTCTTTAATTCTTTACAAGTGACTAGTAACTTAATTTTGAAAACATTGTCATTTCTTTAAAACATGGACCAAGAAATGACAAATACTAAATAGAAATTAAGCAAAAATAAAATGTAAATGAACACTTACAAATTATATCATGTTTTAAGAAAATACTGTGTTTTCTTTTACGAATCGAAAATATTGTTTTAACTTTAACTACTTATCCTCTTTTAATTTCTTAAATTTAGCTAAAGCTGGACTGAAAATTGACTTGGCTGAATTCAACTATTTTTTTTCTTTCCATTTTCATAATTTCTTTCGAGAAAGGTCACAAAATATAAATAACCAAACGGGTGGATTGGATTCTTTGAATTAACAAACCAGTCAAGACTAACTAGTATGCAAAATCTTGAGGAAATCAAAAAAGCTTTTTTTTTTTTTTTTTTCCTTTGACTAGTTTTATAATTTATATGTTGGATTTATAGTTTCGTAAAATACTAGTCTTTTGACTGTATTTTGGGACCAAAACTTTTGACACGGTTCAATTACTGTCCAAATCACTGGTTCCGAGTCCAAGTTTCCATCACTACAATGGTCAAAAGAAAATTGCCCAAGTATTTTTGTATGAGTTGAGTAATGGTCAACCACATCCCAAAAGAGAAACGGAATACTGATGAGTGATGACCACAAATTTCATTGGGAACAATTAGAATATTGTCACCACTCACCTGTTAGGCACATCTTTCTTTACTGGACTATAATCTAGGTTCATGCTCCAAAACACAATGGGTAATAATTTTGTCGTCGGACAAGGCTTTATTTTATTTTATTTTATTTTATTTTTGTTTAGTTTATGCTAATATATATTTTTTTAATGTATTAGGCAATCTCTAAATTTTGGCAATTTTACCCTGGCACCTGTAAATCCACATCATAATTGGAACTGGTAAAACCCGTCATAAATTTGTAAATATGTTACAAAGACAATGATGGCATCCTGCGATGCCTTTGATGTGTCGAAGGTGCTGCGTAAGTGGTGGTATGGGAGTGCTAGGTTGCCTGCCCTGAATAGTTTGGTTGCAATGGTGTGTAATACCCCGTCTAGTGGTAGGCATGTACAGATGCTCTTAAAATGCTACTATTAGGCTCAAAGCTCTGCGTTCACCACCCTAATTGCGGTATTATCATCCCTTGTTGCTTGGGAGAAGTTCATAATTTTCTCTATGGGCCTCTCCAACTGTGCATGATAAGCATCAGATCCTCGAGCGACAAGGTTGGTGCACCGTGCATCACGTCGCAGAAGGTCTGCTTTCACTTAGCATTGTCATATGGCCTTCAACGTGACAACATGCTAAACAACGTAACTTGATGGGTTTAAAGAGTGGTCTAAAATTAGAGGCCCCACAATGGCGCCAAACTGTAGACATGGGAGATCTACCGTCATGTGATTGTCTTTGATGATGAAGTCTATCGATCTACACATGGAATCCTACGAGCTACTCCAAGATAGTCTTGCAAAAAATAAGTGATTAGGTAATTTTGCCTCAGCAAGAGCATGTGCTTCTCTATTTACGAGTACGTTCAAGTCACACGAGTGGTGCAAATTAGAGCAGCGTACTAACACACGATATAGTTTATTAAATTAGCCCGTTCGAATTAGAGCTTTCTTAAAGGGAGAATTGCAAAACATTGTCATTCTTAATGTCACTTATTAATCTATACCCAAAATGATGTGCTCATTTTGTTTTTACTTATGCTTGTAGTGTAAAGTTTGATGTATAAATTAAAAATGCAACAATATTAGCATAAATTATCACTGTCCGAAAAGAGAGGCATTTCTCAAAATTCCCTTTCTCATATGAATTAGTGGGTTGAGATATTACATGATTACGGGTTGATTTTGATACCGATCCCTCCTTGATTCATGGGATAGTCGTGCTTCATTATAGTTCTCTCTCACTCGAATTCGGTTCGTTGCGACATGGCACCATCTTGGATCTGCTCGTTCACCACGTCCACTAGCTCGCAAGGCGAGCTCGTCAACACTTTTACTAAAGTTATCCCGGGTGGAAATATGACTAAGTGTTAGCTCGTCACAAGGTGCACTATTCTGCTCGTTACTACAGCTAGTAGTAGCTCGCAAGTCATTACGATAAAAGCTCGTCGTCACTTATTTTGGCCGCCGCAGTAACTCCTTTGGGTAACTAGGTGGTCGATCGAGGTTTTTCACTCGATGGATTCACTAGGTATTCATGCATGAGGTTGCTTTGCTCGTGACGTGGCACCTCGTCACGCTTGTACTCACGTGCCTAACAGAAAGAGGCCCATTAGGCCCAACTACAACTTCCAGCCCAAAACCCAAAACCCATTTCTTTTGCTCTCAGTCTCCAAGCTCTGCTCGAAGCTCGCGGGTCGCAACAATGGAGGAAGCCAAAGCCGCGGCGTACTACGACGAGCTCACTCGGAAAGGCGGAGCCGCCGCCAGGTTCAAGCAAGGCCTCGGCTTCTCCGCCGCCTCCGATCCCGGAGATCCTCCGGTGAGAGGGTCCGCGCTCGTCTCTTCCTCGTCATCGTTCCTCGGCGGCTTCGTCAGAGCCTCGAGCCCGTCCAAGGCGTCGGAGCTCGAGAAGCAGTCTCGCCTCGAGTCCGTCCAGAACAAGCTCAGGAAGAAGAAGGAGAGGAAGCCGAGTCCGTTGACTGAGGAAGAGAGGCGCGACGCCAGGGTTTCCAGGAGGAGGAGTCGTAGTCGGAGTCGGAGCAGAGAGAGAGAGGAGGAGAGAGACAGAGAGCGTCGCTCGAGGCGTCGCAGTCGGAGTCGGAGTTGGAGCAGAGAGAGAGAGGAGGAGAGAGAAAGAGAGCGTCGCTCGAGGCGTCGGAGTCGGAGCAGAGAGAGGTACCGAGATGGCGATAGGGATAGAGATAGCAGGCGGCGGAGAAGTCGGTCCCGGAGCGATTCCGACGGCGATCGGCGGCGGAGAGAGCGGAGGAGGAATCGGAGCTCGTCGCCGAGAGATCGGAGAGCTGAGAAGAGGGATCGGAGTCCTTCGTCGCAGCAGCGGGAGCGGAAGCCGCTGGAGAAGAGGAATGGAGGAGCTGATTATTCGCGACTTATTGAAGGATATGAAAAAATGGTGAGTTCTCTAGGCTTTCTAAGGATTCGGCGAATGAGATTGGTGATGAATTTTTGGGATTAATGTGAATGTAACTCAAAGATTTCTGCTTACATTTTTTCTCTGTTGTGTTGTGTTGTGAACAGTCTCAAGCTGAAAGAGTCAGAGCAAAGATGAAGCTTCAGCTGGCTGAAACTGGTAATTATTATTGGTTTCTGCTGTAGTGAATTTGTCTTGATAGGTTTGGTTTGATAGTCTATAAGTTTAGTTTTTTACTGATTTGTCTAACGGTTTGTTACTTAGAGGTATGCTTATCGAAAAAGTTCTAACGCTAAGCTCAAAGACTTGTTTATGCTTCTGGTTGTGGAGATTGTTTTCCATTCTCGCTGCGAAAATTGAATCGTTTCTTGCGGAGAGTGTGAATTAAGATTCGGAATCACTAACTTGTGCTACTTTGTGGATTGGGTATAGTTTGTGAGTGATAATTATGAAATGGTATAACGAAAAGGGGGCAAAGTAAAGAGGGGATTAGGTGTAAATAAGATGTGTTTGGATGTGTAGTGTGCTTAGAGAACGAAAATTTGAGTCATGAGTGTTATTGGCTGGTAGTGTTTAAAGAAAGCCTTTCCTTACTACTTAAATTGTGTCATGGTATTTTTTTAACCGTAGCTTTATGTGTGTTTGTTGATGTTGAATGATGTTTTCTTAAGTTCTTAACACAAGTGACAATGAAGTTAGGTTGTCTGTATAATACATGTGCTAGCTGCTAACCTCGATGAAATCCCGCCCCTATATCCACTTACGAGTATTTGATTAGAGCAGTATTTGATGTGTAATCTATGGTTGGTCAAAAATGATAAGGTGTGTCCTTTTGTATTGCTTCTTAAAATGCAGAGAGAACTATAAATGCATATTATATGAAGTCCATCTTCTGAATGTTTATAAAACTAAACTGGGGTAGTGGTTTAGAGCTACTTTTCCTATTTGTATTTGCATGATATAAGCGTGAAAAAACAAAGTAGTGTTTTTAGAAAGGGAAAGACGAAATCATGGTCAAGTCTGAGCTATCCAATGTACTTCCTACAATGATGGGTTCTTCTATAGAATTTCTTTTGCTTTATCTGATTTTTTCCCCCTTATGCAGTTGAAAAGGATGAAACGAAAGGCAGCTCAGGTTGGGAAAGGTTCGAGTTCAACAAGGATGCACCACTTGACGAAGAGGAGGTTCAAGGTTAAACATATTTTACTTACTCTTGGACTATTACACATATACATTCTAGATGATAAATGTCTTTTATGCAAATTTATTTTGCTTGTGGATTTCGTATTCGTGAAAAAAAATTTCTTTGCTGGTTGATTTTATTAGTTCATCTGTGTGGATTTGTCTTTTATTGTTTTTTCTTGGATTCTAGCATTTTTCATACGTCACATGTGTTGAATATATCATATAGTAAGATATCCCAAATCCAAAATTCTTGCAGCCAAAGTTCAAACACATCTGTAACGGTACTGAAGTTTTATTGCTTGTCAATACCTTGAAGAATATGAGATAATTGCATCACTACTTCCTACTCCGGATGAATAATTTTCAGGGTTATGGATTAGATTACATTTCATAACCTTAGTTTGATATCGAGTTGGTATGTGCAAGCGTGTTGACTATAAACTAATTGTATATGATTTACTATCAGGTAGATTTTCCTGTACATGACTATTATCCTATTCTACAGCTGCAGAAGATGATAAAGCGATAGTAAAGCACATTGGCCAAAGTTTCCGATTCTCCGCGGTCCAGGTATGTTCATCTTCTCTTTTGCAACCAATCAATCAATTTTTCATTCAAATTTTGGCTTTCATGCTTTTACATCTGGTGATTTGTGTTTGTATGATATAAAATTTTGTAGTTTCTTACTATTTTGGTTTCGTCCTGAAGGAAAAACGAGAGCAAAAAATTAGAGATGCTCATGATGAGGCCATGTTTGGTGTACCGGCATTCCCACCTCCCGTTACAACGGTTGATGAAGTTGAGTTTGAGACTGTAGCCGAGCCCAAGACCGAGGATGAGACTCTTAAGGAGTTAAACGGAAGTGATGTTGCCGCAAGCCTCTTGAGTGAGAAGGTACTAGTTTCCTCTCCATTATATATTAAATATATATATATATATATATGTATATATATAGAAAGAGAGAGACAGTCGGAGTTTAATGTATTGTTGTCTTGGTTTCAGGTACTTGCGAAACAACAAGGTTCATGGCGTGATCGTGCACGCAAACAAGGGAACTGAGTCAAAATTCTTTACTCACTAGAACATGACAGTTTGGAGAACGGATCTTCAACAATACAAAAACTGACGCCAATAGCTTCGCATGTAAATATACCAAGATCAATGGAGAGAAGCTACAACAATCTCGGTATTAGTCCGAACTGGGTTTCTCCCGTCTTGGAGGCATTAACCATGGAGATATACCGAGATCAATGGAGAGAAGCTTCTAGCTACTGCTTCCAAACTTAATTGCGTCAACACTTCTTCTACTTTGGTGCTTCTGTGTTTCGGACACTGCCGATTTCTTACCTAAATTCGGCCTCGGTTGAATTTTTGTCATATCTATCCTTTTGCTTTCCTTTTTTTGGTCACAGAAATAGTTGCATAATCTTTGTTCTCATACTCTTGCTTAGAAAGTAGTGGAATTGCAGTTTAAAACTCTTTAGATCCAAATAGTCTTCATTCTTTAGACAAGTAAGATTTACATTTTATGCCAAAACAAGGTGTAGTTTTTATTATTATATATTTTATCCCGTATGTGTATAGTGCGAACTTTTGTTTATTTTAATATTAATTATCATGCTTCCCAATTTTCTTGCAGCTGAATCTTGCTTCCAAAGGTCAAAATCGAAAATCACAATTCTGATTTTTAAATCCGCTTGGTTTATTAATTTCCTCGTTATCATTTGTTATTTAAAATTATATGCTTATGCTTATCTATCTACTTTATTCTTATAGACTAATTCCTTCAATCCTAAACATATAACGTGGGAATGGGAAGAACGGAGTTCGGACCAAAACGCGCCTTCGGGATGAAACTTGCATTTTGGTCCCCATTTTCAGGGGGTTTGTGGCGCGGTTTTTTTTTTTTTTTTTTTCGCAGTATTTAGGGGAATTCTGTCGCTCTTTTTTTTTATTTATTCATCTTTTAGTTTAATTGTCTAAACCGCATTGCATTTTTTCACTATACACAAAAAGTAAGTTGGTGAAGATTGGTATACTGAAGAGACTAAAACATAATAATAATTTGATATTTGATATTTTCTCTTAAAAATCAACGATTGGATCATCGAGAAAATAAATTTCATTGAAGAAAAACAATAATCGCCAAACACGGTATCCTGCGAAAACGACAACTTCACAAAACGACACATTCTTCATAAAAAGCAAACAATCCCATACCGAACGAGATGGATATACGACAAATTACAAAGAGAGAGAACAACACGTTGTTAAACGACATAATGGAAATTTGCTCTAGAGAACATGTCATATCAGTCTTATCAGAAAAGAACAAACCTCTCAAAACGACAAGTAACTCCAAAAACGACATACTCTTTGGATCATGATAATTTTTTTTTTAAAATTCTTCTGATAAATTCAGAAGGGAAAAATCTCAAGAACGTAAAGAAGAAAAAAGAACCACAACTATATGAAAATATTGAGTGGAAGTTAACTGATGTTAACACGAATGGCAAGGATGTGATTGGTATAGGCTTCTATACTAGTATTGCTCGTATAAGATAACTTTTGTTCCAAAAAAAAAAATGCTGGAAAAAAAAAATGAAATAAGCTAACCGAAAAAGAGACCATCTAAGTGAAAAATCAAACAAAAACACTATTGAATTTCATCATCAAATCACTATACGTTTCATTCTCAATCGTAACATTCATTTCCATAACCAAGAAAGCCAAAGAAAAAGGGGAAGAAAAGAAATTCATTAAAAAAAAAAAAGTTCCAGCAAATTCAGACAACGACGAAGAAGAGGAATGGGAATGCAGAGAGAGAGAGCATGACATAAGGGAAAAATAATAATAATAATAATAATAATCGGACTATTCTGTCTCAAGATGGCCTCTAATGGACTTATTTTATCTTCTAGTCGGCGTTTCTAAATCGTAATGGTGTTCGATGTTTTTAATGCTCAATGGATTATTATTAAACCACAAACTGATAGGAATAGGAAGAGAAGGACAAATATTTGAGGAGAAAGAAAGAAAAGCCAATATTATCGTAGAGACAAATTAACCAATTGAATGCTACTTATTTTTTTCTCAAAACAAATAGTCGAAATTTAAATTCTTTGTAGAGATGCAACATAATAAGCAATATATTTCTATAGTAATTGGTTGCCAATATGCAAATATTAGATGCTCGATCTACTAAACCAATAAATCAAATACAATTACTCAAAAAAAGAAAAAAAGAAAACAAATACAAGAATAAAAAGAAACGTTGAAAAAGTTATAATGACATAAAAAACGAAAAAGAAAGTTTGATTTTGCACGAAAATTACCACTAACCTCGCTGTAATAGTTGATTCCGTCAATAACCCGAGCATTGTCATTCTTTATTGTTGGTTGAATGATACCTTTAACCTTAATAATATTTCTTAAATAATTATTAAGGTTAAAGGCATCATTCAACCATTAATAGAGATTGATTTTAGAAATAATTTAGAGACTCAAAAGAACTCTCGTACGAAAATTACCACGGATCTTGCTGTAATAGTTGATTCCACCAATAACCGAGCATAGTCATTCTCTATTGTAGGTTGAATGATACCTTTAACCTTAATAATATTTCTTAAACAATTATAAAGGTTAAAGGCATCATTCAACCACCAATGGAGATTGATTTTAGAAATAGTTTCGGAGTTGAAAACTACTCTCATACATTAAATATAAAGAAACTACACCTATTCTCTTATTCATAAAATGCCTATTAAAATGCCAATTATATCCTGGAAAACTTTGATTGAATATAGGAAACTAAAAAAAGAAACTAAACTTATTATGTTAATTTAAAATCAGATTTCCTAATCTTTCTAAAAGAACTTCTTATCTTATCAGTATATATATTTAAATATCATCTTGAGACAATAAGGTTATTTTATTTTATTTTGTGTGCGCTAGTATTTTATTTTATATTTAAATATCAGTATTTATCTAGTGTTGTCATTTTCATCCATCTAATCTATATTTGATTTTTCCTCAAAAAAAAATTCTATATTTGATTTAAATCTTCATATATTATCTGTTAAAATAATTCGTATTATTTCGCAATAATTAATATAAATTTAGTCGAAAAATACCAGGACTGTTCGCTCACGGTTTTGTTTTGCGTCCAAACAGCATTGCATAGGGAACCGCATCATGACACGTGTCAAACAGTGATTTGTTAGCCATTGGTGCGAAATTACGTCACGCCCCTAACCCAACAGCCAATCAGAATCCACCATCTTCTTCGATTAGAAAAATAAAAATAAATAAAATAATACGCTTTCGCAGTGAAAGAGAGAGAGAGAGAGATAAAGCTTCGTTCCGATCGTTTCACCTCTCTGTCTCTTCTCTCTTTCTTCTCAGTCTCTCTCTCTCTTCGGACCTTCGAATCCAATCAATGGCGACGAGTCGTTGGCTGAGGCCTGAGGTATTGCCTCGAGATCTAGTTTTCAATGTTGATTGTCTCTGTTTGTTTGTTTTTTTTAGGCTCACTCTTCACGGCGTGAAATTTCGCTAGGGTTTTGTTTTGTATTTCTTGCTGAGAAAATTGATTTCTAGGGTTTCTGGTTTGTGTGTCTCTCCGATTAGGTTTATCCTCTTTTCGCCGCCGTCGGTGTCGCCGTCGGAATCTGCGGGTTTCAGTTGGTTCGTAATATCTGTATCAACCCTGAAGTCAGGTCTCTCTCTCTGTCTCTCTTTCTCTCTGATTTCTTTTTTAAGTGGAAAAATATTTTAATGATATGTTTTTGCAAGCTAAAAGGAGAGATTTTCGTTTGCGTTGTTATTGAGGAAAGCCATTTGGATTGTTTGGGTTTGACTTGAGAGTAAGAGAGAAGATTTTGGGGAATTTGTTTGCTTAATGGTGTTAATATTTGGTTTTTGTGTGTTTTGAATACTGGTTTAGGTGTGTAACACGGTATTATTGTTTAATCTCTTTGGAGTTACTATATTAGGTCTACTTTGAGGTTAGATTCTAATTTTGAGAAATTGTTGACCATGGAGAGGAAGAGAAAATGAACTTACTGGGGTTGACTTCAATCAGTAAAACGATTTGACTCAAGAAGAGAAATTGATGTGAAATTATTGAGGTTTATTTCAATTGGCAAAAGAACATGACTTGAAAAAATATTACTAGGATTTTACATAGTTGGTGAATCAAGATGTTTCTTTTGAGACATTGATCTAGTTTTCTAAGTGCTTGAATTTGTAACTATCAGTTGAGGCTAGCGACTTTGATTGATGTAGTAATATATGGGTAAAATCAGGCATATACGTTAGGCAATTCTCTTTCTTCTTTTCGCTTCAGTGTTCTTGATTTGTGTAATAATGACTTATAAATTGATAGATACAAGTATGTTTAGGTAAATGAAGATTTTTTTTTTTTTTTTCAAATGTTTGAACTATATTGCGAATCTAGCAACCAATGTATATTTGGGTCTCCAGGTACTATACGTATTCAGCTGCATTTGTTTGTACTTTTATTCAGTGAATTTTGGGAAACCAGTGCCTATAGACTTATCGTCTTTGCCTCATTTCTATTTAGGGTCGCGAAGGAGAAAAGAGCTGCGGGAGTTTTGGAAAACTTTGCTGAGGGAGAGAAGTACTCCGAGCATTTCCTACGAAAATATGTCCGCGGCAAGAGTCCGGAAATCATGCCAAACATCAACAGCTGGTTCACAGACCCCAACCGGGGCTAAATGTTTTGTGGACATTCTACTAATTACTACGCGTTTTGGTGATTTGGAAGTTTGTGTTAAAAATTTGCGTCAGCTGATTATGAGGCTGCAAATCAAACTATTATAAATCATGGATAATAATGTTGTCATGAGTTTGGTTTTTGTAAGATAACAAGAAACAGCATCAAGTTTATTCAAAGTTGTTCTTCTTGGTTTAAATTTGTGCTTGACACATAATCTCTCTTCCATCTATTTCTCCGTCTTACCATCATTAGGAGATCTGCCAGAATATGAGAAAAATCAAGACCTTTCATGATCCACATAAATTCAGATTGTTCCTGGCTGGAGCAATTTTATGGTCATTGTTTGCATAAGCATAGGTTATGCTTCAAATGTATATAAAGAGTTTATTTATTTATTTTCATTTAATGAAGAGTGATTTATATTCGATTCAGTTTTTAGTTCGATAACCTCCTATTATACAAGCCAATCTCCTTTTTATTATTCTCCGATTTCAATGGATATAACAGCAAATTGCAGTGCAAAACCCACCAAATAAAGATAAACAGACCAGGCCACTTTTAAAAGTAAAGAGAATAATGAGATGGGAAATTAATGCAACACAACGACTCAAAACTTATCATGTGAACCTAGAAACAATACAAATAGAAATGCACTAAAAAGACCTGTATAACAATGAAAAAATGACCCTAGCTATACGGTTTGGAAATCTCCTCTATTATACAGGCTTGGAACTACAACTATGATGTTGTAATAAAGGAACTACAAATAGTTTTCCCACTCAGAGACCGCGTTTGTCTAGACGACTAGAGCGTCAGCCACCAGATTTCCATTGCATCAGAGATGACATCCATTCTCGGTCTTGAAATAAATAATAAGATTATGAAACAATTTGTTATATAGTAGCAGTCCGAACAATGCTCATCTGCAATCGATTCAACGCTTGATTTTTGACTCGTGATTTCGACGGAGAGAGGTGCACAAACATGCGTACAAAGTGTGTCGTTGCGGGGAGATTACGGAGGAAAGTGCTCAACATCCATGGAAGGGAAACTGGATTGCGTTATTCTCATTCCTCGTAGCAAACTCTTTGCCGTTTCCTTTTCCTGCAGAAAGCTCATTTTATTTAGATGTCCAGCGGATAAAATCTCAAAGACAGCTTATATTTTAGTTTCACCTATACAAGAAAGAAGAGCAATATGACTTACCGGGCCAGTGTAATCCAAGAGACGGGTACAATACACCTCAGCTTCTTCGAATCTCTTCAGGTTTTTGTAGTGTGTGGCAAGAAATAACAATGCTTCAACCATATTTGGTCCTTCCCTCTCTTCTTCTTCCATTCTTTCCAAATCCTTCTTGTAGTAAAAAGCCGCCTCCTCTGAGCGTCCAAGCTCGTGATGTAGCTTTGCCAACTGGTGAAGGGCAATCGCTTCCCGATCATTGCAACTAACTGCCCTTTTGTAGCACTTGATTGCTTCTTCAAGCATGTGAAGCTGGTCGGTTTCGTAGCACTGAGCCATGGCAATCCACAGTCGAGAATCGTTCGGCTGCAAGAATACAGATTTCCTGAAGTAATGAAGAGCGTAGAAGCGCATTCCCATCATCTCATAAGCTTGTCCCAGACCATACCAAGCTCGATAATCACACTGATTTATGTCTATAGCACGGCGATAGGCATCAACAGCAGCTGGAGTATTTTTCATCTCGACATACTCATGGCCCATAAGCGTCCAAGCAGACAAATAATTCTTGTCCAGTTTGAGCGCCCTTTTGAAATATAAAACTGACTTTTCGTGCTGCCCTTTTAAACTGTAATAATTGCCAATAATGCAACAAGATTCGGGTCTGTATTTGTCAGTCATGAATACCCTATGGGCAAGGTAACTCAAGGCTGAAAAACACTCCTTTGCATAAAGAACATTTGAGTACATATCCATGTCTTCAACTCGATATGGGTCATTTCTTAGAAGTTCTTCAAAAATTGCTTCAACTGTTTCAAATTCTCTCAAACTGTACTGGGCTTTTGCAATTTGAGCCTGAATGTAATTGCTGAAACTAAAAGTACCTTGCAAATATTCATATTTCGATAAGGACATGTTGTGCATCCTTAGTTCTTGGTAAGCACTGGCAAGAAAGAAGTCCTTCATCCAATGGTTATTGAGACTAAGGCTATTCAATATGTCAACAGAAGTACACAAAGACTGCAACTTTGACCAGGCATCCCAGTTCCACGGGTAGCTATTCACAGACTCCACAAGAACTGAGCGAGCAAGATTCTCGCTACCTTTCTCTTTTAGCACAATACCGTACAAGTATAACCCGAAAGGATCGATTGTCCCATTCTTGCGGAGTGTTGATAGCTCTCTTTCCAGAGACACCAGTTCACGGTTCACAGCATCGGTCTTTCCTAAAGGTCCTTCAAGCTCTATCATTTCTTCCTCTTTCCGCTTTTCTCCAGCCTCCATTACACAATAAAATGGATGAAATAAAATGTCAATTAAACTAAAAATGCGATATCGAGTACCCAATTTTTCTTTTTAATCTATGGTGAAAGAGTAGACTAATATAATTTTTTAGGGGTGGAGTGGGAATGGAAAATATATATACACACACACACACATATATATATATATATATATATGAACGAAAAAAGCTTCTACATTTTCTTAGTAGAAAAAATAAATCACAGTATCAACCTATCAATTTATCTGTATGATATATGATTGAATAACTAAAAAAAGATATATTAAGAGTGTACCCATATCCAGTCTGGAAATCTATACTTTGGAATCATGGTCATCGAAGTAGAAAAATAACTTAATCAGTGTAATAATTCCTCTAGAGAATAATTGTTGAAGGATGATTTTAGTTCATTCCATGTTACTTCATGCCTTCCTAACCAAGTGTATTGTCTTAACACTAAAACAAAACCAAGTTAAAAATTAAACTTGTGGACAATCAATACAACCAAAACAGAAAATGTCTGTTGCACAAAAAACAACAATCCATTCTTAGGATCTCAAATAGTGAAGCAAAAGCACTAACTACAATTGAGGCTAGAAGAAATGCAACTAACCAGATAAAGGGCGTAGCAGCGCAAGAACACGGATTTCTTTCCCGTCTGATCCCGGAGCACGTGAGCAGCCCTTTTGTACTCCCGGCAATCGAAGTACGACTTGGCCAGGAGGTAAAAATCACCATCCACAATCTCATCTTCCTCCATTACCGGAGTGGACACATAGGACACGCCCGCTGCAGGAGTCGAGATGATCTCGTTGGTGCGGAACCTGCGGCGAATGCTCGAACTCCCTCGGTGGAACCTGGTGTTTGCAGGCGTGAACTTTGCTGGATCCTGCTCGATCCCCACGAGCTGCTCGGCCGCCCTGCAGATGCAAGGAAAAACAACCACGAAAATTCAATTAAAACCAATCAAATCAGAGACAGTTAAACCAAAAACATAATTACATAATCAAAACCAGTACCCAAATACATTATTTTCATTCTTCTCGTTTCCCACAAAATACAGAAGGATATATTTTTCTTAAAAAAATACCATGAAATTTTAAACATATCAGGATATCCAAATTGCAAAAACAAACTCATGAACTCAAGCTTAAAACTAATACTATCAGTCAATAGAACAAAGACCCGTATCAGTGGAAGGAAAAAAAAAAAAAAACCAAAAAAGTTGAAAATTGTAAGAGACAGCTAAAAAAATTGATGGGTTTTAGACGAACAACTAAATCTCGTATTTCACAAGCAAAAAAAGATAATGGAGCTAGGGTTTTGAGGCAAAAAAGGAATACCATTTTGAAGCAGAATATAGACATCGATCGCTGAGCTGACGAATTGCTGTTCGAAGCTCGTTCCTGCAACTTTCTTTCGAACTCATCTCTCTCTCTCAACCTTCAGGGAGAAAGCTCTCACATTTGGTTTCAAAATCGAAGCTTTTTTTGTTTTTTTTGTGGGTTATTCGCTATCGCGGGTGATGAGAGACTGAGACTGCTTGGTTTGATTGTTCGATATTGGTGTGTGAGTGAGAAGTGAGAACTAGAGCGGTGACGGTGAGTGAGTGAGTGAGCTTGAATATCAATTCTTGAATGTGTATGTGAATGAATCTATGTATGTATGTTGGTATTTGAAATTTGGAGTTTCGGGAAATGACCGCTTTTAGGTTTGTTTCCTCTTTCCCTTTTGAATTGGTTTCACAACATAAAAAGCCGCTTTCTCAAATTAAAATTAGCTCTTTCGTTGGAAATTAATTGGAAGACCATAATGCCATTTGAGTATCGAACCAAAATTAATGTTAAATGTATAAAATACTTGTATGGTCGGTTTCAGTGCGCCGTAAACCATTTGAACAATTTAGCGATATTATGATTTATTATTAGAAGTTAAAATAATTTTAAATAGTGTTAAATTATGTAAAATTTTGAAGAAATTGATTTTTTTTTAATTCGTAAGTTTTTGTGTTGAACATTTAAGTAATTTTTCAGAATTTTCAAAAACAAATAGATAAATTAGCAAAATAATAATTTTCATAAATTATATTTTGTTGGCTTTATGTAAAAACCCTAGATCTAAGCTCTCTTTCTCTCTCGTCCTCCTCCCAAAAGCCCAAACCCTAGCACCACAACTAGATGTCGTCACCCTTTCTCTAACAACCACGCACATTGAGATCGATCGGTGACCGCGCGGCGCTCCAGTCGCGCACCACCCCGCATCCATCGCCTTTTGCTTCAACCACGCATAACATGGCAACTTGCGAGGCCTTAAGCTAATACCGCACAGTGGGTCTTGGCAGCCCCGCACTGCCTTTGTGCAGCTGCGCAACACCCCGAGCATAGCCCCACTAGGGGTGAAAATTAAAACCGAAAAAACCGAAAAACTGAAAAAATTAACCGATTTTTTTTAAAACCGTAACCGAAACCGAATTTTTTAAAAAAACCGAAAATTCGGTGCTTCAAAACCGAATTAACCGAAAATTCGGTGCGGTTATTCGGTTTTTCTCACTAATTAACCGAAATAACCGAACAACCGAATTTTTAACCGAATAATCGGTTTTTAACCGAAAAACCGAATTTTTAACCGAAAAAACCGAATTTAAAAACCGAAAAACCGAATTTTTTAACCAAAAATCGGTTTTTAACCGAAAAAACCGAATATTTAACCGAATAACCGAATTTTTTAACCGAATAACCGAATTAAAATTTAAATTATATTTGATTCGGTTATTAACCGAAAAACCGAAAATTCGGTTTCGGTTAATTCGGTTTCGGTTGAAAAAAAACCGGTTTTCGGTTTTGATTTTTTATTAACCGAATATTCGGTTTCGGTTATAAAAATTGCAAAAAAACCGATAACCGAAACCGATTTCACCCCTAAGCCCCACACCCCCTTCACGTGCACAGGAGCCTCTTAATATCGCCACCTCAATGCAACCAATCGCGCGAATTTCTCTTAGCCGCCATCAAGACCATAGACATTAAATTGTTCTCTCTTGGATGAGTTTAGTGCGTGAAAAATTATAGTCTTTGAATGGCTTGAAAGGAGGCGCAGACTAAACATGTGCATACTAGAGTTATAAAACGACCTCTAGTTGTACGTAAACTTCAAGTCCCTTAGGAATTTTGCTAACTACTTTGATACCTCCTAGTAGCATTATTTAATAATTCACTTATTGAATTTCAACTCATCAATGTGACGTAAGAAGAAGAAGATGATCCCGTTAGAACAAATTTAATAAAAGATAACTTTTTAAATTGTTACTTGCTCCGTACTATTTTATATTCATGCTTGCAAATTAACATAAAATGTAAAGATGAATTTAAAAGTGATCTTACTATACATACTAAGGCATGAAAGGTTTCTTTCCCATTGCCAAAAAAAAGGCCTCACCATGGGTTGACACGTGACGTGCCCTGTAAATGATACATGGCATTCTATGGTTTTTTTTATTTAATTAAAAAAAAACTGCGTTTAAGGACCTATTCTAGGAGTTTTTAAGAAATTTTGGAGGGCTTTTGCGCAAATTTTGAGAGATTTTTGTGCAATTTCTCTTTCCTCTCTCATATTTTTTTTATTTTTTTTGTTTTAATCGTTTCAACGGCTATTTGTTTGATATAATAATTTTGAAAATTTTTTTCTTAACACGGTTGGATTTAGAATATTTTTCTTGATCTTTTGACACCCATTGTCATATATTTTTTTTTACCATAACTATTTTTTTATTTGTTTTCTTTGTTCTAAGCTTTTATTTTTATTTTTTAAGTTTGAAAAATTTTAAAAGAACCATTGTATTTATATTAAATGATAAATCTAATCCTTTAGTTATTAAAAATTACAAAAATGTCAAATTTTTTTTAAACTTAACAAAAATATATTTTATTATTTTTTGATCATATTTTTTAACCATTATGTTATTTTACACGTGCTCCACA
Source organism: Boehmeria nivea var. tenacissima (assembly GCA_018132145.1). NCBI lineage: Eukaryota > Viridiplantae > Streptophyta > Magnoliopsida > Rosales > Urticaceae > Boehmeria > Boehmeria nivea. Next base: position 11,839,843 of record CM030882.1, read on the forward strand.
CGTGCGCAGCGCGTGTATTAAAAACTAGTATAGATCTAAAGTCCTAAATATTTTTCTAAACTTCCGTTACGTTATTATCAAAGTGACATTTTTCAGAATTAGCCTTTTTGTATATATATATTTTTTAAAACACGACCCCCAATTGGGAGTAAACGTCACGAACGAAAACGACTAGTAGATAAGTAAAACGACAATCTCAACCTGTTTGGCCGCAGAGAAACGCCGAGAAAAATACAGAAGAAAAAAACCTCCAAAACCCACAAGAAAAGAAAAGAAAAGAAATGCCCACTCTGCTCCTTCTCAGAACCCCAAAAACCCTCTCTCTCTCTCATCGCTCTCTCTCCACCACCACTCAGCCACGCCCACAACCCCAAGCCTCGTCCTTGGCCAAGCTGGTCCTCGACTCGGACCACCCCCAAACCCTAACCCGAGCCCTCCACGACCCGACCCTCCAATGGACTCCGGCCCTCGTCGACCAGACCCTCAAGCTCCTCTGGAACCACGGCCCCAAGGCGCTCGAGTTCTTCCGAGCCCTCGAGGCGCACCCGAGCTACGCGCTCTCGGCGTCCTCGTTCGACCACGCAATCGACGTCGCGGCGCGCCTGCGCGACCACCGCGCCGCGTGGGCCCTCGTCGCGCGTATGCGCGCCCGCCGCCTCGGCCCGAGCCGCAAGACCCTCGCCATCGTCGCCGAGCGCTACGTCGCCGCCGGGAAGCCCGACAGGGCCGTGAGGGTCTTTCTGTCCATGCACCACCATGGCTGTGCCCAGGACCTGAGCTCGTTCAACTCGGTCCTCGACTCGCTCTGCAAGTCCAGGCGAGTCGAGAAAGCTCACAACTTGCTTAGGGCTTTTAGGCGAAAGTTCAAGGTCGATGTGATCAGCTATAATACTATTGCTAATGGTTATTGTTTGATTAAGAGACCAAATAGGGCTTTAGAGGTTCTGGAGGAGATGGTTAAGAGAGGGTTTAGCCCTAATTTGATTAGTTTTAATATAATGCTTAAAGGTTATTTTAGGGCTAATCAGGTTGATGAGGCCTGGGGGTTTTTCTTGGAGATGAAGAAACGAGGGTGTGAGATTGATGTTGTTACTTACACCACTCTGGTCCACGGTTTCGGCATTGCCGGCGAGGTCGAGAGGGCGCGGAGGGTTTTCGACGGTATGGTCGGGGCGGGGGTGCTTCCCTCGGTGGCGACGTACAATGCGCTGATCCAGGTCTTGTGTAAGAAGGATCAGGTGGAGAATGCGGTGGCGGTTTTTGAGGAAATGGGGCGGAAGGGGTACGCGAGGAATGTGACGACGTACACGGTTTTGATCCGGGGGTTGTGCCACGCGGGGAGGATGGAGCGGGCGGTGGAGTTGATGGGAAGGATGGAGGGGGAGGGGGACGGGTGCGAGCCGAACGTGCAGGTTTATAACGTGGTGATTAGGTACTTTTGCGAGGCAGGGGAGATTGAGAGGGCGTTGGGGCTTTTCGAGGAGATGGGGGGCGGGAAGTGCTTGCCGAATTTGGATACGTACAATGTGCTGATCAGCTCGATGTTTGTGAGGAAGAGGTCGGAGGATTTGGTGGTGGCAGGGAAGCTGTTGATCGAGATGGTCGCGAGGGGGTTCATGCCCCGGAGGTTGACTTTCAGTCGGGTTCTGGATGGGCTTTTGTTGACGGGGAACCAGGGTTTCGCGAAAGAGATATTGAGGTTGCAGAGCAAATGCGGACGCCTTCCCCGTCAATTCAGATTGTGAGGATTGTCACTCTTCGAAATGAGGCCCCGAAAGCGTTGCTATGTCTAAAATTCGAGAATTCGACCATCTGAGTCTAACGTGGACTCATTTTCAGTCCTTCAAATATATGCCTGAACAAGGAATTGCGATCGCCGCCAACTCAGAGGCGCTCGTGCCTTCTGCAAGCAGTAGTCGAGAAACCGGGTGGGCCCAAAAGAGTTGCTCCTAGTTCATAGTGCAGGACAACAGGCCAAACAAAGAGCCGAAGATCGGAATTAGTTCGATCATTCCAAGGTGTCTTAGCATATTCTTCGCCATTACGAAGCCGAATCTGGAGAATTTGATAGCCATTAACTCGGTTGGTTGTCAAGAATCTGTAGACCTAAATAAGCTTGTGGAACTAAGTCCTACCAAGGAACAGCTTTGAAATTGGGAAAGGTTTATTTTGGAGTTAAAATATTGAGCTCTACGCAATGATCATTAATCAAATATTCATAGCTTCTTGTATTTGATATTAATACCAAACAAATTACGTTTCACCCTGAAAATTCATTAATAGGAATAAAATTTCTAGAGATAAGGCGAATTTAACAGTCTGAGTTGTTTATGTATTTTTTTTTTATTTTTATTTTTCATTGTCTAAGATATACTGTTATGTTGATTTGTTGTTGACATAACATGGATATTGTAGATCTGATAGTGATTACTTTGTTTGGTGCACTTATTTTTCTTATTTCATTCCATTCAACTATTTTATTTTAACTTTATCCATCCCATTTTATTTTATTTTTTTCAACTTTTCAAATTTTAATACAATGTCTTTAAATTTCAATTATTTATACCACCTTAAAATTTAGAAAATCAAATCATTCTACATTATTATTTTAAATTATTTTTTCCATCTTAAAAAATGATATGACATAGGTAATATTGTTTGTCTAAACATGAGATTAGTAAGCTAGTGACATAAATATGTCGTTTTCGCTCGAAATTATCTCAAGTACCTTACGGCGTTAAAAAATGTCGTTTTTTACACTTTAAGTAATGAAACGCTGGATGATTATAATTTTTTATAAGAAAAAATTGATTAAATTGATGTGTTGATTATTTATTGGATGCAATAAAAATATAGTAAATTGAGAAGTATGATTTATGATTATATAAGTAAATACCACACTGTTTATTCTATAGCTTGACATGAAGAAACGACATCAAGAAGTGTCAATTTCCTGTACCACCTGGACAAAACGACACCGCATCTTTCCAAATATATATCACGCGAACAAAATTAACACCGCGAAAATAGAAGGAAAAAATAAAAAAAATAAAAGGAAAACGGCGGAGGGCAAATTCGGTAAATAACCAAAACCAATAAGGGCGCGTCCGGTGATCCCCAAAATAAACGGGAAAAAACCCCCTTCCCGCTCCCCAAAACTTTTGAAATAAACGCACCAACCAAACCCCGCCTCTCTCTCTCTCTCTTCAGATCTCAAACCTTTTAAAAAACTCCAACGAAACAGAACTCAAATCATTTACAAATCACATTTTCAAATTCCCAAACCCGCCATTGCTCTCTCTCTCTCTCTCACTCTCTCTCTGTTAACTTTCCGATCGGCCATGGCTGCGGCGGCGCCGGAGTCCACCGCCGCCAGGCACCACGCCTACAGCCGGAAGCAGAAGTCTCTCGGCCTCTTGTGCTCCAAGTACTTCACTATCTCTCTCTCTCTCTCTCTTTTTTCAGTTCGGAGTCGAATTTGAATTTGAATTTGGATTTGAATTACGCGTTTGTGCGGTGTAGTTTCCTGAGCATGTACAATCGCGACGGAATCACTTCCATTGGACTCGACCACGCCGCTTCGAAATTAGGTCTTTTTTATTACTATCTCACTGCCACAAGATCTTTGAAGGTTTTTTATTTTTATTTTTTAAAATTTTTTGGACTGGAAAATTGATGGTTTTGTTGATCCGCAGGGGTCGAAAGGCGACGGATCTATGACATCGTCAACGTCTTGGAGAGCGTCGGGGTGAGGATTTTTATTTTCATTATATATTTTTTTTGAGATAGGGTTTGATAATTTGGGTAAAAGGCTAAGGTTGATTGGTGGTTTGTTTGAATTGGATTCAGGTTCTGACAAGAAAGGCAAAGAATCAATATACTTGGAAGGGGTTTGAGGCTATTCCTAAGGCTCTGAAGGAGCTTAAGGTAGCTATTATTTTTTTGTTTGAAAATTTTGGTTGCTCTCTTTTTGAAAATTGGTCTGATTTTTGGGTTGTAATGATGTTAATAGGATGAGGGTTTGAGGGACTATTGCAATTCATTTGACGGCAACGACTATGCAAAGGTAATTACTCAATTTTCTCAAAATTTTGTGTTGACTTTATCAAGAATTGAACTTTTGGGTTTTCGATACAAAAGATTATATCTTTGTTTTTTTCTTTAATTTTATTTCAGATGTCGGACGATGAGGAGGATGACGAGAGATCGTCTGACCCTACTACTGGGAGTCAAACCGACAAATCAAATCTTGGTCCCAAGTCTTCTGCTTCTTCTAAATCAGGTTTGTATGTTTTTGTTTTTGTTTTGCAACTTTATTTTACCATTTCTGTTGGGGTGAGACTGAGGGGTGGGTATTTGTGAAGCTTGTCATGTCTTGTCTTAAGCAGATCTAGAGAAATTTTAGACGAGTGAATGGTCATGCTTAACATATGTGCTGATGGTATTTAGTTAACTGGTTTGGATGAGAGTTTCATATTATAACAAAACATTTTCGGAAACTAAAGTAGGACTGGTTGTATTATAGTAGTAAGATTGACTCTTATTCAGGTGAATGGAACTTGAATTTGTTCTCATTTCATCATTATGATGATATGCATATTTGTATAATGGGTATAGTATAATTCTAATTATTGGTGATTTATGCTGCTTCACAGAAAATAGAAGGGAAAAGTCCTTAGCACTTCTTACCCAGAATTTTGTTAAGCTCTTTGTTTGCACTAGAGTGAGTGAATTCCCATAATCCTTTTTTACACTTATATATAATTTATTTAATGTTTTTTTTTTTACTCTTGCCTACTGTTGACGCTTCACAATTACTTCTAGGTGGAATTGATCTCTCTTGATGAAGCTGCAAGGTTGTTGCTTGGGGATGCCAGCAACACTTCAGTAACCAGAAGTAATTATCTCAATGCTTGGGCGCTTTATTTTTATATATTTTTATGTTATGGAAAAATAGAGTTAGAAAATACCTTGATTGACATGTTCTCCGTTGTTGATTCAGCAAAAGTCAGGCGGCTGTATGATATTGCGAATGTCTTATCGTCCATGAACCTAATTGAGAAGGTGAGAAACATTATTGCAGGCTTCACTGATCTTCTGTGTGATTAATTTACTTTAGAATTGTTTCCATTATAGTAAGTTGGTGGTACAACTATGCTCAAGTTTTGAACTGGAACATTATGCAGACTCATACACTAGATACTAGGAAACCAGCATTCAGGTGGTTGGGGTTCGGGGATAACACTGATAGGACTGGTAAGGACTCTGCTGCCAACGAGTCCAGAAAAAGAGTGTTTGGGATGGACGTTACAAACATGAACTTTAAGAGAAGTAAAGTTGATTCATCAATTGACGGGAGTTTGAACATAAACTTCAACAAGCAGAAGCAAATGAAACATGAGACTTTCACACATGAGGTTGATAATGTTGTGTTGGATGAGGATTCAAAAGACAGTGCCAAAAGTTACCACTTTGGCCCTTTTGCACCAGTCACCGTGGCAAGAGGTGGTGCCTCCAATAACAATCCTAGACGGGTTCATGATTGGGAGAATCTTGCTTCGACTCACCGTCCTCAGTATCAAAACCAAGGTATCGAATTCACGCCTTGAGTACATATATAGGAGAATCATACATTTTTTTTAGCTTCAGGCTGCAAAAACATTGCTAATATTAAACTCGGTTTTGTTCAATTGTCTTGCAGCCTTGAAAGACCTATTTTCACATTATATGGAGGCATGGAAGTCATGGTACTCAGAAGTCGCTGGGAAGAAGCCAATCAAAATTTCTTGATACTCTCTTCATCGTGCTAACGACACTTGAGATTAGTTAAATTGTTTACACATAGGTCTTTAGTGAGTGTAATTTGACGGCGGAGGTATGAGATATTGTTGGATTGCAATGTTCTCTATGCACCAACTTTGAATCTCCATCCACACTTAGGCAACGACAAATTCACAGCATTTTTTTTTCCTGGGAGTTTTGATATTTCCACAAATTGTCTGTATTATTATGCTTTGATTTGAAGCCAAGGACAGGCAATGCTTTTTTCAAATTATTTTTCTATTGTATAGGAGTTCAAATTTTATGGTGTAAATTGGGTTGAGATTTATTTCAGTTATCTGAGAGATTTGTGTTTCAAATTTCAATTACTTTTTTGTCTGTCATGCTTTCCTCTCTTCTTTCTCATGTGAAGATGTGACACCACTTTGCAATTGTACCAAACTCTTCTTTTCCTTTCTGCTTTTCACATTTACCCTCAATCATTGCCCTAGCTATTGGTGTCACTATTTTCTTGGAAAAATTTAAACCCTTTCATGTCCAATAATCTTTTCAAAAATAAAATAGAGAAGGGGGAATTATGTTAGTTTTAAGTGTTGCTATACTGACTGTAGAACAATATGCCATTCTCAACCATGCAATTTTCAAAACAATTTGAACCATGTATGTCTGGGCATTGAGTGCAAATTTTTGAAGATAAAGTAACAAAGTAAGGAGATAACACGGAAGAGAAACCATCTCTTTGTAACTTTATTGCTAAACATCAATTTACACAAACAATAAGTTATTCGAAGTACCGGCTAACAACCAGCTATGATACATGAGAGAGACATTTAATCATAGAATTATTTCTTCTTGAACGCTCACGTTGAGTGTCTTATTTGGCAGAACAACGCTGTTTATTACCACAACCTCATCTTCCACAGACACTGCTTCACCTGGATGATATTCAACATGTCAACAGTGAGTTCTGAACAAAAAAGGCATAAATAGTTTGAAGACGGAAAAAAAAAAGGTTAACGATGAACAAAACAGCCAAACTTACCAAGGATTGTTATCCCAAGTTTTGCATTGTAATCTCCACTGGCCTGAAAAATCATATCAGCAAGCTTAGAAAATAGAATGCCATTGAGGTCCACGAGTAAATATTTGATAGCAAATTGAGACGGTCTAAGCAATGAAATCATTCGGGCAAATATCATTCTTTCACTCATTTTTGTACAAATGTGATTGTTTTTCAACGATTATTGATAGCAAAAGGTTCTTCAACTTACCTGGACGCGAGACCATTTCCCAATAGAAGATTTCCACCCAACAATTGCGTGAAGAACAACTGCGTTTTCCTGAAATAGAGCATAATACAAATGTAACAAAAACGCAACACTTGAGTTCAATTCATAATAGCTTTTGATTGGTTTTAACTTCAACCTTAATTTCTACGTCATCGAGGACGATACAGCTGATGAGCCTTGCACCGGCGCCTATTCGGGCATTTGCAGATATTGAAACATTCGGCCCAATCTGTTGAATCATATAGAAGAAATAAATATCAGAAGAATCCCAAAAGCTCTAAAATGAACTACTATCTCTCTCTACCATTGTGATTAATAGGCTTTTGATGTCATAAATTTCTTGCACAAACCACCATATTAATGTAGTCGTTACGGAGTTAGGATGCGAGAAGAACCTTTGCGGTCGGGTGAATTTTTGCTGATGGGTGAATGTACACATCACCAACAATGTTCGCACACTTTACGCCATCGCCGCTCGCCAAAAGATGGGGAGAGGTGAACCGGAATTGTGCAAGGTATAGACCCGAACACTTTAAGGACATCCTGAAAGTTTCAACTCGAAACATCAATACACTTGTGCAGATCGAACGAAAAAAGAATTTATAGCCAATGAAACAACTTAGACACTCGTGTTACCCGGGAGTTTTGATCTGTTCCCAAAAGTCCTTGGTCTCGTACGTAAAGAGCTGCTTCTTCCCCGCTAGAGGTGACAGGATATCTTGATCCAATCTTACGTAATTTGCAGGAACACTCCTAACAAAAAAGAAAACATGCCAATTATGTCAATATATATAACAAGGATTTTTATCATTTCAGTTCAATGCTTAAAAAAATCGATCAGAGTTACTTCTCTCCGAAATAGTTTCTTTTTCTAGTCACTTGGACAAAAATTGAAGAGGGGATCAGAATCTTAACATTTGACTGATGCATCAAAATGGTATAACACAGGTTCATCTAACTGACACTAGAAAACAAGACCCGGGATATTAGTAACGAGGCACACTCAAACAGATTCTTCATACACGACAGATATCGACTTTGTTATGAACAAGTCCAGTGTTATCTAGACATAAGAGTGCACATAAAGCTTTAGACCAATGCAAACTAGAGGCAAGTGCTTTTTTTTTTTTTTTGGGAGACTTAATGATGTAATGTAATGCTATAGTACTTTGTTGCTGGAGACTGGAGGGCTTCAAAGCTCGATAAACGTCTCAGATTAGCTGCAAATAATGGGAAAGGAATTCAGATTTCAGCAAGATGAGCGAAATGATTTATTTATTTATTTTATAAAAAGTCCTATTTGAAGGCAATTTTGTTACTTACCCCGGTCCTTCCTCTGCGTGGAAACCTTCTCAATGGCAGTGAAAATATCTGGTGTAAATATGTAAACACCACAATTTATGAGATCACTAACCTGCAAGAGAGATTAAAAAAAAAAAAATACACAGATTAGTTATGTTATCAAAGAAAGTTGAAATACGCATCACAATTCCACAAAACAATGTCTAAGTTGAGTTTCAAATCTGTTGACATACAAAAGTCTCTGGTTTTTCTGTGTAATGTAACAGTTCGTTGGTGGTTGGATCGGCCACCAGTTCTCCAAATTGACTGGCTGACTCTGCAGAAACCTGAACGAGAAGGGAGAGGAAAAGCCGGAATATTAGAAAGAGATTTTTAGCGCGAGCAACTTTTGAAAAGATCTCTGCACGGAATACGTTCTGTAAATGTTGACTAACCTTGATCACTAGGATTGTTCCTATACCTCCATAACTTTTATGTGCCTCTGCAGACATAGCAAAAAATAGTGATTAAGCTCTATCGAACTCCCTTAAGAACATAAACAATTGATAAAGCCGGAAAACCAGTTGGAAATTTTAAAAATTTCTTAATTATAATTACCTAGCATTTCTGGCAGTGGAAAACTGCTACAAACATCACAATTCAGCAAGAAAATGTGTGACTGCAATGTGAAAATTAGCAACCAAATCAAGATTCGTTTATGAAACAAACTGTCACTGACTTAAAAAGGTATCAAAGTATATTAATATGATCTCAGCATTTCATGTCGAGAGCTGATAAGGGAGATAAAAAAAAATGGAAAAGACAAATAAATCTTTCGTCGAAATAGTATAGGCGAGAATAGATACCGGGCTATCTTCCATGATCAGATCTCTAAAGCTATAAAGCCCACCAGCTGAACCATGAGGCTTATCTTCTCTCAGATATCTAAGGCATCAAAAACCAAAACAAAAATAAAAATAAAAAAAATTCAAAGAGTGTAGAATTCAAGAAGCAGATTGAAATATCTATTTCTCACAAAGAGTATGTTACCTAACCGGGACTTTGAGCTCGTTAGAGATCGAAGAAACATATAATGCAAACTCGCGCTCCTCGTAAAAGCCAATGAGATAGATGTGAGCCAAATTTGGAATCTGTAACAGAAAAGTTGAATCTCGGAACTCATTCTCATCTATTGATTATCAGTAAGGAATTAAAAGACACCAAAAATTATCAAATTCGAGATCTTCAATAATGTTGTGTACCCTTTTACACGCTGACATTGGATGATGCACCATTGCCTGTCCCGCCAGAGGAAATAGCGGTTTTGGGATGTTCAGTGACAATGGTCTAAATCTAGTACCTGCAAAACTCAAGAAATCCCAAAGGCCAAAGAAATCAATCAAAGAAAATCCCATAATAGATTGAAGCAAGAGACAAACTTTAACATTATTATCAATCTGTCAAAACCATCCAAACCAACTCTTCCCCTTAGAAATCGATCACAAAAGTTCTTGAACCAAAAGGTTGAAACCATTCAATCCAATCAAAACAACACTAATGCTCAACTGATGCGATCAAAAAACATAAAGCTTCAACTTTGCCTTAATATATTATCTACCAAGAAACAAAGACATGTTCATTTAAGATTCAAAATTTAAAATGAAAAAACCAACAACAACGATGTTTGTTTTTTTGTTTCTCATGTTATGATCTTCTAAACAACATTGAACAAGATAGCTACCTTTGGTGGGTCCACCAACCATTATCACAGCAACAACCTTCTCTTCTGTGCTTCCCATCCTCAACACCCAAAAAAAAAAAAAAAAAAGGGGCAAAACCCAGATCCCAAAAAGCCTCAAACTTTGATCTAGAAAGCTCAAATCTCTGAAAACTTAGTAGAACTCACTCTATAGAAAGAACCCAATTGCCTATATAACAAATGGGCTCACTAAAGCCAAAGGAAAATGAAATGAAAAAGGGAAAAAAAAAATCTAAATAAATAAGGTTTGGTTGTATGTGAATAATGCTGATATATTTAAGGATTTAGGAAGATTCAATCAAGTCGAGAAATAAGTGTCGGTTCATGTAAAATGTCTGTATTGAGCAAAAATAGAACTACCAAACTAGTCTGTCCAGTTCAGTACCACTCGATGCCGATAAGTACGGCCTAATTGCCTTAAGCCAACGAAGTTTCCCCTTTTTTTTTTTCACGCCAACGTGAATCACAACATTTACACTAGTTAACTTATAGGACAAGATTTTTAAGGAGTTATGTTTAACTACATATATATTTTTTAAAGATCTTTGAGACGTGAATTATTTTTAAATATGGTTGTCGAAATACACAATAAACTTGATAATAATATTTTCATAGTTAATTAATGATATGAACGGTTATTTTTGGGTCATGAAATTATTTTTAAATATGGTTTAAACACATAAAAAGTGACAGTCGTTTGCTTCTATTTTTCTACTATCTAAAAGCATTAGGCAGAATTATACCAAACAGCCAAATAATAAGACTGTTAGAGTAACTTCAATATATGTGTTAAAAATCACGTCGATGTTAAAATTTAGTATTCGAGTTAAAATTGCTTTTTAGTGTTGTGCTATACGTAACATAATTTTGAACATGTGATATTATCTTGCCTCAAATTTAACATTTTATATATACTTATTAAAGAGAGAAAAAAAAAAGTAGGTTAAACTCAAAATATAGCATCTTTTATATATATATATATATATTTAAAAATATTTAAGCAATTAGCCATTTTAAATGTAAAATTTAAAGAATTATTCATAATTTCACGAAATTAAAGATTTAGCCATAACATGTAACATTTTATGTTACATGTAACATATATACGTGTAAAAAGTGTAACATTAAATACAACGTTACATATAACATTACATGTAATGTTATATTTTTACACATATATATGTTACATGTAGTATAAAATAGTACATATTATGACTAAATCCTTAATTTTGATATTTTAAGGCTAAATTTTAAAAAAAATACTCAAAAATTTGGTTAAATGCCAAAAAACTCTAAAAATAATAGTATAAAAGCACATAACAAAATTTTAACATTTTGAAATTACAACATACTAAAGAAAATAGAGAAATATAACATAACATTATGCATAAGAGAATCTCAATGTCTCGTTTTCACTTGTATTTTAATGGCTTTTTATTCTTTGTTTTTATTTGAATGTAGTTTCTTGTGTCTGATTTTGGGTTTCATCTCTATGTGGCTATTGGCCATTGGGAAAGGGAAACTTCCCGATGGATAAATGGTAATCATGGGGCGGGACCCACTTGGATCAAGATGCCATTTATTTTCTTTCATTAATTGGACGAATTTAATATAGTTTGGCAAACCAAGATTTCTAGGGTGTTATTTTCTTTGGTTGGCTAGTTTGTCAATGATTCCTCTTTTCACTATTTTCTTCACCCAAGTTAATCATTGTTTTTAGATAATGCCAGTGCACTCAAAATTTATCTTCAAATTTTCATTCTAATACAAGTGGCATGTGATTTTTTAATACAATATATGTTGCAACATTGTAAAAAATATTGAACATTATAATATTTCCCTTGAACTTTTATCAAACTGTTCGCTTAGCAAAATAATTTAACTCGTGTTTGTTTTAACCATCGCTGTGGTATCATAGGTCATGACCAAAGCCGGTTGGACCAAAAGCAAATAGAATGACATGTCACATTCTTTTTTTTTTTTTGGTTAATATTTTGAATGAAAAAAAAAAACTTATGTGATGGTTTTTTTTTGTGATAAAAAATAATTTTAGACCGTCAGATTTATTTTTTTGGTGGATTTCGCATTTTAAAAATGTGAATCTCACTATTTAAAATTATTTTCAACCAAAAAAAAATCCCTTGGCAAAAAAAAAAAAGGCAAAACCAAGAAGAAAACAACATCAAACCTCCCCAAAACCCAAAAATAAAAATAGAAATTAGAGAGAGAGAGAGAGAGAGAGAGAGAGAGAGCATTTTTAGCCATTTAGTGCACTTTTCTCTTGGAAATAACTTTCTTAGCGATTCTCGCTCAGTTTCCTAAAAAGTTTCTTTCTTTTTCTTCAAAAAAGATGACAGATTAATGAAATTTAAGATGGTCACAGGACAATTATGTACACTCTTGCTATTAGTGCAGCTTTCAAAAGAAATTAGGCTCTTAACAGATTAAGAGAAAACCACAAGTCAACTTCAAAACAATCAAAGTCAGTGAGCAACTAAACCATCTATGGTTAAAATCAAAGCTACCACCCACCAAACTGAAAGAAAAACACAGTTAAAAATTACGGACCAACATATTATCAGAGGAAAAAAAGACTAAACTACTAACTAAAATCTAAAATACTACTTGTGTTGTTGGCAAACAAGGCTCTAAGCCTCAAACAAAAATTTTTTTTTTTTTCTAAAAGAACATCACCTAATAGCTAGAGATAGGGATTTGCTCTGTGCAAATCCCAGGATGGTGAGACCTCAAGTGTTATATGATTAGGGCTAAATATGTAGTTTATCCTTTTTTTATTACTTTGATTGTGACCTGTAGTATTTTAATAAAATGAGATGTTTTAACTGTTCAACACATAGGCATATCCATATAATACCATTATTGAATATGAAAGAATCATTTCAAGAATTTTGATACCTTGGACTTCAAATGATATCTAGGAATACGTCACTATGTATTTGCTAATCTTTCTTTATTAGAACTTTAGAAGTAATCTCCAACCTCTTCTTCTTAGTAAGGAAAATGGGCATGTCATTTACATGGATAGAGATGCTAATCATATCAATTTAAAAAGTTAAAAATATCTCTAATTATTGATGGGCCTTTGAAAAAGACACCACATGTGCTAACCAACTGTGCATCTCAAGCTTAGCACCAAATCTTGTTCAATGCTGATCAAAGGAATCAAGGAATAATAAAAAAGGTATTACAATTTACATGTGAACTTCGATGACATCATTTTCCTCAACTGTTTTGAACAGTAATTTAGACAGGTTGGTTTTCATAGTTTTCACTTTTCAGGCACTAGTCAAGATCATCATAGAGAGGAAGAAAGAATAACACAATTGAATAAAATGGGCAAGGCTGCCATGCGGTACAAAAATAAAACATACCAATGAAGAATGAGTTTATTGGACATAAATGAGAGTCACAAAAAACTAAGGTGTCATTTGGAAAATGGGTTCAATTTGTTGCAACATGAACTATTTCATTTGAATTAGAAAATTTGAATTGTACAATTTGAATGAATAATTTAAACTGTTGTTCGGCTCAAATAATCTAAATTGAAAATACTATTTAAATTGTTGATATACAAATATGTGATTTGAGTTATTAAAAGAATTGTTGAAATGTCAAATAAATAAATAAATAAAATATTGAAAATGGATCTAAACTATTGAAATTCGAGGGTGGGTAGAATTTGAATTTTTAGAGTTTGAATGAGTTTTGATCATTTGGATTTTATCCAAAAAAAAGTTCCCAAACAACGATTTGAATTGATAAATTCGTTTGGATAGCCCAAAACAGAACAAGCCTTAAATGTTTCTCATTATTACAATTGCCGATACTATATTGACACTACTCAACAAGACTAGCAAGCCACCCAAGAATGACATCACTGGACACGAATCGATGATGTCGTTCACGCCCTCGGAAACATGCTGCTCTCAAATACTTGCTGTGGCATCTTGCGGGCCTCTTGCCGGCTACTACACACACCATAATTTTTCTCTTCAAGCAAGAATTCTATCACTCTGCCATGGCGACTATTCCTTCACCTATGCGCGGTTTCTCGGAGTCATCGACTCCCTCGCCTCTGACGCTGCTCCTATATTCACTTTTCTTTGTTGAAAAATCCCAACTTTTTTTTACAAGAGAATATTGAAGGCAATCAACAACCTAAGTTTTTCTAAGGATCTATAAAGTCAGTCAGATTGAAGAAAAATTACTCGTTCCCTTGAATTTTTATACTCAATCCAAGCTCTCTAATTTAAAGAAAAAAATATTAACAAAAGGAATAAATTGAGTCTTGATTCCAGCAAGAAAATAAGTCTTCAAGAAAAAAGTGAATCTCGATTCCAACAAGAAAAATAAGTCTTCTGGAAAGTATAAAAAAAAAAAAAATTCTCTGATGAAAGAGTTAATCACTTGATACCAAAACTCAAGTAAGAAAAGAAAAAAATTGGTTATGATAATAAACATTTTAATTTTTGTGTGGCGTGTGCCCTATTTTATTATCTAAAAAAAATTCTCAATTTTTTTACTTGTCTGTTTTTCTTTTAATAAAATATCCAAAAGAATTATAAAATTGGATAAAATGATCCAAATAATTTGAGATGTGTAAGGGTAGGAAAAAGAAAAAGAAGAGGATGAAAAATACCATTTTGGGGTAAAAGTTACCATATTAGAAATTTAGAATAGGGGGAATACAACAAGAGAAAATAGTAGCATTTATTGATTAAAAAAGGCATCTTTCCAATACATCATTGGAATTTTAATGTAACGAAATGGATAATGTGAAAAGCAAAAAGAAATACATTCTGTGACATGTTTTATGTCCCATATTGCCAAAGAAACGACTAAAGAGGGGGCGATACGTGATATTTCTTGTGGACGACACATGGTACCCTTAAATTTTTTTTTTATAATTAAAAAAAAACATTTAGGGTCTCCTTTTTTGAGAAATTTTAGGGGGAATTTTTACAAATTTTTGGGGATTTTTTTGCAAATTCTCTCTCCTCTCTTTTTTTTTTTTTAATTGTTTCAACGGCTATTTGTTTGACGTAATGATCTCGAAAAAAAAATTTATTGGCACGGTTGGATTCAGAATATTTTTCTTAATCTTTTGACACCCACTGTCATATACTTTTTTATACCATAACTATTTTATTTATTTATTTTCTTTGTTCTAAGCTTTTATTTTTATTTTTTAAGTTTGAATTTTTTTTAAAAGCCCCTATATTTATATTAAATGATAAATTTAACCTCTTAATTATTCAAAATTACAAAAATATCAGTCTTTTAAAAAAAAAATTAACAAAAGTATACTTTATAATTTTTTTGTCATATTTTTTATCCGTTGTGTTATTTTACACGTGCTTTCCACGCGCGGAGCGCGGGTGCAAAAACTAGTTATATGTACAAAGAGAGGACACCTAAAAATAAGTCTTGTTTATTTCAAAAAAAAAAAAAAAGTCTTGTTGGAAGTAGGTAATTTCCAATATTTTCTTTTTGGTTGGATCTACTAACGTAATTACTTGGGTGACAACATACATTTTTTCAAATACTTTAGACAAGCACATTAGTATATACATTCTTGCAAATTTACATAAGCTTATCTACAATTTTTTTTATTTTATTTTAATAACTGTTGGGTCTCAATCACTTAACGCTCATTAATAAATTTGTGGGTCCCTTTCATTGTTCTTCTTCCTACCCAAATATCCACAGTCCACAGTCCACAGTCCACACCATTCCTCTCATCACTCATTTTCTGAAAATGGAAGGAAATTCAAAGCCCAACTTATTTTCTGGGTCCCCCTTTTTTGAGCCTATCTTATCTTTAATTATTCGTAATACATCTAAGGAATTCTAATATGTTCTGTTCTAATATTTAAGTAGAAAGGGCCTTACAATAAAGCATTGTACTTCCCTAAACCCAACTCCAACTGCATAACTTTTAATACCATTAGTACAAAAATTTGGTCATGTCATATATATTATTTTGCCATAAAACTTGGCCAGACATGAAAGCCAAGTTGGTGATGTATGTCTACATTCTATTCCTTTAAGATCTTGAGTTGGAACCACCAACTCAATATATACATGTATATGCAGTTACAACTCAATATATATATGCAGTTACAACTCAATAACCTATCTTGAGTTGTAACTGCATCAAGAGAAGAAGTAAAATCTGAAAGGTTGATCACATTTCGTGTCCACAAACTAGAGATATATATTATTTTTGTCTCCAATTTTTAAAAGCGTAATCAACGGTCCTCGGTTTACAAAATTTACGAGATAAACATATGATGAGTAACTAGTAAAAATTTTCAATGTTTTCCACGATAGGTTATATATCTAAGTATTATTTCGTGTTTTTTTTTAATCAAAATTAAACGATAAAAGAGCTGAAAATAGATCATTTCATAGATAGATAATCAATTTCGAAAATTTTTAAAAGTTATGGACAAGTATGAAATTTAACATAGAGTCTAAGGACTAGAAAGGTGATTAACTCAAAAACGAATCCAAATCCAACTCTTAGTCTATCCTTTGGGGCAAACTAAAAGAGAGAATGGGATATGATTACGTGAAGAAGAGGAATTTAGCAGAGTAGTTCCAAACTCTTCACACCAACCATCATTTTGTTAGTGTAATTACTGTAGCAATATGATTTGAATAAAAAATTTTTTGATTCGGATTGCAATCCAATCAGCCCCTAAGACTAATATCTTTAAAGAATTAGACTGAGAGAGACATATCCTTGAGCAAAATAGCTTGAAATCTAAGCATCACTAAGCACTTTCCATAACTAAACATGTTAAATTTTGCAATTACTTTCTCAAACCTCCACTGAAAAGAATTAGGAACCGATTCAAGACAATTGCATGGTGGGAATTTCATGATCACTTGAAATATATAATTTCCAATTTATATCTACTTGAAGCAGGCATTGAATGTCATTCTAAAACATAATGTAAGTTACGTTTTGCATATAAGAACCATAGAGCCAAGCCACAATTAGCAGCCCCAAAACTGGGGTTCTCTACATTTCTTAACCATGTCTTTCAAGAATTAGATTGAGAGTTTCCAGAGAGCAAAATATTGGAAGAACAATAACATCAACGATAAGACAAGCAGTGATACAAAGATCTCAACTAGTGAAAACCAATGCAAAATTTCATGTCCGTCGGAATTACAATCTAATGATCATCCAAAATGCATTTCAACCCTCGGGAAGTCTGATTATATTGCACAAAAGAGGTTACAATGCAATACACCAACACCAACAACTCGGGCTCTACCACATGGTTATTCCCTCTTTCCCACCTAGAGTTTTTCTCCTCTAAGCTTATTTTTCAGGCATCTTGGAATATTAGCTATTTTATTAAAGGAAATGGCTATCACAGCTTGGAAGGAGATTTATACCAACCCCACGAATCGTCGGAAATGTATTGAGTAACCTGCTTCACGCTCAGGTAGTTATCGAGTCCCCTGTTTAAAAGAAAAGGAGATTAATAAATTGAAAACAAAAGCATTTTCATTATCATCAGAAAAAAAAGAAGCATTATTTGCATATTTCTCCATCAGAATTACTATAGTTCAGGACTGGCTGTTTGGTGGAATATATCTTTTCTCATAATTATCTATGTACTGCTGGGACAGGAAATGAAGGTCATACCATTCTCCGAGTTCACGGCCGAAACCACTGCGCTTGTTGCCTCCCCATGGAGCCTGACAGAAACATGGCTGTGAGCAATTGACCCACACTATTCCCGCTTGGAAAGCCTGCAGATACCAAACACGATGCACATATTATGCAACCATTATACAGGATAAAACGGCCACTTCAAGTACAAATAAGTATCTATTACCTTAGTAAAGCGCTCACATCTTTCTAAATCTTGTGAAATCACAGCAGCGCCTAACCCGTAGCTGCAAAAGATCAACAAAAATGTCAATATGAAGGCTTCAAAATAAAACCACAAGTAGAACACCTTGCCCGCCACATTCTTCACAAAAAATGGGGATAATGAAAAGTAACATAAATAAAACAAGGGATATTTATTATATCCATTGCCATCAACAACTAAAACAAGAAAACATAAATACTTACTGTGTGTCATTTGCTAATTCAATAGCTTCATCTTCCGTAGAAAATGTTTTAACACACAGAACAGGTCCAAAAACTTCTTCTCTCCAAATTTGCATAGAGGTGGTCACATCACCAATGATGGTTGGTTCTACAAAGAACCCCTTCTTTAGATGCTGCAATTCAAAGATTAAAGTGACAAATAATTCATATAGGTTGATAAATTTTAGAAGAATATGACTTCGGCACTCAAATAAAACAAAATAAAAAGGTAAAAAAATACGGGGTTTTATTTTCCTTGTACTAAAACAATAACTGGAAAATTAAGTACTAACAGTTGAGGTGGAGGCTTATACCTCGGGACGAGCACCACCACACAAAATTGTTGCACCTTCACTCTTGGCTGTTGAGATGAACTTCAATACTTTCTCATACTGAAAATATGATAGCATACTTTTGAGATGATGCATCAATATTAAATTTGCAACTTCTGAACTATTACAGGACGAAAAGTGTGCTTTAAACACTCTGTGAGCATCAAACAGATTATGGCACAGTAGTGATAACACGGACAACCAAGTGCAAAAGAGGTATCATTGTTTCACAGAGAGAATAATTGAAAATTGGAAATGAGATCTACAAGACTCTTCATTTAATTTTCTCCTTTAAAAGTACAAAAAATACATAGTCCATGAAGAATGTGAGTCGATCACAAGTTTATATTTTCTTTTTACATATTACCTGTCCTTCGCTAACAACAGGTCCAAGCCGGCAACCTTCTTCAAGAGGATCTGAGATCTTTATGTTCTTAACCCATTTAACAAGCCTGTCCAGAAATTCTGCTGCAATGCTTTCCTGCAATAAGTTTTAACAAATTCACATCCCTTCAGAGATAATGAAAGGATCTCTAGAAAGTAGAAACTATCATGTATGTTTCTAGTCAGCATGGCTGATCTTCAATTCAGGCATAAGTGGAATCCTCATCCACCACATTTAGGAGTTATAAACACAGATACCTACAGTTGCAACTACAGATATTATCAAACCTAAAGTTTTTATGAATCACAAATCATAAAAGGTTTTCCCTACGTAGTCAAATGCGCAGAAATGGATGGAAACACACGATGGGAAATATATAAACATCTCTGATGTACTTACATGTACTAAAAGACGGGAAGTCGCACTGCAGATCTGACCATTTGTCCAGAAGCAACCAAAGGCGGTCCATTCAGCAGCTAAATAAATTAAAATAAGGGAACATAATTATCCTTATCACCGACAAGTGTAGGGTGTTTAGTGTCTTTCAAAGTTAAAAAGGTTCCAGACGAGAAAGTCAAGATCAATCCTTCTTGAAAATTGACAGTCAAAGCATTATGCTTTGGAAGATACTAACCCTTGTCAAGGTCAACATCCTCAAACACGACAATGGGGCTTTTCCCACCAAGCTCCAGTGAAACAGGCTGTCAAGAAATCACACGTTAGATTTGAAAAAAAAAAAAAAAAACATAATAAGCATTTGAGTTCCACAAAACATGGAAGGCCAGATACCCATTACATAATTCTTTCAGCGTACCTTGACTAATTGAGCTGCGGCAGTCATAATCTTGCTGCCAGTGGCAGTGCTTCCAGTAAATGCAATCTGTTGAATATCTCATTAGTTTTAAACATGATAACTATTACAAAAAACCACAAATATTATTTGTCAGTTTCTGTAAAATTTCAATAATAAAAGTTGATGAACATTGAGGACCTTATCAACGTGAGGATGAGTTGCCAGAGGTGCACCAGCTTCAGGTCCTAATCCAGTCAGAATATTAAGGACACCAGGGGGAAGACCCACCTCTTGGCAGACATCAGCCAGCTCTAAACAAGTTCTGGTATTGAAAAGTACAATCAAAAGCATGAACTTGCTAGGGGAAAAAAAAAAAAAATAAGGAAGTTACTAAATGGTAATAAGGGTATACATAGATGCCAACTCAGATGGCTTTAGAATCGCTGCACATCCAGCAGCCAAAGAAGGAGCTACTTTCCATGCAGCCATCAACATAGGGTAGTTCCTTTATGATAAAAAGATAAGAACCTCATTAACATACATTCATTGAATTGTTGCTTGACATAATTGCCGAATAAAACTGGCAATGCAAAAAAAAAAAAAAAACACACACACACACACACTCATACACACACATAAATACCATGGCGTAATCAACCCAACAACACCAATAGGCTCCTTAAGAACATAACTCCTGAATGTCTCCATAGGAAGGGAAACAGGAGCTTTTTGCTTTGCATCCAAACCTTCAGCAAGTTCAGCGTAGTATTCAAAACACCCAGCAACATCATCCTGGAAAGCATGATAACGATGTAAACAAGCACTAGTGACGTGTGAGATTAATATTTACACAAGTCTGCAATATCTAGGTAGTTCAAGCTTCTATACAATGTCCCACGCTGCTTCGTCCAAAGGTTTTCCACAATCAATTGCTTCCAACTTTGCCAGCTCTGATTTCCTCTCTGTTATCTGCACAAAGACAAAGAAACTCTAAGAAGTGAGGAAATTCAACTAGTTTAACCAATCACAAAGGATCAATAAGTCGCTTTCCGTATCAACAAAACCGCAAAAAATGGCCAACATATAGCCCAGTGTGAGAAAATGAAAGTCCCAACAACAAATTCTACCCAAAAAACATGTATCTGATCAGCGAGGCCTAACAGACTTCAATCACGAAAATAGCATTCCATTTTGCAACTTCTAGTAGAAAAACATATTTTCCAATACAATCGAAGTAAAACCTTAGCGGCAATTGCGCGCAGATACTTGGCACGAACAGCGCCGGGTGCTGAAGCCCACTCGCTCCCTTTGTTCCTAGAAAGAGCTCTTCGAGCAGCAGTGACGGCAAGCTCCACATCTTCCGCTGTAGCTGCCGGGATGTCACCTAAACCACAATACAAAAAACAAAAAGAAAAAGGTCAGTTTATTACAATTGAAACCTAAACACCAAGCCAAATATACCATTTCCAATTTCACGATAAAAATGTGAAAAACGAACAAGATTAGTCCACAATCTTATGACCTAGGAATTCAAACTACGAAGTCAAACTACTAAGTAGATGTCCTAATCCCTTTATGCTGTTGGTTGCTGGGAAAGTCAAGCCGAATCTCCATTTTTCAGCTTAAACTAATGAAAAACTATGCACAGAGTCACAGACAATCAGAAAAGGCAAGTACACATTAGAAACTCTTGTTACTGAACATGAAAAACGAATATCCAGAGACTTGGAACAAAGAAAAAGGTCCAATAACAAGATAAAAACCTGACCTTTTCACATATTTCCACAAACAATCAAACACAAAAAAAAAAAAAAAAATCAAGATCCGAGCTCGATCAACTTCTCTCTATCTCCTCGATTTTCTCACCCACTCAACCGCATCAAAGCCAGAACAGAAAATCTCAAATCATCACCAAAGCCAACCGACGAAGCTCAGAATTAGCGAGAATCGAATCGCACGAACGAGAAACCAAAATCAGTAACAAAATAACAAAAAAACACTTCACCGATGATTTGCTCAGTGGCAGGGTTGACGATAGGGATGCGCTTCTTGAGAACCGGCTCGGTCCACCGACCGTCGATGAACAATTGCCTAGTCGGAATTCGAATCGCCATTGTTTTACTTTTTCAAGCTCTCTATTATTATTTTTTTTTTGGTTTTTTGGAATCACTGTGTGTCTCACTTCTCAGTCTCTCAAAGCTCTCTGTCTTGTCATTCACTTTTAATAGTGCTTTTTATTGTCTATGAGCTGCTTCTTTTGTTTATTGGCCGATTTTTAGTTCTATTATTGTGGACTTTTTTGCTCTTTTTTTTTTTTTAAGAAATAATTTTATATATAGTATAAAACTCATTAAAAGATAGATTAACAGATAATTTTTTTTATTATAAAAAATCATTTGCCTCGTTATTTTATTTTATTTCATTTCACTTTTGTTCTATGATCTACCCACTTGTTTGGATAGCTTATTTTGAGCATTTTATTTCATTCTTGAAATGAAAAAAAATAATTTGAAAAATAGTTTGGAATGATTTGAAAATAATTTGGAAAAATAATGTAGAATTGTTTAGTTTTGCGAATTTCAATATAGTATAAATGATTGAGATTTAAAAATATTGTATAAGGATTTGAAAAGTTAAAAAAATGATTAAAAAAATGGGATGAAATAAGACAGATTGTAAGATTAGAAAAATTGAATAAAATTAAAAAAATATATAATGGGTAAAATGGGGTAAATAAACCAGGGGTACATATTGTCGCATTGATTTCCCTCCAAGCTGTTTTTGTTTTTCGTTTTTTTTTAAATCTTTAACTTTTTACCTATTTTTCTTTTCAATGCAATTATTACAAGATTATTTGAACATGCTATTCTATTTTTTGATTGATTTTCATGTATATTTTTTTCTTGTCTTTTTCTTATAAAATATGAGGCTACTTTTCTTATATAAAAAAAAAACTTTTTAATTTTAGGCATTTTTTTTAATGGCATGTTTAGGATTTAGGTTTTAAGATTTTTGTCCTCTTTTTCTTTTAGCAAACAAGTGCATTAGTAATTTTCATTCAAAATTCTGTAAGACTAAATTTTTTATTCACTCTTTTACACCTTACTAAACATAGTGCTAATGCCTAAATTCGACAATTAGAGATAAATTTGGATTATTTTATGTACTTTACACATGACTAATGTCTATAAATTCGATGACATATGATACTTATGATCTCAATCCAACCTGTCAACCACCAAACCCCATTAGAGATAAGAGAGTTTCAAATCTCTAACTTTGATTATAAAATATGTCTTATCTCTTTTTCATTCTATACGCAGAATATTCAGTATATCAAGTGATATTCTATGAATTTGCGTGCCATTTAATTGAAAGCAAGATATTATAGTTGTGTTGTCAATCTTTCCTTATGGTGGACAAGATCACGATCAGATCATGATTCTTCTGATGATCAGCGAATCAGACGGATGATATGTCTCCCAGTTTCGTATGCCTTTTTTTTTTTATTATGATGTGGAGAAGATTGGTGAAATTGGAGAGTGAACGTTACAAACACAAATGTGAAGAAGAATGAGATTGAGAACGAAGTTAGAAACATAACTGTATGATAAAGAAGAAATCTTTACACTTGAAGGACTTGCAAAACAATGCCATTTTAAGTATTATTTAAATAATCAACACTTTATGTGGTGTGCTATTTTGATTTATTTATTTTTATATTTATAATATAAAAATAAAAAAAACGTAAATAAATTTTTTTTATATAAATTATTAATGTGTCTAAAATAAGGTATTTCTCAACATTCCTATCTCATTTTCTCTATTTTTTCCCTTGCGTTTTTTAGGCAATGCTTGAGATTGTTTTGCAATTATTCATCTCTAAAAATTGGTGAGTCATTAATGCACTTGTGATGGAAACATGGGACGTGCTAGTCCGCTTAACATCAAAGTGAGACCTTAATTAAAAACCAATAAATAAGAGAAACCGAAGACAGAAAGACAACACTTGATTTGAGAATTACTATCCTACTCGTATAATCTATGTAATTATCAAATGTAAAAAATAAAAAAAAAATTTCTAAACTTACACGGGTTAATAAAAGTTGTCCACTGAAAATCGCAAGGATAAAATGACTTTTTGTAATGTGCCATAAAGGCTTTGGAATAATAATCCTCCATGTTTTGTGCTTTGCTCTAGGTTAGGTAAATATTGATCACATAGCACATCCGGTCATATAAGGATAAAGGAAGAGTCTCCGCCAGAGAATTTTATGGCAGGAAAAATATTATGAATCGTCAAATCAACTTTAAGTATTGTAACTCAAAAAAGATACATATGACGATCCAGAGTCGTTCCTTATCATAGGGTATACCCTATCACATATTTTTTTTATCATATAAATGACATAAGAATCTTCAGCAAGAAATTTAATAGTAGGGTATGGTTTTGAAATGCCAGATTAAGCTTTTCTTCTCTTTTTCTTTTAGCTAAAACGTGCATTAGTCATTTTTCATTCAAATTCTGTCGGCACAATTTTTTCTTTACTATTTTACACCTTATCGAACATAGTGCTAACTGTTAGCATAGTTGTGTGTTGGCATGTACTTTTGGCATAACATATTTTGTTTGATATGATTTTTCAGTTTATGATATTCTGGCGTTAGTCACAGAGCAAGAGGTTATGCTTTGAAGATTCTAGAGATGGTGTTCGATCCGGTGTTGCAGAGAATGTTCTTCATGGATTCTATTGGACTTTTTAATTGTTAAGTATTCCATTTGATGTTCTACTGGTTATTCCAAAAGATGTTCACTATAGACTTTGTGGAAGTTGTTAAAATCTTAATGATAAGATTTTATCCTATTTCAAACGAAAATTGTAGAGAATATTTGACTTCTAGAAGATTACATTCCACCAAATTGCCAGATTCAACCATGATTTGAGGAGTTACAGGTGGCTTGCCTAATCAAGGAATTTATTTATTGAGTCTTTATTGATTATTTTTCTTCGAGCTTTTAGAACGAATTCTTAAGGGCGTGTGAATTCTCTCTACGTGGTTCATGTTTTGAATCGGGTTTGAGAGCTTGAGTGCAAAAAATGCAAAGTTTTCATGTTGTAACTTTGTGAGAACCCTGAATGAATTAGAGAGAGGGGTCTCGGGAGAGAGATTTCGAACACGAGGAGATCTCTTGTGTTGTCATTTATTATCAAATTATTATTTCGCCCTCATTCATTAGTAAATTCTATATATGAGAAAATTTGATCGAACGCCACTTTAAAAATCAAAGTTTAGAATTCATGTCACTTTTACATTAGCAAATTATTTTTTCGCCAGCATTGATGTCTTCCTCATTTGTAAAATAAATGGACAATTTGATCAAATTCAATGTTAAAAAATGATATTAATTGCACTTTTTTTAAGCGGTAATTTTTGAAATATATTATTGATGAGTGGCATTTTTAAAAGGGAGAATTTCAAAATAAAGCCATTTTTTATGCCACTTAATAATCTATACCCCATGTGGTGTGCTCCCTTCACTTCCACTCTATGTTTGTAGTATAAATTTTGGGGTATAAATTAAAAGTGCAACACACATGAGGTATAGATTATTATTGTGTCAAGAATGAGGTATTCCCCAAAATCCCCCTTTTTAAAATTTTCTCCGTGGGCATTGGCTCTTGGCCCATCAAGTCCACCACGTGAAGAGGCAACTAGCCTTTAGTTAGTTTCCTTTTATTATTATTATTTTTTAGATTCTTTTTTTCCCACCATAGATTAAAGGACTAATTTTACGTTTCTCCTCCGAACTTTGGGATCAGTTTCACTATATCCCATAAATTTTAAAACGTTAGATCCGTTCCCCTCTATCTTTGAAATTTTTTAAAATTGCCCCTTCCGTCAAATATTTAACGGAAAATGCCTTAGATTTGCATTTTAAGGTGTTTTGAAGTTTGTAAAAGGCTGAAATTATTGTTTTAACCTTAAATTAGTGTGAGGTAGTTATATTTTAATAATTTTAACAATATTTATATGCAAAATTTATAATTAAATTTATATTTTTTCTATCTAAAAAAATTAAAATCTAATCTTTTGCATATAAATATGAATTTAATTATAAATTTTATATAAAAATATTATTAAAATTATTAAAACATAACTACCCCACAATAATTTAAACATTAAACAATAATTTCAACATTTTTTTAACCTCAAAGCACATTAAAACACGAATTTAAGGCATTTTTCGTTAAATATTTGACGGAGGGGGCATTTGTACGAAATTTGAAAGATGAAGGGGAACTGACCTAACGTTTTGAAATTTATGGGGCACGGTGAAACCAACCCCAAAGTTCAGGGGACAAACGTAAAATTAGCCCTAAATTGAACTTTATCAAAAATAAAAAATGAGTCAATAGTGCTAACAAAGACTCACAGAGTATCCTCGAACTCTAGAAAGCTCAGAGGAATGGTAAAGATAACATCCGACGACAAGGTAAAAAAAAAATCTCAGAGCAATTTGACTTATTTTTCACGTAATTACTATTTAACATTACCGATATGTGCTTGATTTTGTTAGCAACTTAATTAACATAAAACAGATTTTCACATACGTAATTATTAATATTTAACATTAGTGATATGTACTCGATTTTGTTAGTAACTAATCAATTAAATAAACGGATAGGGAAGGACTAACGAAAGACTAAAAGTAAAGGGTCCATTAGCAAAATGGTCTGTTAAAATAATATCTTTTAAGGAAATTATCCAATTATCCAAAAATTATGTTATTAGCCACCAGACTCATTCACATATATCCAGATTGCTCAAAATACTCATATTTGCCCAAATTTTATTACAATATGTAACAGATGTTGATATAAATCATAACAAACAAATGTGTAATAAAAGTTAGATATTTTGTTACATATGTGTATCAAATTTTATTTATGACGGTCTGTAACAAAAATTGTTACATATTGTAACAAAATTGTTACAGACTGTAACATTTGTTACGTACCTTCCGCAATAAATGACAAAACAGTCAATGCATAATGTCTAAAAAAATAACGAAAAAGAAAAATGGCTAATAACTTAATTATAACAAACTCAGATCAATTTTTTAAAACTAAGGCAAAAAACAGGCCACTTAGCCAAAAATCTCAAAACTAAAAAAATTTTGCATATTAAAATATATCGAGGACACATAACGTATAAAGTAGGAAAGTACTGGAACCACAAGTAGCATGTCTAAAGAAAGAAATTAATCCATTTGACCGAGTTATTATTAATTTTTCTGGGAAATTTTAAAAAAATAGCCACTGTTTATAAAATGATTTTAAAAAATAACAACAATTTCAAAAAATTTAAAAACTAGCACTTTTACGTGTCGGAAATTTCTGACAGCAATTTTATGTATAATTTTGTTATTGTCAGAAATTTTTTATATGTATTATGGCTAGTTTTTACATTTTTTTAAACTATAGTTAATTTTTAAAAACACACAGTCCAAAATGGCTATTTACCTAACTGATGATGATCCTTAGTTTCTAGTCCATTAATTTGTTATTTACTATTCCAGTGTATTTATTCTGCTAATTTTATTTCTTTAATATCGTTTAGGTTTTTGCAATAATATGAAGATATGCGTACTCACTTGAAGAAATTGAAACCAATTCAGTTTATAAAACACCCTAAAAATAACTTATAAAAAGAACTGTAAATAACAACCCTATCTTTCAAGCAAAAACCAACCTTGTACCTTCCCGTAAGAAAGGCCTATTCCATGTCTTCAAAAAATCCTTTATAGTTTCCGGTCAAAGGACGAAATTTAGTCCAAATAAATCTATAAGATATTAATTTCACTAAAACAGATACAATATAAAGTAAAAGATCATGCCAATTCTATATTAAGCGATTAAGAATGACACTGAAGTTTTCAAATGTTTATCTAACCCAGCATATTCATGCACCAGAATATTTAAGTTCAATCAATAATGACGTGTGTGCGTGCGTGTTTGTGTGTATATTTCTTTCTATATATATATATATATATATATATGCCTTTTTATACGCGTCGTTTTGAATTTTCAACAACACAAACACATCTGCTTTCCCTTTAATTGAATAATAGAACCAAAAAAACCCTGTAATTAATTGCAGTAAACACACAAATCTTACAAAATTTGGAAAAATAATAAAGTCACGCTACACCATGGTATAGATTATGAAAAAAAAAAAAAAAAACCATGATGATGATCATTTCTACAAAGTCAATTGTACACAAGAATGAATAAACGATCGATCTCTACGTACAAAATTACACTAAAAAAAAAAACCATTACAAACACAACAACCATAAAAAATTCAAAGAAAAAAAAAAACCAAAATATGAAGGATCAATAACAAGATCATATACGCATAATTATTAGATTATTATTTCTGAGTAGTCTTATGGTACTTGTGCTTGATCCACTGAAGCCCTAGGGCCGTGCCTTCCTTGACCTTCTTGACACCGGTGGACGCGACGGCCTTCGTCTTCCCGAGCCCTTCGCCGACCTTCTGCTTGTACTTGGCACCCGACCCGGCCCCCTCGCCCTTCTTCGGGGCGTCGTAGGCCGGGTCCGGGCCGTTGTCCCACTGGTCCGCCCATGACGTGCCGTAGGATGACGCAAAGTTGTTTGTTTCCATGGAATTAATCGATATGGGACACAATTTTCCCGAGAAAGTTTTGATGATCTTTTCTTGAGGCCAAGAGAGAGAGAGAGAGAGATGTGATCCAAAATCCAAATGTTTGGAATGAGTCTATTGAGTTTTTTTGTTGTTGTTGAATAATGAGAATTAGTTGTGGCTTTGTTGATCACCTTATGAAGCGTTTTATAATTTATAGTAACATTTGACACGTAATGTGTTTTGTTTTTCTTCGTTTACAAGAATGCCCTTGCAATATTTTTCTTTTTTTGAACTTTTGTGTAAAGGCACATGGTGAAGGAAATTAGAAAAGTATTTTGTGCGCTTTGCCTTTTTGGAGTTCTAGAAAGGGTTTTCTGTGTTTTTTAGTTTTTAGCGCGCACGTTCTTTTTTTATTATTATTTTTAATTTAAGATGTGATGACTGATCTTTTTTATTTTTAAAAAAAATTTGACAAATAATTCATGAATTGCGTATTTTATTGCGAAACCAAAAATTTTTTCGTAATTCACACGTTTGACCTTATTATTTGTCCTTATATCTCAAATGAGTGGATAATGTGTGGGAATAGATAGAAAATACTCTTGATATTCGTACTCAATTCAAAAAAAAAAAAAAGTAGACTATAGACTATTTCTGTTCTACTTTTAAAATGTATCAATGATCAATCGTATATATGACCAAAATTTAAAATTTAAATATCAGTTTGGCGACAAGATACACAATAATTTTTTTTTTTGAGGTGATAGGAGATCATCCTTTTATTGATTAATCAGAACTGTATCTGAGCGAATACAAGCACTAATGTAATAATTCACACACTCGCTCCGAGGCCATTTTTTTCCCCCCTAGATACACAATAATTCAAACACTAGTATGGTTAAAATATACAAAGGACTAATTTATTACAAACTCAAACGAAAAAAAAAAAAAAAATTCATGTCCAACATTTTAAAAATAAAATTTGGACAGCGTGAGGATGTTGAAGATATACTAATTAACGGTCTAAGATTGCGCGCTTGAAATTTTATTGATTAGATTAGATAATTGATGCGTATTATTAGACCAGTAGTTATAAAAGTCAGGAGGGTAGTGTGGTAAATTCAAGTGTGCAAGCGTGTAGAAGATTCGTAATTTTAGGGCTAGGGAGCTAGTTGTTTCTAGAAGTAATTCTCACTAGGTGGCTGAATTTTGACCAAAAACAAGTAAACAAATCAAATTCGTAGCAACAGAACAATTAATAACAAACAAACGAGTAAGCAAAGTCGGTGTGGCATAGTCTGGTTGGCACATAGCCTGCTGACGTGGTGGACTCTCCCTTAGAAGGTTCGTGTTTTGTTCCTTACACGTAGTATTTTTGTTTTTATAAAAAATATATTTTAAAATTTTTTTTTAAATAACTTTTAAGGAAAACTTTAAATAATCTCGAGTTTTATCAAAATTTTAATTTCGTCCCAAGATTTTTGTAATTCCTAATTAATCCGTAAGTTGTTCAAATAAGTATAAAATTGTTTTCTTTTGAAATTTATGTCGACTAAGAGCACCTTTAATCTAATGTTAAATTTGTGTGTCAATGTCAAAATTTAATATTTTGACATAAAAATATTTTCCATTGCAATATTAAATTTGAGATTAAATTTGACAAGTGTTATACGTATAGTAGTAAAATTGACACTAAATATAACATAATACTAAAAATTTGGCATTTGGAGAAGCAATAACATTGAATTAAAAAAATAATATTGTAATAAAAAAAGGTTTCTATTACTAAGAAATTGTTATGACTATTTAAAAAATTCAGAAGGCAACTTGTTGAAACTTGACAATTCAAGGGCCATTTGTGCAAATAATTCAAAAAAAAAATTGACGTCGACTATCACTTTAGATCATTTTTTCAAGTTTTATATTTTTAAGGTGCAAACTGCTAACACACAAAAATTCAAGGGGCAATTGCCAAACCGAGACAAGTTCAGGTGCAAGTTACTCAAATTTATTAAAATCTAACTAGCCCATTTAATTACAACTGAGTCATATCTTCAAGCATTATTACATGTGACGAGTTATTATAGAGCCTATAGTTCAACTTAAATTTTGTTTTTTCCCTCTAAAATATATCTATTTAAGCAAATAAAATATGACATCTCACGTACATATGATGATGTTAAAAAATTAATGAGAATATATATATATATATTTATATCATTCTTATCTTTCTAGCCGATTAATTGTCACGTTCTGTAGTTGATAACTTGATATACATATTTTCCTTTTCTCTTTTTTGAATAAGAAATCATAACCACTTCACTAGCTACCATGGTAAAGACTAAAGAGTTTAGACCTTTCTTAAAAAAAATAAAAATAAATTATATCCTATACCGAAATGAGGTGACCGACCTCATCACCACAACTAATATAGTAAGTAAGAGGAAATTAGTAATTTTATTAATTTCCAACTACAAACCAAGAAGTAGCCAAACTAAATCAAATGTATAAGGTAGTCTAACATCACATATATTTTATTCGACCGAAAAGTTTAATAACATTATCGCGCGCCGACTCACGTTACACATAGCTCAAAATTTTATTAAAAATAATAATTAATTTTAGGGTGAAGTATAAAAATACTCAGAATTTATATAATAATAAAAGTAAATACCCAAACTTTTTAAGTGATTGAATTACTAGTCAATTCGTTAATTACTTGCACATGCTTTTGATAACTAAGTTAATTATCACAACTTAACTATGTAAGTAATTCAATCATTTGAATATTTTGTTATATTTTTCAAAAGATTTTCTCTTAATTTTTTTATGAACTTAAGTGACATGCTTATTTTATTTGTGAGTTCAAACGCCAATAATATCTATGATTAAATTTCAGCAAAAGAAATTTCGACCCCATCAACCGGCTTCGGGTTCGGAAGGTACGCAATTGGTGCATCCGGATTGAGCAATTCCCACCTGAAACACCATCGCATTTTTAGCCATTAATGGATCAATATCACAACTAACGCATTGATTAAAATGAAGATCGATCAATTAATTAATCGAGACGAGTTAATTTAAATATCTATTTTCCTCACTTGTATATATTTTGTGGACAAATGATGAAGAAAAATTGAGACTCGTGTCCGGCGCAAACTCTTGATCCGCCACCGAAGACATGGTACGTCCCTGGCTTAGCTGGTTCCTAATATTAATCAGTTTAGAGATAATTACACTAATTAATTTAATTTTATGGTTAGTTGATGTTTTGGTAATAAGCTACGTACAGTATTTTTATTTATACAATGTTTATAATTTTATTATGGGCTTACATTCCATCTGTCTGGTTAAAGCACATAGGGTCATGGAAATTTTCTTGATTAGTGTGGAGGTATCGATTCCACAGAATCACCCTCCAACCTTTTGGTATTTTGTAACCTGAAATCGTGAAATGATTTTCAATGCTTGTAATTAGCACTAATGCAAACGAATTTACAAGTGTTATAGACTTATATGTACATGAGACTGGATATTTGTCTACCTGAACAATAAAAAAAATCAAATAATAAGTAAATAAAAAAATCACGTTTATATATTTGTGTATATATATATATATATGTATCATATGTCCTTTTATTTGCCAGAGAGGTGTAATCAGATATTATAAGTAATTAATAATTATAATTGCCGTTTCTTGTTTGAATTATGAAAAGATAGAAAATAAAATCAAATCAAATTTTATGTCATCAAAAAAATTTATTGTTATTGTTTTAGGATTTAATCCTAGAATGTTATGTAACATACGTATAACATAAATATTTATGTTACACGTATATTACGATTAAATCCTTAATTTCATGAAATTAGGGTTAATTTTTAAAAAAATAGCTAAAAGTTTGGTTAAATCCTTAAATATCTCTTAAAAAAAATTGTTTATGGCCCCGGAGACAAAATTTCTTTCTCCACCGATGGTCTACAGGTAAGCTAATTACATATTATATATGGTTATATTTTTTAAGGATGAAGTTGGAAAATGCCCAGAATTTATACAACAATAAAAATAAATACTAAAATTTTGAAAGTGATTGAATAACTAGTCAATTCGTTAATTGCTTGCACATGCTTTTAGTAACTAAGTTAATTACCACCAACTAAAACTATGTAAGTAATTGAATCACTTGGGTATTTTGTTATATTTTTTAAAAAAATTGGATATTAATTTAAATTAAGTGTTAAAAATTAGGTATTCACTATAATTTCTCTATTTTAAATAATGATGTATAATATTTAACCATAAAATCAAAAGAAACCCCTTAATAATAAGTAACCATAATAATGAGAAACTCAAAATTCGCTCACTATATCAATAAATCAAATAACACTAACGGCTAACCTCCTTTGTAATTGATCATAATAAATATACATATGTAGTTGTAATATGAAGTTGACTATACAATGGCCAAAGAGTAGAGAGTTTGAGTATTGCAAAAACACAAGTCAAAGGTTAAGAAAAAAGTCTTACGTACTTTCTGTGCTTGGCATTAATGAAGTCATCAGGGCGACGGGACAATTTTGAAGTACCAAAGGAAAGTGAGCATTTCTCTGATCAAAGGTAAGCCCATGTGTCCCGGCGGCACCTTCGCGGCCGCCGCCGGGCCCTCAGCTTGAGCGGAAGCACGTAGCGGTGCTCGTTCCACCACCACAACAACCACCACACTAGTAGTGGCAAAACCCCCAAAACCAAAGCTAACCACTCTCTCATACCTAGTGTAGTTTTTTTTTTCCTACCCAAAATAAATAAATTGTGACACTAGTAATGTATAATTGGCCTCGGTTTGTCTCGCCACTCAAGTGCGCATTAAGATATATATATATATATATATATCTCTGCATCCATGTGCATGTACAACTTATCTGAACATCACCAACCATGTGCAACTTGTTGTGGAAAAAGCATTATTTTAATAACATTAGTGGTAAGTGTAACCAAATTAAGTACACCAAATTTTGTAACAAGGTAAAGCTACAATAATATGGGCCAAATCTAAACATGGCCCAAAGAATCAAGTTTGGACCGAGTAAGGACAGAACCCAAAATAACGGGCCACCTCAACTTGGGAAAAATCCCATAAGGGAGGCTACGGGCTAGCATTGCGGCCCGAACCAGCCGAAGCGAGCACGAGCCCGCCAATGATGGCTGGATCCCGCTGTAACAGGCGGATGCCTGGCGGTGAGCACCCATATCTAAAGATCGGGATGCAACTTGAGAAAAGAAGATAACATAAAGAGGTGTTTGTGAAAATCACTGTAAGACTAGTTATTATAACTTTTGTAATTTTAAGACGTTTACTCTTTTAAAAATTATATAAATGCTACATAATTATCGTTACGTTATTATCATTTACGAATTGTGACAGAGGAAGTATATCTATAAGTTTTTAAAACATCAAGGGATAAAGATTTTAATTTTAAAATATTACGGTCCAACTTGTCAGAATAACACGGCGGGCATTTATATAGATAATATAACTTTTTAAAAAGACGCGTAATCAGTTGTTATTAACGTCGCAAGAGAAGTCGAATATTATAAATAATGTACACAACCTCATTTTCTCACCCATATTAAAGATCTAAACCATTACTAGTAAATAGTAATTAGTTACATTTACGTCTCCATGAGCTATAGAAAACTTGTTCATGAATAACAACAATTCACTGCCCTATTTTTAGCAGAATTTCTTTATAGCATCAAGAGCGTTATGACTTATGATCCAAAACCACGTAAACTAAGGAATAACCGCCAACGAAATTAAAAATAATACAATAATAATAATGATAAAGAAAAAAGAAAACAATTGTAAATCTCACAAATTGAATCCTAACCATCAATCTTTCAGATAAACATGAGCATTTTGACGCGTTTTTGTTTTCCTCTTTTTCGTTTTCAAAAGCGAATTCTTCGAGTCAAATGAAAACCATTTGATGCACATTAAATCAATTTCAACACTGAAAAACCAATCTCAAATCATGCTCTAATGGCCTTTGGTTTGTAACAACACACAGTCTGGCATAATGTAACTACAAACTAGTAAAATAAAATAAAATAAAATAAACAAATGCTACTTTTTTATTATTTTTTTTCGACCTATTTCTAAGTAGCAAATTGATGTTAGCATTAGAAGAAAGACAAAAGAAATAAGGATTGAGTGAGAGATGGTAAATGAAGAAAACTACCCTTCTTCTTCTTCTCGAGACCAATATTCCGAAATCCCTTCTCCTCCCGGGCACGAAAGAAAGGCCGGAGGATGGAGATCTATCAAGTACATTCTCGGTACGCAATTCCAGCTTGTTACATATTTCATCGAAAAAAAACTAGTAATTTCGCGCAAATCATTGAATTTTGATGTTATAATTCTGATATGATGTGACATTCAGAAACGCGCACTATTAAAAAAAAAACGCGCCTTTTTATATAGGTATTTTCATTTGAGAATTTGTAGTATTTTTTTCGTTTGGAGCTGAATTTTTTTGTTTTTTGTTTTGCTTTTGCTTTTTTGATTTGAAGGAAACGAGTCGTTCGAGAAATTGGCTTCGATGAGCTTGGTAGCGAATATAACAGTGTATCTGAGCACAAAGTACAATCTGAGTGGTGTTTTTTTGGTGACTGTGGTGAATGTTTGGAGTGGATTTTCTAATATCTCATCTTTGGCTGGTGCTTTTGTTTCTGATGCTTATTTGGGCAAGTTTTACACTCTCCTTTTTGGCTCCATAGCGTCTCTACTGGTAATAATCATAATTAATTATATGTGGTCTTTTCATAGGGAATTACTAGACTACATTTAAAATGTCAATAGATAGACTTTAAGGCACATTCATGTGAAATATTTTGGATGAAGGCAAAAAAACTTGGCGTCTTAGCCTCCAAATCTTGCTGGCAAACAAGTCCAAAACAAGAAATTAGCGTTTCAAATTAACACTGAAAACGTAATCCATCAATGTTTTCAAGACTATCAAAATTATAATTTTAGCCTAGAATTAATAATGTAACTGCTAATGACGCCTTAGGACTAATTAGATCTCCAATCAAACTAGTAAATTTCTACTATTTAATTTTTCTTATTGATTGATTATATATACTCATTGGATTTTTAAGATGATTTTATATAGATTAAGTTATTTGGACTAATTATCATTTGTTTTAGGGAATGGGAATTATGACCCTAACGGCGGGCATAAACCCGTTTAGACCCCTCCCTTGCAACCAACTTTCCGACGCCGAGTGCTCGCACGCGCCGCAGCCCTGGCAGCTCGGCATCCTCTTCACCGGCCTCGGCCTCCTATGCGTGGGAGCGGGCGGGATCCGGCCATGCAACATCGCATTCGGCGCCGACCAATTCGACACGAGGACACCAAAGGGCAAAGCCCAGCTGGAGAGCTTCTTCAATTGGTGGTACTTCACCTTCACCATTGCCCTAGTCATCGCCCTCACCGGCGTCGTCTACATCCAGACAAACGTCAGCTGGACGCTCGGCTTCGCAATCCCCACCGCCTGCCTCGCCTTCTCCATCCTCATCTTCCTCCTCGGCCACCGCACCTACGTCAAGGTGAAGCCTCAGGGCAGCGTCTTTTCGGACATCCTAAAGGTGATCACCGCCGCATGTCGAAAGCGACGCGTGAGCCTCGCGGGGGACGGGGTCGTGTTCCACGACCCTCCTTTATCGGGGCCCGGGGCGAAGCTCCCGCGCACCGCGAGGCTCAGGCTCCTCGACAAGGCCGCGGTGATCACGAGCCCCGACGAGGAGGTGACCGAACAAGGCCTGGCCAAGGATTGTTGGAGGCTCTGCAGCCTCCAGCAAGTGGAGCAACTCAAGTGCCTCGTCGCCGTCCTGCCCGTCGAGCTCTCGGGCATCGTCGCGTTCATGACGATGGAGCAGAACAACACCTTCGGCATCCTCCAGGCCCTCCAAATGCGGCGCGAGTTCGGGGCGGCGGGGCGGCGGAGCTTCACCTTCCCGCCCGGGTGGATGAGCATCGCCTCGATGGTGGCCCTCTCGGCGTGGATCTACGCCTACGAGAGGCTCTACGTCCCGCGCGCGCGGGCGCGCGCGCACGGCGGGCGGGACAAGAGGCTGTCGATGAGGCAGCGGATCCGCGCCGGCATCGTCATGTCGGTCCTCGCGATGCTCGTCGCCGGCGCCGTGGAGCGGCGCCGGCGAAGCTCGGCCCTGGAGCGAGGCTCGTTCGTGTCCCCGGTCAGTGTCGCGTGGCTGTTCCCGCAGTTCGTCCTCTCGGGCCTCACCGAGGCCTTAGCGGCCGTGGCGGTGATGGAGTTCCTCACGATGCAGCTGGCCGAGAACATGCGCACCGTCGCCGGGGCGATATTCTTCCTCTGCCTCTCCGTCGCGAGCTACGCCGGGTCTGTGATAGTGAACGTGACTCACTCGGTGACCAAAAGGACCGGCAAATCTCCGTGGCTCGGCGGCCATGACCTCAACAAGAACAAGCTCGATTACTATTACTTCTTCTTGGCCGCTTTGGCTGCTCTCAACTTGGTCTATTTCAGCTTCTTTGCCACTCGCTTTGTGTTGAACAGTGATAGTCCTGCAGATAGTGCTGATCATGGGCAAAGATCAGAAGATCATGATGATCATCAGGGTGGTGGTGATTTTGATCATCATCATCGTCATCATCGTGATTGTGAGGCTTCGAGAGATTAAAGTGTGAAATATTTGACACGATATTTGAAGTTATAAATCCTATTGGACAACTAATCTGCACAAGGGTTTTAGGATATGATCTGGATTTTCATGTATTTAATTATGTTATCTTTTA
Source organism: Boehmeria nivea var. tenacissima (assembly GCA_018132145.1). Taxonomy (NCBI): domain Eukaryota; kingdom Viridiplantae; phylum Streptophyta; class Magnoliopsida; order Rosales; family Urticaceae; genus Boehmeria; species Boehmeria nivea. Next base: position 11,877,111 of record CM030882.1, read on the forward strand.
TTCTTTTAGTGAAAAGTGTGAAAGTTGTTTGTACTGTTCAATTGTGGAGTAGGTGACGCGCGCATGTAAATTATCTTCACTCATTTCTATGTTTGTTTGCTTGTTTTTTTAAAATCTCCGTTTGGCTTTAAATCTGCATTTTGGTTTTATCATGAACTGCTTTATTTTATTCTAGGCTTGAGTTAAAATACATGGAAAAAGTACACGAGTCGTGTAAAAAATAAATTATATGCTTGCCTTAGTCAACGGCTTTTGACTAAGGCGTACATAATAATGCATGGTTTATTAGAGAAATTTCTTCAACAATGTTATATTACGTTAGTGTACACAATCGGATGATATATATGCTTTTTTTTTAATAAATAAATTCGACGATTTAATCATCGTTCCCCACTGATTACATATATTAGAAAAAATATGTTAACCTGTTTAATTGCACTTTATTTTTTATTATTATCATATGAGATTTCTAAAAATATCTTAAATAAAAATGAGAAACTCAAAAAATAATTTAAATAAAAATGTGTGAATTATTAATAATATTAATTGTTGGTGTAAAATTTGAACCAACGCCGTGATCCGTACCTCTAGTGTGTGATACGGCAATGAATAGTGGAAGTTTGAACGGAAAATGAAATACTCGGGGAATTTTTAGAGTGGTTCGGCCCTCCCCAAGAGTAATAGCTTACATCCACTATTTTATGATATTTCATTGTTTTCTATTACAGAGTAGTTTCTTCCCCCCTTTCCTCTTTTCCTCCGCCCTCTCTTATAGGTGAAGAAAGGAGCTACAGTTATAATAAGACGAAATGTCAAGTCCCTGGAGTCACGGGTTTAGTTCACCTAATAAAGCTGGACACCTGCCGAGAACAGTCATTCTGAATCCGACAGGACAAAGCTGTTGCTACAGCGAATTCTCTGCTCGGGGGAGAATAATTGAGATCTGTGACCCCGCGGTCAAAACGCTCTATGACCGGGGGTCGATGACTTCAAGGGCCGAGTCTGGCTGATCCCTCATTCGTGGCAACCTCCTTCGGGGGTGGATCACCTTCGGGGATCCTGTCTTTATATGTCGGCCCGTCGCCCAAAGGGCGTTCTGGAAGCTCCTTCTGTGGTGTTATATCTCCGGGGGTGTAGGATCGGGGGGTCTTCTTCGATAACTCTCGCCCGTCCTTATCCTGAAGGGCGTTCTCATGAGGCTATGACTTTCGCTTGGTTCGGTGGAGTCGGGGGTTCTGGATTTCTCTGACTGACTCAGGAGATCGCTCCTTGGCTCATTGACTGACGAAAAATCACTGACAACATTAATGATTAGTACGACTACCACAACATAGAGACTTAGACACAACATATAACACTAACGAAAAATCTTCCCTCAACAAATGCAATAAATACAGATACAAGTCGGTCGCCTAGACACTTAGACACGTTTCTTCGAGTATTAAACATATGATTATATATAAATTAATATGTGTATCTACAAAATGTGCCCACATATTCAGTGAATTAATCATCTTCTAGTCGAACTTGAACGTTGAATCTACAAGCGTGCATGGCTGGCTGTCCTTGTATAATTATTGGAGCAGTAATGTAGTATGCGACAGAGACCAATATATATATATATATACACACATATATATATGCTTTTACGCGTTGACTATATATGGCATGAACTGGTGAGCATTAAGTTAAGTGATGAAAAATCTAAAAGCTTCGATTTTGCATGCACGCAAATCCAAGCTGATTGGTTGTTAAAGATTTTAGGATAAGAATTAAGAAATCATGGTGATTCAGTTTCAATATTTTTGGACTGTTCAAGTGCTTATTCATGTCCAGCATTGTGAAAGCTAAACCACCAGAACTATAATTATCCTCACGGATCCTTTGTAGTAGAAAAGTATTGAGAGAGAGAAGGATAGAAAATATGAAATTTGGTTCATTAATTCAATGAAAGAAATAAGAAGAGAAAATTTGATTATAGCCTCCATAAAATTTCAATCACTCTCCACACGGAGAGACTAGTGAAGAGAGAGAAAAAAAAAATTGGTACGTGATATAAAATTATCAAATTATACCTAAACAATAATTGTAATAAATGTTTTTTTTAATTATATATTTAAAGGATAGAAAAATAATTTTAATTTACAGTATTTTTCATCATTTTAATTTACTTTTCATACCAAACAAAAAAAGAAAAAATGCATTTATTTCTTTTCTTTCGTACCAAACAATAATACGAAGAAAATATATCATTTTTTCTGTTTCTCAAATTTTTTTTCTCTTATATTTTTCTTTTTATCTATTTTTTATTCCTTCCTACCAAACACAACACAGCGTTAATTGCAGGACAAGTTTATCTAACACTAATAAATTTTTACCTTATTTTCTAATTAATGATTTTCATTTATGCCTCTAAAAGAAATGTCTATGCCACTCAATTAATATAAAGGCGTCAGCGTCACGCTATTTTGATATTTCAGTTCGCACATTTTTTCCTAACCATAGTATATACAACACTACTCAAATATAAATTCTCTTCTACTTATTTGTAAGGAAATATATTATAGGAAATTTTAAGAAAATAGCCACTGTTTACAAAATAATTTTAAAAAATAGTCACAGTTTCAAAAAATTTAAAAACTAGCTCTTTCAGAAATTTCTAACATGTGTCAGAAATTTCTTACAGCACATTTTATGTGTAATTTTGTTATTGTCAAAAATTTCTTACAGTGTGTAATGACTAGTTTTTAAATTTTTTGAAACTGTGACTATTTTTTGAAAACACACAGTTTAAAATGGCTATTTACCTAACTGACCCTATAGTTTTTGCCTAAGTTTTTATAAAGTGTTGTGATCACATCCCGAAGTTGTATGTGTATAAATATCGTATTTATCAAAGTACAATAAAACCATCCCTTTTATTGATTTTTTTTTAGATTTTTTGCAGCATAATTTTTTTTTACCTTTCAAATTACATAATTTTATATCTTTATAATAATTACAAAATTTGATAATAGGAAGTGCTTTTGTCACAATTCAATGACTGGTCGAGTGATATTTTGTCGCGATATTTATTATATTTTCTATTATTAAGTTAAGTAAATAAGTGGCTTTGAAAATTGCCACTAGTTATCATAATCAATCTCTTTTTCATCATTTATCAAGTGGACCTTTTTTTGTCAGTTCGTTGTCGACTAAATTGAATATTTTTCTCACTACAGCGAGCACAGAACAAGACACAGACCAAAATCACATGAATGTTGAGCGTTTAAAAATTTTGGGCATATTAGTATTTGGTTTGTCTTTTTGAACATTTAGTCTAAGTGATGATAAGGGATTACAACTTTACAAGCATGTCTATTCGTGTGAACAAAAAAATTAGAAGGGAAAAGCTGAGAATGAAATAATGATAGCTCTTTGTCTTTGTTTTGATGATGTTGATTTGTTACTAATATTTTCACAATTGCACACAGAAGTGTTCATATTGAGTACGGATGCACAATGAACACATGTCGATCGATTAAAAAAAAAAACAATGTTATGAAAAAATTATCAGTTGATGCTTATTTTTATTTTATTTAATAAACAATGGACATATCATTATGGTTTCTGTAAAAAAAATTTAATTATTTAGCACTTCTCATTCAAAAAAGATATTTTAGGAACTACTAAACTTAAATTTTTTTAATCACATGAATTTTTCTATAGAATTTTACAGAAATAGCCATTTTTGAAGGGTGATTTAAAAAAAAAAAGCTAATGTTTTAAAATTTTAAGGAAATAATCTTTCAAGAAATTTATTACATTAATAAAATATTTCTTATAGCAAATTTTATGCGTAATTTTATTATGGCAAGAATTTTTTATTTTTATAAAAAAAATTATGACCATTTTTTAATTTTCTGAAACTATGGCTATTTTTTTAAAATCAAACAAACTCTTTAAAATAGCTATTTACTTAAGGGCCAGTTAAACAATTAGCCATTTTAAAGGTAAAGTTTGAAGGATTTAGCCATAATTTCATGAAAATAAGAATTTAGCCATAACATATAATATTTTATGTTACATGTAATGTATATACGTATAAAAGTGTAACATTACATGTAATAACACGTTACATGTAACGTAAAATGTTACATGTTATAACTAAATTCTTAATTTCGACAATTTAGGGCTAAATTCTAAAAATTACCCAAAAGTTTGATTAAATGCCTAAAAAACCTTTTACGCGTAATTGACTTATTTTTCCATAAGGAAACCACTTGATGTAATTATATATTCAAGAAAAGAAAAAAAAATATGAGCATATTTGGCCCATCATATAAACCCATCCTAATATATACGAAAAATATACTTAATTATTAATTATTTAAAAAATTAGGCTATTTACTGATTTTTTTTTTGAGTATCAGACTGTAATATTTATTTTAATATCTAGATGATTTTCTTATAATTTACAAAATATTTTAAACAACATATATATAAACTTATACAGTAAAACACAACGCTCTATAATATGATACACAAAATAAGTCCTAAGAGAGTTAGATTAGCATTAGTGGCTTAAATCCTGAATGTCTCACTCTAACTCTACAATATGCTATAATGCAAGATTTTGATACTACAATATGTTCAATATAACCTTTTTTTTTTTTTTAAACTTTGGAGATACAAGGTAGTATAAGAAAGCGAAATTGTAAGAAATAGTCAAAAAAAAAATTTCGTTTTTAAAGTCCAGCCTATGTTTCAAAAAATCAAAAAATAGCCATGTTACGAATTGTATAAGAGAAAAGTGTCACACAAAGTATAACACATCTGTAAATATTTGTAAGATATTTTGTAACACTTTAAGTTTTACTCATTATTTTTTGAAGTGTTAAATAATATCTTACAAATATTTATAGATCTGCTATATTTTGTGTGACACTTTTCTGTTATACAATTTGTAACACGGCTATTTCTTTAATTTTTTGAAACATAAGCTATCATTTAAAACAAACATTTAATTTTGGCTTATTTTTGCAACTTACCCGGTAAGAAATTAGTCTAGCTATTATAATACTATGACGTCAAAATGAGACACATGTGATATACTTTTAAAAATAAAATGATATTTATTTATGCGTTATGAAGATATGGAAAGAAAACGTCACAACCACAAATCTTACTGGACGGCCAAGATTGCCCACTTCATAATTTAATGAAACAATTGGGATTCTAAAAATGCAAGTAGCAGAGTGAAATAAAGAGACATAGCTAGAGTCCTAGCGAGAAAAATATGACTTTATTATTATTATTATTATTATTATTATTATTATTATTATTATTATGTTTTGTCCTAATCTTATAATAATGGCTTTATAAATAAGAAGCCTCAGAGAGAAGAACTCCACAACAATAATACCTCGTTTTTTTTTCTTTTCATTTCTTTTCTCTCTTCTGGATCATGCTACCTTGAGGCAAAGCAAAAAAAAAAAAAAACGAACAAAAAAAATAATGGAGAAGAACATCGAGAAAGATGTCACAACTAATGGTAAACCTGAGGTTCACTATAGGGGTGTCAAAACCATGCCTCTAATCATAGGTAACAAAGAGGAAACACATTATATATATATATATATATAATTTTGGGAATTCTGTTTTTTTGTTTTGTTTTTTTGAATGTTTATAAATATGAATGAAATTGCAGGGAATGAGACGTTTGAGAAGTTGGGGACAATTGGGGCTTCACACAATCTGTTGGTATATCTCACAACAGTGTTCAACATGAAAAGCATCACTGCCACAACTCTGATAAACATCTTCACTGGCACCACAAACTTCGCTACTTTACCAGGAGCCTTTTTGTGTGACACTTACTTTGGCCGTTACAAGACTCTGGGTTTTGCTTCTGTGTCTTCTCTTTTGGTACATATCAACTTCCACTACTACTGCTTCTATTTTTTATTTTTTATTTTTTAAGCAAATTGAATGATAAATATTGTGAACCATCAAATAACAAGATTGTTCTTTATCTATATTGAAAGCTTTTTTTTTCCCCCTCTTTTGTATATGTTTATGTTGCTTGTTGCGTTTTTTTGCATGTTTAATCAGAGTTCCATTACACTTTTTAAAGAAGATCAGGATAGTTTTGTTTAAGTTACGTTTTTTTTTATTTATTTAAGATAATTTGGACCGTTGGATAAGCATGGCTCCATTAAAAACAAACAAACAAATAAACGTAAACAGTAAAACGGGAACAGTATATCCCGCTTTCGCTTTCTATATATTCAACTGAAACAGTATATCTCGTTGTCGCTTTCTATATATTTTCAACTTTATGTTAATAATATATGTTGTCATTCTTTTCCATACTTTTTTTTTTATTTATAGGTTTATATATCTTCCTGTTCACTTACCACTTGATTTTATATAAATACAAAGAAACAACACAAGAGATGAAAAATAAATTAAAGTAAGAAAAGAAAAATGATACTCGAATATAATAACATATTATAAAAAATATGCGTTGTCCGCATGAGGCCAAAATATTTCGGTCCCATTTCTCTTTCTTTTTCGTGGTCAACTTGCAATTTGAGTGATTTTAAAGAATATTTTTTTTATATACATAATAATCTATATGTTCTACTTTTAATTTATATTTATATAGTTAAAATTAAAAAAACACATCAATTATAACATAAGTTATTGGAAAATTTTGTAGTGGGTTTTTTATTTTGGTGAGAAATAATTTTTAATGGTCAGATTCACATTTTTAAGATGTGGGACCCACAAAAAAGGTGAATCCGGCAGTCCAGAATTATTTCTTACCACAAAAAAAACTAATCACAGAAGTACCCAAGTTATTAAGTGGCATTTAGAAAGTTTTTTTTTTTTGTATTTTTTACAAACCACCGCACGTGTTGGGCTTTTTTTTTTTCTTTTCATCTTTTCTCTCTTTTTTTTTTTGGTCAGTTAAGGATTTAGCCATTTTGTAATCTATGTTTTAAAGATATAGCCCACGTTTTGAAATATTAGCAAAATAGTCATCAGGTCAACATCTAAAAATCTATGACTAAAGAAATAAAATTTGTGACTAAATAAATAAAATACACAGTCATAAAATTTGTGACTATAGTAACAAAATTTCAGAAAATTTGAAATAAACACAATAAAAAACTTAAACATCCATTAACAAAATAACCAGCTCACAAATAAATGATTGCCTATACAACCAATTTCATAAAACTTATTACTAAATAAAAAATATCTTATAAATAGCAAAAAAATATGCAGCCAAAGAAGTCACAAATTTCATGACTAGAGATATAAAATTTTAGACAATATTGTCTGCAACAAACAATAAAAACAGAATTAAAAAAATTATTGACTGCAATCTCAAAAATCTAGACGAAAATGTATGGCTATTATACTAATAAAAGCAAACATAGGCTAATTGTTAAAAACATATATAAAAATATGGCTATTTATTTAAAAAACCATTTTTTTTTCTCTACTCTCTCTCTTTTTTCTTCTTCTAATATAGTCGAATTTAGTTTTTTTTTTCCTTTTTCTATTTTGTCATCTCTGTATTCTTTTGTTTATATAATTTTGTGTAGAAATACTTAAGTGTTCAATTCGGTGTAGAATTCAATTTGTTTATCTTACGTCAACGTAATTTCAATTTTCTATTTTCAATATTTAAGTTACATGCAAAATAATTTTATAACCTATTTCTTAAAAGAAAAAACAAAAAAATAAAATAAAATAAAATATCGTTATCTATCATTATAATTAGCAGTTTGCCAATTTAGTCCCTAGCATAATATACATGTATAATGATTACATAGTATATAATGATAACTACCTCCTCATTAGACACAACTACATTTACTCTTTTAAATAGTTCATTTTATTTTTTAAATTCTAAAGTTAAATACTATTAAATCTTAACCATTTAAATCACCTCGATAAAACTTCAATAATAATTAATACTCTGTGTGTATCTCTATAGGGAATGTTGGTGATCACACTAACAGCAGCAATAACAAAGCTTCACCCAACAAAATGTGACACACTTGTGAGCAGCGCCGCCTCGACAACATGCCATGGCCCAACGCCGTGGCAGCTGGCGTTCCTGCTCGGCGGCCTCGCCTTCCTGGTCGTCGGGGCCGGCGGCATCAGGCCCTGCAACCTGGCCTTCGGCGCCGACCAATTCAACCCGAACACCGAGTCCGGCAAGCGCGGGATCAACAGCTTCTTCAACTGGTACTACTTCACCTTCACATTCGCCATGATGATCTCGCTCACGATCATCGTGTACGTGCAGTCCGAGGTGAGCTGGTCCTTGGGCCTGGCCATCCCCACCTTCCTCATGCTCTTGTCCTGCCTTTTCTTCTTCGCGGGCTCGAGGATTTACGTCAAGGTCAAGGCGGAAGGCAGCCCCCTGGCCAGCGCCGCGCGTGTCGTGGCTGCCGCAGTCAAGAAGAGGCGCCTTAGCGCGCCCGGGCAGCCTCGGGCGTCGCTCTTCAACCACGCCCCGTCCGCTTCTATCAACTCTAAGCTTCCTTACACTGATCAGTTCAGGTTAGATGGCTTGGAGCTCAAGAAAACGAAAGTAGTATATTTTGTTTGTGCAAGGGTAGAAAACTAGCCGTTGTTTTGCAGCTTTAGCTTTTGAAAAAATTGATAATTAAAAAAGTATGTTTGTGTCCTTTTTTAAAGGACTTTGTCAAATCTTGATTGAATGGCATCTCTCAAATTTGTTTTTTTTTTTTTTTTTTTGGCTCTTTCTATTGCTAAAACTTGGGATTTTTTTTTTCTTTCTAGGTTTTTGGACAAAGCCGCGATAATCGAACCCGAGGACACGATCAACCCGGATGGATCGGCGGGCGATCCTTGGAGACTCTGCTCTATGCAGCAAGTTGAGGAAGTGAAATGCCTAATGAGAGTGATTCCCATTTGGGGCTCGGCCATTATTTACTATGTTGCCATTACCCAACAATCAACCTATGTAGTCTTCCAAGCCCTTCAATCCAATAGGCTTCTTGGCAACACCAAGTTCAACATTCCCGCCGCCTCTTTCTCGGTCTTCTCGATGCTTGGCCTCACCTTTTGGATCCCAATCTATGACCGGATCCTAGTCCCGATGCTACGAAGACTTACGGGGAAAGAAAATGGCATAACGATCCTCCAAAGGATGGGCTTTGGCATGTTCATTGCCATACTAACCATGATCCTCTCGGGCTTAGTCGAGGACAAGAGACGAGCCCTAGCTCTCTCAAACCCGATAGGCGTTTCTCCGAGGAGGGGGGATATCTCGTCCCTCTCGGGTTTTTGGTTCGTGCCGCAGTTGACACTCATCGGAATCTCCGAGGCATTTACCATCATTGCCCATGTTGAGTTCTACTACAAGCAATTCCCGGAGAACATGAGAAGCATTGGAGGCTCTTTCTTGTTTGTTGGCTTGGGACTTTCGAATTACTTGAGTGGATTTTTGGTGTCAATAGTTCACCAAATGACCAAAGGCTCTTCCATGGGAGATTGGTTGGCTCAAGACCTCAACAAGGGGAAATTGGACCACTTTTACTTCTTAGTCGCCGCCATGGGAGTTGCGAATTTCGCCTACTTTTTAGTGTGCGCGAGGTGGTATAAGTACAAACAAACCTTGAGCGAAGACTCTGAAGTTGGCATGAAAGACATCAAGTCTGAAAAATCTGTTGTATAAACACTTAATTAAAGGCCATTCAAATACAAACTCATGTTTTCTATAGGTTGAAAAAGAAAAAGAAAAATAAAAATAAAAACCATGGAATGTTCAAACATGTGTGACGCCAATTTTTAGTGTCACAACCTCAATTTTTGTCATGGCCAACTAGTTTAGTACCTTGGAAAAGTTTTATTTCAAGGTCTTACATTTATGATCCATAGTTTTGTATCACCCTCAGAAACAAGGAAAATAAACAAATGTGGCGTTGTCTTTCTAGTCATTTGGTTTATTTCACTACTTTAATCTCTTTCTGATTGTCTTCTTTATATTCCAAAACATTTTTCTTTCCTTGTTTGAATTTCCTACAAAACCTCAAAGTGGAGAGAGTGTTATTGAAGAACTAAATAAGAGCAGACATCAATACGTAGAATATGAGAGAACAGATGAACCAAAAAGAATGGGATTTGAGGGAATAACAACAACTATTGAAATTTCCATACAAGTAAAAAGGAAAATTTTGCCAAATTGCCTTTCACAAGAATTCTTGTTACAAGTGGTTGAAAATTTTACCTAACTTGCACAAACCAAGATCAAATCTAGATTTTTACAAAGTTAATCTCAGCCAAAATAGTATGACCATGAATATTCCTAGGTAGTTCAGTCCCTAGATAGTGCTTGTTCATATAGAGATTTCATTTACTATTGCTTTTTGTTTTTGCAATTTCATATGATTCCTTGGATGATTATTAACCAACACTGCAGTCCAAATCAAAGCTCTTTTAGCAAAGACACTAAAAAACAAAGCATACTTAAAGTTTAACAACAGTCAAATATCCAAATGAGACCATACTCTAAAATAGAATCAACCATTATTTGGACATTTAACGTCAATTTCATGATGAATATTAGTCCACTAATGTGTCCGCTTAATTACATAGAAATTCACTGGCATTGAGTTGTCTTAGTGTGGTCCAACTAAAGCCCAACTGCTTATTAAATACTTGGGATTTTGCATTAAAAAGAAAAAAAAAAAAAAAAAGTGGCCCCAAAGCAGAGCAATAATGTAGTAGGAAAGGCAAAAGCCAAAAGATATGAATTGAATAATTTCAATTGCTCTTAGTAGCAATAGTTCTCATATTCTTTGAACTGATTTCCTAGTTGAGCTATGAATTTCATATTTACATTTTAGCTCATGACATTTGACTCTAAAATGCAAAACCACACCATACGATAATTCAGTCAAGCACTAATGCACTGAGACATATAGTGCATATATACATTTTCTATAATTGAAGTTTCTTATGACACAATAATATTGAAGACCTTAACTAATGACATAATCATCAGTCAAAACTCAAAACTAATAACTTAGCACATGACTGCATGTCACTTTAAATAGGTGAACTGAAAGGGCACAAGTGTATATTTGTTTGTTTTACCACTAATAAAATTGTACGTCAATAGCATAATATGTTGAATCATACGGATCATGATTATAGATGAATTTGATAATGCCTGTAATTGTTTGTTTTCTGCAAAATTTGATTTTTATCACATCAATTTTTTCTAATAGTACAACTAACAACAACTTCTTCCTTAGAACCCGCCTATGTGGAGTCCATAAGCCAAAGAAAGCAAATGAAAAAAAAAAAGGTCAAAGATAGAAATGACAAAATCACTGAATTCACGCTCTCAAGTGTTTAATACAGTTATACAGTACAGAATAAATCAGCAAAATCAAGAAAAAAGAAAGATATTAATGACTCACTTTAGTTTATCACAAAGAGAGGTTGCAAGAGAACTGAAATAATAATAATTATAATATTAATAATAATGCATGCCTCTCAAGGAAAAATCAAGAAATTGTGGTGAATACTCAATTTTTAATACATAATTTAAATTAATACTCAATTTTTCGAAAAATATAATAAAATATCCAAGTGATTCAATTATTTACATAGTGATAGTTAGTGATAATTGGCTTAAGGGCCAGTTAAGCAATTAACCATTTTAAAGATAAAGTTTGAAGGATTTAGCCATAGTTTCACGAAATTAAGGATTTAGCCATAACATGTATCATTTTATGTTACATGTAACATATATACGTGTAAAAAGTGTAACATTAAATGTAACGTTATATGTAACATAAAATATAACACATGTAAACATGTAATGCTACACTTTTACATATATATATATGTTATATGTTATGGCTAAATCCTTAATTTCGACATTTTAGAGCTAAATCCAAAAAAAAATACCTAAAAGTTTGGTTAAATGCCTAAAAAACCCTTAACTTAATGAGATTTTTAAGGATTTAGCCAAAATTTTGGCTATTTTTTTAAGGCTAACCATAGTTTCACGAAATTAAGGAATTAGCCATTTTCATTGTATAATAAATTTTGTTACCAGGTGTATCAAAATTTGTAACTAGTGTGTAACAAAATTTGTTACCCGTGTAACAAAATTTGTTACACAATGAAAATGGTTAATTCCTTAATTTCGTGAAATTATGACTAAATTCTTGAAACATGAGCTTAAAAATGGCTAAAACCCAAATCTTCCCTAACTTAATTACCAAATATAACTGCAATTAATTAACGAATTGACTGGTTACTCAATTACTTCAAAAGCTTGGGTATTTGTTTTTATTATGGTGCAAATATTGGGTATTTTTCTACTTTCCAAATCATCAAAAATTAAATGGAGCCAAATAATGTAGAAAATTGTATAAGCTTTTATCTCATAAAATATCAAGATTTCCTAAAATGTTATGCCATCTCATTTTCTGAAGAGACTCCTATTTGTGGAAGGAAAGCTTGTATAAATACTAATGAATTTGTTGCTTGATCTTCATTATCAATCCTCTAGGCAATTGTTAGCTTATAATGGTAATTATATACCCTTCATGAGAATTTCAACAATGGCCTCACAACAAGAAGCTCAGGAGGTTCACTACAGTGGCTCCAAATCCATGCCCTTCATTATAGGTGAGTATATTATTATTAGCTCAAGTAATAATTGTGGTTTTTTCATTCAAATTATTTTCTTATGTCAAATTCCATATTCTAAACGAAATATATATATAAAATAAAAATAAAATTAAAATTAAAAAATTAAAATAAAAAACATATTTTTCAGGGAATGAGACATGTGAGAGGCTAGGGAGTGCTGGTACCACAACCAACCTCTTGGTGTATTTGACTACTGTGTTCAACATGAAAGCCATCAATGCCACAACTCTTGTTAACACCTTCAATGGCACTTCCAACCTCGCCGCCCTGCCCGGCGCCATCCTCTGCGACGCATATTTCGGCCGTTACAAGACTCTGGGATTCGCCTCTGTAGCTTCTTTTATGGTACAAACATACCCCACTATTCCTTCCTTTAAAAAAATGTACATATACTATATAAAATGTGTCACACTAAGCAGCAAAAACTTTATCATGTGACAGTACTAATACGCTTCAAACTCTAGGATTTGCCTCTATAGCTTCTTTTATTGTAAAAACACTCCATTACTCCATCTTAAAAAAACAAAATAAATATAGGATTTGTCAATATTATACTACAAATATTGTCATGTGATAGTACTGAATACGCTGTCAATAGTTTTGACAACGAATATTCTAATGATTTTATGTGTAATTTTTACAGGGAATGTTGGTACTTACGCTAACAGCAGCAATTTCAGAGCTACACCCTCCTCGTTGTACCGAAAAAGAGGAGAGCGACGCTTGTCCCGAACCAACGACATGGCAAATGGCGATTTTGCTTGGAGGGTTTGGGCTAATGGTGGTAGGAGCGGGTGGGATTAGGCCATGTAACATGGCGTTCGGGGCTGACCAATTCGATCCCAACGCCGAGTCTGGCAAGAAGGGGATCAAGAGATTCCTCAATTGGTACTACTTCAGCCTAGCCTTTGCCATGATGGTGTCCCTTTCACTCATTGCGTATGTGCAAGCCGAAAAGAGCTGGGCTTGGGGGCTAGCGATTCCCACGCTCTTGATGTTGTTTTCGTGCGCGCTCTTCTTCACGGGCTCAAGAGTTTACGTGCGAGTGAAGCCTGAAGGTAGTCCCTTGGCAAGCACGGCACGAGTCCTAGTGGCTGCAGTCAAGAAGAGGCATATGAAATCGCCGGAGCAGCCATGGCTTTACCTTTTCAACCACATGCCCAACACTTCCGTCAACTCCAAGCTTCCTTATACTAATCAATTTAGGTATGTCAAGTGAAAAAAAATCTATACATATATAGTTTTTGCTGTTCCATCTTGTAACTATAGACCTCAACTTAGGAATTTATATTAAGTTAAGACACCCTCTTTAGATGTTCTTAGTAACTTTTGAGTTGTAATTCATTTAATGTTATTAAACCATATAAATGCTTTTCAGGTACTTGGACAAAGCTGCAATAATTGACATTGGTCATGACACTATAAGCCCAGATGGCTCATCATCCAATCCATGGAGACTATGCACTATGCAACAAGTAGAGGAAGCCAAATGCTTGGTGAGAGTGGCTCCAATATGGGCATCAGCCATAATGTACTACATTTCCATTGTCCAACAACACACTTTTGCAATCTTCCAAGCCCTTCAATCCGACAGGCGTCTCGGCGACACAGGGTTCAGAATCCCCGCCACAAGCTACTCGCTCTTCGTCATGCTCGGGGTTGCTATCTGGATACCTCTCTACGACCGGGTGATAGCACCCGCGCTGCGCAGATTCGCGGGCAAAGAAGCCTGCCCGCCGACACTTCTCCAAAGAATGTCCTCTGGGATGGTCCTCTCTATCGCGGCCATGCTCATATCTGGCTTGGTTGAAGAGAAGAGAAGAGCTTTGGCTCTAACTAGGCCTATCGGGACGGAACCGAAAAGAGGTGCAATATCTCCGATTTCCGGCTTTTGGCTTGTGCCTCAGTTGACACTAATGGGATTTTCTGAGGCTTTGACAATCATTTCACTCATTGAGTTTTACTACAGCCAATTGCCAGAGGGCATGAGAAGCGTTAGTGGCTCTTTCTTGTACATTGGCTTTGCAGTGTCAAATTACTTGAGCAACTTGTTGATCTCAGTGGTAAAACACATGACCAAAGCTAGGCCTCACAAGGGTAATCAGTGGTTGACTGAGGATCTTAATGAGGGAAAATTGGATTGGTTTTACTATTTAATTGCTGCTCTAGAGGTCATAAATCTTGGGTTCTTCATGGTTTGTGCTAAATGGTATAAATACAAGGGAAATACTAGCAAAGACAATGGTGAAGGACTTAGCAAGTGACATGAAAAATGTGAATACTTTTCTTACGGAGAAATTCTCAAGTGAGGAATGCTTATCGGTGAAGAGAGATTTTGGACCGTCGTATTTATATTTTTAAATTATAGGGTCTATTAAAAAGGTTAATATGATAGTTCATAATCGTTTCTCACCTCTGAACGTCCCTACTTGAGAATCTCCTCATTTCAAGTGCAAAACTATTGAAGTTATATATGAATTATCATATATAAGTTGGCCTTGTATATATATTTATTACAAGATGTGAAAGTGTAATATTTTCTCTCTTTCAAAAACTCCTTTCCGAAAAAGAGTACATGATTATATGGATCTAGATCTGACCCTTTATTTATTTATTTTTTTCCTAATCTTAAATAATCATTTATAATCTCAACCAGTGGTAAGATCTAAAACAGAAACGAAAGCTTTACTATTAGCTTCTGACACTGAAAGGTGTTAAAGGCAACGTCCACTCATGAAGTGTCACAACATTCAAAGAACCAACTGGAATCACAGTCTTGATTTTGAAGTGTAAACATTTGAAAATGCAAAGTACTAAAAAAAGTTCTTGAAAAAACAAGAAGAGCTTATAAAGCTTCCAATTATATATGTTTTAGTACAAAATAATATTCTCTCTTTTGGCCCTTTTGCTTTCTTCAATTTCTATTCATATTATAAACTTAGGAACAAATTCTCTTCTAGCGGTACAACTAAGAGAAATAACACAGTGGTCAAAAGAAGTCATTTTTTTCTCTCTTTTGGCCCATTTGCGTTCATATTCTGGAAGCTACAAAAACCATTTACCACATGTTATACGCTTCTTGGTACATGGCTGGTTGAAGAAATATTCCTTTTAAATTAGATTGATTATTTGGCTTAATAATAGATTTTATTAATATTCCCTCCTATTGGCTTAATTATGTGTCAAGATGATCAAAAAACCTAATTTTTTGTAATTGGCCTTATTACGTGGTTGCGATAGTTTAAAAGAAAAAATATATTGAGCAAATGGTTATTTTTTAATGATGTTTAAAAAAAAAATAGTCAACGTTTCTATTAATTAAGAAAATGATCATTTTTTTAACTAAATGATGCTTATATGATATTAAATTTTACCTCTATGCCCTTAATTTTTTATGATTTAATGATAAATATCTTGATTTTTTAAAACGTTGGTCATTTTTTCGAAACATGAACTAAAAAATGGTCAAATACCAAATAGACACTATTAAAAAAAAAAAAAAACCTATAGTGTTTCTCTTTTATTTTCTTAACAAAAATTATGAATTGTTGGGTTCACCCCTTCTCTGTAACCGAATGTTTTTTTTTTCTTTTCTTTTTTTCCCTTTACGGGAATCTTGGTTTGTTTTCCAATTTGGCCTGAAAACTTGAATTCTAATTATGTATTTCCTAGTTGTTCCTAGTTAGGCCAAACTCTAGTACAAGCCATTTTTGTATTGTTCCTCCCATTTATGTTCAAGTCAGTCAGTATGGATAATATTAGCAGTGCCATTAATCCTGGTTTCTATGCTAATGCTTATTAAAGCCATAGTTGAAGAGAAGAGATAGTTTGGCTCTCACAATTAAAATTGGAATAATACTAGCTCTAGTAGAGTAGCAGTGTCATTTATGAAGTTGACATGGACAAATTAAGGTTTGTGTAATAACACCATTAAGGGTTGCATGAACCATAGGTTACTAGAATATGACATTATAATAAACATGAAAATATTTTTTATTGCCATGTTATTGTAAAAAATAGTAAACATTGATATATCAAAGAAAATGTAGAAAACTATAAACAAATACAATAAATTTGCAAATAATAAGATAAGTCATTATATGACTAATAATAGCAGTAGTGGCAATGCTGTAATTTTGTTGTGACAACATCGTAATTACAAACTCAAGCTAAAATTTAACCTAAGCTATTATTGATGTTAAATCTGTCGTCAAAGATAACCTCTGCTTTATGCTTAACTTATTTTTGTTCAAATGCTATACTTTAGCATTAACATAACTTACAATACTTGCATTGAAAATGCTGTTAGCGTTCAATATTTAGCAAGCTCCATCGAAATTCTTCTCATCTCATACAGTAGCTAATAAGTAGTCTTTCGACTTTTCTTTTTATCTCTAGCGAAATACATGTTTTGTAAATTTCTGTTTTGTTTTTGTTGGAAGGAATATTGTCAAATGGAAAAAGCACTCCAATGGACGTGAGGAGAAACTATCATCAATCTACAATGAAAGAACCGTTTTATTAGCTGCAGTTTTTTTATTAGTATTCTGAATTAATTGGAATATTCATAGAGAACAACGCAAGTGCACGCATAGAGATGTATATAATAAACGTATGAACAGTAAGGTGCAACTGCAGAAAATAAAGTAAATCACAGGAAAGCTGATAAGGCGGTTAGGCTACGCCTATGTCTGTGAGCTATAACTAGATGAAAAAGATCCACTAGAAACTTCAAATAATGACATTCAAACTTATACAAGAAAAGACTCTATTTTAGTCTACGTCACCATCAACCCTGTCAGCGTAGTGATCTATTCTGACGAGATCCCTCGTCTTACATTCACACACATGGGATATCACTTACCAATTCTCTCAATTACAAGGATAAACACATGTGAATAAAAGCACTCTCTCAAAGTTTCACTCTCATTCAAGATGAAACCCAAAAGTATGTTCCATTACTTTTAAAGAGTGGATAAAATAATAGTTGTCTAAACAAAAGTTTTCTTCCATTTTCTTCATATTTCATCACATCTTATTCTCTTTCCGTCCGCTTTTCTTCTCTTCTTACCAAACCTAGTAAAAAAGATGCACCAATTAAGTTATTTTTGAAAAAAAAAAAGGTTATTTTTGCAATTAGCCCAAATAAATATATAAATAAAATAAATCCTTATCCTCTCCTTGGAATTGCTTATAATTATTCCTCTTTTCCAACCCAAAATGACTATGGAATGAGAATATTTTATCTAAATCCCATACAAAATACCAGTCTGAACTTATAATTTGGGATCTTGAATCTTGCTACAAGACCCTTTTGGTGTCATAAGTACAACTTGTACATAAACTTATAGAAAGAATCAAAATGTTCACGGATTTTAAATTTAAAAGAATTGTGTCAAATCTAAAATGCAAATGCATAATTAAAGCTAGTAAAAGTAAGCATCTCAAGCCAAGATATCTTTTTTTTTTCTTGCTTGACCCCACAACAAACAATTTAGGTGATAATTTACTTTTGTAAAAGCAATTGGAAGGTGATGTATCTCTTCAAAAACCATGTGGATCCAAAAACAAAAAAAAAGCGCTTTAACATTGTTGGGAAAGAAAAAAGTGCTTAACTTCGACTAGTATTTTTGTTCTGCCACAATTTCTCAGAATTAAGCAATAGTAGCTAAATCCCATGGTTAATAGCTTTACCATTGGATAAATTAAATTCATTTATATTTTGTTATGATTTTAACAATACTTATGTGAGAAACTTCAAAAACATGAAAAAAAAGATTAAAATTAAGAGAAAACTACATATTTATATTCCTTTAACTTGATAAAGATTAAATATTTACAGTAATATTCTAATATTTCTCGATTAAATTTTGAATATTCCTTAATTAAATTTTTTTTATTCAAAACATTACAAATTTACAAAAGAATATTCAAAACTTAATTAAGAAATATTAGAATATTATTGTAAATATCTAATCTTGACATATATTTTTGTAAATATCAAGATAAAAAGAAAACAGATCTAATTTTCTCTTCTTTTTATTTTGTATTTTGGAATTTTTTTTATATAAATATTGTTAAAAGTATTATTGAAAAAAAAAACAATTACCCACACTAACCCTAGAATAAAACAATAATTTTTAACTTCTCACCAAGTCCAAAGCACTTAAAAACGCAAATTTTAGGCATTTTCTATCAAATATTTGACGAACGAGCAATTTAACAAAATTTCCTAAATATAGGGGAACATATCATATTTTGAAACTTGTTGGGCGTAGTGAAAGTGATCCCAAAGTTCAAGGGCAAACGTAAAATTAATCGTAGTAATAATAGTAATAATAATAATAATAATGTGAATCCCCATATTTATCGTTAGTTAAACATACTTAGTAAAATGTCAACTAGCATGTTGGGTCATTTTGATATTTGGGTCACAATGACTAATTGTGACAAATTCACGTGTTTTTTATTTTATTTTTTTCTCTGTCCTATCGAACTACTAGCTAGAAAAATTTTATAAACAAATTACCAGGTATAATAAGATTACGAAAACCAAAGTCACAACTCGAAGGCCAATGATCTTCACATAGTTAGACTAACAAAGACATATAATTAAGATTACTTAAACAACCCATAATCAATAGAACCAAGATGAATTTTACGTACTTATCTCGAATGACGTGAATTTAAAACCTTAAGTAATGCAAATTGTTTTACTTTTTTGCACCTGAATGTCCAAAATCTTGTATTTATTTATTACCACTGCTCTACAAAAGTCCAGGCAGATCATAGTATCATACCAAAAATAAATAAATAAATAAATTTGTATACAAGAATAAAAATTTATAAAGTGACTGCCAAAGAATTGAGGAACATCCAAAGTGCAACCTCCACTATAGTTTTCCAGTGACAAGGAATCTTTTACAGTTACTTACTTTTCTTTTTCTTTTTCTTTTCTTTTTTTTGGAAGCTCAATTTAATTTTGGTGCCCAACTTTGTTTTGCAGTGCAAACACAAACAAGGCTCAACCTCATTGATTGTCCAACCAAATCACCAAACCTCATATCATTGCTCTTTTTTTGACCACATAAAAATACGTTGAGGCACGTCACTAGGTGTTCCAATCAGGCAAAAAGCAAAAAGTATTTCCAACCTATTATTTGGCTTTATTTATATATATATATATATATATATACACACACACATACACACACAGAGACACATATATCTATGCATGTCAAACACATTTCAAGCTCGTAACAAGATTGATCACAGAACCATGAAGATGAATGTAGAGAAAGAAACGATGGACAAGAATGAGAAATCTGATGAAACATCTGATGACTCTAAGATTAAGTACAGAGGTTGGAAAGTCATGCCATTTGTGATAGGTGAGAGAGACAGAAAATACCCTTTTTCTTGTTTCTTAGTTTTCTAATCTATTTGTTGCTTTGTGTGCCATTTTGGTGACCCAATCTGGGCTTAATTTGTTGCAGGAAATGAGACATTTGAGAAGCTTGGGACTATTGGCACTTTGTCAAACCTTTTGGTGTATCTCACAACAGTGTTCAACATGAAGAGCATTACAGCTGCAACAATGATCACCATCTTCAATGGCACCACCAATTTGGCCACTCTGGCTGGGGCTTTTCTCTGTGACACCTATTTTGGTCGCTTCAACACTCTCTGCTTTGGCACAGTGGCTTCGTTTCTGGTACTTCCTACTTTTTGTAATAACCCACAAAACCTTTTATTATTATTATTATTATTAATGAAGTTATTCTATGTCTAATCCAGATCCTTATGCAATGTGCGGTATAAACCCATTTGGGAATTTGCTTTCCATGTTTCTTGCAGAAAATTAGTTTCAAAGCTATTCTAATACCAAACTAGATCATATTATCACTAGTATAATTCTATTTTATTTGTTTGATATTGTTGGAAAATTCGATCTCACATTCAGAATCTGATCTATATTTCGGTTGGATTAGTTTTTGATATGATCTCGTACAAACATTTCCTTATAGTACTTTTTATCACAGTACAATTAACAATGATTATCTCAAATCTTTTTTTTTTGACTTTTGGTTAATAGGGACTTCTAATAATAGACCTAACAGCAGCCATCAAGAAAATGCACCCTGCTGAGTGCACCACAAGAGAGACAAGCAGCCACACATGCCAAGAGCCGACCCCGGGGCAAATGGCGTTTCTGCTGTCGGGTTTCGTGTTCCTGATCGTGGGAGCGGGCGGGATCAGGCCCTGCAACTTGGCGTTCGGAGCGGACCAATTCAACCCGAGAACGGAAGCCGGGAAGCGGGGGATCAACAGCTTCTTCAACTGGTACTTCTTCACCTTCACATTCGCCAAGATGGTGTCACTCACACTCATAGTGTATGTCCAATCCAACATAAGCTGGGCTCTTGGATTGAGCATTCCACCAATGCTAATGTTCATCTCCACTGTGCTCTTCTTGATGGGCAACAATTTGTATGTCAAAGTCAATGCCTCAGGTAGTCCTTTGACCAGTGTGGCTCAGGTCATTGTGGTCTCTATCAAGAAAAGAAGATTGAAGCAGCCAGAGCAGCCATGGATTTCACTCTTCACCTACATGCCTCCAAATTCCATCAACTCAAAACTGCCTTACACAGATCAGTTCAGGTAAAATAAAAAATAAAAAAAGGCTATCTTCTTAAGTGCTTGTTTGATATGTCTTTGTTTTAGTAACTAAGACCCAAATGCCACTTTTGGAGTTTGAAAGAAAGAGTTTGGTTTGTTAGGTCACATATTGATCAATTGTCCTAGTCTCCTAGACAGTGAAACCTACTGTAAAGTTAGGTATGGCTAAATTACTTATTTTGTAGCATGCATGGTTTTAGTAAATAGCCAATATTATCTGGTAAGTAATGTAATTTCTAAAATATAGCTTTGCATTATTAATTAAATCCGATTACCAAATAAGTAACTTAGTTATCGGATATATTCTGAAAATTTCTAATAATGGTTTTTATTTAATTATTTACTATAATTTCATATAAAGTCCTATGAAACTCTCTCTCTCCAACTTTATCAATAATTTTTAAAAGTTCAATCATAACAGATCATTTAAGAGTAATTAACAAGTCATAAAATTGCATTACCAAAAAAACCTAAATATATATCATGAAGCTCAAGTTGAGTCCGGTTCAACATTCATTAAATCCCATAACAGCGGGACTCACAAGTAGAGTCCATTTTTAATCTATGGTCGAACCAGACTCAATTGAACTCGGTAGCATATTATATTATTTTATTTTATTTTTTGTCATTTTTTAATGCAAAATTTGTTCACTAGCTAACCATGACACTATATGTCACAAGATGTCTCAACAAAGCAGCAATTGTGACAGCAGAGGACAAAATCAATGAAGATGGATCACCAGCTGATCCTTGGAGACTCTGCAGTGCCCAACAAGTGGAAGAAGTGAAATGCATTGTGAGAGTCATGCCAGTCTGGCTCTCTGCTGTGATCTACCACGTTGGCATTGTCCAACAACAGACCTATGTCGTCTTCCAAGCCCTCCAATCCGACCGCCGCCTCGGGAGCGCCAACTTCCAGATCCCCGCCGCGACCTACATTGTCTTCAGCATGCTGAGCATGACGTTGTTCATCCCGGTCTACGACAGGCTCATCGTCCCGTTCCTCCAGAGGGTGAGAAGGAGAGAAGGCGGCATAAGCCTCCTCCAGAGGATCGGCATAGGCATATTCCTCTCCGCCGCGCTCTCTCTCCTGTCGGGTTTGGTAGAGAATCGGAGGAGAACCATGGCCCTGACGCAGCCTACCATTGGGGTCGATCCGAAAAGAGGCGGGATTTCCTCAATGTCGGCCTCGTGGCTGATCCCTCAGCTGACCTTGTCGGGGCTCGCCGAGGCCTTCGCAGCGATTGGACAAGTGGAGTTCTACTACAAGCAGTTCCCGGAGAACATGAGAAGCATTGCAGGGTCTCTCTTCTTCTGTGGCATGGCCGGGGCTAGCTATTTAAGCAGTTTCTTGATCACTACGGTTCATAGGACCACCAGAGACTCTAAAAGTGGGAATTGGTTGCCTGAAGATCTCAACAAGGGAAGGCTGGATTATTTCTATTACATGGTTGCTGGTTTAGTGAGTGTTGACTTTGTCTACTTTTTAGTATGTGCAAAGTGGTACAAGTACAAAGGTTCTGGTGAAAAGAATATTGAACTCAAAGAGGGTCCTGAGAAACACTCAGTTTAGAGTTAAAAACTCGTGTCATTATTAGATAAACATGGCATGTGGCTTGGGGTTTGTTAAGCTATAGGCTTTGAAGTAGCAAGAATAAGGCCTGTCTTGTGGAAAGTGGTGGCATTTGGTGGGTCAAACCTGGTCAAGATTTGTACTACAGTAGTTAGTTTCTGAATGTTGGCTCATATACTAGATTGTGCACGGGGCAGATGGGAAATCTTATATTACAATTTACAAGTGCAATTTCAATTTTTACTTATAAAATTATCATCACAAAATACTCTTAGGGCTCGTATGGCAAACTGGTTTGAACAGGTTTAGGTCATTCAAACGAGTTTGACAATCTAAATTGTCGTTTGGTTTTGAACTCGTTTTGGATCATTCAAACGAGTTTGACATTCTAATCGTCGTTTGGGAATTTATTTATTTTTTTAGTTAAAATCCAAATGGTCAACTTCATTTAACTTTGAAATTCAAATTCTACTCACTCTTACTTTTTATTATTTTGGACTCATTTTTCAATAGTGTTTTTGAATTTTACATTTCAATAAGTCTCTTCACAATTCAAAACACATATTTCTACATCTATCCAAATACTAATTTATATTTTATATAGTATTTTCAGATTAAATCAATAATTTAAATTCCCATTTCAAATTAGGATTATCTATACAAATACTCCTGATTTTGTATTACCTTTGCAAGTTGCATCCTGATCTTTCAAAATTGACGCACATGCCCCTTGATGTTTGAAAACGTTGATAATTTCGCTAATCTTTTACGAATTGCGACGGAATGAGTATACTAATAAAATATTAGAGCGCATTTTGTGAGAAAAACACAACATCATGAGATATTTGTATAAATAACCCTTCAAATCATGTTCGGTTCAAATTTTCTGAGATTCAAACTCAAAGTAGTACAATTTGAACCAGTTTACCAAACATTCGTTAGACAACTTGAATGTTGGAACATCATTTCTAAAGTGTGGATATGAATTTGCATGCTCTCTATAATCTTTTTCATACATCTGAATGGTGCAAGTCTTCTAGACCATAGTTTATTTCTTAGCTATTTGATAAACAACAATTGTAACGAATTGCTACTAACTTTTAAAGCAAGCATGGGCATGTTCAAAGGACAGAAAAATATGATTTTTATGCGAAAAATATAGATAAATATGACATGATTTAGATTAAGAGCTAATTCGCAGTACTCTTTACGGGTGCTCGGAACAGAAAGTAGAGTAGCATAAAATTTGATCGACTGTTTAGAGAGAGCAACAAACAACAGCATGATGATTATAAGTCTTTACTCTCAGCACTAGTAGAACTCGATGCTTCACATCCACGGTGAGGCCGAAGAAAACACCTGCCTCAAACCGTGTACGCTTGCTGAATTGTGTCGATGTCGAGACCCTTTAATCTCACAACCGATTCTACGTGACCCTTTAGCGTATGAAGTTCTCTCAACCTGAAAAAGAAACCGACAGAATTAAAAACGCATTGGCAACCAAGTAAAATCTGTGTTTCCGAGTGGACACGCTGAGATTGTTGTTTGGTACTCACCTTGCAATTTCAGCTCTTCTTTTAGCTTCTTCAGCCATGTTATTGAGATCGGTGAAGTGAGTTCTCTCGGTGAACATCTTGGTGTCTGGTGGTTGCAAACCGTGCAATGTTCTTTGCGCGTGTGCCCATTGAAGCTCACGTTGTTCCTTCCCGAAGTCCTTTTGCCTTGTGAATGCAATCTGAAAGATCACAAATGCGTCATCAAATGGATAACATAATGAAACCCAATGGGAGAAAAAAAAAATTCGCTAAGTCATGTTGTTCGTACCCTTTGCTCAATAACAAGATCCCATGCGCGTCCACTCAGGATGTAGCGAATGAAGAACTTTATCGGATCGAGCGGGATGTAGAAGATGATGTTGAAGAGCCACACGACACCAGCCCAACCCCATCCGATCCCCTCAATTGCAGCAAAACTCCAATTGGCGTACACCGCGATCAAAGTGGCAATCTGGTCTCACAAAAGGTCAAGAATCAATTCCTATCGAGATGATTGACATAAGAAAGTAAAATGAAACTAAAGAAAATACTGCTTACCAACTGAGCTACCACAAAAGCCAGTACAAGCAACAGCCCGGGACGCTCAACATATGACCAGCTTCGAGACCGCGTGACAAATATGAGGGCTTGACTGATAGTGCTCACTTGAAGATATATGGCTGAGGCAAGCTTCCGGAAGTCATCATGCGCTTCTTTCTGAAGGGTCGGCACTCCAAACGTGCGCTGAAAAATCAACAGTCGAGAAATCAGTTACAGTAATCCCTGAGACTCATGCTGGCTTAAAAAATAAGAAAGACAAATAAGTTTTAAAGTGTTATGAACTGAATGAGTTAATGTCATCTTACCGGGAAGAAGTCTGTTTTGTATGCAGCCCAAAAGAATATGACGGTCATCATGGCCATGTAACTACCAAGCACAACACCAGTTGTGAAAATCTCGGCCAGCTTCCAGCTGTCTGGCAGCGGAGATGGTTTCACCCGATCCTTTGATATTGTCATGATGGTACCTGAAATGCAATGGTACAAGTCATTTTCTATGAGCATTCAAGTGGAAGAGAAAGTAAAGTTGAACTAACACCAATAAAACAATGATAGGAAAAGATCTTCTATGGACAAAAAAACAAGGTTTAGCAAGAACAAAAAAAAAAAAAAAAAAAGAACACCACTTATGAATATCGAGTGCAGTGCCACAGTACGAGAGAGATTTGAAATGGGTAATGGAACAACGTACCATCGTTGAGAATGGCAATAATTAGAACCATGAAAGGTGGAAAGTCAAACTTCCATATCAGAGCAAGCAACATGAAACCAAGCTGCAACCATATGAAATGAGAAAAAGTCAGCGCCAGAAAAAGAATAGACCATCCCGGAAGAAATCTAATAGATATTTAACAAGTATGCCAATATACGAAAGACGGAAATAATAAAAGTACAAAATAAAGAGCCACTAACTTACCACTATACGGATTGTAATGGAAACAGCATAAATCTGCAAAGCCGAGAAAGTGAAACACAGTGAATGAAAGTAAGTATATAGAAAAACAAAAGTACTAAAACAGTGACAATAAGTACTTAATCATAAGACTATAAAAATAAAAACTAAACGCTTACTGTGTAGTTTTTCATCCTCTGGAAGATTGCCCGACTTGTCAACACAGCACTAATAATAACACTGAGACCAGGCTCAGTAAGGACAATATCAGAAGCACTCCGAGCAGCGTCGGTAGCATCAGCGACAGCTATTCCAATGTCGGCCTTTTTCAGAGCGGGAGCGTCGTTGACTCCATCGCCAGTCATTCCACATATGTGTTTCATGGCTTGCAAACGCTTCACAATCTCGTATTTGTGCTCTGGATCAATACAACACCCAAGTGAGTCCTAAATCCATAAACACTCAACAAACCATGCACGAAATGAAATTGAAGAAATTTACCAGGGAAAACTCCGGCAAACCCGTCAGCTTTTTCTATCAGCTCGTCCACCGGCAAAGCGGCAATAGACTCATCCTTGTCCTGCCCCAGTAAAGCAGACGAAGGGTACATGTTGGTTCCCATTCCCAATCGACGACCGGTTTCCTTTCCGATAGCCAGCTGATCACCTGATACATAACAATATTTCAGCACATTACTACACGAGTCAAAACAGAGTTAGCCCCACAAAAAATTACTAACTCTTCCAAAGAAAGATCATAAATACGATTTTAACGGTTGACCATTAGAGAGAAGTTCACAAGTGTTCATTCATGTGCAAAAACATCTTTTCCGAGTTAAATTTTTCTCAAAGATAAAAGTTACTTGCTGCTCCAACAACCAAGATAGAGTACCTGTAATCATTTTCACATTTACACCAAGATTTAAAGCTCTCCTAATTGTCTCTGCACTGTCGTGCCTAGGTGGATCAAAGAGCGGCATGAGACCAATAAACTGCCACGGGCCTCCGGAACTTTCTTTCCTTCCTTCTGGAACTTCCTGCACGATTAGAATGGACATAATCCATTCAATTTCATCAAATATCTGACTAGCTAAAACACGAGGTTGCTATATAAGAAGAAATGAGAAGGTGGGACCAGAGTTACCTGGTAGGCAACTGCAAGAGACCGTAAACCTCTCTCTGCAAACTTGTCGATAATAGCATGAACTCTGCGGTCAATTTCTGATTTGTTGTGTGCAAGATTCAAAATCTAGTTGGAGAGAAAAATAAGACACGACTTAGGACACAGCATCAAATCAAGGACCAGACATATAAAATTAACATCTGAATTTACCTGCTCTGGTGCACCTTTGCTGACTCTATGCATTTTACCATCACGGTCAAGATAAGTCAAAGCAGTTCTCTTATCGGTTGGATTGAATGGAAGGAAGTGGACTTCTTGAATACCAGCACGTGCCTATCGGAAACAATATTCAGAAGAGAAATTTATTGGAATAAATCGACGAAACATAAGAATCATACATTACTCAAACCACTTCTTTTGTTACTACTAAGTAGTAAGTACCTCCTTTGGATCAGCGAGCATTCCAACTATAGCAGTATCTATAGCATCTTGATTCTCCGTTCTAGATGCTCGGGCCGCCATCAGAACAACAGTATCAGGGTCAACTCCTTTCGCGAAGACCTATAGATTAATGTCAAACACAAATAAGTCTTTCAATTTTCTTTCAGATAAACAGCACAAAACTAGTAAATGGGCAATATTTGCTAACCAACCTCGATAAGATTTTTATCGACTGTGAGCTTGTTTAACGTCAAGGTTCCGGTCTTGTCACTGCAAAGCACGTCCATTCCGGCCATTTCTTCAATTGCTGTCATCCTCTTTGTGATAGCTCCCTACATTCATTGGTCAAAAACACTTCAATATACACGAAAACATTAAACAAACTCAAAGAGAAGCATTTACAAAGAAACTAGCCAACCTGTTGAGACAACCTATGTGACCCGATAGCCATTGTCACAGAAAGCACCGTGGGCATGGCAATTGGAATTCCACCAATGAGAAGGACAAGAAGATTGTCAATCCCAGGACGATAGTCACGGTCTTGAATTGGATACATCACAATGATCTCGATTATCATACCCACAGCAATTGAACAGATGCAGAAATTTCCGATTGATGTCAAGACCTACACGCAAGGGAAATAAAGAATTTCAGCACAAGAGTCTAAACTCAAAACTCACTGTTCATAAGAAAGGAATTATGATGCTATTAGCTCCTTGCCTTTTGGAAGTGACCGACTTGATTAGTGGTATCGACGAGATGAGCAGCCTTCCCGAAGAAGGTGTGAACACCGGTGGCAATAACCACTGCTTCGATCTCTCCTTGTTTGCAAGTAGAGCCGGAGTAAACACCGTCTCCCGGGCCTTTTGTCACGGGAAGAGACTCACCAGTAAGTGCAGACTGCAAAATCAAAATGAACACGTGTGAGTCTACAATTCTCAGTACCTAATCAAGCTACAAAATTCTTGCCCCACTGAACAAAACATTTGAAATTCACTTTCACACACCGACCTGGTCGATTTTCAGAGGATCACCATCGAGAAGCCGAGCATCAGCGGGAATGATATCTCCGAGCTTAATGCTAACTATGTCTCCAGGCACCAGGACAGCTGCATCTTGCTCGCTCCACCTTCCGTCTCGAAGAACCTTTACGCGCGAAGAATGAATCAAAACAAACGCATCAAAATTGATTGCTTAAACACTTCTTTAGTTTTATGACATGAAGACTGAAACTTTAGCTAAACAGAACAGAACTTTGGTTAACAAACTGCAAAATCCGATGAATTTACCTTCGCTTTAGGAGCGAGGCGAGCCATGAGAGCTGCAGCCGCGTTGCCGGCATTGTTTTCCTCTATGAAACTAATGGTGGAGTTGATAAGAAGAAGGGTTATAATACCCACAAAGTCTTGCCAATCTGGAGGCTTTCCCTGCAGAAAGAATTCACAGAAACACAACTCAACAAAAGAAGAATCCAAAGAGCAACAAACCATGTCTATGTGGTGTTAGAATTTGCATATGAAAATGAAAAAAGGTTGATTATTTTAGCACTCACTCCCCCATTAGCAAGTGCAATGGCCATTATAGCAGCAGCTTCCATAACCCATGAGAGAGGGTTCCACATAAACCCCAAAAACTTCAAGAATTTGCTCTCCTGAAAAAACACAACCACGACACCACAAGTATTCTCAGAAATTGCCCAAAAAAAAAAACCAGATATAGATATATATATATATATATTACCTTCTTCTCTTCAAGCTTGTTGTAACCAAAAATGGTAAGTCTTTCCTCAGCAGCCTCAGTGGTGAGACCTTCTTTGCTACATCTCAGATTCTCAAACACCTCCTCTATGGGTATGTTTTCCTACATTTCACAAAGCAGAAATTAGCCAAACCGACAAAAGAATGAAAAAACAAAACTAAAAAAAAAAAAAAGGGTTCAACTTTCTCTTAGATCTATTTACCAAATCCACAGTTTCCTTCAGAACAGCCTCCAACGCTTCAGGTTTTTCCCCCATCTTTCTCTCTCTTCAACACTCTCTCTCTCTCTCTCTCTCTCTCTCTCTCTCTCTCTCTCTCTCAACTAAATATCTCTATGAGAAGAAACGACTCAAAGATTAGAGCCCATCAAACAACTAACCCACCAACCATGAACCAACCACCAAAGACTCAACCTTTGGAGGTTTATATTTATAGTCCAGCCAAACCCAGTTGCCAAAACTGGACTTTCAACGCAAAAGTTTTGATTTTTTTTGGTTGGGAATGAAAAGTGTAAGCCAAAATGGAGTTTTGAGAACTGCCCAGAAAGAAACCAAATCCCAATGAGCCAACAAAGAAGATGATGAAACCGCTATTATAAACTATAAGAAAGCGTTGAGAGAGAGAGAGAGTATGTGGGTGTGTGTTTTATGTGTGGCTTTTAGTCACTCAGTAACAGTCACAGCTCTTTTTTTTTTTTTTTACTTATTTTAATCAGAAATATCAAAATAAACCCTTAAGACAAATGTTTTACCAATTACCACTAATGCTATGTAACACTAGCACAGTTTTTTTTATTATTTTGGGACACCATGTAACACTTGCACATTTTTAAACTTTTTTCATGATAACATTTGAAATATTATTTTCAAGAAAGATTATTCATTCGAGTATGTTTTGTACTAAACAACGATGTTAAATTATTAAATTAATTTTTATAAAAATAAAATTAATTCAAAATTATTTTCGGACATATACTAATTGTCTTTTTTAAATAATTGTCTTAAATTCTTGTCTCTTGAATAAATTCACTTTTTGTGTTGATAAAATAATCCTGTCGTTTTCCTGTTTCCTTTTCCTAGCCATTTATTCCTCTTTTTTAAAATATTTTCTTTATATGAAAAGATAGCAATCAATCCAAATGAATCATCATCACACATGCATTACACTCTGTTAGGTTTTTTGCTTTTTGTACTTTTTTTTATGTTATAGTTTTTACCTTTTATATTTCATTGTTCCCTCCTCGTATTTATTTAATACAGTAACTGTTATAAAACTTCCTAACAAAAAACTGTTATAAAACTATTATTATGAGCGGATGCTCATCTCTTGAGGTTATTAGTTATTACCTACTGGAGAAATTATTTTGCTCATTTTTTTATTATTCTTTGATAGTTTAAAAATTTATTAGAAAAATAATTTGAATGATTTGACTTGATGAATTTTAAAGTGGTATAAATGATTGAAATCTAAGGAGTTGGGTTTAGGAATTTAGAGAATTGAAAAAAAAATTATTAAAAATGAAATAATTTTGAGGATTAAAAACATTAAAAAAAATAAAAGAATAAAATGTAACAGAATGGTTAGAACAAGGGCCGCAAGGGGTTGCAAGGGGTTATTACGCAATCAAATATTCTGATTGTGACTACCATATAATCAAATAACGTGATTGAGACAATTGATTTTTATTTATGGTATATTCCTTATTTATTTTTATGTACCTCTATGTATAGCTCTATTTTTGTAAAATGCAAATTGTAACGAAACGTTACAAATATTGTCTTATATATACATAAAAATATATAATAATACTAAGTGTAATTTTTAAAATAGTGAAGGGAATAAATACTAAAAAATTATATATCAATAAAAATAAATACTCAAATTTTTAAAATAATTAATTAAATAGTCAATTCATTAATTAGTTACTCGTATTTTTAACAACCCAATCAATTGCCACCACTAACCATTATATATATAATTAAATCATTTGGTTATTTTTTTATATTTTTCAACCAATTAAATATTTACTTAAAAATTGAGTATTTGCTATAATTACTCTTTTTAAAAATGGTTGTTCAAGTAATGAAAGGCTCTGATCCTTCGCTTGCTAATAAGGTGTGATAAAAATTGCGTGTTGTATTTGATCATTTGATGTAATTTATTACCATAAATATTTAGGAAAATATATTTGCATTGATGCCCTTTGGGTTTGCAGTTTCACATGTCATCCCTCTTGAAAGCAAACCCCTTTTTTAATTGTTATATTATAATTTTCTTTTTTGGGTTTTTACCTAGGATCCTTTTCAGGTTCCTTTTTTCTAGTCTCCGTATTAGGCTTTATTGTCAAAAATATCCTACCTAAATGTCTCTCCCTTTTTTTTTTTTTCTTTGGCTAATATCTAACCTAAATACTTTCTACCTGATCCGTTTAGCTTGTTTTTTAGGACGTATGACACCAAATACAAGTCACCTACTCGTAAGAAATCTTGCTCCTTTACTCGTAAGAAATCTTGGGTGGTAAGTTACCACCCAAGAGTTTATTGTGTGATTTTGGTCTTAACCTTAATAAATAAATAATTAAGTAAAGAAAAAAAGTCCAATTTTAGGGTAGGGAGAGATGTGAAAATTTTCCCCCAAAAAATAAAAAAAATAAAAACGAAGCCTTAGCTTGGTCCTCATTCGAGGAATGTCAAGGTTTAATCCTTCTACTTCTCTCTATCTTTTTTATTTTTCTTAATCTAGTTTTATAATTACTATACAAATAATGACATTTTGACTCCTACTAAATCTCTTAGATTAAAATTCCAAAAAAAAAAAAAACTAACACACACAAAATACGAAAAGAATGAAAGAGAAGAACCATAAGAATAAGGAAACTCATAAAGTTGATATGAGAGGAATCGTCCTAATATATGGGTTGTATACCAAAAATAAACATTTAATTTAAAATACAAATCATGAGTATTTTTTGTAAATAAAAGTCTAAAATTTGACCATATCTTTATAGAATGAAGATTGACTGTCTCATTTGGCTATCAATACTCATTTACTTACATTTGATTATTGACTTTGCACATACCAATTACAGAAAAATATTAAAAGCAAATGAATGAGTTGTCACATTTTCATTTGGGGACACTTATTGACACAGCCAAATGGAACAGACGATCTTCATTCCTTTTTATATCTCCTTTCATAAGTCATTTACCTCTACTTTCTTCATACTTGTACTCCCATTATAATTTTAATTTACAAGGTTCGGAGAAGAGCAATCGTTCATTCTTATAATTAGCATTCTTAAGATCAGACAGCCATGTATGCGGCCATGTGGGTGGAGAGAAAGCTCTTCGTTCCTCTTTCTTTAGTAGTTAGATCATCTATAACCACAAGAATCCTTAATTATAATTATATTCTCACTCAGCACCTTTTGAGATCTTGAAAAAATTTTGTTATTTGAAGAGCACTTACGATAAAAGTTGTAAGGTGCGTTCGGAGGATGTTATTTTCTATCATTGACATTTATGGTAGAATCAGTCAAGGGACTGAGAGGCAGTGGACTTTACCCCATATCAGATGTAAGCGATTCAAGTCTTGCTTATCTCCATTATTCACTAATATTATCAATTCATTTTTTTTTCTTTTTGTTATGCTTAATTGTATATTAAAATGAGTGTATAGTTAATACGCGTACCAATTTTGATTAAAAGAAAAATCACATGACACAACAGTTATTTTACAAAAAGTATAGGTCTTATTAGCATAAATAGGCATGCAAATATGGAGGAAACAGTACCGGGCAAATTTTTGCCCGGAAAAATTATTGGGTAAATATCTGGATTTTACCCGGATGGTAAAACCGGGTATATACCCAGATTTTACTTGAAATTTTCCCCGGTGATGATTCCCCGACATTTACCCAGATTTACCCGTTATTTACCCGGTTCCACATAACTTTTTTAGTCACGGCCACTGCACTGTTCATAAAAAAAATATATTAAAAAAAACCATAACCACGGCATTAAAAAATCATTAAAAAAAACAAAAAAAAATTATAATCGAGTATTTTTCGGGTAATTACCCAGGAATTACCCGGGTGTTCCATGATTTTATTTTCGGGTATTACCCAAAAAGTATTTTGGATAATTTTTGGATAATTACCTGAAAATTACCTGGGTGTTATTCCATGAAATAGGTTGGAATTCTATTTTTTCAAGCCTAAGCATAAATATATCACTTTTGCTTAGAGAACCATTGCCACCTAACTAGTTTCCAACATTTTAGTAAAATGATATTTGTGTGATATCTTGAAAGATACGACCTAACAACACTAAAATAATATTAATTATTTATCTATCTTATTTATTTTAGCCTTCCATTATAGAAAAATACAAAAGTAAAGTATATCTTTATTTTTTTAGTATTTGTTGGATACAATTGGTGTATTGAGTCGCTATAAAATAAAAATAATAAAATCAAAACTAATTATAACAATTTTAACATATATGTAACATCTCTTGACTCTTATTATAACAATTTATTAATTCTTTTTATTTATAAATATAACTGTGTCCTAAATTAAAAGACGTGCTATTTTACTTGTTCTTTCTATCGAGAAAAGGCCATTTTTAATTTGCTTTTTTCTTTTCCTTTTCCTTTTTCCTTTTTATTTTTTTTAATTTTTTTTTTTTGCCTATTGAAAAGCATTAAAGAAAATTTTACTTTGATTTCAACTTGGAGTCATGAAAGTCAGTGACGATTCTGCTTTCCCAGATTCAGACTTGCTTTGCGTCACCGTCCTGTCTTTTTATATGGATTTGCATTAATTACCTTTTGTGTTTTTTTTTAATTGGGTATTAAATTATGACGTCATACTCCAAGTTGAAAAATGAAAAACATCTCTTCAACTTCAAGTTTAACAACATGACTTTTATGTATTTTTGTACAACATATTGTACTTAGATAGCAGATAACGTGGAGCAAGAATAGACAATCTAATCATTATTAAGTATTAACACGAAGAATTTTGACTCTTGCGTATGGAAGAAACCCAACTAGCATAATCGAATCAAAAGATTACTTAAAGAATGGAATATTACATTATTACTTATTTGATAAGCAAAATATGAATATATACGTGTTTGGGTTTTTTTTTTTTTTCTTTGCTACTATAATGTTACGTGTTTGGATGAATAAGATTAATACGACGTTTGAAAGCGTCTCGAATGAAATATCTTTCTATATATTATAATAGAATTGCCCATTATAATTTACGCTAACATTTTTAATTCGGAGGATTAATTAATTAAAATACTTCTTTGAATAGAATGTGTGTACCATTTCATTGTGCATTCATAGACAATAGGAACCAATTTGCAGTACAATAGCTGTCCAAATAAAGATACCATTAATTAGGAATTTCCCTTAATAAGAAAATGACCTAAAACCCTACAATAGCTTATGCATTGCCTTATATGATAACGACTTTGCCTAAGTTGTATAAAAAATAAAAAATAAAAACTCTTATAAGAATATATGTACCATCATTTATATGAGATTATTAAGCAAATAACTATTTTTTAGATATTATTTTAAGAAAATGGTCAACATTTTTATTAATTAAACTACATAATGGTGTGATGTTACTTTTATTCACTTAACTTTGTAAAGGGTTAATGGCTAGATTCTTAATTTTTTGAAATATTGACCATTATTTTAAGAAAATAGCCATTGTTACAAAATGATTTTAAAAAATAGTCACAATTTTAAAAAAATTTAAAAACTAGCACTGTCAGAATTTTCTGACAAAGTTTCTAACATGTGTTAGAAATTTCTGACAGTAATTTTATGTGTAATTTTGATATTGTAAGAAATTTTGACTAATTTTTAAATTTTTCAAAACTGTGACTATATTTTTAGAAACACAATCTAAAATGATTATTTATCTAACTGACCCTTCTTTAAAATATAAACTAAAAAATGGTCAAATACTAAATAAACATATAAACTGTGGCAATTAAAATAAAGTTCTTGTAACAAATTACGGCATGATATCAAGCTTATAAAACAAGTGCAATTTTTAAATTTGACAACATGATATAACAAAATTGTAGCGGCAACACCAATATAATGTTCCAACAAAAGAAAAGGAAAAATCTAGTCAAATAATACTCGAGCCAAACTCATACTAAGAACAAATACCATGCGCATTTGCTAAATTGCTAGTTGAGTTAGTGCATGACAACATATATGTATAACTTGTCTTCATTTTTTAGTCCGAATTTGACATGAATATATCTCTGATCCTACTAAAATAAAAAAATATCACATCATAGATCTTACGATACTTAAATCTCATTGTGTAACGTAACAACTAACAAATTTGTTTTGAATAATAATGTAACAAAATTTTAATCGAGTATGAATCATGTCAATGTTCATCACCATCACCGTTCACCAATAATAATAAATGAAAACTATCCATGCTGCATGATGTATAATAACTTTAAAAAATACATAAAATATAATTTTTACACCTCGATGCTCTACATCGATTTTTTTTTTCTAAATTTAACACTAAAATTATATTCAAACTGAGATTAAAAAATAAGAAAGAAAACAAAAAAGTATAATGATATTTTTTCATTTTATTTTATTTTTGATTGAGCATAATTATTGTGTTAAATTTAATAATTAAATCAATAATTTGAAAATAAAGCATGTATATTATGCTAATGTAGAAAAATATATATTTTTACACGTTTTTTAAAGAGATCTGTTTGATATTTAGTCATTTTTTAGTTTATGTTTTAAGAAATGATCAACGTTTTCAAAAATTAAAAAACTAGCCATATGTCCCTTTAAAAACTAATATATAGCATAAAGTAACATCATATTATTATGTAATTAAGAAAATAATAATTGTCTAATTGAAAAGTTAATTATTTTCTTAAAGAGTGTTGTGCTTGCATGTGTGATGCAACCATTTTTTTTTCTTAAAATATCATTTAAAAAATAATTATTTGCTTAATAATTATTTTTTAACTGAGACAAAATATATGGAGATCATAAAAAAAAACTTTTATAATAAATAGAAATTGTATTATTGTGTTATTATATTTTTTTTATTATTATTCTTTTCTTAAAAGGTTTCAATTATTGATGGATTCTGTTCCTAATTGTTCACCATGTGACAATTATTTCTTTAATGGTGGCTTTTTGATGTTGCCACCGCTAGAATTGCCTCTAAAAAAATTATAAAAAAACGCAAAGCACCAATAATGAGGAGTGCTCATAGCACTTTGGTGTAATAGAATATAGTATAGAGAATGACATCAGTTTATTTGACCATTCTTTCAAATTTTATTTTTTCAAAACTTGTCTTCACGTTTGATTGACTCCTAATGTGAATCTACAGAGGTCGTTTCTTCTGTCCATCAACAACTACAGTCTTCGCTGTCTAAGATATGCCAATTAAATTATATATATATAAATACATATATATATATAGTGACAATTCCCGATAAAGAATGCTTTGACTCTTACTAAAAAATAGGCGTGCAAATGTGAAACAGTTAATCGATTGGACCATTTCTCTGTCGAATTTTTTCAATAAAAATCTGATTAATACCCGAATTTTAACCGTCGGTTAAAATTCGGGTATTAACCTATTTTCATCGTGAAATTCGATCAGTGCAAATCGTCGAATAATCCCCGAATTTTTACTGTGCGGAGGTCGGGAAAGGCAGCGGTGAGGTGGGGGAAGGCGACAGGGGTGAGGTTTGCGACAGTGGTCTGGGCGGAGGTCTGCACGGTGGCGGGGGAGGTGTCGGGGGGAGGTCGGGGAGGTGGCGGGGGACGTGGGGTGGCCTGCGCGATGGCTGGGGAGGTCAGGGGGAGGCAAGGGAGGTCGGGAAGGTGGCGGGGGAGGTCGGGGAAGCTGGGGAACGAAGAAGAAGAAGAAGAAGGAAAAAAAAACTCTACGGTAAAAAATCCGGGTAATGACCAGTTAATTCATCGGCATTACCCGGTGCCAATTTCCTGTGAATAACTGGATTTTCACCACTCATTGGCACCGGGTAGTTCCGGTGAATTAACCGGTTATTACTCGGTATACAAATTTCGATCGGTTATTAACCGCCGGATTCGCATGTTGATAAAAAAAAGGTATTATAATCAAGCAAAGGATCAAATGTCCTTGTTTGACTTGGTCTTGTTTGGATTGCAATCTAAACTAAAAAATTTAGACTTGTGAATTTAAGTTGAAGTAGTTAAAATTTAAAGATTTAAGTCAAGAATTTTAATCAATATTTGGTTATGACTTTTGTAGCAATATTTGAGTTAAGAAATTCAAACCACTGTTTGAAATGGATTTTTTTGACAATTATATTTGAGTTAAAATATGCAAAACCCTGTTTATATATGTATTTTTTTTTAAGTAAGATTTGAGTTTAAAAAAAATATACAAACTATTATTTATATACAAATATGAATCACAATTTACAGTAGCAAAATGATCTAAAATTGATTCTTAGTGTAATTACTGTAGCAAGATAATTTAAATCATTTTTTTATTCGGATTGCAATTCAAACACTGTAGATATCAGAGTTGAATTGAGTTTACTAAAAATTCCCAA
Source organism: Boehmeria nivea var. tenacissima (assembly GCA_018132145.1). Taxonomy (NCBI): domain Eukaryota; kingdom Viridiplantae; phylum Streptophyta; class Magnoliopsida; order Rosales; family Urticaceae; genus Boehmeria; species Boehmeria nivea. The sequence continues at coordinate 11,915,005 of CM030882.1, forward strand.
ACAGCATTATGTAATGTCAAAAAAGATTTAGATCTAAACTTTTTGTTATTTGGTAAGAAAGAAAATAGGCGGGAAGAGAAGATAGGTAAATAAAAATAAGTGAGGCCTATAATTTTTATCCTTCTAATATTGAAATGAAAAATAAAAGGAAATTTTTTTATTGAAGCAATCAAGAACACATTACAATTTTATATAATTTCTAATTATAATAAAATAAAATAAATAGATATAATGACAAATTTGTAGATCAATTTTTTTCTTCTATTATATCAAACAACAAAAGAGAAAAATATTTTCTGTCATTTTCTTTTTATTTTCTATCACCACTTATTTTTTGTTCATTTGATTTTTTTTTTCCTCTTATCAAACTTAGTGTTAAATTTTTATCTAAAAATCTATTATATATTTTCCATCATCCCGCTTTTCTTCTATACCAAACACACTTGACGAAGCAAATGTGAATAGACACAACATTGACATGGTAACAAAATAAATCAAAAGATAAATTCTTTTTGTTTAATAAAATCTAATTAGGTAGAGTAGCTCTTTTCTCTCATTTTATGTGGAAATTAGCATTAATAAGGCAACTAATATAACTTTCTAAAGACAACACTAAAACACATGAAATTAAAGTAGTTGGGTTTATTAGTTAAGCTTAGAAGAAATTGTACTTGGAGATACATATATACGACATTTAAGCAGACATGCATGTTTTATGGTTTTTGAAGTAACTAATTTGAAAAGGGAAATTAATTAGTAGCACATCGAGTGTGATTAATATAAACATTATAAGATATTTATATGTATAATATGTGTCACCAATTGTTTTCAGAACATTATTCAATCGGTATTTATTAGGAGCGCGATTATTTAACATCTATAATCATGCACAACATTAACTATCTTTCTACTAATTAAATAGGTTGGCACATTTAATTAAGATTGAACATTGCTAATCAAGCAATATACAGCAAATAAATGGACAGAAAAGGCAAGGCTGTCCATTGCTAAATAATAATGCAAAATATAATAAAAATGAAAAAAAAGCAAATAATTAGCTTTAGCAAGACGAGAATAATCATTACCCTAGACAGATTAATAGGATAATTAACGATCTTGGTTTTTATTATTGAATAATATATTCATAAACCATATACATTGGAAAATTTATTTGATGAAAATTATATTAGCTTTAGGTGAGATTGCTTTTCCTTGCAAGTCTTTAATTTTGTTTAATTGCTTGCGTGTTTGAATTATGATTGTTGAAATGCTTTTGAAAGGTTCAAAGAACAAACCCTAATTCTTTATTAATCTCCATTTGAAAATTGGGAAATAATTAGGTTAAGAATACACACGTACCCATGTTTTACTTTTGTCTAAGCAAAAGCAGATTATGTTTTGATACTATGTGAGTTGGTGGCTTAACCATTCTTGGAATAAAGATTTATACCTTTCAAAGTTCGATTTCTTCAAGATTCCAATGATTCATTTGATTGGACAAATTATAAATAAATTTACACTAAATTATACTAGGAAGTATCATTCTGAGTAATATATTGTGTATATATGTGTATAAGATGCACCCACGTTGTTGTTGTTGTTTTTTAAATATAATATATATATATATATAATACAAATATATAATATATAAAACGGAGTACAAACTTAACCCAGGAGAGCTTATAGTAATATTTTTTTTTGTAAGAGTTGATAAATGATAAAATTTAAGGGAACTATTCTAAATAATCAAAATTTCACATGGACCCATTGGCTACGTGTGCTTGAATACACATATTGACATATATCTGTTTTTGTTTAATTGGTGTCATTTTTATTTTATAGTACCATAAATTTTGATAAATTAATAACTTCGATTAAGTAATATTTTTCACTCCACCAATCCAACTTGGGCCGTGGTAAATTTATAATTCACTAGATTTATAAGATAATACACCACACAAAGAAATCCCTTAATTAGACCCAATGGACATATAAATTAATAATTTTATAATATAGAAAAATTATAACTCTATTGAGAAGAATTTACAAAATATTTATATAATATTACTAGTTATTCCTCAAATTTGAAATAGCAACATGAATTTTACTTAATTAACAAATACGTGAAATTATAATAATATTTTGTAAAATAATTTAGATATGATGTTTATTTGGATAACTAAGAAAAATATCGCAATAATTTATTAATTTTTTGATAAATTAATAATTATCTAATTAAGAAAAAAAATTTATCCCAATGCCATTATTTTATAGGGTCTATTCGGTATTTGGTCATTTTCTAGTTCATGTTTTAAAAAAATAACAAATATTTTCAAAAATTAAGAAACTAGCCATTAGTCTCTCATAAAATTAAGCGTATAAAGATAATATTAAAAATAATTTCTTCCTTAATTAATGAAAACGTTGGCTATTTTTTTTAAATATCATCTAAAAATGATTATTTGCATGCTCGATAATCTCTACATTTTTTAATAAAGGTTCTACTGTATTTCATTGAGTTATAATTTCAAATGATGAATTTTTTATTTATTTAGTTGAGTTATAATTTTACTCCTAAAATATTTGTTAACTTTACTTTCACTCTACTACTAAATAAACTTAATATAATTATTGATTTATCTTACACGAAAAATTATATTATAAAAAAGGACGATATGTTCTAGAAAGACAAAGAGGTATTGTAGATTAACATGTTTTTCCTACATCCCTTTACTTGGTTATGAGTTATGACGTGGACAATAAAACTTGAAGAGGTTATTCAGCATTGTTTTTGATAAACTCGAAATGTACATTTTGAAAAAGACGTAAGTTTTGATTTTGTCAATCCAAAAATTACTTAAGACAGTGTTTAGATAATAGTTCAACAGAATTTTAAGTCTCGAAAATAGTTTTTGATAATAAATTCACAAAAAGATATAAATATAAATTTAAGAGTTGTTAAAAAAAGTTGTGAAACATGTATCAAAATTTTAAAAGAGAAAATACGAAATATATCTCTTGAGTTTTGACAAAATTTCAACATCCTCCCTTAAGTTTGTTAATATTATAAAACCTTCTCTCAATTTTAGTTTTATTCTAAAAATATACGTTGAATCGAGACATACAAAAATTATTATTTAATCAATGTCTTTATTTGATAGAGACCGACACCATGCACATCCAGTGGCTTTATATATATATATATATATATATATATATATATAAAAGCCCTATTATTAAGAGTCAAGAATCAAATTATCAAAGTCATTATGATGATTAGGTAACTCACGAGATCCATGAATATTACATGCATGACAAAATAGTGCTAGCAAATCATGTGCAAAGGCATAAATAGCTTTGTTAAAAGATAAGAGCAACAATGGAAAATCACAAAAATGCTAGAGAGAGAGAGAGAGAGAATATCCTATGAAATCCTTTGTACATATTTTCAACAATTACTAAGAATAAATGTAATAGTTGTATAGGAATAAATTTCTTTAAACTTGGTACATTAATTGACTATACCATATCAGCTGGTGAGAGATTGACCTAACTTACAACAAAGTTTCATATATATTAAAATTAGATCAACTAATAAACCAACACCGTCAAAGGGGCAAATACAACATGAAAAAAAAAAAAATCAATTTCAAATATAGTAGAATTGTCCTTAAAATTTAGGATCTGCAAAAAGAAGAGAAAAAGTGCAATTAAGAATTTTACATCAAGGGCAAAATCAGATTGTGTGCGTTGATGGCACGGCATTTATTTGTTTTCTCTTTTCTTTTTTCTTTTTGGAAAATTTCAAATCAATTCATGTATATGGTGGGAGGACGGTGCAATAATTCAATATGCTATAGTTTCTTTTAACTTTTTTAATTTTTTGATAAACCCCCCCAAAAAAAGAACAAAATCATAAACTTTTTGTGTCCTCTTCTACTTCTTAAAAAAAAAAAAAAAGAAGAAAGAAACTAAAAAACCACAAATGAATTATTTGGAAATGATTTGTCTTTTTGTTTTTTGTCACACATGCATGTGAGAGTAGGGATTGGTGGAGATTGACATAAGCGAGTTTTTGTGACTTCTCATAAAGGGGAAAAATAAATAAAAGTGAGTGACCATGTGGCACATGTACCATTGGTTAAGCTGACGTGTTTGTTTGGCTTCATATAACAAATAGTTTAGGGGAAAATTTTGCAATTTAAAGTTTAAAAAAAAAATCAATTAAAATTGGTTTTGTCTGTTTCTCCAAACAATGTACAATCCGTACCATGCCGTAGCACTTTGGGCAAACCCATTTGTGTTTTCTTTTTTCTTTTCATATTTTAGATGGGAAATCATACAGTGCAACGCACTGTAAAGCTTATTGATGGGACTTCAAAGTTCTGAATCTGATTTTCCTTTTGGCTTGCAATCTTGGCCGTCTAATTTTGGTTTTGATATGTATCAACGGTTTGGATTATGGTTAAAAACGTACATGTACTTTTTCCTTTTCTTTTCTTTTTTTGACTTTCTCTTTTCCTTTGGGAAAACCATTCTCCTCATTCCATTCCATTCCATTTTTTCACATTTTTCAATCCTCTAAACCATTTCATTCCATTCCACTTTTTTCAATCATTTTTTTCAACTTTCCAAATCCCTATACAATATCTTTAAATCTCAACCATTTATACCACCTCAAAATGTGTAAAGTCAAACCATTTTCCAATCCATTTTTTAAACAATTTTCAAACTATTTAGAATGGTCAAAAATGACCAAAATGATTTCTCCAAACGGGGGGTTATTGTTATAGTCATATAGAGCTTGAGGTGCCGAAGTGTACAATTGCTTGTTTTGTTGAACTAGAAAATGGATAAAGCTGATAGAATAAAATGAAAAAAGAAAAAAATGGAAAAAAAAAAAAGAAGAGAATTCTCTAGTGAATATGTTTTGTGGCAAAAAAAAATCGTTTTAATTGGTTTTTTTTTTCTTTTCGATATTCACAAAAAGTTTTCTTCTGATATCGTTCCATTTTTTTATATTTAAAAAAATCATTTTAGACTTATTTAAAAAAAAAACCATCAAAGAAATTCCAAAAAAAAAAAAAGACAAATGTTATTAATGAAAAAAAAGGATGAGTTACAAAAATAACCATGTTACAAATTGTATAATAGAAAAGTGTCACATAAAATATAACATATTTATAAATATTTGTAAGATATTATTTAACATTTCAAAAAATAATGAGTAAAACTTAAAATGTTACAAAATCTTACAAATATATACAGATGTGTTATATTTTGTGTGACACTTTTCTGTTATATAATTCGTAATATGGTTTTTTTTTGGAAATATAGACTGGACTTTAGAAACGAAATTTTTTTTTGACTATTTCTTACAATTTCCAAAAAAAGAAAAAGAAAATAAAAGAAGCAGCTTGGATGATATTTTGTCGTTTGTGTATCTAACAGTTTTTCTCTATAAGGATTACATCCGTACCGCATTTTTTTTTTCTTTCTCATATTCAAAGAAGTTATCATCTAATATATAAAGATATTCTAATACATTTGCACCAAAAAAAAGAAAGATATTCTAATACATATATATATATATAGAGAGAGATATATATATATGCCAGCTAAATAAATTAAATAAAATTCACATTCATAGATATGTGCCAATCCTCAAAATTCCTACTTAGGCTTTCTCTCGTTGACAAGGATACATAATAATTGTAAAATGTTAATCCAAATTCCAATAAAACAATATTTTCATTTCTACAAAGTGGATTTCAATATAGATTTAGCTGGTTCTATAAAAAGATATCCTCAAAATCCACACTTATGATTATATATTCTAAATTACAAATATATAATTTTTGGGGGACTAAGAAAGTCTAAGAAGTTGTTGGTACTATTTAGTGCTTGTCTAAGATTGATACTCCAAATGTGTGGATATCAACGCATTATCCAAGTATAGCTAAATGAGATATTTCAAACTATTTACCAAAAAATATATATATTAAAAGATAAATGATAGGGATTTTTTTTTTCATAATTTCTTCGTCCATGGATTTGTACAAATTATCTTGAATTTGTCAGCATTATATTGAAGTAGAGATGTCCCACAACTTGGCACAAAATATGGCACAAGCTATGAGAAATGGTCATATTGAAATTGGACCACACCAATCTAATTAATTCTTTCCAACACCTCTATTTAATGCATTGCCTGCCACAACACATGTTGTGCTTCCCACCTCCTCATATCCTTCTACTTATATGACATTTCTTATATATTTTTCTACCACAAATCTAAATTACGAACTTGCAAAATCTTTCCTAAGTAGATAACCAATACATAAGTATTAATAATATTATATAGTTAGAACATAAATTAGTTATGGAAAAGGTGCGATAGTGTATACTAGTGTACATTTTTGTACTGCTTTAAAGATAAATATATATATATATATACATTGCGATAATGTACAAATTATCATACTTTTTCTCAATAATTATAGATTTTGGATTGCTGTTTTATTTTGGTGTTCTTATTATTGCACTCTGAGTAATTAACAAGTTACTGTGTATTCGCTCTTTAATTGTATTTTAATTTTATTTTTTAAAATATTTTATTCATTATTTATTAGAAACTGCTAAAGACCAGGAATACCGAAAAAATAAAAATCTAAATTAATTTCTTAAAAAAGAAAAAAAATCAAAATGATAGCATTAATATTTTGCTTTTCATGTTAATACAATAATACAAAGAAACATTGTTTGAGTTAATTTTTTTCTCGACAATTGATCTAGCCATTATCTATATAAATAAGTTACATATATATAATAAAATACTTAGTAACCTACGGTAGGACTTAGGAAGTGAAAATATTGCTCAATTATCATGATATGTTTGTTGGTTTTTAGTTAAAAGCTCATATGTTTTGAGACAAAGGGACAAAAAAAAAAAAAGTAGCTTATAGCTAATTGTTGATACATGAATGGTATGTTTATCAGAATCATAATGTTTAGCAATGCTTAAATTATGTAAATAAACTTCACATCAAACTTTGTTTTTTGGCTAATTACTATGATAACTAGTCGTCCAAACAACCAAGACCAGTAATCATTAGTACTAATTATTATGCCTAACCAAATTCGATGATTAATTGCAGGCCATACTCAATCATGTCGTCTACAATTTGACCTACAATAAAGCATTTATTAACGTGAAAATGATAGAGATTTGAACTGTTTTCCAAGTCCTTGTTTAGTAGCACATGATATTTTCCGTCTCAAATTTAACTTCCGTTAATACTAATTGGACTAACATTGTCAAAAAAAATTTGCCCATTAAAAAAAAAATCGAGAACCAAAATGTATAAATAAAGTCTAAAAGTTCAAAAGAGTATGAATGCCAATTACCTTTTTTTAATCAAAATAACGAAAATTCTCTAGTATAAAATATTAAGGAAAATTTTCAGCTTTCAATTCACTTCTTATTTGCAAATGAAGTTCACAAACACACACTGCATCAGCTACTTTCTTCTACATAATTTGAAACACTTTTTTTATAAGCACAATAATTTTAAACTCACACTAATAAATTAGAAATAAATCAAGAGAAAGCAATACAATAATGAAGTTTCCTTGTCAAAACGTATTTTTTCCAAAAATCTTTATGGTATAATCATCCGCTTCCATGAATATCAAGTGGAATTTATTTTAAATTTTCGGGGATAATAATAAGAGTTTTTTAGGTATTTAACCAAACTTTTGGATAATTTTTTAGGATTTAGCCCTAGTTTTACAAAATTAGGGATTTAGCTATAAAATGTAACATTTTATGTTACATGTTACAAAAAATATTACATGCTATGGTTAAACCCCTAATTCGTGAAACTATGACTAAATCCTTTAAACTTTACCTTTAAAATGACTAATTGTTTAACTGGCCCTAATAATAATAATAATAATAATATCAAAATAATATAATTTTTTTGATAATACAACATCAAACTAAATGCCTCGAAAATTAATTAAGGTAGTGAAAATCCTCTCAATAACTTATAATGTATAGAATATATTTATTATAATCTATTTGTAGACAAAATACATGTTATAAAAAGGAGAAATGCTTGAAGAAAAATAATAAACTAATATGTTAGGGTACTGCATATAGGAAGACTTTTAGATAGAGTATTTTGAATAATCTTAAATAATTATATTAATTTTTATAATAAAAACAAAATTCACTGAAATTCGAAAGAGCTTTATATATATTACGATCCTAAATCTAAGTGGGACCTACAATTCCCCTCAAGTGGAGTGGCTTTAAGATGCAAGTGGTTTCTGATATACACAAGTAGCACAGTGACCTTCGTATCCTGTCTATTTCCTTATCCCAACTTTTAAGTACTATACATACTATGAACTCACTTTTACACCGATTTACAAGGACAAGAAATTCTGATTTCTTCAAAAGCAGAAAGAGAGAGAGAGAGAGAGAGAAAAGAAGCAATTTATTCCAAGAATCTCAAACTTTATTGGAGGAAAAATTGAATTGTGGTTGTATTTATGTATCTTTATAAAAAGTTGTAGATACAATAAAAAAATACAATTGCATGCCTTTATATGGAACCCCACTTCACATTTTCCCCTTTTCATGCCTTTTCATTATCTCAACAAAATCATCAAAGCTCCTAATTAAATTAACTGATCTTTGATTCTGTTAGACAAAGAACAACAATGTTATTTAGTATAATTGTGCTCGACGGAATTATCAATTTAGATAATTTTGATTTGAGTATTTATTAGCAAAATCTTATAAATGAAATCAATGAGAGTTTGCTTGTAATATTTGAATTAAGATTATAAGAGAGAATATTTGTATTAAGAATTAAACAAATTTTTGTTTTTATTCTAGTAAGACTGTAAGTGTATTAAAAGATTATATAATGAATAATTAAGTTAAAATTTAAGTATTTTGCCAAGAAATATTGTTTCTGTAGCAATGATACAAACTTTTTTTTTTTTTTTATCCAACTTGCCACCAAACGACCTCTGAATAAGGCATCAATATAGGAAAAGGATCATAATTTGTAACCCTTATGTCACATTGTGTTTATCACGATATAAGTGAAAGTGGGCCCCGAACTTTCTGAAAAAGAGTTAGTTGCAAAAAAAAAAAAAAATGGTATTCTAAGTGTCAACAATCTATGCTTTGACTAGTTTACTCCATTGTTTTCTGTCTATGTTTATAATGTAAAAATAATGGTATAAATTAAAAGTACAACATAATACGAAAATAAATTATTATTTGTCAAATAATGGGCATTTCTTAAAATCTCCCTATTTTAGAATAGGGAGAGGAATTTATATAGTGTCGGCGGGTACAAGTTTTTACCATATGTATGCATACTATATTTGATGAAATGAGATACATGACGAGTAAAAAGGCTTAATGATAAGGTTATAATTTATAAAGAATGATGATATCTCTACATTAACAAATCATCATATCAAAACAATTACCAAAACAACAAAGGAAAAGAAAAAAAAGCTTTATTCCGGGGATATGTCCATCTAAGCATGCAATACCACTTATATAAATATCTATAATGTGTGTACGTATCAGCCTAACTATATATGTGCATGACACACTAATATATAATTATATATTTGTATTTTTAATTTGTATAACTGCATGGTTTATAGCTTAAGTGGGAAGATGAGTCATTTGGCCTTTTTCTTTTTCCAACACATACCATGAGGAATCAATGAATTGAAGGAATGAGAGCTTAATGACAAAGAGAAATGTCCTTTTTTTACCCTAGAAAAGCAAAAGCCTACTTGGACTTGGGTGTGTACAAATTCTTGGTTAGGTATGAATCTCTCAAGCAAACTTAAAAAAAAAAAAAAAAAAAACCTTTACATGCACGTTAAAGTTAGGAAGAAGTATATATGGAATTTCATTATCTTAGGAATGTTATTTTACACTAAACAAATTTTCCATGGGATTGTCACTTTCCACTCAACTTTCACCCTTGAACACCTAGCTAAAGGCGTTCTCTTCTCTATGTGCTCTATTGCTTCAAGGAATCTAATAATGATATTCTTGCTCTACATTAAATAAATGGCATTTATAAGAAAATAACAAAAAGAAAAGTACCGATAGGAAGAGTTTTGTCACTTTCAATACCCACTTTAGTGTTTATAGTTAAACCTTTATTGTTTATACATTAAGCAATAATACAGATAGTGATATTATGTTATGGACATCATGAATGTTTGTTTGCAAAAAAAGTAGTGTGATTAATTAGAAAAGTGTAATAATTGCTTTGGTCATGAAAAATCCCTCCTTGGCTTGTCCAAATATATGTATTGATTTCATAATTTCTCGTGGACTCTATTTTCATGAGAAAGAGCCCTTTTTTTTTTTTTTCCACATTGTAAATTACTAACTGCTAAACTATTTGGCTTCGTGGTCATATTCAAATGGATATCGGAGCATTGAGAAATCCCATGACAAAATAGAAAATGACAAAAGGAATCGTTGGAGAGAGGTGTTTGGTTTTGATAGATTTATCTGTATTGTGAAGGAAACTAGGGTTTGATGATATCCGTCCAATTGCCTTTGAGTGACAACAAGAATATCATATATATTGTTTTCCCTAAATACCCAATGGGATTGACCTGAAGATAAGGTTGTAAATATGTGACGATTGCTTTTTTATTTTTCCAATGCACAAGAGGCTATACTATATTATACAAATATTTATCTCCATAAACTTCTCCTTGGCAGATAATGCATATCATGTCGAGGAGCTGTGATAATATTGGGCTTCAAGACAGCCCAGCAAGGGGTTGGGCCATTGTGTATGTATGGCTCATTTTTATTTATTTTTTATTTTTTGCGACGCCCCCTTAAAAAAATGGAAGATTTTGATTGTTTAATACTTGCTTCGTTTGTGTTACAAATTTTCACACTATAAATATAAAATAAAAATCAAGAGAGCACATCATATGAAGCATAAATTATTAAGTAATATTAGAATAAATTTTTTTTTATTTTTTTTATAACAATTTCCCCTAAGAAAGAGGACTCTATTGGCACCCCTGTTTTTTTCTTTTTTTGTTTCTTTTTTCTTTACACCTCTCATTTAATAAATAATAAATATATATTTCTTTTCAATAAGAATCACATGAGAAATTACATAAACATACACTTTAATAATAATTTTTTCCTTTTTTTTTTTAATAAATCTTGCAAGTTAACAAATATGTTATAGACATTTTTAAAGATTTAGCCAAATGTTAGGTTAATTTTTTAAAGATTAGCCCTAGTTTCACGAAATTAAGAAATTAACCATTTTTATTTTGTAACAAAATTTGTTACACATGTATCAAAATTTGTTACATAATGAAACTGACTAATTCATTAATTTCGTAAAATTGTAATTAAATTCTTGAAACATGAGCTTAAAAAAGACTAAAAACCAAATCTCCCAATATTATATTTTTAGACCAAATATAAAATGTGTATTATAATTTGATTAAAAAGTCGTATAAGAATATGGATGAATAGTCAATTATTTTTATTTTTATTTTATAAACTATATTGTTAACATTTGACATGGAGTCAATGCGTATTCAGTTACTTGTACAGAGCTTCCAAGTTCCAAGCAAAATAAGAAAAATCTCAAGACAGAGCAGAGAAATAACTAACAAATTGAGATTCTCTCAGCCAAAAAAGAAAAACTTATAGATATAGCCATTGAGAGAACAAATTTTGAGATATAGCATGTTCAACTTATAAGCAAGAATAGATCATGAACATGGGCAACAGACAAATGCAGAATCTGAAAGAACCAATACATAATATTTGTAACATTCTCAATTTTCTAGTCACAAAAAACCAGTCAGTTCTGTAAAATCCAAATTCTAGTTCCCCTGATGAGTATATTGAAACTGAAATCAATAGGAAAAAAATGAGACAACCCAAAAAATTGCAGAAGCTAAGATACAAAAACAAATCCACCTTTAACTTCCGCTAAGCCAATGCAAGCTAACAATATTAACACGAAAACATCGATCAGTCCTACCAAAAAAAGTGTCTAGATCGTGTATCCGAAGAACCTTCCAAAGCCGAAAACCAAACTCCTCTCAGCCCTGCAGACCTCCTAGTATATTCACATTCTTCAAACAAATAGACTTTCAATATATACACTATGGCCAGTCATGAACTTCAATTAGTTAGTTAGTAACCATCATAGAATTCATCCCAAAACTCGTCTAAGATCAGATTTTTGTTCTGAAGTTAACCTCGAAGGATATCTGACGTCGAATTTGATTCTCAAGTTTCCCTTCTTTCCTGGCTCTTTAGAGATCGGCATCCCCTCGTTTTGGACAACCATCTCGGACCCAGGCTTGATGATTTCGTTTAGCGGGATCATAAGGTTTCTCCCGTCGAGCGTGGTGAAGTCGAGGGTCTTTCCGGTGAGGGCCTCCAACAGAGTTATCTCTTGGTTGACCACCAGATCATTACCATCCCGTTTAAAAAGTGCATGAGGTTTCTCGTCTACCACAAAAATTAAATCCGCAGGAACGACTCTGGGCTCCTGGTTGCCCTTCTCGGGGAAAGTTATCTTTGTTCCTTTCTTCCATCCCGGTTTTATCTCAATTGTCAGTATCTCCTCCACAGTGCGGGACTTCCTGCAAAAGAGACCCTTGCTCATCAAGCCAATATAAATGAAAGAATAAGTAAAACCTCACGGCAATGAGATTCTAATCACAAAGCAAAAGGGGGGAGATATGATGAAATTAATAGACACAGGACCAGTGAAATTGTCAATGTCCAGAATATCTATTATCTTATATATTTTAATCTTATCTAGTAAGTAGATATGAGATTGACCGAGCAAAAAGAGAGGAGCTCTAATGTTGATCTTTTCTCTCTTTTCTTGGGTATGTAACCATTTTCTGCAATGATTATTTTCATAAAAAGGTTCGAGCCTTGTTTAGTTAACCATATAACTTCAAAAAAGTATAGATACTGAAAAAATACCTTATTGTTCTTTTTGTGGGAACAAAATGTTAGCACATGCTTAAAACATATTATATAAGCACTAACAAACAAGTTTCTACCCCACAAAAGAAAACACCAACATGCCCCCAATACACAATAAATATATTGATCTGACAGCAAATTTAGGCACCTTCTGATCTGGTAAATTAGATAAGGTAGATGTAAAAGAAACAAGACTCAAAAAAACAAGGCTGAAAAAAAAAAAGGGGGAGAGAAAGAGCTAGCGTATCTGCAGATTCATGCAATCTTCGTTCCATAAAATAACACAGAAAACAACAACTAGACTTTGTATCAACCATATATCACTCCCTTTTTTAAAAGAACGATTTTTGGAATCAACTCATGTGGGAGATAGAATTCGGAGGAAAATGAATTGTCAAGATTATGCTACCCTACAATCTCCTTCCTTCTAAAAGCTGAAAACAATTTTTCTTCCCCATTTGGAACTTTGAAATTAATCCTGAACTAGAGGCATCTAATTTTGTAATGCATCACACAGCCTTGCACTCCGAAATGAAAAACTCGGTTTGGCAATAGCTGACTCAAAACAGTTACCGTTCTCAGCCTTAGCAAAACAAATCAGAAGTGAAAACCGATCCAATATATTTGATCACACCCCAAAACTGCCTTTGAATCCTAGAAGATGGGATAACCCCCCCGCATAATCTTAAAGCAGGTATAACTCTCCAAATCTTCTATTTCTTGCCTATATTCTGCCCCTTTCATTTTGCCTTCACCTTGGAAAAAATATGGCCTTTAAAACAAACAACACCTTGAATTTGAGCAAATAGGATTCTTCTAAAATTTTCAGCGCATCCTGTAGATAATCTCTTGCTTCGTAATCGAATAGTACAATAGCTGAGGCATATAAGACCGGCAACGAATCTGAAGAAATCACTTCTCCTAAGCATGTCAGCAAGCGGTTTTGTGGTCGGTCAGCTGACCCTAAAAGTAAGTTCGACGCAAGTTAAGCGCTCGACACAGACAGTTCTCAAGTCTTGACCTTCAACAGCAGCCGCTGACAAAGACCAACTTTGCAAGTCCGTAGTCAAGTCTATCACCATTCATTCAACCTTTTCTCCTAGACATCACAAGCTTTTACCTTTTGACTATTGGAAAAAGTGGCACAAAAAGGACTAGACTTTGGAGCACACACCTTAATTTTAGCAATGCGTAGTGACCTAACATTACTATACATAACTAAACGGCTCAACCATGATTTAAACAAAAGACCAATGTTTCAAAAAATTAAGATATTAGCCACTAATACATAAGAGAACTAAGGGTACAAAAGAATGCACATCATCATCATGTTGTTAAGAGATTTACTAATTCCTTTATTAATCGAAACGATGACCATTTTCTTAGAACATCATTCACAAAATGACCATTTACTCAATTATCTGTAATAAAAAAAAATGTCACCTTTTTAATATTATTATTATATACTTCAATAAGAAATTGAAAATGCAAATAACAATCATATTAAAGACTCAACAAGAACATCAAAACTCAACCTAACAAACCAGAAAATGAATTGAAAATCGAATCTTCAAGACTCAAACTGAATCGGGGAATCGGAATCGAAACGTTTCTCACCCGAACGAATCGCAGACGTTCCTGGAGATCTTCATCTTCTTCTTGACGCCCTTGCAGAGCTCCTCCAAGCTGCACGGCAGCACATTCTCCACCGCCACTGCCTTCCTCTGACCCCCTCCGTTACCCGCCGCCGGAGCCTCGGCCGCCGCGCTGCTCCGGCCGTATCCCCTGCCGCGGCTGGCGCTCCTGGCGGCGGAGGCGGAGGCGGAGGCGGCGTCGGATCCGAAGATCTCGGCGTAGATGTCGTCGGCGTCGCGGGGGTTGAAGCGAAACGACGTCGGGGAGGGGCGGGTGCGGGGGCGGGAGGAGGAGGAGGAGGAGGGCGGAGGAGGGGGGAACTGGCCGGACTTGAGGGCGTCCTCGCCGTAGAGGTCGTAGATCTGGCGCTTGAGGGGGTCGGTGAGGACGTCGTAGGCCTCGGAGATGAGCTTGAACTTGGACTCAGCCTCGGGGCGGCGCGAGGCGGGGTTCTTGTCGGGGTGCCAGATCATGGCGAGCCGCTTGTAGGCCTTCCTCAGGTCGTCCTCGCTCGCGTTGCGGTTCACCTTCAGTATGTTGTAGTAATCCACACCCATGGCTCTCTCTCTCTCTCTCCTCTGTGTCTCTCTCTCTCTGTTTCTTGTCTGTGTGTTGTGTATTGTTTGTTGTGTTGTGTATTGTTAATTGGGATTGAGGCAAAACGACGGCGTTGTGAGGGGTTATTGTCTGCTTGCTTGCTTGGTGGTTACTTGAGGAAGCAAATGTGAAATGAATTGTGAATAGTGAGGGAGTTTTTTTTTATTATTATTATTTTTTCTTTGTGGAAATAATGAATTGGAGGGGTGTGGTATTTGGAAATGATTTTGACCGGCGTAGTGTTATATCGTTATCGTGTAATGAGATTGAAGCGTGATTGTTGTTTTGGGATAACTTCTTATTTGGCTAGATTTTTCAATGTTTGAATTTAATATTTAGGTCTATTTGGTATTTTTAGTTTTTCTTAGTCTATATTTTAAGAAAATGACTAAGGATTCTAAAGAGTTATTATTATATAAGAGAATTAAAAACATAAAAGATAAATATACATTATTATATGGGTATATAGGGAAATCGTAAGAAATAGCCAAAAAAATTTTTTGTTTTTAATGTCCAACCCATGTTTCAAAAAATTAAAAAAATAGCCATGTTACAAATTATATAACAGAAAAGTGTCACACAAAATATAACACATTTGTAAATATTTGTAAGATATTTTGTAACACTTCAAGTTTTACTCATTATTTTTTGAAGTGTTAAATAATATCTTACAAATACTTATAGATCTGTTATATTTTGTGTGACATTTTTCTGTTATACAATTCGTAACATGGCTATTTTTTTAATTTTTTGAAACATAGGCTATCATTTAAAACAAACATTTAATTTCGGCCTATTTTTGCAACTCACCCTAAAAAAATTAATTTTTTAATTAATCGAATAATTGATTATTTTTTAAAATATCATTTAAAATACTCAATTATCTAATTATTATATTTTTAGTGTGATGGTCTTTGAAAATAAAATCTTTTTTAAGAGAAATCCATTATTAAAATCAAAAAGATATAGACAATAATGCAGATGAAATCGATTTTGATACAATGAGACAATTTGACTTGAATAAACGTTGGTACCACGAGTAAATTCGAATGAGATTGATCGACGAGTAAAATGTGTATCAAGTTCCAGCAACTGATAATAGGCACAAGCAAATCAAGCCCAAATAAGATTTCAATAATAGTTTATTATTACAAGTTAAAATAATTTTAAATAATGTTAAAGTAATTCTAAATAATATTAAATCAATCAAATAGTTTATCTAATACACTTGCTTTGAATGTTTTTTTTTTTTTTGGGGTATTCTTTGAGCTACTACATACTAGGTACTTAGGTAGTGCTTTTCTTTCTAGAAAATGGGTAACTAAAAAAATGGCTAATTAGATAGCTGAAAATCATTTACTTCTTAATGTTCACCAAGAAAAGGTCAAGCCTTTTCCAACCTGTTTCGGTCGCATTGCATTCAACTTCCTTAAACCATCCCTTCAAACAAAAACAAAATCCCCTCTTCATTTGCTAATCATTTCCTCCAAAACTCTCTCTCTCTCACTCCTTTGGCTTTATCTTATTAAATAGTATAAAATAATTCTCATTTGGTTATTGGGAAGTAGTGGCTCAAATGTCATTCCAATCCACCACAACTAAACTAACAAATTCACAAATTTCTTTTCAGTCCCTCCTCTTCTCTTCTTACCCTCACCATTTATGCACAACAAATAATTACAAACTCAAAAACCCAAAAAGAAAAAAAACAAAAAACAAAAAACAAAATCCCATTTTCATTTAAAAAGAAAAAAAAAACTTTAATTAAACTCGAACTATAGCTCTGTCTTTGAGCAAAGCCTCAGCCGCTCGTCTACCAGAAACCATTGCACCATCAAACGTGGCACTCACTAAGTGGTCGCCGCACTGGTACAGCCCCGGTGGGCCCACCTTCGGATCTCTCATCAGATCCGTCGGAGGGCTCTGATTCGGCTGAGCATACTTAATCCTGTACGTCCTCAAGTGCTTCCAATCTGCCACGTCAGCGTCCTTGAACCACTCGGCAATCTCTCGGCGAACCTGAGCCGTCAGATCTTCGTCCGCCACGTCATCAAACCCCCCGATGAGCGACACGGAGACCAGAGCCTTGTCCGGTGGGCCATAGGACGGTGCCACGTTGGTCGCGAAGAACATGTTGTTCACGATGCCTCGACCCGACCCGTTTAAGAAAAGAACCGGGTCGCCAACCGGGATTTTTCCCCGGTCCGATGAGAAGTACAAACAGACCGTGCTACGAGCCGGTTTCTTTGGCTGAACCGGCTGAGCGGTTTCGAAGCCGTGGATCTGGATCTTCTCCGCGGAGGGCTGATCGACGGCCAGGATTACTCCGAGCTCGGAGCTCACGATCTCGCCGGTCTGCAACCTCACCGCCGGCGAGCCCAGCCCGGCGGACTCAACCGCCACGGCGCGGGAGTTGTAGAGGAGCGAGCCGGCCGGCAATTTGGAGGCCAGTTGAGCCGGAATGGCGCCGATTCCGCTCGCCGGGAGAGCGTTGTCGCCGAGGGCGAGGCACTTGAAGACGAAGTCGAAGAGGCGCGAGGTCGTCTCGAGCTCCGTGTCGAAGAAGATCCCGCCGAAGAACGGCCGGAAGAAGCGCGCGATGATCGCGTCGGAGAAGCCGCTGCGGCGGAGGAGGTCGATCGTCGGGGATTCTTCGGCGGCGAGGAGCTCGGCGTCCGGCTTGGCCAGCACGCGGAGCCTGGTGGCGGCGATGAGGAGCTTGTCGCGGACGGAGCCGATCGGGTTGGCGAGCGACAGGAGCGCGTCGGGGAGGTGGCGGACCGGGTCGGCGACGGTGTGGAACTCGCCGGAGAAGAAGATCCTCGCGCCGGAGTAGAATCGCCGGAGATCCAAGGCCTGGTAGTCGAGGAGGTTCTTCGCCTCGGGGTAGGCGGTGATGAAGATCTGGAAGCCGCGGTCGAGGAGGAAGCCGTCGACGGCGTCGGTGCGGACGCGGCCGCCGGGGCCGTCGGAGGCCTCGAGGACGACGAACGGGACGTTATCGGCGGCGAGGCGAGTCGCCGCAGCCAGGCCGGCGAGGCCGGCGCCGACGACGACGACGCCGGTGGTCTTGTGCGATGATGAGGATGAGGAGGAAGAGGCTTGGGGTTTGAGGAATGATCCGCTGCGGGAGGGTTTAGGGTAAGGAGGTGAGTGGAAGAAGAGCGAAGAGCTTGGGAGATTGGTGAGTGACTGTGTGACTCTCATTTTTTTTTTTTCTTTTTTGATATTTTTGGGGACGAAGGGAATGTGAAGAGTTCGTTAGTGTTGAGCTTATCCGTTACAATTGTGAAGCGGGAAATGGAGCGGTGTGGGTCCCGCTTGGTGACAAGCTGGCATAGAATTTGGATTTGGCATTGACCGAAGGGGAATTGGGATGGGCTGTGTTTTGTTTTGTTGAGAGCCCAAGCTTTGTTTATAGGCCTTTTGTGTCTCTCTCGAGCTCTCTCTATATAGATGAATCTTGAAAATGATCTGGTCTAGGCTTGGTTCTATTGGATTTGAAGCCATTTATATCGTTTTTAGATGAACTTATCGGCTTTTTTTTTTTTTTTTTTCCCTTTAGAAGTTGCAGCAAAGGGCACAAGTTTTTGTATTTTTTAAAAAATTTAAATATATATATAAAAATTTACACTTCAAATTTAACTAGTAAAAATTGAAATGTTAAAAAATTTCCTTACAAAATGTGTAAATATTTTTTGAGAAATTATAGTGAATACCCAATTTTTAAAACTTAATGTAAGTTATTACCCAATCTTTTGAAAAATGTAACCAACTACCCAAAAGATGTAATTACTTACAGAGTGATAAGTGGTGGTAATTCACTTTGTTACCAAAAGCATGTGCAAGTAATTCACAAATTGACTAGAAACTCAATTACTTCAAAAGTTTAGGTATTTATTTTTATTGTTATATAAATTCTGAGTATTTGCTTACTTCACCCATATTTTTTTGTTATTTTGTTATACAATTCTTGGCATTGGCTATTTTTTTTAATATTTGCCTATTTTGAATAATGGATTATGTTTTAAAAACGTAAAAAAAAAAAAGATTTGCTATTTCCCATAATTTCCCTAAAAAATTTCCGAGGAGGGCTATTTTTTAAACATTTCAAATATGTAATATTTTCTTAAAAATAGGAGAATATGCATTTGCGTGGAAATATATCTAGGTCCCAGCTGAGTTGACATTGGATTTTTAGGTTTTAAAGCCTACGAATCAATCCAATCGAATTAGACAAGGGAAAGTGACATTCAATCTTATTAGATTGGATTGTTCAATTTTATTGGATGGCTAGATCTTTTGCTAAACATTTTGTGTGGACTGTGAGTTGGTTGAGCCATGATTTGTTGTCATGTATACCTTGTCGTATGACTTGCATTCCCTTTTATCCATTAATGCTATATTGTACTATTTATTATTCATATTGACTATAAATCTATAATAGAATAAAGATCCACCAACAACTATCTGAAAAATTGGTACTCATTTCTCGTAAAAATAACTACAAAATCAATAAGGCTCGAAACTTTCCACAAATTCACATCCCAGTAAAACCTTGTTCTTTTTTTTTTAACCCCTGCACAAATTACTAATAAATCAATTCAAACACATAAAGAAAATAAAATTAATACAAAGACAAATGTACAAGAAAATGTGACATAGAACTCGGAAACCGGTGAACAACGCAGCTAACAAACTCTAGTGGACGTGCTACGACGATAACACGAGCTTTATGCAGCTCCAAGCCAACGGAAATGGAAGTCGGGTCAAGTTAATTTCATGTTCGGTAGCCTTGTTCTTGAGTTCAAAGCTCGTGATTTCTTACGTGACACAATGCTATACTTGTTGAGTGCACGAATGACAATAGGAAAGGAACACTCAGCAGCTGCAAACAAACTGAGATGTTGAAAAATTTGGGGATCATACTTTAATGGCTTGAC
The DNA here is from genome assembly GCA_018132145.1 of Boehmeria nivea var. tenacissima. Lineage (NCBI taxonomy): Eukaryota > Viridiplantae > Streptophyta > Magnoliopsida > Rosales > Urticaceae > Boehmeria > Boehmeria nivea. The sequence continues at coordinate 11,935,231 of CM030882.1, forward strand.
CGCTGACACTATCGTGAAGATGCAGAGAACCGTCTTTCATCAGATTCAGGCTCAAGCTCTTGAATCTTTCCCTCGAGTACTGCCGAGATGCTTTTCTCCAATCGGTTCCAGTTTTCATCATGGCAACAAACTCCTCATAACTTATACGGCCGTCCTGGAAAGATATATTGTGAAAAAAAAAAAAAGGTTATTATGTAGAACTTACTTCTCCTTCAACGTGCTCAAGAAGGGGTCAGTAATAACAGTAAGAGATGACAAGGGTCGAGAGTCAAACCTTGTCTGTGTCAACCTCGCGCATGATTTCGTTTAGCACCATGTTATCAGTTTCCCCTGACTCGTCGGCCAATGCTTCCCTCAGCTCATTTAGTTCGATATACCCACTTCCGTCTTTGTCAAAGAACATAAATGCCCTCCGGAAATGCTCATCATTCTCCATCCTCTGCAAGTGAATTGTCACTGCTACGAACTCTCCATAATCCAACACTCCATTCCCATCAACATCAGCCTAAACGGAGAGAAAAGTCAGATCAATCAGTACTGAACAAGTGCATATCATAATATAATTTTAAGTAATTTGCAAGAAAGAAAAGAAGCTCTCTATCTATGTGTTTTCCTCCAAAATGACCAAATCAAATTGACAAGAGCATCACTGATATGATCAGAAGTAACCCAAAAAAAAAAAAAGGAATTATGAATGATTATGAGGTATGAATACGAGAAAGAAATTAAAAGAATCTTCCACTCCGAACTCAATGATAGACTTACCACTTCCATAAGCATCTTAATCTCTGGCTCTGCCAATTGTGAACCAACCTTTCGAAGCCCGGCCTTTAGCTCCTCATATGTTACTTTGCCATCTTTGTCAGTGTCCATCAACGTAAACATCTCTCTGATTACTTCCACCTCTTCTACAGATAAGTGCTCAGCAATGACCTACAGTTGTTTCACAGACCAAGCGCAAATCATCTAAATATATACCTAGAATTCGCGTAGTGGCTATTGAAAACAGTGCTTCGGGTGGTATGTCCAAAGCATCAATGATGGACGCTTACCCGCAAGGCTCTCTTTTTGAATCTGTTCATGACAGAGAATTGCTTAAGTCTTGTTCTCACAATATCGCCTAATGGAACATTTGAAGTTTTCTTCGCGTTTTGTATCCAAGGATGTTCTGCAGTCACAAAATGAAATGTAAAATCACTAAATCAGGTTCATAGCTAAATGTAGCCATTTTTACACAATCATTTAAATCTTTGTTTTTCACATCAACATGGAAGAGGATCTCGCTTTTATGGACATCCCCACAGTTAAAAAAATTACGTGCAAGAGCATACGAAAATACTTGGTAAAAATAAATTCTCATGCCAATTAAACTCTAGGTCATTCATCCCTGGCGATAAAATGTTTTGCAAGGAAGGACATACAAGACAGGTTGGAACTCCAATTATTTTTCGGGCCTTGTCCCAAGATTCCATGTTAAGACATAAACCACAGTCCATGGGCACACTCTTGTACATGAGGGACAGTGACCCATTAATCATTGTATTACAAGATTTAAGTGTCACTGTCGCCAACCATTCTCTATCTACACCTGAACTTAGACATGGCTTTACATTTTTATTCTTCTTCTTCTTCTTGTCTGTTTCTTGTACAATCAAAAGGCTAGAGACTAGTCACCTGAACCCTTCTTTCTTGCAGGACAATTATTGAAGAGTCACTGGCCCAACTTATTCAACCTTAGGTACCCCAAAAAGCTCTACAGGAACTTACCAAGCACTTGCTGAGCAGTCAAACGCTTTCTGGGATCCGGATCTAGCATCTGCCGGACGAGACTTTTAGCACTTTCCGATATCTGAGGCCACGGTTCCCTTTTGAAATCGAGCACTCCCCTCAAAATTGCAAGAGCTACACCCTGTTCCGTCTCTGTCAAACATATCAAAGGAGGGAAAAAAAAAGAAGCTAGTGCCTGAGTAAAAGAATAAATTCACAACCAAGTTGGGACCAAAGATGAACAAAACCATAATCCTGATCGGGAATCAGAATACCTGCCCAAAATGGAGGTACCCCACATAACAATATGTAGAGAATCACTCCGGCACTCCAAATATCAACCTCCGGTCCGTAATTCCTCTTCAACACCTCTGGCGCCATGTAGTATGGACTCCCCACAATCTCCGAAAACTTCTCCCCTACACATCATTTTTTACCCCAAAAGAACAAATAAATAAAGCAGCAATCAAATCTAACAAAACCAACAAAAAATCTCCAAAACAAACGTAAATCAAACATCAAATCATATCAGAAACAAAGAGTATGCGTCATAAACAACATTCACTACTCAACCAAACGCCCTTCAAAGTTCAAACCATATTATAATCAAACAGTACGCAAATCCTAATCATTACCGGGCTTGAAGAACACAGAGAGGCCGAAGTCGATGGCCTTGAGAGGCGAGTGCTCCTTCTTGTTGGCAAACAAGAAGTTCTCGGGCTTCAAGTCCCGGTGCATGACCCCATTGGCGTGGCACATCCTCACCACCTCCGCCACTGTCTTCACCACCGTGGCCGCTGCCCGCTCGCTGTAGTGCCCCCTCGCCACAATCCGGTCGAAAAGCTCACCGCCCTCGCACAGCTCCATCACCAAGTGGACATTCTCATTGTCCTCATACGTCGCCTTCAGCTTCACTATGTTCGGATGCTCCGGCAGAGTCGACATTATGGCTACCTCTCTCCTCACATCCTCAATATCAATCTAACCACCATAACCCAAAATCAGCACCAAAACTAATAAAAACAAAATCTTTCAATTTTTTTTTAATTCAATCAATAATAATAATCTATGAGTTCTTCAAAAGCTGTGAATTCCACGCTACGCAATTTCTTGAGCTTTTCCTAATAATCAACCAAAACATTTGAAATTTCACTAAATAATCTCTGATTCAACGGTCTTTCAATTTTTCTTTTTAGTTTTTTTATTTTTTTATATTTTTTGTTACTCACAGCTGTTCGGAGCTTTCGCTTGGAAATGGACTTGCAAGCTAGGGCTTCTTTGGTCTCCCTGTCCGTACACAGATACGTGATTCCGAACTCGCCGCGACCTAATTCCCGGCCGAGAACGTACTTGTCGCCGATCCGAGTCCGGTGACTCAGTGGAATCACGTCCTTGAGGACTCGGATCGGCGCCGGCGAGCGAATCGGGTCCTCCGAGTACGGGTTCGACCTCCCGTCTCGTGCCTTCTTCTTCTGTTGCTGCTTCGTCTTCTTGTCGTTGCTCTTCTTCTGGTTCGCTCTGTGACTGACTCGCTCGTCAATCACTGAGTCAGCTCGGACGCACGCGACACAGTTCCCCATGGCTTCTTCTCAGAACCGCTCTCCGCTCCGCAGAGCTTCCGCGACGGTTTCGGCGTAATACGATGCGTTTCGGAGGTCCGGCGAGTCTTCGCCGGAGAGAGAGAGAGAGAGAGAGAGAGAGAGAGAGAGAGGAGAGAGAAAGAGAGAGAGAGGGAAAGAGGAGAGAGAAAACGCGGGGCAGTTGAAGGAAACGAGGGCTTTTTGAAAAAAAGAAAAAAAAGAAAAAGAAAAAATAATAATAAATTTTTTTTCTGTTGTTTATCTCCATGACAATCATTTTTACGTTACTTTTTTTTTTTTAATTTCTAATTTGAGTATAGAATATAGATATTGAAATGAAATGGTTAAAGTAATTGATTGGTTGAAGGAATTATTAATTTTTTCTTTAACGGAATAATAATTGCGAATCAATCAGCTATTAATTTTTTTTAGACTTTACGAAAGTTATTATTATCATGAAAAAGCATGCATATCATTTTTGAGTATAAAGCGAAGAAAATCAAGAATTTATCTACTATGAGTCTACGATGATTCTTTTTATTTATTTAGTTCCTATTATATAGGTGTTAATTTTAAAAATAATTTTCTAAAATGTCATTACCCATGATGATTAATGACTATGGCCTGCAATATTGTGTGAAAATCTTAATACAAAAACATCTACGTCTTTCTTATATAAATCTATTAAAGCATATACATTTGTTTAAATTATTTGTTTTTAATGGTTTAACATTATTATATATAATTATATATAGACTATCAAGTTTTGGGAGGAAAAAAAAATAGATTATCGATTACGTATAAAATCTATTGTTTGATTAACACATTGTAATATTTACTACTACTAAGCCATTTCAAAAGATTTTTTCCGTCACTTAATATTTAATTTTCTTTTCCCTTATTGCTTTTCCACATAATATAACTTTTTTTTTAATAATTCCACGTCATATAACTTGCATGGCTAGAAATTGAGCTCAATATTACGGTGCACCTGCATTTTGTCGGCTTGTGATATTCGGCGGAAGATATATATTATTTTGGCTCTGTAAAGCTACTAAAAATGGTAATATTACTATTATTTTATTTTTTTTTCTCTCAATCTTTCCAAATTCCAAGCATAAATAAATAAAATTTAGCTCCCTTAATCATTGTTTTGGGTTTGCAAAAAGTCATTACTCGTTTCTTAAGCAAAATCCGCTAGCCACCAACCACAATTGTTTGATTGTTTCAAAGATAAAACAATTTTTAAATATGTACATATATTCCACGAATACATCTTAATTGGTATGTATGTTTTTTTTTTATTAAATAAATATGACATATAAATAGGACTAAGAGCCTAGAAACCGAGTCATATTATTGAATTGATATCAACCGTTTGATGATAAATTATTATTTTTTAAGTGGGTGAGAGTGATGTGGACGGCTCAGATGCGTATAAACACTTGTTGAAGTTGTTCACCAATTTAGGTAAACATTTTTAATGATTTTCTTGACTGAATCTCTAAACTAGGGTCAATATCTATCAACTAGCTATAAGAAATTCAGAGCCAAAAAAAAGAAAAAAAAAACTTTAAGAAACTGAAGACATGAGAAACTAGAAAGTTTTATGAGTTTTTTTTTTCCTCGGTTGAATCAAAATTGGAGAGGAATTTGCAAACATGTGAATTGTACTTTTTGTTTGGATCAAAAGAATATTTGTGATTTGTGAACTAACTTCATAAGGAATGTGTATAAATAGTATTATATTAATTCTAGTTTAGATTGGAAAAAAGAATTAATAAGAATGTATCACATTAGTAGAATTTGGAATAATATTGCAATAATCAAAGGTTAATCGATTGCTTCAATTCTCACTTATTTTCTACTGCTTTTATTGGAATTTGGAAGTTTCTAAATTTGTCTTTGCAATATCGATTAGTTGAAGAATAATTCCCTAGAATTTGAGAGTGACGTTGAAATATATGTGCAACTTTGTTTTCAACACTTTTTCTTAATTGACTTTGCTTCTTCTCTTTTTATTTTCATTACTATAATTTTGTTATGTGATTCTAGATTTCTAGTTATAAATCGTCCAACCAATAATGGACAACTATAGTTTGCTTGTAAATTTATTCACTTGAGATATAATTAGTGAAAATGACTTACACTATGGTTTTTCACGAAATTGGAAAATGATAGGAAATTGTTTTGAAATAATTAATCTTTTATTTTATTTTTTTTTTTATGTTTTTTAAAAGTAAATGAAGAAGAACTCCCAACTAACTAGGTTTTATAGTTATGGAGACTAAAAAGTAAATGGTCTAAAACTAATTATTGTGACATTGTTATAACCTATATGAAAGATGCCTGTGTTTTTCTCTCCATAGGTTTATTCAAGTAATTATTGTGGGTCATGAATTTCCACCCAAAAATATCAAGAGGTGGCATAAAAATCAAGAAGTCTTATTTCCTTTTGTAATATGTAAAATTAAGCAATATTAGAATGGAATAAAGGGAAAATTAGAAGAAGAAAATATTTTTATGAAAAATAATTATAAATCATCAAATTTACTTTTATAAGATGTGAAAAATGAACCTCACGATATTATATCATTCTAACTTTTTTTTTTTCCTTTTTTCTGATCCAAACAAAGAAGTTCTTGTAAATTAGTTGCAAAAGTTGGTGGATAATTGGTCAACAATTCAACAAGGAGAAGTTGATAAAAGTCCACGAAAGCCTACTCAAATGGGAAAGGAAAAAAAAACGATTCCATGAATTAAAAAGTCAACAAAATGATGGGACATCTTCATTAAAAGCTAATGTGTGATTTGGCTCTCTAACCAACACAATTGCTTTAACCCAAAGTAAAAGGAGGGGTTAAATTGAAGTAAATCAAAGAACTTAATAGTCTAATGGGAAAAGTTTCTTAACTTTGCTTTGCTTTTATTGTTTAACTCTAATAGTTGCCAGGTAATTTAGATGGTTTCGTTGGTTCAAGTGGTTTATTATCACAGATTATCCCTATTGCCTATTCCATTCTTTTGAAAAAATAATATATATATATATATATATATTATTAGAAATTTTGAATGAGACAATGAAACAGAGACTTGAATTACGTACGAAACGCTTTCTTTAAGCGTTTATTTGCGTCCTTTTTCGCTTTGTGAACCAACTCGAAAATACGCCGCAAGATACGACAAGCCTTTGATGAGTTTGCACTAAAGTAATAATGAAAACTCGATTGAAGGCAAAGATCAATTTCTAGATTGTTTGTGTATGTATTTTTGATATTTTGAATTAAGTTATTAATGTGTTTGTCTCGTACATAAGGCTTAAAGGTTGTGAAAAGTTGTGACTTTTGATTAAAAAACACAACTTTTCACTTAAAATAGTCATATTTGTGACCGTCGCTACTATTACAGCGCCGCGTACGGCGGTGCGGCTCCAACACAAGCGCCGCGGCGTCCAGGAAGGAACCAATTTCCTGAAACATCGCGGCTCGAGCCAAAATAGGCATCTTAGGCGAGAATTGCCGTGGAAGTGCGCCTAAAGTCACCAATGGCACCTTTACAGGCTCACTACCCACGCACCACGGTTCACGCCACGCGCGCTCGTTGCGACGCGCTCGGGTTCGCTCGCTCACACATGTGCGTGAGCATGTAAGTGTGCCACCTTGCACACTCCTTGCTAGCACTTAATTAAGTCCACTAGGTACCCAATCACTTATAAAGAGCTCAACCTCTTACTAAGTTACAAATGTGGGACTTTTCACAAAGCTTTTATAACACATTCATTTACACATACACACGCCACACTTAGTTCAATATAAACAAAACCCAACATATATATATATATATATATATATATATTAAAAGGCACAATAATCCCCCAAGAATTTGTAGAGCATAAGGGCATTCGAGCCACTTATATGTATTTCACAAGTGGTTTTTTAATAAAATTTTATATACCGTGTATATGTGTGTATTTATTTATATAAACACAAAGTAAATGATACAAATACTAAGTATAAAGCTAATTAGACTGACCAAAAAATAAAACGTACTATTTGGTCTTTGGCAATTTTTGGTCAATGTTTTAAGAAAATGATCAATATTTTTAAAAATTACAAAATTAGTCATTAGTTCATAAAGAATTAAAGATATTAAGGTAAAATTACAGCATTGTGTGTAATTAAAAAAAATATTTTCTTAATTAATAGAAACTTTAACTATTTTCTTAAAATAACACTCAAAAGATAATTATTAGCTCAATAATCTCAAAAGTAAAACCTTGAAAGCCCTGTTGCTAATTGCTAATGATTTGCTCTAACAGAGCATGACATGGAATATTGGACTAGTATTGGTATATATGCTTTGAAGGGACAGACTGAGATTGATATCCTCAGCTAAGGCAAAAAAAAAAAAAAAAAAAGACAGATTGTAGCGGCGCGAGATTGTAGATTTGACAAAGCCTTGCAAATTGTCCAAATTCCTCTTAGTTTGACTAATTCAGCATTTCAAACAAGTATTATCCCCCGTTTGCCCTAATCATTATACCCATTCTATTTTTTTACTTTTTTCAATCCTTCAAACCATTCTATTCCATTCTAATTTTTTTAATCATTTTTTTCAATTTTCCAAATCCTTATACAATATCTTTAAATCTTAACCATTTATACCACCTCAAAATTTGTAAAGTCAAACTATTTTCCAAACCATTTTTTAAACTATTTTCCAAACCATTTTCAAACCATTTAAAATGGTCAAAAATAGTTGGAATGGTTTTCCCAAACACATGGTTACTCCCATGTTCAAGGCACACAAAATTAATGATCCTTAAAAAACCCATTAGATTTCACTCCACACAAAATTAAGCTAAAGTTATAAATTCATCTAAGATATGCGTGACACTCAATCAGCTCGGCCCTTTCACATGCGATTGCACACTCAAACATCTCGATAAGTCAATCGGGTTTTGTTCGACATTCATACAATATCGTGCCGGGTTTTAGAAAATCGCGGAGTGTTCCCATGATCATCCATCTCCTGTAGGGGTAAAATAATGAGTGGACCATCTAAAGGTTGAGAGTTGGAACAAATTATAAGTCGGTGAAGACAACTCAGAAAAAGAAGGACAAAGAACCCTAAATCACTCATCTTTGAAGCCGTTCCTTTTAATTCCCTAAAATATAGGTCAAGAAATTATATATGGCTATATGCTATTCACAACCACCCTTTTGCCACCACCTATCAAATGTGTCATTATCCTAAGCATAATATAGTTTGCACAAGTCGTAATCTTGTATTTTGCATCTTATATTAGATAGCGTTACAATTTTTTACAACATACACAACTAAGAAAACATATCTTAAATGTTAGGGAAGTATGAGGTTTTTTATTTTTATTTTTTATTTTTTATTTTTAGATCGTCATGTCGTGTAATTTGTGTTTGAAAGTTAAAAGACATATTTTTAGGCATTAGGTCGAAAAATTTCATCAACATTAACGTTAGGAACGCAATGGAATAAAGTATAGCTTTTGAAATACAAATGCGATGCTCATTCCTCTCCTTAGGGTAAAAAAAGGGTAGGAGAAAAATTGAAGAGAAGTTCTTATGTACTCTTAGACAGTATTAACTTTTGGACAAGATAGTAGATACTACATAAATATTATCATTTTTGTTCATTTTATCATATTGTATCTATTGTATCTTTTAACCAATAAATTTTGTCACACTAGCAAATTAAAGACGTGTGAATTTTACATAATATCACATATGCTAACTCATGATTAGAGCTGAAGCCTTTGGATTGATTTTGTAAAAAAAAAAAAAGGATATTGTTCAACATTAGGATAAAATTTATTAGTACTTGACGAGGCTTATTTTATGTTATTCAGTTTATATTTTATTATTATTATTATTATTATTATTATTATTATTATTATTATTATTTTCTTTTGGTTTACAATCTGCTAAATGAGGGTAGAAATAGAAACAATCCTTGGTGAAGATTAATTTTAATCCTCTTAAAAAATGATAGTATTAGTGTATGAGAATAGAGTAATATTTTGAGAATTAATTGTGTGCATAAAATATGCATATCCTAATTCTAATAACATCACAAAATCAATCAAGTTGCGCGGGTTTGGCTATTCATTATAACACAAAAATCTCCTATATTTATTGTCATAGATAATGGCTGCAAGAGAAGGATAATGAATGAGGAGAAATTGGGTGAGTTAGGAGAGAAATTAAAGCAATGAGCAAACTCTATTTCTTTTGTATTTTTTCATTGATGTTTTCAAAAAGTGAAAAGAATACAAGTTCCTCCCCCTCATATGAGGGAAGAGATAGAGGAAAAGGGTTGGAAGATTGAAGATTGAAGCAAGACGAAAGTCCTCAAAAAGGTACATTAATGGTTTTAATGATGGTGAAGCCATGTTCACGTAACCAACTTTATATACCCTATAGCAAAAATAAATTAAAAATAAAGTACTAATAATAAAATAAAATAAAATAATCATAATAAGTAAACTTTATACCATGCCTATATGGCTATTCTATCTTCTGTGGTAGGCCATGCATGATGCATGTACATAATATAAGTGACATATAAGATATTACACGTAGTGATCTATTTCCTAAAAGTAAAAATAATTTTATAAAAAAAGTAATTAAAAAGAAAAAACAATAGAGAAAGAGAATTTCCAAGTTGACATTATGATGATGTTTGGTTATGGGTTTCCAAGAGAGCATGTGCTAGCTTCTCCTTCACAGCTCATCTCTCCCACGCCTCTCTTCTTCTTCTTCATAAAATAAAATTTAAAAAAAAGGGAAAAAAAAAGAGGAGGGAATATCAAATACTTTTTGAGCCCTTTTATTTGGGAATAATTAAAAAAAAAAGAAAAAAAAGTGTCAATGTGTTATGGGAGAGAAGAGACATGTACCAGTGTCTGCAAATTCTAATATTTGTGTTTCTAATGCTAGGCCAAATTGTAAACATATAGTCAAAGTGTCAAACTTAAAAATAAACAAAGAAAGGAGATACACAGAGATTTATTTTCGTGAGAATAGAGGAATATGAAAAACTTGCTAAGCTTTAATGGATGACTTTGAATGTATCATATAGGATGTACCACAAATTATCACTATGTGACTAATTAAATTAGTTTGATATTTTGTTACATTTTTTTAAAGCGTACTTATGTAGTGGAATTTTTTTTGTGGTGGAAAATAATTATAGATTGTCATATTCACATTTTCAGTGGGTCACATATATTAAAAAGTGAATATCTCACGATCTATAGTTATTTTATGCCACAAAAGAATTTCTCTTTTTAAAAATTAATATTTATTTAAATTAAGTATTAAAAATAATGTATTAATTATAATTTTTCTATATACATAATGAGTTTTTATTCAGTATAGCCGATGTATAGTGCACCATAAAACGAAAGTAATAAAATCAAAAGTGATTATAACAAATTAAAATACACTTAATATGCCTTGCTACAATGACTTATCTTTTTATTACTAACTTTTTTCAATTTATTATTTTAGTGTATAAATACAGCGGTGTACTGAATAAAAAAGCCATAAATAATTACCCCCAAGTTTTATTTAATTTTGCATGCTATTGTTGTTTCAAAATCAGACTTCCTATATTAATACAATCTCATTCGTTTGCTAAAAAAAAAAAAAAAAAAATCAGACTTCCTATCAATTGGGCTAGCTTATGAGATCCAGAAAAATCCATAAAGATATTAGTACATTATAGCTTATAGGTTAACATCAATTTGGGCCACCAAACAAACATTGGATTCTCAATTAAGTTTTAGATAGCCTCACCTCTCAAGCTAAAGAGCTAAAATTGCTAGCTTGGGCCTCTTCCACGTACTAGAATCCAATACTCAAGGACCCACATCCAATATTCGGTTCTAAAATGACTATATATGTTAATAGCCCTACAAAATTTATATATCAAGGAAAAGGTCATAATCTTCGAGATATCACGATACTCCCTCTAATTTTTTGAAAAACTAAAAATATTCTCAATTTTTTAAAAACCTGCTATAAAAATATGTTTTATGGTTACCTCTTCCAAAAGGTGAAAATTTTAGGAGACATATATTTGTGTTCTTATAAAAAATAGAATAATTTATGTGACAATCAGAATATTTACATTATTTGATCAACATAAAATATATGTTTGGTAGGATTTTGAAAAATAAAAGGATATTTTTTGTACTTGAAAAACTAAAGAGATAATGGTGATATTTCAAATAAATAAAGAAGAATATTGAATTACAAAAATAACTATTCTTGATTGCGAATTTCAGTTTGATACTTGCCAATCCCCAATAATAATAATTATTAAATGGAGAATTTCAAAATAAAGTCATTCTTGATGCCATTAATAATCTATATCTCATGTGGTGTGCTCTCTTCATTTTTTCTCTATGTTTGTAGTGTAAATTTTGGGTATAAATTAAAAGTGCAATAGATATGGATTATTATTGTGTCAAGAATGGGATATTCTTCAAAATCCCCCATAATTAAAGGTCTCTTTTCGTGTGCTTTGTTTTGTACTCTTTGAGAAAAAAGATAAATGATAATAAATATTTAATTTAAATTAATATTTAATATTTTGAAAATTATAACAAAATACTCAAGTAATTTAATTAGAATAAAATCTCTATGGATTAATAATATTGTAATATTCAAGAAAAAATAAATTATTAATTTATCAATAAATCAATAAATTATTAATTTATCAAGATTATTTTCCTATTTATCTAAATATTTGTCATTTTTAACATCGTGTTGCAAACTAATATTATAATTTCATATATTTGTTAAGTAATTAAATGCAGATCAAATTAATTTTGTGAAGAATAAGTATTACTAGATATATATTTTATAAAAATATATATTTGGTATTTAGTCTTTTCTACTTCGTGTTTTAAGAAAATGATCAACGTTTTTAAAAATTAAGAAACTAGGCATTAGTCCTCCTTACAAACTAAGGATATAAAGTAACATCACATCATCATGAAGTTATGAAAATGACTATTTTCTTAATTAATAGAAACATTTGCTATTTTCTTAAAACATCAGTTAAAAATATATATATTTTTTTAAGGATTTAATTAACCAAATTTTTGGCTAATTTTTAAGGAATTAGCCACAGTTTCATGAAATTAAGAATTTAGCTGTAACATATGTGTGACATAATATGTTACATGTAACATAACATAATATGTTACATGCAACATAACATATTATGTTGCATGGGTAACATATGTATATCATATTTATGTTGCACGTGTAACATATTATGCTACATGTATGTTATGGCTAAATCCTTAATTTTGACATCGCAAGGCTAAATCTTTCAAATTTTACCTTTAAAATGACTAATTACTTGACTGACCCTAAAAAATATGTATTTACTTATAATCTCCTTATAACAATAGGACAAAGAATGTTAAAATTTATCATATATTAAGAGATTATTAATTTATATACGAAGTGGGTTTTAAAGTTTTTTTTCAATAATGTATTATCATATAAATTTAGCGCATAATTAATTTAGCATATTAGACTTTAGTCGAGGCCGGCAAAAATATTATTTAATCGATGCTATTGATTTAACGAGTATTAATTTAATATATTATACTTGCATAATAGTAATTGACTAAACCATCATTTTAATAACTCCCTAATTTTTATTATAATTTTCATCAAATTTATATAAACTAAAAATAAATAAGTTGTCAAACTGTCATCCAAACATTGTCAAAGGAAGTTAAGTGGTTGTTTGAATTGCAATATGAAATTGTTATTCAAACATAGTCAAATTGTCATCTAAACATAGTTAAATTGTCATTCATATTAATACAATAATTAGACTAATAACAAGTCAAATTTAAATCATATTACTACAGTTAATTATAAATTTAATTTGTATTCAAACGATCCCTAATTGAAGTTTACATTTCGTATCTTATACCGTAAGAAAGAACATATGATGGAGACGCAATTAATTATTCCAATAAAAATAGGATGAGATCAATGATCTGCAATTAAAGAGCAGTGACACAACACAAGTGACATTAAGAAAGTGAGAGGAAAAAAAAAAAAAGGACCAAAAAGGTATAAATAGTCTTTACACTAAAAAGAAAACAAAACAGAAAATAGTAATGTTTTATATATAAATGAAAATTGGCTTGAGCAGCAAGAAAGTTGACCATTAAGATGTCCAAGGAATTTCCTTTTTCTTTTTATTTTTTTTGGGGAATATTCCAGACTTGGTGCTTTGTTCGTCCACGTTGACACGCACCAATAAAGCGGCAATTCTACCGTACGGCTCCCTCATCGACTTTCTCCAACACCCGCACCTTCAATCACCGTTGAATTTTATTATAGTCGTCAAAATCCCGTTGACTTTTACATTTGATAGATTATTAAACTATGGGCTCGTTTGGCAAACGGGTTCAAACTGTGGCCATTTGAATTTTTTCATTTGAATTGGAAAATTTGAATTGGGTAATTTGAACGAAAAATTTAAATTGTTGTTTGGGTCAAATAATCTTATTTAAAAATATTATTTGGATTATTGTTTGGGTAGATGTGAAATGTGTGATTTTGAGTAATAAAAAGAGTAGTTGAAATGTCAAATCAAAAAATACTATTCAAAATGGATTCAAACTGTTGAAATTTGAGGGGGGGAAGAATTTGATTTTGAAGGGTTTGAATGACTTTTTCTCATTTGGATTTTATCCAAAAAAAAGTTACCAAACGACGATTCAGATTGACAAAGTCATTTGAATTGCCCAAGATGGATTCAAACCCATTTGCCAAACATACCCTATATAGGCATAGTGTTCGTCAAAATATTTGATAGATTATCAAACAAAGTTTTTATTTATTATTTTTGCTAAGAAGATTATTAAACACTGTTTGATCAAGTCTTTTATTAAAGCATTATGAATGTCAAAACATAAAACTGAAATAAAATAAAATAAAAGTCTAAACACCGCGTTTGGGTTTGAAGCACCAACAAAAATTATTAGGAAATTCACAGCGTCAATGATTCATGAAAATGTCCAACATTCAAACAACAACAACCAATTTTCTTTTAGAAATTACAATAGATTGTCAGTTTTGGGCAATTGATTTAACAAGTTTCAAAACAACTAGCAATAGATGTCATTTTTTAAATATCTGTCTACAATGAAATTGATTATTTATCAAATATCAAACCTCACCATATGTATAGGGTATTTTTTATTTATTTTATTTTTTAAATTGATTTGTTGCTTGGACCAAGTTTTGACTTCAAGATGGGAAGAGGCCGTACTAACAAGCCGTGCTAGCCAAACAATTAAACAGATACTTAAAAGTTAAAAGTATTCCGATAAACAATTTAGATCATAAATTCAAATTTAAATATTAATGTTAGGTAACAAATCAGGCAAATTTTATTTAAAAGCGTAAGCGTTATTTTTAAAGTATTTTAAATACTCTTATTATAATACAAAGTATTTTTAAAAAAATTTAATTTATATTTACTCTCTTAAATCACAATTTAAAATTTTTCGTTTAAATCACTTCCAAAAGACCTAAATTATTATTTATTAGAGAAATTATAGTGAATATCTAATTTTTAAAACTTAATGTATGTTATTACCCAATATTTTGAAAAATATAATTAATTATTCAAATGATGTAATTATTACACAGTGATAAGTGGTGGTAATTTAATTTGTTACTAAAAATATGTACAAATAATTCACAAACGACTAAAATTTATTTTTATTATTATATAAATTTTGAATATTTACCTATTTCACTCTATTTATTATTATTTTAATAAATCAGAATCAGTCCAAACAAACGAAAAGCCAAAAATAAAGATTTTTCTCAGCAGAAATTAGAAAAGTCTGTAATCTGTAAACAATAATTAAAAAAAAAAAAAACACAAAGGAAAACGGGGTTTTTATAAAAATCTAGAGCCTGTCACGTAAAAACCGTGAAGGCAAGGGCACGTGTCGCAAAAGCACCGGTCCGAAAAAGTAGGGCAAAATGAATAGCAAAAGGGAGGGCTTTTTTAGCTCATAGTGTATCACAGCCATTTCTTATTCTCTTTTTATTTTTCTTTTCTTCTTTTTGGTTCTCTGTCTCTCTTCTCTTCTTCCCCAACTTGGTTGGAGAAAAAAAGCTCGACCCTCTTGACGGCTGGTAATACCAGAGCTTGGCTCTTCCTCTCTCTCTCTCTCTCTCCTCTCTCGTTTCTCTCTCTAGGGAAAGACCCAGAAGCCTTTTACTATTCGGTATATATATATATGTATGTCTCTCTGTGTTTATATATCTGTATTTTTTTTCTGAGTGATGTTACATTTTTCCATGTTTATGGCTTGTGGGTATTCTGTTATTTTGAGCTTTGAGTGGTTCGTGGACATGGGTTTTGGCTGAATTTGATTGAGGTTTTGAAAAGATTGAAGCTTTATGTGTTTGTATAAATGTTTGTTCTTGCAGCTAGAATGGATACTTTTATTTTTTATTTTGGAATTGTTTGGTTAATGTTCAATGTAGTGATTTGTTTGTTACTTGAGGAGAGAAATGACTTTGGGGTTTGTAGTGATTTCTTATTCATTTTTCATGAGCGAGAATCGAAGTCTCGAAATTTTTTGCTTAGATTATTTAGTTCTAATTTCAAATGTTCGGTTTCATTTCACCAGAAAAGATTATTGATTCATTTATTTGAAAAGTCAAAATACAGCCTGGAAATCATGTTAATTTGACTTTTATGTATCTGCTTCAGCAAATTTGCTGAGCTTTCGAAGGTTTTAAGTGCTAATCACAGAACACACCATTTTGGGTTAGTTTGAGCAATTAAGGTTAACAAGCATTTCATGTGCTCATACCTTGTTTTATACATTGTAGATTTACAAGAGATTTAAGAGTGAATAACAACTTTGTAATGTGCTTTTGATGTCTAAAAGTATTTTGATATTGTAGTTCTGAAGATTCTGCTAATGTACTTTGCAGATAATGTTAAGAGCAAAGCAGATTGGAGCTCTCTCAAATGGCGCTAGGTCTTTCTTCCTCGGCGGATCACGATGCAACAACGCGGCGGACGGTAGCTCTTGCACTTGCCCCGAAGACGAAACCTGCGTTTCGCGGAGGCAGAGCCTGAGAAACGGAGCCGCATTGGCACAAAACCCGCCCGAAACTTTGAACAGAGTAGGAGTTTTTGTGTCCGGAGATGTTGCGAAAGTGGTTGGGTCTCAAACCGCGGCTGTTAACCAGCCGAGTTCGCTTAAGCAAGCCATGATCGCCCCCCGAATTTTGGGGAGATCGCACCCCGTCAGCAATGTTGGTGCGACCGTTGAGGCCTTTGAGCAGGAAATGGCGCGTTTTGCTCCCGGTCTCACAGATCAAATGCTGATGGCGGGCGTTGCGGCGGTGAATTTTCTATCCGATGTAGTGAATTCTAAGTTTCCTTTATCGGATGGGCTCGGAATTCTTAACTCGGGCAAAACTTGTATGGTTGATCCCAGCAGGATTTCGAGCATCCGATCGTCTCATGTGAAACGCATCAATAGAGAGAACTTCTCCGGCGTTCATCCAAGGCAATCCGCCGAGGCAGCTGTGCAGTGGAGCTCTGCGAGTAACGCTAATGGCGCGAAGAGTAAAGGCAGTAAAGCTGGTCCAGTTAAAGGTGCGAATAACGGTCCTCATTCGAGGAATGGAGAATCTTTCGCTGCTCAAAACGCACCGGTGGACGCTCATGACAGGAGGGCTATACCGCAGAGGACGAGAGCTTGTATGAATGGCTTCAAAGCCGATTTTAGCTCCAATGCCAATGCCGGGATTCAGGCTTCGGAAGCTGGGGCTTTGGGGCGTGTTGGTAACAATAGAGGTTTCGTCAGGCCGCCAAGGGATATGAAGTTTCAATCGGGGTATGATCCGAGCAGGAGGCAATCTACGAACAACGGGAACGTCATCGAAAGGGTTTCGCACCTGCTGCAAGGGCTGAAGTGGGGGCGAGCGGCCGAGGAGGCGCTTGACAATCTTGGCTTCTCAATCGACGCGTATCAGGCAAACCAGATTCTTAAGCAACTTCAGGACCACAATGTAGCTCTTGGACTCTTCTATTGGCTAAAACAGAAAGCCGGGTTCAAGCACGATGGCCACACTTACACCACAACGGTCGGGATCCTTGGCCGTGCCAAGCAGTTCGGCGCCATTAACAACTTGCTTCACGAGATGGTGAAGGAAGGCTGCCAGCCGAACGTCGTCACGTACAACCGGCTGATCCACAGCTATGGCCGGGCAAACTACTTGAAAGACGCAATGAGTGTGTTCGATCGGATGCAAAAAGCAGGGTGCGAACCTGACCGCGTGACCTACTGCACGCTCATCGACATCCACGCCAAGGCCGGGTTCCTCGATGTGGCACTGCGCCTGTACGATCGGATGCAACAGGCTGGTCTCTCGCCCGACACCTTCACTTACAGCGTCATGATCAACTGCCTCGGAAAGGCAGGCCACTTAGCCTCTGCTCACAACTTGTTTTGCAAGATGGTCAATGAGGGTTGTGTTCCGAACCTAGTCACTTACAACATAATGCTTGCGCTGCAAGCCAAGGCGCGGAACTACGAGACTGCACTGGGGATTTACCGCGAAATGCAGAATGCAGGGTTCCAACCTGACAAGGTGACTTACAGCATAGTGATGGAGGTGCTCGGGCACTGCGGTTATCTCGAGGAAGCGGAAGCTGTTTTCGCCGAGATGCGACGCAAGAATTGGGAGCCCGATGAGCCAGTTTACGGCCTCCTAGTCGATTTGTGGGGCAAGTCGGGGAACATCGAGAAGGCCTGGGAGTGGTATCAAGCAATGCTTGATGCCGGTTTGCAGCCGAACGTACCGACCTGCAACTCGCTGCTCAGCGCGTTCCTTAGGGTACATCGCTTGTCCGACGCGCATGACTTGCTTCAGGGCATGGTCAGTTTAGGCCTCAACCCGTCGCTACAAACTTACACTCTGCTCCTCAGCTGCTGCACCGAAGCGCAGTCGCCGTACGACATGGGGTTTTGTTGCAAGCTGATGGCAACAACAGGCCACCCGGCGCACACCTTCCTGCTGTCCATGCCATCCGCGGGGCCCGACGGCCAGAATGTGAGAGATCACATGGCACGGTTCCTCGACCTGATGCACAGTGAGGACCGGGAGGGCAAGAGGGGGCTCGTGGACGCAGTCGTCGACTTCCTCCACAAGTCGGGCCTCAAGGAGGAGGCCAGCTCGGTCTGGGAGGTGGCCGCGCGGAGGAACGTGTACCCCGACGCTGTCCGGGAGAAGGGCTCGAGCCACTGGCTCATCAATCTCCACGTGATGTCGGACGGCACGGCGGTGACCGCGCTCTCCCGGACGCTGGCCTGGTTCCGGCGCGAGCTGCTGGCCTCGGGAGCCTGCCCCGCGCGCATCGACATCGTCACCGGGTGGGGCCGGAGGAGCCGCGTCACAGGCACCTCCCTCGTGCGGCACGCGGTGCAGGACCTGCTGCGGATGTTCAGGTTCCCGTTCTTCACGGAGAACGGCAACACCGGCTGCTTCGTGGGGTGCGGCGAGCCCCTCAACCGGTGGCTGCTCCACTCTTACGTTGAGCGAATGCATTTGTTGTAACACCTTCATTGTGGCGTTGGGGTCACTATTTTTGTAGCTGGGATTTATGTCCCTTACTTAGTGTACAGTTTTGTAATTTGAATAACTTGATATTTAACTTGTCTATGTTATTGCCTAGCAACTTGGTCTTAAAAAGTTCAAATGACAAGTTCTCTAGATAGGTGGTTTTGAGTATTAGAGCTTTCTCTACTATAATGAAGTGTTGTTGTATATGTGTAGGACTTGAAATAGTTGTCATAATAAATGATTTTTTAGGTTTTTATTTATTTATTTATTATTTTATTTTACAGCGAAGAATGGTTGAGACTTCAGGAGTTTGGGCTTTTAAGGCACTAAACAGTGGTTAAAAGTGGTAGTTGAAACAATTGCAATGCATGTTGGTTTGCTTTGAATTCAAGGCCTAGAGAAACTAGACTGTCAAATCCAGTTAGTTTTAGGCGTAGAATTGCAGGTCTAAATGTTGTTAGGTAAGGTTATATTAAGTCTTTTGGGTGTAAAGGTTACAACCTGTGATATATGTATAATAATGTATTCTTGGCTCTGAAAATTTTAAAAAATAAAAATAAAAAAGGAAAGAATTTGGACACTAATCAAGCTTTTCTTAGTATAAAGTATTTCATTACGTATATTTAAAAATTGTTACTTTTTCAAATAATGAAGGAAATCTTCGATTCCATGAGAGTAATGGACAATGAAAAGTTATTTTTTTTTTTGGTAGAGCTTTTGATATTTCAAGAACTATCATAGGAATGATTGAAAATCACTCGATTAGTGTCATAATCATTGGTTGTTATTAAATAAAAGATATAGAAACTTATATTTTTCTTCATGAAATAAACTTGAAAGGATTTTGTTTTATTTATTTATTTTTTTAATTTTTACATCTCTCTCTTGTTCCTATGACTTGTTTATTGCTCTTTCAGCATAATCATCCACTAAAATTGGCTTGTCTTTGTGTTTGTGACATGCAAATAGACTTAAAAAGGTAACACTAACATTGCCCAAAAGGTTCATTTAGTGTCTTTAGGCATGGGATTATAAAGAGATATTTCATAATTCTAAGTTTGAGTGATTAGATCAATGCACAGGGATGGGAAAAATGAATATTTAAAGCATTCATGAATCTTCAAGGCTTCATGGAAAGTGGCTTTGAGAAGAAAAAGATAAAATATGCTTTCACACATTCCAAAATCACTTGTCACTACTCTACTTTTGACAAAATGTTAATATCACTCTAGTACACAAAAAAGCATTTGTGTGTAGTGTTTATTGTGAGAATTTGGTAATTTTTGCCAAAAAACTATAGTGAATTGGAAGAAAGATAATAGGGTAAGATGAGGAAAAGAGTACGTAGAGGGAAATATAGATGAAAGATACAAGAGGTTAATAAATAAAGAAAGATCCAATATTGCCTTTCTTTTGCCATGTTCTTGGTTCAATAATTAAATGAGAGATATAAATTTGAAGAAGCAATCCATATCCAACATTTTTTTGCCCTCTCTCTAGTTAAATTATCTCAACTTTTTAGCAAAAATAAAAATTTTCAAGGGCAATGGATAAAAGTAGTGGCAACCTTATTATTTTTTATACTTTAATCTTACCCCTAGTTTATTCAACAATTGCTTGTCTTTTCTTTTTATATTTTCTATTTTTTCCCCTAGCTAAACTACGGTTCTATACGTTTTCTCATTTTTCTATTCACTTGAAGTAAAGATTATTCAAATGAATTTTCAAATTTCAAATGGTTATATATTTGACTCTAGAGCTACTTCAAAAGATGGCTTTTATTTAAGAGTGATGTTATGTAATTTTAACGAGAAAAATTTGATCAGAATTATGTGTTACTCATTTATTGATTTTCAAATATAATTATCAATGCACTTATTATTATTTAATCTAATAAGCTACTAACACATCATGGTCAAGTTAATCTAGCAAAATAGTTCTGATTGATTATCATTTCTTTATTTATTTATTTTTATATTAGAGTAACTTGTTGAGTAACTTTAAATTTCTTAAACTTAAAAAATAAAAATATATTCAGAAAATATGCCCACAAAAAATAAAAATAAATTCAGAAATATGCCATTCTGGTAATTTAAATTAGGAAGTTATTCCTGGTAATTTAAATTATGAGAAATTGTAAAAAAAAAATCCTATATTTCTTATACTTATTTTAATAAATGCTTAAATAACTGATTATTTCTCATAATATATGGAAGTAATTAAATGAATTGGCTATTTTTTTTTAGTTATTATAACGCTAACGATATTTGTTTAAGTTATAGTATAAACTTTAAGTAATTTTCAACTTCAACCTTAAGTTAATTACCAGTACTTTATTTATTACGATAATTATTACCTATAATTTTCAATTTGAAAATATTATTGGTATTATTTTATTTATCTACTTTAATATTTTAAAAGATTTAGAATTTATTTTTTTAAATCCAACTTTTAGACCAATTTTTTTTATTTATAATTTCTCAAAAATATAATAAGTTGATTTTGCTACGGATGGAAAACTTATTCTTTAGTTAGGGACTTAGGGTAAAAACCGATCATATTGTGTGTGCTAGGTGAATTGGCTAATATAGTCTAAGTTGACGAATGCAATCAATAGAAATTTGAAGGAAAATAAATATGAACTTAAACCAGCAGACCTATTTTTCAAAAGCCTTCTTGACGTATTACTGTGTATCAGTATGTTGCATGTCAATTTTTTTAAAGGAATAGTTAAGTGTAATTTTAATGACAATAAGTGATAGAAAGAAATTAATAATTGAGAGAAAAAAAAAAGGGCCAGGTTTACACACTCTGTACTATTACACACTTAAAATGTAATAAAACTCTCTTCCAATAGAATATCAAAAGACCAGCGACTCTAAAATGTACTGTAAAAAATAAATAAAGAAAAACAAAAAGACTGTCTGATTTACGATTAATTTAATTAATTAATTAATTAATTACACCTAAGAAATTACTCAATTGAGTAGGTAATTAAAAAAAGAGATTAAAATCAAGACTGAAAATGTACTATCGTTTCCCCGTAAACCCGTCAATTTTTGATAATATTTCTCATCAGACCTCTCTCTCTCTCTCTCTCTGGGTTTGGTGTTGTTCTCTCTCTCTCTCTCTCTCTCTCTCTCTCACACAGAGCGACCCGAACCCAAAACCCAAAACCCACACTGTCTCTCTCTTTCTCTCTCTTCGGTTTCACCGCCGATCGCCCTCCGACTCTTCTCCGACTGAAATTCCGATTCTTTCTTCGCATTTCCACCAACTCTTCTCTCTCAAGAATCTCCAGTAAGCAATCTTAATCTCTCTCTCTCTCTCGCTCGCTCTATATGTATGTATGTATATGTGTATATAAATGGACTGTGTATTTCTTGTGTGTGTTTTTCTTTAATATATTATATGTTTATGTATTGGTCGTAGATGTATACATATGCATGTGAATCGGATTGGCGATAGGTTTAGCCGATGGGGCACAAGAAGCGAAACCCTGTAGCGCGTGCCAAACAATCGCCGGCGGCGGCGCCGGCGGGGATTGAGCCTCTCGCCGGCGGAGCCGCCGCGGGCAGTAGCGTAGCTCCGGCCGCGGAGGCGGAGGCTCAGGCTCGCGCGGGCTCCGAGAGCCCTAGCCCTAACCCTATCGCGGCTCTGGCGAAGGTCGAATCTCTGGCACTGGCGAACCGGGTGGATGGTGGCGGCGTGGGCTCGGCTTCTTTCGCGGCGGCGAAGCTCGAGTGCGAGCGGGCCCTGACGGCGCTGCGGCGGGGGAACCACACCAAGGCTCTGAGGCTGATGAAGGAGTCTTGCCAGCGGCACGAGAGCTCGCCGCAGTGTGCGCTGATTCAGCGAGTCCAGGGCACGGTGTGCGTCAAGGTGGCGTCGATAATAGATGATCCCAATGCAAAGAATCGGCATTTGAGGAATGCGTTGGAGGCGGCTCGGAGGGCGGTGGAGCTCTCGCCAAACTCGATTGAGTTTGCGCATTTCTATGCGAATTTGCTGTATGAGGTGGCCAATGAGGCGAAGGAGTACGAGGAGGCGGTGAGGGAGTGCGATCGGGGGCTGGCGATTGAGAACCCAAATGATCCTGCGATGGATACCCTGCAGGAGGAGGGCCAGCAGAAGGCGCCGACCGTGGAGGAGCGGATTGGGCAGGTGCAGAATGACCTGAGACAGCTGATTCAGAAGTCGAACATTGCGTCGATTTCGTCATGGATGAAAAATTTGGGGAACGGAGATGATAAGTTTAGGCTGATTCCTATAAGGAGGCTTGCGGAGGATCCGATGGAGGTGAGGCTGGTTCAGGCAAGGAGGCCTAATGAGATTAAGAAGGCCACCAAGACGCTGGAGGAGCGGAGAAAGGAGATCGAAGTTCGTGTGGCTGCGGCTAGGTTGATACAGCAGAAGTCGGATGTGCCTCAGTTGGAGAATGGATTGGATTCATCTTCAGTATCTGGTCCGAGACTTGGTGATAGGCGAAAATTGATCAATGCTAGGAAGAACGGGTCTTCAGCCGAAAGGCGGGACTTTGTCCGGTTATTTTGGAATAGCATAAGCGTTGATACAAAGAGGGAGTTGCTTAGGATAAATGTTTCTGATGTAAAGGAGCATTTTGGTTCGTCAAAGGATGGTTTGGCTAACGTAGTTTTATCAGAGGCGTTGTTGTTTGCTGATACTAAAAGGACATGGAAGTTCTGGGATTGCTGCAAGTGTAATGTGAGGTCTGCGGATCCGGAATCTCATATGCGCCACCTTGTAAACGAGCATATGGGGACCCTCTTGCCCAAACTGCAGTCCGTTTTGCCTCAAACTGTTGATGACGAGTGGGCTGAGATGCTTCTCAATGGTTCTTGGAAGCCTTTGGATGTGTCGGATGCAATTAGGATGGTTAAAAATCAGTCAAAATGTAAAGACACCGAGTTTGTGGAGGATTTATGTTTGGTGGATCATGTTGGAGATTTTAATGATTGCTTCAAAGAAACATGGGACTCTTCACTTGAAAAGGAAAATCTGGGGGAGAGTTGTACTGAGTGTAATGTTGAGAGCACTAACCATGAGAAAAGTCCCAAAATCGAGCCTACTGGATGTCGCGAGGAAAATGGGTCTGTGACATACTTTCCCCTCATTGAGAGCTGGCCGGTATGTGATGACTCTGAGCGTGCAAAGCTTCTTGAAAGAATTCATTCTGTGTTGGAGGTGCTTATCAAGCAAAAGTGTCTTGCAGGAAGCCATCTTACGAAGGTGATACAATATACAATTGTTGAGCTACAGAGTATTCCTTCAGGTTCCCAGCTTCTTAACCATGGCATTGAGCAAACGCCTATGTGCATTTGCTTTTTGGGAGATACTCAGCTAAGGAAAATCCTAAAGTTTTTGCAGGATCTATCGGTGGCGTGTGGTTTAGGTAGATATCCTGAGAAAAGTAGTAATGTGACGGAGGATGCTAATACTGTTAACCGAACTCCAGAGATTAAGGAGCGAATTGTTCTCAGTGCCGATTCATCGGTCCTGCTTCTTGATGAAGGTTTATTGTCAGTAGAATCCAGTCCTTCCAACAGTCGTCACGATGCCTCGAACAACGCTACTGGTGCAAATGCTTCTGACATCCATGCTAATGGGGCCATTGTGGATTCCAGTGGTCTGCTATCCTGGATATTTGGAGGTCCAACTAGTGCAGAAGAACTGGAATCGTGGATGCGCACAAAAGAAGAGAAAACACGTCATGGAGTGGAAGTGCTCCAGACGATTGAGAAGGAGTTTTACCACCTACAGAGCCTCTGCGAGCAAAAATGTGAGCATTTGGGCTATGAAGAAGCACTGCAAGCAGTAGATGATCTGTGTGTTGAAGAAGGTAAGAAAAGGGAAACTTCCAGGGGATTTCTCCATCAAAGCCTTGATTCTGTTCTTAAAAAACGAAGAGAGGAGCTTCTTGAGAGAGAAAATGATGAGATGTTCCTCAACAGCCGGATTGAGTTAGATGCTATAGCACATGTTTTGAAGGATGCAGAAAATGTGAGTGTCAATCAATTCGGTCTTGAGGAAACATATGGCGGTGTAAATTCTCACTTATGTGATTTGGAATCCGGTGAAGATGATGATTGGAGAGCTAAGGACTACTTGCATCAAGTGGACACTTGTATAGAACTTGCACTCCAAAAGCAGAAAGACCAATTATATGTAGAGGTCAGCGCTTGTATTTACTTGCTGAGGATTCATATATTTATCATCATGTTTTTTTACAGATATTAATTATTTCTAATTTGGTCTGCGATGCAGCTCAGCAAAATTGATGGAAGGTTATTGCGAAGTGTGACGTTAATGCAGCAGTTGGAACTTAAGCTCGAGCCTCTTGCTGCCAACGATTTTCGGGCAATATTGTTGCCGCTTGTGAAGTCATATCTGAGGGTCTGTATTGAGTGAGTTGTAGTTTGACCATGTTCTTCAACATTTCTTGCCTGACCAGCATTTGATTTTGCTTTTATTTCTTACAGGCACATCTAGAGGATTTGGCTGAGAAAGATGCCACAGAAAAGTCTGATGCAGTAAGAGAAGCGCTTTTAGCTGAGCTTGATCGTGACTCTAAGAAAGCTGCTAAGGGAGGGAATGATAATTCAAGACAAACTCAGGAGAAAACAAAGGACAAAAAAAAGAACAAAGACTACAAGAAACCTAAAGATTCAAAGGTTTTGATTTTTGGTGTCATATTTTTTGCGGTTATGGTGTCGTTGCAAAATATATGTTTACACAAGCCATCTCAAAATAGTATGCACATTGTAATATAGTATCTCCTTATTCACAGGTTACTGGTGTTTCCGAGGCACAGGTGTTTCCTGACGAAACTGACGAGTCTAGGTCCGTTACTGCGCTCACTATGCATACTAATGTTAGCTCTTTCCTTGATTGGTGTCAATTCATTATGAAATTTAGTTCATTTTGTTGTACATATATCTGTTCTAGCAGTTCCATTCCAATTACATCCGATGGCGATCATCCAGATTCGGAGATTGGTGTTTCCGTGAATGCTGATGATTTGAAACGTCAGGAGGAGGAACTTAGACGAAAAATTGAACTTGAAGCAGAAGAAAGAAAGCTTGAAGAAACTTTGGAGTATCAAAGACGAATTGAGGATGAGGCTAAACAGAAGCACCTTGCCGAACAGCTTAAGAAAGCTAATCAAACATATCTTGAGAAGGTGACAGAGGAGCTGGATGATTTACGTTTGGAGTCTGGTCCTATTGATTTAAGTGTACATGAGCAACTTAAACCTTCTATACAGGTATTCATTTATTTGGTTGTGACTTTTCTATTTTATTGTTCACATTCCTTTAAAAAAAAAAAAAAAATCCATGAAGAGCTTGAATGTTATGTGTATAGTTGGAGAGGATCATTTGAAGAGAATTTGGTGCTGTCTAATTTAGTGGCGGTAGGAGTATAGGGCAACCTAATGAGTTTCCACTTTTCAGGAGGACTTGTTGAACAATCTGAATGGTTTTCCTACTCGCACACCCAATCCCTCTGTACCAGCAATAAATACTTCTACTGTTTCTAGCACTCAAGCGAGTAGCAAGCATCAGAACAAAACTCAACAAGGTTGGTAATTTGTTTGGATTCATCAAATGAGAGTCAAGTGTATTTTATGTAAAAACATATTATGATCTTGTATATTACTGGGCAGGCCTCTCTAATGGGGAAGTTACAGAGGACGGCTATTTGCCTGCTGATCGACGGGTTGGGAAAAGAGGTAGACGGCAGAAGAGTTCTGCCAAAGTTTTCGATGCAAAGCATACAGTTTCACTGTCTGCAAAGGAAAATGTTGAATACGGGAGTTCGGGCCTCGATGGTGGCTTAAAAGAAGGTAAATTCTGCACTTCGTAGTGACAGCTACAGTTTCATGAATTAACTGGCTTAACACCATGTTTGAATATTACTTGTTGATTCTTAAAACATAGATGATTCACTACTAGTGAGACAATTCTTTATAGTGGCGTTATCCTGATTTCTCTCTGTCAAACTGCAATTTCCAAAATCTCCAACCATATTCACCTTGTTTCCCCGCCCGCCGTCTCCTTATTGGTAACAGAATTAATCTCCATTTTGTTTATATGTACATAGTATAAAACCACAGGCTATTTAAATCACATTGAACTTCTATTTAACAGGGCTTGTCTTCCGCCATATAACCATGGCCACATAATATTGATTAAAGAAAATATTTTATGAATTCTTCATTTCCAGGATTTTGCTATAAGAAACTAGTAAACCTTCGTTATATCTTAGTGAGAATAAATTTATCCTACTTCAGGAGACAATGGAGCAAAATCATTGAGAGAGCTACAAGCAGAGGAGGACGATGAAGAAAGGTTCCAAGCTGACCTTGAAAAGGCGGTGCAGCAAAGCCTTGGTAAGATCTCTAACATGATGATTTTATCCTTATGTTGTATGTGTAATTTCTATGTGATTGAAGCAGCCATCTAGGACTGTACTTAAAGAGCATTTAAATCAACAATTTGTCCACTTCCTGATGGTTTTGCAGTTGTGAATTGTTATCCTCTAGAGAATTGTAGGATTATATGGGTATATATCAAGAGATTGTTAGATTTGTTGTAGAATTTTGTGTAACATTTAGACAAATGGAGATAAACTAGATAGAAGCAGAGGGCACTGTCACAAATTTTGTGTCTGGCAGCAATTCGTTCAATGCTGTAGATTATCTTTTATGGGTTTTCTGTTCTATTTTGCCAAGTATTTTTTCCAATTAAACATCAGTATGAAAGTTTATTATACGCCCTCTGGTCTTCACTTCTAAAACTAAGCTAAAAATAGACTACTCTTTGATTGTCTCGAGTTGAACCTGTATGAACAATGATGAACTTTTGATGCAGCTTGACAAGAATTCTTAGTTTTATCTGCCAAATTGCTTGCTATTCACCAGTGAAATCTTTTTTCAGTGTCCTAGGCTCAGATCAGCCGATTGCTCTTTCTGCTCTGAGTTTGTTTATGGTACTTACATAAAGCCTAGCCATGAATTTGTGGCATTTCGCAGATACATTCCAAGCGCATAAAAAATTTCCCTCTGATTCAAGTTTTTTTCAGTGTCCTAGGCTCAGATCAGCTGATTGCTCTTTCTGCTCTGAGTTTGTTTATGGTACTTACATAAAGCCTAACCATGAATTTGTGGCATTTCGCAGATACATTCCAAGCGCATAAAAAATTTCCCTCTGATTCAAGTTTGAAGACACCGCCAAGGATTTCAGGAGAAGGAGATAATGGTGATGTTGTATCGAATAATGTACTAGCTGACAATGAGCGTGACGGTGATGTGTTTGGCACAGGCTTGAAAAATGAAGTTGGTGAATACAATTGCTTTTTGAACGTTATTATACAGGTGGGTGACATATGAGGAGTGGTTTTTAATTTATGACCTTAGTGCACCTTTCTTCCCCTTTCATATATCTTAGCAGATTGACATATTCTTTTCTTTTGTACCCAGTCATTGTGGCACATTAAACGGTTTCGGGATGAGTTCCTGCTCAGATCAAAATCAGGGCATGTTCATGTGGGCGATCCTTGTGTTGTCTGTGCATTATACGAAATATTTTCTGCCTTGAACATTTCATCTGCAGATGCAAGAAGAGAAGCAGTAGCTCCGACTTCTTTGCGAGTGGCTTTGAGCAACCTGTATCCCGATAGTAATTTCTTCCAGGAGGTAACCTATCTTTTGTGTAACTTTGATCGTTCTTCTTTCAGTATGGTCTTGAATCATGAAATTAATTTTTCATTTTGGAAGAATTTGATTGAGATATTTGCAATTTGCAGGCCCAGATGAATGATGCTTCTGAAGTCTTGGCAGTGATATTTGACTGCCTTCATCGGTCATTTACTCCTGGTTCAAGTGTTTCCGATACTGAATCAGTGGCAAGCAGCTGTATGGGGTCTTGGGATTGCACAAATAATTCTTGCATTGCGCACTCCATTTTTGGAATGGACATATATGAACGTATGAATTGCTACGATTGTAAACTTGAGTCAAGGCATCTCAAGTACACTTCCTTCTTTCACAACATTAACGCCAGTGCTCTCCGAACTATGAAGGTATCTATACGGAACACAAACTTCGCTTGTTTCCTTTCTCCCCTATGGTTGACATTATTTGAGGTATATCTGACAAGTAATTCCGCTTTCCTTAAACTTTCTTTTTTCCCTTCAGGTCATGTGTTCTGAGAGCTCCTTTGATGAGCTCTTATATCTTGTAGAGATGAATCATCAGTTGGCCTGTGATCCTGAGGCTGGAGGCTGTGGGAAACCAAACTACATCCACCACATTCTCTCATCTCCACCGCATGTTTTTACCACAGGTTAGTTAAGAGAGCTTTTGCATCAAGGATTTAATTCTATGTTTATGGTAGCAAGAAAAAAAAGAACTATTTGTTAACCACAAACATATTGTCTTGCAGTTGTGGGATGGCAAAATACTTGCGAGAGTATTGATGATATAATAGCGACATTAGCTTCTCTTAATACTGACATAGACATCAGCGTCCTTTATCGTGGTCTAGATCCAAAGAATAAGCACAGCTTGGTTTCTGTGGTATGGATATTCTAAGAAAAACCTCAAAAGCCTTTTGGGACATAATCTTTACCTGGGCATTCTCTGATTACATTATTATTATATATTAGTCTCCTTGTTGATGCTCTATTTGGTTTTTAATGTTATATATTTTTCGAACATTAGGTTTGCTATTATGGGCAACACTATCATTGCTTTGCCTATAGCCATGACCATGGAAGATGGATTATGTACGACGATAAAACTGTCAAGGTGAGTTCAATTTCCAGATCCATCCATTTTCCATCTCTCTTCCCCTCTTTTCCCGTGTTACAATTTCTTTGTTCTTCATGTCTATTGTTTAGGTCATTGGTAGCTGGGCTGATGTTCTTGCCATGTGTGAAAGAGGGCATTTGCAACCTCAGGTTCTTTTCTTTGAAGCCGTAAACTAGATTATCCTCGGATCACGTCACATTACTTTCTGCGCCATTGATCATTCAGATCATACTCGTGCACACAACGGCATCTGGTTAATAGTCCCTGCTTACACCCATTTTTAAGACGGTAACACTTGAAAAATTGCGTTCCCGAGAAGGCCAAAATGTTTCGATAAGAAGTCCAGATACGCGATGTAAAGTTAGTGTTGTATAATCAGAGTTTTCAAAGAGCATCCGGGAAAAAGAATCAGAGTTCTCGTCTGTTTCAGGCAACAACCGAAGAGCCCAGAGAGAGGGTCGATAATTGTAGTAGATGTTACTTCCGCGTGCTTAATCGGGGTAAGGGTCCCTCGAATTTTTTTCACCTATCATTTCTTGGACATCTCCAATAAGATGGTTTGTTAGCACTGATGGTGGATAAATCAGAATGGCAGTGATTTGCCAAATATTGGTCGAAGCAATATAACAAGCAGGGGAATTTAGTCTTTAGGTTGAGAAAGAAGAAAAAATATCTCCTAGATGTTTTGTATATTTTTTTGGGTTAAAAATTCCCCTAAAAATTTTGGAAAAAATGTTTTGTACAGAACACAATATGGCCTATTGAGACTTAAAAAGTGTAGCGCACAGAAAATGTTCTTAATTTTGATCAATGTGATTTCGACGAAAATTAGTTAGCTTAGTGCAACTGAATTTGCTCTTATTAATGTTACGAAGAGTGAGATTTTTTTTTTTTAAATGTCATGAAGAGTAATCTTGAATTTCTCTCTCTCTCTCTCTCTCTCTCTCTCACATCTATTGGAAGAGTAAATACCAAATAGATTCCCTGCGTCGAAATTTTACAATTATCTCTTGAGTTTATTAAAAGGGTTAGGTAAGCAAATTAGTCATTTTAAAGGTAAAATTTGAAAAATTTAGCTATAGTTTCAAGAAATTAAAGATTTAACTATAACATGTAATATATATATGTATAAAAAGTGTAACATTAAACGTAACATTATATGTAATATAAAATATAACACATGTAATGTAATATTACACTTTTACACGTATATATGTTTAATAATGTAACATATATTATGGCTAAATCCTTAATTTTGATATTTTAGAGCTAAATTTTAAAAAATTACCCAAAAGTTTGGTTAAATGCCTAAAAAATCCTTATTAAATTTAAAAACATTCCTTCCGTTTTTTAATCTAAACTAAAATTATTTCATTTCTTGACTTTCGGTCAAACAAATTATATGAAATGTCATAATTACTCTAATTAAAATAACTATTATTTTAATAAGAATACACCTTAACCAAACACAATAACCCTTCCATGAAAAAACTCTTTGGAATTTGTGGTTGTATAAATATGTAGTTTTAGTTTAGTGGAGTAACTAACTGAATCAGAACTGCAGGATAGGATTTTTTACGAAGCATTTACCCATGTAAGTTTTTTCACAAATCTCATTGTTACGATTTATTAAGATCCCTAAAATGTATCACCACACTGTGCAATGTAATATTTATAGGCAAACAATTTTTATTTGTTTGTTTGCTTGGTTTTTGCTTTTGTTTTTGTCTTTCTTTTTTCAAAGGTTCATGAATATACAACAGCTTTCACAACAATTTTTGTTTGCATTTTTTTTTATGCAATTGGGAAATAAAAAAAGTTGGGTTCTATTATTCCCATTTAGTTTCTCAAGCATCATGATTCAATGTTTGACAAAATTTAGCAATGTTTTGTGTTTCGGCCGAAAAGTGATACTGATCATAGAAAGTTAGAAACAAACAAAAATTTGAAAGGCCCGCGATCAGTTTGTGGGTTCAAATGTAGCAAAACAGAATGAAAAAATAAAAATAAAAACTATTGGGTTCAAACGTATGAAGAGTGTTTTTAGGCTAGAATCAACCTTCGTAATCTTGCATTTTTATCAGACTTTATAGACATTAAAGACAAATTATGGAATTTATTTATTTATTTTTGAGAAAACACTATATAGACTTTATAAAGTTGGTACAATTGCAAAGCTATATTCGGATATAAACCATATATATATATATATTGAATAATCTTCTATTTATATGTGTTGATTACAATATATAGAAATAGGTGCTCTATTGGGTTTTTGTGAAAATCTAGAAATAATACAAAACTAGAGGTCTTTAAATGCCAAAGTTTGAGATCGATAACATAGAAAAATGACATTTGGATATGGGAAGTGCTCGGCTTCAATGTTCAATATCTAAGCTAAAGTTTGAGAAATGTCAATATACAACCATCTCAGGATACGAATTTCAAGTGTGAGTGTGTGTACGTACAAAAATATAATAGGACAAAAAAGAGGTGTTTTTTATTTTTATTTTTTTAATTGCAAACTCCAACTCTCTTTTTTCGTTAGGAAAATATGTTGCATGCTATAAATGGAGTTTTACATTTTACAAAAAGACATTTAAGTACTAGTTCCCATAGTTAGGAATCTAAATATTGCATAGTTCTTAATGTTAGAGCTAATTACTTAGGCGTGTGTCAAATCCCTACACTATATCTCGCAAAAGCATGAAAATTTGAAGTCAAATATTGGAAGCTAAAAGAAGCCATTTGTTGAAAAATTAAATAAAGGCGTGCATATGAATAGTTCGTAATTGTTTTGTCAAAAAAAAATAATAATTTGACAAAAAATACCCCTAAAGTACTACAAGCTCTAGAATATGAAAGAAAATTAAATCCCATCAGCGTGAGATATTGAAATAAGTGTGTACAAAGGCCATTATCAAAGAAAAAAAAAAGTGTATACAAAAACCATCTTGATCCAGATTTCTACACGGAATATTAGATTTACTTTTTATGTACAAACGAACTGTGTTAGTTGGCAGGTTCATTTTTTTCGTTGAAAACAAGGCTTGTGTTTATAATATGAAGAGGAAAACTATGTAAAGCATGGTTGTACTTATATATATTCATGATTCTTGAATTGTTTTCTCTTCTATAAGGCGAAGTTAGATAATACAAAAACCCTCTTCATTATAAATTCAAGTAGTTTTATGCGAATGATATATGTAGTTAATTTTTCAACATTTCAAAGTTTGAAGTACAAATTAGAAACACCGAAAAAAAAAAGGAACTAAACAACAATAGGTTTGAGTCAATGAAAGCGGCCACAAGCTTTATTATATAGATTTTGTGTATGATCATCTATTGTTATATTATAAGAACTTTTAATAAATACATATATAGCCTCGGGCATTCTTAATATTTAGTTAATTCTTATGTGTAATCATTAATTAGTAATTACAAAGAAACGTAGATAATAATTAGTACTCTAAATGACCAAGATCTATAGAATGTGAAGCAATCAGATCTCTGAAGCAAATAACAAACCCTAGTTCTAGAGATGAATATTGGTCAGCTAGCTATTTTCTGTTCTGGAAATAGGAAATTAAAATTCCTTTGTTATTTTCACTCATTATGAGTGGTACGGAATTAGCTGGTTTCAGAAAATATATATATATGATTGCATATTCTTTCATGAAAATAGTAAGGGAATTTATTACATATTTACATTGTCGAGACTATGTTTACTCTATTTTTCAATAAAAAACTACACAAAAAAGAAAAAAGAAAGAGGAGAAGAGAAAGTCCCAACAACACTCCAAAAACATATATATATATATATATATATATATATTTCCTTTTTGCTCAAAGGGAACTCCAAAAACATATATATGCTAATGCTTCAATCTGAGAGAGAAATTAAGAGAGATCATATAGTTTTTCTTTCAAAGTCACACATGAGTACCAATAAAAATATCCAAATATCACACGCCTATCTTTGTGTAATATTAATAATAATTTTCCTCTATGTAATGACATGATCAATTAAAATAAACATTAATAGAACATGGTGATATATAAACTAAGAAACAAATAATGACGTTTAATTAATTTTGAAGGGGAAGAAAATAAACAAACTCCCACATGTAGCAAAAATTTTCCGAGGAAAAAAAAGGAAAAAAATGAAATGAGCAAAAAAAAAAAAAAAAACAGATAATAAAACTGATAATTTGCTTGATGATGATATCTAGCAAATGATCGGACCGAGATGCTTGATTCCCCGTGAGTGATCTGAGCTTTTACTGATCTTGTGATGAAGAAATAATTATAGAAATAATATTTCTTCATAACCCACAATATTGGATATATTATTGTAAACCAACAATATATCACAATCTAGGGTTTTTGACCAAACTGAAGTAGTGAAGTGAATAACCTTCTCTTTCTCTTCTTCTTCTTCTTCTTCTTCTTCTTCTTGATCTTCTTTTGAGCTTGATCTTGATGAGTGTTGAGGGTTATGATAATATTGAAGGAAGTTGATGAGGATGATCATGACGATGATCATGATGGTGGTGATGATGATAAAGGAATAATAATAATAATAATAATTATAAGGATTGGGAGTGATGAAGTGGGTAATGATGATTTTGGTTGTAGAGAGAGAGTCAGACTCAGAGAGAGAGAGAGAGAGAATTAGGGTTTGAAGAAGCTAGAGAGAGAGAGAAAGAGCATGATGATTGCTGTTGGGTTGAAAGTTGGAACAAATATATCCAATGTTATATTGCGTGCCATATATTCTCTCTCTATCTCTATCTCTTATCCTAGAGAGAGAAAAAAAGATTGAAGAAACTCTCTCTCTCTCTCTCCATCTTTTGGTGGAGAGAGAAATATTATCATTAAACTTGGGTCCTAGCTATTTCATATATCAGCTAGGTATATAGCTCTTATTCCTAAGAGACAAACATTTTTCTTATTCATTTTCATTTTTCAAGGGGGAGATTTTGCAACAATTGTTTTGAGATCTTTTGGTACAGCATATATGTTTAATCAACAAATGTCTATCTTTTCTTTTTTTCCACTTTAGAAAAAAAATGTCTTATCTTTTTTTTTTTTTGGTATGAATATATATATCCATGATAAACCGACAGACTACTTAATATAAATAGTTGATATATCAACAAATTATCTTGCTATATATATCTATATATTATCTATTAAAAAAACAAAAACTTAATTAAATAATGACACCTTTTCTCTATATAATTAGTTTATCCGGTTAAAATATACTCATTTGAGGATGCAATAATATTAATTATATGTAGAGATCAGAATTAATACATGAATATAGGTGTTTAGCTCAAAAACAATAATCACATTCGCCCTTACAATCCACACACACACACACACACACACAGTTTGTGCACAATAAATTCCAATATAATATGAAACATAAAATTACTTCATTTATCTCTTGAGACAAAAAGAGAGAGAGAGAGAGAGAGAGAGAGAGAGAGAGAGAGAGAGAGAGAGAGAGAGAGAGAGAGAGAGAGAGAGAGAGAGAGAGAGAGAGTATATTAGTTGACATTTTTCATGGGACATTGTGGGAGACAACTAGCATGTAGCCAAAAGACATCATCATGGTAAGAGTAAAATATGGATTGATGATTTTTTTTTAATGATTTGATGTGATGATCAGTGTAATGTATGAAATATACTGTTACAATATATGGAAAATTGCAATACAAAAAGATTATAGGATTGAGATATTTGTAAATAATTTTACATATCCTTTAGTGGTGTTGTAGCAGATTACATTTATTAGGAGTTTATCTGTTTTTTAAATTAATTATTTTCTATTTGAGTACAGTAAAAGGCTGTTTGCGACTGTATATGGAGAGTATTGATGAAATCGTTAAAGCTTTATTGGTTTTAGCTAAAGATGGAATTTGGCAGACCACACATGTATTTATTATATAAATATATAACAAGATGTACATGTAACACATATATAATAAGATGGTTATCAAATTAATGAAAAAAAAACATACAATATACAAAATAATATGAAATGATAGAATAGCAGAGGAATCATTGGACTCGGGGATGACAGTGGAGAGGGAATCGAAATGTATGAGAGAGAGAGAGAGATGTGATACTTTTTTTTTGTTGAACAAAAAAAAAAAAAAAGAAAAACAATATAAGAGAGAATTTTGTGGTCTTGTAAGGATAATGGTTTGGCCTGCAAAAGTACTTTTGGTGAATCCAAGTGGAGACAAATAAGTTACCCTACTGTTGTTGAAATGTGATATTAATCTCTGTCAAAAGAGAAAAACAAAAGCAAATTTCTCTATCTCTTTGCTTGTTATTAATTAATATTTATTATTTAATTTCCATTATTGTTTTTACCAATTTTTTTGATAGTAGTCTTTGAGACATATGAACAAGATTCTCAAAGAAAAGCATATTCTGAAATCTGAATCAGTCACAACCCTTCTGTGTATGATCATCTTGATTCTCAAAGTACTAATAATAATCAACTAAACTGATTTATTTATTTTTTCTTTTAACATCTCTTTTCAGACCTTTCTTTTTGTTTCCATTTTATCACTTTTTAAGCCCTTCACCCAGCCCCTGTATTCCCTTCTCAAAAACAGTTCACCATTCACATTATTGCTTTGAGAAACTAAGTTATATAATCATCCTTGCACCAAAAAAATATATGTAATATAATGATCCGTCTTGAGCTATAGTAATTATATGATCCAATTCTAAAGGCCATACTAAAATCTGAGAGAAAAAAAAAAAAAAAACATATGCACAAAATACATTGTACACTTATGAAAAATGAAAAAAAAAGATTGTCAATAAATAATATATCACATAAATGACATAAATTTATTACGTGACAAAATTATAAAATTCAAGGTCATCTTCAAAAAGCGCTATAATAGTGTGAAAAAGGCTGATATGGCGTTGAGGTGTGCTCTAACCCATATTTATCAACACTACAATGAGAGAATTAACAGTACCACTCCAAATATATGGTCTATCCAACGCTATTTTTTAAAACTTTTTAAATATTTTTAGTTATATGTATTTTAGAGAGAATAGTTACAATATAGTAATTATTAAAATAGAATAAATGTAGAGAGGATAACCTTTTTAGAGTAAAAAAATAAAATATTGAATTGAAAATAAAATACTGATAAAGGATGCCATGTACTATACTTAAAAGTATAGAATATCGTAAAATAAGCTATTATTAGGTTGGAGATGGCCTAAGTACTACTGTATTTACAAAGCTAATAAGTCACAAGCTAGCCCACTTACTACCCTACTCCAAAACAATCTAATAGCTTGTAAAAATTCAGACCACCTAATTAATAGACCATGAAAATGCAAGAGGCTATACCAAACCTTAGTAATATATACATGACAAGCTTAGAGCTTTTAAATCACCCTTTTAAGCCCTTTGTCCACTGACTTTATGTTTGACCACTGATAAAGTCTCCCACACGAACCAGCCTTTTATCCTCCTTTGTAAAGTGGAATTAAAAAAAAAAAAAAAAGAAAAGCTAAAGAAATTAAAGGCCAGCTGAGATTCAAATATTTTGTTTTAGCATCAAACAAATTTCAAACCTCAAAAGATTAAAAGTTCACAGAGTGTTTCATGTATCTGGTCCTTTTGCCCTCACTTTAATCTTGTTGGATCATCACACAAAGTGAAAAATTGCACACTCATCCAAAAAGTAACTCAATGTATATACCCACTTTACAGTTCTCCTTTAGAGCACAAACCTTTGTCCACTAAAACCAAGTTAAAAACCAACTCTCCATATGCTAATAATAAAAATCTCTAAAAATATATATATAATTTAATAATCGTCATATTTACCTTTTAAGGGAGCCATTACAAAGTTTAGTAATTAAGAATGACAAACCCTAACCCTTGTGCTTGATTACTGAGGAATTGTGGGCCCACAAATGTGTAAAACCACCAAGAAACAATGGTGATGCATTGCCTCATGCCTCACTCATGTGGGGGGTTGGGTTTGTCAATTGTCACAGTGAGGGACCTCTATGCAACTCATCAACAGGGAAAAGAGAAAGTGCCTTTCTTTCTTTGTTTTGTTTGTTTCAATATTCACTGTGGCCCGTTTGGTACCTGAAAATCCAGAGACCATCATTGCATTGAGAAAGTGGGTTGACACCATTCTTTTCTGTAAAGCTTGTTGTGTATTTGTATGTGTATGTGTGTGTGTATGCAATTATATTATATAATACATACATTTTGCAAAAGTTGTTATCAGCTTCAAGACAGTGCCTAAACCAAGGCTGTGTGTATTGCATCTTTTTAGGTCTGCCTTTTCCTCTTGGTGGGCTTGGGCTCAGATGTACCATATATGTTAGCCCAAATGCTAAAAGTTTGGGCTTTGTGACCTTGGGGATACTATTCTCCTCTCTATTTATTAAAGTACAAAAACTATCCCTTTGTTTTTTAAACAAATCAAAATTAGAGATTTTTAAGGATTTAACCAAATTTTTGGCTAATTTTTTAGGAATTAGCCCTAGTTTCATAAAATGAAGGATTTAGTCATAATATACGTGTAATATAATATATTACACGTGTAATATATACACACGTATGTTACGGTTAAATTTTTAATTTTGACATTCTAATACTAAATCCTTCAAACTTTACATTTTAATTGGTTAATTTCTTAACTGATCTCAAAATTATATCGTACTCTTATTTAATAGTTTATTAAAGAGTTGAATCCTATCTCAAATAAGTGTTTCCAGCTGAAAATATACTTTTTGATAAGGTATAATTTTGATATACTTTCGCAGACACTTTAGATGAATTTTTGGAAAATACTTCTAACAATTAATTATGAATTTTGTGGGTTTTGTGTGTTGCATTTGAATTTAAGAAAATACCAAAGTCATATCAGATGTTCATTGAAATATGACGTAATGCATTGAATTTCTAGTAATACAAATTTTATATCATTTTTTTAAAATTTGAACAAAGAATGTATTTTGTTTCAACTTTTGATTTGAAAACAAGATTTATAAGATTGTCATCCTTGGATTAAATTTTCTCTTTAGAATCCAAGTTTATAATACATATTACTATTGCAAGATATGTCACTTTTTTTTATTAATTAATTACTATATTATCCACTATTTTACAATCACAATCCCATTATTAGTGCCACTTAATAATATATGCCCTAAGTAGTGCGGTCATTTTATTTTCACTCTATATTCGTAATGTAAATTTTAGAGAATGAATCAAAAGTGCAACACACATCGAGCATATCGGGGCATTCCTCCTCGAAATCTCCTTTTCAAAATTTCTTTAAAAGTGGGATTGGATCAAATTTTCTTTTTTCTTCGTGGTCCATCATAGGCCCAATGAAGTCTATCAGGCCTCACTCGCAGGCCCAAACCACCAACTTCATAACTAACACTAGCGAGCGAAAAAATATATAAAAAAAAAAAGAAAAAAAGAAAAAAGACATCACTGCGCGCGAAAATGCTGGCGAGTCGAAGCACAGTGCCATTGTTCTCTCTGAGGACTTTCTTCAAACACCTTCCGATCTCTCCGTTCAGAGCCACTCTCAAAACCCTAGCCACCACCACCACCACCACAAAAATCCTCGGCTCTTCGAGCTTCCAAACCCTAAGTCCTCTCCAGAAGGACCAGGTCCACCGCTACGTCGACGCTCTCCTCCAATGGAACCAGGTAGCTCTGTCTCTGTTTCTCTGTTTCTCTGTGTGCGTGTGTGTGTGTTTGGATGCCGAGAAACTGAGGGGGAAAAGGAACGAGCTTTGCAGAGGATGAACCTGACGGCGGTGACGGAGGCGAGCGAGGTGATGGAGAGGCACGTCGAGGACTCGCTGGCGATCGCGGCGCCGATTCGGAGCTCGTATCTCGGCGCTTCGTGCGATGGTCTCAGCGTCGTTGACGTTGGAAGTGGTGCTGGTCTTCCTGGATTGATCTTGGCCATTGCTTGCCCTGGTAATCTTGGCGATTCCGTTGTCTCAAATCTCAAGTTCATGGCTTTTCTTTCGTAAATTTGGATTATTGGTGTTGTTTCTTGGCGTGATTAGGTTGGGAAGTTACTCTAATGGAGTCTATGAACAAACGGTGCGTTTTCTTGGAGCATGTGATTGGTCATGTTGGCTTGTCAAATGTTCAAGTTGTTAGAGGAAGAGCAGAGGTAAAAGGGCCTTTTTTTTTTTTTTTTTTTGTAATACTCATATTTTGTGCTAAACTATAAATGATTATTCATCGTCTTGGAGTAATTTGAAAAATAGCATTTTTTGTCGTTACGCAGAGTTTCATTTATTTATGTACTTTCATAATTTTTGGTAGTTCATTTAATTGTTAAGTAAACAACTCGATTAACAGGACTTTTGTCAAACTTCTTAAAACTTCTGGGTATTTATTAGACTAATGGTTGAATAAAGGGCATCACTTTGTATTTTATTTTCTACTATATGTTGGTTTTACATGGGTTGGTACTTGGGTCTGAAATTGGCTAAAAATTCCGGGTTAACATGTTTTCCTTTTAGACGTTTGTTACTTTGTTAGACATAAGTTGGCTTTGAAACTATTGAATTATTGTTTGGCTGTTTGCATGTTTACCGATTACATGCTAATGGATGAATGGAAATATGAAATCTCTTGTTATAGGACAGAATCTTGGTCAGAGTCAGTTGTACAGAGAGCAATTCGATGTAGCGATTGCCAGAGCAGTTGCAGAAATGCGAGTCTTAGGTAACCATAAAACATCATCAATATCTTGCATCGATATATACTCTGTGTACTTACGATATATAATGCTGGCTCTTACTTTGATGGTCAGCTGAATATTGTCTTCCTCTCGTTCGTGTTGGCGGCTTGTTTGTTGCTGCAAAGGGCCACGATCCTGAGGTGCGTTTTTCCTTACTGCAATGCAAGGGAAAGAAAATGTCTGTTCTTTTTTTTTGGCTCCTCAAAATCCTTAATGCAACTTCTGTGTTATAAATGAATGATTGAGTTTCCTATTTTTGGTAATATGAGCAGGCAGAAGTAAAGAATGCAGAAAGAGCGATAGAAGCGATGGGTGCATCCATATTGCAAGTATGCTCTGGTATGTTCGTAGATATGGTATCGATATTAAGACCAATTAAAGAGCCTAAGACCATTTGTTACACAAAGTTTGGCTTTTTCGAGCAAAACTTCATGTTTTCATAACAGAATTTTTTTTTGCTAAACTTTTTCATAACAGATTTTAGTAATAAGCACTGACTTGCATGTATTGCAAGAGATTATACTTGATGGACCTACCTATTTGCTTATTTTTTGTTATGTGATGCGTTGTTAAGAATTTTTAATCAAGGTATAAACTTTAATAGTATTTTTTTTTTTTTGCTAGAAAATTTTTGTATTACTTGGCATGTCTTGAATACCGTGCTCAAATGTTCAAGCATATACGTTTTTGAAATATTTTGGAATAAAACCTTGGGTTTTTACAGCCTTTTCTTTCCGCGACCATTTCGTAGAAGCATACTGATATCTTCTTTTTATAAAGCAAATTAACTTCAATCCATGAATTATCTACATAATTTCTACTTCTATTGTAAAAAAAATTTCCCTTTTATGTGGAAAATGCTTGTATCAATTATTTCATATGCGGAAAAGGTCCTTGATATCTTGTTTGTTTGACATAAATTATAGCTTTCTGGTACTCATTGTAACGCTTGGCCTGCTTTTGTATCGTAATTCACAATGTTAATGTGATTCATCTTAAAATTTCTCAGAATTATGAATTTCAAAAAAATAATTTCAACCTAGTTATAGGATGGTTTGATGTCATTTTGTATGCCTCATAAAATTCTTGAGATATATCTAGACTATACCAAATCATATTCTAATCGCTTCCTTATTACTTCCAAATTCATGTTATCTTTCTCTATGTAGTGGAATCTCAGAGTCGACGTGGACAGAGAACTGCCGTCGTATGTCTAAAGGCTCGGCCAACACCGAAGAGGTATCCTCGCGATCCAGGTACACCAGCAAAAGTTCCATTGTAAGCAACATTTTAGCATTCTTTTTAGCTGCTGCATTTGGCTACTTGTATGTTGTAAAATGCTATGCTTTAAGAAATAAAGATTGTATGTTCTAAAGTTCATTTTAGATCTTGTTATGTGTGACTTTGTTAGCTTTTCTCACTATTGAAAGAACATACGCAATAAACTACCAAAGGAACTAAGACATACTTGTTAACTTTAAAAAAAAAAAAAAAAACCCACCATTACCCATTTAAACAAAACATATGAACAGGTACTAGTTAGAAAGCCAAACTATGAGCAATCTGGTAAGTTTCCCATGCATAATATCCAAATTGCATACACATACAAACTATGAACTAGTACCTGTTTCTCTGCTTGAAAATAAATTGTCTACCGTACACAGCATTCCGAAATGCACACTGTACACATACGCCAAATAATTGATTCTAAGATCATTGCTTTAGACTAGTATTTTTTTCCCCCCTCTGAATAAGCTCTTGAATAATTAAACGAATGTCATGTAGCCCCAAAATGAGGGGTCGGTGAAGCGTGTTTGGCATCAAAGAAGAGGACTTCCTAAATTAGAAGACTGATTTTGGCCTTATTAGAAAACTTTGCTATTGCCATCTTCTTAATGCGCCAAGAAATTCATAAAGCCTCATTGGCGGATTGATAGCATTGCGACAAAACCTTTTTGTGGTTGCACATGCATGAGTGATCATTCTCCAATTATTTTCTAGTTACACATCGCCTTTTTTTTGGGTTGTGGATACAAATCTCAAGAGGTTAAATATAACTCTAAATGCTCTCTTTGGCTTGTTAGAACTTTGAATGGTCATATAGAGTGACAATTATTTTGTCTAGATGTATTGGATTCCAGCTATATTAGATATGGTGTGTGTATATATATATATATATATATATATATAAATTCTGTCTTAGGCCAATTATCATTATTATTTGTATTTATATCTAGAACTCAAGCAAGAACGATCTTTGATCTCCTTGTTCATTCATACACGTGTCTCCACATAAGGGTTCACATAGTTGGTTGGTTCACTTATATTATATAGAACATAGACCAAATCATAAGTACCACTAATCCGAACCCTTTTTAGGTATAAAAGAAGCAATTCTCAATATAAAAACTGAGGTGATAAAAAAGCTTTGTCAAGACAGGTCTG
The DNA here is from genome assembly GCA_018132145.1 of Boehmeria nivea var. tenacissima. Lineage (NCBI taxonomy): Eukaryota > Viridiplantae > Streptophyta > Magnoliopsida > Rosales > Urticaceae > Boehmeria > Boehmeria nivea. The sequence continues at coordinate 11,978,324 of CM030882.1, forward strand.
CTATTCCACATGCACAAGTTAGCTGTGCATAGCACAATTCAAGCAAAAAAGAAAAGTAGGCTTGATTTCCCTTTTGTGAAATCGTAATTAATTATCATTTCTTAATGGAGTATTAAATCCATTTTCCACCTTTTGCTCCTTCTGGTGACCTGAATTCAACATTCTTTATATGATATTAAGGAGTGAGTCTTACAAAAGCAATATTTATACAGATTTTAGTATTTTGTTATATATAGGTCAAGATAATGTAGCATGTGAGAAAATTGACATTTACCTAACTTCCCATAGCTTCATATTAAGGCCTAATATTTAGTGAAAAAGTTTAGGGCCTCTCGAAATATATTAATGTAGATGGATGAATCTATTTGTATCTCTTCAATCTCACAATGCCGTACAAATCAAGACCTTAAATCAAAAGTAAACATATGATGTAAGCTTCTTTTGCCTTTTGGCATTTTTATAATTTTTTTTTTTTTATCTTCAATTATGTTTGGTCGGGCTTTACTATTTCTCTCCAATATTATTGTATTTGTTTTTGCTACTCCAATATTATTGTATTTAGTGAGGTTGGTTTGTTCAAAGGGGAACGCTATGATGGTCTCTCTTGTGGGCTTTTTTCTTTTTAATTTTTAATTTTTAAGTTGGCAAACGTTATGCACGTTATTGTGGAAGCTTCTTGCTCTTCTGATAATTATTTTCCAACAGCTTATGTTTAAGAAATGACACCAACTTAAGGAAAAAGAAAGTGATTTCTTGGGACATAATTATAATATAAATGGGGAATCAAAAGCACTCAATAAAAGTTTTTAACCCCACTTTTTTTTTGGTATAAAATATAATTTTTGTAATGCTCTACATTATCGATCCTTTACTTAACATTATAAGGAAAATGTAATGTTATAAAAAGTTGTAGTACTGATTATTTTAGATTTGATGTAACAGTTTTTTATAATATTATATATTTTTTATATAACACGCTACATGGAGCACTGATGATGAACATAAAGTACTACATAATTAACTTAAAATTTAATATTTAAAGTTATTGATTGAGGAAATAGAATAACGCACGATCTTTGTCTAAATGCGTTGTTCATGACATTGAGGGCTTCTCGTACCCGGTCTTATGATGATTTTTCAATATTTTAAAAGAAAAAGACACCAATATAGAAAAAAAAAAAGAAGGTTATTCTTAAATGTTAAATAACATGTTTGCTATTAGAAAAACCTATTTATTTATTTGGCAGACTTAATTTTAGACAAAATTATAACGCTCACACAATTTACTGGTAGTTATAGTGATTATGATGTGCAAACTTCTATTGGATTCGACATCATATTCTTTATAATTTTTCCTTTTTTCTTTTCAACTTTTTAAAGCTATAGCATTAGTTTTGAATGCAATTTGTGTCTTCTATTTGAAAAGTTCTCTATAGTATACAGTGGTCAGTGAATATATAAAGATAAAGGTTAGTGATAGAGTGACTTTTTTTTTTTTCCTTTTCTAATATGTAACCCAAAAAGAGAGCAGGAAAAAGCCAAACAAGAAAATAATACACCATGATCAAAAAAATATTCATAATCTTTTCAATCTTTTAATTAATTGTCTTTTTTTATTGTGTATTCTATATAACTATATCATTAGTGAGTGGGTAAAATATTTAATATATCAACAAAATATTTTTCTTAAACAAAGTTCAAATCCAATAATTTAACGATGTAATTTAAAAAAAAAAAAGTCATTTATGTAAATAGACATTTTGCACTGTGTTTTTTAAAAATAGCTACAGTTTCAAAAAATTTAAAAACTAGCCATAAATAAGAAAATTTTGACCATAACAAAAATACACAAAATTACTGTCAGAAATTTATGATACTAGTAAAAAAATTTGTCAGAAATTTTCTGACATGATTAGTTTTTAAATTTTTTGAAATTGTGCTATTTTTTAAAATCATTATGTAAACAGTAGTTATTTTCTTAAAATTCTCTAAAAACAAAAAGTCTCAAAAAAAGAAAAGGAGAAAGACTTAAATTTAGATTTTCTATGTTTGAAATTTTCTAGATTTTCTCTTTTTGCATTTTTAAATACCATCAAAGGTAGGGGTTCGATTTGTTGCTCTAACCACTTCATACCAAAACTTCTTAATTCTTAATGCGAATGTAAGTAAATAGGAAATATTCTTCACCATTAACATGAAGATCTTGTCGCCAACACAGGTCCAATCCAAGCTAGCATCACTATATTGTACTTGTATTTTTAGAATCCAAATCAATTATTAAGCCAGGTGTAATATTCGTCTCCTATCCTAATGGAATTTCTATTCATTCCTTTCTTTTAATTAATAACTTTTTTTTTCTAATAAATCATGGATTTCTTTTTTCATGACTCAAGTTTTATTATTAAGCTTGTCTTATCTACCCATATGGAATAAACTTTATTCTTGTCATTAATATTCTACTATATAAGGTTTGCGGTATAATATCTTTGATTCCCTGCACAAGCAAATCCCATATTGATGATTGAAATTTTGGGCAATGTAAGGAAAAAAAAAAAAGTAAGAACGAATGAGATTGAGCTTTATAAAACATTACTTTATTTCCTCACTTTGTCACCAAAAAGGCCCACAATCCAACTAATCCTTATAAAATATTTGACACCTATTGCATCTATGTAATCCAGTCCTATATTATAAGTTCATTTCCATGAACTCCAAATAGATTTACCATGACAACTTGCTTTTAGACTGGTGGGAATGAAAATATCAGAAGCTAATTAAGCTAACGTAAGATTTTAGTTCTAATAGTCTCCATCCATAAACCTAACCCCCTCTCCCTCTCTCTCTCTCTCTCTCTATTTTTATAACTGGCATAGTAAAACAATAGTTATTAAGATAAGTTTGCATGTTGAGACCATATTATATACTTGATACTCCCATCATTTGGATTTACCTATAGCTAGGCTGGGCACATAATTATGTTTTAAATCTCTCTCTTTCACAAAAGTCTCATCATATACACTCACGGTTGGGTTTCATTAAACGCACAAACATTTAATTAATGTCCAATCAGTTACAAAGTAGTACATCAAAGTCAATCATCCAACACAATTTCTCACTATTAATTAGCCAAAACCCCAATGGTCATTTCAATTAAAGCCTCTATTACCTATCTCTAGAAGGGTTTAAAAAAAAAAAAAAGCATACTCAAACAAGCCCTACTAATAATTTCTTACCACGTCTCACAATAACCTTTTGCCCAAACCTATCAACCACCTAACCTAAAAGTGAAAAAAAAAAAAAAAACACTACAGAGATTAAATAAAAAAAATAATACATTTTTTTATGATCTCCCATATATACAATAAATTCTGAGAAAATCATTTAAGGAAAAATAAAAATAAACAAACTCGTAGGCTCACTATTCAATAAAAATTTCCAAAAAATTCAATATATGTAATATTTTTACCCTATCAAAAGAAGAAGAAGAAAAAAAAAAAAAAAACCTTGTTTTAGAGACTATCATCAGGAACAATAATTTTCCACACCTTAACTTCACAGTCCAAACCACCACTATAAACCAAACAAGAAGCCTCATCACCATCATCATCATCATCATAATTCTTCTCAATCACAGCCGTCAAACACTTGACCGGTCCACTGTGGCCTCGGAGCACAGCCAAACATGAATATCTCCTCTCAACGCCTCTCCAAACCCTCACAGTCTTATCAGCCGAGCCACTACACACCAAGAAGTCCTTCACCACAGCCAAACACAGTATGGCCTTACTGTGACCCCTCAGAGCCCCCAACACCACCATGCAGTGGTTCCCTTCGCCGTCCTTGGCCTTCTCCCACACCACCACCGACCGGTCTCCGGCGCCCGAGTACAGAACCGACCCGTCCGCGCTGATCGCCAGCGCGTTGACCCCCGAGTTGTGCTTCTCGAGGGCCGCCACAAAAATAGTACCAGCACTGGCAGTACTGCCACTACTGGTACCGCCTGTAGTGCGAGTACTGCCAGTGCTGGTACTACAATAATTATTTTTGGGGCTCTGGGCACTGGTCCTCCACACTTTGATTTTCTTATCGGCCGAGCCGGTGTACACGTGCCCGTCCGGGGACGCGGCGACGGCGTTGATGGCGTCGTCGTGCGCGTCCCGGACGGACTCCAGGCACCGGAAGTCGGCCGTGCGCCACACCTTGAGCGCGCGGTCCCACGAGACGGAGTAGAGGAGGGACTCGTCCGGGGAGAGCGCCAGCGCCGACACCGCGTCCACGTGGTGCACCCACGTGCTGCTCTTGTGGCGGCGCACCGCCACGCGGCTCCCCGGCGTGAGGAGCTTCGCCGCGCGGTCCCCCAGAGTCGGCAGCGTCGCCACGCGCGCGTAGCCCGCGCTCTTGTTGGTGCTGGTCTTGCCGCAATCCTCGATCCGCCAGACGCGGATCTTGTGGTCCTGGTGGGCCGAGAACAGCCTCGCGCCGGCCACGGCCAGCCACTTGACCGCGCCTTGGCCGGCGGCGAAGGTGAAGTTGTTGGCGTTGCCGGCATTAGTAGTAGCAAAACTGCCGCTCCACGACCCGATTTCGCGGGCCGCGGAGCCGGTGAAGACGAGGTCGCCGCAGACGGCGATGGAGGAGATGGGGGCGGAGTGGGCGGTGAAGCTGTGGACGAGGCAGTGGTGGTGGTGGTGGTGATCGTCGTGATCGTCGGGGTTTGAGTTGGAGGAAGTGAGAGAAGGCACGGATTGGAGGCTTCGCTGAGAAGAGAAGTACGGAGTAGTTTGGTCATTTGGGAGGGTTTCCATGACTCCCATGTTGAGTGAGAGACAAGGGAAATGGGCAACAATGGTTTGACTATATATATAGGGAAGAGTAATTGGCACCAATAGCAATATGTCTTTGAACTCATATTATGTTTTGGCAATTTGGGCCTTATATTTTTCATATTGACCATTTGGATTTTGAATTTATAAAATTTGACAAATTAGTCCTTATTAAGAAATTAAAAAAAATACAAATTTTTATGGGTTTAAAGATTTAAACTTTATTGTCATTATTCAATAGAAATAAATTTGTCAAATTTTATAAGTTTTAGATGTAAATTGCCAAAAACATAAATTTAAAGACCAACTTGAAAAAGTACGATCAATTTAAGAGCTATTAGTGCTAATTAATCTTTTCGGAAAACCGGAAAAGGTAAAACAAAGGAACATAAAACGGAAGGTGTACTTTTTTTGTTTTGTTTTTTTTTTTGGGAATGTATTGATATAGTTGGATTAAAAGCACTATATATAAAGCATGGGTTTTGTTGTTATGCATAAAGTGATGGGTATTATCTAGTAAGGTTGGTCTTATCTTGTTAAGCAAGTGTTATTGGGCATCAATGGGTGTTGTGAAATGTGAAGCAAGATGCACTATATTAAAGCACGTTTTTTTTTTTAATTACAATTTCAAGGTAGTGAGCCTTATTAATGTGAATGTTGAGAGGCTGGTTGATAAACAATTCATATCCAAAAAAATCTTATTCAAGTATTTTTATTATAATATTAATATTTTTTTCCTAATAAAATACACAAACTTTAATTTAATTATTGTTAGACTAAGCTCCCAATTACCACACTCTCTTATGTTATCACTGATAAATTAAAGCACTATATATAAAGCATGGGTTTTGTTGTTATGCATAAAGTGATTGGTATTATCTAGTAAGGTTGGTCTTATCTTGTGAAGCAAGTGTAATTGGGCATCAATGGGTGCTGTGAAATGTGAAGCAAGATGCACTACAAAGCACTTTTTTTTTTATTACAATTTCAAGGTAGTGAGCCTTATTAACGTGACTGTTGAGAGGCGGTTTGATAAACAATTCATATCCAAAAAAATCTTATTCAAGTATTTTTAATATAATATTAATATTTTTTTACTTATAAAATACACAAACTTTAATTTAATTATTGTTAGACTAAGCCCCCAACCACACTCTATTATGTTATAATTGATAAATATTGATTCATTAATCAATGCTTATATAAAATTAATAATGATACTTAAAATTCTCATTTCTTGAATTCCTAAGTAGAAAATTTTCATAAATAATGGTGCAAATTGTCACAGATTTAATCACATCACATCTAAACCTTTGGAATCATGATATATGTCTGTTTGATATATAAAGATTATAGTGACTAGTTAGAGATAGAATACCTTGATATTAATATCATTAATATTTTCTATTCAAAATGTCTATTTCGGAAGTTATCAATCTGATAACATTGATATATAACTCGAAACATCTCAAATCGTTGATCAGCTCATGAACCCCTTGGAAGACGCACATATTTTGTCATATATTGGAGCATATTAGAATCAATACTATACTAGTGCATGAATTAAAAAAAAAACATATTATTAAATTATTGACCTTTCTAGCTTCTTTCGCCTAGGTATTGTGGGAATCAGAAATCAGATGGGTTTTCGTAGTTAGAAAATACTCGTGTGTCATAAATATTAGTAGTAAATTACCCCAAAATTCACATGCATATATAACATATATATATATATATTCCTTATAATAATGAAATGTATTTGGTGCAGACGGAACATGCATAACTATTTTCTTGATGAGCAATATATAATAATACACACAATTTATCAAATGTTATATTAATTTGTCCAAATGCGCTTATTTCGGCAAGCTCTCTTCTCTAAATTTCTTAGTTCATCAACCGAAAATGTTTTTTTTTCCTTCGTTTGAAATGATAAAAATCCGTATATAAAAGGGTCATGGCTTTCAAATATCCATATGTTGTATTCATGATATACATGGCCAAATAAATCGACAAGAAAATTTAATAGAATTAGACTAAAAAAATACAAGCTATCAACTCTTGTAGGCTAAATAAAAATAAAAATGCAAATTAATTTTGGCTTGTGAAGATATAGTTAATGAAATCTGTCACATCCGCCAATTTCTTTCCACCCATCTAACTAATCGATAGCTATTTTTTAATTTTTGGGTGGCTAAAAACTACCAATGGCTATTTGATCAATCCAACTTTATCATTTATGGTCCCATGTGACCACTTAAACGTGATGCATGGGCGAAAAAAAATAAAATCAAATTGCACTATTTCTTGACATAAATGTTAATTTTAGACGGGCCAATTATATAAGTACATTTATATTTTTAGTAGGCCTAACTCATATGGTAAGTAGTTAATATTTATAATTATATAATTTTTAGTTCGATTTTTTGGAAATAAAAGGAAAAATAAAGGTGGATTTTGATTAATGTCATTTTTTGATACATTAAGGATATATATTCTATTTATATTATTTTTTTAATTTATGCTTTTATTTATATTATAAACTTAGATTACAATAAAAAGAACACATTGTTTAGGACATAAGTCCTTAAAATAAGATTAACAAAAAAGGTATATCTTTGCCTTATATATAAATTAGTATATATATATATATATTTTGCAAACATTAGTATAAATGTACCCTTTTTTTGTTGTTTTTGCTACGTAGTATAAATGTACCTGATCATATGATATGATTACAGAACAGTATAATATTAGAGATATTCAAATTTGAATAGTCTACCTTCGTGCGTTATTTCCTTTAATATATGGACAACAATTCTAATTAAGCTAGCTACTGAAAAGTATGTATATATATAGTAGCGTTGCTTTTATTAATTAATTTGTCACGTCATGATCCATCTAACTAGTGCATGTGCCTTTCGGGTTGGATTCATGTATGAAATTCTCTGTAAATTATCTATATTAAATAGGATCCAAAATTAATAAAATGATGAAGCCTTAACTCAATGTCTCCTCAAAATCCACTAATCTTTTCTCAATAGAAATGATTATAAGAGCTTATGAGGGCCCTATATTCTATATTGGACATTTCAGTCCCCTAGATCTCATAAAACAGAAAAAAAAAAGAAAAAAAAAAGCTTCATAAGTCAGTTTGATAATGGATTCATGGATTTTTTGCCTCTTTTTATATTCTTTATTTTTTTTTTATCATCTTCATAATTTCATGATCATGATATCACTTTCATAAGCAACAATATTCATACAATGCGACCATATACACACTCATTTATATATATCCTAAATAATCATATGAAAATGGTCCAAAACAACATAGACGCTATGATGCTATACATATATAAATACATACATACATATATATATATATATATATATATATATATATGAAAAGTAATATATGCTGGTGTTTTCTGTCCCTGCAAAGTACATTCTTTTGTGATGGTATATATATTTAGGTTTAAAAAGCCGAACCCACTAACTTAAAAGCAGAGTATAGTTAGATCATCAAATTTACTAAAAACTGACTACGGTAGCATAAATGCATTTTCAATGAAATATTTATTTAGATTAAAAATAGGCACGAAAAAAGAATTGAGTTCTATTTTATAGAAGATTAATTTACGTTAGATAAACTATAGTACTACTACTATATGAATTTCTTTTCAACCGAATGAATATATCTAAGAAGAGTATATAGAAAAATTGATATAATAGTATATTATATTCAACATATATATTACACGTACCCTAAAAAATTAGAAGCATAATCAATGAACTTAGATTATGTGTTCGATTTTAATGTCTAACACCCTAGTACATTATAGAGCGTAATAAATACTGATATTATTGAACTATATATCCCAGTAATAATTCAATCACATATCAAGAGACACCTGTTGAAGCTACCTCTCTCTCTCTCTCTCTCTCTCTCTCTCTCTCTCTCTCTCTCTCTCTCTCTCTCTCTCTCTCTCTCTCTCTCTCTCTCTCTCTCTCTCTCTCTCTCTCTCTATATATATATATATATATATATATATATATTATCCTGCATGAGTCCTATATATAGGTGTTGCTAGCTAATATAACTCTATATACACCATAAATATCGATATAACTAAACCATTAATGCAATAATTCGACACTACCTATGATATATCAAGTGACCCCTAATGGAAGCTAGCTACCTAAAAAGAAATTCATGTTCCTATGGTCGACCTTTTCAGTAAATAATTTAACACTTTTGGTAAAATAACATGGCGTTTTTACGACATGATAGTCCTCAACATGGACCAGAAAACAATAATCAAACAGTTATATAAACATATACATATATATATGCGTGTGTATATATATATATATAATTCTCGTGACAATTGTACGGTCGTTTCCAAAATGATATCAGATTAGTCGACCCATGTGAGATCGGTTCATGTGCTTTTAGCAAAAAATTTGCTCTGCAAATTTATTCACCTAAAGGGTACAAAAAATGGTGGGGTATTTTTAAGTAGACCCTTTTGATGGGAAAGCATTTTGTACCCATTAATGAAAAAGAAAAAAAGAAAAAAAAAAGAAGATATAGCTAGTGACAACTATTATTGTTCCTCTATATATAGGCCATGGATGATCATCTTTAATATATCTTTTTTACAATATACACATCTATATTCATCTTTGATTTTTTTTAAACTTTGAGCAACCAAAGAGCTTTATTAAATATGGCTTTCACAAACACTCTTATATATACAGTGACTTGACCTGACAATCTTTGACCTTTTGATTGGAATCTGGAGTTTAAAGACATGATAATGTCAATGCTATATAACCCTATTGATACTGACCTCTCCTGCATATTCATTGGTTGATTATATATATATATATATATATATATTATAACACTTACGGTGAAGTAGATGAATGATGTGTATATTTATGGATGGAAATTAAAGGTTATGGTTTAGGTTATAATGAAGTAATTTTCCTATGTCACTTTTATGGTTTTGGACGCTTTCTAGGGCACGGCTGATAATTCCTTATCTTGTCATTTTAGGTCCTCAAAGTACTTGAAGATCTTTTTGAATTTTCTATTTTTATAAATGATGTAGGAAAAAAATATTGGTGGGGTTATACTGATTTTTCAATTTATCTCTTTAGTCAAATTTTATTTTTTTTTTCTTTTTATGACGATAAAAAGACACCAAGAGAGATCATGATTTTCTAGAAACAGTTTTTCAATTATCGTATAATCCATTGACATTTTTTCTCACTATATAGTCTCTTTAGACTTAATTTAGTTTGGTGACTTTTTTTTTCTTCTAATGATGTCATATATAAAAACTAGTAATCGGTTTTCAAATCTTATTTAATTATTTGTCATGAAATGGATTGACATTCTGACCCCATAAAACATCAGCTTGCTAATTGAGGCTGAGACAAGGAGAAGTATGGTCTTTAATAACATTATTGTTTGATTCAAATTATGACAAATGAGAGAAAGAATTGAAAAGGACTGGCTAGCTAGCTAGCTGACTTGGCCTAATATGAACAATATCTTAATTCTCTCATATGCATCTCTTTCATATTGTCACACATGCTTATGTTAACATAATGATCGAGCATGTAGTTTCGGCAGAACAATAAATATATAGTTTTTTTTAATGTAATTTTAAAAACTCTTGAATTTAAATAATTTTAATTAAGTCTTTGAATTTTTAAATAATTTTTTACGAAGTCCTTGAATTGTGATGTTGAAAGTTACTTTGTAAATAAAGAGGAGTTTTTTTTTATTTTTTTTTATTTTTGCTACTGTTGTAAATAAAGAAGATACTGGTGAGAGTTAAAGCTTTCTTTTGTCCCTTTTTTGATTATGTCTCAAAATTATCTTTTTTGTTGGACAAGTGAGGGATTTATAGTTAAATAAGCTATTTTCTAAAATATTTTTAAAATTTTAATTCATATTTCAAAAAATTAAGAAAATAATCATATTCTAATAACGAGATATATGGATGAAGTTCATCCTTATAAGTAGTTAATGATTAATTAAAAATAATGTTCATATTTTTAAATCACCTAACCAAAATAGCTTTTTTTTTTTATAATTTCTCTCTCTCTTTTAAAAAACATAAAAATTCTTACACCTCTTTTTCATATCCACAATCATGGAATATTTATATTTATAAGATCTCAATTCTTATGCCTCTGTTTTATGTAATTGCTTGAAAAACCTTTGTAATAATTTAAAAAAAAAAAAGTGGTTCTCTTTTTTTTTTTTTTTTTTTTTTTTCTTTTTTGGTTGTGGCTAATCAGCTTTTAATTGGTTAAAGGTGAGGGACCAATTATATAAGTAGTAACAAGTCTTAATATCTTTGCCTTATGTCACCTCTAATGGTCTTAATGTCTTTCTCTTTTGGGTTTTTTTATGAAAGATTTTAACGAAGGTCCGTTACACTTTGAGTATATTCTTAAGGAAGACTTGTTTGATTATTATGTTTTTCTTTTTGTTGCTTTTTGGCCTCTTTGGTTGTTTCAAACATCTTGTAATCTTTTCCTTTTTGATTTAATACTATTTTGGACTTAATATTAGAAAAACCCTTAGCAGAGGATCAACTTTGTTGAGAAGTCGCTAAGGGTTTAAGCGTGAATAAGTTTTATAAAGCATGCTTCTAATATCACTTCACGTTGGAAAAAAAAAAAAAAAAAACCCCTCTAATGGGATATATACATTTTGTTATAACTTAAAAAAAAAAAAAACATTCTGTTGTGACTTAGTAGATTTGATGCTTTATGGTCACAGTAACTTTGTAATAGCTAAGATCTATAAGAGATCGTGTATTTTTTTTTTCTTTTTTTTTTTGTGGGAAAATCAGCTTTTGGTTGGCCAAACTTGAGGGACCAAAATAAATATTCCTCCCAAGGGAATGGTTATGAGGGGGGGATAAAAAAAGCAACAAAGTGGAGTTAGATTTTCCATATCCAGGAAAAAAGCCATATATACCCACCTCCTATGGGTTTCTACTTCCTATTGCATAAATACATCATGAGAAAAAGGTTGGTCTTTCGAAAGGTCACTAAATGAATGGTCATTTGTAACATAAATAGTTAAAATGACCAATAGTCCATAATACATATAAGTGCATAAATTCAACTATTGCTAGATTTTATCCATATGTGTCTGTTAGTCATACCAACGACAATGGCAACTGGGTCAGCATGCATTAATGGTCACGTAATATTTTTCGCCTTAGCTAATGTCTATATATATATATATATATACACACACAAACACATACACTTTTACTTTCACTTTCACTTTGATCAGCTTCACTTTCACTGTTGATATTCATACATGTCCATGTGCTATATATTATATATGCTGTCAAATAGTACTTTCTATTGGAGCATCAAGACCACAGTAGTATTCAATTTTATGCAGGTATTGACTTTTATAGGCAGTACTCACTCTCATGCTTCGCCACGTATATATATAGTGATACATACATGACTATCAATTAAGATCTATATCCATTATCCATGATCATTTATATTACAACATTTATTCATTTGCACCTTGACTAATGCCCATAAAAACATGGCAATGGCAAGAAACAGTCATTGTGGAGACCGATTTTGAATTCTCCATTTTTTTTATTTACGGCTTTCTCTAGTCTCTACCATAAGAGATATTTTATCATAAAACCTTCACACACACACATATATATATATATATATATATATGCTTTCGCTGTTGGTATATATTTATCCATGTGTTGTTATATATACTGTTAAATAATACTCAAATTCTATAATATCATCCATACTAGAGTTTGCATTTTTATTTTTAATAAAGAGTAGAATTAGGTTATATAAGGAGCAAATAAAATTTTTTATTCCTTCTTTATTATCTCTTTAGGGATTGAATCTAAAAAGGTGCAATTGTAAGTATTATCCACTTACCCATTTGAGTTATAGCCATTAGGGATTAAATCGTGTAGTTGTAAATATTATCAACTTACGTGTTTGAGTTATAGCCATGAGGCATTCGAATATATTCAATTATATGTATTGACTTTTCTGCATTACTCTCATGTTTTGCCACGTACAGTAGTGATTGATACATGACTTTCAAATAAGATTCACATATCCATGAATATGATCATGTATATGAATGAAATTATGTATTTTTTTGGAAAAATAAGTGTGGTTGCTCAAAATAATTGATGTACCTTTTAATAAGCTTCTTCAATCTTCTACAATAATACTGAATTTATTATTACGTACAAAATGAATTTTCAATAGTTCGGTAAGATCATTACTATCTTACTTGATTGTTTTCTAATTTATTATTATTATAGTATATATATATATATTTAAATAATTAAAACTCTACTTTAGATTTTTATTGTTGTCAAAATCTTAAATTTTTTATTTATAAAATTTGAATTCGTTACAATACGTTAAAATCTCGATAAATGTGGCTAAAAGAAAGAGTGAACATGGCAAGATGTATATATTTTAGAAAATGGACATCAGTATTAATGTCAACAAAATGTATCCAAGGCAAACAAACTTGGCAGTTGAGAAAGATGAAGATTCAAACTTGCCCAATTTATTCTCAATTAATAGTTATAACTCCTTCACATGGCAAATCAGAAAGTTAATAGGCTTTTCAATAATATTATTTATCTCCACTTGTTACAACACTTTTATAAAGTACATAGATATATAGCATTATGTAGAGTATATATTTTGGCATATGATTGTGTATTTTGGTACTACTGGTCAATAATTCAGTTACACAATTACACATTCTATATCCCAAGTAGGGGTGGCAATTTGGGTCCGGACACGAGACACGACACGAACACGACACGGAATAAACGGGTCTGGGTCCACCCTTAATGGGTCTGGGTCTTAAACGGGTCGACACGATTAACACGATAATTAAATGGGTGAACACGACACGAACACGAAGACACGATTAAGAACGTTAAGACACGATTAATAAATAATTTTTAATATTTATATATATCTTCTTTAATTTTATATTCATTCTTATAAAATAGAACAACATATTTTGTTGATTTAGTCATGTTATATATTTTGTTGATTGGTTTTGTTATTTTTTTCTTTATTGGACATACAATCTTTTTAGTTTTGTTGTTGTTTCTATGTGTTGAATTATCTTTTTATTTTAATTTAGGTCATAAATGTGTTTAAAATTTAAATGAGTCGTATATGGATTGTAATACCATTAATATATATTTATCATTAAAATACGATTATTAAATGGGTCTTAATGGGTCGTTAATGGGTAACACGACAAGACACGACACGAACACGACACGACACGATAAATAAATACTACTAAATGGGTTGGGTCGGGTCTGGGTCCAAAAAAAGGTCAACACGATAAGACACGACACGAACACGACACGAGACACGAATTGCCACCCCTAATCCCAAGTATATAAGACAATATGATCCCATGCAAAAAAAAAAAAAAAAAAAGTTTCCCGCCAAAAAACAATATCGTCTTATTACAATAAGGTGTTTCTGATCCAGCTTTTCCAATGTTTTACTATATTGAACAGTGTATATATGGTTACGGATATATTTATTTGAAAGGACACCATTATCATTACAAAAGATTACTATCACAACAAAAGATTACAGGGTCCACCTGAAAAACGACATTCATTTAGATTTAAGCAGCTCTCGTGAAAAAAAAAAAAACAATCAAGTAGAAACGGCATGTCGTTTGAAAACTCAATTATCAGGTGAAAAAGACGCCTACTTTTTATTAGCTGAAAAATGAGATGTCGTTTATTTATCTCCAATATGATTTGTCCTTAGTTTCATACAAGATTGCATTTTGTTCTGTTGTCGGGAGTGAAATAGAGTCGCTTTTAATAATGTCGTTTTCTTAGAAGTAAATGCAAGGGTAAACAAAGAGCTTTCCATGGAACAGAAACAAGTAATTGTAATAAAAACGAAATGTCGTTTGTTATTTCCAGTAGCTGAAAAGTGTGTCGTTTTATTCACAAAACGAAGTAGAGTCACTTTTAGCTATGTCATTTTCTTACCAAAGCAGAAAAAATACGTGGTGTTGTTTGACAAAGAGAAAAATGACAGGCTGTTTACAACTTTACCTTTTGTGTCGTTTCACCAACAGAAAAAACGACATGTGTTTTATCACTCTATTCATGAATAATTGTGTTTTTCTTCAACTTTAAAATTGTTTTTTATTTTTCCATCATAGCACATAACCAGACCTCTTGTAATTAATTACTTTGAAGTACATTTTTAAAGACAGATTGTTTGAATACAATGTCGTTTCCGTTTGTATAGTAAACGACACAATTTTTAACCATTTATCATATTTATGCTATCAATATGTCGCCGCTCATTTTCCAGAATCGTTCTCCTTTAGTCTCAAGGACTGTAACTAAGGTAATAAGTAGTTAATGTTTACGATCTCGCGTCTTTTAGTTCCATTCATGTATTCTTTGGCAAAAAAGGGGAAAAAAAAATTGATAGAAACCCACCTTTTGAATTTATGTTTTAATTTATTCAACTTTCAACTCATACTTGCACTTAGTGCTACTTTTTTCTTCTTTAAAAAGTAGAATAAGGTGTGACAATGAGTTTTAAAGTGACAAAACCTAAACATGCATTTCAAAGTGGCATTTTTCTAAAATAATAATAGTAAAAATAATAGATCGTTAATAAAAAAAAAAACTTGTGAACGGAGAGTGGGCAGAAGAGAAGGCATTTACACAGTAATTTTTTACTACTAATAATTGGCAGAATCATGAATTTTTATGATAAAAGCATAATTAAATAAGGATCTATTTAGTATTCAGCAATTTTTTAATTAATATTTTATTAAAATAGTTAACGTTTCTAAAAATTAAGAAAGTTTTTAAAAATTAAGAAACTAGCCAATAACCCCTTAAAAAATTAAGGGCATAAATATAACATCACACCATCACGTAGTTGAAAAAATGACTATTTCCTTAATTAATATAAACATTGGTTATTTTCTTAAAACAACATCTAAAAAGTGATTATTTACTCAATAATCTCATTAATAAATAATTATTAATTTGAAATTATAAATAAAAATTCTACGTAATGTAAAAGACAAAAATAGTATAACTTTATGTTTAAGATGTTAAAGAACCAATTATTAATTGTTGGTTTTCAAAAGTCGTAACAGCATATATAATTAAAACTTTTATAAACGAAGTGAGTGGATACTTGTCCCTCCTAGCTCTAACCTACCGATCATAGGTAAAATAAATAAATTGTTGATGCAAGAAACTGCCGAATAATTAAATAAATAAATATATAAGGAAAATTTTGGAAGCTGGTCTATTTTTAGACCATATTTAAAAATATAGTCACCACTTTTTTTAATTAAGTGTATCCGTTTTTGATATATAGATTAAATTTTATTCTTAATGAATATATATCGGTCATTTTTAACTAGGTTGTCTACTAACAATAGTAACTAATCTATATAATTCACTTAAAAAAATAAAAATTATAGACATTTTTTAAATAAGTTTTAAAATTAGACTATTTACTCAAAAAAAAAAAAAGTTGAATCGTCTAAACAAATGGACATAATGAGCGACAAATGATTTCACACTTATTAAAATTCACAAACACGTGTATATAAACATGGATCCATTAAGCTGTCGTTTTTAGGACAAAATAAGAGTGAGAAAAATAAGAAATAAAAAATAAAAATAAAAAACCGTTAGGCTGTCTCTTTGGCGCTCATTTTTGTCAGTTATAGAATAGCCGGCCTTGCAAGTGGAACTCTGTCTCATATACTCAACAAGCTTTCTTGTCCTTCAAGATTCCCTTTAATTCCATAATTTTTCAATATCAAATCCACACTATATATATATATATATATATTGATGTAATTTGTAGATATAATCCTTGAGTAGTCTCTCTCTGTCTCAGCTCTTCTGATCCAATGACCTTAACCTTCCTCTTCCTCCTCCTCCTCTGCCTGGCCGCCGCCACAGCCTTCCCCGCCACTCATTCTTCGTCGACCATCGGAGTCCGACACGTCTCAAAACTACTCGAAATACAGGACCGCGAGAGGGCGCCGCCGCAGGCCCAGGTGGCAGCGGCCCGCGGCGTCCTTCGCCGGCTTCTTCCCTCTCATTCTTCCAGCTTCCACTTCCAAATTGTCTCTAAGGTACTTAAGCTTTTGCTTGTATTAAAAAATTTGTGTTAGCTATGCTATTAGAAGAAGTTGGTTGAAAAGTTTTAAAAAAATATATGTAGAAAATTGAATATCACAATAGAATAAAGAAAAAAAAACCAGAAATAATTGAGTAAATAATCGTTTTTTTGACGATGTTTAAAGAAAATAATTAGTGTGTTAATTAATGATGATTTTATCTTTATGCCCTTATTTCTCTTATGTATTAGTGACTAATAACTTAATTTTTAAAAACGTTGGCCATTTCTTTAAAACATAGACCAAAAAGTGACCAAATACCAAATAGACGTAATATAAACTAGACCTTATTTATTAAAGTTTTGTTTTATATTATTGCAGAATTTAAAAGTATATATATATATTTCAATACTAGACTGTTTATAACTATATATCTTGAACATGCGTTATGGCTTTTTCTAGCTTTAACGAGTCTTAATAGTTATATTCTGAAAAATCAGCTACCAAATTACTATAATCAAATCTTTGGTAAAATTTGGAGAAACTTTCAATAATTTCTTTTATTAGGTGTAACATGTATTGTTGGCTTTGGTGAGCTTGTAATTGTTAATAATTATGCTCTTAATGTGAATGTTTAATCTTGGTAGGAGCAATGTGGAGGCGCTTCATGCTTCATCATTAAGAATAATCCGTCCTTCATTAGACCGAGCCCCGACCCCGAAATCTTGTAATTATGCTCTCAAATTCATAATTACTCCGCGTTTTTTTTAGTTAATTTGTGTCTTAAAAATCAGCAATCAGACAATATGGCAAGGCATATGAACTCAATGAAATTTTCCTATTTCCACTGCGAAATCTCTTGTTTTGTGGTGAATCTAAGTTTGGCAAATTTAACCAGCATATATGGGGTCACTGGTGTGGACATTTTGGCTGGTCTTCACTGGTACTTGAAGAACTATTGTGGCTCACACATTTCCTGGGACAAAACTGGCGGCGCGCAGCTTTCTTCAGTACCAAAACCGGGACTTCTTCCCCGTGTTGGTGTCGATGGCGTTTCGGTCCAAAGGCCTATTCCTTGGAGCTACTACCAAAATGCTGTCACGTCTAGCTGTAAGATTTTCTAAAACCATCAAATATGTTTGTGAAAAAAAGCCATTGGACAATTGAAGCCATTGAGCTCATGTGATTTTGTTGCTCCGAATCTTTCGAGTTTTATCGTAGATTCTTTCGCTTGGTGGGATTGGAAGAGATGGGAGATGGAGATTGACTGGATGGCTCTTCAGGGGATCAATCTACCGCTCGCGTTCACGGGGCAAGAGGCTGTTTGGCAGAAGGTTTTTCGGGTAAATTTTTCTTCGGTTAGCTTAGTCTTTTCTGTGAAAACTATGAGTCTAGCTCAGTGAACAACCAAAGATGGCCTCTATCATCTGCAGAAATTTAACATAAGCGGTTCAGAGTTGGACGATTTCTTCGGAGGCCCCGCGTTTCTTGCGTGGTCTCGGATGGGAAATTTACACGGGTGAGTTGAATTGCGGTTTTTTGAGAAGAGGTTTATTTAATGTTGATTTTTTTTTTTGGGATTAAAATGCAAAAATAATCTGTCACAGATGGGGTGGTCCATTGCCACAAAGCTGGCTTGATCAACAGCTCAGAATGCAAAAGAAGATTCTTCAAAGAATGTATCAACTCGGAATGACTCCAGGTAATCAACCATCTTTAAATAGAATTACAATAATAATTACTAAAATAAGGATGGTAATAGGAAATTAGTTTAGCTAATAATTAAACTGTAAAACTCTTTTCTGTTTTGATTCTGCTTCAGTACTACCGGCCTTCTCTGGAAATGTTCCCGCGGCACTGAAAACCCGATTCCCATCAGCAAAGATAACCCGCTTAGGGAATTGGTAAGTACTACTTTGTGCCAATATTGGCTGTCTTTCTACATGATAATCTGGTAATACAAGCTTTGTTTACATGGATCTTCTTCGGCCTTAGGTTTACGGTCGAGAGCGATCCCCGATGGTGCTGTACTTATCTTCTTGACGCAACTGATCCGTTGTTCGTAGAAATCGGGAGAGCGTTCATTGAGCAACAGCTCGAAGGTCTTTTTTTTTCTTTTTTACCTGTAATGTTAGCAATGTTGGCGAGGAAAGTTCAGTTCTTCTAATTACTTGCCTTGGTTGGTTTGAATGTTTTTGGACAGAATATGGAAAGACCAGCCACATATACAATTGGTAAATACTAATATTTCATTCATATTAATTTCTGCCGAGTTCATTTAATATACAAGCACTAGAATATTTGCTACAAAATTTCGCGAAAATTTAAGGATTGGTCTTCTAAGTTACTACTGTGATTTAAAGTACTTGAAATATGTATTCCTCGCTTGTATATATTAATCGCGATTATTTTAGAAAATTCTATGACATGATCAATTTAGTAACCTATTGCAGTGACACTTTCGATGAGAACACGCCGCCTAATGATGATCCACAGTACATTTCTTCGCTCGGAGCAGCGATCTTTAAGGGAATGCAAAGCGGAGACAAGAATGCCGTGTGGCTAATGCAGGTAAAAAAAGGATCAAGTTTTTATTCTGTTTATGTAACATGGTCCAAGAAATTACCAACAGACTGTTTTTATGTAACATGTTCTCTCATAATGTGTTGATTTTCAAATTCAATTTTCATTAGGAATTCTAATGTGCATGTTGTATTTATTTATTTTTTTGTTTTTTGTTTTTTAGGGATGGCTATTTTTGTATGATCCATTTTGGAGACCCCCTCAAATGAAGGTTAAAATGCACTGAACATAACAATACCTAAAACTGAAATTCATGTTCAGATTTGTTACCTTATTCCAGTCCAATACTAATGTTAAAAGTGCTTATTTTTCAGTCACTTTTGCATTCAGTCCCTTTGGGAAAGATGGTAGTTCTTGATTTATTTGCTGAAGTCAAACCAATATGGATTACTTCAGAGCAGTTCTACGGTGTTCCTTACATCTGGTAAGTCATCTTTACCATTTTTGTATTTTAATATAATATACGAGATTAATTTTCAAGATATAAAATTATCAAATATCCATGTCTTTATATTAATTCCTTCAACGAAAATAAACTTGAAAAGCAGGCCTCAGTTTTTCTTTTTTTCCCCCCTTTTCTTCTAGTTGAAATTGTGTTCATTGAATTAAAATGTGAACAATGAAAGCCTATAATATGTCGCTTTAGTTTCGTAATGTATCATAATATATATATATTTTATTCTTATGTTTGTCCCTCTTTGGTTTTTATTTTGTGGGCATTTTGTCTACAGGTGTATGTTACACAACTTTGCAGGAAATAGTGAAATGTATGGGATTATCGACGCTATAGGATCTGGACCAATTGATGCTCTCACAAGTCAAAACTCAACTATGGCAAGTTTGTTTTTGTTTTTGTTTTTGTTTTTTTTTGTTTTTTGTTTTTTTTTTTCATTTCAAGCTTGTTTTTTTGTTGTTTTTTCTTTTCATTTGTAATGATTTTTTTTTCCCCCTCCACATAGTAGCAAATGGCTATTACAAGCAAATTATGTGACTATGCCTCCGTGTAGAAAATTATTCACTTGCTCTAATATGAACATTACTACTAGTTGTGAAATTATATGAAAATATCATTTCATGTTGAATAATGTACTCAATATCTCTTTGTTCTTGGCTTCCAGATTGGTATTGGAATGGCAATGGAAGGCATAGAGCAAAATCCGATCGTCTACGATCTCATGTCAGAAATGGCTTTTCGGCGCGAAAAAGTCGATATCAAGGTATTTGTTCTTGAGTTTTGACCTAAATGATCATAGCCTGGCATATTATATATTTCACACCTTAATTTGTGCTTTTATAAAGTTCTTTTCTATATGCTTTTTATGTTGATGGGCCTATTCTTTTTGTTCATCGCATTATTTATTGAAGTATTTTGCTTAAAAAAAAAACCATTGCACTTGTATCCGCTTAAAACTATCTATCGGATTTTAAAAGCTTAATTATGTACAACGTGTCTCATTGTATGCGTATGCATATGCATATGCGTATATATGTGTATTTACCTTAATTATAAATATGTTAATTTCAGAGTTGGATTGATCTCTATTCAACAAGACGTTATGGCCAATTGGTTCCTTCAATACAAAAGGCTTGGAATATTTTATATCACACCATCTATAACTGCACTGATGGTGCCTTTGTAAGTGCTATTATTATTATTATTTTTTTTTGTCATTAGTGGGAACACTTATCCACATTAATCCAATTTCCAAAAAGAAAACAAAAGTAAAGCGGAAATTGCATTTTAGCCTATAGGACTTTGTTACATAGTCCCCTGAACTTTTTAAATTCTTTGAAATATGAACCAACACTTGATGTTTTTCAAACTTTTTTACATGGAATCAAACAAGAGAGACAAGGGAGTTGATAAGTTGTTATGAAATTCTAATGTTTGTCCCTATTTACACAATCCTCTCCGTTTTCAGTTGACATTGTATACCATATAATTGTATTTTCTAATACCATACGATCAGTTTATACGATGTACCAAACGTACCTTAGCCACTAGTGTAACGACTAACATTGCTACGAATAATTTCATATGATATATTCCTAGACTAATATTTGCATGAAATTAACCATATCATTTGTGCAATGAGAACAGGACAAAAACAGGGATGTGATTGTGGCATTCCCTGATGTTGACCCATCCTTAATAACAACAATACCCCAAGAAAGTGGAAAACCAATGATAAAGCCATTTAGTGACTCTTTTGAGCAACCCCATTTATGGTATTCAACTTCTGAAGTAATACATGCACTAGAGCTTTTCCTTGAAGGTGGAGATCAACTACATGAAAGTAACACTTACGGGTAAAATCACTCACCCATTTCAATAGTAAATATTTTGTGCTTCTTTATCTTCATTCTTCACCTTGATTTTTCACACTTTTTTTTTTCTATGTATTTAGGTACGATCTTGTGGATTTAACTAGACAATCCTTAGCAAAATATGCAAACAAATTGTTTTTGGAGATCATACAAGCCTATCAATCCAATGATGTTCATGGAGTGACTAGCCTTAGCCAGAAATTTTTGGAGTTGGTGGAAGATATCGACGTGCTTTTAGCTTGTCACGACGGGTTTCTTCTCGGGCCTTGGTTGGAGAGTGCGAAGCGACTTGCCCAAAATGAAGAACAAGAAAAACAGGTTTTCATATCCTTGCACTACTAGCATCACCATACAGCCTTGCTGATACAAAAATTCAAATTATTTTTAAGTATTGATGTATTTTACAACGCAGTTTGAGTGGAATGCAAGAACTCAAATTACCATGTGGTTCGACAATTCGGATGAGGAACCTAGCCTGCTTCGCGACTATGGTACAAGAAACGTTTATTTTTCGAGGATAAAATCTATTTTCTTGACATTTGCTAGCTGAGTTTATAAAGTTAGTATAGTCAAATTCAAAAATAGAGTAACTCAATCAATGAGTTCAAATAAAAAAAGTTATGACCACATGATTGAGAAGATAGAACTTTTGCAACAAATCAATATTTCTAACATTGTGTCTCTTTATTTGAAGGAAACAAGTATTGGAGTGGGCTTCTGCGAGATTATTATCGCCCCCGAGCTGCGTTATACTTCAAGTACTTGATCAAAAGCTTAGAGGATGGTAATAATTTCCAGTTGAAGGATTGGAGAAGAGAGTGGATAAAGCTCACAAATGAATGGCAAAGCAGTAGGAATGTTTTCCCTTTAAAAGGTGTTGGAAATGCTCTCATCACATCAAGGTGGCTTTACAACAAGTACTTGCAAACTCCTGATTTACTATCACTGAATGAAGAATCTAAAAGGCATGTTGTACAAATTGTTTGACGAATCTATTAAATGTTATAAGCATGTTTGAAAAGTGATATTATGTACGCATAAGTGATGCTACATAATCAGATAAATTATCTAAAATAACCCCTTGTTTGGGGAGGATATTTTGCTCATTCCATCATATTTTTTCAGATAGAAAAAATGGATTAAAAATGATTTGGAATGGTTTGAAAATAAATTGGAAAAATAATGTAGAATTGTTTGACTTTGCGAATTTCGAAGTGATATAAATAGTTGAGATTTTAAATATTGTATAGGGATTTAGAAAGTTGAAAAAAATGGTTGAAAAAAATTGAAATAGAATAAAATAGTTTGGAGGAAATAAAAAAATAGATTGGAATGGAATGGGTAAAATGAGGGGGCCAAACGAGGGAGTAAATTCATTAGGATGCCATGACTTGTCTTACATTGATTGGAAAACGCATTTATTAAATCACTTGTTTTTATTTTGGACGCTTCTCTTATGGGGGATATTCTGGTGGGGGACAAATGGGGAACAAATATATGGCCCAGATTCATCTAGAAAATTTTATTTATTTATTTTTTAGTCCTTTATTTTTACTGTATTACAATTTAGGCCCAATTTTTAAAAAATATTTGCATTTTTACCCATAAAATGAATGCGTTTTTTTCACCAAAACGGTAAAAAAAAAAAAAAATCCAACAAACTGTTTTGAAAAAAACTGCAAATTAAAATTCAAAATTTTCTAGATGATTCTGGGCCATATATTATTGTTCCCCACCAAAATGTTCCCCATTTGAGAATTGTCCTTTTATTTTAACCAATTGCAACATAGATTCTAACCAATATTTCTAACAAAATATTCTGGTCAAGTAACAAAACTCAATAAGGACGATTGCAATCCCAATGAAACACATACACATACATACATAGGGAAATTACATGGTCAAGACTCAAGAGTCCATATGTTTTGCCAAAGTCAACCTCTAAGAGACCGTTTTTGAGGTGTTATGAGACTAAAAACAAGCGAATCAGATGGACCATGAAATTGTAGCGTAACAAATGGTAAAACAAAATGATTCAGCCCTTGACTGTATTTGCTAGTCAAGTGGGAATTTCACCTATCTTAGGATTCAAGTTTCTCAAGTGCTTTCTAACTTTTGATGTAGAGCCAAAAGAATTAGAAATAATGCCATAATTGAAAGGGCTTTCTTTTCTCTTTTGTTTTTTAAAAGCAAGAAATCATTCTTGCTTCTTTTCCACGTTTTGGTTATAAAGAAACATAGCACCAAGTGATCGAAAGAGTATTCATTCGAATGAAGAACAAGAAGTGTGACAAATGTTTTGACTTTATTTTATCAACTAAATACACTTCCTTGAGGATTTATTTTGTCTCCTTTGTTTTTTTTTTTAGTTGCCTTTTTCCTTTCACTATTTACTAACTACTTCGACACTAACTATAATCTTTCAACTGAATTCAAATTGTGAGTTGATATATTTGAGAGTGCAAGTAAATTATAATTCATTTTTGGTGGTGCCCAAGAAACTAGAAGCAAACTTTTGGGATAAAGTAATAGAAGAGAAGGTAAAGAAAAAGTGCCATATGATGGGATATTAAATAATGTAACAAATCAATACATATTGAACCAATGGGACTTTCTTTATCCACAAAAAAATCTCCTTCAAACCCTTCTATAATTTAAAGCAAATCTAAATTATGCACTTCTACATGTGATCAAATAACACATTGTTTATCATTATTAGTAATATATCACCCTATATGCGATAGATAAAAAAAAAAACTGTTATTAAGTTCAACTAAACAAGAATATCATCGTATATAAATTTGAGTAATGGTCTCTACTTGGAGAAGTGATAAAAACCAATGACATTAGCTTATATAACGCTTAAAAAAATAAACAAGAGAAACAATAATTTTGCTGTTGTTGTAAAGAAACAAAGGCCTTAAATAATTTTCTGCCATGACTCATGAGCTTGTGCTTATAATGGGAGACTCAGACCCACAGCTGTAATGTGTCAGTTAGATTGATTGTTACTCAGCATAATTCAGCTTCTACTTTTTTTCCCGGCCAATCTTTCAAATATCAAAAGTATTAAAGACCACTTTTTTCCAAGAAAAAGAAAAAGAAAAAAAATAAAAGTTTTGTGACAATTCTAGTTTATAGTACTATCCCTTTGAGCAGGTGACACGTGTAAATTTATTCCATTTTCTCTGACAATAGTTGCTGATATGTCATTTACTCTCACTTTGATTGGTTAAGAGCAAAAATAAAAGGACACTTTTGAGTCTTTGACTATACAGAGCTCATGAAAAAATAAATCAATTTTTTATTCATGTAAAAAATAGAAAAATAAAGAAAAAAATTCAATTATTTGAATCTCAACAAAAGGACAACGGCTATTACTCTCTCTCTACAGTCTACACTCCTTTCAAAACACTTCAAAAGTTGTCTCTTTTTTCACTCTTCTCCTAAAATACGGAAAAAAAAAAAAAAAGCACACACTCTCTCTCTTCAGGCGTCAAAAAATAATAATTATTATTTGTTAGCTTTGGTAATGTGGCAATACTTTCATTTCATACCATCTCACAACAACACTCACTTGTTCTCATCATAGTTTTTGTTTTTCTCTATGTTTCTCTCTTAAGAGACTTTAGCTCAACAAGTTCAAGAAAGAAGTTGCTTCTTCTTTTTTGGAAGAGAATGAAAATGGGTATTTCTCTTTGGTGTCTCTTAGCAATTTCAGTGACAACCCATTTCCTCTTCTCTCTTGCTATCACTGAAGATGGTAAAGAAACTCTCTTCAACCCTTTTTTTTTTTGGAGCTGAAAAGTTTTCACCTTTGTTTGTTTTTAAATAGGATTGAGCATTTAAGCAGACTAAAATAGTTCTAGTTTTAGGTGAGAATAACTTGGATTTTTTTTTTCTCTTCGCTTCCTAAATCAAGCATGTTGGGTTCCAAAGTTTGAATCTTTATTTTATTTGAAAAAATGTCTCAGGTCTGACATTGCTGGAAATCAAAAGCACTTTGAATGACACCAAAAACTTCCTCCAAAACTGGTTACCATCTGATGAGACTCCTTGCAAATGGACTGGCATTTCTTGCTATCCGGACCAGCGAGTCCGATCTATGTAAGTTAATTAGTCAATCCCATTTATTGATTTTAATCTCATGAGGGTTTTTTTTTTTTTTTTGGAGAATATACTAATGGGTTTATTGAGTTAATCAAATAGTTCTAAAGCTCATACATTTGTATTGGTTTTTTATATATTTATTTATTTATTTTTTCAGTAACCTTCCTTACATGCAACTTGGAGGGACTATATCTCCAAGCATTGGTAGACTCAGTAAACTTCAGAGACTGTGAGTTCTTTTAACAACCTCATTTTTGGATCTTTAGACTTTTATACATAATGAGAAAAGAAAATAATTTACACTTTTTTAATTATTTATAATATTTGGTTATGAAACAGGGCACTTCACCAGAACAGCTTGCATGGAAACATCCCTATTGAAATCACCAACTGTACTGAGCTCAGAGCCTTGTGAGTGAAAATCATTCCAAAGATCACTTTTTTTTTTTTGGTGTATAGCTATAAAGAATATGACACTGAACCAAGTCTCTCATAATTTACTTTGGCAATTTATGTAGATATTTGAGGGCTAATTATCTTCAAGGAGGCATTCCATCAAATATTGGAAACCTTTCTCATCTCACCATATTGTAAGTGTCTTTTTATTTTTATTTTGGTTTTTCAATGATGAGTTTGAGATAATCATACTGTTATATTGGAAATTGGTACTTCAATTTTGACCAAGCTATTGGTCTATATATGTTGTTTGATCTGCTTTGGACTATTTATGTCTAAAGTTCAACTTTTTTTTTTTTTTTTTGGTAACACCAAATTGACATGTAGGGATTTATCAAGCAATTTACTAAAGGGAGCTATACCTTCCTCTATCGGTCGCCTTACTCGACTACACTCCCTGTAAGTTCTCGAATTTTGCCTATTTCCATTATATCTTGTTGTTGGTAAAATGCCAGTGTCTTCAATGTTGTGCAATGCCATTTATCTCAGGAACTTGTCTACCAACTTCTTTGCTGGAGAAATCCCGGACGTTGGAGTTCTAAGCACTTTCGGGACCAAGTCGTGAGTGTTTTCCTCGTTCTTGTATTTTTATAGCAGTCTAAACAACAATAGCTAATCCCGTCAACTTTCTAGGCAACTCCTATAAGCTGATATTTTACCAACCTGGCCTTTTAATTTAGTGATTCTTGAATATACTTTTTGTTCATAATTCGATCCGAATAGGCTATCTAGCATTTCTGGTCCGCTTGAAAAAAACACTTATTTATAAAGCCCAAGCCCGTTGGCACCATGCATAAGTTTGGCAACATGAAATCTAGATGTGTAAGCATAATCATTACAAAATCAAAACTAGCACGAACATTTTCCGAATGAAAGGGTAGGAAAAGGCTTCAACATTTCAATTTTCCAAATTTCTTGATTCAACAGGTTCATTGGCAATCTAGATCTTTGTGGACAACAAGTGCACAAACCTTGTCGGACTTCACTCGGATTCCCTGCAGTGTTACCCCATGCTGCGAGTGACGAAGCAGCAGGCGAGTGTTTGTTCCATTTCTTGGTTTGGAAATTTTGACGGAAAAATAGCGACTACAAAATCCAGTTTAACTAAATTTGTATCTACGAATTTGTGTGTGCTGATTCTGATGTATCCACAATCAATGCAGTGCCTACTACTAAAAAGTCCTCACACTACATCAAAGGACTGATGATTGGAGCAATGTCCATACTGGGTCTTGTTCTAATTGTTCTTCTTTTGTTTTTATGGGCTCGTTTGCTATCAAAGAAAGAAAGAGCAGTTAAACGATACTCGGAAGTCAGAAAGCAAAAAGTTCACGAAGAAAGTAAACACATGTTTCGAGAATTCAAGTCATCTTCTTCCGTTTTTATATCTTTATAGTGCTTCTATATAAACCATTCAATCGTTCAACAGGCACAAAGCTTATTACTTTCCATGGTGACCTTCCGTACCCATCAAGTGAGATCATAGAAAAGCTGGAGGCACTTGATGAAGAGGATGTTGTTGGCTCTGGTGGGTTTGGGACTGTGTACCGGATGGTCATGAATGACTGTGGAACATTCGCCGTTAAAAGGATAGATAGAAATCGGGAAGGATCAGATCAAGTTTTCGAAAGGGAGTTGGAGATATTGGGCAGCATAAAGCACATAAACCTCGTGAACCTCCGAGGCTACTGTAGGCTTCCCGCTTCAAGGCTTCTTATTTATGATTTTCTGGCCATGGGTAGTTTGGATGATTTCTTGCACGGTAAGTAAAACCTAAATGCATAATGCAAATAGTAATTTGGCGTGAAGAAAATCAAATCTTGTTTTTGTATTGTATCGATAGGAAAATTTAGGATTTGAATGCTTACTAGGATTCATATGTTTCTCCAGAAGATGGACCACAGGATCGATCTTTAAACTGGAGTGACCGCTTAAAGATAGCCCTCGGTTCTGCTCGAGGACTATCTTACCTGCACCATGACTGCTCCCCAAAGATTGTGCATCGTGACATAAAATCGAGCAACATTCTCCTCGATGAAAACTTAGAGCCACATGTCTCTGACTTTGGGCTCGCAAAGCTATTGGTCGACGAAGATGCCCATGTCACAACTGTTGTTGCGGGCACTTTCGGTTATTTGGCACCAGGTACGTGCTTTGTTATATGCATCTTTATTCGGTTCTTGCGAACCAAGGACGATCATGTGAAATCCTTGACTACTTCGTTTCAGAGTACCTTCAAAGTGGCAGAGCCACTGAGAAGTCAGATGTGTACAGCTTCGGAGTCCTCTTGCTAGAGCTTGTTACTGGCAAGAGACCGACTGATCCGTCCTTCGTTAAGAGAGGTTTAAACGTCGTCGGTTGGGTAAGCTATCCAACCATTTTGGTTCCTTTTCTTTCATACGCTGCAATTACAAAGCTAACTCAATTATGCCCCCATTCACACAGCTGAACACGATATTGAGAGAGAACCGATTAGAAGATGTAGTCGACAAGAGGTGCAAAGATGCAGATGCGGAGACAGTCGAAGCGATCCTCGAAATAGCCGCCAGATGCACGGATGCAAATCCCGATGAGAGGCCGACAATGAACGAGGTGCTGCAGCTGCTAGAGCAAGAGGTCATGTCGCCTTACCCGAGCGACTTCTACGAGTCCCAATCGGACTACTCGTGAACGCCATAAACGGAATCTCTTTACATGATTTCGGCAGCACAATTTGTTGCTTTCTTTCTTTTTTGTGTGCTTGTTTTGTTCTTTGCCCCTCTCTTGGGGGCGGGGCGGGGCTGCCTGTAAATTATGAAATGTTCTTCTAGAAACTGATTTTTCTTTCGAATTGCTACTCACATTTTTCCCGCAAATCATTAGGATCGCAAACTTAGTAATCAAAAATGTTCAGAAGCTTCAATTTTCCCTCACTTGTTTAACTGTGACAAACAGCTAAATGACTATTTTTCACTCACCTTAACTTGGTGGAAGTTAGATTGCTTTTCGGTAGAATTACCTTCTACCGTGAAAATAGTTTTAGTCACATAAACTAAGATCTTTATTCTGTATATGGGACTATAATCGATAGGTAATAATTTGTCCTTTTTTTTCATTATTAGAAGGATATTTTAAGAAAAACGTTAACATTTTTATTAATGAAGGAAATAATTTTTTTTTTAATATCATGATGCTGTGATTACTTTTATAATCTTAATTTTTTATGTCCAAATCATAAACAAACAAAATAATCAAATGCTAAAAAGAAATTTTCGTAAGCAATTAGCCAATTATTGTATTAAGTTTGACTTTTTGAAAAATATTCAAACGAATTATTTAGAATGATTGTTGACGTTTTAAATTTCAAAGTGGATTAAATGATTGAAATTTAAACATATTGTATTGAGATCAGAAAAGCTAAAAAAAAAATGAAAATATTTGAATGTTTAAGACAATCATAGTTAAGTGTGATTGTCGAAATTAGGATTCATAATCCAAGAGAATATTTAAAAACAAAAGAAAAAAATATAAGTTCATATCCTGAAAAAAATAGGAGATTTATGGATACTAATATTCATAAGAAAAAATTAGGATCTATTTAGTATTTAGCTATTTCTTAATCCATGTTTTAAGAAAATGGTTAACGTCTTATAAAAATTAAGTTATTAGCCACTAATATATAAGAAAATTAAGAGCATAAATGTAAATACACAATATCATGTAGTTAAGAAAATGACTAATTTCTTAATTAATCAAAACGTTGACTATTTTTTTAACATATCATTTACAAAATAACTATTTACTCAATTATCTCGAAAAAAAAAGTTCAAAGGTGCTTGTGGCAAAAAAAAAAAAAAAAAGAGAATCTATACAAATGGCCCCTGATGTTGTGCTATCCTTGCAAGTTACTCCTTGATGTTTCATAACTAACACTCGTGCTCCCTGATGTTTGAATATATTATAAGTTTACCCCTTTCAGGCTTTCACTTCATTTTTTTTAAATAGATGAAATTAAGGGGTATAAATACAAAGTTTTAAAAGATCGGAATGCATTTTGAGGAAAAAAGAAAAAAGTGGTGTTTGTGAAAATAATTATAGAACTAATTACTATAATCTTTAAATTTCAAAACGTTTAATCTTTAAAAAGTTGTACATATGTGCCAACATATTATTGTTACATTATTAAGTAAATAAGTTTTTTTTTTTTTACAAATTATTTAAAAAAAAAGAGAAATTTCTATAAAACATATAGGGTAAGTTAAACAATTAGCTATTTTAAAGGTAAGGTTTAAAGGATTTAGTCATAGTTTCACGAAACTAAGGATGTTACATGTAACATATATACGTGTAAAAGTGTAACATTAAATGTAACATTATATGTAACATAAACTATAACACATGTAATATTACATGTAATGTTACATTTTTACACGTATATTTGTTAAATCCTTAATTTCGATATTTTAGAGCTAAATCTTAAAAAATTACCCAAAAATTTAGTTAAATGCCTACAAAACCCAACCCAAACTTTTAAAGTAATTGAGTTTCTAGTCAAGTTGTGAATTACTTGCACATACTTTTGGTAACTAAGTGAATTACCACCACTTACCACAGTGTAAGTAATTAAAGCATTTGGGTAGTTGGTTACATTTTTTAAAAGATTGGGTAATAACTTACATTAAGTTTTTAAAATTGGGTATTCACTCTAATTTCTCTATAATATATATATATATTAATAGGTGAAGTAGGCAAATACCCAGAATTTATATAACAATAAAAATAAATACCTAAACTTTTGAAGTAATTGAGTTTCTAGTCAATTTTTGAATTACTTGCACCTGCTTTTGGTAACAAAGTGAAATACCACCACTTATTACTGTGTAAATAATTGAATCATTTGAGTAATTTGTTATATTTTTTAAAAGATTGGGTAATAACATAAAGTTTTAAAAACTGAGTATTCACTATAATTTCTCTATATTAATTAGCATAATAATTTTCTTTAAACCATGCGCACAAAGCGTAGACTTGGTTAAGTTGTTTCATAATCCAGCCAAACTATGTAAATCAACTAATCCAAAGAACAACAGATAGTCAAATTAGATTTCCCCTCTGAATTATTGGTTGTTCGGAACCACGATTTTCATTTGATTTGATTGGCGGCAATCCAGACTCCAGAGTCGACAAAACAGACCAATAATTCAATATTGAAAAAAAAAATATAGATAAACTTGCGCACTCCATAAAAAGTCACACGAAATAGGAGGTAAGGAGTAGCCAACTATAACCCACGTTATTATAACGTGGAATGGTGGCAGTGTGGCATATAAAACTTATCCAACCCATGCACTATCACTGTTCCACACTATTTTAAAAAATAATAATAATACTTTTTGATATATTATGTGGGATAAAATATATAAGTAGGAGAAACTTAGTAAAAAGTAATCAGAAAAAAGAAAGGTAAAAAGAATATAATAAAAATATTTTTTTAGAGTGAAAAATAGAATATTAGGTTGAAGATGAAATATATATATATATATTTTTTTTTCTCGAAGAGATGAAATACTGTTTGATAATGATATTTACTCTATTTTAAAATATTGTGTACTCTATTTTAAAGTATTGAATTGGAGATGACTTAAAGACATACTCCGCAAAGCCCACACAGGAGACCACTCCCTTCTTCTCCTATATACCCTTAATTTTATACTATAAACATGACTTAAAAATAAAAGAAAAAAACATATCACTTGAAATATAAATTATTAAATTGTACTTAGATTGGTTTTATTTTGCAATTTTTTTTTATTAGAATTGGATTGTGATGAGTGCGATTAAATATACTCATTTGCCTTCGAATTTTGCCAAAACCCAAAGTGAATCCCCAAGTTTTAAAAGTTTTGATGTTGTTTTTGAGATTTTATAGGTTCAATTGATTAAAACGACAAAATATGCGATTCATTGGAGTAAATCGATCGAAAAATGGCATAATACGCGCTTTCGCACACCCTACAAAATATATATTGTAGGGAGAAGATGTAGAGGGAGGCGGAGGTTGGGCGAAGATCGGGGAGGCGGGGCAAAGGTCGGGAGAGGCGGAGGCTGGGGGAAGGTCTCGAGGGAGGTCGGGGTCTGAAAAAAATTAAAAAAAAAAAGAAGAAAGAAAATCCGGGTAATTACCCGAAAATTATCTAGCAGATAATTAGCCAGATTTCTGGAGAATTACCCGAAAAAATCGAGGAAGGCAACAATGGGTATTTACCTGGACTTTACCCAAAAAAAATTTCGGATAACGTCTGGGTTACCCGGATTTTCATGCTTAGGGTGAGGGGGATTTTTTGTCATAAGAACACAAATCTAATCATTTGAAATCGTTATAAAACCAGACCAGAGAAGTTTCAATAAGAAAAAAATAATAATTAGCATAAGTTGTTTCATAATCCAAACGAACTGCGTAAATCTACCAATCCAAAAAAAAAAAAAAAAACAGACAGTCAAACTAGATTTTCCTTGCATTATTGGTCTGTTCGGAATTATAATTTTCATTTGATTTGATTGGCGTCTCGATAATGTAGAGTCGACAAAATTGACCAATAATCCAAAAGTTTAAAGATGTTAATAAAAAATTGTTGCACTCCATAAAAAGTCACATGAAATAGGAAGTAGGGACGTACTCTCGGCAAGACCGACATGAGTGACAAATCCTATGCCCAGACACCAACTACTGTAGTACTGCAACAGCTATTAAATGTTTGAGTATAACTACGACCTTAAGTCATGCACTATTAAATTAATCATCTATTGTAAAAAATCTTTTTTTTTTAATAAAAAAATTGTATTCAAAATTAAGTATTTATTCAACTTTTTTTAGTAGTTTAGACAGCAACTCAAATACAAAAAATTAATTCAAATATCCTTACTACAATATCAATACTTGTTATTCAAACATAAAAAAATTTATTCAAGTATTATTGGTATAGTAAAAAGAAAAATTTTCAATTTCTAAAACAAACTATTTTTCTTACAATCGCAGTTTAAGTACTATTATCAAATTCTTATACAAACATCTATTTGAATTAAATTTTTTGCAAAACAATTGTTCAAATCAAAACAATTTGAAGAATGCATTTGTATTTATATATTATCCAACCGCGTATCTCCAATGCAATATTAAATTTGTGTGCCAAATGCTAAAATTCGACAGTTTGACATAAAAAATATTTTTTAACCTTGTGTCAAATTTAGCATTAAATTTTGCAAAATGCTATATATATTGTCAAATTTGGCACAAATATAACCAAATGTCAAAAAAGTCAACCTTTGAAGTAGAACATTAATTAGTCAATTTTTGAACATTTAATCAAAAATTAATGTTATATTAAAAAAAATTCCTCTTGTTAAGAACATTATGACTATTTGTTTTCTTGCCTACTATTCGTCAGCACTAACTTCTCTGATTGTTTTTTACTATTAAAAAAGAATAAAATAACCATATATATTTGACTTCACTCGCCTTTACTCAATTATTCACAGTAACAGAATGGCAGACCAACAATACTCCACCATTCCAACCAACAAGAGCCACGGCAGAAACAACAAGCTGGCCGGCAAAGTGGCCATCATCACAGGCGGCGCCAGCGGCATCGGGGAGGCCACGGCCCGCCTCTTCTCCGCTCTCGGCGCGCGCGCCGTCGTCATCGCCGACGTGCAGGACGAGAGGGGCCGCGATGTGGCGGCCTCCATCGGCGACGAGACGTCCTGCAAGTACGTCCACTGCGACGTCAGCGACGAGGCCCAGGTCGAGGCCCTGGTGGGCTCCACGGTCGCCGCGTTCGGGCGCCTCGACGTTATGTTCAGCAACGCGGGCGTCCCACGCGCGGGCGTGGGCGACCAGACGGTGCTCGAGCTCGACCTCGCCGCGATGGACAGGCTCTTCGCGATCAACGCGCGCGGCATGGCCGCGTGCGTGAAGCACGCGGGGCGCGCGATGCGCGCGCAGCGCGTGCGAGGGAGCATCGTGTGCACGGCGAGCGTGGCCGCCGGCGTGGGGAGCGAGAAGTTCACGGACTACGTGATGTCGAAGCACGCGGTGCTGGGGCTGGTGCGCTCGGCGAGCCTGCAGCTCGGGGCGGAGGGGATTCGCGTCAACGCGGTGTCACCGGGGCCGGTGGGGACGCCGCTGCTGAAGGAAATGTTGAAGATCGGGGCCGACGATGAGGAGGCGCTGAGGGGCTTGGGGGAGGCGAGCAGGGCGCTGAAGGTGGGGACGGGGGCGATTATGCCGGAGCAAGTGGCGGAGGCGGTGGCGTTTCTGGCTTCGGATGAATCGGAGTTTATTAACGGGCATAATCTCGCCGTCGACGGTGGATTTGTTCATCGGCCTGTCTAGGTGTGTTGAGGTAATGATTTGGGAGGTTTTCGTTTTGAATAATAAGATAAAAATGCGTTGACTTTGCAAGCAGAACGAGCATTTTACTACCTATGTTGTCTAGAAGTTGAAATGTATCGGGACATTTAGTCATGTTGAATAAAAATGACAATTCTAATTTATTGTCAGTGTGATTAACAATTATAAGCATTTATGTTTATCTATAAAATTGAAAGCTTCATTACTTTACTGGGTTAAACTTTGAAGTCTAGATCTTCTATTTTCTTTATCCGTCTCTTTTTCTATTCTTTAAATAAAATTTTGACACCTAAGTAAAAATACTTAAATTTCTTTGCATGAATTTATGTTGTAATAAATAATTTTACTTACGTGTCAAAATTTTATTAAAGGGACAAAGAGCAAATAGAAAAAAATGGAACAGACGATATGAATTCAAACTTTGCAAGCCTAAAATAATTGTTTTCAATTTTCAACAAGGGTAGGCCATGAGTTAACCTCTTTTTAGTACTTGCGTTTAAATGATAATAAAATAATCATATTAACTTGTTGACACATTAACTGCTGAGAAAATATAATTCATGTACATTATATAATTTCTATCTAGGGACTAGGTGGTACTAAGATGCAATTGGATAAGGTTGGGTATGGGTATACGTTATTCATTCCTATACTCGTTGTTATCGGATAAATTTGGAGTGTTACTTCGATCAAATAGCCCAATTTTTTGCGCATAGGAGTTTGGTTACGACCTCAACACATGCGAACTATACAATATCAAACGACTTGATGAGAGATGTGGTGATTTTGATGCAGTCTAGAGGAGATCTCTTTGAGGATTTGATTGCAGAATCAACGTACCCGTTCTCGGATGAATTGATGGTAGAGCCGTTCCTTGAGAATTTTAAGATACCAAATATCCTGCATGGATTAAAAAGTGATATCTAGCCGATTGGATGGTTTCGAGGTGTAAAACAGATGCACAAGATTAAATCTCGAGAGATTATAGTGAATACCCAATTTTTAAAACTTAATGTAAGTTATTATCCAATCTTTTAAAAAATGTGACCAACTACGTAAGTGCTTCAATTACTTATATAGTGATAAGTGGTGGTAATTAACAAGAGTTATCAAAAGCCTGTGCAAGTAATTAACGAATTGACTAAAAACTCAATTACTTCAAAAGTTTGAGTATTTATTTTTATTGTTATATAAATTCTAGGTATTTCCCTACTGTACCCTTAAATCTCAAAATAGAAAAATACTGATCCAACGATCAGGGGAAATAAACTGTTTTAAAAAATTGTATGGTCGATTTAACGGTTGGCAGCAACAGGCAATGATTTCGGGCATTAAGGCTTCTCGAGAAATAAGGATCGTGATTCCCCGCATAATCCTATTTTGATTAAGATTCTTATCTAATTTTAAAGAATATAGTCGAAGTTAACTTATCTTAAAAGAGTAAGTATCAATTAGAATTAAATAGTACGCATAGTCGGCCGGGTTATTACTAATAGGTGTCTTTCGGTAAGCTTTTCTTCTCTATTCCGCAATTTTGCAATGTGATGACTTAAAGATCTGAGAGCTAAAGCTGTCAATACTTGCGTGCCCTTTTTTGGCCCGTGACCATTTTTTGTGTCCTTGCAGAGTCTTAGTTTGAGTTAGTGTTTGTTTGGTGAGAAAATCCAGCATGAACACTTAACATGGAGCAAATTTGACATTTTAGAACAAAAATTTTGGAGAATACATGATAACATGTCGCTTGAGTATATTTACAACAGCAAGTACGTATTTTACGTCAAAACTTGCGAATTTGATCAATTTTTTTGTCAGCGATGAATTAGCGCTAATGTAAATAATGCATGCCAAATTCTATTTAGATTTCTCTCTTTCAAAGTATCTTTAAATTAGCCTCACATTGACCAAATTGTGTAGTTTTAATCTTTTCACCAATTAGTTAAAATTTTGATAGAATTTCATGTTAATTATGTGCACGCGTTGATCATATATATTTTAACAAATCATTTAAAGAGGGTAATTAGATAACGGCGAATTAGTTAAATAGGCCATTTTAAAAAATATTTTATAAATTTTAACCAATGTTCCAAAAAAAAAAAGTCATGATTCAAGTATATATAGGATGCATATCTTTAAATCACCTGAGGTCCTAAGCAAAATGATTATTTTTTATGATTTAAAAAAAGTGTAGATTTGGTCATGTTGTTTAGAGCAGCAATAGGCGGCTAAATAATTTAGAGCACAAAAGCCAGACCAATAATTCAGAACTTGCGAAAGCTTCTTCTATGGCTTTAATTTCAGCATATATATAGAAGAATTTAACAAAACTCTGCAAAATCCATTGCAGGGATCACTACCTTCGTCACCCACAGATTATGTCTCTCTTTGACTATTAAAAAGATGTTTAGCAAAAAAAAAAAAAAAAAAGACTGATTCCGTAATGAAGCATCTTATCTTAGTACATTGGTACATAGCCGTAACAAGATTAAAAAGTGATATAACAAAAGAATATGTGATTTCAACGAAATTGAAATAATTATTACTTTTTCGAATAAATTCATTATTTTTTAAACTTAATTTGTTACACTAATTTATACTTTAGTGATTTCTCTCTTTTAATTTGCTACCTCCACTAGTGATGCATTAATGCGTCATTTTCAAATGGTGCATTATAATCTTATCCATTATGATTATGTAAATAATTTATTTAAATGGTTTACTATTATTTAAAAATAAAAACTAATTCAAATTACGCAGTAAGAACTGAATATTCTTCGCATGCACTATAAGAGACCATTTGGTAGAGGAGAAAAGTGGAAGGAATAAAAATTTTGAATGGATTTTGGAATGAAAAATATTTATTTTGGTTGTTTGTTAAGGAGGAAAAGAAGAAAAAATGAATGATAAAAAAAACAAGTGGGACCCATAATTTTATCCTTCCAACCTTAGAAAGAAAAGTGAATGGAAATTTTTTTCCGATGCAATGAAGATTATAATTACTCTTTTGTCCATTTTCTAATAAGTTAAATAATAAAATAAATCGTTATAATAATAATTGTATAAATACAAAGTTTTCATTCTCTCATAACATACCAAACACTAGATGAGAAATTTATTTATTTTTTCATTTGATTTTCTGTCACCTTCTATTTTCCTTTTTATTTATTTATTTTTCCTTTACCAAACAGACTTCGAAGTTTGTAAAAGGAGAACACTCGTAAACAATTGATGCCACGTGTGAATATACTTATATATATATATGCATCTTAACTCAATTATATTCCATCTTAACTCAATTATTCATAGTAACGTAATGGCAGACCAACAAAACACAAACATCCCAACCAAAAATAGCCGCTGCGGAAACAACAAGCTCAGCGGCAAAGTGGCCATCGTCACTGGCGGTGCCAGCGGCATCGGCGAGGCCACGGCCCGCCTCTTTGCCGCCCTGGGCGCGCGCGCCGTTGTCATCGCCGACATCCAGGACGGGAGAGGCCGCACCGTGGCGGCCTCAATAGGCGAGACCTGCACCTACGTCCACTGCGACGTCACCGACGAGGCACAGGTCGAGGCCCTGGTGGCCTCCACGGTCGCCTCGTTCGGGCGCCTCGACGTCATGTTCAGCAATGCCGGCGTCCCGAGCGCCAGCCGGCAGGAGGTGCTCGACCTCGACCTCGCCGCGATGGACAGGCTCTTCGCGGTGAACGCGCGCGGCATGGCGGCGTGCGTGAAGCACGCGGCCCGCGCGATGCGCGCGCAGTGCGTGCGCGGGAGCATCGTGTGCACGGCGAGCGTCCTTGCGAGCGTGGGGACCGAGATGTTCACGGACTACGTGATGTCGAAGCACGCCGTGCTGGGGCTGGTGAGGTCGGCGAGCCTGCAGCTCGGGGGGGAAGGGATCCGCGTGAACGCGGTCTCGCCGGGGCCGGCGGAGACGCCGCTGATGAGGGCCCTGTTTAGGATTGCCGGGGTCGACACCGAGGAGGCGGTGAGGGCCTTCGCGGAGGGGAGCAGGGCGCTGAAGGTGGGGGTGGGGTTGATGACGCCGGATCAGGTGGCGGAAGCGGTGGCGTTTCTGGCCTCAGACGAGTCGGAGTATATCACCGGCCATAATCTCGCCATCGACGGTGGCTTTATTCAGCTGCGTCTCTAGGTGTGTTGAATTTACAAGGGGATCAGAAGCATTTTACTACTTATGTTATATATTTAGAAATTGAAATGTCTCATATTGTTTAGTCATGTACAATAAAATGACAATTATAATTGTCATACACTTGGTGATCTGTATCATGTATAATAAAAATAAGCGGTTTTCTTTGTTTATGAAATTGTACGTTTAATTACTTTCTAGGGTTAAACTCTGCAAGCTTAAAAAAAGTTGTTGTCAATTGTTGACACAACTATAATTGTCATGTACAATAAAATGACAATTAAAATTGTCATACACTTGGTGATCTGTATCATGTAAAATAATAATAAGCGGTTTTCTTTGTTTATGAAATTGAACGTTTAATTACTTTCTAGGGTTAAACTCTGCAAGCTTAAAAAAAAAATATTGTCAATTGTTGACAACGGGATATAGGTTATAAGTTAAACTCTTCATACAATACGTGTTTCAAAAATAATAATCATATTAACCTCGGAAGATCTTAGCTGGTATATACATTATATGTATTTTAATTTGTTGACACATCGATTGCTCAAAAAAAATTATTTTAAATCTATATCTTGGTGTGTAAACTCATCAAAGATAACGGCCAACCACTATCTTCCCCAAAAAAACCTATGGTTATTGTAAATTTTTTTTTTTTCTATTATAAGGTAGCAGGGTGGCCCAAATTAATTTTTGTTTTTCTTTTTCGGCTGGTGCGCAGGAGCGCACTTCCGTTTTCACTTTACTAGTAGGGGGTCCCGTGGTTCTAATGCCGCCGCGTTTCTCGGTCCTTTTCTTTTAGTGCTTCGACCCTAAGCGAAAGAAACTCAGAATCATACAGTTGTAAACATTAACTACATACCACCTGAGCTACGCCCCTAACCTGAGCTACGCCCCTAAGGCGTATGATTATTGTGATTGTAAATGAAAAATGTTATCATTATTAGAAAATGATTTTAGATTGGCTTACTTATGTTTTAAAGATAAGACCGATTATAAATGTATGTTGACGACTTAATATCAGTTATCGTTGATGGATATCACTTTCCCAAAATTTCTTCTGTTGTTTCTTTTTTCACGCGTCGCCTATGTAGACATTTGAGACAGAAAAAACAAAAATCACCATGGGACCTTTGTTTTTTATCTTATGTTTTTTTGATTTGTTTTTAATTAGTGTCATTCTTTACTTGTTTCTCAAACGTAATACTTTATCAAATGACTAATTATTATATATATATATATATATATATATATATATATATTTGAAATAACAGCCGAAGGACAACAATTTTGTTATTTTAACAAATGATAACATTATATTTGAATAATAATCAGATTATTTAGAATGACAATAACCAAATCAAGTTTAAAAAAAAATAAAAAAATTGGATGCATAATGTGTTGCTTCCTTAAACACAGCAGGAAATACCAGTTTCGATGATGGCAAAATTAAGCCATCGTTAAGTAACCCTAAAGACATCGCCAATAGTCATCGATAGGACAAATTAATAGTGCTAATAAGTGATCGTCAAATCTTTATCGCTATTGGTGTCAAACGCCTAGGGCCGACAATCTGGGTCTAGACACGAAACACGACACGACCGGGTTTGGGTCCTCTATCAATGGGTCTGGGTCTAACTGGGTTGGATACAATTAACACGATTAAATAACGGATGAATACGGCATGAACCCGCAAACACGATTAGACCCAATTATACATGATTAATAATTGGATCTTAAATGTGTAGACACGATTACGACCCAATTAATAAGACCCGTTAAGACACGTTTACTAAACGGATCTTAACGGTTAGACACGATTACGACACGTTTGATACCCATATATGATATATATACATATATATATATATATATATATTTTAATTCCTTATAATATTTCTTAACTCTTTTGTTTTTTTTTTCTTTTTTTTTTCAACTTCAATTTGAAGGACGATGACATTCCCTCGTTAGGTTCAAACACCGAAGATGTTTCAAAATCCGCCCCTTGATTGACAATCTTGTTATTTATCTTGTTGTTGTTGTTACTTAGGTTTTATTATGGTTTTGTTTGATGGATTATTTTATGTTGATTATGGTTATGTTTTATGGTTTTGCTTGATAGTTTGTTAGTTTATGGTTTTGCTTGATGGATTGTTTATTTTTTATTTATATATGTTTTAAGATATTAACTTGTAGCTATGATTAATATTGATACTATAACTATGGTTTAGAATAAATCACTTAATTTTTAAGGGTTTTTTTATACTTAATTCTTTTTGGGATATAAAATGGGTCTTATCGGGTTAAGACCTGTGTAAACCCGTTTAAAATTGGTCTGTGACCTATTTGAACCCATTTAAATAAATGGGTTCACAGGTCTACACGACCCATTAAGACACGAATAATAACCGTGTCTTAATGAGTCGTGTCTAGGTCTGTTAAAAAATAAATGGGTCGTGTCTGAGTCTTCATTCCAAACACGATTAATAAATGAGTCGTGTCTGGGTCTGCTCAAAATTACTTGGACACGAATAAGACACGACACACGACACAAATTGCCACCCCTAATCACAAGTAACCTGTTAGCCTTGACGTCAACGGCGACGATATTTCAAAAAATTATCGTTATTATTGTTGTTGTTGTTTTTTTTTCCCTAATTATAGAAAATATTAAAAATGAATCATTATAATATAGAAATTAAATTATGCAATTTGAAACTAAAATTTATATTAATATTCAAAACTATTTGACAAGTTAACTACAATTAAAACATAAATATTACCAAAAATAAATAAAAATAAACAAGCCTAAGATCTTAAATTAGTATGGCAACTGTTGTTAGTTGACAATCTACTCTTGTGCTCTGTTGCGGGCGCGCGCGAATTTTTCTCAGACATTTTGTGTACCAAATTTAATTAAACTTTAAACCTTTGCTAGATAAGCAAGTTAAAAATATATCATGCATGACAATCAAAAAAAAAAAAAACTGCGACGTCTCAGAATGTATTAAAAACCAGAATTATTAAGTATTTTATATTTGAAATTTATGACAGTTTACAGAATTTAATTGGTTCTAATAATACAAAACATTGTAAGTTTTATTAGATTTTTTTATAATTGGCATATGTTTGGAATTATAATTTCCATTTTATTTGATAGGCGGCTAAATAATTTAGAGCAACAAAAGCCAGACCAATAATCCAGAACTTGCGAAAGCCTCTTCTATGGCTTTAATTTCAGCATATATAGAAGAATTTAACAAAACTCTGCAAAATCCATTACAGGGATCACTACCTTCGTCACCCACAGATTATGTCTCTCTTTGACTATTAAAAGGATGCTTAGCAAAAAAAAAAAAGACTGATTCCGTAACAAGATTAAAAAGTGATATAACAAAAGAATATGTGACTGCAACGAAATTGAAATAATTATTACTTTTTCGAATTAATGCATTTTTTTTTAAATTAATTTTTATAATAATTTCTATTTTAGTTATTTCTCTCTTTTAATTTGTTACCTCCACTAGTGATGCATTAATGCGTCACTTTTAAAAGGTGCATTATTGTCTTATCAATTATGATTATGTAAATAAATTATTTAAATATTTTATCATTATTTAAAAAAAAAACTAATTCAATTTAAGCGTTAAGAACTGAAAATTCTTCGCATGCACGAAAAGTCTAAGTTTGTAAAATGAGAACTCTCATAAACAATTGGTTCCACGTGTGAATATATTTGTATATATATACGTTTACATATATTTCATCTTTACTCAATTATTCATAGTAACATAATGGCAGACCACATCCCAACCAAAAATAGCCGCTGCAGAAACAACAAGCTCGGCGGCAAAGTGGCCATCATCACGGGCGGCGCCAGCGGCATCGGCGAGGCCACGGCCCGCCTCTTCGCCGCCCTGGGCGCCCGCGCAGTTGTCATCGCCGACATCCAGGACGGGAAAGGCCGCACCGTGGCGGCCTCAATAGGCGAGACCTGCACCTACGTTCGCTGCGACGTCTCCGACGAGGCACAGGTCGAGGCCCTGGTGGCCTCCACGGTCGCCTCGTTCGGGCGCCTCGACGTCATGTTCAGCAATGCCGGCGTCCCGAGCGCCAGCGGGCAGGGGGTGCTCGACCTCGACCTCGCCGCGATGGACAGGCTCTTCAGGGTGAACTCGCGCGCCATGGCGGCGTGCGTGAAGCACGCGGCCCGCGCGATGCGCGCCCAGCGCGAGCGCGGGAGCATCGTGTGCACGGCGAGCGTGGCCGCGAGCATGGGGAGCGAGATGTTCACAGACTACGTGATGTCGAAGCACGCCGTGCTTGGGCTGGTGAGGTCGGCGAGCCTGCAGCTCGGGGGGGAAGGGATACGTGTAAACGCAGTCTCGCCTGGGCCGGTGGAGACGCCGATGATGAGGGACATGATGAGGATTGCCGGGGTCGACACCGAGGAGGCGGTGAGGGCCTTCGCGGAGGGGAGCAGGGCGCTGAAGGTGGGGGTGGGGGCGATGACGCCGGATCAAGTGGCGGAAGCGGTGGCGTTTCTGGCCTCAGACGAGTCGGAGTATATCACCGGCCATAATCTCGCCATCGACGGTGGATATATTCATCTGACTGCCTAGGTGTACATGTTGAATTTACAAGGGGGCCCGAAGCATTTTACCAATTATGTTATTTAGAAATTGAAATGTCTCATGTTATTTTAGTCATGTACAATAAAATGACAATTATAAATGTCATAAACTTGATGATCTGTATCATATATAATAATAATAAGCAGTTTTCTTTGTTTATGAAATTGAACGTTTAATTGCTTTATAGGACTTAACTCTGCAAGCTTAAAAAAATTGTTGTCAATTTTTGACAATGAGAAGGTTATAACTTATAAGTTAAACTCTTCGTACTAATCGTGTTTCAAAAATAATAATTAGAAAAAAATTGTCATATTAACGTCCTTAATTTTTATAGGCTAATAACTAATTTCTTTAAAAAAAAAAAACATTGGTCATTACTTTGAAACATGCATGGACCAAAAAATAGCCAAATATCAAATAGGTCATTTTATTAATATCATTATTTTATGGCATTTTATGTAATTATAAATATTTTTTAAGTACTCAATGAAATTAAACTGTAAAATTACAAATTGATAATAATTACAAATTGATAATAATTTCACTTATCGATGTTGTTTTCCTATTGTCGTTTTTCTATTTCTTGTTATATTTTTCCGTCGCTTTCCACTCTCCTGTCGTTTTGGTAATTTCCTGTCGTTTTCACTATTCAGGCTGTTTTTCAAAATCCATGTCGTTTTCACTCGGTTGTCTTTACCAAGCTGTAGTTTTCTAATTTTAATGTCGTTTTTTCAGATGTCGTTTTCCTTTTTTTTTTTTTAATCATTTTTCAATATTTAAACTAACTATAAAGCAAAATACACAACCGCAAACATGCAAATTAATCCCCAAAAAAAAAAAGCCAACAAATAAACCATCAAATCCACAATAAAAATACACAAAACTTGAAGTTACTCCATTCTCAAACCAATCCAAACATAATTATACCAAATAAACTACCAAAATTACCACAAAAATACCATATTTAACAACATATACAAGTAATACAACCATCCAACCAAAACATAT
This sequence comes from Boehmeria nivea var. tenacissima, assembly GCA_018132145.1. NCBI lineage: Eukaryota > Viridiplantae > Streptophyta > Magnoliopsida > Rosales > Urticaceae > Boehmeria > Boehmeria nivea. The sequence continues at coordinate 12,023,022 of CM030882.1, forward strand.
TCAGTCATATTCTACAAACCATATTCTATCAAATAAATAAATCATAATGATCCAAATGATTCAACCACAATTTCAATCAACCAAACCACAATACATTTTCTAAACTTATAAAACATTAACATTAACATATAGCCGTGGACAGTGGCTACATTGATCAACCCAAGTAGTTTTGACAATGCAAATTGTCTGTGTGACTTCATAGATTTTCTTACAGGAATAATGCATGTTGAGACACAATTATCAATTTACCTGTTACAATATTATCCATTTATTTTGTTATTATCAATTATCAATTGTTTGTGTGACTTCATTTATTCCAATTTCTCACCTTGTACTGTTATACACAACCAATTTAAGCTCATTCCACAGTAGAAAGTTTTTTTTTTTTTTTCATTAATGATTATCATCCCGCTAATACATAATAATAATTAAATATTTGTATAGATGTCACAAATGTTTAAATATCAAATTTGTTTTTGGTGTTTTCTTTTTTCAGTAATCATAAATTCATAACGGCCGAGTGGTTGATTGGTAGCTTTCCCTCAAGTCCAAACAGAGAAAGAGCTCTGATAATAAATTTATCAAAGAGAATTTCTACGGTCAGACGCGTCTGACGAATCGTAGCCGTCCATCATTATGGCCCCACGCGGGACCCACAATGGGTCCCACGGTGATGAACGGCGACGATTGATCAGACGCGACCGTAGCACTCTTCTTGACAAAAAACAACTCCATAATAGCCTAGGTCTCTAGTCTCTCTCCACAAAATGGCAGATCCTTAACCGGTAACCGCCGCTAAGAAACTCCACGGCAAGGTCGCCATAGTCACCAGTTTGTGTACCAGATGGTCATGAATGACTGTGGAACATTCGCCGTTAAGAGGATCGATAGAAATCGGGAAGGATCAGATCAAGTTTTCGAAAGGGAATTGGAGATATTGATCAGCTTAAAGCACATAAACCCCCGAGGCTACTGTAGGCTTCTTGCTTCAAGGCTTCTTATTTATGATTTTCTGGCCATGGATAGTTTGGATGATTTCTTACACGGTAAGTACAAGCTAAATGAATAATGCAATTAGCAATTTGGCGTGAAGAAAATCAAGTCTTGTTCGTGTATTGTATCGATAAAAAAAATATAGGATTTAAATACTTACTAGGATTCATATGTTTCTCCAAAAGACGGACCGCATGATCGATCTTTAAACTGGAATGATCGCTTAAAGATGGCCCTCGGTTCTACTCGATGAAAACTTAGAGCCACATGTCTCTGACTTTTGCGCTCGCAAAGCTATTGGTCGACGAAGATGCCCATGTCACAACCGTTGTTGCGGGCACTTTCGGTTATTTGGCACCAGGTACGTGCTTTGTTTTATGCATCTTTATTTGATTCTTCCGAACCAAGGACGATCATGTGAAATCCTTGAATGCTTCGTTTCAGAGTACCTTCAAAGCCGCAGAGCCACCGAGAAGTCAGATGTGTACAACTTCGGAGTCCTCTTGCTAGATCTTGTTATTGGCAAGAGACCAACTGATCCGTCTTTCGTAAAGACAGGCTTAAACGTCGTCGGTTGGGTAAGCTCTCCAACCATTTTGGTTCTTTTTTCTTTCACAGGCTGCAATTACTAAGCTAACTCAATTATGTACTCATTCACACGGCTGAACACGATATTGAGAGAGAACCGATTAGAAGACGTAAACGACAAAAGGTGCAAAGATGCAGATTTGGAGACAGTGAAAGCGACGTCGAGAGGCTGACGATGAACAAGGTGCTACAGCTGCTAGAGCAAGAGGTCATGTCGCCTTACCCGAGCGACTTCTACGAGCCCCAATCAGACTACTCGTGAACGCCGTAAACCGAATCTCTTTGACATGATTTCTGCAGCACAATTTGTTGCTTTCTTTCTTTTTTGTGTGTTTGTTTTGCTCTTTGCCCCTTTCTTGGGGGCGGGGTGGGGCGGCCTGTAAATTATGAAATGTTGTCCTAGAAACTGATTTTTCTTTGGGTTTGCCACTCACATTTTTCCTGCAAACTTAGTAAGGAAAATGTTCAGAAGCTTCAAATTTCCCGCACTTGTTTAACTGTGACAGACATCTAAATGACTATTTTTCACTCAACTAAACTTGGTGGAAGTTAGATTGCTTTTCGGTAGAATTGCCTTTTACCTTGAAAATAGTTGTTAGGCACATAAGTTAACATCTATATTATGTATATATGGGGCTGTAATAGATAGGTAATAATTTGTCCATTTTGGTCCAGAATGATATATTTTAAGAAAATAACTAACTGTTGACCCAAGAATGACTAACCAAGAGGGTGGTGAATTGGTTTTTGAACTAAATACTATTTAAATCAAAATTTGTAAAACTAATTGATGAAGTTCAATATGCTCAAATGAGTCGTGCTAATATAAATTTCACCAACTATTTAAGAACAAGGCAAGAGGAATAAATAAGTAAAGAGTAAGGAGAAGAGAGTACAAACTATATGTTTATGGAGGTTCGATCCGAAAAGATCTACGTCCCCCGTTTCCAAGCTCTCCGTCATGAGCAAGGCCTTTGTCCACTATAGCGATCGACTTTTTGATCGATCTACCATGTATATTTGTCGAACGCCTTACGGGCACAATCGAGGATTACCCAATCATCCTCACAATAAACCCACCGAAGTTGCTTCGGGTCTTCGATAAAACCCTTTATCGAAATCTCGACTAACTCTCACAAGAATGGTATGGAAAGGTAATGAATACAATGAAGCTCACTAACTCTCTCAAAATATAAAATATTACAAGACAAATCTATGAGAGAGTCAATTTAAGTATTTGATAATTATTGTCTCAAAAGTGTTTTTAGTTTATTTCTTGAAAAAGATGCACAATGATGTAAGAGAATAATCAACAGAAGAAAGAAATGATTTGTAAGGCTTTTTGCTAAGAGAATTTCAGAATATTTCGTTATCTTTCTTGAAAAGAGCAAAATAGAACTAAAACATTGACTTAAAGTTTGAGTCAGCGACTGAAATGGTCGATCGCTTCGCTAACCGGTCGACCGTTTTAATTGCGAAATCAGACAATAAAACGGTGACTTATAACGGATCATTTTTGAGTCCGTTGCAAGAGAACCGGTCGACCGGTTCGAGGAAGCGGTTGACCGGTTAAGTTTGCGTAAAAACCAAGACTTTTAAGGCAAAAATGAACCGATATGAAAATGTGCTTAAAATCAAACTTTTAGTGCAACATTTTCGTAATAAAAATGATGCTTTTAATAATTTTAAAGATAATTAAATGATTGAATGATTTACTTTGAATTTTCATAAAGTAAGATAAGAATGCTCAATTTAAAAATTCAAAGTAAATTTACTTTCTTAACATGAATTCATTTGCGTTAATATAAGATGTGATTACGGAAGATTAAGGCCTAATTATAATTCGTTCAATTTCAAAGTAAATGAATTAAAAATATTTTTAATAAAAAACTTTGAGCCAAAAAATTATCAAGTGGTTAGAATATAATTTTTCTTTACATTGGAATAGCCTAGTCTTGCTTGATCTTCATGCTTAATTATTCTTGATGTATTAACATTTCAATATTGGTCCTCTTGACATTTTGCTTCAAGCTTTTTGACATTTTGCTTCAATCACACTTGACAAACATATTAGCAATTAAAACTCATCTTGTTTGTAATTATCAAAATATTAGGTTAATTTTTGACATAAGCCAACACTAATATTTTTATGAATTAAGAAAATAATAGGTTTTTTTATTTATTTATATTATGTTGTGATTTTATTTATAGTTTTTTTTTATAGTTAATGGTCAGTTTTTTAATTTTCTTAGAAACATAAGTGAAACAATGACTTAAATACCAAAAAGAACCACTATCTTCTAAAAAATTTCCTAAGCAATTAGTTACTTGATTTTGGGAGGTATTACCTGTTTAAGGGTTGACAATTTGTTACCCAAATTAGGATTCATAATCCAGGAGAAAAATATTTAAAAGCAAAAGAAATAATAACAGAAGTTTATCCCATCCAAAACCAAAAAAAAAAAAGTTCATATGCCGCAAAATAGGAGAGATTTATGCATACTAATAATAATTATTATTAAGGAAAAATTAATAGTTCAAAGGTGCGTGTGACCAAATAAAATTATAGAAAATTTTATTCAGAATAATAATTATTATTATTTGAGGTGTGTGAAGAGCATATTGAAGATGGCGTAGAAGCACCTTTAAAAAAAAAACAAAAATGTTATGATACATAGTCTTAGATAGTTGGATACATTAAGAACTGAGTTATAGACAATTTGTGATTTGTTGATGCATGATTGAATATTCTGATTTTAGAATTTAGATGAGAAAATTTTTACAATTTTTATTTTCAAAGTGAATAATCTAACATAATATATATATATATATATATTACATGAATATGAATTATTTATCTACTAAAAAAACTGTGAATATTTTTTTAAGGTTTAGAGTTTAGGATTTTTTTTTAGATAAATAATTTTAGATCATCAAATTATTTTTTTAATTAATCTCACTATAAATCTAAATAAATTAAAATTGTTAAAAAAACCAATTAAGAAATTAGTCAGGTAAAATTTGAAGGATTTAGCCTTAGAATTTTAAAATAAAGATTCAACCGTAATATACGTGTAATGTTACGCGTGTAATATAATATAATATACATATATATTATACGTATGTTACGATAAAATTCTTAATTTCATAAAACTATGAATAATTCCTAAAAAATTAGCGTAAGTTTGGTTAAATCCTTAAAAATCTCAAAAAAAAAAAACAGACAAGAGAAGTTTTAACAAAAAATACGGTGATTCTGTGTTGGGGAATGAAATAAAAATCCACTGGGGAACAAAATTAAAAGCTTTTTATTGGAGGACAATGAAAGAGTCACTTAGTAGCAAAAAAATAATAATAATAATAATAATAAAATAAAAAATAAAAAATGAAAGAGTCACATGGTTCTTGCCTCACCCAATCTTTTCTCTTCTTCCTTCCGTTTTAATATTGTATTTTCTTTCTCTTCTCTTTGGTTCCTTCTTTACATATCACATAACATATCAAATTCAATCTGAAAAACTATAATCAATAAGCATAACTAGTTCTTAGTAAGCAATTTGACCAATGTGTATATAATATAGATTAATAATAAAAATAATAATAATAATAATAATAAATAAAAAATGAAAGAGTCACATGGTTCTTGCCTCACCCAATCTTTTCTCTTCTTCCTTCCATTTTAATATTTCTCTTCTCTTTGGTTCCTTCTTTACATATCACATAACATATCAAATTCAATCTGAAAAACTATAATCAATAAGCATAACTAGTTCTTAGTAAGCAATTTGACCAATGTGTATATAATATAGAACATATCAAATTCAATCTGAAAAACTATAATCAATAAGCATAACTAGTTCTTAGTAAGCAATTTGACCAATGTGTATATAATATAGATTAATAATAAAATAATAATAATAATAATAAAATAAAAAATAAAAAATAAAAGAGTCACATGGTTCTTGTCTCACCAATCTTTTCTTTTCTTCCTTCCGTTTTAATATTGTCTTTTCTTTCTCTTCTCTTTGGTTCCTTCTTTACATATCACATAACATATCAAATTCAATCTGAAAAACTATAATCAATAAGCATAACTAGTTCTTAGTAAGCAATTTGACCAATGTGTATATAATATAGATTGATATTAACCTAACAAATAAGCTAATGTTTACTGGCATTTAAAACCCGAGAAAATCTAATGCAGTGGAGTTTCTTCTCCGTCAACATTTTCCGACGGGCGACAACTCATCTGCTCAACGAGTTATCCTCTGCGGATCTTCCTCAGACGTCCACAACACGACTTCTTCCATATTTGACGATATCGATCGCAGCCAAAGGATCTTTCTACAGCGCAAGAATGCCGGATGTCCCTCAGAGGCGGCGCTAGACTTCGAGTCATCGCGGTACGTGAGGAGGCGGAGCTTGCAGAGCTCATCGTGGAGGTCGAGCTCGGAGTCAGTAAACTCGTCTAGTGGGTTTAGATCGGATGTATCTCTTGGTCTACTAGCTCGGAGTCAGCAAATACGACGTGTCATCGGAGGCGGAGGATGAAATGGCTTTGCCGGTGGTGGTGGAGGGTAAGACTGTGGCCGTGGAGGAGTAGATAGAAGATCTTTAGTTTTTTTTTTTAATTATGTATTATGATCTTTTAATGATAATCGTGTATGAAATGAATCACATTAACATTTATACACTTTCAGTGAGATTTAATATTGACTCTCAAATTGAAGTGAAATCTAATATTGACTCTCAAATTGTTCCTACCGATCTGCTTTTATTTTGTTTTCCATTGCAGGCGTACCCAAAGATAAGTTGTTTAATAATCCAAACAAATCTTCCATTTCAAGAAAAAGAGACGGTCAAATTAGATTTTCCTTGAATTGTAGGTCAATTTTTATTTTGATTTGATTGGTGGCTCGAGAATCTAGAGTCGACAAAACTGACCAAATAATCCAAAAATTTAAAGATTTAAAAAAAATTTTATGCACTCCATAAAAAGTCACATGAAATAAAAAGTAAGGACGTAAACTCGGCACCGCCAATATCACTTCGGCCAGTACTGATAAGTCATACACTATTAATAGTTTGTCATTAAAAATCGTTCTTTTTTTTTATTGTATTCAAAATTAAGTATTTATTTAAGTTATTTTTAGAAGTTTGGATAGCTAACTTATAACCAAAAAATTGATTCAAATATCCTTACTACATTATCAATACTTGTTATTCAAACACAAAAAATTGTATTCAAATATTATTACTACAAGAAAAAGTAATTATTTCAATTTCTAATTGCATATCATCTTTCTTACAATCTTAATTCAAATACTATCATCAAATTCTTATCCAAACATAATAACTCAAATCAAAATGATTTAAAGATTACATGTATTTATATCCAAACATTCAAGTATCTCTAATGCAATGTTAAATTTGTGTGCTAATGTTAAAATTTAACATTTTGGCATAACAAAATATTCTTCAATATAATGCCAAATTTAACATTAAATTTGAAAAATATTATACATGCCGTCAAATTTGACACTAAGTATAGTAAAATGCCAAAACTTTAGCATGCGATCAACTTTTTGGTATTTAATCAAAAATAAATATTATATTTAGATTTTTTTTATCAAGAAGTTATTATGACTATTTGTAGTCTTCTCTACAATTTGTTGGCAATAACTGCTCTTATTGGTCTTTAGTGTTAAAAATAATAAAATAACATTTGAAATAACATACATTGGAGTATCAAATGTCAAGTATAACATTTTTTTTCCTGCTTTAAGTGCTAAATTTAGCATTGATATTGACATAACATTATCTTGGAATGTCTAATTTATTGAGAAAACATAATCCTCTCAATTATTTCCTTTTGGCATTAGCAAAAATAATAAAACAAGAGCCGCGCACACCATATTTGATTTCACTTATTTATATATATATATATATATATATATATATATATATATTCCTTCTTTACTCAATTATTCGTAGTAACAGAATGGCAGACCAACAATACTCCACCATTCAAACCAACAAGAGCCACGGCAGAAACAACAAGCTGGACGGCAAAGTGGCCATCATCACAGGCGGCGCCAGCGGCATCGGGGAGGCCACGGCCCGCCTCTTCTCCGCTCTCGGCGCGCGCGCCGTCGTCATTGCCGACGTGCAGGACGAGAAAGGCCGCGCTGTGGCGGCCTCCATCGGCGACGAGACGTCCTGCAAGTACGTCCACTGCGACGTCAGCGACGAGGCCCAGGTCGAGGCTCTGGTGGGCTCCACGGTCGCCGCGTACGGGCGCCTCGACGTTATGTTCAGCAACGCGGGCGTCCCGCGCGCGGGCGCGGGCGACCAGACGGTGCTCGACCTCGACCTCGCCGCGATGGACAGGCTCTTCGCGACCAACGCGCGCGGCATGGCCGCGTGCGTGAAGCACGCGGGGCGCGCGATGCGCGCGCAGCGCGTGCGCGGGAGCATCGTGTGCACGGCGAGCTTGGCCGCGAGCGTGGGGCTCGAGAAGTTCACGGACTACGCGATGTCGAAGCACGCGGTGCTGGGGCTGGTGCGCTCGGCGAGCCTGCAGCTCGGGGCGGAGGGGATTCGCGTCAACGCGGTGTCACCGGGGCCGGTGGGGACGCCGCATATGAGGGAGTACATGTTGAAGATCGTGGGCGACGATGAGGAGGCGCTGAAGAGCTTGTGGGAAGCGAGCAGGGCGCTGAAGGTGGGGGCGGGGGCGATTATGCCGGAGCAAGTGGCGGAGGCGGTGGCGTTTCTGGCTTCTGATGAATCGGAGTTTATTAACGGGCATAATCTCGCCGTCGACGGTGGATTTGTTCATCGGCCTGTCTAGGTGTGTTGAGGTAATGATTTGGGAGGTTTTCGCTTTGAATAATATGATAAAAATGCGTTGACTTTACAAGCAGATTGAGCATTTTACTACCTATGTTGTCAAGAAGTTTAGTCATGTTGAATAAAAATGACAATGTTAATTTGTTGTCAGGGTGATTAATAATTATAAGCATTTATCTTTATCTATAAAATTGAAAGCTTCATTACTTTACAGGGTTAAACTTTGCGAGCCTAAAATAATTGTATTTAATTGTCAACAACGGTAGGCCATAAGTCTCTCTCTTCTTAGTTCTCGTGTTTAAATGATAATAAAATAATCATATTAACTTGTTGACACATTAACTGCTGAGAAAATATAATTGATGCACATTATACAATTTCTATCTAGGGACTACTGGGTGGTACTAGGATGCAACTGGGTAAGGGTGTGGGTATGGGTATGGGTATGGGTATACACTTTTTTATTCCTATACTCGCTGTTATCGGATAAATTTGGAGAGTTACTTTGATCAAATAGGCGAACTTGCGGTATAGATATGATGCAAGAGTCCATCAATGAGATGTAGCGCAACCAACCAATGTTGCACGCAATTTAGAGAGATTGGAGTGAATGCTATGAGAACGAGCACAGCAAGACTGTGTTCGCGAACAGTAAAATTGTGAAAAGAGAGAATCAAAATCACGAGAACTAGAATCAGGCGGACTGGGACCAAGTGAACCGGAACCTTGAGGACCAGGACCCTACGAATCGAGACATTCTTCTCGAGAAAAAGCAAAATAGTGAAGGTGAAAGGATCAGCAAAAATATCGAACCTGCTTGACCCGAATCTAAGGGCTGATTTAAGCACAGTCTATATAACCCAATGCCAAGGGCAAAGGTAGAAGAGCAATGGAGAAACGCAAAAATTAACTAGGTCCCAGCTCAGTTGACTTGTAGCTTAACGACCCTTGAGCCAAAATGTCTTCGACAGGCTAGCAGGGCAAAATTCTGGGCAGGCAGGAGGACAATGTTCTTTGGGGCCACCTCTTCTGGAGAACCATAGAATTTAACCGACCCAATTTGTTATGTGTAGGAGTTTGGCAACGACCTCAACACAAGCACGAGATTAATTAAGTCTCAAAGTAAAAAATATACTGATCCAACGATCATGGGAAATAAACCGTGGTCGATTTAACTGTTGGAAGCAACACGCAATGATCACAGGCATTAAGGCTCCTCGAGAAATAAGGGTCGTGATTCCCCACATAATCCTATGGGAGAATATTATAACTAGTCCCCTTAAATTAGATATTTACAAATCTAATTTCCATATTAGGATTTTTACATTAATATTCTATAAGGTGTGTAATTACTAAAGAGGACTCTAGACCCAGTTTCTAAAAAAAAACCCAATTTTGGAAATGGATATTACCCAAAAAAACTCAAAACAAAATTCTTATTATTGTGGGATTTAAAAATAAAAAGGTATGCTGATTAATAAATAATAAGAATTGATTAATGTTCTCGGAATTGATTAATAATAGGAATTGATTAATGATAGGCAAAATGCGCAACGCAAGTGCACGTACCGTCAAGTAATAAAGGGATTTTGAGTCCGTGTATCGTTCCCACGAGGACTTTGATCGATTACCGAACTAATAAATCAAAATCACTATTTGAAAGAATTAAAAGTGAAGATATTGCAAGAACAAATTAAAATGCAACGAATTAAATGTTGGATTAAATCAATACAAATGAAGTCTAAGGCATCCGATTTCACCTCACCAAATTATGATTGTTCACTAATCCAAATCAATTGAATATTTATTACTCTTGAAGATGACAATTCGTAAATGTGACAGTTTATTTCTCTCGAACATAAACTATCCTAAGTTCAACAAACAAATCTCGTCTCTCGAATCTCCGATTATATTTATTAAACCAGCAATAAACATAAGAATTCACACATCACATAAAAGAAATTGCTATCTCTAGTCAATCATGCAATTATGTCATTTAATTATGTAGTCAGAATCTCATTCTCCTCTCTCGAATATTGAACAAAATTCAGAAAATCAATCACAAGGTGCGCAAGCTCATGATAGCATTAAGAACTAAATTAAACGATCATCAAGATTGCAATAAACATCAATTGATTATATATGAAAAAGAAAACAATTCACATCATGGTTTGGCTACATCGTAGCCTTAGAAAAAGAAAATTAGTTCATGATAAAAATAAAAGAAACAGCCATTAATAATTGGTTCATGATTAACAAGAGAGAAAAGAGAAGAAAGAACGAATTGTGACGATGAAGAACGACTCCGTCTCCGGCAAACGTCCTTCGTGTCTCTCCTTCCTTCAACGCCTCTTTCTCTGCTCAAAAGTCTCTAATTTTCTGTGAATGACGAATCCCCATTTATGTTTTAGGGCTTCCTAGAATTTATGGCACTTGATTTGGGTCAAATTGGGCTTAAATTTGCGAATCGGGCCTGTTTGGCGCATGTCAGGCGCTGCAGCGGAGTTGTTTGCGCGCTGCAGCGCTGTGCTGTTTTTTGGGTGGCGCTGCAGCCCCATTTTAACTGTGCTGCAGCGCCCAGAGGCTGTGCAATCTTGCTCTTGATGGCGCTGCAGCGCCATTTTGCCTATGCTGCAGCGCTGTTTTGTCCGATCTTCACCCAAACGTCTCTTTTTGGCCTCAACATGTTCCAAATGAACCTAACACAATCCAAAAGTCATTCTTAGCTAAAAGTAATCAATTATTAATTTTAAATCATCAATTCAATGGCATTTTATTATTTTGAACAAATTAAAAAAATAGAAAATGTACTAAACACTATGCAAAATAAACCTAAAATGCAATTAACATTTGGATTTTATTATCAAAAAATGCACCTAAAAATCATGAAAAACATGATAAATATGAGATTTATCAATTAATATTATTACGGAAAATATTATAGTTACGGTATATGTAATATTTCTTGGTTAATATAATATTTACAGTATTACTGATATGATATTGCATTTCAAATAACTACTGAATTTGTTGTTTGAAAGTATGATATATACCAGTCAATATATTATTTATTGAATATCTCGTTTGCATTGGGATGGAAACTTCACCTATCAAATATTTTTCATTAAATTTGTTGAGTTTTAATGTATGATCTATAGTAGTTTTGGTTTATATAATATTACAAGGATAATATAATATTTACCATATTGTTATTATTCATATGTGAAACATGTTTTTTATATTTACAGTATTGACAACATGTACATTATAAAATTGACAATATTATATTTACAACATAATATGTTATTATTTCCTGGTAAATATAAGATTGACTGTAGATTCCTATGTGACAGATGTTTCATAATTAATTGGGAAAGTTTTCCTCAGTAAATGTTATAGTTACAGTATGTAATATTTATTGGTTAATATATTATAGGTGAATATGATATTTACACTTAGCATATGAATACAAACGGTAAGGAATAACAAACCAAAATCAGATATGGGTAATGTATATTCCTTTTAAGAGTAATGGGTATTCCTTTTAAAGGGTATAATTAAAGTGAACCGGGTAATGAGTATTCCTTTTAAGGGTACAATTGTAATTTAAAAAAATTTGAAATCTAATTAAGGAATGTTAGAATATTTTTGTAAATTTCTAATTTTGTCACACATTTTTGTAAATATCATGTCTAAAGAATATAGATGTGTAATTTTCCCTAATCCTATTTCGATTAAGATTCGAGAAATAAGGGTAGGTATTGTTGTAAAATTCTTCGAAGTACCACGATATTGGCTTGAATCACGCACGAAATGCTCTCCATAAATACTATTTATACCCTTCTAATGCTTTGTGTGTACGAATGCAAATACGTCGCAGGATATGACAAGTCTATAATCAAATCCGTGTTAGATAAAAATTGGGTTAATAATAATAATAGAGATTGAACAAGAAAATTGGAATTGATATACTCAAAATTATACATCAAATAAAATTACAAGGAATTTGCAATTATAAAAAGAAAGCAAACCACAAATACGGTACGACGACGACGACAACAAAATGATTTGGCGACTAGTCGAGGCACGTGTATCAAACGCTTTCCTTAAAACAAATTCGCCCCCTCGCTGTCGGTGTTCGAGGTTTCCGCGGCATCTGTCTCCCAAGATACAATTACTACTAACGGTAGATTCGAGCACAATGAAGTACCGTCTTCGGCAATCTTGAATTGTGACCGATCTCTATCACCATTTAAAACCCAAAAGAAAAATAAAGAAAGACTCAAAACAAATAGACTTATTTCTTCTTCATGTGTATTTCTCCCTTTTGATCACGTTTTTTCATCTTCAAGACTTGTTTGCTAATAATAATGCAAGATATTATAGCGAAGCAAACAGTTTGCAACCAAGAGACAAATGACTATCAAAATACCATGAATGCATAACATTAATATTGGCTAATAAGGAAAAGCCAACGGCTAATTGAAATTAAAAGGAATGCATTAGCCTTAATGCATAGAAAGCAAAACGACTTTTGCTGCTGCGAAGATAAACCAAAGTAAAAGCAATTTATGGATTTCAAAGTTTACAAAATAAAAAATTACAACGCATGACAATAAAAACCGTATTCAATTGTATATTCAATTGAAAGGTTTGCAGAGAACCCTTTGAAAATATAAGCCAACGTTATGCAAGCATTAAGACACTAAAAAAAACCCATTCAATAGATTGGGCAATAAATCAAAACAATTTGCATTCAAATTTTCCAACAATCCGCGCCAAAGCATTAGTGAAAATTCGATCGTAGACAAGAATTGTGTTTGGAAATGCTTGTGAATTTTTTCTTATGTTGCTTGTGTGTTAAAAACGTCCACAATAGGTTTTATGTAGAGGAAATGACGTTTTTTTCCAAGTGAACAGACACAACTCTTCGTTTAAAAAACAGTTTTAACCGCGGCTCCAAGTGGGTTCCCGAGCACTACTCGTTAGGCGTCGCAGCGCCGGCGAGAATCGCCGGGACTCCGTAGGCGCTTTCGTTCGAGCCGCGTGCCCAAGTGTGCCACAAGGCGCCAATAGCGCCTTTACAACCTCACTGCCCATGACCACGCTCTGCCACGTCGGGCTCGAGCTCGGGCTAGCAGGCAAGTGTGTGAGTGTGTCATGTGGCTTACTCTTAGCTTGCACTTAATTCAAATTCACTAGATAGCTCTTTTCTTATAAAGAGCACTTTCTCTTTAAAAGTTTCCCACGTGGACTCTTTTCCACATCATATTTCCTCTACACACTGGTACGATCATGATCGACGAACCGTCAGCCAATCCGAGATCAAGATTCGAGAATGATGAGGACATGGAGATGATTCAAGAGGAGCAACTTAGTTGGAGCTCAAATCAGAGATGTTACTTTGTTCCTGGAATTTGAGAGACTATGCTATTTGCAAACACCTTTGTGAGAGTTTTCTCTTGGGTTCCATGAACCAACTTAAAGAACTTATCAAGATATGCTAATCTTGTGGCGTTCAACCGACTTATCAAAGGGTAATTCCGCGACCGTTTGTGGCGTCAATCGATCTCTGATTTATCAACGGTTATTCCGCATCCGTTGTGGCGTCAATTCAAGCATCCTAATCGAGTCTTTTGATGGGATTCCTATCCAGTCCGTGTCGTCCAACAAGAAAATGATCGTCAACCCGGTTCTCGCTACGAGGATCGCATCACACATACACTTAGCTCATTATTGAGCGAAACCCAACAAGTATCAAGTAAATAAGACGCCCAATCGGCTGGGTTATTATTAATAGATGTTGATCGGTAAGCTTTTCTTCTCTTTTTCGCAATTTTCCCCATAACTCTTTGTGCATTGTGATGACTCAAACATCTGAAAGCTTTAAAGCTCTCGATACTTGCGTGGCCCCCTTTGGCCACCGATTTTTTTTTTTATGTCTTGTAGAATCTTAGTTTGATAACAGTACTGTCTGTTCGGTGAGAAAATCCAGCATGAACACTTTACATGGAGCAAATTTAATCGCTTTAGAACAAAAATTTAGGAGAATACATGATAATACGTCGTTTGAGTATATTTATAAGAGCGAGTACGTATTTTAAGTTCTTAGCAAAAAAAAAAGTACGTATTTTAACTCAAAATTTGTGACGACTTGATCAAGTTTTTTTTTTTTTTTTTTTTTTTTCAGCGATGAAATAGCGCTAATGTAAATGCATGCCAAATTCTATTTAGATTTGGGTGAGTTGTAAAAATAAGCCAAAATTAAATGTATCTTTTGAATGATAGTCTATGTTTTGAAAAATTAAAAAAAATAGCCACTGTAAAGAATTTCGTAACAAAATATGTCAAATTAAATTTACACATCTGTAAATATTTTTAATATATTGTTTAACACTTCAAAAAATTATGAGTAAAAATTGCAGTGTTATAAAATATCTTACAAATTTTTACAAATGTGTAATATTTTATGTGATACTTTTCTGTTATATAATTCATAACATGTTTGTTTTTTTAATTTTTTAAAACATGAGCTATCATTTAAAAACATAAAAATAAAAATAAAAAATTGACTATATACTACAATTTTCCTTTAAATTTCTCTCTGTCAAATTATATTTATATTAGCCTCACATTGACCAAATTTTGTAGTTTTAATATTTTCACCAATTAATTAAAATTTTGATAGAATTTCATGTTAATTATGTGCACCTGTTGATCGTATAAATTTTAACAAATCATTTAAAGAGGGTAATTAAATAATGAGCGAATTAGCTAAATACGCTATTTATTTTACTTTTTTTAATTTTAGCCAATATTTCAAAAAAAGAATCATGATTCAAGTATAAGATATACGAATGAATTTCATTATCCATGAAACATTGGCCATATATTTAAAACACCTAAGCAAAATGATTATTTTTTTTTATGATTTCCCAAGTGCACGTAGATTTGGAAATCTGATCAAACTATGGAAATCGAGGCAAAGTCAAAGAGATAGCTTCAGATTAGATCTTTGAATCATTGGTATATTTTTGGAATTATAATTTCCATTTTATTTGATGGCGGCTAAATAATTTAGAGCAACAAAAGCCAGACCAATAATCCATAACTTGCGAAAGCTTCTTCTATGGCTTTACTTTCAGCATATATAGAAGAATTTAACAAAACTCTGCAAAATCCATTAAGGGATCACTACCTTCGTCACCCACAGACTATGTCTCTCTTTGACTATTAAAAAGATGGTTAGCAAAAAAAAAAAAAGACTGATTCCGTAACAAGATTAAAAAGTGATCTAACAAAAGAATATGTGACTGCAACGAAATTGAAATAATTATTACGTTTTTGAATTAATTCATTCATTTTTTTAAATTAATTTTTTATACTAATTTATACGTTAGTTATTTCTCTCTTTTACCCTCGTTTGGGCACAATATTCTTTACATCCCATTTTATTTTTTTCAACTATTTTTTCAATTTTCCTAATTTCTATACAATTCTTCACATTCAATTTTATTTTTTTTCAACTATTTTTTCAACTTTCACAATCCCAATACAATATCTTTAAATCTCAACCATTTATACCACCTCAAAATTTATAAAATCAAACAATTTCATAATCATTCCAAACTATTTTACAAACTATTCCAATAAAATAGAATGGAATAGAATGTGTTGGAAAAATAGTTTGTTAAAACCATGTGAAAGTCCATTTTGGATCATATATTTAAGTGGGACCCACTTAACGGATAAGTCGGGTCTTGCCGGATTCTTGTTCTCCGTTCGGAGTAGTATAAGATCGGCTATTTATTTGTCCAAAATGATGTTGAGATGAATGAGAAATTGATGCTCAAAGTGTAGTCATTGAAATGTTCAATGAGAAGGAAAAAATTGCAAAAACTAAAGTCCCACATTGGAAGTGTAACTTCATGTGGAAGAGTTTAAATACAAAGCCTTCATCTATATATGGATAAGTAATGTGGTCAAGAGGCTCTCTCTCGCGCGCGCAGGGGTGCAAATCCTCGGACCAAAATTGAGCCTCGTGGGCTTGGGCTCGTTCGTGTCCGCACCCGTGGGAGAGCAATAACGCTTTAAGGAAACCGTCTAACGGGCCTCGACGTTCTTCCTCTTTCACCGTCCGGTTGAGGTCTTTTATAATTGTTTCAATTTCGTTTATATCTTAGCAATTTTATTTCAGTTTTGTTTAAATTATTTTCTCTGCATTTTGTCATTCCCATACTAGGATATATAACAGAATGTTTGGGGTTACCAAACTAGGGTAATTTGTTACCTCCACTAGTGATGCATTAATGCGTCATTTTTGAAAGTTGCATTATAATCTTATCAATTATGATTATGCAAAATAATTATTTAAATGTTTTACGATTATTTAAAAAAAGAAAAACTAATTCAAATTACGCGATAAGAACTGAATATTCTTCGCATGCACTAAAAGTCGAAGTTTGTAAAATGAGAACTCTCGTAAACAATTGGTTCCACGTGTGAATATACTTGTCTATATATACGTTTACATATATTTCATCTTTACTCAATTATTCATAGTAACATAATGGCAGACCAACAAAACACCAACGTCCCAACCAAAAATAGCCGCTGCAGAAACAACAAGCTAGGCGGCAAAGTGGCCATCATCACTGGCGGTGCCAGCGGCATCGGCGAGGCCACGGCCCGTCTCTTCGCTGCCCTGGGCGCCCGCGCAGTTGTCATCGCCGACATCCAGGACGGGAAAGGCCGAACCGTGGCGGCCTCAATAGGCGAGACCTGCACCTACGTCCGCTGCGACGTCTCCGACGAGGCACAGGTTGAGGCCCTGGTGGCCTCCACGGTCGCCTCGTTCGGGCGCCTCGACGTCATGTTCAGCAATGCCGGCGTCCCGAGCGCCAGCGGGCAGGGGGTGCTCGACCTCGACCTCGCCGCGATGGACAGGCTCTTCGCGGTGAACTCGCGCGCCATGGCGGCGTGCGTGAAGCACGCGGCCCGCGCTATGCGCGCCCAGCGCGAGCGCGGGAGCATCGTGTGCACGGCGAGCGTCCTTGCGAGCGTGGGGAGCGAGAAGTTCACGGACTACGTGATGTCGAAGCACGCCGTGCTGGGGCTGGTGAGGTCGGCGAGCCTGCAGCTCGGGGGCGAAGGGATCCGCGTGAACGCGGTCTCGCCGGGGCCGGTGGAGACGCCGCTGTTGAGGGACGGGTTGAGGAAGGTCGGGGTCGTCACCGAGGAGGCGGTGAGGGCCTTCGCGGAGGGGAGCAGGGCGCTGAAGGTGGGGGTGGGGGCGATGACGCCGGATCAAGTGGCGGAAGCAGTGGCGTTTCTGGCCTCCGACGAGTCGGAGTATATCACCGGCCATAATCTAGTCATCGACGGTGGATATATTCATCTGCCTCTCTAGGTGTGTTGAATTTACAAGGGGATCAGAAGCATTTTACCGCTTATGTAATTTAGAAATTGAAATGTCTCATGTTATTTTATACATGTACAATAAAATGACAATTATAATTGTCATAAACTTGATGATCTGTATCATATATAATAATAATCAGTTTTCTTTTTTTATGAAATTGAACGTTTAATTGCTTTCTAGGGTTAAACTCTGCAAGCTTATAAAAATTGTTGTCAATATTTGACAATGAGAGGGTTATAAGTTATAAGTTAAACTCTTCATACTAATCGTGTTTAAAAATAATGATAATAATAATAAATTGTCATATTAACCTCCGTAGACTCATCAAAGATGAACGTCCAACCACTATCTTCCCCAAAAGAGCTATGGTTATTGTCATTCTAACTGAAAGATGTCATGCGGATGCCTTTACAAATAAATGATGCACATTTTATGTTTTATTTTCTTTTCCAGGGGTGATGATACTGTGATAAAAAATGTTCATTATTATTAGTAAATGATTTTAGATTGTCTTACTTATCTTTCGAAGATAAGACCGATTACAAATGTATCTTTGGCGACTTAATACCGGTTGCTGTTGATGGACATCACTTTTCCCAAAAGCTCTTCTATTTTTTTTTTTTCAATTTTTTTGTTAGCCTATTTAGACATTTGAAACAGAAAAAACAAAAATCATTAAAATCAACTTGTACCTCTTTTTTCTTGTTAGTGTCACCTTCTTTAATTGTTTCTTAAACGTATACTACTTTATCAAATCACTAAATTCCTATAAAGCAACCGCTTCTAGTTCAAGTTAAACAATCAAATTAAAAAAAAAAAACAAAAACAAAACAACAACGTTCAAAGAAGACATATATTAACACAAATTCACAATATGCCCGATTATGTGATGTAATTAGTATGTAGTTCTTACAACGTTCAACTACATGCTCTTAACTCGCATTTCCTTCTAGTAGTCTCACGTCCACTAACCGTGTGGGACTTTTGGTTTCCCATTAACTTTTATTTTTGAATAACCTTTATGGATTCTAATAATAAACCAAATATTACAATCTACCACTGACACTATTATTCCGGCGAATTTCTCACAGACATTTTGTGCACCAAATTCAATTAAACTCTAACCTTCGTCAGATAAACAAGTTAAAAAATTATACCATGCATGACAATCAAAGCAATAATAAAAAAATAAAAAAAAAACTGTAACTCCTCAGAATGTATTATAAAAACCAGAATTAATAAGTATTTTATGATGTTTATTGAAATTTATGACAGTTTATAAAATTTAATTGGTTCTAATAATACAAAGATATTGTAAGTTTGAAATAATTTAATAAGAGATTATTAAGAAAATAATCTCTTTTTCAAACGGATTGATGAAAAAGCAAAAAAATTTATTAATTAAGAAAATAGTCATTTCTTAATAATATATTGATGTTTTGATTTTACTTTTATACATGTCCTTAATTTTTATAGACTAATAAAGAATTTTTTTTTTTTTTTAACATTGGTCAATACTTTGAAACATGCATGGACAAAAAAATAGTCAAATATCAAATAGGTCATTTTATTAATATCATTATTTTATGGCATTTTATGTAATTATAAAAAATTTTAAGAACTCAATGGAATTCAACTGTAATTAAAAATTGATAATAATTTCACTTATCGATGTTGTTTTCTTATTGTCGTTTTTCTATTTCTTGTTTTTTTTTTTGTCGTTCTCCACTCTCCTGTCGTTTTAGTAATTTCCTGTCGTTTTCTCTATTTAGGTTGTTTTTCAAATCCATGTCGTTTTCACTCTGTTGTCTTTACCAAGCTGCAGTTTTCTAATTTTAATGTCATTTTTTCAGATGTCGTTTTCCATTTTTTAAAAACCATTTTTCAATATTTAAACTAACTATAAAACAAAATACACAACAATGAACATGCAGATTCATCCAAAAACAAAAAAACAAAACACCTGAAGGAACCCGCAGAGCAGCGTAGCGTCTTGCCAATATCGTTCGTTGAGCAGAGAGCCTCTCCGCTCATTGTTGTACCAAACGGTGAAGCTCTCTGCATACGCAATGATACTTTGTAGCATCAGGTAAGTTGAATTCCATCGAACAGGCATGTCGTTGGCTATCATCTTCGGTCTCAACTGATATAATTCGCACGCTGTCCTCCACGGGCACTGCACCACTCCACTGCACCACTCCACTGCACCATTGCGCACACACTCACGCCCGTGACCACCACTGTGCACACACTCACGCCCGTGACTAAAGCCCCCCTGCCGTGACTAAAAAAGGTTGCGTGCAACGGTTAAAATCCGGTGAAATTTTTTTTCGAATAAAACTGATGAATTTCACCGAAAATGTCCGGCGGTGAAATGGTCCGGTTGGTTAACCGGACCATTTTTGCATGCTTACATGATACCTACTGAATTTTTTATCTTATCTGATATCTGATAAATAAATAATTATAAAAAGATAACTTTAACATATTTGTGCTATAAACTATTTAGCCTAGATCATTTTGCACCTTCCGTCCAAATCTATGAGTTAAAAAAAATATAATTTAACCCTTAATTTATTTAAAAATTTCACTAATATTCTAAATCTTTTTTACTTCTACCAAAAAAAGAACATCCTCTCTCAATACCCTCACTCTCTCAATCTTCTTCTTCTTCTCAAACCAAAATGATTTTCTCTAAGTTTAAAATGATTTTCCTTAAAATGATTTTCTTTAAAAAAAAATTAAGCAATTTAATAATAAAAAAGAAAACGTAACTCTCTGTTTCATTCTATCAAAATTCGTTTTCTTGGGCATGTCTGCTCTGTTCATTAGAGCTCTTTTCTCCAGTTCTTTTCAATTTTAGGAAGTTCAGTTGAACATGTAATGAATCTGTGAAATTGGCAATACTCTAATTTGACAAATATCAGTTGTATGTCTTCTAATTCTGAAAATTATCACATTAAAAAATATATTTACCTTTAGACAAGTTGTCACTATTATTCCCCAAAGTGGCTCTAACGACGGAGTAATCGCGGCGGCGGCGGGGGAGGATGAGCGTGGGCTTGGAGGGGAAGAGAAAGAGAGGGTTAGGGTTTGTTTGGGTTTTTTTTTTTAATTTTTGGTTAAATTAGTGAAATTTTGGGTTTTATGGTTTAATTTTGGATTTTTTTAATGATTTAATTTATTTTTGTTAAATTGTTAAAGATTTAGGGTATTAGTGAAAATTTTAAATAAATCAAAGATCAAATTATAATATTTATTATGTCACGTTATTATTTAACTTACGAACTTGATGGTGGGTGCAAAATAGTCTATATTAAATAATTCAGGACGCATGTCGAGATTAAAGAATGAAGTGCATTTGGTAAAGAGTTTTTAGCAATGGTGCCCCCTGACCTTTGCGGGGTATGGCAAGTTGCCCCCTAATCTTTTATTTGTGACCTTAAACCCCCTGTGTTCGAAATCTTTGGCATCCCGTTACAAATCGATAACGTCCGTTCTATTTTGGACGGAATTTCACATTCATGCGCCCCGCACGTGATAATAAAAGGGCATTTATTAGAAAAATAAAAAGTTTGCAATTTTTTTTTAAATCCTAAAATCTTTTCTCCTCCTCCTCGTCTTCTTCATGACTATATTTATTGTCAAGAAACAAAAATAAAAACTTTCACAGATCAAAGCTCTAACAATCCAGAATATCAATTCAGAAAATTCAAACAGAAACATTTTGCAAAAAATCCACGATCCAAATTACCAAAGATCCAAACTATAACACAAAATCCAAATCCATACATTATAGGGGTTGTTTGAATAAGAGGGATTTGATGTTCAGAGAGAGAGGATTCTGTTTCATAGTTATTTACTGAGATTTATATATATATATATATATATATATATATATATATATATGTGTTTGTATATTGTTTGGATTAAAGGAATTGTTGAGGTTCAAACTAAGGACGGGTCAGTGTGGTGGGTTGAGAACAACAACAAACCATGTTCAGTGTAGCAGCAAGGGCATGGGTGCGGTTTGAGGGGGAATTAAGCTAGTTCATGGTGTGGGTTTCGTGAATGCCGGGGTGGAGTCTCTTGGCGATTGGGTGGGTTCGAGGTTTCACGGTGGTCGGATATGGATGGGTTCAAGTTGTGGTCTGGTTTGGGCAGAGACGGTGTGCGACGGATCGGTGATTCGCAGGTGTCATGGGGTCGCGGTGATTTGAGATTATGGCGGTCGAGGTCGGGACCGGCGAGACCCCACGAATCTGGCACAACCTCGCAACCCTCGACAAGATCTCGCGACCACTCGGCAACCTCGTGACCCACCGGTGAGACCCCGAGATCCACCCTGCAACCCCCTGGCGACGGCGACAGCGTTACTCCTCGACCCTCTGGCGACGGCGACGGCGACAGCGTGATTCCACGACCCTCTGGCGACGGCGATAGCGTGATTTCGTGACCCCTCTGGCGGCGGCGTTGGTGAGCGAAGGGGAGAGACATTGGGAAAGTGAGTGAGGGAAGGGGAGAGAGATTGGGAAAGTGAGAGACGGGTGCCCCCTGAACTTTCTGAGGAATGAAAGACTTAAATGCCCTCTTACTATCACGTGTGGGGCGCATGGACATGAAATTCCGTCCAAAATAGAACGGGCGTTATCGATTTGTAACGAGATGCCAAGAATTTCGAACACGGGGAGTTTAAGGCCACAAATAAAAGATTAGGGAGCAAGTTACCATACCCTGCAAAGGTCAGGGGGCACCAGTGCTAAAAACTCTTTGGTAAATATAACACAAATATGAGGTGCAAAAATGTAATTTTTTTAAAAGAATAATGCTAAATATACTAACTCTTTTATAAATTTTTTAATACTAATTTATGTAGCAGTTGATGTGTCATATTTTAATTGGCTAAATATAAAATTTTTCTATCAAAAGGATAAACACTCACCAATGATAATATGACACATAAGTTTATATTAAAAAAACTAGTAAAAAAATTGATATGTGTAGCATTGTTCTAAAAAAAAATAAAAAAAGTGGGCGAACCTTTTTTGAAGAGCATAAAAAACGTGAGTACTCGAAGTTCAATGATGTTAAAAACAAAAATTAAAGTGTATTATAAGTAGTGACAGATTACAAGCCAACCACTAAACTGATTCAAGAGTATTTAAAAAGCCATAGACTGAAATGTGACAAAACCAATAAGTCAGGGGCCAAAAAAATGATTTTCTATTCTATTTATAAATAATCCTTACTAAGACCACAAGACAACCATAAGCGAGCCATAAATCCACCACCACCCAATCAGCATTTTTCTGTGAAAAACATAAATATGGCAACCAACAGCAGTAACAAGCTGCACGGCAAAGTGGCCATCGTCACCGGCGGAGCCAGCGGTATCGGCGAGGCCGCCGCTCGAGCCTTCGTGGCCCACGGCGCGCGCGCCGTGGTGATCGCAGACATCCAGGACGATCGGGGCCGTAACGTCGCTGCCTCCATCGGCCCTGTCTGCTCCTACGCCCACTGCGACGTCGCTGACGAGGAGCAGGTCAAAACCCTTGTCGAGTCCACCGTCGCGGCACACGGGCGCCTCGACGTGATGTTCAGCAATGCGGGCGTGCCCAGCGCGGGCGACCAGGCGGTGCTGGACCTCGACCTCGCCGCGCTCGACGCGCTCTTCGCGGTCAACGCGCGCGGTGCCGCCGCGTGCGTGAAGCACGCCGCACGCGCGATGGCGCGGGCCCGCGGCGGGAGCATCATCTGCACGGCGAGCTTCGCCGCGCGCGCGGGGTCGGAGAGGTTCACGGACTACACCATGTCGAAGCACGCAGTGCTGGGGCTGGTGCGCTCGGCGAGCCTGCAGCTGGCGGCTTGCGGCGTCCGCGTCAACGCGGTGTCGCCCGGCGCTGTCGCGACGCCGCTGATGCGGGAGATGCTGGGGCTCGGCGAGAACGACGAGTTGGACGGGGTGGTCGAGAAGTTCTCGCGACTTAAGGGCACCATGAAGGCGAACAACGTCGCCGACGCCGTCGTGTTTCTGGCGTCCGACGAGTCGGGGTTCGTTACAGGGCAAGATCTAGCTGTCGACGGTATATTAATTATGTAACCATGAATTATATGTAGTCTTTGTTTGCTGGTTGGTCTCTTTCACTTTTTTGGCATTATTATCTATTGGCAGGTTTCGATAAATGTCATGACCCATGATTTAGCCAGTATTGATTTTTACTTCACCGTAAATTTCTACCCTACTATTACATATTAATAATGTATTTCTTGGAGAATTTTTTACAATTTTAGATTATAAACATACCTTATTGTTCAATTAAACCTTAAAAGATATATAAAAATAAAAATAAAAAGTAATACCCAGCGACAAATAAATTCGTAATGATTAAACATGATCACTCTAATATTAATTGTTAAAGAATAATATCCGTTTGGCTCCAAATATTCCATTTCATTCTACTTTTTCATTCTTTTCAACTTTCTTAATCCTACAAACCATTCCATCCCATTTCATTTTTTTTCAATCATTTTTTTCAACTTTCCAAATCTCTATACAATATTTTTAAATCTAAACCATTTATACCACCTCGAAATTCACAAAGTCAAACCATTCTAATCATTTTTCTAACCATTTTCCAAACTATTTTTCAAACTATTCAAGAATAGTAAAAAAATGAGCAAAATAGTTTCCCCAAACGGGGGGGGGGGGGGGGCGGGGGGCGGGGGGGGGGGGGGGGGGGGGGGGGGGGGGGGGGGGGTAAAAATTTTGGTAAAAACCATCCCCTATAATTAGGTAAAAATTTTGGTAAAAACCATCCCCTATAATTAGGTTTAATTTCTTGAAGAAACCTTTAGTGAATTCAGATCTTCTGTCTCTTTTTTCTCTTTCTCTTCTCTGTCTTCTCAATAAGATTTTAACATATAAGCATGAGTAATTATTATAATATAAATTTATGCAAAGTTGTTGAAAAATTTAAGTAGTTTTGCTTACGTGTCAAAATTTCATTTGAGAGACAGAGAAAAAGACAGACAAATGAGACAGAAGATCTAAACTTACCTTTAGTACTCTCTGCATTTTCTTAATAGGATGGAAGGGAATGAAACCTTTTTTATATATATATATATATATATTTTTTTTTTGAGATTTTAATCACTATTTATAGAGATAATTTTTTTATTATTTTTAAAATTTTAATTTAACCTATTATAAAAATAAAAACTACCCTTGATTATTTGGACAATCAAAGCCCGTATCCTATCAGATACATAAATGCTCAAATTATTCAAATTTTAATATATCATTTTTATCCCATGTTTGAGCAAGTCGTTTTGGCCATTCCATCGTTTGGAAAATAGTTTGACAATGGTTTGGAAAAATGATTAAAATTATTTGACTTTATAAATTTCGAGGTGGTATAAATGGTTGAGATTTAAAGATATTGTATTGGGATTTAGAAAGTTAAAAAAAATAGAATGGATTGTAGAATTAAGAAAGTTTAAAAAAAATAGTTGAATGGAATGAAATAGAACAAGAAAAAAAGTGGGGCAAACATGGAGTTTAATTCTACTTGATATAATATGAGAATCTCTAATACATAATTATTTTATATACAAGGTCAAAATTGAATTAAGAGTCCAATATGTTATACTTATGGTGTTAATTTGATATTGGATATAAAATTTATCAAATTTAACCCGAGATATGATTGCATTGAAGGATATTGTTTCATCGAATGATAAATTTTGATATTAATATTCTATTTAAGCATTGTATAATGAATATTTATGAATACATAAAAGTGAAAAATTGGTCTTGTTGTTATCAAATTTTTGGTTTTACATGATTAAATACGCTATTCATTGAGAGAGAATAAAAAAAGTTGAGTTTATATCCTCTTACTACAATATTAACATTAACAAAAAGTCAAACTTAAATTCTCTTACTACAGTAAAATGTAATTTGGATTCCTATCTAAACATGACTTAAAATGGTTGAACTTTCATACCCGACGAACTTTTTTTTCTTTTTCTTTTTTTTTTTGGGGCACATCAGGCCTCGTAGCCGGCTCGGCCTGTCCAAGGTAGTTTGTCGGGCTGGGCGAGCCCGACCTGTGAAGGGAAGAAGTAGCCCGACCCATGCCATATAATCGATCAATCATAAGGTGGGGTAGGCGAGCATGTCAAGCCTAGGCCATAGGCCATTTTTCGACGAACTTTTATAAAACATAAAAATTAAAGAAGATTAAATTTTGGTCAGGCACGGCTTGTCCATCAACATTCATCGGGCCAGGCCGAATCGACATACGGTCGTAAACCCTTGGTCCTGCCCGATTTGCCATTTTTACTGACATGACAATAAATTTGGACGAAAATACCATTCTTGATGATCGTCAAATTTAGTGACGGTCCGAAATGATTCTCAAAAGAATAATGTTAGACATACCAACTTTTTAATACTAACCTATGTGGCAATTGAAGTGTCACATTTTAAATTGACATCCTTCTAATTAGATGATAAACACTCACCAATGATAATATGACACAGAGGTTGGTATTAAAAGTTGATAAAAAAAAGTTGATATGTCTAGCAATACTCTTATCAAAATATCTCTATTACAAAGTGTTTCTAAGAGATAATAATAAAAAGAAAACTCCAACGTTATGCAGCAAGTTGTCATCTAGCATTTGCCACAAAAGATTATCCTATTAATGAGACAACTAATTCATTTTTTAAAATATCTTTTTCTATACTCAAAGTCAAATGCAACACGTGAAGATATTATTCAGTATCTCAAGCTATCAACAGCATCTACCTATCAACAATCTATTCTCAACCCAAACAAACTACCAAAACCAATGTCAAACACACACTCACTCGCCGAACCATCCCGCAACAACGGCACCAAACTACAAGGCAAAGTCGCCATAATCACCGGCGGCGCCAGCGGCATCGGCGAGGCCACCGCGCGTCTCTTTGCCAACCACGGCGCAGCCGCAATCGTGATCGCCGACGTCCAGGACGAGCTCGGCCAAGCGGTCGCCGAGTCCATCGGCACGCAAAGGTGCTTTTAGACATTTTATTACAAATTCAAAATTCCTAACTAACTTTCAAACCAACTTCACCCGCTAATATGGATACTTTAACTCGAAGTAATTCTAATTTTTCTAACAACTTTGAAACCGATTTAAGCCCCATGACACTTCTATTCAATGCAATTCGAATTATCTGACAGATGCTTCTACGTGCATTGCGATGTCACCGACGAAAACCAAGTCCAGTCTGCCGTGGAATCGACGGTCCAGATGCATGGCAGGCTCGACGTGATGTTCTGCTGCGCGGGGGTGGCCAGCCCATCGCAGCAGACGGTGATGGACCTCGACTTCCCCTCGTTCGACCGCGTGATGGCGGTCAACGCAAAGGGCGTCGCGGCGTGCGTGAAGCACGCGGCGCGCGCTATGGTGTCGCGGGGCGCGCGGGGGAACATCGTGTGCGCGGGGAGCGTCGCGGGCGCGCGCGGGGGGATGCGGTGGACGGACTACCACATGGCGAAGCACGCCGTGCTGGGGCTGGTGCGGGCCGCGAGCGCGCAGCTCGGGGCTCACGGCATCAGGGTGAACTGCGTGTCGCCGAGCGGGCTGGCGACGCCGCTCACGGCCGCTGCACACGGGAAGGGGGCGGAGGAGCTGGAGAGGATGTACGAGGCGACGGCCAGCCTCAAGGGAGTGGCTCTGAGGGCACGACACGTGGCGGAGGCGGTTCTGTTTCTCGCTTGTGACGAGTCTGAGTTCATCACGGGTCATGACTTGGTTGTTGATGGTGGGTTTGTTAGGAGGTGATTTTGGCTTGGAGTTGGGCTTGATTGATTCTGAGTGTTATTTCTCATGTCATTTTCTGTCTGTTTATTTGAGCCATCATTCGTTGGAGTGGAATATATCTTAAATCCTTCCAGTTTTATTGATTGGCTCAAAGACTTCAAAAATTAATGAAATGAAATGAGTAATATGTATTGGGGGATTGCTGGCCATGAGAAAGTGTGTTGGTGTTTTCACATGAGCATATTACTCATTTGAAAAAAAAAAAAAAAAACTCTGCAATGCTTTGTTAAGTTTTGCATATTGTTATAGGCCATTGCATTGACGGCTCTGACCTATCGTGGGGTTGTCGTAGAGTTACTTAGACTGCTTGGGGTCCATGCTATAGTAACGTGTGGGATCAAGTTGGATACACTCTTTAGAGTTCAGGCAAGCCGACCCGATTCAATCTGAGGAGCTTGTCACTAGTCGCGAACTTGACATTGAAGAAGGGACTAGCCATCCCTACACAAGTGGTCAGGAACTAGAGTCGTTCCCTCGATGATCTCATGACATGGCGAAACTAGTAGATAGTTGCCATGTCGGATAAGACTGATTCAGTGTCATCGGGAGGCGCTGGGTGCCGCACGGTCCTTGTTGCGTGTTGGATCGGTGAGGACGTGATAATATGCTATATTTTGTGCTAAATTTGGCACAAAATCAATGCATATGCTATCATTTATGACAAATTTAGCATACTATAATACCATAATGCTAACTTTGATACAAAAGATAGCGCATACTAAAGCAAATGGTGCATTTAGCATAGCATTGGAAAGCTTTTTTTTAGGGTTAATTTCTATATTTTAACAATGACATGATTTTTAACACATACCTTAATTTCCATAATAGTCCATACCCACACTATTTTTAAGCGAGGACTAAAAATTGCAAGTAATATTAAAGTAAGTACATATAATATGTATCTTATGATCTGATAAAGAAATAGATGAACTCAAAAATCTGAAATAGTGTAATATTCAAGTTATATGGCATCTTCAATTTATTACATCAAATCTTACACTACAAAATATCATATTTTTTCTTTATTTCATAATCTTCAACAAACGCACAAAAAAAAAACTCATATCCTCGTCAACTCTCTCTATTCTCTTTTATGTCCCTCTAATAATCTTTTGACACCTCATCTACCTATTTTAACTCTACAGTCGGGGCACTAATTATTAAGACTCAGTACACGCTGCACCCTAAAGCATTTTATTAGAATTTAGTGTAACTTTTTTTCATTAGAAAACAATATAACGTTTTCTATTTATTAGAAAAACGTTTGCAGAATTGATGCATCAGTTATATTGCTTGAAATGGTCTTCAATGACCATTAAAACTCTGTTGGTAACGTCTCATTGATGGCCTTTAAGTTTGATGGAAGCTTTGGCTATATAGGTTGAGTTTTGGTCCCTAAGCTTAGTTGCCTATTCTGAATATTATACACCATCTATACGGAGGTAACTGAGAGCTTAGAAGCACCAAATACCGTCACCGATTCCGACATCGACAATGGCCGGAGGTACGATGTTTTCAGGTCCTTTGATTTCGATCCTTTTGTTTATTTTATTCCGCATTATAGGATCGATATTATGCTTACATTTAGTGGTAGAATTGATATGTGGTTAGAATTAATTATCGTTATATATTAGTCTGTTGAGTCTGAGTAATGCGTGTTTTTTTTTTTAATCTAAAATACTATTGTCTATTTGTCTTTATAAAAAATTAGAGAGAGAGTTGACTTGGAGACAGTTATATTATGATGTCACGCTTCATAGGTTATTAATAAGTGTGTCATTTTATATGTTTTCAGTATTATTATTTATTATTTTTATCAAAATAAAAGACTTTAAAAAAATGGAGAAATTTGAAGAAAAAAAATAAAAGAGAGACTATTATAAAATTTGACTTCGATAGGTACAGAAAATTATTATTTTCAACAATGTTACAAATCAAAATTACGTATTCTAACGTGCCATTTTTTAATTTTTCTCCATAGTAAGTCTGTGTCCCCAGCTTGTGGGTATTGTATGATGGTCCAATTGTTTTTCTTCTTTTTTTTTTTTTTTGTCTTGATAAATTTTTATGAGCGTTCTTCTTTTTGGTGCAATAATATATTTTATCTGCATTTTTAATGTATATATCAAATTTTATATTATAAGCATATAGTAGAAATAAAGAGAGCTGCCACTTAATGCGTAATTATTAAGTATACATAACCTTATTTTGCAATTCTTTTTTTTTTTTTTTGCCATTTTGAAGCTACTCCTGAAGTATTGTAAAGACTAAAGCTCTTTACCAAATTCCAAAAGAAAATCGAAAAGAAAATGCTTGTAAACTCAAAAACACTTATAATATAGCTGAATGAGCCTCCAATTTATTGTCGTCTTCACTTTAGTTAGTCAATAGCTAGGCATGTTTGCAACGGGATTCTCATCGCATTAATATTATATAGCATACATAACATTTGCATATACTTAATATATAATATGATCACAATTATCTTTAATGTCCCTTTGGTTCTCGAAGGGCTACACGGTAAAAAATAATGAAAAATATCCTTATTTTTAAGATCAGAAGTTCCTCAAAAGGAGATTTATATATGTCTACTTTTAGACACATTATTAGTTTTATATTCTTTTTATATTATATTTTTAATTTTTATCCATATTTTTCTATTATAAATATAAAATAAAAATTTTAAATATATATATTAATTGAGGTATAAATTATTAAGTAGTTTATTATTTAGGTCAATTGTGCAATTATCATGTGCAA
Organism: Boehmeria nivea var. tenacissima; assembly: GCA_018132145.1. Taxonomy (NCBI): domain Eukaryota; kingdom Viridiplantae; phylum Streptophyta; class Magnoliopsida; order Rosales; family Urticaceae; genus Boehmeria; species Boehmeria nivea. Next base: position 12,053,512 of record CM030882.1, read on the forward strand.
ATTGCTGGGGTGGGGATGGGGAGCCCACGACTTTTGGAAGTTTTTTATTTTTTATTTTTAGGGAACTTTTGGAAGTTTTGGCTTGTACTCTTGTAGGCACTTGAACATTGCTATCGATAATTTATGACATTAATGCCCTCATAGGCAAATTTTTGTTACTAATCGAATTTCCTTGCGTCATTAACTAGTTTTTCAATTATTAAGGAAATTGTCATTAAAACTATGTGCCTCGGTGTCTGTGTTGGATATGTTTTAAAGTTTGCATTAAAACTTATAATTAGAGATGATCGTTAATATATAATTGCTACAGCATAGCATGAATTAAAAGCACAATGTTATTTTTACCATAAATTATATACCACTACACATATAAAAACACAATTAAGATGTTCTTCAAAAAAATGAAATAAAATAAAGATGTTGCATAATAACAATTACAATAATGATATGATTATGAAAAAAAAAAAAAACATTTTACATGTTAGAGAATGATTGAACAAACACTCGCTGACTTCGATATATCATTTTTTAAAAGGGTTTTTTTTTTCCCCCTTTCTGGATTTCCTTGAGAACGAGAGTTGTGCATGAATCAACCGAAGAAAAAAAAAAAAAAGTAACACTCAGTAAAATAGAATGATAAAGCTGCAACCTAAAATCTTAAACTAAAGTCAAACTTATTATCACGAATCTATAACTAATATATAAGAGTTATTTTGTTTCTTATAGATCGGCTCCATTGGACAAGCCACGTCGTCCTCTTTTGATAAAATAATGATGCTTTTTCTAACGTGCATATATAGATATTTTATGTTATAGTCATGCTTCTTCTTTTGTTATTTTTTAATTTTGTTCTTTATTTTTTTCTTTAAAGTTAAATACCTCAGCTCCTTGTTTTTATTGTCATTTTTAAAAAATTGTGGCCTACTAAGAAAATCAATTTATTTTAGAAAAATGTCTAATTTACTTTTATCATTGTAAACTCCAAGTTACGTAGTTAATTGACTAATAAAAACATTCATTAAAAGAAAAGTTTTGGACACTCGAATCTAGACATCACCGACACTAGTAACTTAAAATTACATCTTCAATAGGTATATCATTGAAGCACATTTGCAAATCCCAGTAATATTATATTATATTATATTATATTATATATATACATATCGTATATATTACAAATTGGAAAATTTTTATGAAAAAATCATTAATAAAAGAATTGTCTAGATTGTTGAATTTATTTCTTCAATCAGCAGCGCAGTAAAAATAATAATTAAAAACTAATACATACGAGTATCTTTTTCATTGATGCATGATAATGAACATCTCCACCATTGAACCACCACTCCACCACATAAATCGTCTAAATTGTGATTTGCGTTAGATTTTTTTAGTCTTTAGAAGTAAAGGACACAAATATCTAAGTCTCTAAAAATATGAGCGGCTTAGATTTAAAGAAATTTCAAAAAAATTATTAATATTTGGTGTAATTGTGACAAAAAAAATGAAAAATCACAAGATTCAAATAATATATATATATATAGAATATCATAAGATTTAGTATTGAGATATTATATTACGTGATATGTAGTAAAATATTAATTTTTATTAAACTACTTTTTTATAAAATATATTGTAAAAGTATAAATAATAGCAACTATGTAATGAGTTAATAAATTTTTTTTTGGTTATATAACTACAATAAAAAAAACAATTTATATTTCTACCCCCTAACATTATTGAAATTTTACCAAAATTTCATCAAATTTTTTCGACATTACAAAACGTAGAAAACTTTTAATTTTTATAAATCTTTCACTATATTGAAAAATATCTCAATATTTTAAATTATTTTTAAATTGAAAAAAAAAACGAAGGTTTTAGATTATTGACAAGCCAAAATTTAAGGAATACGTTTGATATTTTATCTTTTTTCAAAATTTTCCATTCAGAAGCAGCCATGACCTTTGAAACCCCTCAAAAGCCCACTAGTCCATAACGCCCCACCAAACTATTAAGTTTTTCTCACTCTCAACTGAAACTACTCTCTCTCTCTCTCTCTCTCCCTCTCTGCTCAGTGCTGTGTCTCTTCTGTCTCTGTCTCTGTCTCTGTCTCTATGAGTATGGATTGTTTATGCCACAACCACCGATAGCCACCACACCACACCCACACGAACACAATTCCCTTGCAAGAAACACCAAATCCTTTGAACAAAAACCAATCATGGCAACGCAATTGACACCCACAACAATCGTCACTCTTTCCAGTAAAGAACCCCTCCATCACTATTCTCATCATTCCTCTCTCTCACTCTCACCGCCAACGACGTCGCTTTCATGGCCCGCCTTCGCCACGTCGCTCCCGCTTCTCGACAAGAGCTCTCTCCGCCCGCACGGAAACGACGCCGTCAGGCGGAGAAGAAGCCGGAGGGATGGGATTCTCGTGGTGGCCGCGTCGAGCAACGCCGGGACGGCGCCGTTTTGGGACGCCTGGAAGCCCGAGAAGGCCTCCTCTTCTCCTTCCCTCAGTGACGTCGTTTGGCCCTCTGCTGGTAAAAAAAAAAAAAAACCGTTACATTTGTAATCATTTTTATGTTTATGTATGCAATGCCAGTGAGTGATGTCTTGTTTTTTATTTTTATTTTTATTTTTGTAAATAATGATAATTTGGATTGGTTTGAGTTATTATTGGCAAGGCATTGACGAGGACTAAAATGTGACTGTTTTATGTTTTATGTTGTTTGTTTGTACAAATTAGGGGCGTTTGCGGCGATGGCGTTGCTGGGAAAGATGGATCAGATTTTGGCGCCGAAAGGCGTTTCCATGACAATTGCGCCGTTAGGAGCGGTTTGCGCCGTCCTGTTGGCTACGCCTTCCTCGCCGGGCGCTCGGGTTAGTCTCCGTCTCGACGTCTTCCTCGTTAGTTTTTTCCGATTGGATTTGGATAGAGAAATGGACAAGGAGAGACTCTCCTGTAATAACACTGTTTAGCTAGATAAGGCTGTTTGAACTATGCGTCAATCGCGCCTTAATTATGCGTTAAACGTTTCCCAAATACGATGGTTTGGTACTTTTCGCCAATCAAAAGAAGGGGATAGAAATAGTTTTAGTTTTGTGACCATTGTCAAAGTTTGTTATGCTTCATTCCTGATGAACTTGTGTTTCATGGGGCAATGCCTTGTACTTGGTATCACCTAGATCAATCACATTGACGGAATTTTGCTGAGCAAGATTTGATCTTTGTTGTATTGCAGAAGTACAACATCTTTATGGCTCAAATCGGATGCGCAGCCATCGGTGTGCTAGCATTCTCTATATTCGGTCCGGGATGGCTAGCTAGGAGCGCCTCTCTAGCTGCTTCCATAGCTTTCATGATTATCACGCGCTCGACTCACCCACCAGGTATATTCCACCGAGACAAACTAGCTTCTTGAGAAAAATCATAATGCCAAGTCGCGCATTAGCTTTTTTTTCTAGTCGCTTCGTATTCATATTCAATATGCACGCAGCCGCGAGCTTGCCTATACTGTTCATCGATGGAGCTAAGTTGCATCACTTGAACTTCTGGTACGCGTTGTTCCCGGGCGCTGCTGGCTGCATTCTCATCTGTTTGATTGTAAGTTTTCCTTTGAAAAACTGCCCTTAATTTGCAAGGAATACTTGGCTTGAGAAGAAAAAAGTAATGAGTTACTAGGTAACCAGAGTAGCAAACTGTTGTATATAATTATATTTTGCAGAAATCCCAATTAGGTATTAGTTTTGGAACTAAGAATTTGTGCTGTGTCATAAACTTTTATTGAATGTGCCACACATATTCATAACTCATCTGTATAAAAGAACCCTCTTTTTTGTTCTTATTCACCATCTCAAGGATAGGCATGAAATGAGCCCAATTTGGCATGTCAATGTAATGCAATGCAATCTGTTACAATTTTGCCAAGCGAAGAATGCTAAAGTGCTAGCAATAACACAATTCTAAAACCCTTCTTTTAACTTAGTTGCATATAGAGGTGTGTTTCGTACAATATTGTCCTAAATCAAGTTCTACTTATTCCAACAATGGTTGGTCTTAATAGTTTTTCTCTACTTTTGCAGCAAGAAGTGGTGGTGTACTTGAAGAATAACCTCAAGTTTTGATCTTGATTTTAAAAGGCAAATGCATTAATCCTTTTTTCCTATCAAACGTTTCGAAAATCCATCCATGCGAAACGACAAAGCCTTTTATCAAATTCAGCGAGAACAAACTATTCTTAATCCCGATCGCTTGGGCTAAAATGGAAGCCTAGGCCAACCTTAGACATGAACAAAAACTTGATGTTCTTGTGATTGTTGGAACTTGGAGAATGCCAATCGCTAATATTCTCTAGGATGGCAAAAGGAGGAAGATAATATGGGTGTATAAATTGTAAAAATTGTATTGAGGAAGATAAGCATGAAAGCTTTCATTAAGTTCAAATAATAAAATGGTAAATTATGAGATTCTCAAACATTTCTTTGGGCGTTCCCCATTTTCAATTGTTATTTCCTTACTCACAACCCGCTAAAAAATACAAAAAGAAGAGAAAGAAAGGCCTTTACCTTTTGAGATTAGCACAATCACGGTCAAGATTGCATACTAAGTAACAAAATGACTCTAGTTATTTTGTCTTCATTTCTTTTGCGCGCACAATATCAGTTACTAACGTCTTCACCCTCCTTCTAACAGTACTAAAAAAAACGCCATTTTTTATCAACTCCTTATTCCCTATGTATTATACATGGATATAAACAACTCTCCCATCTATGCTAGATATATTCTACTGAAATTTTCTAGCTCAAGTGTGTCCTTGAAACATCTCTCAATAACCATGGCCATGGAGGATATAATAGTTGGGTTTTCAGGTGTTTGACACCCCCCCCCCCCCCCCCCCCCCCCCCCCCCCCCCACCTGCAGACATCAGAGACATGAGCGTGTCGCAGCGAATCAAATTCTTACGAACACTCAAAATTTAGGTTGATAAATGATCGTCTTATGACGTATATTTAGGTCTTTATTACAGTAATTACATAAAAACTTTAAACGTCCGGTCCTATTTTAGATAATTAAATTATATAAAATACACCCATTTGGTGTCTAAACACTAATATCCGAATAAACTTTCCACATTCATAATGTAAGATTACCAATCAAGTTGTCCAATTCTTAATTTAATTACGACATCTTTAAATATATTATCTATAATATTAATCATCTTTTGCATAATACACCCTATACAATAATATTATAGTTTATATATATATATATATGGACGGACTATGAATTTTAATTTTATGTAATAAAACATAAACACTAAAATTATAAAATAAATACTTCTTTTATTAATTTTAGAAAATATTTACAAGAATAAAATAAAATAAACTATTACAATATCCCAATAATTCCATCAGTTTCTCAATTTGTGGTGCATAGTCGTTGTGATTGGATAGCACTCGGGATTTTATTTATGAGCAAAGGAAAGAACAAAAAGTAAGTAAAGAACAAAGAAAGAGACAAACAATGATTTTGAAGTTCATATTTTGAAAATTACCTTTTTGTACGCATTAAACTCGAAATAACCACGTTCCACTCGTACATGACCAAATTGTCATAGTTTTTCACACGTAAGAATATTATTTTATCCACATTGTGCCGCCTAATTATTTGTGGTGTATAGCGTTGCGGTTATATATTTTGAACCAAAGTAAATTTGGAGGGGCTTAGCCAAAAAATAATAATTAAAAAAAAAGTAAATTTGAGATTTGCCTGCTAAAAGAAAAAATTCAGTGCTACTTATAGTTAAAATAAAAAATTAAAATTAAAAGTAGTAGATTGGTACTATCAAGTACTGAATTAATTAAAAGACGTCCTAAGTTAATCAAATCCACAAAAGTATATGAGAAGTTGAGTAGTAGATGATATGATAGCCCAAAGAAAATATGAATATAAGAAAATCTAAAGGCTTGTAATAAGTATCCTTAAGAAACAAAAAGTCATAACTCATACGATACAGAAGTGAGACCTTCTTATCATCGTATTTCATCATTACTAATTTTTTAAATTTATGTTCATAATGAGATCGGTCAGCCAAAGATTAAGACAAATTAGAAATAATGAGTTTTTTAAACAAAAATTATGGCTAATTAAACATATAAGAGGAACAAGAATAAAAGAAAGAGAAAGATGATTGAAGTGGAAAATTTAATTATTCCTTCAAGTTCTTTTCATCCCACACGTCTCATATGAGTGTCACTAGATTGATTAATACCAGCATAAAATACTTTGGACACGTAATCAAAGAAATTAAAAACATAATAAAAACTTTGGAGCAAAAGTCCAAAATTCTTAAAAGTATATATAATTGCAAAAAGGAGATTTTGACAAGGGACTTTTGATACTGCTTCCATTGCTCTATATAATAACATCATAAAATGGACTATGGAGGTGTAAATTTTTTTTATAAAAGTTATTTTAGACTTATTATAACAACTATTTATAATTTATATGGAACGACGATTAATATAAAATATTATATAATTAGTTTTTTGATAAATATTTTTTTGACACACTATTAATTTATTCTTTTTTATATTTATAATTTATATTCTTATTTCTTTATACTATAAATATAAAATAATAATGAAAAAAATTATTATTTCAAGCAAAAATTATTAAGTTATACTTAAAATATATATATATATTTTTTTTTTTTTTTGCAATTCTCCTTTTGTGGGGAAATTGATATAAGATGGAAGATTATTTAGGAATAAACTAAAAGTTTAAGAATAAAGTCAAATTTGCTCAAACCCACAAGAAATGGGGTTGGCAGTTGGCACGTGTGAGGTGGGTCACACAAAAAGTACAAGTGTCAAAAGCAGGAAATTGTAATAAAATATCGATGCCAGATTGGCAAGGAAAGCTCCATCGCAACATGCCTTGCTGTCACTCTATCGCTGTCACCTTCCATACATACATCCCTTTCCTTCCCATCTATCTTAATTCATAAAATACTAAAAAAATTGAAGAAAAAAAGAATAAGAATAATATAAAGTAAATTTTTTATGAAAATTGAGAATTCTGAATTGTTATATTTATATTTTTAAAATATAAGACTCTTAGCAAAGTTTATCTAATGGCACATTTTAGTTTTACTCAATATTTCATTATTTAGTTAATTCAATTTATTTTTTTGTGTTACAATGTGATCCGAGTTTATGGGAATTTCTTTTGTTGTAATTTTATCCAAATTCTAATATTAATTTCATGTCTAATAATACAAATTTCATTGAAAAGTATATCATTTTTATGTCTAATATTAAGTCATAATGATTCAGATTTGAGATATATATTATGTTCACGTCAAATATCAAGTCATAAGAGTTCAAAGGGGTGATTAAAATAAGAGTTTTTTAGGTATTTTAACCAAATTTTTGAGTAATATTTTAGGATTTAGTCCTAAAATATCAAAATTAAGATTTAAGCATAATTATTTTACATGTAACATATATACGTGTAAAAGTGTAACATTACTTATAATGTTACATGTGTTACATATAACGTTACATTTAATGTTATACTTTTTACACGTATATATATTACATATGACATAAAATATACATGTTATGACTAAATCCTTAATTTCGTAAAACTATGTCTAAATCCTTCAAATTTTACTTTTAAAATGGCTAATTGCTTAACTGGCCCTTGAAATAAATGTCATTTAATTATAAAAATATTTGACAATATCTAACATCCCTAAATATTAGTGAAATAATTGAGCATATGAAGCATTTTTTGTTAATTCAACATTAACACAACTCTCTAATAAAGAATAAGTCTCAGCTGTAAGTCTCATTTACATGGATCTACTTCTATGAGAGAGTTAAATTTGACACCACTAAGCCTCGTAGCATTGCTCAACATTAATCGCTAATAGTGAAAAAGTTGTTACATATTAATTTTGTTGCTTAATAATTATCAAGAGTTTCTATTATCTCATGTGCAATTTTAGTATCACAATGATGTGGTATGAATTTCTACTACATGAATATTGTATTGATGTTGAATATTGTATTGATTTGTAGTGTATTATATTAAGAAATTTTTTAATAAAGTCATCTAATGAGTTAAAATAAAAATAATAATAATCCTACATACTAGAATATATATAATAGAAGATAAGAATATTGACAGATTTCGTATGTAAAATTAAAGTTAGGGAATAATTTTAGACCATTAAATTAATTTTCTTAACAAATAGGACAACTGAAAAATAAATCCAACCATCTAAAATTAGTGCTCACCGTAAGACACATATCATTACCTACAGTTGAATTTTCGAAGCTTTTCTTTTACTAAATTATTCTTGATATCAAAATCAAGAGTCTAAACCACACAAAAATTATACCATTTCTCTAATATAATTGGGTTGTCGTACCATATTCTATTGTATTAGTAGCTATCCAAATTTGAATATGATATTATGTAGTACAACATAGCTCTATTGACTTTGCGACTTTTCCAAGATTTTTCGCTTGTATATTTCTCTTTTTAAAAGGAGAACCAAACAACCATCCAATACCAATTGAGTAGTTTTATTGTTGTTTTTTTATTTAATTTAATTTTTTTTTTTAAAGAAAGGAGATGTGTAGTGTTAGTGAAGTGAGGGAAATTGGAGAGAAAGATGTCGTTTTCAGTGGGACCCACGCACGATGGGGTGGGGGGTTTGCTTTTTGGGTGTTGGTGGACTTGGCGCTGTCCTGATGGCGATGCCTTCTGTGTGTGACGACGCCAGCTATGTCGTTTTTGCATCTCCCCATTCTCAGCCGTACACGTGGCGATCATCCGTCGAAACCCGCCACCGTAGGGGGGTTTTCGACTTGGTCGGCGGGGGAGAAATCTAAGGAAACGAAAGGCATTAAATAAATATTAATTTACACTCGTGATCCGACAACGAAAGGCCGACGTGGCATTTTTCGGTTGGATATGAGAAATTTAAAAACAAATTATGTAGGAACCAAAAAATGAAAAAACTTATCACTTGTCCATTTTTTTATTTTTTTATTTTTTAATCCTCGAGACCATTCTATTCCATTTTATTTTTTTTCAACTATTTTTTTTTACTTTTCAAATCTCTATACAATATTTTTAAATTTCAACCATTCATATCACATCAAAATTCGCAAAGTCAAACAATTCTTACATTATTTTTCCAAATCATTTTCAAACAATTTCAAATCGTTTTTATACCATTTTTTTCATCTCAATAAATAGGATGGAATGGCCAAAATGATCACCCCAAACAAAGGGTTATAATTTAATTCGTGAGCCTATTTAGTATTTTTCGGTTGGATATGAGAAATTTAAAAACAAATTATGTAGGAACCAAAAAATGAAAAAACTTATCACTTGTCCATTTTTTTATTTTTTTATTTTTTAATCCTCGAGACCATTCTATTCCATTTTATTTTTTTTCAACTATTTTTTTTTACTTTTCAAATCTCTATACAATATTTTTAAATTTCAACCATTCATATCACATCAAAATTCGCAAAGTCAAACCATTCTTACATTATTTTTCCAAATCATTTTCAAACAATTTCAAATCGTTTTTATACCATTTTTTTCATCTCAATAAATAGGATGGAATGGCCAAAATGATCACCCCAAACAAAGGGTTATAATTTAATTCGTGAGCCTATTTAGTATTTAGTCAATTTTTTTTGCATATTTAAAGAAAATAATCAATATTTTTAAAAAATTAAGTTATTAATCACTAATACATAAAAAAAATTAAAAACATAAAAATAAATACACATCATCATATAATTAAAAAAATAATTAATTTCTAAATTAATCAAAACATTAATTTTTTTTTAAAACATCATTAGAAAATTTATCTTTTACTCAATTATCTCTTTATTATTATTATTATTATTTATATATTATTCATTTGGCCGATGGAGGCTTTAAACATGTGATGGCTTATAGAATTATCACATCATATAATTGATTTTTTTTTCTTTCTTTTCAATATGTATATTGTCATAGGGTATTTATCGTCAGAAAGTTGGAACTAGTGTTGAGCTAGTTAGCCACTCGATGGATGGGACCACGCCGCCTTTCTTGGTCAGAATTCGAGTTGAGCTCGATTAAATTCAATAAGACTTTGTTCATATCACCCAAAATGATATGTTAACGTATAATTGATCCGACTCGATGGCCATTTATATCTTTTAAGTTTCGCAAATAATATAAAAAAGAGCTAATTCTTAAAATATGTGGAGGAGAAAAAAGTATTGATAAGGGTTTTATTTTATCAACATAGTTGAAAAAAAAAAAAAAGAAGAAGAAGAAGAAGAAGGTAGAATGGAGTTTTGATTTCCTCGTATAATTTTTTTTTTTCCCTTTAATAAGCTATGTCATCGATGTGTAGTGTGATCAATGATCATTATCATTAATGTTTTAAGTGACAACAGGTGTTTATGCAACAATGGATTTGCTCACAAGTCACATATATATAGTTATATGTATATATATTATAACTTATAATCACCATCTAAGGAACCATCTATTTATGGGCATTTAAGCGCAGAAGTCAATGGAGTAGCAAGTTGAAGAGGTAGATCATGGTTAAATAAAACTCAACTATAGCTAGCTATATATCTATCTAGTGGTTGGATTTTTTTGTCCATCTCATGATATGAAAACGAGTTATATATACCATGCGTGAAAGAGATATAACCACAAATTACGGGATGCTTTCTACTTTATAAATATAATTTGATAACTAGCTAGTCACATAAGGTACCATTTTATTCATTTTTCTTTTGCAATGAAATATGCAAGAAAGCAAGCAAGCCATTTTGACCAAGTCATATTTAAATATGATATTAAGATACCTCCAAAAAGTTAGCTTATAAAAAATTAATAAGGTACCAAAAAAAAAATTGCCATTTTATGTATAAACAATCACGCACATTCACATACTTAAAAATGGAGAAATATCCCTCTGCTCCATTTTTTTTTTTAATAAAGAGAATCATGAGCTAATCATAAATATTTGAATTTACAATAATTTTATAATAGGAGAGTTTCACTTCTCCCACAAAAAAACTTCTTAGTTCGAACCCTTTTGGCTAAGATTGAATCCACAAAGCAGATAAGCAAAGGAACATCAACATCACATAGGACCATCATTTCAAGGGAATTGCTTTGCTATGTTTCTTTGGTGGGACTCTTAATTAATGTCCATTCATGACTCGATGTTACAAATCTTAATTGGGTTGACAAGCTTTGTCCAAAATTGGACGTTCCTCAACAGTCCCCAAATATCAAAACACTAGTCATGCTTAATCTTTAAAAAGTACTAACATTATGTTTTGTTATTTATCATCAGAAGTGTATAAAACTCTGGTTAGTTTAGTAATGGTTCTATTAAGCGATCTAAACTCAATTTTTAAATTCTACGATTGATGTTTTAATTCTTTCCACTAAAATAACAAATGGGCCTCCTAATTTTACAAGATGTCAAAGAGAAGAAATTACATGATGGTTGATATTATAGAAACATATTACACCCCATGCCAAAAAGTTAAGTATTATCACAGCAATTCATTAAGTTTAGGTGGCATTTTTTATCAGACTATTATACCCCCTGTACGGATTTGGATCACCATTTACGGGTTTGGATCACCCAACCTGATCTTTATTTATTTTTTTCATTAATTATTTTTTCTTATTTAATGGTATGGTTTTATCTCCTTGATTATAGGATTGAACAAATCAAAACCAAAGCTGTTAATTCTAAATTTATTCACATGGATATTTTCATGTATAATTTCATTCTAATTTATTCACATATTCAAATTTAATATTCAAATATCTCCCCTAATATTTGAAGGTTGTTAATTTTCACGTATAATTTCATTTTAACTTCAATTCTGTAATACGATAATCAAATTTAAATATTATATTAAAAAATTAATCCAATGTTAGGTTATTAGCTAGCTAAATAATAACAACAAAAAACGATTTAACCAAACTCAATCACAAAAATATAATAATAATAATAATAATAATAATAATAATAATAATAATAAAGGTAGCTCCTCTGTTGATATTCTTTTTCTTTTTCTCATATCAAAATAAAAACAATTCAATCTAGCTCGCAATACTTCAACAAGTTCAACTATCCAGTACCCAAAATCCAACTAAAAACAATAACAATAACAATAATCAAATTCGAATATCATATTAAAAAAAAATAATCCAATCCCAGAATATGTATTAAGTTTGTAATATGATATTCAAAATCGTTATAGGATTTTACAGCTGTTGATTTTGGGGATTGTGGGTGGAGAGGAAGATCGGTTAAGAGGAGGCAGGGGTCGTCATTTTTTTATGGAGGCTACTCATTGTGTTTTTGGTCCAAGGTGGTGGCAGACGAGATAGGGGCGGCGTTTGACAAGAGGCGGAGGCCGATGTTTGTGTGGAGCCGGGGACAATGTTTGTGCAGATGTGGAAAGCATCATTTGTGCGGAGGAGGTGAGCGGCGTTTCTATGGAGGTGGGGCGGCATTTGTGGGAGGTGAGTGGCGTTTCTGTGGTATGGTTCTGTGGAGGCCGAAGGAAGCGGGAGACGGCGTTTCTATGGTGGCCGGAGGAGTTGCAGACCGACGGAGGAACTTTTTGGGGCAGGAAACGGCGTTGGAGAGGCGTGAGAAGGAGGAGCCGGTGTTGCGAAGCTGGAATTTGGAGACTTTTCTGTGTATTCAGAGGCGGTTGGTGGCGATTCGGAGGGCGGCGAATCGGTGGGCGGGGATTTGGAGGGCAGCGTTGTGGAGGGTGGCGATTTGGGGGGCGGAGATTTCGCGGAAGCTAGAGGCGGCGATTTTTGGAGGCGGGGGTTGGGAACGGCGTTTGTGGGAGGCAGAGATATGAGTTATTAGTTTAGGTTATAAAAAAAAAAACCGTGAGGTTATAAAGGGTATTTCAAAAAATTTTGAATTCCCATAATTAATTCCGAAAATTAAGATTTACTAAAAAATAATTTCCAATATATATATATATATATATATATTATATTCTAGTGGGGATCCGGGTTTTTAAATGGATTGAGGTAATATAATACTATAAATAATTAATTTGAACTAATTTAATATATGTTATACATAGTGAATCAAAATATAATATTCACTCTTAACTTGAATATATACGTAAATAGCCCTGTCAAAGATGGAAAAATTGCGGAGATGAACGATTTTTAAATCAATCAAATTTATCTTTTGTAAAAATAAATAAATAAATCTGACAATCCCAAATCGTTTCGCACCACAACTTTTCCCACCCGAGAGCCTCATCTCATTTTATGTTGTATTTCATAGTGAAACAGGGATGATGAATCAATCACAAACAATGATTTTTACAATAAATTGATGGGCTCCCCAAATTAGCATGATTTCAACTTTATTATAGCCTGACCTTTTGTTCCAAAGTGGGGAATAAAAAAATAGGACATAAATGGTGATGGAAGGCACAGGGTCTGAGATGGGGCAACTATGGAGAAAAAATAAAGAAAGACAGAAAGAAATAACTTTTTGGAACAGTAATTCAAAACAAGTGAGTATTGCTGACTCATCAAGAAATTGACACCCACAACAACAAAGCAAGAAAAGCTCAATACGCTAATGCTTTAACAATCTCCACAAGAAATTTAATGTAGCTTGATTTTTGGACTCTATACAACATGTAAAGTCAACTTGTATTTGTGCTTACAAATTCTCTAGAAAAAGAGGAACAGTACTACACAACAAGAATAATAATATATCTAATTAATTGCAAAATACAATTATAAATACAGTATCATTCTCTAGCAAAAGTTGTAATTGAATGATTCACGGACAAACCACATGGTAGCCAACTAGCCATTTTATTTTAGCAGAAAATGGAAATCACTCACTCACTTTGCTTTTTTTTTTTTTTTTCTTCGTAGCATAAAAAGGGCAGGTTTAGTTAATTCTTTTTTTTTTTTTCACCTCCTTTCTTTTTCAGCGCACACATTCTCAAGCAAAATTGGAAAAGTGACAATTTTTATTAAATTGCAATGCCAACAAACAAAAGAAGTTTCATTTGAACAATAAAACCCCAACAATTAAAAGGGAAACAAAAATGACCAAGATTACAATATGAGGCAAAAATCCACCATCTCTGTTGATGCAAACCAAAACCCACCACCACATAAGGATAGGGGTTGCCATTGATCACATTTATTGCTAGAAATATATAGTACTATTAACATGCTTTGCACAAAAACAAAGATTAACTCAGGCAAAAACAAAAGGATAAAAGGGAAAAAAAATACAGATATTTACCATAGAGATAACTTAGTAAGACCAGGACCAAATGGCATGGTCCTCAACTGGGAACCCGAAATTACATGAACTTGCTGGCGGGTCGGAGTAATCAACATCTTCCAGCTTCGGGAAGATGTATGGAGGCAAGAAACTTCGGCTCAAGTTGTCTTCTTCGTCCTGCGAAAGATCAGATTGGTCGGCCTCGAATACGTATGAAGAATCCCCGGGCTCCAGCAGCGGATTGGAGTGAACCCCTTCGGTGAAACGCGGGCTATCCGAATCTAAGATGTCACTCTTGCCCGAGCTGATGTCCTCCACTGCCGAGACTTTGGACACCTCGCCCTCTGAGTCCGCGATCGGCTTCTGGGGCGGCTCTTCGGACGGCTTGTTGGAGTTCTCAGACACTTCCGAGCTCTCCTTCTCTTTCTGATCCCTCTTCAACAACTTGTCCGAGAGGTCAAGAACCTGATCATAAACAATTCCACTCCAATCACATATACAACTTTAAATTCCCACCCAAACAAACTGAAAATCTGTCTTTGGCACAATTCAATCTCATATAATTATCATCCAAACCAACCTTCAAACTAGTGATTAATTAATTAAAAGCTAATCCAATTGCAACAACATCAAAATCTAAAAAACTAGATCCAGATTGATTCCACAAAACAACTTCCACGCATCAAAACACGAAGCAATCGGATCAAAAACAACTTTGACTAATCACCAACATAATCTAAAAGCCGAATTCAGAAGCATAGAAGCAATTTATACCTCAGCCTTGAGCTTATCAGTCTCCTTGAGGAGGGACTCGTAGTCGGCCTTGAGGCCGTTGAAGCTGGCCTGGAGGACGTCGTAGTCCTTCTCCATCTGCTTGGTCTTCCACCGCGCGCGGCGGTTCTGGAACCAAATGGCCACCTGGCGCGGCTGCAGGCCGAGCTCCCTGGCGAGCTGGACCTTGCGCTCGGGCTCGAGCTTGTTCTCGACCTCGAAGCTCTTCTCCAGGAACTGCACTTGCTCCACCCCCAGCCGCCTCTTCTTCCCCGGCTGATGCTCCTGGAAGTACTCCTCCAGCTCGTCCTCCAGCCCCCCCTCCTCCGCCGCCCCGAACGCCCCGAAGAACGCACTTTTCGACCCGCTCACGCCCTCGAAGCTCATCATAGACCTCGACCCTTCAACAACAAAAGTCAACAACAACACGCAAAAAAAGTCAACACATGTTGTGATCATTGATCAATCTCAAACTCAAACTCTTATCTGCAATTCTCGTAAAGACATAGACTTTTTTTTTTAATATATATATTCTAGGCGTCTATACTTGAATTGAACTACACCACCAAAACTAAGAAGCAAAGAAATGAAAACTTTCTCGAGAAACAAAGGGAAAAATACCAGAGCCGGAGAGGAAGAGGGAATCGAGGGGAGGAGGCTGAGACTTTGGGGTCTGAAGCAGAACGCCGAGGCTGGAAGATCCATTACCTCCGTAAACCCTCCCACCCGCCATAGCCGTTCAACTGTCCCGAAGAGAATCGATTTTTCCCTAATTCTTGCCCCCCAAACTCTCGCTCTTTCTCGTCTCGAAGTGGGATTTTTTCTTTTTTTTTTTGTTTGTTTGGGGAATTTTGTTTTTCCTCTCTAGAACTTGTGGCGGAAGAAGCTGGTGATGATGATCTCGGTGATGTGAGAAGTGTGGGAACAGCGACTGCTCACACCCATCCCTCAGAATAGAGAAGAAATGGGTTTCTTTGGGGTTTAAGAGAGAGAGAGAGTTGTGAAGTGGGTTTTCAGAGGAGAGAGAGAGAGAGAGGGTTTGCCTGGTTAGTGTGTCTGGTGGAGAAGAAGAGGAGTTCAATGGAGATTATAAGAGAGAGAGAGAGAGAGAGAGTGGAGAAGGTGATTCTCTAGTTACTATCTAACATCTAAGATGATGCTCTTCTTTACAAAGGCTTCTTTAGTTCCTTTGATTATTTATAACACTTGTCACATTATGATTGAAATTTGATTTAAGAATTCGAGTAAATACTCGAAGCGTCGCGTGTATTTTACGGCCCGATTTGGAAATAAATTTATTACGGGTTAGATAGTAAATAATCATTTTAGATAATGTGTTAAAAAAAATTTAATTTAAAAATTAATCATAATTTTTTTCTTACACAAATAAATTTTTTTTAACATAATAATATTATATATAAAATATGTTGTAAGAAATAAAATTTTTATCAAAGTAATAAATTTATAAAATGATCATTTTTTAAAAAATACTGAATTTGTGATTATTTTTTAAAAAGTCTTTATTTTCTTAAAATTCTCATTACTATAATAATATGATTTAAACTAATTTTTTTATTTAAATTATAATCCAAACAATCCTTTACTCAAATTTTGTGTTCCTGAATTTATAATTGTACAAATTTATTTTTTAATTTTTTAAAATTAAATAAAAATATAGTTTATTTGATTTTTAATTTAAAAATGCATATCATAATTTTTATACTGCAATTTTTTTTTTTTTCTGTTTGAATGAGTTTGCCAGACATTAAAATTAAACATTTTTGAGAAACTAATATTCTTTTAGCGGAAGGTTATAATAAATTATGTTTAATTACAAAACTTAAATATATATTTTGTATTATAAAAGTTCAAAGGATAAACGTGAAATTTCCAAGAAGACAAAAAATGTATTTATGTTGAGCTTCGATTCCTAGAGATATTCTCACAAAAATAAATTAAAACAAAATAATTGTTCAGCTCAATTATTTACAAATGTAAGTTCTATAAGTAATTGAATTCTTAAAGATCCATTTGTTTTACGTGATTGAATGAGCCGGGTTTCATTGAATTGAATAGCATTGTTTAATTTAAGATTTGATAATAATCAATGATGATAAAAAGTTGCTCAATGGCTGAGTAAATCAAATTTTTTTAAATTTTAATATAAAATTATAAGGGAAAAAAATGGTTGAAAAAAATTAGATTTTGAAACAAATCTAAAAAAACATTACAGTAAATTGATATAACAACGGTAAAAGCAACATTAAAAAGTTGAAATATGCTAAGCAATCTGTTAATGTTAATTATATAAGAGAGCTTGGATAAAACGTTTATAGTATTTTTGACCAAGCAACAACAAAATTTGACATTAACAAATCATCCAAATTTCAATTTATTGGATAAACATAACTATACCAAAAGCAGACACCAAACATTTGATTTATTAAAAAAAATTCAATTCTTTAAATTTCTTAACTGTATCCTTTTACTCTTGGATCACATTGGAGTTAAATAAATTCAAAGAATCACAGCAAGAAATAAATAAATTAATTAATTAAAAGAACTTTCCCTTATTCTATCATATAATTTCTCTATAGTTTTTAGTTGCTCAAAATTGGTTATATTTTGCAAGCTAATAGTAGAAAGAAGTTCTAATACCCCTTGCACAAACCCCAAATTTACGTCTTAACCACTTTGAGCTTCTTTAATTTTTTTAGGAAATTCAAACCTACAAAGCGACACGACGGAATGATGCAAGAGCGTATAACTAGCAAATAATATACTACACAATCTCTATTCTCGTTAAAAAAAATAAATAAATAAACAAACAAACAAAAAACAAACATAAAAAAAAACAAAAAATAATAACTAGCAAAGCGGCGATGAGAACAATGAATGACATAAAAGTAAATAAATGAATAAATTATACCGAGTTTAGGATAAATTTACAAATCTTGGGTATTATTACTTGATGAATGTCAAGTTTTGATGTAATTGCATGACAAGAATCTAGCCTTACCTAGTACCTATAAAGTCTTGGTCTTTTGAAAATACTTTTTTTTTTTTCCTTTCTCAAATTTTTATCCAGTATTCAAGTAAATAATAATAAAATAACTATATAACTTATTTAGTTTGAAAGATCCACCGGTGAGACGCGTCATGACCATTAGTCATCGTATACCTCATATCTTATAATTTATAAAGATAAAATCGAACAATTTAGAATTATTTTACCGGAACAAAAAAAGAATTTTCTTTTTAACGAAAAGAAATGTAATAATGGATGTAATATTCATTAATATTGGCCGTAG
Organism: Boehmeria nivea var. tenacissima; assembly: GCA_018132145.1. Classification (NCBI taxonomy): domain Eukaryota; kingdom Viridiplantae; phylum Streptophyta; class Magnoliopsida; order Rosales; family Urticaceae; genus Boehmeria; species Boehmeria nivea. Next base: position 12,071,960 of record CM030882.1, read on the forward strand.
AATGAGTTGGTTCCTCTGACAAATTATTTATTGACAGATTTATTAGAATCATTTAATCAAATACGTATTATCAACTAGCCTTGTGACGTGAATGTCGAAGGATAAATGCATGTAGTATTAGAAGTGTACGGACTAAAGAAATACTGGTCTAGATTTTGAATATTAAGTAAATTAGTTAGCAAATTACATTCAAGTTATCAATGCAAGTTTTTAATCACTCTGATCAGTGGCCACCACATAAATTATTTCAAGGGACAAAAATAAAGAAATCGCCAAACTTAGAAAAATAAAATATACGTATATCATATGCTAAAATGTACATTTTCCTTTTTGGCTTCATAAAAAAACTTGAAATAGTTGGGGATCTAATACAATGGGATTAAAATACGTCATATTGTAATCTAATTCAATGAAATTAAGTTTAGTGACTTCATGACTCTCGATTACAAAAAGACTAGACATTCTATATTTTCATACAATTAAATGACTACTCTTTTTCTTTTGATAAAGACAAAATAATACATAATACTCAATAATATCAATTATTGATAGCAAACTGCCCAAAAAAAAATGTCTTATAGTTAAAAAAAAAAAAACTAGTTTTATAACCTAAAGTCCTAAACCATTCTAAATTCTAAATTCTCAATATTCAAAAATACTAAATATTTTATCACTATTTTGAGGAAGAGAGCGATGATTATTACTAATCAAGAGACTTGTGTGGTCATAACGCTGCCAAATTTCGCAGTTCAGCAAGCCATATATATCCTAATAATCATCAATAATGATTGTTTTTAACTATAGGATTTTAACAAGATTTCGTTAAGAAATAACAATTCTAATTTGAATTGAACTCAACTAAGTCCCATTTTCAAGATAACTCAGATGTATTATCATAATAATCATAATCACTATCATTCGAATTATTGTTCAAAATACAAGCAATTGCCATTTGGAGCGTATTGTAACTGTCGAGATTGAAAAATTCAAGGTCCAAATTATGAAAAATAAAAATATGAGGTTCAAATTGCACAAATGCAACGAGTTTGAAAACTAATTAATACAACCAACTACTCCCTAACTTTTTAATATTATTATCTCGCTTTGTGTCAAAAGTTAAGAAAATGTATATTAAGAAATTGTTTGATAAGCAGTTCAAATATTAAAAATTAGATTTAAATATTCTTTATTATAATATCAATGTTTTTTAAGAAAATATTTAAATATTTATTCATATCGTAAACAACAATTTTTTCGATTCAAAACTCATTTTTTTTCTCTAACAATCTCAATTTAAATGCTATAATAAAACTGTTACACAAACATAAATTTGAGTTTAAAATTTTGCTAAATAATAACTCAAATAAAAATAATTTAAATTTTATATTAAAATTCATCCCCAAACGAACCCCTAAACTAACCATTTGTTTGGCCCTCTCATTTAACTCATTTCATTTCATTTTATTTTTTCATATTTTACAACTGTCTTAATCTTATAATCAATCCCATTCCATTTTATTTTTTTTCAATCATTTTTTTAACTTTTCAAATCTCTATACAATATCTTTAAATCTCAATATTTTTAAATCATTTTTTTCATCCCAAAAACTAAAATAGAATGGGTGAAATGATCACCCAAACAAGTGATAATAAAAGATTTATGATTGGGATGAAAAGTATAAAGGGGTAAGTTGGTAAATCAAGTCGCAAGGTGAGGGCATGAAAGTAAATTCATAGCAACTGAATGCAAAAACTGAGGCGAAAGAAAAGGGAATATGAAAGAAACGACAAAAGAGTCCAGTCCAATCAGTCGTTTTCAGAGAGAGAGAGAGAGAGAGAGAGATAGAGAGAGAGAGGGACACAGTCAGTGTTGGCGAGCCAAAGATTTGGGGCGAGTCAGGTGACGGGGTGACTCGGCCATTCTTGAGGCACATTTACCGATGCTTTGTGGGCCCTTATTGGGCTAATGAATGTCTTTGGGCCCACTTTGTCTCCTCCTCTGAGCGAAGCCCACGCATGCATTGGGCCCTCTAAGTTGGGTGTTTTGTGGCCTTGGGCCCACTGGGCCCCCAAACCCGAAAGCTGTACCCAGCTTGACAGAGTGCTAGGAAATCACATTAATTTCCACTTCACAATTTTGTCCCATATGAAGAAATATTAATATTAAATATACAAATGGGAGTTATTGGGAGCTGGGACTAAATTAGTATTTAATTAAGGGTTATTTACATAAACACCCCCCAATGTTGTGCTATTGTTGCAGTTTGCACCCTAATGTTTAAAAACTATCATTCTTGCCCCCTAAAGTATTAAAAACTTATAGATATGCCCCCTCTGTTACAATTTGTAAAAAAAATAGATTAAATTAATGGCATAATATTATTCTGTTGGCACCTGTACAATTTTTAAAGATCAACTGCTTTCAAATTAAGAAAATTATAGTAATTAATTCTATATTTATTTTCACAAACACCCCCTTATGTCGTCTTTTCTTCTCAAAATGCACCTCGATCTTTTAAAATTTTGTATTCATACCCTTAAAAAATTGTACAGGCACCAACAGATTAATATTATGTAATTAATTTAACCCATTTTTGTTACAGATTATGACAGAGGGAGCAAATCTATAAGTTTTTAATACTTTAGGGGGCAAAAATGACAGTTTTTAAACATTAGGGTGCAAACTGCAACAATAACACAACATTAGGGGGCATTTGTATAGATAATCCTTTAATTAATTATTATTTATTTGTAACTCAAAAGATTCTAGAGTCGATGTTGTAACTCGGAAGCATGTTTGCCTCTACCAGTTGGCAAAACCATGATGATGAAGAAAAATGTCGACAAGAAAAATTTAAAAAGAGAGAGAAAATTCTATGGCCATTTGAATAATGCCAAATAGATACTATTCAGAAATCATCATTTACCAAAATAAGGAATAAGTAAATCGATTTTTTAAATAAATAGCCATATTTTTATGTATGTTTTTAACAATTAGCCTATGTTTATTTTTATTAGCAAAATAGCCATACATTCGTGTTTAGATTTTTGAGACTGTAGTCATTAGTTTTTTGAATTCTGCTTTTTATTGTTTGTTGCAGACAATATTATCTAAAATTTTGTGTCTCTAGTCATGAAATTTGTGACTTATTTGACTGCATATTTTTTTGCTATTTATAAGATATTTTTTATTTAGTAATAAGTTTTATGAAATTGGTTGTATAGGCAATCATTTATTTGTGAGTTGTTTATTTTATTAATGGATGTTTAAATTTTTTATTGTGTTTATTTCAAATTTTTTGAAATTTTGTTACTATAGTCACAAATTTTATAACTGTGTATTTTATTTATTTAGTCACAAATTTTATTTCTTTAGTCATAGATTTTTAGATGGTGACCTGATGACTATTTTGCTAATTTTTCAAAACATGGGCTATATCTTTAAAACATGGACTGCAAAATGGCTAAATCCTTAACTGGCCCTAAGTAAATAGTCATATTATAATAAATATTTTGAAGAATTAGTAAATATTTTTGCCTCTTTTTTTTTTCATGTGAGGTACTAAGCTATAAAAAATATATATATATATATGTAGAAGTACAAAACGAAACACCAGAAGAGGAATTGTAACAGATTTAAAACATAGAACATGCAGCTAAATGGAAAGACAAAAAGAACAAAAAAAAAGTGGAAAAATAATTTTTTAAAACAAGTAAAAAGAACAATTATTAAGCATTTCAAATTGTCAAATTAACATTTTATAATGTGAGTTTTAATAAAACAGATCAATATTATGATCTAGTATTGTCCTCTGTAGCGAGCACAACTCTGATCACATTTTGTTGTCGTCGTTGTTTTTTATTATTTATTTTTCCCTCCTTCATAAAATATAATAAAAATAAAACAAAATGATAAAAAGATCTTTGCAAACCCTCAATAGTGAAACAAGATCAATATGGGCTGATCCATAACGTGCTGGTGAACCCAATCCAATGTCTGCTTTCTTCACAAAACTATGACCGGGGGATTTTGAGGAATGCCCTCTTTTGATACAATGATTATCTATGTCATATGTATGTTGTATTTTTAATTTATATATCAAATTTTACACTATAAATGTAGAGTAAAAACAAATGGAATACACCACTTAAGGCAAATTATTAAGTAGTAATAAGAATGACTTTATTTTATAATCCCGAGATGGGTCATATTACTCAGAAGTGACACTAAACTGGGTTTCTCTAATGAAGCCCGGTCAAGAATTATAGACAATAAATGTAGCAGTAGTTATGGCGATGCCATATTTTTTTAATGCTCTAATTTGATATACTATTAATAATCTGTATTTTAAATAGTGTATTTTTTTTAAAATTTTTACTTTTTTATAGTTTAAAAGTAAGGATATACATTAAAAATATAATATATATATATTGCAAATGAAAATGAGTAACTTTATTTTTCTGAAAGAGTTATCTATCAATTTTAGAAAATTGAAAGAAATATGTTAGCGTCAGATGCGATTGACTTGTCTGACGCATCTAAGTCGTATATGACCGTAGATCTCACAATGGACCCCACATGGGTCCTACAATGATGATGGACGGTTAAGATGCGTCAGACGTTAACACTGCTCAAATTGAAAATATATGATTCCAATAAAAGTAAAAAGGGCATAAACTTGTAAATAGTCTACTTGAGGAAGTATGAGTTTAAAGACTTGAAAAAGGGCATTGGACACATTCATATAATGTACTATTTTTCTTTAGAACGGAATACTTGACTAATTCTTATCATATAAGAATACGAGTATCAAAAGTGCCATTTTTCCTAAAAAGACACCAGCCTCCTCAAATCTTCAAAGGGTGTTTAGGGGAAAGCAATACTTTACTTCCCGCAATTTTCTTCCACCATGCCCACAAGTAAAAAATTATTACTCTAAGACGAACTTTTTTTTTTTTTTTTAATTAAGAGAAAGAAAGAGAACTCAGTAGTCACTACACATGTTTCATTGTATGAGCACATATATTCAGTCCATGACATTATGCATATATATATATATATATGTATGTATTCTATCTATGGTTTTCATGATGGCGATTTTTTTTTTCTCTTTTGGTCTTACAAACACTTATGCGTTTTGGGAAATCTTGAAATAACTTACACTTGAATTACTATTGGGAAATTTCTACCACTAGTACTAACAACCTGCCACAGGGCACACTAGTTGAGGATAATATTTATTTTCAAGGTTAATCAGGAGTTTGGACATTTTTTTCTTGTCCCATAATGGGACATTGAGATATTTTAAGAAGATATTGGTCTATTGAGTCACTGCCATACCTTACAATCGTTTAGACAGCCTAAAAAAACCTATTAAAAAAAAATTATGGACTAAATAGTCTGGTCAACCTCATGAGGCCAAAGATGATGGAAAACTTCATTACCACAACGCAACACTCAAATAGCCACCTCTAGATTGCCTTCTATAGATCACCATATATACTAGTAATAACCTTTGATTGAGACGTTAAATTAGGGGACGGGACATTTTGACGAATGCTATACCTTGTTTTTGTGCTGTACTTATAATTATTATCGTACTTCTATACTATAAACATATTAAGAATCAAAACAACACACCATTTAGACTATAAATTATTAAGTAGAGTAAGAATCAAAAGAGCACATTAAAGTATAAATTATTAAGTGTCATTTTTACAATTCTCCCTTAAATTAAATGAAACTAAATTGCTCTACTTAGTCTTTTCTTTCATCAGGCTATATTTTCTTTTTTATAACACATGTTTCACAACTTTTATTTTTAATTGAATATCTAATTTTTTACTGTTTTTAACTGATGAGATAATGGAAGATTATTGATAGATTCATAGCTCTAATTCTTAAGTCTTAACTATTCTCCATGATAATTATAGGGCAAGTTAAGCAATTAACTATTTTAAAGATAAAGTTTGAAGGATTTAACCTTAATTTCATGAAACTATGGCTATATCCTAAAAAATTAGTAAAAAATTTGGTTAAATCCTTAAAAATCTCATAATTATCTCAAGCAGTCTAACAGATATACATGCTAGTTTGGCGACTGATTATTATGAGGTGATATTGATTTGTTCTTCTTTTTTTTTTTCCCCCTTGAAAAGTAAGAGATCTCAATGGCCAAGCTCAAAATGCTTCCATTTGTAAACCAACAAGTTGAAAGATGCCTTAGATTCTTCAAAATCTGTTTGCCTTCTAGTTCATGACACAACTTTAGAACATAAGTTTACATGACAAAAAAAGGAAAAAAGCTCTTCACAAAAGGTTATAATACCACACGCTTTTATTAATAATATTAACTAATATTAGTACCACACACTTTATATAGTAGACAATATTATATTCATTTCAATTGAGATTAAATATTTATTTTATATAAAATATTAATATATACTGAAAAATTTTAAATAATGATATAAATTTATTTTAATTTTTATACAAATTTGACTAATTAATATTGAATTATTAACATTGAGTAAGAAATAAAATAAACAAGAACTAAAAGGACTAAAACATAAATATAACAAAGTATAAAAAAAAATATAGAGTATGAACAGTGCACGCTATATATACTAGTGTGACACCGTTCATACACACTAAAATAGAGTGTGTTTGCCGTATGGGTTGTAGAACCCAAATATTATTGTTCCACTATAATTTTCACTATTCCACGCGCGTATGGGTTGGAGAACCCAAATATTATTGTTCCACTATAATTTTCACTATTCCACGCCATTTTCAGTAGCGTTGGAGTTGCTCTAAGAATCATGTTCTATATCCACACCAAATTCCAAACTCATGAGAAAGACTGGACAGCAAAATTTTTCCTTTTTGCTATAATTTACAACTATAAGAGATAGAGAATGGAAAGAGAATATTTTAGAGTTACAAGGCCTAAAAGGGCATCTCGAAGTAATATGAAAAAAAATTTGCACCAATTTAGTGTAACTTCTTCACCAAATTATGCTATCATATTCAACCTATTATATCATATCTTACTCTATAAAAGAATGTTCGCTTTTCATATTGCTTTTCTATTGTTTATACTAATTTATTTATTTCATACGAACATAAAGTCTTTTATAAAATTGAAATTAATGATAATATAAATATTAATCAAGTTTTTTATACATCTCCATCCCATTATACCAAATCTTGGTGTTATGCAGCTTTAGTTTCTTAAATGTTAATCAAGTTTTAGATTTAATGTTCGTTGTACTTTTACTTTTCAGTTCTAATGTTTCAAATTATTAATTTAGTTTGCTAATTTTAAATAATAAAGATAAAATCCCCAAAAAAAATTATATATTATTACTATTGAATGGTTATTAATTGGCCAAAAATACCAAAATATATGGAAAGATTAAACAATTATCATTGAATTATTCACTGAATGTTACCATAGACATTAAAAACTTACTTTTCTAATTGACAACAGAGAGTTGAAAAATAAAAAGGCTCACATCAGAAAAAATAGAGATGGTGAACAGTACTTTTCCCTAAATTAGTGAACCAATATTCACTAACTTCATTTTAAAGCACCATATTGGTGCTTAGTTGGAGGTGGTGTTTGCGCCAATCAGAGAATCTTGTGCCATTTTGCATTTCGATTGGAGATAGCCTAAGATAAGTATTAGAAGGTTCTACATGGTTGTTGAAATTGAGTGTGCAAAAAAACAAAAACAAACCTTGTGTTTATCTAATAATCTTTTAGCATATATAAACCCAAAAGTGAGAGTGACACATCATTATTTTAGTCCAATTAGGAGTACCCTTGTCGATTTTTTATTTTTCTAAACTTTTTTTTTTTCATACCTATCTTTGATTTCTTGAATATCTAGAAAGAAAAAGAAAAGAAACAATGCTTTAATCACATCGTTAATTCTTAAATCTCCCAAACTATGTACTCATGGAAGTGTTATGTCATGTTCCAAATTTTTGAACCTCATTTTAAAAGCCCACAAAGCCTAGATAAGACAAGTACTTTTGCATCGCTTTTGACAAGTCTCTTTCAATTTACCTTTTTTCTTTTTAATCGTGGCTGATCAAATTCAACAGATCGAAGCAATTGATAGCCTTGAAGGACAAAGTCATGAAAGGCCTCATAGCCACTCAAAGTTGGAAATATTTCAGATCAAAGCACTAACATGAACCAATCTAGTACTTTTTTTTATTTTTTTTATTTTTTTAAATTACATCCACAAATTGTGTCCATGATCATTGGAACACAAGCGTGGACCAGTACGGGAACCGACTCTAGCCGGCCAGAGCAGAGCATGAACAGTCCATCAAAGAAGGCTCTAGCAGAAACAAGAAGCAATCCATGACATGAGTCCCAACTTGCAAACTCATTTAATAAGCACATATGCCAAAAGATATGTTGATAAAATTGACTTTGGCATGACATGGGAAAAATACAAAGGATAATTAGAATTATTAGAACCTACCCTTGAGAATTTTGGAGTAGGACGATGAGAAGTGACTGATAGTCTAATATATAGCAGCTCGCAAATTTTTTTTTATTATAAAAAATTATCATAATTGTTCTCTGTGTTTTATTGAGATTTCACTTTTGTCGTACAAAATGGATGGAGTTACAAAAATAAGCCAAAACTTAACGAGTCTTTCAATTAATAGCACATGTTTATTATTCGATTGTAAAATAAGACTATTTTTAGTGCCACTTAATAATTTATGTCATAAGTGGTGTGCTCTTTTTGTTTTTATTTTATATTTATAGTGTAAAATTTAAAGCATAAATTAAAAGTATAATATAAATGAGATATGAATTATCAATGTGCCACAAGAAAGGGCGTTCGTTCGTGAAAATCCCTTAAGAAAATACTGGTTTGTGATGTTTTTGGGCTTTGGCCTTGGGGACACAAAAATGGTCTTACCGCTACAGAGTGAGTGTGGTTTTGTGTTTGTGGGGTATCTTTAAAAGCCATACATACTCGAACTGTTCTCATATTTCATTTTCATTTTCATTTTACGGGATCAACCAGTGCCCTTCCATTTCAGCCATGTTGACAAGCACAAAACACTCAAATAGCATGCTTTTGTTGAAGCAATTTTCCAATTCCAAATCCGATTCCAAATTCTCAAACCACATCTTTACCTTTTAAAATCAGCTATATACACCTGTATGGATCAACTTTTAAGATTCCATATTCCGAACGCAATTAGCACTTTCCATTTCTAGTAACTTACCTACCAATAAGAGCAATTTAGAAGTCTGAGTTTTTTTTTTTTTTGGTTAGTTGTATGATTTGGTTTTCCATTTTACACGTTTGTACCATATAGCCGATGCATATTTTGCATAAACATAGAGAATGTGGTTAAATAAGAATCTAAATCTGTAGTTACAAGTATAGTCTAACGGTAATTTCACACCTGACTCCACTAAGAGGTGTATAGTTTAAATCTCTTCAACCCTTTAATTATCCCAAAAGTAAAAAAAACTTACCCCTAATACCTGATCTTCTGTTTCTCTTGGTTAGTTGATGTGTAAAAAATAATAATAACAATAATAATAGTGGGAGTGATTTTAAGGTAGAAAAAGACTTATAAGCAGAAAAGTCATGTTCATGAGGTCTAGACAATTCTTCCTTGTTTGGACCACTATTGTTCTATTCCTATAACTATGACTCTCTTGCTATAAATACCCACTTTGATTTAAAAACTTCTATACTGAAATCTTCACTCTAAATAGAAAATCAATCACTAGAGAGACCCCAATAGAAGAATTTAAAAAAATCATGGTGGGGTTACACTTCCTAATAATATAATCTTTTTGCCATTTTCTTTTTTACTACATAACTAATGCATGTTTCATTAGTTTAATGGTATTATTTCCTTCGACTCTGGATACTATATTGTAGGATGATCAAGCTCACCATTTGAACACATGGGAAGGCTTTGTGGATTGGAGGAACAAACCCGCCTTAAAAGGCCGCCATGGAGGCATGGTTGCTGCGTCTTTTGTGTTAGGTAAGTTAATTAACCTCTATAACAATTCTGCTTTTCGTAAGTGTACAGATTTTTTTTTCCCTTTTTTAGCGCGAGTGTTATTTCTTTAGCTTGTAACACAAGTTTCCTCTCACTTTGTCGCCGTGCTCTGCTAAAAAACCTCAGCCGTGGAGGTACTAGAGAACCTAGCATTCCTCGCCAACGCGAGCAACTTGGTGCTTTACCTCTCGAGGTTCATGCATTTCTCGCCATCCACCGCCGCGACCTCTGTGACCAATTTCATGGGCACGGCGTTCCTCCTCGCGCTCTTCGGTGGATTCCTGGCCGATGCGTTCTTCACCACTTACTCAATCTATTTGATCAGCGCTGCAATTGAGTTTATGGTCAGTGCCTGAACAAAGATGAAACGTTATGCATATATTTTTTGTGGTCTATAATATGCTTTTCATTTTCCAAACTGAACATTTGTTAGATTGATTCATCTACTTGTGCACTTATTAAGCATAATGCTTGAAGAATGAAGTAGGAATGGTTTTAGAAATTTATAGTGCGGCAAGAGTTAGGTTTAAAGGAGAACTATATAGTTATAAGTTAGTTGATACCACATATCATGAAATTAGAATCTACAAAGCAAACCTATGGTCAAAATTTTGAAAATTAAGAAACTTAAATTGCTCTTTGAAAAAAAAAAAAACAAAACAAACAAAACAAAACCCTTTCGCAAGCTACATATGTGCTGATAGGACTCATCATAGAATAATTTGTGGGGTACTTTAGTAAGGGTAAGTTTAGAATAGTTGTGGGGTCATACATGAACAAAGGGGAATTCTCCCGTGGTTATTTTTTTGAGATTTTTAAGCATTTAATCAAATTTTTGAGTAATTTTTTAGGATTTAGTCCTAAAATATTGAAATTAAGGATTTAGCTATGGTTATATCCTTAATTTTGTAAAACTATAGCTAAATCCTTCAAACTTTATCTTTAAAATCATTAATTGCTTAATTGGTTCTTTTTTTTATGAAAAAAAAATAAATCGTCAAATTTATATTATTTGTAAATCCTACATCTTAAAAAAAAAAAAATTTAGCAATCTAAAATTATTTTTAAAAGAAAAAATAATAGTCCACTAGAGAAAATTCCCAAAGTAAGATTTAACCATACAATAATGCGACTTTTATGGTTGAGGTGTGCTAGTACTGGTGGATACCAAAGAAATGGCACATTTCTAGCCAAAAGTCAATGTCACATTACTTTCAATATCAAATATTAAATCCAGCCAGATAATAGTAATATGAGAATCAGAAACAAAGAGACAGACCATACATTTTGTCTCATTAGGATTTGCCCAATCACAATTCAAGTCACGAAATCTCAAGGCCCACAGGTGGGAATCCCATCCCTTTCACTCATCTTTGTTATAATAATAATATATATATATACACACACACACATGTACACATATACACACACATGTATATTCAAAACTATATAGCAGAGCCCACTAGTACTTGCAATGGCTAAAGTGACATCTTTAAATATTTACTTCAAAAAAAAAAAAAAAAAAGAGTATGAGAAAGCAAAAGAGGAATGATCAAAGATCACATTCACGTAAATTTTATAACACATCCACGATAAGTAAATCTCAGTTTGCAACACTACGAGACTAATTATGCTAATCCAAAAGACTAATTGTGCATTGTATTGAATTCAACAGGGTCTACTAATCCTCACAATCCAAGCCCAAATACCATCTTTGACGCCACCAAACTGCTCATCATCACCTAGCACTACTTGCAAGGAAGTTTTTGGCTTGAAAAAGGTGATGCTATTTTCAGGCCTCTACTTGGCGGCACTCGGCGTCGGAGGGATCAAAGGGTCGCTTCCGCCGCACGGCGCTCAGCAATTCGACGACACTACGCCGCAGGGACGGAAGCTGCGATCGGCCTTCTTCAACTACTTTGTCTTCTGCCTCTCCTTCGGTGCCCTTATCGCGGTGACTCTCGTCGTTTGGCTCGAAGACAACAAGGGATGGCAATGGGGTTTCGGGGTCTCCACTGCGACGATACTGATTTCTATCCCATTATTCTTACTAGGCTCTCCCTTTTATAGGACCAAAGTTCCCACAGGGAGCCCTATAACAACCATGTTGAAGGTAAAATCACATGCAACGTAAAATTTGCGCAGTTTTTCGCGTTTTTTCAATAGTGATACATAACATTGCTCTTTTTAACAGGTGCTTGTTGCGGCATTGTTCAATTCCTTCTGTTCTGGATCGAGTTCGAGCAATGTCGTCACGAGCATAAGCACAAGCCCGTCGCACGCGACAGAGGCGAGCGATGGCAGGGGAGAAGATCATCACAAGACCGACAAGGGCGTGCCAAGTGAAGCCCCAACAAAGAGCCTCACTTTCTTCAACATGGCACTATTGGACAACCCTAATCACCCAAAGCTAAAATGTACCGTGAAACAAGTGGAAGAGGTCAAGGTAGTGACGAAAATCCTCCCAATCTTCATGTCCACCATAATGCTCAACTCGTGCCTGGCTCAACTCTCCACCTTCTCGGTCCAACAAGCCGCCACTATGGACACAAACCTCGGCTCCTTCACCGTCCCTCCCGCCTCCCTCCCCGTCTTCCCCGTCCTCTTCATCATGGCCCTCGCGCCGCTGTACAACCACGCGGTTGCCCCCTTCGCAAGGAAGCTAACCAAAACCGAGGCGGGGGTCACTCACCTGCAGAGGATCGGGACGGGCCTAGTTTTGTCCATCGTGGCCATGGCGGTGGCGGCTCTAGTCGAGGCCAAGCGCAGGCGCGTGGCGGCCAAGTCGGGGTCGACAGAGCCGCTGCCCATGACGTTCCTCTGGGTGGCGATGCAGTACTTGTTCTTGGGCTCCGCGGACCTCTTCACACTGGCCGGGATGATGGAGTTTTTCTTCACTGAAGCTCCTCTCAGCATGAGGTCTCTGGCCACGGCTCTCTCGTGGGCTTCTCTGGCAATGGGGTATTACTTTAGCTCGGTCCTCGTCTCGGTGGTCAACAGCGTCACCGCCATGGCGTTCGGCGGCGAGCCGTGGCTCTCCGGCGGCGACTTGAACCACTACCACCTTGAGAGGTTTTACTGGCTCATGTGTGCTCTGAGTGGACTCAACTTTCTTCACTTCCTCTTTTGGGCTTCTCGTTACAAGTATAGATCAATTGTGTATGAAAATTAGAAGAGGGTTTGAGAATCATATGTATGTTCTATTAGACTAGATTAGTTTATATTATGTAGCTAAAGAGGGCTCTCTTGAGTAAATAACTGCATGTTTGAGTATTTTGTACAACATGTGTTGATTGGCTCTAGAGACAAAGAATGGCATTAGTTTAAGTTAATATTGGTTGAAGTTTCACTCGCCCATGTAAATTCTTTTTATGGGTTTCATGTCACTGTCTGAAATAACAATTTATGTAGCTTTAGTAAATTAGCTTTGTGGTACTAACAAGAGACAAGCTTGCAAGTAGAGGAGTAGGGACATTCCATGAAAATGAGGGCAAAAGTAACATTGATTGAAGTGAGAGCCTAGAGAGGTTGTGAAAAATGGAAATTGCTTCAAGGATGGGCAAATAGTAGTACATAAGTCGGGACCATTTTATTTGGACATGTCACATGGGGTTTTAGCATTGGTCTCAATTCAACTTGACGTACTCTATGACTAACAATTTAACATTGTAAATCTGAGAGGTCTTGACACTTAAACAAAGCGAAATGAACATTCTGACTAGATGTGCTACTGTAGCAAAGGGGATGTAGCTCAGATGGTAGAGCGCTCGCTTAGCATGCGAGAGGTACGGGGATCGATACCCCGCATCTCCATTTCTTTTTAGGTTCTGAAGTTTAGGTACTTCTACACCAATACCACATTTTTTGGGTTGAAAGAAATCTAATATTAGGTTTTGTGTTTCAACATTAAAAGAAAATCAAATCTTATCATACTTCATTCTTTATTATTAAAAAAAAAAGAGTACTACATACTGATGATAACGTAACTAACTTGCATGCACAGCCTCATATTCTTTTAATGCTTTTCCCATTTCCATTTCACAGTGAAAGTTTCATTCAACATTCACGTAATTTTCAAATTCCACATTCTTTCTTCACTAGCTAAAATTTTTCATCTAGATTCCATAACAAGTATATATCATAATCGTATACAGACCAAAAACAGAACTCACGAAAGTCTCAAATTTCAAGCTCCAACAGAGACAAAAGTCACAAAACTATCACAATTTACACCAAACCAACTACCGAAAACAACGCATGGCAATTGTTAGAACATTTTTTTTTCTTTCTTTGTTTACAAAAAACTCAATCAGCTTCCTGCAAGCCGCCCAACACAACGGACCCGACCAACAGCCCGGCGGCGCCGACGGCGAGCGCGCCAGCGAGCACGGCCTGCGCGGCGACGAGCGCGACGGAGTCGTCGGGGATGACAACCACGGCGGCGATCGCGGCCACGAGGATCGGCAGAGCTGCCGAGGCCAGCACCGAGGGCGAGAAGCTGGCCGCGCTCTCGAGCAGGCTGAGGAGGCCGAGCTCCTCCGCCTTGGAGAAGACGCCGAGCTTCTCGATGGAGGAGAGCGTGAAGCCGAGCTCCTCGGCCTTGGAGAGAAGGCCGGCCTTCTCGACGGTGCTCAGGACCTTCCGCTTCTCCAGCTTCTTGAAGACGTCCACTTGTACGGACTCCGAGCCCTCGTAGAAGATTCCGGCGCCGAACCACTCCTTCTTCCAGTTCTCGTTGTACTTGTTCACCTGCAAAATGGTGGAGGAAAGGAAGGTTCATGAAACCGGTGGTTTTCTCGGATGCCAAACAGAGTTTCGGCGACTCGATTCGAACGTTTTTGTGCAGTAGGGAGAAGGAATAATAGAATGGAGTTTCTCGTGTTTTCTCGGCTTCCAAACAGAATTTCATCGATTCGATTCGAATATTTTTACGCACTCTTTTCAAATGAATGAGATTCCGTTTGGCATCTGAGAAAAAACGAGAGTGAAATTGGTCGAACTCAAGTGCCCGAACAGAATCTCTCTGGTTCGATTCGATTTTATTTTATTTTTTCCATATCAGCAAAGAAAACGCTGCGAGATAATAATAATTATAATAATAAAATTTCTCGCGTTTTCTCTGCTGCCAAACAGAATTCCACTGAGCTTAATCCTAACACTACTACGTCTCGCGTTTTTTTGTTGACCAAAGGAAATTCCACAACAAAACAAAAAGAAAAAAGAAAAAACAAAACAAAACCAGTTTCTCTCGTTTTCTCGGCATCCAAACAGAACAGTGACCGCTCCGAATCGGCGTTTTCGCGTACCTTTTTCTTGGGCGCCATGGCGACGATGGTGGAGGTTCTGGGCTTGGCAGCGAAGTCTCGGCCATGGCGAGGCTTGGCGGGTAAGTTGAGGCGGTGATATTCGAGGTTTTGGAGAAGAGCTGAGGAAGAAGAAGACGAAGCGTTGAGAGCCATTGATCAACTCTGCACTGTTTCTTCTTCTTCTTCTTCTTCTTCGTTCTCTCTCTCTGCCACGTGGGACTGTACTATGCGATTCGAAGCCATAAGAGTTTTATTTTTTATTTTTTATTTTTTTGTGTGATCTAGAGCTCGCGTTTGTGTCAGCCAATCACATTTGGGATAGGTTTATCTTAAACCTTGCCTTTTTTTTTTTTTTTTAAACTCTGAAAATGGTGACCTAAATGGGTCTGCCAGGTGGTGGGTTCAAAGGCAACTACATTGAGCCTGTGGGTTGTTGAGTCTAAGCCCAACTTTTTGTGGGAAATTTAAGGCCCAACATATATATATAGATTAGATTAGAGGGGGAATTGCAAAATGAGGTTATTGATGCGGGTTTTTGAAGAATGCCCCTCTTTTATGATGATGATAATCAATAGTGTATTGTACTTTTTAATTTCTACCTCAAAATTTATACTACAAATATAGAGTGTAAACAAAGTGATCACACCATTGTGGGAAATTTAAGGCCCAACATATATGTAGATTAGATTAGTGGGAGAATTGCAAAACGAGCTTATTGATGGGAGATTTTAAAGAATGCCTCTCTTTTATGACGATGATAATCAATATTACGCGTGTGTTGCACTTTTTAATTTATAACTTAAAATTTATACTACAAACATAGAGTGTAAACAAAGTGATCACACAATTTCTGACATAGATTATTAAGTGGGCACTAAGAATTACCTTGTTTTGTAATTTTTCCTTTTTAGTGCCACTTAATAATACCTAGCCAAAGTGATATGCTCTCTCTATTTCTACCCTATGTTAATAGTGTCAAAATCCCCTATGCATATATATATATATATATATATATATATTTCATTTGATTGCCGATTACCACAAAGGGGAAGAAGAAGAATGGACAGAGAATCGTTAAAAAAAAAAAAACATAGATAGAAAGATCACCATTAGTCGTCTCTAATTCATGTGGCATAAGCTTATACCATGTAGCACAACATAATGAAAATTTAATACAGTACCATATAGTACAATTTAATACGATAAATCAAACCTGCGCTTAAATACAGCAATCCTATTTGGATCCCATCGGTCTTGGCCGGACCCTACTGTCGGGCTATTTTGGGAACTCTGTTGGCCACACTACAGGCCCCCACCGATCACGCTCATTTCCATTAAAAAAATTGATTCCACTATGTGAGGCATACGTATTCTTTGAAAATTAAGTTGCTCAATTAGTAATGGAGCCCTGATCGATCGAAAGTGGACGCAGCCCCATGACCTCAGAAGGTCATGATCCCCAACTACAAGAATAGCTGGCGACATTTCCCCATAATAAGACGAGATCAACGTACCTTCTCAAGTATTATGCTAAAACCCACTTGTAATATGAGATTATGCGTTTCATCAATAGGCTAAAATCCGGCGCAATGCCTTGAAATGTAGGATTATGTTGACTGGCACAAGAAAGTCAAACGTAATTTCCCAAGAAAAAATGTAGTTTCGACAAAAGCACTTGTTTTTTTGGATCCACGAGAGAATAAAAAGCAAAACAAGAGTGAGATAAAATCATTATACAAATACTCTCAAATAAATAGAAGTGGGCATTAATCCAATCGAATCACTGAAAAACATCTTGTTTGTCTTGCTTTATTTGTCCTCTAATCCCTTTGTGTCATTCACGAGCTCGTTCTCGAATTCGCGCATTTTTTGTTGCAATCTGCGGAATCAATAGTCCATACAAGAACCTACTCCCTAGAAACTATAAACTAATATGCATTATAGGATATATATTTTGATATAATATTGGCACTCTCTTTTTTCTCTTCTCACCCCCCCTTAAGTAAATAAACCCCTCGTAAAAATTAAAAATTCTCACGTGTATTATTTTCACACCTCCTAAATATCTTATAATTCTATAATTAGCCATCATAAACAATTAAAATAAATTTATTTTCTCACTTTTAATTTTAGATATTTATCATTTTATTTACATCCTTTTCAATTATATATTTGAGATTTTTAAGAATTTAACCAAATTTTTGGCTAATTTTTTAGTTTAGGAGTTAGCCCTAGTTTCATGAAATTAAGGATTTAGCCGTAACATACGTGTAACATATTTATGTTACACGAGTAACATATGTGTATCATGTTATGTTACATGTTGTGTTACATGTAACATATTATGTTACACGTGTAACATATGTGTATCATTTTATGTTAGGCGTTGTGTTACATGTAACATATTATGTTACACGTATGTTACGGCTAAATCTTTAATTTTGACATTCTAAGGCTAAATCCTTCAAATTTTACCTTTAAAATTGCTAATTTCTTAACCGCAGGCCCTATATATTTTGGCAAAAAAGCCCTGAATTATATATATTTTTTGCTCTTTAAATTTATAAAAACTAATGAATTATCAATTATCAATCATTAATTACTTAAAATATTATTTGATATAATTAAAAAATAAAGTCATCATCAAATATTTCATAGACAATACATTTATAAAAATCAAAAGAACGTAATAATATTAGTAGAAGTCAATGAAAAAAATATAATATATTTAGAGAAATTTAAAAGCAACTGAGCACACATTAATGACTCGATATCACATGTTAAAATTATATTTTTAAAAAGAAAAATAAAAATAATGGACAATTCATCCATACTTTTGTATGACTTTTTAATCAAATTATAATATAATTTATGCATGGTTTAAGTATAATATTTGTTAATTTGAAGAGTTTAATAGAAAAAAAAAAGATTTTATTATCAAAGTGTATATTTATGTAATTTCTCATGTGATTATTATTAGAAAGAAAATATATATTTATTGATCATTAAATAAGGGGTGTGAAAGAAAAACTAGGGATGCCACTAGAAGCCCCTTTCAAAAATAGTCAGAAATTTGTGATTTATTTTGAATTTTACGGGAAATTACAAGAGATTAGCGTAACTCATTTAACAAATAAGAGTTGTGCACTTAGTGCACTTATTACCTGTGTAATTACTGCAATTACTAGTTTTTATCCTAAAACTTATAGAACTTTTCTATTTAGTAAAATCAATAGCTGAAATGACCATTTATTACAATTTCTAAAAAAATTTACAACACTCTCCAAAGTCCAATTGTATTAACTTTATGTATGCATAGAGATTATCTGCTTAATTAGCTTGCATTCGGAATCTTTTTCTAAACATGTGCAATGGACAAAACTATTAGTTGTTATTTTCTCTCTTAATTACTAGTAAATTGTCTTTGTCCCTTGTTGAGGGTTCATTTTGTCTTTTTCCTACTTTATTTTGGTCCGTTTCTCTATTTCCATCAAAATCAGGACTCTTGCAAGTTGCTATTTTGGAGAAAATCGCTTGATTATATTTATTGATAAGAAAACCCTTTCACAATCCAAAATGAAACACAAACAACTTCATAAAAAAAAAAAAATGAAACACAAAAAAAAAAAAAAAAAAAAAAAACAACCAGGAAAAGTCTAAACAAGAAACGAAAAACTTCTAACCCTAAAATGAAAATTTAACGTTTAAATATTAATTTCTATTTGAGATGGAGATATTTGGAGGTTTTATTGCAATTATTTAATTTAATTTTTGTCTTATAGAGATAACTCGTGTTGGCATATATATATATATATATATATATACATATGTAGGAATATTAGTTTTTTTTTTTTTTTGGCAAACAATGTAGGAATATTAGTTGAAAATCTTGTCATAGTTTACAAAGTACAAACGATCGTAAATTGTGATTGTGGTGCCACATTTCTGTCAGATGTACTAATGGTTAATAAAAACATAGTATTGTAGCGCTAATTATATATTTTGGATCATGTACTGAATCATTAAGCAACTATGCTTAAACATTAGCCTCCGAAGGACAACTTAACACATAGAATTTGTGGTATTAAATAAGTTGTTTATCTAAAAAAAAAAAAGAAAAAAGCAAGCGCTACAACGATGATACCGTGAGTAATTCGCAGTAATTAAATTTGCAAAGAGTAAGTAAAGTATATCTATCCTTCAAAATACACGTATAGTACAAAGTATCCAAACATGTCTTAAAGCATAGTATAAGCTTTTAATAGTACATAATATTGCTTGCAACCACAAAAAATCACACGATGGAGACTGAAAACGACATCCAACAGTGACAAACGACAACCCAAGCATAATATACAAATATATATAATATATAATTACATTAATATATAATCCTATATTCTAAAGGATTTGAAAAGTTGCCGAACTATTTATATCTGAATTTTACTTATAGTGTATATACACACTATGTATAGAAAAATATATTATATATATAATAAATTCTAATTCGGCAAGTTGCACACTTTCCATGTCCGATTGTATATATAGTGTATATATACGATTATAATATATATTTAAAGTATATGATATTTCAATACATTTAAAATAAATAAAAATAGGTATAGTAGTTTGAATTCAAGTGGACTTGAAGTATACCTATTAAACACCTCCTTATTATCTAACGAGGATCATATTCTAATATACATTATTATACAAAGAACACAAGCTCATAAGCTTTCGTGAGAGAATTTCTAGAGAGAAAAGCTCCCTCAATTGCCACCCCCTATAGTTATTCCTTCCCTAAGGCCGATAAGTTCGTTTCTAGCATTCTCTTAGCCCAATTTTGACGGTCTCGAAACGCACGACATGAAGACAAAAAGTCAATTACTTGAATTTTCTTAGTAAAATTCTTAATCTCTAGAATTTATTTATGAAATAAAATTTATGCGTATTTGTATGCTTGTTTGTTTTTTTAATAAAATTATGAAAATATCATTGTTTTATGTTCTTGATGATTTGATCAAAGTATTTGATTATAAATTTTTAAAATATCATATTTCTGTCTTACAGAGAAATTTTGCGTATTATTGTAAATTTTCCAACATATGCGTTGTACGTAGCACTAACAAAATAACTATGTAATAAAAAAATAAAAAATAAAACCATAAAAAATCAACTACTTGTTGAGTGGTCAACGTATTGCTTAAGAATTTTCATTTGGTGAGGGGTAATAATATTGCTCTGAGATATTTTTTTTTCTTTAGCTTATGAATACTTGTATGCCATCGAATTATATTGCGAAGATATTTATGGATTTGTGGTCCAACTCCAACGTAAGGATAAATACAAAATGAATAAACGTTACACACGAGGGACAAGAGAAAAACTAATGGGAGACTTTGACTTTGACTTACTTTTTTGAGGCACTATTAATTTATATTTTTGTATTATATTTATAATTTTTATTTTATTTTTACATTATGAATATAGAGTAATAAACATAGAGCACACCAGTATAGATTGTTTAGTAGTACTTTTTTTTTTTTTTGCTACTAGTTTAGTAGTACTTAAAATAACTTTATTTTACAATTTTTCCTTCTTAAAATGGCTTTTATTTTTAAAAAAAAAATTCTCTCTCTCTATTTTTTTTTAAATTTCTTTAAAAAAAGAAAAGTCCCACGAAAATGATGGGCTGGGCCAACATTTTAATGTAGCCCGTTTACTTGTCAATTCCATTTCTGGTGAGTCTGAGCATTAGTTAAAGAGGGAATTAACAAAGTACATACCGTAAGATTAAGTTGATATGTGAAAAATCCGTGCAGATTCATAACAAGAAAAAGAAAAAGAACAAAGAAAAAAACACAAAAACGAAAACATTTTTTTTTCTTCTTTTCTGAGAGAAAGGCTAGTTTGGTGTATGTTTATTAGTGTGAAACAATTTTAAATTGTTAGATGTATTTTTCAATATATTTCATATCTTCAAATGTAAAATAAATTTAGTGACTCAAAATCAACAAATTTAATTGTACAAAATTATTGTTATAAGTGAAGGCTAGAATTATTTTTTCAGTAGGTTTATATAGGTAAACGTCTCTAGACACTGAATTTTCCTTTTTGCCGAATGTATTCCATTTAAATTTTAATAATAAATAAAAAATATGAAGGAATTTTATGTATATTTTGAAATTATTATACGTCGGGCATATTTTATAATGTACAATATGTATATATAATCTTTTTAAAATTAAAGAAAAATAAATTTTAAATTATATTTGTATTATGTTAATGCCATATTATTACGAGAATTTTAAGGATTTAATTAAATTTTTAGCTAATTTTTTAAAAATTAGTCATAATTTCATGAAATTAAAGATTTAGTGTGTTACGTGTAAAATATTTATGTTATACGTATTAAATTCTCAATTTTGATATCTTAGGACTCAATCTTTCAAATTTTATCTTTAAAATGACTAATTTTTTAACTGATGTTATTATTATTCTGTCACGTGAATACTTTTGTTCATAATCTAATAAAAATAAAAAAAATTAAAACAAAATTAATTCAAAAAATAACTTATTACCCATTCTAGAAGTTTCAAAAATAGAAGGAATAACTAATCTAAAAAATCGACGAAAAGAAAGTTGAAAAGTGAGTCATTATATTTATACCTTATCCAATAACAATTTTGAACAGCCAAATTTATTTTTTAGTTTAAAAAATTAAATTGCTGTTGCCATGCTGTAATTATAATTTGGGCATTCGTAGTAACAAAACTATTCATTCCCTAAATATATATATATATTATTATTTAATAAAATCAAATATTAAATAAAGGCCCTAAATAAAGAAACAAAACATAGTTTTTTCCAAGCAATTGCTCTGTCTCTTCTTCGTCTCCAAACCCTCATTTTCTTGCCAAGAAAGGTACAATACCTCAATTTCTCTCTGAATTCCTCTTCCAATTATTGCTTTCCGACGAGAATTTTCCTTTCACGCTCTTTCCTTTTTAATTTTCCTTTGTTTTCTCTGAGAGCATTTTCTCAGTCGCTTCGCTTTGGTCCCATTTTTTGCGCTTTTGAAATTCGAATTCTGTGTGAGATTTCACAATCCATGGCGTGAAATTAAAAAAAATAATAATGAAAAACTGTTTGTCTTCGCTATAAATACGAGCTAGGTTTGTGAGTTTCCAAAAACAACGAAGAAAATAAATTGGAATTTTCCAAAACCCTACAATTGTCACATTTCACTTTGAGAAGTTTCTCTGGTAATATTATTATTTTAATTTTTATTTTATTTAATGTAATTTCATATTGAATGTATTATTGTTGTTGTTGTTGATGATGATGACGGTGATGATTTCCTAAGCTGTGTATAGGTTGTATGATAATTATAATATTATATTATTATAAATTAATACAATAATACTATGCCCTTTGTTTATTTTTTGCTACGAATAATACTATGTCCTTGTTGCGGTGTTTTTTAGGCTGTTAGTATCTGTGAAATTCATACAAAATTATTTGCTTTCAAAGATTTTACTTTTTGAACTCTTTTTTATTAATTTTTTTTTGTGTGGTTTCTATTTGGGGTTTGTGCAATGAAGTTTCTCAGAGTGTTTTTGTCAATAACAAGCCAGCTCATGAATCATATCCGATATTCACTATGCGTGAGCCTTGAGATTGTTGACTTTCCGATTGTTGGTAAAGCCTAAAGGCTTGGTATGACTTTTCTTCATTAAATACAAAATGATATAAATGAAAAGATATATATATATATATATACCCTTGAGCATAAAACTTGAGTTTGTTGGGTCTTGCCATTTAATCTTCCTGCTTGTTGGTCTCGTCTCCCTTAGTCGAGTTTTATTATTGGCTGTAAGTTTTTTGTGAATGTTGTCTGTTCTTGTTATTGTTCTTTGGTAACTGTTCAATGTTTTTTTTCTTGGTTAACCCTCTTTCTTTTCCCCAGAACCTACCTTTATTTGGATTGTATGATATCTTTGATTAATTCGTGTTACTAGTTTAGATTCCGTGAATTTTTTGTTTTAGTTTGAATTCTTGATTGCTCTCTGTTCAAAAGTCTTTCTCGGTCTTTGGGCTTTAAATATTTTGATGTTTGGCACAAGAATTTGGTAGAGCTAATTTAGTGTTTTACTTTATAGATAAGAATTTGATGACCAGCTTTTGCCATTCATTTTTTTAGTCTCACAAAGTATTTGACTACAATTGCTATTATCACTACAGAGAAGAGAAAATGGGCAATTTGTTCTGTTGCATCCAAGTCGACCAATCGACAGTTGCGATAAAAGAGAGATTTGGTAAGTTCGATGAAGTACTTGAGCCAGGATGCCATTGCCTTCCTTGGTTTCTTGGAAGTCAGCTTGCTGGGCAACTCTCTCTTCGTTTGCAGCAGTTGGACGTCCGATGTGAAACCAAAACTAAGGTTTGCTTATTTGAAAAAACGAGAGTAATGTTTTTTTGTCTGTTCATAGCATGAATCTGTGTCTTGTTTTTTTCTTTGCTCTATATGTTGGGGACCTAGCATGTTTTCAGTTCCTATCAAACATGTGTTCTGGAATCTGGATTGTGATTTTGCATGCTTTATCCGAAAAGCTTTAACAAGAAATAATTTCCATATCATCACCAATTTTCTCTAGCCTAGGGCTTAATTTCCCATTAATTTTTGTTGCTTTGCATCCATCTTTTTGATGAGTTGATAAAAACCAAAATTTCTGAGTTTACGCGGCTATGTGTGAGCATGCTTTAAGCAAGGGTATCAAGTTTGTCTACAATTTTTGACATGGCTTTTGTATCTTTAGTAGTAATCCTCTATCAGAAGAGAGCGAAAGGGGTATCTTCTTGGTCCATTTACTTGTTATCTCACTTTCCTATGCAATTGGGTCTCGGTTGATTTTTATCATCTTCTCTTTAGGACAACGTGTTTGTCAACGTTGTGGCTTCTATTCAATACCGAGCTCTGGCAGACAAAGCTAATGATGCCTTCTACAAGCTTAGCAACACAAGATCCCAAATCCAGGCATATGTTTTTGATGGTATAACCACATATCCTACTTCTCATGTAGAGCCTGTTTATTAGGAAAACATGTGTGGAATTGTTTGCTAACTTGGGATTCCTTTTTTTTTTTTTGGTTTGACATTAGTGATTCGCGCTAGTGTTCCAAAGCTCAACTTGGATGACACTTTTGAGCAGAAAAATGAAATTGCAAGGGCTGTTGAGGAAGAACTCGAGAAGGTAACTTCCAGAAATTCTAAAACTCTATTTTAGAGCCATTGACTCTTGAGAATAATTTTACAACAAAACTTGTTTGTTGTCCATATGTTATCTAGGCTATGTCTGCTTATGGCTATGAGATCGTACAAACACTTATTGTTGACATAGAGCCTGATGAGCATGTGAAGCGAGCTATGAATGAAATTAATGCTGGTATATAGTTCATAAACTTTCTAATGATTTATCTGGAGGGCCGTTCTACATACAACAGTCTCATATATTCTCTTTCCCCTTGTACTTTTTGCCTTTTCTTGCAGCTGCAAGAATGAGGGTGGCTGCCAATGAGAAGGCCGAAGCTGAGAAAATCTTGCAGATCAAGCGAGCTGAGGGTGAGGCTGAGTCCAAGTATCTTTCTGGGCTTGGAATTGCTCGCCAGCGTCAGGCAATTGTGGACGGGTTGAGAGACAGTGTTCTGGGATTCTCTGTTAATGTTCCAGGGACCACCGCAAAGGATGTCATGGACATGGTCCTTGTCACTCAGTACTTTGACACCATGAAGGAAATCGGAGCCGCCTCGAAGTCCTCAGCCGTGTTCATCCCCCATGGCCCTGGTGCTGTCCGCGATGTTGCTACTCAAATCCGCGATGGGCTTCTCCAGGCTTCTCACCAGAACCAGTAGTTTCGGCACTACTAAAAGCTGCTTTTAATATATGGTGGTGACAGTTTATGTTCAGTGTGTTTTCTTTAGGTCATGACTCGTACAAAGTCCTTGTTTTCATGTTGGTGAAACTATGTTCATATTGCTATGGTGTGTTTTTTTAGCGTTATATTTCATTATTTTGAAGTGGAGAAGAATATGCTGGACAAAAAGGTTTGTCGAGTTATATAGATATATGAATCTCATGTCTATAATCAAAGATTGCTTTTGTCTTGGATTTGCTTTTGTCTTGGATGGTAGCTTAAGAATCTCAATGAGCAATTCTAAGTGTATTATGCGTTCTATTACAAGACATGGTCGTGGTTTTTTTTTTTTTTCGGATAATATAGTTTCAATTTCAGTCCCATTTTGAACACCTAAATAAAGTTAAATGGTTGCTCTGTAAGTCCATTGTCAACACTGCAAATGTCGAATAACTTCCACTCATTTTTCATTTTCTTATCAGTTTTCACATTGACCGAAAAGCCAGTGTGAAAAAGTTTTTAAAGTACCCCCAGAATTTAAGTGGGCCAGAATAATATCTCAAGTTAACTATGTAGCATCACTTGCTCAAAATATTGAAGGGAATTTTAAGAAAATAGCCACCGTTTACAAAATGATTTAAAAAAATTGCTATAGATTCAAAAAAATTTAAAAATTAGCCTTTTGGTATTGTTAGAAATTTCTTATGGTTTTATGACTAGTTTTTAAATTTTTTGAAACTGTTACTATTTTCTTAAAACACATATTAAATTCACTTTAGTCCAAACATTTGTATTTAAAGTTCATTCAAAACGTGGATCCCACGTTGTTTAGTCTCGGGCTAAATTTTAATTTATCAGAGAGAGTTAGTTGTATATCTCATGGAGTTGAATATCTTTTTGTTTATGCCCAAATTTTAATGTCGGTAAACAATTATTTTATCAATCTTAACTCATCTAACAAACACTTGCAAATCCATTTAAATTCAAAAGAATCCTCCAACAGAACTCACCATAATACCATATGGCAAGGTATCTCTCAATTATCTCTATAATGACTATATTAAGAATGCTTGCTGAGTTATAACTGTAGTTACATTGGCCCCAAAACAGAGAAAAGTTGGTACTTGGTAAAGGAAGGTTATTACTATTTAGTATGCTTTGTTATCTCCCAATAATTTCTACTTTTCTCATCCTCTAATTCCAAAAGTGCTTATCTCGTAATCATGTTTTTAAACTCTAAGAGCCATAGACAGCCCAAAATTAGGAATCCTCCTTTGGTCCATCAAATCCACTTCTCCTCCAACAGTCACAAACAACTTCTCCCACAAACCTTGCTGAATCAGAGCAGCAACTCTGCCCTGTGTGTCCACTTTCCCCTTCAAAACCGTCAGCGGGAACAAAGCGTGCTTTGCGCCGACGGCGAGAGACAACTCGTTCTCCGTTAAGCCATACCTCAGCTCTGCCGCAATGGCTGTGCTCGTTGGAGGGTTCACCGTGTAGTAACATGAAGCCCTCACTGCATCGAGCTTGTCCCTGCAATAGCTCAAACATAAGAATGATCAGTTTAGCTAGAGAATATAATACAATGTTTGACATGTTCAAACCGTTTAATTGTTTTGTATCATACAAAAAATACACTTAACAAGTAACATAATCATTGTAAAAGCTTATACTGTATAATACAGCTCAATGCTTATGCAATACAACATAATATGTTGCATCGAATGTCCTTATTAGGCTGATTAGAGGTATTAGAGTTTCTTAAGTTTCAACATCTGATATCATGAGTGAATGAATGGATTTTAAAGAGCTATTATCGCTTTTACTATTGCTGTTTCTTTTTATGCTTCTGCTACGCTACATCTGTTGATCAAAAAGGCGTAAAGCATTTGATTCTTTTGCTGTTCAATAGCTCAAGAATTGATGCCTTACAGTGTCAAAGAGGTGATGAGCAATTCAGTGTTGTAGCTCAAACCAGCGTTGAACTTGTCGAATTCTTGACTAGTCATGTCGAACACGAGCGCAGACCCGAACCTGAAGAGGCTGTTGCCAACAACACTTGAGAAATTCAGCATTGGACTGAAATTGAGTCCTCTAATTGAATCTGCTTTCAATCCAATCCCTCCAGTTAGCCCAAAATAATTTTGCATATATTGCAATTCCACCTATATTGCAAGTCACAAAAAATGTCACTTTTTTAACATTGATTAAAGCTCTAGATAATGAGTTGTCCATGAAGAATCAATGCCTAACATGATCTTTGAGATTTTACCTGGCCTGAATAGGGTACGACGAGTCCAACGAGAGCACTGAGTCCCGGGACAATGTCTTGAACTGCCATAGTTGCAGAAGCCAAAAGAAAAATTCATAGTTTGAGAATGTTTCATGATCATTGTCAAGTATTTTCAAGAGAATTGTTTGCACTGGAAAAGAAATTGAGAAATTTAAAAAGAAGCATGAGAATAGATTAAGTGGGAGATTACTTTTAAACGAAAGATCAAAGCTCCAAGTGCTGTCTTGGTAGTTTATTTCATACATTTTTGGTTGCTGTGCAAAATCCTTATAGAGAACATCTAAGTGGAAAAAAAAAAGTCATAGTGTTATATCAGACAGAAATTAAAAAAGGAAACTGAAGAGTCATAGAGTGGTAATAACCTCGGGCCTTCTTGCCAATATCGAAGTATAAACCCGGGCTCTTGCCCATTTCCCTGTGAAGAAGATGAAGACTGAACAACAACAATGTCTATTCTTTTTACCAGTCTTGGTTGGTATGTAATCTCCTGAGAAAAATTTATAGTGAATTGCAAGAAAAGAAAATCCAGAGAGGAAATTTCCTAGCGTACTAATTTGATAAGCACAGTGGAGAATGAAACTTCCAAGACCCTTTTTGGGCTTGATTTTGGTGATAGAGACAGACATGTTTTTTTCCCAACTACTTTTTCCAACAGTCTATAACATGATTTCAATTATAAACATTTTGAGAAATATTCCCATTTGGTTCATGAATCTATGGAATCAATACTAAATCAGAATGATATAAACAAAAGAAGAGAGAGAGTCTTATTCAAGTCCATTGATGGGACTTTGGAATGTTCAAAGTTTTAGGAGGAATCAAATTTCATAGTCCCGTTTAGTCCAATCAAGACTTTTTACTAATCTCTGGTTAAATAACACTTCATTAGTAGGGTATTTAAACAGTGTTAACAAAAATGAAACATATATAATCAATATAGTGAAGTACTCACAAATGTCTTGGTTTACACATATATACACATGTTAAATTAATAATTACTAAAATGCCTTTTATTTTAATGGCATTTCTTGTTGTTTAAGTAATTGGCATTTGGCCATGGTTAATTAACTTGGAATAACATTTTTCCCAGCCTCATTGATCAGCTTCAAAATGTCTTCCTTCTTAGCCACCAAAGCCTGAATCTTGGACTCGATCTTCTCGAGCTTCTGCTTGAGCTTCGCGGGGTCTTTTTTGTCCTCAGGATTCTTCTTCTTCTTCTTCTTCTCCTTGTTCTTGTCTTTCTTCTTCTTGGCCTCGTCTTCGCCGAGCTCGTGATGTCTCTCCTCTTTCTTCTCATCTCCTTTCTCTTTCTTGTCCTCGTCTACTTGCTCATGTTTGTTGTCTTTGCTCTTTTTCTCTTCCTTTTCTTTGTGTTGCTTTTTAACTTCAGTCTTCTCTTCATGCTTATCTGCTGTGTTTGTCTCTCCCATTTTTGAGCCTAGACAGTTGAGAAGACGAAATAAATATATAAATATATATATATGTATATATATGAATTTTTTTAGCGATTGAGGAGCATTGAAAAGAAATCTGATGATGCAGATCAATATGAAGAAACAAAATGCTACTAGAGTTGTTGTTGTTATTGTTGTTGTTGTTTTTTTTTTTTTTTTTTTTTTTTTTTTTTTTTTATTTATGAAAGGTTGCCATAGAATGGAAAAACTTCATTCTTCGTGTACAAATATATATACATGTACTTTTTTTTTTTGAAATACAAGAAAATATAAATATACATAAAAATTCTTTCACAAAGCGTTCTATAATTTTTTTAAAGGCTATGTGCAAATTTTGTAGAATTTATTTATTTATTTATTATTACGTTTTCGTAGAGTTGAAAAACATGGAAAACAAAAATAACCTAAAACGACACCATATGGACTTCAAAAAAAAAAAAGGCGAAAACAAACAACACTATTGTGATAGCAAAAAAGCCTAAAACGCGATATTGGTAGAAATTGAAAAAATAATGAGAATGACATAATGGTTCAAATGAAATCTTACACCGATATGATATAAAAACGACAGCATTCAACATTCACAGAAAAACGGCATCATGGGTTCATCTAGAAAACGACAGCATTCGACAATATCATGAAAACGACAACATTCTTAAAAACGACATCCTATGGTCATCTAAAAACGACAGCATTCAACATTCACAGAAAACGACATCATGGTTCATTAAAAAATGACAGCATTCGACAATATCATGAAAACGACAAAATTATTAAAAACGACATCCTAAGGTCATCTAAAAACGACAGCATTCGACATTCACAGAAAAACGGCATCATGGGTTCATCTAGAAAACGACAGCATTCGACAATATCATGAAAACGACAACATTCTTAAAAAAGACATCCTATGGTCATCTAAAAACGACAGCATTCAACATTCACAGTAAACGACATCATGGGTTTATATAAAAAATGGCAGCATTCGACAATATCATGAAAACGACAAAATTATTAAAAGCGACATCCTAAGGTCATCTAAAAACGGCAGCATTCAACATTCACAGAAAACGACATCATGGGTTCATCTAAAAAACGACAGCATTCGACAATATTATGAAAACGACAACATTCTAAAAAACGACATCCTAAGTTCATCTAAAAACGACAGCATTCAACAGACAGAAAACGACATCATGGGTTCATCTAAAAAACGACAGCATTCGACAATATCATTAAAACGACAAAATTCTTAAAAACGACATCCTACGGTCATCCAAAAACGACAGCATTCAACATTCACAGAAAACGACATCATGGGTTCATCTAAAAAACGACAGCATTCGACAATATCATTAAAACGACAAAATTCTTAAAAACGACATCCTACGGTCATCCAAAAACGACAGCATTCAACATTCACAGAAAACGACATCATGGGTTCATCTAAAAAACGACAGCATTCGACAATATCATGAAAATGACAGCATTGTTAAAAACGACATATGTTTATCTAAAAACGACAGCATTCGACATGGGCATGAAACAGAATCCTATTAAAGTATTGCCCGAAACAACACCTCTAAATCCTAAATCACCGGAAAACGACACAAAAAGAAAAAAAACGTCATCGTTTTTCAAACAGCAATACATAAAAGCTATTACTTATGCAACAATAGTAAAACAGAAACGATATGATATGGAATTATGGATGAAAATAAATTAAAAATATACCAGAAAGAAGATCGTTATAACAAAAAAGAAAATAAGGCATACTTACACAAAAAAAGACATGTCGTTTTCCTAGGAGCAGCATGTTTTGTTCTTTGTTACTCAACAAACAAGTCAGAACTAACAACATTAAAGCTACTATAATATATCAAAAAGAGCATTGACTATAATAAAACGCAATTATGAGGTTGATAAATAAATAATCGGATAAATAAGAGAATTGGTAAATGAAATACCTTGAATCTTGTAGTCGGAATTCAGGTGGAGCTGTTTGGAGAAAGAGCAATTTAAAGAGCCTTTTTTTTTATTTATTAATTTCTCTGTTTATGAAAATAACCATCGATTTGTATAGATTATGAAAGGCAAAAAAATTAAAAAAAAAAAAAAAAACTGAAGCATCAATTAACGGCCTTCAATAAGTTTCCTAGCGAGAAATGTGAACACCCGCATGCTATTTTTTTACCAACCCAACAACTTTTTGTAATTTATGTACACTGATTTTGGTTTGTGGACCAAATTTTCTTGCTAAAAACTTAAAGTTGCTCATTTGTTCAAGAATAGTTTTGATTTCTTTGTCATGCATATTGATATTTATGGTTTTATTACTTCCACGTCTGACGAGAACAAAATGACTAATGTATACTTTATCCTAGAAAAAGAGAGACCTCATAAGACATTACATATGATGTTTGAGTATGTTACAATTCTCATATATTATTATATTTAAATTTAACAATAACGGTATGGGCATGGAGAGTTATCCTCGTTTTTACTCTTATTTGAGGATAAATACCATACCCTAATGACCTTACCCAAATTAGAGTTATGAAGATATTGGTACCCTATCCTCTCATGAGAGTAAATGCGAGTAGTATCCGGGAGTAAGGCTTACCCACTTTTTTTATGTGGGTAATACTCTGTGTGAGTAAGCTATATTCCCATACAATTACTCTTTTATAAAGAAAGGTACAAGTATAAAAAATAAACAAATATAAAATCGAGTGTAATAAGGGTAAAATGATATACTCTCTTTCACCTTCCAAAAAGTAGAGTATTACCTTACTTTCTACAAAGAGGATAGGTGCAAAATGGATAGAGTTTTCTCATCCTGCTCATTTTGTCAGGTTTAATTTTATTATTATATGTATGGTGATTTACCTAACCATTTCTGAAGGAGCCATCCAATTCTATGTTTCTATGTCATGTGACATTCCTTGGATTGTATAATTGCAATTTGGAAAGAAGTCATGTAGTGGGATAAATGCTTAGGCCTCGAGTAAACATAATTTCAATTAGTATTCCTTGAACGTGTTTCAAAAAAAAAAAGAGGAAAAATAAACATTCTTTGGAATTTGATGGCACTTTCAACTCCAAAAAAGTATTAATTAAATCTGCACTTTTAACTCCAGTGTGGATGTAAGAAGTTTGTTCAATATTATACGAGTAACATTATAGCATGTTTTACATAATGCAAAAAGGTATCCAATAGTCTATGCAACATTTTAGCTAATAATCTTTATTTCCCCCTTGAATTTAGCTAATAATCCAGAGTCACAAGTGAGAGTGAGACCTTCAATAGTTCACTTTTTGCTCTTTGAAATGACCTATAAAAGCTACATAAAAGAGAAAAAGGCAATTAACCGCATTACCTTAAAACAAGGGTTGATACTTCACACATTCTTTAGTGCTAATTTGCTGGCAAGGCTTATGAACCTAATGATCCAAAAAACTATAAAATAGCAGACAGAGAGAGAGATTTACTAGCAGTGAGAAAAATATGTATTTTTGGAGTCTTTACTCGTGTATATATATGATGAAAAGAGAAACCTCAGTGTTCATACTTTCTGAGACATCATTACAGCAAAAACTCACTACAAATTTTTTAATTTTTTTTCCCTCCCCTTTTTCAAAGACCACTCTTTTTCTTTCAATCTTCTCTTACTCTCTTCCCCACCTAAACTGGCCATTTTGCCTCTCACTTTCTCTTATTTCAAGTTCACTCACCAATAGTTAGTCAATCAATTCAAAACCCAAAAAGCCATTTAACCAAGAAAAAAAAAAAAAAGAGAAAAGAAAAAGAACATCATGACAACTAGCCACTTTTCCTCTTCACTCTTTTTCCACTCTGCTCAGTACTAGGCCTTGCATAGCAGCGTTATTAGGGACATCTTTTTCAACTCCAAAAACAGTTGTTTCATTCTTGTCGCAATCACAAATTTTGGCCTCTAAAAGAATAATCTATTTTTTTTCCCTCTCTCTCTTTTGGCTTAGTAACTAATATAAAATTCTATTATTCTAAATCATATCATATAATATGAAATCTACATTAACCGGTCTGAAAGGCTCGGAAGTCTCCTGAAGAAGTTCAAGCTAGAAGGAGGCATTGGGTGTCTGAACATTGGGTGGCGTAAATAGTAAAATCCCAATGCCACAGCGACCATTTTTGGTGGGACCGCATAGAGAATCACGGTTATAACCAAACACACCCCTATGAACAATTTTGTGGCTCTTGGGTCCCTCCAACTCACCAAGGCTTGGACCCTTTCCCCTTGCGTTGCAAAGTCACCCAGCACGGTTTGGACCCGGCCCGCCAGGATGCGGAGCCGGTCATACCGCGCCCGAATTATTTCGGGCGGTTTCGAGCTCGGTATGGTGTCGAATTCCTCGTCGAGCTCGTCGGGGTCTATGGATTCGGCCTGGGAGAGGCGGGTGTCCATCCCCGCGGGTATCTTGGGCCTGAACCGGTAGTACCACACGCCGATCAAGACCACGTAGAGGAACCCTGTCGGGACGATGAGGTCCGGGTACCAGACGAGGACTAGGTATAGGATGTGGACGAGCACCGTGGTGACGGGGTTTCTCCACCTTCGGATATCGTCCAGCCACTTGGCCAACCCGACCAGCCACGCAAGCACGGCCACGATCCGGAACCAATTGGCCTTGCTCTTCCGCATGCTCCAAGCGTGCGAGTCTGCGTCCAGCATGTACCGAACCACCTCTGGGCCCAGAGGGGGCTCGGAGCGCGCCAGCCACCCAGCGACCATCCTCGTCGCGGCCCCGCGCAGCGCCTCCTGCTGCGCCACCCCGAGCGGGCGGAGGTAGTGCATCCGCGGGAGCAGCGGCTGGCCGTAGGCCGCGCACGTGTCGGGCAGCAGCGACGGGCAGGCGAACCGCACCGCCAGCTCGATCTCCCCCATCTTCTTCAGCCCTGTGCGCTGCAGCACCAGCAGCGGGTACGAGTTGGTGTACACCTTGTTGCTCTCCAATGTCGACACGCGCACGCGCACCTTCCCGATCCGGTAGTCGGGCTTCTCCTCCGCCGCCGCCGCGTCGCCCGCGCCGAACATCCGCCAGTTGTCGAACACCGCGACGGTCAGCACCGTGCACGGGTCGTAGACCTGCCACGTGTACTGCTCGTTCCACCTCGGATCAAAACTGTCCGTGATCGTCCGAGTCCGGACCCACTTCTTCCCATACTTGGCCACACAATAAGCGTCCGTGGACCCTTTCCCGCCACACTTGGTCTTCATCGGAAGAAGCCCGCGAGCCCCCAGAATTCCCAGCTCCAAAATCCCGATCGCCGGCTTCCAGAGCTGCTTCGCCGTGGGCCGGAAATCGCTGCACACGTGCGCCGCCTCGTCGAGCACGTGATACCCTCCTTCCAAGCACAACCTCATGTGGATTCTCCCGCAGTAGGGCCCGCCGGAGCCCGGAGGACCCCCCGCCCCGCAGCCGTCGGAGCAATCCAGTGCGAACCACTTCGACGCCACGTGGCGTTCGTCGAACCGTTGCTCGACCGAGCTCACCGGGACCACAATGTGCCCCAGCAGCGCGGCGTCCTTGCTCGTCCGGTCCTCCACGAGGACGATCAGCGTCTCCTCCAAGGGCTCGCCGGCGACGAAGATGAGGTCTTCGTACCAGTGAAACGAGGCCGCGCTGTGGTTGTTCATGAGGCCGCGCCTCGTCCTCGCCGACTGGAACCCAAGCTGAGCCTTGACGCGGATCTCCGGCGCCGTCAGAGGCGGGAGGTTCGGCGCGATGTGGAGGTCCTGTGCCTCCATGATGGTCACTCTCAAGTACCAGAGCTTCGGCGACTGGTAGACCTTCGAGCGCGTGTGAGAGACGAACGGCGCGTCGGAGCTCCAGGCCTCGGGGAACGCGTCGTCCGCCTGGGTTCCGATCCACACGGAGAGCTGGATGTCGCCGGAGACTCTCCCGGCGTTGGGGCCCTCGTCGCCGCCCTCGAGGCGGTACCACTGCGGGGCTAGAGGGCTGTCCGGCGGGTCCCGCACGGGCACGTCGGAGAGGTCGAAGCATACGCCGCCAAGGAAGTGCTCCGACGGGGCGTCCCAGACGGAGATCTCCAGCGTCGCGCTGTTGGAGATGTCGGGCCGGTTGTGCCCCAGCGCGAAGACATGGTTCCACTCCGGCGAACCCCCCGGCGGCGCCGGCTTGGACTTCACGAAGTGGCTCGCCGTGCGGACCTTCACGTAGGGGCTCTCGCTCGGCGCGAGCCCGCGAGCCTTCACGATCCGAATGAATAGATACTGCATCGGCTCCACCAGTCCGTACGGACGCGACCTCTCGGCCGCCGCCGCGGCTGCGGCGGAGGCGCCGTTCCCCGCAGCCACGGATTCGGCTCTGAACTTCCCGGAGATCGCTCTCGGCGAGTACTCCCCACTGCTCGGCCTCCTCAAAACCCTAACCCTCTCCCCCGCCGCCACTCTCCGTGCCTCCATCTTCTTTACCTCCGGCGGCGGCACGCCGCCGATCTCCGGAGATGGCGCGTGCTCGAAATGCACCACGTGCGGCGGCTGCTCGGCCTCCTCCACCACCACGACCTGCGGCCCCGCCGGGACCTCGCAAACCCTAGCTTCCTCCACCCCCGGCGGCGGCTTCGGCTTCTCCGGCGGCACATCCTCCGGCGGCGGCGGCTCGCCCTGAGCCACCTCCTCAACCACCTCATCGTAGTAGTAAATCCTGAGGCCGATCTCTCCCCTGATCCAGCTAAACACGCTCTTCTTCTCCAATGGGAAGTACACCAAACCCTCGCTCCCCCGGCGCGCGAACTGGGAGCCGTAGAGCTTGACGCGGCCGAGGAAGTGGTTCTTGCGGGCGGAGCCGGTGGCGTTGCAGAAGCGCTTGTCGTTGAGGACCTCGACCTCGAGCTCCTCGAACTCCATGGCGTCGGGGTCGGAGACCATGAAGTCCAGGGCCTCGTTCCACACCGGATTCAGGTCCCGGAACCGCGTCGAGGTCCGCCGCCGCTGCCCGTCGAAGTCCGCCACCACGTACGCGCTGGCGCTGCCCTGCCCGTCCTTCGGCAGCAGGTCGCGCGCCTCCGCCACCTCCACCACCAGCTTCCGCACCGTCCTCGCCTGCCCCGGCGGTGCCGCCCCCGCCGCCGGAGCCGCCGCCGTCGTTGTTGCTGTCGTCGTCGTCGTCGTCATTGCCTGTAGACCATCGTCGTCGTCGAGACTCTCTCTGTGTGGAAAGGGAAAATGGGAACAGTGGCAGAGTTGTAATTTTTGTCAATGGCGCTTTTGTGTTTTGCGTTGATAGCGGGGAGAGTAGGAAAGGAAAATGAAATTGTGTGAATATATGAATGGTTTTGCTTTTCTTTTAGTTATTTATTCTTTTGTGTTTTCTGATAAATGGTAATTTTCGTGTTCTTTTATTATTATTATTTTTTTTATAAATTTTTTTACCTCTATGTTTGTTGTTTCTGTTATGTTGGTTTTAGGTTCGGGAAAAGAATGGAATTTTTTTTTTTTCATTTTTGGTTTTGGAATTTTCTTTTGGTTTATAATAGAATATTGGTTTGTTTGGTTATAATAAAATTTTGTATTGTGGGAGAGAGATAAGATTCCATTCTCTCTATTGAAGGTTTTGATCCACTTTTGGGTTTCCCGCCTTTATGGGTTCGTTATCGACCTCACTATCTTCCTTGTTTTTCTATCTTTCTTTCTTTTCTTTTCTTTTTTTTAAATTAAATTAATAATAATAATTTATTTAATTTTTTCTTCAGTAAATGACACATGCTCACTAGACTCACTAATATTAGATCCAGATGATACTGTAAATAAACAAAATTTTCTTCTCATTATTTTTATAATAATCATTTCATGTTAGTGGCCTCATAACACTTTGTTAAGCCTTTAAGTTGCTTGTTTAGTAAGCCATTTTGCATCAATCTAACAACATACCTCTTTAGTATGTACTTGAAATATTCTTCATTTACATATCAAATGGGGAAAATTTATGCACTATCAAATGTTCGACCATCCGACCATGGTCGAGTAATGGCCCACTGTTATTCGACCAAGGTCGAGTGACGGGTCAAATAATACTCGATCATGATATGTATATCCGACTATGATTGAGTAATTCTAGTAAATGTTTGAGCATTTGGCTACGGTTGAGTAATTACTCAGTTATGGTCTATCTTTATTGGGAAAATTTTAAAATTGTTTTTGACTTTTACTTGAATTATAGTTTCGTATTTAAATAATTGAATGATCATTCTAGAATTTTAAAAAAAAACGAAGACGGAATTATAATTCGAATAAAATTGAAGGACTATTTTAGAAACATCCCATTTTTATTTAAGGACAAATTTTACGTTTGCCCCCTGAATTTTGGGGTCAGTTTCACTATGCCCCCTAAACTTCAAAACGTTAGATCCGTTCCCCTTGATCTTTGAAATTTCGTAAAAATGCCCCCTCCGTTAAATATTTAACGAAAAATGCCTTAATTTCATGTTTTAAGGTGCTTTGAGGTTAAAAAAATATTAAAATTAATGTTTAATCTTTAAATTATTGTGGGGTAGTTATATTTTAATAATTTTAATAATATTTATATACAAAATTTATAATTAAATTCATATTTATATGCAAAATATCATATCTTAATTTTTTTGAGAGAGAAAAAGTATGAATTTAATTATAAATTTTGAATATAAATATTATTAAAATTATTAAAATATAATTACCACACACTAATTTAAGGATAAAATAATAATTTTAGCCTTTTTACCAACTTTAAAACACCTTAAAATACAAATTTAAGGCATTTTCCGTTAAATATTTGACGGAAGGGGCAAGTTTAAAAAATTTCAAAGATGGAGGGGAACGGATCTAACGTTTTGAAGTTTAGGGGGCATAGTGAAACTGACCCCAAAGTTCAGGGGCAAACGTAAAATTAATCCTTTATTTAACTAAGGTTGAGTACTAAAGGGTCAAATAATGATGATTTGGTAGATTCGACTATGATCGAGTAATTACGGAAGCACACTAGACAGTTGATGGATGGTTTTAGATACTTTTGAGAATGGAAAGAGATTTATTCAAATAAAAAAAACACACAAGCGGGCAAGCACAAGACACACCAACATTTTAGACGACAAAAAATGACATATATCACTATATTATGACCCCAAAATGACTATAAAAAAAAGTTGTGTAGACCATTGAGTTCTTGTATGCGCTATAAACATCACAAGAAGATGAACTCTCTCAAACCCTTCCAACCTGAAATTAGCTATAAAAGAGAGAAATTTATATTTGCCCATTTGAAATAAAAGCAATGAAATGAACATCATAAACCTTCAAACCACGCAGGCACCCCTCCCCCACATCATCCCCCCCCCCACCCCAAAAAAAAAAAAAAAAAAAAAGGTTCATGGACCTTTGTCTCAGTGGGTTGGAGCCAATATGAACAATGAACATATTTGGTAGACTTTGGGGCCTAATCACAGTGCTCACAAAACATAGGCTTAAGATGCCTCTGCACCAATACGGTACATGGTTCCACCACTAGTCTAGTCTCAATTCTCAACCCTGGCCCACACTTTCTGTCCAAAAAAAGCACACATTTTGAATAAAGTTCATCGACAAAGCATCCCCTTTGTTCTCTCTTCCTATTGGGGTTCTCTTATTAGTTATTCCTCTCCTAATACTCATCTTTTTTTTTTGTCTTTTTTTTTTTGTCAACAAAACTCAAAAAACAACCACTCTTGCCATCAGTGTTCAAGAAGCTCCTTATCTATTGAAGGAGACCTATCAAATGCACCTATTTGAGTATATATGCACATGATCATTATTCATTCACATTTTCCTTTTCATTTTTTTTTTTTACATGTTTAGCTTGAAAAAAAAGTATAGCGACAACTATTAGTGCTTTGTTTTGGATAACCTTGTCATTTAAACGAAATTGAGATGACAATATGATAGTTAGAAAAGCCATTCTTACAAATTTATTTGTATATATATATATATATATTTTGCATCTCTGTCAAATTAACGTATATATAGTAAATGTTATACTATTTTTTGAGGTGTGGCGTGCCAAAATTGATCGGAGTAGTTCAAGATTTGTAACATTTGTGATTTGTGTCCAATTCTTTATTCTAAAGGAAAATCCATCTTGTAAGAACCGTTTTGTTAGAAGGTGTTCTTTGTTAATGTCAGAAACACCAACAAAGAACACAGGGTGATATTAAAACAAGATAAACAACACAGGGTGCAGAATAATAAATGAGCAGAATAATAAAATGACACGGGAGAATTGGTTACGCAGTTCGGCAACGCCTACGTCTGCGGGGCCACGCCCAGATGTAAAGATCCACTAGTAATGTCCAAACAAGGACTCACGGACTTATACAAGATTGGAATCCCTCCACTCTCTTCCGCCGCTCTCCCTTTTGACCTAGTGATCTACCCTTGACGAGCTCCCCTCGTCCTACACAAACACACTCCCGTGTGACACCAGGTTTATACAGTTTACAGTTGAGTAACACCCATAAAGAACACCCTCACCGAATACACTCTTCTTTCTCACAAGAAGGAATACATGAACAGCTCTCTCTCACTCTTTTTCTCTCAACCCAGAAACGTACTAATTCTCAAGAATACAAAGTGAGTGAGTAGAATTGTCTTCAACTTGAGAATATAAAGATTAAGCCAAGAGAGACTTTTCCATAAACATCACACATTAATTATCCAATTAAATGTGTGATATTGTCTTCATTACTTCGGTGAATATTTCTTCATAAAGTGAGAATATCAGCAAAGATCGACATGAGCTGTAGGGATGAACATCAGAAGCTTGGTCAAACAATCTTCTAGAAACTTTCCTTTCTTGTACGCCAGACCGGGTGTTTCTAACACCCAGACAGGGTGTCTCATCCTGTGTGTGAGTAACACCCTCAAGAACACCCATGCCGAAAACTCTCAAATGAAGATCAAACGAAATCTCCAATAAATGCCGAATATTACCATTCCATACAAAGAGAGATTAGATGATATCAAGCCAATTAATTCCAGCTCTCTCAAGATCAAGTCAAATCATCCAATAATAAAGGCAAATCAATCAAGCATTAAAAGCATAATATTGGATAATTAATTTGCAAATAAAATGCCAATTAAAGAAACACTAACAATCTCCCCCTTTGGCATTTTTGTTTGGCAAAATCCCATTGAAGAAAATTATCCAATAACAGGCTGTCTATAGTCTTCAGCAAATAAACGAATCAAATGAAAAGTTGAAACACCAGGTGAAGTAACACCTTGGTAAGAACCAGAGTCTTGAAGCGGAAGCAAAATAACAGAAAGTTTCAACAAATAACGACTACTCCCCCTTTTTGCCAACCAAAAAGACAAAGACAAAAAGTAGAAAGTAGAAAATGACCAGACAGCTTAAATGCTTGATTTGTCCACAAGAGCTGGATCTTCATCATCAGCAGCAGCAGTAGAGGTGGAAGCAGGATCCTCAGGAGCAGCAGAATCTGGAACACCGGGCTGAACACTTGTAGAAACACCAGCAGAACCAGGAGGAAGAGACGATGAAGAGACACCAGCGGACTCCAGCTTGCTGATGAAAGCCATAATCTCCTTCTTCCTGACTGCAATACTCCTCTCCTGAGCCTCAAGAAATGCCAGATCAGCCTTAAGAAACCTCAGAGTAACAGAACGATCATCCTGTGACATGGGTGTTGCAACACCCTTAGAAACACTGGGGATGTCAGGAAACAGCAACTCCCCCTGAATATCCTGAACATGATGACCCTGAAACAGCTTCTTGCTGATGGAGAAGTCCTCAACATCCTTCTCAAGCTTTTCTCCTGCACGAACCACATCCACATTCTGACTAGCCATGATCCCAAATATCAGAGAGGGATAACCAACAGAAAGATTTGCAGAGGAGCACTCAGCATGGCGAGCAATCTGGTTGAAGATGAGTTTCCCAAGGTTGAAGGGAACACCCGTTCCAATCTTGAACAACAGAACAGCAACCGACTTAAGAACACCGGTCCTGTGATTGCTTGGAAGCCAGTTGGTGACAAGCAGCTTATGCAGAATAGCATACTTGGATGTCAGCTTGGAGGCAGGGAATGACTTGTTCTTGCCCCAGGTGGTACTAACACCTCCTGTCAGAGTATTGATGATCTCATCATAGTCTGGAATGAATATGGCTTCCTTGATACTACCACGACCGAGATACTCATTAATGACTGCAGGAGTAAACTCAAAGAAAACCTCTCGGACAAATGCTTTCCCATAATCATCAGCATGAGGATCAAACATGTCTTTGATCAAATTAACATAGAATTCCAAGACAATCTCAGTGACATATGGTGCAAGATCAGAAACAGACCTATACAGATGCTGCTCCTTCAACAAGTCTACTATGCCCGACTTCTCAAAGAAATCCGAATCAACTGACCGCTCAGCAATGAAATTGCGGTAACAAACATCATCCCAGAATTTTTTAAGACCCTCAAAACGGAGAACAATGGGTTGAACAGAACCTGGATCAGATGGAGACTCTGAGGATGGATCAAGACTCCCCCTGACTTTGATGTTCTTCCGTTTGGCAGAACTGCTTCTAGCAGCACCAGGGCTAACACGAGCCTTCCCTTTAGACACCTGCTTCTGCTTCTTTGGAGGAGGAGTATCTTCTTCAGATGCTAGACCAGCATCAATTTCAGCATCATCTTCAGAGTTCCACGCTTCATCTTCAGATTCCACATCAACAATACGAACCCTCTTTTTACCTTTCTCCTTAGAGACTGAGGCAGAGGCAGATTGACGAGATGACCTCCGAGGTACCCCTGGGGGAAACCGATCAGTGAAATGAGGACCCCGAGCAGAGGATGGAGCAGGCACAGCAGGTGGACTCTCAGAGGGAAGAACAGCAGGCTCATCTTCTGGTGTTGGAACACCAGGGGCAACAACCTCCTCAACGACAGTGTCAACTTCAACATTCACAGAAGGGGGAACAACGTCCTCACTAGCCGGTGTTGGAACTCCAGGGATGACATCTTTTTCAACAGCAATACCAGCAGTAACAATCACAGAGGGTGGAAACGCAGACTGACCTGAACGAGGAGTATTACCCTCGGAATGGATGGAAGTAGAGATAGCATCTGAATAGAGGGAAAGGGATTCCTCAGACTGAGCTCTGGGGATATCTAACCCAGGTGTTGCAGACCCAGTCGCAGGAACACCTTCATCTTCTTCAACAGGCTCTTCTTGGCGCGAAGAGCGATTCAAAACCTCTTGGAGACGAATAACAGCTTCCGGCGGGTTGAACGGAACAATCTCCTTGCCAGCAGAGTCGGGGATTGGGTCAGTCTGAACGGGAACCAGAGGGTCAGAAGAACCCTCATCTGCCTTTGTGGGTTTCTTCTTGGCCGGAACTTTCTTCACCGGCGGAGCCTTCTTTGCGACTGCTTTCTTTGCCGGAGCTTTCTTCGCCGCAGCTTTCTTTTTCGGCGGAGATTTCTTCGAACCAGACCCACTACCTCCTGCTGTTTTCACCATCTTCACCGAGCACGATAAACCCTCGCGACCTAAGAGAAAATTCCAGACCCAAACACCCGCACACACAAACACAAAAAAAAAATTCCCAAAACTTCAAGCACCACAATGGCGACCACAGGGACAAGAAAATCGCCACACGAAAACACCCAAACCCAAAATCGCAGACCCCACTCCGAACGGTTAAGAAACCGAAAAAGAGCAATCACCCTAGACACAATCTTTCCACTCAATCACAGGAAAAACGGCAAGGGAATGAGAAAGGAAAGTCAACACAAGAGTGGGGTAGAGAATCGTGGGTCACGATCGAAAAAGGGAAAAAGGAAAATCCCAAATTTTTCGGAAGAAATGGGTGTAGAAGGAAACTCCCAAAAACCACCTTTTAAGGCTTGTCGAGGAAGACAATCCTGGGAAAGGCTATGGTGGAACACCGAAAAACACAGCACCTGTACAATTTTTTTTTTTTTTTTTTTTTTTTTTTTTTTTTTTACATAAACGACAACTAGAGAACTTAAGCAATACAAAGTCCAATTTCGGACCTTAACTCCTCAAACCTCTTGTGATCAAGGCCTTTGGTGAAGATATCAGCAAGCTGCTTCTCAGTGCTCACATGTTCCAAGCTGATGATCTTTTCTTCAACAAGTTCTCTGATGAAATGGTGCCGTATGTCTATGTGTTTGGTACGAGAGTGCTGCACCGGGTTTTTGGAGATGTTTATAGCACTGGTGTTATCACAGTACAGTGTTAAAACACCCTGTGTGACACCGTAATCTTCTAACATCTGCTTCATCCATATCAACTGTGTACAAGAGCTTCCTGCAGCAATATATTCCGCCTCGGCGGTGGAGAGAGAGATAGAATTTTGT
This sequence comes from Boehmeria nivea var. tenacissima, assembly GCA_018132145.1. NCBI lineage: Eukaryota > Viridiplantae > Streptophyta > Magnoliopsida > Rosales > Urticaceae > Boehmeria > Boehmeria nivea. The sequence continues at coordinate 12,115,405 of CM030882.1, forward strand.
TTCTTACTGAACCAGGATACAAGATTGTTTCCTAGAAAGAAACATCCGCCAGATGTGCTTTTTCGATCCTCAGCATTACCAGCCCAGTCCGCATCACAAAATCCAACAAGACTAGGGTTAGTATCAAAAGAATACCAAATACCAAAGTCAATGGTACCACTTACATATTTGATTATCCTTTTGACTGCTGCTAGGTGGCTCTCTTTAGGGTTTGCTTGGAAACGCGCACACACACCTACACTGTAGCAAAGATCAGGACGGCTAGCAGTGAGGTAAAGTAGACTTCCAATCATACTCCTGTATAGACTTTGATCAACTGAGACACCATTCTCATCCTTTGTAAGCCGGGTGTGAGTACCAATGGGTGTTCGTTTGTGTTGAGCACCCTGCAAACCGAATTTCTTCACCAGATTCTTGGCGTATTTGCTTTGAGAGATAAAGATGCCATCCTTGGACTGCTTGACTTGTAATCCAAGAAAGTAGGTAAGCTCACCTACCATGCTCATCTCAAATTCTGTCTTCATTTGTTCAACAAATTCCTCCACCAGGTGTTGCGACACCGATCCAAACACAATATCATCAACATATATTTGAGCAATAATGATGTCGGATTTTACCTTCTTGATGAATAAGGTTTTATCTGCTCCCCCTCGACTGTAGCCATGATTTAGAAGGAACTCCGTCAATCTTTCATACCAAGCACGTGGGGCTTGCTTCAATCCATAGAGGGCTTTCTTCAACCGGTACACATAATCCGGGTGTTGTGGATCTTCGAAGCCTTTCGGTTGAGCAACGTACACCTCTTCATTAAGAATGCCATTTAAGAAAGCACTCTTTACGTCCATCTGAAATAACTTGAATCTGAGAGTACATGAAACAGCAAGTAATAATCTAATAGATTCAAGTCTAGCAACAGGTGCAAATGTTTCATCAAAATCAATGCCCTCTATTTGAGTATACCCCTGTGCTACCAGCCTTGCTTTGTTGCGTGTAATGTTACCTTTTTCATCTGTCTTGTTCTTAAAAATCCACTTGGTTCCGATAACATTGACATCACTTGGTCGTGGAACCAAGTCCCAAACATCATTCCGCTCGAATTGCCCGAGCTCTTCTTGCATGGCTGAGATCCATAGCTCGTCCTCCAAAGCTTCTTTCACATTCTTTGGTTCCATGGTAGAGGTAAAACAAACATTCCCAATCATCTCTTGATAATTGACTCTGGGCTTTCCTCTGGTACGAACTCCATCATCAACACTTCCAATCACATCTTCAGAAGAGTGATTCTTTTGAACCCTTCTTGATGGTCTTTTAGGTGGTTGCTCAGCATCATCGCCTTGATGTTCTTCAATCTCAGTGTTAGTAACACTGTCTGAAACACCTTCTGTAGCTGAAGCAGTGTTAGGAACACCAGTGGTAACACCTTCAGAAACTTCTGCACTTCTGAAATCTTCATTTTCTCCACCATCTAAGACCTTCATGATATCTTCACCTGTATCATTAACAACAACATTAGCAGACTCCATAACAGTCTTCGTTCGTTTGTTGTAAACCCGATAAGCACGGCTGTTGATGGAGTATCCAAGAAACACCCCTTCGTCACTTTTTGAATCAAGCTTGCTCCTATGTTCTCTGTCATTCAGAATATAACAGGTGCTTCCAAAAACATGAAAGTACTGCACAGTAGGTTTCCTCCCTTTCCAGATTTCATAAGGTGTCATGTTTGTTCCTGGCCTCAGGTACACCCGGTTGATGGTATAACACGCGGTGTTCATGGCTTCTCCCCAGAACCTGTGTGAAACACCCTGGGCATTTAGCATAACCCGAGCCATTTCTTGAATTGTCCGGTTCTTCCTCTCAACAACACCATTCTGCTGTGGAGTTATAGGAGCAGAGAACTCATGTGCTATCCCATGCTTATCACAGTATTCTGCAAAAATAACATTCTCGAATTCCCTGCCATGGTCACTTCGAATTCTTATGATCTTCCCAATGTTGCATTCCTTTTCTGTCTTGAGTTTGGAACACAACCTTTTGAATGCATCGAAGGTATCTGATTTTTCACGTAAAAAGTGTACCCATGAGTAGCGAGAAAAATCATCTACACAGACAAAGACATACCTCTTCCCTCCAATGCTTTCAACTTGCATGGGCCCCATAAGATCCATGTGCAAGAGTTCAAGAACTCGTGTTGTAACCAGGTGTTGTAACACCTTATGTGACACCTTGACTTGCTTTCCTTCAAGGCATGGTCCGCAAAATCCAGATGAATTGGATTTCAGACTTGGTATGCCACGGATTGCATCAACAGAGATAGCTTTCTTCATTCCTCTATAGTTCATATGCCCAAGCCTTCGATGCCATAATTCTGCTTCGTCTGCTGCAACCTTAAGACAAGTTATAGGGGTAGTGAGAAGGTAACAATTATCGGTAGATCTAACACCCTCCATGACACAGGTGTTTGATTCATCAATCACCAAACACTTGTTTTTGTTGAAGCTTACAAACAGTTCCTGATCACACAGTTGGCTAATACTGATGAGATTTGCTTTCAATCCTTCAACAAGCCAAACATCAGTTAGTTTTGGTAAACCAGGAACATTGAGAGTACCCTTACCAACCACATTTGCTGAAACACCATCTCCAAATGTAACCCGCTGTCTTTGAACACTTGGTTGAACATCTACCAGAAACGCCTTCTCTCCAGTCATATGCCTGGAACACCCGCTGTCAAAATACCAAGAATGTTCTGCAGACGCCTTGAGAGATGAGAACACAACATTGCATCTAGCTTCAGTCTTCCTAATCCATACTTGCTTGCCGCGGTTTGGGGCTGAATCTCTCTCCTTATCAGCTCTCCTTAAATCTGCAAAATATTGATAGCAACGAGGTCGAATATGACCTATTTTGTTACAGTAGTGACATACAGGAATCCTCCTCCTGCTTCTCTTTTGGTTCGAATCTGCAGGAAATCTTCTGGTGTGAGCGACACCCGACTGAGTAACAGCCGGTGTTCTGACGAGTGTTCCAACAGTGGCTTTCTGCTTCATATCATCATGAATTTTTACTCCAGAGACACTAGCTTTGACAAAAGTAGTTTGAGAACCTCCTGAATTCCCAGTATATCCCAAGCCAACATGTGTCTTATCTGTTCTTCCTGCATTTAGAATATCATCAAGACTAGAAGAACCAGAATTTAACATTTTTACCGATTTCTTCATGCCTTCTAATTCCATAGTGAGGGAAGCAACACTTGTTTGGCTCTCCATCAATTTGTTTTCAAGATCTGAGATAGTACTTTTCAGGTTGTTCTTCTCAATATTGCATTGAATAATCTGCCCAGTGAGCTTCTCATTGGCTTTTGTCGCTTCACTCCATTTTCTGTGCATCAAATGGTAGGATTGAATAAGGGCTTCTTCAGAGAGTCCTTCATCGTCACTGCTTTCGTACACCAGTGTCTTAGCACCTCCTGAAACACCAGAGACAGCAACTGAGGAATCACCAGTTTCTGCAACACCTGCATTATCAGTTCTAGAGGCAAATGCAGTGAAGTTGGCTTCATCTTCCTTGCTATAGTCAGAGTCTCCGTCACTCCATGTGGCATTCAATGACTTGTTCCTCTTCTTGATGGTGTTGGCACATTCGGACTGGATGTGTCCGAATCCTTCACACTCCCTGCATTGGATTCCTTTGTTCCTTTGATTGAAATCAGAATTGTTGACTCCACCAGGTTTGTTTCGTGAACCTGAACCTGCATTAGTATTATTATTATAACTGGTATTGGTGTTTCTTCGTGGTGTTTGAACACCGGGTGCAGTACCTCCTGAACCTCCTCTTCTTGGACCGTTTCTGTTAAACCTGTTCATCACTTTGTTGAAATTTCTTGACAGCATGGCCATTGACTCATCTAGATCATCATCATCATGGTAGACATATTCATTTTCCTCAGCTTGTAGAGCCATTCCTTTTTCTTTCTTTTCGCCCTTTTCTTCATCAAGATTCATCTCAAAAGTTCTGAGAGAACCAATGAGCTCTTCTAACTTCATCTTTTGGATGTCCTTAGCTTCTTCTATGGCTGTAACTTTATAGGCGAATCTTCTTGGAAGGGATCTAAGTGTTTTTCTTACAAGCTTCTCTTCCGAAAATCTCTCACCAAGAGCAAATGCCTCGTTTGCAATATCACACAAACGAGCATTAAACTCTCCAATTGTTTCCTCCTCCTTCATCCTGAGATTTTCAAAACGAGTTGTGAGGATTTGAAGCTTAGATAATCTTACAGCATGAGTACCTTCATGGGCCGTCTCCAAAATTTCCCAAGCATCCTTTGCTATTTCACAGGTTGAGATGAGTTTGAATTGATTCGCATCTACAGCATTGAAAATAGAATTCAACGCTTTAGAATTGTAGTTGGCGAGTCTGTCTTCATCTGCGGTCCATTCCACTTCTGGCTTCTTCACAGATTCTCCCTTCTCGTTGTCCTTCATAGGGTGAGTCCAACCGGTTAAGATGGCTCTCCATGCTCTTTCATCCATTGACTTGATGAAAGCCTTCATTCGTGCCTTCCAGTAAGAATAGTTTGTACCATCCAGAAGTGGTGGTCGCTGCACCGATCCTCCTTCTCTTAGGAAGTCCATCTTGACAAAACGGAACTGAAAATACCACGGATCTCACTTAGAGTAAGTGTCCCGCTCTGATACCAATTGTAAGAACCGTTTTGTTAGAAGGTGTTCTTTGTTAATGTCAGAAACACCAACAAAGAACACAGGGTGATATTAAAACAAGATAAACAACACAGGGTGCAGAATAATAAATGAGCAGAATAATAAAATGACACGGGAGAATTGGTTACGCAGTTCGGCAACGCCTACGTCTGCGGGGCCACGCCCAGATGTAAAGATCCACTAGTAATGTCCAAACAAGGACTCACGGACTTATACAAGATTGGAATCCCTCCACTCTCTTCCGCCGCTCTCCCTTTTGACCTAGTGATCTACCCTTGACGAGCTCCCCTCGTCCTACACAAACACACTCCCGTGTGACACCAGGTTTATACAGTTTACAGTTGAGTAACACCCATAAAGAACACCCTCACCGAATACACTCTTCTTTCTCACAAGAAGGAATACATGAACAGCTCTCTCTCACTCTTTTTCTCTCAACCCAGAAACGTACTAATTCTCAAGAATACAAAGTGAGTGAGTAGAATTGTCTTCAACTTGAGAATATAAAGATTAAGCCAAGAGAGACTTTTCCATAAACATCACACATTAATTATCCAATTAAATGTGTGATATTGTCTTCATTACTTCGGTGAATATTTCTTCATAAAGTGAGAATATCAGCAAAGATCGACATGAGCTGTAGGGATGAACATCAGAAGCTTGGTCAAACAATCTTCTAGAAACTTTCCTTTCTTGTACGCCAGACCGGGTGTTTCTAACACCCAGACAGGGTGTCTCATCCTGTGTGTGAGTAACACCCTCAAGAACACCCATGCCGAAAACTCTCAAATGAAGATCAAACGAAATCTCCAATAAATGCCGAATATTACCATTCCATACAAAGAGAGATTAGATGATATCAAGCCAATTAATTCCAGCTCTCTCAAGATCAAGTCAAATCATCCAATAATAAAGGCAAATCAATCAAGCATTAAAAGCATAATATTGGATAATTAATTTGCAAATAAAATGCCAATTAAAGAAACACTAACACATCTCTAAGCAAATTCTTATACAAAAATAGGGACTTTATTAGGATATCATATTCATATATAGTGCACAAACTTTTTGCACGCATGTCAAAGAAGCTTCTCCTTTGTGCGTCATGTTTTAGTTGGTCATAAATTATGCCCTTTGTTTTTTGTTCTTCTTTTATTTCCTTCTTGATTTGGTGGATTGCTTGTGGAATCTGATCCCATTAGATAAAAGTTAGCTTTGAATTTATGCTTTCTACGTTGTGTTTGACACATTTGTGGTGGATGGGTGACATGAATGCGAAAGCTAAGTTAACAAACAAAAGAATATTTAGGCAAATCCGGGAATTCCCTATCAGATAAGCACTTTTTTTTTTTTTTAATCCACTTTTTTCCTTGTAATTTCCATATAAGATTCTACCATTTTTTTCTCAAGCTTTCATAATGTTCTAAAATGGTTATTCACGAGTTTGTGAACAAAGAAAACAATGAGATCATGGGACTTTAAGATCATAGTATTGAAAAGTTTTTTGCTTTTTATTGATTAATAAATAATGATTTCCATGTTTTTGGATCATTGTATTCAAATCTTATAATATAATAGTGATTAACATGTCCCATTTGAGAGATTCAGTAATTGGTTTATCGACCAATAAAAATTGTTTTTTTTTTTTTAATGATTCTATTATCATAGTTGTAAAGTTACATGCTATTATCCCCATGTCAGCCAATATTATGTAGGGTTATGGAAATTTGGTTTTAAAATATCACAAGTCAAGATATGCACAGTGAATTAACATTGTTACATTTAATATTTCTAAGCACCTTTTCATATCTATTATAAAAATGATAATGGATTTGGATTCAACGAAACGACAATAAGTCAAAGACAAAGATAAGAAAGAAGTGATGATTTCATTTTAACACAATAAGAGTTTACTAATTCCCAACTGTATTACTGAAGATTAGCTGAACTTTTCATTAATTTTGGTTTAATTTCATGATTTCATGGTATTTCATGCATGTTGGAACATTTTTAAAGATAGAACATGTCACACACACACTATGTTGTTCCTAGGCATATATGATCATGCCAGTAATATTACATGAATGACACAAATTTACACAACACATATTGACAGAATGTACGAGCAACAAAGACCCTTCTCACTCTCCGACGACGTCGGATTCGAATTTGCGAGATACGAAAATCCCTATCGAGAACGCCACCATGGCTGTCACAACAATCCCTTTGTTTTTCGACAACATTTCCATTGCGCTTCTTAGGTAATGACTAGGCTCGCGCTCCCATCCCCGAACATTCTCTTGAGAGAAGCTACTAGTACACGCGTTTCTTTGGCCTCCTTGTTCTGTCTCCTTCGTGTCGCAGCCTTCAGCGATGTCGTCCTTAACTTTCGCTTCATCACCATCGGGTTTTTGGTGCGCGCTAATTTCTGGCATCGCGCTAGTGGCGTTTTGTTGATCTTTTAGTCCAATTGTAGGTTTGGGTTCGGGTTCGGGTTTAGGTTTAGGCTCTTCTCTCTTAATTTCTTCCGCCTTATGTTTAGGGACTGTTATGTATAGAATCTGCGCCTCGCCATCGAATTTCGCCGTGATGGCATCGGTGTTGGATTTCTCCGGCGCCTTGAAGGTCTGCTCGAATCGGATTCGTTTGGTCTCATTCACAGGCCTCTCACCATTGATCTTGATGTGTCCTGAGCTATTTACTTGTATTTTCACCTGCTCCTTCTTAAAATCTTAAGACAAAAATTTTAATGTCAATCATATTTTCTCATTTTATATGTAATTTTGGATCCTATGAAGAATTTATAGGCAAAGATTGGTTCCAAACTCATTTTCACTTGATAAAGTTATATGCTATGCTTGTGTATGATTAAATTTTGGAACCTCTAAAGAATTGGAAAGATAGAGATTGATTAAAAATGTGGTGCAATTTTTTTCATGAAATAAACTTGTTACATTTTCACTAAACTCGAGATTGAGAATCCCCTAAATAAGTTGTCATTGTATGTTATGCATGACTACGATTGATTAATTTTGGAGCCTATGAAGAATTTATAGGCAGAGATTAATTTTATAATTATTATTAGTATTAGTATTTTTTTGCATCTCCAATGGACGCAAGGTTCCCCAAAATAAGTTGTATAAAATAAGATAGATCTACTATGCTTTTCTTCAATTAAGAAGAAAACCATATCAAGGAGATTAACAAACAAACCATTATAGGCAAAGTACAAATAGCAATAATCATCACAACACCAAAAAAAAAAAAAAGTTGAACTTGGATCAATACCAGGAAGATCAACAAGAAGGTAATGGCCATTAGAGTCCTCTGTCCAAGCATGAGAAGGTTCGATATCCTCGAAAACCGCGCTCCGGGGCCGGCCAGTGATAGTTCCATCTCCAAACACCCCTCTTGCTCCTCTAACGCTTGCCATCAAATAGTATTGTTGATCAATGAAAATGTGCTTAAAGTTACAAACCAGCCTCACAAAAGAAACAGATGGTTCAAATTGAGATGTGAAACATAAACCAATTGTGTTTCTATATATAGAAATTAAACAAAATTTTTATTTTATTAGCTGATCATGTGAATTGAGATTGTTCAACAAAGTCAAATAGCTTTCCTTGTAGATCTCTTCATTGTTAATATTCCAAACTTTCCCTGTTGGGACTGTCAAACTTCTTGGCGGTGGCTTAATATTATTACATATATATTCCAAACAAGGGACTATTCTTTTCTTTCTCTGTGTCCAAACGCCCTAACTTTATGTCTCAAATTATTAATTATCAACCATTGCATTGCTAAAACAATTTTGTGTTTAGATGCATTAATTGCGTGCATGAAATACAATGAATTAAGAACTTTTCTTTCTTTTTTTTAAGAGAATTTTAAGAAAATGGCCACTGTTTACAAAATGATTTTAAAAGATAGTCAGAGTTTCAAAAAATTTAAAAACTAACAATATAAGAAATTTCTGACAAAATTTTTACCTAGTGATTGTCAGAAATTTCTTACATTTTGATGGCTAGTTTTTAAATTTTTTGAAACTGTGGCTATTTTTTAAAAACACACGGTCTAAAATGGCTATTTACCTAATTGACTCTTTTTTTTATTATTTATTTATTATTAGCACTTACTGTAAGCTTTTGGTCAGGTCAGATTCTAATTGAAATTCTATTATAAATTATCTGAAAGAACTTTATAGCTACAATTTTACTTGTAGGTTAAGTTTTCTTGCCAGCGTTGATGTGTTAATAATACAAAAATTATTCTAAAATTATCATTAACTCTCTTTCCTGGTTTCATTGCTATAGTGATTAAATAATTTTCCCTTCCGTACGTACAGTCAATTTTTTTTCAACTTTTTTAATTTCATAAAGTTCCACAATATACGTAGAAATTACCTTTTTTTTTCCCCTGATTTGTATTAAAAAATGCATTACACAACACCGTATAATACAATCACAAGACGGACAAGAAAAAGAAAAAACATAAATGAATTTACACTATAGGATATATACGAGTCCGAATGACAAAAATAGCAATGTTGTTCCTTTGGGGATGATTTAGAAGACTAACATGTACTATTCTCCTGAGAGAGTGTTGACGACATGGTATTGGAGATCGAATGACGACGTTATGAGAAATGGGGCATTCTTCGTTCAACTATGAAATTCAGCTGCAACCCCTCCCGTAGAAAGGCGCAATCACCGCCAAGCCCGGGACATTTCTGATGAGGCTCACACGCTTTTCAGGCACTCGAAACTGCATTAAACATATTTCATATTAGAACAAATACATGTAACGATACGTTTACATGGATCCATGAGCTCAAATTGAATCCTCGGGACATAAAACTGAGATTGTAGCTGCCTAAAGAGATCGAAGAAACAGCTTGAGCAAAAGGAAAAACTAAAAGGATGTTTACATAGATCCATGAGCTCAAATTGAATCCTCAGGACATAAAATTGAGATTGCAGCTGCCTAAAGAGATTGAAGAAACAGCTCGAGCGAAAGGAAAAAATAAAAGGACAAGGGATAGGTGGAACAAGGTATTTGTTTCACAAGAGAAACATGTAAATAACTTCCCAATCTTATTACTGAATTACTTAGTCAAGTCTTGTCACATTTCTTGAACACCTGTTTCTCTTAAGTCACAAGACCAAAGAAATGATACAACAGCTACAACTAGTTGACAGTTGAACCCGAAAGTCGAAAATGGGTACTGAAATTGGTGAACATACCCTAAAAAGCTAATTAGGTGACCTCGTAAGTGTAAGATACGCCAAAAATATAAATATGTAAAACTTTTCTTAGCCCACCTCCTATCAGCTTAAGTTTTTAGGATGTATTGGAAAACTAACATGGGCCGAGATTACCTTCAGTGCTGAGAGATGCTATATACGGAGGAGGTTGACGCCGCCAATTTTGACTTGCGTATGAAGGGCATAACTGAAAAGTTTGTCATCTGAAACCATTCCGTCCCCATAGATACAAAAACCACAAATCTGCAATGAAGACAGTTTTAAGTATTGCAAACGTTACTGAGAGTCAAGTTAAATCAATATAGTAAGCAAAGGAAAAAAAAAAAGGATAGCCTCTTTATCTTCACATATAGAGAGTGGTGACGAGTTGTAATATGTTGGCATTGTGAATCCATGGAAACTATAAAAGACATGACGGAAATACTGTAGTTTATTTCACTATGTTAATAAATGACTACTCTAAGCTGTTGGACCAATTTGTAGCCACTTCTGGATGGCCACACTTTCTCGGTGATGAATCTGTCGCGTTTATGACAGAATATTATTGGTAAGGTCTATGTTCTGCGCAACAGATATCGATGAAAGGGCGTATTCAAAGAGCGCTTTTGTGGAAGTGGAAGATGAAAGTGGCCAATGGGACACATTTAAGTATGTTGATAACTCTAATAAAGTGGAAAGAAGAAAACAAACAAACCAACAAAAAAAGATCCCTTCAACTCAATACTATGGGAGCTTTCTTGTATTTATTTATTCACATTTACAATGCATTTTACTTATTTACATTTACAACATCTATAACTTTTTTTTTTCTGCATACCTATAACATAGTTGTCATGCAGACACAAACTTTATAAAATACATCGACGGCATTTTTCTAACTTATTCTGCCTTATTTTTATCGTCAAATAGCCAGAAACTTCCGACTAAGATGTTGATAAAAGACGAGATAGACTCTAAACACCGAGGGACGTCTTTGGTCTTATTGGAACACAGAACATTACAAGCAGTCACGTTCAATCCGACATGAACGCTATTATAACAGGAAAATCTCCTTTCACATTAACCTCGGTTACTACTAAACAACACTCCATAACAAGAGAATCCATGGCTGCCATGGAAATGCACGCATTTCATTCCAAACTTGGCGATTTTCAAAAGAAACAATAGTTGGACATCATGATATCTGTAAAGCACCCAACAGTAAGATGTTTAACCCGTCAGAATTAGTAGATCCTTTGGATGCACTGTTGAAACACAGAACGTCAATGAACGTAATACTGTTCACCGACAAATACAGTTTTCTAGATATTAGCTAGGAGAACATTTATGCAAAATAAAATAGGATGACAATGCTGAAAAACTTGCAAACCAAATTCCCACAAATAGAGAAGCTAAATTACACAGTGTTTCACTAAATACAGTACTTCTGATTTGAGTGCGCAAACCTATATTTTAATATTGAATTTCCAAGGGATCGCTATTGCAACATACAGTCTGATAAGTGTTGGCCCTTGTGCACTAGCATGAAAGTTCTTTACTATAACATTCATTCCCAAATAATACACATCAAATGTTTACTTATTTGGGATGTTCTTACCAAATTTGAAATTTTTTTCAGAGAAGCAATAGCAAAACAGATTCGATCAGCAGCTAAAGGCGTTTCTCTTACTATTTATAACTTAAAGAAATCTGGCAAGAAAAAAAAAAGGTCCAACTTGGCAATAGTTTCTTGTTCTTTTGAAGTGTCCAAGCCGGTGGTAATTTTTTTCTTGAAAGGAAGGAAAAGTAAAATATTTTAAAGAGAGAAAATCAAGTCGGGATACTAACCTTTTCAACTAATAGTCCTCACAAACATTAACCTTTGCTCTCGGACTAACTTCAAGTTTAAGCAACTTGGTGTACTACATGTAAACCAAATAAAATGTGTCATAATACTTGTAAATGATGCAGTGTAGTAGCCCAAAAAGAATTTTGATACATGAATATGTAAATATATGTGTGTAATGTATCAATCTTTCTTTATCCTCACCCACCTGAGAGATCTTGAGTTCCAACTCATCCCACTCTTGCGATGCCTCGCTACCATCCACAATGCCTGTCCCAGCATAGATTAATGCAATGACGCCCTAAAATCGAAGGCGTTAGGAGAGAAAGATTTGGGAGAGAGAGATTGAAATCGATCAAAAAGAAATTATTTACAATAGTGAAGCAATAAGCCGGGAAAACTAAGCCTCGAAAAGAGGAGCCAGTTTTTTGTCCAATAGGCCCAAAGTATTATACTGTTATAGAAAAGAGAGGAGCTATTATTTACTAAAATATACCTTCTCCACTAAAGCTGATCTGATGCCAACACAAAACTCACTCTCTCCTCCTCCAAACCAGCCAACCGGGCCAGCATACATTCCTCGGTCAAATACTTCTGTATAACATACGTGAAGGAATGTGAGGTTGTGTATTTCAGATAATACGAAAAGATTGTCACTGGGGTTTGGAGTACATTGAGCCCCATAAAATGTTGTTTTAGATTTTTTTTTTTAACTTAACAAAGAGAGATCAAATGTACAACTGTCTAAATACTGAAAGAACTATCGTAAAGATTTTTATAAGAAGATAGATAAAAATGACCTAAGCAATACCTGTTTCTGCAATTAAAAGCCGTGCCTCGTCTGTTGGAAATCCACATACAGCGGGAGTCGGGTGAAGGGAAGACAATATTTCAAACTAGAAAGAAACACAATGTTCAATCAAAATTGGAAATCCAATCTGCATGTGCTTGAGAGGAAACTTATAACCAATTACCTCATCGTCTTCACTTCTCAACCTGCCCATCAATTTGGCATATAAATGTTGGACTCTTGGAAGTTTTCGTACTGCTTTTTTGGGTTCGACTACCACGAAACTACACACATCCTGTGATAAAGAATTTAGGTAAAAACCATAAATGTCCTGAAAAGTGAACTGTCTAGTACTGGTATCAAGTAACAACTTGCAGTCCCAAGTAAAACTTGCCTCCAACTTTTTTCTTATGCTTTCTCGCACGATAGAAAACTCAAGGTGACATTTGGGACTGCATAATCAGTAAAAAGAAATGGTGATCATTCAAATTGCTCCGGCTGGTAAAAACAATGAAAATTAAGACATTGGTGAACTGTAAAAAGCCATCGATGAAATCACAAGAATAAAGTAAACCTGGAAAGTAAATCAAGTTCTATCTGAAGATCTGCTGTCATCGATACACCTCTGGGACAAGTTGCAGCGAGTGCATCGCTCTCAATACCAAGCTTTTTTCTGCGAAACAGTTGCTCTGGCTATTCACAAAATCATTTAAGTTAAGACAAACAACAACTATAACTAAATCACAAATAAAATACAAAGTCATCTTTTCTTTTCTTTTTTCTTTTTTTTTGTGAAAATTTTTACTTACACCCTTGAGTTTTCCCAAAATGAAGAGACCCCATTAAAAATAATGCTTTCAGCACAAATTCTGTCACGATGTGTGGAAAAAAGACTAAGAGCAATGCTAAAAAGCTAGAAATTTGGCTACAAAAATTAGCTAGAATGATGCGGCATTCACTTATTGATTCTGAAACACAATTATCATATGCTCATGCTTTTGCCTTGTCCAACAAACAAATGCCACAATTCTCGTTATTTTTTTTCTGGTCAAAATTTCTGGCTGTCTATCACTACTCAGACACTAAATCAAAGTTCCCCATGTTCATCTAAGATTAATTTAAATCAACATAACTGCCGCTTTCTCATCTACATCCATTACTAATTTAAACTTAAACCCAATATAATTTGGTTTAAGGTGTTGACAGCGTCTTGGTTAAATATACGTTCAACAAGGCACCAATTAGAACAAAGAAGAAACAGAAGCAAAATGTCTATGGACATAGAGAATTTGTCATAAGATAAAGAACAATGTTCTATTAGAAAAATCAACAAAACCATAAATAATGTTTAGCAAAAAGGTTTCGGATATACACGACATCAAGTAGTAGAGGGAAATGAACGGTTTGAACAGTTATGGTCAATAACGATTAACGAGGTATGTAATGACCCTTACCGTATTTCCAATAAAGGCAGGAGCATTTGGTGGTTGAAGGCAAAACTGATAAGCATTTCTACCTTCAACCTGCAGAATTTAGGCCCGGATAAATTACTCTTGACCGGGAACCGACCAACAATATTTGACTTAATTGAAATTTAAAACTGAAAAGCATCATTACCTGTAAACAGGCTAACCAAGTTATAGGATCGATATCTGTAGCAGTAACAACTCTGCTGCTTCGTGCCAGCACAACCTGAGAGACAAATCATGATTGATCAACTAAAACTCGAGGAAGAGCCAAGTGCTGAATACAGTGGCAAATTTCTTTCCCACGAAACAAAATGAAGAGTGTAGTGCTATCGATGTCTATAGAATTCTAATTAAGCATAGAGTTGAAGCAACCTTTGTAAGTTCTGAGTCCCTTCTGCTTATTTTCTGCAAAGCTCGGTTAACGGCAAGATCCCAATGTTTCTTGCTCGGGGTGTGATTGTTGCTCAATATGAAAGTCCTCGGAGCTTGTTTCCGCAACTTTACGACAACAGAAGAGATCTGTATCATCAGGAATTGGTTGATGATCTCACAAGGGAACACTTACAGCGCATAAGAAAAAAAATAAAAGGTCAACCCGCCCCAACATCCTAACCTGTTCAATTGTCGCTTGAAGCTCGTTGATTGCCTTTCTCCATGGCCACGAAAGAGCATCGTCCCATGCGATGGTTGTGGCAAGCATTGAATTACCCTCGAACTCATCAAACTCAACCTGCCATTTGGCATCTAACCTAGCAGTTCGATAAATACTAACAAGAAAAAACAACTAACGGTTGAAGCCAATGCATCAAATCAAATCATGTTTCAACCTGTGGAACCACAAAGTAAAATGAACCGAAATCCTGCCATTCGGTCGATATGCTAGTTCTTGCATCGAAACGGATGGCCCCGTAAGCACGGATCAGAGGGCATTCTTTAGAGAGGAACCTTGAAGATAGTAAATTAATTGTTATCATCCAAGCTACCATTTTCTAGCGACTATCATTGCTTCTTATCATACAATGGAATAACATTGAAACCAAAAAAAAAAAAATTTGCTTTAGAAAGAAAAATCTAAATTGATAATAATTTATTCCCTTGCCAGAAAGAAATAGACTCTAGCTTAAATGCTAACAGACGCCATAAGTGATTTCTAAACACATGAACTTACTTCTCTTATGCCTATATATATTTTTCAATTGCTAGTTAACACATAAATAGTACACTAATCATACAAGCATTAGCTAAATGAGTATCAATATTAATTTTTTAAAGCTTAATGCCCATTAAAATAGCAAACAAAGTCAGCTAATACTAGTGTTATGTTTCATATCCTAAGCTTAAAAACCCAAGTTTCAAATTGTATCAAACACATCAATAATATATATATTATATATATATATATATGTATAAAGACATAAAGGTACCTCTTGATGGACCTCCAATCGGTGTAGGAAAATG
The DNA here is from genome assembly GCA_018132145.1 of Boehmeria nivea var. tenacissima. Lineage (NCBI taxonomy): Eukaryota > Viridiplantae > Streptophyta > Magnoliopsida > Rosales > Urticaceae > Boehmeria > Boehmeria nivea. The sequence goes on from CM030882.1 coordinate 12,130,929, forward strand.
GGTGGAGATGCCTGAAGAAGACGGCGGACCCCACACCGGCGACGCTGAGCAGATGTTGGGCAGATGAATTGTGACCGTTGGATGAGCCATTTGCATTGCCATTATTATCAAGAAGAGAAAGGTTGAAACTTTGGGAGTGGGAATGAGTGGGACCAGAGAAGTAAGAGCGAGGAAGAAGAAGAAGCTCCTCTTGTTGTGAGTGAAGCCAATCAATGGAGTCAATTTGCTGCTCTATTGGAACCTTTACACACACACACACACACACAGTCACCAATCACCTTACTATCAGGGTATTTGGCACTTTATACATTTTGGTCTTTGAATTTTTTATAAACATTTATAATTCTTAAAATTTTAATTTTTTACAAGTCTGGTTTCTATCTGTTAATTTTAATTAAATTACTATCAAAATTACACGTAGCAATTGCAGTAGGTTCTAATTATATGAAAATAGTCAGGACCAAAATGTATCAAGTAGGGACCATTTTTTTTATTATATTATTATGGGTGAAATAGTTAAATTGGTCATAATTTATTCAAAATACCATAATCATCCTTTTTATTTTTCAAAATATGAAAACAGCTCTTGTTATTTCAAAATCTACCAAAAGTAAAATTTTTACCCAATAGGTGTAAAGTTTTTTATATATTTATTTTCATTCTCATCAAGAATTGTCTAAGTGGTAGTCCATAACAGCAATAATCTATATGCAAAACAGAGTATTTAAGTCAGTTGTAAAAATCTTACACACTTTGACCACATAAGTCATTTGCAAAACAGAGTATTTAAATGACTATTATTTTTTCTCTTACAAGTTATTAATTCACCACATACTTAAAATGACTGAGAACTCAAGAAGTAGTTGAACAAACTTATCTAGGTCTTTCTGTAGTGTTCTACATTATCGGTATTTTACATAACATTATATAAAAATGTAATGTTATCAGGGGTTGTTGTAACAATTATTGTAGACTCGTTACATCAGTCTTTTATTACATTAGCCCTTGGTAGTGTTACATCTCTTTTACATAATGTTACATGAAGCACCGATTAATATGAAGCATTACAAAATTGATCAAGTTACTAATAATATTTTATATAGACTATGAACTTGACAAAACTTAGTGAAATGCCAAAAGTGGAACAATCCCAATAGTTGAGGGGCATCGATGAAATTAAACTCAAAATATAGCCTTATTTATAACCTAGCAACTATGATCTCCAAAGTCCCAAAAAAAAAAAAAAAACCTATGATCTCCAAAGATTCCTAATTCAAATAGAAAACCTAAATAGGATTTGATAATAAATAAAACTAAAAATAATAAGAATCCTAACAAAACTCCACTTTCTAATTTGTTATCCTACGCCACACTATGGCATTATAGATATAATATAGATTAAATAATACACAGGTATATACTACATACCTTCCATTTGTATATATAATTATAAATCCCTTCAAAACTTTCCAAGCATTTCTCTATAATGCCAATGAAAATGAAACCAAGTGCTAGATAAGGAAACATGGCACCAAAGGGCTTCACACACTTCCACGCCAACCAACCACGTGGCACAACCCCATTGGTTTAACACCATCTTCCTTAGCTCAGCAATGACATTATGGCAGATAACGAATATACATATCACAAGGAAAAAAGAAAGAACACATTGCAATTTGAAGTTTGAGCACATACATATATATATACATATATATAAATATATCATATTCAATAAATTAGTTTTTTTATTACCTGGAGGCGAATAATCCCAGAGGTGAAATTTGGTGGGTTTGACTTGAAATGAGAAATGGAAGACTTGAGAGTGTCAAGAGCCAAAGAATGAGAAGAAACTGCCTCAAAAGTGTGTGTCTCAATGATGCCAAGTGGGGAATTGTAATTTTGGTCTCCTTGGCAACCATTCATTGACATAACCACACACAATTGCTTCCTCTGTTCGATTGTGTTATTTACCAAACTTTAGTAGTGTCATACAATATAATATATATATATATACATATATGTTTTCTTATGTATTTTTATTTCTCAATGTGAAAAACAAGTAGTGGAAGAAAGAATGGCTTACTAATAATTGGTTGTTTTTGTTGGGAAAGCGAGTCTGAGATTGCCTGCTAGAGCTAGATATTGTGCCATGTTTGGGTGATTCTGAGTCCATGAAACGAGCAAGGAAAGTCCTTGCAATAGTGGCCATTAGGGAGAGAGAGAGAGAGAGAGAGAGAGAGAGAGAGAGAGAGAGAAGAGAGAGAAGTGCTTGTATTGTGTGGTTGTGACTTGTAATGATGACAAATATAGTGCAAGTTCTATGCTTGCTTATATAGACTAGGAGGCTTAAGCTAAGGAGCTTAAGTTTTGAGTTTTATATGGAGTAAATTATAGGTGCCTGAATTTGTTGGGTATTGACCTTTTGGCCATTAGATTTTTTTTTTTTTTTGAGGTAATTTAACCTCAAACTTCAATGTTTTGACAATTTTATAAGCGCTTTTTTTAGATCATTTTGATTTAAGTTAAAAAAAGTCGTAATCTGGTATTTAGATTATAGTTTAAATTAATATTTGGGTAGGAGTTGGTTTGTATCTTTTACAACAAGATTTAAGAGAGGAAATTTAAATCACGGTTTTGAAAATGTGTTTAAAAAAAAAAAAGAGTATTTAAAATAGTGTAAAAAGAATGTTTGGGTTTTTTGAAGTAGATTTGCCAAATAATAATTGGTACTTATTGTAGCAAGAATACTTAAAATTTGAAAAATTATTATCTAAATTACTTACCAAATGATCCCTAAATTTTTGAAACAAGTTTTTGTCAAGTGATTAGTATCTTAAAAATACTCAAAATTTACACAATAATAAAAATAAGATAAACTTTATTTTAACTCTTTGTACTTTGAGTGTTATTATATTTTGGTCTTTATACTTAAAAACGTCTTATTCACATTCCTTATACTACAAAATTGTGCCGAATTAGTCCCGTCACCCTCGGTCCATCCAAATTATAACTGAAAAAAATATATATATATAATACCAGTCAATGAGCGCGCTTCGCGCGCGTGAAAGAGAAAAGGCAAAAGAAAATTAGGGGAAAAAAAGGGGAAACGAAATTTAAAAATAAATAAATAAATAATTGGGTTTGCCCGTGCTGTGCACGCGCCAAATGGAGAGTGAGAGTCTGAGGGGGACAGCCCCTGACACGCGGACCCCACGCACGCGGGCCCGTGTCAGAGGCAAATTTTTTTTGCTTTGAAGTCCCTATACTTAATATTTTTATCCTTTTTATTTATATTCAAGTCCCTAAATTTTTATAAAATTATGAAATAACCCAATTTTTTTTATAAAAAAATTCAATCTAACTAAGAAAAACGCGTTTTTTTGATATGAAAAATCCCGAAAAAATGCAACGAAACCGCTTAAAAAAAATGGCCGAAACGCCCACTGAAAACGCATTGGGGTTTTTATTGTTTGTTAAGGATATATTTCGGTGCATTGCACGTGATAATATATTAAGGGTAATTATGTAAAATCATCCAAAATGATAAAAAAAAATTGAATATTAAAATTTATTTAAATTTCACCTTTACCCCAATTTTGATAAATCTTCACAAAACTAAAAATAAAATAAAATAACACTTCATGGTCTTCTTCTTCAATGCCCTCAAATAAACACAATCTGACAACAAACAGAAATTGAAAACTTCCAACGCACACCATAAGTCCATAACCAAATTTGTCAATTCCAATTAAAAAAAAATCAACCAAAAAATCCAACCATAAACGATCAAGAACCCATGCCCGAGCCGAAATCCCCAACCCATGCGAAGGCCGAAGAGCCCGAACTCAAAATAACCTCTGCGCCAGACCTTCGCGTTGCAGAGGCTGAACCCCGAACCCGAGCAAACCCGCCATTGAATCCCAAGCACGAGACTGAGATCGAGAGATTGGGAGTGAGAGAATGAATTGAGAGGTTGCGAGAGAGAGGAAAGTGTACTGTACTGGTATTAGTTTTTTTTTTTTTTTTTATAAATAATAAGAGGGAAATGTTAAAAAGATATAAATATTGAATATAAAATATTGTATGGGCATTAATGTGATTGTATATGTAAATGCACCTAAAATGACTCATTGCATAGACGGAATTTGGACGGAATGACCAATTTGACACAATTTTGTAGTATAAGGATTGCGAATGAGATATTTCTAAGTACAAGGATCAAAGTGAAACGACACTTAAAGTGCAGGGAGTAAAAATAAATACTCAAATTTTTTAAGTAATTAAATGACTAATCAATTCATTAATTAATTTGACATATTTTTGGCCACTAAATCAATTTTAATCACCTATTATTATGTAAGTAATTAAATTACTTAAATATTTTATTATATTTTTAAAAAATATATTTATTTAAATTATGTGATAGAAATTGAATAATCAGTATAATTTCTCATATATATATATATATATATTACTTATATTTTTTTTTGCTTGAATATTTGTTACTTATATATAGTATAGTATACAGTGTTGGTACTTAGTAGGCTTATATAAATAACTAATTACATGATAAGTATTACAAACATCATGATACATTTATACAATATTTATAATAATTATTAAATTAGATAACGTGCTAACAGATTAAAAAGATGATTTATTAAAGGGAAGATTTCATCAGGGAGAATTATAAAATAAAGTTATTGTTGATGCCACTTAATAATCTATATCTTAAGTGGTGTGTTTTTGTTGTTTCCACTCTATATTTGTATTGTAAATATTGAGGTATAAATTAAAAACGCAACACATATAGAGCATAAATTATCATTGTGCCAAAAATAGGACATTCCTCAAAATTCTCAATTTGATTTTAGCCATTTTTTAGGCCCATGTTTTAAAGAAATGAGGAAAGTTTCTAAAAATTAAATTATTAGCTACTAATACAAAAGAGAACTAATGACATAGAGATAAATGTACATCATCATATAGTTAAAAAAAAAGACTAATTTCTTAATTAATTGAAACATTTGATATTTTTTTAAAACACCATTCAAAAATTACTATTTACATAATTATCTTTTTTAAAATTAATATAGCATTCCATTTAATATTTGAACACAATGCGTGATTCTCATGCTATATATAACATTTAATAATATAACTTACTAAATATAACATTAGGATATATATATATATAATGGCCTAAGATATTTATAATCAAGCTTAGAGACAGACGCCAACGCGCTTTATAATTAACGTGTAATTACAATAATAAGGTTGCGAAGTGCTTAGGTGTTACTCAAATAGTAATTAGAATAAAATAAAGAAAGAAAGATAATATATATATATATATATATATATTGGAAGTGATTTGTTTTAAATTTGGCTGGCCAACACTTAATATTTTTCTCATTAATTTCGAGAAAACTACAAGTTTTTCTTTCTTTGTTTTATTTTAAGTTCTTTCTTTGTTCCACTACAAAAGCAATTTATTTATTTATTTTGTACCTGAGATGAGCTTAGTATTGACTATTGATCAATGATTGAGGAAATCAATTTAAATATATACAAATTTTTATTTTTATTTGTAAAAATATGGAAAAACAAAATATACTAATATGAATAAAAGCATAGACTGTTTGGGCCTGTTTGTATATACATACAAATCATATTTTTTTTAACAACATGATTTAAATTTAATTTTTTGTCAATGTAATTAATACAGCAACATGATTTAAATAATTTTTTTTATTCATATTGCAATCCAAATAAATCTATGGGACATTGATATGTTTTGTCTTATTGTGGATTCGAGACTTATAATCTGATCATGGATTTCTTCATGGGTTTTTTTAGGTATTTAACCAAAATTTTGGGTAATTTTTTAGGATTTAGCCCTAAAATGTCGAAATTAAGGATTTAACTTAGCAATTTTAAAGGTAAAGTTTGAAGGATTTAGCTATAGTTTCACAAAATTAAGGATTTAGCCTTAGCATGTAACATATATACGTGTAAAAAGTGTAACGTTACATGTAACATAAAATTACCTTTAAAATTACATTTTATGTTACATGTAACGTTACACTTTTTACACGTATATATGTTACATGCTAAGGCTAAATCCTTAATTTTGTGAAACTATAGCTAAATCTTTCAAACTTTACCTTTAAAATTGCTCTTTGCTTAACTGTCCCTTTCTTTATTCATATTTCTAATTGAATTTAATTAGGGTAGTTTGGTTGAGTAAAATGGAAGGGATGGAGAGAGTTAGAAGGATAAAAAATGTCTTTTTCTAATTATTAGAATTACTGTTATTCAAAATATATATATATATATATTAGTATTATTATTATTATTATTACTATTGAATTTGTCATTTTTTTCTCGACATTTATATTGAATAAAATTTCAGGCTATAAATTAAAGAATATTATTGAGTAAATAGCCATTTTTTAGATGATGTTTTAAGAAAATAGAGCCCATTAGTAAAATGATCTGTTAAAATAATATCTTTTAAACAAATGACTCAACTATCCAAATGTTAAGTTATTAGCCTCCATGCCCATTTACATATATTCAGACTACCCAAAATACCCTTGTTCGCCTAAATTTTGTTACAAAACAAATATTATTACGGATTGTAACAATATTTATTACAATATGTAACAAATGTTGATACAAATCGTAACAGACAAATGTGTAATAAAAATAAAAAATTGTTACTAATTTGTTGTCGATGTAACCAAATTTATTACTTATAAGTAAAAAAAAAAAAAAAAAGTACTCAAAAATTACCATTGATATACAGTACAAATTGCTTAAAAATTCTTATTAGTCACTGAATTTATGTTACAAAATTTGTTACACTTTGTTACAAAACTTTTTACCATTGTCACAAATTTTGTTACACTTTGTCGTAAAATTTGTTACAACAAAATTAATTACTTTGGTTAAATAAATTTAGTATCAAATTCTAACTAAGCGTAACAAAATTTGTTATTAACAGTCACAAAATTTGTTACCATTGTAAGAAAAATTGTTAGGAAAAAAAACTATTAAAAATACTGAAAATATATATATATCTCTAGTAAAATTTGTTACAATAATAAAATTTATTTCAAAGGTAATAAAATTTGCTACCCAACATCAAGTTTTATTTCTAACAAGTAAAAAAACTGATAACAATTTCTCTCAAGCATTATATCAAACACCTTGTACGCCTTTGTATTTCTCAGTGATGGAGTTTCTAAAGCACAAACATTAACCAGGAATATACACAAATTTTAGAATATGCTGGGGCTTATCATATTGCCAAGATCTAATATTGTAAGATGACCAAAAATATAAGAATAATGCTAGACATACCAACTCTTTTGCCAACTTTTTAATATCAACCTATGTGGCAATTGAAGTGTCATGTTTTGATTGACATTCTTCTAATTAGGTGATAAACACTCACCAATGATAGTATGACACATGAGTTTGTATTAAAAAGTTGGTATATCTAGCACTACTCAAAATATAATACACAAAGCAACACATGGCCAAGATTTGATATCGTATGACGGCCAAAATCCTAATACACAAAGTCACATAGCAATAAATACGATTTGCCTAAAGAGGTTGAAGAGTTTAAAGACGTTGAAGAGTTTAACTTCATCACTGGAGCTGTGGTTGGATTGGATTGTTAGGTAGGTAAATGTGGGAAGAAGAGCTCCGACGGGTCACAGCAGCGGATTCGCATCACACACTGCACTGAAGGACATGAAGGTCCGCTATCCAGAGCTGAACGTACAGATTCTCGCTCGAAGCTCTGGCAAGCTCCACCATCAGGATATAGTCGTCACGGTATGAGTCTAAATCCACCATTTGCCTCGGAGCCGTTGAAGTGGTGGAGGAAGCGATGAAAGAGAAGGCGTTGGTGCTGCCGCGGAGCTATGACAGTGGCGAGGCGAGGAGATCAAAGTATCAGCGGCGAGATGGCCACCATTCACGACAGCGACAGAGAAGATATCGAAGCCGAACGAAATGGCTATTGTCTACGACAGTCTCTGTAACATTGGGCAAAAAAATCAAAACATATTATCTAAAAAAATAATAAAAAAGAAAAAAAGGCTAATAAGTTAATTATAACAAACTTAGGTCAATTCCTTAAAACTAAAGTTAAAAACAGGCCATTTAGTTAAAAATCTAAATAAAATAATCAAAGTTTCTATTAATTAAGAAAACAGTCATTTTCTCAACTACATGATGAGAGACGGAGCCATGATTAGATGATAAGGGGACCAACTTCTAAAATTTAAAATATTCAACAAATATATTTGGGTCAAATTTCATATAAATTTGTCTAGTCATTTTAGACTCTGAAAAGTAAAAATATAAAATTTATATCTCATAAGATACACATTGAAAAATTCTAAAAAATTTATTTCAAACAATAAGCACTTAAAATGATATCATATAAAAATTTCAAATAAATTTATGATACATTTTTGTTTGATTAAAATATAAACATTAATTACTATAAATCATTGATTTTGCATGTCTAAACAGTAAACAAAACAATGAATTGTTATACAATTAAAGAACTGTAAAAAAATATAAGCTATCAAATCAAACAACAAGTAAATCATCCAAAATCAAATTTATTTTTTAAAAATATATAACTATCTACACACAAACATATAAAGAACTGGGGTTTACCTTTAGAATTGCATTTTAATTCGTACTTGTAATGTATAATACTCATATATACATATGTATATATACCTATATTTGTGTGTGTGTGTGGAGTTTCTTATTAAGGGTGACGTGGGTGAGAGATGGAGAAGATAGGAGAGAGATCTTGATGATGGGAAGTAAGGACAAAGAATAAGAGCATATAAGTTAAATGACATATTTATATATGGCTAAAAGATACAATGTCGGCAAAATCAATCCTAATTTCCTTTTTTTTCTTTCTTAATAGGATTAGGTTAAGTTTTCCTATTTTTTAATTTCTTTATAAAATTAGGATTTCTCAATCTTAATAGGCTTGTGCTTATATTTATTTAAAAAAAAAACTTTTAAATTAATATATATATATATATAGACTATAGATAATTATTGAGCTTGATCCATTTAGTACATTAATATATCTATAATTCAATTAGGCTATAAATAAACAATAATTATTAGGTTTGGCTCAATAATTCTCTAATATCATTAAAAAAAAATTACAAGGGGGCCAATTAAGCAATTAAGACTAAAAAAAAAAAGGGTTGGGGGGCCATGCGGGGCCCTTACTCAAAACATAAATTTGTTCATGTACATGATGGTATGATGTTACCTTCAAGTTTTTAATTTTTAAGAAATTAGTGACTAATTTCTTAATTTTTAGAAAACGTTGACTATTTTTATAAAGGGCCAATTAAATAATTAGCCATTTTAAAAGTAAAGTTTGAAGGATTTAGCCATAGTTTCACGAAATTAAGGATTTAGCCATGATATATAATATAAAATATTATATGTTATGGCTAAATCCTTAATTTCGATATTTTAGGGCTAAATCCTAAAAAATTACCCAAAAGTTTGGTTAAATGCCTAAATTTTTTTTAAATATAAATTAAAAAATAACTAAATACCAAATAGATCCAAAATGAAGTGCGCTAAAAAGATTACTGCGTCAATAGCCAAAAAGAAAATGATGATGATTATAAAACAAATAAAAATAAAAATATTATTGATTGCCAAAGGATCGTGAGTGAGTCGGCCACTTTATTTGTTTGCTTGTTTATTTTTTTGTTTTTGTTTTTGGTTTTTTTTTTTCTTTTCAAACAGTTTGGTATTAGTTGGTTTGATAACAAATATTAATGATTGTTTTGGCTTCAGAGTAAAAGAAAAACGATGTTTGATATGAAAAAGAGAGCGAAAAGGACATAAATATATCTCTTGGTCTTGGGTTTCTACAATTGATAAATTTTGGATGAGAACAAAAAATGGTATTTTCAAAAAAAAAAAAAAAATTAAGTTGAATAATTTTGAGAGCATGGTATATTTTTGTTGTAATTTGGTAAATTCAGAGATATTTGTTATCGTCATTTAGAAAACTCAAAAAATAATTATGTTGCAATATAAAAATCAAGGAATAATTTTAATTAGCTAAAGCTTAAGAGCTATTTTTTGAAAAATGATCTTATCAAATTTATTGTTTATGGTAGACTTGAGAGATAAGATTACCAATTTTATTTAGTCACGAAAGAGTGGACAATAAAACTTTTAGAACATTTGGACCAAGCAACTTTTAAAATTCAAATTTACAATCTATGTCACAATTGCAAGTTATGTAACTTTTTTCATCAGTAAATAACTATTTCTCCCCCTTCTTTATAAGAGAAAATTACAAAAAAAAAAAAACAAAAAGAAAAAAAAAAAGAAGAAGAAAGAAAGAAAAGAAAAGTATACACTTAATTTATGTCTCAAGTGGTGTGCTCCATTGATTTTTATTCTATATTTATAGTGTAAAAATAAGAGTATAAATTATAAGTGCAACACAAAAAATATATAGATTAATAGCCCATCAAAAAAGAGGCTTTCTCAAAATCTCCCCTCTTATTATATTTCTCATTTAATGATGGAGCAATTTGGTCAAATTCACTATTAAAAAGTGACATAAACTGCAATTTTTTTTCAAAGTGATAATTTTCAAAATATATGGTCTAAAAGTGGCATTTTTCAAAATTTTTCATTATTATTATTATTATTTTATGTGCTTAGCCAATTGTCGCCTCAGTGATGTCAACACCAACAGATGAAATCATGAAAGCTAGTATATTCAATTCATTGCAATAATTTCTAGCAAAAAATAACAAAATATGCCAATAATGGAGCTCTTATTTATTTATCAACAAAGTTGACCATATCTGATCTGTAAAGATTTTTTTTGAAAGACTATCTATAAATTGACAAAAGATTTAGTAATAAATAAATATGAATAGACTATCAAAACACTTGGACGTTGATAATGTGTGATATTCTCCATTGATCAATGATTTCAATTTTTTAGAAGTAGGGTTTTTTTTTTTAATTTTTTATTTTATCAACAATTCGAAAACCCGTTGATTCTACAACGTTGATCATTCGGCTCTAAATAAATAGATCCGAATCTCAACTCTATGAGTTGGGACATTCCCAAACTGACAAAAAAGGTGAGACAAAAGAGGAGGAAACTTAACAAACAAAAAAAAATTGTAAAATAGTCCCTAAGTTTTATCGAAAATCTAGTTTTATCTTTATATTTTTAATAATTCCGAAATGGTCCTTCAGTTTTTCAAATCGGTCTAAAAATATCATTTTGTGTTGACTAAATCTTAAATTTTTTAAAAATGACAAAACAACCCTTTATAAAAACCATTATCAACCTCCAAATTTTTTTTAAAAATTCGTTTATACCCTAATATTGGGTATAAGTGTAATTTTCAAAAAATATTTAGAAAATAAAAGTAAAATATTTGGTATAAGTGTAATTTTTATAATATTAGAGGTTGAATTAATGATTTTTATAAATTGTAGTTTCGTCATTTAAAATAATTTTAAGTTTTAGTCAACGCAAAAGGATAGTTTTAGACCGATTTGAAAAACTGAAAGACTATTTCATAATTACTAAAAACAGAGGGATATAATTAAATTTTTGGTAAAACTCAGGGACTATTTTAGAATTAAAAAAATTACGAGTTGTTTGGGTAAACCATTTAGATGATTAATGACTATTCAAAATCATTTCAACAATAATTTGTTATTAGCGGTCAAAATATTCATTTTAAAATAACTCAATTAAATGAGTAAAACAAACGAGTCATTAAAAAAAAGGTTTTTTACACTTATGGCCCCTCAACTTATCGAGTTTCTTCACTTTGGCACCCCTTCTTTTTTTTTTTTTTGCATTAACCCCCTGAATTTTAAAATTGTTGCATTTAGCCTCAAATTGAAAACCGTCCAAATTTTAACGAAATTTGGCACGTGCTTCACACGTGATAGCTTATTTGGGGGCATATTCCGTCCAATTTTGGACGAAAGTTTTCAATTTGAGGCTAAATGTAACGATTTTTAAATTCAGGGGTTAATGCCAAAAAAAAAAGGGGTGCAGCCATAGGTGGAAAAAACCCAAAAAAAAAAAAAAAAAGGTGACTCCTACCCATTAATCCTATTAATGCGTAAGGACCGAGCATCACTCTAAAGTCCAACCAACCAAATTTTGTAGTGTTTAGAATTGTTTCCTAACCTTGTGAAAATGAAATTTAATTTTTTACGGAAAAAAGCTAACCCCTTGTTTGGAGAGGTCATTTTGGTCATTCCATCTCATTTTTTGGGATGAAAAAAACAGTTTGGAATGGTTTGTTAAAATGATATAAGAATGGTTTGACTTTGCTGATTTTGAGGTGGTATAAATGATTGAGATTTAAAGATATTGTATAAAGATTTGAAAAGTTGAAAAAAATAGTTGAAAAAAAATAAAATTGATGAAATAATTTAAAGGATTAGGAAAGTTGAAAAAAATGAAAAAATAGAATGTGTAAAATGAGCGATCCAAACAAGTGGTAAGAGTTGCGGAACAAGTCAATATCATTCTTTAAGGTTTTGTAGAAATAATCATTAAGTGGAGGAAGCTGTCTGGGAATTAAAAAACGAAATGAAAGAAAAGTACTCAGTTATTTTAAAGAGTAATTGGCACATGTGACCCTCTAATTTATCGAATTGTGACACTTTGACACCTCATATTTTTATTTTTTTTGGCATTAACCCCACTGAATTTAAAAATTATTTCACTTTGGCCCAAACTTATAACGGGTATTTAATTTCAAACGGAATCTTTCACTTGCTTCTCACATGGGCTTCTATTTAAGGGTATTTTTGTCATTTAATAACAAAAATAAAATAAATAAAAAATCAACTTTTCTTCTCTTCTTTTTCCACCACGAACAGCAACATACCCAGGGATATCCAAATGAAGAAAAGAAAAAAACAAATGCACAAAAGCACTGATGTATTACATATATACATACACACACACACAGATGTATAAATACATATCTATATATCATTTACACATTTCTATGTTAAGAAACAACATACCCATAATTATAAAAACACACAAATCTATATCATATACTCGCACACACCTATAAACACGCACATATACATATCACACAAATAGCCGAAGTTTCAGCATATGCAAGGGATCGTGCGGTTAATGGTGTTCCCACATCAGTACTCAGTAGTGTCTGATTGTGATAGCCGCTTCACATTGAGCTTTTGGAAGAGCCTTCAACAAGCTCTTAAAGCCAGATTCAACTTAAGCACGTAATGAACTATTAGATGTTAGAAGACATGCTCCGAGCCTGTGTCCTAGATTTTCAAAGTTTATGAAGCAACCACCATTGATTCGCCACAACAACAGCTACCAGTCAGCCATCAATATGGCACCCTACTAAGCTTTGTATGGGCAAAAATGCTAATCTCCTGTTCATTGGCACGAGATAGTAGAGAGAGTATCTGGGGCAGAATTGGTTGAACGAGCCACGAAGGCTATAAGAAAGATTAAACAAAGAATGAAAGCTTCCCAGAGTCGATAAAAGGTGATCAAGTCTTCCAAAAGATTACTCCAAAGAGAAGAGTTCTGAGATTTGGAAGAAAAGAGAACTTGAGTCCCAAGTACGTTAGAGGCAATGACACAATAGCAACAGCCGCAGAACGTCTCAGAAGTGAGAAACTTCTTTGGATTAGCCAGTTATTATCATAGTTTTGACGACTTTCTATAATAGCCCCGCCATTAACTCTATTAACCCAAAAACACCACGAGTTTGTGTGGTCAAAAGGTTGTGAAAAGAGTTTTCAAGAGTTGAAGAAGACGTTCAATACTGCACCAATTTTGACAATCCCAGAGAAAAACAAAAGATTTGCGCTCTATTGTGATGCTTCTAAACAAGGATTGGGCACAATTCTCATGCATCACGGACCAATAACAGCTCATGCCTCTCAACAACTAAAAGATTACGATACCCAGTTCATGACTTAAAACCAACAAGCACAAACCCAAGAAAACTAAGGGCTTATTTATTTATTTATTGTTGTTAGCTGTTGTACAAGAAGAAACTACTCTAGTGAAACATCTGGTTTTGCAACAGATTTTATCAAGCATATATTATTTTGATTTGAAGAATTAAGATATAAAAGCAAAAACAGAACCTAGAAAAAAAAAAAAAAAAAACTGTTTTTACAGCAGAAGAAATTCCATGCACCAAGAGATAATGAACAGAGCAGAAAAAAACTATTTCATTGTCCACAAAATTGGAACCACCATTTGGCTGATATGTGACAAGCTAATAGGGGACTGAGCCAACTAGTTTCATGGACTAATCCCCATCAACATCTATATTGTCAAGTATAAACAATATATATTATAAGAAAAATAAACTTTGGAGGGAAAGAATTTGTACTTTGTAAATGCTATTCATCATCCAAATCAGGTCCGATTGTCTGTTGCCTTTTGGAGAAAACAGCTTTAAATAATTCATGCTCGGCACGAAGTTGCTCTTGAAATACGCTCTTCGGCTCTCCACTACTCTTTCTTGGCAGGTAGCTGCTTTCTTTAGGCAATGGGTTGGATTTCTGCACAATTTGGCAAGGTCATAAAACGGATATGAAATTAACCTGGCTGGTGGAGAGAAAAAGGAAGACTGACAGCAAGAGAAATTTCATATAGTTAAGACTATTAAACTTTTTTTGCACATTCAAAAAAATGGTAAATAGATCTCTCTCTCTCTCTCTTTTACAGATAAAGGAAAAGTAGACTGAATCTGACAAAATAATAGCTAAAATCATGGACAAAATGGGATACATATAATTCTTTCAAAATAATACAAGAGGAGTAATTCTGTCAACTAAACTGACCAAATTGTATCCAGCTCCGGGCCCGATCTCTAAGGAGAAGATATTTGCCTTTTTTGCTGCACTTATTGAGAAACCATTGTTGCCACCCTGGAGGGAAAAGCAAGATTAACAGATAATAGCACAAAACAAGTTCCGAAATACGTACTGGTATGTGTAAAAGAGAGTTAAGAGAGTTTCCTTTGTGTACTTGGGAGAAGCATGAATTTCAGAAACAATTCAAGCGTTTAAGTAGAAATATTGTGGATGTAAACTATACCGAGTTTCTTTACTCATCATGAGTGAGAATAAGTACTAACCACTGGTTGAAGTTAAATAGCACATTACTTATATGACCCGTAAGATATCTGTAAGGAAAATGACAGGCCCAAGTGACCTATCAAAATTTTTTATACCCAATTATGTGGAAAGTGTATTGCCATTTTCAATTGGTCTATGCATTTATATGAAGTTGTAAACTACCAATTAAAACTTCGACAACTCATTTTGTTTTTCTAAGCAATTTGGTATGAAAATTTTGGTAAAATCATTAAGGATCTCTAGGAAACAACATGTATAGGACTATTGTTTGAATATGTAAATATTTTGACTGAAAGAGCAGACACAGGTATAGGAATTTATGTTACCAAACAACAGAACAAATATTATTATGCATACCTTGTCACCCCAGCGTACAGATTTTGCTTCCTTACAATAGGCTTGAATTAGCCCAGATAGAGCATTTAAATTACCCCTAATGGGTTCAGTTTGTTCTGTATCATCTTCATCTAATTCATTCGACCATTTACTCCTACCTAGTTCTTTCACTTCTGTAGCATTTTCTTCTGCAGCATTCCAGCTCTTCCCATCCTTTGTAGTATCTAAATGCCAATTTTAACGATATATGAAATTTTGGAATCAGACCAGTATTTCAATGTTGAATGACGGAAAAAAAAGTTCTGGAAAGGCATGTATGTAATGAGAAGTTGTATTTCACAAAGAAACAGAACACTGAACCATTAAAGCATTAACATGATAAAATTACATGTATTGCCAAAATGAAAATGAAACCGGGAGAAATAGTTGTATATCACCAAAATGCAGTGCCCTTTGCACTGAAGCATAATAAGTGCACGATCATACCAGAGACATAAATACAAATAAGAAAATGAACTGAAAAGGTACTTAAACTACGATATTCATTACATTATTATGTTTCACACAAGATAAGAGTCTACTGTAACCCTAAGGACATAATAACTCGCATTCATAGAACACAAGCATACCATTAGGTGTATCCTCTCCAGGAGTTGCTATAAGGTTATTTGCATATTTTCCTCGCAATTCAGATGGAAATTCATCGGTACCTTCATCTTCCATGTCCATGTCAACCTGGCAGATGTGAAATTAAATATTACATCAATTCATAATAAAATTTTAAGGAGCCAAACTCTGGTATTCTGACTGGTGATTAGAAGAATAAGTTTGGATTGAAAAATTACACAAGCACAAGCTATCTTGTCCCTTAAATCTTGTCCATTAACTTTGCTAAAACAGCTCAAAGTTCAACTATAATGAATAATAACTTAAAAAACCTTCAGGATGCACGACTTAATTACCTCTTGAATTCCGCTTTTTTTCAGGTCGTCTCCACTAAATAATGACTGCATCCAGCAAAATAAGCATTAAAAAGGCAAGCACACAATTATACAAATGTCAAAAGAAAATATTACATCTAACTCCTTCAACCCTTTGTTAATGTTTTCTTCAAGAATTATTTTATTTAAATAATTCCAGATTAACATACCTTAACATCTAATTGCAGATGGAAGGATGGAGCTTCTTCCCATTGTCCAGCCATCTTTTGGATAACGTCTAGGGTAAAACCATGCACGTTTCTAGCTGCACATCCCTGAATTTGGACAAATAAAATATGACTCCTTTACTTTAACGGATTTTTCTCCTATTAAAATATATAAAAGGAAGAAATCTTTAGATAGACAACTGTTCAATGCCATTGGCGACTACAATCTCACACACAAGAATACTTAATCCCAGAGTGCGACACTTCTAAATTATCAGAAGAAAAGGTGACAATGATTAGCATTTCTGTCAGGATCTCACTAGGATATTTCATAAGTTAAAGCTCCTAAAATAAAAATCTTGTAGTCATGTTGAGAAGTTAAAAAAAATATCCTACTCCGGATATAAACTGGAATGGCAACAGTTTAGAGATAGAGGATAAGCTCACCGCAGGATCCTTATAAGAAGCTTCCAGTATATAAACTTCATAGCCCGAACTCTGAATTGAGCACACAATTGACGCAAATAAAAATAAAAATAAAAGGTGAAGCCAAAGTAAATTTACCCTATAAACAACCATCATAAAAAAAAAAATAAATAAATAAATAAAGCAGTACTACCATTATAGAGAAAGAAACAATCATGTGCATTATATTAGAGACGGTATTTGATATTTCAGTATCCTTAAATGGCGGAGAGGCTCACCAATCTAACTTCCTCCACCAAACACATCATGGTCTTATAGCATATATATGCTCAAGAATCAGAGAAAACAGATTTGAAAGGTGCTTATGCAAAATAACAATTATAAACTGAGAGAAAAAGTACATGGACAAGTGTTTATGAGAACTCTTTAAAACACATATCATGAATATTTAGAACAAATTCTCTAACCAAAACCATCTCATCAAGAGTAAAGCCCAGAAACACATATCATTGCAGAAATCAAAACAAGCTCATGAAATTCTAACCAAATGATTATAAGTGAGGGTTTCCCTCATGATTTGAATTTAAACGTAACCAGATCATACATTCTCATAAAATGATTATTAAGGCTGAATCTCAAATATACTAAACGAAGAACTAGGGAACATCCATCTAAGTAATCCAACACTACATACAAATATACTAATATCTTTGACATAGACATAATTTATAATACGAGATCATCCATGACAGCTAGTCATACTCAAATGAAAGACAAAATTGTCTTACAGCTAACACTATTATATATCAATCATGCTCTTGGTTTTAATCAGAAACTTTTTTTTTTTATTCAACCAACAGGTATGTATGAAGTATGAAGAAAATGATTATATTTCTACACACGAATCTAACATTGGATATGTGAAACAATAAGCCATGTCAACATTTGACATTGAAAAAAAAATCTGCATTTCAAGAGGTTGCGTTGACACTCTAGAACACAAGGCAGATGCTGGCAGGCAGGAAGAAAGAATCGAGATAATACCTTTGCAATTGCCCAAAACTGAGAAAAATCAGCTTTCCGCAGATTGCGGTCATCCACTAAGACGAAGCACAAGTACCATCAAGAAAAGGATCAATTGCCGAACAAAACTGCATCTATCGTTAGTGAAAATGAAAGCAGTGCTTGGGCACTGCACCCCCTAATCTTTATTTTTTAGGCTGACTAGATTATTTTGTTGCCGAACTCATTGGAAAGCTAGCATAACTAGATACCCTTTAAAGACCTTATACATGTACCATATACATAAAGAAATATGTATCATGTTTTATCATGGCCATTGGATAAGTTTTTTAACCCAAGAAGATTTACTATGCAACTGTCTTTGCAAAGAGAAGAATGTCTCCAAGTTGGAGCCACTGCTATGCATAGAAAATGTCAATTTACAATGGCTAGAGAACAAAGAAAAAATATGCCAGAAAACTAGGCCAGAGCCAAAGTTTTCAGATTCAAATTGATGTGAAAATATCTAATCAAGAGACCCATACCAATTATGAAAGTGAAATCTCCCTCCTCAAGGGTCTTCCTAAATGCTTTCAACATGCTTGATCGATAAGCCTGCATGACCAAATAGCACTGACTTGGTATATTGAAGTAAAACACAATACTATATGCGGCGAATTGGTGATTCAATTATTCAAAGTTACTTCTATAATTGCATTACCTCTTCCATTTCAGGTTCATAACAATACTCCATCACTGTCTTTACCACTGGTTTCTTGCCTCTGACTGAACCCGAAGACTTTGAATTATCACTTTCCTCAACCTAAGGGATTGAAGAGAAAAACGATTCAAATACTTTAGAAGCTCAAACAACTCAGAACAATGAAACTTAAAGAGGATCAGTAGTTGTAAGAATGAAGAAAATTCAACAAAAACCCATGTGGAAAATTATCAAGATCAAACAGAAAAGACAATGACAAGGAACCTTGTCTACTTCTATCATGAAGTAATCATCCATAGAATGAATCCGCGGAGCAGCACCCCCATTTTCAACCTCTACGTCACGCAACATTTTAGCTAAGTAGCTCTTTCCACTGCCTGATAGAACAAAAGAAAAATAGAAACAAAAACAAGCTTAGTTAACTTAATGGCAGCCATGAATGATTGGTGACTTCCACAAGTTTTTTTGCTTTTCCACGGTTAGAAAGTTGGCCCAAGCGGAAGCCACACTAATGTTTCCATTAGATAGAAACAAACAGGTGGAGAGAAATGGGCAACAGAAACAAATATGAAAACGAAAACAAGTCAATGAAGAATTGATTGTCTAGGCTATGAAAAACTACTACATCTCATAATGTACCCATCTAAACTTTCCTCTCGTCTAACTCAGTTAATCCTACGTGGTCACTAATTTTCTATAAGGAAAAAAAAAACCCTAAATCCACAAATCCCTCAAACCCCATTAAAACCCATAATATCAAACAAATTATCACATAAGTGAAAAGATAAAAGCGTTACCGGGAAGTCCTCGAAGGATTATCACAAAATGATCAGGACGAGTAGCTCGGTGTGGTTGCTTAAACAATTGGGAAGCATCAACAACTGTTGGCTTATCCGAAGACGAATTTTTATGTGGAAAAGATCGGTCCTCTCCCAAATACTGTTTTGGCAACAGCCCATGAATTGCTTGCACATCCTTAAAAAAAACACCACAGAAACCTCTATATCAATCCCCTAATGGAAAAAAGCAAACCACAACATAACATAACAAAACAAAACGACTACAATACGAACTAAAAACATAAGCATTACAAGAAAGCCACCATACCTGCGTTGCAAAGCCAGAAGAAGAATGCGGGAATGACTTACTATGGAAATAAGGCTGAGCCTGCGATCGGGCCTCGGGGCCCGGCGGGGGCATCGTTGCGTGGGGGCCAACGGGAAACAACGATGGCGGCGGTGGCTTCGCGGCAGCGTTCAATGGCAGCTCCATCGGAAGGGGCGGCGGCGGAGAAGCTGGAAGAGGTGGCTGAGGATGATGTCCACCATAAAACCGTGAAGAGCCCTGCACATGATTATTACTCCCAAATTCATGAAAATACCCTCCAGGATTGGGATTATACACTCCATGGTGCTGCAAATACTGGCTGTGAGGATCGAAATTGCTCGAATTCGAATACGGCGGTTCGATCGCCGAATTCGACATCGCGCCGTGATCGCGAATCATCTTCAACCTCCGCTCGTCCTCGACCGAGACAGGGCCGGCGCCGAAGCCGAAATCGTCAACCCTAGGCCTCTTGTAGCTCCGATCGCCCTCGGCGGCGAAGCCATTGGCGCCGTACTCGTACGGCGACTTGGCGTACGGCCTCGGGTGCGCGAGCTCGGCGCCGGCGATGGGGCGGGGAAAGGAGCGGTGATCGGCGGCGAATTGGAAGCCTCCGGGGGGTTGGTGGAAGGAGTTAGGGTTCGGAGGGCAAAACGGGAAGTGAGGGAACGAGCAGGTAGGGCAAGCGTTGGGCGAGCCCTGGATTGGAGGTCTCGGACGCCATTGTTGTTGCTGTTGTTGATTGTGATGGTGACTTTGATAATCCATTGTTGTTGATGCTTAGCTTCGTCGCAGGCGATTATGGATATTCGAAACCCTAAAGAGAGAGAGAGTTGTACTCTGAGAATGTCGATGAAAGAGGAGAGGTCTGTTTGATGTTGCAGACACGGAGAGAGATGGGTTTTATATGGTACATGTGAGAGCACTGTGGCGCGGCGTTTTTTCTTCCCGGCTTGAAACGACAGCGTTCGAATAGTGCTTTGGCGTGAACGACGAGCGTTTTGGAGAGAGAGAGAGAGAGTGGGGGGTTTTGTATGCTACGTGGGCAGTGGGATCACTGTAGCGCGGCGTTTTCCGGCATGGAACGACAGCGCTTTGATGTTGTTTTGGCGCGAACGACGTGCGTTTTGGGAGGAGAGAGAGCGTGTGTGCGTTTTTAACGGCGCCACCCCGTTCGGCGTCTTGAAGCGAAACGACAGTGTTCTGTTAGATCGGTGTTTTGAAGAAAACGACATGTCGTTTGTGTACTAACGCCTTGCTACCCAAAACGACAGCTCATTTGATTTGACCATCTTCTTTACAAATTACAACACCACACACAAAGGATCAGTTAGGTAAATAGTCATTTTGAACTGTGTGTTCTTAAAAAATAGTCACAGTTTCAAAAAATTTAAAAACTAGTCATTACACACTGTAAGAAATTTCTGACAATAACAAAATTACACATAAAATGTGTTGTAAGAAATTTCTGACACGTGTCAGAAATTTCTGAAAGGGCTAGTTTTTAAATTTTTTGAAACTGTGGCTATTTTTTAAAATCATTTTGTAAACAGTGGCTATTTTCTTAAAATTTCCACACACAAATAACCACTTATCCAGTTTTCAATTTTTTTTTTCTAATAAAGACCTCTTCTCTGCCCTTGCACCATGTTTTATTTTATGTGATGGTGTCATAGGTTAATTATAAATTAAATAAAAATAATTAATATAAAATAAATTAATTATTTTGTTACATGCTAATTTTGTGAATATTTTTGTTTAAATTAGCAATTGCTTTGTTCTTAAAATGGAACAAAATTAGATTATTTTTAAGATAGGATCAATTTAGAGATATTTTGAAATTTTAGATTTTAGACCTTCTCCAAGCAAGAGATGTGCTAATATTAGAATACCATAATACCAAATTATTAAATTTAATACTTCAAAATCATATTGTACTTCAATACATTTTTTATGAAATACACTTTTATTGTTTTATTCAAACAATCTTTAAAAAGTACAAACAACAAAGATGATATATCATATATGATTTTGATAACTTTATAATGGCAATGTTATGTCTAATTAATTATGAGCTCGTGCTATAATTGTGCGTATGTTATATTTTATGTCATATTTAACATCAAAGTTCAACGTGTGATAAAATTTGACGTGGAAGTGTTTTTTTTTTTTCCCCCTCTCTCTTAACTACTATATTTTAGCAATAACAACACTTTATATTTGGTGGCAACAATACGATTAACCAAACGACATGTCGTTTTCTCACTCAACCCTTATTGCCCCAAAACGACATCCATTTGACTTCTTCTTCTTCTTCACAAAACCACAACACACAAAATCACCTCTCTCTCTCTCTCTGGATCGAAGCTTCAAAGCTCTGCCTCTTCCACACTCGCTCGCTCGCTCGCTCTCTCGTTGCAGACCATCAATGGCGGGAATCAGAAGCAAAGCCTCGGGCTCGTCGTCGTCGTCCTCGGAGCAGGAAGCTCCTAGGAGAAGCAGAGGACTGACGGTCGAAGGAGTGGCGATCGAAGGCCTGTCGATCGGAGGCCACGAGACCTGCGTGATATTTCCGACGATGAACTTGGCCTTCGACATCGGTCGATGCCCTCAGCGAGCCATTTCCCAGGACTTCCTCTTCATCTCCCACGCCCACATGGACCACATTGTAACGCCTTTTATTGCCTTATATATGTACATATACGTATCCATATTATGTGTGTCTATATATATGTCTGTGTGTGTATATAAATGTGTGTGTTTAGGAGAATTGTGCTTCTGAGTTTGTCTTAGTTCGGTTACAAGTACAAGTTTGAGACTTTTTATGATTACCCTTTAGCTAGATTGGAATTTCAGTTGGGTCTTTTTTATATTATATAATCATGAACTGATTTATCTATTTATTTTTATAGTGTGATTGGTAGTGAAAAGTTCGAAACTTGTTATGACTTATGATTGACTCATTAGTTGGCTTTGAGTTCAATTGGGCTATGTTGGCATTTTGCTACTCGGCTTCATATGAGAAATTAGTGAAGTCTCAAATGAAGATTGAGGAGTTTGGCATATGATTCCATGCCTTGTTTGAAGGGATTATGGAATGTGAAATCTGTAGTTGTTTAAATTAGATTGGATTGGATTGAATTGGATTGGATTAGATGATTTGATGGCTGAGAAGTCATTTCCATTTCGAGATTGCAAAGCTTGGAATTGAATTGGTATTACTGCTTTACTACATGGTTGTAGAAGATTTGGTGATTTTTCTCAATGGAGAAAGTAGGAGTACTCCAAGAAGGAATTTTGTGTGTGTTTTGTCATGTCATGCGATGATTTAGCAATATTTGGTGAATTTAAATCCCGCAGTTGTTGGCAAAGTTTTAAAATATAGAGCAAAAAAAAAAAAAAAACTGTAGAACCATTCTTTCACAATTTAAAGAAATTTAAAGGAAGAAAGGAATTGATTGTATCGGTTTCATTTCATTAGCATGGTTTGTAGATAGCTGGTATTTCATGTCATACCGGAAAACTTATCAGTCATTGTATGGCAGGGAGGACTGCCCATGTACGTTGCAACTCGCGGATTATACAGTATGAAGCCCCCAACGATTTTCGTACCAAAATGCGTAAAGGAAGATGTGGAAAAGCTCTTCGAGGTGCACAGAAAAATGGATCAGTCAGAGCTCAAACATAATCTAATTGGCATGGATGTTGGTAATGTCTGATTAATAGTGAAAACCAAACCAAGTTTGCTTTCCTTTTGTTACGCATCTAGTGAAGTCTAGTCTATGATATCAGGAGAGGAGTATTACGTGAGAAGAGATCTTAAAGTTCGAGCTTTCAAGACATACCATTGCATACCAAGTCAGGTATCCAGACTAGTTTAGCCGTAAGGTTTTATCCAAGATAACAGTCAGCTGTTGTGTATTTTGAGTTTCCCGATAGCATTGATTCTCTGTGCATGTTATATGGCAGGGCTACGTAGTTTTCTCTGTGAAACAGAAACTAAAGCAGGAGTACATTGGCCTTCCATCAAATGAGATTAAAAGCTTGAAATCATCAGGTGTGGAGGTCTGTCTTGATGGTCGCCTCAATATGCTTTTAAATATCTTGGTCTTGGTTGCATTACTTTCTTGCTCTTTTTTTCCTTTCCTTCCCCCTGGTATTTAGTTAATTAGTTTGGCCTTTCTTGTTTTCAGATCACAAACACTGTGACAGAACCTCAAGTTGCTTTTACGGGGGATACAACGTCTGACTTCATAGTTGACAACAGTAACATTGATGTTTTAAAGGCGAGGATTCTTGTTATGGAGGTTGATTCCTTATTTAACTTTCATTTTTGATGTTTCTTGTGCATAGGTTTATGCTTTGTTCTTTGTGTCTCACTGGTTGAGGCAGTTTATTTTCTCCAGTGAGATCCTGGAAAGAAAGGGCTCTTTTCCTCGTTCCTGATATTTCGAAAGGTTAAATTCGTAGTCGAAAATTCGTTTTAAATTTGAAACATTATTATTATTATTTTTTTGGTCTCAATGGCAAGTTACAAATGGCCAATGCTAAATCTTCTCTCCTTTGCATTTGGCAGAGCACCTTCATCGACGACTCAGTTTCTGTGGAGCATGCTAGAGATTATGGACACACTCATCTAGCTGAGGTGAGTTTCAGAAGTCCATAGCAATTTCTTTTGTTGGGCACGCATTGTTACTTGATCTGTGATTCTTTAGGCGAGGACTTTTCTAATGAAAATGGCTATTACTCCAGATAGTAAATCACGCAGAAAAGTTTGAGAACAAAGCCATTCTTCTGATTCACTTTTCAGCTCGCCATTCGGTGAAGGTATGTTGTAAGTCATTAGTTACTAGTTCATAACCCTCTTCTTCAGCATTGCTCATCATTATACCGAAAGACATTTGAGCCTTTATGATTTACCAGGAAATTGAACAAGCCGTATCTGCACTACCTCCACCTTTGGCGGGCCGGGTTTTTGCCCTCACGGAAGGTTTTTAAGAAGTGGAAAATTGGAATATAGGAGCTTCTTTTGCTCATTTTTTGTTCTCGCAGCACCTCAAAATTTTCATGCCGGTCTCATTCGGGTCTGATGTTCAAGATGAGGGAATCTGGTCGAGAAAGAAAGAAATCATGGTCTTACTTGCAATTGCAAGTATGGCGCCTGAAATTTGTCAGCTAAACCCCGAAAAAATGGTGAAAAGAGGTGGTCCTAGTTGGAGGCAACAGGAAGCAAAATATCAGCTTTCCACATGGAGTCAAAGTTCTGTAATTTAAACCAACAACGTGAAGTTTTTGAGTAGCTAAGCCATGCCCAAATCAAATTTTGTGGTCAAATAGTCTTCCAAGTTGCAAAGTCATTTGTATTTTGATTTTGGTGTTCAAACTTTTAAGAGTAAGAAAGAAACTTGGCTTTGCTTGTGCAACTATTTCTAGGACAATTTTTAATATTGCAAGAACATATACATACTTTGTGCTAGTCACTTTATTCCATGGCATCTTTGTTAGTTGTTCATAATTTTGCCAAGGTCATCCATTACCAACAGAAGTGAGTGAAAAATTGGCTTAAAACAAAAAGGCTTTTCCAAAGGTAAAAAACAATAGCAATCTTGTTCGTCAAAACATACTAGTTGGACATTTGCTCATAGCAATTCGAGAACAAAAATTCCAACGACTTTATTCTAGAACCCTAGAAAACTGCAACATGGTATATTGCTTATTTATATTGAGAAATTACAGCAAAAGTAACATTCTTATTCACATGTGTTTATAGCCCTCTTAGTTTCTTCTCAAGACTAACTTTTTGACAGTCCTCTCTCTCTCTCTCTCTCTCTTTTTTAAGTAGAAGGTGGAGTTTCCCAGTTCTTAGACAGAGGACCAAAATCATAGATGATTTCTCTGTGGCAAGACCACACGAGCTTTATTGCTTCTGGAGTTCCAATCCCCGCACCCCGGGGGTCTCCTGCTGGTCCAAACCTGCCATAAAACCGTAGTTTTGACGCAATTATGCACTTGGCCGGATCCACTGGTGGAGAAATAAAAATATAACGAGACAATGAAAATTATACTGACCAGTGATTCTGAGGAGCTCCAGTTGTTCTAGCTCTAAGCCCTGCATATGTTGTCCCATTCACCGATTTACCAATGACCTCCTGTGAATTTGCAGTCGAACGTGAAAAATAGTACTCAAAAAGCAAAAGTGAATTTTTCCGAGTTTTTTTCTAATCATTATCCAAACAAAAGAACCAATATGAACTTCAAGAAATAACCTGACACTCTAGGTGTCGGGGCATATTCGATTTGAATATTCATGTAAAACAGATTACAACTATAACCAATAAAAAGTAGTCAAATATGTTTGAATTTTTTTCTTTTTTAAGTGTGAACCATGCCTGCAAAAAATGAGGATCGTTCGAAATGACAGCAGCTGTCAGATGCGCGTGCATCTTCTCGAGAGCGTCCAACACCAGTGGGAGTTGATCGTTCTTATAGTCAGTAATAATCTGATTACAAGCAACCACATCAATGTCAAAGAACAACGAGGCTAGGATTGGGGTTTTGAAGGACCTAGGAACATGGCTTATAATCTTTTACCTGGAATGGTCCAAAGATTTCCGTGGTTACAAGGCCATAGTTCTCGTTCTTCAAAATCTCTTCGAGAGGAACATAGACGGCTGTTGGCTCAAGTGCTCCGTACACAGGGGGAATGGTATGATGCTCTAGAGGTTTACCCCCAAAGAGCAGCTTTGCGCCTGGTATTTGAAGCAATTTGTTGATGTGTTCAAGCATTGCTTCGGTTGTAAACTGTGACCACAAAAGATAAGCAAAGATAGATGTCCCATCTAAGACATGAAGGTTTACGCTTTTGTGCCGATTGAATAGAAGATTTTTAAAAACACATCTAAAATCTTTATCTAGTGAAACCACCCTAAATTTGAATCAAAGATTAATCATGGTAACTAGAAGTTTGGTTGCTTTAGTGGAATTACAAAATACAAAGAAAAAAATAGAAGGAAAAAACACACACAAGCACATCATGAGTAGAGCATACGTACCGTGAGGACGGGACCAACAGTTAAATCTTCTAACTTCCTTCTCCCGGCAAGTTCTTGTATTTTGGATACAAGCGAAGTTTTGCTCCAGTTCTGCATGCAAGAGCAAAGAAATCAAGCTCGTCTTTAGAGCATTGAACATTAATATTCAATACGCCAGAGAACTGGACCATCAAAACGAACAAGCTTAATGCCTAACCTCATGCATAAATAGAATCGATTGTGCAGAGCACTTTTGACCACTGCATGCATATGCATCCTGATCGCAAACCCAGGCAACATAATCTTCCTGCAAGACGGTACCAAAGAAACGAGGAAAAGGAAAAGAGAGGATGAATTTTATCGTCCTTTACAGAAAAGAAACTACATGTTTTATGCTAGCAAATTGCTCAAAGGAAACCTCTTGCACATCGGGGCCAAGGATTTTCCAGTCGAATCCTGCATCTTCCAACTTAATACGGCCCTTCAGATCAGCAGCCAATTTATCCGCCACTCTTGAGCTACCAGTAAAGAGCGTCATTCTTGGGTTCGCCTATTAAGTGATACAAGAAAAAGGAAATCTCTTATTGAGAAGTTGTAAACCCACACGTCATGTAAATATGTAGTGTAATATCAAGTGCAAAATGATATGGAATAGAGCTTGGAAACAACTCTTTGTGCCATATATTTGGACATTTCAGATCAATTCTCAACAAGTTCAGCTTTTGGTCCAAGATATTACAAAATCGCAGTCTTCACGTTGATTCGTCACCTTCATTACATGCTCTCGTCATCTTATAGATTCAAGGACAGAGAATTGGACAATAATAATAATAACCAAAGAAATAAGTTTAATATAACAAGAAAATTAAAGCCAAAGATTAACATAAAAGGGGACAGAAAAGCAAAAGTCAAATCTAAACTGAATGCGGAGAACGAGGAAAAAACAAAAACAATCGTACATGGCAGGGTTGCACTGATTGTGCGATAAGCATTTATTAAAAAAAAAACGACCAAATAAAGAAATGACATAATAAACCAACCTCTAATAGCAGCTTGTTCATCGTTTTCCCATCAGAATTTATGAGGTCAACATCTTCCACCGGCAAGCCACAGTAGTGTAGCAGCCTCATCATCTGGTCCATAACAATGCTCACCTATGAAACACAGTCCTCGTTAAGTCAATAATAACGCACATAAAAACAACAAGAAAAATTTAGAGAAAAAGAGTAACTGTATGAAAAATATAGACCGTTTATGGTCGCTAAGGGAATAAAAATAGCATACCTTGCTATCAACTTTGAGAAGGGGCTTGTTGCCCATATATAGAGCACCCATCAGCTGGAGTACAGGTATTTCTAGCGGGAAATTGAATGGAGTGATGATGGCAACCTGTACATATACCCGTTTAAATACTCAAATCGCATACAGAAAACTAAAGAAATGTAGTAGCTAACCTTTAAAAAAGGAAACATATGGGTCTATCTTGACATGTCAATGACGTATTTGACAGAATGAGAGCTGTGGTAAAACATACAAACACTACACCCGAGATCCTCGAAAAGTTGGAGGTGTAAACCAAAAATACATGTTTCTTTCACCCTTAATTAGTATGTAGTTTCATATATGTTCCTATTGAATTTCTTACGGGTCCATAAGGCCAGCGAAATCCATGGCTTTGCTGTCCAAGATGATTCCCCGGGACCCCAAAAGATCTTGCAAGAAAGCGAACCTGCAATATCCATAGAATGCGGTAACATCGATAGAAACTCAAAACGAGGGTAATCAAGAAAACGCCACATCCAAGAATATGCCATTTTGCAATGTTTGTTTCCTTTATTTGTGTCCTTCAGCGTTTATACTATTTTGAGAAAAAGGAAAATTTGACCAACTTTGTTATGTACCTGATCACCAGAGAAATTCTCAAGAAACTTTTGAGTAACATAAACTTCGCCGTAAGCTTGCTGGTAACTCTTAGGAGAAACCCTTTGTATTAACCTTGTGAAGAAATTGGAAACCTGAAAATCGGAAGCATCAACAAAAAAATTGCAATTAGCATTAGTCTAAAAGGGATGAAAAAGTGAATCCTTTTCTTTTGTAAATGTGTTACCTTTGGAAGGGAAAGCAAGTGAGCTGCTTTTGCAGATATATCTCCAAACATAAGATACCTGAAAAAACATTCTTGTTCGTTTTAAAGAAAATCTCAACAAAAAGTAATTGGAATTCGCATTCTGCTCCACCCCAATACCAACGAGAAGATCTCAACGCAATATCAGTATTGAAGAAGAGAAATTAAAATAACTGAGACAATTAAACACAAACCTTTCTGGGTCTTTGAAGGGGTTGTGTAGACCATGTTTGGGGCACTTAGATAAGCTCTCCACAAATGGCTAAAAAGATGTTCGACAAGTCAAAAATATTTGGTTAACATGCATATGGGCCAGTGCGTAACTATCAAGCTCTGCTCCAAGTAGGTTTACAAGGAGATTGAAATAGGACGTGACATAAAAATGCACAAAACTCAGACAGAGATTTCATCGTAAAATGATGTACCTGAATTCCTTTCTCTTCGATCTCGGCAACTTTAATAAACGGCTCCCCATTTAAAGGATCCAGAATAGTGTTCCAACTCGAAGATCCTGTCCATTTACCCTGCACTAAAAATGAAGATACACAAATTTCAACACATGATAACTTTCGGATGTTAAAAATCAGTCATACCACAAAACTAGCAAAGAAATGAAAGAAAACAGAAACAAAAAAAAAAACTAGTCCAAATCGCAACAATAAACAATTCCTTGAAAAGTGTTTAAATATAACTAGCTTTAGCTTGCAAAGCCACTCCCAACACCGGCTTCTATCGAGCATAGCACCCCCACCTCCATGTGCTCGAGTACCATTTTCGATCGATCCAAGGCGTTAGTTATCATGGAAATCAAGTTCAGTGGTGAATGCCACATTATGTTTCCAAAACCTACCCAAGTTGTGCACTTCGGCAGGTTTCGATCCCGATATCTCCTCAACTTCTACGGTTGCAAAGGGTATGGAATGAACTGATCTGCCGTAAAACAATAAACAGAAACCTCATTGTGAACAAATAGGTTCCGAAATCAGTCCCTTTTAACAGTATATCAGCAGGTTTAAGTATATAAATCTCCTCATTTCAAAGCAGAGAGAGATTCAAAACTATTTGAGCATGTACCACCAAGCATAGTCTATTACCATTAGCATAAACTGAAAAATAACCAAGTTCAACAACAAAATCAGTTGTTCTCTATCTTTATGAACCACTTTTCCCAGAAGGACCATGTTATGATACTGTTTTTATTAAACAATCACTGATAACCACCAATCCTAAAACATAAAAAGTTACATGTCACGTCACGAAACATCAACAAAATGAAAAACAGAACTCAGAAATTACTTTTTGAAACGAACCCAAAAATCCAAGTATACCCTTATTTTCAATCCTGAAAAATATAATACCTTGCGAAATTGAATGACCTGGACAAACTCAAGCCTTTACAAGTGCCTCTGGTACTTATTCTTCCACAAGCTAGAATCTTATTCATGGCGTGAGTTTTAGAAACAAAATAAAATAAAAAAAACAAACAAAGATCACTTCTTTATTTCTTTCTGTTCAAAACAAAAACTCCCAGGTCGCAAAAATGAAAACTTTTTTCAGGCCTACCAAAAGCACACACTTTCGTGTAAACCCTTTTTATGGTGATGGATTTGATTAAGTTCTGCGTTTTATATCTTTCACATTTCTCACATCCCAATATATAGCATTAAACACGTATATCCGGTTTAAGAAATATATATATATATATATATATATTTTTTTTTTTTTTTGCTAAAACAAAAAAAAAAATAGTGAAGAGACTTGTACGATGTTGGTGGTGAATGTGGTGATGGTGTATTAAACCCTTTTTGGGCCCGCCATTGGGTTGTGTAATTGAGAATATTTTCGGAGGATTTTTAAGAATATCTCTTTTTTGGAAAATTTATAATCTATTTGTACTTTTAATTTATGATCTAAATATAGAATAGAAACAAATATAGTCTATTATTTAAAATATAAATTATTAAGTGGTATTTAAAATAATTTTATTTTGCAATTTGTCAAAATAAATGTTTAACAGATGCCATTTTTAGAAGGAAAAATTCTCGTGTGTTTTTTTTTAGAAAATAATTCTATAACGTCAAAGTCCAGACTTATTTTTTAAAATGTTGGGCTTATTAAAAAATTAAATTTGACGATTCAGACTTCAGAGTAATTTTTTTCACTAAATAAAACCCAATAGAGAATTCTTTATTTTTTTATTAACAAATTATTATTTCGTTTTCTTTTCTTTTTTTTATTATTTCAATTGTAAAACAAAAAGATCAATTTGGTCAAATTTATTATTAAAAAGTAACATGAATTGTAATTTTTTTATCATAGTAATTTTAACCATTCTGTTACTTTCCTAATCCTAGGATTAATTATTTAAATCTTTAAATTACTTTAAAATTAGAAAAGGCAAAAATAAATTAAATTTGTGTCCAAAAATTGCATTTTCAAAAGTTTCCTTTGCAATCTGAACCCATGTCCTCTCCTTTTCTTTTATTCTTTTATCTATCTTTTTCAATAGTATAATAATAATAATTCATTAATATATTTTTAAATAACATATTAAATAGACATGTACAATTAAAAATTAGAAATATAAAGAAGAAGATAGAGAAAGGGGTCTATAAGGATTCGTGGATTTTGGTTCTTGTAATTTGTATTCTCAAACTATTGTGATCGTGTGATTCTTTTCTTTCGGCTTCCAACTAATGACTAGCTTGATGTAGTTTAAGAAGAAAAACGACATCTTCTCAAATATTCTTGTCTCTTAATATGACACCGTATTAAATGTTATTGTCAATTTGTCATTGCATTCAGTTATGTCATGATTTCTGTCGTTTATAACTAAAAACAACTTCTCTAATATTACCGTCGTTTTCATGGAAAAGCGCAAGATTCCTGTCGTTTTCATGGAAAACGGTTAAAAACGACATCTTTTTGGATATTCTTGTAGTTTAGTAGGAAAGGGGGATAAACAACACTGTCTCAAATGTTACTGTCAAATCATTCAACTAATAAAATGACTTCTGTCGTTTATCAACAAAATGATATCTTATCAAATATTACTGTCGTTTTTATGGAATGGGAAACATATCTGTTATTTAAGCGGAAAAGTTTGTCCAGGAAAAAAAAAAACAACAACAACAACAACACAGACACACCTTCTTAAATATTCTTGCTGTGTAATAGACAAGGGCTAAACGGCACCGTCTCAAATGTTACTTTTGTTTCATTCCCTAATGGAAAGTTTCTGTCGTTTATTAATAAAAACGACATATGCTCAAGTATTACCGCCGTTTACATGAAAAAAGGGCAAGATTCATGCCGTTTTTATGGAAAACGGTTAAAAATGACATTTTTGCGTTATTCTTGTAGTTTAATAGGAAAGGGGGATAATCTACACCGTCTCAAATGTTACTGTTTCATTCACTAATGGAATGACTTCTATCGTTTATCAACAAAATGATATCTTTGTAAATATTACTGTCGTTTTTATGGAAAGGAGCAACTTTTTTTTTATTTAACTGGAAAACTTTGACCAAAAAACACACATACACCATCTCAAATATTCTTGCTGTTCAATAGAATAGAGCTAAATGGCACCGTCTCAAATGTTACTGTTGTTTCATTCCCTAATCGAAGATTTCTGTCGTTTATTAACAAAAAACGACATATTCTCAAATATTATCGTCGTTTTAATGGAAAAGAACAAGATTGCTGTCGTTTAAAGTTTTACTAGAAAAAGGGAATAAACTACACTGTCTTAAATGTTGCTGTCATTGTATCACTAACTCAGTAATATTCTGTCGTTTATGAGAGAAACGACATCTTGTTTACCGTTGGGTTCATGGAAACGGAAAATAACTATGAAGTTAGATCAGAGGTTAAAGGTTAAAAAAAAAATAATCATCCTCATAAATTTTTTCGACAGAACATGGGGAACAAGGGAATTCTTCTATCGTCTTAATAGCGAAAGTGAAAAACAACATCTCCTCAAATGTTTTTGTCGTATAAACCAAAAACGACATCTTAATATATCTATGACTTTATTGTCGTATTACTTTATTTTATGTTCATGTAATCATCCATAACTTCATCCCTTACTTCGTTGTTTTCGTATATCCTTATTACAAAGCTTATTTTCCAATAATAATAAAATAATTATAATAACTTCCCTAAAAATAAACATTTATTGCAAAATAAACAAAACAGAAGTATTAAATATAATATTCGATAATGCAGATGATAGATGATCAATGAGCCACGGCATCAAGCTAAAAGCTTTACTGTCTTTTGTCACATATCATATTTTTTTTAAAAAAAATATTTTGACCTCTAATAGCAAACTATTGTTGAAATGATTTTGAATAGTGCTAAATCATCTAAAAAAATAAAAGTTTCTAATACATGCCGTTTTTAATTGAAGTTGTATGTAGTATAAAATGCATTAAATGTTCTATTAACATTTACTTTGAATTAAAAAAAAATTGTTCCGTTTGAAATTTGAAAATATTTTAAAGAAGGCCCTAAACCCGCTGTTTGCAATTCAAATCATTTTCTGTTGTTTGGATTGAAACAACTGCTATAATTGCTATTTTAGAAATTGTTTTCTGTCGTTATGAAGTTCTTTCTCGTTTGTGCTTATTGATAAATAGTTTGTTGTTTAATGAATCGCTTGCTGTAGTTTAAGAACAAAAACGACATCTTCTCAAATATTCTTGTCTTTTAATATGACAGCGTATTAAATGTTTTTCATTGAATTTAGTTATGGAGTGATTTCTGTCGTTTATTAACAAAAAGCACATCTTCTCAAATATTACCGTCGTTTTCATGGAAGAGGGCAACATTCCTGTCGTTTTCATGGAAAAAGGTTAAAAACGACATCTTCTCAAATTTTACCGTCGTTTTCATGGAAAACAGTTAAAAACGACATCTTTTCAAATATTACCGTCGTTTTCATGGAAAAGGGCAATATTCCAGTCATTTTTATGGAAAACGGTTTAAAACGACATCTTTTTTTTTTTTTTATATTCTTGTAGTTTAATAAGAAAGGAGGATAAACTACACCGTCTCAGATGTTACTATCATTTCCTTAACTAATGGAATGACTTCTGTCGTTTATCAACAAAATGATATCTTATCAAATATTACCGTCGCTTGAATGGAAAGGAGTAATATTTCTGTTATATAACCGGAAAAGTGAAAAAAAAAAAAAAACATACACACACCTTCTCAAATATTCTTGATGTTTAATAGAAAAGGGCTAAACGGCAACGTATCAAATGTTACAGTTGTTTAATTCCCTAATGGAAGATTTTTGTAGTTTATTAACAAAAACGACATATTCTGAAATATTACCGTTGTTTTTATGAAAAAAAAAAAAAAAAACCAAGCCAAGACTGCTGTCGTTTAAAGCTAAAAGGTTTAGAAAAGGACATTTCTTAAATATTCTTGTTGTTTATTAGGAAAAGGGAAAAAACCACACTGTCTCAAATGTTGTTGTCATTTTATCACTAAATCAATAATTTTCTGTCGTTTATGAGAAAACGACATCTTGTTTACCGTCGTTTTCATGGAAAAGGAAAATACTTATGAGTTAGTTGAGGGGAAAAGGTTAAAAAAAATATCCTCCTCTTAAATTTTTTCTGCGATACATAGGGAACAAGGGAATTTTTCTGTCGTGTAGTAGCTAAAGTGAAAAACGACATCTCCTGAAATATTTTTGTCGTTTAAGAAAAAACGACATTATTATATATCTATGACTTTGTTGTCGTATTACTTTATTTTATGTTTAAAGTAATTATCCATAACTTCAAGTTCCAAGGTTTTGATTTGATTGACACGTGTGAGAGTCAAAATCTAGCCAAAATGATATACAACGTATTCAACCAGAGGCAACAAACAGGGAAAGTACCATAAAAAATAAAAAATAAAAAAATCCTCCATTTCATTAAATATCAAATTAAGAATTTGACACCTAAACTATCAACAACAATTTTTTTTTTTAAATTGATAGAAACTATTAATTGGAAGACTAAACGGACAATCTAGTTTTTCAAATTAAACTTCCAATTTTTCATAAATAAAACTCTATGATTATCAAAATAGATTATAAATATTTTATAATTAAGAGAATTTGATCAAAATGATGTGCAAAATATTACGATACTTCAAAAAATTAAACTATTGAAAAATAATAATAATAATGTTGCGACAATCCGTTTTAGCATAATAGCACATGACTGGATTGATACTAATCTTGAATTATATATATATATATATATCTCGACATTAGGAAATAATTTTTTAAGGTGTTTCTATTATAGTTTTGTCATTCATTTGTGACTCAAGTGATGGGCACTATTTTATTGTTGAGTGATAAATTGAAATAGCAATTGCGTTAAGAAACAAAACACGAAAGCATGAGTCAGAACAACACACAAAGTTGGCAATATCGATAAGAGCCAGTTATGAAGGACTTGGTTAGGTAATAGAAGATGTGGATTCACACAAATTTTTCCAAGATTTATGGATTCCTTTATTTATTTATTTATTATTATTATGTGAGAAAAAGGAATGAAAAGTTTTTGGTTGAAATATTCACAAATTGAGTTTTTTTTTTTTTTCCTCTCTTTATATGCTAGCGAGTAATATTAGTGATCCAAGTGCTCTATTGTAAATAGGTTTTTGATACTTGATTGATTAAATATGATTTTTTATATAGAAGCAACGATAGGAAACATGATTAATATTAAAGGTGAAGTAGGCAAATACCCAAAATTTATATAACAATAAAAATAAATACCCAAACTTTTGAAGTAATTGAGTTTCTAATCAGCTTGTGAATTACTTACACATGCTTTTGGTAACAAAGTGAATTACCACCACTTATCATTGTGTAAGTAATTGCGTCATTTAGGTAATTGGTTATATTTTTCAAAAGATTGGGTAATAATTTACATTAATTTTTAAAAATTGGGTATTCACTGTAATTTCTCTACCCTTATTAACTTGGGGATAAGGAGTTAATGAAATGGCATTGTTGGGTCTTCCTCTTAAAGATTTCTATAAACACTTTTAGGAAACGCATCAAAGAGTGATTGATTTGTGGAATATCACACATCTTCACTTTATTCTTGTGGAATTCAAAAAGATATTAGTCAATGTTTTATGGTGTCGGTGGGGAATGATTTAAAATTTTTAGATATACTTTTTCAATGAAGCCTTTTTTTTTTTAAGAAGTTAGACTGTGAATCCAAAATTGTTAGTAATAAAAATTATTCCCCTCTTTATAATTGAAGAATGAAAGAAATAGAATAGGAAAATCGTAGGAAATAGCAAAAAAAAAAATTCGTCTTTAAAGTCCAGTCCATGTTTCAAAAAATTAAAAAAATAGCCGTGTTACGAATTGTATAACAGAAAAGTGTCACACAAAATATAACATATCTGTAAATATTTGTAAGATATTTTGTAACACTTCAAGTTTTACTCATTATTTTTTAAAGTGTTAAATAATATCTTACAAATATTTATAGATCTGTTATATTTTGTATGACACTTTTCTATTAAATAATTTGTAACATAGCTTTTTTTTAATTTTTTGAAATACAAACTATCATTTAAAACAAACATTTAATTTTGACCTATTTTTGCAACTCACCCAATAGAATATGATGGAGGAGAAAATTATGGTTATTTCCATTTGAGAATGAGAACATTACGATTTCTATAACAATCAAGCGTAAATTTTTTTTTTATGCCAAGGTTCTTTTGATGTTATTTTTTGAAGTCCAAACGCCAAAAAGACTTTTGAGTTATTAGAGAATCATAAAATTCAGATAAAATAAGTAACTGCAATTAAGGATATCATATGTACATTGATTGCCAATAAAAATTAGGCAAACATCAAAACACACAAATACAAAAGCTGAGTTTATAGAAACCAAAAAAGAAAAGAAAAACGAAAAACCTAACACTACCAATACTAATTAACTAACTATAAGCACCTAGAATAATCAACATTGTTACAAAGAACAAAATACAACTGCATGAAAATGGCAACAAAGGCACTTAACTTGCAAAAACCAGCCCTCATTTCCTTGATCGCTTCTTCGCATTCCGAGAAGAAGCAACCACCTCGGTTTCGCTGCTCTGCCTGCTGCGTTTCGCCGGAGGAGTGGGGGTGGGCGCTGCTGCGGCTGGCCTCTTTGAGGGCCGGCCCACGCTCCTCTTTGCTGGGCTCTCCGGCTCCTTCGCTTGCTTTCCTCCAGAGGCTCTGCGCGGTGGCGGAGGTGGCGGCGGGGTCGCTTGCTCTTTTTGCTTGCTGCTGCTGCCGCCCTTGCCAATGCTGCCACCGTTATCCTTTCTCTGCTCCCCCGCCCCTCCCTTGCCATTACCTGAATCCTTTGATGTCTCGACCAATGGCGAGCCCCGCTTCATCCTGTTCAAGAAATTTGTCGCACTCCGCTTCTTCCCGCTTGCATTGCCACTGTTGCCATTGCTGTTCTCTTTCTTGTCTGATTTAGACGCCGAATTATCGTTGCTAACCGCGCCTCCTCCTCTAGTAGAAGGGCCGGCATTAGCATTCCCGCCTGAATTCTTGTTGCTCTCACTGTTGGAACGCCCTGCACTACTCTTACTCGAGTTGCTTCTCGTGTTTGCCTTAGGCCTATCTTTCCGTCCCTTCTTCGCAGCCAGAAACTCCTCAGCCACCTTCTCCGAGGACTTATCGCTCTGCTTCCAACCCATTGCTGGCTTCCCATCAAGCAAAGCATTCGTGCTCTGCTCCTTCTTCCTCTCAGGCCCTGAAGAAGACGTTGAGGCTGCTCTCGCAGCTATCGAGCTTCGCTTTCGACAAGCATTCATCGGGACAGCAATCTTCGGCTTCCTCATAAACGTGTCCAAAGGCTGCTGTTCGGGTTTCAAATCGGGCACCAGACCTTCCTCTTTTGGTTCCAAATCCTGCTTGATTGTTGTGGCAATTCTTTGAGTAGTCATTTCCTTCCGAACAAGCAATCCGAGCTCAGTTGCAGCCACTGATTCCGGGGCTTTTTTGCCAAAGAAAACAATGGCATTGTTGAGAACAAGCATTAGATCGCGGAAGAACTTGATCTTGCAACCCGAATACCAGCCTTCCTCGAGCCGAATTCGGATCATTTCGAAATCAATGTGTTGTCTGATCATGTTGGTGTAGCTTAACGTTTCCTGAGATGTTCACACCAAGGAAACACATTGTAATTAGGCAATAAATAAAGAGTAAATGTCCTAAAAATTTGATCTTAATTTTGCATATTAGGGCTTGTATCGAACGATTAATATCTGACTAGATGGTTTAGATACATCAAACGAGGACATTCTGATTTTTTGACTAAGAAGCATTGACCAAAAGACTTAAAGAAAATTAGCTTAACTTTCTGTTTGAGGATAAATAACAATGAAAAAAATAATTTAGGGTATGAGTGACGTGAAACAAAACGTATAATGGTTATGTCCTATTAGAATTCCCGGAATTATATTTTTCACGGAAAAAAATTCTCGGGTGTATATGTAGAACCAACATTGTTGTTATCTGTACAATTTTTTATTCTAATGAACTATTGATCCACGAAAAGTGGTTGTACATTATATTTTAGGTTTAGTTTGAAAACCAAAAAGCAAATTTGATATAATTAAAAAATTAAGAGAAACAATGTGATATTCCAACGCAAATGTGAAGGAATATTTTATTAGAAAAGTTTATGAGCGTCATGCCAATTACTTAATAAGGTATTTCTTTTATTTAATTTAAAACCACTCGAAAAAGTTATTTTGAATGTGGTGGTGTGTGACTTTAAAATAACAATGTATCGAATAATGAATAGACACATAATAATAATAATAATAAAATCAGCAATCGAAGCTTTAATTTGTCCAATCCTGCTTGACTACTTTGCTTTATCGTTGATTATGATGTCCCGCTATTCAACCACCACCAGAAATCCAAATAAACTAAACTTTATCAAATCAAATGACGTGGCAAGGTAACGCATCACTAATGCCCTATTTGGAAACCAGAAAAAGAGGGGGAAAGTGGAAAAAAAAATTTGAGGGAAATATATTTTTTGTGTTTGTAACTTAAACGTTAAAATTGGGTGAAAAGAAAAGAAAAAAAAAAAAAGAGAGAGAGAGGGAGATGTTGTATTAAGAAAGTTGGGAATATATTTTCGCAAAAAAAAAAATAGCTAAGAAAAACTTTTATCTTTTTTTAAATCACTGTTTGTTATTCAACGCTTGTCTTCGAATCATCTTCACGTGCCGCCATTGAAGCTCTTCACGAGCTTCTCCGTCCTCAGAGCAACCTTCTTCGTCGTCTCAGCTTTTTTTCCTTTTTTTTTTTTTCGCTAGAGTTGTTGGATTGAATCTGAGTTTTGACGTTTGGTTTGTTCTTGTATCGACTTATTTACCATAAACTTTTGGGACATTGAAATGAAGACGAAAACGACTCTCTCTCTCTCTTTCTCTGAACTGTGGCTTTGAGTTTTTTTGTCCATAACAGGTCTGATACAAGTTCTCACAGTATTTTTTCTTTTAAACTTTTTTAGGTTCCAAACACAGCAAGAAGATGAGTGTTTCTTCATTTTCTTTTCATTTTCCAGAAAATACTTTCTTTTCTTTTTCTCACCAAAAATATAAGTTTCAAACAGGGCCTAAATAAACTAATTTTTTGACAAAGAAACCTAACTGTATTTATTTTCGTTGGAGCTAGCATAAACTCCACTATTTTTTTTTGCTTCTTCTTTAAATTACCCTTAAAGCTTCTTTTAAACTGTAGAAGATGAATTGCCATAAATTTAACAAAAATCTATGCATGTGTTTGCCCTTTAGTTTCTAAATTAATAACTTGAATATTTAAATATGGATATTTAAATGGTAATCCTGACACACCATCAATTTAATCTTAACGGAATTTTTTTAAAAATAAAAATAATAAAAACCAAAGTATATCATTTAAGTGCTCCTTCTATACCTCAAAATTTAACTTTAAGAAATAGTATGTGGGAGAAAGAGAAACAAAAGAATTGAGATAAGCAATGTGACAAATAAAGTGTGACAACTTAATTAAAATCGGATATAATTTTTTTAAAATCCAATTCCAACGATAATATTATACTTTTTACCTTTTCACTTTTTCTAACTCAAATGAAATCACAGTTTAAATTGTAAAATAACGGTGTTAAAGATCTATCAATTATAATATGAAAAAGTTAATAAAAATTGAGTAAAACGGAAAAATACTAAAAATTTACATAATAATAAAAATAAATACCTAAATTTTTGAATTAATTGAGTAATTAGTCAATTCATTAAACACTTGTATGTTATTCTGACCACTCAATGTCAATTATCACGTATTATCACTATGTAAGTAATTAAATCACTTTGGTATTTTGTTATATTTTTTAAAAAATTATATATTTATTAAAATTATGTGTTAAAAATTAGATATTTATTATAATTTCTATATTTGATATAAAAATTAATAGAAAAACTCTGTGCTGGAGGACATCTATCAATGAAGAACAATTTTGAATTAACAAATCTATCTTTTTAAACGTTCAAAATTGATCTTCAATTAAAAAAAATAAAAAAAAAACCACTCGAGAACCTTCAAAAATAATATATGTAATACAAGTTTTATATTAAGAAAAAACCTCAATAATTAATCTATTTTTCAAAAATTTTAATTTCATACCTTTATGAATTAATAATATATATATATATATATGAATATGTTCAATCTTATACCCGTATGTCATAAAATTGAGAAATTATAGTAATATTAAATTTACAAAAATATTTAATGTGTTGAAAACCAATTTAATTTTTTTCGATATCACTCTAAAAAACGATCCACCGGCAAAAAAATTTCAATTCATCTAAGATATAATCAATTATAACCACACACGCCTACGTTTTTTTTTTTTTTTTAGCTTTTTAGTTTATGAAATATTTGATTATAACGTTTTTAAAAATCATTGCCAATAATATACTTTTATAAGTTATTTTAAATAATATTTTAATAATTGATATTAGACAATTTATAAGTTTTTTTTTATAAATTTAAAGAGTAAGAGGGTACAAATTTATAAGCCCCTTTATTGATTTATCATCACTTTTAATTCAATAT
The DNA here is from genome assembly GCA_018132145.1 of Boehmeria nivea var. tenacissima. Taxonomy (NCBI): domain Eukaryota; kingdom Viridiplantae; phylum Streptophyta; class Magnoliopsida; order Rosales; family Urticaceae; genus Boehmeria; species Boehmeria nivea. The sequence goes on from CM030882.1 coordinate 12,172,200, forward strand.
TTAAGGAATCTAAATCTTAGTTATCTTAAACAAAATAAGAAGATTCTCTAAACAAAATATAAATTTTGTTCATGCAAATTGATTATATAATATGCTGAGCTTGTTATAGCAAAATATGTCTTCTATTAAATAAGATTTAAAATTCACAATCTATTTTTTTTTAATTAAATTTAAGCCAATTGATGATATTTTAAAATTATAAAAAACAAATTTAAATCTCATTCAATAATCTATATTCTAAATTTCTAATATGTATTTTTATTTATTTATATGATATGTTATAATTTAAAAATAAAAATTATAAGTGTGAGTAGGCAAGAAAATTTGGAATTCCAACTCATTCCATAGAATAAATATCGGGTAATCTTCGGGTAATTACCTGAAAATTACCCGGAACACTTTTCCGGGTAAATACCCGAGAGTAATAGAATTGGAATGCCGGGTAAAACCGAGTAATTACCCGGCAATGATTAAATTTTTTTTTTTTTCAGTTTTTTTTCGGGTAAATGCCGGGTAAAAATTAAAAACTAAATTTAATAATGTTTTTTTCGAGTAAATGTCGGGTAAATACCCTTTCTTTTTTTTTTTGCTTCCCGAATAATTCCGGGTATATACCTAGATTTGTTATCTGGGTAAATTCGGGGTATTACCCGAAAATTACCCGGGAATTATACCGGGTAAACAATTATCCGGAAAAAATTATTCCACTTTTGCATGTCTAAGCGTGAGACCTAAATTAATAAAGGGGTCAATAAAAGAAAATTCATCAAAATTTATTAATATTTTTTTTTTTCGACAAGCCAAACTTTTTTAAAATTTATATTTGTTTTAGCTTCAAATTTTAAAGTTAAAAAGTAACATTATATTTACCTGTATCTCTCGCCGGCGCTCGAAAAGCGACCCGGACTTGTGCGACCGTAGGATCTCGAGGAACCCAGCCAACGACTGAGATTCAACGTCGCCGCTGTGGGCCCGCTTCCCATCCTCCGACCCGTCCGGTTCGTCCGGTTCCTCTTTCTTCCTCGTCAGGCTCGTCGAGCTAGACACCTCCTTCGCCCCCTCCTCCTCCTCCTCCTCCTCCACTCGCCCTCCCTTCGACTCGGCCGAGTCGCCACCGAGTTGCCCGACTCGCCCTCCTTCCTCCGCCGACTCGGCCGAGTCGCCGCCGAGTCTTCCTCCATTCTCCGCCGACTCCGCCGAGTCGCTGACGACTCGCCCTCCGTCCTCCGCCGACTCCGCTTTCTTCGCCGCCACCGTGTCTGAGCTTCCGCCGTACGAATCCTCCACCGCCGCCGGCTTCTCTCCGGCGACCGGCTGCTCCTCCTCCGCCGGCTCCTGAATCTCGCCGGTCTCCTTGAGATCCGCCGAGTCCGACACTTCCGAGGCCCGCTTGTCGTGGACCGAGCCCTCGCCGGAAGCCTCCTTCCCGGCGAACTCCTCCGGCGACTCGCTCGCCGGCTTGGCGATCTCCGACGATCGCCGCTCCTCCAGATCTGGCTTCTCCTCTCTCTCGCCGCCGCTCTCTCTCACGCTCTGCCCTCTCTCTTCCTTCAGCCTCTCCACCTTCGTCTCCAAAGACCTAAAAAAAAAAAAACTTTCAAAATCTCAAAAAAAAAAAAAAAAAGGTTTCGAAACTTGAAACTCTTCGCTCAGATCTCAGCTTCGTCTGTTTTTTTTTTTTCTTTTAACTCACACGATGGAGAGATCGTATCGCTCGACCTCGCGGCGGAGCTCGGCGACTCGGAGGCGTCGGAGCTCGTCGAGGAAGGGAATGGAAGCGTCGTCGTTCTGCGGCGGCGAGACGACGGCGTTTCGGGCGAAACGGCGTCGCAGGTCGTGGAACTTTTGCTTACAGGCGTGGGGAGTGAGGGGGTGGAGGGCGGAGGAGCGCTTGCGGAGCTCGGCGGCGACGGAGTCCCAGGCGTCGGCGCCGTGGCGTGCGACGGCGCAGGCCAGCAGGAGCTCCTCCCACGTCCCCCATGGCGGGGGGGCTGTTTGTTTCTCGGGAAAGTTGGGCTTCGCCATGTAATCTGGAACTATTAATTAGTGTTGTATTGTTATCCGCTTTGAGAATTTATCAGTTTGGGCTTTCTTTTCTTTTTTTTCGGCTTTCTTTTTTGGTTTTATTTATTTATTTATTTTTATTTTTTGATAGAGCGATCTTGATAAATATATTTTTAGACACACTATTTTTTTTTTTGGTTGTACTTTTAATTTTTAGGAGACGTATTTTTTAGCTTTTTTTTAATATATTTTAAGAAAATGACTAAATTTTCAAAAATTAAATTATTAGTCACTTACTCATAAAAATTAAAGACATAAAAATAAATATATATCATTATGTATATAGTTAAAAAAAATTATTAATTTTTTAATTAATTTAAACGTTTCTTATTTTCTTAAAATATCATTTTAAAAATTATTACTTACTCAATTATCTTTTTAAAAATTTATATCTCTAATTTTACAAATATTACTTAGAGTATAAATTTAAACGCTTAAAGCTGTATATTTTCAATTTCCCTTTTTTGATATGTACATCAAATGCATGAAGTGATGAACCTTTGGTCATTATCTATGGCCCTATGGGTTTACTTGTGTGTTTAGTCCTTGAGTTTGTAAAATTGTGACAGTTTGGCTTTGTTTATTGGTTTTGATTATTTCATCTTTGAATTTTAACTTTTGGTTAACATGTGTGGGATATAACAAAAATGTGCTGCACATTGTATAGAAAACTTATTTTTAGTAAAACAAAAAAACCAAAATTTTACGGGTTTTTTGTTTCTTATTTTCTAGAAACGCGTCTATCTAGTTAAGCTCGTGGGTAAATTTGTTAAAATTAATAATTTAGGACAAAACTGATATAAGAAATTAGTTCCGGCACTAATCTGTAAATAGTGTTTTTGTAGACCTTCTTCTGCAGCACGTGCGACAAGAGGCAATAACACGTGATATCGTTTCTACTTTTCACATACGACTTGCAAGCTCCGTGCCATTCAAAGTTTTTGCAATTAGCGGTGCTAATTATGTTAAGCCCAATCCCATGTATTAAGTCATGCTAATAATAATATTATAATCGATAAAGTTTGAAAAATATCGCTTTCGTATGAAATGTTTTGAAATAGCATTTTTTAGTAGTGACTTTAACTGCATTACTCTTCTTTTTTTTACAAATAAAAAAGATAAATCGAGAAAAATAAGACAATATAGTAATTTATTAATAAAAAAAAATAACATAATATGCATAAGTAGCATAGGTTGTAAACTTAATGTTAAATGTGGTATAAAATCAAATTTTCTCATTATATCTATAATCACAGCATGATTACGTTGGTTTAATAAATCAGAAAAAGAAAAATAAAAAAGTTTATTTGGTATTATCTTTTTTCAATCTATTAACATTTTTAAAAATTAAGAAATTAATCATTATTTTATAAAAAAATTAAGGGTACAAAAGTAAAATGATCAAGAGAATTCCGAAGAGAAAATAAGTGTAAAATGTAAAAGAAATTTTGCTTTAAGGTCCGTCATATTATCAAGTGAATTAAAAGAAATTTTAAACTAAATTATTTATTTTTTGCTAGTAGAAACTAGAAAATTTATTATGATTACTGGATAATATACCGTTATAAATAAAAGGCATACTATCTACTAATAAAGGTATATTGTTCAGTGTTTACTAACAAAAAATGAACAAGTCATTTAATAATTAAAAAAATATTATGACTAGTATTTTTTAATTATTAGTGCTTACCAAAAAGTTTTCGAAATAAATCTCTAACTAATGACTCAATGACTAATTTTTCCTAAAAAATCAATGCAAATAAGAAGCCAAAATTCATATAAATAATTTTGAGAAGACTTCGACGTTCCCTTCTAGTATTAGGAACATTGAATATTCCAGAAATGAGCAGCTGTAATTGGACTATGTCTAAGGATATACTTATTTTTTTTGCTAAGGTCTAAGGATATACTTATTTGGATGATAGACTTGCACACACTAGATTACAAACAAGTAAGTTAAAAAAAAAAAAAAAAAAAAAAAAAAAAAAAAAAAAACTCTCCTCCACATCATTCCCATACTCTGTACGGCGGAGGTGATCTCCAACACGACCACCTTTATATCACTAAATCCCGATGAAGAGACCAATTGAACAAATCATGTTTGTTAATTGAATAGTATTAGACATACTAATTTTTTTATAAATTTTTTAATATAAATTTACGTGTCATATTATTATTGGTGAGTGTTTATCACATTTTCAGAAGAATTTGATATTTAACCAATGAAAATATAACACTTAAACTGCTATATCAATTGGTATTAAAATAATAGTAAAAGAATTAATATGTCTAGCATTATTCTTATTAAATTATAAAAGCAAAATGAAAGATCAAAAGTATATGAAGAAGAAGAAGAAGAAGAAACAAAGAAAAAAATAAGAAAAATAAATGCCAAATATAGTCGGTATATATATATATATTTTAGATGTTGGTCCTACGAATTACGGTTTTCCTATTCAATTAATTTTATACATTTTGGTGCACTTTTTTTTTTCTGCATTTAAAAAGTTAATCTCACGGTTTACGAATTATTCATATGTTAGAAATCAAACATCAATTATATCACAGATATGTGATAGTTCAAGGTCGACAAAGACAATATCGAGATTAAATGTCTATTCATTGAGTCCACATCTATATTCTATTTTCTTGTATTGCCCAAAAGTACGCAAGCAATAAAACAAAAGAAAAATAGAAAAAAAAAGCAAAAAAATAGTAGAAAAATATAGGAGATGATTTGTCTTTGTTATGGATCAACAAGTGAAAAGCAGTGACAAAATTCCTCTCCTTTTCCTTTTTATTTTTAAAAGAAGAAAAATAAAAGATATTGCTTTCTAATTATAATTGTTTTTAATCATATTTTTGGAAAGAGTTTAATGGAAAAGTTAATATTAAGCTTCTAAAATTTTGAAACTTTAACATAATAAGTTTCAAAGTTAGCTCAAAAGAGCTAATTAAAGAAGTCGCTAGCTAGTCTAATTAAAAGCTTGTCTAAATTACCGAAATATTTATAGAATATTTCAAGATGTATCTTTTGAACTACCAAAAAAAAAAAAAACTACGCGACATAGACTCAATATCCAGTCATGTTCGGGTCGGGTTTTATATATATTATGTCCGAACAACGTGGTTAGTTGATTACTAGTTTTTACTAAATTTTATATGCGTAAGGAGAAAACTATATATATATATATATATATATAATTATATATCCACAGTCCATGAAATTTAAATTACAGATTATACATAAACCGGCCTCTACTAGCATAAATATAGTGACTTATAAGTGGATTTTATAGTTGAGGTTATTTTTCCCTCCCATTACCATCTTTTAAAGAAATATGGACTCCAAATTGAGAAAAAAGGATTCAAATGGAATATGAGATGCCATATAAACAGAGAAAGGACAACATTTTAGGACAACTAATTACCATGGCTTATTCTTGTAGTTGGTCAATAATTAATTATCATCTATCATAGAGAAAGTTTTCACCTCTTTAATATTATGAATGTTCATCTTTTAAAAATCTATCAATTTCTGAAATTGTCTTTATTTTTTTTGTCTAAACTCAAAATGCATTTTTCTTGGTAATTAGGATTTAGGTTATCTCTAAAAAAAAAATTGCAAAATAAGGTCATTCTTAGAGACATATAATAATCTATACCCCAAGCCTCCAAGTAATATGCTCTATTTGTTTCTACTTTATATTTATAGTTTAAATTTTAGGTTATAAATTAAAAATATAACACACATGTGGCATATATTATTATTGTGACAAAAAGAAGGACATTTCTCATAATCCCCCTCAAAATAATATGGATTTGAGGTCGTGGTATCGATTTTAGGACGACAAGGCTTCAGGAATACAATGGGCTGGGTCATTTTGGCCTTGGGCTGAGGATGTAAACAAAAGACAATAAGGGATTTCTTTATAATAATAATAATAATAATTACAAAAATTAATAAAGAAAAAAATATTGCCTTCCTATGTTTAGATGTCCACAACTTTTAATTTTATTTGGTCAAATTTTTTTTTAGTGTACAATATACTATAATTAGTAAATATATATTAGCAATTTTTGGTTAATAGATTGGCCACTAACTATGATATATTATCTACTAAGTACGCACTATTAATATTGCGCAAAAACCCTAAGGTTTAAAAAGTGTATATAGTAACAAATCTCAGAATCCGCTACCAATAAAGATCATCTTAATGGTATTGTATTTTTAATTTTTATTTTTGTTTTAGTTTTTAGACCCTTTTGTGGAGAGCAACTAGCTAATGTATTTTCGTAGGAAAAAAAAAAAAAACTAGCTAATGTATTACATGTGCACATGTAAATACATATATACATCTTTATTTATATCCAATACCGTACAGCCGAAATCTTACATGTCATTTTTTATTTTTATATTTTCTTTTTGTTCTTAATAGTACTCCATGTATCCTCTTACCACTTCATATATTTGACTTTGAACTGTTTCTTGGTGAGCATGATATTGAAACTCGGTATATATCTAGTTCAATTCATACGCAATATTCACCATATAAAAATTTAGAAACACCCCTTTGACATTTTTTAGGGCTGACTTCAGCCATCATACACAATTATATATATATATATATATATATATATATACGTTGAAAATAAATATAACAATATCTAGTGGGAAACTCTTCAGGAGAGATTGACTTATTAGAACAAATTAAAGCATATTCATGCATAATTAGTATTGGTTCTCATCTCCATGTGCAATATCTTACAAAATTGACTTAGATATCTATAAATTATGGTTATTTTGATTGATCATATGTATAATATTCCGTATATATTTAGCTAACTTTCTTTTACGGAATAAAATAGTGCAAGTAATTGGCATAATTCGTTCTCTTACACACTACTGATCACACACGTCTCTACCTTATTATATCTTTCCACTTTCACAAATTAAAATGCATGTATTTCAGTTTTGAATTTCATTATCTATTTATACTTAGCATGCAAGTGGTGTTACAATATTAAGCTTTGGAATATTTTGTAAAAGGGTTACACACTAACCCAAAATAAATGGAAGTTATTTTGAGTTTGTAGATTAAGAATATTATAGTATACAATATTCAAGAGTCAACAATAAATTTTGAGAATTAATTGTCAACGTTTTTTCATACCAATTAAGCTAACTAGAAGTAGTTTTAAACTATTTAATTCAGCTCGAAAGTGGCTTCTCAAATCATTTACGTAATATTTCAGAATTACTTTTCTCTTGCATAAGTACTTTTTGTCAAAGACAAATTGTGGTTTCTCAAAAAAGCTTTTTTGGAAAAAATTTAAAATTTTTACTAGAATTTTTTTAATAAAAAACCATTATAAATATAATTTATATTTTTGTTGTTTAGAACTATATTTATTTTTGGACTTTTAAGTTCTTTTCAATGTCAAATACTTCTAAAGTCATAGTTTTCACTTCCTTGCCCAACCTTGTGAGTTGTGTCTAACAAGTACATATTTAATTGCTTTTTCTTTTTGCGCGGCTTCACATCAACAAAATCATGCATTTTACCATGTTGTATAACATCATCTCCAATACAATATGCCAAATTAATGTGTTAATGCTATAATTTGATAATTGAGTGAAAAAGTTATTCTCCAGTCTAATACTATTTCTTATACTAAATTTGACAAATGCTAAACTTTGTATTGAATTTGGCACCAAATATAGCATAATAATATTTAAAAATGAGCATTGATTGACTACTATTTCATCATTAAATGTGAAAGCAATCATGATTACATGAATTTTATATTATCAAAAAATCTTTTATATCAAAAAATTATTATTACTATAAGTAGTTTCTTACTATTGACTAACATTTATTGTCTTTAATAAGTTGTGATAAAAATACCATTTAAAATTACATTAGTACATTGAAGTGTTCTATTTGACAACATTTTAATATATATGTATCAGTTTTCAAAATTCTCTCCAACTTCAAGTACTATATATAATATTCTAGCATATGTACATATTATAATGAGTAATGTTACACAATCAGAAAATTTAGCCAAAAAAAATATATAGTTAAAATAATGACAATCATTTAATTAGTATAACAAATGCACTTATTTTTTATTATATTCAATAAATATCATACATCAGTCTAGCTTAAAAATTTAGTGATTTAGCATTAATGCATGGGATCATCTATAATTATATACAACAACATGCAATATATAATCCGCTAATTTCTATATGTCAACGCATAGAACCTAAACTATATACAATATGTTTCACCAACCTGCTCTCTTTAATGGTCGCTTCACGTGCGTAAGTGTATATATGAACGAAAATAAATAAGTACTTACGGAAAGAGCATAAATAATGGAGCATTGCATGAAGAACATGAACGCTTGTAATATATGTGTGTATTAAAATAAACTATGCCCTTAAATAGTATTTTATATACACATTAAAATATAGGATTGACCATTCATTGTAACAATTAAGAGCGCGTATATAAACATGATCTAATATCTAATATATGTTATAATGTTACATACAAGATCTGTCTCTTGCATATAATAGGTCTTTTGTAATAATCTGGAAGCTAGCTATTTATTAGGTAATATGAAAATGGGCCATCTATTTCTAGCAAACAAAAAAAACCTTTTAAGTACCTTTTATTTAAACAATACGATCATCTAAAAATATATATATATAGAAAACCATGTGATGACCCGTAGAGAAGTGATCCACGTCTAATTAGCTATTATTATATATATGTTCATACTTGTTGTATTTCTTGAGTAACCAGATTTTTGTAATTGACCCAAGAGAAGTAAGATAATTTTATGAAGTAGATATCGTTACGGCTAATTCGTATGAAATAGTCAAATTTTAGATCATTTTCTTGAAGGTCCAAAATATCTTGTTTTTAAATAGGAAATTACCATATTAGCTTGTTGATAGGGTAGGGTTATTTAAATTGTTATTTTTTGAATAAAGGAACTTAAAAGTAAGAACGTATTTCAACTAAGTTAATATACGCCTAGGCGGTAGACGGCTTCCCAACAACATTAATTCTTCACCAACCTCCTCTCTAAATCTAAGCCCAATTTATTAAAATAAGAAAAGCGAAATACAAAGCGTCAATAAAAGAATACAACCCCCTGAGAGGAAGGCAAACGAAAACAAGAAAAAAAAACCAGACTATCCTATCGGATCTAGCCGCACAACTGGTGCCTTGTTATAACCAATCTCTGGAAAAATTCAAAGAAAGGAGAAAGAGTACATGACTCAGGATTAACTAGAGAATATATAGAATGAGAGATCTATATGATCTCTATAAGCTAACGAAGCTAAGTTATTTGGAATATGCATCCATCAATTTTGAAGCTGCGAAGAAGAAGCTTGAGCTGCTAGTTTGTCTGCCACACTATTGCCTTCCAGTAAATGTGCGAAATAACTAGATTTATTTTGTTTGCAATGTTGACAGTTGTCAACCATCAGCTTCTGAAGCGCCATGGAATTTTACCAGTCTTGTTCTTGGGGTAGGGTTATTTAAATACTTAAACATTAAAGCTTGTTATTTGTATCGCAATGCTGATATTTTTTTTTCTATTTAAATCATGTTGCTATTATAATTACACTAACAAAAAGTCAAACTTAAATTATTTTACTATATTAAAATATGATTTGAATTTATATCTAAATCGGCCATAATTTATATTCTCATTTCAGATTAGTCATAAAACTGAAAAGAATTATATGTTCAAATCACGATCAATTTTTATTATTATTTTTTTTTTTTCGCATCATGCTGCTACGACGAGCCTTCTTCGCGTGCCATAAATGACATATGAAAAGGAAGAATCCTAGAAGTAAATGAGAAGTAGATAACAACTTATGGGAGATATGTAACTAATTGACTAATATACATTGATTTTGGTAGCTACAGTACCATCCAATTCAAAAATCACCTAATTAAAGGGATATGTATGAGTCATATATATATATATATATATATATATATATATATATATATATATTCTGCAGGACATTCTTACCAATTAAGATTGTAATTATCTAAAAAATAACACTTATTATAAAGAAGTTTAAAAACACATGCATGTGTTACGGTGAGTATTATTTATTTTTTTTACCCAAAAAACTTGTGAAAATATTCTCTAGTTATAATTTGGTGCATGAAATCTTTAAAATGGATTTGTTACAATGATTTTTTTTTTTTACAAATAAAACGATATTTTAAGAACACATTCTAACAAGATTTTCTTCATTTATTATCTCTAAATATAAGATTATATATATATATATATTTATATGTATGTATGCGCATATATAAACTTATGTCACTAATTATGTTATTCTACTTCTAAAAAAATGCAGATATTCCTTTTCTCTTGCTTAAAAAAAAAAATCCCTCCCTTTTAATACCAAATAAAAAAAAAAATCTCAATTGTATATACATATACAAGTGTGCGGCCATCATCAGTGAGGCGTTACCGTTGACTCTTACATATATGTTTTAAAGCAAAGTCAACAAACCCAACATATGAAATATATATCACTACATGACATGTGTATATATGTGTGTATATACTGTATCTATAGGTCTTCTTTCAAAGCATATATATATATGAGAATATCTAGCACAAGTCTATCTAAGCTTTACGACAATTTGTTACTAATAATGTGAATTCCCCGGCCCGCAATTCAGGGCGTCATGACTGTAATCGAGTTGTGATGATCTTATAATTAATATATATATTTATTCTACAACTTTCATGGAAGCAATTTGTATCAGTACTGTACTGGCATATATGTATGTGTATATATATATATATATATGTGTGTGTGTGGTATTTATTTTAATAGATAGGTTTTCTTTATACCAAATATATTCTTCTGTTAGTTAAAAATATATACTACACAAGCATTTGCATTGCATGCCATGCATGTATACACACATACATATATGAGATTATGAGTACCGTTATCACACAATAAGTAAATATAAGGTCAACGTGAAAATAAATTCAATATGAGTTTACCTTCAGCAAGACGTTCCTAAAATTAATTTAAGTTTGACAAGAGCGTTGAAAAGTGAAATTTAAATGTCCAAACTTTACGTTTACGTAGTACTAAAATTACTAAATATCATCATAACAATTAATACGTGATTCTAGGGACGATCGACCCATAGAGTTATATTGATTTTTTTTTTTCAACGGTGTATAGCTAATACCCTTTACTTGTGGATAGAGAGAGAAAAAAAAATGCTGAAGCTATAAAATTAAATGCATTAAATAATAATGCACAAAACGATGCCTAACCAGCTATAAGAAACTTGACATTTGGAAAAGGAGCTTTTTAAATAGAGAGAGAGAAAGTTGGATTATGACTATCACGCATGTTTTGATCAGTGTAATATTTAATTAATTAAGAGAACTAAGACCGTACGGCTCCACATGTGTCGCAAGGGATATATGGATTTGATTTTGGTCCATCCAATGGAAATTGGAAAGGTCAAATACTCAAATTAATAATTATGATCTGCCAAAAGGGCCAAAAGAATTTAATTAAAAAAAAAAAAAGACAGAGAGAATTCAAGTGGGAAATTTGGGTCAAATAAAAGAGGAGGACCTCAAGGAAAGCCTTATAAAAAAAAAAAGAGAGAATTTGAAAAAGAGAGCTAATTGCTGACTAGTATTAAATGCATGTGTAATTATTTGCTGTGAAAACGTTGAATAATTAACTTGAAGCTTATATAATTTCAGCTCCTTCACGCCGTCATGCCTTTCAAGCTTTCCCACTATTACATATACATATATATACACACACATTACACACACATATATATATATATATATATATATGTGTGTGCGTGTGTAACAATGTCTGTTAGATTAGAAGTTCCATGCAAATTGCAATCAATTAAGTAGTTATTTCCGTAATTTTTCCAATATTTCCTAATAAATTAGACCATAATTAGTTTCTCCACCGGAATTACTTTGTTTATTTTTCTAATTAATTTATATCATGTAGGTGCACGTACCAGAACTGATTAAACTAGAAATTACAATTAACACATTATTATCTCTTATATATATATAAGTCAAGTTAATATATATGTATGTACATGAGAGATGGGCTTATATAATGGATCAAAATTCAGGAAACCAAGTTGAATGTATTAATATGGATAAGAGATTAGTATATATGTGTGATGAATATGAAAGTTTACACACATACAAATGCATGTGTATATATTGTAGTATAATACGCCCGAGTCTTACGCTCACTAGTTGAATATTGTTTATTCGTTGCTAGTCGTATATATATATATATATGTAAAGCCACCATATACTGAATTATCAACTGTGTCAACTCCGGATTCCGTGTGGTGTATAGGTAATTTCCAATTAACATAATATTTATATTAGTGGTATAATTTAGACGTATTCAGCAAATAAATAATTGGATAATATTGAACATGTAGAGTTAATTTGTTTTGGGCTATTTTTGACAAAATGTTATATATATATATATATATATATATATGAATATGTATATATATGTAACCTTTTATTGCCATATTGTAATCACATTATTAGGTCAGAAATCAGCTTGACTATTGATAAAAAAAAAATCAACTTTTTTGAGCTATATATATGCATGTGATTGCCAAGAAGTTGTTAATTAGTTGGAAAAATAAGGAGGAAAAAATAGAAGAAAAAAAACCTGCGTGTGCCAACAACTATTAATTAGCTAGGAAAAATAAGAGGGGAAAAAAAACCTGCGTGTGTCAACAGTTATTACTAAGAAAGTTCATTGCTTTGTTGGGAGGACATTTTCAATTTGAGTTTTCTTTTTATAATTCTGAGTTGTATGTAAGAATATATATATATATATATATATATATATATATATATACATGTATTAAACTAAAAACATCAACGAGGGCCTTGTTAAACAATATAGTGGGAATAAAAAAAAAACTAATACCCACATTAATTATTAATAATTAAAAAAATGTATATTCCAACAATGCCAAACTACTGGTAACTATCACTGTTATAAAATTGAAATTCATATATAGTTATTGCTTAGTGAATATAGTGTTTCTATGTAACATTAACCTAACACTTACTATATGCTATATTGTAATAGATATTATATTTTTAACTGCTTACCGGCCAATAGCTCTTATTATGACATAATTATGACATCATAATCAAGTAGTATTTTGTCAACCCTTCCTAAATATTGTTGAATGGGGAAAATTAATTTGGTTGAAAAATTTTTAGTACCGTCATAGTCTCTCTCCAGCCGATATTCTAATTTAATTAATGTTGAATTTGAAAAATAAATACTATATATCATGTGTTCTCACTAGCATCTGACTCGGACATTACTATTTTAACGAGACAAAATAATAACGAGTCCAAAACAAGTCATTAAGACTTATTTTGCCTGTGAAATTTTAAGAGAGAAAAAATTCTGACTTTGTGGATTGTTGATTGGGACATACTTTGTTTTATACAAGTATGTGTACATGTATGTCCAGTCATATACGCAAATAAATAAATATATAAATTGAGATTATACATAATTCTATAGTTTATTTCAAATTGACATTTTTACACAGACTTTGACTCCATCTAAACAAGAATTTCAATGCCCTTGAACATATCTAAAGGAGTCAGAATTATTTTCTAATGCTCAGAATTGGAATTTATCAACAAAAAAAAAAAAAAAAAAGATTGATGAAACGTTCTCACGCCATTAAACATGTTACATGAGTTTGCTTTTAAAAAAAAAAAAAAAGTTATGTCACCAAGTTTTACTTTAACCAACATGACAACGTGTGACCACTAAGTAATATATGACTTTTGAAGGCTATAAGCACAAAATAATTAAAAACACTTAAGTCACGAAATGTCTATTTCGATATATATATGTATGCAAATACTAATATATGTATCCAACAAAGTTGCAAAGACAAAGCTAACGATTTTTTTCTTCCAATTTTATCCAACCGTGGACCAAAATAACGATATAAAACAAAAGTATAAAACTTGGTCGTATATTTGTCCACTAACTTTTTTTTAAATCGTAAATGCATCTCTGTAATTATCGTGATTAATTTTGCTAATTAATTATAGTAATACATTTTTCTCAAACTGCAATCCAGCTAATTATAATTTGATCGTTACATTGATCAAATTGGTACACAAGTAGTTAGACGTATTATATCATTACGACTATAATCTAAAGTTCTAATAAAAATGCGCTTTACGAACAAATTAGTTAGCAAACCTAGTATTTTTTTTTTTAATATCTTAGCCCACTCTAGTTAATTTTGCATAATTAATATATACTTAACAAATGGTGCTACTTATAGGAACTAAAATGATAACAATATAAAAATAAAATTCAAAGCTCTCTTAATGGCTTAAACCCAAAGGTTGACCTTAAATCTTCTTAATAATAATGATAACGAATAAAAACCCAAAGAAAAAAACCTACCCTACCATGTGACTTTTGTAATATGTACGAAACTTCAACGACGGTAGCAACTAGTATTATGTGGGACCGAATTTTGCGGCTAAAAAACTCTTTGATTTAACCTTAGTTTAGTTTTCTTTTGCTGACATATGATATCATATATATTTATCTACTAATCTCAAACGTTGAAGTTGAATTCTTCTTCTTGCTTTGTTTCTCTTATGGTTTTTTTGTTTTTTTTTTTTATATGACATATTAAGGCCAATATTATATACTAATACCACTGACCATAATTAGGGTTTTTTTTTTTTTTTTGGCTGAGTGCAATTGGGAGATATATATACTATTAATGAGCAGTTGACATATTTTGATTATTTTATTTGTCTGCTTGGTGGTTGGTTAATTTTTCAAATAATAATATTGATTGGGAAGGCTGTGAGTTTTTTCGTTGGCTTTGAATTAAAAAAATTGGTCAAATTCTGCATGCTATCTTTATATAAGGAGGGCTAGAGCTATTGATATCAGAAAGCCAATAAAAAGGAGCTCAAATCAAGAAGAGGGAGGGACAGAAAAAAAAAAGATATATATTGAAGAAATTGAAGGTTTTTGTGTATTTATACACACAATATTATTATATATAAGATATATATGGAGGCTGTTTTGGGAAGATCATCTGGCCATGGAGATCTTATCGTCAAGAAAGAAGAGATAATTAAGAGATCAGGCACTGAATCTAGCGGCCAAGATGATGAAGATTGCGAACAAGATTTTACTCTAAAGGTAATTATATAAATTTAATAATTAGGAGTACTTTTTTATGTCCCTTTTTTCTTTTCTCTTTCTTGATATCATTTTCTTGATCTGTATCTTATGTATAAAAACTAACAAGTTAGCTTGAACGTAATAATTATATGATGATTAATAAGCAGCTCTTTGATCTCCTAGGGCTAGGTAGATTATGTCCTAATACAATCATTTCCTTTGATGGAAAGTGTATTTGCAAATAAATCATACATAAATCATATATGCAATGTATAATTTACACAAAGTTAAACTAGGTTATTATTAATTACAAGCTATTTCTAATATAATTCTCTGGATTTAAAATCTAATGATCCCAGGAGGTATTGGTTAGAGAGTGATAAGAGTAACAATCTTTAATTTATGTAGAAGCTTCATTAATCAATTAACTTATAGTCTTTTCTTGATGATATAATTAGATCTCACAGATGTTAGGTTCCTCCTAGCACATGCAGTATTTTTACAGTTTGACAAATTAATTACTTATATAATATCTAATTCCTCTCCTCACGTTTTTCAAGACTAGATGGTCGTTTTCTATAAACGTTGATTAATCTCTATGTTAACTCCAATAATATATATATATATATATGTATAATTATTTGATGTCTCAAATATTAATTTATATTTGCTTGCTTGCTTGTAATATTGTGTTACTGCAGATAGGGAATGGAAGATCATACACTGAGATTAGTGACGATGACACCAAACGATCACCTAAACATAAAGACCTAATCAGCAATAAGCAGGTAATTAAATCTTGAATATAAACTACTTTAAAATCACAAGCACACAAATAAATTATAATATCACAAGTATGCATGATGTAGTTGTATAGGTCCTCTAGAGACGGATTCCATATCAATCAACTGGATTGTTTTTATTGGAATTATAACAACACAGTAACGAAACTTATACTTTATATATCTTTCAATTGATAATATTGTTAGCTAGCTATGAAATATAATATATATATATATATGTATATATATCTCGATCATGCGTGAAGGTATATAAATATATATAGCAATATACCAGATAATTGATTTTAGGGATTTATTAGCTATTAGTTATGTGTTATGGTAATTATACGTAACTATTATTTCGACTTCTCTCCTTTTATATTACTTCTTAATTACAATAATAATAATCTTAAAATGCGTTTTGATTTCTGATTTGTCCTAATGTAACTTTTTTTTCTTTCTATTCCCTCAATTAGAAGAGTTCATGCAGAATATATGAATATCTTAAAATGTGATGTTTAGAAGTTCTCTTTCTTTTGTTCGCCTCTCTCTCTCTCTCTCTCTCTCTCTCTCTCTCTCTCTCTATATATATATATATATATGTGTCAAAGTGTGGTGTATGATTTGTTGTATTGTAACTGATAAATAGATGTTATTACCTAATTCGTATATTAAAAGAGAATATTGCAATATACATGAGTTAAAGGGACGCTTCAAAAAAGAGAGTATATGATGTTAAAAAACTAATAAAAGGTGATATGTTTAGTACACTAGCACTATATATTTTTCAAATCAAATATATGCTTAGTAAATAGAAAAGCTCACCCAACTTATTAATTTTTTCGCTTCAATACGTGTTCTGTATTAATTCCTATTTAGAATGAAAATATTTTTTTTTTAACTTTTTTTTTTTGTGGATTAGGATAATGAGCAGCTTGAATCTACCAAAGCCGAGATGGGTGAGGTTAGAGAAGAGAATGAAAGACTCAAAATGGTCTTAGGCAGAATAATGAAGGACTACAAAACCCTCCAAATGCAATTCAACAACATTGCTCAACAAGAAGCTGCAAAGAAGAATGATCACCAAGAAATCGAAGAGCCCGAACTCGTCTCCCTTAGTCTCGGAAGCTTTTCGGGCGCGAGTGCGAAAATCAAGGACGAAAAAAAGAAAAGTCCAAGCCCTTATAATAACTCGAAAGAGGCGAATAGAAAGCAAGATGGCCATGATCAAGAAAAATTGTCTTTGGGGCTGGACTACAAGTACTTTAGTGAAGCATCAAACAAATCCGGCGCAACCGACCAAGGAGGGCCCGCGGGGTCGAATCCGAGCGCTGCGAGCAGCTTTGAAGAGCCGAAGGAAGAGGCCGGCGAGACGTGGCCCCCTAGCAAAGTTTTGAGGCCAACCGCGAAGAGGAGCGGCGAGCAAGATGAAGTCTCACAACCACAAAGCCCGGTTAAAAAAGCTAGGGTTTGTGTTAGGGCACGATGTGATACACCAACGGTTAGTATATTTCATATATATGTTACAATTTCCACATAAATTGAACATTATTTACAAGAAATATTAATCATGGTACTATATATATATATATGATGTGCTATAATTATATAGTTAATATTGAGAGAGACTCATATTTTTTTCCCTTTTTTAATCAATAGATGAATGATGGATGTCAATGGAGGAAATATGGACAAAAGATTGCAAAAGGAAATCCATGCCCTAGAGCATACTATCGTTGCACGGTTGCACCATTATGTCCAGTGAGAAAACAGGTAATAAAAAATTAGAATCAAATAACTTACCACATTATGAAGTTCTTTCTTTTCTTTTTTTTTAAGGCAACCAAATTACAAATTTCAATTACCTAAAGTATTAGTCCCACAACAATTAGTATAACTGATTTAATTTTGTTAAAGAAATTTGTAAACTAAATTTTTTTTAAAATTTGACACTATCCTACTTGTTTTTCTTTTTTTTCTTTCTTTTGTACGTTATAAAATTT
Organism: Boehmeria nivea var. tenacissima; assembly: GCA_018132145.1. Classification (NCBI taxonomy): domain Eukaryota; kingdom Viridiplantae; phylum Streptophyta; class Magnoliopsida; order Rosales; family Urticaceae; genus Boehmeria; species Boehmeria nivea. Next base: position 12,190,343 of record CM030882.1, read on the forward strand.
TTCCCGCTTTGGAGTTGTAATCTCTTCCTTTTTTTTTCATTTTATATTCTAATATATTTGAAGTCTCTGATAGATAGATAGTTGATGGATTTTTCATGGGGCGAAAATAAGTTATTTGGATTGCAATCTGAATAAATAAAAATAGTTTAAATCATCTTAATTCAAAGGGTTAATGCCTCCTGATCTAAGTTTTCTTAAAACAAGAAAAAAAAAAAAGTCACTAACGTACCTGTACCGATTCTCACTTCTTTTACTAAATGCTTTAACTTCCACATTTTGCAATAAATAAATTTCAGGTGCAAAGATGTGCCGATGACATGTCCATCCTGATCACTACCTACGAGGGGACCCACAACCACCCGCTCCCCGTCTCCGCCACCGCGATGGCCTCCACCACCTCGGCGGCCGCCTCGATGCTCCTCTCCGGCTCAACAACCTCCTCCTCCTCCTCCGCCGCCCGCCCTTCTCTCACCGCGGCCGACGCCCTCGGCTTCAACACCCTGGACAGCTCAAAGTGGAACACCACCGCCAACAAGGCCCAATTCTACCTCCCCAACACCTCTGCCTACTCTTCCTACTCCTCTTCTCACCCAACCATCACTCTTGACCTCACTTCAACTCCCCCTAATTCCTCTCCATTTCCCACCAAATTCCCTCACTCCTCTTCTACTTCTAATTCCTCTACAAATTATCATCACAACATTAATACCCTTAATTACCCTACAATCACAAGCCTCAGCTTTGGCTCTTTGGATAGTAATTCCAACACCAATATCATGAACAACTCTCTCTCTTGGACCACTAATAATACTAATAGCTTCCTTAGCTATGGCTCTAATAATAACTCAAGCTCTCAACAACAAGCCTACAACTTGAAGAACCAGCTCATGGGAACCCTAGGCCTCGCGAGACAAACGACGTCGTTGCTACAAAACCCTAGCAACGTGAACAATAGTAATACTAGTTACGTCCAAAACTACATGCAACAGAAAATAATTAGCCCTAACCCTAGTACTAGTAGTACTAGTGGTGGTGCAAGCGCTCAAGGACTAGCGGACAGTACTAGTAGTGCCCTTGCGGCTGCGACGAAGGCGATCACGGCGGACCCCACCTTCCAGTCGGCCTTGGCGGCCGCGCTCACGTCCATCATCAGCGGCGGCGGAGGAGGGCAAGTAGGGAATATTCTTCCGGGTGAAGGGGTTCAGAATTCGGCGGCCAAAGGGAATGTTGCCTCGGGTTGCACGTCGGCTTTTCTGAACAAGACGGTTGCGGCGGCGAATTCTCAGGCGGCGACGGCGGGAAGCTTGATGTTCTTGTCGCCGAATTCGCGGCCGTTTTCGGCCTCGAAAAGTGCTTCTGCGTCGCCGCCGGGGGACACTAGAGAGCAGACAAGTGGTTAGTGAAAAGTGTAATTAGTTTCGTAAGCATTGTTTATTGTTTCCAATCAAAGATCAAAAGAGTACAACTTTGTGAAACTTGGTACATTGAATTTTTTTTTTTTACCCTTTCCTTTAGGAGAATTATTGGTGTTGTTTATTTGGCCTGTAAATTTGGTGATATGGTGAGTATTAATTGTTTATATGTACTATACATATATTGGTGATCATTATAATACAGCTCTAAGGAAAACAAGTGTAACATTTATTATTAGCTAGATAGATGAAGATTGAATAATTATTAACAATTTCCAATTAATATATCTTTTTCTCAAGTTAATAAATATTAGGGTGAGATCATCTTTTTGATGTTCATACGTGTGGACATGAAATAGTGTTAACTATAAAACATATTGTATTTAGTATTATTGTCAACCCACCAAGGTAGCTAAGACCATGCACCAGCAATTATTTCACTTAGATGCTCAATTCTTAAATTATGTGAATGTCCCCAAAAAAAAAAATGCTGCCTTTGATAAAGGCGTGACACTGATACACATACACCTTATAAATAATTTTGTTTTATCGGGTTTAGTATATAATTTTCCAACAAAATTTAATTGATGTTTGAATGATTTGTAAATAACGATTTTATATAATCATATTATAATTTAGATTAATATTTTATTATGAATTAATATACTACTAATAAAAATTTTGTATTAATTAGTTTTAAAATTGACATTTGAACAAAAACTATTTTACAAAAGGAACGTATCTTGCAACTACTGTATTTACTACTTAATAAATTTCCCTTTTGTATCCTTCGATTGGACATGTTTTTAATACTCAATGTTTAAGAGCTTTCGCTAGTTTGCAATTGTAATGGCGGGATTTATTCTTTTAATGATTATAATTTGATTGATTCAACCAAATGACAAGTCGGGGATGTAGCTCAAATGGTAGAGCGCTCGCTTTGCATGCGAGAGGTACAGGGTTCGATCCCCTGCATCTCCACCTTAATTTTTCAACAACACTTTTTTGTCTTTAACCCAATCGTGTTTTGTTTTGTTTTATTATTATTATTATTAATACAGAAAACAAATAATTTCGATTTATAACATTAGACCTAATTAATCGAAGACATTTTCTTCAATCCGCTCTAGTTTCTCCGTTACCTATTCCCAGCCTTGTCGTTTCTTCAAATTTTGCAATTCTTGTCGTTTCTCGAATGTACGGAGTTTCTCGTCACTTTTTTTATTTTTAGTTGTTATTTCAACTTGTCGTTTATAGAAATTATAGTTGTCGTGATTTCTCTCGTGTTGTCGTTTTCTCTTCGGCCGTTTTTCAAATTTCACGGTTCTTGTCGTTTATTTTGGTTCAACTATTGCTTATCTCGTACTGTCGTTTTCAACTATTGCAAAGTTTGTATTTTCTGTCGTATTTCAAAATTCCCACTTCTTGTCGTTTTCATAACCCTTGTAATATTTTATGTCGTTTCTTAAATCTCCAAAAATTTGTGTCACCCACTCACCCCTGACCCTGTAACGCAAGCCACTTATTTTTCTCACATTTATTTGTCAATTTTAATAATTAAATTTACAACTTTTTTTTAGGTAATGCAGATACACCATCGAAATTTGATGCCATACAGCCATACCATAGTAATTTATTGATTTACAAATAATTTTTATTAAGTATTAATATTAGCAATGCCAATGAACTGAGAAAAGAAAAACAAAAAAATCATTAATGTTCTTACGCTTCCTATTTTAGTGGCCATTTTAGTAATCTTAAGATCCACCAGTAAACTTCAAGACCTCAACTTATTTTTACTTGAAGGATATGCTCAATTTCTCTCATTATTATGAACGACAATATATTTCTCCAGAAGAAAACATGCAAAAATAGTAACATTCACTAATAATTGTATACTTTTATGTTGTTGGGATTGTAACATAGTGGGCATCAAAATCAAAAGCTTATGTAACAAAAGATAAACAAATCTCAAACAACAATCAACAATAGTGAATACAAAGGTAAATGGTTTACATTCAGTATAATCAGAAACTATTTAAACACTACACACAAACAGCAATCCAGCTTGAACCAACAACAAAATAAAAAAGAAAAAAATAAATTCAAGTCCCACATTATCCTTTTCTTTCTCAACAAACTAACACACTTGCCCAGAAATAACCCTTTCTATACATATTACATAGGAAAAGCCCCCACTTATAAAACGCTGAAGACAAACCCATAATAGAAGAATGTGAAAAGCAATCTGGTATGCCAAATTTGGTGCAGAGAAGTTATATGACCTCAGTCAAATTGATCTCCTCCATTGATGAAGCGTCCTAAAACAGATGAAAGAATAAGAAATTTCTAACAAAAATGCAACTAAAAGAACTCAACATTTTTTTTTTTAAATGGGGGGGTTAGTGATTTTGGTATCATATTGCATTAATGCTACACATGAATCTCCTTCTAGGCTTTGCAAGTAAAAGTAAAATTAGGGTGATTTACCATATTTTCTTTGTTCTCTTGAAGTACATCATTTGCACAAGGACTAACAGTACCTGCAGAGACAATAAACGGTTAGAGATTAAGCCAAATTCACATAAAAGGGATGATATCCAAAAAGTGACTTACCTTCTTCAACAGCAGATTTCTTTCCCCTTTTCTTGATCAAATCCTTTTCTTTGTTAATCTCTTGCTTAATCGGCTTCTGGGGTTTCTTTAGAGACTTGTTGTCCGATACAGACCTTGAATTTGCAGAGTTCTTAGTCAGAGATACCCTAGTTCTGGTTGTTGCAGGATTAATATTCTGACTAGTGCTCTTCTTGGTTGATCCTGAAACTGGGGTGGCTTTGGCAGCAGTGGTGTTTGTTGCAGCCTTTGGTTTCGGTTTCCGGGTGCTCACTGTTGAAGATGAGCTTCGGACTTCATCATCAGAAGATCGAGTTTCTTCTTCGGGGGCCACCTGAGAAATGGTTTCAGAGACCTGCAACTGCCCGCTTTCCGATACAATTTTGTAGCTCTCAAATAATTCCTTCACAGAGTCTCCGAGTTCATCAAGATTATTTCGGCGTGCATAGGACGAGAGCTCATCTCTCATTCGCTGAAGAGGCTAGATGTATAAAAATTATAAACGAAAAGGGAAGTCAGAATTAACTCCAGCATATAAAATCATGAATATTGAGCCAAGACTCTGATATGACTTGATAATATTACAAACCAAAAAGTCAAGAAAGTTTCAGAATTAATATACCTCACAACCTGCCTCCAAGGCCAGCTTGAAAAACCCAAGTGAAATTGAGTGCTTAGCAGCAGCTTCAGAGAGCATGATCTGGGAGATCCAATAAGACGAAGATGACAGAACACTGAACTTCTTTCGGCTTGATGATTTAGAGACATCTGAAACCGGTGTGTCTGGTTTCCTCTGAGTAATACCGGCTCTCCTAACTCTGACCTCTGAAATTGGGGTGATATTGCTCGGAGGTCTTGGAGCCGGATTTGGAGTGGTCTTGGCAGGAATAGAAAGCCTTCTGGGAGGCTTTGCCGACTTCTCCTTTCCTGAGAGATCAAGAACACTGACACTTTTGCTTACGCTCGATGTAGCTCTCACCCTGAAAATGAAGAAAACACAAAATTGTTCAAGTGCTCGCTCCACTAAAGCTACTGACAATTCTTTCAAAATAAAAACTCAGAAAGAAGAACCAAAACTTTGAATGAGCAGGGCATTCTCAGCAACACATGCCCTTCTGATCATTTTGTTTGTCTGTTTGTGCTTGTTTCATTAATTTTACTTCATACAAGAATCCAATATTGAAGAATTGACAACAATTTCTGAAATGCAAACTTATGCCCGGCCTGAAAGATTTTGGTTTTCTATATTTACGAGTAAACTCAATGTGGAATAATCCAAAAGTAACTTCACTTTTGCTTTGCTGTTCGTCTATTCACTCTATATGCTATATGGTTAACATTACTATATCAGATCTAATAAAAGCGAATTTCAAAACTTTCACCATAGAAACGGAATATATTCTTCTATAACCTCCAAAAATGATCCTGTTATGAAATCATTTAGTTTAAATTGGTTCAATTAGAAGGTTATGTCAATTGGTAGCAGATGTACCCAAACCATGCTTGTATCACAAAATGGTTTAAAAAACAAACACAAAAAAACAATACAAAGGACTCTTATATGAAAACATTAATTTGAATTGTTTCCATGAGCAATATATGATCCAATTCAAACATTTGAATTGGAATTTGAGTCTTGATTTCTGTTAGTGACACTCAAAGCCAAACCCAATTTACCATAACAAAGTCAAGCACCAAAATTTTCAAAATTTCATTTCCTACCAAAAAAACACAAATCTATATCATTTATAACCCAAATCATCACCAAATAAGAAAAAACAAAAACAAAAAAATCTCAAAATTTAAAGTCTAAACGAACAACTATTCAACTAAACAACTGAGAAAGAAAGTACTTTGTGAACTCAATACCTCTTGGACGCAGTGGAATCAGATAATTCAGGAGAAACCATTATCTTCTCCTTTGATTTCGTCGCCGATCGCAGGGGATATCGCTGAAGCTTCGACTTCGTCGAGTTTCCTAAAAAATCAAAGTCAAAGAGAAAAAAATCAACAAAAAATCCTCAAACAAACACGAAGAAGAACCACAGAAATTGAAGAGCAAAAACCAGAAACCGAACCAGATTGAGCGGTCTGCGAATCCTCCATGAAAATCTCCTTCAAGCTTCTCGGCAAATTTAGGGTTTGAAACTAAGAAAATGGGACAATGGAAAAAAAAAACAAAAACAAAAAAAAAAAACCGTTTCTTTCTCTGTGAGAAAACTGAAATCTGGTTTTGTTTTTGGGAAAGATTTGAGAGACAGATTGGATTTATAAGTGTTTTTTTTTTTTTTTCTTTTACTTTAGAAACGTATTTTTCTTGGCAAAATCATTTCTTTTTTTTTTTTTTTTATTTGGGCGGGAATTGGAAATAGTGGACCCCACATAGACTCTCAAATTTTGATGCTAAATTCTTTCTACGCGCCAACATAGAGAAATGCCGCCACTCGCGGTGTAATAACCGGGATTTTTTTTATTTTTCTAAAACAAAATATTTATCCATGTCACCATATGCTAGACCATGTATATTTATTGGATTCAATATTAAAATAATTTAGTATTGTATATTGGTTTATAGGGGCAAATTTAGCAAATTTGTGAGCTGATATATACAATTGTGTTTGAAATCCAATATTTTTCTTTATGAATTATTACCTTTAGTCTTTATTTTTTTTCAATTACCACAATATTAATTCTTTTTACCCATTAAAAAAATCTAATATTAGAGAGCTTAATTATTTTTGACAACTCTTCTCAACGGATTAAAAAAATAAACTAAAGAAGTTACAGATAAATGATGTGATTTTTTTTTTTTTTTTTGTAAATCCAATAAATCTCACTTCAACAAAATATCCAAATATCTTGAGTGTGGCAAAGACAAAAATTATATTTCTTCCATTATCATATACTATTCGTGGACTAAAAGTTAATTGATAAATGGACACGTGGTGTGAGGCGATTGGCTATGGACTAAGAAGTAAGAAGAGTTGATGATCAAAGCATAGCATGGAGAGTGGGAAGGCATTTGGAGGAGTTGTTCTAATTAACATTACCAAACGAACGGTCGGTCTTACTTTTGATCAGTTTCAAAAGCTTTTGAACGGTTGGCGCTGCATGGGACCCACACCTTTTAAACCTTAAAACTAATATTAGACAAATAAATTGGAACGACAAAAAAAAGTTCGAATTTCAAATTTCAAAATCGAGAGCCGTTAGAACTTGTAATTGGTTTTTTTTTTTTTTTTTCTTTCGCTTGGAACTGTTTATTTTTTCAGGAAAAAAAATCAAAAATCTTCAAGAATATGTGAAACTTCATAAATATCTCTATTAGTTAAACATGATACAAAAAACAACCCCTCTGGTGTTCAATTTAATCCAAAATTATCTTCAATTGACTAAATAATGTGTTTTATTTTCAAAATACTTTAAATGGCCCAACTGTCACGTTAATTAATTTTGTTTAAAATAATCACATTATCTATTTTGCTTAAGATAAATTCACTTCTTAGCCAACTAAAGGTATAATTTGAATTGAATCAAACAACTAAATTATGTTTTTTGTATTATGATAAATGAAGAGGATATTCGTAAAATTTCGTGAGAATCATTTCTCTTTTTTTCAATATGAGAAATTCTCAACAATTTTTTGTGGTTAAGAATAATTCTAGATTTAATGTTTTTTTTTTAATTGTAAAGTCACTTGAAAATATCCCTTGTAAATCTCCTCTTTTATATGGTAGGAATGTTATAAAAAAGACTATCTCCGATTAAATGTCAATTTTATGTTTATTATTAGATATTCCATCACACTAAGATTTGAACATGTGATCAAATGAAGTATATTGGAGATGCTTTTAAAAGGTTGTTTAGCACACGGTGATCTTAAGTAATAAGAGCTAACTCTCTCGGATATATTAAATGCGTAAAAATCTTAGATTCCAATGTTAAGCACACAGTGTAATATTTTAAACAACTTTACAATATATATCCTAAAAATATATACATATCTGATGCTCCTATTTCTCATGTTTGCTTTTGGGAAATCATCAATTATAGGCTAAAATCAACGCGCACACTCACACACACTATAATCATCAATTATAGGCTAAAATCAGTAATTTTTTTGTCCTGCTAGGGTTAATGGGCGTTGTCTCTTCTTTTGGGCCATTGGGCCGAGACCAGAAAGGCCGTACGGGCCCACAAGCCATCGCTTGTCTATTGTGTGTTGGTGAAATTGACTCAACCCACACTTCCTCATTAATTTGGGCTTGTCTAGGTAACCGACAATCACGTTTTTATTTTTCATTTCTTTTTTTTTTTAATTAATAACAGATGTGCATAGAATTATTCCTGGTAATTGTGTGTTGCATATTCAATTGAAACCAATTTTTTTGTCCGTGCTATATTAAAAGAAAAAAAAAATCTTCTATACAGCTGTTGATAAAACTATATACATCTTCTGCTTAAGAAAAAAGTTATAAAAATAACATTGTTTAATTTTATGCATGAAACAAAACTATCTTGTTTCCAGTAATTTGTTTATTTGGGTTTAAAAGCTATTAAATATTAGCTATATATAACATATACAACATCAAGAATTTAAAAGTCAATCTTAGTATTTCCATACATATGAAACAAATTCTAAAAAAAAAAGTGAATCCAATACAATTGCAGACATTTATTTATTTATAAATAATGGTGTGTGTATCTATCAACAACAAACAATTTTCAAGAATCATTTTACATTTTAATATATCTTACATTTTAAAAAAATCGCATAATAATTTTACATTTTAATATATTTTATATTTTTAAAAACTAAATATAACAATTCTATATTATTATTTTTATTGAATAGACATCTCCACTGCAGAAATTCTTAACAAAAATGAAGTCAAAACCTAATATTTTAAAGTTATCCACACTAGTTGGATTGACTAGATATAAAGATGATTAGAGATGGGAATAATAATGTGCAATTCGTTTGGTTAGAGTTGGAGTTTAGACTTTTGAGGGAGTGTTTGATGATGGTAATAATTAGTCGTGGGCTTGTGGCCTTGTGGGGGTTGATATTTGGTGTGTGTGTATATATACATTTGTCAATTGGGGTTTTTCAAAACTAAATATTTTGTTGTGCATGTAATGACTAAAGAAGTCCCCACTACACTCCCACCAGCTTGACAGTTAATACAATCAGTCATATCCCACCTTTTATTTTTTATTTATTTTTAATTTTACCTTCTCTCTCTAGCTCTAACTCTACCTGACCTCTATGCCTACAACATATATATAATTATCTATGTGGCATAAATATATCCAACTATATCTTATATCTATATGTGTATATATGCGTGTCGATCTGCCACCTTCTTCTATTTTTTTGCCACTCTCTCCATTCCTTGTCCTTGCATGCACCCACTTCTCAGTTCTCACCTTCCCTCTCTCACTTTCTTATTCCCTCGTGTGCGATTCACGCGCCAATATTTTCGATGATTTTTTTTAATTTGTAATACTTGGATAGAAATGGATAATTGGTTAGGTTAGAGTAGATATAACTAGAATACGTAGATAAGAATTGAATTAAAAGTTTTTTAAGTGTAGTGTAGCTGTCATCAAGTTAAGCATGCTACGTAATCGACTTCCCATAATGGGCAAATTTTTTTATGCATAATTACATAGATAAATTTGGAAAGAAATTCAAAAACAAAGCTAGAAAAATTGGGTACCTCAGTGATAGAAAATAATTCTGGATTGTCAGATTCACTTTTTTTGTGGGTCCTATATCTTGAAAAGGTAAATTTGATTAAAGTAAATAAATTATAAATACTTGTAAAGACACACATATAGTCTTTTAGTCTGTACAAGTATCTTCGTACTGATCATGATTAAAATTAAGTAAAATCCTAATATTTGACTAGACTCAAAAGCCAATCACAAAATTTTAATATATTATTTGGACTAAACCAATCATAATTCAATAATATAATTCATCCTCATGCAATCCTCACGCTATGACGATTAAGAGAGTATAATGAGATGGTTGGGTAAACGAGAAAGAGAGAAGAGTGGCGAAAAGCTAAGAGGCAAGTTAAAACAATAATGACTAAATAAAAATTATAACGTAGGATATATGGATTCGAGTTAAAATTAATTATGTATAAGTATATTTTAAGCAAGTTGATTTTTTGGGTGACGTTTTTCATTTGGATTAGTCCGTTGTTTAGATATAGGGATTTTAGTCAAAATATAGGGACTCGAGTCAAAATAATTTTAAGACAATATTTTTCATTTGGATCATTCCGTTATTTGAATTTGACCGATGCATAAGCACATGTCTTATTTGAAATAATGTAAATTATATTTTCGTATTCAAATTAAATGAAAGTTTCCAAGCTTTTAATTCTAAAGTATCATAGTTGATTTCAAAATTATTACAATTTTATTAAATACTAACCAAAGCATGTGATAATACTAGGCAAATTTATTTTTATGTATAATTTAATTAAATCCAAACTAAGTCTTATCAAATCCCCCATTTCAACGACGTCTTAAGTTGCAATATTTTTCTATCTTTTAATACCCAAGTTGTAAGAAGGTCGGTATGTTAAGTGATCATAATTTAAATTATGACATGTTACTATCGTCAATAAATGTATAAGATTTAGATAACCCACTTGATATTAATACATTGATGATACAATCTACAAGGAGATGACAAAGGTGTCCATACTTTGACCATAGTAAATCTAACTTGGAACCAAAGAGCTAGCAAATACTACTAAAAACACAATCTAGTTATATTCATTGCCATAATGCATAACTTAAATGATTCCTCAATCATTCAAATTTTACAATAGAGAGAAATGGTTGCTTTACCGTTAGGCTAAACGTATTTTTCTAAATACGTTATATGTATTATACTACCTCATACACATAAAAAATTGGGTCAGTTAATGATTTAGCCATTTTGCAATTTATGTTTTAAAGATATAGCCCATGATTTGAAATATTAGCAAAATAGTCATCAGGTTAACATCTAAAAATCTATTACTAAAGAAATAAAATTTGTGACTAAATAAATAAAATAGTCATAAAATTTGTGACTATAGTAAAAAAAAATTTAAAAAATTTTAAATAAACACAATAAAAAAATTTAAACATGAATTAACAAAATAACCAACTCATAAATAAATGATTGCCTATTACAACTAATTTCATAAACTTATTACTAAATAAAAAATATCTTATAAATAGCAAAAATATATGCAGCCAAAGAAGTCACAGATTTCATTATTAGAGACACAAAATTTTAAACAATATTGTCTGTAACAAACAATAAAAACATAATTTAAAAAACTAATGACTGTAGTATCAAAATATAGTCACAAATGTATGATTATTTGGCTAATAAAAATAAATATATGTTAATTATTAAAAATAAACATAAAAATATGGCTATTTATTTAAAAAATCGTAAAAAATCTCATCCCAAATTTATTATTTATTTTTTTCCAAATAATTTTGATTAAAAAACTTAAACAATTACCGTTAGGCTAAACGTATAATCACGTCTCATCAACATTTGTTGATGTGAGTTGTTTATTCCTCATTCTTGCTCCTAAGAAAGAATTATGATCAACATTTTCCGGGCCCACCCATTGTTTATTTCATTTAATTAACAATTAGTTCATCTTTCGAAGTTCAAACACAAGCGTGTTCGGACACTCGCGCGTGAGATTGTTGGATTGGGTTCCCAGGGGCAAAAGCGTCATTTCGGTGGATGCTTAAGAATAAAGAAGGTGGACACTTGGTTCTGAAGTAACTGCGCTTGGGACAACCAACGCCACTACCCTCCTTTATTCAAAAGCACCACTATCATCTGCTACGCTCACCCCCACCGTAAGCTCGCTCTTTAATAACCGTTCGATCAACTCATTTCAATTCCTGATGGTGAGTTGCAAAAATAGGCCAAAATTAAATGTTTATTTTAAATGATAGCCTATGTTTCAAAAAATTAAAAAAATAGCCATGTTACGAATTATATAACAGAAAAGTGTCACACAAAATATAACAGATCTATAAATATTTGTAAGATATTATTTAACACTTCAAAAAATAATGAGTAAAACTTGAAGTGTTACAAAATATCCTACAATTATTTACAGATGTGTTATCTTTTGTATAACACTTTTTTGTTATATAATTCGTAACATGGCTATTTTTTTTAATTTTTTCAAACATGGACTGGACTTTAAAAACAAAATTTTTTTTGACTATTTCCTACGATTTCCCATCAATGTTTTTGGATGCTAGCAAAAGCTGTAGGCCGGTAGTAGTGAAATGTTAAGATTAGTATTTTTTCTTTTTCTCTTTAATTTTTAAAATTCTTATGGTTTAGACTTGTACACTACGGTAATGTACATGTTATCACAAATTTTTTCATCACGAAGTTTGTTTTTATAACCGTTATTAGATTATAAAAGAATTTAAAAGTAGAATAGGCGTTTGATAAACTGAGTAAATCATGTAATCATTCATAATTATACGTACTTATGTAGTTTAATTTAAGAAGTAAGTTATATATAGGTCTTTTGTAATCTTTTTTTTTATTTTATAAATTATCTCCTTAATTGATAGTCCATATTTATGAACTCTTTTTTAAATTTATTTCTTTGGTATTTCACACGTCTAAAAATATTTTAGTAGCAATTCAAAAAATAATTTATCAAATGCTTTATTTATTAATAACTATTTCGTAAATGCACTGTAAAGTGCTTAAATTTATTTCTTTGGTATTTCACATGTCTAGAAATATTTTAGTAGCAATTCAAAAAATAATTTATCAAATGCTTTATTTATTAATAACTATTTCGTAAATGCACTGTAAAGTGCTTCTTTTATAAGCACCACAATATTAAATTGACATAATATATAGTTTGATGCTTGATGAATTTTAATATGATTTTTTTTTTCATAATTTGTTGCTTAATTTTTAAAGAGGTAATGTTTGAATATTTTTGGATGCATTCTACTTTTATATTATATTGAGATATTTTCATAACAACTTCATAATTTATTACCTATTTTTCAGAAGATTAAGCCTAATTGAAATGATTTATTATGACTTTTAGCAGTTGAAGCTTTAATTTAACGTATGAGTTTTTAATGTGTAGATATTTAAAAATAACTTCTATATTTATATTTCTCATACACTAAAATAGGAATAAAAAAATTAGGAAAGTTGTCTTTAAATATTCTATAAATAGTGGCTATGCTCACAAGCAATAAATACAATTTCATTGTATTATATTCTACTCGAGAGACTGTTAAAAGGTAATAAGTTTCTACGTTTTTTCTACTAATTTTTAATAATTGAACATTAAAAATTAGGGTTTATGAAAGTTTGTCATTTTTACAAACGTTACGAGTCTTACGACACTGAAGTGGTCGTCGCAAACTCCAAAGTCTTCTAATCAGCCGGCGACCACAAACGGCTTCACCGTTTTCCCATACGACCCACCGCACACTAGCTTCTCTCTCTATTTTATCTATTTTCCTTTTATCTTTATTTTTTTTTCCAAGTTCCGAGTGTTTTTTTTTGGCTCGTCACTCGAAGAGGTTTTTTTAGAGTACAGAGAGAGAGAGAGAGAGAGTAGAGTAAAGCGAAGCAGAGCAGAGACGAGAAACCAAAAGAAAAAAAAAAAACTGATGAAGCTTTAGATCGACATTTCCTTGATTTTCAAGCTCTCTCTCTCTCTTTCTCTCTCTCTCTCTCTCTCGTATGGTACGCTTGCCTTTTGCCTCTCTTTCCATGTCTGTTAGTGCTCTGTGGTTCCAGAAACCCTTTTTCCACTCTGTGGTTTTTCTTTTTTTCCGTGAAAATGTTGTGATTGTTTGGGGTTGATTTTCCAGGAATGGTAGATTTGGAGCTCGGAGGCGTCGTGTTTGTCGGGTGAGCTTCAGATCTGGCCAGGTCGAGCTCGTAACGTTTCTAATTCAAGGTTCGGTCCTTTTTTTTTTTTGCCGGTTTCGTAGATCTCGTGCGTTCTAGGGTTTCTTGCAATGTGTAAGGTTTTCGTTTTTGTCGGAGCTTGGTTTCTCTGTTTCTGTAATTCTTCGTCTTTATGGTTGTTGCTGGTTTTGCGGTCGATTTGTATTCGAATAATGGGTGTTTTGTATTTTGGTTACCTGAATTACAGTTTTGTTTTTGTTTTTGTTTTTTATTTTTATTTTTATTTTTTAAATCTAATTGGGTTTGGCAACAATGTAATGCAATAGTTGAAAAGCGAAATTACAGATAATGTTTTTCAATCACAATTCTTAGTCCATTTGATTCGGATCTGCTATGAGTCACAGAATATACCACATTTTAGTTTACATTATTATTACAGGATTAAGACTGAGTAGTGAAATGCACAAGCTGTTTAAGTACATTCTAGTCCTTTTCATTTCTCTTTTATTTATTTATTTTTTGCATTATCTGGTTGACCTCTATTTGGTAGGCGTTTGAGGAAATCTTAAGATTTGTACATGGCCAAGCTATTAATTTTTGTGGATTGACCGAAAGAGGTGGGACTTTTGAGAGCACATATTGCTGCCTTGTGGGCGACAGTATGTTTGCATTTTTGTTTTAGATAAATTGTAATAAATGGTCATTTCTAAATTTTGATTGTAAAAATAGCCACTGTTTGGAAATTTTAAGAAATTATTAGCTACACATGTTAATAAATTTTCTTGTTATTGGCTATTTTTTATTTTTTATTTTCTGAAACTCCAAAAGTAATTTATTTACATACTCACCTTAAAAAAAACAAAACAAAAATTCCATTGTATATTCAATTAATGTTCTGAATGAATGTGCTAGATTTGGTGTATTTTTTTTATTGAAAAAATTTCTGGTTATTAATCGACCACAGGTGCTGAAACTCGTGCAATGGGCAAATCACCAGGGAAATGGATCAAGACTGTTCTATTTGGGAAGAAGTCAAAACATCATATATCAAAAGGACGCGAGGTAATGCTAAATTCTTCTGCTATATAAATCAATTGCAACCTGTTTTTCTCTTAGCCATTTTGTTTAGGCTGGCTGTTCATCAGACTTGGTAGAAATTCATTTTTCATATGTGTATATTTTACTAGTTAGCCTTTCAATGTAAAGTGTAGTTACATTGTGCATTCACAGTTGCATCATTTTGCATTTTTGTTTAATGTTGTTCCTCACTTTGTGTAGAAATTTGCAAATGAGAGCGGTGGTTGTATGTTTGACTTGGTAGAAGTTAATTTTTCATGTGTGTATATTTGACTAGTTAGCCTTCCAATGTAAAGTGTAGTTACATTGTGTATTCACAGTTGTGTCATTATGCATTTTTGTTTAACGTTGTTCCTCCATTTGTGTAGAAATTTGCAAATGAGAGAGAGGTGGTTGTCGCAGCCAAGGTGTCAGGAGCTAATTATGCATCCATTCCTCCTGCGGCTTCACATCCATTTCCGAGTAGCATCGAGAGAAATGAAGGGAAGTTTGAAGTGGAGAATAAGCAAGTCGGAGATATACATGGTGGTGATGAAATACTTTTGGAAGGCAACCAAAATGCAGAAACACAGGGATCAACGGCCCAAAATGCTCCAATTGATCCCGAGCAAATCAGGAAAGAGCAAGCTGCAACCATTGTGCAGGCTACCTTCCGAGGTTATTTGGTAAATCTCTTGTTAAAGTATCCATCATCTTTATTTTTATGCCGATTCTTTATTACACTTGTGTAATATTGCACATCAAGAGAGAATTGCAGTAGGAGTGAGGGTATTAAATTAGGATATTACTATTTTAAAGGCAGGTGTCTTACATGTATTTTCCTGCTTGCAATTTGAGAAAGAGCTCTAGTATTAGAGTTGTTTATTTGGAAATCTCTATTTACACTATTCATATGTTATATTTATGCACCTATACAGTATTTTTCATATGATAAAATTTCTCAATAACATGCCAAATCCTTAATTAGCACCGCCATCACTTTATGAGCTTGCCATTACGCTTAAATGTTGTGGTTAGGAACCAAGCTTTCTTTGAGAAGTCTGACGTTCTGTTTTAGCTTCATAGACACGACATTTTGTAATGATGAATCTGTTTATTAATTTGTTGAGCCAACTTGAAAATTAATTTGATCTTATGCAGTTTGTTTTTTGTTTTGTTTTGTTATTTTTTTTCAATTTTAATATTCGTCTGATGCTCATTGTATTACCATTTTTGTTGAGGTTAATATTAATTTTTCAAGTCACTGATTTGATATACCATGCGAAGGCTCGCCGGGCATTTTGGGCCCTCAAAGGCATTATAAGGCTGCAAGCACTCATTCGTGGGCACCTGGTTAGGAGACAAGCTGTTGCTACGTTGTGCAGTATGTTGGGCATTGTCAAGTTTCAGGCACTAATTCGTGGAAAAACGGTTAGAGCTTCTGATATTGGGATTGAAGTGCAAAGTAAATGCAATCTTGTTTTTCCCAAGGTATATATCTGTTGGTGACACTCCTTTTAAACAGTGTTAAGTCAGCTGAGCAACTTATTTAAATTGTTATCTCAATCGCACTTATGTAGCTTGATTTTGACGCAGTGTTGTACAGTTGTACTTAAAAATTAATTTATTTCCTATCTTGATCATTAGGAGGGAAAGCATGTGGATCCGGTTAACATTTCTACTCAAATGGCGAAGCTGTCGACAAATGATTTCATTCGTAAGGTATCATCATACCAAGAATTTTTTCATGCCTCTTGGTACTCTTTTTGTACGTAAAGCATATATATCTTACTGTATTCTTGTACGAGCAATTGATGGATTTTTAATGTACAATGCCTTAGTAATCATATACATTCGAATAGGTGTTCCAAATGGTTTTTGTATTTTCCAACTTGTATGATGAACTTTGTTCACTTTGGATCATTGTAATGGTTGCTGGGTTTCGGTCGGTGACATAATATCAAGATAGTTTGGACGTGTTATTTACTTGGATTCTTAGAAATTTCCGCTGTAAACAATCATTTATTTGGTAGTTTTGTTGCTCAAAGAACATAACCTTTGGAGGTCTCAAGTTTCTCCATTCACTACTGTCATTCAGGAACTGCATACTTTATGCCAATAAGGCTTTCAAGTGGTTTCTTTTGTTCTTTCTTTCTTTACTGAAGGAATGATTATCCTTCAGCTTGCTCTTCATTTTTTATCTTTTAGTGAGGTTTGTTTCTTAATTTTTTTTTTTAAGGAAACTCTCAATTTTTATTGGTCTGAATATTTATTTATTTATTTATTCGATCATGGTCTCTGATGGTCTGTTTGTGTTGTTTTAGCTTCTTGCTCCATCACCCAATGCAACACCTCTGTATGTGCACTATGAACCTGGTGAACCAAATTCTGTTGCAAGCTGGTTGGACCGCTGGTCATCAACCCACTTCTGGAAGCCTGCTCCTCAACCAAAGAAAATTCTGGATGTTAAGTCTCAGAAAAAGCATGCAAATGGGCCAATTGCAGAACCTCATGCAAGCAGGTCGAAGCGAACCCGAAGGCCACATTCCACTAATGCAGAAACCATTCCAGTTGAAGCAACTTCTGAATTTGAGAAGCCCAAGCGTACATTTAGGAAAGTTTCAAGCCATCCAGTGGAACCAGTGCAGGAGAATCCACAAGTGGAGCTTGAAAAGGTCAAACGTAACCTGAGAAAGGTTCACAATCCTGTTGTTGAGAACTCTGCCCCATCAGAAGCTGAAACAGAGCCAAAGCCGAGTCTTGAAAAGGAACTTACTAGTTTAGGCCATGATGGTATGGAACAATATGTTAGTCATGCCACTGAGAAGGCAAAGAAAGAGCCAGCATCGAATGAGAAGGCAAAGAAAGAATCAACATCCAATGAGAAGGCAAAGAAGGATGCAACCCCCAATGAAAAGGTGAAGAAAGAGTCAACACCCTCTGAGATGGTAAAGAGGGAGACACTATCCAATGAGAAGGTAAAGAAAGAGACTACATCAAATGAGAAGGTAAAGAAAGAGCCAACGCCCATCCTGTCTGATGTTGAAGCAGTCCCCGAGCCAATAGTAACCAAAGAGATATCGGATCTGTTGTCTGGCGATCAACCTATAGTTGATGCAAAGCCTCCAACAGAGAGCCTGAGCAAAGATGACATTGTGCCTGGTGATCAAGTCACAGTTGAATCACAGGTTTTGACTGACAGTGCCGTGAAAGAGGAGAATGCTCCTGCAACTAATGGAGGGATGGACCAGAAGGAAGATTTGACAGCCACCGAGAATGGGAAATCTGGAAGGAAATCTACTCCAGCCAAACAAGAACGTGCAGATAATGGTCTGCAGGGCTCTCCTGCTTTGCCGAGCTATATGGCGGCAACTGAATCAGCAAAGGCAAAGCTTAGAGCCCAAGGCTCTCCGAAGCTTGCACCGGAAGCAACTGAGAAAAATAACCTCAATCGTCGTCATTCTCTGCCATCGTCCACAAACAGCAAGGTCAGCTCACAGTCGCCGAGAACACAGAGACCTTCCCAGTCTGGTGGCAAGGGAGGAAATAAAAGTGATAGGTCTCTGGCCTCGCGAGATGGAAATGGTACTATTCTTTCAAATGCTACTCTAAGAGACTTTTTTTCCCATGAACTAATAGGCATTAGAAGCTCTTAGTTACTAATCGAATCATAATGTTGCTAATATTGCAAGTCCATTCAGAGGCATTGATGTCTTTACTTTGATACTGAAGTTATGAACAGCGAGTGTCTCTTTCTTTGTGCTTTGATGTATCATTTATATGCTCTTGCCATTCATGACACGAACTGGGTGGTTGTTTTTTGTTTTATAACATTGAAAGTTGTTCTTCCCGGTAGATTCACTGCCTGCTAATTACGCAATTTGTTTTTGCAGGAAAGGTGACCCAAGCTGAGTGGAGAAGGTGATTTTTGAGGGGAAAACGAGTCTTCTTGGAGTTTTTAACACAAAATTGGCTTATGTTTGTCTGGAGTTTCTGATTTATGCATTTTGTGATTTCGAAAGTGTCGTGAAAAATGCTGTAACCGTGTCTATAGTTAGAGGGTTATGCGTGGCCAGAGCGCTTTTCTGTTGCTGATTTTCTTGCACTTTTGGGTGTTTGTGAGTGAATGTACATCATAGGGTTCTAGTTTATTGTGACACAATTTGCATTAATTTTATGCCGTTGTTGGTTTTGACATTATTATTTCTAGCCGTTCATGGTAATACTGTATAGTGGTTATGCTGTCACTTCGAATGGGACCTTAATTTTATGATTGTTATGTTCTTTGAACCACAAATATCAATTATCATTGTCTGTTTGGTTGATACTCTTTGATTGTGTATATTTTAAAAAATGCTAGGTTGTGCGCTTTGCAGGTATTTATTTGTTTTTGTGGGAGAACATAACGGCTAGGCACAAGAAACTAATTATGTGGTTGGTCCATTTTGGTTTAAAAAATTTACAGTTCTTGGAAAGAAAAAAAAATTGTAGGTTAAATGCAGTGGTATATTTGTATACGTTCAGTAAATTGTGTGAGAAATTTGCAAAAATAAATATATATGTATATATATATATATATATTTTTTTTTTTCGGGCGACCGATATGTTTCTGCAATCCGAAGATATTTCCACTACCTAGACATTTAACTGTGCCTAATGATGCATATTATTATTTACGTACATAACATAAATTGCAAGATCATAATATTCAGAAGTTTGGCAAATAAATAATAATTAGTAGAAGGGTGGGAATGAGTTTAGAAGTTTCAATGTTCTTCAGAACCATATAAACGAATCCCAAACTATATTATTTTGTATTTCATGATTTCAATGCAAAATTACCAAGCTACATTTAAATATGCCATCACCTGTGACCTGACTATTCGTTGGAATCGATCACAAAACCGCGACGAGGTCCTCCTCGGCCGGAGAAGTTCCTGCTTGAATTGGCTACCAAAGCAGCTATTGGCTCAACGCTAGGGGTTATCGGAACTTCAGCCGAGTAGCCAGCGATGCAAAGTGCGCCGAAATCGTCTTGCTTCCAATGCACTCTCACCATTTTCCCTGTCGGATTTTCTTCTGATTCTGTTCCCGGAATCTCCACCAGTGTGGCTCCCACAGGTATCTACATTGCCATTACCCAAATGTATAGATACACACACACACTCACATACATATGATGAGAAGCATATTACATAGCAAAGCAACTATATAATCCTCTACATTGATCAGGATATTTTATGGTAAAAGAAGATTCGCCATGATCAACAATGAAAAATATAGGAAAATCATTGCTGTCATGTTAAAATTCATTTGAATTTCACTTTCTGACCATGAATCTATATATCATACATTTGATCAAAATCATAATATAGAGAAAAGAGATTGTCATTAATACAAATCTTGGTAAATTGTGATATTAAAATGGTAATTTTCTTTTCTATCTCTTTTTATGTGGGAATTTGAACTTGAGATTGTGCATATCTGAAGGCAAATGTTACTGCCTAGACTAAGCTCTCAAAACTTCTCATTTCTATGCAAAAATTGGCATGGTAAGTTAATTTTGCACTTACTTCAACTGAAACTCCGGATGCTAAATTGAGCGTAACCAATCTCCCCTCAGCTGTGGCGGCCTCTAGCTCCGCTTGCCGAGCAATGCTCAAGAAAACTTCTTCGAGGCTCGTGAAACTAATCTGAAAGTCGGATATGCCAAACTCTCTCTCTCTCTCTTGAAGCTCCGCAAAACAATCCTGCGTTTCAACCATGTTAATCCCAAAGGTACAGAAGAAATTAAGCCAAAGAAGTAAAATAGTGGATATAAAGAAACAATTAGTAATAGATTTATAAGGGACTTGAGCTCAGAAATGTATAAGTGGGATTTGGGAAAATCTAATGAAGAATAGAATAGTTAATTTAGAATTACAGTTTAAGGAAAATAATATCGAGTACTCTTCTAGCTTAAACCAGTTTCTCAATTTCAAACATATGATCAATTCCTAAGCTACCTTGTCTACCTTTTAAGTTTATAACCTTAAGCCATGGTTGTATTATACTTGGTCTAAATCTTTTTTTTTTTTTTGTTTTTTGGGAGAGAGTCTAACCGGAAAAAGCATTTCTCGATTGCGAGGAATGATATAAGTCAAGAAGGAATTACTCTCTTCTTTAGGCACAACATCTAAATGCTGTAAAAAACAACCACCCAAGTGTTATTATAATCCAATGAAAAAGAAGAAATATTCTTCAAACTAATGACCTTGCTCAACTTACACTTTTGAAGAACTGCTTCACCGCCTCATGTTTAGCTGTATCGATTGCTTTAATATCCGGAGTTGTTTGTCCACTCGAGCTTCCAACAAAGTTCACATGAAGAACAAAACCAGTCCCGAAACGGGACTTCAGTCTGCTCGATGTCCCAATGCATTGGAGCTTGCCATTTGCCATTATTCCAATCCGGTCGCTCAGAATGTCAGCTTCTTCCATCGAGTGAGTCGTTAGGATTATTGCACGGCCTCTCTTTGCTTTCAGGATGATGTCCCACACGTGCCTTCTCGTGATTGGATCCATTCCAGTTGTCTGCAGAGACCATATACGGTGTAGAATCACATAACTTGCAGGCCAAGTAACTGAAAAATCAAAGCGACAAAAAGAAAAAAAGAGTTCTCTTGATTTGCATACGGGTTCATCTAGGATGATCAATTTAGGATCACCAATAAGGGCAATTGCAAAGCTGAGACGACGCCTCATTCCTCCACTGTAATTTCCCGCTCTTCTTTTGGCTGCCTCGGTGAGTCTCACCTCCTCTAAAGAATTTTGAACAACCTGTGTTGTATTTCAGCAGAAAAGCATTTTATCTCAAGTGAAATACAAAGAGCCAAGAAGGTAAAAAAAAACAATCGCTTTCAAACCAACATCAAATTTTAATAAAGAAAAAACCGAATTGTTGCCAATTCATGTTTATGTTATTACATACAGATTCTATAGAGTCTTCAGATAGGCCCTTGATACTGGCAAAGAGATGGAGGTGCTCCTCCCCGGTTAACGCTTCCCAAAGCATATCGAACTAAGAAATGGAATCAAATATAAAACAAAAAATAGGAAAAAGAAAAGAAGGGTTAGTCTTACTTTTCAAATAATTTTCAAATTGGTGATAACTGGTTTAGATTAAGCATATCACCTGGGGACAGACTCCTATCAGTTTTCGGATTCTCGATATGTCAACCGAGTTTTTTACAGAATTCCCATGTACCAATGCTGTTAAGATAGTTCAGGTAATTCCAAGATAAAAGAAAGAGAACAATAAGTAAGATTACATTTCTTTGAATTCATGTTGAAAAATTCAACAAAATGAGTAAATATATTGAGCAAATACCGTCGCCGCGGGTGACTGGTGTCATTCCAGTCAAACAGTTGATCACTGAAGTCTTCCCAGCTCCACTGGTTCCAAGTAGACAAAATAGCTGATCTCTTGCTATGTTCATCCATAATCCCTTAAGTTTATATTACTCAGTAATTAATACAAAAATAAATCTCAAAAACATATTTCCTAGTACATTTTGCATTTGATCATGAAACACACAAAAGGCTAAAACACAGACTACATGTTTTGTTTACCTTGATAGCATGGTAAGGTGTGGTCTTTTTGCATCGGAAACAACCGATGTTTGTGCTAGCGGGGTATGTCTTCCAGAGTCCACGTATCTGAACCGCGATTTTCTCATCTTCAACACATTTACTAATTTGTTGCTTTACGACATTTTCCTCTTTGAGGACATCTTCATCGTCTGGAGGATCATCATCCTCTGCAGGCAGCGAATCTACGCAGCTACAAATCACGCTCTCTACAAAGAAAAAGGACAAAATAAGTCCTACATCCCGGCTCTGCAAAGACAAGTTGTACAAGCTGAATCGTTACTAACCTTCGGCTTTGTTACCAGATCTTCCTGTCCAGTACCGAGGGTTCATAAAGTAAAGGAGCGATTTCCTTACACCGTGCTCATTTGGAAGAACGTTGTCGTAGTAAATAGCTAGCGCGAGCCAGAGAAAGAAAGTCGCAACGAGCCACACCAAAATGTCACGCTGCAGAGAAAAAGTTTCAACACATGTATGTGAAATGGTAAACCGATGCCTTTATATTTATTTATTTTTACTTTTTGAGTTCAAGCTTTTTGCGAATGCTAACGTACAATTGTTATCACACAATCTTCGTCATTCGGCGCGCATTTTGCGATTCTGCGCCAGCTGATCCCGATATCTTGAGGAGTGGAAGTTGCATTGCAAAGAAGCCATATAGCTTTGGTGAGAAGATTAGGTGGGAAGAGTGACCAACAGACTCGAAACTTTGTCGAGAAGCGGTGACTGTAAGGAAAGTCTAGCATCGCAACGAGCTGAAAAAAAGAAAAAAAATGAAACTGTGACATTAGTACTCTAGTAGTAGTGCACCGAAAACTTGCCTTTTATGCAAAGATTGAAGAAACCGAAACTCTTGCCTCTGTCATTGAGCCAATGATAAAGATCGAGAAGCCAACAGTCGAAGCCGATGAAGACTTGCTTATGAAGGTTGACAGCATGAAGGCAAAGGAAAGCTGTTGATCAAATGTTTGTGAAACATTAAAAATGAAAAAAAAAAAAACAAGATTAACATAACTCATTAAGAAAAAAAAATTAAAAGAGAATTTAGTCTTACCATGTTAAGTTGGAACAAGAAGAACACAAGGAATACAACAGTAGAACTGTTGTTCAAGAAGAAATCATACCGAAATAACATGCCAAAAACGACAATGAAAAGCGACGAAAGAAATGAGAGAAATCCCTCCCATGTGAGCCATGACAACCAGTAGGCAGAATCATAAAGGCCCACCAAGTTCATTGCCTGAGATGTCGAAAATTTCAGAGAGTGAGAAAGAAATTGTAATTCGCTATACGAATTGGTAAAAAAAGTGCTAATTCTAGCTACGGTTCGAACGTTTTTAAAACGTTTATTACCTGCCGAAGTTTGAGTTCTCTCTCTGCCACCAAAGAACTGATCTGAAACACAAAGCCGAAGATCGCGGTTGCGAGGAAAAACAGCGGTCCAAGTGTAGTCAACGCAGACAAGATATCGATCCTTGGATGTGCAAATTCCTTGAGTGAAACAACCCAGCTGAAGTTTGGAACTGCCCATGTGAAAACTCATCAACAAGCAACAAAAAACACGCAAAAAATTGAGCTAGTGATTCAGGAAATCAAGTGCAAAAGTACTTTTAAGTACCTCCAATGAGAGACCTGGCAATTTCTCTCTCAGCAGCAATCTGAAGTGGGATTTGGAACTTGAAAGTTGGGTCCTCAAAAGTGCCTCTGTTTGCCAGAGGAGTTGAGTTGGTCTGAAGGCCATAGCCAATCACTGTGGCGTTTATCTCAGCAAAATGCAAAGCTCCTGGACTCTTCATGGGATTGGCAAAAAGCCACTCATCAACTTCACTTGCTGTGGCAAATGACTTCACCTGAAAAATCAGCAAGGCCTTCTTATAATAAATTCACTTATCAAATTTTTTTGGTGTGATCTGCTTTTTGATGTTAGTTTGCAATAAAAAAGCAATGGTTGTTATAATTCCTTGCTCAATTTATCTGTTATTTCAAGAGCTAATAGTTGGTTAAACGGTATTATCTTAATTAAAGAGAGAAAATGTTGCAATATTATATCATCTTAGCATATGGTGGTGCATTGTAGAAGTTATTATCGTATTGTAATAGAGGATATAATACATTTGTTTGACATGTTCGAAGTACCGAATTGTATAATATGAATTAAAAAAAAAACACTTAATATAATACAAGTTGTACTAAATAAAAAAACTTAATATAATACAAGCTGTGTTATTTAGTACGTAAAAAATTCTTTGTATTAAAATGTATTACCAACACTAATGTGTAATACAGTTTTTTTGTTTTATAAAGTATATCTTTAAACAAATTATACACGAAACATGCTCTAAAATTAATAAATTACTACTATATGTACACATTTTAACAATTATATTAAGCTAATTTTGTAGTGCTCCATCTCCATCGGTGCTCCACCTATGAGTATAGAGATATGTAAACAATCATTACTACATGTTTTAGTATTATTACTATACACTTGTTTAGTATTACATTAGCACACCACTAAGTGGACCAATGTGAAAAGGCTCATTATATCAAATACCTATTATAAATATTTAGCAATGATCATCCCAATATCAGAAGGAACCATTTTTTTTTAAATTTTGTTTTTGTCAGATTTTGACAAGTAATTAAGTAAAAATACTTAAAATTTTAACCATCTTGTATTTAATTATATTTTAAAATGAACGTATTAATTCATATCAAAATCTAGTTAGAGGGACAAAAATCTAAATTTGACCAAGAGAAGGCTAGTGAGATCGACCAACACACCCAACAATTTCTCTCGAATTCAACATAGAGGCCTTTAAAAAAAAAAAAAAAAAATTTACCTTGTTGGAAGGAATCTTCCTACTGGGATTATTCGCCATGATTGCACTAACAATGCTCCGAATCCTCTCGCTCCCGTTCCCGCTCCACACGAAGTCGAGGCACGGGAGCTTGACGTAGAGCTTGTCCTCGCAGGGCGGGATCGGGGGAGCCACGAGGGCCTTCGGATCAACCACAGTCCTGTGGGACGTGGCCGAGGCGAAGCGCGCATCGATAGCCTTCTGCGTGCAGAAGATGAGGAAGACGAAGAAAAACGACGCGAAGAGCTGGAGGAACGTGGCTCGCTTGTGCCGCCATGAGAGCAAATAGTTCTTCCACAATAAGGCCTTGTATTGCCGTATTATAAGTAGCGAGCCAAAACCACTTTGAATTTTCATGTCTAGCTAGCCAATATTAGGTTCTTCTTTTTTTTCTTAAAATTATATATATGTGAATATTGACATGAATAATTGTGTGGATTAGACTTTAGAGTAATGATTGGTTAGTAATTTTGTTCATTGTATAGAAGATATGTATCAAGATCAGAGACGATATCTTCTAGTTTATCGTTGGAAATATCGTTTGCATGGGAATGGATGAATTTATATATTGTTTTTTTTTTGGTTAATTTTTGTCAATATGATATGTGACAAAAGACAGTAAAGCTCTTAGCTTGATGCCGTGGCTAATTGATCATCTATCATCTCTATATTAACGAATATTATATTTAACAGTTCTGTTTTGTTTGTTTTGGCCGTGTTTGGCTGGTGATTATGCTATAAATGTGCTGTTTTCATTATTATTAGGGAAATTATTATTATTATTATTGTTGTTGTTGGAACGAAGGTATTGTAATAAGGATATAAGAAAACAACGAAGTGAGGGATGAAGTTATGGATAATTACTTTAAACATAAAATAAAGTAATACGACAACAAAGTCATAGATATATAATGATGTCGTTTTTCTTAAACGACAAAAATATTTGAGGAGATGTCGTTTTTCACTTTAGCTACTACACGACAGAAAAATTCCCTTGTTCCCTATGTATCGCAGAAAAAATTTAAGAGGAGGATTTTTTTAACCTTTTCCCCTCAACTAACTCATAAATATTTTCCTTTTCCATGAAAACGACGGTAAACAAGATGTCGTTTTCTCATAAACGACAGAAAATTATTGATTTAGTGATAAAATGACAACAACATTTGAGACACTGTGGTTTTTTTCCCTTTTCCTAATAAACAACAAGAATATTTAAGAAATGTCCTTTTCTAAACCTTTTAGCTTTAAACGACAGCAGTCTTGTTTTTTTTTTTTTTGTTGTTTTTATTCCCATAAAAAAAAGGGTAATATTTGAGAATATGTCGTTTTTGTTAATAAACGACAGAAATCTTCCATTAGGGAACTAAACAACTGTAACATTTGATACGTTGCCGTTTAGCCCTTTCCTATTAAACATCAAGAATATTTGAGAAGGTGTGTGTATGTGTTTGTGTGTGTGTTTTTTTTTTTTTTTTTGACTTTTCCGGTTATATAACAGAAATGTTACTCCGTTCCATTCAAACGACGGTAATATTTGATAAGATATCATTTTGTTGATAAGCGACAGAAGTCATTCCATCAGTTAAGGAAATGATAGTAACATCTGAGACGTTGTAGTTTATCCCCCTTTCTTATTAAACTACAAGAATATAAAAAAAGATGTCGTTTTAAACCGTTTTCCATAAAAACGGCAGGAGTATTGCCCTTTTCCATGAAAACGACGGTAATATTTGAAAAGATGTCGTTTTTAACTGTTTTCCATGAAAACGACAGGAATGTAGCCCTTTTCCATGAAAACGACGGTAAAATTTGAGAAGATGTCGTTTTTAACCTTTTTCCATGAAAACGACAGGAATGTTGCCCTTTTCCATGAAAACGACGGTAATATTTGAGAAGATGTGCTTTTTGTTAATAAACGACAGAAATACTCCATAACTAAATTCAATGAAAAACAGTTAATACGGTGTCATATTAAAAGACAAGAATATTTGAGAAGATGTCGTTTTTTGTTCTTAAACTACAGCAAGCGATTCATCAACAAACTATTTATCAATAAGCACAAACGACAAAGAACTTCATAACGACAGAAAACAATTTCTAAAATAGCAATTATAGCAGTTGTTTCAATCCAAACAACAGAAAATGATTTGAATTGCAAACAGCGTGTGGTTTATGATCACGTAGCATCAATCAACACTTTCATTTCAGCGGGTTTAGGGCCTTCTTTAAAATATTTTCAAATTTCAAACGGAACAATTTTTTTTTAATTCAAAGTAAATGTTAATAGAACATTTAATGCATTTTATACTACATATAACTTCCATTAAAAACGGAATGCATTAGAAACTTTCATTTTTTTTAGATGATTTTGCACTATTCAAAATCATTTCAACAATAGTTTGCTATTAGAGGTCAAAATATATATTTTTTTAAATATGATATGTGACAAAAGACAGTAAAGCTTTTAGCTTGATGCCGTGGCTAATTGATCATCTATCATCTGTATTAACGAATATTATATTTAATACTTCTGTTTTGTTTATTTTGGCCCTTTTTGGGTGATGATTATGCTATAAATATTTATTTTTAGGGAAGTTATTATAATTATTTTATTATTATTGGAAAATAGGCTTTGTAATAAGGATATACGAAAACAACGAAGTAAGGGATGAAGTTATGGATGATTACTTGAACATAAAATAAAGCAATACGACAATAAAGTCATAGATATATTAAGATGTCGTTTTTGGTCTTATACGACAAAAACATTTGAGGAGATGTCGTTTTTCACCTTCGCTATTAACACGATAGAAGAATTCCCTTGTTCCCCATGTTCTGCAGAAAAAATTTATGAGGATGATTATTTTTTTTAACCTTTAACCTCTGATCTAACTTCATAGTTATTTTCCATTTCCATGAACCCAACGGTAAACAAGATGTCATTTCTCGCATAAACGACAGAATATTATTGAGTTAGTGATAAAATGACAGCAACATACAGTGTAGTTTATTCCCTTTTCCTAGTAAACAACAAGAATTTTAAGAAAATATCCTTTTCTAAACCTTTTTACTTTAAACGACAGCAATCTTGTTCTTTTCCATTAAAACGACGATAATATTTGAGAATATGTCGTTTTTTGTTCATAAACGACAGAAATCTTCCATTAGGGAATGAAACAACAGTAACATTTGAGACGGTGCCATTTAGCTCTATTCTATTGAACAGCAAGAATATTTGAGATGGTGTATGTGTGTTTTTTGGTCAAAGTTTTCCAGTTAAATAACAAAAAAGTTGCTCTTTTCCATAAAAACGACAGTAATATTTACAAAGATATCATTTTATTGATAAACGACAGAAGTCATTCCATTAGTGAATGAAACAGTAACATTTGAGACGGTGTAGATCATCCCCCTTTCCTATTAAACTACAAGAATAACGCAAAAATGTCATTTTTAATCGTTTTCCATAAAAACGACATGAATCTTGCCCTTTTTTCATGTAAACGACGGTAATACTTGAGAATATGTCGTTTTTATTATTAAACGACAGAAATTTTCCATTAGGGAATGAAACAAAAGTAACATTTGAGACGGTGCCGTTTAGCCCTTGTCTATTACACAGCAAGAATATTTGTGAAGGTGTGTCTGTGTTGTTGTTGTTGGGTTTTTTTTTTTTTTTTTTTTTTCTGGCAAACTTTTCCGCTTAAATAACAGATATGTTTCCCCATTCCATAAAAACGACAGTAATATTTGATAAGATATCATTTTGTTGATAAACGACAGAAGTCATTCCATTAGTTGAATGATTTGACAGTAACATTTGAGACGGTGTTTTTTATCCCCCTTTAATACTAAACTACAAGAATATCCAAAAAGATGTCGTTTTTAACCGTTTTCCATGAAAACGACAGGAATCTTGCGCTTTTCCATGAAAACGACGGTAATATTAGAGAAGTTGTTTTTAGTTATAAACGACAGAAATCATGACAGAACTGAATGCAATGACAAATTGACATAAACATTTAATACGGTGTCATATTAGGAGACAAGAATATTTGAGAAGATGTCGTTTTTCTTCTTAAACTGCAGCAAGCTATTCATTAGACAACAAGCTATTTATCAACAAACACAAGCGACAAAGGACTTCCAAACGACAGAAAACAATTTCTAAAATAGCAATTAATTATAGTAGTTGTTTCAATCCAAACAACAGAAAAGGGTTTGAATTGCAAACGACGTGTAGTTTATGATCACGTAGCATCAATCAACACTTTCATTTCAACGTGTTTAGGGCCATCTTTAAAATATTTTCAAATTTCAAACGGAACGATTTATTTATTTTTTAAATCAAAGTAAATGTTAATAGAACATTTAATGCATTTTATACTACATAAAACTTCTATTAAAAAATGACATGCCTTAGAAACTTCTATTTTCTCGGACTTACTGCTTGTCCAAATGGTTTATCCAAACAACTTATTAGAAACCTCTTAGGCCATTCGATGATGCCAAAGACGGTATTAGATCGATGCTAGGAGGTATTGAAGTTTCTTAAGAATGGCCAGAAATGCAGAGAGCACCATATTCATCTTGACTCCAATATACACTTCAACCTTAGTCCCCTTGGATTTTCTTCGCATTCGGTTCGAGCTCCGACGAGTACCTTAAAGATGCAAACAAAATGTTAGTATTGACTTCAAAACTCTTTCTTGATAGGGAAAATGATAGTAAATATATATACATTTTTAAAGTTTAATTTTAAGAAAATAGCCCAAATATCAAAAAAATAGTCATCGTAACAAATTTCATAATAGAAAAAATAGTTAACGCATGATTTTATAACATAACAGAATTTAAGTGTGATTTCTGTTACGAAATGTATACTAATGGCTTTTTATTTATTTATTTTTTTAAATTTTTTGAAACTATGGTTATTATTTAAAAATCCGCATACAAAGTTCTGCTTGTTGATATTCGACTATGGTAACCGATCCTGTCCTTCTTCAACGGCCGTTTCTAGCTCCGACTGCCTCGAGATGTTCAAGAAAACTTCTTCAAGAGTTGCCAGGCCAAGCAAGCCAAAAAAAGAAAAAAAGAGAGAATGAACAAGAACAAACATACTCTTAGTACACAAAAACCGAATATTGTACCTCCGATGAGAGACCTCGCAATCTCGCGCTCGGCGGCGATCTGAAGAGGGATTTGGAACTCGAATGTCGGGTCTTGGAAGCGGCCTCTGTTTGCAAGGGAAGTGGAGTTGACTTGTACGCCATAGCTTATCACAGAGGCGTTTCTTTCCACAAAGTGCAAAGCTCCTGAGCATTGCATAGCGTTCCCATTTAGCCATTCATCTACTTCAGCTTTCGTTCTAAATGATTTTACCTGTTTATATATTGATTAATCACATTGCAATAATCAAATCTTTTAAGCTAGAGAGATTTTGTAGTTGCATGATCATCATTCTTTATAAAATAAAAATAACTTAAAGCTACTGAAACAATCGTAGATATTGTTTGGCCATTTCTCTCCCTCTCTCTCTCTTTTTTTAGACTTCTTTATCTTCCTCATGATCAGAGAGGACCGAATTTGACCTCGGATCGGGTAGTTTATAGAGATTTTGAATGTAATTATACTTTTGATTGAGTTTTTTCGTTGTTTGGTAGTTACTTTCTAGATTTAGTTGTTAAATTTCTAGGTTTAGATGCTAATTGATGAAGGAATTGCTGCAAATGAAAAGATCAATATTGTACATTTATTTCAGAATGAAAATGGGAATTGCGTCATTATTTATGAGAAATTTGACACTTTTTTCTTCCTACTCCTACTACTACTAGTTTAAGTAATAAAAATAGTTGACAAAATGTTACTTATTGCTGGCATTATATAAAAATGATATCGGTGCGTAAAAACGACACAAAGGGATAAAAACGACAATTTTAGCTAAAACGACATCGGGAAGAGAAAACGACAAGTAAACTGAAAAACGGATTTGAGTTGAGAACGACAAATTTGGATAAAAACGACAAGGAAAATTGAGATATGTCAGAAAGTACGACACCTGAACAGATTAAACGACAACTAAATTAAAAGCGACATTTGAGTTGCGACAATTTTCACTGGTAATGACAGAGAATAAGAAAAACGACATGAAAACAGAAAAAACGACAGATATTTTATAAAACGTCTCCTGAGCTGACGAAACGATAACCATAATGGAAAGCCACAACTGAGCTAAAAACGACAGATAAGGCATATAAGAAGACTGAAAAAACGACACTATAAGTGAATAAACGACGTATTCTGTAGAATAGTCCAAATTCAAAATTAGAAAACCAATCAATTAGACAATTATGATATAATTACTTAATACACTTAAATAATTAAATTGTTACAAAAGTAAGTTAAATAATTATTTTAGGTGATATAATTACTAATATAATTAACTTCATAAATAATTTACATTAGCATTACGATTAATATGGAAAGCGTATTATTAATAAAAATAAGCTTTTATATGAATAAAGAGAATTAATTAAATTAGTCTCTATATTTACGATTAATAGTTATTTAATACAAATTTGCAATAATGTTATTAATAAAAACAGCAACAAAAATTAAGAATAAGCAAGTTCCATGATAATAATTTAAAATAAACACAACACAATAGTGCTTACATGTTGGTTAAAATCCTTATATTAATCTTGCCATTAAACGAATTAACAAATAATATTTTACAAAAATTGTCCATGGCGCCACGCGGTTTCAGCTTCTTAAAAATTGTTGCCATGAAATACCGTAACGGATAAATTATTTAGGCCTTGCTTAATTAAAGACTATTGTATTTACAAATACATTTTTATGAGACTTTGAAAAAACTTCACGTACGTTGAGCAAAGTACATAGCTTAACTTGGCGATTATTTGGTACCTTACTAGAAGGAATTGACCTGCCAGGATTATTAGCCATAATAGACCTCACAATCCTTCGAATCCTCGCGCTTCCATTTCCGCTCCAAACAAAGTCAAAGCAAGGCGTCTTCGCGTAAAACTTGTCCTCGCAACGCGGGATAGGAGGAGAGACCAGAGGCCGAGGATCCATGGCTTTTCTGTAGGAAGTGGATGAAGACACTTGAGCCTCATTGGCTTTGTGGACGGCGAAGATGAGGAACACGAAGAAGAAGGACGCAAAAAGTTGCATAAAACTCGACCTCTTGTTTCGCCATGAAAGCAACATGTTCTTCCAATTGCCTTGAATTGTTGGTGCCACAATGAAAACCCTCTCTCCAAATTCATGGTTATTTAGTTAGTGAAGCAAAAGAAGAAAAAACAAGAAAAAAAAAAAAATTTGCGTAGAACTTTTGTTTTTGTATTTGGTTTAATTTTTTTTTTCTTTGTTTGAGATGTCTATAATTGTTTGGAGTTTAAGAGAGAAATTTAAAAGCTATAATGTTTCTTAGATGTAACAATATTGCGAGCTGTTTGATATGATCTTATTTGTCTAATTGACGTTGTTAACGACGTTTAATTCTCATTTAGAGGATTGATAACAAATAATAATGCATATTAATTTATTTACAAATTGTATACTCAACTAGGAATATTTCTTATACTTAAAGATAAATAATGTTATGAGGAATATTATCCGATTTTCATTTATAAGGCTAATCTACACGACGGAGACAATAGATAAATAAGACATCTATTTTTACAATGATTGCTAACGAATTATAAGGCAACCTTAAAGGGACCGAAAATCCGAAAATTCTTCGAAGGAAAAAATATCAATTTTTATTGGAAAGCTACTATATATGGTGGAATATGTTTTACCGTGAGTAACGATCATTATAAAAAAAAAAAAATGATGATTCAGAATAATTTCTGATTAGACTTGTTGATGAAATCTTCTATGGTGTTTTCGTTTCTTGATTTTATATATAATAACGCTGTCTTGTATTGTTTGTTTTTATTTCTAGCTAACGAACTAATCTACATAATGCTTTGTCGTATTATTATGCATGTTTTTTGCCAGTGATAGTAACATACGTTGAGACCATGATAAGGTACTAATTAAATTTTATATAATTTTCGTTAAATACAAAACAAATAATAACTAAAAACAAGCAACAAAAGACAACAGACTTGTTATATTATATGAAAGACAAACATGTAGATGACTGAATTAGGAAAATGAATTAAGCCAAGAATATGAACAATTTAACAGATACTGTAGAACAAACGAATCAATGGCATTTTTACAGTAATTGAATAGTAATAATTAAAATCACTGAAAAATCAAATATAAAACAGCATTACATTATTCTTGAACAAGATATATATGGTTTTGTAAGTTCCAAAACTAGGTAAAACTAGGATGAACAAACTGCATAAAACAACTGAAACCTCATTGAATTTACAATGTAACTATATATGTCAGTTTCGAGAAATATCGTTGCTTATTTGATTGGGATCGATCACAATTCCGCGAGCTACCCGTCCTTGGCGCCCTAATGAATTTCTGCGCGGAAGAGAAGCTAAAGATGCTGTTGGTTCAACGCTTGGAGGTACCGGGAATTCATCAGAGTTGCCAGAGATGCAGAGAGCACCGGATTCATCTTGGTCCCAGTAAACTTCCACCATAACGCCTCTCGGATTCTCTGCTGATTCAGTTCCTGGAATCCCCACAAACCTAGCTCCGACAGGAATCTGCATTGTCATCGAGATCGAATAGATGAAATAAGGCAACAAAAATTGTATTTTACTCATTAAATGACTTCAAATTCATTTGTCATTTGCTTTACATAACAATGAAAGCAAACATCAGTTTGGGCTTACTTCAAGTACAGTTCCTGATGTTAGAGTGAGAGGGACCAATCTTCCCTCAGCCGCGGCAGTTTCTAGCTCGGCCTGCCTCGCGATGTTCAAGAAAACTTCTTCCAGAGTTGTCAGACCAAGTTGAATGTCGGTTATACCGAATTCTTCTTCTTTTTCTTGGAGTTCCGTAAAAAAGCTCTGTTCGGCATTGTATTCCAAGGAAACAGAAATTAGGCCAATGGAAATTACATGATATGAAATGATTGAGTGGGCATAAATATATGATAATTTCATTCTACATTTGGACTCATATTTGATGGAAAAACAGAAAGAATGAGAGAAGAAGGAAATATGCTTTACCGGCAAAAGTGCTTCTTTATCGTGAGGAATGACGAAAGTCAGAAATGATTTGTTCTCTTCCTTCGGTACGACATCTAAACGCTGTCAAAACATTTGCCCTGGTTAGACCGAA
The DNA here is from genome assembly GCA_018132145.1 of Boehmeria nivea var. tenacissima. Lineage (NCBI taxonomy): Eukaryota > Viridiplantae > Streptophyta > Magnoliopsida > Rosales > Urticaceae > Boehmeria > Boehmeria nivea. Next base: position 12,225,145 of record CM030882.1, read on the forward strand.
AGAAAACAACCTTTCATTTCTAAAAGAACATTCTTAAGCAATAACTTGTTTGACGTACGTGTTTAAAGAATTGCTTCACCGCCTCATGATGAGTTGTATCAACTACTTCCCTACCCGGAGGAGTTTGTCCATTGGTACCAGCAAACCTCACATTAGCAATAAAACCAGTCCCAAAGCGAGACTTCAGTCTGATCGAGGTTCCAATGCAGCGAAGCCTACCCTTTGCCATTATTGCTATCCGGTCACTTAAGATGTCAGCTTCTTCCATTGAATGAGTTGTTAGGACTATCGCACGGCCTTTCTTAGCATCTTCTATAATGTCCCACACGTGCCTTCTTGTTATCGGATCCATACCGGTCGTCTGCGAATCAAATGTCAATCACATAACTAACCAGGTAATTGAACCTTAAAAGGCTAGAAAGAAGAAGAGGAAAGGGCAAAAAAATAAAAATAAAATAAAAAAGGAATCATAGAGAAAAATAGATCAAATCTGCATACAGGTTCATCTAGGATGACCAATTTTGGATCACCAATAAGGGCTATTGCAACACTAAGGCGACGTTTCATTCCTCCACTATAGCTTCCAGCTCTCATTTTGGCTGCCTCGGTGAGTTTCACTTCTGCGAGTGACTTTTCAACAACCTGTACTTGAGCAAAAGAACAAAAAAGCACTTAGAATAAAAAATAAGAGTCCAACTAAAGTGACTTTTTTATCATCAAGAAAAATGGTGTCTGTTTAAATATCTCAACATCCGTAGTAATAAATGATATAGGGAAGTGAGTTACATACAGACTGTATGGAAGACGGGGCTAGACCCTTAATATTAGCGAAGAGTTGGAGGTGCTCTTTCCCGGAAAGTGACTCCCAGAGAATATCAAACTATCAAAATGGGCAGAAATGCAAAAATAGAGCGGTTAAATGGTGAAAGTTGAAATTGTATGCTTCAAATCGACAAGCTGACACATGAGAGGCGACATAATTCAAATATGCTGCATGAGTAAATACAAGAAATACGCATTTCTGGAGAAAGAGAGAGAGAGAGAGTTAACCTGTGGACAAACGCCTATCATTTTTCGGATTTTAGACATGCCAACGGAGCTTCGTATGGAGGAACCATATATCAATGCTGTTGTCATGACATCAAATTTCCAGCACACAAAAAAGGTAAATTATGATTACACACTTGCTTTCTAATCCAAATAAATTTTATTGATAAAAACAAAAATGATTCACATATTACCATCTCCACCAGTCACCGGTGTGATTCCAGTCAAACAATTGATCGCTGTGGTCTTCCCTGCTCCGTTGGGTCCTAGTAGGCAAAACAACTGATCCTTTGCAAAGTTCACCCACAAGCCCTGAAGGTTTAAAGAGAACAAATTTAGACTCAAAAGTGTAACTTCGCATCTTTTATATACTATTTCTGTTAAATGCATTGCAGCCCTTAATGGTGGTGAACATTAGATCAGACTTCAGAGGAAATGGAAAAGAATATTTTCATGATGAACACTATGCATAAAGAACATTTCTTGATTACGATGAAAGCCGAAGAATGAAAGAAACTAAGCCTAAATGGATAGTAATACTCTACCAACTTGAGATTTGAGCCTGTCTCCAGGCTAGCTAAAAACTAAAATCAAGCCCATTTCTTTACCTTAAGAGCATGGTAAGGTGCATTTTTCTTGCATTTACAGCAACCAATGTTCCTGGAACCAGGATACGTTTTTACTAGGCCACGTATCTGAACTGCAATATTTGGATCATCAACACCTTCACGAGCTTGTTGTTTAACTAGGTTCTCCTCTTCAAGGACGTCTTGATCATCTGGAGTAACATGCTCCATTTGTGGGACTGAGCCTATGCAACTACAAATGCCACCTTCTGCGAAGAGAGAATGGAGAGCCTTAAGTTCTAAGATAAGCCAACAGAAGAGACTTGGGAGTGAAATACTTTAAACACAAATTTACCTTCCACTTTGTTTCCTCCTTTCCCAGTCCAGTATCCAGGTGTCAAAAAGTAGAACACCGATTTTCTTACACCAGATGCATTAGGGATGATGTTATCAAAGTAGATTGCCAACACAGACCAGATGAGAAATGTACCCACCAGCCACTTATAGATATCATCCTGTTAAGGAAATTTCAAAGTAAAACAGTAGTATATAAGTAGATAGGCAGCCAGTAAAAATTTGTCAAGTATGACATTGCCAAGAGTTGAATTTTGAGCATCAATGTTTAGACATACAATTGTTATCACACACTCGTCATCATTTGGCGCACACTTAGCTCTACTACTCCAGCTAATACCGACATCCTGAGGAGTGGAAGTTGCACCAGAAAGCAAAGCCAGAGCTTTGGCGAGGAGATTAGGCGGGTAGAGTGACCAAAGAGCTCTGATATTCTTAGAGATGCTGTCGTTGTAGGGAAACCCAAATACTGTAACAAGCTGTGGAGACAAAATGGAATTTTATTGTTGCACATTTAACGATAACTCCTTTTATTGGTGAATGGGATAGAGGGAATCTTGCCTGGGTTATGAAGCCGATAATAAATGTAAAGAAACCAAGAGTTGTGGATGAAGATGCTTTGCTTATGAAAGCAGATAACATGAAGGCAAAACCAAGCTGTATCCAAAGTAAACAGAAATGATAAGGAGCTACTACTGAAATGAAAACCTTGCTTAAGTTTGAGTGGACTTGGCAAGAAAAACCATAAACACTAGCCTACAACAATCACAAGAAATAGTCTTACCATGTTTAGTTGGAAGAGGAAGAACACAAGAAATACAACTACAAAACTATTGTTCAAGAAGAAATCGAACTGAAACATCATGCCAAAGAGAACAATGAAAAGCGACGAGAGAAGTGCGAGAATCGCTTCCCATGAGAACCATGACAACCAGTACGCAGAATCATAAAGGCCCATCATAGACATTGCCTGCAGGTTGAACAAAAATAACAGAATATCAAAATCAAATCACTCTAAAAAGTATCCATAATGCTAATTATAAATTGACAAATTCGACAAATTCTTCACTAGGAGAAGCGGAAGTACCTGCCGAAGTTTCAGTTCTTTTTCTGAGATCAAAGAAGTCATCTGAAACACAAATCCAAACATGGCTGCTGCAAGAAAAAATGACGGTCCTACTGAATTGATTGCGGCGAAGATCTCCAGCGCAGGGTGCGCGAATTCCTTGAGCGAGACAACCCAGCTAAAGTTTGGAGCTGAAAATTCAGTGCAGGTAAAAGCAAGGTTAATAATTTGGGCAAAAGAACAAGTTTTTGCAAAACAATTCGCGCAAAGAACATATAACAATGGCACCATCAGATCTAATACCTCCGAGCAGCGACCTGGCGATCTCACGCTCAGCAGCAATCTGAAGCGGGATTTGGAACTTAAACGTGGGGTCTTCGAAGTTTCCTCGCCTTGCAACTGGGGTCGAGTTGGTCTGAATGCCATAGCCAATCACAGTAGCATTTCTGTCCATGAAATGCAAAGCTCCTGGACAGCGCATTGGATTATCAAACAGATAAGCATCCACCTCAGCTGATGTTCTAAATGATAACACCTGCACATAAGAAGACACAGTGACAAAGGTTTCTACAATCATTTATGTATTCCAATTCCAAGCATAGAATGTAGCTAATCAAGATTTTGCATATTACTAGAGAAACATATTAGATCGGTAAAGGTACGCTTGGTGCACCTAAATCACATTATATCAAAAACTATAATACTTGGCATGTTCAAAATTACCGTATTTTATAATACAAAAACACACTTATTAATTATTATAATACAAATTGTATTATCTTGCAAAAAAAATCCTTCATATTAGACTGTATTATCAACTTTAATGTCTAAGATTATTTTTTCATTATTTTATAATATTTTTAACAACACACAAATTGTATAAGCGTATATAACGTAATAGAATATAATAAAGTAGACCAAATTTGCCCTCAAGTATGTGTATATATTTTTCACTTGCTAAAAGTCTCTTGCCAAAGACAATTTGTTGTTAGAGTCGAAATGATAAATGAATATTTTTTTAGCTCAATGTATGTGTGACTATTAAAATTAAATTAATTTTCCTGCAAATGAAACTTGTACAACGAGCAAACTTCCGAAAATAAAAGCTTTGCTTTCAACAGTGAAACAAAGCAGCCTTAAAGTGCAAGCGACACGTGGCAAAAGTAAGAAATATAACAGATAGAGTGTAGCCAAATTATATACTCAAAATATCAGAAAATCAAAATTATTAAATCAATTAAGTCAATGCCCAGAGCAGGTTCAATTACGCCTTTGGTTTTTTTCTCTCTCTCTCTTAAACTATTGTTATTATTTTTTTCTCGGGAAACAAACAGAAACCACAAATTCTCATTGTTCAGGATTGGACCTCAATTGAATAAAAACTGATCTTCCTTCGACGATTATTGGCCAAAACAATATATGTTTCTTTTCTCTTTCATTATTTTCCCGGGAAACCAATTACAAAAGGTTAATTTCCGGTTACGGTTCTCTCTCTGTCACTCCCACTTTTCCCGAGAATCAAACACCAAATAAAAAAAAAACCCTCTCACAGAAAGGAATATCGAACCAAACAACTCTCGTACCGATTCCGATTCCTCTCTTCCATTTCCCGAGAAACAAGCTCCAATAGAAAAGAAAAAGAAAAAAATCCAGGAAACTTCACGCCAATCACTAACCTTATCTGCCGGGATCTTCCTACCGGGATTGTTCTCCCTAATGGCGTCGGCGATGCTCCGAGCCCTCGAGCTGCCATTCCCGCTCCAGACGAAGTCGAAGCAAGGGAGCTTGACGTAGAACTTGGTCTCGCAGGGCGGGATCGGCGGCTCGACCAGCGCGGCGGGGTCGGCGACGCTTCTGTACGACGTCGCCGACGAGAAGCGCGACTCGATGGCCTTCTGGATCGCGAAGATGAGGAAGATGAAGAAGAACGACGCGAACAGCTGGAGGAACGTCGCGCGCCGGTTCCGCCATGAGAGCAGCGCGTTCTTCCGGAACAGAGCTCCGAACTGCTGCCAAAGCAACCGAAAACCGCTCTGCAAATTCGCTGCCATTAAAGCGCAGAGCGAAAGAAATAGCGAAACGTTTCTTTTTCCCTTTCGCGTTTCGTTTCTTTTTTTTTTTTCTTTATTCTTTTTGGTTTAGAGGTTTCGAGTGTTTGAGAAGATGAAATGAGACAGAAGAGAGAGAGAGTGGAGAGTTTTAAAAAGCGCGGTTTTTTTGGCGTTAATAAAAGGGTGGTCGGAGAGGGGTTGGGAGATCAGGCATGGTTTGGGGTTTATTTACGGAAAGGCCACTGGGCTGGTCAACGCGTATTGCATTTGTTTATTATGGACGCTCGTTATTTAAAGAGAAATCGTAAAAAATAGCCAAAAAAAAATTTATTTTTAAAGTCCAGTTTATGTTTCAAAAAATTAAAACAATAGTCATGTTACGAATTGTATAATAGAAAAGTGTCACACAAAATATAACACATTTATAAATATTTGTAAAATATTTTGTAACACTTCAAGTTTTACTCATTATTTTTTGAAGTGTTAAATAATATCTTACAAATATTTATAGATCTGTTATATTTTGTGTGACACTTTTCTGTTATACAATTCGTAACATGATTATTTTTTTAATTTTTTGAAACACAAATTATCATTTAAAATAAATATTTAATTTTGATCTATTTTTGTAACTCACCCTTATTTAATTAAACTATGGGTTGGGAAGGGACTATTCGATTTTCCATTAGGTGGTTTTTTTTTTTTTTTGGTATTTCAAGTGATTGTTGGCTGATTATTATTATTATTATTATTTTTCAAATTTTGATAACTTAACATGGATTATGGAGTGAAATTGAGAGATGGTTTTGTTTTGTTTTTTGTTTGTTTGTTTGTTTGTGTGTGTGTGTTAGGTATGTTGATTAGATAATGATTTAGATGAAAAAACGCCTATTGTTATCTAGTAGTCGTAAATGACTCGTCAATAATCTCTCAATAACATTTTTATTTTTTTGTTATTCATAAAAATAAGTGGAGTGAGGTGTTCTTGCAAGTTGCAACGATGCTGCTTCTATAGGCCTTCAAAAAAAAATATATATGTATATAGATTGAGTTGTTTAACTTTGATCTTACTAAGATAAAGTTTTTATTTTTTATTTTTCTATAAAGTAAAAAGGACACGAAGTTTTTTTTTTTCAGCAAAAAAAAAAAGTTATATTGAGTTTTTAAACAATATTATATTGAATGTTTGGAGAAATTATAAAAAAACAACTAATTATTTGATAAATTAAGTAATCAAAATAGCATATTAATGAATAGCATTAAACAAAAGAAAGCTACTATCTAATGAAAATACTATAGAAATATTTTAAACGAGGCATAGTCTAAAAGGGGAAAGGCAAGAGCAGAAATTTCCCTAGCCCATCAAGGAAACCATATTTGTAGATTACATAGGGTTTATATAATTTATTGTTTGTTTGGTAATCGGTACTCGGTAGACCCTAACGCGGTTACTAAGAAATAAAAACTAATTTACATGCTCTAAATTATAAATATAGAGTTTAAAATTCAATAGAATATTTTCCTACGTGTGCATATTTTATGCATTATGAATAGTGATTGACCTACAATAATTTTAAAAGAATATATAAAAATATAATTTTTTCAAAAATTAAAATATTTCATCTTTTATTCTCATATTATATACGGAAATCGTAGGAAATAGCCAAAAAAAATTTTGTTTTTAAAGTCCAACCCATATTTCAAAAAATTAAAAAAATTGCCATGTTATGAATTATATAACAGAAAAGTGTCACACAAAATATAACACATTTGTAAATATTTGTAAGATATTTTGTAACACTTCAAGTTTTACTCATTATTTTTTGAAGTGTTAAATAATATCTTACAAATACTTATAGATCTGTTATATTTTGTGTGACATTTTTCTGTTATACAATTCGTAACATGACTATTTTTTTATTTTTTTAAAACATATGCTATCATTTAAAACAAACATTTAATTTTGACCTATTTTTGCAACTCACCCTATTATTTAATTATTTTCTAAATTTAACACCAGAATTATTCTATGATATAGTGTACAAACGACAAAGGTGCAAAAATTTATGTATTTTTAAAGATGAAAGAAAAGAGAGTTTACGAACAAAGGGCAATTTAGTCAATTAGCAGTATAGTTTATAAGGGCAAATGCGTCATTTTGAACCTAGCCAAGAGGAGGATGTTGCAATGTAAGTGGTTCTTTCCATTTCAAATAAAATAAATATAAAAGCAGTCATGCGTGAAGGTTTATCCTTATGGGAGACAACGACGGCTATTAAAAACAAAAAATAAAAATTCTTGCAAAAAATATTTAAAAAAAGCATTTACTTGTGTGGTAGGAAAATTTTATTTGTAAATTTCGTACTTCTTTCGCAATAATTTTAAAAATCAGTTGGTCTCCATTTAGACCGTTGAGTTTGAACTCCTTTTGTTTTCTTTGGCCTTATGAATGTGAATTAAATGGGATTTTGTATTTTTTATTGATTCGTATTTGACTAAAAACCATCGTATGGAAGTTTGAAAAACGAAGTGAAATGTAAGAGAGAATTAATAATGGTGGCCCAAATTTGTCCACAAATTTTTGTGGTGATTGGTTAATGGTGGGAACAACGGATTATATATATATATATATATATATATATATATATATATATATACCGTATTCAATGTACCCAAATAAGGAAAAAAAATGGAAAGAAATATTATTGGCTCAAGTTTTTATTAAGGTTGAAAGATCTCACTTAATTAAGCAAAGAAAAAGAAAGTCTTGAACACACAACCAGTAAATATATGATCATATACTAGTTTGGACTTTGAACATGGTATTAAATAGTTATGATAAAAGATAATGTTTTAATGTTATACAATCTATAGCTTGATTGTCCTTTTGTTATTGTCATTATAATGCATTTTCCTAGATCGTCTTGTATTAATTCTTTTGTTTAGAGGGACAATTTTTTGGTTTTTTAGTTAAGAGTATATTTGGTATTTGGTCTCTTTTTAATTATGTTTTAAAAATATAAAAAATATTTTAAAAACTAAAAAAATAGTTGTTAGCTAATTAAAAAACAAAGGGTATAAAAATAAAATTGCAGTATTACGTTGTTAAGAAAATACATTTTCTTTAATTAATGGATATTGACTATTTTCTTAAAATATTATTAAAAAAAATAATTATGTGTAACACATATTATAAAGACCAATGAAATATATCTAATATATAGATGATCGGGCGTATAATGGATTTTAATTTTATTTATTTAATAAATAAATAAAAGCATGTTTTTTTCATTATACATTAATAACTTCAATAATGCAAACAAGAAGATAAAAGAAATGCTACAAATGTCATTATATATTCTAGGAATAATTTATCACGATATACGGGTCGTGTATGCAATTAAACAATATATTACGAATTCATAATATTGAACTTTAATATTGTAGGAATAATTTATCACGATATACCGGTCGTGTATGCAATTAAAAAAGATATTACGAATTTATAATATAGCTTCATCGTATATATTAAGTTGGTTCCTCCAGCTGATCATTCTCCACAATTAGAATATGCTTATATCTAATTGATTTGTTAAAAATCTTAATTATCTCAGATAGACTTTGACAGTTTGATTTGTTCATTATATAAAGAAAAAAAACTATTATGATATCAAATTTGAATAGAGAAAAACCATTTAGAGAAATTGAAGAGAAAATAAAACCTATGAGAAAATTAAAAGGAAAGCAAAGAATGGAATGCATAAAGAAGGTATGATTAATGTTACTCAATTAACTCTTAATTAAGAAAGCATTATTTTTATTGATTTATTAATTCAGCTATGAGATAACTATGAAAGATACATAAAAGTATAATACAGAATGCTTGAGCTATTTATGTCTTATTTTTCGACAATTTTGCATAATCATATTGTGTTTGAAATTATATATATATATATATATAAATAAAGACCACTATTATATATATATATATATATATATATTAATTTTTCATTCTTTTTATTGGTCAGACAGATGGAAAGACTTCAAAGAAGAAATGTCTAAAAATTCAAAGCATAAATTGTTCAAATCCATTAAATTAACTTGAAACAGAACCCATATATATTATTTATATTATTATGGTTGTTGCCTTCGTTGTCATCAATTATAAAATTCAGATTTCTTGCGTAAGGCCTGTGAAACATCTAGTAAATATTTTAAAATTCAACATAACTTTGAAATGCCAAACAAGCTCTAATTAGGTACTTATATTTTAGTTTATCAATGCAATTATTCATAATGTTGTCGCTATATATTTGGTGGCACTCATGATTAGAAAATAATCATCCACATTCGGTGCTCATTATTTGTTAAAAAATGCTGTTTATGATCCTAATTGATAATATATGTTACGATATCATTTGTAACATAACGTTGCGGAGTGAACGTCTTATTATTAGCACGCAAAAAAAAAATATACAACATGTATAATGCTATGCTAGTTTTGAATAATGGTAATTCATATAATTCAGGCAAAACAATGATCGTGTTATTTATTTTAAAATAATAGTTTTCACTCATAATTATATTATACGAGAAAAATAGGTATAAAAAAAAATAGTGAGCTAAGGATTATTAAAGAAAAAATAATCAGTAATATGTGAAGTAAATTTAAAGATAAAAAAAGGGATCACATATTTGAAAATATTAGGTTATTTTAAAGATTTTAAAAAATTATTTTAAACGTGATGAGGAAAATTGTGAAAAACTATTATATATATATAATAAAATTTATAATTTAAAAAAGTTAAATTAAAGGGGAAAATTTTGAAAAAATATTTAATATATATGATAAGTTTTGTAATTTTGAAAAATTAAGGAGGGCAATAGCCCCCTGCCCTTAGAGCATCCGTCCTTATACACATATATATATATATATATATTTATTTATCTAAATATTTTTATGATTAATCACATAGATAGACTTTTGGCAATTACCTCGCTACCACTGCCTCTATCTCCTAGGTAAGTTTTTTTTTTTTTTTTTTGGGTCCAAATAAGCACTCTAAAAAGTAATTGTAAAATGATTATCTTTGACCTTCTTAAACATTCAGCATTTTTCTTGCCACTGCTTCAGGCTCAAGTAACAATATTCTATATATGTTATATATGTTCTCAAAAGAGATTCACCTGAATTTGGTCAAATGAAAACGGATAATTAAAATTATTGCACATAGTTTTGTTGTCATTTCTCGTTTGACCTGCTTGAAAGTAAAACCACATATTTTATTTTCCCCGAGTTCGTTGAAAATACTTGTAATTAATAATATCTGCGTAATTTCCATGTAATGAATACACTTGTCTCCGTTTATATATCATATATTATATATCAAATACTTAGTTTTAGAAAAGTTGAATGATGAACCAATTTTGATAACCGTGTTGAGAGCATTTTCTTATCATCTCATTGAAACAATCTCACGCCTCATAAAATGCCTAGTCACCCTTTTAGCAGAAAAGAGCAATTTTGGTCCTCAATTGAAAGGTCTTGGCAGGTGGGAAGAAAGATGAGAGGAACTTAGAGGCGAGTTCCTCCCAAGTTCTAGGGCTCTCAGGCTCTAATGAGTGCAACCAAGTCCGAGCACAATCTCGTAATGAAATTGAAAATAGTCTCATCTGAATGGCATCTTTAGTAACTCCATCAAGCTTTATAATATCGGTTATCTCCATAAACGTGTTCAGATGAGTGTTGGGATTCTCCGAAGGTAAACCTCCGCACTGATTCTTTTGGATCGTCAAAATGAGGGCCGACTTGAGTTCAAAGTTGTTGGCACTGATCGGCTGACGCCAAATTCCCGAGTAATGCTCATTGAGAATAGGGCATAAGTAATCCTCCAACGTCCTTTGATTTTCATCGAATTCAGCCTCATCTTCCTCTTGAGCCCGGTGGTGTATAATTCCATTACACATCGGTCCTTGCGGTTCCTACGATGACTAAATGGAAGTAGCTTGAGTCGGGTGCTTCGCATGCAATGTGGAAAGATAAAGTAAAACAAGTTAAGTGAAAAGAAATTAAAATGTCTAGATTGGGAATCAAACAATTAAAAGCAATATTAATGTTAATTCTTTGTCGTTAATCTCCAGTACAGTGCCAAAAACTGTTCGGTTTGTAATTAGTCATGGCGATGTGACTTGGTTCAAAGTCACCCCACAAGTACACGGGCCAAGTTATAGTATAAAAAATCATCTCTCACAATGATTAATTGATTTGAAATTAAAATTATCTATTGCCTAGTTAGTTTGCTATGCTAACTAGACTTAAGTTTCAAGAATGCAATGAAATTATAAACTAAACTAAATTGCCGAATTTCAAATGCACTCAAATATAATGACAAAATGAAATATGATGGTGAAGGTGATTAAGGACTACCAATACGATGAAATAGGATCTAAGGGTTGATTTCATCACCTATCAATGTCATTCTCTATTAGTATAAATAATTTAGTTAAGTCATTCCAATAATTTAAAGGTCCTAATGTATATTTCATTCACTTCTTCCGAGCGTGAATGAGAATTTATATGGCTAGATTTACGAAGTTGTTATCCCTAACTAACCGATTAATTAATCATAATTCAACTTAAGATTATCTAACTACTCATCTCCTCTCGGTCTCAAAGTTAAATTAGACATGAATGCTAATGCGAGAGTTTTAATATACTTTATCAAGCTATGTTAATCTCCTAAGACAATTAATCATCTATACTAACCTAATCATTGTATGGCTATGGTAAAGGCAACGTGTGAAATGATTAAATACAATAAAAACCAAGTAATCATAGTAGAATGAACACAAATTCATTTAATGAAACTAAAAAAGTTCACGGTACTTCAAATGTGAATTACATCACCCTTGAATCTAAATAAATTTAGCTACAAATATTCATGTTCAAATATCACAAAATAAAAGTTTCACAATAATAAAACTACTACAAACTAGAAATAGAGAGAAGAGTTCAAACATAAGCTTCTTACTCAAGTAACAATGGTAGTTAGTAAGAAAGTAACAATGGTAGTTAGTGGTAGGTGGATGATGAAGATGAAATCTCCCTCAAACTCCTTGTCTCTTGCTGCCCTAAAAAATCTCCAAATAGCATCTTCTTCTTGAATCTCGTGCCCCTTTCCATATTAATAGCTTTGCCCTAATGATTTGGGACAATCTTGACCCTTCATTCTTCATCCATTGGCTCAAAATGAGCCAAAAATTCAAATCAGGCACGTGAAGGGCGTTTGAAGAGGCTTTGATGGTGCCGCTATGATTTATATTGTAGTGATAATCGTGTCACGATCAAATTTTATGGCATTGCTATCAAAGGGATGATAATACCATCAGATGACGTAGCCAACGCTATCAGAGTAATGACAATGCCATCCCACCACATAAATCAAGCCTGTAAATCTACATTTATTAGCTGCAACGTCATGAAATTTTATGACACCGCGATGGACTTCAAAATCTTTAATTTTCACGCATTTTTACCTTGATTTTCGTTCCGCTCACTCCTTAACGGCCTAAAGCATGCTCAGAAACACGTCAAAACGACTCAAAACTTGAGGTTTTGTCTCGGATTTAAGTGTAATTTAGAGGCTAACAAGTTGTAAAAATGCACTGTTCAATTGGCCTTCTTCCTGATGTCTTACAAGAAACTTCATTTTTACATGTTGTGATTGGTTTTTGTCACCACAAAAAAAAGCTTCATATTTTCTCACTCAGTTAGAGTTGGAATGAATATTTTCATTCTTAATTAACCCTTCACTTGTATTCTCAATAATATGGTAATTTTACCTTATTATTATGTTTTCATTGGTCAATATAGTTGGTGATCAAGTATCCAAATACATTGGTTAACGAAGAATAAAATAGAAGATCCTAGGAGATGCTTTGTGTTATACATAAACCCATATGATATATATTGCATATCTTCATCGACGTTATAAAACAATATTTATATTCTCTTAGGTTATACATATACCTCAACACGTTGTCTTAACCTAAAATGGTGGAGATCTCGACCATTTGCTTAAACTTCAACGTTCAATTATATATCTTTTAATATCCAATTAAATAAACTTCTACTTTCAGTTACAAGATATAGTATTCAATTAAACATCATTTTTGTTTCAATTTGAAAAATGTACAAATGCGCTAATATGTGAATAAATTTATATTTTTGAAAAATGCTAAACGTACCAACTCTTTTACTAATTTTTTAATAATACCAACTTATGTGGTCGTTGATGTGTCAAGTTTTGATTGACTAATTATCATATCCTTCTATAAATGTGATAAACATTAACCAATAATAATATGACATATGAGTTTGTATTTAAAAAATTGATAAAATGAGTTGCAAAAATAGGCCAAAATTAAATGTTTGTTTTAAATGATAGTCTATGTTTCCAAAAATTAAAAAAATAGCCATGTTACGAATTGTATAACAGAAAAGTGTCACATAAAATATAACAGATTTATAAATATTTGTAAGATATTATTTAACACTTCAAAAAATAATGAGTAAAACTTGAAGTGTTACAAAATATCCTACAAATATTTATAAATGTGTTATATTTTGTATAACACTTTTTTGTTATATAATTCGTAACATGGCTATTTTTTTAATTTTTTGAAACATGGGCTGGACTTTAAAAACAAAATTTTTTTTTGGCTATTTCCTACGATGTGTAGCATTGTTTTTTTTTTTTTTTAATTCATTTTTTTTAAATTATTGATTTATTGTAAGTTATGCACTATCACAGGGCCCCCCTAACCGTCAATCCACGGAGACCAAACAGCACTTAACCCATTCTCGAGAATAAACTGAACACTAAGGATAAAATAGTCTTTTCAATTTTCCCGGCAAATCTGTTTGACAGATTATATATAAAAGCTTGTCTTAAAATCACTCTTTGTCAGAGCTGTTTCATCTCCGCCATTGAAGCCCACGAGCTCAAACCAAACACCACACAGGCAAAAAGCCAAGGTCTTGCTCGATTTCAACGACCATTCATTCTCGTTGGAGAGTTTGAATTTCCGTTCAGAATATTCCGAACTAACGGTCGATTTTCTCGTTGCTTCGGCTTCAATGGCGGATTCGTCTCGTGGTCCAGCGAGCTTCTGGACTCAGGCCAATGCTCAGCTCAGAAAGAACTTAACTTATCAGGTCTCTCTCTCTCTTTTTCTCTCTCTCTATATATGTACATATTTTTATGTATATATCTATATGTAGAGAAAGAGAATGTTGATTCTTTGGTAAATTTTTATTGAATTTGTATTGTTGAAGTTTTGGTTCACTTTTTTAGTCAACTTGTGTAATATCCTTTATCCAAATTACAGAGCTCATTGTGTGAGTTGATTCAACATCTATGATTTAATTATGTAGTTTTGCTTGTTAAGATCCCTAGAACAAAGCATGTATATACATTCATACAATTACCCAAAAAACAAGATCAAAGCTATTCTGTGACTAACTTGAATTGTTGAATTTTAGGTACAGTCTTGAGTCTTGATTGAATATATCTGATGATGATGATGATGCTTTATGTCCTTTTTGCAGAAAAGAAATATTAAGACGAATATTCGGATAGTTTCATATCCATTTTTCCTCTGTCTGTTGCTTGTTGTCATCCAACTAATGGCCAACTATGAATTGGATAAGCCAGAATTTAAATGTGGCTGTACTTGTATTGATACAAATCAAGATGGTCAATGTGAGCGAGTTTGTGGATTGGAATATTCGACTGTGTATCAAGGAGCGTGGTGTGCAATTCCTAGCCCCTCGGAATGGCCTCCATTTCTGCAAATGCCGGCTCCTGAGTATCGCGCGGTGGCATCCGATGTTATGCCGTTTTCGGACTTGCCGAATCAGTCGTGCAAAATGACTGGTTCCTGTGCTGCTACTCTTCTTTATACCGGAAATAATCAGACTCTTGGAGAAAGTACTTATGTTTCTCTCTCTCTCACGTTTCTCTTTCAATTCTTCAATTTTGTTTTGTTTAGACATCTTCACATAAAGGATTGTGGAAGTTCATATTTTATTTTTTGAAATTGTATGTTATGTCTTGATAGTTTTGGCTGGGAATATGTTCTCAAGTTCTGGAACTGCGAATTCCACCGACTTTGTGGATGGCATAGCCTTTAATATCTCTGTAAGTGGCTTCTTTCTCTTCCTTTGCCTTTTCCCTCGTTTTCTGTTATTTCTTTTTGTCTTCTGCAAAAATCATTGTTGGCCTTAAAATTCTCATTGTCTCTCTCTATGTTTCAGGGCTCACATTCATATCCTCAACTTTCCAATTTCCTTGACCCTGCTTTCTTCTCGGATCTCCCCATCTATAACTTGCAACCTCAGTGCACACCGGGCTCCACATTCTCGGTTTCTGCTCAAATATTGTCCCTCGAAAGGCAACAAGGTTAAGATGACTTTATCCTTCTATCCATATGTTCCAACAAAGTCTAGTTTTACTATCGCCGTGCAATGTAACTAATCCAGTATCCATTCAATACTTCTGATTGTGCACTCTAGTTACCGCTTTCTGATGTGTTAAATGCTATAACCTTATTTTTGCTCTTAAATACAGAGGTCGCGTGCGTTCAAGGTTTGCCTTTGTGGCGCAACAGTTCAACGGCTGTAAACAATGAGCTATATAAAGGTTACAGACACGGAAACTCAGATAGAAAGATCAACGAGATACTTGCAGGTTGCTTTTCTTTGAAATATTTTGACTTTAGTGGTTGAGGTTATAGTATCATGTGTTGAAAGTTGAATGTTCTCTCACAGCCTACGATTTCTTAAACACAAATCGGAACAATTTCAACGTGAGCATATGGTACAATTCAACATATAAGAATGACACTGGCTTTCAGCCTCTTGGACTGTTACGGGTCCCACGCACGGTGAATTTGGTATATACTATCAACTTGTTTCAATGGTTGAAATATTTTCATCCTGTAATTCTCTCAAACGATGGTTATATTACAATTTTGATTTGGTTTAAATGATCGTTTATCACAGCTTGTGAATATTTTAGATAAAGGAGTACATGCTAGTGAAGACAAGATATGGCAATTCTTTCATTCTTTTTTTTTTTAATCTTTCATTTAGAAAAGAATTCTAGTTTGTTAATCTCAAAATACTTGTATGCCCGAATGTTTTGAGGTCATTACTTGTCCATACTTCCTAAGATTATTTACATTTTTCATAATTCTTTTGTTACTTAGATTACATCTCTATAACATACTGCCATTAAAGTTTTCATTTTCTGGTGAAGAGCACCAGTAGTCGAGTCTTTTTTATAAAATGTCTCACACTTGATACACATTGGTTCATGATTTAACATGGTTAATTAAGGCTCCCAAAAATACAGTTTCTTCTTGGTTTCGCTATTCCCATTCTCATGTCAAAGCTTTAAACCACTGTTATGTTGTTCTTGTCATAATGTCAGAGCTTCAAATCCCATTTAACACAATTTTCAGTTTTTGTCCCAACATTTATATTTGTATGTGGTGCTATAGTGCTAGACTATTTTACTACTAATAATGTTGATTTCAACATTCACAGGCATCCAATGCCTACCTACAATTTTTGCAAGGGCCTGGCACAAAAATACAATTTGATTTTGTCAAAGAGATGCCCAAACCTGGAAACCAACTGAGACTCGATTTCTCTTATGTTCTTGGTCCACTCTTCTTTACATGGGTCATCATACAGCTATTTCCGGTAAGTATGATGTATTAATCATCCTTTTAACCATCAACTCTTTTCTGTTGTCTATGCATTTTTCCTTTTTTGTTGAGTCTGAAACGATACGTAGATAAATGCGTGCAAAAAATTCATGTATAACCTTGTTTTGGTTGATTCTTTCACGTGTTCACCTGTTGTACATTTGCCTTTCGGCATAGGTTATGTTGACAGCACTGGTTCATGAGAAACAACAAAAACTGAGAATTATGATGAAAATGCATGGGCTTGGAGATTGGCCTTATTGGATAATTTCGTATGCTTATTTTCTAGCCATCTCTTTGATCTACATGCTGTGTTTTGTGGTGTTCGGCTCATTAGTCGGTAATATTTTAACCACTCCATTTAATTTTAGAAAGACGCTTCTTTCTGTCCCTCTAAATGAAATTGACTCCATTGCAGGGCTGACGTTCTTCACGCTCAATGACTACAGTATCCAATTTGTTTTCTACTTTATCTACATCAATTTGCAAATCGTGCTGGCTTTTCTAGCAGCAGCGATTTTTTCTAATGTGAAGACTGCTACAGGTTCGACCTAAGCCATATGATTTATCTGCTCAGTTGTATTAAGTTCGGAAGAAGAGCAAACTGACTTGCATTGCTTTGATGATACAGTTTTAGGATACATTTGTGTCTTTGGAAGTGGGCTCTTTGGAGGCTTCCTTTTTCAGTTTCTTGTTGAAGATACATCATTCCCAAGTAAGTGGATAACTATCTGCACTTCAATCTTTTACTCTCAATATCGTATATTGATAGACCGATGTGTTTCAAATGAATGAGTTTTTAAGGTTTGCACATAATTTATTTCACAAAGTTTATCAGTTCTTTTCTCCTCTGTTTACCGGATCTTTGATTCCCAAAGGAAAATAAATAGGAGGAGGTTTAAAATGCGATTGCTGTTAGCTATTCTATTATTATTGCTCCTCTCCAAAATTTTCAGTTTTTAGGAAAATATTATTTACAATTTAGCTGGTCCACACTGACATAGTTAGAAATATTTGAATTATCTCTCATATGCATATCTGCTTATCTAATTGTACGTGCACGTCTAGCAGACAAAACCAGATATATACATTTGAGGCTACAGTTGTTTTGATTATAATATATGTATTTCTTTTGAAAATATAGATAAAAAAATGCTATGATCCATTCTATTTCTTCAAATGTCCGCCAATGTATTGATGGCACTTTCCAGTTTCAGATTCAAACTGATTGGTTATAACTTTTGGAACTCCACTCACTTTGGAAATTCTTTTGATGAACTCGCAGGAGCCTGGATTATCGTTATGGAGCTGTATCCGGGTTTCTCTCTGTATCGGGGGTTATACGAGTTTTCGCAATATGCTTTCAATGGAAATTACTTGGGGACAGATGGAATGAAATGGGCAGATTTAAGTGACAGCAAAAATGGGATGAGTGAAGTCTTAATTATAATGGCTGTCGAGTGGGTAGTGACACTATTAGTTGTGTCTTACATGACTCAAATTATTTCATCAGGAAGCCGAAAAAGTCCTCTACACTTCTTGCAAAGCTTTAGGAACAGGAACAAGAGATCATCTTTCAAGGCGCCTAGTTTGAAAAGGCAAGGATCTAAAGTTTCTGTTGAGATGGAAAAGCTTGATGTTATTCAAGAGGTAAGAATTTTCTCTTCTCTATATCTTAAAAGTATAACTTGTTTAGCATAATTCTTGCCCCCAATAATAGAATGATTAGCCAGTATATATATCGCAACCCCCAAGGATAGAACAGGTGTTACCTGGAAAGACTATGTGGATGGACAATCTGAATTCTTGATTGTTGCCTCCTCGTGATAATTTAGACTTATCGAAAAAGGCATTCATGGTTGCATA
This sequence comes from Boehmeria nivea var. tenacissima, assembly GCA_018132145.1. Taxonomy (NCBI): domain Eukaryota; kingdom Viridiplantae; phylum Streptophyta; class Magnoliopsida; order Rosales; family Urticaceae; genus Boehmeria; species Boehmeria nivea. Next base: position 12,243,870 of record CM030882.1, read on the forward strand.
TTGCCTTGAATGAGAACTTTCTCTGTTGGAATCGGTCCACTGTGGCATGCAATCAGCATATGCCAAGATTAATAAATGTAGCTGAATGTTTTCTTCATGCATGATTCCATATTTGCCATAATTTAATCGAACCTTTGATTTTGACTTCTTTTTCAGCGGGAAAAGGTGGAACAATTGCTGCTAGAGCCAAATCCAGATCATGCCATCATCTGTGACGATCTCAAGAAGGTGTATCCCAGTAGGGATGGCAATCCTGAAAAATTTGCTGTGAGAGGGTTATCTCTTGCTTTGCCTCGTGGGGAATGTTTCGGTATGCTTGGCCCCAATGGAGCAGGAAAGACTTCTTTAATTAACATGGTGAGTATGCTCTAAGAAATAAGAAATATATATATATATATATATATATATATATATATATATATTCCGGACTATCGGTTATACCTTGCAGATTAAGGAGAATCAAGTTTCTTTCTTTTTTTACTATTTATTTCATTTTTCACCGTAAAAATCCCTAATAAAGAGCAATTTGATGCTTGAGTTAGCTAAAAATATACCTTTCTTCTTCTCATGGAAGAAGGTTCTGTCTTCGTTGATCCAGTAAGTAATTTCTGAATAATCTTGAAGGCTAAACTTTATAGCGTGCACCTAGTTCCAATTCAGGAAGAAACGAAAGGAAAGATAACAAAAAAGAAGAAGTTATAGCATGGCTCTACTTTTCTTAGCAGTTAAAATATATCTGTTAACAGATAATAGGTCTTACGAAGCCAAGCTCCGGTACAGCATTTGTTCAGGGTATGGACATAAGAACTAGAATGGATGAGATATACACCAGCATAGGCGTATGTCCACAGCACGAGTAAGCTACACTTTTTATCCTTTTTTTTCTAGAAAGCCATATTTTTTATTTGTTCCCTTTCATGCCGTTTCTTACGAGTATTGAAAGCTAATTTTATTATTGTTTCCCGGATAATATTTAGCCTGCTTTGGGAGAACCTTACAGGAAGGGAGCATCTATTATTCTATGGCAGACTTAAAAACCTAAAAGGTTCCTCCTTAACACAAGTAAGTTTTTTGTTTCTAAATCATCTACTTTGAAATTGTCACTGAAGATAAATCAGCATTCAAAGATAAACTTATACTTACCATGTCTTAAAAAAAAATTACTACCATGATGATCATCATCCAAAAGTATTTTAAGTCCATACTTGTTCCGAATATAAGAAGTAACATTATGCGAATCTCTGGTATAATTACGTATGTCTCAAATGTGCATTCCCAAGTTTTTCTGGTTTGCGATAAAGTTTAAATCATTTCTCCTTTTGTTTTTTTTTTTTTTTCTTTGGAATTTTGTGTACTGCAGGCAGTGGAGGAATCTCTAAAGAGTGTCAACCTATACAATGGAGGAGTTGCTGACAAGCAAGCCGGGAAATATAGTGGAGGCATGAAGAGGAGGCTTAGCGTCGCGATTTCACTCATAGGGGATCCCAAAGTACGCCTTAATCTCTGTTTGTTGACTTCTACTATATTGGTTCCTTTTCCATTATGTCCTGGTATATCACTTGATACATTCTTTTGGAAACTTTTGTAGGTTGTTTACATGGATGAGCCTAGTACCGGACTTGATCCTGCTTCAAGGAACACTCTCTGGAATGTCGTGAAGCGTGCAAAACGAGACCGAGCTATCATTCTTACAAGTACTCTCTCTCTCTATTTTTAAACTTGCTTAACCTTCATTGGAAATTCATAGTAGATCCAATAGTTTGATTAAGAGCAATTGGCTTTTTCTTTAATTTACTCAATAAGCTTGTTTCGCTGTCTGCAGCGCATTCTATGGAAGAGGCAGAGGTCCTATGTGATCGACTCGGAATCTTTGTCGATGGAAGCTTGCAGTGCATAGGGAATCCAAAAGAGGTAAGAATGTGCTATGCAGATAGATTGGTGGACACGTTTTGCAGGGCATTTACACATGAAAAAAAAAAGGCTATCTTGACTCATTCTTTCAGTAGATTTTATTTGCCTTCATCCGAATTGCAAGTATTCCGATTTTGGGTTTCTATATTTAAGAGAGTTCCACTCATAAAATCAGAAAGACATGATTATTGATACGTTTGATCGAATGCATGATCTGATACATAAAATTAGAGCTCATTTCCCCCTTAGAGTATTGAATTGAGCCTCTTGTAATTGTTTGTAATATCAACATATGATTAACGGTCAGAGAAAAAAATTCTCAAGAGTTCCTTAATACAAGCCAGTTTCACAATTATTCAAAAAAAGAAAAAAAAAAAAACCTCGGATACTATTCCATCTGCATCAACTTTTGTAGCCAAATTATGGCGGTACTAAAACATCAGCATATTTCTTTCTACCCCATTTTCTTGCTTCTTTCTTCTTAAATATTCATTTATGAATAACATAATCTCTGCTTAACGACAACAATTATGTATGGCAGCTGAAAGGAAGATACGGAGAGTCTTCTGTGTTCACAATGACAACATCTTCGGCGAATGAACAAGAGGTTGAGAGCTTAGTGAGGAAGCTCTCTCCAAATGCCAACAGGATATATCACTTGTCGGGAACGCAGAAGTTCCAGCTTCCAAAGCACGAGGTTAGAATCGCAGACGCGTTCCAAGAAGTTCAGAATGCCAAGAGCAGGTACACCGTTTTCGCATGGGGTCTAGCCGACACCACATTGGAGGAAGTCTTCATCAAGGTCGCTCGTGAGGCTCAAGCCTTCAATGCGTTTTCCTAGTTGTTTTCTTTTAGTCTATTTCTCTTGGCAATCTTGCCTTCATCTTGAAGTCATTGTTGTTGGCTTTTGGTCTTGGAAATATTCTTTTTTACTTTGTTTTGTGATTCTCTATTTATATCTACACATAGATATAGAAGTTGCAAATAAAATAGTTCTTTTACAGTGTTGTACACCTTATAGCACTTTTATTCTTTATTTTTTCCAATTCATTTCCTCGTGATCTCAATGTACATTTTGTATATTTCCTTTTTTATGAAAATGAAGTATATTTTATGAATATGAATGTTGATCCAATCTTTCCCTATAAGTTGTCTATAAGCACCATCTTGGCCGACCAAAATAATGTTTTTCTGCTACTTTACTCGGCTATTATCTTTATACCTCGGTGTCAAAAGCATAATGGTTTCACTATTTCATTGATGTCACCTATTGAAATATTTGTATTTCTTTGAAACATTGAAGCGGAGATTTGAACTTTATACAAATCTTTTTGTTAAGATTATTGGCGCATGCATTTCTCTCTATATCAGCTCAAAAATATTCTTCATACTAAAATTTTCATTTTTTAAATATATTTTTACCATTAAATTGCTTGACATATGACCCTTTGACGGGAAAAACTAAAAACAAAAACAAAAACAAAAACAAAACAGAATCACTTGACATGGAGGCCAAGTGAATCAACTAGAGCGGTTCTTAGTAAGGGTAAAAAAACTCTTGGTTTTTCTAGCAATATTCAAAATACTTTCCTTGATTTTCAATTGAGCAATCTTGGTCCTCAATTGAAAGGTCTTGACGGGCGGCAAGAAGCATAAAAGGAACTTAGAGGCGAGTTCCTCCTAAGTTTCAATGCTCTCGGGCTCTAATGAGTGCAACTAAGCCCCCGCACGATCCCGCAATGAAAATGAAAATAGTCTCATTCGAATGGCATTTTGAATAACTCCATTCAACTTTATAATATCAGCTATCTCCATAAATATGTTCAGATGAGTGTTGGGATTCTCCGAAGGTAAACTTCCGTACTGATTCTTTTGGATCGTCAAAATAAGGGCCGACTTGAGTTCAAAGTTGTTGGTGTTGATCGTGTCGATGCCAAATACCCGAGTAATGCTAATTGGGAATAGGGTGGAAGTAATCCTCCAACGTCCTTTGATTTTCATCAAATTCGGTCCTATCTTCCTCTTGAGCCCGGTGGTTTATAATTTCATTACACATCGGTCCTTGCGGTTCCTACAACAAGTGTGCTCGATTTTGGGATGAAATGGAAGTAGCTCGAGTCGGGTGCTTTGCATGCAATGTGGAAAGATAAAGTAAAACAAGTTAACTAAAAAGAAATTAAAATGTCTAGATTAGGGATCAAACAAATAAAAGCAATATTAATCTTAATTCTTTGTCATTAATCCCTAGTAACAGTGTCAAAAACTTGTTCGGTTTGGAATTAATCACGTCGATGTGACTTGGTTCAAAGTCACCCCGCAAGTGCACAAGCCACGTTATAGTGCAAAAGATCGTCTCTCACAATGATTAATTGGTTTGGAATTAAAATTATCTATTGCCTAGTTAGTTTGATATGCTATCTAGACCTAAGTTTCGAGAATGTAATGAAATTATAAACTAAACTAAAATGCCAAATTTCAAATGCACACAAATAAAATGACAAAATGAAATATGATGGTAAAGGTGGTTAAGGACTATCAATATGATGAAATATGATCTAAGGGTTGATTTCATTCACCCATCAATGTCATTCCTTATTAGTACAAATAATTTAGTTAAGTCATTCTAATAATTTAAAGGTCATAATGCATATCTCATACACCTCTTTCGAGCGTGAATGAGAATTTACGTGGCTAGATTTATCAAGTTGTTATCCTTAACTAATCGATTAATTAATCATATTTTAACTTAAGATTATCTAACCACCCATCTCCTCCCGATCTCAAAGTTAAATTAGACGTGAATGCTCATATGATGATTTTAATATACTTTATCAAGCTATATTTATCTCCTAAGACAATTAATCATCTACACTAACCTAATCATTGTATGGCTATGGTAAGGTAAAGTGTGAAATGATTAAAATACAATAAATACCAAGTAATCACAGTAGTATGAACACATCCTCATTTAAAGGAACTAAAAGTTCATATCACTTCAAGGGTGAACTACATCACCCTTGATTCTAAATAAGTTTAGCTACAAATATTCATGTTCAAATATCAAAAAATAAAAGTTTCACAATAATACAACTACTAAAAACTAGAAATAGAGAAAAGAGTTCAAAACAAATTTAAACACAAACTTCTTACAAAAGTAACAATGGCAGGTAGTGGTAGGTGGATGACGATGATGAAATCTCCCTCAAACTCCTTGTCTCTTGCTGCCCTAAAAAAAATCTCCTAATAGTGTATTCTTCTTCAATCTCGTGCCTCCTCCCATATTAATAGCATTGCCCTAATGGTTTGGAAAAATCTTGACCCTTCATTCTTCATCCAATGGCTCAAAATGAGCCAACAATTCAAATCAGGCACGTGGTGGGCGTATGAAAAGGCTTTGATGGCATTGCTATGACTTCTATAACAGTGACAATTGTGTCATGATAAAATCTTATGGCATTGCTATCAAAGGGATGACAATACCATCAGGCGACGTTGCCAACGTTATCAGAGTGATGGCAATGTCATTCCACCACGTAAATCAAGCCTGTATCCACATTTATTCTTTGCAACGTCATGAAATTTTATTGACACCACGATGAGCTTCAAAACCTTAATGGCCTAATGCATGCTAAAAAACACATCAAAACGACTCAAAGCTTGAGATTTTGCCTCAGATTTAAGTATAATTTAGAGGCTAGCGAGTGCATAAAAATGCGCTTGTCAATTGGCTTTTTGCCTGACGTCTTACAAGAAACTTCATTTTTACATGTTTTGATTGGTTTTTGACACCACCAAAGAAGCTTCATATTTTCTCAATGAATATTTTCATTCTTAATTAACCCTTCGCTTGTATTCTTAATAATATGATAATTTTACCACCTTTTTTTTTAATTGGTCAGATTGATATAGTTGGTGAAGAATTCAAGTATCCAAATGCATTGGTTTACGATGATAAAATAGAAAATCCGAGGAGATGCTTTGTCTTATACATAAACCCATATGATATATATTGCATATCTTCATCGACATTATAAAACAATATTTATTTCCTCTTACTTAGGTTATACGTATACCTCAAAACGTTGTCTTAAACTAAAATGGTGGAGATCTCGACCATTTGCTTAAACTTCAACGTTCAGTTATATATCTTTTAATATCCAATTAAACATCATTTTAATTTAAACTTGAAAAATATACAAATGTGCTAATGTGTGAATAAATTTATATTTTTATTCTTTTTTTTTAATTATTGTAAGTTGTGCACTATATACGGCGCACACAATTGTACGCCAAATAAATGAAATTTAATTTTCTTATTATTACATGCACCCCCGAGAGTTATGCCACTCTTTAGGTGTAATTTTCAAAAAAAAAAAAAAAAACACTAGGGATAAAATAGTCTTTTCAGTTTTCCCGGCAACTCTGTTTGGCAGACTATATATAAAAAGCTTGTCTTAAAATCACTCTTTGTCAGAGCTGTTTCTTCTCCGCCATTGAAGTCCACGAGCTCAAACCAAACACCACACAGTCAAAAAGCCAAGGTCTTGCTCGTTTCGACGGCCATTCATTCTCATTGTAGAGTTTGAATTTCCGTTCAGAATATTCCGAACTAACGGTCGATTTTCTCGTTGCTTCGGCTTCAATGGCGGATTTGGCTCGTGGTCCAGCGAGCTTCTGGACTCAGGCCAATGCATTGTTCAGAAAGAACTTAACTTATCAGGTCTCTCTCTTTTTCTCTCTGTATATATATATATATATTTTTATGTATATATCTGCCTATTTGTAAGTAGAGAAAGTGAATGTTGGAGAATGTAATATATGCATAATTGGAATGATTTTTGTGCTTATGCTTTGATTTTTTTTTTTTGGCTTTTCTGATATATGTGAAAGGTTCTTAGTTCTTACTTGTTGATCAAGGAGATATTATTCGTCCACAACTAACTTTTTTTTTTTCTTTCCTTTTTTTGATTGTTTGTTTTTGTTTTTGCTTTTTAGCTTATTCTATTTCTAATATGGGTTCTGGGGTTTATATGATGGGTATGTTGATTCTTTAGTAAATTTTTGTTGAATTAGTATTGTTGAAGTTTTTGTTCACTTTTTTAGTCAACTTGTCTAATATCCTTTATCCAAATTACAGAGCTCACTGTGTGAGTTGATTCAACATCTATAGTAAAACTTAGCTTTGGGGCAATTTTTTATGGTTTAATTATGTAGTTTTGCTTGTTAAGATTCCTAGAACAAAGCATGAAAGCAATATATATATATATATATGTATATATATATATACATTCATACAATTACCCAAAAACAAGATAAAAACTATTCTGTGACTAATTTGACTAGTTGAATTTCGGGAACATTCTTGAATCTTGATCGAATATATCTGATGATGCTTTATGTCCTTTTTGCAGAAAAGAAATACTAAGACGAATATTCGGATAGTTTCATATCCATTTTTCCTCTGTCTGTTGCTTTTTGTCATCCAACTCATGGCCAACTATGAATTGAATAAGCCAGAGTTTAAATGTGGCTGTACTTGTATTGATACAAATGAAGATGGTCAATGTGAGCGAGTTTGTGGATTGGAATATTCGACTGTGTATCAAGGAGCGTGGTGTGCAATTCCTAGACCCTCGGAATGGCCTCCATTTCTGCAAATGCCTGCCCCCGAGTATCGCGCGGTGGCATCCGATGTCAAGCCGTTTTCGGACTTGCCGAATCAGTCATGCAAAATGACTGGCTCCTGTGCTGCTACTCTTCTTTTTACCGGAAATAATCAGACTCTTGGAGAAAGTACTTCTGTCTCTCTCTCTCTCTCATGTTTCTCTTTCAATTCTTCAACTTTGTTTTCTTTAGATATCTTCACATAAGGGATTGTGGAAGTTAATATATATTTTTTTGCAATTGTATCTTATGTCTTGATAGTTTTGGCTGGGAATATGTTCACGAGTTCTGGAACTGCGAATTCCACCGACTTTGTGGATGGCATAGCCTTTAATATCTCTGTAAGTGGCTACTTTCTCTTCCTTTGCCTTTTCCCTTGTTTCTGTTTTTTCTTTTTATTCTTTTGAAAAAATCATTGTCGGTTTTAAAATTCTCATTGTCTCTCTCTATATGTTTCAGGGCTCACATTCATTGCCTCAATCTTCCAATTTCCTTGAAGCTGCTTTCTTCTCGGATCTCCCCATCTATAACTTGCAACGTCAGTGCACACCGGGCTCCACATTCTCGGTTTCTGCTCAAATATTGTCCCTCGAAAGTCAACAAGGTTAATATGACTTTACCCTTCTATCCATATGTTCCAACAAAGTCTAGTTTTACTATCGCTGTGAAATGTAACTAATCCAATATCCATTCTATAGCTCTGATTGTGCACTCTGGTTGCTGCTTTCTGATATGTTAAATGCTATGACCTTATTTTTGCTCTGAAATACAGAGGTCGCGTGCGTTCAAGGATTGCCTTTGTGGCGCAATAGTTCTACGGATATAAACAATGAGCTATATAAAGGTTTCAGAAACGGAAATTCAGAGAGAAAGATCAATGAGATCTTAGCAGGTTTCTTTTCTTTGAATATTTTGACTTTAATGGTCGAGGTTATAGTATCATTTGTTGAAAGTTGAATGTTCTCTCACAGCCTACGATTTCTTAAACACAAATCGGAACAATTTCAATGTAAGCATATGGTACAATTCAACATATAAGAATGACACTGGCATTCGGCCTATTGGACTGCTACGAGTCCCACGCACGGTGAATTTGGTATATACTCTCAACTACTTTGACTGCCGAAATGTTTTCTTCCTGTTCTCTTGAACGATGGTAACATTACAATTTTGAATAGGTTTAAATGATTGTTTATCACAGCTTGTGAACCATTTAGACAAAGGAATACATGCTAGTGAAGACAAGATATGGCAATTCTTTCATTCTTTTTTTTTTTTTTTTTAATCTTTCATTTAGAAAATAATTCTACTTTATTAATCTCAAAGTACTTGTATGCCCTAACGTCTTGAGGTCATTACTTGTCTATACTTTCCTAAGATTATTTACATTTTTCATAATTCCTTTGTTACTTAGATTACATCTCTATAACATACTGCCATTAAAGTTTTCATTTGCTGGGAAAGAGCACCAGTAGTTAAGTAAGAGCACCAGTAGTTAAGTCTTTTTTATAAAATATTTCACACTTGATACACATTGGTACATGATTTAAAATGGTTGATTGAGGCTCCCAAAAATATAGTTTCTTCTTTGTTCTGCTATTCCCATTCTCATGTTGAAGCTTCAAAGCACTGTTATGTTGTTCTTGTTATAATGTCAGAGCTTCAAATCCCATTGAACACAACATTCTGTTTTTGTCCCAACATTTATATTTGTATGTGGTGCTATAGTGCTAGACTAATATATTACTAATAATGTTGATTTCTACATTCACAGGCATCCAATGCGTACCTACAATTTTTGCAAGGGCCTGGCACAAAAATACAATTTAATTTTGTCAAAGAGATGCCCAAATCTGGAAACCAACTGAGACTCGATTTCTCTTCTATTCTCGGTCCACTCTTCTTTACATGGGTCATCATACAGCTATTTCTGGTAAGTATGACCTATAGGATTTTTTAACCAACAAGTCTTATTGTTGTCTATGCACTTTTCCTTTTTCGTTGACTCTGGGCTAATACTTAGATAAATGCGTGAAAAAATTCATGTATAACCTTGTTTTGGTTGATTCTTTCACGTTTTGACCTGTTGTACATTTTCCTTTCGGCATAGGTTGTGTTGACAGCACTGGTTCATGAGAAACAACAAAAATTAAGGTTTATGATGAAAATGCATGGGCTTGGAGATTGGCCTTATTGGATAATTTCGTATGTTTATTTTCTAGCCATCTCTATGATCTACATGCTGTGTTTTGTAGTTTTCGGCTCACTAGTTGGTAATATTTTAACCACTCCATTTAATTTTGGAAAGACGCTTCTTATTGTCGCACTAAATTAAATTGTCTACATTGCAGGGTTGAAGTTCTTCACGCTCAATGACTACAGTGTCCAATTTGTTTTCTACTTTATCTACATCAATTTGCAAATCGTACTGGCTTTTCTAGCAGCAGCGATGTTTTCTAATGTGAAGACTGCTACAGGTTTGACCCAAGCCATATGATTTATCTTCTCAGTTGTATTAAGTTGAGAAGAAGAGCAAACTGACTTGAATTGCTTTGATGATACAGTTTTAGGATACATTTGTGTCTTTGGAACTGGGCTCTTAGGAGGCTTCCTTTTTCAGTTTCTTGTTGAAGATACATCATTCTCAAGTATGTGGAAGACTATCTTAACTTCAATCTTGTACTCTCAAATATAGTATATTGATAGACTGATGTGTTTCAAATGAATGAGTTTTTAAGGTTTGGACATAGTTTAATTCACAAAGTTTATCAGCTCTTTTCTCCTCTGGTTACTGGATCTTTGATTCCTAAAGGAAAATAAATAGGAGGAAAGTTTAGAATGCGATTGCTGTTAGCTCTGCCATTATTATCGTTCCTCTCCAAAGTTTTCAGTTTTTAGGAAAATATTATTTAAAGTTTAGCTGGTCCACATTGACATAGTTAGAAATTGAATTATCTCTCATATGCATATCTGTTTAGCTAATTTTACGTGCAAGTCTAGCAGACAAAACCAGATATATACATTTGAGGCTACAGTTGTTTAGATTGTAATATATTTATTTCTTTTAAACATATAGATAAAAAATGCTATGATCCATTCTATTTCTTCAAATGTCGTCCAATGTATTGATGGCAGTTTCCAGTTTAAGATTCAAACTGATTGGTTATACCTTTTGGAACTCCACTCATTGTGGAAATTCTTTTGATGAACTCGCAGGAGCCTGGATTATTGTTATGGAGCTGTATCCGGGTTTCGCTCTGTATCGAGGATTATATGAGTTTGCGCAATATGCTTTCGATGGAAATTACTTGGGGGCTGATGGAATGAAATGGGCAGATTTAAGTGACAGCAAAAATGGGATGAGTGAAGTCTTGATTATAATGGCTGTCGAGTGGGTGGTGACACTATTAGTTGTGTCTTACATGACTAAAATTATATCATCAGGAAGCCGAAAAAGTCCTCTACATTTCTTGCAAAGCTTTAGGAACAGGAACAAGAGATCATCTTTCAAATCGCCTAGTTTGAAAAGGCAAGGATCTAAAGTTTCTGTTGAGATGGAAAAGCTTGATGTTATTCAAGAGGTAAGAATTTTCTATCTTCTCTATATCTTAAAAGTATAACTTGTTTAGCATAATTCTAGCTTCCCAATAATAGAATGATTAGCCAGTATATATATTGCATATTTGCAACCCCCAAGGATAGAACAGGTGTTACCTGGAAAGACTATATAGATGGACAATCTAAATTCTTGATTGTTGCCTCCTCGTAATGACTATCGAAAAAGGCACTCATCGTTGCGTATTGCCTTGAATGAGAACTTTCTCTGTTGGATTCAGTCCACTGTGGCATGCAACCAGCATATGCCAAGATTAATAAATGTAGCTGAATGTTTTCTTCATGCATGATTCCATATTTTCGTTAATTTAATCGTTGCTTAACTTTAATTTTGACTTCGTTTTCAGCGGGAGAAGGTGGAACAATTGCTGCTAGAGCCAAATCCAGATCATGCCATCATCTGTGATGATCTCAAGAAGGTGTATCCCAGTAGGGATGGCAATCCTGAAAAATTTGCTGTGAGAGGGTTATCTCTTGCTTTGCCTCGTGGGGAATGTTTTGGTATGCTTGGCCCAAACGGAGCAGGAAAAACTTCTTTAATTAACATGGTGAGTATCTCTAAGAAATAAGAAAAATATATATATATATTCCCGACTATCAGTTATACCTTGCAGATTAAGGAGAATCAAGTTTCTTTCTTTTTTTACTATTTATTTCATGTTTCCCCTTAAAAGTCCCTAATAAAGAGCAATTTGATGCTTGAGTTAGCTAAAAATATACATTCTTCTTCTCATGGAAGAAGGTTCTGTCTTTGTTGATCCAGTAAGTAATTTCTATATAATCTTGAAGGCTAAACTTTATAGCGTGCACCTAGTTCCTATTCAGGAAGAAAAGAAAGGAAAGAGAACAAAAAAGAAGTAGTTGTAGCACGGCTCTTCTTTTCTTAACAGTTAAAATATATCTGTTAACAGATAATCGGTCTTACGAAGCCAAGCTCCGGAACAGCATTTGTTCAGGGTATGGATATAAAAACTAATATGGATGAGATATACACCAGCATAGGTGTATGTCCACAGCATGAGTAAGCTACACTTTTTATCCTTTTTTTTTTCTAGAAAGCCATGTTTTCGATTTGTTCCCTTTCATGCCGTTTCTTATGAGTATTGAAAGCTAATTATACTCTTGTTTCCCGGATAATATTTAGCCTGCTTTGGGAGAACCTTACAGGAAGGGAGCATCTATTATTCTATGGCAGACTTAAAAACCTAAAAGGTTCCTCCTTAACACAAGTAAGTTCTTGTTTTTAAATTGCTTACGTTGAAATTGTCACTGAAGATTAATCAGCATTCAAAGAGAAACTTATTCTTACCATGTCTTAAAAAAAAATACTACCATGATGATCATCACCCAAAAGTATTTAAAGTCCATGCTTGTTCTGAATATAAGAAATAACATTTTGCGAATCTCAGGTAAATTTACGTAGTGTCTCAAATGTGCATTCCCGAGCCTTTCTGGTTGGCGATAAAGCTTAAATCATTTCTCCTTTTGGATTCTTTTGTTTTTTTTTTTTTTCCTTTGGAATTTTGTGTACTGCAGGCAGTGGAGGAATCTCTAAAGAGTGTCAACCTATACCATGGAGGAGTTGCTGACAAGCAAGCCGGGAAATATAGTGGAGGCATGAAGAGGAGGCTTAGTGTTGCGATTTCGCTCATAGGGGATCCCAAAGTATGCCTTAATCTCTATTTGTTGACTTCTACTATATGGCTCCTTTCCATTCTGTCTTGGTATATCGCTTTATACATTCTTTTGGAATTTTTTGTAGGTTGTTTACATGGATGAGCCTAGTACCGGACTTGATCCTGCTTCAAGGAACACTCTCTGGAATGTCGTGAAGCGTGCGAAACGAGACCGAGCTATCATTCTTACAAGTACTCTCTCTCTCTCTGTTTCTCAACTTGCTTCATCTTCATTGGAAATTCATAGTAGAGCCAATAGTTTCATTAAGAGCAATTGGCTTTTTCTTTAATTTACTCAAAAAGCTTGTTTCGCTGTCTGCAGCGCATTCTATGGAAGAGGCGGAGGTCCTATGCGATCGACTCGGAATCTTTGTCGATGGAAGCTTGCAGTGCATAGGAAACCCAAAAGAGGTAAGAATGCACTATGCAGATAGATTGGTGGACACGTTTTGCAGGGCATTTACATATGAAAAAAAAAAAAGGCTATCTGGACTTAAGGATTTTCTTTGCCTTCATCCAAGTTGCAAATATTCCGTTTTCGGGGTCTCTAAAATTGATACGTTTGATTGAATGCATGATTTGAGTCATAAAACTAGAGGCTCGTTTCCCCTTTAGAGTACGGAATTGAGCCTCTTGTAATTGTTTGTAATATCAACATGTGACTAACGGTCAGAGAATAAAAAACACTCTTGAGAGTTTTGCAATACAAGCAATAGTTTCATACTTATTCAAAATGAAAAAAAAAAAAAAAGAATAATTCAGATACTATTCCATCTGCATCAACTTTCGTAGCCAAATTATGGCGGTACTAAAACATCTGCATATTTCTGTCTATCCCATTTTCTGTCTTCTTTCTTCTTAGATATTCATTTATGAATAACACAATCTCTGCTTAACGACAACGGTTATGTATGGCAGCTGAAAGGAAGATATGGAGAATCTTTTGTGTTCACAATGACAACATCTTCGGCGAACGAACAAGAGGTTGAGAGCTTAGTGAGGAAGCTCTCTCCGAATGCCAACAGGATATATCACTTGTCGGGAACGCAGAAGTTCCAGCTTCCAAAACACGAGGTTAGAATCGCAGACGTGTTCCTGGCAGTTCAGAATGCCAAGAGCAGGTTCACCATTTTCGCATGGGGTCTAGCCGACACCACATTGGAGGACGTCTTCATCAAGGTCGCTCGTGGGGCTGAGGCGTTCAATGTGTTTTCGTAGTTGTTTTCTTTTAGTCTATTTCTCTTGGCAATCTTGCCTTCATCTTGAAGTTATTGTTGTTGGCTTTTGGTCTTGGAAATATTCTTTTACTTTGTTTTGTGATTCTTTATTTATATCCATAGATTGATATAGTTGTTGCAAAATACTAATATGGTTCTTTTACAGTGTTGTACACCTTATATCACTTTTTTTTCTTCTTTCAAATCATTTTCTCGTGAACTCAATGTACATTTTGTATATTTCCTTTTTATGAAAATAAAGCATACAAACGAAAGCGGCTAGAATAGTGCACGATTTTTTGCACTATCTATAATGTACGGCTTATAATAGCTTAAAAAATACATAAAATTAAATTTTCTTTTTTACACATAAGTACATTACAACGTCTATTTTCAAGTTATCAATTCATTTATCAAATTTGAAACTAAAATTATGTTCAATTGGAGATGAAATGAAGAAAAAACAAATAAAAAATTAAAAAGACAAACTTCTTTTCTCATCTTTTTCATCTCTGATTAAACATGTTAAATTTGATAAATAAATGGATAACAGATTAATAGATGATGTAATGTACTTATGTGTAAAAAAAAAATTTAATTTTATATATTTTTTAAGCTATTATAAATCGTACACTATGGATAATACAAAAAATCGTGTACTATTCTAGCCGCTTCCTATTTTGTAATTACGAATGTTGATAAAATCTTTCCCTAAAAGTTATCTATAAGCGCCATCATTGGACACTCTCTTGAAGGGAAAAAAAAAGTAATAATAATGCTGATAAAATTATTGATTTTCTCCTAGTTTACTCGGCAATTATCTTTAGGCCTCGGTGTCAAAAGAATAATGGTTGCACGATCATTAATTGATGGAGACTTGAACTTTTACTTTATGATGAAGACTCAAAGAAAAACTTCTCAAAGGTAAAATTATCGTTAGAATATTGATTTTTTTAATCAATTTTTACCATCAAATTGCTTGACATATGACCCTTCCAGGAGAAAAACTAACTCTTTGTTTAGTTAACCCATTTTATTCTATTTTATTTTATTTTTTTATTTTATTAAATTTTTATATAATTTATCTTATTTCATTTTATTTTTTTCAACAATTTTTTTAATTTTTCTAATCCTTATATAATATTCTCAAATATCAATCATTTATATTATTTCGAAATTTTCAAAGTCAAATTATTTTATAATCATTTCAAATCATTTTACATGTCATTCTTCAACTTATTTTTTCTATTTCAAAGAATAAAATAGAATAAGTAAAATGACCTCCCCAAACAAAGGGCAAAAACAAAAACAAACAGAATCACTTGACAGGGAGGCCAAGTGAATCAACTAGAGTGGTTCTTAGTAAGGGGAAAAAAAAAAGGGTTAATAGCTTATTTGGTCCCTGAACTTTTGGTCGGGTGACAGTTTGATCCCTACTCTTTTTTTATTAGCAATAGTAGTATCCGAACTTTTTAATTGTTGCTGTGCCGTTAAATTTCGAAAATTCCGTTTAAATTCGTTTGGATTTAGCACGTGACTTGCACATGGCACAATCTTATACTAGAATACCCAAAATGCCCTTAGATTTAGCTCAACGTTTGGTCAAACTAAACAACGAATAGGAAGGGAAAAAAAAAAAAGAAGAAGAAAATGCCCGGGGTGGAGGGCGTCGGGGGTTGCGGAGGGCAGGGGGCCTCGGGGTCGAAGGAGGGCGTCGGCCGTCGGGAGTCGGAGGAGGGCGGAGGAGGCCGTGGGGAAGGCGGAGGAAGGTGAAGTAGGTTGGAGGGGGTCGGGGGAAGGCGGAGGAAGGTGAAGTAGGTCGGAGGGGGTCGGGGGAAGGCGAAGGGGGTCCAAAGGGGGCGGAGTGGGTCAGAGGGGGCGGATTGGGTCGGAGGGGGCGGAGAGGACGGAAGGGTCAGGGGGTCGGAGGGGCGGAGTGGGTCGGAGGGGGCAGAGGGGGTGGAGTGGGGCGGAGAGGGCGGAAGGGTCGGAGGGTCGGCGACTTCGCGAAGTGGCGGGGCTCGGCGCGAGGGTGGAGGTCGGAGGGGACGGATTGGGTCGGAGGGGGCGGAGAGGACGGAAGGGTCAGGGGGTCGGAGGGGGCGGAGTGGAGCGGAGGGGGCGGAAGGGTCGGCGACTTCGCGAAGCGGCGGGGCTCGGCGCGAGGGTGGAGGTCGGAGGTCGGGGTCGAGGAGGCGCAGGGGGCAGAGGTCGGAGGTTGGGGTCGGGGAGGCGCAGAAGGTGGGGTCGGAGGTGGAGAGGCGCGGAGGTCGGAGGTTCGTGGTCGGGGAGGAGTAGAGGGCTGAGGTTGGAGGAGGTTGGGGTCAGGAAGGCGCGGAGGGCGGAGGTCCGAGGTCGGGGAGAAGTAGAGGGCTGAGGTCGGAGGTGCGGAGGTTGGGGAGGCGTGGAGGGCGGAGGGCGGAGGTCGGGGAGGCGTGGTGGCGCAGAGGTCGGGGTCGGATTTCATGGTTGCCATGTTTTTTTTTTTTTCCACTGTCAAGAGAATTAGTTTTTTTTTTTTTTTTTCAAAAACACTATTTCTCTAAGGGTATTTTGGTGTTTTCATTTAAAATCCAAAGCACGTGTTACATGCGTGATCCATCTGTTAGAAAACAAACGGAAATTTTAAAATTTAACGGCACAGCAACAATTAAAAAGTTCGGGTACTACTATTGCTAATAAAAAAAGAATAGGGATCAAACTGTCACCCGACCTAAAGTTCAGGGACCAAATGAGCTATTAACCCAAAAAAAAAAACTCTTGGTTTTTCTAGCAATATTGAAAATACTTTTCCTTGATTATATATATATATATATATATATATGATTTAAATAAATATTATACCCAAGTGCTAATTGCTAGTAATTAATAATATGGTTAAAAATAATTAGAAAAAATTTTAATAAAAGACCCCTAAAATTTAAACTTTATTTCAAGTTGGCCATCGATGACGATGTACATGTTTAAAAGGTTATGACATATAGTCCTGTTTATTTTTGTTAACGGAAATGACTCTTCAAAGGGTGTTATCGTTATTTTATGTCTAAAACATGCCACATCCCTACTATCTATATGTGTATTTTTCAATCCATGTAATACTTTATATATTATATGTGTTTTTTAGTCCACATCATACCGCCATATATCACAAATTATAAGAGTTGAGATAAAATCTAAAGATTGATACAAAATTATAAGTGTTGAGATAAAATCTAAAGATTGATACAATGAAAGTCCACTATAATGCCATGAACTACATCACACTTGATAAAACAAAAACTTTCTCTCCTTGAACTAGATCCAACAATCAAACATTTTATGAAGGGTATTAAGTAAATAGTCAATTTTTTATGGATGTTTTAAGAAAATAATCAATGTTTTAACTAATTAAGAAAATAATTATTTTCTCAACTATATGGTGCATTGATTTTCCCTTTATATTCTTCCTTTTGTGTTGACTAATGGTTATTCTCTTAATTTTTTAAAACTTTAATTATTTTCTTAAAACATAAATTGAAAAATGGCTAAATAACAGAAACACCCAATATTATATTTGGTCTTTTTTAATTAAAAAAAATTACCTTACCTTTGATTTAACTTGTTTTGCACAAAGATTTTGCGTAGTCTCTCAATTTGTACTGGACAAAAGTCAAACTACATATCTTTGATTTAATTTGTTTTGATTTCTCGTAGATGAGGAAAGAAGAAGAGCTTAGAAAAAAAAATTCTAAACTATAAGTCCCTACTCATTCAAACCCAGTTTGTGTAATATTAAGGATTCCATAGCTGATTTTGCGAAAAAAAAATATATATATCCCTCAAAAATCAAAATCAAAACTTCCCCGCGCACGGCTCCTAAGTCGTGGCGCTCTACCCACGACAAGGTTGGCCGATCTTGAGCCTTCTCGCTCCTCCGTGAACCCGTTGACCACCCTACCTTCCTCGCCTTTAACACCCTCGCGCTTGGCAAGCTTCGCCCTTTCACCGCCTCCGCCGCAACTCCGACTTAGAAATAGGAGTAACTCCATTTGTGGCAGTGCTAAGTTACTTTACCCCTTGTTTGTTTCTCCAATTTCACTCATTCCATTTCATTCTATTTTTTTCAACTTTACTGATCCTCCAAACCATTTCATTCTATTTCATTTTTTTCCAATCATTTTTTTCAACTTTCAAAATCCCTATACAATATCTTTAAATCTAAACCATTCATATCACCTCAAAATTCACAAAGTCAAACTATTCTTACATTATTTTTTTAAACTATTTTCAAACTATTTTTTCCGTCTCAAAAAATAGGATGAAATGGGCAAAATGGTTACTCCAAATAAGGGGTTAATTTTTTTTTTTAATAACGAAAGATTGTCAGTCGAGGAACACTTAAAAAAATAGACTAATAAAATATGAATTATGAATTATTATTGGCTCTTAATAACAATAAGAATGCATAATAATTATTGTGTTCCTTTCTCTAATTCATTTCCTACTTGCCAAGAGGTGGAAATTGCAATGAAAGTGGTGCTTTACATTTCAAATAAAATAAATATGAAAGCAGTAATATGCGTCAAGGTTTATCCTTATGGGAGACAACGACGTCTATTTAAAACAAACAAAAAAATCCTAGCAAAAAATATTTAAAAAAGCAGCTACTTGTGTAGTAAGAAAATTTTATTTGTAATTTTCATACTTCTTTCGCAATAATTTGAAAAATCATTTGGTCTCCTTTAAGACCGTTGACGTTGAGTTTGAACTGTGGTAAGTGAAATGCCTTTTTTTTTTTTTTTTTTGCCTTACGACTGCGAATTGAATGGGATTTTGTATTTTTTTATTAATTCGTATTTGACTAAAAACCATCATATGGAAGTTTGAAAAAAGAAGTGAAATGTAAGAGAGAATTAATAATGATGGCCACAAATTTTTGTGGTGGTTGGTTAATGGTGGGAACAAGGGATTATATTTATATATATTATATACCGTATTCAATGTATCCAAAAAGAAAAAAAAATGGAAAGAAATATTAATGGGTCAAGGTTGTGATCATACACTAGATTGGACTTTGGACATGGTCTTTAATAAATATGATAAAAGATAATGTTTTAATGTTCTATTATCTATAGCTTGATTGTCCTTTTTGTTATTGTCATTATAATGCATTTTCCTTCGTCGTCTTGTAATAGTTATTGGGAAGATTTGGCTTAGTCATTTTTAGGTTCATGTTTCAAGAATTTAACCATAGTTTGATAAAATTAAATAATTAACTATTTTTATCGTGTAATAAAATTTGATACATGTGTAACAAATTTTGATACACGATAAAAATGACTAATTTTTTAATTTTGAGAAATTATGGCTAATCCTTAAAAAAAACTAAAAATTTGACTAAATCTTTAAAATCTCTTAATTATTTTGGTTAGAGGGACAATTTTTTGGTTTTTCTAAAAAACACAGGATCTATTTGGTATTTATTCTTTTTTAATTATGATTTAAAGAAGAAAAAATTTCATAAATAACTTTTGTAGCTTGATATTATTCTCAAGTTAACTCCTACTATATAAATCGTATCAAATAAGTTTTTGAAGTTTGATTCATTACTTGTATTTGCTATTCCGTTAGGTTGACGATGAAAATATGAGGTAACAGTCATTCTATTACTTTCTTCATCATTTTTTTAAAAATATAATCTTCAAATAAATCCCTAAAATTTAAAAAATTTACTCCACCACCCCCCCAACCCCAAAACAAATTTTATAAAATCTCAAATTAATACATGTTTTTCACTTTCTTAATTCACTCACAAATCATAATAATGTAACTCTAAAATCCAAAACCCTAACTCCTCACAAAGCTCCTCCACTCCGTCCATGGCGGACCCTTTTGAACACGTTGTCACCGGCTACCCCACCCCTTACCACTCCTCCTCCACCGGCGACCCTTACCGGCCAACTACCGTCACACCACCTCTGCAACAAAAACTACACATACACCTACCATGATAAAATAAGAAAGGAAAACAAAGAAATGACATGCTTAAAGAAGGTATGAATGGTACTTTATTAATTCTTAAGAAAATATTTCTTTTAATATTGATTCATTAATTCAGCTATATGAGATAATTATGAAAGATACATACAAGTATAATATAGAATGCTTGAGCTATTTATGTCTTATTTATCAACAATTTTGCATGATCATACATTACGTCTGAAATTATATATATATATATATATAAGAGACCATTATTATATATATATAAATTTTTCATTCTTTTTATTGGTCAGAGAGACGGGAAAGACTACAAAAGAAGAAATGTCTAAATTCAAAGCAGTAAATTATTCAAATCCATTAAATTAACTTGAAACAGAATCCATATATATTATTTATATTATTATGGTTGTTGCCTTCGTTGTCAACAATAAAAATTAGATTTCTGGCTAATTAAGGTGAAACATCTAGTAAATATTTTAAAATTCAACATAACTTTGAAATTGACGAACACTATTTTAATCCATCTCGAATTGATCATTTGTATTGTTGGAGGACGATTATAATAATTTTCATATATATATATATATATATATATATATATAGCCAGTTAAGAATTTAGCCATTTTGCAGTTCATGTTTTAAAGATATAGCCCACGTTTTGAAAAATTAACAAAATAACCATCAGGCCAACATCTAAAAATCTATGATTAAAGAAATAAAATTTGTGACTAAATAAATAAAATACACCGTCATAAAATTTGTGACTATAGTCACAAAATTTCAAAAAATTTAAAATAAACATCCATTAATAAAATAATCAACTCACAAATAAATAATTGCATGTACAACCAATTTCATAAAATTTATTACTAAATAAAAAATATCTTATAAATAGCAAAAAAATATGCAACCAAAGAAGTCACAAATTTCATGACTAGAGACACAAAATATTAGACAATATTGTCTGCAACAAACAACAAAAACAGAATTCAAAAAACTAATGACTGCAGTCTTAAAAATCTAGACACGAATGTATGGCTATTTTGCTAATAAAAAGCAAACATAGGCTAATTGTTAAATATATATATAAAAATATGGCTATTTATTTTAAAAAACGTATATATATATATATATATATATATATATATATATATATATAACTAGTTAAACAGACGTGTTTCCCCGTTTTATATTAATTTACTTAATTAGTTTGTGTCTGACCAGGGTGTTTTATAGAGCTTTTGCTTACAAGCTATATGTTTTTCAATAAATATTGTTCTTATTAATTAAGCAAACAATCTGCTGATAAACAATTTTTGAGCTCGTATAACCAAAACTTGCTTTTTAAATGCCAAACAAAGCTTATCTATTAAGGTACTTATATTTTAGTTTATCAATACAATGCATATTGTTGTCGCTATATATTTTGGTAGTACTCGTGATTTTAAAAAAAATGTAGTTTGTCATCCTTATTGATAATATATATTATCATATCATTTATAACATAACATTGCGGAGTGAACGTCTTATTAGCCCGCAGAAAAATATATACAACAGGTATATGATGCTAGTTTTGACTAATGGTGAAATATATATATATAGTTCAGGGGTAAAATAATGATCATATTATTTTGATTAATTATTTATTTTAAAATATTAGATTTCACTATATAATAATATTATGAAAGAAAAATGAGCTAAGGAATATCAAAGAAAAAAATTCAGCAATATGTGAAGTAAATTTAGGTCCCGTTTAGATACAAATTCGAACCATATTTTACTGTAGTAATAATGTAGTTTGAGTTTGATTTTTTGTTATTGTATTATTGTAATAACATGGTTTAAATTAAAAAAAAATTATTCAGATTGTAAATATTCAAAACATTAGGTAAATTTAGAGATTTTAAAAAATTGTTTTAAATGTGTGGAGGGAATATCTAAATATATATATATATATATAGTAAATATATAGTTTTTAATTAAAGGAAGAAAATTTGAAAAATTATAATATATAAGATAAGTTTTATAATTTTGAAAAGTCAATCCGTCCTTTTATATATATGTATGTGTGTGTATATATATATATATCCAAATATTATTATGATTAATCACATAGATTGACTTTTGGCAATTCATCTCTCTACCATTGTCTCTCTCTCCTTGGTAAGTTCTGATTTTTTTTTTTTTTCAAATAAGCACTCCAAAAAGTAATTGTAAAATAATTAATCATGCAGCATTTTTCTTGCCACTGCTTCAGGCTCAAGGAACAATATTCTATATATATGTTATATACGTTCTCAAAAGAGATTCACCTGAATTTGGTCTAATGGAAACGGATAATTAAAATACTTGCACATAGTTTTTGTTGTCATTTATTGTTTGACCCGCTTGAAAGTAAAACCTACGTATTTTATTTTTCCCTGAGTTGGTTGAAAATATACTTGAAATAATATATCTGTGTAGTTTCCATGTAATGAAGACATTTGTCTCCATTTATATATCATATAAGACATATATTATATATGCATTGATATATATATATATATATATATATATATATATAATCTAGCAATTAACCATTCATTCATGTTTGTAAATTATTTTTCCATAATAAACATTGAATCTGATTCAAGTTTATCATAAAATATCAATTAGTAAATATAAATCACAAAAAATGTTCATAATTTTACGAGATCGTATGAAGGAAAATGCTACTAATTAACCTGAATTAAAACTGATTCATCTGTGAAATTATAAGTGTTAACTATCTATAAACAAATTGTGGAACCGAGTTCAGTTGAAAGCGATATCACTTTAACCTCTTATGTAATTATTTTGTCTTCTATTTTTAGTATTTGTATTTTGTCTTCTATTTTTAGTATTTGTATTTCTTTTTTTTTTTTGTGGGATTATATATTTTGTCTAAAATATTAGAAAATGTCACTTTCTCTCATATTTTGTCAAGGTTTTTTGTTGCTAATAATGTGTGGTGACAATGGGCGTACTTACAATCTGCTAGAATTAACGCGCTTTTTGAGCTCTAATTGCTACCACAAAATTACAATAACTTAATTTCCTCTTTTTCTCGGAAATGTTGTGTGTGTGTACTACTTTCTTTTTAATTACAGACTTTAGGACTTTTCTAAGTACAATTCAAAGCTAAAAATATTTAGGTATTAGTTAGGAAGAAGAGTGAGACAAAATATATCTTGTCACAATTTTATTTTATTTTATTTTTTTCAAGAGATGGGTCAAAGCACAAAATTATTATTATTATTATCTATTATTTCTTATGAGTTTGAACCTAAAATCTGTAGCAGCCTAACCTCTTGGGACCAAAACATTAAATAATAGTTGTGACAATTGATTTCATGTAGTAGGTTACTTTGCCCACATTAATGTTTGATTCAAAGGCATTAATTTAATTAATTATACAACCACTGACAAAACTACTCTTCTAAACATAAACTTATTTATCTATTTGTTGGCCTTTTTCCTAACGCCTTACAAGAAACTTCATTTTTACATGTTGTCATTGGTTTTTTGTCACCATCAAAGAAACTTCATAGTTTCTCACTCAATTAGAGTTTGATCATGAATATTTTCATTCTTAATTAACCTTCACTTGTGTTCCCAATAATATGATAAATTATACCCTTTTTTTTTCATTGGTCAAATTGCTAGAGTTGGTGAAGAATTCAAGTATCCAAATGCGTTGGTTTTCTTTAATGATAATAAAATAGAAGATCCCTAGAGATGCTTTGTCTTATACATAAACCCATATTATATATATTGCATATCTTCATCGACATTATAAAACAACATTGATTTCCTCTTAGGATATATCACATACCTCAACACGCTTGTCTTAACTAAAATGGTGGAGATCTTGACCGGATGGTTATTAAACTTATATTCTATGTAGAAAATATATTTTAATAAACTCACTCATAAACTTCAACTTTTAATTACAAATAAATATATAACTGTTTCAATCCAATTTTAAGTTAATATATATATATATATATTTTAATATCCGATTGAATATAGACCGTATACTATGTTACAATTTCGTGCATGAAATATAATAGAATACCAAGCCGGTCAAATAATTACGCAAAAGAAAGCAAAATCTCAAAATTAGTACATCTGCCAAAATTCGAATAAAACGTTCATATTTACACATATTATATCACTTTCATCTTTATTTATTTATTTAAATTTTTTGTAATTACATGCCAAATGGTTGTATATCGGCTAGTGCCTCTACAGAATGGTCCAAGGGGCAAAACCGTCAAACCACGGTCACAGAGAGCAAACAGCGCGTATCCCATTCTCGAGAATAAACCGAACACTAGGGACAAAACAGTCTTTTCAATTTCCCTGGCGATTCTGTTTGGCAGACATATTATATATATAAAAAGCTTGTCTTAAAAGTTAAAAATCACTTTTTGTGAGAGCTGTTTCATTTCCGCCATTGAAGTCCCACGAGCTCAAACCAGACACCACAGAGACAAAAAGCCAAGGTCTTGTTCGATTTCAACGGCCATTCTCGTTGGAGAGTTTGAATTTCCGTTCAGAATCCGAACTAACGGCCGATTTTTCTCGTTGCTTCGGCTTCAATGGCGGATTTGGCTCATGGTCCAGCGAGCTTCTGGACTCAGGCCAATGCCCTGCTCAGAAAGAACTTAACTTATCAGGTCTCTCTCTTTCTCTCTCTGTATATATATATATATATATATGTATATATCTGTCTATTTGTAAGTAGAGAAAGTGAATGTTGGGGAATATAATATATTCATAATTGGAATGATTTTTGTGCTTATGGTTTGAAATTTTTTTTTGGCTTTTCTGATATATGTGAAAGGTTCTTAGTTCTTACTTGTTGATCAAGGAGATATTATTCGTCCACCACTAACTTTTTCTTCTTTTTTTAAGTTTGATAGATACACACACACACACACACACACACACACACACACACACACATATATATATATATTTATATATATTGTTGCTTTTTAGCTTATTCTATATCTAATAAAAGGGTTCTGGGGTTTATATGATGGGTATGTTGATTCTTTGGTAAATTTTTATTGAATTAGTATTGTTGAAGTTTTTGTTCACTTTTTTAGTCAACTTGTCTAATATCCTTTATCCAAATTACAGAGCTCACTGTGTGAGTTGATTCAATATCTATAGTAAAACTTAGCGTTGGGGCAATCATTTATGGTTTATGTAGTTTTTCTTGTTAAGATTCCTAGAGCAAAGCAATATATATATATTCATACAGTTAACCAAAAACAAGAGAAAAACTTTTATGTGACTAATTTGAATAGTTGAATTTTGGGAACAGTCTTGAATCTTGATCGAATATATCTGATGATGAAGATGCTTTTTGTCGTTTTTGCAGAAAAGAAATATCAAGACGAATATTCGGTTAGTTTCATATCCATTTGTCCTCTGTCTGTTGCTTGTTGCCATCCAAATCTTGGTCAACCATGAATTAGATAAGCCAGAGAATAAATGTGGCTGTACTTGTATTGATACAAATCAAGATGGTCAATGTGAGCAAGTTTGTGGATTGGAATATTCGACTTTGGATCAAGGAGCGTGGTGCGCCATTCCTAGCCCTCCGGAATGGCCTCCACTTCTGCAAATGCCAGCTCCCGAGTATCGTGCGGTGGCATCCGATGTTATGCCTTTTTCGGACTTGCCGAATCAGTCGTGCAAAATGACTGGTTCCTGTGCTGCTACTCTTCTTTTTACCGGAAATAATCAGACTCTTGGAGAAAGTACTTCTGTTTCTCTCTCTCTCTCTCTTTCTTGTTTATCTTTCAATTCTTCAATTTTATTTTGTTTAGATATCTTCGCACAAGGGATTGTGGAAGTTAATTTTGAAATTGTATCTTATGTCTTGATAGTTTTGGCTGGGAATATGTTCACAAGTTCTGGAACTGCGAATTCCACCAACTTTGTGGATGGCATAGCCTTTAATATCTCTGTAAGTGGCTTCTTTCTCTTCCTTTGCCTTTTCCCTTGTTTTCTGTTTTTCTTTTCATTCTTTTGAAAAACCATTGTTGGTCTTAAAATTTTCATTGTCTCTCTCCACATGTTTCAGGGCTCACATTCAATGCCTCAATATTCCAATTTCCTTGACCCTGCTTTCTTCTCGGATCTTCCCATCTATAACTTGCAACGTCAGTGCACACCGGGCTCCACATTTTCGGTTTCTGCTCAAATAGTGTCACTCGAAAGGCAACAAGGTAAAGATGACTTTACCCTTCTATCCATATGTTCCAACAAAGTCTAGTTTTACTATCGCCATGCAATGTAACTAATCCAATATCCGTTCAATGCTTCAGATTGTCCACTATGGTTACTGCTTTCTTATGTGTGCTATAACCTTATTTATGCTCTGAAATACAGAGGTCATGTGCGTTCAAGGTTTGCCTTTGTGGCGCAATAGTTCAACGGCTGTAAACAATGAGCTATATCAAGGTTACAGAAAGGGAAATACAGAGAGAAAGATCAACGAGATACTTGCAGGTTGCTTTTCTTTGAAATATTCGACTTTAGTGGTCGATGTTATAGTATCATGTGTTGAAAGTTGAGTGTTCTCTCACAGGCTACGATTTCTTAAACACAAATCGGAACAATTTCAACGTGAGCATATGGTACAATTCAACATATAAGAATGACACAGGCAATCAGCCTATTGGACTGCTACGAGTCCCGCGCACGGTGAATTTGGTATATACTCTCAACTACTTTCACTGTTGAAATATTTTCTTCCAGTAATTCTCTCGAATGATGGTATTGGTTTAAATGATTCTGTATCACAGCTTGTCAATATTTTAGACAAAGGAATACATGCTAATGAAGACAAGATATGGCAATTCTTTTGTTCTTTTCTTTTTTTAAATCTTTCGTTTAGAAAAGAATTCTAGTTTGTTAATCTCAACATACTTGTATTCCCTAATGTCCTGTGGTCTTTCCTTGTCCATACTTTCCTAAGATTATTTACGTTTTAATAATTCTTTTGTTACTTAGATTACATCTCTATAACATGCTGCCATTAAAGTTTTCATTGTCTAGGGAAGAGCACCAATAGTTGAGTTTTTTTTTTTTTTTTTAATAAAATGTCTCACACTTGATACACATTGGTTCATGAATTAACATGGTTTATTGAGGCTCCCAAAATATATATTTTCTTCTTTGTTTCTCTATTCCCATTCTTATGTTTCAAGCACTGTTATGTTGTTCTTGTGATAATGTCAGAGCTTCAAATCCCATGTTGTTCTTGTCATAATGTCAGAGCTTCAAATCCCATTTAACACAATATTCTGTTTTTGTCCCAACATTTATATTTTTTGTGGTTTTATAGTGCTAGACTATTTTAGTACTAATATTGTTGATTTCTGCATTCACAGGCATCCAATGCCTACCTACAATTTTTGCAAGGGTCTGGCACAAAAATACAATTTGATTTTGTCAAAGAGATGCCCAAACCTGGAAACGAACTGAGACTCGATTTCTCTTCTCTTCTCGGTACACTCTTCTTTACATGGGTCATCATACAGCTATTTCCGGTAAGTATGTATGAATCATCCTCGTAGGATTTTTTAACCATCATGTCTTTTCTGTTGGCTATGAATTTTTCCCTTTTCGTTTAGTTTGGGACAATACTTAGATAAATGCGTGCAAAAAAATCATGTATAAATTTGTTTTGGTTGGTTCTATCACGTTTTGACCTGTTGTTCATTTCCCTTTTTGCATAGGTTGTGCTGACAGCACTGGTTTATGAGAAACAACAAAAACTGAGAATTATGATGAAAATGCATGGGCTTGGAGATGGGCCTTATTGGATAATTTCGTATGCTTATTTTCTAGCCATCTCTTTGATCTACATGCTGTGTTTTGTGGTGTTCGGCTCACTAGTCGGTAATATTTTAACCACTCCATATAATTTTAGAAAGACGCTTCTTTCTGTCCCTCTAAATGAAATTGACTCCAATGCAGGGCTGAAGTTCTTCACGCTCAATGACTACAGTATCCAATTTGTTTTCTACTTTATCTACATCAATTTGCAAATCGTGCTGGCTTTTCTAGCAGCAGCGATGTTTTCTAATGTGAAGACTGCTACAGGTTCGACCTAAGCCATATGATTTATCTGCTCAGTTGTATTAAGTTGAGAAGAAGAGCAAACTGACATGCATTGCTTTGATGATACAGTTATAGGATACATTTGTGTCTTTGGAACTGGGCTCTTAGGAGGCTTCCTTTTCCAGTTTTTTGTTGAAGATACATCATTCCCAAGTAAGTGGAAGACTATCTTCACTTAAATCTTTTGCTTGCAAATATATTCTATCGATAGACCATTGTGTTTCAAATGAATGAGTTTTTAAGGTTTCGACATAATTTTATTCACAAAGTTTACCAGGCTGGTCCACATTGAGGCTACAGTTGTTTTGATTGTAATATATTTATTTCTTTTAAACATATAGATTAATAATGCTATGATTCATTCTATTGAATTCGTGGCTAGATGTTTTGATATAGGCATTGGGACCTTCAAATGTCCGCCAATGTATTGATGGCACTCTCCAGTTTCAGATTCAAACCGATTGGTTATACCTTTTGGAACTCCACTCATTGTGGAAATTCTTTTGACGAACTTGCAGGAGCCTGGATTATTGTTATGGAGTTGTATCCGGGTTTCGCTCTGTATCGGGGGTTATACGAGTTTGCGCAATATGCTTTCAATGGAAATTACTTGGGGACTGATGGAATGAAATGGGCAGATTTAAGTGACAGTAAAAATGGAATGAGTGAAGTCTTGATTATAATGGCTATCGAGTGGGTGGTGATACTATTAGTTGCGTATTACATGGATCAAATTATATCATCAGGAAGCCGAAAGAGTCCTCTATATTTCTTGCAAAGCTTTAGGAACAGGAACAAGAGATCGTCTTTCAAGGCGCCTAGTTTGAAAAGGCAAGGATCTAAAGTTTCTGTTGAGATGGAAAAGCTTGATGTTATTCAAGAGGTAAGAATTTTCTATCTTCTCTATATCTTAAAAGTATAACTTGTTTAGCATAATTCTTGCTCCTCAATAATAGAATGATTAGCCAGTATATATATTCCAAACCCCAAGGATAGAACAGGTGTTACCTGGCAAGACTATATGGATGGACAATCTGAATGCTTGATTATTACCTCCTCGTGTTAATTTAGACTATCGAAAAAGGCATTCATGGTTGCATATTGCCTTGAATGAGAACTTTCTCTGTTGGATTCAGTCCACTGTGGCATGCAATCAGCATATGCCAAGATTAATAAATGTATCTGAATGTTTTCTTTATGCATGATTCCATATTTTCGTTAATTTAATCTTTGCTAAACTTTTATTTTGATTTCGTTTTCAGCGGGAGAAAGTGGAACAATTGCTGCTAGAGCCAAATCCAGATCATGCCATCATCTGTGACGATCTCAAGAAGGTGTATCCCAGTAGGGATGGCAATCCTGAAAAATTTGCTGTGAGAGGGTTATCTCTTGCTTTGCCTCGCGGGGAATGTTTCGGTATGCTTGGCCCCAATGGAGCAGGAAAGACTTCTTTTATTAACATGGTGAGTATTCTTTTAAGAAATAAAAATAATATATATTCCGGACTATCAGTTATACCTTGCAGAATCAGGTGATTCAAGTTTCTTTCTTTTTTTATCCTTTTCGTCTAAAAATCAAGTTTCCCCAATAATGTAAACAGATGATTGGTCTTACGAAGCCAAGCTCTGGTACAGCATTTGTTCAGGGTATGGACATAAAAACTAATATGGATGAGATATACACCAGCATGGGTGTATGTCCACAGCACGAGTAAGCTACACTTTTTATCCTTTTTGTCTAGAAAGCCATGTTTTCGATTTGTTTCCTTTCTTGCTGTTTCTTACGAGTATTGAAAGCTAATTTTATTATTGTTTCCCGGATAATATTTAGCCTGCTTTGGGAGAAACTTACAGGAAGGGAGCATCTATTATTCTATGGCAGACTTAAAAACCTAAAAGGTTCCTCCTTAACACAAGTAAGTATTTTGTTTCTAAATATTTTACTTTGAAATTGTTACTGAAGATAAATCAGCATTCAAAGAGAAACATACCGTGTCTAAGAATAAATACTACCATGATGAGCATAACCCAAAAGTATTTTTAAGTCCATACTTCTGAATACAAGAAATAATATTATGCGAATCTCTGGAAAATTTCATAGTGTCTCAAATGTGCATTCCCGAGTCGTTTTGGTTGGCGATAAAGCTTATATCATTTCTCCTTTTGGTTGTTGTTGTGGTTTTTTTTTTGTTATTTATTTTTATTTATATATATATATATATATATTTTGTGTACTGCAGGCAGTGGAGGAATCTCTGAAGAGTGTCAACTTATACCATGGAGGAGTTGCTGACAAGCAAGCCGGGAAATATAGTGGAGGCATGAAGAGGAGGCTTAGCGTCGCGATTTCACTCATAGGGGATCCCAAAGTACGCCTTAATCTCTGTTTGTTGACTTCTACTATATGGTTCCTTTTCCGTTCTGTCCTGGTAAATCGCTTCATACATTCTTTTGGAAACATTTGTAGGTTGTTTACATGGACGAGCCTAGTACCGGACTTGATCCTGCTTCAAGGAACAATCTCTGGAATGTGGTGAAGCGTGCGAAACGAGACCGGGCAATCATTCTTACAAGTACTCTCTGTTTTTCAACTTGCTTCATCTTCATTGGAAATTCGTAGTAGAGCCAATAGTTTCATCAAGAGCAATTGGCTTTTTCTTTAGTTTACTCAAAAAGCTTGTTTCACTCTCTGCAGCGCATTCCATGGAAGAGGCAGAGGTCCTATGTGATCGACTAGGAATCTTTGTCGATGGAAGCTTGCAGTGCATAGGAAACCCAAAAGAGGTAAGAATGTGCTATGCAGATTGGTGGACACGTTTTGCAGGGAATTTACGTATAAATTAAAACCGGTTTTTATAATAAATAGCCATATATTTATGTTTGTTTTTAACAATTAGCCTATGTTTGCTTTTATTAGCAAAATAGCCATACATTTGTGTATAGATTTTTGAGACTGCAGTCATTAATTTTTTTACTTATGTTTTTATTGTTTGTTGCAGACAATATTGTCTAAAATTTTGTGTCTCTAGCCATGAAATTTGTGACTTTTTTGGCTGCATGTTTTTTTGCTATTTATAAGATATTTTTTATTTAGTAATAAGTTTTGTGAAATTGGTTGTTTAGGCAATAATTTATTTGTGAGTTTGTTATTTTGTTAATGAATGTTTAATTTTTGTATTGTGTTTATTTCAAATTTTCTGAAATTTTGTGACTATAGTCACAAATTTTATGACTGTTTATGTTATTTATTTAGTCACAAATTTTATTTCTTTAGTCATAGATTTTTAGATGTTGACCTGATGGCTATTTTGCTAATTTTTCAAAACGTGGTCTATATCTTTAAAACATGGACTGCAAAATGGCTAAATCCTTAACTGGCCCAATAAAAAAAAGGCTTTCTTGACTCATTTTTCAGTAGATTTTTTTTGCCTTCGCAAATATTCTGATTTTTGGGTCTCTATATTTAAGAGAGTTCCACTCATAAAATCAGAAAGACACGATTATTGATACATTGACTGAATGCATGATCTGATACATAAAATTAGAGGCTCATTTCATCTTGTAATTTGTAATATCAACATGTGATTAACGGCCGGAGAAAAAAAAAATCTCTAGAGTTCCACAATATAAGCCATAGTTTCACAATTATTCAAAAAAGGAAAAAAAAAAATTCAGATACTATTCTATCTGCATCAACTTTTGTAGCCAAATTGTGGCGGTACTAAAACATCTGCATATTTCCTTCTATCCCATTTTCTTGCTTCTTTCTTCTTAAATATTCATTTATGAATAACATCCGTGCTTAACGACAATGATTATGTATGGCAGCTGAAAGGAAGATACGGAGGATCTTATGTGTTCACAATGACAACATCTTCGGCGTATGAACAAGAGGTTGAGAGCTTAGTGAGGAGGCTCTCTCCGAATGCCAACAGGATATATCACTTATCGGGAACGCAGAAGTTCGAGCTTCCAAAGCACGAGGTCAGAATCGCAGATGTGTTCCAGGCAGTTCGGAATGCCAAGAGCAGGTTCACCGTTTTCGCCTGGGGTCTAGCCGACACCACATTGGAGGACGTCTTCATCAAGGTCGCTCGTGGGGCTCAAGCCTTCAATGTATTTTCGTAGTTGTTTTCATTTAGTCTTAGTCTATCTTGAAATTATTTTTGTTGGCTTTTGGTCTTGGAAATATTAATTTACTTTGTTTTCTGATTCTCTCTTTATATCTATAGATAGATATAGAAGTTGCAAAAATACTAAATAGTTCTTTTACACTTGTTGTACACCTTATAGTACTTTTTTTCTTTTTCTTCAAATCACCTCCTCGTGATCTCAATGTACATTTTGTATATTTATTTTTTTATGAACATAAAGCATATTTTATAAATAAAAGTTGTTTATAAGCACCATCATTATTGGACCACTCTTTTGAAGGAAAAAAAATATAATGCTGACCGTTGACCAAATTATTGTTTTTTTCCTACTTTGATCGGCTATTATCTTATTAATCGGTGTCAAAAGCATAATGGTTTCACTATTTCATTGATGTCATCTATTGAAATGTTTCTTTGAAACTTTTGGAAAGACTATCGTTAGATTATACAAATCTTTTTGTAAAGATTAGACGCATGCATCTCTCTCTATATCAGCTCAAATATATTCTTCGTACTAAAATTTTGATTTTGAATATTTTCTTGCTTTAATGTTTTTAGGAAGATTTTGGTAGGTAATCTATTTTTTAGACCATATTAAAAAAATGACCACAATTTTTTTTTAATTAGGTGAATGACTTATTTTTGGTAAGTAAGAAAATACTATAGTAAGTGAACGAAGTTTCAATCATTTTTAGCTAGTATCGTGTCGACTAGTTATGGTAAATAATCCAAATACCGAAAATAAATTTTTGCTAAACTGACAAAATACCATGGTAAGTGGACGAAATATTGGTAATTTTTAGTTGATATTTTGTCTATTAATCATGATGAATAATCTAAATATTGAAAATGGACATTCACCTAAAAAATAAAAATTATGGACATTTTTCCAAATGGGTTCTAAAATAAAGCCATTTAGCTACAAGCCTTTTTTTAAATGGTAGTTATAACATATGATAAAGTATACATTTCGTGAGAATAGTTTAAATTCACTATATACCAATTGATTTACACTACTGCATAGACGAAAGGGAACTTTTTAATTGTAAATAGTACTTATTCTAGAAATATTTGAATAAATAGTACATTTTAATGATATTTTAAAAAAATAGTCTACGTTTTTATAAATAAAGAAATGGGAATTTTAAGAAAATAGCCACTGTTTACAAAATGATTTTAAAAAATAGCCACAGTTTCAAAAAATTTAAAAACTAGCCCTTTCAGAAATTTCTTACACGTGTCAAAAATTTCTTACGGCACATTTTATGTGTAATTTTGTTATTGTCAGAAATTTCTTACAGTGTGTAATGGCTAGTTTTTAAATTTTTTGAAACTGTGGCTATTTTTTGAAAACACACAGTTCAAAATGGCTATTTACCTAACTGACCCGAAAGAAATTAATAATTTTGTTAACTAAATGATTATGTACTTTTACCTCTATATCATTGATGTGGACCAAAAAATATCAAATACCAAATAGACTCCTTTATTTTATTAGGGTTATTAACAAGATTATGCCGATATAAACAAAACAACTAAGCTCAATAATGTCTCAACATTTAGAAATTCTAAGATTAATTTGGGAACAACCTATGATAAAAAGACAAACTCCATCTCATTAAATTAGGATGGATGGGTCACAACAAACATTTAAACAAACGCGGAATATTGGTTTTCTTTCTACTTGCTTAATATTTTCAAGGACTAATTTTACGTTTGCCTCCTGAATTTTGGAGTCAGTTTCACTACGCCCCCTAAATTTTAAAATATTAGATCCTTTCCCTCTCATCTTTGAAATTTTGTAAAATTGCCGTCAAATATTTAACGGAAAATATCTTATATTTGGAAGACGTCTTCATCAAGGTTGCCGGTGCAGTGCAGGCATCTAATACTTGACTCGCCTAAGTATTGAATGTGTTTTAGTAAGCTTTTAATAAATGTCCACAACTTTCGTTCTTTATTTTCGTATATATATTTTTCGGTACCTATACACAATATATACTGTAAGAAATAAACTGAGCAGCCAATTTTCTGTTTTTCTTTTAATTTTTAATGGTAGGTTTAAAGTATTATTGTCACATACACACACAATAAACAACGTTGATTCATGGATGAAAATTGACAATGTAGGGTTAATATATAGCTTTTGATGTATCTCTGGTGAGAAAATAATGTAAGATATATATATATATATATTTTATATATATATGAATAGAATTGTGTCGTTAGAAACAAGTCTTGCACTTGCTATATTTTCTATTTCCTTATGAGGAAAGAGAGTTCTCATGACAAGCAAAGAATATTTTGTAATATTTTTTTTTAGTGAGGTTTGACAAAGAAAATAGAGAGAGAAAATATAAAGTAGCAAGACAGTTGGGTAATGCTATCTGAAATTAATCCTATTTGTGATCTGCCGACATAGAATGGTGTATTAGATAGAGGGTTTACTTGATGAAAATTATTAAACTTGGAATATATATATATAATTACGGGATAAGGCCAATGGATGTTGACAATTAGGATATAATGACAAATGGAGATTCCTTATACTTAAAGGGAAAATAAACCCCCTCCGTGGTGTAACTACTAAATTTAGAAAAAAGTAATTCCTATAAAATAAAGAGAAGAGAAAGGTAGGTACAAGTTAATTGATTCCTTTTGTCTAGCCGTTTTAAACCGGATCCAAAATTGTTTTCAATTTTTGTTAGTTAGGTAATTATAATTAAAAAACAAACAAATAAACTAACAAACAAATTAAAGAAACTAGTCAATTTATCTACCACTTCGCTCTGCAACAGCCTATGATGAGCTAATTATCCAATAAAGAATGTTAGTGATCATAATATAAGAATTTTCTGGTACCTAAATAATATAATGTTGAAGTTTGAGTTTCACCTAACCGATCTTTTGCATTTATTTTTGTGTAAATTAATTAACAAGAAACAACAAGAAATGAGAGGCATAAATCTAGTACATATTGACACCCAGAAGCAAAATTTTTGGATTTTTCATTACATTCAATAACTTCTTGTCAATATATAAGACATAATAATCATATATATATATACATCTGTATTAATATGGATCAGAAGTAATATATTAAAAAGGTAATTATCTTATATATATGACACTATACGTTGTGTGACAACTCTAATCCATAGTGTTGTTATTTGTGAAACTCCAATATGCAGATAAGGTTGTTTCCACAAGAGGGTAAAGTCAATATTCTTTTTTTTTTTTTTTCTCCTTTTCAACTCTTCAACAAGAACCAAGTAAATAGTTTGCAGGAAAAAAAAAAAAGAAAATTAATTAGTCACAAAAGAAACCTCATGCATTGCAATATCAACAACTTTGTTGATGAACAATTTGATGTATTCTTTGAATTTCAAAGAGAATAATACATTTTATACACCAATGACACAATAAATCTCCCTTCTAGCTATTAATCACAATATATCTAAAGGCATCTCAAAGCGGCACAAAGGACACAAATTACTTTTCTCAAACCAACTCAAAATACACTCTTCATGATAAAAGTGCAAACAAGGCAACCTAGCAACTTCACACCCTCCCAAAATCTCCCCCAAACATATCACACAAAAATCACTATTATTATTTTTATTACTATCGTCATCAACCCTAGCCCGCGCCGCCTCCGCCTCCTCGGCCTCCTCCTCGTCCCGCCGCTCCCGTCCCGCGACGAGGGACACCACGAGGCGGATGGTCTCGGAGGCGGCGTTGGCGGGGCGGGCGGCGATCTCGCGGGCGGAGGTGGAGATCTTGTGGATGATGAAGGGCTGGGCGTGGAAAGGGACGAGCATGTGGGAGAGCATGTTGGATATCATGGACCATGACATGGCGTTGTCCAACAGCAGGTGCTTCTGAGCCATGAATTGAGAGTATCTCGACGACGACCTCGTCATCGTCAAGAGCTCTTCATCATCATCATCATCATCGTCATCATTCAATACGACGTCGTGTGTCACAAAGACGTCGATCAAGAACAGCTCGGACTTTTGGGGCGTTGATCTGGTAGAGCTGATCGCATCGTCATCATCATCATGATCTGTCGTTGTGATCAAGTTTTGTTCCGATTGCCAGACCTCGCAAGTGTAATTGTGTAATAGTGTGTAATTATTTCTTATTGGCATTGTGTTGAATTAGCAGAAGAAGAAGAAGAGAACAAGAAAGAGAGGATTTGATATGAAAGGAGAGATGAGAAGTTGATTATTGTAGAAGATATATATATATATATATGTATGTATGAGAGAGAGATGATTTGTTATATGGGGAAAAGAATATTTGTTGTGATAAGAGTTTGCTTGGAATTGAAGAATAGTTCGCTAGGAGTAGTTGTATTAATGCGGTTGTTACATATATCCATGTGTGTCTTTGTTTATAGTGTTTGAAGGTGCGAGTCGTTATGGTCATCATTTTAAACAGATGTTATAAACTACAATTTTTCTATGAATTAATAATTTTCTTGATTCTTCATTTAATCACATTGTTAAATTTTATTTTGGTGCACCACATATATACCATTTTATTGAAGTCTTAGACTCATTAATTAATCACCGTTGCGTTACGGTCGATTTTTATAAATCATTGTCGTTTTTGTTTGTTACTTTCGTTTTTGTTATTGTTGCGCTTGTCTTTAGCTGTTGGGTATCGATTCAGTCATTTTTTGTCGTCGTATCTCTTCTGTCGTTTATATTTGATACTGTCGTTTCGTTATTCTAGTCGTTTTACTTATGTCGTTTCAGTCTTCATATGTTGGAATCCTGTCGTTAGCCAGAAAGATGTCGATTTCCCCTTATACTGTCGTTTTTAAATTTTTTACGTCGTTTTCCAGGCATGGGTTGTTTTTATATTCCTCCCTAACACTAGACACATCAAAAAAAAAATCAATAAAATTGCATTTCAATCCTAACAAACTAATAATCACATAATAGTTAGATGAATTAAAAGAAACGCCATCGCCGAGGATCTCGTTCACGGGGAGTCCTAGCTAGGGGCGGCTAGCGCGCGCGAGGCCCAGAACATTGCCGTGTCCCTCTCCCCGGCCTCGGCGTCGGCCAGCTCCGCCGCAGTGTCGAAGCACTCAGCACCCAGCAGCAGAGCAAAGAGCGGCGACGTGAGAGAGATCCCCGCAACGGAGTGGGAGTTTGCGATGTCCTCCGTTACGCATTATATTTACTAGAATTTTTAGAATTCTCTAGTTAATGAGAGATGTATCTTATTAAGTTGATCTCTCATTGAACAATGTTGTTAGTGGATAGAAGATGTACCTCATATATTTTTGTGTCTAGAACTCATATAGATGTTTTTTTAAATAGGGCCAGTTAAGCAATTAGCTATTTTAAAGGTAAAGTTTGAATGATTTAGCCATAGTTTTACGAAATTAAGGATACGTTACATTTAATGTTACATTTTTTACACACATATATGTTACATGTTACATAAAATGTTACATGTTATGGCTAAATCCCTAATTTGTAAAACTATTGCTAAATCTTAAAAAATTACCAAAAATTTTGGTTAAATGCCTAAAAAACTCTTTTAAATAAGATGTTTTTTATCATTTTTATTCACTCATTCGTTAGGAAAGACAATCTCTTCTCTTATTATAATATTTTTTTATTTCCAACAATTCAATATATA
Source organism: Boehmeria nivea var. tenacissima (assembly GCA_018132145.1). Classification (NCBI taxonomy): domain Eukaryota; kingdom Viridiplantae; phylum Streptophyta; class Magnoliopsida; order Rosales; family Urticaceae; genus Boehmeria; species Boehmeria nivea. Next base: position 12,281,915 of record CM030882.1, read on the forward strand.
TGCAAGTGAAGTTAAAAGATGAGAGAAATTCTTTGGTGGCTTTTATTTGTGGTATGAAACAATTTTAGATTTTTAAATTTATTTTTTCAACGAGTCTTACATTTTAAAAAGACAAATCTTCCGATACATAATTGTTTGCCAGCAAATAATAATAATAATAATAAATAAATAAAATTACAGAATCCCAAAATTTGATGTACAAACAAAATTAATATTATTGTACATTACATATATATTCTTCAAGTAATTAACGAACTAGGTGTTAGATAAATAATAATTCTTTATTCAGATGTTGACAATTTTAACACTCTAGAATACCATAAAACATTCTTAAGATCAAATCATGCTAAATTATCAAAGATGGAATAAATACCTAAATCAATCTATGAAAGTAATAATCATCACTTGTGCGAAAATTGTTCGATGATTAATTAGTAAGGTATCGTCTTCTTCAATCAAATTGTCATAGTTCCTCAATAAGAGCGTTGGGCAGTGTTGTTTCTCTTCTAGATGAGGAGAATGAAAACGTGTATTATAATTTAGTATATTGACCATAACCATAAATATATTTATAAACTATCTAATTAGGACTCACCTCATTCATCATTAAATCCTAATATAAAAGCCCACTCCAATCAATATTAAGCAACATACTAATATAATTACATAAATATATTGCACACACGTACTAGGAAATACAAATTTCCTCACACCAGGCAACTCAAAACGACACAAGGGGCAGAACTTGCTATGGCAGAGCCACAAAGCTATGCAATCGCCATGAAAAAGGTGCGAACATGGCAGCCGAGTCACCTCAGAACCAGCCGGAATATCCTCCAAGCAAACCGCACATGACGACTTCTCCGAAGCCTCGCCGCTGATCCTCAGTCTCTCCAAACCCTCGATCGCCTCCTCGCTCGCGGGCTCGAAGCCAACAACAGAGTCACCGTCATCGTCGCCGTCACCGTCACCGTCACTGTCGCCGTCACTGTCACTGTCGATTCTCGGATGGGTGACCGAAAGTGCAATGTCAACGCTCATCTCCATAACGACGGTGCAAGCCGAGGTCAAATCCCCGGCGCCTCGGGCCATCCGGCGGGTTCCGTCGAGGACCTTGTCCACGACGGGGCCGAGAGGCGGCACGCGCACGGCCGAGAGCATGTCGGCAACCCTGAGCCTCGCCCTGCCCTCGGCGTCGGCCAGCTCCGCTGCGCCGCAAAAGTGTTCGGCGGCCGGCAGCAGCGCCGAGAGCGGCTCGGAGAACGTGCGGCTGATCCGCAAGGACGCGGCGGAGGCGGAGGCGGAGTTGGCGTCGGCCTCCGCCGCCGTAACGCGGGCTTGGAAACGGATTGAGAACTTGATGTGGAGAGGGGGATTTTGGGACGTGGATAATAACCCGATGCGGTTTACTTCGCACTTAGGCTCGCCGTTTAAACATATCAGAGAGTTGATCGGAATATTCCAATCGGCCATATTCGCTGATCAAGTTATGATTCTTAATTCTAAACGCTAAACGCTAAATCTGGACATACTGCAATGCGTGAGAGAATTCAGGGATTAAAGAATTAATTAAGGGTGGTTGCCTATTTGAAAGCTAGGTTAATTTGGTTGTGATCGAAGTGTGTGTGTGTGTTAATTTGGTTCAGATTCGTTTTATAATCCTACTTGAACACGGATTTATTTTATTTTTAATTATCCTAAGTCAGGTTCCTTCTTTTTGTTATGCCTAGCCAAGCATAGAAGATTTGTTACAATTACATATATTTTACAATAAGAAAAAAAAATTTAAAATTTTTTTTAAATCAGAATAAATAGAACACCATGAATGCCAAAATAAGATCCACAAACAAACAAAATATAACTAACGATGATAATATTATTTCAAGATCCAAATTGAATGAAAATAGCCCTGAAAATTAAAAGAAAATATTAATTTAAAAAAAAACTAAAAAGCCAAAGAAAGAAAAATATTGGAGGCTGGGGTATTTGGTTTTTTGCCCCTATTTATTTTTATTGCTGACCATAAAATTCTGTAAACTCTCATGAAAATTGCATTTACTCTTATTTGAGTAGTATTAGACATACCAACTTTTTCATATAACTTATATGTCATATTATCATTAGTGAGTATTTATTACTTAAGTAAAAAGATTTAATATTTACGCAATTAGATTATGACACCTCAACTACCACATAAATTGATATTAAAAAATTCGTAAAATAATTGATATGTCTAACATTATTTTTTAAAGAATAATATGATTATTGACTTTGTTTTTACACATGTATACGTCAGGCAATATCATAAAATTGTGAGACACGACACGAAGTTAGCGGGTCTGGGTTCTCTCTTAATGGGTCTGTGTCTTAACAGGTCGGACGCAATTAACATTATTAAATAATAAATAAATACGACACGAATACGATAACACGATAAGACCCGCTAAGGCACGATTATTAAACTAAATGTAAATAAATATACATTTTTAACACCCATTTACATGTTCTTAAAATTTATTTATTTATTATTTAATAAATTTTACCCGCATGACATAAGAATTGCTATCATAATTAAATACATTATCAAGATTAGGCCTTTATTCAACAGAAACTATTTTAGATTTATAAAAAATAATTAAAAATTTATTAATTTAAACTCAAATAAAGCTAATTGGGTCAGTAGACACGAGAACGACGCGACTCATTTAGACTCAATTAGACACGACTTATAAATGGGTCGTAATTGGGTGACAAGATTAATACGATATTTAAATGGACCGTGTCTAGATCATACCTTTAGACACGATTAATAAATGAGGCCGTATCTAGGTCCAGTCAAAATTCTTTGGACACGATCAGGACATGATATGAACACGACACGTGACACGAATTGCCACCCCTGCTTATAGTCTTCGGATCGAGTTTGGACCACGACCATATACGAAAATAAAAGATTAGAAATTAAATAAAGAACAGTTGGAGGAGAAAATTTTGGGGGGACAAAAAAAAAAACAAACATAAGAGATTAAGAAAACATGCATGATATTGGAAAATAAAAATAGTTAGAAAACCGACAACAAATGCAAGTAATGAAAAAACATGGAAAAAGACAAGATTTAGAAAACGACAGCATGCAGGAAACGACAAGAAAGTGGAAAGCTACAGAATTTAGGAAACGACAATAAATTTGAAAAACGACAACCTGAAAAGGTCAATAGCACAGTAAAAGGACAATAAATTGGAAAACGACAGCATGCAGGAAACGACAATAAATTAGAAAAACGACAAGCTGAAAAAGGTCAATAGCACAGTAAAAACGACAATAAATTAGAAGATATAAAACGAAATGATCAGAAGCTGAAACATCCCAGCAAACCAAAAGCATATCTGAAGAGGGTCAAACGAATCCCATAACATCATTATGATCGAGATATTAATCTGTGCGAAGATCGTTCCCCGGAAATTTTACGCACAAAAAGGAAAAAAAAACGTTGTTTCGACAAACTCTTGTACTGATTACATAATGTTCTTATAGTTACTAAACAACAAATTTGAACTAAATATCTTGTACAAAAAAAAAAAAAAAGGTTAATATCTGATTAATTTCTTACAATAATAACTAGCTAATTACTAGGCAATTCAAAGCGGCACAATGGACAGAACTTGTTAGTGTTGAGCCATTTGACTATGCAATCTCCGTGAAAATAGTGCAAACAAGGCAGCCGAGTCGCCTCCGAACCGGCCGAAATATCCTCCAAACAAACCACACATTGCTCCGAATCCTCGACGCTGATCCTCAGCCTCTCCAAACCCTCGATCGCCGCTTCACTCGCCGGCACGAACCGAATGCCCGCGTAGTAGAACTGATCGTCACCGTCGCTAAACCCTAGAATAAGCTCTTCCTCGTCGCCTTCTTCTTCGCCGTTATCGTCGTTCCCGTCGTCGGGGAGTTCGTCGACGCGGACATAGATATGCACAATCAACTCCAGAACCCTGCCGTGGCTCGGCACGCCGAGTGCCATCTGGCCGCAGCACTCGAGTATCCGGCTGAGCACCGTGGGAAGGCCGAGCTGCGGCAGGACGTTGACGTCGCGGAGCCTGGAGGCCACGGCTTCTCGCGCGGCGACGGGTAGCTCTAACACCTCGTAGAGCAGCAAGGGGAACGTGGTGGAGAAGATTTTCAGAGTGCCTGGCTCCTCCTCCGTCGCACTCCGGCGAGCGAAAACGGAGATGATTTTGATGTTGAACGTGGAGTGTTCGAGGGGAGATGGGGCTGGAAAATCGCCTTCCGGCGAGAATTGGCACCGGGTGACTTCGGCGCTGGCGAGCAGGTCGGACAATGAATCGTCATCTATAATGCTTGCCATGATAGTCTTGAATGATATTAGATGAGAGAAGGTTTTTCTTTTTTTTTTTTTTTAGGAGGAAAAAAAAAAAAAGAGGTTTTGATGTTTTGAGCAATAAGCAATTTATTAAATTTAGGTTAATGTCTGTGAGTATCGATTGGTGGTAATTCATATAGAGTTTTGGAAAATCATTTAGAGTTGTGTTAGGATATCGAAAGAGAATTAATAGGGTTTTATTAACATCATAATCCTATCTAATTAATACTGATTTACATTACTTTATATTGCTAATTACTTTGCTGATTTTGTTTAATATAGAATTGACGGATTTTGTAACGATACACGCTAAAAAGAAGATCGATCATTTTGAAAGCTTTAGGTGTGGATTTTTTTTTTCTATTATTATTTTTTGAAAGCCTCATCAAATTGGTTTTTTTTTTTTTTTTTTGCGCTTTGCATTTTATTATTTTGTTTACGTTTATCTATTATTTTGCTTACGATTTCGGAGGAGAATAGGGGGTTCTTTCATAACTCTACCCCTATCATTAGGTTAATCTAATTTTCTTTTATAGAAATTAAGCATTTACTTATAATCAAATTATAATAACGGAATATGGATCGTATTATCCAGAAATTAATTTTCTTACAAATAATAATAATAGTGGTAACAAATTTGAATAAAATATAACTTTGAATAAAAATTTATTATAACTTTGAATAAAAATTTAATCACAAAAATAACTATCATTATAAGAATTCTGTTTGACTCATGATCAAAAGCGTATAAATTTGAGGATAAAATAGGAAAATCTAAATTTACAAACTAATAAAAATAAATACTCAAATTTTTGAAGAATTGAATATCTAGTCAATTCGTTAATTACTTAAACATGTTTTTTGTTACTAAGTTAATCATTACTAGCTACCACTATGTAAGTAATTGAATCACTTGAGTATTTTGTTATATTTTTCAAAAAATTGGGTATTAATTTAAATTGGGTGTTAAAAATTGAGTATTCACTATAATATTTTCTCTAAATTTTGATAGTTAGTGATACAATTAATCAAGTAGAGATCCAATGCACAAAATTGATGGCCATCTGGCTGCATCACTCGAATATCTTGTTGATCAACCCTACCACGCCAATCAGCCACCGATCACAGATGGCATATAGAGCATGCGGACAAGCTTCGATGAGCCAACAGTGACACTATGAAGGGTAGCAGGGAGAACAATACCTTGAATATTCTAAATCCGGGTCCAGGTCCGTTAAATCGAGAAAATTCGATGTGGCATAACTAGTTGTAGCGCATGCCATTTTTTAGCAGTAAAGTTGATCGAATTGATAATTTTTTTACGATTTAAGAAGATAAAGGGAGGAAGAAATGGTAATTTAATGATAAAAAAAATGACACATATTGTAAACTTTACTTTCAAAGGCCGCAGTATTAGATCAAATTTTCTCATGTTTTTTTTTTTCTATGAGCAAATTTTTGGTCGAGATAATTTTAAGAATTACGTAAATGGATGCACTATTGATCATGATAAATGTTTGGTTTAATTTTAATTATATGACGTGCTAATTTAATTTCTACCTTTTTAATGATTGTTGAAGATGTACTGATTAATTTAATTTCTAGTGTAATAATAAGGCATAAATAAATTATGCAATACAAAATGATAGCAATCTATAGTATCTAAAAAGAGCATTTGTTAAAAATGTCCCAACTTTATTCGTGAAGTATAAATATATAACAAACAAGTCATCGCAAAGTTGAAATTAAGCAACTAAATATTAAATTTGTACATTCAAAATTTTCATATATCATAATCTAATTTAATTCCATAAAATAATTAAATATAGTTCAATTTAATTTTGTACACCAAATAGATCCTCTAAAAACTCATTAAGAGTTTCCCAAAAAAACTTAAGAAATTAGAGATTACGGGCTCATTAGCAAAATAGCGTGTTCAAATAATATCTTTTAAGAAAATGATTTAATTATTTAAAAATTAAATTATTAACCACCATACTCATTCACATACATTCGGACTCCATAAAATACCATTGTTCGCCCAAATTTTGTTACAAGCTATAACAAATATTGTTACGGATTGTAATAATATTTGTTACGGCATGTAACAAATGTTGATACAAATCGTAACAGACAAATGTGTAATAAAAATTAGATATTTTGTTACATATGTGTATCAAATTTTGTCTGTGATGATCTGTATCAAAAGTTGTTACTTGTTGTAACGAAAATTGTTACAATCTGCAATATTTGTTACCTTCCATAACAAATGACAAAACAGTCAACGCATAATGTTTAAAAATATAGCGAAACTGAAAAATGGCTAATAACTTAATTATAACTCAGGTCAATTTCTTGACAATAAATCTAAAAACATGCCATTTAGCTAAAAACTCCTACTTTTAACATAATTTATCAAACAAAATAAAAAATTATATAATATAGATTATTATAAATTTGCATTAATGATAAACTATATATTATGGTAGAGAAACTCAAGAATTAAAAAAATCTTAATACTATAGCCTATTTATAATAACCCATTTTTCTCCAATTTCCCACCAAGTTAGCAAGTACATAGCCCCACTGTAATAACCACAATAATCTCATTATTAAAGCCCCACTTATAGCATTACAGGAACAAAAAAATCTCACTATAGATTAAAAAAAAAACTGACAATAAATGCAAGTAATGACAAAAGACGAAAAACGACAATAATTTGAAAACGACAGCATGATAGAAACGACAAGAAATTGGAAAACGACAACACACAGAAAACGACAATAAATTTTAAAAGCGACAACCTAAAAATGAAACGACATGATCAGAACATGCCAGCAAATCAAAAGCAAGTCAATATGATAAGGAAGGAGATATTGAAGCAGGTAGTGATGACAAAACACGAAAAACGATAATAATTAGAAAACGACAGCATGATGGAAACGACAAAAAATGGAAAACGACAACACACAGGAAACGACAATAAATGTTAAAAGCGACAACCTAAATAATGAAACGACATGATCAGAAACATGCCAGCAAATCAAAGATAAGGAAGGAGATATTGAAGCAGGCCAAATTAATCCACAAGATCATTATGATAGAGATATTAATCTTGTACTTGCGTTTTACAACGTATTGAAAATCGTTCTCCACAAATTTTACTCACAAAAAGGAAAAAAACAAATTTACATCACGTATCGTATTCGTGTTAATCTCATTAAGAGAGTACTCAGACCTGCTTATTTCGTATCATGCTCAAACTATCAACCTTGATTTTGACAAAGTCTAATGATTAAAATGTTGTTAGTTACTAAACAATAAAAATTGAATTAAATACCATGTAAAATAAGGTTAATATATGATTAAGGGCCATCTTACAATACTAAACTTAATGATGTGTCAATATAACACAAAAAAGTATGTAATAATAATATTAAAGCATATAGTAATGATTTTTTACATTTTGGTCCTATACTTGTGGGTGGAACACTGATGGGTATAGAGCAATATAAATGTAGCGTAAGATTAAATTCTTAACTAGCTAACTAGGCAATTCAAAGCGGCACAATGGACTAACACTTGCTAGTGTTGAGCCATTTCACTATGCAATCTCCGTGAAAATAGTGCAAACATGACACAGATTGTAAACTTTGCTTTCAAAGGCGGCAGTATTGGATCAAATTTTCTCATGTTTTTTTTTTTTTTTCTGTAAGCAAACTTTTGGTCGAGATAATTTTAAGAATTACATAAATGGATGCACTATTGATCATGATAAATGTTTGTTTTAATTTTAATTATATGACGTGCTAATTTAATTTCTACCTTTTTAAAGATTGTTGAAGATGTACTAACTAATTTAATTTCCAGTGTAATAATAAGGTATAAATAAAATATGCAATACAAAATGATAAGAATCTATAGTATGTAAAAAGAGCATTTGTTTAAAATGTCCCAACTTTATTCATGAAGTATAAATATATAACAAACAAGTCATCTGAAAGGGTTTTTTTTTTTTTTTTTCCGCAAATCAAAGTCATCACAAAGTTGAAATTAAGAAACTAAATATTAAATTTATACATTCAAAATTTTCATTAAGGAATAAACATAATAACGATTAACAATTCAAAAGTTGACATAATTTTGTCACTAATAGCTACTGATATATTAAAAGTACATATACAAAAAAACGAGTTGCTAGAATTCTTGCAAAACAAAATCAATATACACAAAAGCTCTTCAAATAACCATCCAACTCTTCAATTCAAATCGGCACAATGGACAGGACTTGCTGATGTTGAGCCACTTAACAATACAATCTCCATGAAACTGGTGCGAACATGGCAGCCGAGTCGCCTCCGAACCGGCCGAAATATACTCCAAACAAACCACACAACACTCCTTCTCCGAAACCCTAATCTTCTCCAACACCGCATTATTAATAATCGACAACTCGCTCGCCGGCACAAGCTGAAAGTCGTCGGAGTACTCGGCCAAACCTAGAAGCTCTTCCTCGTCGAAGCCTTCGTCGACGTCGTCGATCGGGGGGATTTCGTCGACGAGGAGATCGACATTCACGCCCACGCTCAAAACCCTACCGAAGCACGACACGCCGCAGGCCATCCGGCCGCAGCACTCGAGTATCTCGTCCACCAGACGGGCCGCGGCCGCCACGCCGAGCTGCGGCCCGACGGGTTCGGCGTCGACCATCTCCGACACGAGCCTGCGCGCCTCGCTCGGCGACTCCCTCACCGTGTAGAGCAGAAGGGGGAACGTGGCCCAGGAAAACAACTCCTCGCCCGCCGGCCGCCGAGCGGTGAGCTTGGCGATGATGCCGACGTCGAATTTGGAGAGCTCGTTGGGCGAATACGATGCGGCAAATTCGCGGATTTCGAGGGGCCGGATTTCGTAGTACTGGAGGGCTTCGTCGGAGAGGGGATCAGGGAAAGAGTCGTAATTACTTGCCATGGTGTATATATTGATTAATCTTTGATTATTAAGGATTTGAGTTTTATGTGTTCGAGCAATCATGAAAAAAAAAAACAACTGAATCTTTGAATCTTAGGGTTGATTTTTGTGTGTGTTGATCGGTTATTAAGTCTTATTTATGGTTTTGTAAGATCAATTTGAGTTCGGTTCTCGGAGTTTAATCTTTAAGAGTAGTCCTAGTTGAACTTGGACAAAAAGTTTGACTCTGTAGTTTCTATTTATTAATATACCGCTACTCTATCACACGTCAGCATGTATAATCCTATCTAAATAGTAAAGGGTAAATTACGTAAATCTCCTCACATTTTTAGCACTTGCTTTATTGTGTTAAAAAAAATGTCGTTTATCTCTTTTAATATTGCACATTATTAATGAAATTAATATCCCTCTTAATTTTTTTAGGAAAATTTGTCAAGTATCAATCAAATAAAAAGATGCATCTACTGCTACTCCTTATATGCTCTAACACACCTTTATTATAACCACTCTCTAATAAAATTAAACAAATATATACTAAATATACCTTGCGATTCAAAAAATATATATATATATCCCTACACTGTTTTTCTTTTTTACACATAACTAATGACTTTTATTTTACTTTTTTTTTTCAATTTTCTTTATGTCTTTTTCCTCTTTTTTTTTTCATTTGTTCAAAATATTGACACAAACTCACACTTGAGATTTTGTTATTTCAGAATGTTTTCACTTTTTCTTTTTTTCTTTTTTTTGCAAATATGTTCACCTTGAGTCTATATAAATATTCTTACACGCGAGAGAGAGAGAAATTCTCACTATAATATAGAACTCTTGCACTATATTGAAAAGATATATATGATATAAAAACGGTTGAATTGTAAAAATAGGTGAAAATTGAATGAACCTTTAAAAAATAACACATGTTATGAAATATTAAAATATATATATATATATATGAATTTTATGGTAAAAAAATTCTTAACACAATTATAGGAAAGTGTTTAACATTTCAAATTTTAAGAGTAAATTTTATATCAAGTCTGTCCAAATTTATTATTATAGTTAAGCATTAGTACCTTCGTTACTATCGGCAACATTCATTATCATTTGTACATAAGGTAAAATATATGTTGGGATAACTATGATAAATGAATGATAGCAACTTAAATTGGGTGTCACTAGTCGATGAGGAAAGATTGGCAATCTTTTTCAATCAAGTTTAGTTTTTCCTCTACCTCTTAACTAGTGGGACAACTTATTAAAATTGTCGGGTAAATTGTTCCGATTAGATATATTAATTATGCAAGGTTAGCATATATTAGAAAGATCTATACGATAGAATGATTCAATTAATAATCCTAATATTAATTAGTATGCTCTCGTAGACATCTATAGATATGATAACTCAAATCGAGAGATATATAGTGATCGATTTTAAATTTACATGATATATCTTTTGAGTACATTCGCGATTACGAAGAGAGTCAATCAAGCAACTTCATCTCTAGAAGTCACAGTCACATAAAGAGTGAAATGTCACTATTTAAAGAATCATTATAACTCAAAAGGGTTAAATAATATCCTTTAAATTTGTTGTACTAAATTGAGTAATTGACAGTCACTCTTTCGATCATTAGGACAGCTTCCCATTCACCAGAGAACTTGGGGTTTCAGTTATGAGAATTATCACTAAAATTCAAGAGATTTCTCACTATATTGTAAGCTCTAGATTCTTGTAAGGATTATTAATTTTGTGAAATGAATTAAGTATACTTATATGTTTGCAGAATCCTGTGAAATTGTTAAGTCGTCCCAAACGAAAATAAAAAAGGAGATGTTGAGGAATACCCCTCTTATCGCCCAAAAAATTTGTAATTACAAAAAAATGGCCCAAATAACCACGGTAATTAATTTGATCATTTTTTTTTGTCGGTTTCAATGTGCGGTAATTCAGTTTTTATTTTTTGTGTGAACAGGCCTACAAAATTATTATAATTGCATAACAAGATCATTCTTAGTAATACTTAATAATTTATGTCTCAAGTTATATGCTCTATTTGTTTCCATTCTATGTTTATGGTGTAAATTTTAAAATAAGGCATAGATTATCATTGTGCCGAAGATGCCCCTAAAACAAATTTACTTCTTTTTTCCTTCTCAAATCATGTAGTATATATAAAAAATTCCTTCCTTATAATATGGCCCGCATAATAAATGCTACCTATACGGAATTAGAATATCATATACATAAAAAAAAAAGTTTATATATATATATATATATATATATTCTTCAAACATCCCTTTAACTAGGCAATTCAAAACGGCACAAGGGACAAAACTTGCTGATATTGAGCCACTTAATGATACAATCTCCATGAAATTGGTGCGAACATGGCAGCCGAGTGGCCTCCGAACCAACCAAAATATCCTCCAAACAAACCACACATTCCTTCTCCGAAACCCTAACCCTAATCTTCTCCAAACCCGCGATCGCCTCCTCCCTCGTCGCCACAAACCGGACATCGTCGTCCGCAGAGTAATGATCGCCAAATCTGAGCTCCGATATTCCCTCCCCGCTGGGGAGCTCGTCGACGAGGACTTCGATGTACACGTCCACGCGCATAAACCTGCCGTCGGACGGCTCGCCGACGGCCATCCGGCGGCAGAACTCGAGTATCTCGTCGACCATCTGCGCCGCGCGGCGCCGCGGCGGCCGGACGAGGAGGGTGCAGAGAACCTCGGTCATGGCGCTGTGCAAGGCCTGGGGTGACTGCAACAGCACGGAGAGAAGCAGCGAGAGGTAGATGTTCATCGTGACGCTCTCTTGCTCCGATGATTCTTCTTCTTCTTCGTCGGCCGTCTGACGGCGAAAGAATTCGACGTTGATTTCGATTTCGAACATAGAGTGTTGCGGAGATCCCGCCGGAAGCTCGCTTGTTCCGCCGGACCGGACTTCGCTGTAGATGTTGTCGGCTTCGTTGGAAAAGTCATCGTCGTCTCTTTCCATTGGTTTATCCGAGAAATATATAGCACGGAATTAGGGTTTATTTGCTTGAGCAATAATTAGCAAAAATTGGTTATTATTAGTTTATAAATGTTGCAGTAATAGTATCGAGTGGTTAAGTTGAGTCTTATATATAGTTTTGGACCAAAAAAAAAAAATCAATTAGAGTTCTATTAGGAGTTTAATATAAATATATTCCTTCGCTCAGAGTAGTGTTTGACTTGATTTTGGTCCAAATCACATTCTAGTTTTATTAATTTGTGACACGCCAGCATAATATATCCTATCTCAATACAATAATGATTTATTTATATTTTAGAGAAATCGGTGTATATATCTAATTTTTAATGCTTAATTTAAATAAATATTTAATTTTTTTTAAATATAACAAAATATTTAAAGCGAATCAATCATCTATAGTGATAATTAAAATCATATTTAAATAATTTTTTATTTAATTGGCTAATGATTTAAGGGTGAAGTAGGCAAATACCCAGAATTTATATAACAATAAAAATAAATACCCAAACTTTTGAAGTAATTGAGTTTCTAGTCAATTTGTGAATTACTTGCACATGCTTTTGGTAACAAAGTGAATTACCACCACTTACCACTGTGTAAGTAATTGTATTTTTTGGGTAGTTGGTTATATTTTTCAAAAGATTGGGTAATAACTTACATTAAGTTTTAAAAATTGGGTATTCACTATAATTTCTCATGATTTAATTACTTTAAAATTTTAGGTATTTTAATTTATTGTTGTGTGAATTTTAGGTATTTCGCTACTTTACTCTCTACATTTAATAGGATGCAAAATTGTAAATCTCCTTTTATTTCAGAGAAATTAGAAATAAATGTAGATTATCTATTATTAAAACATTGACTTTTACAATTCAACAAAATTATATATATTATTACAACAAACCAAATTTACGCTAAGAAGACATTGACGAGTTACGAGAGAAGTGAAAGCATACAAGTACACATATGTTAATAATACTAGACATACTAATTATTTTACTAATTTACGTACGTGATAATTGATGTGTCGTATTGTGATTGCCTGAATATCAAATCATGTCTACCAATGTGATAAATACTCACTAATAATAATATAACACATGAGTTTGTATAAAAAAAAAAATTTAATATGTGTAATACTACTCTTAAAATTAGTATTGTTCTTCTAGTTGTACCTACAATATATATATATATATATATATATATTATGTCATTTAACTCTGAAAGGAGAAAATTTTCTAAAAATAATACGTTACCCATTCTTATTGTGTTACGCATATGCAACAAGTTTCCAAAATTTTACAATATATTTTCGCTATTTATTTATTTTTAAGTCACTAAATTATTATAAATTTGCACTTTTACACTAATTAAAAAAAATCATTTTACCCTCAAAAAACGCATTTTTTAGTCTAAATGTCCAAAAACCGTTTTAAAAAAAAAAATTGTACGAAACCTCTAACTAAATGATTTTGGCCCTTATGATATTAAAACACTAAGATACAAAATTACATTGATAATACATATAATTATGATATCAAGAGATATATTGTACTACCCTAAAAATTAACTAAGACATTTGGTAACGGCACAAGGGACAGAACTTGCTGCTTTTGAGCCACTGGACTATGCAATCTCCATGAAAATAGTGCGAACATGGCAGCCGAATCGCCTCCGAACCACCCGAAATATCCTCCAAACAAACCACACATGGCCTCTCCGAAACCCGGCCAACCCTAATCCTCTCCAAACCCTCGATCGCCTCTTCGCTCGCCGGCACAAACCGAACCTCGGCGTGGCGTTCATCACCGTCACTAAAACCCCGCAGCTCTTCTACGTCAAAGCCTTCTTCATCGTACTCCTCATCATCCTCGTCCTCGTCCTCGCCCACATCCTCGTCCTCCTCGTCGTCGTTGTACACGGGCTCGGGAAGTTCGTCGACGAGGAGATCGATATCCACGCTCATGTGCAAAACCCTACAGTAGGGCGGCGCGTCGCAGGCCATGCGACAACAGCAGTCGATAATCTTGTCGGCCACGGCCTCCACACCTGCCTGCGGCCGGACGACGTTGGCGTAAGCGAGTATGTCGCGGACGAAGCCGCAAGTACCGCTTGTCGACAGCATGCAGAGAAGAAGGGGCAGCGTGCGGCGGACAATAATTACGTCCGGCCCGCCTGCGGGCGGTTGCTCTTCCGACACCGCCACCGCCCGCCGACGGGTGAACTTGGCGGCGATTGCGATCCGGAACTCGGAGGATGCGTATCTGCCGGGTGGAAAGTGGCCAATTTCGCCTGGCCGGACTTCGAAGTGGACGATTTCGTCGGAGATCGAATTAGGGAAAGAGTGATCGTCATTAGTTGCCATGATTTTTTTGATTAGTGAATGAGAAATAAGGGAATATTTATTATTGGTGTGGATTTGAGCAAGAGTTAGTGACGATTGATTATTGGGTTAATGTGTGAATGTTTTGGAAATTAATTAATCTTGTATATAAATTTGGGAAATCAATTGAGAGTTGGATTTGGAATGAGAATAGGAGTTGGAGCTTTAAGAGAGCTCGACTTGAACTTGGATTAAAGGACTTAAGTTTTATTAATTTATTTCTACTTTATAATACGTCAGCATAATAATCCTATGTACCTACCTAATTTACATTGCAATTTTTTTATTGTAAAAATTAGAAGTTTCCTTTTCTTTCTTACAAAATTAATGTCGTTTCTAAAAATACTTTGATCTTAATTTCTTTTTGTGGCATATTGTGCAATTTTGTCAATATTTTTGGCATAATTTAAGTGGCATAATTTAAGATGAAAGAACGCTCAATCTTTGTGGCATATTGTGCAATTTTGTCAATATTTTTGGAAAAATTAGGCCTTATGACTTTTTTAATATTCTTTATTTATTATTTTTTACAGTATGTCATCCAAATGAGTTGTTTTTCTATCATTTATCATTGGGCCAATTGTGAAATTAGTTATTTTAAAATTAAAGTTTGAAAGATTTAGTCTCCCAATGTCAAAATTAAGAAATTAAAATAACCATTAAATATTTTTATGGACGACATAAGTACCATGATAATTACTTTAAAAAAGGGGGTCTAAATCAAATAAAAAATCTCTAAAAATTTGGCTCATTCAACTTAAAAAAACAAACCTTTACAAAAAATTTCATCGACTGTGATAAAATAAAAAAAATATCTAATTTCTTAAATGTCTAAAACCATGGCTAATCTCTAAAAAATTAGTCTAAAATTTGAATAAATCCTTAAAAATCACTTTACGTTTTTTCCTTTTTATTTTTATATATTTAATAAAGAATTTATTAAAGAAATACGGCTCAATGATAGTGAGCTTACTAATTGCATAGCTTACTAGTATTCGCAATTTCAAGAATGACATAAAGATAAATCTTTTAGAGCATCTCTGTGCAATTTTAAATTTGTGTGTCAAAGTTAAATTTTAGTTTTTTTATATAAAAATATTCTCTAATACAATGTTAAATTTTAAATTTGGTATCAAATTTAACAAATACTATACATGGTATTAATTTTGACATCAAGTATAGTAAAATGCCGAAAATTTGACATTTGAAGTAGAGTACTGATTGATTAACTTTTCAATATTTAATTAAAAATTAATATTATATTCAAAAAAGTTTTTCCTTATTAAGAAGTCATTATGTCTATTTATAGTCTTATTTATCATTAGTTAGCATTAAATACTTTTATTGGATTAATTTTACTACTAAAAGATAATAAAATAACAAAATAATATTTGCACATTAGAGTAGTATTAGAGATAGTCTTATATGTACGATGATATTCACAAATTTATTGGTAGTAAAGTTATTAATTAGAGTTAAAAAAAAAAAGTTGGTACACATACCCATATCCGTACCTACTTTTACGGGTAATCGTATATGTACAAAACGGGTATGGAGCCTATATTAATTATCCCGCTTGTTTGGGCTTATTTAATATAGAAAAATAAAAAAAATGGTTATTAATTGATTAATTACACAAAGACGGTTATAAGGGAATCCGTTTTAAACGGGTACGGAATCGGTTACCTGTTTTACTTCCCATATTTTCAGCTATAGTTACAGTAATGTCAAATTTTCCAAACTTAGAAACGCAACTCAAATTACAAAACAAAACCGAACAAAACAAAAATAGTTTGGTAAAAGGTAGGTTTTTCTAATTCATATAAAACTTAGATAGCTTAGGGAAAAAAACATAAACAACATAAATGAAAATTTTGAAACTTTATTGAGATCATATAATACATATGTGTTAGAGTGGAAAACTAAAAGTTCATTCGAATCCAAAAATTTGAGATATATAAAAATATACTCCTTATCAAGTGTGCGATAGGCGTTTAGAGCGCTTTTAGCAGCTTGCGCATCGTCGCGAGAAACGACTATTTTTTTTTATTTTTCCTCGGAGTATACTTATTTTTTTGTTATAGATAATCAATATTTATTCTGGGAATAACATATACGTAAAATATTCTCTATGCCTCTACTCATTAAATTTCTAAACATATTCAGTTTTTTCTATTTGTCATCAACTATATACATATATCGAAATAATATACATATATCGAAATAAATCAGTAGTGTGTACTGTGTACAACAAAATCAATAAAAATAAACCTACCAAAAATTACCTAATTATTAACTAGCTAGGCAATTCAAAACGGCACAAGGGACACAACTTGCTGTTGACGAGCCACTTGACGATACAATCTCCATGAAACTCGTGCGAACATGGCAGCCGAGTCGCCTCCGAACCAACCAAAATATCCTCCAAACAAACCACACATTCCTTCTCCGAAACCCTAACCCTAACCTTCTCCAAACCCGCGATCGCCTCCTCGCTCGCCGCCACAAACCGGACGTCCGGGCCGCGATCGACGCCCCCGCGGCCTAACCCTAGAAACCTAATCCGTTCGTTTAGGGCGTACGGGGGGAGCTCGTCCACTAGGACATCGAGCTTCACCGTCACGCGAAAAACCCTACCGGGAGCCGCCGGCTGCGGCGCGCCGGAGGCCGTCCGGCAGCAGCACTCGAACACCTTGTCCACCACGGCGCCCACGCCGGGCAGGTGGCGCGGGACGTGGACGCAGGCGAGCATGTCGCGCACTTTTCCGCCGGCGATGAAGCGCGCGAGGCGCGTCGTTTGGGGAGCGATGGGGAGGTGCTGCAGGCAGAATCTGCCGTGGGCATTGATCGAGTCGTCCCTGCCGGCGGCGAGAGCTCGCTCTCTCGCCGCCCGCGACCGAGTGAACTTGGCGGTGATTTCGATCAAGAACTTGGATGAGTCGAGTGTACTTCCTCGGCGCAACGACGTGGCCGGAAGGTCGGCTGTGCTGATTTCGGCGGGCCGGACATCGCAGCGGACGATTTGGCCGGAGATGTGATTAGGGTTAGTGAGGACAGATTCATAGCTTGAAACGAAGCTAGAGAGAAGGCCTTGACGTCTTTGAGCCATAAGTAATACTTGATTTTTAGGTTAATATTGTGAGCGGAGTATTGATTGGTATTTCAGTCTTGATTATTTTATTTATATATATAGTTTTGGCAAATCAGTTCGAGTGGCCTTAGGATTTACACAACGTTTTGAAAATTGAGATATTTTCGTTGACAAAATATACTCAAAATTATAATTAAAATATATAGTTAGCATTTAAGAAATAAGAATAGTAAATTCATTAAAAAAAAATTTAAATACAAAATTCATTAATAAATTACTTATAATTATTTGGGTCAGTCATGTAAATAGTCATTTTTAACTTATGTATATTTAAAAAGTAGGCACAGTTCCAAAAATTTTAAAAATAGCCGTAAAAAATTTATTACCAATGTATAAAATTTCTTATCATAACAAAATTATACATAAAATTTATTGTAATAAATTTCTTATAAAGTTAGTGAAATTTATGAATAACTACTTTCTTAAAATTTTAAAATATTGGTATTTTTTAAAATTACCTTCTAAAAATGATTATTTTATTAAAATTTCCAAATTATATTTTGATTATTCCAAATATGCATAACAATGAACAAATATTAAATTTTAAAAATTAATTTAAATAAATATCGAATTTCTCAAAAATTCAAGTATTTGAATTAGTTATTTAGTGATTATTATTATTTGGGCATAAGCTTCATGAAGTGAGAATTTTTCCTTTTCGTGTTTACCCCTTATTTGTTCTCCCCATTCAAATATTTTTATTCTATTTTTTTTCCTCAATTTTCATAATCTCAATGTAATTTTTAAATCTTAACTATATATGACCATTCGAAATTCAAAAAGTCAATAACCATTCCATGACTCATTTGATGGTTTCCCCAAATAAGCCATTAATTATTGTTTTTGTCAACCAACATTTACACATGTTGATAAATTTAATTATTGAGATCATATATATAATACATATATATGTATATATAACGAAATAAATTACAACAATCAGCCTCCGGTCATAGCTTCGGCAGTAAGTAACTAATAATTATGACCGGGCTCGTCCCTGTTTTTTAAAGGAAGAAAAAAAGAAACTAACTAGGCAATTCAAAACGGCACAAGGGACAGAACTTGCTGGTGCTGAGCCACTTAACAATACAATCTCCATGAAAATGGTGCGAGCATGGCAGCCGAGTCGCCTCCGAACCCGCCGACATATCCTCCAAACAAACCACACAACATTCCTTCTCCGAAACCTCTTCGCTGATCCTCATTTTCTCCAACCCCTCGATCACCTCTTCGCTCGCCGCCACAAAGCGCAGAAGCGCATCTTCACCAACGCCGTCGCTGTCGCCAAAGTCGGGGAGTTCGTCGACGGGGACCTCGATCTCCACGTCCAAGCGCTGGACGCCTCCGCGCTGCGGTGCCCCGGCCGCCATCCCGCGGCAGTACTCGAGGATCTGGTCGATCGCCTCTGCGGCGTGGTGCGGCTGCATGTGCAGGCGCACGAGCGCGCAGGCCACGGTGCTGCGCGCGCCCGCGCCCGCCAGCGCCTCGTCCTCGTCCTCGTCGGTGAGGAAGAGTGAGAGCTCGGTGGATTTTGACACCGAACTGTCAACGGTGGCCGGCTCTTGTGTCGCCACCGGACACAGAATAAACGTGGCGGTGATTTCGATCAGGAACTCGGCGTGGTGGGGCCCGAGTTCGGCCCGATCCTGGCCGGCTTCGGCGGCGGCGCGTGCTTCGCAGCAGTCGCCGCCGGCGAGCGAGTCATGGTCATGGGAAGAGTCGGTGCTTGCCATATTAGAATAGATATCAAGAAGTACTCTAGAGAGGGACTTTACAGAGCTGTGAATTATAGGAATGACTGTATATGTGGATGTGTTTGATTGTACAAATAAGTACAGAGATCAGATCAGAATGAGGGGTTTATGTATGTGTGTGTGTGTGTGTGTGTTTAAGTAGTGTCTTTAGTTTAGAAGAATCATGAGATAGAGTTCTATTAGGACTTGGAAAAAGAATACGAGTGTTCTTTGAGAGACAGAGTTCTACTTAGATTACGTAATGATAATCCAATCAAAATATATATAACTCCAAAAAGAGTGGGAAAAAGAAAAAGAGAGTTAACCAATTATATCACTTGTTTTACGTCCTAATAGAACTCTAATTGATTTCCCTAAACTAAAGTAATTCTGATTTTTTTGGAATTTGGAGTTCAAAGATTTTAAGATTAATATTGAATAAATTCGATATGCAATTGTGTATAATAATTTAAAATTGATAAATAAGTGAATATGTTGTGATACAGAATAGTAGTTGTGTAGCTTTAGTACATTTAAGTGTTTATAAATGAAGAAAATTACAAGTCTATATTTTATTTGACTCAATATTTACAAAAATTTTTGAGTCTCCTTAAAAAATTTTATTATTTTTTAATCAAAAAATATATTTTTATTATGCTTTTACCTTTATAGATACTTAAACTATACATGAATTATTTGAACTAATTTACTTTTTTTTAAAATAAAAATACTTATATTAAAGAACTTTGTTTTATAGCAAATTAAATATTATTAATTCTCAATTTTTTTGCTCTAAACGCTTTTATTACCTATTCTTGTATGTCTTTCATTAGTATTCATATAGAAATATTTTATTAATTTGAACCAACGTTTCAAAAAATTAATATAATAATCATTAATCTCTTAAAAAATTAAGGGAATAAAAGTAATATTGCACAATCATGTAGTTTAAAAAAAAGACTATTTCTTCAATTAATGGAATCGTTGATCATTTTCTTAGAACATCATTTAAAAAAGAGAATCTTAATGTAAAAGCCATTTTTTGAAGGATGTTTAAAAAAAAAAAAGCCAATGTTTCAAAATTTAAAAAAATAGCCATTCAATTTTGTTAATATAAGAACTTTTTTTAGCTGTTTATGATTAATTTTTAAAATTTTTGAGACTGTGGCTATTTTTTTAAAATATACTTTTTTAAAGAAAAATTCTGTAGTGGGTTTTTCTTGTGGCGGGAAATAATTTTGAAAGGTCAAATTCACATTGTTTAGACGCGGGACTCACTGAAAAAGTGAATCTGACGGTGCAGAATTATTTCCCATCACAAAAAAAAATCAATCACAGAAGTACCCTTTTAAAATGATTATTTACCTAACTATCCTTTAAAAAACTAACTACTTAATTAATGATATCAGAGAAAATTTTACCCTTGAAAATTATATCCTATGACAAAAACCTTTTATCTTTCAACTTTTACCCTTGAAATTTTTTAAATGTCAAAATTTAGCACATGATCAAGTGGGTGGTCGTTTTCATAATTCATCCTCTTCTATGCCCATAGACACGCACACACACACTCACTCCTGCAACAAACGTACGTAATTTCGAGTTTAACAACAGAGAAGCTTTTGCTCAACCAGAAACGGCCATGGCGGACCCACCAGCGCCATCACCAGCGGCGGCGACGGCGCCGGAGGACGTGCGGGCATGGCGGACGGCCTTCCTCAGCCTCCGCGACGAGATCGCCACTCCGCCGCCGAGCTCTCTGCCGCAGCTGCTCCACAGCCTCCTCTTCGCTCACTCCTCCGCCCTCGTCTCCGCCTCCGCCGACCTTCCTCCTCACGAGGTGCGCAACTTTCCTCATCCAATCGAAATCTGCTCAGTCGCTGAGGTTTTTTTTTTATTTTATTTTTTCTGTTCTAATTTGTGTTCGGATTTGGAAAGGTCACTTCGGATTTGCTGTTTCTAATGGAGGTCGTTGCCGAGAGCGCCACCTCTGCGTTCGCTGATTTGTCGCGCTTGGTGATTTAAATTTCTTCTTCGTTCGATTGCTTTGGTTTGATCAGAGAGCGAAGTTTTCGATTTTTCGATGCTTTTTATTTTTTATTTTTTTGAAGTTTTGTTGTTGTTGATTAGTAGATCCATGATATATGCCTTCGCGTTTCGCTGCAACTGAATTCGTCTTCGTGGACTCGTCTTCTCCAATGTCTTGGCGATTTGCTTGAATATTTCATCCACAGAGCTTCGAGTCTCTCTAGTTCTTTGTTTGAATGCTTGTCCACTTTAAGGTTTGTTTTGTTTCTTTTTTTCTTTTGTTTTATTTATTTATTTATTTATTTTTTGTATGTCTCTATTCTATTTTATTGAAAAGTGTACATGTTTGCATTCGCATTTCGCAAGCTTCAAGGACAAGTTATTTTTGGTTTTAGGTAGTAGGAGATGAGAGGTAAAATTGATGGTTTTTCACTTTTTCGGTTGACGCTTGGAACTTTTCCTTTGAAAAGAGCTTGATGAGACTGTCGATATGTGGTAGCAATGTCGGAATGGATCTTCTATTATGTTATTTAAGTTGTGATGTGAGTTCGAAATTTTTCCCGAAAGAGCTTTGTTCAGAAGCTGCTTTTATGGTTTCGATTGAAAGAACTTGTTATGGGCCGAAGTTCTTCTCGATGGTAATCTAAACGGGTTTAGAAGTAGCTTTTGACTTAGTAAGCCAAAGGCTGCATTTGGAAAGGAGTGAATTTAGTTTAACGAAATGGGCTCTTTTTAGACTGAAGAAGCCAAAAAACTGCTTCTGGAAGGAGGAGTGCCAAACAATTTTATGCTGGTGGCAGTAAATTTTAATAGGCATTGTTGTTTCTAGTCAATATTTCCTCTTAAAGGCTGCTGTTTTTACATGAATTCCCTTTAATGTCCTTCTCCCGAAATTTAGAGTTCCAACTTCCAAGGGTCATAGCTTTGTTATGAATTCTGGCTCGCACGTTCTAATACTTGATTTCATGTTCCTTTTCCAGATGTCTTGTCAGTAGCTATCGCGGAAAAAGTTCACCCTCGGATGACGTTCAATTAGTGAGACTTCTCCTCCGTGTCATTTCCAGCACTCATGCCGAGTTGAATTCTTCATCTCACTTTAGGCATGGCAACCAAAGGGATTTTTCGGAAACAGGAAAGCGAATTCCCCAACAATCTGCCAACTTGTGGGAAGTCCAAACCATTTCCTTTACGATTCTTTCTGAAGCCATCTCCAGTGCAGGATCATCCTTTCCTGCGGATATATGGAAATCAACCATTGAGGTGGAATTATCTTTTCGTCTATTTTCTTGATGCACATATGTGCATTTGTCAATGTATATTAGATTCTTGTCCGTTTCATAAAGCTAGTGTCTCATTGTAGGTATTCAGGAAAGTAATGGATGTAATTGCATCCAAGAGCACACTCATAGAAGAAAATTTCATGACCAGGTAGCACTAAATTCAATAACAAAAAGAAAAGCTGTAAGATACTTGTTTTAACATTGTCTATGAGAGAGTTCATCCGTATGAATGGGTGCCGATCTTCTTTTTCAGGTTTTATGCAGCCCTTCTGCATTGTCTGCATTTGGTTCTTAAAGATCCTAAGGGTTCCATTTCTGACCATGTAAGTGCACTTGCGTGTTTCATACTTGGTGTCCACCTATGTTATAGGCAGGCAATGTCTTTTGAGACTTTTTGAATGTCTGAATTTTTAGTACGTGTACATGTTTGCGTGTTTAGGTGTCCAGTTTTGTGGCTGCATTGCAAATATTCTTTACATATGGAATTACTGGTAAAGCCCAACTTGCATATCCCTCCAATGGTCACACGGAGAAGGAGCCTAATATGAAAAACCCCACATCTCCTATGGAAGAACCTAAAAGATCAGGTCCGTACAGGCCTCCACACTTACGCAAAAGGGACACTTTGCAAAAGAATCCGACAGCATGGGGTTCTAAAAGTTTCTCGGATGCTGAATCTTCTACACAAGATTTTGCATCATCTGATTCAGACTACAGTGATAGTGATGGGCCAATTAAAGACACTGATGGTGTTCGAAATCTAAAGGTTAGGGTAGCTGCCATCGAGTGCATACAGGTAAATTTAAAATTGCTTTTCTTTTGTTTCACCTTGTTTTTTTTTTTTTTTTTTTTCATGAGAGTGGAACCTTTTGACAATTATGCAATATTCTTGTGTAATTCTTTGGCAGGATCTTTGTCAAGCTGATCCCAAATCATTTACCACACATTGGATATTGCTCTTGCCGACCTGTGATGTATTACAACCAAGGTGTAGCACCTTTCGTCCTGGATCAGTAGAAAATTTTATATATTTGCTTATTTTAATTCTTCTTTTCCTCCTTAATTTATGCTACTTGCTGGTTTACAGGAAGTTTGAAGCAACTCTAATGACTTGTTTGCTATTTGACCCTTATTTGAAGGTATCTTAAGTGATTCTCTAAATAGTTGTTATCTACATTTCTTTGATTTCTCTCTTTTTATTATTTTTATTTTTATTTTTACACAAAGGCCCAAGACGATATATTCCTTAATTGGCCCTTTGATAACTCATGCTGTTCATGGTACCTAGGCAAGGATTGCATCTGCCTCGACTCTGGCAGCCATGTTGGAGGGGCCTTCTCCTGTCTTTTTGCAGGTAGCAGAATACAAGGAACCTTCAAAATCTGGATCGTTCACAGCACTTTCAGTTTCCATTGGACATATCTTGGTGCAGCTCCATAAAGGTTTGAAAGAAAGTGCATTTGGCCTCAATTTTTTCTTTGCTTCATTTATGTGTATTCCTTAGATTCTTAGATATTAAATTACCTTCCTTTTTCTTTGTGGTATCTGGTGTAGGCATTCTTTACTTGATTCAGCGAGAAAATCATGGTCGACTGCTGGGGTCCTTGTTCAAAATTCTCATGCTTTTGATATCATCTACGCCGTATACATCTCATCCTGCTTTAATGTTTATTTACTTGTGCTTACTTATCTTTTCGTGTTTTTTGTTTATTGATGAAATATCCTCTCATCATTGCCATGTGCCCATGTTGTCAGTAAGGGTGACTGAATGCCATTTCTTCTTGTGCTGCCACTCTCTTCAGCCTTATTCCTGACAACACATATATTGCAAAAGTTTCTTCAATCTAATTTCTGACACAAAAGATGAAGTATTATCAAGCAAGTAGACCGCAAGCTAGACTTATTATTAGATCAAACTTGATTCTCTGAACATAACTTTAGAGTTCTTTGAGGAATATCCTTTTAAACCCAGCTAATTATGAGTTACTACAATTTTTATTAGCTGGATATCCTTTCCTTGTTGTAATTCATTTTCTTAAATTATTAATCAAGTATTTTTCTTTTAAAAAAAATGGATGAGTGATCCCATTGCCATCATTTCCTTCTTGTGTTTGCTTTTTACATTAAGTTTTGTTATAATTTTTTAAGACAGTGACAAAATGGTGCTTTAGCCACAAGGTAAATGTTTGCATAATGTTTTACACATAGACAATTAAAGACTTATTCAGGATGCTCATTCTTAGTCAGCTTTCATCTCTCAGTAAACTTTTTTTAACACACACTGTTGTATTGTTATACAGATATTCAAGAATGCCAACTGAACTCTTGTCGACTGTTATTATATCTCTTCAAGAAAGGATTGAAGTTGGTTTTCCTTTTAGAAGTGATCAGACAGGTCTTCTGGTAGGTTTTTTTTTTTTTTTTTTTCTTAATTTCTTTTACTTTTTGATATTTTTGTGATGGATAACGTATTGGGGTCCTCAATGCTACGACTGAGTGATATGTATCTCTTTCAACAGACTGCTTCTATTAGTTGCTTGGCTATGGCTTTGACCACCTCACCATCCTCGATGCATGTTAAAGAAATGCTTGTTAAAGAGACGTCTAGAGGTGAGCTTTAATCATGGGAACTGAGGTCAGATGTTGGGCAACTATTTCATGTTTCATAATCTTTAGGAATTATTTTCTAGCCGTTCTGATTCCATTGATCAAGCTAGAAAAACACAAACAAGGTAGTTGGCTGATGTTATTTCTGCATGAGCTTGAAGCAGGATCATGTACGGAACATGCAATCAGATTACTTTCACGTCTTACAATAATTTTCCTCTCCATCTACTTCGGAAATTTGGGTTTTTTTTTTTTCTTTCAATATATCATTCTACAATCCGACTTGATGCTTTGATACAATGAAGAGTTCAATGCTTTGATAGAATGTAGATTTAATGTTGACCCACCTCCTAATGTTTTAAGGTTTAAGTAGAATTGGTAAATCGACATTAGAGTATGGGATGTTTATACCTCTGCTTTTGAACTTGATGAATGTTCACTACTTCTTGGAGTCAGAGTTTTTTTCAGGCTGAAATATCTCTGCTCTTTCCAATTGATGTTTTGCCATGTGCTTGTCCATTGTCCAGCCACTCACGAAGAGCAAATTATACAATATAAAGTCTAATTTTGGCCCACTAGCTGATAGCTTGAGCTTTTAGGAAAATTGATAAGCAATCAGATGAGAGAACCTATAGGCATCAGAATAAACTTGAAAGCTAAAGTACACGCGGAGATTGTATTTGGAAAGCTTACTAATTCGTCATAAATTTTCGTCCCACATTACTAATACATTTGAGGCTTTCTTGCAGGTTTTTGTGAG
Organism: Boehmeria nivea var. tenacissima; assembly: GCA_018132145.1. Lineage (NCBI taxonomy): Eukaryota > Viridiplantae > Streptophyta > Magnoliopsida > Rosales > Urticaceae > Boehmeria > Boehmeria nivea. The sequence continues at coordinate 12,308,233 of CM030882.1, forward strand.
GTTGAAAAGAAGGTCGGTGTCCTTTGTACTTTATTTCAGTACTCCGAACAAGTAAGCAATTCGGCAGTGTGCTTTGAGGCTCTCCAGGTATTATTTAGAGAACATTTAGACTTTCTAGCATCTCTTATCCATGTATTATGTTGTTATAAAATCCCGGGTCGTAGAAGGTCTAAAATTTGCAATGGGCCTTGCGACTCCTGTGATAACCTGTGGTATGTTTTATTTTGGATCCTTGGTTTCTCATTCCTGATTAATAGATAAAATTGGTAAGCAGAGGAAAATGAACCAAGTTAGCTTTTGAGTGAGTTTATGAGAGTCTTAATGAGATATGAAGAACGTCTATGTTTGTGATGTAGGACAAGGGGAAAGAGAAAGGGAATAGGAAAAGGAATGAGATATTTTCAACAGGATTAGAGAAATAGAAGAATGAGAAAGAATAAGAAGAAATAGAGCTAGTGCAATAAGTTTTTCACTTTGGTAGTTATATCCATGGTGAGTTTGATTGAAATCTTTATTTTGAAAGTAGCTGGTTACTTATATTTATATCTGATACAGTCGGACCATATTACGGAGTAAGAGAGAAGAGATTGCTGGACATCCATGTGTTCGTACTCTTTCATTGATCATATGATGGTTCTTTTTTGTTCTAAGGAAGCATTTGTTCTATTTGTTTCAGGCCCTCAGAGCTGTGTCACACAATTATCCAAGCATAATGTTTTCCTACTGGGAACGAGTATCCACTATTGTTTATGGATTTCTGAGGAAAGAAATCAATGAAGTCCATTCAAGACCATGGAAGGGACCTGTGGGCAACACTATGGGCGTTGTTGGTGAGAGAGTTCTTACAGCTGCTATAAAGGTATGGAAGGTTTTTTTCTTCCTTTTTTTTTTTGGATAAACATTTTAAATAGGTACTCAAAAGGCGAGATGTCTTTTTCATCCATGTAGAATACACTCGAAAACTTCAGAACATTACTTCTCATTCCAACTGCGACAGATATGATGGTCCCACTTAAAACAACTGATCTGATTCTCAAAAATGACTTTACCCTGTAATGACTTGCATGAAAATTATCAGGTTCTTGACGAATGTCTTCGTGCCATATCTGGATTTAAAGGAACAGAGGATTTTTTAGATGAGAAACTGCTAGAAACCCCATTTACTTCTGATTATACGAGGACAAAAAAAGTTTCATCAGCTCCACTATACGAGCCAAAGATCTCAGAATTTAGTGAAGATGGAGGCAATGCAGGCCAATCAGGGATTGTGCAATGGTGTGATGCACTTGAGAACCATATGCCTTTTATTCTGCGACATTGTTCTGCAAAGGTTGGTTCACTTTAAAATGTGATTAGAATGGTATCGTCGCATATAAATAATCGGTTTTTATAACAATTTTAGCAATTTATTCAGCAAATTAAGAACCCTGATAGCTTCATCTATGAAGAACATTCACAAAATTGTAAGACGGTATAAAATACAATTAGGATTTAAATGATATATTTCAAAACACACTAATTATATCATGCTCAATATACTTGATATTACAGCACCTAGCTTTTATATCTAGTTACTGTGGTGCGTTATCATGCTCTCTTAACTTTTCCTACTACAACTATATCTTTGGATGTAGAAGCTATAACTTTGGATGTAGAAAGAATCTAATAACATAGCATTGCCAACTGGAGACTTCGAAGGGTCTTAGAACTGACTCTCCGAAGTGCAGGAGTATCATATCATCCATATTTCTCGTGTATCTGAAATTCAATAAACTTATCTAATTTTTCAAATTTTTATTAGAGCATAAGTTATCCTGAGGTATTTTATTGTTTGATTTTTGGATAATGAAATCTTGTCCCCCTTTCCCAAAAGATAGGGTCTATAACTTTCACTGAACGGCTTTGTTTTTCCCCTTCTCTCTGCAAGGTGAGGGCTGCATCGGTTACATGCTTTGCGGGTATAACTTCGTCAGTATTCTTCTCTCTTGTTAAGGAGAAACAAGAGTTCATTCTTTCATCTTTGGTAAGTTCTGATAATCTGTGCTTGGTTGTGTTTTGACTTATTTACTGTGGAAACAGAAGCAAATTTTTCTACGGATTAGTATATGCCTTAACAACGGAAGTCTCACAGATTTATGCAGCCAACGATGAGGTTCCTTCGGTTAGGTCTGCTGCTTGTCGAGCCATTGGTGTCATTTCATGTTTTCACCAAGTCTTTGAGAGGTGATTTTAATATTCGGCTATGCTGTCAAGTTTCTCTATCAACACGTGGGCTTAAAACTTGATGTAAATTTAAATGATATAGTGCAGAGATCCTTGATAAGTTTATCAATGCAATTGAGATTAATACTCGTGATCCCTCCGTCTCGGTGCGAATAACTGCTTCTTGGGCTTTGGCAAACATATGTGATTCTACTGGCCACTGTCTTGTTGCTTTTGCCTCAGAGGGGTCTACAGGTGGGATAAACATTTCTAGAGTTGTTGACTATAGGAAGGTCAGGCATTTGTTATTTTGGAAATCGTTGCAGTTCTGATTATGCTTTTTTCTGTAATGTAGATTATAATGCAATCCATCAGTCAGTGGCTTTACTAATTGATTGCGCTTTACGGCTGTCAAATGATGGAGACAAAGTGAGTATCTCCGTTGGTTGTGTCTATATATATATATATATATATATCTGTGTGTGTGTGTGTGTGTGTGTGTGTGAAGATATATATACATACAAGCTTTCAAAGTGAAGTGATGTAGATTAGATGACCTTTCCTTATAATATTAGCTAAAACTATACATATAACCATTCTACTTCCCTTTTCTTCCTTCACCATTTCTTAAGAGTGTTAAATCAGGTATTAGATCCTAGTTATGATTGGAAAGAATTCAAATTGTGGTGCCTAAAGTTGATATAAGTCAGAATTTAAGCTTTAAAGGCTTTTCTTGTTTTTATCATCAGATAAAATCAAATGCTGTGAGGGCTCTTGGAAATCTTACAAGGTTTATCAAATGCACAACCAAAACAGACGAAACCAGTTTATCTCTGAAGACCAACGGTCGTGAGGAGTTGCCATCAACTAGCAATTGGATAGGTAGTAAGTCATGCGCATCAAATCCATGTCATCGACCTTCGTTGGCCGATTCTCATTGGCTTGAGCGAACCGTGCAGGCATTAGTTTCTTGTGTTACTACTGGGAATGTCAAGGTACAAGGATTTTATCTTTTCAATTATATTTGAGTGCACAAGAGCTCTTGCGGAGGTTATTGTAATTGTTGCTCTGTGCTTGAGTTTGACAGTTTGTTCCGCTACAGGTTCGGTGGAACGTTTGTCATGCCCTGAGCAACTTATTTCTGAATGAGACGTTAAAACTACAAGAAATGGATTGGTACGGCTGATTCCAATATAGTGTGCTTGAGAGAGAGCTATAATAATCAATAAAAGTCTTTTTCTTATTAAAAGAAGTGCTAGAGAGAGAGAGAGAGAGATAGTCAAGCAAGAGGGGGGGAAAATTGTTAATGACTGTTTACTTAACTGAGAAGTTTGAGTAATATTTTTAATGTTCCTGACATATATCCCTTGCCTGATAAATTATCCTCCTTGGTAGCATCCTAAATCATCTTCCGTATCCCAGATAGTCATACATCGATAGTCATACAGGAACATATAGTTCCACTGTTTCGCATTCACATACTTTGTGATGTTTTCTTCAATGCATTTAAAAGATAGAAGTTCCATCATAAAGTAAACAAAATTATGCATATTTATTTCTGCAGGGCTCCATCAGTGTTTAGTATTCTTCTACTACTATTACGGGATTCTTCTAACTTTAAGGTCAGGATACAAGCTGCTGTGACATTGGCGGTGCCATCATCAGTACTTGGTAAGTGGTAGATTGTAATCTTGTTAATATCCATGGTTGGATCATAAATAACTTTATTAGCCAGTGTTACCTTTTGTTCTCATCCCATGATAACACTCTTTAAATGTTACATGAAATTGAATCGCCATTTTATTAATATCTTATTGCAGCTAGGTTAATACCTGCATATTTCATTATTATGCATACTACAATAGAAAGGGCGTAACTTAACTCTGTTTCTTGGTTTTTGCAGATTATGGAAACTCATTCTCTGATGTTGTTCATGGTCTGGTGCATTTAGTAGAGAATCTAGATTCAGACCAGATTTCTGCACCATCTAGTTTTAAATATAGGGTTGCACTTGAGAAGCAGGTTAAGAATTGTGTTTGTCGGAGCAAATATTTTGTAAATGTAAAAGATGAAAGATGATTGATATATATGTTTTGGCTATGATGATCAATTTACTGAACAATCTGGCCATCTGATAAAGTTAGATTGGCTTAGGATACGACTTGCTGCCTGTTATCTTATCTTTCTTTTGCAAAACTGCTGCTGTATATTTTCTATTTTCATGTAGATAGTTTGATACGACTCTTCCTCTAGACTGGTTAATTGAATTTATTGTGCTTGGTTTAGGTTACCTCAACTTTGTTGCACCTGCTTAGTCTTGCTTCGAGCACCGATCAAGAAACTCTCAAAGATTTTCTCATAAAGGTACTATTTCTTAAGTGCAACGTTATGCAATAAAGTTGGTCCATCCACTGTTGTTCATGGTTGGTTATTTTCTGTTCGAAGATTCATAATCAGTTGGGTGTTTTCTTGTCGGTGAAAAAATAAGTTTGAATACTCGAGTCCCTGCTGATTCTGCTAAACACCATTAATTATGGCTTTTCAGGAACACCATACTGTCTTAAAAGGACTGGTTGACTTGTCAACGTTGTTTTTTTCTCACTGATTCTATATAAATCTGATGTCATTTGTTTAGCTATTTCTGAAATTTTATCGTACAATCATTGGTCTGTTCTTTTGCTCCATGTAGAAAGCCCCGTTTCTAGAGGAGTGGTTCAAGGCGCTATGTTCGGAATTTCTGGCATCAAGTAGTGAACCGCTAGTTGGTGAAAGCAAGTCTACTGAAAAACAGAAGAAAGAGATGATAGACAAAGCAATTTGGTCATTAACCGAATTGTTCAAAGGCAGGAAGCAGCATGCAATTGCCAAGAAATTCGAAAAGCTGGAAGAGAGCATTCATTAATAGCCTTATTTGACTGATTCACGAGGTTGGTGCGGACCCCAGCCAATGGTCCTGTTGTGCTTTCGTACCCACACAGGTATGCTGCAACAAACCAATACATGTCAAAACTAATTCATAGAATGGTCTTTGACACGGAGGCTTACTCTCACCATAGATGGAATGATAAGGATGACAAGAAGTCCATGTCGCACATTACCGTGCCTCGCTCAGAGTCGTGGCAGGGCCGACCCTGATTCTTTGTAACAGTTTAGAATAGAGTTCTGTTTCCAGATGTGATCTGTGTAGGGTTTTGGTGAATGTTAAACGATAATGTGTATTAAATTAAGCTGTTAATTAGTGTTAAGGTCTTCAAACATAGCTAGCTGTATTGGGTGTTGAGTATGTGTATGGATGGACGTATAGGCTATAATGGGGGTAAGGGTCTTTAAGCATAGCTGAATTTGGTTTGAAGGTCTTCTGTTATTTTATGTCCTAAGAAAAAATGAGGAAAAACATTTGAAAAATAACTTGTTTTGAAATTTTGTCCGAGTAAATCAGGAGAGAAAGAAAGTTCTTAATTCAATGAAAAAAGAATATAGAAAGTAGCAGTTTTTCTTAATAATTATAAGTAATTACATATTGAATTGCAGTGTGACTTTAATCTCCATCTAAGAGCATTCGTAAGTAAATAAAAGAGTAGTTGCATAATTTACACTCAACCCCATTATACATGTACACCTCCATATAAGAGAAAATGCATTATCCAGAAATTGAATCTAAAGACTTTAATTTCAATGTTGAAAGACTGTCACCTATCAAAGAGCAACGATGAAAAGAGATGACCAGAAAGAACATAACAGGATTTTTATTGTTAGGCCATCTCTCTCTCTCTCTCTTTCTCTCTCTCTCTCTCTCTCTCTCTCTCTCACATGTGTTGGTCTAAAGCTTGGAGACTTTTATGAACAGAATTTAAAAATGGCAGTGGACAACTGCACTATCTGTTTCTCACCGGCATCGCAAAATGGCATACACAACTTGATCAATATAAGGTGAAAAATAACTTTAAAGACAAGAAAGCCAATGAAAAGTCCATATAAAAATTATTTGTGGCCATCACTATCATTATATATATAAAGAGCCAAACACATTTTCCAACGGTTTTGCGGCATTTTTTTTTTTAAAAAGCAGTTTATTGGCCTTTTTTTTAAAGGGGAAAAAAAAAACCCCACATTCTTGAGGGGTCAAAATGATATTTTCTTTTAAATTAGAGCTCAAGTATAAATATTACAAACTTAGAGGTCAAAAATAAAATTTAATAGGGGCATAATAGCACAAAAGTGGGATGGAAATAAAAATTATAAAGTGGGACTTTTTTTCCTATTGTGGTTATTGATAATTTTTTTATGATTCTTTTGATACCCATTATGATATATTTATTTAAACCCGAACTTTTTTTTACGAGGAAGTCTATACTGCGGGAGCTCGCCCCCACACCCCACGAAATCCGTCGTGAGCTCCGGGATCGAGTCTATCAACCCAATCCCTTCGCCACCACAACAAATCCGCAAAACTTTTATAATGTGTGAAAAAATTAAACTACATATATAATGTGTAAAAAAAAAATTATGCGAGCTTTGCATGCGAACGCTTGAATTAAACTATATATATAATGTGTGAAAAAGGAAAAAAAAAAAAAATCATATAAAGATTTCGTTGCGTCTTTTTAGTTAGTCTTATACATATCCTGAACATTTTTGAAAAAGAAAATGCACACGCGCAGAGCACGTGGCTGCAACTAGTAGATTCAAAAGTTCCAACTCTAACACAAGTACAGAGACAAGGATCCCATACATCAGAAACAGAAATCATCCCTATACGAGTCTGTTATAAAAACGAAATCAAATGGCGAAAACTGCGTTCAATGAGTGGCAGTGGTTGTCTTCTTGAAATCAATCTTGTCGACCTTAACCTCACCGTCAATCAGTTCATACACGTAGACCACTACGCGCAGGCCGTCAATGTCCATGAGGACGAAGCTCGGGTTGACATCGTAGGTGACGCTGCTGTAGGCACCAGTTGCAGAGCCCGGGTTTATGACAACACCACCCTCGTGTTTGTAGGCAGTGAACTGATGCGTGTGGCCGGTTACAAGGATATCTACATCCAACTGCCTTTGGAGCATTGCTAGCGAGTCTAGGTCTCCCCACGGAATAACCTTCAGAACATCAAAGCCAGCATGAAACTAACTGCTATTGGACAAAACATGGATTTTTAGTAGAAATTGAATAGAGGGTTCTGGTCAAAAACAGGTTCCCTATTGAAATCTAGACAAACACTCTTCTTCCCCTATAGAAGCATCTTAGATAGAGGTGAAAAGTAGAAAAACCAGCAAAGCTTTAATCTGTAGAACAGGACAACAGAAGATATGTCGTAGTATTTTTCAGCTCTACTGCCAAAAGACCACCCATAAAATCATATTTTTTTCCTCTCAATTCTTTCGCTTGGCTAGAGGTTTGGTAACTATGATATTAAAACCAAAGAGGCAATTGGCGTCTTACGGGATATTTGACAAAACACTAATCACCCTCTGCTTCGAAGTACATACAAGATATAATTTGGAAAAAGAAAAATAGCCGTGAGGCTATGAGCAACTTTGATCTGTCAATGACAAAGTATCCAGAGGGACACGAGATGAGGTACAATAAAGCTAACAACATAACATAATATCTGTATTAGATGAGAAAGATTTAATGCAAATTACTCTTATAGAGAACAACTAGGGTAAAATTTTATATATATATATATTTATATATATCATATACTATGAGCTAAAAGATGGAGAATAGATGGAAGTTGGAACCAACCTGATGACCGTGGCACAATCCGAGCTTGAATTGGCCAATAGTTAGCGTCTTGGTCTCTGGATACTTCGTCTCTTCGTCATACTCACCGCGAGCGATGTGCAAGTCTGGGCAGAGAGTCTTTAAGTAGTCATGAACCTCCTGAAGTCAGCAACAAAAAATATCTAAGCCTCGGGCATTTTGGTTTGATCAAGTACAAAGCACATCAAAACTGGTCTTTTCTAATTACAGACTTCTTTAAAATAGGATTGCAAAATCCCAACCTAATTCCAGTATCACAATTTCCATGCCTCTCCAAAACATACCAATATCAGAGGTCAAAGTAAAGGAAAGCTGAGATGTGAAAGGCCAAAAAAACCAGACGTAAATACAACTTCCACAACAAGCTAAAAAAATAACACCTTTTTTTTTTTTCTTTAATAGACATACATAGAAAATATCATTCTCAATTGGGCTTCAAAGAAAAGGTACAAAGCCTGATCAACCAACTAATTTGATCATCCCCGAAAGGACCAAGATAACCAAAATCACAACCCAGAATCAGAATTTACCAAATTCAATATCTAGAGAAATTTACATAAACAAATAGAGCAAACTAAACCAACACTGTAGAAATGGGAAAAACGATACAAACTTTGATACAGAGATTGCCAGTGCAAATAATATGTTGGATCTTGCCAGGGACGAGCATTGACTTGAACTTGGCAGGCAAATCAGGCGCTCTGTGAGGGACGTGTAAATCCCCCAAAGCCAACACCAACACCATTTTCGTACCTCAAAACCCTAAAAACACAAAACCCAAATACTATTGATCGTCGGAAACCAAATTGGTCGTCGATCTCTGTAGAAGAATCGATGCGCTTCAAAACTTTGAATTGAATCGAAATTTGAATGATTATTGAGGAAAAGAGAATCGAAATATCGGCGATCGAAGAGGGCTTTTTCACTCACCGGAGAGAGAGCTTGAATTTGCTGAAGAATTTGGAAAAGCTGTCATTCAAACCAAGGATCGAAGCCACGTTATGAGTAAGGGGTAGAATTTAATAATTTTTAAAGTTTAGGGGTCAATATGAAACATGAATTAAATTACAGAACTTCCCCAAAACTATGAACCGGTTCTCAGCAAGCCCCCACACGTTTAAAAAGTGATCGTCTCACCCTTAAGTTTTAAATGTTGCTATTATCTCCCATGTGACATTTGGTCCGTTTCATAGAGCCTTTGCCTTTTCTTTTATTTTAGAGAATTTTCAATGGAACGTCAATTATTTTAGAGAATTTTCAATGGAAGTGCTAAAATTTAGTATTTTAACATAAAAAGTATTTTCTAATATATGGTGCTAAATAATTGACATTTAAAGTTAAGTATTGATTGGTTATCTTTGGAATATTTATTTAAAAAATAACATTATATTCAAAAAAAAAAAAAAAAGAAATAAAGCATGGGCATTCTAATCAATCCTAAGAGCATTAGTCATTTAGTTGGTAAATTACCAACTAATTTCTTTATCTTGCTTTTGATTATGTTATCTTGATGATATCATGTTGCTTACAAGGTTGTCTAGTAAACAATTCAGATAAAAAAAAATTAATTCAAGTATTCTTATTGCAATACCAATATTTTTTGGTAAAATACCCGATTTTTAATTTAATTATTGAGTTATTTGATATTTGACTATTTTGTTTATTGAAATGACTAGCGTTTTTAAAAATTAAGAAATTAACTATTAATCCATACGTAATTACGGACATAGAGGTAAAATCACTTGCATCGCATAGTTAAGAAAGTGGTTTTTCCTTAATTTATGAAAACGTTGGCTAATTTCTTTACACATCATTCAAAAAATTACCAACCTTTTTAAAAATTGGCAGTTTTGGCTTTTAGTCCTTTTTAAGCCACGTTTTAAGAATTTATCTCTAGTTTTATGAAATTAAGATATTATTCATTTTCATATTTGATACACATGTATCAAATATGAATATAGTTAATTCTTTAATTTCACGAAACTATGGCTAATTCCTAAAAAGTTAGCCTAAAGTTTGGTTAAATCATTAAAAATCTCTTTCAAAATTAAGAAATTAACAATTAACCCATAAGAAATTTAGGATATAGAGGTAAAATCACTTACACCATGTAATTAAAGAAGTGGCAATTTTCTTAATTGGCTATTTTCTCAAAACACAATCTAAAAAATAATTATTTGCTTAATAATCTCTAATTATTCATTTTACAGTGTTCTAATAATCTTATTATAATAAAAAAAATAAATTTTCAATTCCTAATACAAATTTTCTCTCTTATAAATATAATCTCAATTCAAATGCTACAACCAAATTTTTATCCAAACATTAATTTGAATCACAAGATTTTATCGACGAATAACTCAGATCAAGATAATCTGAATTTTAGTATCTTAGTTGCTAAACGACCTCACGCTAGCTAATGATTCTTTTTTCCCCATTCTTTGTGGGTCAGAGAAGTTTTCCTAAGCTACGAAATACAGCAAGCACTACATCACGAAATAACACATCTTTGCACTATTTAGTTGCTCGGAAGCACTAGCTGTGTTTTAATCCAACCAGTGAGAGAAATTAAATTGAGTGATTTTTGTCACTACTTATTCCATTATATCAAAATACTTCACTGATTTTTCCTCAACTGACTGAATATGTACCAATTGTCACCACTGATTTAATGTACTGCCAACTAATGAGAGAAATTAAATTGATTGATTTTTGTCACACTCTTATCCCATTATATCGACATACTTCACTGATTTTTCCTCGACTGATTGAATAGGTACCAATTTCATCTAAAAAAATGTCCACCTACCAAAGCCCACATAAGGTCCAATTCAGAGAATCTGATAGAACAACCGTTAAATTCAAAATTTTATAAAAACAGCACTTTGGCTCATCTGAAGGCACATGTATTAGTGCCATTCACACTCAATTTGTCATCTGTTTTTATAGCCATACAAATCCTCCAGAGACCTCAAAGCATGCCTGCAAGTTGAAACAAAAATTTGTGCTTCTGAGTCCCCAAAAGAATCACTTGTTCAAGGCAGCGAAACATTTCAGGTATGTCCGTTATACCTTCTTTGACCAAAAAAAATCACTAGCAGGGCTTGAAGATTGTAAAAGCAATTGCCGGTAGGAAATGACCAATTGATGAAAATACTCAGAACCTCGAGTTTCCATTCCGAGAACTCCTCAAAAGTGAAGCCCTTGACTAAAACATGAAGCTGTCTGTAATTGAAGGACCACACCATACTTGGCGAAGCAAAATTGAGAAAGCTAATGACGGTTTTTTAATTGAAATGAGCTAAACCTGGCTTGTATAATTGTTTCTTTTCACATTGCATCTTCCTATGTAGTGATCAAAACTTTCTACACCTATATATGCTCGGTCAAAAACCAAAATTAGAGAAATAAAATAAATAAATAAATAAAAAGGGGTATGTGTCACAAAGCTCTTCCTGGTGTAGTTAGGAGAAATCCATTAGAAGGGATTTACACGGAGGTAACTGATTGGACGGGACGTCCGCTGCCATTCTCTGGAAATCTTCCTTGAGGAAATCTCATGAGCGGGGATTTCATGAATGGCGGCATTGGGGAGCCTCTTGGGCTCTTGTTAAGAGGCGAAGCGTGATAACTGTGTCTCATCGGGGACAAAGGCAGTGGACTATGTGATGTCGACTGCCGCGGAAGCTGTTCTAGAGTCTGCACAACCTCGGACATTTGTGGCCGTTTTTTCGCCAGGCCAAGACACTGCCGAGCAAGGGCAGAGACCATAAAGGCTCCTTTCTGAGAATATTGGCCCTCCAATCTGGTGTCCATGACCCGAAATAGTTTTCGCTTGTCACCCAGAAATGGTCTTGCCCAGTCCACCAGATACTGCTCCACCCCAACTTTGGTTTTGTCGACGGCACGGCGTCCAGAGAGCAGTTCCAGCAGCACAACCCCAAAGCTATAGACGTCGCATTTTGCAGTTAATCGACCTGTTCAAGAAACAAGAATAAGGGAACTGGAGTACATGCCTAAAAAGCTCCTTATCGCTAGCCTAAAACTCCAAACTTTTGAAGTCTTTAGCGTTGCTTAGTATATGTAGATTATCCAAAACATCTACCTGATCGTAACCTTGTCCATATACCAACTTCAGATTAATTCAAAATGAACTTGCAATTGCGCTATCGTTAAACCTCTTACATGCCTATAAGAAATCGAGTACCAACTTAATATAAGTGGATTTATGAGTTCATATTCCATTCAGATTTAAGGAACCATAAATGTGATTGACAAGAATCATGAAAAAAATTTCAAGAATCGAAAAGAACCTGTGGCCATATATTCCGGGGCAGCATAGCCTTGAGTACCCATGACTTGAGTGGAAACATGAGTACGATCATCAGTAGGGCCTGCTTTGGCTAAACCAAAATCCGATAACTTTGCATGGAATTCCTGAAGAATTTAGGAAAGGAAAAAAGAGTGGATGACATCGGTCAAGCTTATTAATTTATAGATATATGACACAACCAAATGGTAAAAACAAAAATTAATAAAGTAGCAAATAACAATGAAGATCACTTAGAATTAATAAGACCTACGGAGTCGAGTAAAATGTTGGAAGCCTTGAAATCACGGTAGATAACTTGTTCTTCAGAATTATGAAGGAACGAGAGCCCTCGAGCTGCGTCTATAGCAATTCTAATCCGTAACGCCCAGGAGAGTGGTCTGGCACTTCCTACAAACAACTTGGTTGTTATTACACCAAAATTGAAATCCTCCTTTGCATCAAGTAACCCTATAGCATAAGATACTAGCTTGTGATATTGTTCATTGACTTTTAATCAAGCATTAACATAGTGATAGGATTTGACATACTCCTAAATAGGTGATTCTCCAAGCTGCCTTTAGGCATATATTCATAAACCAAAAGCCGGTTATCCCCATCAACACAGTATCCAATGAGTTTGACAAGATTTTGATGATGAAGTTGACCAAGATAATTCACCTCACACTGCACGCAGATATTCAACCAAAACATGTTAAATGCACCAACTAATTCATAAAGTTTAAGAGTTCAAACAATGGTGTCGATTACTATCTAGCTCTCATAAAGTTAACTAACAGTAAATTAGAAAACCTACCAACCATTCTTTATGGCCCTGAAGACCATTAGGTTTCAGTTTCTTAATGGCAACCACCGTTGCAGTTCCAGTCCTGGAAGCGCCAAGTGTGTGCTCGTTAATCCAACCTTTGTAAACATAACCAAAACCTCCTTCCCCAATGAGGTGGTATGGACGGAAGTTTCTCGTAGCATTCTTGAGCTCATTCAATGTGAATGATTTCAAATGTGGGGACGACAATATTTCCTCTTCAGACCTCGGGGTGGGAAAACTTCCTGATGTAGACCTTTGGCTGTTTGTTGGAATTGTCAAAGTTGAAAGAGCGGAGGAATGACTACTTTTATATGCAATATGTGTGGCTCCTGAATTATGAATAACAGATTACATGAAACAATGGAAAGCCAGAAGCTGAAATAAGCGCCAAACTCTAGCAATGAAGAGGGTCTATCCGTCATATATTGATGGAGAAAAACTAGCTAAACATCGACAGTAGTTTAACTTGGAATATAAGTAAAACAAGAGGGAAAGTATCAATGTATAAAATGACATCAGAAATAGTTGCAGCATAAGATAAGAAAAAACTCCAATGGATATTTGAGCCACTGATTTTTATCGTATTATTTTGCTTTGCCCATTACTGTTGACTGCATAGACATTTTAGGCAAGTCAATCCAACATACCTACGTTCAGTATAAAAAATATTTTGCTTTGATTTCAGAGAAGGGACTCCAATCTTAGTTCATAGGGGAAAATCTACTCGTGTTTGATTTATGCACTTAAGACTTCAATAATACTAGACATAGAGTTATGCAATAAAAAGACGGAATGGATGAAAAATTTCAGCGAACATAAAATGGATTACGAATAGGTAACATCTGGGGCTTCTTAATCAGGTTTATTGTGGGAAAATCCAACCGCTGATCCATCTAGTAAAATCAAGTGGATCTAGGTGAGAAAGAAGAAATTTATGTCCTAGCATGCCCAAGACAAATGCTGATGTCTCAGGAGTCACTATCTTTTAGTAGAAGTTTTCTATTTAGGTACTTGAATATCCTTGGTGTTAGCTAGATCCGAACTACATACGCTTTATGCCTATCGCTCAAATGACGCTAGCATCCTCTATTAGCACAAAGTCATTCTAGCTGTTGTTTATATTCCGAGTCATATATCGAAGTCAATTTTATTCTTTCCAGCTTATTCTCTTTGTTATTATTTGACTTTATTCATTTGGGTCAATTGTAACCGACCTTTTCCCCACCAAGAAACCAGAATTCTGGTGAAGATGGTAATTAATCATGATTTACATTTATTAGAACCACAACAAAGGACCACAATCCTATCACACACACTCGATATATCATCACAACTACCATAATAACAAAGTCTTGTAAATAATTGGAAGAGCTCTTGCTCTTTGACCTTTTCACGTGGCATTTTACAAGTAAACGCTTATGCGAGAATAGATATGAATGTGATAACTACTTATCATTAACTAGATTGAGCAAGGCCCAAGTTTATCATGTTTAAACCATTACACACTGTAGTTGACTTGTGACTAGTAATGGTCAATCAGTAGGGACACTCAAAACAGAGTCGAGGCTTTCAAGAAACAAGTCCTCCATTTACCTAATTAAAAGCAATGACTCAAAGATCTAAATAGCATTGACGCAACCCAAAAAAAAAAAAAAAAAAAAAAGCCAACTATGGAATTGAATTTTTCATGCAGTTTGAAAGCCAAAGAAGAGGAAACAAATTACCAGTGAGCAAGACAAAATTGGATTTCAAAAAGCCTAACCTATAAACAGAAAAGTGGCATGAAATTCACTTGCCCAGTTGATGAAATAATGGTATCAAAACACTGAGATTGCAATTTTAAAACTATGTTACCATTGTATGAAGAGCCAATGAATGCAAATAATAGAAGGAAACTTCCAAGCATCAAGACTTGACATCAATACTAAGAGCTAATTAGCAACCACACCAAAAGCAAAAGGCCAGTCTCATAAAAACCCAAGCATTAATTGCAACTACCAAATTAAACCAAAAAAAAAAAAAAAACACAATATTGGCCCAAGTGGACAATTTTGGTTCAGAGAATTGAAACCAGAAAACTAGAGACATGTAATTTCAATTGAATTGGGACTATTTGCATGAACTTTTGTTCTAGAAGAAAAAAAAAACCCCGAATTTTCACAATAAAAAAAATTAATTATTAGAAAGTTCGAAACTTTTTTTCACTTCAAACCCCAAAAGAGAAAATAAAAATAAATAAAAAAGTTTTCCTTTTGGTGCTTTAGATTAAAAGGAAAATGAATGGAAAATTCGAGGGAAAAAACAAAAAGCAAAAACAAAATCCACAAGAACAGCTATAGATATATAACACTGAGTGGATGAAATATATATAAATGATTAAATGTGTGAAAATGGAAAAGCGAAAGGAGAAGAGAAACGTTACCAGTAGCGTTGGTACGAGAGCTGAGAGTGTTTTCGAGCTTCGAACGACATTGAAAGCAATTTCCCATCAGCGCTTCGAAATCCAAAACAAAACTTCTCGAAACTACATCAAACTCTCCGACAGACAATCTCAGGCATTGCTAATCTCGAAGCTCTTCATCTCTCTCTCTCTCTCTCTGAGCTTCGTTCTTGTTCAGAGCTAACGAAGAAGAAGAAGAAGAAGAAGAAGCAGAGGAACGTTGTAGGCACAGAAATCGAGGCAAATATATTTTCTCTATATTTTCGGATTTATATATATATATATATATTTGTGTATATGTGTGTGAGAATATTTTTTTTTTAAGGAAAAACATCGAAAGAGACACAGAAAAAGAAGAGAGAGAGAGAAAGAGAAACGCCAAGTGGCTTAACGTGTTTAGGACGTGATCTAGTCCGACCTGAGACGAATTTACTGTTGTGCCCTTGAAGGTGGTTGGAATTACGGGCATTTGAAGAAGCGAGGCTCGTAGGTTTTGGGGGTTGTGGAGGGGTATATTTGATATTTCGTTGCATGTAGAAACATTAATGAAAATCCAGAGAGGCTTTGTTTATTATTGGTTTAGTGCAAAGTGGGTGTGTTTGCCCAAATCTTGTGCTTTGTATTAACCACTTGTTTATCACTTATTTTATATATTTTTTTTTCTGATATTTTTTTATACTTTTCAAATTCTAATAAAATATTTTTAAATCTCAACCATTCATATCACTTCGAAATTAACAAAGTCAAATAATTCTTACATTATTTTTACAAATCATTTTCAAACTATTCAAAATCATTTTCAAACCATTTTTTCCATCTCAAAAAATGAGATAGAACAGCCAAAATGGCCTCCCCAAATAAGGGGTATAAATTACAGTTATTACTAATTTTGTAGCGAGAAATTGTGCTACTCTATTTATTGGATGTGGTTACGGTGGGAAACGTTTTTTGGTTTCTATCGTAGAAGCGAACTTAAAATTTATTATGACTGGTTAAATTTTAATTTGTTATTTTTTTTAAAGCAGTTTTTTGGAATTTTTTTTTCTGTTTTGGTGAAAAAAAATAACATGTTTTTAGGGGTAAAAGTGCAATCTTTTTAAAAAATTAGGTCTAAAATCTAAATAATAATATCATAAAAATAAAGGGTTAAAAATAAATAAATAAAATTCTTTGAATAATTCTCAATCACCTACGGCGAGGAACAAAAAACTTTCCGGCCATATCCTCCTATTATTTATTAGACTATATTAAAAAAAATTAATGATATGATGAGAATTTTTAGCTACGAAAAAGTGAATAGACTGACATGCTAAATATTTATTAGGTAAAATAAAAAATATGTTCATTGATAATTAATTTTTTTAATCTTATTAAGACACATTCTATCCATTTTAGGGTCAAAAATTTTGGTCTTACAATACTGTTTTTGAAAAAAAAATGTTCACGTATATTTTTTAATTAAGTGAATAATCCGTTTTATATTTTCTATAAGAAATATATTATAAATATCTTTTAAGTTTTCAAAAAATATCATGATGATACCTACAATTTTGGGTGAGTTGCAAAAATAGATCAAAATTGAATGTGTCTTCTAAATAGTAGCCTATGTTTCAAAATATTAAAAAAATAGCCACAGTTAAAAATTTTGTTACAGAAAAATGTCAAATAAATATTTACATATTTGTAAAAAATATTTAACACTTTAACTTTTACTCATTAAAATAAAAGTGTTAAACAAATTTTATAAATATGTAAAGATTTGTTTGATATATTTTTTGTTACGAAATTTTTAACAGTGACTATTTTTTCAATATTTTGAAACATAGACTATTTTTAAAAAATATATTTAAAAAAATGACTATTTCTTATGATTTCCTTAGAATATTTAAGTGCCACAAATATTTTCTCAATTCAATTTACTAAATTACAATAAAAATATCCCCTGAGTTATCAAATAATCGCACAAATATACTATATTATAAAATTTTGCAACTTTTTTCAAATTAATTTTTTTTACAATATTTTTGTTCAATATTTTTCTAAATAACACTTTTATTCTTCGCCAAACAGCATAAATATTTTCAAATAGTTTATATATATATACCATGAACGGATTATAAACCTAAAACAAAGTTGTAGACATTTTCTTAATTAAGTTCTAAAATTAAGTCATTTGACTTAAACCCCTTTTGCACAATCAATAAAAGCTTTTTTTTTAGAAGTTTATTTCTTAAGCACCTTAAACTCATCTATGATTTGATATCATATTCTCGTATCAAGGCTAAAACTGGCTTGTCATATGCAAAATTCTCTTAAACCAATTGTTAATTTGACAAATTTTCTAGAGTTTATGCTTGATGGCAAATATGGCGTTACTTTTGTTCTATTATATTTTTATTCTAAATAACTAGAGTATTTACAATGCAATATCAAATTGATATGCAAATGTCAAAACTTGGCATTTGAGTAAACAAAATTTATCCAATCCAATATTTTTTCAATGACAAATGCTAAATTTGGTGCCAAATTTAGCATCAAGTATTAATGCTAAATTTTATCATTTAAAAATGAGCATTGATTTTTTATTTTTTTTATCATAAATCTGAAAGTAATAACTATCACAATTCAATATTATAAAAAAAAACTCTTATATCTAAAAATCGTTATTATTACATGTATTGTTTTTTACTCTTGATTAATATTTATTGTCTCTAATGAGTTGTACAACTAAATTAATAAAATAATAAAAATAACATTTAAAATAACACTAATGCATTGGAATACTTTGTATCAAATAAAGCATTTTAATTCATTTTAGTTTTAATATTTATATTGACATTTATATTAGAGATAGTCTTAGTTATATCTTAGTGGTTTCATCTTACTATTTATTTTATTGTTAATTACCATATTCATCTCCCTAATTCCTCATAACAAAGTTAATATAATATTTTCACTTTTTATATCAATTATTTTCGTACTAGCATTTTCATTCAAAATGGTCCAATCATAATATCGTTTGTTTAGCATTTTCGTTTGTTTAATCATCGAAAATATATACAGTGTATTGTGTATATAATTGATAATTATTAAAATAGAATCAATTCTACACCTCAACAATTGCTCTTTTGCTTTTAAATAAATAAAGAAATTACCTAACAGCACTGAAAAAAAAAAAAACAAAATTATATAGATAAACAAAGACCTTGAGAGGTCCACCACAAATGAGTAGAGTAACGTCGTAGTCTCATGGACCAATCTGACGAGGGAACTTCACTTCAGCCATTTCTACCGTGGGACCTACTTGTTAGTAGTGTCACCCATTGCACAAAAGGGACCCATATTGTGGGGTCCACAAAATTAGGGGAACAATTCCATGGTACGTGTGAGGGTCACGACTCACGAGTCATAAATTGTACTTAAGAATTTCCACCGAAAGCATATCAAATTCTGACCTTTTCTCTTTATTGCCCAAGAATTGTTGGAGAAAAAAAATTTTATAAAAAAAAAATACTAGATGTTTCGAAATCATAGTTATAAAAAAAAAAAAAAAAAGGCCAGCTTGTTCTAAGGAAAGTTTCATTAAATTATCAAACAGATATGAAGAGTCGAAGACAACAAAATATGTGAAAAAACCTTCGTACAACAGACACCATCACAAGAAAAAAAGAGACGACACTCACATACAATAGAAATTCGAAAGTTGAGAGAGAGATCTCTAGTTAAAAGAAAAAGGGCTAGTTAGCTATGAAAAATAAATGGCTATTTATATTCATATTCATATTTTGTCTTGTAATTAAGGCAACTATATATGTTGTGTTATACTAACAGTTTTCTTTTAGAACATATTAGATCGGTTACCTAGTGTTTTTGTGGAGTATTAGTAGTGTTTGAATAAGAATATTAATTTTCGCAATGGAAATAAAAGTACGTGAATTTTCTTACTAAAGATATAGTGATGAGAATTATGAGTTTTGTTCTATATTTATAAGTGGCTCGAATATGGTTTTTCCCAAAAAAAAAAAAGAAAAAAAAAAGACTAGGATAGAGTGCGTACAGGAATGAGTTTTGAAACATTGATTATTTTTTAAAATCACGCATTTGAAATATGTTTATTTTCTTCGAAATCCCTTTTGATCAAAGTAGTTACGAATCTCTTAAGTTTTTAACTTGTAAATCCTTGAAGCCTAACATTTGTGTTTGACAAACAAGCTTTACAAGAGGAAATCTCTATCTATACATGTCACAAGGGCCAAATTTGTAACTGTAGAAATGGACTAGTATTAATTGGGCTCCCAAAGAAGCCCACTTAATAAATATTTGCAGACCAGAAGTTAGGAGCTTAATTCGAGGAAAATGAGAAATATTATAATAACTGTAGCTAGTAAATAATTAAATTAAAGAAACTTTTCAAAAAATTATGACAATTAATAAACGTATTATGAGGTTTAAAAAAAAGAAGAAGAAGAATCATCTTTTTACAAGAATTCAGTCTGGTATGTAATTTTGGTCCTCCTGGGTTATATATACTTCCTCCCCTACTAGCATTATTTACTTGGTAATTGAAAAATAATTTAGAAAAATGCTTTCTAGCGGCAACATGGAAAACAAAAAAAACAAAAAAAAAGAAGAAGAAGAAGAAGAGAGTATCATGTGACACATTTTACTATATATGAGACAAAGTAAGTTGTAGTGCCTCAGCAAAAATATATGGATGAGGCGGTGATAATTTGCTTAGAATTTGCTCAAGCCAACAGACACACACGACTGAAATTAGAGTTCTATAATTAACAAAAATAATAAATTTCTCCAATTTGATAAATTAAAACAAGTAGTTGGGACAATGTTTCACATTTTGGGGGAAATTAAGTTTTGTACAAAGATTATGCAGTGATGGAATATTCAATTTTCCAATATAAAATTTAATGTGCTAATTAGATCACCAACATGATACAATTTAGAGTTATAAATAAAATGTTAAAAGGCTAACTTTCTCAAATTCTCTAGTACTAGGTTGGACTTAATCCAATTAAGTGATCAACCATCAAAGCCTAACGTAATTAGTAATTACTAGCTAGCTAGCTAGTAGCTAATTATTTACTATTTCTACAATATATAGTATATATGTAATAAGTGCTGTTATTGTATAATTTATTGTCTTCGACTATATAGCGTACCTTGAGGTGCATTATATATTTATATAATATGGTCTATAGAATGAATTCCTAGATCGGTATTACAAGTTTTTAATTCATATCAATTACTTTGTCACCTCTGAGGGTTAGCGCTTAGATGACAAAGTCCTTCAACACAGAGGTTAAAGTAACATGCTCAAATCCTATTGAGTGCATTTCTTCTTATATAAAGGTGTATATTTATAATGTGATTTGGTTGAGTTCAAGATACTTAGTGATCTATGCAGCTACTCTTTAGATTATTCGTTAGTACTCGTAAATGAAGATTAAAGTCTATGCAGTACAAGAAAAAAGGTTTTCAGCGACCAAAGTATCAGCGACCAAAATTTTTTGGTCGCTGATAATAATATCAGCGACCAAATTTTAGTCGCCGATATTAATTGGATTAATTTCATGTAGAAAAATATCAGCGACCAAACTTGGTCGCTGATAATTTGTTATCGGCGACCAAACTTGGTCGCTGATAATGGTTTATGCGACCAAGTCTTGGCGCGATAATTTCCCGGCTTCTAAAATTTTATCGGCGACCAAATTTTGGTCGCTGATATTTTTTTGAAGATTTTCCCGCTGAAATGAAATTTATCAGCGACCAAAGTTGGTCGCTGATAATTAATTACATAATTTCCCGCCGAAATTTTCATATCGGCGACCAAATTTGGTCGCGGAAAAAATAAAGTCCACGCGAATGAAACATTATCAGCGACCAAGTTTGGTTGCTGATAAAATGGGGCGGAAAACTTCGCGCGCGTATGAAAAAAAAATCGGCGACCAAAAGTGGTCGCCGATTGTAAAGAATCAGCGAGCATATATTTGTTTTCGGCGACCAAAAATTTTGGTCGCCGATATTGGGCCCCTTTTATGCCAAATCCCTAAATCGTCTTATTTCATTCGCGCTCCCTCAGCTCGCTCGCGCCTCGCTCGTTCGAACGACTCTAGCTGCCCTGTGTATATCGCCGCCGCGCCCTGTCGCCGTCGGCCACCGCGCCCTGTTGCCGTCGGCCACCGCCGCCTAGAATATTGGTAAGTTTGTTTTTTTTTTTTTCTGTTTTTTTATATGGTGCATTCAATATGCATCTAATTCTTAAAAATATATATATATATATATATTTTGTCTTGCTTAAATAGTACATGTTTACATGACATTTTTTTTTTTTGGCTAAGAAATTTTTTTTTTTTTGAGTCAATGCCACTTTTAAGAAGCTCATGGTGAAACACATTGTCGATCTGTTCATACTTGGAATATCCCTTTTGAAAAGAATTAATTTCCAGTTGGTTAATTAACTACTAGTTTTGTAGGTCGACCTAGAATCAATCTTTTTGACAATAAATCCGAGAATTACGTCTTGAGTCTTGCTTTTCTCTTTAGACTTTGTGGTAATCACTCTTAATTAATAGTAACATCAGTTACGTGGTTATTTTCAATAGGGTGAGGTAGGAAATACATAAAATTTATATAACAATAAAAATAAATACTCAATATTTTAAAGTAATTGAGTAACTACCAAATTCATCAATTACTTACACATATTTTTGGTAATTTAGTCAATTACCAATAGTTATCACTATGTAAATAACTGAATTACTTGGGTATTTTGTTATATTTTTCAAAAGATTAGGTATTAATTTAAATTAGGTGTCAAAAATTGAGTATTCACTAACATGAAAATATAAATACCCAATATTTCAAAGTAACTGAGTAATTAGTCAATTCATCAATTACTTGCACATGTTTTTGGCAATTCAATCAATTACCACAAATTATCACTATGTAAGTAATTGAATCACTTAGGTATTTTGTTATATTTTTTAAACGATTGGGTAGTTAATTAAATTATGTGTCAAAAATTGGGTACTCACTACAATTTCTCTTTTAGTATTTAAAAGAAAAATTTTGGTAGTTAGTTCATTTTTTAGGCCATATTCAAAAAATGTCTACAACTTTTTTAATTAGGTTAATAGTCCATTTTTAGTAAGTAGATAGAATACCATAGTAAGTGAACCAATACCGTTCATTTTTAGCTGATATCTTATCTATTAACCATGATAAATTATCTAAATACTGAAAATAAATTTTTGGTAAATTGACAAATTACCATGGTTAGTAGACGAAATATAAGCCATTTTTAGCTTATAGTAATTTGTCTATTGACCATAGTGAATAATTTAAATCCTGAGAACAGACATTTACCTAAAAAATAAAAGTTACAGATTTTTTTTTAATTAGGTTAAAAAATAAGGTCATTTAGCTACAACACCTAATATATATGTATATATATAATTATATCAACCAAAATCAATATATTATTTGAAAGCATATAAAAAATATTTTTATTTATTTTTAATATACACCACGCTTATGTAATAGCTAAAGAACACATTGATGAGCTTACAATCTATTGTCATGAAATAAAAAAAGCAGAAAATTATATAATTATGAACCAATCTTAGATAAGGGGAAAAATAGAAAGAAAAAAAAGGAAGAAAGAATAAACAAAGAGAGATGGGTCGTTTAGAGGTGGTTGATTTTTTATTTATGTTTCAAATCAATTTGCCCTTAATAAGAACATATCCTAATAAAATTAGCACACTCCTGGTAATTTGGAAACTTCCCAACTAAATTAGTCTTCTTCCAAAAACACTTTTAAAAAAGGGAGAATTTCAAAATAAAGCCATTTTGGATGCCACTTAATAATCTATACCCCATGTAGTGTGCTCCCTTCATTTCCATTATATATTTATAGTGTAAATTTTGGGGTATAAATTAAAAGTGCAACACATAATGGGGTATAGATTATCATTGTGTCATGAATGAGGTATTTCTCAAAATTCCCCTTTAAAAAAGCAGACAATATTATTCAGGGCCCACTAACAAAATAGCCTGTAAAATAACATCTTTTAAGAAAATGACTCAATTATCTAAAAATTAAGTTATTAGCCACCAGGTTCATTCACATACATCCGGACTACCCAAATACCCATGTTAGCCCAAATTTTGTTACAAATTAATATTGTTATAGATTGTAACAATATTTGTTACGACATATAACAAATGTTGATAGAAATCATAAAAGACAAATGTGTAATAAAAATTAGATATTTTATTACATATGTGTATCAAATTTTATCTGTGGCAGTGTGTATCAAAGTTGTTACGTATTGTAACAAAAATTGTTACAGTCTGTAACATTTGTTACCTCTCGTAACAAATGACAAATCAGCCAATGCATAATGTCTAAAAAATAGCGAAAAAGAAAAATGACAAATAAATTAATTATGACAAATCATGTCAATTCCTCAAAACTAATGTTAAAAACAAATCATTTAGCCAAAAATCTCTATCATTATATAAAAAAAAAAAAGTACAATGAATCCGAGTACAACCACCCAAAGTGTGGCAAGAAAAGCAAGAGAGAAAATAAAAGGAAAAAATATCCTATGGGTCTACCCAGTTGAATAGGGCCTCGTTAAAACAGTTTTCTAAAAAAATCAAGAGGGAAAGTGCATGAGCCAGGACTTAGAACAAATTCTATAAAATGGAATATCTATATGGTCTCTATACGCAAGCGCATCAAGATTTTCTAGAATAGTCGTCCACCAAATTTGTGATTCAAAACTAAAAGCTTGAGCGACCAATCTGTTAACTATGCAGTTTTCCTCTTTGAAAATGTGAGAATCTATTATATTGTGCTTGCTTGAAAGTTTAATAGCACGCTTCCGTCTATTATGAATTTGCCAAGGAATTTCGCCAATTCCTTTGTTGAACAAATTCACAACATAAAATGAGTCTGTCTCAATCTAGATCTTTGACCAATAAATAATTCTGATAATTTCTCAATAGAAATAATGAATCCCATCATCTCGGCTTTAAATGTGTTACAGACTCTAATACCCTAGGAAAAACACCCTTTGGTGAAACCGCGACAAGTTTAGAAAATACCACCACATCACGGCCTCCTTATACAGAACTATCAATATTACACTTGACCCAACCCATCGGAGGGAAATTTAACCTAACTTCTCGAATAGTGACACCTAACTGCCAGATCGTAGTTAAGTCTTCCAAAGAATCCCAGATTGTACCCACACATTGACTAGCTGCATCCTTGACAATTGTCTATAATACAATTAAAATTTTAGTGGAGAAAAATGATTTTGGGAGCCCATCAAAAACCTTTTGTTTCGCAAGCTCCAGATAATATCACATACTCCAAATATGGCGTCTTTCCATAGAGCATAAATTTGTGAGCTAGGTTTTAGGGCCATAGCCCAAGAGATTAGAGAAGAAGTCTGCAAAGCCGAATCCCTAATGATGTCGAACACTGAATTTTTCCATAATTATAACAAAAATGACAACAATTTGCGATTTGAAAACCTCTAGATTGAAGCTCGCCCTCTGTAGCAATCGACGAATTTGCCAAAACAAAATAGAGAGTCGCAATGGGATGATTTGCATTTGATATTACTTATTTTGGACTTGATTTGATTTTTTAAAACTTCAAAATAAATAATAAACACATAAAAATTTAAAATTTAAAGTAATAACTAAACAAATTTCAAGTAGACGCATACTTTGAAGCATGGAATAACTTTTATCTCGCATATATTTCAATAAGATTATTTATTCCATGCATTATATGATATTATAAAGTGATCGTAAGATCAATTATTTAATCCAATCTTAGACATACACATTGAATTAAGACTAAATTAATGCAGTCCAATCCAATGTACTCTTCCACTTGTCCCATGTTTCAAATAGGTACCTCTAATACTTTTTAGTTTTGTTAATGCGTGATACAAAAGAATTGAAATAAAAGAGTTGGTAATTGTCAGTCAAAAAACAAAAGGAAAAAAAAAAAAGAAAAGAAAAGAGAGAGTTGGTAATAGAAAAGGAAAAGATATCTGCACTGTTGTATCTTATTTTTCGTTTCCTTCCAGGAACAGAATTCATACGACAATGGATCATCAAGCCAAATAGCAATAGTACTGTAATACTAATTAGTCTTCGCAGTAATTTATTGACTCAACAATTTTCAAATTAGATTCGGCAAAAAAAAATTGAGTGAAGTAGGCAAATACCCAAAATTTATATAACAATAAAAATAAATACCCAAACTTTTGAAGTAATTGAGTTTCTAGTCAATTTGTGAATTACTTGCACATGTTTTTGGTAACAAAGTGAATTACCACCACTTACCACTGTGTAAGTAATTGCATCTTTTGGGTAGTTGGTTACATTTTTCAAAAGATTGCGTAATAACTTATATTAAGTTTTAAAAATTGGGTATTCACTATAATTTCTCAAAAAAATTTCAAATTAGTATTCATGTAAGTTGTCAAATTAAAAGCAACATATGATCTGTCAGTTCATGTACGGAATCAATTAACCAAGCGATTTTTATTTTATTTTTTGCTATTAAAAAAGGGAAATACCATAAAAATTATGTTTTTTTAATATCAAGTTAAACTCTATGTTTTCTTTAACAGAAACTATAACAAATACTCAATTTTTTATGCATAGTTTAAATAAATACCCTATCTTTTAAAAAATTTAAGAAAACAATCAAGTAATTCAATTACTTATGGATAGTGACAATTGATATTAATTGACTACATCATTAAGAATATATGCATATAATTGATGAATTTGCTAATTACTCAATTATTTTAAAATTTTGAGTATTTATTTTCATTGTAATGTAAATAGCGGGTATCTCCTTAACAAGTAAAACATTCTGTTTATCAAAATAGTTCATAAACATACCTAATTATAAAAGAATTTGGTCAAATTAATATATAAAATGTTACAAATATTTCAAATAAATTGCCATTTTAATTGTATATTCTTAAACAAAAACAATAAAAATTGATATACTTGTGGCTCGTCTCAAAATTTATTATCATTTTTATATAAAGTTACACCTTCCGTTCTGTAAAAATTCTACATATATATGGTATATTTTTTTACCCGTTTTAGAAAAATGTTAGTTTAATTTTAGGTATCACAGGAAAACAGAGGCAGATTTATGATTTATTTTGATAAACCCAAATATTATTTGGGTACTATAGAAATCACATGATTTTTCAAAGTCTTTTTCTCAAAATCTTTTTTTTTTCTTCAAATTAACGACAAAACTTAATAAAAAAATAGTTTAAGCTGGTCCTCCTATAGTACTATTAGTATCCGTAATATCGAAATCAACACCATTCACCAACATGATTTCGTACATTATTACGTGACACCATAATTAGCCATGCTAATATTCGGGCCAAGACTAGAGCACGAAACACAAGAGAGACTTTTATGACCAAGCACTGCACTAGAATTAAGTCTAAGTCTAACTTTACACACATGACACACACACATACATATATATATATATATATATATATATATATATATCTATCTCCCAGTAGATTTGGATTTGATGGCCTTCGATCACGGCTGGTTTGAGTATAATTACTAAGGCAACGATATTCAACATTGCTTACCATATAGTATAGTGCCACCAATGACCTTCTTTTTATTTATTTATTTTATTTTTTTGTGAACTCGTGACTATAGAATTGATTATAATTATCATGATTCAAAAAAACGTTTTAAACGTTGTTGAAAAACTAGCTCCCACATATATAGGACAGCAGCGAAGAAGCTGGGTAAGTTCCAATAATATCAATCGATATTCGAAAAGTAAATTAGTACCATTGACATTACTTTTAGAATGTTTTCGATTCGGCGAGCTTAAAAATTAATTTTAAAATTGCTTTAATAATGTACCGGATCATGACTATTTTTAAAAGTTCATTTGAGAATAACTTAGGGTCATTTTGTAAACAATTCAACAAAAAAAATTTCAAATCATTTTAATTTGATTAGTTATTGTTTAACAAATCTTATAATTCAAATCAATATTGAGATATAAATTTAATTATAGTATTTGAATAAAGATTGTAAGAGAAAAATTTGTATTAAAAATTAAAAAAGTTAGCTTTTTACTATAGCAAGAATATCAACATACTGTAAAAGTTGTCAAGTTAAAATTTTAGGTATTTTTTAAAAAACATTGGTACTGTAGTAAGGATAGTTGAATCATAATTTTTTTGATCTGAATACCAAATGTCCTTTTAAAAAGTTTAATTAAAGTTTTTACTTACCATTTTATTACTTTTTATAAATATGACAAAATGTTAGGAATGCATTGCTACAAAATTGACACACGTCTAAGCCATTAACAACTTGCCTACCATATTGATCCCCCATTAACGAATTTTTTAAGCATTACTTATTTGTTATTAAAAGCCAAATCTCTTATTACAAACCCTCCATCTGAGACGAGAAGACAAATTTTGTTTCAAGCTACAGTAACAAGTTTTTTAGAAGAAAAATTGCCGACCATTTAGAAGTTTTTAATCCATATTCTTTTCTAGTTAAAAACACAATCAATAAATATGATAAAAATAAAAATAAAACTCCATAAAATATCTTTCATATAATAGAGCCGAAACTCACATCTTACAAGGACACTACATAACCGGGTTTAATGAAATCTCTTCAACAATCTAGAGAGAAAAAGCTGAAATAGAGAAAAAGAAGGCCTGAGTCTTGAAAGCAAAAGCTACCATCACCAAATTCCATGATAATACGCAAAATTCATTGTATCTCTAGCAACTAAAATTTCTAACAAATAACGGAACAAAGACCTCAACAATGAACTGAAAAGAGCAAAGAAGCAGAAATTGTTAGTTTATCCACCACAGTAGTGCCTTTCCGATAAATATGCGAGACAACGATGACATTATGTTTCTTAGCCAAGGAAATAAAATTCAACCATCTATTTTGATTTTTTTAAGGAATGTATGTAGACAGATTTTTAAAGGCCCATAGTACTACATGAATATATCGAATCAACCTCAACCTATAAATTATGCCAACCAAATTCCGCCGATTTCTCTATGGCGAAAACAAAAGCAAGTAACTCTGCTTCAAAAGCAAAACAAACACCTACAGAAAAAAAAAAAAAAAAAAGCAAAGCAGCCTTTGACAAAATCACGATAATTACGAAAAATACCACCACATCCAGATACAGCCTTTTTTTTTGTTGAGAATCAAGAAATTTGATTGAGAATTTCACATTGTGACTAAACTAACTCTATTAACTTCTCGTATTGAATTGCAAATAAATGCCACAGATGAAGAGACTGGGACTTTTTTTTTTTTTTTTAATCCTCATAAATTGAGATCCTTGAGAAATATCGCAGTACTAACCATTTTATTACTTATTGTTACCGTTACTTGTCATGTTTGAACTTTTAAGTTTTCAAAAGTATAATTCCAATATTTGTTGAAAAAATGCTACTGACGAAAAAGGAAATAATTAAATTAAGCTTGGTTCATTAGATGGTAGACAAATATAATTAAGTAACACATGTAAGCAGATCAGAGAATCAATTTAATTTAGTGGAAATAACGACGAACGTTTTATGTTATAGTTTTCAAAAGCACGTTATGCACAAGTGAGCATAATTTATCCAATTAGGAAGTAAACTCATTCACATTAAGTGTACGTGAAAACTTGAACAAGTGATACAAGTATATACCCATCAAAGTGATGAAATTGAACTTTGCTTTATATATATATATATATATATATCCGAGGGAATCAATTACTATATATATACAGAGGTACGCATATTTGTCCGCTGGAAAAAGTCAATATTTTTAGATCGCCTACATAGATACCTTTGAATTCCCCATAATATCATCATTACACAGTTACAAAATGTATATCTCTACATATATGAAGATGGGAAATTATGCACTTCACGCTATATATATAATGAATAGTAGTGGTACTATGATCATGAGGGTTTCTTATATATATATATATATATATATATATATGTATATATGCATGTAACTATGTCTATGTCATATGTGCATACATATTGGAGATTTTGCATGTGTATTGGCGGCAAAAAGTCAATGCTGCTTATCTCTTCGCAGCTTTTGATGCTTATTTTGAGTAACGCTATAGCCTTGGATATTGCCACCCATAACTCCCAAATGTGAAATAGTAACTTAGACCCATACCTCAAAATAAATACTTTAAACCTAACATATGTGATATGTATATATATGCATGTATGTATATTTATATGATCATGTGCATGTAACAAGTTAATGGGCTTTTATTTATTTTTTACCCAACAAAAAAGGTCAAGGGCAACTTTCTATTACCAAAAGTAGGTAAAGTTTTGTATGTGTATGTACTAGTTTCTGTTGTTTCCTAGCAAACTTTGAAATAGTGCGATCAAGTGAGTTTGAGATATGACATTAATTCTATATATATATATATATATATATATATTTAAGTATTATATATAATTACATATTGGACCGCATTATTGATCTTAATTTCTATTTATGAGTTTCCAATAAAAAAAAATCTATTTATGAGCACTAGCGAGTAACTTAAGGAATAGTCATATGGACCATCAAGTAATTTGGATTTCACCACATAATATACACTTCCATAAAAAAGAAAATGCACTCATTAAAATTTAAACATGTGACATCAACTTCTATATTAAAGGACTTAATTTGCCACCCAAACTAACTCTCAGAGGTAGATTTCTATATTTCTAAATTACGTATACACACATACATGTATGTAATTCAGAAATTTGGTCATGCATATCCACTTTAGTACTCCACATAAATGCAGTGTATAACTTTGACCAAAAAAATTCTATATATGGCAATAACAATGTTGAATATAATATATGTGTGTGTTCGCTGCATGATAATTTTTTTTTTCGCTCTGCCAATGAGAGAAGAAAATAATATGAACTCCAATATTGTCCTGTATTGATTAAGTTTCAAAATAATATATATGGACGAAGAATATATAGCACCTATATATTCGTCCATGAGTAAATACTAAAGTCTTCAAGAGTACAAAGGTTGCTAATGTTTATATTTAAAATAAAAAAACCCTTAATTCTACCGTTTTTTATTAAATAACAATTTAAAAATAAAAAATTAAAACCCTGTGATTAATGGATTTTAATGATTAAAAGAGGGTAGATTTAAATCATCATATGCTGTTATTATATCTTAATATAGTAAGTACTATATATTTGATTTTTAATGTGATCTAACATATTCAGAAAGCACACTTCTACATATTGACGGACTTTCTTGTAACAATACAATTGAAATTCTAAGTCAAATTCACATATGTTGAAAGAGAAAGAAAAAGAAATTGACAGAGACGTAATGTGGGCCATATATAGCAATTAACGGACTAATTAATTTTATTATACCAAGTTCTTAATTAATACACCTTTGCAAGAGGATCTTCTGAATAACAATCATCAAACCAGCAACTACATATCTAGCTAGTACATGCTCTAGCCAAGCAAAAAAAAAAAAAAAAAAACCCCAAAAACATTAACTGATTAGGTCTTTAGTCTAGTAGTGACAGCACTGACAATAATTAACTCTAGAAGATTAGAGAAAGATGATCATAATAATAATGACATTAATTGGAAGATCAGAAATAGGATAATGATCATATGGTCTATTACATATATAAGTGATGATATTGATGGAACAATATTTCTAGTGGTACTTATTAATTGGAATATATTAACTGTCTCAATTATTGGGAGAGCAAACTCCTGATAATTGCAGCTTGGGCTGTGTCTGTTGTTGCTAATAGCTCAGACAATCTCTCACTTAGATCATCAACCTCTCTGTGCAAGTTTCTTATATAGTTGCATGTCTCTTGTAACACCTTCGCTGCTGAAACCTGCCCATGTATATAAATTAACCAGTACATATATAATTAGTTATATTAATTGTTAGAGAGTACCACTAATTATTAATTATTAGAAGCAAATTCCAGTTGAGAATTAATATGTACTAATAAAATTCCAGCTAGGCTATGTAGCCTAGGTTTCATTAGTTATATATTTCTAATTAACAAAAATCTTGCAATTGTACAGATGTGACCAACTTGAATTCAGATCAACCTCGAGTTTTATTCAAAAAAATTCCATGATCAACTCAAAATCTCAGAAACACCTAATAATTAGGAACGTGAAAAGATTCTTTCATCATGTTCCTAGCTAGCTAGGTAGCCATATAACTTTGAATCTCCAAATGGGAATTAGAAAAAAAATGGTGATGATTACGACAAATTTAGCCTTAGTAATTAAACGGCCACAGTAGATATATGTGTGTGTATATGTATTTATATATATATATATATATATATACCTTGTCAGAACGCCTGTCACGAATCTCAGGAAGAAGCTGTTGCAACTTGGAAACAAGATCATTGATCTGATCATCAGTGATCCTTGAACCACCTGATGATTGCCTTGATCTTGACCTCCTGCTAGACATGTTTCTTTAATATGCCAGTTATATATATATATATATATATATATGTATGTATATATATATAGTTGTGAAAACCCTTTTGAGTTCTAGACAAGCTAGAGAGACAAAATGGCAAGAGATAGAGAGAGAGAGAGAGAGATCAGCAAGTGAAGTAAGTAGTGAAATGTCAGAGTTCATGCAAAGTGAACCCAAACTAGCTAGTGTTTATATGCTGATATTGAGATTGATCAAAGTTTGGAGAGAGAAATTGAGAAAATTTAGAGAGAGAGAAAGAGAGAGGAAATTGCACAAGGACACAAGTAGTGGGGTGTATATTGGAGAGTGTAGAGGACAATTGCATGGGAGAAAGAGGTGGGTATTCCCTTCATTTAAATAGGGTTTTTTTTTTTTCCCTAAAATATTTTTTTTTTGGGGTCCCTTGGAGAGAGAAGTGAAAATGGTTTATTTTGAACATCTATGTGTTGTCAGACTCTACACGTTTATTTTATTATTTCCAACAATTTTTCAGCTGTTTTATTCATAAAATGACAGAGTTGTAATTAATTAATGATTTTTTTTACTTCAACTGATTTAAATTGTTTGTCTCTTTTTTGGGAACGCTAATTGAATAATGCTTAGTACTAGTTAATTTTTATATCAACTTCAAAATTAGAAATTCTGATGACTTATTTCTTATGAGGGGATGGTATTAAAACAAAACAATTTATAAATATAACAGTTTGACATGCCAAATAAATTTATTGCAATTGGAAATATTATAAGTGCATTAGCATAAAATTTTTCTACAAGAAAATGACGAGTCGAAGCCTAAAATTATAACCGTATATATATATCCTTTTAAATGCCAAATATATAAATAAAAATGAAATTGAAGAAGAGGAGAGAGAAAAAGAACGGCCAAATAATAAATAGGAGGCTGAGAGAGCTTATTATAGTTGACTGGTCAAAGCTACTACTTATCGATATCCAATACCACCGACCCGATGTCTGGGATTTTGCAATATTTTTTTAATATTTTCTTGCTCAGGAATATTTTTTTAATACATAAATACATTTATGGTCCTAAAAATTTACAATATAGTATAGAGGAGGTTCAAGTTGAGGTCACCACTTAGAAACTGCTAAGAGTTAAAGTGAAAATATCATGCCAATTTTAAGCAACAACTTTTATCATCATATGCAAGTTTCAAGTGATATCTTGAATAATAACTTTTTTTTTCTTTCTTGAATAGAATTTTAAACATTCCTAAAAAATATAGAGACCGGCCATAACGAAAATAAATAAATAAATAAAAAAGGTTCTTCAGTCCTCCTTTCCATCTACGCAGAGAATTATAAGTAGCCAAAAAGAGATGGACCGAGATACACACACACACATATGGTACTTGTTTGTTATGGTTCTTTGCTATAAAGATTGAATATAATTTGTTGAGATATAAAATAGCTAATTTATTTGTCATACTAAAAATATAACCCCACGGCCACCTTTCTCTCCTTTTTTTTTTTCTTTTTTCTTTTTCTCTCTTAATACATATAACTGGAATTGTCTATTAAACGATGTAGTTTTGGTCAATAATAATTTTGTTTTACAATTTTCCTTTCATGCTTCTCAAACAGGGTTTTATATTAATTACTGCTCGCGCAGAAGTCTCTCAACTACCATATTTTCTGGGAAAAATTTACTTTTAATTTGGAATTTACCAATTATTTTTATAATTTTACGATTATTACTATCTTTAAAATTTTGACATCCAAACACCATGGAACATAGGATCTCTTTTGCGGTGGTATTTGTCTGGAGATTATATGATTCTTTTAATTAAGATTTGTCTTTGTTATTATTAACCCATCTTCTAATTCCAAAAGAAAATTAATTAAGCACTTGACTTAACAATTTTATAATATCGAATCCTATGATCATTTCTGATTCTCTAGATCATAACATGCCCTTCTGTTTATGTAATTAAGAACTTGATTTTGGGATCTTAATCCTATTATACTAATTATAAAAATGACCAGAAAAAATAGGTTGTCATCGTGGATGCACAAATCAGATTTATTTTTTGGAGAAGAAGATCTAGTTTCCAATAATCCCGAATTATAGAGGACATCATGATGAACACGAATAATTATTTTCGAAAACACGTGCTTGTGACTCGTCCAATAGTTGGAAGAGATTAAAGAGTACTTAAGTCATGAAATTATTTTAGTCATTGATATTTGTACAAATTAATGTTTAGTTTATGAGGTTGAATGTGATCGATCAGTCAATGACCATCTAAATTATAAAAATAAAACGTCTATTCCATGGAAAGTGGCATGGCATAATAAAATAGAATAGTATAAAATTTCGCTTCCATATTAGTTAATATACTTTAAAGTACCATAGGCTTTGCTAATTAATTGCTCCAGATCTGTCTACAATTTGCTGATTCAAATTGGTAGTTGCCATTTCAACTTGCAACCTGGTAATCAAATAATTAAGACACATGTTTTAACTATAATTACTTGGTACGTACAAATCAACAGTGGTCCCTCTAGCTCCTATTTGCCAACGTAAATCACAGTATATATAATTATGGTCACGTTTCAAGTTGCAAAAGTCGGATAACTTAGGCCATCTCCAATCACAAACTCTATTTTTTCTCTCTAAACTCTATTTTTAAAGTAAATATCACTATCAAACAGTATTTTATCTCCAACCACAAACTCTATTTCTAACTCCAAAAAAGAATATTCTCTTTATATTCTTTTTACCTTTATTTTACTAATAATTTTTAACTAGTTACATATTACACTCCACACGATTTTTTTTTTTATATTTTAACTTTGCACTTATTTATAAGTTTTAAAATTCTTTTTTGCATTTATAAATTATATGAGGGAAGTTAGGTAAATAGTCATTTTGGATTGTGTGTTTTTAAGTAAATAGTCATTTTAATTTTTTTTAAAATGTGACTATTTTTTAAAATTATTTTCTAAAAAGTGATTATTCTTAAAATTCTCATTATATAAAAAAGTGGGTTAAATAAATATACATATAAATAATAAGGGATTACATTGCAATTAAAAATACTATTAAATTTTAAAAAAAATAGAGTTTGAACAGTGGTACTCTATATTTAGAGTACCACTGTACAGTTCGAATATGGCGTGCATTGGAGAACAGAATACTCCATACATGGAATTTGACTTGGAGATAGAGTCCACGTTGGAGATGGCCTTAGGGCCAGTTTGGCATTGCTTTTGGAGGCTGCTTTTAGATTATAAAACAATCTAAAGCAGCTATAGGCGTTTGGTAAACCTGCTTCTTAAAGAAGCATGTAATCGTTTCTGCTTTTACGTAGTGTAATTTGAGAAGCAGGTTAAAGGCTGCTTTTCGGTAACCGAAACTGCTTCTCTAGTTTAAATTACTAAAATATCCTTAATTAATTACCCATATTCCACTAAATAATTTTCTAAAATTATTATTTGGTAATTTTATATACCCACACTATTTTAACAGCAGCTTTAAAAATAAAATAACCAAACACCCTATATGTTTATAACTTCAGTAGCTTATTTCATCAGCACAGTTTGAAGTACTTTTTTTATAAACACAGCAATACCAAAGTAGCACTTAGTCTTAATCGTAAGTACTCTATATATATACTATGAAAGATCAATCCTAAAGAGTTTAGGTTTCAGTTTTTAATTAATTGAATGATATGTGTATTGATCAACTCCGTAACTAGTCACCCTTCTCTCTCTCTCTCATGTTTTTATTTTATTTTATTTTGTATATATATATTATAATCATATATAAGTTACCGCCATGTTTTAGTTTCTATTGGGACTCATTTTTTACCTTATTTTTCTCATTTGTGACATGAGGGTGATTAGACTAACCACCTCTTGAAACTGAACTAGTTTATGATTCTCATCAAGTACTTTAATATATGTGGGACTAAAATTAGATGACATGATCTCTGTGATATTAAGTAATGACAAAAACCAAACTTTTATTTCTTCATGCATGCTTTTCTTCGCATAATCATTTCAATGAATTAGATTGGCCATAGAAAAAAAATTGCTTCCATGTGGCCCTCCTGATGGACGTTTCTAATATAAAAAATTGTCACATGGTCAGCCCTGTAGCCATAGCACACTGATTAGCTAGCAAGAGTTTTCACACGCAATCTCAACCAAATAGCAAGCTATATTAGCTAGTCAATCATGTATGTATATATACGGTCCAATTATAGCATAATAATAACTCTTTGAACTCCATAAAGAGAATAGTAAAAAGGGTATGATACTCTATAGGTTCCCAAAAGATACATGAAAACGAGCTAGGGCATTATTGAAAATTATGTATGAGTGATGTGTTTTTGAAGAACCAAATTTTTATAACATTACACTTGATGCATGCACATGCATGTTCTTCCAAATTTATTTGATTTTTATAATTATTTGACGTGCTAAAAGTTTTCAACATTCTGTTACGCATCTCCATTATTAGAACATAAAAACAAATTTTGGTATCACTTAGTCATATAAATTCGCAAGGCATCAAAATAAGATCTCCTACTTCTTTTTTTCTTTTAGGATATTCTGGATTTGATCTTAATTATCGGGTTATTAATTTTATTGTGCGTTCTTAATTTGGTTTTTCTTTACTAAAAAAATTAAGTGCTTGGTTCATAACCAATAAGTGATCATTTAGCTATTTTTTCTGACCAAAATTTTTAATTCTATAGCATTACTCAAGTTCTAAACTCTGACATGCTAAATTAAATAATACTCACTAGTTCTAGCTTTTCTTAATTAATGTTAATTATTAACGCATCGTGATCTATTTCCAATTTGGAGAACTATGTTATAAAATCCAATACTAGGCTTAATTTGGTTATGTTTATATATATATATATATATATATATATATAATAAGAGACATGGAGTCAAGAATTAATATCAACAAGGTTGACACATATTTAATCATCTAGCAGCTTATTAACTAGGTAAATCCTACGCTATTGGATGCTCTAATTCGAAACCATGTTTAATTAAATTGTGAAAAAAATAATTCTAGGAGTTTTAGGGGAAAAAAAGACCTAGAAACTCAATTTCTTTTTTTAATGAAGGAGGATTGGTATATATTAGACATATTTATATATTATACAAAAAATATATATATATATATATATATAAATTAGTCATAGTACAAGTAAGAAATTAAAGCCACTAATGGAGATTGGAAGGTATAGTATAGTAATGCTCAGCGTGCATCTCGCAGGCACATGACATTGATCAAATGGACAGCGAAGACCTCTCTCTCTCTCTGTCTCTTTAATTCTGTGTTTATATATATATGTGTATATGGATATTCCAAATTCAATGGGCTGGTTTCTGATGTCACTGATCATTCAATATCTTTTAACAGGAGTACCTTTTTGATCACTACTTAATTTTGACACTCCAAGAAAGATATTTGGTGATCCTCTTAGCATATGCTGTCTGCGTTAATACTATTATTATAAGCTGATTAATAAGCTTTAGATCGATACTTGTCACATATATACACACACATACTAGTCGGTGAAGAGTGTACTGGCTAGCCTTGAAAAGGTGAGTTTTTAACCCTAAGCTTATTTAATTTAATAAGGATTAAATCGATATTTGTCACATATATATGCGCACACACATAATTGTCGGTGAAGTTGTGTAATCCTTGAAAATGTGAGTTTTTAACCCCTAAGCTTATGTTTTATTTTTCTTTTTCTTTTTAAATAAATAATCCAATTATATTTAAAACGCATCTCAATAAAGTTCCATAAAAGACCTACCAAATTCTATAATCAAATAAGACAATAAGAAAATTACTGTTTTTATTTTTTATTTTTAATTTTGAATCCCTTCGCACTAAGAGACCAAAGTTATAGGAAGAATTTTCTTCCTCCGAAATCTTATTCAACTTCTTTATTAGACTATCCTATTCTTTCAGTTTATCTCAAGCACGAGAAGCAACGATTTTCGCCTCTTTACAAACAAGTAATGATTAATATCTAAAATATTATCATTTTCTATGAGTTGACGATCTGTAACTCTACCAATGTAGCCCAAAAGCAAGTTGGTGCCTTTAGATCATCAATAGTCGCCTCATTTGAAGAGATAATTAAGTGCTGAAGGAGCAATCCTTTGCCTAATTCCATGATCACAATATCCTCGCTAGAATCAATGACCATAGAGGTTATATTTAGAGGTTGCATAGGTGTGATGGACTCCTTAACAAGTGGCCTTTTTTCTCATGTCGACAATTAAGTTTAGGCCAGAATTTAATTCCACAAAGAAGAATATATCGCCGTATTCTCAACTAGTGGATGAATATTTGTTGGCAGAATTTGTTAAGGTGCGGGCTCTTCAATCACATGACCGGTAATGATAACTATGCAGAAGATGTGAGGCTGGCGCAAAAATATCACTCCCAATGTCGATAGGTTGGATCCAAGGCCGTAACAGTTCAGTAATTGAATTTTCATAGATGACCATCGCCATTATGTCTTTACTAAGCGTTGTTGGCGTATTTCTCTTCATGTCTTCTTGATCTAGGGGCCACAATGAATTTCTCTTATCGTTTCTTCTCCTAATACACTTGTTTGCTTCTCCTTTACTACTTTAGTCAAATTTCTAAGGTTATTAATAGGATTCTTCCTACAGCTCGCAAAAGAGTGGCCGACGATATGACACTTTTTTGCAAACTTTTGGTACGTGCTCATAGGCAATTAAGATGAAGAACTTGTGTTCCTGATGTTCAATCATAAGAGATTCTGACAGTTCCTGAAACAAATCGACGTCAACAAAAATCCTTATAAAGTGTCGTAAATTCCGATCAAGAGTAACATTATCGATCTTCAAAGGAATACCCACACCACGAGCGATGCTGGAGATAGTTTTAGAATCCCATTATTCCCAAGGCAAGTCTTGGAAAAGCACCCTTAATTGAGTGTTGTTAATCGTTACAAATTAGGATTAAAATCTACTGACTATGGCTGCAGACTGAGGACCTCTGGCTTTAAGTTATAAGAGCCAATTGACCAGATACAATCTTTGTCAAAAGCAATAGAGAAGTGCACATTAAAGAATCCCCACTAGAGCATTATCAAACACTATTGCCTAGGCTTCTATAAGTCTTGGAGTCTAGTTCTCAAGTCATCAAATTTCCACGATTTCTCACCTTTAGCAACAGTAATACGTTGTAGCAGAAATGATTGGCAGATCGATAACCTGTATTTGTACACGACTTTGCCTCGCTCGTCCTACTTGCTATCTAGACTAATAAGGCGAATGCGAAATATTAAATTAAAACTAAGATTAACTTTAACTAGACCCTAAAACTAAGATTAACTTTAACTAGACCCTAAAACTAAGATTAACTTTAACTAGATTAAATTAAATTAAAACTAAACCCTAAACCGACAATATTCAATTTGATATTTGTGAGTCCGAGAGGAGATCAAATATCTCACAGTCTATAATGAGGTGTTTAATGCATGATTCACTTGTTAGCTTAATAGAGAAGTTAGATGATAAGAGTATCATAGAACCCGTTCAACGCCCGAGAGGGGTAACGGATGTCACTAGAACTCTAGACCGACAAGGGTGTGAAACGTCATTGGGACTCGGGATGGTTTTTAGGGTGTGCGAAAGCGCGTATTATGCCATTTTTTGACCGATTTACTCCAATAAATGGCATCTTTTGTTGTTTTGATCAATTGAACCTATAAAAGTTCAAAAATAACATCAAACCATTTAAAACTAGAGGATTCGCTTTGGGTTTTGACAAAATTCAATGGCAAATAAGTGTATTTAATTGCACTCATCAGACTTCATCAATTTCTACAGAAATAATGTCTCCATGCTTATACAACGTGCTCAATTTCTCGTCACATTCTGGAGAAGGTTTTGGCACGATGGAATCAACATAGCTCAAGTGACCAGGTGTAGCAAGGTTGATTTCTTGTGAAGCAAAGGCCGTCATCAGAAATCAATTTCAAGCATTGTAACATCTTAACCACCAAACTCACAAGATGACGAACCCGTCTTGAGCGTGACAGCGAGATCCACCTAACAATGGCATTCCACACGACGGTGAGACCTTTTGCCATGCGACAAGGAAACTCGCAGATGTAATCAGAAAGACCACCAGCCAAAGAAAACGCCAACTAGAGATAATAGATTTCAACAAACACAATCACGATGAATGTACGCAAGCACAGAAAAGCTAACGTCAAATACAATCCAATAAAGTTGAACCGAAGATGAGTGAAGTAGAACCTCCCGGCTGCAATGGCGCAATTCAACCACCGTGGTGGCTCACAGTACAGTTTAGCATGAATGATGAGGGATTACAAAAAACCCATCCTTGCAATGTCAGCTAATTAACGCAGACAAAGACAACCCCTAAACAATGGAAAATATATAAGAAAAATAAAATAAAATAAATAACAATCACCAATTGAATGTATTCCACATAATTGAGCTTAAACTTGTATTTTACACAGAAAGCAATAAGCAATCTAGCCTTATTAAAAACATTGAGAGTAAACCCAATAAAAATATCAACTAAGGGAATAAAAGAGTACTGGTCCGGGTTTTCTAAATTAAGCGTAGCATAGTGGCTAGCAAAAAGAAAACTAATTGAAAAAATAAAATACAAAAATAAGAAAATTTCTAACTAATTTTATTTGGAGATACTTTGGCATTTGAATTGGTAAATTCGGAGTTTGGTTTGAATTCCACGCTAAGATAAACGTTGGTTCGAGCTTGCCATGTGGCGACAGTTGATTTGTGGCTTTGAATAAGCTCAGAAACATTGCAATATTTGGTTGGCGAAAGACATTCTGGCATTGACCAAGGCCGGAGAAGAAGGGACAATTGAGGCCCACTTGGCCAAATAG
This sequence comes from Boehmeria nivea var. tenacissima, assembly GCA_018132145.1. NCBI lineage: Eukaryota > Viridiplantae > Streptophyta > Magnoliopsida > Rosales > Urticaceae > Boehmeria > Boehmeria nivea. Next base: position 12,349,317 of record CM030882.1, read on the forward strand.
TATGCGGATATTAGCTGAAGAGCTGCGGCACGGGGCCACTGTCGCACAAAGATTGGCGTGGATTGGTTGGAGGAACTGCACGGGGCCCAACTGTTAGACTTATAGAGAGCGCGTGAAACCGGCTATTTGGCATATGTGATGCGCACCACTTGCGCTCTGAAGCCGTGAAGAAGACGCGCCCACTGGGCATTAGTGTGCGCAAAAATCAAGCCGTGCGGGTGTGGTAATAGGGGTAGAGCCATGGGCCCGCATTGTTGCTGATGTGGCGTACCAAACAAAGTTTTGATTGACCCATATGGCTATATGGGTCCCGTTGATCAGCTGAGGTCGCATCTTGGCTGGTACTTTGGGCATTTATTGTGTTCTTTTGGGTGTTTTTACCCAAATCTTTTCTATTTTCACCCTTGCAAATAAAATTACACCAAAATTATATATTTATAGAATTAAAATGCACTACAATAAATATTTTCTAACAAAAATAATAATCATTAGAAATCATGAAAATATTCATTTTAATTTTAAATAATTTCTCATAAATGCATAAAATTAAACACATTGAAAATATACATTGAAACATATTAGAGTCAGTTTTGGGTTTATTTTATTTTACATGATTGTTAACCTTGTGGTGATCTTTTTTCTTCTCCGGATACTTTGTAATTTTCTTTTTTATTTTAATATATTTGAGGACCGTTTTGGAGTAGGAATATAGGGAAAGATCAGCGTAGTTGCGACTTATTTTCTATTCCCTTAGGCGTGTGCCAACTGTATGTGTTTTCATATGGTTCTTCTCAGTTGCAAAAAAAAAAAAAAAAAAAAAACCATTGAAAGTGTATTTTTGCGGGGTGAGTTAAGAAATTAGTCATTTTAAAGGTAAAATTTGAAGGACGTACAACATAATATGTTACACGTATGTTACGGCTAAATATTTAATTTCATAAAATTATGACTAATTCTTAAAAAATTAGTCAAAAATTTGGTTAAATCCTTAAAAATCTTTATTTTTGTGCACTTATCACATAGTATAGCAATGGACTTCAAGAGAAGCGATAGAAGAGTAATGGATTCATGCCACTAGCCACGTGAATTTGTATAAGAGACGCAGTCGAAACTATCATATGAATCCAATTTATAATAAGAAGCTAATTAAGAAGTCAGTTTATTGTATGATGTAGAGTTAACGTCCTGAAAGATATGAGAGACAATCATGTTCGTCTCAGAATTTAATTTTAGAACTCGAAGCCATATATTGCGAAGTTTCCAAAGAAGAGATCGAATTAAAAGCTCTAATAACATAAATGGAGTCAGTCTCAACCTATAAGTTTTTTAAATTAAAATTACAGCTTGTCTAATTAACAAAGACCAAATGCAATTAATGTGTGGTAATCTAGGTAAATTAGTAGTTTAATAAAGGGTTCGTGCGGTTAAATTTTTTTTAATGAGTACTATTACACTAGATATGTACAAAAATTGTGGATAATATTGTTTGTCAATCTATCCGATATTGGTCAACCGACATGATCAAGGTCACTATACTAGCTAGGTACTATGTAACTCACCATGCAAGATGACTTATTTAATAAAATAATTAACAGTAGAAACTAATTATACTTGAAATATGTTGTATATTGAACCAAAATATTCGGTTAAGCTTTTTAATTACCTGGAAGTATATGTTGATGCATGAGCCTACAGCTAGCGCGCACAAAAATAAACAAGTACGTACGTGCGTGTGTCTTTTTATAATATAAACTTTACTACTCTATATCATCCACTTCTTGGAATTCTCATATATATATATATATATATATATATATATATATGCAAATTAAAAAAGAGTCAGTTAGATAAATATTCATTTTAAACGGTGTGTTTTAAAAAAATAATCACAATTTAAAAAAATTTAAAAACTAGCCATAAAATTATAAGAAATTTCTAATAATAACAAAATACACATAAATATATTGTCAAAAATTTCTGACATTTGGCAAAAATTTTATAATTTTTTTTAACATGACTAGTTTTTAAATTTTTTGAAACTGTGACTATTTTTTAAAATCATTTTGTAAACAGTAGCTATTTCCTTAAAATTTCCATTAAAAAACTCCTACAAGTTCCTTCGTTTTATTTATTTGTTATAGAAAAATTAAATCTAAAAGATTTGACCAATTAGTAAATAGTGGTTCAATATCTTGTAGAAAAATATTAACCGTTAATGAATAAATGCCTTACTACTCATAATTATAGTCTTGATTAACCTTTATATGTATAAAAATCTCATGTGAACTTGTCAAAATAAATAAAGAGGAGAAAACTGCAAAACTATTCCCTAAGTTTTTTTGCAATTAAATAAATAAATATTTTAAATATGATCAGCACTGTATAAAAAAAATGACATAATACATGTCTTATCTATATGGTTATGCAATGAACTATCACTAATGGTGATACTAGCTACCACAATATCTTTGGCATTAATTATTAAGAATAAATTAAACCTGTCATTATATGTTTGCCGAACAAGATTAATACATATGCTCTATTGAAGCTAATCGTAGCTAGTTTTACAATAGATGAGGCTATTTCTTGTTGGGTACGGAAAATAATTTACTGCTAGATACATACATATATATATATATATATATATATATATATAGTGGTTGAAGTTAAAAAGAATATTGGAGCTTAGAAGCAAGAGAGTTGAAGAACAAGTGCACGTGTGTTAGGAACAAAAGGCATCGCCTTCGCTTCTTTCAATACACATTGAAGCAAGAAAACTATGTCATGTCTATATATCAACTCAAAAAGAGAGAACTTTTTGGGATAAATATAAAAACACTAAGGGCTATTTTATTACAATAATTTAGTTATAATATTACCTTGTTACATTGGTGAATGATGATTCCACCGATCAAGGAAAACCTACATACAAACAAAACCCTAGACCAATTCAGAGGACAAGTTTCTAGGCGTGAAAACTAGAGCCACTCACTAGCTAGCTAGCTCTTGTGTTGGGTGTTTTTTGTTTACATTTTGTCTGCATATCCTCCTAGGGTTTTGAAATTTAAAAACGAAAAGAAAAATCTAGTGCTGCAATAATATTCTAGGGTCTAGGTGGACCAGCATTATCTGAGCAGAACAGGTTTCTTGAATCACTAAAACTCATCAAGAACCTCGATCTCATTGTTCATTATTTATTTATTTATGTTTTTTGGTTGAAGGTGTTTATTATTTTTATTATTTATAGCGGAGACAAATTTGTGTGTGTGTATACATACATAGGAAGTTGCATATATAACTTGCATTGCTATAAAAATAAAATTGCAAGTTGAGAGTTGAGAGTGTGGCTTCTGACAAAGCAAACGTGATTAAGCCAGCTTCTGAATCTAATTTGTTTATATATACGTTTAATATATTTATATATAAAGTCGATTGACCAGAAGCTACTGGAATGACTCGTACCGGGAAACATTCAGCATCATTCTCCAATTAAAAAGAGAAAGGGAACTTTTGACTGACTCAGTATATATATATATATATATATATATATAGATATACACATATACATACATACATATATATGTGTGTGTAACAAAGAAAAACTGTGTATATAGTAACTAGTAATAAGACCAACAATACTGTCAATTCAATTAGAAATATAGCTGGTTAAAGGAGAGTTCAAAATTAAAACGGTTATGAAATCTCTATTCAGCAAAAAAGAAAAAAAAAATCTCCCCAAAATTAAAACTATACGTAAAAAGATCGTCACCAAGTGTATGATTTGTGGCAGTACTGGCGAAAGCTTTTGCTTCCTAAAAATCAATGATTGTTTTTCATCTCTCATCTGTCTATATGTTTATTGTTTATGTTTGCTTTAATTTTTTATTTTCTATTAGTAATCAGTTTAGTAAATTAATTGCGGAGAGAATTAAGGGGAACTATATAGCGTCAATTTTACACATTAAGTTGTTTTGTTGTTAAAAGATTATATCAATTGTAGTAATGTACAAATTTTTCTGTTACATTAATCTGTCGTTTTTACAAAACTATGTCGTTTTCAGGAATTTTGTCGTTTTTCTCTACATATTGCCATTTTCAAATAAACAGTGTCGTTTTACAAGAACTCAATCGTTATGTCACTAAGGTGTTGTCTTTTTTGTTGAAATATGTCGTTTTTAATATTTCTGAATTGTTTTCTGCAGAATCTGTGGTTTTCATAATTACAGTGTCGTTTTGCACGGAACCTGTCGTTTTTGCATTGTCATGTCGTATTTTACGGAACCAGCTGCTTTTCTTTAAAAAATTGTCGTTTTTTCCACTACAATATCGATTTTATTAAAATCTGTTGGTTTTAGACTTTCAATGTCTTTTCTAAGGAATCTGTCGTTTTTATAATACTTTGTCGTTTTTTTACAGAACCTGTCGTTTCTATTAATACACAATTACACATGTCGTTTGACCACTACAATGTTCTTTTTATTTTGTCGTCTTCCAAAATTGAAGTGTCGTGTGCTAAAAACTTTTGTGGTTACTTTACCTGTCGTCTTTTTCAAAAGATGTGATTTTTACTAAAATATGACGATTTATACTTTCATTGTTGTTCACAGAATACGTAGTTTTATAATTTTATGTCGTTTTTCACGGAACATCGCTTATTGACAACTACATTGTCGTTTCGAACTAAAAACTGTCATTTTATATATTTTTTCATATATCTCATTCACACATTGCTAATTGAGCAGCAAAATATTGGTCAACAATAAAAAGAAATACTCATCAAAATATTAACAATGGATTATTAACTCTAAATAGAAGATATCATTATTATTAATAAAGTAGAGCTGAACTAATTCTAACAAGTAAATATGATGTTAATCTCCAAATACTTCTTAATTAGTTGAAAACACAAAGCTACAATTTCTAACAAACAATTTACCATATGCTTTTTTTTTTCCTTTTTTTTTTTGTTGTTTTGCGAAGAATGTTAGGGTCCAGTGACCACTACGCTCAAATTTATTAAAATTTATTAAAGCAAATTACAAGTCTAAACCAAGTTAGCCATATGTACTTTATTGGTTAAGTCTCGTTATGCATAGGACGATTCCAATTTGGTTTTGTGGTGTGTGAATGTTTTATGAAATATAGTTAATAAATCACCGTACATATTATATTAATGAACATTGAAAAAAAAAATACTAATTAACATAAAAGAGTGAATATACATGTGATTATCGTGGCATATCCTAAAATAATTATGGATTGTGGATTCCACACGAATGATTACGTAGCCAATATGCAAACGCCACATTGTGAGATTCCAACAATCAAATAAAACGCATTATCCGAATCTCATTCAAAGATGATCAAGTACGCACTTTCCAACTTCCAAGTTATAAAATTAAGGGTCAAATTAAATTATAGACCTTATTTATATAAACAAACAAAAAAAAGAAAGAAAGAAAAAACACAATTTCTTTTCTTTTTTTTTTTTCAATTAATAGGCTCTTTTTGGTATGTAACTTATATATCATGGGGTTTGTCAAACAAAAAAAAATTACGTATGTCGTTAATTAATGTGTAATCGTAGGAAATAGCCAAAAAAAAAATTTCGTTTTTAGAATTCAGCCCATGTTTAAAAAAATTAAAAAAAATAGCCATGTTACGAATTGTAAAACAAAAAAGTGTCACACAAAATATTACACATCTGTAAACATTTGTAAGATATTTTGTAACACTTCAAGTTTTACTTATTATTTTTTGAAGTTTTAAGTAATATCTTACAAATGTTTATAGATGTGTAAATATTTGTTTGGCAGTTTTTGTTACAAAATCATTTACAGTGACTATTCTTTTAATTTTTTAAAACATAGGCTATCATTTAAAAGACACATTTAATTTTGGCCTATTTTTGCAACTCACCCTTGATTAATCATGATATATATGCCGCCTATAAAAAAATCTGTTTATTAAAAATACAAAGTTGTGAATATTATAATGAATACCAATTTTAGTACCTAATTTAAATAAATACTCAATCTTTTAAAAAATATAACAAAGTATCAAAATGATTCAATTACTTACATAACGACAAAAACATATGCAAGTAATTAATGAATTGACTATTATTCAATTACTTTAAAACTTGAGTGTTTATTTTTATTGTTATATAAATTTTGAGTATTATCCCGTTTCACCCTTTTTAAAAATATGATAAAAATAGGCTAATTAGCATAATTACTTTTAATCTCCCATCTTGGTCTCATACCATTATCGTAAAGTTCCTAAAATATTTGTACCTTTGTTAAGAAATATATATGCGGATATTACCAGCTAAATCAGAGTGATATTATTGTCAATACAAATATTTATATATAAAAAGCTAATGTCTTGTTTGGTTGGGCATTCTAATCATTACACTCCATTTTGTGTTTGGACTCATCCAAATATAAAATAGAGTGTAATAGTTGAATATGGAGTATAATAGTTGGAATGACCCGACTAAACAAGCTATAAGTTTGTGAAGCAGTTCTTATTTCTCCGCTCAATAGCCGAGGCAATATTACAATTGGACATTTTAAAGAAATTATACTTTTTGCTTAAAGAAAAGAAAAAAGTCAGTATAAAGTACACGTAAACACGTGCACATATTTGTGATAATTATCGTCGAAACCGATTTTTCAAAAGTAATGTCAAACAAGCTCATATTGTGAAGAGACATAGGGAAGAAATTAGGAATGATCATAGGGTTCAGCAAAACTTAAAAGCTAGAATTACATGCACGATTGTTCATATGGTAGGCCGAGAAAAACTTGGCTCTTCAACAGTCGACTCGAGATATGAAATCAAGTTCTATGTCTTAGGCAATTGCCTAAGACTAAAATCCTCATTAAATTTAGGGACTAAAATGTAAGGATCAACGTGCCACGATTGATAATTAGTGGTTGATGTTAAAAACTTGAAATTAGTACGCAAATTTTGCGTAACCATTTTTAAAATGTGACAATTAATGTTGTAGCCATAGCTTTGAGCGAAACACCAATCAGTCATCAATAATTCATTTAGATAAAAAAAAAACACTTAATTACGTACTTCCCATTAATTACTTTCTTAGAGGATGGACTTTTGAGTAATGATAGCCTGATTTTGTTTTTCCTCACAATATTAACTCTAGCTAGCTACCATATTAATTGTTTGGACAAATTTTACGTTTGCCCCCTGAATTTTGGGGTCAGTTTCACTATGCCCCCTAAACTTCAAAACGTTAGATCCGTTCCCTTTGATCTTTGAAATTTCGTAAAAATGCCCCCTCCGTTAAATATTTAACGAAAAATGCCTTAAATTCATGTTTTAAGGTGCTTTGAGGTTAAAAAAATATTAAAATTAATGTTTAATCTTTAAATTATTGTGGGGTAGTTATATTTTAATAATTTTAATAATATTTATATACAAAATTTATAATTAAATTCATATTTATATGCAAAATATCATATCTTAATTTTTTTGAGAGAGAAAAAGTATGAATTTAATTATAAATTTTGCATATAAATATTATTAAAATTATTAAAATATAATTACCACACACTAATTTAAGGATAAAATAATAATTTTAGCCTTTTTACCAACTTTAAAACACCTTAAAATACAAATTTAAGGCATTTTCCGTTAAATATTTGACGGAAGGGGCAAGTTTATAAAATTTCAAAGATGAAGGGGAACGGATCTAACGTTTTGAAGTTTAGGGGGCATAATAAAACTGACCCCAAAGTTCAGGGGGCAAACGTAAAATTTATCATCCTAATTGTTTACCTTCCATAAGTATTTCAATCTTCAAACATTAATGTAACTAGTTACTAGTCCACTGGCTATCTTGATAATTAAAATAAATAAAAGAAAAAAAAAACAATGACAATTGATTTTCTTTTTCAACAACAACAGAGAATTGTATTCGATATCAAGAGTTTTTGAGAACATATCTCGACTATAATGGCGCCAATTCAACTCTTCACCCTTGTCCATTCTCGTACTCAGATTTAATTAAAGAAAAACAAGATTAAGGTATATAATTTCAAATAGGAAAAATAACTCCAAATGTGATTACATCACAAAAAAGAATAACCTAGTAGAAGAGAAAAATAATAATTAAAAATAAAACATTCATAAGTATCTACTTTCTTGATGAAGAACACGTACTTCGAGAGAGTAGAAAAGAGTGCTTGATCTTAGAGAGAATTTTATACAAAGAAGGCAAGATAATATATATGGCTCAGAAGAGGCTATTATAGCCTTTGCTGATAGAATTCTAAAGCCGGGATGTTAAACAACAATAATTTTCGTCAGTGATAGTGAATCTATCAATTTGACAAAATATAGGCCGTGGCAACAAATTTTTGCCAAAAAAGAAAACGTGAATCTCAAAGTACCTTTTCTTTAATTAATAATGAAAAACACGAAATCTTCAATCAAAGTTAGACACACTTTGAATAAATTTCGAAGTGCTTTTATATTGCGTAGGACTATATATATTTTGAAAAGCGGACGAGAAACAAATTAAATCATTAGAAGCTGATATATATTGTTGTTTGAGATAAGATATATACATATTATCTAATCCTAGAGAGAGAGAGAGAGAGAGATAATGGAGTGGAGGAAAAGTTACCTAGATATGATACTAATGCCAATGGGATTAGTGATAATGATGTCGTATCACACTTGGCTTTGGTATAAGGTCCGAACACAGCCTCACATCACTCTTATCGGTTTGAATTCCATAGGACGACGTTTGTGGCTCTCTGCAATACTTCAGGTAATTAATAAATATATACTCGCAACTAAATATAATATATACGACTAATTCCCTTTTTTTTTCTTGTGTGTGTGTGTATATATATATATAAAATATATATATATATCTTTTGGATTTATGTATATGATCAGCAAGTAGATTAGAGAGACAATTAAGTTGTTAATTATTCCTTTTGTATATATGTGCTTCATGAATATCACGAATTAATATGGTTTCAAAATAGTATATTTAGTTATTTCATCCTATTATACACACTTGAAAAAAATACAATACAAAATTTTATTGCTAATCACAAGACGAAGCACAAATTGTATAAATTTATATCGCGCGACACAAACATCAACACAATAATACACTAACAATACAGTGCCCTTAAAAACTATTGATCAAAAAACACATTAATTTCCTGTTAAAGTTATTAGACTTTTGAGGCCAAAACTGATCATTTTTCTCACCAATTAGTAGGTACTTTTTATCCACATTTTTTTTTTTCAGGACATTGACAAGAAAAGCATATTGGCCGTCCAAACTCTCCGGAACACCATAATGGGATCAACCCTAATGGCCACAACCTCGGTCCTCCTCTCGGCGGGCCTCGCCGCCGTCATAAGCAGCACGTACAGCGTCAAGAAGCCCCTGAACGACGCCGTCTTCGGGGCCCACGGCGAGTTCATGGTGGCCCTCAAATACGCCTCACTCTTGACCCTCTTCGTCTCGTCCTTCTGTTGCCACACTTGGTCGATCCGGTTCTTCAACCAAGTGAGCCTTCTCGCCTCTGCAGGGCCAATAGAGCCTCTCTCAATGGCGTTGACCTTTGACTATCTCTGTGAGCTCTTGGAGAGAGGCTCGGTTCTCAACACTGTGGGAAATAGGCTCTTCTACGTGGCTCTTCCTCTACTTCTTTGGATCTTTAGCCCTCTTTTGGTCCTTTTGACTTGGATTGTCATGGTCGTTGTGTTTTGCAATCTTGACTTTTTTCATGCACGTGGTTGTGATAAGGGGAAGGGCAAATTGGGAAATGGAGATAATGAAATGGATAAGTCGGCTATTTCAGTGGTGATTGTGTGATTAATTAGTTGGGGCCAATATTGGTGAAACAATTATAATTGATGTCGCTTTGCTTTAAAGCAATAGTTATTATCAAACGTTAAACAAGTATGAAGTTATTATTAATCTATGCGACACGTGCATGGCCACAAGCCGAATTGATCATGTTATGGGTCTTATGTTGTCAAGGACAACCCCTCCCAATACATACTTGTAAAATGTTCATGAAGTCTGGATTTTTTTTTTTTTTTTGTGAAGTAAAATATAAGTGGATTGCTCACAAGCAAAAAAACAAAACAAAAAAAAAACAAAAACAAAAACAAACAAAAACAAAAACAAAAACAAAAAAAAAAGAAGAAGAAGAAGAAGAAGAAGAAAAAATGGAAAAAAAAAAAAAGTAAATTGGTAACGTAGATTTGCATCATGCGTAAAATAAAACTTACTGAATTGATCAACAAGTTCCTTAATTTACATAATTTAAAGCCAATCTTTAAATCCAAATTCTTCAAACTTATAAAGACATGTATTTCTAGAGTATTATATATTAGGTGAAAAGGGTCGTGATAATTCTAGACTAAGGGCCAATTTGTAAGCAACTTTATCAACTTTCTCAAAAGTCTCCAATGATCTAATGAATATTGGGACAGACGTTTTCCTTTTTTATATAGTAGTGAAATTAACACTAAAGAAAACTTAATCACCAACTTTGCACTAAAAAATAACCCCGTAACTCTTTTTAGCAACTCTTAACAATCTTAAATCATCGACGATATTGTTAACAACATGACTTTATGTTGGTTCGACCAAATTCAAACTTTGCTTCTCCATGCAAATCCATCCTAATGAATAGGCATTATTTGACGAATTTTTGTTCAAAATATTGTGTTCTTGTTGAATAGTAATTGTTGTAAAAAAATTCTAAAAGGATCTGAGTCCCAATTGAAGTTTGAAAATCTCACAAATTCTTAGCATCTCTTCTGAAATTTGGATGGCGATTTTGGATTGCAAATTTATAACATGATAATAGATTTATAATTTTATCTGCATGTAGGCTCCTAAGTATTTAATGTATATATGTAGTACACTTTGAATCATAATTAGAAGTTCTTGAAAATGGTGTCTCGTGTAGTCTGGTTTATTATCACTTAAATCTCTAGTTAGGAAAATTAATAGGGAGAGAAATGCGTTAAAGGCTAGTGGAGGCACGTGTCTTCGCTTCTTTTTTCCAAATTTATGATTTAATTTATGTTCGAGATAGGATTTATAGGCCTAGAAACAATGTCTTTTAATGGTGCAGAACGAAGTATAGCCAGAGCGATTTCAGTCAAAGATTACTATAGGCAACAAAATTGCTCTTCTAATTAGAGCAATCCATCTACCAGGGGTATCTATATATAGCCACGGAATCTCACTGCAACACATTTGGTTTGATGGAATGGATTGAAAATAAAAATAAGAATAAAAATACAATGTAACGAAAATAGGAATCCCATTCTAATTTAGTGTTTGGTTTATCAATAAAATTGACATTGGAATCATGCCACGTAATTTAATTAGTTTGAAAATTGAAAAGGAATGAGCATTTTATAGGTTAAGTTAAATAATGCTGATTCCTATAACTGATGGAATGATTATTTCATTGGAATGATTATTCATGTGTATTTTTTGTCCAACCAAACATGATAATAGAAATTATTATTCTATTACATTTTTGTTCCATCAAACTAAACGTGCCCTAAGATTTTAACTATCGTATGTTAATGATTCAAATACAAAATTCTGTTTATTATGATTTGAGCACTGTTTGATACAATCTTGAATTCAAATTGATGTTTGAATAAGAGTTTGGTTATAGTATAAATTTTATTGAGATTACAATAAAAATGATTTGTATAGAATACTTATTCAAGATTTGAATATTTAAATAAAAAACATTGATACTGTAGTAATAATAATATTTGAATATATTTTTTTATGGGTAATTGGCGCACGAGGTCCCTGTACTTTTAGCTTGTATACATGTTGGTCCTCAAACTTTTTTTATAGGCAAAAATCTCCTTAAATTAAATTTTTTTGGCAATGTTAGTCCAATTAATAACCAAGAGTTAATTTAGACGGATTTTCATCACGTGTGTGACATGTGACTAAATTATTTTCTTAAAGTTCCCCTAATACCCTCACTTGAGATTTAAAAAAAAAAAAACATAAAAAACAATCCAGAACAACCAAACCAAAGACAAACCCCAACTCATCTCCTCCCAGAAGCCTCCAACTCTCCACCGTGAACAAAGACTACCTCTCCGCCGCAAAAGATCATCGCCGCTGGCCTCTCCGCCGCAGCCTCGACTTCCTTTACTAGACTACTTGAAGTTCGAGCTCCTCATCGCCGCTGGCCTGTCCGCCGCAGCCTCGACTTCCTCTTCCACAACAACGCTATCCCCTCGCTAAGATGTTCGCGAGGCCGTTTTCCACCGCCGCAGCCCCGCCTTCATGCTAGACGTTCATCCTCTCTAACCTGTCAACGCCAAATTCCAACTTTCAGCCTCCTCCTTCGCCGCCACCGACGCCGCTGTTGGCGAACGCGGCTCTTTCTCTACCGCGGCGACAACCTTGTCGGCATTTTCAGCGATACGCCGTGAAGAAACTCAACCGCTCCTGGCCGTCTACACTGCCGTACTCCAACCCCATAACCATGGGTCTCACCCTATATTTTGGTTTGTTACTCCCTTTATTGCGTGAGTGGTAAAGTTGTAAATTTATGGGTACAGTTTATGAGCAAGGTATTGTGTGCTTAGTTATGAATTGTTATAGATACAATTTATGAGCAAAGTTTTTGGATTTGAAATTTTAGAGTTTATGAGCAAACTATTATGAGAGTACTTGATGATTATTTGGTAATACTATTGTGTGATTTGAAATTTTTTTAGCAAGGTTTAGATCTAATATTTGAAAATTTTTAAACTCAGTATAAAAATCTATCTTTGTTGGATGTATTGGCTTATCGTTGGAGGGGGTCTTGATCAAGATCTTGATCATGACAATTTTATGATAACCTGGTGATGATGCGTGTTTAATTGCTATGAAATGAACGGTGGTTATGGAAAAAGTTTTTCCTTTTAAAATATTATTTTTTCTCATTTTTATTAGATCTCTAGCCAGGTGAGGATATTTGGGGAAATTCAAGCAAATTGTTAGTTCACGTGCTATTCATGTGAGGATTTCCATCCAAATTAACTCTCCGTTATTGGTTGGACTAACATTGTCAAAAGAAATTAATTCAAGGAGATTTTTGCCTATTAAAAAAGTTTGGGGACTAAAGTGTATAAAGTTAAAAGTATAGGGACCACTGAAGCCAATTACCCTTTTTTTATACTTAAGTTGCTTGCCACCCAATTTAGTATTCTCTCTATATTCCAAGAGATTCTAACTACAATCATATTTACGCGCAAACAATTTGTCTAACAAATTTAAGAAACTTTTTAACTATTTATCTCCCATATCGAACTTTTATATTTGCAGCATCATATGTGTACATTTCTTCAAAAGTTTAATTAGCCCGAATATAATTTTGAAATTAATTTATATTTTATTCATATAGCTCTTTCAATTTCAATTGTGCTTCAGGTATTTAATTAATATTATTCTATATTATATTGTTTATCATAATAAAGTGGATTGTGAGTTTTACTCATCACTTATATAACTTTCATTTCAATGCTTGTTATAAACCATCTCTTAGTGAACTAAATTTGTAAATCCTTCCTGTATTTGTTCAACTACAAATATTTTGCACCAAAGAAAATTAAGTCGACATATCCAATCAAAAGCGGATAATTTTCCTGGTCCTTCATAAGGTGACCACAAATTAAGTGTGCTATAATGTACATGGCCTACTTTGTCACATCAGTGGTTGCAGGTTGCAAAAACTTCACCCACATGTCAATAAATGACATATTATCTAATCATACTAATCGCAAAAGTTCATTATACATATATGATTAACTTCAATGATAGCTTATATTAGTCCTAAATCAATATTAGAATCACTCATAAAATTGACTGAAAATGATCAAGATTAAGAGTGTACTTAGTTATAACTTTATAACAATGAAAACCTTTGTAGTTAGTGAGGAAATTAAACCAATCCACTAAGATTGAGAAGTCAAATATACTTACGCTAATTAAATACAAAGCTAACTAAATCGAAGAGCGTGAACCACCTTTGTTTGTTAATATATAACACTAGTACACGACCAAAACAAAACTAAAATATAGTAAAACCTTGATAAATTAAGGCATGTCAAATTAATAATCTCGATTAAATAATATTTTAGTCGGCCCTAACTCAACACATCGTGCTAATATATGAAAACTTCGAACATTATTTAGATTATTTTATAAAATATATATCTATAGTACTGCTAGTTTCTTTTAAAAATTAATTGTGGTGTGAATTTACTTACTTAACATATATAATAATAACTTGTAAAACGACATTTAGATAAGTAAGAAAAATATCTAAATTAATTAATATTTTATCAATTTATCAATAAATTAAGGGTCAGTTAGGTAAATAGTCATTTCGGACTGTGTGTTTTCAAAAAATAGCCGCAGTTTCAAAAAATTTAAAAACTAGCCATAACACATTGTAAGAAATTTCTGACAATAACAAAATTACACATAAATTGTGCTGTAACAAATTTCTGACACGTGTCAAAAATTTCTGAAAGGGCTAGTTTTAAATTTTTTGAAACTGTTGTTATTTTTTAAAATCATTTTATAAACAGTGGCTATTTTTGTAAAATTCCCATAAATTAATAGTTCGTTAAGTTAATAATTGTTCTTGGTCCTAAAGTTATTAATTTATAGACCTGTATAAAAAAATGACGATAACACGTCTTTATTTGAGCACTCTAAACAACACGAAGCAACACCATAGACAAAGCAAACTTCTCCAAGACTGAGATAGACATCATCACCACATCTAACAAGCAGCTCGATTATCAACACCACCACAAGAAGTTCTTTCCATAATCTCAAACCAACAATACTTCATGCACGACCGTCCATACTTTAAAGACAGAAAATGGGATTGGGAGTCACAAAGAAGACACGCGACGCCACTCCGAGACTCATATCCCCTCTTAGATCCATAAGAAAGTGACGGCTAAAAAAAAACCTCAAAGAAAGAAAAGGAAGAGGCAATTGATAAGTTATAATTATTATTTTTAGGCTCATTATATCATACCTATCGGTGTTCCGTATAAAGTAATATATATTACACGGGAGATGTAACGTTATAAAAGACTGTTGTAACAAGTCTAAAATAATTATTATAATAAATCTTTATAACATTACACCACCTTTATATAATATTATATAAAATAAATTGATAAAGCGGACTACTACAGGAGGTTCGTTATATTAGACCAAGATAAATTAGTGGGAATTGCAAAACAATGCCATTTTTAGTATAACTTAATAATCTATGCTTATCGTTAGGGAAAAAATAATATATGTTCATCTATATCTCAAATGGTGTGCTCGTAAATTAAAAGTGCAACACACATGGAGCATAATTTATCATTGTGATAAAGAGTGTCATTTCTCAAAATCTCCGATAAATTATTATTATTACTATTATTTTTTTGGTGAAGAGTGTCATGTATATATATTAAACCATACCATAAACTTTAATTTTTATTTTTAAGAGCACTTACGAGTAACTTAAGAATATTCACACGGGAAATTTTGAAAAATGCCCTATTCTTGGCACAATAATAATCTATATCCCATGTGTGTTACACTTTTAATTTATATCCCAAAATTGACACTATAAATATGAAGTGAAAATAAAATGAGCACATTATTTGAGGTATAAATTATTAAATGACATCAAAAATAATTTTATTTTGAAATTATCCATATTCTATTCTTTACATAGACCATTAAATATCTTAAACTCAAAAAAATTACACTCACCAAAATTTAAATATATGATCTCAATCTCTAAATTGGAGGATTTTGTTAGCCGCGCCAACTCTAGCGTGATTAATTATTGTTTTGGGCTGAGGAAAAGATAATAGTCAACAGGGAAGTGTTGCGGATAAGAGAGGCCAAACCCACCCATATTTATGTGCAGATAACAATAGTCCAAATAATACAGATGTATTATGCATCGCTCTCGAAAATGAAATGAAATAAACAAAAAAAAAAAAAAAATCCGTATTATGCATCGCCCTCGAAAATTATTAAATGAAATAAACAAAAAAAAAAAGAAAAAAGAAGAAAAGTAATCATGACGAAAAGTCCAGCGAAACGCCACGTGATTAAAATCAGACTTATTAATAACAGACTGGACACGTGTAAGTAAGACACCAAGACTGCACTGAATGAATAGTGTCATGGATATTATTTATTATTAGTATTATCACTCGATTAAAGAAACTAAAAATATAAAAACAAAAAAAAACAAATTCAATAAAACGACAAAAGAGAGTGAGCCACAAACACGCGGCGAAGCGAACTCTCTCAGCTCCGACACTTCTCTCTCCTCGTATTCACACTCGATTCTCTTCGTATTCACACTCACTTCTATTCTCTACCATTATATTTCTATATAAGATCTCAAGTTTTTTTTGCTTTTTTTTTTTTTGTAATTTTATTTTTGGGGTTGGACCATTTAGAATATATAGCAAATGGAATTGATCATTTATAATAGATAAAAGAAAGGTTTTCTTTTTTGCTTTTTTTTCTTTCTTTTTATTGTGTTACTGGGTTTTGGACAGTGGTTGTAGTTGGATAGAGAGTGAGAGAGAGAGATTTTTGGCAAATATCAAATCCAAAGAATTATGGCTTCTTTTTCTTCATCATCTTCAAGGTCAATTAGAAGAAGTGAACAATCCAACTTGGAAAAGTTCATTCAATGTGTCACTCCAATTGTGCCTTCAGCTTCAACAGCTCTCTCTGATCAGGTCACTACTTTCTTGATCTTTTCTTCTCTCTCTCTTTTTTTTTTTTTTTTCTCTTTTTGTCCTTTTTCAAGTTTTTTACATACCCTTTTCCATTTTTTGGTTCTCAATTATGTTTTTGGGTTTTTTTTTTTTTTTTTCCTTTTATGTGAAGTGATCCTATAATTATTTATGGATATTGAAACCGAACTAAACAATTTATGCGTTTTTTTTTTAGAATTTTTGAGATCGTGAATAATGTTTAGAGTATAAACCATATCTTCTAAGTAGACGAGGTTTTTTTTTTTTTTTTTTTTAGTGTACCACCACTCCACCAGAATCGATCTTGATTTATTAGTTTTTAATTTTTTTCTAATAATCATATATATTTAAATTACAAGAACTGTATTTATCCATATAGATACAAATGGTGAAACTAGCTAGCGTTTTAGATGCTCCGCATATTCTCTTGCTATTTTTTTTTTGTTTTGTACACGTATCGATGACTTTGCTATTCTTAGACTATTCTAAAGTCTAAGCACATGTGTCATATAGCATATTATATATATGATGCTCTAAGAGGACAAAAATGAAAGAAAAAAATAAATAAAAAAAAAGAAAGCTGTTAGACTTTGTCCTTACCTATGAGCAAGCTCTTACAGTGTTCATTATAATTACATTTTTTGAACCGTCCTTAAGTTGATTTTTAGTTAATCATCTAATAATCTCAAGATTAGCATGTGATAATAATAGGACATAATTAATAATAATAATAATAAAAGAACAGAAAATCTATACCAGTTGTCACTTATATCATGTCTTGCTCTCGTAAATTTCATGTTATAATTTTGCAAATTATTGATTGAGTGACTTTTATTAAAAAAACTGATAAATAAAATACGAATTTACATATTGTTATTTTTAATGAACGGTATAGTTGCGAAATAATGTGGCACCCTTAGGCTTTGATGGCAATTTATGAACTTTCTGACTTCAAATTAAAACTAAATATTCTACATCAGAAAATATAATTAATGAGAGAATATTTTTTCCAACTGTTTTTTTTGTTTTTTTCGTCTGATCATAGTTGATACAAATTAATACATTGTGATTTTTGCTCAACTATAGTGAACATTACTAATTTTTCACCTATGTTATTCTTCCTTAATTTCTCAGAATTGTATGAGTGATCAAAATAGTACATGGCAATCAGCTTGTAAGGACAAAGTTGAGTACTTCACACTTGGAGATCTTTGGGAGTGTTACGGTGAATGGAGCGCCTTCGGTGTCGGTACTCCGGTTCTCTTGAACTCCGGCGAAACCATCATACAATACTACGTCCCTTATCTCTCCGCTCTCCAGATCTATTCCAACAAGCCCGTCGCAGCTTCCAGGTATCGATTCACGCCTATTATTTGTCGCATTTTACAAGACTATCGTAATCGTATATCGATTTTTCAGGTGCTCTGCTCCCTCTTTTTTTTTTTTAGGATTAAAAGAGACGATGGTGACACTATGGAGCTTGAAAGCGACTCGTGGAGCGATGATAGCGGGAGCGACAAACTGTCGAGGTCACTTAGTAATAACTCTAGTAGGGGTTGGGACGTTGCTTCAGAGGATTCGAGCTTTGAGCTCGAGAGTGCGTGGCCGATGAGGGATAACAAACTTGGATGCCTTTACTTGCAATACTTTGAGACGTGTTGTCCCTACTGGAGGCCTCCGTTGCTCGAGAAGGTAACTAAATAACCCTTGATAGCTTACGTGGTTATCGAATCTGTGCTTTGATAGAATGCTGTGTCAATGCCCTTAATGAATCGCGGATAATTTTCTCAGGTCATGGAATTAGCGCAGCATCATCCGGCCCTGATGACTCTCAAGAGTGTCGATCTTTGCCCCGCGAGCTGGATGGCTGTTGCTTGGTAAGTAAGCATAGCATTGTCGATGAGTCGATAAGTTGAACAACCATGGCATAGTGATGTGACCGGTGAAGGAATTGATCTTTTTCATTGCCTGAACAGGTATCCTATATATAACATTCCATGTCGGAAAAACGAAAAGGACTTATCAGCAAGCTTCCTCACCTATCACACGTTGTCCTCATCCTTCCAAGGTAAATAACCCTCGCTCGCTCGTCGGTATATATTTGTATGCACATTTGCTTGTGACTTGCAAGTCAAGCTATCATCTGATTTCAACCCGTTTAACTTTCAAGCCTAAGAAAAAAGGAACAAAGAAAAAAAAAAAAAAACTTTCTTTGATCTCAGAATGAATATACCACAACTATTTCAAAACACTCTGAGCAAGTGTCGATTTCACGTCTTCAATCACGGACATGTCAAACCATTTCTACGGGGCATTGTATATATAATCAAATATCTTTTTCATGAACACGTCCCTAAATTGCCCGACCACACAGATTATGCAGAGGAAAATACGAACGGTTTGATGGGAGAGGAATCGGGACGGTACAACTCGGGCCAAATTTCGCTCCCTCCATTCGGATTGGCGACGTACAAGATGGAAGGAGACTTGTGGTTGAAGCAAGAGGCGTCGGATTTCGAAAGAGTAGTGGATCTCCACAATGCTGCAGATTCCTGGTTGAAGCAACTGAATGTGTACCACCATGACTTCAACTATTTCACTCACCGCTCAGCCATGTAAATTATGTCCATTGTCGAATAGTCTGTAAAATCTCCTTGTTCTTTCTCGGCTATGTTCCCGGGTCGGCGACCGCCATAGAAGTTCTCTCTCTGCTATAGTTATGAGAGACTGTTAGGCTACACTTTCTGCTTGTTTCTCTATGTCTTGTTTCAGAGGGAGTTTTGTGGAATGAGTTGTATATCAGTAGAGAACCTACTTTTTTTCCATCTTAAAATCTTGGTTCCAAACATAGTCTAAGAGCCTATATTTCAGCAAGTTAAGGCTCTAAACTTTTTCCTTGCTTGTGTGCTTTCTTCTGTGTCTTATTTCTTTCTTTTCTCTTTCTCTTTCGCAAGTTATTATATTATAATATATATATATATATATATATATATATTTTAAAATGATATTATCTGTAGTCTTTTGTAAAAAAATAATGTGGTAGCTAGTAATTAGATTTGTATGTAAAAAGATGACTACAAATGGGTCAATGTCTGGCTAATTATTTTAGCAAAAAAAAAAAATCAACAATGTTACTCTACTTGTAATATTTTCTTATCCTCATTCACTTGCTTTGTTAATATAGTACTCATTTTCCTATTTATATGCATGTAATATTCTATAGAACAAGTCAGCTAATGTGATGCATTTGTGGGAATACCAAAATGAAACATAGAAAGAATATAAATCTTTTCCTCTAGAGGTCCAAAGAATTGGAGATTCTAAAAATTGATTTCATTCTATAACCAACTATGAGTTATAAATAAATTGTATTTCACATATCTAGTAACAAATGTAAACCAATCTATAAAAATCCTCAGCTTTTACGAACTATACCAGCAGATTACTACAAAATGACCAAACACTCTTGCAATGAAGAATCATGCCACAAGGGAAGCAAGGAAAATTTATAAAAAATAATAATAATAAAAAAAACTTGTCAATCTTATGTATTCTTTTTTTCATGGTCCTCGCATTTTCTCGACGATTTGTTTACTCTTTTCTTCGAGATTTCGCCGCTTTTCTTCCAATTTATCTCCCATTTTCTTTCCCAGATCAAGCATCCTTGCTCTTCTTCCCACTCTCTTTGGCTTATTGTCGTCTTCGACTGCTTGAGGTTGCTTATCGGACAAAATCAAAGACCTAGATGTTGACTCGGCAACCTCTCTGCCCCTGTGGTTCTCAGTCCCGAGCGCTTCGCCATCGTTCCTTAACAATGGGGGTCTCAAATCATCCAAATCCGACGGACCAGAAGAGGTTGATGGAAATGGTGTCGCTTCTGGGGCCTCGTTAATGGATCGAATACCTTCGTCGTTCTTTGGTCTTTGCTGACTGCTGTTGGAATTGTCATTGGCGGTCCCCCGATTGGTGTCTGTCTTTGGTTTTTCTTCGCGAGGTTGGTCGCCAAGGACGTTATTGGAAGAATTCGAGGAATCGTTAATGGGCTCGTGTTTAATCCAGACGAAAGGTGCGACCTTTCTTGGCACCCAATCATCCTTTTCTGCTAACATAAATGAAATGCCGACACTTTCGCAGTTCGGAAGCACAAGAGTTTCGTTAATTGCTCCCTGCAAATGTTAAAGCAAGGCTCAGCAGAAGCACCTCTGTGTATTCATTTTGCAAATATTTACTGAGTTCTCAACAAAAGGAAACAGTTAGATGTAAAAAGATTGGCAAGTCACTGTACCAACTGCTTTGAATAAACCATATTTGGGATCACGGGAAACAGAAATCACTTTGATATCTTTAGATTTTAAAGAAATCCTTTGCACAGAGAAAAATTACCAGTCAAAGGAGCTGATGGGTCTCATAGAATATAACTCTATGGTAATTAACTAATTATTTTTAATATTATGGAAGACAAATTGATTGCAAAATTTAGTTCATTAAAAGAAACAGATTTTTTTACCTTCAGCCGATTGATTATAAACATAGCAATCTGTCCATTTGTAATCTTATGATCCCCGAGGGCTGAGTCCAGGCTAAAATTTATGTCCGGCAGGGATGTGAAACCAAACCATAATTGATCAGAAGGTGGAGGCTTTATGTGTAACCGCAGCGTTCCTCGAAGAGAGGTTACCCTTATCGCCAAAGAGATGGGCACCTTATAATAGATGTGAAACGGTTATGCTTAGGAACCAATATGAAAGAAAAAAATACATTTAAAGGATTACCAAACAGAAATGTAGGGACTAGGGATATGCTTTACACAAACCTGAGAAACCTGCTTGGCAATAGAATTCACAACAGACTTCCACCTAGACCGGTAAGTTGATGCTGCCGGAGCGATTTTAGACCCTTTTAACCGATCTGCGATGGATGAAATAGATCAGCTGAAAGTGACATCAATTCATTATTGTATGAATTTTTTTTTAAGCACTTTTAATGTTTTCAATGGATTTTTTTCTAATTGGGAAACTAGTAAAAAAGTTCATGCACTAGAGTCGGATACTAAAATCTACGTTGTTTTTATCGCAATTGGACCAAGGAAAACTCATATAGGGCATCGAGAATGTTTAGACAATACAAAATACACCATCAACAATGTTTATATACTATTTACAAACCTTGTTGAGGATCACTTTCCTCTTTATTTTCTGGTGCCTCGATTGTCCCTTCAGGAAGATTCAATTGCTTTCCAAAGGATTCAATACCTTCAAGAAGCTCAGAAGATACGCCTCCGAGAGAACTTGATTCGGAATTTGAATCCACCATGCTCTTTTCAGGATCTAGTTCACAAACTTCAATTCTCGTTTCAATGCCTAAAACTGCACCGCCTGAGTACTCTACGTCGATCTCGAAAGCCCACACCTCATTTGTGTCCATCGGAAGGACTCTCATACTGTGTATATAAGGTGGAATATTCCCTGGATTAACGTCCGTACAGATGATTTCACCAATGTAACTGGGAGTGCGCATATTAGCCAAGGTCCTCTGTTTTACCACCAAAAGAGCAAAAACAACAACATCGGTAAATGAAAATTGGCATTTAACAAAATCAACAGAAGAATATCGACATTTACATCTATGCGAGAATAAAGTCTAGTCTGCGACCAATTGGATTATCACATTTAACAAATCCGTGATGCGTATGTATCAATCGGTAAATGAGTCATATGGAATAACCTTGCATACTTTAGACTGCAAAGTAAAAAATTTTAGGAGCAAAAAAATTTTAGGAGCAAGCTAAACAAATAAATGAAAACGAACCATCTTAGCCAGATCTCCAAAAATGATTTACTGTAGATTGACAATAAAAAATTGAGAACCAAGATAATATAAAATAAAAAAAAAGGAGAAAAAATTTGCTCCAACTATACCAATGACTATATGAATATGCACTATTGAAAAGCCTGTTACAAACAATATACCTGAATCCGTGCTTGAATGGCTTTCTTCATTGCAGGGTTACTTTGGGAATCAAAAAAGAGCCGTGAAACTAACAAATTCCAACACAGAGTTCCCTCATCGATACCAAACCTTTCATCAGTATCTGCATCGGAGATGGCAGAAGCCTGACTTTGGCTACCTGAATAATTTAATCTCGGAGAACCAGTATCTAAATTATCTTCGATGGAACGCCTTAACGACTCAGCTGGTGGAGCATTCTTCGAGATGCTAGTGCTCGGAGCTGAATCCTGGTAAGCAGAGAACTTCTCGCTGATTATTCTCTCCATATAACCCAACGAAGGAATCCCGGTTACCTTATTTTCTCCACCAACCTTATAAGTCTTCTTCGCAAACTTTTTCCATAACGTGCGAACCTTCGAGGTAGAATTATCATTTCTCTGTGCCTTATCTAGTAGCTCAGCAGCATAGAACCCTGCTGATGGTTTCATGAAAGATGGATATCCTGCATTTAAGGACGTCAAGTAACTGCGGAACTCTTTCTGCAACTTCACAGACCAGACAAGTTTACTTTTATCTTCCGATGATGCCAAACGAAGCGCTTTACACCACGATTCCTTCTCCCAGGAAGTCTCGAGGTAAAGGTAAAGATTTTTACTTTCCCTATAAACTGAAGATACTTTGTTTTCCAATTTGATGGGAAATCGTTTGGCCCTGAAAAACCAAGAGTAGAAAGGACGTAAATCTAAGAAAATCTCAAGGTATTTCCAATGAAGAAATTTTCAAAAAATGCAACTACTCTTTTCGCTAGATAGGGTAAAACAAAACAAAACAAAAAAAAGAAAAAAACAAAAAACAAAAAACAAAAAAAGCTTCAACAACATGTAGATCCCATCCAATTTTTTCTCAAACAAAGTGCAACGTTGCCTTGGGGAAATCCTCTGATTGCCATTAAAGCCAGGTTGTAGCCAAAACACCTTTTAATAATACTCAAAAGATATGATCATATGCACTTTGTAGCACGTACTTGAAAATGAATTCTCTTAAGCATTATATCACTCAACTAAAAAATGCCAACCCAGTCAGACATGTTATATCACGCTTATAATGTTCAGGTAGATAAAACTACTGGAACAGGGCAATTCCACCCGAACCCAAATCCTCTATCCCTATAATCATTTGATGACAACTCATCAATATGCATTTAATTCTACACGTGTATGTAAATTGATGAGAAGTCATGTTATCATTGGAGGGGATAGAGAAGGAGAAAGAAAAAGGAAATAGATGATCTGCATTCTTTCCACCATCACTATGTAACCATGAAAGTAAAGTTCTGTTGTCACATTTGAGTTCTGAAACATGGTAAAACAAAACAATTGTTCAATATGTATACACAAAAAACTATAGAATTCAGTCCTAGACTCAGAAAACAATGCCATAACACTAGGGAAGTCGAATAAAGTTTCACTTCCAAGCAATGCCGATCGAGAGCACATGATAGAGAACCATCCCAACACCTAATACAGAAAGTTCGAAGCATGTTCGTAAACAGACACACAACACTGGAAAAAAAAAAATGTCCCGAGAGACGGCATTACCATTTCCTCGAAGCAAGGTTTGTGGCCGAAACTGCGTCCACACAGACTCCTTTCAAATTTATCGTTGTCTTGGAACCATCGGATTCGGTCAGAATAAGTGTCTGGCCGTTGAGCTTCGCCTCCTTTCTAACTGGAGAAACCTCGAAGAACTCCTTCTTCCGCGCCTTGCTGTTGTCCAGCCAATCTTTCGGAACTTTACTCGATTCCAACACCCAAACCACTCCCTAACACACAACAAACAGTCCAATTCAATTCAATCCAATCCAATCCAACTCAACTTAAGTAACACATTCCTAAAAATCATCATATTCAAAACTAATCACTCATTTCACAAAGCACTCTCACGTTGCACTCTGATTCATTCACGCAAAATGATCAAAAACCAAAAGTGTAAGACTTCAAATGCCAATTCTCGAACTGGGTTTCTATTTTTGGGAATTATAAAGATAACAAAGAAAGAAAAAAAAAAACAAAAAAAAACAAAAACAAAATACCTTCTTGTTGAAAGAGAAATCAAGAGACTGATTGTGATCGAGATCACGAGTTTGATCTTGTTGCGGGGTTTTCGGAGTGGTCAATCGATTGACCAGAGCAAGAGCAAGAATCGCTTCAACTCCCAGAATCAACACAGCTCCAACAAATATCCCAAAACTAAACACGACCCAAAACCACATCTCTCTCTCTCTCTCTACACACTAAAAAAAAAAACAAAAACAAAAACAAAAAACGAAAAACAAAAACAAAAAACGAAAAACTTACGGTTTCACTATCTCTTGATTCCCAAATTGCCCAGAAAAAAAAAAACTCTGACTTGTTCTTGAATTCAGTAGTAGCAGAGTTACTCAACAAAGGAATTGCGTGAAATGGAAAGAGAAAAGAACAAAGAATTGATTCATAGGGTAATGGAGAGAATTGGATTCTCTGATGAAGCTTCCACTTTGGATTCGAAATAAAAGATTTTTCCTTTTGCGAGAAATGGTTAAATGTTCTTTGGAACTTGGACAGACCGACCAAGACACAGAGATATACAGAGAATTGAGAAAGAGAGAGAGAGAGTAACTTAATTTGTTTATTTCTGCCTTATTAATTAATTCCTTAGTCTACAAGCGAGGAATATCAAATTTGGATGGAAAACAAAGTCAATATTCTTTTGGGAATTCCTTTTATATTATAGTCACTATAATTTTTAATTTTTAATTTTTATTTAAGAGAATCTATAAATTGTATAAAAAATAATTTAGACCATTAAATAAATTAAACTCAACCACATTATAATATATCTATCCTATACTACTAAGGGGGGATCCGTTTCTCCCCCCTTAGCTAAAAGAAACGTGAAGGAGAGGGTGACACGTGGCGTCCTCTGT
This sequence comes from Boehmeria nivea var. tenacissima, assembly GCA_018132145.1. Lineage (NCBI taxonomy): Eukaryota > Viridiplantae > Streptophyta > Magnoliopsida > Rosales > Urticaceae > Boehmeria > Boehmeria nivea. Next base: position 12,375,073 of record CM030882.1, read on the forward strand.
GGACGACACGTGGCGCCCTCAAATTTTTTTTAAAAACGCGTTTTTTTAGGGGTTAGCGTGAATTTTTTTTAAAAAATTGGGCTGTTTCGTAATTTTCTAAAACTTCAGGGACTAAAATGTAAATAAAAAGGATGAAAATGTTAAGTGCAGGGACTTCGAAGCAAAAAAATTCCCTGACACGGGCCCGCGTGCGTGGGGCCCGCGTGTCAGGCGCTGCTCCCTCACGCCTCACTCTCCCTTTTTGGCGCGTGTACGACACGCGCCAGCCACTTTTTTTTTTTTTTTAATTTTGTTTTTTTTTTTTTCGTTTTCTTTTTTTTTTTTCTTTGTTTCTTACGCGCGCGGAGCGCGTGGCTCCAACTAGTCTATCCTATACTACTAAGGGGGATCCGTTTCTCCCCCCTTAGCTAAAAAAACGGCTCATAAGAGGATGCAACGTGGCGTCTCCTACGGATGACACGTGGCATCCCATAATTTTTCTTTTTTTTTAAAAACTTTTTTCTTTTAAAAAAATTGTATTTAGGGGCTTCTTTTAGGGGTTTTTAAGAAATTTTAGAGGATTTTTGTGCAAATTTAGAGGGACTTTTGTGCAATTTCTCTCTCCTCTCTCATCTTTTTCACTTTTTCTGTTCTAATCGTTTCAACGGCTATTTATTTGACGTAATGATCTCGAAAATTTTTTTTCTTGGCGCGGTTGGATTCAGAATATTTTTTTCGATCTTTTAACACCCATTGTCATATACTTTTTTTTACCGTATCTATTTTTTATTTATTTTTTTTGTTCTAAGCTTTTATTTTTATTTTTAAAGTTTGAAAAATTTTAAAAGAGCCATTGTATTTATATTAAATGATAAATCTAACCCTTTAATTATTAAAAATTACAAAAATATCAATTTTTTTTAAAACTTAACAAAAATATACTTTATGATTTTTTGATCATATTTTTTAACTATTATGTTATTTTACACGTGCTCTACACGCGCATAGCGCGTGTATAAAAAACTAGTATGCTATTAAAGTTTAGATGAAGAGTGAGTTTTGCAAAGAAAATTTGAAGAGAGTAGAAGTGTTAGGTTACCTATTCTAGAAGAAATGTTTAAGATTCCTGAACTCTCTCATCTCTCTCTTTTCCTTTTTATTCACACATTAATAATAAATGAGTTGTTAGATTTTAAAGACATAATCCAAATAAATTAAGATTACTTATAAGTTTATATTAAAATTGAAAATCCGACAAATATTTGTTTTTATCTTTTCAATTTTTAATATTTTAATAAATTTAGTTTGGAATATCATCATTTTTCTATTTACAAGTTTGTATTTTTTATTTATTTTTTTTTTATTTTTTGAGATTACAAGCTTAGTGTCTAATACATTATTATTGTACATATGATGAAGTATCCGTTCCGAATATAAATATTTTTAAAAGAATAATATTAGACATATTAATTTTTTTATTAATTTTTTAATAATAATTTATGTGGTAATTGAAGTGTCATGTTTTAATTGATATCCTTCTAATTAGAAAATAAACACTCACCAATAATAATATGACACATATGTTGGTATTAAAAAATGGAAATTTTTAAAAAATGGCCACTGTTTACAAAATAATTTTAAAAAATAGCCACAGTTTTAAAAAATTTAAAAACTAGCCCTTTTAAAAACTTTTGATACGTGTCAGAAATTTCTTACAGCACATTTTATGTTTAATTTTGTTATTGTTAGAAATTTATTACAATGTGCTATGGTTAGTTTTTAAATTTTTTGAAACTGTGGCTATTTTTAAAAATACACAGTTCAAAATAACTATTTAATCCTTAAAAAATTGATAAAAAAAATTAATATATCTAGCACTACCCTTTAAAAAAAATAAAGATAATGAATTATTCTATTGTATACAGCAAAATATTAAATCTCCCAATATTATTTTCTTTAAAAAAAAAAAATTAGCTCGAAAACGGGTCGACCCACATCATGTTGAAGACACGACCTGCCGTCTTACCCCCATAATAATGACACCCGTCTTCTCCAACCATTGTTGTCCCTTTCATTATTTGGTCTGAGTTTTAATTTTTTGTTTAATTTTTATAAACAGTAAAGTTTGATTCTTTGCTCTTGTTCTTCTTCTCTTCTGATTACCAATAGTGGCTCAGGTACCAATCTTCTCTTCTCTAATTCTTTCTTATTTTCAACGTGGTAACTTTAGCTCTGCATGTTCAATACAATCTCTTTAATGGTTGATTGGTTTTGGGTTGAAATCAGAGACACAAATTCGGGGTTTTCAATGAATTGTTCGGATGATAGTTTCAGAGGTTTCGTTGATATCACATTCACCGCAAATTGAACAAATTTAGCATTTTAGCACCACCCATATGAGCATTTTCACTTCCAATGGTAAAAATTTATGAATAGCAATTTAGGATTGTTTGAACTTTATATTTATGCTAATTGTTAAAGATCCGAGCTTTATGCCTTTCGTTGAATTGGATGACTAGAGGCGAATTGGGTTATCAAGATTTGAACTGTTTAATTGTAGATTAGCAAGATTTGGTTCAACCATTTTGATATACTCATGGTAGTGGCTTTCCCATCTTGCTTGAGCTTGTCAAGAGTACAACTCTGTCCCTTAAAGTCAAACTACATTGCCAAGAACATGTCATCACCAAGGAAATCCAAAAAACACTCGAGGACGGTTTGCGTTAAAAGGTCTTCAATATCACCTTCTTTTTTGGGAGACGATGGTGGTGGTGTTAATGGCACCCGGGTTTTCGTGGTGTCGGACTTGCACACGGACTATGCCGAGAACATGAAATGGGTCGAGTGTTTGTCCAGTGCCAGATACAAGAATGATGTTCTTGTTGTCGCCGGTGACGTTGCAGAGACGTATGACAACTTTGTGTTGACAATGTCTATCTTGAAGGATAGATTCGAGCACGTCTTTTACGTGCCTGGGAACCACGATCTTTGGTGCCGTCGAGACGGAGAGGATTATGTAAGGAACATATCTCTGACTGCTTTACGTAGAAAATCATAAATTCTGATACTTGCAAGTGAATTATTATACTATTTTGAAATGTGTATGTTACAAATAAAGAGCGTAAGCATGCTAACATTCCATACATTAAGATAAAATAAATGTGATATTCAGTCTAATTTAAGCCTCGGGGTTTAGAAAAAGGATTAAGGTGTTATTTGCCCTACTTAATGCGAGGTAACAGTCACAACTCAACTATTCCAACAGTCGACGGTTCGAACCCTTGCGACGAAGCGTAAGTGCGCCCTAAACGCCCATTGCGCCGCTACGCGGTAGCATGGTAAGGAGATTATAAGCCCTTAGCTCACATTTTTCCTTTTAAACCATTCATTTCCCACATAAACTTTCCATGTGGACTTTTGGTTTTCCATTGACTTTTGGTTTCCCACTAGCCTTTAGGTTCCAATAGTAAACCAAATGTTACAATCTATTCTAACAAATTATATTGGTTGCTTGATAAACAATGGTTAGAAATTACATGACTGTATAATGATTATGTGTGTTCTCTGAATCAGATTTCTGATTTATGATGATTATATGTTGTCATTATTTCATAATCATGTTAAGTGGTGCTTAAGCAAAGTGTGATTATGGTTTTCAGCTTGATTCTCTCGAGAAGATGAACATATTGCTCGATGCATGTCGAGAACTTGGAGTCGAGATCAATCCAATGGTTATAGATGACTTGGGTGTCATTCCTTTATTTTCTTGGTACCATGAGGTGATTGGTTCTTTACATTATTTCGTCATATTTGTTCTGTTCATCTCCTTGAATTATCCGTTGATATATCCAAGTGACACTTCATTATGCATTTTCATGACAGTGGCTCATTTTGCAGAGCTTTGATAAGGAGAAGGATGTTACTGGCATTCGTGTCCCATCTTTGGAGATGGTGATCTACTTTCTCTTCCCCTAATAAGGGTTTTATCATCTTCGCCCCGTAACTACATGATTCTACTGCCCCTTATTTGTTATGATTAACTACATGACTATGTTTAACCAATGTAGCATATATTGATAAAATTCTCTCCTTTTCAAAAAAAAAAAAAAAGATTTATGTCTCTAGTTCAGTTCGAATATGGAGTTTTTAGTCTAAAGTCGTTAATACTGATCTCCCAAGTCACGATGCATCATTTTTTCCTCCTTCAGAATGTCAACTTCGAAATGTGCTGCTGAAATTATCGGGACAGGACATTAGCATTTTCCTAGTTGTTCGCTTCATATTGCTTCCTCAACTTTTCTTTGTTGCGTGTCCTTGTTCCCGAGGTTTCCTGTTCTCGGTGGAGGGGTCTTTAATTGTTTGTTTTCTTCTGGACTTCATCCTCATATTTTCCATCATATTTTTCAATTTTAATAATTTATTTCTGGAAAAGGATAATCTTTGGATGTGTTTTCGATGGTACTGATTACCCGTGTGTCACATACCTTTAGGCATGTAAGGACTTTCATGCGTGCAAGTGGCCAGAGAATCTCGCAAATGGAGATAACTCACTTGCCTTGTACTTTGACTCACTGAATGAAAGAAATCGGAATGTGATCGAAAAGATTCAGAGGACATGTAGCCAAATACTTACGTTTTCTCACTTTGTTCCCAGGTTCGTAATAATAGTGAATAGACAGACCTCTTTCATAAAATGAGTCGTACTGCATAATTAGTTGATTGTAGTGGTTGAAGATGATTGTTTACAAGAGTCTATCCATGGACCGAATGGTTTTTCTTTGGTATCTAATTGTTCATGATCTAATCCGAAGATTTTGTCCTCAATCTAAACTTTCGAGTGGTTGTTTTGATGCTGGTCAAGCATAAGTACTGTATTGACCAAGTAGTGAGAGGAAACTTTGAGGAGGAGGTTTTTTTGTAACTAGTTACACCTAAAACTAAAAGGCGGTCACTGTCACGTCGGGCAGAGTGGACCTAGTGGTTGTTGAGTAATAGACGAGACATGTGCTCGTGGGGGTGCGAAGATTACTTCTGGTTAGAAACTGTTTTTCATGATCCTATTTGTGGTTTTTGCCTTTTTGGTGAATGAATTTTCTGATATTATTCATTGAAAGAGAGTACATATTTATACATACGAATCACAAAGCAGATTTCCTAATTCTAGGGTCAACCAAACCTATTTTAAGTAAGACTAGATTACAACAAATATACACAGCATCATAACATAATTAGAAAAATCCTAGGCAATCTGAATCTTCTAGAATTCGGTCAGTTTGCTTTTCCACACTATTATTAGCCTTCTAGCTGTCCCTTATACCAAAAGTGTATTTTGTTTCTTCATTTTGCTTTTGAAAAATGGACAGAAATCTAATTACAGTCTAAACTCATGCTTGAAAGTTCCGAAAATTGGTTCTGTTTTGGTGTCATTTCTTTAAACTAACTTTAGTTAACTGTTTCTCGCTCATGATATCTTTAGGCAAGAGTTGTGTCCCGAGAAAAGGATGCTTTTCTACCCGAAGCTCCCAAAAATCATCGGATCTGATTGTCTCGAGCGTCGCATCAGGTCTATCCACGGGGTCGAAGGAGGTGGGCCTTCATGTCATGTGTTCGGTCACACCCATTTCTGCTGGGACGCAGTGATTAACGGTATCAGGTACATTTTGGCCCTGCCTTTAACAGATTCTTAAAAACTTTCGCCTAAAAATTAGCGTGTTACTTGATAGACTACCAAAAGGAAACATCAACGAAACATTATCTTCGCCTCGAAGTCGGCCACTTACCTTATTAACTGGTATTAAAATGTCGGTGCGATACTTTGGATCCTTATCGAGATTCTTGACAACAAGCTATTGCCCCCAATGTTGATGTGATGCTTAAGCCAATCCCTCGACACCTTTTCTGTCGATTCAAACCACTCATTAGCTTAGCTTCATGGTATTGTCCTTGTGGCTCAACTTACTAATATGGCTTTAATTTAAATGCAAAAAATGCAGGTATGTACAAGCACCATTGGCGTACCCAAGAGAGAGGAAGCGGAACATGAATGGAGGTGAAAACTGGCTGCCATTTTGTGTATATTCTGAGGGCAAATTTTGTGACAGAATTTCACCTTGTTATTGGTCTGATTACTATTCTGTGAATCCCAGAACACCCCATGTTACTGAACTTGCTCCTTGGGTTGCCAGATTCTACCACAGAACATGATAGTGTAATAGCAAATTAGTCCCACCTTTTTTTTTTTAATTAGTTTCGTGGGTCCAATTTATAGGACAACCAACATTGAGCTTCCTTAAGTTACATCATTAGATTCATATTGACGTTGCTTTTTCAGTTCTACAGTCATTAGTCTTAAAAGGGTAACAAAACCAAAAATCTACTCGGAAAGAAACCAAACCCAAGACTCAAAAGAGCCTATAACAGCATTTTAGCTGTAAATGGTTGATTATTTTAGACTCAGAAGATGCCCATTGTGCCATCAAGAAAATAGGTACAATCTTTGTATCAACTTTTCAGTCAACTGTGCTACTTATAACAGCATTGGCGTAGAGCCATGACCATAGCAATACAGAGCCTTTGAATTGGAATATATATACACATGCAATAAATAGCCAGAGAAATAGTTTGTTGGCATTTTATTACACTCTACAAACATACATCAAGTAAACACAGCCAATGCACAAACTCAAAAAAGTTCTCTACCCAAAAAGAGTCAAAAAGAAAAAAACAAGACAGAGAGAGCGAGAGTGAGAGAGAGAGAGAGAGAATAGGAAACACAAACACAAAGGAAGAAGAGTCTTTGAGATTGCAATCAAAGGAAAGCCAAACCCCAATACACACATCACAGTGAAAAAAGAGAAATTGACTAAAGCAAAACTAGTAATCTTCAGGAGCCAAAGGCTGGTGAGTGGGGTGATGAGGAGGCTCAGTTGGTATGACCATATACTCATATATGAGCCCTGCCAGGGCACCCCCAATGAAGGGTCCCACCCAGTAGATCCAGTGGTTCCTCCATCTCCAACCCACCAGCGCCGGCCCGAATGCCCTCGCCGGGTTCATTGCCGCCCCGTCGAAGGGCCAGCCCGCCAGCATGTTCGCCCCCACGAGCAGCGCTATGGCCAGAGGGCCTATCGTCCCCATGCTGCCCCGCTTGGGGTCGATCGCCGTGGCGTAGACGGTGTAGACCAGCCCGAATGTGAGGATGATCTCGAGGAGCAACCCGTGGATCTCGCTCACCCCCGGCGCCACGTGGAACCCGAGAGGCCTCTGTGTTAACCAAATGAAGCCAACTTCAAATGCCATAAAAAGTTCAACCATAATGCAGTAACTTAAACATACACGTAGTTACTAATATCCCTATGTGTTCACATTGGCATAGGCCTAAATTAAGTTTGAACGATAATTTCAAATACGTATAAATATACATGGCAATATCACAATTCACAAGTTGTTTTATTGGTATTGGATAATGCTACTTTTTTAATACAACTTGTGTGACTAGAATTGTCAAGATTTAATTCGTATTTTTTTTTCCCAATATCTACTAATGGGAAAATGATGTAATCAAATTAAGAAGTAACAAGAACTGAGTTGTTATTTGAGAAATTAATTAAAAACAAAAACAAAAACAAAACATTCGTTGTCATACCCTGCCACCAATATATATATTATTCATAAAAAAATAAAAAATAAAAAAGAGGAAATCTGACTAAGTTAAGAAATAGTCTTATTATTATAACCTTTTCTCAAGTCTTTAAGAAATAGTCAATTGGTTTGTTGTATTCCATAATATACTAAAAGCCTTATATTTTTTTGGTTAATTAAATACTATGTGATGATTATACTATAGTAATTCTGACATGGTGATATAGCTATAAATTTATAATGTTGGCATAAAAATGATTTAAAAAAATATATATATATATATATATATATATATATTGGAGTACTAGTTTATGTGATCTGACCATTCCAACAGTGACAAGTCTCAACAAGAGAGAAGCCACAATGGCGCCGAGGAGCTGAGCCACCCAGTAAAACACCGCGCGGATGACGGAGATCCTGCCGCCCACGAGGGCCCCGAACGTCACCGCCGGGTTGACATGGCCGCCGGAGATGTTGATGCTCGCCGATATCGCCGAGAACAAAGCGAACGCATTCGCAAGCGCCGTCGCAATCAGCTCCGACGCCGATGACACGCCATGTTCCTTGTAGATTTTGTCTGCCAAAAGACATGCAAAATAATTGATAGAGACGACGTGCAACACAATGTGTGAATTTTTGTATTACATTAATACATTATTCCTGTTTTATAGAAGAACATATATATATATATATATATATATATGTATGGCACTACTAAAGTATTTTGTCAAAATAATGTCCAACAAATGATATACGCAACGCCTTATTTATTATTCTGAATGCAAATTAGCGGAATTATATTTAATGCCACATCATTCTGATTGGCCAATTGTGTAACATCACTCTATAAAGAAATGATAATTAAGAATTCATAGAAACATAAACGAATATAATGACATTAATCACTTTCTTAAGAGGGTTGTGTCAGTGAACTTTCTTTTCTTTTTTTTATTCAAGGTATTTCTATACTACACACTAATTTTTTAATACCTACCAATTTTTATTACCAAATAATATAATATGACGCGATCATTATGAATTTATATACGTATAAGAAAAAAAAATTATATTAGCCGTCAAAATTTGACACACTATGTGGTCTCTAGAAAATTTAACACTCACTTCTCAAATATTTGACCATATCCACAACACCATGCTCTTTTCAATTACATCCTTTATGGAATAATTTGATAGATTTTACTTAAAATCTCTACCACATATCCTTTAGTAAAATTACTATTATATTAATTAGTTACATATAGTAGATTTTTTTTGGCTACGAATAAGTTACATAGTAGATGAACGAGTCATTTGATTGCATGCAAAGATCATATTATACGAGACATGCAAAAAATAAATAAAAATTTATACACACACACACACACATATATATATATATATATATATATATAGTACCAAGAGCAAGGATAGAGCCTTCTCCAGCAAAGACAAAGATGAAAGTTGAAACAAACTCAGCCAAAGCGGCTCTCATTGTGTCCGGATGTGTGGCCTCATCTGCCCTTCCAAACGCATATCTCCTCACCGGCATGATTTCTTTGCCCTTTTTTTTTCCAATTTATATAAAAAAAAAGTGTGTTTTTTTTTTTTCCCTCTTTTTGCTAAAACAAAAATCAAAGATGACCACAATTCACTTGACTACTACTATTTCTCTGCTTGAACTTTTAGGCTTCCAAGCTGTTTTTGCTTTTTTCCTTTCTTGTGAGAAATGAAAAATGGAAAGTGGCACAAGATAGAGAGAGAGAGAGAGGAAAAATAAGTGTTTTTGCATGGATGAAATGTGGAAGGCCAAGTTCTTAAATTGGCCAAAATTGGGTCGGGATTTTGTGGGACACGTGGCTTGTGTGCATGTTTGAGGAGGTTAACACGTATTGGATTATATTCTATATGTGTAAGCTCTTGGTTTCCAAAGAAACGCCTTGGAGGGTTTGACTTTGGACTCTTGTGGAAGGGTCTCTATTCTCTTCACAACTCTACATTTATCTTTTGTTCTTATAATTTGAAATTATCCCTTTTTTTTTTCTTTCTTTTTTTTCTTTTTTTTGACGTGTTTATCCTTAGGGAGTTAGGATTGTAAATTCAATGTGATCTTTCTTGAAGATGTGTCTTAGTAAACTTTTTTTTGTCCTACTTGGTGTTTGGATAATAATACAAAGTGGTGACATTAAATTTATGATTGCAAAATTTTACATCACATTTATGACTTCTTTGGTGTTTAAACAAATCCTATTGTTTATGCATTTCAAGGGTCTCCTACGGTTGACATATTCTCAAAAGGATAAGGCTGGTAGTGTTTAATTTAAAATGATCTAAACTTGAGAAAAATAAATGAAAAAACTCTCTATTCGGGAAAACATAAAAAAATACTCTATTTTTCTAAATATATTAATATTATACTTTATTTTTATTGATGATTGATCTAAAAATACGTTTATGTTTAAAATTATCAAAGAATAGTCTATGTGGCTTAAGGTGTTTGGGTCTTTCTAACAAAAACTTTTTTTTCAATTATTAGGGTACGTAGATATAAAATATAACATGTAATTAAAAGGGATGTGTTTGTATTTTCTCTAATGGCATATTGTAGAGCTTGCATTCCTCAAAAGATAAAAACAGAGGAATCTTATCTGATAAAAAGAATAGAAACAAGGCAACTACTGTATTACATCCTGATAAATTTGGAGTCGTTTGATAAGGCAGTTTAATGTTGTTTTTTAATTTAAATCTATTTTGTTCAAAATTATTGTCTGATAATCGCATCTTGTTAGATATAGCCAAAAATACTTTTTTTTAATCACTAATTTAAAATTTTTTAATCTAAATTCTGAATTTAAATAAAAGTCTATTTGATATTTGAACATTTTTAATCAACGTTTACAAAAATTAAGAAATTAGTCATTAGTCCCTTAAAAATTTAAGGTATAAAATTAACATCACATCATTATAAAGTTAAACAAATTACTTCTACTATTTTTTAAAAAAATTAATTAAAACATGGTTATTTGCTCAATAATGTCTATTGAGGGATATCAATATAAACTACAATTAAATTGACGATTTAAAAATAAAAAAATTGACATTTTTAATACAAATTTTTTAGATTTTAATTTCCGGTTTAGTTCGATAGTCCGGTGTAATAAGTTGTGATTTTGTCCGAATCAAGATCCTATGTTTTCAATTTATTTTAATTTGCTTCCAAAGTTCCAACCAATTGCTTTTTGTCGAATAACTTAAAATTAACTATTAAATTTACAACTTTATTACATTTCATTCAACAAAATATAATTGGTTAGACATATAGACTAGAGATGAATATTTTCAACAGAATGATCTTGCATTTGAGAAACTAAAATCATATAATAGTAACACTACCTACCTATAGCCTTACTCATTCTCTCTTTGGCTTTGCTCAATCTCTTCTATTCTTTGCAAAACTTCACTCATCTTAGGCCTCTTCTCCGGCACAATGTCCGTACATTGAAGCGCAATCTCCGTCAGCTTCAACATCTCATCATGCTCTTCTCTCGCCGCCGCGATTTCGATGTCCAAAATATCGGTGGACCAATCAGTGTTCACCACCATTCGCACCCAATCAGATAGATCTTCTGTCCTTTCCTCTGTGGCGGGCGAGATCTCACCAGGGATTCTCCCCGTGATGATCTCTAGAATGATAATGCCGAAGCAGTATATGTCCGACTTGCGCGAAAGCCTCTTGCCCTGCGCATGTTCGGGGGACCTCGCCACCGCTAGCTTGCAACGATCCGTCGCCCTTCGGGGGGAGATCGCGAGGGGGAAGAAGCCGAGATCGGTGAGCTTGGAGCGAAAATAAGTGTTGTTGTTGGCGTTGCGTTGAATGAGGACATTGGAGGATTTGAGGTTGGCATGAGGGACTTTGTGGTGTGGTAGAGATTGGTGAAGGAATGTGAGGCCTTTAGCTATGTCTTTGATTATTGAAAGCCTTGTTTCCCAAGTAAGTGGCTCTCTTCCTACTCCTCTATTTTCTGTTCACCATCCACAAACAAGCATTTTGGTGACCAAAATGTCAAAAACTACATAATATTAATGTAGAGCATTCAATTTTTTCAAGCTATATGTTTCAATTTTATTGAACACGTAGTCCTTTTTTAGGTATTATTGATATTTTGTTGGTGATTTAGTAGAATATTTTGGAGTGTCAAGTGTGACTATACAATAGGTTTTATTTCTTTTGAGTGACTAGTGCATTCATTCTAGGACCATCAATTTTTTTGTTCTTTTTTCTTTGCTCCTTCTAAATATTGTATAATCCCCTTAATAAAAAAAAAGGGTAAATAGCTAAAATGTTGCAAAATTGAATAATACTTTTCAGCTTTTAGGTTATGCTAAAAAGATAAACACACTAATAATTGAACATTGAACTAGTGTACTATAGTACTTAGTACTACTGTTTAAAAGTATTAAAACTCATGTTATAGCCAATTGAGCTCTTCTTTAGAAATTGGAAGCACTGCTATATTCAGTAATTAAGAACCTTTGAAAAAACTCACCGTGCAAAAGCTCGAAAAGAGTTCCGTCGGGGACGAATTCGTAGACGACGAGCTTCTCGTCCTTGGAATAGTAGAACGAGACAATCTTGACAAGGTTTTCATGGCGGCGGCAGGTCTTTCCGAGCAGCTGCATCTGCTGCTCAAACTCCTTCTTGCTCAGCTCATTCATGTCCTTGAGCCGCTTGACGGCGAGGCATTGGCCCGTCTCAAGCGTCGTCTTGTACGTCGTGCCTAGCGTCCCCTTTCCCAAGAACTCCGCTGAGGATCTCAACAGATCATCCAAGTCGAACACCGGGATTTCCTTGTCGAAGAATTTGAGCTCTACGCCTCTCTCGGGATCTTTCGATGTGCTACTCTTTGGTGATTCCGCGCTCTTCTCTGAAAACTCTAACAATATTACCGTCTTAGTTTATCAATTCTCTCGAAAGCTTATATATTCCGCGCTTGAATATTCTAAAACCGAAACATATCAGAAGTCTAATTTGTTGTTGTTTTTTTTTTTTTTTTATTCACAACCTTCTATCCTAATACCATTTTATTTTAATTTATCACCATCATGGTAAATTTAACTCTATAAGCATGTAGTACTCTTAAAATCAACTCATGAACTACATTGAACATTCACGATTTAATATAATTCTGGTCACGTTATATATTGGACTATTTCTAGTCAGTATATATATATATATACATATATATATATATATGGATATCAATTTCATGTAGTCTTAGAGCTTTTTAACTTTTCTCCTCAGGAAACAATTACACAGATTACACTTCAACTAAAATGCCTAAAACTCGATTTTAAATTTTAATCCACCCATAAGTCCAATTGGTCCCGCTTGAGCATGTTTTCTCTTTTTTAATTTTTTTTTAAATTCTAGTCTTTCATATTGTTCTCATTTTTCAGGTTGAAAAACAAAAGAAAAAAAAAAAATTTAAACGTACAACTTCCTTCTATCTATTATGGTAGAAAATGCAAATCATATAGCATTAAACAAATTCGTACGCATTATAACTGTAACCAAAACAAAGACCCAAAAAAAAAAAAAAATCACTGTTAACAAAATTTAATCATATTACCATGTAATTAAATAACATAACAACGTACCTGCATGAACTTCCTTAGTCACTTCTTCCTTCCGATGAACAACCCTACAGTAAAACAAGAACCCAATAATTATCACCAAAACCGGCACAAATCCGGCGATCAAAGCCACCCCCAAGACCCCGAGCCGCCTCCTCTTCTTCTCGCCTTCCCCGGAGCCCTCCGGCGGCTCCGCCGCCGGCGCAATCCGGCACGGCGTCTCCAACGGCTCGCCGCAGAGCCCCGGGTTTTCTCCGAAACAGCTCCCCGGGAGCCCCCGGAGGACAGAAGTCCCGGGAATCGGCCCCGAAAGGCCGTTATCGGAGACGTTGAAGACCGCTAGCGACGGCTGGTCGAAAGGCGGGATTTGTCCCGACAGTCGGTTGTGCTGGAGCTCTAGGGTTTCGAGGCCCGGGAGGCCGGCGAGCTCGGGAGGAATCGGGCCCGAAAACCGGTTTCGCTTAAACGACAAGGCTCTCAGGCGGACGAGGCCCGTCAGGTCCGGCAATCGGCCCGAGAGAGAGTTGTTGGAGAGGCTGAGGCTCGTCAAGTACGTGACGTTTTGAAAAAATGCCGGCGCCGAGGCTGCTGCGACGAGAGAGCCAGTGAGGTTGAGGTCGTCGAGGGCGAGCGAAACGACATGGCTGTCGAGGCAAACGACACCGACCCAGTTGGTGTCGTTTCTGTGGCACGGTGGGCCGGTCCACCTGGCGTGGAGGTCGATGAGGTTGGAGGTGAGAGAGTCTCTGAGGTTGAGCAGAGCGTCTCTCTCTTCTGGGTAAAACTCGTTGTTGATACACAACCCTAGTTTTGAGGAGATTAATAGTGTGATTATTGATGAGTATGTGAACAAGTTTGTGATGATAATTATGAGACTAGTTTCTGGTTTGTGATTGTGATTGTGAGTGTGATTATGGTGATTGAGAAGTTTCATGGTGGTGGATGGGATTGGAGGAGGAGGAGGAGGAGAGTATTGGAGTGAATCATTAATGGGTGTCGATTATTTCTCATTATTTTGCATAAAGTCATATAGGGTTTTTCTTTTTTTTTTATTTTTTATTCTTTTTGTGACAGGTTTGACGAAGTGTACAAAGCGGCCATATTATGTTTGGTTGATAGAGATTCTAATTAACAGTCTATTAGAAGCCTGTAATTAAGCGGAGATTGCAAAGTCTTTATTTTTTTCGATTTTTGTTTTTCTTAATAATTATGAAATGTTTATGTGTGTATAAACAATGTGATATGTTACCGTCAGGATTTTCTAATTAATCATTATGAAATTTTTATGTGTGTGTGTATGTTTTTTTTTTTTTTTTTGGCTAAGAAACTGATTTTGTTGAAAAATTGGTTCTAGATTCTTTTAATTTTATTGTGGAACACGTCTTCTAAAATTATGAAAAAAAGACAGAAATCTATACTGTAATACTGATCCATATATTCTATTAACGAAAAAAAAAAAAACAACTGTTGATTGAAGGAACTGTTGTCTATTATAATTCCACAAACAAATAATTTTCCTATTATAATTGTTTTTTTCTGTCTGATTGATTTTGGCCTATTTGTTGGGATCTTGCATGTCTCTTCGGATGTATATATATATATATATAATTAGAAAACTCGCATGAATTTTAATATAGACTTCGTGGGAAGTAATGGAATGTCAATGGTAGGCTTATAATTGGAAGAAAGATGCTTCGTATGTAGCTGCGTCCAACTCATTCGTTGGTCTTTCTAAAATAGGTTAATTAAGTTATTTATGTTAATAAATACAGCTAATCAAATATAAATGAATTATAGGGTTTGGTAGATACTTGGGCCCACGTTTTTTCAACTACATCTGCATGATATATTAAAATTTGAAGGGTCATTAACGCGGCCAGTTTAGAAGTAGTGTCAACGTAGTTTTTTCTTTTTTTTTTTTTCTTTTTTAATTTTTGCTTGATTTTAGATTTTTTTTTTTATGTTAGTGAAATGCTTATAGGAATTATTTTTTATTGTGGATTTTTATAGAGTGGATTATTTGTGATGAGTGTTTTTTAAATTTTTAGTGATTAGAGTCTGCAATTATTAGAATGAATTTTTGGTTTGACATCATGTTAAATGCGTTGAAAAAACTAAACAAGGATAAGGAGTCTGCCCTTGGAGAAACGAGAACAGTGTGTGTAAAACGACAGAAATACTAAAAACGGCAATAAAATAAAACGGCGAGCAGAATTTGAAAACGACAACTACAAGAAAATCCTAAAAACGGCATAAGACTGGGAAAACGACAGATTATATATTTAAAAAAAAAAAAGAAAGAAATTTAATCCATAAAAAAAAATTATGTTATAGTCACGCAACACAGTTTAACTAAAAAAACTGTAAAAATAATAATTAAAAAAATTATTTAGGTGATAATAAGTAAGGAAAAAACCAATGGTAATGTACATATATGTGCATTATCTATAAGACGCACCAAGTGCTTCACCGTTACAAAGAAGAACTTTTAGGAACAAGGAAATGAAGCAACACTTACTCATTCAATACCTCACAACGGAATGGATCGAGAGACAACTTGAGACTGTAGCAGAAATAGGCACCCAATTCGGCACAATCATAGGCACTTTGCATGCGCTCTCAAAACATTCCCCTAATTCAATAATATAATATAATAAAGGAAGAATTTCAATATAAAACTATTTTTGATGTCACTTAATAATTTATATTTTATGTGGTGTGTTTCTTTCATTTTCACTTCATATTTATAGTATAAATTTTAAGATATAAATTAAAAATATAACACACATAAAATATAAATTATCATTATATAAAAAGTGAGGTATTTTTCAAAATCCCCCTCGACTAAAACTCTCCACTAATCTAATCAAATTGACTATTGAGAGTTAAAGAGTCCACGTCAGAGACCCCTCCAACGCCCTCTTTAGCTCGCTTTTCTATTTTACTGTACAAGTTTGTAGCTATCTCGAACCAGCATGTGGCACAAAGCACTTTTAAGCTGAAGGCACGCAATCACGTGACCTCACACGAAGTAAGTGCAAAAAATTGCATCAACAAAACTATTCTCTGTTACTTGTCGATCATTTATGGGACTTGCACTCTACCAGTACCGGGTCTATAGCTGTCTTTTTCACCAGTTGAAGCTGAGTTTCTCTATGACCGATTGATTAACCAGTTGAAACCTTCTTTTTTTTTTTTTTTTTTTTTCTTTTCATTGTCCGAGTGTCGAAAACAAATCATTCATAATTTTTTTTTCATTGTCGTGTGTCGAAATTTTTCTTAATTTATTCGAATCTTTCACAAATTATTGGATTTATGAGTTTGGTAGCAATCACTAAGACTTGGAACAAAATTTAAAGTCAATACCAAGGGAGAAAAGTAGGAGTGAAAGAAGAAAAATTATGAGTCTTTTTGGTAGGATGAAAGAGAGTAAAAACTAAAAGTAGGAAGAGGAAAAATAAAGTTTTGTCCATATTTTATCTTCTCCAAAAAAAAAAAAAAAAAACTCTCCTTCCATTAGTATCTATTTTTCTGTTCTGCTTTGAACTTTGTCAAAAAGGCCATTACATACTTCTTTACTTGAATCAAAAACTTGAATTCCCATCAACACCATGAACAAGATTAGCTAAATGCAAGAAGAAATGTACTTCTGAGCTTCAATCTGAAACCTTCAAAGCAGGCATTCGTCAAGGCGTCGTCTATTCCTACCCTGAAGTAAACATTAACCCGAGATCATGTGACTAAGCTCACAGAACACGAGTGTCATAAAAACAAGTTCTGAAATCACCCCAACAAAGCTTCAGGACTTTCTCCAGATCTTCATAATTCCATCTGCAAATGACTTGAGATTTCCCCACAGAGTTGGTTTTTTATCAGCTTCTGCTTCACTAGTCTGCCTGGAAGACACGTCTCTGATAACAGAAAAGCAATGCCAATGTTATATCAAACCAATAGGTCCAAGCTGATAAAATAACAATCTAGAGTCTAGACTTGAGAAAACAAGAATTTTTAGATGTGATCAAATGCGAAAATTGTTAAATTCGGGTCCGTAGAGCCGATAAGATTTCACATTCAGAAATGCCAAGCGATGTGAGCTAAACCAAAAGTTTCTTGGTGGTCTTGACAAGGTGAACATGACTGAAGTGAACTGATGTTCCAAGTCGTAAAGAGAAAGACCTCAACTGGGGATATTCTCAAACTATATACATCAATCTCCAAGACAGCCTAAAGGTTAATCGTTAACACGATAAAAGAACAAATCAAAAAGTTTGAGAGGGCCCAAAATGTCAAGTACTTCACGAATCCCAACTCAGTGAGCCGATGTTCAAGACACTCTTTTGCCGCTCGAGATTAAAACAATTTAAAAGAATATTTGGGCCTACTTGAGCTGTTATTCTATATATTTCTCAATTATGCTTCTATTCTCATCAGTGAAGATCCTATATTCCCGGAATTCCATTCTACTTATTGATTTGTGTGCATCTAGTGTGTGTGTGACAAATATTGGGCCATCTAATTGTCAATTTGGCCAGGCTTTACACAAGCGATACCTGCTCATACTGACCAAAAATTAACTGATGACTTTGACGCCTACGAGCATAAGGACTCGAAACTCAATAATGGTTTGCAACCGAACACAACTAGAAAGTAGAAACTCAATAATAATTTTGTAAACTACCTTTAGTATTAACATTTTAAAGAACAGAATAAAATCCTCCACTGCTGTTTTTTTTTTTTTTTTTAAGCTTTTGAGGTGTAAGCCTCAAGGTGAAGCAGTGCAAATGAGCACTGAGGCTTAAACCTCAATTATGCTGAGGCCTGAAGCATAAAAAAGCAGCCTTGGGCCTTCTATGTTTGCAACCAGACTGCCTGTGTTAAAATTTAGCCCTTAAGTGCACTAAAAAACATAAAGTGAAGTTGGGCTAGCATTGTGAACATGAATTTAGTTCATTGAACAAAACCCCCCAAAAAAAAAAATAGTCATCATCTATCACATAACAAAACCCTGGCCATCATTTACAATAGCAACATCTAAAAGGCATTAGATTATCTACTCGGAAGTAGGTATGGTACTTTATAAGAGTTAGTTTATTTGGATTTGTGTTACTTCTTGTCATTACATCATCTAACCAATATATCATTTTATGCAACAAATCACTCTCTGGGGAACCTTAAAAGGAAGTGCATTTTACAACAGACAGCTTTCTTTTGTTTGCCACCAATACAGCCGGCCAACCATTCTCATAAAGGATCTAATGATATCATTTTTCCTTTTGGTTTTGTACTCATGGTATGAATATGAAGAAAGGTAACTCATGATCATCAGAAAATAAGATGAGCAGAAAAGCTTACGCAGTGTGTTTATGTTTAGGGGTCTCTTCATGCTGTCCTGTTTTGCCCTCTGAAACGTCTTTATTTCGCAGATCTTCTGAAACAGCTTCTTTTTGTTTATTGCCGTCCACGCTGTCAGGGCCTGGATGCGAAACTCTGTTAGCATCTATTCCTGACAACGTGTTTTCTTTTGAACCAAAAACACGTGCATCGCCCTCAGCCCGACTCTCACTCTTTTCCTTTAGAAGATCAGTTGGCATTCTAATATCAGAAGCAGAATCTTCGGCTTTACCCATGTCCGGTTTCTCGCGACACAGATGGGTAATATTTTTTTGACCCCGTTGACTACTTTGATCTACACTAAATTCGGAATAACCACCCTGCAAAGCAAAATTAAAGACATAAAGCAAAAACTGTTTAGGTATCTGCATTTATACATATGTGAAGTATAAGAACGGTAACTGAGAAACAACTATACAATCATATTTTGCATAGCTGCTTCAGGGATACTGATTCTAACTAATTGCACAACTATGTATGAAAACTCATGCAGTGATTGATAATCGCCATAAGAAAAAAAGAATGCGAATAATTACAAAAGGCGTAAATTGAGCACTACACTTATGACACCAAACTTTATTCCTTTAGGTCTTAGTTATTCTCAATTTCCACAGATCTTAGACATTATTGCAAATTTGGAATCATATATCCAGAGTGAATCATCAGAGTATAACCAAACAAAAGAAACAGACATGACATAAATATTTTGTCAATACCAAATACTCACTCTAGATACAACTTGTTTGGAAGAGGTGTTCGTGGCTGAAGATGAAGCTTGTGAACCTCTCTCAGCTTCTATATATTTCCCACTAGCATTGTCAATCTCAGGACGGTTGTGAACCACCACCTGAGTGTCAGATTGAATACCGGAATTGGATGCCATGTCACTTTTCGTAGCCACTTTGGATTTAGACGGATGTCCTTCTTTGTTAACCGTTTCTTTTCCTAATGCGCTTTGGTTAAAAGCGGGCATTTTCAACTGGAATTCCATTTCCTGAAGTAATTTCTTAACAACATAGTAAGAACCACCAACTTCCTTTACGACATTAGAAGTAGCAGGAAGTTTCCCATCATTCATCGCTCTATATCTGCATAAAATTAACAATAAGAACATCTTCTCTAGCTCCAAAAGCTACAGACACGGTAGATATCGAACCGATAACAAGAAAGAAAACGCCACGCTAGAACATTCAAAAGAAAGAAAAACACAAAATGTCAAGACTTTTTATTATTGATGCAAATTTTCGAAGCCTATGTTAAAAGAATGCCAAAAGATTATTTCATACGACGGAACAATTCACGAATGAAACACGGACTTAAGTTGAATTTGGGTATTAAAAGGGATGAAATCACAAAATGTTGATTAAAGAAAGAACAAAAAATCCTACTTTTTGACAAACTCTTCGACCAAAGCTCGGCGTTGCGCTCTGGGAATTTTCTTCCCTTTTTTGAGCTTGTCATCACTTCCCTTAGCTTTAGAAATCTCAATCTCGCTCTCATTTTTGCTCGCACTCGCCGCTAAAGCAGCAACAGAGAATGACTTTCCAGTTCTTCCATTAGAACACACTGTTCAAAAAAAAAACCCACAATACCCAAAACCCATTTCGCAACTTCAATCAGTGAAACCAAATCGAACCCAGAAAAGAAAAACAAAAAGTATACGTAAAGGAAAAAAAAAAAAAAAAAGGGACCTAATTTGGAGGCTGTTCGCGAGATCATTGTCTTTCAGGGCTTCTCAGTTCCGATTGTTGTCGTTTATGCATAGCTTTTGCAGCGTAGAGAGTTGTGAGTGAAGGTGGAAGTGAAAGTGATAAAAGTCTCTGAGAACGAACCAAAAGGACAAACTTGAATTGGAATTCAATATTTGCAGAGTCTCCGCCAAAAACCCAGCAAGGGTTTTAGAGATTTGTGGTTAATTGGAATTAATATAAATAAATAATCATCGGACTCAGAATAATATGTCAAGTCCTGTAAAAAAAAAAAAAAGAATGATAATATGTCAAGGCTCCTTAAATATAAGATTTATTATTTTATTACATCATCACCCCGTTTAATAATAATAATAATAATAAGTTCTATCTATCTCGAGCAATAAATCAATAAATACATAAATAAATATGTAGGGAATTCTCTTAAAAAGTAATTTACTAAACTAATTTATTTACTAGATAATTAGATTAATTGTTATTAAATTTTGTTAAATCTTGTTATGGTAATTGCTTTATTTACCAGCTAATAACTATTTTTTAATTTTCTAATATCAGCTCAAAGTGATTAATTTACTATTCACACAGGCAAGATGGAGGGAGATCTCATGTCTCTAAAATCATCACTTTAGCTATCCCGTTAATAAAAAATAAACGAGTAATTGTTTGTTTCAGAGTATAGTAGGGACGCGTCAATATTTTTTTAAGGGACAATTATTTGAGTTTTTCTTTTAATAACTACGAAAAGGAATTTAAACTTTTATCGTTAAATTATATGTACAATATCTAATTTAGCAAAACATAACATTAATCTCAAGTTTTTGAATTTGACACTAGAGTTACTGAGCCAAAATATTGAAATTTTTGAATAATTAACACCCATGACCTCTCAGAAGAGCATGAAAATTGATCACAAAGTCAAAATTGGAAATATTTAACAACACACAAAAAATAATAATAATAATTGGGACGTTTTTATCGTTGAATGTACATGAGTTCGAATTTTATTAATTGGATCAGAGCCACAAAATATATTTAGGGTACAAGCAATAACAAAATCAATATTACACAAAGATAACTAATAAACTCAAATGCAAGGTGGGAAATTAAAACAGAGAAACGTCCCACTTTTCTATCCATGGCCTTTAGGGATGATATTAAACCAACTAACCAAACATCCAAGTATTACACATACTATAATCCTATAAATGTCTCTCCAAAATACTTCTGATTATTTTCATATCTAATTGTGTCCCAAATCTCCCAAACTCTCAATGATACAAAGCATCAATGCAAATATTGCAATGCCTTACACTTGGGCTATAATTTTCTTCATAATTTTTTTGTCACCAAAACTAGTTGTTGCTAAGGAAACAAAAATCCATAAAACAAGACTCAATGTGATCGACCGTTGCTGGCAGAGGGACCCGGATTGGCGGAGCAACCGCCAGCGCCTCGCCGAGTGCTCGGTCGGGTTCGCCGGGAAGATGGCCAACAACATGGGAAGCCTAGAAGACCTCGCATACTATGAAGTCACTGATCCAAGTGACAATGCTGTGGACCCTAAACCGGGCACTTTGAGGTATGGAGCTACATTGATTAGAGGCAAAGTGTGGATCACATTCTTAAAGGATATGATCATCGAGCTAGAGAAGCCCCTTCTGATCAGTAGCTTCACCACCATCGACGGCCGAGGCGCCAGAGTTCACATCGCGGGTAATGCTTGCTTGACCATCTTTGAGGTGAGTCTTATTTTTCCGATTTTTGTGCGGATTTAATTTATAGAAGAGCAACGCTATTCATCATGATCGTTATAGCTATTTTTATGAAGTCTAGGACTAACAAAACATTGTCAAATTTGGCTTCTTAAAAGCAGACAACAGTGTTACCTAGATTGGATTAGATTGTACTTAGTACTACGCGCAATCACTATTTCGTGTTACTAAACCCGAGACTTGCGTGCTCTTTTTAAAATACAAATTGTTATAAAACGTGTTGTCAGGCGAGCGACATAATAATCCACGGCCTACGGATTCACCATTGCAAAGCTCAAGGACCTAGCAAAGTCGTGGGTCCGGAGGGAAAGCTAAGGTCATTAGGTCCGGTAGATGGCGATGCAATCAGATTGGTGACAGTCTCAAAAATTTGGATCGACCACAATACATTTTACAAGTGCGACGACGGGCTTCTGGACGTCACTCTTGGCTCCACCGATATCACCATCTCAAACAACCAGTTCCGTCATCAAGACAAGGTCATGCTGCTCGGGCATGATGATGGTTACTTGCGAGACAAGGACATGAAGGTGACGATTATATACAACCATTTCGGACCTAACTGTAGCCAGAGGATGCCAAGGTAATGTATCATTCCTTCATAACATGAATGCTACCAAATGAGGAGAGCCATCCACTGTCATGCTAACTCGGAGGGATCGAAAAAACTCTCGCAGAATTCGTTACGGGTATGCACATGTAGTGAACAACTTGTATCTTGGATGGAAGCATTATGCGATCGGGGGAAGCATGAATCCCACCGTCATGAGCCAAGCCAATCTGTTCATTGCGCCCGAATCGAAGAACAAAGAGGTAAATTCTAAAAGCAATGGTTGCAATAGCCAAACAAGTCATGACTCAGATAAGTAACTTTATTTGATGGAATGTATTTATGTATTCTTCAAATACAAGACTAGTCACAAATGTAGGCAAAAAACAACGTAGTTCGCTAACTCTTAAATAAAATATCGAACCAGGTCACCTGGAGGTGCGACGGCATTGGAAGCAACGCATGGAAGTTTTACTCCGTCGAGGACGTGTTTGAAAATGGAGCTTCCTTCCTTCAAACCGGAGTACATGTTGCGCAACCTCAGTACAATCAAGAACAAATTTTCCGAGCCAGTGATGCCACAGCTGTAAGGTCATTAACACGATCAGCCGGTGCTTTACGATGCACCAAAAAGACCAGATGCTGAGTCGGAATTGCGGGAGAAATAAATTAACAATCAATCACACCAAACCATCTCATAATACACAACTTAATAGTTTCCTTCAACCCCTCTAGCTGTACTTGTGTATCAAATTCCATTTTGTATTCATCAAAAATTAAACTATGTTAACAATGAGATGTGAATATTTTAATAAACAAAGCATATGGTATCAACCTACAAAGGAAAATGAATATATGCAAGTTTTCCTTTAAGTGATTCAGTCATCGTCATCAGAACTTGTGTATGCTAAGCCCAGCAAGCTTTTAACAGGATTTTCCGCTGTAGATGGACCGTCTGCTTTGTCTAATTTCGACGATGCATGTTTGCTTTCCTTAGGTTTCGATTCTGACTTGAGATCCGTGGAAGCACTAGGAGCCGGGCCAGGCCTGTTTCCATCGGATTGGCTTGAAAATCTTTGACGTTTTGGTTTAATTTCAACTACCTTTTTCAGTAAATCTTGCTGTCTGCATTTACAAAACAAAATAAGTAACTAAAAGATCATATAATCATAACTTGCAGGCGTTAATGTTCCCTCCAAAGTGGTGTGATTGGAAATCTAAATTTCATTAGTTTTGAAGAAAGAGCGGTACCTGATGCCACTCTTTGGCTTGGGCTCAACACGAAGTGGCAAGGGAACTGAAGCGGGTGAGGAATCCGCTAAACTTGCAGCTTTGTGCTGATAGGTTAAGGAAATGACAAACAAAGAGGAAAAAGCTAACACCATTTGTACCACAAGTACTTCTCGGAAGCATGTTTCACAACTTGATATTAAAAAAAAAAAAAGGTCTTCCATGGTATATATTAAGAAACTATGGAAAAGCAATCCAGAAATTCTCTGACACTCAAATCATCGCAAATCGTCTTTAATAAATATCGTAATGACAAAGAATCTCACCTATTTTTTCTTTTGTTCATAAACTAAAATTTATTTTAGTCGTGTAAAAGGATATCTTAAATGCAGCAAAAGCCCGTTTTTCAGTACGGCGAAGCAGGCGTTCTGCGTCCTCCTCGGCTTCCATCTGCTCCTTGAGATAGAGTAGATCGTCGCTGTCCAAAGCTGCACGCCCAAACTTGCAGCAGCGTTAACAACAAATCAAAAACACAAACAAAAAACTGATCTAAAGAACAGACTCATAGCCAAACATCCGCCACGCGTGGGCCCAATCGGACACATATATAAATTAGCAGTGAGAGAGAGAGAAGCCATACCGCCTCGTCCATGTAGGTAGCCTCCTCGTTCGCCAGCAACCTCTTGCATCTGCTCACATCAACCACCCAATAGAGGAAGCCAAGATCCCTGCCGGGGCATGTTATCAGAAACTTGGCTCGAGAATTCGAAGCAATATACATGTTCTCTAGATTCTAGGCCAGAATAAAAACTGAAACACCATTGTCTCAAGTAAAACAAAAACCATCCCATCTACATGACTATTCTCAGTAAATTGAAACGATAGATACAAGAATTCTCAAGTTCAACTTTAAAAGTAAAACTAATACACATTATTATGAGTACTAAGTTTCACAATGTACTTGACCTAAAAAAAGTTCATTAACCACAGCATTTCGAAATTCTAGTCTAAACCACAGAAACAAACCCACAAAGAAGCTCCAAAAAGTACTGAATTAAATGTTAAAAAAGAAAAAAAAAATCTTTAAAGCCCTTGAAAGTCCTGGCATTCCTTTTCTAACCATAAAAACGCAAAACTCAAAACCAATAAAGATACATTCAACCTAAAACAATTAACAAAAACCCTTTTGGTAATTATTGAAAAGAAAATCAGAAATAATTAATAAATAAATAAATAAAGCAAAGGATGAGGCAAAATGCGCTAACCTTCGCAACCATGCGTTGAAAGGTGATATCTTCATCGTCAATCTTATCCTTCCCCTTTCCCAACTTCTTATCTGCCATAAATTACTCAAATCGATAATCAAAATCACGCAAACTTAACCCCAAAAAAAAAAAGGAAAGAAAAAAAGAAAAAAGAAAAACCTTTTGGGTCGCTGAGATTGGTGTATTCACGAACTTCTCTGCCAGCCATTTTCTAAACTTCTACAAGACAAGAACTCTCGTCCAAATACGCTATCGAAACTATCCCAATACTTGGGAATTTTCTAAAGCTGAATCGGAACTCGAGGGCTTGAAGTGAAAGCCAATCAGAATCTTCGAGAGAACACGGGTAAAATCCTGGAGATGAGACGAGAAGAGAACAGAGCAGAGCAGAGGACTGTTGTAGAATAGAAGATAGCTTTTGCCCTAAAATTCTCAAATAAAATAGAGATCGTTCGTTCATTCTTCATTGTCAGAGAATTTTGTGGGCCTCATGCATTGCTTTCTTAGTTGGGCCTATCGAAGGCCCAACAATTAATGATCCATATAGAGAAGACGGGGTATTGCCGCACTACGACAAAAAAAATATAGGGAGAATTTCAAAATAAAATCATTCTTGATGCCACTTAATAATCTATACCTCATGTGATTAAATTAAATATTTGTAGTATATGTTTGGGGTATATGTTTGTAGTATAAATTTTGGGGTATAAATTAAAAGTGCAACACACATAGGGTATAGATTATCATTATGTCAAAAATGGGGTATTCCTCAAAATCTCCCAAAAATATAAGTATTATCACAAAGTTTATTAAGCTTATGTAATATTTTTTGTTAGACTATTATACACCTCTTTATCGGATTTAGATCACCCAATCGGGTTTGGGTTTATTTTATTTCTATATACACTTGTAATTCAATTTTCACGTATAATATCAAGCAATTCAATATGTAATATGACAATCAAATCCGAATATTATATTATAAAAATTAATCAAATATGAGGCTATAGATTTATGTTATAAATTTATAATTGGATATTCATAATTATCTAATTTTGTAATGATGAAAACACTTTAAATCTGTCATATGATAAACAAATCCGAATATGATGAAAAAAAAATTAATCAAATATCTAAGGATTTACATTATAATTTTGTTAGAAGATATTCATAATCATCTAATTTTTCGATGAAAACACTCCAAATTTGTAATATGATAATCAAATATGAATATTATATTAAAAAAAATTAATCAAATCCCAGACTATGGATTTATGTTATAATGTTGGACCAGGATATTAAGAATCATCATAGGATATTCGCAATCATCTAAATTTGTAATATGATATTTCACAATCATTATTTCCGAAAAATATGAAATATATATATTTTTTAATGATATCTTAGTTGTGGATCTGAGTCTTTTTACTTATTAAGGGTATTATGGTATTATAAATAGTTAGATTGAACATATTTAATATATGTTACAAATAGTGAATCTATATGTAATATTCAGTCATATTCTGAACATATCACATTCAAGTTTGTAATCAATGTCACTATTGCATATCATGCCACTTTTTTCGTCACCAAATTAATACGTTGCCGCATCTTCTCTTCCTGTCTTTCTCATTTGTAAAAATAAAAAATAAAAAAGAAGGGCAATTCAGTTAATTCACTACTAAAGGTGAAATGCACTGTAACTTTCTTGTTAGTGACATCTTTCAAACCAATGTGTGCATAAGTGGCATTTTTAAAAATTTTCCCTTGTGTTGCACTTTTATTTTATGCCCCCTACTTTTACACTATAAAACATAAAGTAGAAATCAAGGAGCACACCACTTGGAGTATAGATTAATAAGTGATATTTAGGATGATATTTTTTTGCGATTCTCAGTATCACATCAGGGAGAATTGCAAAAATAGAGAACTACTGTATTGTATTGTATTATATTGTATTGTCTTGTATTATTTATGCAAGTATAAACTTATATAATTTATGTGTTGTCTAATATATTATATAAAAGAGAAATTATAGTGAATACCCAATTTTTAAAACTTAATGTAAGTTATTATCCAATCTTTTGAAAAATGTAACTAAGTACCCAAAAGATGCAATTACTTACACAGTGGTAAGTGGTGGTAATTCACTTTGTTACCAAAAGCATGTGCAAGTAATTCACAAATTGACTAGAAACTCAATTACTTCAAAAGTTTGGGTATTTATTTTTATTGTTATATAAATTCTGGGTATTTGCCTACTTTACCCTATATAAAATAATACACTCTAAATTTCTGAAGATTGCCAAAATTATATTTTGAATGTTTAATGTGATAGAGTTGGAATTGTACGTTAAAATAATGAATAGTATTTCTTATCCTTCTTGGAAAAAAAAAAAAAATAGTGGCCCAAGCAATGAGCAATCCCTCTTGGTTTTCCTTTACACTATGCATTCCTTTCTTCCAAATAAGTAACATTGTCTCAATCCACCCTCGTTTCTTCAACTGTAACATTCCTTCCCTTATACCAAACATATCCTAAGGAGTTTTTTTATTTCTTCGTGAATTTAAGGCTCTATGTTGACAACATTGTGTGGATCCCTTATAATTTTTATTTCTTAAGGTGGCTTGTCACAAGCTTCCTTCAATCTTTATGATCCTACCACGTTGTCCTCGACCAAGGTGGCGGATTTATTTTAGCAACCACGTAAACGAAGTGAATTAAATTGTAAAGCGCCAACAAAGCTCCCTTGTATCGAATCTCCTTTTATCCGATTATGAGAATTTACTTTCTATTCGCTTGAGCTTTGTAAGAATTGGTAAATTGACATGATATGATATTATTAGAGTTGAAAGTTCCGAGTTTAAACATGTATATTTTCATTCTAATATATGTTGCCATGTGTTGGACCTTTAGTATTTGGCTCATATATTCACGTTGTTTGGCTTCTTGTTGTTTGCATCAAATCCATTATTATTATTAGTCCATCTCTTATCGACTTAAGTTTTTGAACCTGCAAATAACCAATTTGAGGGGCATAAAACCGTTACAAGTTGAAAGGATATTTTTCATAATCTGCCAAAAGAATTGGTAATAAACGATACGTAGTTACACTTGCCACTTTAAAAGCTTTGTATATACAAGACTAATCATTATTACAAGAAGTAGCTAAATGAAAGCCAATTTAAAAATCAATGAGGCAAATATGTGAGCAAGGGCCAAATAAACTAAAAACGAAAAGGGAAAATAACAATACACAAGTGCACAAAAATGCTTCCAATTACATGGAGAAGTCAAACTTTTTACATCATTTCAACATTTTGCTGCATCACAAAATTTAAGGAATTTGTACATCAACATTAAAAAAAAATTCCTCAAAAAAAAAAAAAAAACACAAGAATAACGTGGCATGAGTGTACACCAAATTACAAGAAAACTATATATAGACAAACAAAGTTCAAGTTGAGAAATTTGATCAATCCCCTTTCAACTGATCTTGAACTTGTCATGTTTGAATGTGCCGTCTCGTTAAACAAATTTGAAAACCATTCACTAATCGCGCGGACGGAAAAAACGACATCCTATCTTCTTTAGTTTGGATCCATCTGCATCAGAAAAGTTTGTTCAGTTAATTAATACAAAAATTCAATTATTTAAGTATGCAATAATCCAACAAGTTTATTCAGTTAATTATTACATAATACTAAAAAAATATAGTAGTATGTTTATTGAAATTATGCTAACTTATGAGACATCTTATTAATCATAAATAATTTACGATCAGCACCTTAATGTCTTTGGAATGTGTTTCATGGTCAGACAAAAAAAAACTAGGAGTAGTTTATATTATTTATTTTAGGGGCTTTTATAAATTTAAAAAATCTGATACTTTTTTTTTTAAGGATAACTGCTAAAATATAATAAAGAAAGTTTTGGTAGCAAAAAATCAATACATGACTTTAAAATATGGCATATAGTCTAAATAGTAGGAAGATAGAGATTAGTGAATATGATTAACCAAAGAAAAGAATGATATATAATTACCCATATGTAGTAACAAAGTAATGGAGAAAAAGAGCAATTTGTAGGCGAGCTAGCTCAGCTCCTGGACAAAATCTAGCTCCTCCTCCAAATGGAGCATAAAATGAGCTATTTCTCCAATTCCTCTTTTCCTGATTAAAAAAAAAAAAAATTTGAATGAATATTTAGTTAAAATTAAAAATACAAAAGGCCAAATCATCCTATCTTTATTTTTTTTTCCCCGAAATTAGATTGGTTTTCATGTTTCTAATAATTATAATATAACGTGAACAAATTATAATAATGGGACCTGATTTTCAGGGTCCATCCATCTCCATGGGTTGAAAGTGAGAGCTCCATTGTACACATTTTCATCCAAATGCACTGCCGAGAGAAATGGAACCACAAAGCATCCTTTGGGAATGACATAATCTACTCCAAATTATTAACACCAAAACCATATTACATTAAAAATAATAATAATAAAGTAAAAGAGTTCGCTTTTTTATATGGAAGATTGAGGAAAATAAAAATGTCACGTGATAAAAAAAAAAAATATGACATTAATTTGGATAACACTTACCTTGATATTTAACGTCTTCTCGCGCCTCTCTCAGCAACCAAATCGCGATACCACCTATTCTTAGGGTTTCGTCGATAACCTATACAAACATAAGTCAAAAATGGTAAGAAAATATTTATTAAAAAAAATCTAAGGGCATGGCTAATCAGCTTGGCTGAGAGAACAATATCATTTTTAACTATTTACTATTATATTGCTGCCACATATTATACGTAAATTTTATATAAATGTTACTCATTAGCAAGATAGTGTGTCTTTGTTATTATATATGTAAAACTAATTATGATTAGATAGCGATAATGACTTACACATTGAGTAAAAGGCATTGATTTATAGTCCTGCCATGTCAGCATTTCTTCTCCACTTGAGCTGCTTTTGAGACTGTCTTGCTCAGCCTGATTATCATAAATTGCGAATTTCATGAGCACGAAATATTAGCAAACAATAGAATGTGGTTTTGAATTTCAAAAACATTTTCATATCTAGAAAAGAAAATAATTGCTTTTCCATCTGATATTACATATAAGCAAGCTTAACGTTCTGTCTGATTTATGTCCAACCAATTATTTTACGTAATACTATAATTCATATTTGTTTCGAATGTTGCGAACTTGTGGTACATTATTGGGTGAAGTAGGCAAATACCCAGAATTTATATAACAATAAAAATAAATACCCAAACTTTTGAAGTAATTGAGTTTCTAGTCAATTTGTGAATTACTTGCACATGCTTTTGGTAACTAAGTGAATTACCACCACATGCTTTTGGTAACTAAGTGAATTACTTGCACATACTTTTGGGTAGTTGGTTACATTTTTCAAAAGATTGGGTAATAACTTACATTAAGTTTTAAAAATTGGGTATTCACTATAATTTATTTTTCTCGATATTAAATAAGATATAGAAAATTTGGACAAATTAATAGTCTTTGACTCGACGTCGCAATTATTACCATAAGTTGGTTGAGAGCCGAAGGACACTGAGTGAGAAAATAGACAGCAAAGAGCATGGTTTTGGCGGTGGTTTCGTTGCCGGCGAAGAGAAGATTGATAATGAAATCCGCTACGGCCTCGTCGGGCAAGCTTTCTTCCTCCAAAAGCCTTCCCAACACTCCATTGCTCACTTCCACTGAACCCTGATCTTGCCTGTACATCTCTATCGTCCGGTTTATCTTCCTTATGATTTTCTCTCTCGCCTGCCAAAATATTTATTTTTGGAAATTTGTTATTCTTCTGTCGAAATACCGTCAAGATATTATAAGCAATTAATTATTGGGTCACTTAGGTAAATAACTATTTTGAACTGTGTGTTTTTAAAAAGTATCCACAGTTTCAAAAAATTTAAAAACTAACCTTAAAACATGTAAGAAATTTCTGACAATAACAAAAATACACATAAAAGTGCTTATAAGAAATTTTTAATATGGACAAAATTTCTGACAGTGCTAATTTTTAAATATTTTGAAATCGTGACTATTTTTTAAAATAATTTTTTAAACCGTAACTATTTTCTTAAAATTTTCTTAATTTATTTAAGGATGCGAGAATAAAGTTCACAAGAACCGCAAAAGAAAAATGCTAAAGTGCATGAATTCTAAACATCTATATTAACTTCACCATAAGAAAAATTAAATAAAATCACACGTATAAATTTTTATTTCAATTTTTTTTGACGAGTTTGACATGTTATTTTGGATCTTTTAGAATTCTAAAAGTGTAGTATTTCTCAAATAGAGAGAATTCGTAGAATTTCAACGATCAAGACAGACAAATTATATTATAAGAAATCAATATTCCACAAAGAATAATACTAGACATATTAACTCTTTTACTAACTTTTTAATACCAATATATGTGGCAATTGAAGTACCACGTTTTGATTGGTATCATTCCAATTAGATGATAAACACTCACCAATAATAGACACATAGATTGGTATTAAAAAATTGGTATGTCTAGCGCTACTCTTTCACAAAGCACCATACAAATACTAAAATTCAAATAAAAAAATTCATATATTTTAATTTGAGTTATTGTTTAGCAAAATTTTAAATTCAAATCGATGTTTGGACAAAAGTTTAATTTTAATATTTGAATTGAGATTGTAAGAAAAAAAAATCCTTTGTACTATAGAAAGATACTTGCATATAACTTTTTGTATTTGAGTAAAAAAAAATATTAATATTTTTAAAAGATATTAAATCTAATTTTTGGTATTTGAATGACTATCCGAACGACCTCTTAAAATTTAGTAATATTAGTTTCATTGAGAAAGAGCCAAAAGGAACATGAAAACAACCTTTATTATATATCTTTCAAACTTTGAAATCAGCTAGTCAATGTAAAACACAACACATTTGTGGATTAATTAATATAGAGAAATATTATTAAATGAATAATGAATAGAAAGCTTTATCACACCTTCATGGCAGTGTGATAAGGACAGCCAGGCAAGTTGATGGGAAGAGAGAGACAACCATCGACAAAGTCAGAGAACAGTTGAGCCATTTCATTGATCTCACACTCACTTTTCACTCCCAATAGTTGATTCACCATTAGATTTATGGCCACCTATAATTAGAGCATGCATCCAAAAAATAACAATTATTTTTTCTCAAAACAAATGTCTTTCCAAATTAAGGTACTAAAAAGAAATCTTTTTTTTGTTTTTTCCCTTTTAAACTTGCCTTTCTACAAACATCTTGGAGAAGTATCACTTGGTTGTCCTCAAAACTGCTCAATGTCTGAATCATAACCCTCTGGATATCTTCCAAGAAATGGAATCTGAGCTTGTCGACGCGCATCATGTTAGACGCGATCCCGTGGAGTTTCCTCTGTTGCTCGCCTTGCACCGTGATTACGCCGTTTTTACCAACCAAGTCTCTGAAGGACTTGGGGTAGTTTGACTGAAACAATTTGCCCTCGTTTTGCATGACAAACCGGTTGAAACTCGGGTCTGCCGATACCACAGCCCATTTTCCGAATAGGCTGCATGAGAATATTTTCCCAAACCTGCCCAAAAAATGAGATTGGTTCTCTTTTCATTCATCAAAACTTTATGGTAATTTTTTTTTTTAGACTAAGCGATACAAAATTTGTTACAATATAAAACGTATTTACCTCTTGACTTGTTCTTCGACAAACCGAGGGGGGTGAGAACTTGCGACGGAATTGTACCAATTGAGGCTGTCTCCGATCAATGGCCAGCCTCGTCTTCCTGGAGGCAGTTTGTGTGTGTTCTTAGCCACATTTTTTCTCCTATCTTTGAAAAATTTTGCGAGAAATATGGCGAACAATAGCGTTGCGATCGCAAAAGGCCATGTGCACGGATAAATTTCTCTCATGATCTTTGTATGAGAGAAATGATGAGAAGGGAAAAATCCTAAGAGAGAATGGACAATCTGCCAGACAGAAAGTATATTAGATTGTGAGTTGAAATTTTGATGACAACTAATTCAAGAAAAAAAAATAAGAGTTGAAATAAAGATAAATAAATGGGATTGCTGAGTGGATCATTGACTTGAGCAAAAAAAAAAAAAAAAAAAACATTAGTATAGTCACGTTTAAGTAGATTTTGTAGCCTAAGTTATTCTCTGCAAAATATTTTATACAAAGTGAATGTAATTCTTGATTGCACTACCAGCTATCAAGCCTTCCATTATTCAAGTTGTTACAATAGAAAAATAAATACCCTTTTGGGTTCATTATCTCAACATTCCATTTCTTGAACATCTTAAGAGAAGAACCATTATGTAGATAAAACAAAGAACAAAAGAATAAAAACAATAAATTTGCCAAAGAAGAGTTTTTTTTTTTTTTTGGTACCTTAATGCTATAGAAATAACTTTGAAATGTATAGGATAGTGTGTGAGTGACTAAGCTTTGGCTGATGGGCTATATATATATACACATAAAAAGTGACGTTGTATATTCTTGATGTTGCTAAAGACATGGTATGCAACAGAAATGTACCCCAAAAGATGAAAAAGCTTTGATGAACATAAGCTTTTTGAAATGTCATGTATTTGTATACAAACAAATTATATAATTTATAAGGAAGGCTCCAAAATAGACCTTTTTAGGTGCATTTAGAGTTTCAAAACTTGGTGCTATTCAATTTTGTGTTTAATTTTGCATTTGAGAGCATAAATCTAGGCGAGTGATCTTCAAGTTGAAGATACTCCAAGTTTAATTTATATATTTTAAAAAAAATATTTGCAAATAGGTCCAACTTTGACTTGTCCCTATAATTAGGCATGACTCATGAAAGGGAAACCAAAAACACATTCCTCAGAAGTAATTACTGAGCTCGAGATCAGATTTCTGCTTTTGGCTACTAGAGTCATAAACCAGCTTTGAGCAATGTACCAAAAAATGGGCCTGTATTGACTGTTTTGCCCCTGAAGAGTTTGGAGGCTAAAAAAAAAAAGCTCATCTGGGGTTGGTCTCTTCAGGGGCAGGGATGTCATTTTGCACATGGAGATAAGGCAAAACAAAATGGACTGGTCAAAAAAACAGTTTGCAAGGACACAATTGAACTTGTTGAACCCAAGTTTTGAGGGCTATTTCCAAGAATCAAGGCCCTAAGTTTCTGGCGTAATTTAGAAAAACAGAATTAATGGAGTGTGCTTAGGCTACAATCATGTGCCAGCAAGATCCAGCAATGCCTTTGTTGCTTCAAACCCATCTTAGGAACTCAAATCAATTTAAATAAAAGTTTGACAAATTCCATTAGCTAATTCAACGGTTTTGCTTTAATCTGCTTGGTTATTGGCTAATTTGTGTTGTCAAATGGTTTGCAACAAAGAATGGCATAGAGCTAATGATATTAAATTCTGCAATAATCTTTACATGATTAGGTTTTGACCAGCATTAGATCAAATTTTACTTTGATTTATTGCCTATATATAGGCTTTATGTAGTCTTTAAAAGCAAAATAAATCCATATTTTAGAGGGAATCCGTGAGTTGATGGATGATTTTTCACTGTGATTTACTTTTTAAATGGACCTTATACAATAAAATAATCAATCTAATTATTCATAATTATTTTTCACCGATAGACTTTCCGTAGTTTAGATTCTATTTTCAATGTTGAAGTATTAAAATTTTTTAAACTGTATTTTTTCTATGATTTATATCAAATGATTTTTACAAAATGTCACGATTATAGCCTGAGTTTCACTGAATCATGTCATGGATATCCCTTTTATCAGATTATGACAACAATATCCGTTATTATCAATTTTTGTAATTGGTTTTCGAACTAAATTTTTATATTTATAAAAATTATGAAATTTGATAGGTAAAAATATTGTGGACAAAAAAGAGTAAAAAAATTAGTAACATTGGGTGTTCTTGTTGCATTTTGATAAATACGGAGTATAAGTTGTTATTTAATAAAAAATTAATAACATGCCAAGTTTTTGTTGTATTATGAACAAAAATATTGTAAACAAATTTATTCGAAAAAAGAAAGTTGCAAAATTTAATAATAGGAGGCATTTGTGTCATAATTTGATCACTCGAGGAATACTTTTGTCGTGATTTAGTAAAACATTTGTAAAACACTTACAAAAACTTAAGGTATAATCATGATATCTTTGTAAAAACACATAGAGCATATATGATATTTTTTCAAACTACAATAACACTAACACCAAACTGACCGCTAACAATATATTTTCTTTAATTTATTGTCGTATTGGAACTTTCCAATAAACCTCATAAATTTATAGTAAGCTTTATTTTTTTTTTCTCCAACTTAAAATGGAATTGGGAAGAAAAACAATAAAATTTTTATTAGTTTGTAAGAAAACGTTTAAGTCTCCAATATTAGTTCTTAAGCCGAAGGAGACTTATAGCATATATTATATATAGTTCAATATTTCTTGGATTGATCTTCTAGAAGTCTGCTAGTAAAGATTTGAAGATATATTTGAGGACTTTACTGAGCATATGCATATCACCTTTGAAATAAGTACTAATTCTTTAATTACAAACATGATAAGAATGCTCATTTGAGGAAGAAAAAAAAAAAGAAAAGAAATCTATAAGATGATAAAACCAAAAACCCTCTATTAATTACTTGCGTGGAAAGGAGGAAACAGCAAGACGCAAATGCTAGCCACATTTACACTCCAAATGTTGTGAAAGTCGCATATTTTTGGAAAATTCTTCAATAGTGTACGATTTTTTGCACTATCGATAGTGCACGGCTTATAATAGCTTAAAAAATACATAAAAAAAAATTATGCACATAAGTACATTACATCGTCTATTTTCATGTTATCAATTCATTTCTTCAAGTTTAACGCAAAAAATATGTTTAATCGGCTATGAAAAAGATGAAAAAAAAAGTTTGTCTTTTTTATTTTTTTTCTTGTTTTTCTATTTTCATCTCCGATTGAATATAATTTTAGTTTTAAATGTGATAAATGAATTGATAACATGAAAATAGACGATGTAATGTTCTTATGTGCATAATTTTTTTATGTATTTTTTAAGCTATTATAAGCCGTGCACTATCGATAGTGTAAAAATTCGTGCACTATTGAAGAAGCTTCCATTATAAAAAGCAATTTTAGAGAGAATCCTAATAAACCAACTAATGATTATATCTAAAGTTAAGCACATTTTGAACCACTAAACGTGGGGTTTATAAATTGCTTTTGCTTTAATTAGTGCTCAAACGATATATACTACTTAATGTGAATCAAGAATATATAAACGAAAATATATCTCCAAAGATACAAATTATAATTAGGGAAAGTGGGGATTATTATAACATCTAACGAGTATAGCATGTCTAGTGCTATCAAAGCTTCCACATTGTTTACATTTGACGAATCTCACTCATTATTGTCATCAAAATATACCATAAATAAATGTAATACTAGGGAAATTTAATTATTGTATATATAATGAGACACAAAAAAATTGTTAAATTAATGATAGTTGCATATATACTCATTGACTCAATTGGGCTACTTAATTTATTCTCCGAGAGTTGGCAAGTGTAACCACAAGAGCTGTCATTCTTTATTTTTTTTTTTAAATTATACAATTTCCAATTTGTTCCACTTGTAAGGTTAAGCAACTTGATGTAACCATGGACGTATTCAGTGATGTCAATGTGTGTCTTCACAAAAAATAAAAATAAAAATGTGACATGTCGGCGAAACATAATTCTTCAGACCTACCCGCCATTTCTTCTTAATGCTACATCGGCATTTTTTTTTTTTTGTATTTTTTTCTTTTGTGATTATGCTTTGTTTCGAGTTATGTTGTATTTTGATAAACATGTTCTTATTATGTCAAATTAGTTTTTTTTTATTTTTTTTATTAAGCAATCAGTTGTTCATAGTTCATACTGGGAAAAACATATTTCCGTAGACAATTGCCTCTGAAAATGAAAACGTTTCCTCTGGAATTTTGGATTTTTGTCTATGCTCGGGTTTTCAATGCCTTTGATTTCAATTGAGGGTTGTTTGGATTGCAATTCGAATAAAAAACTTTTTGGTTTAAATCATATTACTCTAGTAATTACACAAACAAAAAACCAAACTTAATTATATTACTACAGTAAAATGTAGTTCGTATTTGTATCCAAACGAGCTTTGAATTTCTCTTCATTTTCATGGTACGAAATCATAGCTGATTCTTCGGGTCTAGCCTCATTTTTCTTATTCCTTTTTGACTTTATTATTATTATTATCGAAAAAAGCCAGCCTCCTTAGGTTTATTTTTGTCATCAGCTGTCCTTTTTTATTTTTAATTTCTTTTTGTGAAAAATTGTCTTCAATGGACCTTGTGTGCCAAATCTTTCATGTTAGACGATACACATGTTGGGTGAGGTAGAGAAATACCTAAATTTACAAAACAATAAAAATGAATACTTAAATTTTTGAAGTAATTGAGTAACTAGTCAATTCGTTAATTGCTTATACATGTTTTTGTAACTAAGTTAATTACTACCAGCTATCACTATGTAAGTAATTGAATCACTTTGGTGTTTTGTTATATTTTTCAAAAAATTTGGTATTAATTTAAATTAAGTGTTAAAAATTGGATATTCATTGTAATTTCTCTAATTTTAATTTTTTTTAAACACTACCATATTTGTCTCTCCTAATTATATGAGGAAGCTTCTATTTTTACCTTTTTTTTCCTCTTATAAACAACAATCCTAAATTCGAAAATTTTGTAAACAATAAACCGCTATTTCAACATTTTTCCTTTTAACCATTTTCTTTTAAATTCCGATACGGAAACACTATTAATCACACGCTATATCACACTTGCAAAAGAAACAAAGGGGCGAGGAATTTTCTTCAAAACCAAAAGCATTCATCAGAACTAGAAAAAGCAAATTCAGCTAGCGTGGGCCACTCTGTAACAATCACGGGGAACAAAATGACATGTAACACCACCGTTATTGTCCGGCGCAATCCCTTCAGCTGCTCTCCCAACTTTGTTGTTAATCGCTACGACTGTTTTCAGCGACGTCGCATTCAACCTGAGCCACTTTGAGACCGCTGTGTCAATAGCAAATTGCAGTCCCGCTCTTATCGCCATACTTTCTGCCAGAAACGAATCATAGCAGCCATTGATTTGTTTCGCAAACGCTCCCATGACCAGTCCAGTGCTCTCTCTGATTATACCTCCAATGCCTTCATGATTTGCGAGCTTGATCACCGAGGCGTCAGCCTTTACCATAGTCCGGCAGCATCCACCATGTTTATCGTGTATCAGCCGGCTTCGGAGGGCTCTTCTCTGGTGTTCTTTAACTACTTCAAACTCGAGTATATTGTGTCTGGTGTTTATTTCATTTTATAATGGTCAACTAAAACTTTTCTCAAATGCCACTTAGCGCCAATTTTCATTCACCGCATCAAATTTGGTTGGCTTTTTATAAAGGGTTCATTTGTATCATTAACTATAAGAAAATTTATATCAAATCATGTTTGTGATGTATTAGGCTTCTATAGTACTCAAATAGTGCATTCTGGTTCAACACAGACAATTAGGTCAAAATTTACAAGAAGACCAATACTAGTAATAAACAAAACAAGAGATGAAAAGTCATTCAATCTCAATCTGTTGTGGTGCTTCTTCTTCTGGTTTTGACCCTTCTGCTTCAATTTCTTCTGGTGTAATCCCCGAGGCTTCCACTGTCCTAGAAACCCACTCCTTTAGCGGATCTTCATTCAAATCGAGCCGTAGCAGGCCAGCAAACATCCCTCCCATGAAAGCAACCGGCTCCTGCAGAGTCATACACGAGGGTTGAAAGAAAAAAATTTAGAGATAGGTCCAAGTTCTTATTATCAAGAAATCAAGATAAAGCAATGTACTTTATACAAGACAAAAGCAAGGTAAAAGCATACAAGTCCACCGCAGTTGGTAGCTTCATATGGAAAAGAAAAACCTGCTTGGCATCAGTTGTAAGGCTGGTTGAACTTACCGGGACTTGATAAAATACACAAAATAAGTACCGATTAAATATCGGTTATCTGCAGGCTTAAATGCTTATTATAGAAATCGAACCTTTGGCATCCAAAGGAAAAAAAGAGACATGTCAATATAGCCTTATGGTTATCATTTTCTATTTTTAGATACACTATCAAGAAATAAGAAAGTTTAGTTTTTTGGTCCTCACTATATATGTCCAGCTTATAAATGCTAAGTTCAGATAATAAAAAACGATAGGAAATTTTTACATCACCCTCAATCTTTTGCCAAAATTTCTAGAGAGACTTACTTGGACCAAACATAAGACTACATTCACCCTCTTTCTCAGAATTCTGATGGCGAGTTTTGTGGGCAAATCAACATATCCTTCAAACTATTGTCACTTATATCGATAAATTTCATTTTTATAAAATTAAGTGTCAGCTAAACAGCAACTTCAAATATTTGTCCAGTTTTGACAAACTTTTGAACCATTTGCACCTACTGATACTGGTAAACCCTTTTTCACTTCTAAACTCTAATCCGACTATGAACTTCATTTTATCGTGCTTTAGTTTCGAATCGAGATTCCACTTGATTCGAAGTCTGATCTTCATCGTATTCATATAAATTCAATGAACTTCTATCATCACCAACAACTCACTATCAGGTAACAATCTTCTCGTCGCCACAATCAACAAAAACCAGCTTTTACCATCTTCATTCAGTTATTCCAAAACCAAAAATAAGAAAAGCAGTGACTTCTATTCCTAATGGTTCTTCCATTTCCAAATCTCAAATCAAAACATTTTGTTTCTCAAATCTCTTCATAAGTCAAATCTCAACCACTCAATCAGAAAACTACTATAACAACTGTAACTTTCGAATTTCACAAAAACCAACTTTTCCCTTAAACAACTAGCTAAATCTACCCAATTTCCTACAAATTGAAGTAACTAATTAGAAGGCAACTACTATAACTAGAAACTAAAATCCAATTTTCTTAATTATCTAAAATTTCACTCGTAGCTACCATTATTGATAATTTGCACTTTAGCCCAACATCAATAAGAACATCACAGCTCACAGAAAGCTATAATCTCCGAAACGAAACATACAACAATCTCTCAGCCCCAAATAAAACCGAAAGTAATAATTTTTCTTTCCAAATAAATAAATTACGATTGAGGGACACAAATGGGCAAGTGGTTAAAGGTCTCAGAAGTACCTTCAAAGCTTCTTTAACAATGGACTCGTCGATGGGATTGAAGAAAAACGCTTTCACAGCTCTTCCATTGCCGTCGCTTCTTCGAGTACTTCGAGAGCTCACTGTTCTGATTCTCAGCTGATTCGGCGACCCAAATGGGTTCGAAACGACATTCCTTGGCTTCCACTGCACCCATGTGTAAATCAAAAACCCAGAAAGCGAATTGCCTTAGAGAAGAGAAATCAGCGACGAAGAAGAAGAAGAAGAAGAAGCAGAGAAGATAAAAGGGTCGTGAAAATAAACCTTTGGAGGGCACGAGAGAGAGCTGAGAAGGACCTTCATGTGTTTGGGTTTCTTGAAACTTCTCTTCCTTGGTTCTTTGTTCAGTCTCTCAGCTCACTATCTCTGAAGTGATGGCAAATTTAGGGGAAAAAATTAAAAATAAAATAAAATAAACTTTTGTCTATTGCTTGATTTTTTCAGAGGGCAAATTTTATTTTTGACCCCAAATATGATATAAAATCTCATTTTAGTTTCATACTTTTGAAGTATTCCTACACGAGTATGTGATATATAAAGGGGTGAGTTGCAAAAATAAGCCAAAATTAAATATTTATTTTAAATGATAATTTGTGTTTTAAAAAATTAAAAAAATAGCAATATTATAAATTGTATAACAGAAAAGTGTCACATAAAATATAACAGATCTATAAATATTTGTAAGATATTATTTAATACTTCAAAAAATAATTAGTAAAACTTGAAGTGTTATAAAACATCTTATAAATATTTACAGATGTGTTATATTTTGTGTGATACTTTTCTGTTATACAATTCGTAACATGGCTATTTTTTTAATTTTTTAAAACATAGGCTAAATTTTAAAAACGAAATTTTTTTTGGCTATTTTTTACAATTTCCCTATATAAAGCTATCTAGTTTTAGTTCTCCTGTTTTCCGTTTGTTAAAAATTTAATGAATTAATATAGTTAGCAAAAAATGTAGAGTGAAAGATAAAAAATATGAAAAACGACAAAAATATGACAAAAACGACAAAAAACGAAAATAATCAGAAATCGACAAAAATATGAAAAACGACATAATTTTGAAAAATGGTTCAAGGTCAAAAACGACAGAAAAAAAAACGACAAACGAGTTAGGCAAGAAAATGGAAAGATGAAAAAAGTAGTCGTGAGAATAAATATATTGCTTAAACATGAAAAGGAAGTAAATAACGAAATAAAGGAAAACATTCACCAAAAAAAAAAAAAAAAGAAGGAAAACGATAGTTGTGTAAAAACGACATGAATAACAAAAAACGACAACAAACAAGAAAACGACAGGAATGAATTTTTGTGTGTGTGTGTGTGTGTGTGTCTTTGTAGACGCCAAAGAAAGTGAATAGAGCAAAAGCTTAAGAAACGACAATAATAAAAAAAATAGCAAAAGTGAGTGAAAACGACGCAAATTGAAAAATTATATTAATGTGAATAAATCATAAACATACACACAAGAAAAACGACAACTGAGTTGCAAGAATATATAAGCCATAGTTTTCTCAAGAAACGAGTGGAATAACGGTAAACAAAATGTCAAAACATGAAAAGCGAGTAAATGAAGAAAAAAACGACAGCAATGAAGAAAACGACATGAATAAGAAAAAACGACAGCAATGGAGATGACGACAGAAATACTACAAAAGTGTTAGGAAATGTGTACAGAAACATAGTACAAGAATCTAGGGCGTCGCGTCGTTTCTTTTTGCCCCCAAATTTTTAACAAGCATAATGTAAAAAAAAAAAAAAAACATCATAAATTAGAAAAACCGACAGCTAAAAACAACATCATAAATTTGAAATAGTACTGGAAAATAAATCATAAACGTACACACAAGAAAA
This sequence comes from Boehmeria nivea var. tenacissima, assembly GCA_018132145.1. Taxonomy (NCBI): domain Eukaryota; kingdom Viridiplantae; phylum Streptophyta; class Magnoliopsida; order Rosales; family Urticaceae; genus Boehmeria; species Boehmeria nivea. Next base: position 12,417,399 of record CM030882.1, read on the forward strand.
ACGACAACTGAGTTGCAAGAATATATAAACCATAGTTTTCACAAGAAACGAGTGGAATAACGGTTAAACAAAACGTCAAAACATGAAAAGCGAGTAAATGAAGAAAAAAATGACAGCAATGAAGAAAACGACATGAATAAGAAAAAACGACAGCAATGGAGATGACGACAGAAATACTACAAAAGTGTTAGGAAATGTGTACAGAAACATAGTACAAGAATCTAGGGCGTCGAGTCGTTTCTTTTTGCCCCCAAATTTTTAACAATCATAATGTTAAAAAAAAAAACTTCATAAATTAGAAAAAACGACAGATAAAAACAACGACAAAATCTGAAAAATGACAGAATTTGAAATAGTACTGGAAAATGCACTCTCTGTACTTTCTACGTCTGCAAGAGAGAGAGCATGAAATGAAAGACATTAAAATAGTCCAGAGTACGACGAAAGCATGAAAATCAATAGTGATATAAAACCATTAAATGACAAAAACAAATAAAAACGACAGAAAAAGAAAACGACACCAATATGGCAACGACATCAAATGCGAATACACGATTGGTAAATAGAACTATAGTGGGCAAAACTTGTGAAATGTTCCAAAGGAATAACATACGAAAAGACATGGAAAACGGCTGTAAACGAGGAAACGAGATTGAAAACGGCAATACTTTGAAAACGACAGTAAACAAGATAATGACAAAAGAATATGAGGGAAGAAAACGACACAAATAGGATAGAAAAATGTATCTCAAAAATACACATTTAACACACACGAGTTAAAACACAAAACTTACACTTTTGTGACGTACCAATTTTTTCCTTCAATTTTTTAATATCAATTTATATATCAAGTGAAGTGTCGTTTTTAATTAGTTGATCATATCATTTTTCTAATTATATGATAAAACGCTTACCAATTGTAATATAACATGTAAACTTGTCTTAAGAGATTGGAATTCCACAAAATTTGGATGAAACTGATATTTGCGCAAAATACAGAGACTATTTATGATTTCTCCCTTAAATATAACGACTTGTATTAATGTCGTATTAATGTCACATGGTATAAACTTGCTTTTAAAACTGTCATTGGATCAAATTTTTCCAAATTTTTCTTTTGAAAAAAGATAGTTAAGACTTGTTCTCAAAATGTTCTCGCTAGAGAGTTTTCATTTTTTTTAAATGCATTTTAAACATAGTTTAGGGGTGAACTCGCAAATCCATAAACTTCAATGCCAAAAAGCAAAAACACACAACACAAACCTTATATAGACAAATGATCAATTTCTCATAAAACACTGTCACACACCCAAAGTATGCAAATGCAAAACATGGAGGACGACCAAGAAGAAGAAGAGAGAAGCAGAGCGGTGAGACTCGGAGCCTACGGCGGCACAGTCAGAGCCCTGCTGTCTCCCGCCGACGACGGCGACGCGGCGGAGGCGGCGGCGGAGGAGACGATGCTGCTGTGGGGGATGCAGCAGCCGGCGGCGGCGCGGGCCAACGCGCTGGTGTCGCAGTCGGCGCTGGGCGTCTCGCTGGACTCGTGCGGGCACTCTCTCTCCGTCGCCCAGTCGCCGTCGTCGCTCGCCACTCCCGGCGTCACCGGCTCCGTCCTCTGGGACAGCGGCGTCGTTTTGGCCAAGTTCCTCGAGCACTCCGTCGACTCGGGTCTTCTCGCTCTTCACTCCAAGAAGGTCCTCGAGCTCGGCTCCGGCTGTGGCTTGGTCGGGTAAGGCCGCGTTTGGCTACTTCCGCTTCTGCTTCTGCTTTTGCTTCTGGATTTGTATTTTTGTGAAAAAGATCTCTGCTTTGGAATAGAAGAGTGTGAATAAAATTGTTAGAATTGAGTTTATCAGGCCTTAATGTTGAAGCTTTATATATCTCAAAAAGGGTACTATGCTGTTTGATTTTGTAGTTTTTATTACATTGAAGCTCTGAGGTAAAATATGAAGTCATTTTGTGGGTTTCGCGTTTGAGTGGAATGGTATTATAGTGGAGAAAGAAAAGCTCTTAGCGGAAATGTCATATAAAGACTCACCCAGAAGCTGTTTGTGAATAGCAATTTGAACCAAGCACTGATATGTGTATAGTTTTTGTTTGCAGTTGTGTTGCGGCGCTTTTAGGGGGGCATGTTATTCTCACTGATCTGCCGGATAGGCTGCGACTGCTGCGAAAGAACGTTGAACTCAATCTCGGCCATGGAAGCGTGAAGGGCTCCTCGACGGTGGTGGAATTGGTTTGGGGAGACGATCCCGGCAGAGGACTGATTGAGCCACTGCCTGATTTTGGTAATGGGCTTGTTCTACGCCTCTTAATAGTTATTGGTTTCGACGATCGTATGTGTCTTAGAACCAGAATAGCCAAACTTAAGCATTAGTCTTACAGTCTCAATTGTCTGTTTGACGGTCCAACATATGAGAATTAAGCTGAATTCTTAGTATTGAGTAAGCTTCAGTTCGATCAGATTCCGTTCTGTTACGCTTGCTTAGCATATAGAAGCGATGTTTCATTCACAACTTTGGTAGTCTTGCTTTAGTCTACTTCGCTAGCTCGGTTATCTTTTCGTGAAAAGATAGTCCATTTGGTTGATTAATGTACACGCATCTCTTAATAGTGTTCATAGAACCGTTTTAACCTCAATGTTTGAGTTTCCGAATCCAAACTGCTTTTAGTCTCTCGCTCCGATATTTCGTACAGGTGCTATCTTTAAGAACTCAAATGCAAGCTATGAGCATGCTTGACGGCAGATTTATTGTCCTTGAGCTGTATGTAGGACTTGCAGGTTCTCTGATTTCAAGAAACTAGCTAGAGCCATATTCATTGACGTTTTCGAATCGAGAACCTTGGATTTAACTACCAATAACTGCTTAAAAGTTATCATTTATCTGTGGCAACAATTTGCCCCGCTGCCTTGGTTATTCTAATGAGTTGGAAATTATAACTCATAGTATGTGAAACTCGTCCTAGTTAGATTTTTCAGGAGTTCAAACTTCCACTTCTGATATAATTACCGCCAATTTTCTTGTATGAACTTAATTCAAGTTCTAGGGTCCGATGTGGTCTATAGCGAGGGAGCCGTGGCGGATTTGTTGACGACGCTTAAGCAACTGAGTGGGTGTGATACAACAATCTTTTTGGCAGGAGAACTTCGAAATGGTATAACTTTTTATAGTATTCTTTTTAACACATTGTTTCCATATTTTCATGTCTTATGTTGTTTGACATATTGTTCTCAAATACTTCGTCCCATTTCAGATGCTATCCTTGAATACTTTCTAGAAGCAGCGATGAAGGATTTCATCGTCGGGCGTGTCGATCAATCTCAATGGCATCCTGAGTATCAAAGTCGCCGTGTTGCCTTATATGTACTCGTAAAGAAACAGCCGATGAATGAACCAGAATGAGTTTCATTAATTTTCAAATTAAGATGAATGAATATTAGAATCACAAGGTTTCTGGAGGTTTGCGCCAAATATGCCAATGTTTCTTAACAAACAAGCTAGCTTTTCTTCCCGAGCTCGGTTGCTTTCACTATTTCGACCGTCTTTTGGCAAAATTATGTCTGTTGCAACTTTTGCATATCCTTTATCCTCCAAGAGTTGTTTTTGAGTTCACAAACTTTGACCAGACCTTTTGAGGCTTTGAGCAGATTTTGACAAACCCGCCTCTAATCGAGAAAACGACATAGAAAACTATGCGTAACTGGTACTAATATTGGAAAAGCATGTACTTTTGCATAGGAATGTTGGAAGGAACACATTTTAAAAAAAAATAACAAATTAGTGGAAAAACATGTACCTTTGAACGCGATACTAAATGGGAATCGGTAGAATCTTGAAGCATGGAAAGGTGCCAGATGAGGAAACAAAAGAAAACGACAGTAATGGGAAAAACGACATGAATAAGTAAAACGAAGGTAATGAAGAAAACGGCAGAATAGTACGAGTTCTGGAAAAGTATGTACTGTGCAGTGCTATATAATGAACGAAAATAATCAGAAAATTACCAAAATATAAAAAAAACGACAAAATTTTGAAAAATGGTTAAAGGTAAAAAACGACAGAAAAAGAAAACGACAACTTAATTAGGCAAGAAAATGGAAACATGAAAAAGTAGTCATGAGAATTAATATATTGTTCAAAAATGAAGAAAAATTAAAGAAAGTGAATAAGAAAATAAAGGAAAACGACAGCAGTATAAAAACGACATGAATAAGTGAAACGACAGTAGTGAAGAAAACGACAACAAACGAGAAAACGACAGGAATAAAACTAGTGCTGGAATATGTGTGTTTTTGTTTGTGTGTGTGTGTCTTTGTAGCCTATATATTTTCGAAAGAAAGTGAATAGAGCGAAAACTTAAGAAACGACAATAATCAGAAAATAGCAAAAAAATTAAAACCGAAGCAAATTGAAAATATATATTAATGTGAATAAATCATAAACGTACGCATAAGGAAAACGAAAACCGGTTTGCAGAATATATAAACATAGTTGCATAAGAAACGCGTGGAATAACGGGAAAAAAAATTCAAAACGTGAAAAGCGAGTAAATGAAGACAGAAACGACAGCAGTGAAGAAAACGACATGAATAATAAAAAACGACAGCAATGGAGATAACGACAGAGATACTACCAAAGTGTTTAGAAATGTGTACGGAAACACAGTACAAGAATCTACGGCGTCCAGTCGTTTCTTGTTGCCCCCAATTTTTTAACAATCACATGTTAAAAAATATCATAAAAAATTAGAAAAAAAAACGACAAAATCTACAAAACGACAGAATTATAAATAGTACTGGAAAATGCACTCTTTGTAGTTTGTACTTTGTATGTCTGAGAGAGAGAGAGCGTGTGTCTACAGTCAAGTACGACGAAAGCATGAAAATCGATAGTGATATTGGCCGTTTAAAAATGACGAAAACAAATAAAAACGACAAAAAAAGAATACGACAGCAACATGGCAACGACATCAAATGCGAATACACGATTGGCAAATAGAACTGTGTTCCAAAAGAATAACATACGAAAAGACATGGAAAACGGCTGTAAACGACGAAATGACACTGAAAACGGCAAAGCTTTGGAAACGACATAACTTAGAAAAACGACAATAAAAAAAAGAGAGGGAAACAAACGGCACAAAATGAATAGGACAATGTCTCAAAAATAAACATTTAACACCACCAGTCAAAACACAAAACTTACGCTTTCTAACATGTATTACACCAACATTTTAAAAGCAACTTACATTAAGTTCCATGTTTTAATTAATTGATCATAACATTTTTTAATTATGTGATAAACACTTAATGATTACGACATGACACACAAGTTTTCATTAGAAGATTGATAAAAAAAATTAACATATCTAACACTATTCTCTCTCTATATATATATGACCTTAAAGAGAAAATCAAGAAAATCACAATAATGTTATTTATATGTAAACTAGAAAACAAAGTCATATATTCTTTCCATAAATTCACAAATACACTCTAATCAAATACACTCTTCCTTAAAACATTATATCATTAAAAATTATAATAAATACTCAAAATTTAATACCTAATTTAAATAAATCTCAATATTTCAAAAAAATTAATAAAATACTCAAGTAATTCAATTACTTACGTAGTAGTAATCGATGGTAATAAATAAGTTATTTAATTACTTTAAAATTTTTAAAATTTATTTTTATTATTGTATAAATTTATAGTATTTTTCATTTACACCTAAAAATTATTTCTTTAAAGAGTCAAACATTATCTCAGGCTGTAAAAATTTTCCACGAACCATCTAAAAAAAAAAAAATCCCATGGAGCGGTTAGGTAGGCAAGTGTTCTCTAAACAATAAAAATAAAAATGAAAAAAAAAAAAACTCGGCTCCTTCACCAACTACCTTCTTCTCCAAAAGCCCCACCAACCAAACCAAGTCCTCACTCCTCTCCTCTCCTCTCCTCTCGTCCTCTTCACCGTCGTTTCTTTCACCCAAATGTCGTTTTCTTCCGGCAACCAACCGCCACCACAAGTCATCACCTGCAAAGGTAAACACACTTGCATACACACACATATATGCGTATATATGTATGTATGTATGTATGTATATGTATTATAGAGATTTTGATGTTTGTCATGTTGTAGCTGCGGTGGCATGGGGGGCTTCGGAGGAGCTGGTGATAGAGGAAGTGGAGGTGGGCCCACCTCAGGCCATGGAGATCAGAGTCAAGGTCGTCTCTACCTCTCTCTGCCGCACTGACCTCACCGCCTGGGAATCTCAGGTCTCTCTCTCTCTCTTTCTTCAAACATTTTGTGTTTTTGTTGTTGAGCTTCAATAAAGGCCTGTTCTTTTTCTCATATCCTTTGACCAAACTGGGAAGGGAAAGTATAGTTTGACAATTTTAATTACTTGGGTTTTTTCAGTTACTGAAAAATTATGATTTGGTCAGTTAATTTAGTGTAGAGAAAACTTAGTGGCATAAAGGCATGAGATTGGAGTTTGAGAGAGTGACACGTTGATTCTAATCCAATTTGATTGAAATTGCTTCAAGAGCTGCGAATTTGCTGGTCAAGATGCTAATCTGATCTGATCTAAATTTGCTTTTTATTTTCCTGTTAATCTTGGACATTTGCTCGAAATTAATCCACATTTATTTATGTACCTAAAGATATGTTCTTAATTTTCTTACCACAAATTGTTTGAATCTGCAGGCCATATTTCCTCGGATATTTGGCCATGAAGCAACCGGGTAAATTTCCGGTGCCCCTTTAGTTCTGCTTCAATTCATGCTTTTGCCTTCCGAGTATCAATTACATGATATGCCATCAAGTTAGGATACAAAGATTAAAATATGTGTTAGAGTTTGTTATGTTGTGTTGAAGTATTAAGCGCGATTCTTAGCCTTCCTCAGGCTTTTTAAGGAATTGTGAGTCTGACATGAATGTGTATGCACATTGTTAAGCCTGTCGATATCGGATGTTGAATTTCCCTTACCAAATTTGACAGGATTGTCGAAAGTGTGGGGCCGGGAGTAACTGAATTCCGTGAGGGTGATCATGTGCTTACCGTGTTCATCGGAGAATGCAGCTCGTGCAAGCAGTGTAAATCGGGTAAAAGCAACGTGTGCCAAGTGTTGGGGTTGGAGCGGAGAGGACTAATGCATAGTGATCAGACGACACGTTTCTCCATAAGAGGGAAGCCGGTTTATCATTATTGCGGGGTCTCGAGTTTTAGCGAATATACCGTGGTGCACTCTGGATGCGCTGTCAAAGTCAACCCGGATGTGCCTCTGGGGAAACTCTGCGTCTTGAGCTGCGGGGTAGCTGCAGGTAATATTTGATTCGACACAACGCGCATTTCGTTCGGTTCATATTCAGTTTTTTTTCAGCACTTGCATTTGTGGGAGTAGAGAGGGAAAAATGAATGTAACTAAATGGAATTACTATGCTAGGTTTGGGTGCGGCTTGGAATGTTGCTGATGTATCTAAAGGATCAACTGTGGCGATATTCGGTCTTGGAACCGTAGGCCTTTCTGTGAGTGACGAGACTTAGAAACAGAGCTTTTTCGCTGTGATTTTTGGCCACTTGACCACCATATATTCTTATTGTTGAGACTAATGTCCTTGGTTTATGATAGGTTGCGCAGGGTGTTCGGCTTAGGGGAGCGTCAAGAGTAATTGGCGTGGACACAAATCCTGAGAAAGAGGAAAAAGGTTAAACCTTTTTTCGGTTTGTATTAACACGATTTGAACAATTTTCAAACTGATGGTGAATAATAGTTCTGTCTCTGGTGAACAGCCAAAGCTTTTGGAATCACAGAATTTATTAACCCAAACGACTATGACGAGCCAATTCCGCAGGTACTTTTTTTACTAGCCAACAACAGTAACGAGTTTATAGCCTAATAACACGCTCACCGACATTTTCTGGCGTACATGTTTGAACAAGAAGTTCATTTGCTTAAAAACTGTTTTTTTTTTTTTAATCTATTCAGGTAATAAAACGCGTTACTGATGGAGGGGCAGATTACTGCTTTGAATGTATAGGAGATACTGGAATGGTAACAACAGCGTTGCAATCATGTTGCGATGTAAGGTCTTATATATCTCATTTCTACTTCAAATTATCGATTTTTCTATTAGTGAACTTAGGCTTCGGTTCTTTCCTTTTTCTGTTTTTCCCCTCAGGGTTGGGGTTTAACCGTCACACTCGGTGTGCCGAAAGTAAAGCCAGAGGTTAGTGCTCACTACGGTGTGCTTCTAACCGGAAGAACGCTAAAAGGTTCTCTATTTGGAGGATGGAGACCTAAATCGGACCTCCCTTCACTAGTCGACATGTACGCGAAAAAGGTGATCTAACTTTATCTTCTGTTTTGGTTCTTGATAACATTAGTGCTTCTATTCTATGCATTTTACTAGGCAGTTCTTGTAAGGAATTAGATAGAATGAGACCAAGCAGCCCATAAAATGCTATGAAACTGCAATTGTTAGGCTCAAGTAGCTTGGGTGTAAATATATAAACTGTAAATATTTCTCGTCAAAAACACACGATCAGTTGAACCAAGTGCTATGAGTCCGGGCTCGTGAATGTTCGGTTCTGTTACTGAACTTTTAAGTGTTCCAGCAATCAGCAAATAAAAATTTGATGAGAATCAAAAGACCTTGTAGTCCAAACAAACACAAAGCAAATACATTGCTGAAAGTGTGAACATATCATTTAAGTACTCTTATCATTTATTTCCTTGAAAAAATTTCTCATCATTTTGGTCTCTTCCCATTGCTTTTGTAGCTTTCTTTTCTTTTTTGTTTTCCCTCTGTAAGACTAAGCATCGTGTTTATATACATTACAGTTGATTATGTTTGTCACCGTAGAGAAAAGTTCACCGTACAAAATGACCGATTTGCTTAATTTATAACAGCATGCCCTTACATGGTGTTTGTCAAGAGTCGAAATTTTGATTCAAGACACTAAAGTTTTGAGTGTGTATACAACATCAAAGAAACATGAATATATGGATTTTTTTCTCCTCTTGCAGCAATATTTACTTTAAGGCTATGTACTGAATTCATTTCATACACATTTAAGCTCCAACGAATAGTGTCTGAATATCAATACTATTACGTGCAGGAAATCCATATCGACGATTACATAACGCATAATCTAACATTGGAAGGCATCAACGACGCTTTTAATCTCATGAGAGAGGGAAAATGCTTGCGTTGCGTCATTCACATGCCCAAGTAATGCCGTCACGCTTTGTCAAATTGATGAAGAGCAGAAAAAAAATTTTGTTTTGATGAACTTGTAAAAGAAAAGCAATTGCTTCTGAGTTAAAGGAGTGCCTTGTTTTCCTTTCTGGTGTTTTGTTTGTTCCCTTTATTGTTTATTGCCCGTTTGCTCTTATTAAGTTGGGCAAGCAATGACGCGGCTCTCAAAACTCGATTTTGAATAAACAAATGTTTTACATCAACATTGTTCCGGTTTATTCTTGATTGGTGGAAAGAAAGGGAAGAGTTCCACGGGTAGTAGATTCGTCGATTTCAGGTATCTCATACTCTGCTACACCATAAGACGCTGGTGGTCGAGGCAGTGGCAGCGTAAGTGCGGAAGTATTAAGCATGAGAAACGATTGTTGCCATTTTTGGCCTATCTTCGGGTTCTTCTTGAACGCAAAGCAAGCCGATATGGACGCATCTGAAAACTTCATTTTCCGAGTAAGAACCTGTGAAGGTTTGATCCAACAATTTCCACAGCGTTCCGGTCTTGAAAAGCTTCCAAGCCTGCCATGTAGTTTCATATCAATTCCTCTGATGGATTTATTATGTATAGACACAACAAACTTTTGGAAAAAGAATGTACTGTGTAGTGCTATATAATGACGAAAATAATCAGAAAATGAAAAAAAAAAAAAAAAAAAAAAAAACAACAACAACAACACGATTTTGAGAAGTGATTAAAGGGCAAAAACGACAGAAAAGAAAACGACAGCTTGAGTTAGACAGGAAAATGAAAACATGAAAAAAGTAGTCATGAGAATGAATATATTGTTTAAACATGAAAAAATAAAGTAAAGAAAGCGGATAAGAAAATAGGAAAACGACAGTAGTGTAAAAACGACATGAATAAGAAAAAACGACAGTAATGAAAAAACGACAACAAACGAGAAAACGACAGGAATAAAACTAGTGCTGGTAAATGTATGTGTGTGTGTGGTTTTTTTTTTTTTTTTTTCTTTTTTGTCAGCCTATATGTTTTCAAAAGTAAGTAAAAAACTAAAAATGACAAATTGAAAATATATGTTAATATGAATAAATCATATATGTACACATAAGGAAAACGACAACTGAATTGCAAGAATATATAAACGTAGTTGCATAAGAAACGAGTGGAATAACGGTAAACAAAATGTCAAAACATGAATAGCGAGTAAATGAAGAAAGAAACGACAACAATGAAGAAAACGACATGAATAATAAAAAACGACAGAAATGGAGATAACGACAGAGATACTACGAAAGAGTTAGGAAATGTGTACAGAAACATAGTACAAGAATCCAAGGCGTTGAGTCGTTTCTTTTTGCGCCCAATTTTTTAACAATCATAATGTTTTTAAAAAAAATCATAAATTAGCCAAGTATGCTTTTTCAGTTTCGTTTGATTGCTTTTGGTTAGAGGAATATCGATCCTCAGTGTATTGCTTCTTATGTAAGTGCCGAAATGGCTTCAAGTTAATCGAAGTTGTCGGCTTGTATTCAAAAAAAAAAAAAAAAAGGCAAGCTGAAAATACCCTCGAGTCAATCAATTTCGTGAATGTATTTCTAATCTGGTATGATCCTCTGCACATCTAATGGCTATTTGTTAGGAAAACGTATAACGTTAATAACAAAGGAACAACGTAATATAACTAATATATTATTTTGATTGTTGTAAACTTAATTTAAAAAGAAAAGGGAAATCAGGTGGTTATTAAGGACTGGATAAACAATATTATACACTAGCCTCTAGCCTCCTAAATAGTTATGACGTGCCAAGTGTGCATAACCAAAGTATAAGAGAGAATATATATATATATATATATATATATATATATATATATTGATCATGCTGGCAAGAAGAAGTGAATGCTTGTTACTTAGATGAACTACCCATAAATTGTTGACCCTTATGGCATAATTAGGTGAGGAAGGTTTGGACCTTTGGAGACCTAAAACTTTCTTATGCACGACAACTAAACCCATCTCTATCAGACTTTTTCCTTACACAAAACTCACTGACGAAGCTAGGATTTCATTGATATAAGGGTGCTCCAAAGTTCCCCAAGAAAGGGAATTATGGTCATAAATCACAAGACAGAGAAAGACTACCAACAGTTTCACACTACTCATGCCAATGGCGGACCAGCAGAGACCGAGAATTCATCCAAGGGTAGACGTTGAAGCGCCGGCACCAACAACGCCATTAGTGCCGCATGGTTCGTCAATTTCGGACAAAGGAACCCTTGTTCCGCAACGGCCTCCATTAGTGCCGCATGGTTCGTCAATTTCGGACAAAGGAAGCCTTGTTCCGCAACGGCCTCCATTAGTGCGTGCCATTCCTGCAATCCAAGCAAAGCCCGCACATAAGAGAAGCTGTTGGTGCAAATGTGTTTGTTGGACAATAAGCCTCCTCGTTCTCCTATTGGTTATTGTTGGAATCGCCGCTGCCATAATCTACCTTGTTTTCGAGCCAAAACTTCCCAACTACTCAATTGATAACTTAAGGATCAGCAACCTGCGGCTCAACTTTGACATGTCCCTGTACGCCAGATTCGACGTGAGGATCACGGCCAACAACCCAAATAAGAAAATAGGAATTTACTACAAGAAAGGAGGCAAGCTGAGCGTTTGGTACACAAAAACTCAGCTTTGTGAAGGGTCGCTGCCAAACTTCTACCAAGGCCATCAGAACAAGACAGTGCTCAATGTGGCCTTGACGGGACAAAACCAGTACGGGAATGCTCTCATGTCCGCTCTGCAAGAGCAACAGCAAACGGGACGCATTCCCTTGGATCTTAAGGTCCATGCACCAGTCTCAATCAAGCTCGGGAAGCTCAAGTTGAGGAAGGTGAAAGTCTTAGGTGGGTGCTTGTTGGTGGTGGATAGTTTATCTACTAATAATATAATTAGCATCAAAGCTAGTAATTGCAAATTCAGATTGAAGCTCTGAGTTTTTCCCCTTCCATATTTTCTCGTACTACCCGAGCAAGTCCGAAGCGACTATAATTATGCCACCATTCCGAGACTCTTCATATTTCATCGTTCTCTTATTTGTTCTTGCATGTATCATGGTGTAGCTAGGAAAATTTGTTTATTTTTTTCATATTAGTTTCTGTTGAGTTGAAATAATGTTGTTTCTTTACTCTTCCTATTCATTTCTTGGTCTTAACATGACATGCTAGTATATGTTTCTTTTTGCATGGTGTTATATATATATATATATATACATACATAAGGAATCTTAAAATAGGTAGGCAATGTTCAAAACACGTTACCCTTGTGCAGTACCATAATCAAGTGGTTATTGATCTCAAACTACCTTCATAAAATGGTTGGTGAACAACCACCCCCACTTCTATGAAAAGTCGACAAAAATTAGGCTTTATTAACATACAAAGTATTCACTAAGATTGCGAATATATTATGATAATTAACTCCCCTAGAACTATGAACTATGATCATCAAAAATGCCCTTATTCCAGTAGGACAAGTCTCTTGTTTTCAAGAAAATAAGCAACGGAGTTCAAATATGAAACATATAGAATTTCATTTATGGTTTTAATATCTACAAGCACTGTATGCCTTTGGTACGCAAAAGCTAATTCTCCAGGTAACCAAACACAAACAGAGCAACAGAAACTAGAACAATGAACAGAAATACTCAGAATATTGTATTAATGAACGGAATTGAGTGAACAAGAACAAGGCACAAACACACCAAGCATTCGAGAGGCCTGGTTCTCTCCCAATGAGCAAGCTCATACAAAATATGTTTTTCGATAAAACCTCCTTCTCTCACTCTGTCCCCTATATTCCCACATTAGGAATCACACACCCCACGCACACTACTGCCACCTAGGCTATTCTATAACTAACTAATTCCCTCAGCATGACTTATTACACGTCAGCACCTTTGCTAACATTACCCTTGCGCCTAGAATAGGTAAAACGGATCGGTGGCCTAACATTACCCCCCGCCCAAACTTTCACCTTGTCCTCAAGGTGAAAAGAAGGGAACTGCTGCTGGATCATGTAGAAATCCTCCCAAGTCGCTTCAAAGTCCGGCAACGTCTTCCACTTCAACAAAACCTCCATGTCGCCTGATTGTCCATTCTTCTTGGGACGGACATCAAGAAGAGTGTCTGGTTCCACCACCATCTCCAGGTCTGCTGTTAATTGTGGTGGAATGGTCGAAGAGGCGAGTGAGTGGCCGCGTGCTTGACGTAGCTGAGACACGTGAAAGACCGGGTGGATAGCGGCTGTCTCCGGCAACTCCAGCTTATATGCGACGCTGCCAATACGCTGAACTACCTTGTAAGGTCCATAGTAGCGTGCTGCGAGCTTCTCGAAACGACGCTTGGCCAAAGAACGTTGGCGATAAGGTCGCAATTTCAGATAAACCATGTCCCCCGGCTGAAACTCCACATGTTGGCGTTTAGAATCAGCTTGAACCTTCATCTTCTGTTGCGCGCGGAGGAGATGCATCCGAAGGTCGTCAATGATGGCATCTCGATCCTCAAGCAGCTGGTCCACAGCGGACACGGTCGCCGTACCTCGATCATAACGAAGTAAACGGGGCGGATCCCGACCATATAAGGCACGAAAAGGAGTGCAACGTGTCGACGCATGGGACGAGGTGTTATACCAATATTCAGCCCAAGGCAGCCATTTGGCCCATCGTCGCGGCTGCTCCGACGCAAAACAGCGGAGATAAGTCTCCAAGCAACGGTTCACGACTTCCGATTGTCCATCCGATTGCGGGTGATAAGCGGTACTACGCTTGAGAGTCGAACCTTGCAGCGCGAATAACTCCTTCCAGAAATGACTCAAGAAGACGCGGTCTCGATCCGAAATGATGGAGTTTGGAATACCATGGAGTCTTACCACTTCGCGAACGAAAATGGCAGCCACCGAAGCCGCAGTGAACGGGTGTTTGAGGCCGATAAAGTGAGCATATTTGCTCAACCTGTCGACTACCACTAAGATGGTGTCAACCCCCTCGGATCGCGGAAGTCCCTCGATGAAATCCATAGTGATTTCGTCCCAAACGTGCTCGGGTAACGGTATGGGCTGAAGCAAACCCGCTGGAGATGCGGCAAGGTATTTGTGTTGCTGGCAGATTGAGCACTCCTGGACATACTTGGCAACATCCTTCCGCAACCCTTCCCAAAACAATTCACCGACGATCCGCTGATAGGTTTTCGTTTCCCCGGAATGCCCTCCCATAGGCGAGTTGTGGAACTCACCAATGATGGTGGTGATCAGCCGCGAAGTGCGCGGAATAACCAATCGACCCTTATAGTACAACACGCCTTGCTCCAAGGTGAACCCCACGTGCGGCTGAGTGCCCGACTCAATGTCGGATCGAATTTTCTGCAAGAAAGCGTCCTTAGCTATTTCCTCGCACAAAATACCCCAATGTTGCCATTGTGGCACAGTTAATGTAGAGCACTCAGGTTGCTCCGGAATGCGCGAAAGAGCGTCGGCCACCTTGTTACTAGCACCACTTCGGTATTGAATGTCGAATTTGTACCCCATGAGCTTGGTTATCCACTGTTGATACGCCGTTCCCACAATCCGTTGTTCGAATAAGAACTTCAGACTCTGTTGATCGGTGCGCACAATGAATTTGCGCCCAAGCAAGTAAGGACGCCACTTAAGGACAGCGAAAACAATCGCCATAAGCTCCTTCTCGTAGATCGACTTGGAGCGAGCACGAGGACCCAGAGTGTGACTATAGAAGGCCACAGGCCGCTGCCCCTGAACGAGCACCGCGCCCAATCCGAACCCCGAAGCATCCGTCTCGATAACAAACGGTTGGGAGAAATCGGGCATAGCCAATACCGGAACACTGGTCATCGCTTCCTTTAACTCGTGGAATGCTCTGTCCGCCTCCGGATTCCACCCAAAACTGTCCTTTTTGAGCTGTTCGGTGAGGGGTAAAGCGATGTGAGCATAGCCTGCAACGAATTTCCGATAGTAGCCCGTCAAACCCAAAAACCCACGAAGCTCACGCAAGTTGCGAGGGGTGGGCCAATCAACCATAGCCCGGACCTTTTCCGGATCTGCCGCCACGCCGTCACCAGAAATAATATGGCCCAAATAGGCCACCTGCCGCCGCCCGAATTCGCATTTCTTCCGATTGACGTATAAACTATGCTTCCGCAACACCTCAAGGACTAAGGAGACATGTTGACGGTGTGCTTCCTCCGAGGGGCTGTAAATCAAAATATCGTCAAAGAAAACCAAAACGAATTTGCGGAGATAAGGGCGGAAAACCTCATTCATCAGCGATTGGAATGTGGCGGGCGCGTTTGTGAGGCCGAACGGCATTACGAGGAACTCGTAGTGGCCGTCGTGCGTCCGAAATGCCGTTTTTGGGACATCGTCCACCTTGACCCGAATCTGGTGATAACCAGATTTCAAGTCTAATTTGGTGAAAAGCTGGGCTCCGTACAACTCGTCCAGAAGCTCCTCGATAACCGGTATCGGGTATTTGTTCGGCACCGTCACCTTGTTCAAGGCACGGTAGTCCACGCAAAAACGCCACGATCCATCCTTCTTCTTCACCAAGAGGACTGGACTCGAGAACGGGCTATCGCTGACGCGAATAATACCGGCTGCGAGCATGTCCTTAATCAGCCTTTC
The DNA here is from genome assembly GCA_018132145.1 of Boehmeria nivea var. tenacissima. Classification (NCBI taxonomy): domain Eukaryota; kingdom Viridiplantae; phylum Streptophyta; class Magnoliopsida; order Rosales; family Urticaceae; genus Boehmeria; species Boehmeria nivea. Next base: position 12,433,304 of record CM030882.1, read on the forward strand.
GATCTCATCCTTTTGGGCGTGCGGGTACCGATACGGCCGGACGCTGATCGGCGGGCTGCCTTCTTGCAAAATGATGGCGTGCTCATGACCCCGCGATGGAGGAAGTCCGGAAGGCATATTAAAAACCTCCTCGTGTTCGAGTAAAATCTCGTGTAAAAAATCAGCCCCATCAACGTTACCCTGCTGCCCCACGTCGAGTGAGCTCAACTCGACCAAAAACCCAGCGCGTTCCTTGCGTAACGTTCGCACCATGCTTTTCAAGGACACCAACGAGCGGCCCAAGGACGGGTCACCTCGCAAGGTAACCGTGTCAGACCCAATAGTGAACTTCATGACCTTCGTCTTCCAATTGGTATGTGTCATCCCCAAGGTCTCAAGCCATTGGATGCCGAGAATGACATCGGAACTCCCTAACCCCAACGGCAAAAAATCCTCTCGTATAGTCAGCCCTTGCATGTTGATAGTGACCCCTTTACAAATTCCGTCGCCCTTCACGGCGTCCCCGGAACCCATCGTCACGCCATAAGGCCCTGTCGCCGACACGGGAAGCTGCAACTTCTGTGCTAAGTCGGTGGAGATGAAATTATGTGTGGCTCCTGGGTCAATGAGAATCACCACATCCTGCTGTCCAATGCAGCCCTTCAACTTCATCGTTTGTGGACTGGTCAAACCCGCCACGGAGTTCAGAGAAACTTCGACCACTGGGTCCAATTCCGTCGACGCCGAGTCCAAGTCCGGCCCGTCGGGTGGTTCGCCGACCAGCTGTTCAACTTCGTCCTCGTCCATGGTTAAGAGCACGTTAAGCTCGCGCTTCTTACAACGATGGCCGGGAGCCCATTTCTCGTCACATCTATAGCACAACCCCTTCTCACGCCGTTTCTGAGCCTCGGAGTCGGACAACCGCCGTAACTCGCCGGACGGTTTCGCCGGAGCCCCCGGAGTGCCGAGGGAGGTTCGTGCCCCCTCTGAGTTTGGGGAAGAGAAACGCGAGCCCCATCCAGGTCGCGTAGGGGAAAACCCACTTGGAATTCGGTGGGCCTTGGTGATAGCAAGCTTCTCCTCAACTTTCTGGGCCAACTCCATGGCCCGGCCCAAACTATTGGGTTCAAGAATTCGCACTTCAGCCCTAATCTCTGGTTTGAGCCCATGAATGAAGCTGCCGAGAGCCAGCTCCTCCGAGATGTCTTCCAATGGGGCCGACAATTCGATGAAGCGACGCCGATAATCGCGTACTTCCCCGTCCTGCTCGAGTGCGATCCATTGCTCATAGAGCGAACCGGCATTTGTAGGTCGGAATTGCTTGAGTAGGAGGATTTTCATTTCCTCCCAGAGTACCATGGGTCGCTTCTTGTTCACCCACTGAAACCAGAGAAGCGCATCCCCCTCGAACGCCACGACTGCGGCCTCCAACTTGTCGTCGTTCGTGAAACGGTGGAACGCAAAGTATCGTTCCGCCTTCAAGATCCAGCCATCTGGATTGGTACCGTCGAAGAGAGGCATTTCCAAGCGCCGGAAACGGAAATCGGTTCGGCCGCCCGAATTCGGCGACCCTCCCGGCGTTCCGTCCACCGGAGGACCGAAGCTACCTTCGCCCATCTTCTCCTTCAGCTTCTCCGTCGTGACCGACCCACTGGGAGCCGAATCGCCGCGCTGGTTCAAGATCAGCTCCAGCCGCTTGTTCATCAGGAGAATCTCCTCTCGTAAGGACGAGAACTCGCGCTGATTATCCGTGGAACTTCGCTGCAACTCGCTCTGCACCGACCCCATGACCTCCTCGATCTGGTCGACCCGCTGACCGACGGTCTTAGTCATCTCCCAAGTTCGACGGCTCTGATACCAATTTGGTACGCAAAAGCTAATTCTCCAGGTAACCAAACACAAACAGAGCAACAGAAACTAGAACAATGAACAGAAATACTCAGAATATTGTATTAATGAACGGAATTGAGTGAACAAGAACAAGGCACAAACACACCAAGCATTCGAGAGGCCTGGTTCTCTCCCAATGAGCAAGCTCATACAAAATATGTTTTTCGATAAAACCTCCTTCTCTCACTCTGTCCCCTATATTCCCACATTAGGAATCACACACCCCACGCACACTACTGCCACCTAGGCTATTCTATAACTAACTAATTCCCTCAGCATGACTTATTACACGTCAGCACCTTTGCTAACATTACCCTTGCGCCTAGAATAGGTAAAACGGATCGGTGGCCTAACAGCCTTTTTTCCAGAGGGCAATAAATATAGACTTCATGCAGCATAAAATAAAAGATTCCAACATATTTTAGTCATGTATTATATTTTAGATTCTGGTAACAAAGTCAAATCTACAAAATTGGATTTTGTCTCTCTAGGAAAAGTACAGTAAGGTATCTATTGACGGGCATATACAGATGGAACAAAAATACCTTCAAGTGTTAGTCATCAAAGCATTGTGTCAACATAGAAAGACATGATTAGTCGCCGGTTAATGCTCGAGGTTTATGCCCAATGGTGAACAGGGACATCCCAGTCTGAGAAATTGCTCTCACAAATGCCATATTTGCTGTTAAAGTCGGGGCTTGCCAGTGATCACCGGTACCAAAAACAATCTTATTCTTCAATGCAAGCTTCCTAGTGGTTGGAAGGCTCATCATGCGCTCCGAGGGACTGTCCGAAACAACCCTGCTCCAGTAGCAGAAGTTATTATTTATGAAAGTAAGCTAAAGCATAAATGAACTTAATAATTTAATGCACAGATAAGGGGTAAATTTTTCTGAAAAAATTCCAAAGAAAATAGAAGTAAAAAGAGTCCTGAATGCAAATTGATAATTTGTGATGTTATGAGACAAAAGCATTACTACATTAATATAGTGAAGTAGTGCATTAGAACATCGTTTGTCATACTTTCATATCTATATGACATTTGACTGCACGGAAACTTATAAACATGTATATATTTCATAAAACTTAAATTAGCAGATTATTTGCAAGCACAATGCACATAAGAACTTGAACCCATCAACTAGCTTGAGAAGAAGGGGAAAATTATTAAAGCTCTCTAACATTTTATAAATACCTGAATGCCAAAATAAATCAAAACCATATAATAAAGCAGACTAGAAAAGATAATATGACATTGTTGATCTCATCCTGATTAAAGTTTACGGTTATTATAAATGTAAGTTTTCCTTTGAACTTAAAAACGGATTATTAAAATGGTTGAACAGAGGTGGAAAAAGTTAGATTCACGAAAAACTCACATGAGACTTCTAAGTAACTGTTCACCTCTCAATTTCTCATTAGGCCCTCCACACATCATGACTAACTCCTTGAACTCCAAACAAACGCTTTGACAGATTATGCCTCTTTTTCCAGATAGCACGCTGCTTAGTTCCATGTGGATAGGATTCTGAATTTCAGACATTACCTGGTAAACAATCAACAATCTGGATGTTAGATTCACGGAATGAAAGAGAAAGAGAGACCCTACAAAAAATACTAGTCTATAATGAGCATTCTCATGGGGTATTCGACAACTACTTCAAAATCATCACTATGCCAAACTCCAAAAGATATTTTTCAGGATATCATATGGCGAAAAGAAATTGAGTTGAAACTTACCTGTCCAATCACAAATTCGTAGTTACCCTTAAATCGCTGCCTCAGTTCATCTTCTGGGGCCGCCAAAAGTTTCTCAGCTCCACCGTTACTAATTCCAGACACAAGCGCAATCAGGGCTGTTGTATCAAGATTTATAAAATCAGCTTCTCCCAACTGGTTCCCCCAGCTGTTCTTTGCATTTTTCTCCTCCAACGAGCAGAATGTCATGCTTGAAATAAGAGAAAAAAAGGAATTATCAATTCTTTTTTCAATTTGATCCTTTGCAAGCCCTGGATGAACAGCCTCCAAAATTGGGTCTTTAGCACATTCAGGATTTGGATCGGAGTTCCTTATGCCACTAATCTTTATCTCGAGTATCAACGCCTCTCTATATGTCCTCGCCAGTACATTGACCCAATCACCTTCCAGATCATCATCGACATCGTAATCGAAAACCGAAAACTCCAAACCCAACTCTTCAGCCCCAAATTCATCTTTAACCTTCTCATATATCCCATTACTAAGTCCCCTTGAAAAGAAAAGAATAATTGAAGCAGGTTTCAGTGCCACGGAAGACTGGGCAGCTTCAAGGGCTTCCTCGATTCGCGACTTTAAGCCTTTAATTTTGAGTGATTCATCCCAAGAAATGTACTTTGGATTCCTATCAGAAACAATAATCCAAACCGGGTTCCGATTGAGAGTACAAACGATATCAACATGGACACTCTTAGGAAAAGTGCCTTTTTTCCCATTCAAAGCAGTGGATGAGAAAGGAATCGGCTTGCAAACACGCGAAACTCCGGTGATGAAAGGCTGTTGGAGAATGTGTAGAACTGCTTCAATGTGCCCAATATTGACACTGTCATAAAAAATAAAATAAAATAAAAACTTTACCTCACATTGATGCCCATTACACAATCTAATGCCTTCATTTGGCTTGAAACCTAAAAATATGTTGGCTAACAAAAGAATCATCCTAAGCACAGTCTACAACTTATTTAACTGATGCATAACATAGGTCTGCTTTGATCAAACTTCATGGGAAAAAACTTAAAAAACTACATAATTTAACAAGAGAATATCCCAAGCCCAGTTCACAAATCTGTTCAACTGTCTCACAACATTAGAACCCACCTTGGGAATTGGCAATTCCTCATTATTACAAGCCAAAAAAAAAAGACTAAAAATTCCAACTTGGGTTCGATTTGTTTACAAATTTGTTTAACTGGTCCACTAAACTTGAACCCATTTTGACAATTGGCAATTCCTCGGTGCAATAAGTATATAAAAGTACCTGAGAGAAGTGGAGAGAGAAGAGGAACGAGAGAGGAAAGTGAGCTCAGAGAAAGCCAGCTTGAAGAGAGTGCGTTGAGAAGAGGCAGTGATTTTGTTGGTGCAATTTTGGAATGAGTGAACTCTCTCAATGACTCTTCTGCATCTCTGCTTTGCCGATTCCACTTCTGCCATTGTCGCTCGCTTCTTCAACACAACCCCATAAACCAGAAAGAAACAAAGAAAGGAGGAGAAAATGAAAGTTTTTCTTCGTGACAAAATTTTATAGTTTCTCCCCGGACTTTTGTCATAATGTCAATTTTGGCCCCGATTTTAACATTTAATCATACAATCTCACTCTTCCCCCTTTTTTTTTCTCGTCAAGCTTATGAGATAGAGGAAAGACACTTCTACACCATGGAGTCTAATATACACACAAAATTTTATGAGATATAGAAAAAAAAAATGAATAACCTAAATTCAAGCTTCGTATAAAGAATAGTGATAGACATATCAATTTTTTAATACCAACTTATGTGACAATTAAAGTGTCATGTTTTGATTTATATCCTTCTAATTAGATGATAAACACTTACTAATAATAATATATGATACATAAATTGGTGTTAAAAAGTTGATAAAAAAAAGTTAGAATGTCTAGTCTAGCACTACTCTTGTGCAAATAATTTCCTTAACTTTAGCTATCAATTAAAATTTAGTTTAAAATTCCAAAGTAAAAATATAACTTGATAGCAGGTATAGGACTCTACCAAATATGTAGAACTTGAATCTCACTTTAACAAATACTTAAAAAATAAAATTGAGTGAATATAATGATATTTTTAAAAAAATAATCATCGTTTGCATTATTTAAAGAAATTAGTCATTTTCTTAACTACATGATAGCATACAAAACCTTTATGCTCTTAAATTTTTTATGTTCAAGTGATTAATAACTTAATTTTTAAAAACGTTAAAATATTCTTTAAAATATAGATCAATAAATTATCAACTATCAAATAGACTCCAAATAATAATAGTAATTACAATAATAACTTGGAGATTTTTTGCAAAATGGCATGTTCTTAGCTTTAGTTTTTGGTTAACTTGTCCAATGTACAAGTTTATGGTTTAAATTGAAAAAAAGAACACATTAAGGGAAAACGTGTCAAACCTCGAGAAGTTGAAGGGTCACCGTTGCAAATGACTAAATCTAAATATGCTTCAAAAATCAAAATGGTGATATTTCTCTAAAATCTCCTTGCCCATATTCGTGCCAAACGAAACCTAGCCGAGCCGAGTCAGAGGTACTTTCAGTTCCTTCTCTTTTCTGATCTTTTTTTTTTTTTTTTCATTGATTTCAAGCTAGTAATGGCTATGGCTCGCTTTCATGTATAGAGATTTGTGTTTAACTTGAAAGGATTTTTCTTTTTTTATACTCAAAGGTGAAAGAAGAAGTTATGGCTTCCGAGGAAGACGATTCCATTGACCAAGCTGTTGCAGCGCGTAGAGAGAGGCTCAGAGCTCTGAGAGCTGCCCAAGAACTGTTGAACACTCCAGATGGTGATAATAAGGCAAATGATGAGAGCGAAGAAACGTGAGTGTATATTTATATGTGTATATATGTATAGATTATGACCTACTTTTCGTGTGTTTTTTTGCTAGTTCTTTTTGGTTTGTTGTACTTGTATTGTAGTTTGTACTCATTGATTTAACTGTTTTATGAGTTTGGGTTTTGTTTCATGAAGACTTTGATTTTACTTGCTTAGTGGGTATGTTTATAATAAATTGAGAATTAAAAAAGTGGAAAATTGATGAAATTTTGTTTTGAGATTACATAATCACACTTGAATGAGACTTGGGTTTCTTTGTTTTCTGGTTATGTAACCCAGATATTACTTTACTTTATTCTATGAGAAACATATCTTATTTAGGTTAAATATATTGCTTAAGTTGATTGACATTTCGAAGGAATGAATGTCATATTTTGCATTATATGTGTCAAGATTGCAGAAAGGTTTAGGATTTAGTTTATTTTTTTTTAATAGGTTTTGTTTTGTTTAGGTTATGACAATCTGCTGCTTTTGCTTATCATGATTAATTTTTATTGCAGGAACTCTAACATGAAATTTCGAAATTATGTTCCTCATGATAAGCAGCTTCAAGAGGGGAAGGTTGCTCCTCCGGTGCTACCAAAGTTTGAAGACCCCGTTGCCGCAGCGCCTCCACCATCGGAGACGAAGGAGGTATGCGATTATCTCATCGCAAAGCCGTATTGTTTTATGAGTCCATGCATACATGAGCGTGAATGTGAATGATAATGAGTGATTATGTTACTTCATGTCCCGATGTTCCAATTTCGGGTGATTTTTCAGGACCCATTTGTCAATATAGCTCCTAAGAAGCCAAACTGGGATCTCAGAAGGGATGTGCAAAAGAAGCTCGATAAGCTAGAAAGGAGAACCCAGAAAGCAATGTATAAACTCATGGGTAAGCATTTATCTTTCTCTTAGTTATGTTTTTCTTCCGGCTGAAAATTTTATCGATGCTAACACCAAGCTTTATTTGGTCTCTCCTCATCCTAATTGTAGCATTATTTGAATTTTTATCCCTGTTTAAATGAGTCAAGATAAAATTTTTGAAATAGTGTTTTGAGTACTTTAACAAAATTCAACTGACCACTTGGATGTGTCTTGTTGCTGTTGTATTTTGTGTTGAACTAATCAGTCCATCAATCATACTTTGAAGAGTATTGTAAAAGATGGCCTTTTTTTTCCTCTATTTACGTAGGACTTTCAACCATGTTTAATCTGTTTTTGAAAGTGGGTAGTTTTGGAGCATTCATGAACCTTTCAACATAAATTATTTTAGCATAAGATGTCATGTAAAATTCATGTAGTCCAACTAGAATGGCATTTTTCTTGGAATCAAAACCTTTTTATCTATCCGTATGTATTTCCTTCAATTTCATTGTTAATTCTTCCTTTTGCTTGTCATGTCCCGGTGTAAGCTGTTCGGGACATGGAAAAGCTTAAAACCTATTTCTCTCTTGATTAGGTTTCTAGTCTTCTATATTACAAAATTTACTTGCCCTTAAAGCATCGAGAAACGGATATTTCTTCATAGGCCAGAATTTATCAGTTGCCACCAGCTTACCCTGCCGTTGTGTTTGTGTTTTCTGCAGAGGAACAGGAGAAGCAGAAAGAATTGGCTGAGGACGGTTCACAACCAGAAGATTAATCAACCTTGTTCAAGTCGCTTAGATCCATTCCCATCAACAAGAGAGTAACAGAAAAGGAAAATGACTCCAAAACAATAGTTGTAGCTCAATGAAAGTACCTTAGCAATGATCATTTTCTGATACCATAGCATCAGAGGCTGTGTAGCGTTTTGTGTATTCCTTTGTGATAAAACATAGATATGTGCATTTGTCTATGGGGTTGCTCCTAGATTAATAGTTGAGTTATATTATTGTTACCATTTTGAATATTTGTCATCCATTGTCACAATACACTCATTTTGGTGAATGATAAATGATAAGCTTGACCTCAACCAAGAACAATCTATTCATTACCCTCTGGGTGAAGGAAATATTACGATAGTGTCTTTGTATTCTTTATTCCTGTATTTATTTCTTATTTTGGCGCAAATAGCACTTAAACAAGAAGAAACTTGTCTGGAGCTAGAATCTCAATAACTCTTGGCCTTGGATAGTGTCCAAATTTTAGCTATATACAATATGTGCATATCTTTGTGATAACTTCGAGTTTCGTGGTTTTCAGGGAAACGGAAACGTAGAATCACTAAGTCGGGACAAAAACAATATAATAAAAGAAAATTAAGTGCAAATGCAAAGCTATTAACACCAGTGAATAAAACAATATCTCGTCTTCATTTAGCAATATTACACACGAGTTGTACAAATTCTATCAACCATATTGACACTTTTTGAGTCTTCACTTTAATGATGAACCAATAATGAATACACGTAATTGAGGCTCGGCAAATAAATCATTCATTTTCCAATCAAAAGTAGCCAATTTACAATTTACACACAGCATTACCTTTCAAAGAGCTCTATAACAGGGGCAATATGAAATCTCAAAGCAAAAAGAAACATTAAAGATATGAAAAATCGATTTTATATTTATGAGAGAAGAAAAGGAAGCAAGAGGAAAGGAAAAAAATGAGAGATATAGACGTCTTTCGACACTCGAGCTTCATGAACAGCTTCCCCGGTTTCGACCAACCAAACTTTAGAATTGGTCTCTGTAATTTGAGTCTCTGAACGTAGCAAATACGGTTCATCGCTTATCATTCTTGATTGGGTTGAATCCACTTTGTCCCTTGTTCGTTTGCTCCTGATTCCACGAGGTGTCTACCGAAGGAAGTTGGTACTCGTCCGGTTTCAAGGCCAACGCGAAGTCAGGCAATGTTGGTGCCGTCTCCATAATTCTGCAGTAAATGTTGTAATAACAAGCAGGTTACACTTCAGCATTGTCAAAGTTATTTTCAGTTTAGTCAATAAGTATTCATTGCCGCCAAGGAACACTTACTTTTCATGAGAGTAGAGGTCCCGGTTTATCCGTACTTTGCTTGAAGTGTCTTTCGGAATTTTCTCAGAGAGATACTTCATTGTTCCCCATAGTGGTGGATTTCTGCATCAAACTTACAAATATTAGCTTCCTTTCTAAATATCAAAGCAGTATTGAAACAGTTTATCATAGGGATTATTGTACTTAGTAGATTATAGTAGCAAAGGGCCAAGACAATTCTTTCAACAGACGGGTCAGACGGCTTTCAGGATATGCAACACACATGCAGGACATAATATCAAGTGATAAACACCCGGCTATTACACTGAAAGTATGACTAACAAGCATAGCTCTAACGTCGAAGTAGGTAAGGACACTTTGGAAAGGAATCTATCAACAGGATCTTTTTGGGTTGTAGATAAAATTTCATAGTGAATATAGAAATTGAAAACTTGAAAAGTAAACAATTTAAAGATTGTAGGTAAGCTTGAAAATCATATAGCTTAAGGGTAACTTGTTTACTGATTAAAAAAGTGCTATTGGCAATTACCGATGTGAATGATCCGCTACAACTACAGAGGAAACAGAACAGAAGACCACAACATACCTTGATAAGGGAGAAGCTGCGTTAAAAGACTCGCACGCTCTTTTGCTTTCTTTGAAATACTCATCTGCGGCTTGCAGAGCAGCTACAGCCATCCCATGGGATTTTTCCGTGTTTCCTTCGTCAAGGATTAATCCGTGATAATAATACGCTCCAGCCTTGTCAGGATAAGACATTGTAACAGAAAATGAGAGCTTTGTACCACTTCGTTTTTCATTTTACAAGCTTCAATGGTGAGTAAAAAGCATGGCTGAACTTGTTCGAGGGAAAGCTAAGCTTGTTCCTCTCCAACTTGAAAAACATTTGAAGACTTGCTTTCTAACCGCAGTGTATTTGAAGAAATTGACACCTTATTTGCAATTTTAACAATAATTGTTCTACTATTGACTCTATAGAAGCGAAGCTTATGGTAGGATTTATGCGAGAGGATTTGTGAATTAGTGTCAATTACTAGATATGTCAAATACTCAAATCCATAAAATACCTTTGCTTCAACGTATTTCCACTTCACAAAAAGACGGTGCTTTTCTCCCCAACCATTTGATAATGGAAGGTTCATAATGTTATCTTGAGCCTGCAAGAGCAAATGGCAAACAGTGAGCAACTTCTTATCCCAAATTATCAATTGCTCGTCGATCAGCATATCTTAAAAGGGCAAGAAAAAATGAATAGAGCAAAGATTAGAACCAATATGTCAAGGACACTAAACAAATAGCAATTTTTTCATATGATCCAACAGAAACTGCAATATCAACAACTATGAACAACAATTCAAATATATACACAAGAAGAATTGTACAGGACAGAGCATGGACTAGGAAAGGGATATATACGATATTGAATGGCAATGTAGAGTTACGTATAAGATAAGAACTTTCTTGTTACCACTACTCATTCACAAACACTACAGACCTTGGCTTAATGTTTTAGCTTAGGATGAGAAAATTTTAAGATTCAACCATTTACTAATCATATTTTCCATGCCTATTCTAGATGCGAAAACAATATGCGTGATCTTATCTTGCCTATAATATGAATTGAAAAATATTATTACCTGCTGCCAATACTTGACCATCTCACACGCAAGCCTTCGCTTCACTGCAAGAGTGGCTTTTGTGCTATCTATTGCCATACCAAGTTGAATATCAACACCCTGCACAGATATTGAGAATACAAGTCAAACACAATGAAAAGAAAATTTATAATCAATAATATCAATTATTAACACACAGTAACACCATGAGGAAGGAATCAAAAGTTTAAAAAAAAAAAAAAAAAAAATTGAAAGGGAAAACAGAAAGTTGAAACATGTACAAAGTCCAATATTGATGAGATTTATACAGCAATCAGACTATGCTTGAATATATTAGCATATTCGTTTATATCTTTCCTCTCCATTAGGCTTGGTTTATCTATTATTCTCATATACAGATTCATGAATGAAAATGACAAAACTCATCTTTCTTTCTTTTTTGGTAAAAGCATTATACTCTAATCACGTTCTACAAATATAGGTCACCAATCAAAACATAAGCATGAACTTTGAAATGGAATGAGCAGCTTTTTATTAGCCAAGTCTTTCGGAGAAGATTAATACCTGCCCTAATGCTTGTAGGCAAAGCGCTCGAAGAACTCCTTCTGCCAAGTCTACAGGCAGGTTTCTCCTACAATCACACCACACTCAAGAAATTCAGGATAATGATGCAGAGAACAAACAAAATGCCATTATGGAACCATATCGGTTCAAAGTATGCATGTTTTCCATCAAAACAAACCTGCATTCGGGAGGCAACTGAGGGAGTACGTGTCGCACAGCACAATCCAGGTACCCTGCCGCCTTCAAGAAAATATCAACAGACGCCCGTTTGTTCTCTGTTGCAAAGAAAAAAGTTAAGAGCGGCATGGGATAAAATTTAAATGACGCATGACTTACAGCAGAAAAAATAATTTGCCAAAACTAAGTGCCAATATTTACATAAAGTAAGTGCTCAGAAGCAAAATTAATTTTTGATTGGTGGAGTTAAATCCCTTCAGCATAGTCCATATATTCATGCGGGTCGTTTAGTTGTTTCAGTAACTATATCTCAGACACACACAGACAATCACTGCTAAACCCCAAAAGTTTACTGTTCTGTAAAGAAAGCTAAAAAATTTACTGCTTTTGTAAACAAAAAAAGAAATACCCTATGAAATGCATAGGCTTGTGATACAGTTACAGGGTTTTCTTTCTTTTCTTCAATATAATTATGAATTCACTGTTACTAATAAAAAGAAGCAAGAATGATTGTTATGTCGTGAGACATATTACATATGTATCGATCTAGAACTTCTCACAGGTAATATTAACTAAATAAATAATGAGCCAAAGTACAAAAAAGGGACACCAAAGCAAAAGAAATTGTTTTCACTCTTTATTCCAAGTGTTGGTCATTAAATGAATAGCAAATTTCCAAAAAGCTCAAGCTTATTGGTATTCAACATGGTGCTGGAACTGGTTATTTGCAAAGGTATATGCCATATGGTCCTAGCCTAGGAAAAAATAAAAAGCAGAAATATGGAACCTTCCATATTTCTGCTTTTTTTTTTTTTTGACTGGATACTTCTGCTAATTTGAAGCTAATGCTTATATCTATTTAAAGTATTGGCACATAAAAATCAAATTTGGTTAATCTATTATCAACTTAAGCTGTTGAGTTCGTTAACATCTGGAGAACAATGGGCTACATCTTCTCTGTCATTTATAGGTGAAATAAGAAGACATGTCTCTTACTTTCTCAAGTATCCCAAGAAATCTTAGACTAACTAATTGAGATATTTGAAGTTGTGAATTAGCATTTATGAGGAAAAAAAAATTGGCTATTGAACCCACGTCAAAAGAAAAAACCTATTCAGCCCCTATTTCTGGACCTCCATATTATATAAAGAAGCTAAGGACGTGAATGGGAATAGAAAACTCAGTACAGGACGACATTGCAAATGTTGGGTATGCACCTTCTGATACTTTTGGCTGATAACCATCAGCAGATGTTCTCGGAAGAAGTAACAAATTGGCCTGTGATAGCGACAGCATTGCCATCAAATGCAAAACCGACAACACCTCGTACCATGCATTGGACATTGCTGTTTCCTGCAAAACATATTCTTCAAATTCAGCCCGAATTCTCTAGCAATAAGATCTCATTCTGGCAAATCCAAACGTATAGAGCACAATCTTCAAAAAATTATCATGAAGCTCTTTAACTTGAATTGATCTCCACGTACACACAGGAAAATGTCGTTTATAGACTAAGGAAATACAAGATTTTTCCAACATTTTCGTACCTCTGATTCGTCCTCCTGATTTATCCATACAAATTGTACCTTGTGTTGGAGCTGGCTTCCTTGACAGTGCAGATAAACAACAAGGGTCAGAATTATCTGAAATAGAAATATTTACATTTCCATGAGAATAACAACAGACGTGCGATTTTTACCATCTTTCACCAAACCGAGAAGAACTGGCAAATAATCTTCTAGAGCCTGCTGAAGATCAGCTAATGTTGAACCACCTGAAGAAAAATTAATTTATTGCTATTATGCTAAAACTTGAAATCACATAGTACTAACAGAACAACAAGCTTCGTTTACAACTAACCGTGCTGGGTTTTTCTCCTTGTTCTCGTAATCGTAGGACCTTCTTGGCCAGCCATTACCACTATCCGAGTTCGTAAAGCAGATAAGCGTTCCACCAAACTCTTAGACAAGTGGTCGCCGAGCGATTGTGAGAAATCAACAGGTTTCGGAATCCTTAAACCAGGGACATACACAGAAACATCCCCAATATTTCCCGGTCTCCTTCTATTTCCTCCGGTATCCTTCGGTGTAGAAAATACGCATCCCATATCCTGTGACTCACAGAAACTGTTGACCCAAAATGAAAATGATTGAATCAGCACCTACGGATCACACCTTTTTTTTTTTTTTTTTTTGGAAATATGAACAAACATATATGTATTATTCACCGCTCTCTATTCGTCTGTCTCTCTCTCACATGAAATATGCAACGATTTCAGAACTAGAAGCGAGTAATACATTTCCATGAAATGAGCCAATGATGATTCATATGCTAAAGTAGAAAGTTGAATACGGCACTCACAAGGAACGTTGAACATAAACAAACAATCAATGCATATAAACTAAATTAAATGCCAACCAACAAAAGCACAAGTTGTAGGTAATTCACGAGCAGTACTCAAAATGACTCTCTCACTAGAACCCTCCTCAGGAAATTTGACAATCAAAAGACTAATCAAAACAATAATTTTTCCATGCCATTTCACAGAATTTCCACAAAATCATGGTAAAAGAATCTTCATATATTTAATAACCCACCTTGTAGTTTGTCAAGGGTTTGACTAATCAATCGGACCTTCTAGTAATTTCTGCAAAAACAAAATTCACACAGAGATGTTACAGAGTTAGAGAAAAATGGGTACCCAAAAAAAAAAAAAGCAACCAGAATCACAAGGATGGCATGAGTCATTGCCAAGTGTGGTTTCTTTGTCAAAAACTTTATAAGTTTTTTTTTTCATTTTTTTTCCATCATTATTTCGTGATTCTTTTTTCAAAGTCACAAAAACACAAAGAGACTTCAAGAAAGTGTCACCCAAAATCTTAAAAGTGTAGTAACTGTTGTTCCATTTCATTGACCCCAAAATCTTAGAATAGAAATGAAGAGTCTGCCATTTTGGTAACCCCTAAAGACAAAGCAACTTCAAAATATAATATTTAAAAAAAAAGTTAAAAAAGTGAAATCTTGATAAAGAATATATCTAATAATCGCCGGAATTTGAGAATTGCAAGCAAAGGATAAGCTGAAACAAGCAACAATTCAATCAAACTATTCACCAAAAAAACACCCAAAAATCTCAGCTTCAAGAAACTAAAACCCATCAAATTCAATACAAACACCAAGTCTAATCGAGCAAAAAAAAAAAATTAAAAACAATGCTAAAAAAAATATAAAAAAAAAGCTCGCTCTTTTCCCCGGAATTTTCTCACCAACCAAACAGTATGTGGGTTCTAAAATCACAGTCCTTACCATCAACAGACGCTTCGTTGCGCTGTTCTGTCACTGTGTCGGCAATTTGGAGATCATAAAAAAGAAACCCAAAAAGAAAAAACCAAACTTTTGAGAAAAGCTATTGCAAAAGAAATAAAGAAAAAGATGTGCTTTTTGGGTTCAGACTCAATGAGCCTTTGGAGCAGAGATAGAGAGTCAATTCTTCTTCTACTTTGTTCTTGCTTAATATATAGAAGATTGTAAAAACTGGTTATTGGATTTTGGGTATAAAAGAAAGAAGAGAATATATATATATATATATATATATATATATATATATATAACGCAACTGGCAATCTTTCTTTGGGAGCAGAATATAAAGCCTAATGTCACTTTCAATTTTGGGTGCTTATATATATACATACATACACTCATCGATATACATACATGACATACACAACTCTTTTTTTTTTTTTTTGTAGTAATAAAAAAATTTATGATCCAACTTAGCTTAACTCAACTTAAAAAATAAATAAATAAATAATGCATTTGAAGGAAAAAGGAAAAGTATTGCTTATGGCCTTTTAGCTTTGAAGGTCTGATTCGATTCAATCGCTTTGAGTTCGTTTGGTAGAGAGGAAAGAAAAATATGAAGTAATAAAATAAATTTTTATCTATATAATTATTATTTTATCTATATAGATAAAAAAATTTCTTTCACTTTTAACATATCAAACGCAATAAAAAATTTTCTTTCACTTTTAACATATAAAACACAATAAAAAATTCAATCGCTTTGAGTTCGTTTTTTATCTATATAATTATTATTTTATCTATTTATTTTATTATTTAATTTTTTAAAAATTGACAAAAGAGTAATTATATTTTTCGTTACATTGAATGTTTTCCTTTCACTTTTCCTTTCATTATGGGAAGGATATAAACTTGTGGGTTCTATTTATTTATTTTTTAATCCTTTTTCCCTTTCTTCCTTACCAAACAACCTAAATAAATATTTTCTACTCCAAAATTCATCTAAAATTTTATTTTCTTTCACTTTTCTTCTCTACCAAACAGACTGTGTTTGACTCTCGTCTTTAGGTCAAAACTCAAAATTACTAAGGGAATAGTGAGATAGGAATTTAAACTATACTTTACTATAATAAAAGGGTACAAACTCAAAAAAAAATATTTATTCGTATTGTTGTTTAAACAGGTTGAATTACTTTTTCTATTATATAAGATATATTAAAATCTAAATTTTATATATTCATGACTAATTTTATAGTGCTTCATATCCGTCGATACTCCATCTAATATTATTTAAAAGATATGTAAAGAATCATTACTATATACTTTTCTTTTTCCTTTTTTTTTGTTATTGCTACGAAATCATTAGTAACTACATATTTTTCTAGTATTGCATTAGTACATCACTAAGTGGAGCATTGTAGAAAGGCCCAATATGAACCAATATTCATAATATCTCTCGTTAATATCCATAATGCTTTGTTTGTCTTATCATTCTTAACATTTTATTTCTTTTTTTTTCAACTTTCCTAATCTCAATGTAATATTTTTAAATCTCAACAATGGTTGGAATGTTTATCTCAAACAACTCATAAAATAAGACTAATGAGTTGTTTGAAAAAACCATCCAAATGAGTCATTTGAAATGGTTATTGACTTTTCGAATTTCGAAGTGGTATAAATTGTTAAGATTTAAGGATATTGTATTGAGATTCTGAATGTTGAAAAAATGAAATGAAAACATTTGGATTGGGAAAACAAACAAGGAGTAATATTGGATTTCGATAATGTGAATAGCCCTAAATTTGATAGAGAGAAAAGAGAGAGGAGTTCATCTAAATTTAACCCTGAATCTTGTTGGTGAGCAATTTCCTATTTTCATATTATCATTCATTGCATTAAAATAAAATAAAAATAAATAAATAAATAAGAAGAAGAAGAATAGTTACAAATATAGGCTAATTCGGATTGTGTTTTTAAATTATAGCACAAGTTTGCAAAATTAAAAAATTAGACTGGTCTAATAATATCAACGCATCAGAATAGACAATAATGCTCTCTCAATACATCAGTTATCTTTACTTCTCTCAAAACTAAAAGTACTTAATTACCTTTCTCACTCAAAATCCGCGATTTCAAAACCACGAAAATAAAAGAAGAAAAAAAAAAAAAAAAAGCAAAATACCAGATAATCAGGGAAACAAAATCAAGCTCAAAGTTTCGATTCAATTGGTCGAAGAAGTCTGTTAGAACATTTTTGGCAAAACAACTACGACAATATCTTAAAAAACACAAATAATTTTTTTTTATTATCTGTCTTGATGCATGAAGTGATGTATTTTGATGCTTTTTTGGTTTAAAGGAGTGGAGATTCTTCATTGTAATCTAAGCATTAGACTTGCTAAGAGGGAAGGCTACTTATTGAATGAAGCTCTTCTATTGGAGAGCTTTTCAAATTTCAAAGAGTCCCCACAAATCATATCAAGGGGCAAATCAAATTAACAAACCAACATAGATGAGAAAAGAAGGAAGGCTACTTTCTTGATGCTTTAAAACATGGGCCACTAAATATTTAAAACATAGATTAAATTTTAGTCTACTACTTGCAATTCTTGAAAAAAAAAAATCATGTTCAGTAGAATCGCTCTGATATATAAATATTATGTTCCAAATATTTATTTACCGTATAATTGGTGAGAAGATAATGAGTTCAAAATTTAAATTAACTAGATCATCATTATAATAAAGAGATTTTTAAGGATTTAGCTAATTTTTTTGTTATTTATTTAAGGATTAGTCATAGTTTTACAAAATTAAAAAATTAGTCATTTTCATTGTGTATAAAAAATTGTTACACGTGTATCAAAAATTGTTACATGATGAAAATGACTAATTTCTTGATTCCGTCAAACTATGGCTAAATTCTTGAAACATGAGCCTAAAAATGACTAAAAGTCAAATCTTCACGACCTATTAAACTAAAAAGTAAACCAACATAATCAAATCAAAGCATAAAGTTCAAACGTTAAAGCAAAATCTTAAGTATGAATACTGGGCATTTTAGCTTGAAAAAAAATAGAAATATCAGTTATTTTATGAAAAATATCATTAAAAAATGACTATTTACTTATACTTTTTTAAACAAATGCCTAAATGAATCAAAATATATGACCTTTTTGCTGTATGATCCAAATCCATTGTACCATGGTGTTAGTTTGTGTGCTTAGAAAAGGACCACATATGGAAGAACAGTTATTTTATATATTTTATTCAACACATATTAATAATATATAAGTCAAACTAATGTATATACGTGTTGTATGTAGTATGTCCAAAAAGATAAGTGAGTCAAGTTGGTTATTAAAGCATTATGCATAAAAATAAGGGTATTTTATTAATTATAAAATTAGAAGCAGAATTAGTTATTTAAAAGCAACTCTAATTTGTTTCTTAAATTCTATTAAATTTACACTACGAAAAACACGAAAACGGTTATTTGTTTATTTAAGAAGCAAATTTATCAAACACCTAAAATTACTTTAGATTCTTTTATAATTTAGAAGCAGCCCCTAAAAGTAATGTCAAACTGGTTTATTGTCAATGACCGAATCTCTACAATAGATATTTTCACTATATGAGTCGGAGAAACTTAGTATAACAATGAAGTCGTGATTTGAAAAAATTCAAGAGGATTTTTTTATTCAAACTCTATTAATTGATCTTAACTTTGTAATTAAAAAGTATTTGCACACACATATATTTATATCTCGAAATTAGATCACTATTTCCCTAAATACAATATATATAATAATTTATCAATTATAGTGTATGTGTTTAACATATATTTTATGAAAATGATAATAATTTTTAATCTTAAACTAATTATCTATTTCAATACACGCTAATGCATAATTGTGATTCGAAAATTTCAAAATGATTATTATTATAAGCCTCCGTTAACAACATTACGTTCAATGACAC
The DNA here is from genome assembly GCA_018132145.1 of Boehmeria nivea var. tenacissima. Classification (NCBI taxonomy): domain Eukaryota; kingdom Viridiplantae; phylum Streptophyta; class Magnoliopsida; order Rosales; family Urticaceae; genus Boehmeria; species Boehmeria nivea. Next base: position 12,452,355 of record CM030882.1, read on the forward strand.
ATAAAATGCGACGTGAAAAATTAAAACTCACGAGTTAAAAAGTTAATTGTTACTTTTTGAAGTCGTATTTTTAATTGACATTAAAAGATTTTACGTGGTATAATGCGACGTTCTTCGTAATCCGTGTTACTAACGGACACCACTCTTTTTGGCCACAAGAGAAACAAAACCCTTATATTAACAACATATTTTTTGTATTCAATAATTTGTAGCATTGGCTGTCTGAATCTTAGATACAGATTGCATAGCATATAGAGGGAGGCTAACAAACTTTTTGTACTTAATATTGTGGCCACATCAAATTATCATCATTATTATAATTATTAATTATAGTACCGTATAGTAACAACATAAATAAATAATTGTTGATCATATGAATGGAAAACTTTTATTCACCAAATAAAAATGAAGAATTCGAATCTTCTCCTCCTGTTTACTAATAAATAGAAGATAATGTGATCAAAGAAATGAGAGAAGTTGTGTTTGCATTATGTGCTCAATAATAAATATATTAGCTTACTAAGATATGCTAGACTAAAAAAACAATGAAATGAGAGGATAATTATTTTAAAAAATGAGCAAAAATTGAAACAAAAGAATAGAGCCATGCTTCTATGTCTATCACCAAAAACCAAATGTACAACTACTTATAAAAAATTATTATCTCTAAACTCTTGTTTTTATTTTATACAAAAGATATGATCAAAATGACTTAGCTTATGGTTGGTTTGGAACATGTTCTTTTTCTTTTTTAAACTAAATATATATATAAATATTCATTATACATGATATTATAATAGATACTATACTGTATTTTCACATATATAAATAACAATAATATATGACAACCGAAAATTATGGAGATCAACTTTTTTTAATACAGAAATTAGCTATATATTCCCCTATCTCTTGCACTCAACTTCCAAATTCCAAGACACACTTGCCAAAAAAGAAAAAGAAAAGAAAAACCGACATTTTTTTTCTATTTTGCTACTGGAAAAAAAAATGGCGAGCATAAATAATAGATAGTATCATTGGAAAAAAAAAAATCCATTTAGGAGTTGGAAAAAACATGGGAGAAATCTTTATTTAATTTAAAGGGGTTTTGTTTGGGGGACAGAGACAAATATTCGATCGGTAGGGAAAACAGTACTGCAAAAATTAATCAACCAAAACAGAGAAGATGTAATAATCTCTAAAATATATATTATTCCCTAAATATTAAATTTGATGATCATGGTTAGTTATAAACGATAATTTAACCACCACGTTCACAGAAATATTGGCTGTACCTGTACAGTACTTTTTAACATTTTTTTTATGAACATGATCAATATCTTAGAGACTTTGAAACGTAGCTAATTTCACACTCACTTAAAATCAAGCAGTGTGTAAATCTGTCGGTATGTGTGTGTATATATATATATGTATATAATAGTAATAATAATAATAATAATAATAATAGTGAATAATTTCTTTAAATTACACCTTTTCCTTAAGTTGCTTTTTTTTTTGTGAAGTAGGCAAATACCCAGAATTTATATAACAATAAAAATAAATACCCAAATTTTTGAAGTAATTGAGTTTCTAGTCAATTTGTGAATTACTTGCACATACTTTTGGTAACAAAGTGAATTACCACCACTTACCACTGTGTAAGTAATTACATCTTTTGGGTAGTTGGTTACATTTTTCAAAAGATTGAGTAATAACTTACATTAAGTTTTAAAAATTAGGTATTTACTATAATTTCTCTTTATTATTTTGGAGGAAGGTTTTATTGTTATTATATATTTGGTAATAAATAGAATATTAAAATAAGATTCGGAAATAGGAAGGATGTAGAAATCTCTAAATAATTCCAAAAATAAGCAATAATTTAAGAAGACTTTGGCTGAGATATTGGTTGTATCGTAGTTCCTTCTCTCTCTCTCTCCCTTCTTTTCTTTTTTTTTTTTTTCTTTTTCTATATCGCTATATACTATATATATTATTATATTATTAGTATTTATATTTCCTTTTTTATTTATTTAATTTTTTACGCAATTCTTTATTTTCTTTGGTTTGTGCTTTGTGGTGTTGTAATATATGAAGTCCTAATTATTTGGACAAGAATCTTGTATATACATGTATGAACGACACGTGTACATAAACATGTGCAATACTGCAATGTAATCCTTTATTTTTTTTCCTTTTAAAGAAAAAATATTTCCCCAAATAGATATAATAATAGAAGATACGTAAGAGTTTCTCTGTTTATTTTTCACCAATTTTCACTCAAGTGCGTTTCTACTTTCCAGTGTTGGATTTGGCCGTTGTAGTTGAAATCTGACTGGCACTAGACCAACCACTAAACAAAATTTACCATATTGACAAAAGTGAGAAAAGTATGGAAAATGAGAATCCACTATTCCTTGAAAAAAAATATGTCATAAAAAAACAAAAATAAAAACCAAACAAAAAGACTTTTCGACCATCTCAATATTCATGGCCTATCTTGATCTCTTGTTCCTGTTATTGTCAAATCTTCCATTATTGTTTTTCCCTTCATTTTTCTTGTAAACCCTTTTTAATCCATTGAATTAACAATTAATTGATAGTTAATGGTATCTTTTCTTTTATCCATTAATGAACCAATTGTCACTTCATGCATTTAAAATTCAAGGTACGACTATTACTATGCGTAAATATATAGCAATATATACCAATAAAATGATTGTTAGGTGGATTGTATATCTATAATATTATTATGGTTATTATTAGTTTGTTTATTTATTTTATTAAAGAGGAGTTGTGTATTGACTTCTTTGTAGTTAAGTGGTGGGACAATTGAGCAGAATACTATATTGCTATATTATATAGATAGATTTGAATGGAAATGAGATTCGCTTCCTCATGTAGAATAATGACAAAGTTATAACATTAAGCAATATTATAGATTATCAAAACATCAAGTTAGAAATTTCTTTATTGGAAAAAGAAGTATCATTTATCAAAAAGCTATGCGTGGTAGATTGTCCATTTTTATAGTTTGACACTTCTTGTGAAAGTGATCGCCTAGGTGTTTTTTATTACGGTAGAATGCAAAATGAAAATTTTAGACTAAAAGTTGATGGAGGAGTTATTTAATGAACATGAATAATATTGTGATTTGATTTGGTTTATAGTAATATATACCAGCAAAAGATATAATTGTTTCAATGAATTAAAGAGGCTTTACTTTTTAGTGGACCATAGATGTACGTGAGGGCGAATTACCTCCAACAAAAGCAGTATAATAGACAAATAAATTAACTTTTTTTCCCCGTTTTCACATGTCAAATTATATATATATATATATATATTTATATAATTAAAAATAAATGACCTAATAAAAATAACCCATTTCTATTTCCTTTTTATCACACTGTCATAAATTTCATATAATTAAGATTAAATCATTACAATTTCAATTTTTATTATATCATGATTTTTGTTTTCTCTCCTTTTCCTACTACGTCAAAATCCTATAGCTATGCGTACCAACAATTAATTGCTGTTAAAATCACACATAAATGTTATTCTAAAAGCTTATAATTAGAACCATCCGTGTACCAACTCTTAAGTATACAATTATAGTTGTTTGACCACGACAATTCCATAGTAGGGGGTCACAATTAAGAGAAAGAAGACATTTCATAAACGACATAACTATCTCCACGGCAAAAAGCGCTCTTCATATATATATATATACATGATTGGTATACATCATATATAAACACCGTATAAAATCAACATATATTATAGGGAATACCAAATAACAAAATATGATATTTGACATTTTGACATGTTTAAATTATCTATCAAATTTAACTTAATTTAGTAAAAAAAAAAATATTCACATTAAACCGTATTAGTACTACTATAATGTCTAATAAAATATATTTCTTTTACTTTTTTTATATAATGTTTTATGACAATACACAAATTATTTACATAGATTACCATATATATGGCACAGTAAATTACTAATATATTAATAAAATACAAAGCAATATGAGTACAACAAAAATGTGGTCTTACTGAAAAAAAAATATATATATATATATATATATATGTAAAAGCAACCTCCTTTTCTTTTTTAGTTTCCTCTCTTACATGCAAGCTTAATTGTTATAATCTCATACGTAACATTTAAGTGCTACGTGGACACAAAGGAGAGCTACTTATTTCATTTTCACTACAACTACAGGTGACCCAAAAACAATAAAAATGGAAAATCTGTGTGTATATAGAGAGCTGACTCATTGAAGTCAATAATTGAAAGATGATTGAAAAAGCTACTTTCCGATGTATAATATCAGAAGCACTTGGGGACTTTGCAATGAATCGTACACACACGCATTAATGATGCCAAAACTTGAAGAGATGTTGAAAGATATTATATTTTTTAAAAGAATAAAAAAGTGGATAAAATAATTATGCTTGGTTCCAAATAATTATTCCAAGATTAAAGATGTACACATAGTTAATTATTTGGTTATTTGTTTCGTCCTCTATTCTTCAGCTAAACAAACCTTCTATTTTGCTTCAAGTACTAATAATCTTGAGGTAATAAAAAGAATATGGCCTTTAATTATATATTTGCAGTTTTTTCTCTGTGTTTTTTATATGATCCCATGGCCCATGGGGTTAATTTATCTAAAAATGAATATCGCAAATTTTTGAATACCATATTATGTGATAGAATATGTTTAAAATATTGATTATTATTTGAATTAGTTATACAAATTCTATTTGTTAAAAATTGAAAATTGTTTTCTCACATTTTTAAGTATCCAATTTGATAAATAATTTGATAATCATAACGCTATTTTTGTACTAATATGCATGAGTAAAGTGCGTCAAGACGGCTCGAAGTAGTATAATTTATTTCATGGATTCATTCAGAATATTAAAAGATATTTACTCCTTAAACATTTATTAATTTAATCCTTAAACAATTAAGTTAAGTGCATGTGGATTCAATATTATCTTTCGGATATAGCTCGCAATTAAAAGAATCCAAAAGATATTTGCTTTCAGACTTTTGTTAGACAAAGCAAATGAATTAGAAAATGAGATATTCATGTTATTCAACAACAGTCTTCAATTCAATAAATAATTAAAGAAAAAAAAAGTGTTAAACTGAGAGGAATATTAGTGCTATAATCACCAATTTACTGATTGAAAAAGAAAAAAAAAAACTTTTGAAAAGAGAAAGAATGACAAACCACAGTGCAAGTTCTAAGCATTTGATTTTACTCCATCTTCCTCTTAAAAAAGAGTTCAATAAATTGCAACTTAAAAATAATCTCACATTTAAACAAAAAAAAAAAAAAAGCTCTAACATAGATTTATTGTGGACAAATATATTTAAAAGATTCCATTTGACAATGACGGCATAAAAATCTTCAATGAGAAAGAGACTCATTGCAACATAGACACATTCTTCAGATCTCTTGTTTTTCTATATTTTTAACTTTTTATAAACAAACATAAACGAAATATGTATTCTCTTTCCAAATGGAAAACAAAAGTTGATGGAGCAATAAACCTAAATATCTTCAAAACGAATTTGTTTTTCTCTCCTTTGTTTTAAGTAGATGAACGGAAGAGAAAAAACAGGAACCGACAGGATGGGAAAAGTTTTGTGTGCGAACGATTCTAAATGGGCAAATTTAATTTTTCGAATTTATAATAATGAATTCGATAGCCTAAAATCGTGTCGCACTGTAAACTTTTTTGTTGAGAAAATTAAACAAAAAACAACAACAAAATTAAAAAAAAAATATAGTAGAATATATCTTATAATGATGAGAAACGATTTTATATGGTCTAATTTAGTCATTTAATAGAATTTATTCTTAAAAAATAAAAAATAAAAAGTTTCAACTAAAATTTGACCCTCTCACAGTTTGGCTCCATATAGATTGGGCAACACATAGGTCATATGGTGGGTCCCACTAAAACGGTCCAAACCCAACCAAGCTGGACGGCTGACCAAAAACGCAGGCATTTCACCGCCCAAGGCCTCTCGCCCTTCCACGTGCCCTGGCACGTGGCAAAGCATGGGCATGATGTCATCCAAAAATCTAATCCTGCCCCTGATTTGGGCTGGCCGGTGATTTTGTGTGTATTAGCAAAGATTAATGAATGGAGATGGTGTGTGTTGTTATTTTTGTTTGTTTTAATAAAATTAACGGTGTTGTCATCCTCTACATTAATAATAATGCAAAACATTTTTAATTTACTTGTTAAGAACTCTCAAAAACCACGTACCACATCAGTTGTCAAATTATATAGTTTTTTCCAAAACTAGAATCGCCAACTGAAACCATTACGTATGTCACTTCATTTTGTATTTTAAAATGTTAATTATATTATTATTTTTAATTTTTACATATGATAATATTATACTTATTATCATATGATATTTTAGTTTCATAGCTTATGGTATCTTAGAATTGGTCTATTAATAACAAAACTTTCTTATAGAACACGTACCACAAGTCACAGGTAAAAAATGATTTTGAATAATCAAATTAATATTTTGAGTAGAATTCATATTTTAAAAAATTGGTATATACATTTGATAAACTCGTATAGAATTTAAGAAGCATACTACTTTATTTAAATTTATTTTTATAATTGAGTCTGCTCCTTATTTCTAAAATTACTAAATAACCACTTATTTACTATTAACCACACTTTTCAAGTAAATTTTTTTAGAGATTATTGAGTAAGTAATTATTTTTTAGATGATGTTTTAAGAAAATAAATAACTTTTTCATTAATTAAGGAAGTAGTTATTTTTTTAATTACATAATAGTGTGATATTATTTTTATGCACTTTAATTTTTAAGTAACTAATGATTAATTTTTTAATTTTTAAAAATGTTGGTTATTTCTTTAAAATATTGATTAAAAAATTTTAATGACTAAATATCAAATAGAAACAACTTTTTAATAACCACACAAGTCTACGAATATTGACAACAACACAATTTCTCGAACGCTTCTAATTACAATAATTTATTTTATAAGCACTGTATAAAACAATGATTTTACGAGCATAACAATACTAAGCTCACCTTAATATATATCTATATTTTGGTGACGTTAGCCACCAAAAAAAAAAAAAAAAGGACACGTGGCAAGGCCGTGGGGCAAGCTTGGCGGGCACGTGATGTTGGCGTTATGGGGAGTAGAAAGACAGGGGTTGCGTGGGTTTGCCGCTTTGAAGGAATTGGATTTGGAACCAACCAAGGCTGTGATGCGATGGTGCGAGACCACGTGATCTTCGTAGATCTCTATTGTGCACGTGACACGTGTCTCGGAAGATCAAGGTCAATGAAATCCACGACCACAAATGTACAACAACATCAAGTAGTGCCTTTGTGGGGACGCACAATAAAGAGGCTCTAATTGGTGCCACGTAACCCCCCAATCATGCCCTGCTTTTGCCCTCTCTCCCAGGGTTTTGTTTTGTTTTGTTTTTGGTTAAATTTAGAAACTACTTTTGGAATCTCTTTTGCGTTGTGTCTCAAAATATGTAGATTGGCGTTTAGCTTTTTGAGCATTGAAAGTCGTTTATTTCACTTTCAATAGAGTTGAGTTTGTGCTCGGTCCAGCTTCTATATGTTATGAAATGTTAGTTACAATTTTGATGGTCTTGAAAAATTTTGAAATTTGTACGAGGATTTTAACATGATATCGATAGCAAATTAAATTTTTATTTCTTGTTGATGACAATGGAAAATGTCATTTTTTTTATTCAGCTAGGCTCTTTTGATAAAACTGTAGATAGTTTCAAGTAAATTCAAGACGCAAAATTGGACCTACGTCAAGTCAAGTTTGGGGAATAATTGGTTGCTTTATAAAAATTATTAGTGTATATATTATTAAATATTTTTTGCTTCATATGGTATTGTATATATAGTGTCCTATATTTCTACTTCCTTTATATTCGTTTAGGATTGTGCTTGTAATTGCAATATTGGTTAAAAAATGACAATATTTGTGGAAAACGACCCTAAAGGTGAAGAAATAATCTAAAAACGACATCGAATAGGAAAAACGACACTTAATTGGAAAAACGACAGTTGTTCGGAGAAAACAATATAGAATTTCAAAAAGATTTAACCCTAAAAATGACAAGTTATAGAAAACTACAGCAATAAAAAACGACATCTTTGAAAGAATAAAAAACAACAATTTTTAGGAAAATAGATATTAAAAAAAAAAAAAAGACCGTGAAGTGCTAGAAATGATGCTGGATTTGAATAATAAAAGACACTGGTTCAGAGAAAACGACAGCAAACTTGAAAACGATATTTTAACATTGAAACGACGCAATTCTGGGAAACGACAACAAGCTGGAAAACAACAAGAAATAACAAATGATAATATCATAAAGCGACATTATTCAAGAAAATGGCATAATTTTGGAAAAAAAAATAAATAAATAAACGACAATATTTGTAGAAAACGACAGCAAGTGAAGAAACGACAATGTTTTGCCAGAAGCAACATTATTCTGTAAAACGACAAATGTTGACAATAATGACAATTATTTTGAGAAAACAACATATAGAAAATAACAAAAATCGGAAACAACATTTGAACCTGAAAACGACATAGGTATGGAAAAAAACGACATCAATCTGAAACACAATAAGAAATCTATAAATGACAATAAATCGAAAGGGACATAATTCTAGAAAACGACATAGTTCAGTAAACGACATAGTAAGGGCAGTATTTTATAGAACGACAATCAAAATGAATAAACGACAGCGTATTTTATAGAACGGCAATCAAAATGAATAAACGACAACGTTTTGTGAGAGACACCAACAATTCTGGAAAAACGACAATGAATTGGTAGAACCTACACTGTATTTCTAAAAACAATATTGCTTTGGGAAAACGATCGAGAACCCAAAATATGAAGTAGCCGTGAAGACGACAATATGGAGGAAAACGACAACAATCTAAAAAACGACAATAGAAAGAAAACGACATAATTATGGAGCACGACAATATAAAGGAAAAAAAAACGACAAATGATTAGTAGAAAAAATAATAATTCTTAAAAATAATTGAATAAAATGATATAAAATAAAATAATACAATATGAATAAGTCTTTGTTCATTTTAAGTTATTTTATTTTATATGAGAGAACTTGACTCGACTGAGTATCGATCGAACAATAGTGTCATGTCGTCATTTTAGACACGTCAAATGAAACCTAAATAATGTTAATATGTTGGTCAGACAACTATGTGTACGGAATTTCTATGTCTGGACGAATATCGACCTGACCGAGCCTTTTTCAAAACTTAAGAAAGATATAAGTAGGTTTTAAAAACCCAAATCTAAAACCTTCTCCTTGTCTCAACGCTTTTGACATCTCTTTCTCCTCTTACTCTTGCGAGTCTATGACTCTCTCATCTCCATCGTCGCAAACCGTGTCCCAACTCACCACCAACCAATCGTAGAATCGAGGATCTCATGTTTTTCGATTACCATTTGTCGTAACACTCCTTGCGAGTGTTGATCATGATGCCATAGCAAATCCCTTTGTTCAAACTGTCTATTTGTTTTTCCTTACTAATAGCAATAGAACTGGAACAGAAAGGAGGGCATAACACCTCACTAAATCAAGGAAATATGTATATGTTAGTGTTAGCCTGTTAGGGTTTGTATTTTTTTAGTTTTGTTGGAGTTCTTTGGTAAGCTCATTTAGCTATATAAAAAAAAAAAAAACACATAAAACTTCATTTGGGCATCTTGAAAACAATTTCACCTCATGTCCGTTTTTCAATTGACTTTTTATGCAATTAAATTATTTTACTCGTCCTTAAACTGTCTTTTTTTTTTTTCTTTTCAAAATCAATAAGCAAAAATAATTTCTAAATTGGAAAAGAGTATTGCATCAAGTTTTATCCAAACATACTAGATGAAGATGTCCAAGCGAGATTTTTTTTTCTTAGGTAATAAAAAAAAATAAATTAAAAGCCAATTGATAATTTATATTCCAAATGATGTGCTCTATGTTTATTGTGTAAAAGTAAGAGTAAAAATTATAAATGTAATACAAAAGAGACATAGATAAATAGTATCTCAAAAAGGGGTCATTTGTCAAAATCTCCTTTAAATAAACCTAACAAGCCTTTCCCGATCCTACGGTGATTAAGATGAACTTTCAGTCCCCTCAATGCATTCTCAACATCTCTTCTAGTCCTTATAACATAAACCCCGATCAAATCCTGACCTACTATTGCTCGATTGGTGCTCAAGTGGCCGTTTATCATACTCAATCGACATCGGATATCCCCTTTGCCCCTAAAATCAACGGCAATGTTCACCCTTAGTTTTTGCTATTGCCGCTAACTTTTAATATTTTCAACTACTTTTAAAATAAATTTTCTATGAAATCCAATATTTTTCCATAACATCAAAAAATCCAATGAATAACTTAAATGGTTTGAATAACATCAAATGGTTTGAATAACTTAAATTTTCTATGAATATCTTGTGTTTAGGAAAACCATTCTAGTCATTTTTGACCATTCCAAATGATTTGGAAAATGGTTTGACTTTGCAAATTTCGAAGTTGTATAAATGGTTGAGATTTAAAGATTTGTATAGGGATTTGGAAAGTTGAAAAAAATAGTTAAAAAAATTGAAATGGAATGGAATGGTTTAGAGTATTGAAAAAAGTGAAAAAATGAAATGGAATGGAATGGTTAGAATGGGTAGGGCAAACGGGGGATTATTACGACAAGACCGACAATACCAAACTCACCCCTTAGATGTGTTAATCAAGTTGAAGGGCAATTTCGTCTTTTACAAAATTGGCCACAAATCCAGTTTGAAAAACGTCGAACGAGCTTCAACTTTCCCTCCACCCCCATCAATGGAAGCAAAGCAAAACACCCTTTGAACCCTAAGAGTCCGTTTGGGAGGAAGGAGGGAAAATGAGAGGGATAGAAAATATATAAAGGAAAGAAAATAAAAAGGAGGGAAAAGATTTTCTTTTTCCTCATGGGTGTTTGGTATAAGTGGGAGGGAAAGAAAACAAATTTACTTTCTCTTGTTTGGTATTGAAAGGAAAAGTGGACTGATAAAAAAACAATTTGTATTTGTAATTACCATTATACTCATGGTAATATTTTAAAATATATAATGTTAAAGAACATCATATAGTTATACTATTGTTTATGTTTGTGTAATTAAAGAATTTTTATTAAGAAAAGTTATATTTTGTTAAAAATTTCCACCATGGTCAAAATAATAAATTTGGTTATGAAAATAGTAAATAAAGTTGGGATATGCAATAGTAAATAAAGTTGGGATATGAAAATTTCTCATTTCTTTTCAAGAATCAAGCAAAATAAATAAGAAAATACAAAAAAATTCTTTCTAACAGGGTCTTGCAGTAAATTTTTCAAGAAAAGCTTTTTTTTATTCCAGAAAAAAATATGAGGAATTTGGGCTAGGAAAGAACCAATCTCTAGTTAATCATAAGTGAAATGAGCATCTAGTTAATCTTTTTATATTAGAAGGAAAAAAAATAATTTCAGAACCACAATCCATATAAAGCACAAGAAAATATTCAAAGAAAATGAAGCGGTGAATGCAAATAAAAGATATGTATTCATAAGGAGATTTGTATTTACTTTACCTTTTTTTAATTATTGAAAGATAAAACACAAATGGAGAATAATGGAATACTTTTTACTTAGTTTGCCATAACAAATGCTTTCTGCTTAGTTTGACAGTGGAGTTCGAAGTGTATTAAGAAATGATATATATATATATATATATAAAAGGTGAAGTCTGACAGAAAAAATAGTCTTTGTATTTGCCAAAATAAAAATACCCGCCAAAAACTCTATTGTTGGCGCTTTTGTGGTAATTTTATCACTTTTGTCATCTTGTCATTTTTTTCCACGCTACAATCCGTCCATGCTTGGAGAGGAAATTTTTAGTGGGTCCCACTCTTAAATTTTATCCATTGCCTTTTCCTTCCCCTCAAAATTCTCTCTTACCAAACATCTTGTTTTTTCAATTTCCATCCGAATTTCCATCGTATCTTTTCCTTCTTCCCAGTTTTCACTCTTACCAAACGAACTGTAAAAGCCCCAATAATCCAATCAAACCCCATTTTCACTCTTTCTCCGAATTCTCCAAAACCCCTTTGTTCTTCACTTAAGGTTACGAAATTACATTCCTTTCCTCTTGATTTTGCTCAATCTGGTTCGTTTCAGACATTTTTCTTCTTGTCATATTGATTTCTTTTTTTGGTTCAGTGAGTTTTTGGCACTGTAAAGTTTGATCTTCTGACAAGCGAACGTTTTGGGCTCTCAGGTTCTATATCTATCTATATATTTATCCAGTTTTTTCATACTATTTGCTTGCAAGAATGGATCAAAAGACTGATGATATGGCCAAGCAAAATGTGTTGGATTTGAAGTGTAAAAAGATTCTTCCCATTAGTGAGAAATCAAGCGCTCTATCTTCTTCTTTGGTGAAGAAATATGAAGAAGCCAAGATTGTATGTGAGACCCCAGAGAAGATAAGTGAGCCTCTACAGAAGAAATCCCAAGAGGGTCAAGTTAAACTTCCCGAAAAGTGTGTATCTTTGTGCTTGTGATTTTGAATTCATCGTTGTTCTTGTTTGAAAGTAATGTTTGGATTGGGGTTTTTTCTTTGTTTGAGGTACCGGGCCATAGCGGAGTCGTTTGATTGTATGCATTGCTCGTTGAGGTTGCTTGGTCTGCGTAAAAAGTCGCCTACTTTCGAAAATGTGTCTGCCCAAATGGTGGTTTTGGCAAAAAGGTAACTATACGGACCGTCTGATTAATGTTTCTTGTTTCTTTAATTTGATGGGTAGAGATATGTTTGTGTTTTGGATGATTCAATTGAAGCAGTGTATGATATAGTTGTAGCTCGGTATTGTTATTAGTTTAAAGCTTAAACACAGTATATGGCTATCTTACCCTTGCCACTGTAACTAGTAGCTGATTGTAGCCTTTTTTCAGTTGATTTATCCGTTTCCATACACAATTCATGGTCTAGTGGTAGCTATGTATGGTCTTAAGTTATAAGTTATATTTGCCTATGGAACCTAACTCTTGGTATCGACTACACTCGTTTGTACACGCTAGCAGCTAGTGAGTTTTGGAATATATTATTTGACCCTAGAAAATGTGTCAACTTGAATACTTGATCCAGCCTACAGGCATAAGACATGGGTTAGAATATGTTGGATATATGTTTTTTTACAAGTTCAAACCTCCTTTAATGAATTAGCGGAGATTTTTTTGGCTCAAAATTTACACATTAGGTCAGAAAATTTAACATGAGCAACTTACTGAAGTAGTTATGCTTACTGATTGATTCATTTGGGTGCAATACTTGTCTCAGCTCCAGGCACAGTTTAGCATTGTGAAGTCATGCAACAAATATTCCAAAACCCTAAGAAAAATTTCAGTGCCTTTTTGAATCGGGAACTGTATTGCTGTTCCTATCTTTTTTTATAAACCATAGTTGAAATGTGTAAATTATTATATATATATTTATGAGTTTGGAAAAAATTGTGAACTATATATATTGAAGTGTTCTTGTTCTTGTTCTTGTCTAGAAATTTTTTGTACAAGCATCTTGCACAGATGAAGTATATACTTCCCGAAGCCTTACAGATCGATAAAATTATCATACACGACAAGAAAACTCTTTCCATGAAGCCTGATATGAAGATCAGCTTAATTTTTGATGTTGTGGAAGGCCACACTGAAGTATCTGATTCTGTAGCTCTGAGCAAAGTCTTCTCTTTGAGGCTTTATAGCTTCTTTTCCAAACATCCTGAGGTATTGTTGTCTTTACAATCATAAGTTATTGTTGTTGTTGTTCGTTTGTTTGTTTGTTTTTTGTTTTGTTTTTGTTTTTTAATTTTTTTATTTCAACAATTAAGACTACTCAAAGAGGTTTGGCTGTAGGGCAATCAGCCACTGCCCAAGATGAAAACGAAAATACAGAAAGTGATTAGTCTCTAATGTTGCAGCTTATTGATTTCGGGTACCAAATGAGATAAATTGCGATCCAGTTTTAATTAATTAATTTATTTTTATTTGAAGTAGAAACACATAAAACAAAGCTGTTAGTTGGGGTACTTTAACGCTTTGGTGCGCCTGTTTGATGGAAGAAAACTTGCCAAATACTAATATTGGTTGACTAACTGGAAGATAATATGTTGATTGATTGTGAACGATAAAACTTTATTGTACTAATCTCTCCGACTAGAACACAGTGAGTTGGTTTTTGGGTTTTTCTTTATTGTTTGCATTTGTATTTAACTAATCCAAGCAATGCTCATTTGAAATCATAAGGTGACTTTTTTTTCCTTTGTTGTGGACAACTAGGCTAGTGATGTTCCAGAGGCTATTTTGCCAGAGCCTTTCAACAAAAGAAGTCTGGTAACTGTTCCAGATGAATTGGGTGTGGATTCTCATGTAAATCCTCATTCCAGTTCCACCGAAACAGAGTGTGTCGCCGAAACTGTCAGCCCAATTCCACGCTTCAGAAGACATTTCTCTCAGAATGCTTCTAGTGCTGAAAATGAAATGATCCGGGTTTTAGCGTCCACTATCATACCACCTGTCGATAACTTTAAGCAAGACACTAAAGACGAGCAGCAGGAAGAATTCTGTGATCAAATTACTGATTCACAGAGTTGCCTGGATACAAAGAGTAAGCTGCTGTTAAATTCTCCTGATTCATGTTCAGAGTCCACCGCTGCAACCCCTCAATTAGAACCAAAAAATTCCCAGCGCTCCTATGGTAGCGGTACAGCCGAAAGTCCACTTGTCAAGCCTGCACCGATTGATGACAGTTTTACTATACAAACACCTTTACCATCCATACCGAGGAGAGTGGTCTCCAGTTGCGACAACAATCAGAAAATGATGAGTGGCCAGAATTTGACTCTATCTTGCAAGCCCGCAAAAAGAGTTCTCGACTTTTTTCAGTCTGAAGGTGATGAAAATGCATCGAGTTTGAGCTCACACATGCCAAATTGTGATCAAGTTCTATGCCAAGACATTTCTCAAATCACGAAAGGAATCTCCGAGGAAAAAAACATTTCTGGTTCTTCAGCACTCCCAAAGGAGGTTTGCTCTTGCTCTCTATGCTGAGACACTGTTACGTTAATTCCTCTATTATCGTGATTTAATTTAATTTAATTTTTTTTAAAAAATTACCTCATGTTCAATGTGCCAGAATATGTCTTCTTGCTTGGTTGACAATGTTGCTTTGATTCACTCTATATTCAAGTCCATCAACTTCTCCCCAATCACAAAAGAGGAGCTTGTGCATAAGATCATTATGAATAGTCTTGATATTGTTGAGAAAAGTAAGTTTGATGTGAAATTAGTAGTGAACATTGTGGGTAGTTTTCCGATACATGGTATTTATCACATCAATCCTATTATCTTTGCAGGAGAAGTCGATGAGCTGCTCGATCTCCTTGAAAGGCGTGTTCCGGATTGGATAAACAGGAAGTTGGTTTCTAGCGGAGATACTATCTACAAGTGGGTTATTTCTGACTTCGGTTCTTTTACGAGTCAAGTAGAGCATTGTGCCTGTAGTTTGTAACTTTGCATCAAGCATCTTCTTTTCTGTGAGATGATTTCGACTTCATGTCGTTTGGTCTTATGCAGTATCAAGGATGCGTCCAATCTGGACTCCGTTCGGGCAAGGCTAACTAGTTTTTGAGAAATTACTTGCGGGTAAGAATTAATTTATTATTATGATTCACGGTATCTGAGTTTTATTTATTTATTTTTGTTTTCGCATGTTTGTTTTTGCTTATAGGTGCTTTATCTCGGATACCCGTTGTTTTTCCTCATCTCCATATTAAACATGGGCAAGCATAATCTTACCATTTTGTACCGGCTATCAGGTGAAACCATGGAGCCTAGTTAAAAGGCTGAAGTTTGTTAGGAACATTAAAAAAGTGAAGTTTCCAATTTTTTCATATATTCCATTTGAAAAAGTTATAATTATTGGGCTCAAAACCATGATATAATGCACTAGTTCTGCTTGGACAAAATCAAGAGATCTGAGTCTCTATATGAACGAATAGTTTAGAAACCTTCATTGTACCTATATGTTCTTATCAGATTATGGCTATTGATTCTTAGATCAATATCTTTCTGCTTATTCAATTGAATGTAACTTCTAACTATGGATCAATATCTTTCTGTTTGTTTTAACATTAACAAGTATTGCTATACCAAATTGGCCTCCAGTATTTGTTTCAGGCTCGAACGGATTTATTCTTTCTCAGATATAGTGCATACATATTATTACGTTCTCAACCAAAGGAAAAAAAAAAAAAAAAAAAAGAACTACTACACATAGATATAAATATTTTCCAATAATCATAGAAGGAACATTAGTTGGTAATCTCATGACGTCTTTGCTTGCTAGTTTACCGTATAAGCATTTTTACAGACTGACCATGATATATCGTCTATACTAAAAACGGATTACCCATCTAATGAGAAATTTGATTTTTTTTGATAAAAAAATTGTCTAATTAGCACAATTTCCCTTTGGAAATGGAACAAATAATAAGTGATAATATTTCTCTTTATGGGGTTACAATGATATGGCTTTAGATAGCTAACGAGCATTTGACAAAAAACAAACTCATTTTTCCGGCAACTATTCGGATCAGGAAAATTACAAATATAAGTGAATTTCAAGAGAATATTGCAGATTTAAAGGAGGGATTTTTTAATATTACATTTAGAAAATCCATCTCAGAATATAATTTGTTTCCGTCTCATAATATAAGCCATTATTCGAACAAATGTATAAATTAAATTTTTAAGAAAAAATCATTATCAATCAAGCCCATTCTTAGCAAATTTTTGTTCAAACCAAGCTTTTAAATATACCTTATGAGAGTTTGAAGAGAAAAGGAAAGAGAAACAGAGAGAGAGAGAAAGAGACGAGAGATAGAGTCAAACACACATAAAGTGTGACTTATCTATTATTGATGTAACTGTGCACTTTATATACTGAGTAAAGCCTTTAGCCACATCAGCATAGTTTGTTACAGAACTAATACAAAGACTAATACAAGACTAATCATTATAACAACCTGATAACAAACTTTTAACAGATTATTTACATTCAGTTATATTCCTAATATCCCCCCTCAAACTCATAGGTGAAATATCTTCAACTGTGAGTTTGTGCCGAAGTTCAGAGAATTGAAGAGAGGAGATGGCTTTGGTGAGAACATCAGCAACTTGAGCAGCTGCTGGAACATGCTTAACCTGAATTTGTCGCTTGATGACCTTGTCCCGAACAAAAAACAGATCAAGCTCAATATGTTTTGTTCGAGCATGTAATACAGGATTAGCAGCCATGAGTACGGTACTCATGTTATCACACCAAATTTCAGGAAGACGTGTGCGAGGAATATGAATCTCATCAAGAAGAGACGAGAGCCAAGTGACCTCGGCTGTAACAGCAGCAAGGCTGCGATATTCAGCCTCAGTGGACGATCGAGAGACGGTATGCTGTTTCTTGGAAGCCCACGAAACAATATTAGACCCCAAGAACACACAAAACCCACTAGTAGACTTGCGATCTTCGGGATCAGAACCCCAATCAGCATCACAAAATGCAGTAACATTGAGATGGTCCGATCTGCGTAAATGCAAACCAAAGTCGAGTGTGCCAGCCAAGTACCGAAGAATGCGTTTCACAGCTTTCCAATGGGATTCCAACGGGTTTTGCATAAACTGGCAAACTTTGTTGACAGAGAAAGACAACTCAGGCCTAGTGATCGTAACATATTGAAGAGCGCCAACGATGCTCCGATAAAACTGAGCACTTACTACGGGATCACTACCATAGCTGATTAGTTTAAGTCCAGCAGTCATAGGAGTAGAGCAGCTTTTGGCACTTTCCATTTTAGCTTTACAGAGTAAATCTTTGATATATTTGGTCTGAGACAAATGCAATCCATTTGTTGTTTGTGTAACTTGAAGACCAAGGAAATAATTCAACTGGCCTAAATCCTTGAGAGGAAAGGCAGAACTGAGTTGAAGAATTAACCTTTCAATCTGATCAGAACTGTTACCAGTGACGAGAATGTCATCGACATAGACGAGAACAAATGTCGAACACGTGGAAGTCACATTATAGAACAAGGACGGATCAGATTTGGAGGAGAGGAATCCCAAGTGATTAAGAACTTGACGAAGCTTATCAAACCACGCACGAGGGGCTTGTTTAAGTCCATACAAAGATTTGTGTAGACGACAAACTTGATGAGAGTAGTTGGGATCTTCAAAACCAGGTGGTTGAACCATGTAAACCTCCTCATTTAAATCGCCATTTAAAAAGGCATTGTTAACGTCCAACTGACGAATAAGCCAACCTTTAGTTAAGGCTATCGTAAGCATGACACGAATAGTAGTAGGTTTGACAACAGGACTAAACGTCTCATTGAAATCGAACCCGGCTTCTTGATGAAAACCTTTTGCTACCAAACGAGCTTTGTATTTATTTATACTGCCATCTGGGTTTTCTTTGAGTTTAAAAACCCATTTGCAGCCAATAGCTCGACGCTCAGGAGGTAGATCAACGAGAGACCAAGTACCATTGCGCAACAAAGCTAAAAACTCATCTTGCATTGCACGTTTCCAATTTTCATCTTGCAACGCATCAGCCACTGAGGATGGTTCTTTAGCAACTAGGAAAGCTTTAGGTTTGGAAATCCCAAGCTTTGACCGAGTAACCATTGTGTGAGTATTGGTAGGTACTTGAAGAGGAATGGAAGGGACCACTGGATCAGCCAACGGATTGGGTCCACAGTCTCTATTGATGGCAGCAGCAGTGTCCAGCCCTGAAGTAGGGGCTGAAACACGGTCAGGAGGCAATGATGCTGCTGTGGGACCACTAGCAGGATGTTGCTGCTGTTGGACTGGCGTTGAGAAGTCTTGCAAACACTGAGCAGACCGGTTAGAGGGTTGTGGCACTAAAGAGGTAAGTAATGGAGCTGCAGAATCACAGTGGTCAGTGGACAAAGAGACAGAAGAGGTTATTTTGTCAGCATTATGGCCATCATATTGAATACAAGGAACAGATATAGAGTATGGTGTTGAAGAATTAGACATGGTAATAGGTGAAGTAGCTAATGATTTATTTGTGTAAGGAAAGAGTGATTCGTCAAAGATAACATCACGGGAAATATAAATTCGCCCATTTGGATCTAAGCATTTATAACCTTTGTGAACAAGACTATAGCCAAGAAAAATACATTGGACTGACCTATATGCTAGTTTATGAGAATTATATGGTCGGATGTTGGGATAACATGCACAGCCAAAGACCCGAAGAAGAGAGTAATTAGGTTGTTGGTTGTACAAGACCTCAAGAGGACATTTATTAGACAACACAGGAGTGGGTAATCTATTGTAAAGGTAAACAGCAGTTCTAAATGCTTCATCCCAAAACTTAAATGGTAAAGAGGCTTGAGCCAAAAGAGCTAAACCATTCTCAACTATATGCCTATGTTTACGTTCAACAACCCCGTTTTGTTCATGAGTATGAGGGCAAGAGTGTCTATGAATAATACCAAACGAGGAAAGTAAAGCAGTGAAAGGGCGGTATTCGCCACCCCAGTCAGATTGGACAACTTTAATTTTGTGATTGAATTGTAACTCAACTTGTTGTTTAAAGGTCTTAAAAACCTCCAAAGCTTCAGATTTATATTTGAGCAAAAACAGCCAAGTGTGCCTTGAGAAGGCATCCACAAAACTAATGTAATACTTATATCCACTAGTTGAGGGTATGGTGGTAGGACCCCACAAATCAGTATGAATAAGTTGAAGAGGTTGAGAATAAACTGTAGTAGACGAGAAAAAAGGTAATTTGTGGAATTTTCCATAACAACAGGCTGAGCAAACTGAATTTTGCATACTATTGACAAAACGAATATTACAATGATTGAGTATAGACCTTACAATTCTTGAAGAAGGATGGCCTAGACGTCTATGCCACAACTCAAAACCATTATTTGACTTAGCATCATGAATCAATGCTGATTTTTGTACAGAGAAAAAAGAAAAAGGTACAGTTGGACACGAACTTGAAGAATTAAAACAAGTAGAACTGCTGGGATGATTTGATTCACAGGACTGATGATTTGATTCACACGACTGCTGGTTTGGAATGGAGATTTGACGATCATCAAATATGTAGAGGCCATTTTTAAGAGTCCCCTGTAAAACCACAGTTTTGGTATCCTGATCCTTAACAAAACAAACATCAGAATGAAATTCAAACATCACATTATTATCACGACAAAATTGTGAAACACTGAGCAAATTTTTCTTTATTTGAGGAACATGTAAGAGACTACGTAAAGACAGAATCTTGGAAGAATATGGAGAAGTAAAAGAAGAATGGCCAACATGCTTTATTAATAACCCCTTACCATCTCCAATGTGCACTTTGTCAGGCCCAAAGAACTCAGTTTTAGCCATGAGATTGGTCGGATCAGCTGTAATGTGGTTAGTAGCGCCAGAATCCGGGTACCAGGCAGTGTCTTGAACACAATCAGGGCCACTAGTCATGGCTGTGAACATAGGAGATTGACTAGCCATTAACGCAGCCATTTGAGGATTGAACTGTCCTCTACCACGATTCTGACTGATGGAAGAAGTGGTGACTCCATGAGATTGGCTAGGGCCTTGAAAGGTCTGATCAAACCTATGATAGCATTGTAGGACAACATGTCCTAATTTGCCACATAGCTGACACCTGGGTTTGTTGTTCGTATAGCCTCTTCCACGACCTCTTCCGGACATATAACCAGCACGAGAAGACTGTGAACCACCACGAGTGAACTGAGTGCCACCGCGAGAGAACTTAGAGCCTTCAACCTTCTGATCTGTTGAATTAACACCAGCTACATTGACATTAACCAGATTATGACCCTGAACCGAATGTTTTTGAGCCTTTTTCTCAAACCTCGCTTCTTGATTGAGCAAGAGAGATTCAACTTCAGCAACAGTTGTTTCCTTATTTCGTAGATCAAAATTTGTGATGAAGTTTTCATACTCATCAGGCAGACCATCAAAAATGGCTTCAATATGTTCTTTAGTAGTGACTTTGTGACCTACAAGACCTAGCAGATCAACTATTCCTCTAATCTTGAGCAAAAATTCATTCATGGACTGAGAATTCTTTGAGGTATTTTTGAGCATTGCTTGATACTGAGAGACCTTAGCTCTGACTTGTGAAGCAAAATAGAGATTGAGAGTTGACCAAACCTGTTCAGATGTTTCACAGGTTATGACACGAGCCAACACTCCATCGGTCATGGTTGAAAGAAGCCATGAAAGGAGTAGTTGATCTTGCTGATCCCAATCAAGAAAATCTGGATTCAGATTGCCGATTTCTTCATCTTTTTCTGCAAGGAATTTCTTTGGTTGTGGAGGCGAACCAAACAGAAATCTCTGAAGTTTATGTCCTCTTACAGCAGAGAGAACTTGTTTGTGCCAACAAAGATAGTTGTTGTGATCGAGCTTCACTGTAGACAAATTAGAGAAGCTCACTGGTACAAATCTCGAGCTTGAAGACGACGCTCCAATAGTAGTTGACGGAGACGAAGCTTCAGCAGCTTGCGAAGACGAAAAATCCGCCATTGAAGGACCTTGTAGGCTCTGATACCATATGAGAGTTTGAAGAGAAAAGGAAAGAGAAACAGAGAGAGAGAGAAAGAGACGAGAGATAGAGTCAAACACACATAAAGTGTGACTTATCTATTATTGATGTAACTGTGCACTTTATATACTGAGTAAAGCCTTTAGCCACATCAGCATAGTTTGTTACAGAACTAATACAAAGACTAATACAAGACTAATCATTATAACAACCTGATAACAAACTTTTAACAGATTATTTACATTCAGTTATATTCCTAATATACCTGAATATGAATTATGCTTTAGGATATAATTTATGTCTCGGAATATAGTTTATATTCCAAGATATAATTTATTGTTTCAATATAGAGATGAATGAAATTCAAATTAAATATAGACAACTTTTTAAAATGTAAGAGAATCCCATTAATGATTTATCGTCTCACTCCTCTCTTCTTAAATGGGATTTATCGTCTAACTGAATTTCGTTATGCTGTCAAAAATGGGGAAAAAAAACTTGCTTCTTTTTATCGCCTAAAATCATGAAAAATTAGCTAATTTGGAAGAGACGTACGTGATGATTTTGGTACTTATAAAAGTACTTGTCCAATTTATTCTCTTAGGTTATTGTGTATTTAAATTTAGAACAAGTCTTGAAGATTGCAATAACTGTCCATAGAGCTAGGTCCGTAAGTAGCTAGGCAAGCCAAATAATCACTAATTAAAATGGTCCAGTTTCCATCTTTCCCTAACTCATCTTATACCTAAAAGTTAGACGTAAATCATGCATATATGTCCTTAAAAAGAAAAATGATAATAAAATTAACTAGCTAGTCAGTTGTATCTATAGATATAACCGACTTATTGAGAAAGAGGATAGGATTAAAACATTGGGATAAAAATTGGGACTGTACTATTTATTTGATTTTACCCAAGAACGAGAAAAAAAATTAAAAGCAAGTACTTCTCGTCTTTTATTAATGTTTTTATCATTGAGATACGGGTTCTCTATATGGTGTTAAACATATACATGATTAAATAATGAATAATTATTCAGAAGTGCCTTGGGCACTTTCAATTCTTAATTAGCTACCGCATGACGTGTATGCATTTCGACCGGAACAATGAGGATCACATTGAGATAGCCTAGCTATTGTTAAGTTTGAGATAGCCTAGGTATTGTTAAGTTTGCACACTATATGCTTATTAATTCCAATACTCAATTGTTAGTGCTTAAATGGCTAGCTGGTGCTTGTCCAAAAAAAAAAAAAAAAAAAAGGCTAGCTAGTGAAATACTTTAATGTGCCTCTCAATAATCTTTGACCTAAAAATCTCATAAGTAATGCAATCACGCTATTAATCAGTTTGGTCGTTATATCTAGAGATTTTGTCTCCACAACAAATCATTGATATCTATAAATAGATGGTTCTCTTGCACCAAAACTCATCAAACACAAATCCCTTTTACAAAAACTTCTTTGAGCCACACAAAAAAAAAAAAAAAAAACACTTTAACAACAACATGGCTTATAGTTATTGTCCTTTACTGATCATGATCGTCCTTGCCAATATTTCCCTATATTGGCCAAAGGCCAATTGACCGCAGATGGTACTCAAGTCTCCTCCGTGACGGTAATAGGCACCGTCGGATGAGCCTCCGCGCAATTAAACCTCATCGTGACGCCCTATCAATCGTGCGACGGAGGCGCAACCTCAGTTGGTCTATACTCTCTATAATTAAAACAGTGTAATATTACCTCTAATTATTGCAAACATGTTGGTCTATACTCTCTATATAGCTCCAATTGTTGCATTAATTAGGAAGTAAATTAATAAATTAACTATGCTATGAGAATAATACTAGACTAGTTTTGGTACTTTCAAAAGTATCGCTGAAGAATATTGGAGAATACCAATAAGTAATGCATGTGGACTTTGTTCACTGGTTGTAATATACTATTATGATGTTTATTTCTTTTTGTTTTTAATTAAAACTTTAGTTTCTATTGAGTTGCAGTTTCATTTGCCATATACTGAATGCTGTCTAATAGATGGAGAGTACGTTCGATTAGGAGAAGCATGGATTTATTGGATAATTAATTACGATATTTCTGCGCAACTGACTTTCTAATTAGTCTTACGTACTTACATATTCAATAACTTGTGGTCGTGGAGTTGATTGCTTTGAGCTTAAATAGTCAGAAATATGTTAGCTACTAATAGCTTATCGGATCAATTTTCAGTATTTATACTTTATTGAAGAAGATTAAAGAGTGATTATTTAAGGGTAATTCCTTGAAAACGTTGAAAATTGCAATTTTGGCTTCCAGATGATACGTATACATTTCAAGATTTTAAACTATCAAATGAGCGATGTTATTGCGTAGCCACCCTTGAATTGGAATTTATAATTTGCTTAGATATTTTAAAGATT
Source organism: Boehmeria nivea var. tenacissima (assembly GCA_018132145.1). Lineage (NCBI taxonomy): Eukaryota > Viridiplantae > Streptophyta > Magnoliopsida > Rosales > Urticaceae > Boehmeria > Boehmeria nivea. The sequence continues at coordinate 12,476,551 of CM030882.1, forward strand.
TTTAATTATACCCCCAAAACCAAATAATAATTTTATTAGGAGTAATATTTTAGGTAAAACTGAAAGTTATAGTAATATTTGTATTAAACTTAATTTGTTTTATCTATATTGTTTTTAATATTTATATAATAATTATACTTTTTTATATTATCCTCTTGTTGAAAAAAAAAAAAATTCTAGCTCCACCAATGCTGTAAAGTTTCAGATGTATCTTCCAACGGAAAAAATGTTTCATCTTAACTATATATAATAAAAGATTGGTGAAGTAGGCAAATACCCAGAATTTATACAATAATAAAAATAAATACCAAAATTTTTTAAGTAATTGATGAATTTCTAGTCAGTTTGTGAATTACTTGCACATGCTTTTGGTAACAAAATAAATTACCACTATTTATCACTGTGTAAGTAATTACATTATTTGGATAATTGGTTACATTTTTCAAAAGATTGGGTAATAACTTACATTAAGTTTTAAAAATTGGGTATTCACTATAATTTCTCATAAAAGATTTAGTGGATGAGAATTTCAGACAATTTGGCTCCTCTAGCCTACAGAGATCACATTGATCTTCCTTATTTTCATTTTTCTTAGTCCTGGGTCATGCATTCTTTTTCTTTTTTTTTTTTCAAATTTTTCCCTTCTTGGATTTTTCTGGAAAAGCAGGGTTTTAACGAGGCCCCATCAAGAGTATGAGGCCTCTTTTGAGATTGTTTATTTAAACAATTGTATCTTTTTATTTTTATATTTATAGATTTACAGTCTTTTAGTAGATTTCTCGAAGGAGGACCAACATTGTTAGAAAGCTTTTGAAAAGTCAGGCGTGTGCTAATTTTGTTAGGATGCGTTCCTAAAGAGCCGTTTCATTTATAAAAATATATATATATATATATATATAAATATATATATATATATATATATATATTGTTGGTGTGAAATTTGAACCAACTCTGTGATCCGCACCTCTAGGATGTGATGCGGCAATGAAAAGGAAGAAAATGGTCGGAAAGAGGAAAAGACGGGAAGTTTGAAGTGGTTCGGCCCTCCATTGGAGTAATTGCCAACGTCCACTGTATCTTTTTATTTCTCATTCTCCTTCTTATTCTTTTTCACCCCTCTCCTCTTATAGACCGAAGAGGGCAGCTACAATGAGAAAGAAACAAAATATCCCATCCCATTATTCACGGGTTTAGTTCACCTAATAAAGCTACACATCTAGTGGGTGCAGTTATCCTGAATCTTGCAGGATAAAGCTGCAGTTACAGTAAATCCCTTGCTCGAGGTTAAAAAGGCGGGAAAACAATTAAGACCTAAGCTACCGTGGGCAGACTTTCTCTTTGACCGGGGGTCATTGGCCTTGCGGGCCGAGTCCCCCGTCTTGAGTGGTCATTCCTATCTGTGGTTAGCTTTGTGGGGGTGGATCACCTTCGAGGATCCTTGGTCTTTTTGTCCGCCAATCCCTCTTCGAGGATCTTGTCACGAACTTGGCACTACCTTCGGTGGTGCTTTTTTGTTTATCTTCGAGGGTGCAAGATCGATGATCATCTTCGACAATCTTCGTCCGTACTTCGTCCGGGGGAAGCTCCTGCGATGACGTGGCATTGCTTTACTGCTGGAATCGGAGGCTTGTGTCACCATTAAATATGCTTCGGAGACTCCGCCCCCAAATCCACATTTGCTGACGAAAAATCACTCACAACATATATATATATATATATATATATAATAAAATATGATTGTGTTTAATATTTATCCTCTCACATGTTTACTATTAATTCCAAGGATAATTTATGATGAACTTTAGTGAAAATTTCCCTCTTTTTCTTTATCTCATTCCACTAATCAAACGTACTCTTATATGAGATATAAAATGAGCAAGAACTATAAATTATATCTATCAATAATGAGATATACAATGCGCGGTGTTCATCGCTATCACAAACTGCAATGCTTTCCCGCAAAGCCGTTGACTCATTAGGGCAGAGCTAAACATGCTCAGAATCCACGCCTCCGGGGCTGGACTAGTCGTCGACGTTGCGCTCTAGAGGGCCGGGCCAATCCGCCTGGTGGCATAATTATGTCTCATTAATAATTAAAATAACACTTCTAATTATTGCAAACATGCATATTGGTGTGCTAGCTGTTTAGGTAGCTACAATTGTTGCACTAATTAGGAAATTAATTAACTATGCTATGGGAGTAATGCCTGACTAATAGGGCTAGATTCCAAATTAGTCTTGCTGAAGAATAAGGAGATCACCAATAAGTAGTGTATCTGTACTTTATATTATTCTCCACTAGTTATATTTATAACTTCTCCGGCCTAATTTGTTATTGTAAATAATTTTATTACAACGCTGCTCGTAATTTGTTATTGTTTAATAATTAATAGTTATTTATTCATCATTTATTTTTAAGTTGATCGATAATTTTGTCATTAGTCAGCCATTTTATAAATTTGCTCGCCGTTTTACCGTTTCACTGTCGTTTTTCCATTTTCCTGTCGTTTTTACAAATAATGTCGCTTTTAATCTACATTTTGATGACGTTTTACTGGTGCTGCCTTTTTTACACTGTCATTTCCGTGTCAATAACGTTTTCAATTTTTCTGTCGTTTGTCGTTTTAAATTTTCGTGCAACTTCTTAATTTATGTTGTCGTTTTTAGTGTTATCTGTCGTTTTTTCAACTGCAGCTTAACGCAACAATGTCGTTTTTTGTATTTACATAGTTTTCTCCTATTTTTCCAACAAAGTCATAATATTTCCTAATTTCAAATATTAAATTAATTTCTAAAATTTCCTTATGTCAACAATTTTAATAAAAGTGTAGTTTATACATTGCTAATAGAACGCATGAAAAGTAAAAAGAAATACTACATCGAGAAACCAACAATGATCGCCAATAATAGTTCAAGGCGGACACTACTGTGATTGCGAACGAGAACGGGAATGGCAGAGGACGAAAACGTCTCTTTAATATTCGTCAAACACAGTCAGATAATTACTTCAAAGAAGCAAATCACTTCCAGCTTATTGATCTACAACTAACTTGACGGCTCGTAAACTCTAAATTTACCAAATGCCTTTGAAATTTTTTTTTTATCAATTTTGTAAATAAAGGAAAAACAGACGACAAAAGTGTTAAGACTTTTTTTAGAGTAATTTGAACAAATAACGCCTAAACTTATCGGAGTTATGACAAATTACACCTTAAATTTCTTTTGCTAGTTCAGCAATTAGTACAATATTGAATTTGAAAATATTGGTAAATTGCTAATTATTAACTTCCCAAATTTTTTTTGAAGGTAATAGCCTAATAGGTCCTCACCTTGCTATCTCGTGAGTTTGATAAGGCATGATGAGGGTACGTGTTTTTATGGTATTTTTTGACTTTCTTCGACCTCTAGTCCAAGTCCAAAAACAAAGGGAGGGGGAAAAGATTATTTGCACTAGTAGTCCCTAAACCATCGAGATTTGACAAGTTACCTCTCGAACTTTTTTTTTTCCCAAATCAACACCTTTTGATAAATCCATACAAATTGGTAACATTTCAATAGTACCCTTATGATAGTGCAAATACAATATGAGAGCAAGACACTTATCACCCGAGTAGTATTTTAATAGTCAGGCACGGATCTAGAACTCTAATCCAGTGGGGGCACCATAATATATAAAATTATAGATAAGCGAAAAAAAAAATCTATCATATTTACAAATTATATTGGGTGAATTGAATTTTTTTACAAAAAATTATAGACAAAATTATAAATATAAATAATTAAATGGGGGCACAAGAAGGATTTATCTGAAATTTTCTCTGATTATAGAGGTAAAATATATAATTTAAAAATTCAGGGGAGCCTATGAGGGATTAATTTGAAATTTTTCTTTGATTATGGGGCTAAAATATACTTTTGAAAAAGTTTAGGGGGCACAGGCCCCATGTAGATCCGTCTATGTTAATAGTAATAAAATGAACCATATATAAAAGGATATACTGTCTAGAAACTTATATGACATTGACAATGTGAGCGGAGAAAATGAACTATATCTATTAATAATTTTGTTTTAGGATCAATGAAAGCAAAGACGGAGCCATAAGTTAAGGTCAGAAGGGCTTATAGTAACATTTTTTTTTTAATAAGAATCGTCATAAAGTAAAAATTAAAAATTTAAGGGGCTTTTGAAAATAAAAACTAAAAAAACTGAAAAATTATGGGGGATTTTGTTGAATGCCCTTTTTTTTTATACATTAATAATCTATACATTATTTGTATTACACTTTTAATTTGTACCCTCATTTTTATATTATAAGCATAAAATATAAATCAAAATAGCACATCACTTGTAATATAAATTTTAAATTATTAAGTGACACTTAGAAATAGAATGACTATTTTTTTTTCGCAATTTTCCCATACCAATTACATTGGGCCAACTTGGGCAGGGGGTTGGAGCCCATCCTAGGCCTATAATTAGCTCCGTCCCTGAATGAAAGATGTCGTCGTCAAATTTTAAAGAACTTTTTTTATAGCAATTCCCATCTTATACTAACCTAGTACGGGAGTAAAAAATATCCAACAGTCAACAGCTATATAGAGATATAACTGATTCATTGTGAAAGAGTTTAAAATATTGGGATAAAAGATAATTGATCAGACTTTTTTTTAAATTATTATACGTACCGCAGGAGGGATAAAAATAAAACAAAAAGATTTCTGGTCTTTTATTAATTATGTCTCTATCATTAACAACGCATCAAACGTAAACATGTATATTTCGTTTTTGTATTTTTTTTTTCTAAAGAAAATAGAGCAAATATCTGGAGATCTTATAATGTATTATAAATTGATTTGAGGATATTTATATATAGAGAGAAAAGCATATTAGAAAACGGAGAATATATGGGTTCCCTCTAGGGTGTTTGACATATAATATTAGCCGGTAATAATGCTCAATTCTACTTTTTAATAGAAATAAGCTCCATGTGAATCATACTCATGAATGAGACCCACTAATTTTCTATTGAAGAAGTGAGTTTGGCAACATCGTGCCTATTATTATCTTTGTTCTATAATATCTATGATCATCAAATAATGATAATTAATCAGCAGTGTCTCGGGCACGTTTCAATTGTTAAATAGCTAACCAAATGATCCCAAATAATGAAGATCACATTGAGATAGCATAGCTATGATGTGATTGTTCGTTCGAAGACCCAATAGTCAATCATTAGTTGGCATTCATTTCAATTATATTATCAACTGTTGTAAACTTCTGCTTAAATAAACAACTAGCGAATGAAAATACCATATTAGTGCCTCACCATAATCTTTGGCGTAATCTCATAAAAAATTAATTAGCCAGACATATGATTATATAATCTAGAGACTTTGTCTTCACAAGAGATCATTGAAATCTATAAATAGAAGGTTCTCTTTGATAAAAACTCATCAAACACTAAACAAAGCTTCGAACAAATACCCGTTATACAAACTTTTTTTTTTCTTTCTATTTTACAACATGGCTTATAACTGTCGTCCTTTACTCATGATCGTCGTAGCCATTTCTTTTCTTTTGACATTGGCCAATGGCCAACTGACCGTGGATGGTGTTGAAGTCAGTTCCGCGACTGTAAGAGGCGACTTCCAATGTTTCAGATCAGCATTTAGTCCGTATATATCTTGCGATGGCGGGCAAACTCCAGTTGCGGGCGGCGTAATAGCTGTTGGCGTGGGTCAATATGTCATCACATTAAATAGCGTCGGCGAAGACCCTATCACCATCAACTCTAGTCCTGCATGCGCTGTGTTCATCATTCTCCCTATTGATAACTGCTTTGCCTTCCCGGAGCCAAGTGGACTCATTACGGCAGACATAGTAAGTACCGTAAACACTGACATTGAAGGACAAAGTGTCGCGGTCTTTAGTGCCGGGCCATTCAGCTTGGTTAATCCTTAAAGCCCAAGGAGGTCGTTTGATCAGAGTGAGTTCCGTTGTTAATTAAAATTAATGTAATGAAATAATAATATACTTCTAGTTATTGCAAACATGCTGGTGCCCTAGCTATATATATATATCTGGCTGTGTAGCTCCAACTGTTGCACTAATTAGAAGATAACAGATTTTATGGTAGGGGTTATTTGGGTGGTTCATCTCCGCGCCTCGGATGGTTTGATTTCTGCTTTCGTGTTGTCTTCTGTGTACGGAGGGCTCGAATAATGGCGTTGTTTTGCCAATATGGTTAATGTTTATTTTCAGTTTGTGTGCTTGTTTTTAATACTAAAAAAGTGGTTTCCCCACTCTTCTATATCTGTACCAAGGTTATTTGCATATGTATTGGTGTCTGTATCATTTATTAATTATTAATGGAATTTCCTTTTTTCAAGATAAATAAATAAACGCTAGACTATGTCTTACTCCACTGGGTATATACTTACTATACCCACCAAAAAAACCATTTTGAGCTTCAAAAATAATTAACACACTTATAATTAACACAATTAAGTCTCGTTGAAAATTAAAATAACGTAACACCTCTAATTATTGCAAACATGTACGTTGGTGTGCTAGCTGTTTAGCTATGTAGCTCCAAATATTGTTTGCATTAATCAGGGAATAAATTAACTGTATATATATGCTATGGGAATAATGCTAGACTAATAATGCTAGATTCCAAATTAGTCTTGCTGAAGAATAAGGAGATCACCAGTAAGTAGTGTATGTGTACTTTATATTATTAATTAGCCACTAGTTATAAACTTTTATTATATATATTTTGTTTTCTCTTTAAAAGTTTAGTTTCTCGTGATTTGCGATTTTAGGTCATTGCTATATTATGTTATTGCATGAAATCGGTAATTATATTTTAATTAATACATATTTTACATCTCAACCCTGATTTTTTTTTTTTTTGCCGACTGCCATTGTGTACTCATTTCTGGCGGCCTTGTACGTGTCGTCGACATTGTTGAAAATAACAGTCGCCTTCCCGTCTGGAAGCTACGCACAGGTCTCGTTGAATTCATCCAATCAAGTCCTTTCCTCATCTTCGCTGCTGATGCCTCACCTACAAAAAATAAAGTTATTACACTTACGATTTAAACATAAAATAATTTTGAAATAAAAAAATTAAATTTATATGGTAAATAAAAATATTACCGAGCTCATCACATTATGCAGAAAGCGGCCGAGGGCTTCTAATATCCTCACCACCACTATCGCCACCATGTGAGGCATATAAAACTATTTAGACCTAATTAGACATTGAGATGTAAAATATGTGTTAACTGGTTTGGTTTAGCTTAGATTTGATTGCTTAATTGATTTAGTTTGATTTGAAAAATCATCAAATCAATTAAGGTTGGTTTTGTTTTGTTTGTTTGTTTGTGTTTTTATTTCTATTTTTTATTTTTATATATATATAGGTAAAAGCGAAACACAATAGGAATGAATCCCAACAAAGTTGGCACCCGCCTGATCATTTCGAAGCTTACCAACTAGATTGATCCTCCTCCAAACAATCCACTATTGGTTCCGCATTCTATTAATAGAAAGAGAAAATTTCAAAAGTCTCCAAAAATAGAAAATACAACCCAGAAGGGCAGAAAGAAACCAAATACACAAAAATCTAAAAAGATGAAGCAAAGTAAAGAAAAGTCCTATAGGGTCTACCCAACGAGTTAGAGCCTCATTAAAACCTCTCAAAAGAAAAACTCAAAGGGAAAAAATCTTAAGAAAGGATAAAAGAGTACATGACCTAGGACTAGTTGCTGAAGCGATAGTGTGGGAGCCGAGTAAGATCTCTGTATCCGAAGGGGCCAAGGTCCTCCGGCATATGAAACCACCACTTAGAAACTTGAGAGTTAGCAGTCGTATTGGCGAGTTTGTCAGCAACTGCATTCCCTTCATGATAGATGTGTGACACCACGATATTAATTTGAGAAGCAGATCTTAAAGCCACTGATTTTTAAATTTCCAAGGGATTTTAGTAGATTTGTGTCTGAATAAGTTGACCACATATGGAGAATCCGATTCCATCCAAAGATTGACCAAACCAAATTCCTTTGCTTTTTCCACAGCCAAAATAAAACTCATGATTTCAGCTTCAAAAACAAAGCCAATTTCAAGACCAAAAGCGAAACATCCTTTAACAAAACCTCTATAAAGTCTGAAGACACCACCACAGCCAAAGAATCCAAGAGCGCCTAATGCAGAGCAATCGATGTTACATTTAAGCCAACCTGGTGGGGGATGGTTCTAACGCACTTCGGTGATATTACAAGCTTTGGGAGGCATACGAATCACCCCAAGTCTCTGAGTAATCAATAGGTCCTCTAAACAGTTTGACATGTTACCAATTTTTAGCCTGCTAACATCCTTCAGACCATTAAGAGTGTAAATTCAGATGGGAAATTTTGAAAAATGCCACTTTTGCACACATTGAATTGACCAAATTGCCCACTTTTTTTTACACAAATGAGGTATAGACAAAAAGAGAAGAATGGGAAACATACTAATTTAGTGACAGAAAAAAGTGGCATAGGTTGCAAATTTGAATGTGAAATGTGGCATATGATCAAATTTTCTCAATTCAGACAGCTCGATCCTGAAAAGATTTGGTTCGGGGCGGCTTCAGCTTTGACTTTTGGGCTTTTGTAAATTTTCGGGCTGGACCGGGTTGGACGAGGCTTACAGTGATATGTCCTAAACCGGCCCTTGAGATTTTGGGCTCAAGATATTAGGATTGGATTTTGGGCTTTATCTTTGGATCAAATTGGGTCTTGGGTTTTTGAAGCCCAATAAAAAATAATTAAACAACAAATAATAGTATAATAGAATAAAATTTGCCAAATTTTATTACTTTCAAAAATATAACCTAAGTTCACAAATAGAATATCTTAATTAACTCAACAAATAAAATCCTTATAACTTCTCTGCCTAATTTGTTATTGCAAATAATTTTATTACAACAATGCTCAAAATTTGTTCTTGATTAATAATTAGTACTTATTTATGTATCATTTATTTTTAAGTTGATCGATAATTTTATCATATTATAATTTGTTTGTTATTGATTTAAATATTATTTAGCCATTTTACCGTTTTACTGTCGTTTTTACAATTATTGTCGCTTTTAATCTACATTTTGATGACGTCTTACCGGTACTGCCTTTTTACATTGTCGTTTCAGCATGTCGTTTTCTCTTTTCCTGTCGTTTGTCGTTTTTAAATTTTGTGCAGTTTTTGTTATGTTGTCGTTTTTATTGTTAACTGTCGCTTTTCAACTGCAGCTTAACCCAATAATGTCGTTTTTACATATGTCGTTTTTCCTATTTACATAGTTTTCTCCTATTCTTTTTTTCCAGAGCAATAATCCACACCTTTTGATTTCGCGGTAAAGCCATACAAATTGGTACAATTACAATAATACCCCTATGGTAGTGCAAATACAATGTAAGAGCCAGCCACTTATCACCCGAATACAATTTTAATGCTAATAAAATGTACCATATATAAAAGGATATGTTTTCTAGAAACTTATATGACGTTGACACTATGAGCGAAGAAAATGAATTATATCTAACTTTGTCTTAGGATGAAAGCATGGACGGAGTCAGAAATTAAGTTCAAGATGATTTTATGGTAATATTTTTTTAACAAGTAGTCATAAGATAAAATAAATAAAAAATAGAGGACTTTTGAAAACGAAAACTAAAGAAATTGAATTTCTTTACCAATTACAATGAGCCAACTTGAAGAGGGGGCCTGGATGCCTACTATGAACCTAAGCTGAGTCAGTCCCTGTCCCTGAATGAAAGACTGCACATTTTTTTTTGATAGCATTGCTCTTCTTATACTAACCTAGTACAAGAGTAAAAAATAATTATCCAACAACTATATAGAGATATAACCAATTCATTGTGAAAGAGGTTAAAATATTGGGGTAAAAAAAAAATTGATCACTTTTATTATTATTATTATACATATAGCAGGGAGAGAGAAAAAAAAGTAATAAGAAGATTTCTGGTCTTTTATTAATTGTCTCTATAATTAACAACTCATCATATATATATATATATATATATAGACATATATTTGGTTTTTGTAATTTTTTTTTCTAAAGAAAATGTAGCAAATATTTGGAGATCTTAGCATGTTAAAAAACGGATAATATATGGGTTCCCTCTATGGTCTTTGACATATAATATCGAACAATGCTATGGGCTGAATGATGCTCAATTCTATCTTTTAATAAAAGTAATCTCCAAAGAATTTAGATCATCTATCCTCTTTTTATATCCCCTTCTTATCCCTTTAATAAATTGCTTTGAATTTAACATGTGTGATTAATACTTTTATATATTTTTTAAAATATTTTGATGAGTTGTTATGATATCATTATGAGGGACTAGAGAAAGAGATATGGAAGAAGATAGACGATCTGGGCTCCCATGTGAATGATACTCATGAATGAGACCCATTCTCTATTAAAGAAGAGAATTTGACAAAACCGTGACTATTATTATCTTTTTTCTATAATATCGATGATCATCATATAATGATTATTAATCAGTGGTGCCTCGGGCACGTTTCAATTGTTAATTAGCTACCAAATGATCTCAAGATTTTGATGAGAATAATGAAGATAACATTGAGATAGCCTATATATGATTATGCTTACTAATCAGTAACAATTTTTGTTACACGGGTAATAAAATTTGTTACACAATTAAAATAACTAATTTTTTAATTTCTTGAAACTATGGCTAAATTTTTGAAAAATGAGCTGAAAAATGGCTAAAACCCAAATCTTCCATACTTTTACACTATAAACATAAAATATAAATCAAAGTACTTGGGGCATAAATTATTATGTAACACTTAAAGGTGATTTTTTTTTGCAATTTTCTTTTACCAATTACAATGAGTCGGCTTGGGCACGAGGTTGGAGCCCATATCCGAGGCCTAAATTAACTCCGTGAAAGACGTCACAATCAAATTTTTAAGATTTTTTTATAGCATTGCTCTTCTTATACTAACTTAGTACGGGGGTAAAAAATATCCAACAACGATATAGATCAGATGTAACTGACTCATTTGTGAAGGAGGTTAAAATAGTTTGATCAGGCTTTTTATTATTATTTATTATTATTATACGTTACGCAGAAGGAGGGGTAAAAATAAAACAAGAAGATTTTTAGTCTTTTATTAATTATGTCTCTATCATTAACAACTCATCAAATGTAAACATTATGTATTTCGTTTTTGTAAATTTTTTTCTACAGAAAATAGAGAAAATATTTGGAGATCTTATAATGTATTATAAATTGATTGGAGGATATTTATATATAGAGAGAGAAAAAAAGCATACGAAGAATATATGGGTTCCCTCAATGGCGTTTGACATATAATTAATGTGTAACTGTGTTTGACATATAATTAATATGTGTTACACTTACCATATGTCTTTTTTTTTTTTTTGTTTGCAATTCCCCTTAAAAAATAATTGATCACATTGTTCTGTTGATTTTACGTAGAAAAATATAATAAAATGAGAAGATTTCTGGTCTTTATTTCATTGATAACTCGTCATTATGTAAACATGTGTTTCGATTTTGTTCTTATGTTTTTAAGAAAAAAAATTTATAGCAATTGTATCTTTGGAGACTTTATAATTATAATTGGTTGGAGGAATATATAGAGAGAGGATATATGGGTTCTCTATGGTGTTTAACATACAATATATCATTAAATAATGATTAATACTCAGCCGTGCCTTGGGCACGTTTCAAGGTTTTGACCAGAATAATGAAGTCGCATTGAGATTGTCTAGCTATGATAAGTTTGTAAACTAATGCTTATTAGTTCAAAGACCCAATAGCCAAACATTATTTGGCATTCATGTCATAATTATCAGCTCTTTCCCAAACTGCTTCTCAAATAAATAGTGAAATACCTTAGTGCCTCCCCATCATCATATCTTTGGCCTAATCTCATATTTATATTAACGTTCATCTTATAGATTAGCCAGCTATATATGGTTATATATTCTAGAGACTTAGTCTTCACATTAATAAATCATTGAATTAAACCTATAAATAGGTGGTTCTTCTCTTGCATGAAAACTCATCAAACACTAAACAACGTTTCAAACAAATATTCCCTATAAACACTTCATTGAGCTATTAAATATTATTGTTTTTATATTCTATTTTTTGACACCATGGCTTATCGTCCTTCGCTCATGATCGTCGTAGCAATTTCCCTATTTTTCACATTGGCCAGTGGCCAATCGACCGTGGCTAATGGTGTTAAAGTCACTTCCGTGACTATACGAGGCACCGTCCGCCCATGTGTACTCACCCCGAGCCAATCGATGCCGTATTTATCTTGCAACGGCGGCAGAACTTCAGTTGGGAACGCCATTCCTCTTTATCCGTTTGATTATGTCATCGCATTCGATAGAGTTGGCGGAAACCCTATCACGTCTCCTCAATGCGCCGTGTTCAGAAGGCTCCCTATAAATAATCCGTTTTGCGGTGCTTTCCCGCAGCAAAGTGGACTCATTAGGGCAGAAATAGTCCGTATCGATAACGCTGACACTAATGGAGCAAGCGTCGAGCTCTATACAGCCGGGTCATTCAGGCCGGTGGGCCCTTGAAGCGGAAGTCGTTGATCAGTGTGAGTTCCATTGTTATTTAAAAATATTGTAATGTAATAATACCTTATACCTCTAGTTATTGCAAACATGTTGGTGCCTTAGCTATTAAGCTATGCATAGTAACGTTTGCTATCATTTGTCGTTTTTTTTTTTTATTTTCGTGCAGTTTTCGTTATGTTGTCGTTTTTAGTGTAAGCTGTCGTTTTTTACTGCAGCTTAACACAACAATGTCGTTTTTCCTATTTACATAGTTTTCTCTTGTTTTTTTTCCCAAAAAAGTCATAATATTTCCTAAATTTAAATATTAAATTAATTTCTAAAATTTATTTTAATTAACAATATTAAAAAAAATTAACATATAATAACATCTGCTAATAGAATACATGAAAAATAAAAAGAAATACCACATCAAAAAACCAACAACGATAGCCCATAATGGTTCAATGCGGCCACTATTGACGTCTCCTCAATTTTCGTCAAATGCAACCAGACAATAACTTCGAAGAATCAAATCACTTTCAATTTATTGAGCAACAACCAACTTGATGGCTCATAGCCTCTAAATTTACCAAATGCGTTTGAAAATTGTTATTAAATTTTTATTTAAACATTTTTCAAATTAATTTGCATAAATTAGGCCTAAACTTATCGGAGTTGTGACATCTTGAACCTTAAATTTCTTTGTTTTTTCAGCAATCAGTACACTGAATTTGAAAATATTGGTAAGTTGCTAATTACTAACTTCCCTAAAATTTTTTGAAGGTTATAGGTCCTCACCTGGCTATCACATGAGTTTGATGAGGGTGCTTTATGGAATTTTATGACTTTTTACTACCTCTAGTCAAACTCCAAAAACAAAGAGGGGGAAAAATAATTATTAATTTGCATTAATAGTCCTTAAACTTATTGAGATTTGACAAATTGCCTCTTAAACTGTTTTAAGAACAATCAACACCATTATATTTCTTGGCAAAATCCACACAAATTGGGAAAATTACAATAATACCCCCGTGTTAGTGCAAACACGATATAAGACCAGCCATTAATCACCTGAGTACTATTTTAATGCTAATAAAATGGACCATATTTAAAAGATATATTGTCTAGAAACACTGTGAGGGGAGAAAATGGATTATATCTCTTAATAATTCTGTCTTAGGATTAATGAAAGGCATATATCACAGTCAAATTTTAAAGATTTTTATTTACTATTGCTCTTGTTATATTAACCTAGTACGGGAGTAAAAAATAATTATCCATCAATTATATAGAGATATTAGTGACTCATTGTTGAGAGGTTAAAATATTGGGTTAAAAAATAATTGATCATACTTTTTTCTTTATTATATCGCAGCAAGAGGAAAAAGAGTAAAATAATATTTCTGGTCTTTTATTAATTATGTCTCTATCATTAACAACTCATCAAATGTAAATACGTATTTCGTTTTCGTCATTTATTTTCTAAAGAAAATATAGCAAATATTAGGAGATCTTATAATGTAGTATAAATTCATTGGAGGATATTTATATATATTAGAGCGAAAAACATGTTAGAAAACCGAGCATATATCGCTTCCCTCAAAGTGTTTGTGATACTCATAAATGAATACTCATTCTCTATTCTCTATTAAAATGTGATTCTGACAAGATTGGTGCGTATCATTATCTTTTTGGATAATCTCAATCATCAAATAATGATTAAAATGAAGGGAGAATTACCAATTAATAAGTACCAATTTAAATGTTACTTAATAATCTATGCCCTAAGTAGTGTGTTCTCTTAATTTTTATTCTATTTTGTAGTGTAAAAATGATATATAAATTAAAAATACAATATAGAAGCCAGAAGGAGTACAAATTATTAATATGTCCAAAATGAGACATTCCTCAAAGTCTCCAAATTATTAAAAATACGGTGTCTCGGCCCCGTTTCAATTGTTAATTAGCTACAAATGATCTCAAGAATTTGATCAGAATAATGAAGATCACATTGAGATATATAGCATAGCTATGATATGCTCATTAGTCAATCATTAGTTGTCATTCATGTCAATAATATCAATTATTGAAAACTGCTGCTTAATTAAATAACTAGCGAGTGAAATACCATAGTGCCTCACCATTAATATCTTTGGGCTAATCTCATTATAAATTAGCCAGCTATATATATAATCATATAATCTAGAGACTTAATTTGTCTTCATTCACAATAAATCATTGAAATCTATATATATATATGGTTCTCTTTGATAAAAACTCATCCAACACTAAACAAAGCTTCAAACACAAATAACATCCTTTATAAAAACAAAACTTGTTTGAGCTAAAATATTACCATGGCTTATCGTCCTTTACTCATGATCACCCTAGCCATTTCTGTAATATATTTTTTGACATATCCAGCGTCGGTACCGCTGCCATTAATGGAGTAAGCGTCGCGCACTATGCATCCGGCCCATTCCGCCTGCAGGAGG
This sequence comes from Boehmeria nivea var. tenacissima, assembly GCA_018132145.1. Lineage (NCBI taxonomy): Eukaryota > Viridiplantae > Streptophyta > Magnoliopsida > Rosales > Urticaceae > Boehmeria > Boehmeria nivea. The sequence continues at coordinate 12,491,690 of CM030882.1, forward strand.
ATCCTAACAACGGAGGAAGTCGTTGATCGGTGTGAGTCATGATCCATAATTAACTAATAAAATAAAATTTAAAAAAAAAATAAGACAAATTATATTGAATGCTCAATTTTTAGCGCGCCTAATTTAAATAAATACTCAATATTTTGAAAAATATAACAAAATACACAAGTAATTCAATTACTTGCATAGTGGTAGTTGTTAATAATTAACAAAAATATGTGCAAGGTAATTAATGAATTGACTAGTTACTCAATTACTTCAAATACTTGAGTATTTATTTTTATTATTGTGTAAATTTTGATTATTTTCCTATTTCACTTATAAATTAATAATGTAATACCTCTATATAGTTATTGCAAACATGTCTATGTATAAGCTCCAACTGTTGGACTAATTAGAAGATAATCAATTCACTGTATTAGAGGGCGGGTATTTGTGTGCTAATTCGTCTCGGCCTCGAATGGTTTGAATTCTGTTTTAGGATTGTCTCCTATGGTGTGGAGGGCTCAAATAATGGCGTTGTTTTGCCAATGGTTAATTTTAGTTTACTTTCTGTTTATGTGCTTGTTTTTAATACTAAAAGTAGTTTCCCCACTCTTCATTAGGTGCATGTTTATGGCACATGTTCAGGTGCGACCTTTGTTTCATTGGCTTCTTGATCTCCACCGATAGAGATTTTCATCAATCATAGAGGTTATCAAGGTTATTTGCATATATATCCATTTATTAATTATTAATAAAATTCTCTTTTTCAAAATAAATAAATAAACGCTATACTAACTATCTTCACTTGATATATACTTTTTTTTTTCTTTTAAAGGTAAGGGTAATCAAAGGCCCATATTACCTTACCTCATAAAATAAACTTAGAACGTGAAACTTTAGGTATTAGTTATTTACTACCTAAGCTAGGTCTTTTGTGACCGCCGCTGCTTATATGTTAATTTTTTTTTTCTTTCGGTAAATTTTATGTTTGCCCATGTACTTACAAGATTTTTGCACTTAGATCTCTCAACTTGAAAACGTCTCAATCGAAGTCCTAAAATTTCATAATTGTGCCATTTAGCCCCCTCCGTCCAAATGTTAACAGGAAATGAACTCGCGTCGAAAGAATTAGGTTATTAAGTGTATATTTGTATATAAAACTACATTAATATCTCTAAATAAAATAACTTTATGTTCGAAAATTTAATTTCTTTCCTTTTTTTTTCACTTTAAAAATAAAAATACCCACAAATTTTAACAAAATTTTATTTATGCCCCAAATCTACTTAACATCTATCAAAACCACTGGAGCTCCGTGCAATCAAGGGGAAGAGTGGCTTGAGTTTAGGAATCTTGAAGACGAGCACCCACACCACACACACACACAGATATATATATATATATATATATATATATATAGAGAGAGAGAGAGAGAGAGAGAGAGAGAGAGAGAGAGAGAGAGAGAAGAGGGGTAGATCAGAATAACAAATTAACAGAAGGGACAACATGTGTAGCATGGAATTAATCAGAATTGAGATTTATTATATTAGTAAAGAAATTTATGGTTGTGACACAAATCATAGTTAGCATTTAGCAACATTGATCGAATTACGGTAATTTTATATTACCTAAATTAGGACGACGAGAGTCATGTTAATCATCTCGCTCTGCCCAATGTGGGCTCCAACTACTAAAGACCAATACATAATTATTGTGAACTTTTTACCATCAAATGACAATTTCTGACTAAATCCCTATATTTATGCGCGTTTTCCGATATTTCAATGCATCTAGGTATGGATTGAGGTTGAAATCATCTACCATGGAAGTGACATCCCTGAGTTAGTCACCACAACACACAAGGAATTAGTACTACATATTAATTTCTTTCGAAGTCCCTTCAAACTTGTATGACAAGCCTTTAGCATGGTGTTTCTATATTGTTATTTTCGTGCCAAAGAGGGATCAACAATAGAGGAGATGGGTAAAATTTTCGTGCGAGGTCGAAATCGTTATCAATAACGAAACAAGAATTGCTGTGGCAAAAATTGTTCCAATCGATTGAGTCAGATCATGTGTGGCTAAAGAGCAATCTCCCAATTTCTTTGAGATGGCAATGGATTAGCACTAAAAAGCTTTGGACAAGCTTGGATCGATGTATCATTCACTATCCATAAATTGCCAAGAAAAAGACGCAAATACACAATAAATTTTGAAGAAGTGTGGATTTTATCTATTGTTCCAATGATGGTAAAAAAAAAAAGGAAAAAAAAACCCTAATATTATCTTATAGTCAAAAGTATGTATAATTAAAACCACAACTTTTACGTTCCTTTTTGATATAGATGTGTGTACTATAAAAACTATTCAATTACTTATAATTAAAGTACATTTTAAACGATTTTTGTTTTGTTCATGTCATTATTGTTATATCTTAATGATTGGACATAAAATTCGATTACTATCACCAGGCAAATCCAACGGCACTATACTTGTACTATTATTATTATTATTCTTTTGATTCTTTTTTACAACGAAAGTGGTACTACTGAGGATGAGATCGAATGCTTTACTGCTTTTGTTATTGTTGGATTATAATTATGTCAGGTGATTTCACATGATTTCTTGCTTTGCTGTAGTCAAATCACGTCATTAGTGATGGGTCCCAAATATTTGTGGGTTCTCTGGAGAGAGCTTAATTTTATTTATTACAGGTAAGAAATCAGCTTTATAATATTACTAATATATAATTTCTCAATAAAATTTTGAAGTCATGACTATTAAGATAATATTAATAATTATTTTTCGAAAAAAAAAAATACTTAATAAAAGTCATTGCACGCTACGTACCTAGCTAGTAGAAAGTATGTTGTGACTCTTACACATTTTTATTCGGAGCAATTTCTTATAGTAATGAAATTTATTGTAATTGAAAGTATTTATAATGAAAAAAAAAATTCTAAACATATTTACTTTTGGTACCAATTTCAATTAAAGTCTAGCTCGTCCTCTATATATTAGTAATAATAAGATTCTTCGGAATTATATAGGTATTTGATCAATAATGATTCTAATCCACAGTGACCACATCTCATTAATTACCGTTGCTTTGAGTAAATGGGTGTATATCATTTGGGGATCATATTCCCTTTTTTTTTTTTTTTGCTATGCTAAAACATTTGGAAATCATATTGTTCAGCTCTTCTTATAATGATGTTTTCCATAACTAAACATTCAGATTGCAATAATTAATCACCATCACTATGAGCCAAACTAAAGTTTCTCAAGCTGTCTGATCAACTACACGGAATGCCAAGTGAAAGTAATTAAAGTTTGTCTTTCTTTTGGTGATAAAGTGTTTTTTTTTTTTTTTTCTCTTTTATTGTTCTCTCTCTCTCTCACTCTCTCTCTTTTCTCTCACCGAAAAGGGATGAATCCTTTTTTTCTTTTTCTCTATAACTAAGAAAAGGCACTTTTGCCTGGATTATAATTTGCAGTTTTGTGGTCCATTGGCAACTCAAGAGCACTTGAGAGTTCGGTTCCATTAGAATTACCATTTTATTAATTAATCATTTTTGCTCAAGTTAAATTCTTATTTTTTTTTTTTTTGTTTTAAGGAAGATCATAAAATTGTATTTACTGTGGAAAAAAAGTAGTGGTAAAATTTTTAACTTTTATCCAATTATATACCAAACTCATGTAACTTATATAGTTAAAATTTTAAGAGGGATGGTTCGCATTCCACATGAGTAGAGACATTAAAAAGTTGAGATATATAATACAGACCTGAAGATTAGCATCTAATATCGTATGTAGCATTATTCTAGGAGTTTTAAATGCTATTTCTTTTAACGGTTTTTGGTTGGAGTTTAATTTTTTTTAAAATATTCTTGTTTTAATCTTATGGCCTATATTATTCTTTTTTTTTTCCTTATCATGAATTCGTTCACACACATAAATATCATATATTTATGACTTACGTATCGTGTAAATATTTTTTTAAATTGTGATTAAATATAGAATTAGTCCTACCAAACGTGAGCAAAGTATTTTTAAGCTTCCATTGAGCTTTTAATTTCCTCTCTTTTATATCACCATTGGCCATGAGAATAAACTCTTCAAATTGTTGAATCAATCGATAGTATCACACATTCCACACTTCACAGTATACGCATAGTAAATTGACATTCATTATAGTATGAAAATCTTCAAAAGTATGATCTATGTAATCTTTATATTTAAAAATAAATCGTGATATGACAATCAATAACAACAATAATTTAAACAAGAATAAAAAAAATCTCAAAATATATAAAATATAAAAAGGAAACATATATATACTCTGATCCTCATGTTGTTCAGTTCTACTTATAATAAACTCGAATGAAAGAAACACTCTTAGAAAAATAATTATCTACCAATTTCACCAAATTAAAAAAAAAAAATCATCCCACGTTTAGATTTAGGTAGATATATGTATGTATCATGTATGTGTATATGTATGTATGCATGTATATGCCACTACACATGAGTAATATTATGTAATGGTGGAAAAAAAAAAAAAAAACTCTCACATCACACCAGTTATAAGAATTGAGCTTATAATAATGTGATACCTCAAATATATTAGGACACGTAATTTTTTTTTTTTTTGACATTAGTGATCACATAATTAAACATTTCCCTGAAATTATGTTTCTATGTTTCTTGGCCTTCCTTGAGCTGCCAAATTCACTCACTCGTTATGTTTCTTATCATGATTCGCCTTTGGAATGAAATCTCCTATAAAAAGAGATTATCCACTAAAATAAAATTTTGAGATAAATAAGTACTAATTAAATAATTAACCCATAATTTATCGGCGTGCAATAAACAGAGAGAGAGATTAACGGTTTAAAAGTTGGTTTTTCAGCATAAAGCTAATGATGGGGTTCTACACGTCCACTCACTGTCTTCCACTAACATTTTACTGTTTTTTTTTTTTTTTTGGGTTTTTCCTCATTTTTTAGGTTTCTTGTAAAATGTAATTGAGTATTAAAATAGTCACTTTTAACGGTAAGGTAGCTTTAATAATTAAAAAGGTCAGCTTTTTAATGAATCTGCTCTTATGAGTTTTCCCCTAAAAGATAATTAAAAAAATTAACATTAAAAAAAAATTAAAAACCTCCTTAAAAAATTATAAAGAGATTATTTTTTTTAAAGGAAAAGAGATTATTAAATAAATAGTTATTTTCAAATGATATTTTAAGTTGGTTTGAAAAAAAAAAGATATTTTAAGAAAATAGTAAATGTTTTCATTTATTAAGAAAATACTTATTTCTTTAACTAAATAATGTTGTGATTTTTCCTTTATGTCTTTAATTTTAGTCATTTCATAAGAAAACAAAAGGCCTTATAATAATTTTTGAAGCTTCAATTCAACTAAAAAATTTCATATAATTGTTGAGTCATCAAAATTTGAGTACAAAGGATATCTTATAATAATTTTTGAAAAGAAAAATAAAAGCACATATATATGTGTACACACGCGCACGCACATATATATATATATATATATATATATTCATTTTGACAATTCAAGGGTACACTGTACTTGTTATTTATATGAAAGTATGTAGGTGAAAATGTTACTTGACTATAAAAATTCAAGTGGTGTTTCTGTTATTTTTCGGAAAATAACTAAATAAAATAATTAGTGAAAGAGAGATTTGCTAAAGTTGGTTGGTTCATGGTTGCTCCAAAAGCGAAGTTTCCAACTTATCCTCACCCTAAAAAGCCACAAAAAAACACATTCATGCCATTTCCAACGGTTGAATTTAACCCCCTAATCTCCATATCCACCGTTTTTTTTTTTTTTTTACCTTTTAATTGTATACATTTTTTAATTTTTTTTAACCAAACTATATGCACCGTTTTTTAATAATAAACTTTACGTTTTAGCCAAGAATATTGGCTGACAAAGTGACAAGGACAATAGTTCAATAGCCACGTTATGTATAGTTGCATATTATTACAATTTACAAGCATACACTTTGCTTCAAGTAGTATTAGCGTGTGTAAGTGTGATGTCATAACGATTTCTCTCTCTTTTTTTTTTTTGAAGCATAACAATTTCTCTCTTATACTATTGTGGAATCTTACAAAAAAAAAAAAATTAAAAATTAAGGAAGAATGTTTTTTACTCAATCAGGATATTTCACATGTAAGATTGTCAACTTTGGAAATTTGGAAATAATAATTTTTCTTTGAGAGATTAAAAACTTGTAGATACCAAATCTATAACTCAATTGTCTAGTATTGAACTCCTCAACAAGAAAGAGGCCAAAAAAAAAAAAAAACCCAGAATGTCAAATATAGCAACATTGTTTTGCTTCGGATTGAGATTTATTATTCCAAAAATTGTTTCATTAACATGTATATATATATATATATATATACTTAAAAGAAAAAAAATTTACTAAAATAAAAGAAACATGGTTGCAACTTGATAACGTGTGAGTTTATAGTAAGAGACAATAACAAGATATCCATTCGCTTGCTTCCTAAAATTGCAATTGACTTTCATACCCATAAAAAATTGACTTTTATTTCATAATGTCTTAGAAAGGTGGACATAGGCTGAAATGAAGTACATAAAACATAATGAAACGCATCGTTTTATCTAAAAAGTCATAAGAAAATTTTGTGACAGGCTACAAAAAAAAATCTTACTATTTATTAAGTGATTGTGGATCACAACTAAAATTGATAAACAACGGTTATTTTTATAACCAAAAAAAAAAAGTTTGAAAAATCTTAAACATACTTGTATAGAGATTTTAATCCAGCTACCCATTAATTCACTTGCAATTCACTCCACAGACCACATGTCACGGGTCGGTCATCACATTGACAAGATGAGGCAAGCCCACATTGTCTTTCCATCTCCATTTTTTAATTTATATATATATATATATATATATATGACTAATTCGGTAATACTTTATATTTATCGGTATTTTATTTATAAGTATAAAAAATAAATAAAAATTATTATTATATATTTTAATATTATTATTACACATTTATTTAATATTAAAATGGCACACTACTAAGTTGAGCATCGTAAAAAACTCTATATATCTTGTTAAATTTAGAATTTATTTTAGAAGAATGTGCACAGTATTTTTATTTATTAAGTGAATTGATGATTTTCTTTATGTAAAATATATATCATCTTTACTGATTAATAAACAGATTATTCATCTAATAAAATTTGTGATTTTTTAAATAATGGTATACAAAATAGATTAAGTAGCTCAATTTCGATTTTTTTTTTCCAAGCAAGAACATGAAAAATGTCTGCTTCAAATTTCAATAAGTAAATAGTTTCTCAGATATTATAAAAACATAGCCCATATGTATGCCTCATCATTCGCTAATCTTTTCTTTTCATTCAACGTTACTATAACAAAATAATCTTCACGTACGACCAAAAAAACAAAAACAAAAATAAAAAATAAAACCCCTCCAATAGTCCAATTTCCCTCGCAGTCTCGTATCATATAAATCCAATCACTTTATCATTTCATAAGAGGCCCAAAAGAAGAACAAAAAAAAAACAGTTATCTTTTTCTCTCTTTCCAACAATGGCGAAATGCTCTTGAGGGAATTTTGTTTGCATTGTATTCTGTGAAAAAGAAAGGCCAAAAAAGCTTTCTTTTTTCTTTTTTTTCCCTTTTTCTCCATTAAAGCGCATTATAAACGACTCTCTTTCTCTTTCAATACACTTCTCTTTCACATACTTGGAAATGGCTTACTTTGGTTATGTTACTGGCAAAAGAACCAGTGTTGTTCACTTGTCTCTGCTTGGTCTTCTCTTTTTGGCTCAGTTTGGAACATGTCTCACTTCCAAGGTAAAAATGAATTATAATGCCTTGTTTGGCAAACTTAGTTTCTGGGTTTTTGTTGGGTATTTATTGTTGTTGTTGTTGTTGTTTTTTTTTTTTTTTTTTTTCAGGTTTATGTGGTTTACATGGGAAGCAAAACTGGGCAAGAAGACCCAGATGAGCTTTTGAGGCAAAACCATCAAATTCTTGCTTCTGTTCATGAAGGAAGGTATGTCACCAAATTTTTTTTTAATTTATTATTATTTGCTTATTTTTTGGGTGCTAATTAGTAAATTTTATTTCATTGTATGAACAGTATTGAACAAGCACAAGCTTCACATATATACAGTTACAAGCATGGTTTCAGAGGCTTCGCTGCCAAGTTAAGCGAAGACCAAGCTTCTCAAATCTCTAGTAAGTTTTTATTTCTTTATTTTTGTTTTGTAAACTAATTCTTTGTGTATGGGAATTTGGTGTAATAAATGAATGTGAGGAAATTTTGGGCAGAGATGGAGGGGGTAGTTTCGGTATTTCCCAACTGCAAGAGAACTTTACACACGACTCATTCATGGAATTTCATGGGGCTTTTGGATGATGAGACCATGGAGGTTTTAGGCTATTCCACTAAGAACCAAGTTAATGTCATTGTTGGTTTCATTGACACAGGTCACAAATTCTTAACCCATTTCAATTTTTATTTTATACTCCATTTTTTCACTGTTAAATTTTGGCTGGAACCAAAATGTACACCCTTAATTTCTGGTCTATAGACAATATTTTATATGTCACATGTATTATTTACTACTAGCTCACTAGTGGGACATGTATGATTATTATACATTTTATTTGTTCTGTTCTGTTCTTGATGGAAGATTTTTGGCTTGGCTTGACCAAAATCTCCTATTCTCAAAGCTAAAACTTAAGAAAAAATGTCTATTATGTTGTAACAAACTAATGTTTTTAATCTCCAAGTTAGTACTTAAGAACCAGTTTCTCACTTTTGTTGTATGAAAGTAATTTTTGATCTTGAAGTTTGCACCGAAGAACAAATCTTACTTAAATACATTGTTCACTTGATTACTTATTAAAACAGGAATTTGGCCCGAATCGCCGAGTTTTAGCGATGTCGGTATGCCTCCAGTACCATCTAGTTGGAAAGGGAAGTGCCAACCAGGAGAGGCATTCAATTCTTCAACTTGCAACAGGTTTTTATTTTTATTTTTTTTTGTTTTGTCACATTTTTTTTTTCTTTGGCAATTAGTACAACAACCAACAAAAATTTATGGGCAGATATTTATTGGTGGCAAATGATTTGATGTGACAGGAAAGTGATTGGAGCCAGATATTACATGAGTGGTTACAGAGCCGAAGAGGAAGAATCAGGAGACACAAACATAGTATCGTTCATGTCAGCGAGGGACAGCTCTGGCCACGGCAGCCACACATCCTCCATAGCTGCGGGCCGCTACGTGACAAACATGAACTACATGGGGCTGGCCTCGGGGGGAGCCAGAGGGGGCGCTCCAACGGCGAGGATTGCAGTGTACAAGACGTGCTGGGACTCGGGTTGCTACGACGTGGACTTGCTAGCTGCCTTCGATGATGCCATCAGGGACGGGGTTAACATCCTGTCGCTGTCTCTGGGCCCCGATTCTCCCCAGGGAGACTATTTTAGTGATGCCATCTCTGTGGGGTCGTTCCACGCTGCTAGCCACGGGATTTTGGTGGTTGCTTCGGCTGGAAATCAGGGGAGGCCGGGCTCTGCCACGAATGTTGCACCTTGGATGCTCACTGTCGCTGCTAGTTCGACGGATAGGGATTTCACCTCCGACATCATACTAGCAAAGGGTCATAATTTCTCGGTAAATTTTAACATAGAAAATATACAAGTTACTTGTTTTTCTCTTATTTTTAAGTTTATTTCTCAAATTTTTGGATATTGAAAATGAAGAGCCTTTGCTTTATAGGAATAGTACTAATTTCTTAAAGTTCTTGGAGATACTATATATGAATCCAATTGGATCCAAAACTAACGTTGCAAGGACTGATAGTGTTACACAACAAATTTCAGTAAAATTAGCATTTCTCAGTCATGACAAGTGTTGTTTGAGACATAATGGATGCCAATGGTTGATTTCAGGGTGAAAGTCTTAGCCTTCTGGAAATGAAAGAATCAGCAACGATCGTCTCTGCCTCCGAAGTGAATGCGGGATATTTTACTCCTTATCAATCCAGGTGAAGCGAAAGGTACTTGGAACCTTATTGATGTTTCGAAAATGAATCCGTACAGGAACCTGACGAGTTATTTTTTTTCTTTTTTCCCTCTAAAGTTACTGCTTGGAGAGTTCCTTGAATAAAACCGAGGCAAGAGGGAAGGTTCTGGTCTGTCGGCATGCTGAGAGTTCGATGGAGTCTAAGCGGGAAAAGAGTGTCATAGTGAAAGAAGTTGGAGGTGTCGGGATGATTCTCATTGACGACGAAGACAAAAATGTTGCCATTCCATTCGTCATTCCTTCGGCTATTGTAGGAAAGAGGAGCGGAGATCGCATACTGTCTTACATCAACCACACACGGTTTGTTTTATAAATCGGAATTTCGAAACTTCGTAGTCATTAATGGGTCTAAAGTTTCTGTGAAAATTTCCTGATTTTTTGTCAATGCCCAACTGCAAACAGCAATCCAATGTCTCGCATTATGGCAGCCAAAACGGTACTCGGCTCGCAACCAGCACCACGAGTGGCAGCATTCTCTTCAAAAGGTCCTAATTCCTTGACACCAGAAATTTTGAAGGTAAATTCTTCTAATAGAATATCACAATTTTTTTTTCGTGATCTTTGTATTAACTAGTTCTACTGTGTTTCTTCTACTTTGTAGCCTGATGTTACAGCACCTGGATTGAACATACTCGCCGCTTGGTCTCCAGCAACTGCCAAATTGGAGTTTAACATTCTTTCGGGAACTTCCATGGCTTGCCCGCACGTGACAGGAATCGCGACATTGGTCAAAGCAGTTCACCCATCATGGTCTCCGTCGGCTATAAAATCTGCAATCATGACGACCTGTAAGAAATACACAGACCACTCTTTTGAATCATGGATTTTTTAACTCAATCCTTCTTCGCATTGGCAATCTCAAATACATAGCTTAAATATTTGACATGAATTCATTGTACAGCTAGTGCTTTGGATAAGAGGCGTAGGCCAATCCTCGCCGATCCTGATCGCAGAAGGGGCAATGCATTTGACTACGGCTCTGGCTTCATAAACCCGACAAAAGTCCTTGATCCTGGTTTGGTCTACGACGCAGAACCATCTGACCACATCGCGTTTCTATGCTCAATCGATTACGACGAGAAGTCTCTGAGGCAGATAACAGGATACAATGCCACTTGCGGTGGCCATCGCTCGTTGCAAACAGCGTCTGACCTAAACTACCCCTCCATAACGGTTCCAAATCTCAAAGACGAAGCCTCGGTAACGAGAGTTGTCACAAATGTTGGGAAACCGAGCAGCGTCTACAAAGCTAAAGTGTCTCTTCCAAGAGGATTCAATGTCACCGTTGTGCCAGACCGGCTAGTCTTTACCAGCTCGCTGCAGAAGCTGAAGTTCACCGTGCATTTCAGGGCGGTCGCCCCAACGAAGGGCTACGCGTTCGGGTTCTTGTCGTGGAGGAGTCGAAGGTCGCGGGTCGTTAGTCCTCTCGTTGTCCGAGCTGCAAGTTCCAACTCAGGTTTGCTTAGGTAGCGAAGCTATAGTTAGTTCATGTAATTAGATTAGGAGCTATGAAATTCTTATAAATATAGCAAACTTTTTTTTTTTCTGTATTGAGAGAGCAAAGCACTATATGGTTAAGTGGAGAAGGAAAAAATCCATGGTCAAAACTGTGGGATTATTCATTGCTTGGAGATGGTTATCAATGGAACTATCTTGAGACTATATGTGAACAAAACAGCTTAGTGTTGATATATTATTTGGTTCATTTGTTTCTTCGTTCGTAATATGGTTCAAATTTTGTTTTGTTTTGTTTTGTTTTTTGTTTTTTGTTTTAAATTATTGGCTACTATATACAAGATCTTAGCCAACTACCTTAAATAAGATATTGTATAAATTGGGTTGATTGGTGTGAATCTGTAATTATGCTAATTGATAGGCGACCACTTCCATAATCCTATATTCAATGCCTATAAAATAATTAGAAAATAAAACATTATCATGGACAGTGTGTTAATGGACGCCAACTTCTATAGCACAGTTTTTCATAACCGAACCATTTAGCTAAGAGTTACATGGGTTAAGACTCTCTGAGGTCACCTCTGGTATAGAGAATACAAATTGTATTGTATAATATAAAACACACTTTTGTTATGCTAAATTAAAAAAATAATAATAATAATAATAATAGTAAGACATGCAATATAAATTGCAATATAAATTGTATTATCTAATACTTAATAATCTTTTGTATTAGGTTGTACGCTAATGTTTGAGATTATTTTCTCACTGTTTTGTATAATATCTTTATTAAAAATGGTATAAACTATTAATGTATACTAAAATAAAACATAGTACGATATATTACAATACAATATGATTATTCTGACGTGTCCTAGACATGGGGTGTATTAAATGAAGAGAAAACACCAAAATTATTCCCTCTATTTAACTGAAATACTACGTTTACACCTTGTGTTTTAATACTATAAATTTTACCCTTTAATTTTGTAGAGCGAAAGCATACCTTTAATTTTGTAGAGCGAAAGCATACCTTAACTCTGACTTCCATTGAATTAGACCTGATATAATTTATAAAATAACCAAACCTCCCTAAAAATAAAATAATAAAATATATATATATATATATATATATATAAAACAACAACTACAACAACAACAACATTAACTTCGTAATCCAAACTCAAACCATTAACAAACTTGACTCTCGGACTCGGTACCAGTGGCGGATCTCAAAAGACCAAAGAAATATTCTTTGGAACTGAAAAATTAGGAACTTATATACAAATGCATTTTCCTTGAAATAAATTAATATTCATTAAAAAAGGTAATTCTAATTGACAAAAAAAAAAAAAAGAAAAGAAAAAAAGCAATGTGCTGGTCGGAATTGATTGCCTAAACCAAGAATGTCGAAGCTATTGCATTCAAAAATCTTTATCATTTTGATTCCCATATTGTTCATGTATGTGATGCATGATTTTTCTATCATGACCATATCCATGATAAAGTTTTGATCATTATATTTTATGTACATCCATATTCTTTCATGTTTATTTTTTAAACCATATTTGTACATATTCCTAACTTTCCCTGGGCATTTAACTAGGTTAGTTCATGTTTCTATGCATTAAAACCTTGTATGATATATCACTTTCACTATGTCGTAGATTGCATGGTCATACTCATGTCACTATCAAGCCTAGTTTTTAGCATGAGAGAGAGAGAGAGAGAGAGAGAGAGAGAGAGAGAGAGAGAGAGAGAGTTAAGGAGCTAAACTGAATTTTTTTTTTCAGCTAAAAATGAAAACAGCAGTTAAAAAGAAAAACGACATACAATATGGAACTCAGTTAAAGAACGACATAAATAGGGAAAACGACGATAAAATTATGAACTGCAATATAACTAAAAAGTGGCATTACGAAGAAAACGACAAGAACTTCATAGACGACACAACTTGTGTAAAACGACTGTATAATTACGAGCGACAGAAAGTTAGCGGCAGTATAGTTAAGGTCACCACAGGAAGAAAACGACAAGAAAACAAAAAACGACACGTGTCCTGTGCAAAGGACTAAATTGTAGACCAAGGAAAGAGTTAAAACGATAATAGAACTAGCGAGCAGTGACAATAGCTGAAAACGACAAGAATATCCGAAAACGACAAGAAAACCGAAAACGACATTAAAATATGAAACGACATTGGAAATTTGGAATCATGGATGACAGGGACATGACGTGTCGTGTGAAAAGGACTAAATTGTGAACCAAGGAAAGAGTTAAAACGATAATATAACTAGCGAGTAGTGAAAATAGCTGAAAACGACAAGAACATCCGAAAACGACAAGAAAACAAAAAAACGACATCAAAATATGAAACGACATTGGAAATTTGGAATCATGGATGACAGTGACATGACGTGTCGTGTGAAAAGGACTAAATTTTGAACCAATGAAAGAGTTAAAACGATAATATAACTAGCGAGTAGTGAACATAGCTGAAAACGACAAGAACATCCGAAAACGACAAGAAAACAAAAAACGACATCAAAATATGAAACGACATTGGAAATTTGGAATCATGGATTACAGTGACATGACGTGTCGTGTGAAAAGGACTAAATTGTGAACCAAGGAAAGAGTTAAAACGATAATATAACTAGCGAGTAGTGACCATAGCTGAAAACGACAAGAACATCAGAAAACGACATATTAATACAAAACGACATCAAAATATGAAACGACATTGGAAATTTGGAATCATTGATGACAGTGACATGACGTGTCGTGTGGAAAGGACTAAATTGTGAACCAAGGAAAGAGTTACAAGGATAATATAACTAGCGAGTAGTGACCATAGCTGAAAACGACAGGAACTGTAGAAAACGACAAGAAAACAAAAAAAATCAAAATATGAAACGACATTGGAAATTTGGAATCATGGATGACAGTGACATGACGTGTCGTGTGGAAAGGACTAAATTGTGAACCAAGGAAAGAGTTAAAACGATAATATAACTAGCGAGTAGTGACCATGGTTGAAAACGACAAGAACATCAGAAAATGACAAGAAAACAAAAAACGACATCAAATTATGAAATGACATTGGAAATTTGGAATCATTTATGACAGTGACATGACGTGTCGTGTGGAAAGGACTAAATTGTGAACCAGGAAAGAGTTAAAACTACAATATAACTAGCAAGTAGTGACCATAACTGAAAACGACAAGAACATCAGAAAACGACATATTAATACAAAGCGACATTCAAACCACGAACTGTACCACGTGTTAAAAACGACAAGCACAGCTAGAAATTGGAATTGGAAATGTTGGTAAACCCTCCAATGACATTAAAAATTGTTGGTAACTGAATTAAATAAGAAAAACAATAGAAAAAATTTAAACGACAATAAAATGTAAAACGATCAAAAACTTAAACAACAAAAAACGTAAGAACAACAGTCTAATTAAGGCCAAAAACAGGCGGGAAACGACAACACAAACGTTGATTAATGAACTAAATGAGGGAGGTGAGTAGGCGACATTGAAACTTAAAACGACTGTAAAATTTCGAGCAGAAAAAACAAATAAAGAGAGAGTATAATAATATAACTGCGAAATAAACGTTTAAAACGACAACAAAAATATTGAAAACTGAACCAATGAGGGAAACGACGACAAAATAATTAAACGACATTAACAAAACAAGTGAAAAACGAGAACACAATAAAACCCACAACCAAAGAAGAAATCGCCACCATGGATTGATTAATCACTCTCCAGCAAATTGCCAAGAAAAATCAAAGAATCGCGTCAAACTCTGATCCAACAAAGGGATTAATCACAATTTAGGTCTGTTTTCACTAGTTTTGTTTCATTTTTATCAGCCCCAATCTTTATCCATCTTATTGCTAGGGTTAGGGTTTTCCTTTTTGAACATTAGACGATTTCCTTTTTTCCCTTGATACCTGTTTTTCTTGTGATTCATTTCCTTCAGCGAGTCTGAATCTTTATTTATCACACTCTGATTATTTTGGCGCTTAAAGGTTTTTTTTTTTTTTTTACCTTTCAATTTGATTTTCTAGCAATTAGGCCAAATGAATAGTTGTTTTCTCTCATGGTTTGCGTAGTTCATCTATTGAGTTCTTCACTCATTTCTTCCCCTTTTTCGTTTTTTTGTTTTTTTTTTGTTTTTTTTGTTTTTTTCAGTTTCGGGAGTCGGTGATAAAGGAGACCAGAATTTTGTTGAGTAATAGGAAGAATTAACAACAGAGCATATATACATATCTGCAAGTTTTTTTTTTTTTTTTTTTTGGGTGACAATGTCGGTGACGGCGGGTGTGAGTGACACTGTGATTGCCGTTAGGGATAAACTGAGGGGCAAAATCGGGCAAACAAAAGTGAAGAGGTATTGGCCTGGTAAAGCTCCTGAGTGGGCTGATGATGCTGATGAAGATGGGGATATCAAGATGTCCAGGGCTGCTGCCCTGGAGAAGGCCTTTCCGGCTCGGGACGATTCCGGATTCGCCAGGAAAGACGATCCCAGGCTGCGTCGTCTGGCCGAGAGCAGGATCGATAACCGCGAGGAAGTGAGAGCGGATCACCGGAGGATCCGCCAGGCCGAGATTGTATCGACGGTTGAGGAGGAGGCCCTGAGGCAGGAGGGCTTGGATGCCGAGGAAGAGGATGCCGATGCTTTAGAGGAGAGGAGACGGAGGATTAAGGAGCGGCTGCGGCAGAGGGAGCAGGAAGAAGCTCCGCTGCTTCCGTCCGAAGATGAGGAAGAGGCGGAGGACGAGGAGGAAGAGGAGTCTGAGTACGAGACTGACTCGGAAGAGGAGCTCACCGGTATGGCAATGCTGAAGCCTGTCTTTGTTCCCAAGTCGGAGAGGGATACCGTTGCTGAACGCGAGCGTCTCGAGGCTGAAGAGCTGGCCCTGGAGGAGCTTAAGAAGAAGAAATTGGAGGAGAGGAGGAAGGAGACGAAGCAGATTGTGGTCGAGGAAATCCGGAAGGACGAAGAGATCCAGAAGAACCTGGAGCAGGAGGCGAGCATTGCTGATATCGACACGGACGATGAGATTAATGAGGCCGAGGAGTACGAAGCTTGGAAGGTGCGGGAGATCGCGAGGATCAAGAGGGATAGGGAGGACCGAGAGGCGATGGTGAAGGAGAAGGAAGAAGTTGAGAGGGTGCGAAACATGACGGAGGAAGAGAGAAGGGAATGGGAGAGAAAGAATCCGAAAGCTGCTCCGCGGCAAAAGCAGAAGTGGAGGTTCATGCAGAAATACTATCACAAGGGTGCTTTCTTTCAGTCGGAATCCGATGGTATCTACACTCGCGATTTCTCTGTCCCGACTGGAGAAGATAAGATGGACAAGACTATATTGCCCAAGGTTATGCAGGTCAAGCATTTTGGTCGTAGCGGAAGGACGAAATGGACACATCTCGTCAGCGAGGATACCACTGATTGGAACAATCCGTAAGTTTGTTTTCTCTATCGATCATCAAAATTTATTTCTTTAGAAGAATTAGCTATTTCACAGTATTCCAAATTTTGTTTCCTTTTAGTTCTATATTTCTTTGTTTTGTTTGATTGCTCTGAGTTAACCTGTCCTTAATGAAAATTGTTGCCAAAGCTAACTGAATTTTCACTCTAATTTAACCTTTTGCAATTTTTAAGTATTCGATTTCGTTATATGTAATTATGTTTGATCTTCTACTTTCTAGAATGTTGTTATACGATGGCGCATGCTGGATTTTAATAGCAAAATTGATGGATATTGAGTAAATCCATTTTGTTTCTCTTTGGCGTTACATGGACAAGGAAGTAAGCTTAATGGTTTAAGCAACATGAAATAGGACAGTGATTTAGCATTAGAGCTCTAGGTTAACACACACGTGAATATCGCCTAGCTTGGTCTTTATAAGAGTGTACATTGTGGTGATTATTTTTTCGCACTTGTACACTTTGCTGTATCAGGTCATGTTGTACGCTCATGCTCTTACCATTGCAACCTGGGAAAAATTATTTAATTTTTTCATGGCTAAAGTAACATACTATTACAAGAGAGAGATAAAATTATGTCATGAGAAACAAAATGAAATTTTTGGTCCAGGAGAAGAAAGAGTTATATCGGTAATGAGAGATTTGTTAGGTAATGAACTTTAGGGTAATGGATATTGTTTTGGAAGCAAAAAGCCTAGATTAGTGAATAGAAAAACTTATATAGCGAGGGAAAATAATTGTCCAGATGGTGTACGCTTGACAATTCTATATGTTTAAAATCCGATTGCTACGTGTATGTAGGTTTTCCTCCCTCTTTAACCTGGTGTGAATTATGTAGTTATTAGCTTTTATTTTTTTGCTCTTTTGTGATTGGATCTATAAAGAGATCTTTAATCGGATTTCATGGGTGTTCTGCAGATGGACTTACAATGATCCTCTTCGGGCAAAGTACAACGAAAAAATGGCTGGAATGAATGCACCGATAGCGAAGCCTAAAGGAAGCAAGAAATTGAAAGACTGGGAGTCTCGTTGAACTATCAACTGTCAACCATTTGTTGGAACTATGGCTTCTAGCGAGCTATATAGATTTTAGAACCTATTATGAGGCTCCAATATGAATTTGGTTTTGTAAGTGGACCTCATATTTTAATCATAAACATGAAAATCCTAAAATCATGAAGATGTTCTGAACTAGATAGTTATAGATCTCATTTTGCTGTTGCGTTTGCTGGTCCTTACTGTAGTGGATTATCTTACATCACTTTTCTCCTTCAGTCATGGTTGAACATATATATAATGTTGCAAGCGCAGTTTCAGGGTTTCTTGGTGCATATCATGGTTGAAAGAGTTTGGTTTCTCCCAAGAAGAAAGATTGGTCTTATTTTTTTCCCCCTAAAAAATTACACCATTTAGAGACTCATTGATATAAATAGGACTAATTTTACGCTATGTCCCTTAAATTTTAAAACGTTAGATCCGCTCTCTCTGATCTTTGAAATTTTGTAAAATTGCCCCGTTCGTCAAATATTTAACAGAAAATGCCGTAAATTTGTATTTTAAGGTATTTTGAAGTTGGCATAACAGTTATCTTTTAATAATTTTAACAATATTTATATGCAAAATTTATAATTAAATTCATATTTTTTCTCGTCCAAAAAGATTAAGATCTGATCTTTTGCATATACATATGAATTTAATTATAAATTTTATATATAAATATTATTAAAATTATTAAAATATAACTATCACACAATAGTTTAAAGAGTAAACAATAATTTCAATATTGTTTTAACCTAGAAGCACCTTAAAATATGAATTTAAGGCATTTTCATTTAATTATTTGACGGAGGGGACATTTTTACGAATTTACAATGATGAAAGGGAACAGACCTAATGTTTTAAAATTTAGGAAGCACAACGAAACTGACCCCAAAGTTCAGAAGGCAAGCGTAAAATTAGTCCATATAAATATAATCATCTAGACCAGAGACGATAAATGATTTCATACTTATTTAATATCTTTTGAGATACCAAAAGTTATATATCTATTGTGGTTAATAATAATCTCAGCATTTTGGGATGTGCTTGCTTATAATTTTACGAAATGAAGCTATTTTAGCATCTTTCACGTGAGATATAGGCATTTCTCTAAAGTTTTGACTTTGAGTCTGTTCTCAAGTATGTGTAGATTCATAGAATTCCATTGTGGTTGATCTCGCGTGTGTGGGACTCCAACAACTAATAAACAACTTTCCGTGTCCTCCACTACCTCTCAAGATTAGCCTTCGTCTTGCTCAAACTTCAGGCCTATTATGTCCAAAATCAAATTTTGTAATCAAACTCATATTAAGTAGTAGTTTAGAAAATCTAACTTTTACTTATTAGCCGAATTGATTTACTTCTTAAAAATTGTTCTTATGTAACAAGTTATATGTAAAAATAAAAAAGGGGGAATTTTGAGAAATGCCCATCTTTTACCACAATGATAATCTATGCCCTATTGTGTTGCACTTTTAATATATATCCTAAAATTTACACTACAAATATAGAATGGCTAAAATTTATACTACAAATATAGAATGGAAACAAATAAAGCACATTACTTAGGGTGTATAGATCATTAATTGGTACCAAAAATGGCCTTATTTTGCAATCCCTCTAAAAAAAAAAACACTCCTTTCATTTTTAAATATAAATATATTTTTTATATGATCTATATACCCTAGTAATTCAGCAAAATTATATTAACAAATATAGTAGATAAATCAACAAAATATCTTGGTCTATAGATTTTACATGTATATCAAAAGATAGACATTTATTTAAAAAAAAAAAATTGTCGGCATTCTATGAAATGAGATTCAACTTTGACTATTTAGCTTAATTCAATAATAAATTTTACCAAACTAATATATTTTATTACATATATATTATTGCAAAATTTAGAAACACTTATCCAACGACTATTACAAAACTGCCCCTCTAGCTCTATATATAAACACACATTCTCATTTGTGTGATCTACACATACACATATAGAGAGAGACACAACAAAAAATGAAAGTCAATACTCTAATAACCATATTCTCATTCCTTCTCTTAGCCTCCAACAATGCCAATGCAAACACACTAGTCCTTGACATCTCAGGCAAAAGGCTCCAAAAGGGTGTCAATTACTACATCTTGCCGGTCATCAGGGGGCGCGGAGGAGGCCTCACTCTCGCCGATCCCCGCAACAAGACGTGCCCTCTCGACGTTGTCCAAGAACACTTCGAGGCCTCGCGAGGCCTCGCAGTGACATTTTCGCCTGCGAAAACAGACGCAACACAAAGAGGGAGAGCCATAGGCCTCTCCACTGACCTCAACATCAAGTTCTCGGCCTCAACGGCCTGCGTCCAGTCCACGGTTTGGAAGCTCGATAGCTTCGACGAGGCTTTGGGGCAGTGGTTTGTGACAACCGGCGGGGTTGAGGGCAATCCCGGGGCTAATACTATAAGCAATTGGTTCAAGATTGACAAGTACAATGACACCAAAGATTACAAGCTTGTGTTTTGTCCCACAGTTTGTAGTTTTTGCAAAGTGGTGTGTAAAGATGTTGGTGTGTTTGTCAAAGATGGGACAAGGCGTTTGGCTTTGACTGATGATAATAATAAAAACCCTTTTGTTGTTATGTTCAAGAGAGCTTGAGTTTGTTTGTAAGGAAATGAATTAAGAGTCTATGTAATGGTGCGATAATGCCAAGAATTATCAATAAACGATGATGTGTGTGTGTGTGTGTGTTTTTTTTTTTTTAATCTTTAAATTTGTAAGGAAAAATGCAGTTGTCTTATAATATTTTGTAATGTCAACCAATTATCTTGATATGGTTTTTGGAGGAATTCAATGGGTAGTGGTTGGGTGTTGAGATTGGATCAAAATCAATGGTCTATTATTTATTTATTTATTTATGTTAGATCTAATTCTATATCTAGTTAAAGTCCAACCGAGCTGAAAGTACATTAGACTTTTTAGGTTGAATCCAATCGGTTTTAAGTTTGGATTAAAAATATTATTTTCCGCAACAAAAGTACTCACTAATTAAAGTAAATATCCGATTTTTTAGATTTCTTTCGCATTTTTTATAGATATCAGAAAGCATGAGATATATATAGAGTCGTAATGTTGAAATTATCTTTGAAAGTGAAGAGTGAAGTAGTGAACAAAGACGGTTCAAAATTTATGATAGAATTTATAAGATAAAAATAGTAAATATGTTTATAAATTATCGTCGATACAAATTTTTCCTAAATTTTAGGCCCCAATCTTAATGACGACTACTTGTGGTAACTAATACTGATTCTCCAATGTTTTTATTGTAGTGTTATGTCATAGACATATTAAAAGAATATCATGCCGCTGCAAAAAAATATATTTTTCTAAAAGGGCAAAAATATAAATTTTTTGACACATTGATATAAATACACAAATTATTAAAAATATATGCAAATAATTAATGAATTGAGCAGTTATTCAATGATTTTAAAACTTTTAAAATTTATTTTTATTATTATATAAATTTTAAGTAATTATAATTAGATTTTTAATTTATTGACCGAATTGAATTGATAGGTATGACTTGAATGAATGGACTTTTTTGTCCACATCCAGTGCTACTATCGGGAATTCTGTAATTTGTCTGCAAAGAAAGCGTAAGATACCTGCAATTTTGTCCATTCTAACAAAATACATTACAAGTAAAACAAACATTTTAAGGAGCCCTTGGGATTGTAAATGATTACAAGAATAAGGGATCTAGCGCAATAAACCGAAATAAGTGCCAGCTATATTTAATTTACCATTTTTTTTATTGTCATTTTATTTAATAATATCTTATATAATAAAATATGGGTTGTCATATTTCAAATGGTTGAATATGATCTGTTACATGAGGTAGTATTAAACAAAGAAAATTCAACATTACTCTGTATCTAATGAGAAGTCAGATATTGGATTTGGCACCATTGGCTATACTTTATAATAGAGATGGAACTTTCTGGTGGTTGCCATGGTTATGTTTCATTCAAATAAAATTCCCAATAAATTATATATTTATATATAAAACCACAAGGCATTGAACAATTGATTGTGGAGTTGAAAATGTATCAAATTATCCTAAACGGCAGAGAGGAGTACAAGTACTTTGCTCTCTTAAGCTTCCATTTTAGTAACTTTAAGATTAGGAAATATCTCGTAAACGTGTCACACATTTTGTGAAAACCACGCTCGAAACACAACGGAAAGGAAAATCGAGACAATTTTCATGGTCAAGGACAATGAACGTCGCAATTATTAAAAATATATATATATATTAACGGGAAGATAATTTTTTAAGATGGCGATTGAAGATTACTAAATCATGGCCAACTCAAAGCTAGAAGCTGAATTTGTAAGTAATAATTTGTTCAAGTTATAGTATCTATTAGGACTGTAATTATAACTATTTTTTAAGCAAGGAAAAACTGAAGAAACTTCATTATCATTGCATGAAAGTCTAATGAAACTAAAGATGTACACACAAAACACTTGCTAACTAATTACAGGGCTATATATAGAAACTGAACATCACAAAATTTCATGTGTTACAATAAAGGAGAATTTTCTTTTACTCTACTTCACAAACACACACGTAAGAGAGGTCTAACTAATAGAAAGTTCAAAGAGTGACTATTTTCGCTTCAAGATCAGTCACATTTGGCTGGCCATATTGAGGGCTTTTTCAACGTTTTTGTAGGCTTTTTCATACCTCAAGAATCCCATAAACCAGAATTCGAAATTGTCTTCAGTGACTATCTCGATGTACTTCTGTTGTGGCTTGTTCTCGTTCTCGCTTTGATTGGCTCTCTTGATTTTCTTGATTGGTATCACCACCTGTAAAATTACAAGCATCAAGCAAAAAATCATTCATCTTGAACAATGCCATTAAGATTAAACTTAAAACAGCTGAAATTCAAGACTCAAGACTCAATCCACATACAAAATATTATAAATTAGAATATATATATATATATTTTTTTTTTTTTAATTTTCTAGTTATACCTTAGCTGCTAATAGATCCAACTACCAAGCGGCAACTTGGTCAAAGACCCCATATGAACCACTCCACAATCTTTTATTTTTATTTTAAGAAATACTTTGCAGAGAAATGCACAAGTTCAACTTCAACACATGTAATGTCTTCTCATTTCAATATTATTTTTTCCCCTTAACCACTGAAGCCATCATAACAATATCCCTTTCAAACAAAGTCTGAAAAAAAAAAAAAACAAAACAAAACATAAACAAAATTCCATGCTAAATTGACCAGACATATCTTCCCAAACAAAGGGTTTCCGAAATTCCTAGCTTCATTAAAGAACATAGAATGAGAGCTTTGTGATTTTGTTTACCTTATAAGGTGTTCTAATCAAGTGCCCAGTTGAAGAGGGGATTGTGATGGCTCTTTCACTGCAAAATGCAATCTTTTGAGTGGAAATAAAAAGCAGACCAGCAATTGGACCACCTGTTGTTGATAAGTAACACTGAGAGGCCTTCAATAGCTCTTCACCTTCATTCACTCCAAATATTTGCTTAAATATATTGCCTCTCCCACCTTCTTTTATCACTTTTGCACCCAAACTCAGCTTCCCTTTCACTGTCTCAGACCACTTTGACCCAAGTTTCACTGCCCATTTCATACACAATAAATTCAATTATCACCCCAAAATTTCATTTCAGTTGATTAAAATTTTGAATACCAACTTGAGTGGAAGAATTATCATTGGCTTTATATTTACTTACCATGTTCTTTAATCCTGTATGTGAAGCTCCCAACTTTTCTCCCTAACTTTTTCTTCTGACCCTTCTTTGATAACCCATCATGTGCTTGTGCTATTCCAAAAAATGAAGAGACAAATTAATTAATTAATTAATAAATCTAATGATTCTAATTAAGCAAGTTTGTTTAAAGAGAGAGAGAGAGTGAACTCACTTGTGTTGAAAGAGAGAGAGCCATCTGAGGAAGAAGGGCTTTGACACAAACTAACAGGCTCAGATAGAGAAGAAAGATTAAAAGATCTCTCTGGAGTTGTGTCACATGATTTGGTCAATGGACTCACTCTCTTCATTTCATTTGCATATTGGTAACTCATTATCTTCTTCTCTCTGCTTCTTCTTCTTCTTCTTCTTCTTCTTCTTCTTCTTCTTTTATCAGATAAAATTTAAGACTCTCTCACAAAAAGCTTTGAGCCTTTTTCTCCTACAAGTCAGTCCTTAAAGCAATGAAAGAATAATTTTAAGGCTGTATTTGAATCTGCCACTGGCTTGTTATTTATTTTATTTGCAATTAAATAATGTCCATCTGTTGTGTCACTTTCATCCATAGCATACCCCAATAGAAAGTTTTAGTTAAATAGTGTGATGTGGAAAAAATAATCAGTATTTGAGTATATAATAGGACATTAGAGAGCAAAGGGCTTGAACTTTCCAAGATTCTTTGCTTGTTTTTGTTGATCAACTTTTTGAATAATAATGCGTATGATTCTAGATGATGGCGTTATTTCTTGGCAAGTCCTCAAATGGGAATAAGACCATTTGCCCATTTCCAGCTTCAAAGTCAAGAAAATGTGGCTGTTTTGGACCCCACATATTATAATATATTCTTGGTTTAGGAGAGTGTTCTCTGGGCAGATGTTAAATAACACGGTTTGTCCAAATGAGACGCATAATAATTGCAAAGAAATAACATATGAGTACAAATGTGTCTCTTGTATAATACCAAGATGAGATATTACAATTTGTGTTTGTGGAAATGTTGATACTATTACTTGTTTGATTGAGTCATAGAAAAGTCGCCTTAATTTCAAAATTGTCACTTACGCTTATGAGTATTTTCCTTAAAAATAAAAATAAAAATAAAGAGTGTTTTATAAATAGGGAGTACAAATTTGATATTGAATTGACTGCTAAAAAAATAAATAAATGAAGTCCTACTTGACAACTAAAGATCAGCGTTTGTTTCCCTCTAGAAATTTCTCAGTATCAAAGATTAGATGTCAAACATGTGTCATCTCTGTGGCTGCTTTTGCTGTTCAAAATTCCATGTGCCAAATAAATAACATTGCTATAGTTTTTTTGCCAATGAGACACACCGATCATCGGGTTGGATTGAGATTTTATAACACGAGGGCTCTGATGTGGCTGGTAAGTAATGCTATTGCTAATAGTGAAAATCAGGAACAACTCTCTTTTGTTTTTTCTTTTTTTTTTTTTTTCCCATTTGTACAATTGAAAATTTATAGACCATAAAAGTAAAGAAAGATATAAAACTCTCAACTTTTATACAGCTTGAAAGGGATATATGAAATTCTAACAATTGCTAGGAAGCATATATTTTCTCTTCCTAATCCCATACTGAGTTTGAGAATGCTAAATGACTAGAATTTTTTGCGAGAATGATGAATCATGTATTAGGTATAATAAAAATAAGTGCATTGCTACGTGTGTTGTAATAAAGTAAGTAAATACCACATCATTCAGTCCAAGTTTCTCGTCAAAATTTCTAGTTGTGTAGCATCACTCATTGCATTTACATGAAATCCTTCTGTGGTACTCGTTTAGTAGAACTATTTTACATATTAATTATTTACATTCCAATGACCAAGCCCAGTATAACTAAATACAATTTTTCTAAGTCCACACTAGAGTCTCAACATCCTCGACTAAGACTCACTCGTTGACTTTTGCAACTGCACGGTTGCACAAGGTTGGTCTTTATCACCATCCTTGTAACGCCTTCTTGGCTTGCCGTTATTCATCTGCCAGTTGCCATGGCATCTTCGATTCTATGAATCACGGTGCCTAGACTGCAACGGCTTTGCAAAGCTTTAACTGCAGCACGGTGTGCGTGTCTATGCCATTTCAGTAGATTGTAAGATTGTAGAAGAGACCATCTTGCTTGATTTGACATCTTATCAGAACAGAAAATAGGCAACCAAAATTTTAAAATTATTGGCAGAAGAAAATAAACAAAAAGACGCGATTTTTAGCCGACTAGATACCTCGGCTATAGACAATGGGGGTTGAAGAAGAGAACAGGCATTCTTGAAAAGATTTTCATCATTTTCTCCACCCTCAGCCTCACCATAAATAAGAGCCTCAGCAGCAATTCCAGCAAAAAGGACCATAGAGTACCTGATGTATTTTGCAGATGATCCAATCACTGAGTGCTTAAAAAAAAAAAAAAGCAGTCGCCAAGAAAATTAAGGAACCAACTGTGCTATTCACGGTGAATACTCGTGCATAAATTACCCAACAAAATGTTGCAACTTTTTACAAATTATTGGAGAGGTACACATTGATTTTAACCAACCTTATCCGGAATCACACCCACCTGTCAAATGCAGTACCATCCAGTCGTCCATCAGCTAGATCATTAGACAATTTCTCATCCCAAAATTGAGTTCCTGCCTGAAAGACATTCTTCATGTGAGGCTTCATTCCTTTCTAAAATTTCTAGACAATCATTAAGATTTTAAGTCCATGACAATCAGGGCTACATTTATAAGTTTTCCTTGCCTACAACACGATAAATTTTATAGGGTCCGGATTCACCTTTTTCAGTTTTAGACTCCGTTTAGTAAGAAAGAAAGAAAATTGGATGGAAAGGAAAATATGAGGTGATAGAAAATAGGGAGGCAAGAAAAGAAAATGTTTTTCTTTTTATGGTGCTTGGTATACTTGGAGGGAAAGAAAATATTTAGTTAGATAATTACAATTTTATCTATTATTTTGATTATTTTAATTTAAAAATAAGGATAAAAGAGTAATTTTACTCTTGCATGAGTGGATAAAAGATTTCCATCCATTATTGGAAGGATAAAAATATATGGGCCCCACATGTACCATCTTATTTTCTTTCATCTCAAATTTTCCCTCTTACCAAACAACTAAACTCATCTTTTTCCATCCAATAATCCACTCATATTCTTCCTTCCTACCTATTTTCTATTCTACCAAACAGACACTTAGGGTTTAAGCATAATGTTCTTTATTAGTGATATAACAGATATAGTTCTGAGATATAGACACTTCGCATTGAATCTATCAACATACATCCAAGTTCAGTTGCACTTTCTCAAAGTGTTGTGAGACAGACCAAAGAAAAAAACAAGGTAAAAGTCCAGACGAGACAAATACCTGCCCTTGAATGCCCATTTGAACTGCAACAACTGGGTCTAAGATGACTCCACGAACTGGGCAGCCCATTAGGTATGCTGCAATATTGACAAAATCCGTTATTAGCGTAGCTATCAAGGGTTTCAATAAAAGAATAAGTACTTCATATTCAGCACTCAAATAAAAATCACAGTTCGCATTTGGTTTTATCCAACAATGAAATCTTCATCAAGTGCTTACCTATTAGGAGATGACCTGCTTCATGAACTAGGATTCTACGTCTGTTTGGAGGCCAATAACTTGTGATTTGAGCTAAACAACAACCACCAAGAAATGTAGAATCGACAAATGCTAGTGCCACTATTGCTGCAAGATTAGTTCTAATATCGATGCCTTGAGAAAAAAGATACGATGTCCCACCCAGGATTGCAACCAGAGCAAGTTGAGAGCTTCCTGAAAGACCCCACTTTTTTGGAGCAAATTTTTCCGCTGGATAAGAAGGGAAAAAACCAAGATCTTTTACGAAAACCCTACATCACATTCGTAAAGATGATACATTTTCAACCAAGCAAATGATCAACATTGCAAAAGATTGGCAGATTTCAAGATGGAAATCAGTACAGATCATTCTGCCCATACAAAACTGTTGACGTGGCTAGGATTTAGTCAAAGCAAATTAGTTTGTTAGTTTCCTTTAACTTAGGAGAGTTAGTTCTGATCCTTATTCTGTATATTCTGCAACTAGTATAAATATTGAAGATTAGGACTGTAATATACGTAACTTTTACTCTGATAATCAATAAAGCAGTGCAATTCAGGTCTTCTTCCCTTTATTTATGCTTTTAAAAACCCCAAAGATGAAAAGGGGGATTCTATATTAAATGGCACACAATTCTGTAAAATGATCATACCTTCTAAACCGGTTGAATCCTTCAAGACGGTTGGTGTGACATTTCTTGGTCCCTCCAAAACTGCAGAAGTTCGTAACAGGGAAATATCATTAAGATATCATGGCAGAATAAGCACTAAATTTCAGATGAAAGGGCTAAAATGCATGCCAGAGGGTGTGCGGCGAATATGATATCAAGAAGCCTCTTTCAACATGATTTTTAAAATTATGAATGCACACTCTAAAGCATAGAGCGGATTACTTACAAAAAGAAAGGAAAAAAAAAAAGGATCTTCAACATCCTTGATGGATGAGAGATATCAATGTGAAGCTGAAGGTGAGGGATCAGATATATTCAAGTATTGCTTCTGTACAAGCAAATACAATCCAACAAGGTTTTGCTCAACAAGAGCTTATGTTAGGCCTTAAGTTTCCCGGTATTTGGGAATGTGTTCATTATATGCAGGGTCGATCAAGGAGAAGATAAAACCTAACTAACCAACCAATAATACAAAGGGAACAAGTGAATTATGAAGATCATATACAGAAAAGAAGGCACTGAACAGAGTAGCCTCATTTCCCACAAGAGTTTTCTATAAAGCCCCAAAGAGGAACAATATAAAAGAGAAAACTTATGTGCATTGAAATTGGCAAAAAAAATCCATTTGTATAGTTCATAATGACAAAGTTCATCAATTGAACTATCCCATGACAGGCATTTACGAATAAGACCATTATGCACTAATTTGGGCACTTCCAAATGCAATAATTTGACTAACAATAGAATAACCCATTCCAACATGTTATTTAAGCCTCCTTTAGAAACAACTAAACAACCAAAACACAAAAAAAAAAAAAAAATTAAAAAATTAAAAAAAAACAAACAAACAAAAAAAAAAAAGAGAGAGAAAGAGAGAAGAAAAGAAATGGCAAAGCTAGGCCTAAAAAGTTGTGAAATTGTGATGATTTTTCACTATTATACCAACGCAAAAACCAAAATCATCAATAGCAACTAAAATAGCAATCTTCAACCCAAAAAGTGATAAAAATAAAAAATAAATTTACCAATATTCCTGAATTTTCCAAAATAAGCCAAAAAGCCTCTGTTCTTGAGAAATCCATAGGCATTGGCGACAAGTTTCATATCATCGGCGTTCAAACACGTATCCAAAACCTCCCAATCCCTCTCAGTCCCAATAAACCCTAATTCGCCCAGTCTCGAGGACGACGAGGCGTCGAGTCTGAGCTCGGCGTCGTCGCTTTCGATGGACTTCAAGAACCTCAGAGCTCCAGCGAGGTCTTTTCGCTTGAGTGCCTCCTCGTACTCGTTCCACTCTCGGAGAGCTCGTCGCCGAACGACTCGCCGCGGCGGCGATCGAGGTAGTCTGCGAGCCGGGGTTGGAGGAGAGAGAGAGGAGAGACGGTGGTGAGAGAATGGGTTGGTGGAGAAGAGAGTGGGAGAGAGAGCTCCGAGGTTTGAGGAAGCAAAAGCCATGGCTGAGGCCAGAGAGAGAGTCCAAAAGAGTAGAATAATTTTGTTTTGGGGGGCAAAACTGAAATTTTATCTTTTTTTTTAGCTAAAAATGAAAACAACAGTTAAAAAGAAAAAGTGTGTGTGAAGAACAGAAACAACGGCATCAATATGGAAAACGACAATAAATTATGAATTGCAATATAGCTTTTTTTTTTTTTTTTTTTCTCTCTCTCTTTTCGCTAAATTAGAATTACAATATAACTAGAAGTGGCCTTACGCAGAAAACGACAAGAATACAACAAACGACACTGCTTCTGTAAAACGACTGTATATTTATGAGCGATACGAAGGGTTAAAGCGACAGTATAATTAAGGTCACCACAGGAAGAAAACGACAAAAAAATTAATAAACGACATCGAAATGTGAAACGACATTGTAAATTTGGAATCAAGAACGCAGTGACACGCGGTGTGTGGAAAGGACATTTATTGAACGATCGATAGAGTTTGAAAAGAATATATATCTTTTTCAGTCACATAACCAAAAAATTAGGAAAAATTTGAAACGTTAACTATTGATTGTAACTTCAGGAACCATTTTTCAATTTGCATCTAAAACAGTGTTTCCTTTGTGCTTTCTTAATGGTGTAAGTAAATTCAAATTGATACATAATTAAACTAATTAGTTTTTATTTATTTTTAAAAAAAAAACCCTTATCAATTTTTAATATAACAAGTAAAACGACAATATAACTAGTGAGTAGTGACCACAGCTTAAACGACAAGAATACCCATAAACGACATCTAATGCAAAACGACATTCGATACACGAACTGTACAACGTGTGAGAACGACAATTAGAAGCACGGCTAGAAATTGGAATTGGAAATGACAGTAAACCCTCCAACGACAGTAAAATTGTTGGCAATTGAATTAAATAAGAAAAAAAAGGGAGAATTTCAAAATAAAGTCATTCTTGATGTCACTTAATAATCTATACCTCATGTGGTGTGCTCCCTTCATTTCTACTCTATATTTGTAGTGTAAATTTTGGGGTATAAATTAAAAGTGCAACACATATGGGGTATAGATTATCATTGTGTCAAGAATGGGGTATTCCTCAAAATCCCCCTAAGAAAAACAACAGAAAAATCATTAATCGACATCAAAACTGTAAAACGACATAATAAAATATAACAACGAAAGAAGTAAGAAACTAAGAATAACGGTCAAAAGCCAAAAACAGGTGGGAAACGACAAAATAAATGTTGACAAGTGACAAATGCGGCAAGCGATATAAGTTATTTCTTAAACCAACTATAAATATTCAAATAAAAAAAATAAAGACAAATGAAGAGAAAGTTTAATAATATAAATGCCACATGAAGGTTGAAAAACGACAACAAAAATGTTGAAAGCTGAAC
Organism: Boehmeria nivea var. tenacissima; assembly: GCA_018132145.1. Lineage (NCBI taxonomy): Eukaryota > Viridiplantae > Streptophyta > Magnoliopsida > Rosales > Urticaceae > Boehmeria > Boehmeria nivea. Next base: position 12,522,762 of record CM030882.1, read on the forward strand.
AAACAGGGAAACGACGAAAAAATAGTAAACGACATTAAAATTGGAATGACAAAACAAGTGAAAAACAACAATACAATAAAAGCAACAAACAGGTGGGAAACAAGAAGGAAAATATTGGCAACTGAATTAGATGAGGAAAACCACAAGAATATAACTAAACGACGTTAAATTTTAAAACGACAATAATATTTGGAAAAAAAAATAAAAAGTAGAACAGCTGAACAGGTAAAGCAAGAATAAAATCACAAACGACATTTATTAGTAGTATCTAAAAAGTGGAACTGAAATTCCTCAACTTTACGTGCTGTATAGAGTAAATAATTTCATAACGTTAATGTTCTAGAACATTGCAGACCAAATAATGAAAAATTGTTTCTATATACACGTAGTATAGCTAATTACAAAAATCAAAACAAAAACAAAAAACAAAAAAACAAAAAAAAATACGACAGCAAGAACTGAGATCTGACTTTGAAGAAAGAGAGAGAGAGTTCAAGGTTTTGGCGGGCTTTTGGCAAGCACTTCAATACGCTATGAATTCATCTTCTTCAGCTTCTTTTTTTTTTTTTTTCCTCTCATTAATTAATCTTTTATTCCTTGCATGTGTTCATTCAAGTGGTTTTGATTTGATTTCTTGTTGAACAAGTTTCAAGAAAAACTAATCTTGAATGCATTTGATTAATTTTATTGGTACATCTTTCTAGCTGTCCAGTTTTATCATTTATGGGAAACACGAGCATGAATATTTCTTCAACGGAATGTTTGCTTATTTTGGTTAAGAGGTTCTAATCATGATGGTGCAAAGTAATGGACTATATATAATCTGAATTCAGCAAGCACACGGTACAACATGGTTAAAAACATATGGCACAACTGCGTTCATATAGTTCAAATACAAACATATATAAAAAATAAAAATAAAAAATTCTAGTCATTCCAGAAAAACAAAAACCGAAAAGGAAGGTAGGTGGCTAAATAAATAAGTCAACCACTAAGCAAAAAAAAAAAGTCAACCACTAAACTTTAAATCAGTTGTCCCATGTATCACCGGGAAAAATATTAGAATTGCTAGCCTGGTGTGTTAAAAGTGTTTATCATATTAATGTTGGGTATAAATGGTTGGGTGTGTATAAACAAAAAAAAAAAAAGTCAGACCGTAAAAGTCCTTTCTTCTTGCTCAGTCCGTTGTGTTTATGGCCGTTGCAATGACCTATTTCCCGCCCTTCCCGTAGCTGTCTCGCAGGGTGACCGTCCGATTAAAGACCAGCTTTTCAAGAGTTGAATCCTTGTCAACTGTAAAATAACCTACAAAGAAACGACATAAAATAAAAGTAAATGGCAATTTGAAGTTCGTATTTCCAAAATACTAAACAGTAATGCAAGATCTACAATAATTGGAAGTCTAAACTCCATGAATATCTGACCAGAGTTCAACCACTTTTATGCCTCAAACCATTGTAAAGATAGAGAAATATTTGGATAATGACTGATAAAAGAGGCAAGCTTGTATGGCCAAACAGAATTCTAAAGCAATTTTTAGAGAGAAAACAAAGGCAAATGAATTTTGCAGGTGCCTTATTTTATGAATAACTTAGACAATGTCCATTTTGCAGTCTATTAAGACCTATACCTTTCAAGAATTTCACAAATCACAAACTAAGCTGAATAAAGCAGATTGTACAAAATAATGGCTTTATAAATTAGGTCCACTCCAAATCAATAGGGTGGATTAAACTTGGTAAAAAAGGAGAGTTTTATCTGATCATATATGGTGGCCAATGAGAGAGATCGTTGTTATGTGCCAAGCACCATACATCCACAGTTGTTTTTAGGGAAATTGCAGTAAATAGAACTTTTTTTTTTTAACGTTTTAAAAAAGTAGAACATGGTTTGAAATATTAAAAAAAATAGCACTTGTCAAAAATTTATAACAAAAAAATATTTACATATTTGTAAGAAACTTTTTAACACTTCAAAATTAATGAGTAAAAGTTTAACCCTTTGTTTGGGGTACCCATTTTACCCATTCAATTTTTTCATTTTTTTTCAACTTTCCTAATTATCCAAATCATTCCATTCCATTCTATTTTTTTAAACCATTTTTTTCAACTTTCCAAATTCCTATACAATATCTTTAAATCTCAATCATTCATACTACCTCGAAATTAGCAAAGTCAAACCATTCTTACATCATTTTTACAAACCATTTTTAAACCATTTCAAATCATTTTCAAACCATTTTTTCCATCCCAAAAAATGGGATGGAATGGCCAAAATGGCCACCCCAAACAAGGAGTAAATGTTAGAAAATTTCTTACAAATATTCAATTATTTTTTTTGTTATTTTTTGTCATAAAATTCTTGACAAGTGCTATTTTTTTAATATTTTGAAACATATGTTATTTTTTGAAAGACTCATTCAATTTTGGCCTATTTTTGTTACTCACCTTTTTTTTTTTCCAAACATAACGAAGTCTACCAATCTAAAGTGAAACAATGAAGTCAAGCACATACCAAGCCTTTCAAACTGGAAACAATCACCAATAGTTGCATCTCGTAGTGTGGGCACAGCATATGCGTTGGGTATAATCTCTTTGGAATTCGGGTTCAAATCAGCAAGCCAGTCATCAAGTTCCGCAGGATTCTAATGCGCAGATTAAGAAACAAGAATTAGACCAACTGTGAGGAGAGAGAGAGTGATGGTAAACTATGGGGAGAGAGGTAAGTGAATAGAGAGAACTATAAGAGTTTTCAACCTCGGAAAGAAACAGTTTGTCGAACAATCTAACTTCCACTTTCAGCGGCTCAACCCCCGAAGAAGGTTCCGCAACCCAATGAAGGACCCCCTGTATAACAAGAATTAGCTAAGCGCCTGTCCAAGTATGTAACTCTCATAGAGCACAAAGGTAAACAGATTCAAACATCAATATCATTGCAAAAGTAAGACCTTTGGTTTTGTCTTCTTGGAAGGATCGTACTCGGCCTGGATTTCAAGAACAGTTACCTTATCTTCAGCTAAGATAACATCCGTACACTTAATAGGGAATGCATATCTGCACTCATAAAGAAGAATATCAATTTGTATTCCAAACTTTCCAAGTAAGTATACAAATAAAAAGCTAGTAAAATATTAAGTACCTGAGTAGGACAGATTTACCGGGAGCAAGCCCATAATAATCTTTTGAATCTTTCGTACGAAAGTCAGATTGTTCAATGTATACTACATTGGAAAAGGGAACCTAGGCGAAAAGCAGGAAAGCAGTCAAAGATAGATCACCAAGGACCTTAAAAATACAACTTTACAATTAATGATGATACCGTAGCTAAAACTACTAGTGTTTCATTCATAAGAAAGAAAAAGTGGCCCAAGCAAATGATATCAACTCCATTTTGTTGGAACCAACAGCCACAAAATAGTTAAGAGTGGGAAAGTGTGAAGCTGAATTGAATCAAAGGCCACTAGACAAACATAAATTAAGAGCATCAAACTTCATATATATTGTCAAAAGTAGGAATATTCAAGTTTCACGTACTAGAAACATACATTTTTTTGAACAGATAGAAACATAAATTATAACTACTGAATATATACATTAGTTTTTGAAATCCGAACTCACCTTGTACAAAGCAGAGGCATCATCAGCTTGAGCATCAGGCCACTTTCTAGCATCAAGATCCATTGTTGTGCCAGCTTCTAAGTTGGTAATAACAACCTGACAACACAAACGATTAGTACTTCTTCAAATAGACATGTAAATACAAACAAGCAAGATATAAATGATCACACCTTAAGTGGATTCAGGACAACCATTGTGCGAGCAGCTGTTTTGTTTAGTTCTTCTCTCACATGATACTCTAGGCGATCCACACGTATCATAGAACAATCACTGTAGGATGCAGAACCAAATCCATATAAACTAGAGCGCAAAAAATACGATTGATCTTGCACATTGTTATTGTATTACGAAAACATGTGTGTTGCTATTACCTTCTAGTAATCCCGATTCCTCTTACAAAAGTATTTATTGCAGTGGAAGTAACACCTCTACGCCGTAAGCCAGCTAACGTCATGAGGCGAGGGTCGTCCCAACCATCAACCCACTTTTCTGTCACTAGACGATTTAACTACAACAGAAAAACGAAGGAAACAAACGAGGAGAAGTTATAAATTAGAGGCTATAGGATTCAAGGGCTAAACTTAGACATATGTTCCATGCATCAACTAACCTTGCGCTTTGACATGACAGTGTTACTGATATTAAGTCGAGAATATTCCCACACATATGGTTGGTAAAGGCCCAGTGCGTGTAATAACCAATAGTATGATGCACGGCGAGTCTCAAATTCAAGTGTACAAAGCTGTTTAAAACATCTGTCAGGTTTTTCTCTTTATGGATTAAATAAATAAATGAGAGGAAAACTACAACACGCAACATGGGTATAAACGAAAAAACTAGTAATTCATCAGTAGCCTATCCATGTCGGTACACAAAAAGGCAACGTGATGAGAAACACAAAACAGTCATATTAACAAGAGCCTCGGACCTAAAGATGTACAAAAGCTCATAAAACTTAATCAGAAGTTAGACATATCTACATTGTGCTGAGAGTTACAACCAAAAGCAAAGCTGACAGCACTCGTACAAATGAAATGATCATACGAGTCCAGTGTCAACCATGATAAATCATGCTTCTCAATCAAGCTAAGAAAGGCTAGGGGGAAGGGACCAAATTGCACAAATATAAAGAAGATTATAAAGTGTCTGAGTCAGCAAATAAACAACATTTCCTTTATCAGAAAGAAAATTATCTTCACTCTTTTTTTTTTTTTTAAATTAAGAGAGAAACCAAACATGGGGCTTTTAACTCCCCTTATTTATAAAAGACAAAAATAAGACGATCAAACTTCCAAACGATCACACTTAAATATTAATAAATTTTTATATCTGACTCACTTCACATGCCTGTATCATTTCTTCGTATATACTGTAAGGATGATCAACCCCACAACCACAAACTTAAAGAAAAAAGAATAGATCATTTTCTCATTTCTTAACTCATCCTTGCATGTACCAAGACGACAAACCAATTCATAAGAATCACTAACATTAATAAGCAATGACATGTTAATTATTAAAAATTCACAAAGCATAACCACAAAGCATGGCTAAATTTGCAATATGTTCAATTCCTTTGAGACAAATATATATATCTATATATATATATATATATATATATATATGTATATATATATGTATGTATGTATGTATGTATGTACATATATGGTTCACAAAAATAGAAGATCCTTACCGAATGTGTGATATTCTCCAGAGAATCAACAATGCAGTGAGCATAATCATAACTTGGATAGATACACCACTTGTCTCCAGCATGTGGATGGGGAGTAAACTGTAGAAATAAAACTAATATCATAATCATATATAGAAGTTTCTATGCCATAAAGTGAAACATGTAACGGGCCTCCATATACCTTGATTCGATAAGCAATAAGGTCATACATATTGAAGTTATCACTCTGCATGTCTTGCTTCATTCTAAGTGTCGCTTTTCCCTCTTCAATGAGACCCCGTCTCATATCCTCAAAGAGTTTCAATGATTCAGCAATGGGTCTGTCCCTCCATGGACTGTTCATCTTATTTTCTCTATGCTCCTTTATTTCTTCGGGCGTCTAGCAAATTTTTACACAATTAACTTTGTTAGACAACTAATCATGAAGGAAACCAAAATTCTCACTGCACAATAATAGCAATCAAACGCACAGATGCACATACATTCAAGATGTATTAGTTTACACGACTAAGAATGCAAGGAGAAGTTCAAACCCTCAGAGGAATTTCACACTCCTAGTACAGAATTTATACCAATATAACTCCAGGTAATTGCATGCAAAAACCATCACATAGAAATGCTATGATGGAACTTTTTTCTATTTCACATAAGAAACAGATAATTTTAATCAAAATTCAAGGTGAGGAGGATGGACCTATAAGAGGAAAAATAGTGAATCTAAACTTGGGTGCTGAAGGATGTACAGAACTGAATATAGATCGTACTGCCTAAGATAAGCATTGAACAAAACCTGATGATCAACATATGCATGTCCTCTTCGTATGAGCTCCACAGCCAATTCATACAGATCTTGAAAGTAATCACTGGTATAAGTGACCTGAAAAACGAATCAAAAGAAGTAAGATTTTCAAAGAAAAAAGACTGGACAAAAAAGCCTAGTAAGACTCTGTGATACCTTGAAGGGCTCCCATCCCATCCACTTGACAATCTCTTGAATATGATCAATATATTCTTTCTTTTCAGCTTCAGGATTTGTATCATCAAACCTAAAAGGATACAGATTGGCAATCAGAACTATAACGAAAAAACAAATTCATATAGAGAACTCTCTCCCTTTTAAGTTTACAAAAGGTAATTCAAAGATTTTGAACAAGGTTATATATATTGGGGCAAGTAAAAGCTATCACCAGCTGTTTCAAAACATGTGACTGTTAGCTACTGGGTAACTCTTATTACCAAATTACACGATCAAACAAGCACTTATCAAGAGAATGTGGAATATGCTTTTATATGCTTTCAACACTTTGATCTTAGGTATTTAAAAGCTTTATAAAAAGCATAAAACCCTGCAGCAAGATAATCTTTCAAATGTTTACTTGTTTCAACACTCATTTTCATTGCACAACAACAATAATCGAACATATGGATAAAGATGAGATAAAGTAATTCAAACCTTAAATAGCAATTTCCACCTCTATCTTTTGCCAGTCCAAAATCAACAAACATAGCCTGATCAACAAATACAGATATAATAATTAAACAACTGCCAAAGCACTAGACTCTAAATACATAACGCTAAAGCTTGTACGAACCTTGGCATGACCTATATGTAGATAGCCATTTGGTTCAGGAGGAAATCGAGTCCAAACTTTTCCTCCTGTTACTTTTAAGTGTTTCTCAAGCAATTCCTTTGTATTACAACATCTCAGAATAGAACCATTGCTGAAGAATACTTCAGTGTGAACCTGAATTTGGCCAAAGAGCTAGATTAGAAATGAATTAAATGTGTAAAAGAAGCTCCAGAAGATCACCTAAAACAAGAGCTTGAGATTCAATCAATAGAAGTAGCAGCAAAGTACATCATTATTGAAAACAATATGCTTGCAAACAAAATCATGCTCAAGATATAGGTCGCAGCAGAAGAATATCTGCTATGCTTAGTTGTGTCGAGCAAAGTTCAAAATACTGCTAGATTTAAAAGGGGTAAATGATGATTGACAAGTAAGAAGTTCAACAAATGAAAGTAATAATAAGAATAAGAAAGGCATTAGTTACCTTATAATTTTCCTCGGGTTGAGGGAATATTGAATATGGATTAATATCTTCTTCAGGGGGGTGCTCGGGAGCCGAAGCAACAGTGCTTTTGTCCTAGACAATTGTTAAGAGAGAGAGAGAGAGAGAGAGAGAGAGGGTGGGTCATATCTTAGATGGTGTCAGACACAGTGAGACAAGAAAATTCATGTTTTAGCTAACCTCAACTTTAGCAGGCTTCTCTTTCTTTTTCTTTGAAACCTTTTCATTATCCGCTTCAGTTCTTTCCCCAAGCAATTCATACAATTTTGCATCAATAAGTTGCTGCAGTGGAAAAAGGAAAGAAAGAAAGAAACGGAAAAAAAAAAAAAAAAAAAAAAAAAAAAAAAAAAAGATGAGATGAGATGATAGTAGACACAAAAATTTAATAGTCGAACAGCAATTATGTCATAAAAATTTCAAAGTAAAACATATTAACCTTGACAATCTTTGGATCGGCCCATGGTTGTCTCTTCCGAACATGTGCAAACAAATCACCCACTACAGGCAGCGTCAGAGTGTGAACTTTCAGTAGTTTTATAAAAAACGACAAAGAATAAGTATTCAATTCAGTACCACAAACTATAGTTCTTTAACAAGAACCAAAACAAAGAATTAGAATCTCCTAGTGAAAGTCAAGCCCAAGGAATACTATGAGAGATCGAGGTTATATATTTATTTACATATGAAGAAAAGTTAATCACAAAGAGATGGAGAAAGAGAGAAAGAGAGATTACCATTTGTTCGATAGCGCTCCTTTAAAATTATATCCTTATTCTCCTCAAAAACATCATTGACAGTTTTTATAATTTCTTCCTCTGAAACCTCAACACCTGCATGCAAATGCATTTTTTATAGAAAAAGAAGCAACTTATTAATATATGCTATAAATGATTACATATAGGACAGGGTGTCCAGTGTCCTCCTTAAGAATAAAGTCAAATAAAGCCTAAGCCTTATTTTTAATGCAAGTGCAAATATTTGGCTACCTTTTTCTGGAGAGAAGGAACTAATGCAAACAATTACTGCAAACAAATAATTGTACTAAATTGCTGAATATTGAAGCATCAGCATATTGAAGAAACAAAGGTCGGCCGGTACTTTAAAGTTAAATGACATCATAGTAGTATTATATAGTAATTAAGCCACAAACATAGTAATATATAAATTCAAGTGAGATAAATGACTGAATTTAGTCTCACCGACACCGCATGCATCTTCAAATTCTTTTGACTTAAGATCATCCGAGCCCGTAATTGATAAAAATGCAAATGCCGCTTCTAACTGGGCTGGAGTTTTAATCTGCAAAAACCAGAATGTATGAGAACATCACTCCATTCAAGTAACATGAGCAAACCATATTAAAGAAGTTTCGGTATCGACCTTCGAAGAAACAACATACTCTGCCAACGTTGGGCGATGCACAAGGGAATTTGTCGGGTACTTCGTGGCAACCTGTCAGCAAAAAGGGATCCACTATTTTATAGATTGTAATGATAAAACTTAGTTATATATAATGATAACAGAAAGTAAAACAAAACTTGGGTGAAAGGGAATTTTATTAATCCCAAATTTATTGATAAAATAATTCATTGTATTACCGTGTATAGGAGATTTCCCACAGTCCTACTGCATCCATCAGTTACACCAGCCTGAACATAAACCCTCAAATGATAAATAATTTAACCAAATAATAAAAGCATACACGAATGAATAGCCAGCATGAAGCTTCAGAATATCTAGAAGCGGATCACACAATATATGGCTCTGTTTAATAAGATTAGTAAACAGAGGAATTTATAACATGTTATCAGGTTCATATCTCTTACCATTCTGTGTAAACCAAAAAGAACAAATTTTTCTTTCTTTTTTTGTCCTTTTTTTTTTTTTTAAATTGCTGCATTACCAATCTTTGCTTCAACGAGTTAGCTTTCCGTTCCTTCTTTCAAAAAAAATCAATAAAATTTCGACAGTCATTTCTTTCACTTCCATTCGTAATCCCTCCATTTTCTCGCCAAACAAACAGAGAACAACTCTCACCACTTCATATCGACCACATGCAAACACACAACACAGACCGCTTCCAATCATTCCCAAAATAAATAAATAACAAAAAAATATCTCATTTTCTTGTTCACCGAATCACAAACCCTCGCCCAACGCATTAAAAGCCCAAAACTTCGCATTCATTCGCTCATTTCACTTCCATTTTCATTCCTCCCCATCATCTCGTCCATTTTCTCTTTCTCGCCAAACAAACAGGCAGAAGAAGAGAACCGAAGAAAAACAAAACCCTAGGTCAGACAGAGCAGTATTATCGGTACCTCGTGGATGACGGCGGTGAGATTGGCGGTGACCTTGTTGTTGGCGATGGTGTTGCGCGCGGTGCGGTCGTCGAGCCCGATGCGGAGGAAGAGCTCCAAGCACTTCTCCTTCTCGGCGCTGCTCTCCTTCGCCGGCATCTCCTCGGCGGCGGCGATTGGCGGCGGAGAGTGAGAAATGGGCTTTGCGTTGCTTTGGGGTTGAGAGAGAGTGGGACTTTCGAGCTTTAGCTGAGAGAGAGAGAGAGAGAGAGAAATTTTGGGGGATGGTTGATATTTTCTTTGATTTTTGTTCTTAACATGGGAGTTAAACGACGGCGTTTTGGCAAACGTGGAGTTGGAGGTCTTTTTTAGCTTTTTTTTTTTTCCTGGGATTTATTTTAATTGAGAAGGTAGTCCCTGAAATTGTTTTAATTAACAAATTAAGCTCGGTTTCGTTTTCTTTGGAAATATATCCCATAGGTTTAAGACAAATAAGTAACTTTATAGTGTGGGGTCGATTATCTAATTTAATTTTGGGTGAAGTAAGGAAATACCCATAATTTATAAAACAATAAAAATAAATATCCAAACTTTTAAAGTAATTGAGTTTGTGTCAATTATTGAATTACTTGCAGATGCTTGTGGTAACTAAGTGAATTACCACCACTTATCACTATGTAAGTAATTGAATCACTTGGGTAGTTGTTTATATTTTTTAAAAGATTAGAAAATAACTTACATTAAGTTTTAAAAATTGAGTACTCACTATAATTTCTCTTTAATTTTTTTGATCAATGGATCAATTATTACTATTTGGGCCAAATATTTTGGTCATTCATTTTTATTCTTGGAATGGAAAAAAATGTTTGACAAATGAAAAAATGATATAGAATGGTTTGACTTGGTAAATTTTGAAATGGTATAAATGATTGAGATTTAAATAAATTATATAGAGATTTAAAAAGTTAAAAAAAATGTAATGCAATGAAATAATTTATAAGATTAAAAAAATTAAAAAAAATAATTGAATAAAATAAAATAGAATGAGTATAATGATTCGTCCGTCCGAACGGAAGTATGATGTGTTTGTTGACCAAGTTTTGTAAAACGTGTAGCACAAGGCTTATGCTTGGTGACCAAGCCTACGAGGTCCATTTGTGGACAACACAGTGTAGGAGGGTCAAGTGCCTGGGTTCACAAAGTTTTGAAAATTGTCACTTTTTTTTTAATGTTATAATTCATGCATTTGACTGAATTATTTTTTGTTTTTACAATTGAGGAAGCCAAAAGATAAAGATGGGCAAACTAGTAAGTTGTTAATAAAAAAAAAAGTAACATGGCTTATAATAATGATATAGATTATAAACTTAAATGTCAAAGTAGTATTATTCTTGTTTGGGGTAAACATCACACATATTTCATTCTTTCTTTTTTTCAATTTTTCTAATAATAATGAAATATTCTAAAATTTCAACCATTTATAATACATCAAAATTCGCATAGTCAAACCATTCTAAAATGAAATTGTTAGAATGTTTACCCCAGATTTTATTTATCGATCTTGTCCTATTAACTAGCTTAGATTTATATCACTTTCGAACTCATATTTGCATCTTATGTCACTTTTTAAATAAGAAAATTTGACATTAGATGCAAACATGAGTCTAAAGTAGCATTAGATGCAACTAAGAATTCAAAAGGGCATTTCTTTAAATGAATGCTTTTTTAGAAATGTCTCTTTGTAATTTATGTTGTCAAATATCACTCAAGTATGTCCTAAGATATTCGCAACCCATAGGCATGTACAATGATTGGATTGGATTGGGTATAAGATATTTACAATCCAACCCAAAAAGGTTGGTTTGAAAATTGAATGACCATACCCGAATAAAAACTAAAATGGGTTGGGTGTCGGGTTGCCGCTAGCAATTTTGATTAGGAGAATTGCAAAACAATGCAATTCTTAGTGTCACTTAATAATCTATACCTCAAGTGGTGTGTTCTTATTGTTTCCACTTTATGTTTATAATGTAAATTTTAGGGCATAAATTAAAAGTGCAACACATGTAGGGCATAGATTATCATTGTGCAAAAGAAGAACATTCCTTAAAATGCCTCATTTTGATTTACATTTCATATGTTTGAACACTTCTTATTAAGCTTGCATTAGATCCTCTAAAAAAAATCTCAAAAACTGATTAAACAAATAACCCAAAAAATAATTTATTAGAAAATCAAATTTTCACATCCCTATAATCAAATAAAAGGAAAAAAAAAACTAATGAAAAGACAAAATCATGACTTATACATGAGAATCAAAATGGAATATAGATTTGTGATTTAAGTAAAAAGGAACAAAAATAAAAGTTTAAGAGAAAAATAGTGAATCAACAGGCGAGTTGTGATATCAATCAAACTATGACTTCTCTTAAGTTAAACTCTAAATGCTATAATTATATTCATATATTTTTATTTTTTATTAATGTAAATAAAGATTTTAAAATGTTTGGATTGGGTTGTGTTGCTTTGGTCCAAAAACTCAAAACTTCAATCCAATCCACCATTATTAGGTTCAAACTAAATGAACCTACAATTGACTTTTTTAGCTTTTGTTCTTATATATTTTGGGTTGGGTAGGTTTGAGTTAGGTTTGGTCTTCAGGTTGTTCGACTTTTTGTACACCCCTACTCTCCCGCATAGAGATATAAATCATGTCGTGCTGTGTAAGTCCGATCAGTTTATTTTCGTGTCTATCGTGTTTCATGTTGTGCTTGTACCGTTCTAGCCACGAGTCAAAATGAGCGTCAAGCCCAGCCTGTGGCCAGTTTTATAAACATGTTTTTGTTGTAATCAGGTTGATTGTTTTATTAGAGTTTTCACATTTATTTTGATGCAAACAAAATAAATTATTTAAGATTAATATAAAATTAACAAGAAAGCGTGATTAATATTAACAAAATAATGTTATTATTTAATTAAAAATTTGTTTGATAATAATCTTATTAAAAAATTTAATATTTTATTAAATAAAGATGACATAATATATAATAAAATATATAAATTTTAAGTAAATTTATGTCGCGCCCGTGCCATGTCTAATCGTGTTTTTGTCCCTCATCGTGCTCTTTCTTGTCCTAAGTGTCACCTGAAATCTAATTACAGACCTCTACTCCTAGGTATAAATTCGATCTAACCAACTCGGCTCGCCATTGTGTAAGAGATTTTTTGACATTTCAACTTTTACTTGTTAAAATTTGAAGTGTTAAAAAATTATCATAAAAGTGCAATTTTAAAACTGTGACTATGTTTTAAAAACACATAGTCCAAAATGACTATTTATCTAATTGACCCTTTTTAATATTTTATAATATTTATTATTTTTTGAAAACTCATTCAATTTTGACCTATTTTACGACTCACCCAGAAATCTAAAAACTACATAGCAATATTACATCATAGCTAATTTGTTATTCATTACACGTAAAAATAACGTTAGTAAAAAACAGCTAAATCCCATTTCTACTTTTGCAAACGAACAAATTTAGAATTTCACACGATTTTTTTTTTTAAGGAATTGGGTACTTATGTAATGGAAACTGAAAAAAAAAAAAAAAACTCATTCGTGTGAAATAATTTGAGAGATTATGATTGGATTTCAATAAGGGTGTATAGAAATTATGGTGCTTCTAATTATTTTCTTTATGATATCTTCTTCAAGTTCTTTGTTAAGTTAAACTCAGATACAAACCTCCCAATGGCATGGTCTCACCTCCGACAACCACCAAACCACTATCTTCATCTTCTACCGCCGCCGAACATTTGTTCTTGCTCTAATGCCATGAATTTCAGAGCGATCGACCTCTCAAGCAACCTCTTGCTTTTGAGCTCTGGGCAAGAGCTTCTGCTCCCTCTCGTAGCCCTCAAAATCTCATACTTCTCGTTAGAGATGTCAAAACGGGCCGGGTCTAGTGGGCCGGCACGAAGCACGGCACGATTTTTAGTGACACGACACGGCACGACACGATAATTAACGGGCTTAAGCACGGCACGATAAGTTGACGGGCCGGGCTTGGACAAGGGTTTAAGGCACGAAGCACGATAAGGCACGAGCACGATTAGGCACGAAGCACGATAAGGCACGAGCACGATTAGGCACGGCACAGGCACGACACGGGCACGATTGATAGCACGGCACGAGCACGACAAAACACACATAAATTTGCTTAAAATTTATATTTTATATTACATATTATGTATATATAGTTCAATTTTCAACCCAAAAAATATTATATATTGTCTTTATTTCTATAACATATTATATTTTCTCAATAAAATTATTATTGAACAAAATTTTAATTAAATATTAATATTATTTTGTTGTTATTAATCACCAACTTTCTCTTTAATTTCATGTTAGTATTAAATAATGTATTTTGTTTGCATCAAAACAAATGTAATAAATCTAATTAAACAATTTTTATTTAAATAGATATAAAATAAGTAAAACTAGTATAATAATACATACGCGCGTAAAAGCACGATGGAGGCACGGCCCAAACACGGCACGACACGACAAAAGCACGACACGTTTATAAACGGGCCGCGGGCCGGGCTTGATGCTCATTTTGAACCGTGGGCCGGCACGGCACGAGCACGATTAATAAATGGGCCAGCACGAGCACGGCACGAAGCACGATAGACACGAAGATAAACGGGCCGGGCCGGCACGGCACGACACGATTTACATCTCTACTTCTCGTTCAGCGAATTTCGACGACATATTCTCATCGGAATTCGGGATTGCTAAGAACTTGAGATCTTCCAAGCTGGGTTCAGCAACTCACGGAACCAATCCAATACGAGCTTTGTGGTGTCGCGATTCATTGCGACAGATCTCCTTGCTCGTGACCGGTTCATTTCGATTTCGTCGGAGGTCTCTTCAAGAAATCTAAAAAGAAAATTCATAACTATAAACAAATGAAAATGGAAATACAAAGAAAAGAAAAATTATGTGAAACGAGGAAGTATATTAAGTTCTATGCTTTATCTTTAAGATTGGATAATAACCCTTTGATTGTATGGTGGTGAGGTTAAGTCTCAGTGTGGTGGTCTTGGTGGAATTTGGAGTTGTTCAAAATAAAAATAAAACTAAAAATAAAAATTGGTTTAATTTACTCAGAGCAAGGTTCTAACAAAAAAGAATAGGAATAATTGAGTGAACTAATAAACACCTTAATAATTACATACATCTGATTAGGCCTGTAAATACAGGAACAGGGAAATTACCCGTCCCTTACTCAGTGGAAAAAACCGAGTAAAATCTCCGGCCTTTACCCAGCTTTTTCCAAAAAAAAAAAAATCCCCGGCCTTTACCGGTGTTTACCGGATAAATATTTTTCTCTTCAACTTTTTGTTGGTCACGGTGTCAGGGTGCACTACAGTGGGTTGCCTAAACTTAATGCGAACAATAATAATACAACAATGTGGCGTGCTTATACAATAATGATACAACTTATTTTTTTTTTAGGAACAATAATGATATAATTTAAAAAATTTAATTAAACCTTAAAAGTTAAAAACAATCAAATTAACATGATAAATAAATTAAATTAAACAATAAAGCTTAAACCCAATCAAAATAAAACTAAAATTAATAAAGTTAAACATTCAAATTTAAATAACTTAAAACTCCTAATTTAAACTTTCAAACTTATAAATTAACCTTAATTTTAAAAAACTGACAAAATCCTTGTAAAACTTAGAAGGGTGATTAAAACTTAATTTTAAAAAACTTATCAAACTTAATTAAAACTTAAAAACATAATTAATTGAATTTTTAAAAACCTTGTTATTAAAAAAAATATAAAAACCAAATTAAAAAAAAAAGGAAGAAGAAGAAGAAGAAGACTGGGTACCGGGTAATTACCCAGTTTACCCATCACAGAAGTTGCGAAGAAATTTTTATTTTATTTCCCATCACAGAAGCTGCGAAGAAATTTTCCCAAAAAAAGTGTCATCCAATAGACGACGCCCTTTTCTCGCCCCTCAACACACTCTACGGTGGTGGGTCCCACCTGTTATCCCACTCGCAATAATTTTCGTTGACCAAACCTGTGGTTTGGTTTTTCCTTTCTTTCTTTTTATTTTTTTTGGTTCATTTCATCATTTCGTCTTTCAATCTGCAAATTCCCTTCAGTGATTGCTCTAACAGAACCATGGCCGTGGAGATCATCGGAGGAGCTTTTTTCTCTACCTTGTTCGAGAAGCTTTTCGACAAGCTCGGCTCTTCGGAGCATGTCAACTTCTTCAGAGAAGCCAAAGTCAACGCTAGGCTGCTCAGGAAGCTGCAGATCACTCTGATGTCCGCCGAGCAGCTCCACGGCGACGCCGAGGAGAAGCAGTTCGGGAACCCGGCGTTGCGGAAGTGGCTTTTCGAGCTCAAGGACTCGATCATGGCGGCGGAGGAGTTGCTGGACCAGATCAACTACGAGGCTATGCTTTATGAGGACGAAACTAGATCCGGAAGCGGCATCGGTAAGAGGCTCAAACTCTCTTTTTCTGGTTGTTCTAGGAATTTTGATGAGGAAATTGAGGAGATCCGAGATAGCTTAGAGCATATTATGAAACAGAAGGGTTTTTATGGCATAAAAGAAGGTGTGAAGGAGAGAAGTTTACTTAGATTGCCGGCTCCTTTGGTCGAGGAGTCTCGTGTCTATGGAAGAAGTGATTTGAAAGACAAGATTGTTGGCCGATTGCTGTCGGATAATAGCGATGGCGATAAGATATCTGTGATTCCCATTACGGGAATGGGGGGCATTGGCAAGACTACTGTTGCTCAGATTGTCTATGAGGACGAAAGAGTGAGGAATCATTTCAAGGATGTCAGAGCATGGGCTACTGTATCAGATGATTTCGATATCTTGAAACTGACGAGAACGATTTTCAAGGATATCACCTCGAGAGAGTGCGGTTCCGACAGCCTAGATCAGCTTCAGCGCAAGTTAAAGGAGGCGTTGACAGAGAAGAAGTTTCTCTTGGTTTTGGATGATGTTTGGAATGAGAAATATGAGCAGTGGGATGTCTTTAAGAGTCCTTTCCTTTCTGGAGCGTATGGAAGCAAGATTATTGTGACCACGCGAAGTGACAAGGTTGTAAAAGTGATGGGAAATGTCCAAGCTCATTGTCTAGAGGAATTGTCTGATGATGATTGTTGGAGCTTATTTGCAGAGCATGCCTTCGGTAATGCAAATCCAGATTCGAGCCAAGATCTGCATGATATTGGCAGAGAAATTGTTAAAAAGTGCAAGGGTCTCCCTTTGGCGGTTAAAGCTCTTGCTGGCCTCTTACGCTCTGTGAATGATCGAGAAGAATGGCAGAAGATACTAACAAATGACATATGGGAGTTGCAGTTGCATGAAAACACGAGTAACGGCATTCTTCCTTCTCTGTGGTTGAGCTACCATTATCTTCCTAAACATCTGAAGAGTTGTTTTACTTATTGTTCGATATTTCCCAAGGACTATGAAATTACCAAACGCGAAAGAGAGCTAATAATAAAGTTGTGGATGGCAGAAGGTCTTTTGCAACCTGGTCAGAAAGGAAAGAGAACTTCAGATGTTGGTGACGAGTACTTCCAAGATCTAATCTCAAGGTCATTGTTCCAAAGAGGAAGTAAGTATAGATCCAATATTGTTATGCATGACCGCGTGCACGATTTAGCAGTGTTCTTGTCAGGTGAATTTTGTTTTAGGCTGGATGAATATGACCAAACAAAATTCTCTGCAAAGACTCGTCATTTTTCATATTTCAGCGGTCGTGCCTTTGAAAATTTCAAACGTTTGTCGACAGCTAAGAATCTCCATACTTGCGTTCAATTAATAGACTATTCAAGATTCAATCTTTATCTTGATTTACACAAGCCATGGATACCAGAAAGAGGATGCTTAAGAGCTCTTTGTCTATCAGGGACTTATTTCACCGGGGCATTCCAAGCAATTTGCAATTTAAAACTTCTCCGGTATTTGGATTTATCACAAAAGAATATTACACAGATACCAAATACACTATGCAGGTTATACTATTTGCAGACCCTTCTGTTATCACACTGTCGCAATCTAACAGAATTGCCAGCCAACATGGGAAACCTAGTCAATTTGTGCCACCTCGGTATTGAGGATGTCCCTCTTTCTAAGATGCCACAGAAAATGTGCAATCTGAAGGACTTGGAAACACTAAGTCAATTTGTGTTGGGCAAAAATGACAGCTCCAGCATTAAAGAGTTAGGAGGACTACACCGTCTATCTGGAAGACTTGCAATAAAGAACCTTCAAAATGTTGATGACGTTGCCGATGTTTCGGAGGCTAACTTAAAGGATAAGAAGTATCTCAATGAGATTGCATATCACTGGAGCTCCAATGGTGGTGTTGGTCACTCGCAGAAAGATAGAAATGTACTCGATGCACTTGAACCTCACACAAATGTGATAGGCCTTCATATGGAGGGATATGGAGGTGAACTCTTCTCCGACTGGGTAGGGCATACTTCATATGCTAACTTGAACACTTTGGAAATAACCAAGTGTAACAGTCGTTTGTTGCCACCGCTTGGTCAGTTACTTGCTCTTAAAAATCTTTCAATTTCTGAATGTCACAGCGTGGTTAAAATAGGTGCGGAATTTTATCGTGAGAGGACTTCGGAGATTAGACCATTCAGATCTTTAAAATTTTTGAAGTTCAAGGCTATGTCAGCGTGTCAAGAGTGGATATTTCTTGAAGGACAAGATGGTGGATGTTTCCCTAGCCTTGTGAAGCTTCATATATATGATTGTCCCATACTGAATATTTGCTTTTCAGACTACTTTCCTTCCTTGAAAGAACTTGAAATACGGGGCAATAATGGAATCGACCGGTTTGTTCCAGATTCTCGAGAAATGGACACGGTCTTTCCATCTCTTGAGCGCCTAGATATACACACCGGTCCTGGGCTGGAGCCATTTCTCTTTGCAAACTTTCACTCAGACATGAAAAAGCTTCGCTTATCAGATTACAAGCAGTCGGCTCCACTTCCGAGCGCAGCATCCCCTCTCCTTGTTTACGACTGGGGCTGTGAAAATGTGATGACATTTCCAGAGGCACGTCTTCCGACCACCCTTACCTCTATTCGCATCGTCAGCCTTCAAAACCTTAACGCTCTGAATTTCGAGTGCTTTCAACACCTCACGTCCCTTGAAGAGTTGGAAATTGTTAGGTGCCAAGATCTTCGTGACTTTCCAGGAGAGATGCTGCCAATATCTCTGACTTCTCTCGGTATCAGCAACGTTCCAAACCTGACAGATCTCGGCAAGGGCTTACAACACCTGAGTCTCCTTAAAAAATTGGAAATTGAAGATTGCCAAGAGCTCCGTGACTTTCCAGGAGAGATGCTGCCAACATCTCTGACTTCTCTCCGTATCAGCCACGTTCCAAACCTGACAGATCTCGGCAAGGGCTTACAACACCTGAGTCTCCTTAAAAAATTGGAAATTTGGGATTGCGAAAAGCTGCAGCAATTTCCAGAAGAGGGACTGCCAATGCAACTGACTTCTATCTGTATTGGGTGGCTTCCGTCCTGGAAATACCTCTGCAAGAGAGTTCAAGGCCTCGTCTGTGTCGAAGACTTGGACATTTCTTGCTGCGAAAATCTCCAACAGCTAGCAGGAGAGGATCATCAGACGGGCTTCCAACACCTCAGCTCTCTTAAAAAGCTGTCCATTCGGAGTTGCGAGAAGCTGCTGTGGTTACTGCATGAGGGATTGCCAACAACTCTGACTCATCTTCGTATTCGTTGTTTTCCAAACCTCGAAGACCTGACTCCCACTAAAATTCAACACCTTGTCTGCCTTGAACGCTTGGAAATTGTTGACTGCCAGAATCTGCGGAGCCTTCCAGAAGAAGGGCTGCCCCCAAGTCTTTTGTCTTTGCGGATCTTTGAATGTCCTCTGTTGAAGCCGCGCTGTATCAGAGAGACAGGCCAAGATTGGCCAAAAATTGCCTTCATTCCTTACCTGCAGATTGGGCTCTGACTCAGAGAATCATTTTGCACATTGTAGATATTTCACACAAACTCTCATCTACTTGCATGCCTTGCTCGTAATTTTCCATTCTGTAGAGACCGGTTTGTTAATTTTTATTTAGTTGGGTGTTAATAGCCAATCTAGACATCAACAATTACTTTGTATCAGTTTTTTATTTTATTTTTAATCATTTTATCTCTCTCATTCCAAATATCATATACTACTGTTCTAAACATTTACCATTTAACTACATATTCTTTTCATTTTTCATTTTTTTTTACTTCAAAAGTTCAGCTCGTTTCGGTGCTACAAATATATATATATATATATATCTTAAATATATATATATATATATGTGTATGTGTGTGTGTGAGAACATGAGTTTATAGATTTGAAATCTAC
Source organism: Boehmeria nivea var. tenacissima (assembly GCA_018132145.1). Taxonomy (NCBI): domain Eukaryota; kingdom Viridiplantae; phylum Streptophyta; class Magnoliopsida; order Rosales; family Urticaceae; genus Boehmeria; species Boehmeria nivea. Next base: position 12,542,899 of record CM030882.1, read on the forward strand.
ACAAACTCTGATGGTAGAAGGTGAACCTCAAACTCTGATTGCTTTAGCGTTCAAAACACTATCTCGAAATCAACTAAAGATGCTTAAAAGTTAAATCAGAAGGTTTGGTTGTTTGGAGATCAAGTCACGGTTACCAATATGACATTTTAAAGATGGCAAGATCAAAAGCATTGATTTACTATATGACAATCCAACAATTACATTCCATTATGACTAGAGGTTTTTTGGCTGAAACCATAATTACTAAGTTATACATACTTGGACTTGTATTTTTTATTTTTCCAAAGAAAGAGTAGCCACAAAAGCAGAATATTGAAGTGAAACATTGTACCATCATTTGATCAAATATCCGACTCCAATGCCGTAACCAGAACAAGACTTATCAGAATTGAGAGACTTAACTTCATACCCTGAATTTGACTGAAGATGTTAAAACCATTTTAGAGACTGAGATAATAATTAGTTTAGAGAATTTGATCAGATGCCATGTCATAGTTTTGTCAGACAGTGAAAGAGAGCCCAACTTTTGCTTTGGTAGGAAATAACTCCAAATGAATTGATTAGTGAATAAAGCAATCAATTACCCTATTCCTATGTGAACGTTGCAACGTATTTCTTATTTGCGATAAAGTTTTCATTTTCTTCTGCTCTGTAGATAAATAAATAAATCAATCACCAGAATTAATTAAGTGGTTATAATCGAAGAGCCTAATAATTTTTATTTAGTCCTTTATAAGTAATGTAATTAGTAAGTAAATTCATTATCAAGTAAGTATTTTACGGGCCATTTAACTAAAATTTCTAAACATTAATTATTTTTTAAAATCAAACATTAAATTGACTACTCAAAACACTAAAATTACAAATATATATATATATATATTCACTGGAGGCAATCATATACATCTATAATTTACCTTGATAAAAGTCTATAAATTAAGATGATTTATATTTTATAATTGGGAAAAAGAAAGGTGGTGGTTGTTCAGACAACAACTCATCATCAATAAACCAACGTTCAGATCATTATCTAGCTAAACATGGACCCCCAAAATCATTGATTTCTTTCTCTAAAACCAATACTTTTGAAACAAACATTTTGTCCTAATGTGACTACATAAAAAAAAAAAAAAAAAAAAGACCAAAGCTTTAAGGCATAAAAATTAATTCCTTTATCAAATACAGCAGAATAAAACACCCAAAGCAAGAAAAAGAAACCTTTCAATCAATGTTTGAAGTAGCAAGTGTGATTCCATTTAAATTATTGTTGAAAAAAGCCAAAAAGAAAGCAAGTGAAGAGAGATAACAACTAATGAGGAATATTTTGCCTACCTGTCACCTAAAGCTTCTAACAAACTGATATACATGAAATTAAATAAATAAATAAATTTACCGTCCCTATCATTGTAATTATATTATATTCCCACCCTTATAATATAAATAAAGCAAGTAGATGTTTATTTTTATTTTTATTTTTGTACATTATATCAAAAAATATCTATAATTTTTGTTCTCACAGTACATTTCAGATTATATATTACAAAATGGATATCTAAGTAAAGAAAAATAATAAGAACAAAAACTACAGACATCTTCTTAAATGGGTAAAAAATTTGACTATTCAGCTATTTACAAAAGAAAAAAAATAAATAAAAACCCCTCATGTTCTTCTTTGCAATTTTATGTACAGTAGTAGTAGATCCTCTATTTTTCCAATATACACACACAAAAAAATCCAATAATTTAGAGAACAATATCACATGCTAGCTCATTTGTCATTCATTACACAGAAAATAGCATCAAGAAAAAAACAGCCAAACCTGAGCTGTAATATATAATTTATCTTATACCTCATTATTATCATCATTAATATTACTATTTCACTTGTTCTTCTTCCTAAGCTTACCGTTACAGAAGAGAGAACCGAACCCAAAAAAACTGACAGTAACTTTGGAAATGTACGGTTGAGGTAGATTCAGAACCGGACTGACCATTCTATTAACATTGTTGTTAACATGATGATGATACTGGGTCCCACAACCACTGTTCTTCCTCGGAAAACCCTTTGACGGCGCAGCATTGTTACCATAATTGTGATAGTAATTCGCGCCACCCGAAAACGACGACGTTCTCCGGTAGTAACTGGCGGCCGGCCGGCCCGAGGCGGCGCTGGAGGAGTTCAGCGACTGCTGCTTCCGCAGGCCCGGTTTCGGCTTCTTCGGCCCGCCCGGCTGGACCGACCCGGTCGAGTTGCTCCGGGACATGAAGTGCAAGGACTTGATCTTTTCCAAGTTGAGACTACTGCTCCGCCGGAACTGCCAAAACGACTTCGGGTTGATGGCGCCGCCGCCGCTGCTGCTGCGTCGGGTTTTTTCTTCTTCTTCGTCCTCATCCTCGTCTGTGTCCAGGCTCGAGGAGAGAAGCTCCTTGAGCCTGGTTATCTTCTTCTCGGGACCAGTACTGCTCGAGTTATCGGCAGTACTGGTCAAAAGAGAAGAAGTTTGACCGGACACTTTGAGTTTGATTCTCTTCTCATCGGGACCAGTACTGTTCGAGCTATCGACAGTACTGGTCGAAAGTAGGTTTGGTAGGTCAGGAATCTTTTGACTGTGCTCTTTGAGCTTGATTTTATACTCCTCGGGATTAGTATTGCTCGAGTTATTTTTAACTCGAGCAGTACTGGTTGGAGGGGGTTCGGGTGGGTCGGGGAACTTTTGACCGTACTCTTTTGGCTTGATCTCGACGGGGAGAATCTTACCGTCGGAGAAAAGCTCGTCGGCGGAGGAGATTTCGAAGGTGAAGTCGTCGTCGGTGACAATGCAGAAGTCGAAGTCGGAGCTCGAATCTAATCGCCGGCGATCATGATGACGATCATGGTCCTGATCTTCCAGTAGAATCAAGTTGGTTTGGTTGAGATCATGAGAGAAAGAGATTCTTGGGCTGATTGACAAACTTGAGATCTCTGAGCAGACATCAATTGCCATTTTTGTGTCAAGGCCTTTTGAAATTCATATATAGAGAAGCAATTTAATGAGGTTTAAATTGGTCTATAAATGAAAAAAAAAAAAAAAAGAGTGGGAAGGGAATTTGAATTTATTGGAACAAGAAAGTCAGAAATAGCAGCTTTAATTAGCTTTTTTCTTTTTTTCTTTGTTGATTTTCTTTTTGAGAGAGAGGGAATAAAACTCAGAGGTTTCAGAAGCTGAAGTCAATAATTGTTTTTTTTTTTTTTTGAGAGCTGTGTGGACATAGGGACATTAAAATGTGTTGTGTTTATATATTACAACAACTTTAGTTGAGTAAATTAAGTTGGTGAGAGAAAAAAGAAAGGGAAAAAAAGAGAGATTGAGGTTAAAGGGGTTGAAATTAAGCACCGAAAGGCTATCGTACCAAATGGATACTCTCTTCTAGGGGGGTTTCCAATGAGAGTTTTTCTTTAATTTTTTTTTTCTTTATTTTTTTAAAAATTTAATGGAAAATGGAAACTCCAAGTGAAAGTGAGTGATTGTGATGTGTTACCCTTAATCTTCTTTTACTCTTTGATGGATTTTTTTTTTTAAAGAGAAATCTTCATTGGATTCACAATGTTTAGAATTTTTTTTAATCTAAAGCATGATTAGAAGTAAAGGGAAAAAAAAAAAGTGATAGCACTTCATATAAATAGTGACCCTGGCTGATTACTATGAATGCTTTGTCTAACAATTAAAATATAGAATTTATTTGGGCGAGAGTTACTTTTCATGCTACTGTGTTAAAGGATATATATAATTTATCAAGTTTATAATTGTTAAAAAAAAAAAACCCTAACGATATGTTTGGCTATTGAGAATATGAAGGATTGAGAGAGTTAGAAGAAATATATAATTTTAATAATCATTCAAGTTAATAGTAACAAGGATGAGGAGTTAGGAGGTTGGAGAAAACATATTTGTACAATTATTATGTTGTACATTTCTATTATTTGTTTTTAATTACTATAAAGGATAATATAGACTTTTTATATATAGTGATAATGTAGAGTATGTTGGAAAATTTATTGATTGTAATTGTCGGTTTAGCCTTCAAAATGCTTTCAATGCATTTTATTAGCATATTTTGATATGTTAATTGTTTAATGCTTGTAAAGGTTTGATAAAACCTTTCTTCTGATGGCACTTAATGGCCATCGTAGCCATATAACGTTAGAGTTAACGCTTGGCATGTATTTATTTTGATGGCTTTTATATATAGCAAACTGTTGGCCTTTGTTGGCCTTTCATTTCTTGTGTAACGCGTGTGTTTATTATATACGGTTGAATTTCTTTATGGCAAACATTTGTTTTGCTTGATTTGCGTATATATACACACAAGTCTTCAACTTGGCAGTAAGTGATCAAGGGAGAAATACACATGAAGTAGAAATAAGACTATTTGTTTTGAGTTTTTCTCTATTTTTTTTTAAAGATTTTTATTTCGTGATAGAGTTTTGGTCACAATTCAAGTTTGCTGAAGACGGTACTTCTTTGTGTTTGGATTTACCGTTGTTAGTCGTTGTATCCTGGGAAACGGACGCTGTGGGAACCTCGAGCGCCGACGGGAGGAGGCGAATATGTTTTAAGGAAAGCGTGTGATACACGTGCCTCGACTAGTTGCCAAACCGTTTTGTCGTCGTCGTCGTCGCACCGTATTTCGATTTGCTATCTCTATTTTATTATTGCAAATTCATTGTACTTTATTCATGTGTAATATCGAATATATCAATTTCAGTATTTTTCTGTTCTTGTCTCTATGATATATATTACCCCAATATTTTTGTCTAACAGAGTATTCATTCTTCTATTAAGGGAATGATGTAATTTGATAGAGCCGGATAGAGATCATTGTCCTCCACCCTTCTATCTCTTTCTTCTCATCTCTCCAACCAAATAAAGAGATTTGATTTCTCCTTCCATCTCTCTATCTACCCAACCAAACATGCCCTAAGTAAAGCTATAATGCAAATGTACACGAGATCTCAACTCGGCCCCTACTTTCTTCTCTCATATGCGAGGATCGGAGTACAAAATGTTTCTCATAAGACGTTCATATCTATTTTTCTCTCTTATATCAGGAATCCGATCAGATTGCAAATATTTTTTCACAAGACCCCTAGTGTCTGGTTTTTTATTTTTGTATTTTAATATTTTGAATAGCACATTGCAACATTATTGCTTTCCCCATCAAATATTTATGGACATAATAGTAGAATTTAATCCACAACATGTCAGCAAGCCCATGTGAACATCATTTTTTTGTATGGTAGACAGAGTTCTACATATTGCAATGCAAGTGAATAATACATGACAATGCCTGAATATTATTAGACCCCAAATTGTCTTCCATAAAAAAAAAAAAAAAGAAACCCTTTGTATATGGACTGATCTGATTGACAATAAAAAGGAAATTAAAAAAAAAAAAAGAAAAGAAATGTGCTCTTCAGATCTAAAGGGTCATTATAGAATCTGAAACAGAGCAGACAAGTTCAACCATTTCAATCCAATCTAAAATTGTGTGGGAGTTGTTGTTGAACTGGTTGACAAGAAATTTTGATGATTGATAACCCAACAAAAGTGTGGCATGGGATGTGGGGTCCACTGAGTGTTAGGATGGTGTATTAAAGCAATATATGTTCTTTTTGTATAAGGTATATTGTGTTACACTTACAACTTATTATATATTACAAGGTGTGTGAGCCACAAAAATATTTGTATCACAAATGTGTGAATGCGAAAAAAAGAAAAAAAAAAAAACAGTAAAGTTGTGTGTGTGTCTCTAATCTCATCGAAAACTCAAAGTAGCCTTCATTTCTGACTTATTGCTGCCTTATCTGAGGCAACCAACAGACAAAGTAAGTGAGTTTTCTAAAGAAATAAACTTGACATCTTTTCTCAAGCTTCATCAATCTAAAAAAAAAGGTTTTTTTGCACGCATGGCCCCTCAATTTATCGAGTTTTTACACTTTTGCACTCTTTTTTTTTCATTAACCCCCTGAATTTAAAATCATTGCATTTAGCCTCAAATTGAAAACTTCCGTCCAAAATTAGATGGAATATGCCCCCAAATAAGCTATCACGTGTGAAGCACGTGCCAAATTTCATTAAATTTTGGACGGATGTTTTCAATTGAGGCTAAATGCAACGATTTTTAAATTCAGGGGGTTAATGCAAAAAAAAAAGGTGTCAAAGTGTAGATATCCGATAAATTGAGGGGTATAGGTGCAAAAAACCCCTAAAAATTGTGAGCCCGGGAATTAAGAAAAAAACAAAAAGTAATTATGCGAAAAACTATTAGACAAAAAGGAGAAAAAAAAAAAAAACCATGATGAACACTCTCTAAGTTACTCCTTGATCAAATCGGAGAAAGGAAATGCAAGTAATGTCATATAAGAAAACTTCTACGAGCTAGCGGATTCAAACAAACTCGATACGAAATGTATAATAAAATAAATACGGACAGGAGTGAGTTCTACTTATGGGACTCATTTTATAATTTTCTAAGAGTGCTATTTAACCATCCGGTTGAGAAGACTGTTCTTTATATAGACATTATTGAAACTCGGATTTTTGTCTTTATCATTGTAAGTAAAAGTAAAAGTAATAGTTTAATGTGGCGGTTAGGCAAAGAAAATGCCGTTCCAACAAAATTATGACTGTTCAAGCATTTTTTAAATATAGTGCATATGGTCGAACAATGTTAGGCATGCATGATATTTTTAATATATTTTTGTTAGCAGACATATTTTTCCCATAAAATGCCTCCCCAAGTCAACAATTACACAACTTGATTATTATGAGTAGTTGTGAGGATCAATTAGTTAGTGTAATGTATAAGTGCTTGAAACTTTGACAGGTCGGGAATATAATGGAGTAGCCCAAAGGATATTCCAACCCCTAGAGTAGTGGCAAAACATGAAGGCAATTGTCATGAACTACTCGGATCATGGTTTCTTTTTTTTTTTTTTTTTTTTTTTTTTTTTTTTTTTTCTTCTTAATATCAATGTATCGAGCGTTTTCGCCTAAACTTTCCACATCTTATATGATAATTAGCGTGATTAGAAATACAATAAATATATATATATATATATATATATATATCTTTAATGGTGTATGCACTATTAATAGTACTCGAATTCTATTTTATTTAAGGGTTGTTTGAATTACAATCCGAATAATTTTTTTAGTTTAAATCATGTTTACTAAGTAATTAAACTAACAAAAAATTAAACTTAAATCATATTGTTACAATAACGTCATTAATAATTCATATATATATATATAATTCTTTAATAGTGTATATACTACAGTAGTGCATGTTTTTTTATGTCATATTTACTTTTGGTGTTATAATTTTTAAAATAATAATAATAAATTTAACGATTTGGAATTGTTCATTATTGACGTCAAATAGCTTCCGAAGAAGCTTTATATATATATATATATATGAGATTTTTAAGGATTTAGTCAAATTTTTTGTTATTTTTTTAAAGATTAACCATAGTTTCACGAAATTAAGGAATTAACCATTTTTGTTGTGTGACAATTTTTGTTACATGTGTAATAAATTTTGTTAAAAGGTGTAACAAAATTTATTACACGAGTAACAAAATTTGTTACACAACGAAAATGACTAATACTTTAATTTCGTAAAACTATGACTAAATTCTTGAAACATAAACTTAAACATGGCTAAAATTCAAATCTTCCCTATATATATCTCTTTACAATTGGTGAGAAGATGTATAATTGGGCCCACAAAAGGAGGCCACGTAAGCAAAAAATGTTAAAGAGAGTCTGTGTGGAGGCAGTAATAAGGGTAGTCCAATGTTCATTCCTCGTTGAACCTCCCATGTTGGATGTCTCAGCCAATGATATTGCCGTCTGACAAAGCATTTGTCGTTTCACTGTCAGACAAAATACATTCTCATGTATTACAACTTACCAAAATATTTGTGTTTTTAACCCAAAATAAATAATTAAAATTAAAAGAAAGCTCTTTATTAGTATTTCGATCATCTAATAATGTGACTTTAAATAAATAAATCCAAAAATCAAAATCATTGACAACCAATAGTTTAAAGAATCTTCCAAAAAAGAAAAAGAAAAAGAAAAAGAAAAAGAAAAGAACACTAGCATAACATTTTTAAAATGAAAATCAAGAATAATTAATCTATACACAAACGTATATAAATCAATGCTATTTATCAATAAAATCTAACAATACATTAAGTGCAAAAAGTGTTTTCCAAGGTTTAGTTGCTTTTTTTTTTTAAAGCGGTTATTTGGACTTTTTTTTCGCGTTTGTTTAGGGGGATTTTTTTTTCAAAAAATTGGGTTTTTATATAATTTTTAAAAATTTTAAGAACTAAACTGCAATTAAATGAGGGTGTAAATGTTAGGCCAAAGGACTAAAAAGAAAAAAAAAAAACTTACCTCTTGTTTGCCCCACCCATTCTACCCATTCCATTCCATTCTATTTTTTCACTTTTTTCAATCCTCCAAACCATTCCATTCCATTCTAATTTTTTCAACCAATTTTTTCAACTTTCCAAATCCCTATACAATATCTTTAAATCTCAACTATTTATACCACCTCGAAATTTGCAAAGTCAAACCATTTTCCAAACCATTTTCAAACCATTTGGAATGGTAAAAAATGACTAGAATGGTTTTTCCAAACACAAGCTTACACAGCCTCCGCGCTAGGGCCAGCGTGTTAGGCCCCCTTCCACTCTCCCTCTTGGGCACGTGTGCAACCACAATTTCTTTTTTCAATCTTTTTTCTTTTTTTTTCTTCTATATTTTTTTCCTACATTTTTTTGTCTCTCAATTTTTTTCCTCTTTGATATCATAATATTTTTTAATTTTTTAATTTCTCATTTTATCATTTTTTTATTTTAAAAATAGTTTTTTACTATATTTTTTCAAATAATAACATTTTTATAATATTTTTTCTTTATTTATTTTTATTTTATGATTTAATGAGTTCTTAAAAAAATCATGATGCCAAATACTAGTTAATATGATTAAGAATGACAATAAATATATATATATATATATACACCTATGTAACCATATATAATAAGAAAACTTTGGCACACTTGGACTGCGATACATTATCATTTCTAACCTATGCATGTAAACCTTGAAAAGGTTGGAGAGGCGTGGTAAGGATATACGTGTTTGTTCAATTTCAGTCATCCATAATTATGAGTCCCACATAAGTTCGACCGTGGAGTTCACAAGTATGAATGGTTGAAATTAAACAGATGCGTCTGTTCTTAACAAAATTCAAGATTGGAATATTATGACACACTTGTCACAACTCGACACTTAAAGTGGTTTTTAATTATCAAACGCCAAATTGCTTGTCTATAAATCGAATTAGCACAAGCTCCACGTACGTAAATTATATGCTTTTGCTGAATAATTGAATATTCATTGGATTTTGTATACAGTTCTTATAGTCTCCAAACTGACTTGTCTCTATATATCGGGAGCTCGAGACTTTCACAAAGGAATTCAAATGGTGAAGATCATATATGCCTCTCTCTTTAGAGAATAAAAGTTGGTCACTTTTGAGATGATAGGTACAGTTAGGCATGAAAATTTGGAACAAAATTTCTCGGGTAAACAATTACCCGGTTTAATTCTCGGATAAATTCCGGGTATTACCCGAAAATTACCCGGATAACAAATCCGGGTATATACCCAGAATTATCCGGCAAGCAAAAAAAAAAAAAAAAAAACTATTTTACCCGGTATTTACCCGGCTTTTACCCGAAAAAATCATAACTGTTATAATGTTTTTTAGTCACGGCAAGTGTAGTGGACTGGTGTAGGCTACAAGGGGCAATTCAGCAGTGACCCAGTGAGGGTGGCGTGTAAAGGCTTCAATACTCAGTGGTGCAGACTGCAGACTGCAGTGATTTAAGGGTGGCTTCAATATAATATTTAAAGGTGGCACCGTGCAGTGATTTAAGGGTGGCTTCATATAATATTTACAAAGCTTTTTATTAAAAAAAACATTTTAAAAAACTATCGAAAAAAAAAAAACTATTTCCGGGTAATTATCCGGGAATTACCCGGCATTCCAAGTTGATTATTCCGGGTAAATACCTGGAGAAGTATTCCAGGTAATTTCCGGGTAAAATTACCCAGTTCCAATTCCATGGAACATATTGGAATTCTAATATTTCATGCCTAGGTACAGTAGCTTCGTTGGGCTTTGGTTTTGCTAAACATATAATGTCTTGAAGCGATTACGCCTTATTTTCCCTTTTTTTCTATTTTCAGGTTCAATTTCACATTAAATGAGTTTGTACAAGAATAAATATTCGTTATATTGGTCATTGCTTCATAATTTATGAGGAATATAAACCACACAGCAAACACACAAAAATTTAGGTGGTTCGGCAATTTATCTACGTCCACCGGCGGAGATGACATTGTAGATTTGTCAAATCAAGGAAAACAAAGCAACAAATTTCTCTTCACTCTCAACACATGTACCATGAAAGCATCCAAAGCTGTGGTACTAAAGACAACTATCTCTCCTCCAATAGCAGACCTCATCAGCCTCATCTCTGACTCTCTCCTCGCGGTGGATCTTTCTTAGAATGTTTAATTAGAACTGTTAATACTGATTTACCGGTCAATTTTGTCAACCAAAAAAAAAAAAACACTAATACTGTAGTAAGGATGATTGTTAAAATATTTTTCGTGTCTGAATTAATTACGAGATGACCTCTAGGAACATTTGGTGCATGTATAAATTTATCTTATTTTGGCATCTGCAAATTATTGTAATGTATATTAGGGAATTTTAAGAAAATAGTCACGGTTTACAAAATGATTTTAAAAAACAGCAACAGTTTCAAAAAAATTTAAAACTAGCCCTTTCAGAAATTTCTGATACGTGTCAGAAATTTCTTACAACAATTTTTATGTGTAATTTTGTTATTGTCAAAAATTTCTTACATTGTGTTATGGCTAGTTTTTAAATTTTTTGAAACTGTGGCTATTTTTTGAAAACACGCAATTCAAAATGGCTATTTACTTAACTGACCCTGTATATTAATACGAAACATATTTAATAAGAGAAATTATATTATTTAATAAAATAAATAAATTAAAATTTTTCATACATTAGACCGTATTATCTACTTTAATGCTTTAAAAATGGACTGACTACTAAAATTTTAGACAATAGGAGTTTATAACTTAATGACCTAATTTTAAAACTTGTTGAAGAAATATACACCACTTTCGTTTTTGATATGAATGGTCCATTTTTATAAATTATTTATCATGATTAGTAGATAAAATACAAGTTATTTTTAGTTAATTGGTATTTAAACTACTAAGTACCATGGTATTGTATCTACTACCAAAAGCGAATTATTCATTCTAAAAAAAGGTGGAGAGATTTTGTTTTAAATATCTTTTAAAATATGGACTAACTAATTAAATTTCACACAATACACAAATGATATAAATTTAAATGCAATAAGTTTTAGAATTTTCACAGTCTTGTATGGCAAATACAGAGATTCACAATGCCATGTAAAACAAGAACGACTGAAATTTCGAAGACTTTCATTAGTCAACTATTTGCAACTAGAAGTATTTCAGATTAGCAAAAATCAAGTAGTACTAGTGTCTAAAAGCTAAAACGAAGGTGTTTTTTTTTAATTGAAGAGATGAATCACATGATATTGATTTAACAGAAAGAGACATCATATAATAATACATTAAAATGGATTTTCATTTGTGATATATATATATATATATATATCAGTTATATACTACTAAAGTTTTAAAAAAAATGCATCAACCCTTAAAAAAGCCCATCCATACAGTACTCATATGCAAAATAAAACTACATTTTGGCTTGAGTAACGCTACACTACGTACATTCTGAACATTTTATCATGAAAAAAATTAAATAACCTATCATTACTTGATACGCTTTTTCTTGTAATCTATTCTTTAACTAAGAGTGTTTGTTATAGATGTCCAGCACCGTACTAAATAAGGTCAAGTGTAAATAAACATTAAGAGCTGAATATCTGTTGATATTTAGATTAAAAGTACTAATAATGTCTGAAAGACAAAAATGAAACTTCATTAGCGAGTAAGTGAGAAAAGATAACACCTAAAAAGTGCCGATCTTCAAAGAAGGAATATGGGCGATCTTGTGCCAATCTTGGCCCGTTACTCTCCGGCAACGCGGCTCGAGTAGAGGACACCCTTCGATGTGCAAAGACAAGAGGCTCAGAGGCAACCCGTCTTCCGGCAAGCTCCGCAGATTCTTGCAGAACCCGATCTGCAAGTGTTCGAGTGCGACAAGCCGCCGAAGTCCCATGAGACTCAGGTCTTCGAGGCTTCGAAAGTCGACGATGCATAGAGAAACCAGAGACGTCGGCAGTCCCGCCTCGAGCAACCGCTGCAACTTCTCGCATTTCCAAATGGACAGCGTTTTAAGAGCGGCGAGGCCGCAAAAACTTTCCCCGTCCTCCTCTCTCGCAAGCTTCTCGAGACTTCCACATGAAGAAATGTCCAACTCTTCGACGTAGGTGAGGTCTCGAATGCTTTCGCAGAGGTATTTTAAGCTCGGAAGCCTTGAGATTCGAATAGAAATTAGTGACGTTAGCAGCGCATCTCCCGGGAGAAAGCACTCGAGCTCGTGGCAATCTTCGATTTCCAAGTTTTTGAGGGACGAGAGGCGTCGAAACCCCTCGGCATTTAGAGCCTTAAGGTTTTGAAGACCGGTGATACGAATAGAGGTAACGGTGGCCAAAAGATGCGTCTCAGGAAACTTTGTCGCATTTTCGCAGCCCCCAATGGAGAGAGCGAGCGGAGACTGCACAGTCCAGAATGGAATGTTGTGATTGTATCCAAGAAAACGAAGTTCCGTTGTGTTTGGGAGAAAGTTCCCTAACAGGAACAACTCGCGTATTCGAGGACATTCTTCTAAAACCAGGCGTTCGAGAGAGGGAAAAGCCATGGTCATTGGTCGATTTTCGGGGAGAAATCCACTGGAGTGTTTGTTTCCCTGTATGTCAAGCGTTTTCAAGGAAGGAAAGCAGTCGGAGAAGAAGATATTCAACTTGGGACAACCTGAAATGCAAAGCTTCTCGAGACTAGTGAAACACCCACCCTTTTCTTGTCCTTCAAGAAACAACCAATCTCGCCATTCCGACATGTCTTCAAACTTCAACGATTTCAAAGATGGAAATGGCCTAATTTTCGATGCACTTTCGCGAAAAAATTTTCCGTCTATTACAACCACATTATGGCATTGTAAGATTGAGAGATCTTGAAGACAAGGAAGCTGACCAAAACATGGCAAAATATAACTATTACACATGATTATTTTTACATTAACCAAGTTAACATATGAACTATGGCCTACCCAATTTGATAACTCTTTTCCGCTATAACCGCTAATAAGAAGTTCCACCAAGTTTTTGTGAGGTTGAAGTGCATCAAGTACATTCCTCTCTTTCTGCGAATCACCGGCGCCATCATCAGAGCTCCATTGATATTTGATCTTGTTTAGATACTTTTTGTCCTTCAAATTAGCCTCCCAGACATCTCGGGCATTATCGACGTGTTGAAGGTTCAGGATCGCGAGTTTTCCGGATAGATGATGCAACCCTCCTAGCTCTTTAATGCTAGAGCAGTCAACTTTGCCCAACACAAATTGACACATTGTTTGCAAGTCCTTGAGATTGTGCATCCGAAGCGGCATTTTTTGCAGCGGTACATTCTTGATGCCGAGGTGGCACAAGTTGACGAGGTTTCCCGTGTCTGTCGGTAGCTCGGTTAGCCTTTGACAATTTGATAATTCCAATGTCTGCAAGTAGTAGAAACTGCATAGTGTGTTAGGTATTTGTTCAATTTCAGTACATGATAAGTCCAAATACCTCAAGAGTTTTAGATCGCTTGATAAACAAGGAATTGTTTTTGTTGAAGATAGACGGAGAGCTCTTAAGCGCCGGCCTTCTGGCACGGAAGGTTGGTACTCTGGCCAATTAGCGGATAATGGTAATCTTACGCAGGTGCGAAGACCATTAGCCACAGAGAAACCTCCAAAATTTGCAAAGTTACCGACTCGCGAATACGAAAAATGGCGCGTCTTGCTAGAGAATTTTGCGTAATCAATGTCATCTAGCCTAAACGAAAATTCGCCTGACAAAAACACCACTAAATCGTGGACTCGATCGTGCATTGTGATAATGGAGTTACTTTTGTTCGATCGTTGCAACAGTGACCGTGATATTAGATCTCGGAAGTACTCTTCTCCGACGTCTATACTTCTCTTTCCTTTCTGATTAAGTTGCAAAAGGCCTTCCGCCATCCACAACAATTTGATTTTTTCCTTTTCCTGCTCCGTAATTGCGTAGTCCTTGGGAAATATCGAACAATAAGTAAAACAACGCTTCAGATGCGAAGGCAGATAATGATAGCTCAACCATAAAGAAGGAAGAATATTGTTGCTCGTATGTTCTTGCAATTGCAACTCCCAAATGTCATTTGCTAGTATCGTCCGCCATTCTTCTTGATCTGCGGTCAAGGAGCGTAAGAGGCCAGCGAGAGCTTTGACCGCCAAAGGGAGACCTTTGCACTTTTTGACAATTTCCCTCCCTATTTCATGCAAATCTTTGCGCAGATCCGATTTGGCATCACCAAAGACATGGTCTCTAAATATCCTCCAACAATCATCCTCGGATAATTCTCCTAATTCATGCGTTTCGACATTTCCCATCACTTTTGCAACAACATCGCTACGCGTCGTCACAATTATCTTACTTCCATGTGCGCCGGACTTAAAATGGCTTTTCAAGACATCCCAAAGCTCATATTTTTCGTTCCAAACATCGTCCAAAACAATGAGAAACTTCTTCTCCGCCAACTCCTCTATTAATTTACGCCGAATTTGATCTAGCCTCTCGTACTCATATTTCTTATTGGAGATATCCTCAAGAATCATTCTCGTTATTTTTGCGACATCAAACTCATCCGACACTGTAACCCAGGCTCTGATACCAAAACAATTCCTCACTCTATCGTCCTCATAAACGAGTTGAGCCAACGTGGTCTTCCCAATCCCACCCATTCCCACAATAGGAATCACCGATACGTTCTCACTGTTGCTATCGTCTGACACCAACTCGCTCACGATCTTCTCTTTGGCATCATTCCTTCCGTAGACTCGAGACTCCTCCGCCAAAGGAGCAGGCAACCTAAGCAGATTCCTCTCCTTATTAACACCTCCTTTTATACCATAAAATTCCTTCTGCTTCATAACATGTTCTAAGCTATCCCGAACCTCCTCGATTTCCTCATTGAAACTTCCAGAAAAACCTGAAACAGAGAGTTTGAGCCTCTTACCAAAACTGCTTCCGCTTCCACTTTCAGATCTAGTTTCGCTCTCGTACCGTAGGGTCTCGTAGTTGATCTCGTCAAGCAGCTCCTCCGCAGCCATGATCGCGTCTTTGAGCTCGAAAAGCCACTTTCGCACGGACGGGTTCCCGAACTGCTTTGCCTCGGCATCGGCGTGCAGCTGCTCCGCGGACAGCAGAGTGATCTGCAGCTTCTTGAGCAGCCTTGCGTTGACTTTGGCTTCTCTGAAGAAGTTGACATACACCGAAGAGCCGAGCTTGTCAAACAGCTTTTCGAACAAGCTAGAGACAAAAGCTCCTCCTATGATCTCCGTCACCATGATTCGTTGAGTAACAGATTGTAGAAGAGAATTGAATAGTTGAAATATGAAAGTTTGTTCTAAAGATTTTGGTCAACCCTACTACTCTGTTTTGCGTATGACTTGGTAGTCAAGTTTGATCCTTGGAGTGGTTTTTATTTAGTGTATCTGGGTATTCAAAAGTGATTCAATAATTAATAATTTATTTTCTTGTGATTATATCATGGATGATATACCACCTGATTATGCTTAAGCTTTTATATATGCCTTAAGTCTTGTTGAAATATTTTTATATTTTCAATTATGACCCAATAGATCATTATTAATTATTATAGTATTTTTGTTCCTAATATTGTTTGTCAGATGGATTGAATTGGCAGTATAATTTTTTATTGGCGCGAGTAGAGTTTTTAAATTGGATATATACTCTATCTCACAAATCATATCCCATACTATTATTTTCACTAAGTCTGTTATGGACAGAGTAAGGACCTCCTATCTTCATAGCTTTTTGTTACATTATTTGTGATTTGCAATTTGAAAGCTTATGAAGTAGGATTCGAAACTTTGATCTATTATTATCTAATGGAGATCACAAAAATTTGTCAGAGGAAAAAAAAAGGGATTAACCTAGAAATATTGCCCGATTGGCCAATTAGAGCTGATAATAAATCCATATATGCGTGTTTTGATAAGCAACTACGCCTATTATTATCATCGTTATATATATATATATATATATATATATATATATACACTAAAAGGATAAGAAGCTTATACGTAATCATCAAGAAACGATAAATAACTTTTAAAATACCACGACTATATTCCCATAGTACTTCTTCGACTAAACAACTGAATTCTTTCAACATCGTGATGCCTCTAGAAAAGCAACATGATATGTATAAATTAAAAAAAAATAATAATAAAGGTAATGACATGCTTAATAATTTAAGGCCCTTTGGATTTTTATCCAAAGGAGAATTTTGAAAAATGCACTATTTTGATATATTAATAATTTATGTCTTTTTTGTGTTGCATTGTTAATATAAATATCTATTTTTACACTATAAACAAAGAGTATAAAGTACATCACTTACATCATAGATTATTAAATGACATTTAGAATAAAATACATATATATATATATATATATATTTTTTTTTTGCAATTCCCCAATCCAAAACAACTTTTTCACTTTGCCCAAAATTTTCCTGCTAATATTATCAGCTACCAAATTTAGTCGTTGATAATTTTAACTTAGCGTGGTTAATCCTCCAAAATTATCGACAACCAAATTAATTTGATCACTGATAAATTTTTACGTAGTAGAAATTTTTTCGCAAAAATTTTCCATGTGCTCGCGCATATTGTTATCAAATATCAATGTATCGGCGACCAAATTTTATCGCTGATATTAATATCGGCGACCGAATTTTGTTGCTGACCAAATTTTATCTTTACTTGACCAATACCACCTAATTGTTTTGCTCGCTCTTTCTTGTAGTGATAGTACGGTGATTTAGATTGATTTATTATTATTATTATTATATAAAAAGGATCTCAAACTATATAATGTAGGATACAAGCGTCACAAAAAAGGAAAAAAAAAAGCAATTATGAACTATTTCGCACAAGTGATGTTAACCCCAATCAACAAAAAGAATAATCTTTTTTTTTTTCATCACTTTGTTAGATAATTAATCACAGAAACTAGTATCGGCCTTTAAATCTGTATTAATTTGACCTCACAACATTCCAAAACTCAAAAATCTAAACAATGTCTAAGGCGAAACTACTTCCACGATCATCTTCAAAACTAGTAGTATCTGCTTCTCCGCCAACACTGCGAACGATGAGCCGATCCACAACTTCTCGGCACACCGGGCACGATTTGTTGCGCGCGATCCACTTCACGATGCACGGCAAGTGAAAGGCGTGCTGGCAAGCCCTAAGCACCGCAAAACTATCATCACCATCCTTCTCGGCGGCCCGTTGCGGCTTAACTAGTCCTCCTTCGAGGCAAATCGCGCATTCCCAATCATCTCCTATTCGGCCTTCTTCGGGGGCTAGGGTTTCGCGGTTTCTGCGAACGTCGGACACGTTATGATCATGACGAACTTGTCCTTCTGGGACGGCCCAATGGCACCACTCCCGGCACTGCCAACAGCACAATCGGATGACGGTCACCACCAGCACAAGCACAAGAGGTATGACTATGACACTCACGACACTGAGTACACCAAACAACACGTATTCTGTGGAATAATCCACGTTGATATTACCTCCTATTCCTAGTGCAGTCTGGTTATTATGGCCAGGACTTGGCATAGAAGCCATGTTGAAAGAGCGTTTTGGAGAGGAAGTGAAAAGCTAGCAATTGAGTTTTTTTTTTTTCTTTAGTTTTTGGAATATATATATATATATATATATATATATGGAGAGAATAATTAGGCTTAGCCCTCATAGATCTTTTAAAATACGCGAATAGGAGGGTTTTGTTTTTTTGTTTTTGTCACGTTTGGATTAGGCCGATTCGTATTACATATATTTCGTTGCTTACATACACTTTCTATTAAGGAATCCTAATATGACTCAAACAAACACACATATATCAGTTTTTTAGTTCTTAATAATTAGAATTTTGGCCTAGGTTTCTAATGAAATTGGGGTTTTGTCCCTGTGAATATAGAATTTATAACTAACTGATACTCCACAAACATCTTTGGTCTCTTCCTTCTCAGCTCGAGTTATATTTTGATGCAAGTAAAAATATTAAAATTTCTTAACCACATTATATTTGTTATATTTTTTCGTAATTAATTATTCTTACAATATGTTAAAGGGCGAAGTTTATATGGAAATACCCAATTTTACAAAATAATAAAAATAAATACTCAAACTTTTGAAATAATTGAGTAACTAGCCACTTCGTTAACTACTTGCACATGTTTTTTGTAACTAAGTTAATTATCACAAACTACCACTATGTAAGTAATTGAATTAGTTGAGTATTTTGTTATATTTTTCAAAAGATTGGATATTAAATTAAATTAAGTGTTAAAAATTAATTAGTATTCACTATAATTTCTCTATGTTGTATATTGTTATGTTTAAAAGATAAATTAGAGGTAGAGGGGATAGAGAATGTGAACCAAAAGAGAGCAAAAGATCTTAATATCTAAAAATGAAAATTATAATTATGCTTTTATTTTTTAGTTCGCTGAATTTAAATATTTAATTGAATAATCATTATCCTATTTAACTCTTAATTAAATTAATTTCAAGTCTTAAAACGCGAACTTGAAATTTGTCTCCACAACAACACGTCAGAGTGCCTTTTTTATTTATTTATTTATGATTTGTAGTCGTCTTTTATGCAGTTTACTGTCGTTTACTAAATTCATGAGATTGTTTAAAAAGATGTTGTGTCGTTTTTCAACTTGTTTATGTCATTGCTTTCGAGCCATTTTAATGTGACAAATGTTGTCCCTCTCGTTAAGGGGTGTGCAAAAAACCCGACAACCTGAATAACTACAACCAAACTTGAAAGCCGACCCGATCAATCATAATTCATTTAACCCCAACATGTAATTCAGGTCAACCCAACCCGACACAGGTCATAAGTTAATTAGGCTTATTAAAGCTAAATGCTAGCATATAAATGTACCAATCCATTTTGGATGGATTCATTATCCAATGAAATAGTCTTTCTATCTCTCTCTAGTCTCTCTTTCTCCCTTTAATTTCTCTATTCTTAAGAGCAAATACTCGCTCGAAGAGTATCCATCGCTCGACCACCGGAAAATCACCGGAAGATCATGTCACAATATTCTTTAAAAAAAATGCTGGAAATATAAAATGCGTGTTTATAAAAATAACTTGAAACAATTTTTTTATTAAATTAAAAAAAAAACTTTTCATTTTTCAAAACTTCACTTCATTTTTTTCTCTTTCTCTCCCTCTTCTTTTTTTTTTTCTCTCTCTCTCTCTCTTTGTTTTGTATCCTTTTTCTCAATGACGGATCTAGAAATTGAATGAGGGGGGCACAAATAAAAGAGAGAAAATTTTTAATTGATATAATGAAAAATCAAACTGATAATAATAAAGTTTCATCAAATAAGTAACAACTTACATATTACTTAAGTAAAAATATATGTAAAAGACTCACCACATGATAAAGCAAGTGACGATTTAAGGTCCTGCTCCAGAAGTGGAAAGTACAAATACTATTTCAATATAGGAAGGAGTGTCTTTTGAGGAGAAGTTGGAGGAAGCCCAAGAAGCATTTCAATTGAATCTTTTTTTTTTTTTCCTTTTAGTGTTAAAAATATACTAATTCTTGTGAAATATATATTACATTATTTATGCCAAAAGAAGCGTAAAAGAGTTGTCGCAAAATACGTTTTAATTTTTTTTTTTGAATAGTTTATTTTAGATCATTCTTTTTCAAAGATATTAAGATTTCAAATTTAAATTGGGATATTGTATAATAAAAGAAATCTGTCATTTAATTTTAAAATTGGGCTTGGGTTAACAATTTTTTGTTTAGGGGGTCATTTAGAATTGAGCTTGGACTAACTAATTTTTTTTTAAAAATTTTTTCAGAGGGGTCACGGCTCCCCCGGCCCTAATGTCCGTCTGTGCCTGCTTTTTCTTACCCCATGTTGATCCCGAAAAAAGTTTTATCCGTCAGTTGGTTGTATTTTTTTTTTGCTCTGGACATTTAGGCACCCACTTTTATACGTAATCATCTTTCTCATTCAAATTATTTTTGTTTTTTTTTCTTTTTGATGTATATAAAAAAAAAACGATTAAAAAACAATTTTTTATTTTTGCATTTATATACGTGTTAGATGCAAATTTACAGCAAAAGGAAAATTAAAAAATCCACGGAACTCGAGAGTATAATATGGTGATTTATATTGAATTTTTAGAAGAGGATTTCTAACTATAACGTAGGGATAAGAAAAAGCAATTATGAATTATTTGGCACAAATGATGTTAACGCCATTAATCCATAACAAAAAAATCATATATATATATATATTATATCAATTTGCTAGATAATCATAGAAACTAGTAACATTGAATTTGACATATCACAACAAAACTATAAACTCAAAATTTCTAAACAATTTCAACGGCGACACTAATTCCACGACTATACGCAAAACCAGTCCTATTTGCTTCTCCGGCAACACTGCGAAAGACGAGTCGATCCACAAATTTTCGACACACCGGACACGACCTGCTGCGCGCGGTCCGCTTCAGGATGCATGGCAAGTGAAAGGCATGCTGGCAAGCCCTAACCACCGCAACATAATCGTCCCGCTCGGCGGGGCCCCCAACCAGCCCTTCGAGGCAAATCGCGCACTCTTGAACGGCTAGGGCTTCGCGGTTAGGGTTCGCGGCGGCGCGATTTGAGACGCAGCACTCCCAACATGATTTCGCGCACTTGTCGAGAATAATAAACACACCACCCACAGCGATGAGGCCCATGACACCTACGATACCGACAAGCACGTAATGGGCGATGGGATTATCTTTAACTCCGGGAGTACTCTGGTTATTGTTATAGCCAGGACTTGGCTGCATGGAAGACATGTTGAAAGAAATTAATCAAAGAGCTAATTGCAATTGACTTAATTAGTATGTATGAAGAGTTTGTTTTCTAGGTTTTTTTTTTTTGGGAATATACGTCATATCATATAGAGAAGAGAGAGAAGAATTAGGGTAGCTCTAGCTTGCTAGGAGATTTTTTAAAGTAAGTGTAGAAATTAGGGTTTTTGTGTCATATTTGGATAAGGGCGATTCTGATTATTTCTTTCTTACTTACGTAGGCGCGCTTTCTATATAAGGATTAGTTTTCTAGTTCTTAATATTAGATTTTGGCCTACGTTTCTAATGAAATTTGGGTTTAATTTGTCCCTTTAAAAATATCTTGTGTTTGGGAAAATATTCTAGTCATTTTTTACTATTCTAAATGGTTTGGAAAATAGTTTGAAAATTTGTTTGAAAAATGATTTGACTTTGCAAATTTCGAGGTGGTATAAATGGTTGAGATTTAAAGATATTGTATAGGGATTTGGAAAGTTTAAAAAAATGATTGAAAAAATTAGAATGGAATGAAATGGTTTGAAGGATTGAAAAAAGTAAAAAATGGAATGGGTAGAATGGATGGGGCAAACAGGGGATAATTTATAACTAACTAATAATATACCACTCCATATTCCACAAATATCTTTGGTCTCTTCCCTCTTCCTCCAATTATCTTTTGATGGATAAGTAAAAATATATAAAATTTAAAGAAAATAGCCACTGTTTACAACATGATTTTAAAAAATAGCCACAGTTTTAAAAAATTTAAAAACTAGCACTGTAAAAAATTTTTGACACAATTTCTAGTATGTGTCAGAAATTTATGACAAATATTTTATGTGTATTTTTGTTATTGTCAGAAATTTCTTACATGTTTTATGACTAGTTTTTAAATTTTTTAAAATTGTTGTTATTTTTTAAAAACACACCGTTCAAAATGGCTATTTACCTAACTGACCCAAAAAATATAGATTTATGATTTATTTTATATTTATTATTTTTTAAAGTAATTAGTTATGCTTACTGTTTAGAGATAAACGATAAATTAGAGGTAGAGGGATAGAGAGTGCGATTAAAAAGAAAAAGAGCATAAGATCTTAATTTCTGAAATTAAATATTATAATTATGTTTTTAATTTATTTTTTAGTAGTTCACCGAATTTAAATATTTAATTGAAATAATTAATCATTAAATGCCCAAACTAATTCATTAAAAAAAAGTATCAAACCTTAAAACATTAAATTGCAGATTGCGTAATGAGTCTAATGACGCACCTTAAAGAAATTTGGCTCCACAACTACACGTTAGAGAACCTTAAGTCTCTCTCTCTTTTTTTTTTTTTTTTTAAATATGATTTGTAGTCATTTTTTATGTTTACTGTTTGATAAGCAAATTTATGATTGTTTGAAAAGGTTTTGTGTCGTTTTTCAACTTGTTTATCTAATTTTTTTTTTCAACTCATTTCAGTATGACAGATTTTGTCCCTTGTTAAAGGGATGTGGAAAAAACTTGACAACTTGAATAACTTGACAAACCAAACCAAAAAGCCGATCCAATTCGGGTCAATCCAACCTGACATCTTAAGATCAAATTGTAATTTTTAAATATCGAGTAACCCAACCTGATGTTAAGCCTCTACAAATATATATATATATATATATATATATATGAAATTTTTAAGAAAACACTCAGTTTTCAAAGCGTGATTTAAAAAGCGTGAAGTAAAGAAATGCTAAAAATTTATATAACAATAAAAATAAATACATAATGTTTCAAAATAAATTGAGTAATTAGTCAATTCATCAATTATTTGCACATATTTTCGATAATTCAGTTAATTATCACCATTTATCAAAGTATAAATAATTGAATCACTTGGGTATTTTGTTACATCTTTTAATAAATTAGGCATTTATTTTAAATTAGATGTTAAAAATTAGCTATTCACTGTAATTTTTTTATTTAAAAATAGCCAATGTTTTAAAATTTAGAAAGTAGTCATTCACAATTTTATTACATTAGTAAGAAATTTATTAAGTAATGTGTAGTTTTGTTATAATAAGAAATTTCTTACTTTGGTAATAATTTTTTTATGGTTATTTCTTAATATTATGAAACTCTGGCTATTTTTTAAAAACACCCTACAAAATGACTATTTACCTAATTGACCAAGCCCTGTGGGAGCACAACTCCCTTGAATTTTTCAAAAATTATGTTTTAGCTTGAAGAAAGTTTTCAATGTAGTCCTGTTTTTCATTAAAATTATTTTTCTTCTTTGTTTTTAATGTAATCTGTAGAAAATATATTGATACAAATCTTTTTACCTTCTTGGTTCATATTTTGTTGTTTTTTATTTCATATTTATATACATAAGTTTTTTTTTTAAAGAATTATATATAATTATATATTGAACTATATAGATCTTAATATCTATTTAGGAGCACTTGCGAGTAATTTAGAGAGTGTCCTCGACTACTATGTACTTTAAACTCGACCACACCGTCAGAATCTCAATCTATTCAAAGACTTTGCCACCTGAGTTAACTTTAAAGGTACAAGTTATATATACGTTGTAGATGCAAATTTACAACAAAAGGAAAAAAGAAAAAAAAATCCACAGACGGGTCATAGCTTGAGAGTATAGCATGGGGATTTAGGTTGAACTTTTAGAAAAGGATTAATTCTAATTAAAACGTTGGATACAATCAATTTAATAAAGCATAAAAGAAAAAAAAACAATTCTGAATTGTTTCGCACAACTGACGTTATTAGTTAACGCCAATCGATAACAAAAGAATTATGTATATACTACTATATATAAGATTCAATTTGCTTGATATATCATAGAAACTAGTATCAGCCCTTGACAACATTACTATATAAACTCAAAATCTACACAATTTCAAATGCGAAACTACTTCCACGATTATCCGCCAAATTAGTATTTGCTTCTCCGGCGGCGGCGCTGAGCAGGACGAGTCGATCCACAACTTGTCGACACACCGGGCACAATTTGTTGCGCGCGATCCACTTCAGGATGCACGGCAAGTGAAAGACATGCCGGCAAACCCTAAGCATCACAACATTATAACCCTGCTCCTCGGCGGGTAATTGGGGCCCAACTAGCCCTTCGAGGCAAATCGCGCACTCTTGATCGTCCCTTATCGGGCCTCTATTATTGGCAGCTAGGGTTTCGCGGTTTGCGCGAACAGACACATTAGGGTTGTGATGATGATGATGAGCTTGTGGCAGCGCTCCATCGGAGACGCCACGCGACCCCCACCACAATTTCCTCCACTCATGGATGATGATGGCCACCAGCATAACCGCAAAGAAGACAGCTACGGAATACAAGTAAATGTGACCTAAGACGTAATTATTATCATCTCCTCTAGTAGTCTCGTCATAGGGAGGACTTGGCAAGGAAGACATGTTGAGTTAAAGAGAGCGTTGGAGAGGGTGTGAAAGGCTAGCAATTGACTTGTTGTATATTGAAGAGTTCGTTTTTGAGTTTTGTTTTTTATTTTTAGATTATATAATTTATAGAGAAGAATTAGCTAGGGTAGCCTAAGAGGGCTAGGAGATCCTTTTAAAGTACGTGTAGAAAAGGAAGGGGGGTTTGTTTCCTATTTGGATTAGGCCAATTGCGATTATTTTAATTTATTGCTTACGTGCGTTTTCTATTAAGGAATATCCTAATTATATATATATATATATATATATATATCAATTTTTTTTTGAATTTTTAAGGAAATATCCATTTTTTAAGGGTCAGTTAGGTAAATAGCTATTTTAAACTGTGTGTTTTTAAAAAATAGCCACAGTTTCAAAAAATTTAAAAACTAGTCATTACACAATGTAAGAAATTTCTGACAACAACAAAATTACACATAAAATGTGCTGAAAGAATTTTCTGACACGTGTCAGAAATTTCTGAAAGGGTTAGTTTTTAAATTTTTTGAAACTGTGGCTATTTTTTAAAATTATTTTGTAAACAGTGGCTATTTTCTTAAAATTCTCTTTTTTTAAAACATGACTTCAAAAAATAGCCAATGTAAATTTTTAAAAAATAATGGTTAATAAATTTTAGATAAATTATAATGAATATCCAATTTTTAATATATAATTTAAATTAATACCCACTCTTTTAAAAATTATAACAAATTACTCAAGTGATTCAATTACTTATATAGTGGTAGTTGTTGGTAGTTAACTTAGTTACCAAAAGTATTTGCAAGTGATTAATAAAGGGTGAGTTGCAAAAATAGGCCAAAATTAAATGTTTGTTTTAAATGATAGCCTACATTTCAATAAATTAAAAAAAATAGTCATGTTATGAATTGTATAATAGAAAAGTGTCACACAAAATATAACACATCTGTAAACATTTGTAAAATATTGTTTAACACTTCAAAAAATAATGAGTAAAACTTGAAGTGTTACAAAATATCTTACAAATAACATATGTGTTATATTTTGTGTGATACTTTTCTGTTATATAATTCGTAACATGACTATTTTTTTTAATTTTTTAAAACATAGGCTGTATTTTAAAAACGAAATTTTTTTTTGGCTATTTCCTACGATTTTCCATTAATAAATTAGTTAGTTACTCATGTTACTTCAAAAGTTTGGGTATTTATTTTTATTGTTGTGTTTATTTTGGGTATATCCTTACTTCACCCTAAATTTTATTACCCTAGTAAGAAATTTATTATAATAAATTTTATGTGTAATTTTGTTATGATAAAAAATTTATTGCCCTTGTCAATGAATTTTTATGGCATTTAAAAAAAAATTAGCTATTTTTTCAAAATACCCAACAAAATGACTATTTACCTAGCTGATCTTGGTCTAATGAAATTTGGGCTTTATCCCTTTAAAAATTAAATTTTTAACTAGGCTTTTTTCACATGTGCCGATTGTGCGACCTTGTCGTCAAGGGCAAACTTTGTCATTCTTTAAAATATGCCATTTTTTAAAATAATAGTAATAAGCTAAGGATTCTGTTTAAAAGAGGTATATGTGTGTGGGGGGTTGAAATAAGCGAAAAATCTGGGAGTTGGTAAAATTGAAAGAAAGAAAGAGATTGTAATGAAGAGTTTTTTTATTTTTATTTTTATTTTTTTTTATTTTTTTAACTATAGTGAATACCCAAGTTTTAACACATAATTTAAATCAATAGCCAAGTTTTTGAAAACAAAAAAAAATTAGAAATTATAGTGAATATTCAATTTTTAACACCTAATTTAAATTAATACTCAATTTTTTAAAAAATATAACAAAATACCCAAATGATTCAATTACTTACGTAGTTAATGATAATTAACTTAGTTACCAAAAATATATGTAATAATTAACGAATTAGCTATTTAATTACTTAATGACTTTAAAAAATATATATCCAAGTGATTCAACTACTTACATATATAGTGATCTGTGATAAATGACTAAATGATCAAAATCATGTGCAATGTATAAATTATGAGTATTTTTTTATTTCATCTTTTATTATTATTATTATTATTCTTTTGGAGCCGGTAGAGTCGGGTCTTTTAAATTTTGTATGAATTGTGTTTAATCTGTACAAGAACCTTCTCTATGTTCTGTATGGAAGAACATAGCCGAATTAGCGCGAAAAAGCATTATTACTGAGGGGGATTTTGATAAATGATATTTTTTAACATACTGATAATTTATGTCTCGTTTGTATTATAATTTTAATTTGTACCCTTATTTCTGTACTATAAACATAAACATAAACATATACTGAAAATAATTTCAAATATTACTTATCGTCCTCATATTTCTACAACTAACAATTAATTATTAATTTCCTTCAAGGAAAAAACAACGAACATATCCAGACATTAAAAAAATAATATATTTGTCATGGAAGTCATGAATTATAATATGGATCTTAATAATCTTCGGAAACAATGAGGAGGAAATAAAAATCAATCGCTAAAAGCTCAGTTCTTGAATGTACTCAAACTTCTTGTCGTGAAATCCTTAATTAAAAAAAAAAACTATTAGTTTCAATTTTCAAACACTGACACTGACAATTTTCTTTTGAAAAAAAAAGTTGGCAATATAAAATCTGTTTGAAATTATTCTCTAATTAGAAAAACATGCAATTATGAATTGTTCGCACAAGTGATGTTAATGCCAATTAATAACAAAAGGTATATATATTGCTAGACAATCATAGAAACTAGCTACTATATTATTAACATGGAACGTGACATCAATCTCAACATCACAAAAGCTATATACTAAATCTACGCAATAGTTTCTAAGCGATTGTCCGTACAAGTCCTTTCTTCTCCACGAATAACACTGCGCACAATGAGCCGGTCCACAACATGGCGACACACCGGGCACGAGTTGTTGCTCATGATCCACCGCACGATGCATGGAAAGTGAAAGACATGCTCGCAAACCCCGAGCACCCCGACCTTCTGCCCGCCGGGCTGTGCCCTAGCTAGGGTTTCGAGGCAAATCGCGCATTCCTTGTCCCTTATTTGGTCTTCGGCGATAACTAGGGTTTCCTCATGGCTTTTGCAAATGTAGATATTGTTGCGCTGAATATCGGCTCCTCCTCCTTCTGGCACGACTTGATTGTTCTCCGAACGCGAGAAGAGATTATCCCAACACGTTTTGATGGCGGCCGCTACAATCGTAAGCACAAGAAAAGCCATGGCACCGAATATCGCGAACTTGACGATGTCGTTAGGGAGATTATTGTTATCAATAATGTCTCCGGCGATATTTTGGTGGCTCGGTGAGGAAGACATGTTGAAAAATAACGTTGGAACTAATTAAAAGTGAAAAACAATTGACTTATTATGAAGTGTTTTTTTTTTCTCTAAAAAATGTGAGATATATAGAGAAGAATTATGATAGCCAACATATTTTTTTAAGGTTCGTGTTGAAAGGGGTTTTCGAGTCATATTTGGATTAGGCCGATTCCAATTACATCTATGGTTCCTTTCTTTCTTTCCTTTTTAAATAATTTGAGCGTTTAGTATTTATTGAAATGTGCAATTCTGTAAATTTAAATAATGCAGAATGTATCCGTGTGAGTTTATATATATTAGGAATATTATTCAGATAATTATGAAGTTAAATATTTATATTAATGTATTTAGTTTATTTATTATTATCTATTTGATTTAGTTGTTTGATTTCAGATCTAATTAGGTTGATTTTGAATTTTAGTCAAATTATTGATAAAATTAGAGTTCTATTCTATTTAGTATTGGTATACATATTTATTAATTGACACTTCAACTTCACTAATCTATCGACAAAATTATTGATCAATTTAAGCATGTAAAATTGGTTGACACTTCAACTTCACTATCGACAAAATTGAGAAGGGATATTATTCTAGCGTTAAATTCTAAAGAACTCAAAATAAAAAGATAATGTTCCGCAAAAAAAAAAAAAATATATATATATATCAATTTGCCAAAAGAAAAAAAAAATCGTTACAGATATTTAATAGAAACCCAAGTAATTTTAGGAGTAGAAGTCCTAGTCTGAATCAAACTTTATATACATAATTAACTTCAAATTCCTGTAGTGTGCACTTATAAATAACTACTCCACCGTTTATTATCATTTATACGCTTAACTATACACAAATCTTGAATTTTTTTCTTCAATTCTTTCAAATTAGGTTATTATTATTATTATTATTATGGCTTCCTCTGTATCTTTTGGTTTTAATGGTCTAACCACAGGAGATTTAGTGGCTGAGTCTCATCCAACATATGACGATCTTACTACTAATTATAATACAAACGATAATATTATTACACACATAGGAATAATTATGGCTTTTGTATTGGTTCCTCTAGTCATAATTTTGTTTAACATTTGGGATTTCTACAGTAGAAAATCCAACAAACTGGGCAAATTGCGAATTTCCAGAAATTTAACATGCGTTTTCAGCGACGACAAGCTAGAAGAGAATTGCTCTATTTGTCTCGAGAAAATATTTGACCAAAAATCCGAGGTCGTGGCGTTGAAGCTTTGCAACCATATTTTTCACTTGCCTTGTATCGAAGATTGGACTGATCGCAACAAATCATGTCCTATTTGCCGTCAGAGTGTGGACGAAGTTCATGCTCTTTCAATCCCTTGTGTAGAATTGAAAACATTTTCTCATAATAATTTTGAGAATTCTGAAGTAGATATTGTGTAATTCTTTTATTTTTGTGATCAATGTTCAAGTTCCTAAACACAGTTAATTGTTGTTGTTTAAGTTTCTTATAAAAGAGTCTCAAGTAGATATATTGTGTAATTCATTTTTTTTTCTAATCAATTCTTAAACGTACTTCTTCTTTTTCTTTTTTATTTTTCTTTAGGGATTGATGATTTGTTTTAGTAAAACCTCGATAAATAATAACCTCGATTTAATGATATTGGTAGCGATTTAAACTTGGGCTAAAGGCTCAATGCCCAAGCTCTCCGGAGCTCGCGAGACCCTGTGAAAGCCTGCGAGACAGGGCCCAAGCCCGCCAAGCCTAATCAACTTCTAAACCACATGATTATTGAGCGACGGTTAATATTCACGCCAACGTGGTTCGACCCACCAAAAGGACTCCAAAATGCTATATACCTTGATATTTATGGGGCACTTTACCACTAATTAAGTCAAGGCTATTTTGAAGAATTATTCTCTTAATGTTCTAAGACCATCTCCAATGGGTTTTCCCATTTTCAACACCAAAATGCAGTAAGTATCACATCAAACAGTAATTCATCTCCAACCTATTACACCATTTTTAACACCAAAATAGAATATTCTGAGTATATTCCTCTTATCACCTATTATATTAATTTTCAATAATTGCCTTATATTTATCAATTTTACAAATTAGACCCACTTAAATTTTACTTTCACAATAACTTAATAAAAAGTTATTTATTATTAGAAAATTTCACCAAAAATAAAATATTACATGACAATTTAATTCCGAACAAAATTATATCATTGTCTAATATAATTATGCAATGTAATTTTAATATAAAAATATCAGTGTTGTATTTTAATTAAGTAGATAACTGTATTTTAAATTAGAAATGATGATTTTTTTAAAAAATAAATTAAACACAAATAATTAAATATATTAAAACCAAAACATCAATATACATCTTACTTAAAAATTATGATTTAGATCAAAAATAAAAACATCTTAAAATTAAAGGGTCATTTTATAAATAACAAAACTTAAACCAAAAATGAGTTTGATGAATAGTGCAACACCATATTTGGTGTTATACTATTCATAAAACTCATTTTGGGTTTAAAAATGGTGTCTTGATTGGAGAGGATTTTTGAGGGGAAAAGCCCAAATTTGAGATTTGGGTTTGAAAATGGTGCCTCATTGGAGATGGCCTAAGAGCATCTCCAACCTATTTTCTCATTCTCAACACCAAAATACAGTAAATGTCACATCAAACAGTAATTCATCTCCAACCTATTACACCATTTTTAACACCAAATATAATATTCTGAGTATATTCTTTCTCATTCACTTATTATATTAATTTTTAATAATGGCCTTATATTTATCAACTTTACAAATTAGACCCACTTATATTTTACTTTCACAATAACTTAATAAAAATTATTTATTATTAGACTATTTTAGCCAAAATAAAATATTGTGATTCCAAATAAAATTATGTCATTGCTTAAAATAAACATTCATTCATTAAATTTATTAAAACTAAAATATCAATGTAAATCTTACTTAAAAATTATGATTTAGATCAAAAATAAAAACATCTTAAAATCAAGGGACTATTTTATAACTAACAAAAGTTCAACAAAAAATGAGTTTGATGAATAGTGTAATATCATATTTGGTGTTACACTATTCATAAAACTCATTTTGGGTATGAGAATAGTGTGTGGTTGGAGTTAATATTTTGAAGTCTTCGACACCAAATTGCGTTTGCGTTTGCAAATGGTGTGCACGCTGGAGATGGTCTAAGTCTCTAGTTGGAAATGTCTTGTGATACTTAAGCTCATCGAACTGACACGTAGCTCAAAAGACGTCTCAAGCTTAGACACCTAGTTTCGTGCTCCACGTGAGGTTATGACGAAATTGTCACAGCAAATAATATTTTTGTTTGGTCTCGATACAGGCGCAATATGCTAAATTAAAAATTTGTTAAATTTTAAGATAATATATTACGAAGAAAATTCTCAAGACCATGTGACATAAAATAATAATTCCTTAATATATAAACATTTATAACCCTATAGAGAAGATTTTACAAAATACGTATCCAAATATTGTTTGTTTTTTGTTAAAATTAATGTCAACGTAATTTACTTAATTAAAAATTTTGTGAAATTACCATAATCGTTTATGAAAGTATGTTAGATGTTATAAACAAGAAAAAATATCTCTATAATTTAATAAATTATCAATTTATCGACATCAATTATTTAATAATTTACTAAACTAATAAATGGGAAGAAATTGTACGCCTATATATGTGCGCGTGTATATATGTATCACTTTTATGATTTACAACAATTTTTTTTCTTTCTTTTTGTTTTTTGTTTTTTTTTTTAAGGGGTCAATGGTGGATTGAGTTTGACTAGGCCATGTTGACTATGGGCTAGATTGGACCCAATCCATTGATTGGGCCGGGTCAACCTGGCCCATTGACTTAAAGTATTTCTGTTCGTGGGTTGTGAAATTACAACAGTCCCCATGAAAAGACCAAAAAAACCAAGGTGATTTACGTAATTTCTCAAAAAGGCGAAAAGAAGCTTATCCAGTCATTTTGATATAGCACACGTGGATTTTCAGAAGACGATAATACCCTAAAATCTCATCAAATTTACATTTCCTGCCATCATCATCAAATTGTACAAATTCCTCAAAATGAGACAAGAAAAAGAGATACACAGAGCAAGAGAAACACACAGAAAACAAGAAAGAAAAAGAAAAAAGAAGAAACAATTGAAGAGAAAGAGAGTCGCAGATAAACAGAGAAGAGTTTCGAATGAATTATTATCTGATCATAATAATTCAAAAGAAAAAAATAGACAAAATCAGTAAGAAAACCGATAAAAGGAAACACCAGCAGCGAAATAGTAGCTTTGGCTCATCCAAAAATGGTTTGTGCTCTTAAACTCTATCTCTCTCTAAATAGATTTTTTTTCTTTGGATATTTGGTGAATTTAGGATTGAGAGCTTAACTTTGACATGCTATTTCTTTTTGGTTTTTTTTTTTCTTTTTTAAATTCTCTGTGGTGGATAAGGGGTAGATGATATTTTGCGGCTGATAATTCTGAAATAGGAGAGATTTGGAATTAATATTTAGCTCTGAATTATCGGAAAATAAGCCTCGCAGCTAAATTTGGGGACGCCATTTTTTATGAGCCTAAATATCTATATGTCTTTAGAAGATTTAGGCAATGATTTCATGGGCTAAATTTGTGTTGCAGTAGATTCCATCTCAATGGTTCAAATTTGGCTAAATTCTTATTTACCTTTTTTTTTAATTTTAAATTTATTTTTTTTTTATAGTTTCAGAATTGGTAAGTGTTGATTGTTGGTCTTGTGGGGTTTTGTTTAAATATTATGGGTGGGTTTTATTTTGACTGGTTATTAAAGTTTTAGTTTCAGAATAGCTATAGTGAATTCAATCAATTTCTCTATTTTGCTGTGGCTTTGATTTGTGAAATATTACTTAAAAGAAATTTATATTTGGTCCTCAAGTTGTATGGCATTTTCTAGTTTTGGGTGTGAAATTTTAACCTTGTAGCTATTCATACAGTCTTTTCTGTTTGGACATTCATTTTGCCAGAGGTAATTACTTTTTTTTTTTAATGTTTTTGTCATCTGTTCTTTGGTCTTTTTGACAAGGCACATTCATGGATTCTGTTTTGGCTATTAAAATCGATGCTATAATTATCAGTGTCTTGATTATTCCTGATTGTATCGAATTATTACGGTTCATTCATGTGTTTTGGTTGTTCAATGCTATGAGACGGGAAATCTTTTTGTAGTTCTTGTTGTTTTCCATTAAAACCATTTAAGTTTGGCAATCCAATTCGCAGCCTCAAATTGCTCTTATTGTTTGTATACATTAGGCACGCATGGTCATGGTTGAAAGTTATAATAGGATTTTGAACATACTATACATATGTATGTCGTACAAACTAAAAAATTAGTGGAAGTTGTAAAATTTTAGTTCATGTTTTCTGTTTGGTTGAAGATCAAGAAATTGGCTGATTAGTTTTGAGGTTTACAAAAGAAAACTGTTATCTCTGTTATACCCTAAATTTGGCTCGAAACGTAATGTTGGAATATGTTGGACAAACCTTTTCTTCTTTATTTTTCTTCTGCTTGCTTCATTCTATATGCTTGTTATTTGCGGCTTCAAGAGGGGAAATGCCAAACATAATACCATCCCATTTCCTAATATTGCACAAAGTTGTCTATGATTCAAATTCTTTTATTCATGATTCTCACTAGGAGGTTAAATTTCCGATTAAATGTAGAGGTTTTTCCTTTCTTTCTTTCGCCTTATCATTTCCAGTTCTGCCCAACTAAGTGATTTCCCTGTGTACTAGTGGCCACTCGGTAGAATTTTGATTCAAAGTTATTGGCTATAACTGGTCAATTGCTGAATAGTGAATGCCTAAAGTTAATATCCTGAGGAACTTGTGATTCAATACCAAATTTCTTGTACATGAATGGATGATGTAGTTGTGCTACTATTGTGGACAGGCACGTGAAAAGATGCATCAGGCCTTTCAAAGAATCAACAATGATACGATGGGAATGCAACATGGAGGAAGTAATTCCTTACCAAGAAAATTTCATAAGCAAAAAGATTTCAAAAGTTCTTCAGAGGTCATAAATATATTCCTTTAAACAAGTAATTTGAGCTTAATTCATTTATCTTGGACTAGAGTAGTCTTTTCTGATACTACTTATGACCATCTTTCTTCAGGTTCATCGAGTTTCATCTCTCACCTGGAGCAACTCAGATAACAGGTAAATTGAATTTTTTATTCTAAGAAGCAGATGCTTGTGAAATCTGATTTTAAGAACTGTTTCCAATGTGTCTCTAACATTATCTATAACCTGTAGATAACTGTTCTGATTTTGCTGATAGCTTATGCAAATTATTCTAGTTAGAAATCCCTGATTGTATTTTGTCATGCATGCAGGATTCGCATTCATTCACATATAAATATGTTGCACATATGCAGGGATGAAATTGTCGAAGTTGATGGATATATGAGTTGCCCAAATTTACAGATCATCAATGTTGATATAGGCATTGGTAAACCTAGATAAAAATTACTTATCTTTTCCGTAGGCATGGAAATTTTTCATAAACTTGAGTAAATACTGAGCAATCAATGCATGAATTATACTATGTTTCTTTATGTGTTATGCCAGTTGTCAATGTGTGATATGTGTACTAGATAGTGGGCTAGAACCATATGTATTGATCTAGAAAATAATTACAAAATAGAAAATTATTGTTAATTGCATTCATTAAAACATGGTCGATAACATTTTCACGCCTATTTGAGAAATAGATATGGGCCAAAGTATGGCAATGGTGAAACAATTGATTCCATATCAATATTCTTGTTGCATTTCTTAACCATTCTTAATAATATACCATGCTTGAACATATCATTAGTAGAAGATTCCTATGAATCTAGTGCTATTCTATATCCTTGCAACATAATTGGGTTATTAGTAGTTCCTATGAATCTAGTGCTAGATGCTATACCCATAAATTATATATATATATATATATATATATATATATATAGGTTTCTTCGAGGTAGTTACTGGGTGCTGCAAAGTACATGTAGGAGAGTGTGTTTTTAGAGGATTTAGGTCATCCAAGAATCCTATGTACTGGGAAATTGGGCTGATTATGTTTGAGAAATCATCTGATCAAAGTTATTGGAATTTTAAGTCTAATAGAACAATGGTTTGCTGAACATAATCAGCCCATTTTCCGAGCACTTAGGATTTGGGGCTATGTTCAAGTTCTTAGCAGGCTTTTTGCTCTAGCTTTAGCCCATATAGCAGCGGAGGAATTTGTTGTCTTTGCTGTTTTATTTTTTATTTTTAGTTAATATTCGAATTTTCCTAATCGAGTCTAGGATTGGATTATAAATAACTCACTTTGCTTGCATTTTATAATCACTCAAGCACAGCCTCCTACCTGAGCACCAAGACCACCAGCTTCGCATAACGCAAGTCTTTTTCTTTCTTCAAATCTGTCTTTCTCATTTTGTTTCCTTGAATTTATCTTTACATATGCTTTTCGATCTCTGAGAATTAATTTGTGTATCTTCATAGATACTCTATCTATATGGGTTATATTTGCTGAATATTATGTTTTTGGCTTGTGGCCACCAGCCGATGGTGGCTTTCGCAAGCTATCTAACAGTTTGGGAAGAAATTAATTTGCATATCATAGCAGATTCTGTATTTTTGTATTTTGTATTCAAGCACAAAGATTTGCATGATGCATGATTTTTAGTTAATATATAATATAGGTGCTCATGTCAGAGCATGCAAATCTGTAATATTTTGTATCCGTTTTGTCTGTGTCCGACAATATATGACCTGTTATAATTTCCTAGGGCCAAAGATTAAAGACTGAATTTGCTGTAGTTGTAGAATTAATATTTTCTAGTGAGCACATTCCTACTTTATTGGAACATGGAAAACTATCTTGATGTCACAAGCATGGTCTCACACTGTCCCTTCTTGTTAGAAGGCTTGTCTGTTTCATCTGTGAACTATCGCTTTCTTCGGGATTTGATCAAATTCTGCAAAACAATGACAAATGCTTTTCCTTCTGTAGTTATCTGTTTCTCATTTATTGATTGGTTGTTCCTTTCGTTAATTTTACCTGACTGAGAGAACATGGTAGACATGGGTTTACTGATTGGCATTTGTCTTTCTGGTGTGTGATCTGGTGCTCTTTTGGACATTTTTATTCTCAGCAACACCTCCAAATTGATGACTAGCAAATACTCAAAAGCTTTATTATTTTCTATTAGGCTTGTTTCTTCTATGTGAATTCTAGGAATTTTTTTAAATAGTTTCGGTGAAAAGTGGGTCTTCTGGCCAATTGTATTAGCTTCTGGCTCTTATGCATTGGAGAATCCTAGGTTTCAGTCGTTTGATGGTTCACATTTTTTTTTCTCATTTCTCAGGTGTTCTGTGCTTACATTCCTGACCGTTGAACCCAACGGACATTGGAGAGTTGTTGCAGTACCACTGCACTATCCTGACTCAAAAATCTTAGGATCCAGTGCACAGGTTGGCATGAACTCTTTACACTTGGTTTCCCCTCGGCCGATCAAGTCTGTCCAGCCTGATCGACAAAAAGTGACCAAAGGACCTGCGCTTGGTGGTAGATATTCCCCCAACTCGCGTACATGTAAAAGCATTACTGGTTCGACTGTGCAACCTCAGCCTGAGAATAAGGCTGTTTTAGCTAACAAGACTGAATGGAAGGAGCTTCCGAAAATTTTTTCTCACAAGTCCTTTCCCAGCAGTGAATCATCTTCGCCGATTTCAAATAGCTCAATTGACATTAAACCATCAGCAGAGTCAGTAGATGATTCCAATGTAGATGATGTGGCAAAAAGAAGATCAAGAAAGAAGAACAGAAAGAAGGGGAAAAACAGAAAGAAGAACCAATGTCAGACAGGCGGCTCTGAACCAGGGATGTCGGTTGAGGATCATTCTCAAGTTGGTTCGGTTGCTGAAACTTGCAACAAAAATAATGTGGATCATAATGATGCATTATTGCCATCTTCAGAAACACTTGAGACTCTATTATTGGATAATGGGGATCGTGAAAGTGAGGATATGCTGGAAGAAGCTATACCTGTCTCCAAGAAGTCTTCTGAGAATCACTCTGTGGGTTCGTTTGAAAAGAAACGGCAACCCAAACATTCTGCAGTTGCTGTTTGTGATGGATTCAAAGATATGAATCATACACAGGTCAGCTCTTCTTATAATTCTTGTTCCAGAGATCGCAATAATAGGCCTCACTTCTCTGTGTTGGATCCAGTGCCGACACATCCACATAGTAATCATAGGTATAGAACTAATTACTCTCATCGACCAGCTTCTAGTTTTAGAAAGGGGTTTTTCGGTTGTAAAAACTTTTCAAATGATACTGTAGATTCGTGTAATAATGCTAATGAAATAAGTCCTGGCAGTCAGCGTAGCAATGGTCGGGACCTGTATTCAGCTATAGCTGATAGGAGGAATACACCAAAAATGTTTCCCCAGTTTTTAAGTGTTAGCAGATTTGGGGGAGTGGGGAATTTTCAAGGTCGTGTGGGGAAGGAAAATACTCATTCTGTTTGGCAGAAG
The DNA here is from genome assembly GCA_018132145.1 of Boehmeria nivea var. tenacissima. Classification (NCBI taxonomy): domain Eukaryota; kingdom Viridiplantae; phylum Streptophyta; class Magnoliopsida; order Rosales; family Urticaceae; genus Boehmeria; species Boehmeria nivea. Next base: position 12,580,638 of record CM030882.1, read on the forward strand.
GTCCAGAGAAATGAGAGCTCTGGCGACTCAAAGAGCGCTCCTACCTCTTTGCAGCTTGACGTCCCTATGGAGGAGACCTCTTTGCTTAAGATAAACAGGGATGGTTATGAAGATGCTATGCAGTTCAAAGGTGCAGACTCTGGGAAGTGGAGAACTAAGAGTCGAGCCGCTTCAAATCAAGAATGCAAGTTATATCCCCAAAATGAATCTCTTGTTGACATTGCCAACTCAGATGGTTCCTTGAAGGTTGCTGCATCACTGGATGTAAAGTCAAGAATCTCATCTGATGTCAGTGATCGGAATGTAACGACTATTGTTGCAGAATCTCATCCTCAGAATGAAAGTGACCACAGTACCCACTCTGACATGAAGAGCCAAAGGACTGGGGTTCTGAACCACTCTTTAGCAAAGTCATGCAATTCCTCTGATCAGTCAAAAGTGATGAAAGTGCAGTCGCCAGAGTTCGTTCCTAACCATGTTTCCAGTTCTGGTGAACAAGGGCACGAAAATATCCCTCTTGCAGATGTTGGTGTGCAAACCTCTGGCTCTGATATGCAGAAATGGGTATCAATTGGGCCGAAGGATCATGGATCAACAAACTCCGCTGCTTGTTCTTCAGTTGAACCGTCTGACAATGCATCTTCTGAAAGTAAAGTGGATGGCGATTCTGAAAATATTGTTCCTAAAGCAGAAGCTGTATCTATCAGTCAGACTTCTGAAGGTACCATCCATTTGTCCCATAGTGGTGAATGCAGATCTCGACAATTGAGGGGTCAGCAGGCAAGCCTGCTCAGAGAGCAGAAGTATAAAAATGCTGTGGCTCAGTGTTCAAATACTGTAGCCGGATATCTAATTGTAGCAGAAGCTGCGGACAGAATAGCAGAAGCTGTGAATAGGGCTTATAGTTTGCAACTGGAGTCTGAATCTGTTGAAAAGGTTTATGGCTGGCCACTTTCCGAGTTCGAGAGAGTTCTTCACTATTCATCTCCAGTTATTTATCAGCCAACCAATTTAGTCTGCCACGTGTGCTCAAAGGACCAGTTTGGGAGCGCGTCATTGTGCAGGCATGAGAAACCCAATGTTTCTTTAGAATCCTTATGGAATTGGTACGAAGACCTCGGGTCTTATGGATTGAAAGTTAGCGGTGACGATTTTGAAAATAAAAAAAGAATCGGTGAAGGTTGCTTCCAATATACTGTTTATTTTACCCCTTATTTGTCTGCTATTCAGCTTTTCAAGAAATGCAGTATTCATTCCGGGGATGCGAACAACAGTATTTCTAGTTCGGAGGTGTTAGATTCATCCCAGTTTACTGAAACACCTGATAGACCCTCTAGGGCGGACCATCTTCCAGTCTCTCGAGAACTCTTTCAAACTAGAAAGGAGCTTGAAAGTTCTCAAACTGAAGCAAACCAAGGCGTTAGTCTAGAACCATCTTCGGTGTCCGCAAAGGGTGCTGCATCAGTTCGATCAGCTGAATCACCATTGTTGAATGGTGCAGAGCTACTTTTTGAATATTTTGAGTCTCTACAACCTCCGCAGAGACCATCTTTATATGACAAGTCAGTTCCTTTTTGACGGACATTATACTGTTTAAAGTTATGAAAAAATCTTTGTTGGTTATTGAGTCTAGTCTCTAGGATGATTCTAATTCTTTTTTTCTGTGTATATCAGGATAAAGAACTTGGTTAGCGGTGATGGAGAACCACAGTACCGAGGCCATGGGGATCCAACTTATCTGAAGTGTGTAAAACTAGATGATCTGCATCATTCATCCTGGTCTGTGGAAATCAATAAATAAATTCTTGACTTCTAGATAAGAGCAATTTTCAACTCATTGACCTAGACATAGTTTGTGTGTTGCATCAATTATTAGATAGTAACTCTTGAGAACATATTGTCTTCAGGTACTCGGTGGCATGGTATCCAATTTATAGGATTCCAGAGGATACTTTTCGTGCAGCGTTTTTGACTTACCATTCGCTTGGTCATTTGAAGCGTGGAAGCGCCAGATTCGGGTCGATGGGTGTCCAAGATTCTATAGTATTTCCTGCTGTGGGTCTTCAGAGTTACAATGCTCATGTAAGCCATATCTATTCTCTTTCGTTGACGACATGTTGATTATGCCTTGTTAGAGATGTTTTCTGTACATCATATCGTATGATAGTAGGTTGGTTATCGTGAAATCATGCACGTAATGATAGTGATTTAAGCATAGATCTTATATACCTACAACATGTTAAAACTCAATCATTGTGTCAATAACAATAGTGAGTCAAGTAATCAAAGTAGTTGTTCTATAACGTTATTGTATCAGATTCCATGATTTAATCAAAATGCCAGTTACTTTCTAATGAAGATCTCACTACAAAGAGTCTCTTATATTTGAAAAAGATATTTGCAATTTACTTTTCTTGTAGCGTCACAAAATCAGACTTCATGATGTTGTGATTTGGTTATTGGCCTGTGTTTGCTACATAACAAGTCAACAAGTTTAGCTGTGTTTTTCAATCTGTCCGCGTATCACGCTTCTTGTAATTACAACATCTCTAAAGTTTAATCCACTCTATCGGCTATGTACATGAACAGAATGAATGCTGGTTCAACCCACAGAGCTCAATGCCGAACCACCTGAAACCAGCTTCTCTAAACGCAAACCAGAGTAGAATTCTGAAGGAGCGGCTGAGGACGCTAGAGGAGACAGCACTGCATATGGCAAGAGCTGTCCTCACCAAAGGGAATCTGACTTCCGCAAACCAACATCATGACTATGAGTTCTTCTGCTCAAGGAGGCGCTATTGATTCCTTCCGAACCGTCGAACAAATGCTGGGAATGTTCGGGAGGGCAACTGACCTCATATCCAGACCAACACTGGTGAATCGTGTTCTTCCTTTTCAGTTTGTTTCCTTTCCCGTTTCCGTGGAATTTATTCGATCTGCATGGACTCTCACATGCAAAAAATCGACCCCTTTTCGTTTCTTGAGAATAAAGTAAACCGTCAGTGAATGTTGAAAATCATTTAGTTTCAGTTAGAGGCTTTGGTGGATACATGATATGCCATCGTGCGATGGTGTTTTGTTTTTTCTTATAAATAATAGATGTACATATATATACATATATGTGTGTGTATATATATATATTTATATCTTATATGCTTGTGCTTGTGCTGAGCTTTGAGAATGTTTCATTGGCATTGAAAGAAAAATGATTGTAAATGAGCATTGGCTAAAAAAAAAAAAAGAGAGAATAGCTGAAATTTGAGAGTGGAGATTAGTAATTTGAGGATGTTTCAAGCTTGTGCCAATTACAATCCAATGATGGAATTAGTGCAACTTGGCACGAACCAACCCAAAAGCAAAGAAATAAATTAATTAATCAACTTTGGAACACTTCTATCATTCTATGGCAATGGGGCCTCATCGCAAGGATCGAATTTTTTTTTTTTTTTCGTTGTTAGTTTTAGCTTACAACGCTAAAATAGAACTGCAAAATACAATTGTGTAACAAATGAATCTCAAAATGACTTTTTTTTTTTGGCAGGACAATATTAGTGAATAGCGTTGTTTGTTCCTCTTAAGTGTTTTTTTTTTTCTTCCCGTTTTACCCTGGGAATTACTTAATCCTTTTGCATGTGATAAATCGACTTTCTTGAGAATAAAGTAATCCATGAGTGAATGTTGAACATCAATTTTTTTTTTTTTTTAATTTTGCTGAATAATGTTGAACATCATTTAGTTTCCGTTGTTAGAACTTAGAAGCATTGCACTTGGGCTTCAGTTTTTGGGATTTAATTTAGAAGCTTTGATTTTTGGTGGATATATGATATGCCATCATGATTTTTTTTTTTTTTGAAAAATACTAAATATATCAACTGAGTTTTGGCGAAATTCCAGGACAATCCCCCGAGTTTGTCAAAATGCCAAATCCTCCCTTCAATTTTTTAGTCTGTACCATAATTGTACTTTTTTTTTTTTTGCGCGGCCGAATTTTTAATAATTATATTTGAAATACCCTCATTGCCACCTATGCTATAAACAAGATTGCCATGTAAACTACTCTATTCTAAAATAAGAAAATATTGCACCCAAACATAAATAAGAAATTTAATAATATCTAAAAAAGGAGATGAAAGAAAAATTTTGAAAATAATTTTTAGGGTTTCACCATTTTGGTCATCTTTGACTATTCCAAAATGGTTTGAAAATGGTTAGAAAAATGAGTAGAATGGTTTGACTTTGTGTATTTTGAGGTGGTATAAATGGTTGAGATTTAAAGATATTGTATAAGAATTTGGAAAATTAAAAAAAATATTGAAAAAAAAGTAGATTGGAATGGAATGATTTGGAGGATTAGAAAGTTGAAAAAATAAAATAGAATAGAATAGGACGAGATGGTTAGGATGAGTTGCCCAAACATGGGGTAAATGCTTATGCTTATGTTGAGTTTTAAGAATTTTTCATTGGCATATTAAAGAAAAATGATTGCCAAACTGAGTTTGCACATTATTTTTCAGATTAATGTAAGCAACGGAAAACTGGACAGAAAACAATGTTTTGTTGTTTTCAATTTTCTTTTAACACAACCCATTGAAATTGATACCAAATTTTGGTTTTACTTTCTTCCACAATGAAGCTGCCGACAAGTTTTTCTTAACTAAGAATAAGAAATGATTGTCAAAGATTGTTTTGTCATTAAAAAAATTAAGTGGAAACTAATTCAGTCTGAACTAATATCTATTATTTGTTAAGATTAAACGGCACTCCATCTTCTTTTATATTTTCTTGGTCCCTAACTTTTTGGATGGTACTAATATTCTTTATTGTTAAAAGGCCATTTTCATAGTATGAAAATGGAAAAGGGACATGTAGGCCTGTAGGGCCAGATTGGCCTGAATGTTATGTGACATGTAAGAAAAACAAATTGGTCAGTTTCATAGATAACTTTGGACTTTTTGGCTAATTTAATTACCAAGAAGAATGAAATATCAAAATACCATGAGTCTATTCTGTCACATCAATATAACACTTTATATTTCTAGATTTTTATGTTATAGAATCTAGGTGACCAAAAGCAGTGTTACCAAGCTCTCGGTGCGACAAGTTATCTGTGATCTGCCATCAAATCTATAATTTTTTTTTCTTACCAACTTGTCTAATGCGTCAAATAAAAAATAATAAATAAAAGAAAAAACACAGGTTTTTCTTATAAATACAGGCATAGTAGATTTCATATCCCTTGGCTAAAGTTCGTTTGTATGTTTTTTTTTCCCCCCTCATTCCACAAGAAAGTACATGAACATGATAGAAAATGGATATAATCCAGAAATTGCGCACTTGCAAACCCTCCAGTTAAAAATAATAAATTCAATCAATATCATTGTAACGTACCAAGTTCAATAATTAGTGATAAGTCCCAAGTCTATTACTTTGTCCACGCTCTTGTGACGTTGATATATATATATATATACATATATATATATATATATATATAACTTTAGGTTGAAAGCAACGTCCCTAATTAAAAATTAAGATCTAATTAATCATCTTACCTTGAAATCTTCTTCACATACAACACTAAACTACAGCAAAGATCACACTTTTTAAACCCTATAAAAAAAATAAGACATAAATCGAAGACCATCTAATTAATCCCAGAAAAAAAAAAAAAACATAGAAATAATTTGAAGAGAAAAAACATGGACAAAGACCAAAATCACGCGAGCGAATCGCACAATAATATTAATAGTACTAGGGCTTCTCCACAAGAATTAGGGCAACAATACCATAACATTAATAACAATCAACATGACATTATTGACAATGTTGATCATGATCATGACCATGACCATGACCATGATCATGATCATGAGGATCAAAACCACAAGTACAAGGCGATCAAGGCCGGAGATCATCATGTTCAAGAGCGCGGTGGCGGCGGAGATAATGGCCGTGACGAGGGCAGCGTGGCGGGGTCGGTGGAGAGGACGTTCGAGGGGCAGGAGGTCCCGTCGTGGCGGGAGCAGGTGACGTGGAGGGCGGTGGCGGTAGGGTTCGTCCTCAGCGTGCTCTTCAGCTTCATAGTGATGAAGTTCAACCTCACCGTCGGAGTCGTCCCGTCGCTCAACGTCTCGGCGGGGCTGCTAGGGTTTTTCCTCGTGAAGAGTTGGACCAAATTCATGGACAAGTCAGGGATGTTGAAGCAGCCATTCACTAGGCAAGAGAACACTGTCATTCAGACTTGTGTTGTGGCTTCTTCGGGCATTGCCTTTAGCGGTATTATTCTAATTATTTTTCTTCTAATTTTACCCCCTCTCTATATATATGTGTGTATCAATGAAAGTTTGAATATACATATATTATGACTAATGTTTACAGCTGCACGTTTTTTGAGTTCGATTCTTAAGAAAGTAGGAGGAAAAATAAAAATTAATTTGGGCCTCGACTCATCCTTCTATCATTTAGGGAGAAAAAAAATAAGGAGAATTTCAAAATGAAGCCATTTTTTATGCCACTTAATAATCTATGCCCCAAGTGTGTGCCCCCTTTGTTTGTACTCCATGTTTGTAGTGTAAATTTTGGGGTATGAATTAAAAATATAACACACATGAGGTATAGATTATCATTGTGTCAAGAATAGAGTATTCCTCAAAATTCCCCTAAAAAATATGTAGATATATACATATATATATATATATATATATATTATCCTATCTATGTTCTTTTCGTATTTGATTATTTTGTTTCGGCCTTTGACGTTGTAGATAAAGTTGTTACTCATAAGAACTTGTTATACTAATATATTTCAAATCACAAACTTTTTTTTTTAATAGTGAATGAATATGTTGTGACTAAAAATATATTTTTAGTGACTAAAATCAAAATTCTGTTACACAGAGCTTCTTTTGACCAAATTGCTAATTTTTTCTGTAAGCACAAAGGTTTCTTATGATTAAACGCAAACTTTTTTTTTTTTTTTTTAGATTTTGAAGAATGCCTCATTCTTGGCACAATGATAATCTATACCCTATGTGAGATGCACTTTTAATTTATATCCCAAAATTTACACAATAAACATGAAGTGGAAATAAAGAGAGCATACATACCACTTGGGGTATAAATTATTAAGTAGTATTAAGAATGGCTTTATTTTGAAGTTCTCCCTTTTTTTCATATAATTCAAAAATCATGATCTTTTTGCCGTGTAATTTTTGTTTTAAGCTATAAAATTAATTTAATGATTTATTAAAATTTTGGCAATTTGTTAGTGTTGTTTTTAGTAAATAGCTAGATTTTGGTTTAATTAGCAAAATGTTCACTTCCTTCTAGAAGTAAAGTAGTTTAGTTCCTTAATAGTTGAAATGGATGACTATTTAGCTAATTTATCAATCTCTGACTAGATGTTTAAAAAGTAAACTAAAAAATAATTAGATGTCAAACTAACCCATATTTAATAACAATTATATATTTTAAATTGAGGCTAATTAATAATTGTAACACAATTCATGCAGGTGGTTATGGGGGTTACCTTTTTGCAATGAGTGATCGCATAGCCCAGAATTCGTCGGACACCGATGACGTCAAAAATCCACAATTGGGATGGATTATTGGCTTTCTTTTTGTTGTTAGTTTTCTTGGCCTCTTTTCTGTAGTACCTCTAAGAAAGGTACTCCATCAATCATCTCTTTCTTTTCTTTTCTTTTTTTATACCTATAGTTAGAAAAAATTGACACAGCAGAGAAGTACCTGTAATTGAAACTCTATTTTATATGGCATTAATTTGATTATTGAAAACTAGTTATTTATTTCTTTAAATTACTCTAAATTGTTACCTATTTATTTAACATAGATACAGGTATAACAAAATTTTGAGTACTAGTTTTCTGATTTACCCTTTTTTTTAATCCATATTATTGTGTTTTCATATCACATGATTTTAGTACTATATATGATCACATGATTTTTTTACAAGAATTTGGGTATTAGATAATGATCATAGACTTCAAATTAACATATCCAAGTGGAACCGCAACCGCTCATCTCATCAACAGCTTCCACACTCCTAAAGGAGCCAAGTTGGCAAAGTAAGTATAAGGCATAATATAATATAATATAATATATAACTCTCATCAATACAGAAATGACTTTAAATTCTCTCATCAATATAGAAATGACTTTAAATTCTTTCTTTTATATATATATATATATATATATATATAAATTATATATATAGTTACATATCTCTATCTGATTTGGTAGGAAACAAATAAAGTCATTGGGAAAGTTTTTCTCAATCAGCTTCTTGTGGGGTTTCTTTCAATGGTTCTATACTGCCGGCGATGATTGTGGATTTACCCAATTCCCTTCACTAGGGCTCAAAGCACGTGACAACAGGTAAATTACTAGCTTTGAGATTAAAAAAAAAAAGAAAAATTAGTAATTAGCAGTTAATAAATATTTATTTATGAGAAATTATAGTGAATACCCAATTTTTAAAACTTAATGTAAGTTATTGCCCAATCTTTTGAAAAATGTAACCAACTACCCAAAAGATGCAATTACTTACACAGTGGTAAGTGGTGGTAATTCACTTTGTTACCAAAAGCATGTGCAAGTAATTCACAAATTGACTAGAAACTCAATTACTTCAAAAGTTTGGGTATTTATTTTTATTGTTATATAAATTCTGGGTATTTGCCTACTTCACCCTTTATTTATCGAGATATTTTTCTTATTTATCCAAATATCCGTCAATACGTCATGTATAACCTAGGTTTACAAATTATGAATTTCAAATACTAGTTAGGTAAGTAATCCATATCGACGTCAATTTAAAAAAAAAAAACATGCATTACTAGATACATATTTTTTTTAACCATTTTGTATTTTATTATCTCTTATAATAATAATTATTTTTTATTTATGTATCAAAAATCTTATTGAAATGATAATAGATACACTATAAATAATTTTCTTTTTCCAAAAGAAAATTTCATACATATATATATATAGAAAATGGATAAATAGATAGATTTGATTCCAATTATTAAATTAATTAATTTGCAATGCAGGTTTTATTTTGATTTCTCAGCATCATATATAGGAGCAGGGATGATATGCCCGCACATAGTGAATATATCAGTGTTGTTAGGAGGAATTCTGTCTTGGGGTGTGATGTGGCCTCTCATTGACGCCAAAAAGGGTGATTGGTACCCTCAAAATCTCTCCGCCACCATGCATGGCCTTCAAGCTTACAGGGTCAGTATATAAATATAATATTTAATTTATAGTTTCTTTCCTTAATTTATTAATTTTCTAAAATTTAATATTTAACACCTTGTTTGTATATATGATCCTTTCTTGTTCAACATTTCATTTTGTCAACAAAATTAAACTGATATTTATAACTATTTAATGTAGTCGCTGTACAAACATAAATAAATCCACTAGTGGGACCAATCAATTTGTGGTGATCATGCTTGATTTAAGAAAACTAAATTGTGCTAGGACTTGTCTATCTTTTATATCATGATAATTCATTAATCTATTTGTAGTATTTTGATTATATTTGACATATTTATCATGGTATATGAATGAATAATTTTTTTATTTAAAAAAAAATCTCTTTACAACCCAAATATTCGCACTTTTGAACAAAAATGATGTTGTTTTAAGATTTCAAAACTCAATATTGAATAAATCACAAAACCAGTTAATTTTTAATATTTCAATCGTCATCACAATCCACAACACAAAAAAGAAGGAAAAATAAATAAATAAATGCAGTAGCTACTCTTTCTAATTGGTTATACAAAGTCTTCCTTGGTGAATTTCATTAAAACAAAACAACCAAACAAAAAAAAGTCAAACTTCCATTTTACTCATTAATCAAACAGTACACCATTAAATAATGAGCTAAAAATATTTTATTTAAATGGAGTGGACAAAAGTCAAACTCTTTTCTTTTTTGTTATCATCCTCTCCTCTCGTAAGCATATTCATAACGTAACTATATATTGAAACTGTTCATAATGATCATGATTTGATGATCAATCCATAATATTTTCCAGGTATTCATAGCCATAGCCATAATCCTCGGCGACGGCCTCTACAACTTCTTCAAGGTCCTAACTCGTACACTCTTCGCATTACACTCTCACTATCTCCGCCGCAAAACCCTAACCACCGCCACCGCCGACGATCTCCCGCTCTCACGCGCAAAGTCCAACACGGCCAAGGTCCCCTCCTTCGACGACCAACGCCGGGCCCACTTCTTCCTCAAGGACCAAATCCCGGCCCCCTTCGCCGCCGCGGGCTACGCCGCCATCGCCGCCGCCTCCACCGCCGCGCTCCCCCACATCTTCCCCCAGCTCAAGTGGTACTACATCGTCGCCATCTACGCCGTCGCCCCCGCCCTCGCCTTCTGCAACGCGTACGGCTGCGGCCTCACCGACTGGTCCCTCGCCTCCACCTACGGCAAGCTCGCCATCTTCGTCGTCGGCGCGTGGGCCGGCCGCGACAACGGCGGGGTCATCGCGGCCCTCGCCGCGTGCGGCGTCATGATGAACATCGTCTCCACCGCCTCGGACCTGACGCAGGACTTCAAGACCGGGTACCTAACCCTAGCCTCGCCGCGTTCGATGTTCCTCGGGCAGCTCATCGGCACCGCCATGGGCTGCGTCGTCTCCCCCGCCGTGTTCTGGCTCTTCTACAAGGCCTTCGGCGACATCGGCTCCCCCGACAGCCCCTACCCGGCGCCCTACGCCGTCGTGTACCGCAACATGGCCATCCTCGGCGTCGAGGGCTTCTCGTCCCTGCCGAGGCACTGCCTCTTGCTCTGCGGCGTGTTCTTCGCCGCGGCGGTCGCGATCAACGCGGCGAGGGACTGGCTCGGGGGGAAAGGGCGGTTCGTGCCGATCCCTATGGCGATGGCGATACCGTTCTACATTGGGCCCTACTTCGCCATTGACATGTGTGTGGGGAGCTTGGTGGTGTACGTGTGGGAGAGGCTGAACAAGGCCGAGGCCGAGGCGTTCGTGCCGGCGGTGGCGTCGGGGCTGATCTGCGGCGACGGGATTTGGACTCTGCCGGCGTCGATTCTGGCTCTCGCCGGAGTTAAGCCGCCCATCTGCATGAAGTTTTTGTCCAGCGGCACTAATGACAAAGTGAATACTTTCTTATCATCAGGCTCTTGATCATTCTTAATATCAAGTGCTTACGTGTCATTGCTGATTGGTTGGAAGAGTGACACGTGTACAAAAAGTCATATACAAATACTCGTGTAAAAGTGAGTTCTATTTTGGGATGTTTGTATTGTATGTATAGTTATGAGAACATGCACGGTATATGCATATATTGACATATATACGGTCTAATCACACGAGATGATTTAAACAAAAATAAATAAAAAAATCATTGAACTGGTTTGCGTATAATATAATGTTATGTGTAAACATTAATTATGTCGCGAAGTATAAAGTGATTTGTTTATGCGCTTAAAAAAATTACATATTTGGAAGGAGAATTTTTAGGAATACTCCTCTTTGGGCACTTTAATAATTTTTGGTTTTACACTACAAATATTAGGTAGAAAAGATTATTAAGTGATACTAATTATAATATTGTTTTGCAATTCTCGACTGAATTATGATAATAAATTAAAAAAAAGATGTTTATGTTGTTTGACAAAAGAATTAATTAGATAATTTGAATGATTAAGATATATTACGTTGCCTTAGGAGGCATAGCTCAATCGGTAAGTAGCTAAAGTTTACTATTGCACGTTTTTGGATTCATAGGAAGGTAAGAGGAAAAATAAAAATTAATTTGGGCATAAGCCCACCTCTTACCTATTTTTTTAAGAAAGATATATTACGTCAAACCCAATCCGTTTTATACGTTAGCTCGAGTGGTGGCAAAGTCCTCCAACAAGGAGGTTGTGGTCTAAGGTTCAAATCATATGCATTTTCTCTTATACAGAGGTGTAAATATATAGTGTGAGTGGTAATTTGAGTCAAGGTATGAGTCCTTTAATAACTTTAGATCTAATCAACAAGTGAACACAATACGAATACGATAACACAATTAATACCTATTAAGATACAATTGTTGAATATGCAATAAATAAGTATACACAATTTTCATATATTTAAAATTTATTTATTTATTGTCTCAAAATTTTTATCCACGTGACATCAGAATTATTATCCTTAATATATACATTATCAAATGTCTTTATCAAGATTTTTTTGATATACTATCATCATAACTGTTGATGCAGAAGTTTTGTCAACAAAGAATTATGTTTTAAAATCAACGGAGATCTTGCAAAAAAAATTAGTCAATACTGTTCTACCTAAGTCAGAGCGGTGAGATTTTCTTTCAAGGGATACTAACAGGAAAATATGGTAAACTGAGATTAAGGAGGAGTCGTGTACCAATCAACCCTTAATTATATTGCCTGACTTGGTCGGTTTCCTCTTCTTTGAAGGATCAAATTACATTAAGAAATATAACAATTGTATAGAATTTGAATAGTATCTCTTAATTATTCCTTAGAATATTGAGAAATCTCATTGATTTATTTGAGTCTGGACTTAGCTCTTCAAACGAGTCAATTCGAGATTCTCTCTTTAAATTTTAGGAATTTGGACGCCCTTAAATGTGCTAAACGAGGGAAATGATGTCTAGTCGGGACTATGATTATCGGGGTAAATATCCTTGGATTTTTGGAGCACTTGTGGTTTTATGTTTCTCGGTCCTCAGGATTTTTATCATTGGGACCTACTGTGTAGTGAGAGAAAAGCCCGCTAACAATTACAATTTACAAGAAGAATATTTTGCAAAATATTAGTGCTCTAGTGGGACCATTTCATGATGAAAGCCTCAACTAGAAGCATTATAATTTAAGGTCCACCTAATCACCTACATTGAAGCAAATAAGAAAAAACGTGATTGATCATTATCCTTAGCATCATCCTTAGCAAATAAGGGGTGGCCCCTTGTTTCTTCTTCTTCACAGCAGAAAAAAATAAATAAATAAAACTTATAGCATTTCAATAAGTATTTGAAATTATATTTTAGAAAAAAGTAAATACATGTTGATAAAAAAGATAGAAAATATTACTAATAGAAAAATATAGATAATTAAGTAAATAGTCAATTTTTTTTAAGAAAATAACAAGCCTTCAAATAATTGAAAAAATAATCATTTTCTTAACTAATTAAATTATGTGCTCTTACTTCTCTTTTGTATGAGTTGTTAATAACTTAAATTAATCATTTCTTTAAAATACAAACAAGAAATAGTCAAATATCAAATAGATTTCGTTTTTGAGTTTTTTAGGCATTTAACCAAACTTTTGGGTAATTTTTTAGGATTTAGCCATAGTTTCACAAAATTAGCGATTTAACCATAACATGTAATATTTTTGGTAACATGTAACATATATACGTGTAAAAAATGTAATGTTACATTTAATGTTATATTTTTTACACGTATATATGTTACATATTACCAAAAATATTACATGTTATGGTTAAATCCCTAATTTCGTGAAACTATGGCTAAATCCTTCAAACTTTATCTTTAAAATAGCCAATTGCTTAACTGACCCTTCTTTTTTTAATTTATACTATTTTTTCATATGGGGCATAAAGTTTCTTAAATCACATTTTTAGTTTTGATTAAGAGCTCTTTCAAAAAGACCGAAACGCTTTTAAAATATTATCTAAATAGACTTTAAAACAATGCTTAAACTTAGAGGAATTTAAAAATATATATATTTCTAAAAAACCATATAAATTAGAGTGACGCTTTAATATATATATATTTCTAAAAAACCATATAAATTAGAGTGACACTTTAATTTTCCTTCCTTTCAAAAGATCGCAAATATTAACTCCTAAGTTCAATTAAAAGTGTCAATGCCTATGTTAAATTTAGTATTAGAAAATATAAAAATGTCATATTAAAGATTCAATGCTCCAATACATATATGTTAATTTAATAATATTTATTTATGTTTTTTTTTAGCAAAACTCATAAGAATTAAGGGCCGGTTAAGAAATTAGTCATTTTAAAGGTAAAGTTTGAATGATTAGTCATAGTTTTACAAAATTAAGGATTTAACCGTAACATAATATGTTGCATGTAACATAAAATGTTACACGTATAAAATACACGTATGTTATATGTAACATATTATGTTACACGTATATTACGGTTAAATCTTTAATTTCATGAAACTATGACTAAATCCTAAAAAATTAGTAAAAATTTGGTCAAATCCCTAAAAATCTCTAAGAACTAATGTTATAGTCAATGGTAAAAAAAAAAAAAAAAGGAAACAATGATGACTTTTTGGTAGAAAAGAAATGATCATCACTTTTCATTAAATGTTGAAATATCAACTAATTAATTATTAGTTTCAAATGTAAAATTTTTGGTATTATATTATAATATTTGATGTTAAATTTGACACCAAGAATAACATTTGCTAAATTTGATACAAAATATAGTATTACATTGAAGATCAAAATTTTTATCAAAATATTAAATTCTGAGACTGGCACTTTAAAATAACATCACATTGACTTTAACACTTTAGGACTAGAAACAAGCTATTAACGTACAAATTTTTACGCTAAACTCAAAGTACAACACATTATAACTTTAAAAAACTCAAATATATATATAAAAAAAATTATCATGGATATCTTAACAAGTATTAAACAAAAGTTTAGGGATATATGATTCAATGCCACTTTTGAAATCAAAGTTTATAATCAATACTAATAATGCAAGTTATATCACTTTTTTTTTTTATAAGTCAATTACTATTTCATGACCGCGTCATATTTTCCTTTTTGTAAAAATAAAGTAATAATTAGGTCAAATCAACTACTAAAAAATTCATAGTACAAATTTTTAAAGTGGCAAACAACTTATACTAAGTGGCACGTATGTTAACATTCATGTTTATTTCAAGATTGATATATATATATATATATATATATACCATATTAAAATCTTCCTCAAAGTCACCCTCTTTAGTTTTAAGGATAAGATTTGGCCATGGGACCCAATTAAATTGCATATGCCAATAAATATCATCTACGTTGAAGTGTGAAAGCACTGCAAAACCGACTCACACAATTTTGCCGGTTAGGTTCAATATTGCTACTATTTCTCAGAATTCATTCCACACAATTGCATGTCTTTTTTTTGCTTTGAAGGACAAGATTTCCTGCTTTTTATATCCAGTGCCAAATGAAAAATAAATAATTTCACACCTAGGTTGGCATTTTCTATATATGCACGCAAGTTTTTCTTTTAAATCTTTTTGGATGGCATATTAGGTAAGTAGTTCCTTTTTTTATTTCTCCCATAGATCCTTATAGAAATAAAATGAATAATGAGGAAGATATAGATATACAAATAAAGTGACTGGAATAACAGCTAAGTCATAAAATGAAAAGACAAAAAAAGATAAAAATACAGAGCAAACATTTTATCAAGCCAGCTAGATAATATGCTTTTATGGAGATTCCAAACAGCTTAATATTTTCAAAGCTTTTCTTTTTTGGGAAGATTTTGAAGCTAGTTTTAGTAGTAGCTATAATTTCACATAGCCTCTTATTAAGACCATTCTACTTATGAATTTTTTATGTTTCAATGCCCATAACTGGGCCATGTGTAATAATTATTATCCTAAAAAGTGCATGTAATCGAATTCAAAAAGAACTTGTTTAGCTTGTATTTGAGAAAACCATTCTAATCGTTTTTTACCATTCTAAATGGTTTGAAAATAGTTTGAAAAATGGTTTGAAAAATGATTTGACTTTGTAAATTTTAAGGTGGTATAAATAATTGAGATTTAAAGATATTGTATAGGGATTTGGAAAGTTAAAAAAAATGGTTGAAAAAATTGGAATGGAATGAAATAGCTTGGAGGATTGAAAAAAATAAAAAAAAATAAAATGGAATAGAATGGTTAGAATGAGTGGGGCAAACAGGGGTTAATATCTCTTTTAATAGCAATATAATAGTCAACTTCTAAGAAAGGTCTGAACGAGTGAAGGAAAATAAAGTTGAAAAAAAATAGATAAAAAAAAAAAGATAAAAAGCAAAGTGATGTGTATATCGTTGGATTGTGTATCTTATTTCTATAATTGCCGACTTAATTGATTCTATTCCAATAATTATGAGTCAAATCTACGGTTCCACTATATGATGAGTACACATTGGCCTTGCCAAATAGTCGACATATTACCCAATCATTTTGGGGTTCTTATATTGTCATCATTATTATTATTATTATTTTTTGTTATTTTAGAAATTTTATAAACGAGTCTTGACAAAATTCTACTTGAAAGTCGATCCGATTTCATTCCCGTTTAGCACAAATATAACTGTAACTCGTAAAAATCGAGATATTTATAAATAAGCACAAATTTTAACATGTTTTTCACGCATAATTTATTAAAACAATATTTTTACTAATTTACGTGAAAATGCTTTTCTTAAAAACTTTAACATGTATTGTCACACATGCTTTTTACTAGGTCCTAGGATAGCTAGGATTCCAATCCGTACAATTGAGGATCACCATATAGAAAGAAGCAAAATAGCAACCCTAGTCAGTAATGAAGTATTATTATTATTAAGTAGAAAAAAAAATCAAATTAACAAAAGCAAAAAGGAAATGAAATGACAAAATTCAAAACTACTAGTATATAGTTAATAGTATAGTGTGTGAAAGGGCCCACAACACTTTCAACTTGGACTTTCGTGATCATTCTATCTCATTTTTTATGATGAAAAAATAGTTTGAAAATAATTTAGAATGGTTTGAAAAAAAATGATGTTGAATGATTTGACTTTGCGAATTTTGAGATGGTATAAATAGTTGAAATTTAAAAATATTGTATAGAGATTTGGAAAATTGAAAAAAATGATTGAAAAAAAATAGAATGGAATAGAATGATTTGTATGATTAAAAAATTAAATAATTTAAAATAATATGGAATGAAATGAGTGGAATAATTTGCCCAAACACGTAGATAATTTTCTTGCTCGTATTTATTATTCTAGGTTGCTGACTCGAATCCAATTTTGTTTTCTGTCCCTTGCTCATAATTATTCCAAATCCATACTTGTGTTGAATTTGTATCTCTTCCACTAATTTCTTTTTTTTTTTTTTGCAAAATTACTGTTTTTTTTTTGGATTTTTCCATAATTTATTAGCTTAAAAATAAAACAAAAATGTCATCTCAAGAAGAACCCTCTCGCACGCGTTCGGCTCGGTTGACTCGACTTTTAGAGATAAGCGGGACTGAAAATTCTAACGTCTCTCTCCTTAATTAACAAAAAATAAAAATAGAGATATTTTTCATTTTTCAGCCAAAAAAAAAAGAAAGAACAGAAAAAGCTCACTATTTAGAAGAGTTTGCGAAAACTTTCATGACCTCCTTTATATTCTACTGTTTTAATACTTGCAACTAGAGTCAATTCTTTGATATGAGAGCGTATCTATATTATTTTACTTGTTTGACTTTTCTATCGGGTCGAGATTCTTAGTGAATCTTTTGGATTTTGCCACAAATTATTGGCTCAAAAAGTAAAAAAAAAAAAAACTGCGTAGTGTATTCACGCGAGCCAAAGTTACCAATTAGCAAAAAAAAAAAAAGTAACCAATTGGCCAAAAAAGAAAACAGAGAAAATGAGAAATTAAAAAAAGAAAAAAAGAAAAGGGAAGAGAAGAGAAGAGAAGAGAAGAAAAGAAAAGAAAAGAAAGGTCCATTTGTAACAAATTAATCCGAAATTGGTGTGAATAAAGAGGCTGACCTTGACTTTAGTTATAGTATCTCCGCAGCTGTTGCCTTGAAATCTTCTCTTACCATTAGATTAGCCAAAACGACAGCTAAGAAACACCAAAAACAACTCAACTTCTTAATTTTCCAAATTGGACCTCAAAATATCCGAAATATTATATTTAAACACTTACTGCAAAAGCTAATAGCATTTATGGTCTCTATTTAAAATATTAAAAGTGCAATTAAACGTAGATTTAAAACATCACTTGTCCTTATCTTCTAAATTTATGTCACATTCACGCCACCTAAATTAAGCGTACATACTATAGTATACGTCTATAAGATTTATTTTATTAATATTTGTTTTGAATCACACAATTGGTGATGATGGAGATTTGAGGGCATGTGACCTCTACTTTTTCTCTCCTCTTAAAAAAAAAAAAAAATCACACTACACTAGTGATCCAACAGGAGCAGAAAAAGTAATCGTTTTAACTGTAGGGACTAAAACGTAAAGTTTAGAGACTTCTAAAAACAACCCACGAAATTCCAAAAAACCCAAAAAAACCACCCCATTTCAAAATTCCAACTATAAAAACCACACCCCAAAAAGAAGATTCACATTGACAACGCCCCAAAGAGATTCCATTCCACACCTCTGTCTCTCTCTCTCTCTCTCTCTCTCTCTCTCTAAAGGCGGAGACAGAGAAAGCACAATGGGTCGCGACGACGAGCTCGAGGCGAGCCACGACAATGGCGAGAGCGAGAGAGATCCGAACCAGAAGAGCCGGCGCGACGAGGGCGACGAGCCTCTCTCGGTGGAGAAGTTCTTCGAGGGCGAGCAAGTGCCGTCGTGGAGGCAACAGCTCACGGTGAGAGCGTTCGTGGTGAGCTTGGTCCTGAGCGTTCTCTTCACGTTCATCGTGATGAAGCTCAATCTGACGGTCGGGATTATCCCGTCGCTGAACGTTTCGGCGGGGCTGTTGGGGTTCTTCTTCGTCAAGCTCTGGACAAAGCTTCTCAGCAAGTCTGGGTTTCTCAAACAGCCCTTCACTCGCCAGGAAAATACTGTCATTCAGACCTGTGTCGTCGCTTCCTCTGGGATCGCCTTTAGCGGTAATGATAGTGATTAAGAGATTTATAACCGTAAACGTAATTATATCGCCTTTTTTTTGTGTGTGTTTTTGCTGGTTTGTTTGAAGCGCTAAATTCAATTGCTTTTCTGAACAAATTATTATTATTGTTATTATTACGTTTTTTTTTTTTTTTTCGTTTTGAAAATGATTTTGTTGGATGTGGAAGGGGCTAAATTGAAAATTTGAAATGCTTTTTCTGGGTTGTGTTGTGTGGACTCAATTTATAATAATAATAATAATAACAACAAATTTGTTTGTCTCTGTTTTGTGTTTTTAGAATAATTTTGTTGGTTGTGGGAAGAGTTAAGTTGAAATGCTTTTCTGGTTTTTTTTTTAATTAATAAAGTTTGTCTGTTTCTCTGTTTTGAGATTCTGGGATTGACCTTTTGCATGTATAATTTGGAAGACAATAATTTTTTTCCCTTTATTTCTTTATTTTTCTTCGTGAAAAAATTTGGGAATTTAGCAGGTTGATAATTGCTTTTGTTATGTTGTGGAAAGAGTTGAATTGAAAAGATTTTTCTGGGTTCTCTTGATTGTTTTAAAGGGCTAAATTGTAAAGTTTTTTTCTAGCTTGAATTGTTATCTGTATAACTAATTAAAAATCTTTATTGTCTTTTGTTTTCACTACGATTAATTTTTATGGTTAGAGGATTTTTTGCAATGTTAGAATTAAACATTTCCATAAGTTGCAATTGTAATATTGTATCATATACGATTGTTTCTTATTTTTCTTGTTATGCCATTTGAAAAAGGTTGAATATCACGGATTTTCTGGGATCTATTTGTTCGTGCGTTTTTTTATTTTGGGTTTTTTATTTTTCTAAGGGGAAATTTTTTATTTTTTATTTTTTATTTTTTATTTTTTATTTTTAGAATAGCGTTAAATATGGATAAGTTGTTGTATCTGTAAAGATTTTTCCCTGCTGTAAGTTCTCTGGTTTACCAATTTAGAAAATTGTTTTTTAGATCAAACTTTTCTGTGTTCTTTTCTGTCCGTGAATACCATTTTTATTCCTTTTTTTTGTTGTTGGAAGATTTTGCAAAATCACTCCGAATTGAATTTAAAATGCTTAAACGTTATTTCTGAAGCTGTTTTTTCTACG
Organism: Boehmeria nivea var. tenacissima; assembly: GCA_018132145.1. Lineage (NCBI taxonomy): Eukaryota > Viridiplantae > Streptophyta > Magnoliopsida > Rosales > Urticaceae > Boehmeria > Boehmeria nivea. The sequence goes on from CM030882.1 coordinate 12,600,694, forward strand.
TTATTTAAATCTTTCTGTGAATTCTTATCCTTATCCTGAACTGTATCGAAAATTTAATTCTGAAAATTTTGAAATTTGTAACTGCGATACTTCGAATATGAATTTAAAAGTAACCTTGATATGTGTGGAAATAAATAATAAATAATCCGTTCTCTGCTTTTTATTACATGGATAACTGAAAAGAACAACTTGACTTATTCAGTATTTTGTCCTGTTTTACTTTACGGAGATTAATAGGTTGGAGAGAAAAAAAGCGCTTATGAACAATCTTGTCTCTACAAAAAATTTATGTCACTGTCAAGATGGTTTTAACTTCTAAGTTTTAATTGTTTTTGTAATTGAGAAACGATCTGAGAGGTTTATATTAAAGTCATTTCTAATCCAAGATCATTGTCATATTTGATGGCGTGCCCATATTTTTTAGTGGGAGTTTTATCTTTAAAGATGTAACATGATAGTGTTGACTTTGAACATATTTGTGTGTATATATATATATATATATTTGTTTTTTAACATTGAAAATAGAAGCCCATAGATTGGCCCTTGAATTATCCACCTCATAGTCAAAGAAGTAAGCATGTGAGTTCACACATGATATCTTTGTAAGAGATATGTATTTAGTTCCTTCCAATGAATTCTCTTTAAAGAATTAGTAATTAAAATTTAATTATCTTCTGATTTGAAAGAATTTACCATGTCTTGCTTGAACTGCTATGGATTGAATATCATTTCCAGGCTCTTATGTAACATTGGTAATTTAGAAAGACTAATATTGCCAGACCACAAAGATAAATACTCAATGGACTTAGCATATACTTAAGCTTGCAAAACTAGTATTGCGTTGGTTGGCTAAAAAGTCTCTCTTTCTGTACACTTCAGGTGGCTTTGGTAGTTACCTCTTTGGCATGAGCGAACGTATTGCGAAGCTATCTTCCGACACCACCGACTTCAAGAACCCGTCGTTGTCATGGATAATCGGATTTCTTTTCGTTGTCAGCTTTCTCGGTCTCTTCTCCGTGGTGCCTCTCCGGAAGGTACACACTTTGGACAACCAAACCCTTTAATACAAGGACATTTAGTATCATCTTCTTCAATGCTAACAAGACTTGCTTGTATCTCGTTATAGATCATGATCATCGACTTCAAATTGACTTACCCGAGCGGTACTGCCACTGCTCATCTTATCAACAGCTTCCATACTCCCGAAGGAGCCAAGCTAGCAAAGTTAGTCGATTCAAATGTTTGTTTGGACTCTTTAATGCACTATTTTGATTTTTCGGAGATTCCTGATTGGTTTTGTTCTCTAATTTCACCTTAGGAAACAAGTAAGGAAGTTGGGACAGTTTTTCTCCTTCAGTTTCTTGTGGGGTTTCTTTCAATGGTTCTTCACTGCTGGAGATGATTGTGGATTTGTAAGCTTCCCAACATTCGGGCTCAAAGCCTACAAGTACAGGTATTTAAGTTTATGCGAAGTGCTTTTCCATTTTGTGAAGCCTTTTAGTGTTCTTGAGGAAAGCTTTCGTCTATATTGCGTTCATTGTGTTTTTATGTAATAATATGCAGGTTTTACTTTGATTTCTCTGCAACATACGTTGGAGTTGGGATGATTTGCCCTTACATTGTCAACATCTCAGTGCTGCTCGGAGGAATTCTTTCGTGGGGAGTCATGTGGCCTCTCATCGAGAACAGAAGTGGCGATTGGTTCCCTGCGAAGCTCTCCCCAACCAGTATGCATGGCCTTCAGGGGTACAAGGTAAAGTTTTCATTAAATGAACTGAGACCACACATACAAGCTCGAGAAACTTACCTCTAAACTCTTCTATTAGGTATTCATTGCCATAGCCATGATCCTTGGCGATGGGCTATACAACTTCGTCAAGGTCCTAAATCGAACCATCTCCGGCTTGGTTCGTCAGCTCCAAGAGAAAACCCGCCTCCCAGTTGCAGACCGTACATCTGAAAAACCTGAGCTTTCTTATGACGATCAGCGCAGGCAGCAACTGTTCCTGAAAGACCAAATCCCGACGTGGTTTGCCGTATCAGGCTATGTTGCCGTTGCTGCGATTTCTATCGGTATTCTTCCGCATATGTTTCCCCAACTCAAGTGGTACTACATATTGGTTATCTACCTCTTTGCTCCCACTTTGGCTTTCTGCAATGCCTACGGGTGCGGCCTTACTGACTGGTCCCTTGCCTCTACCTACGGGAAGCTCGCCATCTTCACCATCGGAGCATGGGCTGGTTCCTCGCATGGTGGTGTCCTCGCTGGCTTAGCTGCATGCGGTGTCATGATGAACATTGTCTCAACAGCCTCCGACTTGACTCAAGATTTCAAGACCGGCTACCTAACCCTGGCATCGCCACGCTCCATGTTCGTGAGCCAAGTTATTGGGACTGCAATGGGCTGTGTTATATCTCCATCTGTGTTCTGGCTCTTCTACAAGGCCTTTCCCGACCTCGGTCAAGAGGGAAGCCAATACCCCGCCCCATATGCTGTTGTTTACCGCAACATGGCCATACTTGGAGTGGAAGGCTTCTCGTCTCTGCCGCGCTACTGCCTCACGCTCTGCTACGTATTCTTCGGCGCAGCCATTCTCATCAACCTGATCAAGGACCTTGTGGGCAAGAAATATGGACAGTTCATCCCGCTCCCAATGGCAATGGCGATCCCGTTCTACATCGGGTCGTACTTTGCCATCGATATGTGCATCGGGAGCGTTATCTTGTTCGTGTGGACAAAGATAAACAAGCGCAAGGCAGATGCCTTTGCCCCCGCAGTTGCTTCCGGTTTGATCTGTGGCGACGGGATATGGACTTTGCCCTCTTCCATACTCGCCCTTGTCGGGGTTAAGCCGCCGATCTGCATGAAGTTCCTGTCAAGTGGAACTAATTCCAAGGTTGACGCTTTCCTAAACCCATCATAAAGCAGCCAAGCTTAGCAAAAATACCCCTAAAACTTGTTTGTGCTGTGGCATTGGTTGGTATTTCATAGTAGTATTTGTTTTTGGGATCTCAAACAATTTGGACAACAAGGCAAAATTTGTGTAGCGTTTGTTTATAAGTGTGGTGGTAGATGAGAATCTCAAAATAGTGTTTGTTCTTATTGTCTCTTGTCTGTTGGTAACACAAAGCTAGTCTTAATATTCTAAAGTCTTTTGCCATATCATATTCTTTTTCAGAATCTGAATGCGTGCATTGCCAGAAATTGAAAGAAATTTGTCCTTTTAAACAATAATTTAGATCGCCTTAGAAAATTAGAGATAAGAGCAATTATCATCAACTTTGGAGGCTAGTTTTTTCTTTTACTTTTTTCTAACAGTGGGTAGTTTCCTTTTAAATAAAAGGGAAAATTCTAAAATAGTTCCTGTGTTATGTCGAAAATTCAGTTTCGTCCTTCTATTTTTGGTAATTACGAAATGGTCCTTCTATTTTACAAATCGGGTTAAAAACATCCTTTAATTTGATTTTGGTCAAAGATTACAAGTAAAAAGACTTAATTACCCTTTAATAAAATAGTAAATTACATCTGATTTAAAATTTGTTATTTTTTCTTTTTTTGTTTAGAAAGTGTAATAAATCTCTCTCTCTCTTAGCAAAAAAAATATATATATATACCACCCTTTTGTAAAACGCCGCCCCTCGATAACCACCGCCCCTCCAAGAAGCCCACAACCTCCTCCATCACGCCCTCCGCGAATCCCCGTTGCCCCCTCCGCCTCTTCCGCCGCCTCCTACGCCAATCCCCGCCAACTCCTCCCCCTCTCCCCGCCGCCCCCTCTGCGAAGCCCCCGCCGCCTCCCTGCCACCTCCTTCGCCTCTCCCCGCCGCCTCCCCACCACCTCCTTCGCCTCTCCCCGCCGCCCCCACCGCGAATCGCCTGCCCGCCACCTCCTTCGCCTCTCCCCGCCGCCCCCTCTGCGAATCCCTCGCCGCCCCCTCCGCGAATCCCCGCAGCCCCCTTCGCCAATCCCGGCCACCCCCTCTACCTCCCCGCCACCTCCTCTGCCTTTCCCCGCCGCCCCCTCTGCGAATCCCCCGCCGCCCCGCCTCCGCCTTCTCACTGCCCCCTCCGCGAATCCTCGCCGCCCTCTCCGCAAATCCCCGTCGGTTTCATTTGTTGGGATGAGTTTTGAAGGTTGTGTTTGTCAGCGTGGGGTTCGTCGCGGTGGGGTTCGTCGTCCCGTTTCTCTTCTCCCGTCGTCGCGATGATTTTCGTTCCATGTTGTTTTGTTTTCTTTTGGGTTGCGGCGTTGCAGGCAAGTAGGGGTGGGTGAGTTGTGTTGTCGCAGGGGTCAGTAGGCTCCAGGGTGGCTGGCGGGGCTGAATTCGGGGTTCAAGTGTCGCTCCTCCGCGACGGCCCTTCGCTTGGAAATCCGATGATCTGTGGGTGGTAAGAGAGGAAGTGGAAAAGGATGAAAATAAAAAAAAAAATTTGAGAAAAATAAAGAATTGAAATGATTTTTTGTTTATGTTTTAATTATAATTTTTTTGTATATTTTGATTTTATTCGAAGGGTGAAGGGTAACTTTGTCATTTTTGAAAAGTTTTGAGCATCGGTCAACGCTAAAAGATATATTTAGACCGATTTGATAAATGAAAGGACCATTTCGTAATTACTAAAAATAGAAGGATGAAACTGGATTTTCGACATAACACAGGGACTATTTTAGAATTTTCCCTAAATAAAAAGTCAAAGTTTTATCCCAAAAAATAAAAATTCAAAGTTAAATGGGAAAATTTTTAAATAATCCTTGAGTTTTTCCAAACTTCTAGTTTTGTCCTTGTGTTTTTGAAAATTATTAAATAATCCCTCAGTTACTTAAATTGGTATAAAAATATCCTTTTGCGTTGACTTTGGCTTAATTTTTCAAAAAATGACCAAACTATCCTTCAAATAAAACACAAAAATATATGATAAAAATAATTAAAAAAAAAAACAAATTCTTGTTGTGCTAAGAAACAAATTCAGTTTCTTGGGTTATGGTGGTGGTTTGAGCACGTCGCACGATGGAGCTTCGTGAGTTATGGCGGAGTTTCGCCGGTCACGACGGAGCGGCATGGCGGCAAGCAACATCAATGAGGACCAGCTGTGCAAGGTGCTTTGCAGTCTCCTCCCAACGCTCGTGTACCTGAACAAGCAGCCCATCAAACCGCAGAAGGCAAGGTAGCCAGTGTCGCAAAAGCGACGAGCAGTATGGCTCGGTTGAGTGGCGCACAGTCGCAAAGGCGGAGAGAGGCCAGAGAAAGGGCGTGCCGGAGTGTCGATGGTGGCATAAGATCTACGAGGTTCGCGCGTCGCGAGCGGAGCAAGGTTACGATAGGCGAAGCTCGGACTTGTCACGGGGAGGAGCTGTGCTCGCGACTAGCGGCGGTGCTGGTCGGACCGATGGCGTACGGATCTCGGGCGCGCCTCTGCTCTGGTCAAAATCGCAGATAAAAAAATGAGATCCAAAAAATCCTAATTCAAAAAAAAAAAAAAACCGACCTTGCAGGCAATTGCAATTTCAGCCTCATTGAGAAACGACATCGAGGACGGAGTCGATGAGCCGCTCTCAGTTTAGTCCCCCTTGGCCAGTTGTTGCCGGCGCCAGATTGGCCGAAGACAAAGGTGTCGGAGTAAAAGATTTGGCTAGTCTCCAGAAGAGCACGGAGAAGAGGAGAACGACGCGAACTCGGGCAGGCGGAGGAAGGAGCTTGGCTGGTCTGCGTGGCGCGGTGATGGGCTCACCGGAGCTTAAGCGGCGGCGGGCTGTTGGAGGAAGAAAGGGATGAGAGGTGGGGAGAGGACTAAGAGTCGGAAATGAGGGATTTTATTTTATTATTATTATTATTTTTAATCTTATATAAAAAAAAAGGTAAGAAAATGAAAAACAAAATATTGAAATGTAATATATTATTTTTTTAAAGGACAATAATGTCTTTTTATCTACCAATGTTGACTAAATTTGCATCGGAGGATATTTTGGTGTTGATTTAAACAACTGAGGGATTATTTAATAATTTTCAAAAACACAAGGACAAAACTAGAAGTTTGGAAAAACTTAGGGATTATTTAAAAATTTTCCCAAGTTAAATTGTAGTATTATTATTCACTGCCTAAATTGAGAGTTCTCGACAGAGATTGCTAAACGTAGTTATTACTTAATAAAAACTTGATACAAGTTCACATGACTAAAAATGGGCATTGTATAAGTTGGTTCTACATATCAAGTGTTGTGTTCAGCTTCTTTGACACGTGGCATCTTTAGAGTTGAACGTGTATAATACAAATTGATACTATGTATTTATACTAGCCATCGCGTGTAGGGTTCATCTATCATGTGCTGTGTTTGGTTAGCCCATCCTCGACATATGGCATTTTGGAGCCATTGAACCAAACGTATCTTCTGCTGCATGTAAATGTAGCAATTTGTGTGGCTTGTCGTGTGTTAATTGTGTAAAAGAATTTCGACTCACTTATTTAATAAATGAGTCTAAATAGGTAGATGACCAGTCCCATTTATTTAATAGGTCTAAATGAGCTCTAAACCCAATTAAACTCGTTTAATTAATATCAAAACAAATTAATTATTAAAAAATCTTAAAATTCAACCGTAAATTATATAATCACAATAAACATGTAACATTATTATAACTAATATAATTATAACATAATTAATGAGAAACATTTTCATTAATTCAAGGTGTGGATAATAAGAGTATTGTGAAATCAGATCCCATAATATTATGGAAGTCAACCTTTGATATATTTCCTGGCTAATTACCAAAATCATCATATATAATTGAATTTTCAATATATTGAATTGATCAAATAATTCAAAACAACGAAAACATGCGACATACTCTTTGTTGCATGTAACTTATAAAGTTTCGTCACTCATTGGCAGACCATAATTTCTTCTAAAATTTATCATCTCTCTCTCCTCATAATATATAACTTCTTTCCTATGATAAATTCTATGCATATACCATATATGGAACAATGTTTTTCATTGTGGATATGTAATACTTAAAAGGAAAAAATACCCATTTGCACCCCATATTTGTGCTATTTTTCTCGATAGCACCCTATTGTTTATTTTCGACATGTTTGCATCCTAAATTATGTAACTTTGTCCACTTTGCACCCTCCGTCTAATTCCGTCAGTTAAATACTGACGTGGCACCAAAAATAATTATAATTTGACCTTTGATTTATTTAAAAATTGCACTACTACTCTAAATTTTTAATAATTGACCCTAATATAAAAGGTTTATGTTACTTTAGGTTTTTTTTTTTCTTCCCTTCTTTTCTTCTCAACCGACCATCACCCTATCTCTCTCGCCCACTCCTCCCTCTCTTCACCACCATACGCCGGCGGGCGGCGGCAACCCGCCCTGCCACGCCCTCGCACTCGTCGCCGCCTCGTGCCCGTCGTTGCCTCCGCCTCGCACTCGCCGTCGCCTCCGCCTCCCTCCTTCGCCTCCGCCTCGCGTTCACCTCCGCCTCCCTCCCTCGCCCTCCGCCTCATGCACAAAACTTATAATGAACTAAACATCAAATATTCATGTTCATATAACGATTAGAGTAATGTGAATTAAAATACAAGTTTTTTTTTTCTTTTTTTTTTTTTTCATTCTCCATCTCAATACCGACGGAAAAAAGTTGGACTAGACTAAACTTTCATTGAAATGTTTGTTTGTCTTCACAACCAAAACCAAAAGAACAGTCAAATTACACGAGTACATTCCGTCCAAGCACTTATTTCCCTCTCAATATAAAGATCACATTTGTTTTTTTATGCAGTTAGACCCAAATAAAGAAATTAATATAAATTCAAAACATCTCGAAATAGATATCCACAAAATCAAAATCAATCCCAAATCTGGAAAAAAAAAAAAAAAAGAAGAGAGAGAAATAAAAGTCTGTGTCACAGCTCCCACACCCACAGTATTGGCACCCAGATCCCGGGCGAGGGAGGGAGGCGGAGGTGAACGTGAGGCGGAGGCGAAGGAGGGAGGCGGAGGCGACGGCGAGTGCGAGGCGGAGGCAACGACGGGCACGAGGCGGCGACGAGTGTGAGGGCGTGGCAGGGCGGGTTGCCGCCGGCGTATGGTGGTGAAGAGAAATAGGGTGATAGTCGGTTGAGAAGAAAAGAAGGGAAGAAAAAAAAAACCTAAAGTAACATAAACCTTTTATATTAAGGTCAATTATTAAAAATTTAGAGTATTAGTGCAATTTTTAAATAAATCAAGGGTCAAATTATAATTATTTTTAGTGCCACGTCAGTATTTAACTGACGGAATTAGACGGAGGGTGCAAAGTGGACAAAGTTATATAATTTATGATGCAAACATGTCGAAAATAAACAATAGGGTGTTATCGAGAAAAGTAGCACAAATATAGGGTGCAAATGAGTATTTTTTCCTACTTAAAATGCGGAGATAACCAGGGCCTAATTAATTCTTAAAATGTGGACGTAAGAAAGAAAAACATCAATTACCTGACTAATCTTCAGTTTTGAATTAGTTTTCAGTTCCTATATCTCTCTCTCTCTCTCTCTTTTTTCATCCGAGTTTGCATGGTAAGAAAAGAGCACAAAAATATATAAACAACCTCTGTGGTGATCATGCAATTCTACGTTGGCCCTTATTTCGGACATGTGCGTACATGGTGAGCTTGAGGCTGAGCAAGGCCGAGGCTGAGGCCGAGGCGTTCGTGGTGGCAGGGGCTTTGGGGTTGATCTGCACGCGGCGACGGGATATATGGGACTCTGTGGGCGTCGACACTTGCTCTAGCCGGAGTTATAAAGCCGGCCATTTGCATGCATGCATGAGGTTAATTTCTCTCTAGCTAGGGCAAATAATAAGTCAGAAGATAGTGAGTCAAGTGATTACGCGTCGTTAAATTATTGGATGGACGAGATACACGTGTACAAAAAAGTGGTATACATGAGTAGTACTATTGAACTTAATGATACAATGGTTCAACTGCTTATGCTCCATATTCGGATAGTTTTCATTTATATATGTGAATTAATTTTTTTTAATGGTTTTTTATGCCCTAAAATTGCCTTAGTTAAAATAAAAAGGGAAATAGTAAAAAAAAATCATTTTTAAAATCTAGCCTATGTTTCAAAAAATTAAAAAAATAGCCATGTTACGAATTGTATAACAAAAAAGTGTCACATAAAATATAAAATATTTGTAAGATATTTTATAACACTTCAAGTTTTAATATTTATAGATCTGTTATATTTTGTGTGAAATTTTTCTGTTATACAATTCGTAACATGAATATTTTTTTAATTTTTTGAAACACATGCTATCATTTAAAACAAACATTTAATTTTGGCCTATTTTTACAACTCACCCAAATAAAAATTGTTCCTCTCACGTATTGATAACTCATCCAATCTCTTAACTTTTGTGACTATAAATATGCGATTGGAGCATAATATTAGGGACCGCGTTTAAGAACATCAGATTTTTATTCGTGTACAAGAGAGAGGATTTGGGTAAATTAAAAGAATATATATATATATATATATGGTATAATACTATGTAATTTATGCTTGAGATATATATACGTCAATTGAACCCTTTAATTTCACATTCGGATTCATCTTAAACAGTACCAAATAGTTACGACCTAATCAACAAAAATTCACATGATTATCTTCGCACTATTTCGAGCAAAAATTTAAATTTTATTTTTCATTAATTAGATTTTACCGATTCGAAAACCTATTCAAATCGCCGATTGTTGTTTCAAATTCAAATTTCCAATTAAATTCACAATTCAAAATGACCAAGTACAAACAAAATGATGCCTAATTAGTTGTTGAAAACAGCGAATGCTTGCGGACTAATCAGAGAATTGATAATATATTAAGATCGAGACTTAGTACAAAATGAAAATGTCATAGGTGTACTTTTTTGATAATGAAATATCCAATGAATAAGAGAAGGTTTGACAAGGCTGTTTTCTTATGAATTGAAAGCAATAATTCACATGCTATATATATATATATATTACTTGTCCTTCTCTGCAATTTCACTCAAAATTTAACTCCTAAACGAAACATATAAATTTCTTAATATTTCTTATGTTATATTATTTCAAAATAATCATTTTACTTTCTTAATATTATGTGTGAACATAATATTCACACATAACATTATGTGTGAACAAAAATTCTCTGTCATCACTTTCTTAATATTATGTGTGAACATTTGACTGGATGACAGAAAAGTAAACAGAAAAAATAAAAAAATAAAAGAGAGAATTACGAGACTATTCTAGACAAAAAAAAAAAAAGTGAAATTGACCTGGATTGCCTCACAAAATTCATTAATAAAACCTTTTTAGACATTTATAAATAAAGGGAAATTTTTAAAATAATCTATATGTTATACTGAAAATTCAAATTATCTTTCTATTTTTAATAATTATTAAATGGTCCTTACGTTTATCAAATCAGTCTAAAGATATCTTTGAGCGTTGACCGATGCTTAAAACTTTTTAAAAACGACCAAGTTACCCTTCGAATAAAACAAAAATTAAAACATAAACAAAATTTTACTTCTTTATTTTTCTCATAATTTTTTTTTTATTTTTATCATTTTCCACTTCCTCTCTTACCACCCATAGATCATATGATTTCCAACCGGAGGGCCGTCGCTGAAGGGCGACCCTTGAACCCCGAATTCAGCCTCGCCAGCGACCCTCGAGCCCACTGCCCCCTGCAACAACACAACTCCCAACCCACCCCTGCTTGCCTGCAATGCCGGGATTCGCAAAAGAAAATAAAACAACATGAAACGAAAGTCATCGCGACGACGGGAGAAGAGAAACGAGACGACGAACCCCACGCCGACAAACACTACCTTCAAAACTCATCCCAACAAATGAAACCAACGGGGATTTGTGGAGGGGGATTCGCAGAGGGGGCGGCAGTGAGAGGCGGAGGAGGTGGCGGGGATTGGTGGAGGAGGCTGCGGGGATTCGCTGAGGGGGCGGTGAGGGATTCACAGAGGGGGCGGCGGGGAAAGGCGAATGAGGTGGCGGGGATTCGCGGTGGGGGCGACGGGGGATTCGCAGAGGGGCGTCGGGGAGGGGCGGAGAAGGTGGCGGGGAGGCAGAGGGGGCAGCGGGGATTGGCAGAGGGGGCGGCGGAGGAGGCAGAGGGGGTGACGGGGATTCGCGGAGGGCGTGGTGGAGGAGGTTGCGGGGTTCTTGGAAGGGCGGTAGTTTTCTAGGGGCGGAGGTTAGCAGGGGTGGCGGACGGGGCGGCGTTTTGTGGAGGAGGCGACGGAGGGGAGGGGTTTGCGGAGGGGACATTGTTTTGCAAAGGTGGGGGTGGCATAAATTTTTTTTTTTTTTTTGTTGAGAGAGAGAGAGAGATTTATTACTCTTTCTAAACAAAAAAAAAAAAAACCAACAAATTTTAAATCAAATGTAATTTACCCTTTTATTAAAGGGTAATTAAGTCTTTTTACTTACAATTTTTTACCAAAATCAAATTAAAGGATATTTTTAGCCCGATTTAAAAAATAGGAGGACCATTTCATAATTATCAAAAACAGAAGGATAAAATTGGATTTTCGGTATAACACATGGACTATTTTAGAATTTTTCCTTAAATAAACAATTGGTCTAAGCCAACTTCTAAGAAAGGTCTGAACGACCATCTCCAATGTAAATGCCAATGCCAATGTCAAATTTAGCACTCAAAAATATAAAAATGCTATATTTGACATTTGATGTTCCAATGTACAAATGCTATTTTGTTATTTTATTATTTTTTAGTTGCAAAAATCAATAAAAGTAGTTGATGCTAACCAATAATAAATAAGACTACAAATATTTATAATGACTTCTTGGTAAGACGAAACTTTTTTAAATAAAATATTAATTTTTTATGGGAAGATTTGGGTTTTAGCCATTTTTAAGCTCATGTATCAAAAATTTAGCCATAATTTCACGAATTTAAGAAATTAGCCATTTTCGTTGTGTAACAGGTTTTGTTACACGTGTAATAATTTTTGTTACCCGTATAACAAAAATTATTACTGAGCGTAACAAAATTTATTACACGGGTAACAAAATTTGTTACACGTGTAACAAAAATTATTACATAACGAAATTGGCTAATTCCTTAAATTCGTGAAACTATGGCTAATTCTTAAAAAAATTACCAAAAATTTGGCTAAATCCTTAAAAATCTCATTTTTTATTAAAAGCCTAAAAGTTGATCAATCAATGCTCCATTTCAAATGTCAAAATTTGTCAATATGCTATACTTGGTGCCAAATTTGGCACCATGTATAACATTTGCAAATTTAATGCCAAATTGAACATTACATTAGAGAATACTTTTTATGTCAAAATGTTAAATTTTAGTATTGGCACACAAATTTAATATTGTATTGGAGATGCTCTAACTAATCAGTGAAGAAAATAAAATTGGAAAAGAAAAAAGAAGAAAAAAAAAAGATAATAATCAAAGTGATGTGTATATGCGGTCTGAACTTTGAAAGGTCTTAACTTTGAATTTTCTCTTTCTGCCGTCTTTTGCTTTTTGATATGCGGCTTTTCGTTCTTTTTAATATTCATAGTTGACTGTAACAAAAATTTTGCTGGACATTTCTCTTATTAACAAAAAACAAGAACATATGTATATTTATAAGAAAAACTCATAAACACAAATTCAAAAACCGCAAGATATTTTAGACTCTTCTGGATTCAAGATGTGAGAGAAAAAAGAAGAAGAAAGATATGCTGCAAGAAAGGAAGCTTCGTTCATGGTATTTATATATATATATATATATATATATTCGTGTGTATTATAAATAATTTATAGTGTACGATTTATAATAATTTAAAAATTACATAATATATATATATATATAATTATAACGCGTGTTATGTTTTCTATTTTCAAATTATCGGTTCATTCTCAAATTAAATACCAAAATTATGTTCAATCATAGACTAAAAGAAAGACGGAAAAGTTTTTGTTTTTGTTTTTTTTTTAATCTCCGATTAAACACACTTTTTATTTTTAGAGATTTTTAAGAATTTAGCCAAATTTTAGATTAATTTTTTTTTAAGGATTAGCCAGAGTTTAACGAAATTAAAAAATTAGCCATTTTCATCGTGTATTAAATTTTATTATACGTGTATCAAGATCTGTTACACATGCATTAAATTTTGTTATATGATGAAAATGACTAATTTCTTAATTTCGTGAAACTATGGCTAAATTATTAAAACATGAGCCTAAAAATGGCTAAAAGCCAAATATTCTCATATTTTGAATTTGAAAAATAAAATAATAATATGAAATAAAAGACAAAGTACAGCTAATATGTAAAAAATTATACCTTAGGTATGTTTTTAAGCTATTATAAATTGTGTACCATAGATAGTCCACGAATTGTGTAAATCATGGAAGAGTTTTCTTATTTTCTTAAGAAAAACTAGAGTGAATGATAATTTTTATTAGGGGCATAATATTTCCCAATTTAAAAATGATATAGAGAAAATTCATTCCGTGTAGGTTGAAGAAATGAGATGTTCTCTCTTTTTTCTCTTTCTTTTTCTTTTAATCATATATACATGATCAGAGTGAAATAACTCAAATTTAAAAAAAAAAAAATAAATTTGAGATGAATGTTTTAGATTTGATGATTTGGACTCAGATAAATGTCCGGGAAGAGATAATTACAAAACGAGCTTAATGAATGCTTGCACTACTTAATAATTTATGTTTAAAATGGTTGCTCTTTTAATTTTTAGTTCATATTTGTAACGTAAAAATATAGAAATAAATTATAAGTGCAACACAAAAAAAAAAGGGTCAGTTAATGATTTAGCCATTTTACAGTCTATGTTTTAAAGATATATCCCACGTTTTGAAAAATTAGCAAAATAGTCATCAGGTCAACATCTAAAAATCTATGACTAAAGAAATAAAATTTGTGACTAAATAAATAAAATATACAGTCATAAAATTTGTGACTATAGTCACAAAATTTCAGAAAATTTGAAATAAACACAATAAAAAATTTAAACATCCATTAACAAAATAACTAACTCACAAATAAATGATTGCCTATACAACCAATTTCATAAATTTTATTACTAAATAAAAAATATCTTATAAATAGCAAAAAAATCAACCAAAGAAGTCACAAATTTCATGACTAGAGACACAAAATTTTAGACAATATTGTCTGTAATAAAAAACAAAAACAGAATTCAAAAAATTAGTGACTGCAGTCTTAAAAATCTAGACGCGAATGTATGGCTACTTTGCTAATAAAAGCAAACATAGGCTAATTGTTAAAAACATATATAAAAATATGGCTATTTATTTAAAAAACCGAAAAAATAATAATATAGAGTAATAATTTTTCAAAAAATTGGCATTCATGATCAAAATATCCCAACCGGGAACTTGAATCACTAATTTTGTATTGGATAGATAAGGAACCTAACCTATATTTGAACAACTAAAACATTCGCAGTGGACGAAGAAAAAAACCAACTTACGACAAATAGACGTAATGTTAAAAAGATATTGAAAAACGTTAGGGACGTTGAAGTAGCATTAATGTTAACGACATATCGTTCAAATAAGCTGTAAATTATAATAGTTGTAGATAGATTTTATTTTAGTCCTAAATGACGTGTAGTTCAATTTAGTGCATTTAGTACAACAATTTCAATATGATTTAATATAAAAATAATTTAAATATGATTACAGATTTTTAAGGATTTAGCCAAATTTTAGAGTAATTTTTTAGGGATTAGCTATAGTTTTAGAAATTTAAGAAATTAGCCATTTTTATTTTTTATTTTATCACAATCGATGAAAATTTTAGTATTGATAGATTTGATTTGCTTTTTTAAGTTGAATGAGCCGATTTTTTAGAGATTATTTGATTTCAGCGGTTTTCTTAAGTAATTATCATGGATATTTATCTCCATTAAGGTATTTAATAATTATTTCTTTAATTTTGAAATTTTAGGTCTAAATCCTTCAAACTTTACCTTTAAAACGACTAATTTCTTAATTGGCCATAAAATTTAAACATTAAACTTTAGGATGAGAAAAGTAAAAACTATTTAATCATAGGTAGGTCATTTGAAATAAAATCTATTGTCTCATTTGATTTGATTGTCACTTACTTTTGTTGTCTCATCTCACATTATTAATTATTATATAATTTTTTAAAAAATATATTAAGTAAAAATAGAAGATTTGTTAGATTTTTAATAGAAGTGACACCCAATCAATGAGACGACAGATTTCTATTCAGATCATTTGGTAAAAGAACAGCAATTTTCATTATCAATTTAATCCGAAAGCTATAATTTTGATCAATAGTTGCATTTTTTGTTTTGAATTCTCTGGACCAATTCACGTTGACGCACCCCTCCATGTGGTTGCCAACTATTGTTAATAAAAGTCTCACCATACGAGACAATAAAATTTAGTGTAAAAACATACGAGACAACTTCATTCCAAATGAAAATTTAGTATTAAAAAAAAAAAAAAAAAAAAAAGCCAAAGAGCAACAAGAGGATATTAGACTATACGTAGGAACAACTTTTCTTCGAAAATGGATCGCCATGACGAGCTCGAGGCGAGCCACAGCGACCGCGATGGCGATGGCGATGGCGAGGGCGAGCAGAGCGACGAGGCTCTCTCGGTGGAGAGGATGTTCGAGGGCGAGCAAGTGCCGCCGTGGAAGCAACAGCTGACAGTGAGGGCGTTGGTGGTGAGCTTGGCCCTCAGCGTGCTCTTCACCTTCATGCTAATGAAGCTCAACCTCACCACCGGCCTCATTCCGGCGCTCAACGTCTCCGCGGGGCTTTTAGGGTTCATCTTCGTCAAGCTCTGGACGGAGCTTCTCAGCAAGTCTGGCCTCCTCCAACAGCCCTTCACTCGCCAGGAAAACACTGTCATCCAGACCTGCGTCGTCGCTTCCTCGGGGATCGCCTCTAGCGGTAATCGTGATTAATAATAAAAGAGTAATGCTACACAACCAGAAAAAATGACGTGACAATCACTTATTTTGGCTATTCACATGCGTGTGATCATAGTTGTGTCGTAATCATATATAGTCATGTTTTTTGTTACTTGTGGGAAGGTCTAAATTGAAGTGCTTTTCCTGGTTTTGTTGTTAATCCAAATTTATCACGTCTTTCGTGCGATTTAGTTATGTTTAATTATGTCCTGTTTTTGGTACGATGGCTATTGGCTTTATAAAATGATTTAAATGTTTATAATTGAAACGTCTACCTTTGAGATTTGAAAAGTTAAAAACTATTTTAACATTTAAATGATTGTATCAAATGAGGATTATAATTTTTTTTTTCAACCTTGGAAATAAAAGTCCATAGCTTGGTCCCTGAATTGTCTAATTTCATAGTCAAAGTAGTTAACAATATGTGAGTAGACCCATGATATCTTGGCATAGTTCCTTCCAAGAAATTTTCTTTAAAGATAAAGAAAAATAAAAATAAATTATTATTATCTTCTTTTCGGAAAGTCTTTTCCCTGGCTTGCTTGAATTGTCCACGATCAAATAGTGTTTGGAAGAAAAATCTATTCAACCGCTATTGTATATGCTAAATTCTGTAATAGCCTCTGTCATATAGTACATGCCAAATTGGCCTTATTTATTTAAATCGTTACTAAACACAGTCATTCGTCAAAATTTTTAACGAAAATTTAATGTGGCATTTTGTTTTGTCAGTTTTTATTTAGTTTCTCAGATTCATGAATGCTCTTGACTAATATGAAAAGTCCCTTGCTTAATTTTGGCGAGCACCGAGGCACACACTCAATTTTGCTCCTCAAATAGTATAAACAAATAAGATTATAGATATTGCGAGTATATTCTCTTAAACCCGTCAAAAATAATGACAACGACGAGGCCATTTTTACAAACGTTTCAAACATTAAGGACTAACTTGAGACTTTGTTTATGAAATTTGTTTCAGAATCGGGATACATAAAAAAACAAATACTCAAATAGATTTTAATCATAAAACAGTACATGTATGCTTTTCTAGGCTAAAAAAATTTCTTTTGGTGTTTGATTTTTGTACAAATGATCAGGAGGCTTTGGTAGTTACCTCTTTGGCATGAGCGAACGTATTGCCAAGCAATCTTCCAACACCACTGACTTCAAGAATCCATCGCTGTCATGGATGATCGGATTTCTCTTCGTTGTCAGCTTCATCGGTCTCTTCTCCGTCCTCCCTCTTCGCAAGGTACGCTAAGGTCAACCAACCAAAACATTCATCGCACCACATTTCGTCGAAAAATCGTCTTCTTTGGCGCTGATATCGGTTGCTTGTGTCGCGTTTTAGATCATGATCATCGACTTCAAATTGACTTACCCCAGCGGTACTGCCACTGCTCATCTTATCAACAGCTTCCATACTCCCGAAGGAGCCAAGCTAGCTAAGTCAGTCGATACGACGGCCAAGTTTTTGTCCCTCTCGATGCGCGATTTCCTAATTGGTTTTGTTCTCTGATTTTTATCTTAGGAAACAAGTAAGGAAGTTGGGACAGTTTTTCTC
Source organism: Boehmeria nivea var. tenacissima (assembly GCA_018132145.1). Taxonomy (NCBI): domain Eukaryota; kingdom Viridiplantae; phylum Streptophyta; class Magnoliopsida; order Rosales; family Urticaceae; genus Boehmeria; species Boehmeria nivea. The sequence continues at coordinate 12,618,278 of CM030882.1, forward strand.
CTTGAGTTTCTTGTGGGGTTTCTTTCAATGGTTCTTCACGGCTGGAGATGGTTGCGGATTTGCAAGCTTCCCGACGTTCGGGCTCAAAGCCTATGAGAACGGGTATTTAAGCGCGCGCAAGATACTTTTCTGTTTTGTGAGGAATTGATACTGTTCTTGAGAATAGCTTTCTTTTGCATTGCGTTCATGGCGTTTTGATGTGATGCCATGTAGGTTTTACTTCGATTTCTCTCCAACTTACATTGGAATTGGGATGATTTGCCCTTACATTGTGAACGTCTCGGTGTTGCTCGGAGGAATTCTTTCGTGGGGCATCATGTGGCCTCTCATCGAGAATAGAAAAGGCGATTGGTTCCCGGAGGATCTCCCACCAACCAGTATGCACGGCCTCAATGGGTACAAGGTAAGTTTCCATTGAATGAAGTGAGACTCTGCACATACAAGCTCGATAAGCTTACCTCGAAACTCTCCGTTTAGGTATTCATCTCCATTGCCATGATCCTCGGCGATGGTCTATACAACTTCTTCAAGGCCCTAGGCCGAACCCTCTCTGGTTTGCATCGTCAGCTCCGAAAGAAAAACCGCCTCCTAATTGCAAACCGCGTGTCTCTTGAAAAACCCAAGCTTTCTTACGACGACCAGCGCAGGCAGCAACTGTTCCTGAAAGACCACATCCCGACGTGGTTTGCCGTTTCAGGCTACGTTGCCATTGCTGCGGTCTCCATCGCTGTTCTTCCGCAGCTATTCGACCAGCTCAAGTGGTACTACATATTGGTTATCTACATCATCGCTCCCGCCTTGGCTTTCTGCAACGCGTACGGGTGCGGCCTCACGGATTTGTCCCTTGCCGCTATCTACGGGACTCTCGCCATCTTCTCTATCGGAGCATGGGCGGGTTCCTCGAACGGCGGCGTCCTCGCTGGCTTAGCTGCGTGCGGTGTCATGATGAACATCGTCTCAACAGCCTCCGACTTGACTCAAGATTTCAAGACCGGCTACCTAACCCTGGCATCGCCGCGATCCATGTTCGTGAGCCAAATCATTGGCACCGCAATGGGCTGCGTAATATCTCCGTCCGTTTTCTGGCTCTTCTACAAGGCCTTCTCCGACCTCGGCCAAGAGGGAAGCGATTACCCCGCCCCGTTAGCTGCCGTGTACCGCAACATGGCCATACTTGGAGTGGAAGGCTTCTCCTCTCTGCCGCGTCACTGCCTCACCCTCTGCTTCGTATTCTTCGGCGCAGCCATTCTCATCAACCTGATCAAGGACCTTTCGGGCGAGAAATACGGACGGTACATCCCGCTCCCGATGGCGATGGCGATACCGTTCTACATCGGGTCCTACTTCGCCATCGACATGTGCATTGGGAGCGCGATCGTGTTCGTGTGGACAAAGATAAACAAGCGCAAAGCAGAGGCCTTCGCGCCCGCAGTTGCTTCGGGTTTGATCTGTGGCGACGGGATATGGACATTGCCGGCTTCCGTACTCGCCATGGCCGGGCTTAAGCCGCCGATATGCATGAAGTTCCTGTCAAGGTCAACTAATGCCAGCGTTGACGCTTTCTTAAACGCATCATAAAGCAGCCACGCTTAGCCAAATACCCCTAAAACTAGTTTGTGTTGTGACATTGGTTGGTAAATTGTTACTTTTCATAATAGTATTTGTTTTTGGGATTCAATACAACTTTGGTAGATGAATATAAGTATCTAAATTTTTTGAAGTAAATAAACAAAAAAAAAAAAATCCCAATTACTCACACAATTTTTATTTTTTATTTTTTTACTCAATTATCACCAAATACTACGAAATAGGTAATTGGATCACTTATATGTTTTGTTATATTTTTTAAAAGATCGAGTATGTATTTAAATTAGGTGTTAAAAATTAAATATTTACTATAATTTCTTTATTGTAGAATTACTCATTACTACAGTAAAGATTTTTCTTCAGCCAAAAAAAAAAAAAGGAAAAAGGAAAAACCTAAAGATTTTTCCACGGATATTGCTTTGCTAAACTTATTACCATTATGAGAATTTATAAATTGCCAAGAATAAGAGGATCAAGACCTGATTGCGCATTGTGAAATTATTAATGAGAAATTATAGTGAATATCCAATTTTTAAAATTTAATGTAAGTTATTATCCAATTTTTTGAAAAATATAACCAACTACCCAAAAGATGCAATCACTTACACAGTGGTAAGTGGTAGTAATTCACTTTGTTACCAAAAGCATGTGCAAGTAATTCACAAATTGACTAAAAACTCAATTACTTCAAAAGTTTGGATATTTATTTTTATTGTTATATAAATTCTGGGTATTTGCCTACTTCACCCTTAAAAGAAAAAAGTCTTAAGCCTAATACAAAAATGAAATATGTACGTGTTGATTGTTAAGACATAATTTAGCAATAATTCATAAACCTGATTTACTATGGGGTTTAGAGTTTGACTCCCGTAATCCACCAATAATTCAAAAAAATATATATATATATACATATATATATATATATATACATATATGAGCGCGTTGACTTAGTCTTGAACTTATTCTTCTCATTTATAAGTTTTCATTAGAAAAATTTTCCAAAAGTACTGATTCACCATATCTTTTATCGATTTGAAATGCTACAGAAATTCCCTATATAATTGGAAAAAAAAAATAATTAAATACCAAATATTTTAAGACCAAATCACGAATAGCCAAATTAGTGAAGCTTGCAAAAAAATTGGAAAAAAAAAATTCTCAGCTACAAGCCTACAATATAGGAATTAGTGTAGTGTACAACAAATGTATTATTATTATATATAAAATTGCTAATTATGACCATGGATTATTAACTATTATAAGGGCATTATGAAAAGTGATTAATAAAGAACACTTTTGAATACGTATGTGATGCAAATCACTTTTCTTGGTCTATACATCTCTGATCTCTGAGGACAATCACATCATTTGGCTTCAGGCTGCCCAATCTTCATCACTTCCATCATCATCCTAAACCAAATAAACTACAGGTAAATCATCCAGAAAAAAAAAAAAAAATGGTGACCCTATATTTCTATAGAAATATTGGTAAAATTGACATAATTGTTATGTGACATGCCATAATATGGTTAACGAAAAAACATTCCTTGTGGCTTTAAAGAAAGCATTTTCCCAGTTTAGATCAACCCGAGCAGTGACCATAAGAAGTCGCACAATTTAACTAGATATTTCTTTAGATGATATCAAGTTAGAATACCTGTGAAGCGCTTGAGAATTCTTCAATATCCTCCTCTTCACTCTGCACAATTCATTTGCTACATCAATAACTTACTTGACGACATTCTAAATGACTAGTAAAAGAAGAGGTCCTTAGTTAAGACATAATTGCTTATTAAAGACCCACTAAATCTCTGCTCAAGGACCAGACTTGAAACTTAAAAACGTGATTTGGTACTCGCGAAAAGACAGCCAAAGCCGGACCTATAAAATGCAAAGCAATCGATCGGATCATCAAGTATTAAAATACAACCACGTAACTTGTCATTCCCTCGATAATCTTATGTAATGTCTAATAAAAAATTACCCCGGATCCGAATTTCCAGATTAATATAAACTTAGTCCTCATTGCACGAAATTAATTCTGTTGAGCATTTGGTATCTTTTCATTCAAAAGTATGACACACATTCTAACAACCAGGTGCGTGCAAGATCATTATATAAAGCAGATATGGATTTAATGACAGTCCAAGTAAAATAACATAAAGTACATAACAAGGAAACAACAAAGATTCAGAAAACAGAAGTACCTCGTAAACTAGTTTCTTTGCCTTGCCTTTGCTGCCTACAAAAATTAAAAATTAAAAAATTAAAAAAAAATGTCAACTATAACTACTTGTCAGTTTCAATCACATATATAAAAGAATTGGACGGAGCTAGTATAGAAAAAGTTTCAAATTGGAAAACCAAGTGTATAATTGTCCCAGAATAATTAACTAACCGAAATAGATAACTTTCCACATCAAATATATGCAAACACGATTAAGTTTAATCACTCATTCCTCGCCTTCATCGGCAGACAATAATTTCTCCAACATTCTTAAATCTATCATATCCGTCTCCTCAATATAACTTCTTTCCTATGATTCCACATATAGAGAGACGAACAGATTTACAGATATGACAAGAAAATTTTGATTTTTAGCTCAAGTGATGAATAAAGAAAGCAGACCTGCTATTTTATCATTTGTCACTTTTGCCTTTTTCTTAGGTACTTCATCCTGCAACAATTAAAACTAATTCAGTCTGCAGCCTATAAGCATGTTGATCTGAGGCATCGTTATTCGTTACTGCAAAAAGCAGATAATTGGGCATAATTATCACTTAAAATGTGGAGGTAACAAAAACACCAACCTGACTTATCTTCCGTTTTGGATAAATTTTCTGTTCTTTCTGGTCAGAATCTGGAAACATCAGTAGATCTCATTTTTGTGAGTATTATGATACCTACATTTTCACAATAAGAAAAGGAAAACAAAGAATTAACAACCTTTGGGTGATGCCATTTTCCTAGGATTTCTCGGCGTCTTCTGAAAATTGAAAAACATTCTATCAGAGATCCCATATTGCTACGGAAGTAAAGAAAAATCAAACAGGCAAGTGTCATGAAAGCATCACCAACTGCAGAGAAACTTCAAGCAAAAGTCAAATAGTCATTAAAAGCAATGCCCCACTACTCTAGAGATCTATCCAACATATTGCGGAGAAACTTGAAGAAAAACCAAAGGGTCTTTAATAGCAAATAATTAATAAGCATCGCAATTTTAACAGTAGACACGCCTCATTGACTAGGAAACTATTTTAAATGATCCAAGATGAGATGAAACCTTTGATATTTCCACTTGAAATGAAAGAGTCCTAAATAACAATTATGCATAGTTGAAAGACCGTCTGATTCTCTAGTGATAAAGCAATTTAGGCACAGACAGATCCATACAGAGGGGGTAGTAATACTAATAGCTGTAAAATATGTACAGAAATGAACTTGAAAAAGATTAGTCGAGACTTTTTTCAAATGAGTGGAAATGCGAGGAAGAACAAGAAGAATTATATCATCTCAAATATTCTCCAACATACTTCACGTTTCTGGTTTTCAGAGAAAAGCCTTTTAAGCATCACCTTTTCCTCCACTTTCTTGAACAAAGTCGAGATGGTGGCCTGAATAAGGGAACCACGATTACTGCTTAAATCCTCCTTGGATTTTTTTATCTTAATGGATGTCGAAGACTGTTTCTTAGAATGGGTCCCTGATGGAGCAGATCCTTGATTTTGTATTGGAGATTGAGTTCCCTCTTCAGCCTCCTCGTTGTAAATGTCAAAGACCACAGATGAGACGTCTTCTTTCTGTATCAAGCAGTTAAGGGAATTGATAAAGGTACACCTTGACAAGAAAAGTGGATAATATACACAAGTCTAACTAAAGTTAAACATCCAAATGATATAGTTCAGTGTAGAACTAAACCATCGGATTACGGAAATAAATTTTGAACTACACTAAACAAGAAAACATATGATGAGGATATTTCCACTAGTATGATTCCGGGATGATGAATCCAGAGCTTCAACTTTTTTATCTTCATATTCATCAGCATCACTTGAAAGGGAATCATCTTCTGGATAAGCTTCTGCATACCTGAATTCGTTAGGAAGAGTGAAAATTAGGGGATTTGTAACTTTCTATAGGGTACTGGAAAAAGGCTCCTGAAAAGAACATCAGAAGTTAATCAAGTGAAAACGGGACTTGATTGATACACAAGTTAGAAGCATCAATCACATAGAAAATTAAAATCAAATTTCCTTCTTTGGATGATCAAAAAGCATTCTCATAGGCTTTACTATCTATAAAAGATAATAACAGAAAATGAAAAAAACAACAGTTTACTAGCCCAACTTTCTAAAGGTATCGATGACCACAATGTGGAAGGAAATAATGATCTAGCAATTCAAAGATATGATACAAGAAGCTATCTAGCAATCTGACATCATTTTATATGTAATGGGAAACATGATGTCTTGTCTTATACATATCACATCCACAGCGTCATCTGTTATATTCATAGCAATTATTTTCTTTTCTGCTTTTGAAATTCGATGAGATATAACTGCATTATCCACAAGCACATAAGACATTCTAGGAAAAAGAAAACTACTTCAATTTTTTCCCAGCATTTCTTGCTGATTGCCGAACTGGGGTTGCTTTCACCAAATCTTTGTTTTCACCATCAGATGAATCATCTTCAAGCTGCACGGGACTAGGGGATCGTTCTGCTATATTGGTGACTTCAGTTTTATGGCCACTGTGTTTATTAGTACATGCAGCCCCACCGGCACCACCTTTAAAGTCATATTCAGTTTGTTTCCCCTGAAACAGAAAGATTATTAGCACAAAAAATAAAGATGGGGCACCATCAAACAAAAGATACAGAGTTCTAACCACCAATGGAAAAATAAACTAGTATGCAGGGAAACATACATCACTAAGTTCCTTGGGAAAGTCAAGTCGGGATTCTTCAGGATTCTCAGCTTGTGTCCCAATCCACCAAGCATCAGAAAATACAATCTGCCACAAACAACAAAAACATGTTAAACATCTACAACTCCAGTCCCATTTTTAGAGAGAGAGAGAGACGAGAAAAATTTTTTAAGTAAGATAAAAAGCAAAGGACAGAGGATAAGGAATCATCCTAACAAACCAGTCAATTACTCCAGTTATGGACTAAACCATGAAAGAGAAACTTTTCAAAATCTTGCTCCTAGTGAACAACCAAAAAGTGCTGTCCAAAAAATGATCCTGTCCCACAAAGCTTCTACACGATCTCTAAGTCCAAATATTCCCATATTTCTTTCGAGCCACACTCCCAAATAAAATAGCTAGAGTAGCATTAATAGCAAAAGCACTCAATCTGTTATTTTTTTTCCCTCGTATTGAAGCTGTTACCAATGTAGGCAAATTTAAACAACTTATTCTAAAAGAACGTAGGTTAAAATTACTTGTAACTACTATCAGGTCAAATTGTATACGAGAAGTTAAAGACCATAAACACTTTAATCACTTCATCAGTCATATTAAACTTTGATCATGTAACCCACAAGTCACAAGACAAATTTAACTTTTTCTTTACCTGTCCCAACATCACAAATCTAAATTTCACCCACAAAACCTTTTGCTGAAAGAACATCGACACCCCATCTAGATTACCAATATTTACAGTAACTATAGCATAAAGAAAAAGAAAAAAAAAAAGCAAGCATTTTTCCTACATTTATCAAATAGAAAACGAACAACGAAGCGAACCATATTATCAAAGTAATCTTCACACATTACACTCTTCCCTCCTCTTGGAAACTGCAGAGTCAAATATCTGTTCTTCGGATACACTATCGTCCCAAACAGCTTCACTCGACCCTGAAAATTCCACCCAAAAAAACAAAAATCAAAATTTGCACCAAAATGTTTTCATTTTCCAATCGATCGAGACAGAGAAGAAATGATGGAACTACCTGGGGAAAATCGAGGTAGAGGATGGGGTTTTTGGTGCCCAAGTCCTTGAGCTCGCCGATCTTCCCGCCGGAGATGGGCGCGAGGAGGCCGGGGAAGGAGAAGAGGAAGCGATTCTTGCGGTGAGACTTCTTGACGATGTCTCTGCCGTGGTGCCTCGCCACCGCCTTCGACGGCGCGAGCGGCGCAGAGGGCCTGGCCGGGTTTTGGGACAGGATTTTGCCGGAGAAGGCTAGGGTTTTGAGCCTCTTCCGCTCCACGGCCTCCGGGTTCGGCGGTGCCTCGCCGCCGCCGCCGAGCTCCGAGTCCTTCTTCTTCCTCTTCGTCGCCATTGTCGCCGATGAAGAAGCTCTCTCTTTCTCTCTCTGTGTCTCTCTCTCTCTTAATTTAAGGGTTTTGTGATGGCGGGAACGAACAACGCAAACTGACACTCTTTCAGTCTTTCTGTCACTGCGTGTTTTTCATTGTGACCCCTGTACTCTTCGGATTTGACAAAATAGTCCTTAATTTAATTTTGACGCGACTAGTCCACGGGTTAAGAAAATCATATAAAGTTTCTTTAAGGATCTCCTTTTCGTTCAATTTTGACCAGGCTTCTTAGTACCTTTTTGCCTATGGTCTCAACATTGTCAAGCTTTCATTGCTTAAAAGAATATCTTTCATTTTCTCTGATGATTCAAATCCTTCATCTTCATGGCCGTTGGGATCACCCTAAGATGATCATCTCATGGCTATTGAGAACGAATCAAATCAGATGGTTCTATTTCTCAATCTTTCTGAGCAAATATGTCACCAAAAATTTGATATAAAGTACAAAACTTATAAGCTATTGTTACACCATGTGAACACTTTAGTGAACTCCATAACCGCCAATAATGACATTTTTAAAATTCTTAGGAGACATAAGGAAAAAAATAAAGTGTGGGAAAGATCCCAAAATCGGGTCCCAATCGTGCCAATTCACAACAAATGCAATATTTGCGGATAAGTTGCTTGATTATAATGACTATCCTAGTTTTGATTGGTGTATACAAGCCGGGTTTCTCAAACGCCGGGCATCGGGAACTGGGTTGTAAGAGCTTCGACTCGAGCCCGCAGATCCGACACTCGGTCTGCTAAAGTGAAGTCGGGTGAAGTAACAAACTTCATGAAGTCTTGGAGCTTTGTGCCTGAAACAGCTTGTTTGGCGTCACGGGTTATCTCCACGCCCTCGTGAATGAAATCCGCGACTGCCACAAAATCCCTCTCCGTGAATCCCCTTGTTGTCATCGCTGGGGACCCGATGCGGATACCGCCCGGCACCAGGGCACTCTTGTCACCTGTTGTTCAATATTAGCAGATGAGAACAAAATGGAGAAACACACGAGCATACGCAAATAGAGTGAAAAGCACAGTTAAATTATGAGCAATGAAGCCAGACTCTTACCGGGTACTGAATTCTTGTTGAGAGTGATAGAGGCCATGTCAAGAATTTTCTCCACACGAGCGCCATCGAGACCCTGATAAAAAGAGTGGACGACGTTATAATTACAAATTTTAAAAGGTGCATAGGGTTAGAAGTTTTGAGGGCTGAGACATTCAAAAGCCTAAAGAAATTGGAAATCTTTGTATTTTGAAAAGAAATCAACACACACACACACACACACACACACACAAAAAATGTTCATACTGTAAAAAACATAAAACTTACTAATGGCCTCAGATCCACGAGAACCAAGTGGTTATCACTTCCACCAGAAACCAGTTTGTATCCCAGTTCCACTAATCGACCAGCAAGAGCTCGGCAATTAGAGACCACCTGCGGGGAACAGACACATCGTATTAATTTTGGACCACGGAGATGCTCTTGTCCAGATTCGAATGAGGAGCGGAAAACCGTATTACCTTGTTTTGGTAATCCTTAAAATCCGGTGATTGTGCATACTTTAAGCAAACTGCAAGACCGCCGATAGTGTGGTTATGAGGACCACCCTGCATGAACAACACTAGCTTTTTAGTATACAGATTTTTACACAAAGAAAAGATATGATATTTATTACAATACAACAGAAGAGCACTAACCTGTAGACCCGGAAATACGGCATTATTAATGGCAGATTCTAAATCAACCCCAAGAACAGGGTCCTTCCTGAAAAATATCATGCCGCCTCGTGGACCTCGTAAGGACTGTGGAGGAAGTCTAACTTTGTCAGCCCATTGGAATAAATATAACTATTAAGAAGTATATATCGCTGATGTAAATTCTTGATTTAGGATTTAGAACCTTGTGCGTAGTTGTGGTCACGATGTCGCAGTACTCAAAAGGATCTGCGACGACGGACGCTGCGACAAGTCCGCTTATGTGAGCCATGTCCATCATGAGGAAAGCCCCGACAGCATCGGCAATCTTCCAAAGCATACAACACGGCCTTAGTAAGTGTTTCAAGACGAGGTAACAAAGTTGCAGCAACCAAAAAGAAATGATATTTTTAGCAGGTGCAACAAGATAAAATAGTAACCTTCCTCATCCGAGGATAGTCGAAATCTCGAGGATAAGCACTAGCACCAGCAATAATGAGTTTTGGTCGAAAGAGAGTGGCTGTTTTCTCAAGCATGTCATAGTCGACAAGGCCTGTTTAAAGTTTTGAACATTTAAGACCACCATCAAGACAATCAATTGACAATTCAACTAATTATAAAAGGTAAAAACCTTGTGCAGGCATTATATATGATTAAATTCTAACAAGACAAGCACCTGTAGATTCATCAAGTCGATAAGGCATGGACTCAAAGTATATAGATGTGCCTGAGACTCGTCTTTTAGGTGTCATGAATCCGTGAGACAAATGTCCTCCATGAGGCAAGTCCAAACCCTAATATTACATGCACACATTAGAAGACACCAAGAATGATAACAAGAAAGACTAATAAACACCTGGATAAAAGCGTACCATTATCCGATCATGTGGCTTAAGGACAGCAGTGTAAACCTCAAAATTAGCTGGAGAACCAGACAAGGGTTGTACATTAACACCCCATTTCTTTGGATCTATACGAAAGGCGTCTAAAGCCCTCTTTTGGCACAGAGTTTCAAGCTCATCAATGTACTCATTGCCTCCATAATACCTAATACAAGTCAAAAATAAGAACACATTATTAGAAAAACCAACAACATTATCGTCTTTGAAGAAAAATATGAATAGAAAAACATAATTAATTTGTCGATTGAACCCTAAACTATGGGTAAAACCTTGCCATTTTCACATTCAAAAGCACTATGGTAGTAATTCACTGCATCCCAGCCAGCTAAGAAGTTCACTCTAGTAAGTCATCACAATTTAGCAAGTTAAGATATATTTTACAAAAGTTTACATACAAACAGACCAGCCATATAATCTAAGAAAAGAAAACACAATAATAGTGCTTCGGTTTCAGGCTTTCAGCATCTGGACTTAGTTTAACATCTAAATTAGCAAAAGTTTTGATTATTTCAAGGCCACACTTTCAATTATTTTCAAGTCCACAGTACCATAACCATGTCTGTTATATCCTCCTCGCAAGATCAACTCTAACCATACTACTCTTAACTTCTAGGCACTTTCAAAAGTTTCAGAAGACCAATCATTTATGACTAAAAAAACCCCAATACAAAAGCTTTAGTTTTTGGGTCTCAAAAGCAATACTTACATGACCACAATGAACACAACACCATGTCTCTAATGTCTTTTTAGCCAGTTCAAATTCAAACCACACAAAATCTAATAGACCAGTTCACAAGACTAGCAAAGCCAAAACACCAAGAGCCAAAGCTCTAACTTTCACTACCACTGCCCCGGTTTGGCTCATTACCTTTTACCGGGTAACCCTTCAGAGTACTTGTTGGTGAGGCACGACCCAACAGTCTCCATAACTGCGCGGTAAGTGAAATTCTCTGAGGCAATAAGCTCGAGGCTCTTGAACTGCCTCTGCTTCTCCTTGTCCACAATCGCTCGGACCTCAGGATCAGCCTCGCTCAGTCCATGGTCCACGAAGCTTAACCCGTCACCTATGTCAAACATAAACACAACATAAAGACACTCAGAGAAAAGCCACGAACTTTGACAACACAAACACAACACAAAAACGTTCAGAAACAAGCTTTGCCAACACAAACACACACACAAAAACACTCATAGACAAGCTATGAACTTTGCCAACACAAAAACACTCAGAGACAAGCTATAAACTTTGCCAACACAAACACACAAAAACACTCAGAGACAAGCTATGAACTTTGCCAACACAGACACTCACAAAAACACTCAGAGACAAGCTAAGAACTCTGCCAACACAAACGAACACAAAAAAAATATATATATATATATATATATATATATATATCAGACGAAAGCCACCAACTTTGCCAACAAAACACAAAAGCATCAAAGAAGCTACGAACTTTGTCGGAAAAGTTGGCAATAGGTTGGGTTCTTACCAGCGGTTGGGGGGGCAGAGACGGCGAGAGAGGGCGGCGAAACGCGCGTTTTGAAGAGGGTTTGAGGGGTTTTGAAGGGTTTGAGCTGGTTTGGGAAGAGAGTGACTGGTTTGTTGTTGGGGTTGATTTTGGTGTTGTTGTTAAGCCATTTTGGGTTTTGGCTGAGAGTGTTTCCGGCGACTCCACCGCCACAACAGGCCTGCATATTGGCGGCTTTGAGACGTGCGTCTTAGAGAGAGAATGTCTGTGATTAGATTGGGTTTTTAGGGGTTTATGGGGTTTTTTTCTATTTTTTTAATCTGATAAATTTCTCTTTGCTTTTTTTTTTTTTTTTCCCAATTCGAGGCTTTAGGGTTTCAAAAGGGTCTTATTATTTTGTTGGAAAATTATAAGAAATCCTCATTTTATAAAAACATGACCTATGTTTTTTATTATTAAAATATAATCGTCAAGTAATTTTAAAGAATAAAATTACAGTCAAATAATGCTTATATTCTTAATTTTTTGAAATATGTGTCATTTTTTGCAGCACCCACTCATTTTTTGCCTATTTTTACAACTCATCCAATTTTGTTTGTTATATATGAAAAGTCTGTAATTTTGAGGGTTTTTTTTCCCTTGTCGTGAGAAATTAGTTCCAAATTACCTAACGCATGAAGGCAAGGGCTAATTTTATTTTACTAATATTATCATATTTGGAAATGATATTTGAGTACACTATTAATTGTTATTATATTATATATTAAAATAGAGAATGGTGATATATTGTCGCCAAAATATTCATAATTTGGCAAATCAACATAGCCAATCCCAATAGTGAAGATATGTTTCCAATTGTCTATAGAATGTCAAGTTTATCACCTACTTTCCTATTGTCCATACTCCATAGAATGTCAAGTTTTTCACCTATCCATTGATATAGTTGATCTTTGTGGGAAAAAAAAAAAAGGCTGCAAAATAACCATATTGGTCGAAAAAGTTGAGCATTACCTTTTTTTTTTTTTTTTTTTTAATCTTTGACAATATGATACTTGCCCTCGCTAATCAGAAATCAACCAGTGTAAAGTGTGAGTGTGTAACATCACATCACTTAGGTCAAACAAGTTACAATATGGAGTAGCATAATTATAGAGGCCAAACATTAGGTCTTGATGTGTATTTCGCTTATGTTTCACTTCATCCACCAAGAACATGTTATAAGCAAAAACAGAATATGTTATAAGCATTTTCTAGTACACTTAATCACACAAAAAATAAAATAAATGTAGGCTATATTTTTTCTATGCAAAATGTAGAATGTAACACTCATATGAAACACCATTCATATCCTAATTGCTATCAAAATGTCAAAATCAAGGAGTTCTGTTTTAATTGCTACACAACTCATTGCAACACTGTGACCTCAAGCGGGTATAGTCTGAACCACGATCGCGATACAATAACAAAAAAAACCGAGCACCTCGCTGAACAGAAGTACAGAACAACAAAATAATCTCACTTTTGATCACTCTCAATACACTCTGTTGCCGATGGTTTGAGAAAGGGATTTCAGCTGGGTGTTCCATTTGTCTATAGCAGCATATTTCTTCATTCCCTTTGACCTGCAAAATTTTTATGAAGAATTGGCAAAGGATAGTATGATTAAAATGTTGAATCAGCATGGTGTGACTCTATGCAACGATTAGCAAACAAAACCATACCTGTCACCACGTTCTAATAGCCGGTTCACTTGATCAATATGCCCATCGATTCGGTTATCCAAAATCAGTGAAACCAATAGCTGCTCAACGTCTTTTTCTGGCACGTTAAGTTCCTGATCATGAAGTTGAGTAACTTTAGAGCTGATGGCACATTGTTTGCTTCGATGTCCAAATGAAATATGTACATACATAATATTTATTCTTCTTTCAGTAATTAATAAAACAAAATCACAGAGATTGAAGAATAGACTGTCCTAATTAATCTGGATCAGCATGAAATTTAGAGATTCTAATCAAATCGAAGCAATTGAATATGTATGTATGTATGTATGTATGTATGTATGCATGCATGCATGCATGCTGACAATCTAAAGTTGTACACTGACAATCTAAAGTTGTACCTTTGAAATAAAAGGAATGCGGATTCTTGTGTAAGGTTTGATGAGCTTAAGCAGCACCTGGGTCCTCACATTCTTCAAAAGATCTTCGATATAGTTTCGGATGAATGGATCATCCATGATAGTCCTCCTATTACTCTGATGAAAGTATTAATTGCCGATTAGTATGGAGAGAGTAATAAGAAAAAGGAAAGTCAGACAAAGATATGCAGATAGACAACATGAACTAAATGATAATCATAATGCTATAGGAAAATGCAAAGAATACCGACCTTAAGAATTTTCTCAAATTCCAAAATCTCATTCTTCTGATATGCTGCTATGAGATTTGTCATTGCTAAAATTTCAGGATCATTTTTGTACCTGTAGCTTACAAATTCAGTATATACAAAAGAGAGGAATAAAAAAAACACACACACACACACACAAACATGTAAGAGCTTACGGTTTAGCCTCTTGACCATCAAATGGATTAACCTCGGATTCCATCAGCATATTTGCCAAAACTAGATACCTGTCAAACAAAACAAGAGATGGCAGGGAAATTAATAGAAGAAATGACAACATGAAAAACTGATTATATGATCTACTAAATAACACAAAACCATGATCAGACTTACATTTAATATCTATATAACCCATTCTAAATTCTCATACAAACTCTACTCAGAGAAAGGCATTGAGGCGTTAAATAAGGATTATCTTTTGGATAAGAACTATGACATAAAGTACTTCCTAGCATGAGAACACGAAGTAGGAGAGGAAGAGACTTGCATACATACTTCAGGCATTGTATACGCCTTTGGTTCCCAGCTTCGTCGTAATTCTTGAAAGCTTCAAAAAAATCTGTGGCAGCCTCCGCCCACTGGCGCTCCGCCATGTGCATCTTACCTCCACATTCACGAATTATTCCCATGATCCGTGGATGAGGTATTGCAGACTTGATTGCAAGAGCTTTCTGGTATAATTGCTGCATTAACCCACAATATCAGTTGTTGATCAATCAACGCAACTGGTATAGCCAATGAATGAAGTCTTGCAATATCTATTTGGAAATCACCGGAAACAAATTGCATTGCATAGTGGGGTTCACGGACCTCTATGATAGGGCATATATTCCTAAGCTATAGGGCAAAAACACATTGAGATCTTACCTTAAGCTTTTTGTTATTCTTCGTTTCAGTGTACATTTGAATCTCTATAGCATAAACTTCCAAAAGTTGACTTCCTTTCTTTTGATCATCTGAACCATCTTCCTTTTGACAAGATTTATGAAGTTCCTTCAAAATCTAAACACAAACCACAAGTTATTCCCATAATCTCTGCATTAAAAAGTGAAGATTCAGTCCGGTTGTCACAAAAAAAATTACCTTACTCATCCGTCCATATTCACCCATATCAAACCAAATCTTGCAAAGCTTAAGATTTGTCTTGAACCAAAGTCTCTGCAGAACAAAACAACGTTGCAAGTGACAATTCAACATATATGCCAATGTGATCGTAGAAACTGGATCGTAGTTTTACCTCGTTCTTTGCATCTTCAAGCGCCTTCAAAGTAGTTTGGTAAAATTCTCGGAGGAGACTGAAGTTCTGACTAGCTGAGCCAGATACGAAATCCATGATGTTATTTATACATTTCTCACTATAATTACGTGTCACTGCTGATTTGATGTACGTCAACATCACCCTGTAAGCCTCCATCATTTCTTTATACCTCCCCAACTTATAATAGAGCTTGACAGTCTGCTTCAGAGCTTTGAATCCCCTGAAAGTAAGTATAACAACCAATGACTCAAATTAAAAACAGTAATATTAAGCCAAAAAAAAAAATGTGAAGGACATAGAGAGTGAGGTATCCAAAGACGAAAATATTTTTTCATGAATCGTATTGAAAGCAACTACAAATGTTTTTAGTATCTCATTACTCCTTTTATCTATGAAATATTTATGCTAGATGCCTAGACCTGATCTGAAACAGGAAGATTTTGAGACCTCATTTTGCATGTTAACCAATTTTTTAAACTTTTTGGGCAAAAAAAGCCGTAGAGTTCTTCTAAATAATACATTCAAAAAGGTTTCCCAGCCTCATTTCACTTTCTATCAACCAAAAACCAAAAAGGTAAATTTCCCCGAAACAAAAGACCCAATAGTCACTGAAAGTTTCGATACAATGCATACGATTAAGGCACGTAATTTGCCACCAAAACAACACCCTCAATAACAATATCATCGGAGGATCACGCCAACCACACTCACCACTCGGCCTTCTCGGGTTCCATGCGAACTACTTCAGCAAACCCGGCAAGAGCTGCTTCCGGGTCCGATTCCACCAAACCTATTTTGTTTCTCCAAAAAACATAACCATTAGAATTAAGCAAATTTGCAATCCTAACACCCATTTACATATCCATATTCAACAAAGAAAACAACAAACGATCACATAGATTCAACGGTGAAACTTGATTGACCTACACTGATAGGGTTTTCAAAGAACCCAAACCTCCCACCAAAAAAAAAAAAGAAAAAACTAGCACTAACACGAACACTACGATATCACTCCATTTTTTTTCACTCTCAAAGCAATGAAATTCGAGCTTAGGAAAGTAAACATTCAGAGAAAAAGAAAAACCCAAAAAAAAAAAATTTCGAAAGAGCAAAAACCTTTGGAATTGTAATACTGGTTCTCAATGTCAACGTCTTGTTCCTCTGGCTCCTCATCGGAGTACTCGAACCCGTAATCTTCCATATCCGCGTCTAAAACGTTTCGTAAACAGAAAAAAAAAAAAAAAAAAAAAAAAAAAACCCTTTAATTTCGTTTATTTATCATTATATATGAGAAACACGAACAAGAAAAAAGATAAGCTAAAATCGCGTTAAAGTACACTGAGAATGAGCCCAAGAAATCCCAACGCAAAAAAAAAAAAAAGGAGAAAATAAATGAATCGGAAACAGAAAAGAGAAATTGAGTCTCACCCATTGGATCCAATTAAGGGTTTGTGTTGTGTTGTTTCTCTCTCTGTCTTCGGTTGAGTGAGTCTTTCTGTTAGAGAGAGAGAAGTGAACGCAGAGAAACTGTTGAAACCTACTGAAGAAGACGAATCTCTTCCTCTTTCTCGGCTCTGCTCGCTGATGCGACGCTGCGTTTTGATATACTCTCTCTCCTCTCTTTCTCTCTCTCTTCTCTCCGATGTTTGTGCTTTCTTTTTTTAATTACAATTTTGCCCACTAAAGTATTGGCCTAATATGGTTTGTGTATGGCTTTCTTTACGTTCTCAAATTGATCCCGATTCACGATTTTTATTTTTATTTTTGTCCATTTAACAATAAGAAGATGTTATACTTATAGGTCTATTTATTATTATTTAGCTGTTTTTTAATTTATATTTTAAAAAATAACAATCGTTTTAAAAAATTATAAACTAATCATTAGCTTCTTAAAAAAAACTAAAGGTATATGAATAAAACTATAAGACTATGTAGTTAAAAATTATTATTTTCTTAGTTAACAAAAACTTTAATTATTTTTTTAAAATATTATTTAAAAAATGACTATTTACTTAACAATACCATAATAACATATTGTATTAGAAAATTTATGATACATCAAGTGGCTTTTTGGAACTTTGGATAGCAATTTTTTTAGATTATTTGAATAAATTAAATATAAATTAACGTAAGTTATTTGTAAAAATTGAGAAAATAATCGCATGCCACATTTCATATTTGATTACGTCACAATTACATGTCATTCCACTTTTTTTAATCATTAAATTATTATGTTGCCCCTTTTTCTTTTATTGTCTTCCTCATTTGTCATAAAATTAGGCAATTCACTGTTAAAATGTGGCATAAATTGCAGTTTTTCTTTTAAAGTAATATTTTTCAAAACAAGTTTGTGCAGAAGTGGCATTTTTCAAAATTTATCATAAAAGTTATTGTTTGAACTTTACCTTATTCACTTTAAATATAACTTAAATTCACAATTTCAATTTCTAAAATTCAAATTTTATTTTCTAAATCTAAATTCAAATAGCGCAATTAATTAACAACTTTTAAGAGGTTGTTTGATAAGCAATTCAAATCACGTTTTACTATTATAAAAGGATTTAAGTTGAACTTTTTGTGATGAATTTACTGTTGTAAAATAATTTAAAAAAATTGATTCAGATTGCAAAACAAAGATACCGATATAATTTGTGAAATTTTCATTTACTTATAAATTTAATGTGATTGATCCATTTAATTTTATTTTAATGCAAGAGTAAGTGATTCTATATATAATTTTAGTAGTAATTTAATTAAAATTGATGAGTGGGACTAAACTTGTTAAAAATTACAAATTCAAGAACCTTAATTAGTGTATAAAAAAAATTCAAAGAATGAGAACCGTGTAGACTACACGGTGCCAAAGACCCTTAAAAAGGGTACTTCTGTCATGAGAACTGAGAAAAAAACCCACTAATGGGAAACAATTTTGACTGGCTTTTATTTAAGGTTGAGGAAAATTATCATACATCTTGTTGCACTTGATTATTATATGCAATTTCATAAAATAAAATAAATGCATATCTCCTTGTCCTCCAAAGGTGACCCAACCATGAACATCTCGCTGCAAGCCTCCCTCGCCGGTGAACCCTTTAAATCACCGAAAGATGCTAGACGTCATCTTCCCGACTATACCCACGGCCCGTCGTGCTCTCTCCGTGGGGTGTCCACTTCGTGTAACATCAATCATCTCTTCATGTCTATAGATTAAATAAAACCATAATCTCCATAATAAGAAAGAATGTGAAGATAAATCAAAATATAGTCCAATACCCACTGTTTATTTTCTCTTAGTACTTTAATCGAATACTTGGTGCCCATATTTTGTCATTTTTTGACGCAAACGTGATGGAAAAGCACAAAGTCCAAAAAATTCTTTTATGAAATCAAAGGGCTCATATTCATTTTTTGGCGCCTCTATTGCTCTCTTCCATCCTCGGAAGCTTGCACGTCCATTGCACTGTCGAGCTCGAGACCATGGAGACAATCTTCTTCGTCGGACTCACCGTTAAGCGACGTCGATTCGTCGAGAAGTCTTCGTTGTCGAAAAATCCCGCCACCGACATGGTACTCATACACAAACTCTCATCATTGGCGAAAAACAAAACGATTTTGGATTTTAGGAGGTTTGAGGAGTGAAACGGACAGAGCAGAAAAAGAAAGGAAAAGCTCAAACAAAATAATAATAAAAAAGAAGATAAAAACTAAGTATGGAGAGGAGCGCATTAGCTATCGTGAAACCTCGTTAAAAACCAATAATAGCTGTTGAATTATTTCCCATCGGTGAGTTTTTCTTAGTGTTTCTCATTGCAGAAGTTTCGCTTAAAAATACCACTATTCAATTTCGAGTTTCCTGCGTGGCAAAAAAAAAAATATATATATATATATATATATATATATCGAGCTCACAACCGTCTGGTCGTGTCAATTCTCATGACATGAATTCACTGCGCCAAAAGCTCCAATCTCTCATCTCCAACTCCCCCAAACCCTCAACGCAACGACGTCGCTTCACGTCCCTCTCCAAGCTCCACGCACAGCCGCCTCGGGACCCCCAAAACGACGCCGTTGTCACCGCCATCTGCGACGCCTTCCGAGCCGGCACCAGCTGGGAAACCCTCGCCGCCAAGTTCCGCAACCTCGACCTCCACGAGCCTCTTGTCGCGGCGGTCCTGTCGGAGCTCGCCGGACCCGCCGACGCCAGGCGGGCCCTCGGGTTCTTCCACTGGTCGGCTCGCCGGAAGGGCTTCGACCACGGCGCGAGGACCTACGGTCTCGCCATTAACGCCCTGGTCCGAGCTCGCATGAATATTGACGCCAAAGCCCTCGTCGAGTCGGTTCTCAAGAAGGACAACGCGAAGAGTGATCACGGGCGTTTCGGTAAATTCGCTGTTGTGGATTCTCTGATGAGCAGTTATGGTGTTTCTGGTTCGAACCCGTTTGTGTTCGACCTTCTAGTCCAAGGCTATGCGAGGCTGAGAATGGTTGAGGAGGGTTTCGATGTCGTTTGTCACTTGGAACGACGTGGGTATTGTCCGAGCTTGGCGAGTTTCAACTCTCTGCTACGCGTTGCTCAAAGGTCCGGCCATGGCGGTCTGGTCTGGAGGGTTTATGAGCACATGGTTAGGGTTAGGGTTTGGGCAAATGAAGAGAGTGTTGAGATACTGATTGGTTGCTTGTGCAAAGAAGGGAGGTTGGTGAAGTGCATTGAGATGTTGGAGAGGATTTGCGGGGCCCGAGTTTCGCCTTCCGTGGTGGCGAATTCGAGCTTGGTTTTCGGGGTTTTGGAGCAAGGGAGGGTTGAGGAAGGATTGGCGTTGTTGAAGAGAATGTTGGTGAAGAACATGGTGCTTGACACCATTGCTTACGCTTTCGTTTTGTATGCGGAGATCAGGCTCGGCGGGGTCGTGGCTGCGCGGGAGGTGTATGAGGAAATGCTCAAAAGAGGGTTCCGGCCAAACCCTTTTGTTTATACGTTGTTCATCGGGGTGTATTGCGAGGAAGGGGCGGTTGAAGAGTTAGGGTGCTTGATGCAGGAGATGGGGGAGGCAGGGATGGAGCCTTACGAGGAGACGTATAGCCTCCTCGTGAAGGGCTACGCGAGAGCGGGGATGTTGGAGGACAGTTTGGGGTATTGCGAGAGAATGGTGGAGAAGGGCTTTGTGCCTAGCTGCTCGGATTTTAACGAGATGGTTGGAGGGCTTTGCGGGAACGGAGATGTGGAGAAGGCCGACGCCATGCTCACTGTGTTGCTGGAGAGAGGGTTTGTGCCGGATGAGGCCACGTATGGTGGGCTCATTGACGGGTACGGGAAGAGAGGCGATGTGGAAGCGGTTGTGAAGCTTTTTTACGAGATGGAGAGCAAGTCGTTGCGTGCAGGCTCGTCGGTGTTTTCGACATTGGTAAGGAGCCTATGCCGGGCTGGGAAGTTGGAGGAAGCAGAGAAGTGTTTGAGGGTCATGAAGGAGCGATCTCTTGGAAGTGAACATGAAAGGAAATGAAACGAGTTTTTTGTAGTGATTTTGACACAATATTGGAAATATTCTTGTATACTATACACACACAAAGTGATTTGAATAATAATTGAAGATTAAGTTTGTTTTTATTTTTTTTTAGGCTTGCACTTTATCAAAATAGGGTTCTTACTTATCGTCCATACACAAATTTTCGTGTTTTTTAGGTTTTATTCAAGTTTGATAAAATGACCCGACTAATTCTTCGCTAGTAAAAAAATGAATAGGGATAAAAATATGTTTGTTTCACCAATGATAAGCAAGATAGCACACTGCAATGTAAAACCATGGATTTGATTATGGATTGTACACCTTATAATTATATGTTTGTGATATTAGAATATTCAGCTTTTTCACAAGAGTTTCCACGCACCTTGAAACATGCATGCAGAGACTGAGAGGAGCCAGGGGAGGCAACTCTTAATGTGTATAAGTTAATATATTAGCGTAGAGATTTTTTGATTTATCCAAACTTTTGTTCCTACTTTAATTCCTCTCTCTGTATTTAAACTCTTCAGTGCTAATCAATAAAGCGAAGCACGTTTATTCACTAAAAACTACAATCTTCAAACCTCATAATCAATGCATAACCGCAAAAGGTTGTCCGAAATCCGAATATAACAAAAGGACCAACGGATTATGCCAAATCACATATAGAAAAAGGAAAACCACCACTAGGCACTACTCTCCAAATAACTTTTCTTTAGCAAACTTCATGCTCTAAAATACATTTTTAAGGTCACTAAAAAATCAGACCAGTTCATGCCCTATATATACAACGGGAGTAAAATAAAGACAACAATACATTTCTTTCTTTCCTTTTCTTTTTCTCTTTTTGAATTCAAACCTTCCTAAAGATGATACAATTTTGCTGGCACTCATAGCCACACAGAAATTGTAGTGGGAAATTCTAGAGTTGGCAGAGTTAGAGATCTCTAGTCACTAATCACTATTACTATTGCTGGCTTCCAATACTAGGTTCAATATATTATGATGTTTGTATATCACCTTCGCAGAACCTCCAAGAGCCATCATCTTGTCTTCTCAGAACATATCGAATTTTGTAGGTGCTGCGAAAAATCCCCCCCCCCCCCAAAAAAAAAAACAGAAGAGAGAAGAAAGATATACAATCAGTAACAAATCAATAAAGGTAAGACTGTAAAATTTTCGGCTTCAATATTGTTAAAACAAAAAATGTTCTGCTGCTATACTTGCCTATAATAACTTGGATTCTTTTTCTCTGATTCATTAACAAGCTCGGCTGCTTCCTCCAGAAGAGCTTCGATTTCAGCCATCTCTTCTCCGATCCCAACTGACAAAATTTCGGCTCGGAGGACAGATGATTGTAGCAATACAAATTTCCAATAACATGACCTAGTTTTTGCAGCATCAGCCAAAGCATGCCACTGAAAGAACAAAAAAAAAAAAAATAATAATAATAATAATAATAATAACGGAACATTTTAATAACGAAGAATTAAAACTTGAGACACGAGCACATTAATCCTTAGGCACCACAACACATTCACAATGATATTGCGTACAATGTGGACAATTTTATTGCTAGAATAACAGAGTAATTACGTTCAACTACTTGGATTGTCCTACAAATTACAACCATCAAACAAATCCATCGTAGCATCGAAAACAACACAAACATGTTCACGGGTCAATGGTCAGATGGCTACATAAATGTTTGAATGGTATTGATGAGTTTACCTGAGCAAGCATCGACTCGTCAAGAATCTCATAGAGGCTATTAACTTGATGGTTGGGTCCCAGAGCTTGAGCCTTGATTTCTTGCCATTGCTTAACAAGGTCTTCGGCTTCGTCCATAGACATGAGCCTCCGAGACATGGCTCGCGCAGAAGATGAGAGACCAGCGGCAGGCCATGAAGTTTTGGTATTTCCAGCATCTGCATTGTTCTTGAA
Organism: Boehmeria nivea var. tenacissima; assembly: GCA_018132145.1. Lineage (NCBI taxonomy): Eukaryota > Viridiplantae > Streptophyta > Magnoliopsida > Rosales > Urticaceae > Boehmeria > Boehmeria nivea. The sequence continues at coordinate 12,641,362 of CM030882.1, forward strand.
CTGTGTAGTGATCATAGCGAAAATTTTCTTAAATCCTTCAGAAATTCCGTCCCCCTTGATATAAGCTGGTACTAGATTGTTATCAACAGAATAATCTGTTTGCCAAGTAACAGAACTCGCAGGTGCATTTGATTTGCTAGGGACATATTTAGAAGCACTTCTCGTGTTATTTACATTCATGCTTGTTAACCTAAAGCTAGCAAAGAAAATGCATCCAAGTACTGCTACAGAACTAAATCCTCTGACCACGTTATCTCGGGTGAACCAACTTTCCCAGACTTTATTGCGATGCATGCCTAGATTCCTTTTCAATTGAACAGATGATGGACTAACATTGCATCCATTGTTACTCTTGTCCGATATAAATGAGCTTTGCAAATCGATTGGAGCCAACTGCTTGACGGCTGTTCCGAGATGCTGAGAAGAGTTCATACGAGAAACAGATTCGTCAAGATCTCTACGTTCTGAGAGAAGAGTATTAGCCATTGATCTGTGGCTAACAGTAGACATAGTATGTGGAACTCCTATATTTTTCTTGCTCCCAGGAGTTCTCTTTTCTCCATTGAAAAAGTTGACCTGCAAAACATACATATATAACAATTTACTAGTTGAGGAATAAAACAGTTAATACTAGTAGCTGATCGTAAAAATCTCACCAAAGTTGGAGAACAATCTTTTGTATCTGGAAATAGATTGAGAATAGAATCCTCTAGCCATGTTTCCTGGTCATATTGAGAACACAGTCTGTCATAACAAAAGATATCTTGTCTAAAAATCTGAGAAGACAGTTAACACCGACACGTCAAATATATGTATATTAAGCAATTTCCGACTACGAAAACTCAGGTCTTGCATTAATTCTTGTATTTTTTGGACATTCTGCTAGCAGTGTTTAGTTCATAATGGTTAATAGCTGTAAGGAAGTAACACAAACTGAAAGGGCAATAAGGCTCAATGTCACATATCATATTTCCATCACCATGAAAAAGTTAATATTAACACTTGATGAAAGAACCTAAAACATAACAAAGGTGCACAAGGTAACTGTAAGATGCAGGTTGTGTCTATGCTAAGGTTAAGAGTCTAATGTCTAAAACCACGACCAGAAATCTAATAATTATACGACATACCAACAATTGATCTCCACCGGAAGCATCTTTTGTATTCCCCAAGATCGAATTACGTGCCAGAGTATTTGAATTTAATTCCACCTGCTGAAGTTTTTCAACCACCTCACCCTTATTACCCTGAAAGTAAATATTACACAGCATATCATTAAGGAAATGCAAGGACAATGAGCGGAGGCTATAATTAATAACTATAGGAAAACAAGATTACAAGGATCCCTTATGTATTCTAGTGCCGCAGAACATAGCAAAAATGGGAGGAAAGAAATGAAAAACAACATATATACACACACACACACACACCTGACCAAGAAGGAACAAGCAAAAAGATTCCTCCAATTTCAGATCACTGCCTTCTGATGCCATCAGACACTCACAAATGGTTTTTGCTTTGCCGATCTGCAAGGAGAGAGGTAATTCCAGTAATATTATGGGCATAAAAAGGCTCTAAATAAGAAAAATTTTCTTTCTTACAAATTTTTTTTTCAGGTCTAATTAGACAGGAGGCAAATTGTGTGCGGTTTTATTTTTTAGACAGGGTGGTGGCAAATGTGTGTGTGTGTGTGCGTCTGTGAAAGTAAGTGAATGAGTGAGAGAGCAAAATGAAAGGAAAGTGTGCGAGTTATAATACACGATATTAGATGCGTAAAGAATTACCAGCTCTCTTTGCTTGCTTGAGAATCCATGGGCAATGTGGGCTACTAACACCACATAGAAACAATTAAAGTCGATTACCACTCGTTGATTCTGTGATTCGAGTGATTTCTTATTCTTCCGTGTAACTGCCAAATCAACCCATGGAAGAAGATCGATTATCTCTGAAGCCATTAACTTCTTAAGTGCTTGGGTCAAGAAGTACGGCCAATCTTCGACTTGGCATGATGCTTCTACATCAAGTCCCTGTCTGAGCAATTCACGCAAGGCTGCTATGGCACCTTGTCTCCGTTCCGCATTCTCAGGTGAGTTAGCGATTCCTAACAATTCCAAGGTACAAGCGGGAGCAAGCGCCTCCAGAGATTCTTCTATCTGAACCAATATCCAAATATTTAGTACAGTAGCAAAAATCAGGTAAAAATTTTTAACGCAATTAATACTATTATGAACTAGAGTAAATTCAATAAAGTAACTCTAAAACGGTTTCAGACATCAAAAAAAAAAAAAAATCGTTTACTCTCCTCTAATTGCCTTTTCTACAAGCAATGCTTTTGGGCTCATTCTGACACTTTTACCATCCATATAACAGCTCTTAAAGCAAAATATCAAACAAATTAGATTAAATAAAAAGAAAATTCAACTTAGCATAAATAAATACTCATATGCCTAACATAAAATGACGGCAAAGGCTTGATAAGTCATTCATCAAATTAAGCTTTGACAGAAATGTCCACTGGAGGTACTAGCATTACCTGAGATAGCAGTGTTAGTTCCTCAAAAGACTTCTTACTCCTTAGAAGACACTGGGCCCGGGCAAGAGCTTCAAATCCTTGGGATACCTTTTTCTTCTCAAAACCAATCTTTGCAGTAGTACACTTCAAGAAAGGACCTATTATAAGAAAAAAAAGCATAACAAGGCTGATAAAAAAGGAACAGTGCTAGATCCCTCCCTGCTTCAATGTCTTACCTCAGCCAGTGCCATTGAGAGAAGCAAATCATGAACATATGGTTTGGCATCTGGGTGCTGAAGAGCAACACGGCCAATTTCTAGCACAAGCATTACTTCACCAACCTGGAGGGGAAATCACAATACCGTTATACAATCTTCAGATCTGAAAGATACTGGCAGGGTGAGATAAGAACAAATCCATTGACGATTCTTCAGAGTTACTTCGGAAAATACAAAATTTCAAATTTAAGTAGATCTGAATATTTAATAAGACAGAATACATTAGATCTGAAAAGATGAATCAACAGAGGCAAAGAAATCCTATCGACCTTTGTCCATTAAATTCTAACAACGAACTAGATCAAAATGCAAATTGAAATATTTGAACATTGAACGTTATTCTTTTAAAAGAAGAGACTCCATGCATTAAACAAAATGGCCAGCATTACCTCTTGAAGGAGGCAAAGTGCACCAGGCAACCAAGGCCACGGTATTTGAAGAGAAGCTTTAGGTGGGATCTTTTCCTTCACATTACCGGCATATTCTGGTTCAAAGAGAAGTTTATCTCTCACATCCATTAAGAGATCCTACAGCCAACACAAAAGACCAATAAATAAATAAAGCAAGCTGATTCAACGCTAACATAAAAAAAATTCTTTTAGAGCCAGCAAAAAAACAGAACCAAATCAGTCAAGAATTAAAATTAAAATGGAAAAGAAACAGAAAAAATAAAAAGGATAATGGGAGTAGCAGTAAAAATGAAGTCCCTACCTGACGAGAGACAACCACATCCATGCTGTAACCCTCTTCAATTTCAGCATTCTTTAAATTCATCACAGACTTAACAATCTCATCCTTCTCAGCTTGATCAGTAACACCAATAAGCTACAAGAGTATTCCTTCAAAGTAAGTTACTAAAACAATAAACTAAGAAATGACTTTTAATGCAAGGCAAGATCAGAGATATTCCTGCTGCATTTACATTTCAAAACTTTTGCCAACTTAAATGACCTACTAAAGGAAGTTAAAATATGAAAAGAGGTAACACCTTTCACCTCCTCAAACTAATGACAAACAAACACTTGTAACAAATCGAAACCTTTTAAACCTCACTGGAGAAAATTCTTGCCCTTGAAACGACCATGCTCCGGAAAACAAAAATAAGATGCAAAATGGGGAACACAAAAGAGGGAGTGAAAACCATGAGAAGCACATGATAAAGGAAACAAATTAAGCACAAACAATAACCATACTGCACATGTCTAAGTTTACAAATATGAGTACCCATAAAAGAAATACAGCTAACAAGCATATTGGATATCAAAACTTTGGATATCCAACTGAAGCACTTTCTTCTGAGTATCATTCATTCACATTCCTATTTGCTTACAAAGACAATTAAATGTAAGATATACTTCAACAGAACGCAAATGTCTAACGAGGCAATGCTCAGCGAAATCACAGTGAAGCTTAGATTTAAAGCCAATACCACCAATATTCCTACACGATTATAAGACACGTTAAAACACAGTTCTGTGTGAAATGGCAACAATGTCACATTCATGCCTTCCTTTCACCCCCTAGTCTGTGAAGAAAACAATAATTCTCCTCATATTGCTAAATAGCTACTCAATTACTTTCCTCGAATATTATCTTCGCCAACACAACAACGTACGAATTGGAAATCAAATTGTATGCATATATATATATATATATATATTATATTTTATATATATATATATATATATATATATATAGAGAGAGAGAGAGAGAGAATTCAGGAACAGTGAATCACCTGATAGCAAGTAACAGGAATATCCAAAGTGGCGCGAACCGGGGAATTCTGAACAATGCGAGTATCGACGGCGCTCAATCTCCACCGTCCATTGACGCCACTGCTATATCCACCATTAATCTTCCTGAAACTCGACCAAACGCAAACCCTAGCACCGCCAATCTCTCTGTTAATATGATCTTCCCTGTGGACGTTGGGACTGAAATAGCCGCCATTGCCGGCGTTGCCGGAGGATTTGTCGATCCGGCATAGCCAACAGCTCGACGGAATTCCAGGCACGGCCTGAGACAACGCCATGGTCGGAGACTCTCGATCGCGCCACCAAAACCCTAGCTAGAGAGAGCTTCGCTTCGCTTCACTGATACATTGCGAAGCGCATTGGCGAAGAAAAAGGAAAAGTGCTTCAGTACAAGAAGTGGCTATGGCCTTTGTGTGTCGAAGAAGGAACAGAGAATTCCATGGCTGTCGAGAAAAAGCTGAGAACGATAAAGCGAAAAGGAAATCTCTCTCTCTCTAACTTTCTCTCTCTAAACTCTTCGGTGTCTCTCTCTGGTCGGAGTGACTGAGAAAGAGGGGAAAAGGAAAAGCGTGGTAAATGAGGAATTTGATGATTTTTAAAAGTCATAAATGCAATAACTGAAATTAAATAATTTTTTGGGATTTTAGATGAAAAACCGTTGCTTTTCATAATTTTCTAGTTATTGGACTTCGCCTTAATTTTCTCTCTTTGGTCGGTTTTATTTTTCATAAAATATAAATAAATAAAATTTTGGGAAATATTTCAAAACACGGCCAATACTTTTAATTATTAAAAAATTAATCATCAAATAAAATAATTATAAAAAGTAAAATTCATCATATATCTTGTATTTGCAAAATGGTTATTTTCTTAATTTTTTTATAAAAATTTTAAAAAAATAATTTTATTTCTTATTTAATTCATCTATGAACTTTTATGATACAGTCACGTGAAAAGCACGTGGTCATCGAGTCACGTACGAGTGTTGTGAAAGCAGTTTCAGTGAGTGTGTAAAGTCGGAGGGTTTTGGGTTTGTGGGGTTTTTGGTCAACCGATTTCCTAACTTCACACAGTGCCATTATTTTCTTCCCCAACAGGTTCATTCTTTTAATTTTTTTTAATTTTCATTTTAGACATGAAATTCTAATTTCTCTTTTCCATTTGACAAGTACCGCTCAAATATAATCCGGGAAAATGGTAGTCTAAAGTGGGCTTGGATTGTTATTATCGTATATGTATATATTTATAGGTGTTTTGCAATTGTAGAGCTTGGTCTGAATTATTTGAAAAATACTTCAAAAAATTTTGTTTCTTTAGAACTTCAATGTCGACCCTTTATTGAGAAAGGTTGAAACTAAGTGTTAATGCTTATTAATGACTTTAAAGTTGATGATGGTATTGGTGGCCAAAGGTTTAGGGTTTGTTAGAAAGTTTAGAAAGGTTCTTTTATCATTTATGTATTGTAATGTAAGAGTTTCTTTTGTAATTCAGAAATTCAAATGAAATCAAAGGAATGTGCTTTATTTATTTATTTTGGTGTTTAAATACTTAATGCCAGAAGGGTTTGATTTTATTTTTTTGTTTTATTATTATTATTATTTTTTGTTAGAACACTGAAGTCTGAAATTTTATTTGTCTTTTTTTTTTTCCCTTTTTTTCCGCTAACAGGTGATTTTACTTTGAATATCTGTTCCTTAGTGTCTATAGAAGTATTTGCGATTCTGAGCTAAGCATGGTTTTGGGTCTCTTTCCTGTTGAACCTCTCTCAGGTTAGTGTTAGAAAGGGTAAAATTGTGCTTGTTGATTTGATTGTTTTATGTCTTCTTGTTGAAAATCTTGAGTTCATATCATTTAACAAATAGTCAGAATTCTCTAAATTTTCTCTTTGATATAGTTTACTATGTTCACTCATGTGCATTGTTTGATTGGTCCTTTGTTCTCTGAAAATGTTGATTTTAGTTTTGACATGAGAACTTTGGTTCATCAGTGTGTAACTTATGTATGATTCAACAGGTGAAAATAAATATTACATCTTTGCAAAGGGGTCGTACAAAGTCGGTCGCAAAGGTATGATTTCCACGAAGTGGGATTTTTGTTAGTAAACCTCATGGAACTGCCAAATGCTCTACCTTTGGTTTACAGATTTTGGGTGTCCTTAAGATTGCCAATTACATTACGAAATTTCTCTTGTTTTATTTCCTTTGTGACAAATTATCACTTGTGGAATCTTCATAAGTTTCTCATTCTAAATATTTTGAGGATTTTTTTTTATTTGGGTTGTCGAATTGAGAGAATGCCTTATAATCTTTTTGTTTCTGAGGAGGGAATCTTTTCCTCAAGTTCTCATTCTTGTGTTTAGATATAATAAAATTACTTGTGGATTTTCCATTTATGCATGAACTGTTATGTTCTCGTAGGCTGTGATATAATTATCACCAAGGACAAAGGCGTTTCTCGGATACATGCAGAAATACTTGTCGATGCCCTGACTTCCACTGATTCCCTGCAGACCAAATCATTGAGTTTGTCATGCGAAGTTCGTATTAGAGATTGTTCAAAGTATGGAACATTTGTTAACAGGAACCCTGGGGCAATAGAGAAAGTCCATGAATTGCCAAATAAAGAAACGAGTTTAACCGACGGAAACCTAATTTCATTTGGAACTGGTAACGCAACCTACAAGTAATCTCTCTCTCTCAGACTGGTTGAAAGTGTATTAGCAGACGCAATGATTGAACTGTTTAAATTACATGTAATTTTGGTACACTGGCAGGTTTTCTTTTGTTCCATTTGTTTTTTGGGTCTACTCTTTGGAGCCTGGCCGAGCAAATCATCCCCTTCAAGACAAAATTTCATCAATCGGTTAGTTCAAAAAACCATTAGTAGCTAAAAGATTTTGTATACCTAGTGCAAGTTTAGCTAAATGTTTTACTCGATCGGTTTCTGTTTTTCTTGTTGTAATTTTTTTTTTCCTTTTTCTAAAAAGTAACAATTTTTGTTTTTGACTGCTTTTAACATGGTTCGATCATAGGTGCTTGTATTACCTATGATTTCAGTCAAGAATGCACCCATGTACTTGTTGATGAACTCATGCCGATGAGAGAAGATCTTTTAGATGCTATTGTTGCAAAGAAAACGTGTATTCTGAGCAGTTGGGTTGAGGTAAAAATGTTTTCAGTCCCTGTATTGCTTTGCTCGTATTCTTGCTAATCTTACTGGAAATTTTCGTGGTTAGAGCTACCTCTTGTTTTTCTCTTGTTATTCCTGATATATTCTCTCGTTTTTCTCTGAAAAAGTAATGTTATCTTCGTTAGTCAATACATATTCCTATTTAATTTATTCTGCTTCTTCACTGACCCGGGCAGTTTTGTTTAGTCAGTGGCACAGGAAAATATTTGCACGGAAATCCCTAGCTGCAGTTCGTAAGTCTCGATCTTATATTTAAGTTCATAATATATTGATTGACATCGATTCTTCTTATGGAAGTATCTTTTTCCATGTTAATCAGCCATACTCCAACTCTCACAGTGGATGGAGTATCGGTCAAACTTGCAGACCCAAGTACTCGGGACAGTTGTTTGGAAGGGTACACTTTTGTATTGGACTCAACAAACAATGTAAAGCTTAAATTCTTTAGATTTCAATTCCTTGGAAGTTTAGGTTTTTCTACAAGAATTCATCCTATTGTAGTGTAATAAACGAAATTTAAAGGAGAAAAAATAAGCTTTGATAAAAGATAAAATAATATGAATATTTAGAATCCAGTCATTTTATGAGCTAGATTTTTTAATCTGAAGCTGTTAAAGAAGTTGTTCTCGTCCTTAATTGGTTGAGAGCCTTTAATCACAGCATAGTTGTAGTTGTGAATACCAATAGCTTCAACTTTATATATACTTTCTTAAAGCAACATAAGCATGTATTGAATGCTTATTTATCTCTTGGAAATGACTTTGCAGTATAAATTCAAGAATCAGTTGGAGCCCCTACTGGAATTAAGCGGCGCAAAGGTTCTTTCCGTTGAAAGCTTTGGTTCAAGCAGTCAAGTAAGCAGTCCATCTTCGATATAACATAGGCAGCCCATGTCTTATAGTTAATCCTTATTTTCTTTTTATATGTAGAACTTGAATTGCATTGTTTTGTTTAGTCTGGTTCTAGACAACATAGGCGTTTCTATGCTTCTCACAGTTAAGAGTTTCTCTTTCTCGATTTGGAAAAGCATCCATGCCGTTAGTATCTTATTTTCTTGTGCAGTCTGTAGTTGAAGTATGTAATTTATTCAGATGATTAGGGGGACAAAAAAAGAACTACGAATGCAAAATGCCGCAATATGAACACATTACTTAAGGCGATTTTTTTTTTTTTGGATCTAGATGTTTGGTCATGTTGAGTGTTACATGCAGATAGAGATAGCCTTCCTGCTCTGGCTTCTTGCTAAAAAAAATATGTTCAAGTTTGCTTATCGAAATGTTTTTCGAGCTAATTCCTTGCAGGGTACAAACAATGAAGGAAACAATTACGTTGTTTGCGTCATCCCCGAGGGTTCAACCACGAAGTCTGGTTGCTTCAATAAACTGAACTCTCTATCGAAAGTGAAGGATACTGACCTAATATGTGCTGTTTTAACCGGGAAGCTGGATCGATCCATTTTGATATTGGCTTGTGGTAAGTACTTTAGCTCCTTTAGATAAATTCAGTTTCCAACTAGGCTAAAGTTTAAAAATTATAACGTGTAATATGAAGAAAAAAAATTACTGTATACTTTGTCCTGTTCCGTTTATGAAGGTTTCTAGTGTCTAATGAAAAAAAAAATCTAGAGCATAATTACTCATCAAAACTAGTCATATGCAATTTTTTTTTTCTTAACAGTGTTGGAACATCTTATGCTTCTTGGATGAGATTTTGTTACTGTCCTTCCCTCTATTTTTTTAACACCGAAGTAATGTTTTCTACATTTGTTCTGTTGCAGTCGTTGTATCATCTTCCTGTTCTACGGACGAGACGATAGTAGCAGATTCCGAAGCAGAAGATGAAACTGCAACATCAGCCCGTGGCGCAACCGTCTTGACCAGCTCCGTAGAAGTCATAGAAACTGTGAATAAGGTGGAAGAACCCAATGATCACGTTGCAGTCGCTGAAGTTGAAAGCTTTCAGCCCAGTAGTGGTGTGTCGGTTAAAAGAGACAGGGTCGCCGAGTGTGAAAGTGATAATGTGGATATCATTTATAGCCAATATTTAATTGTGCGAGATGTTAGCCAATCTATCATCACCAGCACTGCAAACAATGAAGTTCCGAATTTCAAGCGCTTCAGAAAGGTAATGGGTTCACTCTCCTCTATTTTTCCTATTTGGACCAAACAGCCTGATTGCAATACTATTAGTTCGATTTGTGCCAGAATAATGAATTCAGGTTTGTTCTGTTCAATTATATAGATTTGGATTAAGCTTCTAAAGTTCTGCGAAACTTTGGGAGTAATATTACAATCCTGTGACAAAATATTGTCGACTAGATATATTGACTTTTCGAAATGTCAGGGAATCAGATTCGGTGATGTCGTTTCTGTTAAAAGTTTGACAAAATTGAATTGGCAGTTAAGCGAGTGACATTGAGGAGTTCACTTATTTAAATTTTCGTGGCTAAAATTGACTTGTTTTTCTTGTTTCAAAATATGACTTGAAAGCGGAATAACTTTGTACCTCTCTGGTGATGAACCATAATTGTAGGTTGGACAAAGTTATGTGAAGAAGCTTCATTAGTAGCGGAATATAAATCTTGATTATGACATGTTCGATGCTCGTAGAGTGTTATTTTCGAGATTGGTGATTTTGTATATGTTTTGTTGAACCAATTGGATTAGCAGTCCTAATTCTAATCTCTCTTCTTTTATTTCTTATCTAAAACTGTACTGCAGAGAGATACAGAGTCCGGGAACAGCTTCGACAATCTGATACCGTTCTCACCTCATCCGTACAAGTAAGAACTGCTTTCGCTAGTAATCCCAACTCATTTTCTGTTCAATCATGATCACGCAAATCGTACGTCTTGGTCTCATCCTTTATCAATGGCAGAGAATCCGACTGCATGAACGACGAAGTGGCCGAGTCTTTGAAGGAAGAGAAGAGAAGAAAGCAAATGGAGGCGATCGCTGAGGACTTGTTCAACAACGAAAAGGTGAGTAACCATTTCTTTTCTAAATGCAGACAACACCTCGTATTAGTGCAACCAAATTTGGTGTCTAGAAATGTTTTGGTCGTAGTAGAAGGATTAAGATATCATGCTCAGAGGCTCGGCCCTGTAACGTGTAGCGTGGTCGATCGGAGAGCACCGAGCCAGAGCCTGGCTCGGTCTTGCCGTTTGGAAAACTCGGAATGACTCGTTAGGTGTTCCAACTTGCAGGGTAGAAGGCGCGGAGTTGCTGGTTCCCTTCATGGCCTTCTGACTAGTACTACTAAAGGGCGCTAAGCATACGATACGAGGATTTGAAACTAGACGAGCTCTTCGTGAAACCTTTCTATGTGTTCCTAGAAAAAGACTCAGTGTACGTACATATATATATATATATATATATATATATACATGTTTTTTTTTATTATTATTTATAACTAATGGAGTCCCTATTGACACTTCTTTGTATGCTCTTTGTACATACCTTAATACCTTATGTATTATTAGTTTGTACTCGTGCACGGTAAATTTGTTACAAATCACGTATATTTTAAAATAGAAAAAAAGAGATAAAAAAATAAAAAATTTAAAGTTAAAATAAATAATGATATAATGGTTAAAATAACGAGGAAAAAAAATGAATGATTACGACAATTTTTTTTTTCGAAATTAAAACGGGACTGTTTTTTGATTCCGTCCATTTTTCTTATATAGATTGTAATGGATGAGGTAAACTGGTAACGTTGTTAAACATTAAAGACACTGTGTTATTTTTTAAAAATCAAGGTGCAATTTAAAAAAATAGCACAATATTGATGGACATTTGTATATATTATCCTTAAATTAATCATCCACCGCCAACTAAACCAGAATAACAAATAGGTGTACGACTAATCTTTTTGACACCTTCAAGGATAACATGGATTGCTACCAAGACTCGCCGCCATAGATTCTAATCATATGGAGAGTCGTTGCGCCGCCGCCACTATTCGTCATCGACAAAGCTGATGAGCTCTTCAAAGTAACGTTATTGTGCCACTTAATAATATATTCTCTTAGTAGTATACTCACTTAATTTCTATTATAATAGTATAAAAATAAAGACATAGATTATTAATGTGTTTAGGCATTTCTCAAAATCCCCTTCAAAATTTCCTAAAAAACAAAAATGTGATCCCATGCCATACTTCATATTCAAATTTGCAACATATGTCACTATTACATGTCATGCTACTTTTTTATCACTAAATTATTATATTGCCCTTTTCTCCTTATTGTCTTCCTTATTTGTCAAAATAATAATAATAATAATAATAACGAGTTTTTTAGGCATTTAACCAAACTTTTGGGTAATTTTTTATGATTTAGCTCTAAAATGTCGAAATTAAGGATTTAGTCATTACACGTATATATGTTACATGTAACATTTTTATGTTACATGTAACATATATACGTGTAAAAAGTATAACATTACATATAATGTTACATGTGTTACATTTTATGTTACATGTAATGTTACACTTTTTATACGTATATATGTTACATGTAACATAAAATGTTACATATTATGGCTAAATCCTTAATTTCGTGAAACTATGGTTAAATCCTTCAAACTTTTATATTTAAAATGACTAATTGCTTAACTGGCCCAATAATAATAAAGATAATTCAGTCAATTCACAATTAAAAAAAAAGTGACATAGACTACAACTTTTCTTGAAAAATAGCATTTTTCAAATTAAGTTGTACAAAAATGACATTTTTTCAAAAGGGAGAATTGCAAAAAAAGCTATTATGTGCCACTTAATAATGGGAGATTTTGAGGAATACCACATTCTTGACACAATGATAATCTATACCCCATTGTGTGTTGCACTTTTAATTTATACCCCAAACTATACACTACAAACATAGAGTGGAAATGAAGGGAGCACACCACATGGGGTATAGATTATTAAGTGGCATCAAGAATGACTTTATTTTGAAATTCTCCCCTTAATTAATAATCTATGCCTCAAGTGATGTGTTTTATTTGTTTTCGCTTTAGGTTTGTAGTCTACAATTTTGGGCAAAAAATTAAAACGGGAATTACAAATTGAGACTATTCTTAGTAGCACTTAATAATCTATACTCGAAGTATTAAACTCTATTTATTTTCACTCTATATTTATAGCGTAAATAACTAAATTTTATAACATAAATTAAAAGTGCAACATTAATAAGCCATGAGCCATATAGATTATCATCTTGCCAAAATGGGCATTCTTCAAAAATCCCCCTTTTCAAAATTTCCCAAAACAAGTTATGGCAACCCAACCCAACAGCAAGCCCAACATCATAAATAGGTCAGCAAAAGCCCATTTCGAAGTCTGGCCCAATAAGCTCTGACACACTAAAACAACAAATGAACAAAACACGAAGCAGCAGCGAAAGACAATACTCAGTTCGCAGATTCTCAAAGGAAAAAGAAACAAAAAAACCTCCATTTCCATCGAGCCATGACTCGCCAAGCTCTCGCCAAACTCTGCGGCTCGATCGCGTCGCGCAGAGTTTCTTCTCCTTCGTCGACGACTTCGTCGGTGTTCTCGCAGAGTCGCCGGGGTTACACGGCGGCTCCGCCCCCGCCGCCGGCGGTGTTCGTCGACAAGAACACGCGAGTCATCTGCCAAGGGATCACCGGAAAGAATGGGACCTTCCACACCGAGCAAGCCATCGAGTATGGGACCAAAATGGTATCGAATCACATCCAATTTCATCATTGTATATATATATATATATATATATATATGTGCGTGTGTGTTTGTATATATATATGTATACGCATATGTATATTCTTTTAGACGGAATAGAATGAAGAATGGTGAAACTTTTGCTGATTAGGGTTTAGGATCTGTGCTGATTTTTCAAAGAGTCTTCGTGAAATTCATTTTTATTAGGTTCTACTTTTCTTCAGATGAGAAAGAGAGGTGTTTTTTTTTTTTTCCTTTTAAGTCATAAGGCATAGTTTGATTAGCACTGATCTCTTAATAATTTAATGTTGGAAGAGAAAGATTATGTTTGGAATGATAAGTTCATTGGAATTTTAAGGGTTTTAAGTAGAAATGCGGTGAGATTTTTCTTTCAAATTTTAAATTTCAAATTTTCATTGTTCCAATAGATCAAATTAATTAGCATAGTTCGGTACTGTAATTTGAATTTTTCTATGTTGGGCTAAGACTTTGAAGTCAAATAGTGATCTAGGTACAACTTTGTTCTTTAATACGCTTACATCAAAATTTTAAGGTTGTAAAGATTTGTGGGGTTTGTCTGATTTTGTTTGTTTTCTTTGTCTTTTACTTGTCAAATCATGGTTTTGGATTTGATAAAGTTAGTATTATATGTTTTTTTTGTTTTGGTCTTAAGGTTATATTTAAGTATTTTTTGATTTGGACTCTTTTGACCTGGTTTTACTATGCGGATTTTTGTTAGATAGATCCATGGGGTGATTAGCTTTGAATATCCTTACTTTTCAATTAGTTGCAGCTTTTTCACACACTATTCTTTGATATCGTTTTCATAGGTTGGTGGTGTGACCCCAAAGAAGGGTGGAACAGAGCACTTGGGACTTCCTGTTTTCAACACCGTCGCCGAGGCCAAAGCCGAAACTAAAGCTAATGCCTCTGTCATTTATGTTCCCCCTCCATTTGCTGCTGCAGCTATTATGGAGGCAATTGAAGCTGAGTTAGATCTTGTTGTGTGCATCACTGAAGGAGTCCCACAACACGATATGGTAATGCATTCCTGTTTTTTTGATCGAGCTTGGTAATTCCTTGTAGAATAAACATGTATTTCTCTAGTTAAAGGAAAAGGAAAAGAGACATCTTTGGGGGTGTTTGATATAATAATGTTTATTTCTCCATTCACATTGGATGATTTATTCTTCATTGTTCTAATGTCATATTGGGCAACACAGTTACTTAGTAGCTCTAAGGATGCTATCATATATTGTAGGAAAACGTGTTAGAAGTGAGGACAAGTTTCGTTTCAAGTGGAGGAGAATGATTTAGAACAAGTTCGAGTTTTATTAGGATTTTAGTTATTATTATTATTCCAATTATTATTAGGATAAAGCTTATTTTAGTCATATTAGGATTTTATTTTCTTATTCGAATCCTCTAAGGATTGATACTTTAGAGTTTATAAATAGGGCTAAGAACCTATGTTAAAGACACTTTTCCATTATTAATAAAATAATTTCTGATTCTTCAAAAACTTTCATGGTATCAGAGCCTCCTCTGATCCAGATTTTGTAGCTTCATAGTCCTACTTTCTTCCTCAATTCTCAACCATGGCTGGTGCTGTTGACAGCCCTAATTCCCGCCTTAGCCACACAGCTTTCTGACAAATCATCGAGGGCAACAAACACAAGGAAGAATGGCAAACCTTGGTGTGACCACTGTAAAAAACCATGGCACACGCGTGATAACTGCTGGAAGATCCATGGCAAGCCTGCAGATTTCAAGCCAGCTCGACAACCTCCGAATAGCAAAGGTTTCCAAGCCGAGTCAGATTCTTCTTCAGCGACTCAACTCAATCCTGAGACTTCTTATTTTACTAAGGAACAACTAGAACAATTGTCTAGAATTTTGGCCTCAAATCAGATAACTACTTCCTCCAATTCCAAATCACTTCCTCAAACCTCTATGGTTCTACAAGGTAATATCCCTTTTGCTGTGTCAAATTTTATTGACACTTCTAACCTCTGGATCATCGATTCTGGGGCTACTGACCACATGACAGGCAATTCCCATGTATTCTCTTCTTATGTGCCTAGTTCTGGTAGCCAAAAGGTTAAAGTTGCAGATGGTTCTCTATCTCCAATTGCGGGAAAGGGGACTGTTAATCTTTCTAAAACTCTTCAACTTAAGTCTGTTCTTCATGTTCCCAAATTGACATGCAATTTGTTATCCGTTCAAAAACTTACGTTAGAGTCAAATCTTGTCTTTACCTTTTTTCCTTCCTATTGTCAAATACAGGATCTAATCTCGGGGAAGACGATTGGCAATGCTAAGGAACATGGAGGGCTATACTATATTTCCAATGGCTTGATTCCGAAAGAACAAATTCAAACCTTTTCTAGTAGTATTTCTTCTAGTTTTGCTGATTCTAAAATTTTATTATGGCATCAACGTTTAGGCCACCCTAGTTTTCAATATTTAAAACATTCGTTTCCAAATTTATTCGTCAATAAAGATTTTAATTCCTTTCAGTGTGAAGTGTGTGAACTTGCTAAACATCATAGAGCTGTTTTTTCCCCTGTTCCATATAAAGCCTCTAAACCATTTTCTTTAATTCACAGTGATCTATGGGGACCTTCTCGAATTCCGAATATTTCTGGAATTAAGTGGTTTATTACATTTATTGATGATCATTCTCGAGTTTGTTGGGTCTATCTACTAAAAGAAAAATCTGAAACAGCATCTACCTTCAAAAAATTTTATTCCATGATAAAGACTCAATTCCAAAGTGATATTCAGATGATTCGAACTGATAATGCTCGTGAATATTTCAATTCTGTTTTAGGGCCTTTCTTTTCTACACATGGAATTTTACATTATAGTTCGTGTATTATTACTCCTCAGCAAAATGGAGTTGCTGAAAGAAAAAATAGACACTTACTTGAAGTGGCTAGATCAATTATGTTTCAAAACAATGTTCCAAAACATTTTTGGGGAGATGCAATACTTACTGCCACATTTTTAATTAATCGTATGCCCTCTAAGATTTTGAAATTTAAGGCCCCTCTTGATGTTCTTAAACAACAATTTCCTGAAAATAGATATTTTTCAACTTTACCTCTGAAGGTCTTTGGATGCACCTGTTTTGTGCATGTTCATTCTCATGATAGAAATAAATTTGCCCCTCGGGCCATTAAATGTATTTTTTTGGGTTATTCATCTACGAAAAAGGGGTATAAATGTTATGATCCTATCACACACAAATTTTTTGTAAGTGCTGATGTCACTTTCTTTGAGAACCAACCATTCTTTACAAAAACTCCTCTTCAGGGGGAGCTGACTTATAAAGAGCAGTTTTTGGATATTTTAAATACACTTCCAGTACCCATTTTAGAGACTACTGGCCTACAACAGGAACCTAGGACAGGGGGAGATACTACTAGATTAATTGACAAACCTGATCTTCGTGTATATTCTAGAAGAAGGCCATTGGAAAGGGAAGAAAATCCTCCTATTCTGCAGCAAAATCAGTCGTTAGACCTTAGAGAAGATCAAGGTAATTCACCTTCTCCTTCTCTGAATATTTCACCTGATACCTCACCACTTGTTGAACCTACATCCCAAACAAATGATCTTGATATTCCTATAGCGCTTAGAAAAGGAACTAGAACTTGCACTAAATATCCTATTCAAAAATTTGTGTCTTATTCTAAGTTATCACCGTCTTTCTTGGCTTTTACCAAAAAATTATCTGAGGAAGAGATTCCTAATTCTATACATGAGGCCTTGTCTGTTCCAAGGTGGAAGAATGCAGTTCTGGAAGAGATGAGAGCCCTGAGAAAGAATCAGACTTGGGAGATAGTATCCCTACCAAAGGGGAAGGAACCGGTTGGTTGTAGGTGGGTGTTTACGATAAAGTATAATTCCGATGGCTCAATAGAAAGGTACAAAGCTAGATTGGTAGCGAGAGGATTCACACAAACTTATGGTATTGACTATCAAGAAACATTTGCTCCTGTTGCTAAGTCAAACACAATTCGAGTACTTCTCTCTCTTGCTTCTAATCTAGATTGGCCTCTTTATCAACTTGATGTTAAGAATGCCTTCTTAAATGGAGATTTGAAGGAAGAGGTGTATATGGAAATACCACCGGGTTTTAACGAAGAATATGAGGCTGGAAAAATATGCAAATTGAAGAAAGCCTTGTATGGGCTTAAGCAATCCCCAAGGGCTTGGTTTGATCGTTTTAATCGGTTTGTTAAAAGTCTCGGCTATACTCAAGCGCAATCGGATCATACCCTCTTTGTTAAACATTCACATAACAAAGTTTGCATCCTTATTGTTTATGTGGATGACATCATTATAACTGGTGATGATGCAGTCGAGATATCACAACTAAAAAAAGTGCTAGCTACAGAGTTTGAAATAAAAGATCTCGGAAGCTTAAGATATTTCCTTGGAATGGAGATAGCTAGGACAAGGAATGGCATTGCTGTGATCCAGAGAAAGTATGTTCTTGACCTACTCAAAGAAACTGGTTTACTTGGCTGCAAACCAGTTTCTACTCCAATAGATCCCAATATTAAGCTTGGGAATGTAAAGGAAAGTAAGCTGGTTGATAAAGGAAGGTACCAACGACTTGTCGGGAAATTAATTTATCTTTCGCATACTAGACCAGATATATGTTTTGCAGTTGGGGTTGTTAGTCAATACATGCATTCACCATTCCAAGAGCACTATGATGCAGTCCTACGAATTCTTCATTACTTGAAAGGGTGTCCAGGAAGAGGGCTGTTCTATGGCAAAAATACTAGCAGGGAAGTGAAAATTTTTACTGATGCAGATTGGGCTGGAAGTGTGAATGATAGAAGGTCGACCTCTGGCTATTGCAGCTATGTGTGGGGTAATTTGGTGACCTGGAAGAGTAAAAAACAGGACGTGGTGGCTAGAAGCAGCGCAGAAGCAGAGTTCAGATCTATGGCTCAAGGAGTTTGCGAGCTGCTTTGGCTACAGAAATTACTTACAGAGCTAAAGGTGGAAGTTGAGAGACCCTTGAAGTTGTTATGCGACAACAAAGCAGCCATAAGTATTGCTCATAATCCGGTGCAGCATGATAGAACAAAGCATGTAGAAATTGATCGGCATTTCGTTAAAGAAAAACTAGAAAATGGCACAATTTGTATGCCATTTGTTCCAACGCATCAACAGGTTGCAGATGTGTTAACAAAGGGGCTGTTTAAACCAAAGTTTGATGAAATAATAAGCAAGCTTGGCTTGATTGATATATACAAGCAAGCTTGAGGGGGAGTGTAGGAAAACGTGTTAGAAGTGAGGACAAGTTTCGTTTCAAGTGGAGGAGAATGATTTAGAACAAGTTCGAGTTTTATTAGGATTTTAGTTATTATTATTATTCCAATTATTATTAGGATAAAGCTTATTTTAGTCATATTAGGATTTTATTTTCTTATTCGAATCCTCTAAGGATTGATACTTTAGAGTTTATAAATAGGGCTAAGAACCTATGTTAAAGACACTTTTCCATTATTAATAAAATAATTTCTGATTCTTCAAAAACTTTCATATATAGTTACTCATGCTGTAACTACTTGTTTATTCATCAACAGGCTTTGAGAAGGCATATTAGTTTAGTAGGTTTTGTGTTCAATCTAAAATTAGTCTTGAAATTTACAGTACATCATACATTTCAGGTACGAGTGAAGGCTGCTCTTAACAAGCAATCCAAAACCCGACTTATTGGGCCAAACTGCCCTGGCATTATTAAGCCCGGAGAGTGTAAAATTGGAATTATGCCTGGTTACATCCACAAACCTGGTCGTATTGGAATTGTTTCTCGATCTGGGACTTTAACTTATGAAGCGGTGAGTCCTCTCCCCTACAGAGTTTTTATCCTTTGAATTGCTTGATGCTGGAGTTTTGATTTGTTCGTAATTGGATAGATAGCATTTGTTTAGTACCCATTCATTACGAGGCTGCTATATTACACTTTTGTTCTAGGTTTACACAAATTGATCCTTTTTCTTTCGTTTCTTTTTCTTTTTAATTTTACCATCTAGGTTTTCCAAACAACGGCTGTTGGGCTTGGACAATCAACTTGTGTCGGAATTGGAGGAGATCCTTTTAACGGAACAAACTTTGTTGATTGCATCGAGAAATTCCTTGTAGATCCTCAAACAGAAGGTAACTGATTGTCTCGTTATTTTGATTATTATAGTTTTGAAGTTCTTTTAACTCATTTATCGAAAAAAAGCTTTATATCTATTTTACATAAATCTATCTCTATTTGTATATAGCTTTAGATTGGTTCTTATTTCCTGATGCTTCAGGCTATCAGCTATGAATAAACTCACTGTAGCGTATAGGAGTTGTTGTCTCATTACTGACCACGTATGTCTAGCTCTCTGTCTGGTCCATGTTTTGCTAAGTGCTGAAGTGAATCAGTTTTTCATGATCTGAGGGATTATTTTACTATGTTATTTGATGTTGTAGATTGATAATACTCGGTTTTACTAAAAGTTTAACATGATGTGCTTTATCTTAATTGCAAATCTCGGTCAAGGATATCAGTAGAAGTCACTTATGATATTCTTTAATTGTTATGACTTCAGAAGCCAATGCCTATGTCCATTAGGAAGCATATATGTCGGGTAACAATGACACCCTAATTGTTTGCATTAGAGGGATGTGAGACCATTTGACACCTTGTTTCTGTAGCTACTTAATAGAAGCAGGGTATGAACTAGGATTAAGCTTTAAGTTGCAAATTTTTAGCAGGTCCAAACTAACAAAACGCCCTTCGAGGAAATCTTCATTTCGTCGGTCATCCAATTTCTTCATATGCTTTTGAAAACCAGGCACCTTGAAGAACTTCTTCATAGTCATGAAGTCTTGATATTTATAGAAACATAATTCTTAATTGTTTGGTAGGGGATGATTTTTCAGCACGAACAATCAAATAAAGTACTCTAGCTCTCATTTTTGGTTGAGCTTTACCAATGATTCTTCACATGGTAATTAAGTTTGAATTGGTAGATGGATTTGAGGAAAATTGAAATATGGAATTAATGAGTTCCTTTGCTTGTGGTGATTAAGTTGTTGGCTTTTCTTTTAGCATCTGTACTCTGTTAATTTAAGCTTTGTCTATCAGCAAAGATTTATATAATGTAGCAATAATTTTCAGTTCTCACTAACAATGTGTGCGTTTCAGGTATCGTTCTTATTGGAGAAATAGGTGGCACAGCTGAAGAGGATGCTGCTGCATTGATAAAGGTCTGCAAAATTCGTACCTTTTTCAGCGTGTCGATTATAATCATCTGTACCTTTTTGCAGCACCAGAGCTCTCAAGTTTATTATAATACATGCAACTTATACTGTTCACTTTTGCCTTTCATTTGCATTTGTATGCACTCCTTTTCATTTTGATGAACATCAATGGTCTTTGGGGATAAAAACAAAAGGGGGAGGAAGACATTGAACAGAACCCATTACATTATCATCAATAACTGATCTTGGGTTTCAATTTTTGAGTGCCTCTTAAGCACACACATAAGCTGGTCCCTCTTGTTAATCCATCTCTATATCCATATCTTATAGCCTAAAACCCGTGTTGCTCTAATCTTTTTTACCTTTACCCCTAACTAATTATTTTTCTTATCTCCTCATGACACGTGTATCTTTTTATTGCAGAAATTGTCTCTTGTATCGTAAATCATTCAAGTAGAACCTTAAATTGCTTCAATATGGGCTTGAGTGCCTTGTTATTTGTAGCTTCATAGATTTTAAGATCTATATTGTCGTGAACTATTAAAGTTTTATATATAATTATCTTAGACTTGATATAAAAAAGAGTTTGGTAGTGCAGTGGCTACTAGTTATAGGGGAAGTTATGAAATCTATGGAACAGCATTTTACGACAAGTTGCTTCTTACCTGTAGCTCTTAATGTCATGTCGATACCCTGGGATACTCATTTCTGTCACCTTTGATGTTATTTTTAGCTAGTTTCTTTCTTTCACCTCAAATAGTAATTCTATTCCAATTTGTCAAACCAATAGTTCTTTCTGGAGAGGCTTTGTTTTTTAATTGTACTTAATAAAATTTCCTTGACTATTGCAACAGGAAAGTGGAACTGAGAAGCCTGTTGTTGGATTTATAGCTGGCCTAACCGCTCCTCCTGGCCGTCGTATGGGTCATGCTGGAGGTAATATATAGCTTTTGCTTTTACAATGATGAATTTCCACCAAAACTGTCTAAACAACTGGTTATTTTGAAATGCTTACTTGCAAATATACGTCGTCGATGTCTGTTTTCGAACGATGGAAGTTCTATCTACGCATTTCATCCCCACGATACTATCTTCATTTGGATGTAATTTTATCTTTTTTTTTTCTTTACTGAAATTATTCTTTTGGCACCGTCTTCGCACAAGTAGATATAGATATCTTATCCTACTCCAATACTTTTTAGCAAACACGATTTCAAACTGATTAACCTCGATTATATCAAATTTCTGAAACTAACTTCTACATCATGTTCTTCCCCGTGCAGCTATTGTGTCTGGTGGAAAGGGCACAGCGCAGGACAAAATCAAGACCCTCAGGGAAGCCGGAGTAACAGTGGTGGAGTCTCCCGCCAAAATCGGGGCGGCAATGCTTGATGTGTTCAAGCAGAGAGGCCTTGTGAGTTAGACTTGGCGGTTGGGAAGTTCATGGGTGTCATGTGGTGATCACAACCTTTCATTAGTTCTCGCAAAATATTCATAGAGAAAACCCCGATACTCAACCTCTTATTGAATTTTTACAGTAGCGATTATATCTGCGGCAGAGCATTTGAAAATTTTCTCTACCTGGCTTTTCAGCTAGTGTGATGTTGTTTTTGGTAAGTGCAAATATGGCGATGTTAATTTAATAAAGAAATTGAATGTTGTTGATATTTGGTGTTCTATTTCCCAATGTCTCTCATCTTCTTTCTGTCTTAGCCAATGCAAAACCTTTTGAACTAAGGGTTTTTTTTTTTTTTTTTTTGACTTTTTTACTAGGTTTTTTTTTTTTTTTTCCCTTACTAATTTGTCCATTAGAAATTGCAGGCCTAAATAAAAATGGTAAACTCATTTGACTATGTGTTTGAAAAATAATTAGACAAGAAAATAGATTCTTGAAAGAGGAAGATAATTTTGGTTCACAAAATTTCACGTATAATGTTATCACTTATCATTTTCATTTTTAGAATGAGGAAATAAAAAGATGTTAGGACCACTTTGGCCAATCAAAAATTTTGAAATCCATTGAAGGACAAGCAAGTGGGGATTTTATTGATAAATGTAAACATGTGATGTGCCATATTTAGCACGATCAGAAGTTTAAGGACTAGATCTGAAACAATTTAGATTAGAAGACTCTTTGGGAAGGAAAAAAAATTCTGGGACCAATTTAAAAATTTGAGCAATGACGCGTCTGAGATCTCCACCGTCCATCTCAATGGGCCTCAGCCTTAGATTTTACCCTTCTTATATTTAGTTTGGGCAAGTCACGTTCATATTTATCGCACGAGTATTAATTAGTGCTTAACTATTTAAATTTTTCTTTTATTGATCGATATTTTCTTGGCTAATATAAAAGTTCCTAACAAAACTTGTCGAACACATGGATTTAAGAAAATTTGAAGCTCACATTCAAAGCTAAATCATGATCATTGTCACCACTCTCCACCATAATATCACTTTGGATTCAGTAGACCTTTCAATAAATCTATACCAAATAAAACTCCTAAGTACTTAAGCTGTTACCAATTGGTTGGTTTAAATATATTAATGTATATAAATAAAAAATAAAAACGAGAGTAGATTTCTAACAAAAACGAACCCTCATACTAAAAAAGTTCATATGCTTAGTTCAATTTCTCTTTTTTAATTATAGATTCGATGCTCAAATAATTTTCTCATCGCACTAATCATTTAATTTTTTTTCTTACTTAGCTGAAGTTATAAATACCCAACAAAAATTAAAATTAGGTGATCCAAATAGCACGAAGGAAATCAACTAATCAAGTGCCAAAACTTGTCAAACTAAAAAAAAAATTTGGAATAAAAAATCAACCATATCTAAGAATTGTTTCTGTTATTTCAACAAGGTTAAAGGTCTGTAATTGTAATTTTACCCCAAAAAGAAGCCCCAAAAAATAAAAACAAAAACTTTTTTACCAAACTGGTATTTTTCCAGTTCCACTGCAACATCAGCTTCCATAGTTCGATTCAACTGATCTCTGTCTCTCTCTCTCAATTTCTCCAATTAGGGTTTGGTCTCAGAGCTTCCATGGAAAATCGACTCTCATAATCAATTTCACAATCCAAATCACAGACAAGTTTTCGAATTTCTCTCTCCCTAATTCTCCTTCCTTCCAATCATGGCGGTTTCCAAGCCCGAGTCGGTCAACGGCGCGGCGAAATCGGGCTCTCCGGCGAGCTCTGGCCCTAGCAAGGCCTCGGATCTGCTCGGAGGTTTCTCGGGGAAGACTATGAAGCTGAAGACGAAGCAACAGGAGCTTCTGATCCGAGTCTCGATCCTCTGCCTCGTCTACGTCTTGGCCTTCATGACTCGCCTTTTCAGTGTCCTCCGATACGAGTCCATGATCCACGAGTTCGATCCTTACTTCAACTATCGCACCACTCTGTTTCTCACTGAGAAAGGCTTCTACGAGTTCTGGAACTGGTTCGACTCCGAGAGCTGGTACGAATCGTTCAGCTTTGCTGGTTTCGGATTCTTTGTTTGTGAGTTTTTGTTGAAATCAACTGAGATTTTGGTTGTTTTTTATTTGATTTGGGATGAGCGTGTAAAACTTTGTGTTTGAAGCGTTTGCCAGAGAGAAAGTTTGGAGCTTTCATTGCACTTGAATTGGAGCTAGATTGGTATACCTTTCTCAAATATTTGTTTTTTGGGATCAAATCAGATAAAATTATAACTTTTTTTTTTTTTCCAAACTTGGTTTTATTATATTGGAAGTGTTTTTCTGGGGAGAAAGTTTGGAACTTTCTCTGGACTTGAATTGAAGTTGGACTTGTTATGGTTCTTCCCAGGATTTGCGTCAAGGATTTGTTTTTTTGGGGTCAAAATCAGATAAAATTATAATAGTTTGCCAAAGTTGGTTTTATTCATAATCATGATATTGATATGTGGGATGAATTGTTAGAAACATTATTTACCGTTGGATTTGGATAGAGCTACATTGCTTTTATGGTTATGGTACCACCATTGAGATGAATTTAAGAAACACAATTTACGTATTCAAGTGCACAAGGAACTTTTATATATATGTTTTTGGAAAGGATTTGAAGAGGGGATTTAAAGGGGAAACCTTTAGTCATGCGTAGCCAGGGTCTATCTTGTAAATCAGTTTTTTATTTCTTTAACAAAATGGTTAGGCGTTCCTTGTATATTCATCTTATCTCTAACATATATTGACATTATCACTGCCTTGGTTTCTTGGTTGAAGGTACCCCCTTGGTCGGATCATTGGCGGCACGCTCTACCCGGGCCTCATGGTAACTGCCGCCATCATCTACTGGGGTCTCCGCTTCCTTCGGTTCGCTGTCCACATCCGCGAGGTCTGTGTCCTAACAGCACCGTTTTTTGCATCCAACACGACCCTGGTGGCGTATTTTTTTGGTAAAGAGATTTGGGACACTGGGGCTGGGCTTGTTGCTGCAGCTTTGATTGCAATTTGCCCTGGTTACATCTCTAGGTCGGTGGCTGGATCATACGACAATGAGGGCGTGGCAATCTTTGCGTTGTTGCTCACATTCTACTTGTTTGTGAAGGCAGTGAACACGGGGTCGCTTTCTTGGGCTCTTGCCTCAGCTTTTGGTTACTTCTATATGGTCTCAGCGTGGGGAGGTTATGTGTTTATAATCAATTTGCTTCCTCTGTATGTATTGGTCCTTTTAGTCACAGGGAGGTATTCAATGAGGTTGTACATTGCGTATAATTGCATGTATGTGTTGGGGATGCTGCTAGCTATGCAGATTCGGTTTGTGGGTTTTCAGCATGTTCAGTCTGGGGAACATATGGCTGCCATGGGGGTCTTCTTCTTGATTCAGGTTTCATTTCTGCTAAATTTCTCATATTCTTTTTGCAATTTTATTTCTTGCAATCCAAGTATAAATATTTATTCTCCTAGTGAACTACCGTTAGATCAAACTTTAGTAGTCGTGAAATCTGAAATAAGGAAAATTTTATTTCATCATTGTTTGTTAGTTTTTCATGAAGATTTATGATGCTTGGTATCGAATCCTATTTTTGGTGTTTTCTTCATTCCTTGTTTCACTTTGGGTATCTTATATATGTTTTCTTGACTTAGGCCTTGCAGAAACTTCTTGTGTGACGTTCTGATTCTTGTTTTTTAAGCTAATTTGGATTATATTTTTTTTAGGTATTTTACTTTTTAGACTGGGTCAAATACCTCTTGAACGACACTAAATTATTTCAAGCCTTCTTGAGGATCACAGTTACCACTGCAGTAAGTGTTGGTGCTATTGCTCTGGGAGTTGGCACAGCATCTGGGTATATCTCCCCGTGGACAGGAAGATTTTATTCTCTGCTGGATCCAACATATGCAAAGGATCATATCCCAATCATTGCATCTGTCTCTGAGCATCAACCAACAGCTTGGTCCTCTTTCATGTTTGATTTCCACATCCTGCTCTTCTTCTTCCCAGCTGGTCTCTATTTTTGCTTCAAGAGGTTATCAGATGCCACAATATTTATAGTAATGTATGGCCTAACAAGCATGTATTTTGCTGGTGTCATGGTTCGGTTAATTCTTGTTGCTACTCCAGCTGTGTGCCTTATCAGCGCAATTGCTGTATCTGCAACAATTAAGAATTTGACACAGTTAGTAAGAGCAAATAACAAGGCTTCTCAGCCTGGTTCTAGCAAAGGAACTGGTGTTGTGAAGGGCTCGTCCAAGGTGAGATCTGTAGTCTTCAATATTTTTTGACCTATGTGTTTGTTGTAAATTTAAATAGCATTTTGTTGCCAAAATTGTTCATGAACATACTTAATTGATTGCATAAGGAGGTGCTTTTTAGCTATTTTTGTTTGGTCTCAATTGATCAAGGAATAACCAATATATGAAATTCGTATATATGCTCTGAAAATTTGTAAATAGGTTTTGACCATCTAATGTGTTAAAGTGGGGTCATTTGGTGTTTTTTTAGCATCACCATTTAGACACGGGATTGATTATGCTACGAGTGGCTTTGCTCATGTTTTCTTGTGCAAACAGGTTTCCGTTGATCAATCTCAGCCTTTCCAAAGAAATGGTGCTATTGCGTTACTTCTTGGTGCATTTTACTTGCTCAGCAAGTATGCCACGCACTGCACCTGGGTCACATCCGAGGCATACTCATCCCCTTCCATTGTCTTGGCTGCAAGAGGTGCTCATGGCAACCGAGTCATTTTTGATGATTATCGCGAGGCATACTTTTGGCTCCGTCAAAATACTCCTCCTGATGCTAAAGTGATGTCATGGTGGGACTATGGATATCAAATTACTGCTATGGGAAACAGAACTGTTATAGTTGACAATAACACGTGGAACAATACACACATTGCTACCGTTGGGCGTGCAATGTCATCTTATGAAGATGAGGCATATGAAATAATGAGATCACTTGACGTCGATTATGTGTTAGTTGTCTTTGGTGGTGTAACTGGTTATTCCTCTGATGACATTAACAAGTAAGTCCATTTTAAATCCACATTTTTCATTATTTTAAGAACATCTGTCATTATTGGGAGAGTACTTTAGAAGCTTCTAATTAATTACTTCAGTTAGAATTTTATTTTTCAATGTTTCAAAGTAGAAAGTCTAAATTCATTTTGTGCGACATATTTGCATATGTAAAGAAGTTTTTCTTCAGTTTGCAACTTTTCATGTTTGGTTGGTAACAAAATAGTTTGCTTTTTGCCTTTCTTTTTTTTTTTTCATTCATTTATAATTGTCCTATGTGATGATAGAGTTTACTTGATGCTAGATTTTTGTGGATGGTGCGAATTGGTGGTGGAGTATTTCCTGTAATTAAAGAACCTGACTACCTTGTTAATGGCGAGTATCGTGTGGACAAAGGTGCTGCTCCCAAGATGTTGAATTGTCTCATGTAAGTCACTTAGCTCTTCGAAGTCTACCTAAGCTTATTTGTTTACGTTTTTAACTTAGTAGAACTGTTATCTATGTTGAAAAAGCCATCTGAATAAAATTCTTTAAGGAGCTCTGCCTCTTGGCAATTGATTTTTTAAAGTGAAAAATATGGTTGAGAGCCTTATGTATGTTTGGCAAACATCTTCAGCCACTGGTTACTGAATCAGTTTCATTACAAAGACTACAATCGAATAAGACAGACAATGCCTTTGAAAGAGGATGAAAGTTTCAACACATTTATTGGAAAGAGGATTAGTACGAATTATGTTTATAGCCCTCTGAAGATGGTGTCAAGTGTTTGCTCAAGATATATTTTGTTTATGCATGTTTCTGATTCGTTATTCATTCCTTTAACCCGGCTTACCAGGTCTAGCTCTTCAGATTTGATACTTTGGTCTTGTTTTATCTTCTTTCTTACAAAGGAAAATATTGATAATTTAATTTCACTGCAGTGAACTAAATGTTACTATTTAGTTTTTTCCACGGCATTTGAATGAAGAATATATGTTAATGCTTGGAGTCTTTATTATACTGAAGAATTAAGTCCTATTTATTTGGTTGCGTTGAAATTTATATTCCAACTTGAGGGCAAGTAGTGTAATGGTTTATAATTCTTCTCATGTAGGTATAAGTTATCTTACTATCGGTTTGGAGAGCTTACAACAGAATATGGCAAACCTCCCGGGTAAGCTTAAGTATCTCGAAAAATGTCACTGCCATAGTTATTATCATTGCAGTTGTATTCTCACAATCACAGG
This sequence comes from Boehmeria nivea var. tenacissima, assembly GCA_018132145.1. Lineage (NCBI taxonomy): Eukaryota > Viridiplantae > Streptophyta > Magnoliopsida > Rosales > Urticaceae > Boehmeria > Boehmeria nivea. The sequence goes on from CM030882.1 coordinate 12,669,754, forward strand.
TTTAAGAATTAAGTTATCTTTGTGGGCGGAAATTAGGTTGCGAAAAATCTACTCACTTTTCTTAAACTGAGAACACATAACCCTCTTTTTCTCTTTGCTCTGAACCAAGAAGATATAACTTGTAACGCAACGTCATTACTCTCATTTGTTCTGTTTGTTTCGTTAGCACTTATGGTGGTCCTTCCTTGATTTGGTGACAACAGGTATGATCGTGCAAGAGGGGTTGAAATCGGAAATAAGGACATCAAACTCGAACACTTGGAAGAGGCATTCACGACGTCTAACTGGATCGTTCGTATTTACAAAGTGAAACCACCGAACAATAGGTGGTGAGTTTTAGAAATAAAATTGTGAGAGTTTAGAGTCTTCGAAAACACACAGTTGTAGCAAATAGTGAACCCATATTTTGCCCCGAGTTTCGCATATATAGCGCCTTAAGGCTCTTGGTGTTCCTCGTTCGGAGATGAATCTTTTTCGGCTATTTAAAACAGTTTTCTTAGTTTGCTTGTATCGTTGAGAGACGCTTTAGATGCCGAATGTAACAGATTGGATTTTTGCAGCTTTGCCCCGAGTTGACGTTTAGCAAGAAAGAAAAATAGAAAAGAAACTTTGGAATCTTATAACTCGTGGTAAATTTTATTCTCTGTTAACACGCACGTTATTTGGTCGAAGTAAATGGTAAATTCATTTGCTCTTACATGGTACCAAGAGCTGAGACAGAGAAAGTTGTGCCACAAATTTAAGGTTGGTGAGGAAAGAAGATAAAAGAAGCTTTATTTTTTGGGGGTCTATTTTAAGTTAAAGTGTTATATTTAATGATTAGAATCATTTGAAATAGCATATCTAGGTTTAGGGGAGTGTTTCAAGTTAAAAGTATCATCTCCAAATCTCGATTAATATAGAGTCCACAAACACCTTACTTTTAAACTAGTGGAACTCCTTGGGTGTGGATTTGAAAAGATAACAAAATCACCATTTGTGATCCTAGGTATTTACACAACAATTGTAGCTTCTTCTTTTTTGTTTTTTTTTTTGTTTGTTTGTTTTTTTGTTTGTTTGTTTTTTTTTTTTTTTTTGCAACAACTCTAGTAAACAAAAGTAGATAGAAAGAAAAAAAAATTCCTAACATAAGCTAAAATATTTCCTGGCTGTGTCATTTGACCTTGATTTGATTTTCACAAAAATCAGAGTGCGAGTCTATAATGTTCACGAAAGGAAAATTTATATTGCAAACGTCAAGAAAGACCGACTTCCAACAGAGAAAAAGCACATAAGCCTGCAATGTCTATTGAACCAAAAAAGGTATTATTCTGATTTACCAAGGTCAAGAAAAGAACCCTCTAGGATGTTTAGGCCAAGCAAAATATCACATTTTAGTACATCTCTACAAGCTAGCATTGTCATGATTCCATAAATGATAAAACACAAGCCTAAAAGAAATATACATATTTTGCAACTTCATCAGAATAGAGAAAAATCCTCACCCCAAGCCAATAAGGACTAAAAACGCAAATCATGACTACAAATCCCATGGAAAGTCAAAGCGCAACCATGATTGAAGAAGTTGAGGCCAAACCTTCATATCTGGATTTTGAACCTTATTGTGCTTGGCATAGAGAAGAAGAAAGTGACACACTTGCCGTACATCTCCATGGTTTATACTTCGCTCTTATATATCTTGTTGTTTTAGTTTTGTTGCTAATTTCCCTAGTAACTTTAAGTTTTAGATATGGATGTTTGTGGTCAATTGGAGAAAAGATCATGATACCAAACTCACCAATTTTTACGATTTATTACATAACTCAAGTTGATTGTGTGATTTTTTTCGCTTTTGCGCTTCTTAAATTTTTTTTCTAAAGTCATATAACAATATTTGGGAAGGATACAACAAGACTTTTGTTAGCTTGGCAGTTTGAGACGTATATAACCAAAAAAATTAAAAAAATTATAAGAATTTTTTAAAGTGAAAATATAAAAACAATTCCATTCCGATCCTTAATTTTACAATATTTACCTATATTTATCAAAAACTAAAAAAAAAATGTATACATATGCATGCATGCAGACTTTCAGAAAGAACAGATGAAGGTTCTGTTGAGCAACCAAAGAGTCCTAAAAATTGAAGGGCAACGTCCACTAGCCAACGACAACACGTGGACCCGCTTCAGCAAGCAAATCAAGCTTCCCGACAGCTGCGACGAGCGCGGGATCCGCGCAAAGCTCTCTGCCGGGGTTCTTACCATAACAATGCCAAAGAAACTAGGTCAGCGCAATGTGAGCACAGAAGGCCTCCAACAAGTATACCAACCATATCACGGTCATGATGCAGAAGAGACTAGTGATCGACCAATTAACAATGAGGAACACAAAATTAGTGACCAAATGGCTAATCAAGAAGCCAAAAATGGGCTAAAGGATTTAGGATTGTGGACAATGGCTGGGAAAGTTGCTGCGGTTGTGATTGTTATTGCCTTTTCTGGGGCACTTGTACATGGCATATATAAAAGAAGATCATATAATGCTGACAAATAGAGAGCATTTGTGTGTGTTATGTATATATATGTATATATATGAGGTATGATCGCTCATATTCTTAATCTTTATACATTGAACTTATTAGTATTCGTTCAAGTCTTTTTCAGATTAACTTTCTTGTTTTGCTACTAATTTTTTCAGATTACCTTATTATAAAGAGATTTGATTTTTAAGAATGAGATTATTGGGTATTTAAATTTTAAATTACCGTATATCAAACATGATAGTTTTTAAGATTCTCATCCCTTGTTTAAAATTGTTGCGTATCAAACATCCTCTAAAGGCAAAGGATATTTTTAGATCAGATCTAATTATTACGGGATTGTTTATGAAAATTAAGAAAATTCAAGGACAAAACTAAAATATTGATAAAACTCAAGCCCTATTTGTAGATTTTCCAAAAATAAAAATAAAAAATAAAAAATAAAATGTTAGCCATACTAACTCTTTTACTAATTCTTTAATATCAATTTATGTGATAATAGAAGTGTTATATTTTGATTAACATCTTTTTAATTAGATAATAAATATTTACTAATAATAGTATAGTATATGAGTTTGTATTAAAAAAATTGATAAAAAAGTTGACATGTCTGGCACTATTAAAAAAAAAAAAAAAAAACCAAAATCCAAGCAAGAGGAAGAAGATTCTAGCGAAAAAAAAAGAAGAAGAAGAAGAGAAACAATTACAAAAAATAAAATATGGCGTCTCAAGCGGCAAAGGGAGTGGCGACGCGGGCGAGCAGGATGAGAAGCAAGCTTCAGTCGGCGATGGAAGCCACGGTGGTCGACCTGGAAGACGTCTCCCACCATCACGTCGGCCACACCGCCATGAGAGCCAACCCCGCCGCCGGCGGCGAGACCCACTTCAACCTGAGGATCGTGTCGGCCAAGTTCGAGGGCCTCAGCCTCGTCCGCCGCCACCGCATGGTCTACGACGCCCTCTCCGACGAGCTCGCCTCCGGCCTCCACGCCCTCTCCATCGTCGCCAAAACCCCCTCCGAGCAAACCCACCCCCCAACACCCACACAGGGAAAACCCCTCTGAAAGGCAAGTCTTTTGTTTTGTTGTTCCGCCATGAAAATCGCAGTCTTGATTGGTCGTTTACTTGGGTGGTGAGAAAGATTTGGTTGTATATAGTGTTTTTGAGTGTGAAATTCAATGTTGGGTCACATTCTATCAGCTTAAGCTTTTGTGGGATTTGTTTTAGATAGCATGGTATGAGAAAGTCTTGAGTTTTAACATTTTCATGTGTTGCGTTTGTCTAATTGTCCAATCCCTGAGATTGAAGAGAGAATGGTAAAGCTTAAGAGTGTGAAGTTCAGTGTTGGCTTATATGAGCTTTTTGGGGAATTGGTGAAATAACAACTGGTATATCGTCTGTCTTGGTGTTTAGGATATGATCATGAAGAATATAAGTTATTTTCTTGATTTTAGTTTAACTATTACTTTATGCCTAATGGGTAATGCAAATGTGTTTTAAGGAGAGTTTCTGCTTCCTTGGTTGACGTTGAAGTGATTGAAGACGAAAATCTGGTTTATCATCTAATAATATATGTTGGGGAAGTACATAAGGTTATGAAAAGAGACTATTAGCAGAAATTCATTGGATCCCAAATCACATATGTTCAAGATACATAGGAGTGAAGACAAATTATAAATCAACAGAAAATTCTTATAATTTAGCTTGCACCTTCTCAGTGCCCTTAACTATGCCAGTGATTTTGTAAATCTTGCCGTTCTTTGTTATTAGATTATGATAGTTCTTTGAAAATCTCTTTGCTACCAGGAATGTAAATGCCTCGCAACTCTTTCCCTAAGAAAGCTTTTCATACATATTTTCATACTACTTCTAGCTTTACGTTACAATTATTTAGAAATTTGCTTTTCACATGAACCATGCGAATGAGAAACTGTTGGGCGTTAAATTGATTCATCAAACAATCCTTGTCTCTAAACCTCCTATCAATCATGACTCTTATGTGACATTTCCTGTGATGTTGTCTTAGACTTTCCTTCAATTGTTAAATATTATCAACGTCGGGATGAATATTACCATTTTTGATACTGCGTGCTTATTTTCTTTAGGATCTGATGTCTGTGTTTCTTGTATTTTTTCATTTGTGCTTTCGCATTGTTGTTTTCTACACAAACTATTGAATTGCCACCTGATTTTAGGTTCACTTGTTTGTCATATATTTAGCTTCCTTGTCATTGTAGTAGCTCGAAATTCAGGCACAGGTAGGTCCATTAGATTTTGTGCTATCACGAGCATGACGGTCTAATTCAGTGATATTCAAATGAAGTAACAAGTAACTGGATTGAACGCAATATGCAGGTTTATCTCATTGTGAAAAGCTCGGATGAAACTGGACTGCTCGGTCTGAGAACGTTGAGTGTCATCAACAGCGGCGAGCAATGAGGCTCTGTTCTCCCTTTCTCTTTTTCTCGCAGCTTCCTGCGATTATTAATTCTCTGTCGAAAAGGACAATAAACAGAGAACATTACGTCCAGTTAGTGTTCGTTGTGCTCGTCCGTGCCATTAGAAAGAAAAATAATAAATATATGTTATTTTCCAGTATTCTTAGCCGCAAAATATTGATTTCGAATAAAAAATTATTCATGAGAGAAGTGAAAAAAAAAAAAAAGGATTGTTTCTAAAGCAGAATGAAGCCAGAAATAAGCCAAAGGATAATTTAGGAGAGGACAACAAATGCAAGGAATTCAAGACATACTAGTTAGTACTCCTTGGTCCTCATCTGTGTAAGCATGTTGCACAATAATGGCAAAACAAAAATCTTGATTCTTAAAAATCTTGATTCTTGACCTTTCAGATGTTTGATATCCTTGATTTAAATCACTCATCTTGAATGAAATTTTATCCTCTGATCTAGATCTAGTTATCTACCACATAAAACTTGGCATTTGTTAAACAAAAAGAGGGTATCTTTGTCATAAACAACTTTTTTTTTTTTTTTTATCACATTATAAGGGCAACTTTATTTTATTTTTTTATTAACGTCACATTTGATGACTAATTAAATGGGTCTATGTAATCTTTTTTTTTTTTTATCTGTTTGTTTACTACGTAGTTCGATTGAATATGAAGTCGTAGTTTTCGATGGAATAGTCTCAATATTAGACCTTTGGAGGCGGGATTTTCAGATTCTTGACCATTATCTTGTGTTGGATTGATATCGACAATGGTTTCGGGGATTCATCGGGGTCTTGGTGTTCATAATCATCAACGTGTTACATTAATTAGTAATTTCTAAACTGTCCCTAATTAGCTAGTGATTTGAGCATTTCACAACAAAAATTATCTCAGCCTCAATATAAATAAATAAATAAATATAAAAAACTCTCTTATCGCTTCACCAATTCCTGATTGGGATTTGAAAGCAAGGAAAATGAAAAATTAAAATTAAAAAGAACAGAGAGAGATATAAAAACTCAACTCACGAGGAAAGGAAAGTTCTCTCTCAACTTTCTACGCCAAAACTCACATTTATCTCTCCTTCTCTCACTCTGCTTTCAGTCACCTTTAGCTTAAGCTCTCCAAAGCTTTCCTTTTCTCTTTAATTTTCTTTCTCAAATTTTGCCCGTACGTTTCAAGATAGTCAGCTCTTTTTTTTTTTTTTTTTTTTTTTTTTTTGCCTCGGCAAGAAATCATTGTAATATAAATATAATCCAGACCCATTTTTTTAATTCCTTCTCTACAATCACAAAGTTCAAGCTTTTCATGGAGCTTGTTCAAGGAGAGAGTAGAAATATTTCCCAGCCAGTGAAATACCAAGAGTACCCCCGGACAGTGGATTCTCTGACCAACTGATCTGGCTGGTTCTGACAACTGATCAAAACGCTGTTCGGTACTTGACTGCTGAGAAATTAAGAAGGCAAAAAGGTGATAGTGTTGAATGAGAGAGAGAGAGAGAGAGAGCATGCAAGGGCTGTGTGGTAATTTCGCAGAGACGGTGTCGAAGCCGTTCGGGAAATCTTCGGCAAAGACTCCGGCGATCTTTTTCTTTGCGCTCTTGCTTCGCCAGCGCGTTGGTCACCACGCGCTTCCTCAATATTATGAGTAACCACGCGCTTCCTCAATATTATGTTTACTCATTTATTTATTTATTTTAATCTTCTTGTGTATTGTATCTTTAGAACGATGTCGTTTAATTTGCTTATGAGAGACACTGTTGGGAATGTAACGGTATATATATGTCTGTTTTCCTCGTTTTCGGAGAATATTTTGATGAATTAAAGTGTTATAATTTGGCTGGGTGAGGTTATTATCACATAAACAAAGAAAGAAAGAAAAAAACCTCAAAGATGTTAAAAAGCAGTAAAGTCGTCTAATTTCATAACTCAACAAGCCTACTATACAAGAAATAGTTACTTGAAAAACAAAACCAAACAGTTTCAAGTTACCTAAATCCAACAGAAAATAAAGGGATATATAACAATTCAAACAAACAAAGGTAACAACGAGGTCCAAACAACTCATCGCCAAACCGAAATCTTAACTTCAACACTTAATTTATTTCCGGTCTCGCTCTTTGAATTTGTGGAAAGGATTAAAATTGATCATGATATTATAAATATTAAAGGTTATTTAAGACGTTGTACATATTAAAGGTCAATTTGGAAAAAGTACTGTGTTGCATTTCGTGCGTCGAGACAATATGTGGCATTTTGCTTTATTTTCTTTTCTATTTTCAAACATCAATTAATTACTTTATTAATGGAAAACCTTTAACTTGTTGATTTTGTTATGATAGAGTTTTTTGGAACCATGGGTGCCATTAATGGACTTAGAGGAAGGAAGGAAACAAAATGACCAAATGGGAGGACAGAGAACCTTATGCCTATTGGAAGGGAAATTCAGTTGTTGCTGCTACCAGACAAGACTTTCTCAAATGCAACGTCTCCGAACAACAAGATTGGAATGCTCGCCTCTACGCGCAGGTTTCGTTTCCATCTTCTCTTGCCTAATCTTCAATTTTCATTGGACACAGTGATTGGTTGGCGGTAGAAGATAATCCTAAAATAATAGCCTCTCTTTGGGCTTAAAACAACTGAAGTGGACTAAAATATATGCAACGTATCTAAGGAAGGCTACAATAATCAAATTTAGCAAACCAATGCATTCATAGGTAATTAAGGTTTCACCAACATTTATTTGTTTAAAATTAAACAGTAATTACCTTTTGATCGTCAAGCTGTTATGTTTGTGAAGGTATAAGATCTACATTGAAGGGTCTGCTTGGTCTGATAGCCAAAAGTACATTCTCGCTTGTGATTCTGTTACCTTACTAGTGAGGCCACATTATTATGATTTCTACACTCGAAGTTTAAAACCGAGGCAACATTATTGGCCTACCAATGACAAGGACAAGTGCAGATCCATCAAGTTTGCTGTTGATTGGGGTAACACTCACAGGGAAGAGGTAATTATGTCATGCTAGTATTCCTTCGCATGTTGTGGCCAAGACAAGCTTATACGCATTGCACTTTTTTTTTTTTTTTTTGAGCATTGCTTTATGATATGTAACCAACAAAAGCTTGCATTCGAAAACTGTGAGTTATTATGTTATTGACTTATTAACAAGGGTCAAGGTGTTAATTTGTTTTGTTTTATTTTTTTTGGTCTACAACATTTTTAATGGATCACATACGGAAAAGGCCAATAGCAATGCCGATCAAGCCAATCCAGTCAAGAGGAGTTCACAACGGAGTAGGCAAATAAATGGCTACATTTTTAATAATGTTAATGAAAAGGCCAAGCTCTTGAAATTATGTAGCCTATTATGCCTTAAAAAAGGAAATTGAACTCTATCAATTGCTTCGTGTTTCATCTCATGAATGAAGAGGCCAAGGTGTGACGATATACCTCAAATCGCAATAAACTCTGTTATGAGGCTATGATAGAAAGATGAGTGGGAAAACAAGTACAGATATTAGGAGAATCAAACTATACCACACACGGGTTTCCTTTTATATATCTCATGTCTACAGATAAAAAGGAGCCAATTTAAATTATTCTTCCTATGTATCATACTTGATACTTGATTACATAAAATACATATTTTTCTACTAACAATATTTTATCATGTAAATGTCAATCAGTTCACATCTCTGCTTTCTCATGAAACGCTCTCAATTTTGCATTTTGTTGCAATGCAGACTGTGTCCTGATTTCCAAGAACCTGTTCAAATTAGAACGAAATATAACATTAAAATTAAAATAAACAGCAAAACATGTCGTGCAATTTTAGAACAAAAGCCCCAGCAACGCAACAAATAACAACACACAAGAATAAAACAACACATGCATTTCTCATACCAAGTGGCTCTCTTGTAATTATTCTTCACTGGTTCTCTGCATCATCTTCTTCAGCCTTGCTACTTTCACCGCAACCATTGCAAGCACTCGCTCTTTGGTGTTGTCGACAAAACGGAAATAAGCGATTCTCCAGTTCTTCTTGAAAACTAAAGTGCCAATAACCGCCCATAAACCAGTTGCGTACCCAATCACCGCAATGAGCCAAAACCAAATCTTTTCTTTCTTATCGTCTTCATGCTCTGTTTCTTCATGTCCAGGGATGTAGTCATCATCACCTGGGCATTTGTTTGGCAGAGGATAACCACAAAGTTGATTGTTGCCTGCGTATATTGACGGATCGGTGAGAGTTTGAAGTTGATTCCCTGTCGGAATTTTTCCTGACAAGTTGTTGTTTGACAAGTTGAGGTGGCTTATTGATGACAAGTCTGACATGCTCTGTGGAATTACACCAAAAAGTTGGTTGTTTGAGAGGTCAAGAGTCTCCAGCAACTTCATATCTCCGATCTTCTTGGGAATATTTCCTGACAAGTAATTGTGAGACAAATCCAGACTACGCAACCCATTGAGCAAACACAGCTCCTCGGGAATAACTCCAACTAGATTATTTCTTGAAAGGTCCATGAGGTCAAGAAGTTGTAGGTTCAACTTCGTATACTCGAGTTCTAATCCTTTTGTGGTCACCGAAACTCTCTCTCTTTGCCAACTTGCGTCATCATCGGCAGGCAATGGTGAAGACGATAATAGTGCAGGCGGTGCTGCTACGGTTGTTAGTATTGCTCCTGGTGCTATTGATAAGGCACTAGGAGCAAGCACCCCTGTCATCATTCCATCAAGTCTACCGAAGCAACTTGGGATTTCTCCTATCAGATTGTTCTCAGCAAGATCCATAATTTGCAGGTCATCAAGTTGACATAATTGTGGAGGAATCATGCCGTTTAGCTTGTTCTTTCGTAGCCTGAGAATTCGCAGTGACAAAAGGCTTTCTCCAATCCAGGTTGGAATAGATTCGGAAAACCTGTTCTCACCAAGATTAAGGATTTCTAATTGAGTGCAATATCTCAAGGCTCTTTGAAGCCCCCCCTCCAGATTATTATTATTAACATGAAGCCTTTTTAGATATGAGAGCTGTCCAAGTGAGCTTGGTAATTTCCCTGAAAGCTTGTTGGATGATAAATTTATTTCAACCAACTTTTGCATATGTCCCCAACAATTTGGTATTTCACCTATTAGCTCATTCTCGGAAAGATCTAGAACTTTCAGATTTTTCAGCTTGCACAATAAGTTTGACATCGAACCTCTCATCTGGTTGTTACGAAGAAGTAGATCATATATTTCAGGAATGGCATAAAGAATCTTTGCTAATGAATTTCCACTAATATGGTTCATAGAAAGATCTAAATACGCGAGAGACGTGGCATTAAACCATTGTTGGAAATTTCCAGAGATGTTATTATGTGAAAGATCTAACTCCCAAAGTTCTTTTTGTGTTTGAAGCCATTGAGGAAATTGAGGTCCAATTTTGCAAGATGACATGTAAAGGGCACTGAGACTAAAAGGAGGGACCCAACTGGAGTTAACTTTCCAAGTCAAGTTGGTGTAACTGATACTTAAGTTAACCAAGTTTGAAAGGTTGGCAAAGTGATGTTCTAAGATAACACCTTCCATGGGATTAAAAGAAAAATCCAAATAGTATAGGCTTGATAGTTGCCCGATACTGTTAGGAAAACCAGTAAACTGATTATGGGAAATTATTAAATATTCCAAAGTGGACAGTCTCCCCAATGACTCTGGAATAATCCCATCCAATTGGTTATTTGAAAGATCTAAGTGTCTCAAGATTGGCAGCAGCCCTAAGGATTGTGGAATACTTCCACTCAATTGGTTGCCTGAAAGATCCAGATGTCCCAAGCTTGACAGTTTGCCCAAGGATTGTGGAATACTTCCACTCAATTGGTTGCCTGAAAGATCCAGATATCCCAAGCTTGACATTTTGCCCAAGGATTGTGGAATACTTCCACTCAATTGGTTGCCTGCAAGATATAGATATCCCAAGATTGACAGTTTGCCCAAGGATTGTGGAATTCCTCCATTCAATCGATTTTCTGAAAGATATAGAGATTCCAAGCTTGACAGTCTTCCCAAGGACAGTGGAATGCTCCCATTCAATTGATTATTTGAAAGATATAATAACCTTAACTGTGATAATTTTCCTATTGAGGAGGGCACTGGACCAGATAATGAATTCAGACTGAGATCAAGGTAAATCAAACTCTGGAGTTGCCCAAACCAATCTGGGATTTCACCACTGACTTCAGTTTCTGACAACTGAAGATACCGTAAGCTATAAGACAGGCATCTTGATGTGTTTTTATTACTACCTAAGACCTCATTCCGAAAGCGGTTCCCTGACGTATACAAAAACTTTAGGGAACAAGCATTGCTCAACATTGAAAATAGCCCACCTTCAATGCTGTCAAATTGATTCCACTCAATATTGAGACGGACAAGACTCTTGGAATTAACTAAGCGGAGCGGAACGGTGGAATTAAGATTGTTGTCTGAAAGATCAAGTTCTCTAAGTTCAGTCATGTTTGCAAGGGCATGGGGAACAGGTCCAGTGAGCATATTGCCCCAAAGATATAGGTATTGAAGCCTTGCAAAGAAGGTGGAATTGACAGTACTACCATGAGAGAAGTGAATGCTTTGGATTTCACAACCAGTTAACCTCAAGTGTACCAGAGAGGTCAGTGTGTTGAGGACCTGCATAAGACCAAAGCATTTACTGAGGTCCACGTGGCTCATGTGTTCAAAAGACCAGAGACTTAAAACTCACAGCAGTTATCTATATGCGCATGTAATCGACTAGAACAATAGTAGTCTTGATAACTCTAATCAAATTGTCTAAACGCAGTCAGTTTGTGGAAAATTGTTGGGAAAGTTCTTTCTCGATATAACTTGTAAAAGAAGTGGGTTCAACACATAATCAATTAATAGTGTTCGAGAAAAAAAATCTCTTTAACTTTTTTTAAAAGGGCCAGTTGGCTCAAACTTTCATCCCCGCGTTTCGTCTAAAACGCTCGTTGCGTTTCTATTTTCTTTTCTTTTTTTTTTTTTCTAACTCTCCCTAATGTGGTCGTGTGATGACGCGCTCTTCTGGAGTGTAACACTCTATTCCACGCACGCACATGCGCATTTGTCGTATAGTTTTATTTTGTTTTGTTTTTTTGTTTTTTGTTTTTTTTTTTTTGCAAAAAGGTATCGACAGTTAGCCCCCAGCTCCTACTCCCTAAGGCTCTCCCTAAGGCTCCTTTTTGTCTAATAGGGCTGATATTGTGTCAGCCCATTAAGTGTTTTACTTTTTTTTTTTATTTTTTTTAATACGTTTTATTTTTCTCTTTCTTTTTTCTTTTTGTAAATAATTTTAGCCTTTGTAATTTAATATTTTTCATTGAAGTTTTTTTAAATATCATTATTGATCTTGTTTTTATTTTTTACAATCTAATGACATTCACATTAAAATATTTTTTCCCTTTACTGGTATTTTTTTAATATCAATTTTAAACCCACTTGGGAATTCTCTCTTTTAAACAACAATTTTATTTACTTTTTTAAAAAATTGTATGCAATATTTTGAATATTTTTTTTTTTATGTTTTTCATAAATTTTTTATAACTGTTTAATCGACATCCACATTCAAATATTTTTTTCCTTTACTGGTATTTTTTTATATCAATTTGAAACCCACTTTGGAATTCTCTCTTCTAAACAACAATTTTATTTCTTTTTTAAAAAATTGTATGCAATATTTTGATTTTTTTTTTTTTTACGTTTTTCATAAATTTTTTATAATTGTTTAATCAACTTTTAAGCTATCTAATTTTCTTGCATATATATTTTTTTATAACACATTCTTTATTTTAGAAAATATTTATTAAAAATCATATTGTGTTTTTTTTTTCGTAATTTAATTTAAATATATTTTGAATCATTAGATCTTTGCCTAGATTATATATAACTTTTTTGCTACCATTTAATTTTTATGCAATAATCAATTTTCCTCTTTCTAAGCCTTTAACACTATTTGACAATTATTTTGAGTTATTAACACTTTTTTATTTTTGTTGTGATGATTAATGTATATATATATATAGATAATTGAATAAATAATCATTTTTAAATGGTATTTTAAGAAATTAAATAATATTTTAATTAATTAAGAAATTAGTCTTTTTGTAACTACATAATTATGTGTATTTACCTTTATGCTTTTAGTTTTTTATATATTAGTGCCTAATAACTTAATTTTGAAAATTTTGACAATTTTTTTAAAATTTGAGCAAAAATGACCAAATTCCAAATAGACTCGTATGTGTGTGTGTGTTATATATATTTATTTATTTATTTATATATAATGTGTATCTATAATCTATAACTATCTTATAAAAGCGAGTTTTGGTCCCACGTTTTGTCCAAAACGCGCATTGCGTTTCAAAACACATTTCTTATTTTGTTTTTCATGCGAAACTCTAAAAAAATGCGTTTTTTATGGGCATAAATGAAGAATTTTTCCAAAAGTTGAGCCATAACGTAATTTAGTTAAAATATAAGACAAAAAAGCAACAAGATTGGGGCAAAAGTAAAATTGAAGGGAAAAAAAAAGCCCTGAGAAGATGGGGACAGCCCTGAAGGTGTGGGGCCGCGTGGCAGGGGCTGCCCCCCCACTACCTTCTTCTGCCGCGTGCTTGCACGCGCAACCCCCTCCCTTCCTTTTTTTGTTTATTCTTTAAATCTGTTTTTTTCCTTTCCCTTTTTTCTTTTTTACACTTCTAACTTTTTATAGCACTTTTATTTTTATTTCTAAATTTGTATAAAAAAAACCTTTCCACTCTAAACAATTTCTAAAATTCTTTTAATAGTATCTTATTTTTATATTTTGCAAAAAAAAATTTATTAAGAAATTTAAATTATTTTATTTTAAAGATATAATTGATGTTAAATTAAAGATAATTTTAAAATATTTTGAATTTTAGTTTAATAAATCTATAATACAACGCGTGAATTAGTTATATTTTTTTCGTTTGTGTTTGAAATTTTTTAAAATCTGTCTGTGGATTTTTATTGAATGATAAATTAATCGCTCAATTTGTGAAAATGACAAAAATACACTTATTTATTACATGTTTTACAAATTTTTCTAAATCTTTTAGATTTTTTTCGTTGTTCATATAATTATTTCTTTTTTTATATTTAATAATTTGATATATTTTTCATTTCATTTTTATATTTTAATTTTGTTATTTTTTATATTTTAAATCTCAAAATTAAATTCTAAACAAATTTAATCGTTATCAAGTTTGAATCTTACCAAAAAGAATATATATATATATTTTTATACTTTATTACTTAAAAAATTAAATTTTGAATTATTTTTATTTTAAAAAATAATTGTTGCTAAATTAAAGATAATTTGAAAATACTTTGAATTTTAGCTCAATAAATATATAACGCAACGAGCGATCTTTTTTTATTTTTGTTTCAATGATTGAATTTAATTTTTTTCTTAATCTTTTGAAACCCATTATGATATAATTTTTTTCAATGGAAATATATGTTTTTTTTCCTTTATCTTAGAATTCAATCCTCTGATATAATTTTAAAAGTGGCCCAATATTTTATTAAATAATATTTTTTTCCAAATTAGTTGAAATGATATTAATACACTTATTTAATAGAATCTTAACATAAATATAGATTAGTTAGTTTATATTAATATTTCAATTGAATTTTTTTCTATTGTAAATGAATAAACTTAAAATATATATATATAATGTAAAAAAAAAAAAATTCCGCGGACCTCGCACGTGCATAGCGCGTGCCTAACAACTAATATATATATAGAGGAGACTAAAATTTAATGTTAAAACTAAGAGTCCAAGTCCAGCAAAAAACATTGGCAATTTTACCACTAAGTTCATTTGGATTTTGCAATGATTTTATTGCCATTATACTAGAGAGGGAAGCTTATTGAGTACCTGTATCAGATCATGTGCCTTACTGAGGTTCATCCCGCTCATGTCAAGGTCTTGCAACGACGAAAGACTTGAAACCCACTGCAAATTATCTGCATATAATCCACCCGGAATGAAGCCTTGAAAGCCTTGAAAGCCCAGGTCAAGTTGCCTAAGCGCAGTCATGTTGTGGAAAGCATTGGGAACTTCACCAATAAGATCATTTAGGCGAAGACCAAGGAATTGAATGCTTGCGATGAAGGTGGAATTAACCCAATCACGACGAAAGTGAATGTTTTGGATTTTGCAACCATTTAATTGCAACTGAACCAAAGAGGGAAGCTTACTGAGTACCGGCATCAGATCAAGTGCCTTTCCGAGGTCCACTCCACTCATGTCAAGGTGTTGCAAAGACAAAAGAGTTGAAGCCCATTGCAAAGTATCCGCATATAGTGCCCTTTCATAATAGCCATTGCGATCCCTCAGATCAAGAACTTCCAAGCGTGTAAGGTTCCCAAGCTGAAGTGGAATTTTACCTCCAAATCTCGCACCACTGATATTGAGATATGTGAGATGCTTCAAGGATCCAAAGAACTCGGGAATTCGGCTTTGGTTGAAGTCGTTTCCACTCAAGTCTAAGTACTCCAAATGCTTCAACTCTGCTAAACAAGAATTAACCTGCAAAGCAGATAATTGCTCTGAGGTATTGTACTCGTTGTAGAACCAGCCACCTTCCACGAAGAAGACCGAATGAGTTGGCACTCTGAGATCAAGCTTGACGACATGTCCAGTACTTGTATTACAGCTTAGTCCTCTCCAGCGGCAGCAATCTTCACCGGTCCAAGAGACCAACCGGTTCGAAGGATCTATGAAACTCTGTTTCAGCTTCAGCAGAGCTTGTCTTTCGCCCTCTATGCAGCCAAAGCTCGAGTTGATGCTGAAACGCAGTTGAATTCCTTCAAGGAGCAACACAAGGAAGAGAAGAATTTTTCGAGCACTCAAAAGTTTCTTCATCTTTGAGAAATCTACCTCTCAGTTGCACACAACACTGGAATATATTATGGTATTGCGACCGTGTTTTGACCACTCATTTCTACAGTACTATTGACCAACAAGCACACTATGCGATGACGTATCACTCTCAACCTATTATTTTATATATTCTACTCTCTCTTTTTTATGAACGTGTAAAGTTTAATCCTTCTTTTTCCTATTTGAAGAAAAGTTCGATTATTCTTTGGTGTAATTTTCCATAACGCATTATTGCAAAAACTCACTTTATTTTGATTTATTAAAAAAAATTCCAAACATGTGTTCGTGAATTCTCAGTCAAGTAGTTATGCCAAAAGACTTTTGGTCTAGTGGACGACAAATAAAAGGGGAAGACTTTTGGCCAAGTGGCCGACAAATAAAAGGGGAAGACTTTACAGGAGACTCTACAGTGAACTAACGAAGTTTTCTTTTTCCCCTTATTTAGTTAGTAAGGTTTCTGAATTTTCAAGGATTTTTGGGTAAATTTTGCACACAATCACACAATAATGTTTCGATTTCTACCTCTCAATTGCACACAACAGCGGAAGATATTGTGGTAATGCTCAAATTCACGTCTTGAATATTAGTAATTCTAGCTAGTTTAAAAGTGTGGACATTTCTTAGTCCTTTTTTGTATTAAATCCATGAAAGAGAAGCATGTTACGTCCGGCGATAGTCCTTGTGAATATAACAGGAAATCCTGACAGAGGATCTCCCTTCTTAAGTTTAGCATTTGTTTGGAAAATAAATTTTTTACTTAAATACTAAATTTTGACATTAACACATTAATTTGATATTGCATTAGGGATACTCAAGGCCATGCTTCTTGTCTATCTCTCTCTACTTCTATGCAGACAAATGTCGAGCTGATGCCGAAACTCATTTGTATTTCTTCAAGGAGCAACAGTTATAATGGTAATTAATTCTAGATAGTTTAGTTTGCCGTGGAATTGGTGATGAAGTCATTGACTCGTATGTATTAACGTGTGGACATTTCTTAGCCCTTTTTTGTCTCAAGTCTATGAAAGAGAAGCATGTTGCTTCTTGCGATTTTCCTCGTGGACCTAGAGAGTCATTATTGGCAATTTTCCGTGTTGTGCTTGGAGTCAAACTCCACTAACAAAATATAGAGAAATTGTAAGAAATAATTTTTTTTTAAGTTTTTAAAAAATAACACATGTTTTAAAATATTAAAAAAATAGTCACTATCAAGAATTTGCCTCTAGTAGATAATCTTAATTTGAGTTCATTTTCTTTTTTTGTCTTGAAACAAAGTGAAATTTAACTAGCTAAAACATGCAAGAATAATAGGATTGGATTCGGGCGTCCATGGAAGGCCACAACAAATCGAATTTGGCAAATCAATGCGTTCATAGGTAAACATGTTGAGCCAATTTTTATTTGTTTTCAAATTAACTCAGAAATAAGCCAAACTGCCAAAGGATAATTGAGGAGAGGACAATAAAATGCAAGAAATTCAACACAGACAAGTTAGTAGTCCTTGGTCCTCAGCTAAGGGTGTTCAAAAAACCGATGAGACCAAACCAAATCGGCAAAATCAATCCAAACCAAGCCAAATCAAATCAATTTCAAACCGATTATAATTAGTTTGGTTTGGTTTGGAATTTCTAAAATTTTAATTGTTTTGGTTTGGTTCATGTTTGACCTTGTTAAAAAACCAAATCAAACCAATCCAATACTTATCTATACACATGTATTTAAAATTATATTATATGTATGGAGGGTTATTATTTTTCTCTCTTTTTTACTAAGAAGTTGTGAGAACTTGAAGTGAACAACTTTGTTATTTATTAATCAGGTGTTGGATATTTTGGGGATGATTTTGATAGAACTTCTAGTACGGATCAACTTTGTTAGGAAGCTATTAGTTGTTCAGGCGTGAATACCCTTGCATCATCTTAAAACCATTGAATATTTAATATAATTTATTTATGATATTTAAAATATTTTGAATTTAGCCCTTATCTAATTAGGTTAGATTATGATATTAAACTTTGATTTTGATAAGTTATATTATTTTATTAAGTCCTCAACTTGTATGAGCCTTAAAGGGTCAAACTGTACCAAACCAAACCAACTATAATTGGTTTGGTTTAGTTTGATTTTGATTGTTTAATTGGTTTGGTTTGGTATGAAAAATCACTAAACCAATTAGAAGTTGGTTTGGTTTAGTTTTAGTAAAAAATAGTGGTTTAATTTGGTTGGACACCCCTAATAAGCATGTTACACAATAATGGCAAAATAAAATCTTGATTCTTGACCATTCAGATGTTTGATATCCTTGATTTAAATCACTAATCTTGAATGAAATTTTATCCTCTGATCTAGATCTAGTTATCTACCACATAAAACTTGTCATTTGTTAAACAAAAAGGGGTATCTTTGTCCTTTTGTCTAAACAACTTTTTTTTTAATCACATTATAAGGGCAACTTTAATTTTTTTATTGACGTCGCATTTAATGACTAATTAAATAAACTATTTTAGTTTACACAAATCAAGCATGAATTTATTTTAATTTCTCCCATAACCAAAGGAAAAAAAAAACTGTTTTGTTTTTGTTTTTATTTTTTTGTTTTTTGCTTTTCTTTAGGTCTAAGTGTAAACTTCTCTAACCCAAAAAAAAAAAAAAAAAAAAAACATGGAAAGAGGGGGAAGAAAAAAACGATGTCCCTTGGAATAAAAGTTTAGCCATTGAATTCCTCAACACCACTGTAAGTCATTCCTTTATAACCTCTAATATTATGTCTACTCATTTATTTATTTATTTTAATCTTCTTGTGTATTGTATCTTTAGAACGATGTCGCTTAATTTGCTTATGAGAGACACTGTTTGGAATGTAACGGTATATATATCTCTGTTTTCCTCGTTTTCAGAGAATAGTTTGATGAATTAAAGTGTTATAATTTGGCTAGGTGAGGTTATTATCACATAAACAAAGAAAGAAAGGAAAAAAAAAAAAAAAAACCTCAAAGATGTTAAAAAGCAGTAAAGTCGTCTAATTTCATAACTCAACACGCCTACTATACAAGAAATAGTTACTTGAAGAAACAAAACCAAACAGTTTCAAGTTACCTAAATCCAACAGAAAATAAAGGGATATATAACGAACAATTCAAACAAACAAAGGTAACAACGAGGTCCAAACAACTCATCGCCAAACCGAAATCTTAACTTCAACACCTAATTTATTTCCGGTCTCTCTCTTTGGATTTGTGGAAAGGATTAAAATTGATCATGATATTTTAAATATTAAAGGTTATTTAAGACGTTTTACATATTAAGGGTCAATTTGGAAAAAAGTACTGTGTTGCATTTCGTGCGTCGAGACAATATGTGGCATTTTGCTTTATTTTCTTTTCTATTTTCAAACATCAATTAATTACTTTATTAATGGAAAACTTTTAACTGGTTGATTTTGTTATGATAGCGTCAAATGTACATGTTGATATTTTTGGAACCATGGGTGCCATTAATGGACTTAGAGGAAGGAAACAAAATGACCAAATGGGAGGACAGAGAACCTTATGCCTATTGGAAGGGAAATTCAGTTGTTGCTGCAACCAGACAAGACTTTCTCAAATGCAACGTCTCCGAACAACAAGATTGGAATGCTCGCCTCTACGCGCAGGTTTCGTTTCCATCTTCTCTTGCCTAATCTTCAATTTTCATCAAACACGATGATTGGTTATGGCTGCAGGATTGGAATCGGTAATCTAAGGAAGGCTACAATAATCAAATTTAGCAAACCAATGCATTCATAGGTAATTAAGGTTTCACCAACATTTATTTGTTTAAAATTAAACAGTAATTACCTTTTGATCGTCAAGCTGTTATGTTTGTGAAGGTATAAGATCTACATTGAAGGGTCTGCTTGGTCTGATAGCCAAAAGTACATTCTCGCTTGTGATTCTGTTACCTAACTAGTGAAGCCACATTATTATGATTTCTTCACTCGAAGTTTAAAACCGAGGCAACATTATTTGCCTATCAATGACAATGACAAGGACAAGTGCAGATCCATCAAGTTTGCTGTTGATTGGGGTAACACTCACAAGGAAGAGGTAATTATGTCATGCTAGTATTCCTTCGCATGTTGTGGCCAACACAAGCTTATACGCATTGCACTTTTTTTTTATTTTTTTTTTAGCATTGCTATATGATATGCGACCAACAAAAGCTTGCATTCGAAAACTGTGAGTTATTATGTTATTGACTTATTAACAAGGGTCAAGGTGTTAATTTGTTTTGTTTTGTTTTTTTGTTTGTTTTTTATTTCTTCGTTTTTTTAGTCTTATTAACTAATATTGTTTTTATGGATTTCTTCAGGCGCAAGCCATTGGAAAGGCAGCAAGTGAATTGATCAGGGAGGAGTTGAAAATGGAGTACGTGTACGATAACATGTTTCATCTTTTAAACGTCGAAAAATTACCGTTTTGCCCTTCAAAACGTTATGATTTTTTTAGGGTTTACACTGCTTCTATAATTGGACAACACTAGCTCATAAGGTTAGCTCGATAACATTAAGCCTTGTGTTATCCCAAGTATTCTTTAGATGGAAATATGACCAAGTGTTAGCTCGTCTATAAGGTTATCTAACCACGTATGAAGTCGCTTATTCATAAAAGGATTTTCCCCAGTTGAGACCAAGAAAGATTTAGGATGAGTTGCCAAAATAATAATAAAAAAAAATGAATGGGTCTTTTAAAAAATAGCATATGTTTCAAAATATTAGAAAAATAGCCACTGTCAAAATTTTATAACAAAAAAAAAATATTTACACATTTGCAAAAAAAAATTTAACACTTCAAAATTAACAATAAAAGTTGAAATGTTAAAATTTTCTTACAAATGTGTAAATATTTTTGCTACAATTTCCCAAAGATTTACTTGCTTTTTACTTCAGAAATTTACTAAAATATTGTAAGTGATTTAGATATATTTCTATAGTTCCACAGGTCTTGTTACCATGTACAAGATGTTCGATTTTGGACTGAAAAAGATAGAAGCTAAACAAAAACCTGAATGGTAAATTGAATTCGGATGTCAGTTTTTTTTTTTTTTTTTTTTTGCCTACAATATTTTTTATGGATCACATACGGAAAAGGCCAATTGCAATGCCGATCAAGCCAATCCAGTCAAGAGGAGTTCACAACGGAGTAGGCAAATAAATGGCTACATTTTTAATAATGTTAATGAAAAGGCCAAGCTCTTGAAATTATGTAGCCTATTATGCCTTAAAAAAAGAAATTGAACTCTATCAATGGCTTCGTGTTTCATCTCATGAATGAAGAGGCCAAGGTGTGACGATATACCTCAAATTGAAATAAACTCTGTTATGAGGCTATGATATAAAGATGAGTGGGAAAACAATTACAGATATTAGGAGAATCAAACTATGCCACACATGGGTTTCATTTTATTTATCTCATGTCTACAGATAAAAGGAGCCAATTTAAATTATTCTTCCTATATGTATCATTCTTGATACTTGATTACATAAAATACATATTTTTTTACGAACAATATTTTATCATGTAAATGTCAATCAGTTCACATCTCTGCTTTCTCATGAAACGCTCTCAACTTTGCATTTTATTGCAATGCAGACTGTGTCCTAATTTCCAAGAACCTGTTCAAATTAGAACGAAATATAACATTAAAAATAAAATAAACAGCAAACATGTCATGCAATTTTAGAACAAAAGCAACAAATAACAACACACAAGAATAAAACAACACATGCATTTCTCATACCAAGTGGCTCTCTTGTCATTATTCTTCACTGGTTCTCTGCATCATCTTCTTCAGCCTTGCTACTTTCACCGCAACCATTGCAAGCACTCGCTCTTTGGTGTTGTCGACAAAACGGAAATAAGCGATTCTCCAGTTCTTCTTGAAAACTAAAGTGCCAATAACCGCCCATAAACCAGTTGCGTACCCAATCACCGCAATGAACCAAAACCAAATCTTTTCTTTCTTATCATCTTCATGCTCTGTTTCTTCATGTCCAGGGATGGAGTCATCATCACCTGGGCATTTCTTTGGCAGAGGATAACCACAAAGTTGATTGTTGCCTGCGTATATTGACGGATCGATGAGAGTTTGAAGTTGATTGCCTGTTGGAATTTTTCCTGACAAGTTGTTGTTTGACAAGATGAGGTGGCTTATTGATGGCAAGTCTGACATGCTCTGTGGAATTACACCAAAAAGTTGGTTGTTTGATAGGTCAAGAGTCTCCAGCAACTTCATATCTCCGATCTTCTTGGGGATATTTCCTGACAAGTGATTGTGAGACAAATTCAGACTATGCAACCCATTGAGCAAACACAGCTCCTCGGGAATAACTCCAACTAGCTTATTACTTGAAAGGTCCATGAGATCAAGAAGTTGCAGGTTCGATTTCGTATACTCGAGTTCCAATCCTTTTGTGGTCACCGAAACTTTCTCTCTTTGCCAACTTGTGTCATCATCGGCAGGCATTTGTGTGGTGTTTAGCATTAATCCTGGTGCTTTTGATAAGGCACTAGGAGCAAGCACCCCTGTTGACATCATCATTCCATCAAGTCTACCGAAGCAACTTGGGATTTCTCCTGTCAGATTGTTCTCAGCAAGATCCATCATTTGCAGTTCATCAAGTTGACATAATTGTGGAGGAATCATGCCGTTTAGTTTGTTCTTTCGTAGCCTGAGAATTCGCAGTGACAAAAGGCTTTCTCCAATCCAGGTTGGAATAGATTCGGAAAACCTGTTCTCACCAAGATTAAGGATTTCTAATTGAGTGCAATATCTCAAGGCTCTTTGAAGCTCCCCCTCCAGATTATTATTATTAACATGAAGCCTTTGTAGATATGAGAGTTGTCCAAGTGAGCTTGGTAATTTCCCTGAAAGCTTGTTGGATGATAAATTTATTTCAACCAACTTTTGCATATGTCCCCAACAATTTGGTATTTCACCTATTAGCTCATTCTCGGAAAGATCTAGAACTTTCAGATTTTTCAGCTTGCACAATAAGTTTGACATCGAACCTCTCATCTGGTTGTTACCAAGAAGTAGATCATATATTTCAGGAATGGCATCAAGAATCTTTGCTAAGGAATTTCCACTAATATGGTTCATAGAAAGATCTAAATACACGAGAGACGTGGCATTAAACCATTGTTGGAAACTTCCAGAGATGTTATTATGTGAAAGATCTAACTCCCAAAGTTGTTTTTGTGTTTGAAGCCATTGAGGAAATTGAGGTCCAATTTTGCAAGATGACATGTAAAGGGCGCCGAGACTAAAAGGAGGGACCCAACTGGACTTAACTTTCCAAGTCAAGTTGGTGTAACTGATACTTAACTTATACAACATTGAAAGGTTGGCAAAGTGATGTTCTAAGATAACACCTTCCATGGGATTAAAAGAAAAATCCAAATAGAATAGCCTTGATAGTTGCCCGATACTGTTAGGAAAACCAGTTAACTGATTATGGGAAATTATTAAGTATTCCAAAGTGGACAGTCCCCCCAATGACTCTGGAATAATCCCATCCAATTGGTTATTTGAAAAATCTAAGTAGCTCAAGATTGGTAGCAGCCCTAATGATTGTGGAATACTTCCACTCATTTTGTTGCCTGCAAGATCCAGATATTTCAAGCTTGACATTTTGCCCAAGGATTGTGGAATACTTCCACTCAATTGGTTGCCTGAAAGATCCAGATCTCCCAAGCTTGACAGTTTGCCCAAGGATTGTGGAATTCCTCCATTCAATCGATTTTCTGAAAGATATAGATATTCCAAGCTTGACAGTCTTCCCAAGGACAGTGGAATGCTCCCATTCAATTGATTATTTGAAAGATATAATAACCTTAACTGTGATAATTTTCCTATTGAGGAGGGCACTGGACCAGATAATGAATTCCGACTGAGATCAAGGTAAATCAAACTCTGGAGTTGCCCAAACCAATCTGGGATTTCACCACTGACTGCAGTTTCTGACAACTGAAGAGACTGTAAGCTATAAGACAGGCATCTTGATGTGTTTTTATTACTACCTAAGACCTCATTCCGAAAGCGGTTCCGTGACGTATGCAAAAACTTTAGGGAACAAGCATTGCTCAACATTGAAAATAGCCCACCTTCAATGCTGTCAAATTGATTCCACTCAATATTGAGACGGACAAGACTCTTGGAATTAACTAAGCGGAGCGGAACGGTGGAATTAAGATTGTTGTACGAAAGATCAAGTTCTCTAAGTTCAGTCATGTTTGCAAGGGCATGGGGAACAGGTCCAGTGAGCATATTGCCCCAAAGATATAGGTATTGAAGCCTTGCAAAGAAGGTGGAATTGACAGTACTACCATGAGAGAAGAGAATGTTTTGGATTCCACAATCAGCTAAGCTCAAGTGTAGCAGAGAGGTCAGTGTGTTGAGGACCTGCATAAGACCAAAGCATTTACTGAGGTCCACGTGGCTCATGTGTTCAAAAGACCAGAGACTTAAAACTCACAGCAGTTATCTATATGCGCATGTAATCGACTAGAACAATAGTAGTCTTGATAACTCTAATCAAATTGTCTAAACGCAGTCAGTTTGTGGAAAATTGTTGGGAAAGTTCTTTCTCGATATAACTTGTAAAAGAAGTGGGTTCAACACATAATCAATTAATAGTGTTCGAGAAAAAAAATCTCTTTAACTTTTTTTAAAAGGGCCAGTTGGCTCAAACTTTCATCCCCGCGTTTCGTCTAAAACGCTCGTTGCGTTTCTATTTTCTTTTCTTTTTTTTTTTTTCTAACTCTCCCTAATGTGGTCGTGTGATGACGCGCTCTTCTGGAGTGTAACACTCTATTCCACGCACGCACATGCGCATTTGTCGTATAGTTTTATTTTGTTTTGTTTTTTTGTTTTTTTGTTTTTGTTTTTTTGCAAAAAGGTATCGACAGTTAGCCCCCAGCTCCTACTCCCTAAGGCTCTCCCTAAGGCTCCTTTTTGTCTAATAGGGCTGATATTGTGTCAGCCCATTAAGTGTTTTACTTTTTTTTTTTATTTTTTTTAATACGTTTTATTTTTCTCTTTCTTTTTTCTTTTTGTAAATAATTTTAGCCTTTGTAATTTAATATTTTTCATTGAAGTTTTTTTAAATATCATTATTGATCTTGTTTTTATTTTTTACAATCTAATGACATTCACATTAAAATATTTTTTCCCTTTACTGGTATTTTTTTAATATCAATTTTAAACCCACTTGGGAATTCTCTCTTTTAAACAACAATTTTATTTACTTTTTTAAAAAATTGTATGCAATATTTTGAATATTTTTTTTTTATGTTTTTCATAAATTTTTTATAACTGTTTAATCGACATCCACATTCAAATATTTTTTTCCTTTACTGGTATTTTTTTATATCAATTTGAAACCCACTTTGGAATTCTCTCTTCTAAACAACAATTTTATTTCTTTTTTAAAAAATTGTATGCAATATTTTGATTTTTTTTTTTACGTTTTTCATAAATTTTTTATAATTGTTTAATCAACTTTTAAGCTATCTAATTTTCTTGCATATATATTTTTTTATAACACATTCTTTATTTTAGAAAATATTTATTAAAAATCATATTGTGTTTTTTTTTCGTAATTTAATTTAAATATATTTTGAATCATTAGATCTTTGCCTAGATTATATATAACTTTTTTGCTACCATTTAATTTTTATGCAATAATCAATTTTCCTCTTTCTAAGCCTTTAACACTATTTGACAATTATTTTGAGTTATTAACACTTTTTTATTTTTGTTGTGATGATTAATGTATATATATATATAGATAATTGAATAA
This sequence comes from Boehmeria nivea var. tenacissima, assembly GCA_018132145.1. NCBI lineage: Eukaryota > Viridiplantae > Streptophyta > Magnoliopsida > Rosales > Urticaceae > Boehmeria > Boehmeria nivea. The sequence continues at coordinate 12,695,510 of CM030882.1, forward strand.
ATAATCATTTTTAAATGGTATTTTAAGAAATTAAATAATATTTTAATTAATTAAGAAATTAGTCTTTTTGTAACTACATAATTATGTGTATTTACCTTTATGCTTTTAGTTTTTTATATATTAGTGCCTAATAACTTAATTTTGAAAATTTTGACAATTTTTTTAAAATTTGAGCAAAAATGACCAAATTCCAAATAGACTCGTATGTGTGTGTGTGTTATATATATTTATTTATTTATTTATATATAATGTGTATCTATAATCTATAACTATCTTATAAAAGCGAGTTTTGGTCCCACGTTTTGTCCAAAACGCGCATTGCGTTTCAAAACACATTTCTTATTTTGTTTTTCATGCGAAACTCTAAAAAAATGCGTTTTTTATGGGCATAAATGAAGAATTTTTCCAAAAGTTGAGCCATAACGTAATTTAGTTAAAATATAAGACAAAAAAGCAACAAGATTGGGGCAAAAGTAAAATTGAAGGGAAAAAAAAAGCCCTGAGAAGATGGGGACAGCCCTGAAGGTGTGGGGCCGCGTGGCAGGGGCTGCCCCCCCACTACCTTCTTCTGCCGCGTGCTTGCACGCGCAACCCCCTCCCTTCCTTTTTTTGTTTATTCTTTAAATCTGTTTTTTTCCTTTCCCTTTTTTCTTTTTTACACTTCTAACTTTTTATAGCACTTTTATTTTTATTTCTAAATTTGTATAAAAAAAACCTTTCCACTCTAAACAATTTCTAAAATTCTTTTAATAGTATCTTATTTTTATATTTTGCAAAAAAAAATTTATTAAGAAATTTAAATTATTTTATTTTAAAGATATAATTGATGTTAAATTAAAGATAATTTTAAAATATTTTGAATTTTAGTTTAATAAATCTATAATACAACGCGTGAATTAGTTATATTTTTTTCGTTTGTGTTTGAAATTTTTTAAAATCTGTCTGTGGATTTTTATTGAATGATAAATTAATCGCTCAATTTGTGAAAATGACAAAAATACACTTATTTATTACATGTTTTACAAATTTTTCTAAATCTTTTAGATTTTTTTCGTTGTTCATATAATTATTTCTTTTTTTATATTTAATAATTTGATATATTTTTCATTTCATTTTTATACTTTAATTTTGTTATTTTTTATATTTTAAATCTCAAAATTAAATTCTAAACAAATTTAATCGTTATCAAGTTTGAATCTTACCAAAAAGAATATATATATATATTTTTATACTTTATTACTTAAAAAATTAAATTTTGAATTATTTTTATTTTAAAAAATAATTGTTGCTAAATTAAAGATAATTTGAAAATACTTTGAATTTTAGCTCAATAAATATATAACGCAACGAGCGATCTTTTTTTATTTTTGTTTCAATGATTGAATTTAATTTTTTTCTTAATCTTTTGAAACCCATTATGATATAATTTTTTTCAATGGAAATATATGTTTTTTTTCCTTTATCTTAGAATTCAATCCTCTGATATAATTTTAAAAGTGGCCCAATATTTTATTAAATAATATTTTTTTTTAAATTAGTTGAAATGATATTAATACACTTATTTAATAGAATCTTAACATAAATATAGATTAGTTAGTTTATATTAATATTTCAATTGAATTTTTTTCTATTGTAAATGAATAAACTTAAAATATATATATATAATGTAAAAAAAAATTCCGCGGACCTCGCACGTGCATAGCGCGTGCCTAACAACTAATATATATATAGAGGAGACTAAAATTTAATGTTAAAACTAAGAGTCCAAGTCCAGCAAAAAACATTGGCAATTTTACCACTAAGTTCATTTGGATTTTGCAATGATTTTATTGCCATTATACTAGAGAGGGAAGCTTAATGAGTACCTGTATCAGATCATGTGCCTTACTGAGGTTCATCCCGCTCATGTCAAGGTCTTGCAACGACGAAAGACTTGAAACCCACTGCAAATTATCTGCATATAATCCACCCGGAATGAAGCCTTGAAAGCCTTGACTGCCCAGGTCAAGTTGCCTAAGCGCAGTCATGTTGTGGAAAGCATTGGGAACTTCACCAATAAGATCATTTAGGCGAAGACCAAGGAATTGAATGCTTGCGATGAAGGTGGAATTAACCCAATCGCGACGAAAGTGAATGTTTTGGATGTTGCAAGCAGTTAATTGCAACTGAACCAAAGAGGGAAGCTTACTGAGTACCGGCATCAGATCAAGTGCCTTTCCGAGGTCCACTCCACTCATGTCAAGGTGTTGCAAAGACAAAAGACTTGAAGCCCATTGCAAAGTATCCGCATATGGTGATGTGGAATAACTATGCAGATCAAGAACTTCCAAGCGTGTAAGATTCCCAAGCTGATGTGGAATTTTACCTCCAAATCTCGCACCACTGATATTGAGATATGTGAGATGCTTCAAGGATCCAAAGAACTCGGGAATTCGGCTTCGGTTGAAGTCGTTTCCACTCAAGTCTAAGTACTCCAAATGCTTCAATTCTGCTAAACAAGAATTAACCTGCAAAGCAGATAATTGCTCTGAGGTATTGTACTCGTCGTAGAACCAGGCACTTTCCAAGTAGAGGACCGAATGAGTTGGCGACACGCTGAGATCAAGCTTGACGACATGTCCAGTACTTGTATTACAGCTTAGTCCTCTCCAGCGGCAGCAATCTTCACCGGTCCAAGAGACCAACCGGTTCGAAGGATCTATGAAACTCTGTTTCAGCTTCAGCAGAGCTTGTCTTTCGCCCTCTATGCAGCCAAAGCTCGAGTTGATGCTGAAACACAGTTGAATTCCTTCAAGGAGCAACACAAGGAAGAGAAGAATTTTTCGAGCACTCAAAAGTTTCTTCATCTTTGAGAAATCTACCTCTCAGTTGCACACAACACTGGAAGATGTTATGGTATTGCCCGTGTTTTGACCGCTCGTTTCTATAGCACTATTGATCAACGCGCATGACTTTTATTAGGACACTATGCCATGACGTATCACTCTAAACCTATTATTGTTTTGATTAATTACGTGAACTTTAAGGGAAAGGGTGTGGGACATATATATATCCATGCCGTGTACTTTGGTCATTGATAGAGTCCCCTTAGAATATGTGCTGATATAAAGTAAAAAAAAATTAGTGTATGATTTTTGAGTTTTGTTTGAGTAACATTTAACTAATCTTATACATTAAAATGATAACAACTTTGATATCTAACTATCTTTTAGTTAAATTATTAACAAAATCAATCATATATTATTCATGTGAGAATCTAATTACATGAAAGTAAGCTTAAATAAATTGAAATATTTTCAATATTTTTACAATAAAATGAAGATTTTTCAATATTTTATATTGTATTTTTTGACGAAGTAAAAGTAAATTTTCATTTTAAAAATCTTTTTTTTAAATATAATTAGATTTTAATTTTTCGTGAATTAAATAAATTTAATTAAAATTTGTGGATAGAAACTAATAGTACTAAAAAATTAGATGTTTTGTCTATAAATTAGTTTAGGTCCACATGTCAGTTAAGCACAAATTCATGACATAGAAAGCTCTAAAAATAATTATCGGATACAACTTATTCAGCCATGTGTAAACAAAATCAGATCTAAATATCTACTCTCTCTTTTTTATGAACGTGTAAAGTTTAATCCTTCTTTTTCCTATTTGAAGAAAAGTTTGATTATTCTTTGGTGTAATTTTCCATAACGCATTAATGCAAAAACTCACTTTATTTTGATTTATTAAAAAAAATTTCCAAACATGTGTTCGTGAATTCTCAGTCAAGTAGTTATGCCAAAATTGACAATATCATATTATACTAAAAGAGGGGAAAATCCTATTATTTATTCTATAATAATAAAAGGGGACTCTACAGTGAACTAACAAAGTTTTTTTTTTCCCCCTTATTTAGTTAGTTAGGTTACTGAAGTTTCAAGTATTTTTGGGTAAATTTTGCACACAGTCACACAATAATGTTTCGATTTCTACCTCTCAATTGCACACAACAGTGGAAGATATTGTGGTGATGCACAAATTGACGCGTTGAATAGTCTTAATTAATTCTAGCTAGTTTAGTTTGCCGTGGAATTGGTGATGAAGACATTGACTCGTATGTATTAACGTGTGGACATTTCTTAGCCCTTTTTTTGGTCTCAAGTCTATGAAAGAGAAGCATGTTGCTTCTTGCTATTTTCCTCGTGGACCTAGAGAGTCATTGGCAATTTTCCATGTTGTGCTTGGAGTCAAAGTCCACTAAGAAAATATAGAGAAATTGTAAGAAATAATAATTTTTTTTTGAGTTTTTAAAAAATAACACATGTTTTAAAATATTAAAAAAAATAGTCACTATCAAGAATTTGCCTCTGGAAGATAATCTTAATTTGAGTTCATTTTCTCTCTTTTGTCTTGAAACAAAGTGAAATTTAACTAGCTAAAACATGCAAGAATAATAGGATTGGATTCGGGCGTCCAAGGAAGGCTACAACAAATCGAATTTGGCAAATCAATGCGTTCATAGGTAAATATGTTGAGCCAGTTTTTATTTGTTTTCAAATTAACTCAGAAATAAGCCAAACTGCCAAAGGATAATTGAGGAGAGGACAATAAAATGCAAGAAATTCAACACATACATAGTTAGTAGTCCTTGGTCCTCAGCTGTGTAAGCATGTTACACAATAATGGCAAAATAAAAATCTTGATTCTTGACCATTCAGATGTTTGATATCCTTGATTGTTTTTTTTTTGAACAATTGATATCCTTGATTTAAATCACTAATCTAGAATGAAATTTTATCCTCTGATCTAGATCTAGTTATCTACCACATAAAACTTGTCATTTGTTAAACAAAAAGGGGTATCTTTGTCCTTTTGTCTAAACAACTTTTTTTTTTATCACATTATAAGGGCAACTTTAATTTTTTTTATTAACGTCACATTTAATGACTAATTAAATAAACTATTTTAGTTTACACAAATCAAGCATGTATTTATTTTAATTTCTCCCATAACTAAAGAAAAATAACACTTTTTTTTTTTTTTTTGCTTTTCTTTAGGTCTCTTGTGTAAATTTCTCTAACCCAAAAAAAAAAAAAACAACAACAACAACAGCAACACCACCACCACACACACACACACATGGAAAGAGGGGGAAGAAAAAAACGATGCCCCTTGGAGTAAGTTTAACCATTGAATTGCTCACTCTTTCATTCAGTGGACAAGAATGTTTTGGGGTCTGAGGTTTCACGATTTTTAACTTTTTCTCCACAATCATTATCACTTTCTGGGGCTTTGGATTTTTGCCCTCTATACGAGTACCCAAAAAGACCCAAAAAAAAAAAAGTTTAATTTCCAAACGTCTTTCGTAAAGCCATAAATAATAATAATAATAATCATAATAAAATATAGAATGAACGAGAAAGCCTCAATCTCCAAGGAGCTAAACGCTAAGCATACCAAGGTCTGATTTTATGCCAATTTACATTTCTTTATTATGATAAAAAAGATTTACGTGTTGTACAAGAAAACCCATTACAAGATTTGTGTTATTGCAATCTCTAGGCATGTTAATGCTTCTCTGCATTGACATTGTTGCAGATTTTAGAAGGTCTTCTCAAGTTGCCACAGAACAGGGAATGTGCTGATTGTAGGACCAAGTAAATTCAGATCCCATTCTATTTTTTTATTTTTGTCATATGTCAAAACTCAGCATAGTACTATCTAATAAGCTAATTTCCATTTTTCAAATTAAGCAGACCCAATATCTCAACAAAAATCTAGATGTGCACAATTTATCTGTTTGGTTACTACATTGTTCGATTAAATATGAATTCGTAGTTTTGATGTAATAGTCTCAATGTTAGACCTTCGGAGCCGAGAGTTTCAGATTCTTGATCATGATCTTGTGTTGGATTGATTATCGACAATGGTTTCGGGTTTAGGTCGAGTGGTTTGCATAATTAGTACAAATTTCAGGGCACCGCGATGGGCAAGTGTGAACCTCGGAATATTTATATGCATGCAATGTTCGGGAATTCATCGGGGTCTTGGTGTTCATATTTCAAAGGTAACGTTTCCTAAAGTTGCTTGCCTCTTACGCTACGTTTTGTAGCTTCGTAACTTTTATGCGTTGCTTTGTTTGTACTTCACTCGAACTTGTGAAAACTTCATCGAGATAATCTTCTGTTAATAGGTACGATCTACGACTTTGGATACGTGGCTGCCAGAGCAAGTTGCTTTCATGGAATGTAAGAATTTCTCTGCTTCTGTGTTCTGTTCGATGATGATAGGATCATATAGCAATGCGAAGAGAGATTCATTGATCGATAGTGATATTTAGTACCGATAAATTTGATATATTTTTGTAGCAATTGATGTGATTCATTGCTCTTGAACTTTCAACTATTTTCCTCTCAGTTTGTTTACAACTTCAATGCCGCAAGATAACAGAACCACTGATGGTTCATTATCCTTCCATTTCTTGTTCAATGAGTGACAAAATGTTCTTGTGACTGGCAAAATAATATTTGTTTGTGTGTATTTGTATTTTTTTCTTAGCTATGGGAAATAAAAAAGCGAACAATTATTGGGAAGCCAAAATGCCTCCAGATTTCGACAGAAGAGCGACCAAAAAGCTTATTCGCGACAAGTAAACCATTCATTCTTTTTCCTTAAAACCTCGACACGAACTTGTTCGTTATGAATTTCCCACCTTTGTCACTAAACATTCTTAGAACCCAACAGGTACGAGGAAAAGAGATGGATTGAGAAGAACGCTACGAAAACGAATCCAGACAAAAATGTCAAGTTCGTGGAAGCGACAAGTGAAAGCCCGAGGAAAGTAAGAAGTCTTTCTCTCGAGGAACAGATTCTTACTAAACACGCAACGAAAACCACTGCTCCATTAGCCAAGTCTCGTGGGGTAACTTCTAAACCTTTTGTTTCAAATTCTTCTATTCATCTTAGCAAATACGCGTTCCTCGTTTTTTCCTTATGCCAAGTAGTTTTGCAATCATTTTTTCCCTTCTTTTCTTTAAGGTTTTGATTTGTTATATACAGGGCTCGCTGGATATAACTATTCATAGCAGTCTTACGTCACCCGAATCAATTGGTCAACCCGCGCAAATCGAATGTCATGCTGCCAATAAAAACAGAAACTATGATACCAACCTCTTCGGCTTACTAAATGTCAGTGACGCCGCAAAGGAATGTTCAACTGGTGCCGCTCCGTCCACTTGGGCAACTTTCGATTGTAAGTCTACATTGTTGTATTCCTTACTACTCATAACATTTTATTTTTTGTCCTTTTTGTTTTTTGGTTTTCATGTATGGTTATGCTAAATCACTTTAGTCCAAGTTAATGGCTTGGCTATTTATATGGGCAATCTTGAAAAAAGACTATACGAGTGATTTGAGTTTTGTCGATTAAAAATTTATATTTGCAGGATAAATTTTGTTGGAACAAAGATCGTGGAATTTTAACATTCAACTAAGTCATTGCCCATTGGAGTTGAAACTTGAAACCGCAGCTTTGAGGAATGAAGTCAACAAGGTTTGTTGTATGTCAATCTTTAGGACGAGAGAATAAATAATTTTGGCACACTTGTCATTGTTAGTCACTAAACTCGTCGAGTTTTCGCAATTTAGTGTTATTATTATTTTTTTATGCAATTTGAAGCTTGAGCTTGAATTCCTTGCAGATAAGGTAAATTTTTAATGGATGGTAAATTTTGAAAGAATTTTAGGGCTAATTTAGGTTTAAAGTTCAGGTTTAAATTGTAAAAATTGAAACTTTAAGGGCTAAACTGTCAACACACCAAAGATTAAATGGTGTCACTTTTTCAGCGCAACAAATGGGTTGACAAAGATTGAACTTATAGCTTTCAATACCTATGGAAATATAGAAAATAATAAATTAAAAGTGAGACAAGGATTGCTTTAATCAGGCTAGCTTAGATGCTATAAGTGGGAATATTATCAAGCTATCTAAACACAATAGGTTAATGAAATTAATCACTAGTACTATAGCTCATATGCTTGGTTAACTATTTTAGTTCTAACACTAGTTTACGCCCAAATCTGTTTTCTAATGTTCACTAGCAAATATTTGACTTTTTATCCTCTTTTTTTTTTTTGGATTTAGCAGTTAAATGGATATCTGAGCATCCCATACGTGGAAGTCTTCAATAGTTCAACCCAATAGTACTTTTTTTTTTTTCTTTTCCTCTCTATTTTTAGCTAAATTTTGACGACTGATATTATTTCTAGCATTGCAAATTTGAGTGCCTTCCAAATATTGGGAATAATGTAATGTCTTTCAATGCCTCAAAACCTTTTTGTCATGCGACTATATTTGTCTTCTCTTTTGCCCAATATGAAGTTAATCACTTGACTAAAAAATGGCTGGTTTTGGTGAATTATTACCTCATACATGACAATGTTATAGGCCGGTTTGTTCTATATGATTAATTAGTGGATGATAAGAAATCTCAAGATTCTCTAAGTCTTCACATTTCCTATAACCTTAGATTATATGGTTGCCACGTATTAACTTTCTTTTAGACATCTATTATATACTTGCATGATTAATTTAGTATCATAGAGAAGTCACAAATTGTCATATGTAGTTCCGATGTTACTTTAGAAGCACATAAACAAAGTTGTATCATATTTGACTATATTTTTTGTAGTTACTATATATGCATAGAAAAGTACACATTATGTATCAAAGTACAGATATACATAGAGATCTATATACAATTTGTGTACACCTAAGCGCATATGTGTGAGCCTATATATATTGTTACCCCATTACCACTATTTGAAAACAATTAGACTTAGGTGAAAAGGGGAAAGAAGAAAAGAGAGAACATTAATCTAATGTTTAGAATATTATGGATATTATTTTATTTTATCATATTGTTTATTTTTGGATTTGTCCTTGTATCTTTATTGACTCCTTTTGGCGCCGGTTCATTCTTAGCAGCATATATTAATTGGTGTGTTTGTCAATAAAGAATTACCCATCAAAGGACAAGCATTGTGCTTGAATTTTAATATAATATATATGTTATATATATATATATATATAGTAGAACTAGAAACGATTGTGTGACATTGTGCCAAAAACAACTATGTTTCTTGGCCTCTTGTAATAATGAAACTTATAAATAGTGCATAGATGGGGAGGCTTTAACTGTTGATGCTTTTTTGCCACTCTTAAATTAAAAGTCAAGTTAATTCTGCAACTCTATTTAGTAGCTAAAAGTTGAACTTGCTTGATTTTTATTTATGATTATTTACTATGTCGTTTCTACCTCTATAATTAAAAAAAAAAATGTGCACTTTATAAACGAATCTTCTTTTATTAGTAAGTTTTGATAGACCTACTATTTTACGAGGCATTATCCCATTCTTACTAAATCATTTGCATACAAATTCCTAGGAATTATTTGTTAAATTTTTTTTTTTTATTCCAAGCTACATATTAATCAGATTACCCTCATTAGCTGAACACAATAAAAGAGGGAAAATATATATATCAAAGCATTTTTTAGAAACATTATTCCTAGTTTGTGTCTCCAGATAATTACTACTTCGGTTCGGTGGTCTTGATTTTGCTCTAATTGAATTGAGTACTGCTCTTGGTTGTAGGAAAATAATTGGTCGTTATTTATGTTCTATATATTTATATGTGTGTGATTGATCAAAAGGGGTTGACACATTTGCATCTTATTACAAAAGCAGACATTTTTGTTTCCCAAGTTTCGATAGAAAAATCATTCCGATCATGACATCTTAACTATATATATTCCATGTTTACAAAAAAAAAAAAAAAAACTATATATATATATATATATATATTTTTTGAAATTAAAAAATTATATATATATATATATGTGTGTGTGTGTTCCGATCCCCTAGATACATATGTATCAATGTATCATGTACCACAAACAATAGGTATAAGGAATTCTCGGTATCTATGAAAATTAAGATGGACTAGTTTTTCATTAGTTTATAATAGCTTATAAAATCTTATCAAAAACTGATGTCTCGACTCTCAACTATGTAATATGGACAAACTAGTGATGAAATGAACATTAGAATGGCCTTTTGACTATGATTTATAGGCTCAAATTTTCATGGATTAAAAAAGCTAGGTACACGATATCATAACTACTAAAATATTGTAGGAAAAGTAAGAGACAAAAAGATCTCCATAATTCAAATTATATAATGATTTAACGTAAATTCATTCATGCACAAATATTTATCAGGAATCCTATAGATGATCTTTCTTTTCTTTTTTCTTTTTTTCCTTTTAAGGGTAGCATGTGGAGGTTTTTTTTATTTATTATTTTTTAAAAGAAAATCTTATATGATGAATGAATATATGTAATCCCCTTTAGAATAAGATTATCCCTTTTTATATATCTTTAGAATAATTAAGGGCTCCTCAAGCCAACAAAATCATGTGCACATGGGTTGAGTCACACTGATGAAATATTTAATGACTAAATGTTATATAGTCATATATCATCCTATATCATGTATAACATATTGTGAGTGATATGGACACTTTAGCTCATCCATTCAAATAATTAAAGCAAATAGGCCACAAAGGGTACACCTAACGTTTTCTTTATTTCATTCTTTCCAAACGCATTATATATATATATATATATATATATATATATATATATATATCTAATTCCCTTTCTTCTTTTCTTCTTCTTTAGTGGGCCTTTTGGAATCTTTTTCCCTTTTCCAAATTCACTACATAAGAACATGCATTTTTTTCTCTCATGAAAAGGGCCAAGGAATTTATGAATATCACTTAAAAAGTATAGTACGCTATATTGTTTTTTTCTAACCAAGTTACCAACTAGGAAAACTTCTTAATTAGTGTTATATATAAAGATTCTACAAACAACTAGTGCTTCCGTTGTTAACGTTGTTGTTTATAGGATATCTCCTATAAATTTTTGTTCTTACGTTCTTGGATAACAAAAGTTGATTAATTAAAGCACTTTTTTTTTTTGAAAATTTTATTGAGATCAAATACTAAAACCAGTTTATAAGATATGAAGATAATCCAGGTCACAACGTTCATGCTTGCCATCTTTTTCTACTTTGCCGTATGAAACTTTGTCCTTTAAAATTGAAAAGGTTTTTAGTTATGAGAAATTTAATCATATGCATTGTTTTTTGTAGGCGAGGGTTGCTATGCAAACTGACAACACTAGGTTATGCTTATCGTGGACAACCAACTACACATTACCTGGACACGCACAAGGAATGATCTGAAGGATCACTGGATAAATAAAGATGGTGAGGAGGATCCGGATAGGGCTCGCGTGAGACAACCTGGTAACATCCGCAGCTTGAATGACTGGCACCACTTGTGTAATCGATGGGTTCAAGACCAAGCGAAGGTAATATATTATTATATCATTTGATTTTTATTTTTGTTTACCATTAAAAATTCTAACTCTTTAGTTTCACAGCATTACGCAGCGGCTATGAGGAACAAAAGCAAAGTACAAGAGCCATATCACCACCAAAAAAAAAAAAAAAAAGCTTGGAAGGAAAAGAATTAGATGCATGGATGTATAATATTCCGAAGTGAATTATTTAACTTTTCAAGTTAATTATTAGAATAGAATTTTGAGTTAAAAAAGGCTTATAGTGCAAATTTTCTACACATTCTAAATATCAAAGAAAACATTTTGGCGCCAAAATTGCAACCAAGTATATATACAGAGCAGAAACACATGCTGAAGATTAAACTTCTAAACATATATGATAGTCACTATCATATATTAAATGGAACAAATTAAACTAGGTTTTAGACTTAATAATAATTTTTCATTTGCTTCACATATTATGATTTTGTTTATAATATGTGTTTCGTAGTACAAAGAGTTATAAATACAAGATCCTTATATTGCTATAAATTTCTTGATTGTGGAGTTAAACTACAGATATAAGAGCATTGAAGAATTTATCATGGAGGTCCAATTTTCCCAAGAATAGAAATATGATGATTCCCTATAACTATCCCTCCAATTATAAACTGGCAAGTCGCCCACTTTTTATGCTAAGATAAAAGTTTTGTGGTATTGGTTATGATAAGATATTATAATTGTTAGAAGTTTTGTGATAGGGCAGTATACACCTATCGCTTTTCCAACATTAGTTATGACTTTAGTAAACTTGGCACTAATTTCTCCCATCAAAATTGACATCAATTATGGGTCTTAATGATAAGCTATACCCATGCCTCTCCAATCTCCATCATGCCCAAGAAAAGATGATAAATTTTAGGCGGAAAAAGAAGAACGGTCTAGGGAAAGGAAAAAAAAAATGTACATATTTGAAAAGAATAATATTGCACGTACTAAATTTTTTTATCAAAATTCTACGTATAATTGGTATAGCTGATATTTAAGTTAGTTATGTAAATTTTGATTAACCTAATTTAAATTTGACAAATATATTTATGTCATATTTTTTGCTATTTAAATTTGATAATCAATTTAGTACTTATAGCACTGTTTTGGCATGAAAATTGAAAATCCATGAAAGGTCTTTTTGGGGTGATGAAAAGAAGGCCACAATGTATGAGTGAGAAAAAAAAAAAGTGGTGAGTGCTAATTAGCTTGGCAATAAAGCGATATAAAGAACCGCCAAGCAAATAGATGGCCTACTCTTTCATTCCAAGCAATAACCAACACAAGCACTATAATAATCCTTCCATGTTTAGGGACCCACCGGCCAAGGGGAAAAAATTAAAAAATAAAAAGAAACAAAGAGAGAAAGAAAGAAATAAAAAAGAGAAAAAAGATGCTAGCTAGAGAGATATTTTGCTCTTTTTTTTTTTCTAGTGATTTTGTGGTCATTTCAATGATGTATATAGGAGCTTTAAACATCTTTTCAACTTGAAAATTTAACGAAATTTGTGCAGGAGAGATTCTTTTGTTGCAATTTTAGCAAACTAAACAGAGACTTTTGTCATATTTTGGACCGTCAGATTCATCTTTTCGGTGGGTTCCGCATCTTAAAATTGTGAATCTCACCATTCAAAATTATTTCCCACCACAAAAAAAACCCACTACAGAATTTCCCATGTCAAACGACCTAAGGGTTTTTTTTTTCATTTTTGAAAACTCATATAGAAATTGTTTATTTAATCAAAACAAAATAAAAGTTCTTTAATAGTACATGATGAACAATTAATCAGTTTTGAATCGTTATATTTAATTTTTAAAAAATCATATCATTAAAAAATTAATCTTAAGATTCAGACTCGTACTATATTATAATACATACACTTTCGAAGTACTTTCTAAAACACAGTAGATTACTTTCCCTCTATGGATGTATTTTGGTCTTGATCAAGGGACTTCTAAGTGATGACTTTAATTTCATTGTGATTTTTTTTTTTTTGTAATTAAGTATAATAGAATATTTAGTAGAGTCAGTTAGGTAAATAGTTATTTCGGATAGTATGTTTTCAAAAAATTTAAAAATTAGCCATAACACATGTTAGAAATTTCTGACAATAACAAAATTACACATAAAATTGTTGTAAGAAATTTCTGACACGTGTCAAAAATTTTTGAAAAGACTGATATTTAAATTTTTTGAAACTATGGCTATTTTCTTAAAATTCCCTATGTAGTATATACAAACAGTACCATAAATTTATTATTTTAATCACTACGCTTATCGTATATCTTCCCATATAGCGAGGCACTCGTTACACCATTCGGACAGGTCGCTAATCACGCGACAAAAAAAAAAAAAAAACCCTCTTATTTTAGGACAATAATTAGAATTACCGTTTTTGTTGTCACGCGACTTTCACCTTTATGCCAATTTTTTATCACTAACTTTGACTGAATGGCATGAATTAATCTACCATTAATGAAGAGATTGAATCTTCTCCTCCCATAAAATAATGCATTATGCATATATATATATATATATATATATATATTATATGCCCTTTGGAATTCAAAAAAAAAAAAGGAGATTTCTTTATTAGCACTAATAATATTGAAATGAAAAGATTACCAAGAGCCTAGAGAAAAAAGATAAAAAGATTACAAAAGGGATATGGACCGCCGTTTGGTGGAGACTCACCACTATAAGACTCACCACTGCCACAATCTTTCTCTCTCTATATCTATACATGTTTGTATATATGTGTTTGTTAATTTGAAAGAGTAAATAGAGACTATTATTATTAATTGAAAGAAGCTTCCAAACACCTTTGTAGCTAATAATAGGGTAGTGTTAATTTGTGTATAGCCAGTGGACCACATTTTGTGTTTACCTAATGCACTGTAACGCAAAATCACTCAAAAAAAACAGAAACCATATTCAAATAAAATATCATTAAAGAAAACTTGGTATTTTACAAAAATACTAATAGTCAGAACTCAGAAGTCAGATGAATTTTATGTTTATCAAAATGGGTAATAAATATGTTTAGTGAAGGCATTCGATCAATTACTGTGCGTAATGTCTCAAGTATTTTGAATTTAAGCGGTGTTGATTCAATTACAAACTTAATTAATATTAATAAAAATAATAATTTATTTGTGACCCGTCACCAAAAATATTGTCATTTTTTAATATATAGAATTATACCGTTCCGTTCATAAAAATTGCATCACAGTATATTTTTTTACGCCGTTAGAAAATATATTAGGCATTCATTAAAAATACAGTAATTTATTTTATGGTTTTCTCCCAAAGCTTTCTGTGTGTGCGCCTGATATTAAAAGTCAAATAACTATAGAATTCCTTATATGCGCGTAGTATGTATCTTAGAGCATCTCCAACGAGTCTGTATTTTTGGCGTTAAACATGAACTTTTTGGTGTTGAACAGTGGGTAAAGGATGACTCCAACTCATGCGGCAATTTTTCTCTATTTTAGCGTATGTGAACAGTCACACGCTATATAGCGTGTACTATTCATACTCTTTTTTTTTTTTGCTTTTCTTAGTACTTTGTTATATTAATAAATAGTAGAAAGTTAATAAAAAAAGTAATTAAATAATGAAAGTAAAAAGAATATTCTTTTTTAGAGTGAAAATAAAAAATTAAATTAAAAATGAATTAATATTTAATAATGACATTTATTTTATTTTAAAATATTATATAATACATTTTAAAATATTAGATTGAAAATAGTCTTATATAATATTATATATATATATATATACACACAAACACATAGTGTAAGTGTATGTGATCTAATACTCGTAGACACAGGTTGCACGGAAGTTTCTGTCACCTAATAAAGTATAGGTACATGGAAATATGAATGTTTATCATAAATGAACCTATTGTAGCTAGCTGTGGACTTGTTAGTGAAACCATTAATTAAAAAAAAATAGAATTGGTAGTAGTTTCTTAGATCATCTCTAATGCAAAAGACAATGTCAAGTGTTAAATTTGACACTCAAAAATATAAAAATATTATATTTGACATTTAATGTTCTAATGCATAAATATTATTTTGTTATTTTATTTATTTTTTGTTGCAAAAACTAATAAAAGTAGTTGATGTTAACTAATAATAAATAAGACTACAAATAGTCATAATGACTTATTGATAAGATGAAATTTTTTTAAATAAAATATTGATTTTTAATTAAATGCCTAAATGTTGACCAATCAATGTTCTATTTCAAATGCCAAAATTTGGCATTATGTTATATTTGGTGCTAAATTTGGCACAATGTATATCATTTGTCAAATTTAATACCAAATTTAATATTACATTGAAGAATATTTTTTATGTCAAAATATCAAATTTTGACATTGGTACACAAATTTGACATTACATCCAAGATGCTCTTAAGCGGACAAAAAAATTTTGTAGTACTCCATAAACTAGATTTAATAGGTCCAAAAAGAAAATAGGGATTGAGGATAATTAGTTTTTAATTTGTACTTTATGGCTTTGGTTCTTTTTCTCCGACTTTTCATTATTTTTATTTTGTTAAAGTCAATATGTCATTCTCTTATCTTCTATAATAATTGTCACATGTAATCTAGTGAGCTGTAGGGTCTAAACAATAATACCAGAGTTTTGACTAAGAATTAAATATGTTCGTATTTATGTCTAGAAAATGTAAGGAAAACCATGTTATTGTTAATTTTAATTATGAAAATGCACGTATAGTTGTATACCCTTAATTAGTGTGAGTCATTGAAAGGTCATTTCATCATTTAGACCACATTAATTCGTTCATACCTTCAAAATAGAAATTTATTTGAACTGATCAAAATTGCATTTCGATTATGTCATTGCCAAATGCCAACCCCAATTGTACGGATTCGAGTTGGGTCTGGTGACCCTCGACATATTGGTCAAATAAAATAATACTTTTATATAAAGACACTTCGATGTTAACTGGTCTTATTTGAATCAGTCAAAAAAAAAAAAAAAGAAGAAAAAAAAAGTTTTATTTACTCAATCAAAGATATATAATACGCAAGGTCATGTCACAACAAGAAAAATTTTGTTATCGGAAAATTTTTGCCCATTTTAGGTTACTTATCACCATGATCAAATAATGAAATCGAAAATAATTTCGACGTTAGGTGGTCTTGCTCCAATAAGCAAAAACCAAACCAAAAATAAAAAATAAAAAAATCGAAGAAAGTACATTTGCACGATCCAAAAAAGAAAAAAAAATATGTATGTTATTGCATATGCATGTAGATGTTTTAGAATAATTTTCATATGTTATTTTTCCATTTGAGCAATTCAAAAGATTCTAATATTAGATTCAATCACGACCGAGAGGCTTACATTACTTGGTCCTCTCTATGGAGTACTTCGAAATTTAATAAACCTTTGTTTTTTTCTTTCTTTTTCTTTCGCGTGTGAAGCACTGTAGAATTTAACCTTGGACTTGTCAATGCACAGTGTTGATGCAATTTTTCGCACCAACTAACACGTATAAAGTACGTGAGAATAAAAGAATAAAAGACAAAAGTAATCAGAGGAAAAATATAGATCTCAGAGCGAAATTGATAATCTCTTTTATTCTTTGGTCGTTCTTGGCTATTTATAGCCGTATACAATTACGTAATTAATATACGCGTTTTTCTATTTCTGGAAACTCGAGATCGGGAATTAACGATTCCGAAACGAGCGGCACGGAGCGACGGGCGACCATGCGGGCGACGGGTGACGGCATGCGGGCGAGCACGAGCGACGGTACGCGGGCGAGCACGTGCGACGGCATGCGGGCGAGTGCGGGCGACCACGCATGCGACGGGCGACCACGCGGGCGACCACGGGCGACGGCACGCGGGCGACCACGTGGGCGAGCACAGGCGACGGCACGCGGGCGACCACGCAGGCAACGGGCGAGCACGCGGGCGACCACGGGCGACGGCACGCGGGCGAGCACCGGCGAACACACGCGGGCGAGCATGGGCGACGACGGGCGGCGTGCTCTGTGCGGTGGGGCATCGGGCGATGGGCGGCCGGCTGGGGCCGCATGGGCACCAGGTTGGGCGCTGGGCGCGCATGGGCGTCGGCGTACTACCGTCCAGCCCGTTCTCATTTGGGCTTTCCGATGACCCGGTCCTCATTTGGGCTTTCCGATGACCCGGTCCAATTTCGGCTTGTCGTCTTAGGGTGTTCAGGCCTGCCGTCTCAGAATATTTGGGCTTTGGGCCTCGGGTTGAATTACGGCCCAACACACAGTTTTAAGTACAGAAAATGATTAGCAAAATAGGATCAATAATTCCTTGTAGTTGAACCTCAAAGAGAAATATAAATAAATAAATAATAATTCCGAGTGGCGAAACTCCAAATCTGTTTACTGTTGGGCACAATCAAAGAGGTATCTGTGACGCAATATGTACTTGAAATGTATTCTTATTGACATTTTCTAATTTTCTATCATTGTCTTGAAAAGGACTCTTCCAGGCAAGTTGCTTAACGCATGGTCTCTTCCAAGGACTATTTAATCTAGATTTTTGCTTCGTCAAAAATGCTGTGTATATCTTAAAACTTAAATTGGGGGTTTTTTTTTTTTAACTGCAAATGGATGTTAATTATAATTATATAGTGATCTATATAATGATAAGAAATTAGTGGCTAACTTTAGAGTTAACTATACACAAAAGACCTTTTAAGTTGTCATAGTTACTAGATCTGTGGCCCTTGATTTGTTAGGTTGAAAATTTTGCATTTTTTTTATTTTTTATGACCTACAGTAATCATGTAAAACGTTAATTTTTTTGTTATCATCAAGCATGTAATACATCATCGACAGTGATGGTTATTACTTAAAAAATTTACTGTTCTAGCGATATTTACTGCGACAATGTAAAAGGGCCCCCCATAATCTTCCCAAGTCACCGGGACGATTCACAACTCCAAGTCTCCAACAGCTTGATAACTTTATTTTAAAAAATAAAAAATAAAAAAGACAACTTGTGAGAACATTTTTGGCCAGGTAAAATTGATTGGCCTTTATTGTCCAACTCAAAATCTATCACAGCTTCGTTGGCTTAATAATAATAAGAGAACAAGAGTGATAGATAACAAGGAGAAAGTGTGCTGGCAAAATGTGAGACTTTGAAATAGTGGAAATTGGGTAATAATCATTTCAACAGCAAAAAAAAAAATGTTAATATAAATAAGATATTAAAAAAGAAAAATAAAATTATAAGAGAAAAAGGAATGGTTGTAGAAAAGCTCCAAGACCCAAGTAGCCCCAACAAGTAGAGAGTCGGTGGGTGGTTGTTCCCTGGGGTCAGACACATTGGGACTTTTAATTTCCTCTTGCCAAGCTAATTAAGTAGTTAGATATTTTCCTTTATTTTAATTAAGAGAACATTATTCCCTGCTTTTTTTTTCTTTTTAAATTTATTTTAGAAAAATTTATCCGACGAGGTACATCCAGCCGTGAGAAATGATTTTGTATCATTATATTAATCTTTTTAGTAGAGCTTATTTTCAAAAAAGTTAGTCTAAGGGTCCATTATTCCTTACGATGCTCTACAGAAAAATCTTCTTTTGTTTTGGATATTATTTTGTCAAAAAAGTTTCTAAGATTGATAGGATATTAATGGTTATATAATTTTTTTTTATAATTATTTTCCTATCGAGATGTGCTCGTATTTAATTTCATTTTAAAGATATTATTCAGTCAAAGAATATCGAAGTGGTGAAACCATATACATATACAGAATTGAATTAAACTCTTATAATTTTATTGATGATGTTTGTGGAACTTATAAATGATGAAGAGAATATATATGAGTGAGATGAGAGGGCAGCGTTTATGGTCTTTATTCTCTCATACGAATGTACAATAAATAAATAAATATATATATATATTAAGTATAGGGGTATATATATAATATATGCACTGATCATTAAATTTTAGATAAGTACCGCTCATGAATTTTGTGATAAATAAATAAGAAATATATAGAAGATCATTCGATAATATATAAATATATAATATCAATATTTAATTTTGAAAATTATATTATATTAAAAGATAATTAACTATTTAATAATATCTATGCACTACGATACTACCGTCTTGTTTGCCTTTACCATTTAAAATATTTCATTCCGTTTTTTTTTTAATTTTTTTAATCCTAATACAATATTTTTATAATCTCAATAATTTATACTACTTTAAAATTTACAAAGTCAAAACGATTCCAAATATTCACCCCAAACAATACATACATGCATAATTGAATAATTTTCCATAAAAAAACGTTGGAAAAAAAAAAAAACCGATAATAATAAAGAAAGCAACGGTTAATGGAATACAGCTGCTTCAGCGCCACTAAGGAATGTTGCTTTCAATTCTTTTCTAGTTTTTTTCTTTTATATATTATTTTTTCACATTGTGCTCATACATAATGGAATTAATAATTATAAGATAATATACAAATTGACTTTGTGGGAAGATGGGAAACTTTGTATTTTGTTGTTCTACCAAACTCCATTGTCGACAGAAATTTGGGTATTGGAATTGTTGTACTTAATTACAATATTACGTTAGTTTTATCTTTTAGGTGTATTAATTAATAATAAATATAAAAAAATAAAGAGTCAATTAAGTCAATAATCATTTTTGATAATGTGTTTTAAAAAATAGTCATAATTTTAAAAATTTAAAAGTTAATCCTAAAAAATTTCTTACACAATATTCAATATTACCATAACAAAATTATATATAGAAATTGCTGTAAGAAATTAGAAAGTTATAAATTTTTGAAATAGTTATTTTCTTTAAATTTTAAACTACAGTTATTTTTTTAAAATTATTTTTTAAAAGTGGTTATTTTTTAAAAATTCCTAAATTAAATAAAGAATAGATTATTTGTCTAGATTATTAATATTATAATGAAAAATGGCTAGCATTCAAAGAAGATGTTTTCATCTAATTATTCTTGTGGAATTATCAGATTATTATCTCACCAACACGTAAATAAATATTAACAACGAGATAGCTGTAATAAGATATTTTTTATTAATTACTATTTAAATTATCTCATTTCTTCTTACCATTACTTATTTAAAAAATTCAGTTAGATTTCAGGTGGTATAATTATTAATTTTTAAAAAGGAAAATGAGCATATCTTATCTTATATCACTAGAAAGAATTTAATTTATTATAATAATGTTGACTGATGTACACGGTCTTCTTGAATATCTTTAGGAATTTGCCTCGTAAGCATACATATCATAAATGACAAAGAAGTCCAAACCTATAGTATTATAATTTTTAAAAGAGCAATGCTACTCATATCAATTTTTTTATCAACTTTTTTTAATACAAACTAATGTGTCATATTATCATTGGTGAGTGCTTATGATCACATTAATAAAAAGATTTAATATTTGACCAATTAAAGCATGACATATCAATTACCACATAGATTAGTATTAAAAAATTGATAAAAGAATTGATATGTCTAACATTTTCTTTTTTAAAAAATAAATCGTTCTAAAATGAGTTTGAGCTCGAGCGTGTTAGAAAAATTCAAAAAATAAAAATTTAAAAATGTCTCTTTCCATCTTAACACTCAAGTCTCATCTTTTACGACACACAAAACAAGAGGAGGTTGCGAGACTCACGGATAGTTTTTTTTTTTTTTTTTTATGAGGGTGAGAGTGAAAGTAGAAAAATATTTAAAATTTTACATAATAATAAAATAAATATTTAAAATTTTAAAATAATTAATTAATTATTTGCACATAGTTTTGACAACTACATATTAATATTCACTGCAATTTTTCTCTTCTGCGCCACGTTGATGATCGCTTGAGGAAGAGGCTAGAGATCTATAATGAAATTATGAATGGCATTGAAGAGTATATTCTTCGTTTTGAAAATATTAAACAAATTCAGTTTCAATTAAACAGCTTCATCAAAAATAAAATATATCAAATATTTCATTTTTCAAAATATATATAGCCTTAAAATGTATTAAAAGGAATTTAAATCTATTGTCCTGTTCCAGTGTCTCTCTTTACTGCCAACATAAGTGAAGTTATTTAAAAATAAAAATAAAAACTTTTAAATGTGCCGGAAATAAATTACGAGCGCAAAAGAAAGTCTATCAAAGAGACAAATGATATGAATTTCTTTTATGAAGCTTATTTTATCCCAAAAAAAAAAAAGGGAAGATAAAATCAAATCAACTTTCATAAAATGCAAGGAAATATGTCTTGTACAAATCAAATTTAAAAATAAGTTGCAGATTGCTTAGTTGGAAAGGCAATAAGTAAATTGTAATTATGGGCATTTGGTAAGATTTGTGATGGTGAAGGTGATATATTAGACAATTAGCTCTCACCTTTTAGTTTAAAATTATAATAATTTATAAAAACAGAGGTTTTGGGAAACATTACGCCGTTAGTGGAGATAAGATTTTTGGCTTAATTAACTAGTTGAAACTAATCACAAACCTTGTTACCTTTAAAAAAATAAAAAAATAAAAAAATCTTCTACCAATACTAATTATAATAATTCCTTATCCATTAGGTCAAGTCTACTCTCATAGCATTTGCCATTTGCCAAATAAAAAATAAAAAAAAATTGTCTATTCTCATAGATCCTAATGTAATAACAAGCCTTAAAGTCCGATCACATACATTTACACCAATTAGAATCAATGGACGGCCAAGATCTCATCAAGTGAAGACATTAGTTAGAACCATAATTATCCTCAATTAGTACGTGTTTATTATATAAAGCCATTAAAAAGCGCTTCTTTTGGGGTCGTCCTTGCTCTCGCTCTCTCTCTCTCTCTCTCTCTAACCAAAGCTCTAACTAATGAAATGAGCTAAGCCTCTCCGCAAACTTCATCAAACAGTTTGCAAAATTTCAAAAGCAATCTGTGAATTGTGATGGGTTTTTTCTTCTTTTCATTTCCATTCTAACCTTCTTTCTGTTTTCTTTCTTTGAGTTATATACCTTTGAATTATATACATAACATACATATATATATACGTTATAAAGAAGTGACCGTCGTTTGCTTTTTTAATTCCGACGAAACAAAGTTACTATCTTCTCTTCTCTGCTAGCCAAATATTTTGTCAAAAAAAAAAAAAAAAAAAAAAAAAAAAACCAGCAGAGCCTCTCAAAAAAAATCAGCATATAATTTTTCTCTTGCTGATTTTTCTTCATCTCTGTTTTTTTCCCTTCACAACCCATTTCTTTTTCCTTTTTGGGATATAAAATGGAGAGTGAGAGAGGCTTGTTGACGAACAAGAGTACGATAGAGAGAGCAATATGGGCGTCGAAGCTGGCGCTTCTGTGCGTGGGAGCGATATCCACCGCGACGCTCTTCAGGGCCGCAGTGATGCCTCACGTCCTCCACTTGGCCCTCTCGACCGTCCCGCAGATTTGGGTGTCGTCTCGCACCAGCAGCTGGGCGTCGCCGCTTTACATCTACCTCGCCGTCAACTTCATCATCGCCGCCATTGCCCTTTCGTCCATGACCTTCCGTCGCCAACACCACCGAAACGTCCCAAACACCGATCCCAAGCCGAGTTTCGGCAATAATTTCAGCCACTCGAGCTCGGTGTACTTGGAGAAAACTAGTAGCTGGGACAGGTTTCACATGGTACAAGAAGCGAAGGCGTACGAGGAATCTTGGACCCTGGAGAAGGACAAGGACAAGGATGAGGACGAGGACGAGATTGAGGTATTTAACGGCGGCGACGAGGAGGGCCCACCGGAGGAGCGCCTTGGAGAGGAGAGCTCGATGGACGAGACGTGGAAGGCGATAATGGATAAGAATCAGCGGCGGGGAGTACTGGGGAGGAGCGAGACGATGGCGGCGGCGGCGCGGAGGTTGGAGAGAGCCGAGGGCGAGGAGGAGGATGAGGTGGTGGCGGCGGCGGCGGCCCGGAAGGAGATGAGGAAGTTGGCGACTTTCAGCGATAGGGTGTCGTTGATACGGGACAAGTCGATGAGCCCCGAGGAGCTGAACCTCAGGGCCGAGGCCTTCATCAAGAAGGTGAACAATGATATGAGGCTTCAACGGCTCGAGTCCGAACAGCGTTATATGGACATGGTTAACCGAGGCCTTTAGTTGCTCACCGTCGTCGTCGGTGAAGTTACGGATGGATGTTTTTCTTCTTTCCGGAGTTCACAGTTTTCGTAGTCTGTCCACTGGCGGTATTGAGCTTGTGGGAGTGATCGAGTAGGGGTTTTTGAGAGTGTGGAGATAGTCTCGTTTGGTGTAAACATTTGGATGGTTTAAAACTATTTAAAATCATTTTGACTATTAATAGTATCAGCGGTCGTAATAATGTTTACACCAGACGAGGTATGAGAGTGAATGATTTTGAATTTTGAGCTGTTTGGTTTTGTATACAGTTTGGATTTTTAGATAAATCATGTAGATATTTTAATGTAGCATTATTATAGTGTTATAGTCTCTTAGGAAATTATAGGTTGGTTATGTTCAAAGAGTGGTACTAATAGTATGTGTTGCTTCTACGGCAGAAGCTCCAAAACTCAACCACCGATATGGGAGGTTTTGTTCTTTGTGATATATGATTTTTGTACATTGATGGTTTTTAATTTCTACTAGTGTTAAGCATTGCGATGCTTGTTAACTATTTTTATTATACATGTAAGAATAAAGACTGTTTTGCTTATGTTGTACATTGGCTTTTTTTTTTTTATTCCCCAAGTCATTCAGTTTGGAATCTTTTTAATTTATTTATAGCGCATTTTGTTCTCTCAACTCTCAAGTCTCAAGTGTAGTACAATATTGGCCTTTAGAAAATGATCCCACAACTCATTGTGCATTATTTATTGTCCACTTCTCTATCTTATCTAGCCATGAACCAAAAGTACCAAGAACTTTATTTTCCTTTTTTTTAATTTTTTTTTTCTATTTTGGAAAGCAGTTATGCTGTTCACAAGATGACTGGTCTTGGAGCGCAATAATGAAAGGAGAAATGAAATTAAGTAGTCTCTCCAAAATTACTAGAATTCCATAACATTTGTCTCACCTCACTTGAGTGACTGTCTCCTCCATATTAGGGAAAAACAAAATAAAATCTGATAATTGAGGCTTTGAGAATTAGATCTAAATCACGTGTCTCTTTCTCTTTTTTGGGTCTTTTTTTTTCCTCCATCAAAAACACCACATCTCTTAAATCATTGATTTTTAATTAACATTAAAAATCAATGTTTAGTAATTCAATTTTTAAAGTGAGTTATATTTACAAATAGATTTTTGGGTCAATTAAAAAATTAGCCATTTTAAAGGTAAAATTTGAAGGATTTAACCCTAGAATGTAAAAATTAAAAATTTATCCATAACATACGTGTAACATAAATATGATAACGTATATTACACGTGTAATATATTACGTTACATGTATGTTACATGTAATATATTATGTTACACGTATGTTAGGGCTAAATAATATATTACGTTATATGTATGTTACATGTAATATATTATGTTACACGTATGTTAGGGCTAAATCCTTAATTTTATGAAACTAGGACTAATTCTTAAAAAATTAACCAAAAATTTGGTTAAATCCTTAAAAATCTCTAGATTTTTTTACTACAGTAAAAAATATTTTTTCTAATTCTTAATTTAAGTTTTTTCTCTTTAATTTCAGTTTAAACAATGCAACCAAATAACAATTTAAATTTACAATCTAAATACAAAATTTTAATATTTTCAACTCAAATCAAAATGACGTGAATTTTTAAATTTAAATCACTAACCTTATCACTCTTTAGTTATGCAGTTGGAATTTTATATAAATAAAAATTTTAGTAAAATAAAATGGAATGAACACGAAAAAGTGGATAATGGAATGGGAAAGAAGCAGTTATATTAAAGGAGGCTACATTATATGTATAGGTTAATTATTAGGTATCTAGATGAAACATACAAAAGAAGACTCTACACGTTAGATTCATGAACCAAACAAACACTATGCTTAAACATTATTGGTTAGCATTTAATAGTTGATGTATAGAATTGAGGTAGTGTGTCCATTTGTGGTTGGTACATGACAAACATAACGGGCCAAGTGCAAAAAACTCATCTTATTGTAAGGCCTAAAATCATATATTGGAAAAGAGATAGTAAATTAAAGAGAAAAAAAAAAAGTACAAATTTGGCAACCTCTGAAATCTGAATATTGAGCTCTAGATTCCAGCAACAGAGAGGTTAGATTTTTTTTTTTTCCCCTTGTGAGGGTGAGAATCCTAAGTGTATTATTAAAGCACATTTCTATCTTTTATAATAATTACAATAAGAAATGCAATGAAAATACCCTTCAACAAGAAAAATAAATGAAATGGGAAAAAAGTACTCACATTCAATGCATAATTCACAAGTCACAACTTAACCGGCTTTTATTTTCCCACTTTTTGAATCCTTCTTTTTTTTTTTCGATTTTAAATTATAATGACAACTACGTCACTTATAGATTCTTCTATAGTTGTTGTTGTTTGTTTGTTTGTTTGTTTTTTTTTTTTTTAAACCAAATACAATTTGGGCTGAGAATTGCTAGAGAGTTGGCTTTGTAGGATCCACTGGCAATATACCAAAACGGAGCCCAGTTGGTTGTTGCGAGTGAACTTCCCCTAAATGTAGAGGGAAAGAAGAAGTATTCTCATTTTGTTTTATTATATAATCAATACATTAAAAGGCCTGCAATTGTTTAGAATGACAATATATTATGTATACAAAAAAGGTTTGCTCTGATTGAATCGCTAATACTGATTATAAATACAATAGTATGTAGATATGAAAATGTTAAATTCCTAAACCTTGTGTACTATCAAGAATTTGAAAAACACTGACCGGCTCAATTCTTGTATGTACGTCGTGCTAGCTTAATAGTATTAGTTTTTGCTCTCATCACAATTAGATATTAGTCAAAAGTGAATTAGTTATAGAGAGACAATCAATAATCAATCCATACCCAAGAAGTATATACTACATAGCATTAAAATCATCCAAGAAAAAATATACTACTCAGCTGAACTCGAGTCGGATTCAACCAGATAAAGAGACGGAACTTACTTGTGGGTCCCACAGCCCGCTCTAAGCCGAGCTGAAGGGCAGAGTTTCAGAAGCTATATAGCCACAAAATACCGATTTTATATGATCTAACAGTCATTATGTAAAACACAAAACCGAGCTCTCAAGGCAGCTAAGAAGCAACCAGAATGATCACCACCGCCGCAACCAAAGCCATCAAGTGTAAGAAGCAGACTTGGTGCGAGCCCGGGGGCGAGCCCGACGGTTGCGCCGGAGGACTGCTGGGTGGGGGCGACCGGCTTTTCCCTCTGCCTCCTCCTCGCGCGCGCTGCTTACTGCTGCTTCTGTCGTGGTTTTCTTTGGGAGCGAGGACTTGGACTTGCAGCTTGAGGCCCATTCGGCAGTGGCCCTTGCGGCCGCAGATGAAGTACCGCACGCCTTCTTGGCCCAATGGGACCACAGTCTCGCCGTCGTTGTGCGTCGCGATGGGGCTTGAGGCTTCGCATGATTGGTAACCGCCGCGGTCCACTTCCACCACGTCGTGCACCGGCGTGTAGGAGAACACTGCTCACACCCCGGTACATTTTACCAAACAATAATATACACAATATTTGTTTGTTATGCTAGTTCTTAAGCTGATTGAGTAAAAGGAAACAGTGCTATATTGTAGAAATATGATATTTGGATAACTAATCAAGGGTTTTAGACATTAATTATTGTTCAAAATGCCAAAATTTGCTTAAACAGAACGTTTGGCTATTATAACAGATAAATTCCCAGAACCAGAATCTGATTTAAACCATTAAAAAAAAACCTATTTCTTTTATGGCGAGTAATTGACTAATTAATAATGAAACCGAATATATAGTAGCTCAAGTGATAAAACTAAACGAGAAATATATATTCATATACAATGAAGCATGTAATTGTGTAATTACGTAAGAAATGTTCATCACTTATACTAACGAAAACAACGCAATTCACATACGTACACCAATTAAGAACAGGCAAAACAGAGATTAAGAAAGCGATCATTACAATCGGAGACGAATTGTGTGGAACAAGACGCACCTAGAGAGTCACCGACATGAAAGGTGGTCGCGGAGGTCCAAGCTTGGAGGTTCGAGCTCAGATCCCAGCCGGAAACCCCGCCGACGGTGTGGTTCGTCGCCGCCGAGGCGCAGCGGAACAAGATCGACGCTGCTACCGTCGCCACGATCAGCTTCACTGCCCATTTCGGTCTCAATCTCTCCATTTTCGATCGTTTCGTCAATCGATCTTCTAATTCGGACTCTGTTAATGAAATACTGTTACATTACTCTTGTTTGGCTCAAAATTGAAATATTGAACAAAACGCATAGCGTAATATTTGAATTCGAACGATGCTCTCAAGTTGTTCAAGCCGTCACTTTCTCGAGAAAAATCCGAGAGTCACAAACGCCATTTCGCTCACGTTCGATCTATACATGCATGTCTAATTGCGAAGCAAAAATGTTAAAAAAGCACACACAAATCGGAGAGCGATCATCAACGTACACAATCAAAATGTGAACCGGAGCTACAAAAACTGATATCAATAGAATCAAAACCGAACAACGCTTCTTTTTTTTTTTTTTTGCGTCACTTTCTCGAGAAAAACTTAGACGCGATCACGATCACTATCACATACATGCGAAGAGATCACAATCAACGCAGTGCTTTGGTTTCAAGTGATTAATTGCATGACTAAAACAGAGATTAAAGCAGTGATCATAGAGATTTAACGATCGACGATGAATTACCTGAGCGAAGAAGAAAGAGAGAGCGGTGATGAAGAATCGGTCTGTGGACTCGGTGACAGTGGTCACTCACTTTCCCGCGCATAAATTTCCTTTTGTTGGCTATTTGTTGCGACTTGTGAAGAATCTGTTAGCGGTTAGCCGATATATACAACAACGCGACTTGTGATGCGCGTGGAATCCCCGCAGATGTTCAAATTGCACCCAAACTTTTCAAAATTTA
This sequence comes from Boehmeria nivea var. tenacissima, assembly GCA_018132145.1. Taxonomy (NCBI): domain Eukaryota; kingdom Viridiplantae; phylum Streptophyta; class Magnoliopsida; order Rosales; family Urticaceae; genus Boehmeria; species Boehmeria nivea. The sequence continues at coordinate 12,724,051 of CM030882.1, forward strand.
GATTTTACCCCTATAATTAAATAAATTTCAAATAAACCCGTCATCAGCCCCTCTTGAATTAGTTAAAATTTATATGTTACCTCTATAAGCAAAGAAAAATTTCAGATAAATCCTTCTTGTACCCCCATTTAATTTTTTATTTATAATTTTGTCTATAATTTTTTGTAAAAAAATTCAATTTCACCCAATATAATTTATAAATATGATATATATATATATATATATTTTTTGCTTAACTATAGTTTTTATATAATTTTATACCCCCACTAGATTAGAATTCTATATTTGTACTTCAAAAATTGAGGTACGAGAAACTAACGACTTTTAAACGTGGGATTTATTTTTAGTCAATATTTTATCTTAAAAAAATAAATCTAATGATCTAAAATCGTTCTCTCTTAAGAGACGTATGCCCTAACACAAAAATTTTTATTTTAATTGTTTTCTTTTTTTTGGTTATAAAATTATACTTTTTAATGAGTTCCACGTAAAAGTAAATTTGTTTACTGAAAAATGTGATGAAACATAAGGTATATGAAAGTAAATTTTATCACATGTTGCTTATTTTATTCCATCTAAAATGGAGTAGCATGCCATAGTATCAAAGTGTTAAGTTACCATACCAAATGCTATTTTGATTTTTTTTTTCATTGAAACTTTATTCGAACAATCATGAAGTACAAACAATGAACTTGATGTATCATTTTAATAATTTTATATCGATAATGATGTAATTATGAGCTCATATTACAATTTGACATAATTTAACACCATAGATAACACGTGCTATAAATTTAGGTCAAATTTAGTATAGTATATATATTGGAGAGCTTCTTTTTACTCTAATGTTATATTTTAGCAGTAAAATTGGCTTTTAGCATATGAAGTAGAGATATTCGTAGGATTTTGATTACCATATCCTTACTTTACTATCAAACAAAATTCTTTGTCCTTGTAAGAACGTGAGTTTAATTATTTTCTTTGAAAAAATTAGATTAAGCAGACCCATTTGAGTGTGTGTCCCAGGCTTCTAAACATCAATGTTATGTAAACTATCCATCTCTCACCTCAAATAAAAAAAATAAAAAATAAAATCCGCTAGCTGGTGCACAGTTTGTATATATGAAGACTAAACAAGACTGTGCACAGTTTGTATTTATGAAGACTAAACAAGACTAAGGAATAATGTGCTTAAAATAAGGGCGACATGACTCCAAATTTGTTTACCACTATATCAATGATTGTTTAGGGCAATTGTTTGAGAGAATGTGACTCTTTATTAATTGATAATCCATTCAAAAAACTAGGAAAATTGATCTACTCATCCAAAAGCGCACTTTTGATTTCTAGTTTTCTACAATAGGAATATGTCCGTCAAGTTCTCTAAAGTATGAGCAAAATATTGAGTACTTATCTTTCTGAACATTGTGAATAATTGAAGAGAACTCAAGGCAATCAAACAAGGCAATTAAACATTAATGTTGATCATAGTCCCACATGGGAAGTGTATATTAATGTGGGCACAGATAAGAATATAAAAGAGGATTTAGGGTAAAGAGGCAACATACTTACCTGGACGAGGTCAATGGGCGATCCAAAAGGCCCATGGCTTGGGTTGGTGACCTCCATTGCACAATGAGGAGGGGTGCTAGCCTATGGTCTCCCCAAAGTGGGAGAGCCAACGTCATAATTTGTGGTAGTGGGGGCCTGCGTTCGCGCGGCCCCTCTCTAGTGTTGAAGTTCAATTTTTTTTTTTTATAGTACTACAAAATTTGAAAAAAAAAAAGTTTAATTTCTAACATAATTAATATTCCTCCGAAATTTTCAAATAATATGTGTTTTCAAAGTCGACTTTAACAACTTGGCATATAAAATTTTCAATTCATTACAAATAAATTTATACTATTAATTTTTTTTTCAGTAATGTTCTAATTTGATTAAATTCTTAAATAAATGTAATCCAAATTCTTAAAAAACTTAAATCATAGATCAAAATCAAAGTTTATAATAATATTGAATTTAATATAAAAAACTAATTTGAAATTTAAAATATATAAAGTTTTATATTTATATAGAATCAAATATTATTGTAATATTCTATTGGAGATAGAGATTTAATATATTATCGGCATATTATATTTAAAATTAGTATATTTTGAAAAAAAAATTATGAGCAAAAGTTTATAATACCATTGAATTTAATATAAGTTGATTTGAGCACAACATAAAATAAATGGGTTAAATTTAAGATTTCAATGGCATATTAAAAAAAAGAATTTTAAAAAAATAGCCACTGTTTACAAAATGATTTTAAAAAATAGTCACAATTTAAAAAACTAGCAATGTAAGAAATTTTTTACAAAATTTTTGCCTAATATCAGAAATTTCTTACAGTTTTTTTTATGTGTATTTTTGTTATTGTAAGAAATTTCTTACAATTTTATGGCTAATTTTTAAATTTTTTAAACTATGGCTATTTTTTAAAAACACACAATTCAAAATGACTATTTATTTAACTGATCTTTAAAAATATAACATTGGCACATTATTTTGCATTTGTGACGATTTTAATACAGTATTGGAAATTCTAATAGTTTAACAATAACACGTTTTTTTACACCTATATTTTTTTATATATTTATTTTTTTTGGCAAAGGCCCTTGAATTTGATAATTGATATATGCGTTCATAGATAATTCGTTGTACCAATTAAATAATTAATCATTTTAAAGATAAAATTTAAAAGATTTAGTCATAATTTTACGAAATTAAAAATTTAATTATAATATATAATATTTTATATTATATGTAACAAGTATAAATATAATATAAAATATAATATATGTAACATTATATATAATATTATATTTTTACACATATATATTATATATAATAAATATAAAATACTAAATTTTTAATTTCGATATTTTAAGGTTAAATTTTAAAAGTTACTAAAAAAATTTATTTAAATGCCTAAAAAACCCTAATTTATTAGGCTTACTCAGATAAAAACGTGTAGACCTCAGAAATAAAATATTAAAAAAACATGTATACGACGAGTTGTCAATATCAAATCCTGCCCCAGCGGATTTTGAGCGAAATTTCAGACTATATAAATACTCAATATCTTCTCAGACACGTTAGCTCTTCCATATTTATGGTCATACATAATTATCCACTATTTACTTTTTCTTTTTTTTTTATACACTTTTTATCTCAAAACTATATACACATAGGAATAGGATTAGGCAAAACTTGTTGAAACTTGAGTCATTAAAATTTGATAGTTGGCTTTTGGCTTTGGAGGCTCTCTCCAACTGAGTCAGACTTTTCTCTCTCTTTGCTCCATATTTCTTCTCTCTTGCGAGTGAGCTCTCTCATCTTTCTTTCTTCTTTGCCTGTTCATGTTCTCACGTAATATTTTATTTTGTTTTATTTTTGGGTGTTGTTTTTGTTTATATTTTCCCTTCTCTTGTTGTGGGTTGTGAGATTTTCCCTCTCTATATATATATTTTTAGCCAACTTCTCTTTCTTTCTTGACTGAACTTTCTCACCAGCCAAACAAATTGAAGCCCGTTGAAGAGTGTTTGATGGTGAAGAACTGAAGGTATTAGGAAGAAGAAAAAAAAGAAAAACAGAGTTTTCTTTGAGAAAAAAAAAAGGACACAGAAGAGAAATTTTGCATGGGGATTTGAGTCAACACTGGTTGCTACGCATTGAATGTTCAGATTGACAATATATTTATTTATTCATTTTTTTGTTTTAAATAGATGAAATTGTTGGGCATTTAATGTGACCTCGAGATCTGCAATTTACATGTTTTATTTCTTCTCTCTCTTTCGTCCTTTCATTGTAATAAAGTTCAATACAAAGCTATGGTCTTGACTCGTTGGTGCTGCCTTCTATTCTTAGAAGATTAATGGCATGTTTATAATATTTTTGTACGGCTTATGTCTTAAATGCAATTTCAGTTGAGACCCATAATGACCCATCTCATTATTGTCACCTTTTTTATTAGCTTACTCCAAACTAAAAAATATCTCATAAATATATATTTTTTGTTACACTTCTCTCTCTCCCTCAATAGTGGTGTTTGGCTTGCAGGAAAATTTTGAACAATGGCGTCCAGGAAAAACTTGACCAACAATGACTCCAACAAGCCAAGTTGGCTTCTTTCCTCAATTTCAGGTTTGATATTTCAATTTGAAATTTATTTACTTTCTACAGCCCATCAATCTTTTTATTCTTTATCTTTTTGGGCCTTAATTTTGTTGATATGGAGATTCTGTGATTCTCTTTCGTTTGAGGTAATTACAAGTAGTTTAGAAGTTAGTACTTTTGTAGTATATGATGAATTAGGATATTAAATTATGTTATAATTGAATAGTTTATTTGAGCGTACCTTCATTTACTGGCGCCATGCAGTGGAAAGGTAACTCACTTAAAATTGAATCAAATACTCATAATAAAAAGTTTTGATGTTATTTGTTTTTCGTTTTTTGGTGTTTATTAAATAGATTCAATTTCAAAACAAATTGAGAAGGTAAGAGAAAAATAAATACATTTGGAATATGAGGTTTTGAAGGAATTGTCAAATAGGAAAAGGGCAACAATAATACAATATAGTTTTCTTTTAAAGAAAGTGTTGAAATTTGACGAAGTATTGACCTGGCTTTACCTGATCAGTTAATGGTAATGGCTTTTAAATGTGTGTTTCAAATTCGAATTTTAAGATTTTTTTTTTCCACTTTGGAATTCGAATTTCAGAATGGATTAGACTTTAGAGTATGAACATAACGCAACGCAATGTCTTTTTGCAGTATATAGTAGCTCTTGTTGGTATACGTGACAATGACCTTTTTGTCGTAACCCTTATTCTTTTCTTCTATTTATTTATTTATTTATTTATTTTACTAATCTGTCTTTTGCTCATTTATTCACTCTTATTTCTCGAGACCATAATTCTATTCATGAGTGTAAATTATATTAAAGAATTGTTGTTACATTTTGAAAATTAAAAATCATATACTTTTTTTGTGTTGAAGTTTCCTATTGTTGAGATATTGAATGCTGACTGATGGGGTTTAGAATATTTTTAATAATTTTTACTTTTATCAAGTCGATTAAGCTATATAGTTAATAGTTTTCACAAACACAGTACTTGTGTTTGAAATTGTACCTTTATTTTCACTTTTACTGATTAGAGCATTTTAAACCTTGCATTTGAATTTCGGATTTCCTAGACCATTAAAGAGGCATGCACTTTTCACTGCTGGGATTTTCTCTTTGTTTTTAGCTTTTGAAATTTCCAAAAGGAAAAGTGTCTCTAAAAGAATGATAATATACTCTCACTCTTAATTACTAGTTCCCAGTATTTAACGATTTGCATGCAAAAAGGGTTATGGGGTAATAATTAATTAATCCCACATTCTTTATTAATCAACTCTTCAAAGCAAAAAAGATAAGGCCTTAATATCATAGTATATGTCGCTTTCATCTTAAGAATCTTGTTTGGACAGTGACATTTCTTGTGATCTTGTGAAGGAGGTCCTAATTGGTCCTTTTTTTTTTGTTGTTTTGGTCCTTTTGGATATGACTCTACGTTACGTGTTGAAATGTATTGTATTAAACATTTTGCTACATAGTGTATAGTATAGACAAGCATGGCCTTATTTATTGTTATTAATGTTAGTGACCTAAGTCTTGTCTACTAGATTTAAAGCTTGGCCTCCTTGATAGGGACTTTACTTTAGAGATATCTGAGGTATAGGACAAGCAAAGCAATTGCAAATCAAATATTTTTGTTCCCAAATCAAAACCAAACCCATTCCCAATGTTTTGAATTTCAATTTTCGAATTTAGTTCACAGCCAAAAAAAAAAAAGGAATAATTTTGGAGGTTCTACTTTACCTTAGTTTATTTATTTTAATACTAATTCACGTGTCATGATAGTTATCAAAAGTTATTTGTGTTAAACATTTTTATAGTTTTATGAATATTTCCAAAGAAATTGCTTATAACAAAAAATATAGATATATAACATTAGGATTAGTACTACTAATCTACTATATTATCTAATTAATTAGTCAGAAACTTATGTCACAGCTAATAAGTTTGCATAACTAAATCTAACATGTTAATGTTTGTGTTTTGAAATTAATTAAAGATGTCATGTCGTATTGGACAATTTTTCAAACAAGTAGAATTGCTCTAACATTTCAAAATTTGTAATTATTTTATACTCCTCTAAAATGTGACAATTTGTATATATGGTCACAATCTTAGCATTTATTTATTTTTTGCTACTGTATCTTAGCATTTATTGCTTATATAAAACTCTCCCAAAATGAACTGAACGGAACGTAAGGACTACAACAAGAAAAGAGAACAAACCAAGCCAGTTCTGGTTGGCCAAATTTTGGGACCATTTTGTTGTGTCTTTGATAATGTAATTTCTTTGTTTTCCTGTATTGGCCAGCTTTTTTTTTTCTTTTAATTTTTTTTTATTATAATTTAGCAAAATGGGTAATGTTTCTTGTCTTGTCTCTGCATATTAGATTCGTGCCCATTCCTCAATTCTGATGAATGGAATCCAAGCAACAGTTCTTGTGTCATATATACTGTTTTTTCAGTTTTTTTTTTTTCGTTATTCTTGTCTTCTGTTCAAAATAAATAAATAAATCAGCTTAATTTGCAAGCTCTTTATTCAAAATTTCCTCTATTGACATAAAAATCAAACATTCACGAATATAGAGGCTTGCCCAGATTCTCGTTTCTTTTTCTTTTCTTCTGCGTTGAAGTATTTTTGCATATGTGTCATAGGAAGGTTTTTAGAATTTTAGTAATTAATATTTATCCTTGGAAAAAGTTAATTTCCATGTATTACTTTTTTTTTTTTTTTGCTGAAATTTTTTGATATATAATTAATAATAATTGATGATTAGGTTCTGCCACCAAAAAAAAAAAAACTCTCCATTAAAAAAATATAATTTTGTTATCTAAATAGTAATATTAGCCAAGAGCTTATAACAACTAGTCATTACTCATTAGTATATTAATAATAACAATTATTTTAAGTGACAAGGATCTTTTGGTGTTTTTTTAAATTACAAAACTTGTACTTTAACAAAATCTCTAATCACTTAAATATGCCTGGTACAAACTATATATGTTTACGTATCAATATTATATATACATGACAGATTTAGAAGAGAGAATGAAGATATTGGCTCTCAACCCATCTAATGAAGAAGACAAAGGTGACACTTTTGCTGAGAGAGCCGAGTCTTATTACAGCAAAAGACCTCAGCTCTTAGCTCTACTTCAAGACCTCTACAATGCCTATGTCACTCTCTCCGATCGTTACATGCAATTATCATCTGGCTACTCTCTCAAACGACACCATTCCCAGGCCTCCATCGCCACAAACGACACCAATAATGAGGGAAACGACGACGACGACGAGGAATCCGACGTTGAGAGCTCGCTTTCGTATCAGCAGCCTCCTCAGCCTCGGGACTGGCCTGCTGCTGCCGCGGTGGGTGATTATGATGCGGTGGTGGCGGAGCTGGTGGCGAGGAGCGTCGAGGCGGAGGTGCTGGCGGAGGAGGCGCGGCGCTGCGGGGAGTGGCGAAGGAAGGCGGAATTGCAGGCAAGGATGAAATCTCACCCACTATTTTACCCTTTTTAAATTTAAATGTCTACCTTAATTTGGTCCATTTATGTTAGATATAATTTACCTCAAAATTTAAAAAATATTAGTGATATACATACCAACTCTTTTAAAAAATATTAGGATTATCTTATTTAGTGAGTGTTTATCATCACGAGTTGAAAGATTTGATATTTAACTAATTAAAATATGCACTTTAATTACCATAAAAATTGATATTAAAAAATCGGTAGAAACATGGCTCTGTCTTGTATTATTCAAAAATATATGAACAAACATGTGGTCTAAAATCGTTTCTTAATAACCCTATAGCAAAAGTTTTTTTAAATTTTTTTATTTATTTTGAGGTTATTAAGTAAATGGCCTGTTTTAAACTTTACTTTTAAGAAATTGACCTGAGTTTGTTATAATTAAGTTATTAGCCTTTAGACAATATGTATTGATTTTTTTGTCCTTTATTACATGAGGTAACAAATGAGTGATGAGGGATAAAAATGAGATTTCATAGTGGTATGCATGAGATTTGTGAGATTTCAAAGTGGTATGCATGGGATTTGAGGCTAATAACTTAATATTTGAATTCTTAGGCCATTTCCTTAAAACATAGGTTTCCAAGTGACTATTTAACAAATGACTGTCTTTATTGTCCAAAACTTATTTATCATTTTACCTTTAAATTTTTTTTAGAATTACGCTAATGCCCTCCATATAATCTTGGATCTGTGCCTTATTTTGCAGGGGAGCCTGGTAGAGGTGCTGGAGTCGGAGCGCGTGGTGCTGCTGCGGGAGAATGCGCGGGCGGGGCGCCGTTGCGCTGCACTGACCGAGGATGCCGAGGCAATGGCGGCTGAGGCCGCCTTCATGAGGCGCAAGGCAGGGGAGCTTGCCCGGTGCCTGCTGATGCGGGTGCGCGAGGAGCAGCGCGTCTGTGCGCTCAGCCGGAAGATCGAGGACCTCCAGGGCCAGATTTACGGGCTCGAAAAGCGCAACAGCGAGTACCACAAGCAGCTCCAACAGTCCAAGGTGATTGAGAGCAATGACGAGAGCAGCACTAGTTGTAGTAGTAGAAGCAGTACTAGTGGGTCAGTGAAGAGGACAAAGAAGAAGAGAAATGAGGTGGTTTTTGAAGGGTGTTTTAGGAAGCTTAAGCTTAATACTAATCAAAAAGTGATTAAGAAGAAGAGAGATCAGAAGGGTATTTTGTGTTGGTGGGACAGGGTTAAGAGCATGGACTTGTTTCTATGTGGAGTCACTTCTAATTCTGCTTGATATGATCAGTGATGTGCTATAGAAACCTTGCTTATCGATGTACCCATATATATATATATTTATATATATATACATTTAGTATTGAAACTTTTTGAGGTAAATATATAAGTTAATGCTGGAATTACTAGTGAAGAGTATTACAAGTTAGTTTGGTATTATTTTTTTCCCCTTGCCTGTATCTTAGAAATCTTGATTGTTTGTATAATCTACAGTGTCATTTTCCAGGCCTATTTTTGTTTCATTGTCGTTTGTAAGTTGTGTGTCGTTTTCCTGAGCTTGTGGTGTCCACAGTAGTGTCGTTTTTACACTTCTTTTTTAAGAAAATATTTTAGAACACTGTCGTTTTTCAAAATGGTGCCATTTCACGTGCTTTTATACACACACTGTGCGCTGATAAAGATTGATGTTTGTACAATTGAATGATGTTACGTTTGTTGGGTTGTCGTTTTCACTGTAATGTTATTGCAGAATGCTGTTCCAAAGACTGTCATTTGCGTAATTTGAAGTATTATTTAGTTCTTAATAACAATCGCTCATGTCATGGTGTCCTAAAATTGACAAAAATTTTGTCATGCATTTTAGTTTAAACTACACTCACAAACGATTTTAACTAAAACCTACTAATAGGACACAATCTACCACATACTAAAAACAGAGTGAACGAGTAAAATGCTCAGAAGTACTCATTCAAAGTGAAATAACTCAACTTCAACCCAAAACCGTGCACCAAAAGCTAGTTAGTTGCCGGAAAATAGTAACATTTTGTTAGTCTATCTGCCTGGGACGTCGAAAAAGATAGTCAATTACCATTAAAAATGATCTGCGCTTGTGACATAGTCGAAGCGCGCTTGAAGCGCAACAACAATTCCTTCATCATCTCAAACTTTCCCTTATCATAACCCTAGTCACCGCTCGCACACGTACTACAAATTGTTTCTTAATACGATCGGTCTTTAATTATTTTTCTTACCTTTTGAAATTTGTATTAATAATTGGGTGTTGTAATACTATATTGACTATTGTGCATCCTTACTAATATCCAATAATAACTTGTAAAAATTTGTTTCCATCGGTTTTTTTTTTTTAAGTGAAATTTTTGAAATTATTGCGATTAAAGTGACGGAATATAATGCATGGGTATAATTGAAGGGATCAATTTGGTATGTTTTATACTTTAGGGGTCAACTTGATAGAGGTGTAAAACTTGGGGAGAATTTATATCAAAATATTGATTATGCCAGCAAATGCTAATCTTTGCTGTCCTCCGAGATTAATATATATTCCCAATTTAATTTATTTATGGACGCCTGAAAAGAATATTTGCCCCAAAAATAGTTCACCAAAGAATTCTCTTAATTTGATTCGAACCTACAGGTTAAAAGCAAAAAACTAGAAGGGATATGGACTAATTAAAGCCAAATCTTATAATATATAAGAACGTAAACTTCTCAGAACATAAATAGGCCAAGTGATTCATCAACCTCTATTCATAATAGTTATGTAAATTAAAATTAGAGGTTACAAGATGACTCCTTGTTTAGCAGGCAAATTCCAGTATTCAAACACATTTACCACTAACTAATCTAAATGAGCCCATGAAATCCTAAATCCTTTACATAATCCTATGCAAGAGTTAGTTAATCAGTGTGTTTCTTAAGATAATCTGACGGACAATTAAGCCATGATCACTCGACAATGATCTTTGCTAGCGGAGAAGCGCGCTTGTAGCCCCGCAACTGCTTCAGTATCTCCGACTTGTCATCCCACCTTGCATCAAGCTCGACGGTCAGATCCAAAAGAACAGGCGAAGCCAAAAGCACGAAGCGCATGAAATCGATTTCAGCTTGTGCTCCACTATAGTTGCATATGTCGACGCTTTGAAGGCGGGTGAGGCAGCACTGATCAGCCTGCCAAACATTGCTGCTTGATTGCCCGCTCTCTTGCCAGGCCTGTGTACGTATACGTATGTACATGTGCTTAAAAATGATTCTATACTTTAATAAGGTATTAGTCATCGGTATCGAAGACAAGAAAACTCACATAAATGCAAACGTATAGATCTTGAAGATTGGGAAAACTTCTTAAGAGGCAAAAGAATGTTGAAGTCTGATTGAAGCTGGTAAAGTCGATGGTGATTGACAAATAATGGAGATTGATGCAGGGGACTGGAAGCGCTCTCGGTATGACACCGTTAGCCAGATGCTAGAGCCAGAGAGAGATAAATTCATGCATTTAGTACAGTACAATGTGCCAACTTTCAACCTTTGATAATTGAAGTGAATTGAGGTCTTACCTCGAAAGAATCACCGATAACGGTAAGGCTTTCAATTCGGGCCATATCAGACAAGAGCTTTATCAAATTGTTAGAGTTGCCAAGATATTCCTTTTGGCGATCGAAGTGGCCCATATACGAGAAAAATTGTGTTAGACAGGAAGTGTGTTTTAGATTAACATCAACAGTCAGTCCTTCGAAGCTGAAGCACTTTAGATTGGGTGCGTTGATATCGAGACGATAAATGCCAGCAAGATCGATCAAGGTCAATTCCTCAAGCCAAGCGCTGCTAGACATCAGCATATCAAACGCAGCTTGGTCCAATGTTACGTACTCGAGTCTGAGACTCTTCAAACTTCTGAAACCCTTAAATGTCGGCGGGGGTTTCAGCAAACAGTTGCTTAAGCCCAAACGCGTCAAGTTTTGGCAAGAAAAAATGCAAGACGGCACTTTGTAGCGTATGTTGTTTGGCATCTGAAGTTCAAACTCTTTGAGAGGGTGTCTAGACAGATGAAGAATCCATTTATCTATATCATTATCGGGCACAATACTCTGTCGATAGGATAGCTTGAACTTGCATATTGGGCCAAAATGAAGTAGCAAAATGCGATCAATCTCGCTAACAAGCTTATCACCCGTGACAAATCCATTAGAATCGAAATAAGGCGGGAGAGATTGATCATCAAATACAAGGCGCGGGGTCGTTGCCCACTTGTACCTCCACTCCCTCGACAAGAGGCTTGTCTTTGCTGCATCCTTGATCGGTACGTAGGACAAAATTTGATCGATAACATTATCTGGTAAGTTGCTTATTCTATTTGGCTCCATCTCGATTTCGCGCAAAGGGACTTAGATTATATGTTCTTAAAATCAAAATCGTCAAAGAGAAACCAGTTCAATTACAACAAAAACGAGTGAGATTATGTCAATAATATTAGCATATCTATATAATTCGTAACGAAAATATTAATGTCATTATGCTAAGCTCATTCTATGTGGTCCTTTGTAGTTTCAAGTCATTACTAAAACGAGAGTTAACAATTCTAAATAGGTCAATACAACCGACAAGTCTATCGATTAACCAAGAAATCTGTTGATGGGCATGAATATCATCCTCGTTATCTGATTTGGCTTATTTTATGAGTTCTATATTTGGTATCTTATAATTAATTTACCAAAGAAATTTGTTAGCAAACTATGAATTAGTAGAGGCCAACCTTAATAAAAAGAGCACCCACCTTATTTTCTTCTTCACTTAAATTAACGAACTAAGCATATTAAAAGTGAGTCTTTTATTGAGAAATACAGAAATTCAAACGAAATTTATCACAGGGTGAAGATAAAAAAGAATATATATACCTTGTTCTGTGATTGTGTTACAACACTCCAATGGGAAATCTGATTAATGGCAAATATCGCTGCAAGAGTCCACAAAGATTTTTAAAACAAATAAAGCTTAATGTTGATATTATGTGAACGCAATACATTTACATAAAACGGACATAATGCAGCAGAGAACAAGAGAACCTACACTAATATAACATGCCCAGTTACCATTCGAGGTTTGGATCAAAATTAGAGAAGAGAAAAAAGTGTTATATATATATATTCAATGCGTTGATTGATAATTTAATTTACGAATGCATGTAAGTCCAAGTTCAAGTTCAAGTCCAAGTCCAAGTCCAAAGAAGCTGTAAATTTTTAATACCTATGTGAAAGAATGGCACTACGTTGCCTAAAGACTCTTCGACTATTTATTATTGTTGATTTTTGTATTTTCTTTTTATTTAGTAATTATCCGACAATTAATGATTATTTTTAATGGATAATATTCAAATTTTCAATAATTATTAATAATTAACATAATTTGTTTACACTCGTTCCTAATTTACAGTTTTTTCACAATTTTGGTACCTAAATTTTTTCCTTTTTTTTTTTTTTTGTCAATTTGGAACGTCAACGATAAAATTTGGCAATTAAGTCAAAATTAGAGCTCGTGTGTACTTTAAACTCCTCGAATTGCGGTACTTTAGCCCTTAAAAATTATATTTGGCTATTTAGCCCCAGAATTATTACTTGAACTCTTTAAAATTTAATTTATATTAATGATATAACATAATTGCCAAAACTTTAAAATTCGGGATTTCAACTACTAAAAAATAAAGATAACCACAAGCAAAATGACGGTTAATTTTTACATTTTCTAAAAAGATAAAACAAACAACAAATTAACACATATTCCTAAAATTGATATTATAAAAAGACGTTAGAGCCGAAACCGTAGTTTTTTTTTTTGCTAATAAGCCGAAACCATAGTTTATACCTAAAGATAATCATAAGAAAAAAGACGATTTATTTTTAGATTTTTACATCAGAAGCGGTCTGATTGACAAGTCATATCACCTTTGAGTGATTTTGTTGCGTTCTCAATAGCTGAAGTAAAATGAGTAAAACATAATCAAAATATATACAAAGAAAAAGGCAAGAAATCACTTCAATAAGTAAAATTTTCTAACATATGAGTTTCGTTAAGCCTAGCTCATTTAACTATTGTTCCATGCTAATTACCAGTTCTTTTTTTTTTTATTGACCAATTTTTTTTTTTTGGTCCCTCTGGCCCCTAATTAACGCCGGCCAAGGTATTTTTTTTTCTTTTTTCTTTTTCTTAGTCTTTTGTAATTTTTTTACTTTAATTATTGTAATATTGTTAGGTTAAAATTGTTGTTGAAATATGATTGTGATTTTTGTTTATAATTGTGATTGTTGAAATATGATTGTTATGATATTGTTAGGTTGAAATTGTGGTTATCAAAATGTTAGTAAAATATTGGTTTAAGCCTATGATTAAGATTGTGGTGTGTTGCAATTACTTGTATGGTTGAATGATATTAGACTTATTAGTTGCAGTTTTACGTTGAAGTTTAGTGTAAAATATTGGCAAGGGCATAAAAACGACAATAAAGTCGAAAAACGACAGAATTCTGAAAAAACTATAGTAAACGAGAAAAACGACATAAAACAAGAAAAACGACAGCAAGCTGGAATACTGGGAAAACGACAGTGAACTTGCTGTAAATGACATATTTAATAGGAAAACGACGTTGAGTTGAAAAACAACTTTATTTCATTGCAGTTTTGGCTGAAGTTTAGTGTGAAATTTTGGCAAAGGCATAAAAACGAAAATAAAGCCACAAAAACGACACAATTCTGGAAGCTACAGTAAAAGAGAGAAACGACAGAAAACTAGGAAAACGACAGCAAGCTGGAATACTGGGAAAACGACAGTGAACTTGTTGTAAATGACATATTTAAGAGGAACCCGACGTTGAGTTGGAAAAAACAACTTTATTTGCTATTTTCTATAATAATTCTAATTTGGGTGTTGATTATAAATTAATAGGATTATAAAATATCTTATTACCAAACAATTGATATTTTGCAAAATGATAATACATTTTAATAACTCTAAAAATGAATAATAAATAATAATTTATATTTTTAAAAAATAAAACATAATTAATTAATATGTGATATGTTAAAAATATTACATCCCAAAGAAATAAGGTTTCAAATTCAAATTATGATGCAAAGAGAATGTTACGCCATGATTAACGTTATTTCTCTTTTTCTTAAGTGCAGTCTTGTCATTCTACTTTTCCTCGTGGCCACTACAGGGGTTTGTCGCCGGCTACCACAGAGGCGATGTTAGCGGCCGTGATCCGGATAGCCCTCGCTGCGTCCCCGCTCAGTCCAGTGTCCAAGTCCAACACTAGTATATATGTGCTAGCTAGCCAAAGAGGAAAGATTGAGGTGCCTATGAAAACACTCCTAAAATACTTGTACAACATTTTATACAATACTTGACCAAATAAGCTGGAGTGAGTTCATTGCTTAAATTCGGCCTTCATCTTATACTACTTGTACATACATGATCAATAAGTTTAGTATTTGTTCATTACGTTGGTCAAAATACAGAGTTCATAAATATAAAACAAGAAGTGCAAATATTGACTAATAAAACAGTTTTATCACTCACTAAAAGATAGAAAATAACCAAGCAGATATCAACCACCCATTAGCCCAAAATACTTTAAGAACGCACATCCAGTATTGAAACGAGTAACCAAAACAAATCCCTGAAATGGCAACTATAGTTTTTTTTACTTCAGTAAAATAATCCCATGCAAAAGTTAAGTCAATCTATATGTTTCTCTGTATGAGATGGTCTGGCTAGCAAAACTCATGGATCCCTGAAAATGATCTGTGCCTGAGTTGAAGCGCGCTTGAGGCATAGCAACTGCTTCACTAACTCTAACTTCATTTTATCACTATATTCCGCACCTTCATCAAGGTTAATGACCATTTTCGTGAGAACTGGCGAAGTTAAAAGCATGAAGCTAATAAAATCGATTTCAACTTGTATTCCACTAAAGTAACTCATTTCGACGTATCGAAGATGGGTGAATGGGCAGTTCCACTGGTCAGCTTGCCAATCGTTGACATTTGTTTCCCCGGACTCCATTAAGAACTGCAGAAGTAAAATTAAAAATTTTATCCCAAGGAAAAGATAAACAAAAAGATAATCATGACAATAGCAATTGCATAAGCATGTGTCAAAATGAAAATGAAATTCAAATAATATTATGATTAAGGATTTTAACTCACGCCAATGTCTAGTACTTGAAGATTAGGAATACTTCTTAAAAGGCAAAGAAGGGTTGAAGTCTCATTGAAGCTGCTAAGGTTGACTACAATAGATAAGTAATGGAGATTGGCACGGACCGGAAGCGCTCTTGGTATAACACCATGAACCAAAATCTGGAGCCAAAAATTGCATTGCAAGATTAAAAACAAATAAATAAAATGAAATAAAAACCATGAATAGGGTAAAATATGTACCAAACTTTGAAACAAAACCAGCTTATTTAGGAAATAAATAATAATTTACGTGAATTGAGCTCTTACCATTAACGAAAAACCTTTGAATACAAACCATTTATGCAGTCAATAAATGATAATTTAAGTGAACTGAGGTCTTACCTCTAAAGCAAAATTTCCAAGGACAAGCTTTTCAATTTGGGGCATATCAGCCAAGAGCTTTATCAAATTTGGCATGGGATTATTTTTGTAATTTGCATGGGAATCCATGGAGAATACTGCTATATGGGAGGTATTTTTAAGACTGAAATCAACAAAAGGTCCCTCAAAGTTCAAGAATTGAAGATTCGGCGCATTGATCTTGAGATGATCAACACCATCAAGGTAAGCCAAAGTCAATTTCTCAAGCATAGGGCAGCTAGAAATCAGATTTTCAAACACATCTTGGTCCAATTTTATGTGCCGGAGATTGAGACTGTTCAAGTTTTTGAAACCCTTGAATGTCGATGGTGGTTTCAGCAAGCAGTTGATTAAGTCCAGATGTGTCAAGTTTTGCCAAGAAAAGATGCAAGATGGCAACTTGTAGGATTGGTATTTTGAGAACTTAAACTCTTTGATAGGGTATCTTGATAGATGAAGAATCCATTTATCTATATCAACAGTGGGCAGATGATGTTCATAAGATAGCTCAAACTTGCATATTGGACCACGATGAAGCAAGAGAACACGATCAATGTCACTCACAAGCTTATTGGTCAGGAAGATTCCTTGATTATCAATCGAAAGTGGGAGAGACTGATTGTCAAACACAAGGCCCGGAACCGTTGCCCATTTATACCTCCATTTGCTTGACAAGATACTTGTCTTTGCTCTGTCCCTGATTGGTAAGTAAGATAAAATGTGATCAATGACCGTGTCTGGTAAGTTGCTTATTCTATCCAGATGCATCTCCGTTTTGCTATCAGACTTGGATGGTCTATGCATAATCTGGATTGTCGAAGTAAATGGTTAAAACAAAGAAACACATTAAAAAGGAATGAGATTGCTTCAACAGTTGGTGCATCTCTAATTCTCTATGGGCCAACGTAGAATCTAGTAGTACATTGTAATGTAAGAATATGAAATATCGAAGAAACGAGTATAACACAAAGAACCCATTAAAAGGCAGGAGATTGCTTCAATAATTAGTAAATCCCCAATTTGGCATTGAACAAATTAGTGCATTGACAAAATCCGAATTGCCAAAGGAAACAAGTAAAAGACACAGAAAGTACTCTAAAAAGGCATGGCATTGCTCATGAAGCCCAGCTCTAAAACCTTAACATGGTAAATTGCTGCAAGCTCAACGTTACAAACGAACCAATATGAAAAAATATACCCAAAAAGTCCAACACCAGAGATATATAGTGGACATTCATGTCTAATCTGGCTCGACCCGTGGTATCTTAATTGAACCTGGGCTCTAATCATTTCATTAAGCCAAAATAGATATAACTGAAAAATTTATAGATTAATTGTCATCATCAACATTTCGAAATTGTTCAATGACTATAAGTTACATAGCATCCAAATGAGGTTATGTGACATAGTTGAATTGGGCACTGTTGTGCAAAATAGCATCCAAATGAGGTTACCGTGAATACTCAATTTTTGACACATGTTTTAAATAAATACCCAATCTTTTAAAAAATATAACAAAATACTCAAATAATTTAAGCACTTCACGATAATTATTAAGAATATATGCAAATAATCTATGAATTGGGTACTTACCCAATTACTTTAAAATATTAAGTATTTATTTTTATTATTATATAAATTTTGAGTATTTCCCTACTTCATCCAAACAAAAATAGGTTTTAAAACTAAGAACAACCCAAAATCATAGAAAGAAATACCCTTGTATTTTATTGCGTTGAAGTTAACCAATTAAATAAATTAAAAATTAGTATGCTATTGG
This sequence comes from Boehmeria nivea var. tenacissima, assembly GCA_018132145.1. Lineage (NCBI taxonomy): Eukaryota > Viridiplantae > Streptophyta > Magnoliopsida > Rosales > Urticaceae > Boehmeria > Boehmeria nivea. The sequence continues at coordinate 12,742,102 of CM030882.1, forward strand.
GAAAAACTTATTAATAACCAGTGAGCGTTCGGAAAAATTCAAACGAAAATGGACATAGTAAAGTTAACAAACTAAATACCTTCTTTTGCGATCTCATTGAGTATACAAGTCTCAGCTGTGGCTTTCAAATGCAAGATCCTCCAGTTGGAAAAATTGATCACAAAAATAAATAAATAAATAAAAGAGCTTGTAGAAGAACCCGAAAAGATCATTCAAATTTCAAACCCATAGACACAGAAATTTAGTAGCCATAAGCAAAAATTTGCGTGTCCGAGGTCATGAAATAAAAAAAGTGACAGGAAATTTGCGGGCTAGCGAGTACCAAAAGAAAAAGAGAGGAAGGAGTGATTATGGGTCTTCTGGTTAGCCATTTAAAACTTCAGGAAAAGTTGTGGGAGTGTATACTGAAGTGTTAAATTATCATCCTTAATATTTAATTTTTAAAATAGGGTCAGGTAAACAGCTATTTTAGCTTTGGATGATGTGTTTGAAAAAAAAGGGTGAAGTAGGCAAATACCCAGAATTTATATAACAATAAAAATAAATACCCAAACTTTTGAAGTAATTGAGTTTCTAGTCAATTTGTGAATTACTTGCACATGCTTTTGGTAACTAAGTGAATTACCACCACATGCTTTTGGTAACTAAGTGAATTACTTGCACATACTTTTGGGTAGTTGGTTATATTTTTCAAAAAATTGGGTAATAACTTACATTAAGTTTTAAAAATTGGGTATTCACTATAATTCTCGAAAAAAAATATATATAAATACTCCAAGTTATGTTAGTGTATGTTATATATTTTAAAACGTCTTATTTAATATATTAAGCAATGAAAAAAACTTACTTATCCCCTTCTGTCTAAATTTTTCGTGTAATGACACACGTTCATAAATTTAAAGATATTTTGGTATAATAACACCTTATTATTAATATGTCTTGTTACTTAATAATAACTAATAATAACAAAACCAAGAAAAAAAATCTTTCCAAAAAAGATAATCTAATCAAATGCTAATAACATGTCTTTTTTTTATCACAAAATTATTATCTTACCCCGCTTTTATCTTTTTGTCTTCCTTATTTGCTAATAAAAAAAGTAATTTGATCAAATTTATTATTAAAAAAAAGACATGGACTGCAATTATTTTCTTAATTTTTTAAAGTGACATTTTTAAAAAAGTTGGGAAAAATGACATTTTTTAAAATTTCTATTTTTTAGAGTCACCAATTCGTAGCCAGCCCGGCCTGAAGTTTGAGAGGCCCGACCCCGTTACTGTAATCGGCCTGCCCGGTCCGTGTAAAAGAAGCAACAAAGAGTTTGTGGGCTAGTTATATCTTAGAAGCAAAAAGATGTGATGAACATAGAACCATTTGAGCTAGTCTTCATGTAAATTTGGCATATTTGAAGAAACCTACGACTCCTCAGAAGATAAACACTTCAAGGGACTCATTCATCTCAATTCATTACATAATTACACTAACATAACACATTTAACTAAAAGATAGAAGAAACAAGCATTCAATCACCCATTACCCCACAATGTACCCAAAGAAGATGCTTTCAATATTATAACAACTATGCAAAACGAATCAATGAAATCCTCAATCCTATTTATTTTTACACAGTAATATAATCCCATGCAAAAGTTAGTTCACATGTCACCAACTGGAATGTTGTGACTCACAAAGTCTATGATTCCATTAAAACGATCTCTGCTTGTGGTGAAGCGCGCTTCAAGCACAGCAACTGCTTCACTATCTCAAACTTCTCTTTATACTTAGCGACGCTGTATTCCCACTTATTGCCGGCATCTTTATCAAGTTTAACAGTCATTCTGGAGAGAACGGGCGAAGTTAAAAGCATGAAGCTGATGAAATCGATTTCAGCTTGTGTTCCACCAAAGCAACTTATTTCGACACGTCGAAGATGGGCGAACGGGCGGTCCCAGTGGTCAGCTCCCCAAATGTTGCTGCCCGTTTCACATTCCTCATCCCACGAAGACTGCATATGTTAAATATGAAAGTCTTTATCAAAAATAAAAAGATAATCGTAACAATAACAATTGCATAAGCATGTACCAAAATGAAACGGAATGAAATTCGATTTGGTGAGAGCTATTGATAATCAGTATAGAAGAAAACTCACTTTTATCTGTAGTTCTTGAAGATTAGGAGTACTTCTTAAAAGGCAAATAAGCGTCGACGCCTCACTGAAACTGGTAAGGTTGATGTAGAGAAACATATGACGGAGATTAACGCAAGGGACTGAAAGCTCTTCCGGTATGACACCATGAACCAGAAACTGTAGCCAAAATGAATTTAAATGGAAATATTGAAAAGAAAAAATCATCATAAATCGACTACAAAGTACCAACCTTTGTAACTAAACCAGTTTATCTAGGCAATAAATCAGAATTGAAAAGACTCCAAAAATTGAACTATCCAATCAATGAAGTGAAATGAGTTCTTACCTCTAAAGAAAAACCATCAATACTGATGCTTTTAATTTGGGGCATTTCAGCCAAAAGCTCTATCAGATTACTAGGGTAACCAACATTTCCTCGTTGGTAATCTTTGTATCTGCTGGTAGCATCCACCATAAATGAGACTAGATGGGAGGTACTTTTAAAACTAACATCAAGAATCGGTGCTTGGAACCCAAAGGTTTGCAGATTCGGCGCATTGATATTGAAATAATTAACACCTACAAGGTCGGCTACATCCAACTCCTCAAGCATAGGGCAGCTAGCAATCAGGTTTTCTAACACATCTTGATCGACTGTTATGTTCCAGAGACTAAGAAACTTCAAGTATTTGAAACCCTTGAATGTCGATGGTGGTTTCAGAAAACAGCTGGCTAAGTCCAAATTTGTCAAGTCTTGGCAAGAAAAGATACAAGATGGCATCGCGTAGACTTGGAGATTTGAGATAGTAAGTATGAACTCTTTGATAGGGTGTCTTGATAGATGAAGAATCCATTTATCTACCTCGTTTGAAGGTAGAATACGTTCATAAGATAGCTCAAACTTGCATATAGGGCCGGAGCGAAGCAAGAGAATACGATCAATGTCACTCACTAACTTACTGGTTATGGCGGCTCCATGACGATCAGAAGGAACTGGGAAAGACTCATCATCAAACACAAGGCATGGGACCGTTGCCCATTTGTACCTCCACTTGCTCGACAAGAGACTCGTATTCACTCTATCCTTGATCGGTAAGTAAGACAAAATATGATCAGTAACAGCATCTGGTAAGTTGCTTATTCTATCCGGATCCATCTCCCTTTTCTTAACAGAAGCAGACTTGGATAATTTTCCTGAGAACTGAACTTGTCAAAGGAAACATGTAACACATTAAAAAGGCACAATATCGCTTCAATAACTAGTACATCTCTATGGGGCCACGAGCAAATTAGAACATTGTCAAAATCTGAATTGTAATGAAACACAGAGAAAATACGCTACCAATAATGAGTACACCTCTATTCGCTAATGAACATAACGCTAACTGTTATAAACCAAACCAATGCGAAACAATACACACAAAAAGACTCAACACCAAGTGCATAATTATGGCTAGGGATGGCAATTTTTGTCTGGACACAAGACACTATACGAAATAAACAGGTTTGAGTCCACCCTTAATGAATTTTGATCTTAAATGGGTCGACACTATTAACACGATAATTAAATGGGTGAACACGACACGAACACGAAGACACGATTAAGAACGTTAAGACACGATTAGTAAATAGTTTTTAATATTTATATATTTAATAAATTTTTAATAAAACTTTATTTAAAAAATATATATCATCTTTAATTTTATATTCATTCTTATAAAATAAAACAACATATTTTGTTGATTTAGTCATGCTATATGTTTTGTTGATTGTTTTTGTTTTTTTTGTTTTTATTAGACTCACTCTTGTTAGTTTTGTTATTTTTTCTTAAATTTAATTTAATGTGTTGAATTATTTTTTTATTTTAATTTGAATCGTAAATGGGTCATAAATGAGTTCAAAATTTAAATGGATATTGTATATGGGTTGTAGTACCAATATTATATATTTACCATTAAGATACGATTATTAAATAGGTCTTAATGAGTCGTTAATGAGTAACACGACACGATAAGTAAATGCTACTAAATGGATTAGGTCGGGTCTGGGTCCAAAAAATATCAACACAATAAGACACGACACGAACATGATACGAAACATGAATTGCCATCCCTAGTTATGGCCAATCTGAATATCTTGATTCAATCTGAGGCTAATTTATTTCATTCAACCAAAACAAAAAATCGAGTTATGTATAAAATTCTGATATAAGCGACAAGTTCATTGATTAACCATTATATCACTACATATGAAATTTTGTTTAAAACTCTCATATCCTATGGAATCCAATAAATCTACAATACCTACCCGAACTATTTCCATTTCATTTTTCCTAAATGATTTGCCGTTTAATTTTCATAAATAGATAATGCTAATAAAATCGACTAGCTTGTGAAAAGAACAAACCAAAACTATAGAAAGAACTCCTCTTCTATTTTCTTCTTCAACCCTAAATACAATCACAAGTTGGTATTAAAAAAGAATAAAAATAAAAACACATTCGCAAGTGAGTCTTGAGAAACACTGACCAATTAAAAAAAAAAATCAAACGAAAAAATAACATGTAAGTACATACATATTGGAAGATTAAAAACAAAATACCTTCTTTCGTGGTTTCATCGAGTGCCCAAGTTGGAAAAATACCCCTATTGAAAACTTGGATCAACAAAAAATAAATAAATAAATCACTCCAAGAGAACACAAGATTATTATTCAAGAAACCCACAGAGCTTAGAAGCATTATTTACACGTATTATAAGTGTATACGTGTCTGTGAGACTCGAAAAGTACAGAGAGTCACATATTCGATCTTTGAACACTTATTTATGAATTTTGAAGATAACCCATTCGGATATAGGCAGAGAAAGAGCACCCCTTTCAAGCTTAGCTTGACCGAATTCCATTAAAAGACTTGCAAATATACATATATATAATATATATATATTATACATATATATATTTTTAAAAAAAATGCATACCAGCAAATCTGCAGGCTAGGGAACGAAATGGAAAAGATAGGGATGGATCAGATGAGACAAGAAATTCTTAATTTTGAGTGCTGAAATAAAAATAAAAAACCCTTCTTTCTCTTCAGAGTCCCGACTTCCAGTCATCCAGTGTCACTGTGTCTGTGTCAGTGTTTTAGATTCAACTTTTTTATTTTTAGAGTAATTTGCACTGGTGCGCCCTGAATTTTATGTTATGTGGCGAACTGCCCCCTAACTTTTTATTTTTGGCAAATTGGACCCTAACCTCAAAAATCTTGGCAATTCGATACAAATGGATAACTTCCGTCAATTTTTTAACAGAAAATGAGTCTCGTGACTCGCACATGAATTTTATAAGGATATTAACGTCATTTACATCGTTGTCTTCTTCCTCTATTCTTCTCCATTCAAATGGAAAAGGAAAAAAAAATCCCAAAGATCACACCAGTAGAAACAATGGACAAAGGTCAAGAAATTTGACACACAAAAACTGTTCCTCTCAAATGAAAAAATTAAAAACAACACCGCGAAGAGACGTTCAAAATCTAGAAAAAAAGTCTCAAACACAACCAAGACTCTCAATGTATTGATAAATACAAGGCAATTCCAAAACCATCATTGAATCCAAAACAATAAGCAGTTCTCCGATCCTTTACGAAAACTAACAAAGACCACAAATTGTCAAAATCTCTAAAGCACTAAACCATCATTAATTCTTTGTCTTCATAAATCACTAAACCATGAAACATCTATAAAATCACAACCGTAACTCTTATAATTAGAATAAATAAATAAAAACTTGAAATGCCAACATAACCATGACCACGCGAACTGGTCGTCGACAACAACATTGAGGTTTTCAAGGTTGGCTTTAAACCATCAATTTGCCGACGAACGTCGACTCAATTTGCCGACGGGTCTTCTCGCTGCTATCGACTCTTGGCGCTGCCGTCTTAGCAAGACCATCACGCTCAAGGTCGAGAGCTCCGACACCATCGACAACGTCAAAAGAAAACATCCAAGAAGAAAATAAAAACAGCCCCAAAAACCCAGCGGAGATCCAATGGAAAAACCCACGACGCTCCTCCTTCACCTGAGATCTAACAGAAAAAATAGCCTCTCGATCCCGGCGCAACCCCGCAACCCTTGACAAGACCCACAACCTCCGAGACCCCGTCACCGCCCGAGGCCTCGCGACCCCATGACGCCGTCCTCGCTCGAACTCCGCCGCCGTGACCCCTCAAAACCCCGCGACCTCACGACGCCGTCCTCGGGCGAACTCCGCCGCCGAAGTCCTCGCGTCGAATTCTGCGCTGGCGCCGGCCTTCCCCGCGCTCGGGCTCCGACAGCTCGCGTCATGGTGTGCTCCGACAGCTCTCCGCCGCTGTGAGACAATAAGGAAATTTTCACACTCATCGTCGACGTTATGAGTTTGGCAGTGGCTGTTCCTGGCAAGATTTTGGCGGCGAAATTTGGGGTTCAACGGCGTGGTGGCAGGAAGATTGGAGGCGAAATTTGAGGTTCAACGGTTTGGTCGAGGAAAAAAAAAAGGAAAAAACGAAGATCGGGGAAGAAGAAGAAGAAAGAGGAGGAGGAAGAAAAATGACAAAAAAAAAAAAAAAAAATTTACTCGTGCGCCGATCACATGTCGATTTTCGTCCAAAAATTTAAGGAAAGTTAATAATTTATAGTGATTTGCTAAGATTTTCGAATTTAAGGTGTAAAATATAAAAAATAAAAGATTAGGGAGTAAATTATTAAACACGTAAAGTTCAGGGAGTACTAATACAAATTACTCTTACTTTTATAAACAATTGTCCTTGGAATTTATAATTCTTTACTATTTTTATTCAAATGAAAAAAAATGCTAATAAAACATAACAATTTGGAATGTCACTAAAATAAAATATAATAACGTTTTTAAATGTTATCTTATTACAATTTAATTACTTTTAAAGGACAATTCTCAAAATGGGAAACATTCTAGTGAGGAACAAATGGAGAATAATAATATATAGTTCATAATCATCCAAAAAATTTTGAATTTTAATTTGCAGTTTTTTTCAAAACAGTTTGTTGGATTTTTTTTACCGTTTTCGTGAAAAAAACGCATTCATTTTATGGGCAAAAATGCAAATATTTTTAAACAATTGAGCCTAAATTGTAATACATTAAAAATAAAAGACTAAAAAATAAATAAATAAAATTTTTTGGATGAATCTGAGTCACACATTTATTTCTCATTTGTCCCCCACCAGAATATCCCTCATAGGAGAAGCGTTCACTTTTAAAATGTCATATAAATAGGGTGAATTTGGAAAAGTCACAAAAATATATTATAAAGTGATATGCCCTTTAAAATAACATAAAAAAATCTAATTTAGTGATTGACCTTTATGGTTGTATCTATTACATTTATATGTCACTAATTAATATAATATCACTACTTTATATTTTCATAACATTTTTATATGTAATTAATTCACACTTTGCATCCACGGAAAATAAAATAAAAATTTTGAAAAAGATCACTTTTAGACAACATATTTTAAAAATTATCACTTTAAAAAAAATTATCTTTTGTTTTATAAATGATGAGGATTGAGGAGTTGAGGACAAAGGAAAAGACAAAATAGTAATTAGATAATTTAAAGAGTGACATGTTTTGTAAATTGCAACAGTGACATAAATTAATCTTCGACTCTAAAAAGTGGCATTAGATCGAAGTTTCAAATATAAAATTAAGTATATCAATTTATTTGATCTGCGACTCCAAAATCACAACCAAAGAAATCCATAACAATATCAACCCTAAAATGACCAATAATCATGTTTATGGGTGTTTTTGTGGGGCGGTGGCAGGCGGCGAACCCTCTCCTCCCCATACTCAGCCACCTCTCAATCCTATCCCGCCATTGCACCAACCCCTCCTCCTCCGGTGGGAAGCTCCTCATGCTAGGGAACCTCGACATTGTTGGCGAGAGCCACCTCTGCGACCTCAATGGATTAACTATTACAACAAAAACGAGAACAAGAATACTACAAGATGACACTGATTAATTAGCTATACCTCAATAGATTCCTAAAGAAATGAGGGAATCAATAATGCTACAAATAAACAATTGTGAAGCCACAAAACTAGAACACTCTTAACTTGGTAAACTCGTATAACTTCCTTCTTAGGCTCTTAGCAGTGAGGTTAAAAAAGGTTGGGAATGTTTCCGACTCATTATCGGACTTTTAGTTTATTTTTATGTACGACGAGAAACTGGTGAAGATGACGTCGATCCTCCTTCCAACGACAACCTGGTTTTTTTTTTCGACCAAAAGAAAAACTTTGCATGTCAATGCGATTTTAGTCTTCACAGGAGAACTATTTCTTTTCCATTGCAAGCTCTCCTGGCGAACAAATAACGAATTTTCAGAACATGCTTTGCAGAAATGAACTACTGACCGCCTTGGAGTCATATAGGAGGCTTATGCTGTTGCGTGTTGTCTTCATGTTTTTGTTGTTGACATTATGCATGTTAAGGGGCTTTTACCGAAGTGAGTTTCTCCTGAAGCTTCGCAATACGAGTCTGCAAACAGTGAAGGATGAATTAGAGGAAGGAAACAAGGGATAACTATGGTGCTAGTTCAATGGAGTGGACTTGGTAGTTGGTACCACTGTAGGCTGAGAAAACATGTCAAGGCAATCACAAAGGTAATGTTAGTAACAATTTCAAGGGAAGGCCATTTACCTATCCCGCGAAGATCCTTCAGGAGACCCACACAAATTCCACCAAGCAATGGTGAAGTGCAATGGCAAAGTGTTGCATATTTACTAGGGAAAGAATCAATTAATATTTTTCTAAGACCTTGAAAATTAAGGAATACCTTGAACGAGTTTGAACGTCGAATGGATGGATCAATCTCTAAAGCAGTTATATATGACTTCTCGGCACAATCAAACTGGTTGGTGGCCATGAATGCATCGCCCTGACAGATATAACCCTGCAAAACGTAGAACGATTAAATAGTTGACGTAATAAAACAACTTAGAAGTTTGCATGACCTCAATCACAAACTCCAGTGATATCATTACACCAGAATCTCTACTTGATAAACACCCATGCAGTGACAATTCTTTGGACTAATTTACCTCTCTTTCAATGCTATATTTCTAATTTTAGTTATTAAATACGTTCGGCTTTAGTCTTCCTGAACTGCAAGTGGATCTTAGCACTGTATTGAATGCATGATTCAATTTTGCATGCCTCTTCTTTTTTCCCTATACTGCTTTTTCCTCCCAGAAAACTATCTCCAGATATTGTTTTTGTACTTATCAATCAAAACAATAAAAGATCAAGTTAACAGAAGGAACCTGCATTTAGATTCTTCAAGTCCGAAGAAGTGTCTTAATGATATTTCCAAGGACTTGTTTGAAAATGTCTTTTAAAATATGGTAAGAAGCATAGCAATTCTAGGGGATGTAAAATCATAAGAAATGAATGGGATACAAGATAAAGTAAGCTATTAGGTGAGCTGTTTTACCAACGTTAGTGAGATCTAAGAGCACCTTGTCAGCAGGGTGTTTCATCTATTAAGTATAATCCTTCTTGTAATTAGATAATTTTGTTGGCTTGTGGGCTAAGTTTCATTTCTATAAACAGGCTTTCTTTAGCACATTTCAGAGTTGAACTGCATGAATTAGCAGATTACTGAATTGTTCATTTCTTAATTCCTTCCATTTCTCAAATTCCTCTCTATTTTCTCTCTTTATCTATCCTTTACTGTTCCCAATTATCTCTTTACCACTCCCACCTCGAACATCTAGAGTGGGAATCCAGCTTTTACCTCAACATACCGAGGGGCTAACATCAAAGCTTCTTTAGCATCGTCAAGAGCTTCAGCACACTTGCTCATAGCCAATCTTGCAACGGACCTGACTGTCGCGTAAAGAGTTAAAACGTTTGAAACTAAGGCATGATCATATAAACAGAAGGATACGCATGAATCAACATGGTCACATGTACACATCATAGACATCTAAAAACACAAAACAGTAGTTTGAAGAAATATTTCAAATGGTGAATCATCAGTTCCTCTACATCCGAGAAAAGTATCTAATCTCAAACACGCACAGCCACACGTAGATGAACGTTCCTGTATATGGCTTCAATCGAGTTCATGACAAACCTGTCTTTAAATATAATGTGGATACCACCCATTGGTTTTAGCTCTATAGCCTGCATCAAGAACACGCATCAACATAAGTGTCCTTTTCATTCAATCTCTCGACGATACATACGCACATTACGACCAAATTCCTAGTTTCAAAGTTACCGCAACCCCTCGTATTTGCTGATATAGATTTAGAACGCAACGAAAAACATGCTTTTGATTGAATCAAGTAACTTTCTCAACTAGCACTAATGTTTGATCCAGTACTTTTAGTAATTCGATTCACCCAAACATACTTAGTTTAGTATTGTTCTAATTTTGAAACAAATACACAAAATAAGAATCCATAAGTACAAATCACAAAAGCTACAAACTTAAGCTTCTCAAAATTACTATAAACTAACCTACTTCTTTTTCCCCCTTCCAAACCACCCCCCCCCCCCCCCCCCCCCCCCCCCCCCTTTTAAAAGTGCTTTTCATTTAAGCAATCCCAAGCTGTACTAAAGCCATCTTCTTCATCAACTCACATGTTTATGCAGCCAAATTCCTTCATTAACTTCATATATAGATATATACACACACACATAAACATACGTGAGAAAGAAGCGACTCAGCCTCGGAGAAATTGCCATTCTGCGACTCAATCTCCGCCTTCTTCCTCAACGCGAGGGCTTCGAGGCTCTTCTTGGCGGCGTCGAGGCCGAGCCCGCCGCCGCAGAGAGCGACCATGACCTCGGCGGCGCGCGCAGCGGTGGCGCAGTGGCCGACGACGGCTCCGGCGGGGAGCGCGACGAGGTTGGGCCCAGCGCCGCAGCGGCCGAGGCAGCCGCAGGGGCTGACGGAAACCCCTGGCGGCGCGAGGCCGGCGAGGGTCTCCAGCGTCTGGAACGAGCCCTGCCGCCGGCAAGTCCGGTTGGTGCAGACGCGGATTTCCTCCACCGCGGCGGCGGAGACACGGAAACGGCGTCGCCTGGGAGGAGCTGCGACGGGGCTTGAAGCTAGGGTTAGGGATTTTGCTGGACAGAGGAGCAAAACCTCCATTTTCTTCTGATGATGATGATGATGAGAGCTCAGAGCTGAGAGACTCTAATTCTGTGTCACACTGTCGAAGGTAGTTAATGCCCCTGAATTTTTTAGAACTACAATTAATACATAGCTCTTCAATGTATTTTTCAATTATATCCCTCCTGAATTTTTTCAAAAATTACAATTCATACCAAGCATTTTAAAGTTTTTTCGATTGGAGCTCGGAATTTAAGAATAAATTTTGGTATATACTGTGTATATTACATCTTCTCAAAATAAAAAAGGATTATTTTAATTATCATAAAACTTTGTATTTTCTTTTAGGAAAAAAACAAAATAACTAATATAAATACTAAAAATTAAAAAAATTATAGTGAATACCTAATTTTTAACACTCAATTTAAATTAATACATAATCTTTTGAAAAATAGACCCATTTGCAAAATGACCTGTTAAAATAATAGTTCTTAAGAAAATGACTTAACTATCCAAAAATTAAGTTATTAGCCCCAAGCCCATGTGGAATGTCCAAAACATATTTATTCGTCTAAATTTTGTTACAATCTGTAACAAATATTGTTATGGATTGTAACAATACTTGTTACGACATGTAACAAATGTTGATACAAATCGTAACAAACAAATGTGTCATAAAAATGAGATATATCACCCAAATTTTGTTATAATCTGTAACAAATATTGTTACGAATTATAACAATATTTGTTACAACAAGTAATAAATATTGATGCAAATCGTAACAGACAAATGTGTGATAAAAATTAGATATTTTGTTATATATGTTTATCAAAAGTTGTTACTTATGGTAAAAAATGAGCAAAATATTTTGCCAAAACAAAGGGTTAATAACCCCCCGTTTGGAAAAATTATTCCACTCATTTTTTATCATTCTTGGATGGTTTGAAAATGGTTTGGAAAATAATTTACCCTGTTTGGAGAAATTATTCCACTCATCACATCCCACCCCATTCAATTCCATTTTTAATCATTCAAATCATTCTATTTTATTCTTTTTTTTTCAATTTTTTTTTAATTTTTCAAATTCCTATATAATATCTTTAAATCTCAACCATTTATACTACCTTAAAATTTACAAAGTCAAACCATTCTATTTATTTTTCTAACCATTTTCTAAATTATTTTCTAAATTATTTGCAAACCATTTTGAAATGGTCAAAGATGAGTAAAATAGTTTTTTCAAACACAAGCTTAGAAAATTATTAGAAAAATAATTATAATAATTTAATTTTACAGATTTCGATGTGATATAAATGATTGAGATTTAAATATATTGTATAGAAATTTAGAAAGTTGAAAAAAATTATTAAAAATAAAATAAAATAATTTTGAGAATTAAAAAAAATTGAAAAAAATTTTAAAAAAAATAAAATGGAATATAGCAGACAGAATGGGTGGACAAACAGAGTAAGATAGTTATATGTGCGCTTCATTATTATCAATTCAAAATGTCTTTATTCATTGAGATCCGTCAAGTCTTAATTTCTTTAATTTGACATACAATTTCTATTTGACATTATCTGATAGTTCCTCTTTGTTTGAAATGGGCATTTTGTCCATTTCATCTTATTTATTAAGATAGAAAAGATAATTTGAAAATAATTTAAAAATAATTAAAAAAATGATTTAATTTTGCTAATTTTAAAGTGATATGAATAATTGAAATTTAAAAATATTATATAAGAATTCAAAAAATTGAAAAAAATTTATTAAAAAATAAAATAAAATAAAATAGTTTAAAAGATAAAAAAAATTGAAAAAAAAAAAAAAACTGTTGAAATGGGTGGGACAGGAAATGGTTAATTTTTTTTAGTTATAGTATCATCAAGAACTAGCACATTTCATAACATTAAATTAACAAAAACAAAATGGCAAAAAACTCTAAGAGATTGTGATAAATGATAATGAAGGCTCAGATTAGGCTTCCTATCGGACAAGCCGGAGGTAGAGCGAAGACAACACAGCTACCATGGCCGCGACCAACCAGAAGCCGCCGCGTGGAAACAGAGGGGCAGAACCGTCCTTTTCCATTGCAGCAACCGGGTCGACCCGCCAGGCAACCGGATCTTTCTCTCCTCCATATTGCCTGCCGATTCTTCAGTCCCAAAAAAGCATCTTCACAGCCCCAAATTATAAGAGAAAATTTGATCCCATGCCAGACTTGACGCAACACACGAGTAATTTGCACCGATGGCCCCTTTTCAAGACCCCAAAATTCATTTTACAGAAGAAAATAAATTTTGGGCCAAAGATCTAAACTTGAATATCAAAAAGTGGCATTTTTCAAAATATCCCGATTTAGAGAGAGTGAGAAAAAAAAATCATTGGCTCTGCTACGATCAGAGAGAAGCCAAGCGCAGCAAATTTGGGCAGTCAAATTTTTTTCGAGCAAAAATGACCAAACCCTTGTTTGCTAAGAGCTGTCATTCTCTGAGAGCAAAACCTCATTTTGAACCGAAGAGCTCTCTCTCTCTCTCTGAATCTATGCGTGTTACTTTGGAGCTCCATTTTATAGTACCGACTATAGTGGGTTTCTCTTTTTATGTGTTAATCCGATTTTGCCCTTGGGATTTTGTGTGGTCTCCCTAGAGGTTGTGGGAGAATTGGAGGGTGGGATGGGAATTGTGGAATTTTTTGTGGGGGATTTAGGAGAAACAAAAGGATTGTCTGTAAAGAGAAAAATATAGAAAATGAGCATTGTTGTGTTAAAAAAAAAAAAAACAAATTTTGTGTAGAAATTTAATGTGATAATAAAATGATCCTAAAATTATGGAGTTGGAGTGGTAAATGCTCTGAATGTTTAAGCAAAAAAGCAAAATGTGAGAAATACAAGTTAGCAACATTAAAGTCAAAAGAAGAAGAACAAACAAGTATTACAATTTACAAGCATGAAGCATATTGTAATGCATAATTTATAGTGAAATGATACATAATAAATTATCGGTTTTTCTTTTTTAAAGTGAAACACATTGTTATAGAAAAAATATATATGAGTGAAGTGGGAAATTTTCAACACTATAATTAAAATATATCCTTAATTTTTTCTCAAGAGTTAGAGAAAATAATCAATTAATTCAATCAATTACCACTATACAAGTACTTGAGTTGTTTAAGTGTTTTGTTATAATTTTTAAAAACATTGGGTAGTTATTTAAATTGTGTTAAGATTGAATAGCTACAATAATTTATCAAAATGAAATTATAGATATGGATTCACATCTGTTTAAAATTGTAACAAGTTTGACTAAATTATATTTTACATTAAAAACAAATAACAATACAACCACCGGCAATTGATGCCTTGTTATTGATAGTTCTTTTTTTGATAGTTCTTGTTATTGATAGTTCTAGCATTCAAAAGTAGTAGTTATTAATCAAATCACTTGGAGTAATGTAATTAACTGCAAGAGACTTTCAAAAAACAACTGCGTCAAGGCAATTGCTTTATGGCTATAAACGTACACTTTAATAGAAGAGTGATTCCAAAACTATCACATAATAAACGACAATGTACAATTCCTTTGTCACATGTACAAATTTAAACTGAAATAACAAATTACATTGCAATAATATTGTTAGTTGTCCATATGAAAAGCAACATTCAGCTACCGAGATATTGTACCATATGATCACCGGTACATGCTTTTGAATAAATAAAACAAACAATTCTCTCAACTAGCTTTAAAGTTTGATCATGTACATTTAGTTATTCGATTGAACCTACTTAGTTTGGTATTGTTCTAATTTGGGTGAAGTAGGCAAACACCTAGAATTTATATTACAATAAAAATAAATACCCAAACTTTTGAAGTAATTGAGTTTCTAGTCAATTTGTGAATTACTTGCACATGCTTTTGGTAACAAAGTGAATTACCACCACTTACCACTGTGTAAGTAATTGCATCTTTTGGGTAGTTTGTTACATTTTTCAAAAGATTAGGTAATAACTTACATTAAGTTTTAAAAATTGGGTATTCACTGTAATTTCTCTTCTAATTTTAAAACAAATTCACTAAATAAGAATCAAAAAGTAGAAATCGCAAGAGCTAAAAACTTAAGCCTCTCAAAATCAAGACGAGGGTAGGGAGTTCTTTTTATTAATTTCGGTGAACAAAAAAGGGCAATTTCCTTAAAAATCCCAAGTTTTGGCTAAATTATGGAGTTGGAATGGCAAATGTCATGAATATTAATGCAAATGCAAGATTTGAAAAATACAAGTTAGCAACGTTCAAGTCGAAAGAACAAAAACAAATAAGTTTTAACAGCATATTGTAGTGCATAAATTTATAGTGACATGACATATACTAAGTTCTCTTTTCTTTTTTCTTTTTCTTTTCAAATGGAAGATCTTGCTATTTCTGAAAATTTTCCTTGGCTTGATGTTAAACGTACAATGTTTTATAATGGGATTAAGCTACGCTAGCACGAAAGCCTCTACGAGTTTGATCATTTTACTCGAGTTCATTCTTCAATTAGTGGATCCGATACATCTAGTGGTAACTTTGATCTTTGACAAACACTGATCCATTTATATCTTTAGCTAGTACACAAGGCAATAACATTTTGCATAACCAAATTCCAAAACTCCAGCTTAAGCCAAGAAGCATATGAAAATCTATCCTATAATATCTTCAAATACAACTGCAAGTTCTTGGATGTGACCTTCCACAAATATTAAAACTTTGGAAAAAGGGTTGATTTGGACCATAACACATAGTTACCTGAGTGTATCACATGTAGAAGCATCAAGATAAACATGCCAAAAAAAAAGGAGCAACTACTAGCCAGTGTGTCACTAGGAGGCATCAGATAAAAACATGGCGCGACTCAAATTGGGATGAAGAGAGAAACACAAGAAGATAACATAAAAAAGAACCAAAAAGCTAAACTTTTCAGAACATTTTTATAATATGTAAAAATGGCACAAAATCTTTCATTAACTTGTCTAAGATGAAGCAGGCTTCTCTTCTGCAGCTGCTTCAAAGGTCTCCCCAGGGACGAGATCCGGAACATCTTCATCGTCCTCCTCTTGCGCAGCATTGGCTCCGGCACCAGCGGCTCCCGGTGCCTGCTTCTGGAACTGCTCTGCTAGTTTCTTCAGGTTGTCCAAGTTATCCGGTCCTGAAATAACAACCCAGTTTATTGATTCAATTTGTCCACTTTTAGCCTACCAGAGGTGGTCGAAAAGCAAAGATAAAGAGGTTATGCTCATGGGTTTCATTTCTTACCCAATTGATTGAGGATGCTTGGAAGGATATCCTGCAACTCTGGAACAGAAAAAATATCATAAATTAAAAATTAATTCATTTTCATGAAAAAAGAAACATATCCAAAACCGAAAACTAAACAAATGAAGAGATGATCTCAGGGCGAATTCCTAAAATGTTTTAGGAGAGGCCAGAATGCACAATAACTGAAGAACAATAAAAAAGAGGGCGAATTCCACTAAATGCAGCAACCTTATTACCTTACACTTAAAAGACCCCAATCCAGTTCTCAATAAAATAATGTGGATATACGATAATCGGTACTCAACCATGAAGCAAGAAACACACACTAATTTTTACAAAAACCCCATACGACAGATACAAATCGCATTACAATCTGCATTTACGTTGTCTAACAACCGATAAAATCAATTTGTGGATTATTAACCATTATTTCCAGATTCACACACAAACAACTCATTTTGCGTCGCTCCAATGTTCCAACCAGTTATTGGATGAACAATAATAAAATCACGAAAACAAACATAAAAAGGCAATAGAAGCATACTCTTCGTTTGACAGGCACCGCTGACAACCCAAGTGTTAGCAGCAATTGACGCTTGAACTGAAACATAAGAGCAAAATCATAACGATGTTAATTACAAGGAACAAACACAAGCTCAAAATCACCAATGCTTGTCTTCGAATAATCAAGTTGCAATCACCTTTGGGGTTTACGAACTGGATGACAACATCATCCTTGAAAATGTTGACCTCCTCGATGGCAGGAATTGCATTGACACCTATTCTCTTCAGGGTACTCTGAAGCCTTTTGTCATCAGTGGTGGTGGTCTTGTGCACCGCCTTCTTCTTCCTGCGAGGTTAGAAAAGAAGCAAGATCAAGTTCTCTTCGGAGCAAACTTAAGCAGAAACAACCCAACAAACAGGCTCTATCTTAGCAATGTCCCCAGTGGTCAATTCAAATTCCCAAACAATCCAATTGTTACAGTTGCCAACATCTCAAAAATCCATTTTCCTATCATACAACTTGTTAAGGGTATGCTTTTATATGGTAAATTTACAACTCAACGTCAAAACCATTAATTTAAGAACAAACTCATTTCCAATTATCGCTCTAAGTAATTCAATTAGATTGCAAATAAGAGCTATATACCTTCTCATGCTACCTTTCCCACCGGTGCGGACGGCACCGGCCATTTTCTTTAGCTTCTCCACATTCATCTGCCAAACACAACAATGATAAGATAAGTGAAACAGGCAATTAAAAAAAACCCCAAACCAATGAAGATAAAGCCGAATAGTTGCACTAATCACCAAAATGTATTAGAGCAGTGAAAAACAATAACCCGTCTCAATTCCCAGAGAACAATACAACACATTGGCGCTTAGTCTCAACTACCAATCAAATTTCAATGGCTTCATTGCTCTAGTGAAGAAGATAAGGTTATCATTTTGAGGCAACCAAAACTATGATACTAACTTCCAGAGCCATTTAAACTCAGAAATGAAAACCCAAACAACAAAACAACCACTTTCAAACAAAACCCTAAACTTCATTCCACAGAACACCACAGAGAAACCCAGAAATGGATCGAATTTCCCAAACCACCTCCAAAACCACAAACACATCACAATCGCAACCAAGAAACAAACATCCTCACACACCATAAACCCTAGAAACACAGAAGCAAAACCCTAATTTACTCATCGATAAAGCGGAAGAAAAAAAAAACCGAATCGAAGCCCTCCGGAGCCCCTATCCGCGACCGGAGGCGAGAGAGCTCGGCTAGGGTTTTTCCAATATTTACCTTGGTTAGGGTTTTAGAGAGAACGAAGACGATGAGGATTGAGAAGAGTGAGCGATTGGCTTTAGCCCAGAGTCGGCGCTGAGGAAATGACTTTGGTGTCTATTAAAGGAGCGACCAAAGACGATAACGTTGTGTTGGGTGACGATCGGACGGTCAGGATTCGTTCTCGCGCCTCGCTTTGTCAGATCGTGTGATAGGGTTTGGACTGATGGGTTGGTCGCGTTGTGGTTAAGTCCATGGTAAGTAATGTGCGCCCTTGTTCTCCGCCGTTGGATATATGTTTTTTTAAATATATTTTTACGAAAATTTTACGATTTTTAGGTTTTTAGTAAATGATCGTTGAATGGAAAAAGAAACAAGGGATGCATAAAAAAAATAGAGAAATTATAAGTATGATATATCAGAGATTCATCATTCATAGTAGTTTGTCAATTTAGTAATTGTTTTACGAGGAATTTTGTAAATTGCCATCTAGATAACGTATTTTGGAAAAGATTATCTATTTGTATCTATACAAATGAACTTCGATGTTTAATTATATTTTAAGATTTATGATATATTTGGTATTTAGTTTTTTTGGGAAGATTTGGGTTTTAGCCATTTTTAAGCTCATGTTTCAAAAATTTAGCCATAGTTTCACGAATTTAAGGAATTAGCCATTTTCGTTGTGTAACAATTTTCGTTACACGTGTAACAATTTTCGTTACACGTATAACAATTTTTGTTACCCGTGTAACAAAAATTATTACTGGGCGTAACAAAATTTGTTACATAGGTAACAAAATTTATTACACGTGTAACAAAAACTGTTACATAACGAAAATGGCTAATTCCTTAAATTCGTGAAACTATGGCTAATTCTTAAAAAAATTACCAAAAATTTAGCTAAATCCTTAAAAATCTCTTTTTTATTCATATTTTAAAGAAATAGTTAATATTTTTTAAAAATTAAGTTATTAGCTATTAATACATAAAATTTAAGAGTATAAAGATAATACACATAATCATATAGTTAAAAAATGTATAATTTCTTAATTAATCAAAACGTTAGATAATTGAGTAAATATTCATTTTATGAACGGTGTTTTAAGAAAATTGCTAACATTTAAATTAATTAAAAAATTAGTCATTTTTTAATTACATGATGATGTGTATTATATGTCCTTAGTTGATAATTGAATAAATAATTATTTCCTGAATAGAGTTTTAAAAAAATAACTAATATTTCAATTAATTATGAAATTAGTCATTTTTTTATTATACGATGACGTACATTTATGTATTAGTATCCAATAACTTAATTTTTAAAAACTTTGGTAATTTTCTCAATATATAACAAAATAGATCCTACCATACTTTACAAAATATCCAAAAGTAGTGCTTAAGAAATTAAAATTTTCCAATTGAACCCCCTTTTTTTTGCAACTTTTTTTTTTTTGTAGATTTTTTTGGTCTCTCGAGAAAACTCTCTCTTCCAAAATCTGAATATCCAAGATAGGCACAAAGAGAGAGAGAGAGAGGATGAGAGGCTGTGTAGTAACTACACTGAGCTCATCCACGATGATTACTCTCAGTAATGCCCACAGCACCCATCATCATCTTCTTCAATTCAGACTCAGGCTCTGTTTCTCAGCTTCTTCCACCACCAGAAGCCATGGCTTTAGCTTCCCAAAACGGTTCGTTTCAATGCCTCAAGGGGCCTACAAAGCCAGCTTGGTATCTGGGCCCAGTGGGTTTTTGTGCAAAGTCAAGAGCAGAGACTCAGAGGCGTTGATCGTTGAGAAAGAAGATGACTTTGTGGTCGTCAATTTCTATTGCTTTGTGTTCATCAAAGACCCACTTGAAGAGGTCTCTAAGCACCTATCTTTCATGGAGGTTTGTGTGAAACTTTATTTATTTAATTCAAGGTTTTGAGGTTGTGAATTAGAACTTGCATTGTGGGGTTTGTTCTGTGTTGTTGATGAGTCTGAGCTTGTGCAAGTATCATAACTTTTAGGTACACACAGACATGGAAAAAAAAAAGGCTACAAGTTTTATTACCTTAAAAATGTTGAGAGTGTTTTTTTTGGGTATTTTGTAACCAATGTGCCTTTGTGTTCTTGCTATATGTTTTGTCAGGAACTTTTCTACTTTGTCATGTTGGATATGTTGAGAGTTTGGAACAAAGAGTAATTTACTGCCAGATATTACTAAGGATTGCGTATTTGAATAGCGGGTTTTATGGATTGTGTGATTTAAATCAGGAATAAATTTGATAATCTGAAATGATTTGTATGTTATAGGTTCAAGTTTGATAAAGTGTTAGAAAATCTTATAACTTATTTTAGAACAGCTTGGCATAATAATTCAGCATGGTACTATGGGAGGAGGAAAAAAAAAAAAAAACCTTCTTTGAAATTTCATAAGATTATGCGCTATTTGAATGTGACATGCCAAGTTTGAGATTTTAGTATCGGTTTCAAATGCAATCCGGCTTCTCCATCCAGTTTGCAGTGTCAAAGTTTCATGCGAATTGCTTTGAACGTTTATCTCTGGGTGCTTTTTGTGTCCTAAAATCCATTAGTTGCACTTGCTTGTGGAATAATCTTCTGTGGTTGAACCATAAAAAAACAATTTCATTGCATACCTCGTTGTCATTAAGTAATTCTGGTTTGACCAAAAAGAGAGAGAGACCACTCCATCCTATACGCAGGTGTAAATATATAATGGGGTTGAGTCCCGGTACGTACTAGTTACTCGCAAGTGCTCCTAAATGGAGATTAAGGTATATGGTACGGTTCAATTTGTAATACATATAATTCTTCGGAAAAAAAAAAAGAGAGAGAGAACTAAAAATGGTATCTTGACATTATAGTTTATTGTATTCTCCCTTTTAAGTATCACAACTTTGGAATGGGAAAACTCCATCTGTTTTTGCATGGTCTTAATTTTCTTGGCCGGTGACAAATTTTTCACTCACATCTTGTGTTTTATGGTTCTATTACTAGGGCCTTGATATCCATGGTCGGATATACTTAAATGAACAAGGGATTAATGCACAGGTACATTGTTCCTTCAGCCAAATGTATTTAATTTTTCATATTCTTCTCCGTCTATGCTTTTAATTTTGGAAACTATCTTTGTGCATTTCCTTGTTCCTTCTTGCATTGTGATGTTTGCTTTTATGAGTGGCTTGGTTTGAAATTCATTGATCACCAACATACCCTAGAGCAAGATTATAGGAGTTCAGATTGAAAAATATTATTGGACTTCTTCTCTGGTAATTATCTAAGTCCTGCTCAGCTTCATTTTCTCTAGTCAATAGTCATTACCCTTCAAATGCTGGTTGATAGCTTCTCTTGACAGCATGTTGCGACAGAAAGTGTCAAAAGATTTTCTCTTGTTCTTCCATTCTCTTGTCCCGATGAACGAGTTTCACGAAGTTTCCAAATAGAGTGCTTATTTTAAAACTCTATCGGTATTTGTGTATTTCTTTCCCTGCTGATGTATATCATCTTTTGTACAGTACAGTGGGCCATCAAAAGATGCTATGGAATATGTTGAATGGTTGAAGGAAGATAACAGATTTTCTGATATTTTAGTTCAAGTTTCTCCAGCAGCAAACGGGCACGAGTTTCCAAAGTTGAAGCTGCGGTATAAGCCTTCGTTAGTTCAGGCAATCCGTGTCATCCTTTTTCATCTTGTTATTTGTTATTTCCGTCCAGTTCATTTTATTTTGAAACAAACTTGTTACCGTGAGCTGCTTTTATTTCTCCAGCTTGAAGGAGGTGTTTCCCATCTTCCTTTGCTCGACCCTTCAATGCGAGCGACACGGCTATCACCATCTGAATGGAGAAAAAGATTAGATACGGTGAATACAACCAATGATCCATCGAACGAGAATACTAATGCAGAGTACATTTTGCTAGATGTGAGAAATGGTATGAACTCCTGTCTCTCAATAATATTGTTCCCGCCTTATATGGCTTTTGGGATTGGATAATTCCGTGGCATGAACATCATTGGTTATTTTGCTCCTATTCAAGTGCCGAAAGCAATGCAGTTATAAGACTATGTTGAGTTTCACTCAATTGTCGATTTGTTGACTGAAATGACCTTAAATTATAATTTCATTATGTGTTAAGCTTTTTGTACTTGCTAGTAATCAGGTTACGAGTGGGATATTGGCCATTTTGATGGAGCTCGACGACCTGATGTGGACTGCTTCAGGAGCACTTCCTTTGGGTTATCGGAGCCCGAGGTATGATCATTCGTACTTTTTCTTATTTGTGCAGATTGAATTTGATGTGGGAATAGCCATTCAGTAAAGCTATAAAACAGTAAAACATAGTCAGCCACTTGGCAAAACATTAAGAGTGTCGTTGCTAGAGTTTGATCACACTAATTTAATGATTATGGATGTTGCCCTCTACAGATATATGAATTATCCTTCGGCAGGGATTTGTCTTCTTGGAAAATTTTAATCTTTTTCGGCTTTCTCAGGTTGGTGCTTCAGATCCTTTATCTGATGTAGATAAACAAAAGACAGACATATTGATGTATTGTACTGGAGGTATTAGATGCGATGTGTATTCAACAATTCTAAGGTAACTAAAATTATGTTCTTTTTTTTTTTTTTCCCTTTCTTTCTTCTGTCAATTTCTAATACAAAATTTGACTCAAATTTGATCGCGACAACTTATTAATAGATCTCTTTTGAATCTTAAACCGTCTCTAACACAAATTATTAGCTATAGCTATGTCAGCATTATATGATAAAGTAGTTTTATCTACAAAAAAAAAAAAAAAAAAGCACAATAAATCTCGAAAGTTTGTGTTAAGCTTTGATTGTCGTGTGCGTTCATACAACAACAAGATTGATTTTTTCTTTGTTGATGGGTAAAACCTAATTTGATGTTAACGGATAGAACTTTGAGCGCTCGAGAATACTTTAACACCTTTTGGAGATTATGTGAGCTTTAGGCGGTTAGTCTCATCTTGCAGGCAACGAGGCTTTCAAAACTTGTACACGCTAGAGGGTGGCGTGTCTAACTATCTGAAGAATGAAGGTCCAGTCAAATGGACCGGGAATTTGTTCGTGTTTGACTCTCGTCTCTCTCTCCCACCTTCTACCTACAATCCTGAAGCAACTAGGAGCGAAGAAGTTTCCGAGAACAACGCCTTTGCTAGGTGCTACATTTGTCGCTCACAAGTCCGTGAGTTGAGGCACAGGAACTGCGCGAATCTCGACTGCAACCTTCTTTTCTTGTAAGCTAATAAGTAAAACGTCATTTTGTCGACTTTCGGTTCTCACAAAACGTATTCATCTTCAGCTAATCGAAAATGCGTTTACGATGCCGCTGATTTCAGATGCTGCGCAGATTGTGTAAAGGATTTACGAGGATGCTGCTGCCCTGATTGCACAACCGCTCGTCGAGTTAGACCCGTTCTATCGGGCCATCAGAGATACCAAAAGTGGCACATATACAGAAATTCGGAGTTGCATAGCAAGTTGACAGCTTGATCAAGCACTGCAAATCCGCAAGAGCAGAAGTTGCTATATACATTTGTTAATCTATATAGTTAAATCATTCACTCTAGAGATGGTCTAATTTTCTGTGATCATATTTAATTTGTCAGAAAATTATGTTTCTTAATCTTTGAAAAAAGTTTCAAATGTTGTGTCATTCTATGGTCTTTTATGCGTAGACTAGCCACTGGAAAAAAATAAAACCAAATTACTATTCGAAGTTCGGGTGTCTGAAAAAGTTTGTGATTAGTCATTCGATAGATTTGTGAAGTATAACATGAAACATCCAATTCGATGCGAGATTGTAGAACCCTCTGCACTCGATAATATTTAAAAATAAAAAAAAAAAAAAAAACCCCTCTAAGAGTCATGTGTATGTGTTAAAATGAAGTCTAGTTGCCTAATAATATAATGGTGAACAAAATAACCTTATCTTATGTCTTGTAGTAAGTAATACAATCTAGTAAAGGATTTCACTATTATTGTATTACAATTATTTATAGTGTCAAATTTGTTGTTCGTACACAAAATGCTTATATGGCTCCTTCAAAATAACCAAAAAAGAAAAAAAGAACCTTATATGGCGTATAAAGCCTTCAATCTTTATCCACAATTTTAATTGGGTATTTTTGTTCATATAATTTACCCTTTATTTTTTGCTTCCTTCATTATTCTTTTGGCAAATAGCCACCATTCACACGTGTGGCCCACGTGACAACTTCTCTTGACATGAGCATTAAGCCTAGCTAATTTTATTTTACTCCTGTATTTGGTTTTTGTTACATACAAAACAATAATTAACACAAATAATGTCCGAAATTCCCAACCCAAATTAGCCCCAAAAATTGAATCCACCAGTGAAATCAAAATACACAATGTGTTTCTCTATAAATGAAATACAAGTATACTCTGTATTTCTTTCTTGCTTCTACCAGAAGTAACGTCACTAATTAGGCATATGTGGAGACGATTTTCAAACCGATCCATTGCGACGAACTCACTTTTCGATTCTCTCTTCCGGCGGCATAACGTTACGGCCAAAATAGTAGAGCGACGCTAAGCAAGTTAAGAGATCTGTGAGCAAAAGACCGACCACATCGAAGACAAACTTGGGTGCAAAAAGTCCCCATACCTGCAAGGTGAGAAACAAGTCAGTAGCGTGTGTGTTTGCGCAAAACTATCGTGTTAAAAAACAAATGTTGTCTTTACCATCAAATGCCGTCTATGAATTGCAACACACATCATAGTAGCAGTTACTGTGGTGGCCGTAATGAGCCCATACAACATATACACCTAAAACAACGAAGCAAGAGTTTAGCTTTCAAACTGATAACGAGAAAGGCAAGAACTTAGACGATCCATTAGTGTTATTTGAAATGTGAAGTTTTGTAGGGCACATAGTTTGTTAATAAACTCACTAGTGATAACTGTGTGAACATGGCGTGCTTCCCTTTTTTGGTTCGACCGTCAGGGCATTGGTGTGCAATGAGAAATGGCAATCCAAATATCGGAAGGATGAGAGAAGCACCAAATGTGTCGATTGTCAGAAGGATTGCTTGTCGAACCAGGACGAACTCATCAAACCTGGAAAAGATTCAGAGGGCTTTAGGTATCTATCAACATAGATGTTAATGACAATAACACAAATCACAACGGGGATACTCGATTAACATCGCTAAGCATCATCATGCTTAACAAAGAAAAAGTGCTACAAATTGAGAACTATGCATGTGGGCATGCCCGTCACTCACCCAACAAAGGCAGCACCATAGCGCAGGCCATCAAAAGCACACCTGACACATATTTTCAACAGTAAATAGAAAAGAGAGAATGAGGATAAAAAACACGAAAGCTTAATCAGAAAAAAACACACGCCTAATATGGAACCAAGAGAACTTTTTCTGGCGAAAAACAATATGGAAACCTATAAAAGGGAAATAGGAAAACAACAAACCAGTGTCCAGTGCAGAAAAACAGGCACACGGCTAAAAGGCTCCACTGTGTTACGGTTAGAGGGTCGACGGTCAAGTTTCTGGTGCCTTCGATGTTGGCGTTGTGCTTGATGTGGCCGAGCCTCATTATGCAATAACCTAGAGAAACAAACGTAAATAAACTACAAAACAAAAAAACAAAAACAAAAACAAAAACAAAAAAAAGAAGAAGAAGAAAAGAGCTCAAAGCTCCGCCATTAAACCAGATAGTCACACCTATCGTGATTATCAAAGAATCCATCATAGAACACAATACATGCCAAACTACAAATAAAACGCACCTCCAGCTATGGCTAGTATAGAAATCAACGCTCCTTGTTTTCCCAACAGAATGATGACTACTGAACTACATGAGGATAACATAGCCACTGTTTTAGTAACTAACGTTTTCTCGGAACTGAACGAGTTCCCCCTGCTGAAGAGCTGATGAAACGTCAATAATAATAATTGAAAGAGTCCTACAGCATAAACTATTTGAGGAACTGAGTTTCTTCCGATGCTTTCAAGCATCCAAGCTAGGCCTAATATGTTACTTTCAGAGGCCCAATGAACAGCTATGAGAATATAACTCAAAATTGTTCCCACAATAACATATTTACATGTCGCCTCGGTAGAGCTATTACTAGTGGCCTTGTACAGCAATATGGCCAATACTATCAAAGAAAGAATTGGCATAAGTTCTGTTATAAATGACAAAACTGGAAGGCCATAAGTACTCATTAGCATCCATGAAGGATAAATGTTTGAAAAATCAAAACCCGGAGTTTGCTTTGATGCTCCGAATTCAATTGTTAACCTGCAAACGGTAATTACAAGAAGGAATACAATCACCTGAAGGAAAAAAAAAAAAAAAAAAGAGGAATTAACACAAGAAACTTTTCATTTCTCAAGCATCTTTAATACAACAAAACAGATCAAAAGTCGATGTGTAATAAAAACTTTAAATTTCAAGTAAAACACACTCACTTCAACTACCAAATTCTTCTTGTGTATGATCGAATCTCTTAACTTAGCAACTCCACTTGTGGCTAAAAGAAAACTCGCTACTTTTCCTTCTTCCACTAATCAGAGAAATTTCAACCACAAAAAAATATCAACTCAAGCAACGGTTATACGCAGAGAATGCAACCTACAGCAACTTATTAATCATTTGGACTTACAAATATAACTATTTGATAGGAAACTGGAAGCTCGTATTGCCACGATAAAACAAGCCAAAAGTGTGCCAAAGGAAATTCCCGAACCTCCCGGTGAGGAAAAGGAAATGTCATTTCGCTTTTTCACCTTTGTAATGGCAAGAATATGGGTGAAAATTGACAACAGCATAATTCCAAAACCGACAGCCATCGTCCTTAAATTAAATTCAGTCCACTTGGAGCGCGCTAGCTCGGCAACACGTGCTAGGAAATCTGTATATGCATCAATCTGCTTCTTAAGAGCAGGCAATACTGTATTACAGCTTTCATTTTTGTTAATGAAAAGGTTCTTGGTATTAGACCAGTTATCCACTGCTCGAGCATATAGGTCAGCTACGTGGAACAAATCTTCATGAGAAAATCCGATCACAGAAGAAGCAGAATAAACATCTATATATCTTTTCACCTAAAAAAAAAAAAAAGAATTCATCAGGCGCAGCTATTGATTTGGAAAAGAAAAGAAAGAAAGATTTTCTGAAGTTTTGATATCAGTTGTACCCTTCTCAACCAGTTAAAGTTGACAAAATTCGAGAAAACCTCTTTTACTAAGAACATTCTGTTTTTTTCTACTACATGTATTTATATGTGTGTGTGTGTGTGTGTATAGATTCTTAACAAATTTAGAGAATAAAAAGATTCTAATAATATGAAAGTTTAAGATTTTCCCAAGAAACAGAAAGAACTAAAGAACATCTTTCCAACTAGAAAAACCAAGGAAGAAGAAAAACTATGAATTTCTTAGAAGAAGAAAAAGTCCAAGAAAACCTGAGTATAACTTTAGTCCAAAGAGTTGATTCTCAACCCCGTATTCTAACCACGGAAGCAAAAGGATCTTTGATGTCACTAAGACACTAACACTAACTTTGCTCAAATCTGTATTGAGGGACAAAGTTGATATAAAATTTTAACAAGTCAAGTATTAATATTATGATTCCTTGGTTAGCAATTCATTTCCAACGAAATGCAAAGGGATTATGATTAATTTTAGTGTCTAAATAAATTAAAGGTAATACCTGCCAAGAATTGATGCAGAGCACATTAACATAATTCATCATCGATTCTTCTAATTCTTTGTGATTCTCACAAGTTTCTACATCTCCTTTAAAACCCCATGTTCCCGCCCCCAAAGCATAAAGGTCGCTATTTACATGCCCAATGCTGAAAAGAAATCAACATAAAAGGTAAAAGGATCCTAAGTGTTAGAATAGAATGGAAAGATTTAGAAATGCAAGCCAAAAAATCAATACTAAAAAAAAAAAAAATCAAACTTAGATAGAGTCAGAATCAACAAATGTGATTTGAAAAATGGTTACACTGCACCTTCCAAATGGAAACGGGATACCAAGCAGGGCCGAAATAGTCACTGCAAAGTCAAGCTGCAGGCATTTTTAGCTCAAATACAAGTCGCGCGAGAAACTACTAACATAAATCAAGGAAAAACAGGATTTCCCAGATTTGAGATGAGCATAGTGATATCCTAACCTGTTGGATTGAGCTTATACTCAGATTCTTTTTTTCCTGAAAGTGGAATACAAGACTTTAGCCAGAAGTGTTTGTGAGCTCGGGCTCATAAGAACTACTCATCAAAAAAGAGGCAGTACCGAATCTAGATCAGAAGAGGAAGCATTATAACTGGATGGTACGGACAACGAAGGCTTCTTAAAACTCATGGCAAAGATTGACGTTTCGACCTGATTGAAATAATTCGAGTTAAATAAATATAGCCTGCAACTAAATAATATGGCAATATATATAAGTATATATAATAAATTAAAAGGGAAAAAAAATTTACCTCTTCAGGACTACCCCCACCATGATCTCCATTTAGGGTCTGTCCATGATCACCCATCACGAGCAGAAAAGTATTCTCGTGTAGCCCACCAGGTCTAGACTCATTCTTAAGCACTTCAATTACTTTCTGGAACAGACTGAGCGGTCAGTTTTCTAAACAAATGAAAGTCAAGAAAAGGAAGCTCGCAGTAGAAACCGTGTGTGTAAAGAAACTTACCTCTAAGACAACATTGTACTGCTCCAATTTTTCGAGCATTTGAACGGAATCAACCCCAAAAATATGCCCAGCATGATCCTAAAGCACATATAGATGAGAGAAAGAGAGTTAATATTAAAAAACAGCCCGCCAAAATATGCGCTGATGAATAAGCCATTCAATCATCATTACACAAAGAGAGAGAGGGGAGTGACTGGTTTATTATTTATAAGAATCTGTATTGTAAAACCATATACTTTCTTATGAGACATTGGTTTTGTAAATACGCATTACATTGTCTCTGCTTGGCATAATGTAATGAAGAGACTAATACCATCACACAACAACTTAATTGTTTAGGAGAAAGCAAGAACATCATACCACACCAAGAAAATGTGCGATAAGAACATCCCAGTCATCTTTATACAAGGACGGAACAAGGTGTTCTATACATCCATTGTCTACCTGCAAGAAAAAAATTAAAATTAAAATTAAACAAGGAGACAGAAAATATTTACTTGATAATACTTGTCAGGGTATAAAATTACAGTTAAACTTTGTCCATGTGAAATTACAAGACATACCGTATCAAGATCTTTAACATTAAAAGATGGGAAAGGATATGATCGCTCGAAATGATGAGGAAACAACTGCATCCATGTATCGTCGCCCATCATCACAACTCGTTTCCCATTTTGAGCTAACTAGATCGAGATCCGATTTTATTATAAAATGCAAGAGCTGCGCAACTCGTATATGAGGAAAAAAAAACATATCGCCAGTAAAAAGAGAACTTGAGCAAATACAAATGAAAACACTGACCTGATGAAGCAAGTTATCTTCAATAATTGCTGGAGCACCAAAGCTATTCCCAACATCAATAAAAGTCGGTAATCCACCTGTTGTTAGACCCTGAAGACCTTACAAGGAGGGAAAAAATTGAGTTAAAAATTTGATTTTTCGCAAGAAAAATGGACTACTTTCCAAAAAAAAAAGTAAAAAAATCTGGAAGCTTAAAACATTAAAATATGATGCATAATACAAATAGTCAAAACTTAATTGGCATCAAATGTCTAGTAAGCATTGTATTAAACTTTGTTTTTAGAGTATATATTATGAGAAAAATTAAAAAGCAACTCCGCAAGGATAAACCTTCAATGAGAACGTTCGAGGTAGTATGTACATAACAATTTAACTGGGATAGGCCAAATGTTGACCTTTAAACGCTGCAAACTTGTCGTAGGAGGATCTGCAATGGCTTTGAAGATCATAGCCGATGACGGGTTTCGAGATGCCAACTCCTGTAGCACTTGCAACTTGTCCATCCATGGTTGTGACTCTAAAACAATTCCAAGCATTTACTCTCAGTTCACGAAGGTCACATTTTGAGTTTTTAAAGCACTAGTCTAGATGCAAGAGAAACGGTTTTTAACTACATTTACCGAATGAGAATCCTAACCTTGAAAGAAGGAACTCGGCGCAACGAAGTCAAACCTGCAAGAGAAACAAACAAAGAAACAAACCAAATAAGACCACGATCCTTCAACCGCCGCATCAGACCAATAGGGGACGACACGCCGAGGCTAACCTGAGGGCGTCAAGGACGACAATGACAAGGCGGCCAACAGCAGGCTCAGTCCAACATTGCTGCCGCTGATGATTCCGATCCCCAGTTTGGTTGCGAGCCTCCACGAAACACGGGGATCGGGCAGCGTCGGAGCAATGGCTGTAATGGGGAAGCTCGGTCCGAGTGAGCAAAAACCCTTTGGTGAACAAGAGAATGGCAAGAGCGTGGAGTCCCAATACCAGCCAATACACTCGGAAACTGGCCCACCATCCCCTCCCCAATCCCATCACCACTAACCCTAGCTCTCACACGCCCAAAGGAGTTCTTCAGTTTTCTTGTCCCCAAAGCTATTCACACACAGACCTATGTTCACAATCCATTCACATAAACCTCGGGTTTTCCAAATTCTTGAGCTCACTAGCCCTTTGAAAATAACAACAACATAAAAAGGGAAAAAACCAATGTTTCTCATAGCCAACAAAAAAAATATAAAATAAAAAAACAACCCACTACTCATTATACTCTTGTGCACATAATTCAATAGCTTTTTCAAAAACCCAGATGAAATTTACCAAACAAAAGCCGAAAAAAATAACAAAGACGACGAATAAACAAAAACTATTTGTTTCCCAGGTTTGGTTATCGATAACAAACTCGAACCAGAAATGAAAGCAAACAAAAACCGGAAATGGATATTAGACAGATCTAAAAATAACATAAAAGAGAAAAATAAGAGAAAAAACGAGAACGAACCAATCTAAAGACAAAAGTCTTTACTTTCTGGGTTACGCTGATTGAGACTTCAAGAGAGTTTGAAGCGCGGGACGGGAGATTTGGCTGTCGTCTAAGAAGAAGAAGAAAGCAAAGTCATTAGATTTGGTTAATCGCAGTTTTGCTCATAATTTTTAATTAAATCTCATTTTGGTCCTTATTTTGAAACGACAGACAAACTCAAATTCACGTGCTATGCAAAAGTCTCAACTCTCAACTACGTAAAGTTTTCTTGAAAGTTCAAATTTATTATTTAGTTGTTACAATCTATTCAAAAGTATATTTCTAAACAATTTTGATTGAATTACGGTGAATACTCAGTCTATAACACTCAATTTAAATTAATATTTAATTTTAAAAAAATATAATAAAATATTTAAATAATTTAAATTAAGTAACTGGCCTGTTTTTAACTTTAGTTTTAAAGAATTGACCTGAGTTTGTTATAATTAAGTTATTAGCTTTTAGATAATATGTTTTGACTTTTTTGTCATTTGATACATGAAGTTGGAAAAAGAGTGATGAAGGGTAAAAATGAGATTTCATATGAATTTGAGGCTAATAACTTAATATTTGAATTCTTAGGTCATTTTCTTAAAACATAGACTTTCAAGTGGCTATTTAACAAATGAATAATAACGAGTGTAATTACATTTGTTATAAAAAATATATATAAATAATTAACAAATTAATTAATTATTTTAAAATTTTAAATACTTATTTTTATTATTATAAATTTTAAATATTTTTTTACTTCACTTAAATAAAATAAAATGTATCACTATACTTAAAATAGGACTCTCAAGTGGGTAACAAAAGGAAAAATAGACCGATAAGGAACGTTTCAATAGCTTCTAGTGGGAGGAAAAATAGACCAATTAGGAACGTTTTAAAAGCTTCTATTGGATTTTGACGAGGATGTATAATAATTATAGTGATACTTAATACACCTTATTTTGCCTCCCCCCTCTTTTTGTCCTTTTGTTCTCTTTTCAGTTTTCATCTCTCTTTAAGCTTTACATTTTGCTCTAATCTTCTTCTTCCCCAATGTCTTTCTGCATCTCAAGTGTCCTGTTGTAACAGGACAAATTTTTCACTTCATTCGTGTCGGTCTCTTGGACTTCAATGCTTTGCAAGCACATCAACCGAATGCGACTAAACAAACATGTCCAAGCTCTCAAAATCCAAACAAAAAAAAAAAAAGCATTGAAAGTTATCAAGGTAGTCCAACTTCAATGAACAAACCGAAATCAATCTACGCATTGGCTTCATATTTGAAGAAGTTGAATTTTTAGAAGCGTACTTGTATACCAACAAACCAAAACTATTTTGCAGCCATAACTGACACAACTCAAAACAACCAACAAACTAACCACAGAGCCGCTGCTGTGCTCGAGTCTCGCTGGGATCTGCTATCTCCGTTCGCCGTTCGCCGGCGCCCTTCACTCAGAGGAGGGAAGCGTCGGCTCGAGCGGAGTGAAGAGGGGCGCGGAAGGGCAGAGGTTGCGGAGGCTGCGCGTATGGGGGCTGAGGTCGCCGAGGAGGCGCGGAAGGGCGGACGTCGCGGAGGCTGCGGGGATGGGCGGAGGCGGCGCTGAGGAGCAGAGGTTGCGGATGGGGGCTGAGGCCGCGGAGGAGGCGCGGATGGGGCGGAGGCTGCGCGGAAAGGGGTGCGACGGCGTGGTAGGGAAAACTGGGAAAGCGATGGTGAAGAAAAAGATAAAAGGAACGAGTTTGATCCTTTTTTATATTTATTATTTTTGTCATGGGTATTAATGTCATTTTACCCGTTATTTTGACCAGATTTGATAAAAATGATTATTTTAGATCAAATTTAACAATTAAATAATTATTTTGGAATTTTAAAAACACAATGACAAAATTAAAATTTTAGTAAAACTCATAAATTATTTAAGAATTTTTCCTTGCTTTTATAATATATAAATTTTGTATACTGAAATATTAAAGAAAAAATTAAATCTAACCACGGTAAAAATAAAATTTTACGAGATCATTACGATAAAAACATGGTGGTTAAAATGCTTGGAAAAAGAGAGAGGACTTATAATATATAAAACAATTGCTAAAAAACTCACCAAAATTTTAATATAATTTGAAACTATGTGTTATTTAAAACAAAATACTCATTCTTTTTTACATGTTTGATTTGACTTATTTAGACTTTTTTTTTTTAAATTAGTTTTTAAGCACGCGCTATGCACGTGTTAGTATAATTTATTTATCCGATCTGCGTAAAAAAAAAAATTTACAACATATAAATAAAGGATGTTTCGTTAAGATTTTAATAAATAAGTGCATTTTTAAAATTTTAGAAAAATATATGAAAATTTTTATAATTTTGTAAAACACCATAAAATAAAAATGAAAGGGGCAAAACAAAATAAAAAATAAAACGTTATTTACACTCAAAAAAAATTATACAACAATAGATGTCAAAAGATAAAGAAAAAAAAATATCAAACTATGGAAATAAATTTTTTTTTAGATGCTACAGTGAAAAAAAAAATTACACCCGAAAGAAAAAAAAAAAAAAAAAAAGGCATAAGGACCTGCACGTGTGAGGGACGCACGCGGTGTGCGTCCTTATGGCGCCTGCATGTTAGTGCACTTTTAAAGAGTTTAATTATACACATTCATTAGAATTATTTGACATATAAATGAATATTTTCATGCTCTTAAATGGTTATTATTTTTGTCGGAGAATATTTGTTTTAATTCTATAAATAATTAATTTTCGCTTAGTTTTAGAAACTTTTAAGGATTTAACCAAACTTTAGACTAATTTTTTAGGCCTTAGCCATAGTTTTAGAAATTTAAGATACTAACCGTTTTTATTTTTTGTTTTATCACAGTCGATGAGAATTTTGGTACTAGTAGGTTCGGTTTGCTTTTTAAAGTTGAATGAGCCGAATTTTACGGAGATTTTTATTTGATTTGGGTGATTTTTTCTAAGTAATTAGCATGGATACTTGTGTCCATTAAGGTATTTAATGGCTATTTCCTTAATTTTGGCATTCTAAGGCTTAATCCTTTAAACTTGCTAATTTCTTAATTGGCCATATTTTCATTTGTAGGATTGAAATTGGAAGAAATTTGGAAAGAAATAGCAAAAAACCCAAAGACGCAACCACCTAGCCGACCGAGTGGGCCCACGTGCCACGTGCCCTAATAAGGTGCTAGGTTAGTGCGCCAGCTGCCAGCTAGCAGCCATGCAGCCCAAGCCCTTCTCCCCCTTCGCCCGTGCACAAGGCGCGACACTCGGCCACAGTAGCGCCCATTGGGCGCGTCTTTTACAACAGGCCCAGCGCGCCACTGGCGCGCGCTCTTACCACCCCACCAGCCCAGCCTGACATATGGGCCCCGCGAGCTGCTCTCCTCTAATCAGCACTCGAAACGTGTCAAAGAACAAGGGAAAAAAAATATGAAAAACAATAATTTCACGCAAAATGCGCGTTTTAGGCAAAAAAAACTCTCACTTATATATATTAAGTAGGCGTGCAAAAGTGGAAGTTGTTCCATTACTTGGCCATTCCCCGATACACAATTCCGAGTAATTTCTAGGTCATTACCCGACATCTGTGCAAGATTTTTTCCTCGACCTTTACTCGGTGAAAAAAAAAAGTACCATCGCCCATGATAATTAGGTGTGAAAATTTGAAAGATGGAATAATACTCGTCTGCTTTTATCGGGTAAATTTCGGATAATTACCCGAAATTATCTTACCCGAAAAAATTATTATCTGGTAATTACCCCGTAAAAGAATCCAGGTAATGTTCCATGTTCCAAATTTGCACGCTTAATATTAAGGATATAATTACAAGATTAAATAACTTGACCAAAATTTGAATATTGTTTTGTGATAAGAGAGACAGCAAACAACCTCTCTTTTATATTATAAAATAATTTAATCAAAATTTGAATAGTGTTTTGCCGAAGCCCATCGTAGGTAGCGGTGGTAGGACCTCGTCGGGATGGCGGAGTATCGGAGACGGCGGGTACAATTGGAAAATGGCGGAAGCCTATGGGGAGGCGGTTGGACACAGCCAGAATCGACGGGTGCTATCCAAGACTTTTATTTGGCAACACATACAAGACTTTTTTTTCCACAAACATTGGGGGGCAATTTTAAACAATGCATGCAAGTTGATTGAATATTTTTCCTTTAAATGGCGATCTATCTATTTTAATAAACACGTAGTTTTCTTTAAATATTATGAAAAACATAAGGTTTAATTTGATATTTACAAAAAACATAAGGTTTTTAAAAGTTTTTTCTTCCTTTAAACGATACATTCAAATAATAAGATTTATGTCACTTTTAAATTTATTTTTATATTTTATGCCAATTTTCAAAGAAAGAAAAGGTTACATTAGATGTCCCCTTGTTTGTTTTTCCGGAATATTTGCATTACAATTTTTTTTAAATTTTCTTAATCTCAATGCAATCTCCTTAAATGTCAACTATTTATACTATTTTAAAATTCAAAAAGTCAATAATCATTTTAAATGACTAATTCGGATAGTTTTTCTAAACAAACTAGTAAAATTAATTCTAAATGACATTACAGAAGTAAATAATAATTTAAAAGATAACATTTCATAAAATTTTCTTTAAAAAAAATGAAATTGTCCATAAAATTTCAGGTATGGATTCGTCCCACTCACGCAAGAAATATGAACTATCCACCTCATAAAATATTCACATACGATGTTATTATATACTTATATCTCATTTAAAAGATTATCAAAATATACTACTTTTACATTTTTACCCCTTTAACACACATAAATAAGTTAGAAGATCCTACACTATTGTTTTTCATGACAATTATTTTGTTCTGTTTAAGATAGAATAATGTTTTTCATGCATATATCACAATTCTGAATTATTTGCCATGTACTACACGTATGTACTACACAAATAAAGAAGTCCATATTTTTATCTGTCGTACTGTCATAAATCAATTAATTAGGGCAAATAATTTTATTAGTAATTATTCTCGCATCTTGCCAATGTAAAAGGCATTATTGTAGATCAAATGACATGATAGGCTATTATTAGATAAAATTTTCTCAGTGCTTAGCACAATAACAACACCACATTCAACAGTACCGCCTTATCGCCTACCCGCTAATAAAACCCACTCAATAAACCTTTTTTAATGCAAAAAATAAAAAATAAAAACCTATTATTGGCTAATTTGGTAATGCAACTTTTCTGGTGGGGCTTGTCCATTTATGTGAAATAATTTTTAGTCAGACTTATTTTTGAGAGATATGCGGAAATATGACAAGATTATATAAATTATTTTAAAGTATAGCAGATAATTCGAAATATTAAAATAAAGTATTTATTAGATTTTTTAAAATAAAAAGTAGTCAATATTTTGTTATGTTAAGCAAATTTTTTTAACAAATATTGACATTTTCTGTTATAAATATTATGATGAAGGCTATTTTTTGGTGTTATTTTTTTAAGAACATAGAAAAAATTTGTGTTAGTAGATGCAATTTTTTTATTTTTCAAGTGAGTATTATGTATTGAAAGGATGAATTTCACGATTCAAAAAAATAAGATGAAGACTCTTTGATAATACAATTTTTAGAGCACGAGTTAAGTTTTGTATTTTTTTTTTGTATCTTGTTGAATGAATTAAGTTGAACAATATTTTTAAAAATTAGAGATGTTTTCAGATCAAGTTATAATTTGCAGTAGAATTTAAGTGTTTCGTGAAAATATGTTTTAATTCAATAATTTGGTAATTAAGTACTAAAAGGTAATTTTTGAGAAACGACATGGATCTTAATTTTGAATTATGTTGCTGCCAAGGTTTTTACTCTATAAGTGTTTTTACATGGTTAATAATTTTTTCTTCTTGCACGTTCATACCAAACCGATTTATTGTAAAACAAAACAATTGTGTGTTCTTTTTTTTGTCGAGGGATTGTTGATTGAGAATACTTTTAAATCGTATAATCCAAATCATATTTTACTATAATAATATAATTTAAATTTAATTTTTTGTTAGTATAAATATAGCAATCAAAACACTTTTAGAAATAAACTATTATCATCATAATAAAGAGTTTTGATGAAAAAAAATACAAAATAATTTAAAAATATTAAGCAACAAATATTTTAAAAAGGGTGAAGTAGGCAAATACCCAGAATTTATATAACAATAAAAATAAATACCCAAATTTTTGAAGTAATTGAGTTTCTAGTCAATTTGTGAATTACTTGCACATGTTTTTGTAACAAAGTGAATTACCGCCACTTACCACAGTGTAAATAATTGAATCATTTGGGTAATTGGTTACATTTTTCAAAAGATTAGGTAATAACTTACATTAAGTTTTAAAAATTGAGTATTTACTATAATTTCTCTTTTATAAAAATAAGATATGAGTAATTTTTATAAAATAATTTAGGTGAAATTATTTTTACACAATAAATTATTAAAAACTTAGATCAAAAATTATTTTTCCAATCATTCAATTTGAATGCAGATTTTACCAAATCTAAAAAGTAGAATTCAGAAGCATCACCGAATCGAATGGTCAGAATCGTTCTTCATAATCGCATCACAAATCTCCAATAAAAAAAAGTACTAGTACGATAAATTCAATAATTAAAAATTACAGTAAAAAAAAGATCTCCCATATTAGCCAGGTGCCACGTCATCGTCCACGCTGGAAACCTGATTGGATAGTGACCTGTGGGGCCCAGTCAACAACAACACTCCCCATGAGAGAAGAGGGAGAGAGAAAGAGAGTGATGAGTCCAAGCAAAGATATAAAGGAAAAAAAAACAATAAAATAATTATAAAAAAACATACCAAAAATAAATAACAATAATAATAATAATAAATAATAGAGAGAGAAAGTAGAGAGAGAGAGAGGACGGAGTTGTCATTTTCAAAGACCTACCTTTACCACTCTCTCTCTATATATAAAGTAGAGTGTGGATGACATTGTTGGGTTTTCCCAAAGATTGAAAAGTTACAAAAAAAAAAAACATTTATTTAATATTTCTTATTTTTTTTAGATTTATTTATTTTTTCTCTTCACTCTAACCAATTTCCTTTTTTCTCTGTCTCTTCGTCTCTTTCCATTCAGTCTCTCTCTTCCCCGAAAAAAAAAAAAGTTTGAGAGAGAGAGAGAGTCAGTGGTGGTCTCTGCGGTGACTGACGCACGGTTGCTCTGTTTTTTTTTTTTTTTTGGCGAAGGCGGTTTTCCGATAGCGTTTTCGTCGCTCTCCGAAGTGGTAAGTGAGCCAATTGGCGGTTTTAGGGTTTCTGGTTATCGCCGTATTTTGTTTTCGAAATAATTTTATGGTTTCCATGGCGGTTTTTGCTCTGATTTGAGGCGATTTTGAGTCGGTGGTTTGGTTGTTTTGGAGAGGCATTGAGTGTGATTTGGATCTGTGTTTCGAGACTTTGTGTCTGATCTAAGTTTGCTTTTTCCGAGGGTTTTGGTTTGTGGCGCTTCGTTGTTGATGAGTTTTTATTTTTTATTTTTTAGGTTTTTGTTGTTTTGGTGTTAGATCGCTAGATCTCGTTCATTTCTTTGCCTGTTTGTTGGAGTGGTTCTTGTGCTGTTTGAGTTCCGACAAAGTTGCTTTCGTCTGATCGGTCTCTGAGTGTTAGGGTTTCTCGTTTCTTCGCTGTGATAGTGACTGTTGGTGTGACCTTTTTCTTTTCCCCGACTGAGCTTTGTAACTGGGAGATTTCTTTTGGCCTTAGTTGTTGTTGTTTTTTCTTTTCCTTTCATTTTTCGGTTTTTTTTGGGGTCTGGTTTTCTCTCTTTCTCTTTCTCTTTCTTTGTTCAACAGTCTGATTAATGTACGGATAAATATGACTATTGTGCTTACTTACTGTTTTCCCTTAGCTGGTTAATTCAGAAACTGTTGGCTTTCCTTTTTGCTGTTCCTTTGCTTAACTGTGATTTTGCTCATGTTTCTAGGGTTTTTTGTCTATCACTTGTTTGGATATGCTGTGATCATCATGGTAAGGAAGAAAAGAAGTGATCATCCTGGTGGCGGTGAGGGCTCGGAGTCTCAGGAGTCCGGTGGTAGTGGTGGTGGGGGTGGCGGCCGTGGTTCCCAACGCCCTGCTGAGAGGGGTTCTCAACCCCAACAGGGAGGTGGAGGCCAGGGTGGAGGCGGTTACCAAGGTGGTGGTAGGGGTTGGGGCCCGCAGGGAGGGCGTGGCGGTGGCGGCTATGGAGGGGGTGGCGGCCGTGGCCGTGGACCGCCTCAACAGCAGCAGTATGGTGGACCCCCTGAGTATCACCAAGGAAGGGGAAGGGGAGGGCCACCCCAGCAAGGAGGTCGTGGAGGGTATGGAGGTGGCCGTGGTGGTGGTGGTATGAGTGGCGGCCGTGGGGGAGGTCCTTCTGGTGGACCACCCCGACCGCAAGTTCCCGAGTTGCACCAAGCAGCCCCAGCCCCGTATCCAGCTGGGGTCTCTCAGCCTCCATCTGAGGCTAGTTCTTCCTCTGGGCCACTTGAGCAATTGGTCCAGCAGGTAGAGCAGACGAGCTTACATGAGAGCGCTTCTAGTCAGGCAATACAGCCTGCACTGCCCTCCAGTAAGTCGATGAGGTTCCCTCTCCGTCCAGGAAAGGGTAGCACTGGCATAAGATGCATTGTCAAAGCTAATCATTTCTTTGCTGAGCTCCCGGACAAGGATTTGCACCAGTATGATGTGAGTGCGCTTGCATGTCTTTTTGTTCCTGAGATGACTTTTTAATTGCATGCTGATCATTAACCCTTTTGGCATTCACTAGGTTACCATTACACCGGAGGTCACTTCCCGTGTTGTCAACCGAGCTGTAATGGGGAAGCTGGTAGACTTGTACAAGGCGTCCCACCTTGGAAACCGGCTCCCTGCCTATGATGGGCGGAAGAGTCTGTATACTGCCGGACCACTTCCTTTCCCGTCGAAGGAGTTTAAGATCACTCTTATTGATGAGGATGATGGCTCAGGCGGACAGAGGTACAGATTTAATGCTGATTTCCTTTCTACTCATCATATGTATGTTTTCATTTTCCTTTATGCCGTCTGTGCTGAATACTATTGTCTTTGCGCAGGAGAGAGAGGGAATTCAAGGTCGTCATAAAGTTTGCCGCACGTGCTGACTTGCACCATTTAGAACTCTTTCTGCAGGGAAGGCAAGCGGATGCACCACAGGAAGCACTTCAGGTTCTGGACATTGTCCTACGTGAATTGCCTACCACCAGGTATGCCATATTTTGTTTGTTATTTTTTTCAGCGTAAAATTATGCTCTACTTCTTGCCATTGTATTCTTGGTTTGGCCTTTTCTGAGATATAGTTCTGTTTGATTATAGGTACTGCCCTGTGGGCCGATCATTTTATTCCCCTGATCTGGGTAGAAGACAGACACTTGGTGAGGGCTTGGAAAGTTGGCGGGGTTTCTATCAGAGTATTCGTCCAACTCAGATGGGGCTGTCTCTTAATATTGGTATTCACTTTTGATTCTTCTGTCTAAGTAGAGGTCGCATTAGTTTTCTATCGTTTTGTTTTGCATTATTATTAAGTCATTTCATCAGCTAATTTGGAGTTAGTGCGATTGAGTGGTGTATTCTCGTGTTAAACATGGTCTAATTCTTCATAATATATTTTCTCACTAATGGTTCATGGTGCAGACATGTCTTCTACGGCTTTCATCGAACCACTGCCTGTTATCGATTTTGTAACTGAGCTTCTAAATCGGGATGTTTCAGCCAGACCACTGTCAGATGCTGATCGTGTTAAGGTTAGATTCTCATCCTTGTCTTTTCATTAGCAGTAGTTTTTCTTGGTCACATGGTTCAAAGTGTATTATTAACATACTCGTTTCCCCCTATGGAAATGTTCTTTTGGGGGTCAAAATCAAATTAAACTCTCCATGAAATTATCTCTTATAGTTTAATTTTCGTAATTGTTGAAAAATTAGTTATTAATGTCACTCAATTTTGTGTATCTAATGCCTGAAATCTTTTTCTTTTATGTTAACCAGATAAAAAAGGCATTGCGTGGAGTCAAGGTTGAAGTCACGCATCGTGGGAATATGCGTAGGAAGTACCGTATTTCTGGTTTGACATCACAAGCAACAGGAGAGCTGACGTGAGTTTTAGATTAACTATTCTAGGTTGTGATAGCTAAATTTGTATGTATGCATGTCGTGTTTGACGTTAGAACTTTTTGTTTTGTTTTTGTTTTCGTAATTGGTTAAATTGATCTATGCTAATGGAAGAATTGCTTATATAATGTAAACTCCTGATATATCAGTTTCCCAGTTGACGAGAGAGGTACTATGAAATCTGTTGTCGAGTACTTCTATGAAACTTATGGGTTCGCTATTCAGCATACTCAATGGCCGTGCCTTCAAGTGGGTAACCAACAGAGGCCAAATTATTTGCCCATGGAGGTAAACTGCTTTATTACTAAATTTATGCGCCAATTTTAGAGTCTGGATATGCTGATACGCATTTTTTTGATTCAGGTTTGTAAAATTGTTGAGGGTCAACGATACTCCAAGAGGTTGAATGAGAGGCAGATTACTGCTTTGCTGAAGGTTACTTGTCAGCGTCCTCAGGAGAGGGAACGCGATATTATGCAGGTTTGTTGTTGGAAAAAAGCAATTATGCTTCTATTTAGAATATTATGTATTTTCTCTTGGGGATAAATCGGTGGCTTCTAACAATCTTCTATTTTATGTCTGTGTTCATATGGCTCTGCCTTCCAGTTAATGTGTACTTTGAGACTCATGCTTCCACATGGATGGAGTATTGCTTAAAATGGACGCAGTTTTTTTTAATTTTCCTTTTTAATTGTAGAGCTGCTAACTAGATTTTTAGCTGAATATTTCTTTAGTATCTTCATTAGTTCCTATTTAGGGCGATACTGTTTCTGTGATAATCGTGTATTTTTCAGTTCATCTGTTAAGATTATCGTCTTGTAAATAAACTTGTAAATTTCTGTGTTTTTTGACTAGGCTACTAAAGGCCTTCAATTTCCTGATGTTGGTCCAACCTTTGAACTCCATTTTTTAATTTTTAGACTAAAAGTTATCTGTATCTTTTAATTCTGTCGAACTTTATGGTGAATTGTTTTCTTCCCATGGTCTTAAGTCCTGAAGCTAGCATCAACTTCTTAAGTTCTATTATCATTTCTTGATATTTTTGCTGATTCTCAATTGCATTATTGATTTGCTCATGTGGATCCATGAATTTGATTGGTGAGTTGGTTGATAATATGTCTGTAGACGGTTCACCATAATGCTTACCGCAATGATCCATATGCGAAGGAGTTTGGGATCAAAATAAGTGAAAGGCTTGCTCAGGTTGAAGCTCGCATTCTGCCTGCACCTTGGGTGGGTTATCCATGCTTATATGTATCTCAAAGGTTTCTTTTTTATGGTCTTCTTATTCCAAATTGTCTTGTTAGCTTCTGATGCAAGGTAATTTCATTTGTTTTGCAGCTTAAGTATCATGATACAGGCAGGGAAAAGGATTGCCTACCTCAAGTTGGACAATGGAACATGATGAATAAGGTATTATTTTGTATGTAAAGTCTTTCCGTTGGTATGAATGTTTTATGAAATTCTGATTTTTTTGCTTCCTTTTTCACTTGGTGAGAGCCTTGGTACTGGACTCGATTTTTCCACTTGTTCTGACTAGCTAGTTTTCTAGATCGGGTTCATTAATGTCTATGCGTGTATAATCCTCGCATTAGTACCTCATATTACCTTATCTCTGGTTCCTTTGGTACTTGAAGTTCCCTTTATCTGTGATTTTTCAGGGTGCATTTCTTATCTTTTTCTTACTGAGTTCTTAAATACTTGGTGCAGAAAATGGTCAATGGCGGGACAGTTAACCACTGGATGTGTATAAACTTCTCCCGCAACGTCCAAGAGAGTGTGGCTCGGGGTTTTTGTTATGAACTGGCTCAAATGTGTTATATATCTGGCATGGTATAGGCTTTGTTTACTCTTAAGGATTATTTGATTATTCATATACTGTTATGATCTTTAAAGTGGGATTTTTTTTTTCACTGTAGGCATTTGCTCCAGAACCAGTACTCCCACCTATTAATGCTCGTCCTGATCAAGTGGAGAAGGTCCTGAAAGCTCGATATCACGATGCCATGACAAAACTTCAGCCAGGAAAGGAGCTTGATCTGCTTATTGTTATTTTACCAGACAATAATGGTTCTCTATATGGTATGTTAAGCTGAGATCAACTGCCCACATCTTTCTTCATGTCATCTTGCACAACACATTTTAATGAAAGTTATAATTACTTTTCAGGTGATTTAAAGCGAATCTGCGAGACAGACCTTGGCCTCGTGTCCCAGTGCTGTTTGACAAAGCATGTTTTCAAAATGAGTAAGCAGTATCTGGCAAATGTGGCCTTAAAAATAAATGTCAAGGTCGGAGGAAGGAACACCGTACTCCTTGATGCCATATCAAGGCGCATTCCATTGGTCAGCGATCGACCCACTATCATTTTTGGTGCTGATGTTACCCACCCTCATCCTGGAGAGGATTCGAGCCCCTCTATTGCAGCTGTATGTCATACAATATTTTTTCTTAGGATTTTATTATGCTTTATTGTATTTTATTTCTCGTGCCCTTTTTCTTCTATACTCTTGTGTTGCTCAGTTGGCTAAACTACTTAAAACTTACCTTCTTAAATAATAGGTCGTGGCTTCTCAAGATTGGCCTGAAGTTACAAAGTACGCTGGTTTAGTTTGTGCTCAAGCCCATCGACAAGAGCTTATCCAGGATCTGTTCAAGACATGGCAGGATCCTGTTAAGGGCACAATGTCTGGTGGCATGATAAAGTATCTCTCTCTCCTTCTTCTCTCATCTGATGCAATATTGAATTTCTGACCTCCCAAAACTAGCCCGTTTCGCTAAACAGAATCGGAAGAGTTATAACTGGTTGCTCTTATGTGTGTAATTAAGACTTGAGTTAAACATGCTTTTTTTCTCTTTCACTGCAGGGAGCTTCTCATATCATTCCGTAGGGCTACTGGACAGAAGCCACAGCGCATTATCTTTTACAGGTCTGTTCATACTGTTAACCTTCATCCTCTATGTTAATCTTATTTATGCATCTTCTAACTGATGTTGTGTCAATATGCAGGGATGGGGTTAGTGAGGGACAGTTCTATCAAGTTTTGCTCTATGAGCTTGACGCCATTCGCAGGGTCAGTTATATACACTGTTGGGATGTCAAGACTTTAGATGCCTATTCAGACCCCTTTTTTCTTTCGT
Source organism: Boehmeria nivea var. tenacissima (assembly GCA_018132145.1). Taxonomy (NCBI): domain Eukaryota; kingdom Viridiplantae; phylum Streptophyta; class Magnoliopsida; order Rosales; family Urticaceae; genus Boehmeria; species Boehmeria nivea. Next base: position 12,786,810 of record CM030882.1, read on the forward strand.
TTTTCTTTTTGGAACTAAACAATCAGAGTTGTTTTGTTTTGCTGATCATGTCTTTTTGTGATTGCAATCACTCCAGGCTTGTGCCTCGTTAGAGCCCAATTATCAGCCCCCTGTGACTTTTGTCGTGGTTCAGAAGCGTCATCATACAAGATTGTTTGCGAACAACCACTCTGACCGTAGTGCAGTTGACAGGAGCGGCAACATATTACCAGGTTTTTAACTGTCTTTTAAGTCAGAATAATACTCGATTGTTTTGTTGTGTTCGTGTATTTTGATCCACACCTTTTCCATCAATAAATAAACAGGTACCGTTGTGGACTCCAAAATTTGTCATCCAACTGAGTTTGATTTCTACCTCTGTAGCCATGCTGGAATACAGGCAAGACACATCTTTGCAAGTTTTTGTTTTTGTCCGTGTACATGTTTTGTGGCGTTTTTTTTTTTTCCTTGGGAGGGCATCGATTGTTAAAAGCGTTGTTGACATGTAAAACCAGGGTACAAGCAGGCCAGCTCATTACCATGTACTATGGGATGAAAACAAGTTCACCGCGGATGGGTTGCAGTCCCTTACAAATAATCTTTGCTATACGTAAGTGTTACAAGTGCTCGTTAAGCCTTGCTCTGCTGAGATTTTTCTTCTTTAAAATAACTTACAAGCTCTTTTTAACTCCCGCAGATATGCACGGTGCACACGTTCCGTTTCTATAGGTGCTTTTTCTAACTCTCTCTCCAACTTCCAATTCCATGGTTGAGTAATTGTTTCCGAGGTTGACTTTTAACCAGACGCGTCTAATCAATTGACTTACATTTTCGCAGTGCCCCCTGCATACTACGCCCATCTCGCTGCTTTCCGGGCTCGTTTCTACATGGAGCCAGAGACCTCTGACAGTGGATCGATGACAAGCGGCATTGCTGCTGGGCGCGGAGGAATAGGCCCAGGAGCTAGTGCGCGGAGCACCCGCGTCCCCGGTGCAAATGCTGCAGTGAGGCCCTTGCCTGCCCTCAAGGACAATGTGAAGAGGGTGATGTTCTACTGCTAAGCTTAAGTAGGTGTTTTTATCTTGCCAAGAAAATCAGCAAAACATTTGAGTTGCTATTAAGACCTCGGTAAAAAATACTGGTATATATATATATATATATGTTCTATGGTATTGTAATCCTTTTGAAAACTACCACTTTTATCACCAAGCCTCGCTTGCTTAATTTGGTATGCAAACGGATTTAAGCTTTAAACACAAGTACATAACTATGTTGCTCTTTGGAGCCCAAACTTTGAATCTATTTGAAGCTAGATGTTTTTCATAATTTCGTTTAGATCGTAAATAAATTTTGAAAGTTTTTATTTGAATGAAAAAATTTCATATTGGCATCAACTACTTTTTTTTCCGTGTAAATTATGTTTAATCTATATTTTGTGATTGTCATAATTGTTTAAATAGAGTACTCAGGAGGGGGCCGTTATTTGCACACCCATTTTTTTCTATCCCCACCACCCTAGTTCAAATTTTATTTTATCTTTAAAATTTTGGTACTTTTGTGGTGCTTAAAATTATCAAATATACATTGATGAATAAGGCGCCCAAAGTTTTCTAATATTCTGTGAAACATGTTTTGTCCACCGTCCTCCAATATGGGTTTTGAATCACCGTGAACAAATCCTATGTCCAAAGATTCATTTTTTTTTTAAGAATATGTTTTTATCTTTGATGATGCTGAATCTCAACGTATGATATTGCACGTAGTTGGCAAACTATCATCAAAACTTTTCTCCGTGTACATATTCAGAACTATTCCTCTATATATATCTTTTCACTATTCCTCTATATATATCTTTTCTTTCACACGCTCTATGCCCTTTAAATCTTCTATAGCCTCTAGTTAGAGAAGACTAACATTAAGTTCCGTTTTTTAATTATTCCAAACCCAAGAAGGTATGGCTGTTTTTTTGGTGAATCTAAGAGGGTATGGCTTGGTATTGAAATCTCTACCCTCGTCGTAAATGGAAAAAAAAACATCTTTATGATGGTATATCAATGCCAAATTTTTGTGCTAATGCCAAAATTTGACATTAGAACATAAAATATATTCTCTATTGCAATGTCAAATTTGGCATCAAATATAGTATAATGTTAAAAATTTGACATTTAAAGTAGAACATTAATTGATCAATTTTTAGGTATTTAATATTAAATTTAAAAAGTCTTCTCTTACCAACAAGTAATTATAATTATTTGTAGTTTTCTCTATTATTGGTTACCATTAACTACTTTAATTGGTTTTTACAATTTAAAAATAATAAAATAACAAAATAGCATTTGTGTATTGAAGTATCAAATATCAAATATAGTATTTTTTTATACCTTTTTTAGTATTAAATTTAGCATTAACATTGATATTCACATTGGAAATGTTCTTATCTTGGGTATCCTTTTAACTTTTATACTCTGTTGTTAATTTAAATTTCGAAGTGAAATGATAAGAAGTGGCCGTTTTATTTTGGTGGTTTAAAAATATGACTGATGTTTTCAATTATCAAGAAAATAATCATTAAGTAGTTATAAGTAATGAAGTTAATCTATGCAATTTGTATTTGGAGCACGTTTATTTTCTTAATTTACGAAAAAAGACATTGATTGGTAGTGTATCAAAAAAAGAAACATTTGTCAAAATCTCATTTTATTTTTATTTTTTTTTAAACGTGGACTAAAATTTAAAAAGTCCTTTTTTAAAATGGCTTACTTAGCTAATTCACACAATTTTAAATCGATTTGTCAAAATTTATAAATTTAAAATAAGGTCTATTTAGTATTTAGCCATTTTTTGATCCATGTTTTAAGTAAATGACCAATATTTCTAAAAAGCAAGTTATTAGCCACTAATACATAAAATAATTAGCAATATTAATATGAATACTGAATACACATCATTATATAATTAAAAAAATAATTAATTTTTTAATTAATCGAAACATTGACTATATTTTTTTTATTCAAATCACTATTCAAACAAACCCTTTATTTGGACTCTAGGCTTGGCCGAGCTTGCCCATTGCCAATATTATTATTATTATATACACTTGCATGTTACATCTGTGTACATGAAAATAAGTAGTCATACTATATACCAAATAGATGGGTAGAGCCTAAAGGCAAGGGTGCTTGGGACCAAATCTTCATAGCAATACAAAAGATTCAAGAATTCTTTTAAAAACTTTTGCCACACAAACTTCTTGGTTTGAAGAGAAAACAAGTAAGGAATAAAATACACGTTCGTTCTCATAAAATTACTGAAAAAAACAGAAAAAAAATTCTTTTCCTATACTTTCAAAATCACTACTGCTCAAAAAATTCAAAGGCAAATCTGATTTGTTTTCTTAGTAACACCAATCACATCATTCCTTATTTTCCTTCCAATCTTTCTTTCCCACAACTCTCATTAAAGAATGTTCTTTTACCTTCAAACTCATTCTTTCAATTATTTTTTATTTTTATTTTTTAATAATATTTGAAACACCACTTTTTGCTTTCTTCATGGCTTTTCTTTGTAAAAACTATAAATACAACATCAATTGTTAGCACACCTAAAACAAACCCCACAGAACTAGTTTGTTAATTTGTTTGGTCCATTTAGTTCTAATTGTTTTTTTTTTCCTGTGCCTTTTTTATTGCTAAAATGGCTTCTCTTCCTGTCCTCAAGAAGTCAGATAGCATTGCAGATAGCATGCCTGATGCATTGAAGCAGAGCCGTTATCATATGAAGAAATGCTTTGCCAGGTTAATTACCATTGTTATTATTATTATTATAATTATTGGTACATTAATTATTATGTATCTGCATTTTGTATAGGCACAAATGCAACCATCAGTATACAAAATAACGGATTCAATTCTAATATAGAGGAGATTAATAAATATATTAAGCAGGAAAAATTATTATCACGAATCAAGAAAAAAAATAAAAAATTAGAATGAGGCACTTTGGGGCGAGGGTTGGAGCCGACGCTGGTTATGTATATAGTGATTGAGTTATCATTTCCGTAATGAGAGAATTGCAAAATGAAGCCAATAGAAGTATCACTTAATAATCTATGTTTAAAGTGTTGTATTTTTTTTTTATTTCTACTTTATATTTATAGTGTAAAAGTATGAGTATAAATTAAAAATACAACAAGTAAGCAAAAATTATTAATGTACTAAAAAAGGAGGCATTTCTCAAAATCACCCATTAGTGTATATATATATATATATATATATTATTGAACACTTAGAGGTAAAAATGATGAATGACAATTTACTTACATGGTATAAAAAGATTGATATATCTAAAATTGTTCAATTACTTATCTCTTCATTATAGCTTAATTCAACTTTTTATCTCGCGGTGCTACCAAATATATTTAGTATGCTTGTATATTTTAGAAGAGAAACAATACCTCACCTGCTATATTTATTGACTAAAAATCAAAATTTTGTATAGTTGGTACTTGGTAAGATATTTTTTTTTCTCACCTTTTAAAAAATATAAAAACTGCTCGATCTTGAAGGTTTGAAAACAAAAAATCATATTAGAACCTAGTAATATGCAAAAATGACATGTAAGAAATATTATTATATTAGAAACTAAAAATATTTAATGACAATGCGTGACGTTGCAAAAAATACCCACCCTAGCTTACCATAACATTTTGTATATACATGTTGTGAATTATTTTCTTTTTGAGATAAAAAAACAAATATTAATTGCTGTTTCTTTTGATGATGGAATGGTAAGGTTTGTTGCAAATGGTAAAAGGCTAATGAAAGGTCGGAATATAATGGAAGAAGTGGAAAAATCAATAGAAGACAAGCAAGAAAGAACCAAAGTCCTTGAAGGCTTGCTTGGCTATATCCTCACTTCCACACAAGTATTTTCCTAATATTATCATCAAAAGTCTCTCAAACTATATACACATTTTTTTTTTCCTAGTCATGTTTTTCATGTCACGTTAACAACATCTTTTGTACAAAATTAACAAAAAAAAAAAAAAAAATACAGGAGGCAGCAGTGGTGCCACCTTATGTGGCGTTGGCGATAAGACCAAATCCCGGTTACTGGGAACATGTTAAGGTTAACGCCGACGATCTCGTTGTCCAAGGTATTTCGGCTTCGGAGTTTTTGAAGAACAAAGAGACAATCTTCGACGAGGAATGGTACGTACCAAGTACTTTCAACGAGACTAATCACATCATATGAGTTGAATAATGTTGTTTAATTAACCCCTTAACGAGTTATTAGTATTAGTAAACGAGTGATACTAAAAGAAAAGTCATTACGCGCAACATTGGGACACAAAGTGGAAAATAACGTTCATGTCACATTTTGTGTGATATGTTTATGAACAATTTTTCAGGGCAAGTGATGAAAATGCTTTGGAGATAGATTTCGGAGCTATCGATTACTCGAGGCCTCGCGCAGCGCTTCCTTCTTCCATAGGAAATGGGGTCAGCCTCATGTCAAAGTTCATGTCCTCAAAGCTCTGTGGTAGTTCAGGCAATGCCAAATATTTGATTGATTACTTGCTGGCTCTGTACCATAAAGGAGAGGTATATACATATGCATATACAAATACATAGATGTGTTTAGGCATGTGTGTGTTTGGAAGGGAAAAATGCTAAAATGAGTACGAAAAAATCGCGCAGAAGCTTATGATCGACGAGACTCTAGACACGGTTGAAGGCCTTCAAGGTGCATTGATTGTGGCAGAGAGCTTTGTGTCCTCGATGCCGAAAGACACCCCTTTTGATGACTTTCAGCTGAGGTTTGTACTGTCTTTTCTCATTGGCAAAGGCCTTGATATGGTTGTGTTCTTTTGCTTCGGGGCTGATGGTTCTCGCGGCGGAAAATTGTCAGGTTGAAGGAGTGGGGGTTTGAGAGAGGATGGGGTGACACAGCAGAGAGAGTGAAGGAGACAATGAGGACAGTTTCTGAGATTCTCCAAGCGCCGGATCCGAGGAAGTTGGAGCTGATGTTCAGCCGTCTACCGACCCTATTCAACATCGTTATCTTCTCTCCGCACGGCTACTTTGGCCAAGCAGATGTCCTCGGATTGCCAGACACCGGAGGCCAGGTCTATACATCCAAATCCAAATCCAATCCAATCCAATCCATCGTCATTGTTACTTCAGAATAGTACTTGTTTGTAACTATTTCGAGGTTTCCTTGTGATGAAACTAGGTGGTTTACATTCTTGACCAAGTGAGAGCAATGGAAGAAGAGTTGCTGCTCAGAATCAAGCAGCAAGGGCTTGCGTTCACACCTCAGATTCTTGTGGTGAGAAAAAAAAATTCGGGATTTTCACAAATTGGCGACGGCGTTGTGCGGCGACAGCTTTCTTGCGTCTTAAGTTTGGTTTGTTGTTGTGTCAAACCAGGTGACAAGACTCATACCAGATGCTAAAGGAACAAAGTGCAATCAGGAGATGGAACCAATCTTCAACACCAAGCACAGCCACATTCTCAGAGTCCCGTTCGTGACCGAAAAAGGCGTTCTTCGCCAATGGGTTTCCCGATTCGATATCTATCCTTACCTTGAGAGATTTACCAAGGCATTTTTTTTTCACCTCTATGCCAATCTCTTCACCAACTATTCAGTTTATCACTCTCTTTTGAGTTGACACTTCTCTTTTTATTTTTGATTTATATTTATAGGATGCAACTGAGAAGATTCTTCAATACATGGAATGCAAACCAGACCTCATAATAGGAAACTACTCAGATGGAAATCTTGTGGCATCTTTAATGGCTAGCAAACTAGGCATAACTCAGGTCTTCACAAACTTACCTATCAATCAACTTTGGTAAAGAATTTATTGTCATTGTTATTCATTAACCCTTTTTTTTTTTTTTTTTCATTAGGGAACTATTGCTCATGCTCTAGAGAAAACAAAGTATGAAGACTCAGATGCCAAATGGAAAGAGTTGGATCCAAAGTACCATTTTTCATGTCAATTCACCGCAGATTTGATATCAATGAATGCGACAGATTTCATCATAACAAGCACATACCAAGAAATTGCAGGGAGGTTGGTTTGTTTTATTCTTTTTTGTGACACAAAACTTTCTTATCATCACTAACTAGATAGACTCAAAATTTTTCTTCTTTAGCACTGACTAAGAATGTTGTGCTATGTAGTAAGGATCGACCGGGACAGTACGAAAGCCACACGGCATTTACCATGCCGGGGCTGTGCCGAGTGGTCTCCGGCATCAATGTCTTCGAGCCGAGATTCAACATTGCTGCTCCCGGAGCCGATCAGTCCGTCTACTTTCCCTATTCGGAGAAGCAGAAGCGGTTTACGACTTTCGAATCTGCCATTGCAGAGTTACTCTATAACAAGGAGGACAATGATGAGCATTTGTAAGACTCTTGTTTCTCTTCATTCCCACTATTCACTAAGGCTTAGTTTGGTACAATTAGTGCTTTTCAAACACTCCAAAAGAAAAACTAAATACCAAACTAGGCCAAAATTGAATAACATTGCTAAACAGTTTTTTCAATGTTGGAATTTGAATGTGCTTGGAAAAAAACAGAGGATTTTTGGCTGACAAGAAGAAACCAATAATCTTCTCAATGGCAAGATTAGACACTGTGAAGAACATCACAGGACTAACCGAGTGGTACGGTAAGAACAAGCGGCTTAGAGACTTGGTAAACCTCGTCGTTGTGGCGGGGTTCTTCGACCCGTCCAAGTCGAAAGACAGAGAAGAAATCGCTGAGATAAAGAAGATGCACGCCCTCATCGAGGAGCACCAACTCAAGGGCCAGATCAGATGGATTGCGGCGCAAACCGACAGGTACCAGAACTCAGAGCTGTACCGCCACATTGCCGACTCGAAAGGCGCTTTCGTGCAGCCTGCATTGTACGAGGCATTCGGCCTAACTGTCATCGAGGCAATGAACTGCGGGCTGCCCACCTTTGCCACCAACCAAGGAGGCCCCGCGGAGATCATCGTGGATGGGGTCTCGGGCTTCCACATTGACCCGAACAACGGGGTCGAATCAAGCAACAAGATTGCTGATTTCTTCGAGAAGTGCAAGGCGGATCCAGATTATTGGAACAAGGTGTCCAGTGCTGGCCTTCAGAGGATAAATGAATGGTAAATTTTTAGTTCCTGCACATACATATACAAAGTATCATTAATGCTATTCAGCTTAGCTCGAGTCTGACTCAATGCTCACATGTACGTGGCACTGTAAGAGAGGGACCCACTGATAAGGCCCGCCTTTGTGTCCGGTTGAGCCGGGCTTGAGACTTTGTCTTAACCTAAATGATTTTTTTTTGTTTTTGCTAGCTATACATGGAAAATCTATGCAAACAAAGTGTTGAATATGGGAGCAACATATGACTTTTGGAGGCATATGAGCAAGGCACAGAAGCTAGCCAAGCAGAGATATATCCATATGCTTTACAATCTCCAATTCAGGGACTTGGTGAGCAAAATTTTGGACCTGTTTGAAAATTTGAAATCACCCATACAAATCTCTGATCAGGACTAATAAGAGGGCATGTGATCTATAACATTGTGTTACAGGCAAAGAATATTCCAATCCCAGTTGAAGTACCCCAAGAGATAACACCATTGCCAAAACATACCACAGCTGCACAATCTTTTCCGCAACCCGTTTCTAAACCCGAACAAGCTGCAACAACGGCGAAAGCTCAATCTCCGTCGGCACCAAGGCATGGCAGCTAGCGAACTCAGTAACTCTTGTTTACATGAAAAATGAAAATCTTGGTTCACAGCTAAATCAGGCCTTGTTTTGTAACATTTTTACCGACTCTGCAGGGTTGTTGAGGAAGCGAGTTCGCAGCCGAATCAGCTCGGAGAAGAGCGAGTCGACGGCGAAAGCAGCATTTGGAAACGTTGGTGGTCCACTGTGGTTGGCTCAGTGATCATGATTTATTACTTGCTTAGGAAGTTATTCAAGCCCAGAGCATAAATGACCTGAACTTTCTTCCATTGCTACACTTTAGTTGAACAGATTGTGTATTAACAATTTATCTCTAAGCAAACATAACAATAAAAAAAGCTTCTCTGACATAAATTAACATAGTTTCAGAGCCCTTGTACACATAACAAGGCTTATGTAAAGTTGTAATAGTTCCAAATTTGGTGTCACACTATTGTATTTTACAAACATACATTAATAGCAACTATGTCAAAGAAATAAATGGATTATGTATTTAACTTTTCATGGCCTCTTTGCAAAGCTATAGGTATTTGCAAGCACATTGTCTTTTCATTTTTTATTTCCTTCTCTTCTTCTCAATCTTTACGTAATATTTAGTTCCCCAGTGTTAAGAAGCTTTGTGTATAATTAGATCACATTAATGGACATAATTAGTTCTACTCCTACGAGGTTCAAAAGTTCCGGTTCTGGAGATTATAATATTAGGATTACACCACTAGAAAGATAAAAGTCGTTGAATTCCGGAGGTTAGATCACTGCAAAAAATAAAATAGTAATATTTATTAGATGCTTGGATAAAAAGTTGAAAACTTAATATTTAATGAAGGGTTCATCATTAACATTAATTTTAAACATTAACATTTTTTTTTTCATCTTATGGCGCCATTACATATATAGTAAAGACTTGGGATATATTAGAGTAAATCATAAATTTAAGCCTGACTCTAATTATTATACTACATTAAGGGTAATGAGTATCAGCAAATATTATTCGATATGGTATTTCACAAGTGCAATATTGCTATCATAGTGAAGTCAACCAACATAAGTAGATTAAACTTAGGAAGGAAAACGAGAATAGAGTTCAAGCCCCATAATTAGGTAGAGATTAAGTAATTTATTGAATGTATTTGGTCCTTTGTCTAGCTAGTTCACTTATAATTAGTACTTTTTTGTAGGGATTAAATGAAAGTTTTACGGTGCTAGATTTACGGTGCCTAACCCTAGAGACTAATATTTAGATAAATAATTTCTTGGGACACTTAAGTCTTTAGAAAATTCCAAGGTGCTGTTATGGTAAATATGCCCTAGTGGCTCGACCACCAATACCCAATTATGAGTGCAAAACAAGAGATACGTGGACTTTTATTTTTTGGGTTCAAATTACGGCAGAAACAAAATCAAAATTATTATTATTTTTTAAAATTCCAAAATGGGGAGCGAGGGTACTTAGAAACTTCACCATAACAAAAATATGTTACTTTTTTTAGGGCTATTTAGTATTTAGCTATTTTTTGGCTTATGTTTTAAAAAAATGACTAAAATTTTAAAAGACTAGAAAATTATTGGAAGAATTTCAAAATAAAATCATTTTTGATGCCACTTAATAATCTATACCCCAAGTGGTATGCTTTATTTATTTCTACTTTATGTCTGTAGCGTAAATTTTGGGTATAAATTAAAAGTGCAACACACATGGGATATAGATTATTATTGTGCCAAGAATAGAGCATTCCTAAAAATCTCCCAAAATTATTCATAGCCTATAAAAATTAAAAGTATAAAAGTAAAATCACGACATTATATAATTAAGAAAATGGAATTATTGTCTTAAGTAATAATTATTTTTTTAATTTATAGAAATATTTTATATTTTCTTAAAAAATCGTTAAAAATGGCTTACTTAATAGAGTTTTTTGGGCATTTAACCAAATTTTTGGGTAATTTTTTAGGATTTAGCCATATCTTCACGAAATTAGGGATTTAGCCATAAAATGTAACATTTTTTGTTACATGAAACATACATATGTGTAAAAGTGTAACATTTTATGTTACATGTTACAAAAAATGTTATATACTATGGCTAAATCCCTAATTTCGTGAAACTATGGCTAAATCCTTCAAACTTTACCTTTAAAATGGCTAATTACTTAACTGGCTATACTTAATAATCTCTTTTTTTTTGTTTTGAATTTCTTGATCAATTTTTTTTTTCTCTATCATTTTCTTTTTGTTCAAACGTGGAAAGGAAAGTTAGTTCCCTTAAATAATGCAGTTGATTCACGAAGCTGAAGGTATATATTTGGCCCAATCGCGTGTTTATAAGAGAAACTTAGGCAAATGTCACTTTCCAGTCACTTGTTTTGATTATGCCACCGATATTTCCTTTCGTAAAAATCTGCTACGTACCAAATAATTAATTAAAGCCTGACCTACCCTTGCTTGATTTTATTAACATGATTGACTATCAATATCTATAATTAGCTAAAATAGAAGACCATATTTCCTTTATTATTAACTATATTTGCAACTTGCTAATCTCTCCCTCTCTCTTATTTAATACATGTCCAAGTTGGTTTCTGTTGCAAGCAATTATTATCAAATATCCCCTTTCAACATTTTCCATATCTATATATTTGAATCTTTACAAAATACCTCATTTGTAGACACCAACCCACAATCATATATAATCCCAAGCCAATAGAGTGATATATATACATATATATATATATATACATACATATATGCAATAAGCACAAGTTGACTTGATCATCAGGCAAAGGAAACAGAAATTAGGTTTACCATAAAAAACATGACCAATATTATTCCAGTTTCTGTTGCTCACGATGATAGTCATCATAAGGTTATTAGTGATCACACAGATAACAGTAATCCGGAATGGATTAGTTGTAGTGATTATAAGATCATTAATATGATCTCATCAGGCTCAGTCCGAAGGGTTCTCAAAGGCGCAATTTTTCTCGCTGCAATTGCTTTGGGATGTTTCGTTTTGCTTAGCTCTTTCAGTCCTTTTCCAAATTTTCTTCAACCTTCCTATTATCGGTCTAATTCCAAGGTAAATTATCTTTCATTAATCAGTCTAGTCTCTGGAGTAGTCTTAAATTAATATATTATCAATATGTTTTTATTATTATTATTATTATTATTATTATTATTATATATATATATTCTCTCTCTCGTTTTGTTTACATATACATGCATGCAGCCCTTTTTATTACATATTTCTTATCAAAAGAAATTGATATTCAACACATCTCATTGAAGTACTCTAGTGATCAATCGTTAATAATTTCTTAGTTTTAGTTTTAAAGACGAAATTACATATATACATGTAGCTAGGCAAAATATCTCAAATAATATGAACGTAGTTTTAGATATTTACATTCATATATATAGAAAATGTACATATGTTTATATTCATCAACGCTTTTATCTTTTTTATTTTTAAATTTTTTTTCATATTCATATGAACCCCATTTTAGGGAATGTTTTCTCTATTTGAATATTTTATTTGCTTTTATTTTCGATAAATGCTTGATTTTTAATTTTTAATTTATTATTTATTTTTCTAAAAAATTTTCTGTTTCTTTCTTTTTTTTTTTTTCGTTTTTGATTTCATTATTTATTTAACCCTAGAGTATAAAATGTATTTTAGATTATCTGATATAATCTATCTTAAGTTTGTGTTTTATTTTATATAATTATTTTGATTTTATGAATTTTAAGTCGTTACAAGTCTAAGTTCGGATGATAAAGTATATTTTGGATAATTCATATATAATCTAGCACAACTTTAGGTTTCTTTGTTTTTATTTTTGTGGTTATTTGATCTTATATATGGTGTATAAGTCTTGAAAAATTTACATTTAGATTATAAAATATATTCCGGATCATACGATATAATCATAAAGTATACCTTATTATATATAATATAATATATCACAAATTTATGTTTTTTTTAATTTTGATTTTTTATGTGAGAGTCATAAAATAAATTCAACAGTTTTTTTTTATTTATTGTTTACAATTTTTGTAAAGTATAAATATAATAATATTTTAAAATAGAATGAGTGAAAAATAAATACCAATTTCTCCATATACATAAATATATAGATGAATATTCCTTAAATGTAATATTATGTCAAACTGGGTACATACATGTACTTATAATTAGCCCTCTTGGTAACCTATACTAATCTTTTTGATTAATATTAATTGTTAGTAGTGTCCAATTTCGCCTCTTTTGTTGATTTGTCAAGTCAGATCTTGTGATTTTTTTTTGAACGGTTACGTACGTTATTGAGCAGAAGATTATTGTTTGACATAGATTTTTCAATAAATTTATTTAAATTTATGAATTTAAAAATTGTAGCAATATTATTTATATACACCTTATTTAAGAAAATATTTTACAATTTCATTTTTCTTACGTAAATATCATTTTCTTGCAATTAATTATAAGTATAACTTATCAAAATTTTCATGGATATATATTTGAATAAAATAGTAGTTATAAACTAACAAATTACTATGATAAATATCTAATTTACTCCAATTCATGGACAACCCTTACGAATTTATTATATCGATTTTAGTATACGGGTTTTTGTAGGAAAAAATGTACTATATCTTGTAACGTCAGACTCATTAGGATCAAAATATAGCTAGGTTTTTCTTCGATCGACCAATTCTCTCGTTGAAATCGAAAGGAAAAAGGTCCATAATTAATCACTATCTTAGACCTAGCTAGAACCTAGTTATTATTATTCTTTCGGAAGGTGATATAGAATATAGATGGAAAAAAGAAAAAAAAAATTATAGTACAGTAAAAATCCACAATATATATCAGTGCATTAATGGCCGGCATAGCAAAAGTTATATTGTAAAAAATAATGATTAATCTGTTGACAGAATTAAGTGTAAAATATAGAACTAGATAGAGAATTACCTAGCCAGTTAAAAGCGAACAGAGTTAGGTACAATGTACTTAAAAGCTTTCGCTGTTGTTGTGTCGAATACATATCTTTTTCTTTGATTAAGAAAATAATTTTCTGAACGAGGTTTAATAAAAAAAAAGAAGATATTATGTATAATGTTTACACATATTTACGTGTGTAATATACTAGTATGTACTATGACTTTTCGTGCCCACAAGTTTTGAATATTATATAATGAAATAGACATAGATAGATAGCGAAATAAGCATTAAAAAAAAAAAACTCCTAAGAAATGACTTGCGTACAAGAGTGGGATAATAATTGGTCAAATCTAGTTTATCGCCGGCTGGTTTTGTTTACTTTTTTAGAGGTAAATGGCAAAAAAAGTTAACAAATACCACTATATGACTTTGGGTTTTATCAAAATGTTGGTTAATTAATTAGTTTTTATACAATATTATCCTTGTCTCTTTCATTTAAAAAAAAAAGAAAAATTTATGGTAATAGCGTATATCCTACAAAAGAGAATGATTTTAGATCGTCAGATTCACTTCTTTTTACTTTTTATTTTTAGTCTTACTGCTTAAAAAAGTTGATCTAATGATCTAGAATCATTCTCTATCAAAAAAATTGTACCACATATTCTTCCATTAAAAAAGATTTTATAAATGTTAATTGCAAACTCTGAGTATAATCCGAATATATAAACATACCATATATATTTTGTTATACTTAAAAAAAAAAATCATATACTGTAATAATATAGTATTGGTCCATATGACATACTTTCCAAAGGTAGCACGTTGGGAAAGGGATGTACAATAAAAAAAAAATTAATATAGATGTCATAATTTAAAAACTTTTCTACTGTTGATTAGTTAATAATAAAATTTACCTAATATGTACACAACAATGACAAACTAAACTAAATCAAGCAGTCTTTAGCGGAAAAACAAATCAAAGCTTACATATAAGCAAATCAGTACACGGTTTGATTTATTTGTTACTTTTGTTATCATACGGTTTGATTTAACGTTCATAGCACGTTGTCTGGAGTTTTATTGTGTTTTTGATGGTATTTCTTTTTTCCTTTTGTTGGAACAGTTTTTGTAACTAGATATTGACGTTTTGATTTTTATTTTATAAATAAAATATGTGAATTGATATAGTGGAGATTGGAGGGTTTATGATCAACTTTGTTGGGAAGCTTTTAAACTTCAGGCGTGCTAATTTTATTGAAATGTTTTCTTTTTAATTTGATTCGATCATTTTAAAAAAAATTGTCATTGTCAATACGAATAGGTGAATTGGTTAGAAAAATCCTCGAACCAGGCCAAATTTAAAACATGTCAATTTTGATCTTAATTTAGGAAGTATATATATATATATATATATAAATAAATATATATATATATATATATATATATTCACCTTTTCATTCTTTTCTTTCTGCCTGAGCAATATGCTATATATAATAAGGAAAAAAAAATCACACAAAATTCAAACGATAGGCTAATCTCTTTTTTTTTTTGGTGCTGTATTCAGAATGAATATATATGAAGTTGTATTAATTTAATTCATGGGTGAAGTAGAGAAATACCCAGAATTTATATAATAATAAAAATAAATATCAAATTTTTGGAGTAATTGAGTTTCTAGTTAATTTGTGAATTACTTGCACATACTTTTGGTAACTAAGTGAATTACCACAACTTATTACTATGCAAGTAATTGAATAAATTAGGTAGTTGGTTATATTTTTTAAAAGATTAGGTAATAACTTACATTAAGTTTTAAAAATTGGGTATTCACTATAATTTCTCATAATTTATTCCTCTTTTGGAAAAAAAAATTTAAGGTCACAGACGAAGCCCACGATTTGAATTCCATCCTCCGAAAAGCAGCCATGAAAGACGGGAACAATACGGTGATCTTGACAATCCTGAACGATGCGTGGGCAGAGCCAAACTCGATATTTGACCTCTTCATAGAAAGCTTTCGAATCGGGAATGAGACGGAGGGGCTGCTGAAGCATTTGGTGGTGATATGCATGGACCAGAAGGCCTACGCTCGATGCTCGGCCACGCACCCTCACTGCCATCAACTCCAAATTAAAGGAGCCAATTTCACAGACGAGGCATTTTTCATGTCCCCAAGCTACTTGGAGATGGTTTGGAGGAAGATTGAGGTCTTGAGCGAGGTTCTTGAGATGGGATATAGCTTTGTTTTCTCGGTACTGTTCTCTTCTCTGAAACTCATGATGCAAGTGGCGGAACCATAATTTTTTTTAAGAAGAAAACAAGTTTACAACATAAATATTTTATAAAATTTGAAAGCAGCATATAAATGAAGCAAACTAAATACATTTGAATTGTAGTACTTAGTAAATTATATTTAAAATTAATAGATACATAATTCTTAACGTCGTAAAGATTTTACTTCATATTTTGAAATTATAACAAATTATTCAAATAGTTGAATCACTTACTTGGTGTTAAACGGTGGTAGTTGATTGAGTCGATACAAATATGTGGAAGCAATTGACGAATTAAATATTTAATTTTTAATTACTTTGAAAGATTATATATTTATTTTAGTCGCAATTTAAATTTATGATATTTTCCTCTTCATTCTTTAGTCTTTAACGTACAAAAATCAAAGTGAATATGTCCACCTTTAACACTTAATTTCAATAACATTTGTATTTTAAAGTTTCAAAAGAATTAGATGATAACCATATTATTTACTGCTAATTAAAAGTAATAATTAATACAAAATTTTTATTATGCCACTTCATTTTTAAACAATTATAATTGTTAGCTGGTTATTAAAAGAACCAAACAATAAACTTTGGTTATTATAATCTAATAATCTTTTTCTTTCGTTAGCATTTGATTAGTCATTTTCTTTGTTAAAATCATTCAAGGGCTGATCATTTTCTTTTCTAGTTGTGCTATTTTATCTCTTCACGATGACTATAACTTTTTGGTTAAAAAAAGTGTCGTACAGACACAAGATATAAACGTTCTACCATCTATTATTTTTTATAAGTTAGTGTTTTTAATCCCTTGAATCAGCTAACCTCATAAAAAATGACCCCTAAACTTCAACTTTTTTAGACATTTTGTCTTGGAATTAATACATGGTTAGAATTTGTTATTGAGATCATGTTGTTAGAGTTTGGATGTTTTCGAGGAAGGAGATATAAGGCAAATTTCTAGAGGAACGAGAACAAAATAACCTAAAAGAATACTTCTAAAACAAAATCTCGTAATAACCTAAAAGAGAATGTCAAATTAACCATTTGTTTATATGAATAAAAAAAAGCAAACGTTACAAAGAGGACGGAAAACAGCATTAATTGGTAAAATTCCGCACTAAAAATTATTATTTTTTTTGACTTTTGGCTAGGATAATGACATAATGTGGCTACGCAATCCATTTCAACGTTTTTTTCAAGAAGCAGATTTCCAAATGTCATGTGATCGCTTCGACGGAAATTCCTACAATTTGCAAAATTTTCAGAATACAGGATTTATGTATGTGAGATCAAATCCTCGGACAATTCAGTTTTACAAGTTTTGGCACTTCTCTATAAAGGTTTATCCAGGCTTACATGACCAAGATATTCTCAATAAGATCAAATTTGATCCCTTTGTTGAGAATATTGGACTTAAAATTAGATTTTTGGACACGGCTTACTTCGGCGGTTTTTGTCAACCAAGTAAGGATCTTAACCTAGTTTGCACAATGCACGCAAATTGTTGCGTTGGGCTCGACAACAAGGTCAATGATCTCACGATTTTGCTTGAGGATTGGAAGAGGTTTAAGTCGTCGCAACCACGATTGAATCCTCAGTCTCCATGGAGTGTTCCACAAAATTGCAGGTATCAAAGCATCCATAAACATAAATATGCATTAATTTTTTTTTTCGATATTTAGAAGCAGTTTGATAGATGATATAGTACTAGGAGCACATTTTTTTAATCTACTAATTGAAAAAAAAAAAGATTTTGCTCGTACTAATATTCTCTTTTGGAAGATAGTCAAATATTTAATGATTCATGTTGCTAATTTGTTACTAGACAAGACAACAATTTTTATTTTTATTATTATTATTATTTTTTGTAGTGTACAAATTTGTAACCGAGTAAAGTTTTTTTGACAAAGGTGTGGTATTGCAATGTACAATTCTGAAACGTTCGATTGTCATTTATTTATTTTTATTTAATTTTAGGAAAATAAATTTAAGATTTCAGAAATGTACAATGGAGTAGTGTATATACAATTTACTTCAAAAAAAAAAAAAGTAGTGCATATACAATATCACACCTTTTCTCAAGTTTCTTACCACTGATTTTTAGTGACCATAAAGTACAAAACTTTACGTTGTATTACCTAATTTTCACTTTTATTTACAACTTATGTCAAACAAAAACATGATAGATAATTATCATTTTTTTTTTGGCTGGAAATAGATAATTATCATATACCCGACTAATATCCACTATATGAATCGCAATCATCGGCGACCATTTTGTACGGTAGTCGATAATAGGCAAATGGTCGCCATTTTCTTGTTGCAAATGGGTCGGCTAACATCATTATCGGCGACCATTTTTTAAATTCTTGGTCGTCGATATTCTTATTATTGTTATTATTTTTTCTTTTTTTTGTTTTATTTTTACTTTTTAGTTTTTTGTTAAAAATTATTTCAAAAATGAATAATAAACCGAATTAAAAGTACTAAAATACATAAATAATATGTAAAAGAATGTCGCATATAGCAAAGTGTAACCCTCAATCTGTTCATAGTAGTCTAAGAAAGTAGCAAAAAGATATAATATATTATAAATATTATTTTTGTTGTTGTTTTTGTTATTATTAGTAAGTTTTATTCACAATTTTATTAAAATGGTCATTACAAGTCGTTTTTAAATGTTCCGTGTCGTTTTGCAGCACTTAATTGTCGTGTTAGGCCAAAACAGTGTCGTTTTTCATAATTTATGTTGTTTTTCCAGAATTTGCGTCGTTTTTCCTAAAATGTATCGTTTTTTTAAAAACAATGTCATTTATCCTAAATAATTGTCGTTTTTACCTGATTAGTGTTGTTTTACACCAAAACAGGGTTGTTTAGGCCAAAAGATTGTCGTTTTTTCCCCAAACATTGTTGTTCCTAAATTTTTGATGTCGTTTTCTTCAAATTTTTGTGTGTTTAACCTATAAAATTCCCCTACACCCTAAACACTTCATAAAGTATGCAGAAAATTATATATATACTACAACCAAAATTAATATATATATATATATTATATATAGTTTAGACAAACATTTTCTAAATATTCAAAACCAAAATTTACCATAAATTTGCATTAACTATAACCACAAATTCAACTATATAGCAAAAAATTATACAATTGTCAACAAACATATCATAACCAGTTTCAACATATAACCAATCATATCGCAATCTGTCAATTCTAACCAATTTCTAAATAAATTCTTTTCATTTTCTAAAAAAATTCATAACATAATCTAATCTAAAAATCCTAATCCACAAAATTTTTTCACAAACAAACCAGCAAGGGCCAATTAGAAACCTCCCACAATCCATCAATTAAACACTCAAAATTACGTAATCACATTATCAACTTACACTTTAGAACATAAAAAAATTACCTAAACCAGGGGGCTCAGGGCTAGAGGGGATCGAGCATAGCGCGCCAACGCGGATCGAGGGGCTCGGGCGAGGTGCTAGGCGTGGGGGGCTTGGGTGGAGAGGTTCGAGCGCGAAGGGCTCGGGCAAAGTCAGAGCTCGTGTGACGAGGGTGTGGGTGGCTCGGAGGGGGGGAGAGAGAGAGTATCAGTTATAATGAGGTTTTTAATTCAATAAAATTTTCGGCGACCATTTAAAAATTATCGGTGACCATATACGACACTAATAATAAAAAGACGAAAAGTCACGCTTTTTGGTTAATTTTTCTAAAAAAATAATAATATAATATCATAATTACAGATATTGAAGAGTGAGACCAAAAATCTGTGGGAACAAAATTTTGGCCTCTATTTTTTTTTTTGTAATAAATGGTTGCCGATAATTTTTTATTTTCAAGAGAAACTTGCGTACTAAATACGGTCACTGATAAAAAAAATACCAACGACCGTGAATATGGTTGCCGATTATTCCGCTACCCAAAAAATACATTTTTGGTCGTCTATTTTTATTGGCGACCATGAAGGATCGTTAATATATCTATTTCAAAACGACCATTCTTTATGGTCGTCGACATTATGATTTTTCTTGTAGTGATCAAGATATGTACCAGACACCACCTTGAAAATTTAATTTCAATTTATTTTTTTTCTCTAGTCTATCACAAATTTGACTTCTATGAATCTGTATTGACAATTTGACATATTTTTGTGGTGTTATCATACTGGGGCATCAATAGTACATCTTTCCAACGTATGGGACAACACAAATCTGGGCACAACGGATGAAAATTACTTTATGCATCTCTTCTTGCGGTTTCTATCATGTTATAAGGCCACAGAGGTCAGAGGTAAATTTTATATGTTTGTTTCTTTCTCTAGCATGAGCTTTTTCTTTAAACATTGTTTAATTATATTTAGCAAATTTTTTTTTTTGGAAAAAAAAATATTTAGTAATTTGATTACGCTTTATGTTGCTGTTTCAGGTAAATATTTTAGAAGAAGAGAAAGATATTAAGAAGTGCACATGGTTATACAAATTGTGTAGATTAGATATCCTATAGTAAATTGTTGTTTCATCTTTATTGCCAAAGATTTAGTAAGTATTAATTTTTACAAGTTTGCCAATATAGAAATCTTTTTGCTTTAAACGTCAATGTATAATACTGCAATAATTATTAATATTATTTTTATTTTTGGCATTATGCTTCAGTTTTATGTTAACTAGTCGATGTGATGCCCCTAGTTTATTGTTAAATAAATAACCTATAAATTTTGGAATTGCAAGATTATAATGTTTTGTACCACACTACCACCCCATCCGAACATGTCCTATTGGAAAAACCCATTCCCAAGTTGTTGACCAACCTAACCCGATCCATTTTGTAAATGATATTATAATAATATATATATATTTTTTTTCAAACGCATGGTTGCCTGTGAAGCCTAATTAATGCCAATTTTGAAGCAAGAAGAGTCATCTATATGGGTAATGGACAGAAACAACTATAGAGACTTTTTAGGTTGATATTAAGATTTGGTCCTCGGATTAATCCCTCTATTAACGTCATTTCGAGGATTGTGAACAAACTCAAGCACTACTACAGGTGCCTTGTTGGCCCTCTTATTATCATAATATATACTTGGCGTAGTCTATCATTAATGGTTCATGAGCATTATAATTGGGGAAGATTAATCTAGTATGGTGTACAATTTTGCGCACTATTAATGGTGCACGATCTATAATAACTTATAAAAGATACATATATAAAATGTAAATGTTTTTTTCCCTATATATTAGCATGCTACATTTCTGATTTAATATTATAGATTGATTCTCAATTTAACAAAAAGAATTATGTTCAATCGAAGATGAAAAAATAAAAAAAAAAATTTTAAAAATTCCGAGACTAATTCAAAGAGTAATAAGTAAAAGTAATAAATTTTCAGCGACTAGTACCAAAACACGAGAAAATATTTTGTCCAAATTTTATTGATGCCCATCACCCATGATCACTTTAACAAAAAGAGCAAAAAAGAAAAATTAAAATATAAAAGTACGCAAATTATCAAAGCTCGTTAAGACTCAAAGATTAACGGGATGAATTACTCTATGATTGTCCTCTCTGAAACACTGTTTTTCAAAATAGTTGAGTTGGAAAGCATAGGGTCTGCCCAATTACTTGCGGAGGAGGTAAATATAATAGATCTAGCAAATCTACGGGAAACTAGCAAATTTATTCCTTAAAATTGGCTGTAATATATATTATATATTATCCCCATGTTTGGGCAAACCATCCATTCGATACTATTCCAAACCATTCAACTTTCTGGTCCTACAAACCATTACATTCCATTTCATTTTTTTTTCAATCTTTTTTTTCAAACTTTCTAAATCTCTATACAATACATTTAAATCTCAACAATCTATATCGCCTCGAAATTCGCAAAGTTAAACCATTCTACTCATTTTTCTAATCATTTTCCAAACTATTTTCAAACTATTTTGACCATCCTAAAAAATTGGATGGGATGAGATGGGCAAAATGATTTTTCCAAACATAAGCATAAATTCTCCCAAATAAACTTTTTTTTGGTTGTTTTTTTTTTAATATGACTTAATTGATTACTGATTAGCTTTAGTGGTCATCATGACTCATAAGCATTTTATAATCCTTTGTTTGCGTTCCTCATCCTCTCCATTCCATTCATTTTTTTTTTCAATTATTTTTTCAATTTTCCTAATCCTAATGTAATATTTTTAAATCTTAACAATTTATACCACATCGAAATTTGCAAAATCAAACTATATCACTATTATTTAACTATATTAATTCTAATTCGGTTGAATATACAACAAGTGATGTCTTGAATCTTTGAGCACACGTTACTTGAATGAATAAAAAAATTGTTGCGTAGTACCACTGTAACTGTTGTCAAGTGACAGTTCTATTAATTGATTAAGTATATTGGTACTATGAATATTGAAGAAAAGACAAAAAAGTTGTATATGTTTATGAGGACAATCTAGTAGGCTCTTATATTTATTTAAATTTGCTTCTTTTCGACGGTATCTTTAAATTGTATCGTCTGTTTTTGGTGACTATATGAAAAGTTTGACATTATAATCAAAAACAAAATTTTTGTTTCACAGCGCAATTAGAAAGGATATATGCTACTATGTGTTTTGACTGAAATTTGAAAGGATATTATATAATTAGTCTCACATGATTCCTGACCGTACTGCAAAAGATGCGTCACAGAACTCGAATGTTTTGCCTATTTTAACACAGCGAGATCCGTCAAATCCTGCAGGGAAGTATATTATTGTTAGTGAATAGACTAGAAATAAAGTAATGTTTTACCTTAACTATTATTGCAACTTGTTCATCTTTCTCTCTCTCTCCCTCTCTCTCTAGCCGCCTCTAATTTTTTACGTCCAAGACTTCTATATTAAATACCCCTTTAAATATTTTTTTTCCGTATTTAAACCTTTCCGAAGATTTAGAAGAAACCAAACCCGCAGTCCAAATTCCAAGCCAAATGATGAGTCATATTTATATATATATATATATATATATATGAATAAGCGTTGATTGATCAAGCAAAGGAAAAAGAAAAGCTTTGCCAGACACCACACACACACACACACACACACAAAATGACCAATATCATTCCAGTTTCTGTTCCTGACAATGATCATGATCATCTTGATGAGGTTATTAGTGATAGTGATAACAATAATTATACCAATTATTCAAGAAATAAGATAATTTGCACTAAAATCTCGTCAGGCTTAATTGGGAGGGTTCTCAAAGGTGCAGTCTTTCTCGCTGCAATTGCTTTGGGATGTTTCGTTTTGTTTAGCTCTTTCAGTCCTTCTTTTCCAAGTTTTCTTCAACCTTCCTATTATCAGTCTAATTCCAAGGTAAATTATCTTTCATTAATCAGTCTAGTCTCTGGAGTAGTCTTAAATTAATATATTATCAATATGTGTTTGTATTATATATTGTATATATATATATATATTCTCTCTCTCTTTTTGTTTATATATATATATATATATATATATGCATGCACCCCTTTTGTTACACATATTTCTTATAAAAAAAAACTGATATTCAACTCATCTCATTAAAGTAATCTAGTGATCAACCGTTAATAATATCTTAGTTTTTAGTTTTTTAAGAAGAAATTACATATGTACATACAATTGCGCAATATATCTCAAATAGGAACGTAGTTTTAGATAATTACATTCATATAAAAATGTACATATGTTCATATTCATGAGCACTCTTGTCTTTTTTATTTTAATTTTTTTTATATACATATGAACCCCATTTTATGGATTTTTTTTTTTGTATTTGAATATTCTATTTGCTTTTAGTTTCGATAAATTCTTGATTTTTAATTAATTAATTTATTTTTCCAACAAAATTTCTGTTTTTTCATTTTTTATTTCATTGTTTGTTTAACCCTAGAGTATAAAATCTATTTTATATTATATGATATAATGTATCTTAAGTTTATGTTTTATTTTAGGGTCAGTTAAGCAATTAGTCATTTTAAATGTAAAGTTTGAAGGATTTAACCATAGTTTCACGAAATTAAGGATTTAGTCATAACTTGTAACATTTTATATTACATGTAACATATATACGTTTAAAACTAGTGTAACATTACATGTAATATTTTATGTTACATGTAATAATCTCTTTATTTTATAAGATTATTGAGCAAATAGCCATATTCTAAATGATATGTTAAGAAAATAGTCAAGTTTTCATTAATTAGAAAAATAATTATTTTATTAACTACAGAATAGTGTGATACTAACCTTATGTTCTTAGTTTTTAAAGGGGTTAATGACTAGTTTCGTAATTTTTGAAAACGTTGATCATTCTTTTAAAATATGGACTAGAGAATAGCTAAACACCAAATAAACCCTTATTTTATATAGTTATTTTGATTTTATAAATTTTAAGTCGTTTCAAGTCTAATTAAGTTTAGATTGAAAAATATATTTTGGATAACATGATATAATCATAAAATAATATATATATATATATATATATATATATAGTATAATCTATCACAAATTTATGTTCTTTTTAAAATTTTGAATTTTTTATGTGAGAGTCATAAAATAAAAGATTTGCCATCACCAAAATTTTTAATTGTTTTTTTATTTATTGTTTACAATTTTTGTAAAGTATAATAATAATATTTTAAAATAGAATGATTGCAAAATAAATACCCATTTCTCTATACATAAATATATAGATGAGTGTTCCTTAAATGTAATATTATGTCAAACTGCATATATACATGTACTTATAATTAGCCCTTGGTAACCTATACTAATCTTTGTGATTAAAATTAAGAGTTAGTAGTGTCCAATTTCGCCTCTTTTGTTCATTTTAATTTCAAGTCAGATCTTGTGAGTTTTTTTTTTTTTTAAATTACGTTATTTTTCATAAGATTATTGTTTGACGTAGATTTTTTTAATAAATTTATTTAAATTGAATTTAAGAAAATATTTTACATTCATTTTTCTTACGTAAATATCATTTTCTTGCACTTAGTTATAAGTTATAACTTATCAAAATTTTCATGGATATTATATATTCAAATAAAATAGAAGTTATAAACTTACAAATTACTATGCTAAATATCTAATTTACTCCATCGACAAGGACAACCTTTATGAATTTATATTTATTATATCGATTTTAGTATAGAGTTTTTTAGTATTTAACCAAATTTTTGGGTAATTTTTTAGTATTTAGCCATAGTTTCACGAAATTAGGGATTTAGCGATAAAATGTAATATTTTTTGTTACATGAAACATATATACGTGTAAAAGTGTAATATTTTATGTTACATGTTACAAAAAATGTTACATTTTTTTACACGTATATAAGTTACATGTTACAAAAAATATTACATGCTATGACTAAATTCCTAATTTCGTGAAACTATGGCTAAAGCCTTCAAATTTTATCTTTAAAATAGCTAATTGCTTAACTGGCCTTTTAGTATATGGGATTTTGTAGGAAATAATGAACTATAGTATATCTTGTAACGTCAGACTCATTAATTAGGCTCAAAACAAAGCTAGGTTTTTCTTCGATCTACCAATTCTCTCGTACAAAGAAAGGAAAAAGGTCCATATATATATATATATATATATATATATCCCATAATGAAAGTCTTTGAGGAATTGAAAAATAAGGTCATTTACAATGTTACTTAATAATATATGCCCTAAATAATGTATTATCTTTGTTTTCACTTTATATTTGTAGTGTAAATTTTGAGCATAAATTAAAATTGCAATACACATAGGACATAAATATCATTGTGACAAAAGAAAGGTATTCCTTAAAATCTCCCTGTATGTATTCAACTTTTTTTTTTTTTTCTTTCTGCTGAGCAATGCATTATGAATTATTTTAAAATGATCATGCAACCAGGCCAAAAAAAAATCGCACAAAATTCAAACGATAGACTAATGTTAGCTAAAAAAAAAAAATATTAGGGGAAGGGCTAATTGTAGGGCTAAATAGAGGAAACCACTAGTGCTATGCGAGAACACTAATGTATTTCAATTATATTAGCATTAGTTTTTTTTTTTTGGTGACGTATTCGTAATGAATATATATCGAGTTGTATTAATTTAAACGTAAAGTAAAAAAATATACCCGAAATTTACATAATAATAAAAATAACTACCTAAGATTTTAAGGTTATTGAGTTAAGCCAATTTATTAATTATTTGCACATATTTTCGACGACTTAGTCAATTATTACCATCTAGCATTATGTAAGTAATTGAATCACTTGAATATATTGTTATATTTTTTTAAACGTTGGGTATTTATTTGAATTAAATGTTAAAAATTAGGTATTCACTATAATTTTCTTAATTACTTTAATTAGTCTTTTGAAAAAAAACATTTATTTCAGGTCACAGACGAAGCCCACCAGTTGAATTCCATCCTCCGAAAAGCAGCCATGAAAGACGGGAACAAGACAGTGATCGTGACAATCCTGAACGATGCATGGGCAGAGCCAAACTCGATATTCGACCTCTTCATAGAAAGCTTTCGAATCGGGAACGAGACAGAGGGGCTGCTGAAGCACTTGGTGGTGATATGCATGGACGAGAAGGCCTACGCTCGGTGCTTGGCCACACACCCTCACTGCCATCAGCTACAAATGAAAGGAACCAATTTCACAGACGAGGCGTTTTTCATGTCCCCAAGCTACTTGGAGATGGTTTGGAGGAAGCTTGATGTCTTGAGCAAGGTTCTTGAGATGGGATATAGCTTTGTTTTCTCGGTAATGTTCTCTTCTCTAGAACTCATGATGCGAGTGGCGGAAGCATAATTTTTTTAAGAAGAAAACAAGTTTACAACTAAAATATTTATAAAATTTGAAAGCAGCATATAAATGAAGTAAACTAAATACATTTGAATTGTGGTACTCAGTAATTTGCAGTTTTAAATGTGATATATATGATTCACAAATTATATTTAAAATTAATATATACACAATTCTTATCCTCCAATCAAATAAATAGTCAGTGTTTTGGAATTATAACAAATTATTCAAGTAATTGATTTACTTAATTGGTGTTAAACGATGGTAGTTGATTGAGTCGTCAAAAATACGTGAATAATTGACAGATTAGATATTTAACTTTCAATTACTTTAAAATAATATATATGTAAGAGTCGTTTTGTTAGCGGGTGTTCTTTCGGGTGTTATGACACCTGTAGGGACACTAGAGAAGCATTAAAATAAATAACGAGGAGCAAAATAAAAACAATGCAGTGAAGAATGTAGAGATGGTGAAACATGAGAATTGGTAACGCAGTTCGGCTTCGTCTACGCCTGCGTGGCCACGCTCAAAATGAAAACGATCCACTAGACGTCAAACGAGTACTATCAAAATTATATGCGTTAGGACTCCTTCCTACACTGAGTCGTCGCCTACCTGAATACCTATTGATCTAACCACGACGAGATCTCCTCGTCTTACGATTCACACACCCGTGTTTCAATCCTCATGATATATACATAGATAAATTCTCTCAAGCTCTCACAATACATTAAAAATGCACTCTCAAGGCTCTGATGAATAGTAACTACGTTTTTTCTTCAGCAATGAGCAATATATAGTGCACAATAGTGAATGAGAAACTTCCTTCGAGAGAAGAGGAAGGTTTCTCTTTTTGCAAACCCAAAATAACCTCCATTATGGTCGAATTTGAGATAAACATTAAAAGGGCAATATTCTCTTTTAATATCGGATAACAATCAGCGTAGATATGGTCAAAACACGTTTTTCCCGTTTCTCAAAATTCAGTTGCCAAATATAGACGATGTTGCAACACCACTGCAACACCCGAAGTAACACATGTCCAGATTTCTTCATCCAAGTTTCTAAATCTGTCTAGAGAATAAATCGACTATCTAGATAGATATTACCAAATTATATGTTCTAATGATTTTGCTAAACAAAGTGCAAACAGCTAAAAACTAACAATATATATTTATTTTAGTTGCAATTTACATTTGTGATATTCTTCTGCTTCATTCTTTAACGTACATAAATTAAAGTGAATAGTCCACCTTTATTTAACACTTAATTTCTATAAAGTCGGTATTTTAAAATCTAAAAAGAATTAGACGCCAACCATGTCATTTACTTGCTAAATAAATGTAATAATTAATACAAAATTATTATTATTTTTATATAAAAGGTAAGGTCCACAAAACAAAATTATTGTTATGCCTCTTTATTTTTAAACAATTATAATTGTTAGTTATTAAATAGCTAACCAAACAATAAAATTTGATTATTATCTAATAATCTTTTTCTTTCGTTAACATTTGATTAATCATCATCTTAATTAAAATCATTCAAGGGCTCATTATTTTATTTTCTAGTTGTGCTATTTTGGCTCTTCACGATGACTATTACGCGTCCTACCATCTATTATATACGTGACCAATTTTTATAAGTTAGTATTTTTATGCCCTTGAATCAGCTAACCCCATAAATAAATGACCCCTCACCTTTTTTTGACATTTTGGAAAACAACGTTAGAATTTGTTCGGCAATTGAGATCATTTTGTTAGAGTTTGGACGTTTTCAAGGAAGGAGATATAATAGCAAATTTCTAGAGGAACGAGAACAAAATAACCTAATAGATCTATATTCCTAAAACAACATCTCATAATACCCTTAAACTTTATTAGAAAGCTTCAACAATATATATACTAGTTTGAGTACGAAGTTTTAAAGCAAAGAACAATAGAGAGAATCAAATTAACCATTTGTTTATATGAATACAAAAGCAAACACTACAAAGAAGACGGAAAACAGCTTTAATTGGTAAAAATCCTCAATAAAAATTAATTAATTATTTTTTTTATACTTTTGGCTAGGATAATGACATTATGTGGCTACGCAATCCATTTCAACGTTTTTTCCAAGAAGCAGATTTCCAAATATCCTGTGACCGCTTCAAAGGAAATTCCTACGATTTGCAAAGCTTTCCAAATACAGGATTTATGTACGTGAGATCAAATCCTCGGACGATTCAGTTTTACAAGTATTGGCACTTCTCTATAAAGATTTATCCTGGCTTACATGACCAAGATATTCTCAACAAGATCAAATTTGATCCCTTTGTTGAGTATATTGGACTTAAAATAAGAATATTAGACACGGCTTACTTCGGCGGGTTTTGTCAACCAAGTAAGGATCTTAACCTAGTTTGCACAATGCACGCGAATTGTTGCGTTGGGCTCGACAACAAGGTCAACGATCTTGCGATTTTGCTCGAGGATTGGAAGAGGTTTAAGTCATCACAACCACAATTGA
The DNA here is from genome assembly GCA_018132145.1 of Boehmeria nivea var. tenacissima. Classification (NCBI taxonomy): domain Eukaryota; kingdom Viridiplantae; phylum Streptophyta; class Magnoliopsida; order Rosales; family Urticaceae; genus Boehmeria; species Boehmeria nivea. The sequence continues at coordinate 12,816,112 of CM030882.1, forward strand.
ATCCTCAGTATCCATGGAGTATTCCACAAAATTGCAGGTACCAAAGCATCCATAAACATAAATCTGAATTAATTTGTTTTTGTTTTCTGATATTTAGAAGCAGTTTGATAGATTATATATAGTAGTAGGAGCACGTTTTTTAACCTATACTACTAATTGGAAAAAAGAGACTTTTGCTCGTACTAATATTCTCTTTTGGAAGAATAGTCAAATATTTAATGATTCATACTAATATGTTACTAGACGAGACAACCATTTTTTGTAGTGTACAAATTTTTAACTGAGTAAAGTATTTTGGACAAAGGTGTGGTAGTGTATATACATTATTGTGTATAATTCTTAACCGTTCGATTGTTATTTATTTATTTTTATTTAATTTTAAGAAAATAAGTTTAAGGGTTTTATTAATGTACAATGAAGTAGTGTATATACAATATCACACCTTTTCTCAAGTTTCTTAACATTGATTTTTGGTGAGCATAAAGTACAAAATTTTGCATTGTATGAACTAATATTTTTCACTTTTATTTACAAGTTATGTCAAACATAAACATGCATATTAATACGAATAAATAATTATCATATACCAGATAAATATCCACTATATGAATCACAATCATCAGCGACCATTGTATGGTACGTAGTCGATAATAGGCAAATATGATCGCCATTTTTTAGTCGCAAACTGGTCGGCTAACAATCACATTTTAAATTTATGGTCGGTGATATTCTTTATTATCTATTGTTATTATTATTTTTTTGTTTTTGTTTTTTTTTTCTATTTTTTTAAAATTTTGTGTATTTTTTAATTTTTAATTTTTTAAAAATTATTTCAAAACTTAATAATAAACCGAATCAAAGGCGCTAAAATACTTAAATAATATATAATAGAATGTCGAATATTATAGCAAAATGTAACCCTCAATCTGTTCATAATAGTCTAAGAAAGTAGCAAAGGGATATAATATATTATATTAATATCATTGTTGTTGTTGTTGTTATTAATAAGTTTTATTCACAATTTTATTGAAATGGTTATTACAAGTCGTTTTTAAATGTTCCACGTTGTTTTGCAGCAGTTATATATTGTCGTATTAGGCCAAAACAGTGTCGTTTTTCATAATTTGTGTTGTTTTTCCAGAATTTGCGTCGTTTTTCCTAAACTATGTCGGTTATATATATATATATATATATATATATAAACAGTTTTATTTATCCTAAATAACTGTTGTTTTGACCTGATTAGTGTTGTTTTACACCAAAACAGTGTCGTTTAGGCCCAAAGATGATCCTTTGAATATTTGTGTGTTTAACCTTTAAAGTTCCCCTATATTAACCCTATACACTTCATAAATTATTCACAAAATTATACATAAACTACATCCAATAAGGAAAAAAAAAAAACAAATATATGGTTTTGACAAACATTTTCTAAATATTCAAAACCAAAATTTACCATAAATTTGCATCGACTATAACCACAAATCCAACTATATTGCCAAAGTTTCTTCAATTGTCAACAAACATTTCATAACCAGTTTCATCATATAACCAAACATATCACAATCTGTCAATTCTAACCAGTTTCTAAATACAATCTATTGATTTTCTAAAAAATTTCATGACATAATCTAATCTAAAATACCTAACACACAAAAATTTTCACAAACAAACCAGCAAGGGCCATTTAGAAACCTCCCACAATCCATCAATTGCACACTCAAAATTACATAATTTTGAGTGATAGACATTGATTTTTCAAAACGACCATTAATTCTTTATGGTCGCCCGACATTAATTTTTCTTGTAGTGATCAAGATATGTACAGGCACCACCTTGAAGATTTATTATTAATTTATTTTTGTCTCTAGTCTATCACAAAATTTTACTTCTATTAATCTGTATTGACAATTTGACACATTAATTTTTGTGGTGTATGATAGTACATCTTTCCAACGCATAGGACAACACAAATCTGGGCATAACAGATGAAAATTACTTTGTGCATTTCTTCTTGCGGTTTCTATCATGTTATAAGGCTACAGAGGTCACAGGTAATTAAACTATATATGTTTGTTTTTTCTCTAGCATGAGCTTTTTCTTTAAACATTGTTTAATATATTTAGTTTTAATTTGATTACGCTTTATGTTTGCTGTTTCAGGTAAATATATTAGAATAAAAGGAAGATATTAAGAAGTACACATGGTTATACAACGTGTGTAGATATATCCTAATAAATTGTTTCATCTTTATTGCCAAAGATTTAGTAATAAGGAACTGATTTTGCATGCAAGGGAGAAGAATATTAATTCTAACAAGTTTCCCAATATAGAAATCCTTTCGATTTCAACATCAATGAATAATACTGCAATTATATATATATATAGAGAAATTATAGTGAATACCCAATTTTTGAAACTTAATGTAAGTTATTACCCAATCTTTTGAAAAATTTATATATATATATATATATATAAATTTTGGCATTATGCTGCAGTTTTATGTTAACTAGCGATGTGATGCCCATTGTTTTTTGTTAAATATATAACCTACAAATATTGGAATTGCAAGATCATAATGTCTGGGGTATGTACGGATTAGGTTTGCCGGGTTGGAGACGCACCCCCATCCGTACATGTCCATGTCCTATCGGAAAACTTTGAGTAACATAACCCAATTTATTTTGTAAATATTACGTTAGGGGTTATTTTGAAGTGTCAATGTTAAAATTTGATATTTTGGTACAAAATATATTCTCCAATACAATTTTAAATTTAGTTTTAAGAACATCTCTAATACAATGTTAAACTGATGTGCCAATACTAAATTTTAGCATTTGATTAATAAAAAAATTATTCTCCAATCCAATCCTGTTTTCAAAATTTAGCAAATACTAAACTTGTTATCAGATTTGGCACTAAGGGCATGTTCATTGCAATGTCATTTTGGTACGCAAATGTCAAACTTTGGTATTTTCATATAAAAATTGCTCTCCAATACAATGCCATAATTAGTGTCAAATTTGACAAATGCTATTCTTGGTGCCAAATTTGGCATCAAATATAGTATTATGCCAAAAATTTGGTATTTGAACTTGATCATTGATTGGTTGGTTTTTCAACTTTTTATGTAAAAGTAACAATGGCTACAATTTTATATTAAAATTGTTCTCTTCTACCAAAATGTAATTATTATTGCATGTAGTCTTCTTTACTAGTGGTCACAGTATTTATCTTCTATGATTTTTGCTGTTAAAATGTTAATAAAATAATAAATGGCATTTAGAATAGCAAAAATACATTGGAGCATTGGAAGTCAAATATAGCATTTTTATATCTTTTTTTGTGCCAAATTTAGCATGGACATTGACATTTGAATTAGAGATGGTCAAAGTATATATAGCATAATGCCAAATTTTAGCATTTGAAAATGAGCATTGATCGACCACTTTTTTTTATCATTAAATGTGAAAGTAATTATGATTACAATTTTATATTATAAAAAAATTATCTTATATGATCAAAAAGTCATTATTACTACATGTAGTATTTTTTAGTATTGGATAATATTTATTGTCTTTAATGAATTGTGCAATTAAACAATAAAAATATCGCTATGAACCTCAGTGTGGCGCCAATACTCATTAGACAATTAATTTTTCAGCTTAATCCAACTTTGATCCACCTACATTGAGTTGGAGACTGAGAAAAATACTTATATTTTAGATCACATTATTCTCATCTTTATAATAATATGAGCAACTAATAATTAGTTCATAATATTTTTTTTGTATATTAATAATCAACATTTATTTCATAAAATATATTTTATTATTAGTTATAATGTTTAACCAAAATACAATGTACAGTTATTTTACAAATAATTTTTATTTTATAATAAATATTGATTTTTATAATAGTAAAAATTGAATTACTATTTTTTCTTTTGTGAGTTTTAACTAAAATACATCATTTGACAACATTTTTATTGTCATTTTTCAAAATAAATGTCGTTTGTTGTCCGTTTTTTAGTTTACCGTCGTTTTATATTTACTGTCGTTTTGTAGATTATTTTCGTTTTCTCCGATTATTGTCGTTTTTTATATTATTGTAGTTTTCTTCAATTATTGTCTTTTTCAAAATTCTGTCATTTTTTAAATTATTGTCGTTTTTCATAGCCTTAGCCAATTTAACTGTCATTTTCATGCCTTAACTAAAAAATAAAACAAGCAAGCTACAGAATTTTCCATATGATACAAAATTTTAACAATTTAATTGTCATTTTTTCAAAATAAATGTCGTTTGTTGTCCATTTTTAGTTTACTGTCGTTTTATCCGATTATTGTCGTTTTCAGATTGTTGTCGTTTTCAGATTATTGTCGTTTTCAGATTGTTGTCGTTTTCTTTGATTATTGTCGTTTTTTACATTATGGTCGTTTTTCATAGCCATAGCCAATTTAACTGTCATTTTCGCTGCCTTAACTAAAAAATAAACAAAGCAAACTACAGCATTTTCCATACGATACAAAATTTTAATAATTTAATTGTCATTTTCATGCCTTAACTAAAAAGACAAAGCAAACTACAATATTTTTCAAACTAGACAAAATTTCACATCTATATAAGCATCAGTAAACAAACAATATCACAAAATTAACAAATAATCCCATAAAATATCCAATTATCAATGCATATACAGCAAATTAATAATTATTTATATTAAATGATTTCATTAATAACCAAATTATATAACATCATTTTTCAAAACATATTCATTAAATTAAAAATAATATTTTCAATGACACTTTACCAAAATAATACTTGATGTGTGGATACTGGTGCTGCTATACTCATAAAAGTATGTCTTTGCATGGGTGGAGCCGTGAGCCTATTAATGCCTACTGTGACGCAAGAAGAGTCTTTTAGGTTGATATTAATTAAGATTTGGTCCTCGGATTAATCCCTCTATTAACGTCATTTGGAGGATTATGAAGAAACTCAAGCACTAGTACATGTGCCTTGTTGGCCCTCAACATTCTAATTGGGGAACATTCTAATATAGTGTACAATTTTGTGCACTACAGATGGTGCATGATCTATAATTATAACTTAAAAAATATACATAAAATATAAAAAAATTTCCTGTACATTACCATGCTACATCTCTCTTTTCACATTATAGCTTGATTTCCTAAATTTAACAAATATATATATGTATGTGTTCAATCGAAGATGAAAAAATGAAAAAAAATAAAAGAATATATATTTTTTGTTTATTTATCTTCTTTAGTCTATTTCATCTCTTAATAAACATAATATTAGTTTTAAATTTGAGAAATGAATCGGTAATATAAAAATATATATATAAGATGTAGTATGTGAATATGTAAAAAGTTTATAATTTATGTATTTTTTAAGTTATTATAAGTCATGCTCCACGAACAAAATACAAAATAAATTATGCACCAATAGAATCTTCCAAATAGGTTATTTATAAAACTTCTGCATTGTTTTGTTATATAAGTTTGATTGTATTTTATTTTTTTTACAATCTAGGCATTGAATTTTTAAATCTTTATAATCTAGTTCAGACTCCTACTGATATTAAATTAAAAAATAATAATCTGAGACGAATTCAAAGAGGAATTAAGTAAAAGTAATAAATTTTCATAGACTAGTACCAAAACAAGAGAAAATATTCTGTCCAAATTTTATGGATGCCCATCACTATAACAAAAGTTGCAAAAAAGAAAAATTAAAATATAAAAGTACGCAAATTATCATAGCTTAAGTTCAAAGATTAACGGGATTAGTTACTCTATGATTGTCCTCTCTGCAACACAGTTTTTTTTTTTTAAATAGTTGAGTTGGAAAGTAAAGGGTCTGCCCAGTAACTTGCGGAGGAGGTAAATATATAGATGATCTAGCAAATATAAAGAAAACTAGCGAATTAATTAATTCTCCCAAATAAAGTTTTTTTTTTTTTGTTGTCGTTTAAATATTGGAAAAAAATTGAACAGGCACTATTAACTAAATATATATTCTAATTGGGTTGAATATACAAAAAGTGATGTCTTAAATCTTTTAGCACTCTTTACTTGAGTGAATAAAAGAATTGTTTGTTTCAAAAAAAAAAAAAATAAATAAATAAAAGAATTGTTGCGTAGTACCACTGTTGTAAAGTGACAGTTCTATTAATTAAAGTATATTAATACGATGACTATTAAAGCAAAGACAAAAAGACGTATATGTTAATTATGGGGACAAAATAGTAGGCTCTTATATTTATTTAAATTGCTTGCTTATTTTCCACGGCGGTATCTTTAAATTGTATCGTCTGTTTTGTTGACTATATGAAAAGTTTGACATTACAATAAACAAAAAAATTGTTTCATAGCGCAATTACAAAAGAAATATGCCATTATTTATTTTAACTGAAATTTGAAAGGATATTATATAATTAATCTCACATGATTCCATAGTCCATACCGTGCTGCAAAAGATGCGTCACAGAACTCGAACGTTTTGCCTATTTTAACGCAGCCAGATCCGTCAAATCCCGCAGTGGAGTATATTGTACGTGAATAGTCTAGAAATAAAGTAATTTTTTAAAAATATCCGATCGATCACTAACTTACATATATTTTGTAATTCATTCAATTTCATAATAGAGTTTCATCCTAATTCATTTTTTAATTATATTAAACAAGTAATTCAATTTTTTTAAAGTAATTTTTGTTAAAATTTTTTAAAAATTGGCTACTTATATTGAAATGGGTCAGTTTAGCATTAATAGCTATTTTGGGCATATCTTTTAAAGATCCAGTCTACGGACTGATACCAAATTGCTATTACCAAAAAAAAAAAAAAAAAAAAAACTAAGTTATCTAAATCAAACATTGGCCATTTACTAAAAACAACACTTAAAAATGGTCAAATCCTTATAGCAAAGATTATTATTATTATTATTTTTTATATTGATGAGTGTTAAAAATTGGTTATCTATTGTAATTGCTCTTAAATTTTTTTTTTGAAAGGAAATTGCTCTTAAATTTTGATATTACATTAAGGTGGTGACTATAAACAATATTATTAAATATATGGTAACGTACGTTAATAGATTAAACCTAGAGAACAATTAGAATAGGGTTATTGTATTAAGTAGTGAAGTCTAGTTAAAAATATAAAGACCTTACCTTAACTATTATTGCAACTCGCTTCTCTCTCTCTCTCCCTCTAATTTTTTTACGTCCAAGACTCACATCAAATACCCCTTTAAATATTTTTTTCCATATATACCTTGTTTGGTAACCCCTCTCATCCCATTCTATTCAATTTTATTGGAACGGTTTGGAATGGTTTGAAATGGTTTAAAAAATAATTTGGAATGATTATAAAAAATAATATGATTTTGTAAATTTCGAAGTGATATAAATGGTTGAGATTTAAAGATATTGTATAAGGATTAGAAAAGTTAAAAAAAAAAGTTAAAAAAATGTAAAGAAATGGGATGAATTGTATAAGAATTTAGAAAGTTGCAAAAATAACTAAAAAAAATGAAAAAAAAATAAGAGGAATGGTTCACCCAAATAAAGGGTTAAACCTTTTCGATGTACTAGAAGAAACCAACCCACAGTCCAAATTCCAAGCCAAATGATGAGTCATTTATATATATATATATATATATATATATATATATAAGCGTTGATTGATCAAACAAAGGCAGAAGAAAGCCTTGCCAGAAACCAAACCAAAAAATAAATAAATAAAAAAATGACCAATATTATTCCAATTTCTGTTCCTGACATTAATGATCATGATCATCATGATGAGGTTATTAGTGACAGAGATAACAATAAATATACCAATTATTCAAGAAATAAGGTAATTTGCACTAAAATCTCATCAGGCTTAACTGGGAGAGCTCTAAAAGGCGCAATCTTTCTCGCTGCAATTGCTTTGGGATGTTTCGTTTTGCTTAGCTCTTTCAGTCCTCCTTTTCCAATACTTCTTCAACCTTCCAACTCCAAGGTAAATTATCTTTCATTAATTAGTCTCTGTAGTAGTCTAATAATCAATAATTAAAGGAAACATATATACTTAATTAAAGGAAACATATATACTTGTGCATTTCTCTTTAATTTAATTTCTATATTATGTAAATCCGAATTATTACCATATATTTCTTCCAAAAGAAACTAATTAATATTGAACAATATTACATCTCATGGAAGAGGTACTCTATTAATTAGTTATGCGAGTTAATCCTTAGTTTTTAGTTTCGTTAATATACTAATCTTTGTAATTATGATTTAAGAGTCATCGGTAGTACTGTCCAATTTCGTCTCTGTGTTTGTTTATTGTCAAGTCAGATCTCAAGATTTTTAATTTGTACGAGTTTTTGAACTCTATTACGTTAGTAAATTTACTTGGAAAAATTAACAGTTTATAAGTAGTTTAATTAAGTTTTCTGTCACAGACCCCTCGGAGAAAGCCGAAGTCTATGCCATAAAAAGATTTTAAAATCACTTTTTGTTGTGTTCTTTTCACGTAGATTATTTATTATAATGTAAGAAATAAATAAATTAAACTAATTTTACGCTAAGAAAATATTCTAAATTGTCCTCCTCTGAAAATAATTATTACTTTAGAAGAATATTTTTATGCAAGAGATGGATATCATACTGAGTTAATATGAATAACACCTAGCAATTTTTTTTCTTTTGCAAATTTTATACTTGGTCCTCTTTGAAAAAAACAAAAAAACAAAAACATGATTTCAGGTCACCAACGAACTCAATCAGCAGTTGGATTCCATCCTCCGAAAAGCATGCACGAAAGACGGGAACAAGACGGTGATCATAACAATCCTGAACAATGCGTGGGCGGAGCCAAATTCGATATTCGACCTCTTCCTAGAGAGCTTTCGAATCGGGAACGACACCGAGGGCCTACTGAAGCACTTGGTGGTGATATGCATGGACGAAAAGGCCTACTCGCGGTGCTCGGACTTGCAACTTCACTGCTACCAATTTCCCACAAGAGGAGTCAATTTCACAAACGAGGCATATTTCATGTCCCCAAACTACGTGGAGATGGTGGGGCGAAAGATTGAGCTCTTGAGTGAAGTTCTTGAGATGGGATATAGCTTTGTTTTCACGGTAATGTACTCTTCTCCCAAACTCACCATGCTATAGCTAGTAGTGTTGGAGCTAGAAAATTCTTTTAAGAGTGGAAAAAAAATTCTAAAATCTTAATTCTTATTATTTAATAAAATTTAAAAGAAACATATAGATAAAATGAACTAAATCCAAGTAGCAATATTTATGTATAATATTCATGTTTACATGAGATATTAATAGTCATAAATTATATATTATTTTGGGGGAGATACAATTAAAAATATTTTGATGGCTAACACCGTTAAAGGACAACCCCTCTAAACTTGGACGTGGATCATTATTAACTTCTCTATACACATTGGTATTTTGGAATTTATTTTTATTTGTAACGCAAATGAGATTATTTAGAGTTTGAATGTTTTCAAGGAAGGAGATATAATTAATTTATAGAAGAAGGAGAACATAATAACCTAATATATTTCTAAAACAAAATCTCATAATAACTTCATACTTTATTGTATAAGATTAAAAGAAGGAACGAAACTAACCATTAATTCTCAATGAATATAAAAAGCAAACATTACAAATGGGATTAAAAACGTGTAAAAATCTCCGGTAAAACTTAATATTTTCACTTTCACTTTTGGCCAGGATAATGATATAATGTGGCTTCGCAATCCATTTCAACATTTTCTCCAAGAAGATGAATTCCAAATGTCCTGTGATGAATTCAACGGAAACCCCTACGATCCGCAAAACTTACCTAACACAGGATTTCAGTACGTGAGATCGACTCATCGGACGATTCAGTTTTACAAGTATTGGTACTTCTCTATCAGGACTTTTCAAAGGCTACACGACCAAAATGCTTTCAACAGGATCAAATTCGATCTATTTATAAAGTTTATTGGACTTAGAATGAGATTTTTGGACACGACTTACTTCGGCGGGTTTTGTCAGCCAAGTAAAGATCTTAACCTAGTTTGCACAATGCATGCGAACTGTTGCAAAGGTATCAAGGACAAGATCAATGACCTCACGATTTTGCTCGAGGATTGGGAGCGGTTTAAGTCATCACAGCCGATATTCAATCCTGATGAGTCTCCGTGGAGTGTTCCAAAAACTTGCCGGTATCTATTTTTTCTTTATTCTTTGACAATTTGATAGGACTAGGGTACATTTTTGTTAAGATGTTTCTTTGATTTTTATGATTTTTTTAATTAGATAATATTTATTTTGATTTATTTTAATTTTATAAATATTTAATTTTAGTTATATTTGGATTTTCAGGATTTAAAAGAGAAGAAGTGAGGCAAAAATCCAAGAAATTAGCAACCTATCAGAGATACATATACCCAACAGCCACTGCTCATCCCGGCACAGTAAATTAACGTTTCTAATACTTTGAGGGAGCTAATACGGCTACAATTATATTATTATGCTATCTATTTATAAAATTTAGAAAACTATCACTTTTAGAAGCGTGTTTTATTTCCAAACTCATTTTTGCATTATAAGCCACTTTTTTTTTTAATATATATTAGATGCAAACATATGTATAAAGTGACATAAATCAATACACAAATTCAAAAGGTACCGACATTTTGGTACGACCCTCCAGTAGTTTTCCGATGGTCGATCAGATAGGCACTCTTCGAGCGTTTGTTTGCTCCGAAAATATATAAATTAGAAGGAGAGAGAGACAGTAAAAGAGGAAAGACTAATTTATTTCATTGCATAATCATTTCATTCAAAATAAATTGGTACACTCATATAGCATATAGCTACAATAAGCCTAATTAACTAACTAACCAACTATACTAACAATTAAGATAATAGTCAAGAAACTAAGGTGTATCACATTTCATCAAATTTTCTCTTTTTTTTTTCATTTTTTTTTTATGATGAACTTAAATGCAGTGATCGAAAGCTCGTGACCTTCAACTGAGTATAGGCCTAGTGAATAGGTACCAAATACCAGTCCAATTTAGATTTTATGAAAATCCTAGCTAAGATTTTACGAGAGAAAATAGAGAGAACTCATCATAAAGAAGGAAAGAGATTTGACTGATTAATCTTCTCTAAGGATAATGGCAAATTAATAATTATAAATTTGAGGCTGTAGAGATTTTTAGGTTGTTCAATTATAGTACGTATGCAAGCATTGATCAAGGAGCACCAACTCAAGGGCAATATCATTACACCAAAGAAAAATAACAACACTATGTGCGTGGATATATATAGAAGGAAATAATTGAAGGTTAATAGAAAATGCAGAGAATGAGACGTTATGTGTGATTGAGTTTTTTAAACATTGACAATTGTACTTTATTCATTATATACCAAAAGACTGGGAACAAGATACACTAGAGGAATATGATCGATTCCTATTATAAGTCTTGGAATTCTGGTCATTTTTAATGAAGTGATATATATAGGTTATTGTTGGTTCTGATAACAACAGAGACAAATTTGTATGGACTGGAAGCATAAACTTTAACTATAAAAATGATCCACTTATTGAAGTACTGTCGTTTCTAAGGCCTGCTGTCGTTTTTCAGGGCTGATGTCGTTTATGATCTGGTGTCGTTTTTCAGGGATGACGTCGTTTTTCAAGTCTCATGTCATATTCAGTTGTCGTTTTTAAGTTTCATCGTCGTTTTTTTGCCCGCTGTTGTTTTTTTAATGTCATATATCATTTTTAATTACACTATCATTTTTCAACTTGATGTTGTATTAATTAGATTAGACTTGCCATTGTTTTTTTTATTTATACTGTCGTTTTCTATGTTCATGTCGTTTTCATCTAATGTTGTCGTTTTCATAATTTCATGTCGTTTTTCACATACTTGTCAACTTTCACGCTTACAATAATCTAAAAACCTAATACAAACAACATCATAACACATTAATGTCCAATTATATCCAAAAATTCCACAACCCAAAATCCAACATAAAATTTTGAATAATTCCATTCCGTTAGTTTCTAAAATCACAATAATCAAAAATTCCAAATATATCCAATTAATGCATATTATTCCAAACAATTGCAAATACAAACAAAAAATTCAATTACACCAAAACCTTATTACCTAAACCTCAATTCCAGATATTACAAAAATACAAATTATTCGAGTAATACCAAATATTCCAAAAATAGAAAATATTCTAATAATTCTCAATATTCACAAAAAATTCCAAATATTACCCAAAGACCACAATATACCAACATTCCATCAAAATTATTGATAATTAAACCCTAAAAGTATCTAAAAAATTAAAAAGAAGAAAAAAAAAACCCCTAAGAATGGAAGCGGCGACGGTGGCAGGGTTGGGCGGGGTCAGGGGCCATCAAGGCCAGCCTCGGGTGGGGGCGGATGTTAGAGGGCTGGCATGGTCAGCGCCAGGGCTAGAGCGGTGGGTCGAGGACGGGTGGGGGTTGGACAGGTGTCGAAGCAGGTCGGGATCGGGGGGTGGGCAAACGTCTAGATGAGACGGCAGCTGGGGTAATAACGAAGAAGCTCTTTGTCAATGTCTTACACGTCTACAAGGAAGGGAAATTTGGTGTTAGATCATCTTGCTTCGCTCGTTTCAAGTTCTCATGCTTGGTTAATTTTAGGCTCCAGCTTCGATCAATGCTCTTGCTAGGGGGGACCTAGTTAGTTGAACTTCCATTTTGAACATTTTGTCCAATTCGTTTTGGTTAGATCATGCATTATTTTGTTTTCTTCCACAAGGCATGTCTTTGGTAGCTAGACTCTAAGAAGTTTTATTTTTTTGGTTTCCAGACGCTGTTGAATTCCATTTGTACGTATTTTTCTTTTCTTTTTCTTTTTTTTTTAATAAAAATTTGGTAGGAGAATGAGATGTTCCTTGAATGCTCTCTCTTTGTTTGTTTGTTTTATTATTATTATTATTTTTTAAGAAAGATATATCGGAGGAGTAAAACTGTAGTTTACACCCGATTCTAATGATGATTGATATTTCATTAAGGGTAGTATAATTGCAACTAATCCTACGGTACATCAAAAGCGTGGAATATTGATCTTAGAGTGAAGTCAACCAGCCTTAGTAGATTAAACCCTAGATAACAATTAGAATAGGGTTCTAGCCATAATTAATTAATTAGTAGATAATAACTTTATTTAATTTATTTGGTCCTTTATTTCGCTAGTCGCTAGTCCATTTAAGCAATTGGTTGTATGCATTAGATGAAATAGGCGAGAATAGACTGCAAAATTCAAAGCTTTGAAACTAGATATTAAGGGCGCCTAACCCTAGAGACCCTAATATTGGGTTGAAAAATATATATCTTGAGATATGGCTATGAGAGCGATCACGTAGCCGGGTAAGAAAAACAATTTGTAATTTCACTATAATTTTCAAAATATGTTCTCTACCAAATATGGATTTTTATAATTTTCAAAATCTTCCTTCTCCAATTTTTTTTTTTTTTTTCATGATGGCGATATAATAATGGGCGCATTAGCTAAATAGCCATTTGAAGTCTACAACTAACTCACTTGGCTTGACCAAAATACCCTTAAAATATCTCCCCATTCCATTCACTTTGGCCCTCCTTCGCTCTCGCTGTCTACTTGCACCGTCTCCGACCAACAACTCAAAGCTCCAGCCTACAAATTGGAGAACCAATTCCATGGGGTCGACTACGAGAGAGAGCAAAAAGCTCGTCGAGTCTTGTGTGATATAGCAGAAATCGCAAGCTATGCCAACGAGAATCGAAGGGCTTTGGCGAGTTTTGATTGGAAATTGGAATCAAAGATCGTGACCGACGAGGAATCAAAGCAAACGATTCGGAGAACACTGACCTTCTCGACGAGCTTCTCAAGTTCCTCGGTTCCGAATCGTGTCAAGCCCTGGTTTTCTCTCTTTCTCTTTCTTTGTTAAAATCTGATTAATGTAACTTTTATTTTCTTTTTTCCTTGAATTTATTTTCTCTTTCTTCCGACCGCAAGTATGTCCCCATTAAAAGCTGGCCCTCACCTTGCTATTATTCATTTTGATTCTATTAAGAAACTTATATTTATTTTCAGAGTGATGCTAAGATTTTAGTTGGTAAATAACTTTCAATGTACGGACAGATATGACTATTGTGCTTGCTTACTGTTTTCCTTTAGCCGGTTAATTCAGAAACTGTTGGCGTTCCTTTTTGTTGTTCCTTTGCTTAACTGTGATTTTGCTCATGTTTCTACGGTTTTTTGTTTACCACTACCATTTTTTACATTCTGTAGCAAATAGTACGAATGTCAATACATAATGTCTTAAAAAATAACTAAAAAGAAAAACGGCTAATAACTTAATTTTTTGATTCTTTGGCTAATTAATAACTTAAAATTGAGTTTTGAAATGGCCATTTGCCCAAAAAAAAACTCTTTAATATATATTATGATTTTCATTATTGGAAAAAAATAATCGAACGGATTATATTCTAATTATTCGGCTGATGGATACAAGTGATACTCTTAAATCTTTGACCATTACTTTATAGACAAATTGCACAAATTGTTGCTTTCAAACTACTGTTGAAAAGTGACAGTTACAATATGATTTAATCTCACGTACAAGTATTCAAGCATAGAATTTCTTGTGACTAAACAAAGTCTGGCATTAAAAAAACAATTTGTTTCGTAGGGCAATTAGACAAGAAACGTGCTCATTTTTTGTAACCCCTTTCTCGATGGTACAAATGAACATTTGGTTTGTTATGCTTTAAAGAATTTCGTGATCTCACATGATTCCACACCCATTGATCAAAACTCGAATGCTTCGCCTTTTTTAACACAGCCGGAAAATATATTGCTAACCGTAGAAAAAGGAAGATCAATTGGTTCAATTCAAGAAAAGCGCGCGCTAGCTATGGCTGTTCATCATCGGAACAAGGCCATTCATGAGCAGGACGCCTCGGGAGAAGGCGATCATGAGCTCGCTCGGGATGCTTCAGAATCTGATCAGTTGTCTGGCTCGTTGCCATTGCAGAATGACAATGCCTCAGCCAGTATCCCATCAGCGACCGCCTTAAGAGACGCGTCGGAGCTGGCCTGTTGCAATGCTTGGGCGGGCACAACAGCTGAGGAAGGACAGGACTTAAAGAATTCGAAATCGCAAACTTCGAGTGTTCGCACTCGAATAGGTCATGTCTCCAATTATTTTAAATAAAAGTCATCTGCCCTACATTTTTATTTTTATTTTTTATTACTACAAGCAGGTTCTTCTCGCGGTGATTTTTTTGGTGAAAACCTATGTCTAATCTGGACCGTTTTCTTAAGTCTCATGTTATGTCGATTTTTAATTCTCGTGTGACGGTGTTTCTAAAATTTGGATCCTTTTGCTCCTGCAATCGTAAGCCTCCTATGCTATTATTATTTCAAATTCAAAACCAGAAATTACGCTAGAATTTTCTTGATTGTCACAATTGATCACTTATTGAATTGAGAAATTATAGTGAATACTCAATTTTTAAAACTTAATGTAAGTTATTACCCAATCTTTTGAAAAATGTAACCAACTACCCAAAAGATAGAATTACTTACACAGTGGTAAGTGGTGGTAATTTACTTTGTTACCAAAAGCATGTGCAAGTAATTAACAAATTGAATAAAAACTCAATTACTTCAAAAGTTTGGATATTTATTTTTATTGTTATATAAATTCTGGGTATTTGCCTACTTCTGACCCTACAGTCGTGAAAAGAAAAGTCTAAAAATCATTTTCTTTTACCTTAACTATTTTTGCAGCTTCAAGTTGGGTTTTGTTACTCCTTTAATAATTCTCTTATTAAATCTTTCCACAAGCAGTAGTAGAAACAAGCTCACAATCCAAATTCCAAGAAAACAGAGTGAAATAGATAAGCATAATCACAAGTTGACCTGACCAGGAAAAGAAAAAAGAAAGCTTTATTATAAACCACGCACAACAAAAGAAACGTGACCAACATTATTCTAGTTTATGTTCCTAACTAACAGTGATCATCATCATGAGATTATTAGTGTAAGAGATAACAAAATCCCCAAGGGGTTAATTGTAATAACAATAATATCATTAATAATATATCTTCAGGCTCAGTTCCGAGGGTTCTCAAAGGCACAATCTTTCTCGCTGCAATTGCTTTGGGATGTTTCGTTTTTCTTAGCACTTTCAGTCCTCCGTTATCAGTATCTCAACCTTCCTATTATTCATCTAATTATAAGGTAATTAATTATCTTTCATTAGTTAGTCTCTAGAGTAGTACTCTAATTCTATATATATATATATATATATATATTTCTTTGTTATTAATAAAATTTCGGATCTCGTGTTAATGGATGCATTAGCATAGGATTGGGATGCTGCTTTATTATTTTCAGACGTGTGTCACCTTTTTTAAAATACGTTACTTATAAATTTTCATTCATTTTAATATATATATATATAGGGTTTCTATTCTTTCATATTATGAGAAATATCACAAATATAATCCTTTGTATTTACGCAAAATTTAGTTTTTTAAAATATACAAATTTGTTATTTTTTTCTGTTATAATTAAAGAGATGTTCTTACAATAATTTAGTATTTTAGTTAAAATAGTTTGGACATTTCATTCGTTTTTTTTATACTAAAAATTAAGATAAAGTGTGCTTTTTGTATTGTTAAAAAACTAAAGGATGCATTTGGCATTTCATAAAACTCACAGAAGAAATGTTAAATTCGAATAAACAAAAAAAAAATATTCCAAGAAAACTTATAGTAGTAAATAGCCAATATTTTAAAAAATTAAAAAGTTAGTCATTATCTAAAAAAAACTAAAAATATATATAGGTAAAATAACTATTTTCTTAATTAATAAAAATATTAACTATTTTATTAAAACATTGTTTAAAACATGCATGGCTATTTACATAAAATCCCTAAAATTATTTAGAAAAGTACTGAATCAGACCTCATTAAAGACGAGTAAATACAAATTAGCCGCTTTTTATGTCAATTGAACTTTCACCATTTTTTTCTTATCAGAAACTCATGAGAAAGTGTGCACAATTCTTTAAAAGTGAGTCCAGTTAACATATCAAATTGTATTAAATTAGCAGCCCTTCCAATCATTTCAGGTTACAAACGAAGCCAACCAGTTGAATTCCATCCTCCGAAATGCATCGATGAAAGACGGTAACAAGACGGTGATCATGACGACGCTCAATGACGCGTGGGCAAAGCCAAACTCGATATTCGACCTCTTCGTGGAAAGCTTTCGAATAGGCAACGGGACGGAGGCGCTGCTGAAGCACTTGGTGGTGGTATGCATGGACGAGAAGGCCTATGCTCGGTGCTCGGCCTCGCACCCTCACTGCTATCAGCTCCACACAAAAGGCGCTAATTTCACAGACGAGGCTTTTTTCTTGTCCTCGAGCTATTTGAAGATGATGTGGAGAAGGATTGAATTCTTGGGCGAGGTTCTTGAGATGGGATATAGCTTTGTTTTGACGGTAATGTTCTCTTCTCAAACATTACAAATAGGACTGAAAATATGCTTTCATTGGTAAAATCTCCATTAAAACTTAATATCTTTACCTTGTAGCCAGGATACTGACATAATGTGGCTGCGCAATCCATTTCAACGTTTTTTCGAAGACGTAGATTTTCAAATTGCCTGCGATCACTTTGGTGGAAACTCTTATGATCTTCGAAACCTTCCCAACGGAGGATTTCAGTACGTCAGATCGAATATTCGGACGATTAAGTTCTACAAGTTTTGGTACTTCTCAAGAATGACTTATCCCGGCTTAAAGACGCAAGATGTTCTCAACAAGATCAAATTCGATCAATTTACCAAGACGATTGGACTTAAAATAAGATTTTTGGACACGGCTTACTTTGGCGGATTTTGTAGGCCAAGTAAGGATCTTAACCTAGTTTGCACAATGCACGCGAATTGTTGCGTTGGTCTTGACAACAAGATCAACGATCTTGCGATTTTGCTTGAGGATTGGAAGCGGTTTAACTCGTTGCCGCAACCAAGATTGAATCCTCAATCTCCATGGAGTATTCCGAAAAATTGCCGGTACCAATCTATACACAAACATACATATGTATCTATTCTTGTTTGTTCTTTGATATGTAGAAGCAATTTCGTACGGCACTAGAGTACTTTTTTTTTTAACCTACACTATTACCCAGCACCACCTCGTAGCTTTTTTTTTTTTTTTTTTTTTTTCAGTCTATCACAAATTTTGACCTTAATCTGAGTTGATCACATTTTATTTCTGTGGTGTTTCTTTTTATCTATATATACTGGGGCATCAATAGATTATCTTTGCAACGTATGAAACAACAGAAATCTGGGCAAAACAGATGAAAATTACTTTGTGCATTTCTTCTTGTGTCTTCTACCATTATAAGGACACATAGGTAAACTCTCTCTCTCTCCTTTTATTTATACTCCTTTTATTTATATATATATATATATGTTTGATGCTATATATATGTTTGATGCTATTGATATGGATCAACTTTGTTGCTAAGTCTGATCTAAGACTATTCGGTGTCGATCTATCATTTTACTTTTAACCTCGTTATAATGCGTTCTTATCTCATTTCCTTTTGATTTAACCAGAAATAAAATAATCCTTCCGCATAAACAATAACTTGCTATATATATATATATATATATATATATATATATATATGCTTGATGTTGATTATATTTTCTTGGCCATTTTAGAGTATGTGATAAGAGAGGATCAACTTTGTTGATAAGTCTCTAAAAGTGTTCGATCTTTGCCAATTAACCTCGTTATAATGTGTTCTTATCTCGGTTCCTTTTGATTTAACCAGAAAGGAAAAAAAATCTTCCGCATAAACAATAATTTGTTTTATATATATATATATATATATATATATATATATCCTTTAATTTTCAGTTACCATAAGCTTTTTCTTAAAATTATAGTGACTAATTAGTTTATTATACTTTGTGTTGCTGTTTACAGGTTGATATTTTAAAGAAAAGAAAGCCATCAGTGTGGACTTTGAATGCTATTAGAAAAACAAGTGTATTATCTTATATAAAATATCACATATTTATTGTACAAGAAAATCTTAGTTTTCCTTTATTTATTTTTGGAGCAAATGGTGAAATTGGGAATAAAAAAAATCGCATACAACCTTTGTGGGCGAATTCTACTAGGTTGCCCATATTAGATTCAGATATGACTAGTTCAAATCTTACTTTAACGTAAACTAAATCCCATATCAATTTCAAATATATATATATATAGATCATTATATACTTTGATGAAAATAACCTCGCCTTTTTTTCTAATACGGCCGAAATTCTATCACTAATTTATAAATTAGTGTGTTTGGTTAGGTGAATAAAGAGATAGGTGGATAGAGAGATGGAGTGAGAAATCAATTAATCTCACACAAAATGACTTGTTATTTTATTTTAATTAGTTTGAGATTAATAAAAATAAAAATAATTTGCAATGCCACATATCATGAAAGAGATATATAATTCTTAATTAAAGATTGTAATCTCGCATGATTCTCTTCCTCATATATGACATTTCTTTTCTTTGATATAATGATATTTGATCATTTACAGTTTTACAACTAATATAATTAAAATTTCTTTCGGACAAATCAATGAATCCGACTCCAAACAATTTAAGAGTTGTCCCGTGTGCCTACTAATTAAAGGAGATAATATCTATAAACTTGATGACCTTGAAGATAACAATGGCCGAGATTTTTTTTAATCAAAATAAATTGTAATAGGAACTATGCAACGTGATTGGTCAACTTCTAAGAGTACAATGACTCAGAAAAATACTAGAAATGCACATCAAAGTCCAAATATGGAAGCTTCAAGAAGAAAAAGAGCGCCCCTAATTTATTGAAAACGACCGAGCAATACCATATAATTATTATTACATAATCCCAAGATGAGAAAAAAATGAATAAAAGAACATAAGGTTCTCCAAAGAGTTAATATCACTCTCTTCGTTTTGTTGAGATATAAAAAATATTATTGGCCCGTCTCTCAGAACCTTAAATATATCGGTAATTTAACATGATATCAGAGCGGAAAGTCCATGAGTTTAAACCCCTGCGAATGCATATTCTTTAACCATATTATGTTACGGCTAAATCTTTAATTTCATGAAACTATTGCTAAATCATTCAAACTTTACCTTAAAATGGCTAATTTTTTAACTCGCCCTGAGAAATTATAGTGAATTAATACCTAATTTTTTTCACCTAATTTAAATTAATACCCAATCTTTTGAAAAATATAACAAAATACTAAAGTGATTGAATTACCTACATAGTGGTAAGTGGTGGTAATTGACTTAGTTACTAAAAGTATGTGCAAGTAATTAACGAATTGACTAGTTATTCAATTACTTCAAAAATCTGAGTATTTATTTTTATTATTTTATAAATTCTGGGTATTTTCCTATCTTACCCAATTTTAAATTAGGTGCTAAAAATTAGATATTCATTGTAATCTAATTTTTTGTGTTTTTCAACGATAGCACATGTTTCAAAATTATAACATATATTTGATAGAAGATATTTATGAATTATGAAAATACTTAAAATTTACAAAACAATAAAAATAAACGGTCTTTATATGAAAGAGCTATCCATTTATGTTAGTTTTTAAGATCTAGCCTATGTTTGTTTTTATTAGTAAAATAGCCATACATTCGTGTCTTTACATTTGAGATTGTAGTCATTAATTTTTTTAATTCAGTTTTTATTGTTTGTTACATACAATATTTAGTCATAAATTTTATTTCTTTGGTAATAGATTTTTAGATGTAGACCTGATGTCTATTTTACTAATATTTCAAAACATGGGCTATATTTCTAAAACTAGATTGCAAAATGGCTAAACCCTTAACTAATAGCTGAATTTTTTAAATAATTGAGTAACTAATCAATTCGTTAATTACTTGCACTTACTTTTTGTAACTAAGTTAATCACCACCAGCTACCATTATATATAGTAATTGAATCACTTGGGTATTTTGTTATATTTTTCAAAAGATTAAGTACTATTTTAAAGGGATATTTTAGGATTTAACTAAACTTTTGGCTAATTTTTTAGAAATTAGCCCTAGTTTCTTGAAATTATGGATTTAGCCCTTACATACGTGTAACATAATATGTGACATGTAACATACATATACCATAATATATTATACGTATAACATACGTCTATCATATTTATGTTACACTTATATTACGGCTAAATCCTTAATTTCATGAAACTATAGCTAAATCCTTCAAATTTTAACTTGAAATGACTAATTTCTTAACTCGCGCTGAGAAATTATAGTGAATATCTAATTTTTGTCACCTAATTTAAATTAATACTCAAGCTTTTAAAAAATATAACAAAATACTCAAGTGATTGAATTATCTACATAGTGGTAAGTGGTGGTATCGACTTAGTTACCAAAAGCATGTGCAAGTAATTAACAAATTGACTAGTTATTCAATTCCTTAAAAAATTTGAGTATTTATTTTTATTATTTTATAAATTTTGAATATTTTCCTACTTCACTCAATTTTAAATTACGTGTTAAAAATTAGATGTTCACTATAATTTCTCCATATTTTTGAAAGACCCACTTAATTTGACCTATTTATGCAACTTATACCGTTAAACCCTATAAACATGTCTGATCTACAAATTAATTACTAACTAATACTTAAATGTAACTTAATCTTATGCACGATCGCTGAGTACCTGTCGAAACCAACCAACAATCCAAATTCCAAGCCAAAAGATAGAAATACATATACATGATCTGGCCAAAAAAAAAAAAACGTAATTATCACAAACCACATACACCAAAAACAACATGACCAATATTATTCCACCTTCTGTTCGTTACCATGATCACCATGATGATGCTATTAGTGATAGAGATTATAACAGTAATAACAATAATATCATTAATATAACTTCAGGCTCAGTTCCGAGGCTTCTCAAAGGCACAATCTTTCTCGCTGCAATTGCTTTGGGATGTTTCGTTTTGCTTAGCTCTTTCAGTCCTACTTTTCCAATACTTCTCCAACGACCTTCCTATCATCAATCTAATTATTCCCAGGTAATTATGTTTCACTAATTAGTCTCTAGAAGTAGTCTAATATTAAATATATATAACAATTAGAATAGGGTTCTAGCCATAATTAATTAATTAGTAGATATAATAACTTAATTTAATATATTTGGTCCTTTATCTCGCTAGTCGCTAGTCCATTTAAGCAATTGGTTTGTGCGTGGATTAGATGAAAAAGGGCGAGAATAGACTGTAAAATTCAAAGCTTTGAAACTAGATATTAAGGGTGCCTAACCCTAGATACCCTAATATTGGATTGAAAAATATATATCTTGAGATATGGCTATAAGAGCGATCACGTAGCAGGGTAAGAAAAACAATTTGTAAGTTAAATATAATTTTCACAATATGTTCTCTGCCAAATATGGATTTTTATAATTTTCAAAATCTCCCTTCTCCAATTTTTTTTTTGTTTTTTTTTTTTGCATGACGGTGATATAATAATGAGCTCATTAGCTAAATGGCATTTAGAAGCTCAAGTTTTAAGGAAATGACCCACAAATTCAATATTTCATTTATTTTTCCATTGGATTTAAAAAATTCACTTGACCAAAATACCTTTAAAATATCTCCTCATTCGATTCAATCTGGCCCTTCTTCGCTCTCGCTATCTACTTGCTCCGTCTCCGACCAACAAACTCAAAGCTCTAGCCCACAAATTGGAGAACCAAAGCCATGGGGACGACTACGAGAGAGAGCAAAAAGCTCGTCGAGTCTTGTGTGATATAGCGGAAGCCGCGAGCCCCGCCAACGAGAATCTAAGGGCTTTGGCGCGCGAGTTTTGATTGGAAATTGAAATCCAAGATCGCGGCTGACGAGGAATCGAAGCGAGCGATTTCGGAGAACACTGACCTCCTCGACGAGCTCCTCAAGTTCCTCGGCTCCAAATCATGTCAAGCCCGGGTTTTCTCTCTTTCTCTTTCTTTGTTAAAATCTGATTAATGTATCTTTTCTTTTCGTTTTTCCTTGAATTTATGTTCTTTTTCTTCCGACCGCAAGTATGTCCCCATTAAAAGCTGGCCCTCACCTTGCCATTATTTATTTTGATTCTATTAAGAAACTTATATTTGTTTTCAGAGTGATGCTAAGATTTTAGGTTGCCTATATTAGATTTAGATATGACTAGTTCAAATCTTACTTTAACGTAAACTAAATTCCATATCAATTCCATATATATATATATATATATAGATCATTATATACTTTGATGAAAATAACCTTGCCTTTTTTTTCTAATATGGCCGAATTTCTATCACTAATTAAGTGTGTTTAGTTAGGTGAATTAAGAGATAGCTGGATAGAGAGATGGAGTAAGAAATCAATTAATCTCACACAAAATGACTTGTTATTTTATTTTAAGAAGTTTGAGATTAATAAATAATAATAATTTGCAATGCCACATATCATGAAAGGGATATATAATTCTTAATTAAAGGTTGTAATCTCACATGATTCTCTTCCTCATATATGACATTTCTTTTCTTTGATATTTGATCATTTACAGATGACATGGATACTAATATAATTAAAATATCTTTCGAACACATCAATTAATCCGACTCCAAACAATTTAAAAGTTGTCCCATGTGCCTACTAATTAAAGAAGATAATATCTATAACCTTGACCTTGAAGATAACAATGGCCGAGTTTTTTTTTTTTTAATCAAAATAAATTGTAACAGGAACTATGCAATGAGATTGGTCAACGTCTAAGAGTACAAATTACAATGGCTGAGAAAAATACTAGAAATGCACATCAAAGTCCAAATATGGAAGCTTCAAGAAGAAAAATAGCGCACCTAATTTATTGAAAACGACCGAGCAATACCACATTATTATTACATAATCCCAAGATGAGAAAAAAATGAATAAAAGAACTTAAGGTTCTCCAAAGAGTTAATATCACTCTCTTCATTTTGTTGAGATATAAAAAATATTATTGGCCCGTCTCTCAGAACCTTAAATAAACCGGTAATTTAACATGATATCATAATAGAAAGTCTATCGGTTTAAACCCCTATAAATGCACATTCTTTAACCATATTATGTTACACGTATGTTACAGCTAAATCCTTAATTTCATGAAACTATGGCTAAATCCTTCAAACTTTACCTTAAAATGGCTAATTTTTTAACTCGCCTTGAGAAATTATAGTGAATTAATACCCAATTTTTGTCACCTAATTTAAATTAATACCCAATCTTTTGAAAAATATAACAAAATACCCAAGTGATTGAATTACCTACATAGTGGTAAGTAGTGGTAATTGACTTAGTTACTAAAATTATGTGCAAATAATTAACGAATTGACTAGTTATTCAATTACTTCAAAAATTTGAATATTTATTTTTATTATTTTATAAATTCTGGGTATTTTCTTACTTTACCCAATTTTAAATGGGAAATTCTGTAGTGGGTTTTTTTTGTGGTGGGAAATAATTTTGAATGGTGAGATTTATAATTTTAAGATGCGGGACCCACCGAAAAGATGAATCTGACGGTCCAGAATTGTTTCACACCACAAAAAAAATCCATCACAGAAGTACCCTTTTAAATTAGGTGCTAAATTAGATATTCACTTTAATTTCTCTATATTTTCAAAAAAAAACCCACTTAATTTTGACCTATTTATGCAACTTATACCCTTAAACCCTATAAACATGTCTGATCTACAAATTAATTACTAACTAATACTTAAATGTAACTTAATCTTATGCACGATCGCTGAGTACCTGTCGAAACCAACCAACAATCCAAATTCCAAGCCAAAAGATAGATATACATATACATGATCTGGCCAAAAAAAAAAGCGTAATTATCACAAACCACATACACCAAAAACATGGCCAATATTATTCCAGCTTCTGTTCGTTACCATGATCACCGTGATGATGCTATTAGTGACAGAGATTATAACAGTAATAACAATAATATCATTGACATACCTTCAGGCTCAGTTCCGAGGCTTCTCAAAGGCACAATCTTTGTCGCTGCAATTGCTTTGGGATGTTTCGTTTTGCTTAGCTCTTTCAGTCCTCCTTTTCCAATACTTCTCCAACGACCTTCCTACCATCAATCTAATTATTCCCAGGTAATTATCTTTCACTAATTAGTCTCTAGAAGTAGTCTAATATTAAATATATATATTTGCATTTGGGATGATATATATAGAGAATATATATATATATGCTTGGATATGTGTATATACATATATATATATATGGTTTTCTTTTTATTACCATCTCTAAAGAAATTGATTTAACAAATCTCATTAAAGTACTCTGGCTATCGTTGATCCACAGTTTTCTTGTTTTGTTGTTAATGCTAATCTTTGTTATGTAAAAGTTTATCGGAATATTATAAAGTGTCCAATTAAGTTCTTCGTCTCTTTATTAGTTCATTTTAAGTAATCAGATCTCAAGATTTTAAGTTTTTGAACTGTTACGTTAAAGCAGAATATTGTTAGACATAGATTTCTGTAATACAATAGTTTTTACTTTTCTGTAACATCCTTGGCCTCGGAGGAAAGTTTTTCTGTACTGTTCTATGCCATTTTTGTTGGGGTTGGTTTTGTTTTGTTTTTTTGTTTTTTGTTTTTACGTAGATGGTTTGTTATAATTTACC
Source organism: Boehmeria nivea var. tenacissima (assembly GCA_018132145.1). NCBI lineage: Eukaryota > Viridiplantae > Streptophyta > Magnoliopsida > Rosales > Urticaceae > Boehmeria > Boehmeria nivea. Next base: position 12,841,990 of record CM030882.1, read on the forward strand.
AGTTTTAAATTTTTGTACCTTGTTTCAGAAAATCTTTTACTTAATTAAGTAAAAATTAGTCAGTTAAAAAAGCATAAATATATATATATACATAGATAAAATAAAAGAATGGAAAGAAAAATTAATCATTTTAAGTTGAGGATTATTGTGAAAAGGGGTTGATACCATATACCAATTCTCTCACATTGATTAATGAATTCGCTTTTGCTTAAGTACTAAATAAAATTAAAGTCATAGTGACCTAGGCGCAGGCGCGCAGCTATGCGCTACATGAATATATATGCATACTTAACTTCTAATAAATTTGTTCTGTTTTCTTGAATGTAAATTAAATCAATTAACAACTGACAATTATAATTAGATAACTGCGATTATCATTAATAATTGCTATAACCTCGCTCTTCGGTAATACGCAATTGTTTGGAGTAGAATATTCATAGATAGATGATATAGTGTGATAAGCAGTTGAAGCTTTCGATGTTGAATATCTTTACTCATTGATAAAGAAAATAATTTTCTCAGCAAAATCAATGAAACAAAGATATTATATGTAATTTCCGCACTTCTTTATGTGTAATTAATGTGTATTATTGATTTCCTTTAAGTTCGTGCTCACAAGTCGTGAATCCATATATCGTGATATGTGCTGGTTGACAAACCACAATATATATATTCAAAAAAATAAAAAGAAAAGAAATATATAGATAGTGGAGGAAGCGTTTAATTAAAAATTCTCCGAAAGAGCATAGGATACCCTATAATAATTATAATAATACACTATAAAAATCGGTAATATCGATAAGCATTAAAATAAAAATAATCGTCGAAATTTTGGTTGAGACAAACCAAATATTTCGGCCGCTTGGCGACTATCTATATATCTTTTAAGACATGATATTTTTGTAAAATATTTGACAAAATTAGAAATTTACAAAAATATTCTAACATTCTTTAATTATATTTTAGATTTTTTTTAATTACAATTATAACATTAAAATGAATACTCATTACCCAATTGACTTTAACTGTTTATATATATTAATTTAATTATTTATACATATCAACTTAACACATGTAATTTCCAACTACATGACAAATTAATAATACATTACTGTGAAACGTTTAATATTTCCAAGCATTTGTATTCTCGAAATTAAATATTGATCATTTAGTACTGTCCAAGTGATAAGATATTTTCAAGCATCAAAACTATGAAAAATTTTGTATTGAAATAGTAATAAAGATTCCTAAGTACTTAAAGAAAAAATAGAATAATATTTTATTCAACCGCAGAGAAATATAATTTTTAATAAAAAGATATAATATTGTAAAGACATCACTTGAAACGGTCACACCCATGCAAACCCCCAAATAAAAACGAACAGAGAACTAATACACATATAATCACGGTAATACACCACCTCATCGAGAATATTCTATTGCAAAGGTAATAAATCATTCACAAATATGGTTTAAATTTGAATGTGAATTGAGATATATATTTTTTAATTTGTTCCTCCTGATGTTATACACACCTAGTAAGCGGGTTAGTACCAACCCGATTATTATTTGAACCTTTGAGTATCCATACCCATTTAAGTAATTCTATCTTCTAAAATATATTTATGGAAAAACCCTAGAGTCAAAATTAGATTCGTAAATATCTTCTCATTTAAGACTAGATATAATATTCTCCCTGGGCAAGCATTTTTCAAATCTATCCGACTCTTGGCCGTGGACATCGGGTTGGAATTTGAGGAAGAAAATGCCCGTTTACATATTCTTGAATCTTGATCATTGATACTAATTGGAATGTTTAGCGTTTTTGAAACATTATTTGTTATGACATATTTGACAATCTATTTTATTTAAATAATTAGTATAATTAATTTAGGGAGAATTTTAAAATAAAGTCATTCTTGATGCCACTTAATAATTTATACCATAAGTGGTGTGTTTCTTTTGTTTCTAATCTATGTTTATAGTGTAATTTATGGGGTATAAATTAAAAGTGCACATAGATTATCATTGTGCCAAGTTTGGAGCATTCCTCAAAATTCTCCGATTGCATTTTATGTATTACTTCATTACTTATTGAAATATCTATAATTAAGTAATAAAATATTATTTTATTCCTTATTGTTATAATATTAATACGACTATTAGTTTATCATCACAAAATGACAAAATTATGTCGTTTCATCAGCTTCTTGTCGTTTTTCATATTAGTTGTCGTTTTCTAGTTTTATTGTCGTTTTTAAGTTTCTTTGTCGTTTTTTATTTTTTGCTGTCGTTTTTCAGTTTCATTGTAGTTTTCATATCTTAGGCAAAATATCCCAGAAATTTCAAACATCAACCAAATTTTACTTAAAACCTAATCAATTTTTACACAAATAATGACTTTCCACAGAGCACAAAAGGGTCTTGACATTCAAATTTATTGAAAATGAAAGAAATTATAAATAAAGGAAAAACAACAAAAAATGAAGGGAAAAAAATGAAACATAGAAATCCATAAACGATATGCCTAATTCCCTATAAAAAAGAAGTGATGCTTTTTCGTTTTAAATTCATTTCTTGCTACGATCGAGCTCTAAATTGAGAAGATGACTACTTTTCCTTTTCAAAGATTCATGTTTAACTTCTTTCTTAAAATATCATATTCTTCCAGTTCATATACATCCAAAGAACAAGAAATAACAATTTCCATCACATTTTGAGCAAGTAGACTATTGCTATGATGTCTGCAAAAGTACTCTTTTCACAAGTCATTTTCTTCGTCTTTTTTTTTAATAGGAAAAAAAAAGCCTTAATATGTTCCAAGTCATGAACGAATCCCAAAAGCTAGATTGCGTGCTCCGAAAAGCGTCGATGAAAGACGGGAACAAGACGGTGATCATGACGATCCTGAACAATGCGTGGGCAGAGCCTAACTCGATATTGGACCTCTTCATCGAAAGCTTTCGGGTGGGGAAGGGGACGGAGGGGCTACTGAAGCACTTGGTGTTGATATGCGTGGACGAGAAGGCCTACACTCGGTGCTTGGCCTCGTACCCTCACTGCTATCACCTCCGCACAAAATCAAGAGGACTCAACCTTGCAAAGGAGGCATTTTTCATGTCACCAAGCTATATGGAGATGGTTTGGAGGAAGATTGAGTTCTTGGGTGAGGTTCTTGAGATGGGATATAGCTTCGTATTCACGGTATGTAATGTTCTCTTCTTCTCCAAAGCTCGTATATACTGTCTGTGGACTGAAATGTGGCGCAACTAGCTAGGAATTTTATTTTTTACTTTTGGAAAGAAATTTGTAAGAGAATTATTATATGCAATTTAAAAGCAACGTAGATAAAGCATACCAAATTTAATATATATGCACTCTAGTGTAATCAAGTAACTAATATGTTTAACTTTCCAAAAATAGTTATATCCCTCTTAATTTATCATTTGTTAATGAATGCAAAAGCAAGCATTACAAATAGGTTGAAGAAAAAAAATGCATTAACCGGTAGAAAAATGAGAAAAAAAAATCCCCACTAAAACCTAGAATATGCATTTGGCCAGGATATTGACATAATGTGGCTGCGCAATCCATTTCAACATTTTTTCAAAGACGCAGATTTTCAAATCTCCTGCGATAGCTTTGGGGGAAACTCCTACGATCTTCGGAACCGACCGAACTCGGGATTTAAGTACGTGAGATCGAACCTTCGGACGGTTCAGTTTTACAAATTTTGGTACTTCTCAAGAATGGCTTATCCAGGCTTAAAGACGCAAGATGTTCTCAACAGGATCAAATTCGACCCGTTTATTACGAAGATCGGTCTTAAAATTAGATTTTTGGACACAAATTACTTTGGCGGGTTTTGTAGGCCAAGCAAGGATCTTAAACTAGTTTCCACAATGCATGCCAATTGCTGTGTTGGCATTAAAAACAAGATCAATGATCTCGCTATTTTGCTCAAAGATTGGAAGAAGTTTAATAATTCATTCATTTCGCAACCAAGATTGAATATTCGCGACTCTCCTTGGAGTGTTCCACAAAAATGCAGGTATGTATCAATGCACGCATATATAGAGATAAATATGTACATATCTAAATTTGTTCTTGTTGTTTGATATTTATTTAGGAGCAGCCAATTTTGATAGGAGCTTAAATCTCTCGCTTCTTTTTTGGCCTTTTCTCTCTCGACCCAACAACCGAATTTTGACATATAACTATACAAAATCACTTAAATTACTTATCTAATTTGTATTTATTATAATATTATTTTTATTAAAAAGGTAGGGAGTAGGCTATGGCCTAAATCAATTTATGTTTTGAGAGATTTTGAAGAATGTCTCTTTTTTTACACATTAATAATCTATATCATTTTATGTTGTAATATTTTTTTTATTTATACTACTATTTTTACACTATAAACACTGAGTAGAATTCAAGGGAGCACATCACTTGGAGTATAGATTATTATGTGACACTTAAAATGTCTTTTTGCAATTCTCTCTTTTGTGTTTCTCCTACTCTCAAGAATCAAACCCAAAAACGTAAAATTATAAACATTGACTATTTTACCGCTATTGTTTGAGCTCTGGGAGGTATTTTATTATTTTTTTATTAAATGATTATTTTGTTTATGCATCAAAATTTGAATGAGCAAAAAAAGAAAAGAAAAGATAGATAATTTGTCAATTTGAACATGAACGTAATTGATGCTCCAACTTCTATATCCCATGTGTGTGAGGTAATTTTTATCATTTTTTTTAATAGTATCCGGTCATCAAGGCAGAAAGTCTTGGTTGTATTTTCTGTTTGTCCACTTAAATTTTGACATGTCATTTAAAGCAAAAACTTTAAAAACAAAAGTACATTCTCCATTTCTCTGTCATTAGTAAAAAAGTCCTCAATATCTCTCTCTCATCCTTCTTTGACGTTCATGTTCTTTCATGGTTTTTTTTTTATGTCTTCTTTTTTTTTTTTTTTTTTTGCCCTAATTACTCATTGCATATTCAAATCCTAACAATAATCATAAGTTTATATCAAGTAGATTTTATAGTATATTCTTATGCTCATCATGGCAATATGAGTTCATTTTACCATATCTTTTCTTGTTTATGATTGGAAAGAAAAATGAAGATGGATGTCTTATAAATCTGATTTGGTGTTGATTTTTGAGGATATTATTGGTTAAATGAACTTTGAATTATATGTTATTTAGTTAGAGTTGATAGAAGAATGTAGATGGCAGATTTTTTATTTTTTGTGTTTTTTGTTTTTTTTTTTCTTTTACTAGAAAAAGATTTGCAAAAATAAATTTATTTCAAAGTTTGTGCGTAAGCTTTGGATTTTGTAAGAAATGTCTGTTAATTAAAATCCCTTGGAATTTTTTTATTTTACTATGAGTATTAAATTAAGAATTTGGATATTTCAGTAAGATTACAAGTTACAACTTAATTTGATATTAAAATTTAAAAATTAACGTCTATGGGCAAGAATGTAATTTTATATGTGATACGATTATTTTAATTAAAAAAAAAAACTGATTGTAATGATAATATGTGCAAAAGTAATGATATGTGAAGTGAATGTAACAAAGAGGAGGATAAACACTCAACCGGTTACAATTTTCTAAAGATTATAGGGTACCCCCGCAGCCTACATGCTCCCTCAACCATTGATTTTAAAATAAATTATTATTCTATGCCACCTCATGCCAAGTGTCTCACTACAGTAAGATCAATTTAATTTAATATTAAAAAAGGTGCTAATATGCCACTAGACGATGGAACGATTACTTGTAGATTACAAAGTAATTTTAGCACTATGGTTGAACACAAAATTATAAAATAAAATTCCACGTTTTAATCACCTAATTTTCTCCTTTGGTTACAAGTTATGTCAAACAAATGACCTCTAATCTGTATTGACATTATTTTTTGGTTTTTTTTTGGCTTGACTATGGACATCAATTAATAGGGCAAGTATGCAGCACAAAAAAAATAATAATAGGACAGCTTTGCAACGTATGGAACACCATAATAAATCAGCACATACTAGATGAAAAGTTCATTGTACGCATTTCTTCCCGCTGCTTTTATTATCTTATAAAGACATAAAGGTAATATCTCTCTCCGTATATCTTATATCTAGAGACAATACCAAATATATCCGTGTGTGTATATTATGCATAGAGACAATATTGCTAAATATATCCTCTAATTTTGGCAATTTATTTTTTCTTTATTATTGATAAATAAATACTGCAATTTATTTCTTTAGTTCTGTCTACATGTGCTGCATGTTGACTAGTCGATGTGGTGCCCTTTTATTGTTAAAATAAAAATTGACCCATAAATTTTAAATTCCCTTCCTGATTTATATATATTGCTTGTTCCTCCTTAAAAACTTGAACAGTTAAACTATACGAAATTTTCCGGCAAAAAAAAAAAAAAAAAAAAAACTATACGAAATTGTTGTGAGTACTTTGTTTCTTCTATAATACTGAGTGACAAAACTAATTCTAATTTTGAACGTCATACTGACCATCATCACTTAATTGGGGATTTGATTAACCTTTCATTATTTTCTCTCAAAACTTAATTAAATTAATTCTTGGACAAACTTGTGAGCAAAAACATGCAAAGATAAAAGACAATATACACATACATTAATTTAAAGGAATAATGTTCATCAGCCGTATTCCTATATGCGCACAAAATCCAAAAAGTAATGTTTGCAAAATTATTTGGCCTCTGCATTGGTTTTTTTTTTTTTTCTTTTCTTGTGTTATGGGCGGTTTTTTGTTGTTTTAGATGTAACTAAAATTTCAATTTTGAAAATAAAAAATGGCTCAAAATGGAAGTCGCTTTCGGTATTTTGCTTTCGTTTTTAATCGGTATTTGGGAAATTTTTGAATAACCCAAAAGTTTAACAAAAGTGAAAATTTGAAATTTTGTTTGCTCCATGATATTGATATATTAAAGCATATTCATGAAAAATAATAATTAATTATACAAGAAAGAACATGCATAACAAAGATATGAATGATAACTAATAAGCATAACAAAGATTAGGACATAAAACTAAACTCTCAAAGTAAAATAATATACATATTGACTGTTTTTCGGTAAATTAAAAATTAATTTTTTAAAACAAAAAAAAAAGGGCAAAACCGCCTAAATAACCAAAAGAAATAATTTTGTCATTTTTTTAGGGGTAATTCGGATCTTATTTTTCTGTGAGCAAGCCTAAAATTAGGGAGAATTGCAAAACAAGGTCATTCCTAGTGCTACTAATAATATATGATGTAAATAATGTGCTTTATTTGTTTTTTTATCTATATTTATAGTGTAAATTTTAAAATATAATTAAAAATATAATATATATATATATATAGAGAAATTATAGTGAATACCCAATTTAAACTCTAACTGTTAGGAAACTACGCCGCTCCATAATAACGTGTGGATATATATCTACAAGAAAAAAGTCAACATCGGTCAAAGCCAACGGTCTACTCTGACTAGCCTGGGCTTCTGACTGGATTGGGCTACACCAGGCTTTGTTGGTTGAATTGTTGGGCCAGGCTTATGTTGGGTTGAATTCAATAGACCAACAAGACCACTAGTGAGAGACCGAAACACCACTAGAAAATCAGAAGGGGGATATTGAGGAATGCCCATTTTTTGCATATTAATAATCTATACCTTTATAACATATCCTTCATGTGAGTTGAATTTTTAATTTTTATTCCAAAATTTACACTACAAACATAGAGTAAAAAATAAATAAAACATACCACTGAAGGCATAAATTATTAAGTGGCATCAAGAATGACATTATTTTGCAATTCCCCCAAAACGAGAAATATCCCTCTTTTAACACAATAATAATCTATGGGAAAATTTTGAAAAATATCACTTTTGGACAACTTATTTTGAAATATGCCACTTTAAAATAAAGTTTGCAACTCATGCACTTTTTGATAATGAATTTGACCAAATTGCCTTTTTTTTTTTTTTACAAATAAGAAAGACAAGAGAGAAGAATGAAGCTTATAGTAATTTCATATTGAAAAAAGTGTCATGATATGCATTAGTGGCATAAGTTATAAATTTGAATGTCAAATATGATATGAGATCAAATTTTCTCTAATCTATATGCCTCATGTGTGTTGCACTTTTAATTTATGCTCTGAAATTTACAATACAAATATAGAATTAAAACAAAGATAGCACATAACTTGTGGCATAAATTATAAAGTGGCAGTAAAAATGGTCTTGTTTGCAATTCCTCCAATCAGTAAATCACCACCATTAAGGGACTAGAAAATCACCGAAATAGGAAAATAATGCCTCGACATAATTGATGAAAGTACAAAAGGTCCACTGAAAAAGAAATCCAAGTAGAGAAGAAACCGGAAAATAGACCCAAACGAAAGAGATTATAGACTATATAAAAAGGTTGTGTTACCATGTTAGTAAAGTTTAAACCCGTAAGAAGTGCGCCAACAATTGTTTTATATTTTGATTGTTATATTATTTATTTAATAATAGGCTTTTATTAAGTGGGAAAAGTTATGGGATAATAAAGAGAGTGACCATAATGACAACTTGCCTTAAGGACGTTCTAGGATGCTGCTATGGATCATACTATAGTGAATAGACTATAACCTGATACACCAGATTATAGTTGAGAAACGTACTCAATTGTGATCAAGTAAAACTCGACTATACGATTGAGTTGTTAAGCTACAGCAGGTTTCTGTAGCGGCACCGTAGAAAATTCTCTTGCGGAACCTAAGTTGGAGGTGGCTTAAGATCAGGCGTAAACATCAATTAGATGAGTTATACGACGGATAGTGAATATTCCCAAAACACATTAAATATAGTAAGAAAAAGAGAGATTATTGGAAAAATAGGCCAAAAACGACACGATAATATGATATACATATATATATATATATATATATATATATATGTGTGTGTGTGTCTTGATAAATGTTCTGTTAAATAAATGGAGTATCTTTTGACTTATTATTTTGGGCATCATAGATTTGTAGTATGAGTATTCAAATAAAAACATGCCTATTCTTTTAACAAATGAAAAAAAAAATTATAAATGCAAGATTTTGAAATAGCCCCTTTTATTGAGAGATAAGTGCAAAAATGTCATAATTGGTGCACTATTTATGCCCAGACCACATGATATACTCCTTTGATTTCAACTCTATATATGTTTTTAGTATACAAATAAGAGTAAGATTAAAAGTACAATATATAATCACAATACAAAAATGGCATATATTAATAGTATGTTAAAGAAAAGAGACATCCTTCAAAGTCTCTTTTTTCTTGGTCAAATCTACTTCTAAAATGAGACACGGATCTCATATCTTCTTTTTAAAGTAACACTTTTCAAAACAAGTTATTTAAAAGTGATATTTTTTAAAATTTCACAATTATAATTTATGTTTTTATTTCTACACTATAGAATAAGTAGTAAAAATTAAAGAGCGCACCGTTTGAGAGTAAAATAGACAAAATAAATAAATAAATAATAAAAGTCATATTTACTTTTTTGAGGTCCTTCATTATTAGAATATGGTGTATTGGTGTATACTATAGTTGAATGAGATTATGAGAGAAAGGAGGGAAGAAAAATATAATTCCTAGCTGATCCTTCCAACCAACTTCAATTCTAATAATAATAATAATAATAATAATGATAATAAGTGGGTTTTGATAGAACATATCTATGATATAATAAAATAACTTTTTATTTTTATTAAACTCAAGATTATAATAGACAAAAAAAATTATAGTCAAAAGTTTTTTTGATATATAATAAATGATGTGTTAAGAGTTAATTGGTGCATATATTTATACATTACCAACATCAATTAAAACTTGACAATAGAAAACGATCATATCATTTGATATGAAATTGGAAAGTAGTAAAGTTAATTTCTTTCCTTCCAGATCAGATTTATCAATTCAAATATTAATTCCCATTTATATATTCTTTATTATCTCTTTCATGTTCCTACTGATTAGTACACATAGTTTCAAGGGAATAAAAAACAGTGAACATAGTCAAATTTGTGATATTATTTTTGTTTAAGAAAAAACATAAAGGTAACATATATATCCAAATCATTTGTAGGAATATACATGGCGTGATGGTGATAACGTTGAAAAATTGTAACTTCTAGAGGCCTGAAAGAAAGCGTATTATATTTATAGAAAAAATCGATTTCTTTTATATTTTAAGAAACACGCTTTGATTATTTTACAATTAATATTCATCGATAACCCTATTAATTGGTTGATATTTCCAATTTTCCATTTCTTCTTCACCCCGTTTTGACTGATGCGTTGTTCCAAAGAACGGAACAAGGCGTGCCGAATGAGAAAATAAAATTATTATAATCAGTTGTTTTGTTAGATTTATTTAATTTGAGAAGTTAGGAATTTAAATTTGTTTTATAGCGCAAGACAAGAAACATTCTATCAGTATTTTTTTAGAACCCCTTCTCACATGGACTCTTCATATATATAAAATTAAGTTAATTTTGAAATCATATCAATGATGTATCTTTTGGGCACGTCAATGATTCCGACCCCCAAACAACTTAGAACGTGAAACCATGAATTGCCCATTTCCCTATATGCTAATTGCTAACTAAAAAGAAAATCACATATACATTTTATGTTTCATGACCTACATTTATATCATGAAACACTCACAATACTGCGCATAGAATATTCTGCATCTTTTATTTTTTGTCGAAGTCAACAATGTAAAAAAGCCATAATTGAGAAGAAAAGTATTGGAATTTTCTTTTTCCTTCTGTGCCACCTTAACTACTTTTCCAACAATTGCTCATCTCTCTCTCTCTCTCTCTCTCTCTCTCTCTCTCTCTCTCTCTCTAATTATTTACTATAAGTCCGAATTGGGTTTTGAAGAAAGCAAATTATTATGAAAACCCCCTTTAAACATTATTCCGTATTTAAACCTAATTTTCATATTAAAAAGTACTTCTAGAAACCAAGCCATAAAGCCAAAGCCAAAGCCAAAGCCAGAGCCAACAAAGTTATGTACACAAATATGTGCACAAGTTGACTAATTGGTCAGGCAAATAAAAAGAAAGCTTTTATCATCACTATCAACAACAAGAACAACATGGCCAATGTCATCTCATCAGCTTCTCTTCCTGAGGTTGATGATCATGATCAAGCGGTCAACGTTATTATTAGTGACACAGATAACACTAATCCCAAAGGGATTAATAGTTATAATAACAACATCGCTAATAACTCATCAGGCTTAATTATTCGGAGGGTTGTCAAAGCCACAATCTTTCTCGCTGCAGTTGCTTTGGGATGTTTCGTTCTGCTTAGCTCTTTCGCTCCTTCTTTTCCAGTATTTCTTCAACCTTCCGATTATCAATCTAATTCCAAGGTAATTATATATATATATATATATATATATATATATATATGTATATTTATGTATGTTATATGTATGGTGTGTTAATGTTGTTGAAAAACGTTTATAATTGATAACTCCTTTAAAAAAAATAACAAGATACATTCCTAATTTCAAACTTCTTTATATGTGTGTGTATATATATATATATGTAATCTTGGGATTTTTATTACCGCATATTTCTTATTAAAAGAAAACTGATTTTACCCATCTCATGGAAGGTACTATACTGATTAATTAATCGTTAATCCATAGTTTTAATTAGTTCATTTGTCAAGTCAAATCACAAGTTTGATTTATGAGTTTTTGAACAGTTACGTTAACACAGAAGATTGTTTGACATAGATTTCGGTGATAAATTTTACTTGGATAAGTTAGAAGTAATAAGTTTGTTTTGTAATAAGGATTTTTTTTTTTTCGAAAGGGAGTAATTAGTTAATTAGTGCAAGGTTTTCTGTAACACCCTCGGTGGAAGGAGCTAAAATCTATGCCGTACTTTTTTTTTAAGATCGATTATTATAATTACGAAGTAAGAAATTGTACCGACATTTTATTTTTATAGGTTTATATAGGAAAATATTAAAATAGGTAGTTATAAAGTATAAACTAAGAAATTACTATCGTAAAATACTATCTCTCTCCGATCCATGAACAAAACTCAAATATTTGTAAATTTATTATATCAATATATATATATATATAGATATAGAGATATGCGTTAATGTAGGAAAATGATGTACTAACATAAGCCTTAGGATTATATTAGTATAATCTAGCATTTTTCTCGACCTCAAAAATATATTATATTGTGGAGTAAGTAATCATTTTTTAAAATAATATTTTTTTAAAAATAATCAATGTTCTCATTAATTAAAAAACTATTTTTTTTAAATAAATGATGTTTTGATTTTATATTTATGTTTTTATTTTTTTATGGACAAATAACGAGTTAGTTTTTAAATTTTTTGAAACGTTGGTTATTTTGAAATATAAGTAAAGACTTATTATCAAATAGACACAAAAAATTAACCAATTAAATCGCTGCCAGAAAGGGGAAAAAAGGAAAAGTCTTCAGCAATCTAGATTGAATTCATAGATGAAAAAAGAGAAGGAAAGAAAAAAAATTATAGTAGAGGAAAAATCCACAATACTAGTGCCAATAGCCGGCCTAGAATATATTGTTTTTTGGTGCCACGCAGGCCTCGAATTAATTATGTTGTTGACAGAGAGTAACAAACACTAGGTAGAGAATTTTCTATAGAAGCCACAATATATAAGAGATGAAAAGAAAATTTTTTTATTTACAGAAGAGGAATGTTTTGAAAGTTTAAGTGATGGATATATATATATATATATATATATATATATACCATACCAATTTTCTCATTGTTGAGTGAATTTACTTTTGCTTGAGTCTTAGTTAAGTGACAAAAATTAAAAACAGTAATTAAATCAAGTAATAAATGACAATATATTACAATCGCCATGAAGAATTGCAAAAAAGAGAGGAAACATTTACGTGCCATTCTTTTTTGCAATAAGGTAATCTGTTTCCAAAATCCATCTCTTTAGCAATGCTATAACATTTATTACATGCCATTGTTTTTTGTAAAGAGAGGAAACAACTACTAATATTAACACATTTCAGTTATTTATTGTAGAAAAAATATTGATCAGCATGATGATTACATTATTTATTTGATATAGTGTATTATATATGTAATCAAGTAAATAAGTGTTATATCATTTGGTATTTTTTTTTTACTAAAATTCATGATTATATAGCATCACTCTACCTATTATATTATAACTAATAGCATGATTAATTCAAAATTCAAAATTTTTTTTGTCTAAAACCCGATTCTTGCGGCGCTAAACGTGCAATTTTTTTTTTATTTTTAATATTGGCACCTAAAAGAAACCGATCGAATCATACTTATTTAGTCCTTATTCTGAAATTAAGACATTATTAATTTCAGGTCACAAACGAAACCCAGCAATTGGATTTCATCCTCCGAAATGCATCAATGATCGAAGGGAACAAAAAGACGGTGATCATGACGACACTGAACGACGCATGGGCAGAGCCAAACTCGATATTCGACCTATTCGTCGAAAGCTTTCGAATAGGTAACGGGACGGAGGGGCTACTGAAGCACTTAGTGGTGATATGCATGGACGAGAAGGCCTACGCTCGCTGCTCGGCCTCTCACCCTCACTGCTATCAGCTCCACACACAAGGCGCCAATTTCACAAACGAGGCGTTTTTCATGTCCTCAGGCTACTTGGAGATGATGTGGAGAAGGATTGAGTTCTTGGGTGAGGTTCTTGAGTTGGGATATAGCTTTGTCTTCACGGTAATTTTTATATATTCTCTCTAAATTTTCTATGATTCTAGATATTTTGTACATACTTTATAACTTGTATTATATGTCATCATTTTCTTTGGTGGATTAATTTTGACGTTTATTACCATTAGAATCGTATCTAAATGCTACTAGAAAAGTAGAAATTATGCCCCAAATTTGTTATCTTCAAATCACAATTTGACAATTCAGGACAGAAAACTCTTTTTTAATGATTTGTCATAATTAGTATTAGTATGTTTCTTATAGAGATGGACTTTTATTCAGACTAAAAGAACTTTAATCACAACAATTGAGTTTTCTGTGATTAATTTGTAGTCGTAGACTTTTCACAAGTTACGAGAAGGTGTAAGATTTGAATGTTAATTTAGTCACATAATTTTCACATCACTAGGGGATAAAACAGATTTTTAGAGGGATGAGATCACAAATTATAAATTTAGAGAATACAATTTCTATAAAAATCTCATAATGACCTCACACTTTAATAAGCAAGGTAATTATAATTTCATAACCAGTTTGAGTGCTAAGTTTAGAAAAACAAAGATTAATACATGCCAAATTAATCAATTGTCAATTATGACTAATGATTTAAAGCAAATTAATAACTTTAAAAATAGAGATTGAAACATGCATTAATTGGCACAATTTCCCAGTAGTACTTAAACTTAATAATTTCACTTTTGATGTCAGGACACTGACATAATGTGGCTTCGCAATCCATTTCCACGTTTTTTTGAAGAAGCAGATTTCCAAATCGCCTGCGATTACTTCGGTGGAGACTCGTATGATCTACGAAACTCTCCGAACGGAGGATTCACGTATGTGAGATCGAATATTCGAACAATTCAATTCTACAAGTTTTGGTACTTCTCGAGACGGGCTCATCCAGGCTTACATGACCAAGATGTTCTCAACAAGATCAAATTTGATCCGCTTATTAAGAAAATAGGAGTTAAAATTAGATTTTTGGACACGGCTTACTTCGGCGGGTTTTGCCAGGCAAGTAAGGATCTTAACCTAGTTTGCACAATGCACGCAAACTGTTGCGTTGGCCTCAACAACAAGATCAATGATCTCGCGATTTTGCTTGAGGATTGGAAGCGGTTTAAGTCGTCGAAACCGAGATTGAACCCTCAGTCTCCATGGAGTGTTCCACAAAATTGCAGGTAATAGCAATCTATACACAAAGACAATATGTTTTAGCTTCATCTTCTTTTTTATGAATAAAAAAGGAAAAGTAATGTTTTTGCTTCTTCTTTGTTATTTAGTTCTACAATAAAATATTGATACGTATATCTTATATTAATGAGAAAAAAATAATAAATTATATGAAATATTAAAAACATAATTACAAAGATAATATTTAAAAATTTCTTATTCTTAAGAGCAACAGAACATAATAGTTAACAAGCATATCTGGATTCAAATACGATCGTATACAATACAAAATTTCATCGTCAAGGAATTATCGACACCAGGTTGTGAGTTTTTTTTTTTTTTCTTTTACCCGTAATGCATCATGAAATTTAATTTCTAAAATTCTGTATATTAACATTTTTCTTGGTGCTATTTCTTTTGGTAAATTGGTTATCTTCAGTACATCGTTTCAACGTGTCGGAAAACATAAATCTGGGCATAACAGATGAAACTTGACTTTGTGAATTTCTTCTTGCCACTTCTATCATGTTTGGCCACAGAGGTAAACTATATATATATATATCGCTCAATTACATTTCCTTTTAAGAATCTGTAAATTCCTCCAAAATCTTCAATAAGCATGAGCTTTTTCTTTCAAAACATTAATTGCTTAATTATAGTGACTAATCATGATTATTAGATCATTGCTGTTCACAGGTTTTACTTTAGAAGAAAGAAAGATCTACTAAAGAAGACACACAGTACATAATGTGCAGATCTGGTGATCAATTGTCATCTTTATTGCCAAAGATTTAGAGGAGAATAACATTTTAGCAAGTTTACCAATATAGAAATTCTTCTTTTCTTAATCAATATATATATATATATATATATATATTGTAATTATTTTTTATTTTGAGGGTACTTCTACTATGGGAACAGAAATGAATTTGATTGGGTGTTATTTGAAAGTGTGTGAAAAATTGATTATTGTTCAAATATTATTGAAAAAAAAAAAAGGTTTTTCTCCTTTTTGTTCCTAATCCCAATTGACTCATGCAACACTTCACTAGAAGATTAGAATCCATAATTATCCAATTTTGACCAAAAAAAGAAATAAAAAAGTTCACAAAGGCATTCTATTGATTTGGGTTTTAACATACCAAGATGAAAGCAAACAGACTATAAATGAGGAGCCAAAAAATAAATTAAAAACCAGTACAAGGTCCATAATCTCGCAAGAAAGCAAACTAAGGGTTTACATGTTGGGTACTTATAGAATCTTGCCCATTTGTTATATATATTTTATACTATTTGGAAATTATGCTACCATGAGTATGGTTTTGATTCATTTTTTTTTTAAATGAATTTATAGCATTTGAGAGGCAAGATCTTTCCTTATTCTCTATTTTTTAATAAACTGGTATGGATTAAGTCTGCTATATCGTCTACGGTGGCGAAGATTAAACCCAAGAAAAGAAAAGGACGCAAAAAAAAAAAAGGATAAGAAGGGCAAAAAATCTAAGGCATTGCCGGAGAAGGAAGATGTTCCGTTTATGTCGCTCGGTGCTTTGGTGGCATTTGCCGCCGAAGGCTGCGGCAGCGGGGGGTTCGTTGTCGCCGTTTTTCACGACTAGATTTGTTAAAGAGAAACTGAACTAGAGAAACCCTAAGTATGAAATTTTAAAAAAGTACAAATATCAAGTGGTGTAAGGAATACATTAAGCTCTCATCTACCTGCGCTAAATATCCAATGATCCAATTAATAAGTCTGTTTTTTTACTATTTTTTTATATCATTCTTATTTTTTTGTTTTAGTAGGGAGAATATTATAACTAGTCCCCTTAAATTAGATATTTACAAATCTAATTTTCATATTAGGGTTTTTACATTAATATTCTATAAGGTGTGTAATTACTAAAGAGGACTCTAGACCCAGTTTCTAAAGCAAACTCAATTTTAGAAATGGATATTACCCAAAAAAAATTCAAAATAAAATTCCTATTATTGTGGGATTTAAAAATAAAAACGTATGTTGATTAATAAATAATAAGAATTAATTAATATTCTTGGAATTGATTAATAATAGGAATTGATTAATATTATCATGGAAAAATATTATAGTTACGGTATATGTAATATTTCTTGGTTAATATAATATTTACAGTATTGCTGATATGATATTGCATTTCAAATAACTACTGAATTTGTTGTTTGGAAGTATGATATATACCAGTCAATATATTATTTATTGAATATCTCATTTGCATTGGGATGGAAACTTCGCCTAATAAATATTTGTCATTAAATTTGTTGAGTTTAATGTGTGATCTATAGTAGTTTTAGTTTATATAATATTACATGGATAATATAATATTTACTATATTGATATTGTTCATATGTGAAACATGTTTTTTATATTTACAGTATTGACAACATGTACATTATAAAATTGACAATATTATATTTACAGCATAATATGTTATTATTTCCTGGTAAATATAAGATTGACTGTAGATTCATATGTGACAGATGTTTCATAATTAATTAAGAAAGTTTTCCTCGGTAAATGTTATAGTTACAGTATATGTAATATTTATTGGTTAATATGTTATAGGTGAATATGATATTTACACTTAGCATATGAATACAAACGGCAAGGAATAATAAACCAAAATCAGAGATGGGTAATGGGTATTCCTTTTAAGGGTAATGAGTATTCCTTTTATAGGTTATAATTAAAGTGAACCGGATAATGGGTATTCCTTTTAAGGGTACAATTGTAATTAAAAAAAATCTGAAATCTAATTAAGGAATGTTAGAATATTTTTGTAAATTTCTAATTTTGTCAAACATTTTTGTAAATATCATGTCTAAAGAACATAGATGTGTAATTTTTCCAAAGATTGGGTACTAGCTAGTTTACAAAGTCTCAAAAGTGTAGATGATATCTAATGTATAGTCTCTATACGTTTCTAACTATACATAGTCTCTATACGTTTCTTCTTATTGGGGCAAGAAACGACTATCTACCTTCTTATAGACGACACGCGCAGCTCTTTTGATTTTCTTTTTTTTTTTAATTAAAAAACAAATTACAGAAAAGAACAGCTTGCTTCTGAGGGGTTTTCAAAAAATTCAAATGGGGCCTTTTTGCAATTTTTTGCGATTTCTTTTTTTCCTATCTCTTTTTTTATTATTATTATTTTGTTTTTATCGTTTCAAGCGTTGTTTTTTTTGCCATATTGATTTCGAAAATTTTTTTTTAACACGGCTGGATGTAAACAAATTTTCTCAATCTTTTGACTCTCATTCTAATATACTTTTTCTTATAACGATTTTTTTATTTGTTTTCTTTGATTTAAGTTTTTCCTTACATTTTTTATATCCAAATAATTAAAAAAAAAACCTATGAGTTTATGTTGAAGACTAAAATTGACTCCTCAACTAGTCTAATAAATATCAATTTTTTTTTAATTTACAAAATTATTCTTTATTATTTTATATATATATATATATATATTTTTTTTTTTTTGGCTTAAAATACTCCTCTACAGTCTCCACCCTCACAAGCGGCAAGGATAAAAACAAGTGTCCAATAAGAAGCTACTTTTTCTCACTTTACTAGAGTAGCAATAAGATCTTGGAAGACTGTATAATAAAGAGGAAAGAGATAAAAGCGCAGGCTAGAAAAAACAAAAAACAAAAGTGGAGGCCCAAAGTAGATATTCTATAGACAACGCTGACAGGGGATATTTATTTTGCTGAGTAATTATTACGTTAAAAGTTAGGGAATTGGGTTTGCTAAAGAGAAAAATAAAGTTACATGGTAATTATATATACGGATCTACAATTCTGCGACTTCATGATCACTTCATTCTCAAGAATCAAGATTTTCTTTGGTGTATATATATATATTATATATATAATTGTCTTGCATGAATCTCATCTTTGGCACTGTTCAAGCTACATACATACCATTGTATATATTATGCAGTTGAAACGAGTTGAGTTATTTTGGTTTTAGAGTCATTATGAACCAAAACACATTTTAGTCTCTAATTTCATTATTAATGTCTTTAAAGCAGTCTATATGATTTAGAAAATTGTCTACGTTCGTCTCTATGATCTTTTTATAATCAATAATTTATTAAAAATTTTGACATAAAATTTACTATATCAATGTCATGCTGTGATATTGTGATGGATCATTATCATATCATGTGATAACTTTACGAGTATTTTGTGAACACTTAATATATATGAAAGAGAGATCAAATATATATTGTTTATAAATCGAGACTAACTTAGATATATTTTGAAGGCCAAAGACTAAATTAAATTAATTTGACCAATATGTAATTCACAAGTAAAAATACGATTAACCCTTTTACATCCATACGTGAAAATAAATCATAAAACATTAATTTGCCAAGGTCGTTGTTATGAGAATATATTTCGCTGTTATGAGATTAATTTGCCAATTGCACCATCAAAATTTAAAAATTTGCACATTATTATTATAAAAATACGAGTTCAAATTTGACGAGGACTAATTATTTGATATAATTCAGTCCGACGTGGTCCACAAAGCACCCTAATGGATATGTTCTCATGTATCGTGTGTGTGTGTGTATATATATACATATATATAATATACACGTATATATATGAAGTTTTGTTTAATAAATATTAAAAATGCAAAATTTAACGTGCATGTAAGAAATGCCAAAAACTTGGAACAGAAGCATGACATGGTATGTAGTAAGAAGAACGTTTGTCTGAGAATCTGCAAAAGGGAAAGTGAAAAAACCACCCTAAAGATAAGGGACACTCATTTCTTTTAGTTAGTTATACCATCAGGATAATTATAATTATAGGTTATATTTACATATATGTATTAATAGTTATATATGTATAATAAACCATAAAGAGAAAGAGAGAGAGAGCTTAACTACAAGCTTTGATTAATTATCATCTATATATATATATGTAGCTAGAGAGAACTCATTAGGAAGAGAAAATAGATCATCACCATCAAATAGCAAATAATGGCTCCGGTCGGGTTACCTCCCGGTTTCCGGTTCCACCCGACCGACGAAGAGCTCGTTAATTACTACCTCAAGCGGAAAATCAACGGCCAAGAGATCGAACTCGACATCATTCCCGAGGTCGATCTCTACAAATGCGAGCCCTGGGAACTTTCTGGTAAACATTATTATTATTTTTTTATTAATATCATTCTGGTCAATATTTTTGATTAATTTATATTAAAAAAATATGCGCTCAACATTATTATTATTTTTTTTTAATGAAAATTAGAAAAATCGTTCCTGCCAAGTCGGGATCCGGAGTGGTACTTCTTCGGGCCGCGGGACAGGAAATACCCTAACGGGTTCCGGACGAACAGGGCGACGAGGGCGGGATACTGGAAGTCAACGGGGAAGGACCGGAGGGTGACGTGTCAGAGCCGGGCTATCGGGATGAAGAAGACGTTGGTATACTACCGTGGGCGTGCGCCGCAGGGGATCAGGACAGATTGGGTAATGCATGAATATCGCCTTGATGATAAAGACTCTGAAGACACCTCAGGATTTCAGGTATCTACGTGTGTAAGTATTATTTATTTTCTTGTACTACTTATTATCATTATTACGGTTGTTTTGTTAATTATCTCTGTGTCTTTGTGTATTCATTTTTATTGTGTCCAGATCACCCTTCTGGTCTTTGATTTAAGAAGAAAAAGTATTGGCTTTACTTGATCTCGTAGATTATACAATTAATAACGTTAAATAATTATATGGTATAGGTTTAGTAGCTAGGGTCTTCTGATCTCATTAATTGCTAACGTAGCAATATATACTAATTTGCAGATGACGTTTTTGATAATTGTATTTTGAGGAAATTTGATATAGTGTCATTAATGTAGCGAAGAAATTCATTCAAGCCTAAAAATTAGGAAAATTGAAAAAAAAAAAAAAACTTAACTTTTTAATTTATACATAATATTTGAAATATTAAAAAATAGCAGGAATATTAAACATTCTTTTTTACACTGATTGAATATTTTAAAATATGAGCTATTTCTTAAAAGACTCCCTTAATTTTAATTTATTTTTGTAATTTACCCTAAAAATTAACAAGGATATCATACGTATATATTATGTCGTTTTTTTATAGGAAATAGTCTATCTGCGGATTTTATAACAAGGATGTCATTTTTTGCTAATTTATGTTTTTACTTGACCCATATATGTATCCTCAACCTCTTATCTTTATTTGGTTTCAAAATATGATAATCACCTATTTCATGCAGTTTTTCCCACCTTCACCAATTAATATATATTGGCAATAGTATTAGCCTAGAGCTTTAATTCTGTTATGATTTTTGAAGTTTATTAAATTACTCTCTTCTTGTAGTTGCTACGTTGTTGTGTTTGTTTTTTTCAATATATATTTTTTTAAATCCATCCCGTAATTAAGTAATAAAAACATAAATCTTGTTATCAGCCCAATAAAACTGTGGTCGGTACTGCTTGTAAAAAATGATATAAGGAACTTAGAAAATGGTAATATTATTGTTGAAATACTAAAAGATTCAAATTTATTAAAGTACATACATACATACATACATACATACATACATATATATATATATATATACCATCAATAGAAACATATATTTCAATACTATATCGAGCATTAAATTCAGTGATATATATGTATACTACATATGCTTCATCCAAAGGATATGGAGTGAGAAAAGCAATTCCTCCTTTTTTCCCCTTTGTTATCACCTTCTTTTCATTTTTCAACTGTAATGCAGCCAAAATTTCACGCTTGTGGAGCTGTAAACTCAAGGGTAAATAGAAAACTACCCCTACATTAATTAGTGTAGGTTTATATCATTTCTACTAAGGTTAAAATTACTGTTCTAGCATTACTCCCATTGTTTAATATAAATTCCATCAATCACTATACCATTAGATTATTGAACTAGTTGATACATATCCTAATATAAACAAATATTGCATTCAATATTCGTTGCTTGCACAAGTGTTAGATCTCTTGAGTACTGTCAAAGTAGTGTAGATCATGAGCTATTATATATATATAAATATATATATATATATATATAGTTTCTCTCTCCGCCTTTTTGCCCCAATAAGACAAAAGTTCCATTCCTCATATGACTTAAATCTCTTGCTCAAACTCGATAACTCTTTGTTTATTTTATTTTTTTCCTACGATCTATAACTACAGATCTTTGAATAATATTTTTAAATTTATTTTTTCAGCTACAAAAGCAAACTCTACATGCCTTTTGGGTTGTAATGAGAAGGTCTAGGTGCTACTTTTTACTTTATTCCAAAGTCCCAATTATATAAGCCAATAATTTACCAGTTTGATTTTAATATGCGCTTTTCATACATGACGCACGGTATTAGATATTCCAAATCACATTATTAGCCAGAAAAAAAAAAAAAGAGAGAGAGAGAGAGAGAAGGAGAGAGATTAAAATCACATATATGAGTCATATATTCGGCCAATAAGCCTGAATTATTGACTACTTATTTGACCAATGACCACCTACAATCACAAAGAAACTTATTCATAATGGTTGTCATAGAGCAGCTTTTAAAGCGTCTTAGATTTTGTGTCTCATGACCACTTTTAATCTCTCTCTCTCTCTCTCTCTCTCTCTCTCTCTCTCTCTCTCTCTCTCTCTCCCTCTCCCTCTCATATTAAAACAATTAGTAATATTGAAATACTTTTTTCACGAACAATGTTTGTGGATTTTAAAGACACTTGTGTTTCACATTTGAATTGCGTATAATATATAGTGGATAGCTAGATGTGCTAAAAACTATTGTGTTTTCAATTCACAAAAAAAAAAAAAAAACATTTTCTTGGTTCACCCATTTCTAGTTTTGACCCTCATCACTAAAATAATATATTTTTCTTGGCAGCCTATTAGCCATATAATAACTGCCGTGGTATTAAAACAAATCGTTCCACAATAATCATAATTATAAAAAGAGAACAAAAAGAAAAATAAAACAAAAGTTGCCTTGTTGGCTTGCAGGATTCGTACGCGTTATGCCGGGTGTTCAAGAAGAACGGCATATGCGCCGAAGTTGAAGAACAACAAGGGCAATGCAGCATCTCGATAATAGAGAATTCGCAAAGCGTAATCAACGAGCCAGAGACGATGTCGCCAGACATCCCCATGGCATCGCCATGCATCGATCCCGAGGAGGACAAGGACGATTCGTGGATGCAGTTCATTACCGACGATGACTCTTGGTGTCCTTCTAGTACTGCACTTGGAGGGGACGTTACTCTCACAAATTAGAATGTGACCACAACTTTTACGAAAGATTTTATTGGACGTAAATAATACAATTATCGGGGGGGGTGGACTTTTGCCTTTGATATAAAATAAGAAATATACTTTTCCAAGCACTGGAAAGCAAAAAAATCTAAAATCACTTATTTATTGTTTATTTGTAGATTAATGTTTTTACCTAATTGGATATGGTTGTAACTGTTTCGGTTTTATTATGGTTCATGGAATGGTTTGGTTTGGTGGCTTATTTCTGTAGAGTCAAAACTATGACAATCTGACTCTGTAGGTTTTGATATTGGTTTTTTTCCTTTGGAGGTGTTTGGGGTGTCATCACTTTGTGGAATAATATCTAAGCTTTGTTGACTATTTATACCATGTTAAACTTTCTCTTTGGAGTCAATCTTTAATCACAATTTCATCATGCATTTAGTACTGATCTATATTTGTTGTAAAATGAATTTGAGTAAAAATTCTTAATTTTATCTGTTCCCTTCACTCTAATACAAATGTATTATTTTCCTTTTCCTTTCTTTTCATATAGCATATAAGGTTCCAAATGCTTGGAAAATAACTGAGTCAACAAGCTTATAAGTATCTTATACATCAACAACAATAATAGTTAATAACATTATAATATATGAAATATTGGAAAGAAAGAATAAGAGTGAAACATAACGTCAAAGAGAAAAACAAATTAACAGATTTTCTCTTTGTTGGAATTTTTGTATATAGACTAATATAACCACTAATATAATTTCATAATCTCAATCATTATTATAGTGCTTATTTATGTATTAAAAATTATAATGTGATGGTTAATTATGTTAATTGCATTTAAGGCACATAAGAGCACCAAATTATTATGAGTTGGCTCATTAAATCATAATCTTCATTATTATGACAACTAGCCAAATATGCCCTTATTTTCTCCCCTTAGGGAAATATGTGAATATATGGGTTTATGTGTTATGTTGGTTAGAGTATGGAGTGTAAGAATAGAATGCTCTCATTAGTTCCTCTCTAGCACATTCTCTCTCTTGAAGCTTGCGAAGAAGAAGGAGAGGATTAAAGATGGTGATTGGAGAGTCAATGCCTAACATTGGAGGTATTTATTTCTCATCTAATTTGCTCTAGAATTAAATGTTAATCTTGGTTGTTGTGAGCATTAATTATTAATTATTATTTAAATCATTGTTATGATGTTGTTATGCTCATTTGTGTTGATGAAATCAACACTCTTATGTTGTTTGTTGTGATAAGTAAAATTAAAACAGTGGAAATGTTTCTAACAAATAATCACTACAAAAGTTCGGCGCTCTCAGTGGTAAAAATAATCACTACAAAAGTTCGGCGCTCTCGTTGTCCATAGGCATGCAAATATGGTCCGGTTAACCAATTGGACCATTTCACCACCAAAAAATTTTGGCAAAATTTCGGTTAATAACCGAATTTTCACCAGCAGTTAAAATTGGTTATTAACCAAATTTTCACTGCGAAATTCGATCCCACCGTTTGCTCAAAGTTTCACCGAAAAAAAAGATGGCGAGGGGAGGTCGGGGAGGTGGCGTGAGAGGTCGGGGGAGGTCGGGGAGGTGGCCGGGGGAGGTTGGGGGGGTGGCGGGGGAGGTCGGGGAGGTGGCGAGGGAGGTCGAGGAGGTGGTGGGGG
Source organism: Boehmeria nivea var. tenacissima (assembly GCA_018132145.1). Taxonomy (NCBI): domain Eukaryota; kingdom Viridiplantae; phylum Streptophyta; class Magnoliopsida; order Rosales; family Urticaceae; genus Boehmeria; species Boehmeria nivea. The sequence goes on from CM030882.1 coordinate 12,866,999, forward strand.
GAGGTGGCATGGAAGTTCGGGGGAGGTCGGGGAGGTGGCGGGGGAGGTCGGGGTCGTCGCAAGGGAGATCGCAGGGGAGGTGGGAGAGGCGTCGGTGACGGTGGGAGAAGCTGGGAATGACGAAGAAGAAAAAGGGGAGAAAAAAAAACTCTCCGGTTAAATTCCGAGTAATGACCAGTTAATTCACCGGCATTGCTCGGTGCCAATTTCCAGTGAATAACGGAATTTTCACCGGTAATTGACACCGGATAATTCCGGTAAATTAATCGGTTATTATCTGGTATGCAAATTCCGGTCGGTTATTAACTGTCAGATTTACCTGTGTAGTTGTACATCACTTTTTGTAATTGATTCAGTACGATTTTTAGTCATAAAGTTCTGAGTAATTAAGGACTTCCGACTTCTTTTAACACGAACTCACGAAGCAAGATTTTTCTATCACTAAAAGTTGGCGATTGAAAATTTTATTGCTTAAAGTGTAAATTAGTGCGAAATTTTAGTGGGAGCGTGAATTAATATCGCAATTTGAAGGGGGTATCCAAATACAAAAAATTACATTCAAGTTTTTTTTTTTTTTATAGTACTAAAGAAAAAAAAAATCTATTCTGTAAAGAGTCGGATTACATATTAACCAACCTTATACCAAGGCTCCAAGTGAATTCCAAATATTTCATGGACTTCAGATCAACCAAATGATAAGAATGCTTTGATTAGAGTATTTTGTGATGTATAATGTGATTTATGCTTTCTTAATCCTGTTACAGAACTTATTGTAAGTGATGTCCATATATTTTTTATAATGATTTAACAAAATTGACGTATAGGGACTAAAATTAAAAATATAAATTTTATGGAGATTTCTTCTTATAAAAATAAATTTAGAACCAAATATAAAGTTTAAAAATTATGAAGACACGCCGCTAATTATTTGTTAAATCTAACTAATTATACTAAGATTCTTTTTAAGTCACTTGGCAAACATTAATGTCCTCTTCAAAATCAACTAAGACCATATCATCATAAAAAATAAATAAAAACAAAACAAAACCCCAAAACAACAACTAATAACTAATAACTAACGAACATTCAGCAAAGAAAAAAAAAAAAAAATACGAACGAACAAAACACAAAGCTTTACTCAAAAGTCTTTCGAAGTCTTTCCCATGTCAACCTCCTCTTCTTCTGCTCGGCGCGTAGCCTCCTCCGCTCTCTCCGCCGCAATGGCCAAAACGCCGCCGCCCCTCTCCGCCGCCGTGCTCTACCACTACCCCTGCCCCGACGGCGCCTTCGCCGCCCTCGCCGCCCACCTCTACTATTCCTCCTCCGCCGCCACGTCATCACCCCGACCCCTCTTCCTCCCCAACGCCGTCTACGACCCCGTCACGCCCTCCGCCCTCGCTGCACTCGGCGTGGCCGGCGCCGCCGCCGAGCTCTACCTCCTGGACTTCGTGGGCCCCGCCGGGTTCGTGAGCGTCGTCGCTTCGCGGGTGGGGAGCGTCGTCGTTTTGGACCACCACAAGACGGCGCTGGAGGGCCCGGCCTCGGTGATCACCGGCGGGAACGTGACGGCGGTGATTGATGTTCGGCGGAGTGGGGCCACTATCGCTTTTGATTATTTCAAGGCCAAAGTTACTAACGCCCAGGTGCGATTTGTTTCTGATTCCCTTGAGTTTTTTTTTTTTTTTTGGGTTTTTGATGGTTTGTATAATTGTTGGTTTGAATTGGTCAATTGGGTTAGTGATTGTTTTGTTGAATCATGAAGAGTTTGTGAGATTTTATTGGTTGGGAAAGAAAGAGTACTTGTGAGTTGTGTCATGGTGTTTTGGTGTTAAATTTGAATATCAGCGTTTTAAACAATTGATCAAATGTCTATTTTTGCCAGACGAGTTTACGTCTGTGGTAGTAATAGTTGCCAATGTCACAGATAATTTGCTGCGAAAACTTTTTTTTTTTTTGTGTTTTAATAGAGGTTAGTGGTTTATTTAGGATTCTTATTTAAAGAGTATCTAGGCATGAATTAATTAGGATCCTAAGAAAATCTGTTTTTGGATGCCGAGGTTTCGCTTGAAGAATCTATATCTTGTTTGAATGTGAATTCATAATCATGCCCGTGTTGCAGGTGCTCGCTGAATTTGATCGCATGAGGCGGTTGTTTGAGTACATTGAGGACGGAGATCTGTGGCAATGGAGGCTTCCGAACAGCAAAGCTTTCCGTAGCGGTCTGAAAGACTTGCATCTCGAATTCGATGTCAGAGCAAACCCGTCGTTGTTTGATCAGGTACTTTTTTTTTCTAACGTAGATTGCATTTGATTTGCTGCGAACTACGGATTTGTTCGCGGCATTGACCTTGTTGTAACTTGTTTTGTTTTCTTTCGCAACGGTGATCGATCTTTTACTTCTCTCAGATTATTCTTTTAATGGATTTTGACCACATTGTTGCTCTTATTGGCAATATTTTGGATTCATTTGTGGAGTTTATGCGTCTATGTAGTTACTACATTCCTTTTCGGACGCGTTTATTTACTCTTTTGTAGAAAAATTTTTACAACACGTCAAATGCAATTTAGTACTTGAATCTGTTTCTAATTGGTAGTTTGTTTTCTTTACATGTATATGGTTTTGGGCAGTTACTTGCTTTGGACTTAGATAGTGTGATTAGTCAAGGCATGAAAAGCTTAGCAGAGAAGCAGAGATTCATAGACGAGGCTTTAAGTCAGTCATATGAAATAGCGCTTGGCGGCGGACGCTTTGGAAATTGCCTGGTAAAGTAGATTTTCCGTGCTTGAATCGTGAACTCATTAGTAACACTAGATTGAAGCTTATTTCCACTTCTCATTTCTTTTTATCTGGCTATAGGCTGTATATACAGATTCTATTGCATGGTTGAGGAGTGAACTTGGACATCAATTAGCTACAAAAAGCCATAGTCTAAATTTAAGGTACGTTTTATCCGATACACATTCGTTTCTTTTCAATTTTATGCTCTTTCAATAGATGGCTCTTTGTCAGGTTGGTTGTGTATTAGTCGATGGCCATTATTCTTTTGAGCACTCTTTTGTCCTCGTTTCTCGTTTTAGTAGAGTTACGTTGCATGACCGGAGTTTAGGAGAGGAAGATACTTTTGTTTGTGAAGCACTTTGTTCAATTATTTAAAACATCCATGAGTCCAAAACCGCTTTATTTATATCCCGCTTCGTTTAAACGAATTGCCTGATTAAGTCTATTCTGAGCTTGGAACTGTTCTATCTTGATTTTCTTGTTTGATTTTTGCACCCTTTAGAGGCATCGGGGCTGTTGCATACAGAGTACCGGAGCTCAAAAACGACCAGTTGCTAAAAATAAGCCTGAGGAGTGTTGAAAATGAAGACACGACGGTTGTGTCCGAGGTTCGTTTCTTATTTACACAAAGCACACAATGTGAAGGACAAACACGTTCTGCATTGACATAACTAAATTAAAAACTTTCTTTGGCAAATTTCTCGCAGGAATATAAAGGCGGTGGACATCGAAATGCCAGCTCCTTCATGTTGAACGCGGAAGAATTCTGCCGATGGAAGGTCTCAAAAAATGCTTAGCACACTTGTAGCCTGATGAAATTTATCTGGAGCTGATTAAATTATGTCTTTTAATATTTACGTTTTGCATATAATTAAAAGATGTTACATCATTATTACCTATTTTTCTTGTGTTTTTTTTTTTTTCCTGATCATATGGCACTATTCTTTAGATTTAGCTTTGATTGTTCTAGATGTTTTTGGTTTTAACTTTGATTACTTTGTATATTTGAGTTGTGTACCAGTATCAAATCTCTTATCACAACTTATAGTTATAAAGATGTACGTGTATATTGGCATATAATGCCCAAAATTTCCTCAGTATTATAGCAAAATATATTTTCTCTGCAATCCAAATTGTACGTCATGTTACAGGTCTATCTAATTCTAATCAAATATAGGCTTTTTCTTTTTTTTTTTCCTTCTTTTTTTTTTTAGTTTTTAAAAAGCGCGAGTGTATTTTGAATTTTTGATATCTCAACTACCATAGACATATTCTCAACTCAGCTAAATCTGGCTCATTAACACTGTAGATTTCTCAAAACACTGAAAAGGAGTGACTGTCATATACTCACCCACAGTTGAAAATGAACATTTTTGCTGTAGTGAAAAACTACTAAATTATCTTATGACGAGGCATTTTTTCTGCATAAACGATATCTCCACAAGGTTCAACTACAGATAGTCAATTGCCGGCAACTTTTTTCCATTAGCTTCTCCGACGACAACACAGACAAAGCGATCATACAAAGATGCCGCGGAGAGGATTGAATTTACAAAGTACGTAAGCTTGATTTCCCGACGAATCGGGCTTAAAGAGAATGCTTCCACCGATGCGTCGCTCGCAACGGTCCACGAACGAGCTACGCGACTACAGATCCATAGCTTTCGTCGCTTTCGTAACAAATAATCCCAAAGGTTTACCAAAACGATCTGCTCGGCCTAACGTCCCGCTGAGGGAAGTTTCTCCAAGCCATAAAGCTCGGCATTACAAAATACACTCATGCCATTGTATAACTCATTAAGAGCAAAATAATCACATCAGAACTAAATCTCTGTACTCAAAACCGGATCAATCCAAAACACTCTGCTGCAAAGCTCAAACGGTTTTCCGGCGACCATTGACGAATTCTGTGCGTTATAAACACTCGAAATAGTGTTTCGGAGCAGCAGGATGAAATTTAAAAGCACGCTCCACCATCTGCTTCTCGGTGGCGGAGAGCATGGTTGCAATGGAGTACTTCCTGAGAGAGAAGCCCTTGTCTTTAAGCCAAACATAGAATCTGTATCTGGGTTTAGTCCGGGTTTCCAAGTCGAAGAAGAGAAAATTCGGGAACCTGTCTAGATAGTCCAGAGGCATCCCCATTTCTTGGCGCAAAAAGTTCACTTTCTCTTCCAATAACTCGAGCTTTTGCACGAGGATCCTCGGCGCGATTCGAATCATTGTGCAAGCCTTGGAGTGTCTGATACCGAGACCAAGAAGGCAATCGAACCGCTCTTGTAACTTGCTACCAGAACCTTGCAGGCGATACAAGACCTTCACAGTCGAGGCCTTCTCTCCGAACCCGATTCCTCTCAAAAAATCAAGCTTGCTCGTTATATGAGAGCGGTACTTATCGCGCTCAATCTCCTCCAACGCATCCACGAACGCCTTGTCGACGCCCTCCCCGGGGAAGCGAATGGCATAACTAGCCAACAACCGGCCATTCGAACTCATGATCTTGTCAAAACACCAATGATGAAGGTCCAAAGCTCTCATCACATGAGGCAAATTAGCCATCCTATTCCTCCCTAAGACATGAGGGAATTCTTGGCTCACTCGCCGCAGCTCCTCCGCGCTCAATCCGAAGTGCTCCAACACTCCCAACACCGACACCGCGGGCGTTTCCAAGTCGAGGCTCAAGATCTCCGGGTTCCGAATGAGCAGCATTCCCACATCGCCTTTTTCGACACCGAACCGAGCGAAGAAATCGGCTTTTTGAGCCAAAACCTCTATTGGGCAAGCGAGCAAAACCTCCTCCTTCGCACACATTAGCTCCCCGACCTTCCCTCCCTCGCAACCCAGCTCGTGAAACGCCCGGATTTTGCCGCAAACCTCGTACCAGGCGTCCACATTCCCCTCCACGCAGCTCGCCCCGTCGAATTCCCCGAAAACCCGCCTCAAATCCTCGAAAAGGCCTTCGTCGTCGGTTTCGCCGCTCCCCGGGCCGAGCAGCCGGGGGAAGGCGAGGCACGCGCCGGCCACGCCGAGGTTCCCCAACCCGAGGCGCTTCTTGAGGCCGTCCAGCCGCGCCGCGAGCTCGGCTGGCGTGGCTCGGAACGCCCCCGCGTCGTAGAGGCGGCCGAGGCGGGTCCAGGGGAAGCCGAAATCGAAGAGCGCCGAGGCGGCGGCGAGCGCGGCGCCGCCGTCGTCGGAGAGGAAGAAGTTCCCGGCGGCGGAGGCGGAGGCGCGGCGGGGGTCGGCGCCGATGCTCTCGAGGAAGAAGTCGAACTCGGGGAGGGGGTGGAAGGAGAGGGAGCGGAGGAGGGATTGGGGGAAGGAGCGGGCGGAGAAGCGGAGGCGGCGGCGGAGGAGGGCGGCGAGGGAGGCGGGGGAGTTGGCGGCGATGAGCTCGGCGAAGGAGAAGGGAAGCGCGCGCGTGGAGTGGAGGTACTCGGTGAGGGCGAGGCGGGCTTGCTGAGCGGCCTGGGCCTGGTAGCGAGGGTGGATCTTGTTGATGCACCTGAGTCCCGATGAGGGCTTCTCTGTTGAAAGAGAAGAAGAAGAAGAAGAAGAAGAAGAGAAGAAGCGGCGAGAGAGTGTGAAGAAGGAGGAGGGTGGCGGCATTGTGGGGGAGAAGAAGAAGAGTAGGAATACGTAGGCATGCAAATATGGAATGAATAGTAACCGGGTAAAATTTTACCCGGTGGAATTACCGGGTAAAATCCGGGTATTATCCGGAAATTACCCGAATATTAAATCCGGGTATATACCCGAAAATTACCCGGAATTAAAAAAAAAAAATTTTGGAATGCTTTTTACCCGAGTTTTACCCGGGATTTACCCGAAAAAAATTTGGAATGCTTTTTACCCGATTTTTACCCGAATAAATTATATATTCCACAATATTTTTTAATCATGACAAAAAAAAATAATTTTTTAAAAAAAATCCGGGTAATTACCCAGATTTTACCCGACTATTGCACTATTTATTCCATGGATTCATTCCATGGAATTCCATGGAATAAATAGTGCATTCCATGGAATTCCATGGAATGCACTATTTATTCCATGGAATTCTAAAATTGCATGCCTAGGAATACGATGCTGCCATGCCACCACGGCTCAAATTAAACAACAATTTTTTTTTTTTTTTAGCAAAAATTAAACAACAATTTGAGTGCATAGTAACGTCTCGTAAAAAGGTTTTTTTTTTTTAATGGAAAATAATTTTGTAACCATATGAGAATTTCCCAGAAAGAGTAATAAGTTTTTCAAAATTTTTTAATATTTTCTAATAAAGTTTTTTTTTTTAGAAATCCAATATTTCATATTTCTTATTGGGAGATTTTGAAGAATATTTCGTTTTTTGCATAATGATAATATATGTCCCATGTGTGTTACACTTTTAATTTATACCTCAAAATATACCTTACAAACATAAAGTAAAAATAAAAAAAAAAACCACACTATTTTGGGTATAGATTATTAAGTGGCATCAAGAATAGTTTTATTTTGAAATGAGAGATTTTGAGGATTACCTCATTCTTGACACAATGATAATCTATACCCTATGTTTGTTGCACTTTTAATTTATACTCCAAAATTTACACTACAAACATAGAGTGAAAATAAAGGGAGCATACCACATGGAGTATAGATTATTAAATAGAATCAAGAATGATTTTATTTTGAAATTCCTCCTATCTTATTCATATCCCATTAAAGATTCACCTGGGCCCATGAATACCTAACTTTTAACATCTAATTTAAATTAATAATCGATCTTTTGAAAAATATAACAAAATACTTAAGTGATTTAATTATTTACACAGTAGTAGCAGGTGGTAATTAACTTAGTTACCAAATGTATGTACAAGTAATTAACGAATTGCCTAGTTATTCAATTATTTCAATTGTAATCTAATAGATATGTCCTAATTCTCACTAAAACAATCATATCTACAAGGCTTTTCGGAAGGAGAACCACACTCGAGACCGAGTGAACCGGAACCCTGAGGACTCAAATCTCGGTCTTTGGAATTGCCTTCTTAATGGAAAACAAATTAAAGAAAACTATAGAGACTAGGATCAAGTGAACTGAGACCCAATGGATTAGGATCATATCAGCCGGGAGAACGAGGACCCTGTGAACTAGAAACTCTGAGATAAATCTAAAAGAAAAAAAAAACATCAAAATCATTTGATTCTCATGGAAAAAATCCCCCAAGGCGGAAAACTCTCTCGTTTAACAACTTCTCCTTCGAATAAGCACAATTCATTCAAGAAGACGACCGCGAACTTTACAAAGAAAAGTCTTTATAGTCGAGGGCCACAACACCACGAGAAGAAACTGAAGCCACCTAAGCATCTCATAACTTTCTCAAAAATTATTCTCGCGTGTACTGCGTTACGTTGACTTAAGCATCATAGAGCTAAAACTGACGCCACTCCAGTTGCCCCATTTTGCCTCAGGCTTTGTCAATATGTTTTGCAAAATCTTAGTTTTCACGTGCATAGCACGTGATTCGGACAAATGATAAAAAAAAATTAAAAATAGACCGCGACGTTTCCAAAGTAGTTAGATAGAACAACTTGAAACCTCTAGCTACCGGACCTGCTAATTGCCATATTTAATATGAAGAAAAGCATTACCAATTTGTCAAACTCAAACCAACCGACTCTCTCTCTCATAACTCTCAGCTCTCCCAAAATGAACTCGTTCGCGTTGGTCTCGGCCATGGTCGCTCTCGTCCTCGCCATTTTCGCTTCCCTTCCCCTCGGCCTCCACCAATGTCTCTGCTTCTCCGGCGACCTCGACTCTCACCGGTTTTTATTTTATTTTTTTAGAATTTTTTTTTGGTTATTGTGTTTCACGGTTGGTTCGGTTTTTGCAGACTTGTTCGACTTGAGGTCGCCCATGGCGGCCGAGTTGGTGGTGACCAATGCGGTGATATACACCAGCGACGACTCTCTTCCCTTCGCCGATTCCATGGCGGTTCGCAATGGAAGGGTTCTGAGAATCGGAACCTACTCCTACATAAAGGTTTTGACTTTCTCTCTCTCTCTCTCTTTCTAGAGCTTTTTTCGTTGTTAGCCAAGCAGGGTTTTTCAAACTTAATTTTTGTTAAAAAAAATAGTTAATGTTAGTAAGAAATTTTATTACATAACAAAATTTAACAATAATTTCTATAACAAAATTTAGAGAAGTTATTGTAAATACCAATTTCGTGTTGTTTTTCAGGATTTTTTTGTGTTGTTTTTTTAACAAAATTGACATTTTCGCACTAGTATTTTGTTATCACTTATTTGTAAACAAATCGCCATTTTTTGTGCGTTGTTTTCTCATTTTTACATTGTTTTCATTAACTAGCTGTCGTTTACAAATAGGCTGTCGTTTGTAATTTTATTGTCCTTTTTCAGTTTATTGTCGTTTTCCTAAAATCAGTGTTGTCGTTTTTTATATAGCCGTCGCTTTTGTGTCGTTTGTTGTTTTTTTTTTTTAACTTAGATTTTTTTTTTAAGGGGAATTGCAAAAAAGTACGTTTTAAGTGTCACTTAATAATTTATGCTTAAGTATTGTGCTCTTTTAATTCTCCTTTACGTTTGTAGTGTAAAAATAAGGATATAAATTAAAAGTTCAACTCAAACGGGCTATAGATTGTTTGCTAAATGAATAAATTTTCTTGATTCCAACGTCATAATTAATAGAAGTTTTACAAAAGTAAAAATAATGTTTCGAGAATAGATTGTAGTTCTTTTAAATGTCATTGATCATGAATATTTCTGCAAGTTAAAAATCTCACACTAGGAGTTAGAGTGGTCAAAGTTCATTTAGTTTGAACGTCTTTCTCTACAACTTGTCTCTCGTATATCATTAGTTTTATATACACACAATGGGATGGACCAAATGTTATTGTAACTGTTGGATGATTTGTATCAATATGCATTAGAATCATAATTTATAGATCTCGTGGTTTGAGAAATAAAAATAAGAGGATTGAACCATTTCTTTTGATGCGTTATCAAATGTGATAAAAAATGTTTGTTGATTGTATATATCAATGTAATTATATGATTCATTGTAGTTTTTCCTATTTGATTCCTTTAAATTTCATAATTTTGAGATTTCTTGTAGAGCAAGAAAACTATAAATCAAAACTTTTGTAGTTGCAAATAAAGAAATTTGAATGGCTTGGCAGACGAATAAATAGTTTTTTGGCACACCATTTTAAAGTAGAAAATGAAAATTATATTCTCTAATGTGAACTTTCTGACATGTAGGACCTGGTGGGTAATGGAACAAAAACGTTGGATCTCAAGGGAAAAATTGTTGTACCTGGCTTTATCGATTCGCATCTGCACTTTATTTGGGGTGGATTGCAGGTCTGCTGAAGCTCCATTTTGTGACTTTCAAGTTGAAACTATATATTTTTCTTGTTTTTATGTCCTCTAACTTCACTATTTGTCTTTACAATCACCATTTCTAAGCTTTTTTCTTTAGAAAATAGGACTAGGGATTACATATTGTGATGGCTACTAATATTAGATGGATACAGATGACACAGGTGGAGCTCCAAGGAATAAATAAAAAGGAGGAGTTTGTGAGAAGGGTTGAAGAAGCAGCGAGAAGTAAGCATGAATCAACTCTAATGGTGATATACCACTTGTGATTGGAGTTTTATACCTTCAGACTGTCATCGGAACGTAATTCTTTTAGTTCAGATTTAGTCAGAGATGTATGCAAAGTGTGTCTCTGCTGCATCATGGCATTGCCATTTATTTGGTCCAAAAACATTTTCAGATAGCAAACCGGGTTCCTGGATTCTGGGTGGTGGTTGGAACAATGATCAATGGGGAGGAGATTTGCCAGCAGCCAGTTGGATTGATAATGTTACACTTGATAATCCTGTAAGCCATAATATATTGATATTTCTTAAGATCTTTTTCTTCTTTAAGGGAGAGATTTTGGGTGCTTGGATACGTATTGTAATTAGCTTTCTAGTTTTTAAGAATGTGTTGATTTGAAGGTTTGGTTAAGAAGAATGGATGGCCATATGGGCTTGGCAAACTCAGTGGCACAGAGGTTGGTTGGGATTGATAAGTCATCAGAAGATCCAAATGGAGGAATTATTATAAGAACTGCCTCCGGAGGTAACATTGCCTCCTAGTCCTAGATGCGCTTTATCTGTGTAACATTCGTCTTCGTATATGTCCTAGATGCGCTTTATATATTTAAAATACCTAGTCTTATAGAATCCAAGCACCCATTTTAGTTTTGGACGTTACTAAAATACAGCTTTACTTGAATGATTTTTTCAGCTATATTTTAGCTTACGCTATGATTTTAGTCTTTTCCGTGACACAAGTTATGTGTTGCCATAGTTGTAAAATCTGAAAAGGGCTTTGTTTGTTTGTTTGTTTTTTTTAATAAAAAAAACTGGATCTATTAAGGCCTTGAAATTTTGTGTTGATTTATTGTCCCACATTGGGTTACTTAGAGATCTGATGAATCTTTATTTGATAATGAAGCTATAAATTTTGGTCCTGTGTTATCTTATGCAGTACCTACTGGATTATTAGTAGATTCTGCAATGAAACTTCTGGCACCATTTACTCCAGAGCATTCTATAGATGAACGAAGGGAAGCCTTGCAAAGAGCCAGCAACTTTTCCTTGACAAGGGGTGTTACAACAGTTGTTGACTTTGGGAGATATGTCCCCGGGTTCTCTGTGGAGCCTCCATGGGAAGATTTTTCAGGTTCCATTAAATTTGTCGAAAGCTTGTTGGCTGTTCCATTTTCCAAATCTACATTCATATCTCCTGTAATACATGCCTGCTTCTAGAAAGAATCGCCGTGGCATGTGCTAATATGATGTTTTGGTCTAGTTCACGGAGGACCTTATTTTGAATATTGCTTTGGACATAAAATACATGTAAAATAATATGCGGGAGATTCAATTGAACAATAAGCAGGCATTTCACAGAGCATGATACATTTAACTACAACAGCTACAGATTTTGTGAGAAATAAGAAAAAAGATTGGAAGAGAAAAGGAGGAAAAGGTTGACCAGAACAACCAGATTTCGGGGAATATTTTCATTCTTTAATTGCGTCAGAAACTGGTCAAGCTTAAGAATGCAGAGCACATAGGACAATAAATTATCAGATATTAATGGAATGTCTGTTTTCATAACTGTTTCAATCATATGTTTTTCATTAGAGTAGTAAATCTGCACCAACAATTGTAGCTCTCAATAATTTTTGTGAACCATTCTTAAGTACCTTTTCCATGATTTCTACAGATGTTTATCAATGGGCTGACTCTTCAGGAAAGATGAGGATCAGAGTCTGCTTATTTTTTCCACTAGAGACTTGGTCTCGTCTACTTGTGCGTTGTACAGTTCTGCTTTCACTTATGTGATTCTTTTATTATATAATAATTGGTCTTAGATTCACCCGCTCTTTTTTGCCATCTTTGTCTTATTAAGTCAAACGTTCAATTTTCTATGGAACAATCATGCAATTCACAGTACTCTTTTAATAAAAAGTGCCTAAAAATTAGAGAATTTTGACTTTGTAAAGAAAAATGTCTTTTATAATGTGCCGATAGATAGTTCATGTTAAATTTATTACATCATTGGTAATCGAGATGTCAATAAATTTGATACCTGCAGCGTTGCTTTTTTCAGTCGAAAGTTCGCAACTATGTGGGCAAAATTTCAAATTTTTCCATCTTACACTAGTCAAGTTTGTGTTTCTGTTCACTATTTATTTTCCATGGATGAAGTTTACTTATTTTGGGGAAGGCATCCGAATTGTTACATCTCATAATGAGCATATGCTAACTTGTGTCTGTTTGGTCTAATTATTTACTTTAATGTTTTAATTTCCCTAAATTTACTTTTTCACATAAATTTGTATTGTTCACTTTCAGGATGTTGCTTTTGCTCATGAAATTTTATTGCTCTCTTTTAGGATGTTGTCAAGAAAATGGGTCGCGCCATAAGCCAATGGGTTTACTTAGGTGGTGTCAAAGCTTTTGCAGATGGGTCATTAGGATCTAAAAGTGCATTATTTTATGAGGTGAGAAAAATGAGACTTGGGCATTTCCTAGGCATTGCTGATGGTTTTAGAATATACTCATTACCTACACTAGATTGTAAATCCCTTAGGTTTATCATTAATATATTTTACACATCAGTCCTTATGTAATGAGTGGCCTTGGAGAGCCAGTATTATCTTGTGGAGCCTCATAGCCAAGATTTTGACCGGATACGAAATCACAGGAATATGAAAAATAAAATAAAAATAAAAAAAAATCAAGTATATGTTGACTTTTACTCCTCCAAGCCTGGCCTGACCCACTTTTAAGTGATCATCTTATTAGTCATTAAACGATGTTCATGTTTTGACTTTTGTGTAGCCATATGTTGATGAGCCTCAAAATTATGGCTTACAAGTGATGGATTATGAAAAGCTTCTCAACATGACTTTGGCATCAGATAACGCTGGCCTTCAGGTCTGTTCTCTCCCTAATTTTAAAGTGCCTTGACATGTAGTAAAAGTTATCAGAACACAAATTGTTTCAGGTTGCCATTCATGCTATAGGCGACAAAGCAAATGACGTGATCCTGGATATTTATGAATCAGTGATTTCTAGAAACGGAGTGAAGGATCGAAGATTCCGGGTACGATTTATCTGGAATTGTCCTAAGATGGTCATGTACAAAATATATTAATATTTGCAAGTTGATGGTCCATTAGTATTGATATTTTCTTTTTCGCCCTTTTATTGGATGACTTGAGCAAACTTCCAGATTGAGCACGCTCAGCACCTTGCACCTGGAACATCCAAGCGCTTTGGTAAACTAGGGATTGTTGCTTCAGTACAGGTTTATGCACAATCTTTTCTCTTTTTACGCTTTTCTTAATGTAATGTAACTCTAATAGCTACGAGGAATATACAAGAGGCCACTGTATCCATTAACATGCAGCATTCAAATATTTGATATATTCTCTTTATCTAAGAAATTTCATTTGTGTCATGGTTCTATGCCGATTTGTCAAACAGCCGGAGCATCTATTGTATGATTTTGAATCTGCCACAAAGAAACTCGGGAGCGAGAGAGCTGAACAGGGATCGTATTTGTTTCGATCACTCATGAATAGCAATGCGCAATTAGCATTTGGTTCCGACTGGCCTGTAAGTGTACCGATCCAAATTTATTTTTGGCTTTTAACATTTTCTAAACCCCATCTCCCTCTTTCCTCCTCCCGTTGCTCATAGGTCCGTTTGTCCGCATATAGTTCAATAATTTCGCCAAAAAAATTGTTTGTGAAGGAGTGTATTAATCTATGTACCTAACTAGAACTTCTGGTGATCATTGCAATTTTCTCAGGTTGTGAACATAAATCCATTAGGTAGCATTAGAACAGCAATGAAAAGAAAGTCTTCATCTTCAGATAGTGCATGGATACCTTCGGAAAGTATTTCGGTCAATGATGCATTAAAGGCGTAAGTAATTGAAATATATGGTCATTTTGATAGTCTTTCCTTTGCATATCATGCATGCTTTGTGCTACTATAACTTCATAGAAAACCTTTACTTTGTTTATAGTCTTCTTGTTCTGGGGAGTTTGGTTTAATGTTGTTTGGTAATATTTAGTAAAGCTATGGATATTATTTGGTTTGGTTCTCCAATGGCCTAAAAAAATTTCTTCTGTTTCTAAAAGAAGTTGCCTTTCATTGGCAGGCATACTATTTGGGCCGCTCGTGCTTGCTTTCTCGACAATGATATCGGGTCGATATCGACTGGAAAACTAGCAGACTTTGTTATACTTTCGACCGATTCGTGGGATAACTTTGCAGGGGAAGGATATGCATCAGTTGAAGCAACATTTGTTGGTGGAATTCAAGTCTATCCCTAAAAACATTTTATCTTGAAGATGATCGGATGGTACCAAAGTGAAGTGTACATATGTTCCTAAATGTTTATATTTAAAGCATTGAAGTTTTGTGTAACTCATGGACATAAACATAACAAAGCCTAGGATTTCTTTTCAGGCAAATGTTAACATTGATTAGTCAAAAAATAAACCGGAACGCTGCTCTGTAGCCTATTAAAAACATGGATAATGCTGAAAGTACCATTTTTTTATTAGTTTTTCAACATCATCTTCGTACATAAGTAAAGTATGTACAACATAACTTATTCAAAAGTAAAAGTTAAAACTCTCGTAATTACAAGATGTTTTAGGGGTTGCTTAATAAGCCATTTAAATTAAATAAAAATTTTGATCATTTTGATTTGAGTTTAGTAAGCATTTAAGTTAAAACATTCGTAAATAAAAATTTAGATCATTAAATAAAAAGTTTCTATTATCATACATAGACCATGTTAAAAAAAAAAATCATTTTGACCTGTCAAAAAAATCTTTTTTTTTTTTTTGCCTAAAAAAAATGGCTATAAAATAAAGGTCGAAAACCTTATGGAAATGCTTTTGGTGCTTTTATATATAAAGCGCCGATATTGAACAATTTTAAAGATTTTTAACTTTTCAAAATTAATCGCTACCAAAAAATAGAAATACATATTCGGGACTGAATTGTCAAAAGCGACAAATTCAAGGCTAAAAACGCAAATAATAATAGTAATAATAATAATAAATTGGCCATCATCGGATTAGGACTTATTACTCTGTGTTAGCTTCTCCAGAGAAAAGGACGGACATGGACGCAAAGCTTCTCTTGAGTTCCAATGGCGTCCCAAGCCCAATACGCAAAACTCATCTGGGCAAGTCTCTATTTTGCTTATCTCCCACTTGGCAGAGACAAACCACGCAATTCACTGTCACTAAAACCCAGCTCTCTTTCTCGTCTGTTTCACCTTCCACTTACACACATGCTCGTCGCTTCTCGGTTATGGCTTACTCTTCTTCTTCGCCAAAACCCTCTTCCAAGCTCTACGTCAGTGGTCAGTTCATTTTTCTTCTTCTGTGTCATTTATTGTTGAAGTCTTAGTCTTTATGGCTCTGGTGTGAGTTTGTGAGAAAGAAAACGTATAAAATATCTGCGTCTATCATAAAATTTGGTGATTGAAATGTGAGATTTGTTAGGCTCTCTCTTAAATTTGTAGTCTTTTATGGAAGTTGTGAAAAGTGAATTTGTGTATTGCCAATCGTAATATGGGATAGATAAGAGTTGTGTGAAAATTTTAGGAAATTAGAGTTGAAGCTTGATAACAAAAGGACTGATTTGGGGTACAATGAGACAAGGAAGGTACTAGAGAAAAGCTGGTATTTTCGCAATTCGGGTTTGTTAACTTTTGCTGTCAAAATTTCCATTAGAGACTAATTTCAGAGGAGCAGAAATTTCTTTTTAGAATTCACTTGAATGCCGATTCTTAGAATAGAGCATGACTGTTCACATAACTTTGAGCCGATGCTTGTTGTCCTAATCATAGTGTGTATATGAATGCCCTCTTTCGTGCACAATCAAACCCGAGGAGGTTTTAGGCTTAGTTCTCTTCACAAAGAATTTGACGATTATGGTTAAACCGTCGATAAACTATTTGCAAAACACGAAATTGCTTGTAGTTCTGGTACCATGTTTGAAAGAGCGACGGAGCGCTAAAATTAGTGTTCTTTGAAATGCAGGGCTATCGTTTCGCACCACAGAAGAGAGTTTACGGAATGCTTTCCAAACGTTTGGCCAACTTGTTGAAGGTGAGATTTGAAAAGTGTTGTATGGTTTTAGTTAATTCCACTGCTTGTTCATATCGATTGTCCGGTAAATCCAACAACTTCTGTGGGTCCTCATAAGATTGGTTTTTCTTTTCTTTATAGTCAATCTGGTTATGGATAGAGTAGCAAACAGGCCTAGAGGGTTTGCTTTCTTGCATTATGCAACGGAGGAGGAATCTCAAAAGGCTATCGAAGGAATGCACGGAAAGGTATTTTTTTTTTTTCTGGAAAATGCATGAATATTATTATTTAAGCTAATTTACAGTTGCTTAAATGCATGGAATTTCTGATGTAATATGGCCATGAAAAAATTAAATACCCTGCAAAAAATTTCTGTGGGCTTATTCAGAACTTAGTATACACGGATAATATATAAACAATGTAGTTGTCGAGGGAACGAAGAAAGTTTGGAGTTACATTAGAGTAGCAAGCTGGAGAATTGAAAATTTGGTGATAAAATGTTAGCCTTTATGAGAAATTGAATACACTAAAATTCGATGAACAAAACTTTATTCGATTACGCAGTTCTTTTTGTATTAAGCTAATGCCTAAGAAAACATAAAAATTCTCAACCTGAAAACCGGGGACAAAAGAGGGAAAGAACCAAGGAATCTGGGATCCTAAAAGATCCATTTTATGAAAGAATAGTACTGCGATAAAACTTAGCCAGACCTGGAATATGTTGGAAGAAATTTCAAGAACGGAATATGAAGAATAGTAAGACTCATGTGGAACACGGAAAGAGAGTGGAGAAGAGAAGGTTTAATTTTCCCTTTATTAGAAAATTTGACAAAAAAAAAAAACACACACACACATTTAGGAAGGAGTGATGGAGATGAATCACATGATTTCGAGTAGTAGTTGATCAATAGCTCATATCTATTATCTAACATGTAACGATTACAACCGTATCTGCACAAGTATTACTAGTTCAACACATTGCAGATTTTGTACAATTTCCCTGAAATTGAAGCTTTCTGATTTCACCATTATCTGTTGTTTTGGCCCTACATGATCAAGAATCATTGGCATGCTGTTTCTTCACTTGTTAGATTCGACTTACGGTTCTTTTTCATCTCGTAACAAGATTCTAAGCGCGCGAAAAACTTTTTCAGTTTTTGGATGGCAGGGTGATATTTGTGGAGGTGGCGAAACCGAGATCGGAGCTTCGTCAAAGTCGTCCCGAACCTAACCCGAGACGGTTCTGAAGAGCAACATTGGCATCATCATTCTTGTCCCAGATTCTAATCATGGGATGCAATTTAACCAATCTCTTGTCATGAGCACTAGTTGCTCTTTTTGTCTCCTATGCACATTGTCCAAATATCCCTATAAATACCATCTTTTAGCTCACAAATCTCTCTCTCTCTCTCTACTACACACTTAAGAGGGACACAACCAAAACAATATATATTTTATGACAAAAAAAAAATGAATTTCACAAATTTTCTAATGGGCCACCTGCGAGGCTATAGCCTCTTGGCCCGAAGTAGCTGTGGGTATTTAGTTAAATATATTTTTGGTCGCTCATACAGTCAATTTGACAAAATTGCCATATTTTTTTTTACAATTGAGAAAGACCAAAAAAGAAGAGAGAAGGGTGGAATAGTAATTTTCTGATATAAAAAGTTTCATGGCTTATAATAGTGATACAGATTATAAACTTTAATATTGTAAACTTGAATTTTAAAGGTGACATTGAATCAAATTCTCTCTTTTTTACCCTATGCCATTGTAGCACTTATATATTTGAAAATTAATCTATGACACTTGATGGTTATTAGAAAATAAAAATAAATAGAGTAAAAACTTTGATGGTGCTCACATTTATTGTTTTTTTTTTCGTATTAATAAGAAGTAACTTATAAATAATCAGACCATATGAATTCTCTATAAATATAAATAGATAATTGAGGGCTTGTTATTCATAGCATAACATGACTTATGTCCCTATGTCAGCCAGCTTCGACATTTATAGATATAATTATGCTTCTTGATAGTTAATAAATTCATATATAACTCTTTTATATGTATTTTTGAAAAAGATTACAAAGATGAGTGACTTAAAAATGTTTCATAGTTAATAGATCAATATGGTTTGATTATAAATTGTGATATAGTTAATAGATCAATATGGTTTGATTATAAATTGTAATATAGTATCAGAGTAAGAGGTTGTTCAAATTTTTATAATTATTTTCTTTAATCTCATTTTAAATTATCTACATGTAAGGTCTTTAATTTCTTTCGAGGTGTTGAGCTTTCTAAGTCATATTTAACGACAATGTTTGCCCTTATTCGACCTATACATAAAAATATAAATTATTGTCGGTTCACCTCTTATCAGTTTTAATTTTTAAGAGAATTGATAAATTAGCGTAGATATGAAAAAAAGATACTAAAAATGGACAAATTTTAGATTCATGAAAAATAATAGAATAATCAGATTATGTTATAAAGGGCACATCATCTTTTTTTTCAATTGTTGTATAGCAAGTACATTGTAGAACCTTCGTAGATTCGCAGATGTTACAACTTAGAAGAACATTCATATGGTCATCCTTATTGCAAGTTTCATAATCAATTAGTTCTTATGTTTATCCATTGTTATTTAATATCCTCAATATATTTATTTGTTTTTTTTTATATTGCACCCAAACAGTCGTTCTCTTAATATTACATTTCTCCAATATTTTATTTATTTATTAATTCAACGAGTGGTGAGTGAAATTCAACGAGTGGTGATAGTTAAACAAACTATCAACTTTTTCTCAATCTGAACCATTAAACAAAATTAAAATAAACGGTTGAGATCTTGTATAGCTGAAATCAACGGCTGATAACAAAGATTGGCAATGCGCCAATAGTTCTGCCACATGGACACCAAATAATGGGTCCCACAAGTGTATTATTAGATCTAGATGAACCAATATCATGGTTCACAAATATTTCCAAATAAAAAATAAATAAAAAAACAAAACCTGCTATTTAAGGGGAAAGACACGTAGAAGTAATTGATGTTGCAGTTGTACGAGAACATGTTTTTTTTAAATTTAATTTAATTTATTTTTATATTTTTTGGCTGGAAATAAACGATAGTCAGTTCTCGTATGGCAATAACACAACACAGTCAAGATAAACAAATATGCGAAAATTCATTATATTTAAAAGCCCTTAAGCAAATTCAAGCCAAAAAAAAAAAGTTTTGTTGTGCATTTCTTTTAAAACTATCCATTGTTAGACCATCTCCAATGCTAATGCCAATGCCAATGTTAAATTTGGCACCAAAAAGTGAAAAAATACCAAATATAGCATTGGCATTCAATTTTTACTCCAATGCACTCAATTAGTATTATCAATGCTAAATATTATTTTATTATTTTTTAGGTGTAGAAATCAAAAAAAGTCAATTAATAATAATAAGTAATTATTACTTTGTTGGGAGTTGTGTGCTTTTTGAATATTTAATTATTAAAAGTATATGCTAAAATTTGACATTATGCCAAACTTGGTGCCAAATTTGGCACTCATTTTGGCATTTGCCAAATTTGGCACTAGATATAGCATTGGGTTGGAGGACCTATTTTTTTCTCAAATGCTAAATTTTAGCATTGGCACGACTTTTTAGCATTGCATTGGAGATGCTCTTACATAATTGATTTTTTTTTTTTTTTGGTAAAACAAGCACAAACTTAAATCCTGATTATGTGCATAGTTCATACCTCAAAAATGAATAATTTCTTAAATAGGAGTGATGTTAAATTATCTAATTATAAATTGTCAATATTGTAGGTTTGAGCATATTATCTCCCAATATTTTTGAAGATATTTTGTGCATATAACAAAGGACATTTGTTCTCTTATCCATCAAATAAAACCTAGGTTTAGTTCCATATTTTTTGGTTTTTTAAAGTTGAAATAAGTGGTTGTTATAGGACTGGCAACTATTCATTATTGACCTTTGTTCAAACCGATAATTTATATTATATATAGTTATTGGTTGGATGAACAAGTACAGTATGGGCATTTTGCAAATTGTTTTTCACATTTTGATACCAAACAAAAGGACCCCACAAATAAATCATCAGATTTGCAAGGATTAATATTGTGGCTCACAAATATTCCAAAATAAAATAATTGCAGCCATATACCATTTTCTCTCCTCTCAAATTTTTGCCATTTTTAATCTTATTTTTTGCTAGCTTTTTTCAATCATATTTACTTCTGCTACAACAAATGTGAGTTCTTCTGAGCTCATATGAAATACTCCTAATATTTTAAAACGTAGACATTAATGTCCAAATCCAATAATAAACCTGGTTTTTCTTTTATATATATATATATATATATATATATATATATATCAAAGTTAAAAATACCGTGACTATGAACGCACACATTTTTTTTTTCCATATATATACTTGGACCTTTTTAATAGTTATACATTGATTGTTCGGATCAACTTTCATGCACCTCGACTAATCTCAAACATCTAAATAATTATACGTTAGAGAATCAATTAGGATACTTTACTAATACGGGCTATCCCGACTTTGATCAAACAAATTATCTAAACAATAAGCTTAATTAGTCAACTAAAAAATGTTGTGTTTGTAGGTTGCAAAACAAATATGTTAATACATTTCTCAATTGTAAATTAGTGATTCATGAAAACTTTGTTGATTCACGAATTTTATCTGTATTTGTATGTTTATTTAGACATATATATTTTAGAGTTCTTGGATGTTGAAATTAGGTATAAATTGGGTTTTGGGATAGAGTTCATAGTCATACATGTTACTTGTGTGTGTATTTAGTGGAACTTCTACAATAATTTTAACCATTATAAAAGAACTTATACACTATAAATCTAGGCAATTTCTTTTAATCAAGCCGAGGTAATTCACGTTATTTGTAAAGATTTTTAATCCATCTTTTGTTAGTCAAATTGCTTGTTCAATTATTACTAGATCAAAGACATAGCTTACACTTTAAAGTTAATTATAGAGTTCTAAGATTCGTTTTTTAAGGAAAGATATGATAATTAAGCAAGACAAGATATTCATTCATTAATATGATAAGTTCAATCAAACTTTTAAAAAAAGAAAAAAAAGGAAAAGAAAAGAAAATAATAGTTCGCCAACTTTCAATAATTGAGGAATTATAATCCCTTTATATTTTATCATAAAATGGCCAATGGTAAATTCGTACTTTTAGTCCCTGAATTCTAACTAATTCTCAATTTACTCCGTAAATATCAAAATGTTTTTAAACTAATTATGGATCCGTTAAACTAATCACTTTTAGTCCCGGCTTCCATCATGAAAAATGTCATATTTTGCTCTTTGTTTTTTTTTATTAAATTAACACGTGAGAAATAATTAGTATTAATTTTCATTTATTTTGTCATCTTTAAAACAATATCATGAGCTAATTGTGAGTATTCTCTCATAATTTTAACGAATTATTGACCATATCACAATTGGGCGATCAATAGGTAGGAGACTAATTTAATATTTTAGCAACGCTTTAAAAATTGGAGACTAAAAATAAGATTTAAACTCTGTTTGGTAGAGTGTAAAATAGGAAGGGAGAAAAAAAGTGGATGAATTATTTAAGGAAAGTAGAAAATTTATTAGTTGTTTGAGAGAAAGGAAAATAAGAGAAAAAGAGTAGTAGGAACTAGGAAGGATGAAAGGTACGTACATGTACGATACACAAATTTTTATCCAAAGAAATTTTTATCAACACATCCACAAATATAATTACTCTTTTATCTGCTTTTTGAATAAAAAAAATAACAATAAATAAAATAATAATTATCTAATTAAATATTTTTTATTTTTTAATATATCAAATACTATAAACATTTTTATTTTCTATTATTTTATATTTTTCTTCAATTTAGTTTTCTTTCGTTCTTCTCAATCCAACGGGAGCTTAAGCTTTGAAGTTTTAATGCACAATTCAAGACAAAAATAGTTATACACCAATATATATATATATATATATATATATATTTGACAATTTTTGTCTAATTTTATTTTTTAATATCAGTAGTGATTTATTGGTCTTAATATGATAAGAGATTTTAAGGAATCCATCATTCTTAATACATTGATAATATTTACCTTATGACTGTTATCCTTTTAATTTATACCTTAAATTTATACTGCAAATATAAAATGAGAACAAAAAAAACATACCACTTAAAATATAAATTATTTAAATAACATAAAAAATGATTTTATTTTACAATTATCCCTAATAATATCTTATAATGGGCCATTTTAGAGTTGAGACTAATAGCATTGATAAAAACGCTTATAGAAGATGATCAACGGCCGAGATTTGAAGATCAGAAAAATTTGACGGTGGAAGGCGTAGGGCAGCATGCCAACTGTCACGCCACATGGGCACGAAACGTGGACCCCACAAATGACTCATGGATTTGAAAACCAATCAATATTATGGCTAATAAATATCTCCAAATAAAAAATAAATTAAAAAATCCAAAACGGTGTCACTTTTTTCTTTCCATTTTTCCTATCCACGAATGGCATGTGATTAGGAACACGGGTGGGCGAGGCACCAGAAAGGATTCAGAGCCAAACAGCCAATTTTCCAATATTCAAAATTTAAAAATAACTCTAATAATAAATTACCATTTTTCTTTTTCACACTAGAATGAACTATTTTTTATGAGAGGAAACAATGGAGTGAAGATAAAAAGATAACGATTCCTATTTGTTGGGCCAGAGCCTCATATGCGAATATATATTTATCTATTTATCTATTGTTTTTATTTCTTTAATTTTAAATTATTTTTATGTTATTAATTGCTTCCACATGGCAGGACGAGATGAGAGTTTAGGGCTGAGTTTGAGTAATGAGTTGAAGCCAACCAGATTCCGAACCCTCTAGACTTTGAGAACAATTTGTGGCTCACAATTTTTCTTTAATTTCCTTCTTTTTTTTTTTTTTGGGTGTTTTTGTATGGTTTGGAGACAAGCCCACATCAAAAGTGGGCGGTGGGCTCCACCGGTTTAAGGGGAAAAAAAAAATTGCTCTAAAGACATCGCATTGTAGCCAAAGACAAGAGTTGAAATGTTGTCACGTGATGATCCAAATCCAATTATACTTTATTAGATAATGGATTAAAAATGCCATTGATTATCACTATAGTGAGATCTGTCTTATCACAAAGGCTATTTGTTATCAAATTCACCAATAGAAAACTCATATTGTTCCCTTGTTTTGCCGTAGTTTCACTTTGTTTCTATTTCTCAAAAAATGATAGATTTATTTCTATCGATCTTTGAATATTTCTCAAAATGTCTTTAACCAAAAAAAAAAAAAAGAACATGTTGTATTATTGCTTGACTTGGTGTCTAGTAATTATTGGCACCTATCCTGCTATCCATATTCTGTTAAAAGATTTATTTGTTTTACGTATTGGTAACATTAAGGTTCTAAATTCAAACTTTAAAAACTAGTATGAGATATAACATTTCTAAATTTAAATTTTAAGAAATTTAAATAGTTTAAAACTGTTCAAAATTATTTTAATTATATAATGATATTAATGGTCAAATAATTTTGAACAATTCTAAATCATTGAAATATTTAAAATAAACAGACTTTAGCTCATTTTACAACATTTTTTTATCATATCCATTAACATGTCATTCTTTTTGAAGTTTTAACATATAGTAAGAGGTTTTATCCAATTTGTGATCATTAATTTTACCATGAGATGTGGAGATATGATAATGTTATTACATTTATAACTGCTCAACAAGATTGTACTAATTTACGAGGTTTTTTTTTTTTTTTTTTTTTGGCGAAGAGTGCTAATTTGAAAGTTAGTCGTCCTTGTTGTGTAGTAAACTTCTGTAGTAAAGAGCGATTATGTGAAAATAAACTATTACTTGATATTTTGCCTCGGTTGTAATATTAGCAATTAGGTAATTATAAAACATTAAAAACAGAAAAGTTTGTATGTGATGTATTGTAATAATAGTGCATTTACAAAATATTATATGTGATATTAATAATTGATCGAATGCATTCTATATCTGTCTATAGTGGAGCTCTCTAAATTAATTAATAGTTAATTAGTTCACATGTTAAATAAGTTGTTGACAAAGTTAAATAGTAAGTTTTATTCAATATTTTTATGAAAAAAAGTATGGCGAAATTAATAATCTGTCCCATATACCTTATAGAAATGAACATGAAAACTTTTCTCTTTCCAATAATGTTATCTGTCAACCAATTTTCAATACAATTAAAGTCACAAAATTAAGCATATAGATAAAGAAAAACTAATTAATTCATTGTAATAGCACAAATAGCTTACATTTTTTTATCACAAAAGTCAAACTCGAAGTAAATAAAGTCACATTTTTCAATGTGATAAAAGTATTATTTCCGCAATTATTAAAAAAAAAAACAAGGAAGATGTATGATAATTTTTCAAAATTATATGAAATGAAATAATGGTATCAACCAAAAATTTTAATTAAATTAATAAAAAAAATTTTAAAAAATTGAATTTAAAGTTTCTATTTCAAATAAAAATAAATCAATAAATTAATACTTAAAAAATTAGTTTGAATTTAACCATAAGAGTCGTGTTTGACTAAAGCGTAGCTTCAAAGTTCAAAGTGCCATAAAGAAACTAGAAGCTAGAGAGAGAATGGATGAGAGAGAGAGAGAGAGGGGACGTTTAGGTGTTGGGGTGGTGATGAGGTGTCAAGAAAAAGCGCAGGGAAGGTACAGTGTGGACCAGCTCATCTAATCACGCCCATCTTCCACTACTATCTAGTAGTCACAAGCCCACCAAAAAAAAATAAATAAATAAATAAATAATAATAAAACTAAGGGAAAAAAAAAAGTCTTTTACGAGTCTCACACCACAGCCTTTCTAATGTTGAAGATCACATTCAAGATACTTGGCCACTACCCTTCTTTGTCTCTCCTTGTTTTCTAGTGGTCTAGATATTTCCTAAATATATATATGTTGTTTTTTTTTTCTTCTTTGCTCTAAGCTCTTTAATTTTAATTATTGAATTTTTCATAAATGTATGACTCATGACACATTAATGCTTGTGTTCTCTTCCTTTATTGGGCACCTAACACTCTAGTATTTCCCTTTTTTGACATGGAAGAGTTTTTGTTGAGAAACTTTATTCTCATCAAGTACATTTGAGTATTCACTTTTATAGGGGAAAAAAAAAAGAAATTAAATGCCAACTTATTGTGTAAGGAGTTCTTCCCACTTTTGTACATTCATATTTCATACGAGTGCAAAATAAAACAAAAGATTATTCTTATGATGTTAGGAAGTTCCACAATTATAATTATTTATTATTTACTGTAATATAATAAGTTTATCATCATTTTTTTTTGTTACAGTAGGTCATAGAAAAGGTACCCTATGATTATCGAATCGTTTATCACTTTTGAATGCTAAATAATGTAAAATGAAATGTTTCGATTTTAAGCCAGTTAAAAAAAATATGTACAAATCATGACACATGCCTATACTATTTTCTTTATTTAGTACTAAAATCAAAACCAATTCACTACAGTTTTACTACGTGCCCATTTTTATTTATTTTTTTGTTTATTGATAGTTAAAATGATAACATTTGTGGGCATATTCAATATATTCAGTCAACCATTAATCACTAATAGTAAAGAGAAAAAACCTCTTGTATAGACTTTCTTAAGATTTTTTTTTTTCAATTGTTTGCTTTAGTTGCAAGATCAAATCTTGCTTTGAAAATTAAGAGGAAGGTTTTTAAGATAGAAGATAATAAAGCACCAAAGTAATAAAAAAGAAATACTAAAATGTTTAACTCTCTAGTTCTAGTGAAAGTTTAGTTTAGTTTAGTTTAGTTTTTTGGGTTATCTACATAAACGCCCCCCAATGTTGTGCTATTGTTGCAGTTTGCACCCTAATGTTTAAAAACTATCATTCTTGCCCCCTAAAGTATTAAAAACTTATAGATATGCCCCCTCTGTCACGATCTGTAAAAAAAAATAGATTAAATTAATAGCATAACATTATTCTGTTGGCACCTGTACAATTTTTAAAGATCAACTGCCTTCAAATTAAGAAAATTATAGTAATTAATTCTATATTTATTTTCACAAACACCCCTTTATGTCGTCTTTTCTTCTCAAAATGCACCTCGATCTTTTAAAATTTTGTATTCATACCCTTAAAAAATTGTACAGGCACCAACAGATTAATATTACGTAATTAATTTAACCCATTTTTGTTACAGATTATGACAGAGGGGGCATATCTATAAGTTTTTAATACTTTAGGGGGCAAAATTGACAGCTTTTAAACATTAGGGTGCAAACTGCAACAATAGCACAACATTGGGGGGCATTTGTATAGATAATCCTAGTTTTTTTTATTCTCGGTGAGAATTTCATTAATAAGAAATCAGAATGCACCCAATAGAATATAAGAATTCTGGTGCATTAAGACAATATAGCCAACAAACGGCACCACTTGTAAGATCGAATTATGTAAACGCACTTAGGGCAAACTAGCATATATGGTTCCAAAAAATGGAAAATCAAAAGAAAACGCACAATATCGAGCACACAATATTCTCTTTCAACAGTACTACTATAGTTGGTAGAAATATAATTCAATTGGCGGACAGCAAAATGCCAAAAAAACAAGAAGTAAATTAAACTTAAAGAGTCGGAAACCACCTACATTATTATAAAGCAACAAAAAACCATCTTCTATGCACACCAAGAATTAAACTAAACTTGAAGAAGTGCGGAAACCACCTATATTATTATAACAAAATAAAAAAAATAAACATGAAAAAAAACTAAAATTAGGCAATATACATTTATTTGGAACTGCTAATCCACATAAAGTAATCTCACAGCAAAGCCAACCCCTTAGAGGCCGAGTTGGACAAGATCATCATCGAAACTGAGAAAGAATAAGGCAAGAATTGAGAAACGAGACCGATAGAGAAATACCGAGAAGTCACCCAACGAACTCACACCACCATAACCTCCAGCTCTGCCAATCACCCAATCCACCAGCACAGAGATAATCGACCAAATCACAAAATCCTCGAAGACAAAGCCTTCGCCAAACTTGCTTATGAAAATGAAGAAGACGATGGGCTGGGAGTCTTGAAGAACACGCAAATGCGCCTCTGAGACTCTGGCTCTCTTTGAGCACACTATAATGCACAAACATAAACCAAAAAAGAAAAGTAAAAACCCTAGTAGAGATAAGAGGGATATACGCAGTTCTAGTCATAATTAAAGAAACCAATTTAAGGCATTTCATGAAGTATAGTATAAATAAAGGTCCAACAAACGGATTTGCTCATATGTTCTTGTTCCCTAAAGAAGATGGCATTTACTAAGAATATTATACTACCATTCATATAAGATAATATGCTTATCCTTAGCTACAAACATCTTAATACATTTATGCCTATCCATTTATGAACCATAAAGAATATAAGTTGGAGTTAAAAGAAAATGATTTGGATGGAGAGAGAGAGAGAGAGCGCAAAGCTCGGAGACCAATTAAATATTTTTACCCCATGAAGATATTAATAGTTACAACCTCGTACAAAAGTATTGAAATGCATGTTTGCTAATTCTTATTAAAGGGTTGATTAATTTAACTTGGAATCTTAACTCAAAGGTAGATATTAAACTAGTAAAGAATTAATTATGTATATGCATATTATAAACACTCCATTATAGAATTGGATAAAATTGCCTATATGCTAAAAAAAGGCCACTATTTTTAGCCAAAAAATTGGAATAAAGTGACCCCAATTGGGAAAAAAATTCTAGTCCACGCGCCTCACGCAAAATGAAATAGATCATCCTCTCATCTGTCTTGTCAAAATCCAAATATTTTTCAACATTTATCCACTCAACTTTAATATCTTCCACAAAAATATCCACTCAACCAAAAACCATTCATCAAAAAACAAAAACAAAAATTAAAAAAAAAAAAAAAAAACCAAAGGGCAGGGCATTTTGGTAATTGTGAACGGGGCCAGACAGCGCACGAGGAAGTGCCGCGTGTCGAGGGTCCCGTGCGTTCTCAGCCACAAATTCCAAGAGCCCCTTCTCGAATTTTCCATTTTTCGCTTTAGAAAAAAAAATGAATATACAAAATAAATAAAAACAAAAGCAAAAAAATCGAAATATCCGACGTGGCATCCCCTGCTTTTCTTCTTCTTCACTTTCTCTTCTTTTCCTTTCTTCTTCTTATTATAGTTTATAGCTCTTCAAATCTCTGCACTTCTCTCTCTCTCTCTCTCTCTCTAAAAATCGCATCTTTGTCTCTCTCTCTCTCTCTCTCTCTCTCTCTCTCTCCTTGCATTCGTTGGTGTTTTTCATATCTTAACTCTGTTTGTTTGGTCTTGCTTTCCCGGGAAAGTCCGAGGGAAAACAGTGCCCGGAAAGAGGAAATCGGAAGCTTTTCCGATTCGCTGCGGTTCTTGGAGGTGAGTTTCGTGAATGATCGGATTTGTACTAACAGGGACAGAGGAATTTGAACTCTGTAGTTGCTTTGAGTTCTCTCTCTCTCTATGTCTCTTTTTTTTTTTTTTTTTTTTTGCGAGAAATGAAAATTTGGGGAGTTTTTTTTTTAAGAGATTATTTGGAGTTTGTTCGATTTAAGATATTGAAGTTTTGGGAGTTTGAAATTACAGGTTTTGATTGGCTGATTGAAGATTCGGTGCTCTTTTTTGGCAGCCATGTTTGTTGAGGTATGTGATTGTGAAGTCATTATGTTTTCCAATTCAAGCACAGACAATCAAAGTAGAGGAATTTCATTTCTGGCATAAAGATTTCCAACCAGTTGGATTTAGCTCAAAAAGGGCCTTGTTTGTGTATTTATGGTATACTGCTTTAGAATAAGCGAAAAAGACTAACTTTGCTCTTTTTTTTTTCTTTTTTTTTTTATATTTTTTAACTGGAACACAAACAACACTTTGCTAGTTGGTTATGCATTTCAATTATTGGGAAGCACTGTGGTAATAATTGTTTGCCCGTCATTATTTTACTAACACATGTAATGCTTGGGAACAGCCTGTCAGTACTTATGGTGTCGTTTCTTTGATGGAATGTGTCCACTTGATTTTCTACTTGAGTAATGGGTGTGGTTTGTCCACCACTAGTTCTTAATTGATTGCATGAACTTGCCCGACAAGGGATTTTACCGCCGTAGGACCGTTATAGTTACCGCCGCCAGTGACACTTGACCTATGTTGTTGTGTGGCCTACATACTTTGGGTGTTGTGACAAGTTTCCCTATCATGGGTTCCGCCAGGATGTCCCTAAATTTTCTCAAACTGACCTAAAATGGATGTCTTTAAGGAGTAAAATCGTACCACAGAGGTTCTTGTGGTCTTTATCCTTTTGAATTTGCTTTGTTCCTTACGTGGTTTTGATAAGAGGAGATGGATAAACTCCTGTTTTTTTAGTTGGATATTTTTGTGATTGAGTCGCGTCTGAGTGAGCAGGATTTATGTGCTTGATTTATATGGTGGGTAAGGTAGATCTAACTAGATCTCTTTTTTTTTTTTTGCCTCCCTTGGCGCATGAACAGAGTGAAGACATGGGATTGAAAACCCTTGCTGCGGCTGGCAACTGTGATTCCATGGGTGACGGTGATTCAAAATGTGATTCGGAGAACCAAATGAAGGAGACGTATGACAGCGCACCTAAGGTTCAAATATATCTTAGGCGCCTTTCCTTTTTTGGCCAGAATTGTGTTATTGAAACTTGGTCTGAGCTGTTCTCTTTTTGACGCACTTGTAAAAGGTCCGGAAGCCTTATACCATTACGAAACAAAGAGAAAAATGGACCGAGGAAGAGCATCAAAAGTTCCTTGAAGCTCTGAAGTTGTATGGCCGTGGCTGGCGCCAAATTGAAGGTAAGAGATTGTTTAAGTGTAATTTTAAATCTTTTTCATTTGTTCTTGTCCTGTCATATGAAGTTTCTTTCTTATCTCCACGCAGAACATGTAGGTTCCAAAACTGCAGTTCAAATTCGAAGTCATGCTCAAAAGTTCTTCTCTAAGGTCTAATTGCTTGATTCAAACTCGTATACATAGTGTTTCTTAAAACTTAATGTTTATTGATTGATGATGCATGCACCCCAAGTCATTGCAGCCTCTTTTTTTTTCATACAGATTACTACAGACAGTAATTATGCCTTCGATGCTCATGTGGTTTTTCTCTTTGGTTTCAGGTTGTTCGAGGATCGACTGGGAGTATTGAAGGCTCTGTGAAGCCAATTGAGATTCCTCCTCCAAGGCCTAAGAGGAAGCCTGTTCATCCTTACCCCCGTAAATCTGCTGAATCTCTTAATGTAATATCAGTTTCAAAACAAGAAAGATCTCCGTCCCCGAATTTCTCATCTGCTGAGAAAGGAACAAAATCCCCCACTTCAGTGTTGTCTGGTCGTGGTTCAGATGCACAGGGCTCTGCGGCTTCAGACCAGCTCAACAGGTCTCCTTCCACAACTTCATGTACTACTGACATGCAGTCGGTTAGTCCGTCTCCTTCAGGAAAAGAGAACGACTATGTGATGGTGAACTCAAATGCCGAAGAGAAGAAGTCTTCAACCGCAAAGCTATCTGCCTGTTCAACTGCGGAGAACTTCTTGTCAATGGTATAATCATATATGATTTATATAGTCAAATACTTGAGTCTTTTGTTGTGCATGAAATTGACTCTGTACTATGCCAAGGAGTCTGACATGCATTTCTATTGTTCTGATGTGTACAGAAATTGGAATCAGGCGACAAGGACACTGCACACACCAAGGAAGAAGCTAAAAAATTGTCAGCTTCAGCAAGTTTCAAGCTGTTTGGGAAGACAGTTCTGTTATCAGACAACCAGAAAGAATCTCCGCCAGGTGTGGAGGATACCAAAACGTCGAAAGCCGATCAAGGGCTTGTTCTAAAGTTGACGTCAGATGGATTAGACACAAGTCTGACGCTCGGTGGAGTTGTTGGCAGTTGTAGTCCATCGGCTAGTGGCTCTCCTATTAACCAAATGGACCAAGAGACAGAGAGTTGTAATGGTGTAAAAGCCGATGCCCCTATGCTTTGGTGGACTATGTACCAAGTCCCATATCACTACGTTGCTACGTACAATCCAAGCTCCGATCAAACACCTCAGAATTCTCGCGTCGAGGCAAAAGCAGGAGACAAGGAAAGATCTTGTACCGATTCTAACGAGGGCTCAACAGCTTGTGGCGTGGAAACTCTTGGAGATAAAAACTTAGATGCAGTCGATTCATTTTCTCAACATCCACGCCCTATCGGGGCGGTTAAACCTTGCAATTCCCGGAAAGGGTTTGTGCCATACAAGAGATGCTTAGCAGAGAGGGATAATGCGTCTTCGGTGACCATCCCCAACGATAGGGAAAGGCAGAAAATTCGAGTGTGCTGACGAACCTTACCACTTCGGTTCTCGTTAACCTACTCATAGCCATAGCTTTTGTGACCGGAATCTGGAGAACAGTTTAGAGAGCTGAAAAGGGTAAACAAAGCAAATGGCGAAATGTTGAGCCTGCTTCCGTTTTGCCCCTTCACAGTGCCGCGGCTACGGAAGTCCCACCATTTTTATGCCCATCTTCGATAAGCTTAAGAGTTCATTGGGCTTGTGCTGTTGTGCATACCCTTTCTTTTGCAACAAAGTTTCAGGGGTAAAAGCACATAATTTATGCCATGCTCTTTGAAATCTCACTGTTATCTTATTCAATTTGAACCTAACGATTGTTCATGCAACTAGTGTAATCCAGTTTGTTAAGAGCATTTGGTTGCTTCCTTGCAAAATAATTGTAACTTTATTGTAGAGTTTTTTTTTTTTTTTTTTGGGGTTAAATTAAAGTTAAATTCTTTCTTTTTAAGTGAATATATGTTGGAATTTTTATTGGAACCGAAGATGCTTCATGTAGATTTTGTCCGGTTTGACACCATCTATGTCTCGGAATGTTTCTCAAAATGCTACAGTCACTTCCATCTTTTGGAACCTAAATTAGCATTGTTCGGTACAGAGTACTTTTCTTTTCTTGTTAGCTCACACGTTATGGTTATTAACTTATTATTGGGTTTATTTATATATTTATATATATATTTTTTTTGGCTCAAAACGTTATTGAAAAAAGTTTTGGATAAAATGTTCGATAAGGTCATTATTGATTAGTTTAGCACTTCACATCAGAGAGGAGACACCTCTCTAATAGCGTAGTTGCAAGTGACGAGTACAAGTGACTATGATATTATTTGTTACAACCCAAGTCGTTAAAATAATTTACGTTGATACTATTTTTTTGGAAGTCTTAAATTTCAAATCTCTTGGGAGATATAAAAGACGAACTTTATTCTTCATATGCATATATCTCTCGTCTTTTAGCCAAAAAGAAAGAAAGAAAAAAAAAACGTCTTTTTCTTTATTAGATGTGTACATATAATAAAAGGGAAGTCGTAGGAAGTAGTAATTTTATTTTTTTTTTACATTTTTTAAAAATAGCACATATTTTAAAATATAAAATTTTAAGAAAACAGTAACTTTTTAGAAAATGATTTTAAAAAATAATCATAGTTTCAAAAAATTTAAAAACTAGTACTTTCAGAAATTTCTTACACATATTATAAATTTTCTTACAATAATTTTTACGTGTAATTTTGTTTTTGTCAAAAATTTTTACATGTGTAATGGCTAGTTTTTAAATTTTTTGAAACTGTGGTTATTTTTTTAAAACACACAGTTTAAAATGACTATTTACTTAATTGACCCTTAAAAACTTTATAACATTTTAACTTTTATTCAATTAAATTTGACGTGTTAATTTTTTTTGGGTCAGTTAGGTAAATAGCCATTTTGAACTGTGTGTTTTCAAAAAATAGCCACAGTTTCAAAAAATTTAAAAACTAGCCATTACACACTGTAAGAAATTTCTGACAATAACAAAATTACACATAAAATGTGCTGTAAGAAATTTCTGACACGTGTCAGAAATTTCTGAAAGGGCTAGTTTTTAAATTTTTTGAAACTGTGGCTATTTTTTAAAATTATTTTGTAAACAGTGGCTATTTTCTTAAAATTCCCATTTTTTTTTACAATAATATAAATATTTATTTTTTATTTTATATCATAAAATTCTTAACAGTGATTATTTTTTTATAGGGTCAGTTAGATAACTAGCCATAAAACATGTAAGAAACTTCTAACAATAACAAAAATACACATAAAACTACAGTCATAAATTTCTGACACTAATTTTGTCAGAAATTTCTGACATGGCTAGTTTTTAATTTTTTTTAAACTGTAGCTATTTTTCAAAATGATTTTGTAAACTGTGGCTATATTCTTAAAATTCTATTTTTTTTTATATTTTGAAACATGTGGTTTTTTTTTTATAAAACTCGTTCCATTTTGATCTATTTTTATAATTCACCCTATATAAAATTCTATGATTGTAACTCTCTCTCTCTCTTTTCTTATTTGATTGTAACTTTATCTCTCTTTTTTAATAGTTAGCCAAAAAATAAAAAATAAAGAAAAAAGAAACTTCATAGTTAATTATTTTTTCAAGTAACATTGTTTCATGTATTATGTCCACATTATCGAATATCATTTTATTTTGAGAAGATTCTAACACGATTTACAATTTTGTGCACCATCAACTATGCATGACCTATAATAACTTAAAAAGTGCCTATAATAGCTTAACGATTTTGTTCCATTTCCATTATAATTCTTCCAATTCTTTTATAAGCTATCTTTTACCTTCATAAAATTTAAAGAGCTCTCTTATTTAGACCATATGATACTTATGGGCAGGTCTTTGTTATTTGGTGTGCTTATATTCTAATGAAAAAAGAAAAAAGAAAGTAAAAAGATTCTTGGTACTGTTAATTGTTAAATTATCCATAAGATCATTTTCTATAAAGTTCGTATTTTTGCAGACAAACATTCTCAAAGTTTGTTGGTCTCTTAGAATATTCTCCCTTATATTTCTCTTGAATGTACCCTGTAAATAGACAAACATTCGATCTTGTATCTAATATTTTTCTATACTGTGTGAGACATGTAAATGTGTAATTTCAATCCACAAGCTCTTCTAAAAGTTACTTTTGGCTTTTGGTGTGACCTAAAGGTGGCAAACTCTACCATCCAGTTTTGAGGAAATTGAAAAATAAGATCATTTTCTATACTCTAAGTGATGTGCTTTTTTTGTTTTGTTTTTATTTTGTAATATAAAATTAGGGGCATAAGTTAAAAATGCAACATTAAATGTGCATAGATTATTAATGTGCCAAAGAGAGACATTCTTCAAAATTTTCCTCTTGCTTTTATGGCAAGGTAATGCCTATATCTTTTTTTTTTTTTTTAGTGAGTATTACCCCGATACTTTTTTTAACCTACTTTAACTGTTCTTTTTTAAATTTTATTTTTCTCGCATAATGAAGGTACCTGAGAATTTGGGTACTTCTGTAACGATCAGACTTTTTGAGTTATTAACTTGTTTAGCTTTCTTAAAATACTTTCAAGAAAACTCTTAATTTTTTTATTAAAAAAAAACATTAACTTCACCTTTTAAAATAAATATAACAATTACACTACTTTTTAACATAAATTAAAACAACTTAAACAAAAATTCAATGATAAGACAAACTAAAAAGTCCTTGAAATTTTTTATCTAGAACGCCCATAATTCAGCTACACAATAAAATTTAAACATAAATATTTAATAATTTAAAAAGTTTCATTTTTATGCAATTGCGGAAAATATCATGTAGTTTTCCATTTCCCATGTCTCGTTGCCTCATGCCTCGTTGTGCCTGCAACCTTATTTTTTTGCTATTTTTAGCACTGTATGATATCTTATGAAACTAAATGTAATTTCGCTAATTCTCGTAAAACTACAAGCAGTTTTTATTACTTGTGACAAAACAAGTTTGTTGTAGTTTTTCACATAAACTACAACATTCACTCATCACTTAATATTTCATAATCATCTATCTTAATCCTTATCAGTATAAAATCTCAAAATTAATCATCATGAAAATAAATTCTAAATAGAAAGGAATATGTCAAAAAAGACATTCTAATCATGTTTATAAGTGCAATATAAAAAGAGACATAAATTAATAATGTGTGAAAAAAAGGGCATTTTTCAAAATCTTCCTAAATTTTATGAGACATAATTTTTTTTTAGAACTAAATGTCATAAAATGCACATGCGGTAATAGTCGAGCTTATATAGTGAAGTACATGTGGGTGGGTTTCTGTTCCATTATTTATATCATTATATTAGGATTAATAAACAAGAACAATGTTTTATTAAGATACATCAATAGTTTAAAGTTGAACATCCGAGACATATTCTCTAAAGACATATTCTCTAAAGCGGTTTTACGTAAAACTTTCCCTTTTTTTTAAACTTTCTTCTTTAGTTGTTTGAGTTTTGACTCCTTCCCTAAGAGTCATTAAATGGATATATTTGGTTATTTCCTTGTTTTTATAGAAAGAAGAGTAAGATGATGCAGAGTTTGGTTGATAATGATCTTCAAGGTAATTAGGAGCTAGCTTAATTAATACAAGACTGTTCACATACATAGGTCCTCTTTCTTTCTCTCCCACTCTAAACATTCATGTAAACAAATAAATAAATAAATAACAGACATTTTTAAAGCTGATTATTTTTTATTACCATGAACAATACTCACCTGCGTAAAATTCTTTTTAAGTTAGCGGATGATTGTGGCAAGTCATTTATAGCATTAAGTTTAACATCCGACAACATATCGACATTTTTTTAAGTGATTTAAATTTGGTCATTTATTTACATACATTCCTTGATCATTAATATAAATATAAAAAATAAAATGATCATACTGGTCTAATTGTCAGTGTCAAGTTTGAATCCTCAGCTCACAATTATATAAAAACAAAATCTAAATAAAGAAAATAAAAACAGATTTTCCCTTCAACTCTCATGCAAGCTAGTTACGGCTAAAAAATTATTTCAAGTCAAATTTAATGAAATTCGATAAAAAAAAAAAAGAAAAAAAAAGAGAGATGTTAGGTAGATCAAATTTCAATCTTTGGCAAGAAAAGACCAACTTAATGGAACTTAATCATCTAAAAAATTCCAGTTTCAGTCCCATCAAAATCCAAATGGGAAAAAACCATGCTTTTAATATTTCCCAAAGATAAGTATCAAGGCATATTGCAGATAAATTTAATGCTTAAGCTCATCATTTACTCTCCTCTCAGAAAAATTAATGAATGAGAAAATGAATTGGACCCCACCATTCTATTCTTTTTTTTTTAATATATATTTTCAATTAATTATTTATTTCTCTCAAATGCTAAACAAATACAATTATCCCAACTGTCAATGTCTATCCCCTATTCTCAACAATCTTTTACCTTCAACTCCTGACCAGGCTCTTAATTTCACAGCTAGCTCATACACTCAAATCTAAACCAACTTTCATTGAGCAAAAATAAATAAATAAAATAAATCAAAACCAACTTTTCACTAAAATGAAAAGCTAGCAAATAAATAAAAATATAAATAGAGAGCGAGAGAGAGAGAGAGAGAATTGGAATTTAAGTCCATTAAACAAGAAGTCAATGCCCGAACCATACATACAATACACAATACAATGGTTTCATGTAGCGCCAAAACATGAAAAAAAGCACAGAATATGGTGCGTTCTTGACTCCCTCTTTTCAAGACTCTAATATATAATTAATATCAAATCCCAACTAACAAAAATAAAACCCAAAAACACAAAAAACAAAAAAACAAAAAAAAAAAAAAGAAACAATGACCCCCCAAAAAATTGAGTTTTTTTTCTTTTTTTTTTTGGTGTTTTTGTAGTTGGTGTAAAATGTAATGAAGCTTGGCAGCCAAAAAAAAAAAAAAGCGACAGCAAGGGCAGAGAAGCA
This sequence comes from Boehmeria nivea var. tenacissima, assembly GCA_018132145.1. NCBI lineage: Eukaryota > Viridiplantae > Streptophyta > Magnoliopsida > Rosales > Urticaceae > Boehmeria > Boehmeria nivea. The sequence goes on from CM030882.1 coordinate 12,904,503, forward strand.
GAAGCAGAAAAAAAAGCAGCAAGCAGCGGGTGGTAAATAAACACACACAGCTTGAGCTCTTTGATGAGATTGAGAGGGCATTCAAAATCCCCACCAACCCCAACCCTAACCCCCCTCCCCTTCTTTCTCTAACTCTCTCTTCCCCTCATTCAATATTACCCACCCAATGCAACCAAATTAATTATATCAAAAAACAAATAAAACAAAAACCAAACAACAACAAAGAGCTGAGAGAAAGAAAGAGAAATATAGTGTGTTGGTGTACGTAGCATCCCTTGATGATACGACCATCAAGACGTGGGACAGTTCAATGCGGCCTTGATCTGCTGGACAGTGGTGCCGATGAGGTTGTTGACTGTGGTGACTGACTCCAAGTTGAGCTTCGCGGAGGGAAGGCTGCTCACCAGTATCTGGAACGCCACCGTGATGAGGGAGCCCCCCGAGCGGCCCGCGGAGCCGCTCGTCGACGCCCCGTCCGCGGCCGCAGCGGGGGCGTCCCCGACGCCCCCGCTGCGGCCGTCGGGGGTGATGGTGAAGCCCGAGGGCAGCAGCGGGATGTAGGACGGGTCCTCCCCGCTCATCGCGATGTTGATCGCCGGCAGGTCCACCGGGCAGTACACCACCAGGGAGCCTGACGAGTCTATGCAGCTCTCCTGGAGGATCAGCATGTTGTTCTGGCTTGTGTTGAACGCCTTTTTTTTTTTTTTGCACGTAAATACGACATTGTTTGTTATTATTCAGTGTCGTTTTTCTTTTCCTTTCTTTCTTTTTTTTTTGGGAAATGTAGTGAAAAAAAAAATGTACGTAGCTTTTGACAAAAAAAAATTTGACTTACTCGGAGAACGGAAATGCAATTCCCGGGATGCGAACCGTTTGCTATGTGGGCTACTTCTTGGACGGCATTGCCATTGGACAGAACGTCCCACTAGAGATATAAAATAAATTTAATTAAATATGAAAAAAAAAAGACACGTAACAACATTGTGACGTGCTGATATGTATGAATTGGTTGGACGTGAATTGGACAATATTGAAGGGTACCTGGGAGCGGGTTCTTTCGTCCTTGAAGAAGTTGAAGACGTCTTGGGGAGGGATGGGGAGCCAGATGGTGGTGGCGGCGCTGAGGACGACGCCGTTGGGCTGGCCGGGGTCGGCGCTCTTGTGGACGGTGACGCGGACGCCCACCTCGTTGATGCCGGAGAGCGTCGTCCAGCGGTGGCCGTTGGAGGTGCTCACGCTGGCGCAGAAGTTGTTCACCATCCTCTGCGCCAGCTTCATCATGCTTCTCTTCCCGTCCGGCGACGGAATAACTAAAAAAATAATAAAATGAATAAGGACATTAACATGCTCAAAACTTTTTATTATTTTTCGGGTGAAGTAGGAAAATAGCCAAAATTTTGTAGTTACCTCCTCCGAGGTCTCGGGTCGAAGTGCCCGAGACCATGAGGCAAGCGAACCTCTCGCACATTCTTTGAAGTGTGGCGAGCCATCTCTCAGCTCCGAACGCCAAGCCACTGTGGATTAGGTCTCTATAGAGCCTATGAGTTGGGGTTTTGTCTTCAATCTCCACATGCTCAACCCAAGTCACCTTTTTTTTTTTTTTGGTTTTTTCAAGTGCAGTGACAATTATTAGAAATTAGTCTAAACAAATAACAATTAACAATCGTAAACCACTCACTAATAAATTACCTTGGAATAGCCATTGGGCATGTCTTGAATCAAGCAGCCAGAAGGAAGGCGGTGAGACCTGAATTGGGCAGAGAATTGGTTGTCTCTTGGAAAGTCATACGAGACATCGACTATTGCCCACAATCCTTGCTCTATTTGCTGACAATAGCGAAGGAAATAGAATTCCCTTGTGGGCACAAAAGTTGACAACACTTGCAATTCCTCATGCATCTAAATTCCCAAACAAAAAAAACAAAAAAACAAAAACAAAAACAAAAACAAAAAAGCATTATTTCATATATTGCAATGTTCATTTGTAATAGTTTTTCACTATATTTTGTTTTACCAGCTGCAAAGTGCCACTATGACTGCCCATAACTCCGGACGATATGACTTCCATTGTCCTCGCCATCGACACAATTGTAGGAAACAGCTCCACCCATTTGTTCTGAAATTCTCACTCAAAACCAAAGTCATTATAACAATTTTTCACATAGTGAAATTATTAGCCACTATTAACGAAATGAAGGCTCTCAATTACCGGGTCCATGAACATGTCGACCAAGGCCAGTCCGTTCATGATGACGACGCCGGAGTCGCGGGACGCCTCGATTCGGAGGTTGTGGTTCTTCATGTGGGTGTTGGCGCGGGGGAAGACGCGCTCGTACGCGTCGAGGTTGAGGACGTCCCTGCCGCCGCCGCCGCCATTATTGTTGCTGTTGTTGTCGGGAGCCGCGGATTTCACCCACAGCGGCTCGTTGGTCTGGAGGAGGCGGAGGAGCTCCTCCATGGCGTTGGCGGCGATGTCGGACATGAGCGACTTGTCCATGTCGGAAAGCCCTTGCGGCTGGTAAGGCAATGCCGGTGGCGCCATGGCGCTGGACGACGTCCCCGGGAGGAGGTCGAGGTCCAGCGACGGCCCTCCGCCGCCTCCGCCGAGCCCGTGGGCGCCGAAGCTCGCCATCGACAAGTCCAGCGACGAGATGTGGATTGGCTGCACCGGTGGGAGCTGGGAGATTGGCCTGCCTATGTACTTCGCGGCAATGCTCGATACTCTATCAAGCTAAATCACCAAAAAAAAACTCAGAATAAAATAACTAGAGATTTTTTTTTTATTTTTTTTTGTGGGAGAAGGGTTTAGAGAGAGAGAGACCTCTTCTTTCAACTGGGCGTTTTCCATGCGGAGTTTTTGCTCGTCGAAGTAAGAGTCTTCGTTGATCGGAGGACCTCCGCAAGAAGGGCAAATAACGTTCTTGAGAGCCTCTCTTATGGCTATGTTCTCGCATCTGATCTTGTCGTTCTCTGATCTCAGCGCACAGTTGTCTGCTCTCTCATGTTGCGCCTGAAAAACCACACATACTATACACATAAAACAAAAACCCAAAAACACAAAATCCACGAGTCGTGCACACATATATATATATATATATATATATATATATATATATATACCTTCATCTGAGTCCTTCGGTTTTGGAACCAAAATTTGATCTGGCGAGGAGCCAAACCCAGCTCTCTACTAAGCTGCAATCGCTGCTTCTCATCTGGGTGTGGACACTCTTTGAACATTCTTCACGGCAAAAAAAACCAAAAAAAAAACCAAAAAAATTCTTCTCAGAACAAGCAAATAACCGAGAAATTAATTTCAAGAAAAAAATAGAAGATTCGGTTTTTTTGTTGTTTTTATTTACGATTCGAGTTTTTGAATCTGGTGGGCTGTGTGGCGATGGTAACGCTTTTTCCTTCTCTGAGCGTCGGAGGCGTCGTTGTCTCCGCCGCCGCCTCCGCCGGAGCCGCTTCCTCCGCTGGCGTATTCCATTTCTTTTTTTTTTCTTTGTTTTTCTCTCTTGTTTCTTGTTGTTCTTTTTTTTTTTTTTTTCCTCAGCAACCAAACAGTGCCGGTACTACTATTACTGTTGGTACTAGTGGTGGTGATGTTGAAGGGTGTAATTCATGAGAGACTGTTCTTGTTCCCATCACAAAAGAACCATTGTGTATTGGAATGGAAAAAGGAGGTATTAATGTTGTGTGTGTGTATATATATATATATAGACAACAATATTTTGGAGGTTTATGTAAAGAAAAATGAAATAATGAGGATTCTTTTTCTGGGTTTGCGGGGTTTAGGAAGAGAAAACGTGGGATATTATTAGATGACAAATATATATATAGTAAAACAAAGAGCATTAGTCATGGAAGAACAACCCATAAAAGCAAAACCAAAAATAATAAAGATTTTGCAAAATTTTTTTTTTTCTTTTTTTGCTCTCATTCTTTGGAGAAGAAGAGAAGAAACGGTTGCATGATTTTGGAGAGGAGTGAGTGAGTGAGTGAGTGAGTTAAGGACTTAAGGGATGAAATCTTGGAGAGAGGCTCTAAAATTAAAAACTCTCAAAAATAAGAAGATTTTAAAAACATTAAAAAAGATAAGGATAATACACAAAGGAAAGAGCTACAAGCGAAAAAGCCTAGCTATATAGCCCAAGTTCTTCTGTTCTTGTATAGTGCAATAGTTGTGTTGTGTGTGGCCTGTGGGACACTTTTCACTGTTTTGGTGTTGTTTTTTGATTGTGTATATATATATATATATATTTTGTGATATATTATGTGACCGAACTAAAAACTTTAAAAAAGAGAGTTATTTGTGTATAGTTGTTGTTGGGATGTCTATGGAATGGTAACTGATGAATGAAGGGTCTTTAAAATCTCTCTAGAGAGAGAGAGGAGAGAGAGAGTTAAGAATTTAATTGGGATTCACCCAATTCGAGGGCTCACTTTCTCTCTCCTAATTTTCTCTCTCTTAATATATGGAAAAATGGTACAGTCATGGCCAGGTTTGCAACCACCAATTCTTGCCTTTATTACGTTTTTGAAAAGAAAAAAACAATACAACTTCCCTTTTAGTCTCTCCACCCATCTCCGGTTTGCTTACGTCATTTCCCGGCGACTTCCTTATAAAGACAAAATTTTCTTCTTTTTTCTTTTTTGCTGACTTTTTCCCTACATTCATTCCCTTTTTTCTTTTTCTTTTTTTGTCAATTATTTTTTTTTTCTTTCTTCATAAGTTCGTATCATTCTATTCCTTTCTTGGTTACGAGACGTTTTCAGACACTTTAAACTATGCCGCGAAAAGTCAAAGGAAGTAGTAGAATTGCCCTTTAGCTGCGTAGGAATCCTCTGCGGTCAATCCACCCTAACATTGGTGCACTCGGCTACTGTTTTACTTTAGAAAAATTTCAAAATAATCCCTTTATTTTTAGCAAATTTCTATTTTGAAAATCATGTTAGGATTTACCCTAACATCTGTGAACATTAGCTATATCCATGAAAGAACCTGTCCGATCCGGAAGTATTTTGCTATGATCATTCATTCACGCCATATATAAGCATTTATGGGTTGTGCAAAATTTGATTTGATTCTAATTATTCTTTTTTAGACATCTAATTAAAGCCTTTTTCACAAAATACAATATTGAATGTTTTTATAAGTACGTCATTCCGTATCCAAAATATATAGTAATAAGCAAATTGCTACAAATATTACGCTTCAAGCACTAAATTATTTATCAAATTTTAGATGCAATTTACTATGATGTGACTGGTTATTAATTTTTGGATTAAGTAGGAAGATCTTACATGATTAAAGATAATATCTATAGCATGTACCCATTACTTAATTACATAGATCTTTTCTGCTACGACATTTTGTAATCTTAAGTTTGATACATATCTATATAGCATGTACTAATTTCTTCTTCCATATATATAAATATATGTTTACAATTTTCTAATATATTGACATCCAATATTTGTCAATTGCCAATGTAAAAAAAAAAAAGTGATATATATTATTCACTTAAAAGGGGAAAAAAAAAGTAATAATACTTTCTAGTCTGCGCTCATTTCTCTTTTTTTATCATCCAGAGCCTTAATTAGGCTTAAATCTTGTATAATATTACAGAGGGAATCAAAACGCTTTTGATAAATCTCAATCTTGGTATACGTCATTTAAATTTTAGCTTATTTGGCGGATCCAGATAGGATATTTCATACAAGAAGAGAAAAAGAAAAATCTTATTAAATTGGTTGGCATATCATCAATATATATATATATATATATATTTTTTTTTTCAATTAGGGGCGAGCTTTGTACTTTTGATGGAATCGGATGTGAAATTACCCCTAAACCACATCTATATTATTGATATGAATTACAAACTCAGAATGACCTGATTCTGAAGTAATTGTTCTCAATGCAAATTGAATCTATTTTTCAACATGATAAATATATATGAGTTCTGAGAATTATGGTTTTAAATCATGGGTCCTACTCCTACTACTAGTAATACTAAAAAAAGACCAGCTTTATATGTCATAATTTTTTTTCCCTATTTTATTGTTTTCTACCAAAACTTGTTTTTAATGGTGCTGTGGTATATATTTGGAAAATGAAAATACTTGCTGTTTTTTATGTAAAGTGTAATGTCAACAAGCAAGTAAATTATTGTTGTTCTTTTTCTGTATTATTATTATTATTTTTAAGTAAACTAGTGATCTTTTCTTTTTCATAATTGTTGTACTATAACTATATTGCTTGTGGTTGACTATTCATTGACCATATAACCCAGCTAAATTTTGATAGATCATTTAAAAGACTTTGACATTACTCTTCTTCTTCTTATGAAGTGGAATAGAATTATCAAACTTGTATAAACAAGTGCAAAAAAATTGATAGATCCCTTAGTTGTAAATCAACAATTCATTTAGTTGTCAAAAAATAAAAAATAAAATCACAATTTATTTCTCGTTTAGTTCCAAGAATTTAAGCGATCAATTAAAATTTTGGAATCACTCTTTCCAAAATAAAATATATGATCTATTTATATTATCAGGATAACTTTTGATTTCAGCCCACAAACTATGAGACCAATAGTTATAAATTAACCCTAAAATCATAAGATGCAATATATGTACCCCGTTTATGAGATAGATCCAAAATTATAAAATCCCGTTCATGGGAAACAGACATCTCGCATCTAATTTTTCGCGAAAACAGGTACAGGAAGTCAGGAACGAGGCCCATATTTGCATTTTTAATATAGCATTGATCTATTTTTTCAAGATTCGAGGTCCATTAAAAAAATAAATCTGATGGTCGAAAATCATTTCTCACCAATGAATGTTCCCCATCACAGTAAAGAAATTATCGTATTCATCTTTTTAAAATTGAAAAAAATAAATACGATAATCTATAATTGTGATAGAGAACGCAATAGTTCTTTCTAACTATGTTCTCTATCACAATTATATTCCTCTTACAAACATATTACATTAACCACAAATTAAATATATATTTTTTAAGAAGAATCATTTTAATGATACCACATTCATAACCTTATGAAGATACTTCAATGATGCATACGCTATAATGATGCACATTTCTAAATCATCGTAATTATCTTTTTAATGATGTGAAGTTCTTAAAAAAATAAATTTTAAGATTTGGGATCGTATTTTAAATATCTAATATATATGATGTATCTCTATTATTTATGCGAATAAAATATAAATTATGATATTGAAAAATAGAGAAGAGATGATCTTTTGTATGCAATCTTATAGGCAGCCACAGCTAAATCAGTAGATTTTCTGTAGCACTAGTACAATTAGAGGACCCACGGGCCACACCCAGGATGTAGATGATTCATACATGTATGTATATATATAAAGAAAACATATAATATATGTACGTTTGCTCACATATATAACATTAATATCATATTATGCTATCATCACGTGTATGTAATAGAAAAGTATGTAAGTTTTGTCCATATGTGATATGTCAATATGTAGATATAATTATATGAATTCCACAAGGAAAAAAGAAACAAAATATAATTCATATGGGACATTTAAGTGAAAACGACGTGCAAATCTAATTATATATATATATATATATGAAATAAACAGAGACGAATAATAAAAAGAAGTTACCGTAACGGATTAAAAATGATGCATTAATGTGACGTTCTGTTTCGTATATTGTGATTCATTACAAATTTATTTATTTTTTATTATTTTATTTTTTTAGATCAATATTTTGGCCGATAAATCAAAAAATTAATCTGCCAATAATTAGGTCACATCCTGTAAAATTGGTCATCTAAAAATTTATATGAGAGAGTTGTATAAATAATTCAACATTAAATAGATCTTTAAATAATACATATTTTAAAATATTAAATAAAAAGTACTTGTTAAAGATGTTATAATAAAAACATATTGACACTTTTGTTTAAAATATTTTTAAACATTACAAATTATTAAGAGTAAATTTTGAAATATAAAAAAAATGAAAATTACAAATTAATATGTGCTCATTTGACTTAATATTTACAAAAATATTTGAGATATATAAATTCGATCAATATTCAATGTTTCTTGATTGATTATACATTTTTTATTACGCTTTTACCCTTGTATGGATACCCAAATTTTACCCTAATTGTTTTAGCAAATTTGCTATCTTTTTTTTTTGTTTTTTTTTTTTGTTATAAAGCTGCTGACATTAAGGAATTTTTGTTCAATACCGTACTGAATATTATTAATTCTCAATATTTTTTTTGCTCTCAATGTTTTTATTACCGATTGCTATGTGTTTTTCATTAGCTTTCATAGAAAAATATATTATTATTATTATGCAACTTTTTTTCTACTCAAGCTATGAAAATATTTTTGATTTTCTATTAATATATTTCTATGTAAATATTTCATTTTAAAAGAATTCAGATTTGTTATGAAAATATTTCTAACACAAGCTACGAAAATATTTCATTACAATTGTAATATTTTATTTATAGTTTTGATATATGGGTTTGGATGTAAAAAATAATGCAATAAGAGGTGGTTATTGGTGTTATTCTTTGAAGGGTTAAAGAAAAGTATGGATAAATTTGGTAACATTTATTTGGATTACTCATTTCACCCATTCTATTTTTCTATTTTTTTTCAATTTTTCTAATTCTCCAAACTATTTTATTTTTTTTCAACTTTCCAAATCCCTAAATAATATCTTTAAATCTCAATCATTCATACCACCTCGAAATTAGCAAAGTCAAACCATTCTTACATCATTTGTACAAACCATTTTTTTCATCCTAAAAATGCGATGAAATGGCCAAAATGACCACCCCAAACAACTTTTGTAAAAAAAAAAAAAATTTGGGAGTGTAAAATGTAAAATATTTTCCTTTTTCTTTTTATTGGTGAAACTAGTAATGTAGCCAATTACTTATTTAGTAGCCATTAGCGTACATGAGACTTTAAGTTTACTTTTCAACTTCAAAATCAAAATCATCACATTTACCAGATCATGTACCCTTTTTGAAAGAAAACATGATTGTGTTTAGCATAGTTTAAATGGAAAATGCCACTGCCTAATAATGAACTTATTGATCATCTTTGGCTTGTTCTACCATATTGAATTCCATTCACTTTGGGGAAATATTTGACATATATGTGCATGAAAGTCCAATTTCAATGTTGTTGAACAAGCACATAGAGTTGGATAATCAAGGCTACAAAAACTCATTCTAATACAGTTTGTACTTAATTAATGAAGTACACTTGAGAAGGCCAAAATTTCTTTTGATAAAGAAAAACATTCAAGTAACCTTAAAGCACTTACATGAACTAAATTATAAAGTGACTCGTTCAAACTCATTTGACTACATATTTATCATAGATGGAAGACTTGATATTTAAGAGAATTTAATTCAATTTTAGTTCATGCAATATTTTTTTAATGCAACACTTCATGCCGATATGTGCTATGTTTTTTGTCGTGTTTAATAGGAAAATGAGAGAATGGTCACTACAACAAAAGTATGAAATAGTTACATTTAAAAATGTTACTTAAACATAAATTTAGTGACATTATATTAATCAGTGACATTTAACATAAATGTAACGGATACCGGTGTAGCTAAATGTCAAATGTCACTATATTGTGTTTCTTATGACATTTTAAAATGTGACTACAATTATACTATAGTGATATTTAAATATGTCACTACATATTATTTTTAGTTACATTTTAAAAAGTCATTAAAGTGTATTATAGTTACATTCTTAAAATGTCACTATATATTTTTTTCAATAACATTTTATAATGTCACTAAATTTTATTTTTGTGACAATTTAAAATTTTACTAAATTGACACTAAATTAAAAATTTGGTTACATTTGTGAATGTTACTATAACTAATATTAGTAACATTTCTAATTTGTCAGTAAAACTTGTTTGCAGTAACATTTTAAAATGAAACCAAAGCTATGATATAGCAACACTTCTTAAAATGTGACAAATATTAATTTTTGTGACGTTTTTAGCGAACTTATAGTGACATTTCCTCGTATTAAGTTTATTAGTTGCTGTTAATTATGTGATAATGTCACTAAATATATTTATTGTGACATTGTCTTCGTAAATGTAACTAAAAAAATGTCACTAATGCATGTTTTTGTTGCAGTGGGTCTACTTTCTTTTCCTTTCCTTCTCTCTTCCAATTGTGATTATAATAATAAAGATTCATCTTTTTTATATGAGTTATCAAGACAAATTAAGAACGGATTTCAATAAAATTGACAGACGCCTGAGAATAATGAAGGCTTACCAACTAATAAGTCAACTAAGTTAATCCTCTTAAGAAATAAAGATTCATCTTAACCATAAGGGATTGAATATAAGAAATATATCATTTAAGAGGTGAATTGGTAGGTTAATTTGATGTTGATTAATATATGGTTATAACTTATAAGTGTACTCTAAATTAGTATTCATCTCCACTTCAATAATAATCGATAGCTAATAAAATAACTAGAAAAGAAAAAAAAAAAAAAAGAAGAGAGTACTAAGAATATAATCAATAAATGATGAACATAAATCCATATAAATTAGCAATATGCATATTAATCCCGAAAATTTTCCATTAAAATTATTAAAATAAATCGACGGACCTGACTAAAATTTGACAAATATTTCCTGGATCAAAAGTCAATTTAAGACGTTTTACAAGTGGGGACTAAAACGGGACTTGGCATATGATTCAGTGCACATGATTTTACAATGAAAGAAAAGAATATACTAACTCTGGACATCGTAACTCGTAAGCCATTAAGCCCTATAAATTAGAATGAGGACTTAATTAAGTGCCACACTAATCAATGGTTGGGACCAACGCAATTAATTATCCAAAAAAAAAAAGTAGAAAGAAAAATACTTATCATAAATTGGTTAAGAAAACGAAAAATTAGGATTTAGGTTTAAGAGAAGAAGAGCTTCCCTAGTTGGTATGTAGATATTCATGGAAAAAATAATAAATTATCTATCAGCAGTTATTACGTATATTAATTGAGAAAAAAAAAAAAAAGCGGCTTATGTCATCCTTTTATAAGGTTTGTTTGGCATTATATTTCAGAGGCAACTCTTAAATTTCGGAGAAAGTTATGAGAAAATTTCTAATTAAAATCACAAGAATGCTGCACAACTCAAAAAATTAACCAAAAAATGGCCATTATTTGCTTATTTAATTACAAAACACACTAAGTAATGCACTTAATTTTATTATATCCCATACATAATTGACACATCATTATGATTTATGATTGAATTTTTTTTTTGGTAAAGTAGGAAAATACCCAGAATTTATATAAAAATAAAAATAAATACCCAAACTTTTAAAGTAATTGAGTTTTTAGTCAATTCGTGAAATACTTGGACATACTTTTGGTAACTAAGTGAATTACCACCACTTATCACTATGTAAGTAATTGAATTACTTGGGTAGTTGGTTACATTTTTTAAAAGATTGTGTAATAACTTACATTAAGTTTTAAAAATTGGGTATTCACTATAATTTCTCTTTTTTTTTTTTTACAAAAAATTCTGATTATTTAGCATTTCTCAAATTACAAAATATTGATTGTCAAGATTGTGCATGTAATTACATTTTATTTGCATATTTTATCCATTTGAATTATTTTTTAAGGAAGAATGAATTTAGATCACCGATTCACCGTACTTTTTTTTTTGTTGGAATTAAGCCAAGCAAATTAAATTTATACTAGTTTCCAGGCCCCCGCGATGCGCTTGTTCATGTTTTTTTTAATAAATGATGTTTTTGTTTTGATTTTAATAAATAAGTGCACTTTTATAATTTTAAAAAAATATACGAAGACTTTTATAATTTTATAAAACACCACAAAATAAAAATGAAAGGAGTCAAATAAAAGTAAAAATAAAACGTCATTTGCATCTAAACAAAGTATATAACAATGGATGTCAAAAGATAAATGAAAAAAATAAATCCAAATATGAAAAAAAAATTGAGATTATTACAATAAAAAAATAACTGTTTAAATGATTGGAATAAAAAAAAATTGAAAAACTAAGAAAGAGAATAAAAACTTGTAAAAAAGTCCCTCAAAATTTGCTTAAAAACCCCCAAAAGGAGCCCACTTTTACCAAAAAAAAAAACAAAACAAAAAAAAAAAAAAACAACAACAACAACGCTTGGGGAACCGAAAAAAAAAAATGGTGGTGATGCGTACATCTATTGACACGCGCCCGAACTGAAAAAAAAAAAAAAAAAAAAAAAAAAAAAAAAAAAGTGAACAATGTTCTCGACCAAAACGCGCGTTTTGGTGAAAAAAAAAACACTGTTCAAACCCCATTTTTCTTAGAGAAATTATAGTGAATACCCAATTTTTAAAACTTAATGTAAGTTATTACCCAATCTCTTAAAAAATATAACCAACTACCTAAGTAATTCAATTACTTGCATAGTGATAAGTGGTGGTAGTTTACTTAGTTACTAAAAGTATGTGCAAGTAATTCACGAATTGACTAAAAACTCAATTACTTCAAAAATTTGACTATTTATTTTTATTATTATATAAATTTTAAATATTTTCCTACTTCACCTATTTTCTTATTTTATATTATAAAGGATAAATATAGATATTGTACTTTATGTAGAGTTGGAAAGTACAAAAATATGTCTAAATAATGGAAGGCATTGACAAATGACGAGAAGAAATTGAAGTACGTAGGCATAGTTAGAATTGTGTGTTGGGAAGGTGGAAGATCGATCTGCTCCCCAAAAAGGAGTATAGTGCTATACAAATTGATTGCTTAGCCGAATCTACCCATAAAAGAGACTATAAAGTATAAACAAGCTACATTGCTACTCCATTATAGGCCGCCTCTTTCCATAATTATTTTTCTTTATTATTAATTATTAGAGAAAATAACAAAAACAATATTGTACCAGTAAAATCTTCGGTAGTACTGTATGTTATATCATAGAGAATAATTTTAAATTAGTAAATTTATCTTTTCAGTGACGTTATTCTTAAAAAGGTTAATTTTGCATGCCCGGAATCATTCTTTATGTAAAAGTTTTTATCGAAGATTTTTCGAATAATTATATGAGAGAAGATTCTCTTTGTAGGATGTGTATTGGAATAATTTTGAATAGTTGGATTAATCTTTTTTACTAAATGAGATTTATTGTATATTTTTCATGATCTTAAATCACCTCCGTAGGCATGTCCCAACATATACATTTTTTCTTATATAAGTTATCAAAAAAAAAAAAAACAAATACACAAACAATTTCTCCAATCATGATAAGGTTTGGTTACGTGGCTAATAATTGGAAATTTCTCCAATAGGGAATATTCGTGGTGGGGAACTAAACAACCACACGATGTGGACCTTTGGTTTCCCTTTTTATTTCCAATCATATATTCGTAACAAAAATGCCACACACCATTTGTATTTATTAATCATATTTTTAACCTAAGAATGTAAGAGATGTATAATGTGCAATCACACGTGATTTTTAAGAGATAATGTGCAATGATCACATGATATAATTATTTATATGTGATGCAAACACCTTCCAATATGGTTTTTTTTAATTTATAAATAAAGACTGATTTAGAAACGCATTCCAACAAAGTTAGCACGCGCCTAAACTGAGTAGAGACTTACCAACAACGTTGGGCATGTTATATACATATTGCAAGTTTAGCCTAAAGACAACAGATCTTAACCCTAATAGGCGAAGGTTGGTCAATCAGGCCAGAAATATTAATGTAACAATTACTTTTTTTTTTATAGAAAAAAATACAAATATATAATTTCCAATTGTTATATTTTATGAAGACGACCATTCTCTTTTACTAATTTTATGGCTAGATCGCATCACTGGAAATTTTGTTGACTAATTTTCTGACCATATATATCATTATAAGACTAGTGATTGTTAGAGGTTTTCAAGACCAGAAAATTTGTACATATACCAGTTGTAATATAAACTATAAAGCACTATATATATTCGTTATAACCATTCGGTGGGTAAACATTAAATATATATATGAACTACAAGATGCAAATTTCTTAACCAACAGAGATTATAGGATTAGTTTCCAATATAAAAGATATTGATTTATAGTTTAAGTTTCAAAATTCATTTTTATTGAAATCATATATATACACAATATTAAGATATTTCATACTGTACACGTGCCATAAAATATCCCTATATATATACATACGTGTATATATATGATTCTAGTGGTGGGACAATAAATCACCTTAAACGATCCAACATTTTCCGGTCCCATTGTATTTACCTATGTTTGAAGAATTTCAGTACTAAACTTCCTTTAAGCTTTTTGAATGCGAATAACTGACTGTGGTGCGCGTGTGTATATATGTGTATATATATGTTACATGTCTAATTAAGGTTTCCCTGTAGTACATGTGTGTGTGTCTATATATATATATGTGTATAAAAAGGGTGAAGTAGACAAATACCCAGAATTTATATAACAATAAAAATAAACACCCAAACTTTTGAAGTAATTGAGTTTCTAGTCAATTTGTGAATTACTTGCACATGCTTTTGGTAACAAAGTGAATTACCACCACTTATCACTGTGTAAGTAATTGCATATTTGGGTAATTGGTTATATTTTTCAAAAGATTGGGTAATAACTTATATTAAGTTTTGAAAATTGGGTATTCACTATAATTTCTATATATATATATATATGTGCGTGTGTGTATTTATACATTGACTGTTGCAAATTATTATATCAATGACAACTTGGTAAGTTAAGTGTTATGGGTCAGCAGCCAGCTGCCTGATAGTTGTTTTTTTTTTTTTTTTATAAATTTTTTCAGATAGTTAATGACTTAATGTCATTTCCTTATTTTTTGACAATTTGTACTTCAGTCTGTATCATGACCATCTCATAGTTCATATTAAAAGAAAAGAAAAAAAAATCAGGCATTGAGTATTACATATGAACATAATTAGTTAAAAAAAAAAAAGAATATTCCCTTGAAAAAAAAAAGTAAAAAGTTATTGAATCATACCACACCTTATATCTTCTAAAAAAAATGAAAAAGTCAGTGGGTAATATGTGTACTTACGTATGTACGTATATATGTATGTATGTGTGTATGTCATGAGTGTGTGTTGAAGTACCTTTTAATATTATTTCTTGAATGCGATCAAATTTGATGAGCTATCGGTTATTTTTAGGGTCTTCTTTTTTTCTTTTTGGTTTTCAACATCTAATAGTAGTTATATTATTGAGTGTACAGATTCTGAAAGTTAATGAGACAATAAGTCTATTTGTTTTGAATTAAGATGTCATAAACTTGAAGAATTATTGGTAAGGGATATATGATAGCTTTTAGTTATTAATCTATTCATTTTGTGCTCACCGAAGTGCCTAATTTATTACAATATTATATATATATGTGTATGTATATATTAATTTCACCCTTTATGATATGCTAGATAATCCACATTAATCTTGCAATCACGTAAACTCAAATCGGTCTAAATTATTAAATTCACAAGGTGCATTTCAAGTTAAATTTCAATACTAATCCCAGATTAACACTGGATTTTCTAAAGGTATTAATTGAACTATATTATATGTATAGTACTTTTTTTTTTGGCTAAGAATTACATGTATAGTACTTGAAAACGACTATTCTTCACAAATCATATATATAATAAAAGGTGAAGTAGGAAAATATCCAGAATTTATATAACAATAAAAATAAATACTCAAATTTTTGAAGTAACTGAGTTTCTAGCCAATTCGTGAATTACTTGCATATGTTTTTGGTAACTAAGTGAAATACCACTACTTATCACTATGTAAGTAATTGAATTACTTAGGTAGTTGATTATATTTTCTAAAAGATTGGGTAATAACTTATATTAAGTTTTAAAAATTGGGTATTCATTATAATTTCTCTATAATAAATAATCTACTAAGCAGTAAAGTATTCGGACATTTTAGAAAAACATTATACTTTCGATTAATGAAGATTGGAGCAAAGAGCACTCAGTTTAATTTGAAAAATCAAAAGAAAAATATGATATTACTAATAATTAAATAGAAACGTTTTTATTTTAATAAAACTGATCATTAGATAATT
Source organism: Boehmeria nivea var. tenacissima (assembly GCA_018132145.1). Lineage (NCBI taxonomy): Eukaryota > Viridiplantae > Streptophyta > Magnoliopsida > Rosales > Urticaceae > Boehmeria > Boehmeria nivea. The sequence goes on from CM030882.1 coordinate 12,920,704, forward strand.
ATGCTATATTCTATCTTTTATCGTAAATAATGGTTTATAGATTTTTGCATAACAAAACTAATGAATGCATTCAAGTGCGTGTGTGTATATATATATGACAAAAATTTGTTGATTTGTGTTATTTAGTTACGTATTGCGGACTCTTTCTTTCCTCGAAATATTGCGGACTCTTGTTTATATATAATTGTAAATACATATGTGTATATAGATAATTTCTCAATCATTTGAATGGCAAAATTTTCAACAGATTTTCGAAATGGTCGTACATATATTTTGACTAAATTTCCTGCATAATTAATATATATCTTAACTTAGTAGAGCCCATTAAGAATTAATATACAAGACTGATCAATCTCTTTAACTAACAATTAACAAGTGGTCTCTCTCTCTCTCTCTCTCTATCTCTAGAAATGAGGTAGCTTCTTTGCAGCTACTCAAACTTAATGACTCATCCAAAGCATTAGTGGAAAAGGAAGGCTCTAGGTGTAGCTATATCCAATTTTTCCAATGTTTATTTAAAGAGATTTATTATATCTCTGCCATTGGAATAGGACTCAAGATTATTGTTTTCTGTTTCTTTTAATAGATATATATGTATATGTATACACTATTTATGCACCGTATGGAGACACGCACGCACAACATAACTGGCATAGTAGTCCTAAGAACACAACTCATGTTGATTTGTTATTAAACATGATTAAGCATTTAACAACTTGGACATTAATTTAATCGTATTATATATCAACATAACTAATTTAACAATTAATATGACTCACTGTTTGTTATTCAACTTAAATTGAGAATTCTTATAAGTGAGATATAGCATATATATTATATATTATTTTTATCTCGTTCTTGTATGTTTATTTGCATATTGCTATTTCTTTTATGGACGGATTTTTGGCAGTATATGCTCTACAAACTACGGTAAACAACAATAGTAGACCGTCAGATTAATTTTTTTAAGAAGTAAGACCTCACAAAAGTAATAAATTTGACAATTAAGAATCGTTCTCCACCGTAAGATAACCTTACCCAAAATATAAAAAAAATAAAAATCTTCCTTTACAAATATTTGTGTATGTGTGTATGCGTGTATATTGCCTAGAATAAGTAGATAACCTACCAAAGAGAGTGTCAAGTATAAGCCGTGAAAAATAAAATCGTTCTCTAATACAGAACATATCCTAGCAAAAAATTTTCCTTATACTTATGTACATACATACATATATATATATATATATACAGAAGATCCGGGTGCTTTTTTTCATCCTTCCATTTTTTCCACTTGGTTTACTGAAGAAGGTTTTTACTGAGATCTCGGTTGCTTGGCGTTCTTGCAAAATGTGAGTTTAGGCTCTATTCTTTGGAAGATGTATGGAGTTTATTTATTTATTTTTTCTTTTTTTGCATTTTTATATTTTTATTTGCCCTTTGGGATTGTTTCTTTTGAATTTTTTTTCTTTATTTTAATAATATTGAGTTTGGAGATAGTGGAAAAGAAGCTGGAGGATTAACTTAGTTGGAAAGCTGTCTTCACTATAGGCGTGTGTCAACTTTTTTTATATGCATTCCTATTTCTAAAACCACCATTAAAAAAAAAAAATGTGTCTATATGTGTATATATATTGTGTAGAATCAGTAGAACCCACTAAAGAAAAACACAGGCTCAAGCCGTTTAAAAAAGTTGAAATGTACACAAAAGCTAGCGAGAAGCTGGCTAGATAAGTTATTAATTTGGAAAACTTTAAGTGCTTATCTAAGCATTCAAAAGCTAGCTAGCTTTTCAATTAATTGTGTTTGTTTTTATTCTCTTGCATTTCCCAACTTTTTGCCTTCTGTCTAAAGCCAACCATTAATGCATATGTTTAAGTTAGGTCTAGTACTACACGAACACATTTTTTCTTCTTGTGCATATAGTACATACATATATGATCAATATATATATATATATATACATATTAAACATGTAGCTAATTTTTAACTATCACTAACCCACGGTTGTTGTACGTGGGAAGTAATTAATCATGAACTAATCTTCATATATCAATTACTTACTATAAAAATAGATATTTAAAGACAAAGTTTGTATATTTTTCTAGAAGGGTCGATCTTTAATGCAATTTTACTCTCTTATAGAACATGTTCTACATCATATATATGCAACTAATTGCTTTGATACAACACTCCTTTTGGATAATATTGTGTCATATATATGAATATATGTATTCAAATTTATAAATATACGCATAGATATACAATACATGCTACGGCCAAGGGGTATTATAAACCTTCTAATTATACGAGCATCACTTGCAAAATCTATCCTCTATTTAGGGAAACTATGACTCTACACGTATTTTTGTTTCAATATTACTCTTTTAACTTCTTTAAACACGACCAAATAATTGGATAAATATTTTAAACTCTTAAATATACCCTTTAGCCAACTACTATGTGTTTATGTAATTGACGGTATATATCCTCTAATTAACTTCTAGCCAAATAGTCATGAATTATATACTTTTTCTCATAAACATTCTCCTAACTTCTTAAATATCTACAGACTTTCTCGGATAGAGAAAATATTATTCAAAATGTCGATTTTGTCTAAATGAAAAATAAAAAAATAAAATAAAATCTTAGGGCAAAATAGTCTTTTGTCGCCTTTTTCGAAATGGTGAAGTAGGCAAATACCCATAATTTATATAACAATAAAAATAAGGGCTCATTTGTTAAATAGTCACTTAAAAGTTTATGTTTTAAGAAAATGGCCTAAGAATTCAAATATTAAGTTATTAGCCTCAAATTCCTATGAAATCTCATTTTTATCCCTCATCACTCTTCTTCCAACCTCATGTATCAAAGGGCAAAAGAGTCAATACATATTGTCTAAAGGCTAATAACTTAATTATAACAAACCCAGGTCAATTCCTTAAAACTAAAGTTAAAAACAGGCTACTTACTTAATAATCTCTAAAAATAAATACCCAAACTTTTGAAGTAATTAAGTTTCTAGTCAATTTGTGAATTACTTGCACATGTTTTTGGTAACTAAGTGAATTACCACCACTTACCACTGTGTAAGTAATTGCATCATTTGGATAATTGGCTATATTTTTGAAAAGATTGGGTAATAACTTACATTAAGTTTTAAAAATTGAGTATTCACTATAATTTCTCTTTTCTAAATTCAACAACCCTAAAAAGCGTTATTGAAATCTAAACAAAAGCGGCCCAAAATATAATATGAATATATATTTCTCAAATAAACCTAACTATAAGGTATATACTAGTAAGGGTTAATCACACTTTTACTCTCCGAACTAGAGGACTAATCTCATATTAGTCTCCGAGTTTGAAATGATTAATTATGAACTAGGTCACATTCTTTTGTCAACAATCCTGCAAAATAAATTTAAACATTTAAATGGAAAACTCGCGAGATCAATATGAATCTTATTAGGATATATAATTTTTCATTAGCTAACGCAATTTTGTAGATTAGAAACTGATTTATCAACTTTTTAAAAAGACAATAACTTAAATTAAAGAGAAATTATAGTGAATACTCAATTCTTAACACCTAATTTAAATTAATATCCAATCTTATGAAAAATATAACAAAATATCCAAGTGTATCAATTACTTACATAGTGATAATTGGTGGTAATTAACTTAGTTAACAAAAACATGTGCAAGTAATTTACGAATTGACTAGTTATTCAATTACTTCAAAAGTTTGGGTATTTATTTTTAGGGAATTTGAAGAAAATAGCCATTGTTAACTACAAAATAATTTTAAAAATAGCCACAGTTTCAAAAAATTTAAAAACTAACTCCTTCAGAAATTTTTGACAAACTCAGAAATTTTTTACAGCAATTTTGTTATTGTCAGAAATTTCTTACATGTGTTATGGCTAGTTTTTAAATTTTTTTAAACTGTAGCTATTTTTTTAAAAATACATAGTCCAAAATGACTATTTACCTAACTAATCTTTATTTTTATTATTATGTCAGTTCTGAGTATTTGCCTACTTCACTTGTAAATATTAAAACTATAATATGATGTATATGTACTATATATGTTATGTTAAACAGATAATACCCTTTATTAAGGGTGCAGCCTGCAGGCCACCAATATATTATGCAAATTACTGGTGAAAAGAATACTAATCAGCAATTAAAAAAAGAGGTGAAATTATATATATATATTAACATACCGATCGTTTTCACGCTCCATTTCTCATAAAATTATGTTGGTTTTGAATTATTGGAGGATCCAAAACGGTTGAAGAAGTCTTAATAAAATTAACCAACCAATAGTTGATACTTGATACTGATGAAAGCTATATATATATATATATATGTATGTACATATATTTATTTATATATTTATAGCCATGCTGTAAATAAACATATATCATATGAGTAGGTCGCAGTCACCGTGTGGGTTTAAAACAACTTGTCTTTAATTTAATACTACGGCAACAGATTTTATGGTCCACTCTATATATAAATTGTTATAAAATATCAATATTATACATATATGTATATATATTTGATAGGATACATACATATATATATATATATATATATTTGCATGTTCTTCAATTCGTACTAAAAAAGAATTTGGGAAAAAATTTGATATAATGCCACTTGATCAAGTCTAAGTTCAAATCTATGTCCACTAATTAATGGATTAAGTGCAAAACATACCGCTTTTTTTTTATCAATAAATTATTAGTTCACCATATTTTCTGTCTTCTTCATTTATAAAAGGTATTATTTGATCAAATTCGTTGCTAAAAACTGATATATTATAATATTTTTTTAAAATTAATATTGACAATTTTCGTTACACGAAGTGATATTTTTCAAAAATCTTCTTCAATCCAAATGTTTATTCAAGTTTTAGGCTGTAACAGTACTGTAGATATATATTGTTGGTTGTTGTTGACTGTGATTAATAAATATTCATATCACATACGAAGTACGAACTTACCTAAGTACACAAAAACTTAATAATTATTTATATCTCCCTCTCCTTCGACTTGCCTTGTCATATTCACTACACAAAATGTACATATACCATGTGAAAGTATGGCCTTCCTTTTCCTTTATTTCACCAGATGTACCTACAAAATTCATTGATGAAGATATAGCCTAATTTGTTCGGATTTAATTGATGTTCATTTCATTTCTTGTGTAACAAAATAATGTCAATTTTTGCAATATATATGTATATATATACACTAGGACGTCATAATTCTTTTATCTTGAATTGTAATTATAGTCTTCTAGAGTATTTTCTTCATTAGTCCTACCTACAAAAGAAGATAATAAAATGGAAAAAATAATAACAATTGTATATGCAATTATATGTTTTTATCATTTGATGCGACAATGCCATGCATTAAAAAACGGTATGTTTGTTAGGTTGCCAAAAAAAAAAAAGAGAATTTTAAGAAAATAGCCACTGTTTACAAAATGATTTTAAAAAATAGTCACATTTTCAAAAAATTCAAAAATTAGCTCTTTCATGTGTCAGAAATTTCTTATAGTCATAAATTTCTTACAGTGTGTAATGACTAGTTTTTAAATTTTTTCAAACTGTGGCTATTTTTTGAAAACATACAGTCCAAAATAGCTATTTACCTAACTGACCCAAAAAAAAAAAAGAAACAAAAAGGGGAAAAAAAAAAAAGAAGTATTAGTTTGTTTGTAGAAGAGAAAAGCAATGATCAAATTTTTTAGATTGAAAAAAAAAAGTCACTACATCATGAGTTTAATTAAAAATTAAATCAATTAGTGAATTCTATTAAAACATGAAGCAGATAATGTAACTGTAACTTCTATGGTCGCGATATATATTAGAAAATGGCTTTGAATTTTTCCCACTATGATGAAGTTTAGGAAATTCCAAGTATTGGTATTCGTATTGCAACTCATATTTGGATCCAAGATCGGCCTTATGATGAGATGAGTGCGTTCTAGAGAGTTAATTGAGAAAATTTTTATCTTTAGGTGTTGATTTTGAGATATTTTTAAGGTTCGGGACAAAAATGAGATGATCCCTCAAGTTCCGGGCTAAATTTACAAACGAACAAAATACGAAAAACTTGTCATGCGTTAACTCAATGACAATTGACATGCCTACTCTTAACCTCTCATAAATGCGACAATGCACCTTAAGTTTGTTAAGAAATGATAAAGATTATAACTTTTAGTTTGTTAAACTTGTGCATTGACCAAGAAATCCGAACATTTAACAACTTAAGAAGAGAACTTTGTTAAGAGAATAATTTTGTTAAGATAATTTAGAGTTTTCTCATCCTTATTTCAAAGAACTTAGAAGTGAACTTGTCATTATTGTCATTCTTCATCAAAATTGCTAACTTTTAAGGGTGAAGTTACAAGGAGGGCTTTAGCTCTTTTCTTTTTTATTGTCTTTTAATAAAATTAGCCCTTAATGTTCAAGAATGATGATCTTATGCTATATAAAAAAGGTAGTTTTAGTGAGGCAGTTTTTGGATTAATGTTAAAATGTTGAACTTCCTAATATCCTCTCTGATTCTTACTAGATTCTCTCCCTTTCTTGGTGTCTTAAAACCTAAATCACATTGAATTATTAACAATAAGCTTAGACTAAGTGAAGCTTAGAGTAGAGAAAGGAAATCAACATATCATCACTATGAGCAAAAAAAAAATATTCAGCTAATTGAGGCCACTACAAAGCTGTAAAAACTAATCTCATCTGCCTGATAAAACTATACACAAATACATTTCACTAATTCGATAAGAATTTTCGTTTCAGACACTGTTCACTATATGGATTCTCAATGGGTTCGTGTGCACAAACTAATATACATGGACTATCTATGTTATATAACAAATTTTAAAAATGCGAAAAGAAAAAAAAAATAAATAAAATCAAGCTCGCTTGCTTGGTGACTGGCTGGATTGAGAGGTATCTGCACGATTCAAGCGTTTTTTCCTGTACCGCCATGCTACTTGAATGCGTGCCGCTGCAAGGCCTCGCCAATACGGCGATTCATACCTATCAATAAGCAAATGTAACTGTGAGGATAAGGGTAGGAAATTGTAAGCTATATTTCCTTGTGTTGCAAGATTTCATGCTTTACTTATTCATATTTTCTTTCGAAATTTTCCCTCTTTCAAAAAGTAGTAGATAGGTGGCAAAGGCTTGTGAAAGTGGAACTAGATTAAAAACACCCGACTCGCATTTTGGGCGAATTTGAACGCATTTAGAGCTGTGAAATAAGGGACGATGGATGACAAGCCGAACTCTAGAAGAACAGGGCAAAAATGGGAGATAAGCAACAAAAACAGGACCGTAGAGTTGACAAAAAATCTGTCTCAATTCTTCTTAGTTCAGATACACATATGCTTGAAGAAATTAAGTACCTTATAGCTCCTTGGACACGCGGGTTTCGCAGTAGCCTAGAATAGAGACTAGTAACTTCTTCCAGGTCAGCAGCTCGAAGAGAAAATGCTTCCACATTTGTCAGACACACCACCGTCCTGTTGCTTAGCAATCTCTTTCCCGGAATCCTGATCTTCTTCGCATCTACAAAAGGAGGAAAAACCCGGGTTGGTAAAATAATGATTCTAGGTTCATATTTCAGTCCTAGCACCGATTATAGCAGAGATCAAGCCGATACCTTTGTTTACTGAGGAGTGCTCAAGACACCAAGTGAGAAGTTCCTCGCCGCAAACATCCCTTTCGGATAAGGGATCGAAAATTACATTGTCTACACTGCTCTCCATTTTTCCACGAACGACGAAGGTCATCTTGTCTATTAGACCTCCGTGGTACAAAATTTTGCTGCCTTTGATGTATGTCTTTTGCCTTAGCTTCTCGCAAATGGCATCTATGATAGGGTCATCCATGAGGGCAAATATTCGAACCTATAAGAATTTTCGACAGTTTAGGATTTGGTTTACGAGAATCCATGTAAATATCTACAAGAAAGTATTTTGTACACAAATATGTCATACATTCAAAATGCGTGCGCCTCGAGTGCGTGTATACGTGTTTATTTGACGGAAAGAAGAAGCCGTTTATTTTATAACGTGCAGCTATCGATTAGACACTAACCTTCTTGACAAATTTGAACAGATGGCGTCGAATTTCTCTCTGAAGGTCTTCGGGCAAATTCTCCAAAAGCATTTCTTCGTTAACCCCTCTGGTGGCCGCCCAATTATACCTCTCAGCTTGCCGGACTTTCCTACAAGAGACCAACATGACAATCAGAATTCGTCAATAAAACGTCCCATCATTTCGTACATATGTGCAATAAAAGAACATTGCCAGTATATAAATAAGTTAATAATAGAGGTCCTAAATCGATCGCGTAGGTTCAGAAATTAGCGCTGGCTATTGAGAGACTGGGATCAAGAACCAAGACTAGAAAATCAAGCGAAAATTGATACTGAATAAAGACCATACAATAATACCTTCTAAGTTCTATTGGAAGGCGTCGATGGCTCATCCACTGTTCAACATCTCGTCGTCGAAGTGACATTTCCAATCTCCTACAGAGGTAGCCATAAAACAGAGGAAAGAGTAAGCATGTGATTCTATTATATACATAGGAGTTTTTTTCTTTTCTTTTTTTGCTGCTGAGATGTTCTACATGGGAGTTCAAATAAGGGAAAATATATTTTGCATTTAAAATTGATTCGTCTTAAAGATAATCCACTCTTAAACTTTACACCTTATTTTTTGTGATGGTATTTGAAGTGAATAAAGTTTTAAGATATAAAAATCAAAATAGCTTATCCTAACCCCCAAAAAAAAAAAAGAAAAAAAAAATAAAGAGGGAAACATCTCCTGATTTCTGAATCAGCCACCAAAACATTCTTTCAAAAATCTATAATTACAAAAGAGATCTATAGCTAGAACACAACCATGTAATTAATAATTAATAACCCAATGAAAATTACACTACAAAATTAGTTTATGCATATAGAAGCATTTAATAAGAACAAATGATTAAAGAGGAAAACAAATACCTCTTCCCAAGAGCTTGGAGAAAATTCTGCATATTTCCAATGAGGAGAGCGAAAAGCAAGAGACCAAGTCCAATGATAAGCATTGTGAACGCAACCTCCCACACAAAGTAGCTCGGCGTTTGATTTCCAGCTAGAGTACTGATTTGCTTCATCAAATTATTCGCAGAACATTTTATCAGTAGAAAATATAATCAAACTATGGACTAAAATGAGTTATCTTCGATCATTTTGTTGACAAAAAGACATATAGCTCGCGTTATGTGACAAAAGGATAAGAATAATAATTTCATTGTTCCTTGCTATGAAATTTCTGTTACCAATTTACCATATTAAACCTGGCTTAGCAAAATAAGGAAAAATGTTTGATGTACAAGATAATGTATGTATTCCAACATTAGTACATCAATCTAAATTTAAAATATATATATATATATATACATATATATAGCGCTGCATGCGAATAAAGTGATACCTGGAACCCCCAAAATAGTGAATATACATATCGAGTAGCCACACTATCTTGGGTCGTAAGATTCACAGCTTTTAAGTAGATTCCGTACGGGAAACCATCTTCAGTGAGGCAAGCACTAGCATTCACATTAATTTTCCATGCATTCCTATCTAAATCTAAATTATCATCATCACTGCCATGTCCACAATCAATGAATTTGCACATTTTGTCATTTTCGGTGTTGCGACAAGCGTCTCGAAGGCATTGATTAACCCTCTGGGGAAAGAAACAAGGGACATAAGCTGGAGGACAATATATAGTTCTATATAGGAGAAAAATCAGAAGAAAGTGTATTTGCAAATAGAACTCCATTATTAATGAGCAAATAAAAAGTAAAATGCAAAGCCAAGTGTATAATCTGAAGCTATAAATGACAGTAATGGTAAGCATGGCCCTATATTTCATTAGGATTGTGATATCATTTTTACGCACATTGACGATGAATTCCGCATTACAAAGAGAAAAGCTAAAACGGATCTAATTGGTATATTGAATTACGACATGATAACTAACAGGCAATAACCAAAATATATTTCCTAGAAAACTATATCTCGAAGATTTTGAACGACTAAATTGAAAAGCTCCATACCTGTAACCCAAACAGGTACCAGCCTGACCCGACAACGTGGCCAGCCAGTACAAAAGTTAAAAGATTAATTATAAAGTTCGCCCATGCCGACTCAAATATGAAGCCGATTGGAGACTGACCGGCCAGCAAAGGAAGAAACCGATACAACCTCGGGATGTACTGAACAAGAATGAAAGCGCGTAAAAGATTTTTTGCATAGTTTGCTCCAGATGATCCCAAATGCTGTGGTATAACTAATAAAATAATGATCTGAAAATAAGCAGAGAATTCACCGTCACATGGAGAGAATAATAAATTCTACATTAATTGTAAGCTGGCTGTAGAATGGCGAACTTGCATTGATTGCTTGCATGTTAAGCATAAATATAAAACATAATTGAAGAAAACAAAAGGAGAAAATGTTTCATGTATATGTTTGTAACAAGAGAAAGAGTGTTACTTGAGGAAGTGGCAACACGATGAAAAAGTCGAGAAAAAAGTATCCATGAAGGTAATTGCGAGCAATTTTTTTGGGATGGTCCACTAGCTCTCCCGCACCAACAACTAGGGACTCAGGAGCCACATACGCCAATCTGAACTGAAAAAACATGGATAGAAACGCAATAAAAATTTCATTGTTTAAGACTTGGATGTGGAACAGCTCAAGCGCAGTAATGATTTTACAATCAAGAAACATCAAAGGGAAATAACTGTTAATTAGATAATGCATTAGCTGACCAAATTTCCAATTAAAGCACTAAATGCTCGGCAACCATCGTATTTTATTCCATCGCGAATCCTTTCTTGGAAAGTACAGTTTATCTATAGAACAAATAAGGATGTATATACATACAACAAGCTGATATGACGAATTGGGAAGAATCGAAATGCGAATCAAGAAACTTGAAGGGAAAAATAATGACATAAACCTTATGCAATGTCATTTAACGTATAAGTTATCCAAGTTCCTTCCTTCTCTTTACTTTTTCTCTTTTTTAATGCAACCAGTTATACCAAGTCATGCGATAAAGTCGATCAAGAGCAGTAAAACAAGAGTATGACATGGATATTGTAATTTCCGCTGGCAACGGTGACATATAAAAGCTCCTGTGAGGAAGACAGAAGAGTAGTTACCTGAAGAATTATGTGTAAAAGGTACACAAAATCAGTCAAGCTTCTGAAGACCACAAGCGTCTTGGTCATCGGAAAATTGAGGACTATACATTTATAATCCTGCATTCAGAAGCTGTAGAAATTAATTTGAAAACAAAGTTGATAAAATAAATCCATGAATTCCTAAATTTTTAGTACCAAAGGATTTTTCAAGTCCTTCCCGTTTTATGCGAAGCTTCGGTTGAAAAGCGTATCAAACCAACTTGTCCATTGTTCTAACTCACAAATTCCTTGAAATAAAATCATCTTTATCGAAAATTGAAATTTATTCTACTATTTCACCCCAGACTATGATCCGTCATGATTAATTATGTTAGAACTTATAAGCTTGGTTAGTAGTTTTGGTGATTGAAAAAAAATAAATAAAAGAATGTTTACCTTTTGAACTGACAGCAAGAAGAAAAACAATGGATCTACAAAAATTGCTATCAAGCATGATATGACAAAAAATTTGCTCCATTGTTGTACAACTTGCGCGTGGGGATTGATAACTCCGGGAAAATATGGGCTCAGAAAAGAGAAAAATCTCCGCGCCCAACCCTTAGCATCTCCATAGGCACTATGGAACTGAAAAATGGTTTCAATTTATGAAACTGCATAAGTTTTCTGAACTAGCCATTTCCATTCAAACTATGAGGAAAAAAGAAAAAAGTAAAATAACATTACAAGAGAAGCTATAGACAGTAAGTAGCATAAGAATGAAACAATTATCAATTTGATTCTCACTCACAATGCAATCTAGTGAATAGTTAGTTTTTTACTCATCTGGAACCAAATATCGTAACCTCATATGGAAGTTAATTATGGTCATTTCATAGTTTCGTATTTCTATTATGGCATTTTATTCAGACAATAAGCTAACATTTTTTTTTAATTATTCTAATCTGGAAACAAGACCATAAAATTCTTGTCCCTTTTCCCCTTCAAAGGACCGAACGAAAAAAAGTTTGGAGAATTTGCATATTATATCAGAAGAGTTGCGCTATTGAAACAGAATTGTACTGGGCTGAGAAAGAAAACATACATGAGAATCAAACAAACTTGAAGCTTTTGTGTGCTTCTGCGGAGGTGCTCTGTAATGATAATAAGACGGGCAAGTCGTGCAATAAGGATCGTTACACATTCCCAATTGCCCAGACCTCAATAGATGCTCGTTTTTCAAACCCAACTTGTCGCTGGGCCACTCATTCTGAGCCCTTTCACTCATTGAAGGAAACTTTTCCATCTTGAGCACTGCTTCTTTTTGTCCGCTTGTAACTAGACCTGGTCGAGGAATGCTATCTGGCCTGCGACGGGTGCTCGATAGCGGACCGCTCATAGCCACGAACGGAGTTCTTTGACTCATCAAGGGGCCAGTGTGGCCAACAAGGTTAGTTTCTCTCTCGTGTCCTTCCATAGAGGGCATGTCAATGGAAAGCGATGCACTCCGAGCTCGAGGCCATCTTGTAAACTGCGAATCTACATCCTCGGCAACCGACCGGCCTGGCGTATCGTATAGCATTGGCACCTCATCTTTCTCGGAAGCAGACATATCTCATAAACAAGACCTGCAAAGGAGTCTAGATTAGTTATATATACAAACTGTGAAAACATGTTAATCCACCTATAATTGGCTACAAATAACTCAAAATCAGCAAACAAAAAATTGGGCATAATCTTAAACAAACAAGAATTTACTAGAAAGATCAAATTTTTTCTCTGTTAGACCTCGGTCCGGTGGGTCAAAATCTACAGGTCATAAAGGCAATCTAAGCATGAAGCATAATTTGGTCAAATAGAAAGGCAAAATGTATAGTTCTTAGCCACCAAATATCCAAAAATTGAGCCTCATACTGGCAATATTTTAGCCATCACATACTTTACACAACCATTGAAGCATAAAGTGGATGATCTTCACAAGCAAAAAATGTTGCTTTTTTTACCAACAAATGTATATGACTTCATGGGTTACCAAAAAAAAATATGTATAGTATTGATATGACTCTATCTTAAGGCCATCAAGCTAATTGATCAAAATCTACAAGTTATACAGAAGTAGCTACTGCAAGTAGTTTGGTCAAGTGTCTTACTTTTTCATGGAAAATTGAGGCTTTTCATAAGCTTAACTAGAAAGTTGGTCCAACTTTGTTTGGTTAGCCACAAAAGCCACTCTAAAAAGCAAAACCCAGCATTTAGCTTCCAATAGTTTAGCTGTAATATGCATTGTACAGCCATTTAAACACAAAGTAGGAAAGAAAAAGGCTTTCAAAGCACTAAAAGAGAAGAATTAAAAAGGCATAATTCCAACTCCAACACAACATAGATCAGAAAATATATTATATACAAAAAGAGAGAAAAGAAAAAGCAAAACCTGGCTTGGCGTTCGAACTGAGCTTTTTGTAAAAGAAGAAGCTTCAAACTGCACTACCCACAAAACACATGTAGAGAGAGAGAGAGAGTCTGAGAAAGAGAAGATTTTGAGAGCTATGATGATTGACTCAGAACCAAAAAAAAAAAAAAGAGAGACTTTGAAAAGTCAGTTGGTCGTTCGGACAAAGCAAACTGGGTTTTGGCTTATTATATGACAAAGTTTGGGCAAATGGGCAAATGGGCAATTGCTTGGAACTTCACAATTCTCGTGGTCTTATTATGTTTATGATTATTACTATCACTTTTTTGCCTTGTTTTTTTACAACTACAACTTCACAGTTAAACACCAATACTGTTATACTTTTCAATCCACGCGAGTATAACTGTATATATTATATATTGCATCTTATAATTATTTTCTTATTGTCCCAAAAGTCTACGATGTTTTTTGTCTCTATTATTATATACCTTTGCTGTATTAATTATGACTCTTTTCACCAACCAAACCCAAGTCCGTCCTATCTTAACCTTTTTCTCTTATCTCAATTCTCACCCCATTCAAGACGTTTCTCTTTGCCCACTTCTTGGTTTACCTCCACTTTCGTAAAATAGACAAATTATAATTTGGGTCTATTTTACGAAAATAGTAATAAAGATTTGACATATCATTAACAGGCATGATAGATAAATGTGATTTTCACTTGTTAGTTAATACTTGCTATATTATATTCCACCATAATTTTGACATTATTCTCAAATAATATTGAGAAGATCTGACTTTTAGGTATTTTTAGGCTCATATATTAAAAATTTAACTATAATTTTACAAAATTAATGAATTAATTATTTTTATCATGTAATAAAATTTAATACACGTGTAATAATTTTTTATGCTTATGTAAGAAAATTTGATACACTTGTAATAATTTTTTATAATTATATAACAAATTTTGATTTACGATGAAAATAATTAATTTATTGATTTTGTGAAACTATAACTAATTCTTAAAAAAATAATAAAAAATTTGGCTAAATCCTTAAAAATCTCAATAAAATATTTATAATTTTATATCTCGTTTTCTTTTCCTTTTCCTTTTTTTTTTCTTTTTTGATGGCCTTTTAATAGTCTTTGCTGACTAGTTATTGCCTGGACCAATAATGTTAAATGCGGGTAGGTTTATGATTTTTTTTTTTCTTTTTGACTGACTTATTACTTTTTTTAAGTTCACACATTTGGCAATTTGTTTATTTACAGTATACATATATATATATATATATATATATATATATATATATATATATATTTTAAAGGCTTTACGTTGAATTATTCTCTAAGTTTGATTTTGCTGATATTATTGCAAGTCAACCTTAGAACGTTATAAATTACTCCACCCACAAAAACAATATTATTTTTTAGGGAATTTTAAGAAAATAGCCACTGTTTACAAAATGATTTTAAAAAATAGCCACAGTTTCAAAAAATTTAAAAACTAGCCCTTTCAGAAATTTCTGACACCCGTCAGAAATTTCTTACAGCACATTTTATGTGTAATTTTGTTATTGTAAGAAATTTCTTACAGTGTGTAATGGCTAGTTTTTAAATTTTTTGAAACTGTGGCTATTTTTTGAAAACACACTGTTCAAAATGGCTATTTACCTAACTGACCCATATTTTTATGACTGATATTAAAATTCATGTTACGTCAAGACACACAAAAGATAAGGGAAAAAGTAGCTTGCACAAATTTTAAAAAAAAAAAAAAAAGGATAAGGGAAAAAGTTGTTCTTAATCAAACATTCAAATGTTGAAAATCTATTTTCTGAAAGAAAGTTCAAATATTGAAATGTTCTACCACGAATTGGAAATTTTTCCTAATATTTACAGTTGTATGTTTATAGATTTAACTCTTAGAAAAGTCGGAGTAAAAACAAAAATTAATTTGGTCTCGATCGGCCACCTTTCTATCTTAAAAAAAAAATTGAGTTGTTAGAAAACCTCTTTTAATTTTATGTAAGTACTAGCTATTTTGAAAAAAAAAAAAAACTATATTGTGATATGAATAAAAGGGATTTTTAAGAATTTAACTAAAATTTTGGTTATTTTTTTAAGGATTAGCCATAGTTCAACGAAATTAAGTAGTTATCATTTTCATATTTTATACATGTGTATCAAATTTTGTTATACGTGTAACAAATATAAAAATGATTAATTCTTTAATTTCGTGAAGTTACTAAATAAGTTACTATAGTTAACTATTTGATTTGTAATCTAATTTGTTACTGTTGTATAGTCACTGAGTCAGTGTTGTTTGACTCGTTGTAGTTTATTGCACTACATATAATAAAATGTCCCAAGTTTATTCACCAAATCCAATTATTAAATGGGTGAAGTAGGCAAATACTCAGAATTTATATAACAATAAAAATAAATACCCAAACTTTTGAAGTAATTGAGTTTCTAGTCAGCTTGTGAATGACTTGCACATGCTTTTGGTAACAAAGTGAATTACCACCACTTATCACTGTGTAAGTAATTGCATCATTTGAGTAATTGGTTACATTTTTCAAAAGGTTGGGTAATAACTTACATTAAGTTTAAAAAATTGGGTATTCACTATAATTTCTCTTATTTTAAATTCAACTTGCCGACTTTAACACACGAGTATATAATTAACTATGTATTGATAGAAGGATTAATCTAGGGATATCTTAATGCATAATTGCATATACCTACCTAGAAAGCGTTCACAGACCACAGTTAGAATCTCCATTTAGTGCCTGTGGAATCTCCATTTACTAATAGTTTTAATTATAATTAATTTAGAACTTTGAGTAAACTCATGTGTTGGGTCGTGTTGATCTAAAAGCTTAATTAGTTACCATGACTGACGGGCTTGAAAATACTTAAATGGCTAAGCTAACTCTATATGTAAACAATGGGATTGTTTATAAGCTCATGAGCTCGCTCCAATTACAAATTGGATTTTAAGGGCAAATTGTTCACGAGCTTATGGTAGTCAATATGGGTCCAATATATATGATATAATAAGTTCCTGTCAAATTATCTCATATTGACCAAATGCATATTAGTTGATCGGTTCATAAACTCAGGATCTTATCCAAATCGTGTGAATATGAATTCAAATACAAAATTCAGATCATTTTGATTTGAATTATTATTTGACAAAATATTAAAGAGTTTTTTGGGTATTTAACTAAATTTTTAGGTAATTTTTTAGGATTTAGCCGTAGTTTTACAAAATTAAGAATTTAGCCATAACATGTAATATTTTTTGTAACATGTAACATATATACGTGTAAAAAATATAACATTAATGTAAAATCCGACCTTTTTACTACATGTAATATTTATGAAATTAAATAAATGCATAGGAATTTTGTTCCAAACTTTTATATATGTTTTTACGTCACATAAATTAATAAGTAATGGTATAGTGTCGGAGCAAATTAATAATAAAAACGACATGTAGTTTGACTAGAGAAAACTACATGTAGTTTAGGACAAACAAGCAAATGTAAAGAAATTACGGGGCAATAAAATAAATTAAAATTTTATCCCCTAGGGCTGCATATTGGCGCCATTTAGAGTGTGAATAGAGATGATTTTGTTTCCTCATATGTCCAAGTGAATATCAGGAGAAATCACACAGGATTTCTGTATCAACTCAAGATAGGTCAAATGCACACTTTAGGAAACAAATTTCTGAGAGATCAAGGGTGAATCAGGGGGATTATGGGCGCATATTTGATGCTTTAGTGGCTGAGATTTTCAGCCCAATTAATGCATAGGAAAGTCAACAGAATCAGCCAGAAAAAGGAAACTTAGGAGATTATGAGAATAAGTCAAAGATCAGGAAAATTAATGACAGAATATCTCCCCTTTCCTTCCCCTTTTAGGCGCCATTTCTCCCCTATAAATAGAGGCTTAGGCCTCACTCATTCCTCACACCAAAATCTGAAAGCTTCAGAGAAAAAGAAAGAAAAAAGAAAGAAAGAGAGAGATAGAGAAAGAAGAGTAGAAATTCTGAAGAAATTCTAAAGTGTTCTTGAGAAGAGGAGTAGTCTAGTAGAAAGAATTGAAGTTTTGTTTCGCCAAGGTTAAGGTATATCGAAAGTCTCTTATGTTTAAGTTCAATTTTATCGAGGCTAACTCGAAGTTATCGATTATAGGATTTGAACGTTCGTCGGAACTCGAAGGAAAACCAAGAACATTCAAACACGAATTCGAAAGTTTGCACTCTAGTCACTTTGAATCCTAGAATATTGAAGTTAGGATTTCCTACGTGTTAGAATTTCGAGATTTAAAACCCGAATTTAAATTTCCCGTTTATTTTATTGAAAATCGATGTTCTGTCATTTTAATGAGTTTAGAAGCCGAAATTCGATTTTGTTATTAGAGACCGAAACGTAGAAAATTAAATTTTAAGAAAGTTTTGTGAAATAGCATTTTCCGAAATTCGGTCTCCCTGATATGATATTATGCGATTTTATTAATTCGTTATAATGGCTTTATGAAGAAAGTATATAATCGGTAGTAGGTTTTCTGAAAAATTTGATAACTGGAAAGTTTCTTGTTTTTAGAAAATAAGTGGAGTATCTTCAGAAAATTTTATCAAATTCGGCCTCTAGGCCCCTTGACTACGAAATTTTATTAAATTGTATATTTTATTTTTTTAATAAAATCTATTTTATTTAATAAAGACGAGTCTACAACGGGACGATATGGAACACTGAAACGACCTGTTCTAGAAGATTGGTTCTTAAATAAGAGCTGCTTTGTGATCCACTCCACACTTACCTAGGAACCTCGGGGAGTTCAATCTAGGTAAGTTGGGCTTAAAGCGAGGCCATAGCACTCTTCCCAATCAGCCTGGGGACGTTTCAGTAATTACTAACGTACCGTCATGGACTTGTTATATATATATGGAAATGATTTTATAAAAGCTCGTTTTAATGATTTCCGTCCCTTTTAGATGAGACGTTAGTATAGTTAATTCAAGACACTTACAACTAGTTTATGTTTAGGTTTGCCCGCTAGCTCCCGACACTAAGCAAAAAGCTCGCCGTAGAACTCTTCACTTGAGGTGAGTACAATCTCACTACAGTACGAAGTAGTTCAAAATAAAATGATATGCAATGTTATGTGACGTAAATATTTTCATGATGATGTTATGATGATGTTTTACATGTCGAAATGTTTCAAGTATGTTGTCATGTTTTATATTTTTACAAGTTATAAGCATGACCATGATGTTCAAGTTATGATGTTCAAGTTATGATGTTTAAGTTATGATGTTCAAGTTTTATGTTCAAATTTATGATCATGAAGCATGTCACTTAATTAAACAAGTGATAACCAAGTTAAAAGTTGTGTCGTACCGCCCGTTCTCCTTGTGTCGACCTAAGGGCATTAAGGAGACGGTTTTCCATGTTATGTATGTTTTTGCCTTACTCACCGAGGACTTGCTACCCTCGCTGACTATTGGCTGAGCGCGCTCCACGAGGTACGACACCATGATGAGGATCCTCTAAGAAGAAGTTAAGCATGTTAAAAGTAAAACTATGTAATGTATAATAAAGACTAAATTGTCATGCATTGCATACTTATGTTTTTGTGAGAAAATAATTGTATTCACTGAGCTTTAGCTCACCAAGTTTTTCCTTCGTACTGTAGGTAATAAACCTATGGTTTGAGGATGGATTGTGCGGTGGAGGTGCAAGGCATGCGAGGCGGGCAATGGGAATCATTATTAAAGAAATCTTCCGCCTTAGTATTTATAAATAATATTTCCATTCAGACAATTATTATTATTTATTATGTTTTCCTTCTAGACAATTATTGTTATGATTTCTAAATAATAAAGATGATGTTCGTATTAAGTATAAGTACCAAAAAAAATGTCTCTATTTTCCGCACCAAAGTATAACTTTAAGTATAAAGTATATGTTAAAATGATGATCCGAAAAGTCGGGTTGTCACAATTAAATATCATATGTAACATATATACGTGTAAAAAATATAACATTAAATGTAACATTATATTTAATGTTATATTTTTTACACGTATATATGTTACATGTTACGAAAAATATTATATATTATGGCTAAATCCCTAATTTCGTGAAACTATGGCTAAATACTTCAAACTTTTACCTTTAAAATGATTAATTACTTAATTGGCCCAATATTAAATTCAAATTAATATCGAATAAGAGCTTATTATAATATTTGAATTGAAATTAATTATAAGAAAAATCTATATTGGGAATTGATAAAGCAGTAACAATACTCTCAGCAAAAAAAAAAGAAAGAAAAAAAAAAGAAAAAAAGTAGTAACAATATTTGATCATGAGTTTAATTTTTTATATTTGAGTAAAAAACATTAATACTATAATAATAATATTTGAATTTAATTTTTTGTGTTTGACTAATTTAAGTAAATTTTTACGAGTGAGTTCTATTATGAATTCATGCAATTAGCATCGATATGAAATGGGTTCTATCCAATGTGCTAGACTGTTAGGCCATTACTATTCATATACTACGTTAAAGTAACCGGTGGTCCCCACTAAGTTGTGCTCTAGCTAATCCCATCATCAATCATTCAATTGTTCGGAAATTTTAAGAAAATAGTCGTTGTTTATAAAATAATTTTAAAAAATGATCACAGTTTTAAAAAATTTAAAAATTAACTCTTTCAGAAAATTTTGACACGTGTCAAAATTTATTACAATCATTTTTATGTGTAATTCTGTTATTGTCAGAAATTTTTTACATTGTATTATGACTAGTTTTTAAATTTTTTGAAACTGTTACTATTTTTTGAAAACACACAGTTCAAAATAGTTATTTACCTAACTAACCCATTGTTTTTTCACTTATATATTTTTATATCTTCTCAATATATATATATATTAATTTTCATTTACCTTCAGCTTCAGGCATCCAGACTAAAAACTTTGAATTTTTCTATTATTTATTAGAAATAGACAAATAATCTCACGTTTTCTATTTTTACCATAAGGTGTGATTGATGTTTTTCTCTCTCTTTCATGTTAAGGAATGATATGGTGAAATACAGTACAAAAGAAAAAAAAATCACTTTGTGAATATATAGAACAAGACAACTCTCCATAAATAATGTAATTAAATGGAAAGAATAACGTTCTTAAGTAGAACATATATACCTTATATGATGAATAGAAAGATATTGTCGTTTTAGAAAAATTTACCAAGTTACGTATTAATTTACTATTTAATGTTCCATGCAATAGTATAAACTACTATCAAAGAGGAAGTATCAAGATTTTTATATCAGGTGCTGAATAAATAATGACGAAAATTGATGATAACTTAAATGTTTGGTCCTTGTAAATATTTTTGGATGAGTTTAGATAAATTGCTCATTTTCAGATTGGACTTTTCAATAGTAAAATAATTTCTTAAAACTAAAAAAGCCAATAATTATTAAGAAAATTTATTGTCTTAGGATTCTGATTCAGCGGGGTATTAAATTGTGTGTGTGTATATATATATATATATATATATATATATATTTTAAGGGGTGAAAATGAAAACTTTTATTAAAATTATATATAAAAATATATTATTAAAAGTTCAGTAGGAGCAGAAAATTGTATAAAACATATAAAAAAACTTTAATGCCAAAAATTAAAACTTTTTATAAAAATTAGTGCATATAGATCCATCATTAATTACCATAACAAAGTAAAATTTAACATAAATTTGATAATGATAAAATTAATTAATAATTAAAAAAATATTCATGAGTGAGTGTTTTCATAAATATTGACTATTTTTTAAAATGAAATTCAAAATAATGACTATATATATATATCATATTTTTCTAATATTTCTCTGGGATTAGTACAATTTGCACGTAGCTAGATTTGTTTTTCCAATAATGAATGGTTGTTTATGAAATAGTCCAAGGCTCCAATAACATTCCTCATTATGGTTGAACGTATTAGTCAAAAATATCAAAAGCGAGAGTTGTATTAAAGATAAAACTACATAGTACCGAAGTATTCGCAAAATATTATAAATTAATTGTTTTAATAAGACGCAATAATTACGAATTTCATTAGCAGTCGTACAAAATAATAACAATATTAAATGGCAATATTACGCTTCTATGACTTTGTAATGACGTGCTGATTAGCATTTATTAATTTATCAGTATTTATTTATTTTTTAAATTATTTGCTACCGTAGTTGCACGAGTGACAACAATTTAAAAGGTAAAAATTTATTTGCATCACTTTACTTATATATATTATAAATGTAGGTTAAAAGGTTGGACATAGTGTTAATCTTCTATGCTAGTATAATATCATGCCCTAGTGGACCCTTGATCAATGATCATGATCGCATACACTTACATGTTTGGTTATGCCCAATTAAAAAATTAGCCATTTTAAGTGTAAAATTGGAAGAATTTAGCCACAGAATGTCAAAATTAAAGAAATAACCATTAGATACCTTAATGGACATAAATATCCATGATAATTACGCCCAAAAAAATAAAAAAATCTCAAAAAATTCGGCTCATTCAACTTAAAAAAACAAACCAAACCTACTATTACTAAAAATTTCATCAAATGTGATAAAATAAAAAATAAAAATGGCTAATTTTTTAAATTTCTAAAACTATGGCTAATTCCTAAGAAATTAGTCTAAAGTTTGGCGAAATCCTTAAAAATCTCTAATAGAAAAGATGAAGAGTATTCAATGGATGAGAAGTATGAATGATGGAGAAAATTATAATAATCCTTTAAGTTATTTGATATGATCAAAGATCGAGAGTTAAAAGAAATTATAGTAATTATTTATAACTTACTATATTCTATTTTGACTATTTGATATTGAGGGTGAATTGACCCTTTATTACTTAAAATTGAGAGATGATATGCATTATTACATTACGAGAATGATGCAATTTGGTGAACTCGGATAAAGATGCTCTCCCTCCTCTTTTTCTTCATCTAAATAAAATGATTCAATTTATCCCTCTACTTCTCTGTTCTCCTACCTCTTCATCTACCCAACATAACACACTTTTAATTGAAGGCTAATTAGAAATAGTTGTAATATATTTACATATAGGATACGTAGGTAGGCAGGGACAGATCTAGATTAAAAAAAATTAGTTTAGAGGGGCAAAAAAATAATCATGTGTTGATAAATTATACATTTTAAAATATTAAAGTTCACTCAAAACAATATTGTCTAAGAAAAATATAAGTAAAAAAATAGTGAACCCAGGCGAAATTTTATAAAATTTAGAATATATGAAGTAAATTTATATATTTTAAAAATATAGGGTCAAATATGATTTTTTTAAATATTACGTAAATTTAAAGACTTTTAACAAATATTATAAATACGAGGAGGGGAAATATGAATAAATTATATAAAATATCTGATAAATTTCATAATTTTAAAAAGTTAAGAGGGAAAAATCTGAAAATGATTTATATATTTTATAATTTTAGAAAGTATACGTAGGGGAGTCTGTGGACCCCAAAACCAAACTTCGACATCGAGCCCGTTTAACTTTGTTTCAAGGGGGATTTTGAGGAATACCTCATTTTTGACATAATGATAATTTATACCCCATGTGTGTTGCACTTTTAATTTATACCCCAAAATTTACACTACAAATATAGAGTGTATATGAAGGGAGCACACCACATGGGGTATAGATTATTAAGTGGCATCAAGAATGACTTTATTTTGAAATTCTCTCTTGTTTTTTTTGTTTTTGTTTTTCAATCCATCGAAACTTTTTTTTTTTAATCTCCATCTAGCCCAAGCTGTTGATTGGTGTCCAAATCTAAACCGACCTTTGTAGTATTAGAAGCTATAGTAAACTATCTCATTTTAACACGATTTTATTTTAATAAATAGTTCGTTTGAGCAAATAGTTGATAGTTAAGTTATTTATTTGATAAATGTAATTTAATTGCAGCAATATTATGTATACTGATTATAATACTTTCAGGTAATTAATTATTTAATAAATAATAAATATTTCGCTATTTATAAAAACCATAGCATAGTATTTGTCTATTTTTGTAATCTACCTAAGTTAACATTGCCCGAAGGTATAGGGTTGGACCTTGGTTTGGGATTGGCACTTTCTAATGTTTATACGATTTTCAGGAAAAACTAAAAACTAAAAACAAAAAAAAAAAAAACCGTCTTGAGTTTAGATCATATTTCAGAAAAATCCATCTTATTTTTTAAATTTCTAAGTAATCTATGTATTGTCAAAATCGACTCCAAAATACACATTGATCTCAAATATGTTGACTTGACATATGAAAAAATATTATTACTCTCGAGTTTTTAATTCATTACATAAAAATTAATAAATTATATCGATAAAATTTTAAAATTTTATTTAAAAATTCTCAACAAATATAACCTAATCAAAATCAAAATCCTAATCCAAAATACAACCCAATCCTAATTGAATCAAACCAAACACGAGATCAAAATCCCAATCCCAGTCGAAACTCAAACTAAAACACAAAATTCAAAAAAGTCAGTTAGGTAAATAACTATTTTGAATTATGTGTTTTTAAAAGTAACACAGTTTCAGAAAATTTAAAAAATAGCTACACAAATTTATTACCAACGTAAAAAATTCCGTACTAAAATAAAATCATATATAAAATTTATTGTATTAATTTTCTTACAAAGATGATAAATTTTATGAATGGCTACTTTCTTAAAATTTTGAAACATTGGCTATTTTTCTAAATCACCCTCTAAAGATGACTATTTTCTTAAAATTCCTAATTCAAAATCCCAATCATAATTAGAGATTTCTGATGATTTTCTAAAAATGAAAAGTTTCCTATTTATAATTGAGGCCGTCGACCATCAACCATTGGATTGAATAGTGCACGATCTCAATCAAAATGACTTCTAAACCCGGTGTTGAACGGACGCGCAAGATTTCTCTAGATATTTAAAATATAAAATCGGGAATTTAAAAAAAATAAAAAAATTTAGAGGGTGATTTTAAAAAAAGAGCAAATGTTTTAAACTTTTAAGAAAGTATTAATTTATTACCTTTGTAAGAAATTTATTACAGTAAAATTTAGATCTAATTTTATTATAAAATTTCTTATACTAGTAATAAATTTTTTATGACTATTTTTTAAATTTTTTGAAACTGTAACTATTTTTTAAAAATACATATTTTAAAATGACTATTTACCTAACTAACTCTTAAATCATTTGTACAATCTATATCACCCTTGTATTGATTTTGTTAAAATGGCATTCGTAAAGATGAAAATATTTTATTTCTTCAAAATTTAGATTTTCTTAACCTATATCCGATTTCTTTGATTTATTTATATACAACAATGTAGACTTATACCTTGTTTGCCCCACTCACCCTCTGCATTTTATTATATATATATTTTTTCAACTTTCTTAATCCCAATGCAATATCTTAAATGTCAACCATTTATACCACATTCAAATTCGCAAAGTCAAATCATTCCAAAATAAAATGATTTGGATGTTTACCCTAAATAACTCATCATTTGAACGAAAATGTTGTTGATTTTTATTTTAGTTTTCAATTTATAATATTTTTTATAGGAACTTAAAAATGGTTGTGCGAATTATCTCTCTACTGGGTTTACTTTGTATTCGTGGGTTTCCTCAAACTAAGTGTTGAGAGTGAGTGTTGCAACGAAAGCTTTTTAGGTCTCTAATTGTTATTGAGGGAGATCACTTGTGAGTGCATTAGAGAATTAGGTGTAAAAGAGTCTCGGGAGAGGTTCCTGTGAAAACAAGGAGATCTCGGGTACAAAGAGAGCTTGTGTCAGATTCACATAGCAGATGGAGGAAAACGGCGACGTAGTTAGGAGGAAGTCCAACTATTTTAAGTCCGAGTGTACACGTTTTGTAGTGAACGATTTTCCACTAACTGGGCGAGGCCCCGCGGACGTAGGCAAATTGCTGAATCGCGTTACCAATTCTAGTGTCTTTTATGTTATGCACTTTACTTTTGGTTCGTACTGTTTATTATCTGTCTCGTTAATTATTCGTACGGGTGCACTCACCAGACGTGGTTCACTTTATATATCAGCCGTCAGGTGCACCTAACAGATTAGTTGCTTTTACATAACTGATTGTAAAAATTTTATATTTTAAATTATAAATTTGAATTGTTTTTTAGTTACACAATTCAAATTGAAAATCTAAATTTGAGAGGGAAGAATTTGACGAAGCATTTTACTACGTGTATGTTTTACTGCTATAAAAAGTAAAAAATCAATTACTTGAATTCACAACTTTAATCAAAATACAGTATTATTATTTTGGGTCTATTTATTATTTGACTATTTTTTTTTGTTAATGTTTTAAGAATTTAGCCATAGTTGTATGAAATTAAGCAATTAGCTATTTTCATATTTGATACATATGTATCATATTTTTGATACACGTGTACTATTTTATGAAATTAAGGCTAATTCCAAAATATAAAAATAGTTAATTCTTTAATTTTATAAAATTAGGACAAATCTTTAAAAAAAGAGATTTTTACAAATTTAACCAAACTTTTGACTAATTTTTTAGGATTTAGTCATAGTTTCATGAAATTAAGGATTTAACCGTAACAAAATATGTTACAGGTAATATTTTATGTTACACGTATAACATACGTGTATTATATTTATGCTGACATAATATGTTATAAGTGTACCACAATAACATATTATGTTATACGTATGTTATGGCTAAATCATTAATTAAACTATGACTAAATCCTTTATATTTTACCTTTAAAATGACTAATTTATTAACTGATCCTTAAAAAAAGCAAAAAATTTGGCAATAAAACTCTCTATTATTTATTGTAGAATACATTGGGACTCAGTGTCAATAGATCTGTGTTTGACAAAGAAGAGAAAGGGTTTTACCTACTTTTTACCAAGGTGGTTTCAAATAAAAAAACATTCAGGCTTTAGGAGCGGGAGAGTTAAACAAGAGGAGAAGGGTAAGCTCGTAAATAACTGAACTTTTGTTATATTATTTATTGCTTCGCCTTTTGATATTGTTTGTTATTTTGTGATTTTTGTCCAAAATCCAAAGCATATATTCTTACTTCGACACAATAAAAACCAAATTATATATATATAAAAAAAAAACCCCTTTCTTGCTTCTGCTCACAAAGACGAAGAACCAACAACAATCAAAGAAACAAATCACATTTTGCCAATCTCAAGCTAATTCACAGCTTCCAAAGGTTGGTTCTTTATTTATTTCTTTCTTTCTTTCTTTCTCTCTCTGTTCTCTTAATCTGTTTTCTTTTTCTTTTCTTTTTTTTTTGGGATTTTTTTGAATTTTCTTATTCGGTGTTGTTGCGAGCCACAATCACTTGGGAACTAGGTTTGTTTCAGATCTTCGATTCTCGTCGTGCAATGGAAGGGATTTTGTCGCGCCGAGTCGCGATATTTTTCGAATCCCCAACTCGGATTGGGAAAAGAAACCCTCGAGCGAGCGAGTTGTTTCGTTATTTGTTTATTTATTATTTTTTTTTGGGATTTTCGCTGCGAATTTTGGAATTGGTGGGTTTGTGATATTGCAATCTGGTGGGTTTTTGGAGCTAGATCCGTTTGGGAATATTGGGGTTTAAATAATGGAGCCGGGCCGGCAAACCCTTGTTTGGTTGGAATGGATTGTGTTACTTGGAGTTTGGTTTTTGGACTTTTTAAAGACAAAGGAACATTTTTTTTTTCTGGTTTGTTTGTGTTTGGTGTTTGGTTTCTTAGAAAATGTCCGAGAAAAAGAAGTAACTTGGGTTTCTGAATCACATTTTTTTGCCCCATTGTTCAGGAGAATCAGGAAGGTAGAAGAAGAGGAATGCCGTTACTGGGTTTAGCGTAATTTGAGGTACGTCTTTGGTGATTGAATTGACAGTTTGTTCAAGTTCAGTATTGAAGTTTGGGTTTTTATTCGTTGTTGTTTGTTTTTGGCTCAGGATGGGATTTCGGTGGTGGGTTTCTCTGGGTTTCCTGTAGTTGCAGGTTTTGGTGGTTGAAGAGAGAATGGCTGATACGAATTCGGTTGATTTGATTCTCGACTTTCTGCGAAAAAATCGGTTCACTAGAGCAGAGGCGGCCTTGCGCACTGAGCTTAGTAATCGCCCCGATTTGAATGGTTTCCTTCAGAAGCTCGCGCTCGAAGATAAAGATTCCGGTAAACCTCTGGACGGAGAGAATGGAGACAAACCAGTTGCGGAAAATCAAGGGTCTTCAAGTAGTGGTGGAGGCGAAGTTTCAAAGGAACTTATAGTGAAAGAGATACAGTGTGGAACGGGTAGAAATGGGTCCGAAAGCAAATGGAAGAACTCCACTTCTACTGGAGAGCGTAGTAAAGCGAATGAAGTGACTGGGACTAGTGAAAAGGGGTTTACTTTCTATAAAGGTCCGGAGGACACCATGCTTGATTTATATTCGTGGAAGTTCAGTTCTAGCAATGGTACTGCCAATCAATATTGTGCGGGCGAGGAATCTACTGATGCTGGTAAAGCGATTGTGAAGTCAGCAGAGGATGTCAGTTTTTCTGGCGAAAAGAAAACTTCTTGGGTGGGAAGTACCAGCAAAGTCGTTGCCGAGCCCAAACATGACAGAGCCACCCAGATGAGCGAACCGAAGGAGCTTGATCAACAATTCAAGACTAGTGGTGGGTACTTTAATGAGGACTTCCCTGATAATCTATGGTCGAGGAATGATGAAGCAGTAAATTCATCTGTAGAGGTGTGGAAAGATTGTTCTGTCAAAACGGTTTTCCCATTCTCCAGAGGAGATGTTTCAACTGGTAATGATAGCAGTTCAGCTTCCGAGAAAAAGGAAGGAAAGCGGAAAGCTGTGGCGACGATAAAGGAGCAAGTGGACGAAGTGGGGAGAGCTTTATTCTTGGGCAAGTCACAAGGAAGTTCTGACCAAAAGACCATTAGCAGCCTAGCTTTTCCAACCATGTCTGAAAATCAGAAAGAAGAGTTCCCGAGATTGCCTCCAGTTAAACTCAAGTCAGAAGACAAGTTATTGAATGTTAATTGGGAGGAAAAGTATGATCGAGATGGTCCGAGCACAAAACTCAGCAGCATGGACAACACACTACTTATAGGGTCATATCTCGACGTCCCTATTGGGCAGGAAATTAACTCTGCAGGTTCGTACATTTGATGAACTCGATATCTATCTTTTCTGGATCCATTATGGGAGTTAGTTTATTTGTAGTTGCTTACACCGTCTCAATGAATTATATGATGTTTCATGTGTAATTGTGCATGGTAGAAATATTTGTTCCTTTTGACAATAAATTACTGTTCAAAATGAACTTCTCAGCTAGCTTTAAATTTGTTATAATGCAGTTTGGTCCTTGATCTTGCTATCTTTTAACGGCTGTTTATAGTTTAGTTTTCCCCCTCTGGAAGTCCTCTTATTAGTGGTTTATTTTTAACCTTCCGTCCTCATATGATGTGAGGACATCCTGAAGCATACTTATTAGTCTCAGCTTGACATAGGATTTTTCAGTGGACTCCAATAACTTGTAATCAATTGGATGATTAAGCTGAGTTGTCTTTATAACAATTATCCAGGTGGAAGGAGAAATGCTGGAAGCAGTTGGCTTTCAGTAAGTCAGGGGATCGCGGAGGATACTTCTGATCTGGTTTCTGGTTTTGCGACTGTTGGTGATGGCTTGAGTGAATCTGTTGACTATCCAAACGAGTATTGGGACTCTGATGAATATGATGATGACGACGATGTGGGATACATGAGGCAACCTATCGAGGATGAAGCTTGGTTTCTGGCTCATGAAATTGATTACCCAAGTGACAATGAAAAAGGAACTGGGCATGCAAGTGTTCCAGATCAACAGGAAAGAGGTGCGGCCAAAGATGAGGACGATGATCAATCCTTTGCCGAGGAAGATTCTTACTTCTCGGGTGAGCAGTACTTCCAAGCAAAAAATGTCGAACCAGTGGTTTCTTCCGATGATCATATAGGGCTATCAGTGACGGAACTCTATGGGAGGAGTGACAATAATGATTTAATAGCTCAATACGATGGGCAGTTGATGGATGAAGAAGAACTGAATCTGATGCGCGCAGAACCTGTATGGCAGGGCTTTGTCACTCAGACAAATGAACTCGTCATGCTAGGGGACGGTAAAGTTCTGAATGACAGTGGAAGGCAACGTCTAGATGATGTTTGCATGGAAGATGATCAGCTTGGTTCAGTGAGATCGATTGGAGTAGGAATCAACAGCGACGCTGCAGATATTGGTAGCGAAGTACGGGAAAGTTTGGTTGGCGGCAGTAGCGAAGGGGACATTGAATACTTCCGGGATCACGATGTTGGATTTGGTGGATCCAGACAGCTCCAACATGATTCAGATGCGAAACACACGAGAGATAAAAAGAAAACTAGTAAACAAGAATCGAAAAAATATGTTGTTGGGAATAGTATTGGGGCACCACTGGAGCTGAAGAATCTAACAGATGGGGGATTCTCATTTCCGCCTCCATCGAGAGATGGGCAGCTGGTGCCGGCAAGCTCTAGTAAACCTTTGTGGTCAAACAACAGTAACGCCGTTGCCGGCGATGACACTGACGAGTGCCTGAATGCTTTACTGAGGTCCGATGACATGCTTTCTACATGGAGGCGGAAAAGCACAGATTCGTCGCCTGTCAAGAGTTCTAGGGATGACAATAATGCTAATGTTGTTAGGTCCACTAATTCATCTCCCTCGACACTCTCAAATTATGCTTATGCTGAAAGAGAGCACGGTGAGCAAGAAGATGACGAGAAAGCTGGTATTGCAAGGGAAGAAGATGCGGCCACATCGCTTGAGGATGAAGAAGCCGCTGCTGTCCAAGAGCAAGTGAGGCAGATTAAGGCTCAAGAGGAGGAATTTGAAACCTTCAACCTTAAGATTGTGCACAGGAAAAACAGGTGTGGCTTCTACCTCTGTGAATCTGAAATATAGATTTTTTCACTTAGGAAATGATGTGTATGTTTATGTGGAACTTTTTATGTTTAAAATTTTTGTTAAGACTCTGGTGATAGGTATTATTGTTGTTGTGGGGTTTTTTTTTTTGTTTCTTGTTTTTTTTTTTAAATAATAATAATTGAGTTTAGCACATTTGAAATTACTGATTTCCCTCGCTCTCAAGTGCCCGCTTCTCTTTATGCTCGTGGAAACAGACCCATCTCTTCCTTTCCAAATCGGCATACCTTATCATTGTCATACTTTTTGCATCTTTCATTTATGTCTCTATTTTTCAAAAGAAACAAACTATTTTGTTGCTAACGAAACCCTTCATCAGGAAGGTGAGGACAAGACATTCTCAGGAAGAGTGCAATAAAATCTAAAACCAGAAAAACTAATGGATTAAATGAAAGTAATGACCTGTCACTTCTCTTAATTACTGTTTTGCCCGGTTGTGCCAAGAAAAGCTCTCTTTTATTATTTAAGTTGTTCCTTTGTTGGAATTTTTGGTGAATGACTTTTCCCAGTCTGATGGACTCGTCTATTTTGTTGATCAGGACTGGATTTGAGGAGGATAAGAATTTTCATGTCGTTTTAAATTCTGTACTAGCTGGTCGGTATCATGTTACTGAGTATCTTGGATCAGCTGCATTCAGCAAAGCTATACAAGCGCATGACCTTCATACAGGCATGGATGTTTGTGTAAAGATTATAAAGAACAACAAGGACTTCTTTGATCAAAGTCTTGATGAGATAAAGCTTCTCAAGTATGTCAATAAGCATGATCCTGCTGATAAGTACCACCTCCTCCGATTGTATGACTACTTTTACTATCGAGTAAGTAACTTTTTTGTATTATTGCTGAATTATAATTTCTTGTTTTTTATTTGTTATGCTATATGTTTCTTGTCCACATGCATAACTGTAATGCATTGTTCAATATATCGTGACCAAAGAAGAACTATGGTTTTCACAAAGATGGCACAACAGACCTAAGATTGTTCACAGAAACGAATTACGAAACTAAGCAGTGATTTTCTCCGAGGAATCCTCAGTATCCTCGGCTCTTATTTTTTTAATCTGTGTTTTTCTCTTATTCACGCCTACATGTTATCTTAAAAGCATTCCATTAGTTATCATCTAACTTGTCTTGATCCGCAGGAACATTTGCTCATAGTATGCGAACTTCTGAAGGCAAACTTGTATGAATTTCATAAATTTAATAGAGAATCAGGAGGCGAGGTTTACTTTACAATGCCAAGATTGCAGGTCCGATTGGTTTCTCTCTCTTCTTGAGAAGTTTTACCTTTTTTAATTGGTTATGCTTACTAAACTCTGTTGAATATTTTGTGCAGTCGATTACTATTCAGTGTTTAGAGGCTCTTCAATTTTTACATGGCCTTGGCCTAATACATTGTGACTTGAAACCTGAGAACATACTGGTGAAGAGCTACAGTAGGTGTGAGGTAAAAGTCATTGATCTTGGGAGTAGTTGTTTCGAAACAGATCATCTCTGCTCCTATGTACAGTCTAGGTCTTATCGAGCTCCAGAGGTTATATTGGGACTTTCATATGATAAGAAGATCGATGTATGGTCACTTGGGTGCATCTTGGCAGAACTCTGTACTGGCAATGTAAGTGATTGCATTCGGTTTGAAATAAGCCTTAAAGATTTATCATTCATGTATATTTTGTGTAGGGAAATAATAAATACACGGATAGGATGTAATTAGTTGTGCACTTGCAAAGGTGTACTGTTCTTGTTATACCTTGGTTGTTGATACAAGACATTAGGAACTTAATATGCTATTTGCCATTATTTTTATAGTTAGACTTTACTTTGTTATCTTTAAAGCATCAGTATACTGGATTGTACTTCGGAGAGGATGATAGGTCACGACTTAAAATTTAGTATTGCCGACAATGACCAAATTTAAAGAAATGAAACTGAATCTTTGAAGTTTGTTTATAAAGGGTTTTCTTTTTTGGAAGGACTAATGTGTACATCTATAGTTTCCACAGTTATTTTGTGTGATTGTATGGTTAATAACTTCATGATTTTCTTTATTCCTGTCCTTGGATTTTGCTACATGGTTGACAACAAACTTGGTTTTGTGTAGGTACTATTCCAAAATGATTCGCCGGCAACATTGCTTGCACGTGTGATAGGAATCATAGGTCCCATTGAGCAAGGCATGTTGGCGAAAGGACGAGACACCTACAAATATTTTACCAAAAATCACATGCTTTACGAACGTAACCAGGTAATTGCAATGTTTGAACTTTTATTTCTTTTGTCTTCCAAAACAATTGGCAATTGAGCATTCTTTTCAAGCATTAGTCAAAAGTGGATTGTCCCACCCGTCCCTCACTCTACTTCTTGACTATTGAGCCATGAAAAATATTATTAAAAAAAAAAAAAAAACTTACTGAATAAAGACAAGTTGTTAGTTATATGTTTGTATACCTATTTTTAAGTTTGATTCATGTAGGAATCGGCAGAGATAATGAAATCTAAAAATCTCGAAGTTATTTTATTTTTTATTTTTGGATTATAATTTTGAGAAGCTCATACCTTTGTTATTAGATACATTATTCAATAGCTTTAAAATGAATGATCTATCTCTTTGGTGTTCTTTGGCCATGACATTCTATATCTTCTTTTACTTGCACTCACTTGTACAATCTACTTGATAATTAATGATTTTTTGATAATGAAAAAGTTTATCATGCCTTTTCTGTTAGTATCTGAATATTTTCCATTTTACATATTCTCTTAATCCATCTCTTTTTTATTGTCTTATAAGTTACTGGGTTTACATGCTTTTGAACATCATTTTTCCAATGTTTCATGATATTGTTCCAGAAGTTGAAACATAATATAATTTCAGGCATCTTTTATTTTGCTATTTCGGAAACCAATCAACGCATGATATCCACCTATGTTATTATCTTTTGCCGATAAATGGAAACCAACTAAAAGCGGTGTAATGCCCATGTATTCCTCAGGAAACGAATAGGTTGGAGTACTTGATACCGAAAAAGACATCCTTGAGACATCGTCTGCCGATGGGAGACCAAGGCTTCATCGACTTCGTAGCCCAT
Source organism: Boehmeria nivea var. tenacissima (assembly GCA_018132145.1). Taxonomy (NCBI): domain Eukaryota; kingdom Viridiplantae; phylum Streptophyta; class Magnoliopsida; order Rosales; family Urticaceae; genus Boehmeria; species Boehmeria nivea. The sequence goes on from CM030882.1 coordinate 12,954,523, forward strand.
TTACTCGAGGTAAACCCAAAGAAGCGCCCATCTGCATCAGAGGCTCTAAAGCACCCGTGGCTATCATATCCTTACGAACCAATCTCAGCATGACCTGTTTGAGATTCTCTTGATTAAGATCAGACGCTGCAGAACGACCCGGTGATTTGCTTCGGGTGTCTCTCCAAGAGGGAAGGAGCCGCGTACATTTGATTGTTTGCCAGAACTCGTTACTTATATTTAAAGTGGTTTCGGACGAGATTTGCCCCCCTCACATTTCCCCACAACGCATTGAAAAGGTGTGTTTGGCTAGTTGGTGATACCCGTTTTTTTATTTTCATTTTCCCCCGATTACCCTCGCCAAGTTGTATCCCCCGATAACCGTAAAATCAGAATGTAATTTTGCACACGCTGTATTACTAGGTTCTTCACTTTATTTTATCCAGTGGAGGGGAGATCTTGAAATTCCTGTTGTACATGTTTGTGATAATTCTTTTAGGTTATTTAGTAATGTCGTCTTGGAATATCTTGCCCTAATCCAGTTTTGGCTTTGGCTCCTAATGGCTGCACTGTTATTGTAATGGACAATTGTGCCTTTAAGCTTGTGCTTCTTTGTAATTTCATATATATATATTTTTTGGTAATTAAAAGGCCAGGTACTGTGCTAAATTTGAATGTAGTTCATTCAGGTAAGGGAAACCAAAGTTCCTTGCAAAGCCAACAACAGCTCATATGGTATTTCTCTATTTTCATATATCTTAAAAATGAACTTGGAAATGAAAGAAAAGGGAAATTTTATGAGTTTAGGGTTTTAAGAGGAAATGCCTCTACAATACAACTCTCTCTCTCTCTCTCTCTCTCTCTCTGTTTTCCCATAATTTATTAGGAAAGTAAATTTTCCCAAATGGATTTCTTTTCTCATGGTTTGGGAGACGTATCTACATTTCAAGCTATCATTGTTCAAGTTACTACTCTAGTCTTTTAAGGCACTCAATCTAATAAATGACTCCCGCCAATGAACGGTTTATTTTACCCCCTCAAAACAATTAATTTTATTGTACGAGTTTATATAATTCCTGTGTTGCCTAGAACATTATAATAAACAATATATATAAAAAAAAAACTCACAATTGATGTTGCATTAAACGTGTTTTCTGTATGTATTACGCAATAGGGTGACTTTATACGGTGCGTGTCCTAAATTAATTCCTCGTTTTGCTAACCATACAAATTGCTTGCCTGATAAGTACCAATTTAACATAGGAATCAGTTATCTAAGTTCCAGTAAATATTTCAAAACTTGAACATGAACAGAAAGCCGTCTTAGCTCAGCCGGTAGAGCGCACGGCTTTTAACCGTGTGGTCGTGGGTTCGATTCCCACAGACGGCGAAATGACTTTTATTATTCTCTACAGCACTTTTTTTTTTTTTTTTTTTTTTTTCTACATTTCGTAATAGAACATTATTATCATTAGGGTGATGTAGGCAAATACCCAGAATTTATATAACAATAAAAATAAATACCTAAACTTTTGAAGTAATTGAGTTTCTAGTCAATTTGTGAATTATTTGTACATGTTTTTGGTAACAAAGTGAATTACCACCACTTATCACTGTGTAAGTAATTGCATCTTTGGGTAGTTGGTTACATTTTTCAAAAGATTGGGTAATAACTTACATTAAGTTTTAAAAATTGGGTATTCACTATAATTTCTCTTATTTATTATTATTTGTACAAAGGAGGGAAAAAAAAAACCATATTGAAATACCCTTTCATAAGCTTAAAAAAAAAAAAAAACACTTGGGATCATAAGGACCATATGCAATCAGTAGAACCATGCAAAGATTGACAAAGTGACAATCACTAAATTCATCAGAAACTACAAAATTTTCAAGACCAAAGCAATCACTAGAACCATCTTCGGCGTGAGATGGTCGGATAAAAAAGACCCGAGACCAAAATGATTATCGAAACACCGCACTTCTTCTGCCTCTCTTTAGAAGGAAGCCTCTGTTAGCTCTTATGTCCTATAGCTAGACTCTGAAGATTTTGGTTGTCTTCCAAGAGACGGTCGTATTCGAGGAGAAGATCCGCGGCTTGTTTTTGGAGTGCAGCGACATGGGATTCGGCGGTTTCGACCCTTTTGTCCTTCTCTTCCGACACGGACTTCAGCTTCTTCAAGCTTTCTTTTAATGCGGAAACCTCTTCTTTCAAAGACTTTAACTCGTTGGAGGATTTCTCTTCCTTTTCCTTGAGCTGTGCTTTCTCTTTCTGAAGTCTCTCAAGTTCCTCCTTCGATGATCCAACGCTACTCCTTAGCCCGAGAAGCTTTCGAAGGTAATGGTGCATTCGATCGATTATGAAGCCGAGAAACAGGGTAAAGCCTGTAAGATAAAAAAAGGGATGAGCAAATGGATTAAGACACTCGAAAACGGTAACGTTACGCAAAACAATGTTAACAATTGGTCACTCGTATCAGACAAACTACAACAATGTTTGTACGACAGGCAACAATCATATATGAGCATAAAAATTTATATAATACACATTCAAATAAAAGTAAATCTAGAAAGTGATAAGTTCTTATTTGCTATAACTTTTAGAATTACTATTGGTTAGTTATAGAGTTTTGTTCTAGCTGAAACTGTTTTAGGGTTGATTTCATAGTATCATCGGACTGAGATTCTAGTGGAGTTAGAATTGGCTTTCTGTGTAAAGCTTTTTGAGTTAGATTACGATTTTTTCATAGTATCCAGAGTATCTTTCCTTATAATCTTTTTCTCTCTCTCTCTACAAATATCAATAACCTAAGATTACTCTTAAACCTGGCATGCAAGAAAAATATAAGCAAGGACTTCACTGTTTCTACGACAACAAAGCAAGTAAAGCAACCAAGGTTCACTATTGTCTACATTGAATACACTCGTGGTCGTTAGTTTTAAACAGCCAAGTCGAAGCCGGAACCAACCAAAAAACCAAGTATACTGACAAAAACAAAAAACAAAATACAACAACATTACATCTGTGAAAGGAAATCTCCTACATTATTAATGCATGTTAGTTCGAAACTTCACAATATTCAATCATAGACCAATCTTTCCTCGGCCTAAAACTTGCTTCTGGGAATAGAAGGCCAATCGAGAGCACCCATGAAGCTTTCACTACATCAGCTGGGAATCATTAAATTGTAAATTTCAGTTCTGGGAATGGCGAACCTTGGTGAATATCGTCGCGAAACATAGCCTTTGCTTCGATAAAGAAGAACTTTTCGTTTCTTTTATAAATTAGCCATCCAAAATTCTTTCAATGGGATAAGTAGGGCATCAATACATAACACATTTTCAGTTTATCTGTGCCGGGATTTTCAATACTTTTTTCCATAAACTATGTGCCAAGTTCCCACGAAGAAAATCAACAGATATTGACAAATATACATTTTCCTGGCCAAGCTTAAATTCCATATTATAATATCAAATGGAGAAGACACTCTATCTACCCATGTTTTCCTTGCCCCAAACCGCCCCGCTCTTCCCGAAACCATCCAACCATTAATAATAGAAAATATATTGTTTCCAATGTAGTGCAAGCCCATTAATATCACTTTATATATGCTCTCAATAAGTCCAATGAAGAGATTTCAGTCCCAAGTATATTTTCCATAAAAGGACTAAGGGTACGTTTCGTGAACCATATAAGCTTATCGTAATGTATTAGAGAAAACAATACTGTGTTTGACACATTCAAGCCATTACATTATTTAATACGAAAAATGAACTTTAACAAAATTCATTACCAACTACAAAAAGTATATTCATATTAATATATTATTCCATATTATCATATGATCTTCCAACTTTTTTAATGCAAAATCTTAAGACACACACAACCACACATAGATTCTTCAAGCATGAACCAATACAATACAACCCAACAGACTACAACACAATACAATACAGTACATGTACCTAAATAATCAAGTTTCTAAATTTCTATAATTCAAGCAACAAACCAACAAGAAAACCTCAAAACGAATCAATTCAAGCCTATCCTTCCAAAGTTGGCTGAAGGATTAGTTGCCCAAAAAAACCAACATTGCCCAACAAAATAAAAACGCCTTAAAAAAACTAAAAACACACATATGCATAAATATATATATAAACACACACACACACACAGAGAGACATACCCATAAGTGAAGCTTCAAGCAAGTGGGTTCTCCAGAGAACCTGGTCCATGGGAGACATAGAGCCCAATTTGGCACCTCTATTTTGGATCTTAACAATGCTGAAAAAGCTTGACATGAAAATGGCAAACATAGTCCCAGCGATGGTCAACACAGTGCCTCTCTTCATTTTGAGCTGGTCAAGGCTCTTTATCACAAGCTCTCTCAAAGGACCAATCTTCACCAGAAGAAGAAACGCCACAACGCCCTCGGCGAACAGAACCAAGAACAACAACTGAATCATCTTCTTCAAAGCCTTCTCGTTCTTCTCAAAAACCAAACAAAAATGGGTTTTTATAAAGAGAAAAAAAAAATCAAATGCCCATTAAAGAGATGGGGATTTTGAGAGAGACCCTTTGGTTATTGAGAGATGGGCATTAAGAAAGAAACAAGCTTTAAGCGAATAATATAATATTGATCATGGAATTTCACCAGATCTGTGAGTTTAGCTGTGAAAAGACAGTGGCTTTGCTTTTTTGCCTTGCTTTACTCTTTGTGGGTTAGTTACTATTGGAGTGTACTGAGCAGTACTGAGCTGGGTTTTTTGTTATGTTTTTTTAATTTTTTGGTTCGTTTTGGGTAATGAATTTTACGAGATGGAACAACAAAAGAGGAGAGAGAGTGAGGCCAGAGAAGAGAAGGACAAAGGGCAATTACGGAATTTGGCAAAAACATTCTTGTACTAGCTTTTGGTGACTTTATCTTCAGTCTTGACCAAGTGCAAAAGAGTGTGTTGTTGTTTTTTTTTTACTTCTATTTTTTGCAGTGGAGATTTTGATCTTCTTGGGTTTTGTGATTTAATGCGACTTGAAGACTTGAACTATGAACAGTGGATGGGTTTTGATCAAATTTTGATGGGCCCATTAGGATGGGCCCACTATGGTGTTAGATCTTATCTTCAAGTGTTATGGCTGAATTGGGCTTAATTGGGCTCTCTCTCTCTCTCTCTCTCTCTCTCTCCCATCTCCATTAGGATTTTGAAAAATGTCCTTTTTTTTTTTATACCCATTCTTGATTTCTATTCTTTTTTATGTTCCGGTTTTTGTTTATGTTTTTTTGTTTTTTTTTTTGGCCATATCGATAATCAATAGTCCTATATTCCTATTTTGGCCTCGGTTTGCCATAAAATTCCAAGCAACACCCACAGATTTGCTCTTTCAGTTCAGAGCTTTCCATGGAAGAAGAAGAGCACGAACACCAACAACTTCAAGAGCTCGACAAGTCCGTCCATGGCGATCGAGACCAGCCTCAACCATCGGCGTCTCTGCTATTCCCTCTCTCTTCCTCTGCTCAACAACAACACTCTGTACAGTCTCACTCTCAGTGGCTCTACAACTCCAGCTTCACCGCCGATCTCTCCCTCGTCAACGACGCCGTTTCGTTCAGACCCCAACCCGACGACGACGACGATGGCGACGAAGAAGACGAAGGCGAAAAGACGAAAGAGCCCTCCTTGCCGGAGTATAGACCGGTCGAGTCCTCGTCGCCGCCGCAGTCGGACTCCGGCGACGACGGTCGGCGGCGGAGGAGGAGGAAAGAGAAGAAGAGGAGGAAGGAGAGTCGGAGGAGAGAGAGGTCCTCCGAGCGAGGCCTAGGGTTAGACGATTACAGTTCTCGGAGGAGGTCCAATGTTAGGGCTTGGGCCGGTGACTCTGCGACCAAGCTTAAACCCTCAAAGGACTATTTCTTTGATTCTAAGGGTGACCGTGACAATCTGGCATTTGGTTCTCTTTACAGGTACTGAATTTTTGTTCATTTGAGAGTTTCTGTTTGGTTGCCGAGAAAATTTCAGGAAATGGATTTGGATTGAGTGTTTGTGTGTGCGGGTTTGTGGATTTTCTTCGCTAGTTCTTGAATTGAATTACATTTGGCATGTCACTAGTTCTTGTAGATAAAACTTTTTCATGGACAAGGTCTGTAGAGTTATATTACACAGTTGCTCGATACAATGCGACGATTGTTGTTTATCAACAGTGTGTGTTATTATATCTAAATATATATGTATATATATGTGTGTATATGAATGTTTGTATGCATTTCTCTTGTCTGTTTCTAGTTCTCAGCATGAATTCAAAAAACTGAATGTATTGAGATTTGTAAATAGTTATTCGTAGGCTAGTATTTGAGTTTCTGATAGAATATAGGTAGTGGTTATTTTGTTCATTTGTTGCGTTTTTGAGCAGTAATTCATGGTTTGGTTTGTGATCGTGCAGAATGGATGTTGCCCGGTACAAGCCTTATGCTTCCGGAGAATTATCTGGTCTTGGTTTGCAAGGTTTGAATCGGTGGAATCGAATAGGTTCGGCCTTGGATAGAGATAATGACGTTGAGGCATTGGACAACAAAGTAAAATCCGGTGGTCGATACTGGTCTGCGAAATATATGGCTTTGGAGTCCCAGAAGAACTTAAAGCGATTTCGTATACTTGTCCCGCAAAAGTTTCCGGAAGCAGATTCAGATGATTTTGTCCCTTTGCCCGATGTAGAAGCTTCAGTGGTTGAAGAATCATGGGAAGATGAAGTTCTACGTAAAACACGAGAATTTAACAAGATGACTCGGGAGCGGCCCCATGATGAAGAGGCGTGGCTGGAATTTGCGGAGTTCCAAGACAAGGTTGCTGCTAAGCAATCTCAGAAAGGTGCTCGATTACAGACTCTTGAAAAGAAGATTAGCATACTTGAGAAGGCAGCTGAGCTTAATCCTGATAATGAAGAATTGTTGTTCTGTCTTCTCAAGGCTTATCAGAGTCGGGATAGTACTGATGTGTTGATTGGTAGGTGGGAAAAGATACTGATGCAGAATTCTGGGAATTACAAGCTTTGGAAAGAGTTCTTGCGCTTTGTTCAAGGGGAGTTCTCAAGGTTTAAGGTTTCAGATATGAGAAAGATGTACTCGAATGCAATTCAAGCTCTCGCTGCTGCTTGTAGCAGGCACTCTAGGCAGGTTCTCAAATTAATTTTACATTGCAGTGGCCTGGTTAGGCTGATCTAGTATATTTAACTGTTTTTCAACTTCCTACATTTTGTGAGTCTAACTTCTTTTTGATGTCTTAATTCAGGTCCATCACGGAGCTGTATCTTCACCTCTGGATTCTGCTCTAGTTCAACTAGAACTTGGTCTTGTTGATATATTTCTTGGTCTTTGCAGATTCGAGTGGCAGACTGGCTATCAAGAGTTAGCCACGGCTTTATTTCAGGCTGAAATCGAATTTAGTCTGTTTTGCCCTTCTTTATTGCTGACTGAGCAGAGCAAACAAAGACTGTTTCAGCATTTTTGGGATAGTGATGGTGCAAGAGTTGGAGAAGAAGGTGCTTCTGGTTGGTCGACATGGTTGGAGAAGGAGGAAGAAAATAGGCAAAGGGTTATTGAAGAGGAGGCCTCACTTGATGCTGCTGAAGAAGGTGGTTGGACAGGTTGGTCAGAGCCATTTCCCAAAAATAAGATGAGTGAAGGAAATTATGATAATGAAGCAAACAACGCAATGGAAGTTGACCAGCTTCAATCGGAATTAGAAGATGAAGATGTGAAGGAAGAAGACGATACTGAAGCTTTGCTAAAGAAGCTAGGCATCGATGTGGATGCAGCATCTAGTGGTGAGGTTAAGGATACTTCTACCTGGATCAGATGGTCAAACGAAGAGATATCAAGAGATTGTGATCAATGGATGCCTGTACGTGAGAAATCTGGAGGTTCTCTCTCTCTCTCTCTCTCTCTCTCTCTCTCTCTCTCTCTCTCTCTCTCCCTCTCTCTCTCCTTGCCTCTGGCTATGCCTCTTCGTGTGTGTGTGTGTGTGGGAACTAAGCTAAGCTCGATTGTTATGCAGCTGGTGGGTTGCGTTCCGATAGTACACCCGATGCAGAAGAAGATGAGCACCTTTTGAGAGTTGTAATGTACGAAGATGTCAATGAATTCCTGTTTTCCTTGAACTCATTTGAGGCCCGTTTGTCTCTGTTATCCCAATTTGTTGAGTTTTTTGGTGGGAGAATATCTCAATGGTAAGAATCTCTTTCAATATTGTATCCCTTGAGTATTATTGTCTTTGTCTCATCAGAAAAATACAGTTGCAGTACTTTTGTATTAATGTAGCTTCGAATTTCCTTTTCTTGATTCTGCAAGAGAATTTGTAAAAATGCAAAACAAAACATGCAGGATATATCTTTATGAAAAACAAGCTCGTATTTGCTGGTACTTGTGTCTATATTCTTCAGATAACATGCTAAATAGCCATCTATGTATTTGTTATATTTAACATTCTTCCCATTCATCAATAGGATCTGTTCAAACAATTCAAGTTGGGTTGAGAAAACCCTTAGCATGGAAGAATTGCCAGACTCTCTGCTAGAGGCTTTAAGAAAGGTCCATGACTTAGGCAAACTTCAAAATGATTCAGGCAATTCAAGATTGGAATTTCTTTTGGGGAGCACCAATGACATCTCTAGAAGGACCGAAATGATGAAATTTCTTCGCAATGCTACCTTGCTATGCTTAACTGCTTTTCCACGCAATTACATCTTAGAGGAAGCTGCTTTAGTTGCTGAAGAGCTCTCCGTTACACAAATGAACTCTAATAGCTCTTCAGTTACCCCATGCCGAACATTAGCAAAGCGTCTCTTAAAAGCTGATAGACAGGTAAATGGTGTCACATTTTTTTTAATAGCTCTTATGTGTATGCATCATATTCCCACTTGCAATGATTTAGTTTTTTCTTTTTTGAATAAATATATCCTTCGTTTAAAATATAAGGGCTACATCATCCACCATGAGCAGCAGATTTGTTTTTTTATAGCAGAATGTTAGCCAGTTACGTCTTCCCTTGTGAATCTCCCATGGCTATCTTTGCTTCTTTCACGTTTCATTGTCTTCTCTTATGCCCATTTGGCATTAGCCATTTCTTTGTCACACCTCTGCTATATTATTGCCTTTCTCTCATTTATCCATTTAACATTTGCCACTTATTATTATTTTTTTAATTGTGATTTGGCCTAATTATGGTTGCATTGTAATTTTCTTGAGAAAATGTATTCTACTTTGTTGTCTTAGGATATATTATTATGCGGAATTTATGCACGGAGAGAGGCTTCTCATGGTAACATTGATCACGCAAGAAGAGTGTTTGATATGGCATTGTCATCTATTGAGGGGCTTCCTTCGGTAAGTTCTACATGTTTTCTTGAAAACTTATATTGCTGCATATTGATTTTATTTGCTGAAAATTTTCCTTTCAGCTGCCGACTTCCATTTAGTAGTAAGTACTCTTTACCAGGCTAGGGTTTTGGTTACCTGCAATATATGAAAGTTGAAACAAATCTTCCGGTTTGCTTTGTCCTCTCCCCTTTTCATGCCAAACCTCGTTATGTTGGGTCACTGTTATGCCTTAAGTTTTGATGCCATAACACTTGGCTAGTGGTGATAAATATGAAGTTTGGAAAATTTAAGGCTCAAACCAAGTGTTCTAACCACAAGAAATGCATTTGGCTGGAAAATTATTGCCAGTAGTACTAGTACGTTATTGGATTGATAGTATTTCTGTTGCTTTATCTCTTGCTTTATCAAAGTTTATGGGGTTGAGTTTGGGTAATTTGATCATTCATGTAATTGTTGGGAAAATTTTGAACGCCCGACCGTTAGTGGTTAGCGTCACTTCAGTTTCTTATTGATTCTTGAAGACTAATCGATGAACTTTTGGTTTGTTTGTTGTTTGTTTTATTTTTTCACTCTTCGTGCAAGTCCCTTGTGGTTTTTTCACGTTAGATGATGGCCTCCACCCTTCTCCCTTTAAAAGAATTAATTAAAACTAGCATTTTTAGTTAATTTAGCATGTTTGTTTGCTAAATCTCTTTGATGCAAACAATATGCAGGAATTGAAGTCTCTTGCCCCTCTTCTTTATTTCTGGTATGCAGAGACAGAGCTTGCCGATGATCCTTGTAAGGGTCATGAATCATCATTCCGAGCAATGCATATATTATCGTGTTTGGGAAGTGGTGAAACATATGTTCCATTTAAAGGTCAACCATCAAGTTTGCAATCGCTAAGAGCACACCAAGGCTTCAAAGAAAAAATAAGAGCAGTGAGATCAGCATGGGTTCGTGGCGTTATAGATGATCAATCTGTTTCTGTTGTATGTTCAGCAGCTTTATTTGAAGAGTTAACCTCTGGATGGATGGCGGGTATTCAAGTTCTAGATCAGGCTTTTGCGATGGTGCTTCCGGGTATGTGTCTCACTGTTGAAATGCTATTTCAAATACAAATAGTTCGCGTTCGTTTATTTTATGCAAAGTTTTAATTATGTCAACAGTCAAGATCAACTGATAAGTCATATCTACTGCTGTCCTTTCCGTCGCATCCACCTTCATGAAAAATATTAACTTGTATGAAAAGACACAATAGTGCAGAATGGTGAAGAGCTTCTGGTAATTCATGACGGGCACCATTAGATGTCATTTACCCATGTCCCATGTTTTGCTAAGATAGTGTTGCATAAAAAAGTGTTTAAAGAGCATCATTGGTGTAAATTTATCTCAAAATTTGATCCTTTTTTAATCAAATCAAAAGCTGGATTAATATGGACATGTTTCATGCATCTTATCAGGAATTACACTTATATAGAATTCTTGGTATTACCCCAAATTTGTTTTCTGATGGCTCAAATTACCACTAGATAAGTAAGAACGAAAAAAGAAAGCAGACCTCATCTGTTAAGAATTGATAGAACTACAAGAGAGGAAAAAGAAAATTGAAAAGTTTGTTTATTAGTAACTAGAGACATGCTTATTGCGTTCTCTATATTTGATCTTTATCTTGCTTATTATTTTCTTTTAACTTGCTTGCAATTTCAACGCTTGATTTTATTCACAGAGAGGAGGAGCCATACTTATCAGATCGAGTTCTTGTTTGAGTTTTATGTGAGGATGCTTCGGAGACATCTGGATCAATTGAGCCAGTCAAAATGCTGGGAGTCCATCTGTGAGGGGCTGCAAATATTTCCTTTCAACGCTGAACTTTGTAGTGCTTTAGTGCAGATTGGCCATCTCTACACGACATCCAATAAGCTGAGGCGGATCTTTGATGAGTATTGTCAAAAGTAATATATCACTTTTGTTCTGTATTACAAAATAAATATGTAGGATGGTCTTTAGTAATAGCTTTTGACTTAACATAAAATGCTGATAATAATTGCCTTCAACCAATTCTTTTTCTTTGTGAAGTGCTTCTCTAGTTTAGGAGATGGAGTCTGCAATTCTAAGAATATTTGGTGGCATCAATATTCACTATAGGGTTATGTACTTAGTATATGCACACACACGCACATACATGTTAGTGAAAGTTTTAGAAAAATTAGGGGTGTATTTTAATTATTTTAGTAAATACCTCAGCATTTTTGCTATGGAAGGGGTCACGTTACTATTTTGTAATAGATTGGGGGCAATAATTTAGACATACAGATCGGGTTTAAGACTATAGCACAAGATCGGGGGACAAATATATAATTTATTCCTAAATTTGTCTTGCTTCACTTTCAAGGTTTAATGTTTTCTTCTTATATTGGCAGGAAACAATCCGTGATTTTATGGATTTTTGCATCATCATTTGAGATAAGCAGAGGAGGATCCCAGCATAGGATTTGTGGATTGTTTGAAAGGGCGTTGGGAAACTATACAATGCGCAATTCAGTTTTACTTTGGAGATGTTATATTGCCTATGAGGTTAATGTAGCATGCGATCCTTATGCAGCGAGGCGGATTTTCTTTCGAGCAATACATGCTTGTCCTTGGTAAGATCATAATCCCCCTGATGGAACTATGAGATCATCTTCAGTTATCCTACTTTTCGAGTCCTTCAGTTCTCTTAACACGCACACGTGCACAAGACACAAGTGTGTGTGTATGCACACTTAAGTTCGAGTAGACATGGTTGCATGTGATTGCTAAATTTGGCCTGAGAGTATATGCTAGATGCCTAGATGGGATGTTTCCTTAGTACCGTGATTTTCTTGTAAGGACTGGAATTTTGTACCTGATCAAAGGCATTTGTAGAAGATCAACTTTCCTTTTCTGTTTGGTTCCTAGTATCGTTTCGTTTTTTGTTTTGTTTTGTTTTTGTTTTTTTTTTGTTTTGTTTTGTTCTTTTTGTTTTTGTTTTTTTGTTTTTAATATTGTCCTTATGTGTATCCCCATTTTCTTCTATTTTAGCAGTTCAAATAGTAGCGTTTCCATGAATGTTTTTCCGCCAATCTCAAGTCTTTCTAGATGAGCAACATGACCTGATTCTTGTAACTTCTTATTTTCATTTAGCATTCCCGTTGTTGAGCCATGCTTATAACCTCCTTTTTCATATGAATAGCATGTGGTTTAAACTACCTGACATTATACTTGTATTTTTGCATGAGTCTCTGAAAACCCTAGCGCTTGTTTCTCAGGTCCAAAAAGCTATGGATGGATGGTTTTACTAAACTAAACTCGATTCTATCCCCGAAGGAGCTGTCAGATCTCCAAGAGGTTATGCGGGATAAGGAACTTAATCTGAGGACAGACATTTACGAGATCCTATTGCAAGATGATCTCGCAGTTTGATGATAGCTTAAAAATGAAGCAGCGAAGCGGGGATGTTCTGTCAGTCAAAAAACAACAAACTAATACTTTTTCGAAACCATTTATAGCTCTCGGGGGGTCGGATTTGGGACGTGAGAAGCTCACAAAACCATGCAAAGCCTTGACATTGTTGAATTTCTGGCGGGTATCAGAATCGAGGTGCATGGGCGGCTCTTTCCAAGGCATGCGGGCGAGATTCAATTTAGAAATTGATTGTTCAGAGTCTTGGAGTTAGCTTCGGAGTCTCGAGTAATCACAAATTTAAAATGCTTTCTATAAGTTTGAAGGCTCTGTGGTATATGCATTTTAGTCTACAACAAATTTTCTTTTATTTGTCCGGTTGGAATGTTTAATCTTCCGAAAGAAGAGCAGAAAAAAAAAAAAAGTACTGATCTTTGAAAAAAAAAAAATAGCGCCTGTGGTTTTACATGCCAAAACCATGAAATATTATACTAGCCTTATAGTGATCGACTCGTTGATTTAAGTGAGAAAAAAATCCAACAACACGAACAACGATTCTCAAGGATGATATCGTTGTCTATTCCGTACAAAACCATCCCAGCAAAGCATTGTTACCGCCGAAATATCATACAACTGTCAAAAAAAAAAAAAAAAAAAGCAAAGATATGCTGTCTCAGTAGAGCTCAAGCTCGGCTAAATTGTATACCGCTTTACGGCGTGAAGCCTCTTTCTCTTGGCTGTTGTATAGTGAGCACTGCCCTCTTGTGATAATTTTTAGGGGGAATTGCCGAACAAGATAATTCTTAGTATCACTTAATAATCTATGTCCCATATAATGTGCTTTCTTTATTTTCACTTTATGTTTATAGTGTAAATTTTGAGATATAAATTAAAAGTGCAACACACATGAGGCATAAAGTTTTGAAAAAATGCCAATTTTGGACAACTTGTTTTTATGCATGCCATTTTTATAAAAAAAAAAAGTTTGCAGCCATATCATTTTTTGGTTATGAATTTGACTGAATTGCCATTTTTTTTTTTTTTTTACAAATAAGAAAGATAAAAGGAAAAAAGGGGGCAACATGGTAATTTGATAATGAAAAACGTGTCATAGCATGCAATGATGACATATGTTACAAACTTGAATGACAAATGAAGCATAAGATCAAATTTTCTCATAGAGATTATCATTGTATCAAGAGAGGGCATATCTCAAAATTCATAATTTTATAGTTTTGCTAGATTTAAGGCTTTCTTTGGGTTTATGAGCATAGGGGTCATATTAGAAATCATTTTATACATTGGATTTCAATTTATTGTTTGGCAAATGAGTTTGAACCCATCTTGGTCATTCAAACAAATTTGTCAATCTAAATCGTCGTTTGGTAACTTTTTTTTAGATAAAATCCAAATAGAAAAAACTCATTCAAACCCCTTAAAATTCAAATTCTTTCCCCCCTCAAATTTTAACAGTTTGAATCTATTTTGAATAGTATTTTTTGATTTGACATTTCAACCACTCTTTTTATAACTCAAAATCACACATTTTACATCTACCCAAACAACAATTCAAATAATATTTTCAATTAAGATTATTTGAGCCAAACAATAATTTAAATTTTTCGTTCAAATTATCCGATTCAAATTTTCTAATTCAAATGAAAAAAGTTCAAATTGCCACAATCTGAACCTGTTTGCCAAACGAACCCAATTCTTTATCAAGTTTGGATTACTCATTTTCAAACCATTGAATGCCCATTTTATACCTCGTTTGGTATAAATATTTAGATAATTTGCACTACTCAAAATTATTATGATCACTAATACAGTTAATAGTTAAAATGATTTTGCATAGTTCTAAGAGTCAGTTAGGTAAATAGGCATTTTGAATGATATATTTTTTAAAAATTGTCATAATTTCAAAAAATTTAAAAAATAGTCATAAAAATATTTATTACCAATGTAAGAAATTTCTTAATTACCGTAACGAAACTACGCATAAAATTTACTATAACAAATTTCTTACAATGTAATAAAATTTATAAATGGTTACTTTTTTTAAATTTTGAAACATTGGCTATTTTTAAAATCACCTTTTAAAAAATGGCTATTTCTTAAAACTTTCTAGTTCGAAACATATTTTTACATCCCAAATTTACCTTTAAGCTCTTATTCAAAAATTAGTTTAAATTAAATTCTCAATTTAAATGTTGTCAACCAAAAAAAATTTTAATTTAACAATTCAAATGGAACATTTTTCAATTTAAATTATGAATCAAATGACCCTTTGGTCTTGTACCCATAATTACCATATGAAAATCACATGAGACCCACATATCTCTTATATGATTGGATCCAAGCCATCTTTTTGTTGCAATCATGCCTTTGGAGGGAGAGTCAACAAATTTGCCTTAGTATGAAAATTTGCAAAGAACAATAAACATAAACGGCTCAAAAGTTGTGTGACAATTAACTTCAACATCCTTCATAAATTTCAACTGATTCGAAGGATGACGAAAAAGATGGAAAGTTTAGCAGTACTTGAGATGATTAAACCTCGTGCCATTAGCTATTCTTGTACTTGTTGGATCTCAAGAGACATAAGAAATTAGGGCAAAATCCATGAGCAACAAGGCTCAACATACTCATGGTGTTGGTTTTAAAGCTACAACGACGAGTTTCACCTCAAAGCCACGCTTTCTGCACTTGCAATTGCATGCTTAATTTTGTGAGGTGGACTTAACTGGCCGGAGAATAAAAAACATATCGCATTCACGATCGTCTATGAGACATGTGCTTGTCAAAGGCTCATGAAGAGTACTTTCTACAGGTTAGCGAACTTTCGGAACTTGTGCTAGCCAGCCGGAGTGGACTTTTTGCCCTCTAGAAATATGCACTAGGGTTTATAAATGCACTGTTTGTCTTAGGTATTTTAAATGGTTCAATACAGAACTAAATGATTGCTATGAGATAGTAATTAATGATACCACTATTCAACCGGCATTCCGTGCCCTAATTAGGGTTTTGAAGTTTGAAAGTCTTGTTCATGATGGTACTTTTTATAAACTTATATAGTCGCCAAACGGGATTTAAGATCTTTGTCCACTTAAGGTTGTAGAGTGTGAAATAAAAGCCTAGTGGATTGTACTCTACGCCATCATCTATGAGAATTTTGAAATACTTGCAAACTTTGGATTTGAGGGTCAAAAAGTGTTGTTTCTTCAAGCAAATCAATATAATATATGGAAGTTTGTCAGACTTAATTAATTAAAAACTTACATATGCTAATTAAGAGGATACTTAGTAAGTCGTAACAACTAAGAGAAAACTACGGTTTCACACTCTAATAAGGAATTTTCAAATATTGGTGAATATAATTAATTCAACAAGCAAAGTTGTGATTTGAACAAATTCATGCAACTTAACTAGTTTTAAAAAATCAAAGATCCGAGTTGATACAAACATTTAGGGAGCTTTAGACAAATGAGAAAGAGATAATTGCAAGAATGCCTCAAAACAAATGCACTATTAATGATTTATGTCCTAATAAATGGTGCCCCATTTTAGTTTTTACTTCAATTTTATAAGAAATAGAAATGATCAATATAACACAAAAATAGAAATCAATATTAATTCAAATGAGAATGAGGAGAAAGGAAAGACTCCAAATTAAAGAGGATAATTGAAGAAACAAAGTGAGATTAAGATAAAGTACAAGTATCGGACAGTGAAATCCAATTGAGATATAGACTGAACTGAAAGTTGCAGATAGAAACTAGCAAGAGCATATATACACAGAGATCAGGAGATGAAGGAAAAGGTAACTAGAGATCATATAAAGCCACAAAAGTTTAGGAAGTGAAAGCCAAGCGATATATATATATATGAAATTGAAACCAGATCATATACATACTAATATGACTAGCTATTAGGAATACAGAACTACATACGAGAGAATAAACTCAAGAGATGATGAGCTTTTATTAACTCTGCTTTTTTTTTTTTTTTTAATTCTTCTGCTTCTTACAAATAAATAAACAAAACCTAAGAGATGAACTAGGTTGTACTTTCAAATCAAGTGCTTAAAAGTACCTAAACTCAATATAAAGCTCTCGTATATATATATGTCGTTTGATTATCAAACTAATTGTATTAGAGTTGCAATGAAAAAAAATGCTTTCGTTAAAGCATTATTAATGATTAATAATAACGTAAAATTATAACAATAGCTGACAATATGAAACTACACCACTATACATATATAATTTATTTATAATATTATTAAGATATGCAATATATTCATTTACGTACATACATGAGCTGATGCTATAATGCAGTGCTATATTCATATATACGCATGTGCTCTGAAGAGTTATAGAGCTATATATGTATTAATAAGGAAATGTGTCATAATTAATTTTGAACAGCGATCAGCATCTCTATCAAATTAATTATTAGTCGGTCAAAATATTCATCTGATGATTTAATTGAGTCATATATATGTAGCTTGACACAAGTCAATTCCAGTAGATCAAACTATATGCTCTTGATATCGAATATCAACTTTTATATATATATATATATATATAAAACCATGTATATATGCCTACTTTAAATATCAGGGACTAATTTTTAAGACAAGAAAACCAACAGACCGGCGAGATTAACTCACAAGGATACGAGTAACAAAAATGGAAAGACTTATATTGATTATTGTCATCATCGTTGTCGTTGGGGATAGATTTTCGTTTATTATTATGCGGGATTTCATATTTGAAGAGACCGCCAATTATTTTATAAGACTCGCCGTACGTCAATTAATTTCAAATTAACTAGTTAACAACTATATATACACGATCTACAAATTAATAAATATGTATTTTATTTATTTATTACGTGCAAATTATATATATAAATATGTATATATGCATGTATGAGAGTACATGTATATGAGTAAGGATTCTAAGCAAAAACAAAAACTTCACGGATTAATTAAGGAGTAAATATTGATTTCATCGCTAAATTAAGGGCATCGGATTTTCAAACTACAAAATGTCACGTTTAAATAGTACAATAACATTCGGTTTCTTGATGTGATATAACGGTATATATGTAACATATATAACGAATTGGTAAATTAAAACACTACGTTGTTAGCTTGAGTACATTAAATGTATGTTTTGTATGTGATTGTTTTTACAATGAAATTTCACTGATCATATTAAGAGCATAATAATTATAATAAAGATCATATACCATCATACATGCATGGTGTTCAATAGTCATGAAGAGCTTCCATTAATAGACAAAAAGTCTATGAATGAAGCGCCACCATTGCTGTTTTTTCCCAATGTTGCTGCCTGATCCACCTCTTCATCCTCTACTTTTCGGCCGTTATCGATCACTTCGCTGCCGTTCGACTCCGCGTTTACGCGTAGAAAATCATAAAACTCGATTGGCTGATGAGCTTTTTCTGCAAATACGAAAAGAACTTATAATAGTTAGAATAATCAATATGATATAAATTTATTAATTAGTGATTTATCATGAACATATATAAGTATTAGTCTATGGTACAGAGATTATTTAAGTATAATTACCTTGGTCATGCACTGTGATGCAAGGACTTGAATCTTGAAAGCAAAACTCTTTGGGAAATGGGAGAGCATACTTATTATTATTACTGTATTTTTCACTGTAATTAACATTCTCCACAAAATTGGAATTAGCAACAACATTAATTTTGCTGCTCATCCTATCACAATTGATCATCATATCGATCGGAAACCGAAAATTAACATCCTGTTTCGTCGAAGATTTTCGCTCGGAGACTCCACTAATATTGCTATTGACTATTAGGGTTTGGTGAGCCGCCCTTTTGGCGTAAAGCCTAGACCTTTCTCTGCACCTCCTTGCCATGATGACATGCCAATGGTTCTTGACCGCATTGTCCGTACGGCCGGGAAAGAGCCTCGCTATGACGGCCCACCGGTTCCCGTGTATGCGGTGAGAAGCCAGAAGCCGCTCCTCTTCCTCTTCGCTAAAAGGGCTTCGGTTGATTCTCGGGTCCAGCTGATTGAACCATCTCAATCTACAACTTTTCCCTGCACACATACTTTATTAACTTCTATTCCAATTCATAAAATTATCTACTTAAGAGGGTTTTAATTAACATATATGCTAGTTGATGTGCATGGATAATCAACCAAAACCCTAATCTAGAAAGATATATTTTCTAGTTGATGATGATGATGATGATGAATATATTTAACATAATACCAAACCCTAGCTAGTTTGCTATATATATTGATCAGAAAATGGACAAATTAATAATAGATCCTATATAAAGAGAGCATATTAATTGATTATTAATTGAGATGATTAATCACCTGATCTTCCTTGGAGCTTTTCGGCTATGGCGTTCCAATTATGAGGTCCATAGCGTTCCACCAACTCTCTAAGCTTCTCATCTTCAGCTGGCCTCCAATGGCCTCTAGTGCACATGATTATATATTCTAATTATATTCTGTATATCGATTCCTACTTTAATTTTCCCCTCTTTGATTTTCAACTAAATTAGCGGCCCTGTAGCTACAAGATCAATGAAATCTCCTCTAAAGATCTTAAGAGGGACAAAAAAACTAACTATAGTAGAGAGAATATATTTAACTATATATATATATATAGTTATAGTTATAGAGAGAGAGAGGAAGGATATTATTGGGTGAATTGATGAAGAAGAGTTGAAGAGATTTGGGTTCCTTAGGAATTAATAGAGAGAGAGAGAGAGAGAGAGAGAGAGAGAGAGAGAGAGAGAGAGAGAGAGATGAGAAAGTGTTTTCCGTTAGAGAGTGGGAATTGGATTTGGGGGTTTGGACAGACCTTACACCTGCGAATGATGCAACGTCTTGGCTAACAATAAAAACGCCCCATTAGTACCCTTTATATATAATATATAGTTGTAGAGAATATACACTAATGATATTAATATATAAATAAATAAAAGAGAAGAAAAAGAGTAAGGAAGAAAAGGGTTGCTTGGTGAGGTGAAATATGGTTCTGCTTTCAACATCTTTCCCAAGTTTCTAACCTACAACGTCTACTTTATAACCCACCTCTCGCCACCTGATCTATCTCTCTCTCTCATTTTACTTTCTTTATTTATATTATGTTTTTGTTATTTACATGTTCACTTCGTAACAAATTAACTACATAATCTAATGAAAACATTAAAAACGACAACTGCAGTCAATTTTGTCTATGAATTTACTATCACGACCAATAAAAGCCTTGGTATGTATATATACATCGAAACCCTAAGGATTTATACGTATTTACTTACATATATATATATATATATGTATGTATGAAATATTGGTTCTTGTATATATAATATTGAAATTCAAATTGTACAATATTTATACTAGTTTTAATTTGTTTCTACAATAATATGAATATTTGAGACCATTTGACTATGATCAGATATTAAATACATTACACTAATTAAACACACGGTTGAATTAACTTGAAACTATTAAAAAGGCAATTAATTATTATTATTTTTTTTTTGTTGTAAATTTTTGGGTGAAGGGTGACAAAAGAGGTTGGTATTTGTTGTTATAGACTAATTAGTGATGGATTGGTTTTGTATGTACGTATGAATTTTAAAAAAGTTTTAGGTTTTGAACGGCTTTCAGACCTAACTAACCACTTTAGCTTAGAAATTAACTTCAACTGCACGTGGAAACTATATTAAGCTTGATCAGACATTAACACATTTAATTTATGCAATTCCTAATTTTCTTTCTTTTTTTAGTCAACCTTTTGGTCTCTCGTTGTCCCTAGCTAGCTGCTTGTGAGAAGTTGCTCTTTCAAAGGTTAAATAACTTTAGGGTTATCTATACAAATGCCTCTCGATATTGTGCTATTCTAACAAATTGTTCTCTAATATTACAAACTTGTCATTTTTGTTCCCTGATGTTCTAAAAACTTATTAGTTTATACCCCTTTCACAATTTGTAAAACAATTGACGAAATTAAAAACGTAACATTAATCAGGTAACACTTTTACAACTTTTAAAAGATCAAATGTTTACATATTATGAAAATTATAATAATTAGTTTTATAATTAGTTCATAAACACCCCCTTATGTTGTCTTTTTTTCAATCTACACCCTGATCTTTTAAAATTTTATATTCATATCTCCTGATTTTGTCCTTTTTTTTTTAAGAAAAGTTTCATAAATAGCCCCCGCAGTTTGACACCCATATCAAGTTACACCCTGATGTATAAAATGTATTAAACAAGCCCTTGAAGTTTGACTTATCAATTATATTGGCCCCTCCGTTAAGTTAAATGGACGGAAAAGTGATGTGGCACTTATTTTTTTATCCTTTTTAAAAAAAATTACAAGCAAATCCCAATTAATTTCATAATTTCACTTAGTACACCCCAATAATTTGATTCTTATATTTTAAATCCCAATAATTAAATTAAAGGATTAGATTTAAAATTTATCAAAATAAAATAAAGTTGGATACTCTCTCTTTCTCTCTTTCCTCACTCTCTTTCTATCTACACTTTAGGGGTGGGCTCGGCTGGGAGTGGCGGCTGGGGGTTGGAGGGGTAGGCTCGGTTGGAGGTAGAGGCTAGGCTCGGAGTTTGGGAGTTAGAAGGGGTGGCGTCTCAGCTCGATTAGGGGTTGGGGGTTGGAGTGGTGGTGGCTCGGCTTGGTTAGGGGTTGGGGGTTAGAGGGGTGGCGGCGTTGCTCGGTTGGGGGTTGGAGGGGTGGTGGCTCGGCTCGATTGGGGGTTGGGGGTTGGAGTGGAGGAGGCTAGGCTCGGGGGTTTGGAATGGTTGGGTTCGGATGGCTCAGATCTGAGGTGGCAAATGGGTTCGGGTTTTTGAAGTGGGTTGGGTTTGGATGGCTTGGATCTAGGGCGGCGATGGGATTGGAGTTTGAGGGTTTGAGGTGCGACGGTGCTAGGCAAGATGAGGTAGGCATGGCACGACTAGGATCGGACACAGTCCTAGCCTCGTCGTCGCCTCACCGTTGCTCGAACCCCAAGCCCCTTCATGACACGATGCACTCATCGCCGCTCAAACCCTAGCCTCGTAGCCGCTGCTTCAAAATTGCTCGAGACCCCTATCACTGCCGTCGCACAATGCACGCACCACCACAATATTAATTTATCGATAAATTAATATTTATTAATATATAAATCGCTAAATTAAAAAATTTTCATATAAAGGTTTTAATATATAGGTATTTTGTAAGTATGTATGATTAGTTAACGCATAACATCCGTCTTAATCTAATAAACTTATATACCAAAACTTAGAGGATACGTGTGTTAGCATAATGGTATATTTAGTGCAATGTTGTGCCACTGTCAGGTATATTGGTGGGTTGTAAATATAGTGATGGGTCTCCCATTTGAGTTCATCAATAGAACACATTTGAAGGAAATTAAGAATGTTAAGAGGCACAATTTATAGATATATGAAACGAATAAGTCCAAAAAACATGGAGTGAGTGAGTGAGTGATAATTTATTAATGATGAATTATATTTTTTAAAATCTAATTAAGCTAAAATTTTTAATTTCAAAAATTTAGATAGCCCTCCATATAAGTGGCTCCACTGGTTTTTGCCCCTGGTTGTTATTCTGAAACTCTTTTGTATTCTTTTATTTTTTTATTTTTCAATAATATCGGATCGTTTTAGAGGAGGTTTATTAGGAGGCTCAATTTGTTGGTAAGCCTAATTTCCTCATATGTGTGCCAACTTTATTGAGATGCGTTCTTAAAACAATTCTCTTTATATTTAAAAACAAAATGGCTCAACTGGTTGAAAATGTAGGGAAATGAAATTGAAATCGAAAATGTCAAAATAAATTTTACAACCAAATTAAAACTTAAAAACACATTTTCAAACAAACTAATGGTTTTTCGTTAGAAATTTTGCCACAAGAATATGTGTGTGTAATGTGTATAATTGCTAAACAATAACTTTCCAAATTTTCATATTTTGAACTGGAGATTGATTGAGGGCAAACTTTTATGCAAATTGAGAAAAGCTCATTAACTTTCTAAAATTATAAAATTTACCATATGTTTTTTTTTTTTTCAAATTTCTCCTACTTATAGTTAAAGTGATTCTTTAAAATCTTTAAACTTATCTATATATTAAAGAAATTTCCATATTTGACCATTCCAAATTTTAAAATCTTCAAATTTACTTCACATATTACTGAATTTTTTTTTCTTTATTATCCCTTAATTCATTTTTTTCTATTTTTATATAATATTATTATGATTACAATTAAATATTTTAAAACAAAAAATTTATATAAAAAAATACGATCCATTAAATTAAATTTCTGGATCAATCACTATACATACATATATTTAAATTTGTGCGAGAGTTGAACTAATTAATTATACGAATATAACCTATAAATTATTAGCAGAAAAAAGTAATAAGAATAATAATCAATATATATAATATATATATATATATATATATCATCGCTTGTACAGCTTGGTCAGCAGCCTATTGACTTGTGAAAAGGTTTGCGAATTATAACTTCAATGAATAGTGAACTGTACTTTGCCAACCTCTATGACTAAAAAAAAAAAAAAAACACATAAATATATGCATATACTCTTATTTTGCTTAGACCTTTTAATATTTAGGTGAATGAGTTAGAAAGAACACATCACCTAGTTTTAGTAATGGCAATTGCAGCTTATATGTCATTTACTAACAGTGTTTGGCAATAAATAAATAAATATATATATATATATATAATGTATAATCAAGATATCAGGACATCTATATATACATGTATACATATGATTGAGGTTTTCTGTTGACTGTTGGCCTAACATTTGGACAAGTTGGAGAAATTGCTTGGATACAAAGGAGAGAAATTCAAATTGATGAGGAAAAGATAGCAAAGGAAAGCTATATCTGATCATGATATTATTAAATACACACACACACACACAAACACACACATATATATTCTCTTATTCTTGACCCACCATCTGTCCATCTAACTATCTGCCTCCCATGACCTTGCTAAGTACTGTCTTAATTGCTTCTAATTATTAACCGTTTTCTTCAGCTATCAAACTAACTTTGCCCAAAACCTTTTGTACTAAGAAACTATCAACAAAATCAACAACAACAACAACAACAACAATAATAATAATAATAACAATTGTACTGTTGAAAGAGTTTTGAGCCTTTTGGTTTTTTCAGTTTTGGAATCAGGTTCGCCAGCTAATCTCTAAAGTATTTACATTCGATTTACAGACGGTACTTTTGCCTTGGGGCTGCATGGTCATTTGTGATGAAGTAGAATAATTATGTTCTATTGAGTGTATTCTTATTTCTAATTAAATAACAATAATGATAATCAATGTTGGAGATATTGTTATTGTTTGATCCCTCTTTTACAAAAACTAAGAGCTAGGAAAACAATTTTTTTTTTTAAAAGACAAATTAACTAATTATTTGGATTCCAATATATACGTATATGAAACAACTTCTATTAGATATGCTATTGCTATTAAGTTGAGATATCAAGGGGCAAAAATGATTGGACACGTGTTAAAAATGAGGGGTCTTTTTTTTTGTTTTGGGGGGGATGCTAAAATTTTTAGTCAGAAGAAGTTTATTAGAATGATGTGTCTACTAATTATTGGATAAAATGCATTATTAAATACGTTTTGTAATAAATTGAGTTAATGTCACATTATTACGATGAAGTTTCTTGTCACAATTTCTATTGGCCTAGCATTACTCTTTTTTGGGTTTGTAGAGGTTTGGACGTAATTAATTACTTAATTGGCATTACATAGACAATAGACACATGAATGGTGTCTATTGAAGCGTACATCCATAATTCCATATATACGGATAAGGATTGCAGAATCATATGTTTGCGTGTGTATATATATATATATATATATATATATATATATATATATATGTATGTATGAGTACTTCACTATAACTTCTCGATATTAATATATATTGTTATATTATGAATTTTAGTCCTGGTAGCGTTTTGAAGCGTACATATTTATATAAACGGATGAATGCAGAATATCATATACATATATGTTCTGGATATACATGCATAAAATGCATTTTACTATATTAATTTCTCTACATTATGATAAATTTTAGTCAACATATAAAAAATTGTGACTAAGTGCTACTATTAATAAAAAAATCACAATTTATAACAACTTCTTATTGATTTAATTTTTAATTATAAAATTTAGGGTTAGTTAGATAAATATTTCGAACTGTGTATTTTTAAAAAATAGCCACAGTTTAAAAAAATTTAAAAACTAGCCATAAAACTATAACAAATTTCTGACAATAATAAAAATACACATAAAAATACTGTAAGAGGCAAAAATTTTGTAAGAAATTTCTTACATGGCTAGTTTTTAAATTTTTTGAAACTGTGGCTATTTGTTAAAATCATTTGGTAAACAGTGACTATTTTCTTAAAATTTCTTAAAATTTTATTGTGATTTAAAAACTAGTTTAGTCACAATTTTTTGTTTTTTTGTTTTGTTTTTATTATTAATCACAGGCTAAAAGTGACTACGAATCTACAATTTCAATTTTTTAACTAGGCAAAAACTTTTGTTTCGACTCAAGTTCTTATCTTATCTTTATAATATATTGTATGTATAGTGATTGACTAAATTCATTTAAATCAGAAACATCCTAATGGTCAGTTAAGTAAACGAAAGTTATTCTATATATATATAAAAGGAAGACACATATATATATTACATATTTGACTGTTCACCTATTTCACCTACTTTTTGTGGTCGTCATCAGATCAGCAACTATATCCACGATCTACACTACCAAAAGAGTTCATGAGTTAATTTTGTACTTTTTTTTCTAGTACCCAAACTTGTGTATATTTCTTTTGCAACAAAACATGAGTATAGACATAGTACTAGTACTATATATTATAGTTGTTGCACATAACAAGAATATTGGATTTCTTGTAGCTTAATTAATTTACTATGCTATATGTTCAAGTAACTATTCTTGCTCACAACAAAAATGGAAAGAATAGAATATTTGTCTCATTAGGCAAGTTTTCAATCTGTCTAAATAGTGAAGATGTCACAATATCCTTATAGTTGGTTACCAAATCACTATTAATCTGAGTCATCCATTTTATACGTACACACACACACACACATTCTAAACATATTCTTCAGTTATACATGGACACAATTTGATTCAAATATGGAATACTTTTACCATAAGCTATTAGTTTTAACTTTTCAGTTTTGGTTACAAAATTTTGTATATTATAACTATGAATGAGTTGATTTGACACTAGGTCACCTAATTTGGGATATTTAGGAAGTTTCTGGGTCCACAAGTAATTTGAACTTCTCAACTGTAAAACTGCCTAAAGCCAACTTGTGAACTATATCCCAAGGCACTTCTTTTTCCCTATAATTTTCCCTTCTCTTTCAATATTTGGAATTTCGGACACTGCAAAATAGTACAACTACCTACCAAATTAATTATTGATTGATTAATTAGTGAAACTCTCATCACTTTACTTCCATTTAGTCTCATCAATATCTAACTAAATTGGGACATATCAAATAACCGCTATTTGATTATGCGTATGTATTTTATTGCTTGGGAAACAAAACAATAAAATGGGTCAACCTGGAAGATAGATTAGGAATATATAATATACTGCAAGGAATTAGGTTTTGATGAGACTAGTCCAATTAACCCCTGATTAATTGTCAAAAGTCACATCTTGGACTTTTGATCATTAATACTCATTTTCAATATTAATGCTTAACAAACATTATTGTTATTACATGAATATACTAATATTTACTTCAATATCAAAATAATAATAATAATAATAATAATAATAATAATATATAGATGATGTTTACATATGGTTTGCAAAATGCAAATGTCAAATAAGGTCAGCTGGTTCACCTCTTCTTGACACTTGTACAATTATTTAATCACCGTTAAGATATAACAGAAACATTCGTTGTCATGAAAAAGTTAAGAGAAAAAAATAAATTGTGGAATTGTACGGAACTTCATCTTTGAGTGCAAATCAATTTTGAGCTTGAGTTAGAGAGAGGCATTAGGTACAAGACAGGGATATATGTATGTAATATATATAGATATATGTCATTGTTTAGCTCTCGTACATTACTTGTAATGGATATTTATACTAACCTTGATGTAATATAGCACCTTTAAATTTCCCCATTGGGAAACTTGGATCCATGTTTTTCAGTTCAGTACCTAATTAATCAAAGTATCCAACTATTGATTTTTGGTCTTTTGACATATTTATGATTGGCTATATAAATTTAGCTAAGAGCGTCACTAATGCACATATTATATCATATGCTAATTCAAAATACTAGCACGAATCTAAAAATTTGATCTTCAATGAATATTATATAATATAACATAATTTTAGCAAATAATATTCTTTGTGTCAAATTTGACATCAAGGATAGATATTTTAGTACAAGCAAAATTTTACAAAAATGCCACTATAATATTACAATAATGTCATTACATATTTATAAAATTATCACTACCAATAACTAAAATAATCAAACTTGAATATATCTTTTTTTTATTTCATATGTCACTTTTTGTATTTTGTAATGAACCACTAATAATCATTGTAATACTATTTTTCACGTAAAAATTATATTTTAAAATCTATATATATATATATATATATATTAAAAAAATTGTTGCATCCTCTTATATCAATATATTTGTATTTCTATATAAATAAAAAAATTCAATAAATATTATTAAAATCTACATATTTATTATTTAATAGATACATGAAGTTTGTTGTTGACAGTTAGATAGTAGAAAACAATGAATATCATTAATAATGGTAGATTATAAAATACTATTAATTTGTAAAGAAAGAAAATGAAGTTTTAAAAAATTAAAATTCAAATATAGCATCTCGTTTAGCACGATAACATTAGAGTGCAGTGTGTAATGCTCATGCTATATATAGTATTTTGGTACTATAACATGCTAAATATAACAATAGCATTCTGTATTCTGATATGCAATGGAGACATGGTCTAATATATTATTGTTATTATTTTGTTTGTGATATCAGGAACTACAAAAGGGTCTAAGAAGGTGTTTAGACAACATACTGTCTAGGCAATGAAAATTTGATTTGAGTTGTCAATAGAGTTTGAATAATCCATATAATAAAATGAATTTTATGATTTTTGTCACATTTTTATGAGGTAGGATAAGTACGATGCTAAAGATATAGAAGAATAAATAAATAAAACCACAACTAATTGAGAATGGATCAATCTATTACCAAAGGAATTATAAACTACTTTTAATAAAGTCATACTTTTAAACTTAACAATAAATTGATAAATGCAACACGGGACATATGCATAACAATCTTGAAGATTTTATTATGCTTCATGACCTCGGCATCAGAGGTAAACCGACGCTCAGCCCCACTATCATCCCGGTTACCTAGAACCCTTCTCCTCCTGGATGGATTAAAGTTAACATAGACGGAGCCGCCAAGGATTTGTCGGGAAGACACGCGGGTTATGGTGGTGTCTTTCGTACTTGTCAAGGCTTCGTCAAGGGCATTTTCTCATCATATATAGGAATCAAGTTTGTTTTTGAAGCAGAACTGGCAAGCTTAATTTTTGCAATTGAAACGGCAGAGAAATTAATATGGAGCAACATCTGGGTGGAAATCGACTCTGAATTTGCAGTGAAGGCTTTCAACAGCAACTCTAAAGACATTTCTTAGAATCTAAGAAATAGATGGTTGAACTCTCTCACTTTAGCAGCTCAACTCAATGTCTGGATCTCTCACATTTTTCGAAAAGGGAAATGCGTTACGGATAATTAGCCTCAAAATCTACTACACCGGGAGTTGAGAGCTGGCATTTCAACGCCCCTGAGCACTTGTTAAGAATGATTTACCGAGACTTGGTTCCTATTCCCTTTTACAGGTTTAGGAACATTTAGACTCTCCTGGATCATGCACTTTTTTTTCCTCTATTAGATTTTCCCACTGAATTTTCTCTAATGAAGGTTTTTAACGAGGCTCTATTGCACTTTGAGTAGATCCTATAGGATTCTTGGCTTTTTCTTTGCTTGTCTCTGTTTTTTCCTATGCTTATTTGTCTGGAGTCATTTGTTTTTTTTTTTTCATTTAATAATATTTGGGTTATGGTTGGTATAGTGGGGTTCGGAAGGATAACCTAGTTGGCATGCCACTTCTCACTTAGGCGTGTCTCAACATAATTGAGATACATTCCCATCAGGACTCTATTTCATCCAAAAAAAAAAAACACTTAACAATAAATTGGCTTCTTACATATGTCATATATAAAGAGATCACATCTTTAAGCCAAACATGGTTTCACTATAATTGAAAATAAATACAGTTTTCACCATCTCTCGAAAAGCAATTTAAGTTGTCAAAAACAATAAGTTATGAGATGTTTGTAGTGTCTATGCAATGTTCTCTGGTAGTAACAAATGTTGAATTTGAGATTGGCGGAAGTTGGCTTTTTCTATTGGCAAAAAAAAAAAAAAAAAAAAAGAAGTTGGCTTTTTCAAATTGATTAAAATTTGATACTAGAGGTGGTAAATTTGTGATTTTAACGGGTTTTTCAAATTGATTTTGAAGTTGGCTTAAGATGTCTTTAAAATTTGATATTGGAGATGCTAAATTTGAGAATTTAAATTAGCAATTTAACTTAACAAAAAAAATTGTTAAAATATCGAAAAGTCCAATTGGGCGATCCAATTCGTCACTCCCTCATTTATATACTATCTACATACTTTCATTATAACAATATCTTTCCGTATCTAAAGTTTAGTACTTGTTCAATTATTCTAACGAGGTCAGAAACTGATGATTGAAAACTCGAATACTAATAACTAAATTAGGCTACATTCAAATACAACTTTTTTTAACTCAATTTTCGTACTTCTCTTTTTTTTTTCTTTTCTTATCTTTTCTTTATGCTATAACCTCAGTACAATTACCGAAAATTTGTATGGGTGGACTTTTGTGTTTTTTTTTTTTTTATGGAGGAAAAAAATCATTTTCTTACAAATATTGTTAAGATGTCTCAAATTTTATTTTGACCTTTTAATTAATACGAACTCATAAATGTATGACATATTTATAACATGTATATAGTTTAATTGGTAATTATATACTATCTACATACTTTCATTACATATATATATATATATATTCAGTCACAACTTTCAAATTTGTTTTGATATTAAAACTTAAAAAGTTTTGACTTAAAGTTATAACTGTAGAATTTGTCGAGCCTAAAACGTTCGTGCCTAAAAATTTGTATAAAAAAACAACTCTTTTGCCCAAAGATACTTTGTGACAATAAATTTCGTAATTAAAAGAATTTGTTGTGACGAAAAGTGCATTGTTAGCGACACATTGTTATTAGTCGAAATTAAAAATACAATCACAAAATTTGATTGCTGTGAGAAAATTTTATGATTAGAAGCTTAATTTTTGGTAGTGCTTAAATTAGAATTTAAGTGTAAATGTATAATCGATTTGATGAAGCCCAAGTGCACTGGTATTAAAAGAACAAAAAAAAAATTGTTTTTTTTCTTCTTTTCTTTTTTTGCTAAGCAAAAGTAATTTAATCTAATTTATCATTTTTTTTATTAATTACATAATACGAGTGTCACGCTATTACATATTCTATCATCTTTATTAGTTGATCAAGACATAAAGTTATTGACTAAATTAGCCACCTAAGAGCTGTTGAGAGTGACATCTCTATAACCTAGAATATATCATGTAGAGCAACAAAATCCGGAGCCATCAATAATAAGCTGTAGAAGTAGAACTTTGCTCACAATTTTGCATATGGGGTTTTGTCCCACTAACTGTATTGGACGTGTAGTTGAAGAAAACTTTATAGCTCCTTTATATATATTGTATTTAAGTAGGAAAATGTATGAATAAAGAGAAGAACAAGAGCACTAAAACCGTTTCTTTCGGCTCAAGTGTTGATTGGCATTGCAGTAAAAATTAAAATAATAATAATAATAATGAAAAGATAATTTTGTCACGTTCAACTCCTTTTCTATCATATGAAAAAAAAACAAAACAAAACAAAACAACCCTCCTTTTTTATCATAGAGGAAAAGCCGTCAATAAAAATCTTCAATACCACTCAAGTACTTAGTGTATTGTCTGTTCAGAGCCCAAATAAAACTAAGAACTTTTAGTGTGTTGAATCATTTTCAATTACAAAGGGCCATTAAAATCATGACAACTCACACTCTCATAGCAAACTTGTCTGTTGAAAATTGTTAAGGTCCAAGCCACCATTTTATGAACTTCACAAAAGGGTCAACTTTTTCATAATATTGATATACGTAATCTCGACTGCTTGTAGTTGAAGTTAATAATAATCTTGCAATTAAATTGGACTTGTGTTGATTTCTTACATATAACTACATATCTTGCTTTTTGACATTGATGTCTAGTTACTAGTAATTTTGAGTCAAATTGTCAATTATATATTCTAAGTAAGTGCAAAATGGAATGACACCACTAAAAATCAAGTAGATTATTTGCTATTATTCAATGTGGATCATACTAATTCTTAAGAAAAATTTGGTAGGTAATCCCATTTTTTATATGATATTTGGAAAAATGTTTACATCTTTTTTATTCAGTGAATAGGATCTGTATTTCATTAATAGCTAATATTAAATGGTTAGTAAATAATATATAATTATTTTTTGCTGGTATCTTGTACATCAACCATATTGTATATTATCTATTATTCAAAAATAAATTATTTGTCTAAAAAATAAAAATAATTGACCTTATCTTAAACAAGTTCTAAAATTAAGCAATTTAGCTATAAATGCCTATTTCTTATACAGTCACTAAATAATATTCCTAGCAACTACTTATCTCCATAAACAGAGTTTCCATCAATCAATGATTTATTTATTTCTAACTCCTCTCAATGGTCTTATCTGCAAATATATTCAAATATTACTTGTGGAGCCCTAGAATGACATTAATGGTTCACTTTTTTTGGTCTTCTCTCTCTCTTTTTTTATTTTTTAAGTGCTGAAAAAGCGTCCCTATGCTGAAATGGAATTATTAGTGCGAGGACTTTGGTAAGTGCTAAAGCACCAATTCTAACTAAATCATAAGTTTTTTATTTCAATAAAGCAGGTAGATAATGTGAAAATTCATTGAATGTTAAGTGGAATATTATAGATGTGTTCACATTAATCAACATGTATACTTGATTAGCAAAGAGAAGTACATTACTATGACACTCAGTAAAGCTAATTAGTAATTGGTATTGGTATATAAAGCTCTTCTGACGAATGTATCAGCCGACAAGGCCAAAAGAGATTACTATATCCCATAATTAATATCCATTAAAATTAATAAACAAATAAAAATACTTGTGAAAAAACTTATTGTACAACTATATTTAGAAATCATTGTGGTCATGCATGTTTTTTTAGAGAAAAATTTTATTTATTTTCGTTGATATTGTATCACTATGCTGTATAAATGTATTAAAGTTATCGGCATAATTCGGAACTATGATCTCACTAATGTATTTTTGGTGATGTAACGTATTGTTGTTATATAATTAACAAATAGATATGATTGTTCCATATAAAAACATGAATTTGACTAAGAAAGACATGAACATGTTACATTTTGATTAAAAACTTGACTCATAATATAAAGACATTTTTATATTGTGATTTCTAGAAGCGTTACCAACAAAGTCATGCAATAGCACAATGCATCTGTATATATAATGCTTATATAACTCATAAGTCATCTTGATGCTAATTTTCATTTCTTTCCTTGGCCTAGAAAATGATTAGCCAGCACTTAGAAGGGGGGATTTTGATAATGCTCCATTCTTAGTACAATAATAATTTATGCATCATGTGTGCACTTTTAATTTATACTTCAAAATTTACACTATCAACAAAGAGTGAAAATAAAGGGAGCACACCACTTAGGTTATAGATTATTAAGTGATATCAATAATAAATTTATTTTGAAATTCTCCCCTTAGGAAAATTAGTTCTCACAATCAGAATTTAGGAATTAAAGAAAAAAATCATAAAAAAGACTATTTTTTAAAAAAATAAGATTATTGAGTAAATAGCTATTTTTTAGATGATATTTTAAAAAAATAGCCAGCGTTTTCATTAATTAAGAAAATAATTATTTTTTCAACTACATGATTGTATCATGTATGATGTTGCCTTTATGCCTTTAGTTTTTTAAGGGTCTAATGGCTACTTTCTTAATTTTTGAAAGCGTTGACTATTTACTTATAACATTGATTAGAAAATAGCTAAATGCCTAAATACCAAAGAGACCTTTTTGAAAATACCAAAATAAACCATGTTTTTTATAATACCAAACAAAACTCTCTATTTATCATAAATGTACCTTATGAGAGTACTTAGTCAAAATAATGTGTAATGAATCACCATATTTCAATTTAAACTATTTTATTTTGACAATATTCTTAAACATAATTGATTGTAAAAATAAATTTATTTGTGATCTGTCTCAAAAAGTAATATCATTCTTATACAAAATTACACATTTATTTTCATAAAGTTGTATAGAGGGTATATTCATGACCCTTTTTGAATTGATTGAACTTTTTTGGGTATTATAGAAACACACAACTATATTTATGATCTGTTTTGATAAACATAGGGTTTATTTTGGTATTATAAAAATAGAGAGTTTAATTTGGCATTTTTTGATAACACAGTTTTTTAAGGCTTTTTCCCAAAAAAAAAAAAAAAACACTATTTAAGTCTCAATTTAGCGAATGGTCTCTAAGAGCTTCTCCAATGTAATGCCAAATTTGTGTGCCAATGTCAAAATTTGATATTTTGGGATTAAAAAAAATTCTAATGCAATGCTAAATTTGCTATTAAATTTGAAAAATGCTATAAATAGTCCTAAATTTGCACCAAATATAGCATAATATCAAAATTTTGGCATTTAAAATAGAATATTGATTAATCAACTTTTAAGAATTTAATTAAAAATTAATATTATATTAAAAAAGGTATCCTCTTACCAAGAAATCATTATGATTATTTGTTAGCATTATGATTATTTGTAATTTTTTCTACTATTGGTTAATATTAACTACTTTTATTGATTTTAAAACTAAAAAATAATAAAATAAAATAGCATTTCAATAACATTCGTGCATTAAAGTATCAAATGTCAAATATAGTATTTTTATCTATTCAAGTGACAAAGTTTGCGTTGACAATGACATTTGCATTGAAAATGGTGTAAAATACTGATAAATAGGTAAAAGTTGAGAAATTAGATTGTATGAATCACAAGACCAAAAACTTAAATTCCCAAAACGAGTGAGATTTAGTTGAGTTCAAAAAGATTCAAAATAATATTTAAAACAGAAAGAAATCTCTAGACTAGAAATAACATGTTACATTATAATAATTCAATGCCTATTATACTGTACAACAGAAACTTTTACTTACAACCATGGTAAGTTTTCAGTCCCATCTCAAGGCAATACAGCATAAACCTTAATACTTTAACCACCAATTACCAAAGAAGTAAGTTATATTCCCGAGCTTATTGTGGCTGCAACTACATTCGGACCATAATCGGTAGCCAATGAATGGTGTCAAGCAGAAATTCAGTTGCGGCTCAGGCAGCCCAAACTCAGGGAGGTCAGACTTTGGTTCTCATTTCTCACAGCGCGGACAGTTCAACTTCTTGATTGCACGGACGATACGCCACGAAGGTACCATCACTTGAGAAGGAACCGGGATTAAAGCAGGTGATTCCCGTGTACTTGAACGCCTTCTGTTTGCTTCTGTCGCCTAAAACTATCTGCACAGGCAAACAAAAGAGGATGCTCATTCAGATCTTCATACCATTTCAATTATTTTCATGAATAACAGAAGTGTTTCTCAAAAGCACATCCCTGAAAACTTAATAATCAACAACACAACACAATACAATACAAATTCAAATGAAGAAAACACTCCGAATCACCAGATTGAAACACATGTTTTCACATCCTATGGTGGCTTTGTGTCATCTTATCTACAATAAAATCAAGAAAGTGAACAAGAATGAGAGCTTAGTACACTACCGTATGCGGGCTGGGATAAAGATAAAGAGAGTGATCATAGTTCCAGATAATCGGTTGCACGAAAAGCGGGAGTGGGCAGAGGTGACTCTGATGGGTTATGGTTGCAACAAGCTGTGAGGGAAACTTGAATCCAGTTAGTTTCATGAGATGGGTCCAAATGTCAACAATCACAATTCCGCAGAAAATATAAAAGTTTGAGGGGGAAGAAAATATCACATGCTCAAAAGAATCCTCGGTTTCTTCAGTAGAAGGAGGCATCAGACACGATCGGCGCATTCTGTACAGAAGATCCTCACGGAAAAATACAATCTCCTGGGAATAGAACTTGACTCTGCATTTCATAAATGTACGCTTGAGAAGAAAAAAATTAATTGATAAAATTTTACAAAATTCTTCTCAACTTAGGTGACAGTCTCAAGTTGACTTCCAACTTTTAATGAGTAAGATCCGTTCCCACCAGACTTTGAAATATTTACAAGAACCCATCTTTTAAGGGCTTTACTGAGAAATCATTTTTAGGATGAGTTTTTGCATTTTGGAGAATGTATTCTTTCTATCAACTTCTTGCCCCAAGTTTTGAGGTTTTTGATAAACTTTCATATCTGGTGGTGATATTTATATACTTTGTCCAAAATGACTTGTGAGAGCAAGCACACAACAATTGTGCATCTCCATCTCTAATAGGAACCCTATTATCAATATAGCATTGTCCTTGGATTTTCGAGTATGTGAAAAGAAAACAGCGGTGGAATAGTTAAACATGAAAGAGATACCAATGAATTCAAATTATAATTTTACCTGCAAGGATTACTTGAAAATATTGCATTTGGGATCTGATTTTGAAGCTCCTCAGTCAAATATTTTGGCAAAGCACATCTAGGTAAAACTTTTGATGGACCTGAAATTTTCAAAAAGCAGGATGTTTCAAGCATAGAATTATATGCATCTAAATTTTTATTGAAAGAAAAGGTCTTGTGACCGAATTTTCAATTATACCTGCATCATCAGGGCCAGGAATAAACAGAAATCGACTATGCTCTTTAAGCCGTGGATGCATTCCAATCATGCTCCCTAGCTTGCCAAACTGCGATCTGCAATCCAGCTTGATATATATTTTTGCTAAATTGAGAACGAAAATGAAAATTAAGAAGAATATTTCAAGACGTTACCCACCTGAGACTCGAGAAAGAAGGAAAAGAAAGGTTGCATGGGTGGGAAGAGAAATTTCCCATGAATACAAATAACGAAGGAACCACCTCCTCGTTCTCAAAAGCATCAAGGACCGTTGTTAGCTTCGCCATAGCCTTCTCTAAGGAAAGAACAATAGCATAGTTACGTTAAGCCATTCAGGGGAAATGACTTGAAAATGGTCATTCAAAAAGGCGTGCCAATCACCTCTTCGTTGTCTAACCATAGGTCAGAGATTATGACAAACATGTCATTAACTGATTTCTTTTCCAACTCTGCAAGTCTGAGCTATTGATCAGCGTATAGGAAGTAATTAGCAGCTCATAATGGTTTTCACTTAATTCAAGTAACTATGGAATATAAACTAATTATGTTTCAGAATAATGATATTCAGTGAAAACATTTATAGGATACTGTCTCCTCTTTTGTTAGTAAACCACTGCCAAAAAAGTCATGACCAGCAAGTAATTTGAGTGACTTCTCTCTGTCCTCCAATGGAGGAAATCCACACGTAATGACCTTCATTGTAAAAAAGGAAGTATTAGCACGAAGGGAAAATCTGAACCTTACGACCACTTGATTTCTGAAATTGGAAGAACCCCATAAGAAGTAAAATTTGAAATTAATGTGTGGCAAGAAGGCATTAACAACTTGTAGAAAATTTGTAAATAACTGTCAAAAGAATGCAAACCTGAAAGATTCCTTCTACAAGCATCTCACCTTCTGCAACAACTATTGTGTTCTCGGAAAAGAATCCAGTGGTTACCTTGTGTTGCTTGTCAAGGAAAATGGCGACTGGATATTTACACTTGAATATAGAAAGCCTACTTGAGCAATTTAGGAATTCATGATGCAGCTATGAAATGGAGAACATCCTTAATTACCATGTCACCACAATATATTAATTTCCCTGTCAGTATTCTAATGAACGACTATCAGACGGAACACTTCCAAGAGTAATATTCCAATTTCTTTCAAGTTTCAAGTATATATCTAAGAACTTTCATGCAATAAGCTCCCGCTAGAAGCCAAATGGAGCAAGTACTTGCAATACACTAGCATGGCCTTGTGAATAACGAAGTGTTACATAAGATCCTATAATGAATAAAGATCATTAAAATGGTATTCCGATTCAATAATTCTATATAGCAACTCAGTCATGCTCACATAATTCAGTAGTGAAATAGAGAGGAATTAGCTGGTTTCCAGTTTTACAAGTAATAGATTAGCCAACTTCAACTAAAGTAGATAAAAGAAGATAATAGAAAGTTAAATGCATTTACATGCCAAAAAACCTAATACTAAAACATTTGAGGCCCATCTGAAAGATGACTAAAAAGAAAAGCTTTTAACATGACGAGAAACCACTGATTCACAAACAAAAAGAAGATATTGCAAAACCAAGAAATAGATCCAATGACCAAAAAAAATGTTAAAAGGATATTGCATTAGACAAATTGATCTCCACTGAAGCCGTTAGGTCTTCCAAGTAAAAATGACCATCCTCCAATTGAGAGATCAAACCCATTACCCACCGTCGCCCCGTTTGCCCAACTAGAGATTGTATCGGAGATATCTGCAGAAAATCCCGATAATTAAGAAGTTGATGCACTCTGATAAAAGCTACATCAATGTGTTACTTACGACCTTAACATATGGAACATAGAGGGCACCTCGCAATTTCTGAAATGAGACATTTCTGTATCGAAAGCAGGTTTGGAAAAATGCTGATCGCGAGTGAGCCTCTGAAACAAAAAGAGAAATCTATCCCGGTAAAGGGAGGCTTTTGCAGAAGCGTCTCCGTGAATGGGAAGACTCCCATTATGCCTAGAACAAAAATTCAAACATCAACTCAAGCATCCAATGTAAAACAAAGAGTAATTCCCATCATAAATTCTACAAATTTTGCATCCGAGGCAGACCATTTCAATTTTTCAGTTACAATTTATGCCCCAAAAAAATTTGAAATTTTTTTCATCACAATTTAATCAAATCACTAAACATTTTAACCAAGCAAAGAGATAAACTACAAATTGCATTGCTCTAAACAAAATTCTATCCCAAGAATAAAATAAAATAAAATAAAAAATCGGTCAATGAATACAAAATCAAACTTACCAAAATTCGTTAACAAACAAGAAAAAAAAACAGAAAAATAGAAGGAAAAAAACCCCTAAAAAGCAATCAACAAAACAGTCCAAAAAACCAAATTCTCCATGTACATACTCGTAGAAGAGCTTCTTGATCGGATCATATCGCAGCTTCGGGATCAGGAACGCGTCGACCACCCTCATCGCCGAGCCCGCCGCAGCAGCAGCGCCACCGTCGGGGCCTTCATCTCCACCGTCCCCACCGACGGCGGCCTCTGCCCTCAAGAGGAGGCCGACGACGGCATCGACGGCTTCCTTATCGATGATCGTCGATTTCACTGCAAACAGAAAGACCGATCAGACCGCCATTTTTCGCAAATTCGAGGGAAATCGGGGGGGAATAGGGGTTACGGGAGTGGGGGTGGAGCTGGTCGAGGAGGAGCTCGAGGGCTTCGTCGGCGTCGTCGGCGGGGAAGCGGGCGGCGAAGGAGGCGATCTCGTCGAGGGCGTCGAGCTTGAGGGCGTACCCTCGGATCTTGCACTTGCGCTGAACCTTCTTCCTCAATGGTCCGCTCATCTCTCTCTCTCTCTAGGGTTTGGTTTGGTCTCTGTGTTTTTTTTTTTTTTTTCTCTCTCTCTCTAGAGTCTCTCTCTGCTGTTGTGTTTGGTTTGGGTTTTGGCGGGAAATTTGCGGTTTAGGGATTTGTGTGAGGCGGGAATTTTCTCAAGTAGTGAGCTGGCCCGTGGGCCCTAGTCAGGTGCTGTATTATGTGAAAAATTTTGAAAAATGTCACCTCTGCATAATATGAGAGAAATAAGGGAGAATTTCAAAATAAAATTATTTTTTATCTCGCTTAATAATCTATACTCCATGTGGTGTGCTCTTTTTATTTCCACTCTATCTTTGTAGTGTAAATTTTGGGGTATAAATTAAAAGTGTAACACATAGGGTATAGATTATCATTGTGTCAAGAATGGGATATTCCTCAAAATCCCCTGAGAAATAATCTCAAATTTATTGTAAAGAAATTGCACATTTAAAATTGACCAGTAAATATAATATGAAATTAAAAATTAATAATGAATTTGATTAACTGGTAAATATTGAAATTTAAAAAATGGCTAAATAGAAAGAATTAAAAACTAGTATATATCTCCCTGAAAAACACTGTTTATATCAAAATTACTTCAATATTGAATTAACTAGTAAATATAATATGATATCAAAAAATTATTTAATTAAAAACTAAATACAAAATTAGCTTGAAATTGAAAAATAGTAAATAACGAATCACTCAAATATTGAATATCATATATAAGTTGATATAAGAAATTGAATATGAAATTTAAAACTAGCTACGGAATTCAAATATCAAATCACTCAAATATTAAATTAAATAGTAAATATAATATGAAATTAAAAATTATATAAAAAATTAGAAAATAAACACGAAATTGAAGTAATTACATGCACCGTTTCACTCAAAACTTTACATGTTTCCCCTTCTCCTTTTGTTCAACATCGTCAAAGCGTACTAAAGCCATTCATGGATTACGCACTGAAACTTGTCAAAGTCACCATAGCGGCTAATAGACTAGAGTTCCTTGCAAAAAAAAGACTAGAGTTTCTCGACACATTTACCTTGACGATTATATTTTTTGTTTTGCAGAATAGGAGAATGGAGCCATATTTTAGAGCTAATTGATTATTAATGACTGACTATTTAAATTCAAAATTTTTTTTGTCAAGGTAGCGGGTATGATATGCATGACCCGGGTATTATATAGTTGAGGTATTGCAATCTTATTAGATAAATATTTGTAATGAAATTCGTTTGTAATATATGTTTTATTCAATGAACAAATACGTAATATTTGTCTACAGACTACATATATAAATGAACAATGATTGATTTGAGGCCGACCATATCACTTGGGCATTTGAATTTTCCTCTGTTATTTTTTATTTTGGCACACAAATAATGTTTGCTATTGCAACCTCATGCACTTTTTCCAATTATGAACTCACACACTTCTATGACGAAAGTGGTTATTATGTAGTAACAAAACTCATCCCCTATCCTCTCAAACGATGTTGGACTTTTTTTGTTTTCTTTTATCGCATTATTATAGTGTCTACAAACACTTCTTCGAGTTCCATACACGACTTTGATGTTGACAATTGAGATCAATCCTCTTTTTGGTGCAAAACAAAATAGCGCTTGAAAATCTTACCTAATTTATCTACCAAATGACAACTGAAAACTGAAGCAACCAACTTTTAATCAAACATGCGAATCATTACTCCAAAATACACAGCCCAAAAAACACTCTTATTCGTACCATAAACAGAAGATAAGTAGCTAATATTCAAAACATGACAAGAATGTTTGTTGAGAACATAAAACACCCACAAAACACATACACAAATCAAAGTTTATAAGCAGACACAAGACGGCACGAAGCACGTTAAACACGAAACGAAACGGGCCGGACCGGCACGTCATGCACGTTAAATCTCTAGCCATAGATCAGTTTTATTTTCCGAAATAGCAACAAGTTTCCTTTACTAGTGCATTTTTTTTTTTTTTTCCAAATGACTTATTAGCAAACCCCAGTTTTCTTTTGGCTCACAAAGCGCTTCCAATGGTTAGTGACATCCACCTGAATCTCCCTCTCAGTCCTCTTTGCATGGCCGGACACGGTGACGTGGGCGGTCTTCGTGGCAGCCTGCGTGGCGGCCGCGATGTCCTCGAGCTCCTTGAGCACGGTCTCGATGTCGGCGATGAGCCGCTCGGCCAGCGTGCGGCTGAAGTCCTCACGGATGACCACGCGGAGGACCGCGATGTGCTCGGCGTCCGCAGGCATCGTGTAGGCGGGCACGATCCAGCCGAACTTTCGCAGCGCGTCGGCGATGTTGAAGACCGTGTACTTAGTGCTGTCCTTGAGGGAGAAGGCCACCAGAGGCACTCCGATGTCTTTGGAGAGAATGTTGAAAAGCCCTGTTTTTTCTATGCCTTCTTTCAGTGTTTTTGCATTTGCCCTACAGTTTTGCATGATGTCCTTGTAGCCCTTTTTTTTTTTTTGGTCGTACAAGAAGAGAGTTGTAGCAAGAGAATTAGGCATAATACTTGACTTAAAATAAAAAAATATGAGAATAAATAATAAATATGAGAAATTATAGTGAATACCTAATTTTTAAAACTTAATGTAAGTTATTACCCAATTTTTAAAAAAATATAACCAACTATCCAAGTAATTCAATTACTTACATAATGATAAGTGGTGGTAATTCACTTAGTTACCAAAAGTATGTGCAAGTCAATTACTCAATTACTTCAAAAGTTTGGGTATTTATTTTTATTGTTATATAAAGTCTAAGTATTTCCCTACTTCACCCAAATAATATTATGATGATTAATTGAATTATTAGATATGTTTCAAATATTAGGTGGTTAATGGTTTTTTTTTTTTTTTTACTTCATTCAAGAAATAAAAAACTCAAATAAAGGACTTGAATTTCTTGTTGCGGATTAGGAAATATTACCTCGAAGCCCAATCTGATGAATTGGTAATACTGAGCAATTATGTGACTAGAGCCTGTCATGAACAAGATGTATAGAGAAAAGTAAGATTTATAGAAAGTACTTTATTCAACAGATGATAAAAGATTTAAAGCTGATGGGTCCATGTTGTCGAATATAATACGTGACAAATTTTTATTTTCCGCCGACAAATACTAGACGAGATAAATTGAAGACTATACTCTAATGAGTTTAAATTCCAAAAATCTTTAGAGTGAGCATTTTCACCTTGAGGCTAAATTCCAAACATCTCAAGTCATCTAAAAATAACTACTAAATTTTGTAACAATAAACACAACATATCTTCTCTCAAGACTTACAAAGCTCCCTCCACTCAGACTAATATATAGGCTTAGTCTAATGGTGTTATTTTGCTATTAAAAGAAACACTTGGTGGGAGAGGAATCAAAAGTCTTACATGATAATACAGCACTTATTTCTTATCTTAAAATTGGTCTTACTATTAGAAATTTAGAAATACTCTGTGTTGAAAGATAACAAACTAATCCCTTTATTTTAGTACAACAATTTAAAGGTTATCACAAAATTGAAAAAGT
Source organism: Boehmeria nivea var. tenacissima (assembly GCA_018132145.1). Taxonomy (NCBI): domain Eukaryota; kingdom Viridiplantae; phylum Streptophyta; class Magnoliopsida; order Rosales; family Urticaceae; genus Boehmeria; species Boehmeria nivea. The sequence goes on from CM030882.1 coordinate 12,996,976, forward strand.
CAACAATCATTTAAATAACGAGGCACGAAGTCACGTAGCATTGACTATTGATAAAACCTAAAAAGAGAAATTTGAATGTGAGAAGTACCTTTAGAGAAGTTGAGTGTGAAAGTAGGTTGATCAGATCCAAGGTAGTTGATATGAAAAATGAGGTCTTCAGGCAAGTCCTCTTTGCTCCTCCACACAACCCACCCAACGCCGGCATAGACAAGCCCATACTTGTGGCCACTCACATTGATGCTCTTCACCAAGGGCAGCCTAAAGTCCCAGTCGAGGTCGGGGTAGAGGAAAGGCGCGATGAAGCCACCGCTGGCTGCATCGACATGGATCGGGGTGTCCCACCCTGTCTTTGCGTTCTTCTTAGTGAGGAGCTCGTTGATGAGCTTCACGTTCTCGAACTCGCCAGTGAGGGTGGACCCCAGGATGGCCGCCACGCAGATGGTGTTCTCATCGACCATCTCCACCGCCTTTTCGGGGTCCATCACATAGTAATCTTCTCTCAGCTTCACCTCCTTTAGCTCAACCTCAAAGTATCTTGCAAACTTCTCCCAGCACACCTGGTTTCATTTGAAAAAAAAAAATAGTGCAAAATAGGATCCTATATAGCAATAATAATAATAATTATAATAGAATCCAACTAAAAAATTGGCAAAAAATTAGATTAAACTAATACCTAATAATGTGATAGCCTCGATACATAGCACTACGTAACAAAATACGCGAGTAATACCATTTCGTATCAAAAGCAATGCTCTACAACAAGTAGACGACGCTTAACTCAATTCTATAGTAAAAGCGGACTTCATACGGGTGTGATGCACTCTCTATTAAAGAGTTGAATTGGACATTATCGTGCATATTAGTTTTTTTCTAGTGAGTATCAACGACGCATCACGACATATATAAAAATCAACACGTAATAGTTATCACGTGACGTGACAGTCCTAATACATTATTATAAACAATATAAAATGAAGCGAAGCGAAGCGAGAGAGAATGTTGAGGGCCGACCTGAACATTAGCTCCGGTGACAATGTTAGGGTTGTCAATGGGCTTTCCCTCGGCTTTTCTCTTTTGTTGCCACTTCCTCTTGAAGGCAAGACCAGCAAGCATTATGGCCTCTGAAGAGCCAATAGTTCCAACCCCAATTGCTGCTTCAGTTTCTCCCACAGGAGCATTGAACAGATGTGCAATCATGTTCACACAACGATTCTGCCATCAGATTACACCAAATATTAGTACTCGTTAATTACAAATTAATCTTTGATACTTAATGATTGATACAACTTTGGTAATTTAGAGAAAACAGAGGACTCTGTTTCTAGTAATACAATGTCCCCTTTTTTCTTTTTTATAATTTTGGAAGACAAATACATTGTCCATTTATTGCCCAACTGAGATTATGGTATGAGAAATATTCAAAATATAAAATTTCTGTGATATGATAATTTAGCAAGTTAATAAGAAATGAAATGAAGGAACAATTCAAAGGATTGATATAATTACATCAACTCTTTGTATTGTTACTTCACATTTACATGTCTTATCAGTAGATACTAGATAATGTAATTTCAATAGATGATGTATTACAGAATAGGATTTCAAAATAATGTGTCGTTATTATATTAAATGTAAATTAAAGACATAAATTACTAATAAATTTTAATTATTATTTTTTTCTTTGTGAGAGACGTTTTTCCTCTCATTGAGGATAAGGGAAGAGCAATTGTCACATCGTAAATAGATTCACATTTCAAATATTGCTGTCACATAACATGATACATTGTTGAAAAATGGTGCAAGAAGACATTATTGGATCAATTAGTGTGATTGATAGTAACGCTCGTCTATTACTTGAGAGGCCTTGAAAATAAAACTCTTCTAGTAAATCTATTAATTACTTGTAGACCTTAATTATAGCTCAAATGAAAAAAGAAAATAGATAAAAAGGGAGTTTGCCGACAAGTATAAAGTGGAGATTGGATAATTCGTAATTGACAAAAACTGCCAGCCACCAATGAAATTTGAAATAATAAGTTAAATGGATTATTTGATTTGATAATATGTGTAGCATATTCCACCAACAAGTCAAACATCAATTTCAACAAACTTTCTTTTCTTTATTATTATTTCTTGTCTTTTTAATTTATTTTACAAATAATATCTTGACATGTTCACGTGGCACTCAGGTGGTGTGGATATTCCATGGTGAAGCCACGTCCAACCATCACAACTCCAAAACTTGGAAGCCATTGATTGTCATCTCTCTCTCTCTCTCTCAGTCTCTCTCTCTCACTCTCCATTTTTATTATAAAAAACTTTGAAATTAATGCCCTAATAAAGGCTACTACAAAATTGGCCTAAAAAACCCACCGCATTGCCACTAATTTGCCGTGAATAACACACCAAGTTTTTAAACACCTTATCATTAATTAGTAGGCCAAACATGTTTCCACTATAATTACAAGATCAAAGTGCACCAAACGAAAAAAAAAAAAAACCTTTTATTAAGGGGAAAAATAAGACTTTTAACTCAATACCAATTTCCCACTCGCGCTCAATTACCATTATTATCTAAAAAAAGAACTACACATACACATATAAAATTCAGATCTTCTAATTTTTTATCACTAAATCAAAGATCTTTTTTTTTTCTGGCATTATATTATTTTAGTTAATAAGATATAATATATAAAAGATGATTTGAAGGCTAGAGTAATAAAACATGCAAAAAATATTATGGATCTAGATTCGTAAAAATTACCATATATAAAAGATTTTAACAAAAATTACAGCCACAAGACCATTGCTTAATTTTTCTCCAACCATGAATTAAGGAGTAAGATACGAGATATAAGAGCGTGATGATAAAAAATATAAAAAATAAAAAATAAAAAAAACAATGCTACATGATCAAAGGAAAAAAAAAAAGTCACACAAAAAATCTATAAAGATAAGAAAATTTGTTTTTATTTAAATATAAAAAAAGTATAAACATTAAAAACTAGAGTACTTCTGTGATAGGTTTTTTTTGTGGTGGGAAACAATTCTAGACCGTCAGATTCATCTTTTCAGTGGGTCCCGCATCTTAAAATTGTGAATCTCACCATTCAAAATTATTTCCCACCACAAAAAAAACTCACTGCAGAATTTCCCAAAAACTAGATCAGCCAATTAATTAACCATAATAATATATATATATTATATCAAATATATTTTTAGAATCTTTGTATAATAAAGCCATTAGTACTAGTGTAACTTAGCTAATTAACTCAACCCCTTCCCATAAACTTTCTAAATAATAAAGACATCTACTAATTCTTTAGATCAATTTTCTCACACACACACACACTATATACATATATATATATATATATATGATATACCTGTATCTCGGTGGTGACGGGGTATTCGTCCATGTCGACGTAGTTCTTGTTGATGGAGGCGATGATGAGGTCGTGGCATTCAGGCTCCATCCAAGTGGTGACGAAGGAGGCCAGGTTGAGGCGCGGCCTGCCGTCCAGCATCAGCTCGTCGTTGATGATCTGGAACGCCGCCTCCTTCGGGATCGACTTCCCCGGCATGCGCCACCGCGGCACCGGCTCCCGCATGTACCGCGACGCGAACGTCGAGTTCAGATACTCGTCGTCCTCGTCGCGCCGCTGCGGCGGCCAGATGCTGCCCCGGCTGCTCTGCCCGCCGCGCGGCGTCGTGGCCGTGATCACCATCGTGTTTGTTTGGTTTGGTTTGGTTTGATTTTGAGAAGGGAATGAAAAAATTAGTGATGCAAAAGGTTGTGAGAGGTGAGAGTGAGAGAGATTATAGTTTATATATTTGTAAATATATGTATATGTGTGTGTGGGATATTTATTGCAAATGAGGAAAGGAAGTGATAACATTTAAAGGGGCTTTGTGGAAATTGAAATTAATTGTGATACGTGTCTAAAGATACTACATTTTTAATTCTAAAGGTGTTTTAACTTTTTAAAATTAAAAAAAGGGGTAATAATGATTATACGTAACTAACACTTCAAGATTTGTAAGTATCTAGCTTTTTTATGTTATTAATTATTTTAATTAGTGACACATACTTGATACTACTACGCATGTAATATTAAATATCAATTTTATTTAAACATTTAGTAAAAAAGTAATAAAGAACACATAACACATCGAGCTCTAGAACTTCTTCTTGTTTCCAATATGATCTAATAAATTCCCACCATGGTCATTGTGTTACATAATGATGTAACGCAATGTTATCACCACTATCTTTCTAAAATCAAAAAACTTCTCAAATTCCTTAGGAGGGAAGGAAAATAAATGAGAAATGTAACTTTTCTCACCACAAATGTCTACATAAAATTGCATCATAAGTATTATATCATTCATAGAACTCATACGTCACAAAATTTTTTTTTTTAATGCTAGATGCATCAACTATACCAATAAATAACCATGCTATAACAAATTGTACTAAATTGGTGCTAAATAAGCTTGAGATATACTCAATGTGAACATGATGCTCTTGGCCTTCCTATCGTCTTATCACAATTGACAGTACACAGCCAAGCCAATTGATTTTTTTTTTTTTTTTGGAGTTGAGAAAGTGAAATTCATTCATTTTGATTTGAAAAAAAAAAAAGAGAAAAAAAAAGAAGAGTATAACTAGACATATTAATTTTTTAATTAATTTTTAATATTAATTTATGTGTGATATTATTATTAGTAAGTGTTGGTGTAAATTTTGAATCAATAAAGATCCGCACCTCTAGGATGTGATGCGGCAATGAAATATGAATTTGGTCGGAATTTAGATTAGAAAGACAATAATTTTTTAAGTGGTTCGGCCCTCCTTTGGAATAATAACCTACGTCCGCTGATAATATATTTGATTTCTCGTAATTCCAACAAACCCCTTCTCTGGTCCCCCTCTTTCCCTTTTATAGTCGAGGGGTTAAGGTCCGGAGAAAGAAAAGTAACGCACGATCACTTAAATTTCGGGATTAATTAACAAACTAAATGTGTAATTATTATGCGGTTATTTCTCCCTTAAGACTCGGTAAATAAATGTCCTAACGGTTATATCTATCGCGAGTCTTACGAGATCAGTTACATAATATCCCACGATCGGGGCTAGAAAAGCGGAACTGAATCTTAGACCTAAACTACCACGCATAGATTTCATCTTCGATCAGAGGTCACCAGCTTCGCAGGTCGAGCACTCCGTCTTGAATGAAGTCCTTACTTACTCTCCGAAGCTAGCTTCGCAGGTCCACGGCCTTCCCATCCGTCACTCCTCTCCGAGGGGTCTTGTCATACAATCGACATCACTTTCGGTGGTGTTTCTCTGGCTTATTTTCGTGGGCGTGGGATCGAGGATCATCTTCAGCGATCCTCATCTTGTCTTTGTCCGGGAGAAGTTCACGTGATGATGTGGCAATTCCTTTCTATTGGAATTAGGGACTTGGGCTCGCTTTAACTGTGCTTCGAGGACTTCGCCCCTGAAGATATGATCGCGGACAAAAAATCACATATAACAGTGAGTGTTTATTATTTAATAAAAAATATACCAAACAAAATATGATACTTCAATTATCATATAATTTGGTATTAAAAAATTGATAAAAAATTAATATATCTAGTATTATCCAAAGAAAGAAAGGGTAAAAAAAAATCATAATTGAGTCTCTAGTAATGGTTTATCATTTATGGGACAATGAGACTTCCTAATTAAGTGGTCCTACCCTTTCATTTCTGCGGTGTTGCATAAGCTACCCACTATTCCTACCTTTTTTTTTTTTTTTTTTTTCAAAATATCTATTACAACCTTTATGGTACAAATGTCAAATCATGTGGAGACATTATTATTATTATTTTGATGCGCGGAGACATTATTAGTACTGATATTATCCAAAATTCAAAGTTCTTTTGTATGTTTCAATGAGGTAAAAACGAAAGGCAAAACAATTATGATTTCTTCTCTCTATTGGTCTATTTGCGACTCTAAATCAATTATGATTTTTTTTTTGCTGGAATAATCTATGGCAATTATTTTGTTTTTTTCTGAGCATGGTAAATTTTATTATTATTATTTTTTGCAAACAACTCTCGTATGCTTATAAGAAACCTTGCATTATCTCCATTTGTACTATGTATTGACAATGACTTGACTTCAACAACAACAAAATTGCAAAACATACGGGCACGTTTGTATGCTTTTAAGTTTAACGAAGTGAAATTACCTTTTGTTTGGGGTGGGCATTTTGCCCATTTCATCTCATTTATTGGGATGAAAAAAATAATTTGAAAATAGTTTGAAAATGGTTTAGAAAAATGATGTAAAAATAGTTTGACTTTTCTAATTTTGAGGTGGTATGAATGGTTGAGATTTAAAGATATTGTATAGGGATTTGAAAAGTTAAAAAAAATGGTTGAAAAATAAAATAAAATGGAATGGAATGGTTTGGAGGATGAGAAAAGTTGAAAAAAATAAAAAAATGAAATTGAATGGTTGAAATAGATGGGTAAACAAATGGTTTAATTAGCTATTGTGAATTGTGATGATGCCAAGGTGAAGCGCAAGAAAAGAAAAAAAAAATCTTCCTTAGTTATGTTATCTTTTGATATTTTATTTATTTATTTATTTTGCTTCAAAGCTAGTCTTAACTCTTATCCGTATGTTGAGTGATCTACACTGTTGTAGTGTTGTGTATTTGTCCTTTTCAAACAAGTCTACTATTCCCAGCAAAAAAAGAGAGAGAGAAAAATAACAATACTTTTGTGTGGCTTTTTTGAGCCTTTGCATAGCACTCAGATAGCACCACATTAGCTTTAAGAAGATATTCTCTCTCTTAGTTTTTTTTTTTTTTTTTGGAGGGATTAAGAAGATATTTTCATGTCAAGTCAGTGAAAATTCACATCGACCGAAAGAATCATTGAGCTAAACCAAAGTAAACAGTCAATTAGAGAGTTGTATAATGTCAATCTTCATAGGATTGTAATTGTATTGTTTTTGTTACTTCGATCAGGTATGCCATTTTCCTGCTCTTGCAAACTCCTGGCATAACTATAGCTTGGCTTCCTAATTTTGGCCCCAATAGAGTCTTTACTTTTCTTCTTGAAATTGTATACGCAAGTTTTTAGACTTTATTAAAGAAGTATAATATAGGACCTTTTTTTTTTTTTTTTGAAATGGAAGTATAATTTAATACTTTAGGGGCAAACAATGTTGTCACTTGTCAGTCATTTTTTTCCCCTTCGTTTAAGTAAAAATTGGAACTAGACATATTTTCTTAAAGGCTCAGCTTAGTGGCCTAGCATTGTAATCATTAGAAAGAGACAACGAGCGTTCAAAACTTTTAAGTTAACATAGAATTAGAAGGCCAAAAATAAGAACAATTCGAGATTAACCAAAAAACAAAAAAAAAAATCTGCTAAAAGGCCAAACTGTGAAACTTGAAACACTATTGAACAAGTATCAGATTAATAAAGATAAAAATCCTCAAGGATCATTAAATGCACATTTCAATAAAAGTGTGGAAATTTAAAAAAATGTGTTTTGTAGAATTTGGATTAGAAGTATATATAGTTGATACAAACTCGCTTTGAGAACCCAAATAGTAATCTAACATAACTCAAGTATCATCATGACCTTTGTGCTTGTGCTTAAAGTGAACGAGGCACTACAAAATTACTTTATGAATTTCTTTTTCTCTACATGGTGCCCTACTGAAATAAAGAAAAAAACCGCAGATATTCGGCAACTCTTTGAAAGGTGGCGACGGTCTACTTACTCGCACTTGATCGATCGGTATATGTGACGGACGAAAAGAAGAGCAGCCCGGAAGCCTACAGTTCCAAGCATGAGGAAGAAACCATAGCAAATGCATGCCATGTATCCGAAGAAAAATGACGTCTGCATAAACCCTGACATGTCCGACCGTGCATAATAGTAATACAAACAGTAGGCATAGATAAACAAACCAGTCGATCCACCGCAAAGGAAAGATCTGTTGAAAAGAAAAACACAAGCAACTTTAGAGTTGCAAACAACAAGATAAAAAGAGAAACAGAAGGGAAAAGATAAAACGGCAGATGCAATTTAAAAAACGAACGTATGGATATTTCTTCATAGAGGCTTTTTGAGCATTAAGATACCAGGAAAATTCCGTCATCAGTAATCAAAACTGAAGATTGTGAATCAAATGAAGTAAGAGAAAATGCATAGCACATCAGAGTGAATCAGTCTGATTATAAACCTCCAACGTTCCCTCAATATGCTGAGAGGCATAAATTAACAGGACAATGCTAATTGCCAAATCTTTGTCAATGAAACAGTTAATAACACGTTCTGAAGCACGTGTAACTGGGTAGATTTCGCATCTTAATAAATCAATCATACATATTGGGCCGCAAAAGTCAATCCAATCTTCTCTAATGAATAGAATTCAGCTAATGTATGGGCAAACCATTTATTGAACAATATCCACCAGAAGCCAAAAAATTACAGAAGAGAAAAAGAAGAAATTACACACAATATCATTTGCTAAAATTATCTACCTACCAAGTGAATATAATAGTTTTTGGATCTATGATATTGATAGCTTATTATGGATTTAAAATTAGTGCAATAATGACTTTAGCTGCCTTCTCATTCAATAAGTTTCCACTTTTCCATTGTCTTCTTTGGCCAATAGGATCGCCTAGCTACAAATTCTATGCGTTTTGAGATCTTAATTCTATAGGATTCCTAAATTCTTATCCAGCATTCAAATCCTACCAGTAAATGGAAAAAATGCCTATATATTGCAGTCTAGTTGAACTTAATCCAACATTTTTCAAGAATCAAATAAGCTTGGTAATGCATCCTCCATAAACCTTCAATTTAACCTTATCGACTATAAACAATTTGGAAAACTCCTTTGCACACGACCGAAAACATTAAGAAAACAAAATAAGTTTACTTCTTTGTCCTCCCAAAACTTTGACCTAACGTCCTAGATCATAACAATTAAAACCCACAAATTTAACCCAGTAATATCTATATGGATTTATGATCATCAAGTCTTCCATTGTCCTTGTCAATTCAGTCATTCGAGCACTATATTATGTCAGTAAAATTAATTAATTCCTCCACATACCAATAGGTTTCTAAATTCCAAAATAGAAAAAGAGATAGAGATAGACAAACAAAAATCACATTCAAAAATAACCTTGCCTAATAAGAAGAAGATTATAACACAGTCACAAATCAATTTTTAAAATAATTGCAGAAAAGAATACAAAAGAAAATATGTTTACAGTAATAAGAAAATAACTTCTTTTTAACGATGGAATAGACAAATTTAAAATAAAAGTGAAACAACATTAAACCAAAACTGCAATAACTGCAGAGAAAATACCATAGGAGAAAATATGTTAACAAATTATAAGAAAATAAATTCTTTTTAACGTTGGAATAGTCAAAATTTAATATGGAACTGAAACAACAAAAAACCAAAACTGCAAAACATATACAAAGAAACTTGAAATTGATAATAGTAAGTATAAGATTAAAAGTAGCATACCTCCACCACCACTCATGGTCCTCAGCAGCAAGTTGGAAGTAAGTCAATGCAACAGTAATAAAAGCAGTAACTATCAGGAGAATAATGAAGACAATAAACAAGATACTGTATATGGTGTAAATCCTGTGACCCCACACGCTAGCAAAGATATAGTAAAGTTCGATGTATATCGCACTGAACGGCAGAAATCCTGCCATTGCCATCTGCGGGATTGTACTCCTGTACCACGGCAAAGGTGGAATCTCTCTTGGATATTTGGTGGTGCGAACAGGAGCTTGGAATTCGGCTTTGCTGTTCTTGCCAGCAATCCCGCCCAAGACCAGCAAAGGTGATGTTACGAGGGTCCAGATTAGAACTATAACTACAATGGTTCCGAACGGAAGAGCAGCAGTCGCTGTGTATGCTATTGCGACTGTATTCAAAAAGCAGAATGTTAGAAACAGTGGCCCGCAGAAGAGGCACCCGGTCAACAATAGATTCCTAACCTGCAATGTCACAACTTCAATCATTAGCAAAACACATAACACAAAATGTGTTGCATAGAGAAGTCAGGCACCTACCCAATTTGCTCCCTCTAGTTGACAATAAAATGAGGTGGCAGTATAGCCAGCAATGCCAGATGTCAGTGCATATATAACAACCAAAGCAGTAAAGAGAGCCCCTCGGTTGTACGGATAAAAGACGCCAACAAGCGCAAGTATGAAAATGAAGACAGTACTGCAAGATAAATGTAATAATCATCAAATCACAAGAGAAAAATAGAATGAAAAAAAAAAAAAAAACAAATAACATATATGAATATCCAAATTTGATGATGCAGGTTATGATTAATGACTCACAGTGTAAACAGTTGGGTTCCTGATCCCAAGGCTGCAGCAAATAAAGATTTGAACTTGGGATACCTAAACACATCACCGTGTATGTATTTCCATCCCGTTTCTTCCTGATCTTCAACCGATTCCTCATCATGAGCGTATCTTTCATGTTAAAACAAATTAAACTTGTCAATTAGTGTGGACAAGGAAGTACATAGCAACACGGGATAAATGAATGGATAAAAGCGCAACAAATATCGTGAAAAACTGTCCTTACTTGACAAAATCATTCTTAAGGACTCGCATGAGAATTGTGGCAAGAAACCCGGTAAGGAGAAGAACTGTCACACACGAATTTATGATTGAGAACCAATGGATCTCCAAATGATGGGGCAGAGAAGAGGACTGCGAATACTTATCCATTCTCTTCTCAAACGGAATGTTTGTTTCTTTCCAATTCACGGTATACAGAAATTCCACTGGAACTGATTTATCCTCTGTCAGATCCACAAGGGCACCCGGGTCTGTGCGGACATTGATTTCGATCACTCTGTCCTTGTTATAAAAAATATCAAAATGGATATGCTTGTAAAGGTAATACTTGTACTCGCTAGGTTCTTTCGCCTCCTTGTCAACCTTCCCGATGAAACCCCAAATGGGTAAGTCATCGTAGTACATCTGGAAGTAATAGTCCTTGTTGACCGCAGCTCGGAACTTCGCAATGTCTTCCTTTTTAAGTGTCCTCTTGCAAGCAACTTCAGAGTCCTTGTTTTTACGAAATTCGAGCTTGTAAGGGGCACTAACTAAACGGTCTCCGTTTAATACTTCACCAAGAGCTTCCTTTTTCTCTTTTACGTCATCTGCAAATGAGATCCAAGTAATGAGACAAAACTCCCAAAAGGAAAATAAGATTAATCACATTAAATGCCCAAGTGAAATTCATACAAACCTTTTGAGCAGAATGGTAGGTCAAAATACCGATAGGTTTCACTGAATCAAAGAGAAAACAGCAACAAAAATAAGCAAATGTCAATGCAAAGTGCACATTAGCAACTGAAATCCGGATCAAAAAGGAAAGATTGAAAAAAAATTCAAACTTTGTCACTTCAACGAGCAATTGAACCACTGAAATTCCAGGTAGGACACCTCAATAGAAACAAACGCCTCATTGACCCTCCAACCAAATAAAAGAGAAACGAATGTATAAATATAGACCCAAACACACAAACTCATACACTTCAAAATCTTCATTGCCAAGTTTCCTCTTGCAACATCAATGCATATGACAATGGAAACAGGTTTCATTTTAATTCATTCACTTCGTCTAAAATCAGAATTGTACCATAGCTATCGTAATAGACAAACATAGCATCAGTCTCTCAAAGCAGATCCAGCTCCAAAACTAACAACGAACAAAAAATCAACGCCCATAATTCACCTCAAAAGCAACAAAATTCACATTCCAAAAACCATATTTCCTCTCAAAAACTCGATTTTTCCCGAGAAAATCAAACAGACGAATCGCGATCCCACGAATCCCCAAACTTGAACCTCAGATCCAGCTAAACCAAGACCCGAATCGGCCAAGACCTTGACGCAAACCCTAACCCTAACGTGCGGATCGGAACTCACCTAGGGTTGTGAAAAGGCCCGACCTTGTTGGCGTACAAGGGGACGGTCTCGCCGTCCTGGTAGCGGTGGTCGGAGGCAGCGGATCTGGCGCGGTCGAGAGCCGAGACGAAGAGCAGGGCGAAGAGCACGAGAGCGAGAGCGTTCTTCGCCATTGATGGACAAACGAGCTCAGAGAGAAGCGAAGAAGGAGAGAGGGAGAGAGAGACACATTCAAACGCTGAGAGAGAGAGAGAGAGAGAGAAGAGAAGAGGAGAAGGGGTTTTTGTTGTGTTTTGGGTTTGATTATGGTGACTATTTCAAAGAAATAATCAAAGTTTAAAAAAAATAATAAATTCAATCGTTAGTAAGTAAAATTATTGTATTGTATATAGTTAATAAAATGATTATTTTTTTAATAAATAAAAATATTAGTTATATTCTTAAATATGATCAAACATCAAATAGACTCTTATTTTAGTACATATCTATATATTCAAGATTTAAGATATTTCTTTTCATCCACTTGAAAAGCAATTGATGTCAAGGTGAAGAAAATAACATTTATACATTAAATAATTGTGATATATATATATATAATGTTTTTATTTTGGAACATACAGAATAAATATTGCCCTATGTATCAGTGGATTTTTTTTCTCTGTTTACGGGATTAATGTTTCATCGGTAGTGGTTTTTTGTGTTTGCAGTGGAAGAATATGGTTTATTTGATATTTAGTTATTTTTTAGTCATGTGTTTAAAGAAATGGTTAACGTTTTAAGAAGTTAAATTGTTAGCCACTAATGCATAAAAAAACTAAAGCATAAAAATAAATGCATATCATTATATACTTAAAAAAATAACTAATTTTTTAATGGGTCAGTTAAGGATTTAGCCATTTTACAGTCTACGTTTTAAAGATATAGCCCACGTTTTGAAAAATTAGCAAAATAGCCATCAGGTCAACATCTAAAAATCTATGACTAAAGAAATAAAATTTGTGACTAAATAAATAAAATACACAGTCATAAAATTTGTGACTATAGTCACAAAATTTCAGAAAATTTGAAATAAACACAATAAAAAATTTAAACATCCATTAACAAAATAACTAACTCACAAATAAATGATTGCCTATACAACCAATTTCATAAATTTTATTACTAAATAAAAAATATCTTATAAATAGCAAAAAAATATGCAACCAAATAAGTCACAAATTTCATGACTAGAGACACAAAATTTAGACAATATTGTCTGTAACAAAAAACAAAAACAGAATTCAAAAAATTAGTGACTGCAGTCTCAAAAATCTAGACGCGAATGTATGGCTACTTTGCTAATAAAAGCAAACATAGGCTAATTGTTAAAAACATATATAAAAATATGGCTATTTATTTAAAAAACCGTTTTTTAATTAATTGAAATATTAATAATTTTTTTAAAATATTATTTAAAAAATAACTGTTTACTCAATTATTTATCGAGGAGAGTGTGGGACTGTGGGAGGAGAAATTAGAGTATTTTTCTTATTTTTTAGTTTAGTTGTGTGTTTTTGTTGTAACGTGATAGTTCTTTTAATACTATTTAAATCATCTTCGTATGTTATATATATACTAGTTTTTATAGACGCGCTCTGCGCGTGTAAAACACGTGTAAAATAATATAACCAATAAAAAATATGACACGATGAAAAAAAAATATATTTTTGTTAAATTTTTTAAAAAATGTGATATTTTTGTTATTTTGAATACTTACAAGGTTAAATTTATCATTTAATATAAATACAAGGACTTTTTTTAAAATTTCCAAACTAAAAAATAAAAATAAAAGCTTAGAACAAAAAAATCAAATAAAAAATAGTTACGGTAAAAAAATATATATAACAATGGGTGTCAAAAGATTGAGAAAAATATTCTGAATCCAACCGCGGCAAGAAAATTTTTTTTCGAGATCATTACGTAAAAAAAAAAACTGTTGAAACGATTCAAACAAAAAAGTAAAAAAGAAAAATAGAATTTGTAAAAAAGTCCTCCAAAATTTATAAATTTACAATAAAATCCCTTTATATTTGTAAAAACAACCCTCTAAATTTTCTTAAAACCTCCCAAAATAAGTCCCTAAATGCAATTTTAAAAAAACTTTCACAAAAAGACAAAATAACTTAACACTTGAATAAATAGTAATTTGTGAGTAGGTGAATAGTAAACCCACTCATTCTTATTATATATGAATAGTAATTTGTGAGTAGGTGAATAGTAAACCCACTCATTCTTATTATATATAGAATAGATAGATATATATATATAAGATTATATAAATATATTTTTTGTTTAATATTGTTTTCCCTGTAGCCGTTTAGAATTCTTAAGCTCTTATATTCGATTTTATTTGTGATAGCAGTATTGTTTTGGAACTAATAAATTGTTTATTGTAATTAGTGTTTATATGTTTTTATTATATTAATAGATTTGTAAAAATGAAAAAAAAAATAGATTGGACAATTATTAGAGATGGCTTTGGAGAGAGTAATTGATTTTAGTTCAGAGTAAATTGGGTAACAGAAAGTAACTTTGTGTGGGGACTTTTAAACAATAGTTATAGTTTAGAAACTAAAAAGAAAAAGCCAACACTCATAAAAAAAAAAATTTAACTACAACTTAGGAGAATTGCGGAAAACTAAACAATCAAAGTGTCACTTAATAATTTATGCCTCAAATAATATGCTCTTTTAATTTATACTCTATATTTATAATGTAAAAATAGAGATACGAATTAAAAATGTAATACAAACTAGCATAAATTATTAATGTATCAAAAAAATCATTCATCAAAATGCAACAACAATTTATTACTAATTTAACTATAGGCTAATTAAGCAATTAGTCATTTTAAAGGTAAAATTTGAAGGATTTAGTCATAATTTCACGAAATTAAGGATTTAGTCATAACATGTTTATATTGCATGTAACATGTATACGCGTAAAAGTGAAACATTACATGTAATATTACATTTTATGTTACACTTTTACACATATATATGATACATGTTATGATCAAATCTTTAATTTTGACATTTTAAGGCTAAATCCTAAAAAATTACCCAAAAATTTAGTTAAATGCCTAAAAAACTCTTTAACTATATCTATTTTTATCATATAACTAGTCAACATTCTCTTAGCAAAAAAAAAAAAAAAAAAAACCTAGTCAACATCCGTAAACAAAAAAAAAAGTTACTATAAAAACAAAATTTATTAACAATTCAACCATAAAAAAAAAATATCATTACCACTATTTTTTAACACTTCAAATATCGGTTTTAACAATGATTATCTACTGTTATTTTTTTTTAATTAATTAGACGTAGAAAATGCGTGAGAAAAGAGGGTACAAAAAAAGGTTGGTGGCGAGTGAAGTGATGGAGATGGAGTGCCTCGCCACCCGCAAGGCCACAACACACAACACTTTATTATCATTCTTTTTGCGTTTGGTGCTCTACCCTTACATGCTTTTTTTTATTTATTTATTTTTCTCAAAGAAGAAATTATTCAAATGGTAAATCTTAGTAGTTTATTCTAAATAGTCTCTATATATCTCTTTCTTATTAGAGAGAGGAGAGAAAAAAAAAAAAACTTTTCACTTTTTTTTTTTGGTACGATTTCTCTACTTAAATTTTTTATTTTGTAATACTTTTCACTATGGGATATAGTACCTCGTTGATTGAATTCCCCATCAAAAAAATCTCGATGGATTGTTAAAGTCGAGTAACGAGTAAGCAAATGATAATGATAAATTCTAATAATAATTCCACGATTGATATTACTAAAAAAAAATTAAGCACAATATATAAAAATAGACGACCGAGAATGTGATAGAAAAAATAGATTTGAGCATTTGCATCCTGATAGGTTTATTTTATAAATTATTCGGATAAAAATTTGATTTCTTGTCATTTATATTTCTTAGAGGGGAAATAAACAATGCGCGAGCAGTTATAACAATATACATATTTTTCTGTGATTTAATTGTGATAGATAATTTAGGTAATTCTTAATATGCGGCACGGATGTCACGATCATGTATTATAATAAGGCATGAATGTCACACTAAAGTCAACAATTTAGAACCATTTAATACATGAGCAAGGAATATTTTTTTTCCCCCTCCCATTAACTACCACATTTTTCATACTCTCTGTGAAATATGACCAAAGGAAAAAGGACATCTCAATTCTCAAGTTTGGTGCACCCTCACCTATATGTTTAGGTGTATTTAATAATGTTCAAGAGTGATCTTTTATAGAGTATTTAGTAAATAGTTATTTTTAAATAATGTTTTAATAAAATAGTCAGAGTTTTTATAAATTAAAGAAATATTAACAATATCATACTTAAATGAAATTACAATTTTACCTTCATTTCTTTAATTTTTCGGTGATTAATGACTAATTTATTAATTTTTGAAATAATCGGTTATTTCTTTAAAACATGAATCAAAATATAGCCAAACTCGAAATATGCTCTATTTTTTTTACCATGCCCCTGGTAGGTCAATATTCATTTTTCATATATATATATATATATATATATATATATATAATATTTTGGTTTGAGTTGCTTGTGGTTACCAAACTCCTTACTATTATTTTGACCGTATTAGTGGAGAGGTCACCGATTTTGTTTATCACGTTGCAATAATATTGTTACTTGTACTATCACAAAACATATAAACTTTTTGCTTTTTTTTTTTAATAACATTGCAATAAAATTGCACATAATGGTTTGATATAAAATTGCGTATAATGGTTTGATATCATAAATATGAGGTAAATAGACTATTTTTTAGTGAGTTTTTTTATTAATATATATATATATACATATAATTTCAATAACTAATGAGAAAAATTATTGCCGTTGCCGGAACAAAATTTAACAAAAACTTTAATTAATAAAATTAATAATCAAAATAACAAAAATTATGAGTCGCCATTTTCTTGAGTATTTCAAATGTCTAATTTTTAAAGTCAAACTTTAAAACTTACTATTTATTACAAATTTATATTTTTATAATTGAGTAAACATAAAAAAAAATGGTATTTCTAGTACGATATTAGGCATTAATGAGTGATGGGTGAATCAATTATTAATGTAAAATGGCCAATAAGTTGGTTATTCGTTAAAGTAACTAGGTAAGTGGTTACTTTCAGTCAATGAAATATTTTATTACCTTTTCCAAGAAAAAGAGTTTAGTAGAAACAAATTCTAGTTGGTGAGAACTATAACAATTTTCGATTATTCTGTTATTTGGTTTTCATTGGACTAGTTATGAAAATTACATTTAGTTTGAGGAAAAATAACATTTCTTTCAACACATATTAACGAAGAAACTTTTCTTACTATTGAAATCTGACCGACACTTTGGTACGGACTCCGAGAGAAGAGTGGACTTTACGGCACCAATGGCAACACAACATTTGACCAATCACCAGCTCCATCTTTCTATAGTGGACACGTGGCGTAATTTCATTGGTTCGATTTATGGGCCTGCGTAGATCCGATGGCTTCCAAGTCAACGCTTGGGGATAACCACTTCCTTCACATTCGGATCTCACCCATATTCAATTATTCATAATTTAAGGGTTAAGTAAATTACAATCAAATTCTTAAGTATCAAAAAATTCTTAAATTCATTCTGATTTATGCTACTATCTTGTTTTAGGTATATGTCAATAATCTTAATATGTTAAAATTTTGCAAAATACTCAAGAGATGAAGAAATGAAAATACATATCAATTATCCATTATATGTCGATGAGCCCGTGAGTTTTATAATAATTTTATACTTCGATACAACAAGAGGTCTAGAGTTTGAATCACTTCTCAATTGTCAAAGCAATAATAATAAAAGTAATAGACATTCTGAAAATCAAATACTAAAATGAGATTCATCCTATAATTCAAAGACCAAAAGAATAAATAAAAAATGATATATTGAAAGTTAGTCACAACTCACAACTCTTGGAACGTACAATATAGCAGTATAGCACTAGATCTTCTCTCCATGCATGATAATTAACATCACAGTATTGCATGTAAATAGAAAATCATTAACAAATAATTATTAAACTACTTGATAAAGAACTCATTAAACAAAAAGTAAGTTTTACGTGCACGATTCATCGTAAATAAAATAATAGGAAAATCATAAAAAATAATTATTATATTTAGTTGATTTAAAGATATGACAAATATTTTCATTTATTTAAAAAAAATAAACATCATATAGTTATGGATGATGAAGATTATTCATGCATCTTATACTTGAACCATGACTATTTTATTAAAATTTTAAAATATTGATTAAAATTTAAATAGCATATTTCTAAAATGGTTTATTTACGTAATTCGCACGTAAATAATTACACTATGTTACCCATTATAATTTAGGGAAGATTTAGCTTTTAGCCCCTTTTTAGGCTCATGTTTCAAGAATTTAACCATAGTTTCACGAAATTAAGGAATTAGTCATTTTCATCGTATAACAAAATTTGATATATGTGTAACAATTTTTTATACTCGTGTAACAATTTTTGATACACGATGAAAATGACTAATTTTTTAATTTTTTAAAACTATGACTAATTTTTAAAAAAATTAACTTAAAATTGGCTAAATCTTTAAAATTCTCAATAATTTATTTATGTTCTGATATGTGGAAGGAAAACTATATTTTACATATTATCATAACATCCTTTTATTTATAGATATTTAGAGAGTGGGTGCGATTTGCTTAGAAAGAGGAGAAACAATATTAGAAAATCTCACACTTTACACCTTGGAATACCAAATAATAATTTTAATGCAATGATGAGAAATACAAAGAGAGAACGGACGACATTGTCATTTAATATATATATATATATATATATATATATATATTACAAATAATTTGAGATTGAGAACGACTCGAAGACTAACCCATAAGTTATTATTACTTATTATTATCAGTCTTAGAAATTAATAAGGATGGTGTGTGTGCCTTTTCAAGAATTCAAGCAATGATATATATATATATATATATATATATATATATATGTGTGTGTGTGTGTGTTAACGTAATGCAAACACAAAAACCACATGATTATATATGCGTGCTTTATCATTTTCATGTCCACATAATCACGTGTCCTTTCATTATCTCTCTCTCTCTCTCTTTTTTCCTCTGATTACAAAATCAGGTGTCTCTCTAAGC
This sequence comes from Boehmeria nivea var. tenacissima, assembly GCA_018132145.1. Classification (NCBI taxonomy): domain Eukaryota; kingdom Viridiplantae; phylum Streptophyta; class Magnoliopsida; order Rosales; family Urticaceae; genus Boehmeria; species Boehmeria nivea. Next base: position 13,016,220 of record CM030882.1, read on the forward strand.
ATAATGTACCATGGGTCCATGTATTGCACCATATTCATGTGAATTTCTCTATCCTTGACTTTCATAATTTGTTTCAATTTCTATTAATTATATCATCTCAAATTGAAGACATGATATATATATCGTTGCTAGATTTATGTCAAGTGGGTTGACTGAGCTCGGTCGGGCCAACAAGACCTAACGGTCGGATGGGTAACGAGAGTTTTGCACCATGGGATGTAATAATGCACCATATATATGTGACACTTCTATATGATTGATTGATTATCACTATGTTCTTATAAAAATTAACTTTAATTTCTTGTTTTATACAGAAGAGTGATCATTTTATTAATCAGAGGCCAATTCGACACTAACAAATGAAGAAATGCAAGAGGAGAAGTCCTCAAGGCAAAAATATTCATGAACAATAGAAAAAGCAAAACGAACTAGTGTATGTGCTAATTGATTTCCTTTATATGAAATCTTATTATCAATTTTTGTAAAAGCACAAAATACAAAAATAGTTTATCTTTGACTTTCCTACATTTAATGTTTTAAGGCTGAAACCCAGTTCTCATTCAAGTGTGGCCAAAATTTCTAAAAACTCATATATGCCCTAAACGGTCTAGGAACCTTTCGACACTCAACAACTTCGGTTTCGGATTTTTCAAAAATTATCTACACATGCAATGACTTTGAAATTTTATACACGTATTTTTGACTCGTAGATGATTGTCCATAAAAATTTGAAAGAAAAATATAAATGTTTACTATATAAAATAGCGTGAGAAAGTTAGAGTTATTTTTAAATCTTAAAAACCCTAATCTGATGCATATAACGGACGTTCTAGCACTGATTTGAGTACATAAGTTATTCAACTAAGAGATTAAGTATTATTGTATCATCACAAAAATAATATTCTTGGGTTTGGATGTAGATATTATCTTCTCCGCCTTTGGTCTCTTTTCGAAGTCCCACATTTGACGTACGTTTTCTTCACGAAGTCCCATATTATCTTCTCCGCCTTTGAAACTAAATACTGTCATTCTAAATACGTTTGGTGTGTGTTGTATGGTGAAATGAAAAAATAAAAATTATTCTTTCTCTTAGTGTTGGACTGACCATTGGCTGAAAAAAAAAAGTGAAATAAAATTTCCAAAAATCATCCCTTATTCACGAGAGAATATTAGGCTCTTTCCTCAGTTGGTTTCGTTTATTTTTTAAGGCGATTTTTCACTATTATTTCAACTCACGAACCTAGTCACTATTTGGACTCCCCCCACCCAACCTTCCCAACCCCCCCCCCCCCCCCCCCCCCCCCCCTCCCTTTTTTTTTTTTTGCCATTTTAATATTATGTGATGTTCTAAAAAACTACTTGTAGTTTTGTATTATTCTTCTTTAAAAATTACGTGTAGTTTTGAGTTCAAGTGCTCCAACTATAGTAGTTTTTCCTCAAACTCAATATCCATTCATAATATATTTTTTCATTTATAATAATTAATCTTTTTTTTTTCTTGTCACTTTTCATATGACTATTGGAAATAAAATTTCAAATAAGATATCGCAAAATCAAATCCCGATATCTAAAAAAAATTCATAAATTGAGCCTTTTTATTCGAAATGCAAAAGGTCGAGTATTACAACAAATTATCAATATATATATATATAATAAAGAGATTTTTAAGGATTTAGCCAAATTTTTGATCAATTTTTTAAGGATTAGCCATAGTTTTACGAAATTAAGGAATTAACTATTTTCATTATGTAACAATTTTTGTTACCGTGTAACAAAAAAAAAATTACTAATTTCTTAATTTCGTGAAATTATGGCTAAATTTTTGAAACATGAATTTAAAAATGGTTAAAACCCAAATCATCACATATATAAATGGGCTAAACACTCGTTTAAATGTTGAAAAACAAAGCTCCTTGCATTGTATTTATAAATTGCTAAAATCTTAGCCCTAATTTTAGTCGTTGTTGTTGGATTTTGATGCTTAATTTTAGCGCTTAATTTCTGTTTATGTTTAGAGATTTTGTTTAAAAAATTAAATGCTAATTTCTACTCTAGTTTTTAATATCGAAAATAGTTAAAAATAAAAACAAGAACGACGATGAAGAAAATTATCTGTGTATTGATTTTGTTTTGTTTTGTGTTTTCAAGCTCCAACTCACATAAAGGTGATTATCGCATGCATAAATGATCACAATTTCTCTTATACATCCTCTTTATCATCCAATAAAAAATTTCTCTATGATCAATCATTCAATATGATAACAACGAAAAAAAGGGAGTAATTTGTCCAACGGCCCCTGAGTTTTCTGTGGTTTGTAAGTTGCCTCTAAACATTAATAAGAATTATGAAGTAATCAACTCTGTTCTTATAAATTTTGATAAATCAGTCCAAACTATTAAGACTTAATAATTAGACAAAATTGGACGAAATATAAGATGCAAATTATAAAAAATAAAAAAGTTTGTCAGGCAACTAGCCAAACAAACACAAACTTACGAGTCATTATTGTTAATTATTTTGAAAAAAAAAAAAAACTTCCGTCATAATATAGGCTCTAAGAGTATATTTGGTAAGAAGGAACGAAAGTTGGACAAAAAGAAAATAGTAGGTGATAGAAAATAAGAAAGGAATGAAAGAAAATATTTTTTCCTTTTGTTGTTTAGTATAGTAAAAGAGAAAATTTTTTTTATCTATAAATTTATCATTTTATCTAATTATTTTATTTTTTTAAAACTAAAAAATAGACAAATGAGTAATTTGGTCTTGATTACTTTGGTAAAAAAATTTCCCTCCACTTTTCCTTTCAATATTGAGAGGATTAAAAATTATGGACCCCACATATATTTTTTTCTTTTTCTTTTCCTTCCCTTCTTCTTTTCCTCTCTACCGAACAAGTGTATTTCTTAATTTTTATCCAAACTTCCCCCCGCTTACTTTCTTCTTTCCAACTTTTCCACCTTAACAAACATACTCTAAAAAATTAACATTATCAATTGGATTAATTTGTCAAGTTTTACAATTTCAGACCAAATTGCTTTAAAAATAAGTTAAGAAGGTAACTTGTCAAACCTCGATAAGTTTAGGGCCATCAAAAAACAATTACAGTTGTTCAAAACTCAGCGTTTTAATACCTCCCAAGTCCTCCGAACTCTTGCTATTTCTCTCCCAAGTCCTATTATTATTATAGCTTCCATTCCATTACTCAACAGACTCACTCGCAGCCATTTTTTTTTTCCAAAGTCTAGGGCACAATCGCGCCTCGCTCAGAGCCTCCAAGCTCAGCTCGGAGACGAGTTTCAGTCTCTCGGTTGCTCCGAGTCGACCCGGTCGCTCGCTCCACGGCTCTCTATCTCGCCGTGGCCGAGTTTTTTTTTCCCGGTATTTCTTTTTATTCTTTTTTGGGGTTCCAATCGGATTATTGTTTGAGATTGATAATTTGATAATTTTTCCATGTTGTTCTCTAATCTCTTAGCTTCAAATCCAGAAGAGGAAAATCGTTTTGGGAATTCTAGGATTAGAATGTTCTCTATTTTTTATTATTATTTAGATTGAAATTTGAAAGGAAGGCGAAGTTTGCAGATGGATTGGTTTGAAATGTGTTTGTGAAGGGATTTATTATGTAACTAATATATAGTTAAGACTTATTTCAGAGTTGATAATAAATTAGTTTTTGGTATTTTGTGCATGTTAAATTATACGAACACGACTGAGTTTTTGATGTTGATTTCATAATCTCTTTTTTTTTTTTTAATTATCAGTTTTGTCTCTTTTATTATTCAATTGACATAGTGATAATATTATTATGGAGAAATTGCAATTGAATAAACTTTGTTTATGTGTTGAAGCAATTTAATTGTGTTTCAACTATGGTGTGAGAGTGAATCCCTTTTTTTTTTTTTATCTGACTTAGTTGATATATTTACTTTGTATGTATTTTAATCTGTTCTTTAATTTATGTGAGAGTGAATGCAATTGCAATGTTCTAAAGAGAAAAAGATATGTAACAAAAACATAATGGCAGTTTCCAATTTCCAATATCTTTCCTCTAAGGCGTTAGCTTAATCAATTATCATCTATATGTGTTACCATACCATACTTGATAGTCAGTTATAGTTGCTAGTACTTTTTTTTTTTTTTTTCCCAACCAATGCTCAAGCTTTACGTTTTCAGGTAGTAGATAATCTTGAAAATGGCAACTGAAGAGCAAGCCTCGGCTTCCCTTGGTCCACGATATGCACCTGACGATCCCACACTTCCAGCGCCTTGGAAGGGTTTGATAGATGGAAGCTCGGGTGTACTATACTACTGGAATCCTGATACTAATGTTACCCAATATGAGAAACCTGCCAGTTTGCCTCCACCTCTGCCGCCCGGACAACCTCCTTCAGCTTCTACACCCAAGCTTGCTCCAATTCCGGTGGCCCATTCAGTTACTTCAAGCAGCGTTTTTTCCCAACATGGCCAGCAAATTGCACAAGTACCTCAGCAGCAGGGGCATCAAATGCCGCAGCAGCAAAGTCCACAACTGGGTCAGACTTTGCAACATCATGGACAAGGGCAGCCATTTGGGCAGATGATGCAGCATTTGACTGCTCAACAAATGCAGCAACATATGATTCAGCAAATGCCGCCCCACCAGTCGCCGGGTCAACAAGGACCGCAACAGACCATCCACCAAATGCCCCAGCTACTCAGCCAGCAAGCACCACAGAATCAAGGCTCCCAAATGGCACCCCCACAAGGGCAACAATTGACGCATCAGCAGATGCAATATATGCCTTATCAACAGAGCATGCCGCCTCAAAGACAGCACAGTTCGCAACAGTACAATCAGCATGGGGTCCAAGTGCAGCCCTTTCCAAATCAACAAGAGTTTAAAGCAGTTTTCCCAAAGAAGGAAGAAGACGATTTCCGAAGCAGAAATCATGTTGGTTTTTCTCCTTCTCAGTTTCATCAAGCTGGTGGCTCGGCTGTTCAGAACCTTCCTGTTGGAACTAATTCGACGCAGATGCCACAGACTGGCTCTCATTCAGGACAACCTCAACATTTTGGTGGCTCCTTGCATAATATGCAACAGCCTGCCTCAGTGGGTCAATTGCAGCCAACTGGTAATGATTTGGCTCATAATCCGCATGGCAGTAGGTTTCAAAATGAGAGGGATTCATCGATGATACCTGGTCAGCAGTCTAATATGCCTCCTGGTGTAAGGCCAGGGCCTGAAAATAATTTTCATGGTAGAGGTGGAAACGACTATGCATTTAATCGTAACCAAGAAGCACCTATTAGTGGTCCTCAGCAGCAGCCCAAGCTTGCTGCCATTCCCGTACCTAGGAATCAGCAGGGTCCTGATCTCGTATGGGTCCTAAATTAGTTATCTAGTTTCGTCCCTAATTTAACTTACAACTGTTACTTCTCTTGATGATTGAGTGGTTTGTTTCTTTCTCCCAGGGCATGAGTTCAGCACCATATCCAAATGCTACACCTGGTCATGCTAGTGCACTAAACAATGGGGCAGGGAATGCTATGCACAACATGTATAGTCAGGTGGCAGGTCGGCCTCCATTCTCAAACAACGCAATGGTGAAGCCTCCTTACTATGGATCCGCAGATGTTTCAGGTCTTTCACCTGCAGAAATATATCGTCAACAGCATGAAGTTACTGCTACGGTCTGTATTTTTGCTTTCTTGGGTACTAGTAGAAGCTCTCTCTTTTGATGTTAAGAATGGATGGATTCTTAAATGGCGTATATCAGATTCGCAGTGAATAACTGAATTGAATATGAGAATACACACACACCCAGACACACCGGAGTTTCTTAGATTATTCCACTTTTAAAAGGAATAATAAAATTATATAAACAAGACTGATAAATTTGAAGAGGCTTCTTTACTCATAGTAGCACGATATGGAAACTAGAATAATTGTGAGTATGATTCTTCTCATAAAAAACTATTGCAAGTATTGACAACTTGAATGTTTGCACTGGATTGCATAGGGTGACAATGTTCCTGCCCCATTCGTGACATTTGAGGCCGCTGGTTTCCCTCCCGAGATACTGAGAGAGGTAAGTTCAACCTGTGCCATGTTTTGATGTTACAATTCTGCATATTACTGTCTAAAGAAAATAAGAGAAAGAGAAGATTAGATGAGATCAAAGCCTTCCTTTTACGTGATACAATTGTTATGTTTATTACTTCTGAACTTATCAGTTCTCACTTGTCGCAGGTGCGATATCTGCTCCAGAGGAGGAGCATATGTCGTACGCTGCACTGCTATTGGCACAATTATACGTGCAACAAATATTCTGATTTTTTGGAGGCTGCAAAATGAACTGTTGGAGCCCTTCTTCCATATCACACCTTTGTGACTGGGATATCTTGCTTAGTGGCTCCGCCTCTTATGTCTTTATTGCCCTCTTTTGTTGCCTCAAGTTGCTTCTGTAAGCAACCATACATCTATAGGCTTTTCACTATATTTTTTCCCTCCTTCTAGCATGTGTTAATAACTTAGTTTTGTATATTCTTAAGCCAAGCATGTCAAAGATCTCGTAGATGATTATATCCTAAATCTGTATTATTTGTTTCAGTTATATTCTGCTGGCTTCTTGTCTCCTACGCCAATTCAGGCACAAACGTGGCCAATTGCTCTTCAAAGTAGGGATATAGTGGCGATTGCTAAAACTGGTTCTGGAAAAACGTTGGGATACTTGATCCCTGCCTTTATTCTTCTCAGACAACGGCATAACAATCCTCAAAATGGCCCAACGGTAGTGGTTTTGGCTCCGACACGAGAACTTGCAACACAAATACAAGATGAAGCTACCAAATTTGGCCGATCATTCCGAGTTTCTTGTACGGTGAGTACATGTTGTTATTACTTATTCTTGGGGGTCAAACGAGTAAATCACCACCACATTTGTGTTATTTATTGATCAAGTGTTTCTATTACATGACTCAGTGCCTGTATGGTGGTGCTCCTAAAGGTCCTCAGCTGAAAGAATTAGATCATGGAGCAGATATAGTTGTTGCTACACCTGGTCGACTTAATGACATACTTGAAATGAAGAAGATTGATTTTAGGCAGGTCTCGCTTCTTGTTCTCGATGAAGCAGATCGAATGCTTGACATGGGCTTCGAACCTCAAATCCGCACAATTGTGAACGAGATACCCTCAAACAGACAAACTCTTATGTACACCGCAACCTGGCCCAAAGAAGTGAGAAAAATAGCAGGTGACCTCCTTGTACATCCTGTCCAAGTGAACATCGGCAAAGTTGATGAGCTTTCTGCAAACAAGGCGATCACGCAGGTGCAATTTTTTTCCCTTTCATCAAGTTTTACTGCTTTCAATTACAGTATAGTGGTTTATGGTTAATCTATAGCATCTTGATCCATGACTATAATTTTTTCTTCTCCTTTGAAATTTGCAGTATGTTGAAGTTGTCCCTCCAATGGAGAAGCAACGGCGGTTAGAGCAGATCCTTAGATCACAGGAACGTGGATCAAAGGTAATTATTTTTTGTTCCACCAAGAGGTTGTGTGATCAGCTGGCGCGTGGTATTGGACGCAACTTTGGTGCTGCTGTGATTCATGGAGACAAATCTCAAGCTGAGAGAGACTGGGTTTTGAATCAGTTTCGAAGTGGAAAATCTCCTGTATTAGTTGCCACTGATGTTGCCGCCCGTGGTCTTGACATCAAGGATATAAGGTTTGCATGAATCTCTGTATTATTGTAATTTTAGCATGACTTGTACGACATATTAAATGCTTGAACATTATGTTCGGTTATTGATGTTACAGGGCGGTGATTAACTATGATTTCCCTACCGGGATTGAGGACTACGTACACCGAATAGGAAGAACTGGGCGGGCCGGTGCAACTGGAGTGTCTTACACATTTTTCTCCGAGCAGGATTGGAAATATGCAGCTGATTTGATAAAAGTCCTGGAGGGAGCGAACCAGCATGTGCCTCAAGAAGTTAGAGAGATTGCTATGCGTGGCGGGCCTGGTTTTGGCAAAGATAGACGTTTTGATTCTGGTGGCGGAGGCCGCGGTGGTTTTGGTGGCCGTGGTGGCATGAGAGATGGCAACTTTGGTGGCCGTGGTGGCATGAGGGACAATGGTGGCTTTAGTGGCCATGGTGGCCCCAGAGATGGTGCTATGACTGGATATGGTGGGAGGGGTGATTTCTTTGGTGGCCGTGGCAATAGAGGGCGTGGCTTTAGTGGGCCTGAGTCCGGTTATGGTGGTTTTGGGAGAAATGATCGTATGCAGAATGATCGCTACAACAATATGGATGGGAGAGGCCGTGGACGCGGCCGTGGACGCTTCGATAATAGAAGAGACGCTGGTAGGAGCAGGGACAGAAGTTACAGCCGTAGCCCTGAAAGGGTTAGAACATGGGGCTATAGCAGGAGCCACAGCCGCAGCCAAAGTCGCAGTCGCAGTCGCAGTCGCAGTCGTAGCTGGAGCAGAAGTAGGAGTAGGAGCAGGAGTCGGAGTCGTAGCCGGTCCCACGGCCGTAATCGAAGTTATAGCCGCAGCCCAAGACGCAGCAGCAGCCGCACTAACAGTCGCAACCAAATTCATAGACGCAGCTACGAGAGAAATGGTAGTCCTCGAGAACAGATTCCCGACCAAAACGATCCCACACCTAGAATGCCAGACTTCGAGGCTCCTCTTGAATCAGGGGTGTCTCCTATGCCCGCCGGTACTGAAGGAAATTTATTCCGAGTAGCGGAAGTTGCGGGTCAGATGCCAGTAATTGAGAATTCTGACTCGGGGGTTCCCGGGGTGGAACAAGCTTCCGACCTGCCAGTTAGCGAAAATTGAGATAGCGACGACGTTTTCGTGTTCACTTATGCTCGTTCTTTTTCATTGGCTTTAGGTCTTCATTACTGTTTTTACCCATGGAGGCACTACCAATCTCCAACATTTTTTTTTTTTATATTTTTAATGTGATAATCATATGTTTTTGTGTGACAAGTTGAGATAGACCAGTATAGAATCTTCCCTAATTCATTTTATGTGCCCAAAATTACTCGTCATTGGATTAATTATCATATTTTTGAAACCAAAAAAAAAAAGGGAAAGGAAACTTATGAAGATTTGTGCTTTCTATGGTATGCATTTTAGTGCTTTAAGCTATGTTGATTCTTTCAATCATCCAATGTTTCCATTATACGTTATAAACGTTTCCCTTTCAGTCTAATTAGTTGGCTTCTTTATATATGTGTGTGTATATATATATATATATATATATATATAAGAGGAAATACACCATCGAACCCAACAAAAAAGAAAAAGGGCAACAAATTTATTCTTCTTTCGATAAGTTAATTGGAAAAATGTCCGCTAATTTTGTTTTCTAATAAAAAATGTTATTTATACATGTTAAAAAAATTTATAATGATAAATTAATAAAAGAGTAGTACTACACATACTAATTTTTTTACTATTTTTTTTTGAGAATTTTAAGAAAATAGTTGCTATTTATAAAAAATAGCCAAAGTTTCAAAAAATTAAAAATGAGCTTTTTTAAAAATTATTGACAGTAATTTTATGTGTATTTGTGTTATTGTCAGAAATTTCTTACGTGCTTTATAGCTAGTTTTTAAATTTTTTGAAACTGTTGTTATTTTTTAAAAATACAGTCTAAAAGGGCTATTTACCTAAGTGACCTATTTTTTTAATACAAAATCATGTGTCTTATTATCATTGGTGAGTATTTATCATCTAAGTAGAATGATTTAATATTCAATCAATTAAAACATGACACATAATTGGTATTAAAAAATTCGTAAAAAAATTAGTATGTTTAGCATTATTGTTAAAGAAATAACCAATTAATTATTTGAAGTAGTTAATCATTACTAATTAACATATGTATCATATTTTTGCCTCAAATCTTATTTTAGCTATTAGTTTTCAAATATATTAGATTGAAGAAATTATTGAGTTTAAAATACCTAAAATAAAAGAAAATTTGACAAAAATTTACGAAATCAACATGTGATATACGGTATATATTGCATATATCTAACATAATCAATGAGTTGCAAAAATAGGCCAAAATTAAATATTTATTTTAAATGATAGCCTGTGTTTCAAAAAATTTAAAAAATAGCCATGTTACGAATTGTATAACAGAAAAATGTCACACAAATATAACAGACCTATAAATATTTGTAAAATATTATTTAACACTTCAAAAAATAATGAGTAAAACTTGAAGTGTTACAACATGTCTTAAAAATATTTACAGATGTGTTATATTTCGTGTGACACTTTTCTGTTATACAATTCGTAACATGATTATTTTTTTTAAATTTTTTAAAACATAGGCTGGATTTTAAAAACGAAATTTTTTTTGCTATTTCCTACGATTTTTCAAAATAAAAATAAAAATAATAAAAATTTATATTTGAGCAATTTCATACAAGGTTAATTCAAAAACCATTTTGATTCTAATGAACTAAAAACTATTATGAGATTTAACGCCAGGACATGATTATATAAATTAGTCAATATAACGCTATAAAAAGAAAGACATATTCTTATAACAATTAAGAGAGGGAAATTCGATAGCAAAAAAAATTAAGAGAGGGCAAAATAAAAAAAAAAAAAAAAGAAAAAAGAAAGAGAAGATGTCACGTGATTGGCACGTGCATGTCACCACAGTCCACAACTCCACATAGTGGTATATGGTATTATCTTGGTAGCTTTGGTTGTGCAGTGGCGGTGAACTGTTGGTGTTGGACATGGCTGCGCTTCACTTCGCCGTTTCTTCTTCGATCAATACAATCTCCACAACTTCCTTCTTCACACCCAATTACACCCATAACTCCGTAAATACACACACACACACACACACACACATATATATATATATTTATTTATTTATTTTTACTTTCAAGCTCTTTGCTTTTTTTGGGCATTCTCTCTAGAAATTGGAAATGGGAATGGATTATGCTGGGCTGATATATATATATATTTTTTGCCTATGGAAAATAAAGCACTGACTTGGATTTTTTTTTTCTTTTCTTTGGAAGCAATCAAGTGGGATATTGATTAAAATCTTTGGCTCGCCAGAGCTGAGGAAAAACCGGCTGAGGCTGGTGGGTTGTGCTCGCGCTTCCGTTTCAAGAACTGGGCAAGGTCTATTTTTGCTTCTGTGTGCGTGTGTGTGTGTATTTATATGTGTGTGTATGTGTGTGTGTGTATACATTTTTATATGTTTTGGAGTTGTGATATTCGCAGGTGGTTATGATCCAGAGCTTCGGTTGGTGCTTGAACTCGCCACAGATTCCGAGTTATTTGAGCTTGAAAGTATACTTTTTGGCCCAAGGTAGTTTAGGCCTTTTTCAATATATGTTTATATCATTTTCATTGATTCATTTTTTTTTTTCATTGAATTAAATATATAAGAAGGCATAATTTTCTAAAAGACTAAGCCAAAAGGCTATAATTTTCGCTAGTTTTGATTCTAATTGACTGTAACTTGAACGATGATGAGCAATTAAATAATATTGTCAATTTGTCAATTACATTATGATGCCTAAGATGTTAATAAATGGTGTTGATCTCCAGCTACTTTAGCCCTTTGATCAAATCGATAACGAAAAAAACAGAAGTGGACTATGCCATGATTAATACGGATCTTCAAGAGAGAGAGAACTTCATAGCAGCGCTTGAGTCGCGATTCTTATTCCTCGCAGCCGATGCTCGTTCAACCTTAAGGTTAGGGTTAATAAATGTGGAGTTTATGCGTGTACCTTGCTTTAACAGCGCAAAACATGTTGTTTGCTTTGCAATTTTACTATTGAAATGTTACTTCTTCAGGTATAAATTGATACTCTTAGTACAGTCTTACTAGGACGGTGTCTTTTGCCTTGTGGTGAAATATGGATATTAGGCCTCTCTACTACTCTTGCGTCTTTTAAATAATACTGAACCAAGTAATTTTTAGGGAAATTTGCGAGTTCAAGCACTTTGGACTATTCAGCAGTTGTTGCAATTCTTTAAATTATTTTTAGCTTATAGAAATTCTCAGATTTTTTAGGATAGGCATGAGTTCTTTCAATTGTTTGGACCATATAGCTCATATAGAATATTAGATTTTTGAGGATAGACATGAATAGGAAATCATTTCATGGGACATAATTCAGTATTGTGCTACATTATAGCTTCTCTATTTAATGATTTGGGCAATATTCTTTTCTTTCTTATTTTTAGGTATTGGAGTAGTTCTAGCAGTTAATTTTTTTGCCATGTTGTTTGTGCTCTTGTATTGTTTTTCTTGAGAACTGCTCGTCTCCTTGCTTTCTTTGTATTCTTGTTTCTTGCCCTATTAATAAAAGGATTTTTAGTTCTTTTTAAAAAGAATGGAAAAGTTTCGTCTATAATCTGAATTGTTTTCGTATGTTTTTTTTTTTCTTTTTCTAGGGGTTGGAGGCCATCATATCGGAATGTCTTGCTTTCAGTGAGAAAGGAATTGAAAATTCCTTGCTCAAACAAATTGTCAACCGAAGACCTCGAAGCGGAGATTTTTCTTCATCTACTGCAGGAATATTCAAGGCATGTTTCCGAACTAACTTGATAGGCTTCAACAATTTGTGCATGGTCAACTAAAATTACTAATTTATAATTAGGGAGAGAGAGAGATTATAAAAGTTCCAAGATTTTGTTTGTGCTAGTGAATTCCAGAAGGTGCTTAGGTATATGCGTAAACTTTATAATTTGCATAAGGATTAAGGACATTGACTATTATCATTGAGTGATAGCAAGTGAAGAATCTAGAATTTGTGAAAGTTGCACCACATTATCTAAGAGATTTAAAAAGGTGCTCATTTAGTATTCTAATGACGTAAAGGTATTGTACTGTATCAAGGGGTAAAAATGCGACGGTGCTGATTAGTGACCTTGATGATGTGAAATTAGTTATTGTAGAGAGCTATGGGTCATTTCTCCAAGGAATTGACGCCAGTGGTCTTACACAAGATATGAAATTACATATGTGGTACGGAAGTATGCATAATTCCTGTACACATGACATTGACTAGTCTACTGATATATAGTTGTTACTTAGTTTTCCTTGTTACAAGATTTTTGCCCGTACTTGGGCTCGCGTTATCATTATCGTTCCCTTGTGTACAAAGGAACCGTTTTTCATATAAACATGCTATGAGGTAGATGCGTGGGAAACCAAGAAAAGGTCTCTAGCTTTGTAAACCAAACCGATCATGTCCTGAACTCAATGTATTAAATTGTAGCAGACAATGCTGTAAATGACGTTCTATTTTATTAGCAATTGCTTTAGCAGTGTCATGGAATAGTTACCCGACAAAAATGGGGATGTTCTTATAGTATTTGTTGACTACCCTTCCATGGCTAATATTTATCTATAATTTGTGAGAATGTCTTCAAGGATAAAAAATTTCTTAATATGCCAAATAAATATCACGCCCCTCTTGAACGAATTCTGATGTTGTGGACTCTGTATCTGTCTTCGTATAGTGAAGAACTTGGAGCTTCTCCAAGCACAACATCTGATACTGAAGGTGGTTTAGAACTTGGACTCAGTGGATGGAAAGTGCAGGCTCTTTCTGGTTTGAAAGAGCTTCGATCGATGATCTTGAAGGTATTTATATGTTTTCTATCATGACTACAATTCCTTTGTAAAACTTTTCAGCTTTAATATATTTGCATCTCTCTTTTAACTTTTTTTTTTTTTTTTTTTTTTTTTTTTTTTTTTTTCGTGCTTTTTATTTGTTTCCTCATAAAGGGTGGTGGCATTGTTACCATTGCAAAGATTTATCAATTGGTAAGAGAATCATCCTGTTGATTTATTCTATTCTCATTGGTGTTTTTCATTTATTAAATTTTCATTTGTGGTAGTTATCAAGCAGATTATCTGGGAAGTTATTTCTAGAGGGTGCCAATTACCAGATTAAAAGGGAGCTTATTAAAAAGGTACAATTTATATGTTAGCCTTTTGGTCCTTATCAGAGAGAATCTATAATTAGTCTCTAATTTTATCAAATATTTCGCCTTCTTCTATTTTTGTTATCTGTTGATTTTTCATCCAGGCAATGCTTCGGTTTTGTGTACATGGCATTCATTTATCAATTTATTTTCATAATGCTCTAAACTCGGGTTTATTTAGGCTACTTTGTTTTGTGCTCTACTCTTACTTGTGTGTGCTCTGTCTACTCTCTCTAGGAAGTGTCTCTAATTTTTATCACCATATTGAGAGATGCTTTTTTTTGAAGAAAATCTTTCCTTATTCTGTATTGGCACCCAGTAATTTGACATCTGGATCGGTTGTATGTGAGGGTGTTAACAATGTCATCGAGACTCGCCTGGACCGACTACATCGTATTTTCTTGATATTTCAGGGTGGACAGCTAGCTGCTGTTAATTTAGAGTCTAGAGCGGCCTTGCTTGCTGCAAGACAGGTAATTGTGTTCCGACGTTAATTCAATTTGGTCTTTCTTTCTACACATTTGTTCCTTCAACATCGCTCCTAATACATACGAGTTTCAGAGTTTTGTTTGAATATATACTCCCACAAAAAGTTGTAGTAACACGTTGAACTTACGGGGTTGCTAAATTTTATAGCGGCTTCAATTTTATAGCAGAATTTCTCATTCTCGTAACTCTTGACAGGGTTTTGCTGGTGCTGCATCAAGATACTTAGGACTAAGAAGCATGATGTCTTTACTCGGTCCAATGTATTGACTATTCCTTATGCATATATCTATATTCAAATGCATAGTTTTTTTTTTCAGCAAACAAAAATGCATAGTATTTTTATTTGGCTGGTCGTTTGCGTTTAATGTAGTTAGTCACTTGCACCGTGCTAACCGACACAATAGATTGAAATTATCTAGCCTAAAGCTAATTCTTGTAACGTGTTTGCGCGTTTGCGAACAGGCTTTGGGGAACGTTTCTAGCCGATGTCGTCATCCAAATGCTCGGAACCGATTATGTTAGAATCTTGCGTGCAATTTACGCTTTTGCACAGGTATGGATACTTATATTGCTTAATGTTTTGCACTTGTCGGGTTTTTTTCTTATGACCTTGTTAGACTCTAAGCATGTTTCCATACAAGTACACGAAAAGTAAAATACATGCATGAGAAATTAACGTGGTGGCACAAGATTCGATCTGATTATTAACGGGCAGTAGGTCAATGAACACAAGACCGTATTTTTTCAGTTGATCTATTGTTATCAGATTTAATAGCATGAGTTGGAAATTTTAACTTTCCGCCCAAAAGTAGAGGAAACAAAAAGGAAAAGGGTATAGAAAATCTGTTAATGTTTTGTTCAAATGTAACTGGATGTAGTTTTTTTTTTTTGACAGATTCGAATTACTCGCACTTACAATTTACCTTCTGTGTCATCTGACGATGAATGGGGAGTTTAGCATTGGGAAAACGGCTTTGTATTTTGACCTTCTAACAAACAGTAGATCTCGAGCTTCAGTTTTTTCTTTGAGGCGTATGAACTATGAACAATGGAGAACAGAGATGCCTCTTAAGGTTCGTACCTTTTTTCAGTTTTCGGAGCTCATAGGAAACTGTATATTCTGCATCAACATAACTTCCACTGTAAATATTACGTTCCGGTTAGACTGCATTTTTCCTTCATCGAATCTCGAACTTATTACTCTAATGAAAAGAGAGAAATTTCGACCTTACTAAAGTCATCCGTGTTCTTTAATTACAATTCGGGGCAAAAAATTGGCTTCTGCTTCCACCAAGTAGTATCTTTTTAGAAGTACTTTGGTGCTGTAGAAGAATTTCCTGTCGAAGTTATAAAATGTGACTACTTTACGGAGCTTGTTTAGAGCAAACTTTGAAATTTATATCGGCGTTTCAAAAAAAGCATTTAGCAAACATAATATCTATATTAATATTTAAAATGACATAAAAAAATGAATTATTTGTCCTGAGGTTTATATTTGGGAAATCGTAGGAAATAGCCAAAAAAAACTTTTCATTTTTAAAATCCAACCCATGTTTCAAAAAATTAAAAAAATAACCATCTTACGAATTGTATAACAGAAAAGTGACACAAAATATAACACACCTGTAAATATTTGAAAGATATTTTTTAACACTTCAAGTTTTACTCATTATTTTTTGAAGTGTTAAATAATATCTTACAAATATTTATAGATCTATTATATTTTGCGTGACACTTTTCTGTTATACAATTCGTAAAATGGCTATTTTTTTCATTTTTTGAAACACTGGCTATCATTTAAAACAAACATTTAATTTTGACCTATTTTTGCAACTCACTCTTTATATTTTCGCCTTGCTACAATAATCTTTTTAATTTGAAAATGGAGGAAGAAACACAATCATTCTGGCCATAATAAGGGCATTAGTATCGTTTCACACCATAAGTCTAGCTAAATGGTGAGTTTTGTTCTGATATATTTATCGAAGAGTTTGTTTAACATTTATAGAAACACAATATGTTGGAACTCAGCATTATTTATTTTTGTTAATATCACAATTTATGCAATTAATCAAATAATTACTAAAAAAAAAAACGTTGTTTATAAAAATAAGAAAATAAAAAAAAATCCATTATAGTAATTCATGGTTATATCCACTAAGTTTCAAGGCAAATTGTGACCTAGTAATAAATCGGCTTCGTATAAACTGGACAATACAAAATTGGTTGCCTTATAAACCTTGACAGAGTGAGGCTAAAATATTTCACTGCCGGCAGGGACGATCATTTGCTATGTACAATTTATTTTATTATTATTATTTTCTTTTGTAAAAATTTGAAACTGAATATATAATTATATAATATATTGTAATTTACTTATATAATTTTGTCTCCAACCAATAATACAAATTTATTACATTGTATATACGCTGTTTTGTACAATATCGATATCGTTATTATCAACATTCAACAAATCACAAGGCCGTCCAAAACAAGTGTTCTCTGGTCCCAAAATTATGTGTATATATAAGCACTATCTTGCCAGGTGATTGATAATTAATTACTAAGCAGATTGATTAGATATAATTAGTGATAAAAATAGAGGAATTAAAAATGGGGTGCAAAGCAAATAGCGCTCTGGCGATGCTTGCTCTGAGGATTCTGAGTCTTTTGGTGTTAGTTGCTTCGGCTGTACTGCTTTTAACCGACAGCTATAAAAAAAGTGACGGCGATAAAATTACTTTCAAGGACATTTTCACTTACAGGTAATTATCAAAATATAATTATATATAGTATGGTCCTTCGTGTATATATAATATATATAGTATATATTTTATCATTATATATATAGGCTTTTACCAACTGTACTTATTTGCTCTCAATTAGTTTCAAACAGGCTTTATATTTTATAATGTCTTCTCAATCTGCATGACCAGAAATCTGTGTATTGGAATTTTGATTATTTTTAGGGTCACAGCTAAGAATTAAAAAAAAAAAAAAACTTATGACAACCAAAAACCCTATATATAAAAAAAAACCGAGTTTAAAAAAGAAGTTTGATTATTCTTATCAGGTTAGGTCTTGAACTTATTATGTTGCAGCCCTAATTAATTAGTAATTTAGTATATGTATATATATATATATATATAATATTGCATGTAAGTATTGTGCGAGCAATATGACCATGCAACCCATAAATTTGCTAATTAATTAATTAGTTAGTTAGTATCAAACGTGTTTTATTAATTAATTAGGGTAAAAATAAAAACTACTAATATATATCTATATTTATTTATCTATTTTTCAGGTATGTGATTGCCACAGCAGCTATTGGAGCCTTGTACCATATACTCCAGCTTCCCTTGGCCGCCTACTACGGCGCCACCGAGAAGCGGCTATTCGGCGGCACGTTCCTGCCGGAGTTCGACTTCTACGCCGACAAGGCCATCGCCTTGCTGCTGGCCTCGGGAGCGGGGGCGGGATTCGCGGTGAGCTACGAGCTCAAGAAGTTTGTCCCTTTCGCTCTCTTGTCCATCGCCGCCTTTGCGCAGGCTTCTGGCGACGGCGATAGCGCTGCAGCTGCCGAGGAAGAGGCGGAAAAGATCCCCGGCTTCCTTAATAGGGGCTACATTGCCTGTGGAGCTCTACTTGCTGGCTGTGTTTTCATGACTATTGTTTCAGTGCTTTCTTCTATCAACAGGACCAAGTGATTAATTAAGAAGAAATTGAGTTATTTTTAATTTTGATTAAGTTTTTTTTTTTTTTTTTTTTGTTTCAAAATGAATGGAATTGTTTCATAATGTTTTTTTGTTTTGTTAGAAGAGGTTAGTGATTTGATCTGGTTTTATTATTTTTTCTTTCTGTTATGTTATGTGTAGTGTAAAGTTGAGAAAGTTTGAGCGTTTTTGTTTAAATATGTTGTGTGATTTTGCCAAATAAATGCTACAAATATTTAGTGGAAAACTGTGCCTTTAATTTGTGAGATAAATTTAAGAAAAATTGATTTTGTGATGACGATATGTTTCTAAGATTGTGGAAATTGGTTAATTTTGTGTGGTAGTTTGAAATTGGTAATCCATTTAGTTAGAAACTTAGAATCTGGTGAATTTTATATTTTGTGGTGATGATTTGTTTAATTTCAGTAATTAATTTTGTTCGACAATTCAGTTGCTTTTTTTTTATATATAAAAAAATAATAATTTATATGTGTTACTTTAAATGATGAACAACAAATTTTTTAAACGACACCTCTTGGAATGCTGTCAAAGTGAAAAACGACGGAAATGACAAAAACGACATCAGGACGCTTCATACGACATCAGGAGTAAAACGACCTAAATGGGCAAAGGACAACATTTGAAAAAACGATATTTGGATTGGAACTTGTAAGTAAAAAACGAACGATTAGCTGAAGAACGACAGATAAATTTGAAAATAATTTTAGTTTGAGAAAAATGATAACATACTTTTTAATGTGATTTTTAGGAGTTGTTTGTTATAAAGTATTGAAATTATTGGGTCATTTTTGGTGAATTATTGTTATTTGGCGAATGTAAAAATATGTGAGCAAATGTCTGAGCTGTTAATATTTTCTTGCAAGTGATGTACAAGTTAATTTTTTAAAATGATGTTAGACTTTTGAATTCTTTTACTCTTATATTTTAGTCCATTTAATCTTGTTTAATTTGTTAGTTAAATTGATCGATTGGCACAGTTCACAAGTAGGTTGGGATGAAAATTTAGAATATCACTACAATCGGAAGATGGCTTCACTTGAAAAACGACAATTAAAAGTAAAGACAACGATTAGAATAAAACGACAGCGTATATATAAAACGACAAATCGTACGAAAAACGACAGATTATATGAAAAACGACACACAAATTTGGAGAACTATACTGTAGAGAAACGACATTATATTTTAGATATGATAATAGTTGAGTTATTATCTAAACAAAGAGAGTATGACAACATTTGGAAATTGGCTCACTTGAAAGCGACAACAAAAAGTAAAAAACGACAGTATAGGAGAAAACGACAGCAAAGAGAAGCGACATCTTATATAGAAAATTGGCAGGCTATATAAAAACATCTCCAAGAATGCTGTCAAGTAAATAAACTAAATTGAACTGAAAAACGACAATATTTTAGAAAACGACTTCTGGAAGTGAAAAAGCAAAGATTATTTGAAAAACGACAGATAATGTAAAAAACGACATGAAACGGGAAAACGACAACATTAAAACAAGTGATTTCTGGAATTGAAAAACGAAAAGATTAATTGACAAACCGGCACAGAATATGGAAAAGACATAAATTAGAGAAAAACTAGAGCAGACTTTGTAATTTGATTAATTGGTATAATTCACAAATAGGTTTGGATAAAAATTAGAATATCACAACACTTGGACGATGGCTTGACATGAGAAATGACACTATATGATAAAACGACAGCTTATATACAAAATCAACATGCTATGTAAAACGACGTATTATGGAAGAAAAGCGACATGTAATATGTAAAACAATAGAAAATTTTGGGAACCACATAAGCGGTAGATATAATTTGATAAATCATCTAAGAGGGAGCAATATTAAGCAATTTTACCCAATCCTATATGTTAATTATACCAATTAAACTAGAAGCGGTAAATAATAATTAAGTTAGTATTCTCTAATTATTCTTCTTTTTAATTGAACGAGAAAAGTATATATAATTTCATAAATCATCCAAAAGGGACGAAAATTAAACAATTTTATCATATATTGTGTAACTTAGAGAGATGTAATTTGATTATACCACTTTAAACTCATATCTGGATCTTATCTTACAGTTTAAAAAAGTGATAATATAATTAAGATGCAAACATAAGTATCAAATGACATAAAATGTAAACAACAATTCAAAAAGTGACATTCCGTCAATCTACACAATTTTAATTTTAATTGAATATATGAGTGATAAGTTTGATATGAAAAATCAATTTTTTTTTTCCCTAGAAAATGTGTCCCTAAATTCTCTCTTGCTTAATTTTCTCCCACCTAGTGACGGTGGGTTTAATTTGGTTAAACAATAGAGAAAAAAGGTCAACGTCCACTAGTTAATTATCAGCCCAATAAACTTAGAATTCCTTAGTATAACATATGGGCTCAGCAAGATGAGCCATTGACTTTAAGCCGAAGCACTACTCCTAAGTTAGTTGAAGAAAAATAGAAGATTTGCAAATTAGAAATTTTATCTCATTTAGTTTCTTATTCTACTAATTTATACTTGATGAGGGATAAAATATAGAACGCACAATTTTTTTTTATTGAATTTGTTAGCGATATCATGCTAAATTGCCCAATCAAAACTTGCAATTGCGATAATAGGGTTTACACTAATTTTTGGCGTCATGTTGTACAAAACTTTTGTATACATATATATAGAATGCATGCAAAATTTTGTTATGATAATATAACACATGATATAGTTACCAATAAATTTATGTTTTACCAAAATAAATTAAGTACATATAGAATATTTATTAAAAACAAAGTACAAATATACTTTTTTCTTTGGGTTCCTGACAAAAGAAAATTTTGGAACTGTTTAACTATAAAGGGTTTTTTGTACCTGTGGCCCCTCAATTAGTCGGGTTTATACACTTTGGTACTTTTTTTTTGGCATTAACCCCCTTGAATTTAAAAATCGTTGCAATTGACCCCAAATTGAAAACTTCCGTCCAAATTTTGACGGAATTTGGCACGTGCTTCACACATGATAGCTTATTTGGGGGCATATTCCGTCCAATTTTGGACAGAAGTTTCAATTTGATGCTAAATGCAACGATTTTTAAGTTCAAGGGGGTTAATGCCAAAAAAAAAAGAGGTGTCAAAGTGTAGAAACTCAATAAGTTGAGGGGCCATAGGTGCAAAAAACCTAACTATAAAATACAAACCATAAGGGGGAAGAATCGGGCGAAAATTGCAATTTTAGAACTCTCTCTCTCTCTCTCTCTTGTTTTATTTTTATTTTTATTTTTTTTAGGTGCCTTCTCAGATAGTGGTTGTTATCATCAGAAAAAGGAAAAAGAAAAAAAAAAACATGAAAGAAACTCTTGCATTATTGATGGTGACATGGGCAGTACTTATTCTACTATAGTTATTGCGGTGTCAATATTAATGTGCAGAAACTAATGTTTGATACGAACTGAGTGAAAGATAGAATAAAAAACCCATTATAAGATTTGTATACATGTGTTTGTACATGGTGTTTGACAACTTGAGACCAACATGACACAGTTTCAAAGCATAAAAAAATGTTTACAAAATGATATTTTCAAGGAATAATAGTCATTATCAAAGATTGATTTTCACAGGTCTCAAAATTTTTTAAAAGTAGCTGCAATAAATTTTCTTATATTAATAATAATTTTTTATGTCGAAATTTATATGTTAAATTCTGTTACAACAAGAAAATTTCTTATTGACTATTTAAAAAAAAATTTATTTAAACTTTGACTATTATCTAAAAATAATCTTAATTTTAAATTGCCACTTTGTCATTATAATTATTGACAAATTGCACTAATAATTATTTATAAAGTAGCTCTCTATTAGCTTGTATCATGTTTAAGAAAATGATTAACGTTTCAAATTATTAAGTTATTAGCCACTGATAAGAGAACCAAGAACATAACGATAAATGCACATCATCATATAGTTACGAAAATGATTAATTTCTTAATTAATTGAAATTTTGACCATTTTCGTAAAACATTATTCAAAAAATGATTATTTACTCAATTATTTATATAATATTAAATTAATTAAGAGATTTTTAATGATTTAGCCATACTTTTGGTTAATTTTTTAAAAATTAGCAATAGTTTCATGAAATTAAGGATTTAGTCGTAACATACGTGTAATATAATATGTTACATGTAATATACGTGTAACATAATATGTTATACGTGTAATATACATGTATCATATTTATGTTACGACTAGATCTTTAATTTTGATATTCTAGTACTAAATCTTTCAAACTTTACCTTTAAACGACTAATTTCTTAACTGGTCCATTAGTTAATTAGTATTCCATACAAAACGTACCCCCAATGTGAAAATCACTGAGTAAGAAAAATTATTATCGCGCGTGGAGAGGATAAATTAAGTTATTGTGATTAGTGATTGAGATAATTGGGAAGCATATTTTATCAAGCATTTAATTTATTAATTCTATTCCCTCTTTTTGAAGTTGAAAAATATTGTCCCCTATCAGAAGATCAATTAGTAGAAGCTAATTAATTAATTAATGATTACATTACAAATATGATCTCATCATCTTTTTTTTTTCTTATTTTTTTTAGGTGACAAAGATTGGAGAAAGATTAATGCCTTTCATCAAACTCGTTTAAGATGAACAAAAGCTAGTACGTAATCTAATATATTTGTCGTTTTTTGGTCACCCTTTTCTCTCTCTCTTTTTCCTTAACATCTGTTTCCTTTCCCTAAAAAAGAACAAAGCGAACCCAACAAAGCTTGATTCCTCTCCCAGTTGAAATACGCCAAGAAACTCCTTATCATGTGCGCTTGGATATATATATATATATATATATATATATATATATATACACATGCCTGTTATAGTATTGTTGATCAATACTTACTATGATCCATGTATAGAAGTGTTTTTTTTTTTTTTTTTTTTTTTTTTTTGTGTGCAAAGAACAAGCATAGAAGTATAGTAGTAGTGGAGTTTAACCAATATGTGTGAGCTTGAATTAAATTAACCATCTCTTTTTATTGATCGTGATTTCATGTGTATGGCAAGATAAATATATATATAGGTTAAAATTGATATTTTTGTATTTACTGCGTGTATATATATAGTATATAGATATACTAAAAATGAAGGCTGCAAACGTATATAATTTGCACGTTGGTATGCTTTTTGTAAAGAAGTGAGCTTTTTTTGATCTTTTGGATTTGATGCTTTGACTTTTGGACTTTCACTGGCAAACTTCTCTTTTTGGATTTAAAGATAAGTCATCCCCACTCACATGGTTTGTTTCTTGAGCCATCACTGTTCCACTTTTGCTTATATTTTTTCCAAAGGAAATTTCTTACAAAGGACTATAGAGATCGAAAAGATGCCTTAAAATTAGGAGGGTCCCACCATCTAAGTTGATGATTAGGGTTTGTTGGCCCATGGCTTTTTCACTAATTATTTTACATCTCTATCTCTTCAGCAACATATATATATATATACACATATATGAGTTGAAAGTATATGTGTATATATAGATGAGAGAGAGAGAGAGAGAGAAATAAAGATTATACATATATTTCACTCAGGAAACAAAAACCATGGCCTTTGCCTTTAGATCCTTCCCTGCAAAGCATATGTCAAGTCATATTGAAGCTTTATTGTTCTAAATACATACACAATTACACATAAATATATATATGTATATATAATGTCACACTTTTGACATCTTTATTCTTTCTAGTGTGTGTGACATGTTACCACTTCTAGCTTTCTTTTTGGTCACTTTTTGTTTGTTTTACTTTCCCACATTATAATGCTTCACAACCAACGAAAGATAGCATGGAAATTCTCTTCCTCTACTATAGTACATATTATATATATATATATATATATATATATATATATAAAATATAGATATTTACAGTGTGACACATATGCATGTGTAATGTTACTCCAAAACCTAGCTAGCTATATATATATTGGATGGCATATGGAAAAGCCATTAACTCGTGTGTGAGAATATCCCTTTAGCTTTAAAGGGCATTTGTCTTTCGTGACATTAATTGGATATGTATCATAAAACTGATCAATATATACAGTGTACAAATTATATATATCGGTGAAGATTTAAAAGGTCAAAGGATATGGAGAGGCACATGGAGACTAAAAGGTCGATATGATCACAGAGAGAAAGAGAAAAAATAAAGAAAGAAAGAAAGAAATAAAGATTGCATAAATAATCACAACTTAAAAAGTAAAAGAAAAGAGAAAAGAGATGAAAAGAAGAAGAAGAAAAAGAATCAACAGCCCACGCTCCTCTGTCCTGTCCAACATTATTCAAGCTCATATATATATATATATTATAATTATTGTACTAAAAGTTTTATGAAAACCCCTCAATTTTTCTCTTAAAATTTTGTATGCTTTCCCATGGGATAAGAACAAATTAAGGGCCTTTTGGGATTGGGTTTAGAGCCAACAAATATATGTGCTTATATTGATATTTTCACTATATATAAATAGGTGAATATATATATATATATATATGTTATATATAAAGGGATGGTAATATTTTCTTTTCAAATTCAATATTACATAATTCAGTAAACTCTTAAAGTACATTATTGCATGTCATTATTTTTTTTACTATATATGTTACTGTATTTTTGGAAGCTAGCTAGCAACGACAATCTCAAACCTAATTAATGGTATGTAATATTCTCAGAGAAAGAGAAAGATATATACGACGCAAAGAAAGAGAAAATAAGATGAGAATATATATATATATATATATATATCTCACTTAATTAAGTGGAGGAACAATAAAAGAAAGAAGAGTAGTACTTGATCTCTTGTTGTTTTCTGCGAGAAAATAAAATAAAAATAAAAATTATTCTCCTTGTTTACTATAGAGATTTAAAAAAAAAAAATAACGGACACTTGTTAACAACACATCTCAACCAAATTGACACATGTCTGAACAATTAACAGCTTACCAGCTAGGTTGATGGCTCCGCTAATCATTTAAAAAACAAAAACTGAAAAATTACTAAATAAAGGATAATAACGTACGTTACATGTTTCTAAACGAATTAATCCACTTTTTTCAAGTTCCAGTCTAATCAATTTATTTTTAACAGATCCAAAGTTTATTAAGATTAATAATTTTCGAATCTCCCTAATTACTTCCTTTTCTTTCCTAAATCCCTCTTCTTTAATTTATTTCTCACTCATACCAAACACACACTTAGAAGAGAGAGAGAGAATAAAAGGAAACACAAAGTTTGGAGGTAGTTGGAGGAGAACAAATTAATTATCAAGTAAAACCAAGAGTGAGTAGCTAAGGCTTTGGTGAGTGATGTTGGAAAAAGGGGATTGCTTTTTGGCAAGGAAGTGACAAAGCTTGCCTTCACAGAACTCACTGGAAAACCCAATGAATATATTGTGTGTCCCTTTGTTGTTTGGCTTATGTCCATTAAGAGATAGTGCTCAAACTATATACGAATTATCTTTTTCTTTGTAGAAGCATTGCCTTTGCCAACCTACTAGGCCATTCCCATTTGTTTGTGTCTCTTATTTTCACTTTATTTTTTGTAACTTTGTGTATGTGTCTAAACTATGTGGGTGGGGAGCAATACTTAGACTATATATCCGTCTATATGTATTCTCTCTCTTTAAATAATTGAATCATATATTTATATTTATACGATTAGATTCTTGATATTTACATAAAACAAAAAAAGTAAATCAATCACTAGGTACCAACGGATGATCATATAGTTCAACCACTGTAGAGCTTTTTACCTTGTCATAAAAAACCTTATAATTGCTACCATTTCTTATATGTATATATATATCGTCATAATTATTTGCTTCTTAAAAAAAAAAAGGAAAAATGTTTCTCATAATTGTTGTGTTACAAAGTTAATGATGGCCAATATTATTGTTAATGCCCCTAATATATATATATATATATATATATTATACATCAAATCAAGAAAATAAGTACTCCTGAGGCGCAATGAAACGTATACCAAAAAATTGGAAGAAATTGAGATAAGGGGTCACAAATTACATCAAAGGCATTATACATTGTCGTCGCTATTTGTACATTAAAATTTGGAGATGATCAACATAATTGGTAAACTGTCGGTCTCCAGACGTGTGTCAACTTAGTTGAGATACGTTATTAATTTTAGCCTGTTTATGAAAAAAAAAACCATTAAAGTTTGGATGAAACAATTTAATAATTCATGCGTGTTTCCTGATGGTAAATATTGGTCATTTCTATATATTCTTTCTAGATTAGAACTCCATGGAAAAAGAACATGTATTACTATTTCTCTAGGGAACAATCAACCTAGGTGACCATTCATCCCTTTATAACTTTTTGTTATCTATACAAATAAAAGTATAGCTAAACAATAGCTGCATAGCTTTTTAGAAGATTCTTTTCTAAAGTTTGGTAGACATTACTTATTATGTATGTGTGTGAATAAAAAGAAAAAAAAAAGAAATATATATGGTCAAGGGGGATTAATTATTTGGTGACATATTTTATCAAAAGTTAAACATACAAGTTGGGGTGACAGCCGACCCCTTAACTTTAATAAAGCAATATACATAAGTAAAATTTAGCCATAAAATACAAAAGAAAAAGAAACTACCTCATATAAATTAAAACAGAAAGAAATTTGAGAAAAATGTAGGTTCTTTTCTTTTTCAACGTACATTGTTGTTTTAATTTGAGAAAAACAGTAAAACATCAAATTTAAGAGATATTAAACTTATATTGTGTCGATTATATGCGGACAAAATACAAGAGCTACATGGCAAACCAACTTATACAGATTAAAACCAAAAAAAAAAAAAAAAGAAATTTGTGAAAAATATAGGGTAGTCTTTTCATTTTCAATCTACATTGTTGTTTCAATTTGAGAAAATAAAATAGTAAAACAATAAAATTTAAAAGATGTTAAACATATATAGTGTTGATTATATGTAGACAAAATACAAGAGCTACATGGCAAACAAACCCAACATCCCACGCCTTGAAGATTGGCCTCTGCCACAAGTTGGTTGAAACAATGATGAACATCATGTATTTGTCTTGAGCAAAAGCTGTTTATCGAATTTGACATGTTCAACATTATTTGGAGATATCTCTTGTGTTTGTCCATGTACTTTATATATATATATATATATATATATATATATACACACACTAATAATGTTGCAAGTGAAGTAAGTGATAATAATTAAGTGTTTTGAGAACAAAACAAAGATAAAAGAGAAGATAGAGGAACCCTATCAATACGTGACAACGCCGTGAGACACATTATGTATATATAAATGGCTTCAAATTGGGACATACTTCCAATAGAAAACAATCATTTCATATACATGGCGAAATTAAATTATGAAAGGCAAACAATATGGGGTCCTTTTGGACAAGACAATTTATAAGGAGAATTGTGGCTTCGAAAGATCTTGCTTCTAATTAAATTCTACAATCAATTTCTTGCCTGATATATGTGTCTCATTTTCATGTGTATCTTTTCACTGTTTATTTCACTCCTCTCTAGATGTAACAGTGAGATTTTCCATAATAAAGAAAACTAAGATAGTCCAATAAAGACATGTCTTATTAATTCATGGAAATGGAACAAATTCGGAGAAAAATGCCACTCTTTTTGGACGTATTAGTTTGGAATAGCTATTGAATAGAGTACTGTTACAAAGGAAGATGATTGAGTTATTTGGCTCTGCTCTCTCACAAATGTCATCTTTAAAGTTTGAGCCACAATCTTTATGTCCTTTTACTATTAATAAATTTGTTAAAATGAGAGTCCAAATAATCTGTGATTTCTAAAAATATCAATAGGTTTTAGTGAATTATTATATAAAAAAAGTGGTACTTAATTTGCTTTTAGAGCATGTTTTAAGATTGTGAAAGAGTGGCATTGCTTTTATGGGTTGTTTTTATTAGGGTTTAGTATAATTTTATAAGTAGAGTATATGTTTTTTTTTTTAACCGAAATTGTTTCTCTTATTTAAATTATTATAATTTTCTTAATTTATTACCACCGATCTTCTGCTAACTACCATTTTTTCAATATTTTTTTAATAATTATATATGTCCATAATATTTTAACAAAAGTTAAAAAATGCAATTTATTAAATGCCCTTTAGTATTTTCTTTATTCAATAGAATTCAAAATACTTCTTTTTCGATCTTCAAAAAAGCTGAGAGTTTTGCCCGTTTCGTCAATTCCGTTTGTTTCTTCTATGGAAACAATGACGTGGCAGAACATAATTAGTGGAATGGCCTTTTAAAATTATGTTATCGTTCTAAATTGTATTTGATCTTGCATTTGTGGTAATTTTACCCCTGATCTTTATAAAATTATTAAAATTGGTCATTTTGGAAATTAAATGATGATTTGTCACTAAAATGATTAAAATTCTACCACTAATTAAAAAAAAAACATTTTAACCTAATTTTGGATTCATATATGACTATGAATTTATGAGTTTTGACAGACATGTGATTGGTAATTTATGCGACTAACAATTAGCATTAATTTGTATTCGTATCATTTTGGCAATTTCCTTACTTATACAGACTCTAATGGAACCTCTATGCACCAATACTTGTGTAATTCGACATGTTGTATATTTTTGCCAATAATATTTTTCTGTTTGTCACGTGGTTCATAAATTATAATTTTAGGTTAATTATATTGTCACAATAGTAATATACGAAACAATCAACCAAATTCATGGCAACGTCCTATCATGTGCTTATCTTGTGAGTTTTTAGTCAAAATTATAAGAAATTATTATTTAAATAATTATTTTTTAAATGATATTTTTAAAAATAGTCAATATTTTCTTAAAATACGAACAAAAAAATGACCAAGTAAAAATAGGCCCAAATTTTAATAAGTTATTATTTAGGGACATTTTAAAAATTTAAGCTATCTCTCGAAACTAAGATGTGGGAAAATATTATTAAACTCTATATTTAAACGTAGCTTAACTACATTAGCGTCCACTTTAACATATATCATGTATATATCATATCGCTTTGATTTTACTGAAAATACCAACAAAAGTTGAAGTTGTATAAGATTTTCCTAATATTAGTATTTTAAATGCATGAATTTATTTTATATCTGTCTCTGTCACTCAATAATTTGATTCAAATATTTCAAAAATTTCATTATGAGGAGCAATGACTAAAAGCTTGAGTTAAAATCCAAGTAAAATAATATATGTGGTAAAAATCTTCGATAGTGTGCACAGTTAGATAATTAAAAAGACAAATATATCAAAAAAAAATTAACTCATATATATATTGCATTTTTCAGTTTTACTTTAAGAAACTTTCATTAGCAACGTAGTGCAAACAATCATTGATACAAAAGATAATTCACTCATCATCATCCATCCGCAAATACAAATAAACACACTTATTTTTGAATAAAAACTAAAAAAATAAATATCGAGCACAACACCGACTCTTTCAATATACTATAACGATCGGTATTAAAATCAAGCTACATCAGCTTTTCAAAAGCAATTCTTCAATTAGCATTTACCTATACCTAGGCATCACATTCACATTCACATTCACATGTTTCTTAATTTTCCAAGTAAAGACCTGCTGGGACCCACACAAACCTTCGGAAGGTAGCATGGGCCATCAAATTGGGCCAACTATAGAGAGAGAAAATACAAAGGTGATTGTGAGGTGGACAAGAAATGGAGGCCCACATATAGGAAGAAGCTATTTTCCATTTGCTATATAGTTAATTTTACGTGTAAGGCATCAAAATTGGTTGTCTTTTATATTAAGAGTTTATATATATAGAGAGAGAGAGAGAGAGTGTGTCTTAGTCCACAGCAGAGCTGAACTAATTTCTAACAACCATGAAACAAGCAAAATTAGACCACGGATTATATTAGATTTAGGTTAGAGTCTACAGAATCCCATTCAATTGACCGGTCGACTTTAGACTTGTGGGGGTGGGAGTGAAATTATTGGGCCTATTATTCGAGTAAAATTGAGTTAAATCTCTTTCAGTATCATTGGTAGGTCTTAAGATTTCTAAAATAACAACGATAATAAAGAACCTAAGGATGCGAGTGATCTTTTTTTTTTTTTTGTTAGAAAAAAGAGGCAAGCAAATAAGGAATCTGATTTCACAGAGCTGATCTTGTGTTGTTCACTGTTTTGCCTTTCTGCTATTACATATTGTTCATGCCAATTTTTTTTACAGTAATTACCTTTATAACTATTCATGAGTGGAATTGTTAGTAATTTAATAGTTGTGTTTCAAGAGTTATATCGATCATGTGTATATATATATTGGTCAATATCTCAATTACAAAGAAAAACTTTGCTTCAATGTGTTTTGTTTTTTCTTTTTTGGGAATTAGCTTCAATATATACGTGCAAAATTCAAACCCTTAAAACAAAAAGGAGGAAAAAACTAAGTTTAAAACTCAAAGCTAAGATATAAAGTTTTCTATATACCATGAAAATCTTATGACTGTATACATATAATTATAATAGTGGAATTTTTTTTAACCATCTTTTATTTCTTTCCATACAATAAGTACTATGCATACAATTTTTCAAAAAATAAACTGAGCGGTTATCTTATAATATTTTAACTAGGAAAAAGTATTTATAGTGTCTTGTTTTTTTTTTTTTTTCCCTCTATTAAATAAGAGAAATTATAGTGAATACCCAATTTTTAAAACTTAATGAAAGTTATTATCCAATCTTTTAAAAAATGTAACTAACTATCTACGTGATTCAATTACTTATACAGTGACAAGTGGTGGTAGTTCACTTAGTTACTAAAAACATGTGTAAGTAATTCACGAATTGACTAGAAACTCAATTACTTTAAAAGTTTGCGTATTTATTTTTATTGTTATATAAATTCTGAATATTTTCCTGCTTCTCCCTGTTAATAATCTATTCCTAGTGTTTAATATTGTACGTGCATACAGATGGTTGTATTGTATTGAATGAATTAACTTCATTCACGGAGGAAAGAAGAGCAATTAACGTGTAATAATAAAAGGATTTCCAAATCCATCAAATCTAGCTTCATGAGATTCCTTCGGTAACAGTACTACAAGTAATAGAACCCCAACTTGTCAGACTTATATTTTGTTTCTTTTAGTCATCAATACCATACATATATATATATATATATATATATATGACTATGGCTCAACGACAAACTCACTCCATAATTCCATCTCTCCCTCTCTCTCTGCATTATGCTTCTGCTTCTCTTTAAATGGTAAATCATTCACTTTACTATTCTTTTCATTAATTGTAATTATTGTCATATTGTTCTTTTCTTGGCTCATTTATAATTTCACTTACCAGTCACCGCATGATATGATCTATTAATTATTTAGTGTCACATAATAATGATAAATTAATTCGAAAATTCTCTCTGAATTTTGATTCTATCATTTTTTTTTTGTTAAAAGTTTGAAAAATGCCAAATTATCTCATTGAACAATATGCATTTAAAATACCCAATACATTTTATAAAGTGTTATTTTTTAAATAAATCATTATATCGCATAAAGCAACTTCATATCAAGAAGGACAAATGGTATTAGTACTTATCAAAATAATGGACTCGTCACAAAAATTTCAGTTAGTAATTAACTTGCATCAATACTTTTTTCCTACGAGTACTAATCATGAAAATTCATACAACGTCTCTTAAACACTGCCAATTTAATCATCCCTCTCTTAAATAAATTGATTTGAGAAACTCAATCTAGAAATTGATAATTTCAACCAAAGTTCAGATGTATTTTTAGAACTATGAAAATTCCAGGAGATAAATTAACAGTTTTAAAAGTACTAGAGGAAATTATGATATAAATTCTCAATTTAGAGAAAAGAATAATTAAAATTCATCCAATTTTGAATTCTCTGTGTGCGCGTTGATTGTGGTGGTAGTAGTGTGACTGTAATGATGTTCACACGTGGCACCAAAATGTTACTTAAAAAAAAAAAAAACCTTTAGCAGTGGAATTAAAATCAAATTTTGATAAGATAAGTGTGGTAAAGATAAAAAGAAAAGGTTATGTTTTTCTGAAAAAAAAAAATGAAAAGCAAAGAAAGTTCTGCGGAAGGTAGTTTCTACGCTTAAAGATGGTTGCAAAGTTTGTCGGTAATTAAAGCTACAAATGGTACTGGATGTGATAAATTGTGTCTCCGATTTCAGGCTTTTACTCAATTACTATCAAAGCTTTTCTAATGAGTCAAGTTACAAAAGTAAATTGTTATGTCAGCTTCACATTTATATCCGTTAATATGACAGTTAATTTCTACCCCAATTCTTGTGGCCTAATTAAAAGTTTTAATTTGGATATATTCCGCAATGATGATCATGGAGTAATTAACTTATTTATTTCTTTTACATCCTTATTTGCATCAAATTTGTGAAGGTCGTACGTCTTATTAACAAAGTTTCTGTGTTTTTAAACTCTAATATAATGCAAAGTGCTAGTTAAACTCTAAAAACTGTATATTTCCAAATGTTGCTTCTAATAAAGTATATCTACTTAATTAGTTCTTTTTGCTATAAAAAAAAGTTCTAGCATTATAAGTATTTTAGATCATGATTATGAAGTTGAAAGAGTATTTTTAGAAAAGTATATAAATTACCTTCACAAGTGCGTGTAAAATTAATCCCTTAAGACTTTAGGAATTACTCGCGGTCATCTACCGATCCTATATATAGGTGTTTTGATGTTCTTTGGCAGCCCTACACGCAAATTCCTCCAATCGATCTATGGCGGGAAGACTTTGTCTTATCAAATCGGATACTGCTAGCTCCTTCATTCACTTATTTTCTTCCTATATAGTTGGCGAGCAGGACTAATTAAAGAAATGAATGATCTCACAAGGAGCCTTTTATTGACGTGTAATGTCACCTATAGAAAATTGATTTTGGTGCCCTGGTCTAATTGTTGCAAAAAATTTTGCAGATGGGGGCCTAGGTGTCAGGAGTTTTTAGCTCTCTAACCTAACTTTGCTTAAAACATTGGCTTGGTGAATCATGACAAAAAATTCTATGGCACTTTCTTTTCTCCGCAAATGCTTTCTTCTAGATTATGGTCTTCCAACAAAAAAAGAGTACAAGTCTACTTTATAGTTTGGGTTATCTATACAAACGCCTCCTAATGTTGTGCTATTGTTGTAATTTGCCCCCTAATATTTAAAAACTATCATTTTTACCTCCTAAAGTATTAAAAACTTATATATATGCCCCCTCTGTCACAATATGTAAAAAAAAAAAGATTAAATTAATAATGTAACATTAATATGTTGGCGCCTGTACATATTTTTAAAGATCAACCGCCTTTAAATTAAGAAAATTATAGTAATTAATTCTATATTTATTTTCACAAACACGCTCTTATGTTGTATTTTTTTCTTAACTGCACCCCGATTTTTTAAAATTTTGTATTCATACTCCCTAGTTTTATCTATTTTTTATCTTCAAAAATTTGACGGGCGCCAACAGATTAATGTTTCGTTATTAATTTAATCTATTTTTTTACAGATTGTGAAAGAGGGGGCATATCTATAAGTTTTTAATACTTTAGGGGGCAAAAAGAATAGTTTTTAAATGTTAGGGTGCAAATTGCAACAATAGCACAATATTTGGGGGCGCTTGTATAGATAACCCTTATAGTTTTCTCTTTAGGATATTTTCAGTGAACTATGTGATAAAAGCATATGGCTTAGGCAAAGATTCGACTATTAACTTTGGAAGACAAAATGACTCAGTTATAAGATCTTAGATATGCTTAATATCTAGAAAAAAGATTATGATAACTTTTTGATCGATAGGTGATGGGCTATGTTATTAGATCATTAATCCAACGTTGGGCTTATATGTGATATAATTATGTGTTGTAGATTGTTACATTAATTTGGCCCAATTAAAGTGATCTAATAAGGTTTTGTGATTCGGCCTTTAATGTTTCTAATAGGTATGAGCCTTTTATGTGTAAAGACTTATGGGTAATTTCTATTTTTATGATGGGCTAAAATAAAAATACCAAAAGATAACGGGAAAGTTATCTCTACAAATAGTGGTCATGGTCCCCAGGTCACACGTATCAGTATCAGTTTTATTCCGTTCTATCCCATTAAGAGAGAATGCAGAGAGAAAACTAAAAGGGTTCTCTCAATAGAACGTGTTGATCTGTAAGACCAACCGCACGGCTCTAAAGAGTGAATTGGTCATCATGAATTTAGGTACGCTTCCGCATATTTGGTTATCAATTCTTAATGATTAAGCATGAATAATTCTAGGGTTTATAGGTGATGGTTTTCACCAAAGGTCTTGTTTATATCCCGTATTATTTTAAACATGCATTCCCTGATCTTACAAGGGATATAGGATCAATGATTGTTGATCTTGCGCAATCAAACAAGTTAATATGGTCTTATTCCAAAGATGGCGAAGTTTCTTATAAGAAAGTTTGCCTTTTTTCTAATTTAGCGCTTTACGGTAAGCTATTGGGAGCCCTTCCCCATACCAGCTATATCTATTCTTACTTGGAAAGCTATAGATAATAATCTACAATCTAAGAAATTTCATTTAGTACGTGTATAGACTATATAGAAGAAATTCTAAGGGCATCTATCATTTGTTTTAAGACTGCCCCTATGCTTCTTATCGTTGGAAGAATCTACTAGAGCTTTTTGGAAGATTATTTACTCCGCATGGTAATTTTCATCGTTGAATTTTGCAATTTAGTAGTCAAATACATAGCACATGGATATCAGAAATTTTGGCGTTATTATGGGCTATTTGGTTCGTAACAAACCAACTTATTTTTGAAGGGCATAATGTTTCACGTTTTTCCAATCATTAATTTGCTCGACGTCCAAGCTATTCCTCAAAAAGTGCCTTAAGTCAAGGTTGTTAATCGAAATCCTCCTCTACCAGGATGGATAAAAGTCCACACTGAAGGCTCAGTCTTAGGTACGTCAGCTGTGGAGGAATCACTCGCACTTACAGATAATTTGTCAAAGGGTTTACTTTTGATTCGAAGCTTTTTGCTTTAATTATTGCCATTGAAAAAGTAACGAAATTTGATTAGAAGAATTTATGGATTGAATGCGATTCCACTTTAGTGATGAACGCCTTGTCAAAAAAGAAACTTTTATTCCTTGGAAGAATTATAATAGATGGTTGAACGCTGAGGTTTCTAAATATCCCTCAATATAAAAGTTTCTTGTATTTATAGAGAAGACAAGATAGTTTTTAATAGACTAGCTGCTCACGTTCACATTGCAGGGAACCAATCTTGGTGGTTTTACCACCCTGATTTTGTCGCTCACTTAGTTGCCAGGGACTACAGCGTGCTTTCGTTTTATTGATTCAGATGATGAATTTCTCAAGATTTTATGAAAACCAGGGCACTTTTTTTTTCCCCTTATTTGGTTTTTAATTGGGTTTTCATTCAAGGTTTTAAATGAGGCCAATTCTTGAAAGACGTCAAAAGATTTTACATTTAGTATTATATTTCTTAGGTTTTTTTTAATAGGATACTTCAATAGTATTATTTTTCTTGTTTTTTTTTTAATATGATACTTTAGTTAGGAACGTATCTCAACAAGGTTGGCACACGCCAAGGTAGAAGACGACTTACTAACTATGTTGGTCCTCCCATCTAACTGAAGTTCAAATTTATTAATAGAAATAGAAAAAAAATATAAATATCCATAATAGAAAAATGAGTTAAGAATAACGAAAAAACATTATTATAACCAAAGAAGTAAAAGTAACAAAGTCTAAAAGATCTACCCGAAGTGCAATGAGACCTCGTTAAAACCTTAGATAGACAGAATCCAATAAAAAATTCTACCAAAGGAAAAAGAGTGCATGATCCAAGCCAAATTCCTAAACCTATAATGAGGCAGCAGAACCATATCTCTGTAGAGCATACTATTGATGTAATCTAGAGCGTTAAAATGCGAAGACTTCGTTCCCGAGGAAGTAGCATTTGAGGCTAGTTTATCAGCCGCAATTACCTTCACGATAAATGTGTGAGATCTTAGCAGTCAGAGGTCAGCATGAAGGGCATTCAACCATTTGGCCTGGAGAGTCCAAGGCACATTATGAGATTTGGATTTCATCATATGGATAACATATTAAGAGTCAGATTCAATCAAAAGATTAGCCCATTGAAACTTGTAGACAATTTCAATAGTCCAAATAAGTCCCATGAGCTCGGCTTCGAAGCAAATTTAATACCCAAGTATACAGACAAGCAACGCTTTACAAAGCCGTGGCTCGTACGAAAAATTTCTCCACATCCAGGCTGTCCCGGAGCACCTTTTTCTGCACTATCTATATTGACTTTTATCCACCTTTGTGGGGGAGGGTTCCATGAGGCAGGAAGAATAGACGGTCCATTAGGAGGTTTCCCTTTATTACCTAAATCATAAAGAATCAAGAAATCCTCTAAAGAGTTTTGCATACAACCTGTTTTGTCATTGTCTCTCAAAGAAGCCTTAAGGTACGCTTTTAAAGAAGGATGCTTGGATTTTTATTATCTAAATTCTTCTCGTTTCTGCATTGCCAAATCAACCAGCAAATCATAAAGATGCATGCGTGCCATTCTATTTATTTTGTCTTTCTTCGGGATTTATCCTTGAGCTCTCATGTAATTTTTTTTTCTTTTATTAATATATTTGAGCTTGGTTTTAGATGATTTGTTGGGGGAATATCAACCTAGTTAGTAAGTCTCTATTATTTCAGGCGTGTGTCAACTTTATTGAGATACGTTCCTAGTTCTTTATCTCTTTCATGAAAAAATATATTTTTCGTCGATTGTAATCTACTATCAAATTATTTAATGGCATTTAATTATATAACAACACCAATAAACTTTGAGTAATAGGTAATTATTACGGTGGAAATGTTAACTAACTTAAAAGATGTTTTGACATATTAAGATTATAAAACTACTTTTGAGCTTTTCTTGGGACTAGTGATCAGAAAATCAAAATGATAATAAAAGATCCAATATAATATTAGGTTTAATTACGATCAACTGACTTATGAGAAATTAAGATGCTGCTAGCTCTTCTATTTCAAGAATAATTGAATTATTTTTAGTAATTAATTTTTATTACAAAATTTATATAAGTTACCGAGACAAACATTATTGAGTTGAATAGCGTTGCCATAAGAAAGAGCCCGTAAGTCTTTTACAAATCAAGAACCAATAATCTTCTAGAACCCAAGAACAAAGCTGCTGATCAGTTATGCCTTCTAACTTGGCCTCTACAGTATATAGAGATCATGCGGGTCTCCTGTATTATAGATTTAAGAACTATAAGTCCTGAGTCACGCACTCTTTTTCTTTTTTTTTTTCTTTTTTTTTGGATTTTTCTCTTTGGATTTTCTAAAGGCCGTTTTATGAGTCATCACTTTCAAGTGGGTTGGCCAATATCAGATTTTCTTTAGTTCTCTTTTAGTTTTGTTTTTAGCTCTGCTTGTTTGGTTATTAGCAGGGTTGGAAGCGCATGATCAACATAATTAGTAAGCCGCTTTCAATTCAAGTATGTGTCAATTTTGTTAAATACGTTCTTAACAAGTTTTCCTTTTTAATTACAAAGAAAATATCAAGAACCACGAATATCTCTTGGGAAATAATAATTCAAAATTTTGAATTATTTCAATTCCCAATATCTTTAGTTAACTATATGTTGATTGGAGTAAGGTTAAGGATACTAAAATTAGGTTTGTGTTGCAAACTTTTCTCTCCTATTTCAAGGCATGTTGCATGATGAGAACAATTAATGACAACTGCAAGGTATATATATCACAATAAAAGTTTATTAATGTAAGTCTTCAGTAGGGTATCTTCTCAGTCTTTACCCACTGGACAATTTCTTCTAGGAATTATAATTAATCAGCCATATATATTGGCTAGGTGTATCATTGATATTGAATCTTTTATTTGCACCCACATACCAACTTTTCTCATTTATTAATTATTATTAGATATGTAATAATCTGCAACTTTTATTGACGCAAATAAATTGTATATGCTTTAATTATCATATACGATTTTTATTTTATTTTATTTATATCTATAAGCAATTTTGAGAAACAATCCAAACGGCCGATTTTTTAAATTTTACTTGTATTGCTAGTTTCTTAATTTTCTAAAATATCTTTTTTTTCCCTTATCATTTGATAGAAAATATATGTATTCTTCTACAAACTTTATCGTATAATAACTTTTGTAAAAGCTACTCCAGATACGAAATTAACCCTACTTTAGCATCTCCTTCTAAATAGGTAAATGGGTTCTTGATCTTAGCCAATAATATATATATATATATATATAACAAATTAGCTAGATAAATTGTTCTAAACCTCATACACACAAATAAATTGCTTCTCAGAGGACACAGAAGATTAATGAAAACGTCGTTGGATACTAATTTGGTTTAATGAGAAAATAGCGAGCATTTTGAAGGAATTAGCCTCATGATACATATAAACTTTTTTTCTTTTTTTTGGTTACAGAAAAAGAAACAAAAAAAAGAAAGAGACAAAAGCATCGGGAAACAGTGAAAAAGGGGACCCATGAGCTGTGCCTACCCATCATGAAATTATTAGGCGACAGAGATACCATTATTTTCACCTCCAAAACATTCATACCCTCTCCATACCCTATCCTTAGTATATATATTATATTTCTTAGTATATATATTATATTTCTTTATGTTACTAATCCGATATAATAAAATATATATTCTACATAATAATAATAATAATAATAATAATAATAATAATAATTCCTTATCAAAATCTATCATATTTTCCCTCGTTGCATATACACACACACATCTCATACATATTATTATTGACCTTACAACTATTCATAATGCAAAATTAATGCAACTATATATAAATCGGAAGTCCAATTCTCATTAATTTGTCTCTACCTATATATATCCAATTTCAAACAAACAAGATTTTTTTTAACGATATAGCTATTTATTAATTTTACCCTGGCCATATCTTTCTTCTTTGATCAACTGATCACAAATAACAAGACAGAATTCGCTTGATATGTGTGACATATTTATAAAAATATCAAAATTATACGTGAAACCACGATAACTTAACATATATTTCCATTCTCAATGAAAGGCAACAAGATTTCCGTTTTCTTTGTCTTATTATGTACTGATGTGTGTTGCTATTTGTCTGTATGTTTATATGTGTGCATATATATATATATATATATTATAGCATCTAGGGTTGTATTATATAAAGAATATTTTTCAGGAAAGTCTGGGCCAACTGAGCAACCAATGAGTCCTGCGCCACTTGATGACCCCATCTGAATCCATTTATTTCATCTTTGAAGAAATTAACACAAACAAAATATATATATATATATATATATATATATATATCACTCATACATATATATATGTTATATATGTATGTATTATGTTTCATATGCTAGCTCTTATATATAGTGCAATATGATAATGATTGTATAGGCAGAGCTAATATAATGAACAATATGATATACATGTAAACAAAATTTATAAATAATTAATGAATAGGAAAAAGCAAGCACGCAGACATACATATTATAACATGATATAAGTTTGGTTAGCTTTTTCTGTTTTCTTATTAATATATAATGATATATTACAAATGTGGGGGAGGATTATTAATGGAGGATGATGGGATTGAGATTCTCAAACACATGCAACATCACAAGTGAATGTCCTTTGTAATCATCTTACCCAAGTGTGTTCTCGATCCCGAATCTAAACCAACTTTCTTATGCTTTAAACTACATCTTTATACATTAATTAATAATATTATTATTTTATACAAGTCAGTGGTACAACATCATTATTTTATGAATATACATAATTCTCTATTATATATATAACAGTACAATATTATATGTACTAAGCAAAGGTACTTTTTTATCAAGGAAAAAATATCAA
This sequence comes from Boehmeria nivea var. tenacissima, assembly GCA_018132145.1. Classification (NCBI taxonomy): domain Eukaryota; kingdom Viridiplantae; phylum Streptophyta; class Magnoliopsida; order Rosales; family Urticaceae; genus Boehmeria; species Boehmeria nivea. Next base: position 13,056,518 of record CM030882.1, read on the forward strand.
TGATCAGTATTAGATCTTCTTTATATATATATATATATATATATATATATATATATATATCTTGATCTCTCCTCATGTTGATGGGTCTCGTGATTATTTTTCAATCAAATGTCCCTATGTGTAGTAGTACTTTGTTAGCTTGCTGGCTAGTTAGCTTTGATTGTAATTAATCTAAGCATATATATACAAACACAAGAGAGAAAGAGAGAGATGGTGAAAATTATGGTGAGTGGGCATATATAAAAAAAGGTATGTCACACATCATTTTGGGGCCGGCAACCACCAACAAGAGGCCACATTTTTGGTGTCTAACTTCTCCCTTTTTGTTAGATTCTTTTTCACCCGAGACATCATCCAATGATGCCCCCATGCATCTATATATAATATTATATAATAAATATAATCTATTTCTAAGAATATTTAATTACATACCATATAATGTTTCATATATATCATGTTTCCCCTCTGATCTATATATATTTCTTCTCCTATTTACCATTTCTTAAGTAAAGAAAAAGAATTAAAAGAATAAATTTGTAAACTAGAACACGCCTAAGCATCTAGAGACATCTCGCGGAATAGGTTTCAAAGAGTTTCTTATTGAGAGATCCGGTTTTCACAAGAAACTCCTTTGAAACCTATTCCGCGAGATGTCTCTAGATGCTCAAACATTGATGTGCGGTTGTTCTAGATAAAACTAAACTCTTGATATAACCTAGTAGGAAAACTTGAAGAGAAAAAGAGGGCACACGAGTCTTGATAACAATAACCTTATTTTGAAAAATGGTAGTAGATAATATCTGACATATCCTTAGCAATTAAGTTCTAGATGAAAGAATTAGCTGAAAATCACTAATCCTCCGGATGTTGGGCGGCCGCCAAAAAAGCTAATTTATCGGCTACCGAGTAACCTTCTCTGCAAACATGAGTGACCACTACAATGAAATTTTTAGCGAGTGAGAGAGCCCACAACCATCTATTTTGAATTGACCAAGGAATGAAAACATACCCCTTTCTAAATGCTCAAAACACATAAATAAAGTCAACTTCAATCCAAAGTTTAGACCAGTTTAACTTAGTTGCCTTTTCTATTGCGTAGATGAAAACTAATATAGTTATGCTTCTAGAGCCAGTTTATTTTCAATGGACAAAAAAAAAAAAAAAAAAAACAGCCCTTAACAAAAATCTCTGCAAGTTTGAAAAATTCCCTCACATCCCAAAAGGCCTAGGGCTCTACGTGTGGCACCATCAGTGTTTACCAGCTATAGTGATCCTCTTGTACTTTAACATTTTGATACAATATATTATGGGAGTGCTGGTGTAAAAAAAAAAAGGTATGTAATATATGTCATATGTGTGATTGTGTAGGATAAGGAAATTGCAATGAAATTTCTCATATGTTTTTAAATAACTCTCTATCAGGTTATTGTAGAATTGTAATCACTTCATAAGAAATGCAATTATGCCCTCAAAATATAATTACACTCGACTCAAAACAAACGCCCTTAACCTTTTATTAATACGATGATCTTCCATACAAACAGACACCATATTTCAAGTTCAAATTATTTAGTTTACTGATAATGATGGTTTTTCAAAAGTTAATAAAGCATCTTTTTTTTTTTTTCAATTGCAACTAATAATTGATACACTTTTTATATACACAAGATACATGTTTCAAATAGGAAAAACAACCTGACACCTAATTTTTGTCTAAATAAAAATTGGCAGCCACTTGACGGATATTATTTTTGTCGACGACCATATACATAGATTGGTCTCTCGGTTGTGTATAAAAGACAAAAAATAAATAAATAAATCGTGGCCATTCAAATATGTATGATAATTAATCTAAAGTGATAGTCAATAAAACAGTAAGATTTGGATTATAGTATCTTAGAAACTAAGATTTGCCACGTAGCATGGTGTGAAAGTGGGGCGTGAGACCCTAAATAAAGGTGTAATTGTCATTATATTTTGTCAGCTGATGATGTATATTTTTTTTTAATGGCTGATCATGATGCTTATTTTTGCATGCTATATCCTTAGTAAATATATAAGTGGCAGATGGTGGTAGTTTGAAAAATAGTGTTAGTCGAGTAAATAATTATTTTTTAAATAATATTTTAAGAAAATAATTTACGTTTTAATTAATTAAAAAATTAGTTATTTTTTAACTATATGATAATGTGTATTTATTTTTATGTTCTTAATTTTTTTTATGTACTAGTAGTTAATAATTTTTTTTTAAATTTGACCATTTCATTAAAACGTAGACCAAAAAAATAGTTATATACCAAATAGGCCCAAAAAAATTAGAGGTCCGATCATATGTGTGCGAAATAACCACTTGTCAATGATCATTAAAAAGATAAAAATCTAAACTTACATAAAAATATATATACTTTCAATATCATTTTCCTAAATAATGTAATATGTCATATATTTCCATCTTGCGGATTTTACCTTTTGCTTCAGAATGATAATTTTTTTTACATTATTAATTAAATTATTATAAAAATAATTATAAATGTGGAAATAAGGAGCAATATTAAATGTAAGTGAATTTTATTATAGGGGGAGGCCGCAATTTATATATTCTTTTATTCTCTTCACTTTCAACGTTTATTCAAAATTTTCACTACATAGCTATATTGAACATTTGATTGATATTAACCTCAATTTACCAATCAACAGTGCTGATTTCAGTTATCCAAGAGATAAAACTGTATTCCTTACCTCTAGAGAATTGCCAGATATGATAATTATTTCTTGCGTTTAATTAAAAATACCATATTCGTCTCTTGAGTTTTTTTATATTACTCATGAACTTATTCATAATTTTTTAAAATGAACAAAAATATAACTTTATTCCGGTTTTCTAGCTAGTGATCAATCAATATAATATTTTTTTCTAAAATATATATCCAAATATTTTATTCCGCAATATATACTATTAAAAAAATACAAATGTAACATGATATATCTATATATGTGCATATGTTTTGACCGAAAATTAAAATAAAATATATTTTTTGTTAGAAAAATTAAATTGAGATAATAATTCAATGAAACACGGGCATAGTTGTAACACTATATAACTTTTAATAAGTATGATACGTCACAATGAACATAATTTCTAGCTTGTTTCATCAATATATCATACATTGTTTTCAACAAGAAATCTGACTTTCGTTGCACATAAATAGTCACATATTGTAGCCGTTTCCCAATTTATAACTTACATGCACTTAATTATCCATGGTACTTAATGATCTAAGTCATTTTCTAAGTTACTCGCAAGTGTTGCTAAATAAAGCGATGAATGTGCGATTTAATATGTAATTACATGTAATTGTTAAAAGAAAGGTGAAACTTGAAATTATTCAAATTTGGACAAAATTAAATTATATACTAAATATTTTCAATTATTGAATAAAATAATTAATTCATCAATTACTTCTATATTAAAATCATAGTCCAATCAATTACCACTGTACAAATAATTGAATACTTGGCAATTTGTTACCTTGTTTGGGCCACCCATCCCTCTCATCCCATTTTTTTTTAACATTTCCTAATCCTAATACAATATCATTAAATTTTAACCATTTATACCATATCGAAATTTGCAAAGTCTAACACTTTCAAAATAAAATGATTGAGATGTTTACCCCAAACAACCCATAACTTTCAATGTATTAGGCATTTATTCAAGTTAAGTGTCATGTTAAAAATTGGGGCTCATTTACTATAATTTCTCTAAAAATAAACACAAAGTACTTTAAAATAATATAAAAGTAGCTAATTTATTAACTACTTTCATAAAATTTTAGTGATTTTTCAAAATATTTGATATTATTTTCTAAGTTGAGTGTTGAAATTAAATATTTACTATAGTTTATTATTAAATAAGGTTACATTATATACATTTTGATTTAAAAGACATAAGGTAATGTGTCTAATTCCAAATCAATTTCTTATTCCCTATTTCCTAAAAATCAAAATTAAAAATATACAACAATAAACATTGACTAGTTATATCACTGAATTATGCCTTGAAACATATAGTTAAGTTATACATTATATTAATATATGTGCTAGGCATATATATATACATATATATATATATATATATATTATATGTGTATGTAATGAAACTTGAGAAAAAAAGAGAGGCAAATTGATCCACAAAAAGACACCTGCCAATTTTAAATTCTCACTGTAATGCTGATGCACTCAGTTTACCAAAAAAGTAAGCATCTTTGCACAGCGAATTATGATTTCCATTGACTACTATGCCCTTGACTGTGACTTCACATCCTCACCAGCACCTTTATAAAAGCTGCTTCTGATTTAATTAGTCCGAGTATCTGGACATCCATGCACCAAGGGTACTTTCGTCATTCTCATATATCCTGCTTGTAAATACATATGTCGACTGGAATATATTTTAAATCAATTAGTTTGAAGTAAAGAAATTTTTTTATAAAAAGAAGATATAGCTTACGTGTGTATATCATGTCTGTGTATAATATATTTATTTTTATTTTTATATTTTTGTAGCTTAGGGAATAGGTGTATTAATGCATGCAAAACATATATTGCCCGGGAGAAATAAAAATAAAAATAAAAATAAAAATAAAAATAAAAATCACAGTGAATAATTAGAAATGAATTATGAGCGTGTTTTTGTTTCTTTGTGGGGATGTTTTCCCTTATGGAGCCCATAGCTGCTTTGTGGGATCAAGTTTATTGTAACCTTACTGATTGGCTCTCTCTCTCTCTCTCTCCTTCTTTTGAACAAGCTTATTAAGAAGACTCTCTCTTTCTCTCTCTCTCACACACCCTTATTCTCCACACACACACAATATTTGTTGTACTATATACTTGATGAGGAAGATGAGAGAAAATTGAAATATATATTTGGAAGAAACAAAGGAAAAGCAAGCGAAGAAAGCTGGTTTTGAAGAGAGAAGAAAAAAAAAAAAAAAAAAGAAGAAGAAAAGCTGATGATATCACTACTACTTCTCAAAAGACAACATTAAAGAAAGCTTTGAGCAGCCGAAAGACAAACCCAAAAAAAAAAAAAAAGTACCTTTTTTTCTTCTTCTTTTCTTTCCTCTCCATCTGATCTCTCTCCTTGATCATGTCGTCCTAGTACTCTCAAGTCTCAACCTTCTTAGCTTCTTCTACTCATCATTATTAAATTTTTTTTTCCTCTCTATTGATTATTTATCTATATCTATATATATATCCCAATTAGATTCTTGTAACCCTTCATTTCTTTCAATTACATATAATCACTATATATATATACACACTCCAAGAGAGACCAATAAAATCTCTTGAGATCGGATCAATTATTCACACCCATGTTAGCCAATAACCATCCCTCCGAGCCCTTCTCTTGCTTAGACACTGCCAACAACAAGCGAAAACGAAGACCAGCCGGTACTCCAGGTACACACACACACATACATATACATATATACATATATTTACACACACAAACAAAATATTATTGCTCACATAATTAACCCTACTTTTTGTCCTCATATATTTTTCCAATTCTCCCAAATTCGTCAGGCGTGTTTTCGGCGATAATTAGGGTTATATACATACATACATACACACATATGTATTCTCTTTTGATTATGTGCGTATGATCTGATTGAATTGATTGGTTGACGAACGCGCGCGCAGATCCGGATGCGGAGGTGGTGTCGCTGTCGCCGAAGACGCTGCTGGAGTCGGACCGGTACGTGTGCGAGATCTGCAACCAAGGGTTCCAGAGGGACCAGAACCTGCAGATGCACCGGCGGAGGCACAAGGTGCCGTGGAAGCTGCTGAAGAGGGAGAGCCCGGTGGTGAGGAAGAGGGTGTTCGTGTGCCCGGAGCCCACGTGCCTCCACCACGACCCCTGCCACGCCCTCGGCGACCTCGTCGGCATCAAGAAGCACTTCCGCCGCAAGCACAGCAGCCACAAGCAGTGGGTCTGCCACAAGTGCTCCAAGGCCTACGCCGTGCAGTCCGACTACAAGGCCCACCTCAAGACCTGCGGCACCCGCGGCCACTCCTGCGACTGCGGCCGAGTCTTCTCCAGGTCAGTCAGTCAGTCAGTCAGTCAGTACTGAGTGAGTTCGTTCGTTCGTTCGTTCGTCTAATTCCGATCGATATGCTATCGATCGGAATTATTAATTATTTAGTGATGCTAATTGCTCTCTCTTCTTCTTTTTTGCTTAATTTTAGAATAATAATGATAATTGAAGATTTTGCAAATTTTATTATTGCTAGTTCTGGCTACTAGCTAGGACTAGCTGATCAAATTATTATTTTTTGAATGTTTGAGTTATTGTTATTATATATATATATTTTGAAATTTAGGGTATGTTCATGTGTGTATGTGCGTTTTGACCTGAAAAGGGGAAAGAAAAAGAAAGAGAAAAGAAATGTGAAAAAAGTTGGGTCACGACTGATGGAACCTTATTGATCCCAAACAGTTAATTTTAAGTGGTTTTTTTTTTTTTTTGAAGGGATAGAGTTTTTAAGCCTTCACAACAAATTCTTTCTTAGAAAGAAAAATATATTATTCTGTTTAAGACAGGTAATTTACACATTTCCCCAAATTCAGTTTATTTGGTACCGGGTGATGTTTATTTTCCCGGCCAAGATTATAATTTCTTTCACATCCCAACAACATTGAGTGTACATGACCTATTATATTCATTAAAAACACAGACAGCCCATTTTAATAATAGATCATGTCAATATTATTTGTGAGTTATTTTCCTGTTGCTACGCCGAGACTTGAATAATGAAAACTAATAATATATACCCCCAAAATGATTAGCTTTTCTTTTCAGCCATGTTACTGCTTAGCATAATTTATTCCTTTTATCTAATTAAATACCATCTTCCTTTACCTATTTCAAACTCCTTTCTTTTTTTTTTTTTCTTTTTTCTTTAATCAAACTCCTTTATTGGGCCTAGCTAGGTCACTTAGCTAAGCTAGGTTTGACATATACACATGAAAATACACAACACTTCTTCTTCATGATCATTCCCTCCCAAACATTTTTATTATCATATTGTTACGTGCTTTATTATCACAACTACTTAACATTTACACTACTATTTTTTCTTCATGCAAAATTATAATATTGTAAAGACTAATTATATGAATATGTATATATATATCATATCCTGTATAGAGTGGAGAGCTTCATAGAACACCAAGACGCTTGCAACATGGGGCGTCTCCGATCAGACCAATCTCAAGCTCCGCCGCCACATCTGCCGCCGCCGCCACTGCCGGCGTGCTTGTCCCGGACAGCTTCAAGCCCTAGCCCTTCAAGCACTGACACAACCAATCTGGTCATAATGTCAAATTCCCATGCCAACAACAATACTACTACAAATCCCACAGACACTAGTACTACAACAACAACAACAAATACTACTACTACTACAAGTACTAGTACTCATGCCTTGGCAAATATCCTCAACAACAACAACAACAACAACAACAACATTAACCCTCCACGCTTCCACAATTTGGATCTCCAACTCTCCACCGCCACCGCCAGCGCCGTCGCCGACGTCGAGAACGATCCGTCTCCGAAGACGGACGAAGAGCAATCCACCCAATTGCAGCTCTCGATCGGCTCGTCGGACTTCAGCGACAACACCACCGCGAACAACGCGGGCTGCGTCGTCGCGGAGAAGGCGGGTGGCGTGGGGGCGGGGAAGGGCGAGCAGCTGGAGGCGGCGGCGGCGGAGAAGAGGCGCGCGGAGGAGGCGCGGAGGGAGGCGAGGCGGCAGATGGAGGCGGCGGAGAGGGAGTTCTCGGAGGCGAAGAGGGTGCGGCGGGCGGCGCAGGCCGAGCTCGACAAGGCGCAGGCGCTCAAGGAGCACGCCGTGAGGCAGCTCAACTCCACGCTGCTCCACCTCACTTGCCACTCTTGCCAGCACAAGTTTCAGCTTATCCACCAAGCTAGGACTTCCACAGCGTCCAACACTTTGATTAGTACTACTAATGCTAGTACTGTCACTAATACTAGTGGTAATAATTATTATGATAATATTGTGTCTTTGGACAAGGATGTGAATATTCTAAGGAGATCAGTCGATCAATATCGTCATCATCATCATCATCATGATCATGTTCAACGTAGTCTTGGGAAATCTGCTAATTAATATTTGATTAGTAAGGTTTCTCTATCTTTTTTATCATCATGATGATTTGCCTTCTTGCTTTTTTCTTTTTTTTTTTTTTCAATTTTTGTAATTTTTTTCGTTTTGTTTTGGTTTTGTTTACGATGTAATATTATGATATCTCATGTTGGTATGATCATAATTGTAATATGGTTAATTAATTAGTAGTGTTGTTAATCGTGTGTTGTACTTGTATGATGAAGCTTCATGTGATGCTTATCAATCATTTATTTATTTATTTCTAATTAATTGTTCTTGATTTTATTTATTTTTATTTAATTCCACATAGTGTATATTAGTAGACACACATGACAAGAAAAAAAAAAAACTAGCTAGACAGCTAAAGAAAAACAATAATTTTCATAGCATCGATAGGTTCTCACGAGAATTACTATCAACAAATTTCATTGAAAAAATGTACAAATATATGAATATACAAATATACAATTATCTTGCTATACTTGTCACGTATATATATATATATATAACAAATCTTTATATCCCTAGTCTAGCCAGTAGTCATCTTGGCCATGAAAGTCATGATAGAGTTGACGTTTCTCGTCTCTGCGTGAACATTAAAGAATGACACTGACCAAAAATTTATAACCAAACCCCTTTTTTTTCACCTTTACAAACGTACACAAATAAACGCATATATATTTGAAATACACAAAGATATAGAGAGAGTCAGAGAGAGAGAGAGAGAGAAAGGATATCAGAGCAGTTTGGTCAAACATAAATGTGAATTTTAATTGAAAAAAAAAAAGAAAGAAAAAGGGCAAATAAAGCAGCATGTTTTTCAGTGCCAACTGTTGTGAAAGAGAAGGGCTTAAATGACAGAGAGAGAGACTCACTCGTCGCTCTCAGCGCTCTCCAAAAAGCCGCACACACAAACAAAACCCCAATATCTATCTATCTCTTTATCATTCATGACCCTCTTCAATACTGTCACTTTGGACTGATCTTTTACCTATATATATATCACCTATATACATATATACACACACACACATACAAAATTGATATCACAAGGCAATTTTTGTTGGTCTTTTTTCTCATCTCTCTCTCTCATTCGCATGGCGTGCATAAGAATCAGCGCCATGGCAGTGCGTGCAGAGATTGAGAGAAAGAAAGAAAGAAAAAAGCAGCGCATCTTTTCCTCATATGCTCAGACCATTCAAAGCGTTTTATTTTATTTAATTTATTATTTTTTTTTGTTTTTGGTTTTTTGTTTTTTTAGGACCAAAGTCCAAAAACAACAAACAACTTTGCCTTTCGGATCTCACGTATATCTTTCATCTCTGAAAACCAAACAAAAGATCGCCAACGGATGTCCTTAATTACCCATTTTCATATATGCAAACATATATATATATATATATATATATATATATAGAGAGAGAGAGAGAGAGAGAGAGAGAGAGAGAGAGAGAGAGAGAGAGAGAGACATATACTCACACAAAGTTTGCAAATAATATAGTATTATTTTATTTAAATTTATCCCGACCAACACTTCATACAGATAAGTTTATAAATTTTATGTATTTGAAACGCAAATAAACGTATATATGTATATGTATATATTGTTTTGGGGACTAAATACTTGCTTTGATTTTTTTTTTCCAATATATATTTTTGCGGTTCATTAAAACGACACTGCTGACTTCACTGACACAATATTATGGCCCTGAAGATCAATGTTATTGATTTTTAATCTTCTTAATTTTTCCTTACAATGTGGATAATAATTAAACATCCAAAAAAAAAAAGGGGAATGATGACCAAACGTACAAAGCAAATTAATTGCTTTGATTTGTAGCTGTGTACCTACTCGTGATCATTGCATTTTCAATCGATGTATATATGCAATTATGTATGAATATTTGGTGTGAGAAAAAAGTGTTGTGCAAATACAACTTTTTCTTCTTGTTAGGAAAGATTTGCATATCCTGGAATTAATGACAAAAAAAGCCAAAGATTTAGTGTAAGATGTTCTTCTTTTCTTTCATCGAAGTAAAGTACTTTGAGTAGCTAGTGTCTAGTTAGTTATACATTAAACAAAAAATCATAAATGTCATCCCTCAATTTTTTGATCACCTGTTTTAAAATTGTCGTTTAAAGTATCTTTATTAAAGTGTCAACTCTTTATCAAAATTAAATATATTATATTAAAAATTAAATAGCTTTTTCAATATATATATATATGCTATTTTACCTTAAACCCAAAAAACATGTATTATACACACACATTACCTATATAAACACAACAACAGAAGTCTATTCGCCCCTAATTTTAGCTAACTTGACTACATCGTATCATTAGTTTTAAATAGAGTTTTTTAGGCATTTAATCAAACTTTTGGGTAATTTATTAGGATTTAGTCATAGTTTCATGAAATTAGGGATTAAGCCATAAAATGTAACATTTTTTGTTACATGAAACATATATACGTGTAAAAGTGTAACATTTTATGTTACATGATATATTTAATGTTACATTTTTTACACGTATGTAAGTTACATGTTATAAAAAATATTACATGCTATGGCTAAATATCTAATTTCGTGAAACTATGGCTAAATCCTTCAAACTTTATTTTGAAAATGACTAATTGCTTAACTGCCCTTTTAAATATTCTAACAGTAATTTTATATTTGGCTTTCCTCAAAGAAAGTATAATAATTTCATATCCGGCAATGCTAAAAATAAACAGTTTGAACTATAGACTACCTATTGACAAGTTTTCTCAACTTTGATGTTGAGCATAAATCATTTTTTATTTCAGGAAATAATTTCTCTTTAATAGTTGAAACCGATATATGAGCTTTATATAAAAGGAAAAGAGAGGTATAAAGGGGAGGGAGGGAAAGAACGAAAATAACCTTATAATTCTTTTCTAACATTCATATCACATGATAATATCAGTATCAAAATATATCAACTACAGAGTAGAACTAATAGAGCAACTTGGTGTATAAAGAAATAAATTTGAAGACCTAAACTGGTATGAGTTTTTGTTAGATTAGTCCTAATCATATAACAACCACGAGAATACGTTGTGTTTTGAACTTTAATGCCCTAGAGATCATCTTCAATTTTAAGAAGTACTAGTCGTATTCAATAAATTGTTATCTCAATGTTCGTTGGGCGCTTAGCTCGATCGATCATCTCATTTTCTATCTTGTTCTTTGTTATCAAATCATATTTTGACACGAAAACAAAAAAATATATATTAAAATTTCTTCACCATATTACATTTTATCATATTTTGAAATAATTATTTTTGCTTACATATTAATATATAATCGAAGAGACAAATAAATAAAAAAACAATAGAACAACAGGACATATGATCTGAATTCAATGTATCTTATTATTTTTATTATTGTTATTTTTTGCTACCATAACTTTACTTCAGAGATCAACTTCAAGTTCTATTCTAGATTTTTTCTCAAATCATGTTTTGATACAAAAGAAAAATTACTTAAATTTTTTTAATCATATTGTATTTTTTTATTTTTTAAAAATTATTTTTCTTACGTGTCAAGATAATTAGAAGGATAGAGAAAAGAACAGAAAAGAAGAACACATAATTTAGATTCTATCTTATTAGTATTATTAATAAAATTCTCTTATTATTATTATTATTATTATTGCCGCCATAACTAAAGCTCCACGTAGTTGAGAGATCAACTACAAGTTCTATTCTAGATTTGAAAAATAATTGATATATGTGATAGTCATTAGTCCAATTGATTAACTCAAAAGCGTACTGATAATATTGCCAACGCTATTGTGAAGCTATACATGTCTACACACTTCAGCCCAATGTCTTTTGCTAGTAATATTGCTCCTCCCATTATGGTGGCCTAATGGTATTCATGGTGTTTAGTATTCTTCCCTAACTAATAGCCCAATATGGCCCATAAGATTGTGAATTGTACGGCCAATTAACAACTATTCCAAAAATCTCCTAACCTATACCTATTGAGAAAATATATATCATGAGATCTTATTGTTGGAATGCAAAATCAGTATATACATATAACGATTCACTAAGAGGACGTAGTAGTCTAGTGGTAATTAGCTAATTTTTTTTTTTGTTTGAATTTTGAAGAGGTTGGGGATAAAACAAGATTCAGACCTCGGCACACCCTTTTAGTACTTTAAAATGGTCCTCTTGGATTGTCAAAAACGGCCACCGGATTTAGGTCTTATTATTAGCTCGCCCACACACTTCCTTCAAGCATTACAATATTACCCTTCGCATGCATATCTAGGAATTCTCTCTCTCTCTCTCTCTCTCTCTCTCTCTCTCTCTCTCTCTCTCTCTCTCTCTCTCTCTCTCTCTCTCTCTCTCTCTCATTGCTTTTATTGTACAAATTCTCTATTAGAGCTCTCACTGTTGTCAACTTGTCATATACGTGTTATATATGAAGCATTTGTTAGGAACTTTGAAGCAATTCAAACTTACCTATGAAGCTCTCACGTCCTTTAAATATGAAGCTTATTCCTCTTTGAAGTTTCAAATCTTGATTAATCAAGCTTAATTCATGGATTACCATTTGATCAATATCCGATACATCCATTTCAATGCATATCCAAACTGCGTACAAATATCCTACTCTTACATTTATTAATTGAACCTTCTATGCAAAAATTATAAAATTGAAAGGAAAAAAAGAGCTAATATGGCAGTAATTTATGTCTCATGATCAGAAAAGTGAGACCAAGTAATTTATATTTTCACTGTCGTTTTATTCTTTTTCTTTTTTGTAATTTTTCAGTTTAACTGTCGTTTTCATTGTTATATATTTCTCCTGTCTTTTTTATTTTATGTCGTTTACAGTTTTGCTGTAGTATTTAATTATTTTTGCATCGGTTTCTAATTTCTTGCCATTTAAAGTTATACTGTCGTTTCATTTTTCTGTCGTCTTATATTTTCTATCAGCGTTCTAATTTTCTTGTCGTTTTCTTGTTTAACCGTCGTTTTTGTTTTCCTGTCGTTTTTTAGTTTGCCTTTGTTATTTTTACCTGTCGTTTTCTGTTTTATCGTCGTTTTTCATATCCTATCGTTTTTCCAGGAGCAGTACCCAACGCTCTATTCTCACTAACTAAAGTATTACAGTCGTTTTCTTTTACACAGTCGTTTTTTAGTTGCAACCTTTGCTTTTTATTTTCCTGTCGCTTTCTTATTTTACCGTCGTTTTCAGTTTACCGGTTTCATTTTTTTCTGTCGTTTTCCATTTTTACCATCGTTTATCAGTCTTGAGTTTTTCAGTTTTACAGTCGTTTTTCACTTTCCTGTCGTTTTCAGTTTTCTGTCGTTTACTCGTCTTGTCTTATCCTGTTGGTTTTCGGTTTTCTATCGTTTACTCGTCTTTTCCTATGCTGTCGTTTTTGGGTTTTTTGTCGTTTACTCGTCTTTCCTTATCCTGTCGTTTTTCGGTATTCTGTCGTTTACTCGTCTTTTATTTTGTCGTTTTCTGGTTTACTGTCGTTTACTCGCCCTTTCTTATCCTGTCGCTTTTCGGTTTTCAGTCGTTTACTCGTCTTTCCTTATCCTGTCGTTTTTCGGTTTTCTGTCGTTTACTCGTCTTTTCTTATCCTGTCGTTTTTCGGTTTTATGTCGTTTACTATTTCCTATCCTGTCGTTTGTTGGTTTTCTGTCGTTTACTCGCCTTTCCTTAACCTGTCGTTTTTTGGTTTTCTGTCGTTTACTCGTCTTTTCTTATTTTGTCGTTTTTCGTTTTTTCGGTCTTTTTAATGCTGTCGTTTTTCAGTTTTCTGTCGTTTACTCGTCTTTTCTTATCCTGTCGTTTTCTTGCCCGCACTGCGTTATGTTCTGTGTTCTTACTAATGTCAAATTATTTACTAACTAAACAAATATTAAAATCAACAAAAGTATGTATATACCTATCAACCCAACTAACAAAGTTAATGAAATATTTCTAATATAAAAGTGATGATGGTGGAGACAATTATCTTATTTATAAAATCAACAAACGATAATACAAAATTTGAATTCATTTCAAACTAAACAAAATTTAGTACTATTGGACATCAATAATCTAAAAATTTGAGTTATATATTTGCATACTAATTTCAAATTTTGGCATACAAGATTATTTCAATTTATATGCTTGAAAATAATAAAAATAAATAAAAATGGATATTTGTTTATTCCGTAAAAGTTTAAGTTATTGAAGTATTTAAAGAAATACTGTTTAATGCGAGAGAGTGAAAATTTCAAAATTTCAGTGTTATTGAAATTTAAACTTTTAGCAACTTAATTTGGAGAAGTATCATGTTAAAAAATAAAAAATAAAAAATAGAAAACCTTTACTATCAACAGACTGTCACTATGGTTGCTATTGTTTTTGTATAACAGACCTGTCTTTTCAGTAACAATTTAGCATAAGTTCAAGTCCAAAAACAAGTTAAATCCATAAAATAAATTTTTATATCTGAAGGTTTATTAAACTATTTTTTTAAAAAGTAAATTACACTAAAAAAATAACGGATATACAATACAGTTAGGCGTGCAATATTGGAACTCCAACTTGTTCCATGGAGTAAGAACCGGGTAATTTCCGGGTAATTACCCGGAAATTACTCGGAATACTTCTCCGGGTATTTACCCGGAACAAATCTCTTGGAATGCCGGGTAATTCCCGGGTAATTACCCGGAACAAATCTCTCGGAGAAGTCAACCCCGGCCTCCAGTTCCTTGCACTGCCGCGCCATCCCCACCAGACCCATCGACCTGAAGCACAGCGCCTCCGAGTCCTCCATCGACTTTGACTTTTGAGGCCGGCCATAAAAAGCTGGTTTTCCTTCTTGGCCAACAAGTCCAATCAGCCAAGTGAAGTAGATCGGGTGGTTGGCGGTAATGCCGGTGGCGGTCTCGGCGACGAGTTCGTAGTCGTCGAGTTGGCTTATGGTGACACGCCGGAGCTGAGAAAGTAAAAAAACTTGGGATTCAAATTCAAAGAAGAGAGGAGAGACAAGTCATTTTTTTTCGACTCTTTCATGTCGTAGTCAACAGAAAAAAGAGAATTCAAATCATAGCTTCTGCTTCCTCAGCCGCAACAAATCCTCCGGGTCCATTAGCAGATGCAAGTCCTCGATCTCCGCCAGCAGCTTCCAGATCCGCTCCACCAAGAAGCAGTCGCTCGACGCTGCTCCGAAATCTCGGGCCTCGATCCGGTTGCCGATTCGCCGGAGAAGCCCCTCCGCCGATCTCACCCAGCACTCCAGCACCGGGTAAACGCCGGGTAAGAGATGAATAACCGGGCAAAGTTTTTTTTTTCAGTTATTCCAACATTTTGCCAATTTGCCGGGTATATACCCGGATTGCTACAACCGGGTAAAATCCGGGTATTACCCGGATTTTACCCGGAAAATTTCCGGGGAAAATTTTACCGGTTTACTATTGGTTCCATTATTGCACGCCTAAATACAGTTATAGAAAATGTGATTTAAGAAATACTGAAATAGTCATATTTCATTTTTAACAAATAGCAATAATTAATGCTATTTCTTCTTTCTTCCAATTTCTTACGATTTAAAAGTTAAAACAAATATTTCTCTTTCTCAAAAAAAAAAAAATAAATAAAGAAAAAACCTCTATATTTCTCTCCTTTTTCAACAACGACATGTCGCTTTTCATGGGACAAACAGAAAAAGAAAACGACAAGTGGGTCGACAAGACGGTGAAGATTGAAGAACAAAAGGGGTTTGGGAATTCGCAGTGACTTCCATTTTTTTGGCGCTAGATTTTGCGAACGAGCTTTAGCTTTTATTCACTGTATACTTATATTATATCAAAAAAAAAAAAAAAAAACTTCAATGAAGGGTCAGACCTCAGCTTCGTGGAGAAGCTCAGCGGTCAAGTTCAGGATGTAAGTTCTTTTTTGTTTTTTTTTTTTGGATTTTGTTTATGGATTAATATGCAAATTATTACAGCCCAACAGCGGAGAATTTGGTTCCAATAAGATTGGACATCGAAGTTGATGGCCAAAGGTTCAAAGACACTTTCACTTGGAACCCTTCTGGTAATTATGATTTAATTTTTGTTTTCAAGGTTTATGAAATGCCCACTAAAACTCCATGATAATATATATATATATTTTTTAAATTTTAAATAATGTTGGTTAGCAGATCCTGATTCTGAAATAGTGGTGTTTGCGAAAAGAACTGTGAAGGACTTGAAACTCCCTCCTGTGTTCATTACCCACATTGCTTCTTCAATTCAGGCAAACCCAATTCCCACTCAACTTGAACTTTATTTTTTATTTTTTATATTTAATTATTGGGTTTAGAAAATTATAGGTGGGTTTTTGTTAGCTAGATTTTTGGTCTATGTATTTGGTCGTTCCTTAAGTAAAAGTTTTATTTTTGCGCCTACATTTCAAATCAAGAACATACCCATCAAATATGGTTATTGTGAGTAAAAACTTGAGTTTTTCTGTCAAAGTGAGGTACAAATAGACCCTATATAAAGCATCTTAGTGTTAAAGAATTGAAGAAAACTGTTTGAAGAGAATGGCTTTTTTAACTAGTATAGGAACTTTTTTTTTCATGGATCTTTTGAACTTTAGAAGATGATAGATCTTTTTTCATATGGTTAACGACGGGACTCACCTTTTCTTTTCCCTCGTATTTTGTTATATTCTCGTGATCAGTCTCAGTTGGCTGACTTTCGGGCATTTGAAGGACAAGATATGTATGCTGGCGAGAAGATTGTTACGATCAAGGTCGGTCGCTCTCTAAATATTTAAGAATCAATTTCCTCTAACTACGTGGATGTTGTTGTACAATTTTATCTTCAAATTTGTTTAATTTTTTTCCTCAGCTTGATCTTCGCATCAACCATACTCTCATCAAGGACCAATTTTTGTGGGTAAGGGTGACAATTAGTACATGTCATTTTCGCTATGCATTTAAAAAAAAAAAAAAAATCACGAGATACTGCTAAATTTCAGGACATGAACAATTTTGAGAGTGATCCCGAAGAGTTTGCCAAAACCTTCTGCAAAGATTTAGATATCGAAGACCCTGAAGTTGCTGTAAGTAGTGGCTACTCTGTTGCACTTGTGAGCAAATAAACAAACAGCTTTTCTTCATAATTCCTGTGCTCAGGTTTGTGTTAGTCAGGAAATCCTCTCCCCGTCAACCATCACCCTCCCTTTCCTCATTTCGTTCCTTGCCAGGGCAGGGCAAGCTGGTTTTTGCATGTATCATACAATTAAAAAGGCTGAAAGATATTTAGTGTTGTCTTCATAAATAAGATTTCAAGACTAGAGCTATTCAAATTCTCTTTGTAGGACACTCCTTAGTGTTGTTTGGAAATTTTACGACATTCTAGAACAATGACATTCTTCAGTTTTCTTTTTCAGCCTGCAGTTGCGTTTGCAATTAGAGAACAATTGTACGAGGTTGGATTTCCTCGACTTTTCTGAAATGATTTTGTTTCGTCTATAAGTGGCTATAAATGTTGTAAATAAAGTATCCTTTTCCTTTTGGCGTAGTTTGATTCTGTGAGTTCCATGTTCCAGATTGCGATTCAAAGTGTAACCTCAGTCAGAGAAAGCAGATTAAGCAAGAAGGGCCGACGTGGGGCTGACCATACACCATCCAGGTTTTATTTGTAAAGCCTTTAGACAAAAAATTTACTGGAAAATTTGTACTGTGAGCGACGGACTAATACAACACAATTTCTCTCACAGTAAATCGGGCGGTTCTGCAGTGGACCTCGTGAAATTATTTGGCCAAAGATCCAGTGTGGTTCGGTATGTGTTCCGAAAGCTGTATATAAAATTATGCATTTTGAAAGCTTGTAGCATATTGTTTTCTGATCTTTTTAGAAATATTACTCTCCTAGGATTTTACTCGGAAGTTCTTAAAAAAAGTCATAAGAACTCTCTTCGCACAAGAATAATGATATAGACTGTTGCTTCTATACTGCTAGCTGGCAGCAATTTCTGACACACAGCTGTAGTGCATCACCTAAAAAAGGCTTGAATCTATTCTTCCTAACCAGAACCTCAAAAGAGACCTGAATATATAAGCGTGAGTTTGTGTGTATAGGAAACCACATTTGACACCAGGGCCAACATGGGCATAGGTTAGGTAGGTGCTATTTATGGAACATGGTAAGCCTATCTTTCTCTATATGAAAATGCTGCGGACGGGGATGGGTAAATATTAAAGGTTTTGAGTTAAAGAGACTGAATCTAGTATTCAAGTGTTTTCTTGTGCTCCATCACATGATTGTCGTGCTTACTGATCCATCCAAATGAGAATTTTTAACTCGAAATAGTGAATAATACCCCACTCCCCACACACTTTTTCGTCTCACTAATGTCTTTCTGTTTTACTTTCGGGTATGAAATTTCTTAAATGGTAATACGCTTCTTGGCATTGTTAATCATTACCGTTTCTGGAACTATGTTGTGCTAAAAGCTCACTTGGTTTTAGCAAAAACAAAAGCAATTAAAACTTTTTAACTCTGTGAAGCTCTTGAAGAAACAACGAGTAACATGGCCGTTTTCCTTTTATCGTATTGGATCTTTCGTACATATAACTTTATACTGTCCTAGAGAACCTTCTTCCTACGTGAAGCATGAATTGTAAAAATGTTAAAACCTTCTCAATTGCTCATTCTCAGTTTATCTTAAACACATCTTGTGTTTTACGTGTTGTCTTGTTTGATCATACCTTGGAATATTCCAAGTCTATCACGTAGTGCTTTTTGAGATTTTGCTTCATACTTATCAACTGCCTGTGAAATAGGTTCGATATACTTACGGCGATTTACTCTTGTTTCCAAATGTCAGCAAGAGAAAGGAGTGGGACATTTACGAACCCATAGTCGATCTTCTATCCAACGAGGAGGTTGATGCGCTCGAAGCCAAAGAAGAGAGGATTGGTCGTTGACAAGTTCTAGCTATATTTCAAAACCGGGCATAACACTCGTTATTGACCTGTCTGTTTTGTACTGCCCTTAACCGTGTGTCCATCGAGTGGACGGACGGACGGACGAACAGATGGACTAACCGGCTATCAAATAGTACCGCCGTATCAGCTTCTCTAGAACAGTAGCAAGATTTGTACATAGTAGAACTGTCAAAACATTTTCCCTTTTCCAGTGAAAAAAAAAAAAAACACCCAACCCTTATTAAGTCTGTCAAAGGCATTATCTAGTTTGGACAATCGTAATGAAACTGAAAGATCTTCAAGTAGGATTAGCCATGGAGCGAGTTTAATGGTACAATATGTACTTGCAAATGCAATATTGGGATTCATGATATAAGAATATTTATGGATATCAACAAGCGAATAGTTGTCGGGTCGGGTGTTGGGTCATGTGGGGCCGACCGGCTTTGCGTAGATGTGCCATGTGATGCCTCGTCATAAAGTCCTAATCAATCACCGGTTTTTAATCCATACGCTAATCTTAGGATTCGTATCATCTTAATTATACACGAGGACTCCGATAGCGATATGTTTTTTGAGATCGATGACAACTATCGAATAGGGGTGTTAAAAAAAAAAAAAAAAAGCCTAGCCTACACGCTTGTTCAAAATGGAAATCGTCTAAAAATTTAAGAAAATGGTAAACCTATAAAATTTTAGGCGGTTTTGAGTTCTACTTTTTTTTTTTTTACAGTTTTAGGTTTTAAAATTAGGATTTTGTTATACCGAAATTGTCCAAAAACCTTTAATTTTAAATTTAATTTAATTTTCTTTATTATGGTTTTTCTATTAAAAAAAAACAACTTCATTAATGTTTTTATTTATTATTTTATGTTTAAATCTCATATTTATATATAGAAATAATTGTTTTTGACTTTTCACATGTAAAAAATAATCTAAAAATTCTTTTTATAACTAGTACAATGTGTAAAAATAATCATAAATTTTTTTAATAAACCGCTCAAAATCCGCCTAAAACCAACATACCAAAACTAAAACCGTCCGAATTTTTTTTTTTCCTTTTTTGATTGATCTACTCAAAACCGAAATTGTTCAAATACCCAAAAATCGTCCCATGTCCACCCCCTAGAGTATAGAGGATAGAAGTGCATATACGAGCAAGTAGAGTAATGTTAATTGAGCTGTTGTCGAGTCGAGTCTAGCTCAATCAAAAGCGTAGATGGGACTCATACGCGGGCCATATCGTCCATGTGGTCCGTACACGTTTCTTGACCCTTCTTCTAGACTTTTATTTTTTTTGGTTGGAGTAATTACAAGGTCTAGTTGCTCTCTAGCAGGACCATGGATGAAATAATTCATGGTCCATCACTTTCATATCTTCAACTTGAAACTTCAATCCCAACCTAACACTCTCTCTCTCTCTCTCAAGATAAGGAATGGTAAGATCTTTAATGTAAAAACAAAACTGAAATCTTCTTGCTTTGGCCTTTGCCAGATTTCTCAGCTCAGTTATCTTCTTTCTTCTTTCTCAGGTATATATCATAAATCTCTTCTCAATTTCACCCTAAAGATTTTTTTTTTTTTTTTGGGATTGAAAAAGGCACTATGACGTACGGTACGGATGTACTTCTGTAGGAAAACAGTTTTATCAAAGGTAACTAACTGTTCAACCAATGCATGGTTTTTTTTTTTTTTTTGGGTACAATATGTTCATGAAGTGATGTGTGTTTTTTGTCTGTCTTTTTGTCCTTGTTAAAATTGCTTTTTTTTTTTTTTTTAATAAAATCATGTATTCAATGTATAGTTTTAAATTATTAATCTTTTAAAAATGGCAAAATTTTAGAAGAATATGAATTATGACCCTCTATCATGTCTTATATTCTTCAACTCAAATTAACAAGACATGGTCTAAATGGATCATTAAATCACCAACCATATAGAGAAGAACTAGGTTTTTTTGAGAATTGAGACAAGTAAACTTTAATTAAGAGATGAAATTCTCATAACCGACATTAATAATTAATCTCGCCGTGAATTCTTCATTAAATCACGGGGATTCCCTATAGATAATTAATTAATTGACACTTGGACTGAAAAAGAAAACTTACAAACACTTAAGCCCCCTCAAAAAAAAAAAAAAAAAAGGAAGAAGAAAAAACCCAGTTCCAAACTGGATTAAAATACCACAAAATAAACTTATCTACAAATTTTGGCAACACAGATAAGCATACCAGACCCAAATACACTAGTATGATTCCCTGCAGACTGGCTTTTCTTTTTCTTTCTCTTTTTTTTTTTTTTATGGGGTTTGGAATATATACACATACATATATAAGTATGTATAGATATTCCCTAAGACATAGGCTAAGAAGTGATTTTGCAAGTTGTGGATTTGGACTTGTCCAGAATTGACCACATCACTTGAACATCTTCATAAGCACAAGCCATTACCTCTCCATGCAGATCCATCACAGTAGTATTCCCAATCTCTGCATAGATTGTGCAATTAAGTAACCATATTGCTAATCCAACACATTAACTACATTTAATTAATTATGAAAATATGTACATATCTATATATATGTAATGTACCTTGTTGGGGCTTCTTGTTTGGATCTCTTGCTGGCTGTTGATTGAAGAAAGTGCAAGCCTTCTTGAAAGGTGAGGCAATGGTCTTTTTCCAAGATGCCATAATTAGTCTATATGTGTATGAATATGTATAATTGTGTATATTTATATATATAGATGTCTATGATATAAACTATAAGGTACCAAAATGTATAGTAGTACTTATTTTTTTGTAAAGTGCTCTAGGTGAAAGAAAAGGAAAAACCCAAATGAAAATTGCCCTCCAATATTGACTCTACAAAGCTGATCTCTCTCTCTCTCGGCCTTATATACACATGTACTTATAATAGGAGTGAGTGCTTGTGTGTGAATGTATTAAAATATTATATAGTGAGGAAATGCATTAAAAAATTATATATCTACATATATAAATGTAAAAATTGAGCACATATAGAAGAGAGAGAGAGAGAGTGAGTGGGGCAAGATCCGTGAGATGAGCCTAAGATGAGAGGAATAACAACAATCACTCCTTTTTTTATTTTACTTTTTTTATTTTTGGTTTTAATTTTATTTATATATATATATGTTTGGTTTATTAATGTTAGTTTTCTTATCTTCAAAGAAGGTAGCCGACTGCACCGAAGCACATGGTGCACGCTCCCAAACAGACCCTTCTTCTCTCTCTCACTCTCTCTCTCTCGCCCTCTCTACACGTGAATTCCTTTTACTTTTCTGAATGTGACATCTTCTTTTTTGGTCTTTCTAATAAATGTCAATAGATAATATATATATATATATATATATATATATATAATTTACACACATTGAGACGTATATAATACTTAGAGAGATCGACGTTATATGTAACATAATTGTCATAACATGAATTAATAAATTGTGCGGATGTCTGTAATTTAGATCTGTTGATGTAGGTTGCAAAATTTTGGTGTAGGAATAAGTCGACAGTAAAATTACTTTAAATGTATATAAATTTAAAAAAATATGTGATAATAGTTCGTTAATAGAAGTGTAAAACTTCTTTTAAAAATTTAAAATTATCATTATATTAGTTGATTTATTAAATTTTAATATAATTTTGATGGAATATTAGAAATGATTCTAAAATATAGTATAATGTATTTGACTATAAATTTTGTATTTGTGTATAATAACACTTTTCGTTACTACGTGTATTTCAATTAAATTCTCTTTACATATATAAGTTAAAATTGCTATTGCATAGATGGTTAATGAATGTATTAATCGTCGTTAACTGTGAGAGGAAATTCTAGCAAGGTTTGACAATATAACAAGTGATTATTATTTTCTTCTGTTATAAATAAAAAAATAAAAAATAAAAAAACTTCATCAACTATGAAAAGAATAGCAAGCGCGGAAAAAATAGAAGATGAATTATTAGAAACTTTTTCAAAGTGTGACGGTGTCTGTTTTTGACTTGGTTTCTTCGAAGGTCAATGCGAAAATAAGGAAGAAAAAAATCATACACCGACTTAAATATTGAAAGTTCATTCATAATCATAACAAAATTTGATATTCAAATTTGAAGAATTAAGATTTATTTAAGATGCTTAATCTAGTTATCAGTGTTAGAGTGATCAATTTATCATGATTTATACAGTTAAAGGACCATATATTTTACTATTGGACTATCATAACTCTGCTTTGGCTTTTGTATTATATATATATATATATATATATATATATATATGTATATGTGTGTGTATTTGAAAAAAAAAAGAAACTTATTGTATTCCAAATTAGAGAAACATAGTGCTAATTCGAACTCGACAAGTCCTCTTATTACAATAAGGTGTGAAAATATATAAGCCTACATATAGCTCTTTCAGTAAGACTTCTATAATTAATCAATGAAAATTTACAATCCAAAAGCCCTACAACGCCATAAAGGACAATATACATCATAAAAGTACTATTTCTAATAGGACATACAGATATACTAAATGAGAGAACGAGGACACTGTCCATTATTATTACAAAATATAATCATAAAGAAAGAAACGAAATACGAAATCTCAATGAGCGGAAAATCAGCTTCTTTGTTTGAAAAAAAAAAAAAAAAACAACAACAACAACATAAAAAGTCATCCAAATTAAGTACTTAACACTGTAACAACCATTAGGGATACACTACCCTTCATATTGGAGGGAAGTAGGAGAGAATATTGCCGACGAGTCGTGAAATTTATCTTAAATTGTTATGAAACACAGCTCTCCACCAAAATTGCAGGTGCCAAGAGACAAAAAGTTCTCAAACTGCAACTCCAAAACAACCATTTTGATCTGATGATCCATGCCTTCGAAAGACCATGATTGAGTCATCAAATATTATCCCTATTGATTGGGAGTTTGATATCCTACGTACGGTACCAAGATTTTCTTATCTCCTTTTTTTTTTTTTTTTTTTTTTTTTTTTTTTTTACAAAGATCGCTGCCAAATTTTATGATAGTATGAAATATAGTGTCACTATGTATATGTAAATGTAGCTGTACTTTTGGTAGATGTTTACCGGAATACAAATGGGAATGGAATTGATCGATAAAGCCAGAAAGAATTATTGAGTTATTATTGATTTTTAGTAGATTTGAATCACCAATTATTAATAAGCGAATTCAAGTCAAAGTTTCAAAATCATATCTCTAGTCTAGGATCTCATTCATATGTTCCCCAACAAAATTTTATATTCTAAGGGGAAAAAAGTCTTTTGAAATGAAAAATACTATCGGACATAAGCGAGAGCTTGTCATACTAAATATTAGCGCATACTTTTCGAAATTCAAAGCAAATAAATAATTTTACCGGAATAATTAATTTGCCAGCCTTTATTTCATCCTTACTTCTTCTTCTTATTTATTTTTAATTGAGAGATTATAGTGAATACCCATTTTTATAACATATAATTTCAATTAATACCAAATTTTTAAAAAAAATATAACAAAAATACTCAAGTGATTCAATTGTTTACATAGTAACAGTTGGTAGTAATTAACTTTGTTACTAAAAACACGTGCAAGTAATTAACGAATTGATTAGTTACTCAATTACTTCAAAAGTTGGAGTATTTATTTTTATTATTTTATAAATTTGAGTATTTCTCTACTTCACTCTTTTTAATTTCAGTGCTGTAAAGAAATTAGCTTTATTTGTATTAATTGACCACGTTCAACAAATAATCCTAACTTATGATGAGTATCAAAATTTACTAATAAATATGTGGTTTATAGGTCATTTTTCTAAAACTAAAATCTTAAAAGTACTTTCTCGTAAAACTTTACGTGGAGGATATATCAAAATACTTTGATTTGCCAAAATGCCTAAAATTGATCCTTATGTGAATATTGCCAATAGAATGAAATAATAAACTTGATCATCAAATAATTATGGTCTTTTCACTTTCCAATATTTATTCAGCATTATCCTGAATATACATTGAAATTACATTTGGTAAAATTTGCGGAGAAAAATCATATTAAAAAAATCTGAAAAAAAAAACAAGTGGATATAATTAACGAAATGTTGATGTTTTACGGATACGTACAAAGGGCTTTCATATGATATGTCGATGAAATATGGACAAATAATAATTGTAATATCTACTTCTTTGTCGACTTTACATTGCAAGTGATTAACTGCCCAATTGTGGGTTACAGTTGGTCTCAATGTCTATTAGGTTGAGCGTACGGTATACCATATACACACACATACATATATAGATATATATATATATATATATATATATACGGTACTAGTTTTATATGGTATGTCATAGAGTTGTTATTTCTTTCCTAAATTGTCCACACAATCTAGTCATTAATCATGATAAAATTATTAGTGCTTTTAAACCAAACCTATGCTAAGCTAACCTAGATGCTATTTTGCTATTTTTCTAAGGATGCGCTCAAATTCGAGTTTTTCCGAACTCTACCTTAAAGGATCAATTTCGGTTAATAAACTATGTGATATAAAGAAATTTGTATGAAAGAAGAGTATTGGAGCAGTCTTTAGGTAGAATTGGATAAAGCATTTTCAATTTTATTGATGCGCTCCGAAACTTATAAATGACCATAAAAAAAAAAAAAAAAAAACTCCTTGCAAGTGAGTCGGGGTAGTATAGTAGTTATAGTGTTTAAATGTTTTATCTAACCATATGTAATGAATTGAACGGAAATGAAATGAATGATGAAAAATGAATGAATGAGGGCCCACAAGACACGCATGTGACGCCCACATGTTGTGGTACGGATCAGGGAGACTGAACAAGACAGCCATATCTAGGTTCAGTCACCACTATTTACCCATAAACCCCTCAACACACTATTATTCTACTTATTACCTTCTTCTTATTATTATTATTATTATTTGCATTTTAATTGTTACTATAAGGACTAATTTTACGTTTGCCCTTTAAATTTTGGGATCAGTTTCATTGTGCCCTCTAAATTTCAAAATATTAGGTCCGTTCCTCTTCATTTTTGAAATTTTATAAAAATGCCCCCTCTGTCAAATATTTAACGGACAATGCATTAAATTCGTGTTTTAAAGTGCTTTGAGGAAGTATTGTTTAATCTTTAAATTATTGTGGGGTAGTTATATTTTAATAATTTTAATAATATTTATAAATAAAATTTATAATTAAATTCATATTTATATGCAAAAGATTAGATCTTGAATTTTTTTAGAGAGAAAAAATATGAATTTAATTATAAATTTTGCATATAAATATTGTTAAAATTATGAAAATATATGTACCCCACACTAATTTTAAGGATAAAACAATAATTTCAGCCTTTTACAAACTTCAAAACACCTTAAAATACAAATCTAAAGCATTTTCCTCTAAATATTTGACAGAATGAGCAATTTTAAAAAATTTCAAAGATGGAGGGGAACAGATCTAACGTTTTAAAATTTATAGAGTATAGTGAAACTGACCCCAAAGTTCAAGAACAAATGTAAAATTAGTCCTTGTTATAATTAGTAGGGTCGGAAACATTTATGGACTTTAATCTTTGCTGTGTCCCACAATGTTGGCCTTGCATTATGAGATCTGCTATGAAAATGGATTGGTCATATTTTATTCTAGCCTTTTAACTTTCAAAACATCTTAAAATGTGTCTTTGTTTACAAAATTTCTTAGTTTATCCCCTCTATCAATATCATTTTGACAAAAGAACAATGTTAAAATATTGACTTATGATATGCGGTTGTTATGAATTTATAACGGTCTTCCATTTATTGATTAGTTTATCTCACTTCCAATTGTCGTATGACGTATTGATTTTGACAGTTTCTTATTAGAATTTTAACGAGTCGTTGATACAATGACTAAAATTCGATAGTTTTATTGATTGATGACTAATTTAAGAACGTGTGACATATGAGTTAGGGACAAAAATGCAATTAATTCCTATGAAAATAGAATATTGAACTTTGTATCAACTAAAAAAAAAAACAATTTCTATCAATAATACGTTTAGATTTACAGGTAAGTACTTATTAATGTTGAAACGACGAGAAAATATCATGCATCATTTTGGTTCTGCATTAGGATACAGTCCTCTTTCCGTTTGTGTAATAGTGCCACTCATTCTAAATTTCATTATATAATTGAATAGTGGAACATGATTTAACACTATTCATGCAAGTTTCAATGACCTATATATAGAGTCCCATTTCATTGTACAAGAGATAAAAAGGGCCTTACAATTGTTTTTAATACTAATGAATAAAGATATGCTTGATGTAAATATACACATTATTGATTCGCATCATCAACTTGTAATTATATTTACACATATATTTCAAAAAAAAAAAAAAAAGAGAAGTACATAAATATCAATGAGAGGTGCCTTTGATTTTAATCATAAGGTTGACAGTGACATTCACTCTGTTCGAAGGAACATAATATATAATTAAGTTAATATTATCCAAATTGAGTGCCTCAAGGCAACATAAGTTAATGTAATTGGCACATGATCTTCCTTGTTTATAGTGGTTCTTAGTACTAAAATAATAATCTAGGAAGGCCTTATTTGCAAAGTTTAGAAGAAGGGGACTTTTTCAAGGTCAAGCATTACTCAATAGCCTTGATATTCCAAAGCCCTCAATACTTGTTCATTTCTTGAATTATTTATTAAAATTGCATGTTTAAAGTTTAAACACATTGATGGTTTCACTCCAAAGCTAGTCAATAAATTATCCCTTTGGAATATTTTTATTGGTTTGTGTCTCTTAGCAAACCCCAATTTTGTAAATTTCACGCAAAGAAATGTGACAGTTCGTCCCCCCTTTGCCTCTATTTTGTTGTGATTTCCTATTATTTAATGTTCTCTCGTGCTTGACTATTATTATTATCATCTTAAATTATTCTTATGTTTTTTAATCTTGTTGATTCTGTCTCACATGGCCCAACAAAATGACAGTTTTTATCAGTTGATGAAAAATTAATTATTTTGTTTAACCATGGTTAAGATAGAGCATATAATAATCAGTAAAAATAGTTTTTTTTTTAAGGGAAAAACCTTACAAAATCCCTATGTTATGCAAAAATCTCAAATTCGTCTTTGTGTTTTAAAGAATCTCAAATTTATCCTTCAGCTTGTAAGTTCAACTCTAAAGTATCCTTAGATTCAATTTTGGTCAAATTTGATATGTAAAAAGACTTAACTACTCTTTAAATATCCATTTTAAAATTATTTTCATATTTTTGAGTTAAAAACAAAAAACAAAACAAAATCTTCCAAAACCAAAAAGGAAAATTCCAAATCTCATGAATCATTTTGTGTACTTACGTTTTGGGAATGAGAATCATTTGTTGGTTATATAATACATATATAGAAACTAGGGTGACAATTCGTGTCACTTGTAATCTCTTAATCGTGTCTAAAAATTTTTAGTTAGACTCAGATACGATTCATTTATGAATCGTGTTTGAAGAAAAGACCCATACATGCTCAATTAAATATCGTGTTAATCGTGTCATTCAATTATGACATATTTATAAAACGTATCTAATTAGGTTTAAATGGATCATATCAATCGGCCTAATTAGCTCTATTTAGGTTAAAATTAATAAATTCTTAATTAGATTTTATAAATTAAAAATTAAAAAATACAGAGTAAAAACCCAATATGAGTATTTTAGAATCAATGGTTACAACTGTGGGATTAATTTAGAAGTGCTAAAAATATAAAAATATAAGGACGAAATTAAAATTTTTGCATAATAGAAATTTTTTGAGAGTATTTTCCCTTTTTGTAAATGGGTTTTCTATCCTTTCTTTTCATATATATATATATATATATATATATATATATTTTTTTTTTTTCATAATGAATTCAAGAGATATGATTGATGAGTGATTTTCACATGTGGACAGATTGCATGTTTGGACAATTTTGAATTATCAACGTCTTTTTCTTTCCTTTCTTTGTTTGGCTTTTTTATTTTCTTTTGGCGAAGACCCACTTATTTAGCAATGAAATGGGAACAGAACTAAAGATTATGATTGTAAAAGCAAGTGAGAGGGACCCACAATCGAGCCAGCCAAAACTCTCAGAAAAAGAAAATTGGAGATTGGATCAGATCCTTTTAGCACCTCCCAGATTTAATTAATAGATTCTATGCCAAGTGCAAAGGAAACCATACGGAACTTGCTGGAACGGTTGAGGAAGGTCAAAACTCAAAATAAAACCACGGCCTAATTACTTCACGAGGCAGAGAAATAAGCTTACAAATTTAATTAAAACAAAAACACAAGTAAAACTAGAGTTGTATGTTAAAGCCATAACTAACCTTTTTAGGCTTTAGGCATGTTTGTTAAAGCCAGAACACGTGGCCCCCAAAATCTCCCCAATATCAGATGTTTGTTTGTTGGCTTTACCATGATGATCATTCAATAACCTTTTCTTTTTTTCCTTACTTTATAACCCTTCACAACCCAGATTAAAAAGCCCACTTCATTCTGCCAAAATCTGCCTTAATTTTGTTTTATTTCTTTATTTTTGTAACATAAATACACTACGCTCAGAAAATTGAATTATGTCACACATGATAAACCTCACAAATGTTCATAACTTCGAAGCAAATAGCTTCTTGTAAACACATTCAAATCGTTCATGTTACCTATTTGACAAACTCTTCAAAAAACGATTGGTACAATAGAGCATTAGATTTTAAATAAATTATACACACGAAGGCATGCCTAGACTAGCAAAACACAAATGAATTATTCAGAAATGCAAGACTCACACTAAACTGGACATAGATTGTTTAAAACATAAATGACAGTCGGGAAAGGCGACGATAAAACTTGAAATGAGCTCGGTTGGTACTGGCTGTCCTTGTAGAACTTGATACCTTGTCATCAGAGATTGCACTATCCTTTGAGGGTCAATACCCTCCAAAGAACCTGTAACCGTGTTACATAGCACAAGACAGGAAAATAAATTTCGACACCTTTGATTAAAGATGGTTATTTGAAGTTAAACTTAGACTTCATAAATCAAAGCTTTTGGTGCTTTTAAATTCTGCAGTTTCGGATATCTGATGGGTTCTTTTGGTAGTAAAGGAATGATGGTATATTCGTAGATGCAACTGACGATGGAGCATCACTTTCGGCGAGTGAATACGAGGTCTCTTCTTGGGTTTTTATTTCCTATGTTTCCAAATATATTCCTTTCCTATTCTTTTCATGCACTATAGAGATTCTTAACCTAATTGTTTTCTATTAAGATTGGATTTCTCTTCTGTGTCTTTCATAATAACACATGTGGTTCTCCTCATCATACTAGTTTGTTTGTTTGTTTTGTTTTTTTTTTTAATTAAAAAAACCTTATTGTTTCTTATCTCAACCGATTTTAACCGAAAAAAAAAAAAAGAAAAAAAAAAGGTGGGAATCAGTACCCAATTCGACCTCGTGATCTTGATCTTCCTCGTCTCCCTCTTCAATAGCCGTACCATCTTGCAAGGAAGCAGCTGCTTTTGCATACCTATTGAGAAACTCTTCCTCTGTTTCTTCATGCTCATCAACCTCGGAATCCTTCAAAAGAAAAAATACTTATAATTAATAGATCCACTCTTCTAATACAGCTTGCATGGGAGACAACAATGAAAATGGGCAAAGCCAAAACATAAATAAGATACCATTACCATTCTGATTGTCATCTTGTATTTTCATTAGCAAACTAAACTGTTATAAACAGCGCGGTTACAATATTGCACAAGTTTTTCTAGGCAAAGGAGCCTAGTAATAAGTTTGAGGCCGCACACACTAGAAAAATAGGTTCGCCTATTACGGTGTATTGTACATCGTGGCTTTCGCCTAAGGTAGTTAAAGCAGTTCGTACAAGAAAGCATGACATTGCTGCAAATAGAAGAAAAAATATACTATTGCAATCAAACCTCATCATCATCATCATATTCATCTTCGTCGTCGTCGTCATTGTCTTCATCACTTTCGGCCTCCTCATCATGTTCATCATCTTCAACTTTTTCGTCTTCTTCCTGCATTTCTTTTAACCGAACAGATGCCCCTAGCAATGAAATGAAGCATTCGTGCAGTAAGCCACCACATGGTTTCCCTACTTCCAAGACCCTTTCAATTATCTTGGCCAGCGCCATCACTAGGAACAATCACAAACTATTAGCAACGTCACAAGTTATGGATATCTAGAGAATAACGTCTAGGCTGCAAGGCACGGTGCAGAGACCTATCAAACTGTATTATAATTTTCCTCAACGTCTATAATCAAACTGTATTTTAAATTTTCCTTAACACATCTATAATCAAACTGGATTATAAATTTTCCTCAACAATGTCTAAAATCAACTGTAGTGGGGGTCAGAGAAGAAAATAAAACAAGTACCATCATAGCAAGGTTTAGAAATCTTAAAACTGTTATGTCTAAATATTGAGTCTTTAGAAAAGTACAAATAAAAAAAAATTGAAAAAGCAGAGGATAGCGATTCAAAAGGGGAGCCCATTAATCAGCCAATAGGTAAAAGAGGTGACCATATTTGTGACAGCCGTGAAAAAGATAAAAGAAATGATGAAATACTCTGGACAGGAAACGAACAGGAAGGAACATAATAATTAATACATGATTTAACGTGAAAAGAATATCAATTTCATTCAATTCCATGAGAGCTAGGAAATATGCTACTTACCAATCACCCTTAACTCAGACTCCATCGTCAGAGCAGGTTCGTAAGAACTAGAGCAGACATATCGCAATGCAGATACCCAGGTTGTGAAGCCTCGGCCTTCATCCTTGTCCAATATTCTTTCTACATGTTCAGGATAACACAAATAGCATGAGGTTATGGCAAGCACTAGTGGCTTCCAGAGAGGAGAAGGTTTGCTCTGTATTTCCTTGAAACGAGAAAATGCAGCTCCGCAGAAAGCTATTACCAATGACTGCTTTACATTCTCAGTATCAAATGAGTAGTTGGGAACATGTAGTAGCATATGGACGCAAGAGCAAGCCCTCCATGTTGCAGATGGATATTGTGAAATGGCCTCACTTACGAATGCACCAATGCCTTCAATAATGGAACGTGTCGGCACAGGTGGATTTGGCGGAGATGGCATTAGTCTTGCAATAAATTCCTTCAATCCATATTCTTTTTGCAGATTGACAACTTCCTGAATGCAGTCAAAGACTGACATATCCTCTGACTCTTCCCATGCATGCCAATCTGCTATCAGATCAGCCCAAACTAATAACAACTCAGATACTTTGAGCTCCTGAATTGCATTGCTTCGAGTAACAGATAACATGATAGACCGCAGTAGCGTTGATGCATCGTCTATGCAAGATGGAGTAGAAACATCATCTTCCTGATCCACACAATAATCATTGAGAAAACAAAATAGCAGTTAATCTTAAATTCAAATGGTAAAGTCGACTCATATGACAAATGCAGAAAGTTAGTTGGCTTCTGACCATATGATGCGTGGGTGTAAGCCAAGCCTGTTGCAAAAGAGCAGAAAAGGCTCTGCCAATTGTGGCTCGACCAGATGCCCACTTTTCACTAGATTCCTTCTGCTCAGAGTCTTCAGAGAGAAAATTTTCCCAAGATTGAGCCATCACTGCCAATGCTGCAAAGCCCTTTTCAACCATCTATTACCAAAACGCATCAGTCAGTAACAGCACCCTTCATCTGTTAACCTACTACCATAGTTAAAAAGTTTGATACTAATAAATGGCACAAAACTTTTGATTGAATCAATCATAGGATATCATTGACTTAAGTGCCAACCTACAACAATAATACTGTTATCATAGTAAAAAGTAATTCGTTTACATACAAATATCAATCAATTAAACAAAACAGTTGAAGTAAAGATACAGAGGCAATCTACTATTTCATGAACAGGAAAAGCAAAAAGCCAAGAAATGCTACTACTTTAGAATGTCAAATAACCATAGTCATCAAATCTAGTAAGTTCTCTCTTGAACCACCAGTTTTTGACATCATGGCATATAAGTGACCGCAAGTAATTCTTTGTTCCTTTTATCACTTGTTGACATAAACATAATCTGACCAGACAATAGGCCAGCTCTTTCCTGTAGGGGCTAACTTCGAATTATAACTTTTTTTTTCCCTCTTGTGTGCCAATGAAGTAAATTTTCACATTACTTAAGTAGAATCATAAACTGACTGCTGCTTGCTTAAAATGAAAAATTTGCATACTTGCGGCCATGGCTCGGGACTAGCAGGTATGCATTTAGAGACTGCAGCAACCAAGGATGAAACAATGTATGGGATATGAACTGCAACACTTTCATTTCCTGCCTCCACCAAGGAACTGAGAAGCTGAAACAACGTGGAGCTA
Source organism: Boehmeria nivea var. tenacissima (assembly GCA_018132145.1). NCBI lineage: Eukaryota > Viridiplantae > Streptophyta > Magnoliopsida > Rosales > Urticaceae > Boehmeria > Boehmeria nivea. The sequence continues at coordinate 13,090,125 of CM030882.1, forward strand.
TCTTCATCATTATTGCTAATCTCACCAATTACAGCTTGGAGAAGAGGCAGCCAATCAGGTGGCAGGTACTCATTCTGAAGTCAGAAAACAAGAAATCAGGTAAAAATGATAATCAAATTAGTTCTGTTAATAGGGTCAGCAAAGAACATTGGCTTCAAGACTTGCTTCAAGAAGCTCCATGATTGCCCCAGCAGCAGAAACCCGCACAGGGTAACAAGAAGTATCCCCAATATCTGCCATAACCAATGCTTTGAGCAATGAAGAATATACATCTGCACTCATGTCCTGAAATTGAGACTCAAAAGCATTACTAAGATTGGCCGAAGTAAAAATATCATACAGTATAAGTATGTCAAATCAAGTAAAAAAATGATATACTAATGAAGAAAATATGATATAATTGTCAGTTTACCAATTCTCCCAAAAGCTTAAGCTCATAGGAGGTGGGCCAACAATAATTTTATATTTCAACACTCCCCCTCACGTGTAGGCTAGAGAAGGGCAAACGTGTGGGTAAATTTAATTAGAAAGCCCAACAAAAATTGGAAGCTCGAAAGGTAATTAAAGGCCTTACACGTGGATAATTTTTAAATGGGTTTAAAGAGTGCGTGCAATTGCAAGGGTTTGAACTCAAGACCTCTTGCTCTGATACCATGTTAGTTTACCAATTCTCCCAAAAGCTTAAGCTCATAGGAGGTGGGCCAACAATAATTTTATATTTCAACAATAATGAACCCCTAAACTGTTGCTTTTTGCATGCAAAGTGGCACAACAAGAGATGACGGATAGGAAAAGGACTTACTTCAGGCAGACAGGAAGCTAACTCTCCAAGTACCCAGTTTGCAGGTGCAACCAAGTATGGTAGGCACACTGATGATTTATATAATGGCAGTATTCGCATCTGTACCAGAGTAGTAGTATATCTAGGTTCTTGCTCCCTAAGATACTGCATTCAATGAGAGCAATGCGAAACTTCAAAAACTGACAGTAGAACACATTTCAGCAGGGAGCTAATGAAGAAGATGATAAATCCTTACATCTAGCAACCCGCCATATGCCATCAGTACACCAAAATAACTGTCATAGTAGCCGCAGTAAGATGGTAAGAAAAAGATATCTTGCGGAAAACTATAAAACATTCAAGTGCAGGATGAATGATGTGAAGAAAATAGAACAAAGACAGAAAAAGATATGAGAATTTTATTGATACGAGGAAGAAAAAAATTGGTTTTGTTGAACATCAAAGGTCAACTCGTCATAGTTAATATTTTACTAAAATAAAATATATTTATGTTGTGAAGGTTAAATAGCTAGAGCTTTTCATATATGAAGTACTTGCTCATTCACGTTTACTTGCTTTTTGATAAACATGGTGCTATAAACAGTTCTATTATCAGACTATAACAATAAGGCATCAAAACTTAAGAGATTTTTTAATATGGGAAATTGGATATATTGCTGGTACATGCCAGCTGCGTGATATCTAATAATTCCTACCACCACCTCCCTTCTAAGAAGAGAGAGAAAAGAAGAATGAGAGACAGTTTTCTTTTGGATGGTTATAAGTTGAATAAAAAATATATGAAGCATAAAGCAACCTTTAAGTTAACTCACTCGTTCAACACTTTTGTTTCATTGCCATTAGCTTCGGATGGAGTGGGAAACTTTGAAAGAAATGGAAGAACCAACAGCTCCCCAATAGAGCAGCGTCGATTATTTCCCTTGTTCTTTTCACTTTTTTTCCTTTTTGATGAAGCTGAAGAACCATTACCGAGAGTTCCCAATGGAGGACCCTGTAAGCACTAAATCTAATAAATAGCAGTACTAAGGCATATGGCCAGATATAAGGAAAGATAATCAATAATAAACCTTCGACATTGAGAGAACAGCAAGTAAATTTATTGCACTTTTCCTGGCGGTAAACAGATCTTCTCTCCATCCTGAAACTTCTTCCTGTAAACAAAAGGAATGTGCGGATACAATCATCCATCCATCAAAACGAATTATCATAGGTAATCAGCATTAACTTGCTTACAAGATCTGATGGAAGATTCTTCCTTATGAATTCATCTGGATCTTCTTCCCACTCTGATATATCCTGCACAAGCATTTTCAAAAAGTGTGGGAAAATAATAACTTGAGAAATTTTGATGTACTGCTGAAAAATAGACATGTCTTATTCTTGCTAGAAGATTTACCTTTTCATTCATTACCAATGCAGGAAAGATTGCAGAATCCAACAATAACGAAAAATGTGGTGAAACTAACCTCCATCCCTGTTTTCAAATGAAAATGGGGTAAATAAACTATGTGAGAAAGCCATGCAGTAGGACCGACTATTGGTCTACATCCGGACAGTAACTTGGAAGATTTTTCACTCTCAGAAAATTATAATCAACAATCGATGTTAGAAAATAATCACCAATATAAAAACGTACTAATTGGAAAACTTACAGGGCCTGTCTCCAGAATGTGTGAGATCACATCAAAAGCCAGTGATACAATCCTCTCTGGTAAAAAATCAAGCTTCTGCATACACAAGATCACTTGTTAGGAAATGACCACTACCTCCCTAACTACTTCCAATAAACAACAAGTACAATACCAACAACAACAACATGGATAATAAAACAGATAAAAGTTTCTCAATATCAGAGATCCGAACTCAAAAAGATTTCAAACACTGAAAAAAAAAAGAGATGATAGTGAATGTAAACTGCTAAGCAGTAAGCCGCCAGACGAATATAAATAAGAACTTACACTGATACTTCTACTGTACTTGACGATGCTTAATGCACAATTAATCATGTCTGGCATTAACCTGAAATTGTAAACGATATAAAGATGGTAAAGAGCCAAGACAAATGAACACTTTAACTACATGAAAGGGGTACATTAAAATCCATGTATTACTTATCAGAATACTTCCGGTGCCGAGTAACTAGAGTACAAAATATTTTCAAACTTCTCTTCCCAGTCTTCAACCTCATCAAGTACTCATTTCCAGAAGTAACCATACAATCTAAACTTAGACAGCCGAGAATGGCAATTAGATCGTGACAAAATGAGGGCAGAAGTGGAGCTAAAGCAGATGGCATGTGCGACCTCGCCTAGAAAAGCAACAGTTGTTCAACAACCATACCACAAGAAGGAAAAAAAAAAGAGGATTTAAGCATAAGTTGAATTATCAAAATGGGAGAAAGGAAATAGGGGCAAATGAATTATGAAAGGAACTGATAGACCATTATAAAGACCTAGCAATGTTCTATAATAAATTTCTATTCAGGAAAAATGAAAACAAAGTGAAAAGGAGGGGAACCAAAAAACATAAGAAAATTTGAAAGTAGCAACATTTAAGCTATCATAAGATCAGACGAAATCAGAGATCCACTAGTTGCATAGTGAACTAATTACTTATATGATGTCTTAGTGTATTAAGTGTCAACTTACCTGAAAGCACATATATGTCAGATAAAACTTAATGCATAATCCATAAAATAAACTTTTTCAGTGCTTATTTCTACACAAATTCCTTTTCAATGATTGTTATGTAACTCTGATAAGCATGTCCAATATGAGGTCCAGCTAGGCTAGAGCCAAAATAAAAATCCTGCACTAGTTATGAATTATTCTTACACACGTAGACACCATTTTTATTTTTTCATAGTAAGTGATTATGAATACCAATCAATTCCAAATAGTGGCAGAAAGAAAACATTACTTACAGCGAAATATATGCATTTGCATACAAGAAGAAGTGCCTTCGCTGTTTCCATTTCTATCATAGCATTGTTTATGGAATCCTGTTCGAAAAATTTAAACCTAACTCTCATGAAGTTCATTAATCATAAGTAAGAAAGGGACAGGAGCAATGTGAGAATAGAAAGTCAACCTTTTCAACAAATTGATGAAATACAGATAACAATGGCACAAGGATTTCTTTGGCAATTAGCTCCAGTAGCATGGGTACTGGCTCCTTGGCTACTTTTGGATCTAGGAAGTACTGCCATGAGAGTATGAGCGAATGTAGTGAGAGAATATTTCGTTGTACACAATATGGTTATCACCGTTACAAATTTAGAACACATGGGATTTCTAACACACCAAATAAGTGCTTGGGAACAAAGACAACTTCATGAAATAATATTTTCAACATTAACTTGAACATCAAATCGCTTTAACTTGTAAGTGTCATGAAAAATTCATCTAATCATTCCACTAAAGAGACAAAGACAACTCATAATTTGCATGATAAGACACCAAATACCTGGAAAGGCCTAAGAAGTGCATGAAGAATCGTAAGGGCATTGACGGTGTTCCACTGTGACTGTGCACCATTGCTAAAAAGATTGCTGTGTTGAATAGACGATCGCAGGTCAGGCACAAGCTCTGGCCAGTAATTCTTCTTAACAACCTCATCCGATACAATAACACGGAACTGGCAACAAATTACAAGGTTTATAAGCAATGGGAAACAAAGCAAAGTCTATATATTTATGAAACAAACAATGGCTGTCACTAAAGAAAAGACAAATAAATTTTGTACCGCTTCGATTAAAACTTTAAGCACAGCTGGTTCAGCTAGGAGCAAAGCACGCAAGAGTTGGTCCTTGAACTCCTTACTCACTTTGGAACCCTGACCACCATTACTACCGTCTATATTTCGCCTCGTAAAGTTCTTAAGGTATGTGGCCGCAGCGATTTTTTGACCTTGATTCTCGCCTTCTATAGAATAACAAGTAAAAAGAGCGGAATTGGCATCGATTTTCAATCCTAATATATTTCTAACTAACAAAGACTAACGGATGGCAAAAACTGAATATTAGCTTACACTTTTTGGCTAGCAACAATAGTTAAAACTTAAATACCACATTTATGAGAATAAACTAAAAATATTATCAGCACCAGATTTCAAGAGCATGCCATTTCTGATCAACAAAGCTCAAAACCAGCATAGAAAAATTGGATATCAAATCAAAACTTTTAGATAGTGAAAAATATTAGCTCAAAGCTTTCAAAAAGCACCATATGTTCCGATCGATAATCTCTAAACACTATTGGAGAATTGACTATCACAAGTTCCATATTGCGACGATTTACACCGACTTTGCGAGTTCTATCAAAGTGAAAAAAGAGAAAACCAGAGAGAGTGAATCAAAGCGAGTACCGATTGCGATGGAGAGGAGAGAGAAAGGAAATTCGGGGAGGAGAGAGAGGCGATCGAGAGCTGAAGTAGCTTCCTGGACGAGCGACGAGTCGGAGCTCAGCGTGGCGCTCAGCGAGTCGGCGATCCGATTCCGAGCTGACACCTCCATGTTCGTCGCTTCCTTTTTTTCCTCAGAAAACCCTAATTTGAGAGGGAAAGAGAAGAGAAAAGGAATAAAGAAGAAAGACAAACAAACCGCCGTGAAAATTATGCGCGGGAAAAAAAAATACTCATTTCTTTTTTATTTGTCTGCGAGTTCGATAATTTGGGTTTATTCGTAAAAATTAGAAACAAAAAAGAGAAAGATGAAGAATTGGGTATCGAACCGGATACCACCGGCATTCAAAACAAGCACTCTACCATTTGAGCTACGCCTTAAATCTAATTGGTCGGATCTTATTAATAAAGACCGAGAGGAAAAAAAAATTGAACAAAATATTTAGAACGAGAGAGAAATTAACGAGAAAAAGAAAGAGCTTTCACCATTTATATGCTTAACATAATCACCATGCTTTATAACACAAAATACAATAGTAACAAATTAGATTTGAATAATATGTTCTCTTTTGATCCTCATAAATAGGAATGAAAGATTGGTACTTTTAGTTATACTAGGAGTGAAATCAGTTTGGTGTGGTTTGTAGAATTCAGTTCTTCAAAAAAGGAAACCAAAAACTGATTTTCCAAGGAATAAATCTGAACCGAAACCGAATAATCAGCTAGCTAGAATTGAGTACAAAATAGCTGGCAAATAGATATGAATTTCAAAGTGAAACCAAGTTCCAAAATAAATAAATAAAAACTAATAATATGCTCTCAGGTTTTCAACAAAATAATCTTAAGGGAAGTATGGCGATAAATGAAGCGCTTGATGATAATTTTACCCAAGACCGTATGGTGGATGTTAAAGGAAAAACCTGTTCTATGACATTTTCCTTACTACTAATAAAAACGGCTCATTTATGTCATTTTCCTTGATAATTTTCCTTTTCCTATTAAATATGTCATTTTACCGCCTCTTTATTGCCTTTTTTTTTTTAAATAACTGTCGTTTTTTAACCTTGTACCATTTTCAGTTTGATGTCGTTTTCTCAGTTTAATGTCGTTTTTATTTTACTGTCGTTTTTTCTATTTTACTTTAGTTTTTGAGAATTGTAGTCATTTCTTAGTTTCTTGTCGTTTTTATTTTCGTGTCGTTTCTCAGTTTCGTGGTGTTTTTCAGTTTTGTGTCGTTTTTAGATTATTGTCATTTTCAAATTGCTGTTGTTTCAGTTTGATGTCGTTTTTTCAGTTTAATGTTGTTTTTTATTTTACTGTTGTTTTTTTTTAAATTCATTTTACTACTTTTTGGGAATTACAGTTATTTTCTCAGTTTGTTATCATTTTTAGTTTCAAGTCGTTTTTCAGATTTGCGGTGTTTTTCAGTGTTGTATCGTTTTTATCTTATTGTCGTTTTTAAGATTGATGTCGTTTTTTAGATTTCATTGTCGTTTTTATGACAGCCCACTTTAGTACCATTTTTAAGTTTGATGTCATTTTTTCAGTTTAATTTCCTTTTATTTCACTGTCGTTTTTTTTATGTTACTTCCGTTTTCGAGAGTTATTAGTCATTTTCTCAGTTTGTTGTCGTTTTTCAGTTTCGTGGTGTTTTTTAGTTTTGTGTCGTTTTTACCTTTTGGTCACTTTAAAGATTGATGTCGTTTTTCAGATTTCATTGTCAAACTTATGACAGCCCACTTTAGTGCCATTTTTCAGTTTGATGTTTTTTTTTTTAAATTTTATTTTTAATTTAATGTTGTTTTTATTTTATTTTTGTTGTTTTTTTTATTTTACTCGTTTTTTGAGAATTATAGTCATTTTCTCAATTTGTTGTTGTTTTTGGTTTCATGTGGTTTTTCGGTTTCGGGGTGTTTTTCAGTTTTGTGTCGTTTATAACATTGATGTCCTTTTTCAGATTTCATTGTCGTTTATATGACAGCCCACTTTAGTACCATTTTTAAGTTTGATTTCATTTTTCAGTTTAATGTCCTTTTGTTTTACTGTCGTTTTGTTTTGTTTTTTTTTTTTTTTTTTTTTGTTTAGTTTTTGAGAGTTGTAGTCATTTCTCAGTTTCTTGTCATTTTTATTTTCGTGTCGTTCTTCAGTTTCGTGGTGTTTTTTCAGCTTTGTGTAGTTTTTAGCTTAATGTCGTTTTTCAGATTGATATCGTTTTTCATATTTCATTGTCGTTTTTATGACAGCCCACTTTAGTACTATTTTTTCAGTTTGATGTCGTTTTTTTTTTAATTTAATGTTGTTTTTATTTAACTGTTGTTGTAGTTGTATTATTATTATTATTATTATTATTATTATTATACTCGTTTTTTAGAATTATAGTCATTTTCTCAGTTTGCTGTCGTTTTTAGTTTCATGTCGTTTTTCAGATTTGCGGTGTTTTTCAGTTTTGTGTCGTTTTTCAGATTTTATTCTCGTTTTTATGACAGCCCACTTTAGTACCATTTTAAGTTTGATGTAGTTTATTCAGTTTAATGTACTTTTATTTTACTGTTGTTTTTTTATGTTACTTTCGTTTTCCAGAGTTATTGTCGTTTCCTCAGTGTGTTGTCGTTTTTCAGTTTCGTGGTGTTTTTCAGCTTTTTGTCGTTTTTATTTTATTGTTGCTTTTAAGATTGATGTCATTTTTAGATTTCATTGTCGTTTTTATGACAGCCCACTTTAGTGCCATTTTTAAGTTTGATGTCGTTTTTTTAATTTAATGTCGTTTTTATTCTATTTTTTAGAATTACTGTCGTTTTCTCATTTTGTTGTCGTTTTTAGTTTCGTGTCGTTTTTCTGTTTCATGGTGTTTTGATGTCGTTGTTTTCAGTTCACAGTCGTTTTTACTTTACTGTCGTTTTTTTTGTTTTACTTTCGTTTTTGAGATTTATAGTCACTTTCTCAGTTTGTTGTCGTTTTTGGTTTCGTGTCAATTTTCAGTGTCATGGTGTTTTTCAATTTTGTGAGGTTTTTAGCTTGTTGTCGTTTTTTAGCTTGTTGTCGTTTTTTAGATTATTGCCTTTTTTATTGATGTCGTTTTTCAGATTTCATTGTTGTTTTAATGAAAGCAAAGCAAAAAAAAAAACAAACAAACAAACACACACACACACCTAACTTCAACATTTTCCTTATTACTAGTTTAAAGGCACGCGCGCTGCGCGTGTTCATGTATTTTTGTAACAAATGATATTTTTGTTAAACTTTTAATAAATAAGTGTATTTTTATAATTTTAAAAAGTTGTGAGAATAAAATTTATAAAAAGGCCCAAAAAATTTGTTAAAAAGTCCTAAAAAGAGCCCCACCTTTGCAAAAAAAAAAAAAAAAAATACTTTGGGAAACTGAAAAAAAAAAAAAAAAAAAAAAAAAAAACGTTTGGCGATGCGCGCGTGGGGAGCACGCACGCGCCCGCGTGGCGCGTGGATAACACGTGCACGAACCCGAAAGAAAAAAAAAAAGAAAAAAAAAAAAGAAAGAAAGAAAAAAGTGAACAGTATTTTCGACCAAAACGCGCGTTTTGGTCAATGGGTGAACAGTAACCCCTTTTGGCACTTTATATGTTTAGGATACAAAGAGCTCATAAAACAAGTGAAACACCGGCAAGTAAATATTGATATGAAGTTTTCACCAAACTCCCCGTTTTTGACATAATTGGTGTGTGCAACTTGCGGATAAGGGATGTTGCCTTTGAATAGAGACGCAAAATACGCGATTAAAACTTCGTCCATGCGAGACAAATGTTATGCAAGCTGTTGGTGCATTTTTTCGTCACCAACTAAAACGGGACACGTGGCCGCATACCTTTAGCGGGCGAGCGTTGAACCACGGGTCAGAGAGATAGAGCTTGATGTTGATTTGATGATGAACGCTGAATCTGTGAACAAAACATGTGTAATTTAGGTTTGTGACTGTACCCGAGACCGGGCTGCCTACGTATCCCTTGAGGGAATCAAGCCACCGTAGTTCTGTTTAGAGATAAAATGAGGGTGCCGGATATGGATGTCTCCGGCACAGAGAGTTTGAGGTTTTTGTACCTTTTTTGGTGTATGGTTGTGTGGAGTTGTCCGGAGTTGGCCCTCCTCGCACCTCATGGGAGGCGGTATTTATAGGTATAGAATTAACCGTTTTTCTAACCACGTCCTTCTATCATTTTTTGAGGTAATGTGAAGAAGTGGCTCAGGGGGTTATCGAGAGTGGTTTCCGTTCGTGGGAAAGAGGTCCCACGTTTCTCGTTGAATCGCCAATAGTGGACTTAATGGTCCGAAAGGAGCCGGCGGGGAGCCGGGCTGGGTGGGCAGTGGGACGCCGCGTTGCATGGGACTGCGGGACGCCATGTTGCATTGGACTGCGGGACGCCGTGTTGTGGAGGCGGCGGCACGCCGTGCTGATGGGGCGGCGTTTGGCCGGCCAGGCGTGGGCGGCATTGCGCCGGCCAGGCGGGGCGCCATTAGGCCGGCCAGGCGGGGGCGGCGTTGCGCCGGCCAGGCTGGGGGCGGCGTTGCGCCGGCCAGGCGGGGGCGGTGTTAGGCCGGTCAGGTGGGGGCGGCGTTGCGCCGGTCAGGCGGGGCGGCGTTAGGCCGGCCAGGTGGGGGCGGCGTTGCGCCGGTCAGGCGGGGCGGCGTTAGGCCGGCCAGGTGGGGGCGGCGTTGCGTCGGCTAGGTAGGGAAGCGGCGTTGCGCCGGTTGGGTTGGTGTGCTCCGACCGGTGGATGTTTGGCCTTTGTTGTTGGGCTTGTTCCGTTACGTGGGCCTTTCGGTATTCGTATAAAATTTGGTCCAACACAAGCAAATGGCCTCTCGGAGGAACAAGCGATAGAAGAAATTAGTCCAACGGATACAGTCCCTAGGGTCGGTTTGCTCATCTTCTTCGAGCTCTAAAGCTTGGCACGGCATTTTTTTCTCTCTCCATGTTCATGGGGAAATTCCGTTATGAATGTGTTGAACATAAATGACGAAGAGAAAGAGTTTCATAACGATTGAGGGTACAATGTTTCTTGACAAATACAAAAAATGAGATAAACAGAGTGTGTTAGACAAAGTGAGAGTTTAAAAGAGAGAGAGCTCTCACAATTTATCCCAAGTATTGTATCTAATTTTATCAATTTGTAAAATTAAAGTTTTCTTGTTTTATTAATAATTGAAATTTTTTTTTTTGGTGCAATTTTGAAATGGGTTTTATTATTTCCTTTTAGATGTTTTAGCATCTATTAATCCTCACGTTTTGTCCCTACCAATTTTAAGCAAAAAAAAAATTATTAAATTACTTATAAACTCACCAATAGTTTTTATTTTCTTACCACCGGTCTTCTTCTTTTTATTTCTCTGTTTTACTTTTGAATATTTTTTATGTATTCTTTAACTAACTAGAATGGCTTTGTTGATCATCAACTAGTATAATTTTATTTCCAACCAAACTTTATATCATAGAACAAGCATTTGCACTAAAAGCAAAATGCTTTTTTAAGAGTTTTTTCCCCTCCGTTTTCGGTCAACTAATCAAGCCTATATATAATAGTCAAAGTTCACATAAATATGAGAGGTTAGATTCCTTTTAGAGCCTCTCCTCAATTTTAAAAAAAAAAAAATTTGTGTAGAGTCTTGAGTTACAAACTTCTCTCTCTTAATACTTCATGAGCAAAAGAGGATATTAAAATAAAGAAGGGAAAAACTAGAAAATTAAAAAAAAATGCACAAAAAAATATGATCGAAATACGTGGAAGAATACCGATAGTTACCATTAACATGAATGTGCCACGTTCAGATGCCACGTTCCCTTCATGCAGCAAAACCCTCCATACATATTTATCCTTGACATTATTTGTGTGTGTATATATACCAATAGTCTCTAGCTTTAGTTTTCATCGATTCATATAGGCTCTCAAAATTACAACTGAAAAATAAGAAATAGATCATAGAGTAATTGCAAGAGTAGTTATACACCAATATCAAACCAATATCATAATTAGAATATATATAGAGAGAAGTGAAAATGCCAGGGCTTACTATTGGAGACACAATCCCAAACATTGAAGCAGAGAGCACCCATGGAAAGATCAATCTCCATGACTTCGTTGGTGATAATTGGGCTATCCTCTTCTCTCATCCCGGTTTGTATCAAAACTATATATATGTATACACACACACAAAAAATTATTATTACATTATTTATTTTTTTGGTAAATAGTTTGTTGTGTTCCTTTATTTCCGCTTTTATCATCCTCTAATTTTAATTTATGTGCGCCATGCATTGCATGATTGGTTTATAGGGAAAACCATGGTGTTTGAGATTTGGGGGTGCCTTTAATGCTAATGAATGAAAAGAAGATCATGCTGAAATATACATATATATATATATATATATTTTTTTTTTTTCATCTCCTTTGAAGAGGGTTTTAGCCTAGATTCTTGAAAACCTTTTCAATGGAGGCTAAGGCGCTTTTTTTTTTTTTAATAAAAAAAGAAATTCTATAATTTTTATTTTCGCTTTATTTTATTATTATTATTATTTTTGGGTTGTATATGTTATTGATGAGAGATATTTGACTGTATTATATGTACTAGGTGATTTCACGCCCGTATGTACAACAGAGCTGGGGATGATGGCCGAATATGCGGAGGAGTTTGGGAAGAGAGGAGTGAAGCTTTTGGGCTTGTCGTGCGACGATGTCAGCTCTCACAAGGAATGGATCAAGGACATTGAAGCATACACCGTAAGAGTTTAATATATATGATCATTAATAATTTATTTGTGCTTTTCTTTTTAGGAAAAAAATTAATTCACTCGATATAGAAAGAAGAAATACAACTACTATTAAAGCAGAAGTGCACTATAAGGACATAATCAAGGTAAATTTTGTGTAAAATAATAAATTTGATTTTTAGCGGTTGTCAAAAAGTTTTTTGCAACCATAGTGATAGTTTAGTTGCCAAATATAAGAATGAAAGTTATTCCACATCCAAAAACAATGAATAACATATTTTTACCGAGTATAGCCAATTTTTGTAAAAGGAAAAAAAAAAAATTGTGATCACATACCATTATTTTCTTAAATTTTGTATCTTATTAGTATTTAATCATTTTCTGGTCATTAAAAAAAAAAAAAAGAGAGAGAGAAGACCAAACGTTCAATAAACTAATTTTCTTAACCTGCATTGACTGTTATTTAATTAATAAAAACGTTAGATTAATTTGCTTAATAACCTCTAATTTTCCTTCCTTAGTTTTTAGGGCATCAGGTAAAATCATTGCACCATGGAGTTAAAAAAATGACTATAATTTCTTCAAACTTTGATTAATTTGCTTAATAATCTCATTTTCCTTGATTACTCAAACGTAAGTTTTCAGTTATTGATTTGCATGCATTGTCGCAGGGAGGTTGCAAAGTGAGCTATCCGATAATGGCGGACCCGGAGAGGAACATCATAAAGCAGCTGAACATGGTGGACCCCGACGAGAAGGACTCGTCGGGGAGGAGCCTCCCGTCGCGGAGCCTCCACATCGTCGGGCCCGACAAGAGGGTGAGGCTGAGCTTCCTCTACCCGGCCACCACCGGCCGCAACATGGACGAGGTGCTGCGCGTTTTGGACTCCCTCCACAAGGCCGCCAACCACCCCGTCGCCACCCCCGCCAACTGGAGGCCGGGGGAGCGCGTCGTCGTCGCCCCCAACGTCACCGACGACGAGGCCCGCCGCCTCTTCCCCGGCTGCGAGACCAAAGACCTCCCTTCCGGGAAGAACTACCTACGTTTCACCGATGTTTGAATATGCATACATACATATATATGTGTGTGTATGTTGTATGTATGTATTGCGTTGATGGCGCTATAAAATCAAAATGTGGCTTGTTTTTGTGTGTTTCCTACGAAACCTCTTTGTGGTATGTATTTGTCTTTTATATATGCCACTCTATGTCACACCTGTGCTATGTATTTATTTAAGTGACCGCTTGAGGCTGTGATATGGCTTTTTTAAGTGCATATGTGTAGTGTTGATATATACACACGCAAGACACATATATATAGACATGCATATAAGTTGATAACATATTTGGATGTATTAATTTTTCTGAAACAAGAAGTTAGTTTTTATGGTTTGGTTTTTAAGAATTTAGGCATTAACTGAGCGTTCTATGATCTAATAATGAAGTTGTTATTAGTTGTAAATTGTGATTTTTTTTTTCATTAATTGATAGATCAACAAGTAGAAGATCACTAGATATTCTTACATTAGCCTCAAAGTCTTACCAAAAGTCAAATCAACTCGTCTATTAAAATCATTATTACAAGATTCTTCTAGCCTTGTTCTGTGCTGGTATCATATTGCTCCAATCTTTTGGGTGAAGGTTCTTCATCAAGTGAGCGATAGCTTGGTCCTGCCTCGTCCGAATCAAGGACTCTCTTGGGCCTAATAACCTCTTCTTCATTGCAATTAGTGCTTTGATTAGTGTCCTCATTGTTGGCTAACGACCTATAGTACTCGATCATTTTGTCACTCACATCTCTGTCCCACAGCAAATACACGCCAACCTTTTTCACCACAAATTGAGACCCAAAATCTATGATAAGCTCGGCTTCGTCGCCTGCTTCCAACTTGAACATGCGGTTTGTAAAACGGCCCTGCCAGAGGCTGTCTTTGCGGGAGCAAACTACGTCGATGGTTATTGGCCTTCGCGTGTTGATCTCCCCCTTGGTGTAATTGATCACCGAGGCGCTTGGCATGTCGGTGGATACTAGGCCGTCGCTTTGTTTAGGAGACGATGAATAGACAACACAGGCGGCTAAGCCTTCTAAATTGCAATTCGAGAGTGGTGGCACTTCGAAGTACAGAGAATTGCCCTCGTCGACGTAGGTGAACCAATCTGGAATGTCATCACCGGGGAGAAAAACGCCAAACATTCCATTTGTCCATCCCTATAGAATCCGAAAAGCCAAAACATGTAACTCAAACCGAAAACCGGAAAGGAAAGGAGGAAAAAAAAAAAGCATTGGAAGGGGTGAGTGTCGAGTCTTGAACCTGTAACATGCTTTGTTTGAAGCTAGGAGAGATGTTGTTGCAACCGTCCATCCGAAGGACTACCATAGACTTCAATAACGGGTCCAAGCCCGGGACATCGAGAAGCTTATCGCAATTTGTAAGGCACAGAGTTTGCATACCCGATACGTTAGACATATTGGGCAACTCTTCCAAGGAAATACAATTCCGGGCATATAGAGAATTCAAACTTGGTGGTAAATTAGGAAGCGACCGCAGCTTTGCACAACCATCTAACCAAAGGGTATTAAGCTTGGAGAGTCCTAAGAGGGTTGATGGCAAGGTGCGGAAATTGTTGTTCTCGAGGCGCAAAGAGACGAGCGAAGATAGGCAACCGATGTCTTTAGGAATCGCAGATTCGGTTAAATTGCAATCGGAGAGAGACAATGTAGTGAGAGAGTTCAAGCCTTTCAAGGAAGGAGGCAAGAGATTCACAGGCTGTGGACTAGCCTTTCTTGGCATTAACCAAGACCAAAACATTGAAGGCGTTGAGTTATTTGATGGTGAAGCTTTCAAGCCACATAAAGATAGGTGCTTTAGGTTCCTTAACCTTACTATGGTAAAGGGAATTTTTCTGATTCTAGTGTTGTCTGCAAGAAGGGTTGTCAATGACACCAATTCACCCAACTCCTCACCCAAGTCGTGAAACGCCAAACACCCCGAAAGGACAAGGGTTTCAAGTGATTTTATCTTGTAGAAACTCTTGGGAAGGCTCTGAAGGGCTTTGCAGTCTTTCAAATTGACCAAAACAAGTTTGTTAAGTTGCCCGATCGAAGGGTGAACCTCGTACAAACTCGCACAGTCTTTGAGAATCAACCTCTCGAGGTTAGGGAGTGTCGAAAAGTCAGGCGTTCGGGTTAAGTTGTGGGAGTGACTAATGTTAAGGTTCTTCAACTTTTCAAGCAACTGTAAAAAGAAAATCAACACAACAATATTACGACAAAATCAGAGTGAAAAATCAGTACCGAAGAACTAGTGATATCGGTATGCCATTTTACCCGAGGATTCTTCCAAACATATTTAAGGTTGCTGTATTTTAAACTTATAGCAACAAGATTTCCTTGATAGAAGTCGTTTGGAATGAACTTCATTGGGAAACCATGCCAACTGAGCCATCTCAGCTCTTTGGAAAGGCATTCATAGCTTCCATGGAGTTGGACAGAATTGAGTTGTAGCAATCTCAGCCTCTTCATCTCTGTAAATGCTTTTGTGCTGAAACTACTTTCATTGCTTGGACTTTCCATTTTTAGACTCAGCCCTTCAATTTCTCTAGTTCCCTATTAAGACATCGCAGTGTGTCAAAACAAGATCATGTGATATCAAGAGTCACATAATAGAGTAACATGAAACTACTTTGACAAGCACTTGAACAGAATTTAATAAAAAAAAAAAAAATTCAGAAAGTCCTTACCGTGTCTTTGTTCAATACATCGATTGCATCATCGCGAAACCACAATCTACTCCATTTCTCGGGCTCCTTGGGGCACCTTTCTCGGACTATTTCTCTCCCCATGTCTCGGAGCAAATCGTGCATCGCAAGCTTGTTCTGCTCACCAATGGTCACAAAGCATCGTTGGAGCAGTACGCTAATGCCAATTTCGGAATGAAAACCGCAACCATCCAAGATCTGTAGGACATAGTTTCTGTCCATACCAATGAAGAAACAAGAGATGTATCGTTATCGCTTAGCGCGTCGTAGCTTATTCTAAGTTTCTTTTGGATATCTTGATTAGGAATTTTCTTCAACTTGTCCAATGCACTTATCCACTCTGGCTTTGTCCTACCATAGAGGAAAGAGCCTAAAACTTCGAGAGCCAAGGGTAAACCTCCTGAATAAGCAACTACGTCGCTCGAGAGTTCGAAAAACCCCTCATCGGGGTAACTTCTTCGAAAAGCGTGCCAACAAAAGAGCTCAAGAGATTCAGCATCACTCAATTCTTGATTCATATGTATAGAATCCACTCCAATCACCTTCAACAACTGCTCATCGCGCGTCGTTACAATGATTCTACTTCCAGGGCCAAACCAATCGCGACTCCTAGCTAGCGCATTTAGTTGGTCCACGTGGTCAACATCGTCGACAACGACAAGAACCCTTTTTCCACAAAGTCTTTCTTTTATCACCACAACACCAGAGTCAACACTGTCTATCTTTACCTTGTTCCGCAAGGCATCAAAAAGAAGCTGCTTTTGCAAGCGAACGCGGTTACAAGGTTGGTCCCAATTCTCTCTCACATTTGAAAGGAAACTTCTGCCTTCGAAATCGTGATAGAAGTGGTTGTAAATGGCTTTGGCTAGAGCGGTTTTGCCCACTCCGCCCATTCCCCAAATTCCGACCATTCGAACACCATTGTCCATTCCAATCCCTAAAACCGGACGCATGTTTTCGACACGAGAATCGATCCCGATGGGGTAGAGAGCTACAAATAAGTATGTGCTGTTTAGATGCAATGTAATCTCTTCAACAATTTTCTTGATGAACTTTGCTTCATGCCTGGAATTTTTAATTTCAAAGCTAAATCACAATTCGGTCTTCATAAATAAATCCATTGAAATGTAGTGTATGAAACAAAGTTACCTTCTACTGTGCAATTAAAAAAAGACAGAGAGACAACAATTTTGTTTTTACTTTGTTTACAAAAGGAAAAATGTTTGATGTAGCACTATTCATTTGTACATATACTATTTAAAATTTGTTGAAAACTTCAACCAAAAGCATAGCTATCAAATGAAACTGATCTCTAGATAGGTTTTTTCTAGTTGAATTAATTTAGTTTAAACTTTTTTGGTGTTTTTACATAAGATTCTACTTCAGGAAGAACGTTGACTTTTTTTTTAAATGTAATAATTAATTTCCTGTAATATCATCTACCGTGATTAACTTTACAACTATACAAGTATGAGTAATTATAAAGAAATACACAAAAGAAATTAAAGTTACTTTAGTATTTAGTTTATTTTCCTAGGAAAAAAAAAGTTGACTATCTTATGTTTCTAGGGGAAAAAAAAAAGTTGACTATCTTGATTCTTTGCACCTAGCAATAAATTTCTAGATCGTTGACTCCCTCCCTAGCACTGCCATGTGAACAAATTCAAGTAAAGTAAAAAATGAACAAACCAATGAAATGGACAAATGGTATTAAATAAAAAAAGAATCAAATGCCTAAATATTCAAATTTGAAGCAATCAACTCTATAGTTTTATCACATTTGCGTTAAGAAAATCACAAATACTACATGACCAGCAAAAAAAAAAAAAAAAATCGAGAATATTATTCATTTAAATAGTCTGAAGTCTGAACTCATAAGCATACTAACGACTAACTGTAATCAAAGAAATCCGAACCAAAAAAGTAAAACTTAAACATGTTGCTACAATAAAATGTAATTTGAATTTCTATCCAAACGTGAAACCAATGAAAGACATTCCACCATTTCTTTGTTACACATTTTCAAGATACATAGCAATCAATCGGTATTGTGTTTGTTTGTTTTTCAAATAGTCAAAATAAAGCTATATAAATTGTAATTGGTCAGACACGAATTCGACAATAAAATAAAAAATTATATACCCATTTCTGAGATCCCAACCGGATAGATTGGCAACCTCAACAAGAGCAGCCCTCCAACGCAGCACCCGATCGAAATCCAGCAGCAAGAAGCGGTCCTCGTGGCGCTCGAACGCCGCCGCGAAGCTCCCGGACTGCCTCCTGACGTCGGAGGGGTCCACGTCGTAGAAGACGGGAAGCACCTTCTGCCGCAGCGTGCGCCGGCACTCGGCGATCTTGGCCAGCTCGTCCAGGCACCACGCGGAGTCCGCGTAGCGCCGGGACAGCACCACCACGGCCACGCGCGAGCCCTCGATGGCGCGCAGCAGCGCGGGCGAGATGCCCTCGCCGCGCGGCAGCGCCTCGTCGTCGATGAAGGCGTTGGCGCCGGCCGCCGCGAGGGCCGCGTGGAGGTGGCCCGTGAAGGTCTTGCGGGTGTCCTCGCCTCTGAAGCTCAGGAACACGTCGTATGTCCATGAAGACTTGTTTATGGACATAATATTGGTGATATTGATTGGTTATGGTTTTTGTATTGTATTGTATTGTTTTTTGTTGAATGATTATGGGATATGTTTTTTTGAGATATGTGGGACTGGGAATTGGACATAAGAATATGTATGTTATTGATGAAGAGATATGATTTTTGGGTGTGTTACGTACAATGAGAGTTGACTTTTTTGTTTTTGTTTTGTTTGGCTGAATTTCTATAACGCGTCATAGTTTGTTGTTTACTAGATTTTTTTTTTAATTTACTTTTTTGGAAATGTTGTTCATTAGAATTTGAGTGCTACACATGGAGAGAGTCAGATAGATAGTCGTGTGTGAAAGAATAGGTAGCTGTAAAGCACGTTGGACTTTCCGACCAAAGAATAGAAAAAGATTGATTAAATGTTAGGTTATTTGCGGATTTAGTCCCTCTATATTGGTAAGTTATAAAAATGTTCCAGAATTTGATACTTGTAACATTTTGCCCCTAAATACCAATATTCTAGAAGATCTAAGGTATCGGAGGAAAAAAAAAAGAAAAAGAAGGGACATGAGTTATTGGTCATTTAGTCATTGGCAATAATTATGCAAGAAGCCGATTTTTGACCAGCCCTTGATGGTTTCACTGCATTACCAAGTCCCACAGTGGACCTCACTGTTAATGAAAAAAAAAAAAGGGCCACAAACTTGTAAAATTTGTATCAAAAGACGTGCACTTTTGCCTTCTTTGGGCAACAGCTAATACGGAAAAACATTCACACGCACCGTAAAGTCCTTGTGTTATAATTCAGTAATTCACAGTCCTAAATCCTAATCCTATGCGGCTATAGCTATGCCCTATAGCTTATATCTACCCTTGTTTCGGGTAGTCAGATACTCACATTTGAATGCTTTGACTAGAGATTTTAGGCTTAGATGAATTTCAGTACATAATCATTGAAAAAATTAATTACAGAAATTCATCATAAAACGCTCAAAATTCCACTCCAAGGTGCAAATGCAAAATTATAGAAATGTGTTCAAAATAGTTACGAGTGGTAATACGAATGTGCATAAATGTTCAAAATTACTCCAAGATGTGCAAGTGTAAAAATTATACAAACCATTTAGATGACTCATTTGTCTTGAAATGATTAATCACAAAACGAGTCCTCTAAAAGACTACCCCAAACAAGGGTCTATTGCAAAATTTTAAAATCTATGATGAAATTTCCAAATCTATGTTCATGATTAAGAGTTACTACTACTAGTGTTTGTGTCTCAACGTCAATTCATAGAAATGAAAAGGGGTTACTAACAAAACATGGCTTATTTATATATGCTTCTGTCGTCTAACATCAATTACATTCTCATGTTAATTTGAATGCAAATCCACACACCTTTTAAAAAAATTGTGGTAATTCATGCGACATATCTCATATACCTTTTCTTCCCTTTTGACAAATTGTCAAACTTGTGGAACCCACACCACAGCCAAGCTTCTCCAACGTTCAAAAAAAAAAAAAACCCAAAAAAAGAAACAAAAGTGCCCCAACATTACGAGCAATCCGCGGCCTTTTTCCCAATCCCTACACACACCCTTTTCGCCACTCTCTTCGCTCTCTCTAACCTCAACAAACACAACTCTCTCTTTAGCCTCTAAAACCTCCAAAGTGAACCCAAAAAACTCTCTATACCGAACATGACACTAATAATCACATTTACCATCCTCACCATCACCCTTATTACAATGCCGCCACTACACTCTCTATCGTCCTCGTCCTCGTCCTCGTTGGCGGCTCTGGCGGCCGCCCTGTCCCCGTGCCGCGCTGCGTGCGGGGGCATCCCCATAAGGCACCCGTTCGGGGTGGACGACGGGTGCGGCGCGCCGCAGTTCCGGCGCATGCTGAACTGCAGCGCGGCGGGGGAGCTCTTCTTCGCGACGCCGTCGGGGGGTTACAAGGTGGAGTCCATCGACTACGCGAGGCGCAAGGTGGTGGTGTTCGACCCGGCCATGTCCACGTGCTCGATCCTGCAGCCGCGGCGCGAGTTCTCGATGACGGACGTGCAGTGGGCGCTCGTCCCGCCCGCCTCCGACACCGCCGTGGCGCTGCTCAACTGCTCGGCGGACTCGCCGGTGCTCAACCACTACAAGTACCTCTGCTTCAACTTCTCCGGCCACTCCTGCGACGAGCTCTACGCCGCCTGCAACGCCTTTCGGGTCTTCCACTTCCTCACCAACTCTTCTCCGCCTTGTTGCTTCACTCGGTAACTATTAACTATAGTCATGCATTTATATATATGTGACAACTCTGTATGAGTATATTGGGTTTGGTATATAATATTCGTATTATTATTATTATTATTATTATTTCAAATCAGATATGGATAATGTATAACACATTTTGTTTTAATTTCTTAATACTCTGTTATGTTGCGTGATAATTGAAATGTCGTTTTTTGACTTAAAACAGTCCCAAGTTGTAATACAACAATACCTCACCCATCACTTATTGTGATATTAAAAGATTGACCCAAAAAAAAAAAAACCTATATGTCTAGAACATTTTTCAAATATTCTGTTTTTAAGAATACTTGTATGTGTATGTATATATACATGTGTGCGTGTTATAACTTATAATCCTATGCAATGTTTATTAGATACGATTTTTAAACGTTATTTTAATGGGAGAGAATTTTGAGAATTGCAACTAGAGTGAAAAATAAGTAGCAATTGTTCATTGATGAGGTGCAAAAATCAATTAATAGGTTGAGAGAGGAAGGAAACAAAAAAACCTATGAAACTTGTAAAAGTTGACCATACATGGTGGAGTTCATTTCTTACTTTGGTGTTGAATCGTACTCAATTCCTCTGAATTCGGATACACATTATTACATATTTTTGTATAGGTACGACACGATGAAGTTCATGAGCATGAACATCTTGGATTGCACACACTACACCACGGTGCTCAACACCGATAGCTTGCGAGGCGTAGGGCCTCTGGATTGGGTTTACGGCATCAAACTCTCCTACACCGTCCCCGACACGGGGTGCGAAAGATGCGTGCAATCCGGTGGCACGTGCGGGTTTGACACCGACACTGAAGGGCCGCTCTGCCTGTGCTCTCCGTCCTCCAACTACACAAGAGAATGCGGTACGAACAAATACAATTCAAATCGTTTGGCTCTTTTTTCTCCCTCTAATTAAATTTTGATAGATGAGTAATAACGTCTAAATTCTTTAACCGCCTTATATTTTGATATATTTTTAGAAAATTGTTGCGCTTACGTATAAAAATCTAATTTGAAGGATTAAAAAAACAAAAAAAAAAGAGAGACAGACCATTTACATTCAGACAAAATTCGCACAACATAATATAACATGGCTGAAAAAAATAGTAGATTAGTAGTATTGTTTTCAATTTGAATCATTAATGACAATGAACTTTAATAAAGCTTCATGCTATTAATTGACCATTTGTGTTCTTTTTTCTTTTCTTTTTTGTTGAACATTCAGCCGGAGGCAGTCTTACCGCGGAAGGACAGAGAAGAACTACAATCTCACTAACTTATTATTTTTCTTTTGTTTTGTTTTTCCTCTTCATAATGAAGACGTTTATCTGATGATTTTTTATATTAGCATTTATGATTATGGATTGACATTTAATTTTTCCTTTTGAAGTCTTTTTAACGTTAACTCACCAATTAATTACCAATTAAGTTGGTCATGGTTTATGCTTGAACATTTCAATGGCAGGTACAAGCCTTGCATTTAAAACTGAACTTGAGACTATGTTCATAAATGTTAAATTTAATATATAGTAATTTTGATATCAAAATATCATGATGTCAGTAATTAACGAGCTAAACATTACATATTTGAAGCATATATACTTTAACAGACATTAAAATAAAAAAAAAGGGCTCCTAGCAAAATCACTAACAGACATGAAACAAACATAAAACATAACCATTAAGGAATTTTCTCAAAAAACTTGAGTGATGAAAACAAAATTAACAACTCAAAGTCGTATTAGACTACTAACTCACCTTTCATCCTGTTTTTGGAGATCATATCTCAACGACTTCGCTCCACTACTCGACTAGGATTGCGTTGCGTATTAGTTGGGATGGTGGATTTTTTTTTTGTTTTTTTCTTTTTTTTTTTTTTAATAATAATCAAGGACATTAGTAAAAGTATCAATAGAAATATTCACTTTCATTTAGTTTTTGGAGACATAGCAATGACTTTCTTGACTTGAATTTCATTGCAATTCCGTATCAATTGGGTGTGGTGTGGAATTTCTTTTTCATAATTTTGCTTTTAACGATAATGGTCATGATATGGACATTACAGTCAGACTTTATACACATGGATTTAGATCACATATTCAACTTTCTTCCCGTTTTTGAAGACTTTACATTTACTTTACTTGACTAATTGACTGTATTGCCTAGCATTGCCGTGTCAACTGGGCTGTGGAATTTTTGTGTAATACTCAAGTAACCATAACCAACTACACCTATAAATAAAACCGTTTTGCTCATAATTCCATAGCAAGAGCTAAACACAAATCACTTACTAAAAGATAAAACACCATGAAGTCATTTTCATTTTTTTCCTTTGATCATATGCTCATATTATTATTATTACTTAGTCTGTGGTTCTCTTTCTCGCAGCCTCTTTGCCATGACGATGAAAGGTCTTCCTTGTTGCAGTTTAAGCAAAGTTTCGCTGTTGAGAAGTTCGCTTCCAGTGACCCTCGCGCCTATCCGAAGGCGGCTTCCTGGACAGGCGAAGGAGCGACAGGCGATTGCTGCCGGTGGGATGGAGTCGAGTGCGACAGCGACACCGGCCACGTTATCGGCCTCGATCTGAGCAGCAGCCTTCTCTATGGCACCATCGACTCTAATAACAGCCTCTTCAGCTTGGTTCACCTCGAGATGCTTAACCTGTCCGACAATCATTTTAATTACTCTCAAATACCTTTTTCTATCATACAACTCTCCAAACTCAGTTATCTTGACCTGTCTTTTGATGCCTTTTCGGGTCAAGTCCCACCTGAAATCTCGGAGCTACGCAACTTGTCCACCCTTGATTTGTCTTTCAACCACCATCTCAGTTCCAAACAAGGCTTGAGCCTGATTCAAAACATGACAAGGCTAGAAGCAGTTGATCTCAGCTTTGTCAACTTATCGTCCCAATTTCCTACTTTTCTGGCAAATTTCTCTTCTTTGACGTCCCTCTACCTGAGAGGTTGCGGGCTGCGTGGCAATCTCCCTGTTGAGATTTTTCAATTGCCCAATCTACGAATTCTCAACCTGCGCTTTAACGATCTTACTGGAGAATTGCCTCCGTTCAACAAGAGCAGTAGTTTGCAGGTATTGAATGTTGCAGCAAATGACTTCTCAGGGGAACTGCCTGCATCAATTGGGGAGTTGAGTTCCTTGATTGTGTTGGATGCTCACAGCTGCAACCTCTCGGGGGCGATTCCCGTCTCCATTGGAAAACTTAACAAGAGCAGTAGTTTGCAGGTATTGAATGTTGCAGCAAATGACTTCTCAGGGGAACTGCCTGCATCAATTGGGGAGTTGAGTTCCTTGATTATGTTGGATGTTTACAGCTGCAACCTCTCGGGGGCGATTCCTGTCTCCATTGGAAAACTTAACCAGCTCGAATTTCTGAGTTTTAGTGAGAACAACTTTTGGGGACTAATCCCTTCTTTCTTGGAAAACCTTACTCAAATCACTTATTTGTATCTTGAAGGAAATCATTTTAGCGGTCAAATTCCCCCGTTATTTTCCAAACTAAAGAATTTGGATACCCTTGATCTTGCACATAACGACCTAAGTGGCACTGTAAACTTTGACATGTTTCTCGCCTTGAAAAATCTTACTAGACTAACTTTGTCCTACAATAATCTATCAGTGTTGATCGAACCCAGCCGCAACGAAACCCTTCCCCAGTTCACATTGTTAGATTTGGCGTTTTGCAATTTAAGTAGCTTTCCATACTTCCTCAGGCATCAAACAAGGATGGAAATTTTGTTGCTTAGGCGTACACATATAGGCGGCCTAATACCGCAGTGGTTTATGAACATAAGCAGGACAACAATGTACCACCTGAACCTAGCTGAAAATTACTTTACAGGGGAAGTTTCACCTAACATTTGCAATCTCAAATTTCTTTCAGTCCTTCATTTGTATGGGAACAAGTTGTTTGGCAAGCTTCCATCGTGTCTGGGAAACTTCAGTAATTCCTTGATGATATTAAACCTTCGAGGAAACTCTTTTTCTGGTAACATCCCCGAGTTTGGAGAGAGTAGTCAATTGGAGACAATCGATTTTAGTGACAACCATTTAGAGGGGAAATTGCCGAGATCCCTGAAGAATTGTAAGGCGCTCGGGGAACTTGTTCTGGGAAGCAACCGAATCACTGATGTTTTTCCTTATTGGTTGGGAAAAATTCCAGCGTTGCGAGTTCTTATGCTGGGATCAAATCGATTCCATGGCGTTATAGAAGAACCTCAAACCGACCTTGACTTCCCACAATTGCTCATAATTGATATTTCTGATAATGCCTTCACCGGCAAGTTACCCTCTAAGTACATCCAAAATTTAAAGGCCATGAAACGTGGAAGTGAGAGGAATTCACATTATATGTCAACGACATCTTATCGCCAATCTTTTACAAACAGGGGTGTTACTAAGAGTTTTGCATACCCCTTCCAAGTTATGATTACAATTAAAGGTGTGAAAAGATATTATGATCGAATCAATGTAGATCTTGCAGTCATAGACTTCTCACACAACTACTTTGATGGCGAAATTCCAGAGGTCATTGGGAACCTTAAAGCTCTTCATGCTATCCGCTTGTCCAGCAACAATCTCTCAGGTGGCATACCATCATCCCTCGGGAACTTAAGCGAGCTCGAGTCCTTGGACCTTTCTCAGAACATGCTCTCAGGAGAGATACCTCAAGAACTCACTAAGCTTAACTTCCTACAATACTTCAATGTGTCTCACAACCGCCTCACAGGGCCGATACCACAGGCAAACCAACTCAGCAGATTTGACGCCTCTTCGTACGAGGGAAACTTGGGATTGTGCGGCATTCCATTGCCAGACAAGTGCGGGAACTCCGACGCCCTAAGTAGTAGCAATGCTTTGGAAGACAAGCAAGAAGATAATTCTTTCGGCTTCGGCTGGAAAGTTGTTGCGATCGGATATGCGTGTGGATTTTTAGCCGGGGTGTTTATGGGGAATGTGGTGATCACAAGAAGACCGCGGTGGTTTGCCATGGTTTGTCGGGTGAGGATTGTGCGAGCAACAAGGAAGAGAAGCGTGGGACGTGGAAACTGAAGTCGGCGTTGTTTTCTGTAGTTTGTTTGTAAGAGCAGATTGTGTAATAGATAATAAGCATGCTCTTGCATTGTTTCTGTTTAATGTCTGTTGAGTGAGTTTCATTTCAAATGTTCTGATCATTTACTATGTATTCTATAATATACTATGGTATGTATATTACTCATTGTCACTTTTATGCTTCAGATAAGTTCTTTGTTACTTCTGGTAATTTAGTCTGTTGTAAATGCACTAGCTGAACCTTATATACATCATTTCACTAATAAATTTTTATATTTTGGCAATAAATCTATCGAATTATGTATTGGATTCTCAACAGAATAACGATATTAACACAAACATAAAAAAAAAAATATATATATATATATATATATACATTTTTTATAGCAAGAAAGTCGATAACGAGAAATTGGCGAGGAACTGAGTGGAGCTACATTGAGGTAGTGTTCTTTAAAATCTTCTACGCCATGAATCACAGAGCTACCCCAAGAATCCTATGGAGTTCTCAAGAAACTTGAAATTCAAACTCACACAACACAAGTGACAAGACCGTGCAAATATCCTAAATTATGGATCCAAGGCGATAATTAACACAAAATGTTCAACCGTCTAAACACCAACTACTTTTTCATATTTTTTAATCCTTGTTACGTTTATGTGGCCCGAATATGTACTTGCGAAAATATTGACAGGGCTTTTTGTACTTTAGGAAAATTATAACTTTTCCCCATTGAATATTAATTTCTAAAATTTGGCCACACTAATATACATTTTGTATATGATTTCGTCTATATTTTAAGCCTAAAATGTTTTATTAGTTCTTATGATTTATTATTTAGATGTTTTTTTCTTCTTAAATATGTCTTTAAATAAATTCTTGGGTCGGTTGCAAATATACCAATTCAAAATGGGGTCTTTCAAATTTTAGGTATTTGTAAAAATTTAAAGGGAATTTGTAAAAAAAAATTTAAAAAAATGGCTCTGGTTTAAATGTTTATCGAATAAAAAGATAAAAGGCCCTTGGCAGAAAAACATTAAAGAATACTTTTAAATATTGAAAAATATTTATTAATCTTTAGAAATCACATGCGTTGCGTTGTGTTATTTGTTGTAATTTTCTTGTTTTCTTAGCGCTGCAAGAGGGAAAAAAAAAAAAAAAACCATTTAGATTATTCGTCAATGTAAATTGATTGACATTAGAATAGCCATTTACGATTTGGTTTGTATTTTTTTTTATATATAATTTTAAAGAAAGAAAAAGAAAAAGAGAAGAAGAGGAGAAGATTTAGAAAAAGCATGAAAAATATCCTGCAGCCGCGGCGCGAGTTCGCGATGACGGACTTGCAGTGGGCGCTCCGACACCGGCGCTGTCTATACCTCTGCTCGGCGGACTCGCCGGTGCTCAACCACTACAAGTCTATACCTCTGCTTCAACTTCTCCGGCCACTCCTGCGACGAGCTCTACGCAGCCTGCAACGCCTTTCGTGTCTTCCACTTCCTCACCAGCTCTTCTCCGCCTTGTTGCTTCACTCGTTAACTGCTAATTAACTATAGTCATGCGTTTATTATACGTGAAAACTCTGCATACTATGTTGAGGTTGGTATATAATATTCGTATTATCATTTCATTCCAGATATGAATAATGCTAGGTCTAACACATTTTGTTTTAATTTCTTAGTACTCTGTTATGTTACGTGATAACTGAAATGTCGTTTTTAGACTTAATTAAAACCGTCACAAATTATAATACAACAATACCTCACCCATCATATATTGTGATATTAAAAAAAAAACAAAAAAAAAAAACTAAATGTCTAAAACATTTTTTGAAATATATATAAATGACTCTGTTTTTAAGAATTCATGTATGTATACACGTGTGTGTGTGATAACTTATAATCCTATGCACTGTTTATTAGATACGATTTTTAAGCGTTATCTTAATTGAAGAGAATTTTTGAGAATTGCAACTAGAGTGAAAATTTTGTAGCAAATTTTAACGAGGTGCAAAAATCAATTTATAGATTGAGAGAGGAAGGAAAAAAAAAAAAAACAAGTTTACTTGTAAATCAGGTGGGACCATTTGAAGAGGTGAGCTCCAACAAAAAGTAGACCTTACATGGTGGAGTTCATTTCTGAATCTCTGATATACATTAAAACATACATATTGTTGTCTATGAATATGAATATGAATATAGGTACGACACGATGAAGCTCATGAGCATGAACATCTTGGATTGCACACACTATACCACGGTGCTCAACACCGATAGCTTAAGAGGCCTAAGGCCTCTGGCTCTGGATTGGGTTTACGGCATCAAACTCTCCTACACCATCCCCCGACACCGGGTGCGAAAGATGCGCGCAATTCGGCGGCATGTGCGGGTTTGATACCGACACTGAAGGACTGCTCTGTCTATGCTCTCCGTCCTCCAGTTACACCACAGAATGTGGCACAAACAAATAGAATTCAAATCGTTTTGGCTCCTTTTTCTCCCTCTTAATTAATTTTTGACAAAACTTTAACCACCTTATATTTTAAAATATATTAAAAAATTATTATATTTACGTGTCAAAATCTAATTTGAAGAATAACGAAAAAGAGACAGACCATCTAAATTCAGCTAAAATTAGCACAACATAATATAACATGGCTGAAAAAATAGTAGATTAGTAGTATTGTTTTCAATTTTGAATCATA
This sequence comes from Boehmeria nivea var. tenacissima, assembly GCA_018132145.1. Classification (NCBI taxonomy): domain Eukaryota; kingdom Viridiplantae; phylum Streptophyta; class Magnoliopsida; order Rosales; family Urticaceae; genus Boehmeria; species Boehmeria nivea. The sequence continues at coordinate 13,118,473 of CM030882.1, forward strand.
AGTGACAATGAACTTAAATAAAGCTACAGGCTATTAATTGACCAATTGGTTTTATTTTTTTATTTTTTTTGTTGAACGTTCAGCCGGAGGCAGTCTTGCCGCGGAAGGACAGAGAAGAACTACAATCTCACTAACTTATTATTTTTCTTTTGTTTTGTAGTTCTTCTTTATAATGAAGACGATTATCTGATGATATTTTATATTAGCATTTATGCTTTGTGGGTGGACGATTAATAATTTTGGGAGAATTTCAAAACAAAGTCATTTTTTATGCCACTTAATAATCTATACCACATGTAGTGTGCTCCCTTTCCTTCCATCTTATGTTTGTAGTGTAAATTTTGGGGTATAAATTAAAAGTGCAACTCACATGGGGTATAGATTATCATTGTGTCAATAATGGGGCATTCTTCAAAATCCCCCATTAATTTTTCCATTTGAAGTCGTTTTAACGTTATTAGTCACCAGCTAATGATTTGGCCCACCACATGCAACGCAGAGAAAACCCAAAAAGAGAGAGAGAGAGAGAGAGAAAAACACAAAAAATGATTAGAGAGAAAATGACGTTGGTGATGCCGGCTTGATGAGGGAAAAATTGCCTTGCACTTGTGTGTTTGATACGGAAGAAAAGTAGTAGGATGAAAAATATATAATGGATTTTGGAATGAAAATTTAAAAGTTGTGTGTTGTTTGGTAATAAAAAAAATAGGATGAAAGAGAAAATATAGTGAATAAAAATGAAGGTGGGGCTCATAATTTTTTGTCTTTCCATTTCCAATGTGAGAAGGAAAAATAGAGGAATTTTTTTTTACCAAAGCAATCAAAACAAATTACTCTTTTATTTATTTTTTATTATTAAATAAATATATAAAATGGTAAATTTATAGATAAAAAATTTTCTCTCCCTTCTGTTATATCAAACAACAAAAATGAAAAATATTTTCTTTTTTTTCCTTCTTATTTTCTATGACCTCCTATATTCTTTTCTATCTAAGTTTCTTTTTCTCTTACTAAACATAATATAAATGTGGATATGATTGAAACTAATTCGACACTAACTTCAAACTATTTATATCATCTCAACTATTTATATGATCTCGAAATTCGTAAAGTCAAACCATTCTAATCATTTTTTCAAACTATTTTTTAAATTATTTTCAAACCATCCAAAAAATGATATGAAATGGGCAAAATGATTGTCCAAACATGGAGTTAGTATCTAAATAATATATAACCCATATTTATACTCTAAAAAATAATATAAACTAAAAAAACTTTATTTAAATTATAAACCAAACAAGGGTAAAAATAAGAGGACGTAGTATATCATGAGAAGTTTAGTGAAACATGAACTAAATTCAAAATTTGGCATATATTTCGAGTGCCAAATCAAATGTGACTAAACTTAATTTTCAATCAACTAGTTCTTTTCGATAAACTCAAGCACGCACCCATACGATCTGGCTCATGCTTTATGTCCAACCAGATGACATTGCGATGTTTGTTTTATCGATACAAAATAATTAGGTGCGAGTTTGGCATTGCTGTGATTATAAAAAAAGTGCTTCAAACTGTGCTGATGAAAGAAGTTGCTGAAGTTATAAGCATATAGGGTGTTTGGTTATTTTATTTTTAAAACCGCTGTTAAAATAGTGTGAGTATGTAAAATTACCAAATAATAATTTTAGAAAATTATTTAGTGGAATATGGGTAGTTAGTTAAGGATATTTTAGTAATTTAAACTGGAGAAGCAGTTTCGGTTACAGAAAAGCAGCCTTTAACCTGCTTCTCAAATTACAATACGTAAAAGCAGAAACGGTTACATGCTTCTTTAAGAAGCAGGTTTACCAAACGCCTATAGCTGCTTTAGATTCTTTTATAATCTAAAAGCAGCATCCAAAAGCAATTTCGACTATCTATATATATACAAATATACAATCACCAGAAATGGAAATTCTTCCAAAGAAGATGACCCAAAATTTGCAAGTATTTCAACGTTATTCACGCAGCAGTGAGGCCAGTGATCAATTACCATCAATGTCTTGTCTTTTCTTAGTCAGTTTGGCATCTTATAGCAGTTTTTTTTATTTAATTTTTTTAAACTTTCATAAAGATTTGAGCATAAAATAAGACTAAGACATAAACCAAACGTATGAGATACTGTGGAAGACTCTCTCAGTCTCTCTCTCTCTCTCTCTCATATGGAAATATGGAATACACATCATAAAAAGGAGAGGATTTTTTTTTTTAAATGATTATGGTTGATTTATAATATTGTCCTTCAACTAAAGCGGCCATTATTTATTTATTTATATATTTACTTGACTGGTTCAAAATTTTGTTTGTGTGTTGGGACTCGTATATTCAATCGATCATGACTCACTCATATTAAAATTTGAATCCTATTAATTAGTGCCATCAAATTCGGCCAATAAGTCTCGGCCGAATTGCGCATTACCATTTTTTTTAAGTTAAGGTAAAATGGTAAATTTATAGATAAAAAATTTTCTCTTTCTTCTATTATATCAAACAACAAAAACAAAAAATATTTTCTTTCTTTTCTTTCTTATTTTCTATGACCTCTTATATTTTTTTTCTATCTAAGTTTCTTTCTCTCTTACTAAACATAATGTAAATGTGGATATGATTGAAACTAATTCGACACTAACTTCAAACGGCAAAGAGAAAAGCGCAATTACGAAAAACAACCAAAATACGACTATATAGTCGATATTGATTCCAAGGTAAATCTTATTAAAAATCTTATATCTTAAGACCACAATTCAAAATAAGAATATGATATTGCATTTTACGAAATTAATAGAATATTGTATTTTGAAAACAAAAAATATATGACATTAATTTTGAATATAATTTTAAAAATGTTTATTATGATATTAATATGTTTCAATTCCATATTCCATGATATTAATTCTATCAAATTCTAATACAACTCGTGCTCTGCTTGATTGGGTAACACACTGAATATTGGTTATATATTTATTTTTCTTATATATTTTCCTTTTACATATAACTTGATCGAGATTTTGAATTAACAAGATACAACGGAAAAGGAAATGGAGAATAATTGATTTGCACTTTTTTGTGTCCATATATTAAGGAGAGAATTGAAAAAAAAAAAAAAAGGGTCAGATTCATCACCAAAGAGTATAATTGGATGCAAAAATTATGTGACGTAAGCAAATGAATAGATATAATAGTAAAATAGATATTGAGACATATTCGTAATATAGTATTGAATGATGGTGTAATTTCTTCAAACAACTCAAAAACTAGGCCCTCAATTTCCCATAGACCTCTCGAAGAGACAAATTAATACCGATCGAGTCCGTCTTCCATACGTACACGTCCAAACGCGAACAAACAAATTAACAGCTTGATTTCTATTCCACGAGCGTATCAATATCATCTACATACTGTCAATAACTTAGATGGGAAATTTTCCACAAAAATTATCACAGCACAGCAGTGAGAGGACTTCTTCAAATGCAGCCAAATTATAAAGTTTGTACACAATATGGATTTCGACCACATATTCACCTTTCATCCCGTTTTTCGGAGATTATGAGTCAACGACAGAACGACTTGGATTGCATTGTGTATCAGTTGCGATGGTGGATTTTTTTTTTTTCTTTTTAATAATAATAAGGGACATTAGTAAAATTATCAATAGAAATAGGGTTGATTTTACGTTTGCCTCCTGAATTTTTGGGTCAATTTCACTATATTCCTTCAATTTAAAAACTTTAGGTCTGTTCGCTTCCATTTTTTAAATTTTGTAAAATTGTCTCTTCAGTCAAATATTTAACGAGAAATGCTTTAAATTTGTGTTTTAAGGTACTTTGAAGTTGGTTAAAGGCTGAAACTATTGTTTTGTCCTTAAATTAGTGCGATGTAGTTATATTTTAATAATATTTATATGTAAAATTTATAATTAAATTCATTTTTTTCTCTCTAAAAAAATTAAGATCGGATCTTTTTGCATATAAATATGAATTTAATTAGAAATTTTGTATAAATATTGTTAAAATTATTAAAATATAACAACCCCACACCAATTTAAGAAAAAAAACAATAATTCAACATTTTATTAACCTCAAAGTACCTTAAAACACAAATTTAAGGCATTCACCTTTCATCCCATTTTTGGAGATTATCCCCTTGTTTGCTCCACTGATTCCTCTCATTTTATTCTATTTTTTTTTCACTTTTCTAATTTAAATACAGTATCCTTAAATCTCAATCATTTCTACCACATTAAAATTCGCAAAGTCAAACCATTCTAAAATGAAATTGTTTGGATGTCTACCCAAAACAACCCATATATGTCAACGACTTGGATTTCGCGTATGAGTTAGGATGATGGATTTTTTTTGCCTTTTTAATAATAATCATAATAAAGGACATTAATAAAATTATCAATGTAAGGGCCAATTTATAAATTAGCCATTTTAAAGGTTAAGTTTGAAGAATTAAGCCCTAAAATGTCAAAATTAAAGAAATAGTAATTAAATACCTTAATGGATATAAGTATCCATGCTAATTACTTAAAAAAACCGCACAAATTAAATAAAAAATATCCGAAAATTCGGCTTATTCAACTTTAAAAAGCAAACCAAATCTACTATTATCAAAATTTTCATAAATTGGAATAAAATAAAAAATAAAAAAGGCTAATTTCTTAAATTTCTAAACATATGACTAATCTCTAAAAAAATTAGTCTAAAGTTTGGCTAAATCCTTAAAAATCTCTAGAAGAAATATTCACTTACATAACTTGAATGTTATTGCAATTCCGTTTTTCATAATTTTTTTTGGGATGTTATCAATATTGGTAAAAATTATTTTTTATGATTTCTTTTTAGCATGAATGTTTTAATTAAACATCAAAATAAGGATAAAGGTTTCATTATTACACTAAACTAAATACAACAAACTCAAACAACAAGACATCGAAAAAAAAAAAGTGGAGTAAGAGTATAATATTAAAAAGTAATTGTAATAAGTAAGTGGAAATTTTGAAGAATGTTTTTTTTATACATTATTTTTTTGTTATATTTTTAATTTTCCACTAATATATAAATCAAAGGAGCACACTATACTATGCACAGCATATTTGAAATTCTATCTCGAGGAATATTTACTTGGTTCCACAATAGCCATATTTATCATATGGACATTGAAGAATGTTAAATACAATTATATATATATGAATATTAGAAAATAATTTTAAATCACCACAATAGCCATTAGCCATGATATGGACATCACAGTCAGACTCTATACAAATGGATTTAGATCACATATTCACCTTTCTAAAACATCGCAATCACTTACTTCACTAATTGGCTATATTGCATAGCATTGCCGTGTCAACTTGGCTGTGGAATTTTTGTGTAATTCTCAAGTAACCATAACCAACTACACCTATAAATAAAACCGTTTTGCTCGTATTTCCACAGCAAGAGCTAATCACAAATCACTTACTAAAAGATAAAACACCATGAAGTCATTTTCATTGTTTTCCTTTGATCATATGCTCATATTATTATTATTACTAAGTCTGTGGTTCTGTTTCTCGCAGCCTCTTTGCCATGACGACGAGAGGTCTTCCTTGTTGCAGTTTAAGCAAAGTTTGGCCGTTGAGAAGTTTGCTTCCAGAAACCCTCTCGCCTATCCGAAGGCGGCTTCCTGGACAGGCGAAGGAGCGACAGGCGATTGCTGTCAGTGGGACGGAGTCGAGTGCAACAGCGAAACAGGCAACGTTATCAGCCTCGATCTGAGCAGCAGCCTTCTCTACGGCTCCATCGACTCTAATAACAGCCTCTTCAGCTTGGTTCACCTCGAGACGCTTAACCTGTTCGACAACCATTTTAATTTCTCTCAAATACCTTCTTCTATCAAACAACTCTCCAAACTCAGCTATCTTAACCTGTCTTCTGATATGTTTTCGGGTCAAGTCCCACCTGAAATATCGGAGCTAAGCAGCTTGTCCACCCTTGATTTGTCTCTCAACGCCAATCTCAGATCCGAAAAAGGCTTGAGCCTTATTCAAAACACGACAAGGCTAGAAGAACTCTATCTCATCTCTGTCAACTTATCATCCGCATTTCCCACTTTTCTGGCAAATTTCTCTTCTTTGACATCCCTCAACCTGGCAGGTTGCGAGCTGCATGGCAATATCCCTGTCGAGATTTTTCAACTGCCCAATCTGCGAATTCTCGTACTACTGTTAAATCATCTTACTGGAGAATTGCCTCCGTTTAACAAGAACAGTAGTTTGCAGGTATTAGCTGTTGCGGGAAATAACCTTTCAGGGGAACTGCCTGCATCAATTGGGGAATTGAGTTCCTTGATTGTGTTGGATGTTCAACACTGCAACCTCTCGGGGGCGATTCCCGTCTCCATTGGAAAACTTAACCAGCTCAAAGTTCTGAGTTTTAGCAAAAACAACTTTCGAGGTCTAATCCCTTCTTTCTTGGAAAACCTTACAAAAATCACCGATTTAGAGCTTGATGGAAATCATTTTAGCGGTCCAATTCCCCCGTTATTTTCCAAACTAAAGAATTTGGATTCCCTTAATCTTGAACAGAATGACCTAAGTGGCACTGTAAACTTCAACATGTTTCTCGCCTTGAAAAATCTTACTAGACTAAGTTTGTTTTACAACAACCTATCAGTGCTAATTGAACCCGGCCGCAACAAAACCCTTCCCCAGTTCACATTTTTAAATTTGTCATTTTGCACTTTAAGTAGTTTTCCATACTTCCTTAGGAATCAAACAAGGATGGAAATTTTGTTGCTTCAGCGTATCCATATAGGCGGCCTAATACCGCAGTGGTTTATGAACATAAGCAAGACAACACTGTACGACATAAACCTTGCCGAAAATTTCTTTACAGGGGAAGTTTCACCCAACATTTGCAATCTCAAATTTCTTGAAATCCTTGAGTTGTATTGGAACAACTTGTTTGGCAAGCTTCCATCGTGTTTCGGAAACTTCACTAATTCCTTAATGATGTTAAACCTTCAAGGAAACTCTTTTTCTGGTAACATCCCCGAGTTTGGAGAGCGTAGTCGATTGAAGGTAATCAATTTTAGTGACAACCGGTTAGAGGGGAAACTACCGCGATCCCTGAAGAATTGTAAGGCGCTCGAGGACCTTGTTCTGGGAGGAAACCGAATCAATGATGTTTTTCCTTATTGGTTGGGAAAATTTCCAGAGTTGCGAGTTCTTGTGTTGGGATCAAACCGATTCCATGGTGTTATAAAAGAACCTCAATCCGACTCTATCTTCCCACAACTGCGCATAATTGATATTTCTGAGAATGCCTTCACCGGCAAGTTACCCTCTAAATACATCCAAAATTGGAAGGCCATGAAACGTGGAAGTGTCGGGAATTTAAGTTATATGTTAGCAATCTTTAGCCATTTTTTTCAAAGTCGCGCTCTGACTTACGCATACCCCTTCCAAGTTATGATTACAATTAAAGGTGTGAAAAGATATTATGATCAAATCAATGAAGATCTTGCATTCATAGACTTCTCACACAACTACTTCGATGGCGAAATTCCAGAGGTCATTGGGAACCTTAAAGCTCTTTATGCTATCGACTTGTCGAGCAACAATCTCTCAGGTGGCATACCATCATCCCTCGGGAACTTAAGCGAGCTCGAGTCCTTGGACCTTTCCCAGAACATGCTCTCAGGAGAGATACCTCAAGAACTCACTAATCTCAACTTCCTAGAGTACTTCAACGTGTCTCACAACTGCCTCACAGGGCCGATACCGCAGGCAAAACAACTTAACAGATTTGACGCTTCTTCGTACGAGGGAAACTTGGGATTGTGCGGCATTCCATTGCCAGACAAGTGCGGGAACTCCAACGCCTCAAGTCATAGCAATGTCTTGGAAGACAAGCAAGAAGATAATTCTTTCGGCTTTGGCTGGAAAGTTGTTGCGATCGGATATGCGTGTGGATTTTTAGCCGGGGTGTTCATGGGGAATGTCGTGATCAAAAGAAGACCGCGGTGGTTTGCCATGGTTTTTCGGGTGAGGATTGTGCGAGCAACAAGGAAGAGAAGCGTGGGAAGCGGAAACTGAAGTCGGCGTTGTTTTCTGTAGTTTGTTTGTAAGAGCAGATTGTGTAATAGATAATAAGCGTGCTCTTGCATTGTTTCTGTTTAATTTATTTCTGTTGAGTGAGTTACATTTCAAATGTTATGATCATGTACTCTGTAATATATTATGTTATGTCCATTAGTTATTGTTATTTTTGTGCTTCAGATAAGTTCTTTGTTACTTCCTTAGTTTCTTGATTTTTTTTCTTTTTTTTTTTTTATCGTAATTCTTCTATGTTCGATTAATATTCAATTACCTGGTTATTTAGTCTGTTGTAAACGGCATTAACAACTGAACCTTCTATACATCATTTCACTAATAAATTTTTATATTTTAGCAATAAATATATCGAATTAATGCATTGGATTTAGAGACAAATATCTCAACAGATTAACGATATTAACACAAACATACATATATATATATATATATATATATATATATATATATTATAGCAAGTAAGTCGATAACGAGAAATTGGCGAGGAACTGAGTGGAGCCACATTAAGGAAGTGTTCTTTAAAATCTTATACGCCACGAATCACAGAGCTACCCCAAGAATCCTATGTTCTCATGAAACTTTAAATTCAAACTCACACAACACAAGTGACAAGACCGTGTAATTATCCTAAAATATGGATGCAAGGCGATAATTAACACAAGGGAAAATTACATATATAAGTTAGTTTTAACACAAAATGTTCAACCGTCTAAACACCAATAACTACTTTTTCATATCTTTGAATCCTTGTTACGTTTATGTGGCCCGAATATGTACTTGCGAAAATATTGACAGGGCTTTTTGTACTTTAGGAAAATTATAACTTTTACCCATTGAAAATTACTTTTTAAAATTTGGCCACACTAATATATATTTGTATATGATTTCGTCTATATTTTAAGCCTAAATGTTTTATTAGTTCTTATGATTTATTATTTAGATGTTTTTTTCTTCTTAAATATGTATTTAAATAAATTATTGGGTCGGTTGCAAATATACCAATTCAAAATGGGGTCTTTCAAATTTTAGGTATTTGTAAAAATTTAAAGGGAATTTGTAAAAAAAAATTAAAAAAATGGCTCTGGTTTAAATGTTTATCGAATAAAAAGATAAAAGGCCCTTGGCAGAAAAACATTAAAGAATACTTTTAAATATTGAAAAATATTTATTAATCTTTAGAAATCACATGCGTTGCGTTGTGTTATTTGTTGTAATTTTCTTGTTTTCTTAGCGCTGCAAGAGGGGGAAAAAAAAAACCATGTAGACTATTCGTCAATGTAAATTGATTGACATTAGAATAGCCATTTACGATTTGGTTTGTATTTTTTTTTATATATAATTTTAAAGAAAGAAAAAGAAAAAGAGAAGAAGAGGAGAAGAATTAGAAAAAGCATGAAAAATATCCTGCAGCCGCGGCGCGAGTTCGCGATGACGGACTTGCAGTGGGCGCTCCGCCCGCCTCGCCTCCGGCACCGCCGTGGCGCTGTCTATACCTCTGCTCGGCGGACTCGCCGGTGCTCAACCACTACAAGTCTATACCTCTGCTTCAACTTCTCCGGCCACTCCTGCGACGAGCTCTACGCAGCCTGCAACGCCTTACGGGTCTTCCACTTCCTCACCAACTCTTCGCCTCCTTGTTGCTTCACTCGTTAACTACTAATTAACTATTGTCATGCGCTTATTATACGTGAAAACTCTGTATACTATGTTGAGGATGGTATATAATATTCGTATTATCATTTCATTCCAGATATGAATAATGCTAGGTCTAACACATTTTGTTTTAATTTCTTAGTACTCTGTTATGTTACGTGATAACTGAAATGTCGTTTTTAGACTTAATTAAAACCGTCACAAATTATAATACAACAATACCTCACCCATCATATATTGTGATATTAAAAAATAGACCAAAAAAAAAAAACTAAATGTCTAAAACATTTTTTGAAATATATATAAATGACTCTGTTTTTAAGAATTCATGTATGTATACACGTGTGTGTGTGATAACTTATAATCCTATGCACTGTTTATTAGATACGATTTTTAAGCGTTATCTTAATTGAAGAGAATTTTTTAGAATTGCAACTAGAGTGAAAATTTTGTAGCAAATTTTAACGAGGTGCAAAAATCAATTTATAGATTGAGAGAGGAAGGAAAAAAAACAAAAAAACAATTTTACTTGTAAATCAGGTGGGACCATTTGAAGAGGTGAGCTCCAACAAAAAGTAGACCTTACATAGTTACATGGTGGAGTTCATTTCTGAATCTCTGATATACATTAAAACATACATATTGTTGTCCACGAATATGAAAATGAATATAGGTACGACACGATGAAGTTCATGAGCATGAATATCTTGGATTGCACACACTACACCACGGTGCTCAACACCGATAGCTTAAGAGGCCTAAGGCCTCTGCCTCTGGATTGGGTTTACGGCATCAAACTCTCCTACACCATCCCCCGACACCGGGTGCGAAAGATGCGCGCAATTCGGCGGCATGTGCTGGTTTGATACCGACACTGAAGGACCGCTCTGTCTATGCTCTCCGTCCTCCAGTTACACCACAGAATGCGGCACAAACAAATAGAATTCAAATCGTTTTGGCTCCTTTTTCTCCCTCTAATTAATTTTTGACAAAACTTTAACCACCTTATATTTTAAAATATTTTAAAAAATTATTATATTTACGTGTCAAAATCTAATTTGAAGAATAACGAAAAAGAGACAGACCATCTAAATTCAGCTAAAATTAGCACAACATAATATAACATGGCTGAAAAAACAGTAGATTAGTAGTATTGTTTTCAATTTTGAATCATAAGTGACAATGAACTTAAATAAAGCTACATGCTATTAATTGACCAATTGGTTCTTTTTTTTTTCTTCTTTTTTTTTTTTTTTTTTGTTGAACGTTCAGCCGGAGGCAGTCTTGCCGCGGAAGGACAGAGAAGAACTACAATCTCACTAACTTATTATTTTTCTTTTGTTTTGTTGTTCTTCTTTATAATGAAGACGATTATCTGATGATATTTTATATTAGCATTTATGCTTTGTGGGTGGACGATTAATTTTTCCATTTGAAGTCGTTTTAACGTTATTAGTCACCAGCTAATGATTTGGCCCACCACATGCAACGCAGAGAAAACCCAAAAAGAGAGAGAGAGAGAGAGAGAAAAACACAAAAAATGATTAGAGAGAAAATGACGTTGGTGATGCCGGCTTGATGAGGGAAAAATTGCCTTGCACTTGTGTGTTTGATACGGAAGAAAAGTAGTAGGATGAAAAATATATAATGGATTTTGGAATGAAAATTTAAAAGTTGTGTGTTGTTTGGTAATAAAAAAAATAGGATGAAAGAGAAAATATAGTGAATAAAAATGAAGGTGGGGCTCATAATTTTTTGTCTTTCCATTTCCAATGTGAGAAGGAAAAATAGAGGAAATTTTTTTTACCAAAGCAATCAAAACAAATTACTCTTTTATTTATTTTTTATTATAAAATAAATATATAAAATGATAAATTTATAGATAAAAAATTTCTCTCCCTTCTATTATATCAAACAACAAAAACGAAAAATATTTTCTTTTTTTTCCTTCTTATTTTCTATGACCTCCTATATTCTTTTCTATCTAAGTTTCTTTTTCTCTTACTAAACATAATGTAAATGTGGATATGATTGAAACTAATTCGACACTAACTTCAAACTATTTATATCATCTCAACTATTTATATGATCTCGAAATTCGTAAAGTCAAATCATTCTAATCATTTTTTCAAACTATTTTTTAAATCATTTTCAAACCATCCAAAAAATGATCTGAAATGGGCAAAATGATTGTCCAAACATGGAATTAGTATCTAAATAATATATAACCCATATTTATACTCTAAAAAATAATATAAACTAAAAAAACTTTATTTAAATTATAAACCAAACAAGGGTAAAAATAAGAGGACGTCGTATATCATGAGAAGTTTAGTGAAACATGAACTAAATTCAAAATTTGGCATATATTTCGAGTGCCAAATCAAATGTGACTCAACTTAATTTTCAATCAACTAGTTCTTTTCGATAAACTCAAGCACGCACCCATACGATCTGGCTCATGCTTTATGTCCAACCAGATGACATTGCGATGTTTGTTTTATCGATACAAAATAATTATGTCATATAGAATTAATGTCCACAATTTCGACTATCTATATATATACAAATATACAATCACCAGAAATGGAAATTCTTCCAAAGAAGATTACCCAAAATTTGCAAGTATTTCAACGTTATTCACGCAGCAGTGAGGCCAGTGATCAATTACCATCAATGTCTTGTCTTTTGTTAGTCAGTTTGGCATCTTATAGCAGTTTTTTTTATTTAATTTTTTTTAAACTTTCATAAAGATTCGAGCATAAAATAAGACTAAGACATAAACCAAACGTATGAGATACTGTGGAAGACTCTCTCTCTCTCTCTCATATGGAAATATGGAATACACACCATAAAAAAAGAGGATTTTTTTTTTAAAATGACTATGGTTGATTTATAATATTGTCCTTCAACTAAAGCGGCCATTATTTATTTATTTATATATTTACTTGACTGGTTCAAAATTTTGTTTGTGTGTTGGGACTCGTATATTCAATCGATCATGACTCACTCATATTAAAATTTGAATCCTATTAATTAGTGCCATCAAATTCGGCCAGTAAGTCTCGGCCGAATTGCGCATTACCATTTTTTTAAAGTTAAGGTAAAATGGTAAATTTATAGATAAAAAATTTTCTCTTTCTTCTATTATATCAAACAACAAAAACAAAAAATATTTTCTTTCTTTTCTTTCTTATTTTCTATGACCTCTTATATTCTTTTCTATCTAAGTTTCTTTCTCTCTTACTAAACATAATGTAAATGTGGATATGATTGAAACTAATTCGACACTAACTTCAAACGGCAAAGAGAAAAGCGCAATTACGAAAAACAACCAAAATACGACTATATAGTCGATATTGATTCCAAGGTAAATCTTATTAAAAATCTTATATCTTAAGATCACAATTCAAAATAAGAATATGATATTGCATTTTACGAAACTAATACAATATTGTATTTTGAAAACAAAAAATATATGACATTAATTTTGAATATAATTTTAAAAATGTTTATTATGATATTAATATGTTTCAATTCCATATTCCATGATATTAATTCTATCAATTTCTAATACAACTCGTGCTCTGCTTGATTGGGTAACACACTGAATATTGGTTATATATTTATTTTTCTTATATATTTTCCTTTTACATATAACTTGATCGAGATTTTGAATTAACAAGATACAACGGAAAAGGAAATGGAGAATAATTGATTTGCACTTTTTTTGTGTCCATATATTAAGGAGGGAATTGAAAAAAAAAAGGGTCAGATTCATCACCAAAGAGTATAATTGGATGCAAAAACTATGTGACGTAAGCAAATGAATAGATATAATAGTAAAATAGATATTGAGACATATTCGTAATATAGTATTGAATGATGGTGTAATTTCTTCAAACAACTCAAAAACTAGGCCCTCAATTTCCCATAGACTTCTCGAAGAGACAAATTAATACCGATCGAGTCCGTCTTCCATACGTACACGTCCAAACGCGAACAAACAAATTAACAACTTGATTTCTATTCCACGAGCGTATCAATATCATCTACATACTGTCAATAACTTAGATGGGAAATTTTCCACAAAAATTATCACAGCACAGCAGTGAGAGGACTTCTTCAAATGCAGCCAAATTATAAAGTTTGTACACAATATGGATTTCGACCACATATTCACCTTTCATCCCGTTTTTCGGAGATTATGAGTCAACGACAGAACGACTTGGATTGCATTGTGTATCAGTTGCGATGGTGGATTTTTTTTTCTTTTTAATAATAATAAGGGACATTAGTAAAATTATCAATAGAAATAGGGTTGATTTTACGTTTGCCTCCTGAATTTTTGGGTCAATTTCACTATACTCCTTAAATTTAAAAACTTTAGGTCTGTTCGCTTCCATTTTTGAAATTTTGTAAAATTGTCTTTTCAGTCAAATATTTAACGAAAAATGCTTTAAATTTGTGTTTTAAGATACTTTGAAGTTGGTTAAAGGCTGAAACTATTGTTTTGTCCTTAAATTAGTGCGATGTAGTTATATTTTAATAATATTTATATGTAAAATTTATAATTAAATTCATTTTTTTCTCTCTAAAAAAATTAAGATCGGATCTTTTTGCATATAAATATGAATTTAATTAGAAATTTTGTATAAATATTGTTAAAATTATTAAAATATAACAACCCCACACCAATTTAAGGAAAAAAACAATAATTCAATATTTTATTAACCTCAAAGTACCTTAAAACACAAATTTAAGGCATTCACCTTTCATCCCATTTTTGGAGATTATCCCCTTGTTTGCTCCACTGATTCCCCTCATTTTATTCTTTTTTTTTTCACTTTTCTAATTTAAATACAGTATCCTTAAATCTCAATCATTTCTACCACATTAAAATTCGCAAAGTCAAACCATTCTAAAATGAAATTGTTTGGATGTCTACCCAAAATAACCCATTTATGTCAACGACTTGGATTTCGCGTATGAGTTAGGATGATGGATTTTTTTTTCCTTTTTAATAATAATCATAATAAAGGACATTAATAAAATTATCAATGTAAGGGCCAATTTATAAATTAGCCATTTTAAAGGTTAAGTTTGAAGAATTAAGCCCTAAAATGTCAAAATTAAAGAAATAGTAATTAAATACCTTAATGGATATAAGTATCCATGCTAATTACTTAAAAAAACCGCATAAATTAAATAAAAAATCTCCGAAAATTCGGCTCATTCAACTTTAAAAAGCAAACCAAATATACTATTATCAAAATTTTCATAAATTGGAATAAAATAAAAAATAAAAAAGGCTAATTTCTTAAATTTCTAAACATATGACTAATCTCTAAAAAATTAGTCTAAAGTTTGGCTAAATCCTTAAAAATCTCTAGAAGAAATATTCACTTACATTACTTGAATGTTATTGCAATTCCGTTTTTCATTTTTTTTTTTTGGGATGTTATCAATATTGGTAAAAATTATTTTTTATGATTTCTTTTTAGCATGAATGTTTTAATTAAACATCAAAATAAGGATAAAGGTTTCATTATTACACTAAACTAAATACAACAAACTCAAACAACAAGACATCGAAAAAAAAAAAGTGGAGTAAGAGTATAATATTAAAAAGTAATTGTAATAAGTAAGTGGAAATTTTGAAGAATGTTTTTTTTATACATTATTTTTTTGTTATATTTTTAATTTTCCACTAATATATAAATCAAAGGAGCACACTATACTATGCACAGCATATTTGAAATTCTATCTCGAGGAATATTTACTTGGTTCCACAATAGCCATATTTATCATATGGACATTGAAGAATGTTAAATACAATTATATATGAATATTAGAAAATAATTTTAAATCACCACAATAGCCATTAGCCATGATATGGACATCACAGTCAGACTCTATACAAATGGATTTAGATCACATATTCACCTTTCTAAAACATCGCAATCACTTACTTCACTAATTGGCTGTATTGCATAGCATTGCCGTGTCAACTGGGCTGTGGAATTTTTATGTAATTCTCAAGTAACCATAACCAACTACACCTATAAATAAAACCGTTTTGCTCGTATTTCCACAGCAAGAGCTAATCACAAATCACTTACTAAAAGATAAAACACCATGAAGTCATTTTCATTTTTTTCCTTTGATCATATGCTCATATTATTATTATTACTAAGTCTGTGGTTCTGTTTCTCGCAGCCTCTTTGCCATGACGACGAGAGGTCTTCCTTGTTGCAGTTTAAGCAAAGTTTGGCCGTTGAGAAGTTTGCTTCCAGAAACCCTCTCGCCTATCCGAAGGCGGCTTCCTGGACAGGCGAAGGAGCGACAGGCGATTGCTGTCAGTGGGACGGAGTCGAGTGCAACAGCGAAACAGGCAACGTTATCAGCCTCGATCTGAGCAGCAGCCTTCTCTACGGCTCCATCGACTCTAATAGCAGCCTCTTCAGCTTGGTTCACCTCGAGACGCTTAACCTGTTCGACAACCATTTTAATTTCTCTCAAATACCTTCTTCTATCAAACAACTCTCCAAACTCAGCTATCTTAACCTGTCTTCTGATCAGTTTTCGGGTCAAGTCCCACCTGAAATCTCGGAGCTAAGCAGCTTGTCCACCCTTGATTTGTCTCTCAACGCCAATCTCAGCTCCGAAAAAGGCTTGAGCCTTATTCAAAACATGACAAGGCTAGAATCACTCTATCTCATCTCTGTCAACTTATCGTCCGCATTTCCCACTTTTCTGGCAAATTTCTCTTCTTTGATATCCCTCAACCTGGCGGGTTGCGGGCTGCGTGGCAATATCCCTGTCGAGATTTTTCAACTGCCAAATCTGCGAAATCTCAACCTGCAGTCCAATAATCTTACTGGAGAATTGCCTCCGTTTAACAAGAGCAGTAGTTTGCAGGTATTAATTGTTGCAGGAAATAACCTTTCAGGGGAACTGCCTGCATCAATTGGGGAATTGAGTTCCTTGATTGTGTTGGATGTTCAATTCTGCAACCTCTCGGGGGCGATTCCCATCTCCATTGGAAAACTTAACCAGCTCAAAGTTCTGAGTTTTAGCGGAAATAACTTTCGAGGTCTAATTCCTTCTTTCTTGGAAAACCTTACTCAAATCACCTATTTGCATCTTGGTGGAAATCATTTTAGCGGTCCAATTCCCCCGTTATTTTCCAAACTAAAGAATTTAAATTCCCTTGATCTTGAACATAATGACCTAAGTGGTACTGTAAACTTCGACATGTTTCTCGCCTTGAAAAATCTTACTAGACTAAGTTTGTCCTCAAACAATCTATCAGTGCTAATCGAACCCGGCCGCAACAAAACCCTTCCCCAGTTCACATGGTTAGATTTGGCGTTTTGCACATTAAGAAGTTTTCCATACTTCCTTAGGCATCAAACAAGGATGGAAAGTTTGGTTCTTCAGCGTACCAATATAGGCGGTCTAATACCGCAGTGGTTTATGAACATAAGCAAGACAACATTGTACGACATTAACCTTGCTGAAAATTTCTTTACGGGGGAAGTTTCACCCAACATTTGCAATCTCAAATTTCTTGTAACACTTCAGTTGTTTCAGAACAACTTGTTTGGTAAGCTTCCATCGTGTTTGGGAAACTTCACTAATTCCTTGATGATGTTAAACCTGCGAGGAAACTCTTTTTCTGGTAACATCCCCGAGTTTGGAGAGCGTAGTCGATTGAAGGTAATCGATTTTAGTGACAACCGATTAGAGGGGAAATTACCGCAATCCATGAAGAAATGTAAGACGCTCGAGGAACTTGTTCTGGGAAGCAACCGAATCACTGATGTTTTTCCTTATTGGTTGGGAAAAATTCCAAAGTTGCGAGTTCTTATGCTGGGATCAAACCGATTCTATGGCGTTATAGAAGAACCTCAAACCGACCATGACTTCCAACAATTGCGCATAATTGATATTTCTGAGAATGCCTTCACCGGCAAGTTACCCTCTAAGTACATCCAAAATTGGAAGGCCATGAAACGTAAAAGAGTCGGGCTTTTAAGTTACATGTCAACAATATTTTACAATTTTTTTCCAAGCATCAGTGCTACTCTGAGTTACGCATACCCCTTCCAAGTTATAATTACAACTAAAGGTGTGAAAAGATATTATGATCAAATCAATGAAGATTTTGCATTCATAGACTTCTCACACAACTACTTTGATGGAAAAATTCCAGAGGTCATTGGAGACCTTAAAGCTCTTCATGATATCCGCTTGTCCAGTAACAGTCTCTCAGGTGGCATACCACCATCCCTCGGGAACTTAAGCGAGCTCGAGTCCTTGGACCTTTCTCAGAACATGCTCTCAGGAGAGATACCTCAAGAACTCACTAATCTCAACTTCCTAGCGTACTTCAACGTGTCTCATAACCGCCTCACAGGGCCGATACCGCAGGCAAACCAACTTAGCAGATTTGCCGCCTCTTCGTACGAGGGAAACTTGGGATTGTGCGGCATTCCGTTGCCAGACAAGTGCGGGAACTCCAACGCCTCAAGTCGTAGCAATGCTTTGGAAGACAAGCAAGAAGATAATTCTTTCGGCTTTGGCTGGAAAGTTGTTGCGATCGGATATGCGTGTGGATTTTTAGCCGGGATGTTTATCGGGAATGTTGTGATGACAAGAAGACCGCGGTGGTTTGCCATGGTTTTTCGGGTGAGGATTGTGCGAGCAACAAGGAAGAGAAGCGTGGGACGCGGAAACTGAAGTCAGCGTTGTTTTCTGTAGTTTGTTTGTAAGAGCAGATTGTGTAATAGATAATAAGCATGCTCTTGCATTGTTTCTGTTTAATTTATTTCTGTTGAGTGAGTTACATTTCAAATGTTATGATCATGTACTCTGTAATATATTATGTTATGTCCATTAGTTATTGTTATTTTTGTGCTTCAAATAAGTTCTTTGTTACTTCCTTAGTTTCTTGATTTTTTTTCTTTTTTTATCATAATTCTTCTATGTTCGAATAATATTCAATTACCTGGTTATTTAGTCTGTTGTAAAAGGCATTAACAACTGAACCTTATATACATCATTTCACTAATAATTATATTTTGGCAATAAATATATCGAATTATGTATTGGATTTAGAGACAAATATCTCAACAGATTAACGATATTAACACAGAGCTGCATTGAGGAAGTGTTCTTTAAAATCTTCTACGCCATGAATCACAGAGCTACCCCAAGAATCCTATGGAGTTCTCAAGAAACTTGAAATTCAAACTCACACAACACAAGTGTATTGGATTTATATAGGATTTATAAAAATCCTAATAAATTTTTATATTTTGGCAATAAATATATCGAATTATGTATTGGATTTAGAGACAAATATCTCAACAGATTAACGATATTAACACAGAGCTGCATTGAGGAAGTGTTCTTTAAAATCTTCTACGCCATGAATCACAGAGCTACCCCAAGAATCCTATGGAGTTCTCAAGAAACTTGAAATTCAAACTCACACAACACAAGTGTATTGGATTTATATAGGATTTATAAAAATCCTAATAAATTTTTATATTTTGGCAATAAATATATCGAATTATGTATTGGATTTAGAGACAAATATCTCAACAGATTAACGATATTAACACAGAGCTGCATTGAGGAAGTGTTCTTTAAAATCTTCTACGCCATGAATCACAGAGCTACCCCAAGAATCCTATGGAGTTCTCAAGAAACTTGAAATTCAAACTCACACAACACAAGTGTATTGGATTTATATAGGATTTATAAAAATCCTAATAAATTTTTATATTTTGGCAATAAATATATCGAATTATGTATTGGATTTAGAGACAAATATCTCAACAGATTAACGATATTAACACACAGCTGCATTGAGGAAGTGTTCTTTAAAATCTTCTACGCCATGAATCACAGAGCTACCCCAAGAATCCTATGGAGTTCTCAAGAAACTTGAAATTCAAACTCACACAACACAAGTGTATTGGATTTATATAGGATTTATAAAAATCCTAATAAATTTTTATATTTTGGCAATAAATATATCGAATTATGTATTGGATTTAGAGACAAATATCTCAACAGATTAACGATATTAACACAGAGCTGCATTGAGGAAGTGTTCTTTAAAATCTTCTACGCCATGAATCACAGAGCTACCCCAAGAATCCTATGGAGTTCTCAAGAAACTTGAAATTCAAACTCACACAACACAAGTGACAAGACCGTGCTATTATCCTAAATTATGGATCCAAGGCGATTTTAAACACAAAATGTTCAACCGTCTAAACACCAATAACTACTTTTTCATATTTTTTAATCCTTGTTACGGTTATGTGGCCCGAATATGTACTTGCGAAAATATTGACAGGGCTTTTTGTACTTTAGGAAAATTATAACTTTTACCCATTGAAAATTAATTTTGAAAATTTGGCCACACTAATATATATTTTGTATATGATTTCGTCCATATTTTAAGCCTATATGTTTTATTAGTTCTTATGATTTATTATTTTGATGTTTTTTTCCTTCTTAAATATGTCATTAAATAAATTCTTGGGTCGGTTGCAAATATACCAATTCAAAATGGAGTCTTTCAAATTTTAGGTATTTGAAAAAAAATAATTTATTATCATATATTGGGGGTTGGTATATAATTTTATTATCATTTCATTAATATAATTTTATTATCATTTCATTTCAGATATGCTTGAATTATGCTAAGTATAACACGTTTTGTTTTAGTTTCTTAGTACTCTGTTATGTTGCTTGATAATCGAAATGTCGTTTTTAGACTTAAAACAGTAACAAGTTATTATACAACAATACCTCACCCATCACATATTGTGATATTAAAAAATTGACAAATAAACTAAATATCTAGAACATTTTTCAAATGTATACAAATGATTCTGTTTTTAGGAATATATACATGTATATTATATGTGTGTGTACGGTATAACTTAAAATCCTACGCATTGTTTACAAGATTCAATTTTCAAAACGTTATCTTAATTGAAAAGAATTTTTAAGAATTGCAACTAGAGCAAAAAATTAGTTGCAAATTTTAATAATGCCAAAAGGGAATCAATTAATAGATTGAGACAGGAAAAAAGGGAACAAAAAAAAAACTACTATACTTGAAAGTCAGGTAAGACAATTAGAAAAGGTGAACTTCAACAAAAAGTAGACCCTCCATGCTTATTTTGGTGTTGAATAGGACTCGATTCTTCCGAATTCTGATATACATTTTACATACATATTGTTGTCTATGAATATGAATATGAATATAGGTACGACACGAACAAGTTCATGAGCATGAACATCTTGGATTGCACACACTACACCACGGTGCTCAACACCGATAGCTTAAGAGGCCTAAGGCTAAGGCCTCTGGCTCTGGATTGGGTTTACGGCATCAAACTCTCCTACACAGTCCCCGACACCGGGTGCGAAAGATGCGTGCAATCCGGTGGCACGTGCGGGTTTGACACCGACACTGAAGGACCGCTCTGCCTGTTCTCTCCGTCCTCCAGTTACACCACTGAATGCGGTACGAACAAATAGAATTCAAATCGTTTTGGCTCTTTTTTTTCCCTCTGATTAAATTTTGATAGATGAGCAATAACGTCTCTTTAACCGCCTTATATTTGGATATATTTTTAGAAAATTGTTACGCTTACGTATAAAAATCTAATTTGAAGGGTAAAGAAAAAAGAGACAGACCATTTAAATTCAGACAAAATTCGCACAACATAATATAACATGGCTGAAAAAAATAGTAGATTAGTAGTATTGTTTTCAATTTGAATCATAAATGACAATGAACTTAAAAATAAAGCTACATGCTATTAATTGACCATTTGTGTTCTTTTTTCTTTTCTTTTTTTGTGAACATTCAGCCGGAGGCAGTCTTACCGCGGAAGGACAGAGAAGAACTACAATCTCACTAACTTATTATTTTTCTTTTGTTTTGTTTTTCCTCTTCATAATGAAGACGATTATCTGATGATTTTTTATATTAGCATTTATCCTATTATGAATGGACACTTAGTTTTTCTTTTTGAAGTCTTTTTAACGTTAAGTAATAACCAATTAAGTTGGTCATGGATTATGCTTGAACATTTCAATGGCAGGTATAAGCCTTGCATTTAAAACTGAACTTGAGACTATGTTCATAAATGTTAAATTTAATATATAGTATTTTTAATATCAAAATATCATGATGTCCTTAACAAACAATAAAAGCCCCAATGAGTTTTTAATGGGCGTTTCGGCCGTTTTTTTTCAAGCGGTTTCGTGGCTTTTTTTTTTTTTTTTTTTGAGTTTTTCGTTAAAAAAACGCATTTTTTAGGGTCCGAGTGAAATCTTTTTTAAAAAATTGGGCTATTTCATAATTTTATAAAAATTTAGGAACTCAAATGTAAATAAAAAAGATGAAAATGTCAAGTGTAGGGACTTTAGAGCAAAAAAAATTGCCCCTGACACGGGCCCGCGTGCGTGGGGCCCGCATGTCAGGGGCTGCCCCCTGAAGTCTCACTCTCTATTTTGGCACTATTGATTTTTTTTTTTTTTTTTTCCGTTTTTTTCCTCTTTTACGCACGCGAAGCGCATGGTTCTACTAGTTAATAATTAATGAGCTAAACACTACATATTTGATGCATGTATACCTAACATTAAAAATAAAAAATAAAAAAACGCTTCTAGCAAAATCACTAACAGACATAAAACAAACATAAAACATAACCATTGAGGAATTTTCTCAAAAAACTTGAGCGATGAAAACAAAATTAACAACTCAAAGTCGTATTAGACTACCAACTCACCTTTCATACTGTTTTTGGAGATCATATCTACTCGACTTGGATTGGCATTCCGTATTAGTTGGGATGGTGGAATTTTTTTTTTTTTTTTTATAATAATAATGGACATTTGTAAAAGTATCAATCGAAATATTCACTTTCATTCAGTTTTTGGAGACACAGCAACAACTTTCTTGACTTTTTTTGGCTGTGGTGTGGAGTTTCTTTTTCATAATTTTGTTTTTAACGATAATGGTCATGATATGGACATTACAGTCAGACTTTATACACATGAATTTAGATCACATATTTAACTTTCTTCCAGTTTTTCAAGACATCACATTTACTTGACTTGACTGATTGACTGTATTGCCTAGCATTGCCGTGTCAAATTCGCTGTGGAGTTTTTGTGCAATCTCAAGTAACCATAACCAACTACACCTATAAATAAAACCGTTTTGCTCGTATTTTGCACAGCAAGAGCTAAACACAAATCACTTACTAAAAGATAAAACACCATGAAGTCATTCTCATTTTTTTCCTTTGATCATATGCTCATATTATTATTACTACTAAGTCTGTGGTTCTCTTTCTCGCAGCCTCTTTGCCATGACGATGAGAGGACTTCCTTGTTGCAGTTTAAGCAAAGTTTGGCCGTTGAGAAGTCCGCTTCCTATGACCCTCTCGCCTATCCGAAGGTGGCTTCCTGGACAGACGAAGGAGCGACAAACGATTGCTGCTGGTGGGATGGAGTCGAGTGCGACAGCGAAACCGGCCACGTTATTGGCCTCGATCTAAGCAGCAGCTTTCTCTCCGGCTCCATCGACTCTAATAACAGCCTTTTCAGCTTGGTTCACCTCGAGACGCTTAACCTGGCCGACAATAATTTTAAGCACTCTCAAATACCTTCTTCTATCAAAAAACTCTACAAACTAAGTCATCTTAACCTGTCTTTAGATGCTTTTTCTGGTCAAGTCCCACCTGAAATCTCGGAGCTAAGCAACTTGTCCACCCTTGATTTGGCTTTCAACTACGATCTCAGCTCAGAAAAAGGCTTGAGCCTGATTAAAAACATGACAGGGCTAGAAGTAGTTGATCTCAGGTTTGTTAACTTATCGTCCGCATTTCCTACTTTTCTGACAAATTTCTCTTCTTTGACATCCCTCTTCCTGAGAGGTTGCGGGCTACGCGGCAATCTCCCAGTCGAGATTTTTCAACTGCCCGATCTGCGAATTCTCAACCTGCGGTTCAACGATCTTACTGTAGAATGGCCTCCGTTTAACAAGAGCAGTAGTTTGCAGGTATTGAATGTTGCAGAAAATGACATTTCAGGGGAACTGCCTGCATCAATTGGGGATTTGAGTTCCTTGATTAAGTTGGATGTTCAACACTGCAACCTCTCGGGGGCGATTCCCGTCTCCATTGGAAAACTTAACCAGCTCGAATTTCTGAGTTTTAGTGACAACAACTTTCTGGGTCCAATCCCTTCTTTCTTGGAAAACCTTACTCAAATCACCGATTTGTATCTTGGTGGAAATCATTTTAGCGGTCCAATTCCCCCGTTATTTTCCAAACTAAAGAATTTGGATTCCCTTAATCTTGAATATAATGACCTAAGTGGCAATGTAAACTTCGACATGTTTCTCGCCTTGAAAAATCTTACTAGACTAAGTTTGTCCAACAACAATCTATCAGTGCTGATCGAACCTGGCCGCAATAAAACCCTTCCCCAGTTCACATTGTTAGATTTGGCGTTTTGCACTTTAAGTAGTTTTCCATACTTCCTTAGGCATCAAACAAGGATGGAAATTTTGTCGCTACGACGTACCCATATAGGCGGTCTAATACCGCAGTGGTTTATGAACATGAGCAGGACAACACTGTACAGCCTAAACCTTGGTGAAAATTTCTTTATAGGGGAAGTTTCACCCAACATTTGCAATCTCAAATTTCTTTCAATCCTTAAGTTGTATCGGAACAAGTTGTTTGGCAAGCTTCCATCGTGTTTGGGAAACTTCAGTAATTCCTTGATGATGTTAATCCTTCGGGGAAACTCTTTTTCGGGTAACATCCCCGAGTTTGGAGAGGGTAGTCAATTGGAGATAATCGATCTTAGTGATAACCGATTCAAGGGGAAATTACCGCGATCCTTGAAGAATTGTAAGGCGCTTGAGCACCTTGTTTTGGGAAGCAACCGAATCACTGATGTTTTTCCTTATTGGTTGGGAAAAATTTCAAAGTTGCGAGTTCTTGTGTTGGGATCAAACCGATTCCATGGTCATATAGAAGAACCTCAATCCGATTTTGACTTCCCACAATTGCGCATAATTGATATTTCTGAGAATGCCTTCACCGGCAAGTTACCCTCTAAGTACATCCAAAATTGGAAGGCCATGAAACGTGGAAGTGTCGGGGATTTAAGTTATATGTCAACAACACATCGCCAATTTTTTCCAAGCAGCGGTGCTACTATGAGTTACGAATACCGCTTCCAAGTTATGATTACAATTAAAGGTGTGAAAAGATATTATAATCATATCAATGAAGATCTTGCAGTCATAGACTTCTCAGACAACTACTTTGATGGCGAAATTCCATATGTCATTGGAGACCTTAAAGCTCTTCATGCCATCGACTTGTCGAGCAACAATCTCTCAGGTGGCATACCACCATCCCTCGGGAACTTAAGCGAGCTCGAGTCCTTGGACCTTTCTCAGAACATGCTCTCAGGAGAGATACCTCAAGAACTCACTAAGCTCAACTTCCTACAGTACTTCAAAGTGTCTCACAACCGCCTCACAGGGCCGATACCACAGGCAAACCAACTTAGCAGATTTGCCGCCTCTTCGTACGAGGGAAACTTGGGATTGTGCGGCATTCCATTGCCAGACAAGTGCGGGAACTCCAACTCCTCAAGTCGTAGCAATGCTTTGGAAGACAAGCAAGAAGATAATTCTTTCGGCTTTGGCTGGAAAGTTGTTGCGATCGGATATGCGTGTGGATTTTTAGCCGGGGTGTTTATGGGGAATGTCGTGAGCGCAAGAAGACCGCGGTGGTTTGCCATGGTTTTTCGGGTGAGGATTGTGCGAGCAACAAGGAAGAGAAGCGTGGGAAGCGGAAACTGAAGTCGGCGTTGTTTTATGTAGTTTGTTTGTGAGAGCAGATTGTGTAATAGATAATAAGCATGCTCTTGCATTGTTTCTGTTGAGTGAGTTACATTTCAAATGTTATGATCATGTACTCATTATGTTGGGTCCATTAGTCATTGTTACTTTTCTGCTTCAGATAAGTTCGTTGTTACTTCCTTTTAGTTTCTTGATTTTTTTTCTTTTTTTATCATAATTCTTCTATGATTGATTAATATTCGATTACCTTGTTATTTAGTCTGTTGTAAAGGCATTAACAACTGATATACATCATTTCACTAATAATTTTTTATATTTTGGCAATAAATATATCGAATTTTGTATTGGATTTAGAGACAAATATCTCAATAAGAATAACGAGATTAACACAAACGTAAGAAAAATTATACATCATGATGAATCACAAAGCTACCACAAAAATATTAATATTAAGTTAAAAGGACTTTTTGTTAATTTCGGCTCACATGAATTGGAATCAATGGATTGGTTTCCATGTTGAAAATATGATTCATTTTATTTTTCTTTTTAGTATTGCTGATTTTTTCACATGAATTAAAACTTTTATAGAAGTAAAAGTAAATAAAAGTGAGATTGGAAAATAATATTTGAACCTCTCAATGGATATGATTGTGTTTTATAATTCAATATTCAAAATTGAATACAAGGTTTCTCACCAAAAGATGCAATAAATAATTATACAATACTTGAAATCATATACAGGAGTCATAAAAAATAACAAAACATCGAGTATACAATAAGAATATGATTAATAGTTAAACAAAAAATTACAACACAATAAAAAAGCAAAGATTAATTGTATCATCAGTATTAAAAAAATAAACTTTGAAAATATTTGAATTTGAAAAAAAAACGTCATAATATATGAAAGAGTCAACTCAAGAACAATGCATATTTTTAGAGATAATATAGGAAGGTAAACGCTCTAGTTACACGTTTAAGAAATAAAATAGGAAAGCAATTACACGTTCTTGACAAAAAAATTAATAAAAAACAAATGTATTCCCCATTTCTAGGGAATATAAATAACAAAAAAAAAAGCCCAAACAAATTCAGGTCAATTATTGGGGTTTAGTGGATGGGTTTGTTTTAAGGGTAAAATATTCTAATAAAAATCGCCACGTAAGCATAATGAACTAATTTAATAATAATTGTAATTGTGAAATAAATGTGTAATATATTACTCAAAATTGACTGATTATGTAAAAACATCATTTTTTTAGGGTGACGTAGGGAAATACCCAGAGATTATAAAATAATAGAAGTAATTTCATATAGTTTCCGAGTAAATGAGTAATTACTCAATTCATTAATTACTTGCACATGTTTTCGGTAATTAAGTTAGTTACCACCAATCATCACTTTGTAAGTAATTATATCATTTGGGTATTTGGTTGTATTTTTCAAAACATTGGGTATTTACTTGAATTAAGTTTAAAAATTAGGTATTCACTACAATATCTCTTTTTTTAATTATAAAAAATAAAATAAATGGATAAAATGATAAAGTTATAGACAAAAAATTTTTCTCTGTTTTCTACATAATTAAACAACAAAAACGAAAATTATCTTCTTTATTTTCCTTCTTATTTTCTATCACCTCTAATTTTCTTTCTATATTTTCTTTTCCTCCTACTAATTAAACATAGTGTAAATGTGGATATGATTGAAATTAATTCGACAATAACTTCAAGCGGGAAAGAGTAAAGCGCAACTACGAAAAACAACGAAAATACGACTATAGTCGATACTGATTCCAAGGTAAATCACTAAATCTTATTAAAAATCTTATATTACGAAATTAATATGATATTGTATTTTGAAAAAAAAAATTGTATGATATTAATTTTGAATATAATTTTAAAAATGTTTATTAGGATATTAATATGTTTCGATTCCATATAAAGTTTATAATACTATATTCTAATACAACACATGCTAGCTCAGCTTGATTGGGTAATACACTGAATATTGGTCATATATTTTTTCATATTTATTTTCCTTTTACACATAACTTGATCAAGATTTTGAATTAACAAGATACAACGGAAAAGGAAATGTAGAATAATTGGGTTGCATTTTTTTTGTGTCCATAAATTAAGAAGAATTGAAAAAGGGAAAAAAAAAAAAAAAGAGTCAAATCCATCAACGAGGAGTATAATTGGAAGCAAAAATTATGTCGCGTAATGAATAAATCTAATAGTAAAATAGACATTAAGACATATCCGTAAATAATATTGAATGATTGTGTAATTTTTTTCAAATGGCTCAAAACTAGGCCCTCAATTTCCCATGGACCTCTCGCAGAGGCGAATTAATACCGATCGAGTTCTTATTCCATTATGTACACGTCCAAACGCAAACAAACAATTAACAACTTGACTTCTATTCCACAAGCGCATCAATATCATCTACATATATACGTCAATAAACTTAGATTGGGAAATTTTCCACAAGAAACATCACAGCACAGCAGTGAGAGGATTTCTTCAAATGCAGCCAAATTATAAAGTTTATACACAATATGGCTTTCGACCACATATTCACCTTTCAACCCGTTTTTGGAGATTATATGCCAACGACTTTGCTCGACTGCACGACTTGGCTTGCATTGCGTATCAGTTGGGATGCCGGATTTTTTTTTTCTTTTTTTCTTTTTTCTTTTTAATAATAATTAAGGGCATTAGTAAAAGTATCAATAGAAATATTCACTTTCATTACTTGAATTTCATTGCAATTCCGTATCAATTAGGTGTGGTGTGGAGTTTCTTTTTCATAATTTTTTTTTTTTGGGATGCTATCAATATTGGTAAAAATTATTTGTCTAAATTATGAAATAATTTATGATTTCTTTTAGCATGAATGTTTTAATTGAACATCAAAATAATGATAAAGGTTTCATTATTACACTAAACTAAATACAACAAACTCAAACAACAAGGCATCGACAAAAAAAAGTAGAGTCAGAGTATAATATTCAAAAGTAACAGTAATCAATAATAAGGGGATCATTTTGAAGAATGTTTTTTTTTTTTTTGATACGTTATTAATATATATATTTTTTGTGTTATATTTTTAATTTTACACTAATATATAAATCAAAGGAACATACTATGCACAGCATGTTTGAAATTCTGACTCCAGGATTTACTTGGTTCCACAATAGCCATATTTATAATATGGACGTTGAAGAATGTTAAATACAATTATATATGAATATAAGAAAATAATTTTAAATAACCACAATAGCAATGATATGGACATTACAGTCAGACTTTATACACATGGATTTAGAGATCACATATTCACCTTTCTTCCAATTTTCTAAGACATCCCAATCACTTACTTCATTAATTGGCTCTATTGCATAGCATTGCCGTGTCAAATGGGCTGTGGAATTTTTGTGTAATACCCAAGTAACCATAACCAACTACACCTATAAATAAAACCGTTTTGCTCATATTTCCACAGCAAGTGCTAAACACAAATCACTTACTAAAAGATAAAACATCATGAAGTCATTTTCATTTTTTTCCTTTGATCATATGCTCTTATTATTATTATTACTACTAAGTCTGTGTTTTTCTTTCTCGCAGCCCTTTTGCCATGACGATGAAAGGTCTTCCTTGTTGCAGTTTAAGCAAAGTTTAGCCTTTAAGATGTTCGCTTCCGATGACCCTCGCGCCTATCCGAAGGCGGCATCCTGGACAGGCAAAGAAGCGACAGATGATTGCTGCCGGTGGGACGGAGTCGAGTGCAACAGCGACACCGGCCACGTTATCGGCCTCGATCTGAGCAGCAGCCTTCTCTACGGCTCCATCGACTCTAATAGCAGCCTCTTCAGCTTGGTTCACCTCGAGACGCTTAACCTGGCCGACAACCATTTTAATTACTCTCATATACCTCCTTCTATCAAACAACTCTCCAAACTCAGCTATCTTAACCTGTCTTCTGATGTGTTTTCGGGTCAAGTCCCACCTGAAATCTCGGAGCTAAGCAGCTTGTCCACCCTTGATTTGTCTCTCAACGCCAATCTCAGCTCCGAAAAAGGCTGGAGTATTCAAAACATGACATGGCTAGAAGAACTCTATCTCATCTTTGTCAACTTATCGTCCGCGTTTCCTACTTTTCTGGCAAATTTCTCTTCTTTGACATCCCTCAGCCTGGCGGGTTGCGGGCTGCGTGGAAATATCCCTGTCGAGATTTTTCAACTGCCCAATCTGCGAAATCTCAACTTGCGGCTCAACCATCTTACTGTAGAATGGCCTCCGTTCAACAAGAGCAGTAGTTTGCAAGTATTGAATGTTGCAGAAAATGACGTTTCAGGGGAACTGCCTGCATCAATTGGGGAATTGAGTTCCTTGATTGTGTTGGATGCTTATGGCTGCAACCTCTCGGGGGCGATTCCCGTCTCCATTGGAAAACTTAACCAGCTCAAAGTTCTGAGTTTTAGCAAAAACAACTTTCGGGGTCAAATCCCTTCTTTCTTGGAAAACCTTACTCAAATCACCGATTTGTATCTTGGTGGAAATCATTTTAGCGGTCCAATTCCCCCGTTATTTTCCAAACTAAAGAATTTAAAAGCCCTGAATCTTGAACAGAATGACCTAAGTGGCACTGTAAACTTCGACATGTTTCTCGCCTTGAAAAATCTTACTAGACTAAATTTGTCCTCCAACAATCTATCAGTGCTCATCGAACCCGGCCACAACGAAACCCTTCCGCAGTTCACATTTTTAAATTTGGCATTTTGCAATTTAAGTAGTTTTCCATACTTCCTCAGGCATCAAACAAGGATGGAAATTTTGTTGCTTCAGCATACCCATTTAGGAGGCCTAATACCGCAGTGGTTTATGAACATAAGCACGACAACACTGTACCACCTAAACCTTGCTGAAAATTTCTTTACAGGGGAAGTTTCACCTAGCATTTGTAATCTCAATTTTCTTTCAATCCTTGAGTTGTATCAGAACAAGTTGTTTGGCAAGCTTCCATCGTGTTTGGGAAACTTCACCAATTCCTTGATGATGTTAAACCTTCAAGGAAACTCTTTTTCTGGTAACATCCCCGAGTTTGGAGAGGGTAGTCGATTGAAGGTAATCGATTTTAGTGACAACCGATTAGAGGGGAAATTACCGCGATCCCTGAAGAATTGTAAGACACTCGAGGACCTTGTTCTGGGAAGCAACCAAATCACTGATGTTTTTCCTTATTGGTTGGGAAAAATTCCAGAGTTGCGAGTTCTTATGCTGGGATCAAACCAATTCCATGGTGTTATAGAAGAACCTCAAACCGACCTTGACTTCCCACAATTGCGCATAATTGATATTTCTGAGAATGCCTTCACGGGCAAGTTACCCTCTAAGTACATCCAAAATTGGAAGGCCATGAAACATAAAAGAGTTGGGGATTTAAGCTATATGTTAGCAATATTTGGCCATTTTTTACAAAGTAGCGGTTCTAATATGAGTTACGCATACCCCTTTCAAGTTATGATTACAATTAAAGGTGTGAAAAGATATTATGATAAAATCAATGAAGATCTTGCATTCATAGACTTCTCACACAACTACTTTGATGGCGAAATTCCAGAGGTCATTGGGAACCTTAAAGCTCTTTATGCTATCGATTTGTCGAGCAACAATCTCTCAGGTGGCATCCCACCATCCATCGGGAACTTAAGCGAGCTCGAGTCCTTGGACCTTTCTCAGAACATGCTCTCAGGAGAGATACCTCAAGAACTCACGAAGCTCAACTTCCTACAGTACTTCAATGTCTCTCACAACCACCTCACAGGGCCGATACCGCAGGCAAAACAACTTAGCATATTTGACGCCTCTTCGTACGAGGGAAACTTGGGACTGTGCGGCATTCCATTGCCAGCCAAGTGCAGGAACTCCAACGCCTCAAGTAGTAGCAATGCTTTGGAAGACAAGCAAGAAGATAATTCTTTTGGCTTTGGCTGGAAAATTGTTGTGATCGGATATGCGTGTGGATTTTTAGCCGGGATGTTTATCGGGAATGTCGTGATCACAAGAAGACCGCAGAGGTTTGCCATGGTTTTTCGGGTTAGGATTGCGCGAGCAACAAGGAAGAGAAGCATGGGATGCAGAAACTGAAGTCGGCGTTATTTTCTGTAGTTTGTTTGTTTGAGCAGATTGTGTAATAGATAATAAGCATGCTCTTGCATTGTTTCTGTTGAGTGAGTTACATTTCAAATGTTATGATCATGTACTCTGTAATATATTATGTTATGTCCATTACCCATTGTCACTACGGTTATTTAGTCTGTTGTAAACGCATTAACAACTGAACCTTATATACATCATTTCACTAATAAATTTCTAAATTTTGGCAATAAATATATCGAATTTTGTATTGGGTTTAGAGACAAATATCTCAATAAGAATAACGAGATTAACACAAACGTAAGAAAAATTATACATCATTGATGAATCACATAGCTACCCCAGGAATCCTATGGAGTTCTCAAGAAACTTGAAATTCAAACTCGCACAACACAAGTGACAAGACCGTGCAATTATCCTAAATTATGGATCCAAGGCGATAATAAACACAAAATGTTCAACCGTCTAAACACCAACTACATTTTCATATTTTTTAATCCTTGTTACGTTTATGTGACCTGAATATGTACTTGAGAAAATATTGACAGGGCTTTTTATACTTAAGAAAAATTATAACTTTTACACATTGAAAATTAACTTCTAAAATTTGGCCACACTAATATATATTTTGTATATGATTTCGTCTATATTTTAAGCCTAAAAGTTTTATTAGTTCTTAAGGTTTATTATTTAGATTTTTTTTCTTATTAAATATGTCTTTAAATAAATTCTTGGGTCGGTTGCAAATATACCAATTCTGGGATCTTTCAAGCTCTAGTCTAAATGTTTATCCAATAAAAAAGATATGCAATTTCTTTGAATTCTTAGCTCCTCTTCGAAAGAGGAAAATAATTAAAAAAAATGTAGATTTCACGTCAATGATAACACTATACAAATGAGTCATTTAAAATAATTATTGACTTTTCGAATTTCAATATGGTATAAATGATTGAGATTTAAGGATATTGCATTGTGATTAGAAAAATTGAAAAAAAATAGAATGAAAACATTTGGATGGGGAAAGCAAATAAAGGGTTAGATTAGCCCTTTATGATTTAGTTTGTTTTTCAAAATTTAAAGAAAGAAGAAGAAAAAGGAAAAAAAATAGAAAAAAAATATGAAAAATATCCTCAACTAACGCGTCATTAATAATCCATATAATATAAATATATAATTATAAATTAAAAATGTAATAAAAAGTCTAGAAATTAATGGGCGCTTCCGTGTTGGGGAACGCCAAAAAAATAGACTGGTGGAGAAAGATCTAAGAGCCATTATTAAATCTTAGTGAGAGGTTGTCGAGCTTAAGAAAGTTAGTGTTCTCCTTATTGCACTTAATTATGTACGGACAAAACCTAAAAAGTCCCTCTGCTCCTCCATGGTTGCCGACTCTTGGAAAAACTTAGTTTCTTGAACTAATACATTATTTGTCCCAAAAAAAAAAAAAAAGCCAGAGAGAGATCGCGATGAGTGACGCCAAGGAGATAGAAGGAGGTGACGGAGGAAATGCTTGGGCTTGGCTGAGCGATGAAGATTCTGAGAATGTATGTGGTCGTCGCCGTCTTCGTCTTCAATCGTTGTAGTGTTTTCTTTTTTTCTTTTTGGGGTTTGAGTTTGACAGAGAGAAATGGTAGAGATTAGGGCATTTAAATTTCTTCTCCAACTTTACGCCGCCGCACTTTGAGAAATCTCCTCCGCCGCGGCGCTGCAAAATGCCATTGTTGCAAAAATCAGATTTTTGAAGAACAACTATGTATTGTGGGGCAGTAAATAAGTTGTATACAGAGATCTATGAAAACAATTTGTCCAACCATTTTTTCCCTTTCTTTTCTTATATTTCACCATCCGATGATATGCTCTCTAAAACCATTCGTATTCTAAACTATGTATTTGGTAAGCTCTTAATGGCTTATAGCTTGTTGATTAAGAAAACACCACATCGCCGAAGAAAAATCTAAATCACATTTTCATGCTACAAAATATATTTAAGATCAAATCTTTCACCAATGAAGAATTGGAATATTACGATTAATCTGAAGACTCTAGTCTCACCCCGAATGAAGAATTGAAATAGCCCTTTGTTCAATGTGTTTTGTGTTATTGAAAATGATGGAACTTTGCTGTGCTTCGGAGCACGAACGACAAAGCCACGAATTAATGGGTTCCAAGAGAGGGAGAAAGTGAAGGACTTTGTGGGTTTTGATAATATGTGGACAAGACCACAATAAACACAGAAAATTACAATTAATTTGACCCCATATTTGGCAATCCCTCTCAAATTATCTCATTTCATTCCATTTTATTCCAAACCATTCAACTTTTTAATCCTTTAAATCATTCTATTCTATTTTATTTTTTTCAACCTTTTTTTTAATTTTTCAAATCTCTATATAATATCTTTAAATCTAATTTATACCACCTCAAAATTTATAAAGTCAAATTATTTAATTTATTTTTTAAATTATTTTCAAACTATTTTGATCATATAAAAAAATAAAATGAGATGAGCAAAATGATTTGCCCAAACATAATTCTTCAACTTTGTAATCGATGGTTATCCAAAAACTTTCCCACGATCTATTTTTTTAGCTTTCTCCAACACAGAAGTGCCGGAAATTAATAATGTGTTAAAGAAAAAAAAGGGTCATTTTTTTTAATCTCCCCTCGATAAACCTTTAATTCAAATAGCTTCAAACCCCTCCATTAGGTTCAAATTCCGAATCATTATTCATTAAACACTCATTTGTCTATACTAATAATAAACACCATAATCATTGCAAAAAGAAGAATAAAAGGTTAGTAATCATTCCCAGCTTTTTCCAGTTTCCACTTTCCACCGTTTAATCCACCATTCCCAGAGTTGCAATGTGGAGACCAGAGGGCCCACAAGAGCTCACTTTGCTAAGTCTGTCTAGGAGTGTTCATAAAAAATTGAAAACCGCATTCCTATCCGCACAAAATTGAAATCTTCCAAAAAATTCAAGAAAATAGTAAATTAAAAATTTTTTGAGTAGTGGTTTTACCAAAATAATTTAGGTGATTTTGGATTCTAAAATTAAAATTTTAGTATATTAAAACTGCTTAAAAATTTATAATTTTATTTGTATTTTTAATATGATTTTATTTTTTATTGTTATTTCTCTAAAACAACAAATTATTAACGTTCTTACATATTATTTTTGCTTAAATCTCGAATTTATATGTAAATATTATTATTTTTTGCCTTTATATGTAAAAAATAATTTAAAAATTATCTTTTATAATTAAAATAATATAACAAAATAATTATAAATTTTTTTGATAAATCGCCCACAATCCGTCCAAAATCGACCAACCAAAAATCGAAACCGCCTAAAAATATTTTGGACAATTTTGGGTTTGAGGTTTTAAATTTTATTTCTCTACCTAAAATCGAAACTGCCTTAATAAATTAAAATTGCCCAATGTTCACCCCTAACTGTGGAAAATGTGGAAAATGAAAACTGCCCTAATAAATGAAAATTGCCCAATGGACCTACCCTCCTAGAGTATGCGTCTAAAATGTGGAAAATGTTAAGAGCATCTCCAATGCAATGCTAAAAATGTGTGCCAATGCTAAAATTTAGCATTTGAGAGAAAAATAAGTCCTCCAACCCAATGCTATTTCTAGTGCCAAATTTGGCAAATAGCAAATTGAGTGCCAAATTTGGCACCAAGTTTGGCATAATGCCAAATTTTAACATGTACTTTTGATAATTAAATATTCAAAAAGCACACAACTCCCAATAAAGTAATAATTGCTTATTAATATTAATTGACTTTTTTTGATTTCTACACCTAAAAAATAATAAAATAATGGATAAATTTTATAAATGGCCCCTATAATAAGTCACTGTCCGTATTTGGTCCTTATAATATAAAACTTCTCAAATAACCTCTTAAAATATACTCACTAAATAAAAGTAGCCCTTCCGTTACATTTTTTTAACGGAAAATGATGTGGAACCTAAGAAAACGTTTTGGGGCTGCACTAAATGACAAAGCTCTCCAACACAAAAGGAAAACTCATAATCAACAACAGATTTTAACTCTAAACTACAAGAAAAAAAAAATGAAAAGAGTGTTTTTGAGAAGAAAAAAAAGTATTTTCTGGAAAATGAAAAGAAAATGAAGAAAAATTTTGTTGTTACGTTTGGAATCACAAAATTTTGACAAAAAAAAAAAGAAAAGAAAAAAAAGAAAACCAACCCTGTGAGAACTTCTATCAAACAGGTTATAGACAAAAAATTCAAAGCCATAGTTCCCTAATCCTACTTGTAGTCATAACATAGTTCAAAGAAAGAGATAGAAAGTTTCTTGGTTTCAATGTCCTAAATCTCATGGTATAGGCGTGCGTACCACTTACCGCACTAAGAAAGCAGAAAGAAGGGGACATGAAACCTTTCCATCAGCTTATTCAAGACTAGCAATTCCAGACCGTCAATCCCCTTGGGCTTAGTTCACGCATTTTAGGTAAAATTTCTTACATACTATAACGAAGAGCACCACTTCTAAGCTTCATTCTGTCTTAGTTCCATTTCTTTTCCAGGTGGATGAGAGAAAGAAAAAAAGCGGGTTAACCCAATCCATGAACAAACCAAACGTCAAAACTCAGATTCAACACCCAATCCATGAACAATCCATGAACGATCCGTCGTGACCATGCCTCCTCACAGCGTTCGCCATGCTTTTGCGTACCCCGACGTCCACGACCTCGAGCAGCCGCGCACGGCTTTTGTCGGACTTTCACGACGGTTGATTCCTCCGTTTTCTTCTTTTTCGATGTTGACGTCGACGATCTCGCGTTGCTCAGACTTTGGTCTCGTCGTGTCGTGCTACCCGTTTGCCGCGGCCTCCTCCGTCGCCTCTGCAACGTTGATGTTTTCCCTCGATCTTTGACGAACGTCGGCCACGGTGTTCCCTTCGCCGATGCCGATGAAGGTGATATTGCCTTTTTGTTGCGGTAATCGGCCATCACGATCTTGCTGGTTTGATCGTCTTCCTCTATGCCGTCGCTCCGACTGTCCTTCGCGGCGAGAACCACCGAGTCAAGCTCGGTGCCGTTTGTGGCTTTGTGAATTAGATCTGGCTTGAGCTCATTGTCGCCGGAAAGCTTCGGCTCGTCCTTACCGCCGATAAACACAATATTTTTCCTTAACAATTTAATTACATAATATAATATATATAATATAGATTTGCAAATATGAAAGTGGATAGATGATAGAGAAGAGAGACAGCGAGTGAGGCCAAAGGAAAAGAAAGAATCGCCGGTGTAGAGGACTATCAATAGTTAGGCTAAATTACTTTTTTACCCCAATAACTGTTATGTCCGTAAAAAAAATGTAACGGAAGGGCTATTTTTCTTTAATGAGCATATTTTAAGGGGCTATTTGAGAAGTTTTATATTATAAGGGCCAAATACGGACAGTGACTTATTATAGGGGTCATTTATAAAATTTATCCTAAAATAATATATAGCATTGATAATGTTAATTGAGTGCATTGGAGTAAAAATTGAATACTAATGCTATATTTGGTATTTTTTCACTTTTTGGTGCTAAATTTAGCATTGGCATCGGCATTAGCATTGGAGATGGTCTTACATGTTAAAATATGTATAAAAAAAAAAAAAAAAAGCACTTGCAATTACAATTTTCAAACACAACGCAATCGACATAAATATCATAAACGGCATGTCACTGTCAGTTCAATAAATCTCAAGGGCGTATTTACAATTTTCTTAAAAAACAAATCCAAAAGTACAAATAACAGAAAGCTGAAACACAGTTCAAATTGAAAAAACAAGCGGGTTTTTCTCTATCTCAACGCTCTCAATCTCTCTCTCTCCACTTTGCTTTCTCTTTAGCTTTCACTCACTTCACTTCTCTAAAGTCCAAACCAAACCAAATCTCCATTTCTTCAATTTTCTAAAACCCTAGTTCTCTCTTCTTCTTCTTCAATGGATTAAGCATTTTCAGATCACGAAACCCTCTCTGAAGCAGCCATGTCGATGTCCAAGGAAACCCCGAACCCCCGATTCTCGGCGCACCGAAACGTCGAGTCGAACGAGAACAACGGCCACGAAACGACGCCGTTCAACCCCTCCCTCCACTTTCCTCCTCCGAGGACGCCTCTCAACGCCATAGCCGATCCGGCACAGACCTCGACCCACAAGGATCTTCTCTTCGATTCGCATTCCAAGGCCGAAGCTTCCCGGGGAAGTTCTCGCCGATTCTCGCTCTCCGAAAGGAAGTTCGAGCGAGGCCCGAGGCCGCCCGGCTCGGAGCCGAGCTCGGCGCAGAGCACTCCTTCCAAGAACGGTCACCGAGCTTCCCTCGGCGGAGCGAATTGCGCCTCCTCTTCTTCGGCCAATGTGGCTAGAGCTCTGCAGGTATCGTCTAGGGTTGCCAGGGCGATTCCAGCTGGGAATTCTGAGTTCTCCGTGGTTGAATTGCCTCAGCATTATGAGCTCGAAGAGGACTCGTCTTTTTGGGCCGATCACAGTGTGCAGGTTTGTTAGAGCAATTTGAACTGTTTGTTTTCCCAGTTGTTGAGTTTGATGTATCTGATTAATGGTGGTTTTCGGGGGTTTAGGTTCTTATTCGGATTCGGCCTCCGAGTGCGATGGAGAGAATTGCTCAAGGGTATGGCCGGTGTTTGAGGCAGGAAAGTGGACAGAGCTTGGTATGGCTTGGTCATCCTGAAACCAGATTTACCTTTGATCATGTTGCATGTGAGACAATCTCACAGGTAAAGTTTTAGTCTCGCCCACATGAAATATAATAGTAGTTATTATTATTAACTTTCTTTTAGTATATTTCTTAATGGAATTCATTTGAATTGCGTAATTTTTCTTTTCTTGAATACATTTATGTTGAGAAAAGGGCTTATAAGTTAGCTTACTTGGGTGAACGTTGTGGTTGTACTGCCACATTTCAAGAAGATAGATGTAATAAATGTTGAAGATGATAAAGATGAACGTAAGCGAAAGTATAGAATGGCAAAAACAGTCACTGTTTAAAGTGATGATTTACTCATGTATTTATTAATGATGAGTTTTACCTCCAAAAATAAGAAACTAATTTAGTAATAAAATCATAATAATTACCATAACCACTCCAAACTGGAAAGATTCTCTGCAATGGTCCTTGATTCTTTAGCAAGATAGAGAAAAGAGAAGTTTAATAAAAAGGTGAGAAGCAGAGAGAAGAAAGGGAAATTCAATTATCTATACATTCGCTCAATCCAAGTTTGGAAATGTTTAACTAACCAAGTGTGTCTATCACCAAGTGATCCTTAGTCAATTATGAAACTTAATAGATCTCGATGAGAACAAAAACACATAAGAAAATTTCTAAATCACTTAAGAAAGCTAATTAGTATTTGGCTTTATTGATAATTGAATTATTTATTTGAAAATTATTTATCATGTATCCACACCACATCACATTACCTTAGCCTTTTAGATTTTGGGAATGAAAAAGTGCTCATCTCATACAAATTTTGTGCAGGAAAGCCTTTTCCGGGTTGCTGGCCTACCTATGGTGGAGAATTGCTTGTCGGGTTATAATAGTTGTATGTTTGCTTATGGTCAGGTAAGTCATATATGTACCAGGAGCTAAAATTTCAAGACTGCTTACATACAGTATGTTATGGAATACGAAATTGATTCTTAACTTGGTTGATTACAGACAGGCAGTGGCAAAACGTACACCATGATGGGCGAGATATACGAGATTGAAGGAAAGCTCAATGAAGATTGTGGTTTAACTCCACGCATTTTTGAATATTTGTTCAAGAGGATTATGGCGGTAACAAACCTTATTTCTGATCTGTTTCAGTTCTTGAATAAGCTATTCGAATTAGATCTTCCATCTTATTTATTTAAATTCCAAGGCCTTACTATAGTTGATTCTAGGAGGAAGAAAACAGAAGAGATGAACATCTGAAGTATAGCTGCAAGTGTTCTTTTCTAGAGATATACAATGAACAGATAACAGATCTCTTGGAGCCTTCATCAAATAATTTGCAAGTAATCAATGTCTTCCCTAATAGCTTATGTTGGATTCAGACTGTATTTTTTGTTGTTCAAAGCATAAATCTTATTTCCTCTTGTAGCTCAGGGAAGACTTGAAGAAAGGTGTATATGTTGAAAACCTCACAGAGTACATCGTGACAAATGTTAATGATGTTGTCCAGCTTTTACTGCAGGTGGGAATTTATGTAAAATAGTATATTCATCTACCATTTCTGCACAATAGAGTTTATGGATTAAGGTGTGACAAACAAAACTATTCTATTTTTGTGTAGGGTGCAGCAAACAGAAAGGTGGCAGCAACACACATGAACAGTGAGAGCAGCCGATCCCACAGTGTCTTCACTTGTACCGTCGAAAGCCGCTGGGGAAAGGATTCCATGTCTCATTTCAGATTTGCAAGGTTGAATTTGGTAGATCTTGCTGGTTCTGAGAGGTAATACCGTCTGTGTGAGCTTTTTCTCACTCTAGAAAGAGAAAATATTTTACTAGACTATTAATCAGCACGTCCTTGTTAATTTAGGCAGAAAAGCTCTGGTGCAGAAGGAGATCGTTTGAAAGAAGCAGCAAATATAAATAAATCTTTATCGACCCTTGGGTAAATACAGCATATCAAAAACTATTCTTATTTACTTTTAACTAACTCTCCTAGTGGTAAAAAAAAAAAGTGAAAATATTTTATTAATCCATCTACGGCTGTTTAGTTATAATATTGATGGTATCACCTTTTCTTTCTTTCTTTTTCTTTTTTTTTTTTTTTGGTGCATTCAGCTTGGTGATAATGTCTTTGGTGGATTTAGCTCATGGGAAGCACAGACATGTTCCATACCGAGATTCAAGACTTACATTTCTACTTCAGGTTAGAGGCTAAAAGCAAAACATGTGATGATTGCAATTGTAGATTTTTCTTCATTTTATTTTGATAACTGGAAATGAAGAATTTACATTGTCTATGGATGCAGGACTCTCTTGGTGGAAACTCAAAAACAACCATCATTGCAAATATCAGCCCGTCTATCTGGTGCGCATTGAGTCTTTCTTAGACTTCTGTTGAATTCAAATATTTTGCCATAATGTTTTTCTCAAGAAAGAAAATTAACTTGTGCTCTTGATGCAGTGCTTCAAATGAAACGCTCAGCACACTGAAGTTTGCCCAACGTGCCAAACTTATTCAGAACAATGTAATTATTTTACTAGAATAGGACTTGTAAAATAATTCAAGAACTAGAAATTATTTTTGGAATTTTCTTCCTGACTTTTTTATAATATTTTTTTTAAATATAAGGCCAAAGTGAATGAAGACACTTCTGGTGACGTAAATGCTCTTCAGCGCCAGATCCAAGAGCTAAAGGTATGTACTTAGTTGCATCGTTATGAATTTACCTTGGTAGATACTCAGGATAGCACATCTAAGGAATTTTCTTATTCAAATAGGGCCAGTTGTCCCTTCTTATGAAACATGGTTACCTTCCGAGGTCTTTACCAAGTCGTATGTCAAGTCCTGGTGAATCTAGATTCAATGACTTGCCTGAAGAATATGATTTTCTAGGAATGATGACAAAATCTGACAATCATGTGATTCAACATGTTCAAAACAAGGTATTAGTTTTCACATTTAACTCCTCCTCAGTTTTCACACAACTACTGCAAACACTAACATTGAAGTAGCAGATAAAATTCATGGAAGCTACATTAGCTGGAGCTTTAAGGAGAGAAAAACTGTCAGAGTCTGCGGTTCAAAAGTTAGAAGCTGAGCTCGAGCAAACAAATTGCTTGGTACCTCTTTTTCTGAATCATCTCACCTACGAAGAAGTTTTCTATGATAATAAGCTGTTATGGGTTTACTTTGTTAGATAAATGTATTGTCATCTCTTTAGGCATGCGAAAGAGAAGAGGAAGCTCAGCATTCTAAAATGATGCTACAGTTTCGCGATGAAGAAATTAAACGACTTGAATCCCTGAAAGATGGATTGCTGTCTGCTGAAAATTATCTTGTGCAAGAAAATAAGGCTTTAGTGGAAGAAAATAAGCTTCTTCGGGAAGGAATGGATAGAAACACAGAATCAAACCGATATGTTGTAGAGAACTGTAGACTTCGAGAGCAACTACAACAGTAATTCTCATCAGTAGTTGACTAATTTTATGTTATTGCTATTTTTTTCCATCAATGATGCTAGTGAGCATTTGTATCATTTTTAATGTCAGGTTCCAAAACTTTTATGAACTTGGAGAGCGAGAAATATTGCTAGCTGAAGTGTCGGAGTTACGGAATCAGGTCCATAACTTCTTATTCTTCTTCATCTCATTTTGATTTGAAATTTGAAGTATCTATCTAAAGCATTTCCATTTCAGCTTCTGGATATGCTAGAAGGAAAGGCTACATTCTACACAAATCATGAAAGCCAGGTTGAAAAAAACTCTCAATTAGTTGATTAGTTGTATTTGATGTTTTAGTGACTAACAGTTATTGCCTGCTCAAGAATGCAGCAGAATGATACAACAAAGGATTTAGAAGATTGTAAAGTTATGAATTCCAAATTAATAAG
This sequence comes from Boehmeria nivea var. tenacissima, assembly GCA_018132145.1. Classification (NCBI taxonomy): domain Eukaryota; kingdom Viridiplantae; phylum Streptophyta; class Magnoliopsida; order Rosales; family Urticaceae; genus Boehmeria; species Boehmeria nivea. The sequence continues at coordinate 13,160,966 of CM030882.1, forward strand.
GTAGTATTTTCAATCCTTAAGTCAATCAAAATCTTCTTCTACACGTTTTCTGACAGTAGGTTTTGTAACCGACTTCAGTTCTCATTTGCATAATGGTAAAATTGCTGATGCGAAGTCCATTGACATCTATATCATCGGTGCTTAGACTTGTTTTAAATCATATGTATGTTTTTGCCTGCAGAGAAGTAGAAGAACTACGAATGGAGCTGAGAAAGAATCTAAATCTAAGTCAAACTGCTTCTGGTTCTGTAAGAATAATTTACAAAACTACAAAAGGATGTGATTCTAAGAAGGCTTGTCATTTATACCTAGGTGATTAATAAACTTTAAATGTTTCAGGTCACCGACTCCTTCTCTAAGGATTCTGAAGTATTCAGGATGGTAGATGAATGTTCACTGGTGAGGGATTCTCTAAATTGCTCCTAGCCTTATCAAAATAAATTTTCAAAAGTATACAACAAAAAAATGCTGAACCTGGAATTGGTTCTATATGCTGCTATTGTACAGAATAGAAAGCCATCACATTTGGTCCACTTTCCCCATCCACTAGGTTATAAAACGGATATAGAAAAAGCTACAATCAACTAGGGATTTGCAATAATTAAATAATGCACGATTTCTTTGATATATTGGTGCTTTCATTTGCATTTTTCTGGTCTCAAAGTAACCGATATTTGAATATAAGGTACACCATGAAAATCAGTTGCTTCACTTTTTTGGAGGAAGAAAAGAATCCATGGAAATATTTTAATTTTAATTTACAAAAAAAGATCAAACAATCATGGGGCAAACGAGGTTTCTCAAATATATATTTAGCCCTATAGTGTTGTGCACTAATATGTTGTAGACTGCATAGGTTTCAAATTCCATGATATGTCAGCCTAGAGTTGTAAGAGAAAATAATTTTTAATTTAATCTCTCTACAAGCTACAAATAATAGAGTTGAAGTTTTTGATGATTCAATAGAACATAAGTTTTCTTCTATGTTTCCTCTTTCAGTTTGAGAGTAGATCTATGCAAAGTGATGCTGGAGACGATATAACATCACATATTCAAACAAATGATGAAGTATTGCACAATCATATGGATAAGAATGTTGATGGAGCTCCGATTATATCTTCTAATGTTACTGAAGACGAGTTCATGGATGCTGCTGGGTCGTCAATTGAGGTGGAGTGTGAGCATGTACATCTAGACATTGAGAGACAAAACCCACAGGAGAGGAGTTGTAGCGACATGGAAAAATCTAGCAACAGGGACATGTTAGAGGAACGATCCATGCTAAAACCTGAAGATAGATTTTCAGAGCTTGGTGATTTAGATAGGTTAAACCATGAACTAGTCACGGAAAGCAGCAATGAAATTGACAGAATGGCCTTGCAAGACAAGCTGGATAGAATGACAAAGGACCTTGAGGAGGTTAGGCTACTTAATAGCCAGTTTGAAGAGGAGCAGGAATTGCAGTTATCTAGCCAACAAGAAGCTGAGCTAGTCCGTGAACAGGTTGAGATGGAGACAGCTAGAACTATTCTTCAATTACAGGAAGAGGTTGCTGCACTTCAATGCAATCTGGATGAGAAATTGGGTTACATGACTCAAGAAAATCTGAAACTAAAAAAGATCATTGTAACTAAAGATGAGGAGGTAAAGGCACTAAACATGGAGTGGGAAAGGGCGACGCTTGAGCTCACAGGCTTTCTAGTGGATGGTTCTAGGTCCCTCAAAAATGTATCACGTCAAATAGAGAGTATTGCTTGTTCATTTCCCAAAGCTAATGTTTGGATCAGTGAACATGTTGAAAGAGCTGCTAGAATTTTCATTGAGAAGGAAGAAACAATTTTGCAATTGAAGAGGAGCTTGGAAGACGCGCAAAGCATGGTCATAGATATGGGCCAGAAGTTAAGTTCCTTGAAGGGAGCGACAATGGCTTTAACTGAACTGCAAAATCTGGATGATGATGAAATCTCCAAAGAGCACATAAGCATGTTGTTGAGTGATAAGATCTGCATGCTTAATATGCTAGAGAAAAAACTCAAACTCGAGGAGGCCCGGGTTATTGAAGCAGAAAAACGTGCTAGTGTTGCTTTCATTGTGATGAATTGGCTCTTTGACAGGAAAAAGGTTACTCAGAATGAACTGGAGAGCGACATCCCTATCTCTGCTCCTCACATAGTCGCCAACTGTAATATTTCAGAGGCAAAGGGTGACACAAATGTTTTGGCATTGGAAGATGCTATGGTGCAAGTTAAGTTGGCCATGCTAGGGGTAACTGAATCTCAAAATACTACAAATTCATTTTCTGCAGATACAGATATGTATATAGCAGCACTTCAAACCACTGTACAGGATATTTCTTTTGGGTCCAAGGAATCAATCTGGAATTTAGTGAAAGAAATTCATGGCATAAGGGAGAAATACATGGAACTAAGAGGCCAGCAAAAGAATTTCAAGTATTGTACAGTAGATACAATATCACTGGAAGCACACAAGTACAGGAGGCAGGAAGACCAATACCACATGCTACATCAATTGTTAAACGAAATTTCTAAAACAAATTATAGGCTGAAAGTTATTGAGGATTTTGTTCATGCAGAAGTAAATGTATTTGACTGCTCTGCTGCTTATGCAGTTGCATGGAGTCCTGATTGTTCTTCATCAAGCTCTGATTTTTCAACTAGAAGTAGTGCTTCAGGAAACATGGTCGATACTTCCCCGTCCACTGCTGGGCACACTGAGCAAATGGACCTGAAACTTGAAGACCCAATACTTTCTTCTCAACATGAGCCCTCAGAAAACCTATATACACCTTCAAAAAGTGTGACTAGCAGCAGTAATACAACAAAAAACTTTATGAAAAAGGAGCTCGAGGTGCTATTTGATGCTTTCAACATGCTACATGTTCGGCTAGCTTCACTTATTAATGAATTGAGCTCGAAACATACTTCTGATCAAGAAGGTACATGTTTTCAATTTTGTTTAACTTTTGAAATAATCATCGTATATTTAAACCAACATGCCTAATCAAACTCATGATGCATGGCAGGTTTGAAGCAAGTGATTCCATCTTCTGACTCGACATTGGAGAAAGCTAATTCGGGCTCTCATAATTCCGTAAAGGTACTAGCAATAAAAAATATAAAGTTATTCAGATATTTTAAGGCCAAAGTAGATGTCGTAACACACTACACTTTCGTTTGAACTTACCTTTATATTGCAAAAGCAGAGAGATGATAAGGCATGCTGCTTTCATGTGCAGGGAGAGCACAATGAAAAAATTGAACATGCTAGAAGCTTCTTGAAGAAATTTGAGGAAGTCCATGCTACAGTAAAGGAAGCTGATTTGATGTTGAATGCTTTGGTGCAAGCAAATGAGAATTCAAAACAGTTGAGCTGTATGTGGAAGCGCAATGGTGAGGAGTTGATGATCGAGCGAGCAAACTTGATTGAAGAAGTTGAGAGTTTGAAGTCTTCACTGTGTGCCAAAGAAAACGAGAATCAATTGCTCAATGATGAAGCCAGTTGTAGTTTGCAAGAGATTGCAAGCTCAATTTCTCTGCTTGAAGAGTCTTATCAACAACTCAAAAGTGACGAGGAAAAGTTAACAACGCTATACTCTGATGTCTTTTCCATGGGAATGGAAATGGTGCGCGTCATCAGCAACACAAGATCATTTCTAGAAGATATCTGCTTTAAAATTGTGGAGAAAGATTTTTGCTCATTTGTGCTGTACCAATGTTACCTAGGACAAATAATCAACAAAATTCCACGCCAAGATGCCGAGCCTGGTTTCTACTTGTTCGATCATGTGAATATGCTGCAAAATGTTTGGTCAAACGGTGGAAACAAGATCATGAGTACTGATGCCAAAACTGTAGAATACAGGGTTCAAGGCCAAGAAGACAACAATATGGGAAGTCATATGAGCTTGTCCAATGATGATCTGATGTATGAGAATTTAGCACTAAAGAAAGAATTGAAACGCAAGGAAGAGCTACTAGATGGTTTGCTTTTTGACTTCAGTTTGTTACAAGAATCAACCTCAATCACAAAGGACATCAAAGATGAAACTGAAAAACTTGTACGTACTTTGAGCCAAGTTCGATATGAGCTAGAGGAAAAAACAGGACAGTTTGATGAATTGCAGGTCCAACATAAAAAACTCGAGTGTCATCTGGCTGATACTGAAGATGCTCTTGTTATATCAAATGCCAATATTGCTCATGCTAATCAAACGAGTGAAACTTTCTCAGAGCAGAATTCTGAGTTGAAAGTGCTTGTCAAAGATCTCTATGTCAAAAAATCTGAAGTTGAAGAACAATTAGACGAACAGAAAGAGATAATCAAAAGTCTAGAAGAAGAAATTCTTCAGTTGGGTTCTTCAACAGAAAAGAAATTCCTCTTGTTGGTTGAAGACATTGAAGATAATTTAATAAAGGTTACCGGTGAGAGAGACCAGCTTAAAGAAGATGTTCAACTGTTGAAAGATAAACTCGAGATGGCTTATGCAATAGTTGATGAAAAAGAAGCTATAATTGTTGAAGCTCACCAGGTAAAATGAACAATATTTTTTTGTTTGTTACTGAAGCTATAATTGTGGCCTTACTTGTGGTTTTCGACTACATTTTAGGAGTCTAAAGAAAGTAAGATATATGCTGAACAAAAGGAAGAGGAGGTTAAGATTTTGGAACACTCCATTGAAGAGCTTGAGTCTACCATAAATGTACTTGAAAATAAGGTACATTATCATTCTTATTTTTACGTTTTTTTTTTTCCGTTCAACTTTCTTGTTTGAGCAGTGGTATGCATAACCTTGGATTATCATCAGCCACCACTGCTATCTCTTAATCAATCATACGGCCTCACTATGACCTCGGAACCCATGCAAATTTTGATATCTATTTAACTCTTATGAAGCGCGATTATTTTTTTATCAAAGAAGAATTCATTAATACTGAGAGAGATTTACAGTATTTATGAAGCACTAAGTATGCATGCTTAGAAAAGGATTTGCTGAACTTTTATGTGATTTTGTTTGAAATCAATGTCAAACTGTTAACATGGTCTGTCCATTAGCAAGAAGCAAGTGGTGTATATTTTCAATAGTAATGGGACATGATGCAATACTTTTTAAATTTTGGCTAAAATACAATCAACTTTTAGGTGTATGAGATGGATGCTGAGGTGGAAAGGCATCGGCTGATCAGAGATTCGTTAGAATTAGAACTCAAAGCTTTGAGGCAGAGATTGTTAACTGTTGAAAACTTAACGGAAAATGTGGACTCAGAAAACAAAGATGTTGAGTACCTTGAAAATCAGATATCCAGGTAAAGAGTATGCTTTAATATCTTAAATGAATTTATTACTTTCTCCTTTACATTTACAGAGATAGTTTGGATGCAGGCCACTACAGAGTAAGTATATAGAGCTTCATCAAGCTCATACTCGAATAAAGTTACTTGAAGAGGAAAGGGCAGAACAGGATAATGAGGTATTGTCTTATCTATTTATTAGGCAGTTATTGTCTCAATTGCATGCTTTTGAAATAAGGCACTCGTTTTCATCATTTGCTTTCTTCTTGTCACAAATTTAATTTTTGTTCAAAAATTCATAATTGCTATGAAGATCAAACAATACAAGGAGTACATCAACGAAATCATGTTGCATGCAGAAGCCCAAGCGTCTCAGTACCAACAAAAGGTACAATTCCCACAAATAGGTCGAATTTTCGCCTTCTTATCAGTGTGAATAATACTGGAGAATCAGAAGCTTATGAATGCAAATTCCCAACTGTCTCACTATGGTATTCTGCCGTTTTAACTATTAAAGAATCATTAGGCAAGAGAATTTTTCACAAAAATAGATAGTAATTGTCTTTTATATACTCAAGATGGAGCCTGAAGAAAGACACGAGAGCTGTGACGTTGGTAGATGGTAAGACTAGGTAATTGTATCATTAATGGTTAGTGTTTAGAGGGTATAAGTTCGCAATAATTCTGGGCTGGTATTAGAAATAGGAGTTTTTGTTGTATGATAATCTCTAATGTCTTGTTTGTTATATTCATCACATTTAGCTTAAGTTTTCTATCCTGACATAACTAATTAAACTATTTGCTCCAAAAAATAAATAAATAAATAAATTACTTTGCTTTTCACAACCTTTTTACAGTACAAAGCATTGGAGGCCATGATTCGTGAAGTAAAAACAGATACAATAAATTCAATGTCTACAATTCCGACATCGGACAAAACCGAGAAAAGCTCGGTAAGGGCAAGGGGCTCCAGCTCGCCGTTTAGATGCATTGGCGGTTTTGTTCAGCAGACGAATTTGGAGAGGGAGCAGGAATTGTCAGCAGCCAAACTTCGTGTTGAGGAGTTAGAGACACTTGCTGCTGGTCGGCAGAAAGAGGTCTCTCTCTGACTCTCTCTCACACTAAATTAATCATATCAATAATACATAGAAATAAAAGTGCCCATAGATAGAGTCTGGAATACAGCCACCATCCAGTTGAAGAAAACTGACTCCAATTGAACTGGATCAGGTATGCATGTTGAATACTAGACTGGCTGCAGCAGAAAGCATGACCCACGACGTCATTCGTGACTTACTCGGTGTCAAGTTGGACGTCACTAACTTCGCAGTAAGTTCACATTGTCATTCAGAAGAAGCATGACAACTAATCCCTGCATTGCTGACTTGTCTGGATTTCTCTTTTGGAATTTCTAGAACATGATAGATGAGTACCAGGTTAAGAAGTTGATGGAGGGTGCCCTTCAACAAACCGAAGACATCTTAGAAAAGGTGTGCTCACAAAATTATATTCAACATTTTTTTGTTGTCAGCTCTAACACATGAAATTGGTCACTTTTTCAGGAGCAGGAAGTTGTTAACTTAAGGAAGCAACTTAATGATGTGACTGAGGAAAGAGAGAGGTGAGACCCATTCCGTCTACAAGCTAATTTATAAACTTCCGAGCAAAAAAAAATGCTGAAAAGAATATATTCTTCTATTTTCGATTAGTTGAGAAAAGCAATGTTGTTACTGTAAGATTTCCTGCCACTTTAATATCTCGTAAAAAATAATGTAGCTGTGTACTGGAAATAAATAAGAGGGAAGGGGATTTACTTGCTGCCCAGATAACCGTTGAACAACTCCAAGAGCGCGATCGCTTGCTTTCTGCACATAATGAGATGTTGAAGGTAGGGATGGGCTTTTGAAGTCGTTGCTTTTATTAATCCTTTCCAACTATCAGTCAGGCATTAGGATACGTTTCGGTCTCCTAATTATTTCTTCCTTGTGCACTTTAGATGGACAAGAGCAATCTACAGAAAAAGATAGCAGAGCTGGATGAAATGGTAAAAGCACTTCTTGGGCCAAAATCTACACAACAGCAAAGTCACCAAGCATCATCGAGCAAGGTATATCTTCATGTAAATGCTTTTCACAAAATTAGTTGCAGTCTATGTGCTAAAGGTCTCTTTGTGAAACAGAACTTTTCGAGAACTGGTAATGTTGACTTCGCCAAGAGGCTCGAGCAATCCGAAAAGCTTCTTTCTCGTGTGAATGGTGAACTTGCTCAGTACTACAAATCTACGCGTGACAGAACTTCTGGACATGGCTTGGGAACTAGTTACAGGTAAGTGGTTTTCGTTTTGTGTTGTACTTGTAACTGAGGTCAAACTCAGTTGAAAGTTGATAAATATAAAAACACTCTTCATACGGTTATTTATCATAAGCTTTGCATGGATAACAGAAAACAGAAGGGTCAGGCTGGTTAATGTGGAAGCTTTTGTTCTTAGAGCACTTCTTCAAATTGGATGCCTGAAAACTAAAGCTGCTATATATATATATGGGGTTATGAATACACAAGATTGGGAATTATTTTTTTATTTTCTTGCTTGCTTGCTTTCGAATAGTCAATTTTTTATGTTCTCCGAATTCGGAGTTTTCCACAGGCGAAAAAAATTGTCTCATAAAAAACAAGCAAGCTTAATTCCTCTAGACAATAAAATATGTTGACATAAGGAGGAACTTATTAAAACGAATGAAAATTCGTTTCCTTTATATTTTTAACGTTTTCCCTCGTGGAGAAAATGAGCTTTTGTTGTGAGTATTGTGAATATGCATTGTAATTATTTTGGCATTATTTGCTTTTAAACTATAACTTAGTATTTCAGGTGACATTTCTATGTCGTTGTGTTGGAAGTGAAATATCAAAAGAAAATTACTCTTTTGCCTCTCATTCTTGTGCTACTTTTTTAAAATGCACCATACTCTTTAAAGTGTTATATTTTTGCCCCTAATATATTAAAAAGTGTCCAATTTACCCCTCTGTCCAAATCTATTGGTTAAATTAAAACATTTCACTAAAAGGAATTAAAATTTTAACCCTAAACTTATTTAAAAATTTCACAAATATCCTAGATCAATAAATTTCAACAGAAAAGACTAATGTAAGATGCCAAAAAAGATAAATCTCAAATTGACCCCAAATCCCATTTCCTTATCTTCTAAATCTGCATAATATGTGTGTATATATATATATATATATAATCAAGCATTTCTTATAATTATTTTCTTATAAGCATTCATTAATCAATTTTACATATGCTTTATAAGTATTTTCTTATAATTTGTCGAACACTATTTATTTAAATTTTAAGTACTAAAATTTGATTATTTATTTTAAATTATCTTTCTTCTATATTATACAATATCTAGGTAGTTTAATGTTGCCTCTCATGTGAGCAACTAACTAAGTTAAATCCATATATAGTAATTGTAATTTTACTTGTTTAATTTTTATTCCACCATTTGGTAATTAGTAAATTTCCTTGTCTTACAATCCAATTTAGTAACCAAATATATTAATCAAGGTCATATATTGCAATTTTTCGACCGAAGGCTGTATACAGTTGCGGGAGTTGCATCCTTTCTCAATAATTAATTTTATATCAATTCTTAGCATCTTAAATTTGATAATTAAATAAGGGGAATTAGGCTAAATAAGCCATTTTGAAAAAATCTTTTTATATTCTAGCCTATGTTTCAAAAAAATTTAAAAAATAACCATGGTCCAATTACAAGCTAGATAGATGAATTTCATCTTTTATAACTATTTGATGACCATTTTCTTAAAATTTGAAAACACTGACCATATTAATTAAAGAAAAATTATAGTGAATACCCAATTTTTAAACTTAATATAAGTTATTATCCAATCTTTTGAAAAATATAACAAATTATCCAAATGATTCAATTACTTACACGGTGATAAGTGGTGGTAATTCATTTTGTTACCAAAAGCATGTGCAAGTAATTCACAAATTGACTAGAAACTCAATTACTTTAAAAGTTTGGGTATTTATTTTTATTGTTATATAAATTCTGGATATTTGCTTATTTCACCCTTAATTAAATCACCTAAATAAAATGGTCATTTCTAATAAATTTTCTTTTCAAGCTTTTTAAATTTTAGCCTATGTTTCATAAAATTTAAGAAAAAAAAAAGTCATGGTCCAATTACAATATGCATAGATGAATTACATCCTTTATAACTATTTGAGGGCTTTTTTCTTAAAATTTGAAAATATTGACCATATTTTTAAATCACATAAATATAATGGTCACTTTTTATAATTTTCAAATTAAATATATGTACTACGAAATTCTATTCTTATAACTGATTCAAATATACAAGATTGACCTTTTTTTTTCTTCACGTTACTATGGGATGTTGGCTTTTTATTGACATTATCTCATAATTTAGGAATTTCCTTATCCACCGCGTGTAATTTCATATAAAAATATACTACTTTACAACCAACGTCCCACTCCTAATCATAATCCAGTTGGGACTCCTAATCCTAATCTTAATCTAATTGAAAAACTCCGTTCTTCCGAACCTATGCGCCTATAAATACCACCCACCTTCACAATTCTTTTATTTTACTATACTACTACTCAACCCTAAACTCCCTAATTACATACGTTCAGCCTAGCTAGCTCCTACTAAAACCCTTTCGCTCTCTCACTAAACCCTTTCCTTCTTCTCTCTGTAGTTGATCTCATGGCCATATTCATACACTCCAAGGCACGAAGAATCACAAAGAGAGCCCGACCGAAAGGTGATGATGATCAATGCTTGGCATCAATATCTCCCAAACCCCGTCGTCTCTCCAAAAAGCCAAGAATGAGCGTCCCAACTCCAAACACAGCCCAACACTTCTCCTTCACTATACCTGAAGAAGATCATCAATATTATCACCTTGATCGCTGTTTTACCATCTCTTCTGATTCTGATCATGACGACTCGGCTTCCGATATTTCTTACGGTAACTTCGAGAACGATATTTGTGATGACGGCCCTGTGATGGACGATTGTGATGACTATGCCGACTCCGTTGGGTCCTCTCCTGATGCCTGCGATATCGATCTCGATGACGAATATTCCGGCTGTGGTATCGACGATGATGGTGATGGTGGTGATGATGATAATGTATACGACGAAGACGATGATGATGCAATCGCTGTCGTTGCATCTCCTCGGATTTATGATGTTGATGATCATGACGATGAAGCTGTTTCTGATCATGATCATCGAGTGGCCTGCTACGATGACGATGACGATGATGATGATGATGCGATCGAGTCCGTTGCAACTCCTCAGATTTATGATCGTCGAGTGACCTGCTACGATGAAGATGATGATGATGATGATTATGCGATCGAGTCCGTTGCATCTCCTCAGATTTATAATATTGATGATGATGACGATGAAGCTGTTTCTGATCATGATCATCGAGTGGCCTGCTACGACCATGATGATGATGATGATGATTATGATATTGATGATGATGATTATTGGATTCCAGTCGCTTCATCTCGTCGGGGTGGGATTTATGATATTGATGATGATGATGATGATGATGATGATGATGATTATGATATTGATGATGATGATTATTGGATCCCAGTCGCTTCATCTCGTCGGGGTGGGATTTATGATATTGATGATGATGATGATGACGACAACGAGATTTATGATTGATGTTGCCATGGATTACGTTGCATCTTCTCCTTATGATGATGATGATGATCAAGACATCTCTGATCATCATGACGATGATCAAGTGGACAGCTACGATGATGATCGTGCTTCTACTCCTGATCATAATGATCATAACTCGGGTGGACGGTTCTGATGCGGGCGGGGATGGAGAGAAATCCACCGGCGCTACTTAATTAGAGCTTCTCAGGGAAAGTCTATCTGTTCGGACGTGGTTGAAGAAGGGTCTTCCTCACTGGAGGACGACTTGATGTGTTTGTTTGTTAATTATCATCGTTAATGTAATTTATTTTATGATTAGTTGTAAATTCATAATGCTTTGTACATTAGTGACATTTCTTTGTAACTTTTTTTTTTTTTTAATATAACAGTTATTTTAAATTTTGTAGTTATTGCTTTGTACGTTCTTCTTTATGTACTAGTTTTAGAATTACCCTTTAATAATATATATATATATATATGTATATATATAAATGTTTATAATGGATCATATTTGTAGTGAAGTATGAATGTAGCCTTAAAGCCATTTGAGCTTTCGTGAAAGTCGATTCTAATTACTTTTTAGTGATTATTAAGAGCAATGCCCAATGCACCCATTGAAAATTAGGTATTCACTATAATACCTCTTGTTAAATTAGATAAATACATAACTACTCGTTATTTTCTAAGGTTTCATTAGTTTCAAATTCAATTATATTGTACCAATATTTCTACTGTAACATGTTTCGTAATCACTATTTGTTACTTATTTTTAAAAATGAAAAGCACAAAATAATAGTTTGTAACTGATAAATAAGTGAAAAAATAAAAAAACGTAAAAATGAAGTATATAATAAGAGTGTAGAATTGAGAAAACACACAAAAAGCTCTTAAGATTTGATATTTTTGTTTAAAAATATTTTGAAAACAAGCATTTTTTGTTTACTCTGTTTTTTAAAATATGTTTCCAATTTAAAAAAAAAAAAAAAAGAAAGAACGAAAACAGATTTACTAAATGCGTTTTTAAAAATAAAATTGCACTTTTCTATTTAATAAAACAAAAAATAGAAAATAAAAGTGTTACCAAACACATCTAAAACATTGGCTATTTTCTTAAAATATTTCTTTTAAAAATGATTGTTTACTTAAAATCTCATTTTATTATTTTTTTTAGTTTGAAGAATGTCTTCAATTTATCCACCAGTGTTTCTTTACTTTTTTATCACATGTTTATAGTGTAATAATATAGATAAAATTAAAAATGTAAAACACAGTATAAATTTATAGTGACAGAAAAAGGGGCAATTCTAATGACTTTTTCCTCCCATAGATTATCATCATAATATGTCTTATATCTTTATCCTCCGCCATTTAATCGCATTAGCCATATATAACGGACAGCTGTAGCTACCAACAATATGAACAAAAAGTTATCTGATCTTTATTTATTTATAGATGGGAATCCGTTATATGATTCAACTTTAATACTGTAATCATTATCAAAGAACGAAAAATAAATGATGACAGTAGTAGGAGATATATATATATATGTCATGGTTGAAATGTGATTAAAATAGGAGTTCCATGGCAACGAGTAGACGTCATATTTTCTAAAGCACATGAAATTGCTCAATGACCAGAGAGAGAGAGCTCATAAGCCACTTGAAGAAATCATCTTCCAAATTAGTAAAATATCACCAAACTCTCAGTAGAATACATCTCTTATAGAGGATTTGACATTGTTTCCATTCCCAACTTCTGCTAACAAATTATTTTTCTCATATTCAAAACATATCACTATTTGACTATTACTTATTGTAAGCATTGTGACTCTACTCTTCGGTTTCTATGTAAGAGCTGCAATCAAATTTGACTATACTTTCGCGAACAACAAAGAAAGACAAACAACGAAACATGTACACTTCTCCCTTTACCCCTAATCTAATTGTCATGATTAACATGAACTCTCGAGTAAATTCGTCAAAGCATCGATCAGATGTAAAAGTACTACCGATAATCAACAACTCAAAGAGTCAAACTACCATAGGACCAAACCTAATTTTCTTATTGATTATTTATGACTGCTGGCAAGGCTTCTTCCGTTGTGGTTTTTTCTGAACTATCAACAACACGCGATGCGCTGTTACCCTTTTTACACATCTGTTCAATGCAGAGATATACGAATCAATTTGCTTAAAAAACTGAAAAATCAGAAGAAAAGAAACACCATTTTGTGTGAAGTGTGTTGACAACAAGAACCTTGGAATGATTTGGGAGTTTGTGATAGCTGATATCTGCATTTATTAACCAATACATGAATGAAAATTACCTCCAACTTCTCAAAGTTAGAAACTAGCCTCATGTATTGTTCGCGTGCTTCAGGATGCCGAACCATTGACTGGACTCTTGCAAAAGCTTTATCCACTGCATCACGTTTCTGCTTCCGCCCAACGCGCAGAAATTCATACTCATCAACTTTTGTTATATCTGGTGATTCATCTTCAATAGCTTTCTCCACTTGGAATTCTCGCAAACCAGTTCGTTTTCGTCTCCAACGAAGGATTACCTTTTCCAATATGCCAACTGACCAAACAAGCTTTTTATACTGCCTGCGAACTTGATGTCCTCTTACATAAGCCTGAAAATAATTGGAGTACAGTCAAGTAAAATTAGTCATATCCATAATTTCAACCATTGCAATTTGTTTTGCAAAATAAATAATACCATACTCTAAAATTTGAACCTTTTATGGTTTGTTTTCAACATAACTCAATATCACAAAAGGACACTGAACAAAACTAAATGTGGACAAATTGGAATAGGACATTTTCAAGTTCTCTAGAGAGAAATTTAAGATACGATTATCCCAACTTATTGCAACCTATGAATTATGAACACACAGCGTACTGATGCCAAAAACACACAAGAAAGAAGAGCACATAATTTAAATGTACCTGAATTTTAACAACACGATTACGTAAATCCAAAAAATCATTCCTTCCTTTCCAGCCACGATATTTCTTCTGAATGCTTTTAGCTGCAGAGTGCAGGTAATCGTCAAAATTACCAAACTTCGGCTGTGCTTTGTTCAAAGCACCAGCAACTAGGTCAAGTGAATTATTAGGAGAATCATCAGTCGCATTGTTTAATTCTCTATGATGGAATGAACGATTCCTGAAGGCATCATGAATTAGAGAAGCTGCAAGAGCTGATTTCCTAACAGCAGCTAGGGACCCTTTTAGGGATTGGTCACCACTGCCCAAATCTGATGGGACAACTGCTTCTTCAGCGTCAGTCGCATTTTTGGTGGCAATCTTTGCAACCCGGCCCTCTGTCACATTCTCATTAATGTTCAACTGAGAAAGCTGACCTGTCAGATCTGCTTCAGCCAAATATCCAGCAATCCCTTTATGTCCACTACTTGATGCTAGATCAGCAGCTGTTTGCCCTCCTGGGAATGCTGGAGTTGGATCATCAACAGCACCCGGGGCAGCACCTAATCTGACTAGTGCTACAACCGTTTCCTCTCTGGTATAGAATGAGAAACAGTTAGTTGTAAGTGTGTTTTCACATTCACAAGTAACTGCTCATACATGTCAGTTCTAATCAAGATCAGATGCGATCTACATGAGACAGGATAAACGAAGAAGGATTTGTCCCATCTATTGTAAACACGACATCCCAGTTTCCATCCTCTCCATTCTCTTTACCAATAAGTAAATAAGATTCTTGATAATAAAGAAACGCTTATCAACAGAGACTCCTTTATGCATGAAACAACAATTATCATTTAGCTACCCATGAACTTCATAAACTAATGAAATAAATATACAGCATCTAATGTCATATGGAAGACAGCTTTCTCACCTGCCAAAACAAGATGCCCAATGAAGCCCTGTCCTTCCACGTGCATCTCTGAAATTGGGGCTTACTCCAGCAGCAACTATGGGGCCCATAGCCCAATGATAACCAAGAGAAGCTGCCAAATGGATAACTCCTTGGCCTTCATTATCCAAGAGATTAGGTCCTTTACCTTCTTCGTGAATTTTAGAGACTAGCCATTGAGAGAGTCTATCCGCCAGCAAATTTTGAATCAACATATTACCAGGCGTCAGCTGATCATTGTTGATTTTTATTGAGCATATGGTACTTGTGAGCTTACATTTATCGCAATCACTGACAGAACAATTTAATAACTTCCTCTCTGATCCTAAGCTTGACAATTTTCCTAGCCGTATTTGCATGCGTAATTCATCTTCTGCCGAGCTTTTTGCAGCAGTTCTCCGAGGCTTCTCTCGATATTCGAATTCTCTCACCTCGCTGCAGGCTAACCTATTACTACAGGTCACATAAAATGGTACACGTCCAGGAGTATGCAAAGGAGCTTGACATCGAATAACATTATCAAGCACAACTTCGGCAGGAACCTCAATTTCACCAAACATGCAGCCCCACTTAGTATCAGCAGAAAGTTTCTTGCCACCCAAAAATCTACCCACTATTAGAACCTGAAAGTAGAACATAGAAGGTAAAGCCCATGATAGAAATATAAAATTATCCTGCATTAATAACTTGAAATAAAGTACAGTTTAATTTAATAGAGCATGATAGGTCTAGAATTAACCCCTCAGCTTTCATTTTATATGGTACCTTTATTTGTACACCAGAATAAGCCCAGTCAGGTGAAAAGTCACAAATACTAAATAGTTGTTCCTGGGAAAGAGAAGGCCCAAGTGAATCAATATCCAACTGAATATGGTGTGATAAACTAGACACTTCTTTGTCATCGTTCTCGGCATCAAGTGTATTCCAGTAATTTCCCGAGTCCGTAGCCATTAAGGAATCATCACAATCCACACCAATTGTTACATCCATCCATCTACTGAAACTGTCTAATTTTTTCAGCTCTGCTGATTTACCATTGGATTGGGAAACATCTTTATCACACTCTTTTGGCACCTGGAAGAAAAACAAGGGAAATACTTAGGCGCTTCTACAAAAACAAAATCCAAAGCCAACTTAATTAATGGAATGAATCGCAGAAACAATAATAACTGAGAGTCATTACATCTCATACAAAATCAAGATTACTTTTTTCTTTCTTTCCTTTTTCTTTTTTTTTTTTCCTCTTTTTTTTTTTGAAGGCTGTATGCATTTTAGCAAAATCTCCACCCCAATAAGAGTTAGTCTAATATTCTTATTTATAAATACTTAGCATCACCTTAATTAGAAATATAATATTATTTAAAAAATATAAGTGTGTCGGCATGCAGAAAACATACAGTGATTTCTCCCTTTGAAGCGATTGGTAGCACCTGGATGCTTGTGTCACTAATAAATCTATCACCACAAGTGACTTTATGATCACTAACTTTATCATCAACATCCAACTTTGAATCAGTTAGGCTATGATTTAATAATGCGGCACCACTAGGATGTTCTACATAAAATTTTGGTTCCTGCATGCCATATTCACTTCTGGTTGAGCTAGGAGTTCCAGCCCAGGCAGATGATGATCCAGCAAAATTATGTAAGTTAGATCCAGGATACCATGAACCAAGAGGGTTTTTGGATAACTCTGTAAACCCTGAAATACAAATGAACCGACATTAGGCCACGAGCTTTTTACGTCCCCCAATCATATTAATGTAGAACAACAAAAATTGATATTGAAGGAACTATTCTTCATAATACAATGACAAGTTTCAAAACTGAATACGTGTGACTTCCAGAATACACAAATTAATTAACAGTCATCAGCTTCCAACTTGACCAAAGAAAAGTTATGGACTACAACAATACTGACATGGGAGAATTGCTGGCCAACTCAATGACAGGTTATCAAAGAATTACCAGTTCTTGCAAGAGAAACTCCAGCAAAATCAAAATAAACATATATAAAAGGATTTCTTGCAAATTAGAACAGCTTATCTGTAACCTTAACGACATTAAATCCTGCCATTTACCTGCAACTCCGTGAGAAAGCAGGGAACATACGGAACCAAATGCGGGCTGAGTGAGAGAAGGAGCTCCAGGATTATTATCACCTGAATCAACATCCTCAAACTCTGAAGATTGGGTTTGTCCATTCCAATTAACTCTGTTTGGATTCGCCGAAAAAGATGTTTGAACTGTAGGGGCAGGTGAGTTTTCTTGAGTGGAGCAAGGCGCAGAACTAGTTTGAGGGCTTTCAATCTGTGATCTTGAACTTGGCAGCAAACGAGAAATGCCAGACTTGTACCCCTGTGATGCATAAAAGACAATATACCACCAAAAAACAAAAGCAAAAAAAATATCAAATTCGCATATAGGCAAACAAGTCAATATATAGATATATATATATATATATACACACACATATATATACATATAACAGGAGGGATGTAATTAAAATTCAGATATTAGTGTTCCCCTTGTTCACTAATGTAGTTCAAGATGGAGCAACAATATTCAACCAAAAAGAGGAGCAATCTAAGGACCACAATTGTCAGAGTACCTCTTTTACTTCTCTGTAATGTACAAGAACAATGTGCGTCAAGGGCCTGAAACACAATAAATAATCATGATGAGAATGGAAGTGAAGTATCAGAAAACATTGCTCAAGGTACTTGCTATTAGTTCTTAAGAGAATGTATATTGCTAAAAGTTTTAGGATGAAGATAACAAAAACTAAAATTTATAACAGAAAGAAACTCCTATTTAAAACATCATGAACAGGCTTCACAAAAAACCATCCTCCATTAACAGATACTCATTTCCGTTATGAAATATCATCCTCTCTTCCAAGAACAGTTAACTCACCCCTCAAGCATCCAATAACACCGCCGCTGGAAGTTCTCGTTCTCCTCTCCATGGGCATAGTAACAGTGAAGAACATCCACACTGCCAGACTAAAAGAGGATTGAACTCATTTATTACAATACATGCATAGTTGATATTTAATCTCCCGTGGCCACAGAAAAAATTTGAAGAGTATCAAAAATGAAAATCCTAGAAGGA
Source organism: Boehmeria nivea var. tenacissima (assembly GCA_018132145.1). Taxonomy (NCBI): domain Eukaryota; kingdom Viridiplantae; phylum Streptophyta; class Magnoliopsida; order Rosales; family Urticaceae; genus Boehmeria; species Boehmeria nivea. Next base: position 13,179,010 of record CM030882.1, read on the forward strand.
AACACACATTGCAAAAAGATCTGAAAAGAGAAGCGAAGAGCGAACACAGTGCAGAAAAAAAAAGAATTACATTTTAAGGCTTACTTTGATGGAGAGACATAAAAGGGCCCGAAAGAGAATTGGAGTCTAATGAATAATATTGCAATAATTATTATCCAAACACAAAAAATTCAACATTTCTCTTCACCTTATCTCTTAATTATCTTTCAAGAGAGAAAAGGCTGGGATTCCCTCCTACCTCAGCCTTGAAAAAAGTGATTACAGACAAATCATAATTAGAGTTCTACTGGTGAAGGTTCCAACTGGGGTAGGTATGTCTAGACAACATATCAAGTACCTCTTAAGGCCAACAAAAAAGTGAACTTACTAATAATAGATTGAACAGCACACCTTCAACTTTTCATGAGCTTCTTTCACAGTTTTTCCATCTTTCTTCTTCCTCCAGCGGTGCCCATCTTTACGATAATATCTGAGTGCTTTTCGATCAAACAGGAACAATGAACCAGCTGCAAAACAAAAGGACTTCAGTCTTTGTTTCCATGCAGCAAATCTTAATGCCTAACATCTACATAGTAATTAGTGTTTGATCTCAAGTCTTGACCACAAATAAACAGACGTGCCACCAATCGGTGCCCCGATTTAGATGATTTTATGGAGAGAAAAAATGCCACCAATCCAGAAAGTAACAAATTTACAACTTGCTTCTTTCTTAACATTTGTATATTCTTTTTTATCTGTCTGCAACTAAAGAAAACATAACGGAAACAATTAAATAAAAGAATAACCAAAAAAGGTTACAAACCTTCGGGTTTAGTGGGTGGCTCTGGTTTTAATTGAAAGGTCTCATAGTTGTTAAGTATTTCACATATTTCAGCCGGTCTTAGCCAGCGATTTTTTGCTTCTTGCAATATCTGTGCAATGTCTGCCAAATTTGACGCAATGCAATTCATTAAATCCACACAATGCATTGTAAAATGCGAAAATTACACAATCGAAACCTAGCAAGAGCTACGTTTTTAATGTTCTAAAATCGCGATTATCACAATAAGCAAGCTCGGTTTCGCAGATTCTGAGTCCAAATCACCATCTTGAAGAAGAAAAAAGTATCAAAATTTAATATCAAAATCACCAGCAATCGGAGGATCAATAGGCGATTATTGGTCAATAACACTTAATCCACACCATCACATATAAAGCACAAAGAGCAAGCAATTCGATTGAGAGATCGATATTAACGCAAGAAATAATCAAGAAACAATTATAATAAAAGGAATATTTATCAAAGAAAACTATCAAGGAAATGTAATAACGAGAAGATGAAAAAGAAACAGTGGTAACCTAATTGCTGATTGGGAAGGAATCTTTTGACCTCAGCCATGGGCGAGCAGTGGCGTCACAGAAACCCTAGATTTCATGTGGTTCTCGCTTCCTATTCGGATTCCCCGATAGCAATGGCTCGATCGAAACGACGACGAAGCTTCGCAGACGAAACGGAAGAGAAACGAAAACCCTAAGAGAGAGAGAGAGAAACGAGCTCGGCGATTCAGAGAGAGAGAGGGAGTGAAAGAGCTGGAAGAGAAAAGAGAAGCTTTGCTTGGATTATTGGGCAATTGGTTTTCTTAAAGTTGAAGGGATTATTAATTATTATTATTATTATTAAATGAAATTAAAAGAAAGAGAGAATAAAAGGAAAGAAAGTCAATGGTAAATGGGATTTGCGTTTACACTTGCCATAAACGCATCTTCTACGTCTGAGCAGAGAGAGAGAAAGACAGAACTGAAAAGAGGAGAGAGAAGATGTTAAAGAATATGTCATGTTATCCTACGTGGCAGCTCTCACATCCTATTATTTTCCTAGGTTACCCACTTCCATTTTTTAAGTTAATAAAACTTTTTTTTTCTATTTTTCTGGAACTAAATCCTATAACAAAAAGAGGAGTGCTATCCTCTGTGGCATATGAGAGATCTGAGCCGTCTATTTCGGTAGATCTCATTGTAGGTTCTACGTGAGGTCCATCGAGATGAACGGCTCAGATCCCTCAAATGCGTCTAAGGGTAGTATATTCCTGACAAAGATAGAAAAACCAAAGTAAACAGCTTCGTTGTTGGGCGATAAAAAAATTGCATCTGTGCGAAACGATTTTAAGAGTTGTAATTAGCTCTCAAAGATAAGTGTATAGTAACTAACATAAATCCGAATGCAGATATTTTGTTTCTTTTCTATCACATTCAGTGTCATTCGAATACGATTTTGACACTTAAGCTGAAACAGTTAAACTTTTTGTTATATTTTTATAAAAATTATTTCTACTTAGGTGTCAAAATCTTATTAGAGGGATAGAGAAAAGAAATAGAAGATTAACTCTATAAACCCTCCCACATTTAATGTTAAATGTAACGTTACATTTAATGTTACATTTTTTACACGTATATATGTTACAGTTACAAAAAAATATTACATGTTATGGCTAAATCCCTGATTTCGTGAAACTATAGCCAAATTCTAAAAAATTACCCAAAAGTTTAGTTAAATGCCTAAAAAACTCTTTTTCTTTTTCGCTATTTTTTTAGACATTATGCATATACTGTTTTGTAATTTGTTACGGAAGGTAACAAATGTTACAAACTGTAACAATTTTTGTTACAATAGGTAACAACTATTGACATGGACCGTCACAGACAAAATTTGACACACATATGTAACAAAATATCTAATTTTTATTACACATTTGTCTGTTACGATTTATATCAATATTTGTTACATGTCGTAACAAATATTGTTACAATCCATAAGATTGTAACAAAATTTGGGCGAACATGGGTATTTTGGGCAGTTCAGATGTATGTGAATGGATATTTAATTTTTATATAGTTAGGTCATTTCCTTAAAATATGTTATTTTAACCGAATATTTTTCTAATGAGCCCATAAAAAAATGGAGAATTTCAAAATAAGTCATTCTTGATGTTATTTAATAATCTATACCCTATATGGTGTGCTCCTTTTGTTTTCACTCGATACTTATAGTGTAAATTTTGGGATATAAATAAAAAGTGTAACACACATAGAGTTAGATTATCATTATGTCAAGAATGGCAGTGTAAACGAGCTGAGCCGTTTGTGAGCAGCTTGGTGTTCGGCTCGATAAAAGCTCGTTCGTGTTCGGCTCGTTATGTAAACGAGCCGAGCTTGAACATGATTTTAGGACTCGAATAATAAATGAACAGAGCTTGAACTAACTAAAACTCGGCTCGTTTAAGCTCGCGAACAGGCTCGATTATATGTTGGTGAACATGCTTGTTTAAATAATATATATGTGTGTGTGTATATATATATATATATATTATGGCCTTGTTTGGCAAATGAGTTTGAACCCATCTTCGCCCATTCAAACGAATTTTTCAATCTAAATCGTCGTTTGGTAACTTTTTTTTTGGATAAAATCCAATTGAAAAAAAGTCACTCAAACCCTTTAAAATCAAATTCTCCCCCCCCCCCCCCCCCCCCCCTCCCCCCTCAAATTTTAACAGTTTGAATCCATTGTTGAATAGTATTTTTTGATTTGACATTTCAAGCACTTTATTTATAACTCAAAATCATACATTTCACATCTACCCAAATAACAATCCAAATAATATTTCAATTAAGATTATTTGAGCTAAACAACAATTTAAATTTTTCGTTCAATCTACCCAATTTAAATTTTCTAATTCAAATGAAAAAAGTTTAAATTGCTACAATTTGAACCCGTTTGTCAAACGACCCCATATTTAGAGTTTTAGTCTTTGCTTTTTAGTTTTTTAGTTTTTTAGTTTTTTTGCTGGGATTGCTTTTTAGTTATTTTTATTTTTTAAACATAATATAAAAAAGAGAAATTATAGTGAATACCTAATTTTTAAAACTTTATGTAAGTTATTACCCAATTTTTTAAAAAATGTAACCAACTAGCCAAGTCATTCAATTACTTACATAGTGATAAGTGATGGTAATTCACTTAGTTACCAAAACCATGTGCAAGTAATTCACGAATTGACTAGAAAGTTTGGGTATTTACCCTACTTCACCCTATAAAAAAAAAGTAACCTAGACTCCCTCAACCTCAAGTCACAGTCTCACCCTCAAACCTCATGCCGCCCCTCTCCACTCGCCTCCTCTGCCTCCAAACTCCGGCGTCCTTGCGACTCATGCCTCTCCCGCCGGCGCCCGTTCTGCTCCCCCACCTCTCGCTGGCGCCCACCTCTGCTCCCCGCCTCCTGCCTCTCTTCCCGCCGGCGCCCACCTCTGCTCCCCCGCCTCTTGCCTCTTCTCCCACCGGCGCCCGCTCTGCCTCATGACTCCCGGCCATCCTCTGCCTCGCGACTCAAGATCCCCGCCTCGCAACTCTCAGCCCTTTGCATCGCGACTCCCGGCCATCCGCCTCGCGACTCCGCCGATGCCTGGGCTTCGTGACTCCGCCGACTCCCGCCATCTCCCAGTCCTCTGCAAACTCCCGGCCCTCCCGCCGACTCCCTATGCCTTTGCCGCTCGTCGCGACTCCCGCCAACTCCCCGTTTCCACCGAGCTCGAGCTCAAGCTCGAAAAAAGCTCGAACGAGCTTCGTATTCGAACCGAGCTCGAACACTAAACGAACGAGCTCGAGCTAAAGTTTTCATTTTTTAACGAGCTCGGTAATTATTTAACGAGCCGAGCCTGAGCACTTCAAAGCTCGGCTCAGCTCGGCTCAATTACACATTATTTACACTCCTCACTAACTATTATGGGGCATAATGCCCCCTTAAAAAAAGGCATTCATCAAAATGATATTTAGCCCAAATACTTGGGCCAAGATGTAAATTAACGCAAGAGTGAAAAAGGTGGAAACTTTATGTATAGCTCTCTCTTCGCTGAAACTTCTATTTCTCAACCTCTCTCCGAATTGACCTGCAACAAGTACATATTTCTCTCTCTCTCTCTCTGCTTTATTTCTTTACTCTACTTAGTTTTGTTTTTTTTTTTTTTTTTTCTGGGTCTGCTCTACTCTGACACTTTTAGTCAAATAGCTTCTTCCATCAAGAAATACCCAGTATTACTTTTTTGTGTGTGTTTGTGTTTTTAATAAAAATCTACACGCACTCGAAACAGAAGGAATAAAAAGTTAATATACTCTTAGAAATCTGGTGTTCAGACATAAATCAAAGATGTTTTTTTTTTTTTTTACCCGAAATATTGTGAATATATAGTTCCATATTTTCCTAAATAAACTGTGAGGTTATTGAAAGTGAAGGACTAAAACAATCATATTTGCACAGAATATTAAGACTGTTAGCACTGTGCTGATTTTGGTAGAATCAAAGGGAGACTCAAACACAGTGTGTCTCTCTGTGGCCTTTGCTATAGAGTGGCGTGTGATGGCTTGTGGGAATGTGGAGGTAGAGGCTCTGAACAAAGCCCTAAGCTCCGCCCAAATCTCCGAAACCGAACCCGAACAGGCAGATGATGGTGGCTGCGGCAATGCCGGGGGCTGCGTCGAGATAAACTGCTTCAGCGAGGCCGTTAATGACGTTACGCTTCACTTCCAAATCACCCGCCTGCCTAGACAGGCTAGCACAAGCATTGTTTTTTATTGTTTGAAAGAGTTTGTCTTTTTAGACATGTAAAGTGGTAATTGAATTAGGCTTTTTCGGTTTGTTTTGTGGTTAGATATATGCGTGGATCGGTTGCAACTCTGCGAAATTCGGGAATTTATATGCCGCAGCGCCAACTCGGCCGGTTAGTTTTTTTGAGTTTGCACAACCTTTTGTGCTCCATGCTCTGAAAACCCCCTTGTTCTTTGTCGTGTTGAGCTTTTTTTATTTGATATACCTTTGCAGATTAATGGAGTGAGTGTGAGTTGTGTGCTTGGAGGGGCTTCTGATAATACAGGATCAGGCATTGCTCGGCGATTAGGTATGTTCTCTAACTTTCGTAGCGGAAAATTTCTGTATCGTTTGTTATTGGTCTAGGCAGGCGGGTTATGGAATTCCGGTGTCTAATGTAAATGAGTGATTCTTTGTTAGCCAGTTTTGCCATGATTATTTATACCTCTCTTTTGGCAAGACATTTTTTCAAAACGGGTGGTGGAAAGAACTTCACACCGCTCACAGTTTTTCTAACTCTGATCTCGCTTCGGGTTTACCACTATAAAGACTGACTAGCTTTCTTTCCTATTCTTTGACCGAGCATTTAGATTTTGTATTCCATATGGTTCTGGCATTGACACTCACATTCCTAGTTATTTTTGTTTTTGCAGTGTTAAAGACTGGTCTCCATGTGGTTCTGGCTTCTAATATCCCTAAGAACTCGCCCTTGATTGAGGTCCAATCTCGCTCGGTTTCTATCATCCTATTTTCGTTTATGCAGAATGATTGTTTCTCATTTAGTTTCATTTTTCGACATTTCAGGCTGAAGCTGAGAAAATGTTGGTGCAGAAGCTAATTCAACTCGGATATACCAAGCCAAGATCAGAGGCCTCATCATCATAGCTGCTCGATCCTTGTAGCTTTTACATACTTTGCTATTGGTTCTGAAAGGAAGTGGATTGAAGCTTCTTTATCTTCGCTCCTGGTTTTCACTTCCGTGGAAGAAACCAAGAAAAAAAGATACAACTCCGTAAATGCAAGACGATTCGAGTACATCATTTAAGATTCTCCAATTTTGTAGACTTCTTATTGGTATCAATCCCTAGCGTGACTTGTTCACCAAAAAAACTACTTACTAAGGCATTGTTTCTAGTGTTATGGCATAAATTTATGGCTTTGCTATTTTGTTAAGGTCTTGAGGATTGATATATTCCATAGAAACGTCATGTTTACACAAGAAACAACTTCATCAGTGGTCATAGCCATGGAATGAGCAAGGTGCAAGAAGATGTTGAATCGAATTTTTCGTTTTGTTTATGTTTAGAAATAACTTTTCAGACTTTGTAGTCTTTTAATGGGCTTGGATTATTCCTATATCATATTCATGGTTGATATATGTATGTCATTGCATTATTGATAATGATAAATATGATTTTTAAACAATGTTATTGGGTACTAGGATAAAGAAATGTATTATCCTTTGGAAGGAAAGACGAAGACTTGAGGCATATTCTTTTAAAATGTTTGAAGAGACAAGAAGTTATTCAGGCAAAAAAAGAATGTGTAAACACCCCCAAGCAGGGAATTGATACTTGTGCCATGGAAGAATGCAAATTCTCTATAAGCAAAGGATTTCACCTTCCATCCTTTAAAAGCAGAGGAAACACATTCTGATTGTTCATCCTCGTACCGAACAATTATTCTCGACGCAGTTAATTTACATTCTGTCGCCATGACCAGCCTTACTTTCGGCGATTCCGATGGTGCATAGCAAGCTTTCGTTCAAGATTTTAAGGATTTTTATTTTTATTTTTTATTATTGCAATCAGAACAATATGTTCCTAGCTAAATGTGTTTCATCAAAACTTGTGATAAAAGATGCCATGCCAAAAAAAAAAAAAATGTTAACGTAGAGTTTGCATTTTATTTCCGATCTCCCCATAAATGGCAACTCTGGCTTGAACGTGTGTCTATGCATATCAACTCTTGTTTATTGAATTGCAGGAGTTACAACATCAGTCTCAGAAGCACCCCCAGCTCATTACACAGTCAAAATTGAGTCATTTTCATTGTTACTGAAGAATTCAATTGAGATATATGAATCAAGGGAATTCGATGCCGGAGGCTACAAATGGTAACATTCATGTTATTTCTTACTAGAATTCTCATTTTAGTTCCTTTATCGACGTGTTGTGCACGGTGTGTCTCGTTTTTGTGTGCAGGAAGTTGGTTATCCACCCAAATGGAAACAAGACCAGGAATGTGAAGGAACACCTCTCTCTCTACTTGGCAATGGCCGACACGAATTCCCTCCCTACCGGTTGGGAAGTTCATGCCATTTTCAGGTTATTTATGCTCGACCAGAACTACGACAACTACATGATTCGTCAGGGTAATTTGTTTTCAAAACTCATGTTTAACAATCACATGACTCCAATTTGCTTATACATTGTTTTGGCGACGCCATGTTTCCTTAGATGCCACGGGAAAAGAGAGACGCTTCCACGGGATGAAGCTCGAGTGGGGCTTCGATCAATTCATCCCTCTGAAAGCTCTTAGCGAAGACGGTAATGGGTTTCTCGTGGATGACACGTGTGTTTTTGGGGCGGAGGTGTTTGTATGCAAGGAAAGAGCCACAGGGATAGGTGAGTGTCTACGGATGGTAAAGGATCCGACAACGTACAAGCACACTTTTAAGCTCGAAAACTACTCCAAGTTGGCCGCTGAATGCAGTGACTCCAAAGAATTCAGTGCTGGAGATCATATATGGTAAAGACGCATTTGGCACTTTGGAAGCTTAGATTCTCATGATTTAGCAAGCCATGTATCTTCAACTACAAGCAAATGAATGAACATTGCTTATGAGATATCTTGATTTCCCATGTCATTGTGGTCTGTGTTGTATTTGCAGGAAGATTCTGGTTTGGCCTAATGGGATAGGAGCTGGATTTGGTACTCATCTTTCTGTTTATTTGGAATTGGTCGATCACGCAACCCTTCCTCCCGGCGGTAAAATCTACGCCGAGTACACGTTACGCATTGTAAATCTGATTAATTCCAACCACAAATTTGGTAAAGGTAAGACTAGTCCTTTCAAATCATAATACTATTAGTAGTTTCGATAAACGAATTGAGCCGCTTATTCGAAGAGTTCTCCTTGCAGCGAGCAACTGGTTCAGTGCCTCGTCCGAGCTCAATGGCTGGTCGAGGTACGTGACACTTCCCTACTTCAGGAACGCAAATTCGGGTTTCTTGAGCAAGGACACCTGCTTTATCGAGGCAGAGGTCGTTGTCCATGGCATCACCAACGCGCTGTAACACTGTAGTAACATCTATATTTCATCGTCGTCCGAAGAGTTCTTGTGTGCATCAACTATGTATTTGTACAACCAACCCGTTCTAAAAAGAAAACAATAGTTTGAAATACACAATATGATGTGAAAAGAACTATTAAAGTATTGAACTTTTATTATTTCCTGTGCAATGACAATGAAAACCTTCTGCAATGGCCGTTCGTAGTTTCCAATCATCTTTAATACTTGACACGGGAAAAACTTACGAGGCCCCGTGAAGGGTTACGAAATGGGAAATTTACAGAAATGAACATAAACAAATGTCCTTTGAACATGAGTGCCAAGCTCCGCAGACACCGGCAGGCACGTTTATGAACAGAGTAGCAGTCGGGTTTGATTACAATTTACAAGTACTTACAAAGACAGTCAGACAATAACACCACGGACTAACCAAAGGTTTTCTCGCTGCTGTAACACATGTAGAGAAATCCGTCGTCGTCCTTGTAATTCTCGTACACGTAGTCCATACAGCTCGCTGTAGATCAAGGCCATCAAAATGAAAAATTCTTTAGCGATTTCCAAACATTATACAGAATTCTTAAACGCAATGAAACGATTTTTTTTCTTTACCTGTTTGTGGCAATGTGTTTTTCACAAACACAAAAAGAGCCTTCCCAGGGCTCAAGTGCAATCTGCTACTCAAGATATGGATGAATTGTCCAACAGACATGTCTCTAGGCACAAGGTACCTTAGAGCATAAAAAAACAAACAAAAAACAAAATATGTATATTAAAGATGAAATTGACACAATACTTCCCTGGGTGAGAAACTAAATAGAAGAAAACAACAAAGAAAATAACACATAGATTGATAAGTTTAACATAAAAACAAGTATAAAGGCAAGAAGAAGATTCATAATTATTTAGACCTACTTCTTTTTGTCCATTTCAGGCAAGTCTGTCCTTGAATACCTCTCAATGACAACCTGCAAACAAGGTTTACATTGTAAATTCCTATGGTACTGGAATTATATCCAATTTAAAATCAAAAGCTGTTCTTTTTATTATTACTTTTTTTTTTTTTTCAGAATTAGACTGAAGATAACTTATTGTGTCCAATAATTAATCATTAAGATGATTTTTTTTTTTTCCCTTTAAACTTCCTAATGTCTTTTTTCTAATGGGTTCTTCAAAACAGTTTATAACGTGAAAGTTGTAATACAACCAGAAGGCAGTTCATTTCAAATTTCTCCATTAACATAAATATCTTCTGAATATTTTTTTACCTTGAATCAAAGCATGTTCTGTTATCTTTTTTTTTTCTTTTAATTACTCAAGAAGACTAAATAAAGATTATTGTGTTCAGTAATCAAAAGGATGATTATTTCTCAAAGAAAGCTTTCTTTTTAATGAATTCTTTAAGAATATGTTTAAAGAATGAAAACCGTTTTCAGGGAAAATCAACTTCCCATTTCTCCAAAAATGTAAATATCTCCACTATAATTAGACTTTTTCTCTAAGGTCTTTATCATCAGATCAGATCAAAAGTGACTCTCTCGAGACCATTCAGTATAAATTGTCTCTTTTCCCATATCTGCTATTTCCAATTACATTTTTCTCCTCTAATCTTTCTAACAAATGAACAAAAAATAAAAATAAAATAAAATAAAAAAACCTAAGACGTATATCCTTCACCTTAAGCAAGTCAAATTCCCCTAATTTACAACACCAGTAACGCAAAGAAACTCAATTTTCACACAAATTATTCAGGCCCTAAAATCCAATTACAGATCTAAAATAAACAATGAGCAAATATTGAAAATAAAAAATCACGTACTGGAATTCGATCAGGGTATTTCGCAATGATATTCTTTGATTCCTCAAGCCGATCATCTGCAATTATAGAAAAGAACCCAAGAAAATTCAATTAAAAACAAATTAAATTAATTTTGTTTTTGACAAAAATCCAATAGAACAGTGAAAATCGACACAAGAAAGAGAGAGACAAAACACAAACCGAACGAGAATTCTTGTTTGAAGGACTTGGTGATTCCCATGGCGAAAGGTGAGAGGTTATGGGAGATTCGAGATCGAATTTTTTTTTTTTTCTTTTGGAGGAAAGGTCAAATGAGATTATGGAGTATTGTGTTTGCTTATCTGCCAGAAAGAAGGGAAAAAAAAAAAAGGAGGATTTGATTTCGTGGAGAGAAAATGGGAAAGGAAAGAGCGTAACGTGTGTAAATAGTGTGTAAAAAAAGGACACCTAAGCAAAAGGAAAGGAAAGGAAAGGAAAAGTCAGAAGAGAACAAATAAAGAATACAGACAAACAAACACTGATCTCACAACAACAAGAAGGGGAAGAAGAGGAAGAGGAAGAATTGATGTCGTTTTCGGTTTGCGTAGTGGCAAGTCCTTTTTGAGTTTTGACGCTCTACGCCATTTATCCACCGACAATTCTCATGATCTCATCGTCATGCCCTTTTTTTTTTTTAATATTTGATTTTTTTTAATTCTTTGAAAGCCTTTGAATTGTTAATTATTGCGTGGAAGTTGGAACTCGGAAGTTACAACATGACAATTTTATTTTCTATAAACTTTTTAAAAAAATATTATATGATTTTTAGAAAAAAATTTGAAATAAACATATATATTAAAATATTGATAAAGAAGTAATTTGTTAAAACTTTTATCAACAAAAATTGGCTAGCATCAGAGATGGTCTTAATGAGGTGGTCAAGCTATTGTCATTTTTTGAGGAAGAAAGGAATTATTTTGGATATTTTAGTATATAGCCATTTTTCAATTTATGTTTTAAGAAAATTACCAAAGTTTTAAAAAATCAACAAACTAGTCATTAGTCAATACAAAACTAAAGGTATAAAAGTTATAATCAATACATCATATAGTTAAAAAAAATAATTATTTCCTTAATCAATTGAAACATTGGCTATTTTCTTAAAGCATTCCTCATAAAATGGCTATTTACTTAATAATCTCTTATTTTTATTTATTATTATTGGAATTTTAAGAAAATAGCAACTGTTTACAAAATGATTTTAAAAAATAGCCACAGTTTCAAAAAATTTAAAAAATAGCCCTTTCAGAAATTTTTGACACGTGTCATAAATTTCTTACAGCACATTTTATGTGTAATTTTATTATTAATTGTCAGAAATTTCTTACAGTGTGTAATGGCTAGTTTTTAAATTTTTTAAAACTGTGGCTATTTTTTAAAAATACACTGTTCAAAATGGCTATTTAGTTAACTGACCCTATTATTATTTACAATTTAAAACCGATAACTTATTATTTTATGATTTAATTTATCAATATGCATAATTACTTATTACTAATTAATTTTTATTTATTTTATTAAAGTAATTATTATTTACTAGGAAATTTTAAGAAAATAGCCAGTGTTTACAAAATAATTTTAAAAAATAGTCACAGTTTCAAAAAATTTAAAAACTAGCCCTTTCAAAAATTTCTGACACGTGTCAGAAATTTCTTACAATAATTTTTATGTGTAATTTTGTTATTGTCAGAAATTTCTTACATTGTGTTATGGCCAGTTTTTAAATTTTTTGAAACTGTGGCTATTTTTTGAAAACACGCAGTTCAAAATGGCTATTTATCTAACTGACCATATTTACTAATACATTATTATGTAATTTTGTCAAAATTAAATATTTTTTCCATGTTAATCATGTCGTTGTTTGAGTTTACTGTCGTTTAGTTTTTACTGTTGTTTTATTGCTTTCTGTTATTGCCGTTTTGACTCCACCTGTCGTTTTCAATTATTCATGTCATGTTAAGGCTATTCTGTCGTTTACAGTAAACACGTGTCTTTCCTCTGAAACATGTCGTTTTCTCGGAAACTCGCCGTTTACAGAATTTTATTGTCGTTGTCTACAAAAAAAACACATACAACTCCTATATAATCACATTTTATTATTTAATAATACATTATTATGTAATTTTATTATTTATAAAAAAAAAAATTTAAAATTTCATGTCGTTGTCTGAGCTAACTGTCGTTTTATTTTTACTGTCGTTTTGTTGATTTCTGTCGTTTTCACCCAACATGTCGTTTTCGATTATTCATTTCATGTTAAGGTTTTTCTGTCGTTTTACAGTAAAAAAAATGTCTTTCCTCTGAAACATGTCGTTTTCTCGGAAACACGTTGTTTTCAACATTTTATTGTCGTTTTATACAAAACACCTATAAGTCGTATGTAATCACATTTTAACAATATACTACGTTTTATGTCAACAAAACAGCATATATTTAAAAAAAATGAAAATAAACATATATATTAAAATATTGATAAAATAGTAATTTGTTGAAACTTTTATCACGAAAAATTGGCTAGCATAGATGGTCTTAATTAGGTGGTCATGCTATTGTCATTTTCTGAGGAAGAAAGAAATGATTTTGGGTATTTTGGTATATAGCAATTTTTCATTCTATGTTTCAATAAAATGATAAAAGATTCAAAAAATCAAACAATTAGTCATTAGTCAATACAAAATTAAGAGTATAAATACTATAAAATGATTATTTTCTTAGTTAATTGAAACATTGTCTATTTTCTTTAAATTTTTTTTTTAACTTCTCAATCGTTTTAATAATATTAGGCTATAGGACGACGATACATGTTTTGGGTTGGACAGGTGGAAGAACCTATGCCAACCCAAAACATAGCCACATCTCCCTAAATTGGGAGAACCCAAACCCAAATCATTCAATTTTTATAATATTTATTATATATAATTATTGCATATATGTTCATAAATGTGTAAAACAAGTAATAAAAAAGGCACAAACATAATATTGAATAAATAACAATAGCAGTACGGTAAGTAGTTCATCCAAATGACAAAAAGAAATAACGAAAATAAAATGCAACAAACTGAAGTATGAAGTAATAAAATATAAAGTATGTAATGAAACAAAAATAAAGGGTTTGCAACCATACTAATTTCAGAATTATTAAATTCAACTATTAATTTTAATAAATTACTTAAATGTATTTATTTAATTATTTTATTATTATTAGAATTATTCATGTAATTATTATTGAAGATCATTATATAATTATTATCATGATTTTTTTTTGTATTTTGTCATTTTCTAATCTATATTTCAAGAAAATAGCCATGGTTTCAAAAAAAAAAAAACTAGCCATTAGTCAATACAAAATTAAGGGTACAAAGGTGAAATCAATGCATCATGTAGTTAAAAAAAAATGACTATTTTCTTAATTAATTGAAACATTGGTTACTTTCTTAAAATATTCTTCAACAATTTGCTATTTACTTAATAATCTCTTATTTAGTTATTTTTATTTATTGTTATTTAAAATTCAAAACCATCATAATTTATTATTTTGTGATTTAATTTATCACTATTCATATTAACTTATTACTAATTAATTTTTATGTATTTTATTAAAGTAATTATTATTTACTAATACATTATTATTATTATTATTATTATTATGTAATTTTATTATTTATCAAAATTAAATATCTTGTAATTATTATTTACTAATACATTATTATTATTATTATGTAATTTTATTATTTATCAAAATTAAATATCTTGTCCATATTAATCATGTCGTTGTTTGAGCTTACTGTCGCTTCGTTTTCACTGTCGTTTTCACCCAACCTGTCGTTTTTTATTATTCATGTCATGTTAAGGCTTTTCTGTCGTTTTACAGTAAAAACGTGCCTTTCCTCTGAAACATGTCGTTTTCTCGGAAACACGTCGTTTACAGCATTTTATTGTCGTTTTATTATTAAAAAACACAGATAACTAGTATATAATCACATTCATTATTTACTAATACATTATTATCTAATTTTATTATTTATCAAAATTTAAAAAAAAAATCCATAACATGTCGGTTTCTGAGCTTACTGTCGTTTTATTTTTACTGTCGTTTTGTTGATTTCTGCCGTTTTATTGTCGTTTTCACGCAACATGTCGTTTTTGATTATTCACGTTATGTTAAGTTTTTTCTGTCGTTTTACATGTCGTTTTCTAGGAAACATGTCGTTTTCTCGGAAACATGTCGTTTACAAATGTGTCTTTCCTTTGAAACGTGTCGTTTTCTCGGAAATATGTCGTTTTCTCTGAAACACGTCGTTTTCAACATTTTATTATCGTTTTCTACCCAAAAATAAAAACTTATAACTCGTATATAATTCTATTTTAACAATATACTACGTCAATAAAACACCATAACTCACAATTATACAGCAACTAATCATATTGGTAAACACAACAAAAACCAAAATATTTTGGTCGAAGCAAGGAGAAATGTGAAAATTGTCAGCTACATATTTTGAAATTTTTCTCTTCAAGAAAATATTACAGTTCACGCCACTTTTTAATAACAAATTTGACTAAATTGGTCTTTTTTTCTACAAATGAGTAAGACAATAAGAATGAGGATATGGTATTTTACTAATGAAAAAAAAGTGACATAGTTTGCAATTGGCTCATTTAGTGGCATAGATTAAACTTGGGCTTCACATGTTGGTTGCAATTTGACTAAATTGTTTTTTTTTTTTTCTACCAAATGCCGTGAATGCCATGTGAATCACGAGCACTTTGGCTTTGCATTTCAAAAAAAAAAAAAATCTCTCTAGTGTGAATATATATATATATATACTAGTCAAACCACTCCGCACGCATAAAAAAGAAAGGGAAAAAAATAGAGAAAAAAAAAAGGAAAAGCAAAATTAAAAAAAAAAAAGGGGGGAGGGTGGCTGGCGCGTGTTGTGGACAGTGAGGGACTGAGGGGGCAGCCCCTGACACGCGGGCCCGTGTCAGGGGCCAATTTATTTGTTCTGAAGTCCCCGTACTTAACATTTTCGTCCTTTTTATTTACATTTGAGTCCCTAAATTTTTTAAAAATTATGAAATAGCCCAATTTTTTTTAAAAAATAATTCACTTAAACTCTTAAAAAAATGCATTTTTTTTTACGGAAAAACGCCAAAAAAAGGCCACGAAACCGCCTGAAAAAAAAAACGGTCGAAACGCCCACTGAAAACGCATTGGGGCTTTTATTGTTTGTTAAGGATTTGAAATATATCTAGTGTGAATAAATTGCTTAACTGGAACTCTGGAAGTGTCATAACAACCATAAAGGAAACATGTATCATGAATCATGATATATATCGAATCTTACTTTTCTTTTGCTTTATCTATTGAAACATTTACCTTATAATCTTTATATCTTTGTCCTAAGAAAAAGGAAGAAAAGAAAAACAATAATAATAAATAAAAAATAAAAAACATTTCATGTTGGATCTTATTATTACGGGTACTTCTGTGATAGGTTTTTTTTTGGTAGAAAACAATTTTAGACCGTCATATTCACCTTTTCAGTAGGTCCCGCATCTTAAATATGTGAATCTCATCATTTAAAATTATTTTTCACAAAAAAAAAACCCACTACAAAATTTTCCATTATTACCAACCGAATACTCTTTCACACGGAAGGTTAGTTGAAAGCGAAAAATGCAACTTTCAAAGAGAAAAAACTAGGTGCAAATTCAACTTAAGTCCATAAAAAGTGGACTATTGTTGATTAGGTGTTTTATTATTTTTTAATAGATTGTTCATTTTATCCCTCGGTGTGTTTGGTAGAAAAGAAGATTGGGATGTAGAAGGGAAAAAGAAAAAGTGAATTGGGCTAATATTGCTTTTTGACATAATGGTGGAAAAATTAAAAAAGGAAATTTTAAGAAAATAGCCACTGTTTATAAAATGATTTTAAAAAATAGCCACAGTTTCAAAAAATTTAAAAACTAGTCCTTTCAGAAATTTTTGACATGTGTCAGAAATTTTTTACAGCACATTTTATGTGTAATTTTGTTATTATCAGAAATTTCTTACAGTGTGTAATGGCTAGTTTTTAAATTTTTTGAAACTATGGCTATTTTTTGAAAACACACAGTTTAAAATGGCTATTTACCTAATTGACCCAAATAAAAAACAAAGATGGATAATGGTGGGATCCATTATTTTCAATCCTTCTTTTGTGGAGGAAAAAAACACACACTATTGATCACATTTTGTATTAAATTAAAATTTTATTCCTTAAAACATAAAAAATAGAATTTATATAATAAACAAATAATAATTTTACATTTAAAAAATCATTACTTCTTTCCCCTTTACCAAACAAATTGAAAGAAATTTTATATAAAAAAAGAATAGCATTAATTTTTAGTAGAGGCTAGAATAGTGCACGATTTTTTGCACTATTCATAGTGTATGGTTTATAATAGTTTAAAAAATACATAAAACAAAATTTTTTTTTACACATAAGTACATTACATCATCTATTAACATGTTATCCATTCATTTATCAAATTTAACCAAAGAATTATGTTTAATCGAAGATGAAAAAGAAGAAAAAAAAATTTGTCTTTTTAATTTTTTATTTGTTCTTTCTTCATTTCATCTCTGATTGAATATAATTTTAGTTTCAAATTTGAGAAATGAATTGATAACTTGAAAATAGACGTTGTAATGTACTTGTGTGTAAAAAAAAAATTAGTTTTATGTATTTTTAAGCTATTATAAGCCGTACACTATGGATAGTGAAAAAAATCGTGCACTTATTCTAGCCGCTTCCTTAATTTTTTCCTTCTATCACTCTCTCTCTCTCCGTGGTATTCAAAATCCATGTCCCTTTCACTATGGATAGTGAAAAAAATCGTGCACTTATTCTAGCCGCTTCCTTAATTTTTTCATTCTTTCACTCTCTCTCTCCGGGTATTCAAAATCCATGTCCCTTTCTTAACTTCCTACCAAACATACCTTTGTATGCACTCTAAAAGCGAAATGTAAATCATGAAAATAATGGGGTGATAGAGGAAATTCCAAACGAAGGGCCAAAATTATTTCCAACATTTGGACAAACTTCTGATAATATCATTTCCCACTTTATAAATCATACAAGTGTACAAAACATAGATGGCTTACGTAGTCATATTCATGATCATTAACCTTTTTTTTTTTGGGTCATAGATTTACAGTGGATGTCACACGTTATTGTTTTTTGGTTTGTAAAAAAAAAAAAAAAATCCATTAGATGGCCTTAAGAATCTTTTGCTGTACATAGATAATGTTTAAGAGAGCATAAAATGCAACATATAGAAATTGTTTTCTTTTTCTAGAAATATTTATATAATTTAAGAAAGGGGCATAAATGAACTTTTCAAAAGAATTTATGTGTAATAATACAAAAATTTCTAACTTTCAAGAGCGCATGGATGAATTTTTTTTAATAATTCTGTCTAAAAAATAAATATTATCAAAATTGAGCGGGGCGGCTACAAGTGAGTTGACTCCGTGCCCAGGAGTCAACATTTCTTCCCTGGCAAGATAAGATCAAACCATCAATTTTTATTTTTATTTTTAAATCCATCATTTTTATAAGATAACAACAATCTCTAACGAAATAAATAAATAAATAAAAAGACCAATCCGTATTAGACCTTGTATTATTGTCCAACTAACTTGTGGATGCAAAAATGCAATGACCATCATTTTCACAGGAATCATAATGTTGGACCAATCAATTTTTTTATCTGTTTTGAAGTGGAAATCAAACTAAACCACAAATACAATCTTTTTTTTTTTTTTTTTGATGGGAACACAAATACAATCTTTTGTTCCACTACAATGTTACATTAGTTAGTGACATCTTTTCCTAATAAAAATTCACAAATCGACCTTTATTTTTTCTTTCCCCTTATAGGATTTGGCATTTTGCTAACAAATAAATATCCATGAAATAACAACATACTCTTTATTTTATTTTTATTTTATATTCATACTTTTACCAAATAACAAGGGAAAGAACAGAAAGAAGATACAAAGTCTTCAACTGAAAAATAATAGAGCAGACAACAAGAGCAGGTGTAACACTCTTACAGCCCAAAAAACACTAATCATATTACTTTATATCTTTTATAAAGTTATAAGTCTTTTTCTTTCCCTTTTTTTTTTCTTGAGCTTGAAATTCATAAAGTTAGTTAGACATTACAATAAGTAGTTGTCAAAACAGTACATTTCTCAATCAACCAACCTCTATTATAGGACAAAAAAAAAAAAAAAAAAAAGAACAGAACTTCTAAAATGCAAGCAAGTAGGCTTGTTATTTGTTTGACTTTGCAACTTCAGAACATCATTCAATCATAAGTCATAACAAACTTTCATAAAAATATACACATATATGAACACTTATTAGAGCTATAAACAGGCAAGGCAATCTGCAACACCATTCAGATGGAGCTAACGCCAGTTGACAGGCACAGACAGCCGCCATTTGGCCGCCACAATTCGGGTCTAACCGATAAGGCGGATTCCATCATTGAGGAGGACGAGGAGGCTCAGCTGCGGTGGGCTGCGATCGAGAAACTGCCGACTTTCAAGAGGCTTAGAACCTCGGTGCTCGATATCGGTAGCAGCCATGATCATGATCAGGATCAGAAGAGCAGTGGCAGCAAGGAATGTGGAGGGGAAAAGAAAGTGGTTGATGTCACCAAGCTTGGAGCGGTTGAGAGACATCTCTTCATTGAAAAGCTGATCAAACACATTGAGCATGACAATCTCAGGTTGCTGCAAAAACTCCGCGAGCGAATCGATAGGTAATTGTGGATAGCAATCTCTGTTGCTCGCATGTTTAGTACTTGATAAGCTTGATCAATGGATTTGATGAGTCTTGGTTTTTTTTTTTTTGGGAATTTTTAGAGTGAATGTGAAGTTACCAACTGTGGAAGTGAGGTACAAGGATTTGTCTGTGGAGGCGAAATGTGAAGTGGTCTCAGGAAAGCCTTTGCCAACTTTGTGGAATTCCTTTCTGAGCATGATATCAGTAAGAACTTTTTTTTTTTTTTTTTGGTGATCGGTCAATGAATCCGATGTTATAGAATGTGGCACTTAGAAAGGTATGGTCTTGATCAGGTTTTCACGAAGGCATTAATGTGCAACTCTCAAGAAGCCCAGATTAGCATGCTCAAAGATGTTAGTGGAATCATCAAACCGTCGAGGTATGTAACGCGAAGTTATGCCCGTTGGGTTGAGAAAATAATGGTTCTTCAACATGTTGAAGAATGACATCTAATCTGTTATGGATATACAGGCTTACGCTGCTTCTCGGTCCGCCAGGCTGTGGCAAAACAACCTTCCTGTTGGCTCTTGCAGGAAAGTTAGACCAGTCCCTCAAGGTTAGTGCTTCTAAATGTTTTTGAGAGTAAAACAAGCCATGTAAATAAACTATCCATCTGTGGTTTAGTAACAATTTTGGTGAACATCTTCTCACTCCAGGTTGAGGGAGAGATAACTTACAATGGGTACAAGCTAGATGAGTTTGTTCCTCAAAAGACGTCGGCTTACATTAGCCAATACGATCGGCACATACCCGAGATGACCGTACGAGAGACTATTGACTTTTCAGGACGCTGCCAGGGTGTCGGAAGCAGAGCCGGTGAATTCCTTGTTTCCTTTTCGTCAAAAAATTGACAATATTGTTTCTGTAAGTTAATTACATTTGCTTGGTTATGCAGAGACAATTACTGAAGTTAGCCGAAGAGAGAAAGAATTAGGCATTGTCCCTGATCCAGATATCGATACCTACATGAAAGTAATGGCAACTTGAAATCTCACCTTCACAAAAGTTATCTAAAAGCAATGGTTCTTACAGATTGCATAATAACATGATTGTTACAGGCAATTTCGATTGAAGGACAAACACAAAATCTCCAAACAGATTATGTTTTGAAGGTAAGGTGTTTTATAGCAGAATTGAACTAGCATAGGCAATTTAACTACAAATTTAATGAAACTTTTTTCCCCTTTTAGATCCTTGGACTGGATATCTGCAGCGACGTAATTGTCGGTGATGCGTTGAAGCGAGGAATTTCAGGTGGCCAAAAGAAAAGGCTTACAACAGGTAGCAATAGAGAGGGAAAAAAAAAACGCGCTGAAGCAATACAGATTGTAAATAAATAGTACAAACTGTTGTGTCTTGTGTCATGTTTCAGGTGAGATGATTGTTGGTCCAACAAAAGCGCTTTTCATGGATGAGATTTCAACTGGTTTAGACAGCTCCACGACGTTCCAAATCGTGACATGTCTTCAACATTTTGTGCACATAACGGACGCTACCATATTAGTCTCGCTCCTCCAGCCTGCACCAGAAACCTTTGATTTGTTCGACGATGTCATATTGATGGCAGAAGGGAGGATTGTATACCACGGTCCTCGAGCTCACGTACTTCAGTTTTTCGAAGACTGCGGTTTCAAGTGCCCTGCAAGAAAGGGCGCTGCAGATTTCCTTCAAGAGGTGACAAAACTGTTCCTTGTTTTTCTCATGTTGCTTTAATTTTGTACTAATCCAAACCGGATCACGAGTCGCAATGTTTCATTCCATAATTTCTCAGGTGGTCTCGAAGAAGGACCAAGCTCAATACTGGTACCGCATAGACCATCCTTATAGCTATGTTTCAGCTGATCAATTCTCTCAAAATTTCAAAGAAAGTGACTTGGGAAAGGCTTTGAACAATGAGCTCTCAACACCTTATGACAAATCCAAATGCCACAAAAATGCCTTGTCATTCACAGTATACTCTGTGAAAAAATGGGAACTCTTGAAATCTTGCATGGCCCGGGAGTTGCTTCTCATGAAACGAAATTCCTTTGTCTATGTTTTCAAAACCATGCAGGTTATTAGTCTCCCTTGCTAAAACTGCGAGATTGGTTCTTTGTTTTCCCAAGCTTACATTCAATTTAACTCACACCTTACCAATGTTCTTTTGGCACAGCTCTTCATCACCGCATTTATGACAATGACGGTATTCATACGCACAGAGATGGCTGTCGACTTGGTCAGCGCAAACTACCTAATGGGGTCGTTGTACTACGCGCTTGTAAGACTCGTGACCAACGGAGTGGCAGAGCTGGCATTGACCATTACTCGGCTTCCAGTAGTTGACAAGCAAAAAGCATTTTGTCTATACCCAGCATGGGCGTATTCTCTTCCTGCCTCCATCTCAAAGATTCCATTTTCCTTTCTCGACTCTCTGTTATGGACAGCCTTAACTTACTATGTCATCGGATATAGCCCTGAAATAGAAAGGTACAGATGGTTTACTATCATCAATACAAGTAGATACATAGCATTACAATGTCTCTTTGTTTCATAATTTGTTAATAGTCTTTAGGTTCTTGTGCCATTTCCTTGCGCTGTTCGCGCTGCATCTAGCATCAACATCCATGTGCCGTTTCATCGCCTCAATCTTTAGGACGATGGTCGTTGCATCAACCGTCGGATTTCTGGTTCTTATACTGATGTTTATGTTAGGAGGCTTCATTCTTCCACGGCGTAAGTCAAGTCACTATTTTCACATGCCTTTGGCTTAAAAACTAAAAGATAGAAATTTCAATAGATACTCGTTTTGCAGCCGCTTTGCCACCATGGTTGAGGTGGGGATTTTGGCTCTCCTTCGTAACCTACGGCGAAATAGGCTTAACTCTCAATGAATTCCTGGCTCCGCGCTGGAACAAGGTTTACTCTAATCAGAAACTCATATAGTACAAGGGCTAATTGTTTATCAAAAGATCATGTTACTAGTTTTTTTCTTCTTTTCATTTTTGCCTATGCAGGTTTCAATGGGAAATTCCACCATTGGGAAGGAAGTTCTGACTAGTCATGGCTTGGACTTTGATGGCTATTTCTATTGGATATCTATTGGCGTATTGTTCTGTTTCACCATGTTTTTCGATCTTGGATTCGTACTGGCATTGACTTATTTGAAACGTAAGCCGATTCTAGCTGATGTTAAACAAATCTTACAAGCTAAAATAGAAACAATACATTCATGTACTAACTTTCAGATTCTTTGTAAATGCAGCCCCAAGAGTATCCCGAGCCATGATATCGAAGAAAAAACTGTCTCAACTACAATCAAGCAATCATCACAATGCTGGCGAAAAGAGAAACAATGATTCAAATCATCCAGTTCCTTCCAAAACAGTAGATGAATCAAGAAAAGAAGGTGAAACAAATCGCTTTTGAACACTTGATTGACAATATGATAATACAAGCACAATTAACAACCAATTAACGAGTTTGAACTTAATGATTATACAGGGAGGCTAATCTTGCCATTCGAGCCGCTGACGATATCGTTTAAGGACGTGCAATATTACGTTGATACGCCCCCGGTAATCACACGTTAAAAAAAAAAAACACTTTAGCACTCACTTATTTGTATGCTTATATATCATACTTGTGGACAGGAAATGAAGAAGCATGGTTTCAATGAGAAAAGACTCCAGCTTCTTCGCGACATAACCGGAGCATTCAGGCCAGGGGTCCTAACAGCGCTGATGGGCGTCAGTGGGGCCGGGAAAACCACTCTCATGGACGTGCTCTCGGGGAGGAAAACCGGGGGTGTGATTGAAGGTGACATACGGATTTCGGGGTATCCTAAGGTCCAGAAGACATTTGCAAGAATATCGGGTTACTGCGAGCAGACTGATATCCATTCTCCATATGTCACAGTCGAGGAATCTGTGACATACTCGGCCTGGTTGAGGCTTCCGCCTGAAATCGACCCTCAGACGAGATCTGTATGACTAGCTATAACTATAAACAAACATCATTACCCTCTTTGTTGAATGCTCTCATTCTAGTTTTGTGTCATTGCAGAGATTTGTGGAAGAAGTCATTGAAACAATAGAACTCGATGATATAAAAGACTCCATAGTGGGCATTCCCGGACAAAGTGGTCTATCTACTGAGCAGAGGAAAAGGCTAACGATCGCTGTGGAGCTTGTTTCAAACCCGTCCATAATATTCATGGACGAGCCTACCTCGGGGTTGGATGCTCGAGCGGCTGCAATTGTCATGCGCGCAGTGAAGAATGTGGTGGCCACTGGGAGGACTATAGTTTGCACTATTCACCAACCGAGCATCGATATTTTTGAGGCTTTCGATGAGGTCGGTTAAGTAACATCTTCGCCTTGGATTTGATGTCTAGTTTTCTTGTTTCGCAAGAGTGCAGTGTCTAATGATTGATTAGGTTTCTAATTCTTATGCAGTTAATTCTGATGAAAAGAGGCGGAGAAATAATCTACTCTGGATTGTTAGGCCATAATTCAAGCGAACTCATTGAATATTTCGAGGTACGCTTAAAGAACAAGAAACAATATTCTAGTAGAAGTTATAAAAGAGCCAACGCCTAGTGTTTTTCATTTTTTTTAATAAATTTTCCAAGTATTAAATTGCTAAATCCAATTCTATTCACCATGATCAGGGTATTCATGGTGTGCCAAAGATTAAGGATAATAGCAATCCGGCGACATGGATGTTAGAAGTTTCTTCGGCTTCAGTCGAAGCAGAACTCGGCCTAGATTTTGCGGCCATTTATAAAAAGTCATCTTTGCACAGGTGGGGTCTAGTGTATGTGCGTTGTGCATAATGTAATCTAATTAAAGAAATGTTTTCAAACTATATAAGACCTATCAATGAATTCAAGTTCCCTCTTGGATATGCAGAAAGACAATCAAGTTAGTGGAAGAATTGAGCGAACCGAAGCCACATTCAAGAGACTTGCACTTCCCCACTCATTTTCCTCAGAATACTTGGGTTCAGTTCATGGCTTGCCTTTGGAAACAACACTTATCCTATTGGAGGAGTATCGAGTACAACCTTGCCCGCTTCATCTTCATGATCGTCGCGTCAGTGTTGTTCGCGGTAATTTTTTGGCAGAAAGGGAAAGATATGTGAGTTTGCAAATTAACTCTCCTGAGTTGTGGTTGAACACAAGATCAAGAAAACTTTCAAAGTTCTAATTCTTCTCTATCTCTCTCTCTCTCTCTCTCTCCTTGTTTTTTGTAGCAACAATCAGCAGGACTTGTTTAACATACTTGGATCAATGTACATTGCCGTAATATTCTTGGGAGTAAACAACTCTTCATCGGTCCTACCTTACGTGGCAACTGAGCGCTCGGTTCTCTACCGGGAAAGATTTGCTGGAATGTACTCCTCAAAGGCCTATTCTTTTGCACAGGTTTGTCATAACAATCTCAAAACTAAGAGTTTTTTAGTTGAACTTGTAATATAGCTCCAAGTTTATTGATGTTTCAGAATCAAATGTCTTGAATGTTGTAGGTGGCTATAGAAATACCTTACATACTGGTGCAAGCAGTTTTGTATGTAGTCATTACATACCCAACAATAGGTTATCACTGGACTTTTTACAAGGTCTTTTGGTACTTCTATACATCTTTTTGCACATTTTTGTACTTTGTGTATCTTGGAATGTTGGTAGTTTCTTTGAGCTCCAACATTGAGCTAGCTTCGGTACTCTCGAGCGCGATCTACACCATACTAAATCTTTTCTCGGGCTTCCTCATGCCAGGACCGGTAGCTAACTCCAACCCTTTATTATTTTTTTATTATCTTTTTTTTTTAGTTCAATTTGATGTGTAATGGCTTTGATCATCTGATAAATCTGCAGAAAATTCCCAAGTGGTGGATTTGGTGCTATTGGATTTGTCCCACATCCTGGTCTCTCAATGGCCTCTTGAGTTCACAGTACGGCGACATAAACAAGGAGATTATGATATTCGGGGAGCTCAAAACAGTGGCGTCTTTTCTCGAAGAATACTATGGATTTCGTCATGATCATTTAGGTCTCGTGGCATTCATGCTTATTGCATTTCCACTTGCTTTTGCGTCTCTTTTTGCATACTGCATAGGAAAATTAGATTTCCAGAGGCGGTAACAGAAAATTCGGCTTCACGGGTCGAGTTTGGGCTTGTAACAAATGTAGAAACTAAGCATTATTCTTATCTCAAGAATTAAGATCATGTCTATTATCTTAAATCAAAGATGAAGAAAAAAAAATCTCTTGAATAGATAAATAAGAATCCAATAAGAATTTATCATGTTATAATTTTATCCATAAGAAAGAAATCTGAAATTTTATTTATTATATATATAGGAAGAATACATTTCTACAACATTTATCTCCTTTGAAAGTTCAGCTTTCCAATACAATAAGCAAAAAGAGATGCAAATACTAAGGGGAAGACAAAAAGTACAGCAGCAACAAGTCCTAAAAGGTTGTGATGATACCCAAAATAATCTTCTAAGAAAGCAGAAACTGGTTTTCTTTCTCCAAATGCTGAGATTACTTTCTCTAGATCGCCGTACTGAGAAGTAAGCATGCCATTCAATGCCCATGATGTGGGACACAAGTAATACAACCAAATCCACCACTTGGGAATTTGCTGCAAAAAGTAAATAATACCATTATGAAGTCAGTTTTCGAAGCGTGTTTGAAGTTAGGCGTGTTTGAAGATTAATGAACTTACTGGTTTGGGAACCATAAACCCAGCGAACAAGTTCAGCATTGTGTAGGAAGATGAAGCCAGAATGGAAGCCACTTGAACATTTGGTGTCACTGCCACCAGCAACATTCCAAGATAATTAAAGCACAGAAGTGTAGAGAATATGCTGTAGAATGACCAAAATATCTTGTAGATGGACCAGTGGTAGCCAATCATTGGGTACGTGATGATTACGTATATGACCGATTGAGCAAACAGATATGGAACCTCAATCACCACCTGCAAAAATCAACCATTAGTCAAGACTTTAAAACCATTTGATATAGAGTACAATTTCAATCTTGATATGACAAATAGTTTTGATTTTTGAACCTGTGCAAATGAGTAGGCCCACGAAGAATACATTCCTGCAAATTGTTCCCTGTAGAGAACATTTCGTTCTATTGCAACGAAAGGTTGAACCATCGAGCAGTTGTTTATGCCAAAGAAGATTATTGCACAGAACATTGAACCAAGAACATTGAAGAGGTCCTGCTGGCTGTTTATAGTCCTTCCTTGCTGCCAGAACAATACCCCGAACAGCAGAGACGAGAAAGCCATGAAAATGATTCGCATCAAATTGTACGAAGGACTTCTCCAGTATGACAAGTTTTGTTTCCACAAGCACGCTTTGAACTGCTCCAAACCATTTTGTGGAAAGCGAGTCGGGAAATGCAAGTCCTTCGAGCCAGAAGTCGGTGAGCTCAGTTGTTTGACCAACTCCTTGTTCTGTCTGGAAGTTAGAAGGGCAAAATGTCGATTGTTCACAGTTAAAACCACATTCCTGTGTATCACATTTTATGATCATAGATGATATGCTATTATCTATACTCACTCATACACTATGGAGCTTTTGTAAATCTGTGCAAAGTCTATGCCAAGTTCAGCTTCTGCAGATTTTGAAGTAACTTCTAACATCCATGTTGCTGGATTATAGTTGTCTCTGATTGCGGGTACACTAGGAATGCTCTAGTAAAATGAAAATAAGTGGTATTAAGTACTAAAGACGTAATTGTTTTCAAAGATATTTAATGATGTATAAAAGATGAGAGACAACAACAACAACAACAATAATAAATAATAACAATAAATTCACAGATGCAAAAAGGTTATAGAACACACTGACCTCAAAGTACTCGATAACACTCCGCGAATGCTGTCCTAGCGGGCCTGAGTAGATCATACGTCCCCCGCTTTTCATGAGAATCAACTGCATTAGTAAGAAGACATACTTTAGTTTACTTATGTTCCTGTTTATTAAATGAGAGAATATTGACAAGAAATATGGGCACAGTTTTTGATATAACTGATATGAAATCATTTTTTTATACCTCGAGGATTAAAGAATTTGGCATTATATTAATATGAATTGGTGTCTCAAACTCTAATCGAATAAATGTACATCACGTGATCAAATTTCTTATTATCATCAATAAACATTTTAAACAGCATTGTACCTCGTCAAAGGCCTCAAAAATATCGATACTTGGTTGGTGAATCGTGCACACTATCGTTCTTCCCGTCTCAACAATATTCTTCACTGCTCTCATAACGATAGCGGCAGCCCTTGCATCTAGTCCTGAAGTTGGCTCATCCATGAATATGATTGACGGGTTGGCTACAAGCTCCACGGCTATTGTAAGCCGCTTTCGTTGCTCAGTTGATAAGCCACTAACACCCGGCATGCCCACCAAGCTATCTTTGATCACATCAAGCTCAATTGTTTCAAGGACTTCTTTCACAAATGCCTAGCCACAAATATTAAAATAAGAACATTCAAAATTTAAAATAAAAAAATACCGCGCAAATAATTAGCATTGAAGTAATTGTGTTGTTTGAAGAGATGTCATACAGTTTTAGTGGTTGAATCAATCTGAGAAGTGAGACGCAACCAAGCAGAGTAAATCACTGATTCTTCCACAGTGATGTTCGGGGAGTGTATGTCATTTTGCTCACAATAACCCGAAATCCTAGCGAACGTATCTTGAACCTTAGGATACCCCCCAATTCGGATATCTCCTTCAACCGTACCACCTGTTTTCCTTCCGCAGAGGACATCCATGAGAGTTGTTTTTCCCGCTCCACTAATGCCCATCAAAGCCGTGAGAACGCCTGGCCTAAACGCTCCTGTAACATCCGAAAGGAGCTGCAACTTTTTCTGCGCAAAGCCACGCTGCCTCATTTCCTTCCACCGATAAAAAATGCCACAAAATAAACCATGTAAATTCACAAAACATAACAATGCTTGTAGCTGAAGTACGACTACTTAGAAATTTCTACATGATTTACCATAGGAGTGTCGACATAATACTGCACATCCTGAAATGTCAAAGTTAATGGCTCAAAGGGTAAAACCATCCTTCCTGGAAACAAGGAAAAGAGCAGGGTGAGCGAGTTCAAAATATCATATAACTATAAGTACACACAGTTTCCGAAGAATGATATAATTCAAAAAGTAGTCGCATGGACCTTTAGTCCTGGCTTCTACCACAGTCGTAGAAGCACTAGAGGGTTTTGTCTCATTGCCGATGCCATTGTTGTCCTTTCCTTGGAGTTGAGTGTATCTTTCATAAGACATGAGAGCTCGAGACCTTCCCGGTGCTGAACATTCATGTAAAAGAATTGGTTGACAAATAGTTAATGGAGTAAAGGCAACCACATTGTAAAGAGAAGATGAACTTACGCTTCAGGAATGTTAGTGCTAATGTAAAGCCAACGTTGAATAAAATTGTGAAGCCAACTAAAGCACCAATCGAAATCCAGAAGAAGTAACTCTCGAAGTTTAGGCCGTGACTTTGTAGTGTTTCTTGGCCCAAAGTAGTGTTTGTGGATGGCTTTCATTAATAATAAGAAGGGAGAGAAAATTAATGTTAGCTTAAATCCTTGTAAGCCTTTTTTTTTCCTTAATAAAGAAATAAACTAGAAATGATGAAGCTAGAGTAATTAATTATATGTCACCTTATTCCACCTCGGCGCAAGGAATTCATTAACGGTCATACCAATTTCCCCGTATGTCAAAGGAGAGAGCCAAAATCCCCATTCAAGCCAAATGGGCATTGAGGCTGAAAACAAGCAAACAAAATATTATTTAAGAAAAGCAGGGAAGCAGAGCTCTCTGGCCTTGAATGTTTGAAAATCTTACATTTTGGTATAATGAAGCCGCCGAACAATAGGACAACCAATATGGTTATGCTACCAGCTGTCATAGAGGCAACCATAGTTCGGAAAACCGAAGCAATGAATCGAAACATGGATATTGATGTCATGTGCATAGTGAAGAGAAGAAGAAACTGGCGAAAGAACCTGTTAAAATTGATAAAAAAAAATTGTATTAAGACTTGGGATTTCTAACACTAACTAGAACTTGGCTAAATGTTTGTGTGACTCACCTTCCAACTTCAGGGCTATAACCAATTACGTAGTAAGTAAGAGCAGTCCAAACGAAAGATTCCAAGAGCGAAAGTGGGACTTTAAGGATGGCGGTTGGAATTGCGAAAGCCCAAGCAGGGTAAAAGCACAACTCGACTTGTTTATAGAGAGCTACTATTCTTGCTACAGTCAATGAAAGTTCAGGAAATCCATCTACTACGATTATGAGAAGCCCGTAGAACAATGAGCCCATGTAGTAGTTCGCATGGATCACATCAACAGACATTCTAGTTCGAAGAAAAACAGTCATCGCTATCGATGCAATGATCACTAGCTGCAACAGAAAAAGAAAAATGCAATTTCAACCAAAGAACCAAGATCTTTACTTTTTCACGTTTAATGACAATATTTACCTGTGTTGATTTGAATACATAGATAAATGAATTCCTTTTCATTAGTAGAAATTCTCTCCTCGCACAAGCCTTCAACAATTCCCATTTCGATAACGAGTATTTGTGAAAAGTTAGGGCATCCTTGTGGCTTTGAGACTTGTCAAATGGCTTTGCCAACTCCTCATCTAGCCTCCTTCCAAAATGGCTTTCCTTGAACTTCTTAACAAACTCATCAACAGAAACATATCTGTAAGGTTTTTCCTTGTTCTTCCAATATTGTGCCTGATCCTTCCGAGAGATCACCTGGAAAATACATAAATGATTAAACAATGAAGAAAACAGAAATGCAAATTTTTGAACAAGTTTACGAGACATATTCCTACCTCTTGGAGGAAGTCAGCTGC
Source organism: Boehmeria nivea var. tenacissima (assembly GCA_018132145.1). NCBI lineage: Eukaryota > Viridiplantae > Streptophyta > Magnoliopsida > Rosales > Urticaceae > Boehmeria > Boehmeria nivea. The sequence goes on from CM030882.1 coordinate 13,209,494, forward strand.
GCCTTTTCTCTCGGGGCACTTGAATCCGCAGTCCTCGAAGAATTGGAGAACATAAGTTCGTGGACCGTGGTACACGATCTTCCCTTCTGCCATCAAGATCACATCATCAAAGAGATCAAACGTTTCTGGGGCAGGCTGAAGAAGGGAAATCAATGCGGTGGCTTCCGTGAGATGCACAAAATGCTGAATACAAGAAATGATCTGGAAAGTGGTGGAACTGTCTAAGCCATTCGATATTTCATCCATGAAGAGAGCTTTCGCCGGTCCCACAATCATCTCTCCTATATTGCGTTAAACGAAAATACAATCATCTTTTGATTCATATCACTGAAACAGAAAGACACTTCACAAAATTCCCATGGTGTTGTTATAACAATAGTACCTGTAGTCAATCTTTTCTTTTGACCACCTGATATTCCTCGTCTTACCGGATCTCCAACCATTGTGTCAGCGCATACGTCAAGACCAAGTATCTGCAAGACATTGGAGTAGTGATACATAAAAAAGCTTGTCAAAATTTTATTTCGCCGCCATTGTAAGAAACAAGAAATTGTTATCTTGTCCATATAACAAGAAAAGTAACTTCACCTTTAGAATGTAGTCTGTTTGAAGGTTACTTTTCACTCCCCCTACTGATACCGCCTGGAATTAACCATTTTTTACCAGAGTTACATCATCGAAATCCATAGCGAGAAAATTAAAAAAAAAAAATTGAAAAACATTTGGCACCTTCATGTAAGCATCTACGTCAGGATCTGGGACAATTCCTGATTGCTTCTCTCTTCTACTGACTTCCATCATTATTTCTGTATATGTTATTAGAAATCGGCATTTGTCATAACCTTGCATACATATTCCAATAACAGTTTTCTTCATTCATTAACGAGTTCTTACCGGCTCGACTTCCCACACCCTGACAATGCGCTGAGAAATCAAGTGTTTCTCGCACAGTCATCTCCGGAATATGCAAGTCGTGTTGGCTGACATATGCCGAGGTCTTCTGAGGCACAAATTCTTCTAATTTATAGCCGTTGTAAGATATCTCCCCTGCAACCTGTTTTAAGAACAACAAGTACTTATTTGAGAAAACGATGAGTGATAACATGATAGCACCTAAAACCTCATCTAATAGTGGACTCATCATAATTAACCGATGTTTCGAACAAGTAAGATAAAGTTTTAAGAACCTCGAGAGAGTGGCTTAGCTTCCCCGCGAGTGCCATCAAAAACGTTGTTTTCCCGCACCCTGGAGGGCCGAGTAACAAAGTCATTCTGCATCATGGGAAACTTATGTTAGCTAGATCTTTAGATGCTTATTCTTTTCGCAACAAATACAGGCATGACATAATGTCGTTCATCAATTCATCATATATTTTGATAAAAATGGCAAGAAATGGAAAGGAAACAATTACCGTCCTGGCTTGATAATCCCATTGACATCTTTGAGTATGCTAATATGTGCCTTTTGAGTGTCTAAAGCTGAAAGTCCTGTAATGCCCTGTAATGAATTTATGTGCCGGTTAACAAAAGAATATAGTTCAGTTAAAAGAAGCACCACAAATTAAATTAAAAAGGAAAATGGTATTGTTGAGAGCATTATTGGACTTCAAAAAGTACTTACCAAGATCACATCTTTAACTGCGTTCCATAGTGTTGGGAGAGGTTTTCCATGGACAATCTTGCACTCAGCTTCCACACTTAGATTCTCATATCTTAACTCTATAGTTGGCAACTTCACACCAACCCTATAGAGTATAGAGTAAAAGTCAGACAAAATTACTTCAATGCATTAATATAAGATATAGTTAACAGAGATCATTTTTTTGGCCGGTAAAGTGTGGAATAAATTCCAATTTTAGTACTTCCAAATTATACTGTAAGAGCTATAGTTCATATTTGCTAAATGGGTGTTTGTTAGTGTTTTCAGAACTTCTTTATAACCTTAGCATAACCAGACTAACACAAATTTTTTTATCAAAATATTACAAGGACTACGAAACAAGAAACTTAATTGTCTTAACTCATTGTTTGGATAAGTACTAAAAAACAAGAATTTCTTTACTAAAACAAGAGTATGTTTTGAAGACCATATTTTCAAAGTTGTAAATCCTAAAATTCTCAAATGATATTTGCATGAACACAATAATATATGTGTCATTAGGACACTTCAAAACTATATTTCTGACTTGTTCATTTCCATTTTACAAAAAAAAAAAAAAAGTTTTAATATGACACTTTCAAAAATTTAGCAGATAGCAAAAAGAGTAAGAGAAATAATAAAATTATTACCTATCAATTCTCTTCCTAAGCTTCTGCAGAAGCCTAAGATTATCATTTTCAATGTGCTTGATAAGCTTCTCGATGAAAACATGTCGTTCTTGAGCGCCGAGCTTAGTAACGTCAACGACCTTTTTCTCCTCGGCGCCTTCATTTCCACCATCAACATCAAACAAGGCCGAGGTGACGCGATCAGTCGTGGGCAGGCGCTGAATGGCAGCCCACTGCAAGTCATGCTCATCGCGATCACGATCATAATCACCGTCGTCATCACTGTGATGATCAGCATTGATACTGCTCCGAAAGCTCGAGGCATTAAGATTGCTTCTGAAGGAAGATCTTATGCTCCTTCCAATCTCCGCCAACTCGAATCGCAGAGACTCTATCTCATCCGCCCCGGCAAGCTGAGCCATTATTTGTGAGTGTTGAAGAAGAATTTAAACCGGATAATCAAATAGCTCTGTATTTATATTTAACAAGCTTTAAGGCCTAACTGGGGTGGGATTTTTTTTAATATGATTAGCCTAATGAGGTAATGGAATATGTCACATATTGCTAAGGCAAGCAAATTGCCGCTGAACTTGCAATTTTAAAAAATATATATTTTATGTGATTCATTGGAAACATAACGTGGTGAGGTGTACAAATGAATTATTAAAAAATAATTTATTATAAAACTGAATCTACTTTAGAAGCATGGTTCAGTCTGCTATGTAATTGAACTCTTTCATTTGTTCTAACTTGACTTCGTATGTAATAAATGTTACATTATTTTTTTGGGGGGGCGTTGAAATTGCCTCAACGTGTAGTATTGTCTCACTATTTCTCTAGTCATCAAATCCAATAAACTATGAATTTTTTGTTCCATAAATTGTGGCAATTTGAAGGTCTTGGAATCGGCAATGGGACTATTGTTGCTCTAATTAATATGGAAAAAGAATCCTTAAGAGATTAATTAATTACTTATCAAATTTTAAAGTGTTGTATTGATGACGACTCATCATCGATGTTTCACGGGGCTCCGTGGGAACATAAATGACGTAACTGGTGACGTCAAAACCAGGAACAACTGAACAAGCTATCGTCACCATTGCTTGCACTGCTGTTAAAAATATATATATATAAATCATAGGTAATGGTAATACGCATTTCACTAATTCAATCATTAAATTCGATGGCATGGAAAACATAACATGGTGAGGATGAGCAATGAATTATAAAAAATAAATATAAATAAAAAAAATCAATCTACTTCGGGAGCATGGGTCAATCTGCTATATATATGAACTCTTTCATTTGTCTGCTTGACTTCATAGTAATAAACGTACATTTTTTATTTTTGGGTGGACCAAAGTGAGGGCTTGAAATTGCTTCAACGTATTTTTTTGTTTTTTTTAATGCATTTCTTTAGTCATATTCCAACATAACATCTTCCACAATTGGTGAAAATTTGATGGTCTTGGAATCGGCAACGGGACTATTGTTGCTTTAATTATATAAGAAAAAATAAATCTTTCAGATTATAATACCAAAATTTGAAATGCATGATTTATGTTCCACAGCTCATGAGAACATACATTGTATAAGCTTGTACGATAGAATATAGTACAATACAATACAAAAACCAAAAATAAGGGACAATTTTGTCTCTCTAGTTGCTACGATAACAGAACGTACAGCGAAAACAAAAGAAGCCAATTACCAAATGAATTCACTTGACGCTTGAGAAAACAGCTCAATTAAATAAAATAAATAAATAAAATAAACACAAACAAAAACACTAAGACGCTGCTAGATTTTCAGAGGGCTTTATATTTGAAGTAATAAAAAAAGTACTTCCTTTGGTGGAATTAGGAACAATCCTAGACATATTTCTCAGAGCAAAATTCAACAACACATTTAAGTTTGTACACCAACCGGAGCAAAATATCGTAAATGTTCATTGGATTATTACCCGGAGTCGCAGTCATTTCAGTAGAAGACACCAATGTTGCACTATAAATCGCTCATGAAACGAGCAGGTCTGGTTTGAAGCTTTTGATCAGTCGTCAAAGGAACCATATTCATCGGCTTCATCATCCTTTTCAGGAACTTTCGCTACAGCGTCGAGTTCCATTTTTTCCTGCTCCAAATAGTAGATCTTATCATTCATGCCCTCCTTTCGATATGCCTCGACCATGATAGAATATGTCGTCGCGTTTGGAAGACACTGCTTGTCTTTCATCCTGTTAAACACTCTCTCCATCTCCATCAAATCCTCGGCCTTCGCACACGCAGATATCACCGAGTTGTAAAACGAGGTGTTCTCAGGGATCTCAAACTTCCCAGCCAACTGAACGCTGCTAATCACCTTGTGGAAGAGGCCAGCATTGGCATAACCATTAATGAGGCAGCAGAACGTCTTGGTGTCGGCTTTCATGCCTTCGGCACGCATCTGATCAAACGTGCACTCCATGTGTTTCGCGTCTCCAACATCGGCAAAAGCCTCGATCACATTGTTGTACGTCGAGGTCGTCCACGGGAATTGAAGCTTGCGCATGTACTCCATCACAGACGACATCTTATCGTACATCCGTTTCTTCCCATAAGCACCGATCAAAATGTTAAAGGTGCGCGTTTCAGGCTCAACCCCGAAGTTACGGAATTTTTCATACCATCTTTCCATCATTTCAATCTGACCCATGTTGCCAAACACACTGAGGATGATGTTCATTGTCCAAACATCGGGCTTACACGTTGTGCTCTCCAGCATCCCCGACAGCACTTTCTCCATCTGGTCGAATTTCCCAGCCCGGCCATATCCGCTCAACACGATGTTCTGGGTGACTGTGTTCGGGAAAATTTCCCTCTCATCCATTTCATTGTACAACAACTCAACTAACTCAAACCGAGAAGAATCAACACATGCCTTTATCAAGGTACTGTAGGAAAAAACATCAGGCTGGCAATTAGGAAGGGTCTTCATCTTCTCTAACGTCGAGAATGCATCCTCAATGAAACCGCTCCGGCAATAAGCCGAAAGTAGGGCTGTGTAGAGCTCAGAAGTTGGTTCCAATTCTTCTTCAACCATTTGGTCAAACAGTTCACGAGCTCGATTGGGTTGGCCAGATCTTCCTAGCAGAACCAGTAGCTTTATGTAAGTCCCTTCTTTAGGTTGATAGAAAGATTGTTCTCTGAGCATGTCAAATACCTGAAAATTTATCATGCATGCCGTTTAATAATCACACATAGGAAAGAGCACCCAGCTGAAAAAACCAAAAAAAAAAACAAAAAAAATATTTGCCAAACACTTGAAATTGTTATTTGAAAGCTTATTCGTCTTAAATTCTAAAGCAATACTAAGCATGCAAACTATGCATCAGTTTTCAATACCAAATCAATAGTTTGAAAGAGAAAACAAAGTATAATCATTCTTCAATACCTGAGTGATACTTAATGACTTTGTAGCAACTTGAATTTCACTAATTAAGGTATGATAATACACTTCAAGAACTTTTTCCGTAATAAGAGTTCGAATGTGTAGCACTATTTCTCTCACTAATTGAGCCATTGGTTTGATATCTTAAAACACAGAGTTGAATCGATTGTTTAAATTTTTTTTTTTCATTAATTAATTGGTAAATGCCTTGCAGAAACGCATATATCTATCTAATTCATAGCTATTAAAAAGAACGTAAAAGACTCGCTATTTTCTTAGAACGATATAGTTCAAACCATAGTATTGTATAATAAACGCCTAACACAATCCAAACTGTATCATTTCTAAAACTCTATACAACACAAACACAATACAATGAGGCACACCATAAAGTATCTTAGGATGAGAAATAACGAAAACTAAATTAAACCCAGAAGAAGAAAAATGATTTAGAGAGAGAGAGAGAGAGAGAGAGAGACCTCTAGGGCTTGAAGCCATTGCTTGTTTTGGATACGCTCGGTCAAGGTCTCAGTGACAGTGTTGACCCAAGCCTTGGCTTTTCTCTTGCGCTCCAATTTCTTCTTGATATTCTTTATGGGCGTTTTCCTCGAATACCCACTTGGCGACGAGGATTCTGAGACTCCTGGATATTCGCCTTGTTTCCAATGTCGTTTTTTGCCTGAAGAAGAAGAAGAATCTTTGGTGGTTGTTGTTGGCACAGCAAATGCGCAGCGAAAAGTGACCCAATTGGGGTTCTGGGTTTTGGGGCTGAGAGCGTTGGGTTTGGGTTTGGTTGTGTTGGTGTTTGTGTGGGAGTGAGAGAGAGGATATCGGAGCAGAGAGGAAGAGAAGGAGAGATATTTCGAAGCCATGGCTTCTGGGTTTTTGGTCGCTAAGTGGTATTAGTGAGTGTGAGATTTTGTTGGAGAGTTTGAGAGAGAGAGAGAGAGAGAGAGAGAGAGAGAGAGGACACGAGGGTGTGTTGCTGTGTTAGCTTGGGAAACGACAAATGTCGCTTAAAACGACAATGAGGGTGGAGCGAACGACACACTTTTGGGAGAGGAGGGTGGTGGCTTGGAAAACGATAAATGTCTATTGAAACGACAACGAATGTGGAGCGAACGACACAATTTGTGGGAGAGTTGAAAGAGAGAAGACGAGGGTGTTAGATTGAGAAAACGACAAACGTTTCTTTAAAAAACGACAATTAGTGCGGAACTGAAGACACAGTGTTGTGGATGTGTTGAAAGAGAGGACATACGGGTGTTAGCTTGAGAAACGACATATATCTATTAAAAACGACAATGAGTGTGGAGGCAAATGACAAAATTTTGCAGGAGCGTTGAAAGAAAGGACAGGTGAGTGTTAGCTTGAGAAACGACAAATATCTCTTAAAAACGACAATGAGTGCGGAACAGAAGACACATTCTTGTAGATGTGTTGGAAGAGAGGACATTGGGTGGTAGCTTGAGAAACGACAAATATCTTTTATAAACGACAATGAGTGTAGAGGCAAACAACACAATTTTGTGGGAAAGTTGAAAGAGAGGACAAGAGAGCGATAGCTTGAGAAACGACAAAGATATCTCTAAAAACGACAATGAGTGTGGAATAAACGGCAAAATTTTATGGGACTATTGAAAGAGAGGAAACGAGGGTGTTAGCTTGAGAAACGACAATGAGTGTGGAAAAAACGACATAATTTTGTAAGGGATTGAAAGAGAGTATAATAGGGTGTTAGCTTGGGAAATGTCTGTTTAAAAACGACAACAAGTGTGGAACGAACTACACAATTTTGTGGGAGAGTTGAAAGAGAAGGCACGAGGGTGTTAGCTTTATAAACGACAAATTTCTCTTTGAAAACGACAATGAGCTTGGAGTGAACGACAATTTTGTGGGAGAGTTTAAAGAGGGCATGAGAGTGGAAGATTGAAAAACGACAAGTTTCTCTTAAGAAACGACAATGAGTGTGGAATGAATTACACAATTTTGTAGGATAGTTGAAAGAGAATACAGGAGGGTGTTAGCTTGAGAAACCATAATCTCTCTTTAAAAACGACAATGAGTGTGGAACAGACGACACAATTTTATGAGTAAAATGGCAAACAATTGTTACAACTCTCTGAACAAGTTTAATTTCTCTAAGAATTTTGTTTTTTCAAGAATTCATTCTATTTATTCAGATGGGCAGAATTTCTCAAAAGAAGTAATAGAAAAATACAAGCGATATGAAATAAGAAAAAAATTATGCTGGTTGGTATGTTTAAAAATTATGTTCTAAAATCTTACTATTTTATCCCTTTATTTATTTATTTTATTATATTTTTTCTTTCATCCACTTTTCTTTTTACCTTATTAAACGACAAATAAGAGTTTCTTTCATCCACTGAAAGCGCCCTTTTTATCAAAATTTTAAACTGTTGATGAACGTGTAATATAATTAGGTGTTGATACCACAAAACCTGGCCAAAAAATTTGTTGCTAGTTTTTGTGCATTTTGGAATACTTGCTTTGCCAAGATTAATTGCACCTTTTTGTGCTTTTCCATACCTCGCCATGAACTTTCTAACGACCCAAACTAAAAAGTGGTTTGATTGATAAGATTTGTTATGCTAATTGTGAAATCGATCATATCGTTTTGTCTCTGGCCATCCCGTAGGTTATTAGGGGTAGCCTTTTAGTGTCCTCTTGGAACAAGAGTCCATGAGCTCGGCAAAAAGAAGTAGGGCCTGGAAGGACTTTGTCGAAACCTTCAATATTATTTAACAATGGATAATCCCACTATTGAAACGAAAGCCGTAGTTATATCATTGGAGTTTAAGCAAAATAAAAATAAAATAAAATAAAATAAGTGTTTATTTGGCTAATTTCCAACTTATAATAGTAACAAAGGGAACACAAATACCTTATTTCTGGTTTCCTTTTCAAGGGGCATTAGATTCCGTGTAGCACAAGGAAGATTGCAAAATAATTGGTTTTTATATGATGGCTGAGAAGTTAGGAGAAATCTACAAGCATTTGCAACCATAAACATATGATTATGTGGGGATTAAAAGTCCTATACTTGGAATAGACACAAACAAACTCAACATGGGAAAAGAGGTCTACTTATTTTGCTACTAATAAAACACATGATTACAAAGTAATTGACAATCACTTTCATCCATATGTCCCACCCCGGAAACATGGTGTCACTAAAGATGTGGACAAATCCTATCTTTGGTTAATCTGAAAAGAAGAAAAAAATTGCAAAATTATTTAAGGTGTTGAATACTTGAAAGATTCTTGAAAATGATGTTTTGGGTGACTCTCAATGATGTATCAATATCACTTTGCTTATCCTTAAAAGAGATCAGCAGAAGCAAAATCATGGACTTCTCATGTGTTGTGGTAAAGTGTCAATCCAAGTTTGAGAGACTATTACTTTGTCCATCTTGCTTTAGCTTGATTGGGCTTAAGTGCAAAAGCACTTTTTGCAATAGATGAGAGTTGAAACCGAAAGAGAGAAAAAACTAAAAGCAAGTATGGAATGCCATGATAATATATGATTTTGTAACAAGTTTGCTTTTAGTTTTAGAAGCAAAACAAACATAACTAAAGAGAAATGATGTTATATAGTATTTTTGAGATTTGATTGTCATATTTTTTTACCAATGATAACTAAGTTTTATTGACATGCATATGGCGTATGATATATAGAAAATTAGAAAAGCAGACATATTGTTCACAAAGTGGGATGTAGGTCTATTTAAAAAAACACAATTATCTTATTAGAGAATAGCTTAACAAAATAATGGGGGGTTTTTTTCAATTAATTATATAATATGGCGCGTTACAAAACTATTACAACCACATTTGTAACTTAGAAGAAAGCTAACTTCCTAATTACTCCAACTTAAGGACTAATTAGTTAGTAATAATAATGATGAAAGAATTGAAGGAGTACTACGCCTACCCATAGACTAGAAGAATTACCCTTCTTAGGAACTCTATTTTGTCAAGGACCATACAATAACAAAAATCTAAGAATTAGGACAAACTCAATATCTAGCCATGGAGCCCAGATTCCATGTGAAAATACTTTTTAAAAAAAAGTAGTTATTTGGTTTGTGATTTAAACTAAAATTTTCAATAATTTTTTTTAGTTGAAAATGTCAAAAAAATTTATTTAGAGTGTAAATTTAACTTGTTGTTTGATTATATTATTTAAAGGGTGAGTTGCAAAAATAGGCCAAAATTAAATGTTTGTTTTAAATGATAGTCTATGTTTTAAAAAATTAAAAAAATAGCAATGTTACGAATTGTATAACAGAAAAATATCACATAAAATATAACAGATCTATAAGTATTTGTAAGATATTATTTAGGGCTCATTTGTTAAATAGCCATTTGAAAGCCTATGTTTTAAGAAAATGGCCTAAGAATTCAAATATTAAGTTATTAGCCTTAAATTCTTATGAAATGTCATTTTTATCCCTCATCACTCTTCTTCCAACCTCATGTATCAAAGGGCAAAAAAGTCAATATACATTGTCTAAAGGCTAATAACTTAATTATAACAAACTCAGGTCAATTCCTTAAAACTAAAGTTAAAAACAAGCCATTTACTTAATAATCTCTATTATTTAACACTTCAAAAAATAATGAGTAAAACTTGAAGTGTTACAAAATATCTTACAAATATTTACAAATATGTTATATTTTGTGTGACACTTTTTTGTTATATAATTCATAACATGGCTATTTTTTTAATTTTTTGAAACATGGACTGGACATTAAAAACAAAATTTTTTTTTTGCTATTTCCTACGATTTCCCTTATTTAAATTGAGAATCTAATTTAAAATAATATTTGAATGGGAGCTTAAAAGACATATAAGGTATAAAATTGAATTTATGGATTGTGAGGAATATTGATTGGATTTTATTCACTGTGGAAGAATGACCATATTTCTTGTGGCAAATAGTGCTGAATTTGATATTCAAGTTATTTTAAGATGAGTGTTTTAAAGAATGAGTAACATTTTGGCATATCATTTAAATTAAATAAAACTTTGATACATAAATAAAAACACTAAAATTTTTTAACCATCTTGTATTTTAGTTTATTTTGAAATAATTAATTTTATTTATGTATCAAAATCTAATTTAAATCTAATTGAGGGACCGAGAAGGGAAAAAAATAGACGGTATAAATTCCTAACTATGACCATTGACCAAGATTAGCTGTCAAATAATTTGGGCTACAATACAAATGGAAGCAGAATCAATACCAAGCGAGGATATTTAGGCCACAGCTAGCATGGTTCCCAATTGCAATTCCATTTTGACCCTCAAAAAAAGTAAGAAGGGAAAAAAGACAAAAAAGAAAAATGGTAGTGATGGAGATTTAATTTTGTAGGACATAATAAGTTTGGTCCACAACTTGGACATAAGCTCTAATGTCCTCCATAACATGCACATGATGTGCCAACCATTTGGTCTGGGACCGCAACATATGCACTGTTACATGGGTTTCTCACTCATGTCCTGCAAATTCAAGCTATGTGATTTCATTTCAACCCCCAAAACAAAACCAAAAAAAAAAAAAAGAAAGAAAATTAAGTGGTAAGGCACTACCGTGAGTGATGATTTTAGATCATCATATCAAGACCTCCTTAACGATATTAATAGGATAGATTAGATTAGTTCTCCACCGTAAGACATATAGTATTTTATTGCTCAATTATCCTCCAAAAAAAGTTAAAATTCGTAAAAAAAAAAAATGATCTTTTGTGATTTACATAATCAAATCTCCAATGGTCTATTGGAGATTCAATCAGAGGCTTTAAGATTCAATCAAAGTTACAAATTTTTTTTGAGAAAAAAGTTACACAAATTTGCATAAGCTCTTGCATAGACCAACACATAAGTTATCACTTACTTCAATAATTGAATAGCAATATTTCAAAAGGAAGAAGATAAAAGCTCACTTTTTTCATGTTTGGTTTTTTCTATTAATTTAAGTGAAGCTATAGAGGATCAATAATTACGATTTTAATGATTGAGATTTAATTAGCTCTTTGGTCAACTCACACATTAAGTTAGCAAAGTTAAGAACTAACATGATTTGGTTTATATTTTGCAATAGCATTTCCATGTGTTTTTAGCATAAATCATGGATATCAATATAATTTCTCCCAAAGATGAAAATGAAAATTCTCCAAGTAGTAGAGATATATAACGTGACAAATCTGGTACAAAACCCATTAAATATAGGAGAATAGTACGCTGTACTACAATGGAAGAGAAAAAGCATCCACTACCACATTATCAATTTTCTTTGGGACCCTTTAACTGTCCTTTGACACAGAAAAGTGCCTCTCTCTTGTTGTTGGGTTCTTATCCACTAGTGTTATCTTTATTAAAGTACTCTCTTATATAATTAGCAAAAAAAAAAGATAACCCTTTTTAAGTGGGTTCTCTAAACTTACTTAATGATGATTATAGACAAATTAAATGAGTACTATTCAAAATAGATAAATATTGAATTATTATAATTTTTCAAGAAAAAAAAAAGAAAAACTTAATCAGATTGATGTGTCAGATATTAATCGGATAATGTAAAAATAAGGACATTGATAATTGTATAATTGTGTTTTATAATCAATAATTAAATGGCAAATTACTATGACAAATAATGCTACACATAGCAACTATTTTATCAATTTTTTTATTATCAACTTGCGTGTCATATTATTATTGGTGAGTGTTTATCACATTCTTAGAAATTTGATATTCAACCAATCAAAATATGATACTTCAACTATCATATTAGTTGATATTAAAAAAATTGGTAAAAAAAAAAAAATTTAGCATTATTCTTACTCTGACTATTTTTTCTTGTTAAAATTTCTAATTTTACAACATTACTCTTCAAAATATGATCTATAGGTTTGAACTTTGTTGTTAGGCTTACTCAACCTTGAGATATAAAATTAGGCTGATTTGAGTCATGAACATAAACTTACTGCTCTAATTTTTTTTTTTTTTGTCTCTTTTCATATGCGCTAATTATTTAATGCTACGTGATTAAATAATTTGATTTGTGCAAAAGAAACAACTACCAAGAACTTTATAGATTTTAAATGCTTTGATGATGTATTATTATGTTATTATGGGACAACAAAAATACTAGGGAAAAAAAAAGGGCGAAGTTTATGAATTCCAAAGTCATGCATCTCTTTCTATGCCCAACTCAGCCTCACGCATTGGTTACGTGACATAACTTTTCCTTTTTGTTATTATTATTATTTTTTTCCTCTTTTATCAAGTCCATGCAAATAATTAGACACCGAGAGATGTTATCGGACTTAATTCGAATGTTGCTCAACTAAGTAAGTAAGTATAAAGACAAGTTTTATTTGAGTCTTCCTTATTTAGGACATGTGTGGTTTATTACCCTATCGTCTTGTATTGTACTGAATTATATGTATAAGTTTATTTATTTTTTTATTAATTTAGCACATATATTTTAAACTTTGAATAATTTAAAACTGTTTAAAATTATTTGAGCATTATTCAAATATTTAAAACAAACAATGCATTATAAACATGGGTAAATTCATAAATGATAATACTAAATAAGGGCTCGTCTAATGAGAATCCAGATTCTCTATTAGTTTTTTTTTATATAAACTTATCTATCTTTATAATAAATTACTTTAAATTCTATATAAATGATTAATATTTTTAAATAAAAACTTTAAAATATTTTAATAAATTATTATAATATTATTAGAAATGATAGAGAAATGAATAAAGAATGGAATAGACGATCTTCTAATGAACCCAACGCGATATTTCTCTCACCCTCAAAACATTGGGAATGTGATTAGGTCAAAGCCGAGTCTTAAAATGGAATATAGGCCCAAAGCCAAACGTTCTTACAAATCCCAATTCCCAACCTTAATTGACACAGAAGATGACATGAATACATCAACATGCAGGGCGTGGTCAATTAAGAGCTAAAGTTAAAGTTAGGCGACGTGATTGTTAATTGGGTCAATGTCTTTTAGCAAAAAACCAAAATACAAAAATAAAATAAAATGGGTCATTGTGTTATGGCTCATATACAGCTCCCATGGTCTCCCAAGCAAATTGATAATAATAATAATGATACACACTGAATATCCTAAAAAAAGAAAATAAATAAAAGAGAAAGTTACAAGAAGAGAGTTAAAAACCTCATCTATTTACTTGTTAACTTAGAGGTGGTTTGATAATGAATTCAAATACAAAATTCAGATGATTTTGATTTTAGTTATTCATTTGATAAAATTTTAAATGCTAATTGATGTTGGAATAAGAGTTTTATTATAGTATTTGAATTAAGATTGTAAGAGATAAAATAAACATTAGAAATTGAAAAAAGTTACATTTTAGTGTAGCAAAAATGCTTGATTTGGACATTTTATTAAAAAAAATATTAGTACTATAGTAGAGATAGTTGAATATAGGGTGAAGTAGGCAAATACCCAGAATTTATATAATAATAAAAATAAATACCCAAACTTTTGAAGTAATTGAGTTTCTAGTCAATTTGTGAATTATTTGCACATGCTTTTGGTAACAAAGTGAATTACCACCACTTATCACTGTGTAAGTAATTGCATCTTTTGGGTAGTTGGTTACATTTTTCAAAAGATTGGGTAATAATTTACATTAAGTTTTAAAAATTGGGTATTCACTATAATTTCTCTTGAATATATATATTTTTTGTATTAAGGACCCTTAAAATTAGGAATAAACAAAGAAAAAAAGGGTTTTTTTTATTTAAAGAAACTACATATTGATGCGAAAAAAAAGGCATTTAATTCCAAACATATCCCAGTTTTTATCTAAGCTCTAATACATTTTTTTTTCAAGTAAACTTGAAATTCAGTTTAATGTTAGTGTGTTGGGGATCTCTTTTATCTTGTTATCAATAACTTATATCTTGAGACACAAATGAAATTCTTCGGATAACGTCAATAAAAAAAATAAATAATAATAATAATAATAATAATCCTCCGTACGTTAGCTGAAAGAACTTGTGAGGAAATGTTTTGTTTTGTTTATATTTTATGAAATAGACAAAAGTATTGTAATATTTTCCTTTTTGTTTTCGCTTTAATTTGTATGGAACAATAAAATAGGGTGAAGTAAGAAAATATTTAGAATTTATATAATAATAAAAATAAATACCCGAACTTTTGAAGTAATTGAGTAACTAGTTAATTCATTAATTACTTGCACATATTTCTGGTAACTAAGTAATTACTACCACTTACCACTATCTAAGCAATTTAATTACTTGGGTATTTTGTTATATTTTTCAAAAGATTAGGTATTAATTTAAATTTGATGATAAAAATTGGGTACTCACTATAATTTCTCATGAATACCCAATTTTTAATACCTAAGTTAAATTAATACCAAATCTTTTAAAAAATATAATAAAATACCCAAATGATTCAATTACTTACATAATAGTAGTTGATGGTAATTAACTTAGTTACCAAAAACATGTGCAAGTAATTAACGAAATTATTATAAACTCAATTACCTCAAAAATTTTGGTATTTATTTTTATTATTGTATAAACTTGGGTATTTATCTACTTTACCTTAAAATTATTAGCAGTGTTAAAGTTTAGGAAAGTTGTCCTAATTAGTCTATTTAAACTATCATCAAGTAAATATCGACAATTTTTATTATTTTTTAAATAAAAAGTCATTGTTTTTATATTTAGCCTATAAATCCTAATATATCGGCAAGGAATATTATAGTCATTTTCTTCAATAAGTTCTAAAATTAGATTATTTCTTTTATACTTAATTAAATTATGAGAAATTATAGTAAATACATAATTTTTAAAACTTAATGTAAGTTATTACCCAATTTTTTGAAAAATATAGGCAACTACCTAAATGATTCAATTACTTATACAGTGGTAAGTGGTGGTAATTCACTTAGTTACCAAAAGCATGTGCAGGTAATTTACAAATTGACTAGAAACTCAATTACTTCAAAAGCGTGAGCATTTATTTTTATTGTTATATAAATTCTGGGTATTTGCCTACTTCACTCCTTAATTATTCCATGTTTTTTAATGCCTAAATGAAAAAGAGTTTTTATGAATCTTAAAATCCATAATTTGGATTGTAAATCATATTAAATTAATCTCTCAATCTAAAATTAGATAAATTGTTCTTTCAAAAAAGAAAAAAAAAAAAGATAATCCTTTGTTTGGGGTGGCCATTTTGGCCATTCCAACCCATTTTTTGGGATGGAAAAAATGGTTTGGAATTGTTTAAAAATAATTTGGAAAAATGGTATAAGAATGATTTAACTTTGCGAATTTCAAGGTGGTATGAATGGTTGATATTTAAAGATATTGTATAAAGATTTGAAAAGTTGAAAAAAATAGTTGAAAAAAAATAGAATGTAATAGAATGGTTTGGAGGATTAAGAAAGTTGAAAAAAATAAAAAAATAAAATGGGTAAAATGTGTATGCCAAAATTAGATAAATTGTTCTTTCAAAAAAAAAAAAAAAGATAAATTGTTTCAACGTTTATTTATGACATGTTGAATTGCTGATACAAGGAGGAAGTTTACCGATACTCCTTATGATAAAATGTATCTGATACCAAATTAGAGGTTGTTTGGGATCATCGTTTAAATATAGATTTTTAATTTATATTATTTTCTACAATATAAATATATGTTTAGATGATTAATTTTAATATCAAATGTGTTTTGCTATTGTAAATAATGTTCTTTGTTATAATATTTAAATTTTAACAGCCTAAATGTATTTTTAACCTCTATCCATTCTAAGCATTACAGTAAATTAGGTTTCTCAATCAAATCAATCAAATAATATGAGAAATTATAGTAAATACTCAATTTTTACCACTTAATTTAAATTAATATCAAATCTTTTTAAAAATATAGCAGAATACTCAAATGATTAAATTACTTACATAGTGGTGAATAGTGGTAATTAACTTAGTTACCAAAACATGTGCAAGTTATTAACGAAATTACTAATTACTCAATTACTTTAAAAGTTTTTAGTATTTATTTTTATTATTGTGTAAACTTGGGTATTTCTCTATTTTAATTTGATAAATTAAATATTATTTTCACTATTTTAAATTATCTAAATTTTTTTAATTAAAACGGTGAATTAAATAAAGAGCCCATTAGCAAATTGGCATGTTAAAATAACTTCTTTTGAGAAAATGACTTAACTATTCAAAAATTAAGTTATTAGTTACCAGGTTCATTCACATGTATCTAGATTGCTCAAAATACCCTTGTTCGCCCAAACTTTTATTACACGACATGTAACAAACTTTGATACAATTCGTAACAGACAGATATGTAATAAAAATTAGATATTTTGTTACATATGTGTATCAAATTTGGTATTTGACGGTCTGTATCAAAAGTTGTTATTTATTGTAACAAAAATTATTACAGTCTATAACATTTATTACCTTCCGTAACTAATGACAAAACAGTCAATGCATAATGTCTAAAAAAATAACGAAAAAAAACTAATAACTTAATTATGACAAACTCCTGTAAATTCCTTAAAACTAAAGCTAAAAACAAGCAATTTAGCTAAAAATCTCTTAAGGGTAGTTCTATTGACACACCCATTTTAACTCTCTACACATATTTTTTAAATACACACTTAATTTAATTTTAAAATTAAGAAATTAATTATTACACACCCCTATAAATTCCAAAAATGCCCATAAATCCATCAATTTATCAAAACTACTATATTTTAAAATAACTTTTCTTATTAATCAATTTATTTGTTCTTCAATCTCTACTTCTTTTCTTCTTCTTTTATTTTTTCAATAAACACAGTACAAAAATATGAATAAACTCTTCAAATTCTATTTTATGAATATTGCATATAAAGTGGGTTATGTTATATAGTGCAATATATGTTATTTTCTAATATAAACAAATTAAAAATTTTAAATTGAGGACACTAAATCTTGTATTTATTTTAAAATTTTAACAATATTTTTTTCTTTTACGTGATTATATTATGAGTATAAACTCATGAAGATTTTTATATATATAAAAAAAAACCAACGTAGAGGCTTCTTCAACAAATAAAAGTATAAAAAAAAATTACATAAAAAAGAATGTAAAAACGGAAATAATTATAGAATTTCGTTGTTTTAAAGAAAAAAGTTTATAAAACAATATATATATATATATATATATATATATATATATATATAAGGTTTGGAGGCAACACGTTTGTGTGTTTCTTATTTTTTCACTCATTTATGTTAAGTCTAATTGTCTTTTTTTGTCAATTTACATAAGGTCATTTTAGTAACAATAAATTTTAATTTTAAGGGGTGTTTAAAGAGACAAAAGTAGTGTGTCAATAGAATAGAACCACCCATCTCTTAAATAACCCATAAATATCATCAACAGTGTTAAATCTCAACACCTTAACATATTCTCTTAATTAAATGTATAAAAAGTCATATTATAAATATCCTTTAAATCTCAATTATCCAATGTCCATAATTAGTTTAAGATCAAATCATATAAAATATCCTTTAACAATCAATTCTAATATATCTATTTACTTTCTGAATTCGATCCTTAGTTGAATTGGGGAGGAAAAGAAATTAATTTGGATGTTGATATGGTACTTAAAAAAATTTTAATGGATACACCAAACTAAATAATACTTGTTTGGGGTAATCATTTTATTCATTTCATTCTATTATTTGGAATAGAAAAAATGAGTTGAAGAATGGTTTGGAAAATGATTTGAAATAACTATGAAATTGTTTGACTTTGCTAATTTCGAAGTGATATAAATTATTGAGATTTAACCCCTTGTTTGGCCCCCTTATTTTACCCATTCCATTTCATTCAATTTTTTTCATTTTTTTAACTTTCTAATCATCTAGACCATTCTTTTTTTTTTTTCAACCATTTTTTTCAACTTTTCAAATCCATATACAATATCTTTGAATCTCAACCGTTCATACCATCTCGAAATTCGTAAAATCAAACTATTATTTTATTATTTTTCAAAATTATTTTCAAATCATTTTTTCCATCTCAAAGAATGAGATGAAATGTGCAAAATGGTTGCCCCAAACAAGGGATAAGAATATTGTATAAGGATTAAAAAAGTTTAAAAAATGAAATAAAATGAGAAAATTTTTATAAGAATTAAAAAAAAAAAATAGAATGAGTGAAATGAGGGCACCAAATAAGATTAACCCCCACCCCCTCCCCCCCCCCCCCCCCCCCCCCCCCCCCCCCCCCCCCGTTTGTCCCACCTATTCTAACCATTCTATTCTATTCCATTTTCTCACTTTTTTCAATCCTTCAAACCATTTCATTCCATTTTAATTTTTTCAACCATTTTTTACAACTTTCCAAATCCCTATACAATATCTTTAAATCTCAACCATTTATACCACCTTGAAATTTGCAAAGTCAAATCATTTTCTAAACTATTTTTTAAATTATTTTCAAACTATTTAGTATGATAAAAAATAACTAGAATGTTTTTCTCAAACACAAACTAAGTCAAAGCAAAAAGGGCAAATAAAATAATAATAAAAAAGCCTTCGAGAGAGTTGAATCTTGACGCAGACGAATAATAAATGGTAAAAACGTAACGATTCTTGTCATGTGAATAATTGTACCATAAGATGAGAGAAATGCTAAGCTAACAGCTGAGAAAATATTCAAAAATGTTTTTTTTTTTTTTAAGAGACAATGAATGTGGCTTTGAAAAGATTCCTTTACAATGGAAAAATAAAATTATATTTTTCTATCCCCAAAAAAAAAAAAAAACACACACACGCAAAATAGAGAGATAAAGAAACATTTCCTGGGTAACAAAAAGCTTGCACTTTTATTTTCTTTTCATTATTTTTAATTTATTTTACTCTCTCTCTCTCTCTCGCCTCTTAAACAAACTGTATTTTTATATGAAACGCCTTTTTTCCATAACCTTTTCCTAATTTTTCTCTGCCTTCAAAGCTCTCTCTCTCTTTCTTCCATTTTCTCTCAGGCAAGCGATTTATCGGTGAGTCTCTCTCTCTCTCTCTCTCTCTCTCTCTCATTTATGCTATGTTTTATTTATTTTTTGTTTTGACTTTTGATTTTTTGTTGGCAAAACTAATACTTTGTACTTGCTTCTTGGTTGTGTTGTTTCTACTGAGTTTCAGAACTTGAAAATGAATGGAATTTTGAGTAATTGAGTTATTGTAGGAGGGTTTGGACATGAGTGGTTTGCAATTTTGAATATCTTGGAGGTTTAGGAGGGAATTAGGATGGTTGAGACTTGAGAGCTTAATTAGTTGAAAATTGAACTGACAAAAGTAAGAATTTATTTGTATTATTGGGGCTCTTGTGAAAGATTGGGGTTTTTGAGAGGGTTGTTTGTAAATTGGTGAAAAATGGAAGCTACTTTTGGAGGCAAGGCTCATCATCCTCATTTGTACGGCACAATGGTGCCGGATTTGAGGGCAGTTGGGAAGAAGAGTTCTTTGGAGTGGGATTTGAATGACTGGAGATGGGATGCTGATCTCTTGACTGCCACTCCATTGAACCCACTTCCCGCGGATTGCGGGACCCGGCGGTACGCTGATTTGTCAAACAGCTCGTCGTCGTTTTCCGATGAGTTCGAGCGAGGGGGGCCTCCTCGGGATTTGGAGAAGCGGAGGAGGGGTGCGGTTGTTGAGGAGGAGGATGATGACGGGGAATGCCTGAGGCTCGGTGGGCAGGCATACCCCATAGCCAACGGGGAGGTCAAGAGTGGGAAGAAGAGCAAGGTAGCAGTGGTAGTTGCAGGGCCTAGCTCCTCCAGCCGCGCGGTCTGCCAGGTGGAGGATTGCCGAGCCGATCTCAGCAGTGCCAAGGATTATCACCGAAGGCATAAAGTCTGCGAGGTGCATTCCAAGGCGAGCAAAGCGCTCGTCGGGAACATTATGCAGCGGTTCTGCCAGCAATGCAGCAGGTAATAGCAGACTTTGCGGTAGGTAGTAACATACTCTTCTGTAGTTGGTTAATGATGTTGAAAGATTGCTTTGCTTGGTTCTTATAGCATTCGATTGATTATTTTGTTGATTATCAGTTACATGCAACTTTATTGTACTTACTGGGCAGGTTTCATGTACTTCAAGAGTTTGATGATGGGAAGAGGAGTTGCCGTAGGCGTTTGGCCGGCCATAATAGAAGGAGGAGGAAAACACTTCCCGATACCGTGGTCAATGGGAGCTCCCTGGAAGATGAAAAGAGCAGCAGTTATCTGTTGATAAGCTTGTTAAGGATACTCTCTAATATGCACTGTAAGTTTATGTCCTTTTGCATATTAAATGCTCAATCAAGGTTCGTACCGCAAAATTGTTCTGCTTTAGTGGTCTGAAATCAGCATAATCTTCTGTAGAGGGTTGTTTACAAATTGGTTTTTTTGTCACCTTGTCGATAAGTCTAGAAAGTCTGTTCCAAATTGTCTCTTATAAAATGAAATTTTACGGGAACTTATGGACCCCAATCTAGTCGAAGCTGCTGTAATTGCTAATTTGATGTCATAGGTCGTGTCTTCTGTAATTTGCAGCAAACAACGCTGACCAGACAAGTGATCAGGATCTTGTATCTCATCTGTTGAGGAGCCTTGCAAGTGTTGCTGGTACAGTCGATGGAAAGAACATACCGGCCCTGCTGCAGGGAGCTCAAGGTTCATTTAGTGCTGTCACACTGATCGAGATGTCCCAAAAGCCATTAGAGATGCCTTTTGGCTCAGCCTCTAAGGTGGATGGTGCAACCAATCCTCAAGCTCCTTTAAACTCTGTAGGACAATGTCCAAGATTACCTATACCAAATGCGGAACAAACAAGGACATCTTCGAGTGATACTGATCGGGAAGGTTTGCAAAGCCTTTCAGGTCCTGCATCAACAAATCCGCTTCACTTAACAGATGGATTAAAAGCCAAATCCATCACAGAAGATTCGGCAGTTGGGAGGATCAAATTTAACAAAATTGACTTGAATACAATATATGATGATTCACAAGACGATATAGAAGACCCCAGGAGAGCTTATTTGCCAGGATCTTCAGAGACTGTGTATCTTGATAGTAGTCTATGTACACATCATGATTCGCACAAGTCAAGTCCACCTCAGCCAAGTTGGAACTCGGATTCGACTACTACCCAGTCACCATCTACTTCTAGTGGAGAGGCTCCGGTATGTTCAGTTTTTAGCACTGTCAAGAGCCCTATTTATAATTGCTTGACATGATTATGCTTATGAATAGTGCTATAGTGGAGGATGCTGACCTTTACTGCTCATATTCATTGGACTCCATTTTAGTTTTCTCACTCGTCAAATTGTATTAGCAATCTTAATCTTCTTTTGAACATGTTGATTCAAGTGATGTATTGTTATGCAATATTAACTTTTGTTGTGCCATATTTATGGTTTTTTAACTATTCTTTTTGGTTTATGTTGTTTATGGGTTTTCTGTATTTTCAATATATGGTCGTTATGTGTCTGGGTTGTCTTGTTTATGAAGAAAGGGCAATTAGCTGCCAAGGACACTCATGACAGATGATGGGGCTTTAAAATCATGACTACTTTAGCTTGTATTTTTGTAATGTTACTCAACTGCTTTTTCTTTATTATTGTTTAACTCTTCTCCCTTTCAAAATTTCAGAGTCGCACAGATCGAATTGTTTTTAAACTATTTGGAAAGGACCCAAGTGATCTTCCTTTTGATTTGCGGTTACAGGTAGAATTTCTTCCTTATTTCTCTTCTGTACATGCTATATGTACATACTTCATTGGATAGATTACAGGATTTTTAATTTTTCCATTTTCTCTGTCTTTTTTTACTCTCTAGATCCACAACTGGTTATCCAACAGTCCTACTGATATTGAAAGTTACATACGGCCAGGTTGTATCATTTTGACTATGTATCTCCATCTAGAGAAATTCGCATGGGAAGAGGTATGCTTTGTGCTGATACCAGACATGGTTATTGCTCATAAGACTACTGCTTTATTCATTTGTTTTCTCTGTACAGCTTTGCAGTGATCTGGGTTCCAGTTTAAAGAAGCTATTGGATGCATCCAATGACCCTTTCTGGAGTACGGGATGGGTGTATTCTAGGGTGGGGAATTATGTAGCATTTTCGTATAATGGTTTGTATATTTGTTGCTTCGTTTTATTTTCTTCTATATATACTTTTTCTCTTTCTGGTTAAGATTCTTGGGTTGAAAGAGCATTTCTAGGTTTTTGTTTCTAGTGAAAAAACTAACAATAAAATCTATTCCACAGGTCATCTTGTCTTAGACACGCCTTTACCTCTCAAGAGCTCTATAAGCTGTAGAATTTCAAGCATCAAACCAGTTGCAGTTTCGCAGTCTGAGAGAACCCAATTTGTAGTGAAAGGCTTAAACTTATTTCGTCCAAGCACGAGGCATACAACTTTTTTGACTCACTGTTTTGTTAACTTTTATGTGTAATAGCAAATTAATGACCATTTTCTTTCCAATAACAAGTCCTTCAGTTTGGCAGGTTACTCTGCGCATTAGATGGGAAGTATCTGGTCCAGGAAACTTGTTATGAGTTAATGGACAATACTGACACAACCGTTGAGCATGACGAGATCCAGAGTCTAAGTTTCTCCTGCCCTATACAAAGTGATACAGGAAGAGGATTCATAGAGGTTATACCATGTGCCTGATTATCAATTTAATACACATGCATAATAGCATTCCTAGTTACTTCTAATCTCTAAAAAACAACATTTGGGTAAACTTAGTATTCTAGAACTAAAGCCACCTTTTTAGAAGTTAATAGTTTGGTGTTGATTCAGATCTTTTTTGGGGATAAAAGTGATCTCGATGTGGAAGTCATAATTTTCTGTTTATCTTCAGTTGTTTTTGTTGGTGTTTTTTCCTTACTAAATATAGTAATTCTGGCCTAAAGGTAACTTAGGTCCACATTAACAGTCTTCTCCCTTTCATCTGTCAATACAAATTTCTGGCAGTGCCTCAACAGGTTTAATGCCTCAGGGGTCTTGAAGTGCTTTGATAAGTGGTGGTTATAATACAGTCTAAAAGTATATATTTAAACATGAAAAAGCATTTTCAAAGAAGGCTTGAAAATTGAAAACTGTTTAAGAAAAGAAGATCCAAGTTGGTGTCATAAGAGGAGAAAAATATTCTACATGAAATCAATTCAGTTTTATTTTCAATAGTTGCATTGAGTTTAATAATGGTTAAAACTTTCTTATCGCTTCAGGTTGAAGATCACGGTCTCAGCAGCAGCTTTTTCCCTTTTATAGTTGCAGAGCAAGAGGTATGTTCTGAGATCTGTACGCTGGAGGGTGTGATAGAGGCAGCCGAGTCTGCTGACAGCGTAGAAAAGCAACCTGGTATTTTGGAAGCCAAGAATCAGGCCTTAGACTTCATACACGAAATGGGTTGGCTGCTTCATAGAAGTCATGTCAAGTCTAGACTAGGTCACATGGATCCACACTCGGCTCTCTTCCCTTTCAATCAGTTCGAGTGGCTCCTGGAGTTCTCCATGGATCGTGACTGGTGTTTCGTCGTAAATAAACTCTTGGGCCTTCTCTTTGACGGTATTGTCGATGCTGGGGAGTCTTCTTCGGTTGTGGTTGCGGTATTAGATATGGGCCTCCTCCACAGAGCTGTGCGCAGAAATTCCAGGCCTATGGTAGAGCTCTTGTTGAAATTTGTCCCGCTGAAAGCTATGGATGAACCCGGATCCGACAACAGCCAACAGGCCGACAAGGGATCTCATAGTTTCTTATTTAAACCCGACCTTAAGGGGCCCAGGGGGCTGACTCCTCTTCATGTAGCTGCCAGTCAGGCTGGCTGTGAGAGCCTATTAGACGCCTTAACAGATGATCCTGGAAAGGTACACACCATTATCTTTAGTTTAGCATACGTTTTCTTTGAGAGCGACTTGTTGTGTGCAAAGATTGAACTAGTCTGTTTCCTTTCTCTGACATTGAATCGATGCTATATGCGTATGAATATATTATTTAGGTGGGAGTCGAAGCGTGGAAAAATGCAAAGGATGAAACAGGATTAACGCCAAATGATTATGCACGCCTGAGAGGCCACTATTCCTACATCCATCTTGTACATCGGAAAACAACCAAAGGGTTAGAAAGTGGGCATGTGGTCGTCGATATCCCGGGCTCTGCCCTAGACAACGGCAAGCAGACGAAGCAGCCAGATGGGCACAAGTCATCCAAAGTCACAAGCTTTGAGATCAGCAAATTTGAAAAGAGGGCAATGCAGGGACATTGCAGCAGGGCATGCCAGCGGCAGAAGATAGCTTACGGAAACCGGAGTTCGCTCGTGTACAGGCCAGCAATGCTCTCAATGTTGGCAATCGCTGCCGTGTGCGTTTGTGTCGCATTGCTCTTCAAGAGCTCACCCGAGGTGCTTTATGTGTTCCAGCCGTTTAGGTGGGAGCGCTTGAAGTATGGTTCAAGCTAAGATGGTTATTTTGTGTCATATTTTTCAATAGCTATTGTCTTTTTATCATTGCTCTATTTATGGGTTTGAATTTCCTCGGTAATCATATACTGTATGTATTAAAATGTTAGTATATATAGTGGAAAGTCCCAAACATAAACAAATAATAAAGTGGTCAACTGATTTAACTGATGAAAATGGCGTTGTTGGGGTTATGGATTCTTGTAACTTTCTTTGATTAGTGTCTATTTATAATTACTGGTTCAATCCAGAGCTCCTAGTAAGCCGTTTGGATGGATTTGGTTAACAAAGCATCCCGTTTTTTTTATTTTTTTATTTATTTTTTTGGAAGCTACAATTGTCTCTCAACCAAACTGAGAATTGAAACAAAATCTAGTCAAACAGTTTGAGAGTAAGAAGACGACAAAAAGAAAAATAATAAAAAAAGAAAGAAAGAAGAAGGCCAAAATTGACAAGAGAGTAAGAAGCCTTGACTGAAAAAAAATAAAAAATAAAAAAAGAGAGAGAGCTATATGACTTGTCAATGGGAAAATTCTATGGTCGGTGTACTTTATGATAAAAAACGATTGTAAATCGTCAAAAGAAATTCACTTTTATAGTAGATTCACTGCTTAATTATTTTTTTTTGAAAAAATTCAATGGTTAGTTTTCAAATGCAAGCCAATTTAATACGAGTCAATTAGATAAATAGTCTATTTTATGAATATGAATTTTTAAATAATAATCATTTAAAAAAATTTAAAGTAATAAGAAAATTGTGTTATGATTAGTTTTTAAATTTTTTGAAACTGTGATAATTTTTTGAAAACACACAATTCAAAATGACTATTTACCTAATTGACTCAAGTTTTTATTATTTTTTAAAAAATTATTTATAATTTTATAAAATTAAAAATTTAATTATTTTTATTGTGTAACAAATTTAGTTATACAATAAAAATAACTAATTCCTTAATTTGATAAAATTATGACTAAATTATTAAAATATGAGCCTAAAAATAGCTAAAATCCAAATCTTCTCTTATGTAATTTTATATTTTCTGTCTACTTTCTTCTCCTTACCAAACAAACAGAGCCTATTAAGATATGAATGATCGCATGTGAATTGTTTTGTACAACACAACACATCCACATCCACTCTCTCTCTCTCTGGACACTCACATTTCCACTCTCTCTCTCTCTCTCTCTCCACTCAAACATACATTTTTATTTCTAATCATTTCATAGTCTTTTCCTATAAGCTTCGAAGCTCATCCATGGTTGTTCTCTCTCTCTTTCTGGTTTCGCTTACTCTCTCCGGCTAGAGATCTGTCGGTAAAGTTTCTCTCTCCTCATTTCGGCTGTATTTTCATTCAATTATTATTTTTTTCCTCAAAAAGAAAAAAAAACCCTGAAGCTTGGACTTTTCTTTTTCTTTTTTTGTTTGTTATTGGATTCCAGAGCTTGAAAGTGGAAGTGAATTTTGAGTGATTGGGTTAGAGTTTATGTTGATTTGGACATGGTTTGGTTGGTGGGCAATTTGGAGCTTTAGAGGGGAATTGAGATAGTTCAGGTGTAAATTTATTTAAATTATTTTGTTAATTAACATTCTGAAAAATTAGAAAAAAAAAAGGAAAAAAATTGATCTATGTAGCTGGGTTTGTTGAAATTGAGAGATTAAAAAAAAAAATGGAGGCTAAATTTGGAGGCCAGGCTTATCATCATCCTCATCATCCTCATCCTCATTTGTACGGTCCAATGGTGTCAGATTTGAGGACAGTTGGGAAGAAGAGTTCTTTGGAGTGGGATTTGAATGACTGGAGATGGGATGCTGATCTCTTGACTGCCACTCCCGCGGATAGCGGGCCCCGGCAGTACGTTGATCTGTCGAACAGCTCGTCGTCGTATTCCGATGAGTTCGAGCGAGGGGAGCCTCCTCGGGATTTGGAGAAGCGGAGGAGGGGTGCGGTGGTTGAGGAGGAGGATGAGGGGGAATGCCTGAGGCTTGGCGGGCAAGCGTTCCCGATAGGTAGAGGGGAGGTCAAGAGTGGGAAGAAGAGCAAGGTTGCGGTTGTAGTTGCGGGGCCTAGCTCGAATGCGAGCTCCAGCCGTGCGGTCTGCCAGGTGGAGGATTGCCGAGCGGATCTCAGCAATGCCAAGGATTACCACCGGAGGCACAAAGTCTGCGGGGTGCATTCCAAGGCGAGCAAAGCGCTCGTCGGGAACATTATGCAGCGGTTCTGCCAGCAATGCAGCAGGTATTTCTGATATTGGTTATGCAACATTTGTAATGATAATGACGATGATGATGATGTTTAATCTTATTTTGGTGACTTGGTTATACTTATTGGGCAGGTTTCATGTACTTCAAGAGTTCGATGAAGGGAAGAGGAGTTGCCGTAGACGTTTGGCCGGGCATAATAAACGGAGGAGGAAAACAAATCCTGATCCCGTTGTCAATGGGGTCTCGCAGGGTGATGAAAGGAGCAGCAGTTATCTATTAATAAGCTTGTTAAGGATACTCTCAAATATGCATTGTAAGTCTAGTTCTCGTTGCTATTTTATTTATCGGATGCTCAGTCAAGATTCTGCCTAGTTACCTGTCAAAATTGTTCATCTTTTTTACTCTGTTATTCAGTTTAGTCTTCTTTGTGCCTAGTTACGTGAACTGATTTCTGGTTAATGCTTTTGTAGTAGCTTATTTGAATTCATAGATCGTTCTTCTTTAATTTGCAGCAAACAGTGCTAACCAAGCGAGGGATCAGGATCTCCTATCTCATCTGTTGAGGAGCCTTGCCAGTATCGCTGGCACTGTCGATGGAAGGAACATACAAGCCCTGCTTCAGGGATGTCAAGGCTCATTTAATGCTGGCACATCTGTTGAGACGTCACAAAAGCCAGTAGACATGATAATGGATGGTCCTGAACCCCGAAGGCCTCTTGGTCCAGCCTCTAAGGTGGATGGTCGAACCAATCCTCAAGCATCTTCGAACTCTGTAGGACAATGTTCAAGCATATCAGTACCAAACACGGCAGAGACAAGGATATCTTCAGGCAGTCTGCAAGGTCTTTCAGGTCCCGCATCAACAAATCCACCATGCTTAATGGATGTATCAAAAGCCAAAACCATAACAGAAGAGTCGACAGTTGAGAGGATAAAATTTAAGAACTTTGACTTGAATAGCATATATGATGATTCACAAGACAATGAGGAAGACCTTGGAAGTTCTCATTTGCCAGGAACTCCGGAGACGGTGTATCTGCCGCATGATTCGCACAAGTCAAGCCCACCCCAGCCAAGTTGGAACTCAGATTCAACTACAACTCAGTCACCTTCTACGTCTAGTGGAGAGGCTCAGGTTTGTTCATTTTGTAATTCTGCTGCATTGCCATTGATAATTGCTTGACATTATTATGCTTGTTACTGCTTCTAAAATCACGGGCGTGACCATTACTGGTCATATTCGTTGGACTTTGTTCTAGTTTTCTCAGTCGTCAGATTGCATCGAACAATCTTAATCTTCTTTTGAATATTTTTGGTCTTTAAGTTATGTATAGTTATGCAGTTCAATTGTTGTTATTACATATTTATCTTTTTGGCGTGCCATTGTTAAGTTATGTATGGTTGGTATTGTTTACAAAGAGAGCTCTACTAGGTACCTTGGGCAATCATGACAGATTTTTAATGGGTCTGTTTTCCATTTTGGACCTTCAAGCCTGTAAAGTCACGACCATTTTAAGTTGTATTTTTATAAATTTCTTTGATAACTTTTTGTTTATTTTTCTTTAACTTCCCATCCTTGCAAATTTCAGAGTTGCACGGATCGAATTGTTTTTAAACTATTTGGAAAGGACCCAAGTGATCTTCCTTTCGACTTGCGGTCGCAGGTACAATTTGTTCCATGTTTCTCTCTTGCACAATCCTTTTATGACTTTTTATCCTGCAGGATTTTTTATTTGTCCATTTTGTTTGGGACTTTCTAGATCCTCAACTGGTTATCCAACAGTCCTGCTGATATTGAAAGTTACATAAGGCCGGGCTGTATCATTTTGACAATATACCTCCATCTCGAGAAATTCGCATGGGACGAGGTATGCTTTATGCTGATATTAGATGTGTTTATTGCTCTCTCAAAGAATTTAAATTAGGTGTGATGAGTAGTGCTCTCTCAAAGAATTTAAATTGATATGTTCTGCTTTTTTTTTTTTTTTTTTCCTCTGTATACAGCTATACAGTGATCTGGGTTCCAGTTTAAAGAAGCTACTAGATGCATCTGATGAACCTTTCTGGAGTACAGGATGGGTGTATTCTAGGGTGGGGAATTATGTAGCATTTTCGTATAATGGTTTGTATTTTTGCTGCTTCATTTTATTTGCTTTTAATATACTTTTCTTTTTCTTGTTAACATTCCTAAGTGTTATAATCAATCTTTAAAATCTGTTCTGCAGGTCATCTTGTCTTAGACACGCCTTTACCGCTGAAAAGCTCTATAAACTGCAGAATCTCTAGCATAAAACCAGTGGCAGTTTCACTATCCGAGAGAACCGAATTTGTAGTGAAAGGCTTTAACTTCTCTGTACCAAGCACGAGGCATCTACCAACTTCTCTGTCTCATTGTTTTATTAAATTCGTAAATTTGTGACCGCTTTCTTTCCATTAACAATTTATACATTTTGGCAGGTTACTCTGTGCTTTAGATGGGAAGTATCTGGTCCAGGAATCTTGCTACGAGTTAATGGACAATACTGACACAACGATTGAGCATGACGAGATCCAGTGTCTAAAATTCTCCTGCTCTATACCAAGTGATACAGGGAGAGGATTCATAGAGGTATGTCATGAAACTAATTATCTATTTTATATGCATGTGCAATGAGCTCTTATAGTTGCTTCGAATTTCTTAAAACAACATTTGGATAAACTAAGTATCGCAGAACTAAAACCACCTTTTTTAGAAGTTCAGTTTGTTCAAATTACTCGTTTAGTTGTAGTTTGGTCTTGTCCAATCAGTCTTGGAAGTAAAATTGATCTCTATTTGGATGTCATAGTTTATCTGTTTATCTTCAGTAATTATCTGCAGTCGTGGTTTATATGTTTAAATACCTCTCTTATTCTTCGTCAGGTTGAAGATCACGGTCTCAGCAGCAGCGTTTTCCCATTTATAGTTGCGGAGCAAGAGGTGTGTTCCGAGATCTGCACGCTGGAGGATGCAATTGAGATGGCTGAGTCTACGGACTACATCGAGAGGGAGCCTGATATTTTGGAAGCCAAGAATCAAGCCATGAACTTTTTGCACGAAATGGGTTGGCTTCTTCACAGAAGTCATGTCAGGTTTCGACTAGGTCACATGGATCCAAACTTGGTGCTTTTCCCTTTCAAACAGTTCAGGTGGCTCATGGAGTTCTCCATGGACCGTGATTGGTGTTTTGTTGTGAACAAACTCTTGGGCATTCTGTTTGATGGTATTGTTGATGCCGGAGCGTGCTCTTCTGTTGAGGTTGCGATATTAGATATTGGTATCCTCCACAGAGCCGTGCGCAGAAATTGTAGGCCTATGGTAGAGCTCTTGTTGAAATTCGTCCCACATAAAGCTATTGGTGAACCAGGATCCGACAAGAACCAACAGGCTGACGAGGTATCTCACGGCTTCTTGTTCAAACCCGACCTTGTAGGGCCCAAGGGATTGACCCCTCTGCATGTTGTAGCCAGTCAGGTTGGTTATGAGAGCATATTAGACGCCTTAACGGACGACCCTGGAAAGGTAGACACTCTGTATTTCTTAGCTTGACGTAATTACACTTGGTGTAAGATTGACTTGCTGTACACACGTATTGGTCCAATCTGTTTTCTTTCCTTAATCAATGCTGATACGCTTATGAATTATTTAGGTCGGAATCGAAGCATGGAAAAATGCAAGAGATGAAACAGGATTGACGCCAAATGATTATGCGCGCCTGCGAGGCCACTACTCCTACATCCATCTTGTCCACAGGAAAACAGCCAAAGGGCCAGAGAGTGAGCACGTGGTCGTCGATATCCCGGCCTCCGTCCTAGACTACGGCAAGCAATCAAAGCAACCAGAAGGGCACAAGACATCGCAAGTCGCCAATATGGAGATTGATAAGTTTGAAAGGAGAGCAACGCGGGGACATTGCAGCAGGGCGTGCCAGCAGCAGAAGATAGCTTACAGAAACCGGAGTTCGCTCGTCTACAGGCCGGCGATGCTCTCGATGGTGGCGGTCGCTGCGGTTTGCGTGTGCGTCGCGTTGCTCTTCAAGAGCTCGCCCGAGGTGATTTATGTCTTCCAGCCATTCAGGTGGGAACACTTGAACTACGGTACAAGCTGAGATCATATCTATTATATATATACATATGTTCCTTTCATTAGCTATAAGCCCTTTTTTTCCCTCATTTAAAAAAAAAAAAAAAGAAAAGAATCTGGAGCTATGTTTATGGGTTTGTATTTCCTTAGTAATTATATGATATGTTGTATCTATTAAGAATAACAGTGTAATAATAACCAATAAAGTGACAAGGTATTAAACTGAAGAAAAATGTTGTTATATTGTGGATTTTTGTTGCTTATCTTATTTAATGTTTTACAATTGTGAGCTCTCAAAAAGGTGCGAAGCGAAACCGTCAAAACATGCGCAAAATCCGCAACCAAACGTGTTTTGGACAAACGCGACGAAACACATTCATTGTTTTGTCACTTTTAATATGTTAAAAGGACAAGATTTAAATATAAC
Organism: Boehmeria nivea var. tenacissima; assembly: GCA_018132145.1. NCBI lineage: Eukaryota > Viridiplantae > Streptophyta > Magnoliopsida > Rosales > Urticaceae > Boehmeria > Boehmeria nivea. The sequence goes on from CM030882.1 coordinate 13,241,490, forward strand.
CAAAAAAAAAAAAAGAAAAGAAATTCAACCTTATTAAAGATTCAATCAAATGTAGCAGGTTGAGAATGAAATTTGAAAATGATTTTAACTGAAATAAGACCAAAGTTTAACTAACTAACCATTGTTGTTAATGCTAAATAATGGAACCCGAAAGAGAAAAAAAGAAAATAAAATGGTTAATGGGAATGCCATACTGAGACAGGGCTTGTCAATTGAATAGTGAGGAATAATTTTCTATTTGTCGGACTTCATACTTCAACCCTTCCCCAGTTACTAGCTACCTCTATTGTTTCTTATCAAAGGTAAATGTAAAATTTTTAATATATATTTTTATGTAAAAGTCCGGTTTTTTTTAGTGTATATATATTGAGATTATTTATTAACATGTTAATAATTTTAATTGGGTACATTAAACAAATTTTACGAAGTTATTATTGTAATAAGTTTTTATATAAGTTAATTTTAAAAATAGTACATATGTAAGTAAAATTGAAGCTTAGGAGACAGAGACACTGAACAAATGAACATGGGGTTGAAAGAGATTCCTTGTTATGGCGTAATTAAACAATTTTCCATTTTCTTTCACACTTGAAAATTGAAATTATTAAAAATAAAAAGAATCTAATAAGACTGAATAAGAAAAACAAAAAGCAAAAAAAAAAAAAACAAAAAAACAAAAGAACAAAAAAAAAAGAACTGGGTAAGAAAAGCGTAGAACACTTTATTTTCTCTCTCCTCTCGCGCTCTCTCTCTCTCTCCCTCTCTCTCTCTCTTACAGAGAAAGAAACCGCGTTTGTACGAAACGTTTTTTTTTTTCGTCTTGATATATAATTTGTTCTCTCTGTTGGTGGATTCGCTTAGCTTCATTGTATTTCTCCGGCCAGCGATCTGTTGGTAAGTTTCTCTCTCCTCATTTCCGCTATAATTTATCTTTTTAATCAAGTTTTCCTTAAAAATACTTGTGCTCTGCGATTTTTTTTTTCTTTTCCTAATTTCGTTTTTGCTCTTTTTTTTTTTTGTTCTTTTTTTTTTTTTTTTCAATTTCACAGCTTGAAAAAGGGAATTTAGAGTTAAACGCTTGGTTAGCGGTTTTGGGTGTACTGGAGAGTTTTAGAGAGGAATTTAGATAGTTTAGGCGTATATTAAAATTTAGCCAATTTTTTTTCGTAATCTCGATTAGTGAAAAGGGTTTTGATGGGGTTTGTTGAAATTGGGAGATAATAATAATAATAACAACAATAATAATGGAAGCTAAATTTGGTGGCAAGGGTAATCAATCATCCCCATTGTACGGTCCAATGGTGCCGGATTTGAGGGCAGTTGGGAAGAAGAGTTCTTTGGAGTGGGATTTGAATGACTGGAGATGGGATGCTGATCTCTTGACTGCCACTCCATTGAACCCGCTTCCCGCAGATTGCGGGTCCCGGCGCTTCGTCGATTTGTCGAACAGCTCGTCGTCGTTTTCGGACGACCCCGAGCGAGGGGGGCTGCCTCGAGATTTGGAGAAGCGGAGGAGGGACACGGTTGTCGCTGAGGAGGAGGATGGCGGGGAGTGCCTTAGGCTCGGTGGGCTGGCCTTCCCCATAGCTGACGGGGAGGTCAAGAGTGGGAAGAAGAGCAAGGTGGTAGTGGCAGAGGGGACTGGTTTGAGACCGAGTTCGAGCCGCGCGGTCTGCCAGGTGGAAGATTGTGGGGCGGATCTTAGCAATGCCAAGGATTACCACCGGAGGCATAAGGTCTGCAATATGCATTCCAAGGCGAGCAAAGCACTCGTCGGGAACATTATGCAGCGGTTCTGTCAGCAGTGTAGCAGGTACAGTATTGAAGTACTTCAATGTTTGAAGATTGTGTTGTTTAGTTGTAATACAACTTTGCCGATTCTATTTTCAGTTTATCAGGTTAGTTGCAACCTGATTATACTTATTGGGCAGGTTTCACGTACTTCAAGAGTTTGATGAAGGGAAGAGGAGTTGTCGTAGACGTTTAGCCGGCCATAATAAACGGAGGAGGAAAACACATCCTGACCCCGTGGCCAACAGGGGCTCCATGGATGACGAAAGGAGCAGCAGTTATCTGTTGATAAGCTTGTTAAAGATACTCTCAAATATGCACTGTAAGTTTTTTCCCCGTTTCATAATGGTTTATTTGATGCTTCGCTGAAATTCTTATCTATTAAAATTATTTTGCTTTTGTGCACTGATAAGGAATATAATCTTTAAACTGGCTTGTTAGCCATCTCAGGAAGCTGTATGTGAACTGATGTGGTGCGTATGATTTGCAGCAAACAGCTCTGACCAAACCAGGGATCCAGATCTTCTTTCTCATTTGTTGAGGAGCCTTGCCAGTGCTGCAGGTATAGTCGATGGAAGGAACGTAGCGGCACTGATGCAGGGATCTCAAGGTACATCGAATGCTGGAACATCTGTCGAGACGTCACAAAAGCCAATAGAGATAATATCGGATGGCCCTGAACCTTGTACGCCACTTGCTTCCACCTCTAAGGTGGATAATCCATCCAATCTTAACGGTCCTTCGACCTCTATAGGACAATATCCAGGAGTATCTGCACCAAATGCAGCAGAAACAAGGATATCTTCAGGTGATACTGACCAGGGACGTCTACGAAGTCTTTCAGGTCCTGAGTCATCAAATCCACTTTGCTTAATAAGTGGCATAAAAGCCAAATCCATTGCAGAAGAGTCAACAGTCGGTAGGATCAGATTTAACAACATTGACTTGAATAGCGTATATGATGATTCGCAAGATCATTTAGAAGATCCCGGGAGTTCTCATTTGCCAGGAACTTCAGAAACTGTGTATCTCGATAATCCTCAATGCATAGAGAGTGATTCGCATAAGTCAAGCCCACCTCAGACAAGTCGGAATTCAGATTCGACTACTACTCAGTCACCGTCTACATCTAGTGGAGAGACTCAGGTAAGTTGGTCTTGTAATTGGGTCACATTCCCGTCAATTAATGCTTCGCTGAGCCTAATGGCTCATATTATATGGCCCTGTTTATGTCAGTTGTTAGATTGTATTTTTGCAATCTCGGAATTCTTTTGAGGTATCTGATTTTAGTGATGTGCATGGTTATGCTGTTTGTTTTTTGTTGTTAATCAGTTTTTATCGTTCGATATATGACATTTATGTGTCGGGTTGAGGGAGCTAAATTAGCTGCTGAGGACAGTCATGATAGTTAGTAATGAATTGACTGTTTCCCTTTGTGGACATATGAGAATTGACGACTTTTAAGTTGTAACGTTTCTTAAATATTTTTCTTTGTTACTTCAAACTTATCCTCCTTTCAAATTTCAGAGTCGCACAGATCGAATCGTTTTTAAACTCTTTGGAAAGGACCCAAGTGACCTTCCTTTTGACTTGCGGTCGCAGGTAGATTTTGTTCCTTGTTTCTCCATCATGGAGCCTTTAATGGCACTTTGTTCTGCCGGATTTTAATTTTTCCATTTCATTTCTTTACTTTGTAGATACTCAACTGGTTATCCAACAGCCCTGATATTGAAAGTTACATACGGCCGGGCTGTATCATTTTGACTATATATCTGCGTCTAGAGAAATTTGCTTGGGAAGAGGTATGCTTTATGCTGATTTATTAAATTATTGATCTCAAAACCCAATTGATTTTAATAAATTTATTTTTATGTTTTTTTTCCCCTTTTCTGCGTACAGCTATTCAGTGATCTGGGTTCCAGTTTAAAGAAGCTATTAGACACATCCAATGACCCTTTCTGGAGTACGGGATGGGTGTATTCTAGGGTGGGGAATCATGTAGCGTTTACGTATAATGGTTTGTATATTTGTAGCTTTCATTGAATTTTCTGTTATATCAACTGCAAAAAAGTATTTCTAAAAGTTTTCTCATTTCTTGTAAAAATAAAATAAAATAAAATCTGTTCCGCAGGTCGTCTTGTCATGCACACGCCTTTACCTCCAAGAATCTCTATGAACTGCCGAATCTCAAGCATCAAACCAGTTGCAGTTTCATTATCCGAGAGAACCCAATTTGTCGTGAAAGGCTTTAACCTATTTCGTCCAAGCACGAGGTATCGGCAACTTCTGTGTCTTCTTTAATTTTTGTTCAATTTTATGTGAAATTGCAAATCAATACTACTTTGTTTTCAATAACAAGTCCTGAATTTTGACAGGTTACTCTGTGCGTTAGATGGGAAGTATCTGGTCCAAGAAACTTGTTACGAGTTAATGGACACCACAGACACAACCGTCGAGCATGATGAGATTCAATGTCTAAGATTCTCCTGTTCTGTACCAAGTGCTTCTGGGAGAGGTTTCATAGAGGTTAAAATCATGCGCCTGATTATCCATTTTCATGCATTATTAATTAGCTCTTTTCGTGACTTCCAATACATTAAACAATGTTTGGTTAAACTTAGTATCACAGTACTAAAAGCATGATTTTTAGAAGTTGAAATTGGTTTAAACTTCTCTTTCGGCATAGAGTACGGTGTTATTATAGATCTGTGTCCGGACAGTACAAGTGATCTCTTTTGGAAGATAATGGTGATCGTTGACCACAGGTCATAAAACAAGTCAATAAACCACATGTGGTGACATGGCCCAATTATTATAGAGTTGGCTCTTTTGCAGTATCCATTGTACATCCAAATTGCTTATATAAGAAAGACCTTTGATTAGTTGAATCTGTTAAAGTGGTTTGATTAGTGGTGGTCATAATCCAAGTCAAAAAGGATAGATTCGAAATGAAAAAGAAAAATAAATAAATGAGAAGAAAGCCTTAGGAAAATTCAAATAGAAAAACGAAAAGAAAAGAAAAGAAGAAGATTACCCAAGTTGTTATGTTATTAGGAGAATGATATTCTACATGAAAACCAGTTTATTTATATTTCTTTAGTTGCATGAAAACATTCTGTGGCCCTGATTTTAGTTGTTAAATACCTCTTGTTCTTCATCAGGTTGAAGATCACGGTCTCAGCAGCAGCTTTTTCCCATTTATAGTTGCTGAGCAAGAGGTATGTTCCGAGATCTGTACTCTGGAGGGTGCGATAGAGGCAGCCGAGTCTGCAGACACTGTCGAAAGGCAACCGGATATTGTTGAAGCCAAGGATCAAGCCATGGACTTTATATACGAAATGGGCTGGTTGCTTCATAGAAGCCATGTCAAGGTTAGACTAGGCCACATGGATCCGAACTTGGTCCTGTTCCCTTTCAGACAGTTCAGGTGGCTCGTGGAGTTCTCCATGGACCGTAATTGGTGCTCGGTCGTGAAGAAACTCTTGGGCATTCTGTTTGAGGGTATTGTTGATGCCGGAGAGTGCTCTTCTATTGAGGCTGCGATATTAGATATGGGCCTCCTCCACATAGCTGTGCGCAGAAATTGCCGGCCAATGGTAGAACTCTTGTTAAAATTTGCCCCACGTAAAGCTGTTGATGAACCAGGATCCGATGAGAACCAACAGGCCGACAAGGGAAATCGCAGCTTCTTATTCAAGCCCGACATTGTAGGGCCTAAGGGGTTGACTCCTCTTCATGTTGCGGCTAGTCAGGTTGGTTGCGAGAGCGTGTTAGATGCCTTAACGGATGATCCTGGAAAGGTACACACTATTATTTCTTAGCTTGGCGTACATTTTCTGAGATTTCATTGATTCTTATATATGCTTATGAATCATTCAGGTGGGAGTCGAAGCATGGAAAAATGCGAGGGACGAAACAGGATTGACACCAAATGATTATGCGTGCCTAAGAGGCCACTACTCTTACATCCACCTTGTCCAGCGGAAAACAGCCAAAGGGTCGGCAAGCGGGCATGTGGTGGTTGATATCCCAGGCTCCATTGTAGACTTCGGCAAGCAAGTGAAGCAACCGGATGGGCATAAGTCATTGAAAGTCGCCAGCTTGGAGATCGACAAGTTTGCAAAGAGATCAGCACATGGAAATTGTAGGGTGTGCCAGAAGCAGAAGATAGCTTACGGAAACCGGAGTTCGCTGGTGTACCGGCCGGCAGTGCTCTCGATGTTGGCAATTGCTGTTGTATGTGTTTGCGTCGCATTGCTCTTCAAGAGCTCGCCAGAGGTGCTGTATGTGTTCCAGCCATTCAGGTGGGAGAGATTGAAGTATGGATCAAGCTGATATGGCTATATTAGTGGCTATTTTTCTTTTATCCTTTTTAAGAAGAAAAACTGTGGAAATCTGGTGCTACAGTTATAGATTTAGATTTCCTCAGGACATATACTGTATGTATTGAGATTGTAGTATATTTGTCGAGTATATATAGTGGAAGGTACCAAACATAAACAACTAAAAAAGTGGTTACGGATTAGACTGATATGATAATTATAATGTTGGATTTTGGATTGTTGACTGTGTTTAAAACTTGCAAGTATGTTTAAGCACAATGATATTTATCACTGTAATTCTTTATTGACGCTAACTCTTAAATCTTAGAATTTAATGTGACATTTCTGTTGAACTAACAAGTGATTGGTGAAACATACTAGAATTTTTATGCGACGAGTCCTCTAAAGCTCTCTCGTATCTTATATTGTTATTTGATTGTGTAAGCTTCGTGAATTGAAAATGCCTTTCACTTTTTTTATTTTGTTTTGCTGAAATGAATTGAAAATTCTTTAGTTAAGTACTTTGTTTCTTGGGAAGAATTAGACGACACCTTTTCGAGTTCCCAATGTAGCCCTAATAAAGATTAAATTAATAAAATCCATGTTTCCTTGACTTTTTGGACAAAAGCTTAACAATAAGGACTGCAATTAGCAGCCACTTAAAAAGTTTCACTTTTAGAGGATTATAAAACTCAATAAGAAACCCAAAGCTCATATTAGAAAGTTCCACTTGATTTTTTTTTTTTTTTTTCATTTATTTATCTGCCTCCACTCTATGTTCTTCTACTTTAGCTCTCTGAGGTAGTGATGAGTTTAAACTCACTTTTAGCTAGGATTTAATCTAAACTTTTTAGAGCAATTTTTGTCCCCAAAGAAATGTGCTAACATGTACTTAAAGCAAAACGGCACTTAAAATTAGAGAAATTAGACACAACATTCTTGAGACGTGTACACAAAACTGCCAATTTTATGAGAATTGAATTGAAATTATCCTCTTTCACAAATACAAATATATGGCAATTGCATTTGTCAAACCTTCCTACAATTTACTGGCAAGAGCTTTCGCTTCTTCTGCTAGCCGACTTGGCGCTTATGGCAAAGGTTCTTGCGAATCTCCCAAGCGTGAAAGATGGAGATACGCGTCGGTTCCTACGAGATTGCAGAGAATCTTTATGGAAATGCCTTAAGAAGATGCTTGGAAACTAACATAACATTATTCATGTGAAATGAGGATAACAGTGATCTGAAACAAAAGTTGAGAGCTAAAATCTAAATTGGGAGGGAAAACTACGTAAATTTGCTAGCAGTATTTGTCATTGATGGCCAACGAGAAATTGCTTAAACCATAAAACTAAGGAGTCATTTAACTCTACGCAATTGGCACTCAACAATTTTAAATTGGTTAAGCGAGATTTGCATAAATTAATTAAATATCTACTAAATACTAATCGTATCTTAAAAATCCGCTTGCCACACCATTTGGTATCCGAAATTGGAGCCCATAACATTTTCCTAACTTGATAATGTCTTCAATAAAAGGCTAAGATCTAAGACTATCGTGAAGCTAGTGCCAACTAATTGCAGAACCAAATTAATGCATGTTGTTGCCAAGAGCATCATGAATTAAACTTGTAAGAAACTCCTCAAATTAAATGATTAATCATAATAATAATAACCAAGAAAACAATGTATTTATCAACTTACCATATCCTTCCATGGAGATAATCTGCAAATCTCCGCCGAAATACCGAGCATATAAGCGACTAATTGGAAGTCCATATCCATATCCAGCCATTGTCACAGTATCGGCCACTCCAAGATCCGCGTGCTCGTCTAAAGGGTTTTTGGCAGTGCTGTAAAGATAAGTGAAAATTTTGGGTAGACCACTTCTGGCTATGCCACCGCCTTCGTCCGAGACCTGTGACACAACACGGTAGGCAATGGGTTGTTATAGAAATAATTAACAAAATTCAGGGTGGCAAGAAATTCATAGAATAGTAAAAACATTACCTTAATAGTGACATCCTCAATTCCGTCAGCAACAATTATTCTAATAGGAGGGGCAACTTTGTCCGAGTCCATGTAACGCTCTTGCACAGCACGCAAGGAGTTCTTGACCAACTCGAAGACCATAAGATGCAAGTGTGTCGGGACATAGCTGTTGCAAATGCCAAAATGGATTTGATAGAGCATAACATTGATAGTGTGCCTGCTCTGGTTCTTGTAGAGCGTAGAGGTCGAATAAGGATATCAAAATTGACGAGGAATAGACTGAAGCAAGTGAATATACTTACGGGAAAGTAAAGTTGGGATCGCCATAGATGTTAACATCAGGTGCACTTCCATACTCGTGAAAGCAAATTGATCGAGCATCTTCACTGGCATTTCGTGCTACCTCCACGGGGGACATTTTTGTGTGTATATAGCCAATACAATGAGGAGGCGGATTGGGATTGTGCAACTCAACATGCTGACCTGAGCATCATAGGAATTTGAAGGATATTTAAATATTTATACCAAAACCAAAACATGAAAAGCTTGTACCCAACTTAAAGAATGGTAAGATTAAAACAAAGGAAAAAGAAAAAACCAATTAGCATGCGGATTCCGATTCTCGACATGTAAAAGCGATCCAAGAATTGATGAATCTCAGGGAGATCACTGTAAACAATCTTCGCACCAAAACCTTTCTTCAGCTGTTGAACACCCAGAGCCATCATCGGAACCACATTGTTGTGCCTTACCTTTATTGCTTTGATCATTTGTGTGAACTCTCTCTCATCATTTGAGTCCTTGATGTCGGGAAATGATCTAAGGTCACGGAACGAATCCAAATACCAATCTCGAACCTACCGAAAAAAATGTATACCTAAATGAGTATAGTTATAAGATTGCAAAAGCGTTTCCATAATGAAATCAGCATAACATAAGCAGGCACAATAAATCAACACGAAAACAAGCAAACAAAATTATCCCAAGAACGGAAGCGGATATTTCGGCGCCAATGCCACGCAAGCAGAGTCAGTACTCAGTAGAATCTTTACTGTACCATTTATTTACCACAAGAGTTCTCTCTTTTTTGTCTCAGAGCAAAGATTCTCTCCTCAAGCCCATCTGATTCTTGCCTTGTTTGTACCAAAAGAATCCAATTGGCATCCATAAAAATTCTCTCTGCCCCCCAGACAGTTCGGATCTCCCTAGATCATCCTCCAAAACATATTCCAAAACCAACAAAAAAAAAAACAAAAACCCAACAAGCACAAACATTTAGTAACCAAGACTGACTACAAAATCAACGCTAATAATTTCTTTCCCTTAGCACTTCCACTACTCAAACAAGCAAATCACAAAACAAATAAACCCAAAGCAAATCAACATTCCCTGAGAATAAACCTGCCGATTCCACACCAAGCAAGCACAGTGAACCATTCACCACAAAAGCTCTCTACTTTTAAGACACCCATTTTCTAATCTCCCTTGTCTCTACCAAAACAACCCAATTCACTCCCATTTATTTTTTATTTTTAAAACCTCTACAGTCTACCCCAGATCTTCTTCCAAAAAAGGAAAGAAACCCATAAAGCATAAACACTCCTATTTATTTATTAATTATTCATTTACTTCCTCCAAATTAAAAAATAAAAAATAAATAAAAAAACCATGGTAGCGTTTTCAAGTACAGCTCTGCAAAAAAGCGACGACATGCACAACACATGAATACAAGTTACAACCCAATAAATAAATAAACAAAACCTGGCCCAGAAAAATAAAGAAACCCCAAAAATGAAAAAAAAAAACAAAAACAAAAATAACAATAATTCCCCGATTTCACAGTCACCTTGAGAACGGCGGGTTTGTGCGAGAGGCCATAGGGCAGGTTGTGGAGCTCGGTGGCTCGGCGAGCGATGCGAATGGGAAGCTCTTTGTGCAGAAACTGCGCCGATATTAGCAACTTCCGATCCGATGGCTCCGACCCGAACTCCATCATGTAGCGCAGGCTCACACCCGTCTGCTTCAGGCAGCCCCACTTCTGCACTTCCTCCGCCATCCTCTTCGGCAACGCCTCGCACGCCTTGCTCGCCGCCATGCCTTGCCTTCTTCGCATGCACTCACGCGATCGATCAAATGCTCGAATTTCGGTGCCGGCTTTTTTTTTTTTTTCCGGAGGGGTTTTGATGGACGGCCGTTTTATTTACCTCATTGGGTTGGTTGGGTTTTTGTTTGTTTATTTTTATTTATCCCTGTTTTCTGAGTCTGTGAGAGTGAAAGTGACAAGTCTGCCAAAACTTGTTTTTTGCTTTTTGCTTTGTCAAAATGCCAATGGTTTTGTTTTGGGGTTTGATTTTGAAGCTATAAAAAGCTCGCCTTTTATTGTTAATGTTTGGCTGTTATAGTGTTATTATGATTAGAGGAGATTTAACCGCGTGTTTTTTATTTATTTATTTATTACTTTTATTCGGCCAGCCACGAGGACCTAGAATAGTGTTTTTTTTTTTTTGGCTGTGAGATTAGTGTTCATTTATGTTTTATTTTTGTTAAGATTTTAGAGAACTTTGAGAAAAAAAAAAAAACTATAGAGGCCTAGAGGTTTACTTCTGAGCCACGTGGATGTTAGTTTTGTTTCAGAATATGTAGAGGGGTTAGGTAGAAAATTATTCAATACAGTGAGTTTTTGGATTCTGATGACTGATATAATTGGCAGTTTTTTAGATTTATAAAGTAATATATATCTGATGAGATATTGGGACGAAATTGAATTCGAGTACTCCTAAATAATAATGTGATTGAATAGATTCCTTGTCAATTAGAATACATACATTTAATATGAAATCTAAATATATTCTATAAAAAAGAGGCAATGCTTTTTAACCCTAATAAATAATAAAGAAAAAATCTACTGCTGATTCAAAAAAGCTAACCAGCATGAAAGTATTAATTCATACTCTAATCAGCTTATAACTTGTGGATTAGGTTACATATAATAAGATGAGGCTGAGACAACACACACTCACATCATAAAAGTAATTGATGTCTCGGCAAAAAATAAAAGAGAAATTATAGTGAATACCCAATTTTTAAAACTTAATGTAAGTTATTACCCAATCTTTTGAAAAATGTAACCAATTATCCAAATGATGTAATTACTTACACAGTGATAAGTGGTGGTAATTCACTTTGTTACCAAAAGCATGTGCAAGTAATTCACAAGTTGACTAGAAACTCAATTACTTCAGAAGTTTGGGTATTTATTTTTATTGTTATATAAATTCTGGGTATTTGCCTACTTAAAATAATGTGATTAATAATTATGCTTATAAATAAATGACAAATTATAGTGAATAATACTTAATTTTTAATACCTAATTTATATTAATATCTAATTTTTTAAAAAATATAAAAAATTATCCAACTGATTCAATTATTTATATAGTGGTAATTGTTGGTAATTAATTTAGTTACCAAAAACATGTGTAAGTAATTAAAGAATTAATTAGTTACTCAATTATTTCAAAAATTTAAATATTTATTTTTGTTATTGTATTAATTTTGATTATTTCACTACTTTACCCTAAATAAACCATCATGTTGGCTAGTATCATTGAATATTAAAAACTATTTTTATAACAATTTTAGACCTATAAAATGTAGAAGCATAATGTGTAATTTGATAAAGAGCAGTGCACGTTTGTCTTTAACATATTTCTTCAATAAATATTAGTTTCTTCCCTAATAATTATAAGAATTAGATTCTATGAAAAGATATATTGTGTATAAACAGGGACATAAATAGAACATGAAACCCTAACCTCCCAATAATCCGAATAATCGGAGAAGTGGGAGACTGATGGTAGCGAAAGCGAATTCACATATAGAGCAATTGTCACTAATGTGTGTGTGTGTTTTTTTTACTTATTTATTTTTTTTCGTGTAACAATTTAGAAGGCCTGTTTCAAATGGGGAAAGTTTTAAAATAGACCACTGATATTAATTTCACAACGTTTATTATTATTATTATTATTTTATATATATTTTTATAAGTTATTATTGCACTGCATGGGACATTTTGTTGTCGATGGTGATGGAGGTTATGGCTAGTTATAAGGATAGACCCACTTAAACTTGTAGATGTGGTTGAGAATTGGCAATTGGCAGTGGTCCCTCTTTTTTATTTTTTATTTTATTTATTGACCTTGGATTGTCCTTTTTATTTTATCTGTGAATATGGTTAGGTGGACCTCCTCAAATATGTGGATCACAATACTAAAAAGGCATGATTACGTGAATATATTTTTGCAATATAGATATATCATATATGAGTGCATTATATTGCGTTCTAAATTTCCTATTTGTCTTTTCAGGGTTGGATGATTAGAATTCAAAAGGAAAAATTACAAAGCAATACTGATTAGAATCAATATTTTACAAAAATATTTGACATAATCAGCTATTTTCTATTTTAATCCTTCTAATTCTTCCATAGTCATGATTTTTGTATATAATACATGAATTTATTATATGGTTAATTAAAAAACCAAATGAATTTGTAAGATGAAAAAAAAGGAAGACAGGTTTTTGTTTTTTGTTTTTTGTTTTTTTTTTTATTTTAAATATTTGAGTAGAGGAAGTGGCTAAATAGATTACGCAACCGTGTAAGCCGCTTTATGATAATACAAAAGAGACCAGTGATTAGTGGAGATGACTTGGCATAAATCTTATGAACCAAAAACTCAAAAATAATTTTCCTAAAGAAAACAAAAAACAAGTTTTTTTTTTCTTTTCTTTTTAAGGCAAACAGCTAAGAAGTTATCAAAACTGAAAAAAAAAAAAGAAAAAAAAAAGGACTTATAGACTCTTTGGCAGTTGCCAAATTGTCAAGTATCTACGAGATTCGTGTTTATCTTGCAAGTATTCAAAGAAGTTACAAGCATTTTTGACATCGATATTTGTAATCCTCTATATAAGTTTTAAAGTTAAATTAGAAGGAAAAAGAAAAAGGAAAAAAAAAAAAAAAAGAATGAATGCATGACTCAGAAAAAAAATCTGCGGCCCCGCTTTTGAAAATCCTAATTGATATTTTATGGTGGTCAACTTTTTTAGCATCCTTTAAAGGACAATGAATTGCGAATTAATGGTCTCTTTTATTTTCTTTTTGAGAATACTTAAATGGTATTTTAAACGCAACAGCAAGTGGGTTTATTTTCAATACACTACGTGTATGTGTGTAATAGATAATTTTTTTTCTAAATTAAATTAGGGTGCTTCTACTGACACACCCAAAATCACTCTACACACCCCTTTCTAAAAACTATTTCATAAAATTTGAACAAATTTCATTAGTACTTCATTACATACATTTCATAAAACTGAATATGATCTCTCCTTGACAACGATAACATAACTTCATTACATATTTCAAAAAAAGTTTTTGCAAAAAGATTACTAAAACTAACAGCCCTTTGATAGTTTTTATAAGAGAAATCGTAGGAAATAGTCAAAAAAAAATTTTGTTTTTAAAGTCCAGCACATGTTTCAAAAAATTAAAAAAATGACCATGTTACGAATTATATAACAGAAAAGTGTCACACAAAATATAACATATTTGTAAATATTTGTAAGATATTTTGTAACACTTCACGTTTTACTCATTATTTTTTGAAGTGTTAAATAATATCTTACAAATACTTATAGATCTGTTATATTTTATGTAATATTTTTCTGTTATATAATTCGTAATATGGCTATTTTTTTAATTTTTTAAAACATAAACTATCATTTAAAACAAACATTTAATTTTAGCCTATTTTTGCAACTCACCCTTTTTATAAAGTACAGAAATAGAGATAATAAGCATAGAACAACCATCATATAGTCAGGACCATAGGCGTTTTTAAGTAGTGCTCTCAGCGATTGTTTTCTTCTCTGTTTTCTTTTTCTCTTCAGAGTGAAACTTTCTTCTCCGTTTCGATTCGACCGAAACTAAACTCGCAACGTAAGGGTTCGATACTCTTGGCATTCTCTCCAACCATACTCGTAGCCAGTACTGGCCCCATCGCAGCGCTCGACTTGAATAAAATCCGAGAAGAGTCTTCCTATTTCGCGGCAAAAAAAAAAAAGCATACGGAGAGCCATTCCACGACGCGAGAGACGAGAACAGCGGAGGGTATCAAACAGCGGTAAGCGAAATCTGGCAAAGTCACGTACCTTAACAAAATCCGACCGACTTTATCACAACAACCTTGAAGCTTTCGGATCTTGCGTCGTAGCCGAACCCCACTTGTTCGATCCTGTGCACATTTCTGGCGGTTCCGCCACTGCAAGTTTTAGGACAAAACTAAGGAGCTGCTCCGGGTGTTGGGTTGGGAATGGTAACGGAGGTGATTGGGCACAAATTTGGGATCCTTTATGAGGCTTGTGATGAGGGAATGCAAGAACTTGTCGATAAGCTTGAATTGCATCAAAGACTCTGCTGGTAGCCGCAAGTTCTCGGCAATCAATCCCCTTTGGAAGATGGTTGAATCCGAAAGGCATTTCAACAGAGTCTGGTTTCGGAAAACAAAACAAAAAAACAAAAAACAAATGTCAGTATTGTGTAAGAAAATGTTCTCTAGAGGCATTGACGGAAGAGAAAATGTTTAAAGTGCACGTGCAGAAAAATAAGCATAGCTTTCTACTTTCTAGCCTATGTTTTCATTAATTAACATTATCTTAACTGCATGAGGCCGTGCATGTAATTTTTCTAAACATTGGTCATTTGCTTAAAACATAAGCAAGAAAACGATCAAATACTAAAAGTCCTGAAATATTGTCACTTGATAATTTGCATAAGCAATAATAATATAGACCACTTTTAAACCCTTAAAAAGTCCAGTAAAAGCGGTTCTGAATCATCAAAATGCATTTAAAAAAAAAAACTCCAAAACTGCTTGACATTGATTTGGTATAGCAATAGCATAAGGTTTAGGGTTGACAACTCTGACACATTGTGTCCTGATAATTTGAATAAACATCAGTAACATAAGCATTTAAAAAAGACCAATTAATGTTGTTCTGAATCATAAATAGGCATAATGAAAATACCAAGAACTGATTAACGGAGAATATATATATATATATATATATATATATATATATATAACGTCTTATTGGTGAAATTATAAGAAAATCAAGCGTACCTTGAGGATCAACAATGGACGGTAGAGTTTCAGAAGGCGGTGAAATGGGCAGACCGAAACTTTTTTTCTTCGGCGCCATTCAAATGACTCAAAGGTCGCTTTAGAGGAGAGAGTTTGATAGTGAAAAATGCAAAGAGAAAGTAAGTAGAGTTTGAGAGCATATAAATGAATTTACATTGAATATCTCATCCTTCTCTGCATTTGTATGGGGATGCGTAGCCAAATATCCTTTTTTTTTTTTAAACACTGTTCCTTTGGGACTGGTTAGTCTTTTCTTTTCTCCCTTTGTTTGTATTGGTTCATATTCAAGAGAAATAATCCACGTTTTAAAAAAATTAAATTATTATCCACTAATACAAAAGAGAATTAAGACTAAAAAGGTAAAAACATACAATTATGTAATTAAAAAATAAGAGATTATTAAGTAAATGACCTATTTTTAACTTTAGTTTTAAAGAATTGACCAGAGTTTGTTATAATTAAGTTATTAGTCTTTAGACAATATGTATTGACTTTTTTGCCTTTTGATACATGAGGTTAGAAGAAGAGTGATGATGGGTAAAAATAAGATTTCATGTGGATTTGAGACTAATAACTTAATATTTGAATTCTTATGTCATTTTCTTAAAACATAGGCTTCCAAGCAGCTATTTAACAAAAACATTGTCAAATTTCTACGATATCATTTAAAAAATAACTATTTACTCGATTGTCTTTCTTTTTTTTTTTTTTTTAATGATATTTGAAATGACTAGTGTGGAGATTAGAGAACTGTAAATTTTGGTTGAATGAATAGCCAGAATGATTTGTTAATTATTTATTTGTTGTAGAATATGCACTTGTTTTTATTTTATTCAATAACAAACTGACACATCATACTGATTGAGTTTTTTTTTCTGTCAAAATTTCTGATCATTTAGCATGTTTCTTTAAAAATGGTTCATATTTTTTTTAGGTAAATGGTAGTTTTATGTTAGTAGACAATATTGTAGGAAGAGATTAGAGATAATTGAGTAAATAACTATTTTTTGAATGAAATTTTAAGAAAATAACCAATATTTTCATTAATTAAAAATTATTCATTTTCTTAACTACATGATGATGAAATTTTGACTTTATGCACTTAATTGTTTTATGTACTAGCTAGTGACTGATAACTTAATTTTTGAAAATATTATTTATTTTTTTAATACCATAAATCTAGAAATGATCAAATATCAGGTAGACTATAAAGATTATCATTTTAATCATCAATAAACTTTCTTTTAACACAATTTGTGTATAGTTTATTTTAAATTTATAAGTATAAAAAAGTGAAAACGTTGCACAATTCTTTTAATTATATATATATATATATTTTTTTTTTCCTTTAGCAAAATAAATTGCTTTTGATTTTTGTACACGGTTGAGTTTTATTTAGTGTTTTGGTCTAAAAAGTGCTTATTTTAGGATTAGTCATACAAAATGGACATTTACATTTTTCCCTGGGACTGCTTGTTCATTTAATAGTAGTTCATAGTAATAGAACAATGCTACACATACTAATATTTTTATCAATTTTTTTAATATAAATTCATGTGTCATATTATTATTGGTGAGTGTTTATCACCTTGGTAAGAGGATTTGATATTTAGCCAATCAAAATATTACACATTAATTGTCACATAAGTTGGTATTAAAAAATTGGTAAAAGAGTTCGTATATTTTCCATAATAATAGCTTCATTTGTTTGACCAAGAAAAGAACCGAATAAACTTAATACTAATATAAAATAAAAAAAGTTTCCTAATTAGTTTCTAGCATTTGCCGCTTGCAAAAATGTGATTGTTCTAAGAAATTAAACAACTGCACCACAATGATTTTTATCAAAAAGAAGAAAAAAAAAATAAAACTCCTACAATTTGCACAAGTGTTCGAACAATCACGATATGAAGACATATATGTAGTGAACAATTTAAGAAGATTGCTAAGGACTAGTTACAGAAACAAAATATCTAAAATAGCCAACTTATGCGCAAATAATCTAGGTGGATTCGAACTAACAAAAATGAAGAATTCAAAACGAGACACCCTTTTTTAAGTACTATACAATTGCTATAGATATAAGAGAAAGAATGAGAAATTATAGTGAATATACCCAATTTTTAATATCTATTTAAATTAATACCTAATTTTTTGAAAAATATAACAAAAGACCCAAATAATTCAATTACTTACATAGTAGTAGTTGATTGTAATTAACTTAGTTATCAAAAATATGTGCACATAATTAACGAAATTACTAGAAACTCAATTACTTTAAAAATTTGAGTGTTTATTTTTATTATTGTGTAAATTTGAGTATTTCTCTACTTTACCCAAGATATAGTTGCTCTAATAACAAGGCATGGTCACATAATTCGTAGCTTCACAACGAAACTTCATTAACACATATAGTCCAACAAACCTTACAAAAGAGTACTAAAACTCAGAACCATTCGTAGTTTGATGGAACCTAACATAACATAATAGAGAGAGCGATTTTGCAAGCCACACCCTTTTTTAAGTACTATTCAATTGCTATCGATATAATTGCTCTAATAACAAGTAATTGTCACATAACTCATAGCTTCACATAACGCAACTTCATTAATACATATAGTCCAACAAACCATTACATAAAGAGAACTGAAACTCAGAGCCATCGGTGGTATAGTTTGATAGCATAGTAACCTTAACACAACATAATAATAAAAAGAAAGCGATTTTGCAAACCACGCTCTCACACAACACAACCTTGAAATTACTCACTTGCCGTAACGTATGATCTCTTTGACAGAAACTAAACTCGCAACGTAAGGATTCGAACAGAGTGTCCGACACTCCCCCTGAAACACAGGAACCGTTCGAAGTTCTCCGGTAGCGACGTTGTAACATCCCATCTGATCATCCTCAATGCTCACAAGAAGCTCATCTTCTTTCCAAAATGTCAACGGGGCTTTGAATATTCCCAGCTCGAGCCTAATACTCGGGCACTCTCTCCAACTATAGGCGCGAGCGCGACCACTATCCCCTTCGGCTTCGCCGATTTCCATCACCCATTTTCGAATGTAATTCGAGGACTGTTGTCCAACTTCCGTGTCATAGCAAAGGAGACAAACCGAACCATTCCACATCGCGAGCCTCAAGCGTGGCTTGAGGATCGTCTCGCTGTTGTGGTAATCTGGCGGATTCACAATCCGAAACGCCTCGCTAGACATTTCGAAGGAGAGGATTCTGTCATCCATCAGCCAGTAACAGGACCCCTGGAAGTACACCGAACTGCTCAGGCACATGCTTCGATTCCAATCCGATACGGAGATCTCGACCTCTCTCCAGGATTTAGTGCCCGGAGCCAGAGTGTAGACCTCGGCTCTCAGCGTGGACTTGAAAAAATCGAAACTGTAGAGAATCCTCACAACCTTGTAGCATTCAGAGCTCGAATCGTAGCCGATCCCTATTCCTTCAACCGAGCACTGCGAGCTGAAACACGTCCACGTGTCGACGTCCGACCCCAAGCAAAACGTCACGAGCTCGCGCAGTGCGGGGTTGCATAGACTCAAAAACATGCTCTCGCTAAAGAGGACGACAATGCCATCGCAATGGCCGACCTTGAGATCGTATGTCAATCTCATGAGTTCATCTTCTTCGATGGAAAACGACTGCAAACGATGCTCTTCGACGTCGCCTTGATTGTTGCCGAGCAGAGTGAGCAACGGGACGATTGGCTCGTAGTCTCTGCCCTTTTCGGGGCCGAGGATTAGGCAAGAGTAGATCAACGAGGCCGAGGCGTTGTTGGCTGCTTCGGAAGTACGGTGGTGGAGGTGCTTGGCCACGAACTTGGGGTTGGTCATGAGAGTTTTGATGAGAGAGTAGGTTTTCTTGTTGACAAGCTTCAATTGCTTCAGAGATTCTACCGGCATCCGCGACATGATTTCCACGGCGATCTCGTTTGGAAGACGGTCGAATTCGAATGGCGTAGATTCATGATTGTCTGGTTTGGAGAAAGAATTTATAAGCTGTCAAGATCGTGCGAGGCAAAAATTCTCTGCTGCACGAACTTATGCTAGAGAGAACATGTATAAAGCGCAATATTATTTCACTTTTTGAAAAATATGATTTTACCCTTATATATAAGAATTTTCTCGAAGAAATCCTTTTTTGGCCCCGGCTTAAGTACTTGTGTCTTGTATATTTATACTTTTGCGCTATAATTTTTATAAATATTTTCATTTTCACCTAGTACAATCTTATATGCCATTTCACATGATAATTTCTAAACCAAATTACAATCATACTGCTGCGATATATATATATTTTTTAAAGAGGCATCTCTAATCTCTTATACAATTTTGTGCTCCGTCCCAACTTGCACCCTTAAAATTTGCAAATCTACCCCATAAATTATAAATCTGTTCGGATTTATCTATATTTTTAGCACTTTTTCCTTCAAAATGTACCCACACCCAATGCTTTATGGCTTCTATATTTCTAATATATGTACCAAATTTTGAGTATTCGTTCTTCAAATAACGAATTTGAACCGATAACCTCAACTTCTTTATCAGAGGACTCATGCCACCTAAACCTAATTAACTCTTGGGGTCATAATACTATAGATAATAACTCTCATATATTGTGATGTGATGATTTTCATAAGCTTTAATATTTTCAAACCCTAAAAAAGGCAAAGCCCACCTGATGAGAGTCTAAATCCTCAAAATGCATTAAAAGGAAAAAGTTCCAAAATTTTGCTTAATTAACAATGATCAGATTGATGTACAGAGAGAAATTCTGACAATAATATGCCTGTGGTGAAATTAGAAGAAGATTGAGGGTACCTTGAGGATCAACAATGGACGTTGAAGTTTCAGATGTACTTTGCTTCATCGCCATTAGAGTAACTCAAAGGTTGCTTTAGAGAGAGTTTGAGACTTGAGAGTTGAGAGTATATACAGTGAAGTACCAAGGGAAAGTGTGAGCCTTGAGGGCTTGAATGATAATTATGGTGCATTAATATATTCTCTTATATTGATCTCTCTGCTTTTGGCCTTTCATGCTTCATAGATAATCTTTACAAGTTTTTTATTATTGATATATTATGATAAATAGGTGATAAACTGATCTGCTTTTTGCCCTGATAAACTAAAATGATTGGATATCTTCGACTTTACTTTGGTATATGCAAGGACATTTTGTTTTAAAAACGACAAAAGACCATGTTGCACAATTCTTTTAAGACATAATAAATAATTGCTTTTCTTTGCTACGTGCTAATTATGCTTTTTCATTTGTATTTTTAATCTGAAAGTGCTTGTTTTACAAGTCAAGCAAAATTTGGACATTTCTTTGTTGGGTAAATTTCATGAATTCCCTCTAGTCTTATGCAATTGTTCTATTTCACCTCTTGTTTTTTTTAGGGGGTAATATTGGTCCAAAAAAAGGGCCAAGGGTGAAAAGGAACAAGTACACAAAACTAGGGGGAAATCGATTATATAAAGTGTAGCTTATTAAAAAAAAAAAAAAACATAATTGTAAATATTATCATACGCACTTGTCTTTGAAGTTCCACTTACGAACTTGGCCGTTGATCGTCCCATTTGCTCTGTTTTTTTGGTTCTTAAAACGATTGAGATTCTTATTAATAGCTTCATTCCTCTGAGCAAAGAAAATTTTGAATAAACCGTTTGGTTTAATTTAATTAAGAATCTGTTGGATCCCAAAAAAAAAAATGTCTGCATAACAAATATTGCAAAGTGAAACCTCCTAGACCTAGATGATATTAAATTGCAAAGAGAAAACTAAAATAAACCTTTTGGTTCAATTCATTAGGTTGGAAACACATAAATGAGTGTGTCCAATACACCGTCCTACTCAGAACAAGCTCATGCCTTCCTTCCAAAAAAATTCCGGGAGAAACTAACCCTAATATCACCCGACATTCACATTCGAGTGAAATTCGAGAATCGTCCTACTGCATCATCGCGATTCGCAGCAAAAAGGAACAAGCAGAGCCATTCGCATTGCAAGCGTCGAGCTCGGTGGCCCGAGCATCAGCTCGTGATGATAATCTGGCAAATTTAACTTCGGATTCGCGCATAATTAACAAGAACGAATACAATGTCATTCACACACACCACAAAGACAAGCAAGCACAAACAATTCAAGTTTTTCGGCGCATTTCATGCGTCGAATCAGATGAGATTCCTTAATCTTTATGAACAAGATACACCTTAATTTGATCCTAAAGATCCCAACTAACACGAGTCGATCTTTTCAATCTTTTCGTTCGCTTCTGTGTCTCATCTGATCTTCTCTATGCTTAATACTTAGATAGTCCTCTGCATATTTCTAATCATCAGGAAAACATTAACCTAATAGTCATATGGTTAAACAACTCTAATTTCTTCAAACTTATAATACTGGCAATTACCAAAACATGAACAATTCTCAAAAATAAGTAATCCACTAAAAAGACACAAATTAAAACCATATAATATTGAACTAGTAAAATTAAAGTAACTAAAATTAAAAGATGAAGATAGATTTACAAGCTAGTAGTCCAATTGTACACTAACTACTTATCAGCAACAATATACGAGTTTTATTAATTCACAAAATAAACTGCTTCCTAGTTCCTTAGCATTTGCCTTGCTTATAACATAAGACATCGCTTGCAAAAATTGATTGTGCTATAGATAAGAACTATTACATTAATATATCACACACAACAAAACAAAAACAACAAAAAAAACATCTCTAAGAATGTGCACGAGTGTGTCTGATAGCAAAATAAAGATATATACAATGAACAAAGTAATTCATTGCCAAAAATTCTCTGAGCAACAACGAAAAAAAAAAAGCCTACACGCTCGAATAAAGTATAAACCTATGGTTCCAATTAGGAAAACCTAGTTTTCAAAGCCAATCTAGATTTACTTTCATTTATCACAACAACATATGATTTCAATTAAAATCATATAATCTTTGATTTATCACAAAGCAAAGTTAAAAACCACCGCACATGGTGATACCGATACATATATATAGATATTATAATTATTAGCTACTCAAACTTGTAGTGCTTGTCGACGGCGACGGAGACATCCCACGTGCAACTCATGCCTTTTGGAAACTCCACCAAGTCGCCGGCTCCGAACTCGACGGACTCCTTCGCCCCCTCCGGCGTAACCTTAACCTTTCCCTCCAACAAATAACACGTCTCCTTCGACTCGTAAGTCCACGGAAACTTACTCGGCGGACAACCCCACCTGACCATATAATATAATTAATAACGTATGTTACGTTATATGTCCATTTTATTGAGATACGTATGATTTAAAAAAAAAACAATTAATAATTGAAACTCACTTGGGCCAATTGCGGATCCCAAGCTGGGTGAGCTTAGATTCTGGAGGGTTTTTCTCAACCTTGATTCCCAGCTTCTCTGTGGTGGTCATTTTCACAGTCAAACGTCTAAGGCTGTGTTTGGATGAAGTGTGTGTGGTTTTTGGGGTCGCTGCTAATAAACCACCACCGACTACTGCTAGGCTTGCCATTTCTTTTTTTTTTTTTTTTTTTGCACCGACTTGAATGAGTAGTTCTGTAGTATCACTTTTTCTTTGTTGGGAATAATAAAAAAAATTGATTATTGTTACTTTTTCTTCCTATAGTTATAGTCCTCTCCGACCTAATCTTTTCTCTCACATACATGCCACGTGGCATTTTGCTCTCACCTGGGGTTGGATCCTTATCCTGTGTTTGGAAAATGGTCCCATTTATCACCAACCAAATAAATTACCATATGTTTGTCTTAACTCTTGAGCCTAAAAATATACTTATTACTGATAATAGTGGTAATAAACGATGTCCGTGACTGTGAACAGTGAAGTAATATTATCTCTGCCGAGGTATTTGTTCCCACTTAAATGCAGTTTAGTGGGAGAACTACTTTTTCACTACTTCCAAAAGAGAATAATGAAGAGAATATGAAAAGAAAAACAAAAAACAAAAAAAAAAAAAGCAAAGAGTATATGCTGTCTATTGCTAATTGAATGGCAAGGGTCAGTAAAATAAAATGTTAAACAACTCAAAATTTTTTATCAGAAAAATTAACAAAAATAAGATATTAATTAATAAATTATTAAATAAAATACATTATTAAGTTTGTTTTATAATTAAATAAATTAATATTATATCACATAGCTGGGGTCAGAAATGGGATTTTGACCCTGGCAACGTTTAAAGAGGCATTGTGTTGTGGTAGTAAATAATGCATTGGATTTTGAAATCCAATTTCAGGCAGCAAAGAGACCAACAAATAAATGAAAAGCATCGAAAAAGGGGTTCTGGTCGCACGTGGCAGTGGGGTTGTAGTAGATGTGTCAGATAGAGCATCAATAAAGTGGGGTCTGGGCCCACTAAGTGCTGGCTTTGGTCGGGCAAGGGATCCACTGCCCACACCATCACCATAAGCTACCATACAGCCATCTAATTTTTATTATATTGCAAAATATAACAAATGAACCCAGTTTAAGTAGGCATCTTTGATATTAATAACTATTTTTTTTGGGCTAAATTTTAGCATAAAGAATGATTTTAAATAGAAAATTCTCTAGTGGATTTTTTTATAGTGAAAAAAATAATTTTTAATAGTTAAATTTATCTTTTTTGATAGGTCTATATTTTAAAAATATAAATTTGACGATGTAGAATTATTTGTAAAAAAAAAACTCACTAAAGAAATTCTTTACTAAATCACAAAACTATTATTTCTGAAATAAGAGATATTGAATAAATGGTCATCTTATGAACGACATTGTAAGAAAATAGCCAATATTATAATTAATTAAGAAATTAATTTGTTTAACTACATAATAATGTGTATTTATCTTTATAAGAGTCTTAGTTCTTTTATACAGAGACGGAGCCACCTTAGGCACAGAGTAGGCTCCCGCCGCCGCCGTCGCCCCCCAAGGTGACCAAGTGTATTTGTTGGCCCAAAACATAAAAATTTTATTTTTTTTAATTTTATTTTGATTAGCCTTTTTAATTTTTTTATTTCTTTATCATACTACTACTCTTATTAAAATGTATTATTTGAAACATTTGTTATTCTTTTTAAATATTAAAAAAAACTAATCAAGAATATATTCAAGAAATAAATCAACATTTTTTTTATGAGAAGACTTCTATCGGTGAGAAAATATACATTTTTAGTATATCTTAAAATAATAAAGGATAATCTAATTTATCTTATTTATGGACGGTCAGATCTATAATAATTCTTCATGGATGATTATATCTTAAACCAATTTTTGCTAAATGACCAATATTTTAACCCCTTATTTGGTAAGTTCTCTCATTTTATTTCATTATATTTTTGGTGGAATGGATTATAAAATAATTTGAAATGATTATAAAATAGTTTAATTTTATAAATTGTGAGATGGTATAAATAATTGAGATTTAAGACTATTATGCAGAGATTAGAAAGTTGAAAAAGTTGTTGAAAAAAATGAAATAAAATAAGAGAAATTATATAGAGATTAATTTTTTAAAAAACAATTAAAAAATATATAAGAGGTTGGATAAGAATATCCTATTGTATGGGAGGTTTTGATGCGGGTATGTAATAGACCATTTACAATTACTTTTTTTCTCTACGCAAAGTTTGAAATTCGTTAAGGTGTCCAAAAGTGTGAATTTTTTAAACACAATATATAACAATTAAAAGTCCCCATCTATGTAAAATGACGTATTAAGTGCCTAAAAAACATCAACTCACTCATTCAAGGACGTCTCAACCAAGTCGAATTATTTATTTCTGTTTTGGAAAATTCTTTTGGCAAATAGCCAAATATTTAATACTTTTTATTACATGTTATAGCATGATGTTACACGCCATCATGGAGATTTTCGTACTTATAAATCACTCTAACCTCATCTTTCACTCTTCTGATCCTAAAATTTAACTTCATTACGATACACACATGCCACGTAAATAAATAAATTGATATAATAATAAATAACTCTAGTATTGTCATCTTCACTGACGCACAAAACATTTATCTCGCTGCATGCTTTTTTTCACCCTCTCTTTCCCATTATTATATTTTTGTTCGCTTATTCTTCTTTAGCTCAGAAACATCTAGTTTTCTAACACACTTTACTATTACTATTATTATTAATTTATTATTATTATTTTTTTTCATTTTTCCTTGTTTGGCGATAAGTTGGAACATTTTTGCTTTGCAAGCGTGGTTTCCTTTCCTTTCTTCGGTGGGATATTGCGTTGGAGAGCTACTAAAATTTGATTCCTCACCACCCCAACCAAAAAAAAAAAAAAAAAAAAAAAACCCCCACCTCTCTCTCTCTCTCTCTCTCTCTCTCTCTCTCTCTTCACAACCCAACTGAACTGAACTAAAGAACTAAACCCAAAGATCCTAAACTTCAAAGTTCAAACCATGAAACGCTCTCAAGTACTTGTCTAGCTAGCTAGCTCTCTATCAAAACACACCCCAAACCAAACCAAACCAAACCAAACTTACAAAAGCAAAAAACACAAGAACATGGGTAGTGTTAGTGTTGGCGGTGGTGTTGGAGCGGTACTGTTGTTGGCGGTGATGGTAATGGCGGCGACGAATATGCGCGGGTGGGGCCCAGCGTGTGTGGAGGGGATAGGGGCGAACTGGGGGACGCAGGCGAGCCACCCTCTGGAGCCGTCGAAGGTGGTGCGGATGCTGCGTGAGAACGGCTTCCAGAAGGTGAAGCTGTTCGACGCCGAGTACGGCACGCTGCGCGCGCTGGCCGGGACGGGGATCGAGGTGATGGTGGGCATCCCCAACGACATGCTCGCCACGCTCGCCACCTCCCTCAAGGCCGCCGAGAAGTGGGTCGCCAAGAACGTCTCCGACCACATCTCCGCCGCCAGCGTCAACATCAGGTATTAGGATCGAACCCAACCCAGAAACGTTGCAACATCAGCTGCTTTATCGCGTAGCTATATATGTATATTTCTTTAGATCTGTGCTTGTTCTTGTTGATTGGCGACGAATATGGGGTGATTTGAGCTGGCAGTGAAATGGGGTTTTTTAGGTAATGAGTGTAGAAGATACATTGGGTGCTATTATTCACTTTGGAGTGAGTGGTTAGTTATGGATTCTCTGTTAGATTTGGAATTAAAGCCGGAAGCTATAGTACTTCTGACTATTCAAAACAGAGAGTCCACATCATGGGCCTTAATCATGGCTTGTTCGGTGTGTTTTTAAGCATTGATTTTGCGACCTGGAAGATGATTTGGTGTCGTGAGTTTGTTCTTTTTTGAGATGTTGTGGAAAAGCATTGATGTTGTTGCAACATGATGTCGTAGTCGCTGCTGTTGTGGACGAGAAAGGGACTTCATAGGATTTGCTTGTAGAGCTTTCCATTTCGGTTATGTTCTCAGTTCAAAGTCAGAAATTATTATGCTAAAAAAAAAAAAAAGAAAAGAAAAAGACCAAAAGATGAGAAATTTCTTGCTTCTGTGTGGATTTTAGTAACATAATCATCTGTGGATATAATTGTTACACGGAAATGCAGATTCGCAATGGAGAAATTTTCATTTGTGTGATGTAACGTTGATAGAAATCGATCGATTTTTCGTATGTGAACAATCTCGTCTTTGATTTCGCAGGTACGTCGCCGTTGGGAATGAACCGTTTTTGCAAACTTACAACGGAAGTTTCCTTGGAACAACGTACCCTGCTCTGCAGAACATCCAATCCGCGCTGATAAAAGCCGGCCTCAGCAACCAAGTGAAAGCGACCGTCCCTCTCAACGCGGACGTCTACGAATCCTCGACTGGGCTGCCATCTGGAGGCGACTTCCGGGCCGAAATCCACGATCTGATGGTTGCGATCGTGAAGTTCTTGAGCGATAATGGTGCGCCATTCACGGTCAACATCTACCCCTTTATCAGCCTTTACACGGACGCTAACTTCCCCGTTGAGTACGCCTTCTTTGATGGCAATGCGTCGCCGGTGGTTGATACCAAGGCGACGTATTACAACATGTTTGACGCAAATTACGACACACTCGTGTGGGCCCTGCAGAAGAACGGGTTCGGAAATTTGCCGATCATAGTTGGGGAGATCGGGTGGCCGACTGACGGAGATCGGAATGCTAACCTGGTCTATGCTCAGCGCTTCAACCAAGGCTTCATGTCCCACATAATGGGCGGGAAAGGGACCCCGATGAGAGCTGGGCCTGTTGATGCTTACTTGTTTAGCTTGATTGACGAGGATGAGAAGAGCATTGCCCCGGGGAATTTCGAGCGCCATTGGGGGATTATGACTTACGACGGGAAGCCAAAGTACCAGCTAAACCTCGGTACGACAAACTCAGGAATGCTGACTCAAATACCGAATGTGGAGTATCTGGAGCAGAAATGGTGCGTGATGAGGCCTTCGGCCAAGCTTGACGATCCACAAGTGGCACCGAGCGTGAGCTACGCGTGCGCTCTTGGTGATTGCACTAGCCTAGGGTACGGCACGTCGTGTTCGAACTTGGACGCTCGGGGGAACCTCTCGTATGCGTTCAACAGTTACTTCCAGAAGAACAACCAGCTCGACACGGCTTGCAAGTTCCCAAACCTGTCAACGATCACCAAAACAAACCCGTCGATCGGGACCTGCAGGTTCAACATCATGATCAAGCCCTACTACGGAGGCGCTGAGAGGAGATTGGGGAGTCTCGAAAAGCTACCGGGCCTGGCTGCTGCTCTCGTTTTCTTTTTGCTAACAGTTGTGTGAATTCTTCCTCTGCGGCTTTCCGCAAACCTGACGCTCGCGGCCGATTTTTCGCCATTTTTCCCGAAGACCCCCATGTCCCCATTGCTCTATAGGGGAAGGTAGGCCTAGTTGAATTGAAATTGGCTCAACATTGTAATCTAAATTTTGGGGTGAATTTGTTTGGAAAATTGCATATTTGGAACTAGAATATGTACTTCTAAATTATTTAGAGATAGCTTGGCCATGTTTTCCAATTTTGAAGAGCCCATTTTTCTCGGTTCTAATCAAAATATGAAACTCTTAATACGGTTCAAACATAAGAATTATGGAGTAAATGGACATCAAGTTTTTGGATATCAATGGACATGATGATATCCAATAGATTTTAAAGTTGCAGTTTTATACTTATCTATTTAGGTATAAACAAATTTTTTTATTTTTTATTTTTTTTCACATTACTTGATATATTTTTCATATATTACTTTGAGGTCTAACAATTCTTTTATCCCTTATGTAGTGTAACTATGACTCTAATAACATTACTACGTATTGATAGTATTAACGTTAATTCTTTTTAATTAGCAAAACTATTTCGTTTCCTAATTACAACTTTTTCTGGTAAAACTACTGTGTTTACTAAACATAGGCATAGCTATTACTTTAACTAGCACACCTAATAAAATGACTACTTTTACTGGTAAAACTACTACTTTTACTAGCATAACAATTACTTGTACTTCAGTATCTCTACATCCAAGCTTTTTAATTCCAAAACTTACAAGATCCAAAAATAGAGAGAGCCAAGCACGCATTAGCCAAAAAAATTCCATGATTCTCCACAGATTTCCAAACAAAACGTTTACCCAATTGATCATTAGAAAATAGAATTTTCAAAGAGCCAAGTGGGGTTCTTCAAGAACATAGCATTTAGTATAGCAACTTTAACAATCATCTCTCAATGTTAAAACCCAATGGTACCACAAAACTTAAAAATACAACATAGAACAACACAGTGCAAGATCACCATAAGGACTAGTCTGTTTATTTGCCTTAAACTTCGTTTGTTCAAGTGTCATTGTAAAGCCAGCCAAAGGGTCTTCTCTGCTTCCCTTCGTTGACCACCCCACGAAAAGTGGGGCCCGTTGGCGGACCTCTAGTGGGACCGTTCTTCGGTTTTGGAAACGTTTCGTTTACGATGAATAATTTTTAGTATGTGCTATCTTTTACGCCAAATTTAATATCATAGGTAGCGCATGAAAAAGTTGAATAAAATGATAGCATGAGCTTGTAATTAATGTTACTATAGTGATTATCAAAATGATATATCATGTCCACACTTTTTATACTGCATATAATTGTTTGAATAAAATTTAAATAAAAAATAAAGATAATATGAGTTTTAACATAAATACATTGTAGAATTTGTAGTACAACGTGATTTTGGTATGCTTTGCTAAATTTAACATTTTAGTACTATATCATGCGTAATATAGCATTTTTCACACTCTAGCATGGATGGTCTTATAAAGCTCCTTTTCCATGAGTTATATATAATATTGTCTAGTTCAATCGAGTTAGATAGTACTGCTCATGAAAGTGTGTAATTTTTTTTTCATATTTGGTAAAAGTTTATTTTCTACATTCAAATGAGTTTTTGTATAGACTTGTGCTTGAACACATTAATTAGGTAAAGAATAGAAGATCAAGAGAGTGAGATAATGTAATCTTACCTATTTTGGAGTGTTGATCATATAAGTCAAGTTATGAGTATTACAAAGCACAAATAGCACGAATTAAATTAGAAATAAGCTATGTGACTTCTCTGTCTTGCCAAATAACAATTGCTTCATATTTATGCTACATTGAATTTTTTTAATTTTTGGACCTAAAAACACTTCATTTCTCCACAAATGGTGAAAAGGTATAAATCCAAATGTTTGATTCTCTGCTGCCAGTATGTCATAAAAAACTGCTATTTGTTAAGCAAAAAAGAAAATAAACCATTCTTAACTTTGTCAAACAAAAAATTGGAAAGATCATTTTAGTTTTTTATTTTAGGGAATTTTAAGAAAATAGTCATTGTTTACAAAATAATTTTAAAAAATAGCCATAGTTTCAAAAAATTTAAAAATTAGTCCTTTCAGAAATTTCTGACACGTGTCAGAAATTTCTTACAGCACATTTTATGTGTAATTTTGTTATTGTTAGAAATTTCTTACAATGTGTTATGACTAGTTTTTAAATTTTTTGAAACTGTGTCTATTTTTTGAAAACACACAGTCCGAAATGACTATTTACCTAACTAGCCTTTTAATTTATTTATTTATACCTGTTTTGATATGATAATTTACATTTGGTCATTTAAATAATTGTTTATTTTTTTAGTTCTAAAGTGATTTAAATTGTTAAAAATTTAAACATTTAACTTTGTGATAAAAAAAAAAAACCCTATTCAAATATCAAACGGGGTTAATTATTTATTTTTATTGGTCTTCTTAGGAGGAAAGACCAGATTATTGTTACGGCCTCTCAAAAAAGTTATTATCGTCTCAAAAAAAAATCCAAAAATAACACGTTATTTAAATGTCATATACTTTTTACTAGTTGTGAGCTTTAATTCAACCATAAGCAACCGTTTCTTTACAAGACAAAAGGTGGTCAAAATCTAACTGCTATTACCAAAGCTTAAAAAACAAAATGAAGAAAAAAAAAAATTCATGATCAAGTTTCGTAATTTTTGGAGCAAAGCTTGTTCCTCAATCACCTCATGTGACATAGTGTTGTCAATTCGGGCTCGGGCCCGTGGGCCGGCCCGAGCCCGGCCCAAAATATATGTTAAATGGGCCGGGCCGGCCCGTACTGTAGCAAATGAGCCGGCCCGGCCCGGCCCATAGAATATTGTGGGCTCGGGCCGGGCTCAATGATGTAGGCCCGCGGCCCAGCCCGGCCCGGCCCGAACATAATATATGGGCCGGGCCGGGACCGAAGTATATATTTTGGCCCGAATGGGCCCGGCCCGGTCCTTTTTTTTTTTTTTTTTTTACATGAAAAACTATTGCATTTTTTTGTAAATATCATTTTGTGTAATATAAACAAATAACATTTTTAATTTATGTTTGTAAGTTCTCTTGACTGTACTCTTTTTTCCTTAACAATGTTTTTTCCCATTGGGTTTTCCTTGTAAGGTTTTTAACGAGGCCGTCATAATCTATAAATAAAAATTTTCTTTTTATTCTCAAACAAAAATTCTCCTTAATATTTAATTTTTTTCAATTTTTTTAATTTTTCTACATTTTTTTAGAATTGGCCCAAATGGGCCCGGCCCGTTAGGCCCATTTTTGGCCCCGCCCGAACTTCCTTTATTTGGGCTTTGGATCGGGCCGGACTTAGGATTTTCATTGTTCGGGCCGGCCCGGTCCGGCCCGAAAAAAAATAATAAATGGGCCGGGCCGGCCCAAGGCCCGAACGGGCCAACGTTAAGTGGGCCGGGCCGGCCCGAGCCCGGCCCGTTTGACACCTCTAAAATTGTGACATAACATTTGAATAGTGTAAAAACTACGAGTTATTTCGGGAATACGAAGGATCGGATATTACGATTTGAACAATAAATGCAAAGTTGATAGATTATGTAGAGTATTTGTAAAACGTTTTTTCATATCAGATAGCCATCCATTTATATTAATTTTAAAAATTTAGTCTATGTTTGTTTTTATTAGTAAAATAATCATACATTCATGTCTAGATTTTTAAAACTGTAATCATTAGTTTTTTTTTTTAATTCAGTTTTTATTTTTTGTTGCAGATAATATTTAGTCACAAATTTTAATTTTTTAGTCATAAATTTTTAGATATTGACTTGATGGCTATTTTATTAATATTTCCAAACATTGGTCATATTTTTAAAACATAGATTGTAAAACCTTTATAAAATTTCCGCTAATGATTTCATAAATAATATAACATTCTCTGATTAAATTTAAAATACAATTATTAATAGATTCAATACACAATCACTCCCTAAAAAAAATAATAAAAATAAAAAAAAATCACCACATCATTTCTAACTAAAATTTATGACTGTCTACATTTTTTCAATTGGGAAAATACCAAAGCTTTGCATATGAGTTTTTACAAAATTCCAAGAATACTCTATTACAATAAAAAGGAATCATTCGACTTTTTAATTCATTCAAAATTATACGTTTAATCAATTAAGAATTGTATTTAATCACCAAGAATAGCTAATTCTAGGCTTTTAAAATGTTAAGGAAAAATACACTTCATACTCAAGCAAAGCCCAAAGGTATAGTTTTTGATTAAACTAAAAAACCGATGGTTGCTTTTTATATTATGATAAATTGATGCAATATTCGTGAAATTTCGTAAGAATAATGAGAAATTTTTAGTATAATAGATCTGTTTGAATATAAATCTAAATAATATTTTATTATAATAAGACTATTTAAATTTGATTTTTTTTAAGAATTACATGTAATTATATATTGAACCGCACATAGACCTTAATCTTCATTTAAAAGCACCAACGAGTAACTTAAGAAGTAGCCGCATAGACCACTAAGTCCAATTTGGCATTGTTGTGTTTATAAAAAAGTGCTTCAAGCTGCACTAATAAAAGAGCTCCTAAAGTTATAAATATGTAGAGTGTTTTGTTAATTTATTGTCAAAATATAATTTTAAAAAATTAGTTAGTAGAATATGAATTGTTAATTAAAAATATTTTAGTAATTTAAAATAAAAAAGCAATTTTGATTATAAAAAAGCACCTTTAACTTACTTTTCAAATTACATTAGGTAAAATCAGAAACGATTACCAAAACACCTATACCTACTTTAAATCTTTCTATAATCTAATAATAATCTTAAGAAACAATATCAAACTAGTCCTAATTATATTATAAATATACACCTCAACGCACTCGACGAAATTTAAATATATGACCTCAACTTTCTTTTTTTTACAAGACCCCAACATGTGACCTCATCGGGGGATTTTAAATTTTTTTGAGTGTTTAGTACATGGACTCACAAATTTTTATTCCGATGACTGACGACGCATAATAATCTCCCAAAAAGTAAACACAAGATAATTAATTTCAATCCAAAAGAGCTCCAGAAAAAGGAAAGGGGTCGTGGAGATCACGTGGATATGACGCAATGCACGCACCGTAACCGCGTGTGAACGAGCCACACGTTAGACTTTCTCTTCCCAAACCAAAAATAATTATTAAAAAAAAAAAAGAAAAACACGAAATGAAATTGGCAATAAATAATAAATAAGAAAAAAAAAAAAAGACAGAAGAGAATGAAAATGTGTGAACGAAGACCAGAAGACTTTGAAGACTAGAGACGAAGAAGAAGAGGAAGAAGAAGAAGAGGAAAAAAAAAAATTAAAGGCTTAAAAAATCTCTGCAGAGCCAAAGCGATCCGTTTCGATCTCCTCCGATTCTGTCTCCGACCGATTCCGGCGACTCGGTCATCTGAATCGCGCAGTCGAGCTCTACTTATCGAGGTCCGTTTTGCCTGAACCCGATCGGGTCGTTTTTTATTTTTTATTTTTATTTTTCGTGGTTCATTTGACTTTATTTTGGTATTAAAGAGTGAGAATTTTGTTGTGTACGTATATTGAGTGGTCAATTTTTTTTCGGGGATAAATTCGTGTTTTTTTTTTCCTAGGTTTTTTTGGGGGCTTATTTCAATTTTGGGAAATTTTTTGGTGTTTGTTTTTTTTGGGGGTGAAATTATTATTTGAATTTGGCAAAAGTCGGAGAATTCGGAGGATTTTATGCGCAATTTCCGAAATTTGATTTTGGGTTTTTATTTTCGAAAGTAAAGGGGAAAACGTTATGGGGGTTTTAGAATATCGGGATTTTTGGGGTTCGAGAGTTCAGGACATGCTCAGAATTTAAGTGGAATTTTTTTTTTTTTTTTGCTAGGAATTTAGTGGGTAATTTTGTGTACTCTTTGTTTTTGTGTTTTTCAGAGTTTGGAGTTTGTGATGCTGGAGAAATAGCGGATTTTTTGTCTGAAGGTCTTGTTGAGCAGAAAAATTAAGGGAAAAAAATGTTGGATGGTCAGGGTGTTCCAAAATTCCCTGGAATTATTGGCATAAATAACCATGAAAACAACTACTGTGATATGTCTCAAGGCTATTATAAGCTTGGAGAAGGGACCAATATGTCCATCGATAGCTTTGCAAGTTTGCAGACAAGCAACGACGGAGGATCCGTTGCCATGTCCATAGATAACAGCAGCGTGGGCTCGAACACGAACGACTCGCATACCCGCATCTTGAACCACCAGGGGTTGAAGAGACGGGCCAATGACAACTACTCGGTGTCGGTGCAGCAGAGTGTTAACCGCCGAGGACGGGTCATGCACGTTTTGAGCGACGATGCGCTTGCCCGGGCGCTGATGGATGGGAATTCCGCAACGGAAGGGCTGGAGAATTATGAGGAGTGGACTATTGATTTGAGGAAGCTCTATATGGGCGAGGCGTTCGCGCAAGGTGCTTTCGGAAAGCTCTACAGAGGTACTTATAATGGCGAGGATGTCGCCATCAAGATCTTGGAGAGGCCAGAAAATGACCCGGAAAAGGCTCAGCTCATGGAGCAACAGTTCCAGCAAGAAGTTAAGATGCTTGCTACCCTCAAGCATCCAAATATTGTTCGTTTTATTGGAGCCTGCAGAAAACCGATGGTCTGGTGCATCGTCACTGAGTACGCTAAGGGCGGCTCAGTTCGCCAGTTCTTGATGAAGCGCCAAAGCCGCTCAGTTCCTTTGAAATTGGCAGTCAAGCAAGCTTTGGATGTTGCTAGAGGAATGGCATATGTCCATGGGCTAGGTTTAATCCACCGTGACCTCAAGTCAGACAATCTTTTGATTAATTCTGACAAATCAATAAAGATTGCTGATTTTGGGGTTGCTCGGATCGAGGTGCAGACAGAAGGAATGACCCCCGAGACTGGGACATATCGCTGGATGGCTCCGTAAGACTTTTTAACTCTTTAGGTGCTAGTTATCTTGCTTTGTTTAATATTGGGAATCATTTCTTTCTATTGATTATTTTCTTGGTGTTCTGAACTGTATGTTTTGGTTTTGTGCTGGAAAATTTTATTCTGGTGGTGCCATTTCAAACTTTCTGTGTTTCACTCTTTTTTCTAGCTTGCAGGTTTAAATGCATTGTTGCTTTGGCTTACATGGAAATTTCATGTTCTTGTTGTATGCTCAGTTGTTGCTTGCCCAATTATGCTTTTACAGCTCTTTCTTGTTTTAGATGAGACCTTGTTCCACTACTTGTGTAGTTCATAGTGCACTTGAATACACGTCGTAGTACATTTTCCTTATAGTGTTATAAAATAGCTGCTAGCTCGTACTATTAATCAATTTCTTCTTTAATTTTTTAATAGTTGGCTTCTCTATGTGACAATGAGAGTCGCTAAGGGGATATTCTCACTATACCCTCATTAGATTATATCCTCAGAAAACTAAATCAATAGTAGCAGGGTTATCGAAGTAGGTTTTTCCAAACGAAGGAGATAGTTCATTGTATATATAGTTTATAACTGTAACCATACTAGCGTCATATGTCTACTGAGATTTGAAAGACAGTTTATTTTGTTGCTGAGCTTGTCCTCGTATAGGTGTTTTTTTTTTTTTTGTAAAGGATAGTACATCATAATAGAAAAATACAAAGCAGGAGGACAGGGTGTCCAAAGACCATGAAATCCATCATATTATACAATACAGTGAGTAAGAAGTATATTTCCCTGCAAAATAAAGAAGTGTAAAAGACAAAATGGACGCTATTGTTCTTTAACCAGATATAAGAATTGAAAATGAATAAAAAATGTATCAGTAGACAACCAAATTGCCACCCAAAATTTGATTCTATCCCATTGCCATTTTTTTCTCCTTCATCCTCAAAATTTCGTGTATTCTACTTTCACCATCTAGCCCAACATAGCCCCAGAATGGCGAAATTCCATATATTCCTCTCTTATTCGGGTTACGTAGATGAACCCATAGTCAAAATTCATGCAATAATCTAGGCCATAAAACTGCTTCAAAATTTCTGTGTATTCTACTATTACTATCACCATCTAGCTCAACATAGCCCCAGAATGGCGAAATTCCATATCTTCCTCTCTTATTCAGATCGCGTAGATGAACCTATAGTCAAAATTCATGCAATAATCTAGGCCATAAAACTGCTTCAGAGGGTGCAGAGTAAGAATTCACGAGCATTCAATTTTCCAAAAAAGCTCATCTCTTAATTTGTGAAGTTAAGATCATGATCTCTTGCAGATGCCAATGGCTGTGTTTTGTCTGTCTGTATGGTGGTCTCTGTTTGTCTCTACGTAATGCCCATAGCTGCGTAGGATAGGGATATAGTCATTTCTTGTCAAGATGTTGACTCTCTGGAAACAGACTTGAATTTTCATCTTTGATGGACCATCTTGGGGATTCTGTGTTATGATTGATTGCTTCATGTGTTGGCTTTCGTTCATGTTAGCACTTTTCAATCCTTGGGTTCCGATGTGTGAATCATATGGTCATGGTTGAGCAAAGTTAGTTACAGGTGCTCGTATTGCAGAATTTGTAATTTTCATGCTGAAAATTTACAGAATGTCGAAAATCTTATCATGGATTGTGTTGTACATGATTCGTTGTTGAAAGTTGTATATCATTGTATTGTGCATGAGTGTGCTTTCTTTTAGAAGATTTGGTAGCTAAGTTTGAGTTGAGGCCTCTTCATTTCATAATGTTTCTCATTGCTTAAGGACTAACTTTCCGTTGTGGTGATTTCTTTTCTTTCCTTTTCTTTTTCTCCCGGAATATTTGGTCTCTGCAGTGAAATGATCCAGCACAGGCCTTACACGCAGAAGGTTGATGTTTATAGCTTCGGAATAGTTCTGTGGGAGCTCATCACAGGTATGCTACCGTTCCAGAATATGACAGCGGTGCAGGCGGCTTTTGCAGTAGTGAACAAGGGCGTCCGTCCAATCGTCCCGAATGACTGCCTACCTGTTCTCGGCGAGATAATGACTCGATGCTGGGATGCCAATCCTGATGTCAGGCCACCCTTCACCGACGTTGTGAGAATGCTCGAGAATGCTGAGATGGAGATCATGACGACCGTGCGGAAGGCTCGTTTCAGGTGTTGCATGACGCAACCGATGACCGCGGACTGACTGACCCTGCCGCCCGGCCCCAGGAGGCAAATTGAAAAGGATTTAAAAAAAAAAAAGAAAAGACATGAAAGTTCTGACTGCATGAGAATATGAATGAGAAGAGAGTGAAGTTGTTATTAGTGTGTTTGTCAACATATAAGCCACCTTTGAATTGGATTGAGTCAGCTAAATATTGTTATTTGTTCAGTGCTGATAGCAATTACAAATTATGGTCCGTCGCTTAAAAATCTGGATCTAATAATGTTTGACGTGATTATTGTGTTCAAGTAAAACCAGTAAAACAAAATCATTTTATGTATTTTAGGTAAAGAAAAAAGCAATTGAAAAAAACAAGGTATAAAAAAGGTGCATTTAGGAAATGAATTTATGCCAAAATGGTTAAATTAGCGAACGGTAATATCTTCTCACTTTACCGACTACGGATAGTATGGTTAAACGGCCCTATTTGAGTTACAGAATATAAATTTGAATAATATTTTATTGTAATAATATGGTTAAAATTTGACATTTTAAATTTTTAATAGCGTAATTATTATAACGATTTAATTTAAATTTATTTATTTGTGTTACGACTACTCATTAATATTTATATGTCTATTTAAAGTAATTGGATATGTAACCTATTATCATATTATAAATATAGTTTACGAAACGACTAAATAGTGCATTTTTTTAATTAATTTTTTTAAGCCATTATATAGCTGGTCTTATTTTCTTTATTACATATGTAGATTTATTACTTCGTTTCTTCAATTTTTTTTTTTTTTTTTTTTTTTCCATTCCCATCGTTAAAAAAATCCCAACTAAAAAAAAATTCAACTACGAGGGCCACATTGTTACAAAACCTTAAGTTGGGGCGAATTCATGAAATTTCCAAAAAAAAAAAAAAAGGCCTTTCTCTGCACTCGCTCTGCCCGGCCAAGCCAAGCCAAGCCTCTCCACTGGTCGCCGAGCCGACAAAGGCGCCGCCGGCCAGTGCCCATCTTCCGCCACAGACGCTTGAACACTAAACTTATTAGAAATTTGACTATTTGTTACTATCTTGCTCAACACGTTCTGAGATTCACACACAGCGAAAGCTTTGAACTTTGCCCAAGATTTTCCTTCTCCGGCGAAACCCACAGGTCTTTTTTGCTTCTTGTGCTCTTCGCTTCGCTTGCTTTTTGTTTTTTAGTTTTTAATCTGCTCGATCTCAGTTACACTGTTGTTTGCTCTGTTTCGTGAATCTAAACTCTCAGAATCGTTCGTTTTGCTTTTGGTTCAACTTTTTAGTTCCCATTTATGTATGTTCTATTGGGCTTTAAGTGTTGGAAGTTTCGGTTTCGCGTTTGGTTATGTTCCATTCAGTCGTTTGACTCTTGAGACATTTGTCAGTGGGTGTGATTAGAATTAAAATGTTTTTAGGCGAATAGAAGATACATGAAGATTCAAGGATTGTATTTTGTTAAGTTGTTATGTTTATGGTAATCCACATTGTAGTGATTAGTTTAATTGGGGTCGATTTGGTGCTATATGGACAAGATTGTAATGGAAGAGTTATGCGGATATCTGGAATTGGGGGGAAGAAAAAAGTGTGAGGTGCTTTGTAAGCATTTGTCTTCAGAAAATCTTTTATTTCATTTGAAGTATTGTAAGAGTAAACAAAACAAAAAAAAAAAAAAAACTTTTGCTTTGGTAAATTTCTTGGAGTTATCTTTGTCAGCGGAAGTATGCTAATTCACGAACAACCTCTTACGGAGATGGATGAATGAATTTCACCTCTGGTTATGAAGATTTTTGAATTTCTTGGTCACTGCTCGCAGGTATATCTTATATGGCATGGATCTTGATTATTAGTTCTTTTATCGTGCTTTGGGTAGCTTCTCTATTCAAAATTCTTCATGGCTCTTCCTCCCCTTCCAAAGATCTCTTCCTCACTAATGGTCAGTGGTCAAATTTCTTATATTTTTTAGTCTTGATTACTGTTTCACATCGAGCTTTATAAATTTATTGGTAATTTGGTATAAAATCAGGTGCGGCTCTTTCCAAGAGAAACATCTTGCTGGTTGTTGCCCATCCAGATGACGAGTCCATGTAAGCTTTATAATTGTGATTTTGTTATAAGTGCAACTAAGATAGTTATGGTGATTTCTATGATTGGGTTTTAATGGATTAGTTTTCTAGTGGGTGATCCTAGCTCTCATCAATATATATATATTTTTTTCCTTTGGTGTCGATGTTTGAATATGTTGTCCATTGAACATTGTTCATATAATGTTAGCCGCCCACTAGCAATCAACAATTGAAAGTTGTTGACACTGCTCAAACTATCATTTCTTTTTTACTTAGTTAAGACTGTTGTATGCTGAGACTGTTGTTTTCTTGTCCAAATCATACATTACATTCCATGTTATACTTTATGCTTGTTGAAATCCCGTGCAATATGGTGCAGGTTCTTTTCTCCAACAATAAGCTACCTCACTTCCAGAGGGTATAATCTTCACATATTATGCTTGTCTATTGGTAACACACTTACGTAAATACGTTATTTTCTTTATGTTTGTTTCCCCTATTAAGTTGTTTATGTTAGTATTATAATTTTCTTTCTTTAATATTTTGGGGACTAATCTGACATTTCATTGCATCGTTGGTAAGAGCTGTGCCCTCAAGGATTGTCGTCAAAT
The DNA here is from genome assembly GCA_018132145.1 of Boehmeria nivea var. tenacissima. Classification (NCBI taxonomy): domain Eukaryota; kingdom Viridiplantae; phylum Streptophyta; class Magnoliopsida; order Rosales; family Urticaceae; genus Boehmeria; species Boehmeria nivea. The sequence continues at coordinate 13,281,439 of CM030882.1, forward strand.
GCAATATTAACCATTAGAGACTCTGCATATACGATGCTATTCCAATTGGGTCAAGACTCTTGATCATACTAGTTAGAAGTCATTATCGTATTTATTCTACACCTCCAAACTAATTATAATGACCAGAAAATAAAAAGAGCAAAAGAATTGGCCATTAGTTTATTCTATTAGACGAAGAGGTTCCAAGTTTTAATTGTAATATAACTAACATGCACATCTTGGTATGTTTCAATATTAGTTAATGTTTATCTATAGATTCTGTTTTTTCCTTGGTTATCTTAACTTGACCAGAGTCTCCATTGGCTACATTTTCTCCACCTCTCTCTCTCTACTAATCTACATTGTCTTTGCTGAAAGAATTTATATGGAAAATGGGTTTGCTGGTTCTTTGAAGAGTTATTGAGTATTTATATATGTGTGTGTGCGTGTGTCCTGTTCTTTCTCCAGAAAACTTTAGCTCGTTCTCTCTTTTATAGGTGATGCAGATGGTAAGGGAAATACTAGAAGACAAGAGCTCTATCAGGCCTGTGCAGTCCTCAAGGTAAATTGAGGTGCTTTTATTGCTTTTTTAGCATTTTCTAGTTGTGCTACAAGTCTTAGCCTCTTGTGTAACTTTGACAAAGTATTATTCATAAACTAGTCCGCTTTTGCTGACCTTGTAACACCAACTTTCTAAAACTAGTTTGCATAGTTTCATCTCGTTCAGTAATGTAATGGGTGAAATTGTATTTGCAGGTACCAGTTGAACAAGTGAAGTTTTTAGACCATCCAGACTTGCAGGTAAGAAAATAAACTTGCTTTTTTTGTGTCATTCTGTGTTTCTATCCTTACCTATTTATAAGTTGATCCATGCATCATTAACAGGATGGTTTTGGCAAAGTTTGGGACCATAGTTTATTGGCACAGATTATTGGAGAAGAAGTTATTACTCGTGATATTGACTTGGTAAGATCATTGTTCTGGCTTCCGCTTTATTGCGGTTGGTTTTTAGGCTTTTTCAAAAATTGTGAAATTTTTTGCTTCTCATGCTGTTGTGATTCCATGTTATGAGATACGCAAACACAGACACACAGAACACCACAATATCCTTATTTTCTGTATCCACACAGATGCAAAGACAGCACATTTATTCTTATTTACTCTCTAAGATCTAAAGTTGTCCTTATCTCAGATTATTACTTTTGATAGCCATGGCGTTTCTGGGCATTGTAATCATCGTGACGTTCATCATGGAGTACGGTGAGTTTGGCTATCCTTTTCAGTTGTTCTCTCTCTCTATCTAATGTTGCTGCAGTGTAACCTTAACATTGCATCATCGAAATATAACTTCTTCTCGTATTTACAACTACTTGCACGAATGTACTCTATCCGTATGCATAGATATAGGCTATGTTATTCAAACCATCCAGACCCGCTTTGTCATTTGAAAGTGTATGCGCTAAAATAATAAACAAACCATCTTCTGGAACTCTGCAGCTTCTCTTACGGCGATTTTGTGGGAACTGCTCGATTTAGATGTCTGTCTTGGTTAATACTGAACAGCGCAAGACTAAATGGCATAACTTTGTAATTTTAGATTGACATATTACTCTGTCCTTATTTCTACACAAGGATTTGTATTGCTGTTAGCCTGTTACCGTGGACCGAATATAGTCTAAACTCCAGTCTCAATCATTTAGCCGATAAAGTAAAAACACAGGGAAAATCGGTCCTTGGTCTCTGCCGCCACGAGTGTATGAGCAAAATAATTATTGCATTTGTGCTTGGCTTAATCTTATTGGAATAATACGATGGCATATAGTTTCTCAAATTTATTTACATGTTCTTCATCTATAACTCTAAACAGAAGGCTTTTGCACGAGAAGAATATTGAAGCCTGGGAACTCGTATGTTTTCTTCTCTTTGGTTTTGATTGGCATTGAAATGAACTACTTTGATCAAATTGTGTTTTTGTAGTTTTATAGGAACTTTCCTTATGCTATTAGCTCTCTGTTTGTTCTTAGGTCAGCACCAACTTAGCACGCAAGTACAGCGGACCAGTTGATATATGGCTGTCGTATATGTTTGCCATGCAATATTCGAACGGAGCGACGCGCTGCTTGGTAAGCGAACACCCTCGGAAGAGTTTCCTTGCCATGGCACAACATTCGAGCCAATGGGTCTGGTATGAACTCTTCATCGTTATCCCGAGAAAACTCGCTTGCTTGCTGTGTTCTAGACTCGGAAAAGGGTTAATACCATACTAATACCTTGTGTAAAATGCTGATTTTGTCGCTGTAGGTTCCGCAAGCTTTTTGTGGCATTTTCCAGCTATACCTATGTGAATACGCTTAGAAAGATAAACTAACTGCAGAAGAAACCAGCAACAAGGAAGTTACCAGTCATCGGCTCCTGATTTTGTGCCCTGTAGCGTGTTTGCACGATTTCTTAGTTTGTAGAAGATGACTTTTATACTTAGATTAGGGTTGGTGCTTGAAGCAGACTCGCAAATTCTATCAGTTGAAAAACTCATAATTTGATGAAGTGTTCTTTCTTTTTTTTCTATTTTTTTGGTTTTATTGTGATGTTGTGATTTATATGCAATTGTCTCTCTTCCCTTGTAGAAATTTGATTCTCAAATAAAAGATCTCCTCAACTTGGTTGTACAACCGAAAACAACAGTGCAACCTAATGAAAGTTTGGATGTGCTTGGTTGACTGGTGAATCCATATTTGTCGTTTTCAATAGAATACAAATTTATTGCGTAAAAACTTTATTGAATTATTGTTTTCAAAGTAGAGGATTACGCGTCAAAACTTCTGATGTGCAATTACGTAGCAAATACGTTATAAATTTTAACGGGAAAGCCAAATACCAAATTGAGAGAAAAGGTGTTGATTCATGACAAATTAGAGTTGACTAGGAAACCCACCTTTTATTTATTAATGGTTTGTAGAACTAATATAGTCCAAATATATTGAACAGTGAAAGGACTTTTTCCTTGAAAGAGTAATTGAACTTGCTCGCATGAATATAGTTGAAACTTGAAAGCAAGCAATACCTCTACCTGATAGCAAGTAAATCACCTGTTTGTGCATAATGGAAAATCCCAATAACTAAAAGCTCTGATTTCAAATCAGTTTTAAATATGACATGTTCTCAAATCTCAGCATGACATGCAAAATTTCATTCAGCCAAAAATCGAGCAGCGCCAGCTTCGGCAACAATCTCCGAAAATGCTCCCGGAAAAGCCGGGTTTTTTCTTCTCTCTCTCTGTTTTCTTGATAGCTAAGAGAGGTTGCCATCGCTGCCTATACGGACAGTCTCTGATTGAGCCATTCAATTATATCCCGCATAATATCTTCACGTTCCGGTTCGAAAAGCAGATCATGTAACAACCCGTGGTACAACTTGATAGTTTTGTCCGTAGACGAAGCTTCTTCGTAAAGTTTTTGAGAAGCTTCAGGGTCAGTGACGGAATCAGCACTACCATGGAGAACTAACAACGGGACTCTCAGTTTGTGTAGGTTTTGCTGCAAACAAGAAGTGATCCTGAGGATCTCGTAGCCGGTTCTCACCCTGATGGATCCAGTGTACACAAGAGGATCCGAGTACTTTGCGACTAGAGCCTCGGGGTCCCGAGAAACCGTTATTCCCTCTTTGTTTGCCGCGCTAACTTGGTATTTCGGCAGCAAAAATGAGACGATTGGAGCAAGAATCTGCAAAGAGTATAGTATGAAAATCTTCAACTTTAATAACTATGAAAATCTGTGGGGCAAAGGTTTGACAATTAGATCTTATCGGGCCTAGGGTACGAGCATCCTTACCGCGAATATCGCATGGGATGGCTGTACTCCGACTGCAGGGGATGTCAGCACAACACCTGCTACACGGGCTTCAAATTTCGGGTCAAGCATTGCCTAAAATAGCTCGGGCAAAATAGAAAATAAGCACTTGTAGCCAATGAATGTTTTTTAACTACTAGAAGTACTGTGAAATATTTTGCAACACATGGCTACAATCTTATACCTTGAGGATAATAGCTCCTCCGGTGGAGTGTCCAAAGCAGAAACATGGAAGCCCGGGATTGTCAGATAAAACTTTGTCGACAAATGATTTCTGGATAAAATTCATGAGACAATTTCAGGAGAATGTAATTGTAAGACAGTGCTAACTTATTGTCGTCGGACCTTGAGTACATACCATGTCCGACACTGCATAGTCTAGAGAAGGAACATATGCATGAAGCCCGTCACTCCCACCGTGACCTGGAAGAAAGTACCAATGAATATATGAGTAAGAATTTTGTACATAGACTCCGGCAGAATAAAATCTGAGATGAATATAGATCATAGGGCACAAAGTTAAAAGAACTTCAAAGTTGGAACAACAATAACAATATTATCAGCACAATGTCAATATGAATTTGAAAATACAATGTCATTTGTAGCAAACAAAAAAAAAAAAATGAACGTCAGAAAAAGAAAATGGCTTGAACATATTATGACAGTTTGAAATGAGACATAAACGTGACGAAGATCGTTATTACTCTTGGAAACAATATCAACTGAGCACAAAGACATAAGCTTGGCTCATTTACAAGGTTAATAATTAAGGCGAATATTAACCAGCCAAAAGGGTTTAGAACTTACCAATCCAATCCATTCCATAGACCTTAAAACCATCGGCATTTAGCTTCTTCGCAAAATCACTGTACCTACCACTGCAAAGGGTATAAAAATTAGTCAACAAATATATCATCGAATACAAAATAACTCAAAAAGTACTTCAAAGCAGTGGATTCAGATGGACAAGGGACATAATACCTGTGTTCGTTCAGGCCGTGAAGAATGACAACAAGTCCCCTGCAAAGTGAACAAAACATGTTTTAGCATTTTTATCCGACAAGAGAGATTGCGATGAAGTTGCATTTGCATTATACGACAAATATTGAAAAAAATTATTAACAGAAGAGTTAGTGTGTGTACGAGGGCCAACGCCAACATTAGACGCCAGATCACAATCTTAAAGAAAAAGCTTCACAGTTTGATAATTAAACCAATTTAAAGCTTTTTTGAGATAGAGACTAGAGAGCAGCTACTATATTAGTTCTCATGATAGTATATTCTCGACGGAAAATTATAGCTTACAGACCACAAACTTCAAATGCTAGGGTTTCTTATCTACAGAAAACTTATGCAAGAGAACAAATGGAAGAGAAGAAAAACCTGCTGAGCAAAACTTTAAGATCATAAAGGTTAAGACCTGCATTATAAACTTGTTAAAAAATAACTTTTGACAGATGATTTTGTGCCTATTTCAAGATAATTCATCGTTTTCTGCAGTGAAAAACACAATTAAATTAGAGACAATAACAAATAATTTAAATTGCTCTAATGACCAAAGTCATTATCTGAAAGACTTAATTTTGGTCAAGTATTATCAAGGAGTTCTGATTGGAGTAGTAGCTAAAGTTGAGTCATACAATAATGTTCTTATGTCCATTAAGAAATGTCCGAAAATTGATCATAGTCCTCGCTTCGGAGCACAACTTCGAATCTTAAAATCTAATTCATCACAAAATCCCAATACTAAGAGTACAAAAACACCACTAGACACTTGCTCAAGACGAATTAGATATGGCGTAAAATACGATTTAAACCGTCTACTGCTTCCACAGCCAAGTCCAAACGCACATAAACTGGTCCTCGTTACACATTCGCGACTCTGCGAACCGACAATCAATGACAATGCCAGAGGATAAAAATCAGGAAATGATTCAATGGAAGTGCATTATCAGCTATAGGGGACCACATAGACTTAATTCTTTTGGAATTAACAAACAGCCAAGAAGAATATAATGGCCTGGATTTACTCGGGTATCGAAATTCTCGGGGCTTGGTCCTGCAAAACGGAATTGCAGAGGATCTGCAGAGAACTATTATCTTCAAATATTATTCCCTATCAGAAGGTCACAAGTGTGCCTAAGATTTTGCCTTGGATATGGTCCTAGGAACAATGTGAAATTCCCAAACAAATAATGTGGCGACAATTTATAAAGAAATATATAGAAAGATAAGTTTGAAATACTATAGCACTTGTTCACTTCAATTGCAACGTTTAAATGTAGATTTAAACAAAGAATATCTTTCGCCCATAACTGTCACCACATAGCTTTCATTTTCATCACAATAAAACAAACAAACAAACATTTCTCCAATGCTCTAAACTATGTTTTAACCCCATAAATTAGCATTTATAAACAAGAAATACAAATCAAAGCGAAATCCAAATACAAATCAAACTTAATGGAAGCAAACAAGCAAATCAAATCCAAATATAAATCCAAATACAAGCAAACAAGAAATACAAATCAAGATCACAAAAAAATAAGTAACAAAGCGAAATCCAAACCTGACTTTAATGGAAGCTACGGGAGTCCAAGACTGCGTGAATATATGATCACCTCTCGCCGAGACAAAAACCGAGAAATCCCTTAAACTCTCGCCGCTCTTATCCTGAACGACGCGCTTTATCGCCATCGCTCGCCGCGCCGCCACTTCCGAGTCCTCCTCCGCCGCCGCCGACGCCGCGCGACGCGCCGGCACCATCGCAGCCGGCACTCGCACCTCCGCCGCCGCCGCGCGCTTCCTCCCGCCGCCGGCGCCGAGGCGGAACGGCAGGAGCAGCAGCAGCGCGGCGGCGTTGAGCAGCGCCGCCAGGCCCCGCAGCGCGCGCGCCGAGAATATCGCGCGTATCCGCCCGCTCGCCCCCGACGTCAGTATCACCTCCGCCGGCGCCACCCCGCCGGCGCCGCCGGACCTGAGCATCAACTCCGCCGCCATAAAAAAATCACAGAAAAAAAATCTCTCGTCCAAATGGCTTCAGAAATCGATTCCAGTGATCCTTAAACCCAAATATATGTTTACAAATATATGTGTATATATATATATATATATATATATATTTTTTTTTTTTTTCCGTTGAATAGTAATATGTTACGATGAAAAAGAGAGGTTTTTTGAGCTAAATTTAGCTGCTTCTTCTCTGTCTGACAAATATAGAGAAGCCAAAAATGATTCAAAGCGCTTTGTATCAGAGAAACTGAAACTCTGTTACAATATTGGGCTTTTTTTTTTTTTTTTTTTAAAGAATCCAATTTTGGAAATGGGAATTCAATTTAAAGCAATAATGTGTGTTTTTTTTTTTTTTTTTTTTGAAATTTTGGTTAGACAAAGCACGGCAGAGTCTTTAGGGTGTGACGGTAACAATACATATAAGAGAGCCTCGCGAAAGTTCGGGAACTGAACTTCTCTTTTGATGGAGGTGTGGGAAGAGCGACACGTGTCCGTTTCTGGAAAGAGGTCACCGGCGGAAATTGAGTGGGGACACGTGTGGTGATCGTGAGGTGACACGTACGCTTTATGCGGCGACGTAACGTGTTGTGGGTTTGGAATAGGTCATCAGACTCATGCAACCTAAATCACGTGTGACTTTAACTTCGTGGGTGTTATGTGTTAGAGATTATTGGGTTGGGGGTTTTAGTGAAAATAATTGTGGCTCTTGGATCTTGAGTTTTGACATCGAGAGATTTTGAGGATTTTTTTACGAGTAATTGACACCTATGGCCCCTGAACTTATCGGGTTGCGACACTTTGACACTTTCTTTTTTTTTTGGAGCATTTAACCCCCTGAATTTAAAAAATATTGCATTTTGCCTCAAGTTGAAAACGGCCGTCCAATTTCAAACGGAATTTGACATGTATTTATCACGTGAGCTTTTATTTGAGGGCATATTTGTAATTTATTAACAAAAATACAAAATAAAAATAAAAAAGAGGAGAAGAAAAAAAAAACCTATGAACACTAACTTTGAACAAAAACAAACTCAGACACACGCACTCAACAAAAACAAACCCAGAACCAATAAAACAAACCAAAAAAAAAAAAGCCATCTTCTTCTTCGTTTTCTATTTCCATTAAATCAAAAAATCAGAAAAAAAATCTCTCTGTATCTCACCCCGTCACACACACGCACTCTCTCTCTCTCTCACCCTTTGTCACCGGCCACCGCCGTCAAGCCACCCCAACGAAGCCCCGCTCCGCCGTTCGCCGTGCCGCCGTCCGCCGCCAACAACAAAAAAAAAAAATCAAATCTCCTCACCGTCTCCCCTACTCCGCCCTCGGGCTGTTGGGCTCCGGCTGGCCGGCTTTGTTGAGGCGGAGGACGCGTCAAACAACCATAATACAAAAAATATATATATAGACCCACACTGCCACACAAACGAAAACTCAAAAAACAATGACAAAATCAACACCCAATCAACAAACAATCCCAAAGAGCTCAACATCAATGGCATTTGTGGCGACTCGGTGGGCATGAAGGCGACGACGGACAGAGAGGACAAGCAGATCTGGCTTGTCCAAGCTTTGGAAGGTTGTACGCTGCGGTGGAGGTGCGGCGGCGCCAGTTTGCAGTTCTCGGCGACTGCTTAATGCGGGGGTTGATCCACGCGGGACAGAGGCGGCGCGGCGGTGATGAGCTAAGTGGTTTGCCACAATGCACGGTGGAAGTTTGGGGCTTTTGTTGAATATTTGATGTGGATCCATGGTGGGGAATGAGTGACGAATGAGAGAGGGAGATTACGGGGTCAAAGAGAGAATGTGAGAAAGGAGGAGAAAAACTTTTCATTTCTGTTTCTTTGAATGTTCCTCTTGGCTGATGAATTTTTTTTTTTTTTCTTTTCCGGCTAAATCTTGGCTGATGAGCTTGAAGAAGAAAAAGAGCTCCTCCACTAATCTACGTGGGTATTGGGAAAGTTGTCAGTGGGTCTAGAATTTGGGTTTGTTCTTTTTTTTTTTTTTTTATATTTGATTTTAGCTTTATCAAATGACGAAAATGCCACCAATTAACGAAAGTACATGCGAAATTCTGTCAAAAATTGGACGGACGTTTTCAATTTGAGGTAAAATGCAACATTTTTTAAATTCAGGGGGTTAAATGCTCAAAAAAAAAAAGAAGGTGTCAAAGTGTCGCAGCCCGATAAGTTCAGGGGCCGTAGGTGCCAATTACTCTTTTTTTACCGGTAACTTTAGAGAAAAAATATATTAAATATACATGCTCGTACATGATTTTTTTTACCGGTAATTCCGTAATTAGATTAAGTTCGCAATTATTGACAAGAGTGTTTGATTTATGGGTTGTTACTTGCAGATGGATTTTGAAGAATACCACATTCTTGGTACAATTATGTCTAATGTGTGTTGCAATTTTAATTTATATCTCAAAATTTATACTACAAACATAGTGTACAAACAAACAAAAGAAGCACACTGCTTCGGGTATAAATTATTAAGTGACATTAATAATGACTTTATTTTGAAATTCTCCGTTACTCTCGTGTGTACTGTATAGTCCAACTAAACATGGGCAGAGCTTTATTAATGGATTGTTTGGATAAATCATTTGAATTTAATACTATTTAAAATTATTTTAGTAATAATTTATTATTAGAAGTTAAAATAATTTTGAATAACGCTAAATCTTTCAAATAGTTTACCCAAACAAAGTAGAAGAGAATTTAAAAAGAAAAAAATAAAAAATTAATAATTTATTCTCTAAGATGTGTGCTATCTTAATATTACACTTTGTATTTATAATGTAAAATTAAAAACATAAATTAGAAATACAATAAAAATGAAGTATAAATTATTAATGTTCCAAAAAAAATATTCCTCAAAATCTCCCTTTTGAAAAATTTGAGAAATCATTTGTGTGCAACATGTGTTAAAAAATGTCACAAAGAAGAATATTACGAGCTATATCATTTTTTAAAATAAAGAGGGAAGATAAGAGAGAAAACAAAATAGTATTTTATTAATAAAAAAAATAGCACATGCAATTGGTTCATCAGTAGTATATATTTTAAATTTGAGATATGAAAGTGCTATTTCATCAAATTTTATTGTACATCCAGCCGTGAGACTCACTGAAGGTAGATTTTGACAAATGTCCTTTTTTACTTATTTATTTTGTGTTACACTTTTAATTTTTACTCATATTATTAATTTTTATCTTTTTGTGTTATATTTTAAATTTTTACCTCAATATCACATTAGAAGGTGGGAAAAAAAAAATAAAAAAATGATACACTAATTGAAGTATAAATATTAATGATGTATTAACTAAATATATATAAGGCCGGTTAAGCAATTTTAAAGGTAAAGTTTGAAGGATTTAGCTATAGTTTCATGAAATTAAGGATTTAGCCATAACATATAATATATATATATACGTGTAAAAAGTGTAACATTAAATGTAACGTTACATGTAACATAAAATGTAACATATGTAACATTGCATGTAATGTTATACTTTTACATATATATATGTATGTAACATAAAATGTTACATGTTATGGCTAAATCTTAATTTTAAAATTTTAGGGCTAAATCCTAAAAAATTACCCAAAAATTTGGTTAAATGCCTAAAGAACTCATATATATTTTCAAATTATCTCCTTACAACGAGGGAGGATTATTATTTTTATTATACGTTGTATTTTTTGTTTTTATTGCACTATCCAAAAAATAAAATAAAAAAAGAAATAGCACATTTCATATGATATAACCATATTTTTAATAGTATTTTCTTTTAGGTATATTTTGAAATGATTTTTTTTAAATGATCTTTCTCATCTTGACATTAGTTGTCTTATTTAGTTGTGTCCATAAATAATCTAAAATAAAAAAATGACAACTCATTCATGTGATTTTACTATTTTTCTATAACCATTAACTGATATGTATAAAGTTAATAATAAATTTTTTTTATAAAGGAATAGTAAAGGCAAGTGAATAAATTGTTCCTCTTTTATTTAGGAACGCTTATGAAACAAAATAGCCAATCTTCAATCATCATATGGCATAAGTTTTTAGAGCGAACAAAGAAAGATAAAGCGCAGAATAATTAAATAACTCAATTGCAAGGGAATATATGATCTTTCAAGTTGGACGGAATATGATAGAGAAATGGAAGCCGGAGCATCTCGTGTAACTCTAAAATACAGTACAATTGTAGCAACAATTGTAGAAGTTAAAGTTATAAAATTTGATCACTCCAAAAAGTTTATTTAATTTAAGCCGCCTTGCTTATTTAACTAGTGATTTTAACTTTTAAGCGCTTGTTGTCTATTTGAATACTTTCCTTCTTTTTTGGGCTACATTGGGTTTACCTGGAGGTCGTTATTATTACTCATACCAACTTAGTGACCTATAACTTGTAAGACGGTTAAAAGAATTATAAAAATTAGCGCTTTCTTTTTTTTTTTTCCTCTCTCTTGAAGACTTCAAGCGATAATGAGTAAATTTTACGAATCGTTAAGTAATAAATTTTCATAATTTTATCCGACGTAAAGGGTGACATGTCTCTAGTGATTATCATAGTGCTACTTTAGGTGATTTTTTTATATCTCTTTAATTTGTTTTCTCGAATAAAAGCGTTAATTTCCCGTCGTTTAGGTTTCGTTTTTTTGTTTATTTGTTTATGTTTATATTTTGTAATGTTAGAGTTTTGTGACCCGAATTATATTTGGACCGATCCGAAGGCTCGCGGTGTGACTAAATGAAAAATTGAGAAAAAAAAAACCTTTCGTATTAGGTTTTTTTCCCCATATATTTACTTAATTCGCATATACTCTGTAGTCATGTACCAATCTTTCAAGATAGTGAATTCTCTCATCTGTTATTGGTTTTTTTCCCGTCTTGTTTTCACTTACATTTGTATATTCTCTATTTTCGTGTTTCTATTTTTCACTTCTTTTTCATTAATTTCGTAACATTTAATAATTGAGACAATCTCTCAGACTCTACAGTCTAGTTTGTGCGTTTTTCCCGCTAGAATTAATGTTTCTATATAGTGTATTGTGCGGCCTCTCTACCGTATGTCTTTTTGTCTTGGTCGATCGAAAATTTCCACGTATGTGCTCAATTATTATCACACCTCGTTGTTTTCTCGTTTTCGAGGCACTCATATTTTGGACTTAGCGCATGTTTTATCATACGTTTCATTAGAATTTACTAATGGGATTGATCTATCATTGAGATTAATTGTTTTTGAGTCCGAAGTATTGTGTATATCCTTAATAAAAAAATAAAAAAAAACTTATAAGAGGGTTAAAACTGACTAGTGAAAATTTGTTATATATGTCCTAAATAAAAGACATTTTTAATGGCCTTTTAGAAGATAAGTCAAATAACATAATAGAGTCGCACTTGTATATGCAACATGATATAGATATATGGATATCGCAATTTGCAATATGGATCAGAAGATGGAATAATATTTTGTTGAAGTAGTTGGAGTCTCAATTTATTTCGGTGGTCCATCAGAAAATAAAAAAATCAAAATCAAAATAGACGTCCCGCACGTTATCTCTAGTCAACAAAAGTCAATACGCGTTTTTTTTAGATTTTGTTCATTATTATTTTTGCCTGTCATTTTTGTGATTCTGACATTTTAAGCAAAAAAAAAAAAAAAAACAAGGAAAAAAGATAATCGTCTATCAAGCTAAAGATACGTTAATAATTTTCTATGATAAAATTTATGACGACAACTATTTTCTATGATATCTCTCTTTTGCACAAAAAAAAAATATTTTTTATTTACAAAAAAAAACTATTTTTTAAATTATTTTAAAACATCAGTTAAAACAGAAGTAGAGAATTACAATAAAAATAAAAATATAATATTTTAAAATAGTTAAAAATAACAATTCAGTAATTTATTTATTTATCACTCATTATCATTACGTAAATAATTAAATTATTTGGGTGCATATGCCTACTAATTAAATTATTTGAGTATTTTATTATATTAAAAAAAATAAGTATGTATTTATATTAAAATATTTATAGCAAACCGCGTGGCCAAAAAAATAATAACAATAATAGAGGCGTCGTCTTGGAGTTTACTCAACACGTGTAGTCGTGTGTTTGACTCGCTCTTCTTTAAAATGGAAAGAGGTGTGTTTTTGCATTTCCGTGAACACACTTCACACAACACAACACAACACAACACACACAGTCACAGATCTGCCGGCTTCGAAGTCAATTAAATCAAAAAAGGCCAATCCAAAAAGAGGAAAGGAAAAAAAAAAAAAATGTCAACACTTAGCGTTCCACCAGTTCTTACCTCTCCAAGAGACGACGCTATTCAGCTTTACCGTGCTTTCAAAGGTGCCACTGTTGCTACTATCTCTCTACTTCACAACTTACTCAAATTCGTCACCTTTTTTTTTTTCTTTTTCTTTTTCGATTTATGAGAAATTTCAAGCTATGTGCTTTATTGGGCAATGAGCAGTGCTGTTTTGTCGAATCTAGGCATGTATTTCTTTGAGAGTTAAAAAAAAAAAAAAACCCATTTGTGGGTGAGAGAATTTTGTTGGGGATGCTATTACAGAGAGATAATTTTTTTTTTTTAAGTTGAAAATGGGTGAAAAAGATTTGTTCTTTTTTCCATTCCAAACTTTCTTTATTTTCTTACAATTTCAAGCTCTGTGTTTTTCTGGGGGAAAGGACTGTTTTTATTTATTTTTTAAATGAAAACTAGGCATGTATTTTCTTTGGAGGAAATTTGGCAATAAAGTTGTATGATTTCAGGGATTAGATGAGATTGAGTTTCTATTAAAACAAGAAAGAATAAAAAAGAGAGAAAAATGAACATAGTTTTATTTGTAAGATGGTATAGTTAAAACCACTTGACAGGTTAATCAAGGTGTTTACTCATACAAGTATGAGATTTTGGTCCTTGGAAAAAAGTAATAGGCCTAGGGAAGATCATGCTAATGACTTTGTTTAAGCTTATGGTGTTGCTAATACAGTAACTAAAGCAACAACACTCACATTCAAATGCAAAACCCCGAAACGAATCAGATATGTAATTATTTTAGATTTACAAGATTCTATGGAAGAAGATAATGAACATGTGTAACTTGGGATTGTTCACTTTGAGAAAATGCAACACTGCATAAATGAGATTGATTTGTTTGATACTATTTGTTCAATCCTGATTCATCGAGATCTGCTTCCAGGGTTCGGCTGCGATACAGCAGCAGTGATCAATATTCTCGCTCACAGGAACTCAACACAGCGTGCTCTCATCGAGCAAGAGTACAGATCCACATATTCCGAGGACCTCTCAAAACGCTTAGTGTCAGAGCTTAGCGGCAAGTTAGAGGTACCTAGTTAGATTGTGCTTTCCTTTGACTGTATATTTAGATTTTCTTTGCTTTGTCTCTTGTAAACTTTGTTCCTTGCCACCCAGACAGCGGTTCTTCTCTGGTTGCCTGATCCGGCTACCCGCGATGCACTAATCATCAAGCAAGCATTTGATACCAACGTACCTCGTTTGGAAGCTGCCACGGAAATAATATGTTCGCGCACCCCATCTCAGATTCAGCATTTTAAACAAATATACTATTCGAAATTCGGTGTCTACCTCGAACAAGACATTGAGTTCTACACACAGGCTGATCACAAAAAGGTAGCTCCAGATTCCTAGTGTTAAAGTTCAATTAGAGTCGAACCTTTGAATTTTTCTTGACCTCATTTGAGTTTACCAAACACTCGTCTTTCAAAAGGAATACATCAAACAATTGTGTATTTTACTCGCCTTACAAGTTGTACTTTACATTATGATCTATCCACATGTAAATAGAGCATATACGGAGTTGCAAATCTAGCCATCTATAACAGTACATTGCATTGTTGCAACCATTTCTTTATGGAATGTGCCACATAATCATAGTATATACTACAGAGTTACTGACTAGTCCATAACTGTTTCTTTGGCTACAAAGTCATCCAATTTACGAAAAGACATATTGGAATTGAACACCGATTTTGCGTAGTAACGTTAGATTGTTGGAAGAGAAGGGAATTTTCTTTATTCCTTTTTGTTGCTCAAATTGAAGAAAATTGCTCTAATTTGTTTCCGAACATGGCTGTAGCTCTTACTATCATACGTAAGCACACAACGGTATGAAGGTGTGGAAGTTGATCGGGAAGCGGCTTTAAAGGATGCAAAGTCATTGTACAAGGCGGGAGAGAAGAAGTTAGGAACTGACGAGAAGACTTTCGTGCACATATTCTGCGAACGGAGCAGAGCACATTTGGCTGCTGTTGCTTCGGCATACCATGACATGTATGGGAACTCACTAAAGAAGGTATAAATATGCTCTTCCAGCATTCTAGTTCCTCTTCTTCTTTTTCCTATTTGGTTTTCTTGCAATTTAAAAACCAGTCTTAATTTTTTTCCAGGCAGTAAAAAGTGAAACATCGGGACAATTTGAACACGGTCTTTTGACGATACTAAGATGCGCTCAGAATCCTGCAAAGTATTTTGCAAAGGTAAAATGCCACGTGCCTACATTTAACATTGATTGAAATTACACCAAGAATTATTCAGTTTGTATGCAACGGATTCTAAGTCGAATCTCTTTGCGAGTAAAAACGTGGATGAGGCAGTAGTAAATTGTGGGATCATCGTAAGTTTTCTCTGTTTATGTCTAACCACTTGAGCAGAATGTTCACAATTCCAAGTTTCCAACCATAACCCGAACAACACTTGAAATGCTTTATTTATCAAACAAAAAAGAATACGGAAAGGGAAAAAAATTGAAATATTGTTTATATTAAATAACTGGTTATATTTGCTTAATCGTGTCTGATAGAGCTAAACATTTTTTTCCACTTTCATTTGAGCATGGTTCTTGTTCTTAAATAATAAGAATTTTATGGTCTTTATCATAATGAGGTTGCAATGTTACAGGTGTTGCACGATGCAATGAAAGGTATGGGAACAAATGACAACACACTCATAAGGGTAATAGTGACGAGGACGGAAATGGATATGCAGTACATCAAAGCTGAATACCTCAAAAAATACAGGAAGACGCTGAATGATGCAGTTCATTCAGAGACGTCGAGCCATTACAGGACGTTCCTTCTATCACTTTTGGGACCAGAGCATTAGCCAAAGGGTGGTATGTTATGTTCTATATGAAACAAGGCTGAACAAGTCACTATTTATGTTTCAATGCCTCTCCGATGTGCTTCTTTGATATCATTTGCATTTTCGCGTAGCTTCATCTATGTGTATTTTAAGATCTTTTGTTGGGACAAGGCCATGTTTCCCTTGTGTTGTGTTTTGCATTTGTTTCGGCGATTAAACGCGGTTGTATATGGTTCAAACTTCAAAAGAACATTGTATAGTAGTGTATTGTATTTCTGTGTTTGTAAAATGTTGGAATGTTTATGCAAATCTGTGACCGATGCGCTGTTTGAACCATGTCGGTTTCAAGTATCTTGATATGCACTTTTCGTGTGTTGTTCCTTGCGCGTTTGAGTGTGTGGTTTGCATTGCGTGAGGACTGCCTCGTGCAAGGCTCTTCACGTCTTGATGCCTGCAGCAGTGGTCGCCACCTCTCGCATTGAAGGTATATGCCATGCGTGCAATGCCGTTGACAATAGCCACCGGACATGGCCTCAATTAGGGGTGAAAATTTTAACCGAAAAAACTGAAAACCGACTAATAACCGACCGAAACCGAATTATAGAAACCGAAATTGCAGTTTTTTGGCATGAACCGAATTTTTCGGTTGCAAAACCGAAACCGAACCGATTGTCGGTTTCGGTTTTCGGTTCCGAAGTTTTTAAAATATCGGTTTTTTCGGTTAACCGAAACCGATTATTATAAATTTATATAAATATATAATATATATTTTCTTATTTAGTTATTTACTATTCTAATCGAAATTATATTAGGGTATTTCACTATTTCCTATTTCCCAACTCCGCGTTTCGCCGTCGCCCAATCCCATCGCCAGTCCGCCGTTCGGTTCCCAACTCCGCGAGTCCGCGTTCGGTTCCCAACTCCGCCAGTCCGCCGTTCGGTTCCCAACTCCGGCAGTCCGCCGCTCGCCCGCTCCTTCACCTGACCTCACCGCCGAGTCCGACGCTTCACGCGTAGTCGTCAGCCAGTCACGCTTCTTAGCCGTCGCCGTCTCTTCACGCTCACGAAGTCACGCCGTCTCTTCTCGGGCCGTCTTGCCGACGCCGTCTCGCCGGCTTCAGTTCGGATTCGGTAAGTGTTGGGGGATTTTTAGTCGGCTTTGTGGTGGATTTTTGGTCGTATTTGTGGGGGATTTTTAGTCGGCTTTTGTGGTGGATTTTTGGTCGTATTTGTGGGGGATTTTTAGTCGGCTTTGTGGTAGATTTGTGGTAGATTTTTGTGGGGGATTTTTAGTCGGCTTTGTGGTGGATTTTTCTCGGATTTGTGTGGGTTTTTTCTGGGATTTGTGATGTGTTTTTGCTCTTAGGCTATAGCTAACTGAGCATGATTGTTGAACCTCAATCCTCTGTCTATTTTCCTGCTCTTGCCCTCTATGTTTATCATTCGTTTTAGTCATTGACTTCACTGTGCATTCAAATTCGTTTTAGTCTACGAGTTACGAACTTTTTTCAATATTCTCTTTAATGCTCGAAGCCATCACGTGCCGTGTTGCCCATCCCCCAATTCCTTTGCCAACACCAAGAATTATATACATTACTAATGCCTTTGTGGCCCACTGAAATTATATATATGTTGATTATGTTCATGTTCTTGGAGTGTTTGTTCGAATTCCCATGATATTTCTTTGATTTTTGTAGACTCATATGTAAACATTTTTAGTCCTTGGAGGAAAAAAAAAACTTTTCGATTAGATTAGATACGCATGACACTGTTTTTTTTATTTATTGTAGCACACTGAACAAAATTATCGAATAATCAAATCTTTAGTTTCATGTAATTGTAGATTTACATATATGAGTTATGCTACAAAGTAGATACAATACAAGCAGATTTATCAATGTTGTTGTGCTGCCAAAAAGAAAAAACTTGTCTTTAATTGTTTTGCTAGAAGAGATTATCATGTGACAGTAAACAATCACACAACGAATTTGAAAACACTAACTCTGTTATGCTTCTCAAAAACTGCCTATAAGCACTAAATTGTGAAAGAATTAGTTTAAACACAGTTGTTACAAAACCCTTGATTATATCACGTATTATTACAGAATCTAAAACTATCAAGTAGCACCCACTAACTTATGCTATTTCACCCACAAGAAATTGAATTATATCGATCATGAACTCATAGTGCGACATCAAATTTGGGACAAATTTCTAGTAAATAAATGTGTTTATGCACTATATACAAATGTGTGTGTGTATATAAAGAGAGAGAGAGAGAGGAATTAACCTTTGAATTAAGCTTCTGCCTCTAGTGCCCATGACCACAGCCGCAGGCCTTAGCCTTGCTGCTTCCTTGCATATTACCTTGCCTGCGTCCCCTTCCACAATCCGAGCCACTGACCTTACCTATATACATATAATATAATATAACTCAAAATCGATTATATCCATGTGTTGATTTTTGCTCGGATATAGCCATGTGTTGGATTTAATCAAAGCTTTAATTGAATATGATTTAAAAAAAAAACAGTTAAGTTGTGTTTGATATTGTTCATTTGTGCCAAATTTATTTCTTGCAGTGTAACCAGTAATGGCTTCGCCTTCTCAAACTGAATCGCCTCGAGCGAATGAAGATTCTGAAACTGCCACAGTAATGCCTTCGTCTTCGACGCAACAAACTGGTGAAACTGAGGGAACTCAGTCTGGTTCGCAACAAGATAAGACCGATGAGACTGACAAGAAGCGGCGAATTAATGCATCTGAAGTGTGGGACCATTTTACCAAGATTGGGGATGGTAAAAGAGCAGTTTGCAATTATTGCGCTAATAGTTACGCTTCCGATCCGAAGAAAAATGGGACGTCAACTATGAAGGGACATATGTTGAATTGCACTAAGGGTCCGTACTACACGGAGTGCAGCAAGGATAAAAAACTCTTGGCTTTCTACAAGAAGCAAAAGCTTGGTGAGGAGGAGGTTTGTTCAAACGAACTAGTAGCCGTGCATTGGACTAAAAAAGGATTTCGGAAGGCATTGGCAAAGTATATAGTTATTGATGAGCTTCCCTTCAGGCATGTCGAGGGAGAAGGGTTTAGGGAGTACTCTAGGTACATGAACCCAAAGTTTGTTGCTCCATCTAGGATTACCGTGGCCAAGGATATAGCGAAGCTATACGATGAAGAGAAGAAAAAGTTGAAGAATGTTTTGCAGGGATGTCGGATAAGTGTAACTACTGATACTTGGACGTCAATTCAGAACATCAATTACATGTGTGTGACGGCACATTGGATTGATGACAGTTGGACATTGCAGAAGAGGATTATTGGCTTCTTTCAAATCCCTAATCACAAAGGGGACACTGTGGCTCAAGAGTTGGTAAACTGTTTCAATGAATGGGGGATAACCAAGGTTCTAACTGTTACAATGGATAATGCATCGTCCAATGACTTAGCCATTGAGAAGCTGAAGAAGAAATTAAAGGAAAAGAAAGGGACATTGCTTCTAGATGGTGACATGCTTCATATGAGGTGTGTTTGTCACATCACTAATCTCATTGTCGGTGATGGTTTGAAGGAAATATCATCTTCCATTTCAAGCATTCGGAATGCTGTGAGGTACGTTAGATCCTCCCCGGCACGCTTCAAGCGGTTTAAAGAGTGTGTAGCGGAAGAAAGGATTCAATCAAAGGCTCTTCTGTGCATGGATGTTCCGACGAGGTGGAACTCCACGTATATGATGTTAGAGTCTGCCTTGAAGTACCAAAAAGTGTTTGAGAAGATGGACGATGATCTTTATTATCGAAGCCATTTTGATGATGCCAAGATAGACGGTCCACCCATTGATTCGGATTGGGAAAATGCAAAGATAATTGTGCGGTTCTTGAAGACTTTCTATGATTTAACTATGAAGCTTAGTGGTACTTTGTATGCCACGTCAAATCTCTTCTTTAATGAGATTTGTGAAGTCAAGCAAGAGTTAATCATTCTTTCCGAAGAAGAAGACAATCTTCTTAGTCAAATGGCAACGAGTATGGAGAAAAAGTTTGATAAGTATTGGGGTAGTCCGGAGAAAATGAATGTAATAATGTTCCTTGGCTTGATTCTTGATCCACGGTTCAAGATGGACTATGTTAAGCATTGTATTGGAGTCATGTACGGATCAGATACGGCTGAGGAGATGATAGTACAAATTGAAGCTTCTTTAAAGAAGCTCTACAATGAGTATAATGACATTGCTCCACCGCCTCCGGCTGCTCCTAATACCGTCCACAAAAAATCAGCAGGTCAACCAAGCATATCTCAAGGAATCTCTTCAAAGAATCGTGTGAGGATGACATATCTCAAGGAAAAACGTGTCAAAGAAGGAGGGGAGAAGAATGATGTTGAGAAATACTTAGGTGAAAGTTGTGAGGATGTGGACTCTGAGAACTTTGATATACTTTGCTGGTGGAAAGTTAATTCCAACAAGTACAAGGTGCTTTCAAGAATTGCAAAGGATGTGCTAGCGGTTCCAATGTCGACTGTAGCCTCGGAATCTGCTTTTTCTACAAGTGGGCGCATTCTTGATCCTTTTAGGAGTTCGTTAACTGCTAAAACGGTTGAGACACTTGTTTGTACGAAGAGTTGGCTGAGTTCTTCCCATGACACTGTTGTGTGTAGAGAGTTTATGGATGAGGTTGAGACTCTTAAAGATTCTATTTTAGTGGAAACCGGTACAACTCTCAAGTCTCTTTGTAATTGTTTTTTTTTTTAATTATTGTGTGACACTAACATTTGCTAATTTTATTGATTTATTCTATAGATGATGATGGTGATTCTACCACCACGGACACAGACATTGATGATTGAGAACCATTTGCTTTCTTTTGGAGGTGAGTTGAAGTATTGAATATATTTACTTTGAAATGTTGTATTTTGATAGTTACTTTAGTTAGTTCATTAACATCACAACTAATTAATCCTTACTTAAGAATGTTGTACTATAGGCTATAGCTAGGCAAGCATACCTGGAGGCTGGAGGAATGTGGATGAAGAGAAGCTAGTAGCCCAAAAACATTGTTTTTGTGAACTATTTATGTTTGTTTTATATTTGTTACTTTGTTTTAGTTATTGCAAGACTTTGGTTGGTTAGTTGGTTTCAGTTCATGGTTTGTTTACTTTATTATTTGGATAATATGTGCTTGTTGTGTGTTTTACTTTGCTATTTGGAATTTTGGATAATATGTAGTTGTGGTGTGTTTTACTATTATTTAATATCTATCATTGACATTGTATTTGTAATTTAGAAATTTTGTATTGTGAGTTTGCGACTTTGATACAAATATATATTTGACTATTTGTTTTGTTTCGTGAGTTTGTGATTTTGTGTTTGTGATATCAAAGTCGGTTCAACAGGTTTAGAATCAATTTTTTCAAAGCTGTTTTTTTTTTAAAATAAAATTCGGTTTAAAATTCGGTTTTAAATTCGGTTAAACCGAATTTCAGCATAACTGAATTTTTCGGTCAAAACCGAATTACAACCGAAACCGAACCGAATAATCGTGTTTTATTGTCGTTTTATGTTATTTTCGTGTTTTATATCAAACTCTGTCGTCTTCATGTTCCTTCTAAACTTTATGTCGTTTTCTATTATTGTCGTTTTATGTATTTGTATCGTTTTTCGTTCTATCGTGGTTTTGCAAAGTTTTTCTTGCAGTTTTATGTTTTCTGTTGTTTGATGATATTTTATTGTCGTTTTATGTTCTGATGCTGTCTCTCAAAGGTTTAGCCACTTTATGTCGTTTTTAAGGAAGATGTCGTTTCTTAAGTTTCTGTCGTTTAATTTTTCTGTCGTTTTCTGACCTTGGATAGTTTTATTCCCCTATATTCAGGTCCTCCACTCAAACCCTTAGCAAAATTGAAATACATGTTATCAATATCACACAAATCTTGGCTATAACCTATATTAGCTAAAGAAATCTTTTTAACAAATGTTATAAATTTTGCATAATTCATCCAATTTCTCATTTTAATCCACACTAACACATTAATACTTGTCTATAGTAAATCTAATTCACATACTTACAGAATTTCTTATATGAGCAAGCTCATTCACATCAATTAGTAAAGTCACGTAATTCATATTTTCTCATAAATAAAAACCATTTCAATTAGTAAATACTAAAATTTAACGACAACAACCGTACGTTCGGGTGAGACACAACGACGGCACTGCGGCAACAACTAGATTGGAGAGCGATGGAGGCAGGCACGGATCTATGTTGGACAAGCCCCCCTGATATTTTAGAAATTTCTTTTTTTCCCCTCAGGTTTGAGAAAATTTTCAGCTATATCCTTTATTTGTCCACACTAAATTTCAAATATTCATAACCTTACCTATAATTTGCTTAAAAACTTTAATTTTTAGTCTTAATATATATATTTTTTAATTTCAAATATAATACATAATATCTTCTAAAAGTTTTGTTTTTACCTTCACTTGATAATAGATATTTCTAAAATTGCTTTATATATTTATACT
This sequence comes from Boehmeria nivea var. tenacissima, assembly GCA_018132145.1. NCBI lineage: Eukaryota > Viridiplantae > Streptophyta > Magnoliopsida > Rosales > Urticaceae > Boehmeria > Boehmeria nivea. The sequence continues at coordinate 13,303,950 of CM030882.1, forward strand.
ATTTTTAATCTAAATTTCATTATTTTGCGCTCATTGAACAAAATTGCTTAATCCGTCACTAAGTAGAGGTAATGGGGGCAGCTTCAATTGGAAAAAAAAAAATTTAAGAATTTTTAGGCGGCGTTCAAGTTAAATGATTGAGTTCAAATATATATATATATATATATATATATATATATATATATATATATATATACACACACACACACACTAAACATTTGAAGTGTATGCTCTTCAATAGCGTCGAGTATTACTACAAGTTATCATCAGGTCTAGTCTTGATATTGCAATGTTTCTCCGAGTATCTTTGTGATAACACCATGATACTACGGGTCCATTTGATATCTGTTTTTTGTGTTTTTAAAATTGTAAAAAAATAAATAGATAAAATAGAGTATTTGTTTAAATTTAATTTTTACCGCAGCTCGTTGTTTCGGTTACGAAATAAGATAATTTGAAAAATAGAGCGGAAGTTAACCCGGTTATCAACCCATTTACGCAATCAAAAGAATAAATTTCTTTGAACGACGGCGATGTTGTTCGCACCGAAATATTTGATATGATCTATTGGATTAATGTGCAGTATTATGTTCACATTGCTACACATTTGTATGTTCTTTAGACAAAATTTTGAGGGTCTTCTCAAAATTTTGATAACATGTTTTGAAATTTGTCACTTTAAAAGAAAAATTACATTAGTAGTTAATTTGATCAAATTGCCTACTTATTTTACAAATGAGAAAGACAAACAAAAGGATGAAACAATAATTTCAAAAGAAAAAGTAAAATAATTTGTGCTTGTGGCATTCATTATAAACTTAGATTCTAAATGCGACATTGCATCAAATTTTTCTTAATTGTTGTTTGAATGCCCTGGGCCGACAAAAAAAATAATCAACCAAATATTGGACGGATTGAAAAGGGTGGAAAAAGACTGACTTGAAATTCCTTTTCTAACATTACTATTTTATATTGCAAAATTTGCATATAGACATCACTGATCTTTCTTATTATAGATTTACGAAATAACAATCTTAGGTCATGCAATTTTTTTTTTCAAATTTTCTCATTGGGTTTTTTTTTTTTTTGAAAAAAGGTTTTAACGAGGCCTCTCATATAAGGTAGACCATATATGATAGTATTTTTTTTCTTCTTTTATTTATGTTCTCACGTCGTTGCGAGGTTGTTTCATTTTTGAACTAATTGTATATCTTCCTCTTATTTATCAATATATTGGTCTATTTTGAAAATTTTTAGACAGAGGACCACCCTAGTTGATAAATTACCTTAAAATTAGGCGCATTCTAACTAGTTATGCGTTTTTGATCTAATAGATCGCTTCATTTAAATAAAAAAAAAATTATATTGCAAAGTTGAAATTTTCTCAATCATCTTCTTTTTCAATTTTTTTTCCTGTCCTTTGTTTTACCGTCACCTTTGGTATTGTAAAATAAGCTTTTTATTCTTAAAATAAATTATTGCAATTACTATTAAAAAAATCACGTAACTTATACAACTACTAAATTAATTTTAGTTTAATATGAATGACGAATTGTACGTTCATGATCTTTTGTAGATCTTTACTATAAAAGAGAATGTATTTAAATTGTATATATATTGAAAATTTATTTATATATATAATTCTAAGTTTATGAATATGTTATACATATATAATTAACTTCCACTTAAACAAAGCTATAACTAACACTAATTTATATATATTAAAAATTTAGTATAAGAGCAATGTAGTAATTTTATATAAGCAAAAGTGGATCTTTCGCTTTCTTTTTTTCAATACCTATTAAACAATTTGAGATCAGCAGAATTATCATCCTTCTTTCCTAAAGAAATTTGAAATCTATTCCTTATCATCACCCTTTCTTTCCGTCCTTCCAAATCCATTCTTTCACATTTGTTTCCTTCCTATCAAACACACTTATATAGGGGATTTTGTAAGTGTGTATTTTATGAGATGCTTTCAGATATTGAAACGTACATGTTAGTAATTAATTTTGTTGGAATACTTATAAAAATAAATTAAAAAAGGAGATGCAAGAAAGCTAGTAATTAACACCTCACATCAACAACACTAATTAATTAAGAGCATCTTTTAGCTCCACAAAAATGAATATACAGACGTGCATGGAACATTTTTTTTTTTTTTGGTTGGACATGCATGAGCTTAAAGCAGATTTCTCTCTCTCTCTCTCTCTCTCTCTCTTTTTCTCCTTCCTCGAAATTAATAACTGTACTATAATATTGTACCTCTTTTTTTTTTTCTTTTTTTTTTCTTGTCTTCTCTGTTTTCTCATTTTCTTCTATTTTTTAATGTAATAAGAAACGTAAAGTTAGGCTTAAAAGTAATTCTAATTAACTCCAATATAGCAAATAGATCAGTCTTGCTTTTTGCTGTGCCAGTCGGGCCTTCCTAAGCTGAACTCCAAACTTGGAGTCACGTGTCTCGGATTTGACTCCACAAACCCTTTTGATTTACCAAAGCTGCTTATTACCTGCCAAAAACAACAATTTTTACAGATTTTTCTCAACTTTTATGCATGTCATTTATACATGCATGCGCGTAAACAGTTTCTAGTCAAAGAAGATAACGTGTCAGTCATGATTTTTATAACAAATTGAGTCACATCATTTCTCTCAATATTGCTTTAATTTCTTGAGTAAATTATATATGGAAATCAAGATGACCAAGGGGAAAAAATGGAAATCAATCATGTGGGTTATCAAAATCATTTAGAGGTTTTAGGGCTAGCTATGATCTCAGTAAAAAAAAAAATTTGATGTAAAACAAGGTGATGAATAATTGTTAAGTTAATGGCATGCAAAATATATATTGATCATTTTATGAATTTTATAATTAAATTATTGGTTATCAAATTCAAGACTTTATCAAAACTTGCTATTTCAGAAGAGATAGTAAATGGCTATAGATACAAGCATATATAAGTGAGTCAGGTCATATATATTAAAAAGAGAAAAATACTAAACATATGGTTAAATTTTGTTTTAATTTACCAAGTCTTTTAGTGTTTTTCCTATTTTTGGTTTTATTGTCACGAACTAATACATTGTTTGGTTCCCATTCAAAACCTTATTAATTATTAAGTTAATTGATGTACTCTTTTCTAAGTTAATCAAAGTGATGCAATACCAAAACTTCCAGTTTAAAGTCATAGGGGACCCAAAAAGTAGTTATGCATAGAACCAGAAAAACTCTCTCTCTCTCTCTCTCTCTCTCTCTCTCTCTCTCTCTCTCTCTCTCTCTCTCTCTCTCTCAAATCAATAATCAAAATAAGAGAAGCAATACCAAAATTTCCAAATTAATTTCCTAGAGGACCTAAGAAGTAGTTATTATGCGTACATATAAACAAAAAAAAAAAATGTACCTTCCTCTTTCTATCTTGTTAGAAATCACCAAAATACAGTTGCATGCAAATAAGTATATACCACACACACACACACACACATATGTATGTATATAATATTTAGTGATCTTGGCTTGTTAGACCTAATAACATGACTTTTAAGAGAATTAGTACCTCAAATTGGTCTCCGTTATTTTGATGATTAGATGACAAGGTTTCTGGTCTAAGCCCCTCCATATCCCTTGAGTTTCCTTGCAACAATGCTCCTTTACTGCCCAAATTTCCATAAAAAAAATATTTAAGGAAAATGAAAACTAAAACTGTTTGTAATCTTAAGTAATATTTATAACCAATAATCATTTGCTGCCACATAAATTCTCATTATTTTTTCACATTGTATGGTGTATATATATATATATATATATATAACAAGGCAAACAATAAAAAATTGATAATATTAAATTAAAAAGCTCATTCCATTAAAAATAGGTCTACAATATAAATGCTGGAGATACTTGCTATAACAGCTTCTGATATATATATATATATATATATATATATATATATTAAAAGAAAAAGGAAAGGTGTGAGCCAAATCCAAATTATTTTTGTTTTCCTTTACCTCCCAAAAATCAAAGTAAAAAACCTATAGATGTAAACATTAGTTACTTTCTTTCTGAACCATTAAATCAAGTTTCTAATGTATTTTAGTACACAAATACATAGTAACGAAAATCTTATGTATTATTGTGCACACATATATCACATGAAAAATTAAAAATACTAGCATGATTCCGTGAACCTAATTTCTTCACACTAGTTATATTGAGGTGCATATCACGTTACAATTACACGTATTTTGTTCGATTTCCTAATAATAAGGGGTAGAGAATAAGATAGATAATTTAGACAGATACCATAGTCACCCTAATTATGTTACAAAATATATAGTCATTTAGGGCTCGTTTGGCAAACGGGTTCAAACTGTGGCCATTTGAATTTTTTCATTTGAATTGGAAAATTTGAATTGGGTAATTTGAACGAAAAATTTAAATTGTTGTTTGGGTCAAATAATCTTATTTGAAAATATTATTTGGATTGTTGTTTGGGTAGATGTGAAATGTGTGATGTTGAGTAATAAAAAGAGTAGTTGAAATGTCAAATCAAAAAATACTATTCAGAATGGATTCAAACTGTTGAAATTTGAGGGGGGGAAGAATTTGATTTTGAAGGGTTTGAATGACTTTTTCTCATTTAGATTTTATCCAAAAAAAAGTTACCAAACGACGATTCAGATTGACAAAGTCGTTTGAATTGCCCAAGATGGGTTCAAACCCATTTGCCAAACATACCCTTATTCACTTAAAAACTGCAAAAGTTGGTCACATATATCATTTATTTACATATGAATGCATGATCAATTTTTGCAGTTTTTAACTAAATATATGAGCAGTTTTTACAACTTTCAAATAAATTTAGAATTTTTAATATTTTCTTATAATATTTCGTAATGAAAAGTGTAACAAGGTATATATTTGAAACTTCTTTAATAAATTGCAGGATAATTTCAAAATTCTAAGAAACACAGACAAAAATGTAATTTTTTGCAAAAGACAGATATTATTTAGGGGTTTTCCTATTTAACTTTTACTCTATATATGACATCATCTAGTTGTAAGAAGAACACTAATAAACGAGAGTTGAAATAAATGTTCTAAAGATAACGAAAACTTCTTTTTTTTTTTGGTGGCAGCAGGATCTTCAAGAACCAGTGTGTAATATAACTTTATCCCCAAATTTAAAATAAATATTAAATAACTCTTTTACTTTTTAAAGGAATGAGAAATTAAAAGTTATCTTCAAATAATACCTAAAATTATATGGCTGCTGAAAAATTTATGCACTTTGTGAGTTGATCAACACAACACCTTAAAACAAAAGTTAGCACTTTTTAAGAGTCTCAAGTCGAAATAAACAAACAAGTTTAAACGTTATGATACTTAAAATTATTGTACAATATTTTCTATCATTTAAAATTTATTTCTTTATTGATTATCATGTGATTTCTATTTTATATTATGATCTCTTTAAAAAATTGTTTTATAAGCTATATAATAAGTGGAAAAATGTGAAGTGTACAAATGTTAATTGTTTATCCATTTGGTAATCTAGTTGAAAGATAAAGTTTTGATTATATGTTATTAGTTCACGATTTAAGATAAATGTATTTGAATCTATCCAATTATAAAACTTTTTTATTGGATGATAATGAAGGATGAATAAACTGCAAAATTCAGTCAATAGTGGTTGTGAGAAATATTTTCAAATCATGTATTTAGCAACGATAATGTTGTGTGTTTTTATGAGACTTCTTTTTGGCTCTATGACTAAATTTCAAACTTAATTTGGTTGAAGTGATTATTTGCTTTATATATTTGGATATCAGTTTAATTTAGAATGAAGAAGTACTTGAGTTTATAACCTTATTAATTAAATATGTCAAGAATTGAGATAAACCCTTTAGTGAAAATTCTCCACCTCTATGCTCATTTTTCTTTTTCAACGAGAACCAATCGAGCGTTGATAGAATGAATGGTGACCAGAATGCGTTGTAATCACTAATCCTATCTCAAAATATGCAGTAGTGAGGCATGAATTAATGAATTTGTACTTAATTAGTCTAATTTTTAAATTTTACTCTTATTATAAACTATGGCCATGCCATTGAACCAAATCTTTGTTTAGTCTCATGTTTCAACTTGAATAAGACTGCTTAATTAACCTATGTAACATGTATTAATCATCTACAACACGTACATTGAACCGCAAGTTAATTTATCCATTTTGTGGCTTTGTATGTTAGATCATAATTAGAAGGAAAGGGTAAATATTCATATTTTTGCAGTTCTTCTAAGCTTAAAATTGAAAAGATCATTAACATAAAAGTTGGCTAAGTACAACATAAAAGTTGGCTAAGTACTACAGATAAAGTCATATATATTGTTTTTGTATTCTCTTAGACATGAAATATATCTTTGTTCTAATTAAATGAATAACCCAGAGAAGAAATTACTTAAAATAATATCTTCTCTTTTCAGTTTTTTTTTTGTCTATTTCTTTTTTTTTAATTAAACAAAAGTAAATCAAGACTTAACTTCCTAGCTAATGTCGGCTGGTACTAACCGACAAGAAAAATTTAATGAAATTTGAAGTTTGACAAGAAACCAACAGAAAAGAGTTTCCTATATAATATGCATAATTAAAGATATATGGCTAATATAATTCTCTTGACCCGTTTCTATTCATTATTTTAAAGCGCCAATTTGACCCTACCATTTCTTCTGTTTTTGCTCAGACATTTCAATGCTTATGTATGACCTTTCGCATACATGTTCATTATATAATGTTTTCACACGAGGTTCAATAAACATAAAATCTTAGCGAATAATTAGTTTAATATATATGCAAAGGGACAGAACACACCAAATAGGTATACCATTACCAAGTAAGAAGGTTTTAACTAATTGAAACCATTTTTTTTAACCAAAAAAAAAAAAAACAAAACCAATTCTTTTTAAAGATTAGAAAAGAAAGTTATAAGTTCACCAACTCAAGCACTTGGAATATAATCAAATTTTTATAAGTAAAGCGTTGCCTATATATCCATTGATTTATTAAACATCAAATTCCCGTCTTAGCATTCCCGAACTGGCAAACATCAATGTATGATGATTATTCAAGGTTTTTCCTTTCTTTCTCCATCCCCCCCCCCCCCCCCCCCCCCCCCCCCCCCCCCCTCTCAAAGGAATGATTATTCTAATAATAATGATAAACGATGACGAGGATGACAATTTTGATAATAATAATGAGCAATAATTCTAAAATGATTAATTCATTTTTAATTTCTTATTTTCCCTCATAGTTTAATAGTCTTTTAAGTATCCTTTTAACTAATTCTAATCTAATGAGGGACCAAAACCTTTTAAAAATAAAAAGTATATATATAAAAGAACGAGAATATATAGTACAATTGAGTATTAAGGCTCAAGAGCCAAATTTATAGGGCAACAAAAAGGTAAAATGTGTTAGAATAAAAAAAAAAAGGAAGAAAACCTAATAATTTAGTATAGATAGCTTTTCTTGCAAGATTGGTAATTTCCTATTAGAGAGAGAAGCAAATATAAATACGAGTTAAATAATTTAGTACCAGTGGAATTCTTGGCAGATTATATATGCAAAGTACTAATCATGTGTGGGAAAAGGGGATTATTAATGAGATTGGAAAAATGGGCAACACTGTATATATACACTTCACTACTGCTTTTCTTTATACGAATTTAGCTTTTGTTGGGCGTTCAAAGTTCACAAGCTATCTTTTGATATCCTTAAAATGTGAAACCTAAACGATGCAATAAGAAGGCACATGGATCACCAGAGAGAAAAAGCAAGAAACAAATCAAGAAAGCAAAATTTTTGAAAAGCATATAAAGCGGGCAATAAAGAAAGCACTTTTTAGTTTCAGAAAAGGAAGCACATTAACATACACACACACACACTATAAAACTATAGTCTCTTTGATTTCCCCTAAGCCATAAAAGTAACTATGCCATGCACAATTCTGTGGGAAATAAAAAATTGCATTGCAAAAAGCTCTAAACCAACCAACCAAAAACAAAACTAGTAAATGATGAGAGAGAGAATAAATGCATATATATACATATATATATATATATATACGTGTAGAGAGAGAGAGAGAGAGTTTTATAGTGTACCTTGTAGAATTGCTCATCCGCAGATTAATGTTAGAATTGTGGGCCAAGTCCTGTTCTAAACATAAAGCTGCATTATTTGAAGTCTCTCTCTGCTGGTTGAGTAAATTAGACTCTGAATTCTGATAATGTGGCGTTGTTGTGGACAATATATCATCATCTCCAGACCCGTCTGAAAATAAATAAATAATAATAATGTTTCACTCTAGCAATAATTAATATTTGGGTTGAAATAAATATTGAATTGAAAACTCCCAACTTTTGTTTTGGTTATTAATTCCATCCTCATTGTATTAGGTTTAACTAGTCTACAATATATACAATATATATATATATATATGTATGTATGTTCATAGTACAATATTAACATTGTCAATGTGCATGTTATGTGTTTACCGTTGTAGTTTTATTAGTTCTGGTTTGTATGGAAGTTTGTATTACAATATATGAACATGACATTGATTATATGCTTTTAATGTATAACTTGGGATTTATTATTTCACTATACAAGATCCGTATTTTTAAATATTAAAAGCGTTGGGGATTTATTATTTCACTATTCAAGATCCTTATTGTTAAATATAAAAGCATTTGGGATTTATTATTTCACTAAACACGACCTATATTGTTAAATATTAAAGCGTTTGGGATTTATTATTTCACTAAACACGACCTATATTGTTAAATATTAAAGCGTTTGGGATTTATTATTTCACTAAACAAGACCCTTATATAGTATATATGATATAATAACATGTGAAAATTAATATATGTTATGGATTCTGCATTTATATTTTGTCAAAAAGGTTAAATATTTAAATTATGCCATTAATTAAGCGGGTATGGCAAAGTTATAATATTGATTATTCTAAAAAGAGCAGTTGAAATTAGGCTAAGAAATATATACCAAACGTAATATATTACCTGATGAAGCTACAGGTTTGTCAGTGTTCTTAACAGTCCGATACATCTGTGTTAAAAGGCAAAAAAATTAACCAAAACCAAAGTGAAAAAAAAAAAAAAACAGAAGACAAAGAAGAAATCAATATGAAAGAAGAAGAGGAAGAAGAAGAATTAAATAAAACATATATTAATGTTAAAAAAAAAAAAAAAGAGGTGGGTTTTCAGTTGAGTAGAAATAATAATAAAAAAATAATAACAGAATCCCAATTCCCGGTAATAGAGAAATTTATATAGAAATAAAATAAAATAAAAAACATATAAGATGCTTCTTCTCTCTCTGGATTTTTCTTGGTTTCTTTAATAACCACGAGGTTGATGTTTGGTAAGGTCAGTAATTGCTTCTATTATTGAGAAATGATGGCTACTTTTATATATATATATATATATATATATCTTTTTCCCTTTCTCTCTCTCTAAAAAAGTAGAAGTTGTCCTGTTTCACAAGATCAACAGACTCAACTGTTCATTCAACCATTTATTCATTCATTAATCACTGCACACACACACACAAACACACACACTTACATATCCCTCGTCTCCCGTGCCACACGGATTGACAAAGTCTTTAACCACAGAGTGAGACTCAGAGATAATATATGTATTGAAATTTGAAAGTGAGAGAGATAATACTTTAAGATAGAGACAGACCAAAAAAAAAAAAAAACCATAATGATAACACATAAAACCCTTCTCTAATTATCTTGTAATTAATCGGTTTAATCGATTAATTATTAATTGTTGATTCGTGAAAATTACCTGCAAATGGCTCTTGACATGAGCTAGTGTGAGGTCTTTCACATCCATGAGCTCCAACACCGATTTCGGAGTTGCCCCTATAATATATATATAATACATATAATAATATATCATGATTATGATATATAATGATCAAAGAAATATACATATATATATATATATAATTATGTATTACTTTCATGGCCACCGAGAAGCTCAACGGCGTGAATGAAGCGAGCGTGGAGAGAGCTAGTCCAACGCATTCTCGGAGCTCTCATGTTCCTTTTGCTCTGCAACTTTGGCATAAACCTCGACGACGACCTCATCATGAAATCCGAATTACCAGTCCCAACAATACTATTGAAACTCCCAAACTGATGGTTCTGATTCAAGTACTGAAACTGATGGCCGTACTGCTGTTGGTGGTGCGATGACGATCGGTTGAGAGTCATTTCCATGGTTATTCCATTGATACTACTACTGCTATTGTAATAAGGCCTATAGAACGAACCCAAAGCAGACGAAGAAGACGAAGAAGACGAAGACAAAGAAGACGAAGAAGAAGAACAAGAGCTGTTGTAAACTGGGATTCCTTTGATGGGTTTTGACATGAAGAGCTGTTTATTATTATTATTATTATTATCGGACACTCCGAGCATTGAGAACCCTTGGTTTATCCCGAATTCCCGGGCCGCCGCGGCGGCGGCGGCGGCGGCGGGGAGGTTGGGCCTCCGCCAGCCCCGGCAGTACTGGCTCTCGGCCTCGGCGGCGGCGAGGGAGAGCTCGGTGTCGGCGGGGGATCGGCTGGCCGAGGAGGTGTCGCTGAGGGATGCCCTAATTGCCTCCTCGGCGCCCGCGGCGGGCCGCCATATGTCGAAGGCCGATTCGGCCTCCGCGGGGCCCGCCGCGGAGCTGCTCGGGGGGCGGATGTTGAGGGAGAGATCGGGGAGGATCGGATTGATCGGATCCGGCGAGGGCTCTTGGAGATAAGTTGTGGCCGTACTACTACTGCTGTTTTTTTCTCTTTGGTGCATTTTTTTTTTCTTTTGTTTGGTTGGGGAATAATTGTGGAAATGAGTTTGAGAAATTACACTCAAAAAGGGTGTGCGGTGAGTTATTCTTCTCCTTTTTTTTTTTTCTTCTCTTTTCTTTTTGTTGCTTGAAAAAAAAGGGATATTAATCTGAGAAAGAGAGAGAGAGAGAGAGAGATGATGATGATGATGTTATGATCAGAGTGATTGAGTAATTGGTTTGTAGTATAGGTGACAAAGAAAGAAAAACAATAATAGAGAAGAGAGAGAGAGAGATAAAGAGTATATTAAAGTGTGCTGTAAAGATGGCAAATGGAAAAGAAAGGACTTTTTTTTTCTTTTTTTTTTCTACCTCATATGAAACAGACATATATGCTCAGGAAGAGAGAGAGATGTGGATTGGAGAGAGATTGTATTGTTCTTAAACAAATACAAGCAATCATGATAATTTTCTAGACATGTGAAATAATGTTTAGATTAAAAATAGAGCAAATTTTTGGTGGGTAGAAATAAATTGATTAAAAATATGATTTTTTTGGTATTCAGCTATTTTTTAATTTATATTTTAAGAAAATAGTTAAAATTTTTAAAAATTAAGAAATTAACCATTAGTAAATACAAAATTAAAGATATAAAAGTAAAATCAATTCATCATATTGTTATAAAAATTACTATTTTTTTAATTGATTAAAACGTTGACTATTTTTTTTAAAAATATTTTTTGAAAAATGACTATTTACTCAATAATTTTTAAAAAATATATGTAAAAATGATGTGATAATATTTTAGATTAATTGTAAAAGAGAGTTATTAATGCACTTATTTTTGTTCTAATTATTTATTAATTATCAAGTATATATATCAATAACATGTGTGTGTTATCTATAAGAAAATGTATCAAGAATTGACTATATCGTTACTTTAATCGTAAAACATGATTATTACTATAAATGACAATATTTTTTTTTACCTTCTAGCACTTTTTTATGATAAGAAGCTAATGTAGTCTAAAGGGAAATTTTAGGTTAATGACTTATTATAACTTAGCATATTAGGTAGGATTTTTTTCTTCTTATTTTTCTAGAAACAATTAAAAAATTATAAAAAAAAATGAATGGAAAGAAGCGGCAGAGAGATACGGGTTTAAGTTCCTAAATGCCTCGAGAGTATATATAGGAAAACGACACTCTAACAAAAGCCCTCTAACAAAAGCCCTTGTCTCTCTCTTTCAATTTCTTTCTTTTCCCTATTCTTATCTTTTTTCTTTTTTTTTTATAATTCTCTTTCTCTCACTTATTCTTTTTTTAATTTATCTTTCAATAATTATGAAGGTTTTTCAATTTCGCATTTCTTCCCCCGAAGACGCCGGGGTCAAAAAATTGCATGACCAAATAAAAAGAGAAAATAATCAACGATAATTTTCACCCCACATTCATACTTCTAGCTGCAATAACTCTTACATAATATATTTTTTTATTAAAAGATATATTAATTTCAAAGAAAGTAGTTATTGTCGTTCTTGTTATTACATATGTGAAAGAGCAATGAAAACATTTGAGATGATTTTGAGTCGTAAAGTTTATTTTTAAAATAAATTCGATGATTTGAAATTGTTTTCAAAATATTGGCACCACAAAATGTTTTTTTTTTTTTTTTGCACCACAAAATGTTCCTAACAGTAAATTAGTGAATTTTGAATTCTCTAGAATAAAACCCCACTCTATGATCTTGTGTTTGCCATCCCGATGTGTTTCACCTAACTTGACCTACCAATTAAATATTTATTTGCTTTCTTTAATTTCTTTTTTGTTTTTTGTTTTAAATAATAATAATCATTTACATTTGACCAGTGAACAAGATAGAATGTTTTACTTCCCATTAATAGAACCTTTTGAGCTTGGTTGATGATGTTCCTTTTGCAATATTATCTTTAGAAGTTGATCATAATATTTCCTTTTCTTTTTAAGGATAATATTGCAAACAATTATTCCTCCTTTAAGTGATTCTAACACAACTGAAATGTGTTTAATATTGGTTTTAATGCATTACTTACTCTTCTTTTTGTTCCAATTTTCTTTTGATAACTTATTTCTATTATTCCACCGTACTCGCTGATCTTTTTTTTTTTTGTCTAGTTAATATTCATTTTTTCTATTCTCGGTTTTATGATTTCCTTTTTTACTCTCTATATACTCCTTCAGGAGTGAAGATATATGATTGATTATTATAAAATATATGTCTAAATTTGCAGGACAATATTAAAGATCAAAGAAGAGAGAAATAGCAGTATGAAGGTGACCATAAAATAACATGGCAAAGAAATATATATTGGTAGGATATGATAATAAGTTAAAAAAAAATGTATATAGGTAGCTTTGGAGTAATAGTCTTCAAAATGTTTTTTTTTTTCAACCTTTTAAAGGGATAATTTAGCGAAAGGTGCAGCCTATATGAGGACGATTCTAAACTATATGATTAACTTTTCACTGGATTTCATTTTCTAGAAAAGTTACTTTGGCGGACTAAAAATTATAAGCGTATCCTACTAAATTACACTTTTTTTTTTTTAGAGGTTTCCTATTTTGAGATTTAAGTTTCCTCTTGCATTCTTATTTTCCCATTCCTAGTTCAGTGTGCCCATTTAGGCTTACTTTCGTGCTTAGTGTTTCTCTATGTGAATAGAAACCCGTTGCGCTCAAAATTTATATTTCCGTTCTTCTCTATATAACATATCTCTAATAGAAGTACCCTAATCAAATCATGCTAGGTAAAGTTATAATAATCTGCAATCCCAATATATATAATAATAATTTAGAGATCTAAATGCAAGGAAAACTTGCATTAATTGGTACCATATGAGCTGAATCATGAATGGATCACTAACCTCAAAAGCCTAAGCTTTTATTAGAAGGTGATTGAAATTGGTCTTCGTTATCTTTATCTTTAACTTGCAAAATTTTGAACGGTTTTTCCTGCAACAAGTCTACACTAATTATTAGAAGAATTAATGATTATTATCATATTATAACGCTTCGTCTTTGATCACCATAAAAACTATATATACAAAGCCACAAAGACGCAGAAAAAGTGTGCTTTAATGGGTCGTACTTAATTATCAACGAGATTATTAATTTGTTTATATACAATAATATTAGGAACTACAAATTAATACACCCCTAATATCTTGATGATTTTTAAAGGGATTTAGTCTTGATGATATTAAATAAACCTAAAAATCACATTCATGTGCATCTTGACAACACAAAATGAGATTTTAAAAAGATAATCATTTCATTTGAATTATAATTTTTTGCACAAACATTCCAACGATATTTATTCGTATTCGTACTGAATTAATTATGGCTGGAAATTTGCCCACCATATTAAGGGATGGAAAAGCAGGAAATAAATTATTCATATTAAGTAGATATATGGTACATACAAGACACCACTTCCATGCTCAGAAAAGCAGTAGCAATATTCCTAAGTTTAAAATAAGTTTATGTATTTTTTTTTTTATAATGCATGGTAGGCAAGGCATAGCCATTTAATTCAAATGCCTTTTAAATGTGCGCTGATATTATATATATCTCGCTCATCTAAATTTCTCATCCCATCATGTTGACATGATTAATTAATCTTACACTATGCGCGCGGTAAAGTACTATACCCTTGTGATTGTGGCATAAGCATAGCCTTTTGTGCAGTTTTTGATATCCACAAATCATGTTTCTTAATTCTTTTTTCTTTATAAAAGGCAAATCATATTTTGCTCCAAACCTTATACCTTGTTTCTTCTTAGTCGTCGTCGACTTTTTTTTTTTTTTTTCGCAAGACCCTCTCCAGAGATCGAACTTCAAAATCTACGTAGCTATTCAGAAAATGCACATCATCACATAGTTAAAAAAATAACTAAATTCTTAATTAATCGAAACGTTATTCATTTTCTTAAAATACCACTTTTTTAAAATACCATTAAGAAATGGCTATTTACCCCTTGTTTGAGCTAAACATCTAAATATTTTCGTTCTCATTAAACATCCAAGTACTTTCATTCGTATTCTTTTTTACTTTCCTAATCTCAATGCAATATGCTTAAATTTCAACTGTTTAAATTAATCACATTGAAATTTTAGAAGTCAATACAACCATTCCAAAAGACTCATTTAAATGATTTTTCCAAACAAATGGTTACTGATCAATTATCTCTAAATAAAAGTGGATGGATATTGTCAGTTTGTGATTAGAGAAGACAACAAAGGAGAAAATAGATTTCTAGTTGGGCTACGCCGTATGGAGCAATGAAATCTTGTAACTTGATACCATGATTTATGAATAAAAAGAAATTATCACTACTTTTAGATGAAAAAAACTTTGTACTATTGTTTAGATTTACAAATCAAGTAATAATAATTTGTTGCTAATATGTATATAGTTAGTTTTCCTAATAATTCAAATTGAAAAAACAAATTATCATTTGACTGCATATTTATATATATATATATATATATATATATATATATGTATTACATTACTAAAAATACTAATAATTTATCCGGGAAATATTATCTTGCTGATTAAGAATAGCAAACTCTAGTTAATCACGTGATTTTCACTTTTAGTTACAAAACAAATCGTTATTAGACTTCTAAAGAATTTTGTAATGTTTTTCGTCCTGTCGTTTAATTTTTATTTAAGCCTCTCAGTCTTATTCTTGGGGAAGAACAGGACTGTAGTACTTGTCACGATTCTACCATCACTATAAAAGCTTTAATATTATAAATTTTTCGTAATAAATTTTATGTGTACTTATAAAACCTAATATATAATTCTAAAAGATAATTTTAAAACTTGTTGTCACTAAATTCTTCATGCATAAAAATTTTGACATTAAAAATCCATTTCTCTACTAAAAATAATTTTTGTTACCGCAAAAATAATTCATTCAAATTGTTATAACTGAAAAAAAAAAAAGAAAACAAAAAATTATTATAAATTTATGATTGATATGAAAAATTACAGTAAATACTAATTGCACAATACCTAATTTAAATAATGATTTGACATTATAAAAATGAACACAAAACACTTAAGCAATTAAATTACTTACGTACTTTATAGTAATTGATGGTAATTGAAGTGTGAGTAATTTATAAATGATTATTTTTCAAACATACTTTTAAATATTGGATATTTATTTTAATTGAAATATGAAGTTTGGGTATTTTTCCGTATTTTTCCTCGTCAACATATAAGTATTTAGCCACAATATATCTTTCTTACAATTAATAGAAAGGTTAATAAATATTTTTCTTTGTGGTGCACAAAGAAATGACTACACCATCACGTATTAGTTCTTTCATTATTTTTTTCCTCTGCTTAATTCTCCCATTCTTTTTCTCTCTTATTGTTGAGCTACTTGAAGAGAAATAATTTTCCTTATTATTCTAACTCAACAACTCAATTAACCGCTCACACAGTATCTACTAGATCCGTGCTAATTATTGCTGCCAATTACTCCATTAGATACTTCCATGCCCTATGATCCTATATATGATTCCATTGAAAGTTTAGAGTTCAAAATGATGTCACATATAAAGTTTCTTGTACTAAAATTCAGAAGAGGTTTTAGTGACCCTACTCATAATATGATTTATAAGGTCTGTAAAGGCTCCAAAGGTTCTTTACGGCTTAATTCGTCATTAATTAATATGATCGTATGAGAATGCGCCGCTGTGAGGTTTATTGTTGTTGGAAATGTACCCCTATTCTAATGTTTTATTTTATTATTTTATTTATATAAATATTCGGTGAAATTAATAAAAGAAGTATTTATTTTCTAATTTTAGTATTTTATATTTTGTCCCATAAAAATGAATATTTATAGTCCATAATATATTATTATATGAGCCATAGTATTATCACATAAGTGTATTATGCAAAAGAGGATTAATATTGTGAATAATATATTTAAAGATGTCCATAACTAAATTAAGAATTGGACATCTTGATTAATAATTACAAATGTAATCCACTTATACTATGAATGTGAAAATTTTATCAAGAGACACCGAGTTGATTCATTTTATATAAATTGATAATAATGTTGGACATGACTAGACATTATTCTAAGGTATTTATGTATGTACCGTAATAAAAATCTAGATGTACATCATAAGATGGTCATATAAGATCAACTTTAATCCTGAGTATTCATAAACTCTTCGTTTTGTCGATGAACTTTTTGATTTATTAATTACAACTCATGTGGACAATAGGCCCAATACTTGTGTTTAGGAGACCTAGAAACACAAACAGTTGAGAATGTGATTTACATACCTTGAATCCAAAAGAGAAAGATTATATGATCCCTTAAGTGTTGGTTCTAGAATTCAATGGTCACACCCTCTATAGTATCATTTTTTTTCCTTTTTAAAAAAAATATAAAGGATGGGCCAATATTCATATCAATCTTGTTTTACCCCTATCTCTTTAAAGAACTAACTAAAAAACGTGTACATGTAAACACTAACTACCTACCAATTAAATTATGCCCTTTTAGCACATTCTCTATAATATCATATTACAAATTAACTTTAAGCATGTTGAGAGTGGATTTGATCAATTAAAGATTTAACTTTTATATAGATAAATAATCCCAAAGGGTCCAACCCCTCCGGGTTGGCCTAATGGTAAAAGTTTCGGGTTTGGAAGTTGTATTTTCTATCTTATTCAAGGCAATTTGGATCTTTTCCGCTGCAATTTTTTAGAAAAACTTTAAAAAAATGTGGTGTATGTATTCTTGTTAGAGCTACGGCTAGCTTAAGTGACAAAATTGCGTATCAAGTCTCATAATTCGATCGTGGGGATAATTACGTGATAAGATATATATATATATATATATATATGTATATATATATGATGTATATATATATGATGGTACAAAAATACTGCATGTAAAGGTGTACAAGTCTTTATACCTCATAAGACTACGGACACGTGTTAAGGCCCAAAACTTGATGGATTAAATTTGGATAAATTTGTCGGTCACGCAAGCTAGCCCTTTTGGCAAATGAATGACATGGGTAGTTGTAATAGTCAAGCAATATTACGGATTAAATAATTACGTGGACCCATTGACCTGACTATTTTGTGACAGTGCCTAAAGGGTATTATTTGTTTGCTTCCATATAGTTGTCACCGGCGAAACCCTATTTCCACAATATTCTTATTATTATTATTATATCTAACAAGTTATTATTCCTTTTCATCCTCAGCTCCCAAATATTCCCTTCTAATCGTCCCAACTTTCTCAAGCATTTTGTTGGTTTAATATTAGTGTCATCCTCACGGTCACATGACCTTGCCTACTTGCACCTTCCAATATTTTGACTAGTACAACCTTAATTATGATTTTCAAAACCCTAGGCCAAATCAAGTAGAGTTTTTTTTTTTTTTTCCTTTTGTTAAAAAATTAAAAATATTGGGCACATAAATATAAAATATTGTATATATCTTTTTACGGAAGTATTCAATATTCTCCTTGTATAATTTAATGCCATTTGAGATGTGGATTAAATAAACGTGTCATCCAAAGATTCAACATGTACTGCGGCTTTAATATATGCTTCAAACGTGTCTCGAGGTTCTTTGTCGTACTATATATATATATATACATTTAATATATATATATATATATATATATGTTTTACATATGTATTACTTTTTGCAAGTTATAAAGATATCGAAACGTTTAATCTGAGATCAATTGTATGCGTGCATTGCCGGGACTCTTTAAAGCTCTCTGGTATCAACTTTCTACATAATCTCTCTCTCTCTCCAAGTTGTAATTCATGAATTAAACTAAGGGTGAAGTAGGTAAATACTCAGAATTTATATAACAATAAAAATAAATACTCAAATTTTTGAAGTAATTTAATTTCTAGTCAGATTGTGAATTACTTGCACATGCTTTTGGTAACAAAGTGAATTATCACCACTTATCACTGTGTAAATAATTGCATCATTTGGATAACTGATTATATTTTTCAAAAGATTGGATAATAACTTACATTAAGTTTTAAAAATTGGGTATTCACTATAATTTCTCTTAAACTAATCAACTCACAATCCATAGTAAATTCCTGAATTAATGTATCTTTAATAACCTTTGTACATATATAAAAATTTATCATGAAAAATTAATAAAATTAGGAAAATGCTCTTTTATTAGTTTATAATACACACGCACACGCAACATTTTACTCGCTATGTCCGTTTTTGCTAGCATGGTTTGATGATGGTTTTTTTACAATATATATATTTATTAGTTTGCAACCATTCATGAGATTTTATTCAAATATTAAGACCCGTGTCAACGGAAGCGTAGAAAGTGTGAGATAGAGGCATATAAAAATAAATTATGGATGTTTATAATGACTAAATACAATTAGATTTTCTTAACAACATATAATAATGTGTTTTTTTTTTCTTTATGTCACTAGTTCTTTTAATTATGTATTAGTGACTAATTAATGATTTAATTTTTAAAAACGGTGACAATTTTCTTAAAATATAGGCAAAAAAAACGACTAAATACAAAATAGAGTTTTTTAGGTATTTAACCAAACTTTTGGGTAATTTTTTAGGATTTAGCCATAGTTTCACAAAATTAGGGATTTAGCCATAAAATGTAATATTTTTTGTTACATAAAACATATATACATGTAAAAGTATAACATTTTATGTTATATGTTACATTTAATGTTACATTTTTTACACGTATATGTGTTACATTTTACAAAAAAATGTTACATGCTATGGCTAAATTCCTAATTTCGTAAAATTATGGCTAAATCCTTCAAGCTTTATTTTTAAAATGGCTAATTACTTAACTGGCTCATACAAATATATGCATATATATTCGTAAAAGGAACTAGGAAAAGAGAGAATTTGTGAGAGATTTGGTCATGAGATTTTGGACGTCCTTGCTATTTATATCCTTGTTATACATGCTTCTGATCTTTCCTTTTCTAGTACGTTGAGCATTTTACCCTTTGGCACCTCTCTCAATTTTCTCTTCTTTCTTGACAATATATCGTCGTTCAAAATGCTTCGCACTCTTATCAACATTTTTCTTCGCCTTAACGACGATTGCCATATCAAAAATCTCTTATTCTGTTGCGCTAAGGACGACATGTAGATCCCAATTTTTTTCTATATATCACGCCAATGTGTCCTTTTTTTTTTTTTACGCGGTATTATTAGTACTGTCCTAATCTAAAAGATGTTGATATTGATTCGGAGCACCATCTTGTGAGAACATTTTAGTAAAACTTTTAGATATATATATAATTTTGAGAGTCGATTTTTTGAACTTTATACTACTACTTTTATCTATAATAATCTTATTTTATAAGTAGGTTATATGATTATATGAGATCAATAGAAGAAATTATTTATGTCAATTGTAATCTTCACCAATCATTTTAAAATGTGAAAAGACAGTTAAGATACTCATAGCTCACAAAGGGTAAGCCGTAATGTCTGTTATTCATTAAAAATAAGGCATAGAAGAATTAAAGGTCACATGTTATTTTTCAATTATGGTACCCAAACAAAGAGATTGGATCTCCTAGATTCTATTGATTTTTTTTTAATTTTTTTTTTTCAAAATGACTAACGCGTTATTATTAAAACATAACTTGATCAGTGCCAATTTCAACATTATATTATCAAACGTGGTTATCTCTGTCAAAAGACAAATTATCTACATATGATTTTTTCATAATCTAGGAAGTATATATTATATGTTTGTATATAATTTATAATATTGTTTATTAAAATATTTGCAATTGTCTGTATTTAACCAGTTTTATGTTTTGTATCACAGATCTAGTGGTATTCTGGTATCGTATACATATACAAAATCCAGCAGTCGAGAGAGGAAAAAAAAAACAAAAAAAAAAAGTATTTGTCATGAACAATCCTGTATGTCGGGGCTCAGGGACTAAGACTTTAAAGAATATTGATGACTTCAATAATTTCCTCTTGGCCCCGCTATGAAACCTAAAAAAAGCAATGATATGACTCCTTAAAAATGAATTTTTCTTTTCTCAATTTAAAAAAAATAATAATAATTCGTACTATTAATTACTCCGTAAATTTACTATTCTTCTTGACAATTTGTCTCTCAATGTTTTCTTAATACCAATTGCGCCTCTTAATTTTTACGACTTTGATGATTTCTTCAATTATAGGATAAAATGTAAGGGATAAGAGTAACGTAGAGGATGAAGCGATGTCGTTTTGGTATCTATTTGGGGGGAGGTGGAGGAAATCTTCACGCTCTCACAATTTTATAATAGTTCAAGCCTTCAAGGGATAGTAAGAGGTAATTTGTGACTCAAGAAAGAATCTTGCAACTGAGAAATATTTGAATGAATATTTAAATTGAGCTTTGCCCCTGGGGCATGTACGTACGTGAATATATTTATGTACAATTAATTTTTGTAAATGCTTTTGTATATTAAACAAAATATAATATATTTTAGAGAAAATTCTTGAGCCTTATGAAAATTAGTCTTTCATCCTTTTATTTTATTTTTTATAATTCTTAAATACTCGCTCAGTTGTCCAAATAGGTATAAAAGTATCCTAAAAATAGTCAATCTTCCCTTCGAATAAAATAAAAACTTTACAACAAAAATAACTTAAAAAAAATAATTCATATTTCTAACCTGCCCCACCCTCGACCCGCCATGTGCCCTGCCATCCAGGGACGAAGCCACCTTGGGCCCAGTGGCCCCTAGCCCATTGTAATTTTTGACTTAAAATTTGAATTTTTAAATTTTTTTGAAATTTTTTTCCTTGAATAGCTCTCCTAAATTTTTTAATTTTTACCTTAATATCACTCTTATTAAAATGTAATACTACAATCCCTCCCTAATCTCAATTTTTGGCTCTGTCCCTGCCGCCATCACACCCAAACTTGCAACCCCATCGTTGTGCTCATACTTGTGCAACCTGGCGCGACATCCAGACTAGTGTGCCTTAGCACTGGGCATAAGCTCACGCATCCACGTCGTCGTCATGCCTCAGCACTGGCATAGACTCACGCATCCACTAGACTTGAGCAACTCCACAGACCCAAACATTAAGAGATTATTTAGAGAATATGAAAAAAATAGATGAAATTAGAATTTTGATAAAACTCAAATATTTAGGAACTTTTTCTACGTTTTTATATGTTTTTTTTTTAATTTTAAATCTTATGATTTATGAAAGAAAAAATTCCTAAAAAAAATCCATGAGTTTTAATATTATTCTGGTTTCGTCCTTGTGTTTTTTGAAATTCCAAAACAATCTGAAAGAACCGTTTTGTTAGTAGGTGTTCCTTGTCTGTGTCAGAACACTTCCAAGGAACACAGGCAATAACTAAAACCGAGATGAAATTAAACGACGTGAATAGTAACCAAAAATGCAGCAAATAACAAAATACGACACAAGGAAATTGGTTACGCAGTTCGGCTTTCGCCTACGTCTGCGGGGCCTCGCCCAGATGAAATGATCCACTAGAAATCTCAAAAACGAGCAAGCTCGGACTCATACAAGACTTCGACTCCCTCTCAGTCTTCGTCGCCGTCTTCTCGTCACTCCTAGCGATCTACCCTTGACGAGATCCCCTCGCCTTACAAATAAACCATTGACGAGATCCCCTCGTCTACAAATCACACAACCCGTGTAATCTCTCACCAATCTCCCTTTACAAAGTTCACTCAAATAAACACACTCACGAGCACGGTTTATAGAACACCGTGTGAAACACCTCTCACCAGAGTGTAAGAATAAACCCAGAAACTCACAAAGTACTCAACTCACTCACTCACTACAGGTGACTCTCGTGAGTTTATCTTCGAAAATACTCAGATAATATATGTGAGGAAGATGACCTGATGACCAAGGAAATTCTCCAAAAGGAAAGGAATTAATCCTGCATTAAAAACTTGATCCAAGATAATTAATTTCGGATCATCAAGTCACCAGCTAATATCATCACGCGTTCCAGCTCTGTGTTCGATCACTGCGTGATATATAAGGTAACAAATCTTCCAGGTCAGCTCTTTACACACGAACTTGCCATAGAAAGACTCCGTGTTCGAACTCCGCGTGATATAAAAGGAAACAGATCCTCCGGTCAGCTCAGCACACGCGGACTTACCAAATAGAGACTCCGTGTCCGAACACCGTGTGATATAAAAGGAAGCTTTTGCTACAAAATTCCTTAATAAATTTCTGATTCACTTAACTCCAAAGATGCTCGAAAATCACAATAATAAATCAGAATAAATTCGTCCAAGACAGCTCATATTAGTCATAGATGATCAAAAATAATCAAGAGTGATTAAGAAGGATTTTACCAATTAAAAATAGTCAATTCACCATAAACACTAACAATCTCCCCCTTTGACTTTTTGATTGGCAAAATACTATGACTAATAATATCCACAAGCATCCAAATCATAACTGCTGTCTTTAAAGTTTCAGCATACAACCAAATCGAAGGCGGAAGCAATAAACAGAAATCCAGAGAATCCAAAAGAAAACACATAAGCTGAAACAAAATATTCACTACTCCCCCTTTTTGCGATCAAAAATGACAAAGGCAGAAAGGGAACCACACCAAACACCATCACGGAGCAGGAACACTGGACGAAGCTGGAGCTGGAACACTACTGGAAGCAACATCAACACCGGCAGCAGGAGCTGGAACACCTGGAGGGACACCTTCATGTTCAGCAGGAGCAGCTTGATCAACAGGCACCTGAACATCTGCACTAGAAGAGGCAGGACCAATTCCCAAGGTCCGAAGGAAGGAGATAATCTCAGCCTTCCTAACAGTAAGATTGCGCTCTTGAGCCTCTAGAAAGGCAAGCTCAGACCTTAAAAACCTGACAGTCTCCTCAGCAGAAGAAGTGATAACACCTTCCTGAACACCACTGACCAAATCAGGATAGATAAGCTCCCCCTGAATATCTTGAATATGCTGCCCTTGGAAGAATTTCTTGCTAATCACCATTTCACCAGCAGTCTTCTCACATAGTTCACCCTCATGCACCACAGCAGGAATTTGATCCATCAGAATGCCAAAAATAAGGGATGGATATCCAATAGCGAGGTTGATAGAAGTGGTCTCAGCATGACGAGAGATTTGCTGAAAAATCAAAGCACCAAGATCGAAAGAAATCCCCTTACCAAGCTTGAAAAGCAGCACAGCCATGGACTTAAGAACACCGGTGCGATGAGAACTGGGAATCCAGTTGTACAGGGCCAGACGCTCCAAAATTGCATACTTGGAGGTCAACTGAGATGAAGGAAATGACATGCCTTTCCCCCATGTAGTGCGAACACCACCAGTGATTTCCTTCACTATCTCATCATAGTCAGGAGTGAAAGAAGCAGTCACTCTTGCAGAGCCCAAATGAGCATTGATGATGGCAGGAGTAAAATCAAATGTCACTCCTCTAACCACTGCTTTCCCATACTCCTCAGAGGAAGGATCAAACATCCCTGTAGACAAGTTAGCATAGAACTCCAAGATAACTTGCTTGACATAAGGAAGAATCTCGGTGACAGAAGAGAGCAACTTGTGCTTCTCAAAGAACTCAACAAGACCAGTCTTCTCAAACTGACCCAAATGAATAGACCTCTCAGCAACAAATGATCGACAACACACAGGAGTCCAGAATTTCTTATGAGCATCAGTTCTAAATATAATGGACTGAAAAGAACCTGGGTCCGGTGCTGGAACACTCTTACTGCCTCCTGACTTCTTCTTCTTCTTAGCAGGAACAGAGGAAGGAACACGGCTGACACTCTCAGCAGCAGACTTCTTCTTCTTAGACGCAACCTTCTTCTGCTTGCCTTTAGCAAACTCAGCCAACAACACAGCTTCTGACTCCAAAGAGGCATCAATCTCCTCATCATCCGCAGAATCCCATGGAGCATCATCCGACTCCACTTCAACTACTCGAGCTCTCTTCTTCTTCCCTTGAGAGGATGAAGGAACAGCTTGGGGGGCTCTTTTAGGAAATCCCGTAGGAAAACGATCAGTGAAAGCCCTCGAAGCACGAGTAGGAGTAATCTCAGGCTGAGCATCATCAGGAGTCTGCACAGCATGTTCACTAATAGGTGATGGAACACCACCAGAATCACCAACATCACCCTCGACAGTTGCAGCAATATCACCAGATACATTCACAGCATTCTCAGATACAACATGCTCAGAAGCCACAACAGATTCACCATTCACAGTATCCACAACATTCTCATTCAAAGAACCAGAATCTACAACAGCAGAGGGCAAAACATCCTGACCTGAAAGAGGAATATTATCCTCAGATTGTGGAACAGGGGAATCGTCAGGAAGAGTGGGCTGTGTAGGAACATCAGGAACAACATCCTCAGAGGGCGGATCTGGTGTGCGAATATCAGGAACAGGAACACCTGAGTCTTCTTCTTCACGCGAGCTTTGGCGCGAAGTGTCATTCAAAACCTCTTCTTGGACTGTTGCATCTACCGGAGGGACAAAGGGCACAATCTCTTGAGATTGGACAGAAGAGAGAGGCGGAATGGGTACCGCAATGCTTGGAGAAGCAGAGGTCGAGCCCTTCTTCTCCGATGATTTTGAAGGAATCACAGATTCCTTTGCCGGAGCCGCACGTTTCGCCGGCGCTTTCTTCTTCCCAATGGGCTTCTTCGCAGGAGTCTTCTTCTCAGGAGGGGAACCCCTAGAAGCGGCACGTCTTGTTTGCACCATTTCTGCGAAGATACACGAAGGAAATACAGACCCAAAAAAAATACCCAAACCTCCAAACACCAAATCTCCGAACAACCGAGCCCTAACCACGAACACAGACTCAAAACGACCGAGAAAAACCAACAACCAACTGATCGTCACCCAACTCGAGAAGGAAGAACCCTTGAAAACACAAAATCACCGACCACACCCAAAAACAACAATCGCAAACCCAAAAGAAAAAACAACACCCACAAACTCCACTGCACGAAGAAAATGGAAGAAAATAGACTTCCGAATCCGAGAAGGAGAAAAATATGGGTGAGAAGAGAGGAATTTTCCGAAAGAGCGAAAAACGAGTGAGGGGCGATTTAGGGTGGAGAAGGGGAAACAAAATAATCGGAAGAGAGAAAAAAAATGGGAAAACAAGAAAACCCAAAAAATAATAAAAAGGAAAAGAAAAAACTTCCCTCCGAAAACTTCCCATAACCGTATAAAGGGAAACACTACTGAAGACCACTCAGAAGAGATGTACCTGTACACACGAGCGTTTTTTTTTTTTTTTTTTTTTTTTTTTTTTTAATAAAACGACATGTCATTCAGATGGTACACAAACCAATTGCAGATCTAAGAGCTTCAAATCTGCTGTGGTCTAATCCCTTTGTGAAAATGTCTGCGAGTTGTTTCTCCGATACTACGTGCTCTAGGCTGACAACTTTGTCTTCAACCAGTTCTCGAATGAAATGATGGCGAATATCAATGTGTTTCGTTCGTGAATGCTGCACCGGATTCTTTGAAATACTGATAGCACTCATATTGTCGCAGTACAGTGTTAGAATACCTTGCTGAACACCATAGTCTTCTAGCATCTGTTTCATCCAAAGCAATTGAGTACAACTACTACCGGCTGTAATATATTCTGCCTCGGCTGTGGAGAGAGAAATCGAATTCTGCTTCTTACTAAACCAAGAAACAAGATTATTTCCCAAAAAGAAGCATCCACCAGATGTACTTTTTCGATCTTCGGCATTTCCAGCCCAGTCAGCATCACAAAAACCAACAAGACTTGGATTAGTGTCAAAAGAATACCAAATGCCATAATCATAAGTGCCACTTACGTATTTGATTATACGTTTGACTGCCGAAAGATGACTCTCCTTAGGATTGGCTTGGAACCTAGCACACACTCCCACACTATAGCAAAGATCTGGTCGACTAGCAGTGAGATATAGAAGACTTCCAATCATGCTTCTATACAGACTTTGATCTACCGGAATACCTTCTTCATCTTTAGTGAGCTTAATGTGTGTTCCTATCGGTGTTCTTTTGTGTTGTGCTCCCTGAAGTCCGAATTTCTTCACAAGATTCCTAGCATATTTGCTTTGAGAAATAAAAATCCCATCTTGCAGTTGCTTGACTTGCAGTCCAAGAAAATATGTAAGCTCTCCCACCATGCTCATTTCAAACTCTGTCTTCATTTGGTTAACGAACTCATTCACCAGGTGTTGGGACACTGAACCGAACACAATATCGTCAACATAAATTTGAGCTATAATGAGATCAGATTTCACCTTCTTGATGAACAAGGTCTTGTCTGCTCCCCCTCGACTGTAGCCATGTTTCAACAAGAACTCCGTAAGCCTCTCATACCATGCACGTGGTGCTTGCTTCAAGCCGTAGAGAGCTTTCTTCAGACGGAAAACATGATCAGGATGGTGTGGATCCTCAAACCCCTTTGGTTGGGCTACATAGACTTCTTCATTTAGAAAGCCATTAAGAAAAGCACTCTTCACATCCATCTGAAACAGTTTAAACTTAAGAGCACATGAAATAGCAAGTAATAAGCGAATGGACTCGAGTCTAGCTACAGGTGCAAACGTCTCTTCAAAGTCTATACCCTCAATTTGAGTGTACCCTTGGGCAACTAACCTTGCCTTATTGCGGGTAATGTTACCTTTTTCATCTGATTTGTTCTTGTAAATCCACTTGGTTCCAATGACATTGGTATTGCTTGGCTTAGGAACCAACTCCCACACTTCATTCCTCTCAAATTGAGCCAATTCTTCTTGCATAGCAGTCACCCAAAACTCATCTTCGAGAGCCTCCTTGACATTTTTAGGCTCAATTGTTGATGTGAAACAAACATTCCCAATGAGTTCTCGATAGTTGACTCTAGGCTTTCCGCGTGTTTGAACACCATCCTCCATGCTGCCAATAACATCTCCTGCGGAATGATTCTTTTGCACCCTTCTGGAAGGACCTTGGGACTGATAAACTTGATGTTCTTCACCCTGAGTATTAGTGACATCAGTCTGACTACTTTCAGAGACCTGAGTTGAAACAGGTTCTGGAACACCGGTTGGAACACTGTCTTCTCCAGTAATGAAGTCAATGCAATCTTCAGGTTTGTGAACCTTCGTTTGATCAGTTCCTGCATCATTAACAACCACATTAATTGATTCCATGACTGTTCTTGTTCTTTTGTTGAAGACGCGATAGGCTCGGCTGTTGGTGGAGTAGCCGAGAAACATCCCTTCATCACTCTTGGAATCCAGCTTCCCTCGATATTCACGATCATTGAGAATGTAGCAAGTACTTCCAAAGACATGAAAGTATTGGACTGTAGGCTTTCTTCCCTTCCAGATCTCATAAGGAGTCATCATCGTGCCTGGTCTCAAGTACACCCGGTTGATGATGTAGCATGCGGTGTTCATAGCTTCTCCCCAAAACCTATGGGACACTCCCATAGAGTTCAACATCACTCTCGCCATTTCTTGGATAGTCCGATTCTTCCGTTCAACAACACCATTCTGCTCTGGTGTCTTTGGAGCTGAAAATTCATGGGAAATACCATTCTTATCACAAAATTCAGCAAAAATAATGTTTTCGAATTCTCTACCATGATCGCTTCGAATCCGCACAATTTTGCCGATGTTGGAACACTTCTCTGTCTGAAGTCTGGAACACAGGGCTTTGAACATTTCAAAGGTATCTGACTTCTCACGTATGAACTGCACCCAAGTGAATCGTGAGAAATCGTCTACACATACAAAAGCATACCTCTTTCCTCCTATGCTTTCAACTTGCATTGGACCCATAAGATCCATGTGTAAGAGTTCAAGAACCCGGCTAGTAACAAGGTGTTGCAACACCTTGTGAGTTGCCTTGACTTGTTTCCCTTCGATGCATGGTCCACACATTCTCCATGAATCTGTCTTCAGATCTGGAATCCCTCGCAAAGCACCAGCTGAGACAGCCTTCTTCATACTGCGATAGTTGACATGCCCAAGCTTGCGATGCCACAGTTCAGCTTCATCTTCTCCTGCCTTGAGACATGGTGTTGGTTGTGTTAGAAGATAACAGTTGTCTGATGATCGAACACCCTCCATGACACTCTTCTCGGAATCATTCATCACAAAGCAGTTTTGCTTGGTGAACCTCACAGAGAGATTATCATCACACAACTGGCTAATGCTTATGAGATTGGCCTTCAAACCTTCAACAAGCCACACATTAGTCAATTTAGGTAAACCTGAAACACACAGATTACCTTTACCAAGGACATTAGCTGAGACGCCATCACCAAAGGTCACACGATGTGTTCGATCACATGGTTGAACATCCTCCAAGAAACTCCTTTCACCAGTCATGTGTCTTGAACACCCACTGTCAAAATACCATGAATGTTCAGCACTAGCTTTGAGGGAGGTGAATGCCACATTGCATTTGTTCTCAGATTTCTTCACCCATTCTTGTCTTCCTGTCCTCTGACGTGGAAAACTCTGTTGATTAGCTCTCCTCAAGTCTGAAAAGAATTGAAAACATCGTGGCCTTATATGTCCACGTTTGTTACAATAATGACAGATAGGAACCCAATTTCTTCTTCTTCCTCTGCTAGGTGTTCCTACGGGTGGTACACCACTAGTCCTCCGAGTTGTCATACCAGAAGGATTTTTGATAGGTGTAGTAGCTGGTCGTTTTCCCTTAACATCTTTTTCTTCATTAGCTCCAGATGACGTTCCTTTGACAAAGATCGTCTGACAACTTCCTGTTTGACCAGTATAACCAAGCCCAAAGTGCTCTTTCTCTGTTCTTCCTGCAGACAGAATTTCATCCAGTTTAGAGGAACCAGAGTTTAGCATTTTTACCGATCTTTTTATTTTCTCAAGTTCGGCATTGAGTGTTGTAACACTGCTTTGGCTCTCCTTGAGTTTGGACTCCAACTCAGAATTATGCTTCAATAAATTATTCTTCTCGTTGTTGAGTTGTTGATTTTGGGCTGATATCTTTTCATAGCACTTTGTCAGCTCAATCCATTTACGATGCATAAGGCGATAAGCTTCAATCAAGGCTTCCTCCGTCAGATCTTCATCATCACTGCTCTCATAAGTCAGTGTTGGAACACTTCCAGAGACACCTTCAGTGTTCTTTGATGAACCAGCACCACCATCTGGACCTGCATCATCAGTTCTAGAAGCAAAAGCAACAAGGTCAGAATCATCTTCTCT
Organism: Boehmeria nivea var. tenacissima; assembly: GCA_018132145.1. Lineage (NCBI taxonomy): Eukaryota > Viridiplantae > Streptophyta > Magnoliopsida > Rosales > Urticaceae > Boehmeria > Boehmeria nivea. The sequence continues at coordinate 13,334,133 of CM030882.1, forward strand.
GCTACCGTCTGAATCTCCATCGCTCCAGGTAGCATTCAAGGATTTATTTTTCTTCTTCAAAGTGTTTGCACATTCTGCCTGTATGTGCCCAAATCCTTCACATTCACGACATTGAATTCCCTTGCTTCTTGCACTAGACTCAGGATTATTGCCAGTTCCTGATTTGTTTCTAGAACCTGCATTAAAACTATCAACGTTAGATACAGTGTTCCTTCTTGGTGTTGGACCACCAGTTGAGCCGCTGCCAGATTCTCTACTCCTTGCACCACCTTTGTTGTTTCTGTTGAATCGTTTGTAGATCTTGCTGAAATTTTTGGACATGAGAGCCATGGTTTCAGCAATGTCATCATCTTCATCCAAGTGTTCTATACTGTTGTTGTCACGGCTTTCTGCTTGAAAGGCGATCCCTTTTGGCTTTTTATCACCTTTCTCCTCCTCTAGATTCATTTCGAATGTTCGCAAAGAACCCATCAACTCATCTAGCTTCATGTTCTGAACGTCCTTCGCCTCTTCAATGGCTGTGACCTTGTAAGCAAATCTCTTAGGAAGGGACCTAAGAGTTTTTCGCACAAGTTTTTCTTCACTATACTTCTCTCCAAGAGCAAAAGCTTCATTTGCGATATCACATATTTTTGAATTGAAATCGCTAATTGACTCTTCTTCTTTCATCCTGAGATTTTCAAAACGGGATGTTAGAATTTGAAGTTTAGAGAGTCTCACAGCCTTTGTACCTTCATGTGCCGTTTCTAGTGTCTCCCAAGCTTCCTTAGCCACCTCACAAGTAGAAATAAGCTTGAATTGATTAACATCAACAGCACTAAAGATAGCGTTTAAGGCCTTGGAGTTGTAGCTAGCCAATCTGTCTTCTTCCACTGTCCATTCAACCTCCGGCTTCTTAACGTCTTCATTTTCAGTATTCTTCGTTGTCGGATGTGTCCAGCCAGTTAGGATTGCCCTCCAAGCCTTCTCATCCATAGATTTGATGAACGCCTTCATTCGAGCCTTCCAATAGGAAAAATTCGTTCCATCAAGTAGAGGTGGACGTTGAACTGAAGCTCCTTCTTTCATGACATCCATCTCGTCAAAACGGATCTAAAGCCTCGGATCTCGCTTGCTGCTCAAGCGACCCGCTCTGATACCAATTGAAAAAACCGTTTTGTTAGTAGGTGTTCCTTGTCTGTGTCAGAACACTTCCAAGGAACACAGGCAATAACTAAAACCGAGATGAAATTAAACGACGTGAATAGTAACCAAAAATGCAGCAAATAACAAAATACGACACAAGGAAATTGGTTACGCAGTTCGGCTTTCGCCTACGTCTGCGGGGCCTCGCCCAGATGAAATGATCCACTAGAAATCTCAAAAACGAGCAAGCTCGGACTCATACAAGACTTCGACTCCCTCTCAGTCTTCGTCGCCGTCTTCTCGTCACTCCTAGCGATCTACCCTTGACGAGATCCCCTCGCCTTACAAATAAACCATTGACGAGATCCCCTCGTCTACAAATCACACAACCCGTGTAATCTCTCACCAATCTCCCTTTACAAAGTTCACTCAAATAAACACACTCACGAGCACGGTTTATAGAACACCGTGTGAAACACCTCTCACCAGAGTGTAAGAATAAACCCAGAAACTCACAAAGTACTCAACTCACTCACTCACTACAGGTGACTCTCGTGAGTTTATCTTCGAAAATACTCAGATAATATATGTGAGGAAGATGACCTGATGACCAAGGAAATTCTCCAAAAGGAAAGGAATTAATCCTGCATTAAAAACTTGATCCAAGATAATTAATTTCGGATCATCAAGTCACCAGCTAATATCATCACGCGTTCCAGCTCTGTGTTCGATCACTGCGTGATATATAAGGTAACAAATCTTCCAGGTCAGCTCTTTACACACGAACTTGCCATAGAAAGACTCCGTGTTCGAACTCCGCGTGATATAAAAGGAAACAGATCCTCCGGTCAGCTCAGCACACGCGGACTTACCAAATAGAGACTCCGTGTCCGAACACCGTGTGATATAAAAGGAAGCTTTTGCTACAAAATTCCTTAATAAATTTCTGATTCACTTAACTCCAAAGATGCTCGAAAATCACAATAATAAATCAGAATAAATTCGTCCAAGACAGCTCATATTAGTCATAGATGATCAAAAATAATCAAGAGTGATTAAGAAGGATTTTACCAATTAAAAATAGTCAATTCACCATAAACACTAACACAATCCCTTAGTTGTTAAAATCGGTATAAAAATATCCTTTAATTCGAATTTGGTCAACATTAATATCTAAAAAGACATTATTACCCTTTATCAAATAACATAATACAGTTTAACCTTTTTTTTCATATTCTAATTTTTATTTTTTTAGAAAACATGGTTTTTTTTTTACCGCCTCAGCCCCTGCCCACCTCCGCCTCAGCCCCTCCGCATCTCCATCTTTGCGTCTCCGCCCTCCGCCTCAGCCCCTCCGCGTCTCCACCTTCGCGTCCCTACTCTCCGCGTCTCCACCTTCGCATCCCTCTCCTCTGCGACCCAGCCCCTCCGCGACCTCAACCATCTCCGCCCTTCTCCTCCGCGACCAGCACCTATGCGATCCAGCACCTCCGCTGCCTCGGCCACCTCTGCGATTGAGCTTCTTCTACTGGTGTTATTTGTTTTTAGATTTTGGTTGGTTGTTGGTTTGTATTCAGTTGTTTGCTATTTTTATTTTTTTTTATTTTGGTGTTGCGGCATGGTGGAGCTTGCTCATTCGGAGATGCTTGGCAACGTCGACGTGGTTTTGGTCGGAGTATGGCCTGCGTGGTGTTGGTCGGAGTATAGCCGGCGTGGGTGGGTCTTTCCTGAACTTTTTTTTTTCATTTCAATGGATTAAATTTTCTTCTTTTTTTTTTTGGTTTTTAACAAAGGGTAGTTTGACCATTTTAGAAAAAAAAAATTGAAATTAGTCAATGCAAAAGAATAATTTTATACGAATTTGAACAACTGAAGGATTGTTTTGAAATTTCAAAATATTTATATAAGAACGAAACCAGAATAACATTAAAACTCAGAGATTTTTTAAAAAAATTTCCTAAATAAAAATGCATCAATTACATCCCCTGAGTCTTTACATTAATACCAAGAAAATTACAAAACGGCGAGTAAACAGTACTGTCAAACTTTTACTAGAAAATTCCTCTCTCACGTGTCCGCTGTAATTCACTGTTTGAATTTTTATATTTTAGATCATTGTTTGGCAATCATTTTTTGGATTTAAAATAAAATTCATATTGAGATAGTCATACGACAGTAAAAAGCACTTTAAGTAGTTTTACTGCAGTAAAAGTTGCGAAATTAACTAAAAACCAAGGGTATATTATAAAATTACGAAGCTTAAAAATTGGGAAAATAATTTATATAAACGCTTTCACCAAATAACAATAATCTATACTCACATTTGTCATACAGCGAGACACACACATGCACAGACAAAGTATCTTTTTTTGCAATTCAAAAATAAAATAAGAACAGAACTGAATTGAAGCAAGTGTTTTCTGATTCTGAAGTTTGGCCCTAAAGTGACCAACTTGAACGTTAATCAAAGCCCAAGTTTTATAAGGAAAAACAACAAAGTATGTCCTATAATTAGTTAAATAACACATTAATTTTAAATTCTTAGAAATTGACATGTTAACATATCATTTAGCTAAAATACATAGAATATTTGTGACATTCGCCGGTTTGAACACATATTTATTTTAATTATGTATTCCCGTCTAAATGATATTCTATTATAAACTCATGAAAAATTAATTATTTGCTAGTCAAAGATGAATTGATCAGTGGGTACTCTTCCAAATTTATGAATATTGAGGGGTTATATTCGTGTATTAATTTATATCTGCAAAGGGTTTTTCCTTTGGTCTAATTCTCTGCCTTGACTTTAAACAGTTCCTCGTCTCATTACTTGTAATGTTTAAATTTTGACTTTCGCATGAATTGATAAGAATTCGCCTCAAAGTCTTATAATTAAATGTTCTAATTAATGGTATATAATGAGGAGATAATTAGGTCCTAATTTTGGAAAATAGTTGTGTGTATGTTCTACTATAACTATCGTTCCGTAACGACATCGTTCAGCTTGTGTTAGTTTAAATTGTATGAGTACTTTCAAACCAATACCCAACTAGTTGATTAGGACGAAACGACCTCATTAGGTTGATATAAGTCAAATATAACATTTAATTGATCAAGATTCTACAGATATTAGAAATTGAAAATGGCTACATCGATCCCTGCTGAATAGCGTTAATTTGTCTTTTTCATAGGACATATATACACCCTTCATGTTTTTTTTTTTTTTTTTTTTTTTTTACTTCTCATCTCAAATCCAATCATTATGTGCTATTTCTTCCAAAGTGAAGGATTTAACGTAATATGTTTCCATTTGTGCATAATGGCCTTTTTCTTTTTCCCCTAAATGTTACTTTCTCTCTCTTTTTTTTTTCTTTTCCAAAAATACGGACTCAAGAAGAGTCACTTCACATCTAAAGAAGAAAAAAAAACTACATTGTAAACATTAGTTACGTATTGTCTAATTTACACTTTTTGAAGCTCTAAAAATTCATTTCGTAGGACTGCAAAAAGCATATATATATATATATATATATATAATTAATCGAGCGTTAGAGTTATCACTTCTTTGTTTTTATACCACAAATAATAATGCGATACTATATTATCATTACGAAAAATCTAGATATTTACTCATAAGAAAAAATGTGACTGAATATAGTTCGAGAGATTGTGCTATTTAGACATTTCTAAACTCTTTAATAGGTCTAAATTGATATATACCCAGTACTTTTAATGTATATGTACATGTCATTTATGTATTTTTAATAACAATATTTTTTTATCATGATTAAATTATTTTATTTTGACTGTGAACACTTTAATATGTATAATAAATAAATTACCCAATTCTGAGAACTATAAATTAATTTTTACACACTATGACCTAGCTAGCTAGCTACATTAATTTTTAAGGTCACGTATAAACGGTAGCGTACTATGGTGATTTTGTACATAAATATCTGTCATAATTAATTAAAGTATGCATTGATTTTATTAATTGGGATTTGGGAACAATAAGGAATGGGCATCAAAATCTTGCAATAGCTTATAGACATAGTGAGCAAAAAAGGCACTATATTTAGATATAATTTATATATACATGGGTGAGTCATGTCATGTCAGTCTGCTTGGTATCCATTCTCAATCTCATTTAAACTTTATTCAAATTCTTTAACCTTTATGCTCCTTTTCAAACATCTTTTTTTTTTTTTTAAATAATATATAGAACTGTAGTTCATTCTGAAATAAATAAATAACATGTATAAACCACTGATCAACTCTTTCTCTTCCAATTCTATAAAACTACAACAGTATGATGTTTTTTTTTTTTTATGGGATACAACAGTATGATGTTATAATATATATATATATATATATATATACAGGTAAAATAATTTGGACCATATATGCATTCGAATACATATTGTTTGGTTGTTGACAAACATGATTATTCTGATAATTTAAGATCATGTGATACTTTAAAGATATGTTTGGTACGACGAAAAAAATATGAAAGAAAGGGAACATCTTTATCAATTGTGTTATTCGGTATGAAGAGGAATGAGAGAAAATAAAATATATTTATTTATTTTTATATGCATGGTATTTGGGGTGATTGAAAAAGAAAAAGGAAATAAGAGAAATTATAGTTGTAAAATTATATTTTAAAAGGCACTAGTGTAGATCTAGTCTACTTCTAACAACGTTTCTAATTTTGAATTGTTAATGTTAAAACTAGTATAAGATATATATATTAATCTCCGCATGAATTTGTTGGAGAATAAGTAGGAAAAATAGTGTTGAATAGGGTGCTGACTGCTGATTCAGTTGCAACGCACTCTCCAAACTGATAATATTGAATATATCAGAGCTAAAAATTAGAAAAAAGACTTTAGTCACAACTAGAAGTTCCGAATTAAAATTTTAATATTTGCCGTGACTAAAAATTATGTGGTTAGAATATTACTCATTAAAAAAAAAAAACAACAACTCAATTTATTTTGGACTTAACGATTGCACATTCATTTATTTTGCGTAAATTCTCAAATTTTGTGTTTATTTAATATCATTTTGAGCATGTCGCAGTTTAACCCATTGCGGAATAAGAAAGAATAAAAACCAAGGCAAAACGCGCGAAAAAAATTAGACCCATAGCATTGCAACGAGGCTCGTCGTGTCACGAGGAGCAAAACGGGGTGGAACAAGCGCAAAACTAACGCGCGCAATTTGGTCTTGGCGCAAGCACACTAGCCCTAGTGCCTGCATAGCGCCCGCGAGGCCCTATGGTTGCATCGTGACAATGCACCAGCAAGTACAAAATGTGCGATGTGGTCATGTCACGATGGCAGCCCTACGCACCATCACGCCCGTCAGGTCGCCACCAGCGGGCCCCGTGGTGCCATTACGAGTAAGTGTGTGCCCATCACAACGCGACCATGCCACCTCTCCTCACGACGTATGCCCTTCCATGTGCCAACTTTGCCTTTTTGGTCCATTTTCAACCCTTGGATAAAAATTTTAAGGGCCCAAGTTTTTCATTTGACTAGGGCAACGGCAGAGCTCGAATTTGACAAGAGGGAGACCATTCTTTAGGGAATTTTGGAGACACAAGAGGAGTTTGGAGGAGAGAGCTTCCATGGAGCTTGAAGCTTGAAAAACCACCACTGTCATGGGCTTTTTGAGTTCATTTGTGTTTGATTTTCTTATTCTTATTTTCTTGTTTTCCTTGTATTAAACATTAAGGGTTTGGATTTGTATTTTGAATGACTATTATTGTGACAACTTTATGATTGAGTTATCATTCAAGGGATGAGGTAATCTCTCACATGAACTCATGATGAATCATTTTAATTAATTTGTTATTAATATTGAATACTTTTGTTTTGACATTGTTAGAATTTAATGTTTTACATTGCTAACTTTCTTTTAAACACCATATTGCCTTATCAAATATGGGTTGGGTTATTTAGTGATTGATTGATTTAGTTTGTTTGAGTGAGTCCGAGAAGGTCACGATGCAAGTGATAACCGACAATATTCAATTTGATATTTGTGAGATCGAGAGGAGATCCAAATCTCATGGCTTATGATGAGGAATTTAATATATGATTCACTTATTAACTTAAAAGAGATGTTAGTAGATAGGGGTTTCATAGAACTCGTTCTCGCCTAGGGGTAACAAGCGTTATTGGAACTCTAGACCGACAAGAGTATGAAACGTCTGAGAGAGGACCTAATTCCTTAAACCCACATTTATTTTATCATGATTTTGTTATTTAACTTACCGACTAGTTAATGCTAGTCTTAGTTTAGTTTAATTCCTTACATCTGCTTCATTAGTCTAGATAGCAAGCATAGCGAGCAAGGCAATACTCGATTTCTATTTTCGACCCAATCAATTTCTGTGAAGACGATATCCGGACTCAAAATATACTTTATTACTTATACGGTCCGTGCACTTACAAAATTTTGCTATCACCTCATCATAACAAATTATATAACTAAAAGAAAGCCAAGTGATTTTTATAGTGACAAGTTGTATATATATAACTAAACTAAATATTGTGGCTAAAAATCCCGTATTAATAGGACATGTTCTCCATATCTATATCTATCTATCTATATATAAACACAGAATTTATCACAAAATTAAATCCACCAAAAGGTGACCCGTCAAACTTTCTGAAAATTGAAGGCTTAAAACATTTGGTGTACAGTCATAGTTGCTCTTAATTTGTCTTTTATACACCCTAATAATCTAGCGGTACCAAACTTTCTGTACTAAACTCAGGCACTGCAATCCAAATAAAATGTTAAATTCATCAACACAATAATACATAGAATCTTATACATCAAGATCATGATCACCATTTAGCATGTGCCCAAATTGACTTTTATTAATTGTAGACATGTTTAGTTTCACTTTATTTTGTGCTCTATAAATAAAACTGTACAGAATAGGACACTCTGTTGCCTACACTTCTGATCATGTGTATGATTTGATTTTTTTTTTTTTTTTAGAAACAACAAATTAATTATTATAAAGGAAATTTAAGCTATTCTAATTTGATGACTAAAAACTACTCCTTTGTTGCTCTTCTCGCCTCACACGCGTTTTTCAAGTTATATTGTGCATCTTTTCAATTAATTTTTTTTAATTAGCAAAAGAATTAATGCTGTATATTATTTAAAACAACGTATATATATATATTATATTTTTCTCAAAGAAACATTATCCTAGCATGCATCGAAAAATAAACACCGACAAAAAAAGCACAGTTTTATTATCTCATTTAATTTCTTGGAATTCACACTTAAAATAAATGCGTCCATATATAATATACAATTATTATGTATAAATATAAAATTAGGTAATTTCAACTAAAATGGGGCCACAAAGCCAGCCTACTGTTCAATCAATTAATTTTTATTGACTCTGACGCACAAACATATTATCGATAGTAGTGGGTGAGAGAAGAGTAAATTCCAAGGCAATAGTGGTGGCACGGCATACAATAGGGTGAGAAATGATTTTGCACTCGATTGCTTTATGATTGAATGAGATATATATATATATATATATTTATATATAAATTTTAAAAGAAAAAAAAAAGTTGTGTTTTTTCATCAACTCCAACATCTTTTTTGACAGAGAAAGAGAAGAAAAGGAAAGGTGGCTAGTAGGCTAAAGAATAATAGGCATTGTGTGTGAAGCTTTATGAGTGAAAATTGGAGGGTTTTGCTTTGCCTTTATTTGGGGATATTTTTTTCTTTTTTGTGGCTCTTTTGACTTTTTGTTGTTTCATATTTAATTTGGTGAAAAGAACGAGGCAAGTATTTGAACCACCACGCCCATTGGGCAGTCAGAATTGAAAGAAAAGGAAAGAGAGAGAGAGAGAGAGAGAGAGAGAGTTGTTCTTAGTGTAAACTGGATGTCACTGAGCTTTCAAATCACATGGAATACTGAGATGGATGTGGACGTGCCTTGCATGGCTTTTAACAAAGGCAAAGCAATTAGGAAATTGAAGAGATAAAAATAAAAGATTGATTGGGTGGGAATAGTTTTTTGCTTTTAAACTTTGTCCAAGATTTTGTAACTCATAGCAATAGTACTATATATATATATATCCAATATTTATATAAAAATTATAAAATGAGTTCTATGTGCTAAAATAGATTAATATATAGGACTCATCACTTCTATGTCTAGTTGCGTCAGCTAATAATTAAGTTGGATATGGAGATAATTTTTATCATTGTAGCTTCTATCTATGGTGTATATATCATGTTGGCAAAAGCAAGTGTATCATTAGATTGTTCAGTTTTGCTGGGTCAATAATTAAATTTTTGAGATGTTAATATGATCACGTTTTTGCAATTTTTTTATAGGTCAATAAATTTTTAAGCGTCTTGAATTAGTTCTCGAATTATTAAATTGTTTAGTTTTAATCTTTTCATCAACAATTTGTTAAAAATTTGATAGAAAACTTACTAAGCGCACTTGGATGAGTATTTGGTAAGCATTACATGCTGATCTTTTTACTTTTTTTTTGTCACAAATTTTTAACATAGACTAAAAACAAGAGATTTTCGTAGATATGTACAAGTTTTGGATAAATTTGGATGAAAACTATCGATTTGGACAATTTTGCCTAGACTCTTCAATTCATGGTACAAATTACAAAAAACAAAAACAAAAAAACAAAAAACAAAAAAAAAACAAAAATTAAGATGGTATCTGTCAAAGAGTAAAAATTAAATTTGTCCTTTGTGTTACCGTAAGATCATACTCTATCTTATATATACCCTTTATACTTTATAACGCAAAAGCTCAAATAAATTGAATTTTACATGTGAGAGAAACCAAAGAGTATTAGGAAGTTTCTTCTCTATATGTGCCGGACACTCATGTTTATCGAGATAAGAAGTGTGTAGCAGACATATTGGCTTTGTTAACTTTGATATTTGAGGAGAATAATTGGTGCAGGTTTAATGATCTTGAAAATATACAACGTTTATTGGATATTTGCATTCTTTTACTTTTTATAGGTTTAAGAATTCATAGCTCTTGTCTCTTATTATTAGATCATGCACTTTTTCCTACTAGAAGATTTTTTCTATGAGTATAATTTCTTTTAAGGGTCTTAACGAGATACTGTTACACTTTGCGTAGATCTTCTAGATGCTTATATTGTGGCATAATGGTTTTTGCCCTTGGTGTTTTGGCGTGTTTTGCATTCTGCATTCTTTTCCCAATCTGGATTGTTGTGAATGATTGTAATAGTTTTCCTTCGTATCTTATAAAATTTGTTGGACTTGATATTAGATTAATTTCTAGAAGAGCATCAACCAAGTTAGTAAGTCATTAGTAATTTACGTGTGGGTAATTACCTTTGTCTAGGTCATGTTCTTGTTATCAGTTTTCCTTTTAATATTTAAAAAAAAAAACTAAATAAGTCGAAAGTATGTTTTTGAAGTTTGGGGGGACTTTTTCGGAGTTTGGGACATGTGGAGATATTGGTTAAAGTGTGGGGGAAAAGTTTTAGAATTTATCCTATTTAATGTCATATACTTTATCTCATTATATATCCCACAATTTAATTGAGATTTTATAGTATTTAGATACCATTTATAGAGAATTCTTGTGTAAGGTACAAAATTTTTCCAATTTAAGTAAGGTAGAAGATTTTAAAAATTCATTGAACATTTTTAATCTCACGTAGTTTTATATAACTATTCAAATCCAAGTTTTTTTTTTTATCAAAATTCAAATCCAAGTTACTTATACATCACATTAGCTTCAATGGATTAAAGCTCTCCGATCAACTAGAGCTTATAATGGTACCATCAAAATGTCTAGAGTGACTAATAACTAATAATTAAACATATTTATGATAATTATGAAGTGGACTAAAATGTTATTTGGTTACTATTATAGAAGATAATAGTTGTGTGACCCTTAATTAGATGATTTATAGAATGCTATGAAGGTAGATTCGATTCTCAATAAAGGCGAACAGTGAGCGCGTCTCTAAAATTAGAGTACGTTACTATATTTTTCTCAAATTTTTTGTTTTTTTGTTATTACGATATCTGGAGATTAATCCTTATGTTTGAACAAATGTTTTTGTATTATATTTAATTAATCTGATTTTGTTTGAAAAAAGTGTTCTTTATTAATGTTTAATTGAATTTGTCTGTAAAAGTATTGTTATTATTGAAAAAATTGTCGTAAATTTGAATATGCTTTTTTTTTTAGCGTATATATAAGTACATAGATTAACAATTCTAATACCCAGCCAAGTTAAGGGGATTAAAATTGAAAAAAAAAAAAAAAAAAAACCGACATAGAATGGAAAAACAACATAAATACAGTAAAACGACATTGGAATTGAAAGATGATAAAATATATAGAAACGACAACTTAAGGTGAAACGACAACATTTTATGAAACTAAAAACTAAAAACGACTGGAACTGCAAACGACAGGAGTATCTAAAAACGACTACAAATTTAAACGACAGAAATTATTTTTAAACGATAGCATAGAGAAAAAATGACAATAAAAGTATTCTTATTATTGAAAAAAATTGCCGTAAATTTGAATATGCTTTTTTTTGTTGTTGTTGTTGTTTTAGTGTATATATAAGTACATAGATTAACAACTCTAATACGCAGCCAAGTTAAGGGGGATTAAAGTTGAAAAAAGACGACATAAATACAATAAACGACATTGGAAAAACAACATAGATTAACAAGTCTAATACGCAGCCAAATTAAGGGGGGTTATAATTGAAAAAAAAAAAAACAGACATAGAATGGAAAAACGATATAGATACAGTAAAACGACATTGGGACTGAAAGATGATAAAATATATAGAAACGACAACTTAGGGTGAAAGCGACATGTTAAAAACGACAGAACAATAAAAACGACAACACAATATGACATAAAAACGACAGAATAAGCAAACGACGACATCTTATAACTAAGAAAACAAAAACAACATGTAATTTAAAACGACAAAATTTTATGAAATAAAAACTAAAAACGACAGGAATTGCAAACGACAGGAGTATCTAAAAACGACAACAAATTTAAACGACAGTTAAAGAAAAAACGACAGAAAAAAATTTAAACGATAGCATAGTGAAAAAACGACAATAAAATATTAAACACCAGTAAAACTATAAACGACTATAAAAATGAAAACAACATAGAAAGGAAAAATGATAGAAATTTAAAAAAGACAGTAAATATGAAAATGATAGAAAAAGTAGAAAACAAAAGCAAAAGAAAAAAAGGACATAAAGTGGTAATAAAAATCTGCCTAAAAGAGGACATAGAAATGAATAAAACACACACACACATGAAATAAAAATAAAAATAAAAAAAGAAGGTAATTTGTCTTCAAATAAGGAAAAAAATTTGTTGTAAATAAAGTAAACTTTCACATCACTGATATTATAAAGGAAAAAAAAATGTTATACGCGATTTATCTTGCTTTTAATTTTTTGAATTGCAAGTCATTATATAACCATTTGAAGCCTAGAGCCAAAATTAAATTCGTAAATATCTCCTTAATTTTTTTTGCTCATGATAATACTCCTTATTTTAGTATAGATATAATATTTTCCCTAATTTTATTTACTTGGATGACCATTTAAATTAATCGTTCGCCCTGGGATAGCCAGGTTGTTGGATAAGTTCGGGAAAAATAAGAAAAATGTTTGGAATATTAGTTCATGTAGGCTCTCTTTGGGTCCGCCCAATATTTTATGTGGGCTGGAAAACTAAAACGGGAATTACAAAACAAGACAATTATTAATTTATGCTGCTAAGTAGTGTGCTTATTTTATTTCTATTCTAGATTTATAATATAAATTTTGAAGTATAAATTAAAAGTACAACACACATGGGGCATAAATTACTATTGTGCCAAAAAGGGGGCATTCCTCAAAATTTCCCAAACTAAAAGGCATTTGAGCCCACACCTAGTAAGCAAAGAAAAAAAAGGGGGGATTGCAAAACAATGTTAATTTTTAGTGTCACTTAATAATCTATGTCCCAAATAATGTGCTCACTATGTTTTCACTCTATATTTTATAGTGTAAAATTTGGGGCATAAATTAAAAATACAAGACAAATAGGACATACATTATCAATGTGTCAAAAGAGGGGTATTTCCTAAAAATCCCCGGAAAAAAAAAAGGGCATTCTAAGAACAATGAGGGTTATATTTTTGTCTTCTTATGTCACACTAAACTGACAAAAGTTCTAAACGAAAATTAAAAGAGAGAGAAACAAAGTGAGAATTGTAAAATTAGGTTTTAAGGAGTTTGGCTAGACGGTGACATGAAAAATATTTTTTGTTTTCGCTCAAATTTAATGTATTTAGTCTTTACAACATTTAGTTTTTTAATCCTCAAAGTTCTGATCTTGATTTCATACTCTCACACTCTGTGGTATCATTTCACTTGAGGTTCAAACATTACTTTTGAGTTTTGATACTCTTATTTTACCGGGTCAAGAATAGTTGCTTTTTATTTATGGTCTTTTTAGTATTTTTCCCATTTTATAGTTTATATTTTCAAAAAATAGGTAACGTTTTCAAAATTTTAAAAATAAGTCATTAGTTTATAAAGAATTAAAGGTATAAAAGTAAAGCAAAATCACAGCATTATGTAGTTAAGAATGTGACTATTCCTGTAATTAATAAAATTATTGGCTATTTTCACAAAATATCATTGAAAATAACTATTTGCTTAATAATCTCTTTTATTTAATTGTTTAACTTTTCGCCATACAACCGCTTATTTTGATATGGTGAAAAAATAAAAACTCGTCTAGATCACTTTGAATACAAAAATGTGAAACTAAATATAACAAGACTTAAATTAAGCAATTTCTTAACAAATTAATGAAAGTTGTTACCAATGGAGCAACAACAAATTTGAATCTACACTAACAAGCAGAACTAATCCTCCTCACACCTATATGGTAATCTCTAGAAAATAAAAAATATAAAATCTATGCTGCAAAAAAAAAAAAAATTATATAGATGAGTGAAACAACTTGGACTTGTTCCATTTATGCAAAACCTTCCCGACAACATCATAGAACGCGATCTCCGCTTCCGATGGTGTCATTTTGACGGACATAAATCCTTGCCCGTCGTAGAAGAAGTTGACTCCTCCTCTGTTCAGCCCTTTTACGTCTCCCCGCCACGCCTTTGATCCTGCGCCGCTAGTAAAAAATTGTATAGGGCTGCAAAAATTTATAGTCAGCGTCTTTATTAATTATGTCGTTCGTTGTTTCTTTCGAAGAAAATGGGAAACGAAAGCCTAATTTGTTTGAAATTCTTATAATTATTATAGCATGTGAAATAAAAATGTACCTGCTTGTTTCGCTTAGATGTTCCAGGCAATGGTCATGTCCGTTCATGTAAAAATCGACATTGTTGGCCTGTTTTTTAATGAGAAATTTAGCGGGATTTGATCAATATTGCATATTTTATTATAGAATAAATAGCATAATATGAAAATTATTGACTCTAAGAGAATAAAGAAAAAATATTCAACTCATGAAGTTGAGACAGTCTCGAATTTGGTAAATTAAATTAGTTATAATACCTTAAGGATTGGGAGAAGCTGATCAATGAGTTCCTTTGTGTCACCATGGTGTCCAACACTTCTAATGGCATGGTGGCCAACAACAATCTTCCACGTGGCGGACGATTCGCTCAATGCCAATTCTACGTCCTATTGTGATTGTTTACAAGACCAGCACAAAATGCACATGAGTCATGACTATTGTCTGGATTAGTATCTTCACATGTGACAAAGAATCAAGGAAAATCACAAAAAAAAAAAAAAAAAAAAAAAACCTTTAAGGTATTTGCTTATTATAATCACTAAAAGCTTGTTACTTTATTTAGTTTAATTACTACATTTATTCACGTGATCTCAACGCAATAATGCCGATCAAGTCAGAAAATGACAACATTGGAAGATCCGAATTCCAATTACCTTAAGTAAGCTCGAAATGTAAACCTCGCGCGGTAAAATTCGACGCCAATCGTAAGTATGGTCCTTAGTGTCCGAAAAGTACATGTCAACGAACGGGGTAGTGTCTACGAAGAAAATCTCTGCCAACTCTGCTCGAACAAGAATGAAAAATTACTTGTCCCGTAAGTAAACCGGTAATTAAGCACCTAATAGCAAATTAAACTTGATCAAGAGAGCTTAAAAGGGCGAAAGGCTCACCGGCATCGACCACGAAAGATCTCAAGCACCGCCATCGGCTGTCAATTGCCCTAAGGAAAGGACTAAGCTGTGCCTCGGTGTCTCCTCTGTAGTCATGGTTTCCCAAAACTGCATGCAACCAAAAAAATATTCAAAAAATTAAAAAATGGTACATGATCAGAAATTTGTCGACCTGGCAGACTAGACTATTGTCTAGTCTGCTTTATTAATGACTTTGTTTTACGATTAATTATTATTATTATTATTAATTTATTATTACCGCTGTACCAATTCTTCTGGAGGCTCTTGGCGGTGTAGATTTTTGTGAATGACTCCTCAAATGCTGTGTCATGTTCACTAGTCAATCCATTGTCATAGAAATTGTCACCGGTTGATACCACAAAATTTATGCCCAGATTTTCTCCAACCTTTCCCATCTAAAAGTAATAAAAATTTAAAAACAAACCGTCAAACAACACTTAAGGACGTAATAGTAAATTTACGATTATTTAATATAAGCAAATAACTATTTACTTAACAAAACTAAACTTGAGCTATTTACTTAAAACATGTATTTTTAAAGAGAACCAACCTGAGAAGCGACTTGGGATTGGTTGAAATCGCCTCTTCTTCCCCAATCTCCGATCACTAGAAAGCTCAGAGAGCCATCGTCTTTGGTGGGTTCGTTGAACTTTTGAAGCTCTGCAGAGACAAAAACTTGTCCCAAATAACCAAAGAGAAAAGCCAGAGATACAAGGCACAGAGACATGTGAGTCTTGCAAAGAACAGCCATGGCAAATGAAAGAGCTAGGGAAAAAAAAAATGTTGCTAGTTGAAAATGAAAAAGAAAAAAAAAACGAATAGTATATATAATAAAAGAAGAATTTTTGTCTATACTATGTTTTTTTTTTTTCTTTCTTTTTTTGTGTTTGTATAACGGATTGTGATGGAGTGGTATTTATATATGCTCATGAAAGGAAGGTTTGTTTTTTTAGTTACAAATAATAATGCGTAATCCACGTTGTGGGAACATGGAAGGTTTGCAGTAGGACTTAGTTTTTATTTATTTATTTATTTTGGCTAACGTCTAAATCTCCTTATTGGAGCCGAATTTGGATTTTTTTTTTTAACTTTTTGTTTTATTTGTTGATGCATTTCGATAAAAATAATGGTATCGAGATTTTCATCCTCCATACTCAATAATAATATAAAGTGGACTGATATGTATATGTAATTGTGGTTATTTGAAAGCGACTAACCTTTTTAATTTTGATTCTTGACTAGTGACGCTAAAAGATTTGGCTTTTATCAGTTATAGATTCTTACGGTTTTTTAGGACCTTTTTGGTAGATATATGAGTCTCTTCAGTCGATGTCAGAAATTGTAAATCTATGGACTATGGTTGTGTGTATCTCTCTTTGTTTTTTGTTTTTTTTTTTTCACAAATAAATGCTAATTCGAAGTGCGTCTTAAATTTCTAACCGCTAGTTTTGTGCTGTAAGAGAAAATTATTATCCAAAAACTCAACCATAATTTTGTAAAATATTATAAAAAATTGCATTCCTTTTAAATGGTTTTAAGAATATGCCTATATTTTTTATTCTTAAAAAAAAAAAAAACCATCAAGTGCAACTTGTATTTGAATCATTTTTTAAATTTTTTTGAAATATGACCAACGTTTTTAAAAATTAAGTTATTAATTATTTATACATAAAAGAACTAAAGACATAAAGATAAATACATATTAATTTTTTAATTAATCAAAATATTTGTTATTTTCTTAAAACTTAATTCAAAAAATTACTATTTACTCAATTATCTCATATAAAATAATATATTATTTCAAAATTTAGAAACAATTATCCATCACATTTATTCCAAAAAAAAAAAATTTGACAAGCAACATACCTAATTTTCAAATTCTTCTATACATACTATCATCGTTTTAAAATTTCAAAATATTTTCACAATTATATATATATATAATTTATATATATAATTTAATGTTTGTGAACAATTTCTTCCGATAAATACAAATATATATATATACGTATATCATATATATCGCACTTAGTTATGTAATTATGTTGTTTTTCTTAAGCCCACAGACTCACCACCGTAGGAGGTTGGGAAAAGAGAAAGGGACAAATTAAAGGGTCCACTTGAGCTATGGAATTGTGGGACATATAACATTATTCATTTATTATTCAATCGATATATGCGAATATACTATGGTATAATAACCTTCCCAACAAGAATATTCGGAAGTTCCCATGGCTCAAAAAAATTGGAAAATAACAGAATATTCGGTGGATCCAGAATCCCCCCTCTCCATATCCGGATCCGATTATACAGATATCACCAAAATAAAATAAAGGCTTTTTCTTTGGTCAGTAATCATGTACAATAGTGAGAGACTAATAATGTTAATTTATCATTTTGCGAGAAATTGAACACTGTAGTTGGCAATTATGTGGACGACTATTGGACCAACCAATCTCGTATATATTTTTTCTTAATAAAAAAAGAAAAGGTCATGTTAATTTATCAATCCTTTCTAAAGTTTAAGCCAATAGAAAATAAACTAACATTGGACTTCGTATTTAACAAATAAGTCAAAAACTTAAGCTAATGGAAATTGGTCTCAAGACTCGCTAAGCTTCTTTACACACACAAAGTTTGATTCTTGTCGTTTTTGCAAACCAGTGTTTTTTCCCCTAAAACTTGTCATTTTCAATGCATGGTCCCATTTTCCCACAAATTAACTTCATGAATTCAATTTTCCCATATACAAGTACAACATAAAAATAATAATAATAAATTTTAAATTGTAATGTCGTTTATGGTGTTGTATCTTTTTATTTTATGTCGTTTCTACGTCTTATGTCGTTTTTCCAACTCCCGCGTTGATTTCCCATATTATTGTGTTTTACAAGACATTGTACTTTGTAGTCATTTCCATTATGCAATATTTTTGTCGTTTTTCGATGTTCCTGTCGTTTTCTTCTGATACTGTCGTTTTCCCATAATAATGTCGTTTTTCGTATTCTTGTCGTTTTATGGTGTTCTATCTTCTTATTTTATGTCGTTTCTACGTTTTATGCCGTTTTTCCAAGTCCCGCGTAGCATTTCCATTGTGCAATATTTTTGTCGTTTTTCCATGTTCTTGTCGTTTTCTTCTTATACTGTCGTTTTCCCATAATAAAGTCGTTTTCCTCAAAATTTTCATTTCCCATTGCAAAGTCCTGTTTCCCACAAATTAACCACTAAAATTCATTTTCTCCTTATGCAATCAACACTCACAAACACTAAATGTATATAGTGTAAATTTTTTATGTCGTTTACAGTGTTATGTCGTTTGATTCATTTTAAATAATAATAATAAATTTTAAATTTTAATGTCATTTATGGTGTTGTATCTTTTTATTTTATGTCGTTTCTACGTTTTATGTTGTTTTTCCAAGTCCCGCGTTGATTTCCCATATTATTGTGTTTTACAAGACATTGTACTTTGTAGTCATTTCCATTACAAAATAGTTTTGTCGTTTTTCCATGTTCTTGTCGTTTTATTATTGTACTGTCGTTTTCCTGAAAATTTTCATTTCCCAATGCAAAGTCCCGTTTCCCACAAATTAACCACTGAAATTCATTTTCTCCTTTATGCAATCGACACTCACAAACACTAAATGCATAAAGTTTAAATTTTTTATGTCGTTTACAGTGTTACGTCGTTTTTATGTTTTTTGTCGTTTTCTGTTTTATGCAGTTTTCCGATTTATTGTCTTCGCCTTTATTTTTAAGGCTAATGTCTCACGTGGTGCTCTATATCCTGCTCTTAAACTCTTGATTAGCTTTGCTCTTGAAAGCATGGTAACATTTATATCAATAAAAGATAAGTAAAGGTTACAATTTGTATCATGTGGTCAAGGTGAAATAAATGGCTATGATTCATAATGAGCACTTTTATTTACTCTTTTTAAACTCCTTGTTTGTTTTCCCCGTTCAAATGTTTTCATTCTATTTTTTTTTTCAAATTTCCTAATTTCAATATAATATTCTTAAATCTCAACCATTTATCTCACCTCGAAATTTGAAAAGTCAATAACCGTTTCAAATGACTTATTTAGATGGTTTTTCCAAACAACCTAGTCTTGAATTTTTTTCCATCCTTTTTAGGTCACTTAAAAAGAATCTCTTAAAAAAAATTATAGCATAAGATGTAAATAAAAGAACTTTTCGACGTAAAACTAAATAGGCTCGCAAAAATATTTCTCCTCAGAAAAAGCACTTTTAATGCCTAAGTAATTGTTGGGCCCAAATTTGTCTGAAGGCCAAGGCCCAAAAGATTTCGAGTTCAAGAAATTGGCGAGAAGTCAGCCCGTCAGAAAGCCCAAGTAGAGACGACATCGGAGGACTAAGAAGGCACCCGCACAGCACGGCCAGTAACAGCGTGCGCGCATGGATGAGGAGCAGCGCGCCAACGCGCGCATAGCAAGGAAGCAGTCCGAGCGCATAGGGAATGCTGGCGCCCAGTGTGTGGGCAGCCGCCCGGCTCCTGTGTGGGTGGCCGTCCATCTCCCGTATGGATGGCCGCCTGGCGCTCGGCGCTCATGCCACCCGCCACCCGTGTCGCCCGTGCGCCCAGCGCTCATGCTGCCCGCCACCCGTGCCACCCATGCCGCCCGACTCCCGTGTGGGCGGCTGCCCGCCGCCCAGCTCCCATGTGGGCGGACGCCTCCCGCTCGCTCGTCCCGAATTAGCTGCGCCTCGGTAAACCTGTAATAAAGAAATAAAAAGTTACTAAAAATAGAATTGCGGACTTTATCGTGTATTTTTTCTTTATTCAACATTGTAATTAAGGCTATAAATAGCTAATGATTACAAAAAGAAGGGGACATTGAATAATACAAAGAGAATACAATTCAATTTCTCTTTAGCCATTGCCAATTCTTATTTCGTTATTGTTCATATTTACTTTTCACGTTGTTTTACACGTGTTAGTTTGTGCGAAAAATTACATCAACAGTAATGACTAATAAAAATATATATTTTTTAAAGAATACATACTATTTGGACGTGGTTTTGATTTGAGTTTGTTACACAAAACACCACTTGTTTGTTACAAGATATCACGATAAAATACATGCAATTTTGGACCACCTAACCAATTCTGTAAAAATGATACAACAAAACAGCAATACAGCGTACGACTCGATATAACATATATGACACGATGAGATCTAAACGCATCTCCATGAACAAAAAAAACAAAATTCAATGTGCTAAATGGGTTCAAAGTTCAAACCAAACAAGGGATATCAATTTTCCCTTTTACCAAAACTAGAAGAGTAAAAAATCACCCAAAAATCAAACTGATTAATGGGGCGGAAGTTTCTTGGAAATTGCTTTGAAAGCAACGCTATCCCCAGAAACAAAAATGGACGTCCCATCAATACGGTGTCGTTTCTCCGAGCCCATGCAGTGATTGTCTTATCTCTTCTATGACTACCTCTATAGGGTGATCATTGTTCAAGCACTGCCAAAATACCAATGTTGGACCCACCAAAACGACCACTCTTGCCGATTATTATTAAGCATACCATGTCATGTCTTCAAGCCATGCAACTCCACTAGTTAGCAATATTTGCAAATTTCACCAACTTATAGTTTCAAGGAGAAAGTAGCTAGAAAGAAACCCATAAAAAAGAGCAGTAGATAGTAATTCTCATGTAGCTATAGAAAGAGTTTTGTAATTTTGTGCTATGTATAATATATGCCGTAAAAGAAGGGCAATTTGTTCTTGATATACATTTCCTCTCAAACTCAAGGCATTAATTAAATGGCTACATATTTGAGGTCCATGTTGGGCCTTATTGTGTTGCGCTTTGTTTGGGCTTCAGCGGAGCTTCGGCGTCTCGAACATCCAGTCAAAGACGACGGGTCGTTGAGCTTTCTGGTTGTGGGAGATTGGGGAAGAAATGGAGCTTTCAATCAATCCCAAGTTGCTACTCAGGTTTTTTTGTTTTTGTTTTTTTGTTTCTTTATGTTATGTTCACTTTTTACATTTTCAGTTGTGTGTGTGTGTGTATATATATATATATATATATATATATATATAGAAAATTCTAACAGCTCTTCAGGGGGAAGAGCAATTGGTGTTGGTATAGATGTATAATCATATGCATGAAATTTATGTGGGAAAGTACGTAGATCGAGTAGCGTAATTACTGTTTAGTACATTTACTAATTATTAATATTGATCTTTTTTTCTTCCTTTGATATAAATCTATCCTATCGTACTATCTATTTCCACTATTTAATACGGGTTTAAAAAAAATTAAATTTGGATATTTCAGTTATATTTTTTTAATAGTTTACCAATGAATTGATCAATACTTATATGCTAACCATCATTGAGGTCCAACTGGATTTCCCTTGCCTAGTATTTCATAAGTTGGTTAGGGAATACAAGCGCTGTATTATTGTTTTGATCAATATCAGTCTAACATTAAAAATTTTAAAAAAAATTAAAAAAATAAAATAAAATTGCTCCTTCATTGGAAGGAAAATATAATATTAATAAAATGGAAGTATATATATTATGTATAGCATAACTCTTTCTCTATGCGTTTTGACTACAACTGTAGTGTTTTTTTTTTTTTTTTTTGGGTTTTGACTACAATTATAGTTGTCAAGACTTCTTTGAGCTTATGTTTGGGACAAGTAAATTATAAAATAGGCTAAAGATTAAAATTTCATTTTGAGAACTAATAGTCTATGAGTTTGAAGTTTACATTTTGAACTCCAACAGAGATACAACAAACAAGCCCTATAATTAGTATTACTTGTGCATCGTAATTGAATGCCTTAAATCTAAACGGCCAAAATATTCGTACTTATGATTAGTGAATATTTATACACTAATACATTTTAACCAAAACAACTACATATGTGTCACAAGGCTCTTTCCCTCTTTGCAATGCCACCTAAAATTTGGTAGCTTAACATTCTCATAATAGAATAATGAGCAATACTTTGTATTGGAGAGAGAATAGTTTATGTTTAATTTCAACTGCTAAATAAATTCTCAATCGTTACTTAGATGGCAAGGATCGGCGAGGAACTAAAAATCGACTTCATAATCTCGACGGGGGACAATTTTTACGACGACGGATTGAAGAGCATCAACGACCCTGCGTTTGAAAATTCATTTACCAAAGTCTACACAGCTAAGAGTCTACAAAAGCAATGGTACAGTGGTAAGTGAAAAAAAAATTGACATTATTCTAGTAAATTGACAGTGGTAGGAGAAATTAAGGGCTCGAATGAAGAAAATGAAATTAACAAGTTGGTCGAGAAAAGAAGGGACGATAAATTTTGAGAGCCCTTTTATTTAATTTCTAAAAGTTGTAGACATATAGCTAATGATTGTGCCTCAATAATATGTTCAATAAAATACTCCTAATTTCCTTTTTGGTCCACTCTGTTGTGTGACGAAAACTTTCTAGTTTTGGGAAACCATGACTATAGAGGAGATGTTGCGGCACAGTTGAACCCTATCCTTCGGAGAATCGATAACAAATGGTTTTGCCTAAGATCTTTCATTGTCAACACAGGTAAAGAAAACCAAAACCTAGGAAACAAATTAACGTTTTTGTTCTAAGCTAGCTCGCACTAAAATTAGACCTCGAATCGTCAGAAATTGCCGAGTTCTTCTTTGTTGACACAACTCCTTTCGTGGACAAGTACTTCCTAAGGCCAAAGCACCATCGATACGACTGGAGGGACGTGCTTCCTAGAAAGGAGTACCTTTCAAATCTCTTGAAGGTTCATATTTTTGTAGTGAACATGTTTTGGACAACTACAAAAATATGATATCGCCGATCTAATGCGATTTTTTTTTTTATGGTTAATTGCCTACAGGATCTTGATTTCGCGCTACGAAATTCAGCTGCAAATTGGAAATTTGTCATCGGACATCACACAATCCGAAGTTCGGGGCATCATGGTGACACCAAAGAGCTAGTGAATTATCTTTTACCAATCCTTGAGGTATGAATCGGAGTATTATTTTGCTCTTGAGGTCTCATTTGCTAATTTAGAGTTGCCAAAATCAAATTTTGTGCAAAACTTATAAGAAGAGCTCTTTCTCATATATATTTTCTCAGGAAAACAATGTGGATCTATACATAAATGGACATGATCATTCCTTGCAACACATAACTAGCACCAAAAGGTACATATTTAATACCACTTCCAATAACCAGTAATTGTTTCCAGGAAAAAAAAAAAGGACAAGTTAGGATATTATCAATTTTCGCACCTTATTTTTAGTAACAAATTGGAAGTGCTATTATTTGATAAATAATCAAGTTCATGATAAGTACGACAATTAGATAAGTTTCTAATTGAATACATTATAACTTCTTAAAATTTGTTATAATTATAAAAAATTTATACTTTTATGTGCATAATATGCAGCCCGATTCAATTCTTGACAAGTGGTGGTGGATCAAAAGCATGGAAAGGTGATTTCAATACAACAAACCAAAATGAAGTGAAATTCTACTATGATGGTCAAGGCTTCATGTCCGTACAAACTACTAGTACCTATGCAATTGTTGCGTTCCATGATATATATGGAAGAGTTTTGCATACTTTGAATTTATCCAAGGGCCTGTACTCCGATACATAGGGGTTTTCATTGGCCAAGGAAAAAAAAACAAAAAAAAAAAAGAAACATCTATCTGCAATTTGGTTTGTATTTGTTATTGAATTTGATCAGACTTTTTATTCAGCACAATTCGTTACAATCACTTTTAATTTTATTACTTTTCATTCACGGCGTACCAGTACATCAGCTTACCAGTACACCAATTGTATTAAATAAAGATCCATTTGATCAACATTTGTTGCTTTGAGATAATAACTAAATGGATTACACTTAATGAGCAAAGCTTTGTCCAATCGTGGAAAAAAAAAAATTTATCTGCGTAATGGTGATTATAAAATGTGGTCTTAGGGACCTCATAATTAAGGCCGACAATTTAGGTCCAGACACGAGACACGATACGAACACGACACGAAGTTAGCGGGTCTGGATCCTCTTTTAATGGGTCTAGGTCTTAACGGGTCGGGCACGATTAACACGATTAAATAATAAGTAAACATAACACGAACACGATAACACGATAAGACCCGCTAAGACACGATTATTAAATTAATTATAAATAAATGTACATTTTTAACACCCATTTACATGTACTTAAAATTTATTTATTTATTATTTAATAAATTTTACCTGCATGACATAAGAATAGTTATCATAATTAAATACATTATCAAGATTAGGTCTTTATTCAACAAAAATTGCTTTAGATTTACAAAAAAATAATTAAAAATTTGTTGATTTAAACTCAAATATAGCTAATTGGGGCAATAGACACGAGAGTGACACGACCCATTTAAACCCAATTAGACACGACTTATTAATGGATCGTAATTTGGTGACACGATTAACACGATATTTAAATGGGTCGAGTCTGGGTCTTCCTTTCAAACATGATTAATAAATGGATCGTGTCTGCGTCTGTTCAAAATCACTTAGACACGAATAGAACATGACACAAATTGCCACCCCTACTCATAATTGTGCTTGTTCAAGTCTAGTTCGATTATAAAATAGCTTCCAAAAATGATAAATGTATTTACAATCATAATCATAGAGGATTAGTAATTAAACCTTGATTGTTGGGAGTACTTAGAGAGGAGTCTTCAAAGATAATATGTTATGCATGCATAAATATATGCACCCACTTGGAGCTCTATTGTTTGGATTGGTTTTACCAATTGAAGGATAATTATGAGATTCTAAAACAAGGCAGTAAATTTAGATTTCGAGAATTTGGCTAAAACAGACAGATCTTGAAATATATAATAACACTAATAATAGAATTCAATAGTATCTTTCCAATAAGATGTCCTTAGAGGGACTAGAACGATTTCCTCATCTCAAGATTCCAAGAGTTATACACCCAGCACCAGACAGCAATTATAAACCCAGAATGGGCACGACTCACTAGTCAAAGATAGCTGAGAACAAGAAAGTAAATATTTACATAACAATTAGCGCCAAACTTGTTTGGTTTCATCAGAAATTTACACTCAACTATCTCATATAAGTGGGGTTAAACTAGGGTGTGCCTTTGTTTCCGAATTCGATATGGCGGTATATCAAGCAGGGATGATCAGTTGAGCACAAAGTGGTACCTCGCGTCCACATAGCTCTCGACATCCCAAAGGAAAGAACCGAATGTCACAGCTTCCAGGACGAGCCCCTTCAAACCAGCGAAGCTAATCCTGATGAGCTCCTCCTTGGAGGAATCGACAGTCCCCTCGGGAGTTATAACAATCTCGGGTCTTCCAAACAGTGCCTCAGTGTGCTTTTCGATGATGCTAATGGCCTCTTTCGATCTTATGGTTGCATATCTCTGGAGGGTCTCCCCGTCGAATGACATAACATAGCTCCGGAGTCGGGATGGCTTCATGCCATCACCGAAGCCCCCAGGGCTGATCCCTCCGGCCCATGAAGAAACTTCGGGGTGGGAAGGTGCTCCCTGGACAGACCCAACAGGCCGAGTTTCCTCTCCCAAAACTTCCTGAACATTACTTTCTTCTCTGTCCAATGTTTTAGGAAGAATCTTCATCGTCTTCTCAAGTTGAAATCTCTGGTCAACGCGCTTGAGGAAGTACCCGTACATCACCGATGCAGCATAAACCTGCCCAACCCTAAGTTTGCTTATTTGAGCCACAGAAGTTGAGTCGCCAATTCGGTTTCCCAAGATGAGAGCTAGATGATTCTGGATCATCTCGTAGGCTTCCGGTGAGTGAAGCTGCTTGAGCTTTTCATCTTGACTAGGCCAGGAGTCGACGCGCTTAGAAGGTTCTGAAGAGGACGGGGCAATGGATGATACTAAGGAAATGTTGGAATCCATGAATTTCTGAACCACCAAGGCATACAAAATTTCTTCCAAAGCCTTTTTCCTTTCATTAGCCTTCACTTCAGCTATTCTCCTATGAGAACAGAAGAATAAAAATAAAAACTTGAGCAGTCAGCACTTCCCTCGGTGGAGGTTGATCTTTTTTACCGTCCACATGAAAATAAATAAATGCAAATGCATTGAGATTTGAGAGAGTGAAACTGGGAAGATAATAGAAACTTTCAATTTTAATGAATATGTGAACAACACACATGAATGGGTCACCTTTTTTCTGGAAAAGCAAAGGTTTGAATTACTTTTAACTTACATGGGGAACAGAAAACAGGGATACCCCAATAACTGCGACTTCTCAAAACATCAAAAAAGTAGCTAGAATAAGGAAAGATCATATTTTCAATTTCCATTTTTCTACAATCTCTCAGTTCATAGACAAATATTTTCAAACTAAATCTTTCTTATGGCTTCTGAAACCAGATACTATAACAATATCCAGAAACAAGAATCATAAAGGCTCCTTCAGTCAATCTTTCTCGTGTTATGGAAGAAAAACATGTGAAACTTAACTGCAACACTTTCTTAATTTTAGCTCCAATCAATCGGCAACACGACTGACAAATGCTAAAAAGTTAGGTGGAAAATAAACGACAAACCTGTACAAGACTATGTCGGTGCCTGAAGCTGATGGCTCCTCATTTTTCTCCGCATCACGGTCAGTTTGAAGCTGCTCGAGCTGCTTCTCGACCGCAGCAGGCACGAGATGCGGATGGCTTAGCAAGATTTGAGACAAAAACTGGCCAATCGGAGACTCCAGCTGCAATGGGGCGATCGGAGCATCCGAACCTTCAGATTGCGGAGACAACGATGCTCGAGCTCCCGTAAACCTCCTACTTCCAAAACCAACCCTCTTATTCCCCGCCTTTGCTTTAGAAGTTGAAGTTTGTTGCTGCAATTAAGTTGGTAATTTAACTGTTTGTCAGAAAAGAAAATATCTCCCTAAAAGCTCCAACTTGAAACTATAAAACTTTAACCTCTCAGATAAAATTTTAAAAAGCCAAGTCCCGGCTTCTAATACGAATATCTATTGATTGAACATTCCTAGCAAAAGCTTAAAACTATCGAACTCTAACCACATGAATAACTTTGCGAAAAACCAAATCCCGGCTTCTGATAGGAAAAGCATCTATAGATTTCAATTTGGATTCCAGATAAAAGTCCACAGATTGTGCCAATGTCTAGACAGAGTAATTCACAGAAACATACAAACCGCAAACCCAGAAACATACAAACCACAAACCCCTAAACAATATATATATATATATATATATATATATATATATATATATGCAACAAATCAGCAATAACAGGTTACAAGTAAACTACATATGTTGAACGAAAAAAATATAGTTAAATTAATACAGATATGACTGAAACTATTGGGGAAAAAACAGAAATACACAAATTTAACAAAGAAAGATGTTACTGAAGAAGTTCCATTAGCCAAAAATAAAAACAAAACTGCAAATGAAAATGAAAAGAAAAAAAAAACCCTATTTACCTTGATTGAGATGCCAAAATTAGGTCTGAAACTCGTGAAGCTTGGACAGTTCGCAGCTAATTTAACTGATCTGGAAATGGAATTCGAAACCCTAGGAGTTCCAAACGGCGATTGCATAAGAGTCGTCGCTGTTGCTTCCATTTTCAACTCTGAAAAACCCAAAACAAATGTTTAAAAAAAAAAAAAAACAATTGCATGAAACCTCGAGATTGAATATTGAAAAGATCTGAGAAGCTAAAATGGATTGATTTCTAAAGATCGTACCTTGGGCGAGAGAGAGAAGAGAGTACTAAGAGAAACCCTAAAAGAGAGGGTGAATTTATTTTTTATTTTTTATATTTGGTTTATTGCAAAGGAACACAAACTAATTTCTGTTTGGGCACTTGTATATAATTGGCCTGAATTTATATCTTTTTGTTGGGCACACCAAAAAAAAAAAAAAAAAAAAAAAAAGCTATACAGAGAGGAAAAAAATAATAATAAACCAAAATAAGGCCCTTATTTCCAATTGTAATTACATAAAAACCAATCTAGTTTTATAAATTTTTTGCATTTCACTAAAACTAGAAGTTGAATATTGGCAAAAATAAACCATGATAGTAATAATTACTTAGACGGCATTTGGTATAATTATTTTAGGGTCTTTTTACAATGCTCCACTTAGTGCTGTGCCAATATAACATTAACAAAATGTATAAAGTATAATAATTATATTAAGGCATGTAGTAATGATTATTTACCTCTCTCTTATACTCATAGGTAGAACACTGAAAGGTATGTAGCACTACATAATTAATCATTATTTAAATTTATAATTATTTAAATGATTGTTGATTTTTTTTATTTTAAAATAATTTAAATAATTGAAATTTAAGCATTTAATTTTAATATTAATAATTTAAAAGTATTTAAATGTCTTCATTTATTTTGACATTACCAGTAATCAAATAATATAAAGTAGTTAAACTCGAATTTTTTTTTTAAGAATTCCATGCAATTACATATTGAACCATACTATAGACCATAATCTCTATTTTGGGGCACTAGCGAGTAGCCTAATGATAGTCACATGGACTACTAAGTACCTTAGACTCAACAACGTCACATTATGAATATAAACCTCAATATAAGAGGAAATGTACTCATTATGATTTGAACATATGACTTCAACCTTCATATTGGAGGACTTTGCCGCCCGAGCTAATTCTCGGGAGTAAACTCAATCTTTACACTCACACATAATTAATGCTAAGCCTACAAATTATTTTATTAGATTTTAATACAAGTCTAAGTGACATGTAAATTGGTAATACAAACTAATTAAGATGAGCTAATTTATTTACTAAATAAGAATTGAAAATAATAGTATAACTGTTTTCTAAGTTTATAACCGAATAAGCTATGGGGCTATTTACATTTAGCTCGTCAATTCCTATAATACAGACATAGTATTACATATAAAAAAGTTTTAATAAATGTTCAAATTTTATCAGCATAGTTTATTAAGTTGTTAAAAATACATAAAAAATAATTGATGAGTTGATCATTTTTAAGTTCTTGCAAATATTCTTGTAGTGTATAGTTTGGACGGTTTCCCACTTTAGCACGGCAATTAATTCAGTTGTTAAAAAGACAGAAATATTTGGTATGGTGTGCTTTGATTTTAACATATCATGAAAACTAGTATACAGTACTTTCTTAAGGAAAAAAGCAGCTGAAATCTCGAACTAAAAAAAAAAAACCAAAAAAGGGCAGTTTGGTAAATTTAGGTCTCACAGATTTTTTTCATTACTAGACAGTAGACAAGAGAGGGTTAATACGAAAAAGATAGGATGAGCTCGGGAGAAGAGGTCACGGGCCCCACTAATGCGTAGGTGATGCATTTTATTTTTTTTTAAATTCCTCTTAGATTCGAATCTTATGAAACTCATTAAAAATTAGGGAAAATTTTAAAATAATCTATAAATTTTATTAAAAATTCAGTTTCATCTATTTATTTTTAGTAATTATTAAATTGTCTTTAAGCTTTTAAATTGGTCTAAAATTATTTTTTTGTATTGAATAAAATTTTTTATAAATGACAAAACTATCTTTTATAAAATTTATTAACCTAGCCTCTAATATTTTTAAAAATTACACTTATACTCAAAATTTTATTTTTTATAATTTGAATTTAATGCAATATTTTAAAATTTACACTTATACCCAATAAATATACTTTTTATATTTTTTGGAGGATGAATTAATGATCTTTATAAAGAGTAGTTTTGTGATTTTGAAAATTTTTAAGATTTAGTCAATGCAAAAAAATATTTTTAGACCAATTTGAAAAATTAAAATACCATTTTGAAATTACTAAAAACAGAAGAATTAATGAATTAATCATTAATTCATAAATAATTAAAAATATATAAATAAAATCACATATATCACATAAATAAGAAAAAATAATTATTTTTTTAATTATTAAAACGTTGATTATTTTGTTAAAAAATAATTTAAATAATAATTATTTACTTAATAATATCTAAATAAAAAAAAGGCTTCATAGAATGAACTCAAAAGAAAAAAGTGTGCAATATTCGTGAAAAATGTTTGGTCAAATTCAATATGTTTACGCGGCTTATTCTGAGTGGAGATATTGTTTTGTGGTTTTTGGCAATCCATGTACACTTGGACCAACCCTTTCCACCCATCCAGTTTGGTTTTATTCACTATTATTGCTGTTATTATTATTATTTTTTTTTTCAAATTTATGTGATTTCAATCCGCCTAAGTGGGCATAGGAATACCAGAAAATATAAGCCGTCCAGTATCAATTTATGCCATTTTTAAAAAATCTTTTATGAGAGAGATCATAAAATCCTCAAATTTATGCCAAACATAAAATTAAAAAAAAAAAGAAAGAAAAAAATGAGGCACATGAAATTTCAAGAGGGTTCTAAAGATATTTGTGAAAGACAATCCATTGGCTACTCGGTGTGACAATTTTATAAGACTGTTTGCAATTCCCCTATTAAATAATAAAAAATGCTAATCTCAGACGCGTTTGCGTGTTCTGGGCTGTCCATCTCGATGATCTCCACGTGAGATCCACTGTGGAGCCCATCGAAATGAAAGGCCCAGATCACTAGACGCGTCCGAAGAAAGCACGCCTCTTAAATAATATGTGGTATACCTTATTGTACTGTATTCGATCACTGATGTACGATATGCCACGCAAATGTTTAACCAATTTTTTATTTTATGAACAAGCTTTTGGACTAACAATGTTCTTCCACGAGAAATCAGCAAAGCAAATTTGTCAATAAAGTAAAGGCTTCCCCCTTTGGAAAGAATAGACAAAACCCAAAAAATGAAAATAAAAAAAAAATCCCACTTAAGTAGCTAGAGAGGTTAATAAATAGATTGATTTAAACAACACGTTCATTTAGGAAGTTTCTAATAACATAAAGTGCCTTCTTCGTTGAGGACAAACTCATGAAAAGATTTTTTTTACTATTCAATTACAACATTTATGTATAATAACGACAATTAAAAAGCAATTTTTTTTTAAAAAAAATTGCGATTCTCTTCAAAGCTGCGAGAGCAACTGATAATTTTGTGTATCAAAATCATTGATTACGAAAGAAATTTCATAGGAAATTTCATGTTTCGTACAATTTCGAATTCTTCGACTATCTGTAGGATTGTTTCATTAATCACATCTCTTGAATGTCATATTTATATATTAACGATATTTAATTTTCTCATTAGTGATCGATCTTTCCAGATATTCTCTAACAAATAAGACTTAATTATGGTATTCAAGACTTGGTAATGAACTACGTGTATTTATTGAAATTTTTTGTTATAATATATTTGTTGATTACTATTATAATAGATTGTAACTTGGGTTATATTTGAAACCAAAGGTAGAAGAAAATCAAAAGCCAATGGGAATTTAACAGTTAGATGATTTAAAAATTTTAAAAACTTGGTTTATATTTATTTTTTAGAAATGAGAAAAAACAAATAGATAAATTTACAAGTTTTAAAAAAAATATTTAGGGAGTCTATGGAGCAAAATAGGGATGTAAATAGAAATTACACCCATAGACCCATATGTTAATTACCTAATCTACTTGGTCTATTCATTTCGTTTTATGCTATTTTGGTCAAAGCCTCAAGTCTGTCTCTATATAAATCAAGTTCTAAAATTGCCTTTAATCTCTTTTAGCTCACCTCACTATTCATTTTGCAGCACACAATTGCTTGATATTCACATTGCGTCTTCTATGTGTATCCTTTTATGATTTATTTCCCAAAAACAAAACAGAAAAAGTCACCATATACGCAAATTTTTCAAAATTATGAAAATCTAATACTATTCTGATTGATACTTGCTAATTACCTTTAATAATCAATAAATAACACCTATTCGAAGAGAGTAACGTGCAACTTGACGACAATACATTTGGAATTGAATCTCCTAAATAAATAAAGTATAAATCAATGTTTACTTGGTAAATGATTAAATTGACCCAAAAGTCTATTAAGGAGGAGGAAGTATATTAATATATAACGGCAGATCAATATAAACAACAATACATAATTTAAGTTACGAGATTAAGGTAAGAAATAGCTCCAAGTATTCATAGAGGTATATATACTTAATTGGCGCGGTAAAGAGTATTAATCACTTGATTAGTCAATGGTAATAGAGCTAACCGTCTAAATTACGTCGTTTCATTTTATTTACTGATTTATTTATTTTCTGGAAGCTTTATTTAATTATTATTATTAAGTGTTGTTGGCCTTTAGCCGGCAGAGACGTTTCTTGTTGAAGACAAAAATTGTTTACAAGGAAAGCATGTAGTGTGGAAAAATCTAGCTAGCAGATTAGAAAATGTATATCTACCAAGTTACTTATTTCCATATAGATTTATATATACATTTATGTTTTTGGAGAAACTATATATGATACATTATACGATAAATTATTATAATCTCTTACAGTTATTTATTGTTACAAACAATTTATATATGAACGTACATTAATATTAAAAAATTACAATAAAATGTGAGGTAGCATTAAATACTAAAAAATTGCAACAAATAACACAATTAATTATATATTTTTATTGAATAACACAATTTTCGCAATATTAAAGAAATAGCATTCGTCGTATATACATTTTGTTAGAAAAGTAACCATTATTAATATTGGGTTTTTTTTTTGTTGTTGTAAATTTACGACGAAGGCTATTATGAAAGTTGTTGTCAATATATAACATTGTTGGACCCCATATTATTTCTTCTCAATTTGTGCATATGAGTATGACGACGACATGTTCGTGTTGACCAGTTAACGGCGATGACTTCCCGTCATCATCGCTAATAGTGCTGTCGCCGATAGTCGTTCTTCTTGTACACAAGGCTACTTTGTGGGGTAGTATATATAACGTTACAAATTATATTAGCAAAAAAAAAAAAAAAAGCCCCCATGTTTTGCCCCCCCATTTTACCCATTTTATTCCATTTTTTTTAAAATATTTTTTTCAACTCTTCTAATCCTCCAAATCATTCCATTCCATTCCATTTTTTTCAACCATTTTTTTCAACTTTCCAAATCGCTATGCAATATCTTTAAATCTCAATCATTCATACCACCTCGAAATTCGTAAAGTCAAATCATTCTTACTTTATTTTTCCAAACTATTTTCAAACATTCCAAACTATTTTTAAACCATTTTTTTCATCCCAAAAAATGGGATGGAATGGGCAAAATGATTGCCCCAAACAAGGTAACGTTAATTACAATTACCTAATTGATACCATTCGGAACAAAAAGTTGGGTATGAAGTAATGCAGGTCCTCCTAAAAGTTTGATATATAGTGTATTATCCTTCTAATCACGCGTCAAAACTTGTCCAAAGCCAAAACCCAACTCACTCATCAAATCTAATAAATCTAGACAATTAAAAATGTTGATCATTTTCTTGAAACACTAATAGATAAAAATAAAAAAAAAGGTCAAATACCAAATATGTTTTTTTTTTCTTCTATTTAGTGAATTTAAGTATACCAACCACGTCATTATGTTTAGGGTAGGTTAGGTCAATAATTATTTTAAATGGTGTGTTTTAAAAAAATAACCACAATTTTAAAAGAATTTAAAATTAACTATAAAATTTTTTTCACACAGGTAAGAAATTTTTTAGTATAACAAAACTACACATAAATTATGTTGTAACTACAAAAATAAAAGTGATTTTTTATTAAATGTGTAATTAGTTTTATAATATCTATTATTGTCATTCTATATAAGGATGTATTAGTAATAATAAATTTTAAATTAAAAAAGTATTTTAGAAGATAAAAAGGGTGCGTCAATAACCACCTCAAATAAAATTTACATAAACAATGTCAGTCTTTTGTTAAACAAGTATACTAACCTTTAAAAAAAAAAAAGTATTACTAACTCGGTCTATGAATGGTTTCTCTTTTTTCCTTTAGTTCAAACACTAGGTTGAATAACTTCTCTAGTTTGCTTCAAGCATAACATACTCTTACCATTTCCACGTTTGAAGATTTTGATTCATGAGTTTGTCAAAGGTTCAACGGTCAATATTCAATTCCCTGTTTTCTTCTTATTATTACCCAAAAAAAAAAAGGAAGGAAAACTCACCAAATCTTTCTCTCTCTCTTTCTCTCTCCCAATTTGAACGCATGCATTGAATTCCCTTCTCTTCTCTTCTAAGGTCTCTTCCTTTGAACACTCGCACACTCGTACACATACACAAACAATCCACGTATAAAACGAACCCAAAAAAAAAAAAAAACAACAACACACACACATAAATACATACATATATAAATAAATCCCCACAAGACCAAATGCCCTCAACCCTTTCTCTCACTAAACACAATATTCTGTCAACCAACATGGTTTTATTTTGGAGGAGAAACAAAAAAGAAAAAAAACCCAACAATGCCCAAAAAAACAAGATGACCAAAAACCTCAAACCCATCACAACAACAACAACAACCACAACCGATCTAGAGATCCCAAGCCACTTTCTCTGCCCAATCTCCTTTGAACTAATGTGGGACCCAGTCACGCTCTCCTCCGGCATCACCTACGACCGAGCCAGCATCGAGACGTGGCTCAACTCGGCCGCCACCGTCTTGGCCTGCCCCGTCACCAACAAGCCTCTGGTCCGCCACGGCCCCGCCGAGACCGCACTGCTCATCCCCAACCACGCGCTCCGCCAAATGATCCAGCAGTGGCGCACCCAGCGCCGCTGCCCCGTCCCGCCCGCCGCGGCCGCCGGGGCCATCGCCTCCGTCGAGGCCTCCGCGGCGCGCCTCGACGCCCGCGCGTGCGCACGGCACGCAGCGCGCGTCCGGCGCTGGGCCAGCGAGAGCGGCAGCGACCGCGGCGGCGACCGCCGCTGCGTCGCCGCGCGCGCGCTCGCCCGCGCCCTCGACGCATTCGCGAGAGCCGATGGTGATAATCATTACAACTGTGATCGCGAAACCGCCGAGGCGTGCGGAGAGATATTGTCCGCTTTGAGCTGGATGTTCCCGCTCGGGGACGCCGCGGAGGAGAGCTTGTCGTCGGAGGCGTCGCTGCGTTGCGTGGCGTGGTTTCTGCGGCGCAATGACGATGATAACAAGCGGAGCTCGCTGGCGGTGCTGGAGGAGCTCGTTAGTGGCTCTCACGGCGATGATCGGAGACAAATATTGGAAGTGTTGTCGAACATCGGAGTGGTCGAAGCACTAATGGGATTGGTCCGAAGCCAAACATGTCCCAAACTCACCAAATCTTCACTCATGTTGATCCTCCATTTCTTTTCCTCGGAAACTAACAACTACCCTTGTTCTGAGAAGGTCAGGTCAGAGTTTTTGGAGAAGGGTTTGGTGTCTTTAGTCCTCGAGATTCTAGTGGATAACTCGCAGAAGGGTAATACTGTAATTAGCGAGAGGGCTTTGGGGGTCATGGACGGTCTCTGCGGGACACAGAAGGGGAGAGAAATGGCTCTGGAGAATGACCTGACCATCCCGGTTTTGGTGAAGAAGCTCCTGAGGGTCTCGGCTTTGGCCACTGAATTCTCAGTCTCAGCCATTTGGAAGCTCTTTCGGAGGACTGAGAATAAAGAAGATGATGATGAGTTTGGAGAGTTAATTAGGTCCGCCATTGTTGAGGCTCTTCAAGTCGGAGCTTTTCAAAAGCTTTTGGTGACTATACAGTTGGGTTGTGGTGATGAGACCAAAGAGAAAGCGACTGAGCTTTTGAAGCTTTTGAATCCCTTTCGGCCACAGTTCGAGTGCATTGAGTCTGTAGATTTCAAGGGTCTGAAGAGGTCGTTTTGAGCTTTTTGTTCATCAAGGATAGATATTTTTAGCTATTATTATTATTATTATTATTATTATTATTATTATTGTATTATAGGATTTTTGTATTGTACGTATACAGTATTAATATTGTTGCGTGAGCACATCATAGTTTACCGAGGAGTGAAACGATGGATTAATTAAGTAATATATATATATAGGTAATAGGTCCAATGTCTTGAAATATAGGACTTATTTTGCAATTATAGAGAAAATACTGATGTTTGATATTAATGTTCAACATCCAGCAACTTAAATATATTTATTTTTGTTCCTGCTACAATAATAAACAAAGGAATAGAAGCTTACTTTGCCGCTTTTATAGAATATAGTTTAATATATTAACCGTCTGTTGGGAAATTGGACATTAATCGAATCGAGGCTTGAATCACGTACGGAACACTTCTCATGCGTCCTCTCTTTATGGGCTGAGTACGCTTGTAGAATATGACAAACCTTTGATCAGATTTGCACTAAAGCAAAGTAAAAATCTGATTGTAGACGAAAGATTTTATAGAAGAGTTTGATTTTGTGTTTGTGTGTTTCATAGATGTTATGAAATGAGTTGGTTATGATTTTCTGTAAGTAAAAGGCTTAAAACACTAAGAAGAGTTGTTTCTTTTCACAAAATAATTACGACTCCACCAGTCAAAAAACGACCCAATTTTGTTTCAAGCATTGTTGTGCGATGTATCGCTTATAATTAGCTTCCGGTGATATGTCGCCGTGCCACAAGTGCATTTAAAAATGCAATTTGCGCCTCTATAGCCTCACGTCCCGCCCCGTCCTGTACCGCGCGAGCGATTAGTGACACGACAGGGCAAGACCCCTAACACCACGTATAAAGAGCTCATCCTGAAGTAGGACTTTCTCATAAAGCCTTTTTCTCACAACTCATTCACACATACACACTCTTCAAAAATAAGAGACCATTATTTTTATAATTATTTTCATACCAGTATATGCATGTGTGACGATAGATCATTATTTTATGAGTAGTGTATCCGTTACAAAATGATAAAGAACACGATAATGACTAATTAATCGTCTCAATATGTATAATTAATTTACCCCCATTTTAGAACCCACCAGTAAAAATTGTTATATCCTAGTTGATCATCAAATACATTATTATTTGGGAACCCACCAATATAAATAATAATCAGCTCTAATTAATTAAGAAAATATCATATGTCGCGCTCAACAGTACTGTCACTTCAATTTGGAAACATATATTATGGTGTGTTTTCCTTGCTTGGAGTTGGAATGATGAAGCACTGATTGATGGGGCTTCTAACATGGGTTAGAGAGAGCTGTTGGTCACATCCCAATTGCTGATTCTTCTAAAAGAAAAAAAGAAAAAAAAAAAACACCATGAAAAGGAAATATGTGAAATGAAATCTCATTAGTCTATTTTTCTTCTATTAAAAAAAATGTGCCTTATTTTTCCTTCACTTATTTCCTCTTTTTCTAGTGGTGACATATTCTCGTCATAGTCATATCAATCTTTATTAACTGATGACTTTCGTGTCTAAGAACTTAAACTCTGGAGCAGGTAAGAAATTATGTGGGGATTGATTCCCCTAAAGCAGACGCAAATTAAAATTAGATATCTGCCAAAAAAAAAAAAGGCAAAACACAGCTAACGCCAGTTGCAAAGAGTATTGATTCTAAACTTATCATAGACTTTTTTTTAAAAGAAAATATATATAGAATTCTAATATCAAATTTTTATTATTTAATTTGTTATATCTATATATATACCTTTATGATATTATATATATATATATATTAATGTTTTATATGATTAGATGATAGCTCATGTGTTACATGAGCTAGTGTTACAAAATCCGTAAAAATTAAAATAAGCTTTAATATTTGAATTTAGACCAATAACTTTGTGACATTGTGTTCCATAGGATGTCCCAAGTTATTCTGAGTTCTTGACAATAAACACTATCACCAATTTTGTTGTTTTGCATTTTTTACCTTCGGTTTATATATGTGTTAAAAATGATGTTGATATTTATCAATATATAAAATATAGAGTCAAAATTAGCTCTTAATGTAATAACTTTAACATGTGTTATTCTTTGTCTAAAATTTGACACTACAAATATTATAGGCTAATTAAATTTTAACACTGAAAAACATTTGTTAGATTATCATTATAAAGAAGAGGAAAGTTAAAGATTTTTAAGTAAATAACTATTTTTTAGATAATATTTTAAGAAAATAGTCAACATTTTTCATTAATTAAAGAAATAGTCATTTTCTCAACTACATGATAATGTGATGTTACTTTTATGCTCTTAGTTTTTTTAAAGGGCTAATGACTAATTTCTTAATTTTTAGAAACGTTGGCTATTTTTTTAAAACATGCATTAAATATAGATAAATACCAAATAGACTCTTAAAATTATATTTAATTTCTATAATTACAATTTTGTAACTTGAAAACATTATATACATTTGAAATAACATTATTTTCATATAATATAGCATACTAAACATAATATATGCTAATTTTAATTAAGATTGTCTAATCGTAAGATATGTTCTATTTATTGTCAAAGGTGATCAACATTTAAAAAAAACAAAAAACAAAATTAAAGAATGTTAGACTCGGTATATATCTCGAGTGTTCAATGACGTTCGTGCGTTTGGAACTCTAGGGTATTGAGTTAATTGCATATATATGAATTTGACTTAGGTTGTTTTGCTAAAATATGACTTAGGTGTTTTTGTTTTTCTCTGTTATTTGATGCACAATTTAAAACTTGAATGTGACATATCTCAATGCAATCCACGTTTGCAAATTTGTCACGCGGAACACTTTACTGTTCTTTTGCATCAATGCACACACACACATATACATATTTATTTATTTATATACATAAAGCCGCAACAATTAGGAAAGAGCATAGACTACTCTTCCTTGCATATTTAAAACGAGCCACATTAGCAGATTTAAGTTGCACCATCGCCTAATTATTCAGGTTGATAAGTTAATTGTATAAGCTCATCATAATACTTTCATACGAAAAAATAAATTTAAATTATTTATATTACTGTGTTATTTATTATAAAATAAAAAAAAATTAAGGAAGCTATTAGAAATAAAAACTAAAAAAATTAAAAGTCCTAAAAAAATTTACGATCTGCCAGCTTAGGCCGGAGACTAGAGCCCACCCAAAGCCTAAACTGGCTTCGTGGCTGATCAACATAAAGAATTTTTTAGGACATTCCTCAAAATGTACAAGTATACAAAATAATACAACACAAAGTTATACAAGCAAAGTGTACAAAATAAAACAACACAATACAAATAAAATGTATCACACGGTTATGTAGTACGTAATGCATGAAGGAGTTTAATGTGTAATAATGGGAGAAGGGCAAATTCAAGGTGCCGTTTTGGAGAATAGTGTAATTAGGCTAATAATGAAGTTTAAAGAGAGTTATACGGTCCATTTGGAGAGTTTTAACTGTCGCTTCTAGTTAATAAAAAAAAAAAAAAAAAAAAAGAAGAAGAAATATTCTGGTTTTTCAGTAAGTGTTTAATACTACAAATTCAAAAGAACTTTGATAGTAAAAATAATAATTATAAATAACAAAAATATTATATTATATTGGGTGAAGTAGGCAAATATCCAGAATTTATATAAATAAAAATAAATACCCAAACTTTTGAAGTAATTGAGTTTATAGTCAATTTGTAAATTACTTGCACATGCTTTTGGTAATTAAGTGAATTACTACCACTTACCACTGTGTAAGCAATTGAATCATTTTGGTAATTGATTACATTTTTCAAAAGATTGGGTAATAACTTACATTAAATTTTAAAAATTGGGTATTCACTATAATTTCTCATGAAAATTTATAGTGATTTTTTGAACTTCTTACACAAGTTTTAAATATTTTTCATAAGAACTTTATAAAGAAGCCACATTTTGTTAAATCTCTTTAACAAGATGCATTTCTCAAATAATAGTCAATAGTCTAGAAAGCATCTTTAGAGCTCAAGAAGCTAAAAACAGCTTGCGGGAAGCTCTACCAAACAAGCTATGTGAGTGTGACGCTGATTAGTAAGGCCATTCAAAAGAGATTACACAAAAAATTTAAACAAGTCTACTAAAAAACACGGCAAATTAATTTTTAAGAAAAAATACATCGGTACCCTTGAGGTTTACATGTCGAAAAAAAAATCGACTATATGTTCCGGGTAGTAACAATTTGGTCCTTCGAAATTAAAGTCCTTGCAAATTCCGATGTGTTTATGTCATCAAAATTGAAGAGTAAAAGATCAACAATGTCTTCACAAACTATAACCATTACGCTTAACGAAATCCAATACACGAGAGTAACAGACACATTTTAAATCGATAACAATTTAGGCAACAAAATTTTCAGTTACGAGCCACTAGCGAATCGTCAAATACGATAACACGCACACACAAAATCCGTAAAACGCCGGAATCCTTAGAAACAACCATCTAATCTGACATTAGATTGTATACGAAGAAATCTACTGATCCTTGTAACGCTTCTCAACTTCCTCCAAACTTTGGATATCCTTATAATACTTGCAAATACGGTGATTGCACCTGCGATGACATACGAAAACTAATACGTCACTTCTGTGTATGGCATTCAAGAGTGAAACGAAAAATGGAAATTTGTATCGGTAATAACACAATTTCTATTCATGAAAACAAAAGGCCTTGCTTCCCAGAGACCGGCAGCAGATTTCTTCTGTACATACCAATAGAGAAGAACTGCGGCAGCACAGAGAATTACGTTCCTTTGAGCTTTATAGATCTGTGCAACAAAATTGCAATGTTGTCAAGATTACAGTTATAAATATAAGCAAAAATAAATACGTGTATAAATGAACGAATCTATATTATTTTGTTGTGTACATGACTTGTTAAAGTTGATGATTGACGTAGGCAACCGGAGGCGTGAAACACATTAAATAATAATAAAAATAGCATGAGCCACGATCAAATACTACACTCATATTTAATTTGACTATTACGTTTCTCAACTAAAAATGACTCTTGAGCAACTTAGGTATTCTATTAAAAGATCCAAGTCTCTTATTTTTGCCATGGTGCACAAAGAGCTTTATTCAGTGTGTGTTTACCTTTTTGTGATAGAATGTCATCAGAAAGGGAAAATTTTGGAAAAACAAAAGCAAAGGAATGTGAAAGCTAATTGAATCTTATGATGATACTTAGCTAGTAGGAAGCCGAGTTCGAAGGAACTAATTCCCACAAGTTTTCATTAAATTGAGGAATGAGAATCATAACAACCAACAAATAAAATTTATCTTGGTACTACCAGTACCCCACATTCCAAAACAAAATTAGTAACAGTCACATAAATTAATTCATGATTACTATAATTCAAGGGGATAAAAATTCAGGGTTAACTTCAAATTTTGTCTCTTTCCTAATGCCCGTGATCATATGGTGCCATAAAACTTGCATTCTTAAGTAAGTAAGAAAACACATGAATGGAAGGAAACAGAGTTAACTTTTAGATTTGTTAGACCTAGCTTAAGCATCAACAATCTCCCCAACTTATGCCCTACAAGATGAGACTTCTATCAACAAATTACAACATTATCTCGAACATGATATTTTCTTAAGTGATCAATCACCATGAACAGCATTTTACCAACAGAAACTATAAAACCCCATACCTACAAAACCATGTTCATTGCCTAACCTACTTATATGTCCATCAAGTGCCTCACCTTAGGAACCAAATAAGTGCCTAACCTGCTTGTCACCTTCAAATTAAGTGCCTAACCGGCTCATATGTCCATTCTAGAAACCAACTTCCATACCACCAAGGGTCTTTGTCAGTCCCCCCTCATATAATTAAATTTAAAACAATCTTCCTCCAAATGCTAAAATAATGGATAGAATCAACACAACCCGCCCATATCTAGATAAGTATGCTCCTTTCCATGCTTAAACCATTGCCTGCTATAACGACCATCGCACACTAGACACAGAATCATCTCAGGGGTTTTCCATGTACTGAACTCCAAGGGATTTCAAAGGCCAAAATTTTCTTATGCAACTAAAATCCAAATACTACCTATCTTCCACAAGTGGAAGAGCCGAGAATAGGCATATTTTCTTTTCTATTCCTTTTTGCTATTTGCATTTTATCAAAGACTATAAGGCCTTTGTTTCTTCCAGTGAATCACTACTCAGTAATCACACCGGCTTCAAGTTCCCAGTTCCCACTCAAGGGAAAAATTTTGAACTTTACCAAAAACCAATACTTTAGACAAGCTTTAATGACTCATATAAACAAGCAATATCATTATCCCTATAATTTAAAAAATCTTCAGCATTTGTGCTACTAATTAATCAACTTTAAAAAAAAAAAAAACCACTACTATATCTACTTTAACATGGAACAATAACATCTCTACTTCCAATTTTTCTAATTTTTGGCTAAAAATAACACAGTGGGTTTGGCTACATAGTTTCAAGTCTCCTAAATTCTTCCAATTACT
Source organism: Boehmeria nivea var. tenacissima (assembly GCA_018132145.1). Lineage (NCBI taxonomy): Eukaryota > Viridiplantae > Streptophyta > Magnoliopsida > Rosales > Urticaceae > Boehmeria > Boehmeria nivea. Next base: position 13,376,983 of record CM030882.1, read on the forward strand.
ATATCACAAAATAAAATTTAAAAAAGAGAGAGAGAGAGAGAGAGAGAGAGAGACTCACGGATTTTTCATAGCGATCTCTCTCCGAAGCGGTGCAGATCTCAGACGTGCACATCAATCGGTGCTCGTTCTTCCAATAGATATCTGCAATCAAGCCAGGAAAAAAAAAGCGTCAATGGTGCAGATCCGAGAAAAGGAGAAGTTTCTCGGAAGCCAAACAGAGGCGAGCGAGGGAAAGGAAAAAGGCGGAGGGAGAGACCGAGGAGCTGGAAGGCGGAGAAGGGGACGATGAAGAGCGAGGGCTGGAGGATGAGAGAGACGAGAGAGACGAAGCGGTTCTTGAGAAGCTTCGGCGACGGAATGGTCAACAGGATCGCCAGCACCGCCTCCGCCGCCACCACGTACGTCAGAATCATCCATTGCAACGCCATTTTCGCTTCTTCTGAGCTTTTTTTTTTTTGTTGTTGATTTATTTGGTTTGGCTTAAGTCTTAACGATGAAGGCTAAGAGAGAGAGAGAGAGAGAGAGAGAGAAAACTGAGTGTGGAATAATTCTTCTACACAAACACACGGCTTTGTTTTCACTTTGTAGAAAAATAGGCCCCAATTTGCATTTTTTTTTTGTGTGTATTATTTGGGAAATGATGGTTTGAGTGGTAACCGTCATATTTAATTTTTAGAAAATTATGACAAATGGTAGTTTTTTTTTTTTGGTTATGTATTTATGTGTAAAAAAATATTTTTATATATATTTTAAATTATCATATGCTGTGCATTATTAATAATGTATAAAATCGTCACGTAATATTTTACTTTTTAAATTGTCTTTTGATCCTTTAAAAAAATTGTCATTTGAATGTGCGATTTTTAAGATGTTAAATGTACGATTGTGTTGTCGTATTGAAGTGGTAGTTTGATTGCTATGCAAGTTGTTGCTAATTTAAATTATGAAAATCGGTTTGGAATTGAAATTCGAATTAATATAAGATTTTCCACTTTTTTTTTTTTTTAGGAAAGATTTTCCACTTTTAGATCGATTTGGTTTCTTGGTTTTAAGTTGTTATTAACGACAGTAACGATGGAAAAGCGAAACGAGGAGGGAAAACGACAAGAATTATGAAACAAAGCAACAATAAGTAGAAAAACGGCGATAAAAGAGATAAGTGACAATTAATGTAGAAGATGACATAAATGACCAATAACGTTATAACATCATACACTTTTAATTGACCAAAAAAAAAAAAAGAAAAAGAAAGAAAAAAGCCGATAATATATGTTGAACAACAGAAACATAAAAACGACAATGAAGTTATAAGAAGGACAATAGAACAAGGGAAAACGACAATAATGATAGAAGAAGGGTAATCGCCAATAATAATTGAAAATGATTTTAAAGTAGAAAGACGACAACATTATAACATGACATATATTCAATTGATAACAAAGACAAATGTGGAATACGACATAAATGACAAATAGCATTACAAAATTAGACATTTTTAATTGACAAAAAAGACTCAAACTTGACAATAAAGGTAGAAAACAACATGTGTTTAAAGAAACGATACGAACCTAAAATGACAATAACTCTACTATAACGACAACAATTAAAAAAACGACAATTCATGATATTGATAGAAAAACGATAGAAGAACAACAAAACGACAGTAATGATTGGAAACGACATCAGAAATGAAAACGACAACTAATGTATCGAAAACGACATTTTAGGTATTAAAAACGACATGTGGTGATTGAAACGACGCTATAACAGAGAAGCATGTAAAAACAAAGACTCAAAAACGATACTAAATACTGAAAACGGTAATATGTGTTGAAAAACGACAAGAACCTAAAAAGGACAATGATGCATAAATAGCAGAAGAGAAAAAAGCAATAAATGATAAAAACGACAAGAAGAAGAAAATTGCTACATAAACGAAAAACAACAGAAGAGGAAATGCGGTAGGAAAAAAAAAAAAAAAAGAAGAAGAGGAAATGAATTGACAATGACATTATAAAATATATAAGACATTTTATAACACATTTGGTTAACGTATCATATTGTCTATGCAATTTGTGTGTTTTTCTAATAATACATAAAATAAAATAGGACTCATTTGTTAAATGGCCACTTGGAAGTCTATGTTTTAAGGAAATGGTATAAGAATTCAAATGTTAAGTTATTAGCCTCAAATTTCATTCACAATACTTTGAAATCTCATTTTTACCCCTCATCACTCATTTGTTACCTTATGTAACAAAGGGAAAAAAAATCAATGCATATTGTCTAAAGGCTAATAACTTAATTATAACAAACTCAGGTCAATTCCTTAAAACTAAAGTTAAATATAGGTCATTTATTTAATAATCTCCATAAAATAATGAGAAAATGATATTAGATATTAGAGTAGATAATACGGTCTAACACGAAAAATTATTATTATTTTTGCTAGATGATAAAATTTATATTATATTAAATGTGTTTTTTGGATTATAAAATATGATAACTGAATATATCAAATGCCGTATTATATTATATAATACAATGCACTTAGTTTATACACTATACTAAACGTGTCCTTAATACATAACTAGTTGTAAAATTCATTAGCAGTCAATATTTTAGCAATGAAATATGAATTGCTGCCCCTAAAAATCTTGATATCCTAATAACTTGTTATCTCACCCACGTTTCATTTTGAACTGCTCTCTCACAAAATAGTCACACAAATATATATATATATATATATATATATATATATATATATATTAGTTCTTCTTCTTCTTCTTCTTTTATAGAGAAGATGTTTTTTGCTATCCTCTTTTGTTGTAAAATGATGTTAGATAAGATACATATTTGAATAAATACCAAAAAAATACCTCAATCATCATTGATAATAATACATAACTAATACATGTTTGTTGATAAAAATTTGGAATTACATATGTAAAGAAGTACTATGCTTTTTCACAATTATACTACTAAAATTAATTTCATAACCACACAAATATGATCAATAGTTGTGAATATGGTCCGAAGACTAGCAGTAGCTAGAAAAATGCCACTATGGAGCCCTCTAGCTAGTCCCCGTTGCGCGGGGGCGTCTTCCTAACGGAAGGAGGCGGGGGGCTTCGCATAATCCTTGTTTGATCTGAAAATTCAAATTAAATCTCAAGAACAATATTCACATTTGCCAATAATTAAGGTTTTTAAAACTATTTTTTAGTGCACATTAATGAAGTAGACAAAATAAAATTAAAATAAAAAACACCCTAACCTGCTTGGACCACATCATTATGAATGCCAAGAATAGCAGTTATAAAGCAAACCAAAACAATGAAACGAAGTGATGACCAGAGACCCATTATGTCTTGGACTCTCAGTAGAACCACGAAATATATTTGCTCTTTTATGTTCTATTATTTGCTAATAATCACTCTTATAAGTACTAGATCAAATGATTATGCGTGTCTCTATCTCTTTGATACACTTCTTATTATATATATATATATACATATTTATTTATTTATATAATGATTAAAAAAAATGGTAGACTATGAATTTAGGCGGCTTATTAAATTTTCCACTTCAACTATCGGAAAAAGTCGGTCGTTTTAGGTTGTAACTTGGGACTTTCAACGGAAACTGCGCCACCACTGAATTTTTAAATGACAAGATATATTTAAAAAAAAAAAACGTCATAAGAAGGGAATAGTCGCAGGTAGAGAAAGTATTTTCAAAGATATATATTTGCTCTTAATATTTTGACCAAGTATTTTCCAAGTTTTTGTGTGTATGAAATTGAACATTAGTAAATATGAATTACATGATGTTAAGTCCAAAATAAACGAGATCAAAATGTGTGTTGAAAGTCTAAACACTAATCAATGAGTGGCAATTGAAATATCATATTTTGATTAATTGAATATTAAATTCTTTTAATTATGTGATAAACACTCATTAATGATAATATGACATGTAAGTTGGTATTACAACAAAAGTTGTTAAAAGAATTTGTATGTGTAGAGCGTGAGTTAAATGTTCATTTTACATTTCATGAATTATTGAAAAAAAAAATCTTTACCATTAATTTCTCCAAAATTAATATGACCAATAACGTTACAAAATTAGGCATTTCAATTGAGAACAAAAACGCAAAAACAAAACTAAATATGACGAATGACAGGAAACCTAAAAAATGACAGCAGTCCTATAAACGACAATAATGATATAAAAAGGACAGAGTAAGAGGAGAAACGACATTAATGATGAAACGACAGTAAAGTTGTAAAAATGGCAGCTTAGCTTAGAACTGATACCCATCGATGAATGTGAAGAGATCATAAAATGACTAATAACATATTTAAAAAAAACACACACACACACACAGAGACATACAAGCGCAATTTCAATTGACAAAAACGACGTAAAAGTGACGCTAAAAATAAAAACGACAGAAAACCGTAAAGAACAATTATTCCTGAAAACGACAACAGATGGAAAAAACAACAAATAGAAAAACGACATAAGGTGGGATCGACAATAATATTTAAAACATGACACTGCCCTTGTGTTTGACTTTGTTTTGAAAGAGAATATAATCATCACCTTCTAAATTTTATATATAAAAAGGTCAGTTATCATTTTAAGTTTTTAACCATGAACTCCAATACAAACGGACACTCTATAGTCTATACCTGTAACAAACACTACAACAGGTTGAGAAACTAACACTTCAAAAATTACCACAATTGGAAAATGACACAACATGTGGAAAACTATAAATAAAAGACAGGAAACCTAAAAACAACGATGATTCTACAAACCACGAAGAAAGAAAAAAAACGACTATAGTGATATATAAACGACATCATAATTCCATACGACTAGGAAAAATACATGTTATGTGGTAAATGACACTAGATATGAATAACAAGACGATATAAAATGACAAACGACGTTATAAAATAACACGTCTTCAATTGATCTACAGGATACCGAAATACAACAATTACTCATTAAAAACGACAACAATAGAGAAAACGACAGTACTTGTGATAAAAACGACACCATAAGTAGGCTTCAATATCAAATACATCCTTGTTCGGCCCCGGGAAAGACGTTCACAGTAGTTTAAATATGGAAAATATGGTACAACCCTTTCAGTGTTTATTTATTGCTCCTTTAGAACATTTTTCCAGTGCAATCTTTCTTCCGCGGAATGGATTCATTTACATCCATTCGCTGCCAATTTCCCGCCAATGAGGCCATCTGATCGACCTTGCCGTACAAGCCAAGCAGCCCCCCGGTGTGCACGAAAAGGATCTTTCTCCCTTCCCACTTCTTCGGGTTCTCGCTCATGTCCTTCAACATGCCATAAGCGGCCTTCCCGCTACAAACAACAAAGTAAAAGATTAGTACTCTCAAAGTATTGTATTTCGTCGAAAGGGAATTCCAAAATACAAACCTGTAAACTGGGTCGAGAATGACGCCAGTGGCTGCTGCAATGTCCTTTACGAATTTGATCTCCTCGGAGGTATTGATCGCATAGCCTAAACCTTTCGCCTGTCGAAAGATTAAGTACAATCTATCTTTACAAGCTATGGACAACCGGACAGGTTTATATTTCCATAAAAAATAAGTAATTTACCAGAATTATGTTCATTTCTCAGCTCACTTAATATGTTGTTAAGTGCCTGCAACTTTTCTAATGAAATTTTATTCTGCAGAAGCATTAATGAAAGAAAGGACGGTTCAGGACAATTACTAATCCATGTGTTGCACGAATGAACTAAGAGAGAGATAGGGAAAAACTGTTATTCATTCATGTGTGAAAATTACTATTTATATCAGCCTGAGACTGAGACTAATACTCTAACTAAGGCTTGATTACATCAGCTAACTAAACTTTTAACTAATTATCTACTGATAGCAAACTAACTAACTTGCTAAATAAGTTACAGCTAATACATCTTGGTTAACCACTCTAATACATGCGCACGCGGCATTTTTTGACATGAAAATAGCGGGTTGAACAAATAAGTTAATCATGATAAATACTATAGTGAATTCGCAAACACGTTATCAATGAAACGAAGCAACGTAATGAATCGGTTAAACACAAACAGAGCATGAAGGCACGGCCAACACGATCATCATAAAGAGCGTGTAGCAAAAGCATCATGCTTTTTACAGAGCATATTTCTATCGAATATGGTTCGAAATTAGTCCAAACTCCAAAGAATATATAGCACTCACATTTTGAATTTCGACAATTTCATGTGCAGCAATGCCTGCCTCGAGACCATCGAGCAGGCCTTGAACGTGTTCGTAGAAGTAATTGGGTTCCTCAATAACCGAAAATGCATGAACCTACGAGACACGGAGAACAGTATTTACAAGACAGAAAAAGAAGGTGTGTGAAAAAAGTGAAAATCAAGCAAGCGAGGCACGTACTTTTGCCTTCAAAGAACTCATTCGCGATCCCAACGAGAGACCAGCAATTGTAGTGCCACTGCAAGAATAGAAGGTTGAAATCGACTGAAAGTAAAATCGATTATTGTAAATTTGCAAAACAAAGAGAACCTAGAACAGATTCTTCTGGCCCGCCAAAATCGAAGCTGAATATGCGAGAAAATTTGACATGAACCAATCCTAATTTGAATTTAAATTTTCAAAAATCACAAGAGATGGTAAGAGCAAAACCTGCCACAAGCAACAACAATATCGTCAAATTTTACATCGGCTGTCTGAAGTTGTTGCTCAATCTCTCGAGTCGCTTCAATGTAGCCCCTATACAAACAGTTGCAACGCAACAGTACCGAGAAATGATACAGCGATAAGTTAACTACACGAAGAAGAATACGATTTTTTTTTTTTGGTTATGCCCAAGAAGACGAGACTATCATGATCTTAAAGTATGAACAAAAAAGCGGTAACCCAATCTAACCAGGTGCCTAAGGAGTTTGATCCACCGAGCGGAATGACATACGGTCTCCGTCCTTCACTTAACAGTTTTTCCTTCAGGAAATTAGTAAAAGGCTGTGACAAAAATTTATCACAACAGGTTTAATCATGGTTTAGTGTTGGGATTTGGATGCATATAAGAATCTTTCCTTTTGTATCCGAGAAATAAACAAATTTAGATCATTAGTTTTTTCTTGATAGCCTACAAATAGATGCTTGTCAACATATAAATCATCATCCTCAAGTGTCACATACCGAACTAAACAACGTTAAGAACAGAAAAGATTTTATCTTCAAAATTATAACATCAAAATGTGATCCTAAAATTACTAAAGGAGAAAATTGCAGGAACCTCAGTACTCCCGATTTTCGCATACTCTTCCATGGAAATCAGTTCGATATTAGCTCCAACTAATCTCTCAACCAGGAGATTGCCTTTCAGCCCTGGATCTTGGTCCACAAGTACCTAAGTAGGTATAAAGAAACAGAACAAGTCAATAAGCAACAACAAAACAGAAAATTTTGTGTGTATGTGCGCGCGCGCGCGTGCGTGCACGCTTTGCACTAAGAATTATGGAGAAATCTTAAACCCGAGAAGTGGCTAGTATAAGATAACAATCGAGATTCAGATATCGCGCTGCCACAGCGGTTGCGCGGCAGTGGTTGCTTTGGATTGCTCCTATTGTTACGATACAATCAGCACCTTGTGCTACAGCTTACGCCATCAAGAACTCCAACTTCCGGACTTTGTTACCGCTCAACTGCGTTCCCGAAAGGTCGTCGCGCTGAATTTCGGCAAATATTTCTGTCAGTATAAGCTAGCCAAGTGACGAAGAAACTAAAAAGACAAAAAAAAAAATGGAATTGAGATGTGTAAACATCTAAATTCAAAACATGCCACACGTAGAAGAACACATTTCGATTTTTACGTTTATAAAAAATTCCTCATGTTATCTTTCTTTCAACACAAAACAGCATGAAACAATTACACAAATGATTATTTTGGGTACAGACCATAGTAAATGTGTTTAGGGGACATCCTATAAAGGTTGGATTCATTAGCCATTTCTAATGACCGAGATTTGAACTGAAATATCAATAATACATAAATTAAAAATCTTTTTCTTTTCAATAGAAAAAAAAAAAATAATTGTATTCAGTTTCATAAATTATGAAAACGAAAGATAAACTATATATATAAATATAAAGAGTAACATCCAAAAAAAATGTTATATAAAAAGCTCATACAGAATATAGCAAATATTTCATCAAGTAGTATACACATATATCCAATGCTGGCTTGGGGAAAAAAAAAAAAAAAAGCATATTTCAAATGTTACAAGAAAAAATATTTATTTGTATCTGGTTTTTTGCAATAAAAATAATTTTATTAAAAATGAGAAAAAAAAAAAGTACATGCACAAATCATATTATATACTTTTTCTTGTTACATCAAATATATTCAACAATAAATTAGGTTTCGGTTTCATACCTTAGATTAAAACTAAAAACAGCTGCTTAGAAAAGTAAAGAAAAAAAAAAAAAAAAAGGGATAAAAATTGATTTATGTTGTAAAAATATATAAATACGTATAGCTGATTCTAAAATACTAAAATAATATATCAAGACAATAAATAGATCAAATAGAGAATAATAATTTTCTTAATTCACTCAATATTTTTTTGCTTTTCTTTGAACATAATTGAGTAAATAATCATTTTTTGAATGATGAGTTAATAAAATAGCCAATATTTCTATTAATTAAGAAATTAATCATTTTCTTAACTACATATTAATGTATTTTTACTTTACCTTTATGTCTTAATTCTTTAATGTACTAATGGTTAATAATATAATTTTTGAAAACATAAATTAAGAAATTGTCAAATACCAAGTAGACTCTTCTTTTATTTCCTTTCTTTTTCTTTCTTATCTCTTTCTCTATTTTCTTCCTTTCTCTACAATTTCTTCTCTGATGATGTGTTGAAAACTATAATGAATCTACCTACCCATCTATAATGAATCTACCTACCTACTACCCATCTATCTATTATATCTAGATATGGTTACGTATAGCTTCTATGATCGGTCTGTTCTAACATATCCATCTAGTATATAAAAATATAATATATCCACGAGAGAAAACAGTATGCTAATGCTATGATTGTATGTTATGTTTTCAAAATAAAAGTATACTGTAAAGTTTGCCCTACTCATTCTCCTCGTTCCATTCCATTCAACTATTTTTTCAACTTTTTTAATTTTACAATTCATTTCATTATATTTCATTTTTTTCAACCATTTTTTTAACTTTTCAAATCCCTATACAATAGTTTTAAATCTCAATCATTTATATCACATTGAAATTCGCAAAGTCAAACCATTCTAATCATTTTCAAACCATCCCACAAAATGAGTTGTCCAAACATGAGGTTAATTTTTTTACCTTATGTTTAGGCAAGCCATTTTGCCCATCCCACAATATTTCTTGGGGTAGTCAAAATGGTTTGGAAAATAGTTTGGAAAATAGTTAAAAAAAATGAGTAATATGGTTTGACTTTGCGAATTTCGAAGTGGTATAAATAATTGAGATTTAAAGATACTGTATATGGATTTGGAAAGTTGAAAAAATAGGTTGGAAAAAAATAGAATAGAATAGAATGGTTTGTAGGATTAGAAATTTGAATGAATGAATGGTTTTAAATAATATGGAATAGAATGAGATGATTTGGGAGGGGTTGCCAAACATGGGTTAATTGAAATTTTGTTCTACGGAAGTATTAATACAATAACTGAAAGATTTGATTGACTATATAGGCCATACACATACTGCATTTGAAATGAAAATAGTCATTATACTTTTATTTATGCCTTTTTCATTCCCCTTATTCCATTACATTTTTTTTTCAACTTTCCTAATCTCAATGCAATATTCTTAAATCTGAACTATTTATATCACATCACAATTCGCAAAATCAAACCATTCTGAAATAAAATGATTGGGATGAATTGCTATTTTGATACATGTAGAAATGTATAATTTGAGTTATGAAAAACATGATTGAAATGTCAAATAAAAAAATACTATTGAAAATAGATTTAAATTGATGAAATTTAAGGGTAGATAGAATTTGAATTTAAAAGCTCGCAACAATTTTGGCCGTTGAAATTTTATCCAAAAAAAATTTCTCAAATGATAATTTATATTGACAAATTCGTTTGAATGACCTAAATCATATTTGAATTCATTAGCCAAACAAGCCCTTAATCTTAAGATTTGAAAAGTAAAAAACAATTTCAAGGTGTCAATTTAAATGGTTTACATAATCAAAAGGGCTGTCACACACCCATCTTCAATGATTCATGTACTTTCCTCATTTCTTGAAGACTTGAACAAGGAAAAATAGGGAAAAGCTCAATTTGGATACGGCCAAAAACAAAAAAAAAAAAAAAAAAAAAAAACATTAAAAGAAAAAAAATTGAAAAATGTCACTTCTTCACAATTTGTTTTGAAAATTACCACTTGCAAGAAATGTTGTAGCCCATGCCACTTTTTTATAGTGAATTTAACCAAATTATCCTTCTTTATGTTACAAGTTACAAATGAAAAAAAAAAAAAAAAGAGAGAGAGAAAATGGGACAAAATAGTAACTTAATAATGAAAAAAGTGACATAATATACAATAGTAGTTTGAATTGCAAACTTAAATGTGAAGGATGACATGAGATCAAATTTTCTCAGGCTATTATCTAATCTCAACAAAAAATGCATAAAAATTATTGCACATCTTAACTTGTATAATATTCTTCCCCTCTTGCTTTGATTTCCAATTTTCTATTGATTTTCAATATAAAACCACATATTATACTTCGATGCCCTTTTTTTCTTTATTTTCTAATTCTTTATATTTATACAATTAGAAAACACAACACTTAAAAATTCATAATTTTAAGATAATTCGGAAAAAAATTGAGGAACTTTTTATTTAAATTTTTGTTATATTTGTTTTTTTAATCTGTCTTAGAGATAATTTTTGCCATTTCAAAAAAATATATATATCGTACATTTTGGTCAAAACAAATTTAACATAAGATATATTTAAGCCAATCAAAGGATAAATTTGGGATCATGAAAAACACAAAAAGCAATATGAAATTCTAAGCTACAAGGATTTTTTTTAGGTTTTTCTTGTCCCCTTATTTATGCATTGCTCTTTTAGAACATTTTTCCAGTGCCATCCTTACGCGGAACAGATTCATGTACATCCATTCGACGCCAACTTCCCGCCAATGAAGCCATCTGATCAACCTTGTCGTACAAGCCAAGCAACCCGCCGGTGTGCACGAAAAGGATCTTTCTCCCTTCCCACTTCTTCGGGTTCTCACTCATGTCCTTCAACAGCCCATAAGCGGCCTTCCCGCTGCAAGGAATGGATAACCAAAGTAAAAAAGACTCATCCTTCCGAGTACTATTTGGAGCCAAAAGAGAAATCAGAAATACGATTGATACCAACCTGTAAACAGGGTCGAGAATAACACCAGTGGCAGTGGCAATGTCCTTTACGAATTTGATCTCCTCGGAGGTGTTAATTGCATAGCCTCGGCCTTTAGCCTAAAAAAAAAAAAAAAAAAAAGATTTGAGCATTTTCAAGTACGTCATAACCAATCATTTAGCTTCTCTGAAGTTTAAGTAAAAATTAATAGACGATTTACATATAATGGTATCCGGTGAATGAAAGATAACATACGAAGTGAAGTAGAAAGTTTGGATGCAACTGAGTCCATCTTTTCAAGCTAGGGGCCACCGAACAGGTTTATATTTCCATTAAAAAGAAAAAGCAGTTTCATATTTCATATTTCTTATACAATTAAGGGAAGTTTTGGCATTTTCAACATGACAGTAATCTTTTAGGGAACGGCTAATCGAGTGGCTTCGATATGATAACTTCTATACTGAATGCACAAACACGTTATCAACGAAAAGAAAATAATGAATCGGTTCAACACAAATAGAGCATAAACAACACAAACAGAGCATAAAGGCACGGCCAACACGATCACTAGAAAGAGCACAAAGCACAACATCATGCTTTCTACAGAGCACATATTTGTCGAATTTGAATAGCAAAACTGGTCCGAAGAGTATGACTCACATTTTGAATGTCGACAATGTCACGTGCAGCAACACCTGCCTCAAGACCATCAAGTAGACCTTGAACATAATCGTAGAAATAATTGGGGTCGTCACAAACTGAGAATGCATGAACCTGTGGAACACAGAGAGAAGAGTATTTACAAACACTAAAAAAATCATAAGAAAAAAGTGAAAATAATGCAAGTCGGCACATACTTTTGCCTTCAAAGAGCTCAATCGCGATCCCAATGAGAGACCAGCAATCGTACCACCACTGCAAGAATAAACAGTTGAAATCAAATGAAAAGTAAAATCGATTATTGTAATCAATAATTTCTGCGTAAAAAATGTTGCTGTAGCCCACAAATAAAGAGAACAACCAAAGATGGATGTTCATTTTTCAATTTTACGAATTATTATAAAATAAAATTTTAAAAAAATCTCCAGCTCAATATTTAAGAAAATTTGACTGGAGGGTTTACCAATCCCAAGATGTGCCTTAACTAATTTCATTAGAACTCTTATCACCAGAACATTCTAATTTCTTAAGCTTGCCATATTACTAATTTGTAAGTATGATTTTTTTTTTTTTTTGGCTTAATTTCATTATAGTTGACTTTAAAATAAGAACAATTTACCACGTGTCACGTGTGATCGAGTGTCAGATAAATTTGAGATATTCCACAAATTACAAAAGAAGGTAAGAGCAGAACCTGCCGCACGCTACAACAATATCGTCAAATTTTGCATCGGCAATCTGAAGTTGTTGCTCAATCTCTCGAATCGCTTCAATGTAGCCCCTATACACACAGTTGCAATCAAAAGTAATGACAAAGTAATACAAAGATAAGAAGAAGAACTACACTATGAAATAGATTACAGCTTGAAAAGCTCTCTAGGGCTGTGATATGCAAATATAACTAATAGTCTCATCTTCTATGCGATAATTTCAAGGATAGTTGGTCACATTTCAAATGGTGTCTTGCATGTTGCTACTGCTCAAGCCATCCAAAACCCAAAGTACAGTTTCTGACCTAAAAGATTACTGTGAACGATAGGAGTGAAAAACTAGGAGACTGACACATAAGCTGTGAAAAAAACGCGAAACCTACAAGAGCTTGGAGACAATTTTCATTACAATCATGGTGCATATTATGGAATCTACGTATTTGTATAAAGTAATCAAATGATTTAATTATAATGTGGTTTCGATAGAAAACTGGTATCCCAATCTAACCAGGTGCCTAAGGAGTTTGATCCGCCGACTGGAATGACGTACGGTCTCCTTCCTTCATTTATCAGCTTTTCCTTCAGCAAATTAGTAAGAGCCTGTGACAAAAATTTAACATAAGAGGTTTAATCATAGTTCAGAAAATGGATGCATCTGAATCTTTCCCTCTTTTTTTCTATTCATTTTGATCTCCTCGAAACGAATGCATGCGAATCTGTAATTTTTCTCGACAGCCTACAATGATCAATGCTTACAAATCCTAAACCAAAAAATAAAAAATTAAAAAAGGAAAACCGTACAATCCTAATATTATAAGGGGAAAAATGTCAAACCTCACTCCCAATTTTCGCATATTCTTCTTTGGAAATCAGGTCAACATGAGCTCCAACTAATCTCTCAACAAGGAGATTCCCTGTCAGTCCTGGATCTTGGTCCACATGTACCTAAGTGGATCAAAAGACATAGAACATAAGGAACAACAAACCAAAAATCGGATACATTTAATTGTTTTGCAGCAGGAATTACAGAGAAATTATTAACCTTGGAAGTCCGTAGTATAAGATAACAATCGAGATTCATATATCTCGCCGCTACAGCAGTCGCACGGCAGTGGTTGCTTTGGATTCCTCCTATTGTTATGATACAATCAGCACCTTGTGCTACCGCATCAGCCATCAAGAATTCCAACTTCCGGACTTTATTACCACTCAACTGCATTCCCGTAAGGTCATCGCGCTAGATATCGGCAAATATTTCTGTCAGTATAAACTAGCTAAGTGAAGAACACATCTACAAAAATGGAACTAAAAGAGCTCCTTTTTTAAATTAGCCTATCAATAAGTGGCCCGCATATTTCTCATAATGACTTCAAATTAAGAGAACAAGTAATCAGATTGCTTTTATCTTTGATCTCATATGGCTCACAACATGCCACAAATAGAACACTAGGTGTTAGATATTCCTCGATGTATCTTTGTTTCACCACAAACAGCTCGAAACAATTTCGATAAAAATGATTATTCTGGGCAAAAGCCATGGTATATGCGTTCAAATATTCTTCAAAAGTACAACCACCAAAAAAATGGTCAACACTCTACAGCCTGAAGCTGATATTCTAAACAAATGAAGTTGGACTTTACATCACATCACTTGGAAATCCAATTTTCCCAAATGGGCATCCAAAAAGAAAATTTTTTTTTTCTCTTAATTCAAGAACCAATTAACATGAAATTAACGAATGGTGTACGAGATTAAAAGAAAAAATAAATTCCCCTAAAATATCGCTTACATAAGATGTAATGTGGTTCGGCCAATTAAGCTTACGTCCATCAGTGCACAACACAATTTATTCTTTTCACAAGATCAAGAAAAACCTTATAAGTGATTTACTCTCTCTAACCCAATACAAGTCTCTCAAACTCTTATTCACAAATTAGCCCAAATCCTCACACACCCAAGAATCGCTCTGTAATACACGCACTCCCCTATTAGTACATATTTAGAGGCATCACACAACAATTATAGATTACTAATCTTAATGCAATAAGGATTCCTATAAAAGTGAAACAAGAACTTCAACCAATTAGACTCCTATGAACATCCAAGATTCCCAATTGTCTGTTCAAACATCTTGACATACCTTCAACCAGACTTCAGTGTTGGCGGGCAAATCAGGAAGATTCCACTTGTGAATTGGAGTTGGAAACTGACGACCAAAACCCACAAACCACCAACCAATCAATCAATAAAAAACAAAACTAACACACAAAACTCCGGTGAAAATCACAAGAAAGAGAAGATCTTGAGCAAAAGGGTCGGATTACATGGCCGAGAGAGAAGAGTTGAGAGGGCAATGGGTTGAGATGGGAAGCCCACGAAGGAGGCGAATAGGGCTTCTTCTTCAAGAACTCGAAGCCCGGTTGAGTGCCAGCTTTGGCCTCCATTTTCGGCACTGAGCGAGTGAAGCTCGAAACAAGGCACCGATTGTCGTGTCGTCGTTTGCCAAGCCCAAACGGGTTTTTGGCGTTGTTGTTGTGTTTCAGGATCACCGGAGAAGGAATTTTCAGGGAACAATGGAGTACAGAGTTGACACTGCAAAACATTTCCTCTTATATTTTGGCTGTTTATTGATCATCTTTATTAATTATTATTATGCTTTCTTGGATTTTTTGACGACCATTTTGTCGCGTACTTGGCTCCTCTTATTGGTCTCAACGTGATGGTGTGCACGTGTGGTTCAGTGTAGTGAAAAAGGAGAGATGAAACTAAAGATATTTATAGCATTTTATAGTTTCCCCAATTAAATTTCTACTTTTTTGTAAGAGCAACGCTATAACAGTGAAAAATTTAGGCCATACCTACGTAAAATAGCTCATTCATACATATATCAAAGAAAGCTAGAAATATGAGTATATTATATACCTCATTACAATATTCTTGAAGAAAGAGACACATCTATCTTATAATGTATAGTCTTCTTGATCAGTGTGTGTGTAGTTTAGTAATCTAGAAAGACAAGGTAGTGAGAGGAATGAAGCCTGGTCCGAGGTACTGACTACTGACTCACAACCTGATCCATACATACATACATATATGTATATCAGTATATGAACTCTTGTCATCTCGAGCCAGAAGACATTCCCCTCACATTCACTTTCCACTTTCCAATCCCAACTTTGTAAAATGCTTATAAGAAAAGTACTTTCTATGAGAAGAAGAACGACAACAATCACTGGGACTGGGAAACCGGGAATTTTTTGGAAATATATATAGGAGTTGGTGGTGAATGAAGGGGAAGAAATTTGTTGATGGTTCTTCATTTCTCTTTTTGACTTTGGAGGCCATATTACAGTTGGTATGTGACTCTCTTTGTCGTCAAGGCTTGCCAACATTGAGTTGTAGTGTATGTATTGCTTGAGAACTTGGTTATACAAATTTAATGCTCATATTTTGTGCTACAATTACCAATCTGCCACTCTTTTACTAAAAAAGCACATACCAACAATAGAATTTATGTACACTAAACCAAACTGGAATTCTCTCAGGGAAAAGTTGGTTACTGATTTTTGTAGCCTCTTTACATTACTGTAGTTTACTTTCTAGTTGGAACTTTATCAAAATTTTGTATTGACATAGAATAATGGTGTCATATATTATCGCTGTAACTCAATTTTTATTAGTTAAAAACAACTCTCTACATCATTGTTTAATTGACTCGTCAGCATAAGCATGTTCCGTGTGCCCAGCCAACTTTAAACTCTACCGTTCAGCTTTTCAGAGCGTATCGAGCAACAAGTTCACGGTATCAATGCTCTTCTCGAACCCAAAATCTAAACAAGCTGTCGAAACATCCTCATAGCTTCTTGCCCTTGCCTGGCTCCGGCAAACCTTCTCACGAGATGATCTACGGAGTCTGAGCGTGATCTGATTACTTCCGGCGCTTTTATCTCAATGCCGAACAATTTATTAGTTTTGCGCTGTTTTCCAATTATGTCAAGCATCAGATCATGCCAATTTCTATGTCTGCTTCTAGCCCGAGTGCATGGACTTTCAATCGTCCTTTGAGCAGTTGAATCAATTTGTCAAACAATTGGCGGGCGAGCTTGGATACTATAGCATCACCACAAAAGAGACTCATTCGAAGACAACATCAAGTCTAGAGGAACATTAACTGCAAACTACAATTCTGAGGGTGACATTCCATCAAATTTTCTCTACTCGTAAATATTATTATTCTTGTTTCTATTTATTATCCATATAGGCATATACATGTGAGAGAGGTCCAGAATGGTCTTTTGTTGTACACATAGTATATTACTACTCTAGTAACAGCAATAGTTGGCTCAGAAACAAGGATTTCAATAGATCAAACACCATGTGAATGTTAGCACAATCATACTTTTGCCACTTGACATTTTCAAATAACAGAAATATCCATGACATGCAAAGCACATGACCATCACTTTTGCTCAACTTGGAGAGAGTACAACAAAATTATATCCACCAAAATAATAAATAAATATGTTCATGGAAGAACCACAATCCTCCCTTCAAATTTTCCTCTGAGGGCGGTTTATTTGGGAAAAATCTAAATTGGGTTACAAAAGGAACTAAATATGTTGCAAAATTTGATAAGCAAAACATAAACTGTTTGCATGAAAATCAGAAAACTCTAACTACCATTGCAGGTTTTTTATCAAAACTATCTACCAAATAGGCCCGATTGCTAAACCTTAGAATCAACCAAAATGCCCAAAACAGATATGCTCTACAACTTTTGTGTGTCAATTCTTCCGAAACAAAGATGTTACCTGCTGGCTGCAACCCTTGCGATATCCGCCTTCATAATAGCGGTTACACATTGTCCTTGAGTGCCTTCCTTCTTTTACTATATGAAATCCACACTTTGACGCCTATGAGTCCAGAGCGCGTAGACACTTCCGTAGAAGCATAATCAACTTTCTGGTTAATTACATTACGAGATATTTTTCCATACTTTGCGCATTCAGTTCTAGCTATTTCCGCTCCTTGTATTCGACCTGAACAACTTATGCGGATCCCCTCAACGTGTTTTAGTACTAGTGGAATGTCATTTACGATTCTACTAAAAATGACGCGAAACGATGTTTTGTTTCTCAATTGAGAGCAGATCTCTTGAGCTATCATAGAAGCACTTTGATAAATGGATTTGACCTTCACGGACTCAACTAAGGTATTGGTGTTTGTTCTATTGGACATCAACGATCGCATTTTTTTCACTTCATTCAAATAAGTGTTGCCGCAGTACGGAGCTCTTTTGCTTCTCAGTATGATCTCTGTTAGCATCTCTATTTCCTTTGTCAATCCTCTTGCCCCATCTCTTTCTATGCATTTCTCTACCAATTCCGTAACCGTATCCCTACCCATGAGGTTCCAACATTTTTGCTTAAGTTGACCTACGTATTGTTCCCGACCATGCTCAAGAAAAAGGTTATTATACATCCCAGCCCCATCTCTTAGAAAGAGAGAGGTCGAACCTAAGAAAGGAAAGAGCGAGATGGTGTTTTTTGTTGCACCTATGGAGCCAAGCCCGTTAGAGGCACTTCTACCATTGGCATCAAGTTCACTTGACCTGTAGGAGATCAGAAATTGGATTAGTCAAGTCCACGGAAATCTGTACGGGTAAAGGTTCACGATAGAGCAGGTGCTATCAACAACAAACTAAGTAGACGCTACAACATCTTTAGCAGAGAAAAATTATATGCTCTTGCTACCAAACCACACAACGAAAAGGAGGGAAAAAAAAACTGGATAATGCTCACTTGATTGTTTTATTGATCTCATCAGATTCTGCATTCCCAGGCATGGGTCCAGCAACTGAGACATCAATGCTATAAGCTCGAACGGTCATACCAGAGACCCGACGGCTAAGAACCGGTCCGACGCCCTACGAAACAAAAAACTAGTCACACGTTCGAGAAGCTTATTCACAAAACCAAACAAGAAAGCCAACCAACGAGTCGAGATGTTACCGTGGCGGCTCTGGTGCCTCCGGGAATAATGTTACAGGACGTAGCTCTTCCACGTCTCCAATCCTTCATTAAAGGATTACGAAAATGAATCACTAATTAGTAGACAACAACAAGCACAAGCAAAAACAGAAAGACAAACTCTAAATCCAATTAGACACCAAGAAAACTAGTCAAAACCAAACAATTTAAGCCCAAAAGGCAAACCAAATTCTACAAAGCCAATCACGAGAACACCAAAAATGGAGAGTAAAAGAATAATAATAAAAAATAAATTAAAAAAAAAAGAAGATAAGAGCAAACCTTTGGGTGAGCTGAGGCATTCTGTGTCAATGGAATCTCTTCAACACTCCTTCAAACACCCAAACATAAAGATTAAAAAATTAAAATTTTGAATCAAAACCCATAAAGATCTTCAATTTCCTGGGAAAAGAAAAAGAAAAAGTTCAGATCTTTACCTAACGCCAAAAACTCTGATGGGCTTTTCGCTAGCGACCAAACGACCAATGCTTCCAAGCCCTAGGAATTTTCATTTCCATTTCTCAGTCTAATTAGCAAAAAAAAAAAAGGGAATAACCCCAGAAAATGTATGGAAACGCTTAGTTAGGTATTGAAGTTCCCGGTATTACCACTGATTCCGATCTTGATCTTTCCGACCGAACCTGTGAATCAATATATTCAGAAACAAAAACCAGAAAAAATAAAATAGAAAAGGGGATTGAGCGCAAAATTGAAAGAGAAATAAAAAGAGAACAAAAGTGTTGAGGTTATATAAATGGAAATATCAAAAATTGGTTGATTATTTACCCATTGGAAGAGGTAGAGAGAGCGAGTTGGTCGAGGATGATACGCAGAGCGAGAGAGACTGTGACTCAGCTTGGAAATTGGAATGAAACGTTTTAGGGCTTATTCACAAAACCCAGAGAAACCCCCCAAAGGAAAAGTAAATTTGATATAGGGCCCTTTATTAAACCCATGTTTTGATTTATGCCCCGTTAATAAGACGAGATTTTGAAAAGTGCCCATTTTTCTTTACAGTGTTGCACTTTTAATTTAGGGTGAAGCAAAGAAATACCCAAAAATTATAAAATAATAGAAGTAATTACCCATAATTTTTAAGTAATTGAGTAAGTATCCAATTTATTTAATTACTTGCACATATTTTTAGTAATTAAATTAGTTACCACTAATCATCACTTTGTAAGTAATTAAATTATTTAAGTATTCGGTTGTATTTTTTAAAACATTGGGTATTTACTTGAATTAAATTTAAAAATTAAGTATTTACCATGTTTTAAGGTATAAATAAAAGTAGAAATTAAAAAAGAATTATCATTTACAGCATAGATGATTAATGGTGCATCATATATTCTTCATATTATTTCTTAAATAACATGTGTTTTTACGGAAAAGAGCATGTTTTTAGAATAATTTGCACAAACAACGTTGAATTTGTGATAGATTAGCAATTTACTCCCTGAATTTATAAATCTTAACAAATGCATATAAATTGGTAGAATATTTTATAAAGAGAAAGGGAACTTCTTGTTACAATTTCTTGAGTCGTATTTGAGATTAAACACATGGATACAATTAAGCAACACAAGCTATTGAAAATGAAAGAAAGACGGCTTTCAATTGACTATATTTCAGCATTTAGAGGCATATCTTTGTATTATATGACACCAAATTGGGAAATTGTCAATCTCACCTCCCCAAGCAATTGAATACAACAACTTGTAATGACTAACATTCCCACTTTGTCCTTCACATAAACAAGATTTATCTCTCTCTCTCTTTTCTTTTCTTTTTTTCCTTCAAGTAATTTCACAATATATTTTTGGATAATTTAGCATTAGGGGCTTTTTCTGAGCTTCTGTAGAAATCTCCCTCTCCTTTCCACATTTCCTTTAGTTGAAGGAAACATTATTCATTTCTTTCCTCGGTATCATCTGCAACCATTGTGACACATTACCACAAAAAATTTACAAAAAAAAAAAAATAATAATAATAATAAATAAATAATCCAACAACCACAACAACAAAAAAACAACTTCTATATTCAGTATCACTTCATTAGGTTTGCCTAGATTCACATATATATAATGGGCATTGTTATATAAGACTTAAGGAAAAACTAGTATTATTAAACAAAAGTCACAAAATATTACAGAAATCAACCATATATATTTTAAGACACATTTCTTCTAATTCCTATATGTTTCTGCCTCAAATGCAAACCAGAAAGTGTCTAATTTTTCTCTTTTCCTATAAATTAATTCAATGTTAACTAGCCATTTTATAAGCTACCAAACATGTTGACAAGAAGTAAAAAAAAATGCAGAGACAATTTTACCCCACAGAACAGATGATCCAAGTTACCATGATCTGTTGAGTAACCAAACGAAGACTACATGGACATAATTTTAGAAGAATCCGAGAACTCCGTCGATTGCGAAGACCTCGCAACTTCAAGCAGATTGATCAACTTCTTGTTCCCGCCAATTCGGGCTTCGTCGAGTGGCGTGTTTCCCCACCTGCAAGTACACAAAAATAGTCTAATTTTTAGAGAAAACATTGAGAGAAGAAATAGTTCTAAGGCTTGATAATCGACATGTTGTACCGATCCTTGGCATAGACGCTTGCACCGGCGTTTAGTAGCAATTCCGCCATTAGATAGAGCCCTTCGGAAGCTGCTACGTGGAGCGGTGTCCTGAGATCGTAATTCTTCGCGTTCGGGTTCATGTCCTTAGCCAATACCCTTGTGAGAAGCTCCACGTCCCTTCGAGCTACCGTGTCGCAGAGGAACCCACCCGAGTCTTCGATACTAAGCGAAGCTCCCGCGTTTGTCAATAGCGAAATTATTGGATCATGACCGCTCTTGATGGCTTCGAGCAAGGGAGTGTTTCCGAATTTGTCTAATGTACAAAAACCAACCAATGTGTCACAAAAAATATACATATATATAAGCACATTTGTGACAGTACTATTTTAGGAACAGACCTGAGAGATTGACATTTGCTCCTTGTTCAATAAGGAAAGCAGTGATATCTTCATATCCTTTGGAAGCACCAATATGCTGAGTGAAATTGGAAACAAAAAAATGTAAAAATGAATATTATTTCATGTGTTTATTGCTCTATAATCTTTTTAATGGAAGATTAGAGTATATTATTAGTTCAAAATTTGTACCAAAGCCGATCTACCATCATAATCTGTGTCTTTTGTGTTTGCACCGGCTTCGATTAAGCATTTTACTCGATAAAGATCTCCAACATGGACCGCACAATTAAGCCTCGTGGCTAATTCGAGTTCGTGAGTCGCTATGTAGAGCGTGATGTCCGATTCCATAAGCTTCTTACGAATGCTCAAGTCTTTTCCCTGCAAATCAAGAAACATGTTAAGTAGTCTCGGCATGTTCACCAAAATTGTGGCCTTTTCGATTGTGCTACTTTGAAATCCGATGGTGTTTTTCTTCTTGATCGAACAATCGGGAGCAATTTACTCGCGATACTTAATGTACAAATTACCTCAAGGAGGTTATTCAAGATGATCCGCCCGTCTAAAAAGTATATTTTGAGGATTTCCATGAAGGATTTCTTATCAAGACGCAACACTCGACAGAGCTCGCGAGCCACGATAGTACAACCTTGAGGAGTGTTGCAAAGAAAAGAAACCTCTCCGAACGAGCTATACGTTTGCAGCCTTGCGCCAACCTCCTCTGTCTCGGATTTTTCACCTTTTCCTACCTCATCCTGCAGACATTATCAAGCCATTACCCGAGGAGCTTGCTTCACAAGTTACCGTAAGCGCAAAGAAAACCATTTTTTTTTTCTCTTTTCCAATACAGTGAGTAAATTATGGCAACTACAAGGCTAAGTTTAAACTAATCTAATAAATCTTAAAAATTAATCATTTAAGTAAAAGAGTCATACCAGTAAACCATGGCAGACTATGTAAAGTTGATCAATTACATTTCCCTGTTCTATGATCACTTCTCCGGGAAGGAAAAACTCTTCATGAACATTTATTGCCTGGTAAACAATAAGTTAAATAAATTGTGTTGATATAAATAATAAAAAAAAAAGAAGAAAAACATATGGTAATTTCTTTGGATTATGAAACAAAAAAAGAAGAAAAACATATGGTAATTTCTTTGGATTATGAAAAACATAGTTTTAGAAACTAGCTATGGTGAAGAATGACTTACAATCTGCTTTATGAATCCCACAGAGCAGCCCTTGAAAAGAGGAGCTTCTTTAATGTATGACTCATACAAGTTCTGTGAAATCTGCACAAATAGAAACCAATATGAATCACTACAACTACACAATGTAACAAAACATGTTTCAAATCCTTGAATCTAAAAAAATACATGAGACAATATTGATCATGGAATTGTTTAGTAATGCTTCTGAATTACGGCAATAAGTTATTCTTGCAGCACAACATTGCCAAATTGGTCTTATATAATAATCCCAAAAACAAAGAATTTGATTAGCAATAATTTGGTACCTTATTTTGAATAGACAAGGGAATATCCTTGAGAACAGAAGCCTCAGTGTAGCTACGGTCAAATTGCAAGCGAAGATGGTCTTTAACCTTCTTACTTAGCTTCTTGTCAAGTTTGTTTCTACTCATGTATTTGGTAAGGTCAGTCATTTTATCTCTGAACTTCTCTGTGGTTGAGCCTTTGACGACTAAAGCCGCAATATTACCAAGCAAATAGGCTCCGAGAATCATGTCCAGAGAGATATATATCATTATGAATATCATTTCCCTCACATTCACTGCATGTACATCTCCATAACCTGTACAAATAAAATGAAAGCAAAAGGTTCAAGTACTAATAAGCTTCATATATATTAAAGACTTGTTTCGCAGTCATACTTATATAGACGCGAACTACATAGTACTGTAGTGCTATTCAGCTCAAGTTGAGTCCGAGTTGAGAAATATTCAAGAGAAAAACTTACCAACAGTGGCCATAGTAACAACGGAAAAGTAGAGCGACGTTACGTAGCGCTTCCAGAGATCGATGTCTCTGAAATCCGAGTAGGTATAGTCGCCCATCTTCAAGCTTCCTATCCATGTGTAGCCCTCTTGGGACCGAGGCACGGTTGTCGCGAGGTAGTAGAAGAAGCACGCAGCCGCGTGCGTGGAGTAGAGCTCGACAACAAAGAGTTTCATGATCCTCGTAAACAGGTAATTAACTCGGATATCCTTTTCGAGTTTCTCGAAGAACTCGGTCACTCTGCAAGCTCGGCTCAGCCTTATCCATAGTAAGTATCGCAGTGGTTCTTTCCTACCGGAAGCCTGAAAAAAATGTGGCCATGGATATGCTCAAATTTGACTCATGTGGAAGAATAGAAAAGAGAACATTCTGTTGAGAAAAATGAATTAGAAAAATGAAGTGAAATTGAAATATTCGCATAATTAAGTAGGCCTTATTTCACTCCGAAAAACTTCATATTTAGCCACAAGAAACATATGGTTAAAACTTTAAATCTTACAATTTTGCCATTAGTAGTAAATGATTTGTGACCATAACTTTAAGTCACGTAGATTTTTTAATTGTTTGTGATTAAAAAGTTCTCACAGTTGAAGTCATAAAAATTCCATAAATATATGTAATTTTATGACTAAAATAATATCAAATTGTAAATTATTTTGAGTTGCTATTAGGAGTAAAATTTGCTCATAATTTTTTTATTCTTTTCGCTAAAAAAGCCTTATCTTTTGTAGTGTCGATGGAGTATCTTATAAAGTAACGTAAGTACTATGAAAAATTCTCTCGTAAAATAAAAAGTTAAGGTGGGAAACAATTCTAAAAAAACCCTCTGATAAAAAGGGAATATGGTGATTAAAGTAATTATCAGAAAACTTTCTCGACCACACCGTGTTCCTACTATTATAAAGAATTGTGTAGTAATTATATCCATTACGAAATAAGTAATCAAGTTATCTTGTATTTTCAAAAATCATCCATTAAAAATTAGCAAATCTCAACATTTTTCCATTCCTTTTTTTTTTCTAACTTTCTTAATCTTAATACAATATTTTTAAATTTCAACTATTTATATCACCTCGAAATTTGCAAAATCAAACCATGTTAAAATGGAATTGATGGGATGATTATCCCAAACGGGGGTATTCACATATATACCTTGAAGATAGCATCCCAAGGAAAACAACCCAACAAATCAACAGTGAAACGAGACTTCAAGTAACTGGACTCGCGAACAAAATTAATCAATAGTTAGATCAAAGCAAAGTCATCATGATGATATGTATATGAGATAAGGATAATGATCAGAGCGATCGATCAAGTTTAGGGTTGACCGAAGAGCGATGAGCTTGCGGTCGTAAACCATGCGGTGGGAGTGGAAGTCGCGGTAGGCCACGAAGAAGCGGACGAAAATGTCGACGAGGAAGGCGAATTGGCCCGCGATATCGAGGAGGAAGAGGTCCTCCGGGAGCCCCCGGAAGAAGCCGAACTCTAAAGGGGTGAAGAAGGACGAGTAAACTGCCCATATCAATATGAAGTGCGTCCATGCAACGTACCACCTAATTAAGTACACTCAAAGTTACAACATTATAATTTCTAATCTAATCTCAATTGAAGAGAAAATAGTAATTTTATCTCTAAACCTAAATTCTAAAAGAGTTCATTAGAGTGATAAAATATTCTTGCGTAAATGCTTGTCCAATTATATATAATTTATGCTATCAATACTTTGAGTACCGTATTTGGTAAATTTTTAAACACATGTAGTAATCAGGCTATCGATACTTGAAATATTAAGAACAGGATTCAAACATGATAAGTACGTCTTCAATCTATAATATTTTCTTCTAGGCTTAAAGCTCCAAAGCATAGTTAAACACAGATTTATCGCAAAACGACATGCCGTATCTACGACGCCCATGTTTTTTCAGCCAACTTGTCCTCAGTGCTCTTCTAAAATTACCTACCACTGCCAACTCATGATAAACTGAAGAATAACGTTAAACATATATATGGTTTTAAATATCCTATATATTTGTCATATTTTAATTGGTAAAACATAATTACTTCGAAAGAGTGTTAAATAATTACTGATTTTACTATTGCACAATTTCCCTTTGTCATATTATTACAAGGATGATATATCTCATGCTAATCATTCTAAACCCAAAAAATCTCAAACTAAAACAAGGCAATTCTAACAATCTAGGGAATAAGAGACTTATTGCCCAAAAAAAAAAAAAACAAAGAAATCAGATTGTGAGCAAAATGTTAGTTATATATAGTGATGATGTTACCAGTTATCAGGATGAATAACAAGGCGATCAAGCCGCGACGCGACGGTACTTCCACTCCTAACAATGTCTCCGCCGTTCTGAACTCGACGATCATAATTAGTACTTCCCTCGATACCGCTTTCACTTCTCATCAACAAACTATAAGCCCTTTGCCACCACTTCCTCTTCGAATCTCTAAACTCGTCATCGACGTCGAATTCTTCTTCTTCTTCTTCTTCGGACTCATGTCTTTTCCTTTGCTCACGAACCTCCATATCTTTTTTAATTAACCTGTATAAGGTCTCCAACACTTTTTTTTGTTTGTATTATTTCTCTTTTCCTCAACCTTTTTTTCTACAAAACCATGTAATTATAAGGACCAAAACTATGTAATCTTTCTCTATGCCAGATGTGATTGGAGACAAATTCAATTAATAAGGGTGTACTAGAGAATGGTTGATTATGAGGCTACAAAATGCTTTGGACCAAGATAGGACAATAAACGTGTTTGATCAGTGTTTTTTTTTTTTTTTTTTTTTTTGGGCATCATGGAATCAGAATTTCTGCACAGTACTAAATAATTTGTGGAGACAAAAAGAATCCAATGGACGGTTTTGGATAACTAAAACTAATTAGGCGGTAATAAATTTCTCTTTTTAAATAATTCATTTTTGTTACTTTTTTTTTTTTTTTTACTGCTTGTAGATTATCTTTCCGAAAGATTTGATTAATGAAGAATAAAGTATGATTTAGTGCTATATTCCCAATATTATTGAAAGGCATATTAGCAGCTAAGGCTTCAAATTATTTTTCCTTACTATTTAAACTTTTGAATTGTAAGAGTCCATTCAATTTTCTATTTGTGTTTATGTAATTAGTTAACTTTTATGTGTTTTGCTTCATTTTGTTAGTACTGCTGCATAAATGTTGTGCTTTTTATAATTAATTAATACTTTCTAAATAAAATATAAAAAACTGCCACAATCTCTTTTATCATATCTATGTGTATCTATTCTAGCTAGCATTTAATATTTTAAATCCTTTTGAAGGAAAAATTTGTTGTTTAGCTGATCTACTTGTGTGGAGCACATGTTATGAAGAGTTTCTTCAAGAATTTAATTACCTCTCATATCTAACTATATATAATTTGTCTAAGACGTTTCGTTAGAAAGTTTCGTCACGTTTTTTCAAAGCGGTTTCGTGGCTTTTTTTTGCGTTTTTCCCGAAAAAACGCATTTTTCAGGGGTAAAAATGAAATTTTTTTTAAAAAAAATTGGGGCCAAGTCAGAATAACATAAAATTTAGGGTCAGAAAAATAAATAAAATGGGGCGAAATGCAATTTTTAAAGCGTCAGAAAAGAGGCTGACGCGGGCCCCACAATGCGTCAGGCCCCGTATGACGACGTGCGTTACACCCGCCACACGCCCCTTTGGGCGCGTTTTTTCTCTCTCTCTTCTATTCTTCCTTTCTTTCCCCTTGCGCGCATGACGCTCTTCTCTTTTTTCTTTTTTTGTTCTTTATTTTCTTTTCTCTTTTTCCCTCCCTTATTTTCCTTTCCTCCTTTTTTTTTTCCCTTTTTCCTTCAATATCTTTTTTTTGTTTCTTCTCTTTTTTTACTGCTTTTCTTTCTTTTTCTTGTTTTGATTTTATTCTTGTATTTTTTTTTTAAATACAAAAAACATATAATTTTGATAAATTTTTTTCTTTTTTTTGTATTTTTCTTTTTTTATATATTATATTTATTTTGATTTTATCATTGTATTTTTTACTAAAAAAACATATAATTTTGACAAATTTAAAATATATTTATACATATATTTGAACAATAATTTAACAAATTTATCATATAAAATTAAAATGCGTTTTGCACGCGCGACCGCGTACTACTCGGCTAGTAAGTATAAACTTGCAGTTACTTTGATGTGCTGAGCAAAAGCGGTATTTTTTTTATAATCATTTCTTTTTAATGCAATTTAAGGAATTTTGTCTGTTCAATAACTAATTTGTATCTGTTGGCCCAAACTTTAACTTCTAATGATTGAAAGGAGGCCCAGAATTTTGCTCAGTATATGATGCAATATTTGTAGTTATATTTTTTCTTACCGAGAAGTGAGAAAAACATTCATAACACAAAAGTCAATCACGTTACACGTGCATGGAATCAGTTCAATTGTGCTATTGCGAGACACACAGAATTTATGCTAATCATCTCTTTATTTAAAAACGAAAAATATGACCTTTCACTTTAACACGAGGATCTTAGAATGCGATTATCAACTTTTCTCTTTGTGAATAACATGTCAATCTTAAAGAGCATTTAGTATCATAATATTTGATGGTATATATATATATATATATATATATATATATATATATATATATATATATATAAGAAGAAGATAGGGATGTCTTTTATACTTCAAATCTTCTAAAAAAAAAAAAGTCTTATTTACACTTCAATAAGTTCACTTTTATAAAAAGTGGTTGTTTATAACACTCTTTTAGTTTTTTTGTAACATGTTAATGTCGTTTTTACTATTCAGATGTCGTTTTCCCTATCAACTGGCAATTTTATCAATCTGATGTTGTTTTGCAAACTTTATGTCGTTTTTTAAAATTTAGTGTCGTTTTTCTCAATTTTACTGGACTTTTCGAATTCAGTGCCATTTCCGCTTATTTCATTTTCATTGTCGTTTTTAGTAATAAGGTGTTTTTCCTATGGACTTCCGCTTTCTCAATCTGATATTGTTTTGTTAATTTTATGTCGTTTTCTTAGCTTTCTGTCGTTTTTCTCAATTTCACTATGGTTTTCCAATTCCAACGGGGTTTCCCAATTTTATGTTGTTTTACTGAGTTTTTGGTAGTAGTACGTCGTTTTTCCTGCCGACTATTGTTTTTCTCAATTTGATGCTGTTTGCAAATTTAAATATTTAATATCGTTTTAAGTTCTATGTCGTTTAAATTTTGGTGTCGTTTTTCTAAATTTTCCTATGGTTTTTCAATTCCAGCGTCGCTTCCCAATTTTACGTCGTATTTAGTAATCATATGTCGCTTTCCAATCGAATGTCGTGTTCTTTCTCAGTATGGTATTATTTTGCAAAATTTATGTCGTTTTCTTTAGTTTCTGTCATTTTGAATTTTAGTGTCGTTTTCTCAGTTTTACTATGGTTTTCCAATAGCAGCATAGTTTCCCCCTTTTGTGTCGTTTTCAGTTGTCAGATGTCGGTTTTCCTATTGGTCGCTCTCAATTTGATGGGTTTTTTTTTTTTGGCAAATATAATATCGTTTCTTTAATTACCTGTCGTTTCCAATTCTAGTGTCGTTTTCTTGATTTAACTTTGGATTTTCCAATTCTAGCATCATTCACCAATTTTACGATGTTCCAAGATTATATGCCGTTATTTCAGTGTCGTTTTATCAATTTACTGTCGTTTCCTGATTTGGCTTTCACTTGTCTACTTTCATGTTTCATTTCCGAAATAATTTTCAAGGCATAAATAGCTTGGGAAAAAAAAGCTTCTACAAAAACTCAAAAATTAAATTTCAGGATTTCATCATCATCATCGTCTTAATACTATATACAATCACATGAATACGAACACATTCAAAATTTTCAATATATATATATATATATGTATTACAACTTATAAAAAAAATTATTATCTAACTTAAAATTACAAGAACATACCAAAATTAAAAAATAAAATAAAATTAGACCTATTAATCCTGAACCAGTATATCATAAACGATCACTTAATAATTCGAATCAAATAATGCAATTAATATATATATATATATATATATATTACAACTTATACAAAAATTATTATCTAACTTAAAATTACAAGAATATACCAAAATTCAAAAAATAAATTAGAACTATTAATCCTGAACCAGTATATCATAAACGATCACTTAATAATTCGAATCAAATAATGCAATTAAAATAACGAAGTCAAAAACCAAGCATCAAATCTTTTTGAATGAAAAACTTGTCGTTTAGCTGATCCATTGTTGTGGAACATATTATAAAGAGTTTCATCAAGAATTCACTTCCTATAGACATAATATTTTTCTGATGACTTCGCAATGTTCTGAGCCAAAGCAGTATTTTTATTTTTCATTTCTCTATAATATATTTTAGGAGTTTTGACTAATTGCATAACTAATTTATGTGGGAGATTTTGATGAACACCCATTTTTTGACACATCATTAATACGAGGACCTTTGTATAACATTATCAACTTCTTAAGATAAAGACCATTATATTTGATGCAAAATAAAAAAAATAAAAAAAAAAGAATGGATTTTATTTATTTATTTTTTCTTAACTTATAATCTTCTTTGAAAGCAGAACAAATCTCAGAACTTCCCCCCAAAAAAAAAAAAAGAAAAAAAATCATTAAAATATTCCCATAATGCCACAAACTCTCCACTAAATAATAAAAAACTTATGTTGCACTCGCGAAATGCAATGAAGCCCACGTTTCACACAACTAGAAGAAGCAGAACAGTATCAAAGCAAAGATAGATAAATTTAAGTTTTTGCTCTCATTTTAGTGTTTTCATTCATGTGCCGATGACAAGCAACTACTATGTATTATTTTTATAATCGTAATTCAATTTTTTTAAAAATATTTATTGATTCTTCTTCTATTAATCACAGTATTTTATCTTGGCACAACAAGGAGAAGAGCAAACTAAAAACATCATACCATAGTTAGTGACAAAAGAGTAGAAGAACCTGAGTTTGGTCATCCTATTGAATTTTTACTAATTAATTAAATTTATTTATTTCAATAAACAAATTTGACTTTTTTACATTCCACTTTTTTCCTCAGAAGTCTGTCGTTTAACTATTTGTTCTCGTGTGTACATGATAATATCGTTTCTTGTAGTCTGATGTCGTTTTCTCCATTGACTGTCGTTTTCTCAACTTTATGTCGTTTTCAAAATTTACGTCGTTTTATCGGTTTTTTTAATCATTTCCCCGATTTACCTCGCTTTTCACTTTCAGTGTCGTTTTCTATATTTTCTGTCGTTTGATCATTTTACTGTCGTTTGATCCGTTTTTCTGTCGTTTTTCTTTTTCCAGCTCATTTTCAAGGCGTGAATAGATAAAAGAGCTTCTACAGGACTCCTTTTTTAATTTTACTATAGTTTTCCTAATGCGTTGTTTTAAACGTTTATATAGTACTGTTTTATTCTTTTTCTTATTCTTATTCTTCTTGGTAGATAAAATATTTAGACGGGGAATGATAATTAGCATCTAATCAACAAGGAACAAATTTAGTTTTTGCTGGAAAACGAACATTATTAAGCAGTAGTTTCGACTCTTGTGGAATGATTTTAACTACAAATAAATTAGATACGGCCTACGGGTAAGATGTAATAGAGTACTATATATTTGCACCAAAAAAAAAAATTAGAGTACTATATTAATTGGACATTTATATATAATTATGATTGTATCCTTTAATAGGGATGATGGCCAAGTGGCAATAAATGCATGAATTTTCTTATACTAATACAGTAATACCTAATTGAAAATTAAGCCCAATACCTAATTACTTTTGGATCCAAATTTGTTGTTCTAAACATTATCTCATTTACCATCCACCAATAAGAAATCAACGTATTGACAAATTTAATAAAAAGAGCAATAAAAAGCTACTGAAAATAAGTGAAATATTGTCAAAATTAAGCATATTGATCAATATATTGTTGTTCTAACAACTAAGAAAATAATTTTTACGCACAATTGATTTTCATTCATTAATTTTGTTTGACATATCGTTCGTTAGTTTAGGTCATTCATTTATCTTACGAACAATTAAACAATCTAACGATCAACATCGTGTGTTGATCTCTTAAGTTCTCATAGATTATCTGATAAAGAGTTAAAATTAACAATTATGTGCATAGGTCACTTCTTTGTAGACGTTTTGAAAAACAATGACTATTTATAGTATGATTATACAAATGTTATTAGCTCTTCATATTTATTTTTATTTTTTTGAAATAAACAAAAATATGTAAGTTGGAGTGTTATTAATCATTTCAACTTTATATAATCATTTATTTATATTTTTACACCAGTGTAATCTATAAGGTAGAAACAAAAATTATCTTTGACATTTTTGAAAATCACCCTAAAAAATATGCTGAGGACATCGAATTAAGATAGAAACTTAGCCCCACTACTCAGCCGCCTCTGAATAGTACATATGGTTAGTACTTAGTATTAATCTATCAACCAATTAAACATTCTAGGTCACCTAATGCTTGATAATCATCCTCAAAACTTAGAAAAATAAACCACTAATTACCATTTACGAATATTCTCTTTATTTCTTATTTGTCTTGTTTCCAACGGAAACAAAATGAAGTGGACACCAAACAGCGACTACTTAACAGCACGCCAACACAAATAATTAATAAATACAATTTGCAAACCTCGCAAACAAATAAACAAATACGAAATATCCTAATCCCTTAAAAAAAATATTAAAAAATTTAAAAAATTAAAAAACAAAATTACAAGTGGGACCCACTTCCAATTCGCCCCCTATCCTCCCAGCTTCCTCCCACTGTCTCACAACACAACACACTCCTTGTGCGCTACTCAACTTCCTCTCTAAGCTGCCCCACGTGCCTTTTCTTTCCTCTTTCCCAATTCCACATTTCCACTTATATAAACTCCAATTCACTAACCAATTCAGAGATCCAATTTCAAAAAACCAAAAAAAAAAAAAAAATCACACAATAATCTCTCTCCCCGAATCCATATGGCACTCGTCCGCGGTCGCAGACAGTTAAATCTCAGCCTTCCTTTACCCGACGTCGCCGACCGCCGTCACCGCTTTCCCGTCCCCCTCCCACCCTCCTCCGACCCCGCCGCCGCCGCCGCCTGGTCCACCTCCTCCGGCGGAGTCTCCGCCGGCGACCTCGAGAGGCTCCACGTCCTCGGCCACGGCAACGGCGGCACCGTCTACAAGGTCCGCCACAGGAAGACCGGCGCCGCCTACGCCCTCAAGCTCGTCCACGTCGACTCCTCCGACGCCGCGGCGCGGCGCCAGATCGTCCGCGAGCGCGACATCCTCCTCCGCGCCGCCGACTCGCCGCACGTGGTCCGCTGCCACGGCGTCTTCGAGAAGCCCTCCGGCGACGTGGCCATCCTCATGGAGTACATGGAGTCCGGCACGCTCGAGACCCTCCTCCGCGGCGGAGGCACCTTCTCGGAGGCCAGGCTCGCCGCCGTGGCCCGCCAGGTCCTCCAGGGCCTCGCCTACCTCCACGGCCACAAGATCGTCCACCGCGACATCAAGCCCGCGAACCTCCTCGTGAACCGCGACATGCAGGTCAAGATAGCCGATTTCGGGGTCAGCAAGCTCATGTGCCGGACCCTCGACGCCTGCAACTCCTACGTCGGCACGTGCGCCTACATGAGCCCCGAGCGCTTCGACCCGGAGGCCTACGGCGGCAGCTACGACGCCTACGCCGGGGATATCTGGAGCCTCGGCCTCACCCTCATGGAGCTCTACCTCGGCCACTTCCCGCTCCTCCCGCCCGGCCAGAGGCCCGACTGGGCCACACTCATGTGCGCCATCTGCTTCGGCGACGCCCCCGCCGTGCCCGACGGCGTCTCCGGCGACTTCCGGAGCTTCATCGAGTGCTGCCTCCAGAAGGAGTCGAGCAAGCGCTGGTCCGCCGCGCAGCTTCTCGGCCACCCCTTTCTTTGTACAGATCCGACTCCGCCGCCGCCGCCGCCGAAGCAATCCGATTGCTAATCGGCGAAATTTTGGAATTTTTTTTTTCTTTTATTAGGTTTTGTATATACCAAACAGATTCGGATCTGTGTTTTTTTTTTTTTTTTAACAATTTTAGATTTGTACATTTAAAAGAAATTATTCAGTTGACCGAGTGTAAAATTTCTCGGCGACTTAATGATTCTTAGCTTAAAATTGGATATGAGAAGATTCTAAAATTACCTTTTAACTTTATAGTACAGCTAAAGTTGAGATATTGAGGGATAATTTTCCATTAAAGAATATAGTTTCAGAATGTTTATTGATTGATTGCTGATTAATAATGTATTGTTGAGGAAATACCTAATATTTTAAGATAAGATCGATTTGATTCTGAACGAATATTACACCACATAAAGCTTTCCTAATATAAACATAAGAATCGTGCTCTCATAGCATGAAGATGATATTTATTTTAAGAATTTAGTGATAATCATTATTTGTTTTCTGTTTTTGGATAATCTGTTTAAGAACAAAGAAATGGTTTTAATTTTTTGGGGACACAGAATTTTCTTTTAAGTTTTATGCGGATGATAGAATAAACCGTTATATTGACTAATTTGTGGAAATAAAATTATAAGTTACAATTGAGTACTTTCATTTAGAACACGTTTTTTTAAAATTTATTTGCAAATTTTGTGTGTCTGTAAGCCACGCAGGCATAAAATAAAAATGAAACGCATTTCCAACAGTGATGATCTTACTCTGTTCCCATTTATGCACGAGGAAATTAAATTTATTAAAAGTAAATAAAGTTTAGATCTTGGTCATTTTTTCTGGTACATTCAATCCTTGTAACTATCCAAATATTTGAAAATTAATCTCCGCTAGATCTGCCAAATTTTTACGTGGTCATCTTTACTTTCTTAAGTTTGGCAGAGCTTTTTGTTTTGTCCATTATTTGAAATTTTTATATTCATTTTATTTTATTTTATTTTATTGCTCTTAAAAAAATATCACATCGGTTTGTCCATTTAAAACGTGTTTGCCTTTCTTGGTGGGCTATTCCCCTTGGGACACTTCCTTTCTATTGCCTTCAAAAACTTCAAAAGTTTATTTATTTTAATTAATACATTTAAAAATCTTTGATGGATTTTTATTCACTCAAAGCCTCCACTCGCAATCAGCCAAACTACAACTTGCGTGCCCTATAAATGCCAATAAAGCTCCTTGGTGTTTCCTTTTTTTGTTTTTTTGTTTTTAATTATTTTCATCATGATACATGACCCA
Source organism: Boehmeria nivea var. tenacissima (assembly GCA_018132145.1). NCBI lineage: Eukaryota > Viridiplantae > Streptophyta > Magnoliopsida > Rosales > Urticaceae > Boehmeria > Boehmeria nivea. The sequence goes on from CM030882.1 coordinate 13,412,144, forward strand.
TTTCAGTGCTGACATACTAAAATATATATATATGATCTCATACCACCAATACTGGTGTTGCAGATACAACATATTATATATATATATATGTGTGTGTGTGTGTGTGTGTATTGCATGTAATTGATGAAACATTTTCATTAGGGAAAAAAAGTAGTTAAATGAGCTGAGTCAAGTTTAGTTGTGTTGCGCCAAGAATGAGTGTGGGACCATTCATAAATATATCATTATACTCTATCTCAAGTATAAGTTACGTTACAACTCGCACAAAACAAAGAAGGAAAAAAATATCATAATCTATTAAGTTTTAAAAATAATAATGTTCTCTATTTTTGTGTAAAGTGATTGGGGTATATAATATATATCACATCGCTAAAGTTAACAAAGTTCAGGACTTATTATTATTATTATTATTAGATCTATGAGAATAATTGATACTAATCCAAAGTATTAGATCTATGAGAATAATTATAAATTAATCTGAAATATATTTTTAATAAAGATAATCCCAACTGTAAGAATCTTGCTGAATAAATAGTTTATTCACTGGAACTATAATCGTTTTAAAGGCAAAGTAATCCAGCACGCAGTAATATAAGTAATATATATTGATATAGTTTATTGGAAGTAGTTTTGGTTAGTACTTACTTTAGTATTGCTCAAGAATTTTCGAGTGCTTTTTTCAGGAAATTTTTTTTAGAAAACGTTGAAACTTTTATCAGAGTTTCATAAATCATTACGTTTAATCTATGTTTTCAGTTTTATTTTTATTGACAACATTAATTATCATTTTTTAGTCGATAAGGTTCTTTTCAATATATATATATATATAGTGTTCAAAAGTCACAGTTCAATTTATTTTATTTTTCTTTTACTAGCTCAAAAGAAGTAAAACCTTCACCTAAGAATCCTGCATTGCATTGATCTTGTTGACTTGAATTTAGTAATTATGCATCGCTTGTAAGATTCCTAAGAATAATATTATAATTCCTCTATAAATTCAATCAATTATTCCGTTGGATTATTTTTATAAAATTAAAATAGCAGTGACTCATAATAGATATTAGGGTTGGTTTTCATTTTCTTAAAATTAAATTCTTGTTGAAAAAAGTAGAGCGCTGAGTATCTTTGCGCAAAGGTGTTTTTTTTTTTTTTTTTTTTTCAATATGATTTGGAAATTATGGCGGCGTGGTGCAAATGTGCAATTTGTAGCTTGATTCCATGAAAGGCACGTAAAAACGACATGATTGAATGCATTTGCATTAATGTGCTTTCGCCTACTTGTTCATTATATTGACTGCGCCAAGAGACGAGGCTAAGGTCTTTGCCATGAAATTAAAGTAATTAACGATGTGCCAAAGTCAAGAACACCATAGCACAATAGCTACAGGAAAACGGCCAAGAAACAAATTATTTAGTCGCGAACCAAACAGGAAAAAATGTAACCATCCAAACCCTAAACACATGAGTGTAAAAAAAACCACATTTTTATCAAAGAGAAATTCTCAAGTGGAGGACGTTCGTCTTTTCTCACGGGTAAAAAATTGGGCAGTGAAATAGGAGAAAACCATCTTCAATACCATCTATAATCCAATCACAAAAAAATTTATGGACAAATATGCTAGGTTATGAGTTTCCAAACATTCACTTCAACTCTAATAAAATTTCAAGCGAAGCTCTTTTTTTTTTTTTTTTTTTAAACTCTAAACTTTTATCGTAATCACTTAAAAAAAAACACGAGATATTCCAATTCAAAGATACATAAAATTCACTAGAAAGATAAATCATAAATATATGACATTACGTCCAATTTCCTCTACAAGATCATGACCAATCAAATACAAGTATTAGAACCACCACCTCTTCCTCGCTTCCCATATCACAACTATCATTATATCTATTTCGACAATGATTTGTTATTAGAAATTAAAATAATTTTGGAAAAATATAAATCTACTTATATGGCTTATCCAAACAAACTATAATTTAGTATTGGAAAAAGGGTATTTAACATTAATGTTATCATTGGAGTACATTCCCTCTTATCTAATAGATCAAAGTGGATAATTCGTTTTTCTTATGTACACCGAAAGTTTTGGTGTGAGCATGTTATACACAATGGTAAAGATCTATAATGGGTAATTGGATATGAAAAACGATGGTTCGAGATAGCTTCTAAAATATTTAATGGGCAGTCACTAGTATGGTTGGAGAAATGAGTCAGCAGAACCAACAAATTAAAAAAAAAAAAAAGGGAAAGACAGAGAAAAAAAAGTTGACATAATGGAAAATGGCAAATCCATCCAAATCAAAGGCTTACACATCTTGCCAGGTGCATGAACCACGTGGACCCCTTTCATAGCCCAATAAGGCCAACTTGGCTCTCTACTTCCCCATCCACCATGTGACATCATCATTCATTAAATACTAATTATGACGTCACTTATACATATATATATAATTATATATATGTATTTTTATTTCACTTTAGCTTATGTTTGGGTGGGTATTTTGCCCATTCCATCTTATTTTTTGGGATCAAAAAATAATTTGAAAATGATTTAAAATAGTTTGAAAAAAAATAATATTAAATGGTTTGATTTTGTGAATTTCGAAGTCCTATAAAAAGTTGAGATTTAAAAATATTGTATAGAGATTTGAAAAATTAAAAAAAAATTTAAAAAAATAGAATAAAATAGAATAAAATGAGTGGAATGATTTGCCCAAACACGGAGTTAATGATTGACTAATGGCGATTTTGGTGGCTTCTTGCCATTTTAAACTTTAAGAACGTTTTTTTTTTTTTTTTTTTGCTGAAAAAACTTTAAGAGCTATTACATGATTGAATTGTTTTCTTTTTCTCTAAATATTTTGTTGATGAATATGTCAACAGAATTTTTGCATTTTCCAAAATTATGTTAAAATTTTCAACAAAAAAAAAAAACACTTTGATAACTTGGATTGACTAGGATGAAATTCATGCATTAGAGATTTTTCATTTTCTCTAATATTACTTAGAAAGTAACTTTTCACATGTTATATAATATCCATTAATGGATATAACAGTTATATCCATTACGTTTTCACAATCCTAAAATCAATCTATTCTGAATAATAATCCTAAAAACCTTTCACCTCAAAATCAATCTAATTTGATGTTTTAGAAGATCTTATTGACCCAAATTAATTTACCTTCTATCAAATTTGAGATACAAAGCTTGCTCAAATTTATTCTTCAATTCTGAAAAATGACCTTAAAAGATCATTCACTCAAATTCAATCGGAATTGATGTATTAAAACATATAATAACTGTTAAGATTCATATTTTAAAGCCTGCAACATTAATATAATCCGATGGAGAAATTATTTTATTTTTTTCTTTTTCTAAGATGATACTCATGTATATAGTAGGTGTAGCAACACAGCTATTTGCACTCCAAGTCTCCATGATGTTGATGTCAATAGTTTTAATGCTTTTTTTTTTGTAATCTCAATAACAGATATATATATATATATATATATTTTTTTTTTTTGACAAACAATAACAGATATTTTATGGCTAGTTTAAAAATTGTCGGCATGTGTCATTGAAATATTAAAATAATATCACATAGCAATTAGAACACTTCTTTATTGGCATTGTCGTTATAAATTTAATGTCTAACATTGATGTCTTGATGATGGGAGAAGAAAGAGGAAGAGAGATGAAAGTGAGGAAAGAAATAAGAAATATATATATATATATATATATATATATATATAATACTACCAGTAAAATCACGTGCATAGCACGTGACTAATTTGATAAAATATTTAGTAAATGAAAGATTTAATTAAGAAGCAATAAAAAATGCTAATAAAATTATTTAAAAATGACCATTCATTAAATATTTGTTTCTTCTGCCATTATTTTTGGAATTTATTTGTCACTTTAGATCTCATTCTCAGATTAAATTTTTTGTCTGATTTATATATCTAATTTGCTTTGTCATCTTAAAATCAAAGAATGTTATGATCATCCCAAAATTAATGCTAAACTTTAATATACATGTAACAATAATAATAATAATGATGATGATGATAATGATAATTTTTTTGAGAAATAATTCATTGTCAATATGTTTTTTGTACTAACCAAATATAATATATTAACCTCTCATTTAGTTAAAAATTTAAAAAATATTCAATCTAAATGTTGAAAAATGATTATGCTTATAATTAGTTTTGTAAACTACATAATATTTGGCTTTACTTAACACCAAAAAATAAAAACACATGCACTCTTTTTTCCGAGAGATTAACTTGATAAATTTTTAAAAGTTTAAAGACAAAAAATAAATACGATAAATGTAATATTTTTAAAAGTATAATGACAAAAAAAGAAATACATATAAGTATAGTAAAATAATTTATATACGTTAAAGTGGAGATAAAATATGACAATAGTGAGAAAAAATGAAGTCATTGTTACAAAATTGGAATTTAAGTATGGACAATTTTCTACTATGTGTTTTAAGAAAATAGCTAGAGTTTTCAAAAATTAAGAGCATAAATGTAATATCACATAATCATGTAGCTGAGAAAATGATTATTTTCTTAATTAAAAACACATTAGTTATTTTTTAAAACATTATCTAAAAAATATTGTTTACTGGATGATCTCTTTTTGAAGAATGTTAGAAGGTATAAATGATGTATTGTCCTTCTTATTCATTAATTAGTATGATTCGTCCAATACAAACATCTGAAAAGAAGATGCCATTAGACGAAGTATTATACTATTATTATATGAAAAAAGGCATATTATATATTCCAAACAAACAATAGATAAATAATATATGGGTATGTATAAAACGTTGCATGGAAATTGAGTTCAAATTATTTTAATGACTATTACTAAGAGCTGTATAATTGTTTAATGACAATAGTATAGTTTATGAAATTTGCTTTTCCTTCTTTTGTTTTTGTTTTTGTGCTAATATATGCTTCCTTCTAGCACCTGAAATAACAGATGATGGTGGGCCTGTCCGTGGAAAACTTGCTCGGAGCTTCTTTGGGCTAATGTAGGTCAGCACCAACCCAATAAAGGCTGGCTTTGGGCCATTTAACTGATCCAAATTTTGTGAACTTTCTGGACTTGGGTAGTTGTGTAATGGGGGATTTAGAAGCATGTCTCATTCTCGGCACAATAGTAATCTATTATTTTGAATTTATACCTTAAAAGTACATTACAAGCATATAGTAAAAATAAAGGGAACGCACCACTTGGAGTATAGATTATTAAGTGGCATCAAGAATGACCTTATTTTGAAATTCTCTCCTTTGACAATGCCCTTTTTTTTTACGAGAAAATTTGATCTTTAAGTGACATTCAACTATTCAAGTTTACAACTTATGTTATTATTGTATAGTCAATGTCATTTCAATAAATTATTATATTGCTTCCTTTTTTTCCTCTTGTCTTCCTCATTTGTAAATGAAAAAGGGTGATTCGGTCAAATTCACTATTAAAAAAAAACATAAATTGCAAATCTTCTTTTAAAGTGGAATTTTTTCAAAACATATTGTCCAAAAGTAGCATTTTTCAAAATTTATCCTTTTACACATACTATTAATCTATCTCTTTTTGCCTTACACTTACAATTTCTATTTATATTTTTACACTAAATATAGAGTAAGAATAAGAAAAAATATTGTACAAATTATTAACTATTTTTGTAATGACCCTTTGTGTATATATAATGCCTTGTGGGAGTCGAAATTGTTCTGGTCATCTCATGCTTCTTTATTATTTTATTATAAGTGATACAATGATACAAATAAATAACAAAATATTTCAATAATATTCTAGGATGATTTAAATTTATTAAAAAGATAATTTGAACAATTTAAAAGTGTTCATTATCATAATGCATGTGCCGTTGGGAATTTTCAAAATAAACAGCTTCTCAGAAAGTAGCATGTTCTTAGGTCTTACTAACGTTAAATATGTTACGCAGGAGATTTTGAGAAATGCAAATGTTTTGACACACTATTAAACTATATTCATTGCTATATTGCACTTAAAACTTTTATCTATACTTTTACACGGTGTGATCAATTTTGTAATTAACTTTTTTTCTTTACTGTATTGGTCACCCAAAGTCCAAGCATTTCTTAAATAGACAAATGCCTAGTTCAAAAACTATTTACTATTGGGCCAAGTTGTGGGCTGTAAAATGGAAATAAAAAACAAAGAAAGAAAAGAAAAGAAATTTCATGCTATGTCAGTATTGAAATTTAAGTTTACAATTCACGCTGCTATTGCAAATTATATCACTTTGTTATCAATAAATTATTGTTTCACCTCCCATTTTTCTTCTTCTTTTATAAAATAAAAGGTCAGTTTGGTTAACTATACTACTAAAAAGTAGTCTTGCAAAAAAAATACTACTAAAAAGTAATACGAACTGCATTATTTTTTAAAAGGTGGTAATTTTCAAAAATAAGTTGTCCAATATCATAATTTTCCAAAATTCTTATAGAAGAACTACTTGAGCCAAATTGTATAAGTGAGCTTTTACTCTCTTTTTTATTAGTTGTTTAAATTGAAAAATTAAGATTTTTTTCATTTAAATAAAAAAAATTAAAATTATTCATTTAAAGGCATAAAAAAACAAAAGATATCATGTAATAAAAACAAAAAAACTATTTAACTATTTTCATAAAACATCACTTAAAAGTTTGATCTATAAAAAGTTGTGAGTATAATAATAATAATAATAATATATTAACATAGCATCAGCACGACGTTATGGCATGGAAATGTCATTGACAACTCAAATAGCAATCTGCTCACACCAGCCGAATCAATAATAATCCAATAATAATAGCATAAAAGACGCAACCGATTTCCTATAATTCCATGTTCTCTTCCTTCCGAGTTCCGACCCCACTCAATATTTTTCTACTTTTACATTCAATCTTCTTCTTCTTCTTCTTCCTCCTCAAACAAACAAACTGCTCATTCAACCATGGCGTCTCTGAGCTTCACTCAGGTCAAACCCAAGACCCCACTCGCCGGATTCGCCCAACGAGCCCGACCCAGAACCGGCCTGGCTCGGCCGAGCCGGGTCGGGTTCAGGGCATGCGCTTCGGAGGCCCGGAGCGAGCCCGATCTCAGCGTGACCGTGAACGGGCTGAGCATGCCCAACCCGTTCGTGATCGGGTCGGGCCCGCCCGGGACCAACTACACCGTCATGAAGAGGGCCTTCGACGAGGGCTGGGGTGCTGTGATCGCCAAGACTGTGAGTCTCTCTTGCTCTGTGATGATTATGATATGATTATTACTTTTGGGTCTCGATTGTGATTGTTACACACTATCTGGGTCTCCCTTGCTCTGTTGTTTGACTAAAGATAGGGACTTTTTTTATTTTTTATTTTTTATTTTTATTTTTAACTTTGTGTTTCTGAACAGAGATGATCTTGTGATGATTATACTATGTTTTTAATTTTCGGATCGCAATTGCTTTTGTTAATTACTGACAAACCACTTGATTATGATCATTATCATTAGTACTTGAATAGAAATTTCATTTTCGACTCTTAGTATATATTATTATTGGTATTATTAGTAGCCGTAATTTGGGGTCTCTCTTTGTTATGTTGCAATGTGGAATAAGGTAAACTAAGTGAAATGGACTTCGAGTAATCGATCTCGGTCTATTGGTTTTGTTAGGTTTCACTAGATGCAGCAAAAGTTGTGAATGTCACTCCTCGTTATGCTCGGTTGCGAGCCGGTGTGAATGGATCTCCCAAAGGACAAATTATAGGGTGGGAGAACATAGAACTAATTAGCGATCGGCCTCTCGAAACCATGTTGAAGGAGTTCAAGCAACTGAAGGAAGAATATCCGGATAGGATTCTAATTGCGTCGATTATGGAGGAATACAATAAAGCTGCGTGGGAGGAACTTATAGACCGAGTAGAGCAAACCGGAGTTGTAAGCGAGAATATTGCTTTTGATTAGTTTATTTTTTTCTCTTAAACAAGGGGTGATTTATTTTGTTTTTTGAATGTTCTTGTGTTCTTCTGCAGGATGCGTTTGAAATTAACTTTTCATGCCCTCACGGTATGCCCGAGCGCAAGATGGGGGCTGCGGTTGGTCAAGATTGTGCGCTTTTGGAAGAGGTTTGCGGGTGGATCAATGCGAAAGCTACAATCCCTGTTTGGGCAAAGATGACTCCTAACATCACAGATATCACACAGGTAAATTGTCATCCTTGGTTATCGTTTGTCTTGTGGAATTTGTTCAGGTGTGATTCATTTGTGTAAACATCGAATTTTTTCTTTTATCTGTTTCTTTTTTTGGGCCAAAATGGCAGAATTACGTTTGTACATCTCAATGAAGAGCATATCGAATATAATGTGGACACAATTTTATTTTTTTATTTTTTTGTTATATGTTGGTTGTTCTATCCCATTATATGTCAGCATTATCTTCGAAACTGTAATTGATACAGGACAGTCTTTTTTTTTTTTTTTTTTTTTTTCCGAAGATGAAAATGGATTCAACAATTTGGCTTGTGTTATGCTTTTATTGAGAAGAAAGAAGTGACAATAATCCATTATTACAGAGAGTTTCTTTCTAGAAAAAATAGGGAAAAAAAGTAAAAGCTTAAGTTATTCACACTATATTCAACATTTTACTTTCTTCTGAGACTTGAGAAGAAAATTCTGCTGGCCAAATTGCAAATAATCTGCCATGAATCCTCTTGATGTCTTCATGTTAAATCTTCTTGTTTTATCAAGTGAAGATCAAATTAAACCGAAATTAACAAAGTTGGTCAGGAGTTCTTCTAATTTTTATCTCCTGTAATTATCATCATCGCGTCCAATAATTATTTGATGGAATTTCGACTCATCGATCGGTCCTATTTCCACAGCCGGCTAGGGTGGCTCTAAACTCAGGATGCGAGGGCATTGCAGCAATCAACACGATCATGAGCGTCATGGGAATCAATCTCAATACTCTGCGACCCGAGCCTTGTGTGGAGGGGTTTGAATCCGAAACTTCACTGAGAGTTTCTTGTTTCATTATCTTGTATGTCAGCAATATTTACGCGCTTAATTTCCTTTCAGGTACTCGACTCCTGGAGGCTATTCTTCCAAGGCAGTCCATCCTATTGCTCTTGCAAAAGTGATGAACATCGCTAAAATGATGAAGTCAGAATTCAATGACAAGGACTATTCACTCTCGGGTATTGGGGGTGTTGAGACAGGTAGCGATGCTGCCGAGTTTATTCTTCTTGGAGCAAATACCGTTCAGGTACGGTGAAATAAGTGGAATTTATTTTTACATATATGTTTAAGTTATTGGACTGGTGGATATTAATAGCAATCTCTGTTATCATGTAATTGTAATCAAATTGTTTGTGTTCATTTGATTATTTGATACAGACTCGTGTTATATCAAACGTATGAGATCCCCGAGTTTCATTTGCAGGTATGTACCGGGGTTATGATGCACGGATACGGCCTTGTGAAGAAACTTTGTGACGAGCTGAAGGATTTCATGAGAATGCACAATTTCTCTTCCATCGAAGACTTCAGAGGGTGCGCACAAATCTTTTCTAATAACGTATCTAAGAAGTTCTAGTGTAGTGAAAATATAATTCCTTATCCGATTTCCTTCAATTGTTTCATGGAACTTCCAGGGCTTCCCTCGACTATTTCACCACGCACACAGACTTGGTGAGAAGGCAGCAAGAAGCGATCAAACAGAGGAAAGCCATTCGAAAAGGCTTGCAATCCGACAAAGATTGGACCGGCGACGGGTTCGTCAATGAGACAGAGAGCATGGTTTCGAACTGACTTGCAAACACCATTTGTAAGCTTTTAACTTAAAAGAAAAAGGGGTCTGTTCATCATTGTCTAGTTAAAATTTTTCTTTTATGGTTGTGAAAAGAGAACTTCACGCTGTGAATAGTTCAGTTAATAATGTGACTCCAGTCTCAGATGCTTGACATTATTCACTTCAAATAAATAATGATATAATTGCTTTTTTTTTTGGTTCATAAATTTATGGTAGAGGATGTGTGAATGACAGAAAATGAAATACATGGATTTTTTTTTTTTGCTTGGTTTTGTTTTGTTTTGTTTTGTTTTTTTTTTTTTTTGTTTCTTTGTTTTAATTTGATTTTGGGTTTGAAAATAAAATACACAGAAATTGTAGTAGATCCAGATGGCCACGTTTAGTATCTTAATTTGATTAATGTATAAGGAAATAACCCTGGTTCAAATGATGATGAATTTCACCAATTATAACTACTTGATGGCTATTTTCTTAATTATTGAAAATATTAGCATGTGTTTAGCTCATCAAAGTAAAATGATCATTTTTTATAAGTTCTCGATAAAATTTAAAAATCAGCTTTCAAAATGACCTATTGAAGTAATTCAACCATTTTTAAATAATATATAACCTTGGAAAAATTTAAAAATATAATTAATTATTTGGTAAATAAATCACCATAATTTTAGCAGAAATTTTTAGTAATTAATTTACTTATTTGACTATTTTCTTAAAATTTTTGACCTTTTAAAAGTCAGTTAAAAAAGACTGAAGTTCAAATTTGATATGTGCACTTGATTTTCGAAAAAAAAAAAAAAGGAAGCCAAAATAAATGAGAAAGTTGGAGATTAAATATGGGGAAATTTTAAGAAAATAGCCACTGTTTACAAAATGATTTTAAAAAATAGTCACAATTTCAAAAAATTTAAAAACTAGCCAGAAGTTTCTTATAAAATTTTTGCCTAGTGTCAGAAATTTCTTACAGTATTTTTATATGTATTTTTGTTATTGTCAGAAATTTTTTACAATTTTATGACTAATTTTTAATTCTTTTAAAACTGTGGCTATTTTTTAAAAACACACAGTCTAAAATGACTATTTACCTAATTGATCTTAAATCTGAGGAAATAATTGCGAGGTAATTAACAAATCTAAATGCTATAGATATATGAACCAAGTAAAACATTGATCTATTTATTTTAGAAAGAATAATATCATGACAAAATCCCAAGATAACCGGGATTCATCTACCAATAAAATCCATTTTTTAATAAGAAAAATATCAAATATGGAATCTATAAACATCTGTCATAAATGCAACAGCTTAGCAAAGGGTAGAATATCAGCTTCCCTTGCAACAAAATATAAGGAAAATAGCAAATTCAGATAAATACCAGCAACACTAGATCAATAATTTTAGATATTAAAATAAGGTCAATATACAAATTTCTAAATGCTTAGAGGTTTGATTACAAGTCACATACTATATGCTATAAATATGATTTAGTGGTCACCATCAGAAGACAAATGTTTGGCTCTTTTTCTTCATTCATTTGTGGCCTTCACCTGAGAAGCAAGAATAATTAGCATATAACAAGAATTACCACAAACAAAAACTTCGATTTTAGTAACAAAAAGATTGTGATTAGAGTGGAATTTAATTATACACCATGACCCGTGAGGTCTCGTTAAAAAGTTGACTAATTACCATAAAAGAGGTGGTGGGTTCAACTGCAGCTTGGGTGGATGTTGTAAGTTCAGTGAGTTGAGAGTGCATATTGCTGATGAAAGACATTGATTTTTGTTGGGGTTCTTCCATTGCTTCTTTTAGCTTCCTAAGTGCAAAGCAATATGCTTCCTACACATATTTATTATTATTATTTTTTATTTTTTTACCAAATTAAGATAGAATATATAATAAAAATAAAAATATATTATTTTATAGTAAAATAGATAATTGACTGATGGGGTATACTCTAAGATATGAAATGATTATGGACTGTCAGCTAATTTTTTTTTCTTTTTCTTTTTAAAGCTAGAACCCGTTAAAAGGATAAATTTGACAGTTTAAAATTATTTTTCAATATAAAACGGATCTAGTCCTACCAGAAATTTTCCCAAAACTATGCTTTCAACTTGAGAATGCTGATTAAAAAAAAAAAGTAACGCTAAACATTATTGAGTGTTATTATTTATTATATACAATCGGTCAAACGAAATAAAAAACGATTTAAACACTACATTTCTTTTTTTTTTTTCCTTGACTTTTTTGCTTTTATGATGTTAGATATGTAAAATTATCTATAAGTTGTTCTTCATAAAATAGTTTTTATTTGAAGGAATCATGAATAGGGTGTAGAAACCATTCGAAATTATTAGATTAATATTTTTAGGAAGTGTAACTCATATAAAAATAAATCTAACTATTTATGAGAATTGTTCCCCAAATGTATAACCTATTAAAGATTTTTTTTTCTTATATATAGCAAAACAAAAAGTTATAAAATGGAGGATCAGTAACTAAATAATATACACAAACACCAATGTAAAGGCTAGTAGTTTCCAGTCACTAAGAACAAACTTCTATGTAGGTTTCATCCTTTAGTCCTGTCCCTTTCAAGGAGACTCATATATCATCATTGATCATATATATCATTAAAGCATAAAGAGTTAGAGGTTATCTTATTATCAAAAAGGACATAGTTCTGAGTTTCTTTTCTTTTGGGTCCTTTAATTTTTGCTTCTTTTTTTTTTTTCCCGTTTGACCATGACCACAAGATTTCCCACGTTAAACACATTTACCTGTTTTCTTCATGTAATTTTAATAAATAAATGACATTTTTATTACCATAAAATGATCTAGCTCTGGCTGGCTACGCATGCCTAGTATGTTCTTGTCTCCTTGCTGCTTCAAGTATCTACTCTCATCCATGATCTTTAAATCACCAATCCCACAAACCTAACAAACACCAAAAAGCATATATATATATATATATATGTATAAGAATGGATTGAGCCATACGTTACACTTAAGACAACATTAATAAAGGTGACTTGGTGCTTAAGAGCAAGAATTAGTGCTTTCTTTCAAGATTAACTTAGAAGAATATATTAAGTCATGTATTTTGATAATGAAAGTATTGATAAGGTATTTCGTTAAGATAGATGAAAAATATGAACTTTCACGTGATTAACTCAAAAACATATATTATTGATCATCAAACATAATACGTATAAAAGCTTAACCTTAATTTATAACATGTACTTAAGACACATGATAGTAATATGGAATTTAAGCCTTTTTTTTTTTTCTGCTATTGCTTTAACAAGTTCAAAGAAGATGAGAGACCAAACCCTTTCGAATAAAACATATGTAAGTGCTTGTCTAAAAGGTCTCAAAAATTTATTTCTATTTGCCAAGCTATTAAGGCATTTTCATATATAATGAAAGATCTAGAGAGAGAGAGACAGAGAAAAGGAGAGAGAGAGAGTAACCTGTAAACAATCGATGTGAGATTCAACAAGCAGATTGTACAAAGGATGGTTAGATATTCTTCTTTTGAGAATGTCATTATTCTCATTCACATTATCATCTTCGCTGTCAATATCTAATTCCTTTATTTTCTCTAAGTCACTCTCACAGCTCCTCAAAGACTCCATACTTTTTTTTCCCCTTAAAAATCTCCTCACAAGTTCCAAAACCAACCAAACAACCTATAAATAGCTAGCATATGTGTATAGTCTCACTTTCTAACAAGTAAGAAAGCTCTTGAAAAGTTACTATTTTAGCTCAGATATATATTATTAAGTATTTATTGAGCAAATCTGGGGTGGAATATTGGCAGCTAGCTAGTGTATGTGAAATAGATTCACAATTCGCAAAGGCTCTCCTATTTTTGGAAGTAACCAATGAAATGACCCATCCATGCATATTAGCAGATTCTAAAGAGTACTAATAAGTAATAAGCTTTCTTATTTGTCATTGTTGGTGCATCATTGTACGTAAAATCATTTATTATTATTATTATTATTTCTTTTTAGATTTTGCAATAATATTTTTTTATACCATATTTTGACAAAAAGTGTTTAGATGTAAACGTGAGTTATTCACTGCTTGATTACGTCTCTTGGGATCTGAAAACACTTCTACGTATTGTGTGTCTCAATTTTCTTTTCTTTATTTTTTAATAACTTTGGCTACTAGAATAATTTCTTTCAACAACATTTAGCAGCAATATAGTCTAAAACCCTACGATGATATCAAACCATAGCTCATTTTATAAAAAAGAAAGGTTGATGAATAAGCGTATGTATAAAAAAGTTCTTAAAATTTTTTACTTGTGGTGATCATAACAAATAACAGCTGAGACAGTTTGACCACTTTAACATGTTAATATATATCCAATCATCATATCACTCAATTAATAGTATCAAATATATTTATATATTTCTAATAATATAGATAGCACTTTTTCCGATTTTAATGGGACTGAGATATCCGGACACCACTAGAGTGGTAAGAGTGGCCATTCTGTCGTTTGCTCTCTTTCTACATACAATTTGAAAGTTACACATCGAGCCAGATAGAAGGGTTTTACTTTTGCTGGCAAAAAAAAGTAAAAAAAAAAAAAAAAAAGAGAGAAGGGTTTTATTTTTCTCGAAAATTGGGTATAACTTTGTTAAATTATAAGTACACATCACCACTTATAACTCTCTTATTTCACCGACTTTATATATATGAGTGAGTTATTAGTCTTCTTTCTTTTTTGCTATAGTCATTCCCTAGCCACTCACTTTCTTCCTTTTATCAGTGATAAATCCAAATTCGAAACTGTTCAAATCAATGACCTCTGTGCACTTTATTTTTTTTTTCTTCTTAACTCTCAAATTCACTTTCACCTACACATTTGTGAGGAAGAGAATGTTTATGGCACTGTAGATTTGCTCTCTATATATAAGGTGAAAGTGACCAATCGACGCATCTTATGGGTTTCGTGCTTCGTGATGTTGCTAACGCACTTTGAGAAGATCATGAATCAGTAATTAAAGCTATATATATGCTATCTTATTCTTACCTTTCTTTAATTACAAAAATCATAACTAGCGTGTTGTAATGGCATGCTAACGTAGATACTCTTATCATAATTATTGAGCACATCCGACCACGATTGAGTAGATATGTTAGGTAATTAATACTCTATCGACGTGGTCGGATGTACGTTCATTTGGTATTATTTTTGGAGATTTTTTTTATATTAAAAAAAATTTTAAATAGATACAGGTGTTTGATAAACTTGATTTTAGAAATAAGTAACATATTCTGCGTCGTGTAACATATTCTCTATCTTTGTAATTCTAATTTATAAAAAATAATAAGGTCAGTTACATAAATAATTATTTTGAATATGTGTTTGTAATGACGTACTACCGTAAATACTCTTATCATAATTATTGAGTATATCCGACCACGATTGAGTGGATATGTTAAGTAATTAATGCTCCATCGTGATCAGATATATATTCATTTGATATTATTTTTAGAGGTTTGTTTTTTTATGTATTGTAAAAAAATTTAAAGTAGATATTTTTTTTTTGAATGGAAGAGACGAGGAATTAAGAACGTATCTCAACGAGGAATTAGGAATTCGGCCAAAATTTAAAGTAGATATAATTGTTTGGTAAAACCTGTTTTTCAGAAACAAGTAATGGACTCTGCGTAGTGTAAACCCGATTTGCAAAAACAAAAGTAAGATAGTTTGCCGCTATATAGTGTAATTTAATAAGCAGTTGTACTTGAAATTATTTTTTTAAATTACTAAAATATTCTTAATTAATAGTTCATCTTTTATTGGTTAACTTTTTTTAAAGTACTCTTTAGAAATTTCACATGTCCACAATGTAGTTTCAAAAGTAAATCTATCAAGCGCCCTAACTGCTTATATTTCAATAACTTCTTTTTCAGTATGAAGTATTATTTTTATGAATATAATAATGTCAAACTGACAAGTAATATGATCGAGTAATTATGACACAAAATTCATCTCTGTCGAATGTTATAGTATAAAGTGATGGATCCATAATCTTAATTCAATGTTAGTGACAATTTTTACCTTAAAATAAATGGCTATTTGATATTCAGCCATTTTTTAATCCATGTTTTAAGAAAATTGCCAAGCGTTTTAAAAAACCATTAGTTCCTTAAAAAATTAAGAGTATAAAGGTAACATTACACAATTATGTAGTTGAGAAAACAACTTTTTCCTTAATTAACAGAAAATTTAGCTATTTTCATAAAACACCATCTAAAAAATTACTATTTACTCAATGATTTAAAAAATAAAAAGGCGCAAACATAAAAAAAAAAAAATATGTAGGATAAACTTTATAACTTTAAATAGTTGAGGGGGCAACTTGCCCCTCTTGTCTTCACCTGCATGATAATATCTACTTTTTTTCATTGATAATTAAAAAAAAAAAAAATTCCACGTCTCATGCTTTTAAGTTGCAATTTGATCTTCAAAAAAGTGTTAACTGTTGACCAGTACACTCTGATGTCACAAAATATTTAACCTATGTCTCTCTTTACGAAAAATGAAGTGGCCACATGTTAAATGCAACCGTAATTTATGAAGAAATAAAGAGGCAAAGCGGTAAAAAATGCAAGGTGTGAAAGATAGTTTTCAAATACATTCTTCGTATAAGTTGGCCTAACATGAATCAATGATATGATACCAAGATTAGCCTAATCAATTAAACTGTTTGTTCCATGTGTTTAAACTGACTTGGGTCAATTAAAATGAAAAAAAACAAAAACAAAAAGCATGGTCCATATTGTTGCTTGACAAAGCCAAAAGTATTCTAGTCGAAACGGAAAATTTCATTCCGAATTCGTGAAAATATAATTTGCGATTATAATCCGAGTAGTTAGACCAAATCTAAAGTGAAATAACAATTAGATTGATATCGTGTTTAAATAGCGTCAATTTAATTGAGATGTATTCTTAATAATGTCGTTTCTTTTCAAATCCGAAAAGAAATATTTACGACATCCAAAATAATATTACTAGCCAATACAGATAGAACTTTATTCGAAAATTTAAATTTGTCTATTCAAACACCAATTCGAATGGATCAATTTAGATTTTACAGCCAAAAATCTAAATTGTAATCCATAAAGCAAAAGTAAATATTGCAACTCGATGAGGCCGAACTCATCAGAGAAAATTATTCGAACAGATCAATTTAGATTTTACAGCCAAAAATCTAAATTGCAGTCCATGAAACAAAAGTAAATATTGCAACTCGATGAGACCGAACTCATCAGAGAAAATTATTCAAACTAGGTAGA
Source organism: Boehmeria nivea var. tenacissima (assembly GCA_018132145.1). NCBI lineage: Eukaryota > Viridiplantae > Streptophyta > Magnoliopsida > Rosales > Urticaceae > Boehmeria > Boehmeria nivea. The sequence goes on from CM030882.1 coordinate 13,429,322, forward strand.
AAGAAAGTCTAGATATAAGGTGGCTTTGCTCTCATATGTCGTAAAAAAGCTCTTGAAAAGCTTCGATATGTTCATGTTTCAAAGAAATGATCAACGACAAGCTTCCATCTTCGTCGCCAAGAGCCGGTGGCAAAACAAATGATTTCCCCTCGCACAAAACGACGGCGGGCCCTGCGTAAAAGGGCTGTCCCCACCCGAAATCAGCACCGTATGTGGGCAGCCTTACCCAGCTAACAAGGCCAAGGTTTGGACTCATGAAATTCTCAAGGCTAAGGCCGCCACCACTCGATAAGTCGGGGTGAGTCTGCAGGAAATCGTTGGCCGATCTCAAGTAATCATTGTCCATCCTCACCAAGGCTTCCCGAATCTTGCTCGCGGCGTACCACGACGGTTTGGATTTCAGTTCTCCCGCGGTAGCAACCGGCGTCACCGGAAAAATCATGTTGGCCAGGAGGTTAGGTGGGATTGGGGGTTGCATCCTAATAATCATATTAAAAATAGTTTAGATATTAGTTATATAATTTTAGAAAATTAAGTCGCCTCAAAAAGGCGATAGCCTAGTTATTAAAAAAAAAAGAAGAAGATTGATTTGGATCTCAGCCCACTCTTTATTAAAAACATAGAAAATTAAGTTGATTTAAAAGACGAATAGTATTAAAATAGTCAATACCTGGACCTTCCGTCGATCGAGAGATAGAGTTTGGACACTTGGTCGTCGCGGAGCGAGCGTGCTATCGTGGCGCATTTCCATATGTGAGCTGCCATGACCACATATGTGCTATACTTGGTTGCTTCTTCATTTTCTCTACACTTTTCTTTTAGCTTATTGATTTGTTCTCTCTTTAGTTTGAAGATTGACATGGTAGGAGGGCTTTGATCATCAATGCTAGATGAGATTTCTTGATGGGATTTCATTTTTGGAGTAGGTTGGTATTCAATGTGATCAAACATTGGTTGAGGTGGATCTCTAGCTCTTAGTATTGTCCTGTCTATGATTGGTGCAAGTGTGAGGTCTAAGCCGCGCGCTAACTCGGACCACGAGTTAACAAAGTGGAAGGCCGAGGTGCCGTCTGTTAGCCGGTGGTCCATGCCGAGGCCGAGCGCCACCCCGCCACATTTGAAGTAAGTAATCTGCGGAAGAGTACATAAGAAATATAGCGTCAAAATTCCTACAAAAATTTCCAATACACTATAATTTCTAGGACATATTAATTAAGGGAAATTCTTCAATGATGTATGCATTATGACAGCGCATGATTTTGGATCGTCACATTTTTCTTTTAATATGTGATTTTTCAAAATAAATAAATAAATACAATGATTTAGAATCATCTAATGCCGTTCACCATACACAAATGAAAAAAACAAAAAACTTCCATTAATTATTAGATTTGTTTTGGGGTTGCAATAATATGTATCATTGCTAGTATCCTCTACGCTTTCCTCTAATGTTGAGAAGGCATGACGAGGTTTCAATATTGGATCTTGGTTCGAACCACTTAAATTTCGTTCAAATGAAAATTATTATTATTATTATTATTATTATTATTATTTTCAAAAAGTTGGTATTAAAATGGTAAAAAGTGGTAAATTTGGCAGTGCTTAATTGGAATAGGCAACAATATATCTATTTAAACCAAAATATTTACTCGTATATTTCGAGTAATAACTTGAAAATGAAGCTATACATTAGTGATTGTTATATAAGGCAAAAAAATATTGAGCAAGCGAGTGGTAAGTTTGTTATAAGTAGCAAATACCTGCACCAACACAAGAGGAAATGAAGAAATGTCCGAAGACGGGTCAACCGAGGGAACGAGCGCCTTATGGAGCCCCAAGGAGGGAGCGAAATCGCCCAAATCATCGAGGAGGGCGCTCGTCTCGGCCACCACAAAGAGAGCGCCCTCCGCGTTGCAATCGATCCCTAGGCGGCCGCTAAGCCTGTCGCAGGCATAGCGGCCAGCCATAGGGTAGAAGTGCACCATCGCCTTCGCTAGGGCATCCTTGAGGACGGGCGGGTCGAAGAAACCGGAGGCCACGCCGGCATTGTTCCGGTAGAAGTAGAGGGTGGGGATATGCCTGCGCGGCGCCAACAGGTCCAAGTTCGACAGCCAGAGCGCGTGGCGAGGCGTCTCCTCCGCCGGCTTCACTACGCTTGTCTCCTTCACAGTGATATTAATCATCTTTGATCGTTACAAAACTAATAATTAAGCCTCTAGATTGGTGTACTATAGCTAGAGTACATCTATTTAATTTGTTACATATTTGGACATAATGTTTATAGCTTTATACCACTCTTGCGGTTCATTGTTGAGATTTCGAGATATAAATTAGTTAGGTATGTACAGGCACACACAGAGACAACTAATTAAGAGAAATTGATTGCAAAGGATTTAAAAAGTAATATTTAATTCAGAAGTTTGGTCACGCACTCAATACGATAATAACTCTTGGGGTCCATTTCAATGTTGAGTTGTGAGATATGAATTATTTGTGTACAGGCACACAGAGACTGATAAGAAAGAGAGATTTATTGCACGTGAATTAGAAAGTATTATCTAACTCAGAAGATTTGTTACGCACATCATTCTAATAATGGCCATTTTGAATCAATAATAAAATCAAATCTTCAAACAAAATCTATCAACTAACGCAGTCGTTTTCTATTACAAATAATTTTTATATAAAATTTTCATAAATGCCCTTCTTAAATTTTATATGTTATAAAAAAAATTTCTAATAGCTTCATTTACGCCCCTCTTGAATAAATTTCCTGGCTCCACCACCAACAAAAGCGGCATATGTCTTGTTCTCTTCCATCATTTAAAACATTTCATTCAATTTTTTTTCAACCTTTCTAATCCCAAATGCAATATTTTTAAATCTCAATAATTTATAACACCTCAAAATTTATAAAGTCAAAACCATTCCAAATGAAATAGTTTAGATATTTACACCAAACAACACTTAATCTTTTTCTCTGTATCTAAAATTTCCTTACTTTTGTTAATGTCAGAGCTTAGATCACAGTTCAAGTTTGACGGTAGCAGTGCTCCTCTCGTTCTCGGATTCATGCTAGTAGTCGTTGTATTTAGATAGACTGACGCCGTAAGATCCTCGAACATCGCTAATGAGAGAGCGAATATGTTTTAATTAGAGAAACATGCAATACACGTGCCTTAGACTTCTCATTACTGTCCATTCCGTCATTGTTATGTCATTGTTGGTTTGTTTCAAGTTCACTGTTACAATTTCATTGTAATTCATTAATTATTTATGAGTGCAAATGTTAAATTTCGAATTTATGCTCTTCTCATCTACCATTTTTACTAACAATAATGTTTTGTTTCTTGCATATGAAAATGAATATGATGATTGTAATAATTATGATTTTGATGCATGGTGGATTTTGACGCTCTTGTTTTTTTCTTTATACTCGTATTTTTAGCACTAGCAGTCAAAATATTAATAATGTTGATCAAATGCTTCATGCATCACTTATTAAATTATGCTCAATACTACTAAATTATAAAAAAATAATAGTCGGTTTGATCAATTACTCCTAATTAGCACTATAAGTCGTAATATTCAATTTCAAGGTGGGATCAATAATATTGATCACGTGCTTCATATACCCATAGGCCATAGCAGGTTTTGGTCAATTATTGCTAAAGCATACAATGATTAATATTGCAGTATCAATTATTCTCATATTTTAAGCACAAAATCTATAAGTAAAAATATTTTATTTTAAGGTGTATCAATAATATTGATCTCAAACCATAGACGGATCTAAGTAGGGTCTTGTAGGGGCACAGGTCTCTTGAACTTTTAAAAATTTATGTTGTATCCTTAATTTTGTAAAATATTTTCAAATAAATCCTTCACATGCCCCTTTAAATTTTTAAAAATTTATGTTTTACTTTTATAAAAAAAAAAATTCAAATAAACCTTTCTTGTGCTCCCATTTAACTTTCTAAATTTATAATTTTGCCTATGATTTTTATTTAAAAAAGTTTGTTATCATCCAATATAATCATAAATACTATATATATATGTATATTAATTAGTCAAAAGTTTTATATAATTTTGTGCCCAAACCCTAGATTTGTTCAATGGTTAATAACTAAATCATAATCATTGCTGCTGAGAATTAATCCAAGATTCCAATAAAGAAGACAAACACACAAACCCTAAGCACAACCAGAAATTGCACACAAGGTATTCGACAAATGAACAAACTAACAACACACAGCGATTTATACTTGGTTCGGATATAAATCCTACGTCCAAGTCCGAGGTGATTAACTACGAGTTTATCCACTATACACAAGTACGATTACACCCTCAAAGATCTACAGACTTCAAGCTCTCACACACAAGCTTTTGTTCTTAACCTCTAATGGTTTCTCAAGAACACAACGAAAAATCTAAATCACTCTATAAGATTTCTCTCAAGTCCTCACTTTGTTTTACAAGGGTTTCACTAAATCGCCCAATATCAGAGAATTCTACTCGTAATCTCTTTGTTCTCGCTCTTTTCTTTAAAATAAAACAGACAATACAATTTATATATCACGCGACAAACCAGACTGCCGAAGTTGCCGATCGGTCGCCTACTCTCCGTGAACGATCGGCACGAACATAGCATTCACATCCATGAGTTTAGTTGAACGTTCGCCCAAGAACTCGCGAACGATCGGCGATAGATCTGCGTTTCGGCATTGAGACTCTTTCCGAGTCCACGATCGATCGGCTCCAGCTCGCGAACGATCGGCAATGATACTGAGTGTTTTCATTTAGTCTGATGTTCGCGATCGATCGCCCCAGACCCGGCGAATGATTGGCTCTGGATCTGCCTTTGTCTTTTCTATATCACAAATTTGAGACAATCTTCACAATTGCTCATACTTTATGCACTATAAGTAATCGTAATATCACATTCACATGCTTCACGTCCTCTACTAAGTCCTAATTACCATTAAAAAGTTTCAAAAGCCAATTTGTAAGCCGGAGGAAGAAAAAATACCTTAAAAGATACCATGTGTGCAATTGAACACAACGTCCACTAGAACAAAATTTATCTTATGTTTTGTTCCCCTAAAAGGAATAAACTAAAAGTATACTTTATTTTGATTTTCCCTATATCAAATGGTTCAGTTTGAGTTTTAATCAATTTTAAACCTATGTTACAACAAACTAGCCAATGTTTATAAATATTAGCAAATTAGCTATAGGTCCAATAATTTCAACATGAATGGATCAAAATGCTCTCACCACTTTCATTGGACTACAAAATGCTGTCATCACTTTCACTGGACCACCAAATTCAGACTTTTCGTGTGATTTTTGTTATATGCCCTTTAAATATCTGATAAAATGTCGCATAAAGAGTCTCAGAGCATGTCTGAAATTTCGTAACTGGTGTTTGATTGAGTCTGAAAATTTGTGACTGGTGTCTTAAAATTTTAATCTGATAAAATAGCTTCTAAAAAGTTGGTCATAAAATTTGTGACTTAAGTAATGAAATTTTTGAAATGAGAATATATAAAAAGAAATTACTATTTTACTAATAAAGGCAGACATAGGCTAGTTATTAAAAACTAACATAAATATATGGTTAGTCCTTATAAAAACCCTAATCAAATAGTATAATTTTATATAAAATGTCCAAATAATTTAGTTTATAGTAAACTGTATATTAAAATAGAAAAATAAAAAAATGCAAATTCGATATGAAAATTATATATATACTTTACAAAAAGATAAGATAAAGTGTATTTTTGTTCTGTTATATTTTATTCCATGAAATAATTATGGTATTTCTATTGAACTGTTAGGATCATTTTTACAAATTACTCTTTACATTTTTGCACTACTAAGTCATAATGAGTAACACTGATTTTTTGTGAATCCCAAATCAGTTTTGCCTACGATTCTCTACATACCACTTTTGCTCATATATCTGAAACCCAACACTACAACTTGCTCTAAATTGGTAAAGGACCAGCAGAGATTGAACCTTCGAACAAAAATATTGGATTAGAATATGTCCTATCTACGCTTATATATATATATATATATTTATATTAATTTGGGTGAAGTTTAAAACTTAATTAAACTTGTTGGTTATCTTTTTATAATAGCTTGATTGGAAAATCCCTAAAAATCTCTGTGTTTCATCAAAATTCTAGATTTATCGTGGCAGTTTTTGTTTAACTCGATGATATTAGAATAGGATTGAAATAGCTATATTCTATATCTCTATTGAATGAATCATTTGCTTATTTGTTGCTTGCTATTATCTTTGGATTATTCTTAATGGCGTTTCCATTTAGAAGGAAATTTATATATCAAACCTGCTTCTAAGAGCATTTTCAATGCAAAATTCAATGTCAATATTAATGTTAAATTTGATATTAAAAAAAGTAAAAATGTTATATTTGACACTTGATGTACTAATGTACAAATGTTATTTCAAATGTCATTTTGTTATTTTATTATTATTTTAGTTGTAAGAATTAATAAAAGTAGTTAATGTTAGCTAATAGCAAATAAAATTACAAATAGTCATAATGACTTCTTAGTAATAGAAAACTTTTCAGAATATAATATTTATTTGTTAATTAAAAAAATAAAAATTGACCCATCAATACTCTACTTCAAATGCCATATTTCATACTGCATTAGATAGTATTTTTTTCATGCCAAAATACCAAATTTTAATATTAGCACACAAATTTGGAATTGCATTCAAGATGGTCTAATATACAAACATCAAATGATGAGCCAAAATAAAAATATAACTACGTTTTCGTAATTGTTCATAGAGACATTTTTAATTCTAAAATGCAAATTGATTATAAACTAGTTTCATGATATTATTATAACCTAAGGCGAGTGATTATTTTCTCTATTAGAAAAGAGTAACACGAAAATATAATCCAATACTACGGGTTTAGTCTACTATGGAAAGTGCTATACATTATTGTGTATGATTAAAAGTGAAAGTTGAGACATAATTGGCAAATTAAAATTGCTCTTCTTCTCTCTTCTGATGTGCATATCCTTGCTTATGGATAGAGCAAAGAAAATCCGAAAACTGGCTATTTTGTCATTTAAATCATCTTGTGTTGATTCCCAAAAATCCTTATATTAACTGAAAAATACACCATTAAGTACTACTTAATAGTGATGTATAATATATTCCTTGATCTTGTCTTTGTTTATGCCATTATCTTTCTTTTTGTACAAGCTATTACAAAACCTTTCTGTCCACTGTCTTACTGTGTTCAAATGGTGTAGACCATCCCGACCTCGACGAGCGCAGCATGCGGAATGTTCAGCGCCACCGGGGGCTCGCGGCAATTCTTGTCGCAAAGCGTATACGTCGTGATCAGGAAGCGCTTGACGAAGCTTGAGCCCTCGCGCGCAGCCAAATGAGACTGTCCCAAGAAATACGCTGTGCCGCTCTCCCTGGCATCGATCAGCTCTTGCAGCTCCTCCCTGACTGCGACTCGCATCTTGGGGCTATCCGGTGGCAGCGTGAAACGGACCTTCTTTCTCTTGACAGCCTGGGAGCCTCTCTCGGACGTCTCAGCCAGTGGACTCCTCATGTTTTCATCATTTGAAAAGCTCGGAGACCTGATGAATGATTGGGAGTCGTCGAGAGGAACCAGGGCTTTTCCTTCAGGTGATGGCTTCCCGACGACGATCATTCTTCCTTCGGGAGAAGTCAGGGATTCATAATCGTTTTCTTCGAGAGAGATGAATTCACCGATTGAGCTAATAATCTGTTCCTCAAAATCGTCGGTGTCTTTGATGTGATCGCAATAACCATATCTTACAATGCAACGGTAAATCTTATATTCTCGGGGCCCGATTCTACCTATGAGATATCTCCTGCTTGGGTGAACGTAAGGCAACGGAAGGGACTTAAAGGACACGAAGATCAGTACTTGATGAAATGCCGGGAGATTCGTTATGAAGTGTGAGAAGAAGGCTGGTATTCCTGCTACTATATCGGTGTAGATAAAGCCAATTCCGGGCACTCTGGAAACCCCGAGCCCCGGGCTAAGCTCCATGAGCCATTCCGTAGGGACTTTGTTTTCTACATCGAACTCATACTTCTTCATGGTTCCATAATGCCACGCAAGCATGACTGTAAACGAAACTGCAAAGAGGACGACCAAATACCAGGCTCCCTTATGAATGTTCAACAAGCATGCCGAGACATACAAGGCCTCGACGAAGCCGAAAAATACTAGGAAGCACACGGAGTAGAACAAATTCTTTTCCCAGTACAGAGCAATCACAAGCGACATCAGACAAGTTGTTACCAGCATTCCACAGACAACAGCCAAACCTGTGGAGAGATTCATTGAATTAGACTAATCAAAACAACGAAACTTCCCAGGATTGTCCAAACTCTCATGATAACACGTCCAAAATAGCATACTATAAAACAAAGTCGAGTACACAGAAAACTATTGTTTATACCAAGCAGACATACCTATAACCAAAGCTCTAGTCTACGTAGTTATTTGAAAAGTTTTAACTGAAAAATCATTTTCCCTTTTGATAGTTAATCACGTTCGGTTAAAAAGAACCAAGAAACAAAACCCGAGAATTGGAATATTACCTGTTGCACTTCCAATCTTCATAATGTCATGGAAACCAATAGTTACAGTGAGGCTAAGCACCATCAAAAGCCAGTTAATATCAGGAATATAGACCTGACCGTGTATCTTATCCGATGTATGAATAACTTTAACTCTAGGGAAGCAACCGAGAGCCAGACACTGGTTTATGATGGAGAAGCTGGCAGTTATAGTTGCTTGGCTTCCAACAGCTGAAGCTAGTAGTGATAACGCCACAAAGATATGGCGAAGAGGACCTGTAATTTACATGGTTTGAGAGATACGACAGCGACCCGGATGAATAGCAACCAAGGACAAAAACTTACCAGGCACTGATTCACTGAGATGATTAAAATCCCCAACATTCATTTGTTTTGATATATACGCTGCCTGACCCGCATAGCACAAGATGAGAAGCGGGTAAATTAAGCATATGAATGTTATCTGCAATGAGAGTAAAACATCCATGAGTTCTTTCTAAATATTAAAAATATAATGTTTTATACATTGATAGAAGATGGTCTATAAAATACCTTGACAGATTTCTTAGAGAAATGACCTAGACCTGCAAACATTGCCTCTGATCCTGTAAAGGATAACAGCATATCGTGCTGTAGTAAAATTGAAAATCTAAAAAATTAGGATTATCATATCGAACGTTATGGCATACACGAAACCAACCTGCAACGCACAGGACGATGCTGCCTAATGACCTCCAACCCTCAACATGAGTATTTATGACAAATCTGTACATGTAAGTTGGGGATATTGCGCGGAAAATGTGTGGGTTCCAATGAAAAATATTATAAACGCCCATTCCGCTAATAAACAGAAGCCAAATGATGACAATCGGAGCAAACATAAATCCGATCTTGTGAGTTCCGTAGTGCTGCAGCATGAAAAGGCATACCAATATTGCACACGCAGAAGGAACTGGTACATCTGTAACCATTTAAAATGAAGCAAATTAAAAACATTTTCTCCATGAAATGGAATTGTATCCACGTTATCTTTATAGACTGTAAAAGATAATCAACAAATTATCGACATAAATTATAGTAGAATGATGATGTACTTACATTCTTTTAGTGCTTTTGATATTGTCTTTTGTCTACTTGCCGAGTGTGAAACTGGTAGGAACCGCAAAGTACATTGCAAATAAGTGATGATTGAATGCATCAATTAAAGAATCCAAAATAGCATAACCGTTTGTGTGTGTGTGTTTATTTTTCTTTTATTCAATCCACTGCTTTTTCTTACATGTAATATCAGCCAAGGATCTTCCAAAGCCTGACGAAGCCGATAACACTGGTAAAGGAAACAGAAAAAAGAATAGATTATTCAAGCCAAATATAGTGAATCATGTTCCTGCTGCAAATAAACAACGGAGGATGATCAACAATGACAAACCAGAAAGAGCAGGAGTGAGAACCCCGTCGCCAATTGCCATGCAGGCACCGAACAAAGCGAGGAACAACATTAGATAATGGCTGCTTTTGTGTTTTGCAATGGCCCGTCTAGCCCTTGATTCCACCTTAATCTTAAAAGCACTTACGGCCCCATAATTCAATACCTCGTTTGCACCTCTTTCACTTGGAAGCAGACCCACTTTGGCGTGTCTGCACAAGATTGAGTACAAAGCAAAAGTACCGCCTACAATGATTTTTCAAAGAAGATAATCATTGGAGACTAATCTCTCAGAATAATTCTCATAGTTACTTGAAAGAAAACATGCGTGATTAGTACCTTCTCCATCATCATCAGCTCTCAGTACTATAAGGGCATATTTGAGTAGAGAAATTATGGTCATAGTCCAAAAGATAAAGGAGAAGAGTCCATAGGGAGTCTCTTCCGATTCAAAATCTTTGCTTGGAATCGTTCCAAAGACGTATAAAGGAGCACTACTTAATTGACCAAATAGTACTCCAAGGCTTTGAAATGAGAAAAGAAGGGTATGTTTCCAAGTCGCACTTTGTGACTGCGACGTCAAGAGAAAAATATCATCAATCATGCACTTGCATCTTTGTAACATCTTATAAATTTGAATCACAAGGAAGTGATTAGTATTTTTTCAGAAGAACAGGACATATATCTGCAAATGCACGATCTTCTTAAGCAAATGAAATTAGACAGAAAGCCACAGGTCATCGACTCATATGTCAGTGTTGAACAATTGAATGAAGGTAAATATTCTCTGTAGCTAATAGAGAATACTTATGCTTAAAGGCAAATGGAGGTAAATCGACATGTCTAATATATATAGATCATTTCACAAAAAAACCTTTATTTACAACGACTCTCAGAATTTTTCACAAGCTTTCTTAACAAGATGAATGATTTGATTTTCCAATTAGCCATTAATTTTCTCCGCCAAAATAGTTTTTCCTTCAATCTGTCTTCATTTTTTGAGTGATTGACTCTCACAAGCAATCAACTCAAAGGTCAATAAGATTAGAGAGTCTTCTTCAGAGGGTCTTCTTCTAATAGGCTATACTAAACCCTTCTTTTTCTTTTCCTTCTTTTAACACAAGAAGACAATTAGGAATGCTCTAGAAACGACACTTTGACTGGCTGAGAAAAGTGAATCAAGATCTGGTACAAATGCCCATCACTGAATTTTCACTGATTTAAGACTTAAAATTCAATACCAAATCCTACCACCTTCACCAAAAAAAAAAAAAAAAAAAAAAAAAAAAAAAAAGAGGAATCTGTACATAGAAAACCATCAAACATGTTTTCTTTGCCACATAGAAAGTGCCAATGGGAATTTCACAAACACCAAAATGGAAAAATTCGGATCTTCTCTTTGATGACACCATGATTCTAATAAGCACAAACAAAGAGTCAAAGCCATTCAAAAAGCAAAGTAAACCAATCATATTTTTAGTTGAACTAAAACTGAAACAACCCATCATCCAAATGAAACAACAATCACAGAAATGGGAATCTAAAAAAAAAAAAAAAAAGATCAATGAAGAACCAAAAGTTATGATTTTTACCTTGAATTGGTGAGAGTAGAGAGTGGGACTCAGTTGGGGATCCATTTTCTGAGGAATGAAGTGAACACATTCAAAGGAAAAATAAAATGGTAAAACCAATACAAAAGCAAGAAAATATGTAAAGGGTTTTTCACATGGGAAACAGTGAAGATAAAGAAAAAGGTTTATGGGAATGAGAGAGTTGGTTTTGTCAATGGCTAATGGCTTAAGGGACGGACTTCACTATAAACAGTCACTGCAAATAAAGGACCCCACATTTAAAAAAAAAAAAAAAAAAAAAAAAAAAAAAAAAAAAGAGGCACGAGAGGGAACGTTAGGATTGAAATGACCCACTAATTAAATAAATAAATAAAAAGTTGAATACAGTATTGACCTATATAAATTGTAGTTCAAATCTCATCTTTGCACATCATTTTAAAAATATCTTCAAAATGCTCAGTGATTTAAAAGATATTTCAGTTTTAGTCCCTTATAAAAATTGTGATGGAAAATTTATGAAACCGGTGTGATTGGTCGTTAGTTAAGACTTGGTAGTGTTTGTTTTACTGATAATTATTTCATATCTTGTCATACAACATGTTGATGTCGCAATTTTTTATTGAAATTTTTAGTAAATTATTGATAATTGGTATGAAAAATGAACAATTCAATGAATTTAGAGGCTTTGTCAAAGTCAAATATTGAAATTAAATTTGATCATAGTTTAGGATAAAAAAATGTGATTAACCTAATGAGATGACATCAAATCACTTGCATTTTCATCTCTTTTTTTTTTTGGTTTAAGATACCTTTTCGTTTGGGGTTGGGTTACAAGTAGGAAGCCCCAAAGAGTCATGTGATTGATACTATATTCTTATATATTAGGGGGGGGGGGGGGGGGGGGGGAAAGCTAATAACAACAACATAACAAAGTTAACATAAAAATAAGGTCTAGTTAAACAATTAGCCATAGATTTAGTCATAGTTTCACGAAATTAAGAATTTAGCCATAATATATAACATAAAATGTTACATGTAACATATATACGTGTAAAAAGTATAACATTAAATGTAACGATACATGTAACATAAAATGTAACACATGTAAGATTACATGTAATATTATACTTATATATATATATATATGTTACATGTAACATAAATATTACATGTTATGACTAAATCCTTAATTTCGACATTTTATGGCTAAATCCTAAAAAATTATCCAAAAGTTTGGTTAAATGCCTAAAAAAACTCTAAAACTAATTGTTGAAGACTCATGTATGTGTCGAAATTTGAGCTTATCATGCTAAGAATTTGTCAACAAAACTCATAACGTAAATATGATAATAGTCCATACCAATCAAGAGAATAATAATAGTTTTTTTTTTCCCTTAAAAATACTAGCGACCTTTTATAACGCTTTGTTCTCTTTTAAAAGTTGTTCATTTTCTTCTTAAATGTTAGAAATTTGACCAATATGTGAAGAGGGTATTAATGAAAGCTGGTTTGATTGGTTCTTATCAAAAGATATAAAGAGAAAAGATGGGTTGTTTATTGCAAAATGAAATCATATGGTCCATAAATATGAAATTTTGATGACATTTTTAATTTTATGCTCCACCTCCCTCAGATAAGCGTGCTTTGAAGATGTAAATATAATGGACACCAAATTCATTAATATGAAAATTAGATGACCTAGATTACTCAATTGGTCATTTTTATATCATAGACTTATTTGAAAAGAGAGAAAATATATTGATATATAGTGGAAGGTTTGTATGTTTACAAAATTTAATTTTAGAGGCAACACCTTTAGAAAAGCATGCATTTTGACGGTGCTATTCTATTGGGAGAATGGATATGAGTTTCATCAATAAATAAAGAGAATTATATAGATGAGATGGATAAATATAATAATCTACACTACTGTCATAAAGTATATAAATGAAAGTCACTAAATAGAAAGCAATCCAAAGTACATCATATGCCACGTTCGGAAAAAAAAAAAAACTTATGACACCAAACCAATAATTTAAGAAGCTAGTGCCTAGTATTGATGTAGGTCATATCGGTAATGAAAATTATTTTAGGTAGATTATATACATTTTAGACTATTAGATTTAAATTAAAATGTGAAGATAATTTATGTCATACGGATGTTTCCGGGGAAGAGAGAAACATTCAAGTACTTTCTTTTTATTTTTATGTACTTTTTTTAATTTTAAGAATCTCGAAGTCCACTTAATATCGCATGGTCAATCGATCAAATAAGATAGTTTTTGAGATTCGAACCTGAGCAAACTTAATGCATCAAGAGAAGAATAAGGAAAAATATAATTATAGCTACACCAACTCAACTTATTAGTGACTTTATATAGACAATTTATCTATAAATACATAAGTCCTATAATATATAAATTAAAAAAAATTCTTATAAATATCAATTTTTAACTAATTTAAATAAATATTCAATTTTTTAAAAAATATAACAAAATATGCAAGTGATTTAAATCACTTATACTGTGGTAATTCGGTAATAAAGTAGTCGTTGTTTTTTTTAATTTTTATTTATTTATTTTTTTTGTGTGCTGAATATTAAGTAATAGATAGAAAAGCCAAAAAAAAAAAAAAGGCAAAAGGATTGAGCACAAGGGAGCTCAATCAATTCCTCGAATCATAATAAGTCTGTTATAAATATGTACGAGTACTTAATGAATCGGCAAATAACCCCATTTTGTTCCACACACGCCATAAAGATTATACAAAAACTTAAACAAAATCTTGTCTGTTCACTCTCCACAAGGAGATAACCAAAAGCGCAAGCACATTTCAGAAGACAGGAATCATAAAGCCAAACATGTTAAGACATAGCACAACACACAACAATTTTAAATCTAATACGCTTATTCTATTTTCTTTAGATTTTAAGTGAATCAATAAGTTCATAAACCCTCTGAATTTTTTACGACTCTGAAAATCAGCCTATTACCTTTTTCCCTTTCATTTTCTTATTCATTTTTTCTGTTCACACTTCCAGCAAAAATAATAGTTTGTACTATTGTCCTCCAACAGTAAATTAAGAAAAATTCTGCCAAAAAAAAAAAAAAAAGGCAAGAATTCAACCTTATATGCAAATCATTCCACTCATTCCATTTTATTCCATTCCATATTATTCCAAATCATTTAACTTTCTAATCCTGCAAATCATTCCATTTTTTTCATTCCATTCTATTCCATTCCATATTATTCCAAATCATTTAACTTTCTAATCCTGCAAATCATTCCATTTTTTTCAACTCTTTTTTTTTTTACTTTCCAAATCCCTATACAATATTTTTAAATCTCAACCATTTATACCATATCAAAATTCGTAAAATCAAACCATTTAACATCATTTTTTTTCAAACCATTCCAAATTATTTTCAAATCATTTTTTCCATACCAAAAAATGAGATGAAATGGGCAAAATGCCCTTCCCAAACCTAAGCCAAACTAGTTTGACACTTCAGAACGTAAAGTTGCTCTTCCAAAACCAAAATACAATAGAACTCCCATTTACAAAATAATGTTCTTCCACTTAGCAGAACATCAAATATTGCCTTGCCTCAGGCTAATAGTAGTAGATTCTAAAAAAAAAAAAAAAAATCAAAAGGATAGAAATATATGTGCTATGTGCCCCTTCTGTGGCACCCAAAAAAAAAAAAAAAAAAAGCCAAAACCAAGAAAAGAAGTGATAAAATATCTATCACCTCTGTCCATGAACCAGAAAGAATGATCCAAAACAACATATTACTGGAGTCTATTGGTCCTGAGCTATAGTATCATAAGCCTCTTCCCAATCATCTGCCACTTCAGAAGTGCCCATTTCAGTTAAATTTCCGACTTGCGGCATTGCTGAAGTTGGAGGACTTGGGTTGGATTGCAGACTCAGAAGTGGAGAACTTGCAGGCTCCTTTGCAGAATGCTTGATCCCGCCAGCTGTCGACGATGATGATGATGTTTTCGGAGCGGTTTCGTGGTCGAGAATAGTCCATCGATTTAACGAAGCAGTGATGGGAGCTTCTTTCTTCCAAGCAGAAGTCTGAACATCAGCAGAGCCACCTGCCGACCACTCTTCACCGCCCCAAGAATCGTCCTGAGCAACCGCCTTCTTCCACGGGTTACCCTTGGGCACTCCCATCCCACCCCAGGCGTTGGTTGCTGGAGATGAAACTGCAGCGCCACCAAGTGGTTGGACCACAACAGCTCCGTTATATGACGACCCATGATCCAACCTCCTCATAGCAGTTGCGGCACGGGCAGGATCATGAAACACGGCCAATGCATTCTTGTCATTCAACCAGACAAGCTCGCACTCGCCGCCGAACCTCAGAACCAACGCGCTTATATCTGCATCCCTCGGCAGATCTGCGAAAGAAACAACGAGCCTAGGATCCATGTCTACCAATGGATCAAATACAGGAGGATGTGGCGCATTAAGAGTGGCGGTACCCTTGACCCCGAGAATGCGAGGTGGAGCTTTCGATTTTGGAGTAACGTGAACCACGATAAAACGCTTAGGCTCCCAACCAGCAGAGCTTATTGAGAGCTTCCACCGATCTGCAATTACCCTAATGGCATCTCTCTTATCCTTCAGCATTGGACAGAAAACGTGCGCCTTAAGACCACTTGTAGTTCCTCTGTTCTTTCCGAGCACTAGATATTTGCACCTCTCCTCCACAGATAATACCCACTTGGAGTCACGTCTATACAGGTCCGCAAGCAATTCGGAAACAGCAGAGCTCTCACCAAAATAAAGAGCCTCCAGGTTCGACGGGCCTATATCAAAAGCATCAGCAAGAACCCGCTTTCGCTCCAACTTAGCACATTCATCATCACAGACAAGTTTCCTTTGACCAAGCGGAACCTTTGTGCCTGTAGCTTCAACTGGCTGAAGTGGGACTGGCAGCTTCTGCATAACTGAAGATTCGTATACAGTATCAGCATTATAAGTACCACTGCTGCCACCAGCATCACATGGAACAGTTGCAGAAATCCGGCCACAAGAACAAGTGATTTTCACGGGGAAATCACATCTCACGTCTGGGCATAAGGAAGTAGGGTGACATGGCGCAGTGCACGTATGCCTACAATCTCTTCTCGGTGCACCACAAGTTTGCCCACAAGAGGATCTTGAACCCGGCTCAGATCCAGCAGGACCATCACATGGAGACGGGTGACAAGTTCTTCCACAGGCATGCATACCACATTGCCTGGTCTTCCCACAGAGCTTGTTACATGTAATGTCCTTCGATCCGCAAGGAATGTTCCTGAGAACAACATGTCCGCCAACACACTCCTTTGCGACGGGCACTGAACAAGGGGGACAATCTCCAAAGTGGCAGCTGTGAGAAGCCAAATGGCCACAAGGCTGTGGAACCAAACAAGGGAGTTGACAGGAAGGTGCCAGAGTCCCACAAGGCAATGGTGGGGGTATTGAAGTTCTCCCACAAGCACATGTCAAATCAGAAAATATGGTTTCAAGGCAAGGAGGGCAATGGCCACTGTGACACAGAGATTTACAAGAATGTTGGCCACATCTTAGCTTCTTACCGCAGGAAATAGAGCAGAAGTGCGGATCCCAGTCCCCCGAGTACATGCTGCTTGAGCTAGAAAGAGGGCAGCATCGCTCATTGCAACGATGCCTTCCACAGCTCTTCTTTCTCCCACAAGACCTGTCACAAGTAAATGTCTCGCCCGAGGTTGTCTTGTAGCATTCCACAGTTCTAAAAGTTGATGCACAGCGGCATTTTTGTGAGACTTTAACCATACAAGGTGGACAATCTCCAGCATGGCACACCTCTTCACAATAATGCTTCCCACAAGGGAGGAGCTTCCTGCATTTTTGCGAACAGGTTGGGATCGGGTCTAAACAATTTTTCCGTTCCTCCTCCAAGACTGTCTTCCCACAATGGCATGTCTTGGTCTTGCTTGGCAGTAAGTTGCACTCTCCGCAAGAGCCCGGGTGGCAAATTTCGTTGCAAAAATGATTGCCACAATTGAGCTTCTTTCCACAAAGGGAGCTGCATGAAAAGACTCCATCTTCTGCTTTCACTTCTCCCTTCACAGCCATGTCCCCACAAAGGACGACTTCCAGCTTTTTCTTGCAAAAACAGGAAGCATTAACCACAACTTGACACTGATCGCAAGGACCCAAATGGCATATCCGCTCACACCTGTGACGACCGCAACCAAGAAACTTGTCGCAGCGCCCACCACAAGTAAGAGCAGACCTCCGATCAGAACATCTTGTCGTGATTGTTTTCTTCCCACACGGGCATATTCGAGGAGGAGCAAATTGTTTGCAAGGAGGGCACGGGCCCGGGTGGCACTGCAACACACAAACATGAGGGCAGAGATCCACCTTACTCTCTCCGGGACCAAGAATATCCCTCTCGAGCAGCTTCCCACAAGGCTCCCCGCAGGAATGGGGCGTCAAATACAAGTCAGAAGGCGGGTCAGGCCTCTTGCCACAAAAGCAGAGGTAGCGAATCTCATTCGACGACTTGAGCTGCACAGACTGACATCCCGGGCACCGCCAATTACATCCCTGGTTCTTCTCCGCAGAGAGATCGACCGAGGTGGGCGCTCGAGCCCATTTCTTGATGCAGACCAGATGGAAAATCGAGTAACAGCTCCCGCAAGACCAAATGGCCGCCGATCTCCTCACCATGTCGTAACAAATCATGCACTCCACCGACCCTTTCGCCAGCTTCTCCTGAATCTCCTGCACCAGCTGCGGCAAACTTGAGTCCTTCGAAACCCTTCCATCCTTATCACCATTCGCGCCTCTCTCCTGCATCTCGCTTCTTTCCTTCTCACTCTCCCTCCTATGGCGGTTTGCTTGCCGATTGAACTGACCCCTCAACCCGCCATTGTACCCTCGATATCGACCCTGCGGCGCCACAGAGCTATTTCCAAAATCTCCACCACCGTTCCCACCCGGATACGAGTCGGAGCTCGGGGGCGTGTTCGCAACGGGGACCGTGGCGGCATTGCCCCCCCTTGGGACCCACTCGCGGCGGGCAACGTTGGAACCGAGCCTAGGCCTGTTATTGTTGTTTCTATGGTTTTCCCGTTGCTCACTTCCAACATTAGAGCTCATGTTCTCCGAAACCGAACCCTCAAAGTCAAACCTCGTACTCTCCAACACCAGATTGAACTAGGGTTTGTACAAAAAACTACAAAACCAACACGAAAGAATTGAAAATCAAATTGGGCATTTCAGTCACAACCGATTCACAGGCTTCGAATAAAAAACATATCATTTTTCATTTCCCATCAAACTCGAAAAAAAAATCCACAATTCATTTAGGCTTCAAATATTCTCGAACGCCAAACAGGAAATCGAAAAGAAATAGCAAGATCGAAAAAACCCAAAAACATGCCCTAATAAATAACAAGAAAAGAAAAATTACCTGATAGAGGATGCGAAATCAAATAAGCTTTTTTTTTTTTTTTATCAGCTAGTCTGAGAATTTTTTATTTTTTGGGTTTCTCTGAGGAGAAATGAAATCACAGAGACAGGAGAGAAAAGAGGGTTAAGAGAGAATTTATAGTGAACGAAGGTGTGATAAAAAATAATAATAAATAATAATAAATAAAATAAATAAAAAATAAAAAATAAAAAAAAATCTGCTTGCCTTGATGCCAAAGGAAAAATTTGTGGACCCGTGAAAATTGCCACATGCTTGACTTTGAGACTCTTTGCTTGCTCGCTACTTTCTCCGGTCAGCGCAATATCGTCACCGCCTTGTATCTCTAGTCCATTTTGGGCTCCAAATAATTGGGCCGACGCCCAGATCCGTTAACATTTCTACGACCAATACAAGTTAGCCTATTTTTTAGGACCATTTGTCGGGGTCGGGCCGTAGGTCTTTTAGGGTTAGGGGCGGAGGTCGTTTGGGGTCGGGGTCGGGCCGGAGGTCGTTTGGGGTCAAGATTGATAAAGTGCAATATAAATATAAAAAATGTTAATTGTTTTTACGAAAGAACATAATCCCAAAAATATGTATTTTAATTAAAATTTTGATATTCTGATTATTAATAAATCATGATATTTAAAAATCTAAATAATTTTTTAAGTATATCTTGAAATAATCAAATATTCTTATGGAAAAAATATTCTATTTATTACAAAAATAAAAATCTGGATATTAATAAAATCATGCTATATATAATAACAAACAAAATACATGCTATATATAGTATTAAAACATTATATACGGATAAGCAATTTTTTTAAACAAAAAAACTATATAAAACACTATATATCTATATATGTATCTCCTGTACACGTTTAGTTTTGTGCTAAAATCATACTTTGAATATTTCCATGTGGCATTAACAACATACCCGGGTAAAATCGGGTTTAAGCCTCTGAGGAGTAAAAATATCACTCAAACGTAGCCACGTAAGTAAAATGAATAGATCTAATAATACTTATAAAGTCTAAACATTTGTGTAATATAAGGTTATATATTAACTCATTGTGTAAAAACTTCAAATTAAATGGCAGAGCAACAAATAAAAAATTCAAAGACTACTATAACTAATAAAAATAGATTAAGAACTAAACTGTCGTCCGAGTAAAAATTCAGGGACAAAATGAGTTATTAACCCCTTCCTTTATTATGCTGTAATTTCCTGCTTTTGTAGTTGTGACGTTTTCCGTCCTTAGCGCCCTTTGTGGCTGCTTCGTTAATGAAGTTTTTATTAAGGAAAAAATAATAATAACACACTCGCAGTTTCCATTTTCAATAGCTCCAAAAATCTATATACCAAAAGAGACTAGTTTTAACTACGAGTTCCTATCTATTCCTTGCACCTTCCATCACCAGTTTCACAGCCGCTTCACAAGTTCTCGCCAATTCAGCAGCAGCTCCAACATAGCTATGCGGTGTCAACTCCAATAGCCCCGTGTTCGCTTCGTTGGGAAGCTCCAAACCTACAATGAACTCTCTTATACTCTCTCTCGTAATCGCTCTTCCTCTCGTAAGCTCTTTCAGCTTCTCATATGGCTCGGGAATGCCATATCTTCGCATAACCTGTATGTCATGATCAACCTAGCATGAGCAAGATATACTAAAGTTCCCAGCGACACCATGAAAGATATTACTTCATACACAAGCTTGGAAATTCGAGGATTTGTTCGATCAATGGAGGCTAAATGCCTAAATGAATGAGAAATGAAATACAACGAAAAATTAAAGGAGCGGAAATATGCTTACGGTTTGAATCGGCTCAGCAAGGACCTCCCAACAGTTGTCCAAGTCTTCGCTCAATCGAGCTTCATTGACCTAAATTGCAAAACAAATTGTCAGAATAGTTTCTCAATGTACATTTACATCAATGAATCTCAACCTATATTGTTAAAAATATATCCATATATATATATATATATTTATTTATTGTTAGGCAACGTCAAATGCATATTTTACCTCATTTTTAGCATTAAATAAGGTTTTTACTTGAAATGTCATAACGAACTGTAATGCATCGTGTTGAAACTTTATCAGCACAAGTTGGTGCAAACCTGAAGTTTTGCATTTCCTTGAAGTGTGCTTTTATAAGCGAGAAGAGAGTGTCCAAGCCCCACGCCCATATTTCTCAGAACGGTCGAATCAGTTAAGTCTCGCTGCAAACATACGGACGAAAAGAAACTATTACAATTTACACCAACAAGAGCGAGAGTCGAGAAGAACAAAGAGAATAAGGGTTTTTTTTTTTTTTTTAATACCTGAAAACGTGAGATGGGCAACTTCGAGCTGAAGTGAGAAAGCAATCCCATAGCAACTCCAAGATTACCTTCGCTGTTTTCAAAATCAATCGGGTTTACTTTGTGGGGCATAGTTGAAGATCCGATCTCTCCCGCCTTGGTTATCTGCTCAAACATTAGGAGTGGAAAATTAATTTTCTTAACATACATAAAGACCATTTAAATGGCTCATATCCATGATTTGCAGGAAAAAAAAAAGGCGCATATTCACATCAGAGCTCACCTGTTTAAAGTAACCCAAAGATATGTAACCCCATATATCTCTATCAAAGTCGATCAAAATATTGTTGAACCGGTTTATTGCACCAAACAATTTAGCCATATAGTCATGAGTTTCAATCTGTAAAAGCAACAAAGCAAAAATATATTAATTATTCCACATATATGAACTTATTTGAGTTAAACACATCCAAAGAAAAAAACAATGAACTTGAATGATGATAAATGCCTCCTTATCTAGGGTCACATCCTCAGTTTATCTAAGTAACTACGTTATCTCTAAGACTATATTACAAGAATAATTACTCAAATCATATTTAAAGCAAACAATATGAAGCTTTACTCTATAAAAAAGCAAGACACAAGGACAAACCTGGCTAACATACTGATTAAAACTCAATCCAAGAGATGTTACAAACTCCTCGGCGATCCGGGGCCAGTCAGCAGCAGGATAGGCTGAAAAATGGGCGTTGTAATTACCAACCGCGCCAGCAAATTTGCCCATGATCTCAACCTGAGAAATGTCCCTCCTTTCCCTGCTTAACCTGACAGCAAAAATCGCCATTTCCTTTCCCAAAGTTGTCGGCGAGGCTGGCTACACGTTCGAAAGAGAGTACATATTAGCCACAATAGGTGGTGTTACCACACAAATGATAAAAAAATGAGCACAAATTCCAGTCACAAAACAACGACAAAGCTCTAGTTACATTTGTAGAGCCTAACAAAAATTGTGCAAACACAGACAAAAGAATTCTCGTCTGCAAAAGTAATGTAATTAAGCAGTTCAAAACTTGCAACGTAGCTTTTACCTGCCCATGAGTCCGAGAAAGCATGGGAACGTGGGCATTGACCTTAGCCATGTTAGTAATTGCCACAATCAGATTGTCAACGACGGGAAATAAGGCATTGTCCAGAGCTTCCTTTAACATCAATCCATGAGCAAGATTGTTGATATCTTCCGACGTGCATGCAAAATGGAAGAATTCAAGCACCTGCAATAAGAAAGTAAGTCGGCACATAATTCCAAAATTTCAAACTACTTGGGGATAAAAAATTAACAGAGCTCGATCCGAAACCTTGACTATCTCGGGATGTGACTCGCACTTCTTCTTCAAGAAATATTCCACAGCTTTCACATCATGGTTTGTCACCCGCTCAATCTCTTTTACTTCCAAAGCATCGTCTTCGCCGAATCCATCGACGATCCCTTGCAGAAAAGACCGAGCATTCTCACTAAAGCTCGGCACTTCTTCCACCTCGGGAATTTCTGAGAGCTTTATCAACCATTGGACCTGAAAGAAGAGTGCCACCAAACACACCCCAAAACATACCCACAATAAAATATGAATATCATAGATGTGGAAACTCATAAACCACGAGCTCATTTTCCAATTTCCTTATCACCCGAATATAGCATCAACAATTTTTAAAAAAACCAAATTAAACCAAAAACGAAAGCAAAAACCATTATTTCATAAAATTACTTCGGAAAAAAAAAAAAGAGCACAGAAGTTCAACGAAAACAGCAAAAATTGATAGACCAAACCAAACTTAAATAAAATACTACCCCCACAAACAGCAATACTATTTTGAATGAAATATACTTGAATAAAACTAAAAATACCTCCACTAAAATCCTATAGTAGATGAGAGCATATTCACTCATATACGGAGCCAAGTCCTTCACTTTGCCCCAATACCGACCGTCCAATGGCGATATCGCCATCAAGCTCGAAGGCTTCAATTCTCTGGGCATCTCCTTCGCCGTCTAAAAAGCCACCAAAATGAAAAAAAAAATTAAAAAAAAAAAAAAGAGAGACCCAAGTCATTGATTTTTTTTGGGTTATGAGTGACCTTGTCGGCGGTGGCGGAGAGAGTGGCTCTGAGGGCACAACGAGGTCTGTTACGAGGCTGAGACAGAGATGCGTTGGGGTATCTATTCCTTGCACCTTCCATCACCAGTTTCACAGCCGCTTCACAAGTTCTCGCCAATTCAGCAGCTGCTCCGACATAGCTATGCGGTGTCAACTCCAATAGCCCCGTGTTCGCTTCGTTGGGAAGCTCCAAACCTTCAATGAACTCTCTTATACTCTCTTTCGTAATCGCTCTTCCTCTCGTAAGCTCTTTCAGCTTCTCATATGGCTCGGGACTGCCATATCTTCGCATAACCTATACATCATGATAAACCTCACGTGTGCAAGATATACTAGGATTCCCAGCGACACCATGAAAGAAATTACTTCACACACAAGCTTGGAAATTCAAAGCTTTGTTCGATTGATGGAGGCTAAATGAATGAGAAACGAAATACAACGTAAAAGTAACGGAGCGGAAATATGCTTACGGTTTGTATCGGCTCAGCAAGGACCTCCCAACAGTTGTCCAAGTGTTCGCTCAATCGAGCTTCATTGACCTAAATTGCAAAACAAATTGCCAGAATAGTTTCTCAATGTACATGTACACCAACGAATCTCAACCTCTATTGTTAAAATATATACATATATTAATATATATATTTCTTGATAGGCAATGTCATATGCATATTTTACCTCATTTTTAGCATTAAATAAGGGTTTTACTTTGAATGTCGTAACAAACAGCAAAGCATTGTGTTAAAACTTTATCAGCACAAGTGATGCAAACCTGAAGTTTTGCAATTCCTTGAAGTGTGCTTTTATAGGCGAGAAGAGAGTGTCCAAGCCCCACGCCCATATTTCTCAGAACGGTCGAATCAGTTAAGTCTCGCTGCATACATACGAACAAAAAGAAACTATTACAATTAACACCAACAGAGCGAGAGTCGAGAAGAACAAAGAGAATAAGGTTTTTTTTTTATACCTGAAAACGTGAGATGGGCAACTTCAAGCTGAAGTGAGAAAGCAATCCCATAGCAACTCCAAGATTACCTTCGCTGTTTTCAAAATCAATTGGGTTTACTTTGTGGGGCATAGTTGAAGATCCGATCTCTCCCGCCTTGGTTATCTGCTCAAATATTAGGAGTGAAAAGTTAATTTTCTTAACATACATAAAGACCATTTAAATGGCTCATATCCATGATTTGCAGGGGAAAAAAAAAACGGCGCATATTCACATCAGAGCTCACCTGTTTAAAGTAACCCAAAGATATGTAACCCCATATATCTCTATCAAAGTCGATTAGAATATTATTGAACCGGTTTATTGCATCAAACAATTTAGCCATATAGTCATGAGTTTCAATCTGTAAAAGCAACAAAGCAAAAATATATTAATTATTCCACATAAATGAACTTATTTGAGTTAACACATCCAAAGAAAAAAACAATGAACTTGAATGATGATAAATGCCTCTTTATCTAGGGTCACATCCTCAGTTTATCTTAAGTAGCTACGTTATCTTTAAGACTATATCACAAGAATAATTACTCAAATCATATTTAAAGCAAACAATATGAAGCTTTACTCTATAAAAAACCAAGACACAAGAAAAAACCTGGCTAACATAATGATTAAAACTCAATCCGAGAGATGTTACAAACTCCTCGGCGATCCGGGGCCAGTCAGCAGCAGGATAGGCTGAAAGATGGGCATTGTAATTACCAACTGCACCAGCAAATTTGCCCATGATCTCAACCTGAGAAATGTCCCTCCTTTCCCTGCTTAACCTGACAGCAAAAATTGCCATTTCCTTCCCCAAAGTTGTCGGCGAGGCTGGCTACACGTTCGAAAGAGAGTGCATATTAGCCACAATAGGTGGTGTGGTCACGCAAATGATAAAAAATGAGCTCAAATTCCGGTCATGAAACCACGACAAAGCTCTAGTTACACTTGTAGCCTAAAGGCTAAGCCTAACAAAAATTGTGCAAACACAGACAAAAGAATTCCCTGTCTTCAAAAGTAATGTAATTAAGCAGTTCAACACTTGCAAGGTAGCTTTTACCTGCCCATGAGTCCGAGAAAGCATAGGAACATGGGCATTGACCTTAGCCATGTTAGTAATTGCCTCAATCAGATTGTCAATGACGGGAAATATGGCATTGTCCAGAGCTTCCTTTAACATCAATCCATGAGCAAGATTGTTGATATCTTCCGACGTGCACGCAAAATGGAAGAATTCAAGCACCTGCAATAAGAAAGTAAGTCGGCACATAATTCCAAAATTTCAAACTACTTGGGGATGAAAAAATTAACAGAGCTCGATCCGAAACCTTGACAATCTCGGGATGTGACTCGCACTTCTTCTTCAAGAAATATTCCACAGCTTTCACATCATGGTTTGTCACCCGCTCAATCTCTTTTACTTCCAAAGCATCGTCTTCGCCGAATCCATCGACGATCCCTAGCAGAAAAGACCGAGTATCGTCACTGAAGCTCGGCACTTCTTCCACCTCGGGAATTTCCGAGAGCTTTATCAACCATTGGACCTGAAATATGAGTGCCCCAAAACTCAAATGCACAACCCCAAAACATATACACAATAAAATATGAATATCATAGACGTGGAAACTCACAAACCACGAGCTCATTTTCCAATTTCCTTATCAACCGAATATAACGTCAACAAATTAAAACACCAAACTAAACTAAAAACGAAAGCCAAAACCATTATTTCATAAACATTACTCCAAAAAAAAACGGGAGAAGTTCAACGAAAACAGAAAAAAATTGACAGACCAAACCAAACTTAATTACAATAATAACCCAATAAAGAGCAATACTATTTTGAATGAAATATACTTGAATAAAAATAAAAATACCTCCACTAAAACCCTATAATAGATAAGAGCATATTCACTCATGTAAGGAGCCAAGTCCTTCACTTTGCCCCAATACCGACCGTCCAATGGCGATATCGCCGTCAAGCTTGAATGCTTCAATTCTCTGGGCATCTTCTTCGCCGTCTAAAAAGCCACCAGAAAGGAAAAAAAATTTAAAAAAAAAAAAAGATAGAGAGAGAGAGAATTTTTTTGGGTTCTGAGAGACCTTGTCGGCGGTGGCGATGGCGGAGAGTCGGTCGTGGACGGAGAGAGTGGCTCTGAGAGCACAACGAGGTCTCGTACGAGGCTGAGACAGAGACGCGTTGAGGTTTGGTCGTTGGTTTGGGACGAGGAACTTGGTCGGGGCAGAGCTGAAACACCGCGAGAGGCTCTGTTTGGCGTTGGAAGTCAGAGAAGAGCTTCCCAACTCCATGGCGGCTTCTGGTTGTGATGCTCCGAGACTGAGAGCTGAGAAGAGCAGAGCTGTGGTTGGCAATGGCGGTTTTTCGTTCGCTGTTTTTTTTTTAATTTTTTTATTTTTTTAGAGACACAGAGAGAGAGAGAGAGCTCGTGGAGTTCTTGGGCTTTTTGAATGATAACCCAACCCTAATTAGCTTATGGGCTGTAAACAAAAGGACGTGGGGAATTCTTGGCCCACAAGCCCGTTTAAAAATATGGTGAATTACGTATAGAAGTTTTTACGCAATCAGTCTACTTAGAATCATATATTACAAATCTGTTCAACAATCAACATATAAAAATATTACATTTAGAGAGAATATTACATTTAAGAAATAAAAATTAAGATATTTACATTCAACATAATATTGTACACGTATCTTTATTTATATAGAAAATTCTACCCTTATAACTTTAAAAAAAAAAAATTTTTACAGTATATTATTAACAAATTTGGGTAGAATGTACGGTTTTTGGTGAAGAGGTATTATGTTGCCTATTTTGGTCGGCACTAATTCACATAATTCTATCCACCGTTATAGGGATTTTTGTTATTTTATTTTCATATTTTGTCAATTTTTTATTCTGATTTTTTTTTTTTCAGAATCCGCATTCTTGTTGTACATTTATTGAAACGATTTTTAAATAAATATTAAATAGTGAGCATAGTAGATTATAACATAAACTAGATAATTCAATATATATATATATATATGTATATATATAATCTGGAATATATCCATCACACGTATTAGATAGTATGAAAAAAATTTTGAATAGATGATTTCATCCAGCTTATATCATCTAACATGTTTAAATTCTAGATTATATAGTTTTTTATGTCTATCATATATTCTATATTACATATTGAATAGGTATGTGAGTTATATCTTATAATCTACTATCTTTTATTGTTATTTCTAATCCTCTCAAATTTTAGATTATATATATATATATATGTGTGTGTGTGAGAGAGATATGTGTGTTGTATTATACACATATGAGAATAAATATATCAAAGCACTCAGCTTATATTACGTAATACATAATATTATCTGCTATTTTCATCTCACCTTTCGAAATTTTAGATCACATAATCAAATATGTCTTTCGTATATATATTCTATATAATCAAATATCCAGAATATAATATATAATCTGCTATTTTTTAATAATAATTATTATCATATATATTTATTAGGTGAAGTAGGAAAATACCCATAATTTATATAACAATAAAAATAAATACCTAAACTTTTAAAGTAATTGAGTTTCTAGTCAATTTGTGAATTACTTACACATGTTTTGGTAACTAAGTGAATTACCACCACTTATCACTATGTAAGTAATTGAATCACTTGAGTAGTTTGTTATATTTTTTAAAAGATTGGGTAATAACTTACATTAAGTTTTAAATTTTGAATATTCACTATAATTTCTCTTTAAATAAAAGGTGATGATTAATTTTTTTATATTTAATTTAAATTTATTTCTATAAACATTTAAATAAATAAATACAAGGAACAAAAGTGATAAGTTTATAAACGACACAAACAAATTACATAATTTTCTCCCAATAATCGTGGATGACTTTTTATCAAAATTTGTTTCGACAAAAAGTGGAAATATATCAGTAACTCTCCTCTAAGTAAAAAACTAAAAACCGTCCATATCCACAATCAAATTATTTTAGGTTCTACGTTAATGTAAATAAATCAATCAATCAATCAATCCCATTAAAAAGGCATTTCAAAATTAAAAAGGTAAAATTGTCAAAAATAAAGACACGTGTATAATAATAATATTGAGTTAGAATGTAAATATCTTGATTTGTGCTCTTTAAATGAGATAATCCGCTAAAGTATCATATCACCTAATTATATATCAAAATCGATTAAATTACGGAACAAATGAGGAATCAATACTTCGTATTAGTGAATAATTAGCCTCATCGTGGCTGAAAATTTTAAAAATGTTGTTAAACAAAGTAAATATTTATTTTCATTCAAATTGAAACTTCATAAATCGTGATACACTAAGTGTGCATACATAAAATGTATAAGATTGCGAAATTTGATCCGATACAAAATACATTCACAGAATCACAATCATTTTTTGCAATCCCAATGATTTTCCAACGTTGATGTATTTAAATTTGGCAAAAAAAAAAAAAAACTCATTGTCGAACGCTCTACAACACCGGTCGAACACCAGAGCACTCGACTGGGCAGTAGAGCACATGGTGCTACGTTCAACTGGTGCTGTAGAACATTAGACACATCAGTCGAAACAAGTAAGCATTGTGCTTATCACTTAATTATTTATCGAAATCGATCAAATTACGAAGCAAATGAGGAAGTAATACTTTGTATTTGTGAATAATTAGCCTCGTCGTGGCTGAAATTAAAAAAAAAAAAATTGTTAAACAAAGTGATATTTATTTTCATTCAAATCACTAGAGTTTAAACTTCGTAATTGTGATACACCAAGTGTGAATACACAAAACGCATAAAATTGTATAATTTGATCCGATACAAAATACATTTACATGAGCACAATCATTTTTTGTAATTCCAATGATTTTCACATGTTAATATATTTAAATTTGACCAAAAAAATAACTCATTGTTCGACTAGGCTGTGGATCATTCATGTATTTATCAAGGAAAATTACACATAATAGATATTAAAGTTGTACAAGGATAATTTTGGTTATTTAAAAAAATCCAATTTTCTATGTAATTGTAACAAAAACATCATCTCAACGATGGGATCACGTCGATATTGCTTCTCACTTCCATGTATGATATATGTAAGAATTTACTCTGCTGCAATATAATGCATATTCTGGTTCCTATAGTTTTAAGCCGTAAACTATTCTTGTCAATTTCTAAACTACGTCATTTCATGAAAATGATGTCATTGACATAGTGTTACACTGTAAACCATACTTTTCCAATTATAAACGATATCTCGTTTCTTGTGTATCTCTTTTTGGTGACCAAAAAATCTAATTTTCCATGTAATGATAACCAAAGCATCAACCCAACGATGGGATCATATCTATATTGCCTCCCGCTTTTTCTTCTACTTAGCTGCTGTTGTTTTTTTTTTTTTCCTTTTTCTTTTTCTTTTTCCAGTTTGGTCTTGAAAACTTTTCCATATATGATATATGTAATCATTTAATCTGCTGCAATATAATGTATTGTAGGTTCCTAATGCCAGTTAAAACTTAAAACATTCAACCTGATTGCTCAGACATCCTTGGCCTCACTCAGCCTAAGCTCAACCCACCACCTATGTCAAACACAACACAAAGACACTCAACAACAAAATCAAAAAAAAAAAAAAAAAGCCATAAACTTTGCCAACACAATCACACACAGATTCAAGTTGCGAACTTTGCCAACACAAACGAACACAAAAACGTCCAGATTAAAGCCGTGAACTTTGCCAATGCAACCAACACGAACAAAAAAGCACCAAAGAAAAACTACGAAATTCCAATAGATTATACTCCGAGAATGGAGAAGGGGGAGTACAGAATGATTGTTGTTTGTGTTTGTGAGAAGAAGAAGATTAATGAATGAAAAAAATTAAGGGGATGGTCGGCTACGTTAGAGAAAAGAAAAAAGCCAACAGAGGAAATTTAAAACAAGGGCGTTTTAGTACTTTGACACGTTTTTGGTATTTAACAAAAAATAAAAAATAAAAATAAACACATCGGGATCTATTTACCAAAACCTGTATTTTCAGGGACCTATTGAATTAAAGTTCTACACCTTCCATCACCAGTTTCACAGCCGCTTCACAATTTCTCGCTAATTCAGCAGCTGCTCCGACATAGCTATGCGGTGTCAACTCCAATAGCCTCGTCTTCGCTTCGTTTGGAAGCTCCAAACCTTCAATGAACTCTCTTATACTCTCTTTCGCAATCGCTCTTCCTCTCGTAAGCTCTTTCAGCTTCTCATATGGCTCGGGAATGCCATATCTTCGCATAACCTGTATGTCATGATCAACCTAGCATGAGCAAGATATACTAAAGTTCCCAGCGACACCATAAAAGAGATTACTTCACACACAAGCTTGGAAATTCGAAGCTTTATTCGATTGATGGAGGCTAAATGAATGAGAAACGAAATACAACGTAAAAGTAAAGGAGCGGAAATATGCTTACGGTTTGTATCGGCTCAGCAAGGACCTCCCAATACTTGTCCAAGTCTTCGCTCAATCGAGCTTCATTGACCTAAATTGCAAAACAAATTGTCAGAATAGTTTCTCAATGTACATTTACACCAATGAATCTCAACCTATATTCTGTGTATATATAAATAAATATATATATATATATATATATTTCTTGGTAGGCATTGACATATGCATATTTTACCACATTTTTAGCATTAAATAAGGTTTTTACTCTTAAATGTCGTAACGAACAGCAAAGCATTGTGTTGAAACTTTATCGGCACAAGTTGATGCAAACCTGAAGTTTTGCAATTCCTTGAAGTGTGCTTTCATAGGCCAGAAGAGAGTGTCCAAGCCCCACGCCCACATTTCTCAGAACGGTCGAATCAGTTTGGTCATGCTGCAAACATGAGGTCCAAAAGAAACTATTACCATGAACACAAACAAGAGCGAGAGTCGAGAAGAACAAAGAGAATAAGGTTTTTTTTATATACCTGTAAACGTGATACGGGCAACTTCGAGCTTAAGTGAAATAGCGATCCCATAGCGAAGCCAAGATTACCTTCGCTGTTTTCAAAATCAATCGGGTTTACTTTGTGGGGCATAGTTGAAGATCCGATCTCTCCCGCCTTGGTTATCTGCTCAAACATTAGGAGCGGAAAATCAATTTTCTTAAAATACATAAAGACCATTTAAATGGCTCATATCCATGATTTGCGAGGAAAAAAAAAAAAGCAAGCCTCATATCCACATCACAGCTTACCTGTTTAAAGTAACCCAAAGATATGTAACTCGATATATCTGTATCAAAGTCGATCAGTATATTATTGAACCGGCAAATTGTAAGAAACAATTTAGCCATATAGTCATGAGGCTCGATCTGTAAAAGCAACAAAGCAAAAATAGATTCATTATTCCACATAAATGAACTTATTTGAAGACAACATCAAAGGAAAAAAAAATGAACTTGAATGATGATAAATGCCTTTTATCTATACTTTGAGGGTCACATCCTCAGTTTATCTTCAGTAACTACATTATCTCTAAGACTCCATCCTAAGAATAATTACTCAAATCAAAGTTAAAGCAAACAGTATGAAGCGTTATATAAAAGCAAGAGACAAGAACAGACCTGGCTAACATAATGATTAAAACACAATCCGAGAGATGTTACAAACTCCTCGGCAATCCGGGGCCAGTCAACAGCAGGATAGGCTGCAAGATGGGCGCTGTAATTACCAACCGAGCCAGCAAATTTTCCCCTGATCTCAACCTGAGAAATGTCCCTCCTTTCCCTGCTTAACCTGACAGCAAAAATTGCCATTTCCTTCCCCAAAGTTGTCGGCGAGGCTGGCTACACGTTCGAAAGAGAGTGCATATTAGCCACAATAGGTGGTGTCCACGCAAATGATAAAAAATGAGCACAAATTCCGGTCATGAAACTACGACACAGCTCTAGTTACACTTGTAGCCTAAAGACACAACCTATCAAAAATTGTGCAAAAACACAGACAAAAGAATTCCCATTTTCAAAAGAAATGTAATTAAGCAGTTCAACACTTGCAAGGAATAGCTTTTACCTGCCCATGAGTCCGAGAAAGCATGGGAACATCGGCATTGACCTTAGCCATGTTAGTAATTGCCTCAATCAGATTGTCAACGACGGGAAATATGGCATTGTCCAGAGCTTCCTTCAACATCAATCCATGAGCAAGATTGTTGATATCTTCTGACGTGCACGCAAAATGGAAGAACTCAAGCACCTGCAATAAGAAAGTAAGTCGGCACATAATTCCAAAATTTCAAACTACTTGAGGATAAAAAATTAACAGAGCTCGATCCGAAACCTTGACTATCTCGGGATGTGACTCGCACTTCTTCTTCAAGAAATATTCCACAGCTTTCACATCATGGTTTGTCACCCGCTCAATCTCTTTTACTTCCAAAGCATCATCTTCGCCGAATCCATCGACGATCCCTTGCAGAAAAGACCGAGCATTGTCGCTAAAGCTAGGCACTTCTTCCACCTCGGGAATTTCCGAGAGCTTTATCAACCATTGGACCTGAAATAAGAGTGCCCCAAAACTCAAATGCACAACCCCAAAACATACCCACAATAAAATATGAATATCATAGACATGGAAACTCATAAACCACGAGCTCATTTTCCAATGTCGTTATCACCCGAATATAACATCAACAAATTAAAAACACCAAATTAAACTAAAAACGAAAGCCAAAACCATTTTTCATAAACATTACTTCAAAAAAAAAAAAAAACACAGAAGTTCAACGAAAACAGCAAAAAATGATAGACCAAACCAAACTTAAATACAATAATAACCCCACAAACAGCAATACTATTTTGGATGAAATATACTTGAATAAAAATAAAAATACCTCAACTAAAACCCTATAATAGATAAGAGCATATTCACTCGTATACGGAGCCAAGTCCTTCACTTTGCCCCAATACCGACCGTCCAATGGCGATATCGCCGTCAAGCTAGGATGCTTCAATTCTCTGGGCATCTTCTTCACCGTCTAAAAATCCACCAAAAAGAAATAAATACAAATTGAAAAAAAGAAAAAGAGACCCCCAAGTCATTGATATCTTTTGGGTTCTGAGTGACCTTGTCGGCGGTGGCGGAGAGAGCTTTGAGAGCACAACGAGGACTGGTACGAGGCTGAGACAGAGACGCGTTGAGGTTTGGGCAGAGGGACTTGGTCGGGGCAGAGCTGAAACACCCCGAGAGGCTAAAATTGACGAATTCTGAAAATTACAACCATATAACTTCAACTTATTAGAAGCTAAAATTGGTGCTATGTTAAACATAGCAGAGATAGTTGCATATATTTCAAGTCACTAGTGCATAGTACAAAGTCTAGTTCTTAATAACATAATCTAAAACTTTTCAATATGCAAATTAATTAGTTAGGTAAGATTGATCTCTATCCTTGCAATAAACAAAGACAGAGAGAAAAGAAGACTTAAAAAATTTTGTATATTTTTGCACAAGTGAGGAAAGAAATTTTGCCATGGAAAAGTCTTCAAGTGAATATTCCTTAATAAAATCCAAAAGGAAAGTCATATGGCTACCAGGATTGAAACATCAAAATATCAAACAAACACAAAAAATAAAAAATAAAAAATGATCAAATAAACCAAGCCATCCAAAATTCCAAAGACGATCAAAAACATATCTCCATATATCAAACGAGACTAGTTTTAAACTAGGAGTTCCTATCTATTCGTTGCACCTTCCATCACCAGTTTCACAGCCGCTTCACAATTTCTCGCCAATTCAGCAGCTGCTCCGACATAGCTATGCGGTGTCAACTCCAATAGCTCCGTCTTCGCTTCTCTGGGAAGCTCCAAACCTTCAATGAAGTCTCTTATAATCTCTTTCGTAATCGCTCTTCCTCTCGTAAGCTCTTTCAGCTTCTCATGAGGATCGGGACTGCCATATCTTTGCATAACCTGTACGTCATGATAAACCTCGCGTGAGCAAGATATACTAAAGTTCCCAGCGACACCATGAAAGAAATGACTTCACACACGAAATTCGAAGCTTTGTTCGATCGATGTAGGCTAAATGAATGAGAAGCGAAAAACAACGTAAAAGTAAAGGAGCGGAAATATGCTTACGGTTTGTACCGGCTCAGCAAGGACCTCCCAATACTTGTCCAAGTCTTCGCTCAATCGAGCTTCATTGACCTAAATTGCATAACAAATTGTCAAAATACTTTCTCAATGTACATTTACACCGATGAATTTCAGCCTGTATTGTGTGTGTGTGTGTGTGTGTATATATATATATATTTCTTGGTAGGCATTGACATATGCATATTTTACCACATTTTTAGCATTAAATAAGGCTTTTACTCTAAATGTCGTAACAAACAGCAAAGCATTGTGTTGAAACTTTATCAGCACAAGTTGATGCAAACCTGAAGTTTTGCAATTCCTTGAAGTGTGCTTTTATAGGCCAGAAGAGAGTGTCCAAGCCCCACGCCCATATTTCTCAGAACGGTCGAATCAGTTAGGTCTCGCTGCAAACATGCGGTCCAAAAGAAACTATTACCATTAACACCAACAAGAGCGAGAGTTGAGAAGAATGAAGAACAAAGAGAATAACGTTTTTTTTTATATACCTGTAAACGTGAGACGGGCAACTTCGAGCTTAAGTGACATAGCAATCCGTTAGCGACGCCAAGATTACCTTCGCTGTTTTCAAAATCAATCGGGTTTACTTTGTGGGGCATAGTTGAAGATCCGATCTCTCCCGCCTTGGTTATCTGCTCAAACATTAGGAGTGGAAAATTAATTTTCTTAACATACATATAGACCATTTAAATGGCTCATATCCATGATTTGCAGGAAGAAAAAAAAAGGCGCATATCCACATCAGAGCTTACCTGTTTAAAGTAACCCCAAGATATGTAACCCCATATATCTTTATCAAAGTCGATCAGAATATTATTGAACTCGTTTATTGCATGAAACAATTTAGCCATATAGTCATGACTTTCAATCTGTAAAAGCAACAAAGCAAAAATAGATTCATTATTCCACATAAATGAACTTATTTGAAGACCACATTCAAAAGAAAAAAAAATGAACTAGAATGATGATAAATGCCTTTTTATCTATACTTCGAGGATTACATCCTCAGTTTATCTTCAGTAACTACATTATCTCTAAGACTCCATCCTAAGAATAATTATTCAAATCATAGCTAAAACAAAAAGGATGAAGCTTTAGATAAAAGCAAGAGACAAGAACAGACCTGGCTAACATAATGATTAAAACTCAATCCGAGAGATGTTACAAACTCCTCGGCGATCCGGGGCCAGTCAGCAGCAGGATAGGCTGCAAAATGGGCACTGTAATTACCAACTGCGCCACCAAATTTGCCCATGATCTCAACCTGAGAAATGTCCATCCTTTCCCTGCTTAACCTGTCAGCAAAAATCGCCATTTCCTTCCCCAAAGTTGTCGGCAAGGCTGGCTACACGTTCGAAAGAGAGTGCATATTAGTCACAATAGGTGGTGTTACCACGCAAATGATAAAAAATGAGCACAAATTCCGGTCACGAAACCACTGCAAAGCATTAGTTACACTTGTAGCCTAAAGACTAAACCTATCAAAAATTGTGCAAACACAGACAAAAGAATTCCCATCTTCAAAAGTAATGTAATTAAGCAGTTCAACACTTGCAAGGAATAGCTTTTACCTGCCCATCAGTCCGAGAAAGCATGGGAACATCGGCATTGACCTTAGCCATGTTAGTAATTGCCTCAATCAGATTGTCAACGACGGGAAATATGGCTTTGTCAAGAGCTTCCTTCAACATCAATCCGACGTGCACGCAAAATGGAAGAATTCAAGCACCTGCAATAAGAAAGTAAGTCAGCACATAATTCCAAAATTTCAAACTACTTGGGGATAAAAAAATTAACAGAGCTCGATCCGAAACCTTGACTATCTCGGGATGTGACTCGCACTTCTTCTTCAAGAAATACTCCACAGCTTTCACATCATGGTTTGTCACCAGCTCAATCTCTTTTACTTCCAAAGCATCGTCTTTGCCGAATCCATCGACGATCCCTTGCAGAAAAGACCGAGCATCGTCGCTAAAGCTCGGAACTTCTTCCACCTCTGGAATTTCCGAGAGCTTTATCAACCATTGGACCTGAAATATGAGTACCCCAAAACTCAAATGCACAACCCCAAAACATACCCACAAATATCATAGACGTGGAAACTCATAAACCACGAGCTCATTTTCCAATTTCCTAATCAACCGAATATAACATCAACAAATTTAATACACCAAATTAAACTAAAAACGAAAGCCGAAACCATTATTTCATAAACATTACTTCAAAAAAAAAATAAATCATAGAAATTCAACGAAAACAGCAAAAAATGATAGACCAAACGAAACTTAATTACAGTAATAACCCCACAAACAGCAATTCTATCTTGAATGAAATATACTTGAATAAAAATAAAAATACCTCCACTAAAACTCTATAATAGATAAGAGCATATTCACTCATATACGGAGCCAACTCCTCCACTTTGCCCCAATACCGACCGTCCAATGGCGATATCGCCATCAAGCTCCGATGCTTCAACTCTCTGGCCATCTTCTTCGCCGTCCAAAAAACCACCGGAAAGAAAAAAAAAATTAAAAAAAAAAAAGATAGAGAGAGAGGGAATTTTTTTTGGGTCCTGAGAGACCTTGTCGGTTGTGGCTGAGAAACGATCGTTGACGGTGGCTCTGAGCGCACAACGAGGTCTGGTACGAGGCTGAGACAGGGACGCGTTGAGGTTTGGTCGTTGGTTTTGGGCGAGGAACTTGGTCGGGGCAGAGCTGAAACACCGCGAGAGGCTCTGTTTGGCGGTGGAGGTCAGAGAAGAGCTTCCCAACTCCATGGCGGCTTATGGTTGTGATGCTCCGAGACTGAGAGCTGAGAAGAGCAGAGCTGTGGGTGGTAACGGCGGTTTCTCGTTCACTGTATTTTTTGCATTTGAGAGAGAGAGAGTTCGTGGTGGCGTTGGGCTTTTCGAATAATAACCTAAGAACTTTTTACGTAATTACTCTATTTAAGGGGTGTGCATGGAAACCGACGACTCATCAACATGTGACCCAACCCGACAACCCGACCCAAATTAATTCGAACACAATTCAGGTTCAACCCAACACAGCTTGATATTTATAGGATTGGGTTAAGACTCAACCTTTCGAGTTTCGAGTTAACCCAACCCAATCCGATTATTATTAAAAATATAAAATATATATATATAATCTATTTATTTATCTTATTTACTATCATTTATTATTTATTTTTTGTTATGAATTTTAATTTTTTTCATAAAGATGCTTACTATTAGTTTTTTTATTGATAAAGGTAAATTTTACTTTCATTTAATTATGTACGGTACATAAATTTTTATGGGTTTTGTTTTCAAAAAAAAAAAAAAGGCAACCCGATCAATTCAACCCAACCACTTAACGAGTTGGGTTGGGTTAGGTTGGGTTGGGTTGGGTTGAAATTTTGTCAACTCGACATGATCGGATTGGGTTGGGTTTGGTTGAAGGGGTTAACCCATTAGAAACAATGTCAAACTGACCCTTTAGAGATAAAGGAGAAATGAAAAAAGTCATTTTAACTGCCGATTAATAATTTAGAAAAATAAGGATATGGCTATAAGTGCAACGTAAAAATGGACATAAATTAATAATATACATATAAGGCGTTCGTCAAAATCTCCTTTTAAATAATTGTTTTGGGGAAATTTTTAAAAAAAACCAATTTTGGACAACTTATTTTGAAATTTCTACTTAAAATATAACCAAATTGTCCTTTATTTTTTCTTTTACAAATGAAAACGACAAGGAAAAAAGAGAGCAAGATAGTAATTTGTATATCAAAACGTAGCATGATTAACAATAGTTGTATAGATTGTAAACTTGAATTTTAACTGTGGCATTGGATCAAATTTTCTAAATATTTTTCTTTGAAATTTTGAAAAATACTCCACATGTTTATACTTATGATATTATGAATTCATCTTAACATCTTATGTCACTTTTTAAATAAATAAAAAAAATAACATTAGATGCAAATATACGTTTAAAGTGGTATGAGATGTAAATAATAGTTCAAAATATGGCATTCCATCAAATTTTCTCCATTTGTTTTTCCCACTCAAATTTTCTCCATTTGTTTTTCTCAATGCTATGGTAAATGCATACATGTATATATAATTTATGCGCCTTAATATGCCAAACCCTCTATTTTTAAATTATTAAATTTTTTTTTAATTTAACATCAAAATTGCTCAATCAAATATGACATATTAGTGTTACCTCCTAAAGCTGTTTTTTTCTTTTTTCATCCCTGATTTAATATAGTTTTAGCATTACATTTAGGAGATGAATAAGTAATGTAATTAATGTGCAAAAAGTTTATATATTTATGTATTTTTAAAATTATTATGCGTACAAAATTGGATACCATTATAACATTTGTTGTATGTTATATATATATATATATATATATATATATATATATATAGACAACATGGATAGTGCATGCTATTATGTATATAAAACGTATATATCTTTTTTTTTTCTTTTTTTTTTTAATAGAGCACCGTGAATGTGGTTTCCTCCGAGCAATGAGTGAATATGTTATTTGCATTTGCTTTAAAGCAAAGAGTGACAACTCATCCTAACTATTCCATTCTATTTTATTTGTTCAACTTTTTAATCCTCCAAATAATTATATTCTATTTTTTTTTTCAATATTTTTTTTAACTTTCCAAATCCATATACAATATATTTAAATCTCAACCACTTATATTACCTCAAAATTCACAAAGTCAAATCATTATACTCATTTTTCTAATCATTTTTCAAATAATTTTCAAATCATTTGGAATGGTAAAAAATGACCAAAATGATTTTCTCAAACACAAGCTAAATAATTGATTTGTTATCTTTTGGATTTGATTTTTTACCCTTTGTTTGGATGAAATATTTTGCTAATTTTTGACCATTTTGGATGGTTTGAAAAATAGTCTGAAAAATTGTTTAAAAAATAATTAGAATAATTTGAGTTTGTAAATTTCGAAGTAATATAAATGATTGAGATTTAAAAATATTGTATAAGGATTTGAAAAATTAAAAAAAATAATTAAAAAAAATAAAATAAAATAAAATAATTTAGATTATTAAAAAAATTGAAAAAAATAAAATAAAATGATTAAAATGAGAGAAACAAACAAGGGATTAGTTATTTTTACGTTGGGTATGGTGATACTGTGCGTCTCTAGTTGGGTTTGATTTTGATTGTTTTTTTATGGGTTTAATTTCGATATTTTGATTTCTTTTAGATTATTTGGACTTTTTAGATTTTTTCTTTATCATTTAGAAATAAATTAAATTAAGGATATTTACTAAAATATATTTTGATTATGAGTTATCTAAAAATAAAAAATAAAACCAAATATTTAAATTGATTTAATATTTCTCTCTAATTCCTATTTTATTACAATTACGATTCTCTCGCCAACCAATCACTACCTTAATCTTTTTCTTTACGCTACTTCATGCGGTTCTTTATTCCCTAATCCCATCATTTTCTTTCTAATTTTCATCATCATGGTTACACCTAAATCATAAATGGATACGCAAACCCCTATTCAGTTACATGCTTTTGTCACTGCTTAGAGGAATAATAATCAACAGAAATCTTCATTTTGAAGGTATGTTACTACAACCATGATTAGTTAAATTGAGTGTAAACTTATCCACAAATGGGTACCAAAATCATGATCATTTATGGCAAAAACAAAACCATGTTGATCAAATTGATGGATTCCGAAAATTGCAACCTTATGACTTCTCAAATTATTAGAAGCTAAAATTGGTGCTATGTCAAACATAGAAGAGATGGTTGTATATATTCAAAGTCACTTGTGCATGTTTAGCTTACAAAGTCTAGCCCTTAATAACATAGTCTATTCCTGAAAAAAATAACATAGTCTAAAAATATTCAATATGCAAATTAATTAGTTAGGTAAGATTGATCTCTACCCTTACAATAAACAAACAAAGACAATAGGAAAGAAGACTTAAAACTTTGGTATGTTTTTGCACAAGTGAAGAAAGAAGTTTTGCCATAGAAAAGTCTTCCAAGGGAATATTCCTTAACAAATTCCAAAAGGAAAGTCATATGCCTACCAGGATTGAAACATCAAAAAAAAAAAAAAAAAAAAAAAGATGAAGAAGATCAAACAAACCGACCACCAAAAAAAAAAAAACCATCCGAAATTCCAAAGACTTTCAAAAACATATATCCATATATCAAAATAAAGTGTTATGTACAAACTAAATACAGCTAAAAGCCCTAAAATAAAACAGGGGAGAGGAAAGCAGAGAGAGTAAATTAAAACCCAAAAACAAAACCCCTAAATTTTTTTTTTTTTTCATTTTCTCCTGTATCTCTCTCTCTCTACAATCAATAAGGCTAAAAACAAATCTCCACCCATATATTCCTATGAACTCTCAGCAACAAATCAAAACGAAAATCGAAACCCATCTTCAGCTTTTTTTTTTTTTTCTTCTCAATCTCCAACTGATATGGGTCGCCGAGAAACCCCCAAAGGAGAGCGAGAAAGCTGCCGAGAAATATTCTCCTTCAGAACCGGCCTCCTCTCTGGCTTTCCCGGCAGCCAATCACCACTTTTCTCGGAAAATTCCTCCTTGATGATCTTCCTCACCTGGCTGTGAACCGGCGACCCAGTTCGCTTGTTGTTGCTCT
This sequence comes from Boehmeria nivea var. tenacissima, assembly GCA_018132145.1. Taxonomy (NCBI): domain Eukaryota; kingdom Viridiplantae; phylum Streptophyta; class Magnoliopsida; order Rosales; family Urticaceae; genus Boehmeria; species Boehmeria nivea. The sequence goes on from CM030882.1 coordinate 13,470,703, forward strand.
CTTCATGATCCATTATTTTTCTCCTCAACACTTTTCTTTTTCTTTTTCGCAGCAAAAAAATAAAATTAAAAAAAATAGATTTTTTTTCCCTGCTTAGAGGAGAAGGGAAAGATATGACTTGTATATATAGAGAGGGCGAGGGAGAGAGGGAGAGATTTGGGAAGAGAAAGGAGTGAGAAAATGAGGAAAGAAAGTTTGGTGGAAAATGGCTTATGGCTTTTGGCTTTTTGGATGAGCTTTGGGAGACGAGACGAGACGACTGCTTAGGAGTTAGGACCGCGTTTGGGGGAGATAAGTTTGAATCTTTTGTAACACGTCATTTTGTTACGTATACTTTTTAAAACGGCTTTTAATGTTTTCTTTGTGCAGTTTTTTTTTTTTTTTTTACAATTCACCTTTTGACCTTTGAGATTTGACTAGATCGGACGGTTGGGATTTGTGACTTTCATGAATCACATGGGCTTTGTTTGGAGTTTGGAAATTGGACTCGTGCGATTTGTGTCTTTTTTTTTTTTTTTTTTGCCACGCCGGTTTGTGGCTTTCACGAATCACTAGATGTGTGTTCAAACTTCAATGTGCACAGAAATGATAATATTTGTCATTAAAATATATTATGATCCGACTTTCTTCGGGTTCATGCTCTTATCCCATAAACAACAGCTCTATCGGAACCGAAAACCAAATATATATATATATATATATATTTATTTATTTTATTAAATTCATTAAAAATATTTGAAATTAATTTTTTTTAAGTATTATACCCTTATTTGGGGAGTTTATCTAGTTATTCTAAAATATAATAGTTTGACTTTACAAATTTTGAAATGATATAAATAGTTAAGATTTAAAGATATTGTATTTAGATTAAGAAGGTTAAAAAAATAAAATGAAATGAGAAGAATGAAAGAGGCAAATAAAGAGTAAGTATGTGGTGGTTTTAATGATCATATTCAAAGAAGTTTTATTTTGCTGCTCAATTGTTGTATACCTTTTTTTTATTTATTTAATTTACCCTATGTTTGGCCCAACTATTCAATTTTATTTCTTTTTTTTTTATTTTTTTTAACTTTTCTAATCCTCCAAATCATTATATTCTATTCTATTTTTTCAACTATTTTTTTCAACTTTTCAAATCTCTATACAATATCTTTAAATCTCAACTATTTATACCGCCTCAAAATTTACAAAATCAAACCAGTTTAATCATTTTTTTAATCATTGTCCAAATTATTTTTCAAACTATTTTCAAACCATCCAAAATGGTCAAAAATGAGCAAAATATTTTGTCCAAACAAGAGGTTAATAATATAACAACTAAGAAATAAGAGTGGCAACTTGCCTTTTCATCATATAATTTAAAATATCAATCTTATTTCTTATGAAATTGTCACTTTAGTTAAAGGTTTGCCACTCTATTTTTCCCCCTTTTATTTTTATTTTTTAATTTTCAATTGACAAAACCGGATGCGGACTCTTCTAATTCAAGGGCTCCTAAAAGGGTCAATGCAACACTAATGGTTTTATAAACAAACTAAGTCAATAATTATCTTGACAATATTAGTTTAGCCTATATCCTTGATTGGATGGTCTTCCCAAAAAGAAATTAATGTTCCATTTGATCTACTACTAGCTTTCCAAAATTATTTTTTCCTTGTTATTTGTCAATTGTCATGTCAAAGCTTGAAACTATGGAACTTCTAAGATTTCGTTGGTAAGAGGGTTACCAAATACCAACGCTTATGGACCCAAGCAAAGAATTTTATTATCCCAGAAACAAAAAAAAAAAAAAAAAGAGCAAAGAATTTTATTATGTGACTTGTTTATCTTATAAATAATAACCATTTAGTTTTGTTCAATCCAAAAATTTAAAAGGAAAAAAAGGTTAAAAAAAAGGTATTTTAGTATTTTAGTAAATTTGAGATAAGTGGAGGGTACTAGTACTACTTGGTCGAACCCATTTCCAATATATATTTTTAATTATATAGTTTTTGAAAACACACCATTAAATGTTCAAAGCTCGTATAATAATAACACAGCCTCCTTGTGCCCACAAATGTAGACTCCGATCGACGCCAAAATTTATTCCAAATTTTTTTTTAAAAAAGTCAAAATATGGGAATTTTCGCACGAGGGCAGTTTGGTAATTCCAGTCAACATCATCCATGGCAGGTATCAGGTTGGTGACGTGGCATTTGACGTGAGGTTGACGACGGTAGTTGGAGGCAGTTAGGTTTGGGCGTTTGGCAAATGGGCAGCCGGTTATCGTCAGCCGTGAAGTGTGAAAACGCCACGTGGTAGATCTATACTTGCTCTTTCCGCAATTTGCATGGCATATATAAGTTATTTTTTTAGAATCACGTAAATAGATATTTTAGATCGTGTATTTTTTAAAAATAATTATAATTTTAAAAAATTTAAAAATTAGTCATAAAATTATAAAAAAAATTAATAAAATAAATTATTATTTATAAACTAGAGCCAGTTAAAGATTTAATTATTTTGTAATTTGTGTTTTAGAAATGTAGTTAATTTTTTGAAATATTAGTAAAATAGTTATCAGGTTAATATCTATAAATTTATGACTAAAAAAATAAAATTTATGATAAAATTTTAGATAAAATTGTCTGTAATAAATAATAAAAATTAAATTAAAAATAATAATAACTGCAATATCAAAAATTTAGACACAAATGTATGACTATTTTACTAATAAAAATAAGGGTCAGTTAGGTAAATAGCCATTTTGGACTGCGTTTTTAAAAAATAGCCACAGTTTGAAAAAATTTAAAAATTAGCCATTACACACTGTAAGAAATTTCTGACACTCATAAAATTACACATAAAATATGTTGTAAGAAATTTTTAACACATGTCAGAAATTTCTGAAAGGGCTAGTTTTTGAATTTTTTGAAATTGTGGCTATTTTTTAAAATCATTTTGTAAACAGTTGCTATTTTCTTAAAATTCCCTAAAAATAAATATGAATTAGATGTTTAAAACTAACATAAAAATAAATAAATAAATATGACTATTTCTAATAAAAACCGATAAAAAAATATAACTAAAAAGGGAAATTCTGTAGTGGGTTTTTTTTTGTGGTGGGAAATAATTTTAAATGGTGAGATTTACAATTTTAAAATGCGGGACCCACCGAAAAGATGAATCTGACGGTCCAGAATTGTTTTCCACCTCAAAAAAAAATCCATCACAGAAGTACCCACTAAAAAATATTACCAAACATAAACTAATTACTTTTTTATTTTCTTTTTGGCTAAATTTACTTGATCACCTATACCTCATTTGTTCGTTAGCTTCCACAAGGATAATGACAACGATGATTAAAAAAGGCCATGTGGCGATTTATAATTGCTCAACGCACAATTTGCACGAAACATATAATATCTTAATAATTATTATGATTACGATTTTGCTTGATTTACTTGGTCACCTATATATATATATATATGTATATTTTGTTAACTTCCATGAGCATGATGACAAGGATGATGACACGTTGGCATTATGTGGGAAACAATTGATTTCTCTCTCTCGCACTTTGAACTATAGAAAGAAAAAAAAAAAAGACAGAGAGAGAGAGGACATGCTTGATTTCTACATTTCATAGTAGGAAAGTGTTAATCACATAAGTAATTGTTCCATTGGAGTGATTATGAACAAGCATATGTGCCTTTATTATATGCAATCACATTCACATATTCGATTACTTAGGGGAATTGTGAATATTTTATGCTCGTATTTTGAGTGATTCTTAAACATGTGATAATTCATGCAGGTTTTTGCACTGCAAGTGTTATACATGTCTCATTTATTTTATAAGTTAACATGATCAATTCTCTGAAATTAACAACATGGAAGTCAAACGCGTCGTTCATTGCCTTTCTAAAGACAACTCAATACCTACAAAATAGTGATCTAGGAGGCTAAGGTGAAACTTGCTGCAACATTAAAATAATTGTAGTGAGAAATTGTACGAAGGAAATGATAATAACTATCAACTTCTACAGAACAAGCATTTGCCTCACATTAAAAAAAAAAAAAAGAAAGAAAAAAAAAAGAGGGTATGGTTTGTTGGTGACATTTGGTGCGTGCATTAACGACGTCGACGCGTGTGGCACACAGTATAAATCCATCGTATTATATTACAATATGGTATTTGACATGTATAAATTATTATATTTTATGATACGAAAATCACATTTAATATAATACAGATTGTCTTGAAAAGTACAATCAAAATTATCCATTGTATAAGTTTATGTGTATAGAAGATAATACGATACATTACAATTAATCAAGCATTTTCTAAGTTCGTCATATTATAGTATACGAAAATTAATTTTATTACAATATGAATTGTATTACTAGTACAAAAGAGGACGTATGTAATATGTTACAATATATACGATTATTTTCTCACTTTATCAATACAACATCTTAATTCCACATCACATGATCAATTACAAAGTACACAAAATATAATACAACACAAATGCATCAAATGCGTGTCATATTGCATGCTAATGCTTGTCCAATAATAAATAATTAAAGTTTATGGTCGGTTCCCTCGTTAACCCTTCATTATAAGTACATAAACTGAAAGAGAAGACTAGACTTAAAGATATTTGATTATTTCTCTTTAGACTTTTTACCTTAGATCCTTATTTTTATTATTATTATTTTGTTTTTCATACATCAAAGTAGGAAGATAGAAAATGTGAAAAGGACAGCGTACATTTGACATTTGAGATAAAATTTGATCTCATATTATATTTCTTATTCAAGTTTGAAATTTATACCACTATTACATGTCATGCCATTTTTTTCATCGTCAAATTACTATATTGCCTCTTTTTTTTTTTCTTGTCTTCCTCATTTGTAAAAGATAAGGGCAATTAGTAACATGAACCGTAAATTTTCTTTTAAAATGACATTTTTTCAAAACAAACTATGGAAAAGTGGTATGTTTCAAAAATTTTTGACATTTGACTTGTTAGGGCCAACTGTTGAAGTGCAACTTATGGTTGAAGCCAAAAGCCTAGATAACAAAGTTTCGATTTGTTTCTTTGTTTGTTTTTTTTTTTTTCAAAAGATATAATTTGAAGATTGACCTCATATAAAGGTGAAAAATCACATAAGCAAATACGAATAAATATGTATTTGTATCCGTATCCGCTTAAGTATTTTATTGGACCGTTTGATTGATTATCCAACGGGCAGGATTTTTTTTAAAAATATAATACAATACAAAATAAAAAACGGGTATTCGTTTTGAAAATAGATTTTGTTTAACAGGATTATCCGTTACGATTTTTTTAAAATTTGTACCCGTTTTGGTAGAAAAAATGGATTTTTGTACGGATCCGAATATCCATATTCCCACCTTTAAATAATATACTTCTTCAATTTATACACTTTTCTAGTGTAGAAATTAATAGTGTGTCAAAGTATATATATATATATATATATATTTTATAATCTTCCTTTTAGAACTAGATTAAATCTCAAATTTAAATAAAATATTAAATTGCATTTAATGATTTTTTTGCCATTAAAAAAATAACATAAGATGTTATTATGATTTTAATTAAGAATGGACATTATTTCCCTTAAGGGAGAATTTCAAAATAAAATCATTCTTCATGCCACTTAATAATCTATACCCCATGAGGTGTGCTCATTTCATTTTTACTCTATGTTTGTAGTGTAAATTTTAGGGTATAAATTAAAAATGTAATACACATGAGGTATATATTATCATTGTGTCAAAAATAGGGTATTCCTAAAAATCCCCCTTTTCTAAACTTCCATATAACAACCGTGTTTGGGCCTAATTTTTACATTGGGCCCTTCTCTTCTAAAAAGGACCAATCCAATATAGCCCATTTAGCTTCCCACCCATAAAACATGTACGGAATTTTAAGAAAAAAGAAAATAACATAATAATATTGAGAAAATTTATCTAACGCCACTTTTGATATTTAAATTTATAATTTATGCCATCATTATGTATCTGATTTTTTATATAAATAAATTACTTTTTTGCTCATTTCTTTTTTATAGCCTTCATCGTTTTATAAAAAAAAAGAGTAATTCTGGTCAAATTCACCACTAAAATATGACATGAATTGTAACTTTTCTTTTAAAATGACAATTTTCAAATCAAACAATAAAAAAGTGACATTTTTTTCAAATTGCTCAATAATCTTCTAATTTGTTTATTCAAATACCATAATCTTTGTTTAGTTTTCTTGATTTTCTTAAAACCTACTATAGTCATACTTTTTGTTGATCAAATAATATAAATTTTAGATATATCTGTTGTTATTTTCATGAAAAATTGTCTAAGTAATAATCATTTACAAGAATAATTACGTGACAATCACTATATTCAAGTTATTTCTAAAACAACTTAAACTTTTTGGGTAAATATGTATTTTTGGGTATGTTTAAAAAAAATGACAAGAGAGATTGTTGTATTTTAAACAAATTGCAATTTGCAAGGAAGATTGTACTATTTTGTGGAAAAAAAAAAAAGAATTTTTGTGGTGCTTTTTATAGTAAAAAACAATTGTGATTTAAAAATAATGAACGAAAAAAGAGAAAGAGGGAAAAAAACCAAAAAAGGAAAAAAAAAAGGTGAAGTAGGCAAATATTCAGAATTTATATAACAATAAAAATAAATAGCCAAACTTTTGAAGTAATTGAGTTTTTAGTCAATTTGTGAATTACTTGCACATGCTTTTGATAACAAAGTGAATTACCACTACTTACCACTGTGTAAGTAATTATATCTTTTGGGTAATTGGTTATATTTTTCAAAAGATTGGGTAATAACTTACATTACGTTTTGAAAATTGGGTATTCACTATAATTTCTCAAAAAAAAAAGAAAAAAGAAAGAGCTTGAAAGCTTCAACAGTTCAACTACCGTCTGTTCCACTCTTTCTTCTTCTTTCGAATTTCCTCTCTCGCCGGCCAATTAGGGTTTCTCACTCTACTGAGCTTTCGCTCTCTCTTCCATGGCCAAACCTCACTCGAGGACTCGCACAGTCCTCGAGCCTCTCTCCCACTCCGACCTCCCCACCCGCGGCGACCGCGCTCGATCCCTTGCTCTCTCCGCCGTCTCCGATTCCCAAACCCTCGTCTACCTCGGCACCCAATCCGGAGCCCTAGTGTTGCTCTCCGCGAACCCCAGAGCCTCCGATCGCGGCCTCTCGGTCATCCGGAGCGCCGCCGTGAGCGACTCGCCGGTCGAGGCCGTCCAGGCGTTCGGCGAGATCGGGAGGGTTTTGGCGCTCTCCGGCGGGTTCTTGTTCCTCGGAGATTCGACGCTGTCGCAGCCGTTGAAGAGGCTGAGCTTCTTGAGAGGCGTTTCGGTGTTCGCGAGGCGGCGGAGGGGCGGCGGGGGCGGGGACAGTTCGGCTCCGTCGGAGAATGTCGGCGATTCCGCGGCGGCGGAGAGTTCGAGCGGGTTTTTGAAGAAATTGGGCGGTGGGATTATGACGAATGGGTTGAAGATCAAAGAGCCGGAGCGAAATTGCGAAGGTACTCATGCTTTCGCGGCTGTTGTTGGTAAAAGATTGATTTTGATAGAGATCGTGTTGAATAGTAGTGGCAGAGTCGTTGGAAATGAACAGGATTTTGATGGATTGAATGTGTCTTACGTGATTCTTAAGGAAATTCAGTGCATTGATGGGATTGTGTCAATGGTGTGGCTCAACGATTCGATAATAGTCGGTACAGCCAACGGGTATTGTTTGATTTCGTGCGTAACTGGACAAAGCGGGGTGATATTTTCGTTGCCGGATGTGTCTACTCCGCCGCAGCTGAAGTTGTTGACTAGAGACTGGAATGTGCTTTTGTTGGTGGACAATGTTGGGGTTATAGTTGATGAACACGGGCAACCGGTGGCTGGGAGCATTGTTTTCAGCCGTGGACCAGATTCGATTGCAGATGTATCTTCGTATGTGGTGGTTGTGAGAGATGGGAAGATGGACTTGTATCATAAGAAATCGGGTATGTGCATTCAAACGGTTAGTTTCGGTGGTGAAGCTGTTGGCGGGCCTTGCATTGTTGCGGATGAGGAAGGCAGTAACGGGAAACTTCTTGTTGTTGCGACACCTTCCAAGGTTTGTGAAAAAGGAAATGATTCGATAGCATAGTTTGTACTTTAAGCTTCATTACACAAGGCTACATAGCCACTTGTGTTCTGTCTTAACCTCTTTTCTGTTTGTATAGTGAGTATACTAATTCTATAGTTATTGAAACTGCAGCTTAAATAAAAAATTGTATTTCCTTTGAAATTAGAAGGAATAGATTTAGAGAAATTAGGTATGTTGTTTGTTTGTCTCATAAAATGTAGTTTTCCCTTGGGCATCAAGCCACCGTTTCAATGACCATATCTTGGAGGAATGCCAAAGAATTAGTTCAAATTTGTAAAACCTGTGTATTTATTGTGGTCAACTAATATTAGAACTAGGCTTGAATCACAAAAGGTTTGCCCTTTATGAATTTAAAAGTGTAGGCTACTTTTGATGGTTTATTATGATTAGTAAATTATATGTCTTCATTTTGTCACGTTAAGTTTTGGTGTAAAACCTGAGAGACAAACTGTATGAACTTTTGGTTGTTATATTGCAATTTTCTAGGTTATTTGCTATCGGAAATTACCTCCTGAAGAACAAATTAAAGACCTTTTGAGAAAAAAGGATTTTAAGGAAGCCATTTCTTTAGTTGAGGAGCTTGAGAGTGAAGGTGAAATTACAAAGGACGTTCTCTCCTTTGTCCATGCTCAAGTGGGATTTCTGTTACTTTTTGAGTTGCACTTTGAGGAAGCAGTGAATCACTTTCTGCAGTCTGAGACGATGCAGCCCTCTGAAATATTTCCATTCATAATGCGGGATCCGAATCGTTGGTCGCTGCTGGTACGTTCACTTTTGTGTTATTTACTATTTTTTTCATACGATTTTGAACTTCCACAATCACATTATTTTTATATTTTACATCTTTTTAAGGTTCCTAGGAACCGATATTGGGGTTTGCATCCTCCCCCTGCACCTCTGGAAGATGTCGTAGATGAAGGCTTGATGGCTATCCAAAGGGCTCTTTTTCTTAGAAAAGCAGGAGTGGAGACTCCAGTTGATGATGATTTCCTTTTGCACCCACCAAGTCGAGCAGATTTGTTGGAGTCTGCTATCAGTTCAATCATTAGGTCCCTACCCCTATAATTCTCCCGCTTGTTTATTTCCTACTTATAATTTCAATCTCTTTTCTTTTTCTATATACAAATTTGCGTGAGGGAAATAGCCTTATCAACGCTTCCAACTTTTATCTGTTAATAGTGCATTGTGGACCAATGCCGCATTAGTTGACTTTGTCTTCCTAGTTTTCAATTTCTTGGTTTTTATGTTTGGATCATGTGATGTAAGTGTCTTGGTCCTCTTGGACACGCATATAGTCTTTGCAATACCTGAACAACATTTATATGTTCTACAGGTACTTGGAGGTTTCTCGTGGTAAAGAGATGACTGAACCAGTGAAGGAGGGAGTTGACACATTGTTAATGTACCTATACAGGGCTTTAAATCATGTTAATAGCATGGAGAAGCTGGCATCTTCTGCAAACTCTTGCATCGTGGTATTTGTTGTTTGGCTTTTGTTTATATTGTTGTTTATGTTCATTCAATGTCTTGTTAGATATGTAATTTCACAAGAGGACCTTTGCATTCGACACACTTATTTCCTCGACGATCTTCTTTAGGCTTTTAAATAAATGGTTGTCTACATGAATTATTTAACATAAGTGATGACAAAATAAGAGATCTTAGATTACTCCTATTAAAGGAGAGTTTCCAAAACTCTCTAATTGAGTGAAAAGAATAAGTGTTAAATGGGGATAAGTGATACTGTTGCTATAGAAAATCTTGAAGAACTGAGTAAATGAGCCCATGCTAAGGTCAGTCATAAAATAGTTCTACAATGTAAAGGATCCTATTTTTCTACCATTTCATTTTTTAGAATCTAATGGTAACAAAATTATGAAGTAACTGTTGTGGCCCCAGCAAAGGAACATGAGTAAAGCTAAAAGTTTGGGATTTCAAAAAGCAGGAAAATAATGCAAGTAATCTTAGAGATCATAAGCTACCATTGAAATTCCCAAAATTCCGTTGTACTTTCTCCATAATTAGTTTTAGGGTCTAGATTGATGTACTTTAGGCTTCCAGTCTCAAGAAAATGCACTGTAAGAGGAAGTCAGTAAACTGGGGAATCTTAGTAGTCCAATGCATTTCAAAACAGAGACCATTATCTGGAGCCTGCTTGAAGGGTGACTGTACAACTTACATGGACAGTGCAGGAGGAGTTGGAGACTCTATTAGATGATTCTGGGCATTTACGAACACTTGCTTTCCTATATGCAAGTAGAGGAATGAGTTCAAAAGCACTTGCTATTTGGCGTATTTTGGCTAGAAACTATACTTCTGGCCTCTGGAAAGATGTTGCTTCAGAGAATGGTGTACAGGATGCCACTACACATAGGCTCTCTGGTAAGGAGACAGCCGCTGCTGAGGCATCCAAGATTCTTGAGGAGTCATCTGATGCTCAACTTGTCCTACAACATCTTGGATGGGTACGCTTGTGAATTCTCTGTCCTTAAATGGTTTACGAGTCACAAAATAGAAAGGGTTAATCTTATGTTTTGTTTTATCTTGTTAGATTGCAGATATCAACCAGGTTTTTGCAGTTCAGACTTTAACATCAGAAAAAAGAGAGAACCAGCTTCCTCCAGGTATCATTACCCATAACCTATTAAAGTTTGGTTCTTGTGGTCATTCTCTTTAGCCATGTTCTTTCTGGTTATTGCCACCTTTCTGTTTCCAACGTGAATATTGAATAACTGCATTTGTTCTATCTTTTTTATCCCAACACTTGAAACATGTGAGATAAGAAAACTTTAAAGAAATTTTGTTTTTGTTCATTTTTGTTTTCATTTTGTTTTGTTTTTTGTTTTAAAATGAATCTAGAGTTAGTGGCATTATGATTATGATGTCCAGAAATGTCTTTAAAGAGAGTCAATAAATTACCTTTTTATATTATCTTGATATGTTTCGCCCCTCTTTTTTCTTGAATATATGCATCAACTGTAAGGATCAATATTGATTAATAAATAGTTGAGTGAAGCATTTGAGCCAAACACAATTTAGGACACAAAGGAAAAAGAAATCGAAATGATTGTCATGTAAAGTATACGAGTCCCCCATGAAAGATTTCTCCGTAAAGGTTTTAGCTTTTGGAAAAAACAAATCTAAAGGGTTTGTAAGCTGGATTATTCACTATATGGCCGTATGTAAGGTAAATTATGTAGTGGAGCCTTTTAGGGTGGATAAATGTGATAGTAATATGCTGGAAGATGCACTCAGAAACCTTACAGCATGATCTTCAGAAGCCTTTCAAAGTTCATATTCCCAGATCCGTTTTCTTAATAGAATCTGTTTATGTATGTTTATCGATTTGACTGTGCAAAGTTTTTTTTTAGACTTAATGTTTATGTTTATATCTGTTATTATTACTGCAGATGAAGTTATTGGAGCTATTGATCCATCAAAGATAGAAATATTTCAAAGGTATCTTGATCTCACATACTGATCTCAGTGCACACACATTAAAGTAGCAATGTTGTTAAGAATTTTATTGATCCATCAAAGATAGAAATATTTCAAAGGTATCTTGATCTCACATACTGATCTCAGTGCACACACATTAAAGTAGCAATGTTGTTAAGAATTTTATTGATCCATCAAAGATAGAAATATTTCAAAGGTATCTTGATCTCACATACTGATCTCAGTGCACACACATTAAAGTAGCAATGTTGTTAAGAATTGTCATGTAGCTAGAAAGTTATGATATACTTGGGTTGAATTTTTCTCTGATCTCATTTGTCTTCATAGATACCTTCAATGGCTGATTGAAGAGCAAGACTCAAGTGATACTCGGTTCCATACACTCTATGCTCTTTCACTTGCCAAATCAACAATCGAAGTTGAAGAAGAAACTAACTCTCCCAACCCTGACAACGGAAGAAAAGCAACTTCTGATACTAGGGAAACTTTGATTTTTCAATCTCCTGTTCGTGAAAGATTGCAGATGTTTTTACAGTCTTCAGATTTGTATGATCCAGAGGAAATTCTTGATTTGATTGAAGGATCAGAGCTATGGTGGGAAAAGGTTAGTCATTATTCTCTGATGAAATTGTCATGTACATTAGATTCTTCTATTTCCAACTGTTAGCCAGTCATATAATGGCATTGATACTTTAGTTACTGTAACTTCTCTTGCTTGCCATGAACTAATTGTGGCGTTACCCAACAGGCTATTCTTTACAGGAAGCTAGGGCAAGAGACATTGGTGCTCCAGATTTTGGCCTTGTGAGTTCTGTGTACATTTGCCACTATAGTCTTTTGAATCTTAATAACTGTTGAGAAATTCAGGTTGCAGTTGTTTCGGGAATCATGTTGTTAAGAGATTATCCATTTTATCAGCTTATTATTTGTTCAAGTCAATAATAAGTTCATTGTAAATCTCCATGAACATAATGCTTCTCTTGGTAGGGTGCGTAAATATGTGCATGTATATGTGTGCGTGTGTATACACTCTTGTCACGATATACACTGCTGATCATTTTCCTAAAATTTCTTTTTAAGTTACTTGATTGCTTTTAAAGGACACTCAATAAATTTTCCTGAAAGAACATATGGCAGACCACAAAATTAGATATGGAACTACTACTTGTTACAAATTGCTTATCAGTACGGTACATATTTTTTTATACTTAAGATTTCTATGCTATTGCCTTTCAGGAAGCTAGAAGACAGTGAAGCTGCTGAACAATATTGTGCAGATATTGGACGACCAGATGCCTATATGCAGTCAGTTCCTTCTCCTTTCCTGATATACACACGTGAATATGTGGAGTCACCAGACACATGCATGGATTACTCGTACAAAATATCTAAATTTACTGCGTCTCTCTGTATCTTTTGCCTCTCATTTTGTATTTGTAAAACTCAGGCTACTTGATATGTACTTGGATCCACAAGATGGTAAGGAGCCTATGTTTAAGGCGGCTGTTCGCCTTCTCCACAATCACGGGGAATCTCTTGATCCTTTACAAGTCTTGGAGGTATAAGAGCTCTTTCTTATGTTAATAAGGATCCTTATAATCATCGTTATATGTCAGCAACAGCTTTTGTTCTATGTCTGCAGAGACTGTCCTCGGATATGCCCCTTCAACTTGCTTCTGAAACATTACTCCGGATGTTGAGAGCTCGTTTACATCATCACCGTCAAGGACAGGTAATTTCTCTTTCAAATGGCATGTTTCTGATTTCAGCTATCTTTGGCCATCTCTCTGCTTTTGACTTTTGTAAATCGTTCTTTGGCATCGATTTACTATTGAACAGAACTTGGTTCCATGCCATTGTTTGGTCTATCTTTCTTCAAAATTGAATCGCGTGTTGGTCCCTATTTCAGATTGTGCATAATCTATCCCGTGCTTTGGACACTGATGCGAGGTTAGCAAGATTGGAGGAAAGATCAAGGCATGTGCAGATCAATGATGAAAGCCTCTGCGATTCTTGTCATGCACGCCTTGGAACAAAACTCTTTGCAATGTATCCAGACGACAGCATCGTTTGTTACAAGGTTGGTAATACTGAGAACTATATCTTCCGATTTTCGGGGTTCAGATATGCTGCAAACTTTTAGCTTTAATTATTTCATCAGTACCATAATAGTTCTGCCAGAGCCAAAACAGAGTTTTGCAGAGGAAAACTCTCTACTTCATAAGTTGAATTAAATGAAACAACTTTTGAATAAAAAGAAAAATCAGTTTGTCCTACTAATGTTAATTAAGCATCAAAATCTTTAGCAGCATTCACTTTAATTGTTCATTTTAAATTTAAAAAATGCGTTTGATCATTGAATATCCACTATTGTGCAGTGTTTCCGTCGCCAGGGTGACTCCAATTCGGTCACGGGTCGCGACTTTAAGAGAGATATCCTGGTCAAACCAGGATGGCTTGTGACCCGATGAGTTGGAGAGAAAGTCATCATAATGGAATTTCAAAGTTGAAGCTAGGCGGTCCTCAGCCTATTTTCTGTGACCTTTCCCTCTAAGCTTTAGAGCAGAAATTTCAGATTTTAGACCGACAAGTTTGAAGGACTGAAAGTCATCTGAACTGTAAAGGCTAAAGCTTGCGGGATCAAGATAGTGCAATATTTATCCCCGCCTCGGTCACACTTTGTTGATATAGGAAGCCATTTTTATTCTCTTGCACAGAGTACATGGAGAATATCAAAGGGGGAAAAAGGTTTCAATAAAGAAGGAAAAAGATGTACATTGAAGACAGGTCATCCACCAATTTTATGCCTTGTGCTCTTTATTTATGCTCAGTATCTGGAATAATTTTACACCTTTTTGACAAATTTGAGCTGAAAGAATCGAATTTTTGTAATTATCTTTTGGAATTTAGAGGTGATCAATGGTTCTTAGTAGTTTGTAGGCGAGAAGGAAGGCATACGATACGGAATTTGGAATAACACATTGAGCCCCATTTTCTTGAAAGTGAAATTCCTATTTTCAATAAACTAAGTTTTAATTTAGGGTTATTTGATATTTAGCCACTTCATGGTCTATGTTTCCACTAATACATAAGATAATTAAAGACATAAAGATAAAAGTACATTATTATGTAGTCATAACTACTTTCTTAATTAATTGAAACAATGGTTATTTTCTTAAACTTCATTTAGAAATTGACTATTTACTTAATTCTCTTAAAAATGTTATAGCTAAAATGCCTAATTTTAGAACTTGTTGAAAAAGTAAAATAGTTCTAGATATTTTCTTTAATATGGTCTGGAAAAGGGTAATTGCAAAAAAAGTTCATTCTTAAGTGCTACTTAACAATTTGTGCAAGGTAAAAATTTTAAGTAAAACACAAAAAATAGCATAGGTTTATAGTGTAAATAAAAATAATAATAAAGCATTCGTCAAACTCTTTCTATAAAAAATTCGCTATTTATCAAAATTTTCCTCTACTTTTTCCTTATTATATGCATGTCTATGAGATAATAGTTTATTTATCCTCCCTATATATCAGCTATAATTTTATTTTTTTTTTCAGTTGTTTTCTTTTATCTGTTCTTCCTATATCTATGAATTTCATTGTACCAGAAATGATATACTATACTGGAAGAATCTTTTTAGTCTTTCACTAAAAAGAAAATATGGGGATTTGATCAAAACCTTTTGGGTCTTCCACTAAATACAAAATATGGGAATTTGATCAATAGCAAAAAACAAGAGAAATCATAAGAAAATATTATTCAGCTTAAGTGATGTAAAAGTATGACCAAGCGTTTCAATTATTAAAAAAATAGTCATTCAGTAGTTAGAAATGATGGAATTTATCCATAAATCTTGCTATTAGATCATCGTTTTTTTTTTAATTTTTGAAACATAAAAAACTTCTTAAAAAATGACTTATTTAGTTAATTGACCTAAAAAAAAGTAGCCCTATACTCTGTCTCTTTTTTTCTCTATTTCTTTGCCTAAAGAATAAAATATTTATGCTTCTCTTCATTCTATTTCTCCTACCCAGCATATGCATGTCATAATCAGGTTTTCATGAAATTTGAAAATTTTTATGAGATATTTTTTCCCTTTAAAAAGGTAGCAACAATAGAACATTTAAATCTACGTATACAAACAAGATCACTTCTTATTACACATTTGTTCTGTCTTAAATTCTTGCATCAACCAACTAAAACCATTGTGGTTAGCGTTTCAGGAAAAAACTTTACATTTGCAAATTTAGTTTTCAAACCCATTTCTCCAGAGGTTAGAAATTAAAACTTGTAAATTGTAAATTCCAACACACATAGTTATTTCAGAAATCAGAAAAGAGACAAAATCCAGGATATAGGAACACTACATTAATTCTTCATTTTGGATTTAATATTATATTGTCTTTGCATAAGTAAATGCAAAAATGGTGTACTCAAGAGCATGTATTAAAATAAAGTTGTGATCAACATTCCATGACTTCGCTTCATTTTTACAAGTCACTGAAACTTTACAATGCAACATTAAGGCATTTTTGACACGATTAAAGGTGGAGCCTAATAATCTTTCTGATGAAGATTATATACTAAAAGTCTACAAGAATAAAAGTTATTGAACTCAGTTGAGCCTAACACGATTGTAAAATAAATGAGAACTCCAAGTGGACTGGACTTCACGTTTTATTTTGAAATTATACTCGGACTTGATTGAGCTAGATTGTACTGCTCTATATACTTAAAATTTGTGCCTATTAAAAGTCTATAACTACCTCATATATTGGAGTTATGAAAGCCACAATATGTTTAAAGAAAATCCACTTTAAAACCCAATTAGGTTCTTTCTAATTTCTTGTGAAAATCTAAAGCAAATGATTGAATATTCTCATTTTATACCTTAATATATTCCTGCGTGTATAGACCGGTAACAAATCATTGTCCATGAAAAAGCAAAAAAGAAAAAAAAAATTGAAAGAAAGAAAGAAAAAGACTCCAACGGCTTGTGATATATGCTTTTAACAACAGCACTAATGCCTTTCAACTAATAAGTGGTAATGAACCAGCATTCTATCATATATCCATTAAAGAAAGAGAAAGAAAGGCATGGATTATATTAACAAAATCACTTGACCCCAAAATTTAATTTAGGGTCAGTTAAGGATTTGGCCATTTTGTAATCTATGTTTTAAAGATATAGTCCATGTTTTGAAATATTAGCAAAATAGCCATCATGTCAACATCTAAAAATCTATGACTAAAGAAATAAAATTTGTGACTAAATAAATAAAATACACAGTCATAAGATTTATGACTATAGTCACAAAATTTCAGAAAATTTGAAATAAACACAATAAAAAATTTAAACATCCATTAACAAAATAACCAACTCACAAATAAATGATTGCCTATACAACCAATTTAATAAAACTTATTACTATATAAAAAATATCTTATAAATAGTAAAAAAAATATGCAACCAAAGAAGTTAAAAATTTCATGACTAAAAACACAAAATTTTAGACAATATTGTCTGCAACAAACAACAAAAATAAAATTCAAAAAATTAATGACTGCAGTCTCAAAAATCTAGACACGAATGTATGACTATTTTGCTAATAAAAACAAACATAGACTAATTGTTAAAAACATATATAAAAATATGATTATTTATTTAAAAAACCGTTTAATTTATTGTGTAATACAATTTCCCCTCCCCTTTATAAAATATGACAGATATTATCACTCAACCGCAATATAAGGTCTATATTAATATATTAAATTCTCTAATCACCACAACATCTGGACAAAAATGCAATAATATCATCTCCACCTTACTAGCAAAAAAGTATATGGCTTTTAATTATTGAATCCCCACCCAAAGAAAAAAAAACGCTATATATTTACCTATCAACATCACTTCACCTCATTTAATTTAGCAATATATGTGTGCGTATATATATATATATATATATATATCTCACTTGACCTGAATGATTGAACAAAAAAGTGGCTATAGCTGTTCACACTGAAGCGACTATTTCAAACTTCAATCACTATATAAGCATCAAAGGAAGAAAACAAAAGGTATGGGATAAAATCACTGAGCTAAGATTGTGCTCATTTAGTTTTGTAAAAGAAAACAATTGGCATCCACAGAAAAAGAATTAATGGAGTTAGGGATTTTGTCCCGTTCTCGTGATAATACTTTACTATAGTATTGTCAGAGTGTCTGTAATTTTTGCACACTTTTTACGTCCAATGTTAACGTTGTGCCACATGAAAAAAAAAAAAAATATATATATATATATATAAAACATTTGAGTCCACGATATTACGAGACCACTTCAATATAACGTGTGGTGTTTGTGAATATATATCAATAGCAAACGATAGCGAAAGATGTCATCGGTTAGTATATGAACACATTTATAGCGAAAGTAGGAAAATTAGAACTCCTTCCAAGAAGATTAGGCTAGATTGTGCTCATAATTTGAGTTCTCTCTTCCCTAATCTTAATCAAACATGACTTACAAGCTACTTTTCTTTGTGGAATGAGTCTTTGCTTGATAATACACATGTTTATTACTTTTATTACTTGAATGTCGCTATATTATACGGTAATAATTATGCACAGCCTCGAGCCTTTGGTACGAGTTAGCTTTTGTAGCTTTGTCGTGATGAGGATTCTAACAAAGGTCCAATCAATGAGACAAGCTAAACATATCAATTCCATGACAACAAAGTAGTTATCTAAAGTAGGAGATAAGCTTTAGGGATATATATAGTTTAAGTTTAGTATCTAACAATATCGATGCAAAACCAATGGAATAAAAACAAAAAACAAAGACTTCACAAGGGTCCACTCATCGAGGTCTTCCATGAATATGATGTCTTTAATTATTGTCATGTAGCTTTGGAGCTTTTTCCTTTTAAAAGATGCAACTAGTAGCTAGTAGTACTCTCTAGCTCTTTAATATCACTTAAAAATCAACTCTCTATAGGGCTCACCCACCGGTTGCCGAGTTAGTGGAATTAAAGAGTTCTTAATTTATTTTCTTTTTGAAAACTATGTTCTATTTTTTTTAATAATTAATGATGCATAATCTTCATAGCATGTCTCAATTTGTTAAAATTTTCATATCATATTGTAAAATTCAAATACGTAACTATTTTTATTTGGAAAACTCTACCGGCCATATCAAATTGGCATTTAATTAGAGACAAAATAAACCTCACGTAGTAGTAGACCCCATTTGTGAGACCCGCTTTCTTATTAAAGAGTAAGCCTCAACTCATTTGTAGGGCTCACTGTCTTATTAAAGAGTGTCATCCGATTCATCTAAGTCAAGAAAACAACTTTTTATTCATTTTTTTATTTCACATCACTATAAAGTATAGAGTATCACATTGATAAATGAGTACTATGGTGGATAAATTAATGGTGAAAATGCGAGGGTTGAGTGAATCTTTTAGGGCTTTTAGATGTGAATGCTTATTATACTTGCTCGCTTATAAGTACTTGATGCCATAGACAAGGCTAGTAGCATTCATATTAACGCATAAAATAACTCTTATGATAAGGTCATAGTGAATATAATGGCTAACGCCAGTTCCCTCTAATTCTGACATTTTTAGCAAAAACAGAAACAAGAGTATCATTTATACATATTATAAATAAGTCTTTTGGCATATCTATTATATTGATAATTAAGTGTGATTGATTATCATTATTTTTATTATTGATGAAAAGGGTGTTCTATTTTTATTAAAGTTGCATTGAGTGTAGCATGTGTTGAACCATAAGTTTGTTGGGTTGACAGGTTACAAAGCCAAGTGATCAATGCTTACTTTATGCATTGCCTTGTCTTTCTTTTGTCACTATTGTGTTTGACATTGAGAGAGCATAGGTTTTTCCGGTGGGAAACATCTATTGTTGCTAGTGGTGTCTTTTTTTTATTATTTTATTATTATTATTATTTAAATTAAACCATATTAAATTTCTATGGAAAATCAAATAGCTACAAATCTAACAGAATCTACATAAACCATCTTTAGGGTTGAAAAAATGTTTACCTTTATTAGTCTCACTCTCACACAAAAAGCTCTCATGAAATGTATTGAAAGTTTGTTTGGTCGTTTCTTATGTTTTGTAACCGTTAGTCTTAAAACTCAAAGTTTGGATGGACTAATATGCAACTGAAATCATGTTTTGAAAATGTATTTTTTGGTTATATTGTAATATTTTTATGTTTTGGTGATTAAAGTAATATGTACTTCTTATTTGATTTTCTGTCTAACTACCTAAAATAAAACCAGTATATTTCCTTTGTAAATGTGATATATAAGTGAGAATATATATAACTTTTTTGTGTTTTTGGAAGCCTGTTACCAAAACAACCTACAGAATTATTTTGTTTTTTGTTGTTGTTGTTGTTGTTGTTTTTTTTTTTCCTTATCTCGTCTATTTTATGTAGGATTTTTAAAATGGAAAGAAGGAATAATTATAAGTACTGGGCATGAAAAAACTACTTTCCAGTTAGTAAATAAAACTTAGTAGATTTTCATCATATTATATTAATTTTGATTCTCACGTAATAATATGATATTTTGATTGTTACTAGTTAAAAAGAGCAACAATGAAACTTACTTATTAACAAGTTTTTATTCAAATTTGTACAATGTGATAGAATATTGCATTACATTTTCAAGGAAGGCAACTAATATTAGAAGCGGATAATTTGTCAGAATCTTTTTTTTTTTTTTCTCTGATGAGTTGATTTCTTTTGGATGTTAATGACTTTCGTCTAATTTGCTCACGAAGTGCTTTTGATTTTAGCAAGCTTAGTATTTTTGCTGTTGTATTCAAATATTCTTTTTTGTTTGGCTTTGTATTTCCTTTTCGTCCTCATCAAAACTTAATTTTCGACAACGAAATGTATTCATTATGCTAGGTATATAGATTGTGACGTTATACAAATTTTTTTTATAATTTCAATTAAAAATATATATAATGAATGCACGAGTGAGTGCCACGTAGATCACCCATATTGCATACGTGCGTGTAAATAAAATTAAAAAAAAATGGTAATGCGCAATTGGGCCGAGACTTGGCCGAATTTGATAGCACTAATTAATAGGATTTAAATTTTAATGAGTGAGTCATGATCTCGATTGAATATACGAGCCCCTACACAAACAAAATTTTGAACCAATCAAGTAAATATATAAATAAATAAATAAATAATGGCCGCTTTAGTTGAAGGACAATATTATAAATCAACCATAGTCATTTTATAAAAAAACTTCCTCTCCTTTTCATGATGTGTATTCCATATGAGAGAGAGAGAGAGAGAGAGAGAGAGAGAGAGAGAGAGAGAGAGAGAGAGAGAGAGAGAGAGAGAGTCTTCCACAGTATCTCATACGTTTGGTTTATGTCTTAGTCTTATTTTATGCTCAAATCTTTATGAAAGTTAAAATAAATAAATATAAATATATATATATATACATTGATGGTAATTGATCACTGGCCTCACTGCTGCGTGAATAACGTTGAAATAGTTGCAAATTTTGGGTCATCATCTTTGGAAAAATTTCCATTTCTGGTGATTGTATATTTGTATATATATAGTCGAAATTGTGGACATTAATTTTATATCATATAATTAGTTTATATCGAGAAAACAAGCATCGCAATGTCATCTGGTTGGACATACAGTATGAGCCAGATCCTATGGGTGCGTGCTTGAGTTTATCAAAAAGAACTATTTGATTGAAACTATAAGTTTAGTCACATTTGATTTGATACTCGAAATATATGCCAAATTTTGAATTTAGTCCATGTTTCATAAAACTTCTCATGATATACAACGTCGTCTTATTTTTACCCTTGTTTGGTTTATAATTTAAATAAAGTTTTTTTAGTTCATATTATTTTTTACAGTATAAATATGGGCTATTATTTAGATACTAAATTTAAGGTATTTATTATAGTAAATAAGATTGCTTGCTACAGTAAATATAACCCAATTTTAATCATTTTTTTCCCTACTCAAACCCATAAGCTGGGGCGGAGCTAGGTGGAGGTGAGCATGGGCAATAAATTTTTGAAAATTAAATTTTGTACTACTATTTTTAAGAAACTATTAGTTTGCCCCCATAAAGTATTAAAAAGTTAAAATACACCCCTATTCAAATTTTTGAAAACTAAATTTTATACTATAAATTTTTAAAAGATTATGAGTTTGCCCCTATAAAAAAATAAAAAATTTAAATCTGCTACATAATTGAATGAATTTATAGACATACCTTCACTTAATTAATAAAATTTTCTTCCTTTAAAGTTCCTCCACTAATATAAAATTCTGGCTACGCCACAGTCAGTAAGGACTTTTAAACTCAAATGTAATTAAGCTTAATATCCAAACATCAATTTAAAATAAATTCATAATTCAAATGGTGCCAATTAAGCAACAGTTTAAGTTAGAGTTTGTGATCCAAATTATATTTTAGCTCGCCTAAGGCTCGTGCTGTGACTTAAAAAAAATAGAAAATAAGGGATACGTTGTGATAGCAGAGGGAATGAATCGATCGATAGGGTTTAGGGTCGTATAAACCTTTTGAATTGGAGTTTTCATTTTATTATATTTGTTAAGTTCGGGCATTTTTTGTAACTTATAACAATCTTTTAGTATAATGATTTTTCTTTCTTCTGCCAGTGATTTTTTATTTCATTATTTTCTATTTACATCCGTGTGTTCTTGATTTCGTGTTTCTGTTTTTTTTTTTTTTTTTGTTTCTTTGACATTAATTATATTGATAATTTAAATAATAACGTAAAATTGAAATTTTTTTACTATTTCAAACTATCTAATATTTTCAGTTTAAACGGCGCACTATTTCTCCATCAATATATATTAAAAAAATTACGAGAACAAGACGTAGTTTGATTATTTAGTGTCAATGAAAGTCCTAGCATAAATATAAGGTAATTAATGAGTGCTTATTTTTCGTTTGATTTTATGTAGATGATTTAAGTCATTTGTGAAAAACATTAAACCTTTGGTCAAGAGTAGGTATAATTTTTGTATGTTTTAAAAAATTAAGGGATACTTTTTGTATTTTTAAAAATAAAGGAGAGAATCGTAGTAATTGCGCTCTAAATAGTAATAAATTCATCAGTTTTCATATATAGGAATGTTGCCAATGATACTTTATTAGCATATGTGTAATTATATGTTGGTTACAATGATAAATAATGTTTTATTTGATAATATAGTCTCTGTCTATCATGCCATTATTAACTTGCATGACTTCTATAAGGGTACTGAAAAAAAAAATACTAGGTTGCATTTGCCAATTAAAATTGATACGTGCCTAAAGTATTTTGCCCAAATTAGCTAGTCTTGTCATTCTTATCAAACATTTTGCACATTAGGTAAATTTTCCATGGTTATTAACAATTTTTATATGGATACTCTTACTCTTATCATCTTAACTTTCCTAAACTCATTCAAAATATTAGTTTTTTGTTTTCATACCATTTATTATACCAAAATCTTGTCACATCGTGTTTTTTTTTTTTAATGTTTAAAAGCCATAGCCAAAAAAATAAATAAATAAATAAACTGCTTGCAAATATGCCAACGTATCCCTTTTTAGCCTACTTGGTTTAGTGGTTAATATGTATATATATGCGTATGTGTATGTGTGTGTGTGTGTGTGTTTTAAAAAGGGGAAAAAAAAAAAAAAAAGAGTGGTTTAAGTTGAAAGTCTTGAATGCGTTGAAGCAGCGAAGAAAGTGCTTAGTAGTAGAATAAGCACTGAGCATTGAGACGAGTCATCAGTCGTATCTCTAATTCTCTAAAACCGTGTGGACGAGACGACTAATAAATACGCATTAAATAAATGGGACTTCATTTCGCTTACGCACATTTTTATTTTTTTACTTTTCCAAAAAAAAAAATATATATATATATATATATATATAGTCCTCATTATATTCCTTATTTAAAATCCCAATCAATGAGCTTTGTTTGGTGCAACGCGGTTAGTCGTCGTGCGCACGCTCGCACGTGCCCTCACGCGCGTCTTTTTCTTCTCTACCAAATTTTGTTTTTTTTTTCTTTATTGAGAAAATGACATATTTAAAATTTATTGTGTGTTGAAAAATTTAAAAATCTGTTCTCTCTTTTTTTTTTTTTAAATTAGGTTTATCATTTGTAAAAATATCTTATGTGAGCAGTCGTTTGAATAACAATTTCAAATATAAAATCTGAGTAATTTTGATTTGAGTTATTATTTTTTGTTGTTTGTCAAAATGTTGAGTTCAAATTGATATTTGTATAGGAGTTTAATTTAGTATTTAAATTGAGAATGTAAGAGAGAATATTTATATTGGAAATAAAAAAAGTTACTTTTAATTGCAGTAAGGATATATCAATTTAATTTTGAGTTAAAATCATTGATACTGTAATAAAGAGTATATATATCCAATTTGTTATGATTAAATTGCTATCCAAATGAGCTATTTTTTTTTAATTTTGACTTAAAATGATTATAATGTTCTTCTTCAAAAAAATAAACAATGCATTAAATCTTATTTTAACACTAAACTTCTAAAAAATCAAACTCTGATTAGAGTTTTATCTAATTTTAAATTTTAATTTTAAATATGCCTTTTGTTATATTTAGACTTTTTTATTATTGTTTTTTTAGGAAAATTATAATAGAATATTCAAACTAATAATTCAATTATTTGTGATATGATAATTAATTGAATTATTAATGTAAGTAATTAATGAATTTACTGTATTATTTACCAATAAAAACTTTAGGTATATGTTTAATTTTTTTAATTGCACTCGTATTTTAATTGTAGTTTACTTCATTCTTCTTAATTTTATTTTAGTTTCTTATCAAATAAAAGTATTCTATTTATTTTAAGAAAAAGTTAACGAAAATTTGTTATAAAGAGTATTGCTAATACGAATTAAATTTAGCAAATAAATGGGAAATACATAAAATTTAGGGATTTTTTTAATTATATTTTTGTATTTCTAGAAAATAAAGGGACCTTTTCCGTATTCCCTAAAGTATGTGGGATAAGCTTTGTGACTCATGAGTACGTAAGAAAAGCTTGTGGACTCTCGTTGTAGCGCGTTACTTTAACGCTCTCATTCGGATTGTTATCTATCTTTGGGTGGTGATTGTGTGAGATCGTTCTCATCGTAACTTCCAATGAGTCTCTGTTGATTTTCCTCTTGTTTTGGATTTCTTTGAAGGATATTATTGAAGAGATCATCCTCAAAAATGATATAGCACACAACAATTTTTTGTGCTTTAGCAAAATAACAAAATGTAATTATTGCATCCCTTTTGCTTGCAAGATTTGGAGCTAACTATATTTTAAGTCATCTCCAACCCAATACTCTATTTTAGAGTGTTTTATATTTTAAAATAAGATAAATGTCAAAAGCCAATAGAATTTCATCTTCAACCCAATACTATATTTTCTACTATAAAAAGTATTATTTCAATATTACTTTTTATCTAAAAAAGAATTATTTCAATATTACTTTCGGTATTTTGGCGCTGGATATAGCGCAAGCGTTGGAGGATGTTTCAACTTTTAACGCCAAATAAGCAACGGTCACACTATTATACCGTAGCCTTGAAGTTGCTCTAAACAACAAGTAGAAATAAAGGGAAAAAAATGAAAGAAAAGAAAAGAAAAGAATAACCCTAAGTCCTAATTAATTAACGAAAGATTTTTTTTAGCTAAACTAAGAGCATCATTGTCGAAGAGGTTTTAACTTTTAAAGCTTGTGTAGTCAAAATACCGAATGAAATTTTATTAAGTCAATTTCAATTGTTGTAAGTTTTAGAGAAGAACACAAAATTTCTTTTGAGTTTAAGAAAGAGACCTCTATCTTTTTAGTTTCATTGCTAAATATCATGTCATACAAAAAGAAAAAGTCACAACTTCCCTAAAAACAAAAAGAGAAACAAAGAGAGAAGAAGGCCTCAACTCGTTTCAAGATTAACTATTTCAACATAAAAAGTACAAATTTATATGTAATATTACGATTAAAACAACAAAATAAATTTTGTTAGATAATGAAATTGCCCAACTAGCTCTGTATTTTAAATTAATCATAAACAAATTTCGACCCCACACACACATATATATATATATATATATATATACTTGTCAAATTAACAACCATATGTCATAGTTTATCGTATAACAATTTATCCGCCTAAGAAAAAAAAGAAAAACCATCAACTAAAAAAAAAATTCTATTACAACGTGCTAAAAAACCAAGTCGTTGTAAATACCTCTACATGCAAAATATTCTACATTCTATTCTATACAATGTATTTAACACCAAGTTATAAAATGAATTATTCAAAGAGCAAGAAGAGAAAAAAACCAACTAAATAACCTTATTATGGACTACGGATTTCTTCTAATAAAGCATGCTCGTACTCGTACACTAGCACTACCTCTTGACACTTACAAAGAAAAAATAAAGAATAAAAAAAGAAAAAAAGAAAAAAAGAAAAAATCCTTGTCAACTCTCAAAGTAATATATGCGCGTTTGGTTGTCAAATAATCAAAAATCAACTTGTCACTAAGCCAAAACACGGGTGACACCACACACACAACAACACAAAAAAACCCCACAATCGCTTATATATACATAACCGAATAAAGTTGGTTTCTTATCCTCAAGAGCACTTACAAAAGAAAGGGGGAAAAAAAAAAAAAAAACTCTCTCTCTCTCTCTCCCTCTATTTCTCTCTCTTTTAATATCTGTTTTTCCCACAAATCACTCACTACCCAATATTGGAATTGGCGCAGAGAATTCGGCTTCCGAGTTGTTTTGCCAAGTTGGGCCTTTTTCCTTTGGGGAACAAAGAAAAAAAAAAAAAGAACAAAGAAGAAGAGAATATCAGTTTGTGCGCATTTGGGTTTGGAAAGGTGTGGTGTGGATTATCATCAAATTCAATAATCGATATGGGTCTCATGATGTCTAAAAACAATAGCTTTGCGAATTTCATTCTCTCGTCTTTCTTTCCCGAGAAATTCTCGGCCAAACTGTTCCCGGTTCAGATTGATAATATGGTTTCCATGGTCTCTCGCTCTGGAAGGCATTTGCAGAGATATAATGGTGGTTGTCGCCAAGTTGTTGGGTGAGCTTTTTTTTTTTTTTTTTTTTTTAATTTAAAAAAAAGGAAAAAAATATTCTGGGTTTTCAATGATTCAATTTTAGGAGAATTTTGTTGGGCTAATTTTTTTTTTCTTGGGTTGGGAATTTGCAGGTGTATACCGTACAGGTACACCAAAAGCGAGGGTTTTTCTTCGGTGGAGGAAATAGAGGTTCTGTTGATAAGTTCACAAAAGGGTCAAGCGATGATGTTTCCAAAAGGAGGTTGGGAAATTGATGAATCCATGGTAGACGCTGCTACAAGAGAGACTCTTGAAGAGGCTGGAATTAAAGGCACTGTTGAGGTTTGTATTGTATTGTATTATTGAAACTTTTGGAATAAAAACAAAAGAAAGGGGAAAAAAAAGGAGAGAAAAAGAAACAGAAACCCATTTCTTGTTTTTGTTGACAAAAACCCAATTTTGCATTGACTTTTGATTTTCTGACCTTTTTTTTTTTTTTTTTTTTGTGATTTCAGTCGAGTTTGGGTAAATGGCTTTACAAGAGCAAAAGGGGTTGTATAATTCATGAGGGTTTTATGTTCCCTATGCTTGTTGAAGAGGAATTAGAAGATTGGCCTGAAAAGAACTTGAGAAAACGCAAATGGGTATGTATTAAAACGTCAAAAATTAAAAGAAAAATTATATATATGTGAAATTCTAACTTTCTAAGTTTGTGTTGTGTTTAATTTACCATAACATTTGGTCTAATGATTGTGGTGTTGTTGCTGTTGTTTTTTTTTTTTTTTTCAGATGTCTGTTGCTCAAGCTAGAGAAGTGTGTCAATCTTCGTGGATGAAAGAAGCCTTAGACAAATTAGTCCTTAGACAAGCGCAACTTGAACGGAGCGAATTGAACAAGAGCGAAACATTGTTGACATGTTCATAGAAAACTCTTGCTAAAAGGGGAACAAAAAAACAACAACAAGAACAAAAAAACAAATAAAGAACTAGAACTCTGGTTTTGCTTCGCATCGAGGGTGCAGCGAAGGAACTGCGAAAACCCGAAAGGAGGTCATCATCGAGCGCGTCTTTCGCGAGGAAAAACCTCGGGGAGTGTTGGAAGAGTGGCGAGCGAGCGGGAGAGAACTCGAAGTGGCGAGATGGATGGTTGGTTGGTTGGTTTGGTTGGGGTTTGAGGCCTCTCATTAGTGTGTTTTGGTTTTGAACTCCTGTCTAATTATCTATGATGGATCGTTGAGTGTCGGGTGTTTTTTCGCGCAATCGAAAAGAAGAAAAAACGACTCGATTGCGAACAACACCATTTGTAGTTCTAACTTCTAAGGTCTTTGTAAACAGAATGTTTTCTGAAGATGTACAAAATTTTTGATCCATTCTTTCTATTCAATTGATTGATTTCCAGATTCTTGGTACTTCACTTAATTGTTTCCTTGTAGCATATCTAGCTCTGCCTCTGGTTTAACACAACAAAAGCAAAATAAACCTAAAAAGATTGATAACACAATGAAACAAAACATGTTGCAGTTGATGAGAATCAGAAATTACTCTTGTGGGGAAAAAAAATGGCCTAAACTGCAACAAAATTCATTTGAAGTTCTACTTCATTGGGTGGGATAAATATGGATGTCACAATTTTATGGTCATTAAGAGTTTCTTGATTTGGACATAACCTTTGATCAATTGAAATGTGACATGACAATTAAAAAAAGAGAAGATGCAAGAAATAAATTGAACTAATTAATTGATCACCATCCCCATTGTTTGCAAATGGAGAAACTAACCACTCTTCCAAATTGGAAGATGAAGTTGTCGGCAATATTGGAGTAGTTGGATCCAAAAGTTGAGAGAGAGAGAAATCTTATACAAAGAAACAGAACACATGAATGTGAATGTGATGTGTTATTTATGTGGTTTGTCCCTTTTGTGGGGATAACCATACTTCAACACCACAGCTCTAGCATTATCTCAACACCACTTTTGGCCTCAATGTTTCTCAATTGAAATAAATGCCAAAAAAAATAATGTTAAATAGAACAGAAAAGTAGAGTATGTCCTACCATATGAAGCGGGTTTTAAACCTTCAATTTTACTTTTCTAAGTGGTGGAATCGACTAAAAAGGTAAATATGAGTATATGACGATTCCGAATCATTTATTATATCATAAGATATGCTCTGTCTCAAAAATTTTCAAATAAAACTTATGTGTTAGCACGAGTTAATTGGTTGGGCATAATCTTTTTTTAGATTGAGTTAAATATCTACTGATTACAATACTATTATGTTAAGTGGTACCAAAATGTTGATAAACTGAGTGGTATAGTCTAGCAATTACTCTACCATACATGTCCTATATGATTTAGGAGACACTACAGCTTTAGCAAAAGCTACTATAAAAAACAACTCTTATATTATGTATCCCTTTCATATTCACTTCCAATTCAGATACTACAGAAGTGTGTTATTTTGATCGTGTACTTAGAGTAGATGGCCCGATTTATTTATTTAATTATTTTCTTATTACTTTGTGGATAAATACAATATGTGCTCCGTTTTCCTGGAAAACAATTCATTTCTATAACTTACTACCAATTTATTTAATTAATGACGGGGCAGCCCGCCGGCAGCAGGCGAATGGGAGTGAAATTATTATTATTATTTGCTGAATATTATGATGATTATTATTATTATTAGTCGTAGTAGACTAGTAGTGGTGGGGGTGGTGGTCTGTCACTTCTAGAAGTAATATTACACGAGAACAAATTTATAACTTAGTCGATATCGTGTTTGTCTTTTTTCATAGTTAAAAACTTTTTAACATTATTATATTGACTGTTTACCTAATTTATAATTTGTTAAATATACAAGGTCTCATAATAATATTATTCAGCTGCTAATATTTAAATTTATTGGTTAAAGATGGAAAAATTGCCATACTGTATACACTACTAAGTGTTTTATTTATGTGTTGTTCAATCTAGATTTCTACTCTAAAGTATAGTGAACAGATAGAAATATAAAAATGTAATTTGTAATAAAATTCGGGTAATTCACTTGTAATATCGGTAAAATATTGATATTTAGTATAAACATTGGCTTGAGGACTTTTCCTGAAGCCCAATAAAACCCAAGAAGCCTACAAGTTAAAATCCAAAAGAAACTTGCAATTGCTATTATAATGGAAGATAGTGAAATTTTTTAGAACACCTAAATCAAAGCATTATTAATTATTTATGCTTAAATGATATACCATTTTGATTTCTATTAAAAATTTATAGTGTGATAATAGACAAAAATTAAGAGTGTAATACAAAAATAGTACAATCAAATTGCCTAAAAAAATGGCATTTCTCAAAATATCCCCTATAAGTAAGGAGATTTGAAGAAATTAAGCCAAAATAAAAAAAAAACTAAAAAAATGCAAATAATTGTAAAATTGACCTAATTAATGCATTCATCAAAATCTAGCTTAATAAAATAAGTTCATCTCATTATGACTTGTTACAATATCATGCAACAATATAGTTTAATTTACTAGTCGTCCAAAATAAACTTGATATAAAAATTTGACATCCATCAGTGAGCCTAATTGATTCCAAAGAAAACAAAATATCCCATTGTGGTATTATCTTCAAACAATTATAATACTTTGTACGTTTATTAATTCATAAAAATATATAATAAAATAAGTGTACCACGTCACATTTTTTAGGGTGACAAATTCTCAAGTATATTGAGTGTCCATTGGCTACATTTGGGAACTTGTATGCAGGTGAATTAGTTTCTAGATTTATCCAATAAACAGTGTCTAAGAATACTCTAGAGAACACTAGACACTATACTATCACTTATATTGAGTTGAACTAGACCACAACTCATGACACTTTGTCCTAGCTAGCACGCTATTTATCCACTAGTGGTGTTTAATAAAGCCACCTAATATTGTTTTTATTGGTTCTCAATGGCTTATTTCGATTTCAATTTTTCACGGAAATGGTTGCGATGTTTGATTTATCAGAATGAGGATTTATTTTTGTGTTCGAGATTTATGGAACGTCATTAGTGGGGGATTTGTCACCGACGGTTTTCAAGAGAAGCATGCTTAAGCATAATAGCTTTTTAAGAGCCTCGAGCGCCAAAGCAAAGCGTTACACATGAGCAAGACATATTTTGAGACAAGCCCGAGCTACGTGCACCAAACTCTGAGGCCTTAGAAGAGAAATTAAAGATTTGAAAATGAAAGGTTCTAAGATTGTTGGAGAGTATTATTTGAAAATAAATCACATCATAAATCGATTTACTGTTTACGGAGAGAATATTTCAGAAGGAGAAGTTGTGGCTTGCACCGAAAAGTATGATCCAATTCTAACAAATAACAATAGTTGGAAGTGTTCAAAGATATAAGAGAAAATGTCAGCATTATAGTTTTTTTTTTTTTTTGCTGCTAATGTCAGCATTATAGTTGATGGGTTCTTTAGAGGCTTATTATATGAAGCTAAGCATGCGCAAATAAAGTTCTAGAGTAAGGAAACTTCTAGAATATGATCCAATAATAAGTCTAAAGTCAACAGGTGGGCTCAAAAGTCAAAGGAAACTTCTAGAAATAAGGAGAGCCAAAGGAAGAAGTTTGAGAACAGTGACAAGCACTATAATGGTCAATGTGGAATATGCAAAAGGAGAGGCCACTTGGAGAAGGATTGTTGGTTATTAAAAAGGCAAAACATCGTGCAAAGGAAAATGGTTATTATTTATGCTTTAAAAGAGATTACCATTTTGGACTCTACATTGTCTTTATCATGGACTCATTATGGCCTAGCAATATGACTGTGTTTATGCACTCATGGTGAAGAGGGTTTTGGTGTGATGCTATTTGATGGTCAAAAGAATAGTTCTGGCGATTAGGTAAAGCATTAGTAGTTAGTGTTAGGTCAATGTATGGATTGAACTAGCTTAAAAAAAAAGTATTTTGTTTTTATCTTTTGTTTTTGCATTAACTATTTTCCATAATCTTTTCTAAGCCTTTTAGTGCTATTGCCCTTTTAATTTAGTAAGGAGCAACAATTTGGTCTTTTGGCTTAATTTCAATGAAATGATTGTGAATTTATCTAAACAAAGTATAACATACACAATTTTAATCTAGTCGTAATCTTTAAAATGAGAAAATACTCACATTAAACATTATAATTAAAAAATATATACTCAATGTTTTCAATAATCGAGAAAATTAGTCAATTCATCAATTACTTATACATTACACATTATTAGTACACTGGTTTAATTAATTATCATTACGCAAGTAAATATTTTATTTTTTTAATTTTTAGAAACATGAAGTATTTATTTCAATTAATTTATTTAATGGTATGTCAGCACGTGTAAAGACTTAAGACAGAGCGAGACAAACACGTCCTTAGCTTTGAAGTTTCAAACCTTTAAATGTCCCCGCCAAATCTTCATGACCGTTGGCCTTTTATCATTCAAAAAAAAAAAAAAAAAAAAAGTGACAGGTCTAGGCTCAAGCAAATAGCAATCTTCAGTGTCCACAAAGTCTCAACCTTTTTCCTTCTCTTTTTCCACTCTCTCAGCTCTCAACTCAGCACCAACAACAATGGGTTTGGGAAGGCCTCAATCAAACTCCAACTATGAAGATCTCCGAAATGCCCGAATCTTGGAAAACCAGGTAGAATATATTCAATGCTTTGTTGTTTCACACAATAAACCAAAAGAGTTAAACAAAGTATTGTATTGCCATTGGGTTCTGTAGAACCGGCTGAGAACACTGGGGTTGCAAAAAACCATATCGGAGCTTCGCTCTTTGGTCTCTCCGTCGCCGCCAAAATCTCCGAAAACCCCTGCAAAAAGGCAAGCCAAAAGGGTTCTTGAAATCTCCTCTCTGCGGCGGTCGAACCGGCTGAAGCAAATCCCCGCACCGCCCCGCGAAGCCGACGCCCCTCTGAGGCGGTCCTACCGGCTGAGAGGAAAGCTCTTTGAGCCCATTTCAGGTTCTACAATGCTTAGCTCTGGTTTTGGGGAAATTTTGGAAATGTTGAGGGAAAAAAGTGACCCTTTCAAGACCTTTTTGTTCATGTGTTTTGTTTTGTTTTTGTTTTTGTTTTTTTTTTCGCCATTAGATTTAGGAGAAGCCGATGAGGACGAGGAGGGTTCTCCGAGGACCGTTAGGACTGCGGAGGCGAAGAGTGTTAGGCCTGCGAACATGCCTTTGGTGGAGATTAAGGGCGTGAAGGCCTGTCTTTCGGCGGAGGCCTCGGCGGCGCGTTGCAGTAGCAGGGGGAGGGGCGGTGTCTATGACTCTGTGTATGGGATTTGCTGCCATTTTTGCAGGTTATTGTTGCCTTAATCCTTTTGTTTTGGCCTTAATAGTGTTGTGTAGCTGGGATTTGTGGGATTTCAATTTTAGTCTTGTTTATTTCTAATTTAATACAATAAATTAATTTGGAGAATAATACCAATACCATTTTTTTTGTTTAGAATTTTACAATGCCAACTATGCATTTGCTAAACTTGTTACCACTTTTATTCTGCTGAAGTTTGAAGTACTATAAAGATTTTCTTTTAAAGCAGAAATATCGAATTTGTTAGCGCACGCGAAAGACATTGAGAGAAGCCTAACATTCTATAAACTGCAGGCAGAAGAAACTGTGCGGCGAAGAGGACTGCAAGCGGTGTGGTAATCTAGACGTCGATGAACCGTGCATTGGTCAGTCATTTCTTCCGCTCTGCAAGAGGGTTCTTTTTTAACTTTCGCGTTGTGATAAATTACTAGATACTTGTCATGTTTTGTTGGACCTCTATCAAGCAGGAAAAACAGATTGTTCGGTTTGTCATTCCACCAATGGCGTTCTATGTCGAGCTTGTCTGAAGGTTAGGTACGGCGAAGGTAATTCCATAGGAAAAACATGAAGTGTAGTATCAACTAAGATGAAAGATTAAGAAACACCATGTTTTGTGAACATCCTCTTCACTTGGAAATTGGCAAACAAAGATGCATGACCACCCTTTTGAATTCAGCAAAATCTTGAATGAAAAATTCACCATGTAAACTTTTTTAACTTAGAAATTGGGTATTGTTTTAACTAGTTTCAACATTTTTACTGTTACTTAGAGATGGAGGACGTAATTGCCAACAAAGAATGGATATGCCCTCATTGCATAGAGGAAAAAGGAACGATTCCTTATTGGATGTGTAACAGGTATGAGAATTATACATACATACATATATATATATATATATATATATATATATATGTTTTAACTTCAATTTGGAAACTGAATTGTTGACTGAGTTAAGAATTCAATGGTCTTCTTGGTCCCTATCGCTATGTCAGTTCGTTTTGCCTAAAGAAGAGAAAGATAGCTCCAACTGGGATAGCAATATATAGAGGTTTGTCTACTCTAATTCTTGACTGTCATTTTCTCTGTTAAATCACATTTTCTCTAACTCTGGTTCTGATTTCATTGCATTTTGAAGCTAAAGAGCTGGGATACAAATCGGTAGCGCACTTGCTAGTGGACGAGCTTCAAGGTGCGATCAAGAAGAAGCGACAGTGACAATGAAGATATGGTTGTACTATGTCGAGATGAGCCGAGCTCATGCAGGGCATTCTAACATCTTAGGACCTCAATGGTTTGCCGGAAATCTTTTAGTTTAGTTCGTAACAATCATGGAGATTCAGATTAGTGCAGTTCTTGTGGATAAACTTTAATAATACAATGAGAGACATATTTTGAAACTTATCAATGAATAGAAATATGAAATGTTGAGAAACATCAAATAAGAGACCTTCAATCAACCCTACTAAGCTTCAGAAAGTATAATATTAGAAATTGGTGTTGGGAATGCTCTCCGAATAGAGTAACTTTATTGTTTATTCTAAGAGCAAAATCGCTGAAAGATGCGCCACCATGTAACAAATGCAATGCACATCAAAACAAAAATGCCTCGGCAAGAAAATGAAAGACAGCGAATAATTAGAACAAGCTGGCTAATTTCTAGACACACATCAAGATGAGAGTTGCGGTTTTTCGATCAGTTAAACCACGCTAAGGCCCGGAACTTTACGGGCATTCCTTTCATCTAACAATCTTCTTAACTTCTCGGAATCCTCGTACCTTCCAGCACTCAAAAAAATGTTTGACATAGCCACATAGTCCCCTCCGTATTGCTTTTCCACCTCCAAAATCTTCCTCAATGCCCTCTCACCCATCTCGACATTATCATGAAATTTACAAGCTCCTAACAGCGTCCTCCAAATCACGACATTCGTAATCTCCGAAGGAATTTGCAAAGCCACCCTTTCGGCTTCTTCTAATCTCCCGGATCGACTCAACAAATCGACCAGACAACCGTAGTGCATTATATCAGGCGTGATTCCATATTTACCAACCATCTTCTCAAAGAACTTGTGCCCTTCGTCAACCAAGCCTCCATGGCTACACCCATTCAAAATGCTAATAAAAGTAATTCTGTTTGGCTTCAAACCGACTTCCTCCATCGCCTTGAACTTCTCGATCGCTTCTTCCCCCATCCCGTGTATCGCCAGCCCAGATATGACCGAGGACCAGCAGATCAAGTTTCTCCGCTCCAGAGATATCTCTTCGAATAATCTCAACATGCTTCTTATGCACCCGCATTTCGAGTACGAGTCAACGAGGGAATTCACAACCCGGATTTCAGAAGCATTGAAGCCTCGCTTCTCTCCATAAGCGTGAACGGATTGGCACATCCTAAGATCCCCGAGATTCGAAACCGCCGGGATAATTGCCAACAGAGTCACTTCCGTGGGCCAAATGCCATCCTCCGAGACCATCTGTCGGAACAGAGCTACAGCCTCCTTGTGCCGACCCCTCCTCGTGTGCGCATCAATGATCGCAGTCCACGACTCCACTGTCCGCACCGGCATTCGGAGAAACAGTGAGCCGGCCGATTCGAGCTTGCCGCATTTCGCCAAACCCGAGATAATCACATTCCACGACACCGAATTCCTCTCGGGCATTTCATCGAACACTTGGCGGGCTTCTCTCAGAAACCCCAACGAAACGGACATTGTGACCAAACCCGTCTGAACATAAACATGTCCATGAAAACCCACCTTGAAAATCAGGCCATGGACTTGAAATCCCGCCATGGCCGATCCCAAGTGGGAGCAAGCCTGGAGGAGGAACAAGTACGTGAAGCTATCGAATTCACAAGGAAAAGAGAGGGAAGATTTACGGAAGTGCTTGAAGAGAGAGAAAGCTTCGCCTGGGAAATCGCCATTAGAGTAGCGACGAAGCAAAGGGTTGAAGAGAACCGAAGCGTGGCGAACGATGATCAAGCCTGAGGTCACAATGTGGGCGTGGATTTGCTGGATCAAATGGCGGTTCAGTGGTTGATTGGTCAACAGAGAGACCAAGTGATGTGGGTTCGGTTGGAGATCGGATTTGGTGGAAGAAGAAAGAGAAGAGCTTTGGAGGGATTTGCTTAGAAAGACTGTGTCTTTGGTCGGAGCAAGCACTCGGTTGAGACCACTCTGTCTCAACCTCGAAAACATGTTCCAATTTGGCGGTAAATTTGATACCAAATGCAAATGGTTGGATTATACGTACAATACACACATAAAGAAAATCGAGAGCATGGTCTATATAATTTGTATTGCTATATATATTTGGTGCTATTCTATGCTCAACTCTTATATGTTCCTCTTTATTGTTAAGTGGTTGACTTGGTTGCATTTTTATATGGACGTGTGTTTCTATTGTGTGTACTATTGTTTTCTCTTGGATACAATCAATTTGGTTAGCTTATCAAAAAATTCAATGGGTTATGGAGTGAATATTTTTGGAAGGAGAGGTTAGCTCCGAGCCCGGTTTCATCGACTTATTCAATGAGTCAATGTTATTCAGCTCAACTGATACTCGGCTCAACCAGTAACATAATAATCATTTAATTATTAATTGTGTAGATCTACTATTCCATGTCTAGCTTTCTTTTGATCGTGTCTTCAATAGAAAATTGTCACATTTTTCTTATAGTATACTAGTTTTGGGCACGTAAGCTTTTTTTATTTTTATTTGTTATTTATTTTAAATACTAAATTATAAAATAAATGAAATTAAAAAAATATATTATAAAAATTTAATCAATTAAAAAATATAGTAAAAAATAATTTTTTAAATTGCAAAACAAAAGAAAAAAATTATTAAACAAGATAATAATAAAAAAATAAAATTATTGTGTTATTAAAAAAAATTGAGAGATAAAAAGATGAAGAAAAAAATATAAGATTTAAAATTAAA
Organism: Boehmeria nivea var. tenacissima; assembly: GCA_018132145.1. Classification (NCBI taxonomy): domain Eukaryota; kingdom Viridiplantae; phylum Streptophyta; class Magnoliopsida; order Rosales; family Urticaceae; genus Boehmeria; species Boehmeria nivea. Next base: position 13,507,810 of record CM030882.1, read on the forward strand.
AAAAAAAAAAAAAAAGAAAGCTTGAAAAAATAATTGAATAAAAGATAGAAACAAAAAGGAAAAAAAAAGAGAAAAAAAGCAAAAAAACTGAAAAAAAAAAAAACTGGCGCGTGCAATTCACGCGCCAGAAAAGGAAGGTGGGAGTCCCCTGACACGCGGGCCCCACGCACGCGGGCCCGTGTCAGGTATTTTTATTTTTTGCGCTTAAGTCCTTTTTTTTTCATTCTGATCCTATTTAATTACACTTCAGTCCCTAATATTTTATTAAATTATATAAGGACCCATTTTTTGAAAAAAAAAAATTCAATTTAACCCCCAAAAAAAACGCGTTTTTTTTTTGTTTCGTAAGAAAAAACGCAAAAAAAAGGGGACGAAACGTTTCGGCCTCACGCGGACGAAACGGCCGACTCCGAGAATCTTTTAGATATTGTTTAGATACAAGGGCAATGCGTTATTAGGCTCCAAACGAGCAAAAAAGGGATCAACAAATCTCTTTTCTTGTCGCTTAGCTTCTTTTCTTGGAAAATTCTGTAGTGGGTTTTTTTTGTGGTGGGAAATAATTTTGAATGGTAAGATTCACATTTTTAAGTTGCATGACCCACAAAAAAAGTGAATCTGACGGTCCAGAATTATTTCCCGCCACAAAAAAAACCATTACAGAAGTACCCCTTTTCTTTACTATCTAACGCGCTTATTTTACAATAACATGTGGGGTGATGTGTCACTCATATATATTTTTTTATGATAAATAATATTAATAATTGAGGAGTTGTAGAGTCGGATGCATCATAATTCAACAAAGAGAGAAGAAAATCATATACTAATATATCAAAGTTGACTTGACTTGCTTTGGCTGAGAACAGGCACCGAATCTGTGGCCGGTTTATTGGTACGCGGTGTGGCAAACAAGTCCACTCCTAACTTTGCTGCGAAGCTTCCGAATTTACTCGTCCATTAAGACTTGATCCGGCAGCGGACGTGAGATGATAGCAGCGGAGCGCCAAAAATGATAGAAGCTGTTGTTTCCGTTGTGCTCGAAAGGCTCGGAGAGTTGATCCTAAACGAGGCGGAATTCGACTTCTCTGTCGGAGTGCGCAGCCTGGTTGATGCTGCGAGAAACGACTTGAGGCAGATACGCTGCTTCTTGAATGACGCCAACGAGCGCGCAAGGCAAGGGGACAGCGTCTTTGAAAATCATGTCGCCGAAATAAGAGAAGCTGCTTATGATATAGAGGACGTCGTTGCAACTTTCGTCTTGAAAGAAGCCTTAAGGAGGTCAAAAGGTACCAATTCTGTGCTGGGAATTAGTTTCATTATTTCTAAGTTGACTAGCAAATACCATAACATTGAACTCCGCAAGCTGGGGTCAGAGATCGAGAGAATATCTGCTAAAATATCAAAGTCCAGGCAGTGTTTTCAAGAGAGTCGGCTGATTCCATACTACAAGGAAGGCGGAGAGGCGAGTTCCTCCGGCGAGAGACAGAGAAGAGAGTTGAGGCGAGCTTATTCTCATACCACTGAAGAAGACATTGTAGGGTTTCGAGAACATATCAGGAAATTAACTACACATCTGATATCTGGGACACAGCACAGAGTTTTGTCCATCTATGGCATGGGCGGTCTGGGAAAGACTACTCTTGCGAGAAAGATTTACCAGAGTGGTGCAATCCGTCGCCACTTTGATGGTTGTGCTTGGGCGTCTATATCGCAGCAATGTCAAAAAAGAGATGTCTGGGAAGGAATTCTGATCAAACTCACCTCTCCTAGCGCAGAAGAGAGGAAAGAGATGAAAGAGAAGAGCAGCGAAGAAATAGCCCGCACTCTTTATCGGCTTCTTAAAAGCAAGCGATGTTTAGTGATACTTGATGACATTTGGACTGCTTCAAAGTGGTCACAGTTAAAGCCTGGATTCCCGGTCAAACGTAAATCGAAAAGCAGATTGGAAGAGAAATGTAGCGTTGTGTTCTGGTCGTCGATACACTTTCGTATATGAACTTCCTTGTCTGAATGAGAAAGAAAGCTGGAACTTGTTTCAAAAGAAAGTGCACTTTGGAAGGATGTAATGACAAGTAAGTGATTCATTTTAATTCATTGGTCCTTTTAAATTCCAAATCAAGATGAAGATGTCTATGAGATGTAATATATATATTTTTTTCTTTTTTTCCTCATTAATTTGTTTAGATGTGCCAAGTAGTTTCTATATAAGCCATGTCAAGAGTCAATCTAGCCAATTTTATTTTTCCCACTTCTAATACTTCTAAGATATAGGAGATAGAAGAAGACAGAACAAAGGTAAAAGTGTTTATATGCTATGTTTCCATTTCGAACACTTGTCAAAGTAAATTAGGAACATAATCATACAAATTTTGAATTTGGGATTTTATTGTGAATTTCTATCAATATTGAACATTAAGGTATTACATTGGATAAATATTATTCACTGAGGAAGTACTAGTGTTTAACTGCAAATTCACTACTCTCTGAATGCACACTGGGAATTGGATATTGCCTCAATTGGGGCTTAGATCTGGTTAGGGGAGGTGATAGTGGCTTAAGAGTCATCAAAGCTTGATGACATAAATATTGCTAAGATTTTTAGGGGTAGGTGAGGTATGAAATAGAATATAAGAGGCAACAAGTAGATTTCTACTTTAACTTGTAACCGACCGTTTAAATGAGATCTCTTATATTTATTTTTTCGTTTCACCATTGGAGATTGAAAATTCGGATTGAGGTCTAGTTTTCATGGTTTAACAATGACTTTCTTTCCTGCTTTTGGCGGTTCTTTGCAGATCCGGAAAATGAGAAAATGAAAAATTTAGGGAGAAAGATGGTTCAACGTTGTGCCGGATTACCAATAGCCATTATTCTACTGAGTGGAGTATTATCTTCAAAAGAATCATTGCATGATTGGGAGATGTTGGATAGGAATTTTGAAATTTACAAATGGACAGACAAAATGCTTGTAAAAGAAGACTCGGAGGACTTTGATGTCACATCAGTTTTGGGTTTAAGTTATGAAGAGTTGCCAAATCACTTGAAGCTGTGTTTTCTGCACCTTGGCCATTTTCCCAACAATGTCGATATAGTGGTTAATGAGCTGTGCCAGATTTGGGTGGCTGAAGGCTTTGTTTCATCGGAAGATATGGCATACCAATGCTTGGTTGAGTTGGTTGACAGAAGCATGGTTCAAGTGGTGAAATGGGGTTTGGTTCCCGGAAGAATTAACATGTTCCATTCATGACCTAATGAGAGACTTCTGCTCGTTCAAGGCTGAAAAGGAGAATTTTCTAGAAACCATGAGGCTCTGCAGCCAACGCAACAAGGGAACCGATTCTCGTGCTTCTGGGAAAGATGTGATGCAAAAGTGGAAGGATCGTAGGCTTGCCATCTACTCAGATGATGTTTTTGCCGACTTGCTTGCCCTGATTGAGAAAAGAGATGAAAGTCTTAGGACTCTTCTATGCTTTAATTCTGTTCAAGATAAGTCGTACAAGAAATTTATGGTGCTGGCCTTCAAAAAATTACGTCTGCTTCGAGTTTTTAAGTTTGACACTGTTGATCCCTGTCATGTTGGGAAGTTGCCCAAAGGAATCGGAAAGTTGATCCACTTGAGGCTGCTAAGCCTAAAGAATGTTGGAGTTGATGAGTTGCCATCTTCCATGGGAAATTTGGAATCCTTGCAAACTCTAGATTTACGGATCAGTTGCAAGGGTTGCATGAAAATACCAAATGTTTTGTGGAAGCTGGGACAACTTAAGCATTTATATTTGCCATCAACTTACAAAGTACGCAGTGGGAAGTTACGGTTGAACAATCTTAGCAGTTTGCAAACATTGGTGAACATTAGGTTGGAGTCATGTGATTGGGACGATGTGTCACAGTTGATCAACCTTACAAAACTAAGAATCCACATTGATCAGCACATTACAAATTTCTCCAAGCTCAAAAGCATCGAGGCACTTGACAAGCTGCAATCTTTGTCCTTGGAAACACATAACTTGGTGATGGATTTCATACCAATTGCCTCGAGTTGTTCAGAACTTTATAAGCTCCTTTTGGTTGGGGACATGGTGAAGTTACCGGTGCACAACCAATTCCCTCAAAACCTGATCAAGTTGTCATTGGAGCGCAGTCGGCTTTGCGATGACCCTATGGCAACACTGCAAGAGTTAACAAACTTAAGGATCCTCCGCCTTGATGTAGATGCGTACGTTGGAACGACCATGAAGTGTTCCAGAGGCGGCTTTCCCCAGCTTGAAAATCTCTCTCTTTCGTATCTATACAACTTCAAACTGTGGACGGTGGAGGTAGGGGCTTCGCCGAGGCTTTGCTACTTGAAGATCGAAGGATGCAAGAGCTTGGGAAATATCCCGAAAACATTAAGCCACATCACTACTCTCAAGGATATAGTTATTCAGTGGATGCCTAGAGAATTCAAGGAAAATAACTCACAGCATTATTTCTCCAACGGCCTCGAGGGTCCTTCTAATGTGTTCCTGAATATGTCGGACTCGGACTCAGGTACTTAACACATCACAAATTTATATTGTTACTCACTTCCTAACAACTTTTAAATCAATCAAACGTGCAATTAGAACTGTTACTAACTATACATTAGAAACATTTTCTGTTTCAAAAAGGAAATCATATCCTTAATATCTCTTCAACGCTAGTCATTATCTTGATTTGTAATGTTTAATTAGCAATGTCAGTGAATGAGTTTTGACTGTTTTCTTTTCCATCTAAAACAGGAGAAAGCACGAGTGCCGTATCAGATGGCAGTTGTTGAGCCTATTCTGACGTTGAAATTTGAATTGTGAATTTGAGATTGGATTGTTCGTCAAACAGTGATCAAAGTAACTCTTCAGTTGATAACACCAAGAAAAATAAGATGAAGCCAGATTTTTCTAAGCAAACATTTTGAAGCACTACTCTGGTCATTTCAAGGTTTTTTTTTTTTTTACGATATGATAGATTGTTTTTTGTTTACGATATGATAGATTGTGTCATGTGTTTCTTGTATTCATCGAGTCGGTTATAAAAATAGCAGGCAAACTTGCTCTGGCTATTGTTAAATCCTTTTGAATATTTATAGTTTCATCTGTTTGTGCCATATTCTTTTCACAGATATAAGACACTTTTTTCCCACTGCAATATCTGCTCCTTTTGTCCCTTTGCTTTTATAATATCATCCATTAATTTGTGATTTTTTTATTTATTATTATTTTCTTCTGAAAAATTGGAACAAATAGGAGTTTTTGACAACTCATTTAGTAAATATTTGAACATGAAATTTTTTTGGAAGAAAGCCAGTAAGTATGATATTTACTTGGTAGTTGTTGTCGACTTGTAGTTGTTGAAGAATTTTATGAAGGCAAACAACAAAACACTACCAATTGAAACAACGAAACATTTCCGATTGAAACACAACACATAAGCGTTACACCACATATTAGCCACCGCGTGTGCTGCCCTAATCATATTTGAGAAAATTACAAATGATTTGACTTAATATTCATAAAATTATTATTCTTTTAAAAAAAGAAATTTTTGACTAAATAGTCTATTTTTAGTTTTAATTTTAAAAAATTGACTAAATTTATTATAATTAAGTTATAATTTTTTTTGTTATTTTTTTTAAATATTATGTATTAACTTTTTTATCATTTCTTACATATAATAATAAATATTACGGTCTATAACAAATTTTATTATATATTTTGTATCAATATATCGTAAGACTACTCATCAATAAAGAAAATTGATTTTGCTCAACAGAGTGGGAAAGATATCCAACCTATTGAGCCGTGAACTTCTCGGGAGCCTCAGAGTCGTAAACCTTCCATGTTCGAACCTTCGCGCGGCGCCGGAGCTACAGAGCCCAGTTCGACTATTAGAGATTTCATGGAAGATAGCTTCGAAGACGAGGAAATTATCTGATCGGGGAAGGAAGAGAAACCGATGAGCAATGGTATTTTTGTTAGCCCAATATAAAATTCTAAGCCTATAGCTAATATCCTAATATTAAGAAACATGGGTCATTTACTTAAAATTAGAGTCCAAAATTGGCCAAAAATATAAAAATTATATATTTTCTCATAAATATTTAATCATTATTCAATATTTATTAATTAATCTATTTTTTTTATAGTGATTAATCTTAATTCTCTTTATTTTTTTTTTCTTTCAAAGCTTTTATTATTTTTATTACTAATTGGCTGATTTCAAGTTGGAGCAAGCCTGAAGGAGGAACAAGTAGGGGTGGCAATTCGTGTCTCGTGTCGTGTTCGTGTCATGTCTTATCGTGTTGACCTTTGTTTGGACCCAGACCCGACCCAACCCATTTAGTAGTATTTACTTATTGTGTCATGTCGTGTTACCCATTAACGACCCATTAAGACCCATTTAATAATCGTATCTTAATATAAACATATATTAATGGTATTACAATCCATATACGACTCATTTAAATTTTAAACTCATTTATGACTTAAATTAAAATAAAAAGATAATTCAACACATAGAAACAATAACAAAACTAACAAGATTATATGTCCAATAAAAAAATAATAATAAAACTAATCAACAAAATATATAACATGACTAAATCAACAAAATATGTTGTTCTATTTTATAAAAATGAATATAAAATTAAAGAATATATATATAAATATTAAAAATTATTTATTAATCATGTCTTAACGTTTTTAATTGTGTCTTCGTGTTCGTGTCGTGGTCACTCATTTAATTATCGTGTTAATCATGTCGACCCGTTTAAGACCCAGACGGATACACACAAATCCGTTTATTTCGTGTCGTGCTCGTATCGTGTCTCGTGTCCGGACCCAAATTGCCACCCTAGGAACAAGTACGTGAAGCTATCGAATTCACAAGGAAAAGAGAGGGAAGATTTACGGAAGTGCTTGAAGAGAGAGAAAGCTTCGCCTGGGAAGTCGCCATTGGAGTAGCGACGAACCAAAGGGTTGAAGAGAACCGAAGTGTGGCGAAGGATGATGAAGCCTGAGGTCACAATGTGGGCGTGGATTTGCTGGATCAAATGGCGGTTCAGTGGTTGATTGGTCAACAGAGGGACCAAGTGATGTGGGTTCGGTTGGAGATCGGATTTGGTGGAACAAGAAAAAGAAGAGCTTTGAAGGGATTTGCTTAGAAAGGCTGTGTCTTTGGTCGGAGCAAGCACTCGGTTGAGACCGAGTGGTCTCAACCTCGAAAACATGTTTCAATTTGGCGGTTAATTTGATACCAAATGGTTGGATTATACGTACAATACACACGCAAAGAAAATCGAGAGCATGGTCTATATAATTTGTGTTTGGTGCTATTCTATGCTCAACTCTTATATCTTCCTCTTGCTTGTTAAGTGGTTGACTTGGTTGTATTTGTGTATGTACATGTGTTTCTATTGTGTGTGTGTATTATTGTTTTCTCTTGGATACAATCAATTTGGTTAGCTTCTCAAAAATTTCAATGGGCTATGGAGTGAATATTTTTGGAAGGAGAGGTTAGGTTGGGGGTGAGAGGCGCCGAGTCGGGTTTCGGTTTCATTGACTTATTCACTTGGTCATGTTATTCAACTCAAATTGATGCTCTGCAGATGTACTATTCCATGTCTAGCTTTCTTTTGATCGTGTCTTCAATAGAAAATTGTCACATTTTCTTTTAGAATTCAAGGGACAAGGGTAATTTCATAGGCTTGTTTGTTTGTTTGTGTTTTTTTTTTAGGCTCCAAAACAACAAAGAAGGAATCAACGAACCTCTTTCCTTGTTGCTTGCATGTTGCTTAGCTTCTTTATTAAAAGAGATTTTCTAAAATCGGGATCTTATTACTATCCAACCAATTGAATTAGAAAAAAGTGATCAACATCACTAAATTATACCAAAACTGAACCTAATGTTCTATGGTGATGTAACGCACTTATTTACTATTACATGTGGGGACTTTTTTTTTATGATAAACAATATTGATGATTGGGGAGTTGTAGGGTCGGACGCATCATAATTCAACAAGAGATAAGAAGCAGCTTTCGAAATCATATAATAATCTATCATAGTTGACTTTTTTTTTTTTTTGGGGGCTAAAATATCATAGTTGATTTGCTTTAACAATTTATTGGTACGCGGTGTGGCAACCAATTCAACTTTGCTGCGAAGATTCCGAATTCACTCTTCCATTAAGACTCGCTCTGGCAGCGGAGCGGAGCACAAAAAAATGATAGAAGCTGTTGTTTCTGTTGTGATCGAAAGGCTCGGAGAGTTGATCCTAAGCGAGGCGGAATTCGCCTTCTCTGGCGGAGTGCGCAGCCTAGTTGATGCTGCGAGAAACGACTTGAGGCAGATACGCTGCTTCTTGAATGATGCCAACGAGCGCGCAAGGCAAGGGGACAGCGTCTTTGAAAATCATGTCGCCGAAATAAGAGAAGCTGCTTATGATTTAGAGGACGTCGTTGCAACTTTCGTCTTGAAAGAAGCCTTAAGGAGGTCAAAGAGTACCAATTCTGTGCTGGGAATTAGCTTCACCATTCCTAAGCTGACTAGCATATATCAAAAGGTTGAACTCCGCAAGGAGATCGAGAGAATATCTGCCAAAATATCAAAGTCCAGGCAGTGTTTTCAAGAGAGTCGGCTAATACCATACTTCAAGGAAGGTGAAGAGGCGAGTTCCTCCGGCGAGAGACAGAGAAAAGAGTTGAGGCGATCTTATTCTCATACCACTGAAGAAGACATCGTCGGTTTTAAAGAACATATCAGCCAATTGACTCATCATTTGATATATAAGGAACAGCTCATAGTTTTGTCCATCTATGGCATGGGCGGTCTGGGAAAGACTACTCTTGCAAGAAAGATTTACCAAAGCGGCGCAATCCGTCGCCACTTTGATGGCTGTGCTTGGGCGTCTATATCGCAGCAATGCCAAGAAAGAGATGTCTGGGAAGGAATTCTGACCAAACTCACCTCTCCTAGCGCAGAAGAAAGAAAAGAGATGAAAGAGAAGAGCAGCGAAGAAATAGCCCGCACTCTTTATCGGCTTCTTAAAAGCAAGCGATGTTTAGTGATACTTGATGACATTTGGACTGCTTCAAAGTGGCTACAGTTAAAGGCTGGATTCCCGGTCAAACGTAGATCGAAAAGCAGAATCTTACTCACTACTCGGAAGAGAAATGTAGCGTTGTGTGCTGGCCGTCGATACACTTTCCCATATGAACTTCCTTGTCTGAATGAGAAAGAAAGCTGGAACTTGTTTCAAAAGAAAGTGCACTTTGGAAGGGATGTAATGACAAGTAAGTGATTCATTTTAATTCATTTATCCTTTTAAATTCCAAATCAAGATGAAGATGTCTATGAGATGTAATATATTTTTATTTTCCTTTTTCCTCATTAACTTGTCTAGATGTGCCAGATAGTTTCTATATAAGCGATCTATGAGTCAATCTAGCCAATTTTGTTTTTCTCACTTCTAATTACTTCCAAGAAATAGGAGATAGAAGAAGACAGAACAAAGGTAAAACGGTTTATATGCTAGTTGAAATATGTCCATTTCGAACCTTTGTCAACGTGAATTGGGAAAATATTCATACAAATTTTGAATTTGGGATTTTATTGTGAACTTCTATCAATTTTGAACATTAGGTTATCACGTTTGATAAACATTAATCAGTGAATATCAATGATGGATGTTGTCTCTTGGTGCTTAGTACCGTTTGGCCCACGGACTTGGTTAGGTGAGGTGTCAGTGGCTTAAGAGGCCGTTAAAGCTTCAGATGGTTGAGGACATAAATATTGCTAATATTTTTAGGAGTAAATTAGGTATCAAATTGAATATAAGAGACAACACTAGATCTCTACTTTAACTGGTAATAGACTGTTTAACTGAGATTTCATATATTTGTTTATAATTTATTTTCACCATTATAGAGTGTAATTTCTAATTGAGGTCTAGTTTTCATGGTCTAACAATGATTTTCTTTCGTTCCTTCTTTTGGCGGTTCTTTGCAGACATGGAAAATGAGAAAAAGATGAAAAATTTAGGGAGAAAGATGGTTAAACATTGTGCTGGATTACCAATAGCCATTGTTCTACTGAGTGGAGTTCTGTCTTCAAAAGAATCGTTGCATGATTGGGAGATGCTGGATAGGAGTTTTGAGATGTACAAATGGAGAGACAAAATGCTTGCACAAAAGGACTCCGAGGACTTCGATGTCACATCAGTTTTAGGTTTAAGTTATGAAGAGTTGCCAAATTGCTTGAAGCTATGTTTTCTTCACTTTGCCCATTTTCCCAACAATGTTGAGATAGTGGTTAATGGGTTGTGCCAGATTTGGGTGGCTGAAGGCTTTGTTGCATCGGAAGACATGGCATACCGATGTTTGGTTGAGTTGGTAGACAGAAGCATGGTTCAAGTGGTGAAATGGGGTTCGGTGCCTGGAAGAATTAAAACATGTACCATTCATGACCTAATGAGAAACTTGTGCATGTTAAAGGCTGAAAAGGAGAACTTTCTCCAAACTATGCACTTTTTAAGAAAAGATGAGAAAATAAGCTTATTGGCCTTTGAAAAAGATGTGGTGGAAAAACGAAAGGATCGTAGGCTTGCCATCTATTTGGACGATGGGAATGCTGAATTGATTACTTTAATGAAAAGAAGAGATCGTAGTCTTCGGTCTCTTTTATGCTTTGATTCAACAAAAGATATGTTGTACAATAAAGTAATGAAATTGACCTTTAAAAGATTTCATTTACTAAGAGTTTTGAAGTTCGATAATGTTGATTCATGTCAATTTGGGAAGTTGCCTAAAGAAATTGGGAAGCTGATCCACTTGAGGTTGTTAAGCCTAAAGAATGCTGTCGTCGATAATTTGCCATCTTCCATAGGCAATTTGAAATGCCTTCAAACCTTAGATTTTCGAGTAAGGTCCTCGCGTGGTGTGACATTACCGAATGTGTTGTGGAAGTTGGGACAGCTGAGGCACTTATATTTGCCACTAGTTTACGAAGTATGTGAGGGAAAGTTGCGATTGGACAATCTTAGCGGTTTGAAAACACTGGTGAACATTAGGTTTGAATTGTGTGATTGGGATGATGTGTCAAAGTTGATCAACCTTACAAAACTAAGAATTCTAATCGATCAGCCCTGTACAAATTTCTTGTTGCTCAAGAGCATTGACGGGCTTGACAAGTTGCAGACTTTGTCCTTGGAAACACATTTCTCGGTGATGGATGTCATACCAATTGCTTCGTGTTGTCCACAAATTTATAAGCTTCTTTTGGTTGGGAACATGGTTAAGTTACCGGAGTACAGGCAATTCCCTCAAGACCTGATCAAGTTGTCGTTGGAGCGCAGTCGTCTTCGCGACGACCCTATGGCGACACTGCAAAAGTTACCAAACTTAAGGATCCTCCGCCTTGATGTAGATGCGTATGTGGGAAGGACCATGAAGTGTTCCAGAGGCGGTTTTCCCCAGCTTGAAAATCTCTCTCTTTCGTATCTATACAACTTCAAACTGTGGACGGTGGAGGAAGGGGCTTTGCGGAGGCTTTGCTATTTGAAGATTGAAGGATGCAAGAGCTTGGGAAAAATCCCGCCAACATTGTGCCACATCACTACTCTCAAGGAAATAGTTATTCAGTGGATGCCTAGAGAATTCAAGGAAAAGAATCCACGGCATTATTTCCCCAACGGCCTCGAGGGCCCTTCTTTCGTGTTCCTGAATATGTCGGACTCAGATGACTCAGGTACTTGACATGTCACAAGTTGCTATTGTCATTTGGTTGAATAAGAATTCTTAGAAACCACATATCAGCAACATTTTTCTGTTTCAGACAGGAAATTAGGTCCTTGATTTCTCTTCAACACCAGTCACTATCTTGTTTTGTGGTTAGTCTTTTTAGTAGTAATTTAGGTGATTGAGTTACTGTTTTTTCCATGTAAAACAGGAGGCAGCACAAGCGCCGTTTCAGATGTCAGTAGGGGCGCCCAATCTGACATCGAATTGTGATTTGAGAGCGGATTCTTCGTCAAGCACTTGCGGGGTTGTAGCAAATGATCAAAGTAGTTCAGTTGATAACCAAGAGAATAAGACTCCAGTTTTATTAGTGAGGTTCTAAGCAAACATTTTAAATCACCACCTTTTGGTCATTTCAAGATTGCTTGTTTTTTCGTTTACGATATGGTTTATTATGTGAAGTTACGACTTTCTTATGATTTCTGGTATTGTTTATCCTTTGAATTTTTATAGTTCATCTGTGTGTGCCATGTTCTTTTTACAGATAGAAGACCACAGCAATATATCTGTTCTTTTTATCCCTTTGCTTTTGTAGTATTTGTCTATTAATTTGTTTCTTTGTTACTCGTATAAAAATCTCTCTTTTTTTTTTTTTCTTTTTTTTTTTCCTTTCTAACCAATGATAATTTACATGGCACTTACCAATTTATTTCGGAGAGGCATTTTTTTTTTATTTGCTTCTGAAAATTGTAATAAATAGTAGTTTTTGACAACTCGTTTAGTAAATCGTCTGATCATGAAATTTTTTTTGGAAGAAAGCCGGTAAGTATGATATTTACTTGGTAGTTGTTTGTTGTAAACTAGTAGTTAGTGTAAAAGTTTATAAAGGTAAACAGCTGAACATTACCAATTGAAACACAAGACATAAACATTACACCACATGTTAGGACCACGATTATAAAATTATTTGAGAAAATTAAATATTTTCATAAAAATTCAATAAATATTTAATTATTTTTAATTAAATTAGGGTCAGTTAGGTAAATAGTTATTTTAATGGTGTATTTAAAAAATAACTACAGTTTTAAAAAATTTAAAAATTAAATATAAAAAAAATTTACACTTGTAAGAAATTTCTTACAATAACAATATTACACATAAAATTTGTTGTAAGAAATTTCTTACATGTGTAAGAAATTTTTGAAATGGCTATTTTTTTAATTTTCTTTAACTATTTTTTTAAATAGCAAATTGATTAATTTTAAGAGATTTTTAAGAATTTAGTCAAATATTTTATTATTTTTTTAAAAATTAGTCTCAGTCTCACGAAATGAGACTCATTAGCAAAAATTTGAATCGAAAATTGTCACATTTTCTTCTAGTATACAAGGGTAATGTCATAGTTGTTAGGCTCCAAAAGCGCAAAGAAAGAAATCAACAAATCTATTTCCTTGTTGCTTGTATCTTAGCTTCTTTATTAAAAGAGATTTTCTTCAATCGGAATCTTATTACTATCCAACCAAATCCAATTGAATATTAGAAAAAAGTGCTTTTCATCACTAAATTATACGCCGACATACTAAAAGTGAACCTAATGCTCCATGTGCTGCAACGCACTTACCTTAATTTTAATATTATATATGTACAATATCAATAATTGAGGAGTTGTAGGGTCGGATGCATCATAATTCAACAACGGATAAAGAAGCAGATTGCGAAACCATACACTAATGTATCATAGTAGACTTGACTTGCTTTGGCTGAGAACAGGTACCGACTGTGAGGCCAGTCTATTGGTACGCCGTGAAACTTGCGGCCAAACTTCCGGATTACTGGCAGCGGAGCACCAAAAATGATAGAAGCTGTTGTTTCCATAGCGATTGAAAGGCTTGGGGAGTTGATCGTAAGTGAGGCGGAATTCGCCTTCTCTGGCGGAGTGCGCAGCCTGGTTGATGCTGCGAGAAACGACTTGAGGCAGATACGCTGCTTCTTGAATGACGCCGACAAGCGTGCAAGGCAAGGGGACAGCGTCTTTGAAAATCATGTCGCGGAGATAAGAGAAGCTGCTTATGATTTAGAGGATGTCATTGCAACTTTCGTCTTTAAAGAAGCCTTAAGGAGGTCAAAAGGTACTAATTCTGTGTTGGGAATTAGTTTCATTATTCCTAAGTTGACTTGCAAATACCATAACATTGAACTCCGCAAGCTGGGGTCAGAGATCGAGAGAATATCTGCCAAAATATCAAAGTCCAGGCAGTGTTTTCAAGAGAGTCGGCTGATTCCATACTACAAGGAAGGCGAAGACGCGAGTTCCTCCGGCGAGAGACGGAGAAGAGAGTTGAGGCGAGCTTATTCTCACACCACTGAACAAGACATTGTTGGGTTTCAAGAACATATCAGGCAATTAACTGATCATTTGATATATTGGGGACAAAGTTTTCTCCATCTATGGCATGGGCGGTTTGGGAAAGACTACTCTTGCGAGAAAGATTTACCAGAGTAGCACAGTCCGTTGCCGTTTTGATGGCTGCGCTTGGGCATCTATATCGCAACAATGTCAAGAAAGAGATGTCTGGGAAGGAATTTTGATTAAACTCACATCTCCTAGCGCAGAAGAAAGAAAAGAGATGAAAGAGAAGAGCAGCAAAGAAATAGCCAGAACTCTTTATCGTCTTCTTCGAAAAAAGCAATATTTAGTGATACTTGATGACATTTGGACTACTTCAATGTGGTTAAAATTAAAGGCTGCATTCCCGGTCAAACGTAGAATGAGAAGCAGAATCTTACTCACTACTCGGAAGAAAAATGTAGCGTGGTGTGCCGGTCGTCGATACACTTTCGTATATGAACTTCCTTGTCTGAATGAGAAAGAAAGCTGGAGCTTGTTTCAAAAGAAAGTGCACTTTGGAAGGGATGTAATGACCAGTAAGTAATTCATTTTAATTCATTGATCCTTTTAAATTCCAAATCAAGATGAAGATGTCTATGATATATGATACTTTTTTTTTTCTTTTTTCCTCATTAACTTGTTTAGATGTGACAGATAGTGTCTATTCAAGCGATCTATGAGTCAATCTAGCCAATTTTGCTTTTCTCACACTTCTAATTACATCTAAGAAATACGAGATAGAAGAAGACAGAACAAAGGTAAAAGGGTTTGTTTTCTATGTTTCCATTTCGAACACTAGTCAAAGGAGATTAGGAATATACAAATTTTGAATTTGGGATTTTAATGTGAATTTCTCAATATTGAATATTAGGGTATCAACATTGGATAAATGTTATTCAATGAGGAAGTACTAGTGTTTAACTGCAAATCATTACTCTAGTGAACACTTGTCAATAGTGGCTTAAGAGCCATCAAAGCTTGATCACATAAATATTGCTAAGATTTTTAGGGGTAGGTTAGGTATGAAATAGAATATAAGAGGCAACAAGTAGATTTCTACTTTTAACTTGTTAACAGGCCGTTTAACTGAGATCTCTTATATTTATTCTAGTTTCAATTCACCATTATAGATTGAAAATTCGGATTGAGGTCTAGTTTTCATGGTTTAACAATGACTTTCTTTCCTGCTTTTGGCGGTTCTTTGCAGATCTGGAAAATGAGAAAATGAAAAATTTAGGGAGAAAGATGGTTCAACGTTGTGCCGGATTACCAATAGCCATTATTCTACTGTGTGGATTACTATCTTCAAAAGAATCATTGCATGATTGGGAGATGTTGGATAGGAACTTTGAAATTTACAAATGGACAGACAAAATGCTTGTACAAGAAGACTCAGAGGACTTTGATGTCACATCAGTTTTGGGTTTAAGCTATGAAGAGTTGCCAAATCACTTGAAGCTATGTTTTCTGCACTTTGCCCATTTTCCCAACAACGTTGAGATTGTGGTTAATGAGCTGTGCCAGATTTGGGTGGCTGAAGGCTTTGTTTCATCGGAAGACATGGCATACCAATGTTTGGTTGAGTTGGTTGACAGAAGCATGGTTCAAGTTGTGAAATGGGGTTCAGTTCCTGGAAGAATTAAAACATGTGCCATTCATGACGTAATGAGAGACTTCTGCTTGTTAAAGGCTGAAAAGGAGAATTTTCTAGAAACCGTAAGGCTCTGCAGCCAATACAAGCGTGCTTCTGGAAAAGATGTGATGCAAAAGTGGAAGGATCGTAGGCTTGCCATCTACTCGGATGATGTTAAAGCCGACTTGCTTGCCGTGATCAAGAAAAGAGATGAAAGTCTTAGGACTCTTATATGCTTTAATTTTGTCCGAGATAAGTCGTACAAGAAATTTATGGTGCTGGCCTTCAAAAAATTCCGTGTACTTAGAGTTTTGAAGTTTGACAATGTTGATCCCTGTCATGTCGGGAAGTTGCCCAAAGGAATCGGAAAGCTGATCCACTTGAGGCTGCTAAGCCTAAAGAATGTTGGAGTTGATGAGTTGCCATCTTCCATGAGAAATTTGGAATCCTTGCAAACTCTAGATTTACGGGTCAGGTGCAAGGGCTGTGTGAAAATACCAAATATTTTGTGGAAGCTGGGACAACTTAAGCATTTATATTTGCCATCAACTTACAAAGTACGCAGTGGGAAGTTACGGTTGAACAATCTTAGCAGTTTGCAAACGTTGGTGAACATTAGGTTGGAGTCATGTGATTGGGATGATGTGTCACAGCTGATCAACCTTACGAAACTAAGAATCCACATTGACCAGCACGGTACAAATTTCTCGAAACTCAAAAGCATTGACGCACTAGACAAGCTGCAGTCTTTGTCCTTGGAGGCACATGACTTGGTGATGGATTTCATACCAATTGCCTCGAGTTGTTCAGAACTTTATAAGCTCCTTTTGGTTGGGGACATGGTGAAGTTACCGGTGCACAACCAATTCCCTCAAAACTTGATCAAGTTGTCGTTGGAGCGCAGTCGGCTTCCCGATGACCCTATGGCAACACTGCAAGAGTTACCAAACTTAAGGATCCTCCGACTTGATGTAGACGCGTACGTTGGCACGACCATGAAGTGTTCCAGAGGCGGCTTTCCCCAGCTTGAAAATCTCTCTCTTTCGTATCTATACAACTTAAAGCTGTGGACGGTGGAGGTAACGGCTTTGCCAAGGCTTTGCTACTTGAAGATCGAAGGATGCAAGAGCTTGGGATATATCCCGGAAACATTGGGCCACATCACTACTCTCAAGGATATTGTTATTCAGTGGATGCCTAGAGAATTCAAGGAAAATAACTCACAGCATTATTTTCTCAACAACCTCGAGGGTCCTACTATTGCGTTCCTGAATATGTCGGACTCGGACTCAGGTACTTAACACATCAGAAATTTCTATTGTTACTCACTTCCAGTTCCAAACAACTTTTAAATCAATCAAACGTGCGATTAGAATTGTTACCAACCATATATTAGAAACGTTCTCTGTTTCAGAAAGGAAATTAGATCCTTAATTTCTCTTTAAAGCTAGTCATTATCTTGATATGTAGTGTTTAATTAGCAATGTCAGTGAGTGAGTTTTGACTGTTTTCTTTTCCATCTAAAACAGGAGGAAGCACGAGTGCCGTTTCAGATGTCAGTTATGGAGCCTATTCTGACGTTGAATTGTGATTTCATTTCAGTTGATAACACCAAGAAAAATAAGATCAAGCGAGATTTTTCTAAGCAAACACTTTAAAGCACTACTCTGGTCATTTCAAGGTTTTTTTTTTGCTAAGACTGGTCATTTCAAGGTTGCTTGTTTTTTGTTTACGATATATGATAGATTGTGTCATGTGTTTCTTGTATTCATCGAGTCGGTAATAAAAATAGCAGGCAAACTTTCTCTGGCTATTGTTAAATCCTTTTGAATATTTATAGTTTCATCTGTTTGTGCCATGTTCTGTTCACAGATATAAGACACTTTTTTCCCCACTGTAATATCTGCTCCTTTTGTCCCTTTGCTTTTATCATATCATCTATTAATTTGTGATTTTTTTTAATTTATTATTTGCTTCTGAAAAATTGTAACAAATAGTAGTTTTTGACAACTCATTTAGTAAATATCTAAACATGAAATTTTTTTGGAAGAAAGCCAGCAAGTATGATATTTACTTGGTAGTTGTTGTCGACTTGCAGTTGGTACTCGTAGATTTTTATAAAGGCAAACAACAAAACACTACCAATTGAAACAACGAAACATTTCCGATTGAAACACAACACATAAACGTTACACCACATATTAGCCACCGCGTGTGCTGCCGTAATCTTATTTGAGAAAATTACAAATGATTTGACTTAATATTTATAAAATTATTATTAAAAAAAAAATTTAGCTTAATGACCTATTCTTAGTTTTAGTTTTAAGGAATCGGTTTTCATAATACCTAGTCATATATTTATATTAGTTTTTAACAACTAGTCTATATTTGCTTTTATTAGTAAAATAGTCATATATTCATGTATAAATTTTTTAGATTGTAGTCATTAGTTTTTTAAATTTAGTTTTTATTATTTGTAACAGACAATATTGTCTAAAATTTTGTGTCTCTAGTCACAAAATTTGAGACTTTTTTATTTGTTTTTTTTTTTGGTTATTTATAAGATATTTTTTATTTAGTAATAAGTTTTGTGAAATTGATTGTATAGGCAATTATTCATTTGTGAATTGGTTATTTTGTTAATGGATGTTTAGTTTTTTAATTGTGTTTATTTCAAATTTTATGAAATTTTGTTACTATAGCATCAAATTTTATGACTGTGTATTTTATTTATTTAGTCACAAATTTATTTCTTTAATTATAAATTTTTAGATGTTGACTTGATGATTATTTTTACTAATATTTTAAAACGTGGGCTAAATAACATAAATTATAAAATGACTGAATCCTTAACTGACCCTTAAGGAATTAACCTAAATTTATTATAATTAAATTATTAATTTCTTTTTCGTTATTTTTTTAAATATTATATATTAACTTTTTTGTCTTTTTGTTACGAAAATAATAAATGTTATAGTGTATAATAAATTTTATTACACATTTTGTATAAAATATCGTAACATATTTTGTTATAGTATAGGAAAATTTTGGTAAATAGTCTATTTTGTACATCATATTAAAAAAATGTCCACAACTTTTTAAAATTAGGTGAAAGGCCCGTTCGTGGTAAGTTGACAAAATACTATAGTAAGCGGATGAAATACCATCCATTTTTAGCTTGAGTTTTGTCTACTTACCATGGTAAATAATCGGTATACCCCTAAAAAAATTTTGAGTAAACCAATAAATTACCATGATAAGCAGACAAAATTCAAGCTAAAAATAGTTGGTATTTGATCCGCTTACTATAGTATTTTGTCTACTTACCAAGAATGGACCATTTACTTAATTTTAAAAAGTTGTTGACATTTTTTTAATTAAATTTTAAAATTTGGCCATTTAACTATAAACCCTTGTAGTATATGCATAGAGTAACAAAACCTGTTACAGTAACTCATCAATAAAGAAAATTAATTCTGTTGAGCAAAATGAATTTTCGTTAAAAGATCCCACCTGTTGAGCCGTGAACTTCTCGGGAGCTTCAGAGTCATAAACCTTCCATGTTCGAACCTTCGCGCGGCGTCGGAGCTGCAGAGCCCAGTTCGACCATCAGAGATTTCATGGAAGATAGCTTCGAAGACGAGGAGATCGTCTGATTGGGAAAGGAAGAGAAACTGATGAGCAAGGCCATTTTTGTTAGCCCAATATAAAATTCTAAGCCTATGGCTAATATCCTAATTTTAAGTAAATGACCTTAAGAAACATGGGTCATTTACTTAAAATTAGAGTCCAAAATTGGCCAAAAATATAAAAATTATATATTTTCTCATAATTGTTCAATATTTATTAATTAAAATCTATTTTTTTATAGTGATTAATCTTAATTCTCTTTATTTTTTTTCTTTCAAAGCTTTTATTATTTTTATTACTGATTGTTATGTGGTGTTCATTATTTTTCATACGGAAATATTTTATGGTGGCTGATCCCAAGTTGGAGCAAGCCTGGAGGAGGAACAAGTACGTGCAGCTATCGAATTCACAAGGAAAAGAGAGGGAAGATTTTCGGAAGTGTTTGAAGAGAGAGAGAGCTTCGTCTGGGAAATCGCCATTGGAGTAGCGACGAAGCAAAGGGTTGAAGAGAACGGAAGTGTGGCGAAGGATGATCAAGCCTGAGGTCACAATGTGGGCGTGTATTTGCTGGATCAAATGGCGGTTCAGTGGTTGATTGGTCAACAGAGGGACCAAGTGGGTTCGGTTGGAGATCGGATCTGGTGGAACAAGAAAGACAAGAGCTTTGAAGGGATTTGCTTAGAAAGACTGTGTCTTTGGTCGGAGCAAGCACTCGGTTGAGACCACTCTGTCTCAACCTCGAAAGCATGTTTCAATTTGGCGGTTAATTTGATACCAATTGGTTGGATTATACGTACAATAAAGCGATATACATATAAAGAAAATCGAGAGCATGGTCTATATAATTTGTATTTGGTGCTATTCTATGCGCAACTCTTATTTGTTCCTCTTGCTTGTTAAGTGGTTGACTTGGTTGTATTTGTATATGTACATGTGTTTCTATTGTGTATGTGTGTATTATTGTTTTCTCTTGGATACAATCAATTTGGTTAGCTTCTCAAAAAATTCAATGGGCTATGGAGTGAATATTTTTGGAAGGAGAGGTTAGGTTGGGGGTGAGAGGCTCCGAGTCGAGTTTCGGTTTCATTGACTTACTCACTTAGTCATGTTATTCAACTCAAGTTGATGCTCTGCAGATGTAGTCATGTAGTATTCCATCTCTAGCTTTCTTTTGATCGTGTCTTCAGTAGAAAATTGTAACATTTTCTTTTAGAATACAAGGGTCAATGGTAATTTCATAGGGGGCTTCTTTTTTTTTTTTTTTTTTTTTTTTTTTTTTTTTTTTAACTATGCTCCAAAACAACAAAGAAGGAATCAACAAACCTCTTTCCTTGTTGCTTGCATGTTGCTTAGCTTCTTTATTAAAAGAGATTGTTAGAGTTCGGTGACCTGAATTCGTTTAGTCCGATCCGAAGGTCTCGCGGTGCGACCCGAAGAGTGATTTTTTGGGCACTTAGTTGTTTGGGTTGAGGGATCGGGCCGATACCTTTCGACCCGTTTTATTTTCGCACATATTTTTTGTATTTTACGGTTTCGGCTTGATGTAGTAGTTGCCGATTTTCTTTTTCTCTAAATTTTGAGACTACCACCGTTTTGTACCAATCTTTTTCGACATAGTGATTTATTCTCTCTTCCCCGTAGTTTTTTCCCGTCAAGGGTTTTTCACGTTAAATTTGTGTATTTTATTCGTGCTTTATTTCGTTTTCTGTCATTGATTTTATAACAGAGATTTTCTGGAATCGGGATCTTATTACTATCCAACCAATTGAATTAGAAAAAAGTGATCATCATCACTAAATTATACCAAACTGAACCTAATGTTCTATGGTGATGTAACGCACTTATTTTATTATTACATGTGGGGACTTTTTTTTAATGATAAACAATATTGATGATTGAGGAGTTGTAGGGTCGGATGCATCATAATTCAACAAGAGATAAGAAACAGCTTTCGAAATCATATAATAATATATAATAGTTGACTTTTTTTTGGCGGCTAAAATATCATAGTTGACTTGCTTTAACAGTTTATTGGTACGCGGTGTGGCAACCAATTCAACTTTGCTGCGAAGATTCCGAATTTACTCTTCCATTAAGACTCGCTCTGGCAGCGGACGTGAGATGATAGCAGCGGAGCGGAGCACAAAAAAATGATAGAAGCTGTTGTTTCCGTTGTGATTGAAAGGCTCGGAGAGTTGATCCTAAGCGAGGCGGAATTCGCCTTCTCTGGCGGAGTGCGCAGCCTGGTTGATGCTGCGAGAAACGACTTGAGGCAGATACGCTGCTTCTTGAATGACGCCAACGAGCGCGCAAGGCAAGGGGACAGCGTCTTTGAAAATCATGTCGCGGAAATAAGAGAAGCTGCTTATGATTTAGAGGACGTCGTTGCAACTTTCGTCTTGAAAGAAGCCTTAAGGAGGAGGTCGAAAAATACCAATTCTGTGCTGGGAATTAGCTTCACTATTCCTAAGTTGACTAGCATATATCAAAAGGTTGAACTTCGCAAGCTGGGGTCAGAGATCGAGAGAATATCTGCTAGAATATCAAAGTCCAGGCAGTGTTTTCAAGAGAGTCGGCTAATACCATACTACCAGGAAGGCGGAGAGGCGAGTTCCTCCGGCCAGAGACAGAGAAGAGAGTTGAGGCGAGCTTATTCTCACACCACTGAAGAAGACATTGTTGGGTTTGAAGAACATATCAGGCAATTAACTGGTCATTTGATATCTGGGGATCATCACAGAATTTTCTCCATCTATGGCATGGGCGGTTTGGGAAAGACTACTCTCGCAAGAAAGATCTACCAGAGTGGCGCAGTCCGTCGCCATTTTGATGGCCTTGCTTGGGCATCTATATCGCAACAATGTCAAGAAAGAGATGTCTGGGAGGGAATCTTGATTAAACTCACGTCTCCTAGCGCAGAAGAAAGAAAAGAGATGAAAGAGAAGAGCAGCGAAGAAATAGCGAGCACTCTCTATCGTCTTCTTAAAAACAAGCGATGTTTGGTGATACTCGATGACGTTTGGACTGCTTCAAAGTGGTTTCTATTAAAGGCTGGATTCCCGGTCAAACGTAGATCGAAAAGCAGAATCTTACTCACTACTCGGAAGAGAAATGTAGCTTTGTGTGCCGGTCGTCAATACAGTTTCATATATGAACTTCAGTGTCTGAATGAGAAAGAAAGCTGGAACTTGTTTCAAAAGAAAGTGCACTTCGGAGGGGATTCAGTGACAAGTAAGCAAAATAATTTCCATTCATTTATCCTTTTTAATTCTAAATCAAGATGAAGATATCTATGATATATAACATCTTTTCTTTTTACCTCATTGATTTGTTTAGATGTGCAGACAGTGTCTATGTAAGAGTCTACCTAACCAATTCCTTTATTTTTCTCACTTCTAATTACTTTTAAGAAATAGGAGATAAAAGAAGGCAGAGCAAAGGTAAAAGGGTATATATGTTATGTTAAAATATTTCCAATGGAACACTTTTAAACACGAATTAGGTAAATATTCATACAAATTTTGAATTTGGGGTTTTATTGTGAATTTCTAACAAGTTTGAACATTAGGGTGTTAGATTTGATTAACATTATTCAACGAATGTCAATAAGGAAGTAGTTATAGTGCTTAACTGCAAATCCATTACTCTAATGCACACTGGGAAATGGATTTTTATTTTTTGCTTGGAATGGATATTGTATTTTGGTGCTCACTACTATTTAAACTTGGTCGGGTGAGTTGACCGTGGCTTAAGAGGCCATCAAAGCTTCATATGCTTGTGAACATAAATATTGCTAAGATTTAGAGGATTAAGTAAGGTATCAAATATAATATAAAAGGGAACAAATAGATTTCTACTTTAACTGCTGAGATTTCATATATTTATGAATAGTTCAATTTCACAATTACAGATTGAGAATTCTGATTGAGATATATCTTCACGGTTTAACAATGACTTGTTTTCTTTGCTTCTTTTGGTGGTTCTTTGCAGATACGGTAAATCATAAAAAGATGAAAAAATTAGGGAGAAAGATGCTTAAACATTGTGCCGGATTACCAATAGCCATTGTTCTACTGAGTGGAGTTCTGTCTTCAAAAGAATCACTGCATGACTGGGAGATGTTGGATAGGAATTTTGAGTTGTACAAATGGAAAGACGAAATGCTTGTACAAGAAGACTCCAAGGACTTCCATGTCTCATCAGTTTTAGGTTTAAGTTACGACGAGTTGCCAAACCACTTAAAGCTATGTTTTCTATACTTGGCCCATTTTCCGAATAATTTTGAGATCATTGCTACTGAGTTGTGCCAGATTTGGGCGGCCGAAGGTTTTGTTTCGTCTGAAGACATGGCATATCAATGTTTGGTTGAGTTGGTCGAAAGAAGCATGGTTCAAGTGGTGAAATGGGGTTCGGTGCCTGGAAGAATTAAAACATGTACAGTTCATGACCTAATGCGAAACTTGTGCTTGTCAAAGGCTGAAAAGGAGAACTTCCTACAAACTATGCACTTCCGAAGAAAAGACGAGAAAGCAAACCCTCTGTCTTCTGGAAAAGATGTGGTCGAAAAAAGCTCAGATCGTAGGCTTGCCATCTATTTGGACGATACGAATGCTGAATTGATTCCTGCAATCAAAAGCAGAGATCGCACTCTAAGGTCTCTCATGTTCTTTAATTCAACAAAAGATACGTTGTACAAGAAACTATTGGAATTGATCTTCAAACAATTTTGTTTGCTAAGAGTTTTGAAGTTTGATAATGCTGTTTCATGTCATGTTGGGAAGTTGCCCAAAGGAATTGGAAAGCTGATCCACTTGAGGTTGTTGAGCCTAAAGGATGTTGGAGTCAATGACTTACCATCTTCCATAGGAAATTTGGGATGCCTGCAAACATTAGATTTACGAGTAAGGTGCACCGGCTGTGTGACATTACCGAATGTGTTTTGGAAGTTGCGACAACTGAGGCATTTGTATTTGCCATTATCTTACAGAGTACGCAAGGGGAAATTGCGGTTGGATTATCTTAGCAGTTTGCAAACATTGGTAAACATTAATTTGGAGTCTTCTGATTGGGATGATCTATCAGATTTGGTCAATCTTACGAAGTTAAGAGTTCACATCGATCAATATGGTACAGAAGTCCCGAAGCTCAAAAGCATTGATGCACTTGAGAAGCTGCAATCTTTGGCATTGCATACGCAAAGCGCGGAAATTGATGTTGTACCAATTGCTACGAGTTTTCCACATCTTTATAAGCTTCTTTTGGTTGGAAACTTGGTGAAATTAACTAACCACAACCAATTCCCTGAAAGCCTCGTCAAGTTGTCACTGGAGCGTAGTCGTATTCGCAGTGATCCTATGGCAAAACTGGAGAAGCTACCAAACCTACAGACCCTTTGCCTCGATGTCGATGCGTATGTGGGCAGGAAAATGATGTGTTCCACAGGTGGTTTTCCTCAGCTCGAAAATCTTTCGCTCTCGTACCTGTACAACTTAAAACACTGGATGATAAAGGAAGGGGCATTACCCAGGCTCTGCTATCTGAAGATAGAAGGATGTAGGAACTTACGTGTTATTCCAAAAATATTGAGAGACATTATTACTCTAAAAGAAATTTTCACTCAGTGGATGCCTAGAGACTTCAACATATATATGCTATTTACTTTGCAGAGGGAAGTAGAGGGTCCTTCTCTTGTTGTCTTGAACGAATGCGACTCCGATAACTCAGGTACTTGCGCGTGTTATAATAAGAGGTTTTGCAAACTTCATATCATCAACATTTTCCATTTCAGAAAGGGGAATTAGGAGATGCTTAGTTTTTTTTTTCAATGGCTAGTCTAATATTGATGCAATTGATGAGTGACTATTTTCCATGAAAACAGGAGGCAGCACGAGCGCCGTTTCAGAAGTCGAAGTCGAAAGGGGCGCCTATTCTGACATTGGCGCTGAACTTTGATTTGGAGAGTGGTTGCTGTTCGGCATTTTGCGAGGGGCTCTGCCATGGAAAATGATCAAGCTGGTTCAGTTGATTTCTCTGACATTTTGAAACAATAAAAGCCAAGAGAAATAAGGTCGAAGCAGAGTTTTTTACTAGTAAGGTTCTAAGAAAACATTTAAAGCAATATAGCAATTCTTAATGTAGCTTGGTTTTCATTTACATTATGAAACATTGCGTTGCTTCCTTAGCTCATCTCTGTGTGCCATGTTCTTTTTACAGATATAAGAGACTTTTTTTCTTCTTTTTCCCCACTGCAATATTTCTTTCTTTGCTTCTATAGTCTATTAATTTGTTTCGTTTTTAGTATATACATATATATATATATATATATATTTTAACCAATGACAATCTTGTCTTCTATTTTTTTATCCTGAAAAATTTAGTAAATCGTTGACAACTTGTTTTATAAAATAGTTATCTTGAAAATTTTTGGTAAGAAAGCTAGCAAGTATGATATTTAATTGGTAGTTGTTGTAGTTAGCGCAGAATTTCATCAAGATAAACATTAGAATTTGAAACGAACACATTGGCATTACACAATCATATTTTAAACACCATGTGTCTCATGGATTCAAGTCTTCTTTTTTGGCAATTCATTATATTGTGCTTGAGCACAATGCAAGAAATATAACCTATTATCCTTGATGCATTTCTCAAAGAACCTATGGCTTGCTTTTGACATTTTGCAAATATCTGTTAAGAAATGTCTCCATATGAGATTGCCCAAATTCACGATTTGAATGCACATTATTTGAAGTAACTATAATTGACACAGTTACCATCGCTATTATCAATCCTAATTAAATATGAAAATACAGGTAATGCAACCGTAATTGTTAAAAACAAAAACGGGTAAATAGTTACGGTTTTATCTAGAAATTGTGCGAGAGTAAGTGTGTATATATGCACATAAAAAGTGTCTAAGCATATAGCACGATTTTTACATTTTGCTCTTAAGGCCAAAGTACTTTTAAAATATCATCCAGACAGTCTTAATTAGTTTTGGGAGGTGCTGTGGTATCCCCTGCAGATAAGGGGAGACCGGTCTAACTCTTCTTTTAGCCTTTGGATGAGAATCTGACGGCTAGAATTATTTGTAAGGCTATTGTATATATTTTAGGCTAGTTAAATCCAAAGAACCTAGGGGCCTACGTTTGCAGGCTATATCTCATATTTCTTCTTTATTGAATATGCTGGCTTTATATATATATATATGTATATGTGTCTGTGAATGGGAATTTGGAAAAGACAATTGTACGAAGATAGATGAGTCAGAATGTCAGATTTCATTTTTGTTGACACTCATTTTAATTATTAAGAAAATAATGAAAAAAATATTTCTTTGTCGATTGATTGGCTCGGCTTGTCGTTGTCGTATTCATTCTATTGATCTTCGGCTTAAGCTTGAATTCAGTATATTGTTTGCAAAAAAAATAATAATAATTGAATACAGTATATGACTACAATATGTATATGCGATGATTTATGATCCGTTTATGTATAAATTTAAATTATATTCTATTGTAATAATATGAATTAAGTTTAACTTTTTATCAGTGAAAATGCTCGTTTAAACCAAAATTTTTTTATTCGAATTGCAATTCAGATAATTCCTTAATAACAAAAGAAAATATATACAATGATCACTTAAAATAATATACATTTTTAAAATTTACTTAAATTTGGTGTGATAATCACACTTTATTAGTGGTCCAAAAAAGTCGCACTTCATTCAGTTAAGTTACTTAATTTGGTTAATCGTACTTCTTCCCAACAAGTTTTTTATTTTACTTTATAAAGTTATTTGTTTAGGTTTTTTTTTTTAATTTGAGATAAAAATTAAGATCTTTAACATTATTCATTTTGTTATTAACAAGTGGCTGGTTGTGTAGCAAGATTCAATTTTAATATAAGGTACTTAGATAAATAAACATTTTAAATTGTGTATTTTAAAAAAATAATTACAATTTTAAAAAATATAAAAATTAGTCATAATACATAAAATTATTGTAAAAAATTTCTAACATGTGCCACAAATTTTATCAGAAATTTTTAAAATGACTAATTTATAAATTGTGCCTATTTGGAGGTGCTATGAAATCCCATGCAAAAAAGGGGATACTGGTCTCACTTCATCGGACGTAGATTGAGAGAGAAATATCTTCTGATACCCTTAGATTGTTGTGAAATATTATGAGGACATACAATAGACTTGTATAGACTACAACGTAATAAATTCAATAAATTCATCTAATTATGTTTGTGTTGGATGAATAAATCAATTAAAAAAATTTGACAAAGTGACGTGCACAAGCCTATTTTGCTTTGTACTTTTTTTAATATTTTATTCTGATTATTTATTTTGCCCGATCGCCCTTATTTTGTCCATATTTGCATTTTTAGAGAGGTGAGAAGCCCTCCAAAGAGGGACTAAAAATAAAATTTTTATTTTGTTATTTGATCCTTTTCTCTCTCCTATATATATCTTTTTTAATTTTAATTCGTTTTTTCTTACCGCTCGAGTGTCAAAAAAATTTTTTGTCACGACCATTAGTTGTAATTTTCCTTCCTTGATCTATAGACACCCATTGTCTCATATTTTTTTTCGCTTAATTTTTTAAAAAAATTGATATTATTAGTGAAAATTAATACCGTAAAGAAGGACTAGAAAATAATTAAATTTTTTACTTTTTAACTCTTCTCCTATAATTAATTTTTTTGCTTTTTAACCCTTCTCTTGATGATTTTATCATTTCTTTTTCTCTTTTTTATTTAAATCATCTTTATTTTGCTATGTGGTTTTCGGAAAAAAAAATTCACCGTCGACGTCGGTTGTAATTTTGTGAGAAGTTATAAAAAATGGCTGTACTGCTTAGGTGAATTAATAATATAATTATTATTTTCAATTATTAGAAAAATAATGATAAAATATTTATAAGTGACAAAGTTCATTCATGTATTGTTATTAGACTATATTTATTTTCTTAATTTTTTAAAATATGGGTTAAAATTGAAAAAACTTATTTATAATGGTTTATTAGCTAAATGAATACTTTTAATTTGATTTTTGCTTACAAAAAATTATAATTTGATGAAGATTACAAATATATATATATATATATATATATAGTAAAGAAAATTTGTCGTTTGAGCTAAAGAATTTTTAGGTTTATTCTTCTTCTTTTTCACTCAGGTAATATATTTAGTCTAATTATCTTTTTTTTTTCAATTTATATAAGGCCTTTTTAGTTTTAAAGGGTATTTAAAAAGAGAAAGGGGTGTGACAATATAAGATGATCTAACTTAAAATAGAAGAGAGAGAAGAAAAAAAAATGATAATAACTTGGCACATTCTTTATTATCTTTATAAATAACATTAAGTTTAAAAAATATAACAAGGAAAAAAAAATTGTTGTCTAAAGATTGAAAGAAAATAAAAATAAATATCTTTTTTTTTCTTCAGTGTACATATATATATACATATATATATAATCTTTACAAATAATACGATTACCTATAATACCAAATAAAATTTGGATTAAATAGGAAAATACTTAAAATTTATATAAAAATAAAAAATAAATACTAAATATTTCAAAGTAATTGAGTAACTAGTCAATTCATCAATTATTTACATATACTTTCAGTAATACAATCAATTATCACTGTGTAAGTAATTAAATCACTTAGGTAATTTGTTAAATTTTTTAAAATATTTGGTATTTATTTAAATTATGTGTTAAAAATTAAGTATTTACTATAATTTCATATTTTGACGTTTATTAATAAAAATTATAAATATATTCCATGAGATAATTCGATCAAATTAATGTCTAAAACATCACAAATATTTTAAATCTAAATTTTGTTGTTTTGGCTATAGTTTTAGATAAAATAATAAATTTTTTAATTTATTTATCATTTTATATAAAATTACACTTTTTATTTCATAAAAATAAAGATAATTGAGTAAACAGACTTTTTAGTGTTATTTTAAGAAAAACAACCAACGTTTTAATTAACTAAGAAAGTAGTCATTTTCTTAACTACGTGATGATGTGCATTTGAAAAAAAAAACTAATTTTAATGTATGAATATGTAATTTAAAAAAGGGATTATAGTGAAGATGATTGGTGGTAACTAACTTAATTACCGAAAACATGTGCAAGTAATTAATGAATTGGGTAATTACTCAACTACTTAGACACTATGGGTAATTACTTCTATTATTTTATAATTTCTGGGTATTTCCCTATTTCACCATTTAAAAGAAGTATTTTGATTTTGTAAATTCTTAACCAATTGTAATCCATTATAAAATAAGTTGAATTAGAAATTATATAATTGAAAAACTAATCTTTTTTTTAGAAAATATTTGTTAAAGCAATAAATATTTTTTTTTTACATAAAAAAGATTACAAGTTTATAATCAATGGACAATAATATATGTAGTTATGCTAAGTAGGGCTGTGCACAGATTGGGTTGGACGGGTTAGCCCATTCAACTCAACCCAACCCGATATGGTCTGGTTGAAAAAATTTCAACCCATCACAACCCAACCCGTTAAGATATCGGGTTGAGTACTTGGGTTGAGTTGGGTTGATTTGTTTTTAAATGATAATAATAATAACAAATAACATAATGTGTAAAATTAAATGAAAGTAATATTTATCTTTATAAGAAAAAAAAAACTAACAACGAGCATCTTCATGAAAAAAAAATCTAAAATCATAACACAAAGCAAATAATAGCTAAGAATAAACAAGATAAATAACTACAAAATATATTTTTACTTTTTTTAATAGTCGGTTTGATTCGAATTAATCCAAAACCCAACAAGTGTAGTCCTAACCCAACCCTACAAATGTGTGGTTTGGTTGGGTTAAACCCGAATTGAGTTCGGGCTAAATTGGGTCGGGTTGTTGGGGTCAATTTGTAGAGTTGGGTTATCGGGTTTCTTGCAGCCCTAATGCTAAGATTAGTTGGTCATATCATCCACATATATACCTTTCATGTGTTTTTCTTATATATTATCCTTAATTGATTTAATTTTTTTCATCAATATGAGAATTCACTTTCTTTTTAGAGATAATTGACTAAATAGTCATTTTTTGAATGATATTTTAAGAAAATAGTCAATATTTCAATTAATTAAGAAATTAGTCATTTTCTTAATTACATGGTGATGTGCATTTACTTCTATGCCTTTAATTATCTTATGTATTAGTGGCTAATAACTTAAATTTTAAAAACTTTAGTCTTTTTTTTTAAACATGGACTAAGAAATAGTTAATTACCAAATAAACCTTTATTTTTAATAAATAAATTTTTATTTGCATTATTTTCTTAATTTTTAATTTTCTTTTCATTGGTTGATTTATGTTTAATTTTTTCATATAAACAGGCATTCTATAGCCCTATTTTGTTTTACAATTAGACCATTAAGTTACGTGGTAACATAAGTACATAACATGTAAATAAACAATAACATAAAATGAATTAAACTGCTTTATTAATATTTAATTATGGCCAATTGGCCACATACAAATTGTTATTGTTTGGCTCAGGAAATCTATGGGCCCCGCACTTGTTTATTATTATTCAAACGACAAAGAAATATTTTTTTCATTATTTTCTTAATAATTAAAATAAGTGTCAACAAAAATGAAATCTGACATTCTGACTCATCTATCTTCGCACAATCGTCTTTTCCAAATTCCCATTCACAGACACATATATATACATATATATATATATATATATATATATAAAGCCAGCATATTCAATAAAGAAGAAATAGGAGGTATAGCCTACAAACGTGGCCCCCTAGGTTCTTTGGATTTAACTAGCCTAAAATATATACAAAGTCTTACAAATAATTCTAGCCGTTAGATTCTCATCCAAAGGCTAA
Organism: Boehmeria nivea var. tenacissima; assembly: GCA_018132145.1. Taxonomy (NCBI): domain Eukaryota; kingdom Viridiplantae; phylum Streptophyta; class Magnoliopsida; order Rosales; family Urticaceae; genus Boehmeria; species Boehmeria nivea. The sequence goes on from CM030882.1 coordinate 13,539,109, forward strand.
AAAAAGAGTTAGACCGGTCTCCCCTTTTTTGCAGGGGATACCACAGCACTTCCCGTTAGTTTTATATTCAACCGGTTTTATAAGCAGCTTTAAAGCTCAAAAACTTTAAAAAGGCCCCTAACAAGTAACAAGCCATGATCATATCACCGGCGTGAATATCCCCTCGAAGACAACAATTACTTAAAATAAGGATTTTTTCGTAGTACTCGGTGCTTGACGTAATATTATATAAGAAATTTTAAGAAAATAGTTATTTTTTAGAAAATAATTTTAAAAATAGTCACAATTTCAAAAAATTTAAAAATTAGTACTTTAAGAAATTTTGTACACGTATCAAAAATTTTCTTATAGCAATTTTTATGTGTAATTTTGTTATTATCAAAAATTTCGGGTGACTTGTAAAAATAGGCTAAAATTAAATGTGTCTTTTAAATGATAACCTATGTTTCGAAAAATTAAAAGAATAGCCAATGTAAATAATTTTGTAACAAAAATTTTCAAACAAATATTTACAAATATTTCACATTCTCAGTGATGTATTTCACATTGTGAAATTTTTTCTATCTTTTCAATTCTGTGGTATATACTGGAATATAATTTACATTTTTAAGGAATCTTACTTTGTTCTTCTATTGGTATTTCTGTTATATATCCCGTAATATATTTTATATTCGCAATGACATTTACATTTTATCTTTTTTTTTTTCAACTTGTGTGGTATATACTGGAATATAATTTATATTATCAGAGAATCTAACTTTGTTCCTTTACTGGTATTTCTGTTCTATACCAGAATATATTTTAAATTATTGAACTCACTGCATTTATATATATTAAAATCAGCAGATATATATTATCAGTGATTTAACATCGTTGTACTAATGGGCAATTATTTAATTTAAGTGAGAAAGAATGACAAGAATTAAATTAACTTGTCGACGTCCGAAAGGATTAACCCTCAATTATGTACAACAACAAGCCCCACAACCTCTTACATCTTCTGAAAGTGAGGGCAGCGATGACACCGAGGCAACAAGAAATGATATTTCTGCTGATATAGAAAGCATGCAAGAAGAACCAGTAAACGAGGATTTGGAGGATTTTAGATTGTATTGACGTTTCTGGATTGTATATATACTAGAAGTTAATTTATATTCGCAATGAATTGCTAACCTGAAATGTTTATATAATCTAGCTCGGGCTATTATAGTAAGTTCACGCTAGTTTTGACATTCCAGAATTTATATATACTGGAATTTAGTATATTTTCTCAATGATTTTTACATTACTGTAGTAGTGGCCAATCCTTTGATTTCAGTAAGAAAAAATGACAAGAATTAAAATAACATCTCGACAACGGAAAGGATTAAAGCTCAATTATGTACAACACCAAGTCCCACAACCACCTACAACTTCTAACAGCGAGGGCAGTGATGACAAAATGACGACAAGTAATGATAGTTCTGATAATATTGAAAGTGTGCAGATGGAATGCGCCAGAAGAAGTATCACAAGAATATAAATTATATACCGTATAATTAGGAGGTGGACGATACAAAAACCAGCAAAGAAATATCCGAAAAAAAATGGTTTATCGTGTGTTAACAGATTACATACAATATTGCCAACGAAATCTAATTTAGAAGTTCAATTACATGAATTGATAGAATTTAAATTATATACCTAAATCAATCAGGAATATCTAATATTTTTTAAATTTGAATTTATACAATCTAAATTTTCTGAATAAAAATCGTTTGGCCAATATAAAATACTCAGCACCAATTAAAACATTATTGAATATGAACATAGCAATTTTGTAGGGAGTCTTTATTCAACATTAATTTTATTTCTTTGCTATAAAAGTACTTCCACAAAACCAGCTATAGTTATAACCGAATATTGACTTTAAAAAAAAAAATTGTCTGATACGTGAACAAATATCTAGACTTGTTATTTATAATTTATTATTACTGAATTAATTTATAGGATTATTTTGGTATTTAAAAAAATACACCTCAGCAAGAAACTTATATATGTAATATTCTATGATTACTAACTTATATATGTAATATTGTGTTGAAATAGCCTTATATTGGGCCAGTTAAGGATTTAGTCATTTTGCAGTCCATGTTTTAAATATATAGCCCACGTTTTGAAAAATTAACAAAACAGTCATCAGGTCAATATCTAAAAATCTATGACTAAAGAAATAAAATTTGTGACTAAATAAGTAAAATACATTGTCATAAAATTTGTGACTATAGTCACAAAATTTCAGAAAATTTAAAATAAACACAATGAAATATTTAAACATCCGTTAACAAAATAATCAACTCACAAATAAATGATTGCCTATACAACCAATTTCATAAAACTTATTACTAAATAAAAAATATCTTATAAATATCAAAAAAATACGCAGGCAAAGAAGTCACAAATTTCATGACTAGAGACACAAAATTTTAGACAATATTGTTTGGAACAAACAACAAAAACAAAATTCAAAAAACTAATTATTGCAGTCTCAAAAATCTAGACACGAATGTATGACTATTTTGCTAATAAAAATAAATATAGGCTAATTGTTAAAAACATATATAAAAATATGGTTATTTATTTAAAAAAAACCCCTTATATTTGTAATTTTTCCCGTATTAAAAGTGAACAGCTGTAACGCACTTATCTTAATTGTATTATTACACATGTGAGGATGATTTATCCATTATCCAATCAATTTTTATGATAAACAATATTAATAATTGAGGAGTTGTAGGGTGGGATTCATCATAATTCAACAAAGCGATAAAGAATGTTTGCAAAAAAAAAAAAACAAAGCGATAAAGAATATACTTGCTTTGGCTGAGAACAAGTACCAGACTGTGTAGCCAGTTTATTGGTACGCAGTGTAGTGTGGCGACCAAGTCCGCTCCTCTGCGAAACTTTCCGAATTACTCTTCCATTAAGACTCGCTCTTGGCAGTGAACAAGAGGCGATAGCAGCGGAGCGGAGCACAAAAAATGATAGAAGCTGTTGTCTCCGTTGTGATCGAAAGGCTCGTAGAGTTGATCCTTAGTGAGGTCGAATTCGCCGTCTCTGGCGGAGTCCGCAGCCTGGTTGATGCTGCGAGCAACGACTTGAGGCAGATACGCTGCTTCTTGAGAGATGCCAACGAGCGTGCGCGTCAAGGGGACAGCGTGTTTGAAAATCACGTCGCGGAGATAAGAGAAGCTGCTTATGATTTAGAGGACGTCGTTGCAACTTTCATCTTGAAAGAAGCCTTAAGGAGGTCAAGAGGTACCATTTCTGTGCTGGGAATTAGATTCACTGATCCTAAGTTGACTAGCATATATCAAAACATTGGACTCCGCAATCTGAGGTCAAAGATCGATGGAATATCTGCCACAATATCAAAGTCGAGGCAGTATTTTCAAGAGAGTCGGCTAATACCATACTACCAGGAAAGGGGAGAGGCGAGTTCCTCCGGCGAGGGACAGAGAAGAGAGTTGAGGCGAGCTTATTCTCACACCACTGAAGAAGACATCGTCGGGTTTGAAGGACATATCAGGCGATTAACTGAATGTTTGATATCTAGGGAACAGTACAGAGTTTTGTCCATCTATGGCATGGGTGGTCTGGGAAAGACCACTCTTGCGAGAAAGATCTACCAGAGTGGCGCAGTCCGTCGCCATTTTCATGGTTGTGCTTGGGCGTTTATATCGCAGCAATGTCAAGAAAGAGATGTCTGGGAGGGAATCTTGATTAAACTCACGTCTCCGAGCGCAGAAGAAAGGAAAGAGATGAAAGAGAAGGGCAGCGATGAAATAGCCCGCACTCTTTATCAGCTTCTTAAAAGCAAGCCATGTTTAGTGATACTTGATGGCATTTGGACTGCTTCAAAGTGGTTACAGTTAAAGGCTGGATTCCCGGTCAAACGTAGATCGACAAGCAGAATCTTACTCACTACTCGGAAGAGAAATGTAGCGTTGTGTGCTGGTCGTCGATACACTTTCCTATATGAACTTCCTTGTCTGGATGAGCCGGAAAGCTGGAAATTGTTTCGAAAGAATGTGCACTTTGGAAGAAATGCAATGACAAGTAAGTGATTCATTTTAATTTATTTATCCATTTAAATTCCAAATCAAGATGAAGATGTCTATGAGATGTAATATATTTTTTTCTTTTTTCCTCGTTAACTTGTTTAGTTGTTCTATATGAGCGATCTATGAGTCAATCTAACCAATTTTGTTTTTCTCACACTTCTAATTAGTAAAAGGGTTTATATGCTATGTTTCCATTTCGAACACTTGTCAGAGTAAATTAGGAATATAATCATACAAATTTTGAATATGGGGTTTTATTGTGAATTTTTATCAGTTTTGAACATTAGGGTATCACATTTGATAAGTATTATTCAACGAGGAAGTACTAGTGTTTAACTGCAAATCCATTACTCTAGTGCACACTGGGAATTAGATTTTGTCTCAATTGGGGCTTAGACTTGGTTAGGTGAGGTGACAGTGGCTTAAGAGCCATCAAAGGTTGATCGTATAAATATTGATAAGATTTGTAGGGGTAGGTTATGTATGCTATAGAAAATAAGAGGCAGCAAGTAGATTTCTACTTTAACTTGTAACAGACCGTTTAACTGAGATCTCTTATATTTATTTTAGTTTCGTTTCACCGTTATAGATTGAAAATTCGGATTGAGGTCTAGTTTTCATGGTTTAAACAAAGACTATGTTTCCTGCTTTTGGCGGTTCTTTGCAGATCCGGAAACTGATAAAAAGATGGAAAATTTAGGGAGAAAGATGCTTAAACATTGTGCCGGATTGCCAATAGCCATTCTTCTACTGAGTGGAGTACTATCTTCAAAAGAATCATTGCCTGAATGGGAGATGTTGGATAGGAATTTTGAAATTTACAAATGGACAGACAAAATGCTTGTGCAAGAAGGGTCGGAGGACTTTGATGTCACATCAGTTTTGGGTTTAAGCTATGAAGAGTTGCCAAATCACTTGAAGCTATGCTTTCTGCACTTAGCCCATTTTCCCAACAACGTTGAGATTGTGGTTAATGAGCTTTGCCAGATTTGGGTGGCTGAAGGCTTTGTTTCGTCGGAAGACATGGCATACCAATGTTTGGTTGAGTTGGTAGACAGAAGCATGGTTCAAGTGGTGAAATGGGGTTCGGTTCCTGGAAGAATTAAAACATGTTCCATTCATGACCTAATGAGAAACTTGTGCATCTTAAATGCTGAAAAAGAGAATTTTCTAGAAACCATGAGGCTCTGCAGCCAATACAACAAGGGAACCGATTCTCGTGCTTCTGTAAAAGTTGTGATGCAAAAGTGGAAGGATCGTAGGCTTGCCATCTACTCGGATGATGTTAAAGCCGACTTGCTTGCCGTGATCAAGAAAAAAGATGGAAGTCTTAGGACTCTTCTATGCTTTAATTCTGTCCGAGATCAGTTGTACAAGAAATTCATGGTGCTGGCATTCAAAAAATTCCGCCTACTTCGAGTCTTGAAGTTTGACAATGTTGATCCCTGTCATGTCGGGAAGTTGCCCAAAGGAATCGGAAAGTTGATCCACTTGAGGCTGCTAAGCCTAAAGAATGTTGGAGTTGATGAGTTGCCATCTTCCATGGGAAATTTGGAATCCTTGCAAACTTTAGATTTACGGGTCTGGTGCAAGGGCTGCGTGAAAATACCAAATGTTATGTGGAAGCTGGGAAACCTTAAGCATTTATATTTGCCATCAACTTACGAAGTATGCAGTGGGAAGTTACGGTTGAACAATCTTAGCAGCTTGCAAACATTGGTGAACATTAGGTTGGAGTCATCTGATTGGGACGATGTGTTACAGTTGATCAACCTTACAAAACTAAGAATCCACATTGATCATCACGGTACGAATTTCTCGAAGCTCAAAAGCATCGACGCGCTTCACAAGCTGCAGTCTTTTTCCTTGGAAACACATAACTTGGTGATGGATGTCATACCAATTGCCTTGAGTTGTTCAGAGCTTTATAAGCTCCTGTTGGTTGGCGACATGGTGAGGTTACCGGACCGCAACCAACTCCCTCAAAACCTGATCAAGTTGTCATTGGAGCGCAGTCGGCTTCGCGATGACCCTATGGCAACACTCCAAAAGTTACCAAACTTAAGGATCCTCCGCCTTGATGTAGACGCTTATGTGGGCACGACCATGAAGTGTTCCAGAAATGGTTTTCGCCAGCTTGAAAATCTCTCTCTTTCGTATCTATACAACTTCAAACAGTGGACGGTGGAAAGAGGAGCTTTGCAAAGGCTTCGCTACTTGAAGATCGAAGGATGCAAGAGCTTGGGAAATATCCCGAAAACATTGTGCCGCATCACTACTCTCAAGGATATAGTTATTCAGTGGATGCCTAGAGAATTCAAGGAAAATAACCCACAGCATTATTTCTTCAACGACTTCAAGGGTCCTACTATTGTATTCCTGAATATGTCGGACTCGGACTCAGGTACTTTAACACATCACAAATTTCTATTGTTACTCACTTCCACTTCCAAACAACTTATAATCAATGAAACGTGCAATTAGAATTGTTACCAACCATATATTGGAAACGTTTTCCGTTTCAGAAAGGAAATTAGATCCTTAATTTCTCTTCAACGCGAGTCATTATCTAGATTTGTAGTGTTTAATTAGCAATGTCAGTGAATGAGTTTTGACTGTTTTTCTTTTCCATCTAAAACAGGAGGAAGCACGAGTGCCGTTTCAGATGTCAGTTGTGGAGCCTATTCTGACGTTGAATGGTGATTTGAGATTGGATTCGTAGTGTCAAACAGCGATCAAAGTAATTCAGTTGATAACAACAAGAAAAATAAGATCAAAGTCGTGTTTTATAATTATTGGCGAGATTTTTCTAAGCAAACATTTTAAACCAGTGCTTCGGTTATTTCAAGGTTGCTTGTTTTTTCGCTCTGGCTATTGTTAATCCTTTGAATTTTTATAGTTTCATCTGTGTGTAACACACTTTTTTTTTTTCCCATTGCAATACCTGCTCCTTTTGTCCCTTTGCTTTTATAATATTATCTATTAATTTGTGTTTTTTTATTATTTTATTTTATTATTAGCTTCTAAAAATTGTAACAAATAGTAGTTTGTGACAACTCATTTAGTAAATATCTAAACATGAAATTTTTTTGGAAGAAAGCCAGTAAGTTTGATATTTACTTGATAGTTGTTGTCGACTTGTAGTTGGTACTCGTTGATTTTATAAAGGTAAACAATGAAACATTACCGATTGAAACACAACACATAAACGTTACACCTATGCGTGCAATAGTGGAAGTCCATGGAACTTTACGCGGGTAATTTTCGGGTAATTATCCGAAAATTATCCGGATAATACTCGAGAATAAAATTATGAAATATCCGAGTAATTTCTAGGTAAAATCTGGTAATTACCTGGAAAATCTCCCTTTTTTAAATCAAAGAGATGCCGCCCAAATGGGAGATCCCTACACCACTGCACAATCCCAGAGGAAATGCACCACTGCACACCTTTATACATCAACTGCACACCACGCGTCCACACCACACCACACCACCAGACTGCACACCACGTGTCCACACCACACTACGCACTGCCAAATTAAATGTCAAGAGAAATGAATTAAACAGGGTAATTCGCAGGTAAGAGGCGGGCAAAAATTGGAATAAGAAAATTCGGATAAATTCTGAGTATATATTTGGTGTTACCATCCGAATAATTTTTCGGTAATGCTCAAAGTTTATCCGAAAATTTTACCGAGTAATAAATTATCCGACACTATTTATTCTATATTTTCATGCCTAGTTACACCACATATATAGCCACCGCGTGTGCTGCCATAATCATATTTGAGAGTTACAAACGATTAATTATTCGATATTTATTAATTAAAATCTAATTTTCTTTTTTTTTTTGTTTTATAGCAAATTGATTAATCTTAATTCTCTTTTTTTTTTTCAAAGCTTTTATTATTTTTATTAATGATTGTTATGTGTTGTTCATTATTTTTAGAAATATTTTATTTTTAACTTCGATTTTTTAATGAAAATATTTTTTTCTAATCAATTTATATTTCTATCAAGTTATAAAAATATTTCTATTAAAATATTTAATTTCTAACCAATTTGATTTTCTAACAAAAAAATATATATTTACACAAATTATGAAAATACTATAATGAAAATATTTATTACATTTCTAACAAGTAAAATTTTAAGTGTTAAATTTTTTTTCACAAATAATTGAGTTTTTTTTATATTATTTTTGTTCAAAAATTTTTAACAATACTATTTTTTAAGAGAAGATTTGAGTTTTAGCCATTTTTAGGTTCATGTTTCAAGAATTTAGTCATAGTTTCACGAAATTAAAGAATTAGTCATTTTCATTGTGTAACAAATTTTATCGTGTAACAAAATTTGTTACCCAATAAAAATGGCTAATAATAAAAATGACTAATTTCTTAATTTCGTGAAATTATGGTTAATCTTTAAAAAATTAACAAAAAATTTGGCTATATCCTTAAAAATCTCATTTTTTAAGAGAATTTTACGAAAATAGTCACTTTTTAGAAAATAATTTTAAAAAATAGTCACAGTTTCAAAATTTTAAAAAGTACTATTTTCGAAAATTTCTTACACGTATCAGAAATTTTCTTACAATAATTTTTATGTATAATTTTGTTATTGTTATAAATTTCTTATATGTGTTATGACTAGTTTTTAAATTTTTTGAAACTGTGATTATTTTTTAAAAATACACAGTTTAAAATAAATATTTAACTGACTAATCTTTTTTTTAAATATTTAAAAATAAAAATACATTCCATATTGGTCTATTTTTGCTAACTCCCATTGTAATGAACCATTCATAAACCCAGCAAAACCCCTCCAAAACTCTCTCTCTCTCTCTCTCACTATATCATCCTGAACCCATCAAAGGCCGACAGCGACAGGTGGGACTCCAGTCCTGTCCAGAACTCAGCCACCATGGCCATGCCCATCCCTCAGCTTCGGCTCAACACTCTCTCTCGCTCCCCGCCGCTCCGCCTCAGCTCCGGCGACTCCAAGCTTTTCTCCTCCGGCCGAGCGATTCCGATCCCCAGGTTCCTCCGCTGGCGAGCTCACTCTTCCGCTGCCAGGGCTTCGGCGGCGCCGGCGACCGACCACTACGCCACTCTCAAGGTCTCCAGGAACGCCACGTTGCAGGAGATCAAGGCCTCTTATCGGAACCTCGCTCGCAAGGTCGAGGCTTTTCTTTTTCTTTTTTTTTTTTAAATAATGTTCATTTGGGTTTGTTTTTTATGCGAAATTGAATAAGCATTATTGCTACTCTTGTGTTGTTTTATAACATTTTTTGAAGTGGGTATTTGGTGATATGAAATTATTGATTGTTAGAAATGTGGGAAAGATTTGGGTCTGGGTATGTGAGAAAGATTGATATATAATATTAGTCTTGGAACTTATTGAGTGTTATATTTGTCGATTTGGCTGAAAGTTTGATGCTTTGGTTGCTTTGTTCAGTACCATCCGGATATGAACAAGAGCCCCGGGGCTGAGGAGAAGTTCAAAGAGATAAGCTCGGCGTATGAGGTAATTCTGATTACCCTTGTTGTTGTGTTGTTGTTTTGGGTATGTAATGCAAGCCTCATTTTGCCCCTTAAGGGACTTGGTAGCTGATTCCGAAATGGGTGTGTTGAAATTGGATTGAGTGGGATTTGGTAGATGATTATCTAGAAGTTAGGAGTGAATGGATATGCGCATTCTATCTTTTTGTTCTTCATTTTCCGTTCATGTGGTAATCAAGCAGTTGTGTAGGTACTATCAGATGATGAGAAAAGGTCTTTATATGATCGCTTTGGTGAGGCAGGTTTACAAGGAGAATATGGAGATTCGGACGATGGTTCAATGGGGGTATGATCATTATTTAGCCTCCTATTTTTTTACTTTATCATTTTGGTAACCCACCCGTTCTTAAGTACCTGTCATTTGCTGGCGAACTTTTTAGGTGGATCCATTTGAAGTTTTCGAGACATTTTTTGGAGGATCAGACGGGTTTTTTGGAGGTAAAGGTGAAACAGGAGGCATCAATTTCAATATGAGAAACGGGAGGAACCAGGGTCTTGACATCAAGTAACTATCTATCTAGAGTCACTTTCAATTTTTTTAATCATAATTGAAACAGTTTTGCACCTGTTTCTTCTCTTGAATGTCGTGGCTTGTCTGTTTAATGTTTTTTAGTACAATCATAAAAATCTTATGCATGCCAAATTCTATTTCTGCCTTTATTATACTTTACTTAAGATTGTCATTCTTTTGTCGAGACAATGCCAAATATGGCCGGTAAAGTCATCAATATAGGTTAAAATCTGTAAAATCTACTAGTGGTCTGACTGAAAAACAGGAGGAAAAAGAAATAGCAGTTTCAGATTGTTCAAATTGTTGCAACCACAATGTGATTTTGTGGGATTGTTTGAAGTCTTTAGTTGTCAAGTCGGACCATGTATTTAGGAACATAGACAAATTTTGACATTTATTCTTATCACTTAGTTCATTTGGATACTTCATGCCAAATTTGCTTTACTTATATAACATATGCAGAAAATGGGTTAGTCTATGACATGAAATGCAGTTACTGGTCAGATAAACTTCTATTTCGCGTTTTTTTCAGATATGACCTGCATTTGAGCTTTGAAGAATCAGTTTTTGGAGTACAGAGAGATATCGAAATTTCTTGCTCGGAGGCATGTGAAAATTGTCAAGGCACAGGGGCTCAATCTAGTAGCTGCATACAACCTTGTAGCAGTTGTGGAGGAACAGGAGGAGTGATGAAAACTCAGAAAACACCTTTTGGAGTTATGTCACAGGTAGTTTCTAGAGTGGCTGTCAGAGATACGCACGCGTTTCTGTTTGTTTCTGCTTTAGTATATTTGTCTTTTAACTCCTGCTGCATTATGTTTGACGATAATTAGGTTTCTACATGTGGAAAGTGTGGGGGAGATGGCAGGAAAATCACTGACTTCTGTCGAATATGTGGCGGCAATGGTAAAACACAAGCTAAGCGGACAATAAATGTGGTCATACCGCCTGGTGTTGATGATGGATCCACAATGCAAATCCAGGGTGATGGTAACTTTGATAGTAAAAGGTGTGTACTTGAATGAAACATTTTCCTTCATTATATTCTTTTGTCTTTTGTCTTCTGTAATTTTGATATTTGAAGCTTGGATGAGTCTAGATGTTGGTTGTATTTCTTTCTGGCTTGGTCAGTTGCATAGCTATAGGAACTCGGAGTTGATAAGTGGGGAGGTATGATTTGGGGAATGTGACAAGTAGCAGGAGCTCTTTTTGAATTTGCATGTGACTCATGAAAAGAGAATTTTGATTCTTGTTACAAGTTTTTAATGGCAAATAAACGGCTTTTATGTATCTTTTGTCCTTAGTTTAGCTCCCTTTTTTAGAAGTCGATCATGGGAGACATCATTTCTTTTTTTTTTTTTTTTCCTCTTGATGTGCTTGTTGAGCTCTTAGGTTGGGCAATTGCTCGTTTTAAGTGGGTTGTTCAAAGTGTTAATAACCAAAACTTGACACTCCTGGACTTTTAATAATTTACAGCGGAAACTTTTGATTGAGACTGTGCAGTGTACGTATTGTTATTCAAAAGAGAGAAACCAATGACTTTTCATAATGCAAGATTCAACTATTTTTGGTTTGATGGGTGTTTTATGTACCATGTATTTTGCGTTATTTAAACCTTTTTTATGTGATGTGTGCGTGTGATTGCAGGGGAAGAGTTGGTGATCTCTTTATAGTGCTCCATGTAGATAAAAAACATGGAATTCAAAGAGATGGCTTGAACTTGTACTCAAAGATCAATGTATACTATACTGAGGCCATTTTGGGGACTACCATAAAGGTATTTTTCCCATTCTTTTCAACTTTTCGGTGGTATCATAGTGGAACTAAGAAAATCTCTAACTCTTTTAGAGAGAGTTTTAAGTAGGACCATGTGGTATTACTTGTTTTCTGCTTCACAATGGTCCTTTGCTTATATTAATAAGTTTTGCTAATCACTTGCCGCATAGCTTTGTACTAAAAGTAGCAACATTTATGTAATAATCATATCACATAAAACATTTTTGTTAAGAATAAGAAAGGTATTATAATCCGGTTCAATATTCCCGAGATTCTGAGATGACAGTTGCTCTGATATTCCTCTATACTTGAATCTGTTTACAAGTCGTTTAAATGAAATTTTCAATTTAACTACAGGTAGAAACTGTTGAAGGGATGAAAGACCTCAAAATTCCTGCTGGAATTCAGCCCGGTGAAACAGTAAAGATACGACGAATGGGAGTTCCGGACATTAATAAACCTTCTGTCCGAGGAGATCATCACTTTATTGTAAATGTTCTGATTCCAAAAGAAATAAGGTATGTCCCGAGAAACTACAAAATCACTCTTCTCTGTTCATTCTTCAGTGACAATATTAGTTTACTTGTGCATCAAAATGGATACAGACTTGTTATGTTTTGTGTTTAATGATAGCCGCAAGCATTTGAGTGCTTTTCTAAGGCTTAAGTTATGTTGAGTGAGTGAACATTTGTTTTGATTGCAGTAAGTCGGAACGTGCACTCCTCGAGGAATTGAGCTCATTCAAGAAATCTAGCAAAGGTTGTTCTGAATCTTCTGAAAGAAACGGTTCAGTCTTCGTAAATCCTGCAAATTACTATTCACTTATTTGTTAACTAGTACTACGAGAATAATATCGCTCACCATTTCTTAGTTGGTTTAAGGATCTCAAACCTTTTATATATGTTTACCCTCCCAGAGATGCCTGAAGAGAGCTGTGCCAAGCAGAAAGCCAGCAGCGAAGGGAATTCCCGTTCAAAAGAGGGAATAAAACGTAATACATCTTTATGGAACTCTGTCAAGGACCTCCTGGGGTATGTTCTAGTGAAAACTGGCTTAGTTCTTTGAATCAGTACTTTTATAACTGGAAGTAAAAATCTGAATCAAAGATGATAATTCAAAAATGAGATATCAGAAAAATATGATAATATTGAGATCAAAGATGAAACCACTTAAGATCTATTGGACAATAAGGCCCGCCAAAAATTGTACACATAATTTGATGATACGGACGAGTGTGGAGTGATCATGCCAATGTTAAGAATCTTGAGGGTATTTTTTCCCCCAAAAAAAAAATCATGAGGGAATTTTCTACTCTCCTCATCATCCAGGAAAAAGATATCTATAGAACAAGTTTAAGTAGCTTTACGGGCATATCTGGAATTAAGCATTTAAGTAACAATGAATAATCTTATCAATGCTCTCTGAGTATGTATGTATATTTTTTTACTAGCATAAACTTTTTACCAAATAGAACCCTTTTTATTATTTTTCAATGCGACAGACACGGGCAGTCTAAAGGAGGATTTGCGGCGGTTAGTATAGACACATCAGCATTATTACCGAGATCGAGCTTGTCAGGTTCTCCATTCATGGCTTCTGTATTTATAGCTTTTGTTATAACTTGTGTTTGTACATTGGCGGGAAAGACGTGGTCGCCAAAATTACAAAAACGAGATGGCTCTCATTCGCGTAGAACAGTAAAGGAACAACACTGATGGCAAAATTTTTTAGGCAAAGCAAACTTGCCGGTTCCGGTTGTATACACAAAGCCGACCTAATATAGTTTGGTGTTTCTTGAATCCTCACTTCTTAATGGTTAAAGTTTCTTAAAAGCCCGATTCATTTGTGATTTTGTAGACACATTACTGTGTAGTTTTTAACATGGAATTGTTACACCTTTTCTATTCATTAATGCTGTAATTTGAGTCATGAATATATTCTTCTCTTTGACTCTCTTCTTTCTTGTTGCTTACTATTCTGTGATTAGCTATGTAATTGTTTACTCTTGCTTTTAAAGGTGATTTTTTATTATTCAAGGTTTCTTGTCAAAGTTTATTTGATATGTATGATTTGATTATTTTGTTTTTAAGTTCTACTATAGCAAAAAACCAAACAAACAAGCTGACAGAAAATTTCCTATTGGTTTTCTTTTTTTTTTTTTGGAAAAAATATAATTAGAAAATTTTATTTTGAGATCACCACAGGTCTACCTCCCAAGGCGAGGTTTAAATGTCATATTTGTACTTGTGAGATTTAAATGTCATATTTATTATCAAGTGTGTAGTAATACATAGCTACTTTTCCATCGACTTGATTTGTTACTACATTCAAACCCAAGCACCACCTTTTCTTTTAAGGAGGGTGTAACTTGAGAAAAATTTCACATTTATTGTTTTCCACAAATTTATAAAAATTAACATGTTAAGCTAATTTAATCAAAAGATACATCTGTAATTTTTTTTTTTTTTTCAAACGGGGTAGTACTTCATAAAATTATGTTTCTAAAACGGTGCACAGTTAAAAACATATTTTTAAGGGTTATCTACATAAACACCCCCCAATGTTGTGCTATTGTTGCAGTTTGCACCCTAATGTTTAAAAACTATCATTCTTGCCCCTTAAAGTATTAAAAACTTATAGATATGCCCCCTCTGTTACAATTTGTAAAAAAAGTAGATTAAATTAATGGCATAATATTATTCTGTTGGCACCTGTACAATTTTTAAAGATCAACTGCTTTCAAATTAAGAAAATTATAGTAATTAATTCTATATTTATTTTCATAAACACCCCCTTATGTCGTCTTTTCTTCTCAAAATGCACCTCGATCTTTTAAAATTTTGTATTCATACCCTTAAAAAATTGTACAGGCACCAACAGATTAATATTACGTAATTAATTTAACCCATTTTTGTTACAGATTATGACAGAGGGGGCAAATCTATAAGTTTTTAATACTTTAGGGGGCAAAAATGACAGTTTTTAAATATTAGGGTGCAAACTGCAACAATAGCATAACATTAGGGGGAATTTGTATAGATAATCCTATTTTTAAATATTAAATAATTAGTCTAGTTTTCAGAAATTCAGGAGAGGCACATGCCCTCCTTGGCATTACAAATCCGAGGCTTTTTAAGATAAAAGGAAATAAATAAACTGATTAGACTTTTTTTATTAAGGAAAAACAATCTAGTTATTCGTTAAAAACAGGCAAAAGAACATCCAGTTTTCTATAAATAGTTTATAGCTAAAATCATTCCAATATAATAATCACTGCATATAGAGCACAGTTAATTTAATCTACTAGGTATGATCTAGAGATCTTCAACAAAACCTTATTAATAAGACAAAACAACAATACATTTTTAGGTGGCTCACAATTCACATGGTCAATATTGACTCTTTCAATCGTAACCAATCATGTTATGCAATGTATGAATTTCTAATTCAAAACCACATTCATTATGATTGGTTTGGTTTGATTTTCTCACAGTTTGGAACAAACAAGTCCTGTAGTGTTTTGAGCTTCAAGTCAGGCATTAATGGCTTTTGACATTTTCTTTAAATAGCTTAATCAACCTTCTAAGCTTTAATTATCACACAAATGTATGCACATAAATACAATAATACGTGCCTAGAAAATATGTATAGCTGACAAATTCATACATAAATATTTGACCAGGTAAAGTTTTTTAGACGACAAACCACAAACTGAACCAATTTTATCAGTTTTGAAAGTTTCAAACAAAGAACATCCTTGGTACTAAGATGTTGATTGATGGGATTCTAACATGTACAATGCTAGTTGGATTTTTTTTTTAAGTAGTTATTGTTAATAATCAAAATTATGGTAAATATCATAATTACCAATCATTAATAGAAAATTTGGCGCCGCTACAATAATCATTAGGTTTTTTCTTAAGATTAAAAAAAACGATTATGAGCTAAAATCACTAGTTAAAAATAACTATTTCTTTTTTATTTTATTTTCTTCCCTAAAACCACTAGAGCAACATACTAGTTAATAGAATATTGCATGTATAAAATTCAGAACCACAAAGGGAGAGAGGTCATTAAGTATGAAGAATAAAAATCTACTATCTCCCAAGGTTGTCCCAAAAATTTTCCCTTCCCGATTACATTTTGACAGCTCATTAAATTAGTAATAATTATTTGCAAAAATTAATGAGATTTGAACCAAGATATTATAAAATTAGATGAGTTATCAAAATGTAATTGGCACGATAATTTTGAAAAAATGACCATCGGGACACTTGATTTTCATTCAAGTACATAATTCTAAGCCATGTTGCATAGTCATTAGCGGGCCATTCTAATTAACAAGTTCATTAATCCCTCATTAATCTCAAATCTCCAAAAGGCAAAGGTCCCATGAGTACTCTCATCCAATTAAATCCAAAGCTATTGAGGGGTCAATATAGGCTCCACTTAAGAGAAGGATTATATTAGAGATCAAGATGTACATAAATGTCTCAATTAGGCTTCTTCCAAGTTCCAACAGCACATACACTTTCAGTCGATTTCATATAATTACACCCTTTTTCAAGCCATACCTAAAATAATTAATGAGCATTGGACTTTTGTCCAAAGATTTGCCATGTATTGTTTTTAAGCAATGGATGAACATTTGTTGACCCATCTATCAGTCTTATTCATAGTTTGCCTCACTGTTCAAGCACATCCACAAAAAATACTAAAATAGAATGCCAAAACTTCTTTAGTAATTGCCTTAATGACCTAGTCATACTAAATTTTATCAAGGTGACATGATAATTATTCACTCAAGTGAAGAAAATAGAAGGGACTTAAATTAAAATAAATTAAAAAATTCCGAGGGGATTTTTTTTTCCCCTTTAAACTTGAAAAAGCGTGTGGTGAGATTCGGCAGTTTTTTACTTTCTAATTACACCCTCATTTGGTTGAAAGCTTAAAGACAAAAGGAGGACTCGAATTGAAAGCTACATTAGAAATAATGTTAGCTTCAAACCCTTTTGTCACTTCAACCATTCTTTGGGGCAAATTCAGGAGGATTGAAAATCTTAGGATAATGCTAAATATTTCGATCGTAATGAATCCTACACCTCTCTTAGGTGACCGGCTTTTTTGAAGATCATTTCATCCAATAATTTTTTTTTTCTTTTGGCCATTCTACTATTTAGGTTTGCTCTTTCTTCTTCTTGTTGTTGTTCTTCTTATATTTTTTAAAAAATTTATCCTTAGTCTATCTTAGCATTAATTAATGTGTAAGAAAGTGCAGATGGGTTCCATAGACCCACCAAAAAATAATTATTTTTATGTTAATATTGACTATTCTAAAAACTTTAATATAGCATGAGAGAGAGACAAATAGCTAGGGGATGAGAAAGTGAAAAAAAAAAATAATGCTGAAAAGTGCTTATTATACTCGTTACTCATGTCATGACTACTAGAAAGTTCACATATGGTTTAGTCTCATAAGTATATATTATAATTACTTATAAACTGATATATCACAAGTTCCGGTGATTTTCTGCTGATATATCAAAGGTTTAAGCAGCTGAAATGGAAAGATACAAAAAGAGTATACAAATTTGCATTTAAAACAAAATCCAAACTCTTGTTCTATATTTCATATACCTAGTGATATGTCAACTTTAATTAATTTGTTTTCATAGATATATCAACCTCAAATACACGGCTCAAAGTAAAAACTAATTTTGATTTGATACAGAAGGTCTCATTTTCACCTAGTCTTTTTTTTTTTTTCCCCCTTTTTATTGATCAATGATAAATAATTTTAATGTGCAATATAAAGACTAGATTGACGAGGAAAATCAACCATTATTGAAAAATAAAAGTAACATGTTTCTTTTATACTGAAGTTTATTGATAATGTTCTTAGCAGGTTTTTCACTTCCTATCTAATTATGAATTAATTATTTTTTGGGTTGTTGAAAAGGTTATGGAGACATATGCTACTCAAAAACTTAAATTGTTATTTATTCAAATAGCTTTGAGAAAAAGAAAGATTTGTATATATACTTTTTAGGATTTACAATAAGCTAGGTTACCTAAACGAATTACTGAGAAAGATTATGTGGTAGAAAACGACAACATATATACACAATGAGAAAGTCAAAACCTCAAATTAAAAGAATGCAACGACAGTGAAAACTAAAAGATCTCGAAGTTTTTGCTGCTGATCCAAGGTTTCCAATCAATTCTTTTTGTCTTTATATTTTGCTTATTGAAGGGAAAGTATTGAAAAAAAAAAAACACCATTACGTGCCTTGTTACGATGTTTTTTTTCGTCTTCTCCTTTTCAAAATGCACGTAAGTTTGATATTTTGTAATTTCACTTTTATGAATCATATTTGGTCATAAATATTATCTCTGAACGTGAGAGTCAAAATTGGTTCGTTGACGCTGTAATTTCGTCAAAAAGATGAATAACCAAATAATTACGGGGACCTAAAAAAAAAAAAAGACCGTTTTGCCTCTATAAAATTAATTTGGAAAGTGATAAAAAGCTTTAACTTTCAAGCATGATATAGTTTCAAGCCATTGAGCATTCCGTAACAGTATTACATGGTACGAATATATAACCAGATGAACAATTAGAAAGAAAAAATTACAAAATTTTAAATACTAAATAGCGAGGACACGTGCTAGAATGTGATTAATAGTTCATACTCAAATTAGTAATGCACATTTTATTTAACCAACTTAAAATTGACAAATGTCGCGTTGCATGATTTGATTTTCAAATTTGTTAAATAATTTAGTACGCGTAACTCTATTTTAAAAAATTAATAGACTACGTATTGAAAAATAATAATAATAATGTAGTTGCATGGTTTCACTTCCTTTTCAACAGGATGTAATTAGAGACACAAAAAATTGAATACTTCATGATGTGATTTAGTGCAAGTAAACTCGTAATTTCCTTGTCTTGAAAAGTATCTCTTCATACAGTAATGTTTGGCTAGAACATCTCTTTTTATAATTATATCAAAACAAAAAGTTAGAGCAAAAGTCATTTTCATTGTTGACACAACTGGCCTTGCCTAATAATTAATCCTTATGATTATGAATCATGACTAATCTACAATCAATGAGTTTTCCACAAGCATGACCTATATATATCCATGAAGTACTCTGTAAAGTCTCAACTTATTCGAACCTGCAAAGGCTCTTTTTTTTTTTTTTTGGGTAGGACCCATAAGCACCAAAGCAATATGAGAGCAAGAAAAATTTTAAGAAGATGAAAGAGGATGATTAAAACAAACATAATAGGAACAAATTATAGAAGTGCACATTAGGCAAATGTGTGTAATAGAAGTTTTGTAGAGAGTGCTTCGCAACGTTTAAAGATATATAGATTATTGTTTTATCAAGTTTAGCAAATAAATAATTTAAATAAATAATAGGACCTATATGCTATTTGGCCATTCTGTTTTTTACTCTAGAATTCTAAGCCAATTGCTGTTTTAGTCTCGACTCTTTAAAATTTATGTAAAAAGAGTCTAATCTACAAAGTTCTCCAATTTTAATCCTTCCTTGACAAATCTGTAAAAATTTAGACTAGAAATTTACGAGATCGGCTAATGTATGGCTAGATTTAAGATAAAGTCGCAACAAATCGTCATGTAGTTATTTCTGTTACTTTTCTGTCCAAATTTTAATAGATTAATTAGTGACGAATATTTGGCAAGGTTTTAAATGACGTTAAGTTAAAATGTAAGTAAAAAATGAAGCCATGATAACTTCGAAATGGATAAATGTTTTCTTGATTAGTTGAACAGAGTGAGATATAAAAACTATGAAGGAATTAGTTTACAAAGGACTAAAAAAGAAGAGATTATTAAGTAAAATGCCTGTTTTTAACTTTAGTTTTAAAGAATTGACCTGAGTTTGTTATAATTAAGTTATTAGCCTTTAGACAATATGTATTGACTTTTTTGCCCTTTGATACATGAGGTTGGAAGAAGAGTGATGATGGATAAAAATGAGATTTCATAGGGATTTGAGGCTAATAACTTAATATTTGAATTCTTAGGCCATTTTCTTAAAACATAGGCTTTCAAGTAGCTATTTAACAAATGAGCCCAAATAATAATGATGAGCACAAATACACGCATATAGGGTTGATTTTTGTTTTTTCTTATACAACTAAATCTTTTGGGAGGTTCAAAAAAAAATTGCATTAATATGTTATAAAAAAATTAAGCAGAATAATGTGAAGTTTATTTATTAATTGTAAAACGCAGTGTATACCAATATACTCTATTTTATTTTATCTAATTATTAACTCTCGCGTTATTTTTTTATAATTTTTTGATCAAAGATTATTTTTGAAAAAAATAATAATATTGCTTTAAAGGAGTTGTGAGTTACAAATCTCTAACTATATATACATGGACGGTATAGCTAATATAGACAGCGCCTAGCTAATCTCACCTCTAATAATCTCCAGAAAGAAGGTGATTAGTGGCAATCCACTATAAACATTTGAGGTGGTACTAAGCACCTTATTAATTATGACGTAACAAAATAGTTTATAGTTTCTCATGATACTAGAAGCTATGGACCTCACTTTTGATGCTAATTTACGTGTTTATGACTCTGTGTTTCAACTACGTCAAGGTCTTCATAGTATGGGATAAAAAGGAAGACCTAAATTTGCGAAATCCTATAAAAATAATAATAATAATAATAATAACAATAATAATAAAACCACCCATGTTTTCATTATTTTATTTTTCTATTATTGATGTTTATACCATGCTATTTATCTATTATCATAAACATTGCCACACATATATGATCATCAAAATAAAATTAGTACGTGAGAAATATTATGTATAACAGGGGTCCTATTTCAATTTGTGTCAATGCATGATTTGATGCATCTAATTTTGGAATTGAGATGTCTCATAATAATAAATGTGACTTGACACTTTTGTTTTCTAATCACGTATTTGTTGTCTCAGCAAAAAAATCACGTATTTGTTGACAAAAAAAAAAAAAAAAAAAAACCCTACGGTTAATTAGAAAGAGTAGTTTTCTAATTGCAATGCATATGACTAACAAATTTATTACAAAGTCAACAAAATATGATAATGGAGCTTTTTGCCCCCTATTTTATTCATTTCATTTCATTCTAATTTTTTATTTTTTTTCTTTTTTAATTCTTCAAATCATTCTATTTTTTTCAACTTTTCAAATCCCTTTATAATATCTAAAATTTCAATTATTTATATGATCTCAAAATTCGCAAAGTCAAACTATTTTACATCATGTTTTCAAATTATTTTCAAATCATTCCAAATTATTTTCAAACTATTTTTTTTATCCCAAAAAATGGGATGGAATTGGCAAAATATTCTCCTCAACCAAGGGGTAAAATGTTAGACTGACATTTGGAATTTTGTTATTAATAGTGACAAATACCTTTTTTTTTTTTTTTGGCAAGAAAGCATGCCCAATAATATTTGTTTTCTTGTATATTTCATTATGTTTTGTTTTGACAATTTCTTAACTTTATTTTAATGATATCTTAAAAAAATTAAGAATTTTGTTAAGATCAGACGCGTCTGATAGATCTGACCGTCCATCTGCCTGGGCCTCGCAGTGAGTCTCACACAAATAGACAATCAAGATCGATCGTGTCAGACCAAAGCATGCCTCAAAAACTAATTACGCTAGTTAATAAACATAGTATACGAGGTATTTTTGAGCCAGAAATGTACTTATTTACCCTCTGATGAGATTTTTTTTTTTTTTTTTTTTTTACCCTTCCCAAAACATGCGAGCATTTGTGAAAATGTGAGGCAACGTGTGTAAAAAGAGAAAAGCTGAAATTGATTAAAAAAAGAGCCGACACTGAGACTGAGGAAAGTAAAACCTGAAGATAGCCTTTTTCCAACGAAGTCCCTCACGCCAAACAGCTAATTTATGTCATTATTGCAATGTATGTATGTATGGCTATGGGTTGGCAAAACTTATATATATATTTTTTTCATGCTTTTAAGAAAAGTGCAGGCACTTCAATGACTTCAGTTTCTCACCAAATAAAACATGTTCTTTTTTTTTTTTAATTCTCATTAAGCTTTGTTTTCACTATAACACATAAATTATTGATCTGGTTGGTAAATTTGATTCTTTATGCTTAATTCACGTCTAAATCTAATTCATTTCTATGTTGCTTACCAAAATGACCTACAAAGACGTTTGTAATTCTACTACCTTGTAAACTTGAAGTGGACGCTAGATTGGTTTTGGATATAGTACCAAACTAGACTAAGTTAACTAAATTTTTTTCACCTATAGGTTTATCATATTGAAGTACCAAATAACTTTAATGATTATTATAATTATTTCCATCATTCACGCTCATCGTCCTTTAGACATTCTCCATCATTCTTACTCACCTTCCGTCAAAAAAAAAAAACATACATGAAAGTGGTTAATTTTAAGGATGTTTGAATAATCATGAACTCAAATAGTGCCTTATAGTTAAGAGCCAAAAAATGTGATTAATTTTTAATTCAGTAATCATATTTGGCATTGAAACATCTGTTTGATAGTTGACTTTAGACTACGTGGGTACTAATCCACGTTTGAAACAGCTTCATACCAACAGTGAATCGAATTGAAAAAATACAAATTGTCCAATTTTCAATATTTGTTTTTTGATATAGAATGATTCTAAATTTTACAACGGATATATGAAATGAACATATGACATGTCACAAAAGGAAATATTATTGAATATTGCGAAGAGAACATCACATGTGCTTAACATAACTTTTACGCATCAGAAATATAAATTGACATCGATACATCAAATCAATAATAATAATAATACAAAGCAGCATTAGTATTTGTATGTATTTTTTTGAGACTGTAAATTGCAATAATATTGTGCTGATTCAATATTTTTTACATTGTCGTGTAACCCTATTAATTATATTTTTTATGTGTCTACTATTTTTATTGATTGGTTTATACTAAGTAGGTACATCAATTTTTTTATGGATTAACCATATTTGGTAGGAAAAAATTATGATGATGGTGACTAGAATTGAGCTTGTATTAGTGTTCTATATATAATACAACTTGATTGAAAGCTAATACACTATAAACAATAGTTAACATATTATCGTATCAGCAGACAGATACTATTTAAAATCCTTGGATGCTTAATAAGAAGTTTCCTTTACTTTTTCTAAAATTAATTTGTCCATTTCTTCGTATTCTTCGTATTCTTCTTCATCTTTTTTTTTTTTTTTTTTTTGCCTTTTTAACTTTTGCAACAGACAAAAACCATAGTTAGAATCCAATGAGATATAGCCCAATATATTCCGGAAGTGAAAAAGAAAAACAAGACATAAATTATTTCAAAAGAAAAAGGTTCCAACAATTAAAAAAACAATTAATAAGAATCTTGAAATATCCATAGAGCTTCAATAATTTCGTATATATCTCATGTCCATAATTTTGAACATGATCATATAGTTCCATATAGTGCCAATACCCAACAATCATCATGAGCTCCAACATGATTTTTTTTCTCCTCTTCTATTTGCTGGCAGAATCAAAACAAGTAATTTAATTAATTAATTAATTAACTAATTCAAAAATGAAATCCACTTTATGGTGTACAATTAAGATTGGTAGATACACGGTCCTAATCAATATATTGTTTGCATTTTTAGCATAGAAACGGCCATATACCACATATGTATAATTTAACAACAATTTGAGCAAAAAAAAAATATATATATATATATATATATATATATGTGTGAGAGAGAGAGAGAGAGAGAGAGACCTGTCTAAGGAATGGGTCCCACACAAGGCTTGCCCGACAACGATGCTATGTGTTTCCCTACTCCTAACGGTCCGATCCGTCGGTGGGTGCTGCGATCAGGCGATTTGATCGGACGGTCCAAACAAAATGGATCATATTGGCTTGCTCTCATTAAAGAGAAATGCCACTTTGGTTTGGACTTGGAGTGACATATTTTAGTTTTGGCCCCAAACTTCTTTTGTTTGCACTGTGTTATTTTTAAGAAAATTATGTGATATGATATATATTGCGATACGAAATGATTGTAAAAATTTATCTTATTCTTTATTGATCTATATCTTTTAGAATAATAATTTGACGATTTTTGAATCGTTTTTCACTATAAGACATATTATATCATATAATCCTTTTACTTAAAGGCAATAACACGTTTGTTACATCGTATAAGCTCATCATATTATATTAAAAAATAAAATACTTTCTTTAGTATATTGAAGTTACCGTATTGTAAATACAAAAACACACATAATATACGATATAAATTGTGTTATCAAATACACGATAAATCTTTCCGTATTAGACCACATTATTTAGTCAACATTTAAGATCATTTTTCCATTATTTTGTATAATATTTTTAAAAAACACTCAATTGTATAATTTAGACGTGTATAATATTATATTTTTACACGACACTCAATTTCATACACCTTTTTTACTCCAAGCTTGTAATTTTGATTTAGAGTCGACCTTATTAATACTTGAGGCCTGGTGGTACTTAAAGTGGAGTGTTATTAATCCAATAGTGTAAATATATGAGTTGGTATTAATAATTTTGTATTAGATGAATATACTATATAAATATAGTGAGGTAATGCACTTGAGCAAAATCGTTTACAATAATTAAGTGATGTACATTTGGGAACATCATATTATGAGGACAAATGTTACGCTAGTTTATAATATATCGTGATGTGTTCATAACGCACACTTCATAATAGATTAAAAAAAATATACGAATTTATCTTAACATACCAAATTCTCAATTTTCACATTACTAATTTATCTTTTAAATTTAACGCTAAGTTCAATCGATTATGGTGCCTAAGAAAGAATTTTGCAGTGATTTTTTTTTTCTACTTTTATCGTTGATTTAATGTAATTCAATGTTAAAATTTTAGGAGATGAACAAATAACGTAATAAAGAAGTTGTATTAAGGTGCAAAATAAGGATTACGCGGAATATGGCTAAGGTATGACGGTTAGCAATTATATATATATATATATATATATATATATGTTAAGGAAGCGTACAAGTGAAATGAAGAAGATTTGAAGAAACTAATTGTGTTTCCTTAATCCTTATAATGAAGATTGTCCAAGGTGGTGCAAAGACATATGCAATCACTCACTTATAATTAAATAGATAAGATAATCTATAATAATCCTATTTCCATTGACCTTTTAGTGATCGACAACCATATATACGCTGTATCAGCAACACTAGAGTAGAATATATATGCTCTTATAAACATTTAAAATAAACAGAAAAGGAAAGAAAAGCAAGGTTGATATATTCTGACCTCGTGCCAACTTGGGTCTAGTAACTCTTTCAAAACTTGTTAAAGTAAACAAATTTGTAGAAACACACACACACACACACACACACACACATATATATATATATATATATATATATAGCTAATAAAATTGTTGAGGAAAAAGTTCTCGCTTTATTGTAACGTGTAGAGAAAGATAATTATCTTAGAAGAGTGTGATATAACTCGTTTTACAAATAGTAGGCCTTGTAATTAAGAAAATCACATGGCACCTTATAAACCTTATAAATAAAACTTTTACGTATCTTTTAAGGGTTTTGCTATAAGTAACAAGTTAAGATTGATTCTAAACTAGATTAAGAATTTTGGACATAGTTGTTCTACTACTTGTTAATTTTCAACAAGAAAAGACAATGAGACCAAAGACTCAAAATTTATATGGTCTACATTCTACAACAATTAGATAAATATTTCTTCTTTTTTTTTCAATAATTTTTTATCATACATAAATAGTAAATGATACGCTGATAATTTATGATGTAGTCTAATTACGGTACATTTAACTGGACTGATAACTGCCTTAAAAAAAAATTGCCTAATAACATTTTCCTTAAAGGAGTATTTCAGCAACTTACTTGGAGATTTAAAAGTTGATTAAGGGTATTAATACATGTCCTTTTTCAAAAAAACAAAACAAAACAAAAACAAACTGCCGAAGAATAAATAGGGAGAAAAAAGTTATGCAGATAAATTCAATTCCCCTTGAACGAGTGGTTTAGCAAACTTATTTATTTATTTTTCAAACCAACTTTTGTATAAATGGGTGTAACCGGTAGAACTTTCAATGAGAAAATTAAGAGGTTAATTATATAATATTTTGTTGATTTTAGTATCTTTATGAATTCAAATCTAATATGGTTCAATAAGATATATTTTGTTTAAATAAAAAACTGTAAATGCATCATTGAAGATACCAGAGAAACTGTAACTATATGTAACATTCTAATTGATTATTTTTAATAATCAATCCTTGTTTCAAATATGACAACATTAATAGTGAAGCAATAACGATTGTGTAATACTAATGGATAAGCAGGTTACTGTACCCTAAACATAGTAAAGAAAATATGATAAAAAATCAAATGCAGAGAATCAGGTGACAATTAATGCAAAACAACATGTCACTAATGAAAACAAATTCTCAGCTTAATGAAAATGATAATCGAGAAAAAGAGGCTTTTCTATACAGAGACATTGTTTCTTTTCTTTTAATTAGGTAACTTTTTTAAGCAAAGAATGATACGTCTAATTATCACTACGCCCGAATCAGTCAACCTAAATTTCTTTGTTGTAGTTAATTATTAATTTCGTTTCTAAACTCTCGTAACTATTAATTATCGACAGCTCGATGAAGCTGCTAATTTGATTATAGTTAAACCTAAAGGCACTCAATCTGTAACATCGATAGCTAGAATTACTCACTCTTTCTACGTACATAGGCACACATATATAGATTGATAAACGAAATTTAAGAAACTTTTATTATTAAACATTTATTAATTCTATAGAGATATGGTTCATTTGGCAAAGTTCTCCAGATTTAAGTTTTAAGTTCAATTTCTGGTGCGTGCATTTCCTCTTACATGGAGGTGTATAATTTAATAATGTAGTTGAGTTCAAAAAATTTTAGTGGTCTATGTATTCTTCTGTAATTACATATAATTTTTTTTAATTATGATTTATAACACAATTGTTTTTCACATTATTAACATTTACAACATTTAGTAGATTGGATAATTTGGTGGGAAAAAACCGAGAAATGAAACTTCATTGATATTTTTTTTTATAAAATTATTGGTTCTCGAAAGGGATAAAAGGGCAGTTCGACATTTCAAAAACATAATGTTTGTTTGCTTACATCAACAGACTAGAAAATGCCAAAAATATTCTTATGTGATGGAAATTTTTCGGATAACAAAAAAGGTCTATTTCAAGAAAATATCCAACCATTCTCTTGCTTGTTTATTTATTTGTCCTTCCAAATTTAAGCAACTAAGCCACTGCAAATTAGAGGTTTCCCAATTTTTTTTTATATATGTTAGAATGCATGAAATGAAAGCATGCATATAATTTCAAAAGGCTTAAAATTTTGAAGTTTTGAACCCGTTTCTTTCTTTCTTTCTTTCCCTTTTATCTTTTAGTACTTTTCTTCTTCTTAAAAAATAAAAATAAAAATAAAAATCATTCTAAAGTTCAACATGAGCTTTTATAAATGTGAGGGACATGCTTAACTAAAATCTTCATGGTTAAATGTTAAGTATAAAATGCACTATTTTCCTTGATTCTTTTGTCCTAATTCTTTATAAGATAGTAAACTCTGTGCCTAAGAGTTAAAAAAAAAGGAAAAAAAAAAAAGAAGAAAGAAGAAATAACAGAAAAAGCAATCTTAATTACTGTCATGAACATTTTTTTAAATGATATATATCATGAATATTTACTATTTAATATGTACAAAATTACTTAGTTAGAGGTCGTTTGTTCACGATTTAAACTAAAGAAATTAGTATTGAGATTGTAAATGTAAATTATTTTGCACTATTTGACTTGAGACTAAAAAAAATGTAACAAGAGTATGAGAGTATCTAATAAATTGTCAATTTAAGTTATGTTGAAAGAGAGCAAATCAAACAAAAACTTAACGCAATTAACGGTAACAAATGACCTAAATTATTTTTTATTTATTTATATTCATAGCCATATAATTTCTTATTAATAAAGTCTAATTACTATAAAGATTGAAGGTTATTTAAAAAAAAAAAAAAACAGCACTTCATCCTAATTATTTTAAGAAAATTATCGCTCAATGGCATTTTATTCAAAATATTGACGAGGAAAAAAATTCCTATTTAGAGAGATAGATATGAAACTTATTATTATTGCTATGCAATGTTGCGAATAAAAATCCAAAGACAGAATAAACATTTTTCTGAAGGGACACAGAACTAACATTAAACAGACAGTGAAGTTGCGTCTCATATCCGACAAAGGTTTAACTTACTTTTACACCTCGCTCTACTATTTTTGAATGTATATACTACGGTCTACGGCTAAGATTTTAATAAAGCGATCTTCTTTTCTAGGTTTTAAATGGCCAAAAAATTACAATGCATAAGAAAAAAGAAAAATAAGAAATTGAAAACAAAAGAGAGAGAGAGAGAGAGAGAGAGAGAGAGAGAATTGGATGAAGAGGTAAGTGTGATAAAGACGTAAAATCCTACCACAATTTTCAGATCACACGAGGCAAACCAAATTGTCAAATTGATTATTTGAAACTTTTGCAAACATTTTTTTTTTTTTTTTGAAGAACAAACAAAATCGACTAGAGACATGCATTTAAAGGAGGTGGATAAGAGCATTGGACTTCTTCGTTACATCAAAGGCGCTTTTTTTTTTTTTAGTGCTCTATTTATCGATGTGTTAATATAATATTATAATGATATAAAACAATAACACAATATTGATTTTAAATTTCTTATATTTTTATTATATAATTACATTGAAGAAAGCACTACAAAATTAGTTTTAGGTCAATATTCTATTTTTTATTTTATTATTAATATTTAATCTAATACTATTTTTTTTGGGTGATCTAACAAAATCTCAAAAAGTAAATAAATAAAAAATCTCCGTCATAAATAATACACGTTTCCAAAGCTTCATTGCCACACCCTGCCTCTCATTAAAAAAGGAAAAATAAACAAAATCCCAAGAGACACACTTACCATAGAAAACGGAAAGACAAGAACATCAAAAAAGAAGAGAAAATATAGGTATATTGTAAGTGAAAGTGTAACCATAACAGTAAGTTTTTGCTTTTGGTGCAAGCGTTACGTGATTACTCGTTGGGAAGATCCTTTTCTTTTTTTTTTTTTTTTCTATCAAATTAAATTTTGACACTTAAATATAATATTTAAATTTTTAATTACTTTTTATTTTATTATAATTATTTTTGTTTAAATATCAAAATTTAATTTGAAGGACAAAGAGTGAAACAGAAAAAAAGAAGAAAAAATCTAAACTCTGTCTGTGGTTGGCACTCTTTTTCTAAATAAATACATAGTATATTTGACTATAACAATATAATTTAAATTTAATTTTTTATTAATGTAACAATATTATTTAAACTAATTTTTTTATTAAGATTGCAATTCAAATATCTCTGTTATTTTCTTTTTTTTTTTTAATTAAATTATGATATGTAAATAAAAACTTAAAATTATATTTTATAAATATTATGAAAAAAAAGAGAGAACGCAAAATCTTCGTACTATAGTAATAATAAAATCCTAAAAAAATGTTATGCAAGCAAAAGTTTAACTAAAAAAAATCAAAATAACGTAATTTTTATTTTATTTTGTAATAAAACATGTATCTAAATGCACTAGTTTTATTTATATATAATACATAATTAATAACTCATGCCTTTGCTTACCCATTCTCTTTTTTTCATTCTATTTTTTTTTTAATTTTAATACAATATTTTTAAATCTTATTTATTTATATTATTTTAAAATTTGTAAAGTTAAATTATTTTAAAATAAAATAAATGGGATGATCTCTAAAACAGAGTTAAAAAAAAAAATAGCCAAAAGAAAAAGGTAAGAGACAAAAAAAATGAAAAGAGAAATCAGTTGACCGCCCACTCCTCCTCCTCCTCTCTCTCTCTCTCTCTCTCTCTCACTGCTCTGTACAGCTATGCTTTGCTAGGGTTTCTACTTTCTTTACTCTCTCTCTCTCTCTCTCTCTCTCTCTCCATTTACCTCACACACACCACAGCCTGTACTCTCTCTCACTACTACTCACTCCCATCTTTCTCTCTCTAAAAACCCAGAGAGAGAGAGAGAATCAACAAAGAAACAGAGCAAACACAAAACCCAACAAAATGCAGTTTCTCTAACACTACTCTCTCTCTCTCTCTCTCCGAACCAAAGCAATGCCTCAACTCTGAAAAACCCATTACCATTATCTAATCTATACACACAAAAAGCTTGAGCCTTTCGCAGACATTGATTCCCAACAATGGAGCCCAAGAGGCTTCTCATTTCTCTCTTCCTGGCCCTTCTTCTTCCACTGGCGACCCCAGATCTGAGCTCCGACCGAGCGGCTTTGCTCGCCCTCAGATCCTCCGTCGGCGGCCGGACCCTCCTCTGGAACGCCACCCAGCCGACCCCCTGCAACTGGGCCGGCGTGCGCTGCGAGAATGGCCGCGTCGCCGTGCTGCGCCTCCCCGGCGTGGCGCTCTCCGGCGACATTCCCGCCGGAGTGCTCGGCAACCTCACCGCCCTCCGCACCCTTAGCCTCCGCCTCAACGCGCTCACCGGCGGGCTGCCCTCGGATCTCCAGCTCTGCGCCGGGCTGAGGAACCTCTACCTCCAGGGCAACCTTTTCTCCGGCGAAATCCCGGAGTTCCTCTTCACGCTCAAGGACTTGGTCCGCCTCAACCTCGCCAACAACAACTTCTCCGGCGAGATCTCGCCGTCGTTCAACAACCTCACGAGGCTCAAGACCCTCCTCGTCGAGAACAACCAGCTCTCCGGCTCTCTCCCGGCCATGGACCGCCTCACCCTCGAGCAGTTCAACGTCTCCAACAACGCGCTCAACGGCTCAATCCCGACCAAGCTCCGGACCTTCACCGCCGAGAGCTTCTCCGGGAACACGCTCTGCGGGAAGCCGCTCGAGCCCTGCACCGGAGAGACCGCGGAGCCCTCAGGCGAGGTCAACATCAACGGGAACAACGGGAAGAGGAAGAAGCTCTCCGGCGGCGTCGTGGCGGGGATCGTCATCGGTTGCGTCTTCGCGGCATTGGCGATCCTGATCCTCCTCATCTTCCTCTGCCGGAAGAGGAGGATCCAGAAGACCCGCTCCGTCGACACCGCCGCCGTGCTCAAACACCCCGACGCCGAGGGAGCCAAGCCTCCGGAGGCCGACACCCCCGCAGCCAACGGCGCGTACCACAACAACAACGGCAGCAACGGCGCCGGAAACGGATTCTCCGTCGCCGCCGCCGCCGCGGCGGCGATGAAGAGCGACGGCGGGAACAGCAACGGCGCGGCGGGCGCGGGGGCTAAGAAGCTGGTGTTCTTCGGGGGCGGGGCGGCGAGGGGGTTCGATCTGGAGGATCTGCTGCGGGCGTCGGCGGAGGTGCTGGGGAAGGGGACGTTCGGGACGGCGTACAAGGCGGTGCTTGAGGTGGGGACGGTGGTGGCGGTGAAGAGGCTGAAAGACGTGGCGGTCTCCGAGAAGGAGTTCAGGGAGAGGATCGAGGGCGTCGGGGCTATGGACCATGAAAACCTCGTGCCTCTCAGGGCTTACTATTTCAGCAGAGACGAGAAGCTTCTTGTCTACGATTACATGCCCATGGGAAGCTTGTCTGCCCTTTTGCATGGTATTTCTTTTTTTACACCCCATTTTATATTATAATACCCCTTTTTTTTTTGTTACATATAATTTTGTTTTTCTTAGTTGTCTTGGCTCATGACATGAAAGGGTAAGCAATTTCGGTTTAACCATACAGTGTCCTTATCTGTTTTGGGTTTGGTTAATTAGGCAGGTTATGATGTAATTTAGGTGTTTATAATTTAATTGGTTTCATTTGATCTCATCAAAAATCAAGAGGCCAAAAAACAACACATTTCAGATCTATTACCACAAGAAAGCTAATTTTATGCCAATTGTTGTGTTGTTCACTTTGGATCAAATTTTTGGGTACCAAACAGGGAACAAAGGGGCGGGGAGGACGCCGTTGAACTGGGAAATCCGGTCGGGGATCGCGCTGGGGGCGGCGCGGGGGATCGAATACCTGCACGCGCAGGGGGCGGGGGTCTCCCACGGCAACATCAAGTCGTCCAACATCCTGCTCACCAAGGCCTACGCGGCGCGCGTGTCCGACTTCGGCCTCGCACACCTCGTGGGGCCATCCGCCACGCCCAACCGCGTGGCGGGCTACCGCGCGCCCGAGGTGACGGACCCGCGCAGGGTGTCCCAGAAGGCGGACGTGTACAGCTTCGGGGTGCTGGTGCTGGAGCTGCTCACGGGGAAGCCCCCGACGCACGCGCTGCTCAACGAGGAGGGCGTCGACCTGCCGCGGTGGGTGCAGTCGATCGTGAAGGAGGAGTGGACGTCGGAGGTGTTCGATCTGGAGCTGCTGAGGTACCAGAACGTGGAGGAGGAGATGGTCCAGATGTTGCAGCTAGCGATCGACTGTGCCGCTCAGTACCCGGATAAACGACCCACAATGCGCGAAGTGACATGTCGTATCGAGGAGCTTTGTCGTTCAACCGCCAGAGAAGACGACCATCCTCAGCCTGAGCTTGTCAAAGAAGCAGAATGAGTTTTGTTTTGGGCGTTTGGACTTTTGTAGAATCGTCATTGTCACAAAGCCTTTTGCTTCTTCTCTCTCTCGTTCGTTGCTCTATGGCCATATAAGAAAATTGAGCGTGTTAATTTGGTTTTTTTTTTTTTTTTTAATCTTTAATTTTTATTTTCCCTGCTGTATGTTTTTAATCTTTGGGGTAAAATCTTAGGAGCCAAAGTGTCCAAACTGTTAATTTTTTTTCTATTTTTATAATTCCCCATTGTACTGTTTTTTCTTTTTCTTTTTTTTTTTGGCCTATTAATATACTTTGGGGTGGATATCTTTTCCATTTGTTCATTATGTTGGTTGGAACTTGGTTGGTTGCTCTGTAATTATTATTTTTCGCTTTTTGCTTTATGTTTTCTATTTTTTTGGTCCCAACTTTTCCTCTGATAAATTGAGATTTGTGGAATTAGTTGTGTGGTCTATTCAATTATGAATCAAGTCGCTTTCAATTTCCTTCTCTTCAACGTAATTTTTATTCTTAAGGGCAACATGTTAATCTAAATCCAATTTGTGTAATATTAAAGATATTTGAGAAAAGCTCGTTTTAAATTATTGGTTCCACTTCCACCATCCTTGATGGATTCTAATTAATTAATATTAATATTTTTCCGTCTTAAAGTCTAAGTATGACATTTAAGTTTTAACTCCCTAAACAATAATTTTTGTGAATAGTGCTTAGCATGAAAGAGTTTACGTCACATAACCAGCTGGAAAATGATGTGTAGCTTTTAGATTTTAGGCCTTATATTTAGAATATATATCTGTCATTATATTAGTTAATCAACTATAAATCAACTAACGATTTTATATTATATAAAATATTTATAGGAATAATTAGGTACCCTAATTCTTGTTTCAAGAGAAAATGTTTAGATTTTATAGTTAAAAGAAAAGCATGAGCTATATCAACAAACATAGAAAAATCAGGCCAATGTAGTCTTTTTAAGTCTTGCTATTGTATCATGTAGTGGTCATCACGACAAGCTTCTTTTATGTCAAGTTATTTGAGATATTCTTAGCAAAAAAAAGTTATTTGAGATATTCAACTCTAAGAAACTTTTAGAGACCCTATTGAAGAAAAATAATACAAAAGAAAGAATAATAATAATAATAATAATAATAATAATAATAATAATAATAAAAAGAATACGGTGCATCTACCTGGAGAATGTCAAAATACAATTCTAATAGTTATAGGTGTATGTGTTAAGTTTTAATTATACGACTGGTACATAATTCAATGAATAAAATCTATCTAAAATACATTACTAATAGTTATAGGTGTATGAGTTAAAGTTTTAATTATACGACTGGTACACAATTCAATGTATGAAATCTATCTCCATTAAAAGAGATAAGTCCAAACTAAGATAAACAGCCATTTACTTTTAGGCTTCAGCAACATGTCTATAAATATAGTCATTTCCAGAGGCAAACAGAAAATAAATAGTCATTTTCCCCAAATTTGACCGTCCAAATGACTTGAGAGAGCTTTTCATTGGTGGCTTAAACTAAAACTTCTTATTTCATTAAATTGCTCATTTATTGATTTGCGAAACGTCTAAAAAATGTTCTTTTTTTTTTTACCAGGCGTCAAGATTCGAGTCTTCAAAATTTATCTTACAACTCTTGTCCGATTAATGTACTACATGATATTGAACTTCCGCTTAGAAGGAAAACTAGACTCATTAGTCAAATAGAATTGAGTTAAGTCCTTTCAATTTTATCAACATGTCTTGAAAATTTTCTCTGTCATTCGATGAAAATAGGAGTGAGTTAGGACAACATTTTTCATTTTTAAGATGAACAAAAAAGAGGGTCATACACTCATACTTTGGCAGCTCATGGAGGACAATGGAGTAATTTTATGGGTAGGAAAAAAAAAAGATTAGGGTTTTTTTTTTTTTTTTTTTTATGTGTGGTGATTATGATTACAACAACTAAAGATTGGTGGACCAAATTTTCGCTGCTTTTAAATGGGAATGGAGGTGTAAAGTAAGGCATACACTCTGACATTGTGGTCCTTATTCCTCTCTTTATGGGTGTTTTTAATTTCTTTTGTTGCCATCCAAAAGGCAATTGAGGCATTTTGAAATTTTATTCCCTAGAAATGATTTTTTTTTTTTTTTTTTGCATACAAAAAAAGTCTATAAAATGGTACAAACAAAGTTCTGAACTAGGCATTTTTTTTTTTTCCAATGATGGGATAATTTTGTCCCAATTTTTTTTTCGCAATGTCCTATTCTTGCCGTCTTTATCTAGAAACCCAAATGGTATCAATCAATGAAAACAAATTTTTTCACCACATAATCCAAAAATTGGATAGAACTCCCACTAATCCAAATGCATATATGAGCCAAGAAATCACTTGTGGATAAAATGGGCCAAAGCAAATATGTATCTTCTTTTATTTTAATTTTTGTTTTTTTAACATTGTTGGAGCCAATAATAGATTAAAATTCTGCAACCAGTTGAAGTAGACTTAAATTACACTTTATTTTATACTTGCACTATATAAAAAATATATATCTGTATGTATATAGTGGTCATATTTTGTTATATACATGGTTGAGGGATAGGGACAATTTTACAAGCTTGGGTAGGGCTATGAAGTTCCTAGGATTCCATTGACTACTTTCACATGTTATAGCATGCTTTTTTTTTTTGGTGTGAACTGTGAAATGTGAACTTGTGTAACCATGTGATTGTTTTATGTAAAGTGACACCATTTTTACGCAAGAAACAAGATGGCAGTTGATATATATATATATATATATATATATATATATATATATATTTATACATATAAATTAATTTTGTATAGGAAGAGGTGTAACATGAGTGGATTAAGGCACGAGTCCAAATAACATTTCAGGGTAAAATATTTTCTTTTTCCTTTCTGTTTTGGAAAAACTATATAAACTAATAGCTAAATAATTCTCTGTATTTTGTAAAATTTTAGTTTCGTTTTTGTATTTTTAGAAATTTAGGGTTTAGAGAGAGAGGCTTCTTTCTTTCATTTTTTTTTTGGTTGTATTTATGATGTATATATGTATGTATGTAATTTATGTTTGGTAAGAGAGGCCAATGATGAAAAAAGATGGATAATATGTGTGTTTAAGGACAATGCTGTATTATGAGAGTCTATAAACACTATCTTATTTATGTATGTTATACCTGAATTTCTATTTTAGTTATTGCATATTAAATATGGTAAAGAATTAAATAGGATGACGTGATATAATGCTCTAATGATACTCAGCAATTTTCTCTTGTTTTTATTTTTATTATTATTATTATTTTTCGGTAGGTTGGATTTGAGTCAAGGATAGTTTGAGCGCTATTTTATGGTTTTTTTTTTTTTTTTGGAAAAGTTTAGACTTCTAATTTTATATGTAGAATTATAAAGACAAGAATTTACAGCAAGTAACCAAGTAAATTCTAGATCTATACTTTCAATTTTCTAGTACTTCAAAATTCATCCTATACAATGCCTAAAATAAGATAGCCCAAAAAGGTCACCTGCTTTAATTTCTCTCTCTCTTCCTCTAGAAAAGAAAAACGAATTAAGAAACATCTCATATAAATCGGTACCCACGTTACACTTCAGAAAAAAAAAAAACAAAACAAAACAAAAAAAAAAAACAAAACAAAACGAAAAAGAAGAAGAAGAAGAAGAAGAAGAAGAAGAAGAAGAGATTTTCGGGAAAATTAAAAAAAAAATTAAGTGCCCACTTAATAATCTATGTATCAATTAGTGTGCACCTCCTTAATTTGTACGCTATGTTAATAGTATGAAAGCGGAGAAATAAATTAAAAGTGCAATACAAAAAAAATATAAGTTATTAATGTATCAAAAAAGGGACAATCCTCAAAATCTCTCTAAGTTTTTACGGAGTAGAAAGGTGATAGTTACAACGAAAAACTACACAAAAATGCATTTCACATTCCATATCTTAGCATTGGATTAAATGTGGAATTTCCATAAACAATTTGCCAACATCCAACCAATCTATTTAACAAAAAGCTCCGTTTCCACCACCACCACCACCTACATTGTGGCCCTCTTTAAACCTGTAATGTGGGGATAGTTTGTCTATTAATTCATTTGTTTTATGCAAAGGGAATGAAATTTCTCTGTTTTTTTAATTTATTCTTTTTCTCTTTGGACCACTTACTCATATCTCAATCTCGTAGAAGATCTACTCAAAATAATTGTTTAATCACCTAACTCTCTCTCAACTGCAGTTGGGTCATACAATTTTCTAACCAATTAATTGGAGCTACAAAGCTTTAAAAAATAAGGTTCACATTCTTACGTTCAACAATTAATTGAATTAATTGAATAAGCATATATATATTCTAAGGAAACAAAATAACAGAACTACCCTTAACCTAATAGGCAAAACGCCCCAACATCATACCTAACTCCTCCCAACCCAATCAATACACTCCAAGCATGAAATTGTTAAAAAAACCAATCCATATACATATATATACGTATAATCTTTAGTAAAAATTTTAAGATGAAGAACGATTTTAACCCGTTACATACCCTTACCATATATCATGTCGCAGCCATTGATACACATCTAACTTCTTATAAATGATAAATATTTAAAAAGGTCACAAGCATCAAAACAAAACATGTTATAATTTGACCTGAGGGCCTAAGTTTATTGATGACATTGTTATCGGACTTCGAAAGGGCTCATTAATTACTCAGATTGAATTTATCAGTTATTCAAACTGTACAGTCACAGGCTACATAATTTTGAATTCTGATAATATGATTTTTGGCCAGCAGTTTTTAACCTTTTATCTAAACCTCATTAATGCTTTGCAAACACAGCTGATTGCCATACAAGGGCACAGAGAAGATGAGAACTGGCAAAATGGGGATGTTTTTTTTTTCTTCTATTTTTTTTTTCTTCTCTCTTTACCATGTAGATAAATTGCAAATAGAGCACCACTGGAAAAAGACTGTTACAACACATGGCATGACTTTTAGGATAATAGAAATAGCATCCTCAATCACAAGACAATGGTAAAAATTGAAACCCCACAGTTTGCACATTTTACCTATACGAGGAAAGTGCTCATCCCACCGGCCAGCTTCGGCTAGTTCAATTTTCTTCTATCTCTGCAAGTGCAAAAGCATCACAAAGATTTGTTACTTCCATTGGCAAATCGGAATTTGATAAATGAGTCAAAAAAAAATATTTCAAATTCAAGTTCGGAATCTCATACATGTACAGGGTATACATAAGAAAAACACGGGTGATTACGCCCATTAAATACGCGCAAACCAGTCTAATATCAAAAAGTACAATCCCGTCTCTTGGTGAGGACAGCATCTAGGCATTAGAATTGTAGGTATCATCCTTAAAACCCTTGGAAAGCAGGTCGTAGTTGATGGACGCTAGCTGAGACAGATTCTGGGAAGATGGACAAAAAAAAAAACTATGAGAAAGTTGGACTATAGAAAAAATAATAATAATAAATCGAAGTCGGCAATCATGCCTAGTGCCTTAGCACTTAAGTACTTGATTTAGGTGATGGCTAATAAGAAGCAATCCTCTGAACTACCAAAACTTAAAAAGATATGTTATATTACCTTAAACGAAAAGTTACTGAAGGAATAATTGACAGATGAACCTGAATCAAATTCCGCGAGACCCCCACATTCATCCCCCTGCTTATGAAGTGATTTCAAAGATCGGGTCAAGAAATTTACTGGTTTTTTTCCCGATTAGAGCGTATTGGAAAGAACCGTTTGTATGCTACGAAATGACGAGGTAATTTACCACTTCATCATGACCGGTGCTCATGCCACTGTTGCTGCCACTTAAGCTATCAGCGTCACTGGAATCGTCTTCACTAGGCGGGAAAACATGTTCATCGGAAGTACTCCATTGGACACGGCTTAAGAAGTAACTGGTATCGAGTGCGCTTTCCGATGAGGGAACAAATGCAGCCTGAGTAAAGAAGAATGTTAAAATGATGTTTTCCATCTAAATCATGGTAAGCAAACCAATGCTTGAGGTTATTTTAAAAAATCATACCTTTTGCCTGGCAAGTGTATCCCAATTAATATCCTTGAAGAACGCATGTTGCTTCACCTGGATGATTACATTCCATACATTCATTTCAATATTGAAATAAATTACGAGGGTAAAAGTAACAAACAATATCTAAAGCGGGTAAGGCACAAGAACTGAGTTGTACCTCTGATGCTCCTCTGGCTCCAAGTCTCTGGTTAGGGTCTTCTGTCAATAATCTGGAAAATAATTTATCAGCATCTCATAACATTCTTATGGTATTCTTTTTTTGCATGAGTGAACTTT
This sequence comes from Boehmeria nivea var. tenacissima, assembly GCA_018132145.1. Taxonomy (NCBI): domain Eukaryota; kingdom Viridiplantae; phylum Streptophyta; class Magnoliopsida; order Rosales; family Urticaceae; genus Boehmeria; species Boehmeria nivea. The sequence goes on from CM030882.1 coordinate 13,578,203, forward strand.
TGTACTTATTTTTTAATTGATTAATCAGTTTGTTTTGCAATGTTGCATACGTGCATGCCAAATAGTCATGAACAAGCTGAAATCAAAGTCAACACATACGTGGTCATCAATATTCAATAATATTAGTCTAAAAAGAGATAAATATCGAGTGTCATTATTGATATCGTGCATCGTATTTTGGTCTAATTAGCCATCTTCATTTAGCGTCTGAACAGATCTCGCGGAACCATAAAACAGATCCTATACTAAAAACCCCATTGATAATTGGTGCAAAGCCTTATCTCTCCTACTAACAGAAGTTCCCCACATAATGACACTTACATAGCTTCACTTACCTATCAATCAAATCTTGTGCTTCTGGACTCATCTCTTCAGGTACCGCAGGCCAAGGTATTTTGCGATTGAGAATGTTATCAAATATTGTCTAAAACAAGAAAAATAATAATAATAATAAGCACGTCAGGAACAGCAACAGACTGGAAGTCCCCATCTCAACAAACAAAATCATTTAAGCATAGAAAATATGGGCCCAAAGCCCAAAAATTGTGATAGCTCAATGCCTCAGTCACCAGAAACACAATTCCAAAGAGATGACTAAAGAAAACTTGCCATCCGTTTTCTTTATCTATCTAGTACGTCACGTGCAAAACAAGTTTCTCTATTTTTTCTACAATTTCAAGGAACAATCTCTTCTCTTTATCCGCTACATTAGATCAATTAAGATAAATATATAACATGCTATGGAGGCCCTGAAACAATTAGAATGAGAATGCTTTGGAAATGAATTACCCAGAAATCTGGCGAACAAAAAAGGAAAGGAGATAGTTAAAGGAACAAAACAAGCACAACCCTACACCCAACAAAGCGCACGCAAGAAAAAAGGGGGTAAAAAAGTAAGTCAAAGGAAGGCAACAAAAAGGGATGCAAATCTTGTAAATGCAAACACGTAACCTGAGGATGCTCTGCGTTGAAGGGTGGAATTCCGACAATCAGTTCAAACAGAATGACTCCAACAGACCACCAATCGGCAGTTGCACCTGCAGCCAATGGTACAATAAGAGTTCGTTGACCACTTAAATAACTAATAATCAGACATATGAAACATAAGCTCCATTTCAAAGAATTAGAACGATGCAGCATCATGAAATTTCATAGCCTTAGAGTGGTTAATACGGGACTAATTCCACTTTCATCACAATGGATGATGGTCCACTCTTCCTCATAGCTTTAAGTCACCCAAAACTAATTGGAGTTCAAGAAGCTGTTGGAAAGGAGAATATTTGATAGTGAAAAATTATGCACGTACTACTTAAAGATGCTATACATACCATGTCCTGTTCCCAAAAGTATCTCTGGTGCCAAATAGTCGGGAGTTCCGACAGCGGAGCGCTTCTTTCGTCTTTCTCGCTGTTCCTGGGACATAGACAGTTCAGGCTCATCTTCTGCCATTAGAGAAGTACTAACTCCTGGGCCAGATAAATCATCGGTACTGTTGATAAGACCAACTTTTGAGAGCCCAAAATCTGTTAACTGCTCAAGCCAAAATGCAGAAATTTTCCCTCAGTTTGGATACAAGGATATCTAAAACATGAATTAAATTTAAAATACAATCATGTGCAGAACAGAAACCTGCAAGGTGAAATGAGAATGAAACTCTTTTTGTGCACCATACCAGAATTTTCTTAAGAGAAATATATTTGAAGAAACTAAGAGGATTTCTAAGGGGCTCTAAATCACTCACACTTGCACACAATGGAAGGCAAATTACCAGTCCCTATAAATGATAAAAGAGAACATAGGGACTGTCACAATGAAGGCAAATGTAACAACTTATCGCACCAGGGTCTTATGAATATCATGTGAACACAGATATGTACACGTTTCCGGTTGCCGCATGCACTCACATGTTTATGCTGTGTGTGTGTGTATACATATGCACATGCATAATATAGATGTAATATATGCGTGTGCACACAATGAGCATGTATAGGGTGTAGCAACTCTTATAATTACCTTAATATGACCATCATGAGCAATCAATAGATTATCAGGCTTCAAATCACGATGAACCACATAAAGAGAATGTAAATACTCTAAAGCAAGCACCTGCCAAATGAAAAGAACAAGCCTTAGATTATGGAGTTTGCCTGAAGGAGAAGTAAAAGGTCTGTAAAGAAGAAACAAGAACTTACCACTTCTGCTATATATACACGTGCAACATCTTCCTCTAAGCAGCCTAAATTTCTCAACAACGAATACAAATCACCACCATTTAAATACTCCATCACAAGATACAAGTTCTCACGGCAAGTAAACGAATAGAAGAAGCGAACCTGACAAGTGAATAACATGTTAGAATGTAATCTTTTTCTTTCTCAAAGCAACATATATACTTTAGCCAGATGGACCTGCTCACCACAAAGGGATTGCGGACTGAAATCAAAATGTCACGTTCTGCTAATATACTTTCAACAGCATTTTTGCGGATCATATCAGCCTTCTTAAGGACCTGTTGCAGGAAAAAAAAGTTCAAAACGATAGGTACAACCATTGTGCTCAGTGAGTCGATAAATATAAAGAGCTCTAGCAAGAAACGAAAAGCACTCAGCATGCGATTGACAATGACTTAGATTTAATACAAAATGAGTGAGCAGAAAAAAGCTGCTGTAAAATCTGTGTATAAATATGTAAACTATAAAAGTTTATATGTTGGTGCAATCCAGAATCATAACAAATGGAACTAAGGGAATTAGATGAAGGATAAAGCAGAGCCTATCAGCCTAACAAGAAGAAAGCTTAGCTGAAAGTAGCACTCAGGTTTGACTATGCAAACAAAAGAAAATACAAGAGAGACAGTAAGAAGGGAATCAGATCTATAGGAGTTTAGTTAAGGCGCAAAATCTAAGTGGAACTATAAGCTTAACTGGAATAACAGATATTAGAAAAGAAAATCAAGATAGAAACCTTTATGGCAAACAGGTCTCCTGTTGTTCTCTTTTTGGCCAAGAAAACCCGTCCAAAAGCTCCACGGCTTATTGGTTTGATAATCACAAAGTCATCTATTGTCGTACGGTCCCTAGAAGAATGTATAGGACTTGTTCTCAGGCTGCGAACCACATCATCGTCTAAAGGAGCATCCTCGTCAATTACAGAACTTGATAAATCAACCTTTTCATCTTCTACTAGCTCACAAAGCTGCAAGTACTTCTCCCTAAAAATCACGTCCTCAGATTGTCACACAAACAACACCGTAAAAGTGGCAATTTAAACCTTTCAAAAGAAAGTTGTAGGAAGGAACACATTATCTCTTCAGCCAAAAAAAAAAATATTGAAGGTATAAGTTAATTTTCCAGCAAGTAATTTACCTAATCAGCTTCTCAATACGTGTCCCAAAAGTCTCCACGGTAAGTGCATCAAACTTCCTGCGATCGATCACAACCCTCAAATCTTCAAGACAAGTTAGTAGATATGGATTGCTACGATCATCATCCAATGGCGTATTTGCTACACAACGTGCAATATCGGCAAGTTCATTCATCTGCATCACCCAAAAGAACTTTTAGGTGAACCAAGATCAAATATGAAACTTAAATAAAAACAGAATTAAATTCACATGAATTACTCTTCAAATCTTGGTATCAGGAGGCAAATCAAAAGGGGAAAAAAAGAGGCAAATCGGAAAGGAAAAAAAAAAACGTTACATCCACATATGAGATCCAAAATACCTGGGGAAGATCATCTTGCTCAGAGTAAGCGCCTTTGCCTGCTAAGAGCAAGTCAATCTGACTGCTCCTTGGTGTCATTAACGGGGACCTTGGTGTCAAGCTACCTGCAGATGATGTTGTCATTCCTTGATCAGACTTTGGACCAAAACGAGTTTTGCATGACATAGACGGTAAACCCTTCAGGTCATCCATAAACGCTGAATTGTCTGCTTCAGGAAAACAATCAAGCATGTCTTCTGAGCCTCTGCGAGACCAATCACTTAATTTTGGCGAGAACATGTCAGATTCTTCAGTAACACTTGAATTTGATACCTTTGCAACGTCTGGACTTCCAACTACATGTTGGCTGTCCTTTTGTGCAAAGGTCTCCATCATCTTCTCAAGGGTTTCGGAGAGTCTGAGAAGGCGCTCGTTGACACTTAGACCCTTCTGGTCACAGCGATCGGCAATCGCACAAATTCTAGAATGATCTTCCACATTCGAAGTTGGAACCTCTTCCTCACAAATGCGACAAATTATCGAGCTATCATCGGATATATTCTGCTGATCTCCCCAGTAACCCCAAGACAATTTGTGCTGGTGCTTGGAAGGATAATCATGAGAATCTTTAGCGAGAGAATCGTGAGGCTTAGGTGCGGTCATTTCTGTTTCGGAAGTTGCCCTCCTGCTTGATGTCTTCAAATGTTCACCCTTGCCATCAATCTGTTCCTTCAGTTGCGAAACTTCTTTTATGATCTTTTTCGGAGATGGAAATTTCTTCCATGAAGCCATCCTATCCCTACTGGCGGGAGAGACTGAGTTCTTCAAAGTCTCCTCAGCTGGAGGCAAAATTATATTTGCCGGCTCGGCAGCTTTGTCTTTCTTCCAGTCCAACCCATGTTGCTCCTGGCTATAAGATTTCCGAGAAGAAGGCACTTTTGATGCACTTGCTACAGTAGTACTTTTCATATCCTTTACCAAGCCTGGATGAATTCGTTTACCTGTGTTATCCAAGACTCCAGATTGACGAAGCTGAAGAACAGTTGTGTCCTCAGCCAATCCACTTTCCTTGTGGTATTGCATCAGCCTGGTACATCTAGTTAAAATGAAAAGCATTCGGGTGTGAAGCTGCTTCAGCACACCGGGAGAAAGCTCTTGGCGCCTATCGTCCAAATCTTGGACTATGCTTTCGCACTGAAGCCAAAACTCCCCAGGTGATGTCATCGCACATCTTCGAGCCAAAACCAGCAAGTCCTCAATAGTCTCTTGCCACTCTGGATGAGTATCTGCATTCTTTTCAAGAGCTCCAACCAAATCGGCTGCAAATATAGCCAACTCATTGTTTACTTCTTCCTTAGCTTTATCAAATTTTGCTCGAATAACAACCAAAATTTCCTGGGTATAAATTATAAACAAACAGATCAAGTTTTCTGAAGCACAAGTGACTATACAACAGGAAATACTTTCAGGATTGAGCTTAAAAGAAAAAGAAAAAGAAAAAAAAAAAAAAAAAAGTACCTCTAGGTTATTTAAACGCCGAGGCTTCCAAAATGGGAAAGGCCGTACGCCTTTGGAATTCAATTCATGGGAGAAACTTTTGATGTCAACAGGAAATCTCTTCCTCGGCGCACTAGTTACACGGAGTATGGCTTGAAAACGAGGAGACTCTGACTCCTTTGGGTTTTCACAATCATATGGAGTCTGAAAAATAAGATGCTCAACAATTAGAACCACATTATTGCAAGTAGTACTAGAAGGTAGGAGCAATCACCAATTGAGTATTTTTTTTTCTCTTTGCATAACAAAAAAAATGTAAACTGACATAATTGTGCTTTTGTGCGTATGTTTTTTCATGAATGTGACGTGTGTTGTGTGTGTGCATTATATATATGAATCTCAGCATAGAAGTACCTCAGGCGTACAAACATCCGAACTCCTTAACCTTCCAGAAGGAGCAACCCACGAAGGTTCATATCTCCCTGTAAAAATTGAGATGATACTAAAACTCAGATGGGGAATTAAAAAAAAAAAAAAGAAAAGCCAGCACAATTTTCATTTATAAAGAAATATAGAAGAGTTAACAAACAAGATTGACAGACTGAGCTACAACTATAGTCATGTACAATATTAAACCCTGTGCGCATTGAGATGCACATATATTGTTAATACAATACAAAGTCACATAATTAAATAAGCATTGGAAAACCTATATTCAAGAAGCTAATTCTATATTGTGGTCACGTATTTGCATTAATTTTTAATAGTTTACCAATCCATCCCAAAAGCTTAAGCTTGAAGGAGGTCGGCTAACAATAGTTTTTATATTTCAACACCCCCCGTCACGTGTAGACCAGAGAAGTGCAAATGTGTGGGTAAATTTGATTAGAAAGCCCAATACAACGTAGAAGCCCGAAAGGTGATTAAAGGCCTTACACGAGAGCAACTTTTAAATGGGGTTAAAGAGTGCAATTTGCAAGGGTTTGAACTCAGGACCTCTTGTTATGATACCATGATAGTTTACCAATCCATCCAAAAATGCTTAAGCTTGAAGAAGGTGGGCTAATAATAGTTTTTATATTTCAACAGTTTTCAGTCTACATATTTGGTCTGCCTGGATCATGCGAATTCATTCCATTCATCTTCGCAAAACTTGTCCCGCTACCAATCCTTTCGAGAATGAAGAACTTGTTCCTCCGTCTGGAGGAGATTTTGTAAACCATTTAGCAAAGTGGAAGCCATTTAAGGAGAACTAACACAAATTAGGACCAGTCAAATGGACTTACGGTAAATAGTTGGACATGCCTGGATATGGAAGTTTCAGCCTTTTTTATTCAAGATTTGTTTGATTTGACACAATGTTTTCCCTACATATTCGAAGTGTCAAAATCAACACCCTTACAACTTTAAGATCTGGTTGTAAAGGGTACCAACAAGGTGATTGGACGCAGGTTCCAGCTTTGTAGCCTGGGCATTCAGGGTAATCTCAGTTTATGAAGATGAGAGATAACCCCAATTTAATCTACAAACAAACTCAAAAAAAAGGCTCTAGCTCCTCCAAAGCAAGCATCAGCAAAGATATGCAAGTTTCTCCATAAAGCTCCGCATAGTTAGATATGTAAATAGCTTTCCAGAGAGATACCATCAAGCGTAACAAATTAAGAAGCTCAAACATCTAATGCAACATTGTCCACAATTGGAGTACTTGAGTTAGTCTTATTTTACCAGCTTAGATCCATTTACAAAAAACTACTCTGAACTTTCAGGAGAAAGAGCCAGTAGTGAGTCGCCATTTGGCATTAAGACAAGAACACCTTCCAAATTGAGCTAGAAGCAGCTCAAAAGGATGTTCCTTGCAAATTTACTAAAACCGTCCATTACTTTGCTTGTAGAGAATTCAATAGCCAGCACCGGTACTGAAGTTCGTACATGAACTGGTCAACAAAAAAGAAAAACTACTCTGAACTTTCAGGAGAATGAGCCAGTAGTGAGTCGCCATTTGGCATTAAGACAAGAACACCTTCCAAATTGAGCTAGAAGCAGCTCAAAAGGATGTTCCTTGCAAATTTACTAAAACCGTCCATTACTTTGCTTGTAGAGAATTCAATAGCCAGCACCGGTACTGAAGTTCATACATAAACTGGTCGACCAAAAAGCCCAGCTGAAGGTAACCTGAACTTCTTAAACATCAGCAAGGCATTCTCAAATCCAAAAGCTCAAACACTTGTACCTGGATTTATCCTTTAAGAAATGATGAAGATATTGAATACGCCATATTCTCTCTATAATAACTATTGGTTATAGATCATGCCAAACTATTCAACGTGCTCATCAAGTAAATGATCAACTGGTTGAATCTACTGCCGCAGCTGTCCAAGTTCACAAAATCACTGGAAAATTGTCGATTTCGAAGAAACCGATACACTTCATAACATCCGTTTATAGACATCGAAGCATCATCGGAATTTAATAGTCAGTCACCACCTGGGTTTTCTTTCCTTTGCGTTAAGCCATAACGAAATCGTACTATACCAACTCAACGAAGGTCTCCATGCCGCAAACGCACCTTAGACCAGTCTATTTCAAGCCAATGCCTACACTCCCACTAGAAATTCAGATAACCTAGCAACACTCCTAAACTCCGGCACACTAAAAAGCATACCAAATCAGCTAATTACCGACGCCGCAAGTACTGAACCAGGAATTGCAATGTCAAAAGTTGATCAGCTCAGCACACACCTAAGTAACTAAACTAATCTAAAAAATAAATAAATAAAAAGAACCAACAAGACCAACATCCGTACCTGCTTCCCCCGAGGACGATTCACCGTTCTGCAGCCGTGACGGAGGCAGCATATTGGGGCTCAGCTCCCGGGACCGCGCGCTGCCGGTTCCCGCCGACGCGCCATCAGAGCTACTACTCCCAGCATCGCCCCAATTCCGCGCCGCATTCTCTAGCAGCCCCATCCTACTATGACCCCCGCCCGCAGACGCCGCCGCAGATGCCACCGCCTCCTTCTTCTTCCCCGAGCCGGCGCCGGGGCGCGACAAGTTGCTCGCCCCCAGCGCCGCCCCGGGGCCCCTCTCCCCCCGGAGACCGAAGAAGCTCTCCTGCGGCAGAGGCCCCGATCTCGTCTTTATCCGGTTCAGCCCCAGCGACGACGCGAGAATCGGCGACACCGAAGACGGTGGCACCGGCGCCGGCACCGGAGCCGGAGCCGGGGCCGGCTTCACCGGAGTCGACGGCTGGGACCGCGGCGACGGAGACGGAGAAGGAGACGACGAGTCTTTCCCCTTGGAGTCCTTCCTCTTCACGGCAGCGGAGGCGCCGTCCTTGACCTGAGTCTGGCGACACGTGGCGGCGAGTCCGACCTTCTTCTTGTCGGATCTGACGGGGGAGTTGGAGCCCAGCGAGCGGGGGCTGCCGGACGAGCCGCCGGCGCCGGCGTCGGGGCTGTTGGAGGACGAGTCGGACTTCTTGGAGGAGAAGAATCGTCCCTTGAACACCATCGTCGGCTCGGCTCGGCTCGGCTCGACTGTGGGTTGTTTTGGAAGCTCAAATGGGTGTTGGGGCTTTGGTGGTTTGAGCTGAGAAGCGTAGGACTGGTTGGACTGTCATTTGAAGAAGGGAAAGCTCTGTGTTGATGATGATGATGAGGGATTCTGGGTTTAGAGAGAGAAAGTGAATCGAATTTTGTGGAGAGAGAGAGAGAGTAAAGTGGGAAAAGAAAAAAAAAATAAAAAGGAAAAAAAATAAAAAAGAAAAAGGGTGTGTTGTGTTGAAATTAGAGTGGTTTGGTCTTTGGGAGTTAGGACAGACTTGACGAAAGAGAAGGGGAAAAAGTTTGTTTGTTTTTTTTTTTTTTCTTTGAAAAAAATAAAAAGATCTTATTGTCTATGAGTCTATCTATGCACAAAGGAAATTTGACTTTGGTTGAAATTTAAGTAAAAAAATTTAAAATTTAAAAATTGTATGTCTTGGTTTTATTTTTAGGTCATGTTTAAGAAAATATTTTTTTAATTATACATCGATTTTTTCGTAGTTAGTCTTCATACTATGATATACTTAGTTAAAATGCTAATATCACAACTTGGATCACTTAGGTAAATAATTATTTTAGATTGTGTATTTTAAAAAATAGTTACAATTTTGAAAAATTTAAAAAGTAGTATAACACATGTAAAAAATTTCTGATAGTAACAAAATTACACATAAAATTTACTGCGAGAAAATTTCTGACACGTGTAAGAAAATTCTGGAAGGGCTAATTTTTAAATGTTTTGAAACTGTAGCTATTTTTTAAAATTATTTTCTAAAAAGTGGCTATTTTCTTAAAAAAAATTTAAGAAAATACCCACTTTTTAGAAAATAATTTTAAAAAATAGCTACAGTTTCAAAACATTTAAAAATTAGCCTTTCAGAAATTTTCGACATATGTCAAAAATTTTCTGATAACAATTTTTATGTGTAATTTTGTTATTATCAGAAATTTTTGACATGTATAATGGCTGGTTTTTACATTTTTTAAAACTGTGGCTATTTTTATAAAACATACAGTCTAAAATGGCTAGTTACCTTGTTGGTGTAGAATTTAAACCAACGCCGTGATCCGTACCTCTAGTGTGTGATACGGCAATGAAAAGTGGAAGTTCTAACGGAAAATAAATACTCGGAGATTTTTTAAGTGGTTCGACCCTCCGCCGGAATAATAGTCTACGTCCACTGTGTTTATGATATTTTCAGATGAGAAGTTTACAGAGTTATTTTTTCCAATCCCATTTCCCCTTCTCCTTTTCTTCCTTTTATAGACCAAGGGAGAGAGGTTGTGTGAAAGCAAAGGTCTGACATCCTATCCCTTAAAATCCGGGAGTAGGTGACCGAATGCATCCCTGCAGATTCACCTCGGAAATTACACAAACAGTGGCAAATCCGGATTCTGCGGGTACAACAAAGTAGACAAATAGTACAAAAGTTTATCCTATTCTACCCTGCGCGAACTCCATCTTCGATCGGGGGTCACCAGCTCCGTAGGTCGAGCCATCCGTCTTGAGTGAAGTTCTTGCTTCCTCTTCGAGGTTAGCTTAGCGGGTGTGGATCATCATCGAGGATCCGTAGCCTTCTTGTCCATCAAACCCTCTTCGAGGGTCTTCTTGTCCGTCAATCCCTCTTCGAGGGTCTTCTTGCGAGCTTCGCTCCTCCTTCGGTAGAGCTCTTCATGACCATCTCCGAGGGCGTACGACCGAGGATCATCTTCGACAATCCTTGCTCATTCTTCGTTCCTGTGATGACGTGGCGTCTACTTCCTTCGCGGCTGAGGGCTTGTGCACGCCTCTAATGCCCTTCGAGGACTTCGCCCTCGAGGCTACATTCCTTGACGAAAAATCACCTACAACATACCTAACTGATCCTAAATTTTATAATATAACAAAAATTAAGAGTAATTTCTGTTATGAAATCTATAACAATGATTATTTATAAAATGTTATAGAATTATGACTATTATTGAAATCCACCTATATAGTAGCTTATTTTTGCAATTAACGCTAAAATTTACAAAACTCAAATCATTTTCATTTGAATTAATGGTTGTTAAAATTTTGAATTCAAATTGGTGTTTGAATACGAGTTTGTTTTTGATATTTGAGTTTAAATTTTAAGAGATAAGATTTGTATTGGAAATTGAAAAGAGTATTTAATATTTACTGTAGAAAGAATACCTTCTAATTTTTTATTTTTGAGTAAAAAAAATATTAATTTCGTAGCAAGAATATTTAAATCTAATTTTTTGATCCCGTTTCACTTCCTTATCACCAATGAAGATGGCTTAATATGTGAGAAGTAAGCTTCATAAAACTAGCACGAATTGTCATGGAGTCACCTAGTAGATAATTGTCCACTTTGATACAAATTTAAACCACTTTTTACGGTAACAATATGGTTTAAATTTGACTAATAAAATTATTAATGTAATTATTGTAGTAACATGGTTTAAACAATATATATATATATATATATATATATTCGGATTGCAATCCAAACAATCACATTGTATAAAAGTTTGATAACCATAATAGATGGTAACTCATTCATCGCCACTCATCGGAGTTATTTGGTAGATGACTCGTTAGAGAGATTGGCGATTAGAGTGGATGGTAACTTATAGATTCGCCACTCATCGGGATCACCTAAGACTTTAATAATTGTTAGAGAGTTAGATTATTAGAGTGGATGGTAACTTTTATTCATAGCACTCATTTGAGCTATCTAGTAGAATAGATGGCTCATTGTTAAATAGTTCTACGATTGGAATTGATTATCACTTTAATGTCTTGTTTGGATAAATCATTTGAATGATTCAACACTATTTAAAATTATATTTTATCATTTAAATGGTTTATTCAAATAAAAAAAATTAGTAGCAACATGGTTTAAATAAAAAAAAATTACTCGGATTGCGATCCAAACAACCTCATTGTTGAAAAAGCTTGATAACCATAATTGATGGAAACTGATTCATCGACACTCATTGAAGTTAATTAGTAGATGACTCGTTATTAGAGAGATTGACGATTATAGTGGATGGTAAATTATTGACTGGCCACTCATCGGGATTATCTAAGATTAATCACTGTTAGATAGTTGGGCGATTAGAGTGGATGTTAAACTTTTATTCATAGCACTCATTTGAATTACCTAGTATAATAGATGGCTCATTATTAAATAGTTCAAAGATTGGAATTGATGATCACTTTAATGTTTTGGATAAATTATTTGAATGATTCAGCACAATTTAATATTATTTTTACCATTTAAATGGTTTATCCAAATAAGACATTATTGATTGCCGGTGTTATCTACCCGAATCAAACAAATAATTGAAATTTGTACATATTGAGCTTTAATCTATACATTTTCACATAAAATCTTGAAATAAAACTTTAAATACAAACAATTTTAATGGGAGATAATTTACCAACTCTGTTTTTAAGGGTTATAAAAGATAAAGATAGTTGAGTAATTGATAGTAATTTTTTTAATGATATTTTAAGAAAATAGTCAACGTTTCGATTAATTAAGAAATTAGTTATTTTTTTACATAGACGATGATGTGTTTTTACCTTTATGCTCTAAATTCTCTTATATATTAGTGACTAATAAATTATTTTTAGAAACATTAGTCATTTATTTAAAATATGGATAAACAAATGGCTAAATATCAAATATAAAAAAAAATACAATACTAGATAATAATAAAACTCATACTCTATATTTCACTACAAATTATATAATCTAAGGATATATATATATATATATATATATATATAGAGAGAGAGAGAGAGAGAGAGAGAGAGAGAGAGAGATATGTGAGTGAAATTCGAGGATAATATGTGGGATACAATACATTTGGGAGATCTGACTAACACATGAGAGGTACATATGCAATCGACAAGATAAGATATGCACTTAATAAATAAAAAATAAGTGGCAAATTGGCTGCCAATTTGTGTCTCTGTAATGGAAAACCAAGACTGATGAGGCCATGGTGGCCAATACATATAGTAAATATAACTACATATATGAGTCAATTATTCTTTCGTTATTTTTGTTCATTTTTTTCCTACTTAGAAAATCCGACCATGCATGGACTATCAACTTATATGTAGACCTAAAACAAGGACATATTAGAGGAATTTCTTACTTTTACTTGGTCGCATTGCTTAAGAACCCCAATTTTTTAATTTTTTAGACGTGAGACTATGATTGAGGTGAGCAATCTAGATGATATTTCTTTGTTCAAAATTTCTTTTTTCTATTTTTCATGTGTTTGATCTTTACATACATGAACAAACCATTAATCATTATGCATGATTCAATGTTAACCTATTGCTAATTCTATATTTAAAAAAATTAATTAAAAAAAAAAAGCCATCCATGAGGATCAAAAGTCAACTAGGAATATAGGATTTGGTCTTTCATTGTGTTTTGACCTTTTTTTTTTTTTTTTTCATTTGGGAATTTGTGATCCTCTTGCCTCAATATAATATGCCCAACGATACAATAAATAACTATAAAATCTCCTTTACCTTTGTTTTGCATCCATAGTGACAGCTAATGAATTACTCGTGGTAAAAAAAGAGAGAAAAAAGAGAAGAAATATAACTGAAAAGTGATAAAATAAGGACTTAAAAGAAAAAAAATAAATATTAAAACAGTTGTTGTAATATGAATAGGCTGCTGATCTTGGATGGGAACAAAGTATTCTTCCTTTCTTCTTTGATATATATATATATATATATATATATATATATATGAGGGTACACACATGACACGCCTAAATATCAGGGTTTGAGAGACTAATTTGGCAGAAATAAGAATTCAGAGCATAGATATTGGTCAATTACATTTTTAATTGGCAAAATGTTATAATAAGAAAAATATTAAGAGTTTTTCCATATGCTTTATAATCGTCATTCATCATACTATATGTTAGTTTATCAAATTTACGGGATTATAGTATAAGATCGGAATGTCATACTTGTTTTCATTTTAGAATATCTGTTTTTGTCACCCGTGATATCATAATTCTTTTTTCATCACCTTTATTTTTTTCCAATATTTTTCAGTACGAAATAAAAATAAAAATAATAATAAAGCAAGACAGTTGAACCATGCATGTCAATGACATGGCCGATCCAGATGCAATATTTTTAAAGATATTAAGAATAAGAAATTAAACAAATAATATCAATAAGACTATAAGAGGATTCATTAACGAGTAAAGCTAAAAAATTTATTAAATAATACGTGCTACATCCAATCCCGTTGAAAGATGCTAGCAATAAAAATATTTTACGTCATATATCCCAGTAGTTTGGGAATAAACTCATACATACGTTTTTTTTTTTTTAATGTCAACAAAATATTTAACACTCAACTTTTGGTGGGAATGAAATTTTCTCAGAGAAATGGAGATAACACATATATAATATATTGAAGGAATCTGAAGCTGAGATATAGAAATAAGACAATGTAGATTGAGATATAGAAATGGAAATAAGCTGGTTTTTTTTCTTTTTAAAATTTAATTTTAAAGTCCCAGCTTAAAAGTTTTAAAGTGGGCCTACTCCGAGGCTCACGGGCTACAAACACACAAGTAGTTTAAAAAGCCCAACCTCTCTCACCATAACCTGCATTAAAAATAAAAAAAATAAAAAAAAATTCAAATAAAATCATTCTTGATGCCACCTAATAATCTATACCAAAATGATATGCTCTTTTTATTTTCACTATATATTTTTAGTATAAATTTTAGGGTATAAATTAAAAGTACAATATACATGAAGTATAGATTACCATTGTGCCAAAAATGAACATTCTTCAAAATCTCCATTAAATATAAAAAAAAAATATATATCATGATATAACCGATTGAAACTAATGCTAGACTCCAAATTACTAAGTACCGAATATATTGGATTTATTTTCAATCTAAAGATAGTTTTGAGCCTGGTATTTTTTATGAACTTTTCCATTAATATGAGTAACACACTTGGTGTACTATTATATCTCATCTCATCCACTTGTTGTTTTTTTTTTTTTTTTTGCTTCTTCTTCTTCTTTAACTTCCCTATCCTTCTCATTATTATTTTTTTCCGCCCTTTTTCACTAGTAGAATGTGGGGTCAATGTTCACCAATTTAGCACAGTGGCCATGGAACTCACAACTAGCTTTGTGGCGAGAGACTTGTCCGAATTATCGAAATGTCGATTTAGATAGGAATATTAAGAATAAACGAGTCTTAGCGTAAGACATATGGATGTATTTTAATAATCAAGATCGTGCACTCTTTTTTCTTGTAATGACGTTTTTGTTCGAGTTGTTGTCGATCAAGATCTTTGAGGACTGTTAAAAGATTAAGTTATTCTCAATCAGATTATTTCTTATGTTAGTTTTGCTAATTTTATGTTTTTCTTTTGACTTGTAATGTTCCTGCTTCTCATTATCTTCTTCATTGATAGAAATGGATTGTGCAAGGTACAAGTTTAAGTTTGATATTATTGCCTTCTCATTTGTTGAAAAAAACTGCAAATGAATGTAGGTATTTTAGGTTTATAATACTAATTAGGTTAACTATTAGGCTATTTGAATTTGTTTTTTGCTTTGCAAAATTTAATTTGGTAAATGGTATTGAGAACCAAAATTCTCTGGTTCAAACTCCAAACTTAGTTTGGATATTGTAGTCTCATTCTCATGCATAACTTCTTCTTTAAACAAAAAATAATAATAAATAAATAAATAAAATTAATGGAAAAATTATCCTTAAAGCTAAATGGACAAGTAACAATTTCCCACTAAAATTTTTTAAAACTATCTAAATTGACAATTGACTAATACAGTAGCTACAATCCAAAACTATAAACACCCTTTCCTACGTTTCAAATTTCAACTATAAATAGCCTTTTTTAGAAGAACATAAAGTTTGGCTTTGTAGCTTTATTCATTCTATTTTTTAATTTTAGTTATTAGACAATACAGTCAGCAATTATGAATTGATGTTATTAGTTCAATAACAAAAGCAAAAAGAAAAAAAAAGAAAAAAAAAAGGATAAGTCATATGAACTTACATGTCATTTTTAAGGGGGCCAAATGGCTCGGGCAAACAACCTTTTAATGATTAAAAAAAAAAGTAAAATATAAAATTTCCAAAATGTCTCTAACTAAACAATAATGCTTCTTACACAATAATTAAGTTTTATTTATACTTGATAAATTATATGTATGTGATTGAAACTATAGTCACAACCAACAAAAAGAGGGGAAAAAAGTTGTTAGCAAAAGAGCAAACAAGACCTCTCATCATACTAGCACTTGTAAATGACAAGCTCAAGTAGTTTTTGAATCCAGCTTAAAGTTGGGCTTTTTAAATTTTTGAAAGTGTAAATTACATAAATCCCCTCTAATCTTTAGCACTCCTTTCGTAGTGTCTTTTTAAGACTTAAAGTTTAAAAAGTGTCACTTATCCCCCTAATGTTGCACATTGTTACAATTATCTCTCATCCGTTAGTTGTTTTGGCGAAAATTTACTACATGTCAATAAAATAAAATGTTCGATCCCGGGATAAGATTAGGAGGGTGGGAGTGAGAGAAATAGTTGATTGCCACCTAGTAAGTTCATGAGTTGTAGACTCTCTCTAGTTTACTTCACATTCCTTTTCCCTCAAGAAAGAAGGAAAAAGGAACCCTGTATATACAGGCTATGAATCTTTGATACGCTTACTTTTGATTATAGAAGTAACTTATAAGTTATAACACAAGAAGAGCTTCCATGTATTTGAAAATTTCTTTTCTTATTTTGTCCGCTTTATTGGTCCTTTTTTGTAACTTTGCTCAATCAAGTTGTTGTTAAGTGAAGTAGAGCGAATCTTCTATATAATTGCTGAACTTATATGCTCATCTGTTTTTTGTTCCGAAGTTTCTTTGACAAGATTGATTGCTTTTCTGGGTTATCATTGCTACATCTGCTGTCGTTTTCTTATTGATCTATTTATTCTCCAAGCCGTGTCGTTTATTATTATTTTTTTTCTTATCATCATATTTTCGGTGATGTCGTTTTTCTTTTATGTTTATTGTCGTTTTAATTAAATCCTGTCGTTTCTTATGACGACCTTTTAATCAAATCTTGTCGTTTTTTTATGACGACCTCTAGTTTTCTATCGTTTTCACTTTATGCGGTTTATTTCCTGTCGTTTTATGTTTCCTGTCGTTTTCACAATTACAGTCTATTTTCATGTCGTTTTTTATATTCTTGTCGTTTTTATCAATTTTTGTCGTAAACTTAATGTGGTTTTTCTCTTTCATGTCGTTCTTATTGGGTTGTCGTTTTCATCCTCCGTGCGGTTTTGTTCTTGTTGCTTCTATGACTCTTTGTCCTCGTTTTCTCTTATGGTCATTGCCGTTTTTCTCTTTTCTGTCTTTTTTATGTTTATTGTCGTTTTCATCAAATCCTGTCGTTTTTATTACTTTACCTTTTATTTTCTGCCGTAACTCTGTTGTTTCTTTTTCTTGTCGTTTTTGTGTTTCTTGTCGTTTTCCCAATTTGTCTTTTTTTCCTCTTTCATGTGGTTTTCATGTTTCTCGGCGTTTTCTCGATTTTTTGTCGTTTTTCTCTTTCACGTCGTTCTTATTGGGTTGTCGTTTATATCCCTCCTGTCGTTCTTATTGGGGTTTTTCTCTTTCCAAGCGATTTTAAGTCTATTGTCGTTTTCTTCAATTTCTGTCGTTTGAAGCTCCATGTTTTGTTTCTATTGGCTTGTCATTTTTCTTTTGTTCTTACTTGTTGGATTCACGTGCCATGCAAATGGGCAGTTTTTTTTTCATAATTTTTTATTATAAATTTATTAAGTTAAAATTATAAATTGCATCAAAATTATTTAATAAGCATCAATTATATTTTTAAAAAACTATTTATTTGTACATTTAAAAAATTATTTAAAGTTTAATAAAAATGAATTGAATAAGAAAATAATATTTTTTTGAGAAAAAATTATTTAAGTTTCTAAATAAAAATACTTTTAAAATAAAAAAGATTAAACATGTTTTGGCATGAAGTTTTTTTTGTTATAAATTATGGAAGAAAAAATAATATAAATAAAGAAAAAGAAAAAAAAAGGAAAAAAAAAAAAGAGAGGAGGGGGCTGGCGTGTGCATTGCACGCGCCATAGGAGGGCTAACAAGCCCTGTCACGCAGGCCCAACGCGCACGGGCCTGCGTCAAGGGCTTTTTTTTTTTTCACACGTCACTTTTTTTTTTTTTACAATCTGGCCCTTTTTAATTGCAATTCAACACTTTATATTTTATTTAATTATATAATAATCATACTTTAAAAAAATCATTTTGACCGTTGAAAAATGCATGTTTTGTCGTTTTGAACAAGAAAAAAGCCCAAAAAAACGTTGGCTAAAACATTTCGTCCTTTTGTGGACGAAACTTTTAGCCCCTTCAATTCTTTTAATTATTGTATAGATTTTACTAAGAAACGTTCTTAAAAAAAAATCATGTCTCATAGGGAAACAACAAAAAAAAAAAATATAATAATAATAAAAACAAACCTCTTAAAAAAAATGTCTCTTAGAAAAAATAGACGACAAAAGAGAAAACAAAATCTTTATCAAAATGAATTTAACAAAAAAGAGTATTAATTTATTTTTTAGACTTCTAGTTTTATCTTTCATCACTATCTAAGGATAAAATAATAATTCTCTTCTACTAAATATTTTATTTTATTGATATGTGGTAAATTTCTGTTAAAAAAATTAACGGAATGAGAATAATTGTAATAATGTATAATTGTAACAATGTATATTAGGGGGACAATTGCAACAATGTGCGATGACTTTAAAGATGATGAATAAAACTTTTTATACTTCATTAGCACAATAAAAGCAAGGCTAAAATCAGAGAATTTATGTAATTTACTATTTCTTTTATTTTTTGTCCTTTTATCTGAGCTAATTTCCATTAGCCATAGAACTTCTAATGCAACATGCAAAAGAAACCCCCAAAAAAAAAAAAAAGTTTCCTGAAAAAGATTCTTCTATATATTTGAGAAGAGAACGACCTAGTATATATTCAATATAAAATTAATAAGAAACAAAATGTTACATTGGCGTGTAGGAAGAGTCCAATCATATAGAAGGTGGACTTTAATATAATTTGCACCAATCAAAACATTAGATTTTCACAAGACAAAGTAGGGACACATTTCCTTTTCAAAATTAATAATATTATAGTACTACTCATTCATAAAGTATTCATTAGAAATTAAAAATAACAACACAGGATTTGGCTTCTCTCTTGTGCCACCCACATGCTCTACTCTTTTATATCTATCTTATTACGGGTGCCATATGAGCCCATTATTTGCTAAAATATAAAGAATAATACTAGTTATATTAATTTTTTAATACAAATTTATATAATAATTGCAGTGTTATATTTTGATTGGTTAATATAACACATAAATTAATATTAAAAAAATTAATAAAAAAATTAATATGTATAGTATTATTCAAATATAAAATGCAAAGTTTTTAAAAAGAAAAAAAAAACACGTAGGACCACGAGACGAGATTATACCTTTTTTTTGTTTTTTTTTTTTTTTTTTTTTTTTTGTCTTTGGTTGAAAGCTTGTGAATTCGAAATGTGTGTCACACAGTTTAGAATCTCGTGCCGTGTCAAATACTCAAATTAGGACCACACAGAAATAGATTAAATTGTGAGAGTGATTTTTTTTTTTTTTTTTTTGTTTAGAGACTTGGTCGTGACAATTCACAAGAACTATATATACATACTTTCGCATATGTAAAATATGTATATGTGTACATTTGACACATACATGTATGTGTGTATGTATATATATTTACCTTTTGTTTGGTCGCAGTCATTTTTCTCATCTTATTCTATTCTATTTAACTATTTTTTTTTTTAACTTTCTAAATTTTACAATCCACCTTATTTTATTTCATTTTTTTAATTATTTTTTCAACTTTTCAAATCCCTATACAATATCTTTAAATCTCAATCATTTATACAACCTCAAAATTCGTAAAGTCAAACTATTCTACATCATTTTTTCAAATTATTTTCAAACTATTTCAAATCATTTTTTATATCCCAATAAATAAGATGAGATGGGCAAAATGAGTACCTCAAACAAAAGGTTATTAACGAGTAATTTCCATTTTCCCATAACAAAGAGATACTAGGAGTACGTGTGGTGAATTATGTCTCTCTTTATAATATATAAGGTTTTCCTTAATTTTTTTTATTTACCTGAGATTTTTAGCACTCAAATTGACAAGTTGCATTGAAATTTTTAATTTGGCTGCTGATTTCCATATTTAATTTAAATATTTGTAATAAGATATGCCTAATTGCAAATAACTATAGAATATTAGCAGATCGTTATTTTGAACATCATTCGAAAAAAAAATGATTTAATTTTATTTGCTACAGTGTTAATATTTTTTGACAAACTGTCTAGATTTAAAACTTAATTATGTTAGTACAGTATTTTAATACTCATACTATATCAAAAAGTATTTTTTTCAATTCGTAATGCATATTATTCTCTCTTACTGTCTCAATTCTTCATTTAAATATTACAACCAAACTTTCATCGAAACATTTATTTGAATTACAAAAATTTATCAAACAATAACTCAAATCAAAATTATTTAAATTTTATAATATGAATTACTTTTCAAATGACTCTTAAATATAAATTAACATGTCATCTGTTTTTAAGGATATTATTTAAATAAAATAAATTTCCGATTGTAATGAAGTTGATATATATCACGTATAATATTCTTAAAAGATAGATTCTTGACAATTTGTCCAATTCTATACCGTTATAATTAGGGCTGAAAATTAAAATCGAAATATCGAAAAAATTAACAGAATTTTTAAAAAAACCATAACCGAAAATAGAAAATTCGGTGCTTAAAAATTGAATTAACCTAGAATTCAGTGCGTTTATTCGGTATGAAATATTGAAAATCGCATAACCGGTTTTATAATCGCATAACCGATTTTAACCGAATAACCGATTTTTGACCGCATAATTGATTTTTTAACCGTATAACCGAATCAAAATTCAAATTGTATTGAATTCGGTTATTAATCGAAAAACTGAATTGGAAAACCAAAAATTCAATTTCGGTTAAATTCAATTTTAGGGTTAAAAAATCAATTTTCAGTTTTTATTTTCTAATAACCGATTATTTGGTTTCAATCAGGAAAATGGCCAAAAAACCGAAAATCAAAATCGGTTTGACACCTGGTTATAGTTGGATGTTTGTTACGAACTTCAAAATTTGGATAATTCAGAGTCAGTAATGCTATAGCTAGAGTTCTCTTTTATTTTAATTCTTTTTTTTTTTCTTGTTCTAAATCCCCCAAAAGAGTTAAGCAAATAGCTATTTTTTATTAATGTTAAGAAAATGTCAATATTTTCGTTAATTAAAAATAAATATTATTTAAACTACATGACACGGTAATTTTACTTTTATGCTCTTAGTTCTTTAATGGGATAGTATATAGTTTCTTAAATTTTAACAACATTGACCATTTTTTAAAATATTAATTAAAAATGACTAAATACCAAGTAAATCCTTTATTTATTTGTTTTTCTAACGGGTTTAGTTCTTAGAAGTTGGACGTAAGTACGAAAGCAATTTGTAATATATATTCTTAATTCTACAAACTTGTCCTTCAAAAATTTAATTCTACCACTTTTATACAGATTTCTATCCAACCACCATATAGTTTGTTTTTTCTCTTAATATATATATATATATATATATATATATATATATATCTAAATTATTGCACTCTTGGAAATCTTATCAAAAACTTTATTTTCTCCACATGATTTCATGATTTTAGTACGTTATCAACAATTCTCAAGTGACAATACTGCCAAGTGACAAATGTGGATCTACACAAAAAGTACTCATAAAATATATGATATAAAAATTATGTAAATGTTGTCCATAATTTATTGTCTCACGACATTCATTTTATGAGAGTTATGAATTGTGAATTTAAGAGAAAATCGCAGTCATAGCCCGTAGGGAAATTAATATAGTATAAAATCAAATTGTGTGAAAACCATGTGCAAAAATTTTGAGGAAGAGAAGCTATTACATGAGATAATTGTTACTTAATCATTATATACCAATCAAGTACCTTAATTATAAAAGTCTTAGTAATTATACTCTTGGACTTTTTATTCTCACTCGTTCCAAAGGAAATTTATGAATCCGTTTTCCATGTGATCTTATGTGCTCTCAATCGAATTATATCAAAGTTAAATGAATAACACAAATACTTTGACCAAATTCATTAGAATAAAATATATATGTACATAGTTTAAATAGTTGGTATTGCTAATAATAATTTGATTTGAGTCTCTCGTGGGTCGTGGCATATGCTTAGTAACAAATCCACATGCTTTCCACGACCAATCACTCTTTTCCTTTCATTTTTTTTAATCTATATTTCCCCGAAGCTTTCTCTTTTCTTTGTATTTTTTAATATTTTCTTTAAAAAAATCATGACAAAATGGGACTTCTTTCGAGTTGTTTATTTTAAAACTATGTGCTCGACGTTGTTTGCATTTTTTAGTTTATTATTATTTTTATTATTTTTTTAGATATGCTTTTTGACATTAATTATTTGTTTTTGGATCTATATTTTGGCCTTTTGGACAATGACGCATGTAGTGACATCGATCTTTATTTCCTGCAATATTATAATAAGTATAGATTCCTATTGTACATATATCTTTTTCTTTATTTTATATTTTATTTTGTTTCAGGAATACAATTACCCATGGACATGATGATATATAGATAACTATAACTAAGTTAATTTATCCGTGTCTCCAAAATATTGTGTTTCAATAATTATAATCTATATATCTGCTAATAAATAGTGTTATATATAGTTTCATTCCCCTTTTAAAAAGTAGCACTCCTCAAGTTTTGATGCCTTTTTATTATACTAATTTTTATACGCACGCTTTGTACTGGGGTAAAAGTGGCGCAGTGCAGTAAATTGAATTTTAAAAAAATTAAATATGATATATATTAGATATATTATATATTTAATAATGTAATATATGTTCAATTAGTACACATAGAGGGTGCTAAGGCTTTCCAAACCTGAGACTCGGTTTCAAGCCCCCAAAAGCGCAGTCATTTACTCTGATTGCCAAGTTGCCCTACATAAGTCCAACCCCTTCCGGATTGGAATTACTAGCCTGTTTTCTTTGACATTATTAAGCTTTGTACTTCTTTTTTCTTGTGTTGTTTTTAAGTGGATTTCTCGATCTTGTAATGGTATAGCCGATGCTATCAGTCGTTCGGCTTCTGAGTCCAAAATTCTCGGCAAAATTCTCGGCGTTTTTGTCTGTTCGGAGTTGCCAACCTATGTGGCATCCGAGTTGCGTCCTCTTAATTGAAATCCATTATTCCTTAGCCGAAAAAAAAAAAAAAAAAAAAAGCCCCCGCAAGAGCAGTTTTGGGCTTTGGCTCGAACTTGGGTGTGGAATAGGGAATGAAGTCAAGGCAAGCAATAACACCATGGAACCAAAATATAACATTGATAAAACATTACACAAAATAATATATATTATATATTCGGTGGGGTGCGGTGTAATTTAAACCGATCTTAGTTTTTTTAAAACCAAAAATCACACTGCTTTTTTTAAAGTTGTTCGGTCACCACATTGATTTTTTTTGTTTTGCTAATGTGACATCGAATTTCGGTGCGGTGCAGTTTTTTAAGTCACTATTACAATCACTATTATTTTTAATTAAGAACTTCTTTAGTACTTTTAAGTTTTAATCCATGAATTATGTGATGGTTATTACTTACAAACTTGCAAGCACATATGATCCATCAATATTGGTATGATATGTTAAAGGATTGTTTGCCAGAGCTAAAACATATTTTGAAAGAAGGCGTAAACTAATATAAAATGCTAAAATCATTAAACTAATTAGGGGGACAATTTATTACTTAATAATTATACGTGAAGCATTTATGTATCAATAAATTTGTCATTATTGTATTTTTTATTGCATTGCTACTAAAATAGTAAAACTTGTGGAAACTAGAATTACAACGTTGATACGAACGTTACATAAAATATTAGAATTAAGGTTTAGAATCGGTTAAAAGTCTACCTCATGCTTATCTATCATATTTTTGGCTCATTTTCCTTGCTTTGAGTGGTCCTAAGCCTAGTGTCTGAATTGATCTTCATTGGTTTCATTGTCCCAATAAAATAAAATCATTCTTTAAACGAAAATTTGTCAACTAATATAGCAAGTCGTATATAATATAAGAAAGTTTATTGTTGATTTTAATGAAAGTGTACGTGTGATCCATTATTTCTATATATTAATACTCGAATTAGCCGATGTCAATTTAAAGTCACTATGGTGGATTTTTAATCAATCTTATCTTATCTAAATCCCTTTAAAAGAAAAGAAAAGAAAAAAAAAAAGATATCGTGAAGCATGCAATATGGAATTTGTCTCCCATTTAAACCCCAAACATGGTAAATTAATATTATACTTTTGAGTAATTTTTTATGATTTAGCCTTAAAATGTCGAAATTAAGAATTTGACCATAACATGTAAATGTTACATGTAACATATGCACGTGTAAAAATATAACATTATATATTTATATATAACGTTATATTTGTGATACATATATACGTAATGTTACATATAATACATGTAATGTTATGTTATACACGCGAAAATATCCCATGTGAGTTTTCATTTTAGTGTTGTGAAGTAACAAAAGCAAATAAAAATAAAATAAAGGTGCCTTATTATGCTCAACTACTAATTATATTATACTTATATAACAAATAATCAAGACATTAAATAAATAAAAAGATTCGTGTTATTTAAGTCTATCGCCTAAAAAGGTTTTAAGAAAACAAAAGCGCAAGCCATACTTTTGCGATACATATTTTTTCATTTTTTCTAATATGACTTTGGTTATGCCACTTTTATATCTTCTAATTATTCTCCGATTAACACCCACCTAGTTTGGTTTTTGTCTATATTTTATCAAGTCATTAGATTGTTAGTGGGTATCACAATGTATTAAAAATATTTAAAAAAAATAACTCATTACAGATAAAAAAACCAAAAAATAATTTCCTAATGAAATACAAACAAAATCCAATTTCGAATGATTTTCTTCTTCTCTCTCTCTCTCACATTTTTTTTTTAAATTACGTGGTTGGCTCCAATTTTCCAAAATACAGCAAAGGCAGAGGATAGCTTTTTTTTTTTTTTTTTGGGGTATATTCCTTTAAAAAAATATTAATTTTCCCGGTCTTATATTAGTCGTAAAACGAACTACACATGACAAAAATCAGAGACGAAAGAAGAACCTGATACACGTGTCACGATTTGATAGCGCCTTCACAACTTGATTGCCACGTACTGTTGCGTGACCACCTGAGGTTGAGATATCGATATAAAAAAATGTAGAAATAATTTCCCACCTTATTTTCATTTTATTTTCTTCTTAGCACTAATAATAGCCAATGGTTCCTAAAATAAATAAATAAATAATAGCCAATGGCCGGAATATAAAACAATGAAGGGTTTAACAATTAATTACGAATTGAATTTTATAAAGTCAAAAGTTTTCTTTACCAAATAAGAAGCAACTAAGAGAAACGTTAATGCGTTAAAAAACATTGTTCACATGAATATAGATAAAATTTTCTCAAATTGAGATGACAATCCTCTTAAACACTAAGGTCGACAATCTTAGTCAAACACGAGATGCGACATGAACATTATATGAAGTTAGTGGATTTAGATAAATTTTTAAAGAATTTAGATCTAATTGGATCAGTGTGATTAATACGATTAAATAATTAGTGAATATCATATGAATACGATTAAGATTCATTGATACATAATTATATAATAATTTATAAATAAATATTCACAATTGAAGCACTAATGCACTTAAAATTTTATTATTATTATCTCATAAATTTAATCGTCATAATTATATGCTCTATTAAGACTTAGCTTTTATTAAGAATTTTTTATTTTATATATACAAATATAATTTAAAATTTTGTCAATTTTAGTCCAAATAAAGTTAAATTGGTCAAGTAAACACACGATTCATTTAAACTCAATTAAACATAATTATATTCAATTGCAATGAGTTTAAATATGTAGTTTAAACACGATATTAATTAAAACGCTTTTGAATTTAATCTAAATGTTTTAAACATAATTAAAATACAACATGAAACACCTCTTGCTACTCTAACGTAACAATAGATTAAACAACTAAATATGTGTTGGTTTTTTGATCTTCCATATATTCTTAAGTTTTTTTTGCTGAACCATAAATTCTTAAGTTAGCTAACAAAAAGAAATGTTACGTTTAAAATGTAATGTGTCACTATCGTCATAATTTTTCTCGAAATAGTAAAATAATAAAATAACAAACTGGTAGTGGTGCTATTTGGATTCCTTTTCTAATTTTAAAATTTTTTATTATATTTTTTATACTTTGCAATATTTTATGTCACGCTGAATATTTTATCCAGTCCTCGTGGAACGCGCCAACTCAAATACTTGAGCACATGACACTACCAAACAAACACGATAAAAATGAAACCAAATATTTATATAAAATAATTACTCAAAAAGAAAGAAAAAATTGATAACGAAAAAAAAATCGAACGTGGGCTGTCACGTGTCAGGCCCACCATCGCTCTCAGCCTTGAAAGAGCCACCAAGGGCTCCAAGTTCGGTGACGCACGTGGTTCGCGACCGGTCACTCCCGGTCGCCGACCGGACTAGCCTGTCATAATCACAAACTAATCCTCCAATCGGACGGTCAAGATTTAACACTATGGGTTTAATTTAGTTCAGAGTAGTTGGCAATATTTGTCCCTAAATTTTTCGGTTTTCTCGTTCTTTGACCCTAAACTCTTTAGTTTTAAAAACTTGGGCCGAAAGCATAACATCTTGACAAAATTTTCCCAAAGTATAATGGGGATCTCAATTTTCTCGAAATGATAAGGGACATCAATTTATTGATTCTATTGCTCTCTAAACTTCTAATATGTTGTCACTTTAATCCTAGACGTTTTATTTATTTATTTTTGACAACTCAACCCTTAAACTAATCTTCAAACTCCTTAAACAATAATATTAGTTAACAACTATATTCATTGTTAATGATTAAGAGTTACATAAATATAAATATGTCATAGTGTCTATTTGACATTGTTGTGTTTATAAAAGAAGTACTTCAAAATGTGTTAAAAAATGAACATGCTAAAGTTATAAACATATAAAGTATTTGGTTATTTTATTTTTAAAACTGTAGTTTAAATATTGTGGATATGTAAAGTTGCTATTTAAAAAAAAAACTAGTTAGTTGAATATAGACATTTAATTAAGGATATTTTAATAATTTAAAATAAAAAAGTAATTTCAGTTACAGAAAAATAACATTTAACACGTTTATCAAATCACACTACGTAAGAGCGGACTTATAAAATCACATGTTTATTTAAGAAATAGGCTTACCAAACAGCTATATGTGTTATATATTTTTCATAATCTAAAATCAGCTTCTAGAAACAATGCCAAACTGACCCATATGATTTTTTACGTAAAATTCAAAGCTTCAAAAAGTTAAAATAAAATAATCAATTAAGAGAAAATATTTATATTTATTAATATAAAAAAATATAAACTTCTTTAGATTAATAAATAGTAAAATTGATGAGGAATATTTATAAATCATCAAATTTATATTTTTAAGCTATGAGATCTATTAAAAAATAAAGTTGATAGTTTATAATTATTTTCCACTTTCAAATACTTCCCAGTTGAGAATCTCATGTAAATAAGTATATTATCAAAATTTTCAATAAAACTTTGAGATCGACCAAATTTCTCTTTAAAGTTCAAGGTCCAAATTGTAAAGAATAAATAATTAGTGACCAAATTATAAAAACACAATAAAGTCAGGGACTAATAGCAATACTTGCTCTTTCTTTAATCACACAATTATTGAGAAAGCAATTTTCCACAAAGTGATTATAAGCTCTCTCTCCCCCTCTCTCTCTCTCTCTCCAAAACTACTTTGCTTTCTCAACTTAGCAAAGCAAGAATCTAAAAGCTGCTTCTTCTTCTTCTTCTTCTTCTCATTTGGATGAGTCTTAAGAGTTTTTTGGGCTTTTGTTTATCTGTGGATTGAAAAAATCGTCCAGACAATTTTCCAGCTCAATTCATAACGGTTTTGTAGTTTCTTTCGATTTCGCTCCGAAACGTTTCTTCAAAAAAAAAAAAAAACTACTTTGTTCTGTGTTGATGGAGAGGGATTTCTTGAGCTTGAGCTTTCAGAGCGGTTCGCTTAACGTTAAAGAAGAGGTCAACGATGATTCAAGGAGTTCTTCAGGTTTGTTTGTGTTTGTGTTTTTATTTTTATTATTATTCGCTTCCATTTTCATGAGTTATTTTCATGTCCAAAGTCTCTGAATTTGCGAATTATGTGCATGTAGTGGATTTATTATTATTATTTTTATATATTTCTTAAAATTCGATGCGTGTAATTGAGTTTTCTAATAGTCGGTGCTCTGTTTAATTGGGGGGAAAATTAGTGGGAAAAAGAAACGTAATTGAGATTAGGAATCTGAAGCTGTCCACTTGTTCTTATTTCACGGCTTTACAATTACTTTTGAAACAAAATACAATTATTATTAATTTTTTCCTCGATTTTTCGACAATAAAAACTCTATTTGGTCAACTATTGTCATAGTGAATTTTTTTTAGTTTTTTTTTTTTTGAAAGATGTTTTTCATCGAAATCATGTTTGTTATCACGTTTGTAGAGTTTTTAAGGCATAAGGTTCAGGTAGTTCTGACCATTATTTATTTATTTATTAATTCCTAAATATTCCTTAAATATTTTTGTTTCTCTTTTGGGAAAAAGAAGCTGTCAAATTACTATTTTAGTGCTGAGTGCTTAGATTGAAAAACATGTGTTGGTTGGGACCAATACATTATACATTGCCCACTTGTGATATAAATCAAAAGCAGTCAAATATCTAATTATCATTTTGTGTCACTAATTACTCTAATTACTGTCCAGGAGTTAGTTGTAAAAACGCGGGTTATAGTTTATTTTATTTTATTTCTAAAGTAAACGTGGGCTTAGTTGTCTTTTGGCTTTATTTCACTATTTAATTTCCATTCTTAAAATATTTTACTTTTAAGTTTTTTTTTTTATGTGTGCTAATAATAAACTACTCTAATTTCTTGTTTCATAAGATGCGCATGAGGTGGTCATATCTTAATTAATGTGTCACGTTGTTTTATATTACATAAAATATTTGGGTTCAGACTTCAGACTGAACTGTAGTGCTTGACCAGGTGCTATAATACTTTTTTAATAAATAACTTGCTAACAAGGTGCATTAATAATTATTATAATAACAAATATGGTAGATTAATTTTGATAATAAGTATATGTTTGTGATATGCTTTTAATATTTTTATCTGTTCTGGAATTTGCTTTTCTGAAGTTAGTGCTTGGCCAGCTGTTACCGGCTTTTAATATAATAAACTAATGATTATAACTAGGGAGACAACCTTATGAGATAAAAGTATTATAACCAATCTTAATCATATAAAATTAAAGAAGTATTATATTTCTTTATTTTTTAGCTTAGCAGATCAGATGTACTAATTAATGATGTTTAAATATTACACGGTTTTCCCACTTCATATCAGGTCTGTTCTTATTTCTCTTTCGATATTTAAGGACATATATTATTATTAAGGTTTGATATTGTTGAACCTTTTGCAATACGTAATGTTCCTTTTTCTCTAAATAAATGAAAGGAAGTATGTTTACCACGTATACGTGTTTGGTTGAAAGATGCAATGAACAACGATCTTGATATAACAGATCACCGTATCGAGAGCGAAATAGGTCATCGTATCCGAGAATAAAAAATAACTTTGTGACTTATTCTTTATAGGGAAATTCCAAATACGGTAGTGTTTGTTGTTTAGGCCCTTCGGGATTGGAGTGCTAGTTTCATGTTCAGTTTATACAGCGCATGACTTGACGGTACATTGTTCAGAAAGTTAACTTGGCACTGTGTTTTCGTTTTGTTGTATTTTGCAGTAGCACCTGAGAGGGGTTCAGGGATGCAGTGGTCATTCTCGAACAAGGTTTCCGCGGTTCCTCAATTCCTGTCTTTCAAGGCTCCTCAAGAGAACAGGCCAAGAAAGACCGTTCATGATCCTCTTGGGCCGTCCACTATGATGACCATATCATGTGTCGATGCTTTCGACACAAACCAGAAGACATTTCCTAGTGCAATTCAGGTTTGCTTGCCTTCTTTTGCTAAATTGCTTTTGAAATTTTAGTCTAGACCATCCAGAAGCTGCTTTAGTGTATAATAGCAAGATGAAAGAAATTTAAACCGAGCCTTATGTGGTATAAACTATAAAGCAATTGAATCCCAGTAGTTCTTAAAGTTTTGAGCTTTTCTACCAGTAAAGTGAAAGACTAGAAAATTTGGAACATACCCTTTTGGGATTTAAAATGTTATACTGCTTAAGGATTTCAAGAGTAGAACTTTTGCTTTTCAGTTTTACTAATGGAGTAAAAGTCCAATTAAGTTTGGAACTTCTTTTATTCTTTTTATTGAATATGTGTTTTCCAGTTGAACTCCATTTATTTTCTAGGTTCTTCCAGAATGGTTTGTGTAAACTGACCTCTTGTTTTGGTTTATGTAGAAAAGTTATATTCACGAGAAGCAAGCAGGCAATCATATTCCAATGACAGTCTATCATCCCCAAGAAATGAAGATATTCCCAGCCACCAACCAACCCGCTCTAGCAATACCTGTTGCTTTAAGCACACCTGTCCTCCAATCCCACGTTGCTTCCACTGTTAAACACGCAGTTTCTTCTACCATGAAACCGCAGTCTTTTGGAGGTCTTCCGATTATATCATCTGTGCCTGTTCTTCCCTCTAACAGCTCTGTTGTTGGTACCACTGATCTTAGGTATCTAAGCATATATACCGATGTATTTCCTGTTTTGGTGAAAAAAGAAAAAAAGGACGTAGACTGAATTTTAAACTGTTTTTTCTTATGTAGGAACACCCCAAAACCCTCTGGGGCTCCCGCTCAATTGACCATATTTTATGGGGGTTCAGTGAATGTTTACAAAGACATCTCTCCCGAGAAGGTACTGTTTTAGTTTATTTATTTTAATTGATTTTTTCTGGATCTTCTTTTAACACAATTATGGTTTAGGTAAGAACTCTAATTAACCCAATATTTTCATTCAGGCCCAGGCTATCATGTTACTAGCCGGAAATGGGTCTTCGCCATCTCAAAATAAGCAAGCTCCCGTGGCCCCTGTCGTGGAGGCATCGGTACCAAGGCCTGCAACAGCCGATGATTTTATTAGGAGCTGGTCGTTCCCGGGCCTTCCAAGTCCTATTTCTGTGACTATGCGCCCTGATCCCCAGTGTGCGGGAGGATCTAATGGCAATAGTGGATTAGCAATAGCCAAATCCGTTGGGGCTTCAGCTTCTTCTAGCAACCTCCAACTCCCAGAGCCTCCTAGAGTAGTCAGTTCTGTAGGCCCTTCTACAACAACTGTGATCCCGGCAGGTATAACGCGATTTATTGTGCTTAATCATTTACTCTTGTGTTACTGGTGTAGTTTTTTACGAGAGACAAAGTCGATAAGAGTGATATGACAGAAATTTTTCTTCCCTTTTCTTTTGTTTCCAGCCGTCCCTCAGGCACGTAAAGCATCCTTGGCTAGGTTTTTAGAGAAGCGCAAGGAGAGGTAACAAACTTTTTATCGTCGCGTAGTCATTTCGCTCATTCATGCTTCTGTTAACCATAGCTTGTGCTATAATACCTTAAAAACTGTGTTTCCCGCTCATTCTTTCTTAGATAATGTGTAGTTTATAGCTGTATAAAAGCGTTTATTTTCTGCGTCTGTGTGGACCCCTAAAGCTCCTTTTCCTTGATTGTTAGCGTTTAACACACTACCTTGAGACATTAAGCGTTGACGATAGTTTTTCTTGCTTGACTTATGGCTTCTGTTTAATAAAGATGGATACAAGTAACTACGCGAACTTGTTCATTTTGTCTTTCCAGTACGATCGTTACGGTTCTCCTTGGCTCAATCATGCCTCGTTGCTTTAAAATTTTGAGACTTGTGATTAGGTCTTGGTTTTCAATTGTATGGAATGACAATATAGTAGTTTGCTAAGTTGCTGGAACTTGTGAGCTGAATATGGGTTTGTGTGTGTGTGTAGGGTGATCAGCGCATCGCCGTATAATATCCCCAATAAAAGTTCCGACTGCGCCGTGCCCGGACCCGATGGCACGAGTTTATCTGTCAACTCCAGTAGTTCCTCTCCTCTCTCAGCTGTAAATTAAGCATCAAGATTGGGCATGGCCAAAGAGATGGGATAAAAGTGGGAAAGATTTGGAAACTGCATGGGAGGCGTTGGGAGGTATCGGTATTAACATGTATTTTTGTTTTTAACTGTAAGATCAATTCTTTTGACCTTAAGGTCTAGATAAATCTTATAGATATATTATTCTAGTGTTTTTTTTTCTTTTTTTTTTTTTTTACGTTGTGAGCCAACTGTGTCTTTCTATCAAATAGCACCATGAACACCTTGTAACTTACTATTACTCTTCCACTACCTTGTAAAAATTCATTTTTGCACCAAGTTTAGTATCCCTTTTTGTTATGGTCTTTGAGAGTAAAACAACATATGCTTTGATTTTTGAGGAGTGACTAGCCTATGCCTTCTTTTGGGGCACATAATTTGGTTTAATTCTTATGATATGATTTTATTTTCATACACCGCAATAAGGTTTTTGTATATTTCTTTTGATTTATCAGGTTTTCAGTTCTCACATACGGAATTTTCAGTTTAATAAGGCTTAATTTTACAATCACACAATCACATGTCAATAGTCAAAGGAAAATGAACTGCTATTAGGGCAAGTGAACTTTACTATTATTATTTGTTATTCATCAACTCTAATCCTATGATGTGTTGTTTTGAATTGATGCACACTAGCGAGTTGGTTCATAATTTTAAAAAAAAAAATCATTTTAACACATCAATTAAGGAGATGTTAGAGTGGATTAGTAAAATGGAACTTGATGGGACAATTTTAATCCCTTGCTCAATGTGAAAAGAAAAATAAATAAATGGAGAATTTTTTTATCTAATGTCACTTTTAGAGTTCAAGTTTACACTCTATATCATTTTTTCTGTTAGTAAATTACTATTAAGCATTTTCTCTTGTTTTTCTTATTTGTAAAAATAGTCAAATTTGTTATTAAAAAATAGTGTGAATTGCACTAAAAGTGATATTTTTAAAACATCTTATCTAGAAGCGATATTTTCAAAATTTTCTCAAAAAATGAGATAAGCCCGACTTAGTTATCCCACTCTACTGTTTCATTCAATAATTAAGAAGGAAAGTATTTGAAATGGAAGATTATTTGAAATGGAAGATTATTTTATGGTGTACACATAAATGTGCATTGTGCACAATAAATAGTCCACGACCTATTAAATTTAAAAAATACATAAACATATATTTTTCATAGTAGCAAACTACATCATTTCACCAATGATGAAAAAGAAAAAAAAGAACAAAAAATGTTAAATTTTTTTTTTTCGATTAAACATAATTTTGATATTAACTTTAAAAATGAATGAATAATATAGAAAAAAAGGATTCAGCAGGCTATGTGCAAAAGGATTTATATACGCAAAATGCACAATGCATGTACCATAAAAGAAGCTTTAGTCTAAAATAATTTTGTTTAATATTTTTACCGTATATTTTTCATATCATAACACATAATTTATTCCAATATGATATAACCCAATTCTAAACAATTATCCTACGATTATATCCAATCTCGTCAACCAAATGAACTCTACACTATTAACACCAAGAATGTTGAGCAAAGACGATTAATATTATTTGACACTACTCTGCGAAGCTCAAGTCTAACATAGGTGGATCCTACGTAAATAAGTAGGCACTTACAAGTTACAAGTAGCTTTCATTTTTTATTAGAGTGATGAGTTACATGCAATTACTTAGAGCATTTCTAATGTAATGAAATGCCCAATATCATATTTTAGACACATTAATAATCTATTATTTTATGTTGTAATTTTAATTTATATCCTCTATTTTTACACTACAAACAGATAACAGAAATCAAAAAGAGCACATCGTTTGGTATAAATTTTGGGGCCAGTTAAGCAATTAGTCATTTTAAAGGTAAAGTTTGAAGGATTTAGTCATAGTTTCACGAAATTAAGGAGTTAGCCATAACATGTAACATTTTATGTTACATGTAACAAATATATATATAAATAGTGTAACATTAAATGTAACGTTACATGTAACATAAAATATAACACATGTAATGTTACACTTTTACATGTACATATGTTACATGTAACATTATGTTATGGTTAAATCTTTAATTTCGACACTTTAGGGCTAAATCCTAAAAAATTACTCAAAAGTTTGGTTGAATGCCTAAAAAACTTTAAATTTTGTGTACCAATACTAAAATTTAACATTTTGGCATAAAAAATATTTTTTAATGTAATGTCAAATTTAGCAAAAAAATTAGCACCATGTACATAGCAAAATGCAAAAAAAAAAAAAAAACATTTGAAATAAATCACTAATTGGTCATTTTTAAAATATCATTTCATCAAATTAATGTTACATTAAAAAAAAATTTCCCTTACGAAAAAATCATTATATCTATTTGTAATCTGAACACTAACTACTACTTTTATTGAATATAACTATTAAAAGATAATAAAATAACAAAATACATTTAAAATAATATTTATGCATTGAATTGAAATTTTAAATATAATATTTTTATCGTTTTACATATTAACATTTACATTGGACGGTTTTCTATCACGGGTTATTTATGAAAATTTACGAATACCGACACGACGCGATCCGATGGATTAGAGGTCAAATGAATGGGCCCCACAAGCCAATTTCTGATTAAAAGCATAGAATATGATTCACGTCAGCATTTTGGAGCCGCACTCACACCAAAACCAAAACTAATCCCATTTCCACAGTTACTTCTGCCGAATCTCGAAAGTACTTTTCTTGAAAGTTCAGGAGCGAAAAAGATTGAAAAAGAAAAAAAAAAAAGAGTACAGAGGCAGAGAAATTAGCTTAGATATGGATGATTATAAGGTGGCGGAGCTGAGACACTTCATTAGTCAATGCAAATCGAACCCTTCAATTCTTGACGACCCTTCTCTCGCCTTCTTCAAGTCCTATCTTCACAGGTATTTTGCAATTTATTTACACACATATTTATATAAAAGCACATTCCTTTCTTCCAGTCCTTTGTCTGAGACATGTGGGCTTTTTTTTTTTTGGCAGTTTGGGTGCTAGAATTCCTCCGGACCCAGAAAAGGTGAGACCGATTTTCTCAATAAACGAATGGTTATGGTTTTGAAAGGTAACAAAGTTTATATCTTTTCTAATTTTTTTTTTATCAAGTTTTGGTGATTAGAAATTTGTTATGTGAATTGATATAGTCAAACAGGATATGTTATGAAAATGATGGGCATATGATTGTCTACTAAAATTCTTAAATAGTGACAGAAAATACTATATTACAGAACTAGGAGACTTAGGAGTCATGTAGCATCTTTTACTCTGATAGATTTTCTTATTATTTTATATTGGAGTGTTTCTTAATTATGTGCCGTGGTCGGGAGAGGATTATATAACATTTGATGTTTGACTTTGATAAGTTCAAAACCAGAGAGAGAGAGATGATGTATTAACTCACCTTTTATGGTCTACAAAGATGTTATCAGTGTGACATTGTCCTTGGAATTTATTAGTTAAAAAGTTCCAGGAATGGATTTGTTGGTTCGTGGCGCCGTCATTGCTTATGTAATTATTTTTGGTTGAGATGAAAGTATTATACATGGTTTGAATCAGAAAGCCACTGTCCCTGATTTAATTCGTTGTTTCATGTATAGCATAAGGTTTAGGGCCCGTTTGATTTGCCGTAATGTACAGTATTGTGTTTCATTATATTGTGCTATACCGTATAAGCTTGTACAATTTGTGTGTGTTGTCTAAAGGTATTATATAAAATAATGAAAATATAATGTTAAAGTAGATAACATGGACTAGTACGAAGGATGTTTTTTTTTTGGCACTACAAACAATTTGTATTTTATTGTATTATATCAAGTGTGTTTTTTAGCATGCTGACTGCTGAGCACCGTATTGTATGTTCTAATACAATTTGATGAGCTTACATTGCACCAAAAGTGCCCTTATTGTCATCATCGTTTTAGATCATTTGTCTGAAAGCATTTTTTTTGAAAGGTCGCTCTTGGTTATATTTGACACTAACTTGCATTACCCCTGTTTGATGTAGGAGCAAATATGCTCTTTGTTAAGTCGGTTTCTACAGTTTCGTTGTCTTATAATTAGCTTTAACTCAAGTAGTTGTGGTTAACCTTTTCTTTTTGTTATAAATATATTGCGAGAGCAACTTTGTAATTAACTTTGAACTTATGAATGAATATTGAAAATTCTCTTTCATATCAAGAGCATTGAATTTGTACTTTTATGTGCCCCTATCAAAGAGATTGCTCTAAACTTTTTCCTTCTGGTTACGCTTTTCACTCCATAATTAGATGTCTTTCATTGTGATCTGAGGATGATGTTTTGTCTCGTAACTATTAGGATAAGGTCAGCGAAGATATGGAGGATACTAAGGAGCGTATTAACACGAAGAAACATGATGAAGATGAACCCATTGTTGAGTCTGATATTGAGTTGGACAATACCGATGTTGTGGAGCCTGACAATGATCCTCTTCGAAAGGTGAATGGTTGAAAATATTGGTTTGCAAAGAATTGTAATACCATTGTTTCCTATTATATCTCTTTAATCTTCTCTCTATAATGCCTTATGCCATCCTCGGAAAACATGTTTATCTCTCGTATCTCCGCAGATGGGAGATCCGTCAGCTGAAGTTACAGAAGAAAAGCAAGATGCTGCACAGGAAGCGAAATCAAAGGCCATGGAAGCGATCTCTGAAGGTATGGAATCTGCTTGTTAAGAATAACGCTCTTGATTGAGAGTTCTTGGCCCATACATACTTCCTGTTGTTGCTCATATATAACTGCATATCCCTTCAGGTAATTTGGATGAAGCTATTAATCACATAACCGAAGCCATAATGTCGAATCCCGCATCGGCAATATATTATGCAACTAGAGGTAATTTGTGACTAAGTTAGATGGCTTGTGTAATTTGAGCTTGCTACATTTTTTTTGACCTCACTCTCTTATGATGGCCCATTTTCCTAAGAGTCGTATCTTTTTCCTTTCAGCTAGTATCTATGTCAAATTAAAGAAGCCCAATGCAGCAATTCATGACGCTAATGCAGCTTTAGAGGTCGTGTATTTGCTTCTGTTTGCTCGGATGGCTCAAGAATAGATTGCACCGACAATGATGCATAAGTTTTATGATTTGTTTTGTAGATCAACCCTGACTCGGCCAAAGGGTACAAAATTAGAGGGATGGCAAGGACAAGGTTGGGCCATTGGGAACAAGCAGCAAGTGATTTGCACGTAGCGTCTAAGTTAGATTATGATGAGGAGATTGGTTCGGTGCTGAAAAAGGTAATATTTGTTCTTCCAAAGTTGAAGCTGCCTCAAAAGCTGTTGCTTGATTGTCTACTTGATTTTTTCAGGTTGAACCTAATGCTCGGAAAATCGAAGAGCATCGAAAAAAATATGAACGGTTAAGGAAAGCAAGGGAGGTAAAAAAAACTGAACGTGAGAGACAGAAAAAACATGAAGCCCAAGTGAGTGGATTTATAACAAGATCATAATCATTATTGATATGCTTTTATTGCATAAAAACATTTCGTCGCTGTGATACTTGGACACTTTCACGTTCCATGTATTTGATACTCGTGCATTGATGAATGTTGCACTCTGTTCCTATGCCTTTCAATTTATGCAAAACTATGCACCTGAGGTCGATTACAAGTTTATGGGCCTTACTATGTTACCATTTCCAGTTGAAATATCCAATTAGTCTATAAACGTGGGCTTTGTATGTAGTTCATAGGAAATTGTTGTTATGTTATCGTCATTTTTTTAGGAAGCCAAAACGAGACGCGGGATTCAAACTTTTTTATTTGACAGTTTACGCTTCTAAATATTTATTTGTAGAAAAAATAACAGTGACAACTTTTACTATACTCTCATCCTATAACTATAGATTTCGTTTTGGTCCAGGAACAAGAAGCACACTCTGCTCTAAAGGAAGGTAGTGTCTCGTCTCTGTCTCTCTCCGATTTGTTTCATATTGTATTTCATATATATCTGTGTCTTTGGAGTCAATTAGTTTACCTTAGTTGGATATAATCATTTGAAAATTTGCTGCCAAGTTGGATATAATTGGTGTTTTAACATGTTCTCGTCATTGTATGATTGTTATTTTACGGTGCTGTCGGTTTATGTCAGATGAAGTTATTGGTATACACTCCACCGGCGAACTGGAAACAAAGCTAAACGTTGCTTCAAAGACATCTCGTCTCACTGTCCTCTATTTCACCGCAACATGGTGTGGTCCTTGCCGTGCCATATCTCCTCTGTATGTCAGCTTAGCCGGTAAGTACCCCAAAGTTATTTTCTTGAAAGTTGACATTGACGAAGCCAGAGATGTCGCTGCAAAGTGGAACATCAGCAGCGTTCCGACCTTTTTCTTCGTAAGAAATGGCAAGGAGTTGGACAAGGTCGTGGGAGCAGACAAAAACGCCCTTGAAAGGAAGATCGCACAGCATGCGTGATGAACTATCACGGTTCTGATTGTTCTCGGCTTTGGATGTTCAATTTCACTTGGTATATTTCCCGAAGAAATTTTCTGGTTCTTCATGTAAAATGACGGCAAAGTTGTGTAGAAAAAATAACAAACATCTGTACATTACAAGTATGGTAATAATGTCCTGCTCTTTTGCCCGAGTTTAAGAAATGGCTGTTTGAAACGTTAAAGCTATGCCCTTTCATTTGATTCATAATTCATTATAACTTTGCCCAATTGGGATAAGAGATAATAGCATCTGCAAGCCTAATGGATCTCTTATAGAAAATGTTGATTTTGGTTGAGATTTTATAAAAATTTAATTTACTTATTGCAATTCTGCTACTTTAGCACAAATGAAACACAAGATATTGTTCCATAGTTGAAGAAATACTATTATTAAAAAGTTGCATTCAGATAGGTCTTTAACTCTATTTATAGCCATGAGATAATCATATTGTATTATAGCATTGAAAAGGGTTTTATAGACCAGCTTTGTAATTTCTCCAGACCAAAAACCTAATTATCAGCTAAGTAGATAGATAGATTGTCAACCAAGAAACCTCATTTCCTCTCATTCTTGGAGTAGAACCTGAGAACCACATAGAAAAGGAAACGATAAAGAACCCCCCAAGCAAGCAAGATAGCCACATCGTACCAAATGCTCTTACTGGTTATGTCCATGGAGAAGAGAACGTCCTCGCCTATCAACGGGCATGGATGCGGCAATTGGGCTTGTGTTGCGTTGTGCAGCGCGCTGAACCTTACATCACCGATCGGCCCTGGGGAAAGCTCCTGCGGTTTCCCGAAGTAGCAGAGCGCGTTCCCCTTGAACTCGCTCGTCAGCATCGCCTCAAATGGGTACTTGATCGCGGACACGTAGTGTAGCCACTGCCAGTAGATGGGGATCTGCGAGCGCTTGAGGAAGAAGCCACAGGTGAGGAAGAAGAGCGCGGTGGTTGCGATCACAACTGCGTAACCAGTGATGTAGCTCGGGACAACAGCGCTAACGAGCATGACATAGGCGTTGGTGGTGATGAGCGACGCATAGAGGATGATCCAAAAATTGAACAGGCTGGCTCTGATACTAAGTATGTATTTGGTTATTACAGCGAATGTCATGCCCTGGACGGCAAAGAACGGGAGGTACACAATGAGGGAGGATATCACGTAGGAGGAGGCTCGGTAGGCATTGTGCGAGGTCTCGCGGATGAAGATGAAGCGCTCAAGGATGAATGTTGGGACGGCGTCGTTTGATGAGAAGAATACGAGGCAGACGGAGAAGATGTAGAAATTGAGGAGCCTGTTGATGTCCTTGAAGGTGTTGTGGTCGAGCTTCGTAAAGAGGGTTGAGAGAATGAGAGCCATTACGGTTAGGACAATCTCTCTTGACAAGAAAAGCTCTGGCGTTCGAACCACGTTGAGCACCGATCGCCACGAGAGGACTAGCACTTCCCTTAGCCACGGGTTGGCGTACTTCGAGCCAAGGTCGGGCTCGTCGAGGACGTTCTCTTCGAGGACTTCCCACTCCTCAAGTCCTGAGAGAGAGGATGGATTGTAAGGGTCTAATGAGGAGCTATGAAAGGGAGGGGTTTTAGGCTTGGAAGTGTGGGTAAGCTGAGGCTTAGGAGTCGGGTATTGGCTCGAGACAAAGCTCCTCGTCATAGGAGTCTTCCCCGGGGTTTGCCCCGGAGTTCTAGCCGGGGTCCATGTCGGAGGGCGGCGAGGTGTCCCTCGGACCCCACGGTAGACCCACATGGAGAAGTCCTTGTAGAAATGGGAAGCTAGAGGAGGAGGGTTGGTGGAAGCACTAAAGACGCCACTGCGGATGAGAGGCGTGCGAGGTGGCTTGCGTTCCAAGGAATTGTCGAAATTTTCATCGTCATCGTTGTCCTCGCTGTAACTGAACTGGCCCGAGGAGTGACCAGGCCGAGTTGTCATGTGTCCCGAGGTGGAGAACCCCTGGCTTCGGAGGCTGAACATGTGCTTCGAGGCCGGGTTGGCTGCGTTATTTGCACGGTAAGGGGTGAGCCGGGGGGTTTTCGGTGGTCTCGGGATGGGAGTTCGGGCAGCTTGGTTGGGCTTGAGGCCGTCGCGTTGGTACAGCACGAGCGGATCCAGCCCCAGGTTCGATTCATCGTACTCCTTGATGACGTCGAGGAGGTACTCGAGGTTGTTTTCGCCTTCGGGAACGGGTCTCCCGAAGCCGTCCAGGTGGGCGGAGAGCCCCACGGGGCTGCCCATGTAGACCAATCTTCCTCTGCAATGAACATATCATGTGTATCAGCCTTATGGTTAGCAATAATCCCAAACACAATTTTTAATTGTTCGTAGTGAAAATAGACCAATGATTTCGATGGATTTAAAAGAGTAGCAAAAAGGTCAAACAAGTTACACTACTACAACTTTGAAGTCTAGTTTGAGTATTTAGAGGAGAATAATTGTTTTTCAAATTTGTTATAGGCCAGTTGGTAATGCTATGCTGCATGAAAGCAACTGTGTGAGAATAATCAGATTTAAAAAAAAAAAATTATTAAAATAAATTTTAAAAATTTAATTTATTGGCAGGCACAACAAAAGTTAAAAGCAACATCTGAGTTAATTCTTCAAAATAATTTACGCACCGAAGATTATTATAAAACCAGGTCAAAAGTTGTTTTTTATCAAAAACTGAGTTTGATTGCAGATGTAAAAAGCAGTTTCCAGAAGCCTTACCAAGCGGGGCCATAATACCAAATATAATTGATAAAAGCATATATATTACTTAATAGTGTCTCTCAATCTGTTAATCAACACGTGTTGAAGAATTGTGCTTTACTAACTTTGGACTTATACTTTTTTGATATAATTCTAAGCTAAATGTCATTTAATCAAAAATACAAATGTCACGTGATTCTGACCAATTTATTATTGCAGTTACATACCTCGCGAGGACGGTGATGCGGTCGAGCAGCATCTGAATCCGGAAAGACGGCTGATGGATGGTCATGAGGACAATGCTACCACCTCTTGCAATGTCCTTGACCTTTTCCACAACACTATAAGCACTTGTTGAGTCCAATCCAGAGGTTGGCTCGTCAAGGAAAAGCAGTGATGGTTTATGGATTATGTCTATTCCTATGGAAACCCTTCTCCTTTCTCCTCCAGACACTCCTCTCCTTTCTTCATCCCCAATGTATGTGTGTGTTGCACTCTATAAAATATACATATATCTCCTCAAATTATTATGTGTTCTATCATATGTGAATATATATATATATATATATATATATATATATATATAACATTCTAGTACAAGTTACGGAAAAATGAAAAAAAAAAGAAGAAAAAAAACGATGAGGCTATGTGAGTGTGGTGTTCGTCACAAAGTTTTTAATATGATCAACTTAGGTGATAAGTGAGCTGTGACAATTTAATTGATAAATTATTTTTTAGTCTATTTATAAGAAATTATATATAGCCAATAATTGAATATATATGTAAGTGGAGGGCAATTGAACAATGCTAGCTAGCATGTCAACAATGTTACTAAGAGAAT
The DNA here is from genome assembly GCA_018132145.1 of Boehmeria nivea var. tenacissima. Lineage (NCBI taxonomy): Eukaryota > Viridiplantae > Streptophyta > Magnoliopsida > Rosales > Urticaceae > Boehmeria > Boehmeria nivea. The sequence continues at coordinate 13,620,502 of CM030882.1, forward strand.
GAAAAATATCTTGAGCAATAAAAAAAAAAAAAAAAGGAAAATATAATTACGCTCTTATATTACTAGTAACTTAAAATCTTATCATGAACTCATATGCTCAATTGTAATTTTATATTTTCTGATTATTTCTAATTGTTTATGGTTTTACGTTTTTTAGTTCGATTATTGAAAAGACAGAAGAAAAAATAAAATTGATTTGAAATGCATCTCTATGATATAACGAAAGTTAATCAGGTGATCAGGGAAACAAGAGAGAAGACGTGAGATTATCAAATACAATACAATTATTGCAATAACAACTAATGTCCATATTGCTAGTTGTGAAAACTAATTATCTTGATTCTCTTTTCCTAGTTAATCAAGAAATGAAGTTACCTGTAAGCCAAGTTGTTCAAGGAGCTCGTGAACACGCTTCTTCTTCTCAGCAGTGGAGATTGAAGGAGGAAGCCTAACTTCAGCTGCGAACATGAAGGTCTCAAACACCGTCAACATCGGGAAAAGCTGGTCGTCTTGCATAACGTACGACGATACTCGCTTCATGTAGCTCGTCGTAACCTAAAAAATCCGACATCATTTCGTTAATGAAGGCAATGAAACACTAAGCAAATCTGACGATTCAGAAATATGAAGTCTCTCTGAGACGTTTATAGCGAATATAGACATGCTAATACAAAGTGTGTTAATACGTAACGGGATTTTCGTAGAGAAAAAAAATTGTCATGAATTAGTTAAAGCTAATGAAAAAATATGTAAATTTGGCGATTCAGAAATATGAAGTCTCTTGAGACATGTATAACAGAATAAAAATATGTTAATCAGCTTTCCATCAAGAAAAAAATGCCATAAATTAGTTGAATTTGACGAAGATATATGTAAATCTGACGATTCAAAATTAATATGAAGTCTGTCGAGACGAATACAATTATATTAATGCAAAGTGTGTTAGTATGGTAGTTACCGGCTTTCCATCAATCCTAACCGAACCTTCTAAGCTCCCTTGAGCAATACGGCCGGCCAGGGCGTCGAGAAATGTTGATTTCCCGGCGCCACTGGGGCCGAGAATAGCCATGACCTCTCCTCTCATAGCTTGGCCAGTTATGTCATTGAGGAGATAGGCCACTTTCTTGATCCAAACGTCGTCTTTCTTCGTCTTCTTTACGATGCTGTAGGAGAGGTTCTTGAACTCCAGCCCGTGGCCCGGGATCATGCTCTGTGGCTGGAGCGGGACCCCGTTCTTCGTCGGGTTGTCCAAGTCGAGAAGAGTCTCGAGGCTTCTATTCATTTCTCTACGGCCTAGCTTTGCCATGGCGTTGTTGAATATGGCAAAGGCTAGCACTTCTCTATTCCTATATATGTTTTGTTAACCCTTCTCTTGAATGAGAGTTTTTAAGGGAAAAAATAATTAACTAAATAAATAACGCAAAAGGAGGTCAATTGTGGACAAAATGGTGACGGGTAAAATTATTTGAAGTGATGAGAAAGTTTTGGAAGTTTGCAAAAGAGTTTGTGAAAGAGTTTTGGAAGTTTTGGAGGTTTGTAAAAGAGTTACGTCGTATATGATCACTATTGATCATGTACCATTACAAATATTACAAGTTATAATGAGTTAAAAACTGTCAAAATTGAGTTTCACAATGCTATGTATCTATCTACTATGGTAGATCACTAGTTTAAGATTTAATTTTTTCTTTGTAGAGTGGGTCGTGGACAGAGACAGAGGGAAGGGAATTCAGAATTAGAGACGGCAATGCTAAAGACAAGCTAATTTTGTGTGGATTTTTCAGTCTCTTTCATTATTCTCCTTTGGGTTTGTCATTGGTTAGCTTTGATATTCCCGTATACATTATGTGCTTCTTATATTAATATTTTCATCATCTCATCGTGAACAAAGAGTATAGAGGGAATAACCCTTTTGGGTCCTTTGATCAAAGTGCACTAACTCCAATGTACATGGGCATGGGCATGTCAATGCTATATTTAGCATGATACGGTATCAAAATGCTATATATAGTATGAGAATCACGTATTGTATTTTAATGTTATGGGCTAAATGGATGCTATATTTGAATCTTAATTTTTTTAAAACATTATTTTCTTTCTTTAAAAGTCAATATGAATAACATATTGAAATAAGATGAGACTACAAAATTTTTCAAATAATATATAGGTTTTGAAAATATATTTTCTATGTAAGAAATAGTAATACAATAAATGGTTCATTAAATAATATCAAAAGTGTATATGGAATAAAAATTAAATGACATGTTCAGGTTTGATTGTTTGAATTATGCAGTAATTTTGTAAATATGTAATGGTATTATTGTAATATTGTAGTGACATTTTTGTAAAATTGTGCTAATGTTAAAATATAGCATATGTTATTCTTGATGTCAAATTTGATACAAAGAAGGACATATGCTAAAAGTGATGCTATATATAGCATAGCATTAGAGACCCAATTTTTTGCACTAATGCAAAAGTTTTAGCATTAGCATGTAATATAGCATGTCCATTGGTGCCTATCACTAAAACAAAAGGTAATGATATTACCTTGTTTGGTACACTCATTTAGATTACTTGAGATTTGGACATTCTGTATGATATTATACATGCATATAGCAGCATGAGAAAACTAAAAAAAGAAAAACCTTAGTAATGCTACATAATTGTCTATTTAATATTTGGTCATTTCTTAATTCATATTTTAAAGAAATGATGAAAATTAATTATTAGCCACTAACACATAAGAGAACTAAGAGTGTAAAGGTAAAATACATCATTATGTAGTTAAGAAAATGAATAATTTGTTAATTAATCGAAACAATGGTTATTTTCTTAAAACATTATCTAGAAAATGGCTATTTACTCAATTTGATATTTGGTCATTTCTTGGTCCATTTTTTTAAACAAATAACAAAGGTTTTCAAAAATTAAGTTTTTTTTTTGCTGGAATTTTAAAAATTAAGTTATTAGCAACTAATACATAAGAGAACTAAGGACATAAAGATAAATGCACATCATCATGTTGCTAAAAAAATAGCTAATTTATTAATTAACCAAAACGTTGGCTATTCTTATAGCATCATTCAGAAAATGACTATTTAATTAATAAGAAGTTTCTGAGAATATAATACAATATTTTAAATAAATTTATGGAACTACAAAAAAATTATTTATGTTTATGAACAAGCAAGGAGATCCTAAGTCCTAACACAAACACTAATACTCAGGAACCCCTAGGAGTCCCACCGAAAATTTTTACTTTTATCTTTTTTAATTATTTTTCTTTCTATTTTGCCTCCCTAAACTTTCTTAACCTTAAGCTTTATGTTACTTATATGAAAAATGTTCCCAGATTTCCCCTTGAAGTAATTCCATGGCTGTCCTTAGCGCCTAAATTTTCAAATGTCTTCTTTAAAAATATAATTTATGATTATTACTGTATTTGAATAAATATTATAGATGAATTTTACTTGATTAAGTTTAGTTTAACAAACTACTTTATATATGTATCAAAATTGTGTCTCGTAATACATCCATCAGACTATTCAAGGCTATCTTTACAATACTATGGGGGTAAAGCATGATATAAAATACTAATTTCAAAACTATAGAGTTAGATCTAATTAAACAAGAAAAGATCACGTGATTACCGAGTTAATGATTAGGGTACAAATTACACATGTCTCACATTTAACTAATTATTTCATCATCAAATTCTCATTAACTTCGGGACAAAATTAGCACGAATAGCGTCGCGCGACGTTGGGACTTTTTTAGCACGTTTTGAGATGTTGTTTCTTCATGATTAATGACTTGAATTTCTCTAAAAAGACCTAATTTTGCACACGTATAAATAGGGGACTTGATAAAGTTCTTCAAGGGGGGAGAAGGCTTGGCCACGATCATCACGATGAAGAGTTTACCTTCATTTCTTGTCTTTTCATTATGAATTCTATTGGGATATGTCTTTTAATTATGTCATAAACTATTTTTTTTTTCTACGGCTATGATGTAGCCAAACATATATAATTATTTGATATTTTTAATTTTCAATTTAATCGAGGTCTACTATGTTATATCGTGTGTTGTGATTTGTGTTTAAAGCTTACAATATTCTAGTCAATTATTGTTTGTTTTCAGATTTAGTTATGAGACTGAGAGGAGATTAATCGAAATTGACATAGGGTCATGACAACATTAGAGATTATACGTTAGAGAATTATTATCCTAGTGCGACTTTAAAATTTCTTGATCTTAATGCGTTTCTGCATGTTAAATTCTTGACAAAGATGTAAATATTTCATGTTTGATATAGATTGTTTTTCTTTTTCTTTTTGTTTCTTTTTGTTTTTTTGCTGAAATTTGATATAGATTGTTAATTCTTGAGAAAGTTTAATAACTAAATTATAGAAATTGTTGACGATATAAGAATAGAATTAGGTTGATTGGAGATTGAGGTATCAAATACGAGTGTTTGGTGAAACCGAAACACTAGGCTTTCTATCTATTGATTTATCTATCTTTTTAAAATTTGATATTATTAAGCAAATAGTCATTTTTTGAATGACGTTTTAAGAAAATAGCCAACCTTTATACTAATTAAGAAAATGGTCATTTATTTAACTACACAATGTTATGAATTTACCTTGATGTCTTTAGTTTTTGTAAGGGATTAATGGCTAGTTTATTAATTGTTTGAAACATTGACTTTTTTTTGAAACATGCACTAGTAAATTATCAAATACCAAATAGACCATTTTAATTTTGCTCTTCATATTTGTTTTTACTTTGTTTATTTTAATTTCTTGCTGACTTTTTAAGTTCGATAACATCAATTTTGTGGGACGATACTTTTATTACTTGACAACGACCTGTGTATACTTGCACGCGAAGATCACCATCACTTACAATTATATTTTTTAACTCACTCTTGAAGCATGTTTTGATGCAAGTTCAACTTTACAGTCTCCAATTTTTACCAGCTCAATTTGTGAAACAGTGAAGATTTTTTTTTTAACGGTAACAATGCAAATTTGAGAGAGAGAAGAACTATTAATATTTAATAGTGACAAGAATGGAAGTTTACTATTAATTATTTGACTTTTTTCTGTTATACCAAAAGAAAAATAATAATAAGAATACATGGCTATATGCTGTAAATTAGCACCAACATTCAGCAAAGACAGTAAATTGCTCCGAGAAAATAATAAATTGCTAAAAATCAGCACAACTAACGTGGATATGTTATAAAGTAGGATGTGGATAGATCAATTTACCAAAATATACTCTCTTGTTAATAGCAAAACCAAATAATTATAGAGACATATCTAATATTACTAAATTAAAACATGATCATATTTTATAACTAAAAAAAAAAAGAAAGAAAAAAAAATCAGTGGGGGCTTACCCCTAACAGAATCCGTGACTACAACCAATGCTTTAATTTGTTCTTAAATATACTCTTGAGATGTTGATGAACTTTGGCTTGTACAAGTGTAAATGTGCGACAACTTATAGAGATTATTACAAGAAAAAAACATGTAGATATATGTGGCATATTGTTCAAGTTTCAACCATTCGAATAGAAATGAATGAGAAAAACTACTGAAACTATTTGAGAAATTAATACAAATCTTTGATGTTTTTGAGATCAGTCCAAGTTACAATGAGGAAAATGGTAAAGATCAATGCGAGTGTTAGATTTTTTATTGTTACCAAGCATATATATTGAGTACGTATAATATTTCTCTTTTTGAATGACGTATGGTCTAGGTCATGAAAATATATTACTGAAATGAGATGAGTGTAAGAAAACCAAAATAAATGCTAGGAGTTATATGAAGAGAGATATGAAGGCACGCGATATTGGCGCGGCTCAATCAAACCATTGAATAGATTTACCATCGATGCTATGGTAAGGTTGAACCGTGCCAATACCGAGAGATATATTTCTAGTGCCTCGACTTTGCTCATACGTCGATGAAAGATCATGATTGCTAGCTAGGCTGAAGAATTTTGAAGCAAATTAATTAGGTTTGAGATGTGAGTCATGAAGTTCATGAATTTCAAGTATTATAGCTCCACAAACTTGTCTTACGTTTTGAGTGTCCAAAATGTAGAAAACAAATGGAAGCCTAGGAATTAGCTCAAAACTGCATTGAGAATCCTCCAAGAAAACGCATATATATTAACCTCTCTAGAAGTACTGCCGGCAAATCCATCTAACTATAAAGATCATAAAAATACTAATAAAAAGCCGGCATCGTCTTCCTTGTGATTTTTTTTTTCCGCCAATAAGGATTAGCATATATGTCAAATTGTTAGTAATTATGAGTAATCAACATAATTATCTTAACATAAGTCTCTCAGTAGTTACAAGTAATTAGTGAATTATCGGGTGTTCTCTTGAAGCTTCTAAAATTTTGGCTATTAATTAAAATTTTTGCACTATAAATAACTTGGACTATAGCATTGAAAACTTGCTCGAAATTCTACTTCAAATGTATGCTATAAATTTCTTTAGAAAATGTTTAATTTAGTGAAACAGTTGTCATTTCTCATTCTGTTAGGGATTTATTGTAATATATTTTAATAGAGTTGTCATCTAATGAAATTTGAATAATATTAGGGGGGTTAATGTAAATAAAAACAAAAAAAATTGTAAAATAATACTTAATTTTAATGGGCCGGCTTGGACCGGGAAAGCTGAAGCACACCATGGGCTCTGGCTGCGTGTCTGTATATGATGGGAAATTTTGAAAAATGTCACTCGTGGACACCTTGTTTTGATATATGTCATTTTTCTAAAAAAAGTTTGAGATCATTGCCACATTTGAGATTCATGTTTACATCTTATGCCACTATTGCGTGTCATACCACTTTTTTCATAAATAAATTACTTTGTTACTCTCGTTCTCTCATCTTGTTTTCCTCACTTGTAAGGAAAAGAATGATAATTCGGTCAAATTCACTACTAAAAAATAGCATGAGCTCCAAACTTTTTTTTTAAGTGATATATTTCAAAACAAGTTGTCCACGAGTGACATTTTTCAAAATTTCTGTTAATATAATCTTGTCCATTAAAGACTTCTCTATAGCAAGCAAGCTACTACTCAAGACGCACAATATTGATTAAAAAATTTCATAAATTCTTTCAGAGTAAGGCATGATCTAAACATTTCCAAAGATACAAAGACTAGTGATGTTTTGTTGGTTTAACGAAAGCTTAATACCTCAGGTCGCATTTTGAAGATGACAATCTATGAAAAATGAATCAATTCCTCTGTCATCCATGATTTATATATGTTTTTCTATGTGTTAAAAAAAAAAAAAAGCCAATATTTGGTTGATTATCTTATGAATATGAGTACATGATGTCATGCTTATCAAGAATCGGTTGTTTTTGCACGGTTGTGCTAAACTGCTAATGGAAAAGCATAGTTACACATCTCGACAATGCTTTTGTAATGTGTAAGGAATGTAGTCTAGAAAAGGTGTTGGATATTGAGTAGGGATTGCAAAGAATCAAAAGTATATTTCATAATCCCAAATCTCACTTTGGGTATATAAAGAATTGAATTGAAAGCTAATGGTAAACAAAGAGGTATACGCTAGAAATACTTGTGCGAATAGTGCATGCCAAAACGAACTTACTAGCAATTTATGATCATACATATACATAAAATTTTGTATAATCCACAGAAAAAGTAAGAAATAACAAAGATTTACGGAAACTTTTTAAAAGGCCCTATTATGTCAACACATCCAAAACGAATGGAACGACATTGCATATCATGAAAAAAATATGACAAGATGTTGATGTTTGAACTAGTAAAAATCCCTAACAAACCCTCTAAAACTCCTGTAATTTACAAGACTATAAATACTAATAGATTCCATGCCTTATATTATTGCCTCCGAGAAGAGAGGGAAAAAATTTAAAAAAAGAAAAAAAAAAAAAGCCATATTTGATTATGGCTTCCACTATGAAGAAGAACAACCTAGCATTGACTCTTTTTCTTGCTTTGTTGTGGGCTAATTTTGTGTCTCTCTCTAAAGGTGTAGACACTACTAAGGACATTCTTGTTCAAGGAACATCAATGTCACCATCTTCTATGGCTTCAATGCCTTGCTTGAAAATACTCATTCCTTGTCAAATGTACTTAAAGCCCACCACCAAACCGCCGCCGCCATCGTGCTGTGTGTCGATCAAAGAGGTGCTCTCCGATGATGCAAAGTGCCTCTGCGACATCTTCAACAGCGCGGATGTTTTGGTCAGCCTCAACATCACCCAAGACGATGCTTTGAAGCTTCCAAAGGCGTGCGGTGCGAAAGTTGATGTTTCTGTTTGTAAAAGAGGTAAGCAAAGCTTTTAGACCATCTCTAATGTATATACTCATGTTGGTATTAGCAATAATATGCCATAACTTGAATTCAGCTACAATTTTCTTGATATTCAGTTATTGCTGTCTCTTTCTCTCCAAATATGCAATTTATGCTTTTAGTAACACTTCGGTCTCTGTTCTTATGATTCTTGCAACTCGTACAAGTTTTTTGACACATTTTACTTTCGAGAACAGCTTATCAAGCAATAAATTTTGGTAAGTTCTAACAAATCCCAAAACACACTTATACAGTGCTTATTAATTGGGAATTATTAGGTCATTCTTATTGTCATATGGTAAATCTCTCAAATCTTCAAGCTTGTAGTTAATTATGTTGGATCTGATAGATTGCATTATATATCAAAATGTGTCATCTCAATCTAACATTGTTTCCTCTAATCACAAAATTCACAGATGAAACAATCAGTACACCATCAACAGCTTCTGGCAATAGTAAGGACCAACAAACACCACATTTTAAATACTTAACCTAGAATTGTTCCAGTTTTACTAACACATTTTGATTAATCTTTTCCAGGCTCTTCTTCTTCAAGTAACTCTGCTTCAACAATTAATCCGGCAAACGGAGTATCGTATCTAGCAGGATCGGGTTTCGCAGCGGGCTTTCTAAGTGTTATTGTTACATTATTCTAGTACTCCAACTATATGTTACATAAAAAAAAAAAAAACATAAAATTCATCTATATGCTACTTCCAAGTAACTCAATAAACCAATGTGACATAAAAATTTACTTATGTGTCTTCATGTTGTACTATGCCTATAAATGGAATAAAGACTAAATAATTAAAAGTGTTTCCAAAGAGCACAACACATCAAAAGTGTGATCTAAAGTTTGAGAGATTATATAAAAAAAAAAATGTAGGAACATCTGAATTCAAAAGCCGCAAGAGAGAGAGCGACAATTGCAAGCATATCTGATCCAGAAAAAGTATAATATCGGCAATTAAAAGGACTGATTGAGCTATGAGTCCTTAAAAGGACATAAGCGCATCAGTGACGCTCAGATATTGCCTTTGATTTCATCCTCCGAAAGAAAAATACGAGATTGAAAAAAACAAAAAAGTGAACACAAAGAACAATAGACCTAAGTACAGAGAAAGAAAGAGACCAAACTCTGCTCGGAAGTGGCTGGAAGAAAATTGAAGGGTTTGGGGGGGTTTATATATAAAGATTGTACTTGCAGTGTTGCTTGACTTTGCAAAGACAAATGATCAAAAACTGCAACCCTAACTAGACCTAGAGCATGTTTCTGCTGGGCTTTGTTGTCTTGGGCTGATGGTTCGGCCCTTTAGTACCAAATTTAATTAAATTTGTCTTATTTTAATCTCCTATTTTCTTTTTTGTCATTTTTGGTATTTTGGTCTATATTTTCGACAAATGACTAAGATTTTTAAAAATTAAAAAATTTAACATTAGTTTATAAAATTTCGAAAGTAAAAGTAAAATCTCAAATATTATGTACTTGAGCAAATGATTATGTTTATAATGAATGTAAACGGGAGCTACTTTTTTTAAATATTATTCAAAACATAGTTATTTGTTTAAAAATTTCTTTTTTTTTTAAGAAATTGCAGCAAAAATATTTGCATAGTCATTTTCATACGAACAAAAAATAATAATAATGCCAGGGATTTCCAAAATTTCATCCCAACATATATGGCATGCAAATTTGTTGATATGTGATTAATAACACATAAATTTTTAAAAATAAATTTATCAATTATAAATGGGTCAGTTAAGGATTTAGCCATTTTATAATATATGTTTTAAAGATTTAGCCCACGTTTTGAAATATTAGCAAAATAGCCATCAGGTCAACATCTAAAAATCCATGACTAAAGAAATAAAATTTGTGACTAAATAAATAAAATACACAGTCATAAAATTTGTGACTATAGTCACAAAATTTTAAAAAATTTGAAATAAACACAATAAAAAATTTAAACATCCATTAACAAAATAACCAACTCACAAATAAATGATTACCTATACAACTAATTTCATAATTCTTATTACTAAATAAAAAATGTCTTATAAATAGCAAAAAAAAATATATGCAACCAAAGAAGTCACAAATTTCATGACTAGAGACACAAATTTTTAGATAATATTGTCTGCAACAAACAACAAAAACAGAATTCAAAAAATTCATGACTGCAGTCTTAAAAATCTAGACACGAATGTATGGCTATTTTGCTAATAAAAACAAACATAGGCTAATTGTTAAAAACATATATAAAAAAATGGCTATTTATTTAAAAAATCGATTATAAATTGACAAATTACATGTATATGTGTTGGGATGAAAATTTTAGGATAAATTTTAGATCCCTAGCAAATATTATGGGTGATCTTGTTATACGGGGAATCATAACGGAGGGTAAAATGATTCACCCAAACATTGGGCTATCTTGTAATTTCTCTTAAAATTCGGGCATTTTTGTCATTTCTGATTTCACTCAAATTTTGTTTCGCCTAAACCCCTTGGAAAAATAAAACCTCTCGTCTCTCGCTCTCTCTCTGAGTCAGTGTGGAATGTTGTTGAAACAAAACTGGGATCCGTGAAAATGGCGAACTCGACCACCATTGCCAAAGCCATAGCCAAGCTCCGTCGAAGCTCTAATGGCGACTATTCGCTACCTTCTCTCTCCTCTCTCTCCTACAGTTCCTCCGCCGCCATTTCCTCATCGCCAACCGAATCTCAGTCCTTGTCCTCTCTCAAATCTCCTGGTAACTTTTTACTTTATTATTATTTTTTTTTTGGGTTCTCTCTTTCATTAGCATAAAGATTATTCTTTTTTCTTTCGGAGAAGAGAGCGAAAACAGGTCGAGATGGTCAAAATTGTTGCTGTTTCTTCCCGGAGCGATCACTTTTGGACTCGGCACTTGGCAGATTTTTAGACGACAAGACAAGGTTTTTTTTTTTTAATTTTAATTTTAATTTGTACACATTTGTTTGTTTGTGAAAGCTATTGAATTAACTTGCTTGTTTATACCAGTTGACTTAGCATGTAATTTACTTTGAAACTGTTTAGTAGTTGTATTGGTTAAGCGTGGTATTAATTGCATTAGCTTATTGGGGTTAGTTTGGGATCTTATCTTTTGTGTGTGTGAGCAATTTGATATATATATATATATATATATATATATATATATATATATATATTGTGGCTAATATTGGTCCTTGGCGATGTGGGTAAATATATATTCAATGTTGAGGCAGTGGAAACTCTTATACAGAAAAAACACTAAAGAATATAAAGATGAAATCTTTTTTTTTTTTTTTTCAGGCAATAGAGGTCTTACAATTGAATTGAACTTGGAAACACCTAGTTCAGAACTTCTTAGAAAAAAAATGTGTCTATGTATGTGGTTTCTAATTGGATACACTTCCATGCCAATGTCTTCTTGCAGTATTGAATATGAAAAAATTCATATGAAGGTGTTGTCAAGTAAAACTAGGGAAAGAGAAATGTAACGAACCAATTTTATTTAAGATTCTAGGTCCATGGCTTAATGCACTTGATAATCATGATTTCGACATTCCGTACTAAGCTACTGCATAAGCTGACAAGTGGTTTATTTCACAGGTGAAACTGCTAGAATATAGGCAGAAGAGATTGGGAATGGAACCGTTGAAGTGTAACCTTTTGTTTCAACCGAATGAAGATAAAGGCACTTTGGAGTTTAGAAAGATTCTGTGCAGGGGAGTTTTTGATGAGGAAAAGTCAATATATGTTGGTCCTCGTTCAAGAAGCATTTCGGGAGTGACAGAGAATGGCTACTATATTATCACGCCCCTTGTGCCAGTCCCTAGTGACCCTGACAGGTAGACTAATTTGTAATGATAGACATGTAATGGAGTATGAAGTAACACACTTGATTCTTGTTATATATCTCCTCAAAGCACATCAAGCTTTTTCGGGTTTTGAGTGTTTTTGGTAGGCAACTTTTAGGTTTATGCTGTTGATCTATACTATAGTAAACCATTTATAAGTTCGTCTTAGCTTTTGTTTTGGCTTATCTTCTTCATATTGAAAAGGAAAGAGAAAATATATAGCTTTACCTTTTGGTTGAGAATCAAGTACTAACAGACAGCCTCTTAATGTAAGATACGTGTTTTAAAAGTTTTATCTTCATTGCCTTGTGGAGAAAAGTGTACGTACAGCGCTAATTGAATCTTTTTCACTAATCCGCCTTTGGCTATCAGTTGTGATTTTGATCATGCTTTTTGCCAATATTTTCAGGTTATTTAATGCAATTTTATTTGGCTAACAATGTGTTTATTTTCTTCTTCAAGTTTGCCATCACCTATTCTGGTAAATAGAGGGTGGGTTCCCCGCAGTTGGAAAGACAAGTTTTTAGAAACTTCACGCAATAGCAGACACCATTCAAAACAAGAAACACAAAAAGTTCAAGAGAGTGAAAGAAGCTCGTGGTGGAAGTTTTGGGCCAAGAAAACTGAAACCGCAGAGGTAGTTTCTTCATGTTAAATTTTGCAATTTTTTTGACAGAGAAATACTAAAAATTTTTCAAAAAAAAAGAAACCTAAAAATTGCGTCATAACTTCATACACTTCACAGGATCCTGCTCCCGCCATTTCTGCTGTTGAAGTGATTGGAATAGTTCGTGGGAGTGAGAACCCAAGCATATTCGTTCCAGATAATGAACCAAACTCCAGTCAGTGGTTCTACGTGGATGTTCCTGCAATTGCCCGTGCATGTGGGCTCCCCGAGGATACTCTCTACATTGAAGACATCAACGAAAACATCAATCCAAGTAACCCATATCCTCTGCCAAAAGATGTGAATACATTGATCCGAAGTTCAGTCATGCCTCAAGACCATCTAAATTACACTTTGACATGGTATGCTTGTTTCTTTCGGTATTTTTGCTCTCGAGTTCTGATGCCATTTTGTTAAAATGGAAATGCATGGCTGGAAGTAAACTAATATGGCTTGGTATTATGGATTTCTCTGATGTTGGCTCCTAATTTGAGCAGGTATTCCCTATCCGCTGCTGTCACGTTTATGGCTTTCAAGAGAATAAAACCCAAAAAGAGCCGAATATAGCAACATTGTTTACTCTGAACAAGAGATGGAAAATAAATTATTTGTAAGGACAACTTTTTCTCTTGAGATTGTTTTATTTGAATAATTTTCTCATCCTATTGAACCCGGTTCCTAAATGTTCTCTTCATATTTAGCATTTTTAACTGTAGTATTACTTCTTGTTAGCTCATAGTCAATAGGGAAAACGTTATAACCAGCATTTCAGTACTTTCTTGTTAAATCTAATTTAAGTGACTTACCAAAATGCTCTCTTTCTTTAAACAAACTGGTTTCTTTCCGAAAATGACTAACGTGCTAGAATCATGGGGACCTATTGTGAAAGGGATATCAGATATGGTAAATAGAAGGATGTCTAATTGACATCAAACAAAGGCAACATAAGAATATATCTTGAAAAGTTGGTTTTTTGCAACTCTTGTTCTTTGCAGGAAATATACATTTGGCAAAGCTTGTTGGACTGTTAAGTTGAAAAGAGGCGAACTCTGGATCTTGGAAATGATATTGCATAACAAACATTTCGAAAAGGTTACAGACAAGCGGAGCCGAATGTGAAGAAATAGAGAGGATCTTGAATACAGGTGAACATTACATCTTTCCAGGAGTTTGTGGAGAACCACAAGGCTGGGATTTTTTGACCCTCGAACAGAGGAAGGAGTCTTTTCCTTTTTCGGATACCGATTTTTTTGCTCGTCATCAGTGATAATAAAAATAGTCAAATGCTTTAGCAGGAAAAGAGAGGGAATGAAGGTGATTATGGTTTGTGCTTACAAATTTTGGGCGATGTTTTTCAACCTCAATCTCGTGTCTTGGTCATCTTTATGTTGCTCTTTTGTTTTTTGGCCTCTTATCATGGCAAGGCGTTTGCCATTGATTACCCTGCTTTTGTTCTGGTTTTTGTTTTTGTTTTTTGTTTTTTGTTTTTTTGTTTTTTGTTTTCCTAACATTAGCTATGAAATTTACTTGATTTGAGTAAAGAAGAAAATGTCACCGTTTCTGGAAGATATCAAATAAGGGAAAGGTTCTGATAAAGTATTGATGTTCATGGTGGTGAAACAAAAAAAGATTGATGAAATATTGGAGCTGGCAATTGGAACTTTTTTTTTTTCCTTATAATTATCCACGACTGATAAGTAATTGGAACTTATCTTTAGGGAATTCTCGAGAACAGTGAATAATGCATAACCCCCAAGTGTTATCTATGATGATTAATAATGTTATTTTCAAAAATCAAATTTATAGGCCAAAAAAAAAAAAAAAACAACTCAATCCTCATTAACGGATTACAAGAGAATTAGAAGCAGAATGTTTCTCTCTTAGTGTTGCTCATCATAAGATCCTTTACAACAGAGACACTTATAAGTCCAATAATATCAGATGTTTCATTATCTAAATCTCTTCTTTTTTTTTTTTCTTCTCCTAACTAGTTTAGTTTTCGAAAATGAGGAATTTAAAAAAAGATCAATGCTATTTATCACTCATAAATATCAAATGATACATCATATCTTATCAAACAGTTCAGAGGAAAATGCAATCCTTCCATATTTTGTCATCTTCCACCAAACACTACAAACGAATAAAGCTCTCCTATCCGTACATTCTCTGCAAATTGACTTTTACAACATTACCGTTGGCTAATAGAAATCAGAGAGTAATAAGAAACCTTAAAAAGAGCTAATCAATGAATTAGAGAGTGAATGTGAAACTAATAGAAATGCCACGAAAAAACAGGACTGGACTGTATGTGGAGAACCACTTTCCGAGTCAGGGAGTCAGCTGTTGTCTTTGCATTTTCCGCTCTTTCCAGCTCCGACTGAGCAATGACGTGCTTATCTGGTACATTCAAGGGCCTAGGTCGCACTCGCCTCTACAACGAGGAAGTTTTGTTCAGATATGTAATGTCTAACTGATGCGATATGCGAGTTGAGTTTCGTATTTGCATCTAAAGAAGAATGGATGGATCACCTTCTTATAAAACACCCATCATTTGGTCATTTGGTCCATACAAATAGAAAACGTCTAAGATGCAAAGCGGCTGTCTTGGTTTCTCAATACTTCTAGTCATGAGCAGGTAGGTTAAGCCCCTCTCAATCGACACCCTAATCCGATCACAGAAAAATGATGACATTAGCGATGCAAATATTCTGTAATTGCTACCGATATCAAAACTCACTAACCTCACAAACTGAATTCCCACACCAACTATAACTTCCTTGATGTCTTCAACCCCGTGACAGAAGCCATAAACTTAACACGGTTCCTGCACATATTATACTGATCTTCAGCAAACATGAATCTGAACAACCAGAAGAAGAAATTCTCCATCTAGTGGACATCAAGAGAAAATACCAATGGAACAAATAAATCTTGCCATGATTTCATCACCAACCTGACTTATCATGTTGGGCAGCTAGTCATTTTTACCAATCCTCTCAGACAAGTCAGAAACCAGAACATAATTGTTGCTCTCATGACATGCAGTTTTGAATGCAGCCAAAGTTACGCGGTCAACATTAGGGTCCTTATCCACCAATTTGTGAAAGAACAAGGCTGCCATGCCAACTTTCTTGTCATTGCAAAGTTTCCTGATCAAGGTATTAACTGTACGGATCCAGAGCCTTTTCTCGAGCCTTTCCAAAATAGCCATAGCAGCGGGGAAGTTTTCCTTCTTGCAATATTCATAAGCTAATGTGACTCTAGTAACTTCACAAGGAGACAGTCCCTTGTCCATCATGGTATCGTATAAACTTCGAGCCTCGTCCAATTTTTCTTCTCTGCAAAGCCCACTGATTATGGCACCATAAGTGATACTATCTGGTGAGCAACCCTGTTGAGTCATCCTACCGAAAAATTTTGCAGCCAAGGCCACATTTCCATCCCGACAGTACCCACAAATCATAGACGTATAAGTTTCTTTTGTTGGAACCAATCTAAGCCTTATGGCATCTTCGAAAAACGTCTCGCATTCTTTCATTCTCTTTTGCTTGCTGAAAAAAGCTATTAAAGTTGTATATAGGTGGATATCTGGGTGGATTCCGACTTTGACCATCTTATTGAAAAGCATTAGGGCTCCCCTAATCTCACCTTTCTTGCAGTGCTCAGATATTAGAATGGTATAAGTGACCCTATCAGCACGCACTTCGTCATGAGCTGCCTCCCTAATAAATTTATATGCCTGTGGGATCTTGCCCCTCTTCAAGAGGCCATCAATCATCGCATTGTACGTATAAATATTAGGAGGAAAGCCATCAGTTCTCATGGTATCCATCAACTGATATGCTCTTTCGAATTCTCCAGCTTTACAATAGCCATCGACGAGGGTAGTATATGTATTAGTGTTGGGAACCAATCCCTGTTCTTTCATTTTGCCAAACAACATCTCTGCACGATTTATCTTGTCTTCTCTACAATATCCACTGATCATGGTGGTATAAGTATGTACATTAGGCTTGTAGTTGTTACTCCGTACAAGCTTAATGAACAGCCGAAAAGCCTTTTCAGTCCATCCCTTCTTACAAAGCCCATTGATCAACGATGTATGCGTATACACGTTAGGTTTCCAACCTTTACTAACCATTTCCTCCAACAATTCAAACGCTTTCTTGACACTACCCCTCTTGCACAACCCATGAATGAGAGACGTATAATTTATTAAATTAGGGGTCAACCCCATCTCAATCATCTTATTGAAAATCCAAAATGCTCGATTCGAAAAGCCCTTTTCGCAAAATGTACTAATAATCAGGGTTAATGTGGCGTTATCGACAACAAAGCCTCTCTCAAGCATTTCACACAACCATCTATCTGCCTCTAAAGTTCTACCAATCCTACAGTAACCAACAACCATCGATCTATAACTGCAAGGATCGGGAAAAACCCCTCTTTGACACATTTCCTCAAACATCTCCTCTGCATACTCGACCGAGCTCGCTTCCGACGCAATCAAAACGACGCAGTTCAATATATCTGTTGTCAACATGAGACCCTGATTTTGTAGATCAAGAATCATATTTCCCGCCTCCTTTAACCTCCCAACTTCAGCAAAATTCCCTAACATGCATTTCATCACTTCATGGGCTCTCTCCAAATTCCCATTACGAATCAGCGACATGGAACAAAGTATGTAAAGCCTCATGAAGTGGCGGAACTTCGAGAACCCAATGGCCCAATAGAAGAAACTCAACGCAACCATGGAACCTCCCTCATCGGCTAGCGAGGCAACAACAGTCACAACTTGTTCGTGGCTCAATGAATAAGTATCCACATTGAGATTCAGCTTAGGAGGAGATTGTATCCCATGGCCATGGCCGTGCCCGTAATATGATTCAAATACCATTGAGCATATCTTTCTGACAAGAGACTCGGTTGGCGAAGGAAAAGAATAATCATTGCAAGTGTTTGAACAAAATGTTTTGGGGAAGAACAAAGATGGTAGAGAATTATCGTATAACATACCGTTAAGGCACGAAATGGGTGATAGTTTCTTGTGAAGTCCAAGTCCAACTCCATGGGATTTAAGAAATACTTGAGACATCAAAGTGAGAGGTTTATGGAAGCTATTGAAGCCCATGTAGCAGAATCTTTATAACTCCTCAAAAACAGACTGTTTCAATGAATCCATGGAATCCCAATCAAGTCGAGATTTTATTTTGTAGTGTTATCTAACTTCTCAAACAGAAACAGATTTATTATGACACGCTCTGTCGCGTGTCGTGGACTTTGAGGCCGGGGTTGGTTGCCGTGAACGTGAAAGAAGAAGAAGAAGAAATTAGAGAGAGAAGTTTTGTTTTGTTTTTTGTTTTTTTGTTTTTTGTTTTTTTGCTTTTTTCAGTTTTATTTTTATTTTATTTTTTTCTAAGGTTTTTTTTTAGTTTTATTTTATTTTTGTTACTAAATAACAAAAATACACAGATATATGCGTGATTAGCACATGTCAAATTCCGTCAAAATTTAATGGACCCTGCAAGTTTTTAATTTAAGTCGAAGTGCAAAGATTTTTAAATTCAAATGATAACACCAAAACAGAATGTTTTTTTTTTTTGTCTTTAATAAGCTAAAATATACGCCCTTGAATTGTTATATTTCGTTGTCATATTAAAGTTAGAGTTGGATACTAAAATTTTTGACATCTTATGAAATATTGGTATCGATTGCGTAAATGATGACTTTTACAAAAATAATTAAGAGAAATTGCAAAAAAAAAAAAATCATTTTTAATGCTATTTAATAATTTATACCCAAGTAATGTGCTATTTTTGTTTTTATTTTATATTTATAATGTAAAATTTATGATATAAATTAAAAATACAACACACATAAAATATATATTATTATTGTGCTAAAAAAGAGACATTCCTCAAAATCTCCGAAAATTATACAATTAACAGAAAAATTCATGCATGGCAATCTCCATACTCTACTTTTCCATAAATCATAGCTTAATACAGAGGGATGAGTATTTTCTTTTTGTACTTTTTTCCCTCTATTTTGCCTCTCATGCTTATCAGTGATAAAGGCGACATTTTCTTTATGATGACAATAATATAATTCCTTTTGCAGGCTCATCAGTTATAAAGATTTTGAACTTCCTTTCACTTTCATTCCATAAACTCTCCGCTGTAACATTATCAATGTCACTCTTCTTTCATGTCATACACTGTACAAAATTTTGTACATAACAGAAGGGCTGGCTAAAGAATACAAATCAAAGAATACAAAGAAAACTTATGTGGCAAGGGATTGCGGGGTTCAATTCCGGCGACTGGGGGTGTCAAGGAAAACTTCGGCATTGGAGGCCAAGCAGATGGCAGTGAACATGGCACTCAATACAGTGGGGAATAGTGGCGCTCGGCATTGTGCCATGTTTTTTCTTTTTAACTGAAATCTAGCAGTGTCTGGAGTCTTTTCCTTCAGTTTCTACGTCGATTACTTGAAACTGTAAACGGCCCGTGTCTCAATTCGAAAGGTAGCCCAGCGTAGGTTGCCAAAAAATTTAAAAAGAAAAAAAAGCTATGGACTCTCAAACTTAACACACTCAGGGAAAAGAGAGCTAAATACAAAGAGCAAATCAATGAATAGAACGAATGCGAAGCTAAAAGGAAAAATTGAACAGCTTTAAGAGATGCATCTTATAGGCAAAGGCGACATGTTCACCCCTGCATGGATTGCCTTCACCAGAGTTACGAATTTGAAAACACCGTCTTCGGAGAACCACTGGAGTCTCCACGTCTGAGAACCAGAACTTGTCTTTGCTTCATCGGTCCCTTCAATCTTTTCCCCAGCTTTGCCCGAGCAATGACGCACTGATTTGGCACGTGCAAGAGCTAAGGTCACACTCAAGCTCTCCTTCGCCTCTACGACCTGGAAATTTTGTGCATATGTATCAAATTTTATTTGGCCACATCCCTTATTCCCTAACCCAAAACGGGAAGGAAACTAAATACATAAAAAAGAACATTGGACAGAAATCACTTTGACATCTTTGAGTACAACAAAAGAATCAAAATGCAAAGAGACAGAAAGAGAAAGGGCAAGCGATTTTTGTGTCATGAAAGACTTGAACGAAATAAAAGCATGGGCATACATGTCAGGATTTTGCTACAAGAATTTCGGGTGGCTAACATATAATCTAATGGTTATTATTACTCAATTGGAGATATTAGAAAAACCACAAAAATGATCTTTTTGTACTACAATTACAATGCGCCATTACATATTTTTTTACAGAATTTTAAAAGGAAAAAGGAAGCGAAATTTCTTCTAATTAGGAACGAAATAAATATAAAGAAAAAAAGTTTTGGTTAATGACATGACTTACCATCTCGGATATGTCAGAAATGGAGCAATATGAATCAAGTGAGTAGTACGAGGGCGGAGATGAATCAACCAAAAGAGAGCCGAACTTCAGAAGGTCTTCGACACACGCAAGCAGATGCACTCCAACAATAAACAAAGATCTTGGAAACCATGAATCATCTGCGCAGTTTGAACAAGCAACATTACCAAACAAGAGAAAATAAAAGTCAAGGACAAATACATGAGATAATTTTAAAAAATAATAATAATAACAGGGATTGCATACAAATAAAGAAGATAAAAAACAGAGGAAGCAAGAATATGCCATAAAATGTCCTTAGAAAGCCATTGGAGCACGATGTTGTAAGCTATGAATTATCCTACCCAAGGCATTATAATTCAACACTGAAATATTCCAACGTTAAAGTTTCTTTAGCATGTTTCTCAAAATGCTTATAACAGTGATCGGCTCTATATTTCTTAGTATTCTTTTTTAGGAGACCCAAAAAAAAAATTTCATAGAAGAATTTGGACAAGTTGTACTCATCTCATGGTAGAGACAAACTATTATACTTCAAATCATATTTTTTGCCAACATATTGCATCATAGTAAAGGCAAAGCCCCTTGAAGCATACCTTTATTTTCATGGTTGTCATGCCAAAAAAGAACCATATTATACTGGAATATGCTCACTTTCAAACCGCCAAAAATTTGTTTTTGCAACAAATCTACCTGAACCTGCTCCAAACTGCCATTTAAATTTCCAAACAAGTCTATTATAATGAAAGAAATATTTCGTATAGAAACTGTAAAGCACCAAAATGAAACTGATGTGAGATTGAGAGTTTCAAATTTCCATGTAAAAATTGGCTGAATCACCTTTTTAAAGAACATCCATCATCTTTTCCACAAGAATCAACGACTTCTAAGGTGCAAAGCAACTCTCTTGATTTCTCAATACTCCTTGTCATGAACAGATACGTTAAGCCCCTCTCAATTGACACTCTGCCCAACACGGAAAAATAGGACTTTAGAGATGTGAATATTCTGTAACTGCCACAGATAGCAAAACTTACTAACCTCACAATCTGATGTCCCATGCCAACTAAAACTTCTTTCACATCTTCAATCCTATGACAAGCCAGTAAACTTAACGTGGTTCCTGCACAGCATTTTTATTTTTCAAATATAAAATTAAACTGATCTTCAGCAAATTTAACCCTGAAGAACTAGAAGAAGAAACTCTCTACATAGTGGGCATTAAGAGAAAATACCAATGGAACAAATAAATCTTGCTAAGATTTCATTACCAACCTGATTTATCATCTACGGTGCCAATAAGTAACACATACAGCTTCTTTTCACTGCTCAGTATTAGAGCTATGTCTCTGCATGAGGAATAAAATATATTTACGAAGCATTTAAATGAAATTCCCTGGCAGGAAATTCAATAACAGCAAAAAGACAACCCTTGACTTCTATTCTATGGAGTTCTATTCAATGGAGAAACTCATAAGTTATAGTAATTAGAAGAGTCACCTTTCTTTGCACAGGGAATCCGATTCGAGAATACAGTAACAACGTATATACTGCCAACAAGTTTCATGATTTCTTGAATCTGCGAGATTTGAATAGAAATGATCCTCAATAAATTCGTCACTCAAGCGGGATCGCCAGTTGACGACAGGAGACCGACGAGCATCATCCTTAAGTTGGGCACTAGCCATGCTAAGAAGCATTTGTTTGTTTCCACTAACTTCTTGACTTCCATCACTAAATAGACACTGCTGCGCCTTTTCTGCTTCTGTCCCATGAAAATCAGAGTCTCCGATTGATTTTTGGGATGGTTCTATCTTCCCAACCAAATTGTTATCCTCTGGCAGTAAAACAACCCATCTTTTTGTTTTTATTTTGCCTTTTTTCTTGTTCAACAAATCATCCTCCTCATCACAATGTGGATCACCGGTATCAGCCTCCAGACCATCACCACTACCTGACTGCCTTGATTGGTCTGGATCTATTACATTCTGCATTTTAGAGATATTGTCGGCAAATGGTTCCGCTGAGCATTGACCATTTTCTCTTATACAGGGACCATGATGTCTTTGCTTGCAGTACTTATCACCAAAGATTTCCAAAAACGAATCCCTTCCAAAAGTTTTATCTTTATTTGAAAATTTCTCATTCAGTAACTGATCGATATCTGACATTGGGCCAAATGTAAATGCATCATCCTCACTACAGCTAGTATTGCTATCTGATGAAGCCACTGAATATGAGTCTGCTGATAACTGCAGAATTTCTTCTTCTAAGCATTGACGACGTTGAAGAATGTCCTTCCGATAATGAGGCGGTGATCCCGGGTGAGCAGAGGAATGGGATTCTGAAATACTACCTATGGTAGTCAATGGAGATAAGCTTGCATTTTCAGGCATCCCATAACCTACGTGATCGGTAAATGCATTAGCATAGGAGCTTTTAGCTTGCAGAGAAGTCTTTTGATGCTCATCTTTCAGATCCATTCTTCCGATGCCAACTTGGCTGACTCCACTACTAGTACCCATCAAACCAATTTGGTCATCGTATTGATGAGCATGCAAACCAGTAGACATTTCCAGGTAGGAGCTTTCAGAATCTAAAATGTTTGTACTAGTCTCGTCTCCTAAAGCTTGGACAGAATCTGAGACATATCTCATGCTTTCACCAACATGCCTCTGGCTCATCTTGGTTTTCAACATATTTTCTTGCCCAGGATATAGTGTAGTTCCACTAAATTTACCATGGTCCACTACATTATCAGAAGCATGATCCATCCACTCCTTAAACTCCCGCAACCAAAGAACAGAGCGTTCCTTCTTCATGAGTTCAACTTTATTCATCAAATCAACTATTTCAGCATCGTCATCAGACAAGGCAGTTTCCTCTCTGCTTCGCACCTCGTTATCAATCGACACAGAATCCTGATCAGAACAAAGATAGGTGCTTTCTCCTTCACCCTCAATTGATGCAAGACGGGATATCTTTTTCTGCATAGAAGTAATAAAATCAGTTTATAGCCATCCAAGTCAGTGATCGTAAATAGCAACGACATTAGTAATGATGCAAAAGAAGAAAAAAAAGTTACAAGCAACAATTCATTAGTTTAATCGACTAAGCTACTTATTTTAGCAAGGGGGCTATACACCTTAGCAAGGGGGCTATACACCTAAAGAAATTAAGATCAGGCATGTTCATTCCACTCTTTAAATGTGAAAGACTAGAGGGTTTCAATGCCATAACAATGTGAACATACCCGTCTTCTGTTGTTAGACCCTTCTCCTTGAGCTTCGTATGTTGCAGGGGAATAAAATCCAAAGCTGGCAGGTCGCTTCTGCCTACTGGCAATTATAAGTTGCCTCTTCCAAAATTCTCTGGTGCTGATTTCCTTATCATCCAGCTTGAACTAAGAAACCATATAAGAAAAAGAAACTTATAATTGTAGGACAACCATCAAGAACAGCAAACACGTGTGCCTCAAATACCATAGTTGATTTTATAGGACAAAATATTGAGTTAGAATCGAAGACGATCATAATATCCAAAAATCAAATGCATAAAGGACTTACACTCTCCAGATGATTGATATAGCTGAATGCTTGTGGTCGATACCATCGGGCACAGCATAATGGATTTCCCTCCAACCACAAACTTCCTAGAGATGGAAGTTCCGTAAGGAACTCTAACTCTGAAAAATTTGAAATAATATTGTAGGAAACATCAAGGTCTTCAAGTGACTTCAAATTCTCAATCCCATGCAAGGTAGTTAGAGCATTGTTCCTCAAAACAAGTTTAACAATAGGAGAGGAGACCTGCATAGGCCAACAACATTGATGCATGGGTCGAATCTATTTCCTAATTAAAAATTCATAGAAAAAGAAATCAAACTCAATCCTAAATTCTGAGACTCCAAAGTTCACTGAACTCACAAAACTAGAAACTCCATTCATTTGTCACGTATCTTTCCTCGATATTATAGGGGCAAACAAATCTTCAGTGCATCTAAAAGTTTTACTAAACAGTTTCTGTTTAAATCTTAAAAATTATTCCCCAAAAGATATTTCCTCAAAACTACACCTTTCATACCATTTCAATCTAAAGATCAATTCATCCTAAACATTGTAGTTGGAAGAAGCCACTGATACTCTATGATAAGTGTTGCGTAAAAGTAAACGAAATGTGAAAATTTTTAGTAGAAATTAGGACTTCAATAAGGGTCTGTGTACCTTGCTAAATGAAGAAACTGTTCTAAGGTGATTGAAACCAAGATCTAGGTGCTTTAATTTGATACACTTCCGGAGATTATCAACTGTCGTGAACTTGTTTCGGCTCAGGTCAAGAGTCTCAACAGCAGGCAGAAGTTGCAGAGACTCGTCCATGAGTAACAAGCCGTTGCATGCGCACGAAACAAATGACAACCGGTTCCATTGCGGAGAGTCCTTTATTTCTGCAATCCTACTGGCAAAGACGTGCCGCAGAGCATCCTAACGTACCAAAAGATCACAACATAAAAACCCAATTGAAAGCCTAAAAACTGTCACATAAAATGCAAACTGACATAAACTAAGATTTAATACAAAAATGAGGAAAAGAGTAAATAAGCATTAAACTCAAAAAGAATAAATGCTTCACAAACATTCAAATCTCAGAATACCTTTTGCAATAAGGAAGAGAATGAAATATAACTCAAAGGCTACTAAATATTATTAATTTCCTTCGAAAACCCAAAATCATTATACTTCTACATCACTAGTGAACTGTAGCGTATTCGCTTCCCTTTCCGCTTATTTTTTCAGCAACCAAAGAGTGTGCAAAAAAATGAAAACACAAAACTCAGAAATTTTAAACGCAGTAAGTACATAAATATAAGCAATAAAGTCTAAGAACAATAAATGCCTAAATTCAAATCACAGAATTCCCACGCAATACGAAAAAGAAGAAACATCAAAAACCAACTCAATATCTTCGCCAAAAATAATATATATATCTTCAATTCATCCACTCGTATTACGCACTCGCCAATTCTCCTTCCGTTTCTCTCTCATTTTCTCGCCAACCAAACAGGCAAAACCAAAAAATAAAAAACAAAACTTCACTCACAGTCGAATTGTGGCAAACGATCCTCTCGAGCGTGTGCCTGAGCTCGAGCAATCCCTTGGCCGCCGAGGTGGACAAGTCGCAGCCTCTGAGCTCCAAAACCCTAAGCCTCCCGAACGGCGCGAGCGAGAGCGGCGTGGGGTCCCTCGCCGGCGGCGCGAGCACGGAGACGACCTTGAGCGAGGTGAGCAGGCGGAGGATCCGCCGCAGCTGCTCGAGCGCGCGGTGGTCGCCGAGGTCGGAGACGTAGGCTCGCAGGTAGTCCACCGGCGCGCCAGCGAGCAGGCTCTCGAGCTCGCTCAGCGCCTCGAGGCGCGACTGCACGTAGCGCAGCCCGGCCGGGTTGAGCTTGAGCACTAGGGTTCCGTCGATAAGCGCGCCGGCGTTGGCCTCCACAAATCCCACCAGCTTCTCAAGGTACCGATCTCCGGTCACGATCGCCATCGCCGGAGCACCGGTCGGGGATTTGGCATCGAAGTCCGCGTTTTTCTTCTAGAGAGAGAAAGGAGGTTTGGGAGGGATAGAGAGAGAAACTGCCATGGCTGAGCTGAGCCTGAGGGGTTAAAAAGCTATTATTATTCAGAGAAACGGTTTTGGAAAGAAAGAGGCATTAATTTTGGGTCTAATGATTGGGTTAGACTTTTGTAATGTCTGTATTTTTCTTTGAGAAGTTTCTCTCAAATCTTCAATAATCTCATTTCTCATTTCTCAATGGAAATCTATTAGTTAAATTTGAAAAAATAAAATAAAATAAAAAGATTAGAATTTACAGTGACGTGACACCTGGCCAACATGCACTCAACATGATGTGGGCCCCGCGATCCCGACGCCTGATTTGTTGGTACTTGCTTTTCTGGTTAATGACTGTTTGGTCCCTTTGTTGTTTAGAAAATAGCAGTTTGGTTCTTTTGTTTATTTATATCGCATCGCGCCTTTAATTTGACTTTTATTTTTAGCAGAAGTGAAGCCTTTGTTTTTCTGTTTCTAGAGGTAGTATAATGAAATATCATCTTTATTTGGGAGGAATAAAGAGAAGAAATCGAAATATAGTGATATAAAGCGAGCCGGTGGTTCCTAAGACCACGAGGGACTTTCTGTGGTCGGAGGTTTAAGTTATAAGGGTGTTGATGCAGGAAGGATTCGTGGAGGAGGATTAGGGGTTAAGGCTTAGAGTTAGATTAGATTAGATTAGACACACAAAGCATAGAAGTCTTTTTTTTTTCTTTTTTTTAATAAAAAAACTAGTACTGGGACCCATATGAGCCACGCTAAACAGCTAAAATATCAGATAGAATGGACTATGGAGGGCCTATATCACAATATCACATGCCAGTCATTCACAATACCTTGTTTCTTTTTTACGGTAAAACCTTCACTGGTACTCTCTTCTTCTTCTTCTTCTTCTAATTTCTCTGGTAAAAAAAGAAAAAAAACAAAGAGCATTTCTTTTGTGCCCAAAAAACAAAAGGAAACTAAGTTGGTGATAACTGATAAGACAGTTTGCTCTACTTTCTACCTCAAAAGATTTGATTTTTGTTTTGTTTTTTGTTCTTTTTGTTTGGTGTGTGGCATGTGAAGAAACTTTAAGGGATGGCCAGTGTTTTGCATGGGAGCACTGCAAATTTGAGCAGATTTTGTGAGAATAGAGCAAGCTGTTTTCTGGGTATTTCAGCTCTTCCACTTCTCCAAAAAAGGGTCAGAGTTCATGATGGTTCTGTGAGAGGTCAGTTCTTTGTTTGGTTCCAGATTCTGCTCTTCTTGTATTGCTTGTTAAGTGATTTTTTTTTCTTTTTTAAATTCACTTTCTATGTTTATGTGACTATACATGTAATATTTCCAAATTTCCCAACAAGATAAAATAGAAGCACTGTTGACTGTCCTCTTGAATATGTCAAATTGATGAAGAAATTCATCTGAAATATATGCAGGTTTATTTTTGTTTCCTCTACTTATTGCTTCTCTGATTAAATCAATTCATATCATAGCCTTTTTTTTTCCCTTTGATATGTAAACTTTAGGAATCCTTGCATTATTTATTGTAATTGCTAGGTGTTCTCTATTTATTCGGCTCTCAGTTTCAGATTCTGGATAATATCATTGCATTTCAAAATAAAAAATAAAAAAATAACTTAGTTGTATAGAGGAAATAACAATCATTCTATAAGCTATCTATATGCCAGTGATAGCAAAACCGTATCGCTGATTATCCTTGTTTTCGTCGAGATTTGACCCATTAGTTAGCATTCTCTAAGTCACTTCTTTGGTTATTCATGGAAGCTTTGACCATAAAATTGTAAAACCATGATATTTGCCTTTGCCATTTATTGGATTAGGCATGTTAGAGTTCAACTTGATTTGGTTCTAAGAGGAAAAAACTACACTTTTTTTCGATGGGATATCCGACCTCATACTTCGATCAAAATAAGCTTTGCTTGTAATTAGACCAGCCACATCCATTATCTAGTGGCTCATATTATATTGAATTTTCAGGAAAATTTACCGCTCAGAGCTTATATGGATTCCGAGAATCTTGTATCCAGGGAAGAGGTGGCAAAGACGTTACGGGAAAAAGAGTACTACGTACCATCACCAGAAGTGGCAGTTCTTCAGACTCCAACAACGGCGAAAACGACTCCTCTAATCAAGAAAAGGCATGTACAAACAACTATTAGCACATAGACTTTGCATCGTTTCTTGCTTCTATTGCACAACGCTGGCTTATTAAAACGAGGGTCGAAATATACTCGCATTTGTTACTTGTTATGACTTCGTATGGATGAGAAGTTGGTGCGTTAATGTGTCCTTTTGAGTATTCTAGAAACTATATATAGTTCCTTTGTCATTGAGAGGGGTGATGGAGTGCGATAAACATTATGAGTATTGGCACGTCTGAGCGTGAGCTAAAGTTCTAAAAGATGAGCCAGGACAAGATAAGAACTTTTTTTTTCTAATATATTTTCTGTAGAGACAAGATCCAATATGTTTATTTCCTTCCATGTAATAATCACAATTCCTTAATTTTTATTACATTCTGAACTACGACATGTGAAATTTGTTCTCTGCTGAGCACAGTTTTATATTCTAGTGGTTGAAACGAGTATATATCTTAACAATTGTATTGGCGTGTGTATCTTGTTCTTGCTTGATGATTGTGTTGACTATCTGATAGGAGCTGTGAAACTCAATTTTGAGATACTATGCAGAGAACAGCTTTCGCTTTCTATGCAAATGAATTGACAAATATTCAATTTGGGTGCGGACATAGAGACCATTACATATTGAAGACAATATAAATTTCACACCCTTAATTTTACTTGTTTTATTGCAGACGCCTTTTGGATACAGTAGGAAAGATGTTCTACTGATTGGGCTTGGAGTAACGGTTCTTGGCATTGGCTTGAAAAGCGGATTAGAGGTACCTCTCTCTCTGTCAGCATATGTTGTTGCATTGTACGTGAAATTAGCGGGTGTTTTGCAACGTATTTATAGTCGCCTCTTTGTTTGTGATGTCTTTTGCAGTTTGTTGGAGTTGATCCTTTACAGGCAGGAAATGTGGTTCAGCTGGTTTTGGTTTTGGGATTAACAATCGGGTGGATTTCAACGTATATCTTTAGAGTTTCGAACAAGGAAATGACTTATGCTCAACAGTTACGCGACTATGAGAAGAAAGTCATGGAGGTGAAAGTTCTTTAAGATTTTCATTTCTCAATACTTTTTGTTTGAATGTAATTACTAATTAGAATTCATCATATTTGCTCTAACTTCAACTTTATCAAGTTATCTAACATTTTATCTGAATAAATGGGACGGTTCTATGAGACCACGAGCATGGTTTCGCTCAAGTTACCATGTATAGCGCGAATTTTGCGCTAATTAGTCTTTACCTAATGCCACGAAAACTTCTTACTTAGCTGATTTCCTCTTCTTCTTTGTAACAAAATAAAAATTATAGCCTATTTTCCAGAGTCTCTTTCAATTACTAAGACACGAAACGCTTCTTATTATGTATTTGCAGAAGCGGTTAGAGGGCCTGACAGAAGCAGAACTTGAAGCGTTGCTTGAACAAGTCGAGGAAGAGAAGAGGCAACTAGGTAGCGGCGAGCAGGTTAAATGAAGTTCACTTACCTTTGATCATTAAGTTTCATGGTCATTTAAGCTCAAGAGGCATTGTATAGATTACCTTTGTTTAAAAACAAAATTGCAATTTGCAAGTTGTCATATATATGCTCTACACTTGTGAGACAGGTGTGTATATGTTCTGAAATTAGTTAGGTACGAATCAAGTTTTATATTTGGTTTATAAAGGTTAAAATAATTTGAAGGGATAAAAAAAAATAATAATAATAAAATAAAATAAAAAAGACACTTAAAAATTAAAATGCTACCCAGAGGTAAAAACGACATAAAATTTGGAAAACGACATAAAATTGAAAAAAAACGACAGAAAGGAATAAAAACGACAATTTAAGTAACAAAACCAAATCTGTGTATGAAAGCTACAGTTGACGTGTGAATACGGTAGCTATGTAGAAAAACGGCAGTTTGTGTAAGAAAACGACAAGTATTTAGTAAAACGACAATTTTAGTAAGAAAACGACAGCTTAGCTTGAAAAAACGACAACTGAAGATATTGTTCAACTCTTTACATAAATTTCTGATATGAAAAGGCCAATATATGATTTTGTTCAACGTTGTTCATAAATTCTGATATTTGCTTTAATCTAATCGTTCCAAGTCATAAGTTTATGAGAATAGTTTCGTAATATTTCTTTGGTTTAATTAGTTGAAAGTTGAAAACTTTATTGACATGCAAAGCTTATACTACACTGATTAAATTATAATTTAGAAAAAAAACATATATATAACATTGTGGTTCGAAGGGGTTACCTTGAAGTATATTTGCTTGTGAATAACTCATTTAGATGATTTAGTACTATTCAAAATTATTTTAACCTCCAACAACAAATAATTGTGGAAATAATTTTGAATAGTATTAAATCATCAAAATGGTCTATTGAAACAACCTATTTCGAAAATACTCTGATTTCCTACTTAATTTCTTTGATATCGATTCAATTCGAGGTGAACGCAAATTGTACAAAAACACTCAATTTCAAGGTGAAATGCTCTGGTTTCCTACTTAATTTCTTTGATATCAAATTGAAAATTCATTATTGTTTGAAATAAAAATGTCGCACGAGATGTTAGTGTTTACGTGTCCAATGATGAGTAAGTACTAAACATATTTCGTTTACAAACAAGATTTTTTTTTCCCTCGAGGATAACGCTTTTATTATTTTGTTTTGTCTTTTTTTTTTTTTTGGTCAGGTCTCTCTCTCTCAAAAAAAAAAAAAAAAAGTCTGAGCTAGAAATGAAGTGATGCTATTTTCTTGTGAACCAAACCAAAACATTCCTTATTTATTTTATATGACAATAAAATAATGCAAAAACCACTATTAGTTAACTCTAGCACAATACAAATGACCTAACAAAAATTTGTTCACATTTGATCCCAGCTGTGCCAGCCAAACACAGAGTATTGAACACTCTGTGAATGGCCCTAATTTGTTCCTAAAATTAAGCATGTCAAAGCTTATGGATTTAGCTATAATTCCATTCTACAAAAATATTGAATATTAGTAGAATTAACAAAATTTTAGCCAAAATCCAGCCTCCAAAATTTCCTAATTTGATAGTTACATAAATATATTAATTCTTGATTGACAATCATTTACTTGTCCTCATTGAGACTATTCATTGACAAGTAACTACTTATAAATTCTATGTTTGTTATACCAACCTGGCAACCTCTGAATAAAAATTAGATTGAATGTTTCAACAATTAATTAGCAAGACAAAACATATTAAAACAAAAAGACTTCAACATATTATAGATAACAAGCACAACCTGGCCATATATGCCAAGTTGTTTCTAGATTGTGAATTTAATTAATCAGGTAGTTTTGGCTAAACCAGAGAAGATAGAGAAAAATATTGTAATAATGACTATATAAATACAGTTAGTTATATATGATCAAAACCCCATTGCCTATTTAATTATACAATACCTTCTAAAAAATTATTTAGTTCAACATCTTTCAAATCTTTGATTAGATGTCTGCTAATATGTAGGGATTAGATGTCTGCTAATATGTAGGGTTAACTATTAAAGTTTTTAGGATCTATAAAAAGTAGAGATTAATTTTTTTTTTTTGTTAATAAAAAAGTACAGCTTAATTATTGTTGCAGTTAGTAATAAATAGTAGTTCACATTTCTATGCTC
Source organism: Boehmeria nivea var. tenacissima (assembly GCA_018132145.1). Taxonomy (NCBI): domain Eukaryota; kingdom Viridiplantae; phylum Streptophyta; class Magnoliopsida; order Rosales; family Urticaceae; genus Boehmeria; species Boehmeria nivea. Next base: position 13,652,192 of record CM030882.1, read on the forward strand.
TGAACAGAAAAAGAGACATCTTCTTTTGGCATAACCAAGAACTTGTTTGACCAATTAATCAATAGTTATTCCTTTAACTAAAGGGGAAAAATTTTCCCACACAAAAACGAAAAAAAAATACACACATATATGCTAATTTTAACAAAGAAAATGCTCATAAAAGTTGGCCATAAATTTATGTAGCAGTTAATGAGTGGACAGAAAACATGGGGATTAATAGCTACAATAAATGTAAATAGGTCACAATATTATGATATTTTCTCTTAGAAAATGCCTTGAAATGGAAATGGCAACATTAGCAAGGAATAGATTATGGAATATTTTTCAAAGATATAGCAAGCTAGCATTAGAGAGGGTTAATGACTTGCACAGTGCAAAAGATATACCTAACACCAAAGATCTGATAATGTAACACTTTGTCATGGATATTCCCTTCATATCTTGGAATGCCTATCTATGAAGATATTATGCAAAATGGAATTTATAGGTCCTCTTTGTGGAATAAAATAAAAGTTACCATGTCCAATCATTAGGTTGGTAGTGTCCTTATTAACTCTCTCTCTTTCTCTCTCTCTATACATAGCTCTGCAGTTGCTCCCATGCCTCACCATGTGAATGCCTTACTACCAAAATATGGAATCCCAATAAAAATAATATAATTTATACACAAACACAAGTAAAGTTCACAGAAATGGGATTCTTCACATCTATACAAATGTGTATGCTTTTGGCCTTTTATGAAGTTTTATTGGGATCTTCAGACCTATACAAACAAGTTAGATCAGTTTATTTTGTTTTCTTTTAAATTTGACCCTTCCTTGCTAGGAATTCAATTTTCTTGTTTTTTCTTGCTTGCCAACCATATAAGCATTACAAGTTTTAACTTCCAATGAGGTATCAAAGAATAGAGGGTTTTTTTTTAGGGCAAGAATAGAGATTTTTAAGTGGGATTGCACAGAAAGATTTTTAAAGAAAAAATTGCATCATTCCTGTGATAGGAATCATACAAATCTATACATATAATCTGTAAAGTTTATAAAATTTATTAGCGTGATTTAATAATGGCCGCTCACAACATATTACTTATCCTAAATAAATATTTCCCCCTCGACTCTTAATTATTCATAGCAAAACATAGAATTTGTTACAAATATATATCAAATTCTTTGCTTCACATAAGAGGTCTACAGCTAATTAATAGTTTAATTTTAAACTTTATTTAAGCAAATGTCTACAGTTTTCATTTTTTTTAATTAAAAGACCTATTTTTGATAAATAGCACATCTATCATAACAAGAATACCCAATTAAAATTATGGAAATTACTATATTGTAAAGAAATTACACAGTTCCGAATAAATTAATAATCGCTACTTATTTACAATAAATTATAGTTTTTAGTTATTTCTAATAAATTATAATTTTTAGTTATTTTTAATAAATTATCATTTTTAGTTATATTTCTTTCTGTCTAAAATAATTGAATATAGAATTTGGGTTCAATAATTAAACTACGTTTATCTTTCATTCTAGGCACTAGCATCTTTCTTTCACTTGCTTACAAAGTTGGTGCAATCTCTATAATACAAGGTACACATATAAATTCAAAAAAATGTCTAAATCGACAAAATACCATCTCTCTCTCTCTCTCTCTCTCTCTCTCTCTCTCTCTCTCTCTCTCTCTCTCTCTCTCTCTCTCTCTCTCTCTCTCTCTCTCTCTCTCTCTCTCTCTGTCCATTCTTCATAACTAACAACCCTATAACCCATGCACAAGCACAACCCCATTTATAAATCCCAAAAATCACCACTCTCTTACACTTCCTCATCACCTCTCAAACTTCTCATACATCCAACTCCAAAAACCCAAACCAAAAAAAAAAAAAAAAAAAACCCTAAAGCCAAAACTCACACACACACACACTCTCTCTCTCTCTCTCTCTCTCTCTCTCTCTATAACATGGGAAATGCAACATCTTGTGCTCCTTCTATAGCCTCACACGGCGCAACCAAAGTAGTGTCCATAGACGGCACAATGGAGCTCTACACAAGGCCGGTGAAGGCCGCCGAGCTCATGCTCGAGAACCCGGGGAAGTTCGTCTGCGACGCGGCGGCCCTCAGCGTCGGCCACCGCATCCAGGGCCTCTCCGCCGACGACGAGCTCCTCCGCCGCCGCCTCTACTTTCTCCTCCCCATGGAGCTCCTCTACTCGGTCCTCACACACGAAGAAATGACCTCTTTCACTTCCTCATCAAAATTGTCACATAGCAATAGTAATAGTAATAATAATAGTACTAATGGTTTGGCAAGCTTTGGGAAGAATATTTTGCCATCGCTAGGTGAGTTTTGCATGTTTCTTCCTAATAATAATAATTCGGAGTCAAAGAATTTGGGAAGTCCTCTTAGTGAAAATTGTAGTAATCAATCTCATAATTATAATTCTCATGAGCCTCATCATGTGGAGAGGCTTTGCTCTAAGCAAAGGTCTTGGAGGCCAGCTTTGGAGACCATTGTTGAAGCTCCTACGTCATCGTGTAGATCATATTGAAATTGATCAGTGATCATAGTGTTTGTAAATTAGGTTTATTAATCTTTTTTTTTTTTTTTTGCTTCGGTTTTCGTTTTTCTTTTTCCCCTCTTTCCGTTCGGGTAATTAAATAAAGTTTTGTACGGAAGAGAAATTTTATGGTGAAGTATGAGAAATTATATAGTCAATCCACGAGTAGTTGAATTAATTAGTCCCATTTTAATTTATTTTCTATATGCAATATTAATAATTAATAAAGAGCTTCTCTTTTAGGTAGTATCTGCTAATAGGAAACGAATATGAAACATTAAATTTTATCTTTTTACTCGATTTTTAAGTTTTAAAATCGTTTTTTATTGACAAAAATTAATCCTCTGCCTCAAAATTAACTACCTATAAAAATTTCGGAGTTCTCGCAAGTTTTGAAATTGTGTTTAATTAGGTCTTAGATTTAAGGTCAAAAGAATATATACCTTGTTTATTAGTTAGTGTGTGTGTTTTTTTTCCCTATGATCTGGCAACAGTTTTGTTTAGGTACTAATTACAATACAATGCAAGTTGACAAAGAATCTTGTATTATTTGGTTGTTAATAAGGAACAAAACAAGGGTGTCGTTTATATTAGCCGCAAGTGATTAAATACTCTACAACTAACTATATCATGTGGTGTATAAAATAAAACGAGTGGCTTGTTCTAGATGTGTTTTCATTAATTTTTAATTTGATTTTTACTTTCGTTTCTTTATCATCTGACAAAGATACTAGCTGTACAAATTATTAGGAGCAAGATATAATTAGAAGCCAAGTGGATATGATTTTAATGGGACTTTTTTTTTTCACCCTCACACCTTCATTATTCATTTAATGGAAACCGAACTATGATACTCAGAGTAAGAGAAAAGATTCAATGTAGAAAAACATGGTGGAAAGGAAAAGAAAAATTGGTGCCATATAATTGTTAGCAATCATTAATTAATTATTTTAATGCTTCTAATTCTTGAGAAAAAAAGTAGAATAATGCTCTTTGAAGTTTTTTGTTTGTTTGTTTGTTTTTTTTCACCATTCACCCTTAACCTATTCAAGCTTTATCAATTTGGTCCCTAAATTTCTTGCGTTTTCTATATTTATTTGGTAATGTAGGTTGCAATGGTTCTAAGAGGTTATATGATAATTGATAAGCAATTCGGATTAAGAAATTTTTATTATTATTCTAAGTATCCTTATTATAGTACCAATGTTTTTTTTATTTTCAAGGAATACTAAAATTTTTAACTCAGTTATTTCTTCTATAGTGTTTTAATACTTGTTATGGTAAAAAAATACTCATCTATAATGTTTTAATACTCAAATTTTTAACTCAACTATTACTTATTTTACAGGATTTTAATACTCTTGTTATAGTAAAAAATAACATTTTCAATTCTCAGTGCGAATCTTATCTCTTACAATCTTAATATAAATCAACTAAACTTTTATTCAAATATTCATTTGAATTAAGATTTTATTATATAATAACCCAAAACAAAATGCTCCGAAATTTTTTATTTGGATTACTTACCAAAAGACTCCTAATATTTGAATTGTGAGGAATTAATTAAAATTCAAGCTTCAACTCACAAATACATTTAATTTAGGAGGTAAGAGGGGTGGTTCAAATTATCAAAGCGTGACAAGGAAATAAATAACATTTGTTTATGTTAAAGAGAGAATATTATTGAGTTCAATCGAGTTTATAGCTCAACTTATAAGTTATTTGTGGATTACACGATACAAGAATCATTCGACGTGACAGTTGAGTTTAACTCAGAGCTCAAAAGCACCACTCTCTGTCCTCTTGAGAATACATGTCACTCAATATCATCAAGGAATTGACTGAACTAATTGTTGTAAATTGTGATTATAGATTAATATTATCTCACAATTCACAACCATCTTGTTCTAATCAAACCAAATGAACTACAAGAGCCAGTTGGTTTTTTTTTTTTTTTTTTTTTTTTCTGACCAGACTATAGTGGGCCTGTTTTTGGGTTCATCTGTTTGTGTTGTTTTGTTTAGGTTCTCTGTCTTGTGTCCCTTTTTCTTTTTTCTTTTTTTGTTTTCCCTCCTGCTTTTCTTTCTTTTTTCATCAAGTATCTCTCCTAGCAATATGACAAAGGAAAGAAAGAAAAAATTTAAATTTTGAAATTTTATATTTTGAGGGGAAAAAAACAATTTTGAACGTTTTTTTTATTATTTTATTTGAATATTATTTTTCTGAGGATTGCAAAAATGAGATGTTCATATATAAAAACTATTATTGGCATGTCCCATCAATTTAAACTTTTAGGATGAATCGGTGATTTTATATGGTGTCAAAGCGAGAATTCCTAAATTCAAACTCTGCGAATACATACTTTTAACCCAATGTTAAACTTTTGGGATAACATAATAATTATACCTCGAGTGGTGTGCTCCCTTAATTCTACTATATGTTGGTAAAAATTTTAAATGCAATACAAAAATTAGCATAGATTAATAAGAATATCTTGTTCACAAATTTATTGAGGTTCAATAAGGCAAGTTCTCTCAAACAAAGCTCATTTGAGAATAAAAGTTCGTTAACATACTAACCTGATGATTACTTCATCGGTTGCAACTTGCAAGCTAATAAGAAGCTGATATAATTGAGCAAAATCACCATAAGCACAACGAGTAGATAAGAAATCTTAAGACTTGTTTTGCAGTCTCAAAACACCCAAAAAAACACGTTGATAAAAGAGAAAAATGTATTTGTTATCCAAGTAATAATATTGTGATTATTACTTTCTCAATCATCGTGACGAGCTTAGAATATTGAATGTCTCAAAGGCTTCTTGAACAGGCTGTTTTCATCTCCGGTTGCATAATACTATTAGTTTACCATTCTATTCCAAAAATTTTAAACTAATAAGAAGTGGGCCACCAACAATTTTATATTTCAACAATTATTTTATTTTATTTAACTTTCTTAACAAACATTAATCAATGCTAGTTTGATACGTTAGTCTAGATGTTTAAATTTTTAAAAGTGAAACTATAATTAAAAAATAACTAAAAATGATTTAAAGCATTAACTGGAGCAAAAGAAAAGGGCGTTTTTTTTTTTTTTTTTTTTCGAATTGAAGTGGCAAAAGAATGGTGCTTTATGGTGTGGCAACGTGATGAGGATAGAATCGGAGAGAAGCTTTGACAAAAAACGGTTGGGACCCATTAATGGCCTACTTTAGCAGAGATGTCACCATCAGTAGTTGCCTTCTAGTTTCCCCATCAAATTATGTCTTACAAACTAAGGGCAAAGAAAAGTTCATTTGACATTATTCGTAATTTCATCTTTGATGATATTATTTTTCATTTCTAGTCTTGGTCAATGCAAAAATAGAATGAGGTGTGTTTGAGTATGTCCTTGAGTATATATGTGTGCGTTTTTTTTTTATTAATTGTTTTTTATCTTCATTTAGTGTGATCACTCGATTACATATCAAACATGAGATGCTAATTTAGAAACAATATACTAAATCCAATTGAAAATAATAAAAAAAATAGTATATTGGGTATTTAGTTTTTTTTTTTAATTCATGTTCTAAAAAAATAATCAACGTTTTTAAAAATTTAAAAATTAGTCATTAATTTCTTAAAAAATTAAAAATATAAAAATAACATCACACAATCATATAATTTAAAAAATAACTATAATAAAAACGTTGGTTATTTTTAAAAAAAACTTCATCTAAAAAATAATAGTCTATAAAAAAAAAAATCTTTTGAGGTTGAATGAGCACAACCCGGTTGCAACTTTAAAATGATGCGCCAATATATATCAAAATCAATTACTCATGCTTGCTGGAGGGTTTTTTATTTTCTTTTATTTTTACTTTTTGCTAGGACACGCTTGATGGAGTCGAATACCATAATTTAGATGAAAATTGGATTAAATAACACTACCAAATTTATAAGATAAGACGAGCGCTTTTTAACAAATTATCTAGTAAATGGAAAATGAGAAATTCTTCAGCAAGTTTATAGATTATTTTACATATGTCACAACTCACATGGTAACTTCAACATATTTATACTCGTTTTTACAGAACAAAAAAAAATAGATTTAAATATTTTATATAATAGCAATGTTTTTTTTTTACTCAAATACAAAAGAATGAAATCTTAATAAATAACTTTTAAAATTCTCAATTCAAATATCCTCTCTTATAGTATCAATCAAATATTAAAACTAAATTCTTTTTAAACATCAATTTGAATCTAAATTTTTTTCAAATAATAATAAATCAACCCCAACTAGTACTCTAAATAAAGCCAGAAATGTCACCATATTTATATATAAATAAAGCCATAAATCGTTTCTAGCTCTCCCTCGCACCTAGTCTTCAAAGGACCACCTATCAACCACTAAAGCAGGCAAAAGCTAACCATATCATTTGATAATTCAACTTTGCAAAAGGTATGTTTTTGAAAGCGACAAGGTTAATACACTACCAATTAATTAGTGTATCACTAAACGGATATTACATAGGATAATTTAATGCGTCCGATCAAACATATCCGCACATTATAATAATAATAAGGCCAACTTAATAAATTTTAAAAGTAAAATAACATTCTTCAAAAAAAAAAAAGTAAAATAACAAGTAAATCTAATAATAAATATTAAATATATTTTAAATTCGTAATTATTTTAAATTCTATTAGTTTTATTATGAATCAATTAAATGAATAATTATTTTTAACGATATTAAAAAATAATTACAGTTTCAAAGAATTTAAAAATTAACTATAAAATATTTCTTACTCATATAAAAAATTTCTTATAATAACAAAATTATACATAAAAATTACTATAAAAAATTTATAAAATCACTATTTTTTAATTTTTTAAATTATAGTTATTTTTTAAAATTATTTTCTAAAAAATTATTACTTTCTTAAACTTTCCCTTTATTTACCGTGAATTAATGCAATTCATAATAAAAACTCAATAATAATAATAAAATTAAAAGCCAGACTCAAAAAAAAGCCAAAGCCATTATTTTTCCATTTTCTTTTACTCTTCCCACCTAAATTAAACGAATTTAGACAAACAAGACCAAATAAAAAAAAAATTCTGTAATTATTTTTTAAAATTATTACCACAGAGAATGAACACAAAAATTTTCATTTATTAAAAAATAAAAATAGAAAAACAGGAAAAAAATAAATAAATGAAATTGAAGAGGAAATATTATCCTACACAGCCACTACAAATCCCAGCGAGAGAAACCGGAAATCTACACAAAACCCCATCCGTGGACGAAGACGACGTCGTTTCGTCCAGATCCACCGCCGGCGGCAAAACCCTACCGTCCGCGAAAAGAACCCTCCCACCGCTCCTCCCCTCTCCGGCCGCCGCCGCGGCGACGGCCACCACTCCCTCCAGCTCGGCCGCGGCGCCGTAGAACTCGCCGCCGTTGTCGCCGAAGCGCCGCTCCACCGCGAGGAAGTCCCCGAGCGAGGACGGCCTCGCGTCGGCGTCGTCGCGGCACAGGCTCCACCACCGCCGCCGCCTCTCCGCCGCGGCGGAGGAGGCTCGGCTCTTCACCTTCCTGCACCCCCGCGCGCCGCCGCCTCCGCCGGCGACGGACGGAGCGGCGGAGCCCGCGGAGGCGGAGGCGGACGAGGAGGTCGGGGTTTCGCGGCGGCGCTGGGACGGAGCTCGGAAGGCGATGGCGGGGAAGCTGACGCCCATGAGCGTGCCGAGAGTCGTGCTTCGGTCGTGAAAGAACGAACCTGTTGACTGTATAGAGAGAGATATATAAACACATACACATATACATATACATATATATATATATATATAGAGAGAGAGAGAGAGATTGTGGAAACCTCAGTGTCGAGATCGGAGGAGGAAATGGAAGAGTTGGTGGGAGAGGAAGGCGGAGGAAGGAGATCGTTTGCTGGATCTAGCATTTTCGCGCTCTCTTTCTATCTGAATTCTGAGCTTCGCTGTCTGTAAATATGGAGGATTGACAGAGAGAGAGAGAGAGAGAGAGAGAGAGAGGCGTTAGTTAGTGTTCTTAGCTTCGAAGGTTGTAATGAAGCAGGAGGAAAGGCGATTGAGAGAGGCACTGACTGACTTTGACACTGTAGAGAGAGAGAGAGAGAGAGAAACTGAGAGAGAGTGTGTGTGCGAGTGAGTGGGATTTTTCGGGTGTGAGATTTGGGTAGCGCTGGGGGAAATTATTGCTGCTTTTCTTTTATATATATATATTTTTTGGTGCGAAGGTTATTAGAAGTCATTATATTGAAGAAGAGTTTTACCCCTCAGTTTTACCCGTTCGATCTCAGCCATTCGTGAATGTGGGTGCCACAGCTACGAATGGCTAGCTCATCTATTACTAGCATGTCTCATTGAATAAAGAGAGTTGCTCTCATCAGTCGCGTCTAACAAATCGTAGCCGTCTATTATAGTGGGTCCCATAATAAAATTTACGTGGGGTCCACTATTATGGACGGTCATGATTCATCAATCGCGTCTGATTATATCACTTCTTATTATAGTACTAGCAGGTTTTTTCGGAAAACTTCATTTATTCTGGTGCGGGTGGCAGGCAGGCCTATATTTCTTGGTTTCAATAGGACTCCTCACAAGCGTTGTTTCTATATACTATTATCTAAAAATAATCAAGTTATTAATGACTGGACGAAACTAAGAAATAACCCCTCACATGCAAAATTATAGAAGATCCCCTTTAAGATCAAGCAATTCCATCAAATTGAGTATGATTGTATGTGTGATAGCATCTATTATACTAGGAATATCAATGAACCCTATTATTGAAATTGCTCAGGATACCCCTTTTTAGCTTCTATAACCTCTTTCTTAGTTCAAGATCCCTTCTTACTAACTGGAATAAAAGAATTAGTAGACCTGTTCCACCCAAAATGGGAATAGGCTAAGGTTATTAACTTATAATCGATAATTTGAAGATCGAGTCGATTCCATGATTAGAATAGGCTTATATACATTCTAATTATGTTCTAATTATGAGAAGGGGTCATTCGAGCGTATCTAAATAGATACTATGTTTACATATGGATCCCAACATCGTTACATTCCATTTAGGATTATGAATAGGCGTAATCGTACATGATTTTTGCATATCTCTCGTTATTTGGGACCCTATTCGCCATTCACCTCTTTGGGCTTCTATTGAATCGATAAATAGGTTTGATTGTCCATCTTTTTGATATAATATACAAATATATTAAGGCATCCTCCGCATAATTCAAATCGAAGCAATTGGATGTCCGACTCGGCCCTCTATGACATGACTGATCAATAGAAATACTCAAACACTCCCCTTTTGTCATATATTCCATCCATCACACTGGATAGATATCATATTAATGGAATACGATTCACTTTCAAGATGCCTTGATGGTGAAATGGTAGACACGTGAGACTCAAAATCTCGTGCTAAAAAGCGTGGAGGTTCGAGTCCTATTCAAGGCATAATATTGAATATTGAGAATGCTCATTGAATTGGCGGCAGTGGATCACGAAATCTTGGTGATCTTCTCTATCTAATGAATAGGGAGTTCGCTTTGAAATTGTCCGCCCTGCGCCCACCCCCCGAGTCTATGCTTCTACAGGAATCACACAACAGAAGTGTGATTACATAGTCCATTTTAGGGATTGACGACTTACCTATTCAGTGACTTTGGCGCTGGACGTTCCCGAAATGGGTACTATCGGGTCGGGTGAATTCAATAATAGACGCCTGTTAGCGTTCTAGCCTCCCTTCTCCTTTCAGGGCCTATCCGAAAGAAAATCCAGTACTTCTTGGTCGTGAATATCTGAATAGGACGAATCACTCCGTGGATATCTTTGCTTTGGAACAAAACAATTAGAATTAGTCGGTCAACTGGAATGTGTATTATACATATAGGGGATCTTTCAATTGGGAAGATTCGTCTACCTGAGACGAAGAGAAATGTCTATCTATTTTATTTAGTTATTAAGTTAAACCAATGATTCGTTATTGTAGCAGATAGTAACAACCATTTCATCGCGAAAAGCCATCTTTTTCTCAACAATGTCTTTGTCATATGATCCAATAGCCTTTCGTTAGATAGGAACAACTTTGATAAATACTGATAACTCTCAGATGGAGTATTAGAACGGAAAAATCCATTAGATAATGAACTATTGGTTCTAAGCCATCTTGGCGATAAATCAACAATTCGAAGTACTTTTCTTGCATATTCTTGATAAACCAGCGTTTATATATAGATGTAGGAAGATCTGTTTGGGAAGTAAAAAGCCCCTTTGACATCTCTTCATCTGCAAAGAATTCTCGATGTGAAAACATAGAGACAAGGGGCTGATCTTTGAATAGGAAAAAGAGTGGATTCGCAGGGTCTCAAATGAATTGGCTTTTTCGAAAAAAGCCTTGTTCTTTGGAAGATCTATCTCGGTGGGTTGGGGGGTGAGATGGGGATTTTTTATTATCGACGTGCCAACCTTGATGAAAACGTTGAATTTCATGAATTTCACGAGTTTCATCAGCCACTGCATCACTCAGGATTGTCACAACAGTTTTAATTTTCGTGCTTTTATTTCTTTTTTATGGCAGCTTCTAAATTGAATATTGTGAAGACATCAATTTGTTGAAATTTGACTTTTGTAATTCTAATTCTTTATTGTGATTTTTATTTATGGTTTACATCGAGTTTAGGTAGATTACATAAATTTGTGTAATTTTAAAATTATAGCTTTTTAATTATAATTTTATTTTCAAAATGCATGGCGCACGATTTATAATAGTTTAAAAAGTATATAAAAATACAATTTTTTTTGTATGTACTGTCAAACTACGTTATCTATTTTTATATTATCAATTTATTTTTCAAATTTAACACTTTGTTCACCCAAAGATAAACAAAAAACGACAGACATCCACGAAGTGCTAGGTTAGTGTCAATAGTATAACTTACTCATTATTCCTTAAACTTAAGCAAATAGAGGCGGTCATTAGGTTATGTAATTTGACACTACCCTTTCAAAAGCTTGAACAATTATGCCTATAAATATTTATAATATTAATTGATCATTGAATTCTAATTTGTAGTAGTGCACGGTATATTGTAAGATTCATATAAAGTTCGATAGAATGCAATTTGACGTTTAGGTGTAATATGTCTTTTCTGCCTTGAAAAGCTAATAAAAAAAAAAATGGTCTCACCACATGGAAGGGAATTTAAGGTCACTAATCTTGATTTTTAAGTTTGAACAATGAAGACGAATGTGACAGAAGAAAATGAAAATCCAGGCTGGAAAAAGAGAGGAATGAGTTGTAAGTACAAAAACCATGACAACAAAAATTATTTCGTTTTGGTGAAACTTGACATGATGACTTTTTGCAGGCCAAGCAACATACTCGTGACTCAAAAAAAGTTGGAACCATCTCATTATGCATGCATGTCCTTCTTCTCAATTCCCTCCTCCTATGGGTCACCCACCGTGTGCTCATACATGCGGGAGAATCTGCGGTAGGGAACGAGAAAGATTTTAGACCGTTAGATTAATTTTTTTTTAAAATTATGACTTATTAAAAAGATAAATTTAATAATTTAGGATCGTTTCTACTAAAAGCGTACCTACCAAAGAATTTTGTGTCTATGTGTGTCTATGGTTTTCGGTACTGTCTTTTGTTGAATTTTATGTTTGGTGATACTTTGATCCGGATTAATTTTATAGATAAAAATAAAGCTGAATTGCTATTTGTTTTTTTGTTTTGTTTTTGTTTTTTTTTTTTTACAATGTTAGTCATCAACATTAAGTTATAGTTATCCAAAAAATTAAGATTATATGAATTCAAATTAAATAATTACTCTTATAGAATAACACTTTGTAAAAAAAAAATTCATTTAATTGTAAACTGCAATGTGATTTAGGCTCATTTAATATTTGATATTATTAGAAGTTTAAAACTTCTTGTGAGTAGTATGTGGTTTATTTTGATGGCTATTTAACTAAAATAAAATGGATATCAACTAAAGCTGCCAAAGTTAAGGGAGATTTTTTCTAATAAAATTAGATTAGGGAGCAGAATTTCGAAAGATCACATACGCTAAAATTATATATATAGCAATATCAATAAAATCGAAGCAAAAAGAAGAAGAAAAATTCCATTATGTTCGTAGAAAAGAATGTTTTCTTTGATAGCGCATAGCATTAGTGATGCATGGAATTGTTATATCATATGATACTTGATAGGACTCAAATGTCATATTTTTGTTATATAATACTATGTTTATCTAACATATGTCCACCGAGGCTACGGTAATAAGCAACCATTTTTTTTTATAGAGAACATTGTTACTATGCAAAATACTTTAATAAAAAGACAAAAGAGAAGGGAACTTTGCAGGATTCTCTTCGTGTAGTACTCTGCTCGTTGGTAAAGATTGCAAGAGATACTCCTTTATTTGGTCAAAGGGAGACCGAACCAAGTATTTCTAACACTTTTTTTTTTTTTTTGGTTGAAAATTTCACCTCAAACGCCTAAAAGAATTATGTTCTTTTAGACACAAATTGTAACAATTATGTGTACTTTTTGTTATCAAATTACACGATTGTGTATGGAAATTTTAAGGACAAGATAAGCCATACAAATCTTTAGAACGATATCCGTGTTACCATAAAGTAAGAATATAAATGTACGATGTACATCATGTTTAAATAAATCGAAAAAGATATCTTTATTGCTTATAGCACTAAAGATATTGATCCCATATAGTGCATAGTATTTTTATTTATATTCCATACTAGAAATAGAAAGAGCAAAGTATGAGGCGTTTTGTTTTGTTTTTTGTTTTTTGTTTTTTGTCTTTTGTGTTTTTTTAAGAACAAAATATGACTTGATATCCTATTTCTTCACCTTAATCATTGGCCAACTAGGAGGCCTCACAGACACATGATTTGTAATCTGATTCTTAAATGGTATATGATAAGCTATTTAATAAAAACGATAATAAGCTTATAGAATAGCAAAAATTGGATATTTAACTCTAATATGATGCAAATTTGAGGAGGAATGGTCTGCCTATATATTTCTTTACTATGAGCATAGATTCCAATGATAATAGAGTTGTTTATAGTAGTACTTTAAGCCAAAAATTCTGTACCCAGCTTGAAGCTATTATGCACTGAAACAATGATCTACAACGGCGACATATCACTGATGTAGTCATCCCAGATTTCCGTCGCGATGGAATCACGTATCTGCAAAGAGAATTCCAGTTCTTCATCCTCGAAAGGAACTTCTAGAGCAGAGTTGTCAACGTGCATTATCATTGGTTGCTGCGCTTCCGACATGGATGACGATGATGGTTCTTCCACTTGCGGTAGATTGTCCTGCTCGTACATTTTGAAAAGCCAGTCATCCGGTTTCTCCATCCGGATGTAGTTGTGTATAGCACACGTTGCGACAACCAACTTCACCTGCGTCTGTAATGGGTACGGAGGAGCCGACAGAAGTATAGGAAAGCGGGCCTTTAGAGCCCCGAAAATGCGATCAGTGGCGTTCTTTAGCATTGAATGTCGCTGGTTGAATATTTCTTTCGCATTTTGAGGTTGATACCCGTTAGGAAAATCCTTCGAATGATAAGGAACGCCCGGATATGGAGCAATGAAGCCTGGAAGATTCACATACTTGTTGTCCAAAAGGTAGTATTTACCTGCATTGTCAGGATTGTCGTTGAGAGTTTCAAGTACAATCTTATACGGGATTAAATAAACACTCTCAGTTCTATTGTATGAAGGGAAAAGTTGTTACAGCAATGTGTACAAGGAGATACCTTCGGGGACAGGCAACTTGTTGCGCCTTGTCAATGCTGAATTCAACACCTGAAAATCCGTGGCCGAACCTTCCCACCCAGCAAGGATGTAATGGAACTTCATATCGAATGAGCAAGCAGCCAGAACAGTTTGTGACAGTAAGCCATTTTTGTTGCGGAAAGGTCCTTGCTCATCGACACCAACCATTACGGGAATGTGCATACCATCAACAACTCCAATGCAATCCTAGCAAGAAAGGAAAATTCATATTAAGAAACCAGCCGAAAACAGATAAATGATCAGACCCAATTACAATAGCAGTACCTTGAAATATGGATAGAATCTGGGATCTTCCAGAATTTCCGAAGGAATATTAGTGCTTGGTGGCTGAAAAAATTCTAACGAAATTGCCATTATTGCATTCAAAACATTGTTGAAATGGCGGCTGATGGTTTCACCTGAATAGCGAAACAATTCTTGAACAGCTCGAGTCCGCAGATTATGGCCAATTATGAACATGAATATGGCTAATTGCTCTTCAATCTTTATTCGATTTGTGTGGCGCAGTAAGCCTTTGGCTTGCAAAATATCACACAACTTATAGAAGACAGGCTTATCCATGCGAAAATTCTCATGACAGCGTTCATTTGGACCTTTAAGTACTTCATCGACAAATTTTGCACCAGAAGATGGTAAACCGCGGCTTATTCCTTTAGGAGCATAATTCCCAAAGGTAGCATCTTTTTCATCATCAGAGCTCTCCATTATAAATCTAGCCTCTGCACTCGGCAATATTTACGCTCCAAATCAGCAGTTTGAAGATGGAAATCGGAAAAATCTCCAGACTGTTTTAAAGACAATTGGACTGTAGAAACATCTTGCCTTTCGATCCAGATATATTATGGTAAGAGCTCTTGGGAGGAATTATAGCCCGATTATTATAGCTCAACAAGGTTAGGCATTAGATCCTGCATGGGAGAAATTTAATTTTTTTGACTACTATATACAATGATCATTAAAATGTGGACTACATCAAGTTTAAAATAATGTAGATACTTAGAAGAAGTGTTCATGCTTTGAGTTTACAAGTTCAAAAGCAGAAGTTGTTTGAACGGATTAATCATTGGAATACTTTTGCCACCATATGCTTGTTCTCTCGATTCCTTTTTCGTAGTTCTCCAAAAAGAAGCTTCATTTTGGGGTAGACAATTGGGAATTGAGATTCCGCCCCTAGACAGAGCAGAAAATTTGGGATCTTATCTTATGATAAGCGAGATTCAAGTTATACTATTACTATACCTATTTATGTTCTAACCGCAGTCCTTTGGTTTCGAAACTTAAAAACATAAAAGAGGCAAAATCCCATAAATACTAATTATGCTGAAGAGCATACCTAGTTAAAAATAATAGGCTAAGAGCTGTAACAGTAACAAATGTCTTCTTCCATCCAAACAACTGGTGTAGATCTAAGAAATCATTTTTCTTAGACTTCACAAAATTCAAACTTGGAGTGGAAAATCCAATATTTTAACACACCTAGACAAGAAAAACCAACCTGAATAACTAAACCCGAAATTTTCAATATTATGGAATACAAAACAGAAAATGATCACGAGCAAATTTTGTCAATTCAGCTGCAAGTTAAAAATGAAATCAATACATTAAACCATTGACAAAAGACAACATGAATATCAACCAACTATTGTCAAATAGCAAAACCTCAAATGACTTGAGATAAGTCTCATTTTAAAAATTTCCCAAACAGTGCCTTTGACGCACTCCCTTAAACCTAAGGGCCAAGATGATAACTAAAATCCCTAGCTCCTACAATGCAAGAGTTCAAAGGGAATAGCCAAAACTCAAGAGCGTCCAAGATACTCAATTACATTAATTCAGAAGTGTGACATTCTAGAATTAATTCAAGAAAGTTTCAATCTTCTATCCAACAATATGATCAACTAGATCAGTGTCTCTTTTATAATATGTATTTTGGTTCCATTGAGTCCCAATCGCGTATTTTTACGTGAACCCATATGTATGCTTACGTTGACCAATTCTTGGTATGGGTTTTTGCTTGTTCCTAGTTCTATAAAGAAGTATAGTTATAACACAAGCTTTAGAGCAAACACAGACTTCAAACCACACAGTACTAATTCTTTACACTTGAACAAACCAACTAGCAATACATAAATAAGAAGCAAAATTACCACTCACCAACTGAAATATTTCAACCGAACTTCTTCTATGGACGTGCAATATATATATATATATATATATATAATTTTTATATCTTCATTTTTATAAAGTACAAGGCACACTTAGCCTTAAATATCCAAGTTAATAAGAACAACAAAGGTCTCAAGAAATACACAACTGTTCTTAGTAATATTGTAAATAATGTTTAAGCAGTGAAAACCCAGAAACAACTAAACAAATTAACATGTCACTCAAGGTAAAGCATGAAAGATGAAACTAAATTCTAAAAAAAATAAAAATACCCAAAATTGCTCAACCAAATTCCAACATAACCAAAGCGAGTGAGACCCAGAAAAAATCCAAATAATTTTAAATGCCCAGAATATCAGCCACTGAATTAGACCAGAGCGCACACAAAAAAACCCACACGACGATCAAAGAAATGAGTCCACAGATTCGAATCGAAAAGCCCATCAAAAGAGCTTCAATTTCCAACGAATCAATTCCAAGAAAGCTCAGAAACTCATACCCGAAAGCGAAGTCTCGTCGTTCCCTTGGAAGCCAAGCCAGCGAAGAAGAAGAAGAAGAAGAAGAAGAAGAAACGCAGAGAGTCAAAGAGTGTTTCTGAGACTGAGCGTTGTAACGCTGTCTGAGTGTGTTCTTATTGGTTATTTGTGTTTTGTAGAGAGAGAGGGAGAGAGGTTTTAGAGAGAGAAGAGAGGTTTTGGAGTGACTGGGTTTTGTTGCATGTTGAGTATTTGTGGTGGGGGGGTTTTAATGGGGTCAATCAATAAATGTGGCAAAATATTATGAATTTTGTTCTTCTTCTTCATCATTGGCCAAAAAAGTACCTTCCATAACCATTTCAGTCGAATTATATTTGTTTGTTTTTTATTTCTAAATTACATTAAGTGCCGGATTTCATACTATTATAGTGATTTTGTGGTAAATGTCTTTCTTTGTTTGTAAAAGAAAATTTTGAGGAAAAGAGGAAAAGTTAAAGCATTATCCTTTTACGATAAGAATGCAGAAATATTTTGCACTTGGATCGGGTGGCAATCGTGGAATTTAATATCCTCTTAGATAGGTTTATAACTCGATCGGGTACTTAATTACATTTTATTCTTGGATTAAATTACAAATTATCACGAGTGCGAATTTTTTTTTATCATTAACTACTTTGTAATATTTTAATATATTGCACATGGTAATACCATTGATTTTTTACCTTGAAAATAAGTGAGAAATAGCACATTATTTTCTCATTTTGTAGGTGTTTATTTTGAAATATTTTGTATGTCAAGGTAAAAATATGAGAGCGCTATTAGATTAGGGACTAAATATAAAAAAATAATTCATCAGGTATTGTGTATTTGATGATTTATTACCCCATGTTTGGGCAAACTATTTTGCTCATTCCATCTCATTCTTTGAGATGAAAAAAATAGTTTAAAATGATTTAAAAATCGTTTTAAAAAATAATGTAGAATGGTTTGATTTTACGAATTTTGAAATGATATAAATAGTTGAGATTTAAAAATATTGTATAGAGATTTGAAAAGTTAAAAAAATAGTTGAAAAAAAATGAAATAAAATATGATGGATTATAAGATTGAAAAGTAAAAAAAAAAATTGAATAGAATGAAATGAGATGGAGAAAATGATCTTCCCGAATAAAAATAGTCCATCTACAAAGCATCTTTATAACAACATAAAGTTGAGATTTTATCTAAAAAAACAAACAAACATATGACTTGTTTGTCTCTCTCATTCCTCACATTTTATTTTATTTTGTTTTCAATTTGTTTAATTCCAATTTAATGTCTTTAAACTCTAATCATTTATATAACATTAAAAGACGCTTCTCCCATGGGGAACACTTAGGTGGGGGACAAATGGGAAACAAATGTGTGGCCCAGATTCATCCAAAAAATTTTCTATATTTATTTTTTAGTCCTTTATTTTTACTGTATTACAATTTAGGCCCAGTTTTTTAAAAATATTTTCATTTTTGCCCATAGAATGAATGCGTTTTTTTTACCAAAACAGTAAAAAAAAATCCAACAAACTGTTTTGAAAAAAACTGCAAATTAAAATTCAAAATTTTCTGGATGATTCTGGGCCATATACTGTTGTTCCCCATTTGTTCCCCACCAGAACGTTCCCCATGTGAGAATTGTCCAACATTAAAATTCACAAAGTCAAATATTTATCCCGAACAACCCACAAAATTCGACAGCCACAAATTGACTATTTTTGTTTTCAACCCTAAAAAATTGTCAAATATACAAACCAACCCACATATCTCCCAATTTATGACACATTAGACATCAGTCATACTCAAGAGTATAATAAGTGAGAATGATGCAAGAGAGAGAAACAGAGGAGAGAGAGAGAGAGAGAGAGAGAGAGAGGGAGACATGGCAATAAATTGCTTGAGAGCAGTGCCCAAAATCCCATTTCCCCCAAAACCCAAACCCACAAAGACTCTCTCAGGCTCAGCTCAGAACTCGCTTTTCCTCTTCACAGCAAAACGACGCTCCTCTCTTGTCGTATCAGCATCTTCGTTCTCGTCGTCAATGTCGTACGACAAAGAGCTCGTCGCTGCCAAGAAAGCTGCGTCTCTCGCTGCTAATCTCTGCCAGGCATTTCCTCTCTCTCTCTGATTGTTTCTCTTTCGGCATTTGGGTGTGTTAGTTTCCATTGTCACTAAGAAAAATTGATACGCCTTTAGCCTGAAGAATTGTTCTCTTAATTGTTAGCATAGTTAGTTAGTTAGTTATTCAAACCGACAAGCGAGATCGTTGTCGTCCTCGTATGCGAAGAAGACAGGGAATCGCACGATGTTCGTGAAAGACCGAGGAAAGTTGTCGACGATGAGTAGGTCGGGATGGAGGCGAGGAACAGCTTGTGGCAAGCAAGGCGGAGGCTGAGCAGATGCTTCGTCTCTTTGAGCCGCGCTGCCGCAAAACCTCGACGGAGATAATGGCGACGCTGCTGCGGCAATATTTCTATCGGTGGCTATGGCGGCGAAGAACAGCTTGGGTGGGTAGGGGGGTATGAAGAGATAACCGAACGAAGAAGTCTTGGGGTAGCTGAGCATTAAAAAAAAAAAAAAATTTATTTTGATGTTTTTAGTTGAATTTTGGCTAAAGTTTGATCACCACATTGAGGACAAGGTGTTTTTGAAGGGTTGGGGAATGATACATACACGTACACGGTCGTAGCCTGTAGAATTATTTTCTTAATTGTTAACATAGTTGGTTAGTTAGTTAATTGGACTTAGTGAAGCAAAATGCTATATCGTTAGTTAATCTTCTTTAATTCCGTCATTTTTCTTTTGTTTATATTGCAATTGTTTGTTTCTGAGTGTGTGTGATTTTTGACTTCACATGAAGCCGGTTTCAAGTATTGTCCCTCTTTTGTTTCCTTCAGAAGGTACAAAAGGCGCTGTTGCAGTCAGATGTTCATTCAAAATCCGATAAAAGTCCTGTTACTGTGGCTGATTATGGTTTGTCTTCTTTCATTGAACTCTAAAAAGTTGAGAATTTATGTTTTCGCAGTTTCGATGGCACGTTAGTTTGTCATTTTGATTTTATTACTTACCCCGATTCCAGGTTCACAGGCAGTTGTTAGTTTCGTACTGGAGAAGGAACTTTCTACAGAGCCATTCTCTCTAGTGGCTGAGGAGGTGAATATATAGCAAGACTCTTCAGACTTTTTCCTTCCTCACTTAAATCTCGTCAATCATCTTTTTAATTTATTTGATCTCTCCAGGACTCGGGTGATCTTCGCAAAGAAAGTGGCCTGGAAACACTAGAACGCATCAAAAAACTTGTAAACGATACCCTTTCCAGTGATGAAACATATGCTATTGCTACATTGAGCAATGAAGACGTGCTTAGGGCTATCGACAATGGCAAATCTGAAGGTGGGGCTTCTGGTAGGCACTGGGTTTTAGATCCCATAGATGGTACAAAAGGGTAAGCTTCAGAACTTGAATCTTGATCGTATTAATTTGATCTTTCAATTTCAATAGATTATCATTAAACCTTGTGTTGAAATTTTCATTTTCTAGAAAGATGTATACTGAATTGATACGGTGTCTTGTCATTCTGGCTGCTCCCAATTTGATTTACATACTCTCGAACACTACCCTTTCTTTAACAGCTCAGTGCTGTAATTTCTACATTCACCCATCTACACATACAAGTTTTGTATCATTTTGGAGAGAAAATCTATATAGGATAATATCTTTCGGTGATTGAGTGCTTTGGCTACATGAGGTATTCTATGAAATTTTTGCCGAAGACTAATAATCAGGGGGTCATTTCTGGTTTTTTGTTTTTGTTTTTGTTTTTGGTTTTGTTCTATATTTCCCATCTGCCAGTTCATGAATTTATTTATCTTTTGGCGTACTTTTACATTTTACTTTCTTGTTCTGTTTTTGTTTGGTTCTATTAAGCTTCCATGATAAGATTTCTTGTGAAAATTTTGCCACAGGTTTCTTAGAGGAGATCAATACGCTATAGCATTGGCGTTGCTAGATCAAGGGAAAGTAGTATTGGGAGTCCTTGCTTGTCCGAACCTCCCTCTCACATCTATTGGCGCTAACAGTGAGCATTCTTCGGAATCATCAACTAAAGTTGGTTGTCTTTTCTTTGCTAAAGTTGGTGAAGGAACGTATATGCAGTCCCTCGATGGCTCTTCACCAGTAAAGGTCAGTCCTTACATAACTTCACTTGCAATATATTTTTTTCAACATTTTTCGGATATATAGTTAATCAAAGCCAGCATTTGATGATACTAGTTATGTTTCTGGTGCGCTCAGGTACACGTCAGTTCTGTCGATAACTCTGAAGAAGCTTCGTTCTTTGAGTCTTATGAAGCCGCACACTCCTTGCATGATTTATCTAGCAACATCGCTAAGGTGGTCATTCTTAGCTACAAGCTTTGTTTATTGTAATAGTTCTTCTGCTAATATTAGTTATACCAATAAACAGAAACTCGGCGTCAAAGCACCACCGGTTCGTATCGATAGCCAGGCAAAGTACGGGGCCCTTTCGAGAGGAGATGGAGCCATATACCTCCGGTTCCCACATAAAGGGTACCGTGAGAAGATATGGGATCACGCTGCTGGATGTATTGTAGTGACTGGTAAACAAACTTTCTGAGCAAGCTTTTTTTTTTTTCCGCTCTGATCTTTGCTTGGTAGGATCAGCATAAAACTGAATCCCTCGTATCTGAGGTGAAAATGAAGAAATATATTTGTAACTGTATCATGCTCTCTCTAACATTTCTCTTCCCGTCCAACGTACAGAAGCCGGTGGTGTGGCCATGGACGCTGCAGGGAACCCGTTGGATTTTTCGAAAGGAAAGTACCTTGATCTCGACACGGGCATAATTGTCACTAATCAGAAATTGATGCCATCACTGTTGAAGGCAGTTAGAGAATCAATTGAAGAGAAAGTTTCATCTTTGTGATCCTTTTTACGGATCCCTGGTCAGTCAACACAGACAATAAAATGCTCACCAATATTGAATGTGTTACAACTTCGCCCTCTCTGCGTTTCCGTTTTAAGAGTTCTTATGTATTTCCCCGCATCTTCAATGGCTGCATGTGTTCGAGGAATATTTATGTGAAGTCGATAGCTCGTAAATAAGAACTGCGTTGCCGTTACTGGATGTCATGCTCGTCTTGTTTCTATGCAGTCCTTCAGTTTTGAAGACTTGAATGTGTATCGAATCCCGGATTTTATTGCATCCGAGTACAGGGAAATAAGATTGAAAAGAGCAACATTGTGCAGAGATTTTAAATTTGCAAGTCTGTGTGCTACGATGGCAAATTGTTTGGTATTGGAAGTGAAAGCAGAGAGAGTAGTGTTTATATTTGCCAATTTTACTCGTACTTGGATTATTATCAGTATTTTAAAAATGATTTTGTTGGCTCAAAACTGTGCTTTGGTAATCTCGTTCCACTAGCTTAAAATATCATAAAGGTTTGATTGGCCAACTATCTATTAATTTGTAATTTTACTTTATTTAATCATATGGCTGGCTATACAAGAGTTTTTACCCATTTAAGTCCCTTGCATTGGGTTTGAAGCTTGAACCCAATTTTGGAAACGCCTATTCGCATTTTGCAAAGACATGGAAACTGGTTACACCTATACAGGGACATCTGATGGGTAATCTTGTGGGTGTCTTTTGATTGCTTCCCTCAGCAACATCTCCTGCTCGCGGAGATGCGGCGGTGGAGTTTCGTATACGTCGGTGAACAGGTCGGCAACCGGGGGCTTCTCGACTTTCTCCGCGGCTTGAATTGCATGCAACAGCTACCGCCAAGATCAACATGTCATGTCATGTCAGTCAGATCTTATTCTTACCATGCCGGTATCAGAAGGAAAAACAAAGAAATAGAGCAGAGTTTCAATCCACTATACCTGTTTCCTTACGCTGTTTCTGAGCTCCCCTTCGACCTCGCCGTTCCACCACTCGTTGCTTTCGATCCACTTTCTAAATCGGGTTACGGGGTCCCGTGATGATCTCCACCATTCTATCTCCTCGACGGGTCGGTACTTGGTCGAGTCATCTGATGTGGAGTGGTGTCCTACTCGATACGTTAGCGCCTGTGACAAACGAGATAAAAGTGATTCAAGAAACTCTCTAGAATTTTCTATTCAAACAGCCCTAAAATTTCCAACAGAGCAAAGGAGCTTAATTTGGCTTACCTCTATTAAGACAGGCCTCTGTTCACTAATTGCCATTTTACGAGCGGCATGAACTGCACTGTACATAGCGAGTGTGTCGTTTCCATCAACGCGAATGCTTCGAATTCCATATGCCTGACCTCTCACAACAATACCATCGCCTGTCAACAAAGAAATAAAAGTTGCGTTACCAATGAATCAATTGTTTATAGGATATTAATAATCTCTCCAAAAAGTAAAGTTTATAGGGTGAAAGCAAAAATACTTCGAAACTGGTCTGAAGTAGGTGTACTGATAGCCCATCCGTTGTTCCGGCAGATAAATACAACCGGTGCCTCCCTAACTGCCGCAAAGTTAAGACCCGCATGAAAGTCGCCCTACAATGATTGACAGTTAGAAAATGAGAAACCGAAAACCAAGGAGCTGTCTAAAACAAAGGGGCTCCAATGCAAAAATCGGTTACCTCACTCGTCCCGCCGTCCCCAAAATAAGTCACAACACAAGCGTCTTTCTTGTCCATCTTCAAAGAATACGCAGCACCAACGGCTTGAGGAATTTGAGTACTGCGAGAGTATTAGGAACTATATCAAGTTACTGAAGAAAGGTGTACCGAATAAATTACACAGAAGTCAATATCTCACGCTATTGTTGATGATATGGTGAAGTAGTTGAGCTTATTGGATCCGTAATGTATCGGCATCTGCCTGCCTTTCCCATAATCAGCTTTGTTTCCGAAACACTGGTTCGCAAATTCTTGCAGCGTGAAACCGCGCCATAATAGCACCCCTGCTTCCCGGTACTGTTGCGATGCGAACCGAGTTTTTTTTGCATTAGTCTCAACTCATCTAATACCTCAAATACCAAATAAAGCAAGGCCTAGAAACTGAGAAGTACACTCGAGCCTTTAACGCTTCGCTAACCTGAGGAAAGATGAGGTCGTCGATAGTCAGCGCCGCCGCCGATGCCACGTTTAAGGATTCTTCTCCATGCGATGTCACGTAGAAGGAAATCCTCCCCTGCCTTTGCGCTTCATAAAAGATTGTGTCCATAACTTGAAGTGTAACCATGTTGGTGTACATTTTTTTAGCAACTTCTTCGCTAACCTGTTTTGATTCGTTCATCAAAGCTTCTCAAGAGTACAAAGAAAAACTCGAACCCCGAGATGTCGGGGGACGGGATTGGACCGAGCTAGATATACCTGTACATAGTCGCTGCCTGAAATTATGTTCCCGTTGTCGTCAAGGACCCTGTAGCAGTGTACCCTCTCCTGAGGGGATCCCGATATGAACCTCATTTCAGGAGAGAAGCCGACCTTTCCTCCGGGAAAATCCAAAGCCTGTCGAACAAACATGGACACAACTCATCATCTTTCGACAATTTGTTCGCATTGGCATAAAGTGATAGTATGTTCTTGTGATCCATGATCATATTCTAGATGATGAAATCGCATTAACTGGAAAAGGAAAGAGAGCTGCAAAAACCGGCCATCGCCACAACAAAGCCTAATTTTCTCCCACAATCTGATCTAGTTTTATATTTCGAAAGAAAACTATTGCCTTGGCCACTATTTGTACATGAAAATTTCATCACAACCATGTAATGCCTTCACGGATATTCTCCTATTCTTACAGCAATTCCATTGTGCAAGAGATTTTTTTTTTCTTCCGATTCCATTATAATTACTTCATTGCCAAAGTTGCTTCCTTTTAGTACTTGAATCTTGGGACAGAGCAAGCGAAAGTACAATATTGTCATTCAGATTTTTATTTTTTTATTTATTTTCCTAGTGGTTAAATTGGAAGCATCATCAAAAAACAAGATAATCATGATTATTTTCGCCACTTCGACTGGTAAGAAAAAAAAAATTGAAAAATTTGTTCTTGTAATTCACTGAAGAGATCGGAACAAATTCAATCATCGCAACTCCATAAAATATTAAAAAGCTTTGCTTGCCAAACTTTTGAGGACTTGTGCTTATCTAATCATCTCCAAAAACAGTCATCAAACGTGTAAATAATAATATTTATCAGTTTCCAAAAGCGAATAAAAAATAATAAAGAAATTAAAGATTTGACCTCTATGGATGACACTGAGATCAACAAATAAAATAAAAATAAAAACTTATAAAGATTCTCTAAAACACAAAAGCACATATATCTAACCCCCCAAAAAAAAAATCTATATAATGAAAAATAGGTAAATATACACATGCAAGGCAAACCTGGTGATTGGCATCAAAATCATGCAAAGGATCAGATTGTTTCTGAGCTTTTGAGGACTCAAAACGCCGAGAAGAGAAATTGGTCAGCTTATTATTGGCAAAATTCTCAACTGGGTTTCTGAGACTTTGAGCACAAGCACTTGAAACCAGGCATGTCTGAGAAACAGAGCTTTGGTTGATCAAATTCGAGCCCATATTACGAACCAAACCGTTCACAACATTGCCTGATTTTCTCGTCCAAAGAGCCATGGATTAGTGAAGAGAGAATTCCAAGAGAGAAAGAGAGTTAGTAGATACTGAAAGAAGAGGAAGAAAAAAGTGGCTATAAATGCTTTGGCGTTTTGGTTTTGGTTTTTGCTTGTGTGGAATTAATTATTGATATAAATTTAGTTGCATGATAGAGATTAGAGCGCCAAATCAGGATACTAGGAAAGAAAGTGGTCCTGCCTTTGAATGTCTTACGTGTAACTATAAGCTATTTTATCTTTTTTTTTTTTTTGGATTTAATAAATCGGGTGAAATCAGAATTTATATAATAATAAAAATAAATATTAAAAATTTTAAAATAATTGAAGAATTAATCAATTCGTTAATTATTTTATATTTTTTTGATAATTAAGTTAATTTTTTTATTTATTTATCACTATATAAGTAATTCAATCATTGAATATTTTGTGATATTTTTAAAAAAATTGGTATAAATTTAAATTAGATGATAAAAATTGAGTATTTACTATAATTTTTCTTATAATATATATGTATAATGTAGGAGAATTTTGACTAATGCCTTATTCTTGACACAAATAATTTATATTTTATAAGTGATACATTTTTTATTTATACCTCAATATTTATACTATAAATATATAATAAAAATAAAAATAAAAACACATTATTTTAGATATAAATTATTAAATAATATTAAAAATAATTTTATTTTGAAATTCTTTTCATAATATAATAATAATAATATAGTTGGGCTGTACGAAGGGATGAAGATGAAAGAACAAGATGACGAGAAGCAAATTCACGCACTGATGGGGAAAGAGAGACGTGTGCAGTGTGCTTGTTGTCCGTCTGGAAAATGATTTAATTAAGAGGAAGCTAGTCTGTCCAATGACGTAGGCGTGAGTCTCACCGTAGGTCCTACTTTAAAGCCTCACGTTCACGGACGGTCACGATTCGATAGACTGTCCTTTAATTAATCCTTACACACAAATAAAATAAAAAAAATGTGGACAATTGAATAAAGGGAAATGTTTTAAATAATTTCTGAATTTTATCAAATTTTTTGCTTTACCCTTATATTTTATATGATTTTTAAATAATCAATGGTTGTTTAAATCGGTATATAAGTATATTTTTTTATTGAAAAATATTTATTTTGCCGAACATGTTTTATATTTTAGTTTTTTAACTGAAAAAATTATTTTACCAAACATGTTCTTATTTTGGGAATTCTGTGGTGAGTTTTTTGTCGTGGAAATCATCAAATTTATATTTTTAATTTGAAAAGATATAATACAACAATATTCATATAATTACTCGTATGTATGGTAAAGGTGCTTTATAGGTATATATTTTCAAATTCGAATCCCGAAGAGGTTATGGACTAAAAAAATTTGAAACTTAACTCAATCTTTTAATACTTATATATATTAAAAAAAAAAACTTAGTATATACGGTACTTTGAATTGGTACAGATAATAATTAATATAAAAGCATATTGCGAAGAGACAAGATAATATCGATCGAGGAGCATGGCGTATAATGCAAAAAGTATTAATAGTATTCCACAAAAATATAAAATTGATAAAGGACAACTTTTTACATTTATTTATGACAGTATTATTAAGGGTGATCATATGTGCCGATTGTATGCACCAAAATCATAAAAATTGGATGAAACCCTATTCATTCTAAATCAAGATCTTATCTATATGTCAAACCATCAAAACAATTGATCATTAACAAGTGTCTCTGAATTCATTGTGTTGAAAATGACTTGGATCAAATACGCCTTCCAAATCAAAGCGTAGTGAAGAAAGAATCCTTCAATTTCTCTTTATTTCTTTATGAGCGAATGGGAACATAATAGTTAATGTTATCTTTATGAGCGAATGGGAACATAATAGTTAATGTTTCTTTGCAATTATCTCAAAATGAAACACACGTAAGCCCACATCAAGAGGGATTTTGAAGAATGCTTATTTTTTGGCACATTGATAATCTATAATCTATGTGTATTGCATTTTTAATTTATATTCTAAATTTTAAACTGTAAACATAAAGTGAAAATAAAAAGAACATACCATTTAAGGCATAGATTTTTAAGTGACATCAATAATGACCTTGTTTTGAATTCCCTGGTTAAAAAATCCAACACCAATGACTCAAACAACCTATCACTCTAACTTAAACTTTTGCCCAAACAATCTGGACACAATCAACCCGATCGGTTAACCCAATCTAACAAAGTACATGAATATTTGGGTCGGGTTTGGATTGAAAGTCCAACCTATAGGGTACCCAAACTCGAACCAAAGATGTTATTACTAGCGAAGAATAAATATATTAGATAAAGATTTATTTATTTTTTCCAAACCAACAAACATGATCAGCCCAACCCAATCCAAACTTTGTCATCTTCATAATCCAAACTTTGTCATCTTCATATTGATTTGGATTGTTCAAAACATTAGGGTGGATTGGATTAGATTTTTTTGGTCCATTGAGGTCGGGTTGAATTGGGTTTATGCTTCGAGTTACCCCAATCCAACCCATGTTAACCCTTAATTATTATCAGGATGATTTTGAAAATGTCCTTTTTTTTTACACACTATAAATTCATGAATTTTTTTAAAGGGGCATGATAACATTAATGAGATACAAAAGGAATATAGTTTATATTTTTAGTTTATATTAGGATATTAATCATGAATTATATTTTTTAGGGGGACATAAATGAAAACCTTTTTGAAAGTTTAAATAAATTTTAAATTTTAATATTTCAGGGGGCATAAGAAAGATATAAATTAAAGTTTTTCTAAAACTTAGGGGTAAAAGTTTCAAATTTTTAAAATTCAGGGGTATATGCCACCCGGGTATGTGATGGCTCCGCATCTGCACAAATATGTACCAATTCTCAACCACATTGACAATTAGCTACCTAATACCTATATTGTTCAATTATTAATTCTTGAACAACCATGCCAATTAAATAAGGGTCAGTTAAGGATTTAGCCATTTTGCAATATATGTTTTAAAGATTTAGCCCACGTTTTGAAATATTAGCAAAATAGCTATCAGGTCAACATCTAAAAATCTATGACTAAAGAAATAAAATTTGTGACTAAATAAATAAAATACACAGTCATAAATTTTGTGACTATAGTCACAAGAAAATTTGAAATAAACACAATAAAAAATTTAAACATCCATTAACAAAATAACAAACTCACAAATAAATGATTGCCTATACAACTAATTTCATAATTCTTATTACTAAATATAAAATATCTTATAAATAGCAAAAAAAATATGCATCCAAAGAAGTCACAAATTTCATGACTAGAGACACAAAATTTTAGACAATATTATTTTCAACAAACAACAAAAACATAATTCAAAAAATTCATGACTGCAGTCTCAAAAATCTAGATACGAATGTATAGCTATTTTGCTAATAAAAGCAAACATAGGCTAATTGTTAAAAACATATATAAAAAAATGGCTATTTATTTAAAAAACCGATTAAATAAATAGAAAATTGCCAATGACCATATTGCTCGAATTATGGAATAATAAATCTAACTAAATATTCTAAGATTTTTAAGTTTTTTAAACTTTATTTGAGGGCGTGACTCGTGTTACTTTTAATATTTTTATAAACGCTTTTTTGTTTTACCATCTTCCACTCTCAGTAATTAGTATATCTCCCTCTCTATTTAAAAAAAAAAAAAGAAATCATATATTGTTCATCACTTGCGTAGTGCATTTTACAAGTTTAGTTATATATAGAAGATACTTTTATGGTGTACATATTTTGCATAGGATGCAAGTTGTGTAACAATTTAAAAACTTCATATAAATGTAATATATTTACAATTGGCACATTATATTTTTTTATTTTTATGTTATAGATTTATATATTAAATTCAATTTTAAAATTGGATTCAATCGAGGATTAAATAGAAGAAATAACAAACAAACAAACAAATATTTTTTTGGGTGAAGTAGGCAAATATCCAAAATTTATATAACAATAAAAATAAATATCCAAACTTTTGAAGTAATTGAGTTTCTAGTCAATTTGTGAATTACTTGCACATACTTTTGGTAACTAAGTGAATTACCACAACTTACTACTGTGTAAGTAATTGAATCATTTGGATAATTGGTTACATTTTTCAAAAGATTAGGTAATAACTTACATTAAATTTTAAAAATTGGGTATTCACTATAATTTCTCTATTTTTTTTTCATCTTTGCCATCTCTGATTAATAATTTTGGTATTTAATTTCAAAAATTAATCGATAATATTATGAAAACAAAAAATGTAGCATACACTAATATGTAATATATATATATATATATATATATATATTTATGTATTCTTTCATGTTTCAAGCTTTTATTCATGGTACACGAAATCTATATAATGGAAGAATCTTCAACGAATTATATGTGAGAAACATGCAAAATTGATATCATCAAGATTAGATTAAAAAAAAAAACCATCAAGATTAAGGGTTTATTTGGTATTTGATCACTATTTAGTTGGTCAGTTAGGTAAATAGTCATTTCGGACTGTTTGTTTTCAAAAAAGAGCCACAGTTTCAAAAAAAATTAAAAACTAGCACATAACACATTGTAAGAAATTTCTGACAATAACAAAATTACACATAAAATGTGTTATAAGAAATTTCTGACACGTGTCAGAAATTTCTGAAATGGATATTTTTTAAATTTTTTGAAACTGTGGCTATTTTTTAAAATCATTTTGTAAATAGTGGCTATTTTCTTAAAATTTCCTTATTATTATTTAGTGCATATTATAAGAAAATAGCTAAAATTTTTAAAATTTAAGAAATTAATCATTAATCCCTTAAAAAACTAAGATCATAAGTAACATCACACCATCTTATAATTACGAAAATGACTATTTCTTTAATTAATTGAAACGTTAGCTATTTTTTTTTTTTAAACATCATTTGCTCAATAATCTCCAAGATTAGTTCGATTATCTAATTGAGAATAATTCCAAATATTTGGTAAAATATGGAACCTTTGAGCTAGGACGCAATCAATCAATTATCAAAACAAAAAATTAATATACATATATATATATATATATATATATATATATATATATTAGCGAACACTACATGTGCATTACCGTTCAAAGATGTAAAATATAAAGTGCATAAATTCATAGATGGTCAAAAATTATATATTCAACTTTTGCAAACGTTATAATAGTCTCTCAAAATAGAGGCAAACGTGTAAAGATCTATTTACTTCAAACATTTTGAATGTTAAAAAATTTGTGTGACAAACACATATACTTGGATAGTTGTGAAGGAGGAAGCAATGATGTTCATTAATACAGACGGCATATTCATAGCCATAGATTTTATGCCACACAAAGCTACAAAAACAACTATATATATATATATATGTGTGTGTGTCTATATATATATATATGTGTGTGTGTCTGTGGAGCTAATTTTGATGTCATGGAAGCTTACGTCATAGCTCTTTTTTTTTTTTTTTTTTTTTAATTTCCCTTTTCATGAGAATAAAACTTTTGTATCCACTTGAACTTGGATGTGTTTTTTATATATTTATTTTATCTAATTATGTATACTTAAAAGAGGAATCAGTTTAATAATGAATTTTTTAGAGGTCAAATTTGATTGAATTTTTACAATATGAATCTATGATATATATATATATATATATATTTGTATGTATTTCTGTAAACATGTATCTATTTCTGTAAACGTCCAAATTATTAGTATATAAAAAGACCTCACTTATGTTAAAAATGTTTTCTTGATTAGCTGTGATAATTAGGGCATATATATTAGATATGAAAATTTAAATAAATTAAGAATATATTATCTTCAGAAGAGCTATTTTTTATGTGGTTAAAAACTTGATCATCACATATGTACAGATGAATAATTAATGTTTAAATAACTAGGCATTTCAATCAAGGTATACATACTGTAAATAGACTCACCTAACTATAAAGTATATACATGTTAACCGATATGATGAGAAACAAAACAACGGCACAACAGAGTAGATATATAAAATAAATATATCACACATAAATGTATATAATATATTTATAAAAAAAAAAAATTGTATTCCTACAAGAAGAAGTGAAGAACAAGAATTAAAAGACGGTATTGTCATAGGTTACATGTACATATATATGGTACTGTTATAACCTATGTTCTAAAACATGTATATATATATATATGTGTATATATATATATATATTATTTATCCCTTTAGTTGAAGCTAAATAATTAATGTTGCATAGTCGTAATTTCGTCAAGATCATCGTCTAATAATGAGAAAAACATCTCATCTAGGCATGAAAGCTCAGTTCCATTGTCATCTTGATCAGTGAAAGTTTGTCCAGAATTACCAGCGTTACTAGTACTACCCTTTCTTTCATGAACTCGGCATAAAACCCATTTGCAGTCCTGGGAACAAACAATATAAAAAATAATTAAGGTAGATAAATGAATAAAAAATACCTCGGCATATATAGTCGTTAATAATTGAAAATAATCTTTTTGAAAAAAAAAAAAAACTATGCTAAAATTTTAGATGTGCATAATTCATGCGGGCCTTTTCATGGACAAATAAAGGTTGCTCTGCAAGATATAAAGATGAAGTGAAAGACCTAGAACATAACGAAATTCAACTGATAATCAACATGTTTATCTTCTTGGTATTGCATATATAGTGTTTTGTGTCAAAGACTCAAGATAATCATGTGAAAACTAAAATTAAATTAAAAGATTTTTAAAAGTGTACGTACAACTAGCTAACTAAACATGAATTTCAAATTCAACTACATTAACAATACAAAACAGTCATTATTACAATTAATAATAAAGTAAAAATTTCCACAAATCCCAGCACAGAACGTCCTTATTTGTACCCTAGAAACTGATCATTAATATTAAAATATTAAGAGTTGAGAAAAAAATTGAATACCAGAGCTACTTACTGATTTTTTCTTTCTTCTTCTCTTGTAAGCTGGGGCAGTGCTATTATTAGTACTACTCAAGCCATAATTAATAATATTGTTGCAAATTAGACTAAACTCTTCCATAACCCAATCTGTCTCGGTGCTGACCGGAGATTCTTCGCCGCCGACGCAGAAGACAAGGCATTTCTTGACTCCCACTTGATTACCAGAAGCAACAATAGCTTCATCTTTGTCTAAATCCTTCCAATACCCATTTGCAGTCACTCTATATTGGTCTGTCACTTTGCTGAAGAAATAGTACATATTTCCACTGGACAGTGCTATACCACCTGATTTGTGCATAATATATAGCAATCTTAAAGCTAAGTTATGCATCGTACTACACATAGTTTTATTAACCATTTACATATATATATATATATATATATATATATATATTCAAAGTACTGATTAGTTTTTGATATAATTATGATATTTTATAAATAATTATCATCAGAGAATGTTTTGCATCTACGGTCTAGAATTGTTACTTACCACAAACTTTTTCTATTGGAAAGATCTTCATTATGTAAAAGACATTAAAAACAAAGAAGGTATGCTTATTAAAAAAAGGATATACGTAATTGTTTAATTGAAAAAAACAAAAAACAAAAAAAACAAGAGCAACCATTCGATGCATATAAGTCGGCACTCAAATATATATATATATATATATATAGAGAGAGAGAGAGAGAGAGAGAGAGAGAGAGACAGAGAGAGAGAGAGAGAGACTACGTACCATTGAAGTCCCATGGATTATGGAGCTGAAGATCAATATCAGGAATGATATTTGGATGGCAAGGTAAGAGAAAGGCCTTTGGGTAGAGAAAGTGAAGGACTAGTTCCTCATCAGTTGGGCAGAATCTAAATCCAGGAGGTAGGTTTACATAGCTACCAATATCTCCCATATTGATTGTGTGTCTTCACTTATAATTAGGCTACTCAACAACCAAAAGGGGTGCACAAACATATATATTATGATCAATATGCTTTTATTTAGGGTTGGGAGATATGAAACATAATATATATAGAAAGAGATTGCTTAAATGTGATGATTCAAGTCTTCAATTGAGTAGGGTTATGAAAGAGATGAGCTGTACACAAAACCAATGATACATTATAATACTCTACTATATATCTATCTAGTAAAGGATAAGCCGACATTTAGTATCACTTTTGTGGCAAATAAGTAGTTGTCACATATATATATATATGTATGGAAATTAATACTAGAGTTCTATTATTATACATCATTGTCTTGGCCCCCCAAAGAGAAAAATTCAACTCTAAGCACTATTGATTATTGATCAGGAAAGAAATATGAAAATATAGATTTTCAAGAGTACTTTTAGCTATTATTTCCCATGCATAGCCTATCAAGAAAACACTTCCCAAAGGTATTTGAATATTTGAACATACATGCATATATATATATAGCATGTGTTCTAAATGTGACAATTTTATGTCTATCTTGTATTACTATATATGTATATACGTATGTGCATCACCATTTGTGATCAAATTTTCTAATTTCTAATTGTCTACTTACATGTACAACTTAAACTTTTAAAATATATATGTATGTGTGCGCTTTTCGATTACAAATGCAATTTACAATTGGTAGTTAATTGAATTTATTAAGAGTTACCGCCAAGCTGAAAAGAGAGCTTGGGCGTATATAACTTGAAATTTATATATGATCTTATAATGAGCAATATAAATTATTATCATGACATACATATATATATATATATATAATATACACAATAGTATCAAGTCCACTAATAATTGAACTGATTTTGACTAGTTACACTGCTTAAACTTCATTACAAAGATATATAGGGGTTACATAGCTAGATAGAAAAACAACTACCAATTACCACATCTCATCTCTATAATATTCTAATGCATATTGCGCAATACACACCCATATTGTGTGTATATTAAAACATATATCGATCATTAGTCATTTTTCCACCATCCAATCCAACCTTAGTATTGTGTAATGGACTTTAACTAAACATGAAGAAATAAAACAAATTCGATGAAATATCCTATCCAATTACGTAAACAATCAAAACAACCATACTTTGATCACTTTCATGGGCATAAAGAGAATCTCTTTTATCTAATAAACCATCATTACAAGTTACCAAAGGTGGAACTATAAATCTCGCTTTTACATGTAGTTGGAGGGTCACTTTTTTTGGGCATAGCATGATCAAGAAAGTTGCTCCTTTTAAGCTCTCCCAAAGTGTTTGGCTTAGTCATCAAGTCACCTCATGCTTATCCCAATAAAACTCCACTGGAAAAGAGAAATAATACATAACCATAATATGCGACAATCGTATATCAAGTTACGTTTTGTAACAAATAAATTACCTAAGCCACATCATTATGGTCTCTTTTCTTGACAAAAAGTTCTAGTCATGTAGCATTGTTATGTAGAAAAAACAAAAAACAAAAAAAAAATCCATCATAAGTCTTTAGCTTGCAATTACTATACAAACGTGAAAGCAAACTTTCTCATGATATCTTAAACTATTTCAATATTGTCGTGTCAAGTTCTTATTAAAAAGGTGGCTCTTTAATCAGTACTTTTTCAAAAGTTTAAGTAGTTTTGTTTTTTTAGGGTAAGAATTAAGTAGGGTGTGAAGATTGTCTCAAATTTGTGTTATGCGAAATTCGGGCAGATTCATCGCCGATCGATCGTGGGAGTTGCGCCGATCGATCGCGAGCTTTGGCACGAGTTTCCTAGATCAAGCGCCGATCGATCGCGAGTGGGCGCCGAACGATCGGGGAAGTCTTGAGCCATCATTGTCGCGAAGCACAGATTCATCGCCGGTCGTTCGCGAACTCTTGGGCGAACGTTCGGCTGAAGCAAACTTGCGAACGTGAGATCGAGCCGATCGATCGCGAAGAATGGGGCGACCGATCGGCAAAGTCGGCGAGGCTGTTTGGCTCGATTATTATAAATAGATTCGATGGGTCTCATTTTAACACAACAAGAATTAGAGCAAACAAATATTCTCTGTAATTTGAGTGAATCAAAGAGAGCGAAAACACTTGTAATCAAAGAGAGGACTTGAGAGAAAATCTTGTAGAGTGATTTAGATTTTCTCAATTGTGTTCTTGAGAAACCATTAGAGGTTAAGAACAAAAGCTTGTGTGAGAGAGCTTGAAGTCTGTGGATCTTTGAGAGTGTACATAAACTCGTGGATAGTGGATAAACTCGGGGTTAATCGCCTCGGACTTGGACGTAGGATTTCAATCCGAACCAAGTATAAATCGCTGTGTGTTTTGTTCGTTTTTTTCTTTTCCAACGATCGCGTTCAATAACCCGTTGTGTGGATCGAATTCGGTTAAGAGCGAAGACGTGAATCTTGGATTAATTCTCAACAAGTGGTATCAGAGCCAGGTTCCGTGGCTGTTTGGATTCAAGATCGTCTCTGATTCGTCGACCAAGTCGCCAAAGATCATCCTCGTTCTTCTCTCGCTGTGAGTATTTCTCCTTCGTGTTCTTCTTAGTAATCTCTGGCCAAGATTCCTAGGGTTTGAACATGACCTCGTTTAAGATCGATATGGAGAAATTTGACGGGAAGAATGATTTCAATTTGTGGCGTGAGAAAATGATAGCACATTTAGGTAATCTTGGTCTAGACGAGGCTCTTAAGGGTGAATCGAAAATGCCTAGTTCTTTGAGTGAAAAAGAAAAATCTGATATACTGAAAAAGGCGAGAAACACCATTGTTCTTAGTCTAAGTGATCAAATCTTGAGAAAAGTTGTAAAGGAGAAAACCGCTGCTGAAATGTGGCTTAAATTAGAACAACTTTTCATGACTAAGACCTTACCGAATAGGATCTATCTTAAGCAACGGTTCTATGGGTTTAGAATGGAAGAGACAAAATCAATCGATGAGAATATTGATGAATTCACTAAGCTTGTAGTTGATCTTGCTAATCTTGATGTTGAGATTGATGATGAAGATCAAGCTATATTCTTGTTAAACTCTCTCCCGAGACCATACGAACAATTGAAGGACACGCTCAAGTATGGAAGGGAGGCTTTGTCTCTTGAAGAAGTTGTCTCCGCTGTTTACTCGAAGGAATTGGACTTGAAGACAAGTTCGAAGGTGTCCAAGTCGAGTGCGGAAGGACTCAATGTTCGTGGGAGGCCCGACAAGCGAAACTCCAACGACAAAGGAAGAGACAAATCAAGGTCAAACTCGAGACCAAGGGAAATAGAGTGCTGGTATTGCAAGAAGACGGGTCACATGCGCAGAGATTGTAACAAAAGGAAGAAAGATCTCAGCAAGAAGAAAGGCAAGAAACCCGTGGGCGCTGAAAATGTCGAAGCCAATGACACGGCGAACGTCTCCGAAGGCTACGATAGCGCGGATGTGCTCTCTATTTCCAGCAACGACCCAAGAGATGAATGGGTTCTTGATTCCGGTGCGACCTTCCACATGACATCGAGGAAGGATTGGTTGTTCGACCTTAAAGACACCGAAGGAAGCAAAGTCTTGATGGGGGATAATACCCCATGTGATGTCAAAGGCATCGGATCGGTCAAGTTGAAAATGGCCGATGGAACCATGAAGATTCTCAAGGATGTGCGCTACATCCCGGAGCTCAAAAGGAACTTGATATCCCTCGGCACTCTCGACACAAGCGGATATGAGATAAAGCTTCGAGGTGGAGTTCTCAAGGTGCTCAAAGGAATCATGGTAGCCATGAAGGGAACCTTGAACCAAGGTTTGTACATTCTCCAAGGCGAAACAATTACGGGTGTGAATGCTATCTCCGAGCACAAACCTTCTCCTACGGATTTGTGGCATAGAAGGTTGGGACATATGAGTTTGAAGGGGCTGGTGGAGTTACACAAACAAGGGCTGCTCAAAGACATCAAGGCAACCGAACTCCAACAATGCGAACACTGCATTATGGGAAAGTCTCATAGGCTGAAATTCCCAAAGGGCAAGCACACAACCAAGGGAATCCTCGACTACGTTCATTCGGACCTAAGGGGGTCTCCTAAGGTACCTTTCTCACTTGGTAAAGCTCAATATTTCCTTTCTTTGATTGATGATTATTCTAGAAAAGTATGGTTATTTTTCATTAGAACTAAAGATGAAGCATTTTCTAAGTTCTTGGAATGGAAATCATTAATTGAAAATCAAACGAATAGGAAAATTAAAAGGTTGAGAACGGATAATGGGCTTGAGTTTTGCAATAATATCTTTGACTCATATTGTGCTGAAAATGGCATATTTAGACATCGTACTTGCATAATTACACCACAACAAAA
Organism: Boehmeria nivea var. tenacissima; assembly: GCA_018132145.1. Taxonomy (NCBI): domain Eukaryota; kingdom Viridiplantae; phylum Streptophyta; class Magnoliopsida; order Rosales; family Urticaceae; genus Boehmeria; species Boehmeria nivea. Next base: position 13,690,277 of record CM030882.1, read on the forward strand.
TGGTCTAGCCGAGCGCATGAATAGGACTATTATGAATAAAGTTAGATGCATGTTAAGTGAGTCGGGAATGCCCAAAATATTTTGGGCCGAGGCAGCGTCTACCGCATGTTATGTCATAAATAGATCACCGTCGGTTGCTTTAGATTTTAAAGTACCAAACCAAATCTGGTCGGACACTTCCCCTAGCTATGATCATCTAAAACCCTTTGGTTGTCTTGCATATGTTCATGTAAGTCAAGGTAAATTAGAACCTAGAGCAAAGAAGGGGTATTTCTTGAGTTATCCCTTAGGTGTTAAAGGGTATAAGGTGTGGCTCATGGATGATAAGAAAGCTATCATTAGTAGGGATGTTGTTTTCAATGAATATGTGTTCTATAAGACTAACGTGCAGGTCCAAGAGCAACAAGAGAGCTCTAGCTCTACTTTGAGTGACAATTTTTCAGGTTCTCAAGTTTTAGAGAAAGAAAACGAGTCTACATCAAGCGAGTATCAAGTTGAAGATCCAAGCGTAGGTGAAGCTCCTAATCAAGAGGTTGAAGAGGGGCCTTCATCAAACTTGGGTGGAGAAATTGATGAACAAGGCGAAGACCCGACAAATGAAGACTTGAGGGACTATGTGCTCACTAGAGATAGAGTGAGAAGGCAAATCAAGCCACCTTCTCGATTTGCCCAAGCTGATCTTATTGCTTTTGCGCTCAACGCTAGTGACGTGGTGGAGCTAGATGAGCCGTTGTGCTATAGAGAAGCCAAAAGGAATCCCGATTGGAAGAATTGGGAGAAAGCGATGATTGAGGAAATGGATTCGCTGAAAAAGAACAATACATGGGTTCTTGTGAACAAACCAAAAGGAAAGCGGGTGATTGGGAGTAAGTGGATCTACAAGAGGAAGCCCGGAATCCCCGGTGTGGAACTTCCTAGATTCAAAGCCCGCCTTGTCGCCAAAGGCTACTCCCAAGTGGAAGGAGTTGACTATCATGAGGTGTTCTCACCGGTGGTAAAACACACTTCCATAAGAGTCATCTTGTCCATTGCAGCGATGTTCGATTTAGAACTTGAGCAATTGGACGTTAAGACGGCTTTTCTTCATGGAACATTAGATGAGGAGTTGTACATGAGTCAACCGGAAGGTTTTATCAAGAATGGTGAAGAAAACAAAGTGTGTCTACTCAAGAAATCCTTGTATGGGTTGAAGCAATCTCCTAGACAATGGTATAGGAGGTTTGATGATTTTATGATGCAACAAGGATTCTCAAGAAGTAGATTTGACAGCTGCGTTTACTTCACGAAACTCAAGGATCAATCCTTGATGTATCTTCTCATTTATGTGGATGACATGCTCATAGTTTCCTCAAGCAAAGAGGAAATTCAAGCCATGAAGAAACAACTAAATGCTGAGTTTAGCATGAAGGATTTGGGGGCAGCAACAAGGATACTTGGTATCGACATTCAACGGGATAGGAAGATGAAGATTCTCACATTATCTCAGAAAAGTTATTTTGAGAAAGTGCTGAGAAGTTTTTCCATGGAAAATGCTAAGGCGACAAGTACTCCGATTGGTGCACACTTCAAGTTGAGTACGTTGAAGGAACATGAGGTAATCTCCGAAGCTAAACACATGAAGGATGTGCCTTATTCTAATTGTGTTGGTAGCTTGATGTATGCAATGGTTAGTACGAGGCCGGATTTGGCTTATGGTGTGGGTCTTGTGAGTAGATTCATGAGCAAACCAAGTCGTGACCATTGGCAAGCAGCGAAATGGCTGTTGAGATACTTGAAAGGAACCTCAGAAATGAAGTTGGTCTATTCTCAAAGTGCTACAAGAGGTCCAAAGGTTGTTGGCTATTGTGATTCTGATTATGCCGCGGATTTGGATAAGCGAAGATCGATTTCTGGCTATGTTTTCACTTTTGGCGGAAACACGGTGAGTTGGAAATCGAGTCTCCAACATGTAGTAGCTCTTTCGACGACCGAAGCCGAGTACATATCCTTGACCGAAGCTATTAAGGAAGGATTGTGGCTTAAAGGGTTCGTTACCGAACTTGGGTTCAATCAAGAAAAGGTTGAAATTCATTGTGACTCTCAAAGCGCAATTCATTTGTCAAAGAATAGCGTTTTTCATGAGAGGACGAAACACATTGATGTCAAGTTGCATTTCGTGAGGGATGTAATTGCTAGTAACCAAGTTGAAGTGAAGAAGATATCTACCGATGTGAATCCGGCAGATATGCTTACCAAAGTCATTCCGGTGAGTAAGTTCGAAGAAGCATTGAACTTGCTCAACCTTCTCGACGAGTGACGGTAAATAATTCGAGGTCCCGAGATTATCCATTAGGAAGCTCAAATTAGATACAAGGTGGAGAATTGTGAAGATTGTCTCAAATTTGTGTTATGCGAAATTCGGGCAGATTCATCGCCGATCGATCGTGGGAGTTGCGCCGATCGATCGCGAGCTTTGGCACGAGTTTCCTAGATCAAGCGCCGATCGATCGCGAGTGGGCGCCGAACGATCGGGGAAGTCTTGAGCCATCATTGTCGCGAAGCACAGATTCATCGCCGGTCGTTCGCGAACTCTTGGGCGAACGTTCGGCTGAAGCAAACTTGCGAACGTGAGATCGAGCCGATCGATCGCGAAGAATGGGGCGACCGATCGGCAAAGTCGGCGAGGCTGTTTGGCTCGATTATTATAAATAGATTCGATGGGTCTCATTTTAACACAACAAGAATTAGAGCAAACAAATATTCTCTGTAATTTGAGTGAATCAAAGAGAGCGAAAACACTTGTAATCAAAGAGAGGACTTGAGAGAAAATCTTGTAGAGTGATTTAGATTTTCTCAATTGTGTTCTTGAGAAACCATTAGAGGTTAAGAACAAAAGCTTGTGTGAGAGAGCTTGAAGTCTGTGGATCTTTGAGAGTGTACATAAACTCGTGGATAGTGGATAAACTCGGGGTTAATCGCCTCGGACTTGGACGTAGGATTTCAATCCGAACCAAGTATAAATCGCTGTGTGTTTTGTTCGTTTTTTTCTTTTCCAACGATCGCGTTCAATAACCCGTTGTGTGGATCGAATTCGGTTAAGAGCGAAGACGTGAATCTTGGATTAATTCTCAACATAGGGTTTTCTTTTACCAACCAAAGTTTTGCGATGTTTGTCTGCTTATAACATATTGCTTTTCTTATCTTGATCCCAATTTGCTTTGTCTCATCAAGTCTCGTTTTATCAGCTTCTTTTTTTCACTTGTATCACGGACATAAATTAGGAGGATCAGTAGCACAAAAGTTATAAAAAAACAAATTACAAAGAAAATGAATGTCTAAATAAAGAACAACATCAAATGATATTGTCCAAGTACGAGAAAGACGACAATATGTTCTTTATCTTTCTACGTGTAAAAATGCTAAGGCTGTTATATCACTTTTGCTAAAAGGATTAAGATAGCTAGCTATTAGAAGTGGAAGTTAACGTTAGCAACAAAATAATGGAAAACTCGACAAAGATTTTTACCGTATGTATTAAATATTTACCACATTTAACGTATGAGAATTTAGATAGGACATTACATGGTTTAGAAATTTTTACATTGATCAGGTAATATTTCCTATTGTTCTTGTAAAAACAATAAAAAAGAAACAGAAAAAGGTTTGTAAGTACTGATTCCAAAATTTGGGTCTGTGTTTGAACTAGTTGTTGTTTGTACATGAAAATGTCAAACAGATAAATGTATTAACTTAATTTTACTCGCAAAATCCTCACATGAATCTAAGATTTTGATGAAGAAAACCTCTTGAATATTTGGAAGAAACTCTCTTAATCTCTGTGCTAAACTCTCTTGTGAGCAAAAGTGATCCCCAAACGTACGTTGCAGTCTGGGCAGAAAATGATCCTTATGGTCTGGGAATTTTTGAATTTAAGATATTATGATCAATAGCAAAAGGATAAATTTGAAAAAGAAAATCATAAATTTAAATATTCAACTAAGAAAATATGCTAAGTTCAATTTTGATATATACTTAGAAATTGTATGTTATTTACAGGTTCACTTTAGTTTTACGTGTATTCAATTGTATCTTTTGTTGTTTGTAATAATGAGAGAATTTTTTTTGGAAGAATATAAATTATTCTTTGGCGATTAATTTTAAAGAATAAGGCTTAAGAATGAGTATCATAATCCATTTCCACAAAAAATTGATTTCAAAAGAGATATGAGATGAAATTCCTTCTTTTAAAAAAGTATATATCAAAACTATGAGTTATACGAGAGATAATTTGATGTCATGCTACATTAAACATTCAAGTTTACCACTTATATCTTAAAAAAAAAAAAACGTTTACCACTTATGTCACTATATGTTATATCAATTCACTATTAAAAAGTAGTTTATAGACTGTAAATCTTTATTTAAAATAGTATATTGCACAATAATTTATTCAAAAAGTAATACTTTTCAAAATTTTCCGAGTTACAAAGAGGCATTCTTCAAAATCTTTTAATCCAATAGGGTGAGGTAAGGCTTAACTCACTTTGAGCATTGAACTGAATTGACCCAACTCAGTTGGGCTCCTTGACTACAAAATGAGCTATCAAACCAGTTTGGGGAAATTTTGAAAAATTCTACTCCTGCACAACTTATTTTAAAAAATAACACTTTAAAAGAAAAGTTATAGTCTATGCCATATTTTAACAATGAATTGATCAAATTACCCTTTTTTTTGACAAATGAGGAAGACAAAGAAAAGAAAAGGGGGCAACATGATAATTTGATAATAAAAAAAGTGGCATAATATGCAATAGTGGCATGCAAATTTGAATGTAAAATATGACATGGGATCAAATTTGCAACTTATATCACTATTGCATGTCATGTCACTTTTTTCATTATCAAAATATTATGTTGCACTCTTCTTCCCTCTTGCCTTTATCATTTGTAAAAAGAAAAAAAAATAGGGAGGCAATTCGGCCAAATTCATTACGAAATAGTGGTATGAGTTGCAATTTTTTTTTTTTAAATGAAATATTTCAAAACAAGTATCCAGAAGTGATATTTTTCAAAATTTTGTACAACCATTTAACTTTTTTATTTTAAGGTTCGCAAGGTAATTTAAATGGTTAACTCAGCGTTTGATGTAATTATTTAAATGCAATCACTTAAATAAGATATTATTGAGCAAATACTTATTTTTAATGATCAACGTTCTTATTAATTAAGAAAATAGTCATTTTCTTAATTATATGAAGATATAATTTAACTTTTATGTCTAGTTTCTTAAGGGGGATAATAAATAGTTTTTTAATTTTTTAAAAAATTGGTCATTTTCTTAAAACATATACTAGAAATAATCAAATATCTAATAGATTCTTTAAATAATTATAATTATTTTAATTTAAATTGATTTTAATGATTTAATTACATTTAAACATTAATGTTGAAATTAAAAAGTAAAAAACTATTTAACTGTTTTACCAACAGTATTCTTATGGAGTCCACCTATGAGATTGTCAAGCCAGCTCATACAATGAGATAAAATATAATTTTGTTTTGTTTTGTTTTCACATGGATTTAAGATAGTTTAATGAAGCTTTTGAGGAAGTGACAAATATGCTACTATTTAAAAAGCCACTCGTGTTACATGCAAAGAAATAATTATTGTCAGATTAATATATCACTGTATTTTTAGGAGATCAAAAAGTGTGTCCTATTATTTCTCATAATAAAATATATGTCCTATCGGAGAATCTTCCGGTATTATTATATTGCTGCCAATTTTAGCATTTAGAACGCTATTCCAATTTCGAACGGAGTAATGCTCCCGTCAAACTTGATTGACGAACCGTGACCGCCTATTATGATGGGTCTCACAATGAGACTTACCCTTTGTTTGTATAACTCATTTCTCACACTTCATTCTATTCTTATTTTTCATTTTTTTCAATTTTTTAAATCCTTCAAACTATTCTATTCCATTCCATTTTTTTTCAACCATTTTTTTCAACTTTCCAAATCCCTATACAATATCTTTAAATCTCAACCATTCATATCACCTCGAAATTAGCAAAGTCAAACCATTCTTACAACATTTTTACAAACTATTTTCAAACTATTCCAAACCATTTTCAAACTCTTTTTTCCATACTAAAAAATGGTCAAAGATGGCCAAAATGACCAAACCAAACAAAAAGTTATATGGAGCCTACTATAATAGACGGCCACAATTTATCGCGTGTTTGACTATAATACTTCTCTTTCCAACTACTCGAATAAAATACTTGGCAAAAAAAAAAAAAAAAACTACTCGAACAAAATAGACTCGTAATTATTGTTAAGCAAATCCTTTGTTTCAAATGAAAAAAAAAAAATGTTGAACACACGTTTTCTTTAATATATTCCATCAATTAATGGTGGCATTATAAATATATTTAATTGATATAGCACCGCCTGTTGCATGTTAAAGTTTTATATGTACATGTATAATCATACCTAGTTTGCCCTAAATTAATAGCAATTATCTATTCAAAATAAAAAAAGAAATTTGAAAATTCCTAAATTGAACCTCCAACTGGGAAGTTTCCAAGCTATTTACTTCTCTTAAAGCTGGATTTTCTTTTTGCCCAGGGAAGTTTCTTAGCTTGTTTCTTTTGATAATTTGAGATTTTATCCACCTGTACAATATGGTACTCTGGTTGTCCAGGTATATACATTAAATTTATATATGATAAATGTTCAATACTTAATTTTAAAAGAAAATTACGGTTAAGTGGTTAGCCAATTAAAACACGATACCCATTGATTATATGATGGTTGTTCATCTATTATCATGATAAAATTAATAAAATTGCAGAGCCAAGCCAATTTATGATACTGCAAATTGATTGCTGATTGCCTAAAATGATCAAAGTTGAGCCGTTTAACACTTTTTTTTCTTCTTTGCTTTAACTTATCAAATTTTTTTTAAAAAAAATTCGTTAGATTCTTAATGGTCTTACAAATCTTTATTAAATGCACAAATTCTCAAAGGCTAGTTGTTTTATTAGTTTCGGATATGACTTATTTTTCCGAGTCATTGCCACGCAGTTTATGTCAATATTCAAAAACGCAAATCCCCATTAGCCTATTATAATAGTTTGACCCTCTAGATTTGTGCAGGCAAAAGATTCTTTTTCTACTAGTCATTATCCAATTGCGAGAGCAACACTAAAAATAAGGATTTTTTTTTTTGTTTAAGAGAGAAAATTATTATACATCTAATTATTACCAAACGTGCTTAGGATAGCAAATATCATTAACAATATCAATTCCGAAAAAAAGAAGAAGAAGAAATAACATAGCTCATTTTTATGTTTGTCTGGGCTCAGTTTAAGTTGAGTTTAAAAGATATTTTTATCCTAATAGATTGAGTGTGAGCAATTTTATCCGAGTGTAGCATCGGTATCACTAGTTATTAGTTAAACAATAATATTAGAACTTCTTGCAATAATAATAATAAAAAATCTTAGAACGTTAGAATAATATTCAAACACAACATTGACAAAAAATTTATTGTTAATAAGTTATGAAAAACTATCAATTTTCAAGAATTTATTGTTCATCTTTTAAACTTTCAATTTCCGTTGATCTTTTAATGTAAGAATTAAAATGAACTATAACGCCTTTCGTTCAAAATTTATATTGTATTGCATGATTCATCTTTCTTAATTCCTCGAAGGCTCGATTCGAGCCTCAATAAGCCCTAGCTCAAGCGCAAAGTTGAGGATAACATTAGGCTGAGTATAATTAAGGCATACCTCATAGCACAAGTGCATGGCACAATATATGGCTTAGTCCGAGTGCAATGCAAGATCAAGCTGAGCGCCGAGTGAGCAATACTAGGCAAAGTATTGCTCACTCGAGCGAGTAGCTTGATGTTGTGCCCAAATTGATATTGGTTCTAAATTGTCGCAACTTATTGTACCTCAAAGCCTTATAAAGCAAAGTTTCTAACTATGGCTCATTGTGACCACGTTTCATGAGACTAGGTCATTGTATTTTCACAACACAAATTGTTTCAATGAACACTTGGGAAACAACTTTCTTTTATATTTTTTAATTTTCATTAAGAGTTCGAACTTTAGAACTTTACTTTCTTAGGAAGTCGTATACTACCTAATCGGTCTAATTTTGTTACCATGTGGACTGAGTTTATTAACAAGATTAACAGTCATCTAACCTCTTAAGATAAAAAATGAAAAAAGGAAACAGAACATGATATTTGAGTGAGTTGCAAATATGGGTAAAAATAGTACATGTTTCAACATATAAAAAGTAGTATTTGTCAGAAATTTTACGACAAAAAAATATTGACACATTTATAAGAAATTTTTTAACATTTTAACTTTACTCTAAAGATTTGGGTTTTAGTCATTTTTAAGCTCATGTTTCAATAATTTAGCCATATTTTTACGAAATTAAAGAATTAGTCATTTTCATTGTGTAACAAATTTTGTTATACGTGTAACAAAATTTATTACACAATGAAAATGTAACAAAATTTATTACACAATGAAAATGACTAATTCCTTAATTTCGTGAAACTATGGCTGATCCTTAAAAAAAAAACAAAAAAATTGGCTAAATCCTTAAAAAATATGTCAAAAAATGTATTACAAATGTGTAAATATTTTTTGACGTAAAAAAAAAAAATTTTAGAAAATAATTTTGAAAAATAGCTCAAGTTTCCAAATTTTAAGAAAATATCAATTTTAGAAATTTATTACCTTGATAAGAAATTTCTTACAATAAATTTTATGTGTAATTTTGTTATTGTATGAAATTTCTTACCTGTATAAGAAACTTTTTATGGCTAGTTTCTAATTTTTTTGAAATTGTGGCTATTTTTAAAAATACACTATCCAAAATAGCTATTTACTTAACTGACAATTTATAGAGATAATTGAGTAAATAATCATTTTTCGAATGAGTGTTTTAAGAAAATAGTCAACGTTTTAATTAATTAAGAAATTAACTATTTTTTAACTACATGATAATGTGTATTTACCTCCATGTCCTTAGTTCTTTTATGTATTAGTAGGTAATGACTTAATTTTTAGAAACTTTGGTTATTTTCTTAAAACGTTACCCATTTGTTTGGATCACTCATTTCACCAATTCCATTCCATTTCATTTTTTTCAACTTTTCTATAATCCTCCAAACCATTCAATTCCATTCTATTTTTTTTTAAAAACCATTTTCTTCAACTTTCTAAATCCCTATACAATATCTTTAAATCTCAACTATTCATAGCACCTCGAAATTAGTAAAGTCAAACAATTATTATATCATTTTTACAAACCATTTTCAAACCATTTTTTCTATCCCAAAAAATAAGATAGAATGACTAAAATGGCCACCCCAAACAATAGGTAGACTAAGAAATGACCAAATACCAAATAGACATTTTTTAAAGGGTCAGTTAAGGATTTAGCCATTTTGTAATATATGTTTTAAAGATAGAGTCCACGTTTTGAAATATTAGCAAAATAGCCATCAGGTCAACATCTAAAAATCTATGACTAAAGAAATAAAATTTGTGACTAAATAAATAAAATACACTGTCATAAAATTTGTGACTATAGTTACAAAATTTCAGAAAATTTGAAATAAACACAATAAAAAATTTAAACATCCATTAACAAAATAACCAACTCACAAATAAATGATTGTCTATACAACTAATTTCATAAAACTTATTACTAAATAAAAAATATATTATAAATAGCAAAAAAATATGCAGCCAAATGAGTCACAAATTTTATGACTAAAGACACAAAATTTTAGACAATATTGTTTGCAACAAACAATAAAAACAGAATTCAAAAAACTAATGACTGCAGTCTCAAAAATCTAAACGCAAATATATGACTATTTTACTAATAAAAGCAAACATATGCTAATTGTTAAAAATATATATAAAAATATGGCTATTTATTTAAAAAACCGTTTTTTAAAATACAATTTACACTCTATACTAGTTCCTTTCTAACTTTTGGATGTTAATTCGAACCACTGTACTAAATTAAATTTAGTTTAAGGTGCTAATTGCAAATAAATAAATAAAAGTAAATAGCAATTTACCAAACCTCTGCGAGTTCAAGGAAAGCCATTAGCGTAAACTAAACTAAACATAATTGAAAAATACTCAAATATTGGTGCATAGTGTTTGTAGGCCCAGAACGGTCCTGCTTTTCCTCTTTCCTATAGTTTTTGGATTTTTCAATCTTCGCATTTCGTTTCCCTTAAACTCACTTGTAATTGCAAAAGCCACACCCAAATTTCCATGTCTAATTGTTTGTCTGTCTTTGACTAAAAAACCCATCTAATTGGCTCAGCTCCAATAAACCTCCATTTTCTCTCCAACATCACTTGATCAACTCTGCTTTTTTTTTTTTTTTTTTGCTCTCAAATCAGCAATGTCTCGGAAACCCAACATCTCAGAGCCTGAAAGGTTTGGTTTTTATTGATCAAACTTTGCGTTTTGTGAACTCACTCATTGTTGCTTCACGTGGTACTGCAATATTTCTATGGTAAATTTGGTAATTGGGTTGTTTTGTTTTGTTGTTTTTAGTAGTCAAATGGAGGTGGTGAATGGACTGCTTGAGGGGATTCACTTTGTTGCTTCAATGGAGGCTATTTGTCTTGGTGCTAAGGCTAATATACACCCATTCATGATCTATGATATCATTTCCAACGCTGCTGGGAATTCTTGGTATTGCTTTTTTTTTTTTTAGATCATCAAAGTCAAACTCAAACTCTAATATCAGGGAAAATTGGGCTAAATGCCAAATTTTTGTTTTTTTTCGAATGCGTTTTGTTTGTTTTTTTGGTATGCAGTTTATATATCACGGTAAATCAGTAAATATAGACTACATACCAAAAGATGGATATTTATCTGAATAACAATAGTCTGTTAAAATAATAAACAAAGGAAAAGTAACAATGACAAGCTCAAGATTTTGGGATGGGTGGTGATGTATAATATTTCGCGGTTATTTTTACGTTTTTTTTGGCTTTGTGATGGAGATTTTAGGTATCTTGGACCTCTTAGTATCTTAGTTGAATATTTGCACGTTGCCATGTCCGGGTTATGTTTGCGCATGCGTGTTTTGGTTTTTGATGAGGGAGTTTGTATCCTATTTGTGCAGGATTTTCACGAATCAGATTCCGGACTTGTTAAAGGGTGTCACCAAACAACAGTACCTCAACACTTCTGCTAAAAAATTGGTAAGACTATATAGTGACAAAGTGCCTACCGAATTTGGTGTAGCCAGCCCTTGAAATAATGATCGTGTTGTTGTTGTTGTCGCTGGAATTTAGTATCATGTTTCGAAATTTCAGCTTATAATTGTATCAGTCCCCGTTCGGGCATTTCTCTTCGTTTGTGTACGTAGATGCATTCATCGAGATTAGAAGAGGGTTTGAAACTGCAAAGTCAAAACCAGAGTGAAGCTTAATAACTGAGTATTAATAAATGAAAATGGACTAATTGGCAATACAAATAAACTACTCTAGTTACAATAAAGAGCCGATTTTTTGTGTTAAATGGTAAGTCAATATTATACTTTGGCAAAAAGCAGGTAAGAAACAGTAAAGTAAAGGTAATTGGTAAAAATGTATCTACTGATTTTCTAGGAAGTTTTCAAACGCTCCGTTCAAGCTTTCCAAATTTTCTCTTCATTCCCAGCTTCCAAGAGAGACCTTTAATTATGAATCTGAGCAAAATTTTAGCTTATTATTTTCACGGTGTATAACTTATATTTTCTGCTGATATTGTTTGTTAGTCTGTCAAAAACTTGTAATAGATTCTATCAGCTTTACTATATCGTTTATTCTCTGATTAAATATATGCTTGTTATGGTTCCATATATTAGGGTGCTGTTTTGGATAAGGCAAAATCGCTTGTTTTTCCTCTCCCGCTTCTTGCAGTTGCTCATCAGCAATTAATTCATGGTACAGTCTGAAAACTAATGCAATTCTTAATCACCATATAAGTTGCAATATGTCTTTTTCTTAAGCATTCTGGTTTATTAATATATATTACATTTGACCCCCTTTTAGGAGCCTCAATCATTGGAGACGATAAAGATGCTTCATTACTTAAGGTAAATCCTTGATCATTGAGAAAACAATTTGATAATGAATAATTATCCAATAGTTGGAGGAAAATTATTCCAAAGATCTATCAGCAGAATAACACTGCTTTCTGGTATGTCCTACGTCCCGAAAATTTTCCACAGGCTTGTGAACGAGTCTTTGGAGTGAATCTTTCATATGCAGTGAATTCTGAAACTTACAACCCTGAACAACTAGCGAGCCAAATTACTTCTAGTTCAAGCCCTGTGCACCGGATTGGTTTTGTTGGTCTTGGAGCAATGGGATTTGGCATGGCAACGCACCTTTTGGCATCAAACTTTTCAGTTCGTGGTTATGATGTAATTTTCTGTCCTTCAGAATTTTTTAACTTTTTTTATCAAGTTACCTGATTGAAGCGATAGAATGTTTAATTGAGGCAATCCTGTTTTACATTGATGATGAGAATCATTTGTTTTATTCATGAATTATAAGCCAAAACTCATTATATGTAACAGTATGGATTTATTTGGATTGAGATTATATCGTAAAACCGCCATTGTGATGATCCATCTTAGCGTCTTTCTTTGGGTCCAGGTTTATAAGCCAACACTAGATAGATTTTCTGCCGCTGGAGGTTTGATTGGAAACACTCCAGCAGAAGTTTCCAAAGGTAACTTAAGTAGATCAGAAGTTCTATTCTCGAGTGTTCATCCATATTATGGTTATTTTCCAAATATATAGCGATGTTTGCACAAGAGATCTAGTATTACTGTTGGAATATAGAAACTATTGTTGGCCCACCTCCTGTAAGCTTAAGCTTTTTGGATGGCTTGATAATCTAACAATTACCTAAAACTTTAAGACATCTCAAGATTCATGAAACTCTTTTAACTTTTTGAAGATGGTCATAGAGTCATTTTGGCAAAAAGATGAAATAGAAAAGAGGCGAATATAAATATATGTAAAAATTTTCTCATTGGAAAATATCTCGTTTTCTTGTAAATGTAAAAATCTTCTCATTGAAAAATATCTTGTTTCTCGTTTATTTCTCTTCCAGATGTTGATGTGCTCGTAATCATGGTTGCAAATGAGGCTCAAGCTGAGAGTGCTTTGTATGGAGATAATGGAGCTGTTTCAGGTGCTTAAGTACTTCTTAAAAGTTCCATGTCGACTTATGCTATCAATTAGTACTTACACCTATACGTATTTTTTCACAGCCCTGCCTGCTGGAGCAACTATCGTTCTTTCATCCACTGTTTCTCCTGGATTTGTGAGCCAACTAGAACAGCGTTTACTAAGTACGTTCGTCTATCTCTTGAGACCTCCCATGTTACTAATATGAACCGGAATTCCTACTTTCAAACTAATATGAGTGTTTATGTTACTTAATCAACCATGTCCATTCTTATGCATAGCTGGTCCTCTAGTAGTCTCTATTGATCTACTGTTGATATTTTATATATGCAGTATACTAATGAAAAATATAGAAGTAGCTACATTGCTTCAAATGAAAATGACAAGTGATTATATATATATGCGTATTTCAGTCTTAGCATTTATTGGAATTGAAATACCTCTATATTTGTATGTACTTGGCGTATTTTCACCCATTTCTGTGTGGCGGAGGTAAGTGGTGACAAGTGGGGGCACTCGCGCACACTCAAATTTTTTAAAATTAAATTTTACACTGAATTTTTTTAAAAAAATTATAAGTATTCTCCCATAAAATGTTAAAAATTTAAAATATGCCCCCACTCAAAATTTTGAAAACTAAATTTTATACAATAAATTTTTAAAAGATTATGAGTTTGCTCTCATAAAAACTAAATTTTTTTAAATTTGTCATAAACTTAAATGAATTTATAGACATACCCTAACTAATTAAAAAAAATTCTTTGAATGTGCCCCCACTGAGATGAAATCCTATCTCCGTTGTATTACGTGTCTTGAGATAAATATGTATAACATGTCTTGAGATAACCCAAAGTTAGGAAAAGTAAGTCATTGATAAATGGTATTCAATTATTTTGTGGTAACATTTCTCACTTCTGTAACTTAAATTTTCTTAACAAATGATATGAGCTTCTGTTATTCTCGATTTTTTTTTTGTGAGGTCACGTTTGCAGCTTCTGTCAAATAATAGGTTTAGCAATTTCTGTCATTTTTCTGCCATATAATAGTTGCTTATTTTGTGATACGATCATAATAGTAGATCTGCAATACAGATGAAGGCAAGAATTTGAAATTGGTTGATGCGCCTGTTTCTGGTGGTGTTAAAAGAGCATCCCTTGGAACACTGACGGTGGGATAGGCTTTCTCATTTTTAAAAAATAACGTATTTAACTGTAAAGAAAGTTGTTTGTCTTCTTGATTCATGTTTCACTGAAATATAATCACTTTTCAGATAATGGCTTCTGGTTCCGACGAAGCTCTTAAGAGTGCCGGTTCAGTTCTGTCAGGTACCGATGCATATTGTTTAAGGGTCTGCAGAGCAATGTTTTTCAGCTGTCGAGTCTCATAATTTTATTACTGACTCTTGGCTACACATTATGAACAGCACTAAGTGAGAAGCTTTATATTATTAAAGGCGGCTGTGGGGCTGGGAGGTACTTCTTACTCAATATTTGTGTTGTTAAGTTTTCTATCCATGTGAAGATATGAGTATTGTCAGATCATGTGGCACTTTAATGATTCTTATGTTTAACATAACTTCTTAAAAATGTTTCTTGGCATGTAACTTTAAGTATTTTATATCGTTTATATGGTATTCTCTAGTGTCGTAAAGATGGTTAATCAATTGCTTGCTGGAGTTCATATAGCATCGGCGGCTGAGGCTATGGCTTTTGGAGCCCGATTAGGTCTTAATACAAGGATGTTGTTCGATTTCATCGCAAATAATAGCGGAACATCATGGTAAGTGTTTTCACTCTTGTCTGACTTAATTGTACAAGTGACACTCTTGCGACGTCGGAATAAACAATAGATCATGCGATGATGTTAGATTTTAAATGCTATTCTTTTGTTAGCCTCTCTTGATTGCATGGCAAGTTCGACACGTTGTAGAATTATTAGAATACATTTTCTTGTATTCAAGGTACTTTTAAGTCATCGAGGTTTATTAATTCATCAAGCATATATTTTGTAGGATGTTTGAAAATCGTGTTCCACACATGCTGGACAATGATTATACACCTTATTCAGCACTCGACATCTTTGTGAAGGATCTGGTGAGACTGATTTATCATTTCGTGTAATGTCTTACGAGAAATCCCTTGTACAATTAGGCAATTAGAAGAAGATTGATCTAATCCTTTTATAATAATCTTAGGGCATTGTTTCTCGTGAATGCTCTTCTCGAGGAGTACCGCTTCTGATTTCAACAGTTGCGCACCAACTATTCCTGCTAGGTATTGTGTCGTTCCTTTTATATTTCATATGGTTCCAATATGTCATCGATCTTCAACTTGTATGTTGTTTTTCCTGTCTAATGGTTATTGATTAGTATGTTTAATAAAGCTCGTTGTTGAGAGAGCTGGAAAGAATAAAGGGCCATACGATGATCAGCAATTTGGTCCATATCATTTCGCTTTTCTAATATGTTTTGTGTTTGAGATAGCACCTAATGATTGATCCAACCATTTCAGGGTCTGCTGGAGGGTGGGGTCGACAAGATGATGCCGGCGTTGTTAAGGTGTGGAATGTATCTGTCTTATTCGGTTTGGTGTATATGCCCGTTGTTGTGTTAATTTATAAAGAGTTGTTTCCTGGTTATATTGTACCCAAGGTGCTGGTTATAGTTTGACCTGTGTCCATAGTGAATTTTGGGTTTGATATGCTTGTTTCTTCTCAAAAGTAATCATCTAATACAGAGATTTTCAAGAGAATTAATGAATGGAAATTGGATTATCAGATTATAAGCCAACTTTATTTTCAATTTGACTTCATGCTATGTTTTATATCTCTTCAGGTCTATGAGTCGATCACGGGTGTTAAAGTTGAGGGGAAACTTCCTTCACTCAAGAAAGAAGCTGTTTTGCAATCCCTTCCATCTGAGTGGCCAGAAGATCCCATTCATGATATACAAAAACTAAATCAGAGCAATTCAAAGACTTTGGTTGCTCTTGATGATGATCCAACTGGAACCCAAACTGTTCATGACATTGAGGTATTAACTGAATGGTGAGTTTCCTAGCTGCCCTTTCTTTAATGTTTGTTTAAAAAAAAAAAAAATTCTATAGGATGCTACGTATTATTTTTATTTTTTTATTTTTGAAAAAGGCCTGCATTTGTACTAAAAGAGGACGTGAACAAAGTCATGTTCATTCATCAAAATTTTTTTTTTTGTTTTTTTGGTTTTTTTTTCTTTTTCGGCAGGACTGTTGAATCGCTTATTGAGCAATTCAGAAAAGGTCCTAAATGCTTCTTCATTTTAACCAACTCTAGATCACTGAGTTCGGACAAGGTAAGGTCTTTTTGCAAATGAAATTGTAATCCAATTCCCTTTTGCTTTCAATTGAAAGGAACGTCCTTTATAGCTTTCATTGTTTTGAAGTGGCTCATAAGTGCAAAGATAATAATGTACAGGCCAGTGCATTGATTAAAGAGATATGCGAAAACCTACGTACGGCAGCCCAGTCAGTCAATAACGCGGACTATACAGTAGTTTTAAGAGGTGATTCAACCTTGCGTGGTCATTTTCCAGAGGCAAGTGCTTTTGAAATTATATTTCCATAATAGATTGAACACCATTGAGATTTATACTTCCGAAACGTACAATAAAGGAGACCACCTAATTCTTTTAGGAAGCCGATGCTGCTACTTCGGTATTAGGGGAGATGGACGCATGGATCATTTGCCCCTTTTTCCTTCAAGGAGGCCGCTATACGATTGGAGATATACACTATGTAGCGGATTCAGATAAGTAATAATCTGCTCTTGTTCCTTATTTGATAATGGTGAATCTTGTCTTATAGTTTAGTACCTCTAATGTATAATGTCATATGTAGGCTTGTCCCTGCGGGAGAGACAGAGTTTGCAAAAGATGCTGCTTTTGGCTACAAATCTTCGAATCTCCGCGAGGTCTAACTTCCTATTCTGTGTCTCGAATCAGTCGGTCATTAATGCATGATACATTGCATTCTCCAAAAACCAAGTATAGCTTAACTTGAGACTTTCTTTATCTTTAATTGTAGTGGGTGGAGGAAAAAACAGCTGGCCATGTTCCAGCCAGCAGCGTCGCTTCTATTTCCATCGAGCTTCTGAGAAAAGGTGGGCCAGATGCTGTTTGTGAGCGTCTATGCAGTTTGCAGAAGGTTACTCATACTAAACTTCCAAACTGTAACAATGTGTCGTTGAGCTCGGTATTCACTTGCTACAGTTCTAATGAGTGAATTTAACAGGGGTCAACATGCATTGTTAATGCAGCAAGTGAACGAGACATGGCTGTCTTTGCAGCTGGAATGATTAAGGCAAAGTTTTCTGATGTTTTATACGCTTCTGTTTCCGTTAATTTTCTTAAATATTTTAACATCTTTTTCTTAGCATGTATTTACTTCATCTGCAGGCGGAATTGAAGGGAAAGCAGTACTTATGCCGCACGGCTGCTAGTTTTGTATCTTCACGGGTCGGAATTGTCTCAAAAGCTCCAATTTTGCCCAAGGATCTAGGAATAAACAAAGAAAGGAATGGCGGTCTCATAGTTGTGGGATCGTATGTTCCAAAAACCACAAAACAGGTCGGAGTAGCTACCGGTTGATTGGTTTTGCTTAGGTTTAAGGACAATATATTGATTTTTTCTGTGGTTCATAAATACTCACAGGTTCAAGAGCTTAGATCACAGCTGGATCAGAGTTTAAGAAGCATTGAGGTGATCTATGCACTTAAATTATCTATCTTGTATCTGAATGTTTTATATGGCTTGTTCTGTAATATGTCAATCATACTCGATTTAGATATGTTACGGATCTCCTTTTCTACATTTAGCTTCTTTTTGTCTGTATTACTAAATCTCGAGATCCAATGAAGGATCGTGATTAGATTACAATCCATCAAAGGTTGGGGTCATCCAGAAAAGAACATAACACCTTAGGTTTCTTTTAGAAGTATAAACTAATATTATGGTATTGTAAAAGCAAAATCATCCCCTTTCGAAATTGCAATTAGTAAAAGTTTAAGTTCATCTTAGTTCTTAGCAGGAATAAGTAAATTTGTTTCCTTAAAATTTGTTGTAGGACGTATTAGTTCATATTTGTTAAATAAGTGAGCCAAAACAGGACAAATTATCATTAGGAAGAGCATATTTATTATGTTAGCATATAGATTTAATTTGTGAACGTGAAAGCTGAAAATGCCATTGCATCCCTCCGTAGGTTTCTGTAGCAAAACTTGCCATGGAATCAGCAGAAGAAAGGGCTGAGGAAATCAGTAGAGCAGCTGAGATGGCAGATGTTTTCCTTAGATCACGTAAGGACACTCTAGTAATGACCAGTCGTGAGCTCATCACCGGAAAAAGTTAGCATCTCTCTCTCTCTCTCTCTCTCTCTCTCTCTGTCTCTCAAGCACAGTATTTTACATTCACAATATGCAAAAGAGCTGCTTTGGCATAGTTTGATATTGGTTAGAAGTTTCCTAATAAACATGAATCATATTGCTAGTTTAGTTTCGTTTAGTTTTTATTTTTTGGATAACCCGTGTATTCCTTCATTTCTTTGCTTTTTAATTGATCAAGTGGAAACTAATTGATCTACAGCCCCTTCTGAGAGTTTGGAAATCAATTTCAAAGTGAGCTCTGCTCTGGTGGAGATAGTGAGGAAGATATCAGTGAAACCTCGTTATATTCTTGCAAAGGTGATTTTATATTTTCAATAACTGAAATTCACGTTTTCTCTTATTCCCCTAAGCCTATACATATAGGTTTACTTATACTAGAAATGCATTGTGTTAGTAGAAAGATTGCGCTTAGTGACTTTGATACTAAAACCTCAGTTGTATTAGGAGTTCATACAATTGCCGATCTAGTTCAGTTTCAGAAAAAAGAGAAATATGTCTAGTTATGTTTAGAGCAAAGATAATGGAGACATATTTAGTCCTATGAGATATATTACAATTGCCTTCATGCTCCTGATTCTTCCTAATGAAGTCGTTTCCACGATTGTTGACCATTGTCCTTGCTCCAGGGTGGAATCACCTCATCGGACACAGCTACAAAGGCCCTCGAAGTGAAATGTGCCAAGATAGTGGGACAAGCAATGGCTGGTGTTCCCTTGTGGCAGCTAGGTCCCGAGAGTAGACATCCAGGAGTTCCGTACATAGTTTTTCCTGGTGAATTTAGTTCCAAGTTATTCTTTCCTTATATACATTTAACTTTTGTGCTATTGATTAACACTCTAAATCCGTTTGTTCTTAGGTAATGTTGGTGACAGTAATGCACTAGCAGAGCTAGTGAAATCTTGGGCATGTCCAGCGAGACTTTCATCAGCAAAAGAGCTTCTTCTCGTAAGCATTTCATAATTAAAAGTTCATTGAATCACTGCTTCCTTCTACACTGAATTGTTTATGTTCTCAATTAAAGAGTGCAGAGAAAGGCGGATATGCTATCGGTGCATTCAACGTTTACAATTTGGAAGGAGTGGAGGCGGTTGTTGCTGCAGCGGAGGAACAACAAAGTCCTGCTATATTACAGGTTAGAAATAGTACATTATTTTGAATGGACATTTGATGAAACATCAAAGTTCTTTATACCACTTGAATGGCAGACTTCTAGATTCCCAAGGCTACGAACTGTTATACCAACTTTTTAGCAACTTTCATACATTAGCTGTAGAATGTGGGCACATAGTTAGTAAAGAGATTATTAAGAATTAATGGGAGTGAATGAGAGAGTTGAAATGTCTTTCGAACATATTGCTTAGAGTCGTAGCTTTAATGGGTAATAACTCCAACACTTACTATTATTATTTTTCCTTTTGCAGATCCATCCTGGTGCATTTAAACAGGGAGGGACTCCTTTGGTTGCGTGTTGCATCTCTGCTGCCGAGCAAGCCAGGGTAAGTGGAATTTCAATTGTCTAACAAAATTTATCAATGACGAGTTTGTGAAAATGGATATTAAGCATAACTGGCTATAATAATACTGAATGGTTAGTGCGACAATGTTAGTACTGCGATGTCCACCATCACTAAGATCATAATACAATTACGCGTGTGACAGGTTCCCATAACTGTCCATTTTGATCATGGAACTTCAAAACAAGACCTTGTTGAAGCTCTTGAGCTGGTAAGTTGACCTATTAAATCACTGATTCTATGCATTAACTGATCTTATTATTATTAGTGTGTTCCATTAATGCTATTAAGCACTATGTAATCCTTCGACATTCTATGTATCCGATTTGTTCCAGGGACTTGATTCAGTGATGGTAGATGGTTCACATCTTTCCTTCAATGACAATGTCTCGTACACGAAGTTTATATCGTCATTGGCTCACACGAAAGGGATGCTAGTGGAAGCTGAATTGGGGAGATTGTCAGGGACGGAGGATGACTTGACTGTCGAAGACTACGAAGCAAAACTTACCGACGTTAATCAGGTTATTAACTTTTCCCTAAATGTTATAATTTCTTGAATCAGCAATGGTATTATAAACTCAAAATGAATTAAAAAAAAAATCATCTTGAATTACAGGCTGAAGAGTTCATTGATGAGACCGGTATAGATTCTTTGGCTGTATGTATTGGAAATGTCCATGGAAAATATCCCGCAAGTGGTCCAAATCTGAGACTCGATTTGCTCAAGGTCGAAAATTTACGTTTAATGTTTCAACTTCCTCGAAACTTAAATAATTAGATAAACTGTATATTTATCCTATTCTCTCCCATCGCCTTTTTCAACTCTTTGGTTCTCAACTTTTGAGTACCTTCACAGATAGCACATGCCCAAAGTTTTCATGTTTTTATTAGCGCACACAGAAAATATGAAATCATTGGGCTGAATCATCTTTCTCACTAGTTCTACACGTTGACTTTCACATATCTAAATAGCAGTGGGAACTGAGAAGTACGCGGATGTGGGTGTTCACATTTGTAGTATAATAGTTGCTCCTAGAGTTGTAGCACTGTTGACCCTCCTTTTTGGTTACTGATTCAAGAATAATTTGTTCTCTCATGAAGGATTTGCATTCTGTGTGTACAAAGAAGGAAGTGTTTTTGGTTCTTCACGGAGCTTCTGGCTTGTCCGAGGAACTTATCAAGGTGAACTTTCATTCCAAACAACTGTTGCGGTTTTCGTTTTTCATGAATCCGAGACTTCTGCTCTGAAGATATTATTGTTTGCATTCCGAATATCGCCTCATAACCAAACTTTTTGTATTATTCATTACTCATTTATTTTTACAAAACTGCTCGGTTGCCTTGGATAGGAATGCATAGAGCGCGGTGTGAGAAAATTCAACGTAAACACTGAGGTTCGGAAGGCTTACATGGATTCCCTTGCAAGCCCAAAGAAAGATCTCGTCCATGTTATGGCATCCGCAAAGGAGGCGATGAAGACTGTGATTGCCGAAAAGATGCATCTATTCGGTTCAGCAGGAAAAGCGTGACGGTACAACGCAATCATTTCCTTGGCGCCATGTTAGTTCTCTTCTCCATTATGCTGGCATCGCGTCGCTTGTTATTTGATTGACAAAAACACATGTTCAATGACTAATTCATTTTATCTTTTTCCGACATCTATTTCAGACAGTCGACATGAATAAGTTGATCAAATGATCAAGGGCTGGATTGAATAATCTTATCCCGCCGTGCTACTTCACAGCACGGCACTTATTGTTTGTTTCGGAGACTTGCGAAGGTGAAGGCTAATTAGTGGTTGCTCCGAAGCAACACAGAAACTCGCCTCGACTAATTCACAAGGTCGTGTTTTACAACATGAGTTCCTGGTAAAAGAAAAAACCTTTGATTCAAGTGTGTGTTTCTTGTAAGAGCATATTTAAATGCTTAAAATAATTGTAAGAGTAATAATAAGCCGATAACCTAATACGAAGTCCCGATTTTATTTTTATTGTTATTGTTTCTCTGTTCGATTCTTCTCTCTTTCCTTGATTTTTTCTTTTTTTTTACTTTAATTCAGTGGTAGTAAATTTAAAAAAGGTGATTAGCTTAAAAATTCTGTGAACTTGGTTCTCTCTCTCTCGCTCTCTTCTTTTTTTTTTTTTAAGCTAAAATAGTTCTTAACCTTATTTTTTTATCTGCTGCATTGTTAAAATTCAATATTTTGTTCACGTAGTGTGAATACAAATCAAGATACTAAAAATTACCCAATTGTTTACAAGCCAGATATAAGTACTTCAATTTATGGAAATAGATTAGAACATAATACAAACACTTCAATTCAGCCCCATAATTATTAATTAAAAGAGGGCTTCAAGAAAAAAAAAAAAAAGAAAGACAATGCAAATCACAAGCTGGATTTAGGTCGCAGTTTATTCACAAAATCATTCTGCGGCCCACTATAGGAGAGTAACTTTTCAAACTTTTTCATATCCTCCGATTTCAAAGCGATGGTCACCAATAAGGCCTTATCATTGTCATCACCGGAAGCTGGCACAATGTACAGCTTCCCCTCATATGGGACCCCAGCGGGTCCCACATAAATAGGTCTGCCCCACCCGAAATCAGCACCATACAATGGCAACCTAACCCAACTTGTGATCCCAAGATTAGGGCCGCCGTATATCGCGCGCGAGAGGCCCAATAAATTAGGCTGAAGTTCCAAAAAGTCGAGGGCCGACCTCAAATAATTACTATCCATCCTTTCAAGACCATCATGAACAATACTAGCAGCGTACCACGAGGGTTTTGATACGAGGTCACCCGCCTTAGCCACCGCCGAGGCCACAAAAATCACGTTGCCGAAGAAATATGGCGGCATCGGGGGTCGCAACCTAGCCCTCCCATCCGTCGCCATGGAAAGCTTCGTTTCTTGGCAATCCGGTAGCGCGCGTGCACTACACACGCATTTCCACAAGTGGCCGGCCAAAATCTCAAACGTGCTAAAGTTGATTGTATCATTATTTTCCTTTGACTTTTCTTTTAGGGCACTGATTAGGTTAGCACTGACCTTGAAACTTTTTGTGATGATCGTTGCACTGGCTTGGTCAGTGCGACCGTTGTCATGTTTGGACTCTCCCGTCTCTTGATCTTTGAGAGTCGGAGACGGCCCGAACTCGATGTGATCGAAGGCGGGTCGGGGCGGATCGCGGGCTCGAAGAAGTGATCTGTCCAACAATATGTTAAGTGTTTTAGGGTCAAGACCTCTTGCAACTTGAGTCCATAAGTTGACGAAGGTTAATGCAGAGGTCCCATCTATTAGTCGGTGCTCTCCGGCAACGCCAAATGCCACTCCACCGCATTTAAAATAAGTAATCTGCAGTTAAAAAAACAGTACCATAGAACCTCTGTAAATTAATAAGTACAAGTCAACGAAATAAGTAATTTTTTGTTTTGTCCAACTTAAGATTCTCAGATCTATTTTAAACGCAACGATTAATAAATAAAAAAAATCATACATATATATATATATATATATATATATATATATATATATATATACACACATACGACAAACCTGTGCCAACAAGAGAGGAAATGAGGAGAGCCCGCCGGAGCGGTCAACGGCGGGGACGAGCTTCCGCAACTCCAAGGTGGGCGCGAAATTATTATCTTCGAAGTCGGCGATGGTAGCGTCGGTCTCGGCCTCGACGAAGGGGACGCCCTCGGCGTTGCAGTCGACCTCCTGGCGGCCAGCGCCGTCGAGCCTCAGGCGGCCTGCCAAGGGGTAGTACGGCACGATGATCTTCGCGAGGGCGTCCCTGAGCGCCGCCGTGGCCCCGAAGAAGCCATCGCCGGCCGCCATGTTGTGGCCGCGGTAGAAGTAGACCCACGGGTTGTGCACGTTGGAGCGGACGATGTCCACGTTCGACAGCCAGAGGGCCTCTCGCGGAGTCTCCTCGGCCGGTTTTACTATTGTTCTTTCTTTGACATTGATTGTTATCATCTTTTATGGTTTTGGTTTGATAATTAAGCGAATAGGCAATACAGAGAAATAAGTGTAGTGATAACAAGTCCACCGACCATTTTTGTGCTTTATAATAGTAATAATAATAATGTAGAGGAATAATAAGTTAATTACTAGTCACACGTGATATTAATTATTTATTTATGATGTCACAGTTTGAATGCAATTTCTCTCAGATCTCTCTTTCTTTGTTTTTGGTTTTGGACTCTCTGCTCTCTTGATCTTTGAGAGTCGGATCAGACGGCCCGAACTCGATATGATCTAAGGCAGAGGTCCCATTTATTTTATTAGTTGGTGTTTTGCGGCAACTCAAAGTGCCCACTCTACCATATTTAAAATAAGTAAATCTGTAGTTAAAAAATAGTACCGTGAAAATCTCTATAAATCAGTTACTATAAGCAAATGAAAAGATTATTTAATCGAAATATATAATGTTGTTTTACCAATAACTATCATAATATAATTTTGTGTATTTGCTAAATAAATTCATAAGATTCATTGACATTAGGTTTGTGCTTAGTCTAGCGACAATTCCATATCCGATTCCGTCTAGACTCATAAATTAATTAGAATTCTTTGTACCGTTCTTAATTCTTCGTCTCTTTCATTAAAAAAAAAAAATTCAAATTCCTCATACCTTAATAGAAAGAAGAAGAAGAAGAAGAAAAAGAACGGTTTGGTAGTTAATATTAAAAAAAAAAAACATGTTTCAAAATATGTCCACAATTTTTTTATTAGGTAAATGGTTCATTTTCGTGCTAGTAGACAATATACAACAATTACTAGACAATATATCAATTATTTTATCTGGAAAATTGGTTTTGAAAATGCTATTTCTTGACAACTTGTTTAAAAAAAAAATTCATTTTAAAGGAGAGTTTGCAATCAACAAAGTTAGTAAGTCGCTTTCTCTCTTAACAAGTGTCAACGTGGTTGAGATATGTTCCTAACCAAAGTATCATATTCAAAAAAAAAAAAAAACGTTTGCAATTCATATCGTTTCTAGTAGTAAATTTGATTGAATTGTTATTTTTTAATTATAAATGAGGAATACAAGAGGACGAGAGACAATATAGTAATTAATTGATAAAAATACTAGCATAACATACGATAGTGATATACCCATTTTTTTTATTCGAACAAACCAATACAAGCACTTCAATTTATGGAAATAGAATAGAACATAATACAACCACTTCAATTCAGATCTCGAAAGAAAAAAAAAAAACCCTAAGGAAAAAAGACAATGCTAATCACAAGCTAGTACTAGGTAGCAGTTTATTGATGAAATCAATCTGTGGCGCGCCATAATCTTGTCAAATTTCATATAGTAGCTTTTCAAACACTTCCATATGCTCTGATTTCAAACAAATGGCCACCAATAAAGTCTTATCATTGTCATCACCAGAAGCTCGCAAAATGTACACCTTTCCCTCATATGGGACCCCAGCTGGTCCCACATAAATAGGTCTACCCCACCCAAAATCAGCTTCATAAAATGGCAACCTAACCCAACTTGTGATCCCAAGATTAGGGCTGCCGAACATATCGCGCAGGAGGCCGGACAATTTAGGTTGAAGTTCCAGAAAGTCGAGGGCCGACCTCAAATAGTTATTATCCATCCTTGCTAGGCTATCGTGAATAATACTAGTTGCGTACCACGAGGGTTTCGAGACAATGTCACCTACCTCAGCCACCACCGAGGCCGCGAAAATCACATTGCCGAATAAATTAGGCGGGGTCGGGGGTTGCAGCCTAGCCCTTCCGCTTGTTGCCGAGAAGAGGTTCGATTTTTGGCCGTCTGGGAGCGCTAGTGCCTTGCACACACATTTCCATAAGTGGCCTGCCAGAATCTCATACGTGGTATAGTTAACTTTGTTATCATTTTCATTTGACTTTTCTTTTAGGGCGTTGATTAGGTCAGCACTGATCTTGAAACTCCTTGTGACAATACTTGCATCGGCTTGGTCACTACAATCATTGTCACGTTTGGGCTCTATGCTCTTTTGGTCTTCAAGAGTAGGAAACGGGCCGTACTCAATATGATCGAAGGCGGGTCGGGGAGGATCGCGGGCTCGGAGAATTGACCTGTCCAGCAATGGCTCAAGCGTTTTATGGTCAAGTCCTCTTGCAACTTGAGACCATAAGTTGACAAAGGTAGGTCCAGAGAGCCCATCTGCTAGTCGGTGTTCTGCGGCAACACCAAGTGCTACTCCACCACATTTAAAATTAGTGATCTGCAATTATAAATAGAAATGGTACCGTGAAACCTCTTTGACCACATTGCATCAGTAAATGAGAAAGTTATTCATTAGTCAAACTATAATGTTGTTTTACAAATAGCTATCATAATATTGTATATTTATTTAACTAAAGAGATTTTTAAGGATTTAACTAAACTTTTTGCTAATATTTTAAGAATTAGCATTAATTTTATGAAATTAAGGATTTAGCCGTAACATACATAATATGTTACATGTAACATAGTATGTTACATGTAACATAGGGGTAACATAATGTATAACAAACGTGTATCATATTATGTTACACGTATGTTAACACATATATTACGGCTAAATCTTTAATTTTGACATTCCAGAACTAAATTCTTCAAACTTTACCTTTAAGATGACTAATTTCTTAACTGACTTTTAACTAAATATATTTTCTGAAATTCATCATAGTTTTACAAGCTTAGTTTGGTGGTAATAATTTCACGTCCAATTCGATCAAGAGACGTTGTAGAGTACTTCAAATCCCTCCTACTCCAAAATACTAATAATAATAACTCTTTATCAGTACACATTTAAGTGATATCAATATCACAATATGCTTCCAATGAGTTTGTTTTTCGCAGAATGACTTTTTAAGATTTATTATTATCGCTTCAATTGCGTCTTAAGATTTATTATGGTATATTATAATTTACTAGCTAGTCATCATTTCACTTCAGTCATGAGAGACAAGTAAATGGATAAAGACACCCAAATAGTTTGTTGACTTTTATCTCGTTCCCAGATAAAATTCTGAGTGGCGATCCAAACAACTATATAATCAACAGAAAAAAATCACAACAAAAATTAACCAAAACTAATTCGACAAAGAGGAAGAATCCACTACAACGTATAGCAAACCTGTGCCAAAAAAAGGGGAAATGAGGAGAGCCCGCCGGAGCGGTCAATTGGGGGGACGAGCTTCCGCAACTGCGTGGGCGAGAAATCTCCAAAGTCAGCGATGGCAGCGTCGGTCTCGGCCTCCACAAAGAGGGCGCCCTCGGCGTTGCAGTCTACCTCTTGGCGGCCTGTGGCGTCGAGCCTCAGGCGGCCCGCCATGGGGTAGAAAGGCACGAGGATCTTCGCGAGGGCGTCCTTAAGCGCCCCGGCCTCGAAGAAGCCGCCGTCCGCAGCCTCGTTGCGCTTGTAGAAGTAGGCGCTCAGGACATGCACGTTGGAGCGGACGATGTCCAAGTTTGACAGCCAGAGGGGTCCTCGCGGAGTCTCCTCGGCTGGCTTCACTATCGTCGTTGCTTTGACATTGATTGTTATCATCGTTATGGTTTTGCTTTGATAGTCAAGCGAATATAGGCAATAGCTACAACAAGAAAGCAAGAAGAAAAAAAAAAATGGAACAAAGTAGTGTGGTTTTGAAGCAAAGTTCATGGGAAAATCCTAGGATTTAGATTGGGGGTTATAAGGGAGCCCTGATGGGTAGGAAGGTGAATTTTGTCCACATATTAATTGTGTATTTATGGCCCATAAATAATGTATACCTAATTTGCGGAAAATTAAATAAAATATCTAACCTTATAAAAACTATAACAAAAATATTCAAATGATGTAGGTACTATTGGTCAGTGATAATTGAATAATTATGCAGAAATGAATTAATTACACCTTTAATTATTTTAAAATGTTGGATATCTAATTTTATTGTAGTGTAAAGTTTTGGAAATTTCTCTACGGAGGTTGATGTTGATGATTTCGGTTTATTTAAATAATCACTCTTTTATTTTCTTTAATATATTGTTATGTTTTCTAAAAGAAAAATGAAGTATTAGAAACGCTTCTCAACTAAATTAAGACACGTTTGGACGAATACGGACTTATCAATTATGTTGATCTCCCGCTAAAAATTCTACCGATACTAGGTCGATTTTATCATCTTATTACCTGATCATTATCTCTGATTATGGATTCTCTCTTGCTGTTATTACAAAACATGGTGTAAGATGATAATTTCTTAGTATCTTGTATATTGAAATTTGACAATGGGTATTCATGGTACGTATTAATTAAGGGAGAAAAAGACGAGCACAATTAGATGAAGAAAGGACAAAACATTAAATGAGAGAATAAACATGACAGTTGTTATGTATCTTTAATGTAAAGAAATATGCTAGCGTTAGACGCGTCACCATTCATCACTGTGGGTTCCACGGTGAGCTCTACGGTGAGGGACGATTGAGATGCGTTAGATGCGTCTGATTCTAGTACTGCTCTAATGTAAATAAGTATTAATTAAAAAGGGACACATATAATTATTTTTTCCTTATAAAAGATAAAACATTGAGAAAAAAAGAGAGATGGTATTGATATTGATTTGATGGCGTATAGGACTTTATTCCATGAATTTTGTCATATCATTTGCTAAGTGCTCGTTTGGTAAACAGACTCGAATATGTTTTAGATCATTTAAACAAATTTGTAAATTTAAATTGTTGTTTGATAATTTTTTTAGTATAAAATTTAAATGGTTAAAACTCGTTTAAATTCTTAAAATTCAAATTCTACTCACCCTCAAATTTCACTATTTTAGATTCATTTTCATAGGTTTTTTTTTATTTGACATTTCAATCACCATTTTCATAACTAAAATCACACATTTCTATATTTATCTAAATAACAATTCAAATGATATTTTTAGTTTAAATTATTTGAGTCACAAAATAATTTAAATTCTTCGTTCAAATTACCCAATTTAAATTTTCTAATTCAAATGAATTTTTTTTATTGCCACAATTTGAACCCGTTTGTTAAACGACACCTAATACTAGCTAGCGTGAGTACGTGTCTAAGCATATTCACGTTATGAATTTATATCTTGTTTTTCCATAAAACAATATTAAAGTTGATTGTTATATATCATAATCAAATTATAAGTTAAAAACAAATCGAAGCTTTTTTTTCTCGGAAGAAAAAAAAAATCAAATTTAAGTTTATTAATCTTATTATTATATTAAAAAAAAAACAAGCATGCATACTATTAAAAGAAGAAAATGATGCATATAGATTACCTTTATTACAATACTAAATATAAACAATAAGAAAAAGTTATATTCAAGTGAAAAGTACTAATGATTTCGAATATTATAATATTGATATGATGCGAAATTTTTACATTAGCATCATAATACAAAATTGTCTGTTCAAAACCAAACACATTATACTTGTCTTTGGTATAGTTTATACTCTACTAATTTCTCAATTTTTCTCTGTCAACTGTACTAATTAGATATATATTCTGCTTCTTCTTTGTGTTAAGCCGTTGTCGACCTTTTCTTTGTTTCTCTCTCTTTATAATTAGTAGTTTCTTGCTTTCATCCTACGGCCATTCTTATAATAATATAATTTGTTAACTGTTTATAGAATATTTAGAATTGACAAGTACTTTATTTATTAAAGCATGACATGCAAATAATGTACTTTTTTATTTTCTTAGTGCATGGAAAAGCCAACAAATACAAATTCTAAACAGATTTTAGAAAATGAATGACATGTTGGAGTTTATTTAAATTTAAATAATAATAAAAAAATCAGCCAAAGTTTTGTTGTTGAGTTCCCAAGCAAACTCAATGCTGCTTATCTAAATTAGAGGTAATTTAAAAGCTCAATGAATAATAATAAATAACAAAAGAAAGATTTCAAAACATATAGACAAAAGAAATTAAAATCACTATGTAGCAATCAACTATGTTTTTTTTTTCTTTCTAATTATGAGAATTTATACACAAACGCAACTTTACAACGAGTTATATGGTTAAGAAGAATTCAAAGAGTTATATAGTTAAGAAAAATTCAATGAACTTTAGAAAAGGTAAACCCAAGAAAAAGAAAAGAAAAAAGAAAAAGAAAAGAAAAAAGAAAAAAAAAGAAAAAGAAAAAAAAAAAAAGTAAGCGGCAAGCATGATCATATAATTTAGGAGTCCACTGATCCTTTTTGCGCTTTTCATTATGATATAATTATGTAACACGTTCAATGTATTTTCTCTCAATTATTGACTCTATATATAATTGGGTCCTGCAATTAATTACCACTCTCTCTTTCTTTGCTTTTAAAGGAAGCTAGGAACTGCAGACTAGTTTACCAAGTAATTTTTTCTAGAGTTTTTTAGGTATTTAACCAAACTTTTAGATATTTTTTAAGGATTTAGTCATAGTTTTACGAAATCAAAGATTTAGACATAACATGTAATATTTTTTGTAACATGTAACATATATACGTGTAAAAATTGTAACATTAAATATAATGTTACATTTAATGTTATATTTTTTACACATATATATGTTATATGTAACAAAAAATATTAAAATTTATGGTTAAATCCTTAATTTCGTGAAACTATGGCTAAATACTTTAAACTTTACTTTTAAAATGACTAATTGCTTAATTGATCATTTTTTTCTAATTATATTTACTAAGGTTTTTTGGTTTTTTGTTTTTTTTTTTCATGTAGTGTAATATATCAAAACTTCCCGTGAGTTTTTGTGAAGAAATTTCATAAATCTCTCGTGATCAATATGTTAAAATACCAAAATAGGCCTTAGTTTTTGAATCTTCAATCCAAAAGCATATTTTTGGTTGACATTTATTCAATTAACTTATGTAGTATGTTACTAATTCTCTCAAATAAAATTATGTCGTTTTGACACACATTAATAATTATTAGCAGATTATCTTATTCTTTCACCCAAACAAAAAGAACGCCATCTTTAATTCTTTATAATAATTCGACCCTCAACAACAATCATAATCCACAATAAATCTTGCAGTAAAAAAAAAAGAAAAAGAAAAGAAAAATCTTCTCTATTGTGTTTCTTATCCCAAAACATCGCCCGTATCAACACTCTCCAAAATATCACAAATCAACCATATGTATCAACCTATTTAATATTCTATTATCCCTAATTGTAAATAAAACTTTTAATAGGGACTTAGTTGTAATTGTGTGACATAGAAAACCAAAACGCTCTGTCTAGAATGATTGGTTCTTAAATAAGGCGTGCTTTGCGATCTCTGCCACACTTACCTGGGAACCTCGTTCTGTCTAGGCAAGTTTGGCTCTGAAGCGAGACCATAGTACCCTTCCTAATCGGCCTGGGAGCGTTGCGGTGAATATTATCACACCGTCATAACTTATCCTTATTAAAAAGATTTTTAAAATAAATTGTTTTTAAAGTATAAACTACGCCCCTTTTAGAATGTTAGTTGTTTAGATAGAAGTTAAGAATTAGAATCCATACTTACATCAACTTATGATTTTAGGTTTCGCTCCCGACAATTTACCGAGCCTTACTCAAACAACCACTCAACTCAAGGTGAGTACAACCTCACTACAGTACGAAGTAGTTCGAAAGAAAATTTATGTTATGCAATGTTTTATGTGACGTATGTTTTATGAACCATATTATGATGAAATGTTTATATGACGAAGTTTCAAAGCTTATGATATCATATTTTCACAATTTATAAACATGATTATGATGTTTTTAAAGCTCAACGTTTTTATTTTTATGATGCATGTCACTTAATTAATCAAGTGATAACTAAAGATAAAATTGTGTCGTACCGTCCGTTCTCCTTGTGTCGACCTAAGGGCATTAAGGGGACGGTTTAATTAAATGTTTCTGTTCTTCTTGTGTCGACCTAAGGGCATTAAGGAGACAGTTTCACAATATGTTTACGATGTTTTGGCCTTAGTCGCGAGGACCTTGTACACCCTCGTCGACTATTACTATTTACATATGTGACACTCAAGTGTATACATATGCACCATTACTATTTACAAGCG
Source organism: Boehmeria nivea var. tenacissima (assembly GCA_018132145.1). Lineage (NCBI taxonomy): Eukaryota > Viridiplantae > Streptophyta > Magnoliopsida > Rosales > Urticaceae > Boehmeria > Boehmeria nivea. The sequence continues at coordinate 13,722,520 of CM030882.1, forward strand.
GCGACAGGAAAAAAGAAAAAAAGTTAACACTAAAAACAAAAGAAAACAGAAAAAAAGAAAAAATAAAAAGAAAAAGAAAAAAGCAAGCGGCAAGCACACTTGATCATATAATTTAGGAGTCCACCGATCCCTTTTGCTCATTTCATTATCATATAAATATGTCACACTTTCAATGTGTTTTCTCTCAATTATTGACTCTATAATTGTGAACATGGGTCCTGCAATTAATTAACACTTTCTCTTTCTTTGCTTTTGGTGGATGCTAGGAACTGCAGGCTCATTTACCAGTAATTTTTTCTAGAGATTTTTAAGGATTTAATTAAACTTTTGATCATTTTTTTTAGAATTAGCCATAATTTTATAAAATTAAGGATTTAGTCATAATATACGTGTAACATATTATGTTACACGTTTAACATAAATATATATTTATATTAAACGTATAACATAATATGTAACACGTATGTTACGGTTAAATCCTTAATTTTGACATTTTAAAACTAAATCCGTCAAATCATATGAATCATGTTTTTCATAGGGTCAGTTAGGTAAATAGTCATTTTGGACTGTGTGTTTTCAAAAAATAGCCACAGTTTGAAAAAATTTAAAAACTAGCCATAACACACTGTAAAAAATTTCTGACAATAACAAAATTACACATAAAATGTGATGTAAGAAATTTCTGACACGTGTCAGAAATTTCTAAAAGGGCTAATTTTTGAATTTTTTGAAGCTATGGCTATTTTTTAAAATCATTTTGTAAACAGTGGCTATTTTCTTAAAATTTCCTTTTTCATATATATCAATTTTCAATTAAATTTCTATCTAATTACTATATATATGTTTCTAATCTATTTATTACATTAGATAAATGTAATGTAACACATATATGTATAATTATTGAATGGTACTTACTAGTAGGTAGCTAGTCTTCCTAATTTTTCCATCATATATAGGAAAAGAAATAATGAATAGCGATTGTATTTATTTAGACAAACCAGAAGCCCCATATAAAGGGAGTACTACAATTTTATATATGGAAATGAAGTAGAATAAAATAATGCTTCAATCCAACCTCGGAAAATAAAAATAAAAAATAAAAAAAAAAAGAAAGAAAGAAAAGGCAATACGAATCACAAGCTGGTACAAGGTCACAGTTTGCTCATGAGATAAATTTGCGAGTACAGCAACTTTTCAAACTCTTTCATATCCTCAGCTTGCAAAGCAATGGCCACCAATAAGCTCTTATCAGCCTCGTCACCAGAGGCTGGCAATATGTAAGACTTTCCCTCATAAGAGATCCCAGCGGGTCCCACGTAAATAGGCCTACCCCACCCAAAATTAGCATTGTACAATGGTAACTTGACCCAACTTGTGATCCCAAGATTAGGGCTTCGGTGCTGGTTGGCATTGGGTCCGCAGCTTGATAAATTAGGTTGAAGCTCCAAAAAGTCGATGGCTGACTTTAAATAATTACTATCAATCCTTAACAGGCCGTAGCGAATCTCACTCGCTGCGTACCATACAGGTTTTGATACGAGGTCACCCGCCCTAGCGGTTGTAGAGGCTGCGAAAATCACATTGCTAAAGAAATTGGGCGGGGGAGGGGGTTGCAACCTAGCTCTCCCATTGCTCGCCATGTAGAGCTTTGACTCTTGGCCGTCGGGAAGCGCACGTGCCGCGCACACGCATTTCCATACGTGGCCCGCCAAAATCTCATACGGCTTATAATTGATTGCATTTCCATTTTTCATTGACATTTCTTTTAGGGCACTGAGTTGGTCAGCATTGATCTTGAAACTATTGGTGATGATCGTTACATTGGCCTGGTCAATGTGACTGTTGCCGTATTTGGACTCATTTCTTTCTTGATCTTCTAGACTCGGAGATGGCTCGTACTCGGTGTGATAAAAATCGGGCTGAGGCGGATCACGAGCTCGAAGAAATGTCCTGTCCAATAATGGGCTAAGTTTTTTAGGATTAAGACCTCTTGCAACTTCAGACCACAAGTTGATAAAGGTAAATCCAGAGACCCCATCAACTAGTCGACATTCTATGTCAATACCAAGTGACACTCCACCACATTTAAAATAAGTAATCTGCGGTTAAAAGTAGTATCATTAAATCCCTATAAATTAATAACAAAAGTAAATAAAAAAGTTTGCATTTTTAGATGAAAAATTGTTGTAGAGTATTTTATAAGAATTTTAAACGATCTAAATTTTAAAAGGTAATTCTAATAATTCAAAATTATTCAATAAATACCATTTATTTTCATTTCGAGAATAACAATTTTTTGGGGTTTTTTTTCCCTTCTTTTGCATTCAGAAAAAATATTTTTTCTTTTTGTTTTTTCCCCGTGCACTTCACTCTTTTCTTTTGCACCATTTTTTCTCTTCTTACCAAGCATGCGTGACAAGTCTCTCACTTTCTTTTCCTTTCTCTAGGATTATGATGCAGAGTAGTAATCAACCTCCAAGTAATTTATTATCTTTTTTTTTTTTTTGGGGCCATTTCAATTAGTTGTCTTTTTTTATTTTTTTTAGTCTACTCTTATTTTTCCAACTGGTGTCGTTTTATCTGCTCATGAATGACTTATCGTTTGCTAAAGACATTTTTGACTTCAATCAAGGTAGCTCATTTGATTACAACCCTAATATCTTGTGCCTTTTTTTTTTTTTTTTTTTCCAAAGATGAGCTGGTGAAGCTCTGTTCTTCGCGCACCAGTTTGTGCACAAGATTCCCTCTCTCTCTTCTTTCCTTTTTTTGGCTTTTCTAGGTTTAGGGTTTGGGTTTAAAAGCTCAACTACTTCTTTTCAAAATATATTTAAAAACTCAGCATAAAAATACACATTCTGTAAAGATTCAAAACATACATACACGTTTAAGATGCGTTTCAATTTTAATAATACGCTTTACAAAATAAAGATTATTAAGCGGTTGATTTTGGTTATAAATCGAATTCGCATCGAAAACGATATCTATCGTGCTAGCTAAGGTTCACCGCCGCTCATTGTTGTATCTTGAAAGACTAAGGCCGCGTAAATCTTGAGCACCGCTTTCAAACTAAACGTGCAATAGACGTGCAGTGTTGTCGTTATCATATATTTTATTTTGCTCTTAATTTTATTGCTGCAATTTCACTGTAATTTGTTTATTTATAATTTGTTCTTTTTAATTTCAGTTATCGTTCATCTCTATTACACCAATTTCGCTAGCAATGTCAAACAATTAAACAATTCATATTCATACACACAACATACTAACATACCTGTACCAACAAAAGAGGAAATGCGGAGACCTTGCCGGAGCGGTCAACAGCGGGGACGAGCTTCCGCATCTGCAAGGTGGGCGCAAAATTGCCAAAATCGGCGACGGTGGCGCTGGTCTCGGCCTCGACGAAGACTACGCCCTCGGCGTTACAGTCGACCTCGAGGCGGCCATCGCCGTCGAGCCTGAGGCGGCCGGCAAGGGGGTAGTAAGGCTCGAGGATCTTCGCGAGGGAGTCCCTGAGCGCCCCGGCCTTGAAGAAGCCGTCGGCGGCTCCGTTGCGCCTGTAGAAGTAGACAATCGGGACGATATAATGCATGTTGGCCGCGACAATGTCCACGTTCGACAGCCAGAGGGCCTCTCGCGGAGTCTCCTCGGCCGGTTTCACTATTGTCCTTTCTTTGATATTGATTGTTATCATCTTTATATGGTTTCGCTTTAGTTAGCGAATAGGTATTAGGCAATAATACAAGAACGAAGGGAAAAAGGAAATTGTACAAGTACGTGCTTTTGAAACCAGCTAGATCGTGAAAAATCTAAGGATTTAGATAGATGTTCAAACAAGCATGAATCCGATAATATCCACAAGAAATTGTGGTCCCTATCACGCATGTCGAGTACGGACAAGCACTAACGCCGTACTTGTAACTGACAGCTGCACACACTAAAAGGACGCGCGTGCCTCTGCTTGTAGAAGGCAACTCCACCACTAAGTCCCAGCGCCTGCGAGAAGGACGATGCGGCAGGAGGTACGTCGAGTACAACGACTCTGACAATGCCACGTGTCATAGAAGGGCAAACCGGGCACCGCAATCGATTGACGAACCCGACCCGCGAGGACTAGTATAAATAGGTTGAATTATCTTGTATGAGACATGCTCATTTACTTATGCAAACTTGTATCAAGTTTTTAGCATCAACACTTATTTTTCCAACTGGTGTCGTTTTATCTGCTCATGAATAACTTGTCGTTTGTTAAAGATATTTTTGACTTCAATCAAGGCAGCTCATTTGATTACAACCCTAATATCGTGCGTCTTTTTTTCCCACTCTGCTGAACGGCAAAGTTGAGCACGTGATGCTCTGTTCTGTTCTTTTCAAAATATATTTAAAAACTCAGCATAAAAGATAAAACTACACATTCCGTAAAGATTCAAAACATATATACACGTATAAGATACATTATAATTTTAATAAAACGGTTTGCAAAATAAAGATTATTAAGCGGTTGGTGACAGAGTTTCGGTTACAAATCGAATTTGTATCGAAAGCTGTTTCTATCGTGCTAAGGTTCAGTACCGCCGCTTATTGTTGTATCTTGAAAGACTAATAACGCCTTGCATATCTTGAGCACCGCCGATGAAGCGGCGAGTCTGTTTTCAAACCAAACGTGCGAGCGATAGACGTGCATTGTTGTCATTATCATATATTTTATTTTTCTCTTAATTTTATTGCTACAATTTCACTGTAATTTGTTTATGTATAATTTGTTCATTTTAATTTCAGTTATCGTTCATCTCTATTGCACCAATATTTCGCTTTCAATGTCAAATAATTAAAACAATTCAAATTCATACACACAACATACTAACATACCTGTACCAACAAAAGAGGAAATGTGGAGACCTTGCCGGAGCGGTCAACGGCTGGGACGGCGGCGCTGGTCTCGGCCTCGACGAAGACGACGCGGTCGGCGTTACAGTCGACCTCGAGGTGGCCAGCGCCGTTGAGCCTGAGGCGGCCGGCGAGGGGGTAGTAAGGCACGAGGATCTTCGAGAGGGCGTCCCTGATCGCCCCGGCCTCGAAGAAGCCGTCGGCGGCTCCGTCGTGCCTGTAGAAGTAGACAATCGGGACGATATATATAATGCACTTTGGCCGTGACCATGTCGACGTTCGACAGCCAGAGGGCCTCTATGGGAGTCTCCTCGGCAGATTTCACTATTTTTCTTTCTTTGACATTGATTGTTATCATCTTCATATGGTTTCGATTTAGTTGGCGAATAGGTGTTAGGTAATAATACAACAACAAAGGGAAAAAGAAAAACTGTACAAGTACGTGCTTTTGAAACCAGCTAGATCATGAAAAATCTAAGGATTTAGATAGATAGTTATAAGAAGTTTAATCATACCAGAGAATAAATAGAGTAGTGTGGTAGTTCTCAATTAATATATATATATATACCGCTCGAGGCTAGGGCATTCAGAGACGCCCTCTCGAACGTGCATTGAACGTCTATAGTGAAGTTCTCAGGAAACGATATAAATATAATTAGTAGAGTCAACCGAAGTGATTCGTATCCAATAGTTATTTACTAATGCTCGTCCAATGAAGTGGAAAAAAAAAAAAAGAAAGAAAGTGGAGATCCGAAATGGTTCGTATCCAATATATTATCTGTTAATGCCAGCCTATGATAATCATGAGTATTATTAGTTTAGATGTTCAAATCATTTTCTCAACCTTCTACGCAATAAGTAGTGGAATTATTTAAGGAAAAGAAAATCATGTTGTCTAATAATTATTTACTCATGTACTATTAGAGTAAAAGAAAAAAATCTTAAAAAGTCTTGTGATTCTAAAAATATCAAATTAAACCATCTATTTTACATAATACCTAAAACGGATAAAAAAACAAACAAACAAAATGTTGAATGTTTTAGACCAACAGGTATAATTTATAATATATATATATATATATATATATTTAACTTTTAAATATATCCTATAAATATCTTATCTTTAATTTAATTCTTAGTTTGTGAATTTAATAATCAAATTATCAAATTACAAAATAATAAAATTCTTTCAAAAATACCCTCAAAATTACGCCTACACAAAGAAGGATTTCATCGAAATAAATTTTGCTTTGGGAAATTTTGAGGAATACCCCATTCTTGACACAATAATAATCTATACCCCATGTGTATTGCACTTTTAATTTATACACCAAAATTTATACTACAAACATAGAGTAGAAATGAAGGGAGCACACTACACGGGGTATAGATTATTAAGTGGCATCAAGAATGACTTTATTTTGAAATTCTCCCTTTTGGTTTTGAAGCGAAGTTAATTAATGGGCTTAATTCGAGCTATTGAAGTGGCATATACGCCGTTGGAGTTTAGAATAACATGTGGATTGAGACAAATTCCACATATGCCGTTGGAGTTTTATTACAGAATCTGAAAATGTGCCATGGAAATTCAAGAATATATAGATGGGTCAGAGCTCTACAATTGGCTAAACGACTTTATGTCAAGATTTTCTCATATCTATTGAGAAGGAAATTGTGTGGCTGAAAAACTCTCATCCCTTTCTATGGTCCCAGGATTGAAGAACTGTTGTTTTGGCTCCCTTGAAGACATTATTAGAGTAACTTACATAGATATGATTCCTTTACTTTTTTCTAGGTTTAAGAATCTTTAAATGCTCTTGGATAATGCATTTTTTTTTCTCAAGGAGATTTTTTCTCTGGGTTTTTTTCTTCTTAAGATTTAATGAGGTCTCATTGCACTTTGGTTAGATCCTTAAGGATAGATGGCATTAGTTTATTGTTTTTAATATATTTTTCGTTTGCTTTTTTAGTTTGGGCTTTCTTTCCTTCCCCATAGAATTGTTTCTTTTATTTTTGACCATGGAGCAATTTGTATTTGCATTTTAATTTATATATTCGATTGAGGTAGAGGAATTTGAAGGAGAGGATCAATCTAGTTGGTAAGCTTTTTTTTACTCAAACGTGTGCCAACTTTATTGGAATACGTTCATATCTTGGTTTCGTTCATTCAAAAAAAAATTATTTATTCGAACAAACCAGATACAAGCACTTCAATTTATGGAAATAGAATACAACATAATACAAATACTTCATTTCATACCCGGAAAGTGGAAAAAAAAAAGAACTTTGAGAAAAAAGGACAATGCTAGCAGTTTATTGAAGAAATCAATATGTGTCACACCATAATCTCATCAAATTTTATATAGTAACTTTTCAAATGCTTTCATATGCTCTGATTTCAAACAAATGGCCACCGATAAAGTCTTATCATTGTCATCACCAGAAGCTCGCAAAATGTACGCCATTCCCTCATATGGGACCCAAACGGGTCCCACATAAATAGGTCTGCCCCACCCAAAATCAGCTTCATAAAATGATAACCTAACCCAACTTGTGATCCCAAGATTAGGGTTGCCAAATCTATCGCGAGTGAGGCCCAGTAATTTAGGTTGAAGTTCTAGAAAGTCGAGGGCCGACCTCAAATAGTTATTATTATTTATCCTAGTTATACTATCATGAATAATACTAGTTGCGTACCATGAGGGTTTCGATATAATGTCACCTACCTTAGCCATCACTGAGGCTGGGAAAATCACGTTGCCGAAGAAATTAGGCGGGGTCGGGGGTTGCAACTTAGCCCTTCCGCTCGTCGCCGAGATGAGATTAGATTTTTGGCCATCCGGGAGCGCGAGTGCCTTGCACACGCATTTCCACAAGTGGCCCGCCAAAATCTCATACGTGGTATAATTGACTGTGTTATCACTTTCCTTTGACTTCTCTTTTAAGGCGTTGATTAGGTCAGCATTGATCTTGAAACTCCTTGTGACAATACTTGCATCGGCTTGTTCAGTGCAATCATTGTCACGTTTGGGCTCTTTGCTCTTTTGGTCATCAAGAGTAGGAAACGGGCCGTACTCAGTGTGATCGAAGGCGGGTCGGGGCGGGTCGCGGGCGCGAAGAAATGACCTGTCCAACAATGGGTCAAGTGTTTTAGGGTCAAGACCTCTTGTAACTTCAGACCATAAGTTGACAAAGTTAGGTCCAGAGAACCCATCTGCTAGTCGGTGTTCTATGGCAACACCAAGTGCAACTCCACCGCATTTAAAATAAGTGATCTGCAATTAAAAATAAAAACAATACCGTGAAACCTCTTTGACCACATTGCATCAGTGAATGAGAAAGTTATTCATTAATCGAACTATAATCATGTTTTGCAAGTAGCTATCATAATATTGTATATTTCTTTAACTAAATAAATTTTATGAATTCATCATAGTTTTAGGAGCTTAGTTTGGTGGTAATTTCACGTCCAATTCGATCAAGAGACATTGTAGAGTACTTCAAATCCCTCCTACTCCGATAATAATAATAACTCTTAATTAGAACACAGTTAATTGATACCAATGTTTCTAACGCGTTTGTTTCTGCGCGGAGTGACTTTTTAAAATTTATTGTCTCTCTAAATACGTCTTAAGATTTATTATAGTATATTATAATTTACTAGCTAGTCATCATTTCACTTTCATTAAATTATAATGATAAGTCATGAAAGACAAGTAAATGGATAAATAAAACTTTATCATGTATATTAAAAATAGATAGCCCGTGCAAATTGATAAAAGTATTAGTTTTTTTGTTTGTTATTAATTCAGTCTAATCAAACCGTTCATACCAGTATACACTTTGTACAAAATAATGAATGATTGTCTAGATCACTGTTCGGACCCAAATAGTTTGTTGACTTTTTTTCTCATTCCAAGATAAAATTCTGAGTGGTGATCCAAACGACTATATGATAAACAGCAAAAATCACAACAAAAATTAACCAAAAAGTTATTTGACAAAGAGGGAAATTCACTATAACTTATAACAAACCTGTGCCAGAAGAATGGGAAATGAGGAGAGCCCGCCGGAGCGGTCAATGGGGGGGATGAGCTTCTGCATCTCCAAATTGGGCGAGAAATCTCCAAAGTTGGCGATGGCAGCGTCGGTCTCGGCCTCGACAAAGAGGGCGCCCTCGGCGTTGCAATCTACCTCTTGGCGGCCTGTGGCGTCGAGCCTCAGGCGGCCCGCCAAGGGGTAGAAAGGCACGAGGATCTTCGCGAGGGCGTCCTTGAGGGCCCCGGCCTCGAAGAAGCCGTCGTTGGCAGCCCCGTTGCGCTCGTAGAAGTAGGCGCTCAGGGAATGCACGTTGCACATGACGATGTCCAAGTTGGACAGCCAGAGGGGTCCTCGCGGAGTCTCCTCGGCTGGCTTCACTATCGTCGTTGCTTTGACATTGATTGTTATCATCTTCATGGTTTTGCTCTGATAATTAAGCGAATAGGCAATAGCTACAACAAGAGAGCAAGAAAAAAAGAAGTTAAGAGAGTAGTGTAGTTTTGAAGCAAAGTTCATGGGAAAATCCTAGGATTTAAATGGGTGGTTATAAGGGAGCCCTGATGGATAGGAAGGTGAATTTTGTCCACATATTAATTATGTATTTATGGCCCATAAATAATGTATACCTAATTTGCGGAAAATTAAATAAATATCTAACCTTATAAAAATTATAACAAAAATATTCATTGATGTAAGTACTATTGGTCAGTGATAATTGAATAATTAAGCATAAATGAATTAATTACACATTTAATTATTTTAAAATGTTGGATATCTAATTTTATTGTAGTGTAAAGTTAAAAAAAAAGGCAAAAGAAAGAAGAAAAAGGGGGGGGGGGGGGGGGGGGGGGGGGGGGGGAGGGGCAGGCACCACAGTGGGCGTGGGATGTTTGTGGGAGCCGGGGGGGGGGGGGGGGGGGGGGGGGGGGGGGGGGGGGGGGGGGGGGGGGGGGGGGGGGATGGGGCAGGCACCACAGTGGGCGTGGGATGTTTGTGGGAGGCAGCCCTGACATGCGGGCCTACGAGTGCGGGCCCGTGTCAGGGTTTTTTTTTTCATTCTAATAAGTCCTCAATTTTTTCATTTTAGTCCCTATTTTGGGTCCCATAAGTTTAAATATTTATACTTAGACCTTATTTTAAATTTTTCTCTTAATTTTTACCCTTTCAAAAACGCATTTTTCCTTGAAAAACGCAAAAAAAAAAAAACCGCCACGAAAGCGTTTTTAAGAAAACAGACGAAACGCCCATTGGAAATGCATTGGAGCTTTTATATATTGTATAAAATATTTAAATTTTAATTATTTATACCACATTAAAATTGAAAAAATAAAATGATTCCATAACAGTTTGCAGATTAATATTTTCTGATCTGATTGCGTATTTGTCTTTCTTCCGTGAATTTCATCGTGTCTTTTATCAATAAATGCCTTTGGGGTAGTTGAAACATGTGGTCGTTGCTTTGACATTGGTTGTTATCATCTTTATGGTTTTGCTCTGATAATTAAGCGAATAGGCAATAGCTACAACAAGAGAGCAAGAAAAAAAAAAAAAAAGTTAGAGAGTAGTGTAATTTTGAAGCAAAGTTCATGGGAAAATCCTAGGATATAGATTGGTGGTTATAAGGGAGCCCTGATGGGTAGGAAGGTGAATTTTTTCCACATATTAAATATGTATTTATGGCCCATAAATAATGTATACCTAATTTGCGGAAAATTAAATAAAATATCTAACCTTAAAAAAATTATAACAAAAATATTCAAGTGATGTAAGTACTATTGGTAAGTGATAATTAAATAATTATGCAGAAATGAATTAATTACACATTTAATTATTTTAAAATGTTGGATATCTAATTTTATTGTAGTGTAAAGTTTTAGATATTTCTCTACGGAGGTTGATGTTGATGATTTCGGTTTATTTAAATAATCACTCTTTAGAAAAAAGAAGTATTAGAAACGCTTCTCAACTAAATTAAGACACGTTTGGACGAATACAGACTTATATATCAATTATGTTGATCTCCCGCTAAAAATTCTACCGATACTAGGTCGATTTTATCATCTTATTACCTGATCATTATCTCTGATTATGGATTCTCTCTTGCTGTTATTACAAAACATGGTGTAAGATGATAATTTCTTAGTATCTTGTATATTGAAATTTGACAATGGGTATTCATAGTACGTATTAATTAAGGGAGAAAAAGACGAGCACAATTAGATGAAGAAAGGACAAAACATTAAATGAGAGAATAAACATGACAGTTGTTATGTATCTTTAATGTAAAGAAATATGTTAGCGTTAGACGCGTCACCATTCATCACTGTTGGTTCCACGGTGAGCTCTATGGTGAGGGACGATTGAGATGCGCTAGATGCGTCTGATGCTAGTACTGCTCTAATGTAAATAAATTTAATTAAAAAGGGACACATATAATTATTTTTTCCTTATAAAAGATAAAACATTGAGAAAAAAAGAGAGATGGTATTGATATTGATTTGATGGCGTATAGGACTTTATTCTATGAATTTTGTCATATCATTTGCTAAGTGCTCGTTTGGTAAACAGACTCGAATATGTTTTAGTTCATTTAAACAAATTTGTAAATTTAAATTGTTGTTTGATAATTTTTTTAGTATAAAATTCAAATGGTTAAAACTCGTTGAAATTCTTAAAATTCAAATTCTACTCACCCTCAAATTTTACTATTTTAGATTCATTTTCATAGGTTTTTTTTTATTTGACATTTCAATCACCATTTTCATAACTCAAATTACACATTTCTATATCTATCTAAATAATAATTCAAATGATATTTTTTAGTTTAAATTATTTGAGTTACAAAATAATTTAAATTCTTCGTTCAAATTACCCAATTTAAATTTTCTAATTCAAATGAATTTTTTTTATTGCCACAATTTGAACCCGTCTGTTAAACGAAACCTGATGCTAGCTACGTGTCTAAGCATATTCATGTTATGAATTTATATCTTGTTTTTCCATAAAACAATATTAAAGTTGATTGTTATATATCATAATCAAATTATAAGTTAAAAACAAATCGAAGCTTTTTTTCTCGGAAGAAAAAAAAATCAAATTTAAGTTTATTAATCTTATTATTATATTAAAAAAAAAAACAAGCATGCATACTATTAAAAGAAGAAAATGACGCATATAGATTACCTTTATTATAATACTAAATATAAACAATAAGAAAAAGTTATATTCAAGTGAAAAGTACTAATGATTTCGAATATTATAATATTGATATGATGCGAAATTTTTACATTAGCATCATAATACAAAATTGTCTGTTCAAAACCAAACACATTATTCTTGTCTTTGGTATAGTTTATACTCTACTAATTTCTCAATTTTTCTCTGTCGACTGTACTAATTAGATATATATTCTGCTTCTTCTTTGTGTTAAGCCGTTGTCGACCTTTTCTTTGTTTCTCTCTCTTTATAAGTAGTAGTTTCTTGCTTTCATCCTACGGCCATTCTTATAATAATATAATTTGTTAACTGTTTATAGAATATTTAGAATTGACAAGTACTTTATTTATTAAAGCATGACATGCAAATAATGTACTTTTTATTTTCTTAGTGCATGGAAAAGCCAACAAATACAAATTCTAAACAGATTTTAGAAAATGAATGACATGTTGGAGTTTATTTAAATTTAAATTTAAATAATAATAAAAAAATCAGCCAAAGTTTTGTTGTTGAGTTCCCAAGCAAACTCAATGCTGCTTATCTAAATTAGAGGTAATTTAAAAGCTCAATGAATAATAATAAATAGCAAAAGAAAGATTTCAAAACATATAGACAAAAGAAATTATAGAAAGACAAATCACTATGTAGCAATCAACTATGTTTTTTTTTTTTTTTTTTTTCTAATTATGAGAATTTAAACACAGACGCAACTTTACAACGAGTTATATAGATAAGAAAAATTCAAAGAGTTATATAGTTAAGAAAAATTCAATGAACTTTAGAAAAGGTAAACCCAAGCATATATGTGACAGTGACACTCAAGGCTATACATGAGCACCATTACTATTTACAAGCTGCACCATTACTATTTACAAGCGGCGAGAGAAAAATAAAAAAGTTAACACTAAAAAGAAAAGAAAAAAGAAAAAGAAAAAGCAAAAGAAAAAAGAAAGCGGCAAGCACACATGATGACCATATAATTTAGGAGTCCACCGATCTTTTTGCGCTTTTCATTATCATATAATTATTGAGGCTATATATAATTGGGTCCTGCAATTAATTACCACTCTCTCTTTCTTTGCTTTTGGAGGAAGCTAGGAACTGCAGACTAATTTACCAAGTAATTTTTTCTAATTATATTTACTAAGTGTTTTTTTTTTTCCACATGTAGGGTAATGTATCAAAACTTCCCATGAGTTTTTGTGAAGAAATTTCATAAATCTCTCGTGATCAATATGTTAAAATACCAAAATAGGCCTTAGTTTTTGAATCTTCAATCCAAAAACATATTTTTGGTTGACATTTATTCAATTAACTTATGTAGTATGTCACTAATTCTCTCAAATAAAATTACGTCGTTTTGTTACACATTAATAATTATTAGCAGATTATCTTATTCTTTCACCCAAACAAAAAGAACGCCATCTTTAATTCTTTATAATAATTCGACCCTCAACAACAATCATAATCCACAATAAATCTTGCAGTAAAAAAAAAAAGAAAAGAAAAATATTCTCTTTTGTGTTTCATATCCCAAAACATCGCCCGTATCAACACTCTCCAAAATATCACAAATCAACCATATGTGTCAAGTTTTTCACGTACCCATTTTCAAGAACACAAATACCCATAATGAACCAAATATGAATCGATACCATAGTACTTTGACGGCGAAAGCGGTGAAAGAAGTAATTGTCTTATATTCTATTAACAGAAAATGATTATATAAAAAAAAAAAACCAAACACAAGTGGCCTACGTTCATGGACGGACAGACTTGACAGGGTTAGTTAGGTAAATAATAATTTTAGATTGTGTGTTTTTAAAAAATAGTCACAGTTTTAAAAAATTTAAAAATTAGTCATAAAATTGTAAAAATTTATGACAATAACAAAAATATACATAAAAATACTGTCAAAAATTTCTGATATTAGGCACAAATTTTATGAAAAATTTCATACATGACTAATTTTTAAATTTTTGAAACTGTGAGTGTTTTTTAAAATCATTTTATAAACAATGACTATTTTCTTAAAATTCTCATTTTAATATAATACTAGTTAATGCACGCGCTCCGCGTGCGATAAATTTGATTTTTTGTTAAGTTTTAAAAAAACTTCTCAATGTAAAGTAATTTATGTTACTTTAAATTTATTTATAATAAAAAAAAGAAAAAAAAGGTAATAAATAAAAAAATTTATTTGAAATTTTAGAAAATTTAATTATATATCAAAATAATATATTTTTCAAAAAATATTAAATTTTTAATTAAAATTAATTTTAAAACAAAAAATATAAAAAATATGATATCTTAAAAATTTTTAAAAACCATTTGGATATGAAAAGTTTTTTTAACAAATTAGAAAAGAAAGTTAAAAAAAAAAGGCAAAAGAAAGAAGAAAAAGAGGGGGGGGGGGGGGGGGGAGGGGGGCGTGTCTCTCTTTCTTTTCCTTTCTCTAGGATTATGATGCAGAGTAGTAATCAACCTCCAAGTAATTTATTATCTTTTTCTTTTTTTGGGGCCATTTCAATTAGTTGTCTTTTTTTTTTATTTTTTTTAGTCTACTCTTATTTTTCCAACTGGTGTCGTTTTATCTGCTCATGAATGACTTATCGTTTGCTAAAGACATTTTTGACTTCAATCAAGGTAGCTCATTCGATTACAACCCTAATATCTTGTGCCTTTTTTTTTTTTCCCTCTCAGCAGAGGCAAAGATGAGCTGGTGAAGCTCTGTTCTTCGCGCACCAGTTTGTGCACAAGATTCCCTCTCTCTCTTCTTTCCTTTTTTTGGCTTTTCTAGGTTTAGGGTTTGGGTTTAAAAGCTCAACTACTTCTTTTCAAAATATGTTTAAAAACTCAGCATAAAAATACACATTCTGTAAAGATTCAAAACATACATACACGTTTAAGATGCATTTCAATTTTAATAATACGCTTTACAAAATTGAGATTATTAAGCGGTTGGTGACAGAGTTTTGGTTATAAATCGAATTCGCATCGAAAGCGATATCTATCGTGCTAGCTAAGGTTCACCGCCGCTCATTGTTGTATCTTGAAAGACTAAGGCCGCGTAAATCTTGAGCACTGCTTTCAAACTAAACGTGCAATAGACGTGCATTGTTGTCGTTATCATATATTTTATTTTGCTCTTAATTTTATTGCTGCAATTTCACTGTAATTTGTTTATTTATAATTTGTTCTTTTTAATTTCAGTTATCGTTCATCTCTATTACACCAATTTCGCTAGCAATGTCAAACAATTAAACAATTCATATTCATACACACAACATACTAACATACCTGTACCAACAAAAGAGGAAATGTGGAGACCTTGCCGGAGCGGTCAACGGCGGGGACGAGCTTCCGCATCTGCAAGGTGGGCGCAAAATTGCCAAAATCGTCGACGGTGGCGCTGGTCTCGGCCTCGACGAAGACTACGCCCTCGGCGTTACAGTCGACCTCGAGGCGGCCATCGCCGTCGAGCCTGAGGCGGCCGGCAAGGGGGTAGTAAGGCTCGAGGATCTTCGCGAGGGCGTCCCTGAGCGCCCCGGCCTTGAAGAAGCCGTCGGCGGCTCCGTTGCGCCTGTAGAAGTAGACAATCGGGACGATATAATGCACGTTGGCCGCGACAATGTCCACGTTCGACAGCCAGAGGGCCTCTCGCGGAGTCTCCTCGGCCGGTTTCACTATTGTTCTTTCTTTGACATCGATTGTTATCATCTTCATATGGTTTCGCTTTAGTTAGCGAATAGGTATTAGGCAATAATACAACAACAAAGGGAAAAAGAAAAACCGTACAAGTACGTGCTTTTGAAACCAGCTAGATCATGAAAAATCTAAGGATTTAGATAGATAGTTATAAGAAGTTTAATCATACCATATATATATATATATATATATATGTATATACCGCTCGAGGCTGGGGTTTTCAGGGACGCCCTCGCGAAGATCCTGAGAATAAATAGGACAGGCCTCGAACGTGCATTGAACGTCTATAGTGAAGTTCTCAAGAAACGATATAAATATAATTAGTAGAGTCAATCGAAGTGATTCGTATCCAATAGTTATTTATTAATGCTCGTCCATGAAGGAAGAAAAGTGGAGATCCGAAATGGTTCGTATCCAATATATTATCTGTTAATGCCAGCCTGTGATAATCATGAGTATTATCAGTTTAAATGTTCAAATCATTTTCTCAACCTTCTACGCAATAAGTAGTGGAATTAATTATTAAGGAAAAGAAAATGAGTGGTCTAATACATAATTTACTCATGTACTATTAGAGTAAGAGAAAAAAATCTTAAAAAATCTTGTGTTTCTAAAAAATATCAAATTAAATCATCTATTTTATATAATACCCAAAATGGATATAAAAAATTACCAAATGTTGAATGTTTTAGACCTAAAGGTATAATTTATATATATATATATATATAAAATGATCATGGCAGACCGACTTAATCCATTGTTGAGCCAAATTATATCTCCACATCAATTCATCGAGTTCATTCAGGGACAACTCATTCATAATTGCAGCAATTAACAGTCTAGATGGGTCGAAAAAATCTAAAAATATGGCCATCCAGATTGAAATTAAAAAGGGCTTTACTTCTCTTAATCGGAGGTTCTTGTCCCGGATCCTTAAAGATTTAGGTTTCTCGAAAACCTTTGCGATTGGATCAACAATGTTTTACACTCCACTAGAATATTTGTGCTTCTAACCGTCTCTCCGGTAGGCTTTTTTTAATGCTCTTATGGTTATGGAGTGAGGCAAGGAGATGATCTATCACCGCTTCTCTTTGACATAGCGAAGGATTTTTTAAGCAGATACTTGTCTAAACCATGCGCTTATTGAGTTATTGATCCTTGCTTAGCAAGCAGAAACTCGAATTATTGTCCCATTCACTTACTCTATGCAGACGACATCATACTTTTTTTTTTTTTTTTGTAAAGCTACCACGAGGAATATGGAATCCTTAAAGCATGCTTTTGAGCTCCGTGGTAATATTTCTCGACAAATTGTGAGCTCCCATACTTTTATATCTAGGGTAATTTTCGGCCACACTAGGATTTATCCCTTTGGAAGTTTTTCAATTTCAAAAAGAAAAAGCATCCTTTTACTTATTTTTTAAAACTAATATTTAATTAAATTATTATTTTAATTAGCAAATTATGAATTAAGAAAACGATTCCTTTCCCAATTTTTGCTTAGGGTGGTCGACAACCATATGAAAAATTGGAAAAATATTTTTCTCAAAAATAAAATCATATTTTACTCTTTTTATTAAGTATATCATAATACACTTAAATTGAGATAATGAGAAATATTTTATTCTAATTCGCCCATCACTATTGTAGCAAGGATTTTATTTTCAAATCCTAAATTAATAGGGTTTAAAATCAAAATTAAAATATCCATATTTAATTTGAACTGGTAATTATCTACAATTAGATAATTAATAAAAAATCTTTAATATATTTAACTTTTAAATATATCTTATAAATATCCTATCTTTAATTTAATTCTCAATTTGTGAATTTAATAATCAAATTATCAAATTCCAAAATAATAAAATTCTTTCAAAAATACCCTTAAAATTGCGCCTACACAAAGAAGGATTTCATCGAAATAAATTTTGCTTTTGAAGCAAAGTTAATGGGCTTAATTTGAGCTATCGAAGTGGCATATAACTAGGCTTAGAATAACATGTGGATTGAGATAGATTCCACATACGTAGTTGGTAGTTTTATCATATAATATGGAAATGTGCCAGAGCTCTACAATTGGCTAAACGACTTAATGTCAAAATTTCTCATATCTATCGAGAAGGAAATTGTATTGCTGTAAAACTCACATCCCTTATTACGGCCCCAGGATTGAAGAATTGTTGTTTTGGCTCCTTTGAAGACATTATTAGACTAACTTACACATATATCATTCCTTTACTTTTTTTTTTTTATATAGGTTTAAGAATCTTTAAATACTCCTGGATCATGCTTTTTTTTTTCTCAATGAGATTTTTCCTCTGGGTTTTTTCTTCGTAAGGTATAATGAGGTCTCATTAAATTTTGGGTAGCTTAAGGACAGATAGCATTGTTTTATTGTTTTTAATATTTTTTTTGTTTCCTTTGTTTAGTTTGGGCTTTCTTTCCTTCCCCATAGAATATTGTTTCTTTTATTTTTGTCCATTGAGCAATTTGTATTTTCATTTTAGTTTATATATTCGAACTGAGGTATAGGAGTTTGAAGGGGAGGATCAACCTAATTGGTAAGCTTCTTCTTACTCAAACGTGTGCCAATTTTGTTGAAATACGTTCCTATCTTAGTTTCGTTCATTCAAAAAAATATCATTTATTCGAATAAACCAGATACAAGCACTTCAATTTATGGAAATAGAATACAACATAATAAAAATACTTCAATCCATATCCAAAAAGAAAAAGAAAAAAACTTCGAGAAAGAAAGATAACGCTAGCTAGTACTAGTTAGCAGTTTATTGAAGAAATCAATATGCGTCACACCATAATCTGATCAAATTTCATATAGTAACTTTTCAAACGCTTCCATATGCTCAGGTTTCAAACAAATGGATACCAATAAAGTCTTATCATTGTCATCACCTGAAGCTCGCAAAATGTACGCCTTTCCCTCATATGGGACCCCAGCGGGTCCCACATAAATAGGACTGCCCCACCCAAAATCAGCATCATAAAATGGCAACCTAACCCAACTTGTGATCCCAAGATTAGGGCTGCCGAACATATTGCGCAAGAGGCCCGGTAATTTAGGTTGAAGTTCTAGAAAGTCGATGGCCGACTTCAAATAATTACTATCCATCTTCGCTAGACTATTGTGAATGATACTTGCTGTGTACCACGTGGGTTTCGATACAATGTCCCCAACCTTAGCCACCACCGAGGCCGGGAAAATCACGTTGCCGAAGAAATTAGGCGGTGTTGGAGGTTGCAACCTAGTCCTTCCATTCATCGCTGAGTAGAGATTCGATTTTTGGCCATCCAGGAGCGCAAGTGCCTTACACACGCATTTCCACACGTGGCCCGCCAAAATCTCATACGTGGTATAGTTGACTGTGTTATCGTCTTCCTTTGACTTTTCTTTTAGGGCGTTGATTAGATCAGCATTGACCTTGTAACTTCTTGTGACAATAGTTACATTTGCTTGGTCAGTGAAACCATTGTCACGTTTGGACTCTTTGCTCTTTTGGTCTTCAAGAGTAGGAAACGGCCCGTACTCGGTATGATCGAAGGCGGGTCGGGGCGGATCGCGGGCTCGAAGAAATGACCTGTCCAACAATGGGTCAAGCGTTTTAGGGTCAAGACCTCTTGCAACTTCAGACCATAAGTTGATGAAGGTAGGTCCAGAGAACCCATCTACTATTCGGTGCTCTATGGCAACACCAAGTGCCACTCCACCACATTTAAAATAAGTGATCTGCAATTAAAAATAAAAATGGTACCGTGAAACCTCTATGAGCACATTGCATCAGTCAATCAGAAAGTTAATAATTTGATCAAACTATAATGTTGTTTTACAAATAGCTATCATAATATTGTATATTTGTTTAACTAAATAAATCTTATGAAATTTTTACGAGCTTAATTTAGTGGTAATTTCACGTCCGATTCGAGACGTTGTAGAGTACTTTAAATCCCACTACTCCAATAATAATAATAATAAGAAACTCTAACTAGTACACATTTAATTAACTGATACCGATGCTTCCCATGACCATAATCATTTACTAGTCAGCATTTCACTTCCATTAATTATTATGATAAGTCATGCAAGACAAGTAAATGGATTAAAAATAACTTTTATTATGTATAAATTAAAAATAGATTGTCCGTGCAAGTTTTTTTTGTTTTTAATTTTTCAGTCTGATCAAAATAAACTTGTCTTGCATTTAGAAAATCAATATTACAAGACAAGTATATATTGATGCCCTGTAATAAAATAAAAACTATATGTGTTGCTCAAATTAAAAAGTGATTAGAAAACTTGGCGACCTTAATAAAATTTTCTGGTAGATGGGTATAAGATGCCCATACGGGCATTGGAAAGAGCAGCTTGATTGAATCCTAAGGTAAGAAATAATTCTAATATCTAATATATAACATGGTGAATGACATAAGTATACGCTAACGTTGTTGGACAGGTTATTTCTTCGATCTTATGATATTTACCCTAACATCATACACTTAAGTTTCTTGTTTGTCACTTAAATTTTTTGTATTATTTTAATAAATGTGTATTTTGTTATGACTTTTTATTAATCAAAAAGTATGATTTTTTTTTCTCTAGTAAAATTTGTATTATAACAAACCTAGTGTATAAACGTGAAATTTTAAAAAAAACACAAAGCGTAGTATTTTCTTTATTTGTATACACTTTAAGATTCGCATTCCGTTGGATAAAATCTAATGACTCATATAAAACCCCTAATCGTATCAACCTTTAAGCCCCTTTAAAAGGTGTTTGACACTCTATATACTAAATAATGTTAAGCCCCTTTAAAAGGTGTTTGACACTCTATATACTAAATAATGACTATTTAGATGGATGCAAATGTGCTGTCTTTTTTAGGATGTCTTATTTATTATGCCTCTAATCAAATTGTGATAAATAGGCAAAGTATAAAAAACAAACCCTCAATAACTTCAATACACAAGAACTCTATTTTATGTTATGCTTATTTGTCACAATTTAAGTGGAGGTACAACGAGTCAACACAACTCAAAAAACAGAATATTTGTTCTCCTGTTTAGATTGCCCGTACACTTAATAATGAATGACTGTTTAGATTGCCCGGATGAATATGCAAATGGTTTGTTGACTTTTTTCCCATTTCAAGATAAAATTCTGAACGGAGCAAAAATCACTACAACAAAAATCAAAAGTCTGACAAAGAAAATTCACTATAATTACATATATGATATAACATGTAACAAACCTGTGCCAAAAAAAGGGGAAATGAGGAGAGCCCGCTGGAGCGGTCAACGGGGGGGACGAGCTTCCGCATCTGCAAGGAGGGCGTGAAATCTCCTAAGTCGGCGATGGCAGCGTCCGTCTCGGCCTCCACAAAGAGGACGCCCTCGGCGTTGCAATCTACCTCTTGGCGGCCCGTGGCGTCGAGCCTCAGGCGGCCCGCCATGGGGTAGTAAGGCACGAGGATCTTCGCGAGGGCGTCCTCGAGCACCCCGGCCTCGAAGAAGCCGTCGTCCGCAGCCTCGTTGCGCTTGTAGAAGTAGGCGCTCAGGACATGCACGTCGGAGCGGACGATGTCCACGCTGGACAGCCAGAGGGGTCCTCGCGGAGTCTCCTCGGCTGGCTTCACTATCGTCGTTGCTTTGACATTGATTGTTATCATCTGCATGGTTTTGCTTTGATAATTAAGCGAATAGGCTCGAGCTACAACAAGAGAGCAAGAAAAAAAAAATTAGTACAAAGTAGTGTAGTTTTGAAGCAAATTAATTCATGGGGAAAATCGAAGGATTTAGATGGCTAGTTATAAGGGAGCTCTGATCGTCAGGAAGGTGATTTTTGTCCAAATATTAATTATATGCATTATGCCCCATAAATAATGAATGCCTAATTTTTACCATGAATTAAATGAATTATCTAAATTTTAAAAAAATTATAACAAGATACCGTGTGAATCAATTCTGTGGTAATTGAATGATTTAGTAGAAATGAACTAATTTTACATTTAATCATTTTAAAATATTGAATATTTAATTTTATTGTAATATAAATTTTGAATATTTTTCTACGGAGGTTAGATGATCCCAATTTATTAAAATAGTCAATTTTCTATTTTTTTTAATATTTTACTATTTATTTTTATGAAAGATCAAGTATTACGAACGTATCTCAATTAAATTAATATAAACTTGAACAAATATGGATTTTACGAACTATGTAGATCCTAGGCCAATTTTATTATCTTATTAACTGATTGTATCTGTTGATGGATTCTCTAATATGGATTTTACCAACTACGTAGATCCTAGGCCGATTTTATTATCTTATTACCTGATTATCTCTGTTGATGTATTCTATTTTGTGTAAGATGACAGTTTGTTAGAATTTTGAATATTGAAATTCGACGATGGGTGGTACCTATGAATTAGGGAAAAAAGAAAAGAAAAAAAAAAAAAACACTACAGTAAATAAATGTAGATAAAGAAAGGACAAAGCATTAAATGAGATCAGAAGAAACAGGATAACTGTTATGCATCTTAAATGAAAATAAGTATGATAGGGACACAGAATCACAGATAATTATTTTTTCCCTTTAAATACAAAAATAGAAAAAAGAGAGATGATATTAATATAAATTCCCTGAATTTCGTCCTTTACTAGTACTAGCTAGCTTACGTGAGTCCGTGTCTAAGGTACGTACCAGCTATGTCTTATCTAGTTAATTAATATCTTGTATTTTTAGGAAAAAATATTCAAGTTGATGGCTATATATTGTAATTGAATTATAATTAGTTAAAAACAAATTGAAAAACTTTTTTGGTGGAAGAAAAAAATCAAATTTAAGTTGATTAGTCTTATTAATTTTTTTTAAAGAAAAGAAAACAAGTATGCATATTATTAAAAGAAAAAAAATGATGCTTATAGTTATAGATTACTTATATTAAAACACTAAAAATAAACAATAAGAAAAAGTTATATTCAACTGAAAAGTACTAGTGATTTCAAATATTATAATATTGATATGATACGAAATTTTTACATTAGCATCATAATACAAATTTTTGTCCGCTCAAAACCAAACACATTCTTGTCTTTGGTGTATATAGTTTATAATACTTACTAATTACTCAATTTTTATCTGTCAACTTTACTAATATATATTCTGCTTCTTCTTTGTGTAATAAAGCCGTTGTCGATCTTTTCTTTGCTTCTCTCTCATTAATAATTAGGTATTTCGTTGTTTATTGCTTTCATTTTTCTTCTTGGCCGTAATTATATAATTTGTTATTGTTATATAGAATATTTTAGAATGGACAAGTATTATATTTATTAAAGCCCGACAAATGCAATTAATGAACCTATATATTTTGTACTTTATATAATGTAGAGGAAATGCCTTACCGGTAGTTGGAATATGTGGTTATATGTAGAGGTCACACTTTGAAGGGACCAAGAAGCTCCACGTGATGATGACTGTAGAAGGAGAAGGTGATAACTCTTGAGGACCACGTTACACTCATAAAATATATCTATATAATATAATGAACTATCGATTTGATTATTAGGGTTTCTCGTATGCCCTATTTAGCTGCCGTCGTTTCTGTTTCGCCTCCGCAGGCCGTGATTGAGAATATATTCTTCACTCGACTAATTAATCAGCTCAGCTCCGTCCTTTTTAACGGTGTTCCTATTGGATTATTCGAATGTTCGCGAGGCTCTATCGCCACATCTTTTTAACATTGCTAAGGATTTTTTAAGCAAATGTATCTCGACTTTAGTCTCTGGAAGAAGAAACCTCAATGTGCCATCTCATCTACTCTATGTGTTTTGTAAAAGCATAGAAACCTAATGTAGAAACATTGAAATTTGCTTCTGACATATATAGTAAAATATCTATGTGTTTTGTAAGATATGATACACGCATGTATATCCTAAATATAAAAATGGTTAATTCTTTAATTTTATGAAATTATGGCTAATTTTTAAAAGAAACAGTCCAAAATTTGGATAAATCCTTAAAAATTTCATAATTTTTTCAGTGTAAAAAACAATAATTTATAAAAGAGAAATCATTGTAATGAATACCTAATTTTTAGCACCTAATATTTAAATTAATACCTAATCTTTTAAAAAATATAACAAATTATCAAAGTGATTCAATTACTTACATAGAAATATCTGGCGGTAATTAACTTAATTACAAAAATCATGCAAGTAATTAAATAATGGGCGTTGGTGTGGAATTTGAACCAACGCTGAGATCTGCACCTCTAGTTTGTGACGCGACAATGAAAACGGAAGAATTGACTGGAAACAATACAAAGTGAGAGAATTTTTAGAGCGGGTCGGCCCTCCTACGGAATAATAGCCTACGTCCACTTTTTTGATATTTCTGGTGAGTTTTTACAAATAGTTCGTCCAAAAATTCTCCCAACTCCTCACCCAGCTCCCTTCTTCCCCTTTTATAGACTTGGAGAGAGAGAGGGTATTGTGCTAGGGTTTAAACATCTCATCCCTTAATTTAGGAGGTTAGGTGACCTAAAACACAATCAGCCATACCTCACTTGAATTATGAGATTGGGTTACCAACTAATTACATTGGGAATGTGAGCGTCTACAGTACCTGTCAGACATCCCACATTCGGGGAAAGTTGTTACAAATGTGAGATCTAAACTACAGTATGCAGACTCCAGCTCGGGTCGGGGGTCGCCAGCTTCGCGAATCGAACTCTCCTTTGCCGGTGTAGTCCTTGCTCCCTCTCCGAGGCTAGCTTTGCAGGAGTGGACCACCTCCAAGACTTCGCAATTTTCTTGTCCATTTACCATTCTCCGAGAGTCTTGTTACAAAATGGGCACCACCTTAGGTGACGCCCTCACTGGCCATCCTCGTGGGTGTAGGAGCGAGGGTTATCTTCGACAATCCTCGCTCCTTACTCCTTCGAGGGAAGCTTCCTTGATGATCTGACGATGCTGTGCTGTCACTTGGGGTTTTAGCTCGTGGTCGTCGCTCTTTGGGGACTACGCGCTCGAACCTACGACCGAGGGCAAACAATCACTTACAACAATGGGTAAAGTAGGGAAATACCAAGAATTTATATAACAATAAAAATAAATACCCAAACTTTTGAAGTAATTGAGTTTCTAGTCAATTCATTAATTACTTGCACATACTTTTGGTGACTAAGTTAATTACCACCACTTATCACTATGTAAGTAATTAAATCACTTGGGTATTAGTTACATTTTTTAAAAGATTGGGTAATAACTTACATTAAGTTTTAAAAATTAGGTATTCACTATAATTTCTCTTAAATAATTGGCTACTTACTCAATTACTTTAAAAGTTTAGGTATCTATTTTTGTTGTTGTATAAATTTAGATATTTTCCTAATTAAAGAAGAAAGATGATTAATCTCATTAGAAAAAATATCAAATATATCCCATCGGCTTCTGGAAAATACAAAAAATACCCCTTGTTTTACTTACTAAAATTAAAAACTATATATTTTCTTGACTTTTCGTTGATAAAAGTTATAATTTTTTTGAAAAATAATAAATTACATAATGTAAAAATTAAGAACCTTAAGCATATTTTAGTCTAATTTAAAACAAAAGTAAAAGTTTTTGTCTACAAAAGATATAATCTTATATTAAACTAAATAATTATTGAGAGTATTTTTTGTTCGACGAACCGAGCGGAGAATTATCATGATATTTCGACCAAACCAAGAGGATATGTTTATATTTTCCCATCTCATTCTCATTACGTGTGTGTCTTTCTTCTTTGAATTTGTCCTTTACCAATAAATGCTTCCAGGGTTGTTTGAATATGTGGTCTTCTGAATTCTCAAATTGTATACGCGTACGTCCTCATACTGTTTATCTTTTGAAAAAAGGAAGTTGGAACATGTGGTGGTTAAATATAGTCCTCACAATTTAAATCTAATGTCATAAATAACTAGCATTGTATCTTATTATTGCATGATTTTGAGCATGGGTCCCGCATTTTGCAGTGTACAGGTGTGTGTGCCTCATAATTATTGTGATAGGATCAACTGTACTCTCTCTTTCCTTATTTTGAATTTTTTGCTGGCCGGATTTAGTAATAGAGCACTGCTACGCGTTTGACGCATCTCAATTATTTAATATTGTGGGACTCATAGTAATTGACGGCTTAGATGTGTCAATCGTGTCTTAAACTAATATATTTCTTAATAATATGAGGTTGTTTCGCAAGCAAATTTTGATTAAAAAAATTTTTTAAGTCAAATATCTTTGCTGGAATATTAATATTTTTTTATATAAAATATTAAAAATTTCAATTTAATTAATTTCTTCTACAGTATTTTAATACTCTTGTTACAATAAGAATAATAATTTTTTTAATTTACAATGCAAATCTTCTCTTTTGTAATGTTGTAAGAAAAATACAACAGATGCCTAGATATGTAAGGAACATTAAGCATTTAAACATTAATCTACTAAACAGTTGCATGATTTAAACTTGATTTGCAAAAAAAAAAAAATTTGAGCGATTATTTAGCAAACAAAATTAATTTTAATTATTTTTTAAAAATTTGTTGTGTGCCAATATCTTTATTTTTAATTTTTTTCATGAGAAAAATTAAAAATTATTAAAGAAATAATTATTTTTTGAATGCTATTTTAAGAAAATAGTTAACATTTTTATTAATTAGGCAAATAATCATTTTTTTAACTATTGATGTTTTGGTTTTACCTATATACTCTATGGTTTTACCTGTATACTCTTAAGTTTTTTAAAAGGTTAATAATTAATTTCTTTGAAATATGAATAAAACATGACCAAATAATAAAAAATTATTACTTTCCAGAAACTAATTGATATTTGACACAAACCGTACCAAACTCCTTTTTGACAACATAAATCCAGACCAAACTTCCTTGACACTACCAAACTCTTCCTTATATCGTTGGCGATCTTAACACATTTCTATTATTCCTCATCAGCTTATAAATTAACTATGCCACAGCTTGATTCTCCAAAATAAATCACCCATTGTTAAGAGTACAGATTCTCTTCAACAAGGGTCAGAGTTCTCTGGAACAGTACTATAGACTATAATGGCACCTACTAATGCTAGTGGAAACTACATCGTCATGAATTCCCATAAAAGCCACAATGCCCGAGATCTCCCAGAGCTCATAGTCCTAGAGCCCCACCCAGTCCTCGACTCATGCCACGAGCAATTCTCCCAAAGGTTTCACCTCCTCAAAGCTTGGGAGTCCCACCTGCCCCTCAGCCAGTTTTTGGCGGCCCATGCTCGCTCGGCGCGGGTGTTACTGTGCCCTAGCGGCGGGCCGAGGGTCAACGCAGACGTCCTCGGCCTGCTGCCCCATCTCGGCCTTGTTGTCACCACTAGTTCTGGCGTTGACCACGTCGACCTGGCCGAGTGCCGCAGGCTCGGGGTCGCCGTGGCCAACGCCCGGGACGTGTTCTCCCCCGACGTTGCCGACATGGCGGTCGGCATGGTGATTGACGTCATGAGGAAGGTCTCGGCGGCCGACCGGTTTGTGAGGGATGGCAGATGGAATGCTCTCTGGAAAGTTCCTTATGGTTGCAGGGTATGTATGACTATAATATGTGCATGGGGCGTGTTTGCGTCGGATGCGACTAACGCGTCACTTCTGACATATATGTGCATTTCTTGTTATTTGTCTTTTTCTATTTATGACCCCTTATTTATATAACTGACAAAACATGTGATGAAGTACATATGTGTCATACGAAAAAAAGTTCATTGTTTCCAAATATAGAAAAATTCATTTATAAAAAATGGCAAAATTGAAAATAGTAGATTTTTTTTTTATTTTTATGATTTCATAACGAGAATATATAGTAAATATTGCATCATTTTTTAAATATATTTTCAAAAAATAATCAATATTTTCAAAAATTAAGTAACTAGTCATTCTTTTATTATTTCATAATTAACATAAAGATAACATTGTATTATCATAATTGAAAAAATAATTATTTTCTTAATTAATAAAAATGTTAATTATTTTTTAAAATATTATATTAAAAATGATTATTTATTCAATAATCTCTTTTACTTAAATATCAATCTTTCAAAACTTATAGCAAAATATTCAAGATAATCAATTACTTACCCATATAGTAGTGATTTGTGGGTAAATGATTAAGTGTAAAAATTATGTATAAGTAATTAAAGAATTATTTATTATTCAATTATTTTAGAGTTTTTTAGGCATTTAACCAAATTTTTGAGTAATTTTTTAGGATATAGCTTTAAAATGTCAAAATTAAGACTTTAGCCATAACATATAAAATTTTATGTTACATGTAATATATATACGTATAAAAGTATAACATTACATGTAATGTTACACGTGTAAGATGTTACGTTATATTTAATGTTACACTTTTTACACGTATATATATTACATGTAACATAAAATGCTACATGTTATGGTTAAATCTTTAATTTCATGAAACTATGACTAAATCCTTCAAATTTTACTTTTAAAATAGTTAATTGCTTAAATATTGGCCCATTATTTTAAAATATCAGGTATTTATTTTTATTGTTATGTTTACTTTTGAGTATTTTTCCACTTTATCATTTTATCTCTTGAATGATATTTTATCGTGATTATTTGATAAATCAAAAGAATATATATTTGTGATACACTTATAAATTTAAATGAATTTAATTATGACATTTTATAAAAGTTCAAGAGGACGTTATTATTTTAGCATGTTTCTAGGATCAAATTTTGACATTATAGATAACGAACTATTGCATGAGACCAAAATTGCAACAAAAGTTCTCATTTTATTTTAATGCCAAATTATTTGTGTGGTCACAAAAGTGCTAATATTGGCAAGACTACAAAATGAGAATTCATATTCACTAGTCTTAGTATGCATTAAAACTATGATAGACAATATTAGAATTATGATTTGGAAAACAAAGCTTAAAATAATATAAATATATATATATATATATTTATATATATATAAAAGAAAAAATTAGCATTTGCTTTAGGTGAACATGTTTTTCCCCAAAGTGTAACCATGGTATTTTCTAAATTTCCCTTGTGGATCAATGTTTTTGGGCAAACCTGATTTTTTTTTTTACTTTACTTTTTTTGCAATTATGAACAATTGATCAGATGGGAGGCAAGCGAATTGGGATAGTTGGACTTGGAAGCTTAGGGTTAGAGATAGCGAGCAGACTCGAGGCGTTTGGCTGCAAGATCTCATACTACTCAAGGAAGAACAAGGACAATATCTCCTACCCTTTCTACTCCGATGTCACCGAGCTCGCTGCCAACAGCGACTGCCTCATCATCTGCTGCAGGCTCACCAAGCAAACGCTCCACATGATCGACCGCAAGGTCTTGCTGGCGCTGGGGAAGGAGGGGTTTGTGGTGAACATCGGGCGCGGGAAGCTCGTCAAGGAGAAGGACCTAGTGGAGTGCTTGGTGAAGGGGGATATTGCCGGCGCGGCGTTGGATGTGTTTGAGGACGAGCCTAATGTTCCGAAGGAGCTGCTCGGGTTGGAAAACGTCGTGCTCTCGCCGCACAGGGGTGTCCTCACGCCGGAAGGACTCAAGGATTTGAGTGAGCTCATAATTGGAAATGTTGAAGCGTTCTTCTTTAATAAGCCTCTACTCTCTCCATTTAAAGGGTAAATTTGAGAAGATAATTAGTGTGTCAATGTATTAAAAATTACTGAGCTAGCAATTTGGTTCATTGGCTTTTATTGTTATTATTGTTTTTTTTTTTTAAATAAAACAATCTTTTAGGATTGCATCCTAATAAGATTAGTACAAGCCTGTTTTTTAGAAGATTCACAATTAAGTTGGTCCCCATCCAAAGAATCTGCTAAAAGACTGAAATATTATTAAAATAAAAATAAAAAGATACAAATAGTCTCTAAAAAAGAACCACATAAAAAAAAGGAAAATGATCACAAAATAAAAATTATACAAATGGTCTCTAAAAAAGAATCACATAAAAAAAGAAAATGATCACAAAATAAAAATTATCCTATAGGGGTCTACCCATGTGAGTGCGGCATCGTTAAAACCCTTTCTCCATAAAGAACTAATGGGAAAAATCTAAAGAAAGAAAAAAAAATGTATGACCCATGATCTTACCCCTGTTCTAAACCAAATTCAGGTTTATGAAGAAATATATGTTGTGAATATTTTATGTAAAAAGTGAAAAAGAAAATTACTTCTAGCCTTTTAGAAAATATACAGAGTCTTTTCAGATTGTATTTTCAGAAACCAAGTTGTTTTTGAGATATTTTGAAATTCTTATTCTGTCTCTGATTTTTTATCGTCGTGTCTGAACATGTTAGAAATCGTTTTTCGACATTTGTCCATACGAGACCACCATTGCAAATTTGCTATGTAACATATTAGGTCGTTTGTGTCTCGGTAGAGTAAATAAGTTGAGTGGAATTACAATCCAAACCTTATGAAGATACAACGCCGTTTCAAAAAGAAATTAGAAAATAAAGAAAATAAAAAAACAAAGAACATCATAATTGACAAACAAGTTGGAAATGACAACATATAAAGAAGAGAAGGCAAATCCCCACTGGATATTTATTTATAAATTTATTTCATTAATTGCATTGGTCGATTTTAGTTTGTTACAAGGGAATAAATCTACGTCCTTTTGGAGG
This sequence comes from Boehmeria nivea var. tenacissima, assembly GCA_018132145.1. Taxonomy (NCBI): domain Eukaryota; kingdom Viridiplantae; phylum Streptophyta; class Magnoliopsida; order Rosales; family Urticaceae; genus Boehmeria; species Boehmeria nivea. Next base: position 13,753,090 of record CM030882.1, read on the forward strand.
CAGAGAAGGCGGTCGCCGGACGATCATCGCCGCCGCGCGCTCGCTGAGGAGCGGGCGGGGGGCTCGGGGGGATCCTGCCGCCAAGAGATGGATTGAACAAAAGAAGAATGACGCACAAAATGCTCACAAGACTCCATAATAGCCTCATCTTGCTCCTTAATTTTTGTGTTTTGTGTTTTGTGTTTTGTTTTTGTTTTTAATATGAGGAACGGTAAATATGGATGAGAATTATTATGAGCTTTAGAATTTAGTGCATATGCGTATTTATAGGGCAAAAAATTGATAAAAAAAGTCAAGTGCTCGAATGAGAGAGCAACATGTGCGGTTGAACTTATAATCAAACCAATTGAACAAAGATAGTAAACATGACAAGGAAAACGAAAACAAGACATTCTTAGAGCCAAAGGCTATGGACAAACATTTGGTCGTTGAGGTTTAAAGTTGCCTATTTATGGTGAAAATTACAAAGTGTGAAGCCTGACTTTGTCAAAAGCCTTGTGAATAGGCAGCGCCACGTAATCCACTAACTTTTATGTTATCTAGAAAGACAGCAAACTCGGAAAACAACATGGAATTAGAAAACGACAGCAAACTTAAATAGCGAGATCAGTGGATCGATCCAAACGACATCGGAGTTTAAGTAATACTAGATATATATTTATAAAAAAAAAAAAAAAAAAAAAAAAAGACGTCAAACAGGGGAAACGATAGAGGACTCAAAAACGACATCAAAGTCTCAAAACGACAGAAATACTAAAAAAACCATATCAGAGTAAAAACGACATATTAACGTAGAAATTCCTAAAAACAACATAAAACGCATTAAAACGACATAAAATATGTTAAACAGCAGTAGAAATGGTAAAACAGCAATAAAACAAAATTAGATACATATATACTTTATAAATATCTAGTCATAAATCTAGCAAATCAATATTATATTGAGCATATATACTGGGAGTAGATTATATTAATTATTTTAACTAAAAATACAATATGTATTTTCTTATTTAAAAAAATAAAAATTTATATTTACTCATTTCTTTTCGAAAATATAGATTTTTTAAAATTCTTTTTAAAAACTATGTCTAAAATAAACAACCCAAATAACAAAGGTTCAGGGAATAATTCATATGAACGGTCTTCTTAAATACTAACTCAAATTCCAATTGCAAATTGATATTTTACATATATATTCATTTAAGGAGGAAAAAAAACAATTGCAAACAATTATATATATCGCAGGCCGTTACAGCATGAAGGCATAACTAGATGCTAAATACTAAATATATATGGCTGAGACCTCATTTCGAATGTATTATGTAGCTAGGATATTAGGCCGTTTATATTTCTTATGTATATTGCACTGCAATGGAAAAAATTGCAAAGAACATATTATTATATTATAGTGTAGTCAAGCCGAGAGCAGTTTTGATAATCCTCGAAATCACCTCGATTGAGTGGACATACAATCCAAACATATTGTCAAGATTAAGCTATATAAAACCCCGCGGTTTCATAAAGAAACTAGCTAACTTCAAAGCTTAATGAAAGGACAAAAAGAGTGTGACTTGGAGCAGACTTAATTATAACTATAGAGTGGTCAGATTTAGGGGAAAAAAAAAGTTTAAAAAGAATATTAAGAAGGTCAATATTGACAAACAACTCGAAAAAAAAAAAAAACAACAACAACAACGTAGTATGACGAAGAAAAGGTAAATCCTTTTATTTTATTTCATTAATTGCATCGATTGATTATAGTTTGTGACAACGGAGAGTTACATATAATATATATATATATATATATATATATTCTTAAATTCCCAAATGAGTTTGAATCATGCACGTCGACGCTAGCTCACGATGGTGGCAAGGGGGTGTTATTTCCTGGTAGCGGCGGAGAAGCCAGTAGACGAAGATTATCGCCACCGCCCGCTCGTTGAGGGGCGGGCGGAGGGCTCAGCTGGGCCCTGCCGCCAAGAGATGGATTGAACAGAAGAAGAATGACGCACAGCATGCTCACAAGACTCCACAATAGAGTCATTTTTTTCTCCTAATTTGTGTTTGTGTTGTGTTTTGTTTTATTTTATTTTATTTTTTGGAATATGAAGATTGGTCAATATGGATGAGATTTGTTGTGAGAGCGAGAACTTAGTTCATATTATGCGTATTTATAGGGAAAAAAATTCAGAAAAATTGTCAAAAGTGTATGGATGAGAGAGCAACGTGTATGGTGTTTGGGCGTGTGATATGTGTGTGGACTTGTAATTAATCAAACAAATTGAGCAAGAATAGTAATTACAAGGAAAACGAATATTTAAGACCTGCTAAGAGTCAAAGGGGTAGGGTCACAAGTTTGTTGGTTGACTGGTTCAGGTTCTAAAAACTGTCTATTTATCTTTAGTAAGTGTGGAAATAACAAACTTCAAGCCTCACTTTGTCAAAAGCTTTGTGAATAGGCCACGTGATATTGTTTTCATCCTTTTATTTTGTTTTACTTTTTTACTTCGGCTCTGCCACTTCATTAAAAAAATAAAAAATCCATCTACTTTTAAGGACGTAAAGTTTGGAAGTGTTTAGTTGTGAAGAAAAGATTCTATTGGCAAAAATTACCCAAAATTTTGCCTTTAATTTAGGGTCAAGAGTCAATACTCACTAGTATATATAATATATATGATAATTGATAGCTAAGCGTATTTACTTGGAAGGAAAATCACAACCTATCAAGTCTTTGATTGATCAATAACGCGTCAAAGACTTCATCAATTAAAGGGTCAAAATTACTCTGTTTCTATTATATTTGTTTTCTTCGTAATTACGCTCTAGAGAAACATAGTTGTGCGTAACAATTTCGGTTTTTTTTAGTACCTGAAATCTAGAGTACTTTAACATATTGTTATGTATTATATTACAAAGTTTTGAGAAATTTGGAGAACCTTTTACGAAATTTTTCATGATAATATATCGATGTATGTCAATGGCTGCTCAACAGAAAGTTTGCAAGACATCAAGATATTTCGAGGAAATACAAGAAAAGTGTCCGAAAATTTTGAAAGTATGACTTGAAGCCAAGACTTAATAACTAAAAAGTACATCCAAGCAAGATATTCTTTTATTTCACTAAGTGCATTTGTTTTGGTAATGATTTAGTACCATATATTATATAGTTCCCGATATTGAGCTCAAATCATGGCATGATAGGGCTAGGTAGTCTTGGTGACGGAGGAGAATATACCGGTACATCATCACCGTGCCCGCTGGGGGGGCTTGGGGTGGGCCTGCCGCGGAGAGCTGGAATTTTGTGTAGAAGAAGGAGTGCATAACATGATCAAAAGACTGCATAAGAAATCGAATTTAGGGCTTTGTTAGTAATAATTTTAACACAAGAGGTAGTAGGGTAAAAATTAAAAACTTTAAGAAGTTATTCAAATTAACTATTGAAAAAAAATTAAAATTTAAAATTATGAGTCACAAATTACAATAAGTCAGCTCGGATCAAGGGACTGGAGCGGAGCCCCCCTAAGCCTAACAACCTCATTTTGTTATTTTTATTTTTTTTTATTTGAAGATAGATCAATATGTATTTGTAATTGCGACTTGAGAGCATGAGATTATCTGAAAAAGTTATGAGCGCATATGAGATTACCAATTAGTAGTCGTTTGATTTAGGATATTTTATGATCCCACCTTCTTCGAGGGAAGGTCATGGATATGAGAGTAACGTAACGTGTATGGTGTTTAATTAAATATTTTTTTTTTTTTTTTTGTGGCGATGTAAAATTAGAATAAAAAACACATAGAAAGACTATTCTACATTGCCTTTGGCAATCAAGATGCCAAAGCCCTCCTAATTTAACGACCGCTCTTCTTCCTCGGCAACCATTGAGGATTTGTCCTTGCCCTCTACCGGAACCCGCAAATCCACCCGACGAAATCAAGCCTTGACACACGTGAAGTAGAGGTTCAAGCCCGTAGCCATGACGACGAAGAAGACCAAGCCCATGGACCCGGCCGGAAGTCGGCGAGAGTCAATTTTTGTCGATATCAACATATTTTACAGGATATCAATATATTTAGAGGAAATATATAAGAAAGGTATCTGAAAAATTGATAGTATGACTTCAAGCACAGACTTTTTTTTTTTTTCACTAATTGTATTTATTTTAGTCTATTTTTACGGAGAATATTGATTTAGTACTTTACATATTATATATATGTACTTCCCAATATTGAGCTCAAATCATGTCACTCATGGCCCGGTAGGGGGAGGCCGCACTGGCGGCGGAAGAGAACGTGGCCGTTCATCGTTGCCGTGCCCCGAAGGGGGGGACGGGGGGCTCGGGCGGGGCCTGCCGCCAAGAGATGGATTGAACAGAAGAAGAAGAATGCATAACACGCTCACAAGACTCCAGAACAGTCTCATTTTTTTATGTTTGAATACCGTGAAGATAGGTCAATATGTATAGATGAGATTTGTTAAGACTTGTGAGATCAAGTATTTAGTGCATTATATTGTAGTTATAGGAGAAAAAATCGGAAAAAAGTTTGTAATTTGTAACCTAAAATTTAAATTTTTAATTTTTTTTTTCAAAAGCCCTTTTTAAATTTTTTTAATTTTTATCTTAATACCATTTTTGTTAAATCGTCGTTCTAAATTTAATTACCCTTTGTTTGTATAACTCATTTCTCCCACTCCATTCCATTCTCATTTTTTATTTTTTTCAACTTTTTATAAATCCTTCAAACTATTCTATTCCATTCCATTTTTTTTCAACCATTTTTTCAAATCCCTATACAATATCTTTAAATCTCAACCATTTATATCACCTCGAAATTAGCAAAGTCAAACCATTCTTACATCATTTTTACAAATTATTTTCAAACTATTCCAAACCATTTTCAAACTCTTTTTTCCATACCAAAAAATGGTCAAAGATGGCCAAAATGACCGAACCAAACAAGATGTTAGTTTTGCATAACTTTGTGAGATTATTGTTTCCAAGTCAGATAACGTGATCGTGTCGATGACTTGACTACATGTAAAAACTTGTACAACTAAGAAATATACATTACATAAAAGTAATATAGGACTCTAGGTCTGTTGAAAAAAAAAATTTTGAATAACCAATTGGAACTTAATTAAAAAAATCGTATTGCACTGAAATTTGTTATCATATCAACAAAGTAACAAATTTGATGCAGTGACCGAACTGCTTTTGAATAATCGGTACGGCTTTTTATTTTTGAGAAATAAAATTCAATGCGGTAACTGAATCACTTTTGAAAAGTCCAGTGTGTTTTTGTATTTCTTTCAAAACCGCACTGAATTATGTACACCCCTAGTAAATAATGTACTCCACTCACTATAAAGGAAAAAAAAAAACACGAAGAGAAAAATTTATGCGCATGCAAAAATTATTCTACAATATGCATTGCTTAGAATTATATATATTAAAAATACTTAAATTGTGTCCGGTGTAGCTTATTAGCTCATTGTGTTGAATTTCAAAATATAATACGATGTTTGACAAATTTTAAGTATAGTATTGTAGAAATAAAAAAACACATGTAATACATTACAAGTTGGGTTATTTATAAAAGAAATTTGATTTTATTTAGTAATTGACCATTTTTTTTGTTGTCATATTTCAAAGAAATAACGTTTTCAAAAATTAAGAAATTTGTCATCGGCTCATAAAAAATTAAAGGCATAAAGGTAAAATCACATATCGTCATGTAGTTAAAAAAAATAACTATTTCTTTAATTAATAAAAATGTTAACTATTTTATTTTTTTTTTAAAAACATCATTTAAAAAATAACTATTTGATTAATAATCTCGAGGAGTTTTTTCGCATTCTACTCTAATATATAAAATTTCTTTTAATTTATTTTATATAATATTTTTACATACACCCAAATCATAAGCATATAGCATATATATAACATAATACAATATATTAGTACAGTAAAAAAAATTTCCATAAATGCAAGCTAAGATACAAACGTATTTTAACAATATTGGCACATGAATAAGAAGAAGCTTATCAAGTAGGTTGATCCTCTCCTTCTAACTTCTCTACCATAGCTCATATTAGTATAGTAAAATACAATACAATAGAATAAAACACGGAAAACTAACGCGGGTTATGGGGTGGGAGGAGAGCCTCCCTTTGGTGCTGGAGGAGCGTGTGGTGGATGATCATCACCGACACCTCGACGCTTACTAAAGGGCGGCGCCGGCAGCGGAAACTTCGGAATGGACCTGCCAATGGAGAGACCCACTAGAAGAAGAAGGATGAAAAACATGTGCACAAGGCATGACCAGATGATCGTTAGCCTCATCTTGCCCCTTTTTTCACTGTGATCTCTTAATTAAGAGAGATGATCATTAATTTGACGCGAGTCCAAAAATTTAATTGTGACTAATTATGTGTTTTCTTGTGTGTATATATATGCATGGAAGAGAAAATGACGTGAGTGCATAAAATGACCAAGGAGTTCTATAATGGATAATAAATTATACTGTACGTATAGATGAGACTATTTTGAATCCGTGTTTATCTATATGTACATTTGTCAATAAGGAGTTTTTCCGAGAAAAAGAAGGGATGACTTGTAAGAGACAAAGACCAAAGAAAGCTTGGTTGTCAAAAGTCTGTGGTGTTGGAAAAGGGCGAAGATCACCTGTCGGTTTTTCCTGTGGGATTTGTATTATGTAGGTGTGAATAGATCCCTTACCCCTGTTGAATTTTTTTGTAACCAAGGGTGGGATTTATTGTTCTCGTATCTTTTGAATGTTATATATACTTAACATTATCAGAAAATAATAATAATAATAATAAATAAATAAATATTTCTCTCTTTCACTGATTAGTTTCTCCCTAAAACCTGTTGCGAACAATTTATTTGTCAATCATCATTTAATCTTTAAAACATATATATATATATATATATGTATACGGATATATTGTAACATAATTACATTTTCATATTTTTAAACTCAAATAAAGCGTTCATTTTTACTGTTTATCATTTGGACCAAAAACAAAAAAAAAAAAAAAAAAGAATAGAAAGGATCTTAAGTCTTTCCATGTTCGAAGATCAATTCATTTCCTTCCCCTCAAATGACTCTTTGATCTCTCAAAACTTTTCTGGTCAATCTTTTGCAATTACGAAAACTCAGAGAAAAAAAAAATCTTGTTTGAGACGAGAAAGAATGTGACACCTAAAAAAAAAAATTAAGAAAAACTGCAAATTTAGGTATATTTCTACTAAGGGAAAAAAATTCAGATTTGGGCATTTCAATTTCATGAAATTTGAATGTAAAATATAATCTCATCGGGGAGAAGAAATCCGGCAGTGGAAAAAAATGCCTTAGGCTTACAAGTTTGTGGACTTTCTTTTTTTCTTTTTTTTTTTACACACCAGCCATGGCTACAACATAAGTTATGGGATCTTATTTTACGACTGCTAGTGCTTGAGTATGACGACAATGTCTATGAGAGAGGCAGAGAGCGGTTGAGAGACTTGTGCTTTTTGCTTTTTCTTCGCTCAAGAGACAGACTACACGGAAATAATTATTAGGATTATCTGTACAAATACCCCCAATGTCCAATACCCCCAATGTCCAATGCTATGCGTTTATTCCTAGTTGCACCTTAATGTTTAAAAACTGTCATTCTTGTCCTTTAAAGTATTAAAAAGTTATAGATGTGTCTCCTCCGTCACAATCTGTAAAAAAAATTGATTGAAATAATAACCACGTCTGTACAAATTTTTAAAGATCAAACGCCTTTAAATTAAGAAAATTATAGTAATTAACTCTATAGTTATTTTCACAAACACCCCCTTATGTTGTCTTTTTTACTCAAAATACACTCCGTTCTTTTAAAATTTTGTATTTATACCCCCTGATTTCATCTATTTAAAAAAAAAATTTAAAGTAGAAGGGGTGAAATTATAATATTTTTAAACATCAAGAGGCATTAGTGTCAGTTTTGAAACATCAAGGTGCAACTTGCAAAGATGACACAACATCGGGGGCATTTGTATAGATTACCCTAATTATTATTATTAATTTTTGGCAATTGGTTTGATGGCAATGTAACAGTGGTTATATTTGCTTTAAACAATGCCATGTGTTAGAAATATTATTCGCCGGACACAGACAGAGACAGAAAAAATCCGACAGGTGACTTGCATCTGTTGGAAAAATAGAATTTATGTTAAATAATGGGACTCTGAGTCCGAGATTTAGTTTAAAAATATGGAAAATGTATGAAATCAATGTTAAATGAAAATTAGTGTTTGCAGGCATTTTGCCGCCAGATTCTGTAGTGATTTTGCTTTGATTTTTCCCCATGTAAACGCAAGAAGTAAGTATGCTTGAAATGTTGTTGAATTTATTTTGTTAAAAGTAGTTTAGATAATTTTGATTTACTACTAATGATATATTCTGATTGGGCGTTAACAATTCTTTGTTAATAATATAATTTTCATAAGGTTTTTTTTTTTAATCATTGTTTTGTTGTTAAATTGTAGGTTTGTATGTATGTGTTATTTACGCTGGCATAGAGATTAGATCTAAATTAGCGCATGTACTTGGAAAATCACAACCTATTAAAAGTTTTTAATAGATCAATAATGACGCGTTATCGTCTTAAATATTAGAGGGTCCAAGCAGAGATCAATTGTGTTTGTTAGTCAGAATTCAAACACGAAGTTAAAATGTTCCAGTAGTAGGACATATTGCTTCGTATCCAGTTATGTTTTTCTTCGTAATATTTACGCTATATTTTCTTCGTATCCAGTTATATATATATATATATATATATATATATATATATATCTCCTTTGAGTAGTGACAACCAACAAAACATATATAAAGTTGTTTTTTCGAATTATATTCAAATTAAGAATAGCTCCATTATTAATTAACAAAAAGAGAACTGGTACATATAACTACCCTCGGATACATGACCTGGCTTGTGTTTCAATAGAAACTTACAATTAATCCGACAATCATTCAAAGCATATATCATTAAAAAAACACAAAAATATAAAAAGATCTAACAAATGTAGTCCTTGTTGTCCATTTATATATATATATATATATATATATATATATATATATATATTTTTTTCCCTAATAATAACCAGCCTAATTGAATACAATGTGTAGCCAAATTTACCAAAACCAATTTTCCAACAGTACGGATGATGCTCATGGTTTGATAAGACCGCCGCCTACTGGTGGCGGAGGAGCGACTTTCGGTTTGTCGTCCTCGACACCACGGCCGAGAGATGGATTAATCAAAAGAAGAAGAATGAACAACATGCGTAAAACACACCATAATAGACTCGTCTTGCTCATAATTCCCTCTAATTGTAACTTTCTATATGTTTGTAATGGGCAAAGAAAGTTTTTTTTTTTTTTTCCCTTTATGTTGATGGAAAAGAGAAAGGTTATTAGTATTTGATGGGACTATTGCAATTTCATTTATATTGGTATATATATGCAGTCCATGCACGTTGCCAAATACTATACTTATAAGAGAATATTCAAATTTCGTGCTATTTCTAAGAAATTTCATGGATATATATGTTGTAAAGAAATATAAATTGTTGTCTTTAAAGAAATTAAACTAGAAGACTAAGTAAAAATGTTTTTTTTTCAATTTGAGGGTTGACTTAGTAAAATTTTGCTTTAAAAGAAATTATGGTAGTTGAAAGACTGTCTGAAATGAGCTGAGTAAAATAAGGATTCGTTTAGTTCAATATTTAAACTAAAAAATTTATATCATTGTAATTTGAGTAAAAAAAAAAGTTCAAAATTTTATATGTATTAGATTGCAAACTTAAACTGTTGTTTGAATTTTTGTTTTGTTATACCAATTGACTTGAGCTTAATAGAGAGAAAATTTAAATAGAAAATTCTATAAAGTGTTTGTTTAATTTGTTGAATTTGTTGTATAGCAAAAGTATCTCAATGTGAATTTAAATAATTCTAAAAAATTATTACTTAACATTATTGATTTTCACTGTAGCAAATAATTTGAATTTAAAATTAACAATGTAATTCTTTATCAAACAACCTCTAATATTTGCATAATGGTACGGCATTGCCAATACATGTTAAACTACTTTATATATGTTATGTCACTATTAACTTCATATATACAACTAAATTTCAAGTTATGAAAAATCGCCATTTGAAATAGTCATTCACAAACCATGAGCAACAAAACACAAGTCATATGTTCACACTTCTTAATAATTCCAATTTTGAACCAAAAATCATTTTAATGACCATGAGCACCTCTTCACCATTTTCTCGATGGTAAGCTCTATTGAAAGTTATTGCCTTTAAGAAATAAATTTACTAAATGTCTATTCTACTTCTAGATTATTTTATTATTTAAAAACAAATTCTAATAACAATACCATACGACCCTACAATCCTCGCAAAGTTATATATATATATATATATATATATATATATATTCAATATCAATTCCCAACATTTTGGACCTCCATATGCCTCCTTAGTTCTGTCATTTTCCCAATTTGATGACGCTTTTCAAGTATTTGGTGTTTATAGACCATTCCAAAATGGTTAGAAAAATGAGTAGAATTGTTTGACTTTACGAATTTTGAGGTGGTATAATACTTTCTTAAGCTCTTGTTTGGGAAAACTATTTTAGTCATCTTTGACCATTCCAAAATAGTTTGAAAATGGTTTGGAAAATGGTTAGAAAAATGAGTAGAATAATTTGACTTTGCGAATTTCGAGTTGATATAAATGGTTGAGATTTAAAGATATTGTATAAGGATTTGAAAAGTTGAAAAAAAGGGTTGAAAAAAAATGAAATAGAATAGAATGATTTATAGGATTAGAAAGTTGAAAAAATAGAATAGAGTGGAATGTGATGGGATGGTTTGGATGAGTGGGACAAACGGGGGTTAAGTTTTATGTCGTTTTTCAGTAGGATGATATTTTTGAAGTGTTTTGTCGTTTTCTAATTTCTGTCTCTTTTACCCTATAATTTTTACTCTGGGTGTATTTTGACCATAAGAACCACATAGGGTTTTATGTCGTTTTCAAAATATTTTGTCGTTTTTCGGTTTGATGTCGTTTTTCCGGTTAATGTCGTTTTCCTAGATGGGTGTCGTTTTTTATTTATTTTGTTTTTTTTTTTTTTACAATATTTTATTGATGCTTTATGACTTGTTATTTTCTTTTTTCATGTTCTCATTTTTTTTTTCTGTCTGACGTCGTTTTCCACTTTGATGTCGTTTTTTCAGGTTTATGTCGTTTTAATAGATACAGATGTCGTCTTTTCAATTTTATGTCTGTTTCCCAGGTTAATCGATCATACTGGTCAACGGGAGTAAGTATTTATCCACCATCTCTATTCTATTTTTAAATTACGGGAAAAAAAATCCGATATTTAAATTTTAAAAACTAGGTCTACACTACGATCACTCGTAATAAGCGAAAAAGTCAAGATGATATTTGATGATGTACTGATTTGGCATGTATGGTGAAAGTCTACTTGTATATTTGACTGTTAATTCAATTGAAAGTCTTTATTTGAATTTGCATTTGAATTTGTATGTGTTTATTGAATGTCCTGATATAGAGTACTTACCTCATACTTGTATTTGACTCGTCCTTTCCCAAGGCAGATTACCAAACGTGTTAATTCAACTTCTAATATATTATTCAAATGGAAATAATTACCACCACAAAACTATTTGAGTTCCAAACTGTTAGGATTAATATCTTAATCCGACATGTCAGAAAACGAATAATAAAACGAAGAATATGAAAAATAAATAGCACACACAGATTTATAGTGGTTCACTCTCAATGTGAGAGTTACGTCCACTTTCAGCCGCTCCAGATTTCACTATGTTCGAATTAGGAGAATACAATCAGAGTTCTCAAATCCTCACCACACTCGTACACCAAAAACGGCGTACCTAATCCACGAAATATAAAACACGAATTAGGGTTGCCTAATTACAAGTGTAAAATCCCCAAAATATCCCTTACTAAAATGCCCTTACAAATAAATTTGGCCCAGCGGAGCTGCAACCCCCGGGAGGGGGGATTACCACCCCCCTTCGAACCCCCACGTCGACCTAACCGCGTAGGTCGATCCGCGTGAATTCTCTGCGTAAGATCTTTACTCTGTAGGCGATAAAATTAGGCTCCACAACTCAACACAAACTAGACTTCGGAGTAATCCATCAATTGATTTCATTATTACACCCAGCTCATATAATATATTTTGGAACCACGTACAGAAGAAGAAAGCTAACCAATTTTTATTAAAACATCCGAGAACAAAATCATACAGATTAAAAAGTTCCATTTAATTAATTGACATTTTATTTTACTAACTATCGCATCGCTCATAGGTACAAAAGAATTATGCTTCGAGCACTCGCTTACATTTTATAAAAACACAAAACTAGTCCTTGTTGTCTATTGTTTTCCTTCCTATATATATATATATATATATATATATATATATATATATATATATATATATATATATGGGAAATCGTAGGAAATAGCCAAAAAAAATTTTCGTTTTTAAAGTCCAGCCTATGTTTCAAAAAATTAAAAAAATAGCCATGTTACGAATTGTATAACAGAAAAGTGTCACACAAAATATAACATATCTGTAAATATTTGTAAGATATTTTGCAACACTTCAAGTTTTACTCATTACTTTTTGAAGTGTTAAATAATATCTAACAAATATTTATAGATCTGTTATATTTTGTGTGATACTTTTCTGTTATACAATTCGTAACATGACTATTTTTTTAATTTTTTGAAACACATGCTATCATTTAAAACAAATATTTAATTTTGGCCTATTTTTGCAACTCACCCTATATATATATAGTTGGGCTAAATAAACACAATGTGTAACCAGATTTACCAAAACCAATTTTCCAACAGTACGGATTATGCTCACAGTATGATTGGAGCACGCCTTCTTGGTGGCGAAGGAGTGATTTTTGGTTTATCATCTTCGACGTCCTTGCGGAGAGATGGACTGAGCAGTAGAAATATGAACAACATGCATAAAAGACACCATCATAGACTCATCTTGCTCATAATTCCCCCTTACTTACTGTATGGGGAAAGGACTTTTTTTTTTTTTTGGCTCAAGGCAAAAGACAGTTAAGTAATATGTTGATGAGATTGTTGCAATAATTTCGTTTGTATTAATATTTATGTATGGGTTGAGAATTTATGACCAAAACATAGTCGTTTTATCTATAAATAGAAATCATTGGATGAGAATTGTAACTTTTCTCTTCACAAGTAATCTTTGCATAATTTTATCTAGAAAATCTCTCATCTAATTTAGAATCAAGGATTGATCGAGTTCATAGTCATTGTGAGAGAAACAAGTGGAATTCTCGTAATTGTTTAAAGCCGATTTTCGGTCGAAACAATATTATATATTTACATAACATGAAGTCCGTGCATGTTGCCAATACTAAAAGAGAATAGTCAAATTTTCAAGATATTTATGAGAAATTTCATGGATATATATAGTCAACAAATATTAACTATTGTTTTTAAGATAAATTTTGTACTTTGTCGACTTGGTAAACGGTTTGTTACCAAAGAAACTCTAGTCGTACTAAAAGTCTATGGGACTGAAAATATTGTAAAACTTTTCACGGTATAGATATGTTTCTCTTTGCAAAATCCTACTTTACCACACAAAAGGTTGTTTGATTGTGTATTGTCTTTCCTTTTATTCTTTTCCTTATATCTTCTTTCGTACCTTTCCTCTAATAATCAAATTTTAACGCTATTATTTTATCATTTTTTTGTTAAATTGGTATGGACAAATTTTGCGTCTTTATTTTTAACGAGTCAATGTATTTATAAATCAAGAAAATGTCTCAAATTTCATCTCGCGTTGATAATAACATTAACATAGAGGCTTCAAAAATGGTACAGTAGTTTAAGAAACAACTAGAATTAATTGAAAGATTAGGAAATGTACGTACGACTTGAATTAACGCAGAGTTAATATATAATATCAATTAAATTAGACAAAAAAAAAACAGATTTATTATATGATAATTGACTAGCAATCTTGGGAAAGGACAACATAAAGCAGAAAAAGTAGTACATCCACGCGGGATATTTATTTCTCTGATTGCATCGATTCTATAGTTTGTGACGACTGAGAATTAACTAATCTCATTTTTAGTACAACCATATAAATATAATTATTTAAATAATTTTTTACTTCTCGAATCCAAGATAACTACTTAAATCTTAATTAACCATATAAATTATTTTAATATTATATATATTTATATATATCGCAATACAATTTAAATCTGGCATGATTAATTTATGCATGCCGTCGTTCATGGCAAGGGAGTGCCACTCTCTCCTGCTGTAGGTGGAGGAGGAGCTGGTGGCGGCGATTTGAAAAAGTGTGTAGGCCGCCCTCGCCGAGGACTGGGCGGGGTTATGATCGGGGAGGGCCTGCCGCCAATTAGAGATGGATTGAACAGAAGAAGAACGATGCACAACATGCTCGCAAGACTCCACAACACCCTCATCTTGCTGTTTTGTGTGTGTGTGTGTTTTGATCTCTCTCTATTTTATTATTACTAACTATATGAAGGCGAGGTCAATATGGATATTGGGATTTGTTGTGAGAGAGATAATTGAGTGCGTATGATTATTTATAGGGGAAATTTTGAGAAAAAGTTAAAGTGCATCGATAAGAGAGCAACAAATCAATTGAGCAAGAAAAGTTATTCCAGGGGAAAAAAAATGTGATAAGAGTCAAGGTTAGGGCTATAAAAGTTTATGTTTGTTAGGCCGTATTGTATTATATTATAGTATATATTGTATTATATTATGTTATATGCATTTAAGTTCATATAATTTGTGCTCTAAGGAGCATAGTTAAGGCGATAAGTAACTAATGTTGACAGTTGCACATTTTTGGGTTTGATTTCTAAAGAAGTAGGAGGAAAAATAAAAATATTATATAAAGTAGAAAAATTTTTATAAATGACCCCTGAAGTTTAGACACTGTTTTAAGTTAGTCTCAATGTCTCACAAGTGGTACTGGTACATGATG
Source organism: Boehmeria nivea var. tenacissima (assembly GCA_018132145.1). Taxonomy (NCBI): domain Eukaryota; kingdom Viridiplantae; phylum Streptophyta; class Magnoliopsida; order Rosales; family Urticaceae; genus Boehmeria; species Boehmeria nivea. Next base: position 13,768,238 of record CM030882.1, read on the forward strand.
TATAAAAAAAATTCAATAATGGTCATTCCATCTATTTTAGTAGATGAAAAACATTTATTTGAAGGCATAAACGTAATTATAAGAAAAAAAAAAACACCACATAAGCAGCTTAGGCTGCATTTTTGAATAACTTTTTATATAATGAATCTAAACTTAAATGGTTTTGTCATATTCTTTTATTTTTTCCTAATGAGATAGACTGAGAAAAATGACATATTTAAAGTAAACAACACCTGCTGAAAAACGACAGGTTCTGTAAAAACGACCTCAGAATGCTAATACACGACAAATTTTAAGAAAACGACAGCGTCTAAAAACAAGAAGTCCTGTAAAACGTAAATTGACAGTTTAAGGAAAGCGACATCTTATTGATAGGAAAACAGAATTTCTTATATGTCATGTAAAATAAATAAATAAATCAAATATCCTAAAAACGACGTATTATAAGAAAATGGCACTGTATCGAAAAGTAAACAGATATTTGAAACGCCATGTTCAAATTAAGGACAATGAATTTATAAAAACAACATATTTTAATGAAACGACATATAATTAGTAAAATGGCACACTTCTTTAAAAAGATTTTATTTATGTTAAAACGACCATATATCTAAAAAACGACAATTTAAATAAAGACACAAATGGTATTGATATATAATTTTCCTTTGGCAAAACAAAAAGTGATATATAATTTTCAAAAATAGCAGAATATAAAATGTTCCATACATGGGAATAAATGGAAATTTGATCCGCTTCCAAGAGAGTTATAAAATTGATATTTGCATTATTGTAACGAATTATATTACCGCGTACATGTTAAATGATGGAAAGTGTAGTTGAATAAATCCTACATAATAAATGTCATATGACAACTTTTTTCGGAAGCTTCTAGTGGTGTACATATATAACTCATGATGTATATTATACTCTAAAAAATACTTAAAAAATCATATTATTGTATCATTTTTTAAGTTTATGATCAAAATTACGTTGAATCGGAGATGAAAAATAAAATAAATTTTTTTTTTTTTATTAATATAGTTTTAGTTTTGAATTTGAAAAATAAGTGATATTATGATTTATGATAATAGAGGATGTATTTTGTTAATTAATACATATATATATATTATAGTTTTTTAGGCATTTAACCAAACTTTTGGGTAATTTTTTAAGATTTAGCCCTAAAATGTCGAAATTAAGGATTTAGCCATAACATATCACAGTTTATGTTACATGTAATGTTACATGTATTACATTTTATGTTACATATAACGTTATATGTAAAGTTACATTTTTTACACGTATATATGTTACATGTAACATAAAATATGACATGTTATGGCTAAATCTTTAATTTCATGAAACTATGACTAAATCCTTCAAACTATATCTTTAAAATGACTAAAATTGTTTAACTGATCATATATACTATGTATCTTTTAAGTTATTTTACGTCGACATCATGAATAGTATACAAAATGTACACCTGGAATCTTTTATACTATTTTTAGATTTTCAACACTTGACAATTCGCCATTTGAAATAGTCATTCGCACAAGAAAACCATCTTTTTTAGCACCAAACAAAGTCATATATTCACACTTTTCAATTCTACTTTTGAACCAAAATTCATTTTCACATGTAACTTCACTACCTCAAGAAAAATGGTAAAATTGTTTTCTGACTCTAACCTAACAGCATTAATGACAAACTGACTCTAACCTATCCTCGTAAAGTTTCTCTTAACCTAATCAAGATTCTTGTAAGTTGAAAAGTCCCCGACAGAAAAATAGCTGTGTCTATACTTTGCTATTAGTTTAGAGGATTTCAAGAGTGGGAAACTCATCTTCGAGAGTTCAAATTCGCTTCGAACTCGACTATTGGGTGGTTTCATTACCAACATTTTTGGACCTCCATTTGCCTCAATAATGACTTCATACTCGTACTTATTTAGATTTTTCCCAATCCCGCCAAATTCCACTAGAAGACGTTTAAATACTATGTATCCCGGCACTTCCGATTATTAAATTAAGGAAATACTTTGAGCAAATTTAATATAAATTTACATCGTATTACCTTTAATTATTTGGTTAAAATTTTATTTCTTATGTCACTATACATAATTTATTCAATTTTGATTTTTGAGTATCTAAATATTGTAATTAAGGATGTGGACAAATGAACTCGCCTTGGACTTGGAAAATGAAATAAATTTAATAAACGTAGGAATCTATACTGACGAAAATTACCACCCAAAAGTCCTCTAGAGATGATAGGATCAAAATTCACTTGTATACAGATGATAGCTAAATGCATTTTCTTGGAAAATCGACCCATAAGAAGTCTTTGATACGTCAATGACGCGGATTCATCGATTAATTAATTACAGGGTCAAAGCGAAGACAAGTTGAATTTATCATGGAATTAAAACACAATGTTGAAAAGTTCTTTAGGCCATTAAATTCTAATGCTAATTAAATTTAGCACATAAAAAATAAAAAATATTATATTTAACATTTAATATTCTAATGCGCATAAATATTTTTTAAATGTTAATTTATTTTTATTATTTTTTAAGTTTAATAAAGAAGACAACAAATAGTCATAATGACTACTCAATAAAAGAATTTTTTTTAAATGAAAAGACTCAAGTTAGGAACGTATCTCAAAAAATTTGACACACACCTAGAAGATAAATAACTTAAAAACTAGGTTGTTGTCTGCTAGCACCACACTAACGAAGCCTCGAATATAATTAATCCAAAAAAAGAAAGATACACGAGTTCATGGAACCAATAAAAACTGTATATATATATATATATATAAACTAGCAAAACAAACACACCTTACCATAGAAACTACCATAAGTGTAATGGGGCCTCATTAAAACCTTTAATAGGCAAAACTCAGTGGTAAAATCTACTAAAGAAAAAAAGTTTATAATCCAAGAAAGGCTAAATGCTCCTAAACTTATAAAAAAAAAAAAACAAAGGAACCATATCTATATAGATTAAGCTTCAAATGTTATCCGGCGCGCAACTGCCATTTGTCCTCTCCTGGAGTAGTGGACAAAGAAGCCAATTTGTCTGCAACGTAATTTCCTTCTCTATAGGTATGAGATATCTTAACGTTCAAGTTATCAGTGAGAAGCAACACATTTAGCCATTTTTTGAGGTGCCATGGGACATTAGGAGATCTGCTCTTCAACAGATAAACAACAAATTCAGAGTCAGATTCGACCTAAAGTTTCGACCAATTAAATCTCGCAGCAAATTATAGTGCCAAAATTAGACCCATCATCTCCGCTTCAAATGCGAATTTTTTGCCCAAATAAATTGAGAAACAACTTTTGACAAAACCGCGACAAGTACGAAAAATACCTTTGTAACCAGAATGACCCGGGGAGCCATGTGCGGCACCGTCAATATTGACTTTTAACTAGCCTTGTGGAGGAGGGTTCCACGAAACTAGAATAACAAAGGGACTGGTCGCTGGCATCCCTATAATACCCAAGTCATGAAGAATAATAAAGTCTTCTCATATTATTGTGCATACTTCCCGAGCTGAGTTTATCTGCATCTCTCAATAAGCCACAAGCCAGGATTTTAAGGAATTCAAGGACGGTTTTTTGTTCTAAAAAATTGCCTCGTTTTGATTGCGCTAGATAAGCTAGCAGACCAGAAAGATACAGACATGTTAGAGGAGTTTAACTTGCGAGCTCAAGTTTTTCGTCATAGCTCGAATGAGAAATGGTTCAAAGCTATCAAAAAGATCCAATATCTTCTTTTGAAGCAATCACCAAAAAACCAACACAGCGAATTGCTAAAATGACAGTGAATAAATAGGTGGTTTATAGTTTCCTCCTCCAATAAAAGGAATTTTGTTTTCATTAAAAGGAATTTTTTAAATATAATTTTTTTTAATTTCATGTTAAAAAATTAACCGATCAATGCTCAATTTTAAATGCTATATATATATATTGCATTTTTCTATATACTTAATGCCAAATTTAATACCATATATAGTATTTGTTAAATTTGATATTGCATTAGAAAGTGCTTTTTATATCAAAATACTAAATTTAAGTAATGACACAAAAATTAACATTGTATTCGAAATGCTCTTACAACATACTGCTTCGTTTCCCATTATGTTTTTCTTCGTGATATACACGTATAGGAAAATTTACTTTACATAGTTGTGTGGCAAATATCCTTTTGAGTTGTGATAACCAAAAAATTTCAGAAATCTATGTTTTTCTTTTTCCTTGATCACATTAATTTCTAGACAATAATTGTTGACTGATCTTGCTTTTTCCAAGTTATATTCCAATATTTACTCACGTCTAAATAGGCTCATTATTTAATTAACAAAAAGAACTTAATTCTATAAAGCGATATTTAGTCACGTCTAAATAGGCTATTGCCAGTTGGTTGGAGTGGCAAAGACGCTAGCTTGACTCTAAAGCCATCTCCCTCACTGCATACAGTAGATATATATCTCCGGCTTAAGTTTCAATAGAAATATCAATCCGGTAATTATTTAAATTCAAAAACACAAAAATATAAAAAAGATTTAATAAATCTAGTCCTTATTGTCTATTTATTTTCCTTTCTTTAACATGTATAATAAAGCTAAATATACAGAACGCTTGACCAAATTTACCAAAACCAATTTACAACAGTACAAGATGATTATCATAGTACGATAGGACCGCAGCCTCTTGGTGGCGAAGGGGCTGTGATTTTTTGTTTAACATCTTCGACGCCGCTGCCAATAGATGGACTGATCAGAAGAATAAGGATGAACAACATGAGTAAAAAAGTCACCATAATAAACTCATCTTATAACTCCCCCTTTTTTTTAAATTTTTTTTTTCTTTTTACTGAAGGCAAAGACAGATAATTAATATATATTTTGATGAGATTGTTGAAATACGTTCATTTGTATTGGTATATATTAGGGGTGTTTAGGAAACCAATAAGACCAAACTAAATTGAATTGACTAGATGAAACTAAAACAAATAAAATCAAGCAAAAACAGGTTGTTATTAATTTGCTATGATTTGAGATTTTTTTTTAAAATATTATTTGGTTTGGTTTGGTTTGTATTGACCTTAAAAAAACCAAACCAAAAAGAACCTACTTCAGTATATACATTTTAAAAATAATGTATTTTACATATAATACACAAAAAATATTTCTATAATATATTTTTACAATGTATAAATGGTTGATAATTAATACAAACTAAACAAAATCATTCATATTAATAGATCTTATCTTGTAATTGATGCACTTAAATTTTTTATTTTTTTAGTTTGAATTATAATGTAAATTTTTTTTTCATTTTGACTAATAATATTATTTTTATTCAAATTTGAATTAGCACTATCTCAACTTTAAGAGAATGTTCAAAACAATTAAAAAAAATCAAATGAAATAAACTATAATTACCCCTTATTTGTTTTCTCCATCCAAATGTTGTCATTCCATTTTTTTCAAGTTTCCTAATCCAAATGTAATATTCTTAAATCTCAATTATTTATACCACTTTGACATTCGAAAAGTCAATAACCACTTCAATTGACTCATTTTGATTTTCCCAAATAACCTATCAGTTTAGTTCTGTTTGGTATGGTTTCATGAAAAGTCGCCAAGACAATTAGAGAATGCATATATAAGTTTTAAATAAAAATGAGTACTTTGAAGAGGTTGGAGACCCTCAATATAATATATATATATATATATATATATATATTCACATAACATTAATTCCATACACGTTGTCAAATGCTATACTTATAGAGAGTGGTCAATTTTTCAAGCTGTAATGCAATCAACAAATATTAGCTATTGTTTTCATAAAAACTAGTGGACTTAAAAAGTTGCAACCAAAAAAATTTCTTGTCGTGCTAAAAGTTTTATGGGATTGAAAATATTGTAGAACTTTTTCCAGTTTAACGACGCTTCCAAAGTACTTGTCGTTTTCAGACCCTGTTGTTTGTTCTGGATGTCTGTTTACCCTGCGATGTCATTTCTTAGTTTTATGTCGTTTTTCAGAGTGATGATATTTTCAAGTTTGTGGTCGTTTTCTAGTTCCTGTCGTTTTTATTCCCTAACATTTTTTTCCTGATGTATTTTGACCATATGATGTCGTTTTTCAGGTTTTTTGCTGCTTGATGTCGTTTTTTTATATTCGTCATTTTTCATTCTGATGTCGTTTTTATGTTTTTATCATTTTTGTGCTGTCTTTTGTTGTTCTTGATGTCTTTGAGCTCGTTAATGTCGCTTTATAAGTTTTATGTTGTTTTCTAATTTTCTTTGTCGTTTTCTTCTATGGTGTCGTTTTACATTTTCTGTCGTTTTCCAGTTTGCTATAGTTTTTTGTTTGTTTGTTTGCTTTTTTATTCATGATTTCAGTCCTTTTCCAATATGATATCATTTTTTATACTTTTGTTTGTTGTTCTTGATGTTTCTTGACTCGTTCATTTCATCCTTTTATTTTGTTTTACTATTTTACTTCGGCTCTGCCACTTCATAAAAAAAAAATCCTTTTAACTTTTAAGGACGCAAAAGTTTGGAAGTATGTGGTTGTGTAGAAAACAATCTATCAGATTTTTAGACTTTTCTTCGTAACGTTATATTGTCTACAAACGAAAGAACCAATATTGGCAAAAATTACCCAAAAATTTGCCTACAATTTAGGGTCAAGAGTCACTAGTATATATATATGATAATTGATAGCTAAGCGTATTTACTTGGAAGGAAAATATCAAGTCTTTGATTGATCAATAAGGCGTCAAAGACTTAATCAATTAGAGGGTCGAAATAATATTTACGCTCTAGAGAAACATAGTTGTGCGTAACGATTTCAGTTTTTTTACTACCTGAAATCTAGAGTACTTTAACATATTGTTATGTATTTTATTACAAAATTTTGAGAAATTCGGAGAACTTTTAGGAAATTTTTTATGATAATATATCGATTTATGTCAATGGCTGCTCAACAGAAAGTTTGCAAGACATCAAGATATTTCTAGGAAATACAAGAAAAGTATTCGAAAAATTTGAAAGTAAGGCTTGAAGCCAAGACTTAATAACTAAAATGTACATCCAAGCAAGATATTCTTTTATTTCACTAATTGCATTTAATTTGGTACTAATTTAGTACCATATATTATTGAGAAATTATAATGAATACCCAATTTTTAAAACTTAATGTAAGTTATTACCCAATCTTTTAAAAAATATAACCAACTACCCGAGTAATAAGAATATGTTACTTACATAGTGGTAATTGGTGGTAATTCACTTAGCTACTAAAAGCATGTGCAAATAATTCACGAATTGACTAGAAACTTAATTACTTCAAAAGTTTGGGTATTTATTTTTGTTTTTATATAAATTCTGGGTATTTCCCTACTTCACCCTATATTATTTCGTTCCCGATATTGAGAGCTCAAATCATGTCGCTCATGGCATGATAGGGCTAGGTCGTCGGGGTGACGGAGGAGAATAAACCGGTAAATCATCGCGGTGCCCGTTGGGGGGGTTCGGGTTGGGCCTGCCGAAGAGAGATGGAATTTTGAGTAGAAGAAGAAGGATGCATAACATGCTCATAAAACTCCACAACAGCCTCGTTGTTTTTTTTTTTATTATTTTTTTGGGAATATGAAGATAGGTCAAAATATGTATTTGTTGTGACTTGTGAGCATGAGATTAGTGTAGTGTATTATATGTGTATTTATATCTATAAAATATCTAAAAGATTCTCGGGATCGGCCGTTTTGTCCGCGCGAGGCCGAAATGTTTCGTCCCCGTTTTTTTTTGCGTTTTTTTCTTACGAAACAAAAAAAAAACGCATTTTTTTGGGGGGTTAAAGTGAATTTTTTTTTTCAGAAAATGGGTCCTTATATAATTTAATAAAATATTAAGGACTGAAATGTAATTAAAAAGGATCATAATGAAAAAAAGGACTTAAGCGCAAAAAATAAAAACACCTGACACGGGCCCGCGTGTCAGAGGACTCCCACCCTCCTTTTCTGGCGCGTCAATTGCACGCGCCAATTTTTTTTTATTTTATTTTTTTTCAGTTTTTTTGCTTTTTTTCTTTTCGTTTTTTTTTCTCCTTTTTTTTTCCTTTTTGTTTCTATCTTTTATTCAATTATTTTTTCAAGCTTTCTTTTTTTATTTTTTCCTTTTTTTTTAATTTTAAATCTTATATTTTTTTCTTCATCTTTTTATCTCTCAATTTTTTTTAATAACACAATAATTTTATTTTTTTATTATTATCTTGTTTAATAATTTTTTTCTTTTGTTTTACAATTTAAAAAATTATTTTTTACTATATTTTTTAATTGATTAAATTTTTATAATATATTTTTTAATTTTCATTTATTTTATAATTTAGTATTTAAAATAAAATTAAAAAAAACCTTACACGTGCGTAGCACGTGCCCAAAACTAGTGGATTAAAAAAATCCGAAAAAGTTATGAGCGCTGAAGAGATTACCAATTAGTAGTCGTTTAATTTAGGATATTTTATGATCCCAGCTTCTTCGAGGAAAAGTCATGGATATGAGAGTAACGGTTATGGTTTATGTGTGTGTGTGTGTTTTTTTTATTGGTCATGTCTAACAATTAGAATAATAGCAATTGAGCGAGAAATCGATTCCAAGGAAAAAAGATAACAAAAGATGGTAAGAGTCAAAGGCGAGGGATAGTGATTGAAATTTTGAAATAGTCTATTTTATTATTGTGGAAATTGCAAAAGTCAGACCTAACTTTGTCAAAAGCCTTGTGAATAGGCTATAAAATCCCCCTTAATCAGATTTTTTGTCCATTTTCTTCTCTCTTTTTTGTCCCCTTAATAAAATTTTGACTTCTAAGTAAAACTAATTATTATAAAATTTAATAAAATAAAAAGTGATTAAAAATTCTAAATATTTTTGTTTCGGTGTCAAAGTCTTATTATTTGTGGACAAAGAAGGAGATTGAGAAATGAGATCCGAGCTTACTTGTAAGCTTTGTTTAGGTAATTTTATATGGTTTTTGAATGGGATATAAAGTTTTCTAAGAAAAACATAGATATATATATAAAGTTGGTTGCGGGAAGAGAAAAATAGCTATTGATTTCATATATAATTGTGATCGATGTGTAAGATATTCAGTTGTTTTCGTATATAGATATAATAGTTCTTTGTTCTCTGAGCTTCATTAAAAAATTGAATATAAATACTCCATTCAAACTAATAATCTGGCATGACTAAATAATTTGGAACGGTATGAATAAATAATTGGAAATTTTAAGAAAATAGCCACTGTTTACCAAATGATTTTAAAAAATAGTCACAGTTTCAAAAAATTTAAAAACTAACCCTTTCAGAGATTTCTGACACGTGTCAGAAATTTCGTACAATAACTTTTATGTGTAATTTTGTTATTGTCAGAAATTTCTTACATTGTGTTATGGCTAGTTTTTAAATTTTTTAAAACTGTGGCTATTTTTTGAAAACACACAGTTCAAAATAGTTATTTACCTAACTGATCCTAAATAATTTGAACTTGAAATTCGAAGGTTTAGAACACGAAAAAGGAAGAGAGATAAAATATTGCACCGGCCGTACTATTTGCCTCGACAAGAATCAATTTAAGTTTTCCCTATTGTTATTAATTATTAGCAATTTATTAGTGATATATCTTAATTCTTATATAAGTATGATGCGACAACTGTGATCATATATATCGAAGAATTTTAAATTTTATACTAGCTTGAATTTTAAACGATGCTAATTATATAATATACATGAGATATCTGAGAGCTATATTTGTTATTTTGGTTTGATTTAAAACTGTTTGTAGGAAGAATTCTATTAATGCAAACACTCTATCTCGCCAAGTGATATCTAGGAGACCATTAAGACCATAAATTCTTCTGGGATGGATATGACAGAGTTTGGAAGTCTTGTGACTTGCGAAAATGGTAATATTTTCTGACATTAATTGTTTAATTGCTTAAAAGGAGATGGAAATGATTGTTTCTGAAGAACTGAATATATTAGGGAAGAAGTTAAACAAGAATCCCAAGAAGGAAACGTCTTCTTATAATAAACTTAGAACTCATAGTACGAAGGGATTTAAAATAAGAAAGCATTGATTCTTTTGATTAAGGAGTTATTTGGTATCCTATAGATTAGAGCTTGTAGTGGGAAGAGATTAACGGATAGCATTTTAGTTTTTCTTTTACTAGAGAATCTGGTAGATCTTTTATGAATTTGCAAGTTTATTATTATTATTATTATTATTATTTTCTTAATTTTTTTATCTCAAATTTCATATTGTAATCTCAAGAGTTTTTTCAATTTAAAATTAAAAACTTTCAACCAAGTATCACAAGCTTATACTATCCCCATGTTTGGCAACCCTTCTCAAACCATCACAATTCCATTCCATTCTATTTCAAATCATTCAACTTTCTAATCCTACAAACCATTCCATTCTATTCCATTTTTTTTCAACTATTCTTTTCAACTTTTCAAATCTCTATACAATATTTTTAAATCTCAACCATTTATACCACCTCGTAATTCGCAAAGTCAAACCATTCTACTCATTTTTTTAACCATTTCCAAACTATTTTCAAACTATTTTGACCATCTCAAGAAATGGGATAGGATGGACAAAATAATTTGCCCAAATGATGAGCAGATTTTAAAATATTTTTCCACTTTATCCTTTTATTCTGTCAAAAAAAAAAAAAAAAAAAAAAACCTTTCATTCTGTCAGAGTTTTACTTTTTACTCTGACTCTGCCACCTCATATATAACGCCTAAAGATTGGAAGTAGTTGGGTATACATATTGGAAAATTACAAAATAATGCTTTATAGGCTCATTATTTGACTTGGAAGAAACAATCATATCAGATATTGAGACATTTCTTCATAACGTCATATTCCCCACAAATGAAGGAATCTACATCGACAAAAATTTCCCAAAACTCCCTTTAATTTAGGGTCAAGAGTCACACTACTCACTGGTCTAGGTCAATGACGCGTATTCATAGACATTAATTAAAAGGTTCAACAAGCTGAGACAAATTGAGTTTATTAGTTGGAATTCAAAGACATTGTTGAAATTTAACTTCTCATACACAACCACCACAACTTCACTTTTTTCTACTCACAATTACAAAAAGCTTTGGTTTTATTATTTTCCTCACTCTCTTACTTTGCCGTTCGGTCGTGTTCTCAAACGGCAAAGGGATCGGCTACATTTAATTATAGCCAAAGGATTGGTTTAATTAACCCAAAAGTCGAAAGGACAAGGACTTCTTTGCAAAATCGAGAAGGACATATGCCTAATTGCCTTTACTTCTTGACATTCGGCAGAGGCCATTTTGGCCTTTGCATTTTTTTTTCTTTTATTACTAATTGAAACAAGTTTATTATAGCAATGATCTTGATGGTTACTTGGATTTGATTGTCGTCGTTCTAAATTTATTAATTAGTTTTACATAATTTTGTGACTGTGAGATTATTGTTTCCAAGTTAGATAACGTGATCGTGTCGATTGACTTGACTACATGTAAAAACTTGTACACAACTAAGAAATATACATTACATAAAAGTAATATAGTACTCTAGGTCTTAAAAAAAATTTTGCATAACCAATTGGTACTTATTTAAAAAATCGTACTGCATTGAAATTCGTTATCATATCAACAAAATAAAAAATTTGATACGGTGACCGAACTGCTTCTGAATAATCGGTGCGGCTTTTTATTTTTGAAGAATAAAATTTAATGCGGTAATCGAATCACTTTTGAAAAGTCCAGTGTGTTTTTTATTTCTTTCAAAACCGCACTGAATTATGTACACCCCTAGTAAATAATGTACTTCACTCACTATAAAGCAAAAAAAAAAAAAAAAAACCCACGATGAGAAGAATTCATGCGCATGCAAAAATTATTGTACAATGCATTGCTTAGAATTATATATATTAAAAACACTTAAGTCTTGTCTGGTGTAGCTTATTAGCTCATTGTGTTGAATTTCAAAATATAATACAATGTTTGACATGTTTAAATTATAGTATTGTAGAAACAAAAAAAAACATATTTAATACATTACAAGTTGGGTTATTTATAAAAGAAATTTGATTTGATTCAGTAATTGACCATTTTTTTTGGTCATGTTTCAAAGAAATAACGTTTTCAAAAATCAAGAAATTAGTCATCGGCTCATAAAAAAATTAAAAGCATAAAATAAAATCACATATCGTCGTGTAGTTAAAAGAATGACTATTTCTTTAATTAATAAAAATATTAGTTATTTTCTTTAAAAAAAATATCATTTAAAAAATAACTATTTAATTAATAATCTCGAGGAGTTTTTTTCGCATTCTACTCTAATATCTAAAATTTCTTTTAATTTATTTTATATAATATTTTTACATACACCCAAATCATAAGCATATAGCATAACATAATACAACGTATTAGTACACTAATTATTTTTTTCATAAATGCAAGCTAAGATAGGAACGTATTCCACCAACATTGGCACATGTCTGAGTAAGAAGAAGCTTATCAACTAAGTTGATCTTCTCCTTCTAACTCCCCCAACCATAGTTCATAGTAGTATAGTAAAATACAATACAATAGAATAAAACACGGAAAACTAACGTGGGCTATGGTGTGGGAGGAGAGCCTCCCTTTGGCGGTGGAGGAGCCCGTGGTGGATGATCATCACCGACACCTCGACCCTTACTAAGGGGCGGCGCCGGCAGCGGAAACTTCGGAATGGACCTGCCAGTGGAGGGACCCACTAGAAGAAGAAGGATGAAAAACATGTGCACAAGGCATGACCAGATGATCATTAGCCTCATCTTGCCCCTTTTTTCACTATGATCTCTTAATTAAGAGAGATGATCATTAATTTGACGCGAGTACAACAATTTAATTGTGGCTAATTACGTGTTTTCGCGTGTGTATATATATGCATGGAAGAGAAAATGACATGAGTGCATGAAATTACCAAGGAGCTCTATAATGGATAATAAATTATACTGTATAGATGAGACTATTTTGAATCCGTGTTTATCTATATGTACATTTGTCAATAAGGAGTTTTTCCGAGAAGAAGAAGGCATGACTTGTAGAGACAAAGACCAATGAAAGCTTGGTTGTCAAAAAGTCTATGGGGTTGGAAAAATAAAATTTATGTTATATGGGACTCTAAGTACAAGATTTAGTTTTAAAATATGGAAAATGTATGAAATCAATGTTAAATGAAAATTAGTTTTTGCCGGGATTTTGCTGCCAGATTCTGTAGTGATTTTGCTTTGATTTTTCCCCATGTAAACTGACCAGGGTTGCTTGAGTTGTTGTTGAAATTGATTTTGTTAAAAGTAGGTTAGGTACTTTTGATTCATGATGATTTTTTCTGATTGGGTGTTACCAATTCTTTGTTAATATTTTCATGAGTTTTTTTTTTTTTTTCCTTTTCTTTTTATCATTGTTTTGTTGTTAAATTGTATGTGTTAAAGGACTTATAAACAACCTGAAAAATTATAAAACGAAAGCATTTATGTAACAACGATTCTTTAATGGTAAAAACGACAGATTCAAGTAAACAACATGTGACTGAAAAACGAAAGGTTCTGTAAAAACGACAATGAAATCCTAATAAACGACATATTTTAAGAAAATGGACGCTGTGTTTAAAAACAACAAGCTCTGTATAAAGACATATTTTAAGGAAAACGACATGCATCTGAATAAGGCAGCTAAATTCTTTAACGGTCTGTAATTAAAAAAAAAAAATCTGATATCCTAGAAACGACATATTATAAGAAAACGACACTTACTGAAAGTCGGAAGATATTAAAAACGGCAGGTTCTGAAGGACGCTGAAATTATAAAACCGACACCTAATTCATAAAATGGAATTAATATTTAAAATGATACTTTTTATGTTAAAACGACAAAATTACCTGAACAACGACACTGATATTATTTATGTTAATATAAATTTACATTATTTCACCTTTTGATTTGGTTAAAACTTAAAAGGACCTAAATATTGTAGTACGTACTGTATGTGGACAAAATGAACTCTCTTGGACTTGGCAAAAGCAATGAATTCGATTTATAAAAAGTAAGAATCTATATTTACGAAAATTAACCAAAATTTACCTTCGATTTATGGTCAAAAGTTCACTAGTAGAGAGATTATATTTGTATCTAAGCGCATTTACAATTGGGAAATCGCAACCCATTAAAAGTCTTTAATAGATCAATAACGCGCATCGTCTTAATTAGAGGGTCCAAGCAGAGACAAAATATGTTTATTAGTTGGAATTCAAACACAAAGTTGAAAATTAATATTGTTCCAGTATATATATTAGGACATATTGCTTATGTTTTTCTTCGTAATATTCACGCTACAGAAAAAAAACTATATAGTTGAGTAGCAAATATATATCCTCTTAGTAGTGACAACCAACAAAATATAATTGTTTTTCCGAATTATATTCAAGTTAAGCACGTCTAAATGGGTTCAACAAAAAGAACTTGTACATCTATATATAACTACCCTCGGATACGTCTCCGGCTTGTGTTTCAATAGAAGCTTACGATCAATCCGACAATTATTTAAAAAAAATATATCATTAAAAACCACAAAAATATAATAAAGATCTAACGAGTATAACCCTTGCTGTCTATTTAATTTCCCTCCCTTATTATAATCAGGCTAATCAAATACAATGTGTAACCAAATTTACCAAAACTAATTTTCCAACAGTAGGGATATATAATGCTCACGGTTTGATAGGAGCACCGCCTTTTGGTGGCGGAGGAGGGATGTCTGGCTGATCATCTTTGACACCGCGGCCGAGAGACGGATTGATTAGAAGGAGAAGGATGAACAACACTCGTAGAACACACCATAATAGACTCATCTTGCTCATAATTCCCTCTTATTTTCTGTATGGGCAATTTTTTTTCCCTTGCTGAAGGCAAAGAAAGGTAACTAGTATATTCAAATGAGATTTTTGCAATTGTATTTGTGTTGGTATATATATTGAAGTCCATGCACGTTGCCAAATTCTGTACTTACAAGCGAATATTCAAATTTCAAGTTATTTCTAAGAAATGTCATGGATATATATGTTGTCAACAAATATTACTGGTTGTCTTTAGAGAAATCAAACTAGAAGGCGTCCTAGTAATAATATATATATATATGTATATATATATATATTTTTTCCCTTTAGAGGGAAGACTCAGTAAAAATACTGCTACCAAAGAAATTATGGTAGTTCAAAGAGTCTGAAATGAAGTGGCTTTACTAAGGGATCATTTAGTTAACGATTTAAGCTAAAAAAATTATATCATTTTGATTTGAGTTAAGTTAAAAGATAAAACTTTTCATTTAGATTGCAAATTTTAACTGTTGTCTGAATTTTTGACTTGTTGCACCAGTTGACTTGAGATTGAAGAGAGAAAAATTAAATTAAAAATTAAAAAAAAATGTTTTTTTAATTTGTTTAAACGTGAATTTTTAAACTTTTTTAAAGATTACCAAATACTGTGTTTCACTGTAACAAATAATTGGAATTAAATAAAATCAATTATCTAAATTCTTTATCTAAACAACCTCTAAAATTGATATATTTGCATCTTGGTAAGGCATTAAATTACATAATATATGTTATGTGACTATTAATTTCACAGAACTAGTTTTTAACCATTTTAAGCACTTGAAAAATTGCCATTTGAAATAGTCATTCGCACAAGAAACCATCTTTTTTAGCACCAAAACACAAGTCATATATTCACAATTTTTAATTATAAGTTTGAGCTAAAAATCATTTTAATGGCATGAGCACCTCTCCATCAGCTTCTCGTAAAATTATAAAACCATCTCCAATGTTATTTAATGTTAATGCCAATTTTAAATTTGACACCAAAAAGTGAGAGAATCCCATAAAAATTCTTTAATAGGCCAATGACGTGTATTCATCAACTTAATTAATTAGAGGGTCAAAGCAAAGACAAATTGTGCTTATTAGTTGTGTTTCAAACACAAAGTTGAAATGTTCCAATAGTTATTGGTTCATATCCATTTATATATATATATATATATATATATATATATATGATCTATTTGGTATTTAGTCATTTTTTAATCCATATTTTAAGAAAATAGTTAACATTTTTAAAAAGTTATGAAACTAGTCATTCACCCCTTAAAAAACTAAGGACGTAAAAATAATATCACACCATCATATAGTTGAGAAAATGATTATTTCTTTAATTAATAGAAACATTAGCTATTTTCTTAAAACGTCATATAAAAAATGACTATTTACTTAATAATATATATATATATATTTATTAATTTATGGAGTTGTGTAGCAAATAATCTCTAAGTAGTGACAACGAACAGTTTCAATATTTTAGGCTTTTATTTTGATCACATTTTGAGAAGAATAGTACTAGGTAGCTGCTCTTGCTACTTTTTTTTTTTTTTTTTAAGATTATATTCTTAAGTCATATCTAATTATTTGACAAAAGAACCTTTTTTTATTCTGCAACAGAAACAATACATAACAATTTTAAAGTACTACCTTCCGATACATCTCCGGCTTAAGTTTCAATAGAAACTTATAATCAATCCGGTAATTAATCCAAATATATAAAAATCTTAAAAAAAAAAAAACACCACACATGAAAGTGATGAAACTAATCGTTGTGTCTATTTGTATTCATCCCTTAACACACACACACACACACACACATATATATATATATATATATATATATATATATATATATACTCGGGCTAGAAACACACAATGTGTAACCAAATTTACCAAAACCAATTTTACAACAGTGCAGACAATGCTCACGGTATGATCGGACCACGGCCTTTTGGTGGCGGCGGAGTGATTTTTGGTTTATCATCTTCGACGCCACGGCCGAGACATGGACTGATCAGAAGAAGAAGAAGGACGAACAACATGCGTAAAAGACACCATAATAGCCTCAACTTGCTCATAATTCCCTTTAATGTCCTGTATTTTATGGGCAAAGAAAAGCTTTTTTTTTTTTTTCCTTTTTGCTGAATGCAAAGACAGGTGGGTAATATATTGATGAGATTGTTACAATAATAATATTTGTGTTGTTCAAATAACATGAATTCCATGCATGTTGCCAAATACTATTCTTATAAAGAATGGTCAAATTTTCAAGCCATTTCTAAGAAATTTCATGGATATATAATATGTGTAGTCAACAAGAATTAAATATTGGTTTTAAGAAAAACCTAGTAGACTTGGTAAGAAGATTGATAGCAAAGAAATTCAAGTCGTGCCAAAAGTCTATGGGATTGATTGTGTCTTCTTCTTTTTTTTTTTTCCTTTATCTTTTTTCCCCTTATACCTTCTTTCCTCACTTTTCTTCCAATAAAAATTTTAGTGCTATTATTTATCATTTTTTTGTTAAATTGGTATTTACCAATTTTGCATCTTTGTTTTAACAAGTCTATTGTTTTTTTTTTATTTGACAACAAGTCTATTGTATTTATAATTCAAGAAAATGTTTAAAATTCCATCTCGTAATAAAATAAAGACTTCGAAAATGATAAAGTAGTTTAGGAAACAACAAGAACCAATTGAAAGTTTAGGAAATATATTACTTAACAGTTAAATGTAATTTTTATTTTATTAATTTTGGTAACCGTAATCAGAAATTCTCATAAGTTGGCTGTTTTATATACTTTTTATGCCATTTTAGGAGTTTTTATTTCATTTTTGTAACACTGTCGCTTTTACATTATCTGTCGTTTTCTGATTCCTATGTCATCTTCAGGTTCTCTCATTTTCTGAGTTTGATGATGTCGTTTTTCAGTATGATGATATATATGAAGTGTATTGTCGTTTTCTAATTTCTGTCTTTTTATAACCTATCATTTTTTTTGTTCTGGATGTATCTTGACCATATGATGTCGTTTCTCAAGTTTTCTGCTGTTTTTCATTCTGATGCCCTTTTTACAGTTTACGTCGTTTTCCAGTTTGATGTCGTTTTTCAGTATGATGATATATCTTAAGTGTATTGTCGTTTTCTAATTTCTGTCTTTTTATAACCTATCATTTTTTTCTGTTCTGGATGTGTTTTGACCATATGATGTCGTTTCTTAAGTTTTCTGCTGTTTCATTCTGATGTCGTTTTTACAGTTTCCGTCGTTTTCCAGTTTGATGTCGTTTCTTATAATTTAAGTGCTCCTTCAATCTGATGTCGTTTTTATGTTTTTGTCGTTTTTAGGCTCTGCCTTTTTTTTCTTGATGTCCGTTGACTCGTTAATGTCGTTTTTCAAATTTTATGTTCTTTTTGGGTTTGATGTCGTTTACTTCTATGATGTCGTTTTTCTATTTATGTCGTTTTTCGGTTTATGTCGTTTTTTCTCATTTTAGTCCTTTTTAAATTTGATTTTGTTTCAAGACTTTTTTTTGTTGTTCTTAATGTCGTTTGACTGGCTGATGTTGTTTCTGGTTTGATGTCTTTTCAAAATTTTCTGTCGTTTTACCTTATTATTTAGTTTTTGCAGGTTTGATGTCGTTTACTTAATGAGTTGGATGTCATTTTTTAATTTGTGACGAAAATATTTTTAGTCACGAGAAAATTCTATGCCTAAATGAAAATTATTGTGACTGGAAGTGTATCCGTAACAAAGTATAATGAGTTGTGTGACTATCATATCATTTAGTCACAACTTTTTTTCTTTGCTGTGACAAAAAAATCTAATTTTTTAGTGTAAACAGAAATAAAGAAATATATGCGGATATAGACTATTTGTAGGCAGCTAAGTTAATAAATGTCTACTTTTCAAAAAAAAAGTCTTCCTATTGATTAAAAAGTCCCAAAAGCCTTCCCCGTTCGCATGAGGCTAGGGGTGTAAACGAGCCGAGCCGTTCGTGAGCAGCTCGGTGTTCGGCTCGATAAAAGCTCGTTCGTGTTCGGCTCGTTGTGTAAACGAGCCGAGCTTGAACATAATTTTAGGGCTCGAATAATAAATGAACAGAGCTTGAACTAACTAAAGCTCGGCTCGTTAAAGCTCGTGAACAGGCTCGATTATATGTTCGCGAACAGGCTCGTTTACGAGCTCGCGAACAAGCTCGATTATATGTTCGCGAACAGGCTCGTTTACGAGCTCGCGAACAGGCTCGATTATATGTTCGCGAACAGGCTCGATTATATGTTCGCGAACACCCCTACATATATAATATATTAATATATATATATATATTATATGTACATTACATATATATATATATATATATATTTGTAGATTATAATTTTAAAATTTATTTTGGCACTCATTTTTAAAATTTTTGGTCTTTGTTTCTTAATTATTATATTTTTTCAACCTAATTCAAATTAGTTTTTTAGCCCCAAAAAAAAAAACCCTAAAACTCTCACAAGTCACAATTACTCGTTCTCTCTCGACTCTCAAGCACTCACCCTCCGCCTCCACCCTCTCCCGCCTCCGCACTTCACTCGCCTCCCTCCACTCGCCTGTGCCTCCAAAATCCGGCCGGCGTCCGCACTTCCTCGCGACTCCCGCTGGCGTCCGCACTTCTTCGCGCCTCCCGTCGATCTGCTTCTACGCCTCCGCCTCGAGACTCCGCCTCCGCCTCGAGACTCCGCCTCCCGCCTCTGCTCCTACGCCTCCGCCTCGAGACTCCGCCTCCGCCTCGCGCCTCCCGTCGATCTGCTTCCTCGCCTGTCGCCTCCCGCCTCTCCCGCCTCCGCCTCCGCCTCCGCCTCGAGACTCCGCCTCTGCTCCTCCGCCTCCGCCTCCCGCCTCTGCTCCTCCGCCTCCGCCTCGAGACTCCGCCTCCGCCTCGCGCCTCCCGTCGATCTGCTTCCTCGCCTGTCGCCTCCCGCCTCTCCCGCCTCCGCCTCCGCCTCCGCCTCGAGACTCCGCCTCCGCCTCTGCTCCTCCGCCTCCGCCTCGTGACTCCAGCCCCTGCCTCACGACTCCGGCCTTCGCCTCTGCCTCCGCTTGCTGATTCGAGCCTAGATAGCTTGCTTTGATCAACTCAAGCCTAGAATCTAGATCAAATATCTAAACTAAAGCAGGTTACCATCCTTGATGCTTACTGATCTACACTTTACACTTTACACATTCTTGCACATGTTCAAGTTATTGATGAGTTGAATTAGCTTAATTTATGTTTGTGTTGTTGTTGTGTGTTTTTTTTTTCCCCCTAACAAAAAGAATTATTTCCGTCTGTCTTTCAGGAATATCGACTCCAGCCCCCGCCTCGCGACTCCAGCCTCCGCTTGCTGATTCTCAGTCTTCTTTTCGATAGCCTCTCCGGCGATCTGGATCCTCTCTCCGGCGGCCAAAGTCGACCTCATCTCTGGCCGCCAAACTCTATCGCTGTAGTCGAGTCTGTCTCCTCTTCCTCTTCACCATTGGTAAGTATTTTGTTTGGAAATTCAAATATGGTTGAAGGTTGATGAATTGCTTTCTTAATAACAGAGATTAGCCATATTGCTTTTTGAATAACATAGATTTTCAACTAGATTTTGAAATCGAAGAGATTTTCAATCCAAAAAAAAAAAAAACAGAATTTGAAATCGAAGAAGAGAACAAATTAATTATCTGAGTATTTTGTTAAATTGATATAGTTAATAAACAGTGGTCTAATGAGCGTAGGGAAAGATTGAAGATTTTAAGAGTGAATAAGTGTAATTGAAAAGGAAACAGTGATCTTGTTTGATGTTTGCTCATTTGTCTGATTTACAGTGACTTTATTATTATTATTTTTTTGGCTAAGAAGGCTTAGTTTAGGTTGATTGCATAGAAAATGGTAATGTTTTGGATTTTGATATACTTGTGGTTGATTGCACAGAAAATGACTGAGGTCAATGTGAGTTTAAACAACTTGGAGCCAATGGAATACTCTCTCAATGATGAGCCTCAAAATGAGCCATCTGCATCTGTTAATGATGATCAGGAGGCAGAGGAGGATGAGGATGGGAACCCATTTGAGGCAAAGAAGAGAAAAAAAAACATCAAAAGTATGGCAAGAGTTCAAAGTTGTCACTCTCAAAGATGGCGTGACAAAAGCAGAATGCATCCACTGCAAAGATAAACTAAAAATAGCCAAGAGTGGCGCCACAACAACTTTTCTTCGCCACTTGAAAAAATGCACTAGGAGAACAATCAACTTAAGTGGCCAGCAACAACTTGTTATCAACTCAGCCATAGCGGAGACAGAAGCTGTAAGTTCAGTACAAAATTTTAAATATGATCAAACTAAGATTAGAGAAATAGTGTCTCACATGATTATGGTTCATGAGTTGCCATTTTTATTTGTTGAATACGACTTGTTCAATTTATTAATGAGGACTGCGACTCCGAATTATCAAAGGATTAGTCGTGCAACTGTAAGAAAGGATTGTTTTACAAGTTACGAGTTGGAAAAAAAGAAACTTTTGGCGCTACTTAAGAACGCTAGTAGAATAAGCGTGACTACAGATTTATGGAAGTCTACAAATCAAAAGATTTCGTACATGGTTGTTACTTGTCATTTTGTGGACTCCAATTGGAAACTCCAAAAGCGAATTTTGAGTTTTGTTGATGTACCACCACCGCACACTGGAGTCAACATTTGTGATGCGTTGCACAAATGTTTAATTGACTGGGAAATTGAAGATAAGGTTTGGTCAGTGACTGTTGACAATGCTGCCTATAATGACCTTGCTGTGAGATTGTTGAAAGATAACCTTTCGTACAAGAGTGAAATGCCCTTACATGGTAAGTTGTTTCACGTAAGGTGTTGTGCTCACATCTTGAATCTCCTTGTACAAGACGGGTTATCTGAGATTTCTGATATTATCAAGAATGTGCGTGAAAGTGTGAAACATATTGTAAATGCGGAGGCTCGCCTCAATATGTTTTCTGAAATCGCCAAGCAATTAAAGTTGTCTTCGAAGCGTCTTGTGCTTGATTGCTGTACAAGGTGGAATGCCACTTATTATATGCTAACAGCTGCTTTGGAGTTCAAGGATGTCTTCCCTCGATATCAACAAAGAGATTCAACTTATGTTTACTTGCCTAGTGAGGAGGATTGGAAAAGAGTTGCTCATGTGTGCTCATTTCTTGAAGAATTTAGTTTAGCTACTCAGATTATTTCAGGTATTGACTATTAACTCAACTTATTTGTATATTCATTTTTCATTAAGATGACATTAGTTTAATTATTTAATATTGCTACAGGTAGTGAATATCCAACGGCAAACTTATTTCTTGTGGAGCTTTATGGGATAAAAAAAATGTTGGATGCAAATTCAGTAGCTGAAGAAGATTTTATGAGATCAATGTCTATCAAGATGAAAGGAAAATTTGATAAGTATTGGGGTAACTGCAATTTGTTAATATCTATGGCATGTGTTTTGGATCCTAGATATAAAAAACAAATGATTAACTTTTGCTTTCCCTTAATCTATTCGGAAGTTGAATGCGTTGAGCATATTGCTACTGTGATGGAGAATTTGCGCATACTCTACAATGAGTATGTTCAAACTGTTAGTATGGTAAATGCTCAATCTCATGATGATAGTAGAGAAGAAACTTTTGGTACTTCTAGCTCTATTGTTGGGAAAGGAAAATCAAGGGGAAAGGAGGAGTTTAGAGAATACATAAAGAAAGTTGAAATAGTACTTGAACAAGAAAAGTCTGAATTAGATTTGTATTTGGAAGATAAGGTTCATATTTGTGAGGATGATTCAACTTTTGATGTGTTGGAATGGTGGAAGGCCAACAATTCGAAATATAGAGTTCTATCAAAGATGGCCTGTGATATAATCTCAATTCCAGTCACAACTGTTGCTTCAGAGTCTGCTTTTAGTGCCGGAGGTAGAGTGATTGATCAATATCGAGCATCTTTAGGAGTGGATACAACTCAAGTTTTATTGTGTGGTGAAGATTGGTTTCGGGCATTTTATGGAATAAAGAGAAAAAGCAAAGTAAGCTCTAACTCTTTAGTTGTGTATTTATACATGTTTATTCTTTTATCATTTATCATTAACACACCTTTGATCACACCTTTGATATCTTTACAGGACAAGGAGAGCATTAAGGAGTTCATGATCCCTTGAATATGCACTTGCACCATTAAGACTTTCAAGATTTAGTTTTTTTTTTTATCTTTATTTTTATTTTTTTACTTTAATGTCATTTAATCTAGTTCTAGACTTTCTTTATGTTGTTGTAGTAATGTTTTGTGGTGGATTTTTAAAATTTTATGTTTGTATGAATGATGTCAAACAGCTTATAATTATCTAATTGTGCTAGAATAATAAATTTTTAATCGAGCTCTAAACGAGCTTTTTTTCGAGTTCGAGCTCGAACTCGAGCTCGTAACGAGCTTTTTTTCGAACTCGAGCTCAAAACGAGCTTTTCTCGAGCTCGAGCTCAAATCGAGCCTTTTCGAGCTCTAAACGAGCTCGAGCTCGAAAAAAGCTCGAACGAGCTTCATTATCGAGCTGAGCTCGAGTCGAGCTCGAGCCGAGCTCGAGCTTTTAATAATCGAGCTCGAGCCGAGCTCGAGCCTAATTTTTCCAGTTTTGTCGAGCTCGAGCTCGAGCTCGAGCTCGTGAAAATCTTGACGAGCCGAGCCTGAGCATTTCAAAGCTCGGCTCGGCTCGGCTCGATTACACCCCTACATGAGGCCTTCTTCAAACCCACACCACACACACAGAGAAGAGAAAATGCCAAGGTTGAAAATCGCAAAACTGTACGTGTTAGTTGGGGATTTGAATATATGACCTTTAAGTTATGCGGTGACTTCTTTACCACCACTAGACCGTGTATTTTTTATTAATAAGTACAATGAGAAGTTTTGAAAATTTAATGCTAAAAAGCTATGGACTTTTTAACTTGGAATAAAGAAATGTTACGTGAACAAAAATTTTTATCAAAAAATAGTGGTTAAAATAATGTGAAAATTATATACTCAGTGTTGTGATAAAATTTGGTCACAACCCCATATGTTTTCTCCGGAGTTAGGAAGTCCATAAATTGAGGAGTTAAAGGGCTCATAAATGCTATTCGTTTTTTTAGGTCCAATCGGAGACTCTTCAGTTCAGTAGCCTGCTAAAGGCCGATGATGACATTACTCGTCTCTTCGTTGCTCGTTGATGACGTGGACAAGCGATCTGACACGTGTGGTAGTCGATATTTTCAGTGGGTTTATATGGCTTTCAATGAGTTCCGAATTTTACGGCCAGAGTCGGGTGGTTCCGGCGAGGCAAAACGGGTCGTGTTGTGGGCCCGTGCCATTTCTTATGGGCTTTTTCTTTTATTGAGACGGCCCATGCCTTCGGGGTTTTTTCATTATCGGCCCAATTTAAAATTTTTTAGCCCAAGTTGAGATTTACCCAACACTGGGTGAAATAAAAGCATGTCTATAGATAATTGTGATGTAACTATAATTTAATAATAGGGAGAATTTCAAAATAAAGCCACTCTTGATGCCACTTAATAATCTATACCCCATGTGGTGTGCTTCCTTCATTTCTACTCTATGTTTGTAGTGTAAATTTTGGGGTATAAATTAAAAGTGCAATACACATGGGGTATAGATTATCATTGTGTCAAGAATGGGATATTCCTCAAAATCCCCCTAACTAATAAGTAGCGACTATATTATTTTGCCCATTTTTTTTCGGTTTAATAAAATTTCTGATTCCATAGCGTTATATTTCTTTTTATGATTGATGAAATTAGGCCATTTATCACAATTTCCCAACAGTAAAGTACATACATATTTACTTCATAAATATCTGCATAGCAGATTTTATATTCAACATACTGGTCTAGATTTACTTACTAAATTTTAACCCCAAAAAAAAAAACATGTATTATTATGATGCAAAGAAATATATACTCATTTGTTTTCCAAAATATGGATTTTTTTGGGATTCTTTCCAAAAGCCATGTCTAAAATCTAATCCCTTAATTTTATGTTGTCCAAATAAGAAAAAGATAGGAATAATTCATATGATCATAGGATTAAAAAAAATTCTGCTAGATGTTAAATATAGCAGTATATTAAAATAATTTGTAATATATTTAAAAAAAAAAAAAAACTTGCAAGCATTTTACAGAATTTTATGTCATGAAGGCGTTGATAGATGTTAAATATATATGGATGAGACCACCTTGAAGTCGAATTTCATTATGTATATATATATTTAGCCGTTTATATAGGTTGTTATATATATATATTGCAAAAGAAAGAAATTGCAAAGAACGCATTACAGTATAGACTACAATGAAGCCGAGAGCAGTTTGGACTTCTGATAATATACTCAGAATAGTTACTTCGATTGGGTATATAAGTTTAAGTAGACATACAGTCCAAACATTGTCAACATACATTGCCGTTCCACAAAGACACTACAGAAGGAGGGGAAAAAAATATGCCTTGAATTAATACAGGCTTAATATAATATAACTATAGAGTTATATATTATTTCATAATTGACAAACAAATGCGAAAGGACAACATTAATCAGAAAAAGTATATCCACGCCGGATATTTATTTTACTAATTATTGCATAGATTTTATAATTACAACTGAGAAATAATTAAACTAGTACAATACATTATATATATATATATAATAGTCATCATTTAAATAGTTGTTGATTTTTCAGTTATAGCGTAACTGAATTTTAGAATCGAAAAAGTTAACAAGCAATTACATAGATATTGTATCAAGACTTAAATCATGATTAATTTACGCAACGGTCGTTGATGGCGAGGAGCTAGTGGCGGGCGCTTAGGAGCTGGTGGCGGGCGGCGCTTAGGAGCTGGTGGCGCCATCTGAGAGTGCATGGGCCCTCCCTGAGGACCGGGCGGGGGGCTGAGGGGGGGCCTGCCGCCCAGAGATGGATCATTGAACAGCAGAAGAACAATGCACAAGATCCATAACACTCTCATCTTGCTCCTAATTGCGTGCTCTCTCTCTTTCTCTCTTTTAAATAAGTATGGAGAGCTCAATATGGGTGAGATTTGTTGTGATAGTGAGAATTTAGTTCGTATGCGTTTTTATAAGGAAATTTTTGAGAAAAAAGTTACAGCGCATGGATGAGAGAGCAACGTGATGTGCTGGAATTTATAATTAAATCAATTGAGCAAGAATAGTAATTCCAAGGAAATAAAATATATGGAAGACACGCGAAGAGTCAAGGCTAGGGATAAAAGTTTGTTTGGCTACCAGAATGCATAATGTTGTACTGTATAAATTTATATATTTTTGTGTTTTCTAAAATATTATATACAATAATAAAATAAACATAATAGATATTAGAGTAAATAATAGGGTATGAATTTTTTTTTTTTACTAAATAACACAATTTATATTGTTTTAAATATGTTTTTTCTGTATTATATATATAATATGATAATTATAACATCTCAAATATCATATTGTATTCTTTAATAAAATGATAACAAATATTAGATGAGACTATTTGAATTTGTAAATATAAATATATATATATATATATAGATTTATATATATATATGCGTGCGTATTCTCAGATGGGGAGTTCTTCCGGGAAAAAGAAGGTAAGACTTGTTCCGAAATAATTGACAAAAGACCAAGAAGGCTTAGTGGTCCAAAGTCTATGAGATTGGAAGTAAGAAAGTTACTCTTCGACATTAAGAAAGTTACTCTTCGACATTTATTTTAGTATATTTTCTTTTTGCAAAATAAATAAGTTAAATAGCTAGAATTTCCATTTTGGAATTTTGAAAATGCATGAAATTAATAAAGAAATTTTAAGAAAATAGTCACTTATAGAAATTAATTTTAAAAAATAGTCACAGTTTCAAAAAATATAAAAACTAACATTTTCAAAAATTTCTTACACGTACAGTAATTTTTATATGTAATTTTGTTATTGTCAGAAATTTTTTACATGTGTTATTACTAGTTTTTAAATTTTTTGAAACTATGACTATTTTTTAAAACATACATTTCAAAATGACTATTTACCTAATTGATCCAATTAAAAATTAATGAAAATTAGTGTTTTCTTTTCCTCTAAGCAAATACAATATGTATATTAGTGGATTAGGGTTTCACTGAATTTTCCTTGATATTTTATTTGGCTGGAATTAATTTAGGTTTTGAATTTTGATTAACTACTGATGACATTTTTTATGTCTTAGTAATTCTTTGTTAATATTTTCATTATTTTTTTGTTGTTTGTCATTGATTTATTGTTATTGGAGGCGCGTATACGCGTTATTAGGTACAAGGACATAAAAACGACCTTTTTTTTCTTCATGATTCTTGAGTGGTAAGAACGACAGATTTAAGTAAACAAAACTGGCTGAAAAACGACAGCTTCTGTAAAAACGACAACGAAATCCAGTAAACGACAAATTTTAAGAGAAACGACAGTGTCTAAAAACAAGTTCTGTAAAAAGAAATATTTTAGGAAAAACGACACATAATTGATAAGACAAGTGAATTCCTTGGGTTCTGTTTAAAAAAAAAATTCTGATATCCTAAAAACGACATATTATAAGAAAACGACACTGTAATTGAAAGAAAGCAGGAATTTAAAACGACAGGTTCAGATAAACGACACTCTAAAAACGACAGATTTAAGAAAACGACATCTGATAAACAAAATGGCAAAAGATATTATTTATATTAAAACGACAACATTGCTAGAAAATCGACAACTGAATATTGTGAAAAAGACAGGGTAGAAAGACAAAAATAATGGTTCAAGTGATATATAACTTCCTTTTAGCGAAAAAAAAAATTATAAATAATTTTCAAAGGGCAGAGTATGAAATGTTACATACATAGGAATAATCGGAAACTTTGATCAGCTTTTAAAGACAGTTTGAAATTAACTGATTTTACTAAACCTGATATTTGCATTATGGTAAGGAACATGGCCGTATACGTGTTCAATGATCGAAAGTACTTTACGTAGTTGAATAAATCCGACATAATATATGTTATATGACTATAACTTTTTCCTTCTAGCATGGTGTACATAGTTTGTATATAATTCGTGTCGAACGTATAATAGTTTAAAGGAAAAATTTATGAAAGTCCCCCGAAGTTTGAAACCTCTCTCAAATTAGTACCTAATGTAAACGTGCATTATATTAGCCCTTCTAAGGACATAAATGTGACGTACCACCAACTTTTGACTTCTTTTCATATTTTTTAATGATATATTTTTCAAATAAACCCAAAAAATAGTTTTAAAAAATTCATGTAGTATTCCTTATAATTTGATTATTATATTCCATATCTCAATAATGAAATTCAACATTAGATTTTAGTAAATAAAATCACATTTAAAATTTTTCATCTCTCTCTCTACGCGTGGAGGAGAAGCGCGATGGTTTGGGGTTTATGGGTTTCAAGGGGGTTGTGGGCTTGTGGCTCGGATCTGGGTTAGGAGTTCGAGGAGGCGGCATCCACCAAAATATCAGACAATCCGTGACTGATTTATCAATCACGAATACTAATGGCTGGAGTCTGAAAAATTCCATTGAAGTTCCGACCAATGTTTTTCTATGACTAATGTTATTTATCAGCGATTAAATTATCAATTGCGGATAACTTGTGCCAAAACCCGCGCAATTTTCCTGCAAATGAGTGAGTACTCTCGAGATCAAGATTGATTTGTAAATAAATTATAAATCAATATCGAATACTTCAGTCTTGGAAAGCAATTTTTGTTGTGGTAGCGGATGGGCTCGAATCTCAGGGGTTTAAGGAGTTCGAGGGGGTAACGGCTCGAATTTGGGTTTGTTGTAGCATCACATCGGGGTGGCGGCACGGATCGTCGTTCTCGGTAGGTGGGGGCTTGCAGGGTTCACGAGGCATCGAGGTTCTCAGGAACACGCGTTGTTGGGGTTTGTGGGGTTCTAGCAGCATCGAGGTTCATAGCAAGTTGTGGTTTAGGCTTCGATGGGCTTGGAATTCAATGGTATTAGGGTTCATAGGGGTTTTCACGGTGTCACAGTTTGCGACAGTTCACATCGATGTCGGCATTTGTAGGGTTTTATGATAGTAGCAACAGACTGAAAGTTGGTTTCTTAGGGTTTTTTTTAGTGTTTGCTTTATTTATTTAGGGTGTTGATAAATAATATGCAACGGTGATGGTTGTTGTATAGAATGTACGAGCATAACTATAGGGATCAATTTGACTTGTTTTATACATTAGGCACAATTTGGGAGGGGTGTCAAACTTCGAGGGACTTCCATAAATTTTTAAAAAATAAAATAAAATTACATTGAACCGAAGATGAAAATAGATATAATTATTATTTTTATCTCCGTTCAACATAATTATAGTTTTTTTAATCTATTAAATCAATATACGTGCTAGAATCTTCCGCTTTTAATGGAAACGTGACTATTAACTTCTTGCAAAACCATTTGTAGACGCTTGACAAACCGCCATTTTAAATAGTACTCATTCACACAAGAAAGCATCTTTTTTTTAAGCACCAAACAAAAGATATGTTCACACTATTTAATTCTAATTTTCAGGCAAAAATCATTTTAACGAGCAACTTCAGTAGTTTCTCGTAACCTCAAGAAAAGCGGTTAGCTGTTTTCTTAAAGAAATAAATTTACCAAATACCTATTACATTTCTTATTATAATCTAAAAATATACTCTAACCTAACAACACTACTAAATAGGCCTTAACAAACTTTGTAAAATTTCTCTTAATCTAATCGAGATTCTCTTGTAAGTCGAAAAGCCTCCGATACTTGTATATACACCTTGCTATTTGTAGGATATTATTCCAAGAGTGGGAAACTCCTCAAGAATTTGCCCAATACTACCCATTTTCAATCGCCTTTTAGAACATTCACGGTTAATTAGATATTGCTAATAAACGAAAATAAACAATACATATTTTCCACACACAACTCAACCAATAGATATTGATTTTGAATCCCGGTATTAGTAAATTGAAGAAATACTTTGGGCAACTTTAATACAAATTTACATTATTTCACCTTTAATTATTTGGTTAAAATTTTACTTGTTATGCCACTATACATAATCCATTCACTTTTAACTTTTGAGGATCTAATTATTGTAAGCATGTCGACAAAATGAACTCGTCTTGGACTTGGAAAAAGCAATATAAATGTAGGAATCTATATTAGCGAAAACTACCCCCAAAAAAACTCTTGTTTTAAGATCAAAAGTCACTTGTATAGAGATTATAGCTAAGCGCATTTACCTATAAAATCGCAACCCATAAGAAGTCATTGATAGGTCAATGACGCGGATTCATCAACTTAATTAATTAGAGGGTCAAAGCTAAGACAAATTGAATTTATAAGTTGGAATTCAAACGCAATGTTGAAAAGTTCCTTTAGGACTTACTGGTTCGTATGGGATTATGTATTTTCTTCGTAATATTTAGTTATGTAGCAAATATCCTCTGAGTAATGACAACGTACCAACAATTTCAGAATTTTAAGTTTTTTTTTTTTCCTTGATCAAGTTAATTTCTAGACAAGAATAGCTGGTAAGAACTGCTCTTCCTTTTTCTTTTTTTTCTTTTTTTTTTTAAGTTATATAT
The DNA here is from genome assembly GCA_018132145.1 of Boehmeria nivea var. tenacissima. Lineage (NCBI taxonomy): Eukaryota > Viridiplantae > Streptophyta > Magnoliopsida > Rosales > Urticaceae > Boehmeria > Boehmeria nivea. The sequence goes on from CM030882.1 coordinate 13,798,915, forward strand.
ATTCCAATTAAGTCACGTCTAAATAGCCTCATTTTTTAACAAAAATAACTTAGTTCTATAAAACAAAACAAAGTATACATTACTGGCCTAAGAGTAAGAGGTGGTTGAAGTGACAAAACGCTTGACTCTAAAGTCATCTCTCATTGCACAATAGATAAATAACTACCATATGATACATCTCCGGCTTAAGTTTAAGCAGTTTTTGTGTCGATCTATTTATTTTCCTTCCCTTGACATATATAATCGGGCTAATTAATAAACAGAAACATATCACCAAATTTTCGGCGATATGATTATGGCCTTTTGACGGCGAAGAAGTGATTTTCGGTTTATCATCTTCGACTGATAAGAAGAAGAAGGATGAACAACATGCTAAAATGACACCATGATAAACTCATCTTGCTCATAGCTCCCTCTTTTGTTCTGTATTTTTATGGACAACGAAAGTTTTCTTTTTTCTTTGGTGAAGGCAAAGACTGATAATTAATATGAATTGATGAGGTTGTTGCGAAAAAATTTCATTGTATTGGTATATATTAGGGGTGTTCACGAAATCATTAAGACAAAACTAAACCAAACAAAACCGAGTTGGAACTGATTATTATTGGTTTCGTTTGATTTGGAATTTTTTAAATATTATTTGATAGGTCAATTAAGTAAATAGTTATTTTAAAATATATGTTTTTAAAAATAACCACAGTTTTAGAAAATTTTAAAAATAGCCATAAAAAATTTATTACCAATGTGAGAAAAGCTTATTGCCAAATACTATACGTATAGAGAACAATCAAATTTTCAAGCTGCTTCAAAGGATTTTCTTGGATATATATGTAACCAACAAATATTAACAATTGTTTTTAAGAAAAAAACAATAACTTGGTAAAAAGATTGCTATCAAAGAACTTCTAGTCGTACTTATAAAAGTCTTATGGGATTGAAATATTGTTGTGTTTTTCCACGATTCTTTAAGCAGACGAGGAATTTGGTTTAATTTGCGTGAAACTATATATATATATATATATATATATATATATATATAAAGGTTACAAGAGGTTGTTTGATTGGGTATCTCTCATGGTGTTAATTAAGTGGCAATTTTTTTTTTCTTACCTTATACCTTATTTCCTAACTTTTGTACTAATCAAATTTTTAACATATCTACTTAACAATTAGATGTAATCATAACAATTTTTTTTTTCTAACCGTAACTAGAAATTTCATAAGTTGCCTATTTCTATGTTTTTTTATGCAATTTAAGGAGTTTTAGTTCATTTTCGTAGCACTATCGCTTTTTACATAATCTGTCGTTTCCAAATTGATCCGTATGTCATCTTCAAGTTCTGCCGTTTTCCCAGTCTAATGACGCCTTCCAAGTATTTTGTCGTTTTTAGACCCTCTTGTTTGTTCTGGATATCCTTTTATCCAGTTTCTTAGTTTTATGTCGTTTTTCAATATGAGGATATTTTTCAAGTGTGTAGTCGTTTTCTAGTTGTGTCGGTTTATTAACCAATCATTTTTTTCTCAGGATGTATTTTGACCAAATGATGTCGTTTTTCAATATTTTTGTAGTTTTTCATTCTGATGCCATATTTTCAGATTCTGTTGGATCCAGTCTAATGTCGTTTTTTCATGATTTTATACTCTGTCGTTTTTTATTCTTGATGTATTTTGACTCGTTTTTTTTTTTTTTTTGCTACTGAATGTCTTTTGACTCGTTAATATCGTTTTTCAAGTTTTATGATGTTTATAGGTTTTATGGCGTATCTAATTTTTCTGTCGTTTTATTATATGATGACGTTTTTACAGCCTATGTTGTTATCCGGTTTGATGTCGTTTTTTTCCATAATTTCAGTTCCTTACAAACTGATGTCGTTTTTTAGACTGTCGTTTGTTGTTCTTGAAGCCTTTTGACTCGTAAATTTTGTTCTCAAGTTTTATGTTGCTTTGGGTGTTCGGTGTCGTTTCAAAGTATTCTGTCGTTTTCGTCTATGATGTTGTTTTTTAGGTTGATTATTTTATTAGTTGGTTGTCGTTTTTTGAATTCTCTGTCGTTTTCCCAGGTTAATTGGTCAGACTTGTCGACGTGAGTTATGAGTATTTATTTAGTACCATCTCCATTCAATTACTTTCAAATTATAAATTAAAAAAAAAATTAATTTACAACTAGGTCTACACTTTGGTCACTCGTAATAAACAAAGAAGTAAAAAATGATATATGATTGGCTTGTACGGTGAAAGTCTTATAAACATACTTTATTGTCCTCCTAGTGTTTAGTAGTATTGAAATGTAATTGACGTTTTTTTGTTTGTTTTTGTCACTCTAACATATAGCATCAACTAGTTGTCTTTCCCCTCTTTATTTGGTTTGTTTGCATTTTAATTTATCCATGTTTGACTATTCGGATATAGAAAATTACTTAATACTTGTATTGACTCGTAATTTTCTTGTTTGTTTGTTTGTTTATTTTTTGTTTTTGTTTTTGTTTTTGTTTTTTTTTTTGCACAATTTCGCAAGATCATTATTATTCGCAACGAAAACTGTGCGACGTGTTAATTTAACTTGTAAATGTATTATTGAATAATTACCACCACAAAACTATTTGAATTCCAAAATAACTTAATTTAGAGTCATGTATATCAACTGATTTCATCATTACACCCAGCTGAAATAGAGTTAGAATGAAATAATAACATATGCATATTGTAGAATTTTTCCACGATTCTTTATGAGGAATTTGGTTTAACTTGCGAGAAATTATTTGGTTTGGAAAAAAAAACAACAAAAAAAAACAAAACAAAACAAAAAATATATATAGAAGGAACAAATATGTATATAGGAAAAACTTTAATGGATCCATATTTCTCCTCACACTATGAGATAAAACCATGATCGAAAAGTTTCTCTTCACAGCAAAAATGAAACTATAAATCAAGAACATGAAAAATCCTATTTGGTGTTGAAAACTAAAAACTTTATAAATGGCCTAATAGTTTCTTATGTTGTTCTTTTGGTTCTTATCGTTTTTATCCAATGGTATTTCTCTCTCGATATCCTTTTACCATAATATGTCATTTTTAATCTAATGTCATTTTTTTTCACTTGATGTCGTTTTTCAAGTTTTTCTCGTTCTCATGTTTTTAGTCGTTTTTAGGTTTTTTTGTCAGTTCTTACATTTTGTATGATTTTCTTGATGCCTTTTGACTTGTTATTGTCGTTATTAATGTTTTCTGTTTAAGGTTTAGGGGTTGATGTCGTTTCAAGATATTCTGTCGTTGTTTCATTTGATGTCGTTTTTCCAGGTTAATGTCGTTTTCCTGGATGCATGTCATTTTTTTACGTTTATTTCGTTTTCACACTATTGTTTGTTTTTCTTGATGCCTTTTGACTTGTTATTTTCGTTTTTTCATATTTTCATTTAGGGTTTAGGATTTGACGTCGTTTTCGAATATATTCTGTCGTTTTCTAATTTGATGTCGTTTTCCATGTTCATGTCGTTTTCCTAAATGGATGTCGACCTTTGTTTTTTTTTTTTTTATTATTTAACAATATCATTTGTCTTTCTTGATGCCTTTTCACTTGTTATTTTCCGTTTTAGCGTTCTGTTTTTTTTTTCTTTGACGTCGTTTCCCACTTTCATGTCGTTTTTCCAGGTTGATGTCGTTTTTCTAGATAGATGTCGTCTTTTCAATTTTATGCCTCTTTCCCAGGTTAATTGATCATACTGGTCAACGGGAGTAAGTATTTATCCACTATCTCTATATAATTTTTAATTTATAATAAATAATAGTTCATTTTAAATTTAAAACTAGGTTTACACTTCTATCAGATTATTATAATAAGCGAAGAAATCAAGATGATAAAATAAACAGTAATGTTCAACTGTTGATTCAGTTGTAAGTCTTTATTTCGTTTATTTAAAATTCAATTCGTCTGTGTTTAAATATTATCCTGATATATATAGAGTGCTCACTTCATACTTGCATTTGACTCATCATTTCATAAGACAGATTGCCAAACGTGTTATAATTAGATCAACTTTTAATTAATATATTATTCAAGTGGAAATTACCAATGATATAATTACCACCACAAAACTATTTGAATTCCAAAATAGACTTCGAAGTTGTCCATCAATTGATTTCATTATTACACCCAGCCCATAAATTAATATATATATATATATATATATATATATATATATATTGGAAGCATGTACAGAAATGAAAGCTAACCAATTTTTATTAAAACATCCAAGAAAAAAAATAATATGGCATCAGCTCGTAGCTGTAAGAGAGTTATGCTTTGAACACTCGCGTTCATTATATGAACGTATAATCATCAATAATCATGGCCTGGAAGGAGGAGGTCGCTTAGGCGCCGGAGGAGGCTTTCGCTGATTCTGATCGCCGCGCCCTCTCTGACCATTAGGGCGTGCGGGGTACGTTGGTCCGTACCTGCCAAGAGAGGGAGTGATTAGAAGAACAAGGATGAGCAACATGCGTACGAGAAGACCCCATAATAGTCTCATCTTGATTAGTGTTACCATAAAACAAAAATTTCGTACAAGCACAGAAGAAATTTCGGTGAGAATATTGATAAATATGGAGGTGTTTATAAATTTGTGTGTGTTGTGGAGGATATATTTCTATATATATGTTTGCTTCACAAACTTTTAGCCTTCCATATAAAGTTTATTTCTAAAAGTCTAAACGCGGACGAGAACAAATAATTTTCCATCTATGACTCTTCTAACTCGTATATATTTGAGCAACTTGGTTTATTTAAAATTAAGTTTGCCTGAATAAATGAGTAGACTAGACATAGTTTACAAGATTTTGGAAAGAAGAGGACAAAGGCTACCAAGTTACGAGTGTGAAACCCTATTCACCTTTCCACCTAACTGGGCATGTGAATTACGACCGACTCAATTCTCTTCTTCTTGCGGTTGAAAGAGAAGGGAAATCATGCGATTATATATAATATCCTCGTTAGCCTCTAAATTATAAAGCTAATATATCTAGCATGGCATCCGCTTCCTATATATATATATATATATATATATATATGAGGTGATCATGTAGTGAAAATACTCAAATTTTGTATAATATCTTAGGGGTCAATTGGATACGAATTCAAATGCAAAATAATAAATTGTGATTTGAGTTAATGTTTGTCAAAATTTTGAATTTAAATTGATGTTTAGATAAGAGTTTGACTGTAATATCTGATTGAAATTTTAAAAGAAAAGATTTGCATTGAAAATTGAAAAAAAAAATTTATACTAAAGCAAAAATACTTGAATCTAACTTTTAATAATTGACATAAAAATATCGGTACTATAGCAAGGATATTTGAATCTAACTTTTTGTATTTGAGTTGCTATCCAAAACGACCCTAAAATCTAATACTTTAGAACAATTAAAAAAATTCTTCATCCAATTTTTTTTTTTTGGGTAACTACGCAAAGTTGTAGAATAACTCATTCAATTATTAAGGGATCGTTTGGTTTGCGATTTAAGCTAAAAAATTTAGATAACTTTGATATGAGTTGAAAGTCAAAAAATATTGTACTTAGATGTAAATTTCAATTATTGTTTGGTTGTACTATTAGAATTGAGATTTAAGAGAGAAAATTAACCTTGAGAATTTGAAAACATATTTTTATTCTAACAAGAGTATTTAAATGTGATTAAGATTTGTTGAAAAGCAGCAAACAAAACAAGAAGTGCTTTTTTTGTATCAAATAAATTAAATTAATTTTTTTGTTCAATTAATTTTGTATTCGAACAACCTTTGAGTAAGTAACTCAACTATTTAGATATTTTGCTAAATTTTTTAAAATATCGAGTATTTATTTTAATTAATTAATGTTAGAATTAAATATTTTTTATAAATTTTCTCAATTAGTGCTGCAAAGTTAGACTCGAGCTACCATATTATTTATTATGTAAGCAGCAAAGTAATTGTTCATGTGTCAGTTAGTGAATATATGAAATATTTTATATAGCATTTAAGTTACGTCATAATTATCGTATACCTTTTGTTTTGAACAACCATTTTACAGTGATTATTAAAGAGATATTATAGTGAATATTCAATTTTCAAACGTAATTCAAGTAAATACCCAATATTTTGAAAAGAATAATACAAGATATACCATACTAACTTTTTAATACCAAATTATTGGCAATCGATGTGTTATATTTTGATTGACTAAATATTAAATCTTTCTATCAATATGATAAGCACTCACTAATGATAATACGACACATGAGTTTGTATTAAAAAAATTGATAAAAATATTAGTAAGTGTAGCATTGCTTTTTTGAAAAATACAACCAAATACCCAAATAATTTAATTTTTTATAGAGTGATTATTGCTGGTAACTAAATATGCAAGTAATTAATGAATTGAATAATTACTCAATTACGTACAAACTATAAATAATTACTTCTGAGTATTTTCCTACTTCACCCTTATTTATATGTGTTACTTTTTTAATTTTAATATAATTTAAATATTTCACGCTCACATCATGCACGTTCAAATAAAGATTGCGATTAGAAAACTCACTTTTTTCAAATAAAAACTGCGATTAGAAAAATCACTTTTGCAAAAATTATCCACATTAGATGATAAAGCAACAAGCTATTACAAAGCTCTTGCTTACCATACTCTTGCAGATGTAAACAGAAAATTTTAGATTATATAGCCTAAAGACTATCTTTCTTTCGTCTTTCAAACAATGTGGGACTTCTTTTTTTCTTTCTTATTTGGTCATAAAATACGAAGTCTAAAATTTTTGTTAATGATACTTAATTTAAGATTTGAGGGAACATCAAAATTCCTGATTTATTAAATTCTTTTCTATATTGATAGCTTGAAACAATTCTAGCTGGTTGATCTCTTTGTTGTTTTGTGTTTTGATCTATTGTTGAGTGATTTTGATAGTTCTAATTTGTTTTGTTTCCATATCTTTGCGAGAAATTATTTTCAGTCAGCCAGATGACGAGATCGTTTAATTGAATCGATCATAATTTATGAAAACTATTGGTAACAAACTAATATACCCTATAAGTAATTCAATTATATAATTTATTTTTTTAAGGAACTCGGTGGATCGAGTTGTAAGTTTTTCATTCTTTTTTTTCTTGGTTATTTTCATTTCTTTTTTATTTTTGATAAATTTAAGCGAGTTAGTCTTCGAGTAAACAAAATATTGGAATTCCAAACTATACATTATTGCCTTCGGTACATTGATGACTAATTAAGGAGTTCGAGAGATAAAAAATGGAAAAAAAAAATAGAAACCTAGAGAATTTTGAATGTAATTGCAACTTTGAACATAGGAGAGTTCATGACAAACACATCTCAATAAAATTTGCACATATCTAATTCAAAAAAAAAAAAACATCTCTTTTCTAAGCACCAAATTAATTCTCATTTGAGCCAAAAATCATTCCAAATGACCAGAGCACTTCCTCAACAGTTTCTCACTACCTCAATAACGCCATTGATCACTCGATATATTTGGTAACAACAGACTTTGACATTCCAAAGACTCGCTTTGAATTTTGAATCAAAATGACTTCGTTAATTTGTCAACAACAACACACCTAAAATCGTAATGGATAATGAATTTCAAATACTATATGTATAGAAATAGACATGTATAATGCACGTTAATAACTCTATATATGCATAAGAATCAAACAATAGACTAATATCTCATATACATATCTCACTCCATCATAACCCTAAACTCTTCAAAGCTAAGCACACCATCACCATTCAAATCGAAGCGATTGATCATGATTTTGCACTCACCAACCGATTTCGACTCGCCTAATCTACTAAGCATCCTCTTCAAGCTCCGCGGCGTTATGAACTCGCCGCCCTTTGGTCCAACCAAACCATCCTCATCAACATACATCCCAAAAGCAACTCTCAATTCCTTCACTCTCTCTTCCTCTCCTCCTCCTAGCTCCATCAGCCGCGCAAAATCCTCCAACGCCAAGAACCCGTCCCCATCCGAATCCAACGACCCAACGGCGTCCTCGGCCTCCTTGAGGAGCAGCTCGCCGCCGCCCATCAACCCTAGCCGGCTCCTCAGCTCCGTCGGAGAGATCTTTCCGTCGCCATCTTCATCAAAGTAGTTGAAAACATGTGACAAGTACTCTACTTGTTTTCTCATCTTTCTTGTTACAAAGGAAAGTAAAGAAATAATGTGTATTGTTAGTTAGAATATAATGCTAATGATTACAAGTTTCTAAAAGAGTTAAATTAGTTTGGGTTGTGAAAAATAAAATTCATGGTCAAGAATCATATATAGGGACTTATTATGAACCATCCATGATGCTAGAGAGAAGTTGCTTCGTTTGCTCAAAGAATTGAGCTAGAAATGGTGGAAAATAAATAAATAAATATAAAGTTTATATGAATATGTAATATTATTAAGCTAAGGAATCGCGAATCTCGTGTTATAGTGTGTTTTGTTGTTGTACGGATCATAAAGCTATATATATGAGGGACAAAATTTTATTGTGAATTAATACCGGAGTTTTATTGAAACGCGTATTATTCTAGATGTCAATAATAAGAACCTATATCTTTAACTTTTGAAGCCAACAGTTTTGTTTCTGTATGTGGCGGCGGCCAAACACGCCTTCACGGAAGTACACACGTATACCGTGTGGGTGACAGGGCAATACATACAAAAATATTTTGTTGGGGTTTGACTTTTTGACTTTCTACGAACTTGAGACTTTGTAGAATAAGAATATTGACTAGAATATAAGAAACACAGTTTCCATCTTATCAAACTAGAAAATACCATGTTCTCCTTTTAAACAAAAGACTATATTTTATGTTTGACTAATGGGTCCATAAAAAAATGTTTAAACTACATCTGTATTTGCTTATTAATTCTTCTCATAGTCTATTAAGGAAATAACGCATTTAGATTTTATTTTTATAAATAAATGACGAATATATACTTAAATAGACGACCATGTGAGAAGCACATGCAAATTTTTGTTTAAAATTGAACAGTTGTTTCTAATTTGGGCGAGTAAAGTGCAATGATTTTTAAATAAAAAGCGGTTAAATGTCAAAAAAAAAGTTGAGGTGCATGTTAAATTGTCGTAACCCGACAAGTTGGAAGGCCACAAGTGGAAAAAATCTTATATTTTTTGACATTTCAAATTTCGAGTAAATAATTGTTTAGAAGACTTTAAGAGATTCAAAGCAACCAATAATTAACAAATCATGATGTTTTATAAATGGGTATATACCATAAGCATCTCATGTATTTCATCGAAGTTGGACGTTTGTCCCTTTAGGTTTTGATAATATAAAATTTACCTCTTAATAACTTAACTGAACAAAATATATACTTAGCTATGACTTTAATTAATTTGATCAAAAAGAATAATTTTATTCAAATTGTTAAAATACTTTAATGCTCTAAAAACTAATAAAACAAAAGAAAAAATATATATCGTACACGTTATGAAAATTTTATACATGTTTTTTAGCTGAAAGTTAAAATAAGTTAGCACATTTTTTTCAATTTCAAATACTGAAGAATAAAATTTGTATCGTCACAAACTCAAGAAATATGGAATTTCAACTAATTAAGAATTACAAAGAGAGTTATGGTATTTTTCCTTTATAATTAATTAGAGATATTAGAGAGAGAGGAAGACACAAAAGAGAACATGTTCTACCACGATATGGTCTCCATTATACATTTTCTCAGATTCCATGGTATTGCATTAGAGACATCAAATGAGAGATTTTACTATTAATTTATAAAACAGTTCACATGAGTACTCACGAATTTCAAGTTCCAAATTCCAAATCTTCAATAATGCTAAATCCATCATCGAAAAAGAGAGAGAGAAAATCGTCGATAAAAGTCAACATGTCGGCAAAAAAAAAAAAAAAAAGAAATATGTTTTTGTTTTTCTGGAGGACTCTATGGTGCTAACATAACGCACCGACAAATCCTGAGCACAATATAGCTAATGCCACCTCATATTTCGAAGGAATTTTATACTTATAATCGTCCACAAATTAACTCACACAGCAGTGCTACAGATTCTCCACTTTATTTTTTATTTTTTTAATTCTGCACAAAAGAGAATCAACTTTATTTTCCAACATTTGAAGGAAAAAAAAAAAACGTCTGTTAAAATCATCAACTTTATTTAACGTTAAAACAAAAATAATTCAGCAATATCATTAGTATTTATTTATATGAATTAGGAAAGAGAAAAAAAAGACACATTATATTAATCACCAACTAAGGTTGTCGATGATTCCCAACACAACATCACAGATTCGCTCCAAAGCGTCCTCTCTTCGAACCAGCTCCGGCGGGTAGGCCAGCTTAGGGTTCCTCCTGAACCCGTTGTGGCACGAGTTCGGGTAATCCGCGGCGGCGGTGACGTGCACGTACGCGTAGTCGAGGCCGTCGGAGGCGGCCAAGTCCTGCGCGGCAGCCCGGAGGGCCGCCGCTGCGTAGCCGTACTTGTCGGCGCACTCCTTGAGCGCCTTCCTCGCGGCGGCGGCCGAGGCGGCGGTGGCGGCGGTGGCGTTGGGGAGCTGGGAGGAGAGGTAGGCGGAGGTGGCGGTGGAGTTGGCGACGGCGACGCCGATCATGATGAGCGCGAGGCCCTTGGCGTCGGAGGTTCGGCTGGCGGGGTCGGAGGCGAGGGACGAGAAGCATAGGTCGAAGTGCTTTGTGGCCTTGCATGTCTTCTCGACAAGGGCGGCGTCGGCGGCGGCGAAGAGGTGGCGGTTTTCGGGGAATGGGACTGCGAGGAGCGAGAGGAGGAGGAGGAGGAGAGGAAGAATGGTGGAAGGCATTTTTTTTTTTTTGAATGGTTTTGTGTGTGAGAGAAATTAGGGTTTGAGTGTGTTTGGATGGAGGGAAAGTTGGGTGGGAAAATAGCTAGTAAGCTTGAGATGAGAGTAGTGTTGGAATGGCTCTAGTTGTTCTTGTAACTTGTGAGTTTTGAGTATCTATTGGGGATTTGGAATTTGGATTTTGACCTTGTGTTGAGTGCTATTCACACACTGGGTACTATATATAAATAAGAAAATCGTTTTTAAATAGGCTATTATTTAAAACAAACATTTAATTTTGGCCTATTTTTGTAACTCACCCTTAAAAAAATATATCTACACTTTAGATATGAAATGATTGAAAATTTGTATCCACTCATATATTCCCTCGTATATTGAAGGTACAAATTGTATTGCCTCGAATATTGAAGATACTAATTTGCACTCTAAATAACTATTAACTATTCTCTTTGTACATGTATAGCTAATTAGCTATGCAAAAGTGTTACCAGGGATTTTTTTTTTCAAAAGAACTCTTAATAGGAACGTATCTCAACTAAGTTGACACACGCTTAGGAAGAGAATGGCATACCAATTAAGTTGGCCTTCCGAACTCTAAACATATTGATCTGAATTCTTGCTATATATCTTAATTACTAAAGTAAAACTTGATCATGCACTCTTTTTCTTTTAGTAGAACTACTAAGGGTTTTAACGAAGCCCCTTTGTACTTTGGGTAGATCCTATAAGATTGGTTTCTTTCTATTTTTATTTTTCGATTTGACTGCTCTTGTTGTCTTTGTTGTCTTTTTTATAAGACGGTTTCGAACTCTTCTTGTATTATTTTTCTCTTATATTTTATAATATTGAGGTTCTTATTGGTGGAAAGGTGTACGGAGGATCAACCTAGTTGGTAAGTCGCGCACCTTCTAAATGTGTTAATTTCATTGAGATAGGTTTCCGTTTCCATCAAGTTCCTTTTCATTTATAATTTTAAAAAAAAAAATAGAGTAACTTGAGATTCGGTGACATGTAATTCTAACGTTGACGAGTATATATTATATCAATGTTTAGTTATGTGCACTTCCTCCCTCCGGAAGAAAACTTCTAAGTATAGTTGAAATCTGATTTTGATGTTATATAATTTCACTTTTAAAGAGAGAGAGAGAGAGAGAAGCAAAGTTAAACATGAGAAATTGTATTGGTGCATAGAATTTTTCTAATGCTAAAATATTATTCATAGCATAAAAAAAGGGTCGTAGTGCTAAAAATTTGGCAGGTGAATGGCTAGTCAATAAAGCCTAATTTGGAAGCTAGTTAAAAGCCTAAGCTAAGCTAGAAACGTGCCAAAACATAGGTCACGGGGTCACAAACAAACAACGACTGACTAAGACCCTCAATCCAATGTCCTTTGGTTTATGATATAGTCTTGTCTTCACATGGGAAGAGACCATGATTTCTTATCGTGGTCCGAAGCATAGTTAAATCTTTCATCAGCTTTTTTTTTTTTTGCTAACTTTTTCATCACCTAATTATTGGTTCCTATATTTGGAGCTTTCTAGAGGGTAATAATCTTCTTGCAACTTGCATTATTGGACCTTTTGATCTAATGTTCACATTGAGGTACTTCCATAGTAATGCCACTTGAAGCGGTATGGTTTCAATTCTACATAGAAAAGGCCAACTTAAAGGCTATTAGCCTATTATATATTTGCCTCTTTTTAAAACTTGAGCATGCTATGACCCCATGAATTTGAGAAATGAAATAATATTTACAAATGTGAACAATTTGAAGCCATACAACAAATTTTGTTTTTTAATAAAAAAAATCTTCTCACTTGTAGTGAAGGGACGTTGATCTAGAATCAATAAGAGAGAATAAATTAATTTATAATTTTAGTCAACTAGTTTTTTATTATTGTCAACTATATTTAACTAACCAGTTTTAATATATATTTTTTTACGGTCAAGGTTATCTTCGGCAACATTTCTCCTGATTTAATAGAGAGACAATTTAAAAAAAAAAAATCTTAAGATAATAATTCAATAATTATGTCATAACTAAAAACTTCGTTTAATTACTTCAAAACTATATATGTTAAGAAGCTTCCACTATTTTTCTATGAGGAAACAAGAACATTATATAAAACGTAAAATGCTAAAGTGGGACGTGAAGCTGTGAGAGATGGCGTCAACGTACCCTCGCTTGAAGTCGGTAATCGTGGCATGAAAGCAGGGGAAGGGGCCCAGCCCAAAAGGCGAGGGCTCCACGCTGATGCGGTACTTGGGATGCGACGGCTCTTACTCTTTGTGTTGGAGGGGCATTGTGGAGAAGAGTAGTGGTTGAAGGAACATCTGAATTCTGAAGGCTGTGAAGGAAAGATTTGTTGGTTCCAAGTGATCATGATTTTAGTCATGCCAGTGTTAATGTTCTCTCTGTTTGATTATGTTTTGTTGCACAAAATTTGATTAAATATATGCTAATTATTTCACAAAATTGTTGGAGACTACATATATGCTTTAAATTTTCGTTGATTGTCATTGGATTTTTGTCGTTGCAATTCTGACCACCATTTCTCAATTTGTGTTTGCAAAATTTAGAATGGTATAGTGTAAAATAAAAGGCTATGGCATGGATTACTGTATTATATAAACTTATCATATTATATTGCAGAAGATAGTTATATCATCTATTCAAACTTTCGGGAAAACTCGAAAATCTATAAACCAAGTTAATGAAGTGTATTGCATCAAGTACTCCACTCATTTATGTGAGCTTTCTCTTGAAGCTGAATTGGGAATCTTGTTTAGTCATTATGAGTCAAGCATTTCTCACTAATTAAAAGTAGTTACTTTCTGCCAAATTGACCTCAAAACTTTTGTAGTTTATGCTCAGCCAATTCTAGTGTTTATACTTGAAATACTCATCACTAACATCTAGTTGTATCCCTAAAAGAGAGAGAGATAAAATATTTTTTTTCATACTTAATTCCCTAAACTTCCCACCTTGACACTTTTTAACCCTTGAAAGTTTATTTATTTGATTATCTATAGTCCATCAATTGAGTTAATTAATTGTAAGGGGGGAAAAAAAAGCATTTTAACAAATAAGAATATAATATCTCTTCTCGTATGACAGAACCTAGAAGAGTACAGAACGTTATTTTAGGACAAGTTGTATTCCATATCTACTAAATTAAAGTCTATTGTAATACATTGAGGTTTATTCAGCAATAAATATATATATATATATATGTACAATCTACAATATAATATATATATATATATGTACAATCTACAATAATATATATCTTGGTTTTTGAGGCCTGTGGTCACCGTGCTCTGACAACAACTGGAGGGCTTAAAGTGTTTTATGAAATAAAACCAAGTTAGTAATATTAAACGAACAATATTAGATAACATGAAAGAAAATAAAAAGTGGCAAAAGAGAAATTCAAATCAATTTGAACAAAATTGCCATGAGTTCTATTGCCATATACTAGTCTTCCGATTTTGTTGAAATCTTTGAGATACAGCTCTGCGATATTCCAAGCGAAGATGGCAGAAGATACTAGACTTTTAGTAGATTATATTACAGCCAGATTGCGCTTATATTCAGCTTCGATTTGATGAGATACGAGTAGCTCGTCTTTTGGGAAAGAAATCGAGAGAGTTGTTGATTTGCTTGTGCTGGTTGAATTTTTTACGTTTGAAAATACACCATCGTTACTTATTGATCAGAGAATGTATTTGGATAATTTTACTAAAATTGGATAAGTAATCTTTAGAGATGTTCTTCATCAGTATTCTAACACTATCTGTTTATGACAAGTTTATTTATGAAAAGAGTTAACCTCTGAGTTGAACGTAATTTCTCATGCACGTATCAATGGATGATTACTCTTTACTGTGGCCAAGATTATTTGTTTATAATGACAATAGTTGACTAAGTTTATTATGAGAGGTTTTAGTGTTCTTTATAAGGAAAGTTTCCAACCTTGCTTAAGGTTGTTAATCTTTCTATTCTAAAGAGTTAAAGAACGATTTATGCAATCTATTGTAATTTCAGAATATGCTTTGTATGTACTTTGTGAATTGAGAGAGAAATTTTTTTTGAGTTGTTCTTGTAAGAGAAAAGAAAAATATTTTTTCTTGGTGTTCTTACTTTGTAATTGGAAAATTGGTGAGAGTTATTGATGGGTGTGTAAACTGTAAGATGAGGGGATTTTGTCTAGATAGATATCACTAAGTTAATGTGAGTGACGGCGAAAGAGAATAGGAGGGAGTCCATTCTTGTATAAGTACGGGTGTCCTTGTTTGAAGTTTACCAGTGTATCTTTTTCATTTGAGCGTGACGCCATAGACGTAGGCGTAGCTGAACTACAATACCAATTTTCTTATGTCATTTACTTCCTTGTTTGGGCCACCAATTCCAATAAAACCATTCCATTTTGAATGGTTTGACCCAAGACTATTGTAAACATTTCAAACATTCCAATGCTTTGCAAATGAGTCATTTTTTTGACCATTCCATAAATATAGAATGGAATGACAAAAATGACCCAACCACCAACCATTCCAATAAAAATATTCCATTTTGAATGGTTAATTTGAGCCGAGACTATTTCAAACATTTCACTCATTTTTCCACAACCATTCCTATGCTTTGCAAGTCATTTTTTACCATTCCATAAAAATAGAATAGAATGACAAACATGAACCAACCAAACAAGGGGTTTATTTTTGCACTCTAAGATTTATTGTTCAATTATTTATCACATCTCGACATTTACACTTCAAGTGTTCTTTATAAATGTTTTAACATTAATAAAAAAATACTGGCTAACAAAACAGTTGCTTCAATATCATTAATTACCACTATTTTTACATGGCTGCAGCATCAATTAGCTTCGAAGACTCTTACCGTTTGTTTGGGCAACCCATTTGATTCAGCCCATTCCATTTCAAGTGGTCAAAGCCGGAACAAGGGACCTTTTGAACTTCCCATCTCATTCTCACTCGGAATGGGTTTGCACAGTACACAAATTATCCTGATACTCATTTAGAATGGGTCTGTACAGTACACACGTTCCAGGCCCAACGGTAATATTCTCTTCAGGCCAAAAAAAAAAAAAACAAACAAACAAAAAACAAAGAAACCCTCTTCATCTCATCTCTCTCCCTTTCAAACTCTCAATTCGCGAGGAACGTCCAACGGAGGCGCGGAGGTCGGGGGTCACAGTCGGGGGTCGCACAGCGTAGTGGCGCGGAGATCGGGATTCGCTTATATTAGGGTCGAAGGTCGGGGTTTGGGTCGCCGATCTGGGGGTCGGAGCTCGGGGTTTGTTTCGCTGAGATCGGGGTCTATTTGGTCGGGGTTGGAGGTGGTTGGGGTTGCGGTTGCGGAGATCGGGGTCGTGGTGGTCAGAATTTGTGGTGGTTGGGGTTGGCTGGGGTTAGGGTCACTGAGATCGAGGTCGGGGTGGTCGTTCGTCGGCGGTCGTTGGGGTTGGGGGCGCGGTAATCGGGGTTGGGTTTGGGGTGGTCGGGCTTGGCGGTGGTTGGGTTTCGTATTCGCAGATCGGCGTCGGAGGTCGGGGTTGGGGTCAGGGTTCGGGGTTCGCGGGGGTTGGGGGTGGCTGGGGTTGAGGTCGCTGAGATCGGGGTCGGGGTGGTCGTTCGTCGGCGGTGATAAGGGTTGGGGGCGCGGTAATCGGGGTTGGGTTCGGGGTGGTCAGGCTTGGCGGTGGTTGGGTTTCGTATTCGCAGATCGGCATCGAAGGTCAGGGTTAGGGTCGGGGTTTGGGGTTCGCAGTGGTTGGGGGGTGGCCGTGGTCGACTCTAATAGAAGTTTAGAAAAACAAAAAAATAAAAATAAAAACAAAATCCTAAAATGGGTTAAAATCATTTCTCAACAATTTTCCAACTCATTCTTCAACCATTTCTCAAACTAAATGTCTACTATTTTTGACCATTCCAAAGTGATCAAAATGGACTAACCAAACATATGATTTGATTGATGCAAATGAAGTCTTATTAGATACGCAATGTACTTATATGTTTTGAATTATTTTAACCAAGAGTCCAACACGCACATGCCTAGACAATGAGTACAAAACCCACTAATGGTTTGTTTTGTAATTGATGTAAAAATGTTAACGTACACTCATAAATCACATTTAAATGGGTACTTAAATTTTAGTCATTTAAATCAAATTATAAATATTAAAAAAGCCAACAATCCGTTTAGATGATCATATTTAAATAATTGTAGAGAATGTGAGAAGAATGTTTATTTAAAAAAGAAAAATTCTTTTTCTTAGGGGAAGAAAAGTATGTGAAACAAATTGATGTATTGGGATATGAGTTGTATTTACTTTGCAATAACAATCTTGTCTCGATCAATTAGTTCTCTGGGTTCTAGAAATTGTATTCACAAATTATGTCCACTACAATTATATATTTGTATATACATTATATGTATATATATTGCTTATTATATTAAAGAGAACAAGCAGCTGTATTTGGAACCAAGATATAGACTTTTGGGTGGGCCGGTTTGCTCTCATCTCATACGATTCTCTCTTTATATAGGTCTTCTTTATATTGGAAAAATATGAGAATGGTCAAATGTGAAAGCAATAATATCTTGCTCGAATTGCACTATCTAGATTGACCATATAGGAGCCAATTAATTAAACAGATCACAAGGGATATATATTCTTTTTTCGGGGAATCTTTTGAAAGCAATATCTTACATTCTCTCTCTCTCTCTCTCTCTCTCTCTCTAATTTTGAGCGAAATATCTCCCATTTATTTATAAATAACTACACACGTTTAACATCCATTTATTTATTTATTATCTAATAATTTTCATTCCATATGATATAAGAATTACTGTCTTAATTACTTAGGCCTTTATTAAAAAAAATATTTTAGATTTATGAATTATAATTAAAAATTTGTTGATTTTAACTCAAATAGAGCCAATTGAGGACATAAACACGAGTGTAATTTGACCAATTTAAACTTAGTAATACACGAAATCAATAAATTATAATTGAGTGATACGATTATATTACAATACTTAATTGAAGCATATATAGGTCTTCACACGATTAATAAATGAATTATATCTAGATTTAACTAAATTCTTTAAACACATCAAAACACAACATGAATGCGATACGCAATACAAATTGTGACTCCTCGCAGGTCAATTAAGTTATGGCACATGATGAAAATGTTTATAAGCACTGAATTTCCACTCTACCTTTGAGCATTAGTCCATTTTTTTTTTTATCATAATTTTGTATTCTTCTCCACCATAGTGATTTATAGACACTATTGATAATGAATAAAAACAACTATAGTACTAAAAATCGCTATGAGATAGAAGCGGGAAGTGTAAGGCCTATGCTAAATATCTTTGACGACGTTACAAAAACTGTAATAATGTCATTTTCAACTATTTAAATATAACCAATAACAATATCCATAATTACTTGAAAAACATGCTATGAGTGAGTAGCTATCATAATTCTCAAGAAATTAAATATTCAATAACGTAGCATAAATTTAACATGATATTTACTAAAACAAATCATGTTAATAATTACCAATATGTATTGTCATTATATATATATATATAGAGAGAGAGAGAGAGAGAGAGAGAGAGATTATATTATGTAATTAGAGAAATAAATCAAACTCCATAGTTTGCTTTAGGTAATTAGCCATTAATTATCGTTATCCAGAAACTATTAGTAGTCAGTTTTATAATTAATCATGTTACCACTTGCTAAAATTAATAATATTGGCTGCTCATTAAAATCAAACGTTGAAAATGGGTTATATTCACTTTCATTTCTATTTGATGGGGGTCATATTTAATAAATCTCTCCAGTTATGCATTTAAATGTCACTCTCATAATATATAGAAATATTTCTGACCCACATGAATTAAGGAAATAATACTATTCAGCATGACAACTCACCATACACAATATAACGCCCCAAGATTATCTAGCCACCAGATATACATATATAATATATAAATATATTTTGATAATATTTGCAGTTGATTATTAAGCCACCCACTTTTTTGCATTAATTTATTAGCCCACTGAATATGAGTCTCCTATCATGATCTCTATAAATACCATGTATAGGTTGATATTTGTTCAGCACCTTCTTCTTGTGTTCCTCTTCTATATATTCTTCTTCTTATAAATTCTTTGGATTTATATATAATAATTTATCACCTACACATCATTCATTTGATCCCAAAAATCATTTTCCCCTTCTCTTCTGTTTCCTTTTGTCTCATATCCAATATTCTTACGCACTTAAAAAAACAACAAACATGAACATGGAAATAGTTGAACAAAACCCCACAAAAATAAACCCTCATAATGGCCTTAGTACTACTTCTTCTATTCCTTCAAACCCTACCAAATTAGTAACCAAAGTTAGTAGTAGTATTATTAGGACAAACGTTAATGACTCACCAAACACATCAACCAAATATTCATCATCTTCATGCAAACGTTCATATTATAATTCCTTGGGAGAAGTAGAGATTGGCGCCCCGAAAAGCGATGCCTCGGAGGCGCGATTATCGTGGCTTCGAGCGCAGATCATCGGCGGGAATGCTGATTACAACTCTCCATTTGGAAAGAGAGCAATCACTTATGCTGATCACACTGCTTCTGGGAGATCTCTTCACTATATTGAGAGTTTCATCATCAACAATGTTCTTCCTTTCTATGGTATGTTGTGATTTTTTTAATAAATAATTTGTTTTTTCTTTTCAGTGATAGATATGCTTTCTTGGTATAATATAGATCATTTAATGTGTTTGAGCTGTCAGATAATATACATATACAGAAGGGACCCAAATTAATTATCCACCCGTTTAATTTCTCTCCAGTCGTTTTTTTTTTTTTTTCTTTCCTGTCAAGCAAGTTAGTATTTTGTCATATCATGTGAATTGATACGATTACCTATATAAAGGGTTAAATACAGTAAAAAATAAAAATAACAAAAAAAAAAGTTGAAATTTTGGATAAAATGTAAAAATAAAATTGGATGGGCAAAGAAACATAATTTGCATCTTCATCCAAATTCATGCTCAGTACTTGATAAAGTACTTTTATCATAGAATCTAAAATTTTAAGTTTCCACTTATAATTGGCTGGTTTATAAATATCAAATATCGTTCTTTAATTGGACCGAGGAATATTTTATGCTAGATTCAAAGAGAGGATTATCATGACTCACCATATATATGATCACAAGAGTTTCCAATCAATGTTATAAAACCAGGAAAATTTCATACGATTTCACGTAAATAAATTGTTAGCACACAATTAATCTGTACTAATTTATAATTAACAAATAATTAGGTAGTGTGATGGACCTATAGACGTTATTGTAAACTTGTGTGTTTTAACACTGTAATCTCGTATTATTTGACCTAATTCGCTACATGTAAGTTACAATAGTTCAAAATGTCAAAGCATCACTGTCCAACTTGCATTTTGTTATCCACATTGTGTCCACCAATATATCTTTGGTTCAACTTTGGATGACTACGTAAATAGCTAATATATAGATATATATATATATATATAAATATATATATATATATATATATATCTCTCTGACGTTATCGCGGAATTAGGGATATCGTGTGCAAATTAAACAAATCTTTTTCCTTTAAACTAAAATTTTCTATTACTGAAGACTTCGTTGAACAAATTTATTGGACCAAGAACAAATTGACTTGGTCATTTTTCCAACTTAATTCAAGATCCCCCACCAAAGTCAAAAGTTAAAAGTGAAATTGTGAAAACAAGCAAAAGACTTGTGTTTCCCTGTTTTTATTTTGGTGGCGCCATGTTTTCAACCGACATAAGACCTTTGTTTATTCCTACATATTTGCATATGGTATATACTATATAAGAGAAATTACACTGTAATAATAATAATAATAAAACAATGATTTCTTTAAAATAAAAATTACATTGGCTTCCTCTAAGCAAATACAATTACTAAAACCCCCCATTGTTTTATCAAAAATTACACTGACACCCTCTTAACGTAAAATAATGACATCAAACCCCATAGCCTTAATTTTCACATGGTTCAATAACCATTCAATTCAATATACTGATAATTAAAATAATAAATCTCTCTTAAATCTTTCTACATTAACAAAAATTTAATGGTAAAATATATTTTTCCCTATTAGCCAAACTTGATAAAGGAGGTGTCTATAATATATGCTTTTTTTTTTTTTTTATAACTTACTAAAATAGAATGGTAGAAAACCATAAATATCCATATAAATCTCATATATATATATATATATATATATATATATATATATAATTGGCCCATATTGACCGTGAGGCTTAATTTTTTCTTGTTATTAATGTACGTAATAAATGCAGGAAATACACACACGTGCGACAGTCACGTGGGGCACAAGACGACAAAGATGGTGCATGAAGCTTCGAATTACATAAAGAAGTGCTTAGGAGGTGGTCAAGACGATGCGCTCTTGTTCTGTGGCTCAGGCACAACCTCGGCCATTAAGAGGCTCCAAGAAGTGATGGGAATTACAGTGCCATCAATACTGAGAGAGAGGGTAATGAAAAGCCTGAGCAATGAAGAGAAATGGGTTGTTTTTGTTGGACCTTTTGAGCACCACTCCAACCTTCTTTCATGGAGGCAAAGCTTGGCTCAAGTGGTTGAGATTGGCTTGGATGAGAATGGGTTGTTCGATATGGAGGCTCTAAGGCTACAACTTGAGTCCTACAAACATGCAAATAGGCCTCTTTTGGGCTCTTTCTCAGCTTGTAGCAATGTGACTGGGATCTACTCTGATACAAAAGCAATAGCTCAGCTTCTTCACCAATATGGAGCTTTTGCATGCTTTGATTTTGCGGCAAGGTATAATGAGTTTTTTTTTTTTTTTGATTTCTTTTTTTTTGATGAGCCTAAGTGTTTTTATGAGTGTTAAATCACTACACACGTGGCAACAGAATGAAAGTATTAAGCATTATGTGACAACTTTTATATTCAGATACACTGCGCCATTAATTAAAGAAAAGAAAAGCACTTCTCTTTAGTAGTTAGAAACTAGAATTATTGATGTCACACCTCTAGCGTCTAGAATATATATATATATATATATATATATATATATATATATATATATTTTTATAGTCGTTGTTAATATCTAAGAGACCAAAACGTTCCTGCATTTATATTTTGATATAGTTGTGTCGTCGATTCATTACTGATCAATCTTTATTTATAATGTTGTTTATTTTGACCACACATTCAGTGGTCCTTATGTAGAGATTGACATGAGATCTGGTGAGATGGATGGCTATGATGCTGTATTCCTTAGTCCACATAAGTTTCTCGGTGGGCCCGGAACCCCAGGCATTCTTCTGATGAACAAGGCTCTCTATCAATTGAGATCTTCACCACCGTCAACCTGTGGTGGTGGAACAGTGGCTTATGTTAACAACTTTAGTGAAAAGGTAAATAAAAAGTCGCTGATATTTTGAAAAGTTATGTTTTTGCATTTGTCATCATGAGATTTTCTACGATTCCACTGTTACTAGTTATCATTAGACCTGTGTATCGGGAGTTTTTTTTGGTATTTTTGGCAGTTTCGATTACTTTTTATATAACTAAAATTTAAATCTTGAAAACCAAAAACCGCCTCAAAAATAGCTATCGATTTCGGTAATTCGTTTTGATTTTTGGTCGGTATTTGAACGGTTTTCGGATAACTCAAAAATAAATTAAAAATGAAAAAAATTGAAAATTTCTACTCCACAATATTAGTCTAGTCACAATAAAATAATTGTTTAGGCTATGATCAAGTTTTATCCAATCACTCGACTATGATCAAGTTTTATCCGATCACTCAGACTATGATCTGAACACACACTAGTATATACGACGACTACACTCAAATTATAGTCGAGTATCTCGACCTCGATATGGTTGCCATAGAGAGGCTTCGTACAAATTTTGCTGTTATCACTAATAGATAGCCACATTATTTTTTATTCATAAAAATAGTAGACGGTTGTTAGGACTATAGTCCATAAATAGCTTGAATCATTTATTGAGTTCATGGAAATAACATGAATCTGGAAGATACTAGTAGCTGGATAGAGCAATAAATGAATAATTGGACACGTATAGAATAGAAGTGTTAGGCATTAGGAATTTATTCCAAATCTTGTGTCAAAAACACCCTGTCCACTACATGTCCACTTCATGATCACATGCTAATGCTACTTTCTCAAATTTTAATTCCACAAAAATCAAAACAAACGCTCACTCTACGTTAGCCCAGCATAGTTAACAATACACTCTTCCCAAAAACAATTCAATCTTTGTTAGCTTCAAAAAATGAAATATATATTTATATATATATATCACTCCTTTTTCTTGTATTATTATGCATTACCATTGATTACCTAGGAACTTTTGAGTCCCAGTGTAAATTTAAAAAAAAAAAAAAATGCCAATGTATTAACCACATATTAGTTCTTGTCGTAGGATGATATGATAACACCACTCATAGTGTCCAAACACAAGTTATTTGACCCCCAAAAAGAAAATGTTACCAAATGGCCATTGTCAAGCAAAAAATTTTCTTTAATTAATTGTTGCATAATTTATAAACGCAGGACACATTATATTACGAGGATGTTGAAGAAAGGGAAAATGCAGGGACTCCTCAAATAATCCAGACAATAAGAGCAGCATTGGCGTTTTGGGTCAAAGAGTACATTGGTTATGAAGTGATAGAGAGACAAGAGAATATGTATGTTGAGATGGCACTAAAGAGACTTCTTCCAAATGAAAACATAAAGATTTTAGGAAATACGAGTGCGAAAAGACAAGCCATTTTGTCGTTCCTCGTTTATTCCACGACAAACTGCTACTCAACAGACACGAAAAATGGGTGTGAAAATTATAGGACACAGGGTAGGGGAAAAGGGCTTTACATGTGGGGCGAGACCGGCAACAAGAGAGATAAAGCTCTTCATGGACCTTTTGTTGCGGCCCTGCTCAATGACCTATTCGGCATCCAGGCTCGAGGCGGGTGCGCCTGTGCGGGGCCCTATGGTCACAGTTTGCTCAAAGTTGACGAGTCCAATTCGCTCGCTTACAGATCTGCCATAAAACAGGTAGTTGAGCTATCAATACTAAATCAATTTTAACATCAAAACTAAGTCATTACTTCACTATAAGCAAACTGGTCTATAAAACGGGCCTTTGGTTACTGTTCAAGGTTTCTAGCATAAAACCACTGAAAATAATCTTACTAAAAGCTTAATGACATCTTGATTCTCCTACTTATGAATAGGGCTATGTTGGAGTAAAACCGGGATGGACAAGAATCAGCTTTCCCTACTATATGTCGAACGAGGAATTCGAGTTCATTTTGGCTGCACTGGAATTCATAGCTATTTATGGACAGCGGTTCCTAACTCTGTATCACTTCGATTTAAGAACGGGCAGCTGGACTGCCAGAAAGAAGGCACTTTTATGCCTCATGAAGAAAAATAATTCCAATGCTCAGGTCTTGCCTTTAGATAATGGTATAAAATCACTGAACATGGACGCTACAGAATTCAACGAACACCCCAATTCACAGGCTAAACATAATGGAATGGTCAATAAGTTTGCATCATACTTGGAGACTGCCATGGAGATTGCTCATCTCCTGCCCAAGTTTCCTCCAGAACGGAGGGTTCAGGAAGATATAGACCTCAGTTTTTTGCAGTTTAGGATCTAATCTTAGTTTTATGATATCTATCTATGTATTATTCTCGTTACATTATACATGCTATACATGACTATGGGATATAAAAGTTCTTCCATTAGTGTTGTTACAGTAAAAATGCTATACATGACTGCAGGATGTAAAAGTTGTTCACAAATAAATATGTGACATATTATACTTCCTTTCTTTTCCTTCCCCTTATTTCTCTTGGGACGCCATGAGATATGATAATTTGATAATAACCTAAGATTCTAGTTTAATATCTTCAATTGAACTTTAAAAGCAAACGAAAGGTAAAAAAGCCACCAAATACCTTGTATCCTTGAAGATGCTCTAATCGAAATCCAGCAGCAACTCCTTTTGCCTCCAAAAAAGAAAAAAAAAAAACACATTTTACACATTTTGGCTTCATGTATGTGGAAAAAAAATTGCAAGAAGCCAAGAATGACCACGTGGATTGACGATGTTACGGCATGGACTATAATTTCTATTAAAGCATGAGTGCACAATAGTAGATAAAAACCGGCAGTGGCCTGTCTTGACCATCCATTGGTTTTGTCCCGGAAAGGCAACATCACAAACTTGAGCTAAACTAACTGAATATTTACACAGTAATTCGCTATTGCTAAATATACTTGGAAAGTGGAAGACAAAATGATAGAAATGTTAAAATTGAACATGAAGCAGAGGCAATCAGACCAGAGAAAGATTTTACTTTCAGAGAAAATGGCTGGTGAGCAAAAGTTGAGGCTTCTCTTTCTCTTCTTCAATCTCAGCTGAAGCTTGAGCTTTTATTTCTTGAATCCTTTTATCCCACATACCATCTATTAGCTTCCAGGTTTCATCATTGACAGTTTGGTTCTGTAAATAATATAAAAAATAAACAATTAAATAAATAAATAAGCATATTGATAATTAAACCCTAAAATAAATAAATAAATAAAAACACAATTCCTCAAAATACCTCCATAGGCCGGGGTGCACCAAAGGTTGAAAATCCAACATTGCCGGGTCTGAAGGTAACTCTTCCAGGAAGTGACACCCCATGTATTCCCCATCTTCCGGCATATATTAGGGCTCCATATTCATCCACTGGACCCACAGCAGGCTAAACAATAAACAAAAGCGGGTTCATTAGACAAGTGGAAAAAATCATCACCTATATACCCACCAATATGAATACTTGATGAAGAAATAATATTTACTCTATAATGAGAAACTCAACTTTTACTAAAACATAGAGGACGTGAAAGCATAAATAAGAACAAGAAATAAAGCAGTTCTTAAAACCTGAATGAAAAAGGAAAGAGACCAAAATAAACAACCAGATTTTTTTTAACAAAAGATTCTACTGACGATGAAAACTAAGGACTACCAAAACTAATATCAAGTTGTTACACATTAAAGGGATCTCTATTGTGAAAGATATCGCAGATCACATGTCACATAAACAAGTCCATGGGAAAAACAGCGCGCTAATTCTAGCTTTATATGATAATGGCTACCTGGGGTATCCGAGGAGCCCTTTTATATATATCCCAAATTTCCTCAGCTTTGATTTCTTCCTTTTCAAGCAAGACATCTGCAAAACAAAACGCAAACAGGAGTTTGATGGTAAAACTACAATTTCAGCCTTTTGTAACCTCAAATACATTTATTGGAGTTCAGTCAACATCTCATGCCTGTATTGCCAAATTCTTCAGACAAACAAATCATAAACATTATAAACATATCTACTGTGGGAATGAATCACAAAAATTAGAAACTTGAACCTGTTATTTCCTCTACAGCTGAATGGTATTCCCTCAACACAGATGAACACTTCTCAACGGCATAACGCATGTATTCATCTCTAAGGGCTTCAAGCTTAGTAGCAAGCTGTTGCCATAGATTATTAGGTACTAATGATACTAAGATAAAACCTTAAAATAAACACACCAGAAACAAAGTACGATGATATGATGGAAACCACAAGCATACATTGGGCACAAGATCACTCTGATTCCTGTAGTATGCTTTCCCAAAAGCTGTCATTCCAGTCTGAAGAATTAAAAAATCAGCACGCCTTGAAGCTTCTAAAGTGGCCTTAGACGAGATCCAACACAAATTATCAACACCAAACATCTCTTCCTCAATAACTCTTGCTGCAAGTTGGAGCAATAAATGAGTCATCATCATCACATGACATTCTTAAAATCAAAACCGACATATAGAACAACGAACATTTGATTGAATTCCTTGCCTCACCCTGAGTGCACATGAAAAATAGCAAATATAGATATAAACTGATATTTAAGCATCTTAGCTTAACAAGCCCTATTTTGTGGGAGTTTTATCTTATTCATATAGTTACTGCCCTCTACTTGGAAAATGCAAAAACGATCAAAAAATAAGGTAGTAACGTGAAAATCTTATGCCTACACCAAAAGTTTATTGAAACTAGGAGAGTGAATATTAATTAACAAATTTAGGTCAAAGGGTTATTTGATACGTTTGTTCTTACTTAACCAAAGTAGCCTTTACCACCCTCACACATCTACCATAACTTTGAATGCAACCATACAAGTTAAGCTGCAGTAGATGTTATTTTGCTAACAATAATCAGTTAAAGTGGTGACAGATTAAAAAAATTAGATAAATTTAGCAGCGGTAATATATGATTTGATCAATGATATTATC
Organism: Boehmeria nivea var. tenacissima; assembly: GCA_018132145.1. Classification (NCBI taxonomy): domain Eukaryota; kingdom Viridiplantae; phylum Streptophyta; class Magnoliopsida; order Rosales; family Urticaceae; genus Boehmeria; species Boehmeria nivea. The sequence continues at coordinate 13,826,275 of CM030882.1, forward strand.
CTCATAACTTACGGGCACATGCACGCACTATAGAGTTCACATAATCTGATTTTCTTGCGAAGACCCTGCCAGGAGTTTCAGTATAAGACATGTTTGGCTGACTACGAATGGACTTTATATCAGTCTGCATAAGACACAAAGGGAGAGAAAAGTATAGTGTGTGTAGGCCCAGAAAGAAAATGAAACACTAAATAATATAGGTAGCACAATAACCTGAGTAAAAGGACGGTAGGGATCTGGAAAGTAGCAAGCAAGTATAGCAACAGCTGCTTCTCTGTATGCCAACCTCAGCTTTAAATCCTCGGGAATCTCTTTGCTGTCTTCTTGACCCGTTTCAAAGGTGCCCTTTTGCTGCATAATTGATAGGGAAATACGATATAGAAACAAAGATATCAGGCCATCAGCTACTATAAAATTTATGCATAAGAAAAAGGCAATAAAGTTGCCCAGCAGGTAGATATGTGCAGAAAGCACTACTAACTCTTTTCAAAGCCTCTAGCAGCTCTTCTCGCCCAATATAATCTAAATCCTTTCTTGCAGTCAGAATTCCAGCTTCATTCCTGTCATTAAGTTGAGAAACATAAGAGTTTGTCTCTTGATGCAGAAACAAAATCACAATTGTGGCATAAGAGCTTACAATATGTTCTGCAGTTCTGCACCAGTAAAATCTTCAGTGAGCTCTGCAATTTCCTGAAGCAGAACCTCCTTCTCCGCCTCGGAACGGAACATTTTATTTCTAGCATGCACCTGCCATGGACAGAAGGTTCTTTATTTTTATTTTCTTTAAAATCCTAAAAACCTTCTTTCACACAAAGAAATACAGGCTCGAGAATGTAGTCCAACAAGAAAAAAGTGGAAAAATATAAAAAAAAAATATAGCAATATACCTTCAAAATGGCCAATCTACCATCCTTGGATGGCAAACCAACCCTTACAATCTTGTCAAAACGACCCTTCCGCAGCAGAGCAGGATCAAGAATATCCAGTCTATTTGTGGCACCTATAACCAGCACCTATCAAATGAAAATTAAAACTCAAATCAGCCAAATCCTTTATTAATCCAAGAAATACTGAAAATATACCTGTGAAGTAGAAACTTTAAATCCATCCATCTCTGTCAATATCTGAAGCAAACCTTGCTCCCTTTCTGCACCACCCTATAGAATGAAGACGTAAAATGTTTTTTTTTTTTTTTAATTTCTGAGATAGAATCGTAAACAAGAGCTCCAATAAGTTAAACAAAAAAACTACAAAGCAAACCTGGTTTTAAATCCAGTATATCAATACTTAAAAACTGCAAAACTTCACAGAGAAGCATAATAAATAAAACTTGATATGAGCCATGTTAGAATTCAAGATTTACATTAAGGTTACTACTCAAAGCATTTGTTCTTACTGTAAGCATGTTGTCTTCAAATTAAGATGCACAAGTGAATAGCGTAAACTCGGCCATTTCATATTTGATGATTGTAATCCTTACATAAAGCAATTTAATCATAAAAATATACACACACAAATTTTAAAATTAGTAAATTTGTAGTAACAAGATAGTTCCATTGAACAAAATGACAGAGCCATATGCTTTCTTTCTCCTGGAATCTGGATAATACAATTCTTTGCAAGAACAATGAAAAGTGATTGGATCGTCTGTTTCTTCTTTGCTCTTCGTGATATATATTATTCAGGCACAAATGCATGTTGTAAATTTGGTCATTTTAATTTTTTTTTTTTATTGTAGCTATCAACTGCTATACAAGAATGAATTAAAATCCTTGTACACCATACACCTTAAGTCTAAGCATGACAGGCCTCAAGCTCATCATGATAAAGAGATGCCAAACAATATTAGGCCTAAAGATATGTATTTTTTTGTACCACACCCTTTAGTAGGTGCAGGAGATGGAAAGAATCAACTAATCATTATGCAATTTTTTAGTTCTCAAAATTTTGGGGTTTGGTGGAAACCAATTAGGGTGGGGGTGGGGGGAATGATTTTGCAAGAAGGAAACTATATAAATTTACTTACCCCACCAATATCAGGTCCACCACGTTTGCTACCAATGGCATCAATCTCATCAATAAATATAATTGATGGTGCAAATGATCTAGCACTAGCAAAAAGATCCTTGACACGAGAAGCTGCCACACCTACAAACATCTGGAGAAAATTTTACATTAGACAGTTTCCTTTGAACTAGAGCTCCAAATGACATAAAGCGAGATACGAAAATATGCGAGCTTATGATAATAATAGTAAACGTAGTAGGTTGCATATGACATGCTGAAGTTGAAGGGGTGTATTAAAAAAAAAAAACCAAGTTCATTTGTAAATTTTAAAATTAACCTTTTCTCTACCACTTAAGTCCGTTGAGAATCTTTCATTTCATGTAACACTAATTTGGGGAAATCTGAGCGAACCTCTACAAAATCAGTGCCATTGGCTGCAAAGAATGGGAGTCCCGCTTCACCAGCAATAGCTTTAGCTAGCAGCGTTTTTCCGGTTCCAGGAGGTCCATGGAGAAGTACACCTTTTGGGCAATAAATGCCCTTGTCCTGAAATTCTTCATCATTCTTTAAAATTCTTACAATCTCCTGCAATTCTCTCTTTATATACTCCTGACCAGCAAAATCGTCAAAGGTAACACCAGTAGATTCTTCTGCTGAGATAAATTTTGCGCTGGCCAAGAGCAACAAAAAGTGATTTATGATTAACTTCCACACTTTTTTTCACAAAAGAGTAGCACAATAAACCATGAACCTGTGTTCCAAATAACAATGTTATCAAGAACTACTAAAAGAAATGACAGAAACAAATAAAAAAATCCCAGAAAACTTTGTTAAGATAAATTGATAAAAACTTGAGAATAAACATTCAATAATGAAAGAACTAGCACCATTTTATTTTTCTTGCCAGTAACGGCTTATAGCAGGTGGGATTTCATCAAGTTCCCATACAAGTACTCAGGGGAAAAAAAAAAAAAAAAAGGCATCAAACAACCAACCCAACTAGGAAATCATATTTCACTTACCGGCTCTTGCCTAATGATCCAAGTGCTTGGCGCTTGCGTGGTAGTGGCAGCCTAGTTGTTTTACTAGGAGTGCCTAAATCGCAAGGTATCAGCTTTGCATATATTGGTCTCATTATGCTATCAATCCAGACATACAATCCAATGGACAGAGCAAGCCGCATAGACCAGATGACTGCAGTTGCGATAGTGGAATAGACTTCGGCAGGTACTGTGTCCACATTAATAACATCAACATTTACTATTTGCTGGTGCAACTTCTGCCAAACATCATTCCAGCAATCAATTGGCATACGATCAACTGGGTGACGCCGAAAAACAATTTCCTTTTTCGAATTTCCTTCAGATTTGTTCGTTTCCCCGTCTTTGTAATAAGGTAGAATCACTACGGAAATCAGGCAAATGACTTTCAGAAAAATTCTTCAAAATGAAAGTAATTAGTTCCACTGAAATATCTAGTATAGATAAAGATCAATGGAGAAATTTACTGAGATCAACAACGACATCAGTACTGTTATTTAACAATATACCTCAAGTTCAAACCTTTCATTAGACAAGTTAGCTGTAGATGCACCCAGAACTCTTAAAAGCACCAACAGTATTTACCAATGAAGGTGAAATTTTAAGGCAGTTTGCATTTAAGATTTCCATATATAGAAAAAAATGAACTTTATGCTATCCAATATTATTTCACCAAGCAAATAAGCAAAAAAGGAAATCCTCTTCAATTTTATCCACTTGAATGTGTTCGCATACAATTATATCCACTTGAATTTTTCAATTGTTATATTTTTTTCATGTCGCATCCTTGGGGCTATCCTTCTGAGTGAAACTTGACAAAATTTCACAATTAAGACTAATGAATATGACATTCAAATTTCAGTGGTACTTCAATTTCCAGTTCAATTGCTCCCTTCAGTTCCATTAAATCCAGTACCCAGTATCAGGTCAATCTTCATCCCAAGTTTAATCATCCTCTAACTTTAAGTTAAAGCAAATAGACATATTGGATGTAAACATTGTGCAATAACTATGAAGTTTAGTTGGCTACATTTTTTTAGGCAACAACAATAAGAGAAAAGCCCCAGAAATAACAACCGCCAAAGATGAGCTAACAGAAAAATCATATGTGATGGCAGATGAAATCCTCTACCTGATATTGTTTGACCGTAATTTGAGTACTCCAGAAACTGGACATTGTTTGAATTAAGAAGTTTCCAAAAATCACTGTAGTCAATCCTATGTGAGTTTTCAGGATCCCACTCTGTTCCTTTTAACTTTCCACGCAAGGTCAATAATACCCTACTCCAATAAGAAGCCATCACAAGCTGCCTCTCTAACTGTATATTTGCCTTGTGATCAAGTTCTTCAATCTTTTGTATACGTTCTTTCTCAGCAGCCTTCAATTTCTGGGGAGAAAAGTTAAAATAAAAATTAACAGAAATGATATAAAACCACAAATGACCAAGCAAGCTTTCTGCTACTTTTATGCGGACAAAGCAGTCAAAGGAGGAGGGTAACTGGGATGCATACTGATATCCTAAAAGGATAAAATTAATAATTGTCGCAAAAAAATGTACCAAAAGAAAATGACTGGTTAGACAAGTACTTTTAACAAGGATCTCCTTAAAGGGCAAGAAAAAAAAAAAAAACATCTTGAGTTTTGGCCAGGAATAACATAACACCCCATAAAAATCAATGAATTTTCCGTTTCTTAAAGAAACAATATTTCTTCCACATACTTTCCTACTCAACCAAAGGTGGAATTAATAGTTGAGTAGGGAATCCTGAAAAACCAGAACTCTGAGTCAGTGTCTACAAGCCAATGAAGAAGGATAGAAATGGTCAACTAACCACCAACTTTTTTTTTCTTCGGCTATCCAATACAGTCGACTAAAAGTTGCTCCATTATCTACTTACTCAAAATAACAGGTTCAATCACCTCAAGGATAACATACAACCTTAAAAAACACGACGAAGTGGCCCTTGCCCTACAAAATCTCACACACAAATTACAACTGAAGACCTTATAGCAACATAATATCTCAAGGTCCTACTTTTGGTTTTAAGACCCAATGCATTTCTTCTCTTCACCCATTCATAAGAATGTTCATGGACATACAGTTTATGTCAAGTCCAAATCCAACTATACATCCCAACCAGTTCCTATAGTGATCAATACTCTTCATCCGGATTTACAGCTACGGAAAATCAATCCCCAGCCTATCGCTTCTCTATATCACAAATAGTCAAATATCATGTCTTAAGTCATTGATACACTAATAATGAATAACAAAGACAATTATTCCAGTTCAAAGAGCCAATTCCAATTTGCTTAGAAGTGACAACAATTACAAGAACCCAAGATGGGCAACTCATAGTGAAAAAGCAACTAATATACTTTGGTATCCTGACGAGTGGTCTACGAGATAGTCTACGTCAGGTGGGAACACCAGTGATGCAGTGAATGGATAAATTAAACAATGAACAAGTTCCAATCTTGATAATAATTAGCTCCGAGATTCATGCCACAATATCAAATAGCATATAACAGCAAATATTAGCTTTACATCACATACAAGTTTTGCCAAAATACTAAGCCAATACCAAATACACTAACACATAGATCATTCGAAAAATGCAATTCCGTATCTTCCTTGTTTCAGCGGCCCAAACATCAGGAAAATGCCCATAAAATACAAACTTTGGAATGATAATAAACAAGTAAATAAATAAATAAAACTCAACTAAGCAAAACTCAATCAGTTCAAAAACATAAACTTTGACACCTTCATTTCTCGTTAATCCATTACAAAAGTAACAATAAGACAAAAGGTAACACAAGATTTTTGAACTTATAAAGTGTTTGGCTATCAGAAATAACTGGTGAAACAGAAATTCGTAACGAGAACTTATCAGTGATTAGCAATACAACAAACGTACATGAATAAGAAAATTCCTCAAATTACTTTCCTCACAATTTCTCAGCTACCAAACATCATCAATAATCCAAATAATAAATAAATAAATAAATAAAACCTCGAATATCTGAGCGGACTCGGCATCTCCCTCCGAGTTAGCTGACACTTCGACCGAGTTCGAACTCGAAGCCCGACAAGCGCGAACATTTCCGAGCTTCAGAGAATTGGCTCCGAAACAACGACGTTTTCGATGGAATGTCGCGGAGAAATAGGGGAAGCGAAGAAGGAGGGTTTTAGAGGGGTATAGTGACAACGATGGCTTTGGTAGCTGAATGAAATCGGCTCTGTTCAGTACTTGAGAGTTCATTATTCCAGCATGAAACATAGAAAATGGCGAGAATTTTCTCGCCGATTTTCTCGCCCTTTTCCGGCGTGCGAAAATGGGAGTGAAGCGGGAAAGGATTATCCGAGTGAGCCTGAATTCGCACTTTTCTGTGATTTTTTGTTGATTTTTTTAAGACCAAAAAGAAATAACAATATTTACGAACTCCTCCCCTGTATTTCATTGTAATATGGATATTACCCGATGTTTTCAGAAAATTTGCAGTTATCTGTTGTGTTTCAGTGTTTTGCTGCTTTGCATATCATTTCGAATTCTAATCTTGTAGTTTTTAGTCAAATACTTTTTGAGGTTTTAGTGGCTATGATCCTTGAGCTTTTCTTGGCTAGTAGTTTGAACTTTGAATTATCGTTTGGATATAAATTTAAATGCAAAATTTTAAGAACCTATTTGGTATTTAATCATTTTTTTATTCATGTTTTAAGGGAATGGTCAAAATTTTCAAAAATTAAGTTATTTAAATTAAGTTATTAGCCTAATGATACGAACTAAGGTCATAAAAGTAAATGCATATCATCATATATATTAAAAAAAATGACTAATTTCTTAATCAATCGTAACATTAATTATTTTCTTAAGACGTCATTTAAAAAATGATTATTTACTCAATTATCTCTGTTTTGAAAACAATGACTATTTCTTTGTAATATAGACTAAAAAAATAGTGAAAACCCCAATTTTTAAATATCTTTTTTAAAAAATAGTACATGTCACAAAATATTTAAAAAAATAGCACTTGTTAGAAATTAATGACAATAGTATTGAAACATCTACAATAAATGTTTTGACATTTCAAATAATGTAAAAACATTTCTTACAAATGTGTCAATATTTTTTCATTATAAAATCTTTGATAAGTACTATTTTTTAATATTTTAAAACATGTACTTCTTTTAAAGGGTGAATTGCGAAAATATGCCGAAATTGAATTAGTCTTTTAAATAATAACAGATGTTTCAAAATATTAAAAGAATAGCCATGTCAAGAATTTTATGACCAAATTCCATATGTGGGATATTACTAAAAATATAGCTACTATTGATAACATACACCATGCTTTTCTATCAATGTACATAGTATGCTTTTCAAATTTCATTGTATCTGTGAACTAAACAAACCATCTGCTATAATTTCCCCAATATTTTTAACTATTTCCATTGAAATTGATATTTTTTAGTATATGATAAGATCTTATAAGAGGACAAGAGTATTTCTTTAAAATATGAAATACTAATACTTTTGTCCTTCTATGTAAAAATTAGCCACAAAGTGCCTCTCTTTCTCATCTCCCCGGAATTACTGCATTATTATTATTATTATTATTATTGAGCAAAGAATTTCTTCATGCTCTCTTCAAAAAGTTCACCTCCAAACCAATTTGTGGGTTTGTTTCTTTCCAATCTCTGATGTGTCGCTTTTCTTTGGAATAAACACTCACTATGACTGGTTCCTAGCAAAACATTGAGCATTTTCATCAGCAATCTAATATACATATAAAACATCAAATAACAAGTGACAAAGCATATTGAACATTTGACAAAAAAAAAGAAAGAGAAAATGTACCTGAAGAAAAATACACAGATGAAGCAAACTTATCATATGGACTTCCCATCAATGCACACATGATTAACATGAGCAATCTTGGGCCAATCTTCACCTTCGTCTCTCTCGCACCGTTTGCTAAGAGAATGGCAAAAGTAGAAACTCAAGTAACTAAGAGAACTTGGCAAGCCTTCTTCTGGCAAGCACTTGAGCTGAGAACAACCATTGATCCTTAACTCTTCAAGCGACCGGTGACATTGAAAAGCCTTCCCATTTAAGGCCTTTAGGCTTGGAAGACTCATAATCCAAAGATGAGTTAGAGAGCTTGGAAGTAATGTTCCTTCCTTTGGAAATGAATCCACCAAGCCTTTGTAGTCCATTATCTTCAAGTGCCTAAGAGATTTGAGTCCTTGCATATCCCGGTTCAAGAAATCTGGGATGAGCTTTCCACAGTTGGAAATGCTGAGTGAGGTCAAGTTTGAGGCCACGCCTTCAATGGAAACAAATTCGGGACATTTCGAGATCAGGAGCGATGTCAAGGATGGGAACGTACAATCGCTCAAGTTGACATTTAGCTTCGGACATTCTTCCAAACTAAGGTCCTCTAGAACCGGGAAATTTTCAGTTTCTTTGTTGTGTCCAATGAAAGACCACTCTCTCCACTCTAACATAAGCACAAAACTTAATTTTTTCAATGATCTGAATGGTTTAGTGAGAGAATAAACATTGCGATAAAATCCCTCACCTACTCTCACCACCTCATCACATTGACATATCCCAAGTTGTTGTAACAATGGAAGTTGCCCAAGTGGAGGTAATAAGTAACAATTTTTGCAACCATCTAAACATACCATCACTAGATCGCAAAATGAATGATCTCCGAGCCAACTGGGAAATTTAGTCCCTCTGTAGGAAAAAATGAATAGGCGCTTCAAACTCGTGTCAGGTTGGAGCTTATCCAAAACGTCATTTTCTTTATGCGAATCATCAGCCTGCAAACCTTCCCATTGCAAAGTTAGATTACTGATGTGTTTCTTATCCTTCAGATTTGCCTCCGCAACGTCATTGACATCATCAACATATTCAAGCCCGGAAATGCAAAGGCCTCCACGCAACTGTTTGAGCTCCTTCAACACTCTTATACGAGACCCACTATCTTTTCCCAAAACAAAAGCAGGCAATGTCTGTAGATCTTTTAACTGACTCAACTGGAGTGGCATCTCTCCCAAATTCGTGCCTTGAATGTCCAAATGCCGCAAATTGATTAGGTTTCCCATGTCGGTCGGTAATCGGGTGAGATATCCACAGAATGCCAATAAGAGTGTTTGCAAATTGTACAATGAACAAACTGTATTGGGTAACTCCTTAATTTTGGCCCAAGACAAGTCTAAGTACCTTAGATTCTTCAAATTGCCAATTGCGTCGGGCAACTCTATGATAGGACACCAAGAAAGAGAGAGCACTCTTAGGCATAGCAATGCCGGTAAGAGTTCATGGACCAAACTGTCTTGTGAAAAGGGTTGCTTCACATTTTGCCATCCAACACCAAGGAACGTGCGCAAACACTTGGCCTTAGATAAAGCCTTGAGGTTCTCCAAGTGAGTAGCCTCTTTCATGTTATACGACAAATGACGAGTCCTGCTACCAACAACAGGTGAATCATCATCACCAAGTCTCGCTGAAAATTCTCCCGAAACAAATGCAGCCAAGTCGCTCACAAGATCGTGCATCGTGAAACATTGTGGCTTATAACTCGAGTGTTGAAACAATGACCTCGATAATAGATCATCAAAACACTCCTCTCCAACTTCTTCTATCGTCTTGTTTCTTTGAGGCAGCAAAAGATCTTCTCCCATCCATAGCAATACTAATTCCTTCTTCTTGAACTCGTAATCTTTGGGGAATATCGAACAATAAGCAAAGCATCGCTTTAGATGTGACGGTAGATAATAATAGCTCAACCATAAAGCTGGTAGAATACTATTCTCCTCTTTTGGCAATTCCCATATGTCACTCTTCAATATTCTCTCCCATTTGTCCGGATTTTGTTGATAGCGCAAGAGACCTCCAAGTGACTTCACTGCTAAAGGAAGTCCTTTACACTTGTGGAGAATTTTCCGACCAATTACTTCCAAATCCGGGTTTGCAGGTCGGTCTGCATCACTTCCAAAGGCATGTTTCATAAACAACGACCAACAATCTTTGTCTGAGATTGCCTCCACATGAAAAACCGGTACATTGCGCATCACCGATGCAACACTCTCACTACGCGTCGTAACAATAACCTTACTCCCTCGAGTTCCAAACTCGAAAAGACTTCTCAAAGCATCCCAACGAGCATAATTCTCATTCCAAACATCGTCGAGCACAACGAGAAACTTTTTCCCTCTCAAACCTTCCTTCAATCTAGCTTGCAGCTGATACGGGTCTTGGACATCACACCCTCGAGAAGTAATTGCCTCGAGCAGCGATTTCGCCACTCTCAAAACATCGAATTCATAAGACACCGTGACCCACGCTTTGAGATCGAAATGCTTCCTCACTCTACTCTCCTCGTAAACAAGTTGCGCGAGCGTCGTTTTGCCAATCCCGCCCATTCCAACTATCGAAATCACAGCTATCCTCTCGCCGCTATCGTCATCCGACAACAAGAGCTTCACTAGAGCCTCCTTATCACCATTCCTACCAAAAACACCAGACTCTTCAACCAAACATGGTGGTACTAACAACCTATGTGAAGGCCTATTTTGAACACCCTCTTTCAAACCAAGCACATCTTTTTGCCTCAAAACAACCTCAAACCTATCAACCATCTTATCCAACCTATGGTCTAACCCTTTCTCAAACAAAGAACCAAATGAGTTAATCGAAACCAGTTTGAGTGCCTTGCTTCTCAAGCTTCCAAAACCACCATGACCCTCCATCAGCTTCAACCTCAGAGCCTCGTTTTCGATGTCGCCGATCAGGTCCTGTGCATCAAAAGTTGCTTCTTTGAGCTCGTCAAGCCACTGTCTCACCATGGGGCTTGTGATCTGCTTCTCCTCAGCATCATCAAGCACTATATTGGCTGACAAAAGCATGATCTTGAGCTTCTTGAGCAACCCATTGATGGGCTTTTTCCCCTGAATGAAGTCCACGACTTCCTTCGAAGCTAATTTCTCGAAAAGCACTTGAAATGAAGCTGTTAGAAAAGCACCACCCACAAACTCTGCAGCCATGTTATATCACCATAAAAAGAGCTTTTTTTTTTCCCTTCTTTTTCTGCAAAAAAGAGCTTGGAGATGATAAAGTGAAGCTCTAAATCTTCTCAAAAGAAGATCAAGAAATTAAAGTAGAAAGCTATTGGGTTGTATTGTGACGTTGTGTTGTTGTAATTGAATCTCACAGGTCTTTGCTTTTGACTTCAATGGCTTTCTTTTACAATTAATGACTTCTGTCTCTCTTCTCTCTCTCCTAGTTATTGTTTTTGTTTTTTGTTTTTTGTTTTTTGTTTTCTAATAATTTCTGCTTGGCTTAACTGAAGACTCACGGTAAGTGGTAACTTATTTCTTTAAATAACTTTTGTCTATCTTCTATATCTAAATTTCTTTTACGGGTAATAATAGAATATAATTTGGTAATGTGATCATAGAGAAATTAAGTAATAATTCTTTTTATATGTTATATGTAGGATTTTTTTATATCTTATAATAATTTAAAATAGAATAAAACACAACATATTGGTAATTTCTTTTTTCACTAGATTTTTCTATGTTTTGTATTTTTGTTGTTTTGAAAATGATTTTGAGAAGAGACACAAACTCACTTTCTAATCTCTTATGTTTATTTTAAAGTTCAATAAACAATAATTGGACTTTATTTAGCTACAAACCCCTAAAATATTTTGGATGAGTGTGGAATTATTGTTGGAATATATTCTTAGCCGTACAAAAATACTAAATTACCCCAAAATAGATATTAGGTCTATAGATTTTTTTTAAATTTTAAAAATAGTTAATTAATCGATAATTAGATAAGATTAGTGAAATCACATGATTGCATAGTCAATCATATCCCAATTCCCATACACATATATCTCTCTCTTCTTTCACTTTTGACTTTCCTTTTCTCTGAAATTACCAAAATTCAATGGCAGATCCGAATCAGAAAGCAGAAATCTTTGAGCTCAACAATGGAACAATGCGCGTTCTCATCACCAATTATGGCTGCACGATCACCTCCTTGTCTGTTCCCGGCAAAGACGGTATTTATTTTCTGCTCCAATTATCTCTCTGTCTCTCTCTATGTATGTCTATATATACGATATCATCAAGTTCCTTTTGTTTTTTAATTCGCTGTTGTTGATTTTTGGGTTTTCGCTGTGAATTTTTTTTCTTGGAAGGAAAATTGGCTGATGTTGTTCTGGGATTCGACTCACTCGAGCCATATTTGGTAATATTTTCTGTTATATTTATTCAGAGCCATTTTGGTATTCCATTGGTATTTCTGTGATTATACATGGAATTTGATTCTGGGCATATAGATTTATGTATTGATCATCTTTTGTTGAGTGAATGCAAGTTTTATTTTTGGTCCTTTATAAGTACTTCTTTTTTAGGGAAAAGAAAGACACCCGTTTGATTATTTTCATTGGGATTTACCAATTCTAGATTCATTTACACTTGGGAATGTGGACATGTGTTAAATGCAATGCTCTTATAGAGATTTTGTTTTGCATTTCATGAATATGGCAATTTGTGTGGTGTGATCAGAATGGTTCTTCTCCTTATTTCGGCTGCATTGTCGGGCGCGTGGCGAATCGGATCAAAGACGGAAAGTTTACTCTCGACGGCGTGGAATACTCTCTGCCTCTCAACAAACCTCCGAACAGTCTCCATGGTATTGAGTTTTCTTGTTTTTTCAGCTCTAAATCTCATTTTCTGTCGTTTCTTTCATGAATGCTAATGGTTTTGGTTAAAGATCGAAACTTTAACGAAATCAAGGAACTTTGGTTTCTGTAATCTCATGGTGTGTTTGTAGATTGGCATGGACTTTGTAATCTCTATGATTGAGCTGTTCCTATACTTGTGATTTAGTTTTCTTTTGACAGTAATCAATTATCTCTTTGATTGGTTATTTTGAAATAGGTTAAGGGCAAAGGTTATTCATTACTAAATTCTTTTACAAATGCCTTGTTCTTTGATGGGTTTTTATTGTGGTTTTTGGGTAAAATCTGTCACAAATCCTGTCGCACAATATTTGTAGAACTCTAGTAGGTCACAACAATCCAGCTTATTGCTCTGAAATTTCCAGTTTCCACTATGAAATCTTGTCAGCTTGAGATATTTGACTGATAAGAAAAAATTCTTTTTTGCCATTTTCATGCATTTTGTTTCGCTTCAATCAGTATTTCTCATCTGAATAAGAAATATCTTCTACTTTTTCTCTTAGGTGGAAACAAGGGGTTTGATAAGCGGATATGGGAGGTTGTTGAACACAAGAAGGATGAGAAAATCGTTTTCAAGTATCACAGTCGTGATGGCGAGGAAGGTAACCAACCAACCTTCCATTTTCTCTCATATATCTATCTCTCGCCAAACTTCCTCATTCATATTTGTTCTTTTCTTGTTTATAGGTTACCCCGGGGATCTGACCATCACAGCGACATACACACTAGCATCAAGCACAACAATGAGGCTTGACATGGAAGCCGTGCCAGAAAACAAACCCACTCCAATCAACTTAGCCCAGCATACCTACTGGAACTTAGCTGGCCACAGCTCGGGGAAGGTACTGGACCATTCAATCCAGATATCAGCGAACCACATTACCCCTGTAGATCAGTTCACTGTCCCAACGGGTGAAATCATGCCAATTAAAGGCACGCCCTTCGATTTCACTGCTGAGAAGAGGATTGGCGACGATATCCATCAGGTCGGCCTGGGGTACGACCACAACTATGTGCTCGACTGTGGAGAAGAGAAGTCGGGTCTGAAACACGCTGCAAAAGTCAGGGACCCGTCAAGCTCAAGGGTCCTCAACTTGTGGAGCAATGCCCCGGGAATGCAGTTCTACACTGCTAACTACGTCGACGGTGTTGTGGGGAAAGGAGGAGCTGTTTACGGAAAGCACTCCGGGCTCTGTTTGGAAACACAGGGTTTCCCGAACGCCATAAACCAGCCCAACTTCCCCTCCATCGTCGTCCAACCGGGTGAGAAATACAAGCACACCATGTTGTTTGAGTTTTCATTTGAGTGAAGCGTCTTGTCTTTCAAAAGTGGTGTTTTGAGGAGTAAATATCGGAATAAGGCCTTGGACTTTGGTTTTTTGGTTTTGTTTTGTTGGCGCCAATTGCTTGAAAGAGACATGATGTATCCCTTCAAACAATATATTATTATATATTTTACCATTGATGAAATTAGTTGGATCAAAATACCATGTTAGTTCTCTTGTAGATGCTGTTACACACTAGTTAAGTATGGTTAAAAGAGGTACAAACTTCTTTTGATTCTATATGGGTCATTGAGGAATCAATGAGAGAGAGTGTGAAAGTAAAAAATAATTGAAAAACAAAACACCTTGTATGTGATATACCATCTTAATTACCATAGAAGTAATCGCTATAACAAGTTGTTAATAAACTTAAGTAAATGGACTATTCAGATTTGGTAATTTATGCGCATATACCCGTGTGAATCCAAGACCTTGCCAACAAAAGCAAAAGAACTAGTCATTAGTCTTTTATAGTAATTTAAATTATGGGGTTTATAGCTAAATGGCCTAATTTTAGAACTTATTTAAAAAAATGTCAACAACTTTTTAAAATTAGGTAAATGGCTCATTATTGGTAAGTAGACAAAATACTACAGTAAGCAGATCAAATATCAGTTATTTTTAGCTTGAATTTTATCTGCTTACCATGGTAATTTATCTGCTTACTCAAAGTTTTTTTTAGGGGTATACTGATTATTTACCATGGTAAGTACTAAGTAGACAAAACTCAAGCTAAAAATGGCTGATATTTCATCCGCTTACTATAGTATTTTGTCAACTTACCACGAACAGGCCTTTCACCTAATTTTAAAAAGTTGTAGACATTTTTTTAATATGATGTAAAAAATGGACTATTTACCAAAATTTTCCATAAAGGATACATAATATTTAAAAAATTAAATTGTCAATGGAAATTTCTGATGTTTTAAAAACTTGAGATAAAAGCGTTTTCATTTTATTTCTTGTATATAAATTGTCAATTATCATAACAATATCACCCCTGACTGATAAATGTCATGTATATTGAAGTTGCCGCATAGTTCGTCTCATATGCATATTTTTGTGATATGATACGTTATTAAACACCTATATAATGACCGAGTTTAATATCACTTAACTTGGTGCCATTGAATTTAAAATGTGCCATTTATAAAATCCCTATGAATTCCAATTACAACAATACCCTTTAGGCTCAAGATCAAAAAGCCAGTCGTTGACCCCAATATTCTCTAGCATTTCCTCATTACCTTTTGTTCAAGATCAAAAAGCCAGTCGTTGACCCCAATATTCTCTAGCATTTCCTTATTGCCTTTTGTTGCTGTGCTAAAGAAAGAGCAAAGCCTTCACTTCCTATCTACTCTACTTTCAAGGTAAGATTAACTAAGCGCAGATTCAGCAACTGTAAGCTTTTTCAATTTTGTTTGAAAAAAAAAAAAAAAGCTTTGTCAATTTTCAGATTTATTCTATGTACCCTTTTCATGATCGAGTATAGATCATCTAATTTTTTTATGAGAAAATTTGATCTCATGTCACATTTGATATTCAAGTTTACAATTTATGTTACTATTACATGTCATGTTGCTTTTTTTATTATCAAATTACTATATTGTCTCATTTTTCCTTCTTGTCATCATCATTTGTAATTAAAAAAAAAAGGGGGTTGTTCGGTCAAATTCACTATTAAAATTTGATAAAGACCGCAAACCTTCTTTTAAAGTGACATTTAAAAAAAAACAAAAACAAAAACCTGTCCAGAAGTGGCATTTCTCAAAATTTCCCAATTTTTATAGACATTAAGGAGGCCTTCTTCTTATTTGACTCTGTGAATGTCCATGCTTTGAACCTGGCTATAGTTTTAATGGAGAAATACGAGGTCTTTATCAGCTTTAGAGGTGAGGACACCCGTGCCAAGTTCACTAGTTACTTCCATTCACGGTTGTGTCAAAAGAAGATCGAAACCTACATTGATTACAAGCTCAAAAAAGGCGAGGAGATTTCATCTGCATTGTTAAGGGCGATCGAGGGATCGAAGATCTCAGTGGTCGTTTTCTCGGAGAACTATGCTTGCTCCTCGTGGTGTTTACATGAACTAGTGCACATTATGGAATGCAAGCAGAAATATGGACAGGTTGTTGTGCCTGTCTTTTACGAGGTGGATCCGTCACACGTGCGAAAACAATCGAACAGCTATGCGGATGCATTGGCCACACTGGAGGGACGGTTTGAGGACAAGGTGCTCAAGAAGTGGAGAGATGCTTTGACTGAAGCAGCCAACATGGCTGGATGGGATTCAAGACTTTATAGGTAGTTAATTAACAGAAATTGTTCTTTATAGTAAAAGTTTTTTATAGACAAGCATATGATACAACATATTGGCTGTTGTTTAGATACTGCCTCGTGACATTCTAGTCTTTTGTTTATAGGGGCTAAAAAGAAAAAAGAAAAGTGATACTATTGTTTCTTTAGGTATTAGGATAATTTGTGATTGTCTTTTATTGCATTGAACCATGTAAAAGATAACCAAAAATTATGTGTACAAAACAAGTGTTTTAGTATCTAAAACTGATACACTTAGATGTTTTACAAGTTATATAATGAAACATCATATGCCTACAATTCCAACCTCATCACTTGTGCACTCATCATTTGACATGAGCTATATGGTTGATCCCTCTTTAGTTGGAAGAGTGTTTTTATTTGACCTTAATTGCAAGCAGAAATATTGGAGATACATTTTACAGTTGGCCCATCTCTTAAACTAAATTAACACTGTAGCAAAGCAAGTGGATTTGTCTATCAATGTGACATTGTAATTAATAATTAAGCAATATCACTGATGTCAAAAATAGCTCTATTGTCCTTTCCTTCGTTTTTATTGCATTTATTGTACTATCTACTGTTTTTCTTTCACTGTGCTAGGCTTGAGTCCGAATTTGTAGATGCAATTGTTGAAGACATATTGGAAAAACTGAGCAATGCATCATCCAGTGACGCTGATTTCAAGGACATTATTGGAATTGACAAAAGCGTCAAGCAAGTTGAGTCATTGTTATCAATTGACTCACCAAACGTTGTGATTTTAGGCATTTGGGGAATGGGCGGCTTGGGCAAGACGACTCTTGCTCGTGTCATATTCAAACGACTTTCTTCTCGATTCGAAGGTTGTTGCTTCCTAGCAAATGTTAGGGAAGAATCAGGAAAACATTCAATTGATGATTTAGAAGTAAAACTTGTTCACGAGTTGTTAGAAGAGAATGGTCTGAAAATGATTACCTCATTTGCTAAGGAAAGGCTTCGGCGTAAAAAAGTTCTTGTTGTTCTTGATGATGTGAATGATCCGGAGCATTTAGAAGTTTTAGCTGGAGATCATGATTGGTTTGGCCCCGGAAGTAGACTCATTGTCACAACAAGAGATGCACAAGTGCTTAGGGATAGAGCAGATCAGAAGTATGAACTGAAGGGCTTGAATTTCGATAACGCTCTTAAGCTCTTTTATCTGAATGCTTTTAAGAGAAGCTCTCCTACTCCTGACGACATTAAGTTATCAGAGAGGGTGGTAAACTACGTAGAAGGAATTCCATTAGCTCTTAAAGTTTTCGGTTCCTTTCTTCGTTCAAAGAGAAGAGAAAATTGGGACCATGAAATAAAGAAACTCAAAGAAGTACCCAATAAGAAAATTCACAATGTATTGAAAGTAAGTTATGACGGATTGGATAAAACTGAGAAGAGTATATTTCTCGACATCGCATGTTTCTTTACAGGACAAGTGTGCAGAGATTATGCGGAATGTATCATTGGTGGTCCTGATTCATTTGTGGATATTGGGATAGATAATCTCATCGATAAGTCTCTTATATCCATCGAAGACAATAACCTTGTAATGCATGATCTGGTACGAGAAATGGGTTGGGAAATTGTTCGGCAACAATCCATCGAAGAGCCTGGAAAGCGTAGCAGAATATGGATTAACAAAGATGTTTATCATGTCTTCAAAAACAATACAGTAAGTGCCAAAAAAACTCTTCAGGAGAGATTTTAATTGCATGTTCATATTAAACTTTTAGAAATTGTGTTTTGAATGTTTTACCATGTACTATGCTATCCATTTTCAGGGGACCCCAATAGTTGAAGGGATATCTCTAGGCCGTAAAAAAGATATTTCAGAGGTAGATTTGAGTCCTACATTCTTCAGAAGCATGTATAACCTAAGATTGCTAAAATTCGATAGCCATTATGGTCCAGTGCGGATTCCTCAAGGTCTTCAATACCTTCCTGATACACTTACATGTCTCGTATGGCCGTCTTGCCCTCTGAAATCTTTGCCATTAGATTTCGTGCCACGTTGTCTTATTGAACTTAAGATGCCCAATAGCAAACTCGAGCGACTTTGGAATGGAGTCCACGTATGTATTGGTTTCAGTTTATTCTGTTGAAATATCGGGTGTCAAGATAGTGCAATCATTTTGACTAATCTTTTATTTTTGCAGGAACTTGAGAATCTGAAACATATTGATCTTCACAGCTCTGACTATCTCACTGAACTTCCAGATCTCTCTCGAGCTTTGAATCTGGAGAGCATAAATCTCTCTTACTGTGGAAATTTACGTAAAGTTTCTTCCTGCCTAAGATTTTGTGACGTTGACAAACTTACTTCGTTTAATCAAAGCCACCGCAAATGTAATCATAACGAATGCAGGACTCTCAGATCCCTCGATCTGACAGGCTGCAGTAGGCTTGAAATTCTCCCGGAGATTTTAGGGACCGTGAAGGAATTACATTTGGGCTCAACTTCAATTGAAGAATTGCCCTCATCAATTTGGTCTCTCGAAAGTCTTGAGTATTTAAATATGAGCGAATGTCATCTCCTTAAGAATCTTCCAAGCGGTACTCGGAAGTTGAAATCCTTGGAGTATCTTAACCTGAGTAAGTGCTATTCCATAGACAAGCTACCAGAGCTCCCGAAGAGCATAGTAAAATTGTCTTTGAAACAGATTGAAATAGAACAATTGCAATCATCATCAATTGAGAGCCTTTCTTGTCTTGAGAAACTTAATCTGCGTGTGTGCACAAGACTTTCGAGCTTGCCTCCAAACATTTGGAAGTTGAAATCTCTCAAACATCTCAAACTCTCATCATGCTGGAAATTGGAAATTCTCCCCGAGATCTTGGAGCCAATGGAACATTTAGAGGTTCTTTCATTATCAAGATCAGGGATTAGAAAGCTACCCTCGGGTATTGAGAATCTAATTGGACTTCAGAAGTTGGAAATGTGGAAATGCAGTGATCTTGAGATTCTTCCACCTGGAATCTCTGAATTAAGCCGTCTTCGAGAGATCAACCTTTCCGGATGTTCAAAACTCGAGCGCCTGCCTCCATTGACGGCCAGTTTGCGCTCTTTGACTGATCTAAATCTGAGTCACTGCAATCTATCAGAAATCCCAAATGGGATAGGCTTTTTGGTGTCATTAGAGAAGTTAGTTCTTAGCAGAAATGCTTTTGAGAGAGTACCTGAAAGCATCAAGCAACTTTGTAAGCTTGTTGTGTTTGAGGTATGTAATTGCAAGAATCTAAAATCGCTGCCTGAGCTTCCATTGTCTCTCGAATTTCTCGATGCCTCTGGATGCATGAATTTGGAAATAATATATGATTCAAGGGCTGTACTCACACAAGGATGGTGGGATAACTATAATTCTCGTAAAGGCACGGAATTCTTCTTCTACTATGATTGCTTAAAATTGGATAAGAACACGTGCAACAGCATAGTTTCCGAATTTCAGATCAGAAGTTTGCACACAGCTATTATATCCGCATCAAAACAAGTAGAATCAAAGGTATGTTTCTTTCTCTTCTTCTGAAAAAAAAAATGCCATGAAAATTTGAAATGACCATGAAATATTTTCTATGCTTCAGGAATCCGCTCGAGTTAGTGTTTGTTGTCCAGGAGAGACGATTCCAGAATGGTTCAACTACCAGTCCGAGGCATCTTCAATAAACATCACGCTTCCTATGTGTCAGCATAATAACAACTTCTTGGGTGTTGCTCTCTGTGCTGTTGTTGCAAGCCAGGGCTATTATGCTTTTGAGAGTTCTGTTGAATTGTCATGCAACATCCATCTGAATACCAACAATGGTGAAAGCCGTACATGTTGTTGGCGATTCACTAAGGATTCACTCAGGGATACTCTATTTGCTACGCAGAGCAAGAGTTTTTTTTACTCAGAGAACATGTTCATGTGGTACAAGTATGAGAACTACCCCGACTGGTATGATGCGACTGAGATATCGTTTGAATTTAGTTTGCTTGCCGCAGGAGATGATCAATATACCGATCATTATTCTGTTGAAGCTAGTAGTTGTAAAGTGACGAGTTGTGGGATCCGCTTGCTATACCTACAAGATGTCGAGGAATTTGGTTTCGCAACTGATCATTATGTACTTGGAGACTCAAATATCGTTGGTGATGATCCCGAACCAAGTGGAAAGGGAACAACCAATTTTGATACGGACAAACAATCCACAGAGTAGAGAATGAAAGCCTTCAGTTCCAAATGGTTCTGCTCAGGTAATTTCTTAAATCTCGATTCTTTTAGATAATACGCCCATTTTTTAACCACGAGGCTGCTTGATGACTTATCAAGACAAATTGGGAGTATAGATCTTCCTAGGCGTAATATAGATCACTGTTGGAATACACTGATCAAATTCTTCAGACTCTTCAACGTTTCATAAATTTTATTTATAATGATCAAGCTGCACGAGTGACAAATTTGGCAGAATTCTACAATTAATCCTTGAACCTATTTATATTATAGTGTGTTACTTTTATTTACTTTTTCCTGGTTATGTTTGTGTGTGGATATTTTGCACCAATATTATGCACTGCTAAGTGCCAACCCTTTTGCTTGAAGAAAAACAGGTTTTTTCTATGTCATAAACTTAATTCTAGCACGTGCTTAATTGGGCAATTTGTTTCATGGTTAACAACAGCTAGTCGATCAGTGTCATCCAGCGTCATTCATCAGCGGTATCGAATTGGTGATAGTCAAAACGATTAAAGATCAACTATGCGAAACCTGGCTGCACTCTTTTTCTGTGGTTGATAGTTTTGATCCATGTTCTAATCCGGTTTCCGTATGAGGCCATGGGAAAGTTGTGGTGCGTGACAATAGATAAGAGCAAGAAGAATGATGTGATTGTTTAACACAGAAAATGACAATAAAATTGCTCATCTGTGTAACACTCCATCATGGAGATGAAAGAGTTTGAGCTATAATATTGGTCTTATTTCATGTCTGTTTTTTTTTACTTTTCGCCTTTAATGTTAACTAGACATGTTTTGATAGAAAAAATAATAATAATTAAAGAAGAAAAAGGAAAGGAATCTCTAAACAATATGCAATTAACAAAAAAAAAATGTGCGAGTTATGCTATTGACTGCGATTCTATGAATCCAATTGTCTATAAGGTTCAAACTTACACCGGAAAGATTCCCTATACAAACATAGTCATCGACATTTGACCAAAGCCATTCTTTGACAATCACCGTGTCCGTACAAGCTCTAGTGGCAAAGTTTCCATTGCCATCTACAAGGAGTGTGCAATTAAAAAAGTATCAGCAAATGCCCAAAAAAATAAAACCATGTAGTGAAAAGCTGAGTAGATGAACGCTTACCCACAATCTAGGAGTTTTGGGATCAGATTTTTTGTGCAATTTGGACAACTCCGACTGAAAGCTTATTACTATTAAAACTTTAAATTCAACAGAGAATGGACTGCACAAATAAAATCAGAGAATTCCATTAGAGAACTTAGTTGTGTTAGTATTGAGAACCTGCCAAAACTCCAAAGAAAATGCCATCTTATAAAGAAGGCTTGGATTGAAGAGCATTGGAAAACACTAGTAAGAAAGCCTGTCTGAGTTTGAATGTTTGATGGGAGTTGATGATTGAGACAGTAGACACTCCAAGGAGAACCGGCTTTTTGTCATAAAATTGTCAAGTCTTGAAAAACTGAACAGAAATAATTATAGTCGGAGAAGCAATTAAGTCTAATTCGAAACTTACCCTGCCAAGACTGTCGGACAAGTTAAAAGACGTGGAAGTATAACGTAAATGGGAAGTGTCAGATTACGGCACACATCTCCATCTGCTATCTAATTAATGGAAAGAAAGGCAAAAAAATTGTTAGATTTTATGTTACTTCAAATAAAGTTTTTTTTTTTTTTTTTTTCAATTATTTCAAGTAAGATGTGCATACCTGGGTAGTCTGAATGAGTGATGTCTCTGTCACAATTCTTTCACTGAGGAGAATTGATTCTTCTTTCAGCAAGTGTAAATCAATGGAAGCAATGGGAACTGCAGATGATTCTACTGTTAGTTCACCAGTAATGGCATCTGATAAAGAACATTGCGTCGACATTCTTCCGGTCACCCGCAAGCCACCTATTGCAAAATATTATTTGTTCAGCAAAATGGTTATCTACTGATATGTTTCCTTGAGTTCCAAGCAGAAATGGCCAAACAAATTAGAATTAAATGTGACGGGACTACTTCATAAAGCAACATTGTCTTTTTACATAGAGGAAACTCCGTAAAAATGGTAGAAGGTTCTCAGATATGATGAATGAAACATAGGATTATAATTACATGGTATGAAAGGACACCAGAAAAATGTTACAGTCTACAATGGAGATAAAGAAAATACCAGATTTCACCTCAGGAAGTAGGGGATGTCTTTGAGTGTCCTGAGTAATATAAAAGATCACCATCTCTGGAGATATTGGTCCCTGAAGAAGATCAGCTAAACACAAGAAAAGAAAAAACAATAATAGTTTAGTTATATAGATGAAACAAGAATATTAAAAAAGAGTCCTTCTATCAATTGAGTCATATAGTACCTTTATCACTTTCAACTATGAACTCAGTTGTTGTAGACAATGACTTATGAAGGTAACCTCTCAATACATCTGCAGTCAATAAATACTGTCAAACGACATTTTAGTCATCATGCTGTCTAAGTCTTTTAGATAAGTACGCAAAAGAAGAGCACTGGAGGTTGAAAATTTAAAAAGAAACATCAATAATTCTCTCTCTCAAGCTTCCAAAGTCAGTATAAAGATGAACTTTGAAGATTTGCACTAGCGGGTAATGTGATATTCACCTGAATGCTAATATCTGCTCCATGGAAGGTCTCGTAGAACTTTTCTAAGTTCTCTTCTCCTGGCTTTCTAAGATACAGAGAAAATGGTATCTGTGGCAGAATAGAAAAACTATAAATAGAAGGGATTGAAAAGGATTTTTCATTCCGCTATAGAAGAAGGAATTATTAGACCAATAATCTGAACTTATGACATGAACAGAGGATGTCAAAAGTTCATTCCACTAAACATCTAAAGCAGAGGATGTCAAATCCAACAGAATTTAAGATAGTAGAGGAATTATAAGACCAATTAATTGCAAATTAGAACATTAAACAAGAAATATGAGGATAAATTAGCACTCATAAAATGAAGTTTTATGCCATGCTACTCAAGTTAGAGGTTAGCTATCTCATACATGGGGCTAACATTGGATTCAGATATTAGTATAACTTGTATTGAGGTTAATCAGAGCTCCAAGCAAGCAAGCTATTGCATAATCGTCTGGTGTAGATCATGAATAATAACTATATTACAATAAAACAATAGGCAACGACAGAACTGAACAAGTCACCACCAAGAACCTACCTCTGTTGTACCTGAACCAATCTTTCCAGAAGGTTTAACCTCAACACTCTTATTCCTGCTTCCACATCAAAAAAACAATTTAATGGCAACACTCATGTGAGCCAAAAAAAAAAAAAAACCCGGCATGGTCCATGTTCTCAAAGAAAAATAAAATCTAATTTGATTACTGTACTTCTAACATAAGCACTACCACCCTTGATACTGGTTTGATCTCATAATCAAACTAACGTACCTCTAAAATAGGCAAATGTAATCAATAAATGACTAAAGCAGGCAACTTCTCAGCCTAATTAGGATAAAGCTAGTTACCCAAGTCCTTGGCTTTACCTATCTAGTAAGTTCTCTTTAAAACCTCAATCTGATTTTACCACTCAGCCTCTTAATAAAGCTAATTACCCAAGTCCTTGACTTTACCTATCTTTAAGAATATACAACTATATATATAACTATTTTCATAATTTAACCCACTTCAATTCACTTGACCACACACTTCATTGCCAAAGTGGTTCGAAGCCAAATGTTATAAAATAGAAAGCTATATAATCACTATAACATCACATGTATTATACCAATCATTATTGAGAATTAACATATATATATATATATATATATATATATTATGATGAAATGGGCAATCTTACACAATAGGAATAGGCTTAACAACACCGTAGAGAGATTCTATAACTCCAGCTGACCCTCCACGTACCTAACGAAATTAATATTTCTATTATTATCAAAATAAATTAACAATAATAAAGATTAAAACTTCACATAAAATCCTTGAAATTGTGTGAATCAGCCCTATCTATCTATCCTTCGACCCGTTCTTCAATAAGAATTTTCTCGGGAAACAAACAGAGAGAAATGATTGGAACCTGGAGATTGACGGATCCGTTGACAGTGAGACGCACACCGTAGTGAGAGATCGAAGACGTCAGCTTGACGATGATTTTGCCCTCGAGAGGCTCCTGAATTCAGAAATCCGCCATTATCGTGATCATCGTCGAAGCTCGAGAGAGAGAGTGAGAGAGAGAGAGAGATATAGACTTACAGAAGGACGATAGACGCGACTGGTTCGAGAGAGTTTGAGGTCAATCGACATTGTTGCGAAGCAAAATCAGCTTTTTTGCTCAGTTTCAACCGAACTAACGAATGTGAGAAATGCGAAAATCATTATTCTGTATCTGTCGAGGAATTGACACTATAAGCCCTTTGACTTTTCATGCTTTAGCAAATTTGGGCCTTGAACTGTAATTTATAACAATTTGAGCCACATGTCCAATTTCTCACTCAACCCAACACAATAAGGGCAAAATAAACTTCATTGGTCTCCGAGTGTTAGTTAAATAATTTACATGTATGCAAAATCATACATAATAGTGTATTATTATTTTAACTCAAGTTGAGTATGGTTTGGGGTATTTTGGTGGGACAAGGATTAAAATGAAATAACGGTGGATTAAAATCATTTCTGTCACAAATAACAATAGTTACTTATAAAGCGACTATAGTATAGGACTTGATCTTTTCTCTAACCTCCAAAAATAAGAATAAAAACCTAATATGCTATTCACGACCTGCTTAGTTGGTAATTGACTTTCAGCAAAAATGCTATTCACGACCTGCTAATTGATTTGCTTTAGATTAAAGAATATAAGATAACATAGGAACCAAAGTCTCAACATTTATTATTTCCTCACCAACTTCTTCACCATTATGCATAAATATCTACATTTATTCATTCCCTTAGATATCTCATCAATCGGAGACTTATGTCAATCAAACAACAAACGCAAAAGAGGCCATAGAGAGAAAAAAAACATCAATGAGGCCATTATTATTATGTAGTGTTTTACAACTATGTTGCTTCATATTTTTTCTCTTCCACCAATCTCATGGCATGCTTATTGGTCATGAGAGTTCAATCCCACCCCGTTTTTCTCTCGTACAATCCGGCCGTGAAGACCCGCCCAACCCGAGGCGTGCCCCTCCGCCGCCGAAGAGGCATTCTCCCTACAATCCCTAACCGAACGGCCCCAAATGCAATGGAAAACTGCTCGTTTGATTCATGTCGAAATTCATGATGTAAATCAAATACATGAAATGTAGATTACTTTTTTACTTTTATTTGATTGGTTTTTCTATTTCATCTTAAAGAGATACCTTGTTGGTGCATAATTATATGTCTTGTGTCTTGTAATACACTTTCATGAGAAAAAATGTTGTGATCAATTGATCAAATGGTTTGCTATAATCTTCTATTTCTTTTTTTGGTTGTTTATTCTCATAACTTTTTATAATTATGTTAATTAGAGTTCAGCTTCTTATTCATTTTCATCCTTTTAATCCACGTATCTTGACCTTTAATTTAATTTGAGACAATCTGAGATCGTGTAAGCCATTTAAATAGTTGTTTGGTAATGGAATTCATTTAAAAAAAAGTCAGTTAAAGTTTCGAACTCTCGATTAAGAAAGTTCGAACTAGTACAAATTTAAACATGAAATTAGATTTAATAATTACCATAGTGTTCACCTATATTATATTTGGATGGTTGTTCTCCATCTAAATCCAATAATGTGGTTATTTTTGTGTGTTTTCATTTTGCAATGGTCTTGTTGTGACCTTCTTGTATTGCAACTGATAGTGTTTTATTAACAATGATGTTATTTTTACCAGTTTTTTGTCGATTTTACCAATTTTTGGTCTTTTAGTGCATTTCTTTCTATTACATTTTTTTGTTGTTCTTTCAATTTTATAATATCTTTTATTGATTTCTTGTCCTTTTTTTTTCCTTTTATTTAATTTATTCACGTTCATTTTTCAATATTTTGTCTCTTTATACTATGCTGTCGTTTCTTATTTTTTGGTTAATTTTATATTGCCGTCTTTTCCAGTGTCTATAGTCCATTTCCCCAGTCGTTTTTTATATGTGGTTGTTTTTTTTATTCCTTACTCGTTTTTATAATTTTATGTCCTTTTTATTCTTTTTGTGGCGTTTATTATTGCTGTCATTTTTGGTTTATTTGTTTTCCTGTCGTTTTTTCTTATTCATGTCGTTTATCAATTTCCTGTCGTTTTTTTGTCTTTATTTATCTTTTTATTTTGCTCTAAGTTTTTTAGTTGACTTATGTTTCCAGAATTTCAGGCCGTATATCATTATCTGTCGTTTTTGTTTTCTTATCTTTCTTTTTTTTTTCTGCCGTTTTGGTTTTCATGTCGTTTTTATTTTTCTGTCGTTTGTATTTTCATTGTTATTTTTAGTACTACTGTAGTTTTTCAATATACTATCCTTTTTTTACTTTTACGGTTGTTTTGAGTGTTACTTTCTTTTTATGCCGTTCTGATGTTCTGTGTCGTTTATTAGTATTACTATTGTTTTTACAAAGTTATCGTTTCGTTTAACATTTTTGTCGTTTTTCATGAAATATTGTTGTTTTTCAAATATTTGTCGTCTCAATGCCTTCATGTAATTTCAACTTTCAACTCATTATGCTTTTTTTTCGTTTTTATTATGTCATTTTTAATTCATTTTCGTTTTTTTTTTGGATATTAGTTTTGTTGTTGTTTTTAGTTTACTTTTGTTTCTGATTTCCTGTCGTTTATCATATGTTGTCGTTTTTATGTCTTTTTTTTTTTATTCTGCTGTGGTTTAGTAAGTTTTACTGTAGTTTGAACTATCCTGTCGTTTTTAATTATAGTGTTGTATTGAGTGTTACTGCCATTTCACGTAATCATGCTGCATACTGATTAATTATTTTCTTTCTAATTATTAACGTCGTTTCAATAAAACTATGTCGTTTTCACACCAATCTTCCGTCTACAACATTTTCATTAAATATTATTCTTCTCAAATATTGCTGTCGTTTTGCTGTCTCATGTTGTTTCACCTTATTATGTCATTTTTTACGTCATTTTTTTTGTAAATTATTCACTTCGTACCAATAACTAGTGCTAATTTATAAGCTAGCGAGAAAAAATGTATATATATAAAACTCACGAAAATTTCCATACAGCACTAACGAAACTCAAAACAAAATCAATATAGATTTATCCGACTATATGTTAACACTTGAGAACTTTTCAACAGGAAACAAACTACATATTTTTTTCTTAATATTACCAACACTTAATATACATTGTAAACTAATCTAAACTAATAGTTAAACTTAAATTTTTCTTAATACAATACACATACACGATACTTACATTACATATAAAAAAAAAAAAAAAAAAACATAACTAATGATTTCTGTCAAAGAAAATAAAAAGGACAAAAAAAAAAAACTGCTTCGAATTTTCTTCCATTTTCCCCGCCACGAAGAGCCACCCAACCCAAGGCGTGCCCCTCTACCGCCGAAGAGGCATCCTCCCTACAATCCCTAACCGAATGGCCCTGAATGCAACGGGAAAATTAGTCGTCGATTCATGTCAAAATTCATGGTGTAAAATTAAATACATGTAATGTAGATTACTTTTTTATTTTTTATTTGATTAGTTTTCTATTTCATATTAAAGAGAGATACCTTGTTGGTGCATAATTATATGTCTAGTGTCTTGTTATACACTTTCACAAGAAAAAATATTGTAATTAATAGATCAAGGTGGTTTGCTATAATCTTTTTTTTTTTTTTTTTGTAGTTGTTTATTCTTACAACTTAAAAATATGTTAACCAGAGATCATATTATATTCATTTTCTTCCTCTTAATCCGCGTATCTTGATCTTTAATTGAGGCAATCCGAGATTGTATAAGCAATTTAAATGGTTGTTTAGCGCACTAGTACCAATTTAAACATAAAATTCGATTTAATATTTACCATAGTGTTCACCTAGATCTTTTTATTTCGATGGTTGTTCTCCATTTTAATCCAACAATGTGGTGATTTAATATGTGTTTTCATTTTTGCCGTGGTCGTTTTGTTAGCTTTCTTGTATTGCAAGTTGCAACTGATAGTGTTTATTAACAATGATGTTATTTTTACCAGTTTTTGTCGTTTTTACGAAGTTTGGTCTTTTAATGCATTTCTATTACGTTTTTGTTGTTCTTACAATTTAATCTTATTATAACTTTTATTGTTTCATTGTCGCTTTTTTTCCTTTTCTTTTTAAATTATTCAGATTCATTTATCAATATTTTGTCTGTTTGGATTCTGCTATCGTTTCTTACTTTTCTATTAATTTTAATATTATCGTCTTTTTCAGTGTCTATAGTTTCTTTCCCTAGTCGTTTTTAATATGTTGTCGTTTTTTATTTCTTACTCCTTTTTATAAATTTATGTCTTTTTTATTCTTTTGTGCTGATTATTTTTGCTGTCATTTTTAATTTTACTTTGTTTTTTAGTTTTCCTGTCGTTTTTATTGTAATTGTCGTTTTTTCTTATTCATGTCGTTTGTAATTTACTGTAGTTTTTTTATCTTTATTTCATTTTTTTTTATTTTGCTCAAGTTTTTCAACCGACTCATGTTTCCAGAATTTCAGGTCGTTTTCATTATCTGTCGTTTTGGTTTTCCTGTCGTTTACAATTTTCTGTCGTTTGTGTTTTTGCCGTCGTTTTTTTAGTTTTACTGTAGTTCTTAAATATACTGTCGTTTTTGTACTTGTACTGTTGTTTTGAGTGTTACTGTCCTTTTATGTCGTTTCTGATATTCTTTGTCGTTTATTTTTATTACTGTCGTTTTTACAAAGCTGTCGTTTAGTTTAACAGATTTGTCGTTTTTCATTAAATATTGTTGTTTTTCAAATATTTGCCGTCTTAATGTCTTCATGTAGGTTCAAATCATTATGCAATTTTTTTTTATTTAGTTTTTCTTATGTCATTTTTAATCATTGTCGTTTTTTTTCATTTTTAGTTTTGCTGTCGTTTTGAGTTTACTTTTTTTTTTTTTTTCTAATTTCCTGTCGTTTTTCATATACTGTCCTTTTTATGTCTTTTTATTGTACTGTAGTTTTCAACACCCTGTCATTTTTAAATTATAGTGTTGTATTGAGTGTTACCGCCATTTCGTGTAATCGTGCTGCTTACTGACTTTTTATTCTCTTTCTAATTATTAATGTCGTTTGCGCTATAATCTGTCGTTTATTAAACATTTTCATTAAATTTTTTTTTTTCCAAATATTGCTGTCGTCATACTGTCTTTATTTTTTTTTTTTTTTTTGTTTAAACCAATACTGTCTTTATGTTGTTTCACCTTATATTGTCATTTTTAATAACTTATTTACTTCGTACCAATAATAATAACTAGTGCTAATTTATAAGCTATAATGGAAAAAAGTATATATAATATATAAAACTCACGAAAATTTCCATACAGCACCAACGAAACTCAAAAGTCAAAACACAACATAAATTTAAACGACTACTATTATATTAAACACTTGTGAACTTTTCAATAGGAAACAAACTACATAATTTTTCTTAATAATACCAAACTTAATTTTTTCTTAATGCAATTACACATAAATGATACGTACATTACATATAAAAAAACATTACTAATTGTGATGCAATATAAACAAGAAATAATTTCAGGTAATTTAACATAGATGTTAAGCCCCAACCAAAAATCTTAAAATGACCATAAGATTCAAAACTATAAAAAAAAAAAAAAAAGGTTAGAAAATAAAAAAAAAAACAAAAAATAAAATAAAATAAAACCACATGAGTTTGAGTCATTTATGCCTCAATAAAGCTTACGTGGCGTACAGATATTGGACGAGTGACAAACTGTGACGTGGCAAGCAAAACATATATAAATGGGATCGTATATTCCATTTTTGCCCTCCAAATTCATCACCTGCGATAATCGATCTTTTCTTTCCCATTTCTGTCAAAGAAAATAAAAAAGGGCAAAAAAAAAAAAAAAAAAACTGCTTCGAATTTTCTTCCATTTTCCCGGGAACCAAACAAGCGCAAATGCGAATCCTGATCTTCTCTCTCCTCGCCCTCTCTCTCCTCCCAATCTCTCTCTACGCGCGCCAATTCGTGCTCGTCATCTCGCATGACGACATCAAGGACTCGCCCGATTCCGCCGCCGATCCCGACTCGCCGGAGTGGGACGAGTTCGGCGACTCCTCCGACGCGCACAAGTCCGACGAGGAGCTCGATCCCGGCTCATGGCGCCCGATCTTCGAGCCGGACGCCTCCTCCGGCGCCGGAGCCCCCGAGCCTCCGGCGTCCAAGGCCGACGCGCTCTACTACTCCGGCGTGTCGAAGATGATTAGCGCGGTGAGCTCCGGCGACGAGGCGATGTTCGACGACGGCGCGTCGGAGATCGAGGCCGCCGCCGGCCACGCCCACGCGCAGTCGGTGCGAGGGTTTCTGCACGGAACGGGGCAGATGAGGGAGAAGAACAAGGCCAAGGCGTTCATGTACCATTACTTCGCTGCCAATGGCGGAAATATGCAGTCCAAGATGACTCTCGCTTACACTTACTTCAAGCAAGACGTGAGTTCACTCCGAATCTCTGGTCTTTACTTCTCCAGATTCAATAATTTTGGGTTTCGTTTTGTTGTTGTTGATGATGAGTTTGAAGATAAATCATTTGTGAAGCAATTTAAGAAAAATGTGAAAAATTTATTACTTTGTATTTTATTCTACGTATTATGTTAGATAGTCTAGGAAGTTAATATAGATCGACTGTGTTTTCTTTTTCCTCTCATCCAATTCAAAGTTTAGAGCTAGATTGTTTGAGTTTATGTTCTGTTGTGTTAAGTTTGTCTTGGTGGACGCAATTGAAGTTAGTCTAGATTAATTGGTTTTGTATTCAAATGTCTGTTGCTCTATGCAAAAGTTATGGTCTTTTTGCTCGGACTTATTAGATTTGTAGAAGAGTAAATAGGTGGGTTTGATTTTTCTTTTGTGTTGTTTGGTTACAGATGTATGACAAGGCAGTGAAGCTTTATTCTGAATTGGCTGAAGTAGCTGTGAATAGCTTCTTGATTTCCAAGGATTCGCCCGTGCTTGAACCAGTGAGGATCCACAATGGAGCTGAGGAGAATAAGGAGGCTCTGAGGAAGTCCCGCGGGGAGGAGGACGAGGATTTCCAGATTTTGGAGTACCAGGCGCAGAAAGGGAATGCGGGGGCTATGTACAGGATGGGTCTTTTCTACTACTTTGGACTAAGAGGGTTGCGGCGTGATCACGCCAAGGCATTGGCATGGTTTCTGAAGGCTGTGGAGAGGGGTGAGCCGAAGTCGATGGAGCTACTGGGAGAGATATATGCGAGGGGAGCTGGAGTTGAGAGGAACTACACTCGGGCACTGGAATGGCTCACTCTTGCATCAAGGCAACACCTTTATTCGGCTTATAACGGAATGGGGTATTTGTATGTCAAAGGCTATGGAGTAGAGAAGCGAAACTACACCAAAGTAAGTTCACTTAGTTCATCTCCGCCTCTGTATGGTTCATCATATAGATTATGTCATTTTGCTTTGGTTACATTTTTTTGGAAGCCTGTTGATTGGAGGAGTTTTAAACTGGACCTCTAGTATGACAAAGTTTCATTTTGGCCTTACTCTTTACTTATCTTATTCTGTGAATATGAGATCATATAAATATTTGTTTTCACAAAACATCTACTCTAATAAGGAGACAGATAAAAGCAAAAAGCTTTATTAGGGTTCTTACTTAGGACAACGTGTAGTTTGTAAATAGTTTTCTTTTTCCTGGAGCTTACTTTTTTGTTTTCCTGTTGCACGCCTGGGATCATGAACCCTTTTTTTTTTTTTTTTTTTTTGTGGTTTTGCATCCTTGCATGTCAGAATATTCTATAAAGACATGCTTGTTTACCGGTTGATTGCTAACTTATTAATAAGATAAAAAAAAAAGTGAATGAGTAGATTATATTTGGATAATCACTGTTGTCTGTCCGTTTCTTTTACTTGTGGAGCAACAAGGACAGGCATTTAGGCACTGCTAAGCTTCAAAATATTTTCTTCCAATCCTGCACAGTTGTAAGCATAATTTTCCAGATAATTTATTAGAGAATTACCTTATGTGTTGTGCGCTATTTTTGTTTGCTTTGTTTACTTCCTTATGATATCCTTCATTTATTTGAACTTCTGTCTGTTAATGTTCCATTGTGTTTAAAATGCCCATTCTTTCTGGCCTATACATGATTTGGTCGTCAATAAATCTTCCATTACAGGCAAAAGAATATTTTGAGAAGGCTGCAGATAATGAAGAAGCTGGTGGGCATTATAACTTGGGAGTAGTATATCTCAAAGGGCTTGGGGTCAAGAGGGATTTGAAACGTGCATGTGACCATTTTATGGTTGCTGCCAATGCTGGTCAACCAAAGGCATTCTACCAGCTAGCAAAGATGTTTCATTATGGTGTTGGGCTCAAGAAGGATCTCACTATGGTAAAACTAAGTTTTTGGATTTTTTTTCAATCAGTTTGGTTGCCCTTTATATGGGCTTTTTATTTATTTTGTCTAATTTGGATTTTTTTTTCAGTATGACTATTCGTGCATCTTTTATATTTTCACCCTTCTAAAAGATTCCATTTCCTATATGTTGAATTCTGGCTTAACCTGAATGTCTCATGTTTTGAATATCGTCTTGCACACATGTGATGGACCTTTAGGGACTTTATTAGGTCATCGTTCTTGTATATAAACACGAAGACATAATCTATTGTTACTTCGACATAGAATATGATGAGAACTGTGGCATATGTACATGGAATGTGGTCACTAGTCATTGATACATCATTGATCATTGCATACTCAACTCCAGATATGTGAAATTCTAGTAGCTTGCAGTCCAGGTAGTACATAAATCTAGAGAGGGAAAGGATAGTTTGGTACAATCAATTGTGATGACTTGTACATTAGCTGTCATAAAAGTCCTTTCATCAATGAAAAACTGCATTTTAATTCGAGTTTCCCAATCTCACGTCCATCACATTAAAACTGCTGGTATCTTTAGAGACTTTACTTCGTAGAGAATAACATGTGATGTTGTAATCTAAAGTTTAAAACAGTTACTTAACACAACAGGTGGTGACTTTTTGGTAAATATTTGTCACTTTCAAATTGGGAACAACAACAATTATAAACCCTACTACTTCAGAAAAGACATCATTAGGGGCTTAAATTGTCTAGCATATTCGGATTAAAAATAAAAGCTTGTTCTGACACTTATTTTTTTGTATGTGTAGATAAATGTGATTGATTGTAGTCACACGCTCACTGATACACCAGTCCCTCACATTGATAAATAAATTTTATTGTTTCAGGCTATTGTTTTATATAAACTAGTAGCAGAGCGAGGACCGTGGAGTTCCTTGTCTAGGTGGGCACTGGAGTCATACTTGAAAGGGGATGTTGGCAGAGCATTATTCTTGTATTCAAGGATGGCGGAGCTAGGCTATGAAGTAGCACAAAGTAATGCTGCATGGATTCTTGACAAGTATGGAGAACACAGCATGTGCATGGGAGAGTCTGGATTATGCTCGGACGCAGAAAGGCACGACCGAGCACATTCCCTGTGGTGGCAAGCATCTGAACAAGGCAATGAGCATGCTGCTCTGCTGATTGGTGATGCATATTATTATGGTCGGGTACGTCTTGAAGTTAAAAATTTTGTAATCTCTCTGTTCTTTTACTCAAAATTTTATCATACAGGTCTGTAGTGCTTCATCTTTAAGCTTAACTAAAGCTCCTAATTCTGACTCCTTGTCTTAGGGTACCGAGATAGATTATGAGCGTGCAGCAGATGCTTACACGCACGCCAAGGCGCAATCTAATGCGCAAGCCATGTTTAATCTTGGTTATATGTACGAGCATGGTCTAGGACTACCTTTAGATCTTCATCTGGCCAAGCGATACTATGACCAAGCCTTAGAGGCTGATCGTAATGCAAAGTTGCCTGTCAAACTGGCTCTTATGAGCTTGTGGTTACGCAACAACTATGCTGACAGTTTCCTGGTGAGTTCTTGATCTGTGTATGTAACCCTTGTTAACGTGAGGAATTGCTTTAATTAAGCCTACTTATAGGCAATGGTGATATGGGTTTGTTGTTGAGTCTTTCTCATACAACCATTTTTCTGGACTTGTCAATTGATATAGTTTCTGCTTGATTATATTATATAATTAACAGGTGCATTTTATCGATTCTCTGCCCGAAGCCTATCCGAAAGTCGAAGAATGGGTGGAGAATGTGCTTCTGGAGGAAGGAAATGCAACCATACTGACTCTTTTCGTTTGTCTTATAACTGTTATGTATCTTCGTGAGCGACAACGCAGACTAGCTGTCGCCGCGGCTGTAGAGATGCCTGCACCGAACTTGGCTGATGATCATGTCGCACCCGCAGCTAATTGATGGATTTGGTCGTCATACCAAACACTGGGGCCGTCTCCTCCGCTAATGCTCTCCCTTAGAACAATGCTTTCTTTGCAATCCATGATGTACAGTTCTTCACTTCTCTCTAGATTTTAGTTTTCGGAAACGAGTTGCAATGTTTCAAAACCACATTGTATCTTATAGAGAAAGAGCTTAGGATAAAAATGCAAATGGTATTTTCATTGCATATGGAGATATTTTTGTTATTACCCTGCATTTTTTCACATGCCAATTTCTGCTTCTTGAGCCGGACTCGCCGACTCGGGTTCATGTGTGTTCGAAGCTCATCCATAGAAACTAAAGTAAGTTATCTTTGGACCCAAGGTTGCTTCTGATTAATTCCTTGCTTTGTCCGAAACATGTGTGAAGGGTCCTAATTTTGACCATCAACAACATGCAATGCCAACATCGAATTTCACTTTTTTATGTATATTTCAATAATGAAGGCAAAGTTATACTTCATAATATCGAAGTTAATTTCGCTTCTAGTAGTAAATGGGCATTTTCTTGAGCTTTTAGATACTATTAATGCTTAGAAGAGAGCAAATTGATCACGGTTAAAAACAAATTTCTTAAACTGACAAAATCAGCTAGTCTTTGTCAATTAGCTAATCAAATGCCCATAATCAGTAGAGTTGATTTCGCTCCGTACTTATATTCTTTGCACTGATAGTACAGGTACTAGAGAATTATTGGCCTTTTGAGCCGTTGAGTCTTTTTTTTTTCTTTTTCTTTTTGATAAAGTCTTCTTTTTTTTTTTCTTTTTTTTTTCCTTCATTTATACAACATCAACTGGCAATAACAATAAATTTGATAACAGGCATGCCCATCTGACACGGATTTTGGGAATACAGAGAAATTTTCATTGTTACGCCAAAAAAAGAAAGCAATGTCCATTCATCTCTCCGCCGCTTCTGAATTTTAAATCTATGAATAGCAGTATTAACCATACCAGAATCCGAAAGATTATAAAGAAGCTCAAAAACTGGTGAGTAATTTTGTTTAGATCAAGCTAATAAGGGCATATCCCACAAGCTAAGTGCAAATTTATTGTACTTTGAATCACAAAATAATAAATGAAATCCTGTAAGAACATTATTTGAATTCCCAGCAAAACCAATCTTATTCGAACGCCCACAAACATGAACCAAACACTTGAGAATGCTGAGCGAGTCCTCCCAGATGCATTTGAATATGCTCACTTGCAGACTAAACTACAGAGAAATAAATTGATGGAAAACCAAAATTGAAGGAGGTTCAATCCTGCAGACCAAATAACACTTCAAAAAACTTAAAAACTGAAAATGGAGATAAATTTAGAATAATAAACCTTCGAATCAGATAGGAAAAAAGACTCTGTGCAAATGATAAAATGATAGATAAACACGACGAGCAAAAAGAGGCATTACAGATGAACAAGAACTCAAGAACAGACTCCAATAAGTTCTCCCATAAGTTCCCTAAAACATTCAAATCTTGTTGTCTTGACATATCGAACAAGTTAGACTCAAAAAAACTTTTTCGTTAAATTCCTCCTATTTACAAATGCATCTCAAATACATATTCAAAGTGCATTTCCAACTTCTGACATAAACATCCATCCATGATGTGCAATCGAGCACTATAAATTTATCTGGTGTTTTGACATTCTCATCACGAATTCTGAATCACAACAACAGAAACAATGGTCGATACAAGAGAAGAAACTCCCACCAAACTCGCTTATTCTCGAGAACTCTTTCATTCAGTCCAATTCCAACGCAGAGGAGGACAAGGTTTAAAAAAAAATTCTGGTAAAACTATCATGTTACACTTGCACATTTCAACACCAATTTCTATCTAGCAAGTCCATGTATTATTAACGCGTGCTAATGTCAATTTATCAAGGTAAAAACATCAAGAAACCTTTTGCATTCATTTCGATTTCCGGCGCCGATGACACGGTAAAAACATCAAGTAAACTATCAAGTCACACATTCCTAACACCAATTGATCAAAGTAAGCCCAATGTACTAACACATGTTATCTCAATTGACCTATTAATTAAACCCCACTAATCACACTCTCATCAACTAAAACAGTCTTTAGAGCAATCATAACAATCTATCAAGCAAAGAAGCTTCGTTGATTGAACCGACTTATTACCTTTCTTCACGACCGAGGTCTAAAGCGGTTATTTGGGAATGACCCTCGAGTGTTTTTCCTGCAAATTCCCGGGAACCAAACAGACCAAAAATCAATCCACCAAAACCCGAAAAATCAAAAATGAAAAAATTTAAAGGAAATTACTTTGTAGCGGCGAACAAAAAGAAAGCAGTGGTCTTGGGAAGCAACATTTTGACGCAACTGAAGCGCTTAGTGCAGAAAAGCGAAGGGCCGCTTCCTGAAGAAGTGCTTTTGGCTGCTCCGGCGAGCTTTGCTGTTCGGAGGTCCAAGATTTTCGAAGCTGCTTTCGACATTTTTGCTCGGGGGCTCTGTGTGTTTGTGTGGATAGAAATGCGCAGAGACTGGTTTGTGATTAGGGTTTGGGAATTGGGGATTTGGGATAAAAGCTTTTTGGTATTTTTACATGTGAAGAAGTTTGATTCACAATTTTACGTCATTATTAGTTCTTAAATATATTTGTGTACTTTTTGTAATTTCAAAAGTAAATTTATCAAATAGTTTCAGCAACTTCTGAAAAAATATATTTGTGTACTTTTTGGTAATTTGGTATTAAATTTTTGTTTTGATATTTGAAATTAATTTTGGTCAATTCTATTTGTAAGGAATGTTGATCCAAAAAAAAAAAAAAATTGTTGAGGAATGTTAAATTCCAAGAATTCTCTACCTATTTCGGGATTGAATTATTGATTTGAAGTAATAAAGTTTTAGTTATTAAAATTCCAATGTGATAAATTTGGGGAGCATAAGTGAAAAAGAAAAAAAAACACCATTTTTCTTTTCGAATTCGAATGTCTCATATCGATTTGTACTAAATTTTTAAAGGTCAATTAGGTAAATAATCATTTTGAACTATGTGTTTTAAAAAAATAGCTACAGTTTCAAAAAATTTAAAACTAGCCACAAAATTGTAAGAAATTTCTTAAAATAACAAAAATACACATAAAAAAAATTGTAAGAAATTTCTGACACTAGTCAAAAATTTTATAAGAAATTTCTTACATGATTAGTTTTTAAATTTTTTGAAACTGTGACTATTTTTTAAAATCATTTTGTAAACAGTGGCTATTTTCTTAAAATTCCCAAATTTTTTAATATTTAAGGTTCAAATAAAAAAATAAAATTGTCAAAACACTACAAGTTTGGAGATAAATAGTGTTAATTACCAATTATATTTCAATTATTTTAGCTGCTTCATTAATTCGTTTTGTTATTTTCTTTCTAAAAAAATATTAATAATTTTATTTTTAGCAAAATGCCTCATAATCACAATTTGTTTTAAAAAAAGACCAAGATAATATAAAGTTTTATGTATTAATTGCAAAACATATTACGCATACATTTATGCTGTCTAATACTCATGACTTATACCTAATTTATTATTATTATTATTTCAAGGTTAAATTCATTTTAACCAAGTAGAATACTCATTGTTTCACTTCGGCACATTTTTTTATTTTTTATTTTTTACTTTTGCTAAGTCGGCGAGTATAAACATAACAATGGTGGGGGTTCTTTTAATGAATTGTTGTAAAACATATTGAATAGTAGATAAAGTTTACATATGTACGTTAGTATAGGCATTGAGTTTACAACATAATGAATTGTTGTAACTCATTTCCTATTTTTATTACTTTTCAAATATAAAATTAATGAATTGGTTATTTTGAAACTCTATATGTATAGCAGGTGCAACAAGACCATAATTAAAAAAAAAAAAAAAAAGTTGGGGAAGAACCGAAGAAGATAGAAAAAGCAATGACTTGAACAAAATGTTCAAAGAAAAAAAAAAAAAAGAGAGACAAACAAACAAAATGTCAAAAAATGACTAGTCATCCACCTGGCGTATGGCTGTTTTATACATGTTTATAAAACACCACTATTTTACACAATTGTATCCGACTCAATTATCTCACACAAAGGCGGACTTATAAGATTCACTTATGTGAGATAGTTGAATCAGACGTAATTGTGTCATATATTAGTTTTAAAGTTCATAACTAGTCATTATTATTAAAAAAAAGTTAGAGCGGTACCAAACTCAATTATCTCACATAGAGGTGGGTGATAAGACTCACTTATGTAAAATAGTTGAATCGGACACAACTGTATCATATAGTAGTTTTAACTTTTAAGGTTCATAAATCATGACTTGTCAATCTGCGATAAACTGATGACGTACCCAACTCAATTATCTCACATAGAAGTGGACTCATAAAAAGACAGTCATATGAGATAGTTGAATAGAGCACAAATGTGTCATACAGTTCATAAATCATAACTTGTCATTCTCAGGCAAAAGTTATGGCAGTACATTCGACAAGTCCTCTTAAAATAATGAGCTTAATCAGGTTTTATAAACCAATTTAAAACATAAAATTAGTAACTAAACAAAAAACTCTAATACACTGACTCTCCGGGAATAAAAGGAAACTATACAGCTTACAAATGTAATGCCTTCTCTGTTATTCAGCAGCAATGACATTAAACTTAATGACATTCTTGAAAGCAAAGCAAAGCCAAAAAAAAAACAAAACAAAAAAAACAAGAAAAAAAAAAAAAACAAAACCAGAAGTTAATGAGTGTCAATAAGCAGCCTTAAGATATGTTTGTGCAACCCTTGAGAAGAATTTAAAGTGCAAAACTTACAAGCCTTAAAACTCCCACCTTAAGCTCGAGATTAGTATATCATGAATACCAAAAAAAAAAAGATAAATAAGAATAGACAACAATATAACTTGAAAAAGGGAAATTCTGTGACAAGGTATATCTTAATGGGCACCTCTGAAAAAAAAATTACGATCTAAAATCGTTCATTGCCATAAAAAATACCCTGCCACAGCTATATTGATAACTTAACCTTATAGATTTCTTTCAACATCGTCTTCTGAGCCTAATGATGTATCATATGGTGAGGCTGTGCGTTCTGCATTTCAAGCAGGACATGTTTCTGCTGAAGTTCACGAAATCGCATCTACAAAGATCCAATTCAGGGCATGAAAAAATACGTGTCAAATGGATGAAAAGTATGAAAATTATATCCCGGAGCTGTAGAAGAAGAGGTGATTAGCAAGACACAGAGAAGAGAGACTCACGCCCGGCATTTCCAATCTCCAGGTCCCATACGTGTTACTGAACGTGGCTCTTGACAGCGCTTACAGCTTGTGTTGCGGGCAAAATTCATGAACTGACACCTACATGTTGAATCCAAGTTATCAGGACGAAACACAATTCAAGCACAGAATAGCCTCAAAAACTTATAATTCACATAAGAATAAAAAAAACATTCCTGCGATGTTGAGAAGCTTTTTGCACTTTCGTCGTTATTAATATTTTCAAGAAAAAGGCTTGACCATGCCAATGATGCTATAAAATCTGATGATTTACCTTATATTTTCTCCTATATTGTATACATAATTGGACATAAGCTCTATGGAACATATCTTCGACGCGCCATAAAATATTTGAAATTGTGTCAAATAAAACCATCATTCACATAACCAATTCCTAGATTTTCGAATTCTGAGCAACAATAACAATGGAAAGATCAACAAGTGATAAACAGAAGAGTCACCAAAATTATTTTAATTCGCGTGAACTGAAATGAAAAGAAGACTTACTGCGGACAGATCCAATCTCCTGGCTTCATTTCAGCGTTACTTACATCAACCTGTCTTGGACCATCGGCTTTGCATTTTAGGCAGCGAATATTTCTAGCAAAGTTATGGAAATTGCATCTGTACCATATCAAACGGTATAAGAATCAATGCACACGAAATCTTTACGCTTCAGTGAACAATGCAAAAGGACATTGCAAATTAAGGGCACGTTTTATTTACCGTATTATGTTGACTGTACTTTTTATACGGTATGAGCTTATATAACTTATGTGTTCTCTAAAAATGATGAGCAAACAGTCTTAAAAATTAGAGTACATAATACAAACGTGTTTTTGGTACTAGATAACACAATTTCTATTATATTAAGTGAGTTTTTCGTATTATACAACATGATAGTTTGAACATACCAAACACTGTATTGTATTTTCTAATCCAAAACGATGAGCTTACACGGTGCAACAAACACACCATAACTATCATATTACATATGCTAACGCCAAGTGGAACTTCCCAGAAAACATGCTTAAAGTTCAAATCTTTAGAACTCAATGCAAACTATGGACATTCTCTTAGATAAGAATCCAAATTGTTTTGACCTTTTAGCTAAATAGTTCTGCTCTAATAAGCACAAAATTGTACTCACTCTGGGCACTTCCAATCTCCTTTCTTCATTTCAATCTCATCTCCTCCGCCGCCGCGAAAAGATCGAGAACCGCCGAAGCAACAGGGGAGAAAATTCTGACGCCCATTCCTGCACATTATTCTCAGTAACCAAACAGAGCAATTCTCAATTCCACAGAACAAACCAAAAAAAAAAAAAAAAA
The DNA here is from genome assembly GCA_018132145.1 of Boehmeria nivea var. tenacissima. NCBI lineage: Eukaryota > Viridiplantae > Streptophyta > Magnoliopsida > Rosales > Urticaceae > Boehmeria > Boehmeria nivea. Next base: position 13,868,094 of record CM030882.1, read on the forward strand.
AAAGATTACCTGTGAAACCCAACAAAAGCGTTTGTGGGGTCATTTCGAAGCAACGAATTGAAGCCTCTGGAGAAGAGAAGAGAAGACACTGCTTTGGAGTTGGAACGAGCTCTGTTGGATCGGAACAGAATAACTGATTTTCCCAAGTGTGAGAATTTCAAAGGGCTTGCCATATATATATATATATATATATATTTGTTCAGTTGAAAGAAGATTAATTTGTGTTTGCGAGAAAAGAAAGAAGTCGACAATGGCGAGAGTGAATTTTCCTGAAGAAGAGCAATGGGGATTTTAGGGGTTTAGGGTTTATGGCAATATCTCAGCAAGGGATTTAAGTGTGCCCATTTGTTGTGAGAAAATTACATAAGTATCCATTTATTTTATTTTGTCTTCACATATATCCCTTTCGAGTTTCGAATTTCGATACAGGTGGTTTGCACTAACGGTCCTTTTATTTGTCGGGATTTGGCCTATTTGCGTCTTAAATTCTTCTTTTTGTAATTTTCTCCCTGAACGTTTAAAACTTGACAAATTAGTCCGAATTGAATCATTGATATCCATCGCCAATAGTTTAAAGAAATAATTTGTATCACAACCCCCCTGAATTTGTGGAAGATTGAAAAGTTGCCTCTAATTTCTTTTTAATTTGCACCTTCTATTATGTCTAGATCCGTCCAACTATAGTTCTCTTATCAATTTAGACCAATTAACAAAATTGTGTAGGTTTAAAGTACACATCATTATGGTTGTAAAAAAAAAAAAAAAGTACACATCATTAAATATATATATATATATATATATATAAGACAATTTAGTGATTTACCAAACCCTGATAAGTTCATAAGCATGGATGCAAATTACTCTTTTAATACAATCCATGGTTATTCAAAATTGAACTAGTAAGTCGTAATACTTTTGTAATTAATTAAAAATTTGAGTGTTTGGATACTACAGCTTAACCCTAAGATGGCGATAAAGGCCAAATCACTATTCCCTGCATTATTAATAATAGATGTAACTCTCGTGCAAAAAAAAAAAAAAAAGACCCAGCTTAAAAAAGCTTGTAATTCACATTTCGCAATTGTAATTCAACTTTCCATAGCCAACCAGTTGATGAAGAGAAATATTACTATATGCAATACATATATGTAATTATCCACTTGCAAGAACATTTAAGTTTAACTAGTGTTGTAAAAGCAACTTCATTAGAACATTTACAAAAGCTGATAAGCACTTAAAATGATGTCCTTGTGCATGATGACACAAGTATGTGTAGCAGTGATCAAATGATCATGGATGGAAATTAAGCCATTTAAAAAGAATAATATCCGCACTGATCGAAATAAACATGTCGTTTATTCGCGGCCTCGTAGCACTTGACGCAGAACATTTCTCTCCTGTTGTTGAAGGATAAGCATCTGCGACGTCGAATTCGCAAACAAAGCAAAATTGTGTCATTTAGGCACGAGTAATGGCCGAAAAAAAAAAAAAGGCGAAAAGGCGATACAGTTACTATTAATTATGTTCCGGAGTAAGTAGAGGAAGAGAGGCTCACAAGGCACATTGACAGTCTTTAGGCTGTAAATTCATGTCTGGCATTCGACAACGCAAACAGCGGTTATTGGTTGCGAGATTCACAAACCGACACCTGCGGATAGAGTCAAAGCGGTCAGGGTTTACATATACAGAGCTGTTTCAAACACAGAGAGCCTTGGACAATCCCTGATCTAAGCTTAAGATGTTTCGAGATCGCGAATCCTTTTGGCCTAAAACGCGGTAATAATCGGTGAATCTGAGTATTCTCTATTGTGTGATTGAAGAACACATGTTGTTTAGTGATTGACAAGATAGAGATTAAATGACAAAGATTAGCCCTTTTGTTAAGAAACACAATTCAAAACAAAAGTATCACTTTTTCGATCTTAATTAACAATGTACATTCAGATAAAAAGGCCAACCTTAATTTTTATCTGCGCTTATTTAAGGAGAAATGACGAAGCGATGTGAACTTAGAGAGAAAAGGACACTTACTGACAGATCCAAGTTCCGAGTTTTCTTTCTTCTTTCTTCTCATCCTTTACCGTCGCAACGGGACTTGGCCCCGTGGCTCTGCACTTCAGGCACCGCATATTTCTGTCGAAGTTGATGAAGTTGCATCTGTGCCGCGTCGAAGTTATGTTACACACACGCGTCGAAGTTAAAATGAGTTAAACAAAGAAGGTAGGAAAGGCGCAGAGTTTCTTTCGAAATTAATCACTTTTAGAGTAAATTTTAGTAGAGTCATAGAAGGAACAGAAACTTCATCCAAAACAAACTATACTTCAGATTCTATTTTAGCATTTTGATGCAACTTTTGAAGCATATGACAAGGTAAAATCACGTCCAAGTTACCGTATTGTACATTCTAATGCTATAGCTAACGCCCTGTTTTGTATGCTTCGGAATTCTGCAGAAATCTGTAATCAATCTGGGTGTTTGGTAAAAATAGCTCTTTATCAAAATTTTCAATAATTTGTTGCACAAAAAGCTGATTTGAAGAATCAAAACATACCATACTTCTAAATTATTAATTCCTTTAAAATATTTTATATTATTTTCTTGTAAAATCCAATTATTATCATAGCAACTTATACGTACAATACAACAAACAAAAAACTTTTCTTCCAAAAACAGCATTACCATTACCAAACTTTAATTCGAATATTTTTTATATGCAAGGACAAGGTAAAAAAGGAAAAAAAAAAAAAAAATCTTATGGTAAAACCATCAAATTACACGTACCAACACCAACTGCTTATGGAAATCATAACACCAAAATCATAAGGCTTTAAATGTAAAAGTGGTATCATTATTATAATTATAATTATAATTATGATTAATTACGTACCCAGTGCAGGTCCAAATTCCTTTCTTCGTTTCAGTCTCATTCCCGCCATGAAAAGATCGCCAACCGAAGCGGCCAGAAGAGATCAGAGAACTTTGACAGTCGGTCCTGCATATTCTCGACAACCAAACAAGGCCTTATTTTCAATGCCAGACCAGAGAAATATTAATCAAAGAGAAAAGAAATATAAGCGAAAACGAAGAAGTACAAATAGAGATCATTACGTGCAAAACCCGTATGTGGGTTTGTTTGGTGGGAACGAAGGCGAAGGGACTGCCATGGACGGAGCTATGAAGGATTTGAAGTGCACTGAGGCTCTCAAGCACGAGAATTTCGAAAGGCCTGACATGTTTTTTTTTTTTTTTTTTTTGGGAAATAAAGCAGAGAAGATAAATAGGGTTTAGGGTTTAATTAGTTTAGCCCCCATAATAATAATAAGGGAAGTTATAGGAAATAATCAAAAAAAATATTTCGTTTTTAAAATACAGCCAATGATTCAAAAAATTAAAAAAATAGCCATGTCACACAAAATATAATACATTTGTAAACATTTGTTACATATTATTTAATTAATACTTCAAAAAATAATGAGTAAAACTTGAAATGATACAAAATATCTTACAAATATTTATAAATGTGTTATATTTTGTGTGATACTATTCTGTTATATAATTCGTAAACTATTTTTTTAATTTTTTGAAACATAAGCTATCTTTTAAAACAAACATTTAATTTTGTCTTATTTTTGCAACTCCCCCCTAATAATAATAATTATTATTATTATTTACATAAATAGCTCTTGCCTTTATCAAGTTTGAGAAGTTGCAGCTTTTTTTTTTTCGTTTACAGTTTGCACAATGAATTAATAGATATTGACAAATTACAAAATTGATTATTGACGTCTACTCTTTTTTTTTTTTTTTTTTGCAGAGTTAAATAAGTTGTCACAATTCACAGGTTAATATAAGCTCTGAACTAGAAAATCATAGCAATAAACTCAACTTATAACTAACACTTGTGCATTGGTTGAGGTGGATTGGGTTTGTAAATTATAGGTTGGGAAATTTTGAAGGAGAAAAAAAAGTCATTTTCAGCTATTGATTTTTGTTTTAAGTAATCTATTGATTTGCAAATTTACACCCTTTTGAAATCAATTTTTCATGCAAATAAATTATTTTATGCATCCTTTCAATCTTCTTTTCCAAAATGGATCAACAAGGACTAATTTTCACTCTTCAAAAAAAAATTGTAAAATTATTATAATAAAAGCGAAAGATATAATTAAATGAAAATAAAAATAGTAAGCACTTGAAATAGGCTACTTAAAGGGTATAAATTAAAATATGAGATTGAAAGAGGTATTTGCTTTCACAAAATTTTGACCTCAATCTTCAGATTAAGATGATTAATTGAGGCATAAAATTTCATGCCTCAATTATCGTGAAATTTATAAAAATACCACCTTTTATATACATATTTAGATTTTAAAAGTAAAATTAGATGCAAATACAAGTATAAAATCACATTAATCAAAGCGAAGAAACAAAAAATGGAAATCTACATTGAAGAAGGAATTGCTAATAAGCCCATAAACAATAAAACTTATAAATATTTTTTATTGAATTCATAGAAAATTACCTAAAAATATTCTTAATCAAAGAAAATTCACAAGCTTCCATTACTAATGAGCTCGAATCAGGATTGGGTATGGATTAGTCGACGGATTCTTCTGGTTAATTAGGAGGGTCAATGTGTAAAAGCTAATTATTGTCAACATTTTAACTTAAGAATAAAGATGACAATGGAATAGTATTCATCTTCAATCTCGTCTCATCACACTGTCATCTATGTTCTTATTATTGCTATGTTTTTTTTTTTTCAGAATTATTATTATTATTATTATGTTTATGTTTACCAAGCAATATTCCTTTTTTCCTAATCTGCAGCTGGAAAAGTGTCTCCTCCAATAATCCAAGGGCTAAAGTGACCAAACGTAGCTCATTAATTAAAAGAGCCAGGCACCGAAAAACGGCATGAAAATGGACATAATCTACATATACAGAGAGGGAAAGGAATTGTAGCAAAATTAATAATATTCTTTATTTCAAAAACCTTATATATATACACAAGGAAAAATGAAACATAACAATCCACTTTTTTTTTTCTTTCCGATCGATCATTAATCAACCAGAAATTGAGTACTTTTCCAAACGAGAAAGTCAGAGCTACAATAATATTTAGCCTCCATGACTTAGACCACAATCATTTGTGACAACAAAGTGTCGTCACTTTTATATAGTTCATGCTCGTTTGGTCAGTTTCACGATTCTGAGGCAATAATATTAGTATGCTTTTATTTCCTCAAAACCAATTTCTTTTATTTAAAACCTAAATAAGATCTAGTAATTTTTCTGATCATATTATAAGCACCACGCGGAGCAAAATAAGAAGAAGATAAAGTTATGCCTTCAAATTTGCAGTTGAAGCTTCTTGATCTCTTCTCTTGCTGTAAGTATTATAATAAGTATTACTAATCTTTAATCATTATAGTTAGTATTGTAATTGTATTTCTGAAACAAAAAGTAATTAATGTCATTTATATCCAAAGAAATGCATAGGTACTATCATCTCTCTCTCTCTCTCTATTTTATATGAACTGCTGTTTCTCTGCAAATGTTGCTTTAGTTGAATCAAGTGTGTGTATATATATATATATATATCACAATATTATGTTGCTTCTTCAATCTTCTTTCTTTGGCATTCAAGCTTTTCATATGTAATTTTACAATGATGCAAATAGTACTTGGTTCTGTAGCACACATGGAATGCCCGGCCATATAAAATTTTGTTGCAATTTTTCAAGCATTAAATTAATGTTAATGTCCTTATCATTATTGGTACGTATTTAAAGTATTATTACTCAAATATTATTCATAATCTCATCCCAGACATGTATTTACGGCCTCTGAATAGTTCAGGTGAACGTGGGACCGGATCACGTAATTCTCACGCAACTTTAGCGCATAAAAAAAAGAGGCTATTTTAATATTAATTAGTAACGTCATATACTTTTATCCCTATTAAAAAACAATTAGATTATTGTTGCAGCATTATTTTAATCTGTACAATATAATAAGCATAGCTTCAAAGCCATTATGTCGACATTTAGTTCTTAAGGGAATATTGATCCGCACTCATGTTCTCTCTAGCCAATTCAGCTAGCTATATTACATACATATAAAATCTCCTATAGATCTATAAACTAGCAAATAATAAAGAAACAATCCTTGAATTTCATAACTAAAAAACGTACAACACATAAATGCAATAGATCATCATGATAAATCCAGCTTATAAAATCCCTGTAAATATAGCTAGCTAGGTTTTTTGACATGAATTTTACTTTGTACTTATATATGACAATGATCAGCGAAAATGAATCAACTGAGCTTTTCTACTTCTCTAGATAACACAACGGTATTCATATGTGTGTGTATATATATATATATGTATATGTATGTATGTTTTTCTTTTGATTTTTTTTCTAAAAAAAATTATTTATTAAGTTTAGGGTATGTTTCTATAGAACACTAGCTTTCTAAATTAGATAGCCTAGGATGACAACATAATGTCCTAACCTTCTCCAGTTGCGCTTTTTTACATTTTTTTTTAGGAACTCATAAAATTCAAAATTATTTTCATTTCTACATTTCCACGATGACACAATGACCTCATCTTCTTCACGCCTTTTTTTTTTTTTTTTTTTAATTTCCTTTATGAAGAATTTTTACCCTTAAAAAGTTCTACATTCTTTTACCTTTCACAAATATATATATATTTGTAACTGTTCTCTTTATGAACCATTATTGTCTAATTATCTATCACTGGCCATATAAATAGAGAGAGTGAGGGAGTAATTCCTTTTTGTTTTAATTCTTAGAAAGTATGACGTCCAATAACAAAAGTACTAGCACTATATATTTTTTTTCAAAAGTCAAAAACTAATTATCATTGACTTGTGGCTGGGAAAGATCAAAGCAATAGCCATTCCCAAGTTATCTTCAAAAGAAATCTGGCGTTCCATTGTCTGTCTTTCTTGATTGTCTCTTTTGTTGCTAGATTCAATCACATATTAATAATTCATGATCTACTTTCATTTAAAATTTTTCTAAAAATCTAATATAACAATTAAAAGTGTGTGAGTTTTCAAGTTTGTGATTTAAAGATAATTAGAAAAAAAAGTTAAATGAGAGACATATTATATATATATATGTGTGTGTGTGTGTGTGTGTTTTCGACCTTCTTGTACCATGTCAACAAGAAAAAGACATCTAAATTATAGGCCCAAAAATTCACTTTCTAACCATTATACGATAGCCTTTCATATACAAAACCATCAACAGTTGGGAACCTAAAGTCTCATGTCACTGTCAACCTATTATCCTATAATTATAACATATTGAGCATAGTAGAAATGTTAGTACTGTTGATTAGAAGAGAGACAGGCACAGTATTATTATTGTCATGACAACTTTTAGAACAACTAAGTGGAGTTCAACAAAGTTAATGCTACATTCCATTTGATTAATATCATTTTTATATGGTTGACTTTATTTATGGATTAGGCTTTTTATTTATATATATATCAATAAATATTAATCCTCTATTCCAAAGTTGTTCAGCAGTTTCTAAATAAGAACAAAAACCATCTTTTTTTTTCCCCACAAAGACTACACCACAAATCAAAGGCTTTTAAAGAATCTTTATTTTCCATATTATTTTTCCTTTCCTTCTTCTATAACCCTATGGCTCTATCTTTCAACTATATGAATTTCAAGACAATATTATCACTTCTAATTATTCTTGTCTTCCCAACTCTAGTGTTTGGCGATTGCACTTGTGATTATGAGGCCATAGGTCAAAAAAATGGCAAAGTCCTAAAACTCAAGATAGGCGCAATCACGTCTATTCTTCTAGCCGGAGCTCTCGGGGTGAGCCTCCCAATTTTAGGCAAGAAAATCCCAACCCTAAGGCCCGAAAACGACATATTCTTCATGATCAAGGCTTTCGCGGCAGGAGTCATCCTAGCAACCGGGTTCATCCACATACTACCCGACGCCTTTGATGACTTGACCTCGCCTTGCCTCGACGAAAACCCTTGGGGGAAGTTCCCCTTCACAGGGTTTGCGGCGATGATGTCAGCAATTGCCACTCTAATGATTGACTCATTCGCGACGGGGTATTATAAGAGACTGCACTCGCGCGGTGCTAATAAGCAAGTGAGTGTTGACGAAGAGACCGCGGGGGATGGGGATGCGAGGCATCATGGACATCATCACGCTCATGCACATGCCTCACATGGACATGGACATGGTCATCATGATCATGGCTCATCATCCTCTTCCTCTTCACAAGTTCAATTGAGCACACCCGGGTTGATACGACATCGTATTGTAGCACAAGTAAGGTTTAACGCATACATTATATATATGAGAAATTATTACATGTTCATCGATCTCATTTTCTGTCTGATCATTTTGCAAAGCTTGGACAAAATTATAAAAATTATGACGTAGCCAACAAGCTAATATGGTAAAATCAACAATTATATAATATTGATTAAGTCGTATATTTTATGATATTTTATTTTTCTTTATTAATTTGTAAATTTTTTTCATGATTCTTGTGTGTGTATATATATATATAGGTTCTGGAACTGGGTATTGTGGTTCACTCAGTGATAATTGGGATATCATTAGGTGCTTCTCAAAGCCCAGAAACAATAAAGCCTCTCATCGCTGCTTTGTCTTTCCATCAGTTCTTTGAGGGAATGGGACTTGGAGGCTGCATAGTTCAGGTATTAATTATTTCATTGCAATAGACATATATACAAAAATATTTTCAATATTATATGTACATACAATTAGAAATGTTGAATATATAGATAGATAGATAGATAAGAAAGATACATCACAATTAATATACACACACACACATTGATTTTACATTCAATTAAAAACATTAGTCCCAAATTAATTATAAGTTAATAATTTAGTACTACAATTTGGATTCAGATGAGAGTACGTAATTATTTGGCTATATAACACCAATTTCTACCATATATTTATTCTTTGAAGAGACATCTTATTTGTTTATGAATTATATAGTTATGAACATTTATAATAATTCATCTCGCTCTCCCTGTGATCGTAATTTTATAATATTATGTGGTAACCTAGATGGTTGTATATATATGTGATGGTGTCTTAAGCATTATTCTTTCAACAATGAAAAAAAATTAACATGTGTCTGACTAATTAAGCCATCAACAATTAACTAATTAAGTTGAATGTCAAATTTTTAGCATCACATGAACTTAGAAGTCCACGCAGGCAACAAATAATATGCATCTTCAGAGAGAGAATGTGTACGTGAAATGTTTTGTCACAATGTCGACATCTTTATTTTCTATATATATTATTATTATATTATTATATACATGGTCGCCAAGCCATATGTAATATAATTAACAAAACTAAAACCCTACTAAATATTGTTCTTTGAATAGTTAATGGTAAGGTTGTTATTTGAAACTGAAACTATATTTGTAATTAATATGTGTCTATATATTTCATCAGAGCTCAATAATTAGCTTTCCTGTAGAATTCAACTCGTCTGTTTTGACATTATGTTTCTTTCGATCTATTCCTTCGATTAGATTTTGACATATAAGTAAACATGCAATTTTTTTTACCACTTGCATTTATTATATTTCAAAATAACTGTTTACGTTTACATGTCAAAATCTAATAAGATAGTAAAAAGAGACAAACAATCTAAGCGTCGAATTCTCGTATTTCCACCATTTATAACGACTCTAAATTTTCTTAATTTTATTAATAATTAATTGATCTAGCTATAAAACTTTGTTACTTATTTGCAGGCAGAGTTCAAGATCCGATCCATCTTAGTAATGGCAGCATTTTTCTCCCTCACAACCCCGGTTGGGATCGCGGTCGGGATTGGAATTTCGAGCGTTTACAACGAGAATAGTCCGAATTCGCTGATCGTTGAAGGGATATTCAATGCTGCAGCAGCTGGGATTCTGATTTACATGGCCCTTGTTGACCTATTAGCAGCAGATTTCATGAACCCTAGAGTGCAAAGCAATTTGAGGCTTCAATTTGGGGCTAATATTTCACTTCTTCTAGGAGCTGGTTGTATGTCTGTCTTGGCAAAATGGGCTTGAATTTAAATAACACAATGGTTGTTTTTGTTTTTTTGTTTGTGACGCTTGGTTTGTATTTTTTGTCACTATTTTTTCTTCGATATACTTTCTCTGTGTTTTTCAATTTTATTGTTCGTCATTTCTATCTTATATGCTATATTAGTATTACATGTATGTTACATGTTTTTCTTTCATGTAGCGAAACAAATTATATGTGTTATGCATTGAAGTTTGAACAACCAACAAAAGTTGAATATAATTTTATTTCATTGATGAAGACTCTTTCTTACATAAAGTTAGTGTCTTAGATGAGTTTCTTGGAATTTTAGAAGTATATATAAACGAAAATATTCTGTTTTATTACACTGGTTTGATTATATTTTTCAACTAAAAGTACTTTTTTTTTTTCTTTTCTCATTGATTTAAAAACAAGATTAATAAAACTCCTGAAACGTATGATCCTTCTCTTATCTTCATGATTTTTCCTAATGTATATGTATAGTACTATTTATAGTTTCGCATTGTGTTCAAGATTTGACGTGTGATTAGAGTGAGCCAATTATGAAATGTAACACATGATAACCAATTAAACTTCAACACATAAACTCAGATTTTATACAAATCTAATATATATGAAGTACATTTAAGTTTTTTCATATTTGAAAATCCTCTTGAAATGTCAGATTAATTTTTTTCTAGAAGGAAAAAAAAAAGTTTCTTCTTTATCATGTGCATGTTAGAATTTCAGAAACTCCGAAAGTCCCTATATATTACGTACGAACAACAATATCTCAAGTGGGATAGTGCGTAATCCACATTTTGAGGCTATAATTTTATGGAACCACACACATATATATGTCATTTATCTCATTATGCTATGTTAGAATTTGATAAGTACTTTTACTTTTGCTCTTCATTATTCGTCGCACAAAATTAGATACCCCACTTATATATATCTGCTCACCTTTTCCTTGAGGGAATTCTTTAAATTTAGACTAAATAATAGCCCTTAGCTACTACTATAGAGATACGTGTTCCATGTACATATTTTCCAACCAGCACATGTGCCTTATAGCCAACAACAAATCAAATAATTTAAAAGATAGAAACTAAATTTTGAAAAAATAATGGAAGGCAAATAATGAGAGCCTATTGTGTGTATATTTTTTTTTCAAGTTAAATGTAAACAATAACAACAAAATCAATGATTATCCAATTCATATTAATAAGAAAATTTTTAAATAACAAGTATTAGAAGCTGTAAAACAAATATCAAAATAAAGAAAATTATTAAAAAAATTTGAGTATATGTTCAATTAAAGGATAAGAAAATGTACGGTTTTTATAATAAATAGCCATATATTTATGTTTATTTTTAACAATTAGCCTATGTTTACTTTTATTAGCAAAATAGCCATACATTTGTGTCTAAATTTTTGAGACTACAGTCATTAGTTTTTTGAATTATGTTTTTATTGTTTGTTGCAGATAATATTATCTAAAATTTTGTCTCTAGTTATGAAATTTGTGACTTTTTTGGCTGCATGTTTTTTTTGTGCTATTTATAAGATATTTTTTTTATTTAGTAATAAGTTTTGTGAAATTGGTTGTATAAGCAATCATTTATTTGTGAGTTTGTTATTTTGTTAATGGATGTTTAATTTTTTTTATTGTGTTTATTTCAAATTTTCTGAAATTTTGTGACTATAGTCACAAATTTTATGACTGTTTATTTTATTTATTTAGTCACAAATTTTATTTCTTTAGTCATAGATTTTTAGATTTTGACCTGATGACTATTTTGCTAATTTTTCAAAACGTGGGCTATATCTTTAAAACATGGACTGCAAAATGGCTAAATCATTGACTGGCTCAATAATGTAATAATAATAAGAAAGATGTATTTTAAATAAGGAAAGTATGAATAAAAATGAGAATATCTATTTTTCTCATATATTTTTGTAAATATCTTATCTAAGAAACATAAGTTTGTAATTTTCTCTTTTAGTTTTAATGTGGGACTTAAATGAGATTTTTAAGGATTTAACTAAATTTTTAATTTTTTTTAAGGATTAATCATAATTTCACGAAATTAAGGAATTAACCATTTTCATATTTGATACATGTGAATCAAATTTTGTTACATGTGTAACAAATATGAAAATGACTAATTATTTAATTTCGTAAAATTATGACTAAATTCTTAAAACATGACCTAAAAGTGGCTAAAAGCCAATTCCCCTTTATTTTGTTATAAATGAGAAAAACAAAGTAGGAATTCTATTTTCTTATAATGTAGGTTTTTAGGTTCGCTCGTTATTTAATTGTAATAATTATGTATTGTTTCAATCGTAGATTAAAACAACCAGCGCTGTAAATAACAATATAAGCTCACATCTCAACTCAATTACTGCAACAAAAACGAAAATAAAATTACATTACCATATCTCATTCATATATTTATGTATGTATGTTACATAAATGAAACTATATCATCACAAAACTATCTATTCGAATCACATTAACCTTCCACTAAGGACTATAACCTTCCACTAAGGACTAATACGGGTGAAATAGACGAAATGACAATACCAAATATGCGACGACAAACCTTCCACTAAGGAATTCAAAGAATATACCTTCTTTGCTCTGTCAAGCTAATAAGAATTTTAGTAATACCATAATCAGCGAGCAAAATGATTTAAACATCCCAAACTAAACTTTTCTAACAACTCAGCTTGATAAATTTGTCCTAGAAGTTCTTTTAAGTAAAAATATCTGGACAATTTGGCCACTTCATTTGTTGACGCTGGGTGGCCACTGAATAGTCTCTAGGAACAAATTCTATCGGCTTGAGGAGGAGCAACCCGCACCGCCACTCAAGGGGATCATGGACCGTCACAATTCACGAGATTAGTGAGGTCACACCGTCATCGTCTAGAATGCTTCACACCATCGTCGTATTGGGAGGTCGTAGGAGTTCCGAGCCGGAAGGCTACTATTTGTTCAAACTAAGGAAAATGTATGCAAGTACGCTAAAATATACATTTGTGAATTTTATACATCCAATAAAATCAGTTTCGCTGAACTGCTGGGATAGCTGATACATTAAGTTATGTACATATTGACAGTGGTTAGTTAGGTATGACTAGTCCTAATTCAAAACACACTGCTAATTGCTAGTGTTAGTATAGGGCCTTAAACTGTACATTAATCTAGACCAGTATAATGATGAGCTTTTTTTATCTGACACTGTACATTTTTCAACAAATATACCAAACCATGACTGTACTAATCAACCATTTTGGTGCCAAATATCCGGTACTGTCTGCTTCCCCAGATGTCACTTTTGTCCAGGTAATAGGATTTAAGGCAACATTGCACCCATGGTGGATTTCTAGCAGCATCATTGATCTCAATACCTTCGTCGCTCGTGGCCACGCCAAGCAACGCATTTCGCTTCCTCGTCAATATATCAGCAGAAGGGTAACCACCAAAAAATTTCTCCTACAATCGTTTGAAGAATGATATCAGGACTCAGGGGCAGTATTATTAGTAGCAGAGATGAAACATATTAAAGTAAAGCAAAATTGTACAAAATAGAATAAAGAATTACAGAAAGCAAAAACTTGTCTAATTCAAGTGTACTAGCAAGAACGAGCGATTTAAGCAACTAAACTGAGGAAAAACGAAATCTTGATAAAAAAATTGTCTAGCATCTTCTCCGTTAGGACCTGACCAAACAAAGTTAAATGATTGTAAAAGTGCTAACCGCATCTTCTCCATACAAATAAGCATGAATTCTGGCCGTTGCGTCCTCTAGGGTCAGCCTAATTCTGTACACTCCACGAGAAGAGCGGAAATCTTTAGCCAGCCATGGATAAGAGGATACCACCCGTACAGCACACAGGAATTTAGCAGTAACCTGTTGTTGGAGTATTACAAAAAGATAGCTAGCACCTAAATACATACATATAAAAAAAAATGAAAAATATTTGCTTATTTAAATGTAAAGAAAAAAATAAATATGATACCTCTGGATAGGTGAGAATATCCATTAACGTTAAATATGTCCCATCCTTGTGGTCAACCTCTGAGTAACGAAGAAACATACAAAAAGATCAAAATCATCACAGGAGTTACAATCTATGTACTCAATAGTTTCAACTAATGGATGAGATCAGAAACACAAAGAACCCAAATACCATTGAGAAACTAACAATTTGATACCTGTAATAGTTGACATCCAAGGAAAGCTCCAGTATGGAATACGCCCGTTACTCAAAGACAGCCTCATATTATATAGCCTGAAACAAGTATAGCATGAAATTTTTACCATTAAAAGTGCGTGGCAGAATGGGAAAAGCCAGATCTCTTTAATGACAATGCAATTCAAAGCATCAATTACCTTTGCCGCTCTGATACAAGACAGTCACCATCAGGTGTATATCGAACCTTTGTTAAGGGCGTTAACACACCGCGCCATAATCCTGCATGCACTTCACAATATACATTGACAAGTTTCATCCACTTACCAATATTATCTTTTAGTAACTGAAGCCCATGCTTCTTGATCCCTTGGTCAAACACCACCACCCTCAAGACAGTTCCAAGAAAAGGAAATTTAACTAACATATCTCTTGATAAAGGCGATGGTTCCAAATGTAAAGGGAGTGGGTTTTCCTTTTCATCTTCCAGCCTGAGATTAGTAATGATATGATAAACATACTAAAGAAAACTTCACAAACAAATTTTGCTACATAAAGATGACGATCATCAATCAAGATATGAACAAGCATACAGTACTCTTTAGCATGGTTTCGAATAAAGTAGGAAAATTTTGATAAAGCTTCCCTTGTGAACAAATAACATACCTCGGAGAAAGTTTGTTTGGTTGTGTATCAGTTCCATCCCAAACAAAGGCTATCCACTCATCTTTACCAAACTCTTGAACATGAATTATCTAGAGATGGAAAACATTGAAAGGATTCAGAATTATCAGAACTGGAATACCTTTGACAATAATGAATAAAAGCAAAAATTCTTAACCTCATTAAGAAATTCCGAATATAAATGATAAGTGGTAAGTACCTTGCAGGCCAAACTAATCGATTTACAATCCCTGACTTCTCTCAACAACGCGAAGTTATCTGAATCTACAAGGTATGTTTCAATTTGAAACTTTGTATCAGAATTTGAATCATATCTAAAGCTAAGAGAATGAGGAAGGAATCAACTTGAAAAGGCTAACGTATGCATTTTTCCATATTCGGTAAAAGAAAAAGATAATGACGATTAGTGCAGTGTGGCGAGTACCTTCATCAATCTGGAAATCAACAAACCATTTTCTCAGGCCCGTTATAAACTTCTTGTCCATTTCTCTTGAATGAAATTTAGGATAAGTCTGATAAGGAAGAAAACCTTCACCACCAATTCCTTCATACAAGGCAAAAGCTGAGGACCTTTTATTGAAAACAGCAAATACTTCGGTACCATGAGTTTTCATCTGCAAAAGGATATCCTCATCATTTAAGTAAATTATCAATTCGAATCGCTGACTTTTATCCTGTGGAAGACTCAATCTTTATGTTTTCCATTTTCTCCCCATAATTATAAAGATACATATGAAATCACCTAATGTAGTGAAGGCTAATGCAACAAAATTTGAGGAAAAAGAATATGGGTATAGAGGAGAAATGAAAAAATCAAATATTTTTACCATAGGAATTCTCTGAACGTCCGCGTTATGTCAGACTCAGAAGAATATGTTAAGCCATTATGTTGTAAGATAACTTAAAAAAAAAAAAAAAGACACAACAACAACAACTCTTATTCTTTCTTTATCAACTTTTAACTGGCTATACGGCTATACCATAAAACTTTTTAAAAATTTAATGAGGTCAAGTAAATTACTTAAAACATAGAGATACTTTTTCTTAGTTGCCACTTATGAAAGACGGGCTCAACAATTTTCTTAATCGTGACAAATTTGCACGCAGAGAGGTTTAAACTACGAGGGAATACCATAACACGAGAAAGCTGAATTATGTCTCCAAGAGCGACTACATGAGGGAGAGCTCCGAAATGTTCTGCGAAAATATTAACCGCAAGCCCCTGTTTCTGATGCGATTCATCTACTATCCTTATGGTACAGAAACAATCTGCAAAATCAAACATTCCTGAAGTAACCCAACAAATTCCAATAAAAAGTAGATATACATACACAAAGCACTGTACAGTTCAAACCGAGGGACAAATTAAAAGAAAAAAAAATATATATAAATACATAAATTGCAATCTGTGTGGCTCAGAACAAACACCTTTACTGCGGAAATCATCAATCTACTACCAATCAAAGTGGCAGCCGTAAGTCCGGCCTTTTTGTCGTCATTGCCAACATAAAATACGTTTCGATTTCGGTTTCGGTTTTTCGATGCAATTATCGAAGAAAATACTACAACGAGAGGGATAGAGAGAGACAATTTCAAATTGATTCAACCTAGAACGAACTCATTTCACAACCAAACAATCTGAGATTTCATAGAAAAATAGAAAGATGTAGGCGAATCCAATCAAAACACATCAGTACATACATATATATACATATATATATAGACAAACACACACACGCACACACGCATAGAGAAAGAGGAGAGAGAAGTACCAGTGCCTTTGGTTTTCTTAGGGAAACCGTACTCGATGACGACGCCAATGAGGCTAACCTTCTGGTTGATCGAAGCTATGGCGTCCCTTATCTCCAGGAACTTGTAGTCATCTCTGTCCCCCATTTTCACTCTCTCTAAACCCTGAATTTCGGCGCTCTAGGGTTTTGCAGAAACATGATCGGTTTCTCAATGGAAGGAGGGAAAGTGGAAAAACAAAAAAAGAGAGTACGTATTATATTAATACGTTCTTTCTTTCCAAGGCTTGCGCTTTTACGTAATTGCAAGTTTTGCCCTCTCTTTTTTTTTTTTTTTTGCAGTTTTCTCCCTTTGTTTGAATTTATTTAAAAAAAGTACGTTTGAGAAATGCATCGGTTAAATCCAACAATGCGAGCAGGTATTTCGAAGGGGGTTTGGGTTGCCACATTCCCGTTGTGTTGAAACCCGACCCAGCCAAAGATTCGGAGCAAGGCGGAATTGGGTTACCACGTCTGCTTGTGTTGAAGCTTGACCTAGACGAAGATTCGAAGCAAGGCGGGTTTGGGTTGCCTTGCCACATTCCCCTTGTGTTTAAACCCGACCAAATCAAAGGTTGAGAGAGCAAGGCATTAGGGTTGTCACGCGTCTTTCGTGTTTAGTATAACTTTTTTTCTTTTAAATATTAGAGGTCGGAGAAATTCAAACTTCACATTTTTTAGTGGAGTTGAGTGTGAAACTAGCGCCAAGGGCTAGGCTAGTAAATGGATATCAATTGTCCCCAAATGTGTCCCCAATCGTGCTGTTACAACTCATCAAATAAATAATAATCATTGATAAAATTAATGAGATTTTAAATAGAAATACTATTAATACTTGATTGACAGAGATAGCTTTTGGATGCTGTAGATTTCCATTCGGCTAGACTACACTTTGTTTGGTTTACCCATTTCTCTCATTCCATTCCATTCCCATTTTTCATTTTTTTCAACTTTTCAAATCCTTCAAACTATTCCATTTCATTTTTTTTCAACCATTTTTTTCAACTTTTCAAATCCTTATACAATATCTTTAAATCTCAACCATTCATACTACCTCAAAATCAGCAAAGTCAAACCATTCTTACATCATTTTTAAAAACCATTTTCAAACCATTCAAAACCATTATCGATCCCATTTTTTGGAATGGAAAAAATGATTTTGAATGGTTTAAGGCCTACAAACCATATATAAGTATAACTAACCCGGGGTGGGCACTTTGCCCATTCCATCCTATTTATTGGGATGAAAAAAATGATTTGAAAATGATTTTGAATAGTTTGAAAAAATAATGTAAAAATAGTTTGACTTTGCTGATTTCAAGGTGGTATGAATGGTTGAGATTTAAAGATATTGTATAGAGATTTGAAAAATTGAAAAAAATGGTTGAAAAAAAATGGAATAGAATGGAATAATTTGGAGGATTAAGAAAGTTGAAAAAAATAAAAAAAAAATAGAATTGTTGAAATGGGTGGGACAAACAAATAATAATATAATTGTGAATAGTGACACACATTACAAGATGAGAATTAGAAAATCAGGTAACAGTGTTGTAATTCCTGCAAAAATATACGAAGAATAGTGCTGTAGCTATGAGATATGAGTCCCCTCCAAAAAATAAATAAATAAATAAACAACAACCTATAGCAGATAGGAAAATATTATCTAAAATTCTCGAAAACGTGTTACATTTACCAAAGTGGCATGAACATATGATTTATTGTGTACATGAAAAATTGAGACTGAAATTACAAGAGACAAATTGACTCCAAATTCACATCTTCAAGAACCCTATTTTTTTCCTCCTCCTAAGGAAAGCACTGAAATTGAGAAGCCCTTGGAAATAGGAAGCACCCAAAAACTGAATCAAAACTTGGAAGCCTCAAAGCTCACCCAAAGCTTTGCTCTCTCTTTATGCATATGTCAATTGGCACAAAAACATAGTGCATCACTGCACTGCATCTTGATACATCAATCCCAAATGGTCTTGTCAAATAATTGTACCACGCAAAAACCGTCCCACATATTTCCTCTAGCAGTATGGTGGGCTTAAAAAACGTATAAACTAGCGGGGCTTCCTCCACATCCGCTCCTCGTACTCGGAAATTTCGGGTTCTTTGGGCCGTTTGCAGTTGCACTTCAGGCAGGCCATGTTTCTTCTGTAGTTCAAGAAATCGCATCTGCAATAATTGATTGGGATGTTATTAAACGATTCCTGTAAAGCGTGAAATTACTATCCTTCTACGGTTCGAGAAGAGAAAGATGCCAGAGATTTTATCCGAAGCACGTAGAAGAAGCAAGACAAGGAGAAACTCACGAGGGGCATTCCCACTCCCCGGGATTTAACTGTCTCTTGGGTCGTGCCTCTTGACATCGCAGACACTTCCTATTGCTTGCAAAATTCATGAACTGACATCTGCAGTTGGATACCAAATTTGTCAGTATCAAATACTAATCATAGAAACAGAGTGAGGGAGTTACAGAGAGAGCCCTGATCAAATCAAAGCATATAAACCTTATCATCCTCCATTTATACTATTTTCTAGTGCAAACGAAATCTTTATATTGTGTAAAACTAGTTAAGGATGCTAACTTTGATAGCGACGAGCAGAACCTAAGGACATTTCGTGTATCTGGTGGTATGAAATTCTTTTACACTCTATTCCTGACAAGGCTTTTAGGAAACAAGAACCAGCATCTTGTATGACATTATAGTTGTGGATTTGATATTCTACTGAAAAGAATATTCTTTAGTTCAATACAACAAAACACAAACAACCAATCATATTTTAAAATCTCAATAGTGTATCTGGTATATGAAGTTTGCAGGTGATTTGCTAATTTAGAATTATAATCAAAAGGAGAATAGTTTATCAATAAAGATATCAAATTATGTTGATAGGCACGGCGTAAAAGAAAAATAGACTTACTGTGGGCAGTTCCAGTCGCCTTTCTTCATTTCAACTTTATCTACACTAACCTTCTTTGGTCCCCCAGCTTTGCACTTCAGACAGCGTATATTTCTAGAAAAATTCATGAAACTACATCTGTGCCACACAATCAAAATATATCATCCTCAAACGGGGAAAAAGAAATGTGGAAAGAGCAATGCGTTACACCAGCGTGTAATGGCACCAAAAAATTAAAACTTGCTTACGCTTGAAAATTTTAACATTCAGGGCAAAGTGTAGTATTTGGTGTACGGGGTTTAACTACAGTCTAATCCCCTTTGACATCTAATATGCTCTAACAGGTAATATTCATTGCATAAACTAGTGAAGACCGATCAGAAATATTCTAAAGAACCTGTAAAGAACGAAATACGGGGTTGAGACTTGAGTGAATATGAGCACATAATACTTACTCAGGACAGGTCCAATCTCCTTTTCCCATTTCTATCTTAGTTTCACCAACACTTTTAGGGCCGTGTTCCTTGCACTTAAGGCATTGTAAATTTCTTGAGAAGTTCATATAATTGCAACTGTAACAAAATTGAAAAATACCTCAGCACATGGAATTTGAGATGGTCAATTCAGAATGAAAATGGAAAAATGCTAAAACTGAAATGAGAGGTAAGCAAACTCAAGTTTCATATTGATCTTAAACAAGATAGAATTGCCATAGCAAAGTGACTTCACATTTGTCATATGCAAGAATCCAATACATAGGGTAGAACTAAACTACCACATAGCATCTAAAGACAGACATAATAAAAGCTGAAACACAATTAAGAGCTAGCAATATAAATGATAAAGAAGCAGACATGATAACTGCAATGCTTTTCAGAATGACAGTGATAGGGTCATATTCCTGAAATACAGAAAAATTGCAATTTTTTTTCTTCTCATATAGCCAGACTCAGTTCTTATGATATGAAACCATCGACACCTAAATATTCTGCCAAAAGAGCAAGCCAAAAAGATGAGAAACAATAATAAATGGGAAAAAAAAAAAAATCAAATTAACACTAGTTTTTGTAAGTAAGTTAATACTAGGTTACCAATCTGATTTTTAAACTAAAGATACAACAGATAATTTGAAACTCAGAACTAGATTATAGTTTATAAATTAATGTGATTTACTGTGACGTACCTAGGACATAACCAATCCCCTCTCTTCATTTCAATATCTTCCGAAGCACCATCTTCAACAAAAGTCGATGGCCTTTCTTTCTTTATTGGGACTTTGGCAGCAGGCGGTGCGAGTGCCGGATCTCGAGATGTTTCACTGAGTTTAAGCAACTCAGTCAGTAGTTTTCTCGCAGATGATTCAACAAGCTCTCTGCCAACAGGTTTTTCACCTCCTGAAATTATGCTCGAATCCAGTGCATAGAACAGTAATACACGCACTAGATCCACGGTACGGGCATCAGCTTCAGATGCCTTTAGAATTGCATAAGCTCTATCACAGGAACCTCGCAAATTGCAAGCACCACACACCTGAATTCAGGTCATAAATAAATAACAGCTTCACGGATTGCAAGCACTACATGCGAGGTTCGATCAACAATGTCATACACATTACGATACATAAGGGAAATTACATACATCTCCTTCGTCCAGCCTGACGTACACTCTTAATCTTTTGGCTGAATTAACAACTTTTCTAAACAAATTAGGACATCCACCTCCCACAATCACCTCAATATCTTTCATCGGTAACAACCTGCATAGACAATGTTAGTAAAAAAATAGGACACTTCAAAATAAAATGAACCAAAAAAAAAAAAAGACATAATTTGATGTTTGTACTTGTAAACATTTCAAGCCCTGCACCGACAATGAGTAAATACAAAATAGGACATTTTCACACGATTATCTCCGAACTTTAATTCCACACAACAGTAATGCTTGTGGGCTTTGCACAACGGAAATATTTCACACATTATGTTCTAACATTGACCAGACGATTTTTCCACAATCTAAAGGAATAATCTGCTAGTTCTAACCCAAGTAACAGTCTCGTCTTCCTAGCAATCATAAAGTCTAACTGCGCAATTTTGGAAAAAAGATGTAGTGCTTTGAAACATCCTAGGCAATCACAGTTTGCTCATTCAACTCTAAATTCTAAAATCGACCCAATGCTTCTCGGGGCTCTAATGTCATGACAAAGACTCTTTACTTTCTTAAGAAAAACGTCAAAAGAAAAGAAAAACCACACCTTCGTTCATCCAAAACTTTCCCGGCAAACAAACAGAGAAAAAAAAAAAAAAAGAGAGAGAAAGAAATGGAAGTGAGACTATCACCAAATGCTTTTCAAATGTCAACGTCCAAAATGAACACTCTGCTACAAATATCCTCACAGTTTCTTTACGCTCGAAGAATAAGAGATATTGAACATTCGTCAATCGTCCTACATTTTCTAGGCAACCAAACAAAAAACGAAAGCGAGACTGTGAAGAAAGCTCTCACTTTGAACCATCGCATACATCAATCTATAGATTTCTGACCAAAAATGTAGCAAAAGAACGAACACACAACCTTGAGAAATTTTTCCTACACTTTCTCGGCAACCAAACAGAGCCACAAGACAAGGCAAAAGAAATCATTACTTGAAGACATCGTAGCGGTCGCGAGCGAAGCTGAGACAAGCGTCTTTCAAGAGATTCATGTCCACGTAAAAGCCCTCTCTCTCTTCCTCCTCGGCTCGCGCGGCCACGCCGAAGTAACCACCGGCACTGAGCCGGTCCACGAACGCCACCCACTCCGGCCACGGGTGGCGCGGCTTCGGCGCTGGCTCGGCTTCGGCTTCGGCGGCGGCGACCGTGACCGTATCGACCGCAGGGGAGGAACAGCAGAGGCGGCGGGGGAGGAACCGGAGGGGCTGGGGCTTGGACTTGAGCTTGACTCTGCTGAAGAGAAGCGAAGACGAGGAAGGAGACGGAGCTCTTCCGGCGTGGAACCGGAACAGCAGTGCGGTTCCGAAGTGGGCCCACTTCGAAGCTGTGGCCGCCATTTTTGGAGCTCGGAGTTGTGGTCAGTGAAAGGAATTAGCAGAGAAGTGAAGAAGAAGAAGAAGATATGGCGGTTTTGGGGTTTTGGGGGGGGGAGAGAGAGAGAGAGAGAGAGAGAGAGAGGGTTTTGTGTTACATGGAAATGTTAGCACTGTTGGCCTTCAACTTGTATTGTATTGCTACTTTGGCCTCTTTTTGATAACAAATAACAATTGAGTTTATTGTCAGATTTTATAGTTTTGAGGCTAAATAGTTTAAAAAAAATGTTACTAAAAAGAGCTTGATAAAATTCATTTTGGAGATTTGAATTCGATGTGTTTTGGTAGAGTCCAAATGTCCAAGGTAAAATTGTAGTTAGCCTAAACTCAACAATTACTATTTATTATTAATTTAATGCAGTTTTTAAGAAAATTAGGATAAAAAGTTAAAATATGTTTATTAAAAATAGTCACAGTTTTAATTTTTAAAACAAAAAATAACTATAAACAATTTATTACTAAGATAAAAAAAAATTATTCATACAAAAATTATATAATAAATTTTTTTATCAAAATAATAAAATTTATAATTTACTATTTTTAAAAAATATGAATATCAGTTATTTTTCAAAATCACACTTCAAAAAATGATTATTTCTTTAAAAATTCAAAAAATTAGATTTAAGACACTCATACTTAGATCAAGGGAAAATATATTACGCGCTACTAAACTACGATTGGATTGTTGGAACGAACAATTCTCATTCCAATTAGATATCTACAAATCAGAGGGCACTCGTGGAAATTTTTCAAGAAACATTGTGTCGGATAAGAAAATAATATTTGTTTAAAATCGACTCCATTAACAATTTTAAATGAAAAAAATTCATTGAAATTATAAATTAGGGACGAATAGTTTAAAGTGTTTTTAATTTTTTGGCATGTTGATAATATAATTCTTAAAATTCTGTTATGACTTCGATGATTGAATTAACTCATATAATTTTTACGAATTAATGATATATATTCAAACATATGTGGAAAAAATGATATTTGACAATTATACGCTACAATTTTTATTTTTATTTTTTTACACTAAATTTTTATTTTCTAATTTAAACTCGGAATATTCCTAAAATACCTTGTAATTTAACATATGTTAAAAAATTATACTTAATTTAGTAAAAACCTTGAATTTCCTATTCAAATTAGTCAAAATAAAAACTTAAAGGGCTATCTTTGATTAAAAAAACCCAAAGGGCTAGTTGCCAAAACAATACAAATTTAAAGGCCAATAATGTCAATTGCAAAAAAAAAAAAAAAACGCTTTTTGTACGGCAATAAACCCCAAAACCCCTAAAAATCACCAAAACTACGCAGAGACAACGAAGGCACAGAGCGAGAGAGAAGATTCAGAGATCCGATTTGGCTGTCGTTTTTCCTCAAACGACAAACCAACCAGCCAACCACCATGAGAAGAGTCACCACTCTCGCCGCCACCGCCTCTCTCCTCTCCCGATCCCTCTCCACCGCCGGCGCCGGCGCCGGCCACCACCGCCTCCTCCAGGCCTCGCTCTACGCCACCGAAGCCTGCTCCGGCGCTCGCCGCCGCTGGTTTCTCTCGCCATTTATCGGATCGTCTCGCGCGATCTCCGCCGGAATTGTGATCGCCGCCGCGGCCGCCGCCGCGACTGCCGCCGGTGCTGTGGAGGTCTACGCGAAAGAGCCGCCGCCGCCGGAGCTGGTCCCCAAGGACGTCGTGCTTTACCAGTACGAAGCTTGCCCTTTCTGCAACAAAGTTAAAGGTTATTGCTTTTATGTTCTTTTAGGGTTTAGTGTTTGTGTGTGTGTTTTTTGGTACTAATTGAGGAAAAATGAAGGACTTTAAGTTGCAGTGATTTATTTTGAAATTTTGATCGGTTGACATTGAATTAAAAGCTAAATTGAGGATTTATACCATTTAAGCAAGTTTTGCATAGTCTAAGAAGTGATTGAACTCGGATAATTTGTTTGAAACATTAAGAACTATTGACAATTTTTTTCTGTGGTGTATTTGTGTGTTTAATTAGTTTCCGTTGCTGTTCATTGATGATTCACCTGTTTGAGTTTCGCGGTGATGATTTGAACTAATTGTTGGTATGTTGATGCGAAATCGCAGCATTCTTGGATTACTACGATGTACCGTACAAGGTTGTCGAGGTCAACCCACTTAGTAAGAAAGAGATCAAATGGTCTGATTATAAGAAGGTTCCAATTCTGATGGTTGACGGTGAACAGCTGGTCGACTCATCAGGTTCATGTCCTTTTGGCTGTTTGCTAGCATGTGTGAATTCGGGGGCATTTTAATTTCGTCAATTTTTGCTATCTGACAATCATTTTGCTGTTTTTTGGGAAGCAATGAGAAGTAAATAGCTCTTCTTTTCATCAGTTCAATACTATCTGCCTAAAAGAAATTTTTGCAGCTATTATTGACAAATTGGGCGACAAACTACTTCCGGAGAAGGTAGCTCCGACCGGAGATGATGAAGAGAAGAAGTGGCGCCAGTATGTTTTCCTTTTCCTCGCTCTTTTGTGCATATTATATCAGCACTTGTACCTGTCAAAGTTTGGAGATAAAAATATGTAAAAAAGAGAGAAAAATTTAGGTTAGATTATAGATTATAATCTAAAAGAGTAGATGCGGGTTAGCGGATACTTTTTGATGAGCTGTGATGGTAACTTTGCAGCTCAAGTCCCTGGTTTTCTAGAATGGGAATATGTGTATTCGGGACTTTTAGGACTTCGGTTGTTGGTTAGTTGGGCCTCTATTTTCTTTCCCTGCATTGTTTTTCCCCTCCTTCCATAATAGATGCGTTTGATCCCTAGTCTTATGAACAAAGAAAGAAGGATTCGTTCCGGAGCTTTAGGGTTTTTGGTTATTTAGATTTGTTTTATCTAAATTGAGCTATATATTTCACTCTACTTATTCCGTAGTGCCTATTGAATGTATAGGCGTAGCTTAATGCTTTGGGGCATTGAGCTACATATTTTAAACTACTTGTATTAGTTCAGTACTGCATATTGAATGTACTCGTGGAGCTTAAAAAATTGGGACTTGGGGAAATCGATATATTTTTAGGTATGTGTTGGTAAAAGAAGCACCTTTGAGACTCAATAGCTTATTTATACGATTGGATCTTTAATAACTTATTTTGGCTTGAATGCATTTTCAAATCAATTGATTTTTGCATGCATCTACTTTATACCTTCTCAGTTTTACATCATTATATGATCGACTTTACTAACTTGGACAGAGAATCAACGTTTTCTTTAATCTATTGTGACGGATCAGTTGCTGATTTTTGTTGTATAGGTGGGTCGACAATCACTTGGTGCATGTCTTATCGCCCAACATATACCGAAATACAACGGAGGCCCTTGAGTCATTTGATTATATTACAAGCAATGGTAAGAAACATAAAATGCAATTCATTTCTATCTTCACCTAAGTAATTCAAAAAGTATTATGCCTTACTTTAGTATTTGCCAGTAAATTAATTTCAAAACCACCTATTGCCATTAGTACACTTACATCATCAAAACCATTTGGGACATTGTAGATTTTCTGGGTAGAAGCTTCATATTTTTTACTCTGTTTTATCATCTGCTTACAGATAGTTAGTCCAAAATATTCACTTTCCTGTGAAAGAAATCTAACAAATTAGTATTTGGTTCATAATATGCCTTTGGACTTCTCCATTGCAATGTTATTGTCTGGTTCTCATCTCATCAGTAATCCTCAAGTGCAAAATCAAATCTATAGATTGTTTCTTATAGACCGGTGAATGATGTTTGTCTTATAGTTATTGCTTATCAGAAACAGCAAAATTTGAAATTTAACATCCTTCAGCTGTTGATCAACTTGAGCATTTTATTTTTATGAATTGAGTTCATAGATTACACTTACAGTCGTTGATTGCAGGTAATTTTAGCTTCACGGAAAGGATTACAGTAAAATATGCTGGGGCCGCTGCTATGTACTTTGTGTCCAAGAATCTGAAGAAGAAATATAACATTACCGATGAACGTGCAGCTCTGTATGAAGCTGCCGAAACGTGGGTGAATGCACTACACGGCAGGGAATTTCTTGGTATGCACTCTAAGCGAGCAATATGCGGATTTGTCTATTGTGTGTATGTAATTTATGTATATGGCATCGTTAACTAATGGATCACAATGGGATACATTTATTAATATACTTGTGCACATGCACACATGAATTACCAGCATATAGCCATATATTCTTAATATTGACTTCTAGTAGGAAGTTGAGCTTTGTGCCTTATTAAGAAACTAGATCTTTTGCACTTACTCACTTGGTAAATGTTTGGTACATTTTGTGTTAATGTGTGCTGCATTAGTTCTAAATTATGAAAGGCTTTCATGTATAAAACAGGATTAAATCCTAAAAGCTTCACATATGAACCTAAACCTTTAGCTTTAAAGCATACATTAACCGAAATCCAAAAAAAAAAAAGGATGAACGTTAAAAAGTGTAGCTGACTTACACTCTAATTCGGAATACTCGAGAAGACGTGTCTATGCCCTTGATCTTGTTATTCGTGTTGTGTTTGTGTTCCAATTTCATCTTGAGTAAATATTTTCTATGTCAGGGGGCTCCAAGCCTAACTTAGCTGACCTTGCCGTTTTCGGGGTGTTGAGACCAATCCGCTATTTGAGGTCTGGTCGAGACATGGTGGAGCACACGAATATCGGAGAATGGTATGCGAGAATGGAGAGCGCCGTGGGAGAGTCTGCTAGGATAAAGGCCTAAACATTGTTCCTGCAGAGTTTGCAGATCGGCTCTCTGCTTTTTGTTCGTTTTCATTTTGCAGGTTGTGTCACCAAAACTTTATTTAATAGAGAGGAAAGAACACAGTTTTGAAGCAACATTCTTACTTGTTGGGCGGGCAACTAGAAAAAGCTTGCTATTAAATTATGTCCAATATGTGAAAAACATTTCTGCTACAAAATTTTAATTCTTTTTAGAAAAAGTGAAGTCATTATTCACACAGCAGGTAAATCTGTTGAGGAGTATAGGAATAAGCAAATTGAAGACGTGGATTGTGATTTAAGATAATACCACATTGCTTCAAGTAATGATTTAATGAATATTGATGTTGTTAATTATTCCTGATATTGGAACTATAAGAAGATACAAGAATTATTTGGTTTATTTATTATGCATTATCGTCCATGCTTTTTCTAGGCTTTGAATTCACATGGCTAGTGTTTGTTTAATCAACATTTTTTCAATCTTATTTCAAATATAAAAAAATTAGTTTAATAGTACAAATATAAAAAATTAGATTTAAATATTTTTATTATAGTACCAATGTTATCATTTATCAAATCTTTTTCTTTTAAATCTCAATTTAATTACTACAATCATCTAAACATCAGTTTAATTTAAGATTTTGGCAATGTTTGGCAATATTTCAAATTTTTGTCAATTAATATTTCAAATTGATCGACGTTTGAAATTATAGGGAAATATAGTGAAAGAGCTATTACTTGTGCAGGTACGTACTTGTGAGATGTGACTTCTGTGAAGATCAAAGATTGTACAAAATAAATTTAATGTGATTGAAAAATGTCAACGAAATACAGACAGGTTTTACTTTAGTGATGCTCTTGTTTTTTTGTTGTTGTGTATATAAATGGTCCAATTGCGACTTGTGCAGTGCAACTGAAAATACAAAGTCAATCGTATTTTTAATTCAATAAATTGGTCTTAATAAATAAATAAATTAGATTTCATGAATGATATTTATCATTTTTTTATAATATATAAACTTAATAAAATAAGAATTAATTAGGTAAATAGTTATTTTAAATTGTATATTTTAAAAAAATAATTATAATTTTAAAAAATTAAAAAATTAATCATAATACATGCAAGAAATTTTTGACACATATAAATTTTTTTTAAAAGACTTGTTTTTAGTTTTTTAAAATTATAATTATTTTCTAAAATCATTTTTTTAAATAATTATTTTCTTAAAATTCTCATCAAAATAAATAGTATGAATGTTTTCTTCGTAGTAAAAATAGATGTATAACAAATGAAAAATTATTTGATGGTTTTTTTTTAAATAATTTTAGATAGTCAAATTTACTTAAAATTTCCAACTTTAATGAATACCTCACCTGTCACCAACATTGTTTTAAATATTAAAGAATAGTAAAGAACATTTATATGAAAAATAATAATAATAATAATAATAATGACACACTTTTAAATATTTCTCTGAAACGGTGCGTTTTGGTGAAAAAAGCAACGGCGCGTTTAAGTCGTCTTCAATAACCATAAGGGCACAGGCTTTTTAATCTCTCTTATTTTTCCTTTTTTTCTTTTCTTCTCCGATCATTGTGCCCTTTAAAAAAAAAAAGAAATTTAATTCTGTTGATCTTCCTTCCCCAAATTTCTCTGCCCTAATTCTCTCTCTCTCTCTCTCTCTCTCTCTCTCTCTCTCTCTCTCCCCTCCGATTGCTCGCGCCGCCGTGTCGCCGCCGAGGTTTGTTCTCTCCTCTCTCTTCTCCGGCGTTGTGTATTTGGCCTCAATTTCTTCTCTGTGTTGTTTTGTGCTTTTTGTTTTTTTCTTTTTCTTTTGTTTTGCTTCAGCTTTTGGGTTTTTTTGGGTTCCTTTTCAAATGTATCAGAGACCTGATCTTTTTTGGATTTTATTTAGCTAAGGTTTTTTTTTTTTTTTTGTGCATATATTAACAGAGCTAGATCCGACTCTTAACAGTATTCAACCTGAAGTCTGCAAAGGTATTTGAGTCTCTTCCTTTTTTTTTTTTTGTTCCTTCTATACTATTTTTCTGGGTTTGGATTATGTTTTCGAGACTTTTTTTTTTTAAATTTTTTTATTTCCGAAAGTAGGTTTGCGTGTTCGATGTAAAAGCAATAACATTTAGGCACTGTTTTTGTTCTAGTAATTTACATTTCGGCTATGGCTATGAAGAAGAGAATGAAGAGATCACTTATGTTTTGTTTGGCTCAGTAGTAGTGGACTAAGGTCTTTGTTTTCAGGGTATTTCGTTATGTGTTTTTCATGTTTGTCACCTGGGTTATACTTATTATAAAGCAGGAAATACAAAACTAGAACAAAACTATAGTTTGGCTTGTTTCAAAATATCCAGAATGTGTGACTTGGCACCCAGTTTGCATTATGTTTTACCATTATACTCTTATAGGTTGATTTCATTTGGCTAAATATTCCAAAAGTTAAGGAATATAAGTGGAATGACATTAACAAAGCATTATTAGATTGTTTGATGTATGGCCACTTGTTTTTTATCATATAAAAGATACGAAGGCTTAGAGGGTACGCATATTAAGATTTGGGTTTATTACAGTGACAACTGCCGTTATAAGCTACACACAAATGGAGGAAACTTGTATTTTCTTATAGAACATGTTAGTTCTTAAACTGTCAATGTTTCTGAATTAAGTGTCACCCAGATAAGCCTTTTCTGGTAGTTGGATCTAGCACTTTTTTCCAGAGATAGATTCGAGAATGGAAACTAAGTGTGATTAAGATATAGCGTGCGTGTGGACCGAGGTTGTAGTTGGTTTTCAGATCGTAAAATCCCTTCTTCAGTTAATTGAAAGAGAAATGTGATGTTGAGATTTGATTCAGTTTTTTCTTTGCTCACGATTTTTACATAGTGATTTGATGGGAAGTTTTATGAAGGGACAAATTTTTCCATGAGGTGTATGCTTTCATGTAGGAATCTGCATGCTTGAACATTGTTTGTTATTTTCAGTACGGATGTTGTATAAATATTCATTGTTTATTTGACAAGTATAACATTATTAGTGGCATTTATTTATTTCTAAGCATGACATGAGATGTTTCATTAAATACTGCATTTAGCCAATGGATGTGCCACTTAGCATTGTTCTATTAAGATTTGTTTGCTCTTGCTTATTATACTAAAATGTGGTATTTTTAATAGTTTATTCTACAGCCTTGGCCTTATTACTTAGATTGGGTACATGCTCATTTGTCCTTTCTTTCTTGCTTATTATACCAAAATGTGCAGGTGAAGATTGAAACATATATTGATGATTAAGCTTATAGTTGTGCCATCAACTACTGATCAAATAATAGAGCAAAGGAAATTATCAGATTTGATATCCGCGTCGTTGCGTGCCTGCCGTCATGGTCGTGAACGCGCGTCCTCTGAAGCGCATGAAGAGCCGTGTCATGGCTGATCTCTACGACTTCCTGAGCTTCCCATCTCAGTCACCAGGAGCCTTTAGGACAAAGGTGAGGGGCTTCCTGGCGAAGCATGCAATGCTGCCACCGCCATCATCACTGTTCCCTCATTTGCTGACATGGCAGATTCAGTTTAGGGTCGGCGATGACGCCACCACTGAAACTGCTGAGTCTCTGTCAACAGTGGTCTGCCTCGACGTCGTTGAGGAGGACGTTACCAGATCTAGATCCATCTATTGTGACCAGTGCAGAGTTGTTGGTGAGTTCACATGCTCACCCAAGTCACCTCTCTCTCTCTCTCTCTGTTAATGAAAGGAAGAAAATTAGAAACACACACTTGATCTGATCCTTGTGTAATTTTCCTGGTTTCTTGAGTTTTTACCTTGGATTTATGTGGTTAATATATTATTGCAAGATGAACAGTCTAACAGTCTGGTGTGCATTTATTTGATTTTATGATCAGTCGTTTTGTTTTGTTATCTCATTCATCCGTTTAGTGTATTTATCGAAATTGGGGTCGCTTTCAAGAATTGTGTTGCTTTTAATTTGAACCAATACCTATCTAGTTGCTGTTTTCCCCCCTGCTATTTTTCCTGTATACTTTGTGGCTATGATTTTTTTTAATTCAAATTTTATAAAAGCAGAAATTTGTCATTATCACAGAATTGATGAAGCAAATTTGTAATTTAATGGTAAATGGCAAATGTAAATGTAATAGGATGGAGTGGGCATCCAGTGTGTGGGAAGCGATACCATTTCATAATAAAGGCAGATGGTAATTCCATTGGCGGCTACCACAAGCCCTGTATCTTCTGTGGTGATGCCCTCCATTTGTCCGAGTCCAAGTGAGTCACCACCTTTTTTCTTCTACAAGCTTTTTGCATTTTTGAAATCTCTATACCTCGCATATGAAAATACCCACTACCATGGGTATATCTTCTATACATAATCTTTTCACAGATAACATTAGAAAACGCTGAGCGGATATATTTATTTGTTTAGAAGCATCCGTTTTTTAGATCTGGGAAAGCCTTCTTTCATAGCAATGTCTTGATGATTTTTATGATTACATTTCAACGCGTAGGGTTTTATTCTACTTTGCTTGTTTTATTGTCTTGCTTATATTACTATTGCTCTGTTCTTTGCTTTTAATTTGCCTCAATGATTTTCCTGCTATTAACATCAGAGTATACGGCTTCATTTTAGGTGTAAGTCGTGCAACCTTGAAACAAGCACAGATGATGTGGAAGATTGGGTCTATAGCCAGTTAGAGAATACAACTCATCTTCTCCATGGTGTTATTCATTCCAATGGATATGGACATCTTCTTAGGGTTAATGGCCGTGAAGGGGGCTCCAGAATTCTTTCTGGATCCCACATCATGGATTTTTGGGATCGTCTTTGTAAAGTACTTGGAGCCAGGTTAGATTTATTTTTTCTACTAGCTAATTAATGATGATCTTGTTGTGATCATGGGCATTTTAAATAGAAGGATTTGATGTAAATGTTTCCAATTTTATAACAACTGTCAGTGTTATTGTTTTTTTGATTCCTCTTTTTTACATGTCGGCAGGAAAATTAGTGTGATGGATGTTTCCAAGAAGTACGGATTGGAGTATCGGCTGCTTCATTCGATAACCAAAGGACATCCCTGGTATGGTAACTGGGGTTATGAGTTTGGTGCTGGTAGTTTTGCCCTAACTATCGATGCCTATAAAACTGCTGTTGAAACGCTCTCTAGCCTGCCTTTGTCCATCTTTCTCTCTCAAGAGCAGAAACCGGCTTCTCCTCTTGTCGATGTTATCTCGCATTACCAATCCGTTTCAGAACATGAGCTTGTGAATGTTGGAGGCCTCTTTTGCTTTGTGTTGGATTTGCTACATGATGCTCGTAAGAAGACTTCCTCGAGGGCTGATGATGCCAATGGCAAACAGCAGCATGCTGGTGCCTCAGGGACGTTGTCTTCATGGTCTAGGAGGGATGTTGAGCGAGTCAACGAATCCATGCTCAGAGTGCTCCGAGCGGTTTCAAGGTCCAATTGGGTCAGTAGTCGTTCTCTCAAGGGTGCTGTCTGCAAGGGGGCCCCTCCAGAGCTACTTGATTATTGTTTACAGGAGCTTGGAGGGAAAATAGCCGTTGACGGGACAGTTGTCACTACCAGATTGAATCCTGATACAAGAGCTTTTGAGTATCGGTTAGTGGCTATTGTTCATTAACAACTCTGCTCACGACGCCTTTTATTCGTCATTTCGGAAATGCTTATCAACGAAGCCAAGGCTTGTTTATTTTCTTTCCATGTTTACTTACTGTTTAACATGCTCTGCAATTTGTTTCACTCTGTTTCATCAGACTGGAGGGCGGGGAACTTCAACAAGACCCCACTTGCATTGAGTCTAGTATTTCTGGAAGCCAATCGGAAGATGGTCTCTTGCGGGACCTGAGATACTTGTATGAGTGCATTCTCCACCCGCGAACCATGGTAGATTATGTACCCCAGTCGACGAGAGACCTTGCAATTACTTCGGCCCAAAAGCTCCTGGACTGCAAGCAGTTCGTGAAAAACTACGAGCCCGAAAAGACGCCATCCAATAACAGCCATGATTTATCATGCGTCTGGTGCGAAGTTGAACTTGTAGACGAGGTTGAAGAAACTTCCACCAAGCCACCACCGGAGCTTGTTATCCTCTCCCAAAATGCTACTTTATCCGATCTCAAAGTTGAAGCATCAAAAGCTTTCCAAGACGTATACGTGATGTTCAAGAGATTTCACGCTGATGAGCTACTTGACCATGGCGGTGTTGATCAATCCACCCAGGTCAAATCCTTGTTAGCCTCAGCAGGGCTCGTTCGCATAAGAGGGAGATGCCATGTCAAACACGGCCTAAGCAGGTTTAGGATGGAAAGGGGGGTTGAGAGGTGGACGGTGGACTGCAGCTGCGGGGCCAAGGACGATGACGGGGAGAGAATGTCGGCATGCGACGTTTGTAGCGTGTGGCAGCACACCAGATGCTCCGGCATTCCCGACACAGAGTCCGTCCCTGCGAGGTTCGTTTGCCACAAATGCCGAACCAGAACGCCCTGCAAGGACGAGGTTGCGTCGAAGGACGGGTTCGCCAAGGGATTGGCCGCTGCGGACGTTGCACTGTGAAATAACAGCAATGCCTGATAACAATCTCTTGATGCTTTTGACTTTATGGTCCTCAAAATGACTAGTAGTTGTACATAAGGAAGGGACAGGTTGAAACTTGCTTCTCTGAAAATTCTTACTTTTTATTTTGGGTTCGGCTGTGTATATTTACTCATTGCAGGACTCGTTTGCTAACTAAATGTAACCCCAAAAAAAAAAAAAGAAAAAATGTGAACTGATTTGAAAATCATTTGAGGACAAAAAAAGAAAGACCATTTGATTCGAATTTCTTAGAAATGAAGATGCAAATGATTGAATGAAGTTTTTTCTGCCCACTATTTTGGATTTTTCTCAAGTTTATGAAGTATTTCAATTTGGCAAGATTTAAAAAAAAAAACAAAAACAAAAATTTCAAGCTCAACACAAGTCAACAGATGACGAAATTTAATAATAAAATTAAACAACATTCTCTTTGCAAATTGCAATGCAACAAGTAGATCTCTTCGAGATTCCCATACGTCCTTCTTGGCTATCACAAAAATCTTCGAGGTCTTGTTTCATTTTCATCCTTCTCTTTTTAAGAAGTAAGCATCAAATATTCGAAATTAAGTAGGAAAAGGAAATGATTTTTATCAGATAGTATAGTTATTGGGTCTATTTAGTATAGTTATTGGATCTATTTGGTATTTGAATTTTTTTTTTGTCAATGTTTTAAAGAAATAATCAACATTTTTGAAAAGTAAGTTATTAATCACTAGTAAATAGTACGTACAAGAATTAAAGACATAAAGATAAAGATAAAAGTGCATTGTCTTGTAGTAAAATAAATAAATAAATTTTTAATTAAAGCAAACGTTGATTATTTTTTTAAAACATCATTAAAAATAATGATTATTTACTCAGTTATCTCTATTTATTTTATTAATTATGAAAAACCATTCAACCTTGTGCTATTGTCTAAATTTTCCCCTGTTGTTGCATTTGTTTTCAATTTGCTCCCCAAACTTCTAAAAATCTATAAGTTTGACCCATTCTATCATGTTCGGTTTGTTAAATAGTGATGTTGCAAAAGAAAATTATTAAAATGCTCTTCGGTCTTGTGCTATTATCCTAAGGACAATTCTCACATGGGGGATATTTAGGTGGGGAACAAATGGGGAACAGTGATATATGGCCCAGAATCATTCAGAAAATTTTGAATTTTAATTTGCAGTTTTTTTCAAAACAGTTTGTTGGATTTTTTTATCGTTTTGGTGAAAAAAACGCATTCATTTTATGGGCAAAAATGCAAATATTTTTAAAAAATTGGGCCTAAATTGTAATACAGTAAAAATAAAGGACTAAAAAATAAATAAATAAAAATTTCTGGATGAATCTGGACCACACATTTGTTTCCCATTTGTCCCCCACCTAAATAAACCCCATGGGAGAAGCGTCCTTATCCTAAAATGCCTCCTAATCTTACATTTGTTAAACTTCCTTTTCATTGTTTGTGCTCTTGGAATCCAATCGGGGCAAAATGACCCCAAATGTAAGATCAAGTGGTATTTTAGGTGAATAGCGATCATGGGGCGTTTCAATAATTATCTTATACCACATCATTATTTAATAAACAGAATTTGGCGAAATGAGAAAACTCACAAATTTTAAGAAGATCGAATGTCGAATTGATTACAAACCCTAAAAGGAGAATTTTAAACTAAAGTCATTCTTAATACCATTTAATAATATATATCTCATGTGATATTTTATGCTCCTTTTATTTTTATACTATATTTGTAGTGTAAATTTTATTGTCTAAATTAAAAGTGCAACACACATATGATATAGATTATCATTGTGCAAAAAATAAGGCATCCCTCAAAACTCCCAAACGCAAACTCATGAGGCAAATCCGAGCCACATCACAAGATTGAGAGAATTTTCATTAATTTAATTATCAATTTATTTAAGTGCCAAAATAATAAAACACAATAATCTTAAAATTAAATTAAATAAACTTTGAATCCGAATTTTTCCATAATAAACTTGTTGTCAGTGATTTTTCGTCAGCAAATGTGTCTTCGGGGGCGGAGTTTCCGAGGCATATTTAATGGAGGCACAAGTCCCCTGTTCCACAGAACATAGCGATGCCACCTTGTCACAGTATCTTCCTCCAAGATAAGAACGGACAAAGATCATCGGAGATGATCCTCGATCCTACACCCTCGAATATAAAACAGAGTACCGCTAAAAGAAGTGGTGAGTTTCCGGGAAGCCCCTCGAAGAGAAGTCGGCGTATAAAAGGACTGAGGACCCCCGAAGGTGATCCACCCCTGAGGAAATTGTCGCGAACGAGAGATCGCTAGAGATAGACTCGGCCCTCGGAGCCAGCGACCCCCGGTAATAGAAAGTTTGTCCGCGGTAACTCAGATCTCAATGATTCTCCCTCCTTTTCCACCCTGAGCAGGGGATTCACTGTAACAGCAGCCTTATCCTGCCAAAGTTCAGGATAAATGCTCCCAACAAAGGTGCAACTTTATTAGGTGAACCAAACCCGTGAATTAGGGGATGAGATGTTTTGTACATTGGGACTGTAGTCTCCTTCTTCGCTATAAAGAGGAAGAGGAAAGGGGAGAGAATGACGGAAAAAAGAAGGGAGAGATTCAAAGAAATAGGAGAACAAACTATGTAAAATATTTACAAAAAATTCCATAAACAGTGAACGTAGACTATTACTCCGTAGGAGGACCGAACCACTTTAAAAACTCTCATGCCTTTTTAAGTTTCCGTTCAACTTTTCATTTTCATTGCCGCATCACATCCCAGAGGTGCGGATCTCGTCGTTGGTTTAAATTTCACACCAACAAAACTAATGATCAAAGTTTCACAAAAGAACAAAAGACTATAACTGGTACAAAAATTTATCATCATAACAGAATTAAATACAAATTTTCCAATATTACTGATTATTTTCTTAAAATTAATAAACATCGGTTATTTTCTAAAAATAAAAATTAAAAAACCGCCTCTTTTTTTTTTTTTTTTTTTTTTTTTTGCAAATATCTTTAAATTTCGAGGCTAAAATGTAAAAACCACTGAGCAATGAGAAGCTAAACCGCTAAGAACAAAGCTGGTTCTTTCTTTCCGCTTCTCTCTCTCTCTCTTCTCAGCCTGTTTCTTAGGTTTCGCTCTGATTCTCTTCACTGTATTATCTTCTATTTATCTCTCTAAAACCCTCGCTGCTCGATTCTCTCTCTCTCTCTCTAGGGTTTCGGAGCCTCGTCGATATCGACAGAGAGAGAGAGAAAGAGGCTTCGCATGGCGTCTCAATCGGCTAACCTGTGGGTGTTGCTGGGCCTTGGACTGGCCGGGATTCTCTTCGTCACCAGGAAGCTCAAGAAAGCCATTAGAGAAGACTTCGGAGCTTTCGTCCAGAGGCTTCAGCTCCTGCCTCCGCCTCAGCCCGCGCCTCCCAAGGCGCCTCACCCGCTCACCGCCCTCACCTTCGCCGTCTCCGACCTGTACGTTCCTTTTCCGTTTGTTTCCCGGGAAAATCCCGTGGGAAAATGACCGAGAACTGCGTGGTGATGATATTTTACTTCGATGAATGAATGGTTTACTTGGTGGATTGTGTCAATAAAAAAACCAGTGAATTCGTTTCATTTTATTGATTATAGTTTTTCGTCTGTATCATGGAGCAAGAATTGTTGTTGTTGTTGTTATTATTATGATTGTGATTATGATTATGGTTATTATTATTTGTTTCTCTGTTTGTTTCTGGAGAAAAATTGGAAGGAAAATGGCCGAGATTGAGGATTTACATGTTTGCCTATTGAAATGTATGCTCTTATATGCATCCATGCAATTTCACAGTGATAAAAATCGAATATCGGAAGTGGCTTTTTGAATTAGAATCTAGTTTTAAGTTGTTTCTGGAAATGAGTGGTTGAATTGCAGTCAATATCAATTGTTTTGGAGACAAACAATGAGAAGGCTCTAACTTGCTAATTTTTTTTAGTCACTGTAGCTTTTCTGTATGATGTTGTTTAGAGTGTCTTAAAATCAGATGAAATGTGAGGATTATTTTTATTTGTTGGTTGAGTTATGTATTATCACTAACATTTGAACAAGTGAAAAACCCAAAAAATCCCCAGCATAACCAAATGCAATTCTTCTGATGTGTTTTCTTGTTTTTATTGTGATGCTATGAGAGAAGTATATTTGCTCTCTCTGTAAAGTTTAATTTCTCCGGTTAATAAAAGTCGTTAAGGTAGTTCATCTTAGTTATAACTTATATGGTTCGGCTTTGGTCAATTGCTAAAGTATAAATGATTGTGATGCATATTCGGTTAGTATATAACTATCTCTATCTTTCTGTTGTGAATTGTGATATATTCTTTTTTGTCATAGTGAGCAATTCTTAAATTTATAATTTTCCAGATTTGAAATTGATGGACATGTGACTGGGTTTGGTCATCCAGACTGGGTGAGGACACATGAAGCAGCTTCTGAAACTTGCCCTGTCGTCTCCGCTCTTGTTGAAGGAGGAGCGACTTTAATTGGAAAAACGGTCGTGGATGAATTAGCCTTTGGGTATGTATTTTATGCTCGAGAAGCTGAATATATTGGACTTAGTTTTCCCTAATTGTATAAATGCAATTTTGATACTATTTTCTCAAGTCCTAGTACTAATTTATACTATTCGGTGCAAAGATATCACAATTAACTGTATTCTAAATGCAATCTTTGACTGAATGAATTTCATTTCTTTCATTTCTTATTCTCAGTATTAGTGGAGAAAATAAGCATTATGATGCCCCCACAAATCCTGCTGTGCCTGAAAGAATTCCAGGGGGATCATCCAGTGGAGCTGCTGTGGCTGTAGCTGCTAAGCTTGCTGATTTTTCATTGGGTGAGTTTTTTTTTTTTTTTTTTTTTCTTTAATCTTTTTGCAGCTTATGTTTAGAATTTTAGATTTTCAATTGATTTTACAGATTTTTGTAAAATCACATATAATTGTCTATGTCAAGTTCTAGTTATTTGTTGCAATTCCTTTTGAAGAAGTATAATTAAGTTTGTTTAAATAATTAAGTTTGTTTAAAGAATAGAAACTGAATAAGATGATGAACATGCTTTCTAAGACATGTTTAGGGTGATAGTAGAATGTCTAAATAAAGCGTGGTACTATTAATTTCTTCTAAGTTGTGAATTTTTACATTTTTCTTAAAATTTATCAGAACTGTTTAAGATGCCAAACAAAGAGTCATTTCTTACCGTCTTAAAGAGTCATTTCTTACCGTCTTACGTACCATTAATAGTTATAAGCTAGCACTCTTGGAATTTGCATAATTAATTACACAATGATGCAGGTATTGATACTGTTGGCGGCATTAGAGTACCTGCTGCATTTTGTGGCGTTTTAGGATTCAGGCCATCTCATGGAGCTGTTTCTCATGCGGGAATCATACCTGTTTCAACAAGTCTTGATACTGTTGGTATGTCAAGAGATCTATACTTTGACCAGGAAATATATTATGACATCTAACAATATCAATGGTTTGTCAGCTTCATGACATATTTAATCTGAAAGACTTTTTTACTTCTTGTTTTGGTACATTAAATATGTGAATTTGTTATATAATGTGTTTTTAAATACTAGAACACGCTCTAGATTCTCTGTGAGTTTTCTAATTGTAGAAGCTAATAAATTTTGGCTAGTTTATGAAGCGTTTTCATAATATCTTTCCACTCATAGGGTGAGAAAACTTCATGAAATATTTTCATATTATCTTTGTTCAAAATTTCATGACGCTAGCCTTTTTTTCTTTTTGCCTTATGAACTCAAAGTTGATGATAGCTGCTTTATGTTCGGTTGTCTGATGATTTTTTTTACTCTCTAGATTTATGTTGTGATTGGCTCACTTTTGTTCCAATGGAGCTCTAGTTATGTCTATGTTTTTCATAATTTTAAAGGATTGTCTATCCTTTATTTGCACTTCAGGTTCATACTATTCTGACCGAAATGAAGTTATTACTCAAAAAACTAAGTCTATGACAATGTTATATACTGCATTCTATTAAGTTTAAATAATTTTCATGCTGTGTTTAAGCTATTACAATTAATTTAATTAACCATTTCTCGAGGGCATCCATTGGCTGTTTGTTTTGATTGGTCTAGTTTTGTTGTTTAGTTGTTTATCTTTTGGTAATTGTGCAAAATCTCGTCCTCAGGATGGTTTGCCAAGGATCATGCTGTACTTCGTCGTGTTGGACATGTGCTGTTGCAACTTCCTTATGCTGTTCAACGCAATCCCAGACAAATCATAATAGCCGATGATTGCTTTCAACTTGGAAAAGTTCCTTCTGACAGGATTGTTCAAGTTGTGATAAAATCTACTGAGAAAATTTTCGGAAGTAAGTTATCTTCTGCAAGCTGTAGTATCACTTTAATTGTTATTATGACTTTATTTTTCTGTTCGTCATTTTCTTTTATTATACCCTGTTTTGTAACTCACAGATGCCAAAAATATAACAATATTAAACTTTAGAATTTTTCTTGGATTAGTGGTTATTCTTTTAGCAAATGATAAAAGATAAGCTTTGACCACAAAGCTGGACCATCTCTTACTATTTCTCTTTGAGATGCTTCAGAACAAGTATTAAAGCATGAAAATCTTGAGGCCTATCTGGGTTCTAAAGTTCCAAGCTTGAAGGTGTTCCAGAGTCAAAAAACAAATGGACAATTGACAACTCCATCAATCCGGTTGCTTGCAAATGTTATGCAATTTCTTCAAAGGTAGGCTCTTTTTTCTTTGATGGAAATATGGTTGTTTTTCCCCTTCAGAAAGACGAGACAATGCTGCTTTTGACTGCAGTCGTTTATGACCAGTGATTGAAAGTTCACTCAAGAATCTTTCATTAGCTCTCGAACTCTAACCCTTCTGTGAGCTCCCTTTTTCTGGGACCATGTTTGTGTTGGTCTCGATAGGTTTTTGGTTGGTGTCGAACTCTTAATATGAGAGCCAACTTTGTCTACAGTTCTCATCCCTGTCATTTGGTTCTTTACTTGCAAAGCTGTTATGCATCTTTGATGGTATGGGTCAGAATGAGGGTATCTACCTTCTTGTTTCTATATTACTTTTTGGGAAGTGGGCGCAGGAAGGGCAGATTATTCAGTTTTTGTTTCTCTTTGGTTAGGTGGAGTATTGTCCTGCTTTGTGTGCTTTTCTGGTCTCTGTTGTTTATTAGTCCGGGTTAATTGTCAGTTTTGACCATAGCCATTGTTCTTTGATTAATGTAAAAGTTTGTTTTGGACATTAAATGATTGTCATTTAGTTTAATCATTTGCAGTTCAGCTCTTCCTAATTTAAGCTTATTTGATAAACCTGGAAAACCTACCAACTGAGAATTTTTGAACTGTCTCCTGCTCTTTCTTGTACAGGCATGAGTTTAGACAAAATCATGAGGAATGGATCAACTCGGTGAAGCCTGTTTTGGAATCTGCTGTCTCATCAGCATTGCATCAAACGGTGGAGGCAGCTGATAGAGAGATTGAAAACTGTAAATCAATTAGGAACGAGATGCGTTTAGCTGTCAACTCTTTGTTGAAGGTAATTCTTAATTTATTGATAACTTCTTTTAGCATTTTTGGCATGCATCTTCTGTTGAATCATGCAAAATTTCTGCTTCAAAATGTACAGGATGATGGGATTCTGGTGATACCAACCATTGCCGATCCTCCTCCAAAGCTAGGTGGAAAGGAGATCCAATCTGAGGAGTTCCAAAACCGTGCCTTTGGTCTGTTAAGTATTGCTAGTATATCAGGCTGCTGCCAGGTGAATAGCTCTCTCTCCTCTGTGTGACCACCTCTCTCTATCTATTTTGGATAAGCTAAGCAAATATCAAGTTTGAACGTTTATTCTATAACGGGAATAAAAAAGGAGGATAGACCAGGTTTTCTGCTGATAATGTATATTCTTTTGTTTCTTCTCTCTCTCTCATATTAAAATAAAAATAAAAAAAGCTTGTTCTTTTTTTATATGACCAACATTTCGTTGATATCGTCTTCAGGTCACAATTCCTCTAGGGTTTCATGACAAGTGCCCCGTATCAGTTTCCTTCATAGCCAGACATGGGGGTGACCGCTTTTTATTAGATACTCTCCATTCCTTGTATCTGTCTTTACAAGAGCAGGCTGATCTTGCTTCCACGTCCAAAGTATCAAAAACTGCAGTCACCAAGGAACAATCAGCTGAAATAGCCAAGGAGAAGGTAAATTTGGCTGATGACATATGAAGCCCGAATATATAGTTTTGATAATTTTTTGCTTCTATTTGTTTGTTATGTCATTTTTGTTATTGATTT
The DNA here is from genome assembly GCA_018132145.1 of Boehmeria nivea var. tenacissima. Classification (NCBI taxonomy): domain Eukaryota; kingdom Viridiplantae; phylum Streptophyta; class Magnoliopsida; order Rosales; family Urticaceae; genus Boehmeria; species Boehmeria nivea. The sequence goes on from CM030882.1 coordinate 13,910,554, forward strand.
TTAGGGAAACCAAGCATACAAAGAGAAGCAGTGGCATAAAGCCATAAGTTTCTACACCGATGCTATCAAACTTTGTGGCAATAATGCAACATATTATAGTAATAGAGCTGCAGCATATCTGGAACTTGGAAGGTAATGTTTGGTCTGTAGAGTTGTAGAAGTGCTAAGTTAGACTTCTCCAAATGTGCTTATTTCACCTCTTTTATTTTTATTTTTATTTTTATTTATTTTTTATTTCTTTTGCAAATATAGCTTCGTGCAAGCTGAAGCAGATTGTACCAAGGCTATCAGCCTTGATAAAAAGGTAACTGCAGCTCATTCCTCACCCAACTCTATCTGTTTCCCGTCCTTTTTTTTTAAATATCTTTTCATAGATCATGAGAAACGCACATGGTAGAATCAGGTACCTTAGGTATCCGTTTAGTAATTTCAACATAAGCGCTGTTAAAAGTACTTTAGTTTAGAGTCAGCTATAAGCTTGCATATTATGGTTACATCAACATATATCCTCTCTGTTTTTCTTTTTTTCTTTTTTTATTTGAAAAAGAGACGAAAGCAACATACTTCAGGCTGGTCTTAGAATGGAATCTACTCATATTGTGAAACAATCTAAGGATAAGATTACTTGAGTTGGAATTTTCATTGCTAAGCTTGGTAGAACTTGATGACATTATCCTGTTGACGGCTGCGCCCCTATAAAGTGACAATATCACAAAATATGACTTCATATAAATGGTTTTGGCCATTAAATTTTAGGGGAATTGTCTATTTATCTCATGTAAATTTGTGTATGTGTATGCATAGTGCATTCTATTTTATGGCTCCACTGTGCAAAGTTTTTCTTTTCCCCTCTATTGCGATTGTCAATTTATTACTATGTCCAGCATACAAATAAATCTGTGATTTTGTCTCCGCAGAATATAAAATCTTACTTGCGAAGAGGCACAGCAAGAGAAATGCTTGGCTATTATAAGGAGGCAATTGAAGGTAAGCTTCGTTTTTATTATTGTTATTTTTTTTCATGTCCACTTTTAGACCACATCGTAATACAATTGAATCTTGTAATTTGACCATCAGGAAAAGTTTCAAAACTTCCTCAATTTCTTGTTTCAAGATAATTGTAGTGCTCAGAATGCATTGATATTTAACATCCATGAAACTGAAGTTGAAAGTTATTTACTCGATTCACATTCTTAATTATGATCCGTACAATTTGGTGATGGTATTTTAACTGTGCAGACTTTAATTACGCACTCGTTCTCGAGCCAACAAATAAAAGAGCAGCCATTTCTGCCGAAAGATTGAGGAAGTTGTTTCAGTAGGTGATAAAGTGTAAAAAGCTTCATGAAGGCTCGCTCGAGGAACGCTTTGACAGTGCAATTTCTTATAGCTTCCTCTGTTTTTGAATATCCATTTTGTCAGTTGAAGCTTGCCATATATCCAGAGAAGCTTGCGGATCAGAAGGAATGTGCTTCATGAGGTTGAAAACGTTGTCCTTTTCCTTGTAAATTAGCGGTACCAGAAAAGTATTCATTGCTTAAGCTTAGTATTGTTTTGGCACTACTTTCTCGTACAATGTTGTTAAATGGTAAAAAGTTGTCCAATTTTGTTCTGTTAAGGTTTTGTATTGGTTAGTTATTCTTTTAGCCGTGTTTTTTAAAGTTTTGTTCTCGGTTCCAGTATGAGAAACTAAATTTCATTCCATTGTCTAAATAAGAATTTTTTTTCTTGATGTACATGGCTTACTTATCCATCATGATTTGCTAGCATGGTTGAACTACAAATTTTGTTTTGATAAATGTGATAAAAGTTTTGATAAATGTGATAAAAGTTTTCTTATTGTAAATAGCTGAATTGAATGATAAATAAAATTCTCATCGAGTAAGTTTATTTGCCAGTTGACATGATAATACATCCATATAATTTGTTTGTACCGGTGGTCAAAATTTATACCCTCAGCTTCCTTCAGTGCTTTTAATTACTATAATGTCGAATCGGTAAGATGCAACTTTTTATATTAATAATGATTTTTCTATCAATAATTGGTTTTACTCTAATATTAAACTTTAATTTGAGGAAAAAATAAATTAGAAAGATTAAGACTTGTAAAAAGGATATTTTTATTAAGAAAAATGATACATGGCCAAAATTTTGTATAGAATAGAGTAGCTAGAATGGTGTAGCAATTGTTTATTTGATGCTTTTTATCAAATTATTTCTCAAACTCACCCTAACTAAAACAGGTTGGTCTTAACCATGAAAATCCCTAAAGAAATTTCGGTTCAAAGGTCTAATCTGACAACAACAAAGAATTTAACGCACAAATTCCACCTATCAACAGAACTTCATGAGCCATCAAAACTTGATACGGCAATCATTACAGAACAAATCATCACAACTAGATATTACAATCATTTGTCAGCTCATAAAATTTCCAAACAAAAGTCGGATAGAATTTATAGGTCCTATGTCCATGCGCATTACCCATCCCCGCCTTGCCAAAAATCCAGCCAAAATGGACTGTACACTTCCAAAATTAATGTCTCATATACTATTCTTTCTGGTGACAAAATCAATTGTTACGTCAGTCATCGAATGCACCAAGCTGATCCAGCTGTTCATCTGTCCACTCTGGGACCGAGGTTCTTGCAACTGGCAGCAGTTTCGGCTTTTTGGTTATCTCAATTTCTGGGATTGGCACTGCATTAGTGGCTCGGATGCTGCATGATGGGTCATCTCCTTCATCTGGTTTGGAAAGGTTAGGCTGCTCGTCGACTGAAGTTACATGGTTGCTACTAGTATTACTCTCTCTCACCGCGACTTTCGTGATTCCATTGGTCATACCATGCTTTGTGAGCAGTTCCTCGGCATTAGCTACCGGGCTTTTGTAGTTCTCATAGCTAAGTTTCTCGGGTACTGAGTTCTCTTCCATTACTCTGCTACCACACACACTTCTGCTAAACTCGGAACTTTTTCTCAGATTGTTCATGATTCCTTGAGTTCTGACTTGTGACATTATAGCTTGTGGCATATGTGTCGTTTTGCGGCTTTCTGCTATATAAGTAAGCAGATTAGAGGAGAGAATGGATAGCATTTCCATCCAAACTAAGACACATAGGAAAAGCGTAGAGAGAGAGAAACTTATATATCATCACTAGTAGTGGAACCGTTGTAATGCTAATAAAAATTGTCTCCATGTTTGCCAACAGAAAAAAGCAGAGATAAATCTGTACTCAACCAGAACCTTGATCAGCATATCCGACTGTCGAAGATGAATGGTTCTGTGTCAACGGAGGGCCACTATCCTTGGAAATTACCTGTAAAATGTGAACATGTTGTAACCAAATTAACCCAATTAATTATAATTTACACATAGAATGTGAAAACGGTCACACGTGTACATTACAAATAGCAATATTTTATCATCCTTCATGTACGGTTCAGTTACGTTCAGTACTTCCAGATTTGTTTTGCATCTAATTTCTATTACTTGCTACGTAATGCTCTGTAGATCCCTCTGTGTAACATAACCACCATTTCCAATTTAAGTCACAAAATTCTAGGTTTAGACTATAGGTTTTCTTTCTGAGGAAAAATAATAATACAATGGTATATAAAGATCAAATGAATTCATTATGACCACTTATTTATTCTTTGGCAGTAAATAGAACAGAGAATACCTTAACCACATTGCTCGAGGTTATATTCAGATAATATGAGGAGCGCGAAGGGGCAAACACAGCAACCTAGAGAACAAAGCTTCATCACTCCCACGGTGTTTCATGTTCATATTTATAAAACATGACTCTACTACTCAAACATGAGATATCAAAAAGCTAGAAAATTGACATTCATGCCAAGAAGCATTTAACTTTAAAAAAAAAAAAAAAAAAAAAAAGCTCACCTTCTGAAGTACCAAAACAGCACCAATAGATATGTTCTTCCCATGCTCTCCCTCGGAAAGAACTTTGCGATGGATGCTAGCACCCAATGTACCAGTAGGATCCTGAAATTCAACACCCAGGCACAGCCGCGTCATGTTATACCATGAGGGTCGAGAAAATTGAAACCGAATAACGAGAAAAGAATTCGCGTTGCACACAAGTGCCCATCAAATTTAGCCTTACCTTCAGAGTGACCATCAAATCACCAAGACCAGTTGGTGTACATGACTTGATAATAGCAACAACCTAAAGACAAAGTCCAAAACATTACACAAGATAAACGAAAATCAGAACTGCTTAACCATTCAATACCTGATAACTCAAACATGACCGCGCAAATTACAATTATTCAATACTTTTTTGTTCGGTTTTAATTTTTGTTTTTTCTATCTCTATATGTTCAAACTAAAAACTCCAAGGGTTTGTTACAGCTTTTTCAGCAACCAAACACAACTTCTAAGTTTCAAGACTATTAAATCCGGGAACTAAAAACTTAAAAAATAAATTTTTTTTCCTGTTTTTGGAAATTAATAACTTCTAGAGTGTTTCGACAAGTTTTTCTCATCAACCAAAACCAATTCCTAAAATTCCAGTCACCAGTAAATTACCCAAAAAAAACCTTGAACCGAGTCGAACACAATACCTGAGTTACTCTATCTTTGTGAATCCCATTCCTGATCGAACTCAAAGGCGTTCCAGGAACCGTACAGTCTCCATCAACAGCACCTAATTCCCAAGGTAAAAAATCAGAAAACTCCACAAACCACCAATCCATAAACCAAACAAAGAACAATAACACCACAAACCTTGCGTCCGAAGAAATTCGAGAGCGCAAAGCCACGGATTGGCGGCGAAATCGCCATCGCCATTGCCATCGCCGCCGCGATCGAGGACTCTCCGAATGTACTCCTGAGTTGGAACCGGTTCTTCGTCGCCGCCGTGGCTGTGGGCCCGGCGGCGCATGGCTGCCTGGACGGCTCCGGCGGGGCCGGGAATCGGCGGCGGAGAGGGAGAGAGGGTTTGGGGGTCACGGCGGCGCGTGGAGCAAGGTCGGAGGAAGGGGAGGTCGGAGTCGTCCACGTCTAGGGCTTCCCAGGGCTCTGAAGCGGCGTCGTTTTGAGGTTCCATTTTTCCGGTTTTGGCTTTGTGGTTTGAGAAATTTGCCGTTCTGTTGTGGCGTTTCTGAAATGAAAGGAAAAAAAAACGAAAAATGAAAAAGAAAAATACAAAAGCGCGGGAAATTGGTTGAGGGGTAGTCTGGTCATTTTGAAGGAGGGAGCTTCTAAACGCTTGGTCGTTTGCCAGGATATTATTTTTTTTTTAAACCTGATATTTTCGTATTTTTGCTAATTAAAAGAAGTTTTCGAGAGCCAACTAATAAAGATTATAAATTTTGTTGATATTGTCAGTGTACTATTTTTCAAAGATTTTTTTTTTTTCTATTAGTTGTGTTATCATTTTTTTTTTTGCTAAATAAATTTGTAAAAGTAACAACAATACTTAACTAATCGTTGTTAATTCGCTAAAGAACAAGTATTTTGCCTTGAATGAGATGATCTCGATGCTGGGATTCGAGTGGAATGGGGACCAAATGATGTTAGTAGGTAATTAAGAGTGATGATCCAATGGATAGTGTTTATTTATTATGTGATTTCGCTAGTGATAAATACTTCGGTTTTTTTTTTTTAGTTCAACAAGGAGACAAAAGGATTGTATCCCGTGCCGTTTTTGCACTACTACTACTCCTTGGAGGAATTCTTCGAGAGCTGATCGGTTGATGGTGGGGCCAGCGAAGGCAATACCAAAGAGGACGATAACGCAAAAACCGAACAAAAGGGCGCGATTATGAACAAAAGACGTTTTGATGCTGCTTTTGGTACATAAGGATGGTGATGATGTTAGGACTCATGCGACGTTCTAAGGTAAGGATTTGTATGGAATGGTGGTCTTTAAAAAATGAGCGTTGAGTGACAACTAGATCATCTAATTACTAAAGGCTACCCACGTTTTTTTTAACTGAAACGACATTGAAGTCTCAAACAAAAAACGACATGCCGTTGTGCATCGCTCAATCCCATAATGGGACCCACCAAACATAAACCCTTTCAAAGCCACACCACACGAGCGGAGAAGAAACCAAAAAAAACAAAAACAAAAACATAAACATAAACATAAACCCTAGACTGTTGATTCGGATTGGGGCGTGTTTGGCTGCAGAGATATTTGTGCCACCTCTTCCTTTCTCTTGCTCTCTGTTTCCCTCTTCCTCACGAAATGAACAAAATTTGACGCAAATATAATATATATACACCAATACAGTGCTCGAATTTTTCCCGAGAAATTAGTGTTATCAAAAGCCCCGTGATATATTCTTTTTCCTTTTATTTTTTCCCTAAATTATTTAATGGCGGGTCGAAAGCTGGTCCGCGATTTTTTCCTCTCCAAGCAACGTCTTGTTCTTCAGCTAACTTCTCAACCACAGGTTCGATTGTTTATGTTTGATTTTGAATCAAATGGCAATGGAAAGTTCTGAAATTTATTTTGATTTTCGTGTTTTGTGGCGAACTAGGTTTCGAGTTCGACGAGATTAAGATTGGCTTCGGCGAATGGGTATTCTGCGAATCGTCAATTCAGTGTCTTCAATGAGTTCTCTAAGAAAGTAAAGGGCGAAGCAAATAAGTGTGTAATCTCTGGCTTTATTTATTTTTTTCGATTTTTTTTCACTATTGATAACAAAGTTTAAGTCTTTACAGTGTTTTTGATTCAAAGGTAAAAGTCTAAAGCAAATTATAATTGTGTTTATATATTATGTTTAGTGAACCTAAGAAATAAATAAATAATTTCAACTTTGTTAATCAAATTCTTTGTTTCGTGAGGCGAATATATAGCTTGAGTTTTGTGAAATTTTTTATTTTCCTTTTCAAAATATGCAAAACCAAAGAAACTTGTAGTTTTAGATTGCTGGTTTTTTTTTTTTCAAGCCAAATGTTGTTCTATTTTCAAGTCATTTTTGGTCTAATTGTGATTCTTAAGATTGAACTACTGTGCCTTTTCGATGTTGGCATTGAGTGAATGAATGTTTTGGACACTTTTCTTATGATCATTTCAATCTTTAGGAATTCGGAATTTAAACAGTCGGTTAAGGAGCTAAAGGAGAGAGCACAAGAGCTTAAAGGGGTAAAAGAAGATCTAAAAATTAGGTAATTTTGGACAATGGTCACCTTTAGTTTTGTTTTGCCTTTTGGGTTATTTAGTTATAGGCTGAGACATACCCTTGTATGTCAAGGCTGCGTGGACACTTCAATGGAGGCCTGAGAGAGTAAAATGGCAAATGCAGAACGAAGCAGACAACCGAGCAGCTGTACAAGAAGGTTGATGGTGTCTGGACCGATGCGGAGGAAACAGCAAAGAAGGTTTGTTTTTTCTTCTAACTTAATCTCTTGGTCGGCACTTCATGTGCATTAATGTTAACATGTGGTTGAATGTTTTATTTTTCTTGGTTTGTGTGTTTCAGAACTGGCTTTGTAGTTCATTTGTCTGGTATTATTTGTCCGTAGTAGGCATGTATGGATTACATATTCATATATTGAAGCTAGCGTAAGACTAAAGTATTTTTCTCTCAAGTGCTAGATTGTAAAGTCTGCATTTTGTGCTAGCTCTTATCTATAAAGACATTTCATGTTTCATTAAAAAGTAAATATTTTCGACCGCACTTGTTTCATCCATGTTAGTTTTGTATTGAGTCTAGAAAGTTTATATTAGTCAGTTACGAATTGTTTGTTATTATGTTTTAGGTTTCTGCAAATGTGAAAGAGAAGATTTCAGCTGCCACAGACGAGGTTGGTTTGCATTTATTATTTGTTCTCCGTTGGAGATGTTTCGATTTGGACGTTATCTTATATACTATTTTGGTGTTTTATAATTTAGGTCAAAGAAAGTTTAGGAATTGGGAAGCAAGAGCCTGCTGGTACTTCCGCTAAAATTAACACGGATGGAAAAGACAAAGAAAAGGCCTCAGATGAGGAACAGACACACAAGCAGTCTGGGTCTGATGATAGTGCAGAAACAATATTTGGAAAATTTAAATCAAGAATACCTTCCCCAAATGCTTCCTCAGCCTTCCAGAGACTCAAGGAAGCAAAGTTCATAGACTTGGCAAAGAAGGGATATGACATCGTTAAGGATGAGTTGAGCAGTAACCCTAAAAAGAGGAAGCATCTGCAGCATGAGCCTTCATCGGGACCAAAAGTTGAAACAAGCACAAGAACGGAGGTTGTGATTGTGCCGACCAAACAGTCTCCTTGGAGTAAGAAGTGGGAGGCATTCAAAAATAAGGTTGAACCAATGCCGATTGTTACACAAAATCTAACATGAAAGTACCATGTTATAAGTTTTTGTCTTTTTTCCCTTAATCTAGGTACAAAGCCATCCTGTGTTCAAGCGTATTGGTGTGGCTACAGATCCTGTTGTGACAAAGGGTCAGGAGGTATTTTGCAATCTTTCTATAATTTCTTTTTGATTTCCCATTTTCTCTCTTAATTTCTTATCCATGTTATGTACCTGTTTATATTCATGCTGGTGTTTTCATCTTGAAGTAGAAATGTCACAAAAGTGAATAAATTTTTTTATACATAGATCAATCCAGAAAGTGTCACCTTAAAGAGGACACATCACATTGGGTTTTTGGTTTCATACTTCGTTTTTACTTTGGAATTAATTCCAGGACAAGGAAATCCAATGCTTGATTATACCTAGTTAATTTCTCATATAAAGTTTGTGTGATATTGAAATCTAGTGATATACAATATCTAAAATTTGCCCTTCTTTTATTGATAAACCAAATTTGAATGCTTTGGTTCATTTGGAAATGATGTGTAACGTAGTTCAGGATCCTCTTCTATACCATCCTGAGCTGTTATTGCATTAAATACAAATATGGTAAACCAAATAGGGCATAAATAATTTTGCCATCAGATCTTTTGAATTGTGTGTGCGCGCGTGTGTTTTTATCTTGATAGTTTCCAATCCAAAACTTATTATATTGTACAGGGAACTTATTGGATGTTTTGCTTCTTGGCTCACTAGTTTATTTCTTATTGGGTATGAGCCATATTATGCATAATGTCACATAAGTTATCTAGGTCTCAAAATGGAACTTTTGGTGTATACTTTAATGCACATATTTGTTGGAATGGACAGATTGCTGAAGACGTGCGGGAAAGATGGGAAACAAGTGATAACCCTATCGTTCACAAAATTCAGGAGTACGCGGCCCTAAATTTACCGACTCTTTATTCGTCCTACAATACACTAGTCAGGCTGTTATGATTTGATATATTGTTCGAGTACTAATTGACCGTCCTATTTTCAACAGCATCAATGAAACTATCTTTCAGGAAACAGATGCTGCTGCAACAGTTAAGGAGATTCGTATGCGAGATCCGTATGATCATATGCCCTTTGGTGTTTTGCTTCATAAGTATTTTGTTGACCTTTGTTTAATATTTGTCATTTTCGTGAATTAGGTCATTCTCATTGCCAGAGCTTGTTGCCGAAGTTCAGGAAGCTATTAAACCAGTATTGACTGCTTACCTCAAGGTGAGTTATGAGCATGTGTGAGATATTGTAATCTTCTCTTGCATTTGTTCCTTTGCCTTTTTGTATTCTTTGTTTTTCTTGGTTACTCTAATTTTGTTAAACATGGGTATTATATATCACTGGAATTTCTTATTATCTGGATGTTTACTGAAATTATAGGCCGATGTTGAAACTTTAAAGAAGTACTGCACCAATGAGGTGGTTGAGCGGTGTAAAGCCGAGCACACTGCTTATCAAAGTCATGGTATCTTTTTTGATAATAAGGTAAGAGGTTTCACTTCTTCTGAGTGTATACATCATAGTAGTGACTGTTCATGTGCTGCATCTGTCTCAAGCGTGAAGGGTAAATTCTCTGGACGAAAGTGCGAGTATAATAGGGACAAAATTATCTGTGGGTGATTATTTTATGCGTGGCTGCGTGTTCACATGATTATAATTTGACAGTTCTTTCTTTCTTTTATAAGGAGAGTCGTTTGGGCACTCATTATGTTGCTACTGTGCTTTTAATACCGTCTTCACAGTTTGTGTGTAATACATATGGTATGAATAAAAAAAGGTTAACGATATAAATGCCACTCATGCCTGATTTCATCAGTAGAATGACATGTCCAATTTTTCTTTGGGCTAGTCAACTTGTTCCTATCTTCTGATTCTTTTTTCTGGTAGCGAAAATAACAGAGTTCAAAAAGACAACATATTGTTCCGAGGTATTAACACACAACGTTCGTGATGCAGATTCTACATATATCAGAGGTGGAGGTTAGAGAGACCAAAATGATGGGATCGTCCCCTATTATAATTTTAGCTGTAAGGCTTTTTCTTGGAACATAATTCAAGGGTATCGATAAATTACTCGTTCATAGCAAGTCTTGAATTGAGGCCCCTTTTTTTCTTGGTATTGCCACAGTTCCAGACACAGCAAGTCTACTGCGTACGAGACAGAAACGGTGCAATAACAGAAGGCGGCCAGGTGAGTTAAAGTCTAAATTCTATTGCTGCCATTTAAATCTCGTCGTTTCCAATTGAAAGCATGATCTTTGTTCCCTTTTTAGTTATGCTTCCTATCATTATTTCACAGATTTTTAACCTAATTTTCGTGTGAAATTCACTGCTTTGATTAGGATACAATCCACACCGTGTATTACGCTTGGGCGATGCAACAAGTGGATCCTGAAGAACTGGGCGAAGGCGCTATATACCCGATATGGAAACTACGAGAGATGCAACAGCTTGGAGTCCAAGCCCTCATCTAGTTTTTCCATCCATAGATGGTTGTAGGATTACTTACATCTGTGTCTCTTTTTCATTTTTGCAATTCTAACTTCTCTGGGTTTTGCTTATCTCAGCCAGGGAACTTTAAATCAGGGAATGAGATTCCTTATTTATTCGAGTAACAATAAAATGAAAGTTACTGTACTGTGCATAAACTACCAGCAAAATTAAAAGTGTTTCATTTAGGGGTTTTAAAAGTATGGAATGAAAGAATCGCCTCTTATGTGGAACAAAACTTTTGATCATCTTTTCCTTCTCAAACAAAAAAAAAAAGGATCTTTTGACAAGATGGGAAAAGTGATGAAGTATGAGATAGAAGTGACAAGAAGACAAGAAAGCAATTAGGCCTTTGATAAAGATCTTTCTTTTGGGGCGAATTATTGAGAGTGAGAGAGAAGAAACTGGAGATAAAGCCTAGGATGAATGTTCATTTCCACTGGTATTACAACAAAGTACAAAGATGGTAAGGTCCAAAAAAAAAAAAGATGGGGGCTATGTCGCCGCTGCTTTTTTCACAACTTGGATTCATGTTAGATTCTTATGGGGCCAGTTGATCTATTATCCATTACTCAATATTAATTGGAGATTTTGAACCATAGATTTTACTTTTTTTACTTTATAAAGCGTTATAAGACATACATAAGAAAGATTCTTCTTATATATTAGAAAAGATCTCTTATTATTATTGTATTTGTATAGTACATTTGTATAATAAAAACTCGACTCTGAATGGTTCATCAATCTTGGCTATACACATAATAACTATTCAATATTTTATTAAAGCGGATATTAATTTATCATCTAAATTGAATAAAAATATCAATAAATATGATGAGTAAATTATTTTACTTTCAAAAAAGAGAATGCAGACGAAAAGAATTGGAATCTATTCTATTCTTCTATATATACCTCACCTTTTCTTCAATACTAGCGTAGCAACCAAGCTACACGTTTGCAAATATAACAAAACAAAACAAAAGTGAATCTAATTTGGCGGTCAAACATCTGCGTAAGACCTAAGCTACTCCAAAAAAAAAAAAAAAAAAAAAAAAAAAAGCGGAGCAAAGAAATCGAATTCTTTTTCTCACTATAAAACCTCACACATAATTTAACCCAACCCTACTACTACACTAGAACAAATCCAAATATTTCTCGAAAAAAAAAAAAAAAAAAAAACTATGTACTCTTGCCTGAGCCTTAGGCTTCCAAGAGCCAGAAAAACTTGGTGGAAGAGCCTCACTTCCAAAATCCAAAGCAAGCTCCACAACCCTAAGGCCATCACCATAGCCAAAACCAAAACCAAAACCAAAACCAAGAGATCATCATCATCCCGGCCCCACAAGTACTTCTTCCTCAAGGCGGGAAGGCGTCGCCGCCGCAGCAGCAGCAGCAGCAGCATCCTCTCCAACGTGGCCGCCCGCCCCCCCGTCTTCGTCGACAAGCTCTTCAAGGAGCTTCCGCCGCCGCAGGCCACGACTAGTATTCACGTGGTTGCGGAGAAGCGGCCTCCGTCCGTTACTGATAAAGCCGCGAAGCTAGTTGCGGTTGATGGCCGCCATGATCGTGATCGGACGGAGCCAGACGCGGGCGACGTCGCGTGGGAGGCGATGGGGTTCGCGTCGCCTTTGATGCGAGGGATCGACGAGAGGGCGGAGCAGTTCATAGCGAGGTTTAGGGCAGACATGGAGGTTCAGGAGATGTTGGCTCGTGGCTTATAGTATAGTCAATTATTAAGGAGGGCTTTATTCTTTTTCCTTTTTTTTTTTTTTTTGGATGTAGAAAGTTGTTTAGAGATGAGAAATGAGTTATAGTTTAATTAGGGTTTGTGAGATTGATGTAAAGAATGGATTTTTGTGTCATGTTCAACTTATCATCAATAAATGAAATTTATTCATGTCTCAGGCAAGACGTTTAGTTCTCTTTGTAGTAAATGTTTGATGATTCACTATTTGATTGTAGCCAAATTTATCTTATTCTATATATATATATATATATATATATATGCATGTCGCATATATTTAACTAATGCATGATTCAGAAAATTTCTGAAGAACTTCAATAAAATGTTAGAAACATATTAAGTTATGCACCTAAATAAAAGAATAAAACGTCTTAGAAAAAAAATAATATTAAATAAAATAAAAATGGTGTACCAAAAAAGAAGAGTACTAAGTAACGTCACAACGTCCACTAATTATCCTTAAATCATTCCCTTCCCTTCGTTTCCTAACTGAATCTCTAACCCAAACTACAAATTATCCCATTTTCCAAAAAAAAAAAAAAAATCATCTCTCTCCACAAAACACTCTCTTCTCTTTCATTCTCCAAAAAAAAAATTATGTGACTTAATATTTCCCTGCTAGAGTTTTTGCAGAGAAACAAGGTGTTATGTAATAAATACATAAATACAAGAGAGGGGAGAGAGAAGTAGTATAATCAAAAGAAGGAGATATATATTATACATATATAGGAGAGAGAAAAATGGAGTCGCCAAGGGAAGAGAACAAGTCGTTGATGGAGAGCCTTCTAGGGCTTCTCCGAATTCGAGTCAAGCGTGGTGTCAATCTCGCCGTTCGTGATGTCTGTAGCAGCGATCCTTATATCGTCGTCAAGATGGCCAAACAGGTTTTCTTTCTTTCCAATGACTATTTTTTTTAATAAATTTTTCAAGGGTTTATGTATGTACATTTTTAAATTAGGATCAGTGACCTCGTGAGAAATTCTCGTGTTGTACCCTAATACGTCCAATGAACATCTCAATTAGGTTGATACACGAGGATATGACGTGTACGTGGAACCTAACTATATTTTTGGTTGAGCATTACATGACTCAACTTGAGCTGAATAGTACGAGATCGTGTAGAAAATTTAAGATTAACATGTGCAATATTTATATACATATGTTTTGGGCCTTTGGCCAATGGATTTCTACAACAGCTAGATTTTTGTTTCTTAATTTAATTTCTTCATTGGTACAAGTTGTACTAGATCTTTAAAAACTTGTGAATCGATAGTAACGTACAATATCTGAAAGAATCGTAATATTACGAAATTTGCTATGCATTTGCTTATGCTGTTTGTCGTTTTGGCAAGAGAACAATAATTTTAAAAGTTTGGAAGTAGTTATGACCCTCAAATTTTGCAGGCAATATTTGTTTGTTTTGGCTTTCAATCAATTGCAAAATGAATGTAATTAGTCCATTCTTTGAAACAGAAACTGAAGACTCGTGTGATTAAAAAGGATGTGAACCCAATATGGAACGAAGATCTAACTCTCTCTGTCACGGACCCAAATATCCCGGTCAAGTTGGTAAGCAATTCTCTAATTATTTTCATTAAACACGTCTTAATAAGATCCAATTACCTGCTAATCAATATTGCTGGTTATGTGTCCAATTAATGGAAATCTTTAACACCTCGGTTGCCTCGTATTGATGACACAAAATAATAGTTTGTAATATCTCAAATTGAACGGCTTTGGTCACAAAAAGAGCATTATGATCGCAAGTATTGTCAAGATATTCAAATATCTCTGTTTTGTAACTTTGTTTTATAACAAATGACTCATAATTTGAAATTTTTTTAATTTTTCAAAATTTGATTGTAATTGCTTAAAGACGGTGTACGATCACGATACGTTTAGCAAGGATGACAAGATGGGAGATGCGGAGTTCGAGATCAAAGCGTACATCGAAGCGCTGAAGATGAACCTGAAAGGCCTTCCCAATGGCACAATCATAACAAGAGTACAGCCGAGCAGGCAAAACTGCCTGGCCGAGGAGAGCTGCGTCGTGTGGAACGATGGCAAGATCGTTCAAGACCTCTGCCTCAGATTGAGAAACGTCGAATGCGGTGAAGTAGAAGTGCAATTGCAGTGGATTGATCTTCCCGGTAGCAAGGGTCTATAAGACAAAAAAAAAAGTGTACTTGTCTCTTGCCTGTTTTTTGGTTGATCATTATATATATGAGTGAAGAGCTTTTGCTGATTTTATTTTTAGGGTCTTGGTTATATAGATATTGTGGTGGACAAATCTTATGATCGACTCTTACTATTATCACAAGAATCAACAATATTGTGATGGGATTTATGTGTTACGTACTTGCTAGTTTTGGACAATATTTGAATGTTTGACACATGTTTTTTAAGTGATTGTGCACAAACCTCTCAATAAGAGGTCGAAATTTATGAAACGAAGAAACCTGTTCAAAATTAGAACTCGCTTATTCTATAATCTCAGCAACATATTGCTCAAAGTGGTGGATAAATGATCGTTGTTTGTATAGTTGTGTGTGTGTGTGTGTGATCACATAATGGTAGAATTCAGAGTCATATCCTCTAAAAGAAAGCAGCAAAATATAATTAGCCAAGTTCTGTACATATCCAAGGCAAAAGGAAATCTGATCAAAGAGTGTTTTTCAATTATTTATCTAAAGTTCAAGTCATAGGTATGAGCTATGAAGAGATAAAATCTTAAGCTACTAAGTAATACAGGAGTAAGATTGTATTTTTTTTTTTTTTTTTGAATATTTTGAAACATGGGCTTTACTTTAGCATGTAAAAGAAACTGGGTTATATGGTGCAATTTCCCTAATAGGATCAACCGATCAAGATTGCCATGAGTTGGTGAGAAACCATTTAGGTAAAAATCTTTATAACGTGCAAGTATTATATACATAGGTAATTATCCTTAAAAACTAAGCTTTCTTTCATGAGAAAGCACTAGCTAATTATAGAGACCGAACGGTATACAAATGATACAATACGAAATTATAGTTAGTCCAAGTGTCAATTTGGTATTGCTTTTGAAAAGGAAAATTTTCCTAGTTCATATACTTGATACCTAGTTTGGAATATGGTCACAATTTTTTTAGAAGTTAATATCTTTTTTAATAATTTATTAATATTTCTGAAAGAAATATGCTAAGCTCATACGTGACTGACGCATCTGAGCAATCTCGATCATCCGTGGGCATGGGTCCCACGGTGCGACCCATCACCCATGTGGGTCCCACGTCTACCGACAGTCGAGATCGCACAGACGCGTCTGTGCATTGCAGTCTCTTTCTGAAAACTTGACCATATAAATCCCTCAACTAAAATAATTGCTAAGTGGATAGATTATTATGAATATATTACTAATAATTACTTTGATTAGTTATTGGCTAATATATAGTTTAAGAAAGTGGTCCAAAATTTTGACCACATCCAAGCACATAGAAATATGCACCCCATTAATGAAAAGTGTACAAGTTACTGCTAAAATATGCATGCAACCTCTATTAATTAAGCGCTTTAATACGTTGATTTAACAAATTAATTAGCAATTATTCATAATGGTTTGTTGTCAAGACTGATATATAGATATTTTGTGGACAAAAGCTGCTTCCTTTGTGGGTATCAACATCTCCTTCACATCATTGAGTGAATCTCTTTTGGATCGTTATTCTTTGTCTCTAATTAATCAACATTATTCACTTAACCCCTTTCACAGGTAAAACCCTATTTTGGGTCAATTCACTTTGAGGTGATATATCCCGCATATATATAAAAAGATAATTAGGGTTTTTTTTTTTTTTTTTGCATTGATGGCCCCTGAATTATACAAGGTGTAACAAGTTGCATCCTATTTTTTTTTTTTTCAAAACTTTGCACCTTGAATTCGAAAATTTTGGCAAATTGCTATAATTTGGTAAATTCCGTCTTATTTTTCACGGTAAAGGACTCGCACGTGATTCATAATCAACTCTCATTTGTCTCTAATTCTTTTTTTTTTTTTTTTTTGGTTCTCCATGGTGGGCTTTTTTTCTTTGTTACATAACAACTCGTCATAAAATCCTGAGAGAAGGAAGGTCAGGGCCAGCTCGCGGTCCCATATAGGTCACTAGCTGTGGGGCTGATCTAAAATCACAACGGTGGAGGTCCTTAGAGATAAGAGGAAGAACAATAGAGTATAAAATGTTGCAATGAAATGAAAGTCCTTACATTATCCACATGATAGTCATGTGATATATCTTCTTTTCCTTTAGCTTTTAACCTCGGTGTTAATAATTTATAGCGATTTGTCGAAATTTTCGAATTCAAGATGCAGAGAGTCCAAAAAAAAAAAGAAAGGATTAAAGTGCAACTTGTCACACCTCGTATAATTTAGGGGCCATCAATGCAAAAAAACTCAATAATTACTTATCTTAAACTCCAAACAGATATGTCCATGAAGTTCTAGAAGATGATTATATCATGAAAGAAACTAATTAAGTCTTTTTCCCCGTGTAAATATTTTCCAAAATGGACAAAATACACAATCCGAGTGACATCTTGATTATGCACATTGGTCAAATATTTCAATCGAGCATTGGATACTATATTAAATAATTAAGCGTGTGTAAACACAAATTACCCTTTGATAAAGCAGCTCTAGACCCAACTTAATTAATTATTGCAATAAGTGCACGCATGGGTGACATGTGTTTGTGTGCGTGCCTTGAGCTATTTTAGGTAAACCTCAAAAAAGTATTACACTAGAGTTAAATGTGCTAATGATCATTGAGATTTGAATCTTTAAAGATAAATATTTACTTTTTTATTTTGTCTAGGTCCAAGTCTTGAAGACAATAAGGTAAATTAGCTATGTGAGTTTTCTTTCTTCAGTGAGCAGTTCAGATTTTTTTTATTATTTACAATTAAGACAAAAAAAAATTATAAACTAACAAGCACACAAAAAATAATAAAAATATAATTGGGCCCGAAACTTGATAAAATATTGTTAGAGGATTGAATATAGTGGAATTCTTAAAAAATTAATGGAGTTGGCTAATGGGTTTTTAACTTTTTTCTTTTTCAATTTTCTTGCTACAAAATATAAAAATATATATATATATATACACATTATATCCTCCACCAACATCCTTGTTCCGAATTAATTTCCACTTTATATCTTCTACTTTAGTTAGTTTGTAACTTTATAGATAGAATCCTAATAAACTAGCTTGGAATAAAGCAAGCAGCAGAAGCACACACCTATTTCTTTTGGGTGAAGTAGACAAATACCCAGAATTTATATAACAATAAAAATAAATACCCAAACTTTTGAAGTAATTGAGTTTCTAGTCAATTTGTGAATTACTTGCACATGTTTTTGGTAACAAAGTGAATTACCACCACTTACCATTGTGTAAGTAATTACATTTTTGGATAGTTGGTTACATTTTTCAAAAGATTGGGTAATAACTTACATTAAGTTTTAAAAATTGGGTATTCACTATAATTTCTCTTTCTTTTTTATTTTAAAAATACCTATATATTACTTCTATATATGTATATATAAAGGCTACTTATTTGGAATTCCATATCAATTCAATATCAATAACTTAAATGTCGAATGATCAAATCAATATTAAATACCATCATAAGGATTATGATATATTATAACAATAAAATAAAATACGGAAGTCTTGAGAATTTTTAGATCCTTAGCATGAAATTGTGATAAAAGTTTATTAGTTCAACACGTGATTTTTTAATTGAAATAATTTTTAATACTTTATTGATAGAAAATTTTAAAATTGTTACAAAAACAAATGGCAAAAGAAACAAAAAATAAAAAACAAAAAAATTTAAGTGGAAATCTACGACGAAAAAAAAAAAAACTAGTAGCAAAGGAGGTAAAACTCACTATACAAAAAATATTTGGTGAAAGTTACAGAAAATATGCAATTTGGCATAGATAAAAAAAAAAAAAAAAAAAAAAACCCTAATTCAGAAGGTCTACACTAAAAAGATGGAGCACATGCATTCTTATGAGATCAATTGTGAGCTCCGACATCAGACTTATCAGCTAATCCCTCCTCTACAAAAAATCTGTATTTTTTTCATCAATTTTCACAAATCGCACCGCCAATCTTTGGAACGGAGCCAAATTAAATCCGGGTAACAAATTCTAACAAGAATGAACAATTTTTAAAATCAAACCGATATTCTTTTTTTTTTTTTTTGTAAGGTTAAGAATTGAATAGGATTTCACTTATATTTTAAGGACTACAAAATGAGATCAATCCATGCATCAATATATGTAAATATTTGTGTTGCAAATTGTAAGTATATATGTTATGTGACGTGAGGATGGGAGAGAGAGAGAGAGAGAGAGAGAGAGAGAGAGAGAGAGAGAGAGATTGCAGGGAAGGGGTAATACAGACGTGACAAACCCACAAAGCATTGTCTTGTGAACGGCCGACCCAACACTTGTTAGTGGGAGACAAACTCGACGTTAGCCACAAAAGCCTTTTAAATCCCATCTCTCTCTCTCTCTCTCTCTCACTAAGGTAATTTTGGAGCCATTTTGATAAAGACAACACTGACGTTGTTGCCCTTTTCTTTTCCAAAATTTAGTGCTTTGTTTTGCATAATCTCTCTCTCCCTCTCTCTCTCTCTCTCTCTATATATATATATATATATATATATAATATATATATAATATGTATGTATTTGAGCTACGTACTTAGTTAGCATCTCCCACTAAGTTAAAAAGCAATTTGCTTCTCCCATACAAGTGCGTGCGTAGATTATATTCTTTTGGGCCTCTCGTCTTATAAATTATTAGTAGAGCTAGCTAGGCAGCGAAGTGAATAACAAAGGCTATATATATATAAAATATAAATATGTATAGGTCATGTGCAATTGTGCATGCATGGACCATTGTATTTTGGCGTATTTGCTTCTCTTTTTTCACAAATCTTTCATTAATTTATGTATCTTTGAGTCGCGCATATGGTGAAATTTGTTCTCATTTGCAACAAAATTAGCATCAATTGAGTGATTTTATCATGTACTAATTACTAATATATTATACAAAGGTTACAAGTATGAATGCCTGATTAATATGGATGTGAATGTGATTAGCTTTTTTTCCGCTTGAAATTAAAATGACGTTATGGGACGAGAGGAGAAGAGAAATGGCTAGCTATACATCTTTCTCTATACACACATATAAATATATATGATCATGACATGAGTACTCTTGTTTATTAAGAAATCAACATATATCCATAATATGGATCTTTGAGGGATCACATCATGTATTATATTATTACCTTCTATTTCACGTGTGGGTCTAAAAGGAATAACCAATTATATATAAACTCAAAAGTGATATATGATATCTATACCCTATAAATCTCCCATAGACATATATTGTTACTATCTATTAGTTAATGAAGACATCGGGTTCAATTATCAACGATCTAACTTTGATGCCATATAAAGCCAAATTAGCCGCGAATTTGTCCTATGTGAATACACACACACATATATATATATATATATATATATTTGTGTGTGTGTTTTATATATGTATATATAATTAAGTAACTTATCTTTTTGCAAATATAGCTTTAACATAGAATCACTAAAAAAGAAAGGGCCTTTCTTATATCTTGCATTAAAAGCGACCTTTCCTAAGGTGAATGGTCATCGTTGTTTCCAAGTTGCTAAAACTTTAGACATTATTGAATTTGAAAAATGCCATTTGGAAATATCTTTGAAGCAATTTGGGTGTTGTCGAGGGGATATACAGTGAACCAATACCCAACTTTGGCTATTTTGTTTCATGGCTTTAAGATATATACACTCGTATATATCTAGGAATATATGATATTATGTGAGATAAGAATCTTTGTGTTTTAGCTTTCTTTATTAAGATTGAGTGACAAAGATTGATAATGCTCAAGCACATAAAATGTGTACACATATTTTATATATATATATATATATCATAATTATGATATGTTTGAGATTGGGGTCTGCCTTGCCTTTTGATCTTGTCAATAGATGTAGGTTTAAAGCCAAACCATACATATAATTCATGTGCTCTTTTTAAGTCATATATATACTTTGTCAAATATTGTTGATAAGGGGCATGACTAAAGTTTTTAAAGTTAAGAAGAAAGCTTATTATATGCTGACGTTAACAAATTTTTTTTAATTAATTACGTATTAAGAAGTGCAAAAGTCGTCTATTCTGACTTTATTTATTATTTATATATTATATATTTAGGAATAATGGATATATAGCTAGGCTGCCAAACTAAAGTAGTTCGCCCATTTAAAAATTGTTAGAAGCCGATATATAGAATTACTTTTACACAAATTTTTAAAGCAAAAACAGATTTTCCTCCTCGCTTTCATGATCAGTTATTTACCCCAAAAACACTATGATATAAACTTCAACGACAAGTTAATAGATAATGATCAACAACAACAATAATCAAGTACTATATGTTTTTTATTAGCAATATGTCTAAGCACCTGCATTGATGCATGGATTAAAAGTCATGACATTGCTAAAATATAGCATTTGATCAATAAATAAATAAATAAATAAAAGCTCTCCAGATTAAATGTATCATTTGCTTTAGCACATACTCTTTTTCGTGTTAAATTTAACATTTTAATGCTGTAATATACTAAATTTGACATAAAAATGAATGCACATGTTTTAATTTTGTACTAAACTTAACACAAAAGATAACATATGATTTAGCATAGCACTGAAGAGCTTTTCTCTGCTCAAAGGTTATATTTTAGCTATATACCAATGCCTATTTTTAAATAAGAATATCATGCCAAAAAGAGTCTCTCATACTCTCACCCAACCTAGCTAGGTTATATAGATATGTCCCATTAAAACTTTACATGTTTTGTAGAGTTTTACCTGAGACCATCTATATCCAACAAGAAATTAAACGGGCCACTTCTTTTCTTTTTCCAAACAATATTCAACTTCTAACTATATTCATATATATTCTGATTTCATCATCCCCGTCATCATATTTAAATATTAATTACATGCATTGACGATTTCACTACGTATGAAAAGGGTAGTAGTTTTTATGTAATTTTGATACCATGCACTGAACTATATATGCTCAGATTTTGCACTTTCACTATATATCCATGCAATTTCATCACTTATATATACGACAAAGAACATAAAAAAAATATGCTATACCAATCTTTTTAATTCTATTATTTTAAATTCTATTGTGACATGAGAAGTGCGCTATTGATACTCATGCAAAGTGTAAACTGCTGGATTCAATTACGAAATAATATATAGTTTGGTATCATATATGTTGGCGTAGCTATAATCTATATTATTCATCTATATTGGTAATTGAGCTCGAATCAAATAGAGCTGGGAGTATTTTTAATTATGAAACAATATATAAATTCATACACGATACATTATAAGAAATATTATATTAATAAAAACTATGGTGAGACTGAGTGGCCAAGCCACTTATCAAGATATAAAATGGAGTTTTCACTATAGAAAAATTCTTAATTAGTAAAAACAATTGTGACTAAATCCAGATATTAGTACAACTTATAATAACTTATGATTGGAATAACAAGTTTTTATTTATACAAATTTGAAAATTTTGAGACTAATACTTTTAGGAGCGCGCTCTTTTTAATATATATATATATATTTTTTTTATTACTCAATAAAAAATTGAAGTGATATTATTTATAGACTTATAACATTGGAATTACGAATTGTTGTACACGAATTTTTTTTATGATCGATAGACAGCCAACAAATCAATTGAGAATAATGAAATGATATCATGTACCAAAACAATATATATATATTACAAGAGCTCGTAGTTTAAAGAGATTCAAGTTATTTTGATTTTATCTCAGCTTTTTAAGGTTTTATTTCTTTGATTGGGTTTGACGTTCCATTATGAATTTGTAACTATTTTTTATTTTCTTTTTAGGATAATTGGCACCTATGGTCCTTGTATTTTTGAGTTTTATATACTTGCGTCCTTAAGTTATGTTTATAGTATAGTCTTTAATTTTTTAATTTTTGACAACTTTAATCCTTATTCGTCAATTTTAATTAAATTTCTACCAAAATTATACATATATCAATTGTATTAGTTTCTAATTACATGAAAATATGTCATATGAGTCAAATTATATAATATTATTATTTAATTGGAGAACTCATTTTTAAGAAAAAGTTTAGAATATCTTCATTATAAACTGATGAATAGGGACTAAACTTGTGAAAAATAAAAAATTTAAAGATCATAAGTGCTTATAACAATAATTCAAGAATCAAAGTGTATAAAATCCAAAAATACAGGGACTATAGGTGCCAAAAATTATTCTTTTTGTTATAGCAAATTTGGGTTAATGAATATAGCGCTTGAAAGTTGAAACTTGAAACTATCCCAAGTTGGGATTCCCAACACTCTTGTTCTTTTTTTAAAGACCATCTAATTACCACAGATAATTAAGGGTTGGTTTTTTTTAATTAAATCAATATTTATGCAGTAATTATTTCTTTCTTATTAGAAGCGCTGTTTAAATAAAATTTGAGGACTTGTATTAGAGTCTAGAAGCAGAAAGCACTAAGATGACTAACGTGGGCCGGGTGTTCAATTTTAAATTGGGAGCTTTTGTGCCAAACAAACACAAATATTCTTTGAAGTTACATCATGCTTCGTCCTTGTACCTCTTTCAACATTTTCAGATTTTTGAAAATTAACTTTTTTTTTCCTAAAAATTATATACATTATTACATATGTGTTAGTAAAAAAAAAACAAACAAACAAATATAATAAACCATATATATCAATCATGATTTTAATTTTCTTGAAATATAAACACTTAAAATTTGGCATGTCATTGGCATGGCTTGATTTGATTTATATATATATATATATATATATATATATATATATGCATTTAAGATTCCCTTTTCTAATTAAATTATGAGCATTTAGAGCATATATCTTGACCAACAGCGATCTTTGCCACGACTGCATATAGACAAACTTATTTGTGCAGAGAAGAAAAAAATCATCACGCTTTGCTCAATGAAGGGGACAATTTGTTAATGATTTGTTTTTAAGAATTTAAGAGAATTTCAAAAAGTATCATTATTTGTTCTTGTGAATATATTAAAAACATGTTTGGGTTGGTATAATTAAGTTTTGACACACTCAAGATTATGTATATAGAGTAGATTGATCATAAACTGCTAATTCCAAATATTGTTCCCCATTTACTAAAAAAGAGTTGAAAGTAATACTAATAACTGGCCAATAACCTCATGCCTACATTACCAAACATATGCTATTAAAATACGAAAATAATTACAATAATACTATAAAGGGCTTGGCTATGTACTCTACTTAATATAATACGACAAAATAGTAATAATAACTAGTAAAATAACGATGTAAAAATATGATGTAATGTATAGTTTAAATTCGTTATACTACTTATTTATATTTTTATTATATTGAGCTATACGAATAAAATAGAGTACTACAAAATTAGGTTTGTTAGAAAAGTACCGAGCTCTAAATTCAACTAAAAAGCTATAAACAAATAACTTAATGGGTTAGTGTATGTACGTACCAACAAGACGTTTATTAGATGCATGGTAATAAAAGCTAATTTTCATTTGAATCCTTAATTCAATGCGTGGAAGTTAATTTTAATAGATCATATATATGTGGTTGCAGGTATAATTTAACGATAAAGTCGCACCCAACTGTAACGAAAGTCTCTGCTTACACGCTCGCCTTCTAACCTATACACTTTATTTCAAGTGTTATTTTGTTAATTAAACCAACTATCCTACTTCAAGTCGCTCTCCTATAGGGTCCACATTTGCATTTCGAGCTTTCTTTTGCAATTATGCAAACTTCGATAATGTGTAGAGAGAAGTTTTTCTAAGCGTAAAAATACTCTCATGACTCTCATAATATTTACTCGATTTTCTTTAGGTCTCAAATTGGTTTCTTTAGAGAATATTAATAACCACTCAAAAAAAAAAATTGCAACAATCTTATATCTTAACTAATTTGATTTCTCTCATTCCCAACTGAATATGTTTGAGTGAGCAGCTATGTGTCTGACGGTTGAACAATCTTCGGAAAACTCGCAACTTTAGTACTTTATATATTTGAAAATTTGAATAATCTTGTGCTAGCTTTTCTACTTAACGTCAATAAGGATGCAATGGATGGCATCTTGAATATTTCTGCAATCTTTATTTTAATCAATATTGAGACGTGGAATCAACTAGGAAGAATTCAGATCTTAATAATGATTCTAAATCGTCAAATTTACTTTTTAGTAGGTTTTAATGTTTAAAAATATTAATTTGATGATTTAGAATCGTTCTTTACCATAAAATTCCCTACCACATAATCTTTTTATATTTTAGATATGCTTAAGCTTCCATGCTTATGCATTATTCCATGAGATTGAAGCGCCTAATTTTTTAATATATCATTTCGAAACTAAATTTAGACCATTGAATAAGTAAAAATAGTGATCCAAAAATTAGATTAATTCCATTTAAGTTTTAAAATCTAATGGTCAAATATGAGCATTTATTATAAAGTCATCGGTTAAATTTAAGTGACTGACAACAGTAATTAAAATGATATTATAATTCGTTTACTTAACTATACGTACATGTTACCTTGAACTATACGTACATGTTACCTTGAACAACTTAACCATTATTAGTTAATATTTAATGCAAGATTGTGTCTATTAACGAACGCTCACAATTGATCACTATATATAGCAATTGGCCAAAAACATCGTTATATGAAGTGTGAGGGTGTGAGCAGCATCACCTTATCTCCTTTTTTGTTTGTAAAAAAAATAATAATAATAATAAAAAGTGATGGTTATCTTATAAATATCTTAAACTTGCGAGGTATACGAAATTTTCCTAGCCTCTCGAAATAGTAACTAATTTGAACTTTGGAAAAAGAATTTTAAATGCAAAAAAGGATGATCGGATCAAATATATATATATATATGGATGCGGCTGTGATTAGACATGCTCTATTATAGATAATGATTATAAATCGTCAGATTAATTTTTTAAGCAATTAACTAGACACTCACTAAAAAAAATAAATCTATGTATCCATAATTATTTTCTATCCTAGGCCGTGTCTTATTACATAATTATATATATATATATATATATATATCTTTTTGCAAACATCAGAATCTTTTATATATATGTATGTATTTTTATGAAATAAAAAGTTTTCTGAAGAGCAATGAAGAGGCATCTTGACCTGATTAGATTGATTTGAAAATGGCAGATAGCCCAGAGAGGAAGAGCTAATATAGGCCAAGGCAATGCAACAATAATGGGACTGACAATATTATTGTGCACAACAAATTTGCAGTGATAATGGTGACACATATTGTGTGGTGCCATATAAACAACCCATGCTATATTGGCTGCCAAGTCATCAATGCTATGAGGCTTGTTGGAATAGCAGCTATATATAGCTAGTTAGGATATGCACTCTCTAATCTCTATACCTTTATTTGTGGGGGGATATATGTATATATATATCTATCTAATAAGCATGATATATATATATATACACACACATATGAGAGGTAAATCCTTCTCGAGCAGCAAAATATAGTGACTTTCCCAATTTAATAATTGTAAGAAAGAAAAGGAAGTAATGTTGTTGGGGAATTCAAGTAGTGCTGATTCTTATTTTAAAAGAGATTATTAAGGAAATAATTATTTTTAATATTTTATTTTTTAAAAAGAAAATTTAATAAATTGTCAATTTTAGGTTGATTTTAAAAAAAATAGTCTATTTTGAAATATTGAAAAATAGTCATCGTAAGAAATTTAAAAACATAAAACCAGTCAATATCTATAATAAAAAATTTTAACATAGGAAAATTTCAGAGCTTGCAATTTATGTTACAAAGCTAATAATGATGGTTATTTTCTAAAATATTTTAAATTACGGCTCTTATATAAAATCTACCTAGAAATTCGATGGATAATACTACTAATTAGTACTTCCCTTTTCATGCTTAATAACTCGTGAAATGGATGGATTATTAACCCCTCATAATAAGGACAAACATTCCATTCCACTTCATTTTGTTTGAATGATCAAAATAGTTAGAAAAATAATTAGAAATGGTTTAAAAAATAGTTTGGAATGATAATAAAATAGTTTGATTTTGCAAATTTTGAAGTTGTATAAATGGTTGAGATTTAAAAGATTGTACTGGGATTAGTAAAGTTGAAAAAATAATTGAAAAATATGAAATGAAATAGAAGGAATGAGAGAGAGACAAACAATGTGATTTATAGTTCAACTGGTAAACTATGCTCCTCAAACAAGGGTAAGTTTCTCAACAATTGCTTGGATAACCTTTGCAAAAAATTAAAAAAAAAATAAATAAATAAAATAAAGCTTGGATAACGATATTTTATAGTTCAACGAGCACGGTCAAATTGAGGAATATACGCACAGAATACCTAAAAGTAAGTTCTCTGTTTTTTTTTTTTTTTTTATAACATATAGATTATTCATTAGAGCTAGCTTTTTATCACTTCTCCAGCTACTCCGTAAAATTGATCTTACTAATTATTCTAAGTATCTTATACTGATTGTCCTTATTCCAAAGTTGCTTTAGTTCATTAAACTTAATTTTTCCACCCTAAATAAACAAGGAAAATATTAAACTTAATAAAATACGTTGAATAAAGCCTTTAACGATTTTTACTGATAAAAACTTTCACATTCGTAACGAGTGTCATATATATAATTATAATACCACATTACATTATTTATGAGTGAATTTTCATACGTTTTAAAAAATTAATAATATGACAGTTCATTAGTTATGCAGATACGCAACGCGGTATAAAAAGTAATTTAAGGAAAAAAAAAAAGGATATTGTATCTAGAAAACGCCTTATCTTCTATAAATGTAAGGAGTTACAGTGTAAAAAACCATTTATGGAAATTTTGACTAAATTTATATAGGTAAAAGTCAAATGGGACTGAACGAGAACGATTTCTATATTAATCTCAACCTGCATAAATAAATTCTAGATAATTCAAACAAGTTGAAAGACATTAATAAATATCTATGTTCGTCCTAATCGGTCATTTTGATAGTTTCCATTTGATGAAAAAAATGACAAAATTGATCATTTTAAGGTGTTTATTGAAAGGGTTTATTTGAGAAAAGCTTTTGTTTGAATAACCGTTTTAGAAGGATACATTATTGAAATCGCAAGTTTCTCATTTTAATGGTTTAGTGTATCAATAATACATATAAGTGATCAATTTGAACGGTTGGTATTTACTGTAGTCAATGCCCGATTGTTCACACAATCAATTTGGATGTTTCCATTCTATTCAATGAAACAAAACTATTCTAATGAATCTATGTCAATTTATTTTACCAATTTGCATTATATTTGGGAAAGGGTTTGACGTTCTTTTGTGTAGTTCACGAGACATTAATATTATAAGGAAGATTTGGGTTTAATTTAGCCATTTTTATACTCATGTTTTAAGAATTTAGTCATTGTTTCATGAAATTGTTACACAATAAAAATGACAAATTCCTTAATTTTATGAAATTATGACTAATCCTTAAAAAAAATAACGATAAATTTGGCTAAATCCATAAAAATCTCAATATTATATTAGCGACACTGACATAAAATATCATGAGTTTTATCAAAATATTGCAAATAGATATATATAAAACAACTTCTTTTGACATAGCATTTGCATTTAACAAAAGAGTAAAAATGTTCTGTTGGAGTTCCACGTGGTGATCTAGAAGATGTTCGCTTTGGATTTTATGGAGTTGTTAATATCTCAAAATATGATCCTATCCAGTTTAAAACGAATATATCAGAGAGAATCATTAACTTCTATAAGAATTGTATCCGCCAGATTTCACCCAAATTCAACCAGCATTTGAGGAGATTATTCGGGTGGCACGCACCAAAAGAAAAGGAACCAATGTATTAGATATAGAGACTTTTTTAGAGCTTTTAGATACACCCACAAAGCTTCGTAAATTAAATTTTTGGTGTAAGTTTGAGAGAAAAAAGCAGAGAGCTCCTTTGTATTTTTGGTAAGAACTTTTGTGATAATTGGATAGAGGGGTCTAAGATAGATCTCTATGGAAATGAGAGGAGTTTGGGCACGATGGAATCTTGTGTTGTAGTTCACAAAGGGAGACAGAAGAAAATAGCGACGTGTGAGGAAGGAGTCTTGACTCTTTAGCAGTATAAGACTGGGTTACTTCGTTATTATAATAATATGAACTACTTTCCATCACTTGAGCGAGGCCTCACGGACGTAGGCTAGGTCGAACCGCGTTATTAATTTTCCGTGTCATTTATTTTACGCTACTTTTTTTTTTTTTGTTCTCACATTTTACTTTATTTTAATGATTTTTTGTATTGTGTTCTTGACTGTCATAGAACATTTTGTAAAATACTGTTAAAAATTAACGTTGCACATATTAGATTTTTCACAGTGTATGGCCATATATCAAACGATCAAATAGTAGTTTACCAAAAATAACAAAAGTTATAGTGCCAAAAATATTATCTAAACTAGAAAATATTGCGTTATTAATAAGAGGGCTTTTTTTTTTTTTTCGAAAAAACAACGGTGACAATCACCACATATTGCCTTTTCATTTCACGAAGTATATGATAACAGGAAATGATCGTTGCCCTGGCCTATTAATACTACACACTTGTAAATTCTAATCACATATTTCACACACTTGTTGGAATTGCAAAGTGGAAAAAATAATAATAATTCACACTTCCAAATCACATTATATCAATAAAAATAATGTTAAATATATTAATATTTTTATCATTTTTTTAATACTAACATATATGACAGTTGAAATTTCATATCTTGTTGGTTAATATTATATTTTTCTAAATATTCACCAATAATGATATGACACGTATATAGGTTGTTATTATAAATATTAAAAAAAAAGTTGATAAAACAGCTTATATGCTTAACATTACTCATCAACAAAGATATGCTATCATATAAAGTCTTCTATAATAAGGATACGTAACATTACAAAAGTTAATAATGTAAAGTCAAGGGAAAAAAAAAAGAAGTGAAAGAAATAGAATGAACTATCAAAAGCTATGACAAATGAATCTCGCTCCCTTTGACTCCAAGCCATGGACATTTATATGTGAGTTATCTCAATCACGAGAATAGCAAAGCTTCTCGCCGACGATATATGTTTTTTCATGTTGCTTGGAGCGTTCAAATAAAGGAGTTTAACCGACATATTTTTACGCTTTATTTTTTGTTTTGATTGTGCATTATTATTGTAATAACAAAAGTGGTTTTCTCACACTTTAGTTTTTTGTTAAATTTGTCTCTATGCATAATTATTTTTAATCTAAAGTATATTTGCCGTCTCGTCTCAGTCGATTTTATTACTCCGCCGACTACAAGAGGTACATTTTTTAATACTTTTTGGTCTTTATAAGTGATATCAATATTGATTCATATTAAATTTTTATATAGATTGAGGTTGATCGATCTTCCCGTTTCATGTATTAATAGTAAGTTTTTTTTTTTTAATGCTTACTCCTATTTTAAGGAGAAGGGTCATGATTACCAATAGTCAATAGACTCGGATTAGCTAGCTAGGGGAATTTTAAAATAACCCTAATTTTACCACTTAGGGTAAAGCTTGCTTGCAAAGGCTAATCCAAATCTTGTTTTGTTGCTAGCTTAGGGATATGGCTTGTCCAAAGCCTCCCACTTCATGTCATAAGCAATTAATGAGAAGTGTTAAATCCAAAAGGCAAAGACATATATATAAATATAAATGTTTTACTCAAGTGATGGTATATACAAGGCACCAAACAGACAGACCAAGGGGTGAAAAGGAGAGGTGTCAAAGAAAAGGGCAAAATGTGTAACCAAAAGGAATAAAGAGATTGAGAAAAGGGTGTGAGAAAAAAAGAGAAGAAACTTTGGATTGTGACTATTGTCTAACAATATTCCAAACAAGTCCATATCAAATATCAAACGCTATATGTTATAATGGAGGGCCCCTTTTTGCACTACCTACATGCACTCCAAAAGCATTGTTGCTCTTCGTTGAAATATTGTATCAATGCCTTTATTTATTTATTTATTTATTTATTTTTCACAATAAAGAGAGAGGGAAATTTTTTTTGCTTCCAAGTGTTTCAATTTTCTTGTCTCAATATTCAAAGGTGTCACTTAGTTTTAAAGATAGAAGAGAAAAGAGTTTATACTTTTGAGTTAATTCAAAGGTGCCACCTTGCTGATTCACTTTTTTTGTTTGAATTCAAAGTTGCTACTTTGCCTAGCAATTAGAACTCATTAAGACTTAATTTGGTACTAGGATTAGCACTGTGAAACTTTAGTTTGATCAATTCCAAATATATGTTATTGATACACAACAAGAAATTTTGAAATAGTTATAAAACATATTCACATAAACATATTTTCATTCTATCCAATAAACAATCATCATATTAATCTAGCTATATTTTAAGGATCTATCAGAATTTCAATCATTTCTTGATCTATGTTTTGAAAAAATGACTAATATTTTTAAAATTAAATTATTAGTTACTAATACATAAGAGAAATAAGGGACATAACAATAAAAACTGATCAAGTCATACATCATATAGTAAAAAAAATGACTAATTTCTTAATACATCAAAACGTTGGCTATTTCTTAAAATATTATTCAATAAATAACTATTTAATTCAATTATCTATTTTCTCTAAGCAAGAAATAAAGGCCATGCATAATTTCGTTATGTGATTACGTGGATATATTGCAGAATTTGAATCCAGTCTAACTTGTCTCCATGTTATCGTAGTTTTGATTGGTAAAAAGCCAGGCCATAGAGAATTTATTATGTAAGGACTCCAAGTATATTTGCATATAATAAGGAATTTTGAATAGTATAGTTTAATAGTACTAATGTACTATGAAGACTTCAATTAATTAGTAGTATATTGGAGTAAAATTTAAGGGCATAATCATATCAACCACTTTCCCTATTCCTTTTTCTTCCTACTTTTCTTTCACTTTGCTTGCACTAGCATAAATTCTCGGGACACAGAATTTTGAACGAGGGAAATTATAAATAATTAACAAGGGAAACTTTTTTTTTTTTTTTGGAGGGCTAATTAAATAATTCACTACAAACATTATAATTTTACAAATTTTTCTAGCAAAAGATTAAAAAAAAAAAAAACTCAAAACAAAAGATCGATTCACTCTTCTCCACCGTTCGGTCCCCTATTCCTTCATTTTTTGCCTTTTCTGATTTTTTCCAACATCTTTCTTGATATGCCTTGTTGGCAGCTTCCAACGCCCAAATGAGCCCTTTTTTTTTTTTTTCTTTATATATAACATTGAGCTTTTTATAGTTCCCACAGCTTCATAGCCCCAACAAAATGTAGTACACTAGTGTAATGGGCAATGCAATTAACATCCCAAATATAACACTGCAAAAGAAAATTATTTGGAGATCACACAATAATATACTTAATTTGTTAGAAACTCAAACAGAACTTGAAAACAAAATTATAAAGAAAATAGGATTATATATTACGGGAACAAAGAAATATATATATATATATATATATATATATATATAAACACTTACCCTGTGCTGAGAATGTCTGGGTGTACGTTGTATTCCTTAGCAAAGACAAAGGGGACAATTCCTTGAGGAAGAGCAGCCTGTTTTATATATTTGTTTTGAGCAAATCCAATAAGCACATGCATGGCAAAACAAAAAACATAATTAATAAATGGGACAAATGTCTGTTTGTTCCATATATCACTGTTTTTATTTTTGGTTTTTTTATTTGGGCTCTTGAAGGACAAATGTTTGTTCTAGTTCTAACATTATATATAAGTACCTCCAAAACCAAGTTCTCATGTTTATATATATTTGTTCCTTCACTTGGATTGCACTTGCACATGTATATAGTTTTGGCACTTGTGGTTTACCAATTACAATTTTTTTTTTTTTTTAAATTTTGCACACACAACAAAGAGGGTATTAAAAAACAATTCCCCATCTGAAAAACCCAGTTGGTGTGCCTTGGTACTAACCCAAAATACCACCTCTAAAGAAAATGAAAAATAGATTAAAAAATATGGGAAAGAGACTAATAATAATAAAGAATCTTATCTGCAGATATCAGTAATATACTAAAAAAAGTGGAAAACTTTTTCGGTATGCATGAAGGATTGGTTTTGTCAGAAGGAGGCAAAAGAAGAGAAGAGAAAGATTGTTGGGAAGAAAAAGAGTGTATTATAGAGAGAGAAAGAGAAAGAGATATACATATACATATAGAGAGAGAGAGAGAAAGTGATGACCTGGACAATGGCAATGTGTAAGAGATCTCCTCTTAGTCCAATAGCAATGGAAGCAGCTGCCATGACAGCTGGACCTGTAAGGAATCTCACAGCCATGGCAAAAGCTGCTATGGAATTTCCACATGCTATGATCCTGGGTTGCAAAGCCATAAAAAGACCTGTCATGGAAAAAAAAGTTCATACATATCAAAATTCAAAACAAAAAAAAAAACCATAAAGATTTAAAAAGAAAAAAAGTAGTAAGTATATTGGCATGCCCATAAACAGCTCCAATGCCATGATCATGATCATATATCACACTATTGTCTTTCTTTCTTTTCTTTCTTTCCTTCTTTCTTTCTTTCTGTCAGTCATGTTTGAAAGACCTTTCATAATCATGATCACCACCACCAACCCATTACATCAAAACCCAGCACAAACTTGGGACAGAAAAGTGAAAGACATAGTGAAAAAGATGGATAAAGAAGAAAACCAAATCCCTCCAACACATCATAGAAATCTTTAAATATTGATATTATTATTATTATATTTTGTTATTGATAGTGTCATGAGCATAAGCCCTCTGATACTGTTTGCTTTGCTTTTGTGCCAGTTTGCTTGCTTTGCTTTACCTTCTTTACATGAACATCTAATAATGAAAGGTTTATTCAGCAAATAATAATAATAATGAAAGGTTTAGGAATTGCCCAATGGGTATCGGAAAAAGAAAAAGAAAAAAGAAAATTCTCATTAATTAGTAGCAGTGAAAGTAGTAAATACTAAAGGTACTACTATGTTCAGAGGGAATTTCTCTCTTATCTTTTTTTTTTTTTTTCTTAAAGGGTTGTTTTCAATTTTATACTGACCTAGACTGAACATGGCCATGCCAAGTCCTGCATCAGACAGTATGGAAATGGACTGAATAATTATTGCTGGCATTTTTACATTCCACCTGCCCACAAAAAAAAAAATCCAATGTTACATTGTACATAAGCAAGACCCAAAACACTTTCAAAAACTAAAAAAATTCAATTTTTATTTTGTTTAAATTACCTGAAGCAAACAAGGGACCAAATGAGGCCTATCAAGCTTGAGTATGTGTTTGGGTTCCTAATCAACTTCCTCCAAACCATAATCAGAATAAGCCTTGTCATGACACTCGTTGGAGGCATAGCTTTTGGTTTATCATCACCACCTTTGTCACCTTGATGATCAATATGGTTCTGATCTCTGTTGCCGAAGCTGAACTCATCTCTCTCCAAGTACTCATCTTGGTTGTTCTCTCTCCGACCCTCCACTATTATTAAAAAAAAAACTAATCAAAAAAAAAAAAAAAAACCACTAAAACCAAAAAACTGAAATAGTGAAAAAAAAAATAAAAAATAAAAAATTGGACGTACCTTTCCCAGGGGACACAGCCAATCTGACGTCCTTCTGATCATGACCAGTCCCATATTCATGGCTTCCAAACACATCAGACACCGGAGAGGCACTGGAGCTCCAAACAAACATATGAAGATCTCTATTCCCATCCTGATCGTTGTTCATGTTCCCACTCTTCTGGTTCACCATCGCCGCATTGCCATTGGCCTTGCTGTTGGCGTTACCGATCTTCGGGTTGTTCTTCGACCCGGTGGGCGAGAACATGCCCGGGTTCGGCGCCGGGTAGTTCTGCGACGACGCCGTGTTGTTCACCCCGAACCTCGTCGCCCCCGCCGCCTTGATCGCCCCGTCCTCGTCGTAGTTCGACGGCCTCGGCGTGGGCCCCCGCGACGCCGACATCCCGTACACGTCGCCGGCTCCGAAGTTCGAACTCCTCCCCGCCGCACCGCCGCCGCCGCCGCCCATCATGGAGTAGAAGTCCGTGTGGTTGAAGCTCGACCCCCTCGGCGTCGGGTTCCTCGACGACTGCAGCGAGTATATCTCCGCATTCGTCAGGTTCGACGGCCTCGGCGTCGTCGACGACAGCCCCTACAACACCAACAACGTAATTTGTTTTGTTGGAAAATTCGATCCCACATTCACAACAACCAACCAAAGTAAAATATAAGAAAATTGGGTGCCGCATTTACCTGGGAGCGGCGGGAGAAGATGTCGGAGCGGGAGGCGTTGGAGCGGCGGACGGTGACGTGGAGCTTGCCGTCGTCCTTGATCTCGGCCTCGGTCTCGAGGGGCTGCCGGCCGTCGAGCGACATGACGTCGGAGTCGACGTGGATGGAGACGATGGTGGCGGCGGTGTCGGGGAACTGCTCGGAGATGAGAATCCGGGCGCCGCGGAACTCGAACATGAAGAGCATGAGGGTGTACCATATGATGCACTGGAGCACCACGATCTGGACCATGAGGGACCCACTGTAGTCGCCGTACATGCCCTTCAGCAGGGGGATGCCCATCACAAGCGTGTTGGGGAGGGTGGAGAGGGAGAAGAGGGTGATGGTCCACTCGAGGCAGCCGCGACGGCTGAGGTGGGACCACGCGAACAGCACAGCCAGGACGATCAGCTTCTGAAGAGTGTCGGCGGCGATGAAGCGGAAGTTCATGGTGTAGATGTCGTTGGTGGAGATGAAGTGGAAGGAGAGGAGAGGGACGGCGAACAGCGCCACGAAGCGGTTGATGCCGGAGCACTGGTCGGGCGTGAAGATCTTCCACCACTTCACCGACCCGTACGCCAGTATCATCGCCACGTACAGCGGCACCACCGCCGTCATCACGTGGTAGAAGTCGGCTAGCGTGATCATGGTGGTGATGATAGACTTCTTTGTTGTTTCTTCTTCTGCTTCTTCTTCTGCTTCTTGTTTGTGTTCTCTGGGTTGGGCTTTAGGGGGTTTAGGCTATGAATGGTATGAGTGAGAAATGTGTTGTGTTTGGGTTGTGGTGTGGTGGTGGTGGTGGTGGTGGTGATGATGGGAAGGGGTTGGGGTTGGGGTAGGGGAGAGGAGAGAGCATGTGGGTTTTTTTGGGGCTTTGGGGTGGGTTTTTGGGGTAGTGTGGGTGTGTATGTAATAAGGGAATGGAAGAGTTTTTTTTTATTTATTTATTATATTGCACTTGCAGTCTCCAAAGCAAGCGCACACTCAACACACAAACTCAGAGGGAGGTTATCAGCTTTTTAATTTGTTTATTATAATATTATTTATTTTTATTTTTATTTTATTTGCTTTTATTTTTTGTTGGGTTATTTGTTTTTTTCCTTTTTGTTCCAAGTTGTGTTTGGATTCACAAGGGAAAGGGTGAAATGAAGTGAAGAGTGAGGGGAAGAGAAGTGTGTGTGTGTGTGAGTGTGTGTGAGTGAGTGAGTGGTGGTGCTATTTTTGTGACAAACTTTGTAATTTGGTGCGTGGCTCTATCTATCTTTTATGGGTCTACCGGTTGTGTAAAGAGGGGAAAAAGCATTTTGGTTGGAGGTGGGTATGTCTCCAAGTACTTGTATGGATAGCTTTTTTTCCCTGAGCTCTTTGCAAAAAGCTTTTCTCTCTTTCCCTTTTCTTTTTCTCTCCTTTTCTTTCTTGTTGGGTTCTCCTCGCTTTGGGCTACCCTATGGTTCCCATTGGATGTGAGGTTTATTGGGCTACATGTATAGCTCTGAGTATATGGCTTTATGCCTTTGTTTTCCAATTTTGTTGTTGGCTAATATCAAAAGGAATTTTGTTAACGTCAAGTCAATCACAAAGTGTATTAGTTAGGGGTATTTTGATTTTTGAGTTCCTATCAAACCGCAACAAATGTAATTAAGTATTTTAAGCAAATAACCGCATAAGATAATTAGACGATCAATCAGATTCCTAAATAATGTCGACCGATTAGATTGAATTATTGCCAATCACAGGGCACGAAAAATCGAATGTGATATATTTTCATTATTCAGGAAATGAAAAATGTCATTAGTTTCAATATCGAATGCTAGTCTCACTAGTCACTAGTGTTAGGTTACACAATTTGGACAATTAGATTCCTCTCTGTCTCTCTCTTCTTTTTGTGATTTGGTACTTACAACGGCCTTCACGTAGTCTTATACGTGAACCATCAAGCAATTCTTTTTACTATACATGGCAAAAAGAATCTATTACTATATTCCAATTTATATGGTTATAAATGAAACGAGATCAAGGGTATTGTTTGAATCTATATACCAAAACGTTATTGGAAATTATTCTTCTAGGGAAAAGAGGCACCACCCATGCACTCAATTAACTATTTTAGATATAGTGTATATAATATACATAGTTACATATATATATATATATATATATATATCATAAATCAAAGCAGGCAAGGACAAGCGCATGAGAAGCAACGAATAAAATGATATAGTATTAGCTTTCACGTGGCCCCTAATAATGTCCAATCCCTAACTAGTAATCACATCCTTTTGCTTGGCAATTCCAAGGACTCAAAGCCAATATTGTTAGGTGAGAAATGGAGCCCATTCTAAGGCCTCACTTAACACACACTCTATAGGGTCAAATCACAACTTCTATGTATTGATACACTTGATGAATGAGGCCCAACCCAATGCTTCTTGCTATTAGGGTGTTTTTTTCTTTTCTTTTTTTTCTTTGTCAAGTTGCTATTGTGTGCTTTGGAGTTTAGGTGCTGGGAAATCAATAAAGATATCCTTGTTGATTTTCTCAGACAATCTCTTGAAAGAATCGCACAACCTCTAGAATGCTGGTTCATGATGTGATATTAATAACATTCCTTCATTCACTTAGTAGGGCTTAACTAAGATTTAAATCCTACATTTATTTGGGTGTATGTTCTCGGCTTGGCTTCTTACCGCCAAATAAATTTCACCAATAAAATAAAAGTTGAACCTAGACTTGAGAAATGATACATGGTCATAATTTTTGGTAAAAAAATAAAAAAGAGGCAAAATAATGTGGTAATTATTTATTGAATAAGTTGAAAATGTATGCATATTTACTTATATTTTGTAAACTAATAAATAAATGATACATTATTTTAGTTATTTATCTAGTAAAAATTTCTGATTGTGCAACATTGTTTCAATATGAGTGTCTTAGCTCTTGATAAAGGTAAGATTTTTCAAAATCCTTGAACAAAATGAGCATATTTTATTATGAATAATGTCATGATCTCAACTTTTTTTTTTCAAATTTTTGTTGCTAACGCATATGAGTGATAATCCTTTACTCTTTAGTCTTTACTTCTAATTTTGCAATATTTAATTGATTAACGAAACTATGCACATTTATAAGAAGTCATATATGGCCAATTAATTCTTAAACATAAACATATGGCCAATTAAATAATTCAATTTAATTCAAATACCAATAAAAAAAATTGAACAACAATATTGTCATGCAAATTAAACAAGATAAATGCTGAATGACCATAATTTTTTGTCATAAAAAATTAACTAGAATGATGTGTCTATTATTTAATAGATACAATAAAATGAATAAAATGATGAGTGTGATTTGTAATTAAATAAGTAAATATGACATTATTCTAACGTTTTTTTTTTTTCAAAATTTTTGGTGGTGTAGCATTAACTCATTAGTCAAATTGGCTTAATTAGTGTTGTTTTCCTATGGATGTTTGTTATCGTCTATGATTTTCTTGCAATAACTATAAAAAGAATATAGTTTAATGTAATTTTTTACGAAAAATAACATCAGTCAAGACGTCATTAAGTCAAGGAGTGTTTCTCACTTGAAAAAAAAAAAGACACAAGCTCTAAAAGACCCAAAGTTAAACTATATTATTTGGGGAGGCCAATTGAAAGAGTCATTCTTATTTGATGAAAAGTCAAACGAACCATTTGAACGATTCATTCAGATCATTTGTATAATGTTGTCATCTATAAACTAACACACTCAAATCGTTTATATGTATAATTTGTTGCTAATTTATAAACGGTTTATAAATTAGGACTTTCTCATTCTAATGAGTTATTTTTCTCAAATATTATGGTCAAATCATTCAAATGAGATACGCATTTATATGGAAACATTTAATCAAGTTCATTTATTGTCTTGTTTGTTTAAATATTTAAATAGTTTGGAATGTTCACATTCATTTGACCACTAATCATTTTGATAATATAATGATTGGCTAATTCTATAGTACTCCATATCCATCGGTTCTCCACCAATGAGTATAGGAGATATATAAACAAATTGTTACTACCTACTTCTTTAGTATTACATTAACACACCACTAAGTGGAGTATTGTAGAAAGATCCATAATGATTTATTAGTCAAATAATTTTGAACAGTTTCAAATTATTTAAATGCTTTGAACAAACAAGTTATAAAATAGTTTGACCAAAACATCTATATTTAAAGAGGAAACAAACTATTTAAACGGACACTTAAATGATTATAGAAATACTAAAACTTCTTACCCCTCGTTTGGGCCAAACATTTTGGCCATTTTTTACCATTCTTGGATGGTTTGAAAATAGTTTAGAAAAATGATTAAAATAGATTGACTTTGCGAATTTTGATGTGGTATAAATTGTTGAGATTTAAAGATATTATATAGGGATTTGGAAAATTAAAAAAAATAGAATGGAATGGAATGATTTTTAGGATTAGGAAAGTTAAAAAAAAAATGAAAAAATAGAATGGAATAGAATGATTCATATGGTTTGTCCAAATATGGGGTTAAATAAACTACTTGAATAGACACTTAAATGATCAACGTTTTCAATTTAAAATGATTTTCATTAAAAATGAATCATTTATGCCTTATTTGCCTCAATCATCCTTATCATTTCGTATCTTTTTTTTTTCAATTTTTCTAATCTAAATATCCTTAAATCTCAACTATTTATACCACATCAAAATTCACAAAGTCAAACCATTTTAAAATAAAATAGTTGGAATATTTATCCCAAACAACCCATAAGTTGAGTAAAATAATATTTTGGTCAAAATTATTTTAGATGGAAAAAAAAAGATAAATTGTTTACATCTAAATGTGTACTCCAACCAAAGGGTAATTATAAAGGGTACTTCTGTGTTGGGAACAGTTTTAAAAACAGACCGGTGAGAAATAATCTAACGAGCTCTATCCCATCTCAGCGAAGGTGTATTAAGCATAGCGTGTACTAGCATGTATTGAATTTAATATACCTAAATTGAAAAAAAAAAAAAAAAAAAAAAAAACACTAAAAGGCACAACAGAAGCTAGTAGACTTGAAATTAATTTTTTGGTAACTTGTATTTGTTCAATCGTTTTCTTACATTTGCAGCGTGTATGTTGTTTGTATTGAGGTTTCTTGCTATTACACGATGGTTGTACCGAGGCTCAAGAGCAACGCCGACAACACACGGCGGGGCCAACTCGAGAACTACGAAGGCAACGGGCGGCACACGGCGGGAGTAACTCGCGGAACATGGCGGTACAAGGCGGAAGTAACTCGCAAACAACGGCGGTACATGATGAGAGTAACTCGCGAACCACGACGATACACGGCGGATCTCACTCGCGGACCACGGCGGATCTCACTCGCGGACCACGGCGGCACAAACTTGCGAACCACATACCACGACCCGACAACCATGACGCAATGACAACGAGGCCGTTGAGCAGCCACGACGGCTCACGCAAAAACAAGAAAAACGATTTGGGATTGCAAATCCGTAATCGCCGTGGTTTGCGATGACGAGGAAAAAATTCCGATGGAGGAACCATGGCGTGTAGCCATTAAAGTCTTGTTCCTCGTCGGAGCAAGAGAAGAAGTTCGAGTCTCCTCCGTTGGAGGAACGGGGGGGGGGTTTGCCATTAAGGATGGGGTTTTGCTGCTGTTCTTTTGTTTTTGTTTTCTTTAGTTTATTTGATTAAATTATATACATGTTAGTGCAGGATATACCCCGTACATCTTCATTGAGATTGAATAACAAGCCGTTAAATTTTTTCCCACCGGTCTGTTTTTAAATCGTTTCCCAACCCAGAAGTTCCGATTATAAAAAGCTGATGGAAAAAAAAAAAATTATATACTAATGGAATAAAAAAAAAGCTTTCTGTCCTTTCAATTCTTTCAAGACTCAAGAGCCAGAGATAATCATATACTAATGTTTAAGCACTGACGTTTAACATATGATTGGCTGGAATTAAAAAGTATACAATTAACTTCTAGATATGCACGAATATACAAATATTAAAACAGAAATAAAAACCATTTTTAATATTTATTTCCTAGAAGTGATAAAATAATAATAGAATAAGTTAAAACCACATAAGGCATGCTTTGAAGTTAATGATGGTTTTGGTGGTGGTCACGAGTCATTAGGGGACTTTTGGGATTTTGCAAAGAATGAAAGGCAAAAGGAAACACAATATTTGGCTTGTCAATCTCACAGCTCTTCTTGATGTTCAAAGCACCAAACACCACGCTCATTTTGCACGCTTTGACATATATATATATATATATATATATATATATATATATATATAAGTCATTAGAGGAGGTTTTCCTGATCTCTAAAAGATTGTATTAGGGTATTAACACAATTGATTAGTCTAGTCAGCAATTTTTAAAAATTAAACCCTCAGAATTTTGTATTATTGAAAAATCTAATTGATTATACTTTTCTTAATATATATACATATTATACTCGAATAATAGATGAATACGTATTCCATCTGAAATTCTAAATAATACTTCTCACGGGCTCAACTTGCTTCATATATTTTGCTAATTTCTCATAAAATTATTTGTATTTCGCGGAAATTGTCATATTTTTGTTGTAAAGCAACAATTATAATGAAAATATTAAGCAGTTTTAGAATTTATTTCACTTTTATGAACAAACTTTTATCATATATTTTCATAGTCAGTACATATATTTTAAATTCAATGTATTTTTCCTTAACAATTAAATTATCATACACGTCTTTACGATTCATTGTATAATTTTGGTACCGTATTTTGAGTGGATGATCTTATAATTTTTTCACTTTTAAAACCAAAAATAAAACAAAATGTGCCAAGTCAAGTTCAAGTATGTTAGTCAGGATTACAAGTTAATGGATCAGTTTTGTGCTTGTAGACTTGTAGTGTAGTACTCATGATCAGTTTTTAACTGTATCTTTATTGTTAGACTAAATGCGATTGTGACAAAAATCTTAATTACCATTTGAACTTTTGCATGCCAGTAATTTCATTCTGAAGCATAATTCATTTTATCTTCAATCAATATCTTTAAGACTAAAATTGTTTCAATCTCTTAAACAACCAATAAATTCGTTAATTCCGATAATAATAAAAAATGGTGACGTACAATCAATCTCTACCAATCGGATATTTTTTGCCCTTAAAATCTTGTGAATTGTGTCAATAGAGTAGAGATCAAATGGCACAAGAAACTTTACGCAGCAAATATAGGGATAAATAGTTGTTTGATTTATAGATTTGGGTAAAAGGAATATGGCTTAATGAAATTAAGGAATTAGAGTGCAATAATCAATGTTTTTGACCTCTTTTGAAAATCATGGTGTTGCGGGCCAAATTAGCAAGACAGAGAGAGTGAAGACTAATTAAGAGTTGCAATAAATATATATTCTTGAGGAAATTAAGGAATGAATTAAGGAGATCACTGCAAGTCAGCTATCATCTTAAAGAATCATGATAATGAAAATGAGGGGATAGAGAGAAAGAATACGATAACAAAGTAGGCGTGATTGTTTTTTTACGTCCATGTAAATTTATCTCATGAAGAGTAACAAAGAGATATAACTTTAGTGGGTTATTTTTTTCTTAGAAAAATAGACTGGAATAATTAAATTTATCTTTTCACTAGTTCTCACATCTAAAAAGACAAATGTGATGATTCAGATTGTTTAAAAAAAAATTCACCAGAGAACCACTGCACACATAATATACATTTTTTATTTTTTATTTTTTTTTTTAGGCCAAAAAGTTGAGGGGTAATTTTAGAGCTTTCATACAACGAGAAGTCAAAAGGCTAAGGTACAAATATCAACTCAAGCCCTATTAATGTAAGTGAAAGTGTGTTCAATTAATTATGATTTGCATCGATTTTGTTCCTTATCGTTGGTGGATAAATCACTTAGTAGTTAGTAACTCTTTTGGGAGAATGGGAAATATATCTTCTAGTGGATTCACATTGAACTCCAAAAAATCCAAAAACAAAAAAACAAAATTAAAAAAGATATTGGCTTAGGAATTAGTAAGGAAGGAAGATATTCCTAGATAATCTAGTATTCTAGTTGCATTGCAGGTAACTTTATTATGTAATAAAAAAACTTCTCACATTTTTGCTTCTTAAGTTACAAGTTGAATCTTATTTCAGTGATTTTTTTTTTTTTTAAGTTGGACCTTGATTTATGAAACTATCTAGTTTTGTTTCCAGATTTGTCAACCATTTGTTGTAAAAAAAAAAAAAAAAAAATCAAAATTTTAACGAAACTCACAAAATCAACATCTAATATGACGCTTTAATTAATTTGAAAAGAGAATTTGTAGCAACTCTCAACTAAATAATATTTTCATAGTTCGAGAAATATCGACGTGGAGATCATTTAAAAACCAAGGATTAAGTTGGAATTCGGGTTATGGCTCTAAAGACGAAAAATGTGGTCGATCTTGTGACAAATGTAAGCCATTATTTTTTATTTACTAATTAACGCGTGAAAGTGAATAAGTGATTAATGTTAGGCTATGACCACAACCACATTATAATGTATATACTTACTTTTATACTATAAACATATTTATACTATAAACATATACTATAAATCGAAGGAATACGCTATTTTCGTCATAAATTATTAAATAACACTTAAAACTTTTTATTTTTTTTCACCCCTTTCTGTGTAACAAATTAACAATCCGTGGTATTATTAATGTTCTGTATAATCTAACTTTAATTAATATTTGATTGGACAATTTTTTTTATCACTTATTTGAGGTATGTGATTTGTTTAAATGTTCTAACAAAATATGGGAAAAAAAGTTTATTGAAGTATTTTTATACGTTTTAGTCAAGAAAACGACATCTTAGGTTAGTTACATGTGTGGTCTATCGAGGTTAAAATTAGGAGAAGAAAAACACTGAAACTGCTGCCTATAGGTAAAAACGACATGAAACTGAATCTATGATATGATACATTGATAAACGACAGATAGGATAAGAAACGATATTTTAAGCAAGAAAACTACATCTTAGGTTGCTTAGGTGTGGTTTATCAAGGTTAAAATTTGTAGGAAAAGAAAAACACGGAAACTGCTGCCTATGGATAAAAACGACATGAAAACTCGAAAACGACACGAAATTGAATATACGACATGATACCTTGATAAACGACAGATAGGATAAGAAACG
Organism: Boehmeria nivea var. tenacissima; assembly: GCA_018132145.1. Lineage (NCBI taxonomy): Eukaryota > Viridiplantae > Streptophyta > Magnoliopsida > Rosales > Urticaceae > Boehmeria > Boehmeria nivea. The sequence continues at coordinate 13,954,939 of CM030882.1, forward strand.
ATATTTTAAGCAACTGAAACTACATCTTAGGTTGCTTAGGTGTGGTTTATCAAGGTTAAAATTTTTAGGGAAAGAAACACACTGAAACTGATGCCTATACGTATAAACGACATGTAAACTCGAAAACGACACAAAACTGAATATATGACATGATACCTTGATAAACTACAAATAGGATAAGAATGATATTTTAAGCAAGAAAACTACATCTTAGGTTACATGGGTGTGGTTTATTAAGGTTCAAAATTAAAGAAAAACACTGAAATTGATGCCTATCGGTAGAAACGACATGAAAACTAGAAAACGACACGAAACTGAATATACGACATGGTAAGTTGATAAACTACAGATAGGATAAGAAATAATATTTTAAGCAAGAAAACTACATCTTAGGTTGCTTAGGTGTGGTTTATCAAGGTTAAAATTTGTAGGGAAAGAAACAAACTGAAACTGATGCCTATAGGTATAAACGACATGTAAACTCGAAAACGACACAAAACTGAATATATGACATGATACCTTGATAAACTACAAATAGGATAAGAAATGATATTTTAAGCAAGAAAACTACATCCTAGGTTACCTGGGTGTGGTTTATTAAGGTTAAAATTTGTAGGACAAGAAAAACACTGAAATTGATGCCTACAGGTAAAAACGACATGAAAACTAGAAAACGACACGAAACTGAATATACGACATGGTAACTTGATAAACTACAGATAGGATAAGAAATAATATTTTAAGCAAGAAAACTACATCTTAGCTTTCTTAGGTGTAGTTTTAAGGTTAAAATTTTTAGTAAACGAAAAGCACTTAAAACTACTGGCTATAGGTAAAAACGACATGAAATTGAAATTCGTCATGAAACCTTGATAAACGACAGATAGGATAATGAAGATATTTTCAGCAATAAAACAACATCTAGGTTACTTAGGTGTCGTTTATCAAGGTTCAAATTCGGAGAAAAATAAAGCTTAAGTGATGACTAATGCCTATAGGGAAGAACGACATAAAATCAATAAAACGACATGAAACTGAAAAAAACAACACAATGCCCTGATAAACGACAGATATGACAAAAGCAACATTTTAAGCAAGAAAACAATATTTTAGTTTAGTTTAGCTGTTTAGGTGTGGTTTATAAAGGTTAAAATTTTGAGGAAAAGAAAAACACATAAAACTGTTGCCTAGAGGTAAAACATGACATGAAAATGTAAAACAAAATGAACTTGAAAACACAAAATGATACCTTTAAAAACGACAGGTTGGATAAAAATGATATTTTAAGCAAGAAAATGACATCTTAGGTTACTTAGGTGTGGTTTATCAAGGTTAAAATTTGTACGAAAAGAAAAACACCTAACCTACTGCCTATAGCTAAAAAAAGGACAAAAACTAGGAAAACAACATGAAATTTAATATACAAAATGATCCGTTAGGTAAATAGCCATTTTGGATTATGTGTTTTTAAAAATAGCCACAGTTTCAAAAAATTTTAAAACTAGCCATAAAACTGTAAGAAATTTCTTGCAATAACAAAAATACACATAAAAATACTGTCAGAAATTTATGACACTGGGCAAAAATTGTCATAAATTTCTTACATGACTAGTTTTTAAATTTTTTGAAACTGTGGCTATTTTCTTAAAATTCCCAACACAAAAAGGAAACCTCGATAAACGACAGACATGATAAAAATGATATTTTAAGTAAGAAAACGACATCAAAGATTACTTAGGTGTGGTTTATCAAGGTTAAAATACACTTACGCTGCTGCGTAAAGGTAATAAATGACATAAAAATTGGAAAACGACATGAAATTGAAAATAGAACATAATACCTTCACAAACGATAGCTAGGATAAAAACCAATATTTTAAGCCAGAAAACAAGATTTTAGGTTGGTTTAGGTGTTCTTCATAAAAGGTTAAAATTTGTAGGAAACAAAAAACACTTAAAACTGCTGCCTAAAGGTTAACTACGACATGAAAATTGATAAACGACATGAAACTGAATATACAACATGATACCTTGATAGACTACAGATAGGATAAAAACCGATTGCTAAGCAAGAAAAGACATCTTAGCTTCATAAACAAACAAAAATATAACATCGAAAAACGACAGGAATATAGAAAACAACAATTTATGTAATAAATGACAACTAAGAAAAGTGTTGATTTGCGCATTGCTGAGACTAGCTCCAAAATTAATTTTGAATTTCTCATGACTAAATACATTGCTCAGAAAGGTCCCTATATATTCCAAAAATATGATTAAGTGTTTTCATATTCTTTTTCGAACCTCTATGGAATATTAAGACATTATCCGCAATTAAAGGATTGCAGTGCCCCACACTTTATGTTGTTCTTTGTAATAAAGCGACTGAGAAAATCTTCTGCGATATAAAAAAAGAAGTGGAGATAGCGGCTCTCCCTTACGGTGAGAACTGAGAAGTGCCATTATGGAGAATATAAATTTTGGCCCATCTAAAAATGTCACCAATTAAGTCCCGAAAATTGTTTAGAAAATCCGAAGCACGTCATGACTTCAAGAGTGAAATCCTAAATTGTAATATTACCTTCTTTTGACTTATTTTTAAAAATATTAAAGCCCTCTGAAGCAAGAGTATATAATACATTCGTGAATTTTCCTACCCTTGATGATGAACCCAAATTGGTTGCTAGAAATAATGCTCTATCCGCCATAATCTTAGTGCAAATTTTGAAAATGAAATTACCAAGAATAATCGGCCTGAATTTGTCAATTGTGGCTGCGTTTTCCACCTTGGGGATAAACACGAGGAGATTCTAGCTGATCAAGATTCTTCTGAACAGATGATTTCAAAATAAAGAATTTATTTAACAGCATTAATCACAATTTTTTTTTAATGATATTACAATAATTTTGATAAAAGATTCCACCAAAGCCATCCGGGCCAGAAGCACTATCATGGTCCATAGAAAAAACAGTTAGGCGAATCTCTTCGTCTGTAAGAATCGAAATCAACTTGTGGTTGTTCATTCAAGTCAAGCCGATAGAAGTCCAAGTCGGAGACTATCGTAGTATCATTGGTGAAAGTTTATCTTTCTAATTACCATTACTACTTATGGGAGAAAAGCTCTCTATAGTAACTGATTGATAGCATCATATGGTCCGTGACTTGATTACCATCAATGCTCATCCGACGAAAGAATTTGAGTTGCTTGGTAAAGTTTAAGCTTTGATCGATTGGTTAATAAGTTAATACATTATTATTCTGGATTATGTTCTTTGGGAAATGGAAACTTGTTAGGTCTCACGTGAATGTTTAGCAGAAATAATTATTTATATGTCACACCTTACTTCCAACTTCCAGTTGGCCAAACTCACATGTGCCCTCTGAATTGCTTGTCTTCAATTTAATTCAGTATATTTTGTATTTTTTTCAACATCTCTGAACGATAACCTTTATTTATATATATATATATATAGGTTTTTTTATAATGCAATAACATTACTTTGGAGCACCAATGATCCAATATTTTTTATCCCACGTGTCAAATAACTTTTTTCGTTTACTGAGTAGTAACCGGTAACAAAGGGGTTAGAGGCAGATGCCAAAGGCTTTATGAGGAGTATTGAAATTGGGAATGTGGATATTTTGGTAATTTTACAACAATTTGTCATGATATTAAAATTTTTTGAATTGATATTTGTGGGCAAAATAGTAATATTGCATGGTGATAGGAATATTTTAATAGAAATCTGATTGCAATTGTAAAGAGAGGATACAAAAGTAAGTTTGCCCATAAAAATAGTTTGCAAAATGGTTAGAAAAATGAGTAGAATAGTTTGACTTTACGAATTTCGATGTAATATAAATGGTTGAGATTTAAAGATATTGTATAGGGATTTGGAAAGTTAAAAAAAAATAGGGTTGAAAAAAAATGTAATAAAATAGAATGATTCGTAGGATCAAAAAATTAAAAAAATATAATAGAATTAAATTGGATGAGATTGGTTTGGATGAGTGGCCCAAACATGGGATAAATATATTAGAAAGCAATAAACGAGTCCCGGTGGATGCTATTAAGTATTCATGGTGGCACTTTTGCCATTTTTTCTTGAGGAATCTCAGCGATTGTACAAGACCGCTAGAAGTTAGTATAAATTGATGGCTCAACAACGATTTTTTTCCGCCCAGAGCTGCCAATTTCTTATCTAACAATGTCGCAAAGTTGGCAGCCTTACTGAGTTTGATGAGGTGAAGGTTGATGATGTGGAGTGGTTCAACATTGTTCTATAAGAACTTTACTGATTTGCATCTTTATTTTGCTTTCCTCTTGCTGCTTATTTTTATGTATATCTATTGTAAAAATAAAAAATAAAAACCTTCATGTATATCTCATTAGGGAAACCTTGTTTGGAATCCTTCACATGATTTTCTTGAAAGTCATGTATATCTATGTTCATGTATATCTATTGTAAAAAAAAAAACAAAAAAAAAACAAAACAAAAAAAACCGTCATGTCTATCTCATTAGGGAAACCTTGTTTGGAATCCTTCACATGATTTTCTTGAAAGTTCGAATTCAAAGCGCAAAAAGAAAGAGAAAAAAAAAAGGTAATGGAAATGTGAATAAAATATTTTACCGGTTACCATTTCTTAAAATTCTAGACCACCCTTACATAGCCCTCCATAGCCTACCTGCTTTTTCATCCATTGAATTTAAAGGAAATGATTATTTTATGCCACCTCATGCCTCTCAACGGTTTAGATTTATTTTGGAACATTAGTGCTCCACACACAAGTGTGTATATATATATATATATATATTTACGATAAATTCGTAATATTTATTATTCTAATAAGTCACTAAGTCTCATTAATTAAAATAATTAATCTAACATTTCAAAATTATTTCACATCTTCATATATATATATATATATATATATATATTCTATTAAAGAATCTTTCTTTTCTAGATAGTTTTTGTTTCACACCTTAAATTACTCTCTCACCTTTAATTTATGGTATTTTACACTTTAATTTTGAATTTTTGATATTTTATTACAAATTGATAACTTTTGTTAATTTATTTTTTTTTTTACCGAAAAAGAGTCAGGTGACTCACATGTGAATTTCACAAGGATATTAAATGTCATTTCTATTTTTCTTCCTCCTCATTCTTTCCCACCCAAAAGGCCTCAAACCCAAAAAATAATACATAAAATTGAATATGAACCAAAAAAAAAAAAAAATTCAAACTCAAAATCTCATCCTTCCTCCTCGTTTCTTCTTTATATTCTATTTAGAGAAAACCCACCACAACTCCGGCGAGGACTCCATACCCAACATAGCAATTTGTCACACTTCCGAGTAATCAGGGCACATCAGTGTAAAAAAAATTCTTAATTGAATAGTATTTCTGAGTTGGTAAAATTGAAACAGATCATTTTTTGAACTAAAATGGCTACCACAGCCCAAACTAATGGTAAGAGTATTCTTCAATCTAGCTCCGCTTTTTTTTTTTTTTGGGAGTTTTATTATTATTTTCCTATTGAGACCTGATCATATATGTTACTAATTATTGGGGGAACAAAATGCACGAGAAGAGCGTGAAATACAGAAGACTTACTGGCAAGAACAATCTGCGAATCTCGACTACTCTCAGCCCTCTGAGCTTGACGAACATGACTGTCTTGAGGTAACACATACATATGTTCATACATACATATATACGTATAGTTATACGCACAAAAATACGTATATTGAATTTATTTGTTGATTATGTTATGTACGTGTGAATAGGTATTGTCTCTGATTCCGGCGTTTGAAGGGAAATCAGTGGTGGAATTGGGAGCTGGAATTGGTCGTTTTACTGGTGAATTGGCTCATAAAGCTGCTCAAGTTCTTGCCTTGGACTTCATTCAGAGTCTCATCAATAAGGTAATTATGATAACCACAATTTGGTTTGATTTTTGAATGTGTAAAGTGGGAAATTTGGGAATTCAAAGCTTGTTTATTTATTTATTTATTATTATTATTTTTTTTTTTGGTATGGCAGAAATTGAGTCATGTTTTATGTCGAACAAACGTTGACAGATTAGTTGTACATATAGTAAATTTTTTAGTTATTAAATTTGTGTTTGATAATTCATTCTTATATGGTTTGATATCCGAAAACATTTATGCACGTTTACTATTTGCTCTTATTACAGTTCTCTTAATGATAGATTTTTCAGCTACTAAAACTCTACTATGTAATTAACACACGTGTTACTAATGATATGTGTGCATCATATATAGAGTTGGTATGTAAATACATGATATATGGAAGACTAATTATCATAATCTTTGCCACCGTTTAATGCCATTGTTTAATATAGATGGTTTTTTTTTTTTTCTTCAGAACGAAGAGATCAATGGGCACCACAAAAATGTCCAATTTTTATGCGCTGATGTGATGTCTGAAGACTTGAATATCTCTGAGGGGTCTGTGGATTTGATCTTCTCCAATGGGCTTCTCATGTATCTATCAGATAAAGAGGTATATACTTCAAATTAAATGCCAAAAAATAAAATAATAATGATAAGGAGGAACTCTTTGGTGGGTTTCTTGTGGTGTGAAATATCGCTCTCAATCGTCGTATTAATCTTTTTATTGGGTCACACATTCTAAAATAAATCTGATAATCTAAAATAAATTTTTTTATCACAAAAAAATCCACTAAAAAATTCTCTATGTAAATTAAAAAAAAAAAAGGACAGTGGGCTTCCATAAATAAAAAAATAGAAAATTTTAAGAAAATAGTCATTTTTTATAAAATAATTTTAAAAAATAGTCACAGTTTAAAAAAATTTCAAAACTAGCTCTTTCAGAAATTTTTTATACATATTAGAAATTTTCAAACGTTAATTTTTATGTGTAATTTTGTTATTGTCAGAAATTTCTTACATGTGTTATGACTAGCTAGTTTTTAAATTTTTTAAAACTATGGTTATTTTTAAAAGAGTTTTTTAGGCATTTAATCAAATTTTTTGGTAATTTTTTAGGATTTAGTCCTAAAATGTCGAAATTAAGGATTTAGCCATAACATGTAACATTATGTTACATGTAACATATATATGTGTAAAAAGTGTAACATTACATGTAATGTTACAAGTGCTACGTTTTATGTTGCATGTAACGTTACATTTAATGTTACACTTTTTATACGTATATATGTTACATGGTTAATTGCTTACATTTAATCCTTAATTTCTTGAAACTATGGCTAAATCTTTCAAACTTTACATTTAAAATAATTAATTGCTTAACTAGTCATTTTGAAAAACACACAGTACAAGATAGCTATTTATCTAACTGACGTAATAAAATAAAATAAAACAGAAATTTTAATATACGGCTAATGAGAAATGGACTAACTACTACAAGCTCGGCGCTAGCTCTTAATTTTCCCTCTTTACTATATAATAATATTAATTATTGATGTCCACAGATTACCAAATGTGGACAGAAACTTGAATTTTCGGCACTTACCCGAAAGTTCTTTATATTGCTATGTTATCCTCTAAAATTTTAGTTCTTTGATAATTTAGTCCCATAGTTTATCGAAACTTCTTTTCAAAATTTGACCTCCGTTAACAATTGGGAATTAATTAAAAAGATATAAAAGCAACTTGAGGTCAATGTTAATTCCTAATTTACTCTCTGCGTTGATTATAGGTTGAGATTTTAGCAGAAAGAATGGTGAAATGGTTGAAGATTGGAGGTTTCATCTTTTTTAGGGAATCTTGTTTCCAACGGACTGAATCTCAAGTTGCTCAGCCAAAATATTACCGAGAGCCTAGATTTTATACCAAGGTTTGCCTTTTTTATTTTCATCATTAATTATGCAATTAAATATTTACAAATAAATTGAGTAGCAATGTACCACCTACATATATTACGTGACACAGAAACTCCTATGGCATGGTCCTTTTTTCTTTTTTTTTTTTAATGGATTCGTGTTATTTATATTGCATGTTTAGGTGTTCAAAGAATGCTACGCTCGTGATGATTCGGGAAATTCGCACGAATTATCCCTCATTGGCTGCAAAAATATTGGAGCTTATGCAACAAATGAAAAGGATCAAAATCAGGTAAAATTATCTCACAAGATATCGAGAATGACACATGCTTATACTTAAAACTTCACTCCAAAAACTCGTAATAAAAATTTGACAGGTCGTTATAGATGCCAAAATTCTGACAGTGTAACATTGCTCAAGTAAATGTACACTTTGAGCAATGACCATAAATTTGTGTAATAATTGATGCAGATTTGTTGGACATGGCAAAAAATAGTATCGTCCGAGGACAGAGGGTTCCAAAAATTCTTGGACAATGTTCAATACAAGTGTAGTGGCATATTGCGCTATGAGCGAGTGTTTGGACCAGGCTATGTTAGCACTGGAGGCATTGGTAATAATCAATTGACTGTGGATTTTGAGACTTTTTTTTAGTTATTAATTAGTTTGGTTTTGGTTCTTGGAGAGAGTAATGGTAGTAATGTTTGGTGGCTTTTTTTTTTTTTTTTTTTTGTTTAGCAACAACAAAGGAGTTTGTGGAGAAGTTGGAACTTAAGCCCGGGCAGAGAGTTCTTGATGTCGGGTGTGGGATCGGAGGGGGAGATTTCTACATGGCTGAGAATTTCGATGTTGAGGTTATAGGCATTGACCTCTCCATAAACATGATTTCTCTTGCTCTCGAGCGCGCGATTGGTCGCGAGTGCTCGGTTGAGTTCGAAGTCGCTGATTGCACCAAGAAGGAATATCCTGACAGTTCCTTCGATGTGATTTATAGCAGAGACACCATATTGCACATCCAAGTACTTGCCTAGTCTCTACTCGGTCAATTGCTTGCTCTTTTTCTCTCCAGTGTTTCGCGATCAGACTTTTAAGAGTAATTGCAGGACAAACCCGCGTTGTTTAGATCATTCTACAAGTGGTTGAAGCCGGGTGGGAAGGTTCTCATTAGCGACTATTGTAAGAGCCCGGGAACTCCATCGGTGGAATTTTCCGAGTATATTAACCAAAGAGGATATGATCTCCACGATGTCGAAGCTTACGGGCAGGTTTGTTACATACAAGAAAAAGAAAACTCATTCTACATTGGGGTTTATTTTCGATACTTTAACATAAAACTTGTGCATTTTCATTGATCTCAGATGCTTAGGGACGCCGGTTTCGAAGATGTTATAGCGGAGGATCGAACAGATCAGGTTCATTCATATAACTATAAACATACGACGATATTTAATTTGTAGTATATTGAGCTTTCTTAATTTTTTTTGCTCTTTTTTGTGTTTCAGTTCATACAAGTTTTGCAACGCGAATTGAATGTTGTTGAGAAAGATAAGGACGAATTCATTCGCAACTTCAGCGAGGTGCGTAATTTCTCACCTTTCGTTTTTTCTTGAACCACAAGGAATGTGTCAATTCACTCTAATTTACTAGTTACATATATAGTTGTTCATTCTTATTGATCTTTTTTTTATTCTAATTTTTATTTTTGGTGTTATTGAATAACAAATACAGGAAGACTATAATGACATAGTTGGAGGTTGGAAGGCAAAGCTAATCAGAAGCTCATCCGGTGAGCAAAGGTGGGGCCTATTTTTAGCCAAGAAAAAACTGAATTAATTCACTCCAATTATCATATGCTTTGAAATAAAATTTGTATTCTCTATAATCTTATCGAGCCATGGTAAAAGTCTATTTATTTGATCGTGTACGGTCATTTAGTGACATTTATGGTTACGGAATTTAAGTTACATTGTATTGAATCTTTCTGAGATCACGCATCTACGCATTAGTTTAAAATAATAGGTCTCTGTTGATTAGAGATATTGGGCATTCATAATTAGAGAGAGATTAAACCTGATTCCCAAAACAATAATGAATAGGTTTATGTGGTTGAGCTGAGCATCATTGGTGGTATGTTTCTTTTCCTATTTTATGTAAAAGCATAACTCTCTTTTTTCTTTCATTTTAATTGACTTCGAAGAGTCACCCTAATGGACCCGACCATTTATGTTTTTGTTTATTGATTAAAGTAAAAATAATAATTGGGATATACTTGCAATGATATATGTTTGAAATCTCCACTAACTCACAATGACCTGAATTCTGATTTAGTGAGATCTAAAGAGAGAGAGAGAGAGAGTAGTGCGCCGATAATTTTTCTATTCATGTAGATATATTATACTTCGATTAATTAAATTTACTTTTAAAAGATAGTAATATATAGTACCACTAAAAGAAATTTGACAATTCCAAATTATCTTGATTCATAGTATATCACATCCCATATTTTTTAACAACGCTCTTAGACTTTCTTTCTTTTTTTAATTTAGGCCATCTCCAACCATAAAACCCATTTTCAAACTCAAAAACCAATAAATGTCAAATCATACAGTAAACTATCTCCAACCATTAAACTCATTCTCAAACTCAAAAAACTATTCCCACTATATTCTTTTTTATATTATATTTATCTATTTGCAATAATACCCACAAGTTTATAAATTTTATAAATTAGATACATGTTATTTTTTTACTTCTACTCGCAAAATAAAATTAATTAACTAGCATTTAATAATTTTATATCAAATAAAATATTATTTAATGACAACATTATGACTAAGAGGAAAATTATTTTAAATATTCATTAATTAAAGGGTACATTACAAAATTAAAAAAAAAATTACATTACAACACATAAGTTTCATCTCATAACACAAATTGGTTGCGTTGAAAAGCCATCTAAGCCTCAGAATTGGTATACTCATCCCACAAATGATCAATTAATGCATTTCAAAGTGCGAAATGAGCTTCCTTATCACGAATTTTTCTATACTGAGATAAAAATTCTTGAAATCGAGTATTTTCATCCACCACCAATTCGACTTCCGGAGGTGCAATTTTTATGATATTTACTATCTGTGCTTTTCATTTTTATGTTTGTGCAATTTTTATTTTTATGTTTGTGCAATTTTAATTTCAATGTGAAGAGTGTTTTATTTATGTCAATTTCTACAATTTTAGTTAGTATTTGAAAATTGTTCTTCTATTTTTTAAATTATATTCATAATTAATTTTCTATGCAAAAAATTTAATACATATAAGTAGAACATAAAAATAATAAAAAAATGCATTAACAATAATAAATATTATTAATCTATAAATAACAATTCATAAAAATAAAACAAATATTCAATAATAAACATTCACATTAAAATCAAAATTAATAAGAATGAAGGGACTATTTTGCAATTATATGAAATTGGAATAGTAAAATGGGTATGAAAATGGCGTGAACGCATATATGCGTTTTTGTTGTAGAATTTGGGTTTTGAAATGGGTTTGGGTTTGAGTTTGGGTATTGGGTGGAGAGGATTTGGTGTAAATTTTGGGATATGGGGTATGGTTGGAGATGGCCTTAGGGCCTCAAAATAAAATTAATACGACTCCTCATATGTGTGTGTGTATATATATATATATATATTTTTTAAATAATGTTAGATATCTTAAACTTTATCTTAAATTTTCCGTATAACATGATTTAAATATGTATACAGAAGACACAAATCACATGCGGTATGAGAAGTGTTAATATGAGAAATTTGCGACAACGACAGCATTACTCTTTTCTTTTTTTTTTTCTTTTTTTTTTTATTGAAGTGCTATTCAATTTGTCGAATAATCTTTTTTATAATGGAAGTGTCTCAGGTGGAGAATTTCCCACCACATGGAATGATTCTAGATTGTAAGATTAATCTTTTTAACAGTGGGATCCACTAAAAAGGTAAATCTGACAATCTAGAAGCATGCTTTATGCTAGGGAGTTCCCCGCCTGAGAATTTTCTTTTTATAATATAAAAAAATATTTTTATTCAGTACGGGGTCAGTTGCATTTTAAGCGAAGTCTCTTGAGATTCGTGTACTAGTGCTTGTGTACACACTGAAACAAAAGTAAAAAAATTAAAAGTGATTGTAACAAATTTAATATACTTTGTTACAACCTCCACATTCCATTTTAGTTTTTTTCAACGTTCCTAATCCATATACTATATTCTTAAATCTCATTCATTTATATCGCATTAAAATTTATAAAATTAAACCATTTCAAAATAAAATGATTGGGATCTTTATCCGAGACAACCCATAAGTCTCTACTTATTGCTGTATAGTGTTAAGGTCTGTGATAGAAGCAAAGTGTGTGGGATCCACATGAATGACAACAACCATGTGAAAGTGAGCGAATCGCTGTGCACACACTAACAAACGCATTGTTTTTATGCCGCATTTGCACTTCCAATAAAAAAAAAGTGATGCTCAAAATAAACCTAAAACTAATCCCCCTGAATTCATCATCCTTTTCTTGAGAGTGTTTCCAAATATGACATATCCCCATATGGGAATAATATTTTCTATCTGTTACAAAGGTTCTATTGGTATTTTCAATATCAACTGTTTTTTTTTTTTAATGTACAGTATAAACTCGTCATATAATATAATATTTGATACGTTCAAATCACTGTATTATATAGAATGAAAGTTACAACTAATCAAAAAATAATTTTATTATCTAAGTACAAAAAGAATTTTTTGTGCTAGATAGTATCATATGCTCTAACGACTTAGACCCTATTCTATTTACTTAATGTGATATTTTAAGACAATATGTTATTTCTATAAATTTATACTACATATTATAATACAATATATGAATAGTTTGATATATAATACAATATAGTATTGTATCATACACCAAAAGCGGTAGGCCATCGCATTGTTTCCCTATTTTATGATAATAAATTTTATATTTAACGAGTAGTGATCACATATGATTAGCCATTACAAATTTAAAATTTAACTATGAGACCATTCAATACAACTAATCAAAAAATAATTTTATTATCTAAGTATAAAAAGAATTTTTTGTGCTAGATAGTATCATATGCTCTAACGACTTAGACCCTATTCTATTTACTTAATGTGATATTTTAAGACAATATGTTATTTCTATAAATTTATACTACATATTATAATACAATATATGAATAGTTTAATATATAATACAATATAGTATTGTATCATACACCAAAAGCGGTAGGCCATCGCATTGTTTCCCTATTTTATGATAATAAATTTTATATTTAACGAGTAGTGATCATATATGATTAGCCATTACAAATTTAAAATTTAACTGTGATACCATTCAATAGAAAAGCGTGCTATAGCGACGTCCATTATTTGCAGAGTGTTATTATTAGGATAGTACTATAGTAGAATAGTTGATGACCCCACAAAATTATTTGCATTCATATATTAAAATAACGATGTGTAATGGGAAAATATATTCAGAAAGAAATATATTAAACTATAAACGTGACACATTTTTGTATAAATCTTATAACACGCGAGGTAAAACAAATGCATATTATTAACTTTTTCGAGGATAAAAAAATTCACTTCAAGTCTTCTTTAGCATTCATTTGGAGCGCAATACCATAATCAAATTTAGCAGGCTCAGATCTAATGCATAACTCGCAATTGGACCTTTTAATTTAGGGTTCGTTCCTTAAACGTAATTGGTCGGCCACGTCCTTCTAAGAATATTATTCCGGTTCGATGGTCTACCTCTCCACCAGATTGGATCAAAGTGAATACAAATGGCGCGGCTCGTGGCTCTCTAGATATTGCGGTTGTGGATGTATTTTCAGGAATTATCGCAGTTTTGTTAAAAGATGCTATATTCTCATTTTATGGGTGTTTCTTTTGCATTCGAAGCAAAATTACTTGCAGTTATTATTGTCATTGAAAAGAGTGCGGAATTTAAATGGTCTAAACTTTGGATTGAGTGTGACAATTTATGTAGTTTCATGCTTTTAATAATCCTTCAACATCTATTCCTTGTAAATGACGTAATTGGTGGTTTCGCGCGCTCAAGCTAAAAAATTTGATGATTGTAGCGGTGTTTCATATTTTTTTGGGGAAGGAAATGCGTCTGCGGACAAGCTTGCGGGATGAGTGATGGGCAAAAGCATCTCTTCATGGTGGTTTAGAGCTCCAAAATTCGTTTAAGAGTGTGTAGTTAATATAGATATGTCCCCTCTTTCTTTTTACATATTCTCTTAGGGAATTGTCTGTTATTGTGGAGGATTCATGTATTCTTTTTACCTTAGATTGTTTCCCAACTTTTTTTTTTTTTTTAAGGTTTTTAATAAGGACTGGATGTGTAATGCTCTTGCAAAATAGAGAGTTTAGAATTGTTTCTTTAGAGGGCATTTGGAGTTTATTTCTCTTTGTATTTTGTAGCTCTTTTGTTGATTTTTTTTTTTAATTCGTTTTGCTGTATTTTCAGTTGGCTGTTTTTATATGCTTTGGACTTTGTATTTCTGTCTCTTTTTTTTTCTTTTTTGTTAATAAATAGTCTGGACCTTAGTGGAGCTCCTTGCAGAATAACTTAGTTGCACTGAGACGAGTATAAATTTTATTGAGATGCTGTTTTTTTTTTTAACTATTTTTTTTTTGTCAAAATGTCTAATTTTATAGCATCACATAAAAGTAATTGTTAGGCATTTAATCAAATTTTTGGATAATTTTTTAGGATTTAGCCCTAAAATGTCAAAATTAAGAATTTAGTCATAACATGTATATATGTAACATATATACATGTAAAAAGTGTAACATTACATGTAATATTACACGTGTTACATTTTATGTTACATGTAACGTTACATTTAATGTTATATTTTTTATATGTAATATAAAATGTTGCATATTATGGCTAAATCCTTAATTTCGTGAAACTATGCCTAAATCATTCAAATTTTACCTTTAAAATGGCTAATTGCTTAACTGTTGTAAGGAATATGTGACATGCCAGCGAGAATATATTAGAAATATAATGATATCAATACGTGATGGGTGAAGTAAGGAAATACCCAGAATTTATATAATAATAAAAATAAATACCCAAAATTTTAAAGTAATTGAGTTTCTAGTTAATTCGTTAATTACTTGAACATGCTTTTGGTAACTGAGTTAATTACTACAACTTATCACTATGTAAATAATTAAATCACTTGAGTAATTTGTTATATTTTTTAAAAGATTAAGTAATAATTTCTCAATTTTTTTTTATCATTATAAATTTTTTTTATATTTATATTAGAATAAAAAACAACCCTTCAATTATACCTCTCATATATATATATATATAATATATGTGTATATATATATATATATATATATTGATGTAACCAATGAGGCATGACCCATTTACATCATGGATCGTTGAATAATAAAATTGTAACTTTTATTAAAGCAATGATAAAGGCTTGCAGTACTAGGGGGAGGCTATGCTAGTAGAGTGAATTTTATAAGTATCTAGGTTTTTTTTTTTTTTCAAATATATATACACACAGCATTAATTTGTATGGTCGGTGGGATATTGTTAGTGCCCAATTTTTTATAATCACCAATTAGCATAGAAGCATCATAATAATTATGTCGCCATATGAGTTCACAATTGTAAGATTTATGTATAATATATCTATATATTTTATGGCAGGTTCAAGTTTTTTTGTTTCGCTAGTTAAGTAAATAATTATTTTAGACGGTTTGTTTTAAAAAAATAGCTACAATTTTAAAAAAATTAAAAATTAGTCATAAAACATGTAAAAAATTTATGACAATAAAGAAAATACACATAAAATTAATGTTAGAAATTTCTGACACTAGTAAAAAAAATTTGACATTGCTAGTTTTTAAATTTTTTTAAACTGTGACTATTTTTTAAAATTATTTTGTTAGCAGTAGCTATTTTTTTAAAATTTCCTTTTTTCCCCTAAAAATTACGGAAGAAAATAGACAGATACTTGATCGGTCTAAAGGGTGATTATTGCCCGTCTTTTTTTGGTGCTACATTAGTGGTCCGAACTATAATAATGAAATGGCAACTCTCTTTGTCACTAGTTTATCATTTGTTCCGATAAAACATCACATCCATTTTATTTTATTCTAAAATAGAATGGTTTGACTTTATAAATTTTGAGATGATATAAAAGATTGAGATTTAATAATATTATATTATGATTAGAAAAATTATAAAAAAATAATTTAAAAATAATAGAATCAAATAAGAGGAACGAGGGATACAAACAATAGGTAAATGATTTATATTAGATATTGTCCGAAGTTCAATGCCTACAATGACACTAGATTTATAATGCAATTATGATTTTTGGCCCGACACTTGAAAATCATTATCTTAAATTTTTCTCTTGAAAAATGTGGAACAAAATTCATAGGGACCCATGAGAATCGAATGGAATCTAAATAGGAAAAATTTTTAAATAATCCCCGAGTTTTACCAAATTTATAGTTTCACCCTTGTGTTCTTCAAAATTATCAAATAATCCTTTGGTTGATCATATCATCATAAAACTACCCTCAACAACAAATTAAGTCAACATTAACACATAAAAAGACATTAATACCCTTTAATAAATTATCATATTACATTTACATATTTTCTTTTTAATTTTCAGCATCTTTATATTTTATTTGTCTTAAGTGCTATTGAATGGAGGGGGCGATCGGAGGTGGGGCGAGCGGCGATCGGAGGTGGGGCGAGCGGCGGTCGGGTCTGTGACCAACAAAGGTGCAGGCGAGCGGCGATGGGGGTCTGCGACCAGCGGAGGTGCGGGCGAGGGGCGAGCAGCGAGCGGAGGTGGGGCGAGCAGCGGTTGGGGTCTGCTACCAGCGGAGGTGGGGCGAGCGGCGGTTGGGGTCTGCGACCAGCGGAGGTGCAGCGAGCGGCGGTTGGGGTCTGCGACCAGCGGAGGTCCGGTCCGGGCGAGCAGTGAGCGGTGGTTGGGGTCTGCGACCAGCGAAGGTGCGTGCGAGGGACGAGCAGTGACCGGAGGTGGGGGGCGAGCGGCGGTGGGGGTCTGCGTCCAGCGGAGGTGCGGGCGAGGGGCGAGCGGCGACCGGAGGTGGGGGCGAGTGGCAGTGGGGATCTGCAACCAGCAGAGGTGCGAGGCGATGGGCGAGCAAGGTGGATCTGCGGCAAGCATAGGTGGAGGCGGATCGTAAGGGTGTGGGTCGGTGTGGCATGTCGTGGCTGTGGCCGTGGGTTGCATATTGGGCATGACGCGAGTGTAGGTTCGGAGCTGGATTCGGTCGAGGTTGAGCGACTTTGGATTTGATTTTTGTTTGAGTATATATTTGATGGTTTTGGTTGTTGATTGTTTGTCTAAATCTGAAAATTCCATTCCTGTGTGGGTTTGATAAGTTTTTACCTTTCTTTTTTTTTTGTTAAATCTTGGTTTGGGTTTGCATTGATGTTTTCTAGTTCTTTTTTTGATTAAGGGCGTTGCATGTTGTGTATTTTTGTTTTATTCATAGGGTAGTTTGGTCATTTTTGAAAAAAATTAAGCACGGTCAACGCAAAATGTATTTTTTTGTGCTGATTTAAACAACTGAAGGATTATTTGATAATTTTGAAGAACGCAAGGGTGAAACTATAAATTTGTTAAAACTCAGGGATTATTTAAAAATTTTCCCATCTAAATAACTCTTACTATTTGATAAATTTGGTACTCCGAAGATAAGAGAGTAGACTAGAAACAGAGCTGACTTAAGATTTTTGGTTATGTCGAAAAAGTTACTAATAGTTGTTCTATCAAAATAAAATCACTATGATGAGAATCGATTTTTCTAAGAAACATGATAAAAAATTATTTTCAAAATTAAATTTATTGATAGTAAGAATAGAGTGTTTTTTTTTTTTTTGGTGGCAGATAGTAAGAATAGAATTTAAAAGTAGAGATTGAGTTAATTTTTCAAAATATTAAGTATTGAAAAATTAAGTCAAAAATTTCTTTTGCAAATATTAATCTAAAAGTAAAATTCATAAACATTATCAAACGTGGCAAATAAATTTTGAGGTCTTAGACAAAATGTTTACGAGAACTTCTCTGCAAGAAAAAATATATATAATGTTTAGCTAGAATACACATGAAACATTTCATTTAGAGCCAATAAATTCTGAGTATAATAATAAAACCTCAATATAATTTTTTTTTTCAAAATCCTCAGCGTTTAATACAGCCTTTAACATGTTTATCACATTATACTACGAAAAAACAAAAACAATTACCTCCTTTTCTAAGAGTTTACCAAACACTTGTTCTAACTTATAGATTTTTTTAAAATCTAAAAATACGCTCTAAAAACAATGCCAAACACACCCTTGATGAATTGGTACAGAAGGGAAAAATTATAGGACCTTCTTTAAGATGGAAGTTGGGATCATATTGGCAAAGGCTCCAATTCTGTCCAAATTTAGTAGTAAATGAGATTAGAGTCTAGAGATCAGTAGTCGATTTAATTTTGATTTATTGACTTTAGACTATGTAATACAACTAAAATAATATTTGAGTTTCTTAGCAGTTTGCTCACATAGGGGAAAATTACAAAATAACACTTATTAGACTCAATTATTACAAAAATATTATTTCAATTAATTAGATAATTTTATGTATATTCATTATTTCCTTATATGTTTTTTGATGTACCCCTTCATTGGTTATTGTTAACTTTTACTAGACACATTCTAGTTTTTTGATGTACCTCTTCATTGGTTATTGTTAACTTTTACTAGACACATTCTAGTTTTATTAATGTATTTCTTAGTTTAATAAATATATATTCTTTATTTTTTATTATACTTTGATCCGAATTATGTGGATTTTTTTTATAATTTTATCTAAATTTTAATATTATTTTCATGTATAATACTATACATTTCATTGAGAAATATATTTTATAAAAAAATTTGGTTTTTATGTCTAATTTCATAAAAAAAAGATATATTATTTTCATGTTTAAATCTAAAAAAATATTATTTTGACGTTAATATATAATTTATGTTAGATTATTTTTTATCTCTAAAATTTATTTTTACGTCTACTAAAATCAATAATGAAATTTTGGTCCCCTCCCTAGAGAAACCGCTGTTAGGAATAGCAGTCCTAAACTCCTAATAGTATATTTTGCTTTTTCTAGAAAAAGGAATAATAGAGAAAGAAAAGGAAACGCGCATTTCCAATTATGTCCATCGTTGAATCTTGTGGCTGATACCGAATGGGGCCCACGCAAGAGATTCAGTTAATAGCAGCAACAACAACTGCTGGCTTACGACAAAAGATATGTCTCCATAATATGGTGACGTGGCAAAGAATCTTGCTGACGTGTATGTCAGTGTCAATAATAATTGACTCAATGAATATTATTTCGGTGAGACCCATGTATGTTTTGAAACTACAGAAACGCCCGTTAGTCCGAAACATTAGTTCAACATTGTCTGAAACTATAAATTAATTACATTTACACTCCCTGTTTGTCTACTATTACCGATTATAATATTGATCCAATTGTGTCCTTAATTGAAGATAAAAGAAATTTGCTTTGATTTTTTACCTAGAATGAATGTTCATTCATTTCTTTGATATATTATCTGATTTCTTTATCATCTTAAAAAGTTATTTTTCATGAAAATAACAACCATAAATGACAACTTGGAATATCGTTTTTTTCTCCCTCACGGATGTAACAAAGTAATTGAGAGTGAAAAATTACTCCATGAACCTAATTAGATATTAAGGGTCATTTGGTACATGATAACCACAAGTAATAAGATATTTGAAAATCTTTTTAAAATAATCAGATATCTTACATTATAACGTTTGGTTAAATAATGTAATTTTAAATAAAGATTCCTAAGAAGACTATATTATATTATTTAGTTAAACACATATATGTAATACGATTTATCAGTTGGATAAATATATAATTAAATTAATGTATTTTATAACAATATTATAACTAGGATCAAAATGTATTAAAACATCAATTCTAAGAAAATTTTCTCATGTACATTAAAAGAGTAAAGAAAAAAAAACAAATAGCAATATAAAAAGAAGAAGAAAGATCTTAAAAATTCGTGCTTTTATCCACACATTACCGTTAAAAAAGTTCAGAGTAGAATGCTTGCAATTTTATTATGAGGAATGCTTCCGTCAGACGCGCGTGTCGCGTCTGCATCATGACCGTCCATCGTAGTGGGTCCCACGGTGGAACCCACGTGGGGCCCACCACAATGGACGGCCACGATGCTTGACGTGTCTGACGCTAGCTTGTCTGTGATCAGTATGATATTTCACATTTTGGGGCTTAGATTAATCTCATGAATATGATTGTATGAGGGGGTACGGACGTTAATACTTTTTATCTTAGCAGGTGCTCTTATAATTTTGGTAAAATACCAGAGGTGACAAATAAATTTTATCATTTATTTTTATGTTTGGATTAAATAAGACAAAAAATTAAAAATTAAAAAAAAAAATCCTTGAGCCTACGGCGTTTCGCAGCTTCCCAGATGCTTCGCCATCATAAAGACGTATCATTAGCTATTGCCTATTGCCTTTAAAATAGCTTTTGGAAGCAGGCGAGAGCCAAATGAAAATTTCCATTAAATGATAAATAAATAAATAAGAAAAATTCTACGGTAGGCCCGGTAGCTTATGTTTTTTAGCGGAGAATGATCCGATTCATTTTTTTAGCAAACTCTACCTCTTAAAACAGTTACTCCAAAATCGTTCCTTATGTAATGCATACTCTACTATAAAATCTTCCAAAAATAATATGGGCATGAAATATCATTCTTATAGTGAAATCTTCATTATTGTGTGTCTTTTAATGGGGAACAATCATAAATTGTTACATTTATAGGTCCTATTTATTAAAAAGATTAATGTGGCAGTCAAGAATCGTTCTCCAAAATAGTAAGTATACTGTATATAAGTAAGAAGAATTGTTGATTGAGCATTTTATGGTAAGAAACGATAATGGACTACCACATTAACATTTAAAAAAAAAATACTAATTTAAGGAACGCATCTTGCATTTGTGAAATATACTTTAATTTTATTTTATAAATATATTAATTTAAAATTTAAATATAGAAATAATAATATTTTAAAATTTGTTAAAGTCACATATTTTTCAAAAATAATAAAAATAAAAAATATTTTTTTCAACATATGAGCAATATAAAAAAAGAAGACTGTGATAAGTTTTTAAGGATTAAAAAACCTAAGAAATAAGGAAAAAAAAACTCTATCAAAGAGTGAAAAGAAAAAAAAATCTAGAACGAGAATCAAAAGAAAATGAAGCAAAATAAATAAAAAAATAAAGAAAAAAGAAAGAGAAAAAATGAAGAAAAAAAACTAAAATCATTGCCAAAAAAGAGAACAATAAAATAAAAATAAAAATAAAAAAGAAAGAAAGAAAAAAACTGTAAAAAAAAAATTAAAAAAAATTTAAAATTTGTTAAAAAAAAAGACAATGATATTTTTTTTAAGGATTAAAAAATATAATAAATAAGGAAAAAAAAACTCTATCAAAAATTGGAAAGGAAAAAAAAATTAATCTAGACAAAGAATCAAAAGAAAATGAAGCAAAAAAAAAAACATCGAAAAAAGAAGAAAGAAAGAAAAATAGAAAAAATAAAATAAAATCATAACAAAAAAAGGAAAGGAAAAATAAAATAAAATAACAAGCGGGCAAGCTCGCGCCCTTTGATGCGCGTTAGAGGGTCTGACGGGGACCCATGTCAGGCCCTTTTAAGCCAACAATTAATAATTGCAATCCGGCTCTTTTTTTTTTTTTTGTTATTTTACTCTTCTTTATTTTTATTTTTGACCTAATTTAAAATATTAATACTTTGGCCCAATTTTTTTTTTAAATTCATCTTTGACCCTGAAAAAAGAACGCTTGTTTTTTGTTTTGTTTTTTTTTTTTTGAGAAATGCAAAAAAAAAAAACTCCCTCGAACCCGCATCGAAAAATAAGGGCCGTAACTCCTCTAGAAAACTCATTCACCCTTTTATAGGTAGTAAGGATAATTCATATAAAAAAGATAAATTTACGATTTAAAATCGTTTTCTACGATAAGACATATCACACAGAAGATTTCAAATTGAGAATTTTGTGATGAGAAGAACGCTTTCAAATTGTTAGATTTTCATTTTAAAACGAGCCCTATTGAAAATTTAAATAAGGATGAAGTTATTAATTTGTTTTTTATTTTTCTTTTTTGGTGACTTTTGGTCTCATAATTGCCGGGGCTAAAAAATATCACGTAGCCAAAACTAGTACATTCTATCTTATTACAAAATAGCCCCTAAGCAGACGAGGAAGATGTCTATAAATTGACCCTACTTCTTTGCCATAAACGTACTCTCATCTCAAGCAATTACACCAAAATCAAACACTTCAATATTTCTCTGTGTTTTTTTTTTCCCCCCCTTCTCTGATCTGTGCTATATGCATCAGAGGGGTAGAGGCTACAATCGAAGATCAAGAAGCTTTTCAAGATCTCGTCTTGCAATTGAGGGACATTAAAAAAAAAATTTAAAAATTAAAAAAAAACATTTATATTTTTCTCTAGGGAAAATTTCTGAGTCTAATAATCTAAAAAAAGCCCAAAACTTTCAAGGCAATTCTTGTGAACTAAAATGGCCTCTGCTCATGCCAATGGTATAGTTTCACTTGTATCTCTGTCCTTTTATGTATATAAATTGCTATTTATCAGAGTGATCCTGTTTCTGGTATCTCTTTTTATTTATTTATTAAATAATAGACCATATATGTTATAATGGTATGGAATAAATAATTGAAATGAAAAATGTAGGAGAAGAACGTGAAATACAGAAGACTTATTGGAAGGAACACTCAGTGGAATTGACTCTTGAGTCCATGATGCTTGACTCCAAAGCCTCAGATCTTGACAAAGAAGAGCGTCCTGAGGTATATTATATATATATATATATATATATATTATTAAAGCCAATTGATTTTTTTGTTTAACTGTCCCATAAATATATATATATATATATATATATATATAGGTGTTGTCTCTGCTGCCAGCGTATGAAGGTAAGTCAGTTTTGGAGCTTGGAGCAGGAATTGGCCGTTTTACAGGTGAATTTGCCCAGAAAGCTGGCCAAGTTCTTGCTTTGGACTTTATCGAGAGTGTCATCAAGAAGGTAAACCCAAATATATGCGTGACATGATGAAATTTAATTAAATTAAATTGAATAATCACTTTTTGCTTTTTGCGTGGTCGCTTTTATTTATTTTCTTTAAGGACGCAATTCTGTGTTATTCAATTATGAAAGGGTTAATCTTATTTTTGGTCCATAATTTATTGAATATTTCTAAATTGGCCCCATATAATTTTGATTTTTTAAAAACTTTTCAATAGAAGGTATATAAATTATAGTAAATACCCAATTTTTACCACCTAATTTAAATTAATACCTATTTT
This sequence comes from Boehmeria nivea var. tenacissima, assembly GCA_018132145.1. NCBI lineage: Eukaryota > Viridiplantae > Streptophyta > Magnoliopsida > Rosales > Urticaceae > Boehmeria > Boehmeria nivea. The sequence continues at coordinate 13,978,369 of CM030882.1, forward strand.
TTAAAAATTATAACAAAATACCTAAGTGATTGAATTATTTATATTGTGATATTGTGATAAGTGGTGGTAACTATTAATTAACCCAGTTACCAAAAGTATGTGCAAGTAATTAAAGCTCTTGAGATCATCGCTTAATAGATATTTAGTACATATTTCGTTGTTTTTCATTGATTATATCATATCTATGCGTCAATAACTTTATAGAATTAAATTCGATTTAAAAAATAAAATAGAATCGTTTGGTCAATAAAATTCTAATGGCGATATTTTTGTCGTGATTTTTAATAAATAAAATATAAATTCATTATCATGCCCTTCAATTTTTTTGGTGAATATTAGCAAAAAAAAAATTCTATATTTGTGGTCTTACTTGATCAAATTAAAATTCTTCTTGATTATTTGATTATTATTTTTTTTTTCAGAATGAAAATATTAATGGGCACTACAAGAACGTGAAGTTTATGTGCGCCGATGTGACATCTCCAAAATTGAATATCTCTGAAGGATCAGTGGATTTAATTTTCTCAAATTGGCTTCTTATGTATTTATCTGATAAAGAGGTATAAACGCTACAAACAAAGATACCCATATATCTTCGTCACCATTAGTTTACATATTCACAGGATCTCCATGTACAACACAATGAATTATAGTGGTCCAATTATTTTATAGAAGTTCAACTTAAATTATTAGAGTTTAGTTTGTTTAAAGGGTGTAAAAATTTCGTCCATTTTTTAAATTTAAAAAGTAACACTAGTAATAGACTAATAGTAACCATAAATCATATTTTGTAGTGGGGGAAATAACTGAAAATCTTTAGGAATGCTAGGCAAAAGCAACAAATTCACTTTTTAGTGTCCATTTTTTAGATTTTTTTTTTTTTTGGGATTATACAGGTGGAGAATTTAGCAGAAAGGATGGTGAAGTGGCTGAAGGTTGGTGGGTTCATATTTTTCAGAGAATCTTGTTTCCACCAATCTGGAGACTCTAAGCGAAAATACAATCCAACCCATTACAGAGAGCCTAGATTTTATACCAAGGTTTGAATTCTCATTTGTCAATTCTCACATGATTGGACATTTTTTTTTTATATTTAAAAATACTAATATCATGGTTAGCTAATGATTTGCTGAAGTGAAAAAGAACTAATAGTTGCAAGTTTCATAATCCATCTAATCTCGATACCTTATGTCAAAAAGAGCAAAAGTCTACAGCTTGATTAGACTTAATACATTGAGGTACTTGCCTCTGTTCATGATTAAGTGATAATGACAAATTTAACACAAATGTGATATTTTTTTAAGGGGACAAATGTGTGCGTGAATTTTTTTAATGTGATATATCATATATGATATTAACATATATATAGATAGTGATGCATTATTTATTATGATATATAATATTTAAAACTACTGTGACGGTTTAGGTGTTCAAAGAATGCTATACCCGTGATGAATCCGGAAACTCATATGAACTCTCTCTCGTTAGTTGCAAATGTATCGGAGCTTACGTGCGAAACAAAAAGAATCAAAATCAGGTATACAACGCAATCAACAAAACCAAACCTAGGCTTGATTGATCTCTTTAAACCTCTTTAAACCAAAATTTGACCAATATTTTATTGGCAATTTCTAATTGATGCAGATTTGTTGGCTGTGGCAAAAAATAAGTTCAGAGAATGACAGAGGGTTCCAGAAGTTCCTGGACAATGTTCAATACAAGTGCAGTGGTATATTGCGCTATGAGCGGGTCTTTGGACCAGGCTATGTCAGCACTGGAGGGGTCGGTACGTTTATTAAACCAATTAAAACGATATATTTCACTTGTCACATAAGTTGATATTAAAAAAAATGGTAAAACTAATGTTACTTTTTCCACATTGGCAACCATTAGTGTATACTGATTGGAAAATAGTCTTTATTGTTTTGATTTGTTTTGTTATTTTGTATTTTTGGTTGCTTGAGTAGAAACAACAAAGGAATTTGTGGAGAAGTTGGATCTCAAGCCCGGCCAGAAAGTCCTCGATGTCGGGTGTGGCATCGGAGGAGGGGATTTCTACATGGCTGAGAATTTCGATGTCGAGGTTGTGGGCATTGACCTCTCAATCAACATGATCTCTCTGGCGCTGGAACGTGCCATTGGGCTCAAATGCTCGGTCGAGTTTGAAGTCGCTGATTGCACCAAAAAAGAGTACCCCGACAACTCGTTCGACGTGATCTACAGCAGAGACACCATTTTGCACATCCAAGTAAATGCCGATGTGTTTTTGTGCTTGTTCTTTGATCCACCTCTTATCTGCTTAAGCTTTCAGAAGAATTAGTAAATTTTACCGTTGTCGTTGGTCTTGTACTTAAATTGCAGGACAAACCGGCATTATTCAGATCATTCTACAAGTGGTTGAAGCCCGGCGGGAAGGTTCTCATTAGTGACTACTGCAAGAGTCCCGGGACTCCATCGGTGGAATTCGCGAAGTACATCAAGCAAAGAGGATACGATCTCCATGACATAGAAGCATATGCGCAGGTTTGTAAGAGATACCATCAACAAATGCCCTTTTAGGTACTTTACATATACTTCATTGTCATAACAAAATCTTTCTTTTTGCATTATCTCAGATGCTTAGAGACGCCGGTTTTGAGGATGTCAATGCAGAAGACCGTACCGATCAGGTTAGTGTAAAACACATTTTTTTGCATATTTGCTAGAAGATAGAATACTCTGAGCTTCTTGCTCTGATACCATGTTTAATTCTCTCTTCTCGTTACAGTTCATACGAGTTCTGCAGCGAGAATTGGACGATGTTGAGAAAGAGAAGGACGAATTCATCATCGACTTCTCTGAAGTGCGTTTTCCCGCTTTCTTCACTCATCAAAGCCTAACTCATTAAGACTCGATTGTTACTTCATTATCAGTGTCTTACTCCATTCCTATTCAGTTTTCTCATGTAATCAATTTTTTTTTTTTTTGGGAATTTGATAAACAAAAACAGGATGACTATAACGACATCGTCGGCGGGTGGAAGGCGAAGCTGATCAGGAGCTCATCAGGAGAGCAGAGGTGGGGCCTATTCATCGCCAAGAAAAGGCTGAATTAGGCCTATGAGACTGACTGAGTCTGTCATTTATATGCTTATAAATTTTTCTGGGGTATTATGTCTTGAACCCCTGGTGGTACATGTTGTTGGAATAGACCACCATATCTTTATATATATATATATATATGTGTGTGTGTGTGTGTGATTTATAACATATAATACCATCTTATGTGGTTGTTGTGTTAGATAATGCTATGTATTGCTAATAAGAAGGACAAGATCACTCGATGTGTGTGTACTTTTGGCAAATTACTTGAAGCATTGCTGCTTGATTTCTAGCTTTGGTTTGTTGGTGACTTTGTCTATTGTGTGAAGTTTCTTGTTTTCCTTTCGGGATTTACTCGGTGCAGTCGGAGAAAAAAATAAATAAATAAATGGTGAAAGCTGGAAGCGTTTAGGAACATTTTTTTGGGCTAAAAGTTCGTCCCATCAATAAAAATTTGACAAATTATTAAACTTTAAAAGAGTTGAAATTTAATAACATCTAAGTCATATGATTAGCGAGACGAGATTTATGGAGTTGTAAGTTGTTTAATATTGAAGAAACAACAATTTTATCTATTAAGGTCTAAAGTTTGGCTTCTATTGAGAGTTCAAATGTGTAAAAAAATTTCTTCAAGTGTACAGCAAAACATATGCTATAACTAATCGTTAATAATAAAAAAAGTTTTGAGAAATGTGTTTCAGTCAAAATAAACATGAATTTCATGGGACTAAAATGATATATAAAAATACAGTGGTAGTGTAAAAGTATGGTGATGCACTGATGCCTAGCTATTTGGACAGTCACATCCTCATTTGATTTTTTTCCTTTTCTATTTTATCATTATTATTATAAATATCATCTAGTGAAAGTGAATTAGGCGAAAAGATCATTCCGCATGTTAATTTTTAAATAATAATCAATATTTACGAAATAAAAAACATAACTCATATGTATTACCATAGCATAATTTTACACCGAAACATTTACCATTTTTTGAGTCAAACTTCAAAAATGATTATTAATTTATAATTTCCGAGTTAGATTGTTGTTGTTGTTGTTATTGTCTTTTGTTTTAGACCAACGGTATAGGTCCATTGCCCATCCTTATCGCTAAACGAGGCAAGGTCCCAAGGACAAGCACTTCTTGAGCTTAATAGTTGTGGTCTACACCAAGGGACCAGTCAAGATTCCTTTTCTCATTTTAATTTGAGTCTCACATATATAAGACATAAATCATTTAGATACAAAAGAAGAAAAAAATGGTTTTGTGAGTTGTGACAAAACAAAAATAGCACCAAAACACTGCAACAAACTATACCACTTAATCTTTAGCATAGTGCACAAATTTGATGTAGCTTTTGTTTTGTCTACATGGTGTTGTGCACAAAACTAGTGCAAATTGATGCCAAAGCTAGAAATATCATGTTTTGGTCGCATTTGAAATTGTCCATTGTTTAAGAAGAAATTAGAACGCAAGAGAATTGTGTCAAAATCAAGTAGCCGGCCAAAACAATAAAATAGTAGATAATGGAGAAAGTATATAAAAGGCCATAGATAAAATTTTCAATAATACATGGTTGTAATACCACATATTTTTGTGAATTGAAATACCGAGCCGAAATTTCGATAGTCAACTTGGGCAACTTGGGAGTAGTTGACGAAATGGTGAGTGTTCCAATCCAACGATTGATACGATTCACTTACAGCTAGAAGAAAGGCCAGATTGGGTAAAGAGGGTTAAGGGTGACATATGTGCTGTCAATGAGGGGTAATGTGGGACTTGTGATTAATGAACTAAGAGGTTGATTGTGAAAAGAAAGCCTAATAGGGAATAAAACGGGAGTGACCAGTGGGTAAAAAGGTATTGAATCAGTAGAGTCATTGTGTATTTAGAGAGATCCATGTGGTTGTAATTCGTACTTTCCTTAGATTTTCATAAGCATTACAATCAGAGCTTTCTTTATGCACTTTCTGTGTTGTTTCTATCATGTTTATCCAATTGAATTTCTTCACTTTCAGACTAAACTATTAAACTAAGCTACCATATTACTAAACTAGCCTAAATTAATGTCTACTAGACTAAGCTAAACTGCTCTAAAACTAAACTAAACTAACCTACTTTTATAGCTACCTTACTCACTTTTAGACTAAACTATTAAACTAAGCTACCATATTAAACTATTAAACTAAGCTACCATATTACTAAACTAGCCTAAATTAATGTCTACTAGACTAAGCTAAACTGCTCTAAAACTAAACTAAACTAACCTACTTTTATAGCTACCTTACTCCTAAACTTAGCTTACCTACTTTGAAATCAAACAAACCAATTATATCATCAATATCGAAGCTTAAATCTAATCCAAAAACTGTCCTCCAAAAAAAGTCAACCAGATATGCAATAGACGAGATGTACTTACCTCATGAATGTAACAGTGTATATTTGAATAGTAGAATCCTCTATACCAATGATACGAAAGCAACAAAAGGAAAATCCGAGTTCAAAGCTTCATGTTTCCATTGTTGAATTCTCATTTGTGTAGGTGCCAAAATAATTTCCGTAATTCTGTTAGAACATAATCAACCATACTCTAAGAGAACTAGTAAGACTCTGAATACTGTCTATGTGTATAAATGAGGTTTAGAAGAGCATATTGCCCTGCAACCATGTAGTCTACCATTCACAATGAGGTTTAGAAGAGCTGGGCATACTTTTTGGAAGACAAAGTCAATAACAGTGTTTACAACAAAATAAAAGAACAAGTTTGACAATGAAAAGAAAAAGAAATCTAAATTGACCAAACCTAGCTAACACTTGAAAAATGTTTCATGTGAGGATCAACTTATATAAATAAAGAAACTCGAGCGAAACAAACCTTGGCACTTTAGATGACCAACTGGACTGCCCAACTCAGGGAAAACATGATGCACTAACATACGCTCAAGTTTAGACTTGTATGGTTCAGTTTGTCACACAGTGCTCCAATAGCGAGAAGAGAACCATCCTTTCGTCGGTACTCGGTAGGGCTTATATTGTGGTGGAGCTTTATCATACCTGCTTGAGAAGTATAAATCGTTATGAAACCCGGTTATATGTTGCAGATTTGGCAGAGAGAAGTGAAATGTACCATTTTGAAAATTTTGAAGGTTTTCTTTTCCACGTCGCCTAGCTCACTCACTCACTCACAAAATCCATGGACGCTGTTCTTGGACTGTACAAGACTTCAATGATGTCTAAAAATGATGCCAGTAAATTATAGTCAGTTATGATAACTTAATACAAAAGAGCACTTAGCAAAATCTTACACGACTTACCGTAGTCCTTTCTCACGTACTCGTGAGGATCTTCATCTCAAAGCTTCTGGTCGTTATCATTAAAGCGCACAAGGGGGAAAAGTATCTGAAAGAGAATGAATGACATCAAGTTGAGGATGCAACAAACCATACATACCGCTCTCTGAGATGCTGCGCATATGTGAAAAGAAAAAATTAGTAAGAGCTATGGACAGCGTAAAAAAGTAAGAGTACCAATAAAAGCCTGTCTTGAAATTTATTTTTTGAAATGAAATAAAGCATGCTGCTCAAACAATTCAATACCGAGGGTCTAAGATCCATCCTTTGGCAGTGATTTACTTTTTTGTTCTTCTTACCGCTCGCAAGGCCGCAACATCTTTCATCTGCAAAAGCAAGTATTGGCGAGAAAATGATAAAAGTGAACACAACAGCAATCTAAAACTGTTTTAAGAAATTAAAATACTATGCCAAAAATCCTAATACTTGTTCAGTGAGTTGAGTAAGCCTTACATAGAAGAAACCATTAAAGCTTGGCTGCACATTTTCTTATTTGCAGCATCGACATATGCTGCCGTTCAAGAAGATTATTCTACACGAATAGCAAAGGCCCCATGGAATTCAGCATCGGAAAACAACGCAACCTTATTATTTTCTTTACAATACCTATACGATGTATTGCTAACGACATAAATACATGAAAAGCTACAGTTTGCGAAGAATAAAGTTGCACCACCTGTTGCTTAAGTATTAAGAATCAGGTAAATAACCACCAACTCGAATCATATTTAATAGATTTAAATGGCACTCCAAAATCTGTGCCGCATAAGTCTTTTGAAACATTTGAGCAAAGGCTCTATTCTCTGGATTGTGAAAATTCAAATCTCCAAATCTGCCCATGAAGTTTTGTTAAAAGGATTATACAACATAAATAAGCTTGCTGTAGTAATGCTTGTCCGAAATTTCAGTTTGTCCTAAAACTTTACCTGATGTAAAAGCCTGTGTGAGATGTGAAGAGTTCAAATTTTGACCTTCCACCAACGCCATATTTTTGTAATCTCGGGATCCACTGGTTGGCCTTCCAAAGGGACAGGTCTCTCCAAAACATTCAAAAACCATCCAGGCATTGAACACATTGGGATCAAAAGCTGCTCTGGAATTTCCAACTGGAAAATAAATGATGCATTAGTATCGTATATATAGCTCATGATTAATGTGAACGAAGACTATATACGTCGCTGAAAATTTAGATAGAAAAGGTAGAAAAGGAGGTTGATTTGAGAGATTTTCCAAGTTTACATAAGAAAAATAAAATCTTGTTAAAGAAAACTTTTAAAGACATTGCTCCTAGTGGAAGGCCTCGGAGCATCAAAGGACAGTAGTTAAACACATATACCCCAACTGCGAGTAAATACACAGCCTTAAAAACGTAATTAAGTTAAATAAGTTTAACCCTCATGAACATGGATAGGTATCATATCTTTTTCCTGGATAAGCATAGTAAAAATCACTAGTTTTGAATAACAAATGCGAAAGTAGGAAGTTCAAAATCAACTCTCTCATAGTTTCAAAGAAAAGAAGACACATGACAAAATATAGTCATGAAAAGAACGTACATATATTGATGACCAGAATAGTTTACAGATAAGCTTGATACAATCTGCTAAATCCAGAGTGGCTTGGCAATCTGGACAAGCTTCTTGAACATATTGATGAGGCTACGAAATGTTTGATCAACAATGAGATGAAGCGAAATCCATTCATCACCAAATTTGAATCTTAATATATAAAAAAAAACATAATAAATCTCAAAGATTAGAGTTAAGGGTTACATGAGAGGAATAAGGCTTTATTGAAGCAGGAAGTTGCTCTAAAATACAATTTCAGAAATTTAAAAGTAATTAGATATGAAAATCTCATTGCACTTAGAGTGAAAAGTTAAAGACCAAACTTGTTAAAATAATCTTTTTGATACAAGAGAAGTATTCTTTATTTTTTTTTTTTTTGGTCCAATCTCAAGAAAGTGCATATAGCTATGAAACAAAGGAACTTAGTGTGAAAAGAGACATATATATACCTTAAAGATGGTTGAACATGTATTTGTGCTAGGCCCATTCATAGACCCTCATTAGAAAAGAGCAATATTAGAAATTAATTAAATAATAAAAATAATTTTGAAAGAAAATTGAAGAAATGATCATGAATTTCTAGTTTACATGTGAAAAAAATATAATATCAAATACTTAATACAAATGAAGACTAATTTATCTAGTTGTTTACGCATTAAAGTTCTTTTCCACTAAAACACTGTACTATTGTAGGGAACATATTTTTTCAATCAATTACAAGCATAGACATTAAATTACTTAAAATGACAATTGTACATGTCAATCTTACGATGACGTATAGAAATATATGATTAACGAAAAACAGAGAAAAAAATTTCTACATACCTAGTGTTGAACAGGAGATTTGACTTTTGTGCCTCCTCCCATAGACCTCATTTGAAGTGAATAGTGTTAGAAATAATTAATAAAATGGTAGCTATGAAACAGATTGAACTAAAGCATTAAGCATATACAAGTTTACATATCCAGAAGTGTGTGTGTGCATGATTGCTTGACAAGTATAAACATACAATGACTCATCTCAAGACAACATGCGATATTCCACCAAGAATTCAAACCGACTTCGATCCATTATCTTTTTGTCACTTTTTTCTTCTAGCTTTTTTTTTTTTTAGCATGGGGGGTATTTCAATTCTTTTTTTTTTCTTTTTTCCTTTTGCGGGTACCCCCACAGATCCAAATAGGTAGCCTTCTCCACTCACGCTTTGCGGCGGCATTCACTAAATCTAATGGTTAGCACATACACATAGGCAGCCTTTTCCCCTCACGGTATTGCGTTGACTTTCACTCTATTTGGTGGGCAGCTATTTCCGCTCACGCTATTGTGACGACATTTCACTCTATTGTGAAGGCAGTCATCTCAAAGAAAACTCCACATCCACATAGGCAACCGTCTACTCACGCTCACCGCGGACCTTTCACCCTGAGGGCAGCCGTTTCCACTCACGCTCATTGCGAGGGCATCTATGCTATTCACATAGGCAGCCATCGCACGCTATCGTGGCGCTTTCCACCCTCTTGCGGAGGTGTCCATTTCAACTCATGCTTTTCTTTGCTTTTTTTTCTTTTTTCTTTTTTTGCCCTTTCTTACAGCAGCTTTTTCCACGTAGTTCGTTTTTTTTTTTTTTTTTTTTTTTGGAGGACACCTCTACACATCCAAATAGGTAGCCTTCTCCGCTCACGCTCACTGAGGCGGCTACACTCTATGTGAAGGCTAGCACATCCATGAAGAAGCCTTTTCCGCTCACGCTATTGTGGTGACTTTCACTCTATTTGGTGGGCAGCTATTTCCGCTCACGCTATTGTGGCAACATTTCACTATTGTGAAGGCAGCCATCTCAAAGAAAGCTGCACATCCACATAAGCAACCGTCCACTCACGCTCACTGCGGACCTTTCACCCTGAGGGCAGCCGTTTCCACTCACGCTTTTTGCGAGGGCATCTATGCTATTCACATAGGCAGCCATCGCTCACGCTATCGTGGCGCTTTCCACCCTCTTGTGGAGGCACCCATGTCCACTCATGCTAATGTGGCTGCTTTTTCACTAATGGATTCTAGCCAAAGGTCATTCAAAGTGTAACTTCGCATGCCATCAAGAGATTCACATTGAGATGTCCATACAAGTCAAGCAAACGTGTATTCACATAGAATGATGAACTCACAGGTTTTCATTGAAACAAAATAGAGAGAGAAAGAAAAAGCATAAGAGAAAAGGAAACGAATGACTTGCCTTATCAAATCTTGAGTCGATTTGAAGTCCTAACAACAGCAAATCCGAAAATCAGCATGCTCATTTGTATTTGTACCTTTAGTCTCCTCCATTGGCTGTCGAACACCTCTCAAATCCAAACACAATTGAATCTCAATACGCTACCTTCCTAAGAACACAAACGAACCAAACCTTAAATACAAAAGTAAAAAGCAAATTACCATAGAGATAGATGGAATAGCATTTTAACAAGACACGTTGATAAAACAGTAGTACATACCTCGAAAGAAGTCGATAGCCCAATCTGCTAGTTCTTCCATCATCAAATGGCCAAAAACTCCACATATCAAAGGAGATTGGATGAGAGAAAAATGCCATTTGCGACACAATCTCCAAAACTTCTTCAAAAACCTCTGCCACAATTTAAAATGACACAAAATCAGTGTTAAAACTCAAAACAAACCTTGAGAGCATCATATTAACTACTAAACCATGTCAATACACGCAAATCTTAACTACTAAATTGAGGTATGAATCTTGATATTGTGATTTCTCATATTTAGATTAATCTGTTCCTAGATTAAAACGCACCCACAGTGGAAATTTTTTCTAGTCTTGCTGTTAAACTCTTTGAACTGACTCATGTTCACGGTCTTATATCCTGTAACGGTCACTTTCCCAATCCCACTCTTTGGCACCAAAGTCACCACCACTGTTTCACCGTTATCTGCCCCAATGTCGTCCAACAGCTCCGTTATCCCCAACCTCAGATTAGTTCTGATCGTCTTTGCAGTGTGGCTGGCGCGAGGGACGCTGACGAAGCTCCCCGCGAACTCCGTCTTGGCGTGAGGGAAAGTGACCGTTACTGGGATCAAGATAAAAATAGATTACTATTTACCTCTACACCGGTAATCCTGTTGTTTTAAAAGGATTTGTCATCTTAATGCCTATGGTAGCATAGCATTCTTCAAGTTTACCACTCTAAACGCAAGATTATTCAGCTTTGGCTTTAATTCATGATCAAAATGCACTACTATAAGTTTAACCCTCAACAAAATCAAAAGTACTCATATGTGAAAATCTCATTGCACTATTATAACAAAATTAGGAATTATTCATGTTAAAAAAAAAAAAAAGTGTCCCAATCATTAAATTCAATTTTGAAACATGTATAATGACAGCGGTAGATTTCTATAAAAGAGAAAGCACAAACACAATTTCTAACTCGCTAGAAAGAACAAATTAACACAACCAGAGCTACAAAAACTGGAATCAAATTATCTTAAAAAGAAAAGGAAAAAAAAAAAGCATTAATCACTTTTGTTTCAACAATACGTTGTAAATTAGCTTAGTTATACAGTTGGTTCGTTCTACAAACAAAATACAGTACAGGTGCAATAATCAACGTCTCTCTCGTATTTTGTAGAAAGAATCCGAAATATATACAAATAAAGATACATAGAATCATTCACAGCCTAGCCTACCTGGCTCGTTCGCCGACCAGACCAGACCTGTTCTGTTCTGTTCTTTGCAATGAAGTTTCTGAACTCAGGTCTCAGGGAAACCATGTCGCACTAACAGCGCTCGAGTTCGGACTTGTTTAGTTGTTTGGTTCACTTTGCAATGAAAGTTTCTGAAAAGAGAGAGAGAGAGAGAGAGAGAGAGAGAGAGAGAGACGTTGCTTGAGCGCTTTCTTTTTCGAAAAATTAAATAAATAAATTCGAGAATTCAAAACGTATAAAAACCCTTCAGAGAGAGCCGTTGGGGAAGTGGAATAGAAGAGGAAGGGTTTCGGTCAAAGTTGGGCTATTTAATAACGCATAGGCCCATTGTCTTGCAAAAGTGGGGTTGGGCTTCAAATAAGGGTTATTAACATATATATTCAAATTAGAACCCAATATTACACAATTGTTCAAGGTTTGCAACATATTTCATATCTATTCATTTGATTAATTGGGTGCCAATAATACCCTTAATTATGCTATACCACGTTTTTTACCCATTTATATTCGGATCCTATCTTCATGATACTAAATATATATATATATATATATAATTTCAAAATTAAAATATGTGAAAAGAAACAAAATCCCAAAAATTCAGCTTCTTTGATTTCAAAATATAACCGTTCCAAATATCACACCTCAAATCCCATTAAAACACAAAATCATGAGGAAAAGAAAACATTCCATTTCAATCGTGCAAAACCCCCAAAATTGGTTCAAGAACCTAAATCTACAGCAACATTGCCCAAACTTGTCGAAAAACACTCACCCATCTCCACCGGAATGTGGCAGCAAAAACTCGCAAGAAAAAGCCACTTTCTCACGAGCACCATCTCACTCAAAGGAGGATGCAGTTGCACAGACCCTCAAAAAAGGTAACAAACCAAAAACGTTATGCACTATACATGTTTCATTACTGAATACTATATTTTTTTATTATTAATATTGTATCATTCAGTATTATATTTTAAATTAATGTTGAATAACTTTCCTCTTTGATCCCTTTTGTTTGCTTTTATCTTTCTATAATTTAATATGCAAAAATGAATATCATATCCCAAATTTAGAAGTAGATTTATTGAAATATGGCATAAACATAATTTATTCTGCAATATACTAACAGTGTGCATTGAATTATTCATTTCTCAATATGATATTAAAAGTTTTGGATATTGTTGAAAAATTTAAAGCAAATGATTTTTTATTCTTGCAACAAAGATTGTGAAAACTTGATTATCATATATATATATATATATATATATATATATATATAAGTTGGCATTAGTGATCTTTGACACTTGAATTACAAAAGAAAAGTTGAATCATTAAAAAATCTTAATATCGTATTAGACTATTAGTATTACACTAAGGAATGTTTGCTAATTTTGGTTCACTATCAAGATTCGCATGACTTAGTATCGTTTTGTTGATTTTGACTTAGTATCGTTTTGTTGATTTTGGTTCAATTTGTATTTCACAGAAGTTGGCCAACAAGATACAAAGCAAGAGAGTCAGAAGATAGTAAAGACTCCAGTGAGAATCACAAAAGAAAAATTGAAGCACTAAATATTTTTAATATTATATTAATATTTTAATATTATATTAAATTATACATTGTTAGCTATTTCGACTAACTTGAATTAGAATCACTGGATTTCTCATAATGTAATATTGTTTTACCGGAGTTGAAAATATGATTTGTTTGTTTGCCTTTTTGTATTGGTGATTTTTTCCCTTACTCTAAAAGCTATTCTAATTAATCAAACTTCCATTGAAGTAAAAAAGAAACTGAAAACTCATGAACTCCTCGATAGATTTGATTGTTTTATAATTTAATAATTTAAAATTGAATATCATATTAAGAAATTTAAAGTAAGTTTATTTTATGTTAAAGAATATGCAAACGACAAATTGGACGGTATGCGAGAATGTATAATGTAATATTAACTATTTAATATCATATTGCATATAATGTAAACTACACAGCAATCAAATTCACCGAAGAAACTTAATTTGAATTTGAAAAAAAAAAAAGAAAATCATTAATAAGTAAATGCAAAGATTGGAGAAAAATAAAATAGGAAGAAATAGAACCTAATTTCACGCTTTTTTATTGTGATAATTACACATCACAAGTAATTTTGAATTTTAAAAAAATATTTATTTCATTAACAGATTCCTCAAATTAGGGGGATTAAAATAAATAAAAAAAAAATCAGCATTTGAATATTTAAGAAATATTATCTCATTAACTAACACATTCCCCATTTTAAGGGTATTAAACTTTAAAAAAAACGTTAGTATTTAAATAGTTAATAAATTTGAGCATTTGTTATTACCTCATTAATCAATATATACCACAATTTGGGGAAATCGTATAACACAATTGGGTCAACAACCCGGGTACAACCGTTCAAGTAAGGGTAAAGTTGTCTTAAAAAAAGTGCCACATAAGCATAATGAACTAATATGATAATAGTTGTAATTGTTGAACAAATATGTAATATATGCTTGCAAATAGACCGATGGTGTAAAAAGTTCTTCAAATAAATAGGGACACATCGTACAAAATGGGTTATTGATAAACTTTAGTTAGGGTGATTTTGAGGAATACCCAAGATTGGACACTTACTACTTGTTTGGGGTACCCATTTTACCCATTACATTCCTTTTTTTTTTTTCATTTTTTTCAACTTTCCTAATCCTCTAAACCATTCCATTCCATTCTATTTTTTTTCAACTATTTTTTTCAACTTTCCAAATCCCTATACAATATTTTTAAATATCAACTATTCATATCACTTCAAAATTAGCAAAGTCAAACCATTCTTACATTATTTTTACAAACTATTTTTAAACCATTCCAAATAATTTTCAAACTATTTTTTTCATCCCAACAAATGGGATGGAATGGCCAAAATGGCCAATCCAAACAAACGGTTAATGATCTATACCCCATTCTACATGGACTTTTAATTTATATCCTATTTTTTTAATACATTAAATTTTAAAAGACGAAATTACCTCTATTATACCCAAATTGGTACAACACTGTTTTCTTTTCAGAAGCTTTCTTTCAAAGCTTGAAAGACTTCAAAGAATGGAGTCGAACTCCATCAACGTTGATCTCCGACCTTATCTCCTCTGGCATTGGCAGCTCTATAACCTTCTTCTTGTTACCGGGTCCGCCACTGCCACCATCACCGCTGCTCCTCTTCCTCTTTTTCTTCTCGACTAGTCCCGCCGAGGCAAAGTTATTGTCATTCTTACTGTTCTTCCTCTTCTTCGTCTTCTTCTCCTTCTCCTTTTCTTTTCCGCCGCAGTCTTCGTCGGTGTTGTATACGACCGCAAGAAAAAGGCTCGAAAACCCTAGCCTTTTGAGTTTTCATGACAAACTGTATCTTCTTCTTCTTGTTGTTCTTAGTACTTTGAGAGTTACGTTTTTTTATTCTATTGATTGTATTTTTTTAATTTTGAAATTGTATAATCTTGTTTCTGTATAAGATTTTGGTCAATTATCAGTATATTGGCTGAAACTTTCAGTTGAGGATGAAAATGCATACAACCTATTTGAAGATATTCACCAATCATGTAAAGCATTTTAGATTGGTGTGTTTGATTATTAGTAGCTGTTCAAATCTTTTTTTTTTCTTTTTTGTTAATTGCAAGGCCTGAACTCGATCATTTGTGTAATAACTTAAGAATTCACATATGTAAGGTTTTATTCTTCTGAGTTTTACCTTTTGCATTGTGTAGAAATATATATCATGAACAATATTGCTACTATGAATGCTTTAGGTGCTGAAGATAGTTAACTTGAAAGATTGACTAAAGTTAAAGGAGGAAATTTTCATATTGTCTACATTCTACGATTGACACGATTAGATTATGGTATAATTGCATATAATTTTAGTTTAATTTAATTAAGACCAAAATTATATATGGTAGCATCAATGCTTCCCTAATGTCAAGGAAAAACCCCAAACTCAGTACTAATGTCAACCTACTGAGTTACCATTGAGTTACTAGATGATATCCAGTATCTACTAAGTTACCATTAAGTAACCCACCAGGTTATCATTGAGTAGCACACTAGAAAACTATAAAGTAATAAACTAGAAAACCATAAAGTAATAAACTAAGTTAATAGATGTTGAATTAATTATCGGTGAATTACAAGGTTATAATTAATTATGGTACACTGGTGAGTTACCATTGAGTAACTCAGTGGGTGGGTTACCATATTATAACCCAATGGTAACCTGGTGGGTTACTTAATGGTAACTGAGTTACTATATTTAATCTCAAGCATGGACTTGGTTAAACTATTGAAACACAAAACAAAGACTTTTGAAAATTGAATTGATGAAATTTTTTTACCACAACTAAGCAATTAATCAGTAGTATTACGTAGATCTATCTATTAAGTCACTTCTTTTATTATCCTTGTTCCTGGCATTGGATCACATAGATCCATCTAGCAAGTCATTAGCTACTTCTATGTAACATAATTGCAATTACATTTTATTAACTATAAAAAAATGGCAATATATCAATCTTTTTTTTTTCCTATCAAATCAACTTCGGTTGAACCTTTAGTAACTATTATACCAAATAACAAAGCCAATCAAACATTAAAGAAGAATATTACTACAGAACTATGATACGTCTAAACATAAAAACTATAGACCATGTCTCCTTTTACATAAATTAAATAAAGTACTAGAATCATATATAATATAAAGCAATGTATTTATGAATTTTCACGACAATAATAATAACAAGAAATGAGATTATTATTGTTATTCAGCATGAAGTATTATTATTGTTATTCAGCATGAATGGCTTCATATAGCCAAAATAATCAACACAAAATCAAATAGGGAACATACTGAGTTTGGGAACACGTCATAACATCAAAACCCAAAAAAAAAAAAAAAACCAACAGCAAAATACGAACACTTTGTTCTAAACCATGTAAAATTACTTGAGCAATGGAGAAAATGCACAGTTTGGCTTTCAAATTAAAATTCTGTAGACTATGAAGAGGAAAATTCACTAATAGAAACTGAAACACTAATCTTCCACCAAATTTTATGGGTGAAGAGGAAAATTATAGATAAAGCAGGAAAAAAAAGAGAGAAAAATATGTGAAAACCTTGGTCAGCGAGAACGGTGAACGGTGAGCTCTCGCAAAGAACGGCTCGACGGCGAGAAGAGTGGTCAGCGAGTGGTCGAGAAGAGTGGTCGACGAGGGACGATCGGAGCTTGGTCAATGAGGTCAGACGGCGAGAAGTGGTCGGAGTTTGGTTGGTCAGCGAAGAGTGGTATTTTCAGTAGAGAGAGAATGGGTCGGGGTAGAGAGAAAGCGAGAATGGAAAATAAGGAAGGGTTTCTAAAACCCCTTAAAAGAAGGGGTACTTTCGTCATTGCAGGAAGAAGAAAAAAAAAAACGCAGAGTATAAATTAACAAGGGCTCTCAATTTTGGCTTTAGTTTGCAATTTTCCCTATCTATTTTTTCTAAACCCCTTGGATCAAGTTTGAGCAGGAGGACTTTGGGCTCAAGATTACGTTGGGCTTCTAATGGACTTTAACTTTAGAGAATTTCAAAATAAAGTCATTCTTGATGCCACTTAATAATCTATATCCCATGTGTTGTGCTCTCTTTATTTCCACTCTATATTTGTAGTGTAAATTTTAGAGTATAAATTAAAGTGCAATACACATAGGGTATAGATTATCATTGTATCAAAAATGGAGTATTCCTCAAAATCCCCTTTTAACTTTTGGCTTTTGGAGAAAAAAAAAAAAGAAAAAAGAGAGAGAGAGAGAGTGAGAGAATTGCAAAATAAGGCGATTTCAATTTTTAAGTACCACTTAATAATCTATATTTCAAGTGATACTCTTTTTTTGTTTCATTCTATATTTATAATGTGAAATTAAGAGTATAAGTGAGCATAGATTATTAATGTGTCAGAAGATGGGTATTCCTTAAAATACCAAAAACAAAAAAAACATAAATAGGAGATTATGATTGGCAAATTTTGAAATCCATTTTCTCGACAATTTGTTTTATAAACTACCACCTTAAAAGAAAAATTCTAATCTATGTCACCTTTTTAGTACTTAATTTGATTGAATTGCCCCTTTTTTTTTAACAAAGGAAGAGAGAAGGGGGAAAATAGTAATTTAATGATAGAAAAAATGACATAGTTGTCAATTGTGATATGTGTTGTAACTTTGGATTTCAAAGGTGACATTGCATCAAATTTTCTGAGCTTTTCTAACCTCTTGTGGCGAATGCCACATTTTTTACACCATAATAATATATGTTATTGTATGGGTAAGGGGTTTCCAACAAGGAAACACTGTCAATGTCATTTTAATTAAAGTAAGGGCAAACTCGTAAATATATAGTCATTAGCTGGCAAGGTGCGAACGATCCAGTCGGAAGTAACCGTTTTCACGAGAGAATTCGTAAGTAATCCTTCCGCACGTGAGATTATGGAAGTTTTCTCCTGGCATGTGAGAGCCAGGGATAAGCGGGAATTCATGACCCCAACGCAATTCAAATTCTATAAATAGAGGACACTTAAAGAGAATTATAACTTTTCGTTCATTTAAAATTCACAATAAAGATTTACAGAGATAATCTAGAGAGAATTTTATAAGAAGATTTATCTTTCTAAATCTAATCTAGGATTTGTACATCTCAACTCAAAGCGAATTAAATGAAGTACAATTAACTGAAATAGTCATTTTTTATGTTATACTTATAATTTCTCTTTCTATTTTTACTAGTTTTTACAGCACGTGTAAAATAATATAACCGATAAAAAATGTATATTTTTGTTAAATTTAAAAAAAAAAATGTGATATCATTGTTATTTTGAATAATTAAAGAGGTAATTTTACTATTTAATATAAATGCAAGGTTTTTTTAAAATTTTATAAACTTAAAAAAAAAAGCTTAGAACAAATAAACTAAATAAAAAATAATTACATTAAAAAAAAGTATATGACAATAGGTGTCAAAAGATTGAGAAAAATATTCTGAATCCAACCGTTACAAGAGATTTTTTTTTTGACATCATTACAGTTAAAAAATAGCTGCTGAAACGATTAAAACAAAAAAGTAAAAAAGACAAAATGAATTTATAAAAAAAAACCCTCAAAAATTTATGAATTTTTAAAAAAAGTCCCTATAAAATTGTAAAAAAGCCCTTTAAAATTTTTTAAAAACCCTTAAAATAGGTCCTTACATATATTTTTTTTTTTAAAAAAAATAAGAGACGCCACGTGTCGTCCACAGAAGACGCCACATGGCACTCCATTTGTAATATGAGGGTGGCTAATGGCTATGGTGGAGAAAAAAAAAACCACTAATGAAAAAAAAAAAAACACAAAAAGACAAAATATATAAACCCATGAATGAATAGTGATTTGTGAGTGCGTAAACAGTAAATACTTTTTTTGTATATGTATAGATACTATAAAAATAATAATACATGTCCTTTTACGCATTAAGATTTACACTGTAAATTTTAAAATCCTTCCCCGTTTTAAATCATACTCTAACAAAGATTTTTCCAATAATAATGTACAAAACTATAAATCCTTATTAAAAAAAGGGAAATAGTAGGAAATAACCAAAAAAAATTTTCATTTTTAAAGTCCAGTCCATGTTTCAAAAAATTAAAAAAATAGTCATATTACGAATTATATAACAGAAAAGTGTCACATAAAATATAACATATTTGTAAATATTTGTAAGATATTTTGTAACACTTCAAGTTTTACTCATTATTTTTTAAAGTGTTAAATAATATCTTACAAATATTTATAGATCTGTTATATTTTGTGTGACACTTTTTGTTATACAATTCGTAATATGACTATTTTTTTAATTTTTTAAAACATAAGCTATTATTTAAAACAAATATTTAATTTTGGCCTATTTTTACAACTCACCCTTAAAAAATAATATTATGCTATCTGTCCAATGATCACTCATTCAGATTGAGGAATCGGATCGAGAATTCACGTGTAATGTACAGGACATTGCACTAATCTTTGTCACGTGACCTGATATTGATTTTCTAACGTATAACAAAATACAAAAAACGGCAATTATAAAATACGTAAACAAACGTAAACCAGCAATTATAAAAGAAAACCTGTCACGTGACTTGATAACCTACCGATTTCCCTCCATCTTAATCGAATTTACCAAAAAGCCCCTCCAAACGAAGCCCGACCAGGTCTATAAATTCCACGATAAATTCTCTGCAATTTTCTAGGCAAACAAACAGACTGAAACCAACCGCCATTGCAAGCCAACCAAACAGCGCCAAGCTTTGGCCTCTCCGGTCCCTCCGCTTCGGTGACGCTGTCCTATGCATCAGAGGGGTCGCCTTCACAACCGAAGATCCAGGAGCTTTTCAAGAAGTCGCATCGCCATTGAAGGCTCTTAGTTCGCTCAAGTTTTCTCTCAGTTTCGGAGGATTTCTCTTCTTCTCTTCCATTTTCTCGCGAAACAAACACCGGAATTCTCACGGATCGTCGCTATCTCGAATCGACTGCAATGGCTGCCGATCTGAAGAGCTTGAATGGTACAGCTCGAGAACTCTTTTTGGTTGTTTGATATAGTTTGTTTGTGGTTTTGATTTTTTGGTGAAATTTGATGAGAATGTAGGTCAAGAGCGCGAGTTGCAGAAGAACTACTGGATCGAGAACTCGGCGGATCTGACTGTGGAGGCGATGATGCTCGATTCCAAAGCCTCCGATCTCGACAAAGAAGAGCGACCTGAGGTAATAATTAATAATATCCGTTTCCTTGAAAATGATTATAGTGTAGAATACAAAAGTGTTAATTTGAATTAAGTTTATGCCTTTTGATGCTATAGACTATAGAGTGCCGTTTTTGTTTGGCTAAATATTTATTTATTTTTGTTCTTTTGGAAATGAGAATAAAAACAGAATTTCTTTGGCAGAGATTTTTTTTTTTTTCCAGATACCTATTTGTGTATGTAATCGAGAAAGGATAGAAAATACTATATACATGAGACTGTGTACGGATCTATTGGTGTGTGAATAATATTATTGGAGAACAATGCTATGATTTGTTTTCCAAGCGCAACTTTTTGTTCGAAGAAGCAAAATTTCCTTAACTTGTACGGCCAAAAATTGTGGCACTTTGTAACAAGGGATCAAAGTGGTACTATTGCATTTTAATTATAAGACAAAAAAGAGTGATAAATTTACTGGTAAATTGGAGAGTTTTGTAATTTATCCTACTTTTTGTTCAGGAGATTGTTGATGATTTGCTGTTACGAAATTTGTATGTAATCTGATATGGGTTTGTATACAGGTGCTGTCCCTTCTTCCACCTTATGAAGGTAAATCAGTTTTAGAATTGGGAGCGGGGATTGGCCGTTTTACTGGAGAATTGGCTCAAAAGGCTGGCCAACTTGTAGCCATGGACTTTATAGAGGGTGTCATAAAGAAGGTAACTATATTTGCTACAATGTTGATCTTGATTCAAGAGTCACATTTGTTGGGTTAATTATTTGAGTTGTTTAATCTGAATACTTCTTCGTGCAGAATGAGCAAATAAATGGTCACTACAAGAATGTGAAGTTTATGTGTGCTGATGTCACATCACCTGATCTTAATATATCTGAAGGATCAGTTGATTTGATATTCTCAAATTGGCTTCTCATGTATTTGTCAGATAAAGAGGTAATTGATTTAGTTTTGCCTGTTCTTTTCAAACTTTAAAGTTCTGGAAGTGTGCCTTTGCTCATTATGATATTTCGTTTGAGCACTATAGCTGTCCTGGTCTGCTGTTTATGCATTCTCAAACAGTTGTAATCTTACAGGATTTTATCTTATGGACAATTATTGTAAATGATTTATACTGTTACATTAGAGGAGTTCTTTTTTTTTTTTTTTTTTTCACTTCCATTTTCTGGACTTTACCTTGCGACTAGCAGGTGAAATTTTTCCATTAACAATTTGTTCCTGAACTTTTCTTGCCATACAGGTGGAGAATTTGGCTGAGAGGATGGTTAAATGGTTGAAGGTCGGTGGGTTCATATTTTTCAGAGAATCTTGTTTCCACCAGTCTGGTGACTCTAAGAGAAAATACAACCCAACCCATTACCGAGAACCTAGATTCTACACCAAGGTTTGACGTCTCATTCACTTATCAAACATGCCAATGAAAGTGGATTAGAATATCTCTTGGGTGCAGTAGTATCTTTAATTTGGATCTGTTGTGATAGTATTAATGCCATCCATTTTTCAGGTCAATTATTCTTCTCTGTTCTTTTTTATATACATCTGTATTGCTTTTGTAGATTTTTAAGGAATGCCAAGCACGTGATAAGTCTGGAAACTCCTTTGAACTGTCTCTTGTTGGCTGCAAATGCATTGGAGCTTATGTGCGAAACAAGAAGAATCAGAATCAGGTGAAATTTAAATACAATTTAATTTTCTGGAGCTTGTTTATCAGTTGAATAGGCTGACTGACTGATGATGATATATGTTTATATGATGTAGATTTGCTGGACCTGGCAGAAAGTCGGTTCACAGGATGATAGAGGGTTTCAGCAATTCTTAGATAATGTTCAGTATAAATGTAGTGGCATATTACGTTATGAGCGTGTGTTTGGATCAGGTTATGTCAGCACCGGAGGGATTGGTAATACTTCTTTTTTATCTTTTAACTGTCCTTCATTTGTCTGATTGAAAATCTAAAACAAAACACAGATTAATTTGATTAAGGATCACCAGTGACCTCTAGGAAAAGAAAAACCAACTTTTCTGCTGATTTTTTGGCTTAGATATTACCTAAGGGAATATGCTTGTTCTGAAGTCTTAAAGACTAGCTTATATAAGGTTAACAATTTCCATATTCCTTGCTCTTAATAAAATACCAAATAGCAATTTGACAAATTAAGTTTGGACCTTCTTATTTTTCCAGTGGCAGCCATGAATCTGTAATTGACATTCAATGTTTTTTGGCCCTCTTTTTTTCCTTTTTTTTTTTCTACGTTAATATTTTTAGGAGTCTGACTGACAATTTTATAAACGATGACTCCTTTCTTAATATATTGTGATTGATTTTGCAGAAACAACTAAGGAATTTGTGGCAAAGCTAGACCTCAAGCCAGGCCAGAGAGTTCTTGACGTTGGATGTGGCATTGGAGGAGGGGACTTTTATATGGCTGAGAACTTTGATGTTGAGGTTGTTGGCATTGACCTCTCCATCAACATGATTTCTCTTGCTCTGGAACGTGCCATTGGGCTCAAATGTTCTGTCGAGTTTGAAGTCGCTGACTGCATGAAAAAGGAATACCCTGCCAGATCGTTCGATGTGATATACAGTAGAGACACCATATTACACATCCAAGTAAGCCACTCTTCATGCAATATTTACTAGTTGAAAGTCATTATACTGTTCTTCTGCTAATGATTTCTCAATGCTTGAGCATTTGCAGGACAAACCAGCATTGTTTAGATCGTTCTACAAATGGTTGAAGCCAGGAGGGAAGGTTCTCATCAGTGATTATTGTAGGAGCGCTGGAACTCCATCACCAGAATTTGCGGAGTATATTAGCCAAAGAGGATACGATCTCCATGATGTTGAAGCTTACGGCCAGGTATGTCCACATAAGAAACACTCATCTATGACTTCCCTTCCAATTTTCGTTTAGTTTTCTTTTGCATAGCAATGTTAATCTTTTGTAATAAACTCAGATGCTTAGGGACGCTGGTTTTGAGGAAGTCACTGCTGACGATCGTACTGATCAGGTTCGGAATGAAATGCTTTTCTCATGTTCAAGATTCAATTTGTTGAGCTCGTTTATTCCAAAACTAAGTTTGTGTTTCTTTATTGTGCTCCAGTTCATAGCAGTTTTGCAGCGGGAACTGAATGCCGTTGAGAAGGACAAGGATGAATTTATCAGCGACTTCTCTGAAGTGAGTTTTTTCCCCTCGTTTCTCATGCTTCATTGATAAATTTCTATCACTACATATTCTCATTCTCATACGATCTTCTTCGTTCTTCGAATTATCTGTAGGACGACTATAATGACATAGTTGGTGGCTGGAAAGCCAAGCTAGTCAGGACTGCATCTGGTGAGCAGAGATGGGGACTCTTCATTGCCAAGAAAAATTGAACTCTAAAATCCGGCAAGCCGTTATCCTAAACTTTAAACAGTCTACCCATTGTAATTCATTCCAAGTTGATGGTCTTTGGCTATCAATATATAATGGTTACGATGTCTTTTGTTCCCGTTTTGTTGTTCGCATGTGTGCTACTGAAAATAATGAAGTCAGACATAAATCAGTAATGGACTTCTGTAATTTCCTTTCAATAGAATGTTGTAACCTCTGCTCATGAGTGCTTTGGCATTATTCAAATGAAGCTTATTGCCTTAGAAAAATTAGCTTCTTGATTATCAACTCTCTCTCCATGTGCTATAGGCGGTTTATATTACTTATGATAGAAAATCTATTTGGTTATGTCCTTTTGCTCCTTTTATGAGGTGTCCAAACAGCCCCTTACAATTTTGAAGGCCATGGCACACGCACGTATATATAACTATATACCCAAAAGACTGATCTATACAATTTATACAACTATAGTCGTATACCTAGATATATCTATGTCTATAAACTAGGACATATAAAAGGTCACTTGAAAATATCTTCAACACTCTTTCCTGATCTGACGACAATAGGTGAAGCAGAGAGACCATTCTTGATCATCTGATCCTGAGGAACCATAAGAAGATCACATTTCTGATTGCCCTCTTTAACCTCTATAGATTTCTTTGTTGTTGAAGATCCAAATAACTGAACCATTAAGCTCCCACCTATCATTAAGCCAAGGCACTTTTAAGATATGCCAAATGAAAGGCCAAAGTGTTTCAAAACTTGAACTGTGAAACTTTCAATTTTTTGGCGCTTTGATTTTGTAATAGGGAAAGCACTTTGAGTTCTACTGTCCTATGATCAGTTCATAAACACCATGACCCAAATGACAATGCTTTCTGTATGTGGAGGGACAACCAAGAGTTTGATTGCCCTTTCCGAATTTTCGGAAGCTATGAATCTAAAAATCGAGGAACAGAAAGCTGAGTTACTTACCAACAATTAAAGTAGCTCCAATCCACCCGAGGGTACCCCACCTCTCGCCGAGGAGAAACCAGGCAAAACCAGCACCCCAGACTGGCTCTAGCCCATAGATTATGGCTGTTTCAGTTGCTGAAACTTCCCGCATCGCCGCGAGCTAAATGAACAAACAATTTTTTTTTTGACAAACTAGGAGAGGAAAAAGGAAGTGCTAGTAATGAAACTAGAGTTCTTTTCTAGGAAATGATGCATGTTAGACCAGAAGATTAGTTGACATTACTTGTGTGGTTTGCTTAATCTAGAACTTTATTTAATCGATAAAAAAAGCTTGATTAGCTTGATTTAGGTTTTAAAAAATTGATACAACGTTCACTAATCTAGAAGATGAAACAAGGTTATCATTCATTTGTATGGCTTGTGGTGAAGATGACCGGAATTAATATATCAATCTAATCTAGTAGATATCAAGAGTGCATTTCTATACACAGCACAAATCAGCGACTAAAATATATGCCGCAAAATAAGGAAACGGTACCTCAATAGCCGAGCAAGCGCCTGTAGAAAATATGCCAGTGTAAAGTGCAGGTATCCATGGAAATGCAATAATCCAGTCCCAAAACTCTGTCCATGCCCATGTTGACTGGTTAAAATCTTGTTGACCATCAAAACACCCGTCAAAAAGCACCCACAACGTCGATAATCCGGCAACAACGATGGCCTAAAATGAAGCCATTAAATTGTTAATTCAGTTCTATGAATTAGGATGCTAAATCTAAAAGGGAAAATCCGCATGATGAGCTCAGTTTTGTAATGGTCTTTTTACCTCATATCCGATAAGTGCCAAGAAATTCTCCTTCTCGGTGCTTCGCGAAATATGTTCAGTGCGGAGCATGTGAATTCCGAAGAATATTGCACTCAAGAAGTTCAAAAGATCACCAATCTAGCATAAACAATGAGATTCTTTTTAGTAACAAACACATCAT
The DNA here is from genome assembly GCA_018132145.1 of Boehmeria nivea var. tenacissima. Taxonomy (NCBI): domain Eukaryota; kingdom Viridiplantae; phylum Streptophyta; class Magnoliopsida; order Rosales; family Urticaceae; genus Boehmeria; species Boehmeria nivea. The sequence goes on from CM030882.1 coordinate 14,004,210, forward strand.
CAGTGGCGAAAACAATCAAGGTATCGACAATAGTCTTCTTGCCAATACTGGCTTTTCTCTAACGCAATCAGGGCCAAAAGCATCTAAATAACTATTTACAAGCACATACATTTGGAGACGATCCACCGCATTCCAGCACCATAACTCCAATGGCAGACATAAGAACTCCGAACCATGTTCGGGCAGGTATTATTGCTCCGAGCATTCCATCAAGCAATGGCACCGAAATGACCTGTTTAAAAGTAGCAAATTAAACAATTTTCACTTGACACAGAGGATTAATAGGTGTACTATATCTTTGTTTTTTGGCAAAACAAGAGCAACACGTGACGAGGATTTTTCCAAACTTACTGTGACAAGAGAAATGAACGAAGCACGACCAGCTTCTGAAGTGAGAAGCGCGATCGCCTCGATGAAGTACGCAAGACTTAACCAGCACCCGAGCTCGATCCCGGCGTTTCGGGTCTGAATATCATCGCGAGCGCGAAAAACAAACGGCAAAAACGGGATTGCTGACATGGCAAATCGAACTGCCGAGAAGGCTGCAGGGTCCATGATGGCTTCGGCTTCTTTAATGACCATAATGTCACTTGCTGCAGATTAAAGCCAGAGAATAAATTCTATAAAACACTTGTTAATTTAGGCTAAAAAAAAGAAAAACACTACCATAACACCTTTAGTTTATGAAATGCCTAATGATAATTGGATACAAGCACACATATTAAACACTCATGTAAGCTATCTTTACATATATAATAGCATATCTATCTCTAGTTTCTATTCTCTGAAGATTTGCAGGGTTAGTTGTGATTAAATTAGACTAATCTAGATAATCTAATATGCTAATTTAGTCATGTGTACAAACTTCCTATCATAAGTGATAATATGAAATCTCTAAGTAAATCATATTTTTTTACTTTTGTTTATCAGCTAATAGCTTTATCATAAGTTAAAGCTAATTTTATTCAAGCCAATTCCAAGCAAAGAAAGTGATGATTTTGACTTGTGACAAGATTAACAGATCATTGATTGAAGTTGAATAAAAGCTGAACATATATTATTATTATTAGAAACCATCACAGTTGAAAACTCTCTGCCATGCAGAACTCTCGAAGAGTTTATTAATAACAAAAAGACAATTAATGCAAATAACAGTACTTACCTACCATAGACAACAGCAATGACATTAAGCAAGACAATACTCTTAATTCTCTTTGATCCAAACAAGACCTTTCTCCAGAAAGGCTTCTTCATTTTGCTTTTCCCAACAGTGCTTTTCCACTGCATATTTGGCCCATTTTCTCTCACCAAACCTCTTCTCTGAATAACTGGTACAATCCCAATTTTGTTCTTCTCAAAAGCAAGAGATTTCTCAAGAGTCCCATAATGTTTTTTTGCTCTGAAACTCTCTCTCTCAGAACTATACCAACAAAAAGAAGAAGAAGAAGAAGAAGAAGAGCAACAAGAAGACAAAGAAGAAGAAGAAGAAGAAGAAGAAGAGGAAGAGCAAGTAGAATTTGGGTTTGGAATGGTTGAGAACAAGATCAAATCTTTTCTCATTGTAACTGAGAATGAGCAAGCCATGACAGTGCTTCAAACTTTTTCGTTTTCTCTTTTCAAAATTTAATTGGCTTTGATAAGAAAACTATGGTGGTTTCTTTTTGCGGAGAAGAGAGTGACAGTTGGTGGGTAATGGAGATTAGATATATTTTATGTGTGTGTATATATATATTATATTTATTTCTTGGGATTTTTTTGGAGCCATGAAGTGAAAAAGGACAAAGAACTGCATATTTGATATTTACCTATATACTTTTAATTTTGGTTTAAAATTATTTTCTAGATGCTCCTACACTTCCCTATCAAATCGTACCATCCCAAATTATTTAATAGTTTTTTTATTAATGATGTCCGATTAAATCACTTGCATAATAATGCATCATTAAGCTCAATATATATATTACTGCAAGGCCAGTCGTTTACCGTATTATATTGTATCATATAATTTCGTATTGTGTTGTATACTATAAGCCATCACGTTTATTGTCTGAAAATATTATATAAAATAATTTTAAACATTAAAATAAATAAGGGTGAAGTAGATAAATATTCAAAATTTATATAACAATAAAAATAAATATTTAAATTTTTGAAGTAATTGAGTTTCTAGTCAATTTGTGAATTACTTGCACATGCTTTTTAGTAACAATGTGAATTACCACCACTTATCACTGTGTAAGTAATTACATCTTTTGGGTAATTTGTCATATTTTTTAAAAAATTGGATAATAACTTACATTAAATTTTAAAAATTGAGTATTCACTATAATTTTTCAATAAATAATACACTCAAGTATGAATAAATTTTTTTATTAAATAATATAATTTATATTGCATTATTTTTATATTATACAATGCGATAATTTTAATGAATTTATAATGTGGACCACGGTTGATGTAAATGCATATCACTCCGACCAAGTAGGAGACACGTGCGGCACGTGCAAATTTTTTACGCGGTTGGAAATGGGCAAGAAGGTTGGGTCAAAAAAGACAAAAGTATATATTGTCCATAAATAATGTGAAAAGCACTGCTTTATAAAGCATGGGTCACTAGTAGCCACAACTTTATTCAGATATATCTTATAAAATTTTTATTACACTATTTTTTAGTAATAATGTTAATAAGATATCTCCATGTACACTTTTATTTAATATCTTTAAAATGACTGTTCAACATCTTATTGGATAAACAAATATTTGCACTATTGAAAGTGTTTGATACACGCACAAATATATAGATTCCTTAATTTATTTTTTTTCTGAGAATTCTTTTCCCCTTTTTTTTTTTTTGGTGCAAAAAATTATTTTCCCCTTTAAGGTGTTAATTAGTGGGTACTTAACTTGCATTTAAATACCTTGAATTATTATTATATAGCAACTAAGAAAGTATATTATAAATGTACATGTTCAAACTTGGCCTAAGGTTTTCCACTTCAAATAGTATATTTATTGTCCCTCATTTCTCATTAGTGATTTTAATGATATTTCATCCACGTTTTTCTCATAGAGAATCAAAATAGTGCAAAAGGTTGGACTTATCTTCAATTTTTAGTTTCTTAAAAAAAAAAAATAAATAATTCTGGTTTTATGTGTACGTGTTCATTTGTGGTGGGTCATACATTGTAAATAACGTCGTTTCATATATTTGTCACCATGTAGAATTGTCCCCTTCTTCTTCTTCTTCTTCCTTTTTTTTTTTTTTTTTTTTTTGTGTATGGCTTGCAATAAATATTGCTGGATTTTTATTAAGTCAGAATTTTTTTTTATATGGTGGGACGAGGTTTAAACCCAATCTTTTTTACACTAGTCCTCCTGATTGATTGATTCTATATTCATATATTTATTATCACGTTTGACGTATTACGCTTCACTTTTATTATTGTTATTTTTTTTTTCTTTTCGACATAAATTTTGCATTTTCTAATAGACTCCACCGTTTATTTAATGCTAGTATGCTACTGTTGTTTTTACGAGTCTAATGTCGTTTTTTTAATTTTATGTTGTTTTTGTATTTTTTTATGTCGTTATAAAAATTTGGTGTCGTTTTAGGATTTTAAGTCATTTTTCCAAACTAAATGTCGTTTTTAATTTTATGGCATTTTCTCAGAAGTTCATACTTTCGTTTTCTCAATTTTATAATTTCATGTCTTTTTTTTTTAATTATTACTGTCGTTTCTTACATGCTAATAGTCTTATATCAGTTACTTAAAGCGATGCCCTTTTTTTTTTTTTTCAATTTTATATCGTTTTTATAATTCAATGTCGTTTCTTAAACTTTACGTCGTTTTATATTTTTGGTGTCGTTTTTTTTTTCCTGATTTTAAGTCATATTCCGAATTTTATGTTGTTTTATATGTTGTAGCGTTTTCTGAATTCTGATATCATAACTTTCGTTTTCTTAGTTTTGATATGTTTACGTCGTTTCTGTTTATTATGTTTTTTACGATTTTTAGCGTCGTTTTTTCAGATTTCAAGTCATTTACCAAAATTTAGTTTCGTTTTTGAAATTTATCACGTTTTGTAAATTTTAGTGTCATAACTTTCCGAGGTTCTTACGTGTTAGTGTCGGGTAGTAGTCTGATGTCGTTTTTCTTGTCCGTTGTCGTTTTCGTAATTGTCTGTCGTTTTTTCAAGTGTTTGTCGTTTTCTAGAATTTTGTTGCTATCTAAGTTTATGTCGTTTTCTTATTTTAGTGTCGTTTCTGATTTTTCTGTCTTTTTTCTTATTGATGTGTCGTTTTTTTTTTTGTCGTTTTCAGGCATAAATAGCTGTTAAAAGATTCAATAAAACTCAACTTAACATTTGTGATCATAGAATTCCCCTAATCATCATCACCATCATAAAATATATATATATATATATATACGAATCTATACATATATTAAAACATGTATAATATATATTCAAATTTTTACGGAAGATAATCGTCTCGTAGCATAATGTGAATAGCATATTAATATCCTTATTATTAGTTTATAGGAAAGAATAGGTACATACAATAATTCATTTGTATCTTTATATTCTTATCTCCGAGTTGTTGCTTTTGCTTTCTTCAACCCATCCAATTATTAAAGGAGACCTTATTAAAGTGTATAATAATAATAATAATAATAAGAGAAATTATAGTGAATACCCAATTTTTAAAACTTAATGTAAATTATTACCCAATCTTTTGAAAAATGTAACCAATTACTCAAATGATGCAATTACTTACACAGTGATAAGCGGCGGTAATTCACTTTGTTACCAAAAGCATGTGCAAGTAATTCACAAGCTGACTAGAAACTCAATTACTTCAAAAGTTTGGGTATTTATTTTTATTGTTATATAAATTCTAAATATTTGCCTACTTCACCCTAATAATAATAATAATAGTAATGGATAATTGCTGCACTTACATCTTCTAACTATACATTTTGGTTATTATGATTTAGCTTGGATGATAACTATATTGACTGCTCATACGCTGAACTACCAATTCAAAAGAGGTCCCAAATGAAAAATAGAGTTATTTATACAAATCCTCTTGATGTTGTGTTATCCTTACAAATTACACCCTAATTTTTTAAAATTAACACTCATGTCCCTTGATATTTGGAAATATTACAAGTTCACCTCCTATGCTTCACTTCCGTCAACTTTTTTTTTTTTACAAATTGTGACGGATGGGGTATACGTATAAGTTTTTATAATAATGTCAATTTTAAAATATTATGGTGCAACTTATAAAAATAGCACCACATCTGGAATTTATATAGATTTAAAGAAAAATTTAGAAAAACTTCATTTTGTAAACATTTATTTTATTTTTAATTTATACTCTACTCAATATACTATAAACACGATGTAGAAAGTAGGTAACCCACATAGCACATAAATATGTCTCCATATAAATACTTTTTTTTTTGTGCTTCTTTTTACATATTTTTGAAAAATTATCTCAAGAATAAATTGCATCATGGGCTTTTAATATGCTGCTCTGTTTGAACTAAAGCCCAATCCGGAGAGACTATTCCTATATATTTCATGATTTGTTCCATTTTTTTTTTTAATCTCTTCTTCTTGCATTATTACACACAAACTCAAGTATTTGTTGTTTTCTTTTTGCTAGAAATGTATGTGCAAAATTCATGCTTTATTATGTGCACGTACGGTAGAAATTATGTTGATGTATTTCTAATTAATGGTAGCAAAGACTAAAAATTCCAATCTTAGTACCATTGTTGAACCACTTTTATAAGGTTAAACTTTTAAAATAACTAATAAATACATAATATGTACTAATCTGTTCGCCACACCCTCATTAGTTACCGTCTAAATTTTATCAACTTTAAAAATAAGCACTAAAGATTCAACAAACCCGAATTCCTTTAAGTATTTTAATTTCACATATAAATATGGGTGAGCAATAACATTGGTCCACGTGGATGAACCAGTGATGTTGAGAAAATAAAGACCGAAGAAATATTGTGACAATATTAATGTGGGCCAATTACAATAATGTGTTGTTACACTCTTCAAATGTGTGTGTATGTGTGTGTGTGTTTGTGAATGATGAGACTCTCACAAAGCAATGCTGAAAGAAAGATAGAAAGAGAATCACATGACATTATGATGATGAATTTCACCAAATTGAGGCAAAACTACAGCTGTAGTAGCCAATGCGAGCGAGGTGTGAAAGTGATCATTACTTATAGTTATATATTTTTACACATATATGTCTAAGAAAGTGAAGGTATTGTCAATTTTCTGATGCAAACAATACAGAGAATGCTGTTTTGTTTTGTAGGCAATTTCATGAGTAAATTTCTAAACATATATATATATATATATAATTATATATATATGTATGTATTTTACATATACTCTTCTTTTGCTTTTCATATATATCTCTTTGATTCTTTCCCATCCCTATGTAACAAATCCCACCTTTCCCTGAAATATCCCTATTTCCCAGACCACCCAACATATATGACAGAATAAGAATAAGGACCGTTTCCTTCTGAAAAGGAGAATTTATAAACAGGTAATATATTATCTAATGCATGTCTACTATAACTGAAGCTAAAAAAAAAAAAATAGAACTATATATAATAACATAATTTTTTATTTTGTTTTATTTTATTCTAATTTTTAATTAGAATTAAACAATGTTCCAAAACTTATATATGTCGTTTCTAGTTCCTATAATTAATTTTCATTACGTCTTTATTATTGTGTTGCAACATGAATGCTAATTAATATTGTCTCATCCACTGTGATAACGTAGAGAACTTTGCATCTTCGCCGACTCGCACGAATTACTTGATCGTATCCCGCAAGCCATATATTTCATCCTTAATTAATTCTTTCCATTTTATCTTAATTATTTAAATCAAGGTCGTACGTTACTGATAGAAAATTAACGAGTGTTATGAAAAACTTTCTAGTTTAAGAGATTGGGGTCATCACGGAATGCTTGTTAGTTAACTAATCAATGGTATTAATGTTTTCTACATTTTTCAATTGTAACCATTTGTCGTTAATTAATCATCGTAATTATTTATATAATCAATTGTATTATGAAAATATCTGTATGACTTTTTGTCTATAAATAACTGTCTATAAATAACTGTGCTAGATAATCATAAATTAATTGAATATCTGTATGACTTTTTGTCTATAAATAACTGTCTATAAAAATGTATATTATATATAATTACTCGACCTCTGTTTGATATGCTAGAAAACCTCCTTTAGAGGTTTTCCAACGCAACTATATAACCCTAAAAAGATACACATAAAAAATGCATATTATATATATATATATATATATATATTAATTGAATATATGAAGACGTCATGGTCGGCATAAAAAGCTTACAGTCTTTTCTTGACCGGAAAGTATTCACCACTGAAATGAGTGGAATAAAGATCCAACCTTTGCCATGGATTGTTGAAATTGTGAACGATTATTGCACATAATGGGGACCATTTGGAACACGCACAGCTAGAAGCTAAAGCTTTATGTGTGAAAACAAAGGACAAACTGTGCAGGCCTGTAATAGAATTTTCTTGCTTTTATGAATATTGTGATGTACATATTTCAGACAATATATAATTATAACGACTGCATATATATATTATTCCGAGAAGAAGGCAATATAGCATTTGAATTGGGCCAAATATTTCAGCAGAATGTATGTACCTTGATTATTGTGATGCCGACCGATCTCTATTACACGCCTTTTTTTTTCATTTTTTTTTTTTTACCGAAGGGTATGTAAATTAATGGTTTGTATGTCGAATTTACCGCTGACCAGCCTTGCTATTTTATAGGTTTAATAGAAATGTAACCAGTAATTAATATGTGTTATTTATGTGATAATTGAATGTGTTATCTAACTTTATTTTTTGAGGCTGACGTTGACGGGCTTTAGAATATCTATAGGTATAGGAAATGCGTATGACGGTATGATCAGTTCAAATAGTCTGATGCTATAGGTATAAGTCGTTAATTCATTCAATAATATGTCTGAAAAGATTATTTAGCAGCTTCGTAATCGATGCTAGTTAGGAGCAATTAAATATTATAACAAATTGAAAAAAATTACTGTGTTGCAAATAAACTGGCGTGTTTAACTTCAACTTCTCACTAGTAGCGGACTTTGTTTCCTCGTAATCAAGCTCTACTAGCATATAGAGATAGGAGAATTTCAAAATGAAAGTAATTTCTGATGTCACTTAATAATCTATACCCCAAGTGATGTGCCTTATATATTTATTTTCAATTTATGTTTATAGTGTAAATATTGAGTATATAAATTAATAGTACAAGATATAAATTATCAAAATGTCAAGAATGAGGCATTTCTCCCCCTGTAGAGATTACGTTGGCTCTGTATTTTAGATTATATTCTTAATTATCTTAGGTCATGCACTATTTTATTTTTTTTCAGATTTTTTATTTTGAGTTTTTCTATAAAAAAAAAGGTTTTAATGAGCACCAATATAGTTTTATTTGAATATTTTTTTAGTTTGTTTGATTGTTTTGCTCTTTTTGTTTTGTATTCAAACTTTTGATGCAATTAATTTTTCATTTTATTATTTAAATTTTTTATCCGAATTAGCTAGAGAGACCGAAGGAAAATCAGCGAGTTATTAGTAAGCCTTTAACCTTTCAGGCATGCACTAATCTTGTTTAAATGAGAAAAAGACAATCTTATTACTTATGAAATTAGTTTGTTCCGCGCGCGGTTTCCTAGAATATTCTACCATATTTACATGTATATATATATATGTATTTGTATATATACATATAGACACAAACAAACACATCATTAGATGGTTTTTTTATTTATTTTATATGCATATATAATTGACCACTGAGAACTGGCCTTACCTGCCGGTATTTCATACGTACCATGACCATCTAGCTAATTGCCTCAGAATTATTGTCTCTGCTTTTATCTTTTCCCTTTCTTATTTAACTAAGGAAGCAATATATATAAATAAAGTACATGCATGTAACGTATAAATTGATGAGTATTTAGCACAGTTTCAGAGAGGACGTTGCATTGCATATATATATATATATATATATATATATATATATATAGCTTTGACTCGGTCTATATATAAAGGCAATAATATCGTTCCCTCATTCCAATGTAGAGAAGAAAATAAAACATTTCAGTTTTCACGCATGAAAGAGAGAAGAGAAAGATCAGAGATCAGAAATCTGATCAGTACTCATCATCTCTCTCATCACCTAATATATATAACACACATATATATAATGCATATATATATATATATATATATCTGCCAAAATACATGTATTCACCTGCAGAAATATATTTGTTAGAGGGAGATGACTCTATATGTGTGTGTATATATATATATATATAGTACGAAAATAACAGATTTAGTGATACGTCTGTAAAAAGGTGGAGACCAAGAAATAGAAGAGAGAATATATTTTTTAAGAAGAAAAAAGAAAAATAGATAAAAGGTACATGTTGCTGAGGAATCACTATATCTTCAGAAATAGTGTCAAATAGTATTAAGACCCTTCAATTATATGCAAACCCTTCTATGCCCTTACATGACTGCTTTGTCCCTCTCTTATGTATGTCTGTGTCTATATATACATATATATGTATATATATATATATGTATATATATATATATGTGTGTGTGTGTACGTACGCTCACCATCTCTGCATGCTATCTATACATGCTGAATACTGTTTGAACTTTGAATATACTGTATATATAACAATAATATATACCTTAGGTTTAGTGACTAATAATTAATATAACTCCTAAAACATAAATATTTATGTTTCCAACTCTCATTTGTAATTGTTAAGCAAGCCCGTTTGCCAGCTCGGCAGAGGCCTAACTGCTCAGACAATAGTACTGTTTTAACAGAATTAATGTAATTACAACTCTGAGGATTAGTTTCAAAGCAATAGCTTTGTAATGAAAGATAGAAATAGCTAATGTTTATATGTAGGTAGTTCATATCTCATTGTTTACAAAGTTTGTAAAATTTTATAGATTCTTTTTCTCTGTAATTTTTCCTTTAGATTTTCCGTTACTTTCTCGAGATAAAATTTATTCAAAAATTCTATAGATTTTTTTTCTCTGTAATTTATTCAAAAATTCTAACATAAAATTTATGGCATTACCGCATTAAACATATTACTCACACACACACACACACACACATATATATATGCATTAAACATATTACTCACACACACACACACACACATATATATATATATATATATATATATATGCATTAAACATATTACTCACACACACAAATGTGGCAATAAGGAACAATTATAAATAATTAATGCACATTTCTTTTATCATTAAGTTATAGTCATTTAAGAAAAAAAAAATATGAACTCACATGCATGGTGGCCGGATATTTTATGGTAAAATTGTATATGCTTGTTAGTATCATATCGACTTAAATTACAAACATATAAAGTTATTAGTATATTTGAGTCACAGTTGGATTCAGGGAAAACGCTTAGATCAACCCGCGCTTAAAGTTTAAATTAATCAATAATGTATCAAAATGATCATGTCAAAACTGAAAGAAAGTTAGTTACTAGGGTTTTTTTTTTAAAATAAAAATTCTAGTATATATATAGTTAGATTACATATGCATAAGAAATTCAAGTGGCGCGCGTGTTCTTAACTTCTTATTAACATTAACTTCTTATTAACACTGTTTGGAGCTTTATAGTTAATTAATTCGTATTCCCACTTTTGTTGTATTGATTAATTGGTTTGGAATTTTCAAAAAATGCGTACGTGTACTGACCAGTCATGAAGATTGTTTGAAACTATTTATTATTTTCAAGTCACAAGTTAAACATGCTACTCTACTTGGGGTTCTGTCATCTGTGCGCGTTCTGTTTTTTTCTTCTTAATTAAATTGCAGAGTACTCTAACAAAAATATAAATATTATTTGGCCTCCAAAAAAAAAAAAAAAATTAAAGCCCTCGCGCGCAGACCTTACTATGAATATATATATATATATATATATATATATATCATACCTCTATCTAGAATAATGAGTATTAACTGCAAAAAACTTTGATTTTAGTCACAAAGTATGTGACTATAAGCTAAAATTTGATATTAAAAGTGAAAATTTGTGATTATAAGCTAAAATTTTGTGATTCGTCTTGACCAAACGTCTGTTATTAAAAGTTTTAGTCTGTGATTAAAAGTATTAGTCACAAAATACTTGTGATCAAAATACTTTTAATCATAAAAATCTTTTATGTCTAAATGTAATTTTTGTGACTAATCTATTAATAACAATAAGTTATAATAATTTGTGACTGAAAGTAGCATTTTTGTCACAATTTTTTGGGTTGCGACAAAAGATACAATTTTCTCTACTGATCATCAATATCGATATTATTGCTAGTTAATAACCTTAATTTTATTGGTTTGAATCATTTTGTACTCTATAGTCATACTGTAAACGCCAAGCCTGGAAGGCCTAGCTTTTGTCCCTTGCTAGATAGAGAAGACACGAGCATCATGAACTAGCAAGCTCGTCCCCACAATATCAAAAACAACAAAACTTGGAGAAGGAAATATTATACATCACCAGAAGTTGGGAATATAGGTGACATACATTACTAGACAGTAATTTGTCTAGATCAGAATCTTTTGATGGCTTTTCACTTTAAAGAGTTTTTTTGTTTTTGAATTTGTATTAGTTGTATTTAGTTTTCTAATGAAAAGTAAGGACAACGAATTAAGAACGTATGACTTTTAGCAGCTTCCCAACTAGGTTGATCCTCTGTTAAAGAATCCTCTAACTCGCAGCCTAACATATTAAATAAATAAATAATCAAGATACAAAAAGGTCTAACCCAAAAAGGCAAACAAACAAGAAATATTACATTAATCTTAATATGTGTTGGGTTCTGTGTTCTCTAGAAGAAACCAATAAATTAGTGACCAAGTATATGCATAATAGTTATACCCAGGATGACCTTATAGCTTTACACAATATTAATGTTAAAGGTATTGTCTCACGAAACCCTTCAATTATTCCCGCCAGATGAATTTGCCTCCTAAATGGTGGATAAAGGTCAATATTTATGGTACAGCTAAAGGAGCGCCTGTATGAGCAGGTACTCTGGTGGAATTTTTCAAAATTATCGGGGATTTTCAAAAGGAGGTTTCTCAGCGTTCCTTGGAAACCGGTTTTGCATTTGAAGCAGAGCTACATGGTTTCATGATTGCAGTAGAAATGGCGCATAAGTTCAAGTGGATCCCGCTTTGTATTGAGACTTATTCGATTTACGTGGTCCTGCTATTCAAAAATAATTTATATAAAGTCTCATGGAGATTTAGAATAGATAAGGCGCAAGAGCTCTTTGATATGCCAAGGAGCATAACGCTTGGGTCTCACATATTTTTAGGAAAAGAAATTGTGTAGCAGACAAGCTTGCCTCTTTATCAATTGCATTCGAAGAAACGAAGTAGGGATTCCAAGCTCCGGATGGAATTTATAGATAAGATAGAGACATTACTCCTTTATTACCTTTTCATAGGTTTAGAAATTTTTATTTATGCCCTAGATCATGCCTTCTTTTTTTTTTTAGAAAGCTTTCCCTATGAGTTTCCTTTCTAAAATTTTTAATTGGGCACCATCTTTAATCGGTGGATCCCATAAGAATTGTGAGCGTTTTTGTCTTGTTTAGTCAAGTTTTCTCTGATGTTGGCCTTTTTTGGTTGTATTTGACAATGAAATTTATATTTCTTTTTTAATTTAATAAAATTTTGGACTTAGAGTTGAGGAAAAATAAACAGAGGGTCAACGTTATTGGGAAAGTTGTCTTTTTTCTAGGTTTTTGTAAACTTTATTGAGATACATTCTTAACTCTAAGTTCATTTCAGATTAAAAAAGTACATTAATTTTTATATTAGATATGTGATTAATTTGAGGTGGGTTGATTTGAATGATATATATCTTTGTCTTTTACTTTTTTGTTTCCCTCGCTCTTAATTAATCTTCTAATTTACTAAAATTAAAGTATACCATGTATACCTACATGTTTTACAACTAATATATAATATAGTTTCCTTGAAAGGTTATTATGTAATTAATTTGTCAAGGTGTACTTTGCATCCGTGTATAACATAACTATAATACAAGAGTGAGTGTGTATGTACACGGGAAGTGATCATAAAAATAAAAAATAAAAAAATAAAAAAATTGGGTATTTGGCACCTATGGTCATTATATTTGAGACTTTATAAATTTTGGTCCTTAAATTATTTCTATTGACACCTAAGGCTCCTAAACTTTTAATTTTTGAAAAATTTAGTCCCTACCCATCAATTTTATTTGAATTACCACCAAAATTATACATATGATCACTTGCATTAAGTTCTAAATGCATGAAAATTTACATATAGATCAAAATCACGTTAAATTTTACAAATAAAGGAAAATTTTCTAAATTTTTTGAAATGCAATCTTTAATTAAATAAGAATAATTATATAATTTTTTCTCATATGATTTATTTTCATGTAATTAGAAATTTATGAAAGTGACATATGCACAATTTTGATAGTAATTTAATTAAAATTGACGAGTCAAAACTTAAAATTTTAAGGACTGTAAGTACTTATAAAAATAGTTAAAGATATCAAAGTCTATAATGTTCAAAAATACACATACCATAGGTGCTAATTACCAAATAAAAATGGCATGGTTTTGAGTATGAATTTACGTATACAATAAATAAACCTGTGCTCATATTTTCTTTAGTTGTTAATGTGCTGTGTTGCATCGTATTACAATCCTCATTTAAATGTATGCACTCATCTTGAGAATATTAAAATAGTGAGAAAATAATTAATTTCATATATATTATAGTAGATAAATACAAATTAAATAATACAAAATTTATGCTTGCACTAGATAACATAATTTTTTTGTTTCGTATTAAATTTATGATAATATGAACTATATATGTCAAACATTATTTTCCCTAATATAATAGATGTATCTTATATATATTCAAATACAATACTAAATGGTCTTAATAACGCAGAGGCGCATATTTTAAAGTCATATTCCAAAAGTTGAAGACTCGAAAGAAATTAAGTTTGAAAGGTGTAGAAGAGGAAGGACTTGATTATCAGCTCTATTCACCAAATGACAGCAAAAGAGCAGAGAAGAGATGTGAGTCACCAGAGTGACATTAGATAAGTTAGTCACCATGCAATGCCAACTTGTCTGCAACAATATTGATTCCCTTCTCATAGATATGATATTTTATATATATATATATATATATATATATATATATATTTATGACTCTCTCTTATATATTTGTTTATAATATAAAAGAAACTAATATATAGTAGAAAAGAAAAAGAAAGAAAAAAAAAAAGAAGAAAGAAAGCTGTGCAATGAAGTCCGCTAGTCTTAATCCTCCATTGGACTGAATTACTCTTGTCACTCTCAAACCACATATATATATTATTCCTACACTTATTGTACAACATTGCGCAGAGTTATTAAGTACTAATTATCTTCTGCAAGCATGTGGAAGCTTTTTGACTGTTTACTCAAAACACATACACAATTAAAAGAGGACTTTTAATTATTTATAGTATGAATAAAATTATAAAACTTATGTCTAAGTACGTATAGCTAGTAACAACTTGTTATGAATGCGTTAAACGTCTATCAAATGTTATGAACTCATAAAATGCACCAAACACCTACTAGTACTATTCTAACGGAATCTTGATTTATATATATATATATACACATATACATATATATATATATATATATATATAAATTCATTTCTGATCTTATTATCCCTAGTACATGGTCTTTCTCAACATGGTGCCTTTCTCAAAACAAATATTTTCCAATGGTCTAGTTTGTCAAAAAGGGGTAGTCTATTTTCTTGAGCTAATCCCACTTTAAAACACCTAAACAAAAAGTGCTAGCAGCCTTGTTTTCATGCTCTAGTTTTTTTTTTTTTTTTTTGGTGCAAAGTTTTCATGCTCTAGTTATTGTCTTCCTTTCTTCAATTAATTAACCTAACTTTTGAGGGGCGTTTATTAAAAGTAATTTGGTCCTGTAGCAATATAATTATAGCACCAATGGCAAATTAAATATTATTTATCTTAAATCAAATATCCCTAGAAGCACCTAGAAATTGTGTGTTTGAATTTATTTTAAACTATATTGTTGAAAAAGTGACTAAGATCTAAAGCACCTCTCGGCCAAGAGTTGGTTTTCTTGCCTCTCCGACCTAGCAAGCTAGCTAGATTATTTTGTGATTAGCTTTTCGACAAATGTGTTTTAGATAATATTTTATACATATATCTGATATATATAGTAGCCTATGAATATGTATCAGAATAATCTTTTGGACAGCTAGCTAGCTGGAGGATCTTCAAATCGCTTTTGGAAAATACACCGTTGTGCTGGTTTGGTTTTACTTAATTCGGAACTTTTTTTTTCTTTTGGTTAATGCCCTTATTTCCACTGATGGGATATGTTTTATTTTGTGATTATAATTGGTTAAAAATTGTGATATCCCGAGGATTTAATTGAATGGACTGTGGGCGATCACATGGCCTCTCTCGCTCCCGGACCATATCATATGCTAAATATGTAACAAAAGAACAAAATATCTCTCTAACCTAAATCCCTAGTCACTTCAACATCACATTCTTTCGCATCTCTAACCCCCACCACTTCCAGATTCCTCATATCACCATCAAACTCTCACATCCCATTCTATTTTCAAATCCCTTTCTTGAAACCCTCCCAATTCTCTCTCACTCTCTCTCTCTCTTTCTCATCACCAAAAATGACACATTTTCAAGTTATAATATACTCAAACTAGGCCCTATATCAGTCACTATACGACCCTCCTGTGTAATATACATTAATGTTAGCTTTTCATTGATACCAAACTCAACCAACATGGTCCAAATGCATTTTAAGGCAAAACAAACCCTTCTTTTCCAAGACAACCCTACATATACCACTGTCACTACTTTCAGGAAAAATGTAAACATCCCATAAACCAAAAAAAAAAAAGTTACATGGTACTACTAATTTATAATCTAATTGTGATTAATTAATTAGCTAGTTCTTTAGTGGAAGGAACTCAAAGAACTGGCAAGGCGTGTTCATCGCCGAAGCCGACAATCCGTGCGGCTCTTTCTCGCCGAGAAGCACCTCGTTGCCGCTCCGGAGAGGAAACAGCTCTAGGGTTTGAGAGTCGTCGCTGCTAGAGCTGCAAATATTGCTGTAGTCTTGGTCTTCAATTTGAGAGCTGACAGTACAATTAGTAGTAGTAGTGTTCAAGTGGCTATTGACAAGGCCATTTTGGTGGTCACGATGATGTGGTGTGGTAATGGTTGTGGTCTTATGAGTATTGATGAGCCTTTGGTCCATTGCTGAGCTTATCAATGAGGCTGTTTTTCTGAGAGTATTAGTATTATTATTATTATTACTATTATTGTTATTATTAGAGGTGTTGTTAGTACAAGTTGGGGCGTTAATGAGGTGGGTGGGACAAGACAGTTGCATCATCTGCCACGTGGCATTCCTTTCCACAAAGTTCATGTTGTTGTTGTTGTTGCTGGTTCTTCTATTTTGCAATTCCCCCTCGGCCAATGGGAACCAGCCATCTGTCCTCACACATTCTGAAGCCTGCAATGACCCTGTCACTTTATTATTATTATTATTATTATTTGACCCAGCCCTTTGTACTGATTCCTGCAAAAATATATATGTATATATATTAACATTTTCCAGCTTTTCTAATTTCCAAAGACATGCATAAAAAAAAATAATAAAAAGAAAAGAAAGTAAAAAACTAAAAATGCTAATATGGGCACTCCAAATTTTGTGTCAAAAAGCTAGTGGATAGGAAGTGAAGGCCAAGGGGGTAGTGAGTGGTAGATTAGTAGTAGGGTTAGGATTGTCTTTTTGCTTTAAGGGTGCTCATTTCTATGGAATCATATACGTAGGAGTTTTTTTTTTTTTTTTTTTTTTGGAATTTTGGATTGGTGTTATTATATCACTGAAAATAATAATATTGGGCCAAATAATGAATATGAATGACATGAATAAGGGCTATATAGCTAGCATGAAATGGCATGGCATGGCATGCACAAGACCCAAAACCCCCCACAGCTAGCTAAGTTTCATAACAGCAGCCCCGACAGAAAGGAAGTAGTGCAGCTTTTGGACCCCCTTTTTTTTTCATTTCCCAACAAACAAACAATGCTTTTCTTAATTTCTTGTTGGGAATTCCCTTGCATGAGCAATGATCATAAGTGTATATATATATATATGTAATATGTCCCATTATTGTTAATTATTATTTATAGTCCACTTTTCTTTTGAATCTCATAACCAACAATCATATATAATCCCCTACTAATTGACTTTTGTAATTAAATGAAGGAAACTGCGTGCAATGATGTTGATGAGATATGTGTGTATATATTTTTATGTGTATGTATGTATATAAGAGAAGAGATAGGAATTAGACCTCTGAAAGAGTGGTACTGCAGTTGGAAGAGGGTGGCCAGTTCTTGGTCTGTTCAACTTCATACACTGTCCTATTTGCCCCTGTAGACAAAAAGAAAAACAAAAGGAATACAGCTCTTTTCACAATCCAAAGAACAATTGGAATGACCGTAACAAAAAAGCTAATAACCAAAACCCAACATCTTTAACAACAAAAAAACAGGAATTGCAAAACGCCAAACAACTCAAAAACAATCCTCTCTCTCTCTCTCTCTCTCTCTCTCTCTCTCTCTCTCTCTCTCTCTCTCTCTCTCTCTCTCTCTCTCTCTCTACTACAATAACGTGAACTTTTGTTGTGACTAAGGTAAAAGGTATAGGAATCATTATAATAGGGTATATATTAATCATTTTTATACTAGTAGTACATTGTACCCAAATTAATCACTGATTAATCATAGAGATATGATCACAATCACTAATATCGGCTATAATACTAGCCCTACTCAATAGCTAACATTCATATAAAGTACATCTCTAAATATAATTTTTGTTTTGTTTTTTTTCAAATTAAGACAATTTTTATCTAAATTAAGTAGACATTTTAATAAGTATATCATCGACTAACCATTATATATATGCTTTTATACTAAAAAAAGACAAAAATTATCCAATTTTTCTCAAACATATATAATGGCATTTGAACAAATTTTTTTTTTTGGGCATAATTTACCGAATAATTCTTTGTTCCTTTCGGGGTCATCGGCGGGCGGGGGCGAGGGCGCGGCGGCGGAGGACTCCAACTGGCGGCGGCGCTTCTGGCGCTCTCTGGCTTTGTGGTTTTGGAACCAATAAAAGACGTTCTTTCCTTCAATCTTGCCGTAGCGGCGGAGCTGGGCCGTGATGTGTTGGATCTGCTCGGCGGATGGCGTCCTCGTCCCCCGCCGGTACAGCTCCTCCAGCGCCCTCAGCTGCTCCGGCGTCGGATTCCACCGCGAGCTCACCACCACCTGTGGACCACTCCCATGGCCACCACCACTGCTCGACGTACTACTACTCATGCTCATCAACTGATCTCTCTTGCTTTGCTGATCCCCGGCCAAATTACTCGCTGCAAATTATTACATAAATATATACTTATGTTATATATGTGTATGTGTATATAAATCAATTATATGCATATAAGGACTATATATATATATATATATATATATGTGTGTGTATGCGTGTGTGTACCTAGATGGTGATATTGAGCGAAGAAACAAGGAGGGTTTGAGGTTGGAGTAGAGTTGATGATGTTAGAGTTGGGGTTATTATTAGGCAAATTAGGCCTTGGAATGAGAGGACGAAGCCTTCGACTTGTGGCGTTGAATGAGTCGTGGAGGTTCAGTTCAACACCGTCGTTATAACCCATCATCCACATTTTTTTGTATATTATATAATATATATATGTGGATATATATATATATATATGAGCCAATAGTATACGCGGACAAAAGAGAAGAAAGCTTGTGAGAGGACTATGTATACTAGGGTTTCTTTGTTTCTCTCTTACTCTCTATGAGTTTGGGGTTAATAGGGAGATTCTTTGTAGCATGCAAGAGATATATATCATGTGTATAATGTGTTGATGCTATGTATATATATATATTGAAGGAAAGAAACAGTAGTGGTGTAGAGTGATGAAAGAAAGGGATTAGTTGGAGGTGAAACAGTGTAGTTGTAGCAATATATCCTCTAGTTTTTGAGACATTCGGATGTGGGGATTGTGTAGTAGTAACAATACTTCTGTAGCTACTCTTAGAGAGAGAAAGAAAGTGAATGAGAGAGAGAGAGAGAGAGAGAGAGAGAGAGAGAGAGAGAGAGAGAGAGAGGGAATGGTGTAGTTGTTTTGGAGGTTTAATATTACATGGAACAAAGTGATCAGGGAAACATGAGGTTGACTAGTTATATGCAATATTCCGAAGAGAGAGAGAGAGAGAGAGAGAGAGAGAGTGTGAATGTGTGGAGAAGGACAAAGGGAAAAAGAGAGAAAAAAAGCAAAATATTGAAGATAGATAGTTGAGAGAGAGAGAGAGAGGCGTGGAATTCTGGGAGGTTTTTGGGAGTAGCGAATGAAAAACGACGTGACGATCATGAGGGTTATCATATGCCTCATCACAACCCCTCTCTCTCTCTCTCTCTCTCATTTATTGTTCTCCTCTCGTCTCGTGCCTTTCACACTTATTCTAAATCCAAACTGCCTCAGTCTCTCTCTTTCTCTCTCTCTCTCATTGCCCTTTTTTCACTTGTCCATATATACACACACTCATACACTATAGTCCACTCCTTGCACCATTTCCTACAATATCACAACATTGCATTGCTTGATATCTTCATATCTCTCTCTCTGCAGAGATTTATTGTACGGTTCTTAATATTACATGTTTCTTTGTATGAATTACCCTTTGTCAAAACATGTATATATATATATACATGTCATGAGGTTTTGATGCTACACACACACTCATATATATATTTATACAAACTCTCTACTTGTCGGATCCCATAACAATACATATAATATGTTTGTCCTTCTAGCTGTCTAAAGAGCCATAGGTCTCTTTTTGCATGTGTATGTGTGTGTGTGTCCATAACAAAATAGAATGATATTACACTTTTACGTGATTCACCAAAATTTACTGTGCCTCGTTTGGACTCTTCTTTCCCTGCAACCTCTTTTCTTGATAATTATATAATAATTAATAATATAGTAAATCAAAATCTTATAGGTCCCGTTTCTGTGTCCATATCCTGCCCGGCAAATAGCTCTCTCTCTCTCTCTCTCTCAAATTGAATATATATACGTACGTTTGTAGTCCCTTGGTAATTATTATGATGGAATGACTCAATTCTCGAGTGGGACTGTACCCTAACACTGTCAAATCCAGAATTTAGAAACCCATATAATTGTTTAATTATTTCTAGCTTTTTGTTGGATAGAGGGCCTAGCTATGTATATGTCTGAATTATCTGAAACCCCTAGCTACATCATATTACATGTATGGTTTTATTCTCTATCCAATTAATGACTTTCAAAATAGTCAACAATGTGAGCTAATTAGTAATAACCATGCACAAACCACATATATATAGCTAGGTGGTGTATCCTAGAAATCAGAAAAATATATATTTTTTAAAAAGTTTTTGCTAATTTTTTAGATTTCAACCAGTTATCCTGTAGATCACTAACTACTGGATACTAATTAAGGTATGAAGTAGACTTTTGTTGAAACGGTAAATTTTGCCGTTAAAAGAACATTGGTTTTTTTTTTTTTTTAATAAACTAGACACTTCTTTTGCTGTTACTATTATTTTTGTTACTATTTTGGGGTTGCAAAAGTAAAAATAAGATGACACGACATGATCAAATATAGCTTCTTAGCACCATATGTGTAACCGAAGTGTAAATTTGGAATACCATCATCGTTGATCGGTTTTCAATGTTGTTGTTTCTTTAGCACTCAATTTGCTAGCTCACACTTAATGATCTATTGGCATAGTGAATTGAAGCATAAATACATAGCTTTAAATTTGGAGCCCTCGAAAATATTCCATTCATATTTTATGTGTTTCATATTAGAGTAGTCCTAAACCAGTGCTTCCAATGGAATCTAGATCATCTATCCCTTTTTTCTATCCCTTTATCTATCATTCTAATAAATTACTTTAAATTCTCCATGTGTAATTAATACTTTCATACTTTTTTTAAATATTTTAATGAGTTGTTATGATATCATTGAAAGGGATAAAGAAAGAGATAAGGAAGGGAATAGACGATCTGGCCCTTCCAATGAGTAGTTTAGTAAGAACTGTTTGGTCAACTCAAAGACTGCAAGTAAAATAGACATCACTTATGATATAATTAGCCAGCTATAGATAGCATTCTTGATCAATCGGTGACATATAATATTTATGCCCTCTTTAGTTCAAGCAGTTGGGGGAATAATTTTAACATTTAATTACATTTTTTTTATAGTAGAGGTAGATTTTGTTGTAGCTAATAAAGTAGTTTCACTTAAAAAAAAACTAAGTAAAAAATTATGATTAAAGGTTAAAGGTTCAATTATGAATAAAAACTCTCTCTCTCTCTCTCCTTTTGGCATATTTGAAGAGAGCACGAGTCTCAGAGGCGTCTTCAAGTGCTCTTTTAGACTCCAATCCTTCCTTTTTCTTCTCTATCTATATATGGGCGAGTTTGGCTAGGTTTTCGCTTTGGTAGTTTTTTATTTGGTGGAATATTACTGTGTACTTGGGAGTTTGGGGATGGCGGGCGATGATTGAACATTTATCTTAATTAATTGGATGATTGTTAGAGATTGTGGCAGTGAGTTGAGTGATTTCTTAGTGTTTCTCTCTTAGTCCCTTTTCTGGATCTCTTATTTTCCTTAGCTTCAATGATATTGCTCTTGTTCAACTTGACCCTTTGCTGCGAGATTGCTTCATGTGGTTTGACGTTTGAGATTTCAAAATATATGCATTTTTCCTATAGGGTTTGTTGTTTTTATTTATAATAATGAAGGTGATTGTCCCACTCTTCATGTTTAGTTTACTGTCAAGTGTATTTCTATGTATTTTAGTACTTTGTATTTGTTCTTATGGCATTTTGGTTTCCGTCCATTGGAATGTTTCACCAACTATAGTAGTCATGTTGAAAAGCGGCACTCGTGTGTTGTCTTTCGGCTTTCTTTTTGTTGAAATAAGGTACGCTATTTTACCAATGAAGCATTTACATTCAAGTTTACAAGTAATGTATTTATTTGGAAGTAACACTTTTCCTCTAATTGTTGCACCTTTTATTTCTATTAATCAAATTTCCCTTTCAAAAAGACAAGGTAAGTGCTGTTAAACATAGAATTATTACTAAACTATATTTGTAACCACAAATTTATTTATTTATTTACTAAAGGCTGTTCGTAATTAATATAGCTCTATATATATATATATATATATATATATACTTTTCTAATATTTCATTTTTCTCTCACCAACATATAATAAGAAACCATTAAAAATGAATCGCTGGAAGTCACTTACTGTTTGGTTGATATAGTCAATTTGGATTTCATTACATGCGACATGTAATTATATATATATATATAGAGCTATTATATATATTTAATTATATAGATAATTATACATAGAGCTATTAAATAGAGATAACGAGGTTGACAATAGAGTCACTATTAATGTTATTTAATAAAGTTAATAGTGAATTTCATACTATCATATTGATATGCTAGACTTTTCAGCAGCTACAACCATTAATAAGCAAGTATCATGATAGGAGGATTTAAAAAAATAAATTTATCGACCTATTTATTTATAGGAGGGTTTTGAGAAATGTCTTTTTTGACATAATAATAATCTATCATGTGTTGTATTTTTAATTTATACCTCAAAATTTATACTATAAATATAAAATACAATAAAAAAGAACACATCACTCTGAATATAAATTATTAAGTAATACTAAAAATGTCATGTTTTGCGATTTCCCTTATTTTTAAAATTAATGACTGCAAATAGTGCAGAGCCCCGAATTTGGGTCCAGGCCCAAACCACTGCAGCATTAATTGTCATTAAAACCCATTTTTACTCCTCCGATTTCTGCCAATTAATTCCGAGTTAAAAATTAGGGCAAAGAACTAAATGATTTCATTTTTTGAGGAATTACATTATATGAGTCAGTGAATTAACTTAAATTAATATATGAAAGATTAGTAATCTTATTTTTTTAATAAATATTTGAACTTACAGTATAAAATTGTCAATATATACCATAATTGCATGATTTAACAAGTAAATATGTTATAATATTTCACGGTCATTTTCTTTTACTAATTTATGATAACATTTCTGTTTTTTGTTTTTAAAAATAAAAACTTAAAGAGTGTTTTTATCAAATTTTTGTTTAAAAAAACAGAAAACAAAAAATGAAAATGTTATTGAACGAGACTTAAACTATTAATAACAAATTTGGCCATCTACTGAGTTTATATCTATAAAAAAATAGTATCATACCGTGTAAAACATAAAAATTAAAAAGGTTTTTCACTGGTGATTGTTATGGAAAATATAACTATATATGCACTGTACACGCAAATATTTACACATTTTTTTTAGTGACTGAGCAAAAGGAATCAGGACCGTTTGCCTGTACGTGCACCTATCTAGGTCATTAAAGAACGTATGTAAAGACAACACAAACACCAATTTGTTTCTGGTTATCGAAAAACAAAAATAGAACAAGAAAAAAAAAAAAAAGGAAAAAGAACATGAAAAAAAAAAAAAAAGAAAAGAAGAAAGAAAGATTTAGGCCTCTCATTCGACATCACCAATGACAACATGCCAGCTATTCACCAGCTGCAATATTTCCAGCCATAACAGCGACTTAACTTTAGAGTACTCTTCTTCTTTTTTTTTTTCTTTTTTTTTTTTCTTTTTTTTTTTTGTCAACTTTGCCTTTTTATTCTTTTTGCTTATTACTGACTTTGTAATTTGAACTTCTTGCAAATTACAGATCTTCATTCTTTACGATGCAAAGCATTAATTAGAGCAGAGGGAATTGCCATGCCAATGCAGTGTATATTAATTATCATGATTAATTCTTATATATAGTTTTGTAACTGATCTACTCTGATTTGATTATTGATATTTAATATACCATGGAAATGGAATGTATAATGTATTCATATTATATTATGTAGTAATTTTGCCTTTATTGTAGCCAATAGTCATGACATGATCTGCCATATAGTTAGTTTGAGGGTTATATATATATATATATATATATATATATATTCACATATATTGTTGTCACACGATTTAAATAACGATAATATCATCATGATCAGATAAATTGTAAAACAGGATTCTTTTACACGTAAGGAAGGCTGGGGTATTTAACAACATTTTCTTAAAAAATAAAATTAATTAATTAATTAAAACCTCCACAAGAGTGTTTCATGATTAAGTAAAATTTTGTAACTCCTATAAAATATGAAAAATACACAACCCTATCTACATGGCTACATGCTTATTAACCCCTTGTTTGGCATACGCATTTCACTCATTCCATTTTATTTTTTTATTTTTTTCAACTTTTCTAATTCTCCAAACCATTCCATTCCATTTTTTTTTTAAATCATTTTTTTCAACTTTTCAAATCTCTATACAATATCTTTAAATCTCAAACATTCATACTACCTCGAAATTCGTCAAAACAAATCATTCTTATATTATTTATTCAAATTATTTTCAAACTATTTTAAACTATTTTTTTCATCCCAAAAAATGATATGAAATGGCCAAAATGGCCACCCCAAATAAAGGGTAATTTTCTGAGTTTCATAAGCTCGTTCTTACTGACTCAGCTCTGATATGATGAGTACTTATCAATATTATATATAAAATAAGATAATAATCATAAACCGCCCTTTTCAGACGGCGCCTAAGAACAAACAGCAAAGAATGAATTGAAAACTATATAAATAATGCACAAATTAATGACATAATATTAGAGAAAATAATATAAGATGAAAACAAAGAAAAAAAAAGAATTATATATGACACAATTGAGACTTAGCCGTCTCATCATCACAATTGCTCAACAAATTAATTAGCAAGGACAAGTAGGTAATGTCACGTAGCTAGCCAAACGAGGCAAACCCACAATATTTTTGAACCATTTATCCCAAAGTCTCACTATAAAATGACTATCTCCTTTTCCTTTTCTCTTTGAAGCCCTTGTAGGGAGAGTCAAATTGGTTATTTTATAGGGAGAGTCTCACTATAAAGTTAGAAACTACAAAATTTTGTTCCCCCTTTTGCTCCTTTTTTGGTACTAGTATAACTTTAAATCAATACACTTCAAAGAGAGAGAGAGAGAGAGAGAGAGAGAGAGAGAGAGAGAGAGAGAGAGAGAGAGAGAGAGAGAGAGAAATCTACATATTGATCGGGAATTGGATTAAAATTTTGGAAGATCGGGCGGGGCGACAATGGTCTAAACCCTGCCGGAATGTTTGACGCCGGCAGGAGGAAAGAGCTAATGCTTTAGAAATTTGGCTTATTACATAAGGTATAAATTTGTACAATGTTCTGTTACTTATATTTATATACCTCTAAATTTACATAGACGCCCATATATGCTAGTCTTTTTGGTTTTATTGGTAGTGATAATTGAATATTGCTGAAAACTATATATCATTACTATTACTATACTACTATTACAAACACAATGTATTGCTCTTAATGATAAGCTGAATATAATTAAGTCGCAGATTTAAACTAATTAAGTCCATTAATACCCACCAATTATTGCGCGCGCGAATATTCCTAACTACACATCTTTTTGTACTGTTTTGCCTAATACCTATCATGGAATTTTAAGTGATATGGTAGAAATTTGGACTTGATTAATACGGTAAATACTCATTTCTAGTTTCTAAATGAAATTGTACTTTGAAACTCTCTCTTTAGCGCTGATGATACTCATACACGAAGTGTTCTAGTTTAACACCGGGGCTGTTTGGATAGAAATCCAAATAATATTTTATTGTAGCAACGTGGTTTAAGTTTGACTTTTTTTTAGTACAATTATTGTAATAAGATGATTTAAACTATTTTTTTTATTCGGATTGCAATCCATTAAAATGATGCCCAACTTCGAGCCCAACTTGTTCATAAATGGTACCATTTAATAACAGAAAATTTATATAAAAAAAATGTCATTTGATCTGGACAACATATTTTGAAAATAATCACCTTAAAAGAAAAAATTCAAAAAATTTAACCAAATTGTCTCACTGTTTTACAAATAAAGGAGATAAGAGAGCGTGAAATGCTAATTTATTAATTTGTTAATGTGTCAAAAGAAGGAAATTCTTGAAAATCCCCCTTAATAATATGCATATATTTCCCAATTATAGAGCTAAGAGCAATTATAGGATTCTTTTTCTATTAGAGAGTAGATTTGAGCAAGATCTGTCTATTGTATTTATTCTCATATTAAAAAAAAAAAGGAATGTGATCTCTTAATTAAATATATTTTTGGTTGAAGTATGGAAATATCCAAAATTTATATAACAATAAAAATAAATACCCAAACTTTTGAAGTAATTGAGTTTCTAGTCAATTCGTTAATTACTTCCACATGCTTTTTGGTAACTAAGTTAATTACCTCCACTTACCACTGTGTAAGTAATTGAATCACTTGGGTAGTTTGTTATATTTTTCAAAAGATTGAGTAATAATTTAAATTGAGAGTTAAAAATTGGATATTCACTATAATTTGTCAATATTTTTTTCAATATATAAGGAGGAATGTGAGCTTGTAATTAAATTTATGGATTATATATTAATGTTTAGGAAGATTTTGTAATATGAGGATAACGATAAGGAAAAAATAATAATGGGGAGGATCTTCCCAACTCTTCACTCTAATTAAAACTCGAATAAAAAGTGGATTCCACTTGTGACTTATACCATATGCATGCAACATAATTCCATTAGTAAGTAGAGTTATGCAACATTGAGTCTAACTATATATATATATCAGCACACACAACCCTAAGTAATTATCTCAAATTAAGAAGAGCAGAAAAAAAAAATTATCAATTATCATGGCAAATTCAACTTCAAGTAGTGCTAAAAACACCGCGATTTTGGCAGTATTGCTAGTCATGCTGACCCTCTCACCCGCTGCAATAACAACATGCGGCGAGGCGAGGGAGCAGCCAGAGCTAATAGGCCGGACGTACGACGATGAGCTCATAAAAATCTCTAAGTCTCCGGGCAAAACCAGCGTCCGGATCATCAACGAGGTCGGCACCGGAGTCACCCTCGCCGTCCACTGCAAATCCGGCGACGATGATCTCGGGCCTCAAATCTTGGCTCCGCATGGGAGCTTCGGGTTCAAGTTTTACCCTAGGTTTTTCGGAGGAAGGCTCTTCCACTGCCAGATAATTGGGTGGCCCAACAATCCACACCACTTCGATCGACGCCTACGTTCAGAGCAGGTTCGATTGCTGCTGGAATGTCACGCCCGCCGGGCCGTGCGACTGCCACTCCGGCGAGTGCTTTAAATGGAATGATTAATATTAATTAATATAATTAAGCTTCTTTTGATGATCATGCATGTTCGATCGTGATATGGTGTCATGTGTTTTAACTTTTGTAGTTACTTGGTTATGGATTTTGTAATTTGACACATGATAAGGAACAATGTCGTTTGATAATGAATAAAATGGTGTGCTTGGTTTTTTACATTGCTCTGGACTTATATATATATATATATATATATATATATATATGCTGAGTTTCGATCCAATATTGGCCAGGTGATAATTAATGTCATTTTCGGGAAGCGCATCTAATGTTAGTTTCTAAATAATAGAAAAGTGATATAGTTGCAAATATATGCCTAGAGTAATATTAAATGCAAACAACAATCAAGCAGTGACATTTCATTAAAATTCCCTTTTATTTTATAATTTGTGTCCTTTTCTTTATTGCTGTTGTCTTATTATTTATGAGTAAGTTATTTATGCTCTTACTTTGTTTATATGTGTGGACTGTAGCTTAGGAGTCGCTTGTACAAGAGATTAATTGATGAGAAATTATAGTGAATATTCAATTTTTACACTTAATTTAAATTATTATCTAATTTTTTGAAAAATATAATTAAATACTCAATTGATTTAATTACTTACATAGTGATAACTGTTGGTAATTAACTTTGTTATAAAAAATATATGCAAAGAATTAACGAATTGACTAGTTATTCAATTACTTCAAAAGTTTAGGTATTTATTTTTATTATTGTATAAATTTTGGGTATTTCTCTACTTCACCTTTAATTGATATCAACAAAAAAAGGAAAAAATATTCTTTTAATGAAGAAAAAAAGGAACCAAAAAATATCAACAAAAGAGAGAAGCATATGTGAGCTTATGTAATAAAGAATGAGAAGATGGAAGAAAGAACTGAAACTTGCCAAAAGAGACAGAAGGAAAAATGTGGAGAACGGTGGAGATGAAGGTGAGACTTTTCTATTCAATTTCTATTCATTCTGTATGTTTATTATTTAGGATTATATAACATATATAGCATATTTTATAGAATTGCGTATTTTAAATCCTTGGACATACAATGGTCTATTTTCATTCACCATTTATTCTTCATTAAAATTAGTTCCCAAATACTATTAGAAAAAGTTCAAAATATATGGGTATGTTTAGTTGGTTGTAATATATTAAAAATTGATATAAGAATAGGATTAGTTTTTTGGTTTGTGGTTGAACATGTTTTAGATTATGGTTTGTGGTTGAATGTATATGTTTAATTAGGACTAATTGTTTTCAATCAATTATTATTTGTAGTTGAATATGTTTGGTTAAAAAAGTATATGGTTTGTGGTTGAATATGTAGAACTAATTGTTTAAACTAATTATCGTTTGTTTCTAAAAATATGCGGCATACTGTTTGTGAATATTTGGTGTTGTAAGTTGTGTATAACTAATGTAGATTATGCCAAGTATAAAAAAATGACATGAATATAGAAAAACAGAATATATTATAGAAAACGACAATAAAAGATGAAATGACAGAAAGTAGAAAACTGACATAGTCAAATAAACGACAAAAATATAAAAACGACAGGAAAATTAAAAACGACAGGAAAATTAAAAACGACAGGAAGACAGTAAACGATAGAAAGACTTGAACGAGATGAAAATAGAAAAACAGCATGTATTATAGAAAACGACAGTAAAATATGAAACGACAGAAAGTAGAAAACGACAGATAGTCAAATAAACGACAAAAATATAAAAACGACAGGAATAGTAAAAACAACAGGAAGACAGCAAACGACAGAAGGACTTGAACGACATGAAAATAGAAACACAGCATGTATTATAGAAAACTACAGTAAACTATGAAATGACAGAAATTAGAAAACGACAGATAATCAAATAAACGACAAAAATATAAAAACGACATGAATAGTAAAAACGACAGAACGACTTGAACGACATGAATATAGAAAAACAGCATGTATTATAGAAAACAACAGTAAACTATGAAATGACAGAAAGTAGAGAACGATAGATAGTAAATAAAACGACAAAAATTTAAAAACGACAGAAAATTTAAAAACAGCAAATGACGGAGTGACTTGAACGACATGAAAATATAGAAACAGCATGTCTTATAGAAAAGACAGTAAAATATAAAATGACAGAAAGTAGAAAACGACAGATAGTCAAATAAACGACAAAAATACAAAAACGACAAGAGTAGTTAAAACGACAGGAAAAGTAGAAACGGCAGGAAATTAGAAACGACAGGAAGACAGTAAATGACAGAAAGACTTGCATGAAAGTAGACATAAAAAGGACGAGATAATAACGACTAGAAATTAATAAAGAAACAATAAATAGAGAACAAAAAAAACGACCGGGATAGGAAAAAGATAGTAAAAATACAAAAATTAACGATAGCCAGAAGTGAAAAACGTTATTAATTTATAATTTAATAATTTCATTTCATAAAGTTATTAAATTTACATAAAAATTATAAAATATTTAAATAAATAATTTTATTCTATTTTATAAAAAAATCATTTTATGTGAAAAATAATTAAATTTCAGTAAGTTATTTGAGATTTTGCTGTTGGTACCTTAGAGCATCTCCAATGCAATGTCAAATTTATGTGTCAATGTCAAAATTTAGCATTTCAGTATAAAAAGCATTCTCCAGTGCAATGTCAAATTTGGCAAATGCTATAGATGGTGCTAAATTCAGCACAAAATATAGCATAATGCCAAATTTTAGCATTTGAAATAGAGCATTGATTGGTCAACTTTTATGTATTTAACTAAAAATTAATATTTTATTCAAAAAAGTTTCTTCTTACCAATAAGTTATTATGACTATTTGTAGTGTGATTTACTATTAGTTAGCATCAACTACTTTTATTGGTTTTTGCAATTAAAAAATAATAAAATAGCAAAATAGCATTTGTGCATTGGAGCATCAAATGTCAAATGTAGTATTTTTATATTTTTTGAGTGCCAAATTTAGCATTGACATTTGCATTAGAGATGGTCTTAGGACGACGATAATGACAATGCTATTAATTTGGAATCGTAGATAGATTTTTAATTAGTTAGCGTTTATACCATATTGCTAATATTTTCTAAAGCTATAAAATTAAAGCATAATTACAGCTACTAACCTTTGGTGACAACATATCGTTGTCAAAACTTAACAACTACTACTTTTTTGGTGACAATAAAAGTTGTTGCAATTGTCGTTGCTGTTAAGTTTTGATAACGACATTAATCGTCGCTAAAAGCCTTGTTTCCTGTAGTGAATTGTATTATAGCATTTTCCAACATTTTTATTTTGCCTGCACGAGACACCTAATAACAAGAGAGAATATTTCTAGTCCCCCCAAGATCCTCAAATTTAGGAATTATGTTTGCAATGTGATTAAATAATTTGTTTTATTGTTTCCATGCAGACTAATTTGGTCCAAATTAAGACACGATAATGCCAGAGAAGAGATCTAACACTCAATTAGCTGCCTAGCTCATAGCAGGCAGGGAAATATTAAAAAGTGGCCGTGAAATTGAATTAGCATAATTTTTTTTTGTAAAATAAAAATAAATAAATAAAAAAGAAAGTGGCTGTGTGAGCACAGCTTTCGAGCTTAATTTCAACAAGCTAGGGTTTCGAGCTTCTTGAAATTTGTAAGAACTAAAAATTGTCAACTTCGCTTGGAATTCAAGAGGTAATATTTGTCATTAGGCTTATTAATTACTTTGTTCAATTTCTGACAAGGATAAATAATAAAAAATTTAAGAGGAAAACAGTATTATACTATGTTGGTCGCTTAAAAATTTAATAAACTTCTAACTAGCTAGCTAGATAGCACAGGTCTACTTGATCAATATCCTCATGATTAGTAATACATAAAAAAAAATGACATAAGAAATTAGAGGTTTCGTTAAGTTGATCATAAAACATCAAATTAAGTGAATGTCAAAGCCCTAATAAATTCAATTTTAAAGTCCCTTTTCCTCAACCAAATCTGTTAGAGCTATAAAAAAAATCATCAATGTTGAATCTACTAGCATTTTAAAGCAATATTAATAAAATGTAAAGAGTAATTGGAATTTTACAAAGAGATCGGATAAACTCTCAATTTTAACAACAGTTCTAATATATTTTACTTACAATATAAATGTCTTATCATTTTGGCAATTTTGAGAATTTTAAGCAAATTCAATCTAACGTACCTAAGTCGATCGATCGTGTAAAACTAAAACCAATAACGAATGTATTATAGGTCGGTTAATAGATTAAATTATATTAAATATTGATCGGTTTTTTCGAATTCTCAAATCTTGTGAACACTGTAGTACAGAGACAATAAAATATGAAAATGGTACAATAATATAGTACGTACCTTTGTCACAAGTATCTCTGCAATTGAAAAACAAAAATCAGGATTTTTCACTACGTGATACTTTGTTTTGTTTTGGTTTTTTTACTTTTTCCCACCGACAAATAATATTCGAGTTCATTCGTACATATCTCTCGCACAAAGTTTGACCGTAAACTTTTATAACGATTATATTTCAATCCATCCAACGGCACTGCTCGCTTTTAGTCCACTTGAAAATCAGCTTTCAAAAAGTTTCTCTCTCCACTCGGGCCATTAAACTTTAAATACATAAATAAGGGCCTTTTATAATGCTTTAAATATATTATTAAAGTATATAATAATAATCTTTTATATCTTTCGTATACTCATTCATGTAACACCAATAAATATGAAACACTACAAAATTAGCCTATAAAATTAGTTACATAAAAGTTAGGATTGTACACGTTATAATGAACACTGCAGTGCGTTTTATGATATATACAAGAGGCATGCTAGCGTCAGACGCGCGTGACGCGTCTGACGCATCGTGACCGTTCATCGTGATGAGTCCCACTGTGGGGCCCACTACGATGGACAACCACGATGCCTGACGCGTCTGACGCTAGCAAAATTTTATATACAATGACATAATATAAAGTAATATATATATATATATATATCTATTGTCCTTTTTCATATTTTTTTCTTTTGTAACTAATTATTTTGTGATATATATACAAATACTTAGAAGATATATATATACAAACTAGGAGTTTAAAAAATTATCCAACTTGATGATGAGTTATTAATATAAAGATCGAAAATCTGGAATGATCAAAAGTCAAAATTTTCATTTTGTCACCACCAATTATGTGTTAAAAAAGTTTATATTTTCACACTTCAGCCGCGATGCATTATACCGCGAGACTAACCTATTGCGTTTTTTTTCGAGCTCCATTTTTATTTGTAATATATATAGTAGTTACCACTTATTTTTGGAAGATTAACAAATAATTTAAAAATTTTTTAGAAAATAAATAAATCTGATGATACAGAATCGTTCTTTATGATAAGACGTGCCCCATTAGAGCCACATCTCTTATTGTTATAGTAGAAACAATTATTTTGAGATATAAAGAGTTAAAAATGTCATATTTTAAGTTCAAACGAATTCAGAGTAATAATTATGTATATTATTCTAATTAAACTCTTCACTTATTTACAATCAAACTGATCGATTATTTCACAAAAACTGCCTGAAGATATGATTTTTCTAAAATGTAATTTACCGTTCAGAAAAACGCATACTCATTTTTTAAATTCTGTTGTAGTTGTATTAATCTGAATATTTTTTTTTTAACAGTCAGCAGTAACTTTCTAAGACCAACATGATTATAACCAAAAGTGGCTTTACTATTATTAACTTAATTGAGTACGAAATCATACTTATATTTTGTTTCTTTATTAATTAGATCTTCTGTAAAGTCTATAAAACGACAACAATTCCAATAGAATCTCTGTCGCCGATGAAAGTTTTCAACGTTGGGTCCCACTTTTCCGCATTAAATATTAATTAATATCACATATATACAAATTACAATACAAGTATCTTCAATTCTCTGCACCGCAGCCTCACCAAAACAACAGTACAGACAACATCAAAGCCGTAGAACACAAATAACCCTAAGATGCGATTAACGGTCATAATTTATTGAAAACATATTGCAAGGTATTATTACAAATCGAGGAAAAAAAATGCTAAAATGCGATTCAACATCAATCTGAATATCTGATGAAAAAAAAAATTCAATAACCTGACTTTACCATGGTATTAATTGACTCTGTAAACGAATATATATTTGTTTGTTATTGATTTAACCGAATAAAATTTTGTCAATAATGTGTTTTTCATCACCTATATGCATGTTAGTCATCTGATAAAAACATAAAAAGTCGTACGAATATAAACTTGATATTTTTTGTTACAATTATTTGAGAACTGTAATAAAAAAGAGTAATAAAGAGCTGTATATTAGATATATCTAATTTAGAATCATATACATAAAGATATATATATATATATATATATAACAGTTATTAGGTTGTCACTTATTAGTATCTCTCCTCAGCTCATGCATCATGCACACCATATTTGTGTTGTTGAACTTGAGAATGAGCAAGATATATTGACCTAACCAGCCATAAGTAGTCAGTCATCCATGAAATTATGTGATTCTGCACTTAGCTTTACACTGTAGAATTAAGAGGACACAGACCCACACTTATCTACAGAACCCAGGAGGATTTGTATATATATATATATATATATATATATACATATATATTGGAAATGGCATTATATGAGGTATAGACTATACCGTATAGTATAGGGCAGCAGTGACTAAGGAAGCACACAGGAGCAGAATGATTCCCTTGTCATGTGATATAAGTGCTTTTTTATTTTATTTTTCTTTGATTTTATTTATTTTGTTGGTTGGAGGAATCAGACAAGATTTTCCCCACTGAGCCTCTGACATCTTCCCCTGCTGCCTCGTCCTCGGTAGTTGTCTACTTTTCCATTCATCCTCCATTTACCCACTACTACTCCCCAAGCCCCACTCAGCTCCAATGCTTCCATTTTTACAATGAGGACATTTTATTTTACGCGTTCTATTCTATTTTTGTTAGAATAATCAAAATAATTAGAAAAATAATATTAAATGATTAAAAAAATAGTTTGAAATAGGTTAATTGTGTTTTTCTTAGCTCAATATATCTAGGACTTTTTTTTTATACAAATCAAAAACATATTTTAAATTTAACTTTTTATTAATATAATTACCGTAATAATATAATTTAAACAAAAAATATATATTTTGATTGTAATCTAAACAACCTTTTACGTTAATAGCATTTATTAGCAACAATATTATTACCAAGTTAACATTTATTAACATATTATCAGCTAACACGTGGATAAGAGGGTAACTACAATTCCAACTTTCAATTTAAAATATAACTTTACTACTTCATGCAAAATGCAAGTTATTATTATTATCATTTTTTTTTTGTTCTCGCTCAACCAAATGGATAGTTTTTAAATGGTTCAAAAGAACAAAATTGTCTAATATCTTTATTCTTTATTTACATTGGCCCACGGTTTATTTTCTTTTTCACTTTCCAGAAAAAAAAAAAAAAAAAAACTCAAATGGTCCATATCTCAACGCTCTCTTTTTCACTTTTAAAAAGATGAAAATAAGCTATTAGTGGAACCTAAAAACTTATTTAAGATAAATTATAATGAATACTTAATTTTTATCACATAATTTAATTTAATACCCATTTTTTTGAAAAATACAAAATTCCAAAGTGATTAAATTGCTTACACAGTGGTAAGTTGTGATAATTAACTTAGTTATTAAAAACATATAAAGTTATTAACGAATTGATTAATTACTCAATTATTTTAAAATTTTAAGTATTTAATTTGATTGTTATATAAATTATAAGTATTTTCCGGTTTCATCCTTTTGTATTAACTCAAAGGCCTAGGGAATTCAATGGGTTGAATACAAAAGGGCACTTCAAGATAATTAGCAATCCTAAATTCGTATATGTTGATGTTTAGATAATTTTTTATTTGAATGACAATCAAATGTCTTGGTGGTGGTCATACTAAAATTGTCGTTATTAATAATATTTTAACGAATTTAAAATCTCATTAATTATACTAATAACAAATCGCAGGTACAATTTTGTAGAGAGAAACACAGACAGCGGATTTTTCGCTTTTTATAAATATAAATATTTTTAGATTTTCTTTCAATTTGTTGAATTAATGATAATAACTAGAGACACTAATTATATATCTACTTCACTTATTCCAACTTTCCATAGACTCACAACTCAATTCTAATTGAAGTTTACAATATTGCTACCATTTTAATTTTTAACTACGATAACTACTATATTAGCACATATTTCATAATATTAAAGAAATAGTCATTATTAAAAAATTTATGACAAAAAATAATAAAAAAATATTTATAAATTTATAAGAAAATTTTAATGCATCAAATTTCACGAGTAGAAGCTAAAATGTTAAAAAAATTCTAACAAATATGTGAATATTATGTTGTTATGAAATTTTTAATAATAACTACTTTTCTAATATTTTAAAACATATGCTATTTTTTAAAAAATTTAAAGAAAAATTTGCTATTTTCTACCATTTCCCTGCTAATCATATGTCTAGTCACTCACTAACTTCTAAGTTCGAACGTAAGGTGGAGAAAATCGAAGTCGGGAAACATATTTTATTAAAAGAAAATCTAAGAGAAAGTTGTGATTTATGAATGTTATTGTCAAACGGGGTTAAAACTAAAATTCGACTGACTATATACAATCTCGATTCTCAAGTATTGTCGATCTCATAAAAGAGTTTAAGGGTATATAGAAAAATATTCCCAATATTTGACAGACCTCTCTTTTTTGTTTCTCTATATAAACTAAAAGCCATTCACCTAATCCATACTCCGAGAAAGAAGAAAGAGGGGTTGAGTTAAACAGAGCAAAGCTCTCTTCTTCACTCTCCAAAAAGTGACATTTCTCTGTCCTCTCGGCTCTAGCCATGGCGGTTTCACATCAACCTCTACTCACTCTCTTCCTCACTTCCCTCTTCCTCTCCAACATTTTAGGTAACGCTCTCTCACTCACTCACACACACTCATTGCAAAAAGAGACACTAATAAGCAATATCTCTCTCACAACTCTACTTAAAATGAGCTCTATATATAAATATGTAGCATTTAGATCACAAGTTCAAAACAAGAATACCATGTTTGCTTTTTCTCGTAAGTGAAAAAAAAAAAAAAAACTTAATGGGTGATTTTTAAACTCTTCACTCTTCAAATCTCTCAAAACTCAAAATCCCATTTTTATTTTTGTTTTTTCCTTTGTAGATTTCCAAGGAGTCTCGGCTGCGACCACCATAACATTCTACAACAAGTGCCCGCACGCGGTGTGGCCGGGGATCCAGCCGGGCGCCGGCCATCCCATCCTGGCGCGCGGCGGCTTCAAGCTGGCGCCCAACAAGGCCCACTCCCTCACCCTCCCGCCGCTCTGGTCCGGCCGCTTCTGGGGCCGCCACGGCTGCGCCTTCGACGCCTCCGGCCGCGGCCGCTGCGCCACCGGCGACTGCGGGGGCTCCCTCTTCTGCGCCGGCGCCGGCGGCGCCCCCCCGGCCACCCTGGCCGAGATCACCCTCGGCTCCGACCAGGACTTCTACGACGTCAGCCTCGTCGACGGCTACAACCTCGCCATCTCCATCACGCCCTTCTCCGCCGGCGGGTCCTCGCGGCCGGCCGCCGGGAAATGCAGCCACGTGGGGTGCGTGAGCGACCTCAACGTGATGTGCCCGGCAAGCCTGCAGGTCCGGTCCGGCGACGGGCGGCGCGTGTTGGCGTGCAAGAGCGCGTGCTCGGCCTTCAACTCGCCGCGCTACTGCTGCACCGGCAGCTTCGGCAGCCCGCAGGCGTGCAAGCCCACCGCATACTCCAAGATCTTCAAGGCCGCCTGCCCCAAGGCCTACTCCTACGCCTACGACGACCCCACCAGCATCGCCACCTGCGCTCGCGGCAACTACTTGGTCACCTTTTGCCCTCGCTCCCACCGCTGAGCTAGCCACGACTATCATCATCGATCTTGCGCGTGATTGATTAGTGAGACGTGTTGATTAAATTAATTATGCGAACTGGGGTTGGTTTAGTTTGTTAATTGAGTATTATTAGTTGGTCTGTGGTTTAGTCATAGTTTGCTATATGTTTGTTGTTAAATGAAATCTATATGCTTCTTTCGTTGCTTATATTATTATACAGTGTTGGAGACTGGAGAGAGACTCAAGAGTCTCAGAGAGATTGGGTTTTTAGACACCCTTCAAGTTCTTTAGTGCTCCTTTTGACTCTTGATAATTTACTTTAGTAGTGTTAATAATTCTTCAACTTTTTTTTTTTTTGGTTTGGTTTTTGCATTTAGTATAGGGACTAAATAATGTTTTTGTTGTAGGGTAGGTTAGTAGAGTTTTGCATGACATTGTGACTAAAATCGTAGGACATCATTACATTGGACGCTTATATGTTATGAAAAGATTGTGACCAAATAATGTTTGATTAAAAACCGAATTAGATTTTTTTTTTTTTTCATTCTATGTTTTGTGCAAAGTTTTTAATTCCCATAGTTAAAACTTTATATGCCAATAAGTGACGTGGCTTTAAAAATGAGGTGGTTGTGTGAATAAAGTGAGAAAATCATTATTTCAAGTAAAATTATGTTAAATTAACCTTTTCTTTTCATCGAAAAATAATAGAGGATGACAGAGCAATGAACCACATATCTTCACTTAAAGTAAACCAAAAAAAGACTTCAAAGAAATGAACTTTTATATCATGATACAATCATCGTTAATGTAGTAGATACAATAGTAATGTAATAGCTATAAATAATGACTGTCCAACCTTAACGACCCTTTTTGTTGTGATTATTTTATTCCTTAGCCACGTGATTAGATTCATGCCTAAGATGGCATATTATATAACGTTTAGATCACTGCTCTTATTATATGAAAAGAGGACTTAAGCATCACGACTAAGTCTAAGTGATGTTTTAGTTGCTTTTCCTCGTTAATATGGACATGACTAATTCATGGTTATGGCAAATGAAGTTGTATCATTACTCAAAAAAAAAAAAAAGAAGTTGTATCACATAGTACTACTCTTTTCTCTTTATTATAATGAATTAAGTATTCATGACATTTATAACAATTTGACGCTGTGACCGTTTAAAGAGTATGTAAATAGCCACAATTAGCTTATAATAAAAAATAAATAAAAAAAGAAAGGAAAGTCACCGGTGGCCCTTGGTATATATAATGACCTCTAATTTTTATTGTAGTTAATTTAATGCAGTACATATTCGTTAACATAAAATTGCTGCTATGGATACTAATTTAAGTCATTTCTCTCATACAAAATTAGTGACTTGTCCATATTGAGCTATGAGCAAGTGAAAAGTTTACAGTGTTGCAGGAGCATGACTTGTCCATACGATGATATACAATATATATACATATATATATATAGAGTGTTGCAGCAGCATCTTTTGGTAGTTGTCTCTTCTCTATTGCTCATTACACTGAAAAATGTGTCTTTTGGGTAAGTCCAATCGGTTGCTGCAGAGCACCCTGGAGCAAAAATTTATGTGTTTTTAAACCTTTAATTAATGGCATTTGGTATTGCTATTAATAATCCTTCCTAACCATACTATGAGTATTAATGAGTTAGCACAAAGCTCATAAATAAAATTGACTGAACTTCAATTTTTCAATTCTCATGTATACAACGTAACCTCTTTTTTAGCTTATATTATGCTTTATGTGATCATTTAACACTAAGATCCGGAAACTATATATTTAAATAGTTGTCCTAATTGTCCTAAACTATTTAAAATGAAAGAACCAAATAAGGGTATACAATATAATACAGATGAGCAGCTATAAATGGTGCCCACTGCCCACAAAGCAGAGTAGAAAGAGAGGGTGAAGAAAGAAGAAGAGTGGGTTGTGTTGTGAATTGTGTCTTGTGAATTGTGATACAGATAATATATAAGACAGTGAGGTCAGAGTGGTGGTGTCTGTTACCCACTTTTTTCCCACATCAAATTTGGGAGGGAAACAGCTGGATTTGTGGCTTTTCTCTATTGTGGGTCATCACCCTCTCTCAACTTTATATTCTTGCTTCTAATTTGTTTCTTTCTTTTTCTCTGCCTTTTTACTTTACTACTCTTTACTTGGTCAATACTCAGTTGTCAGTAATCACTCTTTTTTGCCTTTTTTTTTTCTCTCATTTGATAACATTTTACTGTTTGTGTTTTACTCTTTCCTCTCCCCATCTTTGCCCATTTTGATCTCTATTGTTGCCAATTTCTCATAACAAATATGAAATATGTGATTTGTTAATATTAAATTGGTAAATTATTTTTTTTAAAAAGGTCAGTTAGGTAAATAGTCATTTTGAACTGTGTGTTTTCAAAAAATAGCCACAGTTTGAAAAAATTTAAAAACTAGCCATAACACGGTAAGAAATTTCTGACAATAATAAAATTACACATAAAATGTGTTGTAAGAAATCTCAGAAATTTCTGAAATGGCTAGTTTTTAAATTTTTTGAAACTGTGGCTAATTTTTAAAATCATTTTGTAAACAGTGGCTATTTTCTTAAAATTCCCTTAAAAAAATTGTGTATAATTAATTATATGTTAACAAATCACGTATCATATATGTTGATTTAAAAATTTTATGATCTCTAGCATCACATGCCACCTTGATCTCGGAAGCTCTAATTTTATATTTGTTTTATCTATTCTTTTCATCTTTCTAATCTCTAAATTACCAATTAGATCGTAGTTGGTATTGTCTCGTCACATTATGATGCATTTAAGTGACATTTTATTGTGAGGTACATTTAATATGTACCGAATTAAGTAATATAGTTAGATTATAAGTTGTTATTTAGCATTTGAATGATGTGTTTTGTGTGGTATTAGGTTGAGTTAAATTACAATAACTTGACCATCATTGGTATTGTCTCGTCTCATGACAATTTGGTGCAGTGACATTTCGGAACTTTTCTTATTTTGAGGTGCATCTGAATCGGATGCATCGAATTAAATATGGTTCTATATATAGAACCAAATTGAATTGAAGTTAATATGATCATGTTGAGTTGTAATTAGTACCTTTATATAGTTCAATATGAATAACAATTACAAATTTAGTACATTCATTTATAATTATGAATAAATGTCTGTGTTGCTTGCTTATGTTTGGCGTTTGGGTATTTAAGAAAGAATTTAGATTGTATAAAAAAGGAAAAAAAATGAAACAAAAAATATGTTGTTAAGAGTATAATATATATTGTTGTTCTACCTCTTATCAGTCTAGTTTTTACTACTATTAGTAAAATAATACAATTGTAAAGAGCTCCTAAGTGTAATTCATGGGCATATACATTAAAAACTTTGCAAGATGTTGGACATTTAGTATATTTCAATCTAGAATATTCACGTTTCATATGTCGAATTCGTTTGATAAATCACGCAACAATTTTATTATCCAAGCTCACACATGAATAGATAAAGCGGTTTTCTTTAATATTTTTTTTATTGGCAGTAGAGCATTTAAAATATTTCTAAAAAAATATTTTTTTACTTACTTTTATTTGAGGAGTTTATCCATTTCATTTAAAAAAGAAATAGTTTGACTTTGTGAATTTCAAAGAAATATAAATGATTGAGATTTAAGCATATTGTATTGAGATTAAAAAAGTTGAAAAAATGATTAAAAAAAATAAAATAGAATTGGAGGAATATACTAGGCAAATAAGGGTTTAATTATAGGTATAATTTTGGCTAAATTAAAAATCAAATAGAACTTTTTGTATTGCAATAAGCTGAAGAGATATGCGATCATTCATAAAATTTCGCCGGAACTTGTTTTGACTTTGGTAATGCTGAAAAAAAAAAAAAAAAAACCGATAAACGGGTACGAATACAAATACGGATATTAAGGTTTAGGGTGTTTCTGAAACAAATAGATCCGTATCCGGATCCAAATATCCGTATCCAAATATCCATTTTTTAAATAGTAGGTTTTGGTATCTACCCTTTTTTTCCAAAGCAAGAAAACAATAATAAACAACTCAAAAAACTCCTTTCCCTCCTTTAGTCCATTACCAACTCACTCCCTCACTCCTATCATGAAGAAACAACCACAACGACAATGTTCCTCAGAAGCCTTCCATCACCAAAACCCTCAACACCAACCACTCTCTCTCTCGCTCTCTCTCTCTTCCACAACGCAACCCCAACCTCTCAGCCCAACCACCACCATCAAAACGACTCGTCGCTCGACCACGTCAGCGTCGACGACAGGTCGTTTTGGACCAGAAAGATCCACGCCCTCTGCGCCGAACACCGCGACGTCGACGAAGCTCTCCGCCTCCTCCACCGCCTCGGCCTCCGCGGCTACCGCCCCGACGCCCTCAACCTCAGCAGCCTCGTCCACGCGCTCTGCCACGCCGGCCGATTCGCCGAGGCGCACCGCCGTTTCGCGCTCTCCGTCGACCACCACCGCGTCGTCCCCGACCAGCGAACCTGCAACGTCCTCGTCGCGCGCCTCCTCGGGGCTCGCTGCCCCGACACCACGTGGCGCTTGGTTCGGACCTTGATCTCCGCGAAGCCCGAGTTCGTGCTGTCCTTGGTGAACTACAACCGTCTGATCGACCAGCTCTGCTCGTCGTCGAGGGTCGTCGAGGCTCACAGCTTGC
This sequence comes from Boehmeria nivea var. tenacissima, assembly GCA_018132145.1. Taxonomy (NCBI): domain Eukaryota; kingdom Viridiplantae; phylum Streptophyta; class Magnoliopsida; order Rosales; family Urticaceae; genus Boehmeria; species Boehmeria nivea. The sequence goes on from CM030882.1 coordinate 14,046,681, forward strand.
TGTACGATCTGATGAGCAAAGGGCATTGCCCGAACACTGTTTCGTACACGACTTTGATCGGTGGGTACTGTAAAATCGGCGAGCTCGGATGTGCCCAGAAGGTGTTCGACGAAATGGGTGAAAGAGGTGTGGCTCGTAATTCGCTCACGTACAGCGTGTTGCTCCGCGGGGTTTTGCGGATGCGGGACGTCGAGCGCGGGAGGGGGCTGATGGGGGAGCTCTGGGAGAGGATGAGGCGCGGGAGCGAGGACGAGGATGGTGCGTGTGTGAATAATAAGGCGTTTTCGAATCTCGTTGAGGCGTTGTGTAGGGAGGGGTATTTCGGGGAGTTGTTCGGCATTGCGGAGGATATGCCGCAGGGGAGGAGTGTAAGCGAGGAGTTTGCGTATGCTCAGATGATCGATTCGCTTTGTAAAGCGGGAAGGCATCACGGGGCCTCGAGGATTGTTTATATAATGAGGAAAAGGGGGCTCGTTCCTAGCGTTGGATCGTATAACTCTATCGTGCACGGGCTGTGCAATGAGGGCGGATGTATGAGGGCTTATCAGCTGTTAGAAGAGGGAATTGGATTCGGGTATTGCCCGTCGGAGCATACTTACAAGGTTTTAGTTGAATGTCTGTGTCGGGAATCGGACGTTCGCAAGGCTAAGGAAGTCCTCCAAGTTATGCTCAAGAAAAAAGGAGTAGACAAAACTAGAATCTACAACATATATCTGAGAGCATTGTGTCTTGTGAATAACGCCACCGAGCTTTTGAATGTGCTTGTTTTGATGCTCCAAACTCAGTGCCAGCCCGACGTCATCACGCTCAATACTGTCATCAAGGGGCTTTGCAAGATGGGGAGAGTGGACGAAGCCCTGAAAGTACTGAACGATATGACGTCCGGCAAGTTCACTGCCCCTGATGTCGTGACTTTTACCACGGCCGTTTTCGGCCTGTTAAGCGTTGGAAGAACCGGAGATGCCCTTGATTTGTTTCGCCGCTTGATGGACGACACTAGTCTGAAACCTGGAGTGGTGACATATAACGCAGTCCTTCGCGGTTTGTTCAAACTTCAACGCGAAAACGAAGCAATGGAGATTTACAACGTCATGGTAAGCAGGGGCGTGAAAGCCGACAGTATAACTTACAGCATCATAATCGACGGATTATGCGAGCATGATCAAATAGAAGAGGCAAAACGGTTTTGGGACGATATAATCTGGCCCTCAAAAATCCATGACTATTTTGTTTATGCAGCTATTCTGAAAGGGCTTTGCCGTTCGGGAAAATTCGACGAGGCTTGCCATTTCCTTTACGAGCTGGTTGATTCGGGCGTTTCTCCAAATATTTTTAGCTACAACATCCTGATCGACAGCGCCTGCAAGTCGGGTTTGAAAGATGAAGCATATCAAGTTGTGAGAGAAATGCGAAGGAACGGATTGGCCCCAGACGCTGTGACATGGAGGATTCTCGATAAATTGCGTGAAAGCTCGAGAAAGTTAATTTTCGTCGAAGATCAAAATTTCGAATCAAATTATAGTTCACATGAATTGAAATTTGGAAATCCATTGCCAGAGTATAATAACCAGCAAGAGTGCGAATGAGATCACAAATATTTGTGGCCCGAAGAGCCGTTTTTCCTCCGCAGGGCAGCAGCAAATTCGCGACGCCGAAGCAATGAATTTTAGTTACGTTGGAGGAGCAATTTGTTAAACTAAAGTTTGGCCTTTTTGCTGTCAAAGAGAATGGCTTTATTGACAGTTTGTGCGAGTGTATGACAGTATAATTATCCTCGGCTTCGTTCGGATTTTCGATGTATTGATCAAGTCAAAAGAGCTCGGATTTTTCGCCAAGATTCAAGAGGAGGTGAATTTGTATGCAATAGAAGAATCAGACGCTCAATGACAATGGTGAAACTGATGGTGACATTGACGATCACATTTCGTGGTTTCTATTTTTATTTATTTTTATATACAAACTCACATTTCATGGCCTTACTAATGTTTGAATGGAGTGTTTTCTCATATAGATTACGGAGAGTGTGAAACATGTTTTTCGAGGTGTTCAAGCCATGTGAGAGTAAATTGAGAATCTACAAGCCTTTAAACGTGATTTTGGTAAGCAATATTCAGTGTATTAAAGTGATTCAAAAAATAGTCAACTCCCCAATTATTTTGCATATCAATTACTATCATAGAATTTCATGGTAATTCGTTTATTAATCAAATAAAAAAAAATAAATTACTCAGGTGTTTTGTTGAAAATTCGTAGTTTGTTTAAATTGCCGCTATAATGCTCCTCGTGAAACATGGATGTTTCACAAATTATAGCCCTTGAAATTGCATCTTACAAGCGTAAGGTGCACATAAAATGTGAGACCTCAACGCTCGAATGAATATGATTTTATGTAACTATGTATGTATATTCACGTAAGCCCATGATTTATTTGATTTAAAAACAAAATGTGTGTGTGTGGGAGATATGAGTGTTTAACACACACCCGTGATGGGTGGGGCTGGGGCCCTAGCCGAAAACGATGTTGGAGCTTTTGATGCGACTGTGAACGAAGTCGACGGAGAGGCCGGTCTTGTTGTGGTTATAGTCGAGGCCGTTGATATTTTGAGACAATGATGACATTGCAGAAACATGATGTCGCCGGAGACTGGAACGAGTCTGAGCTTTTCTTTTGAAGCTCGTCTTTTTCGAGGATAGAGAAGAAAGTGGAGGTTGAGAGAGAGACCAGGAGGGGTTTTTTTGGTTTGAGGAGGAATGAGCAGTAATTTATAGTCTCTTCAGTAAATAAAATATATTAGGCTGGTCGCTAATACGTGAATATCTAAATTCATAGGCTATTAACTAAAATACATTAGTTTTCAAATGACCATTTAGCAAATAAGTTCAAATTTAAATATAGTCGCGATAATGATATTAGCCAACCAGTTTGCGACCAAAAAAGGGCGGCCATTTGCCAATTATCAGTGGCCATGTATAATGGTCGCCAATACCATTGGCCATGAAAATTGGTGGTCGATAATTATCAATGATGGACTTTCATCGACCAGCTTGTTGGTGGCGTGGCTAGTAATTATCGACGATCATAATTATGGTAGTTGGTTATAGCGAATTATAGTGTTTGCAAAGGAGTGAAGTATTCCCATATTATTGAAATTCCAGGTTTGTATTATGAGTTTGTGAAATTGCACGTTTAATATAAATTTTCGTTAATACTTTTGATTGAATTTTTTTGCTCCTAGGCGCTAGGCTAGATGAAATATACTATTTTTTTTTCAACAGAATACAACAAAATATTTTTTCTTTGTTCATGACTAAAGGGTAAATTTTATATTCTTAAAAATCAGTGAATAAATGTGATTTTAATAAAACATAAACAATACATATAGTACTCAGGGGGAAAAAAAAAAGAGGCTACGTCCCTTTCTGCCGACCTCGAAAAGAAAAGACCGCGTGGGCGTGATTCACGAAATATGATTGCATGGCTAAGCCCTAAAAAGTACATCTTTCATGTTTCATGGTAAATTGACTGACGTCAACACTGACACAAACAATATTTCTATGGTAGCAATTGACGTGCATGTTGAGAAAAATAAAAGATTAAAGAAAAATCTGAGGATCAAATTTAACTTCTGGACTATTTGTTTTAGAGTTTTTAAAGGATTTAGCCAAATTTTAGATTACTTTTTTAGAGATTAGTCATAGTTTTAGAAATTTAAAAAATTAGTCATTTTTATTTTTTATTTTATCACATTCGATGAAAATTTTAATAATAGTAGGTTTGATTTGCTTTTTTAAGTGAATAAGCCGAATTTTCGAAGATTTTTTTATTTGATTCGGGCAATTTTTAAAAATAATTATCATAAATACTTATGCCCATTAAGATATTTAATGACTATTTTATTAATTTTAACACTCTAAAATTAAATCCTTCAAACTTTACATTTGAAATAATTAATTTCTTAATTGACTTTTTTTTTTTTTAGTGCAATCAAAGAAACAGAGATTTAAACTCTACACGCGTTTTAGTAGATTTACCAATTGTTTGCCCCACCCATTTTAACCATTCCATTTTTTAATTTTTTTTAACTTTCCTAATCTTCCAAACCATTCCTTTTTTTTTCAACTACTTTTTTCAACTTTTCAAATCTCTATACAATATCTTTAAATCTCAATCATTCATACTACCTCGAAATTAGCAAAGTCAAACTATTTTTACATCATTTTTTCAAATTATTTTGAAACAATTCCAAATCATTTTCAAACAATTTTTTCCATCCCAATAAATGGGATGAAATGGGCAAAATGCCCACCCCAAACAAGGGGTTAACAAGGGCAAATTTCATAAATACCTCCTCTATTCCTCTAATTTGACCCGAATTCCAAATTGTCCCTTTAATTCTTTTTTTAACTTTCACTCCCCTTGTATTATGGAAATATGCAATTTAGCCAATTCCATCAAGAACTTAACAGAAACAAAACAAGTGACCCGCAAATGGGAACATGAATTGAGGGTATTTGTAAAACGACATATAAACCAAGCTGTAATAAATTTAAATAAAAGTTTAATCGAAATAAATCCACAAAATTTTTATAAGATTATACCGAAACCCCATTAAAAATCTTTTGCTAAATTTTAATCAAAACACACCCACAATCTCATGTCGCTTTCTCTTTCTCTCTTTCATTCTCAGGTCTTGGTTTTTTTTTGTGAAAAAAACCCCAGCTTCGCCTCTCTATCTACCCCTTCTTCGCCGCTCCTCTCCACCGAGTGGCTCTGCGTCAGTGATGAAGAAAATCGGTGGCTTATATAATATCTTCATCAGCGAGGGGCAAAAGAAGAAAATCGTGATATTAGGAAGTTGAAAAAGTATAAAAACTAAAAGATATAATATAAGCCAGCATACATTTATTCACCCATCCTTGCAAAAAAAAAAAAAAAAAAACATTTAACCACCCAATGTCATCAATAGAGATCTTTAGTAATAGGCATGCATTGATCCACCGAGTGTGTTTTATTCATGTTGGATTTTGGGTTTTGACGGAGAGACTTTGATTTTCTGTGGGTTTTTTTGTTTTTTTGTTTTGTTTTAGAATGGTGAGAAAGATGAGACTAAAAATGAAACAAATAAATTCATTTAAGGTTTATAATATTTAGGGCATTAAGTAAAGCTTTTTAGAATTATTGGGGTCTATTGAAAATTATTGACATAAGAGTATTAATGTAATTTCAAAAGTTTAATGGTATTTAAAAAAAAAAAAAGAAAATCACTAGTTTGACAACAACAAAGATAAGAGTAATAATTTTACACCAAATACACTGACATGTATCTTTATTCTGTTAAATTTTGGACGAAAAAAACAAAATGGGACGTTTTCATAGTATAAAGAGAACAGAATTTACAAACATTAAAAAAAATTAGATAAAGTAAAACATGCCTCATAATAATAAAAAAAAGCATTTATAAATTTTATCCATTTAATTAAAAGTAAGGCTTGACCAAGCTCGTCATCTGGCACAGATTCAAAATTCTAATTCAATAGGCGAACAATATTATGTAAAAACTATAGATAAACATAAAGAAAAAATTATATCATATTTATAAATTGTATTGAGTGAAATTAAAATTTATAAAAAAATTATAGACAAAATATAAATATAGGAAATTAAATGGGGGCAAAAAAGGATTTATCTGAAATTTTCTTTGATTCTAGAGGTAACATATAAATTTTAATTAATTTAGGAAAGCCTTTGAAGGATTTGTTTGAAAATTTTGTTTAATATAGGGTAAAATTATAAATTTTTAAGAAGTTTAGGGTCTGGATCCGTCCTTGATCGTAGCCACAACTTTCACGAGGATAAGGTTATTCCATGTTATGTGGCTTTATTAACATTACTTGTCTATCTCGGCTTTTGGCAATAATACCCCTAAACTTTTATATGATTGCCAAGTTCTATGTTTAGTTTTCATTCTTTCATTCATTCTATTTTTTTTTAAGAACTAATCACGTAATTTTTAAAATTGATCGCAATACACAAAATAATGGTGACTAGAATTTTAGAGGAAAATTATTGATCTCTCATCTTGGCAGGTTCTTGCTATCAAGAGTGCTGTTAAAATGTAATTATTATTTCTTAGATATACATTTGTTATTCTTCAATTAGTTTAGATACAATTTTTTGTAATTATAGTTTGTGAGATTTGTTTGTTGATAATAAACTCATTCATTTGATGAATTAGTGCTGAATAGTAAGATAGATCAATTTGATTTTTGTATGAGCTCGGAGAAGAAGTTATTCTTATTATTATTTTGAGATTATCTCATAATTTATTATTAGTTATTAAGTTTTATTTACGTCTTATAAAATTAATTTATTTTGTTCATTTAATGTGATGATTTAAAGTACAATTATTATTAAATAAACGATATTGTTTCTAGCAAAATTATAATTTACTTTATATTAATTCTAAATAAATTGTAGATTTATATAATTTCTAGATTTTTCATTTTTTATTCTTCACTTTTTTTTTTTTTGCGTGCGTACTGTCTATGTGATTTTCCCCCCTTTAAATTGTGGTTTTATTATTATTATTTCTTTTATTCTCAAGTATTTGTGTCGTTTATACAGTCCGATGTCATATTTGGCTCATCAATGTTGTTTATCGATATTCCTGTCGTTTCATAGTTCTTTCGTATTTTAGAACTGTCACTTTTTGATATAACCGACGTTTTACTCTTAAGCTGAAGTTTCAGTCGTATTATGTCGTTTTTAGGAACATGTCGTTTTTCACTTTCTCTGTCGTTTATTGCTTCTTATTGTAGTTTTTACATTTCTGCACTTTCTTAAATTTTGTTATTTTTCAGGTTTTGCTGTCTCGTTTAATCTTATGCTAGTTAGTAGCAGTTATCCATCTTTAGCTTATGTCGTTGTCAAGAAAACATGTCGTTTTCAAGAAAACATGTCGTTTTCAAGAAAACATGTCGTTTAAGCTAAAATTGTCGTTTTTAGTTTTCCATGTCGTTTATTTTACATATTTCCATGTCACTTTTTCAAATCAACCTGTTTCACGTACGTCCCTAACTAACATTGAACAGATCTCCAAAAAAAAAAAAAAAAAGTGCATTTTCGAATATAATACGAGGTTGACGTGAAAATCACAATCATAATCGATTGAGATGTTACATTAGATTTCGAATGTCGGTGATATAACTCCTCAATCGACTTTTATAGATTTTTTTTTCCCTTGAAAACACGTGCCCTTGTACTTTCCAAATTCCAAACACGTAACATGTAGTTGCTCGTTATTACTATTATTATTTATGGCTACGGATAATATTTTGTTTCTAACATATAGTACGCGGGAGAGAGACATTTATAGAAAAATATTTAAATAATATTGTACCTTAATTAGTATTGAATCATTTAAACTTGACAGGTGTTAATATTAAATTGTCATTTTTCAACAAGTACAACAATTCGAGGAAATTAAAATAATCAACAACTGTACTGAAGAAAAGTTTCTGTCAAACGTTTAAATCAATAAAGGAATTATAAAATAATTAAAAAAAAGAAAAAAAAAAAAAAGAACAGATGTCCATTGCATGAGGACTACTTGTTTTTCTCTATTAATTAGCTTTGATTCCTTATAATATGCTCATTTTGTTGTGGTTTGGATAAGCTTGGATGTTTTTGTAAAATCTGCTTTTAAAACTTGATTTTTCTATAAATATTCGTTGTTTAGAAGCACGTGCGCATCTAAATTTTAAATTTTGTTGCTGCTTTGAGTGGCTTAATTTTTCTCAATTGATTGGCTTTAGGAAAGATTTATTTATAAAAATCTATTAATTTAATTGAAATTCTTATCAATTATGAAAACTCAGTGGTGCAGTTTGAAATATACAAAATATGAAGGACGTCCCATATAAATAATAAAATAAAGTTAGCCGTTGTCGTTTTGGCTTCTTCTTTCGATTGCTGTGTTGGAAACGCGTTGGAACCGAGTTTGGAAACAAAAAGGACCAGAAGGCGTGGCACTCTGCCAATTGCACCACAAAGTCCTTGCACAATAGGGAAAAAGAATAAGCAAAATTTAATATATATATATATATATATATATATATATATATCAGTAGTTGGTGTTTTATTTGAGAATTGGCTGCCATAGAATATTTTGTGGTAAGAAAATTTTTATTATAGTTTTACATAATCAGATTTGCTTTTAAAATTAATACGACGATTCAGAATCGTTTAAAAATATTCTCGTCTAAACGTATTCCTATTGCATTATTTTCTTTTTATCTGATACGTGACCAAAAAAAAAAAAAAAAAAGAAGTGACACGTACAACTAGACAAGTAACTATTATAAGTACTTACCTTTTGTTTGCCTTACTCATTTTTTCCATTCCATTCCATTCCCATTTTTCATTTTTTTTAACTTTTTAATAAATCCTTCAAACTATTCCATTCCATTCCATTTTTTTTCAACCATTTTTTTCAACTTTCCAAATCCCTATACAATATCTTTAAATCTCAACCATTCATATCACCTCGAAATTAGCAAAGTCAAACCATTCTTACATCATTTTTACAAATCATTTTCAAACTATTACAAACCATTTTCAAACCACTTTTTTCATCCCCATAAATGGTCAAAGATGGCCAAAATGGCCAAACCAAACAAAAGGTTAGGTTGGGGAGAAAAAGATCCTAAAACTTTGGTCAAAATAATGTGTCTTCAATCTATGTGTCCATTTGGCAAACCAAATTTGAAAGACACTCAAAATAGCTAAAACCTTATAGAATATATTCTTTTTTTAAATTTATGCATTTGCCCTTAACTTTGAAATTTTTTAATGCCTTTGGCTAGCGTCAAATATTTTGGACAAAACACGACCGCCGTCGCGAGGCTGCCCCCACCTCCAACAATCGCCCACCACCCTCCGCCGCCTGAAGCCGTCGTCCTTCGCCATTGTCGATAGGTGTCAACCCATAATTCTACGATCTAGGTCAAAAGAGTTTTGACACATGTGTGGTGATTCTCATTTTTTTTGTTACCATTAAAAAAAAAAAAAAAAAGAGGTGTGAGCAATGTCCACGTGTCATTGCCCATTAATTAACGGTGCTTTTTCCCATACTTGCCGCCAGGCCTCTCCTTGATTCAGTCCAACAAGACCAGCAACCACTTCCACTTTCTTGATTAAGCTTGGTATTTAATTCACTCTTTTTGACTTAATTGTGATTATTATAATCACTTATATCTTAAAGTTCATTGGTAAATAGATGTACACGAGCAATTTTAATAAGGCCTCATTAGATGTGTTCTATTTATGAAGTAATACAATGTCTTTTGAATAGATAACAAAATTAAAGAGTTTCTAATTATGCCAGATTGTGATTCAATTTGGTATTATTAATTTAGCTTATGAAAAAGTTGTTACTAGTTTTGTGGTGCAAGAGTTGCTAGAAAAGTGAATAGCTTTCACGCTTGGTAAATTCACTAAATTGTGTATTTTGAGAGTGAAATGCTAATTGAAAGTGAAATGCTAAAAGCAAAGGTCATGAAGCTTCTTATAAATTAGGCTATTTTGGCATGAAGAAGGATTGTTTGTTGGAATAACATGTTTGAACCAATTATTTTTGGTAAACATTATATACAAGCCTTGCTAATGACAAAAGAAAAAAGAAAGTTACTAAAATGTGATAAGCATAGCACGAGAACGATACAAAAAAATTTGTTTCATGCGAAACCGAGTAACCCACTTTCATTTTAACGTCACAAAAAAAAAATGTAACTTAATGTGAAATAGACACTATAAATCAAGCTCGATTAAATCACATAATACTTTTGAAAATTTAGTGAAATACCACGTAGTGTTGCACTTTTGTTTTACCCTTTTTCTTGTAGTACGGATTGACACTCCTTCCACACGGTTGTAATTGTATCGTATTCACTCCAATAATTGAAGAACAAATAATGACATTTGCTTCAAATAATCAACTATAATAACTAAACGACTTCTCAAAAACCAAAAAAAAAAAAAACAAAACTAACAACTAATTGACATAGACAATCAACTAAAAGGAAAAAAAAAATCAACCAATTAATTAGTTATTATTATTTCGAAGGATTCTAATAAGGTGTATAATTTTGCACATTTGATAATACACTACGGCCTAGGGGTGAAAGCGGTGCGGTTTTTCGATTTTTTTGGCATTTTTATAACCGAAACCGAATTTTTGATTTTTTGAATTTAATAATCGAAACTGGTTTTTTGAAGTAATTACCGATTGTACCGAATAACCGAAATTCGGTTATTTAATTCAGTTATTCAGTTAAAAACGAATGCATAAAATTAGATAAAAATTGGATTAAAAAATCGGTAATTCGGTTAAAAAATTCGGTAATTCAGTTAAAATTTCGGTAAAAAAAAAATCGGTTATTCAGTTATTAGGTTAAAAATTCGGTTATTCGGTTAAAAAATTCGGTAATTCAGTTAAAATTTTGGTTAAAAAAAATCAGTTATTCGGTTATTAGGTTAAAAATTTGGTTATTCGGTTAAAAATTCGGTAATTCGGGTATACAACCGGTAATTCGGTTATTTCAATCCATGTATGAAAAACCGCACCGATTTACTTCGGTGCATTCGGTTATTATAACCGAATTTTTTTTTTTTCGATTATTCGGTATTCGGTTAAATTTTTTTTCGGTTTTTCAGTTTTTAATTCGGTTATTAATTTCACCCCTGTTACGACCTATAATAACTTAAAAGGTACCTAAAAATATAAACTTTTTATATATTAGCGCACTGCGTTTTTTTTATTTATATATAATCGCTTTATTTATCAAATTTAATATCAAAATTATAATCAATCAAAGATGAAAAAAAAAAAACTACCTTTATTTACCCTTTGTTTGAGGAGGACATTTTGCCTATTTCATCTCATTCTTTGGGATGGAAAAAATGGTTTGGAATAGTTTGAAAATGATTTCCCTTATTTGAGGAGGGTATTTTGCCCATTCCATTCCATTTTTTGGAATGGAAAAAATAGTTTGAAAATGGTTTAGAATGGTTTAAAAATAGTTTGGAAAAATAATGTAAGAGTGGTTTGACTTTATGAATTTCGAGGTGATATGAATGGTTGAGATTTAAAGATATTGTATAGGGATTTAAAAAGTTGAAAAAAATGGTCGAAAAAAATAGAATGGTTTGGAGGATTAGGAAAGTTGAAAAAAATGAAAAAATGGAATGAAATAGAAGAAAAATGATGTAGAATGGTTTGACTTTGCAAATTTCAAGGTGTTAAAATTGAATGGAATGAAATGAGTAAAATGAGGGGCCAAATATGGGGTTATTTATTTATTTTTCATTTTCAACTTCAATTAAATGTAATTTTGATTTTATATTTAAGAAATATTTTATATTTAAGAAATGATTTACTAGTATAAATATAAAAAATATATATATATATAATATATTAATGTGTAAAAAAAAACTATATTATTTCCTTCTTTTGTCAAACTAAATTATTTAGTAATAATTCCCCCCATATATATCTTCGTGGGCCCAAAAGGCCAAAACCACAACCCGAAGACCCATAATCACAACACCATCGCTCTCTATATATTAATATCTCTCACACTCAAACACACATCTCTATAATAATATCTACCATTTCAATACATAAACAAACACAATTCCACAAACTCTCCCCAAAAAACGAAATAAAAATAATTCCCTCAAAGAGCTCAACAATGGCGACGAATTCAGCCTCGAACCCTAGCGAGTCGAACAAGGAGAGATCTCCTCCGCCGGCGTCGGTGTACCTCCAGGACTCCGGCGAGGTCCAGAAGGTGTTCGAACAGTTCGACCGCAACGGCGACGGCCGGATCTCCGTGGCGGAGCTCGACGACGTTCTGAAGGCGCTCGGCACGGCGGTGCCGGCGAAGGATCTGCAGCGCGTGATGGAGGATCTGGACTCGGACCGCGACGGCTTCATCTCGGTGACGGAGTTCGCCGCCTTCTGCCGGCGCAGCGCCGACGACGGCGGCGCCTCCGAGCTCCGCGACGCCTTCGACCTCTACGACCAGGACCACAACGGCCTCATCTCCGCCGTCGAGCTCCGCGACGTGCTCTGCCGCCTCGGCATGTCCGTCACCGTCGACGATTGCCACCGCATGATCGCCTCCGTCGACGCCGACGGCGATGGCAACGTCAACTTCGACGAGTTCTGCACCATGATGACCAACTCCGTCGGAAGCGCCGCCACCAAGGCCTGAGCTCCGATCCGCCACGCCAGGTATCCGCGCGTGAAGCTCACGCGCGACTGTCGTCGCCTTCGTTCTCTTCTCTTCTCCTCTACATATCATATATAGCCTTTTAGAGATATGTTAGGTTTTTCTTCTTTTTTTTTCCCTTTCAATGTTTTTTAGGTATTAAAGTTGTGATTCCCTCTCTCACCGATGTGGTTTCTTTTCTTAGATAGAGTTTCAGATTCTCGAATTTTCCGAGAAAATCTTCTGTTTGGCTGTAGTGCTTCTGATCTTACTAGTGGGGAAAATTGCGTGAGAATGATTATTATTACTTGAACTGTCAATTTTTATTTATGCTTTTTTCTTTTTTAGGTTATTTATTTGCCATTTCCAAGTTCCAACTGCGAAGCGAACAGAGCAATTATGAAACACGCAAGTGCTTAATTAGCGTGTTAGTTAAAAAGGACCCATAAAAAAAAAGGAAAGGAAATATAGAATGTGGACGGCTGTGAATAGTGAGGCCATTGATTAGGATCTGGATTTCACAAAAATGGTGAATTTTAATTTCTCGAGCTTTGATTAGTCAAAGCGCGGATTTGGGACGGTCAACCGTTAACGACGGACGAGAGAGAGGGAAAAAAAATAGTATTTTTTTTTATATTGATGTTGACGATTGCAAAATATTAAATATATTAATAAAATGAGTGATGATAGAGACACCATCGTTTGTTCCAAATATTTTCATTCCAAAAATACGTGGAAGTATGGGATTTGTCAACATGAAATTCACTATGCTTAACTTTTTAGAAATAGACTTATCAAATTACATGTTAACAAATCACAGTGTCAGCGCATACAAAATTTGGCATAAATTTTGAGATCCTCCAGCATAATTCTAATAAAAATAGAGAAATTATAGTGAATTGAGACTTAATTACTCCAAAATTTTTGGCATTTACTTTTATTATTATATAAATTTTAGATATTTTTCTATTTCAGCTATAAAAATATAGCCGGTAACCTTACATGGTAAGATTATGTAAATTAAAGCTCCACTTTTTGTTATTACATGCTAATAATCAGTTACGCAGTAAACAAAAAATATATATATATATATATATATGCTTTTCTAGGCCTTTTGCGTGCAGTAACAATTATTTTTATATTTTACATTTGTTCAGTTCATTATATTATTACATCTCTCATATACATTGTTACATATATAAATTATGAGTTTTGAGCATTACATAATTAGTCATGTTTTATAATAGAGTACATTATCATATTACAAAAGGAACAAGTTGTGGTACTATACAACTTTGAACTTTTAGACACATTTCTTATAAATTAGAAAAAGAAAATAAATAATAGGAAAGTTATAAGAAATAGCCATTTTAATTAGGTGATTTAAATGTATGTCTAATGTTTTTAATTATTAAAAACATAGTCATTAAGTAATTATAATGAATGAACTTCATATATGCATCTTGTTAGTATACTATAGCTATTTTTTTCTTTTAGTTTTTTAATACATAAACATATAAAGAGTCTTTTAAAAAATAGTCTATTAACCTAATTGACCCTAAATAATAACCTTATGGTGTAGTGTTGTACATTGTGGTATTGTATACACCACCACAACATTTGTCATCACAAAAATACGTACATTCTACAAAATTTTGTAGAACTTTAATAATTTATTATTATAATTAGGGATAATTACATGTTTCATGTTGATTTAGAATTAATTAGTGTAGAAGGTGAGAGGGTTGGAAGAACTCGTTACTTTGGCGCGAGCATCCCATTAATCTATAGACCCAAAAAAAAAAAAAAAAAAAAGTAACATCGGGTGTCAAAGAGGACATCTGATAAAATTAGAAACATTCAAACAATATTAGCATGATCCTTGCGCAAGGATCCACGCACGAATCGAGAAATAGTCCCAATTTTTTATTCTTTTGTGTTTGAATATATATATATATATATAAAGGTTTTAAAAGAACGAAGTTTTATGCCATTGTTACAATTTACATGTTATATTATTATTTTTCATCGTTAAATAATTATATTGCCTCCTTTCTTTTATTTGTATAAAAAAAAACAATTAAGTCAATTCACTATTAAAAAATGACATATAAATTATATATATTTTTTAAAGAGAAATTATAGTGAATACCCAATTTTTAAAACTTAATGTAAGTTATTACCCAATCTTTTGAAAAATGTAACCAACTACCTAAAAGATGCAATTACTTACACAGTGATACGTGGTGGTAATTCACTTTGTTACTAAAAGCATGTGCAAGTAATTCACAAATTGACTAGAAAATCAATTACTTCCAAAGTTTAGATATTTATTTTTATTGTTATATAAATTATGGGTATTTGCCTACTTCACTCTTTTTTAAATGATATTTTTCAAAATATATTGTGCGGAAGAGTATTTTTCAAAATTTCCTATCAACCATGCTGCCCAAGCTATGACCCAAACTAAAGAGACGTGTTTAAGCCTATATGTGTCGATCCACAACTAGAGTTTGAATCCTTTACTCAGTGATGTTCAGTCCATAAGGATAAACATAAGTTATATGCTTATAGACCTAGCTGAATGGGCCTGATTTTGAACTTTGATCACGTTTCATCCCTAGACCAAAATTTGATTATTGAAGTAAGGCCTAGAATTGGTTAGCTTAGAGCTTATGGCTAATTACATGATTAAACATAATTTTATTTAACATGTCAAAGGATTGAGTTGCTTTCTAAAGAATAAATCATATCCATAACATTTTGAAATATTTTGAAAAATGTCCCTTTTTTGACGCTATTAATTTTTTTTGTTTGTTTTACTTTTAATTTATATATATATTTTACCATAATAAAGATAAAAGGTTTTGTCAACCCACATTCCTATATATATTTAATGAATATAATTTTCTTTTTAGACATCTACAATTTTCTTTGAACACTTTGTTCCTGTTCTCCTTTATCACAGTCCCAACAACTTGATCTTTCTATTTCTTTAACATTAATTAATGGTCCAATACTAAATATTCTTATTATCAATAAAAGAAATGGTTCTGCCAATTTTGATAGAAAGGGAGTAGCATCAGTCCTTTACTAGAGGTGTCAAACCAAATCAAGCCGTTCATTTTATTTAAAATTAAATCAAACCACTTTTAATTATTTTGGTGATTTTTCAAACCAAATTAAATCAATTGAACAATAGAAACCAAACCAAATTAAAATAATTATAGTTGGTTTATTTTTTTAATGGGTTTGAACTTTCTTTCAAATTTGAGCTCAAGGTAATTCAAGTCATAATAAAAGAATATTATTAATTAAAACGAAAAAACTCTACACCATAATATAAACTCAAATAAAAAGGTTATAAGCTTAAAGTACATCAAATACGAGAATGAGATCTATTAATATAAAACCAAAAATTGTCAGAATATAGTAAATGATTTTTTTTTTAGTTTATAAATTTGTCATGAACCATTTATAAATTTGTAAAAATGTATTGTCGAAATACTTTATGTAAATTATATGTGTAATTTCTATAATTTTTAAAGGGGAATTCTTTGGGTGGTTTTTTTTTTTTTTGGTGGAAAAAATTGTTATGGATCTTTAAATTTATCTTTTCAGTAGGTTTCTCTTCTAAAAAAAAAAAGTAAATCTGACGATTTAGAATTATTTTTCACCACAAAAAAAAAAAACCCAATAGAGAAGTTCATTTTTTAAAATTTATATGCTGAATTAGGTTTAACTTGATTTGGTTTTTAAAAAATGTCAGACTCAAACACAACCAAACTAATTATAATATCTCAAATCATACCAAACCACTAATAATCAATTTGAGCTTGATTTATTTTAGTTTACTTTGATTTAATCGGTTTGGTTTGGTCTCGTCGATTTTTTTGAATACCCCTACGCTTAACTTTTAAAAGTTGTGCCTGTAATCCTAAATTGTACTATTAGTCCTAAATATTAAGGAAAGTTGAACCAAGAATCCATAACATGTTTAACAATTCTAAAGATATCCAAAATATTGGATTTAAAACACTATTTTGAAAAAAAATTCAACACAATATTTAAGATAATTCAATATTTAACTTAATACTTTATTTTAAATCTTTGTATAAAAAAGTATACCTCTTAATTTGGTTCTTGGTACTTCATCTTAATCTTTCTCTTCGCCGTTAGTTTCGAGTGTTAGATTAGCCGTCGTAAACTAATTACTAGAACAATTTAAGCACCACCAAACTCAGCCAAATTTTATTGCTTCACTATTTTTTGCTAACTAAAGTTTAGGCAAAACTGTGGAGTCTATTACAAAAAACCTCCTAATCTTTCTTAATGGAAATCAATTCTAATCACCAACTTTGTCACATCTATGAGCTTTTAGTTTTGTAAGAGGAAAGCATATGGAATGATTAACAATTATCACACTAATATCCTTATTTTAAGCAACCAATAAGGAAGAATGTAATTTACTTTCCTCTACACTTAAGCCCAGTGTTCTTTTTGGAGTACAAAGACGAATGCCCAATAAAAAAAAGCCACGCGGTGGAATGAAAATCAAACTATAAAAAAATATTATTTCAAGCCATGCAATTACACGTGGGCCACTATAGTTGGCCCTTCAAGTTTGTGAGGATTTAGTCAAAAGGAAAATTTCAAAAGGAGTAATTTTGCCTACTTTGTTAATGACACCCACTAGCCTTGAGAACAACATCAATTAAGAGCCATCATCATGTTCATTCCCATGTCCTCGCATGTAAATACTCAAATACCTTACCAAAAAAAATATATATAGAAATTGATTTGAGCATATATGTATCCTTGAATTTCTTACTATATAAATATATTCAATACATGAACTTTGTTCCTTTCTTTCATATCTCTTTTACAAGTCCAAAAATTCTCTTCCTTGTCTAGTTTTCTCTTCTCTTCAAGAGAAACAAAAACACATAGCTAAGTTTTCTTTTTTCTGGGTTTTTTTTTGTTTTCTTTTGATTATTCTTTCTAGTGAGAAATAGGATTGAAGTTGAGTGAGAGGGAGAGAAAGAGAGAAAAAGAAAAAGAGTCTTTTTTTTTTTTTTCATATGGATGATTCATTTGATGAGGATTGTGATTACCTCTTTAAGGCAGTTTTGATTGGAGACTCAGCAGTTGGGAAATCTAATCTTCTCTCAAGGTTTGCCAAAAATGAATTCCGTTTGGATTCCAAGCCCACTATAGGAGTGGAATTTGCTTATAGAAATATCAAAGTTAATGATAAGCTAATCAAGGCTCAAATATGGGACACGGCTGGCCAAGAAAGGTAATAACTTCTTTCTCCTCTTCTATCAACATTTATAAGCCTTGTATTAATTGTGTTTTGTTAATAACATATAGTTTCATCTTTCTCTTAGAACCTTTTTTTTTTTGTTATTAGTTCCGATTATCTTAAGAATGAAGATGAATCAGATGTGGTATATTGTTCTGAGTGTACATTAAAAATTTTATTGTGCACTAATTAGAGATCAAAATCTTGATAATCTGTTTAAAGATCAATCGTGATCACCCATTCGTCCAAAACCTTAAATTAGTAGGCCGGCGCAAAAGTTGGATTCAATTAAATGCTTATTAATTAAAAATAAGTAAATATTGCTATATTAAAAAATGGCCTAACTAAGCTGAATTATTAAGGGATAGGGTTTTGGGCAGTTTTTCGGTCATCTCTTATCTACTATATATTAGGCCCTACTTGTTAGTACCGAACTTATTAATTTGATTTTTAGTCTAACACATATTTTTCATGTAAATCCTATTAAAATTATTGTTATTCTAGGCTATGTATTATTGTTGATGTTGATGATCCTCATAATCCTTCCCGTGATCGCTATTCATATGGAAATATAATTGATTAAGTCAGAGTTCTAATCTTAAAGCATAAGATACCTCAACTTGTGTGGGACCCTGTTTTACCTAAATAAAGCATTAATCAAACTAAAAGATAAACACATGAAAGAGCCAAAGAACTTGGACAAGAAATTAAGTAATATCCAAATTAAAAGTCTTATGCTTTTGAATTTCATTATTCATAGTTTTGGTCTGTTGCTATTTTTTGTCGTTGGACACATCCTAAAATTAGGAGTTCACGAAAAGGAAAACTTTCTTTAACTGAGCACATGTGAGCTGTTTTGTTGTTTAACCAAAAAATAAAATAAAAAAATGACCATTGCAACATAGCTAGCATGGCTATTTTTTCTCTACTTTTACAACTATTTCTATATTATATTATATTAATTATATTGTGTCTACATATAATACACAATCTAATTATGTTAAAAGCAATATTACCATTCATATTAATTATGATTATATTCTTGGATTATATAACACAGCTAGTTGGTGGACCCTAAATCTTTTGTCCGTTTCCCCTATGTTTTCAAGAGACAAATGGTTACTTGGCGGGAAGGATTAATAAAGAGGAAGTATTAGGAGAAGCTCAAAATCATTAGCTAAACCATAGTTTGATTCGGCCAAATTACAAAGATTAACATGCAATAGGTATTTGAATTTATGGTAATACCCTCGACAAAACATCACGTGGATTTGTAATTTTAAAATTTGACAACTCTATAGATTAGTGACTCACTTGTGGACGTTTTAAGAAAATCAGAGATTAAAATCATGAAATTTAACTTATTATTCGAATATATATATAATCTTAAATCTTTTACAGATTTATCATAAACAGTGGCGGTGTTTGATCAATCATGATCATGACATGAGGTGGTACAAAAAAATTAATACCTCTCATTATTGAGGATGTAGATAATAGAACATGCTCATTCTTTTTTTTTTTTTTTTTTTAAACTGAAAACTTAGAATGTAAGCGAAGCTATGACACTTGTCAAGGAGAGACCACAAGACATCGTAGTCGTCCCTAACATATTGCACTTTTTCTAGATTAATTAGAAATCCTAACATGCACTTAATTATGGTGGACCATAGGACATGCTCCTATATCCAATACTATTTTTATGATTATTCTTAAAGTTTATCTTTTTCATCACTATATGATGTAGCGAAATAGCTCAGATCCTTTTTAGTTATTTGTTTGTTTGTTCGCTTTCTTTTCTTTTTTTTTTAAGTGGAACAACATTTATCATTTCATGAGAGATTTATCAAGAGTAGTTAGCTAGAAAAATTTGATATACAACCAATCAAAACATGGCACTTCAATTACCACATAAATTGATATTAAAAAATTGGTAAAATAATTATATTTAATATTATTCTATTTTTAGTGTAAAAGTAAGGTATAAATTAAAAATGCAACAGGAATATCATTAAAATCCCCTAATTATAATCTAGATTAAAAAAAAACTTAATAAATCCATACTCAATGAATAGTTGAAGGTGGAATCCACCCATTATTCTACTATATACACACCTCGTTTTTTTTTTTTTTTCAAAAACATCCTTAAGTTTAAGACTTTTTTTCTTTATTTGTGTTGTGTTGTCAACTACCAATTCTCTTTCTATATATTTTTTTAATTTCTATCTTTCTCCTCTTTTAAATTTTCTCATTTGTAACTACGTATACATTTAATATATATATATATATATATATAGATATTCTAATTTGCATTACATTGGTGATAAAAATATAATAAATGTATGCAAAATCATATTTTCCATAACTTGTGTGTACTAATTCTTTTCTTTGGTCGTCTCATTGAAGGTTTATAATAAGATAATTATGTGATCAAATATGCTCATTGTCAATAAGTACTAGGCTTACAAATTAAATTCCGGCCAGTACTAAAAGTAACATAATACCAATTTCTTTTAAAGATTTAGGGCAATTACAAGCTCATACTATCGCGGAGCGCTCGGCGCATTGCTAGTGTACGACATAACACGACACAACACGTTCGAAAACGTCAAGAAATGGCTAGTGGAGCTCCGTGACTTTGGCAAGGCCGACATGGTCGTCGTCCTTGTTGGCAACAAGTCCGATTTGGGCCAATCCCGAGAAGTGACCGAAGAAGAGGGCAAGGGCTTGGCAGAGAAAGAAGGCTTGTGCTTCATGGAAACTTCCGCATTGGAGAACCTAAACGTTGAAGAAGCTTTCTTGCACATGATTACCAAAATCCATGAAATCACAACCCAAAAGAGCTTACAAGCTAAATTGATGGTCAATGATCAAATTACACCCAAAAGCCTCAACTCTGCCAAGCAGATTATTCATATTAATAATGATCAGTATGAAGTCACTGCTACCAAACAAACAAGCTTTTGTTGCTCAACTTAATTGATCACTTAATTGATATGGTCATATGCTTATTTTTATAGCAAAATTCATACATGTATATGCCTTTTATGAGCATATATTGGTCATTGATTATAAGCATTGCTTATAAAACACCATATATGATCATGGCCTAATTAATTATATTCCATTTCCTTGCCTTGTGGTTCATACAAACTTTATGGCCTTCATTTCATATCTCATGCTATCCACTAAAACAAGGATAAATCTAAAAAAGGAAAAAGAAAAAAATCTCTTGGAGACCCCAATGCAACAAAATTTTCACGAGACAAATTTTCAGGTCGGAATTTTCTCAGCAAATTCAAGTATTGTTGTGCACAGCTCTGCGCGTCTTGATGAATCGATATAACCATAACCGCGAAAATCGTAACATTTTCTCCAAAATTAGCCCCAAAAATTAATTCGACAACAGAGCTACTGTGTTGGTTTTCTCTTGCAGTTTAGGCAGACCAAACCAAATGCAGCAAGAAATAACACATGTAAGTTCATATAGTTCATAGTTGAGAAATGAATTTTCTTTTTTGTTCGTTCAAAGTTCAGTCTTAATTACAAATCAATCATAAAAGTCAAGTGCAAGACCAGCAAAATAGTAGGGACAAATATTAGATCATTACCTTAAATAGAGGCTGCGACGTTGCGCTCATTTGATACCGTTTGCTCAAAAACGACAATGATAATATGAACGATAATAGATTTTAAATACGTCGAGTGTGAAAACGACAAGTTTTTGAAAGCAAGAGCAGAATAGAAAAGGATGGGAATGTAGAAGATGGCAAGATAACTGAAAAAAGAAAAGTACGTCTTCTCAAATCCTGAAGTCCATGTAAAAACGACATGATAACTTAAAGTGGAAAATACGTTTTCAAATCTAAAGTCAATATCTATAAACGACAGCTTTTTACAAACGACAACGAAAAAGAAGGGGACATGATTATAACAATCACATTAGGAGAACATGATTAATAAATATCCTTTTAAGTTTCTTATAAATGAAAAAGTTTTTTCGATAAGTATAAAGTTGAACTCTTGAAAATACAAAAAAAAAAAAAAAAAAACTTACGCAATAAAATACAGCTTTCTACGAACGACCAAAAGAAAAAAACTCATTTAATTTTGACAAATTTTTACAATTGACCCAAAGATAATTTCTCTCAATTTTTTTTTCTTAAAAAAACAACAAAGAGAAATTTTGATTTTATGCTACATTTGATATTTAAATTTATAAATATTATCACTATTTCTTGCTTTGCCACTTTTTCTAATAGTACTTTCTTTCAAAATAACATTTCTTTTTAAAGAAAATTTTGTGTAAGATATACCGTATGGTGAATAATAATTCTAAATCGCTAAATTTATTTATTTATTTTTACAATATTGTTAAATTTATTTTTACCATGAGTTTCATTGGTTACAAAATTAATGTGACAATTTAAAATCGGTTCTTACTTCTTACCATAAAATTTTTTATCCCACAATCTTCCTTAGCACGAGGCTTTCTATGGTGGGTCCTCGTTACGCACGTGGCGGAGTCTCTCTCAGTCATACTCACCGGGTCCCACACAAGACACCATCAGTCCGGTCCACTCAAAATCCAACGGCCACAAACGCCAATCACGTGCGACCGTGACGCATCTCGTCACCTCAAGGTCACTTTAACAATCCTCTTCATCGGACCATTGTCTATCTTTCCCACCTCGCACAGGTCTAACACACTTCTCCGTACAAAACGCTGCGTTCCGCTAAAATACGCCGTCCTCCGATCCCGCACCTCGCCTCCCAAAACGCAGCGTTTCACTAGAATGCGCATCCTGTGACCATATTTCTCATTTCTGAGATTTTTTTTTTTGGTGGGGGAATTACGAAGAAGAAACGAGCTTGAAGATCTTCAATGGCGAATTGGATCTCATCCAAACTCAAAGCCGCAGAGACTATTCTTCAGCAGGCATTTCTCTCTCTCACTTCGTTTCATTTCCTTGTTTCGTTTTTTTTTTTTTGTTTGGTTCCCGAGAAAACACTAGAAGTAAGTGAGAAAATTAGAGCGAAACATTCAATTAAGTTGGTTCTGGCTTTCCATGATCCGAAAAGAATCGATCTGCTGAGATTTGGGTGAAATATTCAATTAGGAAAAGGTTTTTTCTTTTGTTCTGGTGACTTTTTTTGTTGATACTTACAGTTATAGCTTTGCAATGTGCCGTTCAGATTGATCAGCAAGCTGCGGATTCGCTTGGGAAGGCCGAGAAGTCTCCGGTCGATGACGGCTTAAGCGTTGATAGCCCGACAAAAGGCGGTGGCGTTGTGTCTCTGAAGGACCAATTGAAGAACCAATTGAAGAAGAAGCCCCAAGAGAACAACAATGCCAGTCGTGGCAAATTGCGTAGTGATCAAAGTCTCAACATTGCTAGTGCTAGTAGTGGTCATGTCAGAAATGAGGGCTATGGTTTGGCCAAGGACGTTGTTGGAAGTCCGAAACCGTCTCCGAAGCCGAAGGCAACGCTTACCGATAGTGATTGGACTCAGCTTCTAGGCACGCCAAGCCAGCCTGCAGCTTCTTCTGCTGCTGTACTGGGTCGGGGCAATGGGGCTTCGGGAGTTCGGGGTTTGAGGAAAGATGTGAAGAGGCAGGGTGGTGTGGCTTTGGTTTCGACTGCGTCGGAGGTTAGAAGGAATCAGAGGGGTAGCAGTAGTGTTACGAAGTCGGTGGGGAAGATAAGTAGTGTTGAAGGAAGGACGGTAAATGGAAAAGCTAGTGACGGGGATGAGTCGGGGTTTTTGGATTCTGCTGGGAGATATTCGGGCATTAAGAAACAGAGTGATGATAAGGAGGTAGGAGTGAGTCCTGTTGTGAAACCAAAGGATAAGGGGAGTGAAGGAATCGATGTACCTTCTGATTCTGCAAAACTTTCTTCGAAGGGTTCTTTGCAGTCTGTTGATGGTGATTCTCCTGTGAAAATGCTTTCGGTCTCAGGGAAAGTGGATGGAGTCTCTGAGATGAAGAGGCATCCGGTTGATGGCCGTGATCATTTGGGGAGCACTGTAATGGAGAAGCGTGAGTCTAGTAATGTTGCTTCGAGAAGTTCTACCTCTGACGACTTAAAGAGAGGTTCTTCTTCAGTGAGCTATGGGAGCTCCGATTCAGATTCAGAGTCCGGATCAAGTTCTGACTCTGAAGTTGAGCGGGAGAGGGAGGAGCGGAGAAAAAGAAGAGAAAAGATCCTGGCTGAGAAAGCCGCTGCTAAAGCGGTGGAGGCCATCAAAGAACGGGAAAACAAGGTTGCCAGATTGGAAGGAGAAAAGCAAAGCTTAGAGAAAATACTTGAAGAACAAACCAAACAACAAGCTCAGGAGGTAAATTCACCAGTTTAATGTTCTGTTATTCTTAAGTTAAATATTTTGAGATATCACGTAAATATTTTGAGATATCACGTATTTGGTATCTCTTCTAGTAAGTATTAGTTCATTGTAGTCTTCTTTTCAGGAAAATTATGTTTTGTACTTAAATATGTCAGCTCAAGCAATGAAATTCTCATAATTCTAACTCAGTGAATTTATAAAGACTACTCTATTTTCCAATATACCACCTCAAATTATGGAAGCTGTAAAGGTTAATGATTTAAAAATCCATGCGTATGACAAAGATTCTTTGCAATTATATCTTGATAACCAACACTCTCTGAATTTCTTGAAGACATAACAAACTTTTCTAGATTGAATATAAATATAAGCTGAGACACTACTAATAAGCCCTCATTAGAAGTTTGGTGCTAAACATGGTCCATTATTAGCTTATTGTTTATAGTAAATTTTTCTTATTGCTAGGAAATTTTTCAAGCCAGTTGTCATTGTAGTAGTGGAAGTGTTTCAGTAGCTTTAATACTTCATTGAATCTCCGTTAAATTTATCCAAAACTTATCAAAATGTTTTATAAATTCTCTAATTTGACTGCCTGTTTCAATATATCTTCTGTGTTTTAGGCTTCTAAGCTGCAAATGTCTATGATGGAGACAATGGAGGCTGCTGAGTTAGAGAAGCAAAAACATAATACTACCAGAATGGAAGTCCTACCACGGTTGGCTAAACTAGAGGTATTTGAGCTTCTTTTCTATGATAACTAAATAATGGTGTCTTCTCTTTATAGCATTACACGTATAGTCAGGTTGTTACTTATTGTTTACGTAGTACATATGGAAGTTTATAGCTTTGCTCCACTTTAGGCATTACAGATTGTTTCATATGTTTTAGTTGTTACTAAAGGTGAAAAATGGTTGCAGACTATAAATGCTGACCTTGCAAGATCTCTTGCCACTATTCAGTGGAATCTTGAAGTGGAGGTATGATAAGATGTTTAGTCTTCTCTCTGATCAAATGTGCCATATTCTTTATTTGGGAGAATATTATCATGGTATTAGATTAATTTGATTTGTAAAATTATGCTGGATAGTGTGGAAAATAGAATGTAAAATTTACCAGCTAGTTTATTTGGTAAAGTATCCTAGTGTCAAATCCAATGACTAGGTATTAGATCCTGCCTTAACCAGGTTTGTGGAGGATTTAGAGGAAATGTTTTACCCTCATATTGTACCCACTAAAAGAGAAATGTAGTAAAATTTTCGTCCAATATATTTGTGGCCTTTCAAATTTTATTGTTTAATTTCTAAGCTTGGTGTTTTCAAATTTTACCGCTTGAATCTGGGTGTATAAGCATATTCCCCTGCTTCTTTACTTGCTGAGGAAGAGGGTTGTTATTCATTATGCATGATAAATTGGTTTTTGGTCCTTTATACACGCTTTAGGAAAAGAAACTTGAGAATTTTGGATCAGCATAAGGAATTCTTAAAAAACTTTATTGTGTCACATGTCCAACTTTCCTTTTTATTTTTTGAAAAGTTTAAATGAGTACTCTATTTGAAGGCCTAAGAAATTCTATAAATCTCACTTTGCTGGGTTAGAAAATGTAAATATCACTTCTACCTTCACGGTTTCCTATTTCATTATTACGTGTTCTTGTTGCGCTAAATGGTGTTCAAGCAAAAAACAGATGCAGAATCTTGAAGTTTTACCTAACTTATCATTCATTTAAATAATGGTGTGTACTTAAAAACATTTCATTAGGTTAACCGAGTGGCAGAAATCCGGCAGCAAATTGATTTAAAAGAACTGCAACATAAAGGTATGCTCTTCTAAAATAACAACATCATTAGGGAGCAGTTCTTCAAAAGAAAGCTGAAAATTTTGAATTGCTCTGCTTCTTTACAATTTATTTTGTTGTTGGGTTCTTTCCTTCTTTTTTCTTCTTCTTTATGCCAAAGAACGCTCGTGTAACATATGCTTTTAGAAATAGCTCACTCGGTTTTGATTATTGAAACATTTCATATCTATCTTGATTGAAAATCTCTCCTTGCAGAACTCCAGAGGAAGATATCTGATACACACCAGACTGGGACATCTGCCAAGAAAGTAAGATATGTTTTGCCTGCGAGAGTTGGTGTTGAAAGTTGTAAAGAAAAAAAAAAAAAACTAAAGATTGTAGCCTTTTTTGGGGTTTTGATACAAAAATTGGAAATGGCCAGTTAACTGCTTTAAAAGGGGCTGAGCTTGAGCGAGAGATACTAGAGGCAGAGTACGCATTTGTAATGGACAAAATTGGAAAATTTCAAGACAAGGTTAGTGTTTTGTTTTGTTTTCTCTTTAAGTGAATTTTCATGTAACCCCCTACTATGTTATCTAAAATGCTGTGACAATGCAAAAATTGTTATACCTTTTGTTCCAATGCTTTATGGTCATTGTTATTGTTATGCTAATAATATTGGTTCTGCAGTTGACTTGTTCTGGTCAAGTTCTCCATTGATATTTCCTCTTTTGTTATTCTAAGTATGTTTATCTTTATAGTTTGATTGAAAACAACAGCATTGTTTTAAAATCGGTCTATTTCAGGCAAAGAAGCTGGAAGCAGACATTGAAATGACGAGGAAAGAGATGGAGGAACCCACAGAAGTCGAGGTTGAGCTAAAGCGCAGGCTTGACCAGATGACTGACCATTTAATTCAGAAACAAGCACAGGTTTGTCACTCGAACCCCTTTTGAATTCATGCGCATGTGTTTTAAGGTTCATTTATATGGACAAAACGATATGATATCTGTTCTATTTTCTTTTTCACGTATGTTCAATCAACAGGTTGACAAACAAGAAACAGCTGATAATTTTTGTGCTCAAATATGAAGTTGAGAAATACATGCTAGATAGTCTCTCCCTTAACCATGCCATGCACTCTCATTAAGCTGTATAGTAGTCACTAATTGCAAAAATTTCTTGTCAAGCAGGTTGAGTCTCTCTCCTCAGAGAAAGCGACTATTCTGTTCAGAATAGAGGTACGTATCATGCATATTTGTATCATATTGCAATGACAACTACGAAAAGCTAAGAATGGCTTGCACATTATTCACATGTCCTGCAGGCGGTTTCGAGGATGCTCGACGAGAACAAATCAATTATCACAGGCACCTCATATGGGGACTTGGAATTGGGGGCATGGCAGCTTCCGGATTCGAGGTTCAAGCCTCTAATCGAAGACAAAATCCGCTCTAGCCGAAAGCACTTGTACTCGTTGCTTCAGCAGTTCGATGCCATATTCTTGGCCGGAGCAGTGTTCTTGAGGAGAAATCCAACAGCAAAACTATGGTCTTTGGTTTACCTTGTGTGCCTTCACTTTTGGGTCATCTATATTCTCATGTCACACTCTCAACCTTCAAACGAGTCCATATCTGGTGCTGTTTTTTCATTGGAAAACATCAATAGTACTTCTAATGTATAACTTATGGTTTTCTTTTGTTTTCTTTCTTTTTTTTTTTCCTTTTTTTTTTTTCTTTTTTCTATTCATCTGCCTCGGTTTTTGGGAGGTATTCATTGCTGGGGTGTAATGTGTGGTTTCTTTTCGTGCACAACTTGCATAGAGAATTAGAGGTGTACATGTTCTTGTGATATCAAATATTAATAACAAAATATATATATATACACACACACACACACATGCAAGACTTTTAGGCGATCAATATTGCTTTAGCGTTTATGTTAATACGTTTGTCATATGCTTGTCTTTCAAGCTTTGGTACGTTTGTACTGTAATGAATATTGAAGGATTATGGGTATTGACAAGACCTCATTTCAAGAAATGACCATATTTTCATAAAATACATATAAATAAATAAACCCTTTATTCCCATTTTTGTCGTGGAGGTGCAAGCATTTATCTTGTTATGATGTCATTGCAATCCATGTTTTTATATGTTTGATCCTATTCTTTGTGGTACATTTCACAAAGCCGGAATGAAGGATTAAAAAGCCTCTGCATGCATTCTATAAGAATCTTCATTGAAACACAAAATCAAATCATTCAATCAAATTCTTACGTAACCTAAATGAACAAGAAAATGGAAAATAATAGAACAAGCTATGTTAATTTGAAATATTTGACGCTATGATAAAGCATTGCACTCTAACTCATCTTCACTTCGTCACCGCCACCTTTGCTTTCTCCTCCCGAGCTCATTCTACACCTTGCAAATACGAAAAATATCTTAAATAGAAAACACTAATCATAATTAGTTTTATTAAATCACATTGGTTCTTGTGTAATTACCAATTATATTTCCTACTTTGGTTTATGACCTTCTTACTCAGTTATTAGAACCACATTTTTGCAAAATACATTCTCTTTGCTAAAAAAATTCCATTGGGTAATGATAGAGTGGATGAATCTACAGAGAGCAAATTTCAGGAACAAGAAAGCACCTAAAGCATATGATTTAATATAGTGTTGACAGACTTCACAGACTTACCAATTTGACCCTTCTTCTGGAAAATCTCGACTGTAGAGAGGAAGCTCGAAGAGAAGAATTCTTTTGAACCACAATGGCAAGTTTCCATACACCGACGGGGGTAGTGGAACCAGCGGGCTGAAACAAAGAACGCGTTAGGCTCTTTCTTTTTTGAAAGAACACGCATAACACGAGGCAAAAAAAAAAAGTGAAGTTAACCTAGTTGTTTTCTTATAGATCCTGTATCCAGCCACATTTCCAAACTTCTTATCCGACGATGCCTGTTATCACGAGTGTCACGCATCATGAGTAGTAAGTTTGAGACTGAAGGCATGATATGGAATAAAATCGGAGAGATAAGTAGACCTCTAGCAAAGGAAGGCCACTGATGAAGAGAAGCAACAATGTGAGGAAGATAGGGCCGAAAATCACAAGCCACTCCGCGTCGTCCAGTACAGGAGTCGAAGCCACGAAAATCCCCCACCATAGGAAAATCTAAGCACAAACATTTCATTGAGGTTTATTTTTATAGATAACTCAATTGAATATGTATTTTTGTCCGTGGTATATGAAACAACTCCCCCGTATAATAATAATCGAGGAACGAAAAAAAAATCATGGCACTGAACTAACATGGTGGTCTAACCTCGCCAAAATAATTTGGATGACGAGTGTATTTCCACAGTCCAACATTGCACCATTTCCCTCTATTTTCGGGAACGTTTTTGAATGACAACTTCTGCTGGTCTGCGATAGCCTCGATTGAGAAACCGATTATCCACATGAGCCACCCAATTATGTCCCCAGGGTTAAGTGATGGGTTTTTGCTACTAGCATTAACAATTGTCACAGGTAAACTCACGGTCCACACCCAGACGGCCTGTAAAACAGTTGAATAGTTAGTCGTCCACGCTATTTTGGCCAATTCGCAGCTACAAACAAGAGTCAATGCGAAACTGAAAACGGTGAGCTCAGCCACCTGAAATATCCAGAAAACTGCCAATCTTCCCAAATTCCCGCGCATTTCATCGAAACGCCTATCCTCCCCCCACTGTAAAATCCTGGAGAAACGTTCAGAGGATCAACATCATCAACGAAGAGCATTAGGGAGAACTCAACAATGAGTAACGTAACAATCGAATGGAAGGGAAAAAGGAAAAAATAGTCGCATAACAACAATGAAATCGGTCAGACATAAGGTCTTTTCAACATTATTTCCGAAAACGGTATATACTCCATGTTCTGCAATACCTTAGTAATAGAAACAGTCCGAGGCGAAGACCCCATGCTATCACAAGGGAACTCAAAACAACCTGAAAGAAAGAGTTGAAAAATCAACTAAATAGCGCGATATGTTCGAGAACAAACTTGTTTGACACAAAACCGGAAGGTCATTCAGGTAGTCATGCAAGTCCAGCACAAGAAAGTCTTATTAGAACAGAGACAGTGAAACAAAGTAACACCCTATAGTACAATGAGCGATATGTTTCCAAGAACTCAGAAAAACATAGAGGACTGCTCAAATTTTTGGCTTGGGATTCTTGGTGAGAATGCAAAATTTGAATCTTAGGAATATTAGGAGAAGGCTTATTGGACAAGATCACCGATTGAAACCATGATTTTGACATTATATGTCACAGTACTCAATAACAAATACTAATTTTCTCTACTAATTTTGTCTAGCAAATTGTATTATCTTGAAGTGAAGGAGATTGGTTTCATGAGTCTTTGAATAAGATAAATAAATTACAAATATATATATAAAAGGAAATAGTAATACCTGTCTGAAATACCATGAGCCCTTGACCACCAGAGTCAATATAGCAAGTATAACAAAGTTGGTGCTCCCTATGAAAAAAAAAATAATAATAATAATAAAAAAACACTAAAAGAAATGAATAATGCTATAACATCTTATACATTTCTGAGCCCAAAATAGTATATATATATATATATATATATATATATATTTAGAGATAAGAGTTTAAAGCTCTTTCCTTTACCAATCTTATCCTTTTATCTTCTTTGTTTTTGTGATTTTTTTATTCGTTAACTGTTCTTCACTTGCTTGAATGAATTATGTCAAGGAAACACACCACCATGTTTCCCAGCAAACGAAGATTCAATCCAGAAGGAAAAAATAAAATAAAAAGTAAAAGAGAAACACCCAAATGAAAGTCTTAAAAAAAAAAAAAAAACACATTAACAAGATAAGAAGAGAATTAATTACCAGCAAAGTCAGTGACTTTATCAATTTTTAGGATAGCGGTGATTACAAAGAACAAGAATTGATATCCCACCTTCAAAAACACAAACAAACAAAGATAAACAAAAACCCAAATCACAAAAAGTTGAAAATTTTGAATTAACCAAACCAAAATTTAAAAGAGTATGCGAGAGTTAAAGTGTGAACGAAAGTACTGTAACAATGGCGGTTAGGCCCAAGAAATGTGAGTCGATAACTGTCCCCATGAAGGTAGTGACGAAGTTGATTATCTCTTCTCTGTTTGTGGCTTATTTACTTATATATATATATATATGTATGTATATATTGAATATTTGTATGCATAGCAAAAGAAAAGTAAAACAAATCTGTGGTCGAAATTGCAACACATTATAGCAATTGTATAGCCTTTTTTACATAACTTGGTCAAGTCCAAGAATATGGGACCACCTTTTTTTTTCTTTTTTCTTTTTAAATAATGGGTTAGTTTATGCTTATTTTGTCAACAACGAACAATTTTGGGTTTGACCATTCTAGTTCGAGTTAATCGTATTTTTAGTGCTTGATTTATAGGATAAATCTCATTTTGATCCCTGACTTTTAAATTGTTTGTAAATCAATCTCTATTCACAAAATTACTTACTTAATCCATTTATCAACAATCTATCAACATAAACAAATACGTAAGTTGATATATTTACAATTGAACAAATCTCATAATTACAATTGAACAATCTCATAGATTGACAAGTAATTTAAAGATATTTTTAAAAATTAAAGACCAAAATCAGATTTAGCCTCATAACATCAAAACTCTTGGACTAAAAAAAAAAAACAACAATACTATAGAATTTGCTTTATTATTTCACAACAAAAGTAAAGACATCTAAAATTTTTACAACAATATCTTGATTGCTCCAACTTTCTTTACACTTGATTTGGTATCATTTCAAAACGGAATTTCATTCGGCACAATCATGTCTGATTCAACTATCTCACATAAAGATAAGACTCAATACATACAAAACTTACACACGCCACACGGTCCACAATAAGTAAGATAATTGAGCCGAACACAATTATGCCGAGTAAAACTCTCTTCGGAAACTCAGCGAGTCTAGTGCTACGCGGGTGCAATCGAGACCTTGTCAACCTCCACAATGTACTCAAGAGTGGCAAAAGGAGGGATTTGAGCAGCAGAGCCCAAATCAGCACCATTCTCTCCAAAACCCAAGCTTGGAGGGACTATGACTCTCCTCTTCCCACCAGCCTTCATGGACCTCAGAACATACTCTATCCCTTCACAGACCCCTTTGCTATAAGGCCTAGACCCAACCACTAGAGCCAATGGCTTCTTTTCCTTGCCAAATGTGTCCACAAACACTTCACCACTCTCCTTCACTTTGCCCTGCACATCTATCACCACTAGGTCCCCTGGCCTTGGTGTGGCCCCACCTCCCACTTTCAATTCATAGAACCTGAGATGAGATTCATAACCTCAAAATAATGAACATCGAGCTCATTTGCTTCAACTGAATTGGTATTTAGTACTCAGAGCTATCATGTTTCTGGTGCTGTTTGTTTAATATCATTTTTACGTGACAAGTAAGGTGTTATATTTTAATTGATTGAATGTAAATTAAGTGTTAAACACTCACTAAATTATAATACGACATCCATACCGCACAGTCGTACTAAAAATTTAATAAAAAAATTGTGGTCGGTGTAACACTACTACGTTTTTTTTTTTATGGGGGGGGGGGGGGGGGGGGGGGGGGGGGGAGGGTTTATACTGTGTTCATTATTTAAAGTTTGAAATCTCATACTTTCTAATGCATAACTTATCACATAAACATTAAGGCCATAAACTAGAGTTAGGACTAGCTAGTTCACAGTCCACTCTTTATCCTAACAACAAATCTCACTTGAAAAATTTTTGTACCAAAAAAAGTACTCAACTATGAATAATTATTTCAAAAAAATGTTGGTATCCTAACAACAAGTCCTTTTTAAGTTTTTGAGTAGATGGTGACTGATGTACCTTATTCCATTGGGCAACACAACCTCTTCTTCCTTCTCAACATCTCTGCCAACAACATACTTCTTGTTAATGACAACAAAATCATAAGACTAAATATACCAAACTTGATTAGAAGGAAAACAACTATATTATTTTCAAGCGACAAACGTAAGGCATAAAACAAAGAATAAAAACCAGCCTTGTATTCGCTTCCTGTTGGGACACTTCAAGGCGTGTTTTAATCTGCTCAGAGACGACACCAAATGCAAGGAAGCCGGCCCAAGCGAGGCCAGCCCCGAGCCCGAACCGCCTCGTCAATGTGGAAGCTATCCAATCAGTGGACTCAACTTTGGTGGTTGAGCTTGCAGGCCTTCGTTTAGCTGGTGGTATCACTGGTGTTGCTTGTTGTGATGAAGTTGCACTACTTAGCTGCTGAACCTGCGGCTCGGGTTGCGGTTGCGATGGCGGCATCGGAGGAGGTGGTTGTGATGAGGAGGACAAGTGGTGAGTTCTGGTTAGAGGGTGGGAGAGAAATGGTGCTGAGGGAGAGCCAAAGAAAGAAGCCATGTTGAGATATGGAGATAAAGAAAATTGGTCAAGACTGAAAAAGTGCAAGAGAGATATAAATGTGCAAGTTTGGCTTTGGACCTACCTTATCCTTGTATGTGATGGGAGTTTTATAATGGTGGGTCTATGCTAGAGACTTTTTTTACTTTCCCCCCCCACCCCCCCCCCCCCCCCCCCCCCCCCCCCCCTTCTAGGACTTGTTTGGCTGCAGGGCAAACAAAAGGTTAAAGAATGGAAAACAAAAACCTTGCTTTGTTTACTCTTGTGGATTGTGTACTTGTGTTATATAATGTGCTAAAAAATGCTTTTTTAATGTTTGCCTAATTAGGAAGAACTTACTCATTGAAAAGATTAATTTGAGGATCCAAAATTTAGCCTCCACGACATTTTCAACAAGTGGATTTTCCGGCTAATTTTATGTATATAAAATGTGATAGAGTGTTACTGTAGCTTTTTCAACCAACACGCTTGTTTCATTATTGCAACCTTTTTCTCATTCATTCCTACAAATTTGTAACAATACATGGACAGCAAAAATTCAAACATTGTTTACAACAATTTCAATTGAATTTTCTTTTTTTCCCTTTTTTTTTACAAACAAAGCACAACCTTGTCAATGGCTGCCCCACAAAAATACAATGAGAAAAAGGAAATGAAGCAAAAGAATCACAACCCCAAATTCGAGTGTATGTCATCTCATGATCTTCGATCGTTTTTCGTTCCAAACAATCTACAAATGGCGGGAGAGAAGCTCTGTTCAGTCGGACTGGAGAAAATCGCTCTTTCTAGTTTGCAGATTCTTCTATAATCCGCGAATGCTGAACTCTCTCACGGCCGCTGGCTAACGAAGACCCGGGTCTTGGAACTTGAGAGCTACTGACAGGCCTTTGTAACGGCTTCAGAGCAGCCATGATCTCTGCAAATGTGGGTCTCAGTTTTGGATCTCTGCAATGTAATTAGATCAACTGTGAGGTTGGCCTTCGTATTTAAACATTGAAATTTATATAAACAGCAATCGAAAAAACGTAAACTAATCTACCTAACCAACTCGAAAACTAGAATTTTAGTAACAATGCTCATCCGCAAGGTTAAAAATATGTTATGGAATAATATGATGTGAAACAAACGACATGAATGGTATCTCTCGTTTTAGTCATGGAAACAGAGACTGGGAAGTAATGAGCTGACAAAATAAAACGAGGTAAAAACGACGAGAAAAATTAGCACAATCCCAGCATCACAAGAATTTCAACGAGAGAATATTTTGATCAGCAATGATGTCGAATATCAACTTGACAATTTAAATAAAACTGACTAGAAAATTTCAAACTTCGAACTATGTAGCACTTTGAGCAAAATTTGTAGCCAAAAGCATATAAGACAGTGGAGTCAAATGAACAATTTAACCAAGAAATTCATGCAACAAGTTTCTTAGGCTTTACCCTCATAAACTGTTCCTGATTCAGAGATTACAAACTAAAATCAGATTTTTGTCATAACCTAGGGACCAAGAAAAACACCTACTATCGATCGAGTCAACTCGATAATTAGAGGGCCCAAGTGTAAGTTAAAGCGATTGATAAAGGAACAAAGAAGTCCTCCTTGCATAGATGCATCAAAGTAAACTTACTCGACCAAAGCAGACAATATCGACAAATTGGCAGATCTTAACAGACGTGTCCTACAACGAGTCCTTGTTGTATTTGAAAGCATTTGGCTTTGATATTTTTTATCATTGTAAGTTTCAATTACGTAAGAAATAGTACACTCACGTCTGCCAGCATTGTCTGATAATATCGGCAATTCCAGGATCCATATTTTCGGGGATTTCAAGACGACGGTGTTGAAATCCGACCGCGCCAACAACTTGCATGGGGTTCATTCCCCCCCAAGGTTGCTGCATCGTTGAGAGTTCCCACAATATGACCCCAAAGCTATAAACGTCGCACCTATATCAAACCACATTTTTTTTCATGCAATTAGCTCATACTCGGGTGCTATATTCGAAAATGACCATAATATCATTTATTAAAAAAAATAAGAAAAATGCATACTTCTCGTCTGAAGGTTCATTTCTTAGTACTTCGGGCGCCATCCATTCCGCCTGAAGGAAAATGGCACAACTTGAAGTCATTAAAACTGCTAGCAATAGAGTTTCAGTGTCTCTTTGATTATATCAAGGACGATATGACAGAAACAATATTATTCAGACGTGGATTACCTGTAATTATACAATTTTTTTCTTCCACTATCATAATTTTCAGACCATACAACCCAAAACTGCCGTGGTAAACACAAGCAAGCTTTTGCTTCAGTTGTAATTATACATTACATAATACCAGTTACAGAAAAATATTCTTCACAACTACCATAAAGGAAAAAAGTAAATAGTAACTTCTCATTTGCAACTATACAGATATTGATGTTCAAGTTTGGTGATACCATGTGATATGGAATAATAGTATAGCTCCATTTCCATAATTTTGAGTGGTTCAAAAGAGTATATCAACATGGGCTTCACTTAATCAGGCATCGGTGCATAAACGGCAGGAAAGATAAATGCTAAACAAAATTATGGAATTAAGAACTGTTTTTCTAGTAAACATATAATAGTTAAAAAAAAATGGTAAAAACAGACAAAAATAAAAATGATTCATCCAACACATGCAATGCCATAAACATTAGTGTAAAGCCAAGTACGAAAGGGTGAGATATCTGAATCCATATAGAGAAGAAAAAGGGTTTGACTTTATGGCTAGAGCAATGAGGTTGACAGAGATCAAATTTGAAGAACAGCTTACCGTCCCTGCAGTGGACCTCGAAGAGAGAAATGTGCTGTGTTTCATTTTGGATAGTCCAAAGTCGCAAACCTAATGGAAGAAAGTTAATAGTCGCACCAAGTTAGCTATCGAAAAATTCATGTGTATCCACTAATCTTGTTAATGAGACCAAAACAAAAAAAAGAGATACCTTCACAACCCAATTCTTATCCACAAGAAGATTTGGGGACTTCAAGTCACGGTGTACTATAACCGGCGTGCAATTGTGCAAATAGTTCATTCCCCGAGCCTGAAGATTTGATCATATGAAAAACTTATCTCATTATATGTATCAGTACAAGGAAGCTTTTTCAAGTAAAGATGGGAAGATAAGAAAAAAACGACAAAACCATACGGCATCAAGTGCCATTCTCAAGCGCCTCCTTTCATCTAATTGATTGTTGGGCCGATGAAGTAACCGATATAAACTACCTCTGCAAAAACACTATAATATTTCAATATTTACTTTCTAATTGTCACCAAAAAGGCCCAATGTTTTCTGTGTGGGGCTTTGAGGATATAGATCGAAACAAGTTGAAATTCGTAAGATGTTCAAAAAACAAGTCAAGTGACCTTCTATTCATTTATCATGAGAATTAAGGCTATTTGATACAAACGGGGACTATAAAAAGAATGACATAGAATGGGCTGATATGTAGGCTGCAACAAACCTTGGAAGAAATTCGGTAACAATTGATAGATTTGGGGGCCGTGTTACAGCTCCCATGAAAAGGACAACATTCGGATGCCTTAGTCTTTTCATTATCAGAACCTTGCAATTTGAAAAAAAAAAAAAATTGTTTATTTCGTCTGTAATATAGTACGTGTAATCTTAAAGTAACAACTTTCAAATAAAATGATAAGTGGTTTTTCCATTTAAAAATAAGTGGAAGACGCTCCAAAAGAAAAGGAAGATATAGCTACACTCTTCAACAGTATCCATCAGAGATCCAGCGAACATGGTTTAGTTATTATGATGCAGAAACAAGGTCAGATTTCTAATTGTTAAGTAAACATATCAGACATTAGGATTATTGTACAGCCATAAGTCTTAACTTAGAAGAGCTCGGTTTTCTCGTTCGCAAAAGCCATGTAAATAATAACCGATCAATAGATCTTATATAAATCATGACATAATTCCATGAACATCACTGCAGTCACACCATAAATTAAGCTTTAGTTTTCTTACGAAACACGCACACAGGCGTGGGCGCTCGCGCGCGCGCACACAGACATATATATAAGGATTGAGGGTCCTACCTCTTTCATGAATTCTGCAAGTGATTCACCTGAAATTTCTTGGTCCAGAAACCTCTTCACAGCAACTTCCTATAAAAAACATTTGATACAGCAGTTAGTAACAACTCATAATAAGAAATCAAGATCATAGACAGACCACCTATAATTATCTCTTTGGCTTTAGCATTATAAAAATAAATATTCTCTCTCCTGTGCGGACTGATGACCTATTGCTTATCTAGATAGAGGGGAAAAACATGAGACTGATGGCAAGCTTTGGCTTTACGAAATGAACAAAGAGACTCGGAATAAACACGAAAATGTGAAAGAACTTAAAACATAATTCTCTCCCAGAAGTTGAAACCAGCTTCTTCGGTCACCAATTCCTAATGGAAATCTTCAAAAAATACATTTCCATTAACTGCTCATAATTCTTTTAAGCATTAAAAAATAATTGAACTGAGCATGAATTAGCTATATTCATGTAATTTTTTTCTCAAGATCTTCCCTTTGTGTGTGTTTGTTACTTGTATACCATCATCTGCGTTTGTCTAATCACATAAAGACACTATTCTATGGAAAAATGAAAAACATATGTTTTTGTCCATTTTAAATGTAGCAAATTCCAGAGAAGATAATTATAGACATACATAGTTTCCTTGCAATACACAAACAAATCAATACATTTCTTCGGGGGATGAGAAAACTTACAGTTCCATGCCACTCCCCACGGTAGACCTCGCCATAAGATCCTGCATCAGAAAGGACGAACCAAAGGGATAAAATTAAACGTTTGGGGATTGGGTTTATCTATGAAATGAATTACCAGATAAATAAGAGTAATGCACAAGTCGATACCAAGTCCAATACGCTCACCCATGGTGATATCCTCCCACGGAATCTCGCATTCTGCAACATCTTCAATCGAATCGGATTTCGTGCTTTCATTACCTACTGACTTATCCGATATTCTCTCGCCTTCTGAGTTTGTCCCCACAGCCTCGTGTTCCCGCGGTTCATACCCACCACTATCTGTGTCCCCATCACTCCGCATGCCCTGCTCATATTGCTTAGTGACGGCTGCAGTTGTCGCAACCACAGCTGCAGCAGTGGCAGTGGCTGCAGCTGCTACCGGGAGTTCAAGATTCGGGTCGGTGCTTGACTTGGCTGCCGCAACAACCATTGAAGAGGCAACAACAGCTGCTGCAGCTGCCGCAGCAGCGGCGACTGGGACATTTTTCGCATATTTTGCCGGAGCAATTTCAGCCTGCGTTGAGATAATATGTCCAGCCAAACCTTCCACAAATTTCAGGGGCTCGGGTTGACCAGAAGGGCTAGCTTTAGCATGCACCCGATGGTTAGGCAAAGGCGGCAAAAAGCAAGACGGAGCAACATTAACTTGGCCTTTATTTTCTTGGCTTCCACTGCCTTCTTTATTTTCGCCTGCACCTTCTTTTCGAGAACTAGCGTCAGCAGGCTTTACATCTAATTGCTCGGGATAAACTTCGGAAAACAAGTCGGGGGGAGCATGTACGCCACTTTCAAGCAACACGTCATGGAGTTTCTGAGCTAGCCGTGGGTTTTCCTTGGCAGCATCTATCATGTATTTTGAAACATCCTTCACTTTCTTTTTACGAACAGCGGGGGAGCTCACACCTTCGGTCCAAGAAGGAGATCTCGCATGTGCATAAGGGTAAATAGCCTTGCCGGGAAATTCCCGTCCAAGCTCCTTCTCTACATTAGACGGTTTTTTTGAATCATTTGATAGTATCTTTGATTCTCCCTCGGCTTCAGCTGGCCCGGGTTGTTTTGTATGTGCGGTTAGTTCTTCTTTTTCATCCGATTCCCTTCCACTGGACGGAGGGTTTCCGAACCTGGATCTCCTTTCCAACGTCCCGACGTCCGAATGATCTCCGAAAGAACTCCCAACCCAACTGCTCGAAGAGGCTGCACGAGACGAATCAACGTATCTGGACAATGGACTAGGAGAGAAGAAAGATTCATCATACGCAACATGCGGTCCGGCTGCATCAGCGGGAATAAGTGTACCGGGATCGGACATTAGATCAACAATGTACTCCCTGAAATTCAACAAACGTAAAGAAACAAGTTAAAGGTTCTGCCACTTCAATCACGAACGGAGTAAGCTATGAAATGAGTGAGCAAACCCTTTCAAAATCAATTCAAAGCAAACAATAAAATTGTTATATTGGACTCACCTGCCATCATTCATCTTTACAAAGTTCATCGCCACATCACTGGAACCGGTATATTGTTGTCCCTTCACAAGTCGACACGGTATGCTCACACTATCAGCCAAAACCTACGAAATCAAATAGATAGAAGAAAAGCTTTTACATTGGTTAAGCAATCCCAATAAAAAAAAAAAAAAAAAAAAAAACCAGAGCTTCCATTCAGCACTAGATCGTTAAATAAAAAATATGCCGACAAGTACCTTGAACAACAATGCCCGGTGACGAGCCAATCCAATTTTTAGAGAACCAAGAGGCAGAACCATACTGCCAATGGTTGCTTTCAATTTAGAGGTGAGACTTTGCCATTCTCTCAACATGAGTTCGGGATTACCAACTGGCCCACCCATATAGTTAGCAACTAAAACGGCAAGGTTTTGCACCAAATCGCTATTTACAAAGACCAAAGAATCCGACCTTGACTTTACAGCCATCTCGAGCGCCATCTGCTCAAGTTTCAACAAATTTGAATCAGCAGCCTTATTGACCAAAACTGCTTCCCAGGTAACACTTTCCGATACAGGCGTTCCTTGCAGATCAATAAGGGAAGGCATTCTTTCGGAGGTGGACTCGGTCAAGATTCCATATAGGTCATAGAATCCATCTAAGATCTTGTCGTCATAGCCAAGAACGTTGTAATTCTGTGAAGCATGCATAAATCTACGATATGAGACAGGTTAGAACAGACTAAACTAACGACAAATTTGAGAAAAGAAGCGTAAGTATAGGAATAAATTTTCCGATATGGGAATTATCTCTAACAGCAACATAAGGTCTGTATAAGAGTTTGAAATTTCTTGATAAAATGAACAGCAGTCTAATAACGACTTTGCTTTAACCCGCTATAGCATGTCAAATGTGTCATAGGAAAAACATAATAGAATTCATGATATGATACCATACTATCAAGTTTCCAAGTTGGAAAAAGAAAAAGGTAGCATAACAATCAAACTTGCTGGAGAATTTTTTTCAGTTTTCAATTCAACTGACAGCATAAAGAAAGTTCGGAACGTAAAATCAAAAGTACCATACTACGATTGTAAAAAGAAATGCTCATGGTCCTTCCCCTTCCCCTACATAAAAATATTAAATAAACGAAAGCTTAAGCAATCTAGGAATTGAAACTAAGCCACAGAAATCAAACATATGATAACTGCACAATGAACATGCATATAGAACCCAAATACAAAATCTTCATTGAATTTGAATGGCGCTCAAATAAGAGCACAGCTAACTTAAGTCAAAACGAATTTTGCTTCTATTGTTGAGTAATGCATCAATGTATTTTATAGAGGTATAGGCACCAATGACTCTGAGAAGTGATTTAGAAGAATATATAGACATGTCGCATGAGTAGTGAAAAAAGATTAAACATGCAAATCCAAAAGATAAGAAGAGAAAGACAAAGTAGATCAGGTAGTTGATGTCAACTCCAACAGCCTCTCTCAGAATTAATACGTATGACTCGTAAGGAATTATGTCGCCAGTTTAAGAACTCCATGGTTTCTTTCGGCACGTGGTAAAACCAAACAACTAAAAGGAATTGCAATCTACATCATTTCATTTCTTTCATTCAGAATCCAGAACAAGCCCACAACGTCACCAAATTTCCACTTATTTGGGTTCAAAAGTTGATTCCATATATTGTGACTATCATTGCTCCAAGTAACGGTTCTTGCTTTCGCACAGCTGCACCAGTAAGATTAAGCGACTCAGCAGATTTAGATAATGACTCCCAACAACATTGTTATACTTTTCGTATATTACAACTCTTGGTGGTCCCGTTCTTCTATCTTTGGTCACAGGCAATTAGAATGGAAAGGTAAAGGACAAGGCTCACAAGAGCCATGAGAGCGACATTGACACTTTCTCGGATTTCTTTCCGCAAGCTTTGGCAGTGTTCGGATCTTAAGCACAACTCAAGTTTTATGCTTGGAAGTACAACAGAAGAGCAAACATATTACCAATACATGTTTTCTTTTCTTTTTTTAACAAGACAAAAGTCAACCTAATCATAAAGTATCTCCTACATTTAGGGAAACGAACGATGATTGAACTTTTTTATGTCCATGTATATTTTTGGTATCTATAGAAGACAACCCAAGCTACAGCAAAGC
This sequence comes from Boehmeria nivea var. tenacissima, assembly GCA_018132145.1. Taxonomy (NCBI): domain Eukaryota; kingdom Viridiplantae; phylum Streptophyta; class Magnoliopsida; order Rosales; family Urticaceae; genus Boehmeria; species Boehmeria nivea. Next base: position 14,088,306 of record CM030882.1, read on the forward strand.
TAATGGACAGTTAATTCGGTGAAACTCCAAAGAGACATAATTATAGAGATAACATAACAAGAACTTAACCAAGCTCAGATCATTTGACAGATGAGGCACAAAATCTTACCCAATATCGATAAGCAACAACTTCGGCTGGTGTATTATCCGGAGCACAAGAGCCCAAACTAATCTGCTTCACAGCTTCAATCTGAACCGCCTCGGGATCTTCTCTAGCGCTCAATTCCAAAGCCAGTTGTATCTGATACTCTTCCTCCACATCAGGATCCCTCGAGTTACTAGACCCCGAATTGCGCCCCATCGCCTCCAAGCCAACGTCTGCCAAACCAGCGCTACTAACCGTAACCGCCTCAGGAGGCTCGCTCCTCGCTGCATTCGACGACGAGGAGGAGACTGAGAGGCTAGAGCTATGCCTATTCGCAACCAAATTCAACCATCCCGAGAGCCCCGAAAAGGGTTTGTTCTGTTCAGGGTTGTGGTGTGACCTTGAGTGCAAAATCCTATCAGGAGATGACTCGTCAATGGACTTGTTACTTCCCCTTGATGGAGTAGACCCTTCTCCACCATCTTCACTCTGGTTATGGGACATGATGTGGAGCTTCTTGAACAGGTTCTTCATTGGTCTACTTCACTAAGCTATTTTGGAGTTGAATGGTTCTAAAGGAATAAAAATCGGGCCATAAGCATCTCCATTGTCTTGGACCAAGCATGAAATCTCCAAATCACTTGTTTTTCAATGCCCAAAAACAGCAAGTTCCAAACTAATCCAAAAAGCCTATATATTTTTTTTTTCTCTTTCTTTCCTTATTTCAAACCTAAACCCCACATGGGACCCCAATCCAAATCAAAATCCAAATCCAAACTCATCACTCAAAACCCACTAAAGGAGACGATTTCAATCACTAGCAGTGAAGCTCTGCCGATTATCAACAAACCCCAGATGCTTGAAATTGAAAGACTTTAACTTTCCCTCTTCTTTATCAAGAAAGAAATTATTTTTTTTATATGAAAAAAAAAATCCAATCTTGAAGATAAAGAATAGACAGCAGGGAAGCAAATACTCAAACAAATAAGCTTACCCAATCAGAATCACAACATGCAATCAGAATATAGATATACCCATATTGGTAGAAATGGATCTCAGTCTCTGTACAGAGAGAGGGGTTGAAGAAAGAGCATTGAACAAAGAAAAAAAGAAAGAGAACAAGGGTATTGGCTGCTGGGTCAGCTTGATAACATTAAAGAAAGAAACCCAAAAAAATAATAATTATCAAGAGATAGAGAGAGAAAGAGCAGGTAAGACAGAGAGAGAGAGAGAGAGAGAGAGAGAGAGAGAGAGAGGCAAAGCAAAGATCATCAACTAGTGGAATAGTTGGACCTCAAAAGATGACCCACTTGAGCTGAGAGAGAGAGAGAGAGTGAGAGGCATAGAAGAAAGAAAGAAGGGATTTTTCACGGTCCCAGAAAAAGGTTGGAAAACTGGTGGGAAACACAAACCAACTGGCCTTGTCTCTCTCTCTCTCTCTCTCTCTCTCTCTCTCTCCAAAACTCTGTTTTTGCTCTCTCTACAGTCCAAGGACACTCACTTGGGGTTTTCTCATATTTTTTTGCTCTTCGTTTTGCAGCACCAAAAATAAAATATAAAAAAAAAAACCCAAATAGTGACGATTTTGTGTATGGAATATTGGACGAACAAGTTGGGAAAAAAGCAATATACTCTTTGGCTCAAAAACACTTTTTTGCTATTTCTTGCAAAATATGATCTTCTCAATGTCTTCACAACATTCGGGCTTTGCTTTTGTGACTAAACGACAAAACTGAGTTTAAGTTTTAATGTTTATTAAATTTTAAAACCGTAAGTAGTTACTTAAAGCTAATTTAACTTTGAAATCTCCCGAAATCCCAATGCTAAAAACCATTTAATCTAAACTATAGCTATTTTTTTAAATTAATATAATGAATCTCAACCGCTGCTATAGCCGGCTTTTGATGGTGTATTTAATATACCTATTTTGTGTATGCTGGTCCTGCTTCACTTTCATAAATCTTCACATAAAATATAAAATAAGATCGGATGATATGGTATGGCATTTATTTGTTGATTATGTACTTTTTTATACTAAAAAAAAAAAGTGCCCGATCATTTCATATCAAACAGTCAAGGTTTTTTCTCTTCAAAATAGAAATAGTCAAAGTTTGAAAGTTTTTTATTACTCGTGGGAATAAATTTTTTTTAGCGATGTAATTCAATTTAATGTTAAATATAGAAATAAGTCTCGTGTATGAGGGATTTATAGATGAAATTTATTTGCGAGTTGTTGAACTTTGTATCAATTGAGTTGTATTTTTTTTATTAAAAAAATAGCTATTGCACAATTCTCCTAATTGTTCTTTCATTTTGTATACATTTTTTTGGAAATTATTGCATGGACATGTATAATGATGCATTTAGCCATTGTAATGAAGTACGAAACGATAAAATGTGGTGTGCTCTACAAAAGTTATTAAATTTAATGGTATTAAATATTAATGTATTGGTCCGTGTAATAAGTTTGATTTTTTTTTTTTTTTTGCTTCTGTGCATAAAAATTTTGAATAGTGTACAATGATATGAAATATATATATATATATATAATAATAATAATAGAGAATGCAAAGCTATTTAATAACAATACTAGTGAAAGGCACGTGCGCTGCACACCTGCTTCATTTGTTTTTCATACAAAATATTTATTTTAATTTCTCATATTATTGTTTATAATTATTTTGTTTAAAATATTTTACTTTACGCAATCAAAATGAGAACCAACTTTGGCTTTGAAAGGTAGAGTGAACACTATTATATTTTTAATTAGATGAGATGATATTTATTTAAAAAGTTGACGTAATTATCACTAAAAAATAACTTATTAAATTATAAGTTGGCATTTGACAACAAAAAACTCACAAACATATAGTATTCTATTAAATATGAAAAACATGCAAGGAAAACGAAAAAGTTAGAAGCAACTGAGTAATTGAGAAGGATAAAAAATACAGAAGAAAAAAAAAAACAAAATTGACAATATTTTAAAATAAATCGCTAAAATATGAATTAAAATAACGGTTTTTTAAATAAATAACCATATTTTTATGTATGTTTTTAACAATTAGCCTATGTTTGTTTTTATTAGCAAAATAACCATACATTCGTGTCTAGATTTTTGAGACTGCAGTCATTAGTTTTTTTAATTCTGTTTTTATTGATTGTTGCAGACAATATTGTCTATAATTTTGTGTCTCTAGTCATAAAATTTGTGACTTCTTTGGTTGCATATTTTTTTGCTATTTATAAAATATTTTTTATTTAGTAATAAATTTTATGAAATTTTTTGTATAGGCAATCATTTATTTGTGAGTTGATTATTTTATTAATGGATGTTTAAATTTTTTATTGTGTTTATTTTAAATTTTCTGAAATTTTGTGATTATAGTCACAAATTTTATGACTGTGTATTTTATTTATTTAGTCACAAATTTTATTTCTTTAGTTATAGATTTTTAGATGTTTGCCTGCTATTTTGCTAATTTTTTAAAACGTGGGCTATATCTTTAAAACATAGACTGCAAAATGGCTAAATCCTTAACTGGCCCTTAAAATAATGATACCAATAATAATCAGGGGGACATCAGGTCCCACATTACCCAAAATATATATATATATATGACCTGCAAATTTAATTATAGGCACGTCGCATGCCTGTTATCGAGAAAAAAATAAAAATAAAAACAATTGCATTTTGAGAAGTAACGGCGTTGTTTTAAAAGGAATTTTTCATTCAAACTTTTTTTTTTTTAATTTTTAGCGCCCCTAAGACTCATATTATTAGTAAAATATATATTTGGATAAATAAGAAAAAACATCCCAATAAATTCATAAATTGTAATCTATTTATAAATTAATAAAGTATTACTTTATCAATAATTTAATATTTTATGTACGTTTAATATCATATATAAGAAATTATTATAAATATCTATTTATCAATAAACACTTAAAATTTCTCAACATTTAAATATTATAAATATATAATTTTTGTTGTTTATTTAGACATATTTTTCTAATCTTCTCAAACAACACAAATAAAAAAATTTATAAAAAAATTACATAATAGGGGTTTATAGATAATAAAAAAACCACTCTTTTTTCATTTTATCCCATATTTCTCCATCTTCTTTCTTGCTATCCACAAACACTTAAATTTTTTGTTCATTATATATATATATATATATATATATATTTTTTAATTAGACATGTATATTTTATTTCCGAGACAAATTAAAAAAAAAAAGATTAACATAATAGTGTCTAGAGTTTTTTAGGCATTTAACCAAACTTTTGGATAATTTTTTAGGATTTAGCCATAGTTTCACGAAATTAGGGATTTAGCCATAACATGTAACATTTTTTGTAACATGTAACATATATACGTGTAAAAAATGTAACATTGAATGTAACTATGGCTAAATCCTTCAAATTTTACCTTTAAAATGGCTAATTGCTTAACTGACCCTAGTGTCTAACTAGTAAAAAGAAAAAATAAAAAAAATGAATACCTTTTTTACGGTATACATATTTATAAGTCTTACTAATTATATTATTTTTAAATAAAAATAAGAATAAGTATAACACAATGGTACCTGTAAAGTAAGAAAATATTGATTGATGTTTGATAATAGAAACGTTAAATTTTTCTCAAACAAAAATAAAAAAATTTAAATCTAAAAAAATAAAAGATAAAGAGAAAATAAGGGTTAGAAATATAAACATATATTATTTTAAGCCACTCTAGAAGGGGGTAAAAAGAAAAAAATTTAATTATTTTTTAGTCATTTTTAATATCAATCTTCATCAACAATAGAAATGTATTCTAGAAAAATCAAATGAGAAAAATTATGCCACAATGAGTGTCTATGGATTAAGGAAAAAAAAAATTCAACCAATGATGTTGGCGGGAAAATTTGTCGAGATCCGAGTGATAAGAAAAAGTAAATTGAAATTAAAAAAAAAATAAAAGAGAGAGAAAAAGGATAAAAAAAGAAAAATAGAGAAATTAGTTTTAAGTCCCTTAAAAAGGGGCTAAACTCCTTTAATAGTGCATATAAAAAACAATAAGGGATCATTTTTTTTTAGCTCCATAGGAGTGGAAGGCAAAATAAATAAAATAAAATAAAAATAAAATAAAATGAATGCTGACTAAGAAAAGAGGAGAAAAGGACACAATCAAGGGGGACAAGTGTCGCCCCCACCCATTCCTCCCTCCGACGCGCATGTAGGAAAAAAAAAATGCATCGCGCATTTTGGACGAAACGGGGACAAAAAAAGGGGCAACTACCTCTTTTAAGAAGAGTTATAGAGTAGATATTACAATTAACTTTAATACAAAAGTCAACTATTCTTAATTACATAACATCCTCTGGTATTAGTATTTTTTAATCACATGCAATATACACAATAATACTATGTATTGTTGGAGAGTTAACTGGGGTGACAAAGTCTTCCAATATGAAGGTTGAGGTCACAAGTTTAAATACTGATGAGTGCATTACCTCTTATATGAGTCAAAGGTACATAATGGTCAATGCGACTACTCTTTAGGTTACCCGTTAGTGTTTTCAAATAGAGATTACGATCTATATTCGGTTCTATATATAATTACATGTAATTTTTAAAATAATAATAATAATAATAATAATATTATTATTATTATTATGCACTGTGAGCCCGCGGGATTTCTTTTATTTTCTCTAGTGCGTAGGAGGGTTGAACTTTGAAGTAAACCATCATTCTACTAAAACCGATTATTTAGTTTGGTTTGTCTTATTAAATTGGACTAGACATCTTTAAAATTTGTAATTTTGATTAGTTTGTTGTTTGCATACTTCCCTTCCAACTCTAGAAATTTGTGTTGATTGGATATGAATCTAAATACAAGTATATAAATATTTTGATTTGATTGAGTTATAGTTCCAATCCTTTTTTTTTTTAAAGGAATGGAAAGTTCTTTCTTGTTCGTAGGAGGGGGTGAATTTAAAAGGACAGAGAAAAAAAATCTTACGTTGTGAGATAAGTTTGAGGATGAACAAATAACTAGGTTCTAAGTAGACAAATAGTAAATTCAAAAATAAAATAATATATTTTCACTTTTTTCATAATACCAAATAATTTTTAGGTGATCTAACTCTTTATTTTTTCGAAAATTGTAGTAGATAGTACAATTTTTATTTTTATTTTTTACATTTTTAGATAATAACACATTTTTTTGAAATATTGAAAAAAAATAGCATCATTCATGAATTTTATGACGAAAAAAAATTAACACATTTGTTATAAATTGTTTAACATTTCAAAGTTTACTTTTAAATTTTGAAACTTAGAATTTTTTTTTACAAATGGCATGTTAAGATTTTTTTTTATCATAAAATTCTTAACAAAATTCTATTTTTTTTAATATTTTAAAACATGTTGTAATTTTTTAGAAATAATTGAGTAAATAGTCATTTTCTGAATGCTATTAAAAAAAATCCAATATTTCGATTAATTAAGAAATTAATCATTTTCTTAACTATATGATGATGCGCATTTATCTTTATGCCCTTAATTCTCTTATATATGAGTGGCTAATAACTTAATTTTTGAAAACTTTGATCACTTTTTTAAAATATAAATAAAAAAATCAAATACCAAATAGATCCTATTTTTTAAAAAGCAATTTAATTTTGAATTATTTTTGCTACCCACGTTTTCTTCCTCCTATAATACCAAACAGATTTTTTTTTTAATAGATGATATACTTCAATAACCTCCCGGTTTATTTTTTTTAATACCTAATATTATAATATGTGGACTTGGCAGTTGGAACTCAATGCATTCATGTTTATGTCATCAAAAAGAAAATTGTAGACTGAATTTCTTGTATATTAACGTTGGCCCTCCTTATTTTTGGAAGAACGAGCCTTTTATTTATTTTTTAATCAAACCCAAAGTCAGACTTGTAGGCTTAATAATTGTTATATTTTATTTCTCCCTTAAAATGTAGTTGAACAAAATTAAATCTCAAATTATATTATTTTGAATTGTCTGATGGAAGTTGAAAATTTATGGGCCTGCATATCTTCCATAAAATATATCTAAAATCAAACCCATACTTATCTATATATACTGCAAAATATTATCTATATATACATGTGTGTGTGTTTATCATATATAACTTTTTTCCTCAAAACTCGTGGATATATATATATATATATATATATATATATATATATATATATATAGTGATTAGTTTTATCATTATTTTTATTTTCCAAATTTCCATCTCTTAACTATAAGGTAGATGTGTTTTACCGGCCAATATAGGAAAAGAGGAAAATAATAGGAAAAGAAGAACCCAAGTTAATTACATGGAATTGGAGGCTCATTTCCACCGGTAGATTTTGAAAGTCTTTATTATTTAGCGAACCAAAGTATAATAACTAATTAATTTGAAATTAGGATTTATGATTTGATGCCATAATCTACCATTAATTCTAAGAGTACCTTCCGCTAAGGAGATTTACGTGAGTCTTAAGGAATTAGATCATAAGGACAAAGCATATTATTATCCAATGATAGCTTAATTAGTGATTGCCTTGCTGCAAGAAAAATTCAATATGAATGAGAGTAAGCACCAAAAGAAATAATTAAAATTTCAACAAAAATGGCCAATGGCCAATGGAAATTGAGCTCTAGTAAAATACTTTCAACAAAAATGGCCAATGGAAATTGAGCTCTAGTAAGATGAAATAATTAATCAAATTTTGGCTTTTGATTAGTGATCCTATTGGACATGGCATGTTTCTAGAAACTTAAACCCTTCAAAAAAATTTAAAACTAAATTATGACAATGACTGTTATTTTAGTTTATCCCATGTCCTTTAAGATTATTCTTCATTGAAATGAAAGTGACACAATCATTACCTTTTCAAATGGCTACTTCTTATATATGTTTCAATTAAAATGATGGCTTTGCGCATTTTTTTTTCTTCATTATTTTCTAAAAAAGAAAAACTAATTAAACTGGGAAAATCAAAGTGCTATAAAAAATAAAAAAATCTGGAGAGTTGAAAAAAAAAATCATTATAAATACCACTTAATAATTTATGTTCAAAATAATAATTTGTATTTAATCTTTATTGTGTAAAAATAATAATATAAATTAAAAATATAATAAAAATGAGACATATATTATTAATGTGTAAAAAATAAGACATTTATCAAAATTAAAAAAAAAAGTTTGTATTTATCTTCCTTTTTATCCTATTAAAGATTTAAGATGGATAAAAGGCCAAGAAAGTTGTTGATGAGGATAAACCCATTACAATAGATATATACTTTTCCTTTTTGTCCTATTACATATAGTGCCCTAATTAGAAGGGATCATACGCAGTCATCTTCTCAACCTCTAGAATAAATTTAGCCAAAACTATAAATTTAAAAAAGCTCTAGATAAATTCTTAGTACTAGAAAAAAATTAATTAAAAAATTTTAATTGTTAGACCTACTTTAGGTTCACAATAATTTTATGGCAATCCCATACTGATGCCCTTGCTGATAGTGATAATTGAAGACTTCTGTACCTAATAAAAAGAAAATTCCCTATCTCCCATTTCTCTTTAATCTATTTTTAAAGTGAATCTTTGTTCTGCTTGGATTGAATGCGTTAATTCATTATCACATGAAAAGTCAAATTAAAATAAACTAGATTGTGGACATGAGCGGACAACCATGTGATGTATATGTTTATCCAATCATTACTTTTTAATACCAAATATGTATATGTTTGTATGTAAAAGGGAAATAAATATAGGTATGACCATTTTTGGAGAAAGAAAAGAAATTGTATTATCTACAAGAAAATAGCTTCACTATTAGAATAAAATTGCCTTGAATAGCCGTTCTTTCCATTTGTTTCTAGTTTTGGAAGCTTGTAGATTGGTTTTAACCCGTTTTTATCTATTTTATTTTATTCTTTTGTTTTTATTTTTTCATGATGTGTTTCGCTAGTGCATTAATGAAGTGTTGTTTTTGCAATTTAAAATTATTTTTAGGTCAAAAAATTAAAATACAGACTCGTGCTGCAATTCGAAATGTCACATTTATTTATTTATTTTTCAATTTTAAATGGAAAAACAACATTGTAAAGTTGCCAAATTTTTAACATTTAGATTGTGTTTACTTCAATGTTTGTAATTGTATAATGAGGGTATATGCTACCGAAGTCGAGACTTGAGATAGAGCAATAAAATGTTATCTATTTTTTTTTTTCATTTATTTATGTTTATAAATGCATGATTCTTTATCTTTCTTTTCACTATTTTCAAATTATATATATATATATATTAGCGTGACAAAAGACAATTTAAGTGCACAATACCCTATTTGCATTTCTTGTTGACTTTATGTTACCAATTTGCCATATGAAGAAGTTTAAACTAAACTCATTTTATTATGGTTCAAGAAAATTTTCTTTTGATCTAATACTTGGAAACTTTTGAGGTACGGATGAGAATTTTCACGTTAAGGGCACAAAATGCGCACATTAATCATTTTGGAAGTAACAAAAAGTCATATTATATTATTGCAATGAAAAAAAAGAACTTTCTAACTCAACTAAAGTCACTCAACATAAATTCAAAGATATATTATCTTTATTTTTATAGAGATCGACTAACAAGTACAACTATAAACATTAATTAGGAAGTGTTTGAATTCTCTTAGTTAAGCTTGTTGAGACACATATCTAAACTATTAAATTAAAAATTTCACAATTTCGCTATATAAATTAGAACGCAAAATAAAGAAAAAGCAAAGAAATGTTCAATTTTAGCTTTTAAATATCCAACGTTGATTTTCCATATTCAAATGGTATCGATCTCTTCTAATCGACGGCACAAGTCATCTTCTCCGACTATCCGCAGTCACTTGCACATTTTTTGCATATAATTGTGTGTGTGTTTTTTGTTTTAATCAATTTGCATGCAATTAATTGTTTAAGAATTTCTTCTATTTATCCCTTCTAATATTCCTTCAAAAGTAAGGAACTGACTTTGACTAAATGCCAATCTCATAGTAGCGTCAAAAGTGAAAAAGAGTGAATACATCAAGAAACAAAAAGCATTGGCAATTGGCATTATATTCCAATTAAATGACTCCCTTTGTCTTGTCAGACCAATTAATCATATAATTGATTTTAAATTAAAAAAATGATGCAAATTGAAGGTCTTATTTTTCTTTTACTTTTGCGAAGATCATAGTGTGGTTTACTTATCTTAATGATGGATTTTTTTTCTTATCTAATTGTGAAACTTCTTAAAGGAGAATATTAGTTCAACCAAACTTTTATCTATATATTTTTAGCATTTTGAAGGTGACATAATAATCAGTTGTACGAGTAAATTTCATAAAAAAAAATAGAGATAATTGAGTGGATGATTATTATTTTTAAATAATATTTTAATAAAATAGTCAACGTTTCGATTAATTAAAAAATTAGTCATTTTTAACTATATAATGATGCTTATTTACTTCTATATTCTTACTTTTCTTATGTATTGGTAGCTAATAACTCATTTTTTTGAAACATCGACCATTTTCTTAAAACATAGACTATGAAATAACTAAATACTAAATAGTCCTAAATAATTAATGTGTGCATTTTCTAAAGTTAATAAAAAAAGAAAGAAATACAATAGAATATCAACACACACAGTATTAATAAATAGGAGAGATAAGCACAATTAAAAAAGATCCACTTTAACTTAATTAAACATTTAATAAAATTACAATTTCCAAGTTTATATTTTCGAATCTATGTTATTAATGTTGTAATATAACTAACATCAACACTACACGAAGTTATTTGCACCAAAAAAAAAAAAAAACTATACGAAGTTCCACTCTAACCAAATAAATGTCAAACTTGTATATGTGAAAGGACATAAATAGGAATCCACAAGCCAACCAACTACCACGTTACCTTATATATATATATATATGTATATTATATATATTAGTTAATTTTCAATGTTTTTTTTTAAGAAGACTTTCAATGTTATTGAGGATACTATAGTGTTGATTCAATTTCATATCAATAAGATTCAATCATAAAAAATAAAAATAAAAAGTATCATGCAGATAAAAATTAAAAAACAAAAGGCAAAGTTTATAAAATTTGAGGTAATAAAAGCAAAAAAAAACTGAGGTACTATAAGTCAAAAAATTTAATATTCAAAATATTTTTTTTTCACTAAAAGCATAATATAAAACTAATAATTTGGCGTGGACTAGTTCTTGGGCGGCTTTGTTTGTCCTAGCTCTTTTAATGCCAAAAAGTAATATTTATATGCTTTTTATGGTCGTTGCTTTCCGATTTAATATTAATACACTTTTTCAGAATTTGCGAAACTCACGCGCTGTCTCCGCTATTTTTCCAATCAGAGAGAAACTATTACAATTGTGCCACTCTGGCAGCAGTACGGAGAGGTGCGTGGATATAATCGCTATGACTGCGCGTGGGCTTGTGAGATCTTGCAGTTTGTGGGTTGGGGCCCACTTTTATCCAATCAGAGAGAGGCTCGAGGTGGAATTCCCAAAACTTTAACCGGTAACGTGAGTAGCACGTGTGAATATATATATATATATATATATATAAATATATATATTTTGTATTTTAGTTTCCTAATCGCTAATTAATACGAAAAACGTAATTATGGACCGACAAATTTATTTTTTAATAAATTTTAAAATAAAAAAGTAACAGCTCATAATCGTATTTTACCAATGAATGTATCTTAAAATAGAAATTTTCCTAATTTAGAGGGGGAAAATTACTTATTTTATTAGTGGTGTTCGAGTAATTCAATAAACCAATTGAATCGACCAAAATCAAATCAATTCGTATTGTTTGTGTTCGTTTGTCTCCCTCACATCTGCGTTCCATACTTTTTTTTTCAATTATTTTTTCAATTTTCTAATTCCAATGCAATATCTTTAAATCGCAACTATTTATATTACTTCAAAATTTTCAAAATCAAACAATTTCAAAATGAAATGGATGAAATGTTTACCCAAACAACCCATAAGACTTTGGTTTGATTTAAGTTTACAATCTATATGGTTTGGTTTCGTTTGCGGTTTGTTACTTTGTATTTGTAAAACCAAAACCAAACTGAACTTATATACACATTTAACAATATAAGTGTTTCTTCTCTTCTCTTTGGTTAAATGTGTATTGATTTTCGTTCAGTTTAATAATTTATTTTAGATTAATAATCTAAAAAAAATGTTTAGATAGGAAATGATTTTGGATAGTTATATATTACCTTTTTAACATACCTGCATCACTTCTTAAAAAAGGATAATCTTAAGTCAAAACAAGTGTTTACCATTTAGTGAGAATTATGTTTAATTTGATTTTTTTAATTAAGAATGTGCTTTCGAATTTGCTATTATTATATCGTTATTCTTGTAACTGTCATAATAATTTCTTTTTATAGCACAACTAATAACATATTCTTTCAGTACATTATTATTAAACTGTTTTTTTTTAATAACAATTGTGATTGGATTGCACATGTTTTAATTTATGTTTGTTGCTCACTTTGGAGGATTGGCAGGTTATTTTGGTTCTAGTGTTTTGAGATGTTTGGACTTTGGATTAAGAAGTTATTCCACCCTTTCAGGAGCTTATTTTCGAAGAAAACTTCTATAAAGTTTGTTTTTTTGTTTTTTTTTAGAAAATGATTTTGGATAATTATATATTACCTTTTTAACAGACCTGCATCACCTCTTAAAAAAAGATAATCTAACGATCTAAAATCTTTTCTTTCCATAGTCATACTTAATCTTTCCTTTATAGTCTATATATAAAATTACTTTTAAAAAGTAATTTTTCACTTTATAGTCTGAAATATGTTTATAAAACTATTAAAAAGATAACATTCAAAATTAACCACAATCCTATCATAGTAGTTACTTGTTGATACATTGTTTTTATAATAATATATTATAAAACTAGATAAATTCTCTAGCTCAGTCTCTCGGACTCTAATAAATATAAGAAAACGTCTTTATAGCACAGAGAAGCCAGAAGCCACTCAATAGGTCCTAAACAAGGCCCCAACATATATTTTATGATGGGCCTTTGGAAAAAATCTAAAAGAAAACCCAAACAAATTTTGCCGACAAAAAATTATGAAAAATTAGCATCATTGAACAATTTCACTCCAAATAGTGCACTACTCGTATTTCCACCCTATACATTGGAGTAATAAATAGTAAAATTAGAAAAATAGGGTGAAGTTGGAGAATACTTAAAATTACACTGCAATACAAATAAATACTCAAGTTTTACTTATAACTCAATCAAATTGTGATAACCCAACCTTTTTATGTAGCAGTCTCTAATAATTAAATTTAATAAAAGAGATTATTTCCATGTTATTATGTCACATATTGTACGTTATGAAATTTAACGGTAATTGTTAGAGCATTTAAGTTGAAAATAATTATAAGTCAAACTATAATTATTGTGAGATTTAGGCTGTGGATATTTTTTTGAAATTATTCATAGGTTATATAAAAGTTTTATATAGCATATTGCATATCATTTTAAAGATCTTTCAATAAGCTTTTTAACGGTGTATCATATGTGTCAATCATATTAGTATAGAGAAAGTTATGACCGATGAAAGTTTAGTGTGCGAACCAGTCCGCGAAAACGACACTGTTTTGAGGACATACATCAAAACGACATGATTTCGTAAATTAGGATTATTTAAAGCCCTTGTACGAATTTTTGAAGCCCTAACAGCCTCCAAGCCCCTATAAATGACGTCATTTAAGTGTGAACAGAAGGAGATTTTATTTCCTTAATTATCTTAAGGAATATAAAGAATAAAAAATTACGAGATGGAATTATATGGTAGTTAGGTTTTGACTGAGTCTGAGTAGACTGAGTCTTACAAGGATCAGGAGAAATATCTTCCCCTATTTTTCTCTAACCCTAGGTGCCAATAGGTCAATAAATAGGGCCTTTGGGCCTCACTTCACTCCACACAAAAAAATTCTACGCTCTAGCAATACAAAAAAAAAAGAGAAAAACTCTGAAGAGATTTGGAGAAATAGCCGGCCATTGTAAAAGCTCTAGAGGAGTTATTCTGTCCAAGTAAAGGTATAAACAAACTTCTTCCACGTTTAAGTTCTGAGATTTAATCTGAGGCTAACCCGATATAGTATTCCTTAGGAAAAAGGGCGTTCGAAGGGCGAAGTCAAGGAATCAAGCCTCGAGAAGACTAAGCGTCAATTTTGATGTTTAGTTTCATAGCCTTATACTGAAATATGATTCTTAGATTCCAAATTTTAGGGGTTTACACGAAATATTTGACCTAAATTCTCTATAGGCCCGAAACTAGGATTTTTGTGCTACATCTTGCTGTTTTGATTATTTTGTCCACTTAAACGATTTTTTTTTACATTCAAAAAAATTCATATATGTTTCTTTATAAGTCTGCAGTATATATTTAATTTTTCAAATTTTTCAGAGCCATGAATTAATTATAAAAAATCCAGAACTGAGGCTATACAAACTGTTCCAGCACGGAACAGTTTGCGCAATCTGGCTTCCGGCGACTTTATGAGTTAATTTAACGGAAAAATTAGCTTTCGATGATAACTAGAGAAATTTAGAAAATTAAATTTTAGATAAGTTTTGTGAAATAAGAGTTTTCAAAATTCGGCCTTAAATCTCGGGTTAATTCTGATTTTTCAAAATAGCCGAATGTGCTTTCTGAAAGAAGTATAATTTACACACGTTCTTTATAAAAACTCGTAACTAAAAAGTTGTAGATTTTTCAAAAATATGGGGGGTTACTTCAATACATTTTTCAAGATTCTCTACGAATTTTCTTAAAATATTAAATTAATAATTCAGCCAATTTTAGCACCCAAATTAAAAACCTATTTTTAATTAAGATATTAACATATTTAATATTCTATTATCTTTAATTGTAAATAAAACTTTTAATAGGGACTTAGTTGTAATTTTGTGATATAAAAAACTAAAAATGCTCTGTCTAGAATGACTGGTTATTAAATAAGACGTTTTTTGCGATCTCCACCACACTTACCTGGGAATCTCGGGGAGTTCTGTCTAGGCAAGTCGGCTCTGAAGCGAGACTATAATACCCTTTTCAATCGGCCTGAGAGCGTTGCGGCGAATATTATCACACCGTTATAACTTATTCCTATTAAAAAAAATTTAAAACAAAACTTTTTTTTAAATTAAAAAGAAATTAAGTCATTTTAGAATGTTAGTTGTTTAGATAGAAGTTAGAATTAAAATCCAAACTTACATAACCTTATGAAACAAATGTGAAATCTCCCTTTTGCTCATGATTTAGAAACTCAACACTAAATATTAATTGTAGGTAAGAAGATTTAGAGAGATTGGATAACAGAAAATTAAGAAAAATAGCTGAATGTGAGTACTATTATCGAATTGTACATATGTCATCCTACTTAGCTTTTTAGTTTGACCTATATATTATGTTTAAAGAAGAAATTGTGAATCATTTTAAAACGTTGAATTTATCTTTTCAACGAGTTTTTAGAAAAGAGGTTAACATGACGGTCAATACCCTATCACAAAAATATCTTTTAATGTTAATATAACATGTAATAGGATAAAAGACTGACTTAGGGAAACATACCCCTATTATATTTAAGTTCTCACTAGTCTCTTTACTACACTTTAAGCACAAATGTATATACTAGCGGATCCTTTTTAATACTAATCACAATTAGACACTCTTCCTAGTTTTCTCTAAATAGGTATTATTTGCAAGAGTATAGTTAGTATTTTTTTTATTTACTATACTTTCTGCAAAGATTTGATGATTATCAATTTTATTGAATAGACAACATGATGACATAGACGGAGTTAGGATCAGAGTATTGGGGGGCCAATTATTAAAGTGTTTAATTTATTAAAAATATATTATATTTGTATAAAATAATATATAAAATTTATAATTAAATATCACAAAATGCATAATTTTATTAAGTTTTTTTGTGATAATGTATGTATATATATATCTTATATACACAAGAGATTACTGTTAAAGAATATAAAAATATACACCTATTAAAAATGGTTGAAAACTTAATGCAATTCTTCTATGAGATTATTGTTAAAAGTTCTTAGTTTATTTAATATATATATATATATATATATATATATATATATAAATAACAAAAGATAAAAGTAAAAACAAAAGTCAAAAGAAAAAGAAAACTTACTGCATTTCTTCTCTTTCACCAAAGAAGTAAAAGTAAAAAAAAAAAAAATTAGAAACTTATAAGTCGTGCTTCTATTAGGCTTGTTTTTTTTTTATTATTATTAATAACTTGATTTTTTTCTTAAAAAAATTGTATTTTAGGGTGGCCAAAATTCATAAAATATAAAAATTATTTGGGCTGAGTCGAGAGAGGGTGGGCAAGGCTCCTTTTGACAAAGACAAATGTTGTACAATATTCTTCGGAGTTCCACAATATTAGTTTGAATCACGCACGAAACGCTTCTCCCTCTCAAATGCACGTTATTTGCACTATCTCGAATGCTTTGTGGGTACGAAAATGAGGAAATGACCTTATTTTAGTTGAATAGTCGCAACTCTTCACTAAAAAGTATCAGTTTTTTAATGGCATCAACCAAAAATACGCGTTCACGACCACGCCCTGCCACGCGGGCAAGTGTGGGCACACTCTCAGCTTGCACTTAATTTAAACCCACTAAATAACATTTTCCTTATAAAGAGCACTTTTTCTTTATAAGTTTTTCATGTGAGATTCTTTTCCCACATCACATTTCCTCTACACACACAACTCACTTAGCTCATTATCGAGCAAAACCCAATAACAAAGCCTCCCTCCGTCCCTGCATGATGGTGAATATAACAATTGACAGTCAATTAATTACTATACATATCAAAATAAAAGAATAATTCAATAATTGTTAACAGTTGTCCGATTAATATGTCTTTTCTATACATAATAAGGAGGTTCATGGTCAAGAGTAAAGAATCTCAAGTAACAATTTCTTTAAAATGTACTAGTTGTGAACTTGTGATCGAAACCGCGTTAATCAATTCAAACTTTGGTAAAACTGTTTAGAATTCTTACAAACAACTCTCTCTTCACACATATACGTATATATACTACATATATACATACGTGTGTGTATATATAGAGAGAGAGCTTTAAGCTTTTTTGGAGAGCTTTAAGCTTTTTTGGAAGGTTCTTTGAGCTGTGCATATTATTAATTATTGTCAAATAATGCCATACCACTTTTCGCATCTGGAAAAAAAAAAAAGTTAAAGACAAAAACTAGGTTAAAATTTTATGTTATTACTATGTCACATAAGATTACGAGTATGTTTTTTGATTCTATATATGCATGGCATAAGATTAGATTAATTTAATTATTAGAGATGATATAATTGAAAGTTTGAAACGAAATTTAGTGTTACGAGTGCAACTGTGCAAGCCATAGGACAACGCGAGTATATCACTAGGGAAATTCATTAAAAAAAAAAAAAATGAAAGCTAGGGTTTCGAGATGTAACACAAGGCAAAGTTTTGTTAGAATCTGAGAAAATCAGTACGTAATAACTAGGTTTCAAAATTATTTGTTTTTAACAAAGTGTACTTTTTTTCCTTTTTATTTTGTTACCAAATCAAACGTTTTACAACCTGTATTTGTTACGATGATTGATGATTAGGCAAACTAATTTCCTAATTTTCTAATTCCTCAAATCATCCAAGAAATGCACATGGGATTGTTGGCCAGTTAAGGCAGACTCCAGTTGTCTCACCTCGTCTCCTCGATAAGACTTTTTGAATTGTTCACAAAATGACAACGCATTTTTTTTTTGGTAATAAATATTGTATATGTATATATATTTAATTACTTTATTGTACATGATGTTGGATTTGCACAACTATTATATGTTGGAACAAAATTGAGTTCTTTCTTTTTGTAGGATAATTTTTTTTTTGACGAAATACAATTTTAAATAGACAAATTTATATATTTTTCATAAAAATAAATGAATATAGGGGGTTTATAAAATCATTGGCTTTCACATCACAAACTTTCTTTGCTAAAATGAAATTGTTCTTTTTTCTCTTGCTTTCTCCTAATGTAAAGAACTATACTAGATCATTTTCGATCCTAGAGGAAAAATTCCAAATAAAGATTACCCTAAGATTAAAAAAATTATAAGTAAAAGAAAATAGAGAACAATTTGTGGTAGAGTAACTTTTATTATAGTAAATAATTTTTTTCATATTAATCTTTCAACAAACTGCTAGTATAGAAAATATAAATATACATGGCTATACAAAATCTGGAAATTAACAAAAAAGTTATTCTGAATGTTATTTAATAATTTATATCTCAAATAATATATTTGTTTAATTTATAAATGTAATTGAACAACAACACAAACAAAACAATGTGTCAAAAACATACCTTCATTTAAATCCCCCAAGAGACTCGTTTCCGCAAGTATACCACCACAAAACCATAATAAAAAAAGAAGTATATATGTTAAAAAAAAAAAGAAGTATATATATGTTCAAGAAAATTGGATAATGTGCTATTACTTTCGTCGAACTAATAATTACTTTAGTATAATATAATGTGCCAACATGTATTATTATTGTTTTGTTTCCACGATAAGAAACCGATTTTGCTTTAAATCTGCCCCAATTATTGGCTTCGGATATATTTATTGCTATAATAAAAAATTATCAATGACTTGGTCAAAATTTCAAGCATTATATCACTTCCAATCTTCCATAATCTGATAATCTAACACACGGAGATACCAAACACATATAACCTTTTTTTCACAATTATCTTATCTTATTTTTTTTCTTCAATTGTATAATTTTTACAATTTACTCATTAACTTTGTATTTTTATCAATTTAGATCATAAGTTTCTAAAATTTTTTACAATCAAATCTAATTGTTAAATAAAAATATTGTTAGGGACTAATATGACAAAATATGAAAAATGTAAGTAAAGGTATTAGTGCCAAAATAGTTAGTTTTCTGTCTAAATCTATATGTACATGAAGTCAAACTATGATATATATATATATATATATATATTTTTTGAAGTGGTACAGCTAACATAGTTGATAATATTGTTACGGACTAATATGAGAAGATATGAAAAATGTAAAGGTATCAGCGCCAAAAATAATTAATTTTCTCTCTAAATCTATACACATATGAAGTCAAACTACGATAATGTTTTTTAAGTGGTACAACTAACATAGTTGATAATAGATTCAGATGGTTTTTTTGTGAATTATATATGCTAGTGTCGTACGGTAATTATTCTCATCTCTTAGCTGGTAATTAGCCCAATTATTAATCATAAGAATTGTGAACCACATAGATGATAGACCTACACTAATTGACTACAGCTGATAATTAACTAATTGATTGTCTTGAGCGATTTTCAGATTTCTTTAACATAAAACCATTCACTCTTTCAAAGCTGCAACTAAGACTTTAAGTTAAGTTATTAGAGGATAATTAATGCTCACCTACAAATATTGATTGCCAATTATATAGCACTAAGGACATGAATTGCTATAATAAATTAATCCTATAGGTGAAAGCCATAACTAACCACTAACTAAGCAAATGAGATAATTACACAACCAAGTCTCTACGACCTACAACTTTTGCATCAAATCCAAAATTAAACTAATAAAATTAGATTTAAAAAATACAACCTCAGGCAAAAGCTTTGAGCAAGGAGAACCATCAACTCTTGAAACAAGCGATAAAAAAGTGACACTACATCAAATAGTTACTCAATATGATACTTTCGACACTTTCGAATACCTTAATCGTACAAAAAAATAGATAATTTGGTGAAGCGACGTGCTTCAAGCACTATCATAGAGAATCTAAACGTGGACCCAATAATTTTGTCTTGCATTTGGCACATGTTTCTCGCGGAGGCATAGATCGCTTGCCACTACAATATCATAAAATGCAAAGGTCGAGAGCACACTAATGCGCGTAAGACGCTATTCAAAGACTTTGGCCAAATCCTAAAATTGTTTTCCCTATCCCCTTTCATCATTTCTAACACAATATCATGCGTCAATCTTATCATAATCTCGACAAAAAATATTAACTAGAATGATGTGTCAGTTATTTATTGGATGTCATAAAAATAAATACATTGATAAATATTTTTATTATCAACTAAGTAAATGTCACCTTATTATAAAAATGACTACCCTTTGTTTGGGGTACCTATTTTACTCATTTTATTTTATTATTTTATTTTTTTCAACTTTCTTAATCCTCCAAATTATTCCATTCTATTTTATTTTTTTTCAACTATTTTTTTCAACTTTCTAAATCCTTATACAAGATCTTTAAATCTCAACAATTTATACTATCTCGAAATTAATAAAGTCAAACTATTCTTACATCATTTTTAAGAATTATTTTCAAATTATTTTTTTCATCCCAAAAAATAAGATGGAATGACCAAAATAACCACTTAGGAGAAAATTTGTGATATGTAAACATCAGTGTACTATTTATAACCTTTGTGTCCCATACTCCCATACGTTCAACCAAACACAAAAACGTGAGTGAGTTTCGTTAATATTTATCTTTACATGAGCTTTAAATCGATTGGTGAGAAATAATATAGTCCTAACTTAAATGATGGCCATCCCAAATCCCAATTCAACGTTGAAAACAGGCAAACAATAGAACCAAGATTTATAAATATTATTATTATTTTTTCTAATGGAGTGTGTGAATACGTTAGCGTAAAATACTAAAATGTGCAATTAAAAAATGAAAAAGTGGTAACCACAAAAAGGGTGCGGCGAAAATGACCCAACAAGATTGTCATAACTCATATATAACCCATAAAGATTAAAGACCACGTATTAGCTATTACTTCAACATCATCAATCAAACCCAAAAAAAAAAAAAAAAATCACAACTTTTGCATTATTTGCACAAAAGCCCTTCGACCCATTTCTTTCTCAAAAACACCCATCTCCTTCATTCTCTCCCCCCCACAATCTCTGCAACCTGTCACTCCCCGCATCATTCGGATCCCCAAAAAAAAAAAAAAAAAAAAACAAACAAACCCCGCTAGAAAAAAAAAAAACCCCAAAAAAGGAAAAAAAGGGATATTTATGATTGGGTTTGGAATGTCAAAGCCAGCGAAGGAATAGAGAGAGAGAGAGCGGGAAATGCTGAGATCGAGTGGCTCTGTGTGACGTGAAGAGCAAAGTCGAAATCCTAAAAAAGGCAAAAAAAAGAAAAAAAAAAAAAGAAAAAAAAACAGAGCAAGAAAGAGAAAGAAAATCGTTGATTGGGCAATCGTTATATGGGGAGTGGAGCTACTTTAGTGGACGGTGTTCGTCGCTGGTTTCAACGTCGCTCTTCTTCTTCTTCAAATCCCACTTCTTCTTTGGCAGATAATAATAATAATAATAATCAGAGCAAGAATAATAGTTACAGAGAGAGTCGTTTGGGTGAGGAAAATGGAGGCAAAGAGCTGAGAGTTGTCGAAGAAGATTCGGACGCGTTTGGATTGAAGCGAATCAAAGTCCCTCTTCGGACCCATCTCAGACCCGCCTCTATGCATTCCCAAAAGAAGGTCTTGAATTTTTTTTTATTTTGGCGTTTTGGGTTAGTCTGATCTGGTTAAATAAAGTAAAAAATAAGGACTTTTTTTATTTTTAAATGTCGGAGAGAGATTTAAGTTGTGGAAGATTAGCCAAAAATAATGTTTTTTTACTGTTGGTTGTTTGCGAAAGACCAACTGAAACAGATTTTTAGTTGTTTGTAGATCGGTTGTTGTTGTTGTTTTTTTCTTCTTAAACTATTATTGATTGTTTCTCTTTCCGTGATCTGAATGAAATGGACAGTTATATATCTGTTTGATTGTGTATGGAATTTAAGTGTTGTGATTTCATAAATTGTCATACTTAATGTTGCTTAAAGGGTAGCAAAGGAAAAAGGATTTTTTTTTTTTTTCTTTTTCGTGGGTAGATCTAATGCTTTAAGTTCTGGGATTGACCAATGTTGGATTATATTAGATAGGCTAAAGAATAAGTCTTTGTTGTGACAGAAATGTATTGAATTTTGATGTTGCCATGGGAATGAAATTATTGAAAATCAATATACTGGGTTGAGTTAATTATAGCAATTATGTTTTTGTCTATGTTCTATTTTTTTTTATTCCATGTGCACTTTTTTTTGCAATAATGGAAGAATAGAAAATAGGGCCAGCACTATTTCTTACTTTGATATTGATTAGTTCTTGACTAATTGTTGTGATCTTGTATAGAGCGGAATAGAAACCGAATTCTTCACTGAATATGGGGAGGGAAACCGGTACCAGGTTCAGGAAGTGGTCGGAAAAGGAAGTTACGGGGTTGTCGGTTCTGCAATTGACGCACACACCGGGGAAAGAGTTGCGATAAAGAAAATCAATGATGTTTTCGAGCATGTTTCTGATGCCACGCGGATTCTGCGCGAAATCAAGCTCCTCCGGTTGCTCCGCCACCCTGATATCGTCGAGATAAAACACATTATGCTCCCTCCTTCGCGGCGGGAGTTCAGAGACATCTATGTAGTTTTCGAGTTGATGGAATCCGACCTTCATCAGGTGATCAAGGCAAATGATGACCTAACACCCGAGCATCATCAGTTTTTCTTGTACCAGCTTCTTCGTGGCCTTAAATATATTCATACAGGTTTGTATTTTCCAGAAAGTCCTTTGGCTTTCATGGCTCTTACTGAAGATTGATCAGCTGATTTACATGGTATTTCTTACAGCAAATGTGTTTCATCGAGATTTAAAGCCGAAAAACATTCTGGCTAATGCTGACTGCAAGCTTAAGATATGCGATTTTGGGCTTGCTCGAGTATCTTTCAATGATGCCCCATCAGCTATCTTTTGGACTGTAAGTTAAACTTTTTGGCAATTATGAGATCCGATCATGATTGCTAAGGCTTCACTTCTGTTGATAGTGGTTAAAGTTTTTGTTTTTGTTTTGTGTCTGTGTGTTTGTTTCTGTTAATTAAGTCGCAAAAATGCTTTAGATCACAATGCTTTGCTAAATGTTGTATTCTCTTGAAGGACTATGTTGCTACTCGGTGGTACCGTGCTCCTGAGCTCTGTGGATCATTTTTCTCGAAGGTGAGTTAGTGTTTATATTCGCAAATTCAGTTATTCTGATTTTTTCCGTGCTTGATTGCTACTGCAAGAAACTTGAAGCATTCTTTACACTTCTCCGGGTTGTCATGCAATAAGGTCTTTGTGTGTGTTTCTCCATTTTCTTTAATACCCAGTCTTATTCAATATATTTCCTCGAAGCGTTATTTGCAACTTTAGATTTACTGTATTTCTCGCAGGCACAACACTTGCTTTGTTATTCTTGGTCTTCTTGAATTTGGATCTCCGAAACTTGTTCTAGTTTTCCATGTAGTGCTCTTTCTTATCTGGTAAACTAGTGACAAACATTTGCTTTGATTCATGATTAGGAATTTGTAGTAATTTCTGGTTATTTACTTACTTCTGTTGAAGAGATTGTTTGCTTATTTTTGTTATATGATTCTCTCTAGCTCTGGATGGTAAGGAAAATCATCGTGATTTTTACTATTGCGTATATTTCTTACTCCGTTATCTTTTCCCGCCAGTACACGCCTGCAATAGATATTTGGAGCATAGGATGCATATTTGCAGAAATGATTACGGGAAAACCTCTGTTTCCCGGGAAAAATGTGGTTCACCAGTTGGATCTCATGACCGATTTGCTTGGCACACCCTCTACTGAGTCCATTACAAGGGTGAGTTAGCTCATCTTGTTTTTGCTTATTCCGACATTAGAAAGCATACGAATAATATGCCGAAACAATTGAAGAGGTTTTCCTTAATTTCGATTGCTGTACACGCTGTCCTCTAATTTCTGTACGAATAATGACGTAAATGTAAATGGCAGATTCGGAATGAAAAAGCACGGCGGTATCTTAGTAACATGAGGAAGAAGCCACCGGTTCCTTTTTCACACAAGTTCCCCAATGTTGATCCATTAGCTCTTAGCCTACTGGAACGCTTGCTTGCATTTGACCCCAAGGATCGTCCATCTGCTGAAGAGGTATAGTAACTCAAGCATTTTCTAGCGGGAAGAGACCAATTGTTTGCCAATGTGCATCTTTTTAACTCTTACTGCTTATGGTTGCAGGCCCTATGTGATCCTTACTTTAATGGTTTGGCGAATTTGGATCGCGAACCATCCACTCAACCCATTTCGAAACTTGAATTCGAGTTTGAAAGAAGGAAATTGGCTAAAGAAGATGTAAGAGAGTTGATCTACCGAGAGGTACACCCTTGGAACTTGAAACGTCTCGATTTTCTAGTATAGTAGTTTCTTTCTCATTTTGCTTGTATCGTTGCGATAACTCGCTTGTTTGAATTCAACAGATTTTGGAGTACCATCCCCAAATGCTGCAAGAGTATCTTCGAGGTGGAGAACAAACTAGCTTTATGTACCCCAGGTAAGCGGGAGATTCTAACCTACTAAACATTGTGTTTTATCGGCTTTCCTCTATGCTAACACGGTTATTGTCTCCAAATGGTTGCAAGGACTTGCTTTCTAAAATTATCTTTCTTCTTAGCGTGTCCTCATTCGGGAATGTGTTTTTAAGTTTTCCTCTCGGACTTTATTTCATTCTTTAATTTGTTTCTTCATCATTTGCATAATGAGGGAGGCCCATTGCATTTCCTAATTTATTATTTCGTCTTTTCGTAGATCTTTTTGAGAGAACCATCTAGAAAAACAATTCTGCTTTGTTGTTTTTTGTGTCTAATTAGTCATCTTTTAGTTTGAGTCTGATAAAAAGCAAAACTCAGAGGGCCTTTAAAGTGAAAGCAATAAGTTTCCTATCACCGTGTCTGGTAAACTTTGGCGGCATTTGACCTTGTATTATTGTATGGTTTCATGATTTGAAGGCTTATGTTTTGGCAGTTTTACTACCAAGTTCACTGACTAGTAACTCTTATGGCTCTCTTTCTGGATTTAGTGGCGTTGATCGATTTAAGAGACAGTTTGCTCATCTTGAGGAGCATTATGGTAAGGGCGACCGGAGTGGTAAAGGTGAAAAAAGCTCTCCTCTCCAAAGGCAGCATGCCTCGCTACCCAGGTATATATATTTCCGATAATTACACAAAGTAACTTAAATTTGCAACATGAAAGTTCTCATTTATTTTAGCTAGTCCCCTTAAATTAGATATTTACAAATCTAATTTCCATACTAGGGTTTTTACATTAATAATCTATAAGGTGTGTAATTACTAAAGAGGACTCTAGACCCAATTTTTTTTTAAAAAAAACCCAATTTTAGAAATGAATATTACCCCAAAAAGCTCAAAACAAAATTCCTATTATTGTGGGATTTAAAAATAAAAAAGGATGCTGATTAATAAATAATAGGAATTGATTAATATTCTCGGAATTGATTAATAATAGGAATTGATTAATATTATCACGGAAAAATATTATAGTTACGGTATATGTAATATTTCTTGGTTAATATAATATTTACAGTATTGCTGATATGATATTGTATTTCAAATAACTACTGAATTTGTTGTTTAGAAGTATGATATATACCAGTCAATATATTATTTATTGAATATCTCGTTTGCATTGAGATGGAAACTTCACCTAACAAATATTTTTTATTAAATTTGTTGAGTTTAATGTGTGATCTATATTAGTTTTGGTTTATATAAAATTACATGGATAATATAATATTTACTATATTGATATTGTTCATATGTGAAACATGTTTTTTATATTTACAGTATTGACAACATGTACATTATAAAATTGACAATATTATATTTACAGCATAATATGTTATTATTTCCTGGTAAATATAAGATTGATTGTAGATTCCTATGTGAGAAATGTTTCATAATTAATTGAGAAAGTTTTCCTCGGTAATTGTTATAGTTACAATATATATAACATTTATTGGTTAATATATTATAGGTGAATATGATATTTACACTTAGCATATGAATACAAACGGCAAGGAATAACAAATCAAAATCAGAGATGGGTAATGGGTATTCCTTTTAAGGGTAATGGGTATTCTTTTTAAAGGTATAATTAAAGTAAACCGGGTAATGAGTATTCATTTTAAGAGTACAATTGTAATTAAAAAAAATCTAAAATCTAATTAAGGAATGTTAGAATATTTTTGTAAATTTCTAATTTTGTCAAATATTTTTGTAAATATAATGTCTAAATAATATAGATGTGTAATTTTCTCTTTATTTTATAGCAGAGCCTAGATTTTGGAAAGCCAAACCAGCTTCTCGTTTACGATATGCCCTACTAGTTTAGGTGATGTGGAACGCCTTTGGAATGTATGACGTGATTGATAATTATTAATTCTGTTGCTTTTTTTTTTTGTTCCCGTTTTCAGAGAGAGAGTTTGTGCGCCCAAGGTTGAGCCTCAGGACCAAAACAACGATGTTGAAAGGAGAACTACAGCTTCTGTTGCCTCAACTCTGGTGAGTCCACCGTCGCAGCAGCCTGACCATGTAGATAATGAAAATTCAGAAACCACAAATGGAGGTGATAAGCCAACCAGCAACCTTGCTCGTAGCCTGTTGAAGAGTGCTAGCATTAGTGCTTCAAAGTGTATCGGCATTAAAGCCAAGACTGACTTGGAGGTAATCTCTGATACAATTTATGTTCCTCGTCCGCCTTTGACAAAATAATGCAAGCCCTTCTGATGGATCTTGTTAATTCATATGCCGGTTTTAACAAGAGTGGAACTTCTCAAGTATCTATAAACCTATAGTATCTAGGACTGATAATATGCGTTTATCTGTTCAGGATGAACCGATCGCTGAAACTACAGACGACATGGTTGATGGATTGTCCCAAAACATTGCAAAGCTCAACGCCTGATTCTGTAATGTAATAGGTGGTAGAAAAGCTTGGGGACTTGACATCTTGCTGTGTCCCCATTGCTTCATTTATAAATAGAATGGAGCTTTGGCAACCACCTGGTGTTGAACTTGTCGCTGAATTCGGGTAGAGACTAAGCTAACACTAGGTTTCCATTCAAATATTACTTCATTTGAGTTAATAGAATACGTTGTCCTGAAATTTCTATTTCAAAGGAACAACAATGCACTTTGTTCCATATATATAGTGTGATACGATATAAAGAAAAAGTTTTGGCTGGAATGAGAGGACAAAACTGCCATTTTCTTTCAATTGAACGATCAAGCTCAGTTTGTATTGTTCTTTTCTTGCTTCATAGAAATGAAATTATTCAGTGGTCATTAGATTCTATCAGATTTGTTGATGGAATGGAAAGGAAATGAAAAAAAGATTAATATCAGATTTGTATATTATCCGGGTTTGATACTATGCTTATTCATAACTCTAATATATATAATTATATATATATATATATATATATATATATATATATACACAACACACAATCGATATATGTTCCTACAAATATAAAAGAATCTCCAGATAAAAATATCACTAGTTAGTTTCTCAGAGACCATACATGGTTGAATGTGTGCACACTTTTTCTTCTTCAATCAGCCACAGCAATATGAGTTATTGGTGAATTTTTCTGGCCAAAATTTATGGTGCTCCTTTTTCCAAAATAATGACAATAATAAAACACTATGCTTAAAAATAAACCTGCTATCTTGTTTGTGTAATGGTATGGTTGATCTGGTCTCGAAGAAAACAGTTCAGCTCTTTGGCTTCAAGTCATCTGTCTAGTTCTGACCACCTCTGCTTCTCAATTTAGGACTTATTTTTCCCCAAAATCTTTGTAAATATACACACTGAATATTTGCATATTCACAGACAAACGTATATCATCCATTTTCCAGTTATCTTTGATCATATTCACCACATAATCAGCAAGATTTCTTAATGGATTAAAGTGTTGATCCAGAGTCAATGAGCATGCCTATCATTCTTTCACCACAAGTGAGAAGAACTTCCAACAAATCCCGATTTCGGCGAGTAAACTCTTGTAAGTTTTTCGAATCCAAACTTCGTTAATTTCACCAGTAATCGCCACAAGAACACGAGCCCCCGCTGAAGTGATGAAAGCGGTATGAATCTCTCAGAATTATTAACCGTCCCACAATTTTGGATATGACTTTTATGGCATTGTGACAATCCTCACAGACTCGCAGATTCTTCATAACGCGAATCGGTCTCCCAGCCGGCGTAGACAGAATTGCAAACGCCACAGCCAGTTTCTCGCTGTGGTATCTGAGCATGTTCTCTTTCTCCTCCTCTTCGACGTCATGTAAAACCAACTTTGTGGACGAAACATACCCTTCCTGCTTCAGTTTGAAATCCAACTCTTCCAAGTAGGCGTAGATCTTGTCCTTCTCGGGGTGGACCAAATCCCCTACTGAAAATGTATGAACTTTGTTCTGCACTTCAACCCAGCTGTATCCCGGTACTTTCTTTACTCCCGAATCTCTCATTCTCAACCTCATATTGCGAACATCGCTCCATCTACCCGAAGCCGCATATAAGTTAGACAGAAGAACATACATGCCAGCATTTTCGGGCTCCAACTCGAAGATGATCTTAGCAGCCTTTTCGCCTAGTTCAGTATTCCCATGAATCCTGCTTGCACCAAGAAGAGCTCCCCATGTTGCAGCATCCGGTTCAATAGGCATATTTCTCATTAAGTTATGGGCATCGTCTAGGCGCCCGGCTCGGCCGAGGAGATCAATCATGCAAGTGTAGTGCTTCGAGTTCGGGGTTATTCCAAATTCCTGTTTCATTGAGTTAAAATACTTCGTGCCCTTCTCTACCAAGCCTGTATGACTACAAGCTGACAATACACCAACCTGAAATGCAATAAGATGGAACTAGCCCATTAAAACTTGTACATGTATCGCACTAATGAAATACACAAAAGCAAATAGGCATAAGTTCTAATGGCTAGATTTTATGTGAGCCATTACCATTGTGACATCGTCTGGTGCAATTCCGACCGCCCTCATTGAGTCGAACACCGCAAGAGCCTCTTTGCCAAATCCATGTCTGGCATAACCTGCAATCATCGTGTTCCACGAGACAATGTCCCTTTCTTTGATCTCTCCAAACACATCATATGCTTCCTCTATGCTTCCACATTTGGAGTACATAACGAGCAGAGCGTTCCCAACAAAACAACCCATTTCAAATCCCGATTTCACAAGTCGTCCGTGTAATTGCTTCCCCAGCTCGAGCGCAGAAATCTCCGCACACGTGCTCAAAGCGCAGGTATAAGAAGACCTAGTCAACCTTTCGCCTTCTCGTTTCATCTCCACAAACATCTGCAGAGCCTCCTCGGCGCAACCATTCTGAGCATAGCCAGCGATCATCGCTGCCCAAGAGATTGAATCGCGCTGCGGCATCCCATCAAATATCACTCTTGCTTGGTCAACATCGCTGCTCTGAGCATAACCTGTGAGCATCGTATTCCATGAACTTACGTTCCTATCCAGCATTGCCTCAAACAACTCCCTCGCCACATCCATCCTCTTACACCGAACATACCCTGCAATCATCGCATTCCATGAAACCGAATTCTTCACCGGCATCCTATCAAAAACCCTCCTCGCCTCCTCCACCATCCCATGCTGCACATAACCCGAAACCATCGCCGTCCACGCAAACACATCACGAGCCGGAGACTCCTCAAACAGCCTCCTCGCCTCTCCCAGCTCCCCACATTGCGCGTAACCCGTGATCATAGTATTCCATGAAACCGCATCCCTCTCGGGCATCCGATCAAAAAGCTCCCGAGCATCAGCCAGCCTCTTCTTCCTCACATAGCCACCCATCAAACAGTTCCAAGAAACCGCTTCCCAATCCGCTTTCGACCTGAACAACGCCCGAGCCTCCTCGACCCTTCCATTCTGCACGTACGCCGAGAGCAGCCCGTTCCACGATATCCCGTTTCTCTCCGGCATCGCCTCGAAGACCCTCCTCGCCTCGTCGACGTAGCCGTTCTGAGCGTAGCCCGACAGCAAGGCGTTCCACGACACGACGTCCCGCTCCGGCATCGCGTCGAACAGCGCACGTGCGGCGCCGAGGTCCCTGTTCCTCACGTGCCCGCTGAGCATGACGTTCCAAGAGACCAAGTCTCTCTCGGGCATTTCGTCGAACATGTCTCGCGCGAGGGCAAACCGGTCATTTGACAAGTACCCAGATATCATGGCGTTGTAGGAGACGACGCAGCGGCGAGGCATGGCGTTGAAGGCGCGGAGCGCGGCGGCGCAGTGGCCGGCGCGCATGTGGGACGTGATGGCCATGTTCCATTGTACGATGTCGGAGTCCGAGGAAGTTTTCGACCGCTTGTTGTTGCGGTAGTTGTTATGTTTGGGATTGTGCTTTTGGGAAAGTGCTTTCTTGGAGGGAAAGGGATTTTGGGATTGTGCTGTGGCTGTGGCAGCGGCGACGTGGAAGTGCCTGAGTCGGCCATTGCCGGGCATCGCTCGAGGATCGGACAATGAAGATTCGAAAAGAAAGAAATAAATGGGGACAAAAAAGAATTTTAAAAAAGTTTTGGGGTTGCCAACTTCAAGAGCACGGGTTAATCATAAATTATATAAAACTTTCGTTAAAAAAATATTTTGAGTCGTCTAAACTCAAGCAAATTACTGAATTAATAAATTTATAAGATGCATTATAAAGAAAACTATAGAAATCATTGATATCGAATACAATATTTGGTCATATATTTCTATTTACATATTCTACTTGATAATCCAATATTGATGTCGTTTTTAACTAAAATGTCGTTTTTTAATATTGCGTCGCTTATGTCACTTTGGGGAATTTCTGTCGTTTTCCATTAATCACCACATATGCACCTCTTTTCCAGCCCACATCAATCATCGAATACAGTTTTTTGTCATGTATATTTCTATATTTACATATTTGATTTGATAATCCAACATTGATGTCGTTTTTCAATATTGTGTCGTTTATGGCATTTAGGGGATTTCTGTCGTTTACAATAATCACCACATCTGCACCTCTTTTCCAGTTAATATCAATCAACGAGTACAATTTTTTGGTCATATATATATATATATATTTCTATTCACATATTTGATTTGATAATCCAACATTGATGTCGTTTTTCAATTTTTTGTCGTTTATGGCATTTAGGGGATTTCTGTTTTTTTGGGTCATATATATAGTAAAATTATAGTGAATACCTAATTTTTAAAACTTAATATAAGTTATTACCCAATCTTTTGAAAAATATAACCAACTACCAAAATGATTCAATTACTTCAACAGTGGTAAGTAGTGGCAATTCACTTAGTTACCAAAAGCATGTGCAAGTAATTCACAAATTGACTAGAAACTCAATTACTTAAAAAGTTTGGGTATTTATTTTTATTGTTATATAAATTATGAATATTTGCCTACTTCACCCATATATATATATATATATATATTTCTATTTCTATTTACATATTTGATTTGATAATCCAACATTGATGTCGTTTTTCAATAGTTTGTCGTTTATGTCATTTTGGGATTTCTGTCGTTTTCCAATAATCGCCACATATGCACCTCTTTTCCAGTTAATATCAATCGTCGAGGAAAATTTTTTGGTCGTCTATATTTCTATTTACATATTTGATTTGATGATCCAACATTGATGTCGTTTTTTAATATTGTGTCGTTTATGTCATTTATGGGATTTCTGTTATTTTCTAATAATCACCACATATGCATCTCTTTTCCAGTTGATATCAATCATCGAGTACAATATTTTGATCATATATATTTCTATTTACAAATTTGAATTGATAATCCAACATTGATGTCGTTTTTAAATATTGTGTCGTTTACGTCATTTTTGAGATTTCTGTCGTATTCCAATAATCACCACATATGCACCTCTTTACAGTTAATATCAACCATCGAGTACAATTTTTTGATCAAGTACAATTTTTTTATCAAGTACAATTTTTTGATCATATATATTTCTCTTTACATATTGGATTTAATAATCGAACATTGATGTCGTTTTTCAATATTGTGTCATTTATGTCATTTTGGGGATTTCTGTCGTTTTCCAATAATCACCACATATGCGCCTCCTTTTCAGTTATCAATCATCGAGTACAATCTTTTGGTCATATGTATTTATATTTACACATTTGATTTGATAATCAAACATTGATATCGTTTTTCAATATTGTGTCGCTTATGTCATTTTGGGGATTTCTGTCGTCTCTCAATAATCACCACATATGCACCTCTTTTCCAGTTAATATCAATCGTCGAGTCCAATTTTTCGGTCATATAATTTGATAATCCAACATTGATGTAGTTTTTTAATATTATGTCGTTTATGTCATTTTGGAAATTTCTGTCGTTTTCCAATAATCACGACATATGCACCTCTTTTTCAGTTAATATCAAACATCGAGTACAATTTTGTGGTCATATATCTCTATTTACGTATTCCTTTTGACAATCCAGTATTAATATCGTTATTCTTCGGAGTTTCTATTTTACATATTCTATTTGATGTCGTTTTTTATCATTGATGTCGTTTACGTTATTTTTTCGGATTTCTGTCGTTTTCCAATAATCACCGCGTGTGCACCTCTTTCCCAGTCCACATTAATCATCGAGTACAACTTTTTGGTCAAATATGTTTCCATTTACATATTCTCTTAGATAATCCAATATTGATGTCGTTTTTAACCACTATGTCGTTTTACAATATTGATGTCGTTTATGTAATGTTTTCGGGTATTACTGTCGTTTTCCTATGTACATCGCAAATCAACATGCCCACATCTTTTCCGTACACATAAATCGTCGATAACAAATTCATAGTCATATTTCTCTTTACATATATTAAATCCTTAATCCTATCATAAAACTACTTTCTCAACAAACAACTCCTCAACTCAGTTGCTGATAATAAAATTGGAAAAAACATGAAACTCAGAAAATCACTCTCAAGGTTTTTACCCTTTAAAGCTTTTGCATTGAACCGCCGATTCTAAACCCAAAAATTAAACACCAACATGGGACGAGTACAAAAATAAACAAGTCATATGATTTTTATTTTTTATTTTTCATTTAATCTTAATGCTAATTAAAGATAAAAGTGCTTTTTTTTTTTTACGTGGGCCAACACCTTTTTGTCATGGCCTCATACGGCGACAAGTTATTGAGAGATTTGAAATATACTCTTTTTTTTGGCACACAATTATTATTATTATTTTTATCACTTTGTATTGTACTTTCAATTTTTATCTTTATTATAAAGGATAAAAATTAAAGAACTTACAATATCAATTATTAATAGTGTATTAATTGAGGATATTATTCAAATTATTTTAAAATTATTTTTTATTTCTCATAGAATTGCTTACCATGTACTTATGAGATTAAGTGGTGAGGCCTGAGATAGAATTAATCTCATCCAAAAAATACAACAAATATAATACGATGTGGTCATTTGGCAAGTAATTCAGATGAAAGAATTTTGATCATTTTAATTTGCGTTATTGTTTGACTAGATCTTGTTCTTTGAATATATATTTGAACAAAAGTTTGTTGTAGTAGTTGAAATGAAATTATAAAAAATAACATTTATATTATGTATTTAAAAGTTAGCTTTTTAATGTAAAATGAACATTTAAGTATTTTGTCCCAAAACATTACTACTCTAACAAGCGTATTTCAATCAAAAATCTTTTTATCTGAATTACTTATCAAACGGCCTTAGTCAAATCCTTTCCTAACTCTTCCTTAGCCCTTCCATCCTCCTCCGAATACACCCACACATATATATGATAAAAATCCTATGCCCAAATTTCAGCCCTAATAACTATTGAACTTGAATTTGAACTCAGCTCTCCATACTCGGGTTTTTTTATTTTTATTTTATTTTTTTTACTATAGTTTTTTGTTTTGTTTTGTTTTGTCATGTTTTTATTTTATAATATTTAAAAAAAAACCCTCTAGTTGCGTGGCAACGATCTAGGCATGGCCTGGTTCACAACTTCACATGGAGCTTTCCTGGAATCAATGAATGACTGAATTGCCTTTATTGAAGATCATACAAATGGTCCCAAGATTTGAAGACTCGAAGTGAATTGTTGACCTTTTTAGTTGAAAGTGATTTACGAAACTCAATCACATCAATTTGAAAGTTAATTAAGACACCAAAAAAAAAAAAAAATCTCACCAACCCACCTATTTATACGTCATAGTTTATACATCTTATATATTCCGTAACATATATATATATATGCATGAGATTGATAAGGATTATAGCTAGCTACTGGGAAGGTTGGATAAAAGTCAATTGGGGTAATTTACTAACTCCAAAAATAGTATTTTATATAAATATAGAAAGACGTAAACCATGTGATGTTATTCCACGCACGTCCTAATTGAAGTCTTCTTTGAACAACTTAGATCAGTCCGTGCAGAGAGTTATATTATTGAAGAGATATTATTGTCAAATTGTGTGGTATATATCCAAACACTGTACTAGTCAAAGAGAAATCAATAACCTACATATATAATATCGCCTTGTTAATATGTTCAATTATAATTTATTAATTTTATTGGCGCTCATTTATCGTTAAGATAGTTAACTCATTTATTTTTTCAAATAATATAAGAGATTATACGCCTTTATCTTCAATTAAGTAAAGTAGTTAAATTTTGGGTGAATGAATGACTAGTACTCATATATAATTTGTGTTGTAGCACTATAGTGATCTAAAAAGATTGTTTTTTAATATAACTTTTTGCTTTATATATATATATATTTACATATAGTTTATCAACTTGGTGTGATTTGAGGTCCACCAAAAGGTGATGATGAATAATACTTGACTCTTATTGTGGAACTATTATATTTTTCCCCACCCAAATGGTTGGTAGGTTTTTAAAATACTGAACAACTTAGATAATTAATTGTGACTTGTGATACTTGAATTCTTGGCTATGAAATACAATGATATTGAAAACATAGCCGTAACGCAGCTTTTGTCTTATATTTATTGAAGTTGAATACAAAATCATGAAGTCCGAATTCATTTTTTCTTTTCTGATCGGCTATAAAGTATTGATTAGTCAAAACACAAATACCTCTTTTCGCTTTCATTTCCTGGTCCCATTTTATAAGGGAAAGCTTGGTAAACCCAAATAGTACTTACCATCGGTAGATCAATTAGACATTATCATTTGTTTTTTGGGATTTCTAGGAACGTCTTTTTTTTGATACACTAATAATTTATGTTTCTTTTATATTGTACTTTTAATTTATATCTCTATTTTAACATTATAAATGTAGAGTAAAAGTTAATAAAGTACATCACTTTGGGCATAAATTATTAAATGACACTTAGAATGATATATATATATATTTTGTAATTCTTCTCTCTCTCTCTCTCTCTCTCTTTGACAAAAAGAGCCGATAATGGAACGCGCCTCAATAAACCTGATGCACGCCTGATTTATCAACCAAGTTGATCCTACACAAGTCGTTACTCAAAAATCCGACTAAACAATATATTAATAACAAAATAAAAACTTACAAGAGTTTATTCAATCCCAAAGGTAAACAGAAAAGGCATCAAAAGGCGTTAAAAAGCCATCTCTGCAAAATCTAATTATACCATGGAATCTGCCTAAAGTACAATGAGTTCTCATTAAAACTCTTAAGAAGAAAAATTTATGAAGAAAAATCTTCTAAAAAAAAAGAGTCTCCGATTTAATTAGGATACATAATTCCTAAATCTATAAAGCATCATTATATATATATATATATATATATAAATAAATGCACTGTGACGGTCACAATTCCTTGAGCCAAAAGGAGAGGTCTAATGTAATGCAAGGCAGGGTAAGTTTTGTAATCCCACACCGCTTGAGTAATGTGAAGGTCTAATATAATGGTTCCAAGACTATGTAGGTATAAGACTGTGTAGTTAAAGTATCCTGAGACTGTATGATTAATGAGCGTTTAAAAGATTTGATGGTACCACAAATACTAACAAGATACATCTTCTTTTCGGTAGCCCATCACGTAGGAACTTCGTAGTTAGTGATGGGTGACCTCCTGAAATTTTTTCTCAAAAAACGTGCAAGTGAGGACAAAACATACTAAAAAGACTCGTATTGATTTGTGGGACCAGTCGTCGATTCGAAAAACAACCATTACTAATAATATCAGAGCCTTGAACCAGCTATACTTATGAGACTATAAGGTTAAAGAGCGCTTAAAAAGTTTGATAATACTGCTTATGAGAAGTGATAGGTGACCTCTTGAGATTTTTCATTAATTAATGTTACCAACATTTTGTATCTGAATTATAAGCAAAAAGTGACAATTATACCACGGCTTTTAATTGGTCGTTTAGCCGTTTAGGTGGTCCATGGTTAAGCTCTTTGTGAAAGTAAAGTGTTAAAAAGAGATCTTCCAAGAACATTTATATGGATTAACTTTTATCTTTTAATTTGCTGCAAAATCTCACTTTTCTATCAGACGCCCTTCAATTATATCCAAATGGATTTTATCATTAATTATAATAAGTCAAACAAAAGCATTAGACTTGAGAGTACATCATTAACAAAAAAAGTCTGATTTTACTTGTAACAAAAAATTTGACTAATTAAATTCTCTCTCTCTATATATATACATATGTAGTTAAAATTTATACGACTTACAATAAGGTATACTTTTTATACTTAAAGATAATTTTTTTACTCTTTGCTCAACAATTTTTTTGCTTTATTATTATAGAAGATGTTTTATATAACTAAAAGAACTATCAGTTACACAATTTGAAATTTATATAACAAAATTTAAAACCTTTTTGATATTGCTATAAAATTGTAAAATTTTTAATTTTTAGTTGTATAATATTTACATTTAATCACATCTTTATTGCGACTTAGAGCGTCTAGCATGTGCTAAAAGTTATATTAATACTGAGACATATCATTGAGAAAAAAAAAAAAAAAAGCTCTTCATTGCTTTAACACATATAGACTATTCTTGGTGCTAAATTTAGCACGTAAGATAACATTTATCAAATTACAGCACTAGTTCGTAATTACAATACTGTTACGATACATAATTAATAATAAAAATGATGTATCTTATTTATTAATTTTACGTTTTATAATTTTTTTACATTTTTAAAATAAAATTTAAACTATAATTTAAACAATATCTAAACTTGTTATTGTTCTTGGTTGGTGTGGTTTACGAGACACATATACACAGACTCAATAAGTTATTATTGTTTAAACTCCCGAGAGTTAGCTCGGGTGGCAAAGTCCTGCAATATAGAGGTTGAGGTCACATGTCCAAATCCTAGTGAGTTATATGGAGGTGTATATTTATAATGTAGTTGAGTCCAAGTACGTAATGGTTCCATGCGGCTACTCCTTAGGTTACTCGCTAGTGTTCCTAAATGAAGATTAAGGTCTATATACGGTTCAATATGTAATTCTTAAAAAAAAAAAAGACTTTTTAAATTTTATGATTTAATACAAGATACATGGATAAACTTCATCTCTTATAATTATTTAATGACTATTTTATTAATAAAAATTTTTTTAGGTATTTTTTTAAATTACTTGAAGGGGGATTTTGAGAAATACCCAATTCTTGACACAATGATAATCTATACCCCATGTGTGTTGCACTTTTAATTTATACCCCAAAATTTACACTACAAACATAGAATGGAAATGAAGGAAGCACACCACATGGGGTATAGATTATTAAGTGACATAAAAAATGACTTTATTTTGAAATTCTCCCTTACTCTCTTACTCTCTCACTCTTTTACTTTCTCTTGAACGG
Source organism: Boehmeria nivea var. tenacissima (assembly GCA_018132145.1). Lineage (NCBI taxonomy): Eukaryota > Viridiplantae > Streptophyta > Magnoliopsida > Rosales > Urticaceae > Boehmeria > Boehmeria nivea. Next base: position 14,126,395 of record CM030882.1, read on the forward strand.
AGTGATTATTTTTGATAATTTTTCCACACATACATACACGTACTTATATATATAAATAAGTATATATATATATATATATATAGATATATATGTACATAGAGCCATAGACACACACAACAAATGCATAAAAAGAATTTAATCAGTGAGGTAGCACTCCACTTATTGTAAATTTCGATAAAATAAATATAACAATAAAAAACATAAAAAAACTTATGCATAAAATTTCAAAGTTTGTTGGGAAAACTGAATATTTTGAAGAAAAATATATTAAAAAAATAGTAGAAGATATCATAATTGTAATATATAGTAACAAAAAGATATTTCCAATTTTTTTTTTAAGTTTATGCATAAAATATAAATTGTAAAAATAAAAATAAAAAATCAAGGGCCACATGGTCCCGTATTTGTCTCATATTGAATACGTGCATGTATACATAAATATTTTAATAATAAATTAAACGAGAAAATTCACATGACCTCAGCATTTGAAACTCGGTAATAAATTATTCTCTAAGGTGGTTTTTCCTTATAGCACACCATTAAATATATTTAATTGGAGATTTTTTTCCCGAATATATTGTTTATATATATGGTTTCAACATGTTCTTCTTGATTTTCTTGTCCACGAGTACTTATATAAATGTCGTCCTCACATGTCAATGACTCTATATATATAATTCAATGAAGTATATATACTTTTCAATTCTAAAAGAGGCAAATCCATGGAATTAGAGTCGTTGTATGACTAATTATTATTCATCTTGACTTGCTTGTCAATAAGAGATATATAAGACCACTTTGAAAAATGGCGCACAGTAGTACTTATATATAATCATAAAAGAAAAATCAACAAACAAGCCACGTAAGAAAGAATTAAAAAGTAATTTAATCTCAAGGCGTCTTATAATTATAATAAAGGAAAAAGTTTTGGTGGGCAATTGTTCTAACGGATCTTCCATTATAAAAAAAAATAGATCTAACGCTCCATAATTGGTAATTGTTTCCCGTGGTAGGGAATTCTCCACGTCCACATGAGACACTTCCAATTATATAAATTAGTTGTCAAGCTAACAATTTGGAGTTTGTTACCTAATCCTGTAGGAGACGCACAATACTACACACCTATTGGCAAAATTAGACCTTAATTGATAATTACACATGCTTTGGTTCTTAAAGCTGAACATGAAGGACATGTTTGGTGTACTTTATTGAATTATATTGAATTATATTGTATCATATGTATTATGGCTCATATTTTAAAATTTTAAGAAAATAGTTATTTATGAATTTAATTTATTTTTTCTCTGTAATAAATTTAAATTTTATGTGTACTTTTGTTATGTTAAGATTCTTACTTTGGTATTAATTTTTTATGGCTATTTTTTCAATTTTTTTAAAATTATGACTATTTTTTAAAAATACATTATTTAAAATAGGTATTTACCTACCTGATCATATCATCTATCACACGATTTGTACGTTTTCTAAAAATATTATATAAAACGATAAAAAAAATGATCTTAGTATTGATAACAACGTCAAATGAATTTTTTTAGTACTAGATATACAACACAATTTTTATTATGTTAAATGTTTTTTTAAAGAAATATTAAGTGTGGTTTTTTTAGCATTTTTAGCTCAAATAGTCTTTGAATTTTTTTTATCGGATAACAGTTTAATCATCGATCGTTTTTTAATAGCACAAATCGTCATTGAATTATTTTTTTTTATTGCAACATCGTTTAAATTGACAGTGGATGTCTATATTTTTGCACGTGAATTCCACGTGCTTCAACTTGACTCTTGAATCTCAAAAATACCCCCAACTTAAATCAAACTTTCCATTTTCCAACTTGACATTCTTTTTCCTTGTTCCTCTGCGTAATGAGCCAGACAATCCTCATCAAAATCAAAATTCCCAAAGCAAAATATCATGACTAGGAAAACAAAACAAAAATGCAAATTAAAAAATAAAACCTAAAAAATTAAATCCCAAACCATTGTCTTATTCAGCCATCATTCTTCCTCACAAGTCACAACCCAAAATCAACAACACCTAAAAAGAAATAGAAGAACCCGTAAACAATAACCACTTCACTATCTAATTCTATTTATAAAATTTCTATTTATAAACAATCACAGTACATATTCTAAGAGAAATAAAATCATACATATTCTAAGAGAAATAAAATCATACTCCAATCAAATTCAAATATCACTTTACTTGGAAACTGATCACTTTGTTCTGTATTAATGTGAGCATATTATTGAGTTTTTTTAGCTTTCTAGATTTTTGCTCATAGAGGAAGAGAAAGAGAAAGAGAAAGGGAGGAGGATTTGAGGGACGAGATTATGTTTTCAACATATTATGATTTCCCTTTCTGTTTTTTTTTTTTCATTAATCACTTAGGGTATTTTTGCCATTTTCATTTCTATTTTGCATCAGATGTGAAGCACATGGTAATTCCATCACAAAACAGACACAATTTTTTATTTTATCGGTGCTCCAAAGAAAAAATAATTAAGAAATTATTTGTGCTAATAAAAAAAATCGAGGACTAAACTGTCACTCGAGTAATAATTCAGAGACTGTTAAAGTTAATTACCCTTTTCCACTGATGCAAAGAACCAAGAATTTGATCCAAATATAAGAAACTAATTAAGGCAAACTTTTCAACTAATGCTACTATTATATAGGTGATTGCATAGTTCAAATACTGATAAATGACAATATTCTTGTTTTTAATGAATAGCCTTATTCTCAAAATCCCTACACATGGATGCTTTGGTACTAAACCTGAAATATGTATATATATGCTTTGGCTTGGTATTCAGAAAAAGCAACACTTTTTTTCCGGCTAATAATATAACTTGATGATTATATACTTCCATCTTAAACTAAATACTTTGTCCAAATCGTACTTTTATCCACACTAATGAGTCACCATCATCGCTGGATGTTTGTTTAGTTGTGAATTATTAAAGTATGAAACCTTCAAAAGTTCCCATAGAATCATTGAAAAGAAAAGCATATATATAGTACTACATATATTATATTAAGGAAAGTTATATAATACGGCAATTGGGAAATCAAAAGTCAATAGAAAACTAAAGTCTCACGCGAAAAATTTATGTAGAAGTTAAAAGGTTAAAAGGATCTGTGAATTATGGACTAATAATCGTGTGTGGGATAAGAAATATGCTCCGGCGTAGAAATTTGTGGCATTTAATAAAAGAATATAATATCTTAAAGAAAGTACTACAGTTTAATAATGGTTGTATACAATTAAAATTAAATTACCATGGGAATTTGATCTTATTCGACCAAATTAGTCCCTCGAATATTTGCTTCTTACTGAATGTATTATCATCTAATATTAATCAGGTCGGCATGGAAGGACCACGCACGAGCAAAGGAAGCATGTGAGTGCACATGCCTCTATTTTTCGAAATCGCATTTTTTGTCCAAAAATTTGGGAAAAAAAAAAATTGATCCCACGTTTGCTACCATATTCTTATTAAAACTTAATTTATGTCAATAAAAATTAATTTATTACTAACGGTATAAACTACCCTGATTCTCTATCACCTCCAATGGTAGATATCCCCTTGATTTTATTCCATCAAATAGCACCAACTTGGTGGCTTAGTATTCGTGTATGTATATTGGCGTCGATTTGTGTAAGACATTTATGCACTTGACTCTTATTCACTTCTCTCTTTGGTACTTGTGTAATGTGTATCGCTTGTCAGAGAAGCCATGCTAATTATAGCCACCTTTTGGTTGGTGGAATTTGATAAAGTTATATATAAACTCATAAATATATATATTATAATATGATATTCTAATAATCATGTGCGTGGTGTGTGTCTATTCTCCAATAATTTCTTTGTTTATTCCTCAATCTTTATCGCAAGTTTGGTTTTTAGCTAAAGAAAAGAGAATACACCTTTGGAAGGAGGTTGTGGAGGAAACTACAAAAGAATTTGGGAAGCGCAATATTCAAAGATGAAAGATGCTAATATTACACACACACACACACATATATACTATATTATATTATATTATATTATATAGTCCAACTTGGTCATTACCGAAACTCTATACACCAACCCACTTACAAACCCTTGATACCAAACACTTTCTGTCCTATTTATTTGGACCCTTATGGGTTTGTGAATTTACCCTCTTAAGCACACTTGGAATCGTCTTAATCACTTGATATTATTATTATATATATGGTCCCCGCCCCCGGTCACAATTATTCACTTATTTATAACTTCTTAAAGAAAAATAAAAAATAAAAATAATTACGAAAACTTGTATGACACTTGATGAATGATATAACTAAGTAGTGATCATATTAACATTTAGATGTTATATTAATTTGGTTAATTTTTTACACACTTTTTCTTATTATTTACTAATCCTAAATATGTCTAAAATATGGAGAGGATTGTCATTGATTTTATATTAATATGGACTAGCTAGTGCAAGAATTTTTTTGTTAATCTTATTTTTTCAATTTAATTTTTAAAATTTGTATTAGGATAATTAACATGGTATCGTAACAAGTTAGAATATATCCCAGACTTAATTAGTTGCCACCAACCATAGATAGAAAACTTTGTAACACCTCTAACTTACTCTATTTTTAATCTCGCTTTCAAGTTAGAAACTCTTGCTCTTAACATTTTTAAATCTATTTTTTCTTTAAAATCAACTCAGATTGTGTTTGAATATATAGTCTTGGTCCAACAATTAGTCTAGTTTAATTGAGTTCTTCATGACGTCCTTTTTTTTTTTTTTTTTTTGTTTTGGTTGAATTCAAGTCATGATCTGTTAGAGCTTAGATTGATATAGAGACAGATCTGGAACAAAAGAATATGTAAGAATATTTAATCGCCTAGTAAAAATGGGAGACACAATTAATAGTTGTAGTATTTGAAAAGACTACATAAAGTTTGAAACAATAATATATGTGGAAGAATACTTAAATTTCAAATTAAAATAATGGGCACTCTTGTAAATACAAATGATTTGGCGGGGGACAAATTTAAAGTTTTATTAAGAATGTGGACAAAAATCTAAAAGCTCATTGGGCTGTGGCACTTTTGCATATATACGTACACTTTTTTTTTTTTTTCAAAGACTACACGTACGGTACTTTCTCTACAGTTATTAAACGACTTTTCAATGCCGCATTAGAAAAACCACTGCATCTGTCAATTTTCGTTATAATTTTGTCTCTGGGTGACACTATAATGTTCTTCTCTTTAAATAAAATAATGTTAGGGATTCCAAATTTTATCTCAATTTCTTTTTCGCAACACATTTAGCACTTGATTTGTCAATATGTAATTGGTAAGTCTATTTTTAAAAATGATATTTGACCACTCGTTAACAAATCATACATATGTTGGGATAAAGAATTTGAGATAAAATTTGGGATCCTAGCACTATTCCTCTAAATAAGGGATTATATGCTAAATAAACTCTATTTTGATACTAAGTTTTTTTTAAGTAATATATATTATTAGGATAATATAAAGCTTATACCTAAAATTAGGTATTTGTAATTGTAGATTATTAATGGAGGCCTCTCCGCTCTTATTTTTATTATGATTTCTTATTGTATAGAGTTATTATAATTAATCATTTCTAAATCTAAAGTTTAGTAAAGTTGGTCAGCAATGGCATTTTAAACACAGTCTTGAAAATTTAATAATTAGGTAACAAACGTGTTTTGTAATATAACTTATTAAGGGATTTTTTTAAATAAAGACTTTTCAAGAGCCGGGGGAACTTTTAAATTCCATTTTCTCAATTCAATATTGAACACCTCATAACATATATATGTATATCACAACTACAGAAATGATTAATCCATTATTTTTTCTTTTAATTTTTAATTTTGTCACTGCTCATTGCCACTGAGATGCGGCCTTTGTGTGGCCGGTAGCTATGTAGCAGCCAATATTTCAAACAAATTAATTTGTTTGGAAAGACTCATATATATATATATATATATATATATATATATATATACACACCACATGTTTATGATCTGTACTTTATTTCCAACCACACCTACCCATTGGCGTCACTGGATTTGTCTTTTAGAGAAAACCATGTTAGAAAGATCTTTCCACTTCGCTTCTCATCAACAAATCATCATGCCATAGTGACAAGTCAAATTAAGCTCGCCAAATATATAGGAGTTTTCTTTTTTTCTTTTTTTTTTTTTTTTTTAAATTTTTGGTGCCTATATATAGAAGCTCATAAGATGAGTTTATCAGCTTGTGATCAGAGAAGTAGAGTTCTATTTAGTAGTACTCACTCTTAATAACAAGCCTAGTTTGATATCAAAGGCTCGTTAGTTTTTGGTAAACATGGAGAGATTGGTTCAGAGATCAAGTTATAATGGGTTAATGAAGTTTCAAACATTGACGAAAATATATATACTCATCATTCTTGTTGGGGTAATTCTGCCATGTTGTTCTTCCAAAACCACCAAGCGTTTTGAATTCAATGTAAGTCTCTTATATATACACATTCTATAAATTACACCTATATATTATGTACTATTATATGTATAGATCATCTATATATATATATATATATGTAGTAGTTTTATGTTGCGTTTTTCATATATATGTGTGTGTATAATTCTCTGCAGGTGGGTTGGAAGAAAGTGAAGCGATTGTGTCACACAAAGCCACTTCTAACGGTGAATGGGAAATATCCAGGACCAACCATTGCTGTGCATGAAGGTGATGATGTTGAAATTAAGGTCACTAATCACATTGCTGATAATACTACACTTCACTGGTAAGTAATATATTATTATTTTTATATAAATATATATGTTCTCTTACAGGAAAGGTTAAAAAATATGATGCGTGATCACTCGAAATATGTTAATTTGCATTGTTAATTTGTTAGGTATTACGTACGTCTTTTTGGCTAATTTGTTTGGCCATGTAAAATCACTATAGAAATAATTAGCGGTCAATTAAGCTAATTTTGATTGGTTATTTATAGTTCCTCAAAAGCTTTATGACTCATCATTTGCTGGAAAATAGTCTCTCTCTTGGCTAAAGTGATTTGAAGTTACTCAAATATTATAACTATATTAAAACGTTAAAGTTAATAATATATCTTATATTGATTTGGTTACGAAAAGATCTAATGCTTTTCCTACACAACAATATTGATTACTTTATATATATAAAACAAATATATAATTATTCCAAATTACCTAACACATGCGTGGTATTTGCATGAAGCTAAGACATGAAAAAAGTCAATAAAAATTGTTGGTGACACGTCAATGCAATAGCAGTGCTACTAAGTGGAATTCGCTCGTCCTTAATAGCTAAAATATTACAACCTTTAAATTATTTAGCTCAATATACAGTTAATTAGCATGTATGTATAACATACATTTCCTGCTAAATTATATAAGAAAGCAAGAAAATGCTTAATCATTTAGGCAAGAGAAGTGCTATTTAACTTTTTTTCAATTATTATTTTTTTGATTGTGGTGGTTATTTTCTCCAACTTGCTAGGTTCTATATATTCCTTAAATGTAATTATTGGATAATAAAATCTGTTTACTAGTTGTTCACGGTTGGTGAGTAAGTCAATACTATTTTCAATTCCAAGTACTGTACGTAATCTATAGTAGTAGTTCATGTAGTTATAATTTGAAGCCCAAAACAGAAGATTAGCTGCATAATTAAATAATTAAATTAAGAACTAGGCCAATCATAACAGTCTTTTCTTAATTCGGAAAAATATATGTTTCATACAAATATATTAAAAAATATATTTATATTACACGTACAGCACAGGATGGAAATATGAAGAGTGGGAATTTAAAAATTTGCTAAAAATGTAGTCCCTATGTGAGGATAAGCCATTAATTATTTAGCTATTATTGAAAGTGTTCCGCTAATGGCTTTTATTATTATAAATGAATTGTTCAATATCATAATTAATAAATTAATTATCTAAAATTTATTCTAAAAGTAACTAAAATTCATTCCAATTATATACCAGGTCAACCTTGACGGTGTAAATCACAATACAATTAGAATTTTTATAGCTTTGTAAATTCAACTTTCATAACCAATATATATCTATGCACACGCAATAGGGTCACAACTCACAACAGCCCAAAATCACATGTGTGCACTATTTGCTGATATTGACATTGGATAAAAAAAAATAAAATAATAATAATAATAAAAGTCGGTACAAGCAACTTGGTTATTAGTTAATTTGGATATATATGATAAATAGAAAAATGACACTAATACCCTTTGATTCTTCAAAATATATAAAGAGATTTTTTTTTTCTTTCCATTTTTTGTGTTCCGTTATTAATTTAGATATTGATGTTAAGTTATTGGATATGGTAAAATGTGCAGGCATGGAATAAGGCAGCTGAGAACAGGATGGGCAGACGGGCCATCATACGTAACGCAATGCCCAATAAGCACAGGAAAGACATACACATATCGGTTCAGCGTTGTTGGGCAGAGAGGCACTCTCTGGTGGCACGCCCACCACGCTTGGCATCGAGCCTCCATCAACGGTGCCTTTATCATCTACCCTCGCAACAATATGCCCTACCCTTTCTCTCCTCCTACCCCTATTCATGCCGAAATCCCCATCATTTTTGGTAATTATATATATTCACTTATTTTATCATTCATTCTCAACCTTAATTAATTTATATTGTATCCTGATCTATATACAATGCGGTGAACGTATAGAGGCCAGCCTTGCTATTCATGACTCACAGCTCATCACATATATAGATTTTTAAGTATGTATTGAGTTTGACTTATTAGGAACACTTGGTGATAACTTGTAAGCTAAAAGTTTATTACAATATTTTCTATTTTAAGCACTTATCAACATGTATTAAATAGGTGAAAAGACTTCTATCTTATGATCAACGTGTATTAATTTTTTTAAGTAATTGGACAAATAATGAAATGAATATATATAGTAAAATTTGATGATCGAGCTTTATAATATGTTGTGGCAGGTGAATGGTGGAATGCGGATGTAGCAGCGGTGGAAAATGAGATGATGGCTTATGGAGGTGGGCCCAACAGTTCTGATGCTTATACCATAAATAGCTTTCCGGGCCCTCTCTATCCTTGCTCCACCAAAGGTATACTTTGACGGCTTTGATGCATAATTGAATCTTTACGTTAATGTAATTATAAATCTCTAGTGTTTTCACACTTGAGGTCCTTAATTATTCAAAAAGTACTCTTAAATTATCTCTAGAATTTATTTTATAGGAACTAATAATGTCGATTAATTTTTTTTTTTTTAAAATTTAAGCTGATAGAAGATGGACCAATATAATATTGACTGTTGCAGTGTTGTTTGTTGTGATTCAGATACTTTTATGCAAACAGTGGAACAAGGCAAGACGTATTTGCTCCGAATCATCAACGCTGCCCTTAATGACGAGCTCTTCTTCGCCGTTTCGAACCACACGCTAACGGTTGTCGAGATCGACGCGGTCTACACAAAGCCCTTCACAACCAAAGCGATCATGATCGCCCCGGGCCAGACCACCAACGTCCTCCTCACCGCCGACCAGTCCTCGGCGGGCCCCGCCTTCCCGATGGCCGCGACGCCCTACGTCACCTCCATCTTCCCCTTCAACAACTCGACCGCGGTCGGTTTCTTGCGCTACAAGCAACCCCAATCCCAACCCCGAAAATCCAGCCCCAAAGCGGCCTTACAACCGCTCCCGAAAAGCTTCGATTTCGACAACCTTCCCAAGATGCAGGACACCCCTTTCGCCTCCGAATTCGCGGCGAAGCTCAAGAGCCTCGCCACGCCGCAGTACCCGTGCAACGTTCCGAAGAAGATCGACAGGCGAGTCATCACCACCGTAAGCCTCAACCTTCAAGATTGCCCCAAGGGCAAGGTTTGCAATGGCTTCAACGGCAACATCTACCGCGCCTCCATGAACAACCAGTCCTTCATCCGCCCCGAGTCGCTCTCGATCCTCGAAACCTACTACAACACCCGGCTACTGGGCAAAACCGGCGGCGACCGAGACGGCCTGGCCACCGGCTTCTCCGAGAAGCCGCCGAACGAGTACAACTTCACCGGCGTCGACCCTTTCAAGGTGAACCTCAACACTGAATTCGGGAAAAAGATCATGGTGTTCCCTTACGGCACGAACGTGGAGATGGTGCTCCAAGGCACGAGCTTGCTCAACATCGAGAACCACCCCATCCATGTCCACGGGCACAACTTCTTCGTGGTCGGAACCGGGTTCGGGAACTTTAATGCCGCGACGGATCCGAGGAAATACAACCTCGTCGACCCGCCGGAGAGGAACACGGTGGCCGTGCCGACCGGGGGCTGGGCGGCGATCCGGTTCAGGGCCGACAACCCGGGGGTTTGGTTCGTCCACTGCCACCTGGAGGAGCACACGTCGTGGGGCCTGGCCACCGCGTTCGTCGTCGAAAACGGGCGCGGCCGGGGACAGTCTTTGCTCCCTCCGCCGGACGATCTTCCCTCGTGTTGAGTTAATTTGGCTGATTTTTGGTTTTGGGATAGATTTTGTGTGAATGTGGAAAGTGTCTCTGTAGGGTTTGTAGTTTTGAAATAATATGTGTAATGAAAGAGTGGAAAAGGATTGATGAGAAACGTTTGGTACTGAAATAAGCTATAATATAAATGAATCGATTCTTATTTTTATCATCACTTTTTGTTTGTAAATTAAGTAGCCTCAAATTCAAGACATGAAGCAATAAGCTAGTTGGGATGTGATCATATATATATGTCTTGTGTTAATTTGATCTACCGGTGCTATTCGTTGCTTGAGCGACAAGAAATCTATATTATATATTATGGCGCTAAGCTACACTTCGATTACCATCACCAAAGATTAGTAATGTATTGAATTGATTAATCATAGAACCTTTTTTGACTAGAGTGGCTGATTTAGCTTGAAAATTTGTTCCGCTTAAATAGAATATAGTTGTGTTGAAATTAACTAGAAATTGCTCATGTGTGACAACCTCTCAAATGTAGCCACGTGGCCTTTTCTTGCTACTTTGGTAGCACCTAGAAATGTGGTTAATTAGGAGTACCAATTATCATGTTCAAGCTTACATTAAATTCAAAGCGTTTCATAATTTGCAAGTAATGAAATAAAAAAATGTCGTATAATGATATAAAAAGTGTCGTTTTATCGTCGTGTCTCGAGTACAACTGCTCACGTTACATATGACATTTTTCATTTCATTATTTAAATATAAATTCTAATAGATATTCGATGTAGCGAAAAATCTTCGAATATAGTTTGATTACTTAAGTTGATTTTAAAATATTGAGATGATTAGGATGACTAGGATGCCTTGATTTCCTAAACATATTTTGTTATTCTTATGTTGTCTTGTTAGTAATGACATATATATGAACTTCTTAACAAACCCTGAAAGAGAATTTTCTCAAAAGACTACAACAAATGAGAAACGACAGACATATATAATTGGGAATCTCAAATCTATACAAGTCTAGTAGAGACTTCAGAAAGAAAAGAAAAAGGGAAAAAAAAAGTGTATAGACTAACGAGGCTAGTGACATGGTGAGCATTTTCTAAAGTAACAAACTTAAAGATATCTGCTAATAATAATAAAAAAAAGAATAAAAATAAAAAATAAAAACATAAAAGGCATTGGTTATATCTCCAACTCTTCACGGCCATATATCAACCTACTGGCTTAAATGTTGCAACTTAATATAACCAATTCAAGAAACTGTAATAGCTAGTAACCAGTACTAATTAATATAGAAAAGGTAATATTGTTGATAATTTAATTCAGGTTTTCTATTTATTCGGTTATTAATTTGGAAAACTGGAAATAAATAATTGTGCTTGTTGATTCAGGATACATGTAGTCATGAGGTATATGCTACGAAGTGTTGCGTCTGTCCATGAACCTTGGCTGTTTGTGTGAGTCTCGTGTGAGACTCACAGCTACGAACGGTCAAGATTAGACAAGCGCGTCTGTACTAAATATTTTTTATATTTAGTCATAATGAATTAGAAAATTACCAAAATAGAATCAGACTGACAAAACAAAACGTGGAAAATTTTGTGTTCTAATTACGATGGATTGATTAGTAATTTCCGATGTACATGATTAGAAGTGGTAAAAGTGCAATAATTGCTAAGTTGCATAGGAAAGTTTCCACTGCTTTTTTTTTTTTTTTTTTTTTCTGGTAAATGAGAATCGGCTTTTTTGCTTTATGCATTTTTATAAAGAAAGTCGCAAAAGTGCTAGTGTGATTTTCCATTTTTACTAAATACTCTCACCCACTGCTTTGTTATAGCAAATCCAAATTTTAATCATGCTTAATTTAGACGGATAGTTTTTGGCATCTTGGTGGGCCGTATCTCTCATACGCAGACAAGAGTATTGGTGGACCAACATATATTCTTATTTCTTTACAAACCATATATACCAAACTTTACCAAATCAAACGTTTAATTGTCAATCTCAATGCAAATGCCCTCATGTTTACCTTTGTAAAAATAACAAGTAAAAGTAAGTTCATTTTGCAAAAGTTATGGTAGAAGCTAGAAAGTAACTTGACGATGGTGCTATATATTCAGAAAGAGAGAGAGAGAGAGAGAGAGAGAGAGAGAGAGAGAGAGAGCAGCCTTTTGGGTTGAAGTAGAGAAGCAGCTTTGGAGTGCAAGGCGTGCAAGCCCACAATCCATGATAGCTTGAGCTCGAATCTCAGTGCATGACTATATATGCTTTTGCAAATATGTCCTTTATTATAATTACGGGCAATTTTTCATTTCTTCTAACATAGATTTTACCTATTTTGGTGCATTTGTTTATCTATATTAACAACATATAGCGTAGACATTTTAGTGGAATAACACGCGATATAGAAATTAACATTATTGATTCATAGTATATATGAGAAATCTTTATATGAAAAACTCTTTACGGAAAAATTTAAATTTACGTTTTGATTAAAAATCTCTTTCTAATATAATGTCAACTAGTGTACTAAATTTGACATGAATTGTACTTGGATGCGTATTAATATAATTGCACCAAACATCATAATATATATCTAATTTTGACGTTTGCATTTTGTGGCGATTCTTAATTTGGTCTTAATTTTTAGTCTAATTCATTGGCTTTTGTATTAATTTAAAATTTTTATTTGTTGGGTTTTATCAATTCCAAAGTAAATAATGGGGGACAATAGCATATTAATTATTTATATATTGCAGAAATCGTGACAGACATAGTATCTCACTTTTCTTATGTTAATTTTTTTTAATGTCAACTATCACATTAGAATTAGTATTTTCATTGGAGATTCTCTAACGACAATAGAGGAGCTACAAATATATTTTCTATGAAACGGATTTGCATCTGATAATTGATTGCAAGTGACTTGATAAACAAGAGGAATCATATAAAAAAGAAAAAAACAATTGAAAGTCCTTAGAACCACACAAATAAAAATCCCTTCAAAGTAAAACAATAAACTAAAGAGGAATTCACTTGAAAAAAGTATGGCAATGGTATAGGAGCAATTGTCTTTTTGTCACTTTATGCAATGCGTATATGCTTATGTGGGGCCTATAAAATGTGAAATGTCCAAATTCTCTTTTATTTAATTAACCTTTTTTTAGTACTCTATTTATTAGTATTTTACTGTAACACTATAAAAAGATGTAATAACGATATTAAAGAATAATATAATGATTATTTTAAGGCACAAATTTATTATATCAATTTTTTACATTGTTATATTTATATTGTATAATATTACGTGAAATATTGATACGTGTGAAACATTATAGAATTAGTCTTAATTATTAAAAAGAAAAAGAAAGTGACTAAAGTGAATTGGAGAGGCTTTGAGGCACAAAAAAGACAGAGTAAAGTCATAAAAATAATCACTTTGTTCCCTCAAAAGTAACCAAAAATTAGTAATAAAATGTTAGTGGGAACCGAGTTGATGAACAACACAGAATCTCTAAAAGCTTAGAGTGTGGAACTCTAGATAATCTAAAATGATATCAAATACAAAAATGTAGGAAAACTATTTAATTCTCACACTTCTATATTCTTGCCTTGAGAGGTGAGAAGGTACAAGCCAAGAACCGGTCTGAGTCTCTGACTCTGGTATTTCATGCGAATTTGGGATTCTAGAGATTTGATTGAACATAAATATCTGAGTTTAATATAATCAACAATTTCTATCCACTACTATACATTGTTATTAATTTTTTCCTTTAAATTATTTCGTGCACTTTTTCCAAGGCGCCATTTTAAATACAATATAGGGTATATAATTTTATTTCTGACTAATTAGAGGGAATTTCGAACTTAAACATTAATATTTAAATCATTAACGTTAAAAATGAGAAAGTTTAAACACATTTTGCGTCACCATATAAAAATAGAATTCGGATTTTCTACCTATTATTTACATTTTTTAATTATTTTTTGCTTTAATATATTTAAAAATAATTGTTTTTATTAAAGGATAGGAAAAAAAAAAAACAGAAGACTTGAATTCGTAAAAATGTGATGATTGTATTATATGTTACCACTTCTACGGAGACAAAACACTAAATCATATATAGTTAATGTACATAGGCACAAACCTAAAATCCAAACACACTATAAACAAAAGGCTAAGCAATTATTGAATGAAAAATGAGAACCCTTAATATACATTTGATGATGAGCTCATGATAGGGGCAAGCTAAGAGCCAAAGGAAAATACACTGGCCTTGTTTTTGTTGCCCCTGCAGATGAGCCTGTGTGGTTTTGGTCCATCCAGCTGTCAAAGTCAAGTAATAGCTAGCTAGCAAGCCTGCAAAATAATGCATCTTCAAATCTAGATTTTCTTGCTCTGGAATTTTTTTTTTTTTATAGATTTCTTTGATAAAAGCCAATCCTAAATATATTATCTATTCATCAGCCCCCCTGGGTGCTTTAAATGAACTAACATACATACATGTATACATATATATATGGCTCTAATAAATTTTTGTGTTATTTTTCTCGAGCTGCATTATATAGTGCCATATCATTATAAACAAAAAAAACGCTATTAGCTTATTAGTTGGTTCTCAGAAGCGAAAAAAAAAAAAAAAAAAGCTTATTAGTTGGTTCAAACACTCACATAAAAATGGACTACGTATAATATGATCACCAAAATAATTGAGCTAATCATTAATTAAATATTTATATTCGGCCTTCTCCGGTTAAAACACAGTTTTAAAGAATGGATAAAGTTGTTGACCATTCAAAGCGCACATTAATAAACATAACAACCAGAACATGCACACACTAACAAATGACAATATGTATAATATATGGCTAATTCTGAATACCTCGTATATATGGTAAAGCAAAATAAGCTTGTAATTAAGTTTGTAACTTTCCCAAGCAAATTATGTATAGATTTGGTGACGACACCAATTCACTAATCCCCACTATAACCAATTCCATTACAAGCATCGATCCTGTAGCTATAGCTAGCAAAAAGCCAAACCATAGAACCAACCCCACCTATACAAACCCTCTCATCTCCTTTTCCTTTTGTTCTCTCTCTCTCTCTTTTTCTTTTTTTCTTTTTTTTTTCCTTTCCCCAATTTGCTCCAAAACCCCAAAAACAACAAACCAAACAAAACACCCACCACAACACCACCACCTATTTACCTATCCAATTCCAATAACCTCTTATGAAGCTCTTCACTCATTTCACAAACCAAAACCAAAATACTAATATCTCACTCTCTACCTTATCCCAATGTACTCTCTTACCAAATTTAGGTCAATCTTGACTTTTTTCTTTTTTATTTCTACTCTCTTGACCGTGCCGGGCCTGCCAGCCCCAGATCCGGCTGCGATCCAGCCCTTCCAAACCAACCCGTCCCCGCCGGCCACGATCCCGGCTTTTCCCGAACAGTCGGACGCGGCCGGCTGCCGGCTGGACCTGCCGGAACAATTCTTCCGCGGCGTCAAGGCCGCATGCGGCGGCGGCGGCGAGGGCGGTGAGCTCCGGCGGGGCCGGTGCTGCCCCGTCCTGGCCACGTGGCTCTACTCCGCCTACTCCTCCACCGCCCTCGGCCGCCGCGCCGCAGCGAAAACCGTCGGCCGCGGCAATTTGTCCGCGGCGGCGGTGGCGTCGTTCGACATGCCGCTCCTGCCGGACGACTCGGAGACGTGCGTGGGCGAGGTGGACAAGGAGCTGCGGCGGCGCGGCGTGGAGCTGCGGCGGCCGAATGACACGTGCGACGTCGTTTACTGCTACTGCGGCGTTAGGTTGCACCCTCTGAGCTGTCCCGACTCGTTCTCGGTGGGCCAGGAAGGGAAGCTCGTCGGAGGCCGTAGGGTCAAGAGATTGGAAAGAGACTGTCTCGCCAATTCCAATGCCTTTCCCGGCCTCGGCGGTTGCTCCAAGTGCCTTCATAGTCTTCGTCTGGTAAGTGTGTGTATATATATATATACATTATGTTTATATACAAACACATTCATATTAGCTAGGGTTTTCTTCAGTTTTCATGCCTGTTGATTGGGAAAGTTGGTGTGTTTATTTGTTAATTAACAGTTAATCTGTTTTTACTTTTGAAGGTTATATATATATATATATAATGTATATATATGTGTATTTATTTTATGTGGTTTTGGTTGTGTGTCACGCCCTGCTACGTCAGTGTCTTTTTCTTGCCATAAATCATCATAATGTCGTTTTTTTTTCTCCTCCAAGGAATAGCTTTAAGGTTAAATTAAATAGCCATTTTTTTTTACACTATTTAGTAACTTGTTAGCAAGAGTAAACTTAAACTAATGTTTAGAAGAATGAGCTGATGACTATATTTTAAAGTACAAGTGTACACTTTTTGGCTTGAACATTTAGTAAAAAAATTTGACTATTTTCCTAATAATTCATTCTAACTTTAATTATTCCTCTCTAGTACTCTACATCTTGAAAGAAACATATTCTATAAAACTAACATTTTGTATTTTTGTTACAATATTATATATAATATTCTTTGGTATTTAATTTTTTTGCTGAGAATGTTGGACTGACTGGTTGGACTCTTTAAAGTAGTGCTTGAAATTGAATTGCCCATCAGGTAGATTTTTGATTTGAAGTTCCAACATCTAACCCATGAGCTCATTAAACCCTAGAGCACCAAACTAGTGCTTGTGCAATAAATTGCAATTGCGACCTTTTATTTTAATTTATTTCATTTCACTCCCTCATTTAAATTTGGAGCTTTCTTTTCTCTCATTGGCTCAACACGAATTATGTTATTTATTTATGTAGCTCAACAACAACAACAACAAGGCTTTGAATACAAGCAAACTAGATGAGAGGACCACAAAGATGCACAACAAGGACTGCGAGATGATGGGGCTGACGTGGCTCCTCGCGAAGAATCGGACGGCCTACATGCACACAGTCTCCGCGGTGATCAGGGCCATCATGATGAGCCCCGAAGGTGCTGATCACCGCGAATCGTGCGCGCTCTCCAGCGACGGGTTGCCCTTGGCCGTTGATTCATCCGACATTTCGGATCAATCTTCGTCCGTCACTCGCCAACCATTGCCAATTTCTCTCTTTGTAGCATTGATTTCTTTGTTGTACATTCAATTCAATATTGCATTGGTCATTCCATAACTAGTCAGATCATTCCACCTAGAGAAAAATCATAGCCATGGCATCAATGTGTAGTTTTTTTTTTTTTTTTGGCTTTTCTCAACTCTTGTACTTGTTCTTTGTGCTATGAAATGATGATCACCCCATTTTGAAGACAAGTAGTAATGTTGAATCGTCGGAGCTTATATATATATATATATTTGTCCGAGTAATGTGCATTTATATCTATTGATTGTATTTATCCAAATTAGAAAGCGTCACATTTTATTGGGGGTAAAAGTTATAGACAAAGGTCATTTATATTTTGAGAATTGTACATGTTTTCTAAGCTAAGTAAATTTTTGGGGCAAATTTGGAAGAAATTGAAAATTATTGGATTTTTGTAATGGCTAATTAAACAATTAGTAATGGTTCAGTTGTGCACATGTTTGAATCTGAAATCATATGGAGATGATTAGGAACGTGATCTTGAAACTTATAGATTAACTAGATACAACTACTAAGTAATTTTACTTTCCCACTTAATAAGTTTATATACATGAATGAACTAAGTCCTATCTATGAAGTGGACTATTGGTTGTGGGGCTGGGGTAGCATGTGCAGGCGAGACTTATGCTTTGTTTGGAGGGACAAGCATTGTGTAGTGTTGCGACTTGTTTAGTGGCATTATTTTTGGGACAGTTATATATGTGCCTCACGGGAAATTTATGAATTGTCAACATCCACACAATAAGACACCTTTATCTTCTGAGCTCTGTATTTTGGAGGCCTCAAGATGTATGTGTGTGTGTGTGTGTGTGTATGTATATTTGGATGGATATTGTGCTAACCGTTACGTGAAATTGTAGGGATGTGAGAAGAGAGTTATAATATAACAAATATTAGCATTCTAAAATATAATGCGTTTTAGCATAATATTGATCAGCTGACTGAGAATATAAATTATATTTTGATTGATATGTAAAATATATGTAAATAAGATACATAAATTGGACAAGTTTTTCAATCGTAATCTGTATAATAAATGAAAATCAACAATAGAATATTACATTCCTAATTACAAATATTAAGTCAAGGATCTAAACATGTCTATTTTCTAATAAAATATGCAAAGTCAAATATTATTAAGTATATAATATTCTCTAACATTTGAGAATATAAAATCAAGTGTTAATTCAGTTTAAACAATTTTTTTTTAAACTTGATAAACTAACAAATGAACAAATATATTATAGTACTAATGGTCTTCCAAATCTCATCCACCACCATCATCGCCACATTCGTTTTCTTCTATCTATGAGCTAACAAAAGAAAAAACAAAACAAAACCCATTATTAATTTCCTCGTTTCTTTTTTCCTTCTATGATAAATCACTTCCAAGCCATTATTTTCCCCTAGCTAGTATTGATCTATATATTATCATGACCATCACATATTCACATCCATAGTACCATATATTAGAACCATCTTTTCATCCCTAAACCATTCCCTCTCTCTCCTTCAAACATTTTTTACTAAAATATAGGAGAGAGAACTAAAAACGATGAGAAGGATATTAATTTTATATATACCAAGTTGGTGTCGTTGAGACAACAATTATTGTATTAATTTATTTTGTTGACTGAATACCATATATGAAACCAAAATTAAAAACTAGTGAAATTTGATAACTACAAAAAGCCACCCAAAGTGAACTTTTAAATAATTATACTCACAGCTTTTTGAAAATTAAAAAAAAATTGTATTCGTAAGAAATTTAATTATCACAATAAAATTTAACGATTCTGGCTATTATAAAACTTATTATATATTATAACTGCATTTATCTTGATATTTCGAAGGACTGATTTGTTTTTTTTTTTTTTAAATAAAACTTTGGAAAATGACTATTTAATCGTTATGATTTCGGTGGATTATTTTATTATTTTATTTTAATTCAATGGGTCAATCAACTAAAACTTTAGCGGGGACATTCTATTCCGGATTAAGCGATAAGTATATGATATGATACAATAATTAATGTGAATGTTTTCTAATAATGGACTCCATATATATATATATATATATATATATATATATATCACAATTTTACTTTATACCAACCCGACGCATTCCTATCTAAGGGATATATATATATAGATTTAATGTATGATTAATATTGATAAATCATAAAATGTTAGTGCCGCTTAAAATTTATAGCAAAGAAAAAAAAAATTAAATGCGCGGATTTAAATGAAAACCCAACAATGGAAAAAAATTACTGGCATAAGAAACAAAATTCACTAAACAAAAAAAATTAATACAAGTTATAGAGAATGTCCGAACTTCATAAATATAACAAAAAATCATGATATAAAAGGTCCGTATTGCGGGGCTCTGCCTCTGCACCCCGATGGAATCAATGCGGGCTTCGGGATGGGGCCTGTAACCATTAGCATAACATATTCTTAGGTTTTTTCTTTTTCAAACATAAAAAAATCTCACTATGAATCTTTAGACCGGACTAAAATAGAATTCGGGTCATAAATATAATTCTAACACTGCCTTATAACTCTGCCTCATAACTCAACCTGACTAGAATAGTTTTAGACTAGGGTGTTTCATCTTAAAATATAACACACTAAAGCGATTTTTTCCCCAATATTAATATTCTTTCACTCTTATTTGGTTGACCATGTTTTTTTTTTTTTTTTTAAGGTAAGGGATAGGCAAGACATAAATCAATTTTGTTCTATCTCTATCTTCTAAATTAGGGATCGAATAATAAAATAAAAAAAACATGTAGCGATAAACATTGACTAATCTTAAAAAAAGAAAAAAAAACTATTTATGAGTGTCAATTAACCTAAAAATGATAAAGACCAACACATGTTTTAACAAGGCATTCCTTTTTTATTTTTATTTTTTCCTTTATTCATGCCCTATTTTCTTTTCAATGGGTACTTTTTTTCCTTTTTTTTTTTATAGGAGGTTTCTGTTTTTCTAGTTTTTCCATTGGTTGGGTGTTTTTTATTTATTTAATGAAATAAGTGGATAGATAAATAATGGATGAAGAGTTGAGTGAATGCCAATTTATAATTGGGATGCAGTTCTTGAATCTCTTGATATCGAATACTCTTTCTTTCATTTGATATTATTTTTTATTGAGATAAAGCGGAGTAAGGAGAAATGGCGTTAGTGACAGAGTTAAAAAATATTTATAAGCAAGAATTATACACGACCAATTAAAAATTTAGAAAAATATCTAAAATCATAAAAAATAAAATATTTGTGTATTAAAAATTATCTTGTCTAACAATTTAATGTAATGCACTATATTGTGTTGCTCTGCACACATAGTAGTTTGTATTAGACACAGACACATTACACATAGTAAAATTTTAAAATTTATTCTAGAAATTAAGTGTATTAAATAGTCGTGAAAAAATTATATATCTAATATTATTTTTATCAAATAACTATAAAATAAGGATATGATTGAAACACAATAATGACAAGACTTATATATTGTTAAATCCCGGACCGAATTAATAAATAGTAGTAGATCAGTCTAATTATCAACTAGTTTGAAATATATATCTTACAAATATTCAAATGAATCATTTAGAATAATTTTTAACTTTTCAAATTTCGAGGTAGATTATATAATTAAGATTTAAGTATATTGTGTTAAAATAAAAAAAGTAAAAAAAAAAATTAAAATGAAAATATTTGAATGTGTGAACCAAACAAAATGTTAGTGTAACTCCGCAAGCAAAAAGGGGCAAAAATATCGTACCCGAAGGAATTGATTGGGTTATCCAGTCCTATTTTACCAGGTAATTTCCAAGTAAATATGACCGGGTAATTACCAAGAAATTACCCAGTTTTTAAAGTTTTTTTTTTCTTGTTATAAATCGGTTTAGGACTTTAGGTTGGTTTATATAGCTTAGCAATCTTCACCTACACACTGCAGCACTGCGCATTCACGGGCGAGATTCAGCTTGGCGTGATAAAAAAAAGGTATCATTTCGGGTAAAAGCCGAGTAAGAGGCGGGAAAATTTTTATTTAACTCTTGCTCGAGATTTTTCGGGTAATACCCGACTTTTACCTGGCGGGTAAAACTAGACATGTAAATATGGAATAAACAATACCGGGTAAATTTTTACCCGGTAAAATTACCGGATAAAATTTGGGTATTACCCGAAAATTACCCGGATGGTAAAACCGGGTATATACCCGGAATTACTTAAAAAATTTGGAATAAATATATTTGCCCGGTAATTCCATCTCTTGCCCGGGATTTACCCGGTTTTCCATGACTTTTTTTAGTCATGGACAATTGGACACTATGCAGCACAGAGAGAGAGAGAGAGAGAGAGATTTACCCGGTTATTCCATGTTATTCCATGAAATAGTTCATTCCATGGAATTACATGGAATGAATAGTTTATTCCATGAAATTTCATGGCAAGCACTATTTATTCCATGAAATTTCATGGAATTCCAAAATTTTATGCCTAGGTAGAACCGGATATTACCTATAAATTCCCCTGGCTTTTCGCTCGAGGAAAAGAAACGGGAAAATTCTTGTCTCGTATTTGCATGCTTAAGTGTAACGCACTAATATACCTTTTTTTCATAGTCTTTCTGACTTTAACTGATTTGACACTCATATAGCAAGTAGTAACTATATTCAAATAATAAATAAGATAAAACTATATACTTGCCTTACGAAGAGACTAAAAATATAAATTCATACTTAACATTTAATATAATGTTGCAATAACTAGAAATAAAAGTGCATTTGTTAAGTTATGAATATTTATAACTGTTACTTTTGATTTGATATTCTGAAAATCGAGAGATTAGAAAGAATGATTCGGAGTCTTCGCCAATCACATACTATATAAATATATATTTTACAAAACTATTATATTTGTTTATTTAAAAAAAAAAGAAGGGAAAATCATTATATGTGTGATAAGACTCACATTTCTTTGCACCATCCAAAGTAATGGTAGAAATACGGATATCTATATCTGTATCCGTATCCGGATTTGTATTTTTTTTTATAATAAAAACAGATAGATTTTGAAAATCCATCTTAAAAATGAATATTTGTTTTTCGTTTTTATTTTAATTATATTTTATATAAAAAATTATAAATCGTTGGGTAATCAATCCAATGGCCCAAATCTTTTTTAATAAAAATTAATAAACAGAACGGATATCTATTTTTTACAGAACGGATATCCGTATCCGTTTTCAAAATAAATACGGATACGAATACGAAAACGTATCTCACCTTTAATCCAAAGTGTAAATTGCAAAAAGTAAAAAAACCATCCAAAATGTAACGTAAATTTGGATGCATTTTATTTCCTCTCTTTAATTTGCTCCACAGTCTCGCCTGATTCCACTCATGCTTATCTCGAGGACATTTCCATGCGAAAAACTGTTCATTTTACCGTTGCCGTCAGATCATCTCTCCGTTGGTGGCCCACCATGATCCAACGGCCATGATTCACCCACATGAAACAAAAGCCAACAAAGGCAATGGCGGTTTTACCTCTCTCCTCCTCTCTACACGTGTCCCTCTCTGCCTCACCCTTTGCTTTGCTTTTTCCCTTTTTTTTTTAAATAATAAATAAAAAAAATTCTTTTTCTTTTTCTTTTGATCTCCTCCTTAGGATTTTTGTTTTTGTTGTTTCTTTTTTGCATGCATTTTAATTCGCTCTCACAAGCAAGCTCCTCCAAAACTCCTATATAAACCCTAGTAACCCAAACCCTTTTGTTCTCACACCACCACCACCACCACCACCACAACAACAACAAAATCAGATTATATATAAAAAAAAAGTTTGATCAAGAAGATCAAGCTGTTAAATTTGTTTGTGTTCGTTTAAATTTTTCGCAATTTTATTTTATTTATTTACATTTCCGTCATTTAATTTCCTAGTACCGTCTCGGCCCGCCGCGTGATCGTCACCATGGCGGCCTCGGTGGATCCGCTGGTCGTGGGCCGAGTGATCGGAGACGTCGTCGACATGTTCATGCCGACGGTGAGCGTCTCCGTCTACTTCGGCTCGAGGCATGTCACAAATGGGTGTGACATCAAGCCCTCCATTGCCATAACCCCTCCAAAAGTCGTCATCGCTGGCCATTCCGACGAGCTCTACACTTTGGTTCTCACATTTCTTTTTCTTTAATTTCACTTTTATAATTATTTTGTTACTTATGTAACGTGTATTGCCTATTTTCATGTGTGTTACAAATTTTTTTAATTTATATTTCTTTGCATGCAAAAAGTACTCTTTTTTTTTCTCCATTTGTTAAATAAGAAGAAAAGAAATAGTAGTTGACATCAAAATTAGAGTGCTTTGTTATTATCTGTGTTGTATTTAAAAAAGAAATTGCTTATTGATTGTTTTGATTTCATTGAATTAATTCGTGCAGGTCATGACTGATCCAGATGCTCCAAGTCCAAGTGAGCCCAGCATGCGAGAATGGGTTCACTGGTAATTATAAGTATTTTTAATATTTTTAAATCATGCATGGTTTTTTTTTCTTTTCTTTTATTATCAATTTTTTGCCTTATAATTATTAATTCAATTGTAATTATAAAGAGATTTTTGTTTCGATTTCAGGATTGTTGTGGATATCCCCGGAGGGACAAATCCAAACAGAGGTAAAAAAAAAAGGAATGTGTATGATATATATAAATATATGACTATGAATTTCGTGAAACATGATAAAAGTATTAATTGGTCGCAGCTTAGGGTAAGTATTTAATGTTTACAATTTTGATTCTTAAAAAAATAATTAATGTTTACAGTTTTGATTCTTAAAAAAATAGGATAAAAAATAAAAATTCATTTGGCCTACCCTCTTACTTTTCATAAGAAAAATAAAATAAAAAAAAATTAAGTATCATTCTAATTCGGTTACTCTATTGTATATTGATTAATGTGATGGAGTTCTGCATGCATGCCATTATGCCAAGGTGGTCTTTGGTCGTGCAAATTACATAATAATTAGCAGAAAACATTATTTAAAATTTGTTTTAATTACATAAATTATATCTCATTATTTTGTGGTCTTTCTTTTATCATTTTAATTCTACTGGAAATGGAAAAAAAAAAAAAACATTTGGCATAAATGTTTGCAATGTCATGACTCATGACAACCACATTTGATGAATGGACAATTCAATTTGTCACATAAAGAATCTCCCACTAATTTCAAGGCAAATTCACATGCATATCTAGATACTAGAATTCGTGTTGCAGTGATCATGCTTTTCAGGTTTTGTCAGAAAATTAGCTGATTAAAAACCCTTTTTTTTTTTTGCTGCAAAGATTAGGGTCACATCAATATTTCTGATTAGACCCCTTATTTTGATATCTTAAAAATATGCCTATATATAATACATATGTAGACGCATTTTTTCCCCTACAGATCCAATGATTTAGCAACAGCTGTATCTAGCTAGCTCTCTGTACATTAATCTTCTCAAAAAATTATGGTAAAAAAAAAAAAAAACTACAATAAAGGCATTATTGTGTCATACAAATAACCTAACCCCGTGGTGCAAAAACAAGAACTCCAATTATTCACGTGGGCAGGATTATTTATTTAATATTCTTTTTGTATCTTTCTTTATATATTTCCCTTTTAAACGAACAAATTCCTAATTGTTTTTTTCTAATTTCCGTGCAACATTTTCTCTCCTTTTCCCACCTGTCAAACAAACAGCCAAATTCATAGAATGAGACACGTATCTTGAAACGCTCACACCACATGTCAGCACAGACACACTGCTTAGTACTTCCATTCCACTTGGCACATCTCCTTGCTCGACACGTGTCAGACATGTAGGATCATAGTAACTTCAAGGGTTAGGGTTAGGGTTAGGGTTAGGGTTAGGGTTAGTTTGGAGAGACTAATTACCTTAATTATTTTTCCCTTTCCCTTTGCAGGTAAGGAGATTCTCCCGTACGTGGGCCCGCGGCCGCCGGTCGGAATCCACCGCTACATATTGGTGCTGTTCCGGCAGAAGGCGCCGCTGGGGCTGGTGGATCAGCCGCCGTCGCGCGCCAACTTCAACACCCGCTACTTCGCCGGGCGGCTCGACCTCGGCCTCCCCGTCGCCACCGTCTACTTCAACTCCCAGAAGGAGCCTGCCTCCAAGCGCCGCTAGAGTCGAACCGAGCTCGGTCGAGCCGAGCCGTGCTGTGCCGTGGGGTTATATTGGGAATAAATTGGCAATGTATTGTCTTTAATATATTGGTGGTTTTTATTGGTAGTAATAAATATATATGGTGTGTGATATATATATAGGATCTTATGTTAATCTATCTATGCTTCTTTTTTTTCTTTTTAATGTTTTATAAAGTGTTAACTAGTTCGACTCTTTCAGGGGTACATTCAGAGCTTTTGTGTAAGAAGCTTTAGCTGTTTTCTTTTAATTATAATTAATTGTACTGCTCCTCGTAATTAGTTTCCTGTCTCGAATTTTATAACATATTTTTCCCTTTTTTTTATCTTTCTTTTTATATATAATATTGTCCGTATTAGACTCTAATATACACGTACATATTTGTATGCGTTATGTATATTTGTATATATCTTGATTTTTTAAAAAGAGACATCGACCCACATTCTTGAAGTTTTTTTAAGCTACATATAATGCTTAACGTGGAATCAAAATTTTCAATTATGTTACATATGTAGCAGTAACGAAGCCATAATTGGTATTAATTTATAAATTGAGTCCGCTAAATTTTTTATTCCCTTGTAATTATTTAGATTTAAATGGGGGAGAGGATATAATTAGTGGTAGATTGAGTAATAACAATTTCTCCTCAGTTATTTATTGTAGTATTAATATAAATATTTGCAAGAAATTTCTATAATACCCTTTTATATCACGTCAGCGGCAGTGTACATGATTTGTTCATCCAACGCTAATTAATATATGATTAATTCCGTCGAAGAAAATTATTTCAGAAAAAGTACGTAGATATAATGACCAAAAAAATTAGGTATTATAAAAGCTAAGTACTCAACAAGGAAAAAGATAAAATTTTGACTAAGCTATCTTAGAACAAGTGCTTTCTAATTTCAGGGTCTTTTTGGTGTTTTCCGTAGATATGTTTTATCGATATTACCAAAATGTCTTTATTTTAATCATTACAATCCATGAGTGACTGGTCTTATTGTCAACTTTTGCACCTAACTCTTCTCGAGCGTTCTCTTCCCTCATTCTCTCCGCCGCTCCTCTTTGTTTGTTTGTTTTTTTTTTTTTTTTTTTCGATCCTCTCATTCCCTTGTATTTCAATCTGAGTTGGGTTCTGGATAATCTGGTCTAGGTTAGCAGCGAGTATTGGGCGGCGATTTGGGTTTTGTGCGTGGCGTGGACGATTAGGGTTATTAGTCAGATTATTTTTTAATGATTAGGTTAGAGAAGTCGTGGGAGTTGCATCTCTGACTTCTCACATCACTCGGATTTCGTCTCTATTTGGTTAAATTTTTTTGAGAGAGAATATGAAGAGAGGGAAGAGAAGTGGGACTGAGAGTGGTCGCTGGCGCTGGGGTTGTTCATGAGTCTTATATGCTTTTTGTTCTCTCATAAATTTCTTCAATCTAACTATTAAATTATGTAATTCAAGAGCTTGCTTGCATAAAATTTTTCTGTCTCTACATTATGTCTCAAGGCCTACCTAATAAACCCAGAGTTTAAGAACTTGGAAAATTGTATAGTTTTGCTCGAATTATTATTTTTTTTAAATTTCTACTGTTTGTCTTTTTCGTTATTGTTTTACTCTTAAATTATAATTATAATATTTATAAGGTACATCTTCTAATTGCACTTGGATTTTGGCCAAAATTTATGTCAACGTCTTTATCAAAAGCATCGAATTGGACTGAAATGCCAAGCCTACGCATAAGAGAGCACATCAAAATATTATTTGTCAATAATGTAATAGGTGCATTTGACTCTTTAGCATGTAACAACAGGAAAAATAACAACAAATTATGAAAGTAGCAATAATTACGTCCACTAATCATGTGACTACTACGCCGATAAAAGATTAAAAAAAAAAGCATGAAATGTAATTTAGGAAAAAGTTCAAGTTAAAGAAAGTTCATTGACTGTGGAGGGCTAAAAATCAATGGGAGAAGCACGCTAATACATATATAACACTACAAGTTCTCATACGATTACTTTGCATTTGCCTAAATAAATAAAGAAAATGGTAAATCAGTTGTTTGATCAATCTATTGTTCACTTTTCAAATATTTTTTCCTTCAGAATATGAACAACAATTGAAGATGATCTAAAGTATAATACTTTTCAATGAATCAATATACACATTGAATTTGAAGACATTGCATTTTCTTGAAATTGGGACTTATTGATTCATTTAGTAATGATTCATTTCATAATCAATATAAACAATGAATGAATCGATGATCCTTTAATAACTATTACACACGTAGTTTAAAAATAATTTTAAAAATAGCCATTTTAGACATAGAAATAGTGTGATAAAAAATATTAATTTCTTTCTATCGTATTAATATCATAATATAATTATAACCATGTTAATTGATTTTAGTCACTCAAACGATTTTCTACTTCTTTTTAAACACAATATATAACAACTATTTTGATAATTAAAATTACTAACTTTTCCTTTTCACTTTAATATTACAGCGAAGCACAAGAAGAAAAGAAAAGAAAAACTGTTTCTTTGTCGTTTATATACAAATTATATATATATATATATATATATATATATATACGCACAAAAATTACTATTATAATGGGATGAACTTCTTTTTGTATATTTAAAATACAATATTATAAAATATATATAAATGTATTAATATTTGTATACCAAAAAAATTTGTTGTCTACTATGCTATTGCCTTACATAAATTTTGATACTTTTGAAATATTATTAGTATTTAATATTTTATTAATTAAAAAAAAACCGCTCGTGTAAATCTAAAGGTATCAACCACTACCACTAAAATTATGAGTTAATTAATTGTCAATTTTTGCATCAAATAACCGATAATAATCGTCAAATTAAATAAACGTCTACATAAAAACCTAAAGGTAGAATTGTAAAACAATGTCATTTTTAGTCACTTAATAATCTACACCTCAAGTATATATAGTGTGCTTCTATTGTTTTCACTCTATGATTTGTAGTGCAAATTTTATGACATAAATTAAAAATACAACATACATAGAGTATAGATTATCATTGTGTCAAAAAAGTGCTTTCTTTAATAAAATCCCCCAAAACTAAATGTACAAGTTTGCCTCATTTTCTTTCGGAATTACGTACATTTGATCCAACAATTTGTCTTCGCTACTTAACTTGTCAATATTCAAACACAAGATCCTCGTACTAGTCATGCGTCAGAAAATTTTGCACATTAATCGTACCTAAAGAATAATCTGGTGTATGTGTATTTATCATGACGCAGCGGAATCTCCTACATCATATCATGCACCGGCACTGACAATAAATTGATTCGGAAAAGCCATAAGAACTATACTAGTGTGAGTTAGTATAGCAAAAATAAATATAAAATAAAGAAAATGAAAAACATGATTATACAATTTACGGGTAGACACTAATGTGTGTGAAAAAGTTTGCATTTGGTTTAGTGAATGGAAAATGATGGAGGATCTAATTACTTTGGGGATTGACAATATAGCGAAGCAATTACAACTAGAATTTTCTGCTCTTTGCAAGATTTTATTATCATTGCTCTCAAGCTCAAATTTTATTAGCCTTCAGACTTCTGATTGTGTTTTGCATACGGGCGTTCTTTCTATTTTTTGGGCTATTTGACATGTTAGAAACCAATTAATCTTTGGGTCAGTTAGGTAAATAGTCATTTTGAATTGTGTGTTTTCAAAAAATAACCACAGTTTCAAAAAAATTAAAAACTAGTCATTATTCACTGTAAGAAATTTCTGACAATAACAAAATTACATATAAAATGTGCTGTAAGAAATTTCTGACAAGTGTGAGAAATTACTAAAAGGGCTAGTTTTTAAATTTTTTGAAACTGTGACTATTTTTTAAAATTATTTTGTAAATAGTGGCTATTTTTTTAAAATTCCCTTAATCTTTTAAAAGGAAAATAATCTTTAGATTTTCTTCGCAAGCTTTCTTCTGGAGCATTATGAAAATTAAACTTAAAGAACCATAATTACTCCCCTTTTTTTTTTTTTTTTTTTTAGCATTCTACGATCTTCCATTCTATTTTTCAAAATACAAAAAGTGCCCCTTTTTTCAAAGTTTACCAAAAATGTACCTTTTGTTGTCAAAATTTAGGTATAAATTTTACAATATATTAATTTATTCTTATTTTCATTAAAAATTATCTAGATGGCAATCGTTAACAAGAATTAACTATATAGCAACGAAGGCATTTAACTTATTTCTGAAAAATTTACTCTCATTTTTAGTTGGTACTTGGTAGAAGGTAAATTTTTTTATAGATATAAAAAATTAACAGATACGTTATACGTACCTTGGGTATTTTGAAAAATAAAGGGAATGATTGTGTTATTTTGACTAAATCAAGGGGATGATCATGAAGGCTTTTTTTCTCAACAAGCTAATAATAAGGTTGACTCTCGCTAGCTATTTGAGAAGAAGTCATGAAAATATTTTCATCGCGCAGAATCCAGGTCCTAGATCGGGGCAAAGCTTGCCCTTCTCTGTCCATCTCACTCGTGGTTATTTTACCTCTGGTTTGATTAAAGTCGATACAGATGGTTCAGCTCGTGAAACTTTGTACATCTTTGGTTGTGCTAATATTTTCTCTTGTCCTCTCTGCATTGCTTTGGCTTTTGAAGCTGAACTACACACGGTGATTAGGGCCATCAAAATTGAGGTTAAATATGAATGGAAGAATATTTAGATTAAATTGAGGTCAAATTGAGGAATAGATGGCTGAGAGCAATCGTTTTTTTTTTTTTTCTAAGATCTAAATGTTAATTAGGATCACTCACATAGTGGTTGACTTTTTAGCGAGCTATTTTCCCTCCTCCACAAGGAATTCTCCTTAAAGTCTTCATGCTCCAAATAACATCAAGGAGTTGCTATTCAAAGACATGCATGTCGCCCCTTTCCTTTTATCGTTTTCAATAATGTGCAACACAACCAATTGCAATAACGATATTTTGAAGACACGAGTAGTCTTTTTCCTCTCTTAGGTTTTCCTTCAAGGTTTACTACGGAGGTTTTTAATGAGGCTCAACTGCCCGATGTCCTTGTAAGTTGCGAGTTGAGGACTTTGTTCTCCAAAAGTCGTCATTTTGGAGTTTCGTGTTTTACCTTCCTTATTTTATTTTTTTATTTTTTTCTCTATTATTTATCCCTTTGAGGGTTATATATATGAACTTTTTATGGTACTTTCTTTTTATTATGCTTGCATTTTTTTAAATACAACTGATCAAAATTAGTTTGGTTCTTAATAATTTTATAAAGAGCAAATTAATATGTTATAATTCTTTTTAATAATAAATGTAGTGTAATTGTCTTTAGATGGAGAGAAAGATTTACATAACAATAGCCAACTAACATGATAATTAAACCAATGATTTACCTCCTATTTTATTTTTTGTTTTTTTTTTGTTTTTTGTTTTTGTTTTAACTTAAGAGGGTGAGCATAGGTCTAAGCTCATTTTGTTTTTCTCCTACCTTTGAAGTTTTAGGAATCAAACCGCATGAAGTTGTAAACAGTAACTACCTACCGTCTAAGTTACATCTTTTACGGCAATAATTTACAGCTAATCATTAGAGGAATTAACTGTAATTCAAATAGCCATATATATATATATATATATATTTTGGTTAAACACTAATTCAGCGTATTCATGCAAACGCCGTATAAAACTATTATGTTTCCAAGAGCAAATACAATTTCGTTATCTAGTGCAATTTCAATCTAGATGGGAAAATTCTCTTTGTGAGGCTCAAGTGATAAATGTCCAGTTTTCTCATATTTATAGAGAGTAATTAACATGGTAGCGGACGAACCAATTGGCCTCTTAAGCTATTCAGGCTAGACATGATTTGTGGTCTAGTGCTCCATATTCCATTCTTCATCAACTTTATAGACATTTCATCTTCTTTCTATAGGTTCCATAAGACTTAGATCATGCACTTTTTATTTTTGTAAGTTTTTCCTTCGGATTTTTCTTGCTTTAAGGTTTTAACAAGGCACACACAATGTGGTAGATTGATCAGAAATTTTTTTCTTAATTATTTATTTATTTCTTTTGGTTTGTATTTTCAATTTCCAGGCATTTTTTGTGTTTGTTTCTTTTGTGCTTTGGCACTAAATGGTTTACCTGGAACATTTTGTATGTTTTTATTTTCTTTAGTTATATTTTCGTTCAATATAGAGGGAGACCTAAAGGAGGATCAACCTAGTTAGTAAATCTTCATATTTTCATACATGCGCCAATTTTGTTAGGACATGTTCGTATATTGTTCGCTTATTTAAAAAAAAAACAATTTGGTTATCTAGTCATTTAATTTTTTTTTTTTTGGATGTGTGTGAGGTACATTTTATTTTTGGTTGTTTGTGAGCTTGTTGATTGGTTTTTGTTTTTTGTTTTTTGTTTTTTTGTTTTTTTGTTTTGCTACAAAGGTTGAGTGTACTTTACAAAAGCAGTATTAAACTTATGCAAATGTACGTGTACGTGCATTAATGATGAATAATAGTATTTTTGCTCATATTTAATTCAATGAACTCTAGATTGAAGAGACATGTGAATTCTTAACTAAGAAATGTAGTACCACATAGTATTGTTTTTATGCCCAATTTATTTGGATTATAATAGACTGTTCGGAAACTTGTTTTTGAAGTGTTACTTTTTTATAATCCCCATTTCTATTTATATTTTCTATAGTTATGATAAAAAACTTACTGATCAATTGAACCTGGCTTCCATTAAACACTTTTATTATTACTTTTTGATATTTAATATTTACTTTATCCAAATTTAAATAACGGTTTAGGTTTTTTTTTTTTTTTAATGATACACTTTTAAGAACATATCTCAACTAATTTTAGTATATGTCTGAGAACATGAAAATTTACCAATTAAGTTGGTCCTCAATCATGAAACTCCTCCAATAAAATGACAAAAATATATTAAATCATAAAATAATATAACAAGGTTTGAAAAACAGCTCAAAAGAGCGAAAGACAAGCAAAATAGAAAACCATCTAAACAAGAAAGAAAAACCGTAAATGATGGTTTCGATCGGTGTTAAGCACGTCAGTTTAACGCTCATACTTGATCATCTCTAATCACAACAACTTCTTCTATAAGGGCTGTAATTATTTCATTAGCACCTTATTTGATTGCGTGAATACATAATATATTGATGTGACTGATCTCATTATCAGATCTCTCATATTTATTGTAAAATAATAAACGAAAAAACAAAGCAAGAGAAGAATCTTTATTTGTACCTTAATTTCTGAGAAATTTGAAGCCTGAGAGGGAGAGAGAGAAAGAGGCGTTGATGTCCATGCAAACGCTTGTCAAGAAAACAATCTATACTCATATCTTAAATTCGTAATCAGTTCGACCTTGAGCATGTAATATATATATATATATATATGCGCGCGTGCATGGAATTAAAGTACTTGAATCGAAGCAAAATAAATGACAAATGATCATCCGTAGCTAAGCCACGATTAATCCAAGAGGACATACAAAAAAAATGCCTATTTTTTTTTTAAATATAATAACTTTTCAATAATTTCTACTAGAATAAATGACAAATCTATTAATGGTGCCCTATATCTCTACTCGAGCTTCAACTATATATATATATATATATATTAAATCTTACTAGGTAAAGTTTATCTC
Organism: Boehmeria nivea var. tenacissima; assembly: GCA_018132145.1. Classification (NCBI taxonomy): domain Eukaryota; kingdom Viridiplantae; phylum Streptophyta; class Magnoliopsida; order Rosales; family Urticaceae; genus Boehmeria; species Boehmeria nivea. Next base: position 14,160,016 of record CM030882.1, read on the forward strand.
AATATATGCCACTTTTGAAAAAGATAGGCAACATTATTATTTTCAGACAATAAAATTAGAGCAAGGCTACGGATAGTGCGTCTGTCGCATCGTGGCCGTCCGTGGCCGTGGGTCCCACTGTAGGGCCTACGGCCACAGACAACTATAATGCGACAGGCGCGTCACCCGCGTTTGTCGTTAGCATTTCTGATAAAATTAATAGAGAAAAATAGACATTTTGCATTTTGCTGGATATCTGAATTATATTCCTTTGTTCTATTTTCCATTTAGCTTGGTATATTAATGTACATATTAAAAATGTATTTAAATGATATTCAAGATGAATAGAAATAGAGGATATTCATGAAATTGTTTATATGGTAGCACCTATATCTATCAAAAAATTTGGTTTGGATCGGCTGCATGTATTTAATTTTCTTTGGTTATTGGGTAGAATAATAACAAAAATAAAAAATCTTAGATCCAAGGGATTCGAATTATTGTATACAATCACAAGAAAACTTAGCGAAAGTCAAAAGTAATAATAGTAACTTGGTACTGTGTTTATGTTAATATAATACCCTTATATTAGGGGGAAAAAACAATTACAGAACATTGCAGTACTTCCAGCAAAATTATTTAAACCACTTAAATTAACCATATAGATATAATTATTAAGAGTGTAATTTACTACAAAACTAAATGGAAGTTATATATACATAAAGTTAAACTAATTAATTACTTTTATATTAATGGATTTGGATGTGTACGTAAACATATTTTGTCTAGAGGAGATCTAATTTTATATTATACGGGCAAGAATATAGGAATTAGTGAACAGAAATAATAAATCAAAGAAATTAATAAAGAAATAACAAATTAATATCCAAAAAAACAAATATACCACAACAATTACAATATCCATGAAAACAGATATATATATATACATACATATAGGTTCTGTGAAATTAATAAAGAAATAATATCACATAATTAGGATTTGCAATTTCCTATAAATGATCAATGCTTTGACTATATGCTCTTCCATTGTATAGACAAAAAAAATTGCATGCTTACACATAATTACTTGCTAATATAAACATAGTTAATATTAACTACATACTAGACATATATATTCAGGTCGAACAGACAACGAAGCAAAGATAACTTGTAAAGAGATTGTTCACTTGACAAGAGTAGCATAGAAATCACTCACCCACAATATCGTTTCTGATAATCATTCATTACAACATATCTTCTTCAACTTCGTAACGAATTAATTTCATGTCACATGAAATCGATATATATATATATATATACTATTACTATATATATTATAGAAATTTGGATTTGCAAAGAGAGACTCACGAACAGTACTACTTCATCATAATAGTTGACATGAAGATATTTTGTGAGCCGTTGGTGATGCCTCTTTATAAGCATGTTGATATGTGACTAGATCTAGAAAGTACTACTATATATAACGTTTCACCTGTCTATCTGCAGAGATAAGTAGCTATATAATGTGTTTTTTGACTTGCAGATGTGAACTTGTGCGTGTGTGCGCGCATGCATGTGTGTATGTGTGAAGATGTAATAACAATGTCTTGTCTTTTGTCACGTTTGGTGGGAAATTAAGAAGGGTTTATTTCGTAATCGATTATTATTTTTGTCCATATTTTTTAGAAATAGCCAACGTTTCTAAAAATTAAGTTATTAGCCACTAATTACATAACATAAAGGTAAAAATACGTCATCATATAGTAAAAAAATAACTAATTTCTTAATATGTCAATTAAGAAATTAGCCACTTTAAAAGTAAAATTTGAAGGATTTAGTCATAGAATGTTTAAATTAAAGAAATAGCCATTAAATATCTTAATAGACATAAGTATCTATGATAATTACTTAAAAAAGGGCTAGAATCAAATAAAATTTTCAAAAATTAGTCTCATTCAACTTAAAAAATCAAACCTACCATTACCAAAATTTTCATCTATTGAAAAAAAAATAAAAATGGCTAATTTCTTTAATTTCTAAAACTATGGTTAATCCCTAAAAAATTAGTCTAAAGTTTGGCTAAATCCTTAAAAATCTCTATCTCTTAATTGATCGAAACGTTTACTGTTTTTTTAAAACATCATTAAAAAATAATTATTTACTCAATTATCTTAATTAAGAACTATTTGACATGTACGTGCCATATGAGAACCCAAATCATCTTGTCTTTTTTTTTAATCATCTCCTCTATCTTTTTAATTATTACATTTTGACATATAAGTAAAAATATTTTAATTTTTTTTAATAATTTTATATTTTGTTTATGTGTCAAAATTTATTTGGAGATGATAGACAAAGAGATAAAAAAAAAAAGAACATACAATCTAAATCCTCATATATATGATATAGATATAAAAGAAAAAACAAAATATTGACTTGGATTTTCACATTCCAGTCAAAATGTCACTATTTGTTTGGTGAAATAATTGATATGAGGGAAAAGAGCTTCAAAATTAAAGGTTGACTATATATAAGGGATTCACACTCCTTGTAAGTTGCAAATATTTTCGCTTATAAGATATTTTCATTTTTCTAGGATTGAAAATGAGTGACCCATAAATATTATTCAGTATTTCTTTCTCCGCCAAATAATTTTGAATTCTATTCTATAATGGAAACAGAAAAAAGAAAAAAAAAAAGAGAGAGAGAGAGAGATAAAAAAAAATATAAAAAGAAAAAAAAAGGTGGGATGTATCCAAATACTCTCAACATCCCTTTGCTTTTCCACTCAAATAAAATCATAATTAATTGGAAAAAATAATCATAAAATTCAAATTTTTATATAATTCAATTCGTTTTCGAACTTTCATTAATTAATTTGAGAGATATAGGAAAAATTAAAAAGAAAGGAAAATTTGGAGACATGTAACAAATATTATATATAAAAGAAATTGTTATGGGAGTAGATGGGAATTGCGTACGTTGAAGAGTAACTAAATTGTAAATGGGAAAGGTACGTAATGTGTGGTCCACCGTCCACGAGTATGGTTGACCCTTCCTAACAGGAACCAAACCCAGCTTAATGATCTCTACCTACCCACTTTTGCCCTTATAATTCTCGAGTTTTTACAAAGTTATTTCCTTTGGTTTGTTAAACGGCGTAAAGTAACCTATCATTAATGATACTAATTAATTACCATTGATTTCCCACCAAATAAACGTATATATAATGCACACCAAACTAGGCTGCTATAGGCATGGATTTTAAGAATCCAAATACGTTGTCATCAAATTGGTGTTTGAGCCATATTTATTTACAATAATATAAACACTACTGCAAGTTAATGTCTATGTTAACGCAAAATTAAGGATAAAAAATTGCCAAACTTTTTATTTTGGATTGAATACTCGGATGTATTTATAATGCTCAAAATTTTATTTTTGAGTTAAATTGCAATGAAGAGCTGTTTTGTAGGGATTCTATTGCTTTCTTTTCGGTTTTGCCAGTTTTACTTTAACTATTTTCATCAACTTGCATGGTTAGCATTTGCAAAATAAAATATATATATATATAATTTCATTAGGATGTATTTTTAAAGATGTTTCCCTTTATTTATTTAGTTTTCATTTTGTTCTATATTTATGTATCACTGGTGAAATATTAGTTGTTGTTTTGAGATGACATGATTATTTATGAAATTATTACTGCGTCGTTGTTTGGAAATGAGACTTTTTTTTTTTGGGCAAAATATTGTAAAAAATGAGAAAGTTAGTGCGTTTGAAATTATTGATTCGCATGGGATTCACATCGGCACAGTGCACGTGCCGCTAGTTACTGCGCAGGCTAGGTCCGGGAGATATCAAGTCCTCACGGGGTGAGTCATGGTATGAGGTTGGCCAGTCCATGTTAGTGTGCCCCCGTGCAACATGTGGGTTGATAATTTGGATGTTTGTTTTGTTTTATATCATTTTATGATTTTTGATATGGTTTGAAAAAAAAAAAAGATAAACATCCTTAAAAATACACACTAATAAAATTAATTATATATATATAGATATATTATTATTTTGCAAATACTAACCATGCAGGTTGATGAAAAATAGTTAAAGTAAAACCGGTAAAACTGAAAAGCAAGCAATAGAATCCCTACAAAACAACTCTTCATTGAAATTTAATCCAAAAATAAAATTTTGGGCATTACAGTATTTGTGTCATTTAATTTATTTTGTTACTTTAAGTTTAGTATAAAAGTTCTAGAAGGGTTAATGTTATAGTCAAGTACTAAAATAAAATAATAATAAACAATTATGACTTTTTGGTAGAGATTTTTATCGTGATTTTTTATTAAATGTTAATGATCAACCAATGAGTAATAATAGACTTCAAATACTAAATTTTTTGTATTTTGCTATATTCAGTGTTAAGTTTGACACTAAAAATAGCATTTATGAAATTTAGTATGACTAATAATGACATCCATCAAAGAACATTTTTCATATCAAAATGTTAAATTTTGATATTAGTTTCGTAATTTTGTTCCATTTGAGATGCTCATGAGAACATGTGCTTGAAGTGAATAATATACTTTTGCATTAATAAGATGATTTATACATAATGAAACGTTTTCCGGATTAATTAGCAACTTTCAACAATTGAGTGTATTGATATACGAATATATATATATATATATATATATATAATGTATCTACACAGTACAAGAAAGTGCAATCGTGTCTCAAAGTGTGATCAATATGGTCACCGCTATATATTGTTGCTGAAAGCTCCATCAATGAGAAATCAAACTGTTGTCAACAATTTTGGCAACAACTTTTTCAAAAAATAAATAAATAAATAAACAAGCCGTCCCCATAGTCTATATATTTTAATAATTTACCTCGTTTGCATTATTATTTAATGATGTTGCCAATTCATTTGTACTAAGGTCATAGATACTTATTTATTATGTAACATACAACTTTTATTTTTGTCTGTTTTATTTATTTTTAAGTACTATTCGTACTTTTGTGAACTTTGTCTAGAAATATAATTCCACTACGTTATTCTACTTTATTTTTAAATGAGTTTGATTTCTTCATTTGGATTTTAAAAGCATGTATATCCTAAAATTTTATATTAACCACTTAATTATTTGTTATATTCATTATATATTTCTTAATTAATCTCCATAATTTAATTTTATTTCACTTATTCTATATTTGAGTAGTTATTTATTTATTTATCTATCTACATTCAATTTATTTACTTATATTTTCAATTTTATTGCACGCTTGTTTTCTAGATATATTGCATGTCGTTTCAGTAATTCAATGTCGTCTGAAATCTAGCTATGGTTTCTTATTTTTGGTCGTTTTCACAGTTTTTTGTCGTTTTATCAATTGTCGTTGATTTACCAAATCACGTGTTGTTTTTTCATTGTTAATGTCGTTTTTAGATTTTGTGTCCTTTTTCAAAATCAACAGTACTTTTCCAGGTTTTTTGTCGTTTTTGGAAAGGAAATGTCGTTTTTTAGACACCATTTATCATTTTATTGTTGTTTTATATTTTATTGTCGTTTTCTATTTTTTTCCCCTATAAGACAGTTGTTTTCTCAAATTACAACAGTTTTCGGATTTTGTGTCGTTTTACAAAATATATGTCGTTTTCCCATATTCACTGCCGCTTCCCATATTTATTGTCTTTTTTTTTTTTATTTGTTGTCGTTGACCTAGTGTCGTTTAACAAAAATATTGTTTTTTTTTTTTGCTAAAGTATTTTACAAAAATATTGTTGTTTACACATTATTATCTTTTTTTTTTTTGGTATTTTTTGTTGCTTCCTCAATTATTGTCGTTTTTTAAATCGATGTCGTTTTCACAAGTTAGTGTCGTTTTTCATTACTTGCGGGTTTTTTTTTTTTTTTCATAAACAAGTTTACTTTTTCATTAATTTCTTACTTCAAAATTCTTATGTTTGAGCATGTATAGTATTAGTCTAATATATTATACACTCCTAAATACATAATTTACATTAGATTTAAATGGTTTAAATTGTCTGCTCTCAAGGTGAAGGTCCTTTCTTTTTTGGTCGGTTCTCGGTAAGAAAGGATTCGAACCCTTGACACCGTCGTTATGAGCTACAAGCCTGATCTTGTCTGCATTAAATAATAATCTATTATTGAAATTAAATATCTGCAATGGAATCAAAATCAAATTGTTAAAGAAATTAGTTATATTCATAAAAGACGTGCAATTATGTTAGGATTGTTTAATTTTTCTCTGTTGTTTGAAAAGGGTACTTATGTTGTGTACTTAATTTTTTTTTATCTGTTTATTGGGCATTAGTTCATAAGATTTGCAGTAGAAAGAAGATTATGTTACATTATATGGACCCTCAACAACCGGCCATATTTTGGTTACGAACAATACATTTATGATTTTTTTTTATTAAATAAATCTTTCCCACAAATATACGATTTTACTAGCAATAATATATGTTGATGATGCTTTAATTTGTTACGAGAGATATCATTATGAAGCAAATTGCATTGCAAGTGACATGATCGGAGCAGGACTAATCTAAATGTTCATTTTTTTTTTAAATCAAAATGTTCATTTTCTGTTCCTATAATTACATTAAATTTGAATCAAGTCCAAGATACAGATGATTATAAAATTCCAACACTCTCTATATACGAGTCCGTAGAAGTGATCAGATATTCCGGACGATTATGACGGATAAGCTTCAATATTCATTCGCCATTTTTAAATTAATTACAAAGTTGTCTCGCAAGAAATTTTATACAAAACAAAACAACAAAAATCAATAAACGCCACAAACTAAACTAAGCTAATTAAACGACACAAAACAACGAAAGAACAAAACAAAACAACCCAATTAAGAGCGCAATTGCTCCCACATGACTTGGCCTAGACAAGTCGTACTAATTCTGTGCTAGCTATTATAACTTTGAAACAAATTTCTCAAAGAAAATATTTAATTCCTAGGGAATACAAGATCATTAATAATTTGATCATCCAATTAGTGCATATTATATTAATGCACATTATATCCCAATTGGCTTGGAGGGCCTATGGTGAGATCAAGATTGAGGTCAGGCAAACAACTGTCCACGCCACATTCCGAGTCAAATGTCTGGCAATCGGACGTCTGTTCTTGGACATCCGACCGTCGACAGTTGCCGCAATCTGATTTGTTAAAATCGCGACATTCGCGTTTGGCGGCGGAATTGGTAAAATTTAGTAGTACCACTTGCCCTATCTTATGCTTATTTGGGTCTAATCCCATTTGTATAAGTTTCCTTCTTAGATGAGTGTTCCAATAGTTCTTCACTTCGTTGTCTGTTCTTCCAGGCAATCTTCCAGCTATCAATGACCACCTATTACCAATTTATTTCACAAATATTAATCATTTGTCCATTAAGATTTAGAGACGCAAAGGTAAAGTCGTAGTATCGTGTAGTTAAATAAACGATTATTTCCTTAATTGATAAAAACATTAGCTATTTTCTTAAATCATCGTTTGAAAAGTGATTATTTACTTAATAATCCCTATTTTTAATCACATTAATAAAGAGCCGAAAAGCATAGGAGTTGAGAAAGAGAGATTAACTTCCATATGCTTATATTCTAACTTGTTTCTTAGTTATAGTTTTTATTTCCAATCTAGGTAATACAACAATTAATAGTTCAAATGTTGTTTAATTGTAATTAATTAAGCTTATAAAAAGGGGTAAAAGAATTATATATATATATATATATATGTATTAGTCTACCTGTTTCCAAGAAGCGCATGAAGTTTGATGATAAGCTCCTCCTCATCTTCACCAAAGTTTCCCCGTTTAACGTCCGGTTTCAAGTAATTTAGCCACCTTAATCTACAACTTTTCCCGCAACGAAGCAAGCCTGTATAATATTATTTTCGAAAGTCGAGTCAATTAATTCTCTCTTACATTTGCTCCGAAAAAATTGATCAGAAGAAATAACATATACATATGCATATAGATAAAAAAAATACTAATTATGTTCTTACATAGAATTAAGTTAGGTTTTTAAGATGATGATGAATGTGTAGTGTATATATGAGAAAACGACGACGTACCTGCTGCCTGAGGAAGCAAGCGCCAACAACCCTCGCCGTGTTTTCGGATATAATCGACAAGCTTTTGGTCCTCCTCCTTGGACCAAGCTCCTTTGTTGGTTTGATCTCTCTTCTCAACACAAGGTTTCCTCATCGAATATCGATTGATTATAAGCTCTCTTTTGAGAGAGAGAGAGAAAGAGAGAAAAATAATAATAGTAAGGTTAGCTAATAATTTTTGAGGATTTGGTGCAAGAGATAAGGAAGTGATGAGAACAAAGAGAGAAACTAAATCTTCAATAATTGTATAGTCAGCGAAGAGCTGAGAATGAGTCGTATATATATACTAGTACTAGAATAGCAGCTTTGAGAAAGGAATAGTTCTTAAGCTTTGACTATTGGTTGGCTAATAAAATATATATATGTTTGATAGTTAAGTAATTGTGTGTGTGTGTAACTGTGTATATATATGTATGTATGTATGTATTCGTTTGTTTACAGGATGGTGAAGGAGCTCTATAACATGATAAGAATGTGCATAATTAATTTCTTCTTAAAAAAAATGTTTTGATCGAGTTCAAGTAACTCCAACAGTAAGCTCATGTGATCAGCTAATAGCTTTTTTAACAAAAAACTACCGTATTGAGTTTTATTGTCTTTTTTTAGCTGCATTTTCTGTTTGGAATATATAGTGTCCACTCTTTGCATATATGTATATATATATTTATATGTATATATTAGTTCGAGAGAGAGAAGGAAAGGAAGGTTTCAATTGGTGCAAAATAGTACATCAGATTAGCTAAAGTGCTTATTCATTAGTAATTAGCGTACATTATACGTTTCATGCACGTGCGTGTGGTGTATTTCTCAATACTATCTATCTATATGTATATAATTTAATTAAAATCAGAAGCATTAAAAGGTTAATGTTATCCACGTGTACTTGCAAGTTTCAACCAATAGTCAACTCAATTTTCAACATTATCCCAGAAGGAAACCAAAAAAAAAAAAAAAAAAAAATGAGGGCGGGAAAGTATGTTTCATCGATGAAACTTACCTCAACTAATTTGCGGTTATATATAACAAGTATATACGTAGAGCACATATCACATATGTTTGTTGATTGAATGTTAGATTCACCTTTATCAATAAAAGAAAAAAAATAATAGATTCACCGTTTTCGGTAGAAAAGATACTTACACACATCTACACACTCACACATCATATTATAATAGATAAATTACAATGAATATACATTTAAATTAATACATAATTTTCTAAAAATATAACAAAATACTCAAGTAATTCAATTACTTACATAGTAGTAGCTGGTGCTAATTAATTTAGTTATCAAAAGCATGCGTAAGTAATTAACGAATTGACTGGTTACTTAATTACTTTAAAAATTTTGGGTATTTATTTTTACTGTTGTGTAAATTTTGAGTATTTTCCCACTTCACCCTATACTAGTTTTGTTAACATTTTGCACCCAATTTATTATTATTATTATTATTATTATTTTCATTTTTGCTCCTTAAAAACATGCCAAAAATGCGAAAAAACAACAATATGGGAACGAAACTCCATCTTTTGCATAGGATATATAACTAATTGGAATAAACCGTAATGGCAGTTATCTACCATTTAGCAAGGAAAATCTCCATTTTAATAAAGATGCAATTTTTAATAATTAATGTTTGGTAATAGTTTTTTTTTCTTTTTCTATTTGCCACAATTTAGAAAAAACAAACAAACAAACTGTAATTGAAATGTACCGGTTAGAATTATGCTCAAATTTTATCAAATGAAAATTAATTTAACTACTATCAATTTTTTAATCCAAATTAAACGATTGAGCCAATAAAAATGGGCAAAACACATATATATATGTATGTATAAGATTGGGAATCAGACTTAATTTTTCAAAAGAAGAATAAAAAGAAAATAAATATTGTGGCCCTTAAAACTAAAAGGCCGGTGGTTATATATATGGCTCTTGTAGTTGGTGTACTAACCAAACTCTTGTCAACTTATTTGGATCACAACTCTTCTAATAAGTCGTATCATATCTTGATTCATATGTCCACATGTTTACCTGTCAGTTTATTTCATGAAAATTGAATATATATATATATATATATATATATAATATACTAGATAGATTATATAGCCAGAGTAGTTATGAAGTTTAGAATTAATGAAAATATACCTTAATATTGTAAGAGATCGTTGGTCAGATCCCAAGAAATTATTGTAATACCACTTGATAATCAAATGGCTAATTGACGCTTATAAATGACATTATGGTACTTAAAATGGAAAATTATCTAGCTGAAAGCGCATATATAAACATAAAAGCCTTTAAATAAGATTATGTATGGTTTCCACAATCATAAACCATCACTACCCTATCATTGATGAAAAGAGTTTTCAGTAATTTTTTATTTATTTTTTCTTCCCTCGTATGAAAGGCCAAGGAAAAGTCAAAAGGAAAAAAGAAAGTGTTAAGTATAACTACTACTCATTTTTGTTTAGTACTTTAGCTCTTTAAGTCTCGCTTTTTAATTAAGTGCTGATAATATCTTCATAAATAGTGCGTCAAAGCTTTGGATCAACTTTTTTTGAAGCTAACTTTAGATTTTTATTCAATTTTATGCATCGCCATTTTTTATTTGCATGCAAGATGAAAAATTCATTAAGGTAGGTACCTATAATTAAAAAGAATAAGGGATTTTTTAAATAACATAATTTTAGAACTTTTTTTAAAAAAAATTATCCACAAATTCATTTTATTAGGTGAATGGTCTGTTTTCTTTTAGTACATGATATATCCTGGTTTATGGACGATATGGTCTAAAAATTTCTGAAGGAAAAAAATGTTTAGGTTTAAGAACGGCTATTGTGAAAAAACCGTGCATGTAGACTTACGTAAATTATAAATGAGTCTAGCCCATTTTGATAGCTAAAGTAAATTAAAAAAAAAAATCTAGAGAAAAATACTTATAATAGGAGTTAAGGAGAGGAACAAGAGAAGGATATGATGACAAGAGAAATACTATAGGCTGAGGCCCCGTATAATAAGCCCACTATGTTAACCAACAAATAAAGAAGTTGTTTACAGGAGTGTATTAATAAGAGGAATTGTAAAATAAGATCATTCTTTGTGTCAGTTATAATATATGTCTTTTTCTTTTCATTTTATATTTTGTAGTATAAATTTTGGGACATAAATTATCATTGTGTCAAAAGATGGGCGTCAATTCCTCAAGATCTCCCGCATTAATATTTGACGAGCCTAGACTGCTACGAACGTCCGTCTCGATGGTAGAATGTAGTTTGATCGCAAGAATTCCAATTAATCCAAATGAGATCAAAACAACCTTGTTTATATGGTATCTGTGAAACCCTCAGGGCTGGTGGATTTTCGGTCTTATTTTTCGTCAAGAGGAATAAAAAAAGGGGCCTTACGGCATTAACAATGTGTTTGGTAAGAGAGATAAGTGGAAGGAGGAAGAGAAATTAGTGGAATTTGTGATGGATTTTGACATGTTAGGCTGTTTGGTAAGATGGATTTTGAGAGAAGTGGATTTGTGAAAGGATTCAAAATTCTTAGTTCTAACAAATTTTGAATCACTCCAAAATTGGAGTGATTTGGAGAAAGTAGACTAATCCGTCAAAATATCATCTAAATTTACTATATTGCCATTGAAATAGTTAACTTATTATCATAATTTTTCTCTTTCCTCCCCCCTTCCATCTCCAAGATGATGGATTTGTATATTTCTTCGTTTCCTTTATACTAAATAATATGAAAAAAAAAACCGTCTTCATCCTCTCTATTTTCCTCTACTTAAGTACTATATATCCCCCCTCTTTTCATTTTTATCTCCCTCCTACTAAACACACTCTAAGATTGACCTAGAAAAGGCATACGACAAGATGGATTGAGAGTTTCTTATTAATCTAGGCTTTCAACCCATTGTGGGTGGATTGGGCCAAAGAGTGCATATCATCGGTCTCTATGGCGGTAGTAGTGAACGGTTGTCCACAATATATCTTCCGTATGAAAAAAAAGGAATAGAGGCTTTATGGCATTAAGATTGACCCAGAAAAGGCATACAATAAGATGAATTGAGAGTTTCATAATAATCTAGACTTTCAACCTTTTTGTTGGTGGATTGGGACAAAGAATGCATATCATCTGTCTCTATGACAGTTGTAGTGAACGGCTGTCTGCTGTCCACAAGAATTCTTCCACATTGGAAAAGAATTAAGAGAAGGAGATATTTTTTCACCATACTTTTGTTTGGTTTGATCATTTTGGCCATCTTTGACCATTTTTTGGTATGGAAAAAAGAGTTTGAAAATGGTTTGGAATAGTTTGAAAATGATTTGTAAAAATGATGTAAGAATGGTTTGACTTTGCTAATTTCGAGGTGATATGAATGGTTGAGATTTAAAGATATTGTATAGGGATTTGGAAAGTTGAAAAAAATGGTTGAAAAAAAATGGAATGGAATAGAATAGTTTGAAGGATTTAAAAAGTTGAAAAAAATGAAAAATGAAAATGTAATGGAATGGGAGAAATGAGTTATATAAACAACATCATTAGAATGAAAGTGCTGATAAGGATAATCAATTATGGATGTTCTCAAGGTTTCATTTAAGGTATTAACGTCGCTAGGGCCGGCAATCTGGGTCTAGACACGAGACACGACACGAACACGACACGACTTAAGCGGGTTTGGGTCCTCCCTTAATGGGTCTGGGTCTAACCGGGTCGGACACGATTAACACGATTAAATAACGGGTGAACACGGCACAAACCCGCAAACACGATTAGACCCAATTAGACACGATTAATAATTGGGTCTTAAATGGGTAGACACGATTACGACCCAATAAGACCCGATAAGACACGTTTACTAAACGGGTCTTAATGAGTAGACACGATTACGACACGTTTAATGCCTATATATATATATATTTTTTAAATTTTTTATCATATTTTTTAACTATTTTGTATTTTTTTCTTTTTCTTTTTTATTTTTTTAATTTCAATTTCGAGCGCCCATTTTCTTTTGTATTTCCCCCTTTTCTTTTGCATTTTATTTATCTAATTATCTTGTTGTTGTTGTGACATAGGTTTGATTATGTTTTTGTTTGATGGATTGTTATGATTTAGGTTTGATTATTGATTTCTTTGATGGATTGTTGTGACTTTGGTTTGATTATGGTTTTGTTTGATGGATTGTATGGATTATTTTATACTTTATGATTTTACTTAATGGATTGTTATTTATTTATGTTTAAGGGATTAACTTGTGGCTATGTTTAATATTGATAGACTATAATTATATTTTGGTGTATTAATCACTTAATTTTTAATTGTTTTTTATAGTTAATTCATTTTGGGATAAATGGGTTTTAATGGGTTCAAGACCCGTTTAAACCCATTTAAAAATAGGTTGTGACCCATTTGGACCCATTTAAATAAATGGGTTCGTGGGTCTGCACGACCCATTAAGACACGATTAGACACGAATAGTAACCGTGTCTTAATGGGTCGTGTCTGGGTCTGTTAAAAAATAAATGGGTCGTGTCTGGGTCTTCATTCTAGACACGATTAATAAATATGTCGTGTCTGGATCTAGTCAAAATTACGTGGACACGAATAGGACACGACACGAACACGACCCACGACACGAATTGCCACCCCTAAACGTCGCCCAAACTGCCCCAGCTTTCTCTCATCTTTTCTTTGTGGACGATATATTTCTTTCTGGTCGAGCACATATTTAAGAAGTAAAGAGTAGTAAGAGTTGCCTAGATCTATTCTCAACACTATCAAGCCAAGTAATGAATTTGAAAAAATATATAATCTCATTTTTACTGAAAATTCCCATTGTCCTTTGGACCAATTTTTGTATCTAAAAAAAAAGGGATTCGCAGTGCTTAATATTCATTCGGTATAATTATAGGCATTTAAGGGCCTATTTGAATACAAACTCAAATCATATTTTGTTGTAACAACATAGTTTAAGTTTGATGTTGTACTAGTTTAATTATTGTAACAACATGGTTTAAACAAAAAATCTTTCGATTTGGATTGGAGCCCAAACAACTCCTAAATGAATTTTGCATTTCTCAATCTTAAAACTAAATACTTAAATCTTAATCTTTCAAAACACTTTAAAATTAAAAATGTCAATAAATATTAAATAATCACATTTAAATAGTCGATACAAATCGAGCATAAGTCTCATTTCCTTTTATTGAGTTCTTTGTTTTATTTAAATGCTAGTTGCTCTGCTTTGACGAAAAAAAAAAAACAAAAAAAAGTGAAAAACAAAATGGACACATATATATATATATATCCATTTGGATCTCGCCAATCACCTTCAAACACGTATTCGCATATTCCCTTCTCTCTCCTCTTCGTGCACAACACAACCATATTATACACATATATGTACACCACAATATTTTACAACCCACCGAAAACGACGTCGTCATTTGACTCTTTCCTCTGCCGATATAAATTTCATAACCTTTCAAATCTCACTCTTCCCTTCCGTCACTTTCCCGAGAAAATCACACACCCGCGAGAAAAATGCCAGAGCTGGCGGAGACCTACGCGTGCGTGCCGTCGACGGAGCGCGGCCGGGGAATCCTGATCTCCGGCAGCCCGAAGTCGAGCTCCGTCGTGTACACCAACGGCCGATCGGTGGTGATTCTCAACCTCGCGAACCCTCTCGACGTGGCGGTCTACGCCGAGCACGCCTACCCGGCGACGGTGGCGCGGTTCTCGCCGAACGGCGAGTGGATCGCCTCCGCCGACGTCTCCGGCGCCGTTAGGATCTGGGGCGCCCGCGAGGGTTTCGTGCTGAAGAAGGAGTTCAAGGTCCTCTCCGGCCGGATCGACGACCTCCAGTGGTCCCCCGACGGCATGAGGATCGTCGCCTGCGGCGAGGGCAAAGGGAAGTCCTTCGTCAGAGCTTTCATGTCCGTTCTCTCTCTCTCCCTCTCTTTCTGGTTTCGCAAATCTGTTTGGGGAGTGAGAAAATGAGTGGTTTTTGAAGATTTTGTGTTAGGTTTTATTCATGCCAGAGAAAGAAAAATGGAATCAAGTTTCGCTTTTTTTTTTTTTTTTGGTTTAAAAGAAATTAAATGTCTGTTTTTTTGGTATATAATATATATATATATATATATATATATATATATATATATATATATCAGGTTAATTGTTGATTTCTTTTGGTGTTTTTTGATGATTGATCATGGTATATTGATTAAAGGAACGAGCTGGCATTTACTTAAGGATGAAAGTTGTGAACTTTTTCTTAAATGTGGTGCACAATGCCCAAAGGCTCTGTGAAGTTATATTGGCATTCAAGTTCTTTAAGTTGCTTGAACTAGTTAATATGGTTGTTACTTATTAGTGCATTTGTGTCTGAAAGCCAAAATTCTTCAATGATATTTGGTTTTCGTCGTTCTAGTTTTTGTTACTGTGACGTTATGTTTGTTTCTGTTTAAAATGATCGCAACCGTGTGACTGAGCAGGTGGGATACGGGGACGAATGTGGGAGAGTTTGATGGCCACTCGAGGCGTGTTCTGAGCTGCGCGTTTAAGCCAACGCGGCCGTTCCGCATTGTCACTTGTGGAGAGGACTTTTTGGTGAATTTCTACGAGGGACCGCCCTTTAAGTTTAAGCTATCTCACAGGTTAGCTGCAGAAAACTCGATGTCATGACATTGCTTGTGTAATTTCAATTGCTCTGTTTCTGTAATGGTTTGTGGGCCCTTGGGAGGCCGTGATCGATATGCATCATCGATTGCATCTTTGTAATTAAAATTGGCTCTTGCTCCATTGCCCAGTTGTATTCTTACAAACATGATGTTGAGTTTGGCTGAGCTCAGTTGAAGACCGATAATAACAGGCCGACATGGTGTTCACGGGTTTAGCCGAGCTAAGGCCTAGCTTTGGATTTAGATATTATGATATAAATTGCACAGCTTATTAAATAGTTTGAATGATTTATTTATGTCTCTAGATTCTTTTCACTGAGTGATTATTTAAAATGAAAAGGCTTTTCTTTTTTGTTTTCTTTGCAGGGATCATTCAAATTTTGTTAATTGTGTAAGGTTTTCTCCTGATGGGAGTAAGTTTATTAGTGTGAGCTCTGACAAGAAAGGTATTCTCTATGATGCGAAGACCGGAGAGAAAATTGGAGAACTCTCCTCTGAAGATGGACATAAGGGCACCATTTATGCGGTCAGCTGGAGCCCGGATGGCAAACTGGTAAGACTCTCGTTCGTTTTAATGTTGGTGATGAATTAAATTTTCTGTTTTCATTACTCTATAAATGATTAAAGGTGGTGGAAATTTTTTACTTCTGAAAAATGTGTGACCATAAAATAAATTGTTTGAAATGTTGTACGGAAGTTTTTCAATTGATGAAAATCTCTTTCAAAGCTGCTTTGAGACATCGTTGACTGGTCTCCCACATACTTATATGGTAAATAAATATTATGATTTTCACACTTCCCAAATGTTGAACTCAGCGATGGCATCTGGATTGGCCGGCAAAAAAGAAGAAAAAGAAAAATGGATAAGCAATTGTTGTCAGAACTAGTAATGTATTAGCACCAATTTATTACATGTAACCATTTTGTGGTATAGTTTCGAAGCAATTGTTACTGATATTTATTAGTTGCATAAGAAGTTTGATTCAAAATTGATTGGTGTCTATGTTATAATTTCATGATTATGTGATCTTCATGCTTTATCGTTTTTTGTACTTATTATCTATTTTCGAATCTTTCTTCCTTGGTTTAATGCACTGATAGGTTTGCTTAATGATAAATTTTAGGTGCTGACAGCATCTGCTGATAAATCTGCAAAAGTATGGGATATCTCTGAGGACGGAAATGGAAAAGTGAAAAAAACTTTGACTTGTCCTGGCTCAGGTGGTGTAGATGACATGCTCGTTGGATGTCTGTGGCATAACGATTACCTTGTCGTGGTATCTCTTGGAGGAACAATTAGTATATTCTCAGCAAGCGATCTTGATAAAGCCCCATTGTGCCTATCAGGGCATATGAAGAATGTTGCTTCATTATCTGTTTTGAAAAGTAACCCAAAAGTTATATTGTCTAGCAGTTACGATGGTTTGATAGTGAAATGGATTCAAGGCATTGGCTATAGTGGAAAATTACAGAGGAAGGAAAACTCTCAAATTAAATGTTTTGCAGCTGTTGATGAGGAAATAATTACTTCTAGCTTTGACAATAAGGTGCCTGAGCCTCTATTTGCTCTATTTTTTACTGATTATTTTAACTTCTGTCTGAGTAATGACCTCAAAACTTCTTGAAATTGGATTTTCTGAACAAATTAGATTTCAGTTAGTAGTCACCACTCTCGAAAGGCGTCTAAAGTATTTTATCTTCATAATTTGACAACCTATCTGAGTTGCTTCCTCTTTGCTTTTATTTTGAAACTAGGTGTGGCGGGTTCCTTTGATTGGCGATCAATGTGGAGATGCTGATTCAGTTGATGTTGGCAGTCAACCAAAGGACTTGAGCTTTGCCCTTCTCTCTCCTGATCTTGTGTTGGTTACAACGGATTCTGGAGTTGTCATGCTCCGTGGGACTAAAGTGGTGTCAGCTATGAACCTCGGATTTGCTGCTACAGCATCTGCAGTTTCCCCCGATGGATGTGAAGCCATCATTGGTGGGCAGGATGGTAAATTGCATATATACTCTGTCAATGGTGACACTCTTCAAGAGGACGCGGTCCTTGAGAAACACCGTGGTGCTGTTACTGTCATACGCTACTCCCCTTGTGTTTCAATGTTTGCATCGGCTGATGCTAACCGTGAAGCTGTGGTCTGGGATCGTGCCTCCAGAGAAGTAACATCCTGAAACTTGGTTTTCGTATGAATTTTGTGACAGCTGAATTTCCTTGAAGCACAATTTCATTCGACATATTTATTTTGCAGGTGAAGCTGAAGAACATGCTATACCACACTGCAAGAATAAATTGCCTTGCTTGGTCTCCTGACAGCAGCAAGGTTGCTACTGGGTCACTCGACATGTGTGTCATCATATATGAAATCGACAAGCCAGCATCGAGCCGTGAAACCATTAAGGGAGCTCACTTGGGTGGTGTCTATGGATTAGGTTTCACTGACAACCACACTGTGGTGAGCTCTGGCGAGGATGCCTGTGTACGTGTGTGGAGGTTAACCCCACAGTAACTGGACGACCAGTGACCTTTCAGGAAAGGATCAGCAAGAAGAAATTTCATCAAATTGCTGCGTTGGGTTTCCTTATTTATTTTGTTTCATGTTTTCAAAATTTCCATGCACTGCCTTTCCAATAGGAGGCTAAAATCTATCTTCATTTCCAGAGTGTAGAAAAAAGTACCGCAGCTGTGTTTCGTTGGCGGAAATGCAAGTAGAAACACCAAGTAGAATCGTCTGATCAAACTGATGAATCATGGCAGTGAAGTTGAAAACATGTTGTTTTTCCTTTTGCAAGTAATTCAGAAGCACGCGATCACCGATCTGTATGATGCTTCTTCCGCGTTAACGGTGCAACTATGCAACAATCTCATCAAGGACGCATGAATCGTGCAACTTGATTCATATTACATTTCAAAGAAGAATTTTGATCGCCTGAGGTCCGTTTCTGTTCTGTTTTCTTTTTTCAATCCCCGACGGGGTTAGTGACGAGAGAGAGTGTTTTGTATCTCATATAATTTTTTTGTTGTTTTAAATCAAGTGTTGTATTTATAAGGGTGTTAAGAGTGATATTGCGCGGCTTTTAAGCTCTGCAAAGTCTGGGCTTCTAGTAAGTGTTCAAATACTTCAGATGCCTTGGTTTAATGTTTGTGAATTTGTGCTTTCTTGTTTTTACAACATTTCTCTTCATGGCAACTGCCTCAATGTTGCAAACTTCTAACATCAAGCATTTTGTGAGCTAGAAATTCCGGTTTCGATTGCGTTGCCGAGCAAACAAACAAATCAACCAAAGAAACTATGGGTGTCATTTAGGTATTGATTTTGTATGGACTCCTTCATGTTTGGAAATAATAGTAGCGTAACTCGAGCTTAGTAATTTGGTGCTAAAGAAACCTTAACACAACCGTAGCATCACTATCTTTAGTGAAATATTGTGTCTCTCTTGGACAATATTCGGGTGCAAACAAAGTATGAAGATGGACTTTTTGGATTCAACAAAAAACTTTGTAAAGATAAATTATGAAGTATAAATCTTTAGAACAACTATGTTGGTCTTTGTTACTCCTTTTAGAGTAGAAAATTGTTAAGGAAACGAGAACACAGGACTTTTGGCACTTTATCTGTTGTATTATTATTATTATTATTATTATTATTATTATTATTACAGAGTAGAAAAAGTGCATGGTAGTAGGTGAACGTGAATTTTTTTTGTTATATGAAATTACAGATCATGTAAAATATTTCTTTTATCTATTTCCATGTAAAATACACAACGGAATACATATATCGGTTAAGTCTATGGTTTAGGTCAAAAGATGTGCCTGGTCTCAACCACTCAAGAAAGCAGGTAGCCACTTAGCAGACATTTTCGGAATGCGATTGAGATTGTTTTCGTAATCGATATAGTAAAGCCCGAACCTCGTGATGTACCCTTCTCCCCATTCGAAATCGTCGAACAGAGACCAGATGAAATATCCTCGCACATTCACTCCAGTTCTACGAAGGCCCGAAAAAAAAAAATTAGCTAGGTGAGATAAAAACTATAGATGTTAGTTACCGTTATAGCTCGTGTAATCTTATAATGTGATGTGACAATTCTGATACATTTAAATATTGTATGACGATAGCATTTTCGTATCTATTAGGTTACGAAGGACTTACTTCATTGCGACACGGATCATATACAAATGTCGAAGAGTGTTTATAATTCTGTGTGGGTCCTTAAGTGCTTGTTCGAGGTTACGGTTACGATCATTGGCCTCGCTAATCCCTGTTTCACACAAAGTACATTTAGAATGTCATAGTTAGTTATTATCTATATACTCGAGGGAACTTAGTTCCGTTTTTTTTTTTTTTTTGAGTTGAAATTTTGTATCTCATGTAACGCGATTCAAAAGTCTATAGATCAGATTTTGGCCATGGACTAATTCATTTCTGAAATTAGAGATGAAAGTTGAGGGACTAATCATAATTAAAAAAATAAAAAACACTTGTATTAAATAGAGGATTTTTACCATTCTCAGTGATGTAGATTTTAGGACTTTGGTATTTTTTCTTCATGAAAAACAAAAGCTTATGAAGTCCCTCGGGATAAATATAGATGAAGCCGCTTCCTTCGGCCTGTAATATTGTATATATAGATTTATTTTATTAGAAGAAAAAAAAAAAAAGAAGAAGAATGAAAAATTAAAATACATGGGATTAAATTTCAGTTATTTTTATTTACCTTAGGACCAATGAGAACTCCATTTCTTTCAGCTGCAAGTATGTAACGCGACCATGAGGCACTAAAACTTTGTCATCACCATATAACTTAATAAGGAAAATTCTCAGGTGGAGAATTCCCCACCACAGAGAACAGTTCTGGATCGTCAGATTTACCTTTTTAAGCTGTGAGATCCACTAAAAAAGTAAATCTGACAATCCATAATCATTTCATGTGGTGGGGAATTCCCCACCTGAGACTCTTCTAACTTAATAAAGTATTATATACTACATTTTGAACTTTCTAATGATCGATAAATTGCGCCTTGATTGTCAATAAGAAAGTTGGTTAGTTTTCTAAATAACCCATTATCAATAGTCTAATTAATAAAAGAATCCTACGATAAAAGATCAGAAACCAACATATAGAAGTATTTATAATCAAAAAAAAAAAAAGAATAAGAAGAAGAAAAAAGACAATACTTTCTTGAGTTGCTTGAGAATCAAAGGAGAAGCGAGGTGGCATTGGTTGAGAGGCAGTTTTGGCATATCTTGAGGTGTAGTAATTTATGCCAATGAAATCGTAAGAGCCTTTCACTAATTTGGATTCTTCACAGCTGAAAATTGGCAATCTCTCCTTCACCAAACTTCTCATGCTCTTTGGATAATCACCAAACACTAATGGTTCCATGAACCTATAACAATATTATATGTCAATTATATTTATAAGCATCATTAGGAGCTATTTTTCCATGCACATACAATACATATTATAAATTATAATATATATATGTATACTTAGAGAATAATTGTTATAGTTGGTCATTTGCAATATTTGATTCAAATAAATTGACCAATAAATGTTCAAAAATTTTAGGGAAACGATTATTAATTTAATTTACTTAATGTAATTATTAAAAGAAATATTGGCTTTTATTTAAAATACAATCTAAAATTTGACTATATTTTAGTACGACACAACTACGAACATCTACAAGACAATTAATAGGAAATATATATTATGGTATTATATGTTTTTTGAACTTCAGATCACATAACATTATTTTGAAATTTGACAATTCAAAGAAATTCAATGTGTAATTTTTCCGCACAATATTTCTCAAATTCTTTCATTTTTAATAAATTTTACGAGATTACTCTATTGTGGCTAGCCATTCCACAAATATCGTGTTAAGAATGTCGATTCTACATTGGAAAAGTCTATGGGAAAAGAAAAACAAAATTTGTCACATGAAAAAATTTGGCGATCAATTAATAATTAAAACATAGGTGCGAATTTTTACTAACCATCCCAATTCAAAGTCCAACAATCTCTGTGCTGAAGCTTTGTCCTCCGGAGATTCTGAATAAGGCTCAAAATATTTGCCCACAAGACTAATTCCAATTTCTCCTCCTTGTGTTCTCTAGAGAACATTAACCAAAAACCAAGAAAAAAATGTCACAAAAACTTGTGATCAAAACAAATGGTAAAAAAAAAAAAAAAAGAAAGAAAATAACGGATAATTGAAAGATTTCGACATCGGTCCCACCTGATATTGCTCTTTGTAGAGCTTAACAACAGTGGCATGGGCAAGAAGAAGGTTATGTGCCACAATGTACGGTTCGATGGAGGAATTGCCTTCGGCGCATTGGCCGGCAATAAAAGGCGCAGAACACCTGCCCGGCGCTGCCACCCCTAGATCATACCCCATTTGAGCCACAATCAATGGCTCATTGATAGTGATCCAATTTTTCACTCTGTCCCCGAATTCTTTGAAACAAATTTGGCTAAAGTCCTTGAAATCCTTACTTAATTATAAGAAACGAAAGACAAAAAAAATTAAGAAAAAGTTAGTACTTTTGTGTGAAGTACTAGTTTGTAGAATAATGAGTATTGAAAGCTTAAATATTAAGAGCTTATGAGAAGGTTTTATGTATTGCTTACACAATAGATCGGTTGAGAAATCCACCATACTTGTCTTCTAGAGCTTGTGGAGGGTCAAAGTGCAGTAGGGTAACAAAAGGCTTGATTCCTATATTCGAAAGAAAAAGAAAGCCCGAAAAATGAAAATAAATTTGTGAACAAAATTTTAGAGACATGTATCTCAACAAGTGATTATAATGTATTTGTTACTTATTTGAGTCCAAAATATGACATGCTTGTGTCTAGTTATTACTTGTCATGTAAGTCATCATTTATGAAAAAAAAAAATGGTTAGCATTTGCAAATAAATATTCCAATATTTACTAGATATTAATTTGTAACTTCTTACCGTTATTGTGTAATTCGTCGATGAGTTTGTTGTAGTGATCGATAGCCTCGCGGTTCACTCCGCCACTCAAAGAGCCGGCTACAAGTTGAGATTTTTATTATTTTTTTAAATAACATGAGATATAAACTTTAAAAAAAAAAAAAGAAAAAAGCGACATCTAAAAGATAGAAAGGTGGTCTATATATAAACTAATTTTTTAAAAAAGGAAAACTTGTTGAAAGCGAAACTTTAGAATTCAGAAGGAACAAATTTAGTAAAGTATATAGTATGGTTTCTTATGCTTGTGGGATAAAAAAGGAACAGAATGATAACTAGGGATACAACATTTTTGGAAGAAGGAATATCAATTAAAACTTGCCATATGAAGGCATAATGTATTTGATTAATAAGAAATGTTCTTTATGATAGGGATAAAAAAAAAAAAAAGAAGATAAAATAACTCAAGAGAGCTTACAAGGCAATACTCTGGTCCAAGGGATGGAGAATCTGTACGAATTAACTCGAAGATCTTTCAAGGCCTTCACATCTTCCTAAATTTAGGTACAATCTACCAATGCGTAAGATCATCGTATACGCGCTAAACGGATTTGTATTCGCATTTGAAAAATCGAAATGTTCTGATGGATTCCATAACAAGTTATTGTAATAGTAATTTCAAATTCAAAATATTGTTCTCACCTTGTATCTCTTGTATGAATCAAGGGCAATGCTCATATTAGAGCCATCAGCAACTTTCTCTGAATAAATGAAACAATGAGAAAAGTTAAAATTAAAAAAAAAATTAAAAATAAATAAATAAAAGAGCTAACAGGCTTGTAGACAAAAGGAAGCTAATTCTAATATTTTTGCACCTGGGAATTTATGAAGAAAGTTGTCCCAAATACTCTCTCCTTTTCCATTTTCTACTGATCCTTCTATCTGCATACAATTCATTAGAGAAACCACAAGTTCAGAAACTCATATAATTAATATATATAGGTCTTGATTAAAAAAAAAAAAAGTAATTAGGTGCACGAAGGGAATAGATACAAATAAAGGCCCTGACACTAGCAAAACATAAAAGAAATAAACAAGGACACTTAAGAGAAATATTTTGTGGTAGCTAGCTCGGTTATAGATTTGGCACCCTCGAGCTAGGTTCGAGCACGTTAAAATAGGTGGGAGTCGAGGAATCGCATGCTAGAGCTCTCTTATTTGGCATTCTCGAGCTAGGCTCGCTAAGAACCCCGTGCACTAAAAGAGCAATGCTACAAGAGTAGGACAATGCGCAACACAACTCTCTAATAGAAATAGGCTCTATGTGGGTAGGATCCACCAGTGAGACCGACTCTCTATTAGACAGTTGAACATCATTCTGACCATTAGCTTTTTTTTCTTCTTTTTTTTTTTTTTTCCAGTACAAGAAAGCTCATCAAAATTTTCCAATGATCAACTTTGAGGATTGAGGACAATAATAAAATTTGCCAAATTCATATATTGTGTTTCGGCTATGATAAATAATTTACTTGCATTAATCACGAAAATCTCGATCTTAGAGCAAAATTTTTTCACTAGCTTTTATAAATTTACACCGTTTTTCATGTAAAACTTCTGTAATTTTCATGCGATATAATAAACTTTATTTTACGTGAAACGCTTATAGCAAGTACAAATGTATATACGTATTACATACATATACATATACATATACACACATATATGGACATATATAAATTACCTGGGGAGCAGCAGTAGAAACTCCAAAAGCAAAATCACATGGAAAGTCAGACCTCTTTACATTTATCTGTTCAATATTTGATTCCTTGTTCAGTTGCTCATCATGCAAATCATAGTCCGAATTTGCAGAAACTGCAAAAATCCATTAAAAAAAAAATCCCAACATAGGACATTTTACTAATTATTTTTATATAGTTATTATGATACAACTACTCCTAATTTAATTCTTCTAGATTAGATCTTAGACAAGATATCATTTTCAAGCCAAGGAAAAACAAAAGGACAAAAAAATACAAAAAGTTACCTTGTATGAATGAGCAACGTGAAAGCAAAGCAATAGCATAGATACACTTTAAAATCCTTAACAATGGAAAGGAATTCATGGCTGACTCCAATGGTCAGCCTTGAATTTATTTATTTATTTGTTTTTTTTTTTGGTTAAATTCTGGAATAAAATTTTAAGTTTTATATATAATATAATGAGGAAAAAAAATTAAGAAAAAATAAAAGAAGACTATTTTTCAGTGTTTCAACAGCTGAAAAATGGCTTATATATATAGTTACTATCAAGTGGTTGAGAAAGCAAAACGCATGAGCGATTATAACTTGTCTCAAGTCCCGCTATTGAGGGAAAAGTTTTATTATTAGGTTATTCCCAACTAATTAACAAGTAATGTCTTTGAATAATAAAACTGCACCTATTTATAAATTAGGCATCTAGATCATCTAAATCTTCTCTCTCTGTTTATTCAATTAATATTTGACACGTAAACATAATAAGTTGTTTAAAGTGTAATAATTACAAGGTTGTAAAAAAATTGTGTAATGAACAGAAAATGTGGATCTGGATTCCAATTGGAAGAAGTTAATTTTTTTTTTTTTATTCTTCTTTCTAATTTTACATCTGATTAATCATACACCTATTTTATTGCAAATCCCAAAAGAATAGATATAGTTACCAACCACAGTTCGTCATCCTTTAGCCAACCAATTTATAGTTGTGCATATTTTTTTTGAAAAAAAAGAATTACATATATGCACACTGAGATAGATTTTAAATAGATAGAATATCTCATTTACCAAACACAAATCTAGATGTCTAAATCCAACTATAAAGGTGTCTATAGTTATGATCAATTTCACTCTTTCAATTTATAAGACTATCTGCAAATAATGGAAATTTTATTTGTTACAATTATTTAATGTGTAAAAATTAAATACTTTTTTTTTTAGAAATTATAGTGAATACCTAATTTTTAAAACTTAATGTAAGTTATTACCCAATCTTTTGAAAAATGTAACTAACTACCCAAAAGATGTAATTACTTACACATTGGTAAGTGGTGGTAATTCACTTTGTTACCAAAAGCATGTGCAAGTAATTCACAAATTGACTAGAAACTCAATTACTTCAAAAGTTTGGGTATTTATTTTTATTATTACATAAATTCTGGGTATTTGCCTACTTCACCCTTTTTTTTTTGGTATGATATTGAGCAATTTCATTTTTAAATAGATTGCCCTGCATGTGTATATATGTATACATGAAATTTCTATAGCAGCTGTATATGTGTAACTTTAAATCCTGGTTACAGGATTTTCGATATTTTTTTGTCATTCACTTTGTCATTTTTCTTTCCTTCTTTTTATTTCGCTTATCTACATTACTTTCAAATTTGTTGATACAGTGAAAAAAGGTTCATGTTATTTTACCGATAAAAGAAATATTTTTTATTTCATTTATTTCTTTGAAAATTTTAATAAAACAAATTTGGATATATAACATGATTTCCCCCCTTAGTTTTTATCTATGGTTAATTTTTATTATTTTTCTGTATTAACGTTATGTTTGGCCAAAGTAAACGCTTATGCTGTAAAAATTCAATAAATTTAGATATCCTGCGTATATTATACAATAATGATTATTTATTAGTGACAATCGACAAATTACCTTCTATTAAGCATGTTACATCAACTTTTACTTGGCAATTTTCAAACAGCTCAATATTTTCTAAAACAAGAACCACATTTTTCAAAGTATATGTTTTGTCCGACTGACTAAATTAAAAGCACTCGTTTCTTCTTTATCTCTGATACGTACTGATACATATATATATATATATATATATATATATTTATATCAAAAACAAATTGCTCATATTGTGGGGGACTAGTTTTAGCTGTATATGTGTCTGTATGTGCCAATT
Source organism: Boehmeria nivea var. tenacissima (assembly GCA_018132145.1). Taxonomy (NCBI): domain Eukaryota; kingdom Viridiplantae; phylum Streptophyta; class Magnoliopsida; order Rosales; family Urticaceae; genus Boehmeria; species Boehmeria nivea. The sequence continues at coordinate 14,186,738 of CM030882.1, forward strand.
TAATGGACCGCTTGATTTGGCATCACCAATTTGAAATGGTCGTATTGGTCTACTATAATTTGGTTCTTGACTAAGGGACCAATCTAGACTTTTCCACCAAATACATTAATCGATCTTTAGGATCTTCTTAGGAGAGTGAATATATAAAGAATAATTTAATAGTGAGTTGTGGGAGAGATTAGATATATTAAGAGTCTAGTATTTTTAAATAATAGGGGTGGGTGCTTGGGCCTAGGACTAGTGAAAGACCTCAGATACATTTGATAATTTAAGGACTTTTCTTTGAAAGGACTATATGAATTTATCTTTGTATTTTGTCATTTTTCATTAATACGCAATCAAGGTCTTATCACAAAATTGAGAGAGTTTACACTGTTAAAGACCTCAGACACAAAATGAACCATTCTTCATAGCCGTACGTTTTCTTAATAAATTGCGTGGATGCATGGTACGTCATTCTTGCGTTTATTATAAACGGTTTATACTATGGATCAGAGCGACACAAAAATTTTAATATATCCAAATTGATTCAACTATTTCATTGGACAGTAATTTCAGCAAGATATTGATGTTTTTGTGTCAAAACTCAAAAGCATTATTGATAGACGTAATTGCTTTAAGTACATCACTCCTGCATATTCTGCAAAAATAGTTTAAACGACAGCTCGCAGTTTGTGCAGTCTCCAATGGAGGAAAAAGACAACTCAATTACATATATATGCTGTATTTACCATTTACTTATAATAATTGGATTATTACGACAAGTTCACGTGATCTTATATACCACCGAATCCGATACAATTCACAACCCTTATCCACTTCAATACTGCAAAATTTTAGAGAAAAATGACACAAAAAATAATAATAATAATAAAATAAAACTTATATTTGTTGTATAAAATAAATAAATATATATATATATATTTGGCTAAAGTTATGATTTTAAATAGTTCTAATTAACTTCCATATTCCAATGAGAAATACATATATTCCAACTCTATTTTAGCACTAGGTATTTAGAAAAGTAATGATATGATTACGATTTTATATAGCCTTATTTTAGATATTTTGTTAATAGACTTTCCTCGCACAGTCGCACGTGTTACTAGTTGGATACGGACACCTAGAACTTTTGAAGTCAAAAATTCAAAAAAATATTTAGAATGATAGTTTTATACATTTTAAAATTTCAGAAAATAAATTGACCCTAAAAATTGAGAGCTATTTTTCATATTGTTTTCTAAAAAAAAGATGGATTTTTTTTTCTTTCGAAATCATGTTATCAACTAGCCAAATTTACTAAGCATATTTTGAATAATAAATAATCCTTTCATCCCTTCATTCTTAGAGATGGTAAAAATATACTTGTACCATGCTATTAAAAATGGCAAATCATACTCTTAAATGTAATATTAACCCCTTATTTGAGATCACCACCTTAATATTTCATTAATTTTTTATAAAAAAAACTTTCTTAATCTCAATGCAATATATTTTTAAATCTCAACCATTTATATTACATCAAAATTCATAAAATTAAACCATTTTAAAATAAAATGAATGGAATATTTAAGGTTTATCCAAACAACAGAAAAAAAAAAAAACCTAATTGATTTGCAATAAACTTTGTTCATGCGAAAAAAGACAAATAGTCTAGGAAATTAAGGGCCAAAAAAAGGCCAATAGAGACCACGCCATATCGCATAAAATATGCTCTCAGCTAGCAAGTTGGCCCTGACTTCTCTGCCAAAACTCCAACGAGTTTTATCTTCTCGGCCAAAAAGTAATTAAAAAACACCAATAACAAAAGGACAATAATTAAGGGGGCCTAAAAAAATATAAAAACAAAAACAAACAATTTTGCCTATAAAAAGCACTTCAAAATTAATATCCAACTCCACACTCACTCTCTCTTCTCTCAAAATGAGAGCCCAATTGCTCATCTTCTTCATAGCGACTGTGTCTCTGAGCAGCCTGGTATCGATCCAGTGCGTCGCGGGTGCAGGAGATCACGATGAGGCCTCGCCCGGTCTGTCGCCGGAGAGTCTGAATCTGGACACCGGCGGGCTCAGCCGCGGCGGCTTTCCGAAGGGGTTCGTGTTCGGAACGGCGACGTCGGCTTACCAAGTGGAAGGCATGGCCCACCAGGACGGCCGTGGGCCCAGCATTTGGGACGTCTTCATCAAAACTCCCGGTCAGCCAAAACTATATATCTTTGTCATAAAAATAATGTTATTAAAAAATAAAGATGTTACGTGATCATAATTATGTTATTTATTGTGAGTTTGTCTGTGATAAAATCCTTTTTTTGTCTTTCTGTGAATTGGATTTTTTTTTTTTTTTTGCGCTTCATTTTTGCTTGAAAATGTTTGATGTTTGAGTTATTGAGTGAGAGGTTGAGATAAGTCATAAGAGTTTTACATTTATGAGCAGGAATTGTTGCTAATAATGGTACGGGAGAGGTGTCAGTGGACCAGTATCATCGTTACAAAGTAAGTCTTTTACTTTTCTTTCCTTTTTCTTTTTTCTTTCTTTTTTCTTTTTGACGGTAAAGCAAAGTTTTTTACTTTGAAAATGTCATATGGTTTTTGTTTTTGTCTTTTTTCATCTTTTTGTTTTTGTTACTGTTCTTCTTTTGATGCAAGAGTGCCCTTTTGAGGGGAATGAGATGAGTCTCTGATTTTTCATGCTTGCATTTTTTTTTTTTTTGCAAGAATTTTATTAGAGATAAAAGGGCAATATTGGAATTTCATTGGTGCTATAGTTGCATTCATGATTCATTTTAGATCTTTTTAGAACGTTGCCGACAGTGGTAACTCCAAAATCCTGCTGATGTCAAGGGGTTATAGTGCACGGTAAAAACGTAAAACTGACATTTAACTTTTAGATAAATCCGTAAATTGTCATCCTCACTCGTTTTTCTAACAAAGCCGCAAGATATTGTTACTTCTATAAACTCGTAATTTATCATTATCATTGTAACGATGTATTATCATACACGTACGTACTCATAATGAAGATATCACGTGAGAGATAATATAATTATAAGATTCTATGATTCTAATATGTTGAAACATAGTATATATGAAATAAAAAACATTTTACAAAATATGGTGTAAACTATAAATAGTCCTAGTAACTTTTCTATTTCCACTTAATATTGCTAAAGCTAGGGTTTAAAGTACCACTAAAACTTTATTAGAATGATGTTAATTAATTGCACTGATAATTATATTTGATAATCATTTTTACTTAATGTCACATTATTTTAATTATCTTTTCATTAAGTAAATGTCATATCATTTTGATCCTGTTCTCTAGTAAAAATAAGCTAAGAAGGCAATTAGATATTGACCAATTATTGCCTTTATTGTTAGTTGCTACATTGTTTCTTCTGTCGCCTTATACGGATAATACCTTCAATATTACAAAAATAGCATATCATTTATGTATATGTTGTGGAACTAAATCAAGTAATTAACCATGCCATTCCGACAAATATGAGCGAAAGCTGAAACAGCAAATGATATATATATATATATATATATATATATATACATATTGCCTTTAATAACAATTCAGACAATAATGCTAAGAGATCAATAATTGGACATCTTTGTCTAGGGATTGTCATTGACTCTATCAAAAGACCCAAACCCATCAGGCCATCTCCAACCATAAAACTCATTTTCAAACTCAAAAACCAATAAATATCAAATCATACAGTAAACTATCTCCAACCATTAAACTCATTCTCAAACTCAAAAAACTATTCCCACTATATTCTTTTTTATATTATATTTATCTATTTGCAATAATACCCACAAGTTTATAAATTTTATAAATTCTCAACCATTTGAAAATTGTTCTTCTATTTTTTAAATTATATTCATAATTAATTTTCTATGCAAAAAATTTAATACATATAAGTAGAACATAAAAATAATAAAAAAATGCATTAACAATAATAAATATTATTAATCTATAAATAACAATTCATAAAAATAAAACAAATATTCAATAATAAACATTCACATTAAAATCAAAATTAATAAGAATGAAGGAACTATTTTGCAATTATATGAAATTGGAATAGTAAAATGGGTATGAAAATGGCGTGAACGCATATATGCGTTTTTGTTGTTGAATTTGGGTTTTGAAATGGGTTTGGGTTTGAGTTTGGGTATTGGGTGGAGAGGATTTGGTGTAAATTTTGGGATATGGGGTATGGTTGGAGATGGCCTCATGAGACCGTAATCAATGTAGCGGCAAGGCTAGCCTGTGGGACCCGGCAAAGTTATACTATGTTAAACTAGCTTTTTTTTTACTTTTTTTATGATAGAAATTAAAAATAAAAATTAAAAGGAAAAAAAAAGAATTATCAGACGCTTATCTTATTATCTATCGAGCAATTAAATTACTTCCATGGTAATTGATTTAATTACACCATGAAGTTCTATTTCAGCAACTGTGTTATTAATTTATTATCTAATGGACCTTTTTACTTAATTAACAAAGATAGAAACATTAACTTTTTATTTTAAACATAAAGCAAAATTTGACTATGATCTCTATGTGGATTTTTATTTTTCTAGTAGAATACAATATTTATGGTGAGAGCTGTACGTTTGATGCTAAAAATGGTAAAGAAAAACTCAAGGAAATTGATTGTGTTTGCGATCAATCATTTTTGCAAACTGAGAATAACTTTTTGTTTTTCACAGGAAGATATTGATATCATGAAAAATCTCAACTTTGACGCCTACCGGTTTTCGATTTCTTGGTCAAGAATTTTCCCAGGTACAAGTTTTTTTTTAAGTTAAGATTACTTGACATTTTCGAATATTTGATCTTCACTTCTAAATAAACATTAAGAAGAATCATAGTGTTTCTAGTTTTAATAAACTTCTCAACTCATTAATGTTCAATGCAGAGGGAACTGGGAAAGTGAATTGGAAAGGAGTTGCATACTACAATAGATTGATCAACTACCTGCTCCAAAGAGGTAAATTTCTGGGGCCAACAGATGTTCGAAATATCTACGATTTTCATTTGAATCAAATTTTCGACGCGCAAACAAAAACTTATTGCTTATCGCGTTATACAAGTCCTTTTTAAGGACTCTCAAGCATTGCTATTTTGATGCAAATAATAGATAACTAGGGACAAAAGAGATCACTTCAATTGATATATATATATATATATATATATATATATGTGTGTGTGTTATATTTTTGCAGGCATTACACCATATGCAAATCTTTATCACTATGATCTTCCTGAGGCACTTGAGAAGAAGTATTTGGGATTGCTAAATGACCAAGTAGTGTAAGTTAAATTATATACTTTTTTTTTTTTTTTTTGGTATAGAGAGTATTGGCCGATCTAATTAATGATTCTTTTGGCTCTGGTTTTTTCAGAAAAGATTTTGCAGACTTTGCTGATTTTTGTTTCAAGACATTTGGAGACCGAGTGAAGAACTGGATGACATTCAATGAGCCAAGAGTTGTGGCTGCGCTCGGGTATGACAACGGATTCTTTGCCCCGGGAAGGTGCTCCAAGGCATATGGGAACTGCACCGCCGGGAATTCAGCAACTGAGCCTTACATCGCCGCCCATCATTTGATCTTGTCCCACGCAGCTGCGGTTCAGAGATACCGCCAAAAGTATCAAGTAAGACATTTTTTTTTTTCCATGCTTTTGACTCTTTTTTTCTTCTTTTCTTTTATTTAGTTAGTCTTGACTCGTGTTAAAATGTGTACATTTTCAGCAAAAACAAAAGGGAAGGATCGGAATTCTATTGGATTTCGTCTGGTACGAGCCTCTTACGAGATCAAAGGCCGATAACTATGCAGCGCAGAGAGCGCGTGACTTCCATGTTGGATGGTAAAAGAACAACTTCTTCAAACTCAAAATGATGATATGTTTCTTAAAATTGGGATTTTTTTTATGGATAATGGTCAAATGTATCCAAGTGTAAAAATGATTTTGGGAGGTGCATATTTTTTACCCAATGATCAACTTTCTTACCCCTTTTTTTTTTTTTTGGGAACATTTCATAGGTTCATTCATCCCATTGTGTATGGTGAGTATCCAAAAACAATGCAATATATAGTAGGCAAAAGGCTACCAAAGTTCACAAAAGAGCAGGTTAAGATGGTAAAGGGCTCAATGGACTTTGTTGGTATCAACCAATACACTGCATATTATATGTTTGATCCACATAAAACAAAGCCTAAGGTCTTGGGCTACCAGGAGGACTGGAATGCAGGGTTTGCTTGTAAGTTCTTTTTTTTTTTAATTTAAAAAAAAAAAAAACCCTTTTCATCTCAGAATCTACAGAAAAATAATTTCATTGTTTAATCTTTTTGGGACTTGTTTTTGTTTTGAACCTTTGCAGTTGAGAAGAATGGTGTGCCTATTGGTCCTAGAGTAAGCCTACATTCGAATTTTACATTCCTTAACTCTCTTGTTACTATGACTTGAAAAAAAAAAAAAAAAAGGTTTACCAACACAATTGGTGGAAATTTTCAGGCACATTCTTATTGGCTTTACCAAGTGCCATGGGGTTTGTACAAATGTTTAATGTACATAAAAGAGCACTATGGAAACCCGACCGTCATCCTTTCAGAAAACGGTACAAGTCAACGAATTTAGTCCCCTTTTTTTTTATCACTTTCTATTCGCATGTTTCATAATTTCTTGCATACGCCTAATTTTTTTTAAGGTATGGATGATCCGGGGACCGTGACACTAGCTCAAGGGTTGCACGACACAACAAGGATCAACTTCTACAAAAGCTACTTGACTCAACTGAAGAAGGCGGTTGATGATGGAGCCAATGTGGTTGGATACTTTGCTTGGTCTCTGCTCGATAACTTCGAGTGGAGGTTGGGCTACACTTCGCGGTTTGGCATCGTCTACGTCGATTACCACAACCTCAAGAGGTATCCGAAGATGTCGGCTTATTGGTTCCAAAAATTGCTTCAAAGAAACAAAAAGTAGAGAGCCATCCAAGACTCTTGTGTGAAGAGTAGCCTTAGAGGCATTGTTGTGTGACAAAACACTCTTTCCTGTATGGAATTAATGACTCTTTCCTAAGTTATGATCATATAAATAAGGTGTACTTTCTTTGGTTGCCAAAATTACTTTGTCTATCTTCTCCTTTCTCTCTCTTTTCTTTTAATATATTAATTTGATTAAAATCCACTGTAACATGGTTATTAAATAAGGTGTAAACTATTAGACACAATTGAGATTCACCATCACAAGACATTATAAACACGAATAGGACATATTAAAATTTGTCAAACAACAATATAATTAAGTTTGTGTTGGGATCTTATATTCAACAAAATTATTAAATGGATTGTAAATGGGCATGAAAATATTTAGGGGTGTTCAAAAAACCGATGAAAACAAACCAAACCGACTAAATCAAACTAAACCAAACCAAACCAAATTCAAACCAATTACTATTGGTTTGGTTTGGTTTGGGATTTTTTAAATTTTCTTTGATTTGGTTTGGTTTGTGTTTGACCCCCTTAAAAACCAAACCAAACCAAACATACTTCACTATAGATACATTTTAAAAATTATATATATTATACATATAATTTATATAAAATTTTTCTATAATACAATATTCAAATATATAAATGATTAATGATAAATTAATAAATTGAGAAACAATCATTTATCATTTTAAACTTAGTATTTTTAGCCTCTTTTAATAGATATCATTTACATAAATACATTTCAAGTTTATAACTTTTCTATTTGCATTTGTTTTACGATGTAAAACTTTTAATACTGACCAACGATATAATTTTACTAATACTTAAAGAAGTGTTATCTCAAATATAATAGAAAGTTCAAACCGAATAGAAAAACCAAACCAAACCGATTATAATTGGTTTGGTTTAGTTTCGCTTGTTCAATTGGTTTGGTTTGGTTTGAAAAATCAACAAACCAATTAAAGAATGGTTTGGTTTGATTTTGGAGAAAATGAGCGGTTTGGTTTGGTTGGACACTTAATAATATATAATGCGTATTCATTTAGTTCATATAGAGCATAAAAGAGAAACATTACGTAAGTAGTAATATATAATGCGCATTTATATATTTCATATAGAGCCTATTGCATTATCCATGAATATGATGTTAAACCTCTTGTTTCCAAGTGGTACTTATATATAAAGGGATGGATATAATATCTTCAAGGAGTTCCAACACCACCACTTCCCCGAAGACCTGCAACAATTTCATCCAGACCGACTGGTAATGTGCCATTGAGGGTAACATCCAAACCTATTCCGGGACCGAGAGAAACACCAACTTTCGCAAGCTTCCTAGCGTTGGAACAAGTTGTGCCAATTGCAATAATAAAGAAAGCAACAATAAGCACTAGCAGAGTGGTGGATCTAAAACAAGCCATGATTATCTTTGCGATTATGTTTAGTTTAGTTTAGTGTTTAGAATGTGATGAGTGTTGGAGTGATAGGGGGTAATGTAATGAGAGTCTTATAGAATCGGAGAGAGATTGAGAATATTAATTCAAAGATTAGGCCAACCAAACTTTCTTTGAAATTCAAGTCCCTAATTAAAGCCTTGCCAACTCCTATACAGGTAGACTATGCGTGTCATTTTTGCATTATTTTCTTTAGGGGTGTTCAAAAAACTGATGGGACCAAATCAAACTGGCGAAATCAATCTAAATTAAACCAAATCAATTTCAAACCGATTATAACTGGTTTAGTTTGGTTTGGAATTTCTCAAATTTTAATTGGTTTGGTTTGGTTCATGTTTGACTTTGTTAAAAAACAAAACCAAACCAAACCAATACTTATATGTACAACATGTATTTAAAATTATATTATATGTATGGAGGGTTAATTTTTTTCCCCCCTTTTTTGCTAAGAAGTTGTGAGAACTTAAAGTGAACAACTTTGTTATTTATTAATTAGGTATTTGATAATTTGGGGATGGTTTTGATAGAACTTCTAGTACAGATCAACTTTGTTAGGAAGTCATTAGTTGTTCAGACGTGAATACTCTTGCATCATCTTAAAACCATTGAATATTTAATTTTTTTTTATGATATTTAAAATATTTTGAATTTAGCCCTTATCTAATTAGGTTAGATTATAATGTTAAACTTTGATTTTGATGAATTATATTATTTTATTAAGTTCTCAACTTGTATGGGCCTATTTGAAAAAAGGCTCAAACTGATCATAAAAACCAAACCAAACCAACTATAATTGGTTTAGTTTGGTTTGATTTTGATTGTTTAATTAGTTTGGTTTAGTCTGAAAAATCACTAAACCATTTAGAAGTTGGTTTGGTTTGATTTTGGTAAAAAGTAGTGGTTTGGTTTGGTTGGACACCCATAAAAATATTATAAATGTCTCTCCAAAGTTTAGCATGTTTCTCAAATTAGTATATATTATATAATTTGTGTCAAATTGCCTCCTATAATTATACACCGTGTATTATATTATAATTTGAATGGAAAGATGTGATATTTTTATTTTTATTTTTTCTAATGATAAATTTTGATTTAACCTCAATAATTTCAAAATATTTCACCTAATACCCCAACTTTGTAAAATCAGTAATTTGGGCTCTTCCTAAGATTCCACCAACCCATGTTGCACTAAAATAGAGTTCTTTGATCTTTATTTAAATAAACACAACTAAGAATTCACGTTCTTAGTAGTGAATATATTTGATATTTAGGACATTATTGGTATTGATGTCATTGTAGAAATATGTGATGTCATTGTAGAAATATGCAATCTTTTTATACAATAATTAGAGATATGCTAAGTGCTAACTTGGATTGATGTCATCACAGCTATGAAACACCGTATAATGAGAACAAAAAGTCTAGAATATTTTACCTTCAATTAAATATCTATCACATTAACACATGTTGTACAAATTTGCCAATTGAAATCCTAGAAAATAACTATTTTAAACCATATATATATATATATATATATATATATATATATATATATAATGGGTCTAGAATAAGCTCCTGAAATATGATTTAGTTTTTTCTTTCAAGTGAATTGTGAATTAGATAAAAAGTTTTTAAGATATGTTTTAAATAATAATGATCAAGCGATTGGGTTTGACAAGCGTTTTTTACTCAACCATGAGGAAGGCATAATAAAATCAAACCCCAATTCTTATAATATCATGGAAGAGGTTGACCAGAGAATATATAATTTTTTGTTTAGCATTTGAAGACACGTTGGACCAAGCACATTAGCAAAGTGCTTAGCACAAAACAATCGACAAAGTCTATCCAAATTAAATAAATGGCTTTTATTCCAAATTTTAAGCAACAATTTTACCTTAAGTCTATAACAATATTGCTCCAATTGAAACGGCAACGAATTGTAAGAGTGAAGACAACATTAACAATAATTAAAAATTAATTAATTTACTATGTTAGTACATTTTTTATTTTTTATTTATGATGCACGACTTATAACAATAATTGAGAATGCATAAATTTTGTTCACATATTAACACATTACATCAATTTAAAAAAAAAAAAAAAAAACAAACATTTTTTTTCATAATGTTATATTTGACGCTAGATTTAAAAAAATAAATCGATAGATATAAAAAATAATATATTATGCTAATGTTTGAAAAATTATATTTTTATACATTTTTCCAAAATTTGAAAAAAAAAAGAAAAAAAAAAAGAAAAAAGAAGGTAACGCAGTGGCAGTGGCAACAGTTTTGTCATTTGTCTATAAAAAAGCAGAGACAAATACCTATATTCACCCACTCCACGCTCTCTCTCTCAGAATGAGAGCCCAATTGCTCATCTTCTTCATAGCTACTCTGTCTCTGAGCAGCCTGGTGGCGATCTGGTGCGCCACGGGTGCAGGACATCACGATGAGGCCTCGCCTGGTCTGTCGCCGGAGAGCCTGAATCTGGACACCGGCGGGCTCAGCCGGGGCAGCTTTCCGGCGGGGTTTGTGTTCGGAACGGCGACGTCGGCTTACCAAGTGGAAGGCATGGCCAACCAGGACGGCCGTGGGCCCAGCATTTGGGACGTCTTTGTCCAAACTCCCGGTAAAAAATAACATTGATAAAATATTTTTGAATGATAGTAATATTGGCTGTTCGAGACTTCTTTAATCATTTTACTTTATTTTATTTTATTTTATTTTTTCATTTTTGCTTAAGTTTTTCATTTATGAACAGGAATCGTTGCCAATAATGCTACTGGAGAGGTTTCAGCTGATCAATATCACCACTATATAGTAAGTCTTTATTTGTATTGTGTTCTTTTCTTCGCACACTAATTTAAAAATAAAAAATAAAAAATTCAGACATTTTTTTAGCGGATTAAAACGGAGTGGGTGATTTTGTAGCTTTCGTTTTAGAGGATCGAAGTATAACTTATAAAGATAGCACAAATATTGGAAATTTTTATAGATAATCCTACAGAAAATTAAAGAAACAGCCAACTGCACGACTTAATTAATTTATTCCAGTATTTGTTATTTTATAAATTTTTATAGATCAATCGAAGGTGACAGTTGTAAACTTCTGACTTATGTGCATATATTGTAATTTTGGAATATATTAGGGACCCACAATTATTATACCAAAGTATTATATGGTTGTCAAAATTTAAGTGACAGAGAGTTTGCAGGTACTACGGTGTGAGATAATTAAATAGATCTAGACATGGCACCAAATTATACTAGTAAATTGGGTTTGGACAAGATTTTGAGGCACGATCACGGTACGGGTATGATTAGAGGCTCAACAAGAATATTTAAACCCAAAAAATATCGTCTTTATTTTGTATAATATTTTTATAAGATTATTAAAGAACAAAACTTTTTTTATATAATAATATGATTTTGTTACCATTAATACTAACTTTCTGTTTAATCTTACGTTGATTTTTAATAACTTATTTCATTTGTATCAAGATAAATGTTAAAATTCTAATTAAATAATATTTCTTTGACAAGTATAAAATAAGTTCAAAATTAGTACGATCAGAGCGCAGCACCACATGGTAATAACGTGGCACATTCATAAACGGGCCACATGCTAGACTTGGCGCTCATTTTAGCTCGTGGGTCGGGACTAGCACAAACACAATTATTAATAGGGCCGCTACGATCATGGCATGAAGCACAACAAACACGAAAATAAATAGGCTGACCGGCATAACACAGCACAATTAGATATCTAGAAATATTAACAAAAATAAGAGCTAGCAGTGCCCCGTAGAGACTCCGAGCCCCAGGATTATTGTTTGCGTTAATCTTGATTTTAAGCCACTGGATTAAATTGAGTCAAGATTCAAGAAGTTTCAATTTTCAAAAAACTGATTAAGAGTAAAAGTCATTGAAAGAATGATTGTTTATTACAAAATGCATAGTTCAAGGACTATATTGTCAAAATTACGTCAAATTGTCACCAACTCAAACAAAAGGAACCTCCCGTGCCAAAAGTAAATAAAACAGTGGATTAAATATCTTGAATCAAGTATTTGATTTGACGAACAAATTGTTAATTCTTTTTAGCACATTAGAAATCAATATGCTAGCATCACATATCATATCACCTGATACCCCCAAAAAAAAAAATCAAATAAAAATTTGACATCCTAATATAGTTCAGCTAATTAGCTCAACCAAATAGGCTTAAGAAACTAGAAATTAGTAATGTATGTTTATTTCAGGAAGATATGGACATTCTGGAAAGTCTAAACTTCGATGCCTACCGCTTTTCAATTTCATGGTCAAGAATTTTTCCAGGTAAAGATACGGTTTCTTTTCATGTTCAGAACTTATATGTAGAAAAACATATATTATTTATCATTATAGATGATGCACCAAGCATACTAATAAAAGAGAAATGTCTCGTGACAATAATTATGATCGCATCAACAAATGATGATCCAGCTATAAATGATAAAAATACATTTCTCAAATGTGTATATTATGATTTGCTTAATGTTAATGTTTAGTCTCAATTCTCAACAAATTTTGCAAATAACAACATGGCAGAGGGTACTGGGAGAGTAAATTGGAAAGGTGTTGCATATTACAACAGGTTGATCAACTATATGCTCAAAAAAGGTATTATTTCTTGAGGGCACAAATTTATTAAGCCAGAAAAGAATTGTAGTTTTAATTTATATGTTACATGATACACTAAAAATAAGCCAACAAAATAAATAAATTTATACACTATCTTCCTCATTACCTCCAGGCGTTACACCATATGCAAATCTTTTTCACTATGATTTTCCCGAAGCACTTGAGAAGAAGTATTTGGGATGGCTCAGTGACCAAGCAATGTAAGCATACATGTAAATATTATGACAAAATTACAACACTTTTGAGTATTTCTTCAACATTTTGAGTCCATTTTGCACATCCGATTTGGCATCACTCTGCAGAAAAGATTTCGCAGACTACGCAGACTTTTGTTTCAAGACATTCGGAGACAGAGTAAAGAACTGGATCACATCTAATGAACCCAGAATTGTGGCTGCTCTCGGGTATGATAGCGGGCTGTTTGCCCCGGCAAGGTGCTCTAAGGCATTTGGGAACTGCACAGCCGGGAATTCAGCAACCGAGCCTTACATTGTTGCCCACCATTTGATCTTATCGCACGCAGCTGCAGTCCAAAGATACCGCGAGAAGTATCAAGTATGATAAGCAACTAATTTGTTTTGACTCGGTGAAATAATTTATTTTACTTTGGTCTTATATCTCATATAAGCACCTACATTCTCAGCAAAAGCAGAAGGGAAGGATTGGGATTGTACTGGATTTCAACTGGTATGAGCCTCTTACAACATCGAAGGCTGATAACTACGCGGCGCAAAGAGCGCGAGACTTTCACGTTGGATGGTAAAAATCATTTTCAAACTTTTTCAAGGCATGATCAACATAACGTGTGTTAAGCACATCGGAATATGAACTAGCGAATTTTTTCGGCTAAACACCCTTTGTGACATTATTTTCATTAATATACAAGGTTCATCAATCCCCTTGTGTACGGCGAGTACCCGAACACAATGCAAGAAATAGTAGGCGAAAGGCTTCCCAAGTTCACAAAAGAGCAAGTTAAGTTGGTAAAGGGCTCAATGGACTTTATTGGTATCAACCAATACAGTGCATATTACATCTTTGAGCCACATAATCCAAAGCCTAATGTCCTGGGTTACCAGCAGGACTGGAATGTAGGGTTTGCCTGTAAGTGTCCTCTTTTCTTCTCGGAATATACAAGCATATACATAGTTTGAGTTAACAACAAAATTACAGTGCATGTTTCAATGTTTGATACATTTCGCGTACATTTTTCTTGATCCTTGTAGTTGAGAAGAATGGAGTGCCAATTGGTCCTAAAGTAAGTTTCAATTTCACATAAGCATGATTTCAGATCAAGCTTATGTTTCCTCACTATAAATTAGCACAAATTTGCAGGCAAATTCGGGTTGGCTTTACCAAGTGCCATGGGGTATGTATAAAAGTTTGATGTACATAAAAGAGCGCTATGGAAACCCAACCGTTATCCTATCCGAAAATGGTACAACTCAATAGATCGAATCCTTTTGGTTTGGTACATTACGCGCACGCGTTTAAGTTCTTTGCTTTTTAACTCGCGCTCTTAATGTACTAGGCATGGATGATCCGGGGAACGTGACACTAGCTCAAGGGTTGCACGACACAACGAGGATCAACTTCTACAGAAGCTACTTGACTCAACTGAAGAAGGCGGTTGATGATGGAGCCAATGTGATTGGCTACTTCGCTTGGTCTTTGCTCGACAACTTCGAGTGGAAGTCGGGATACACTTCGCGATTTGGCATCGTCTATGTTGATTTTAACAGCCTCAAGAGGTATCCCAAGATGTCTGCTTATTGGTTCCAAAAAATGCTTCAAACAAACAAAAGCTAGAGCTATCAAGACATTTCTCTTGATAGTAGTACTTATGTATTTGTTTCACAAAAACTGTTGTAGCCTTTAAATGTTCAACAAAAGTTGGCTTCTCTTAGACGTCACATGTTTAAATATTTATTGAAATGGAATTTATGTGTGTCATTGTCAATTTCATGCTTGTGATTGTCATTAGCAGAGAAAATAAAGACTTGGGACTTCTAATTTTAAGATTAAACAACTGAATTCCATTAAACCAACTACTGATCCTTTAATCGAAAAATTACATAAAACAACACAAACATAATAGTAATGTTTGAGAATAACTGAGTGAAGCCTCTTTCTTTCCTTTTAAAGGAAACTCTTCTCTCATGATTAAAGGCAATAATTTTAAGGAACAAAATTTGAGGTAATAATTTAAAAGAGAAAAATCGATTACAATATAGAGAACCACTAACTCTTTCTACTTGGTTGTTTAATTTGTCTCTTTTTAGTAATGTTGTTGTTTGGAACGTTCAATTAAATGCAAGAAACTTCAGATGTCGTTTCATTTGCTCTTTGAATTGTTGATAGCGTGATGATCAATTTCTAAAGTGCTTGAAATTTATTATTATTATTGTTGTTATTATTGAATGAAAACCTAATAAGGTTAAGAACCCATATCAACACGTTTGAATAGATGTATCGTATAATGTTGTCATATATATACGACATTGCTGTGATTATGGAGACCTGCTAACTTGGATTTATTAATTCATTGCAGCTATGACAACACCGTATATATAATGAGAACAAAACGTCTAGAATAAGAATACTTTTCGACTTAATTATCATCTGTCAAATGTTGTACGAATATTTGCCAATTAAAATCATAGAAAAATAACTATTTTCGACAATTCTTATTCAAAATGGGTCAAGAATCAGCTCCCGAAATATGATGCGAATTACATAAATAGGTTATTCTTTAGTTCTGACGGTATGTTTTCAAATAATAATAAACAAATGATTGAGTTTTACGCAAATATCGGGGCAAGGCATTAATTAAATCCAACGCTCAATTTTAAAATATTCACGAAACACGTTGATGAGAATATTTGCAATTTGTTTTAGCATTTCAAGACGTCTGGCCAAACACATTAGTATATTAATATAATCATGCTTAGCACAAAACAATCAACAAAAGGATTTTATTCCAAATCTGAAGCAACAGTTTGACGTGTAAGTCTATAACGCCGCCTCATTTGAAAATGCAACGTAATAATATTGTCGTATAAGTGAAAGACAACAATAAAAGAAAAGGCGCTTTTTAAAAAAAATAAACATTAAAATAAGACTCCATTGAAAAAATAAATCTAAGATTAGAATTCGAAAAAAGAATAAAAAATAAAATAAAAAAGTTGTATCAAGTAACAGCAAAACATTTTTGTCTATCTCTATATATAAAAAGCACCGAATATACGTCCATTCACAGTCTCACACTTCACTCTCTCTCTCTCTCTTTTCTCTCAAAATGAGAGCCCAATTGCTCATCTTCTTCATAGCTACTCTGTCTCTGAGCAGCCTGGTAGCGATCCAGTGCGTCGCGGGTGCAGGAGATCACGATGAGGCCTCGCCTGGTCTGTCGCCGGAGGGTCTGAATCTGGACACCGGCGGGCTCAGCCGGGGCAGCTTTCCGGCGGGGTTCGTGTTCGGAACGGCGACGTCGGCTTACCAAGTGGAAGGCATGGCCCACCAGGACGGCCGTGGGCCCAGCATTTGGGACGTCTTCGTCCAAACTCCCGGTAAAAAAAAAAAAAAAAACATTGATAAAATCTTAGGGTGGTGTTTGGTTTGGTAACATGTGTGTTTTGTGGAAGCAGGGGTTATTGCAAATAATGGTAGTGGAGAAGTTTCAGCGGATCAGTATCACCACTACAGAGTAAGTCAGGAATAAGTAGTTTCTACGCTCTATTAATGTAGTGTAGTTTTGGCTGTAACAAGTTTTTGATTAGCCGTAGATTAATTAGTTATTAGTTTCATGGTTTTTTAGATTAAACATTGCATGCGTTTCAAGAAACTTAGTCAGTCATGACTCAGGCATCTCTTCGGTTTTCTGGAAAACCATATATATATATATATATATATATATAAATGAATGTTTATTTAATTCAGTATTTACAAAAATAATCGAAAAGTTTGATATTTTCTCATAAATATAGAATTAAAAAGCAATGTTTTCTTAATTAAATTACAGATTTTTTTTATATATGCTTTTACTCTTGTATAATTAGGTCAATTAGCTAAATAGTCATTTTGGACGGTGTGCTTTTAAAAAATAGCCAGTTTTAAAAAATTTAAAAACTAGTCATAAAATTGTGAGAAATTTCTAACAATAACAAAAGTACACGTAAAGATACTGTCAGAAATTTTTGACTAGGTAAAAATTTTGTCATAAATTTATTACAATTTTATAGCTAGTTTTTAAATTTTTTGAAACTGTAGTTATTTTTCAAAATTATTTTGTAAATAGTAGCTATTTTATTAAAATTCTCTATATAAATGGAAGATTTAGCTTTAAGCCCTTTTTAGGCTCATGTTTCAAGAATTTAACCATATTTTCACGAAATTAAGGAATTAATCATTTTCATCGTGTAATAAATTTTGATACACGATGAAATTGGCTAATTTCTTAATTTCGTGAAACTATGGCTAATCTTTACAAAAATAATCAAAAATTTGGCTAAATTCTTAAAAATCTCTAATGATAAAATCATAGTATCATATAGTTAAGGAAATGTATAATATATTTTCTTTTGAAAATGTTGGATCTTTCTTAAAACACCATTAAAAATGACTAACTGCTTAATAATCTCTCTTTTTTCTTTATTGTGTAATTTATGTGGTCAAAATAAGACGCACCTTAGTTCTGCCCTTGATCAATGCAAAAGAAATTATTATCACCTCACTGCAAATTATTAAAATTACAATTTGAATGGTCAATCAATCGCAGTTGCAAACTGTAATTTGTTATTTATGTGTACAACAACTATAATTCTATATCTTAAAGATATACACCAACTAAATTTTTTTTCATTCCAATCAAATAGTATGTAAGTTGTCAAGATTTTATGATAAAAACATAGAAGACTTTTATGAACTAGAAAAATTTTGCACATTCATGGAATTCCAAGATTATTGCTAGTTTCAATCTTGATTCCAGTGGATAATTAATCCTAAAACAGCTAGTAAATATCTTGAATCAAGTAACTTGATTAATTACTTGTTATTCTTTTAGCCAATTAGTTATCAAGTTGCTATGATACCACAAAAAATAAAAAAATAAAAAA
The DNA here is from genome assembly GCA_018132145.1 of Boehmeria nivea var. tenacissima. Classification (NCBI taxonomy): domain Eukaryota; kingdom Viridiplantae; phylum Streptophyta; class Magnoliopsida; order Rosales; family Urticaceae; genus Boehmeria; species Boehmeria nivea. The sequence continues at coordinate 14,205,010 of CM030882.1, forward strand.
TTGAGTTACTTGACAACCTAATATAGTTTGTCTCAAACTTTAATTTGAAGACAACAATGTAGATGCTTGAATAACTTAGAAATTAAAACTGAGAGTACTATATGTTCTATTTCAGGAAGATATTGACATTTTGAAAAATCTGAACTTCGACGCGTACCGGTTTTCTATTTCATGGTCAAGAATTTTCCCAGGTAATGATGCAGTTTCTTTTATATTTGTTCTCGACTTTCAACTATTGTAACAACAAAAGAAAAATGTTGCATTATAATTTAGAAAACGTGACATGATTATTTATGATTAAACCTCTATGTCATAATATTTTAGAACAGTTTTTGGCTTCTTAAGCCTAGACGCTGCTTCAAGAACTTTCAATTAAAACTACAAAATGTGATTTCTCAGTATTAAAATCTTTTTAAAATGTAGCGTCAAACACTCAATGAACATTTATAACTTTTATTTCTTCCCTCCTACCGTTTAGAAGAAACAAAAACTTTGGTGAAAAATTTCACGAACGTGTGTAATTCATGTTCGATTACCATTAATGTTAAGTTTCAACTCTTGATCACAAACTTTTTGTTACTAATTTTTCGATTCAGAGGGTACCGGAAAGGTGAATTGGAAAGGAGTCGCGTATTACAACAGATTGATCAACTACATGCTCAAAAGAGGTAATTTATTCTTGAGGGCACTTAGTCAAATGTCAAGTACATGAAGCTATGATAATTTATCGCCTTTTTTTTTCCCCTTTTACCTACAGGAATTACTCCATATGCAAATCTTTTTCACTATGATCTTCCTGAAGCACTTGAGAAGAAGTATTTGGGATGGCGTAGTGACCAGATAATGTAAGTTAAATGAGTACATTATGACACAACACTTTTAAGTATATCAAAATTCTTCCAACATTTAGAGTCCATATTGCATATGATTGGGCATCAATGAGACTGATTATTTAAAAATTTTGCACCACTTTCTGCAGAAAAGATTTTGCAGAATATGCAGATTTTTGTTTTAAGACATTTGGAGACAGAGTGAAGAACTGGATCACATCCAATGAGCCCAGAATTGTGGCTGCTCTCGGGTATGATAACGGGATATCTCCCCCCGGAAGGTGCTCCAAGGCGTTTGGAAACTGCACAGCCGGGAATTCAGCAACCGAGCCCTACATCGTTGCCCACCATTTGATCTTGTCGCACGCAGCTACGGTCCAAAGATACCGCGAGAAGTATCAAGTACGATAAGAAACTAAATATGTTTCGACTCATGAAACAATATTGTTTAACTTTGATCTTATAGCTCATATAACTACTTATATTCTCAGCAAAAGCAAAAGGGAAAGATTGGGGTAGTACTAGATTTCAACTGGTACGAGCCTCTTACAAGATCAAAGGCTGATAACTACGCAGCGCAAAGAGCGCGAGACTTTCATGTTGGATGGTAAATATCATTTTCTAACTCCTTAAGACATCAACCACACATGCGTGATTGCGCCTTTTTGCCATTTTTAATTGATAACATATACAAGCACATAGGAATTTTAATCTAGAATGTTAAAGAAACTCGTGATGAAACTAATCTCATCATTCAAGGTTCCTCCATCCCCTTGTGTACGGCGAGTATCCGAGAACAATGCAAGAGATAGTAGGCAAAAGGCTGCCCAAGTTCACAAAAGAGCAAGTTAAGATGGTAAAGGGCTCAGTGGACTTTGTGGGTATCAACCAATACACTGCAAATTACATATATGATCCACATAAACCAAAGCCAAAGGTCTTGGGCTATCAGCAGGACTGGAATGCAGGGTTTGCTTGTAAGTTTTTCCCATTTCATCTCAAAATAAACAATATAGTTTGTCTATTCAAAGATTTTTAGTTATTTCGTTGTTTGATACTTTTTCCACGTGTTTCTCTCGATCCTTGTAGTTGAGAAGAATGGGGTGCCAATTGGTCCTAGAGTAAGTTTCAATTGCAGTGAACATTCAATTTGTATAAGCATACTCCCAAGTTTATGTTTCATCAATTAGTTAGCATAAATTTGCAGGCGAATTCATATTGGCTTTACCAAGTACCATGGGGTTTGTACAAATGTTTGATATACGTAAAAGAGCGCTATGGAAGCCTGACTGTCATCCTATCCGAAAATGGTACAACTCAATAGATCGAACCCTTTTCCTTTTCTCTAGTCGATGTTCAACCAATTCTTATTTTGGTTTCACTATTACGTGTGCACATTGCTTTGCTCTTAATGTTTTAGGTATGGATGATCCGGGGAACGTGACACTAGCTCAAGGGTTGCACGACACCACGAGGATCAACTTCTACAGAAGCTACTTGACTCAACTGAAGAAGGCAGTCGACGATGGAGTCAATGTGATCGGCTACTTCGCTTGGTCTTTGCTCGACAACTTCGAGTGGAGGTTGGGATACACTTCGCGGTTTGGCATCGTCTATGTCGATTACCACAGCCTCAAGAGGTATCCCAAGATGTCAGCTTATTGGTTCCAAAAACTGCTTCAAAGAAACAAAAAGTAGAAAGCCATCCAAACTGTTCTGTGAAAAACTCTCTGCCTATGGAACTGATGAGTTTTCTCTTTCACTATAAGTGTCCCCAATCAAGTTGTTCCTAAGAACGGTTGTAGCCTTTAAGTTTCAATAAAAGTTTGGCATCTTTATAATTTATTTTAAATTTGATGATTGGTTTGAAATTGTCATTAGAAAAGAAAACCCTTTGATTAGAGGTGAAACTATTTCTACTCTAGACTTTTGACCTTTGCTTGAGAGCTTCAAATTGTAAGAATATATAGCCAAATTTAAATAAAGGAATTATAGTAAACATGTAACCAAGTTACTAATCCTTTTGACCAAAAATTTTACATAACAACACAAACGTACTGGTAATGTTTGAAAGTAATTGAGTGAAGCCCCGTTTTTTCTAAGGGAACTCTTCTCAGAGATGAACAAAATTTCTCATGTATAATTTAAAAGAGAAATCGATTCACCCGAGAAAAGAAGTTCAAGATGCTGCTCTTTTTAGCACCAGAACTCTTGGTGGTGGTGATATTTATTTTCTCAGTTTTGCCTTTTCTTTTCCCTTGACCTGTGATCTTACTGTCTGCCTTTGAATTTACACTTTCCTGAGATTCAAAATCGACACACAGAATGTCTGGTTTCTCTTTCTTGGTCACCCAAGAAATCTCTTCACTAAAACTTTCCACTTGATCCAAATTCATTTCTTCGAGTTTTCTCTTTCTCGAAGCTCCATCCTCGGGAACTTTCTGTGAACTATTCTCATGAGAAATAGTCTCCAAGTCTATTAGATCTTCCACTTGGCTTCCCACTTGGTCGGAATGATTTTGGTCTGGTTTTCGTCTCTTGAAAGGATTGTTGTTCGGAACCTTCAACGGTATGCTAGTAACTTCTGGTATCGTCTCATTTGCTCTATGAACTGTTGATGGCATGATTAACTTCTGAAGTGCTTCAACTTTGTTATGATAGTTCTCTTCCTCTGAAACTCGATTGTAATTTTTCTGTTGTAAGTTATAATGATATACACAAAAATAAACAGACATAGCGACAAAAACAAAATCATGGTTAAGGTGTAACTCTGTAATAATTTGACACACAATCTTCTTGCTGTTGGAGATAACTGTCAATGATTTTTTTTTTTTTATTATTTTTGTCTTACTTGAATGTCAAATTTTAACATTGGAATTTCACTGGAAACACTCTAGAAAGTTTATAGCTTACCTGTAATTACACTGTTCTTTTCTTTGGATTTTTGGGAAGAGAAAGCCACAAAGCAGCTCTCTTTTACAGTCACCAAGGGAGCCTCAACTCTCGGTATGCGACCAGAAGTTTCGATCCTAACGGGATTCGAACAGAATCTAGTGCTCGGAGAATGGTCAAAAGCCTCCATACTGATGGGATCCAGATTTCCTTCCGCAATTGCAATAGCTACTGATTGAGGCATTTCGCTGATACCATCAGAAATTGATCAAGGAAGAAACAACTGAGTCTTATTTGGCAGCTTCAAGTGCAATAAACTTGTAAACTTTTTTAGGTTTCTAGGGACAACAATTAAATTAATATACTTTTTGTATCAATAAATAGAGGTCGGATCACAAGGATACGGTCCCAGGAAATCGAGCTCTCCATCCAAAGATTGCAAAAGTATTTCTGGAAGAGGTATCATATGTTTAAGCATTTTATTGCTGGTATCATATCTGTATGTAAAATAAACAAGGATGAGAATGTATCATTATATGAAAATGAAAATAGACTTCATGCTAGTCCATATTTGCTGAATATAAATAGAAAATTTTGAATCTTTGGAATGGATTATTCTTTTGTTGTAGTTACATTTGAGCATGTTGAAAAACTGAAACCGCTTCTCTGAAGGATCTCGGGTAATCTTCAGGCATTTGGTATCTCTTCTCAAGTTTTAGAACTGATAAAACCTGCACCAATGAAATCATGACCCGGAGTTGTAGAAAAAAATAACAAAAATGAAAGAAAAGTAGTTATGGCTTCATCTTTATTTGAAATTTTATCACATGATACGAATCTGTATTCCCTAAAATACTTGGCGGTGATATAACCGGACTTTCATTGAGAATTTATACTATGCGAATTTCTTTGAAGAAACGCCATTGAAAATAAATGTCAAGAATGACAAGTAAGCTTGGCAAAATCCATATTTAGAGCCCGTGTTTCCATTTGAATTTTCACATTAAAACTAACGGTTTCACAGCTTCATTAGTATTCTAGTTATTAAGCAATGTCTAGTTCAAAGCGCTCAAAATATGAGTGTCATAGTGCTCAATCAATTGAATCTGATGACATTCTTGATAAGCAAATAGAGAGAACTTACACGGTCTAAGTTCCGATACTTAGATACTAAACCATGAGATTTCACAATCCCAATTCCGGGAACGGAGGAAAGGAAATCACATCCGGCTAAGACACACATACCTGTCAAATAATCGATCGCAAAAATGAGTTTACACATTAAATAAAGCTTGCAAGACATGACCAAGTCTTGCGAAAATAATAACACTTTCATTTTCATTATGAAGAGAGAGATTTCACGACAATTTCCTGCGAGCTAACCTGTGAATAATTCCTTGTCAAAACTACAGAATGAAGGTTTACGATCTACTGAATCAAAAACATTGTCTAGAAGTATCTCTTCACCATTGCCATACCGATCCATCTTGAATATGATCTATTTGGAACCGAATGCAAATCCCAACATAACAAAGAGAAACAATTCAGTGATGAAAGAAGAAAAAAAATTACATTGAAGTCATGATCATTGTCCTTACAGCTTTGCAACCATAGGCTATAAGATCGCTGTCCTCGGTTATTACAGCCATAATTCCACCTTTTTCTGGTTCAAGACTGGACAAGTATGCTAACTGTGCATCGGCCTCATATGGAGCTACTACGAATTCGATCTTCTCAGATCTCAAAACCTGAAATTCAACACAATATTACAAACCAATCCTACAAAACAAAAACAGAAAGCTCCTTTAATGAAATTCAAAATCTTCGGAACACATAATCATGATTTTTTTCTGCAAAATGAAGTGATAAACTCTACCTGTATCAATTGATGTGCCATGGATGGTGTAACACTCACTGCTCTCTACAATGAAAAGAAAAAACACGAAAATCATCCAATGTGAAAGTGATTCAGATACCAACCAAACACCAAACTTACTCAATCGCCCAAAAATATATACTAAATCGATTGAAGACACCATTCACCATAAAAAAAATAAATAAATAAATAAATCAAATGAACTATACGCAAGTAGGGATCAATCTAAACAGTGATTAAATAAACTGCTTCAAAAATGATATGAAAACTTGGGAATGCAATACCTGAAACAGCTCAGAAGCAGCGCTGACATCCCCATTGTTGAGCTTCTCCATCGCTAAACTGCGGTTAGTGATCCTTTTCCTGAACAAGCCAAAGAAATAGCATTGACAAAGTGAAGGAAAATGAGCACCAAAATAATAATACTTCATACTAAAACCGAGAAACATGCCTATGACGCTCTTGCTCAGTAGCAGCCTTACAGGGAATATTGCCGCCGTCGAAAACAACGACCGGAATTATCTTATGGTGGCGAAGAAGATTGATTCGGTGCATAAAGTAGTCAATGTACCTCAATTTCTTCTCATTATCTGAGTTCAAACATAGCTCCATACTACAAGAATACGCTGGAAAAAAAAAAAAAAAAAGCAAAAATCTATGAAAGAAAGAAAAACCCAAAAATGTTGTCTTTTTTTTTTTTTTCATTCTCAGCTCTTCTGGGCATTATAGATATACAATAACACAACCCATTAGCGAATGAAAAATAAATTGACAGCACTTAGTAAAGTTACCTCCTTTATGAAGCCATGAATATGCATCGATGCCCACCTGAAAATGTAAATAAAAAAACAGCAAATAAACATACTTTTCAAGTTTAGACACATTATTGAAGCCATATACCCAAAAAAAAAAAAACACATACACACACACACGAAAGAGAGAAGAAAAATATATAAGGGAATGAACAGTAATTTACTCGCTTGCCCGCGTATTTCTTGATGTGAATTGGTTCAATGTAAGGCTTCATGAATCTGAGAAGATCTTTGATACCCATTTTTTTTTGGGGGGCTTTTTTTATTTGATGATTTTTTTTTTTTTTTGGGTGTGAAGAGCAAAGAAGAAGAAGAAGCAGAGAAAACGGCGGGAAGAGAAGAGATAGCAAGGTGGAAGAGAGTGGATTGAAGAGAAGAAGTGAAATTACAGATTTGCTAATAGTCTGTGAATTATGTTTGTCGTTTTGGGCTGAGTGGGGTCAAGGGTATAATGGTCATTTGACGTACTTTGTTTTTTTGAACCGCGAAATGTGGTTTTATTTTTTGACTCCCGCGCGTTGGCTCTTCCACTCTCTCTTCACGCGCGTGCTTTGTTGCCATCGTTCGGAAATTTTGAGCAATGTCCTTCTTTTACTAAAAAAATAATTTATACTTAATGTTTATTTTACTTTTTATACTTTAAAATTCACACTAAAAAACAAAAACAAAAAGAATACGTCACTTAAGATATATATATTATTAAGTGATATTAAGAATGCTTTTATTTTGCAATTTCTCTGTCATTTAAATTGAAGAATGCTTTTATTTTGTAATTTCTCCGTCATTTAAATTGAAGGCATGTGAATTCAACCCAAGATAGAGAGAGATTTTAGAAAAGGGAGATTTAAAAAAAAATTACAAAACAAGCTTATTCTTAATGCTACTTTTGTTTGGAGTAAACACTACTACCATATTATTTTGTAATGGTTTGACTTTGCGAATTTTGATGTGATACAAATGGTTGAGATTTAAGAATATTGCATTAGGATTATGAAAGTTGAAAAAAATTTGAATGGGATGAGGGGATGATTGCCCCAAACAAGTTTCGTGCCTCAAATGATCGATGTGCTCCTTTTGTTTTCACTCTATTTTTATTGTATAAATTTTGAGGCATAAATTAAAAGTGCAACACACATGTGACATAGATTATCATTGTGGTAAAAGATGAGCATTTTTCAAAATATCCCTTAAAAAAATGTTTGTGCTTCTTAGCACCTAATTAATTTTTTGGTCGATTTGGTATTTAGCAATTTTCTAATCTATGTTTTAAAAAAATATCCAACGTTTCTAAAAATTAAATAATTAGTCATTAGCCCCTTAAAAAACTAAAGACATAATGGTAACATCACACTATCATACCGTTGAGAAAATGGCTATATCCTTAATTAATGAAACGTTGGCTAATTCTGTATCAAATATGAAAATTGCTAATTCTTTAATTTCATGAAATTATGGCTAAATTCTTAAAACATAGACCTAAAAAGGGCTAAAGCTTAAATCACCCTAATTTTTATCCTTATTATTATACTATAAACATGGCGTAGAGATTAAAAGAGCATGTTAGAGTATTCGCAAAAGTGCATTAATCAAAATCATTCTTCTGGTTACTCTTTAAATTATTATAGCCTAAGGTTGTATAAATTAGAAAGGCGTATGTTTATCTTGAAAAATATGAGAAGGTTTATTTTTAAAATATTGAAAAATGTATGTTATTTAAAAAAATAATACACAAGACATTGTTTTATTTGTTGCAATTTTCTTTTCTTTTTTAAGTTATTTTTGTTTAAAAATTATGACTATATATTAATTCAGCCAAAAAAATTTCCCTTAACTAAGCCTATTTAATATTGACAACCACAAAACTTTTTATTTAGATATATAGCTCCACAGAAAAACAACAAACAAAAGATCAAGGCATTTCGCCAACTTGAGAATAGCCCAAGTATATACGTAACATTTACTATTTAATTATCAATACTATACGTACATATTGCACCACTTTATTGTTACGTTCCTTTTTATGCTGTACGTATTTAACAGAATTTACCCATGATTTCTCGCACAAAAAATAAAGGAAATAAAAAGAACGGAACATGTAACAACTAGCTAGGTAGCTGGTCGGAGATAAAGTGGTAGGAATTTTCGAGGATTCGGATCTGAATCCCACACCGAGAATGCGCTCGAGCATCTCATCCATTTCTTCGTCATGTAGGGGAAATGCCTATCGATCACATCTTTTAAGGTCTCCGTCGTGTTTACCCATCTAAGACCTTCCTCTGTATACGTTTTCGCGTTGAAATTGGTAGTGAAGAACCGATCGGCTTCTAGCCTCCTAAATTTTGCCAAAATAAAAAGGAACAAAAGTGTTATAATGGCTCTACATTTAGCCACAATATCTCAAACCATCTATATGCAGTGGCAAAGTGAAAAATTTATTCCTTTAGGGTATAATTAGATAAAATATAGATAAGAGAAGAGAATAATATAATAAAATTTTGAGCTTGAAAAGTTAATACTGAGTATATTTTTAAAAAAAATCTGTGGGGCAAAACTTAAATTTTTCATAACTTAAAAAGTACAAAATATAATTTTTAAAAGTTTAGTGATAAGGCAGCTCCTCGCTCTTGCTCATATATAGATCCACCAATGTTGTCTATGTCACATGTGATGTCTATGTGTGTGTGTGTTTTTTTTTTTTTAGAGAAATGATAGATGACTATAAATTTTGATCAGAAAATAGTACCACAATGATACATCAATTGTCTATTTAGTAAAATATATTACGAGTGTATCGATAATTGTGTTTTATAACTAATAAGTAAAAATCAAATAATTCTAATCATCATTTCTGGTAAAAAAATTATGCATTTTTTTTAATGCTATATTAATGTTATGATTCTCATTTCTAGAGTAACTTTTATCCTAAGCTAGAAAAATATTGTCAAGATAGCCAGAAGATTAGAGACATTTCCCTTTTCTTTTTTCTTTTTTTTCTTTCTTTCGTTGATTTGGAAGTATGAGCATATTACCTTGATGCAATAAGGAGGAAAATAAAGAAAGCAGTCTCACTAATGGCAAAGCCTTTTATCTTCTTCTCCGCATGCAAGCCCACAAGCAAATCAAGCTTCTCAACATCATCGCCGCCGTAGACCTCGCGAAGAGCGTTGACAGCTTCCTCGTCATCTGTCAAATCTTCCCACTTGCTAATGGGAACCATTAGCAAGTTCCTTCTGAACTCGTTGTACCGAGCTACTCCTCTCTCTCTATCTCTATAAACTATGACATTCATGCCCACCATTAATATTAGGAGTTAGAATTCTATCAACAAACTAATCAAACATAACTACACTCTTGAAGGAGAAAATAAAGCTAAAGCTATTACTAGTACTTTTTTTTTACCACTTAATAAAGCCCATGCCATGTTAGATCTATTGTAATTGTGTGTGATGATTTGAAAAGTGATCACGCATATAAATAGTATATTGCAGGTCAAGTAACTATTAAATTATATGGGCCCTTCGCAATCGTAAAATAGCACTGATACATTATTATATAAGCGGTGGTAAGAGAATTGGTTTAGATCTAACAATTGGGTTTACTTTCTAGGGCAGCCATGTCAATTGGGTCTGGTCGATCGTCTCCATCGATGTCATGAGCAACAAGGTTCCTCATCCACGACGGGTAGTTCCATAACGAGACCGCTCCACAAGCCTGATGACCCATCGACACGAGCATTTGTTCCATTCCGATTGTCGACAGCCTTTTCTCTCCTTCCTTGCCAATCATTTCCTCCATTGGAATCCTATAATCAATTTTGTTTTTAAGTACTTTATGAGACTGCAAAAGAATCAATGCTATTACCATATCAAATTATACATCGTCACACACGTGTCGATAAAAACTACAACATCAAACAACAAAAGGTTACGACTGATGGGTCTCACATGCATCGCATAAACTATATATTTATTAGATGTGCAATACCAAGTAAGTAAATATATTGAGAGTTTGAAGGAAAAGAGGAAAGAAATTAGAGATATGTACTCTTTTAGAATGGGAGGACATTTGTGTTGTGAAGGTGCAGATCTAATGTCCCTAAGGATGAATTTGTCAGGTAGAAGAGTGTGCATTCTATACACACTCACAAACTCTTCAGTAAGTGAATAGGGAACTCCATGATCTCTTGGATGCTTAAGACCAATCAATCCACTAAGTATTGGTCCAAAACTAGGTCCAAACATGTCTTTAATTCTCTTTCCCAATAATCCATACCTGTCCACCACAACAAAGATATTTAGTCAATTAATTATCTCCGGAAAAGCAGGAAAACCTCATAACAATCAATCGAATTTCTCAATCTACTTGCAAAATGAACATTAATTTGCACTTCCCTTGTAGATAAGTTAATTTGCAAAATGACTACTCTCGTACATATTAATTTAACCTTAATTATAACATGTGTTATTGTGGATAAGTGTGTATAATTACCAGTTGATCCTCATTCCGGCTACAAGAGTATCAGTTTTTAGGAGCTCAATAGTCCAATCTATTGTGTGGACTTTTGCTATTACAGCTGAAGTCACCAATCTTGCATGCCTGTAGAGCTTCTCATCATCAAAATCTGGGTGGTTTTCCTGAAAAAAATTATAAAAACAAAACAAAACAAAACATAAATATACCCGTTATCATACACTGCATAATATAAGTTTCAAAATATAAAATCATCTTATATAATAAATAATATAGTTTTCAATTTATATATATTGTATTTTCTAAATAATACGAATTTTGTATAATTAGTGTGTCCTAAAAATAGATTGAGAAAATGGAATTAGCAAAATATATATAAGGGAGGGAAATAAAGAAAGAGAGACTTCTCTTTTCTCAGCAAAAAAATAAAAAAGAAAGAGAGACTTGCATTTAGCATGTCACAAACAGCGTTGTGTTCTTTGACAAACAAGGCTTGGAGGAGCGAAAATCCGGCCCAGCAATTGCGAACGTCGCCGGAGATAGGGATTCCCTTGTCGTCATGCTGAAGAAGCATGTCCTCCGATATCTTCAGCTTCCCATCTTTGAATGTTCTCACTCTTCTCATTCCCTCATTGTCATTCCCATAAACAACACTCCCATCCCTATACATATAGCTCATCATCAACAGTAATTAAGTGAGTGTATGTATATATATATATTATATATTACGTACCACCAAGGAGTTCTTGTGTTTAAACACCCAGTTTCTATGTGAGAGTTGGAAGATGTGAAAGATTTCTTTGTCTTGAAAAACTTGAATGATTTCAATGGACATCCACTTGCAATTTCTTCACTAGCTCTAATTTCCACCTGGTTTCATGGAGTAATGCCAATTGTGATGTAAAATATATGTAAATTATATATTGTATGTATTATGTGTGTGTATTTTTACTGTACATCTTTATGTAGCTCCCTTGATTAAATATCTTTTTGACATTGAGAACATGTAACATGCCAATAAATGTTTGCTATAAATTTATATTTCAAAAACAGGACATAAAAATAAATGTATTTGATCATATAACGGTGTTAAGCTGTGTATTAAGTATTAACATCTTAAATAAATGATTATATATATATATATATATATATATACCTGCTCTGTGTCCTCCAAATGGTCAACCCAGTCATGTATCATGAACTGTATCCATGAGCAAGCTATCATGTTGAATTGTTTTCCATTATCTTTGAAACTCTTCCTCTCCAAAAGCTTTGAGGCCACAACTACTGGGTGAGGATCCAATAACTGCAGATGAAATAAAATTAATAAAAATTAAAATTAAAATTAAAATAAACACTTGAGCTTTTCTTAGTCTTAAAAGACTATTAATTACTCTAATACTTCCCAATATATACTTTTCGAAGTAAATATTAGTTTGAAGAATAGTTGTAATTTTTATTTCAAAAGAGGTAACTTATGAGAAACTTTTATCTTAAAAATTGCTTTCATAAATTTGGAAATACAACTATAATTTTTAATTTTGAATAAAATAGCTATAGTGATTATAAATTTTATTTTTCGAGAGGACATAACTAAAAACATTTAAATGAATGACTTTTTTTAGAGAAATTATACTAAATATCTAATTTTAACACTTAATTTAAATAAATACCTAATTGTTAAAAAATTATAACAAAATATTCAAATTATTTAACTACCTCCATGGTGGCATTGATTGAATGTGCAAGTAATTGATTAATAAATTATTAATTCAATTACTTTAAAATGTTAGAGTATTATTATTTTTGTTATTATGTAAATTTTGAGCATTTCTCTATTCCATCTTATAGTTTTTATTCCAAAATTTTCTCCATGCCCCATTTAAAATTTTAAGAATATCGCTGTCATATTCTATTCTTATTAAAATCTTCATTCATAGTCCCTGTAAATTTTAAAACTTTAGTTTTTCATCAATACTCTCTAAGTTTTGAAATTTTACTAGTTTCAGTTCATTTATATATCAATTTTTAAAAGAAATTTCTAATTCTGTTATTATCCTAATAAAAAATTTCATTCAAGATAAGACTTTTAAGAGAAAAATAACATATTATTATCTGACTTGCCACTTGATCAAATCAAGCATTTGAGCCTTTCATGTAAGTGGGACCAACTAAACGGCTATTAATGCGTAGATATCAACATATGACCCCACCAAATATCACAAAATAATAATGTTTATGTATTGATATTTGCAAAAAAAATAATAATAATAATAATAATTGATTGCAAAAAAAAAAAAAAAAAAACACAGACACGAGTGATGAGACAGCACTAACATGCCTCTTATTTTTTTTATTTTTTTATTTTTGCTGGAAGCTAACATGCCCATTAATTAATAGCTAATTAACCGTGGTTGATGTAAAGGTTGACTTTAGGCAATTCCATAGTTGTATCCTATGTTTGGCAATTCCTCCCAAATCATCTCATTCTATTTTATATTATTCCAAATTATTTAATTTTTTAATTTTACAAATCATTCAATTTTATTTTTTTTCAATTATTTTTTTCAACTTTCCAAATTCTAATATAATATCTTTAAATCTCAACTATTTATACCACCTCGAAATTCGTAAAGTCAAACTATTCTACTCATTTTCCAAATTATTTTCTAAACCATTTTCAAATCATTTTGACCATCCCAAAGAATTGAATAGGATGGACAAATTAGTTTGCCCAAACATAGCAGTAGTTCTGAGTCAGATTTTGAATTTTCGTTGGCCAACACTACTTTGAGCGTATTAATTCAATCACGTGTCTCGATCTAATTAATTACTTCCCAAAATTATTAACTCTTTTTTTTTTTTCTTGAAACGTAAGTAAAATTAGTGATTAAAATAATTAAGTAGTTCATAGTATTACTCTTTTTTTTTTTTCTATCTCGTTGTCTCCCTCTAATAGTGTTTGACAAGTAAGTATAATTAGTTATTTTAAATTATATGAAAATATAAAATAGCTTAAAAATTAACTATTTTTGCTAATTAGCATATAATTGAGATGATAGCTAGGGAAGGCCAAACGAAATATCAAATATGTATTGTGTAAATTAATTAATGTGGAAAGTGAGCTAAGATATTCAAGTTGCAAGGTATTGGTGTTGTCTCACAATAGTTACGTTTATGTCATGCGATGGGACCAAATTAATACTAAATATAGTGCTGATATAGAAATTGCTTGCAAACAAGGGAAAGCCAAATTGGCGACAAGGAAAGGCTTGGTAGCCGTTTGATACACCAGACGCACCATTAATTTGTTGAATGTATTAATGCTAAGAATATCACTGCGGTCTGAGTTCGGAGCCACAAAAAACTTTTCAAGAAGAGAATTACGTGAGAAAAATTTAATATCAAATTTACATTATTATATATTTTAGAAGTACGTAAACTGATAAATTAAGTTCATTTATCAGTGCATTAAAAAAATATAATTATATAAGTGTCTTTTGCTTTAAGTAGAGTAGTAATACAACTGGTTTTTGTATTTTCCCTTGAACATTTCATCTTTTTATTTTTTTTCTTTTAACTTCATAAAGTGGAGTTTCGTTTTGTGGAATTTCTAAGAAATTATTAACCTAGTTGGTAAATCTTCATAAACTCAGACGTGCGCTAATTTATTGACCGAATACGTTCTTAAAACGATTTCTCTATATTTATAGAAAAAAAAAAGGAGAGTAGTAATAGTCATAAAATGTCATTTTTAAATAACATAATTGAATTTTTTGAATATAGATGGCTCTCTCTAGATAGCTTTCTTTCTTTTGGACGTTTAAAGAATTTGAGTCAACTTTAGAAAACTTTGCGTTTTGCATGTTGAAAAGTGAACTATATATATATATATATATATATATATATGCGTTTTTGCATTGCTTGGCCCAACAATAAAATAGTTTACCACCCTCTAAACTGTTATATAGAATATTTTATAATAAATAAATAAATTCCTCTAAAAAAGAGTAAGTATGCACTACAAATTAAAAGATATTTTCACATAATTTATGATGCTTTAATTTATATTTATATATGTATAGTTATTATTTGACACGGCCTGTTTTCTACACACACGATGCATGAACCCACTTTGTCGAGTACTATTGACAAGCACTATACATATGAAACCACAATTAATTGTTTCTTCAAAATATCCTCACACAATTTAAGTGATAATCAACATCAATCATAAATAATGGTATTACTATATAATATATGGTACTCTGTGTGGTGGGTGAATTTCTTACTTTTTAGGGAAAATTAAAATTCTTTGATATCTATGCTTAACAACAACTTTTTTAGGTAGAGATTGTCCAAAGCATATAAAACTCATGATTTGGTAAATAACTAGAACCTTAATAGTTAATATCAATGAGTAGAAGTAAATTGTAGCAACTCATTTCAATTAGACACCTTTCATCAATAATAATAATATTATTATTATTAATATACGCACTCTCTCCATTATTTGATTTCCCTTAAAAAAAAATTGACATGGTAGCAAAGTACCATGAAGTTAAAAAAAAAAAGAAAAGAAATAATCTTGATTAATAGTACTAAAATTCAAATAGTTTCCTAAATAAAATTTAAGATTCACGTCATATACAATCGGCTATTATATTATAATTAAATGATAAATATTAAATCTAGAAACTAGGGTGCTAATTAATTGACACACTTACCCCGTAGCCGGAAGTCGCCGGAGGCATATTCCGGCCGAAGAAGGTCCCTTGGCTGCCGACGAGGTCGTCGGTGGGGTGATTGCACTTCCCGTCGGCCGTCCGATACCAAATATCGCCGCCATCGTACTCTTTTCCGGCCAATTCGCCGACATGCAGTAGGTTGTAACGCTGGTGGAGATGCCTCCTAAGCCCTAAATATGCCGCCCCAAGAATAACCGGCAGTCTATGCCACAACCCCCACTTGTCCAATGTGTGCACAACCTATATAATTAATTATAATTAGAATTAATCACAACACCACAAATTGATTAGCCGTTAATACACTACATGAAATCCTTCATTAATTAAAATTTTACCTAATATACACATTAACTATAGAAATCACCAAGTTGTACAATATTAGATCAAACATGATTTATATATATGTGTGTGTGTATATATATAGGTAAAGACTAGAGAGAGAACTTACGTAGAACAAAAAGGTGTCAAAGGGAGTCATTTTGGCCACAATAGGCTTGAGTTCAGGGTGAATGAAGGTCGAAGAAGAAAGAGAGAGACCCATATTTTTTTTTTATTAAAATTTTCGAACTATAATTATATTTGCTTAATAATTCCTAAGAGGCATAAAAAGATTTTGCTTTCTTTTTCGTGGCTATGTAGCTAACTCTGCGTATCTATTTATAAATGTACACTTATAGAGATATATATATATATAATACTATATATATATGAAGAAAGGAAGGTGTGGATTGGCTTGGGTTTGCACAAAAAATTAATGAGATGTGAATAATCACCACGAAAAGTTGTCAACCTTTTGAATATATGAACTAACTAGTCAGCTAAACATGTCCCCACAGTTTTTGCATTTAATACACTCCAATAAGTAAAACCTACCACTGCCCGTCCTTTCAATTTGGCATATATATATTTACATATGTATAGCTAATTATTATAGGTGTATTTGAAATTTATTTTTTTATGTACGTTTCACAGAAACAATTACCCTTTTAAAAAATTAAGAAATCAGTTACTAACTCTTAAAGAATTCAAAATTACAACCATTGTATAGTTAAGAATTAATAAAAACGTCGACTATTTTTTAAAGTATCATTAAAAATATCTATTTTGCTTAAGAGTTTCAATTTATCATATTATTATATTTTTTTAAACACAATTTATCATATTATTAATATGTACACTTAAGTATAAAACACATAGACGTATCTTACTAAAAAAATACATGTACGTATCTAAATGTGTGAATATACACATAATTAATGAGGTTCCGTTTTATTAATTAATTAGTTTCTTTTCTATAGTATTTCTTCCTTATAAATAGACTAGACTGTAAATCAAAATGTGTATATGCAATTAATACGCATTGTCTCAATTCAATATATATATTTTTTGCAAACAATCTCAATTCAATATATATATATATATATATATTTATTTATTTATTTATATATACTATATGTACTAACAATATTAACCTTGAAATTCCATAGATATCTATAGGAAGTTTCATCGTTTGTCTTTATTACTTCTTGCAACGTTTCCGTTTCTTTTGTATGTGTTGTCAACAGATTTGGTCCTACATATACACAAGATAGAACTGTTTTGGACTTTAGTCTTTCTAGTATATACACATATCTAAAATTTCGTCATTGGCAATATATATAGTCAAATCAAGTTGAAACTAGCTGATATCATCAAAGTGGTTTATATGTATGTGTATAGTGATATACGATAATTTACAATACGTGGTAATTACTAATTAGTGCTAGAGACATTTTCAATATTTATATATTAATCGATCAAATTGATCAAATTGTTATATTATATACAATATATACATGATTTATAATTGTGGTACTAGTTTAATAAAAGTTGAAACAAGATATATATCATCGAAGTGGTTGTTAGTTGTTGCAATGAATGCTAAATGTGTGAATCATTTTCTCTATCTCTCTCTCTCTCTCTATATATATATATATGTATATATATATATATTATATGCATCTAACACACAAACAAATTAAGCATTGGGTTGATGGTGGCCCATACTCATGAACAAGTTGTATAACTTCTTGTTGTCTTCTTTTTCAAGTCAATGAGGAGAAATATATATAAATAGGAAAATCATATCATATTTAATGAAAGCGGTTAAATATGTTTTCGTGTAACAAAAAATAATACATTAATATGTACACAGATGATATATGTATACTGAATTTTTAGCAATTAAATGTGTGTGAGATATTGTCAACCTTGTTATGTTACCTGTTTCGAGTACAAGTAGTGCTTGACTTTGTAGCATATATATCCTAAAGTTACCCTATCAATACAATTAATATCATTGTGTATGTACAGCTAGTGTCTACGTTGCCATATGAGGATATATATAACTAAACTTTAATAATAATAATAATAATCATAATAATAATAAAAAAAAAACTTGACAGTAGTCCATCAGTTGTCCGCCGCTAATTAAAAGCATGACGCAAGGGAAAAAAAAAAACTAGTGTGAAAATAAACATATAATTCATTCATTTTTAACAAAAAAATTTGTCGTTTTTATTTCTAAATCTCATCTTTAAAATTAAAAGTTTGAAGCTCAGATCATTAAAAGACGACCTTGGGTTTATAGTGAGAATTTAAATAGTTTTTAATAGTATTAAATTATTCAAATAATTTACTCAAACTGGATTAACGTGGCTATGTATACCTAGGAACTTATAAAGTAATGCCACTCGAAAAGATATCACTTGAATGTCAAATGCTCTTTTTGCACTTTGTATCACTCTTTTAAAAAGTAGGATTGAAACGAAAGGTGAAATTATGTTCACAGATGATTTTGCCATTGTAATTTATTTTCAAAGATGCTCAATCAATGGATTGTAGATAAAATAATTTATTTGTGTAAAATTTAGGGTATAAATTAAAAGAATGATACTAGACATATCAATTTTTTTTATTAACTTTTTAATACAAACTTAGGTGACAATTAAAGTGGATTGATATCTTTTTAATCAGACAATAAACACTCACCAACGATAATATAATAAATAAGTTAGTATTAAAAAATTGATAAAAAAAATTATATATCTAGCATTACTCAAATTAAAAAATGTAATAGATATTAAGCATAGCTTATCATTATGTCAAAAAAGAGACATTACATCCCCCAATCAAAATCTTTTTTTTTTTTTTTAGTTTCCCTTTCCCATAAGACTCCCTAGCTCCCTCTGCCACTCAAAAAAAAAAAAAAAAAAAATCCCTCCCTCTCATCCCTCTTTTTCCTCAATTATGAGTCCAAACAAAATTGGGCCTCCACCGAACGGCCCATTTGTTCACCGAACGGCCCAACAAAGTCCAAACACACGAGTCTCGTTCCTTCCACAAAGGTACACACTTTACAAAACAAAACAGAAGAAAGCTCAAAACTCATGTTCCAATTTCCATCGAGGTTTTTGCCTCAAAACCGTCTCAACTCTCACTCAATACCCTTTTAAAACCCCACAAAAACACACTCAACAATATATAAATCCCTCAAATTCACAACACCACATTCACTCAAATCTCGTAGCGCCAAGAAAAGGCCACCATGGAAGCCACCAGAGACCTCTCCGACGCCGACGCCGACGACTCCGAAAACGACGACGCTTTCGACCACGACCTCGACGCCCTTCGCCGCGCCTGCCTCATCACCGGCGCCGACCCCGCCCTCCTCTCCCCCGCCGCCGCCGCCGATGCCGGAGATGAGTGCCTCTCCAACTCCGACGACGACGACGATCTCGAGCTGGTTCGGAGCATTCGGAGCCGCTTCGCGATCCCCTCCGACGCGTTGGAGTCTCTCTCGCTCATGCCTCTCTGCTCTCTGCCGCCGGACTGCTCCGACGCCGATTTGGCCGACGACGACGACTTCGAAACCCTCCGCGCCATTCAGCGGCGCTTCGCGGCCTATGACAATGGTGATTCTCTAATCTTTTTTTTTTTGGTTGTGAATGTTCAATTTCGGAACTTTTTCAATGTTCAATTATGGAATAGTGCTCGTTATCAATGAATATGGATGTTTTATTAAGTATTTCTTGAATTGGAATATATTATATTGCATAAGAATGATTAGGTAATCATGAAATTTGATGAAACAAAAAAAGGGTTGGTCTTTAACAAAATCTTGGTTGTGACTTTTTCTTGAAGTGAAGCTTTTGGGGTTTATCATTTCCTTGTTATTGTTGGTTCATGTGTTATTGTTGTTATATTTCAGATGCATTGAAGCATAGCCCAGAGAATTTATTAGGGGAAAAAGAGCAAGTTCATGGCTCTTCTGTTTCATTGGAGAAGAAATCTTCTGATGATATGTGCATTCACGGAGTCGAGGCTTGCGAAGAGCATATATCTCGCAGCTCTGCCCATCAATTGGGTGACGGTTCGGAGGAGCAGCCTAAGGCTTCGATCGAGTGGAATTACGCAGGTTCCTCCAAGCCGTCGGCGTCGCAACCAAACTGTTCGAGCTTTCCGGAGTCGGCGAAGGTGTTTATGGATGCCATTAAGAAAAATAGGTCGTTTCAAAAGTTTCTCAGGAGTAACTTGATTCAGATTGAAGCGAAGATCGAGGAGAACAAGAAGCTGAAAGAGCGTGTTAAAATCCTCAAAGACTTTGAAGTAAATTGTAAAAAGAGAACCGGCCGCGCGTTATCGCAGAAGAAGGATGCCCGTGTTCAGTTAATTTCGGGGAGAAAGGCTTGGCCTTCCAAGGATTTAAAGGTTAGTCTCAAGAATGTCTTGCCTAAATCTTCTGATTTAGGTATCCAGAATGATGTTCTTTTTTACATATGACATTTTTTGGCCTTAACAAATTGGTATCTAAAGTGCTAACCTGTGGAAATTAATTGATCCTACAAATGCTCTATTTCTAATTTGCATCTCGAAAAAGAAAATTAGCGAGTCTAATAACTGGTATGCGGTTCTTTGGTAAAATTCCCTCGAGATTACAGTTGTTTGGTTTATTGAATTCTTGTACATTAAATTTTACAGGTTCATGATAAAAAGATCCCTGCTATGTATTGTGGCCCGGTGGAGAATTCTCATGTTGAAAACTATAAGATGGCTTTGACAAAGTTCCCACTTTCAATAGACCGTAAAAAATGGTCAGAGGCGGAGACAAAAAATCTCGAGAAGGGTATACAGCAACAGTTTCAAGAAATGATGCTTCAGAATATGGTGGATCGACTGAGGTACTTCTTGTCCTTTCTCTCACTCCTATTAGACTTGCTTTGACAAATTATCAGAGTTAAATTCTTACTTATTTTATGGAGCATATCGTCTGATTGTATATTTGGATGAGACTGAGAAGAATCACTTGTTAATATCTGTTTGAAACAAATCTTGAGTGGAAAAAATATTTTAAGGATTCTGCCACTGCAAGTTTTTTTTCTGCGCACGTTATTTAAATCTCACTTAAATTAGTATTTTTCAAGAGTGTAGCCGCTGAATTCACTTTATTGTGACAGTGGTACAGGGGAATCTCGTGAAGACTTAAATGATCTTGATAGCATTTTGATCTCAATAAAAAATCTTAACATCACTCCAGAAAATATTAGAGGATTTCTGCCTAAAGTCAATTGGGAGCAAGTGGCTTCCACATATGTCGTCGGACGTTCTGGCGCGGAATGTGAAACAAGGTAAGCAATCTTAATGTTTTTCTTTTTCATCTGATGCAAGATTTGACAATTTAGTTAGGAGTTACTTGTGCTTAGCAGACACAACCGTGTTCTTGTAATTGAAAAGTATGTCCTTTGTCCAAAGAAATAAATGTATCTACTACTATGTTTATTGAGTAATATTTCCTCAATGATAGAGACCAATTTTAAACCTCTCATTGTCTTGATTGACTCAACTGCATCCTGCATTCTAATTCCGAAGCCGCCGATATCTTCATAAGTTTTGGTGCATTATTCATTAGCATTTAGATGCAATTCATGTCCGTTTTCTGCCCCAACATTTCAGTCCTTGACAAGTCTTTTGTGTTTGTTTCCCCCCCGAAGCATGTGTCCTTCGATGAAGCGAGCTTCGCAGACGTCTATGACGATTACCATCACAGACATGTTTACCATTGTTGGATTTCATTAAATATGCTACGTCAGCGTAGATTATTCAGGTGGGACTGATAATGACATGCACTTTACCCCAAACAGTGGTGCCAAGTACGTTTGTGATGTTGTCATCACAGACGTCTGTGATGCTCTCATTTATCGTTATTTGGACTATGCTCTCGTGTATCCATGGTTTACTATGCTTCAAGATTACTTTGCTTAACGTATATGATTGATATATGCAGGTGGTTGAACTTTGAAGACCCTTTGATCAATTGCAATCCATGGACTGCCCAAGAAGATAAAAATCTTTTGTTCATGGTCCAGAGTAAGGGAATCAGTAATTGGTTTGACATTTCCATATCTTTGGGAACAAACAGGACTCCTTTTCAGTGTTTATCACGTTACCAAAGGAGTCTGAACGTCTCCATATTGAAAAGAGAGTGGACCAAGGATGACGATGCTAAACTACGTTTGGCTGTTGAAACATATGGGGAGTGCAATTGGCAGGCTGTAGCTTCTTCTTTGGAAGGGTGGACCGGTACTCAATGCTCCAATAGGTTAGTTAGCCACTTCTAATGTCACACGATTAGTATTTGGCTTCCCCAGAGCAAAAATATGTGATGCTTAGAAGTTATTACTCTCATCATTATCAAAACTAAAGAATTGACTTGTCACCTTGTTTAAACGATCAATACACTTCAGTAGCTCCTTATCATTATCAAAACTAGTCTATTGATATACAAATATATTGTAGACGATGATAGGCATCTATGCCCTATATTGTCGAGTTTACTAACTTTTTTATGTGACTAAACAATAACAGGTGGAAAAAATCTCTCCACCCAGCCAGGGAAAAGGTGGGAAGGTGGACCAAGGATGAAGACAAACGACTGACAGTAGCTCAGATGCTTTTTGGTCCAAGAAATTGGAAGAAAACAGCTCAATATGTGCCAGGTCGGACGGAGGTGCAATGCAGAGAAAGGTACGATAAATTTTCAAATTTCAACATATAAGTGCCTTCTGTGGAGAAATTGCTAATTTTCAATCCTCGTGGCAGGTGGGTCAATTCTTTAGACCCTTCTTTGAACTGGGAAAAGTGGACTCAAGAAGAGGATTCCAAGCTGAGAGAAGCTATTGCAGAACATGGATATTGTTGGGCTAAAGTTGCCGCAGCTTTGCCAAGACGTACTGATAATATGTGCCGGAGGTATGAGACTTAGAAATCGCCATATCTACACCCGGAAAAAAACAAAAATCTTTTTTAGATTTGTTTAAACTCTATTAATTGCATATTCCTTCTATGCATCCAGGAGATGGAAGAGGTTACTTCCACATGAAGTGCCTTTGCTTCAAGCTGCTAGAAGAATGCAAAAGGCTGCCCTGATATGCAACTTTGTAGATCGCGAGTCAGAGCGTCCTGCTATTGGCCCAAATGATTTTTGCCCTTTGCCATTGATGATATCCGATGAGAATGTAAATGACTCTAAAGAACAGACAAAAAAATTGAGGTAGATTCTCTAAAATAATTGGTTCTGAGGACTCTTTTCTTTTTTTGCTGTGTTTTACTTGTTCTAATTTGCTGTCATCATGTGCAGAGGAGGATTAAATTCTGGGAAGAAAAAGCGCGAATCTTTCTGGTAGGTTGACTTCAACATCTGAAGCTTTTTCTTTTTCTTTTTTTTCTTCTTCATCGTTCTTGTTCCTCTTGCGTCTTACTGGGAAACTATCTGACTTTCCCTTTTTCCTTGTACTGGCCATTTGGATAATCTGAAGCTATTTTAATACTTTTTTTTATTTAACTCTGATTTATCATGCCTTACTTTGTGTTTTAATATATTATTGAAATGCAGCAAAGTTAAAAGGAAGAGGAGACAGAAGAAGTCTAAAGAATGCAGTCAAGCAGATTCAGAGGCAGCCCTTGTGATAAGTAACCATGGTGAGATTGAAGAGTTTGATAGACAAGAAACTACTGCTAATCAAGGAACAGAACACAATACTTTGACGAAAGCACGACAGCGTCGTTCTTCATCTCCTCTCATCCAAATGCCGTTGAGAGCAGCAAATGGAGAAGTATTGGCTGGACTTGACGGTAGAAGGAAGAACCGACCTCGTATACTACATTCTAAAAGGAAGCAACTCGCCGAAGCTGATGAAGAGAGGGAATGTCTCGAGTCACAGACGGAGTGTGTGGATTTAACAAGCAACAGTGATAGGACTGAGCCTCTTGTTGAAAGTAATACCACCAAATTGGCCAAAAAGAGAAGAGCCTCCTTAAAGTCACAAAATAATGGGAATATACGCACAAAAAAGACAAAAGAACACCCTCTGTCTTCTGGGAAATCATTGCTGGCAGGAGACCCTACTGATTCAAATCACAACCATGAAGGTTCATCTTGCCCGGATACAATACAGCCAATGGGAATTACTGGTGAAGAGATTGGTACGCTTGGTGGAAATGCTAGAATGGCGTCTGAGAAAAATGCAGGTATTAAGCAATACCGCAAAAGGAAAAAGAGCAGTGAGCCGACAGGAGTTTTGCAGGAAGTTCCTGTTCCTGTTCCTTCCGAGGCCAATGAGCTGAACAAGGTAAAACCGAGTGGTATATTTGGTTTGGATCAGGATTTCGGTGCGTCAGATGAGGACACTCCACTTGCTTGCTTGCTAAGAAATAGAGCAAAGAAGTTAAAACTTCAAGCTAACTGTAGTCTGAATAATCAGAATTGCCCTCTATCTATCAACCAGAAGGAAAACGAATTTTTCCCTGTTCGTGTAGATATGCTTCCTGCTGGAAATATAGAACCGTCTGCCAGGCAAGACGATGGATTGAAATGCTTTGATGGCGAGACTTCTGTGAAGTTGTCATCTTGCACCACTAGTAAATCTGCTGTCATGGATACTAATGACGAACCCAGAAGGCCAAATTTAATCGAGGCGCCGAAGGCTGCCGGCGAGGAGGTGATGAAGGAGATGGTTAGCATTGGTGTGGAAAGCAGTCATGAAATAAGTAGCAATTCTCGGTCTTCTTTTGCTCAAAACAAATTAGATAAGAAATGCCAGACTTCCAAAAGGGGCCGGCGATCCCATGCTCCGTCCAGCTTGATAAGGGGATCTCAGTTGCTTTCCAAAAGGGTAAACCAACTCCATGATGGACATGTTACGTGCTCTCTGACCGGTGACTGTGATGAGCCCAGTGGACTAGATCTTCCGGGGCCGGTGGAGGTTGCTCTGGAGAAACCAGAGAGGCAACAACCGGAAGATGATAATGAGATTGGTGATGTGACTCTTGCTTGCTTTCTGCGAAGTAAGTCAAAGAAAAGGCGGTTTGGCTTGGCGAAAGAAATGAAGTAGGCATTAGAGGTAAATCGTAGATTGAGACGGTATTTTATCTCCCTCTGATTTAAACGACGGGAGCTCGGGGTTCGTATATATAGTTGAGTTATTTTGGTATCCGGCGAAACTGAGGTTTTAAGCACAGTACACATTCCATTCTTGAATTATTTTTTCCTTCCAAAATAGCGAGGACTACATGGATAATTTTTATGGGGAAATAAACGGTAGAGGGCTGTGTTATCCATGAGAGTGCATTTTTGGTAATTGTTCATATATCTTGGTGCTTTATAAGAGCAGTTTTGATGAGGTAAAGCTGTATAGTTGATCAGGTCTTTCCCTGAGAGAGGTTATTTTTCTTTAAATTGGATTTGAGAGCTAAATTAGTTTGTCAAATGAATATTTTCATTGACATGAAAGGTTTCCAACAAATTAGAACATCTGTGACATTTATCATACCATGTGCATATTTTAAAGGGATGTTTATGCCGTCTTTGTTTTTGAAAAGAAACACTCGTCGGTTGTTGCCAGATAAAGTAAGTTAATGCCTTTGTTTCTGAGCTTTTAGTTTTAACTCTATATTTAATACTCACGGTTTTGGATATTTTTGGCAAATGTAATATAATTGTTATTAACAAGTAATGTTACATTGTTACCATCAAAATCAAAGCCTTGAAAGAGGGAGAAAAGGCTTTAATGGTCCGTCTTTTATTAACATCGACATAATTAGAGAAAACAATAAATTAGTTAAATAAGTTAGGGGAATTTTGAGGAATACCCCATTCTTGACACAATGATAATCTATACCCCATGTGTGTTGCACTTTTAATTTATATCCCAAAATTTACACTACAAACATATAGTGGAAATGAAGGGAACACACCACATGGGGTATAGATTATTAAGTGACATCAAAAATGGCTTTATTTTGAAATTCTTCCAATAATAAGTTATTAGAAAAGCCTTTTCAAATTAGTCTATGTTTTAAAAGATTAAAAAAATAGTCATAAATGTATAAATAAGTTTCACCATTTATAATTATTTGATGATTATTTTCTTAATAATTAAAAATTTGGTACAACGCTACTTTTAAATCGAGTTTACAACCATACTAGGATAGTAGGATTACAAATCGTGTCACTTTTGCTACTAACAAATTACTATTGCGTAGTCCTTTCTTGTCTATTGAAAAATAGGAGTAATATGATCAAACATCTTTTTTAGTAAACTAGTAATTTTCAAAACATAATGTAATACATGTAATACAACTGTTGTTTTATTAAATAACATAATTTGTATACAATAAGTACAATGAGCGTGCACTTAAAATATATCTTAAATTGTCAAAATATTAGATAATGACTTTCATTTAAACTCCCCAATTGGAAAAATTAAGACCATTTTATATCTCAATTAAGTGTATATTGTAAAATTAGGGACAAATTAACCTCTTGTTTGGTTTGGTCATTTTGACCATCTTTGACCATTTTTTGGAATGGAAAAAAGAGTTTGAAAATGGTTTGGAATAGTTTGAAAATGGTTTATAAAAATGATGTAAGAATGGTTTGACTTTGCTAATTTCGAGGTGATATGAATGGTTGAGATTTAAAGATATTATATAGAGATTTGGAAAGTTGAAAAAAATGGTTGAAAAAAAATGGAATGGAATAGAATAGTTTGAAGGATTTAAAAAGTTGAAAAAAATGAAAAATGGGAATGAAATGGAGTGGGAGAAATGAGTTATACAAACAAATGGTAACATATTACACAAAAGGACATATATTATGCCCCCAAAAAAGAATACTTTATTGGCCATAAACCAACGAGTAGAAACTTCTTTTTGTCCTAATCAAATTAAGAAAAAGTTTATCTAACAGCAGAAATTGATCATTCTTGGTTGGAAAAGGTAGTAATTGATCCGAAAGACGAACTAAAGACAGGTTATACAAATTCACTTAGGTATATCAAACTAGCCATTGGACAATTATATAATACTTATACCCATCAAGAAGTAGAATGGAAAGACCAATATGATATGTAACGACAATATTGAAAACAAAACCGAAACAAATGAGCCTTAAAGCCATAGTCAAGAAAGCAAAATTCCAGCATCTTCAACAAAACCCTAAAATAACTTTTCAAAACGCTAGAGAATTTAAGAGTAATTTTAACTTAGATTGTTTATCCTCAAAATTAAGAAAACAGAAGAAGCGCATATCGCCGTTCACCATTATAAAAGAAAAAAGCTTCTCTCTCTAGTAGCGGCCAATGCCCCAGACTCTGATTACACCGTCGGTATATCCGCTAAACAAAGTGCTTCCATCGGCGCTCCAGCTCAAGCTTGTGCAATAGATGACCTGCCATAGCCAAGTTCAGAAACATAAAGATAAGGATTCAGGTCGGAAGAGTCTTGTGGATAACACACAAACAGATCAAAGGTCATGTTTTGCACAAACGAGGGTTTCCATCATTGTCATAAAAAAAAATAGCAAGAAAACCAATATTCTTGATTCTCAAATTCAAAAGAAGAGAAGTCCAGATCTTTTACAACAAAACTGAACAATAAGGAGTGCAACACATTACTGTTGAACAAAGACACCGATTTCTATATAATAGAACTTGCACCAATAACACAGCTTTCCATAAGATAGAACTTGCACCAGTAACATCACTGCAACTCTCTCTCTCACACACGCATAAATGTATAGGGTGGTCACATAACAAAACATCTAATGTACATTATTATTGCCCAACTAACAATAATAAAACACACATAAACACACATATATATATATATATATATTCAAAACTACATTATAATTCTTCCTGACAAACAAACTTACCAAATGCCCAAATTCACAAAGCAGTAATGTCTTCAAAACAAGACAAACACATACATCCCGATTCAAAATCTTTAAATCAAAATTGACAAGCATCAACCACATTCGGATCTCAAAGAAAACCCCAATTCTTCAAAAATCAAAAAACACGAACTATACCAAAGCCATACATATGCATACACGTACAAAAATAACACAGAAGAGACTATACCTTCTTCTTGTTGGCAGTGGCGGCATGGGTGTCATCAGTTTTCTCGGCCTCTGTCTTGAGGTCAACCTTCAAGTCCTCCACAATGCTCTTACTCTCCAAATCCCAGATCTTGATACTGTTCTCTGTCGCCGCACAGAGCCAGTACCTATTGGGGCTGAAGCACAGCGCGTGGATGATCGCGCCGGCATCAAGCGAGTACAGCCGCTTCCCCTCCGCAAGATCCCACAACAGAATCACGCCGTCCTTCCCTCCACTTGCGCACAGCGACCCGTCCGGCGACACCGCAACGGTGTTCACGTACCCACCGTGGCCGCTCAGCGTGCACCGAAGCTTGCAGTTTGACAGGTTCCACACCTTCACACCAAATCCAATAATTCAGTCCAATGGATCCAAAAATTATAACCAAAAACCTAAACTAAACACAACATAATGAAAAATAGCCATGATACATAATATACGCCAAATCAAAAAAGATAAAATCTTCACAAAATCTAAAGCTAACATAAATATAAAAAAATTCCCATTATATAATATAATGTGACAACACCAAAACCTAAACCAAACATAACATAATAAAGGCCATAATATATCAATGTCTATGAGCTAAAACTGAACATCTTAGACAATAAAACAAACATATATTTGCGACAAAATCTAAACTTTATACAAAATTGAAATATTTCTTCAAAAGAACCAAAACCCACGGCAATTTCGGAAGGAAAAAATACTACCTTCACAGTCCGATCCCATGAGGCCGAGACGATGGTGGGCTGGAGATTGTTGGGACTGAATCTGACGCAGCTGACCCAATCAGAGTGAGCATCACCGTCGGTGATGGTGTACTTACACTCGCCGAGAGTGTTCCAGAGCTTGATGGTACGGTCGCGCGAAGCGCTGACGATCTGGCGGTTGTCGACGGAGAAGGCGACGGAGAGCACGTCCTTGGTGTGGCCGACGAAGCGGCGCGCGGAGGTGCCGGCGGCGAGGTCCCAGAGGCGGAGCTCGCCGTCCCAGGAGCCGGAGAGAGCGAACTGGCCGTCGGAGGAGAGCACGACGTCCTGCACGAAGTGCGAGTGGCCGGTGAGGCGGCGGCGCGGCACGCCGTACGACTTGTCGTCCTTGGTGAGGTGCCAGAGGATGATGGACTTGTCGCGCGACGCAGTGACGATCATGTCGGAGTTGTCGATCGGAGTGGCGATCGCCGTCACCATGTCCGTGTGGGCCCGCATAGTGCCGCGGAGGACCAGGCCGTCGGACGCCATAGCTGGGCTATAGAGAGAGAGAAGAGAGAGAGAGAGAGGTAGAGCGTTGGTTGTGGTGTTGAGGAGGGTGTTAGGGTTTTCAGAAGCTGAGAATGGATGTTTATATACGGTGGAAGAGTGGAGAGAGATTGAGAGATGAGATTAGGGTTTTGCGGAGATGGGCGAGCCCTATGATTGGGTTGGCCCAATTGAGGTACTTTTGGGCTTTATTCTAGCCCAATTCTAGGCCCAATACGATGTTGGTTTGTTTGCAGGGGCGGAGAAAATTTGATCTTATCGTATCCCATGTTTACATCCTCCATCATTATTGTACATGTTATAACACTTTTTTTTATAAATAAATTATTATATTACCCTTTTTTTTCTCATTTATAAGAAAAAAAAAAGAGCGCCTAAAATTCATCACTAAAAAGTGGCATAGTCTCTTTTTTTTTTTTTTTACAGTGACATATTTGATAACAAATTTTCCAAATAGAATTTTTCAAAATATATATATATAGTTATTTTAGAATTATATTTTGTTCGGGGTGTGCAACATAAATTATACCTATTCATTCTAATTCTCCATTCAACAACAAAAAAATGTCAATATTACTCTTTAATTGCAATACGCCTGGTATGTCCACAATGTAAAAAGTTAATTGACTATGCAATATATATATATATCAATTTGTTTTAAATATTTTTATAGAAACTTAGTGACAATTCAATATTAATAGGAAAATTCTTTGGTGGAAAATGATTGTGAAACGATTCAATATCGTCAGATTTATTTTTATAGTGGGCCCCACTATAGAGTACAAAGATAAATATGACAATCTATAATTCATTGCCCATCACAATTTTACCCACCGGAGACACTTCCATATTAACACGGCATAATTTACTTAAAAAATAAAATAAAATATTAAAAATTCTCGTGAGATCTCAAAACACACGATCAATATTAAAAATCTCACAAGAAAACCAAATTAAAAAGATCTCATCCCCAAAACGCAAAATTTCAACCCCAAATATGATGAAAACTCAACCCCACCAAATCGGAGAAATTCATCCCACCCCAAATCGAACGAAAAACCTAATAATCGCACCTATAAATCACGCAAACCGACCGAAAAAACTCTTCCCTGTTGCCACCTAAAAACTCCTTCTGTCGCCACCGTAACAACACCAATCATTCACCACCGCCGGAAAACCATAGTGCAAGCATCATTGCGCAAACTTGTTCTACAATTCGCCCATGGTTCGGGTTAGTTTCGGCTCAACAGATGCACTAAGCAAACAAATAGGGCGAACCCGTCCACTAGTGATCACAACGAATTTGTCATTAATACTATAACATCACCATCGAACTGTAGACGAATAAGGTGTCGTCATCGACAAATAATGAAAATCTGTCTATAATTGATATCAACACCAATTAAAATATGCATGAATGATATTTCTTTTGATGATAATACCATACAAATTGGTTATGCATTTTATAGTGACTATTTTTTGGTGATTTATATCATTATTTCCCTTTAAATTTTAAATCTCAATTAACATTCTTTTTTGTTATTGCTTGCTATATCAAAGATGATCTTATCAAATTTATGTTAAATGAACTATGCTATGATCAGCCGCGTCACCGATTTTGGCCGTCCATACTATTATGGCCTCACAGTAATGGACGGTTAAAATTAGTCAGACGCGTATAATCTTAACAAAATTCTTTTACGTTTGTGAGCTATTTGGTGTTGCACGCGTTCTTTCACTCTTATAGTTCAAGATTATTATTTTTGTAACAAAAGACATGCTCACTTACCAGTTACCATGCTTTTGGTCAATTAAAAAAAACAAAAACAAAAAAAACCTATTCATCTAATAAAATTAGATATCGACTAACTATCAAAATTTTCCCGTAACACAATACATGATTATGAATTATCTAATTAATTCGTAGATGGACAAACAAGGTGACAACTTTGCCTAACTCATTCCTTTTTTTCTCTTGCTTCTCAAAAGAATCTATATAACGCACCGTTTATGAGTCCGAAGAATCTTCTTCTCTAAACCCTCAAAAATCTTCGCACAAAGAACCCATTATTTTGGTCTCTCCCTATGTGACAACCACCTTCTCAATCCACCATAACTCTATAAAAAGAACCATCTTCTTTCTTTATTGTTTTCTGGGGGGTTATTATTGTGGGCTGGTTTTGCCTAGCCTACTCTCGAGTCTTCTCAATAACTACTTATCCTCTCTCAATTATCATTATTTATTATTTATTTATTTTGCTCCAACTTCCTATTCTATACTTGAAGCCATTTGCTTTTGACCCAATTTGTTTTTTTCCCATTTGTTCGGCAAAAAACCAATGGATTTGTGAGCCACATCAATGGATTTTTGGGTATTTTAGCAGCAAAATGCTGTCTTTAAGGTGGGTTTTTGTCTTAAGCTATTGAGTCTTTTTTTTTTTTTTTGTGAATTACTTGATTTGGATCTTTGTCCAATACCTCTGTTGTGGCTCATAGTTGTCTTTTCTCCAATCTGGGTATTTTTCACTTTCATGGGTTGTGTTTTATAGCTTATTTGATTGTGGATATCGTAACTATTGGGTATGAATTTCTCCGAAGTGAAAAGCTTTTTTCTTTATATATATTTTTGGGATTTCATTGACTTGAATTGACCATTGTGAAAATAGGGATTTTTGGAGAAGACATAAAAGAAAGGTTCTTGTTGGAGCTGGTCTTTTAGGCAGTAGCTATGCTCTCTATAAGCTGTACAATGCTCATAGACAAAGGCTTGATGATCTGGAGAGAGAACTTGCAAGTGAGAGGAAAAAAGTTGATGAACTCGTCAAGGACCAGTAAGGACAGTTCTCAATGGATCTCATGTTGTCATAATTGGGTTCTGATTTGTGTTCTCTATAGTACTGGCTAATTGGATTGTGATGTGTTATTGTGTTTCGATTGGTCTGGATAGGATTCAAGCTCACTTCGAGAGCGTCCAGAGGATTGCCGATACGACCACATTGCCGCACGCAATGCAATTCTTAAGCAGCCGGATAGAAGAAGAGTTGGAGCTTTCTCACCTCACTGACCGGCTCATGAAAGGGAAGGATCAGCCAAATACTCTGACGTCTTCAGAGAAACATGAGTTATGGGATAGGCTCAAGATTCTAAGTATGAGTCGATTAGTCCTTTTTTTGTTGTATGTTTTATAACTTATAATGCCTTGACCAACTATGAATAGGTGACTTTGTTTTGGGGATTGGTTTTCTATAGGTTTCACTAGAATGGTGTTGTCGTTGTGGGCAATGACGATACTTAGCTTGTACATCAGAGTTCAAGTCAATATATTGGGGAGGCATTTATATATTGATACCGCGCGTCATCTTGGAACTTCTCAGTTACTTGTGAGTATAATGCATCTTGTTTATATTGGTCTTAGTTGTATTGCTACTTCTTTAGTTACACTGTCAAATCTAGTACTATAGTTGTTAAGTTTGGTTCAACTTCCTTCATACTATAGTATAGCTATCCTGGTATCTTGTTTTGTTTCATACGTTGGGTTTTATTTTTTGTCACTTTCTTTGGCATAGCAGTTAATTAGGTAATAATGGCACTAAAATTTTCTTGCTTGCAAATCATAAAAAATGGATTGTTCTGAAGTGTCACTTCCTATGTAGTTTTGTGTGTAGGCTACTCCTATCAACATCTGTAAGTGCTCGAAAATTCATGTTATTCGTTTCCATTTGAGCATAGTAAATTAGCCTATAAGCTAAGAATGTTAAAGGTAAATGTGATAACTATAAGCAAGTTTAGAGATCATTATCTTTATTCTCGAACAGGTAGTCGGCCAGGTACTTAAGGAGAAAACTTTTCACATTGGACATAGAGCGAGTGGCTTAGTCTAGATTTTGGGTTTAAGAATTATAAAGTTTGGTTTGGTGCTTTTGGTAATAAACATCACTGGAATCCATAAGTTTTAAGGTGATTGTGGCAGACCAAGAAAATATACAGTGACCTAAGGTTATGCTTCGATTTTAACTAACGAATAGAAGAATGTTAGCTCTACGTGCGTTGCTACTTTGATGTTTTGTTTCCTCGTGATTTGAGCACTATTGTTCGAAGAAGCTATGCTCTTTCTTTTATATTGATCAAGATGTTTATCCTACCATCTATCTGTTAGGATCTTGATATTTAGTGAAGGAAAATTAATTAGTAACTAGTATCTAGCATTATTAAGAGTTTGTTAGAGAGTAGTAACGCTAGGAAAATCAATAAATAGAGGGTTTTGGAGCAATTGTGGGCATGACGAGATTTGTATGAACAGAAAGTTTCCCTCAGAGCAATTGAGGGCATGATGAGATTTGTTTGGTTGCAATGGACTGATAACCATAAGGACAATTTAATGGAATGCCCATTCACTGAAATTAGTGAAGCATTGGTTTCACTACTCCATTATGGTATTCCTAACAAATAGAATTCATGTCGATACTTATAATGGAACGATTTTTCATTGTTTATTGCTGTTGACTATAGTCTCTAATACAGAAGAATATAATAAGTGAGATGACATATTAGAATAACATAATCAAAATATAATGATTAGATTAGAACTATTGGTAATATAAGTATACATTAAATTTGGATTATTTGTCGGAAGATATTTGTATTCTGTTTAAAGGCTTTGACATGTAGGATTGATGGATCTATATTTTCTATTTAGAGATAGCACTTTTGTATCTTTTGACTGTAATCCATGTTTTGAATCCTCCTTTATCTTCTTTTTAAATTGGACTTTGTCACTGGGAAAACTGGGTGAACTGATTAACGTCTGAATCACTTGAGTCGTGGGGTTCAGAAGCAGAATTCTCCTTAACTAGAAACTGGCGCTTCAAAATTTTTTATCTTTATTTTTTGAAAACAAGGAGACGATTGATATTACCTTCAAATCTCTGGCATATGTAAAACACCATAGTTGGTGGACATTGTGGCTCATGTTTAATACCATAGTACCCACTCATGTTAAATGCATTACATATTTGCCTTCCTAGAATCTTTTTATCCTGACTGTTTATTTCTCCAAATGTGCTCATTGTTGTGGATTTTTACAGGACGACGGTGATCTCATTGACCGGGATGACCAGCAGAGGTTTCTGGCAAGTGCTGATTTTCTTTCTTCTCAAGGCTTGCCTGCCTTGATTTCAAATATGCAGGCAGCTGTGGCAGAAGTTCTCAAAGGGTAAGGTCGTTCTCATGATCTTGCAATAAGGTCGTAGTCGTACGGCTTTTTCATAGGTCTTTCAGTGGATTTTCTCTAATTTTCACGCTTTGTCCCTTGTGTTGAAGTGAAAATGGCGTGAAAATGCTTTTTAGTAAAAGCTAACAAGTAGATTTATCAGGTTATAAAGACCAAGAATTTTTTTTTAAAGAAAAGTTGGAAGAACGTCTTGAACTTACTAGAATGTCAGTGGTTACATGTATGACCAAGGAGAAAATATTTTCTCAAAATGGTTTGACCTTTTTTTTTTTTCTTTTTTGATGGACAGAAAGCAGCTGAGGGATTTCTTCAACACTTCAGTTCTTCAAGAAACCGTTGTGCAAATACTTCACACCTTCATGAGCATGAGAAGTCCCCACTTCTGGGCGGACTATTTGATGCCCGAGGAAGCTCGTTCACGCGCACTAGCTACAGCTTCCAGCAGCGATGTCCAAGTTTTTTCAGATGGTACCAAATTCGACCAACTTATGGCCGAGACAAGGGCGGTGATAACGAGGTATGCCATCAACTTGTAGCTAAATGACTTCCCAATGTGCAATGGCCAATCTAACATTTTATATTACACGTTCATGAGAAGTTAATTCATTATTATTTGTTTTGCAGTGCTAAATTTGTGAGCGTTGCCGAGGTAGCACTGAAATCAGTGGCGGACGCATTGATAAAAGAGATAGGAATCCAGTGTGGAGGAGACAACCTGGTGACCGGGATGCCGCTTGCTAGGTTACTGGCGCGCGTCACACACGTTGGTCCCGTTCTTCTCGAAGAGCCGAGCAAAAACCAATTCATTCAAACCATTAAGAACGTACAAGAAGTGGAGCTGTTCTTCACTCTTCTCTACTCAAATGCCGATCTCATAGACTAGCAAAGTCCAAAGTGAGTTTGTGTTTCATTTCAAGTTACAGAGCAGAAAATGTTCTTTTTTTTTTTTCCTAAACCACAAAGGAAGGAAAATGGCATGCTTGTAAAGAATGTGGTTTGCTTTTTAGGTTAAGGCTTTTTCTCCAAAAATTATTCAACAAATTGAAAGGGTCAAAAAATAGAAAGCTTAGGATTATTGCGTGTAAAATACCCTTTGTAGTTCTTGCTCTTCATGGTCTTTCGTTTTTTTTTCTTTTAATTTTACTCGAACTATGTTTGAGAGGTAATAATCATATAAGAGACTATATCTTGAAGTTCTTACCATGGCTTATGGTATATGGCCTTGTTGTTGAAACTTTTATCAAGGATAGATATAATGGAATTTGAACACGATTCATTACCATTTGTTTGGTTTTGTTGATATGGCCAAATTTATATTGCAAGACTTATTATGACTTATTTTGAATTGCGGGTAATAGTTATAGTATTTACTCGTTTTGACACTTACTTTTCTTTTACCAAACACAACTTTGATCTACATTGGGTTTGGGTCCTTTGGGATGTGTATCTCTGAGATAATAACATCCATTGGTCCATGCTCCAAAAAATATGTATTTGGAGAGAAAAATTTCAACAAGCGTTATAATAAATAAATATACTTTATACTGTATTATCCTTCGATAGCATGCTTACTTTCTATCATCGAATAAAAAATGTTGATAAATTTATGGTCGTTTGACGAGCAATTGATAAAATATATATATATATATATATATATATTGATTTGAGTTATTATTTGATAAAATTTTATAATTCTAAATAATGCATGGATATGCGTTTTGTTGTAGTGCTTGAGTTAAGGTTATGGGATAAAAATTGTGCATTGAAAATTGAATTTTTTTTAAATTGCAGTAAAGGTATTAAAACACTTTAAAAGCAATAGTTACGTTAAAATTTTGGATATTCTATTCAAAAATATTGGTATTGCAATAAGATACCTCAATCAAAACTTGTTTGTTTGAATTGCAATGAACTCTTAGAAAATGCTAATTCTCTCGTGGGAAAGGTTGTCGTGGGGAGCAAATTTTGAACCGTCGAATTTATTTATTTATAATATTTTTTTATTCGAAAAAATAAAATTGACAGTCCAAAATTCGTTCTCCACCATAACTTTTTCCACTAGAGAATTGCCGCTTAGAAAAATGTCATTTTATATTTAGATTAACGATAAGTTTTTTAACTTTTTCTTTACACTGTATGTCAGCTTCTAATGAAAAAAAAAAATTCAACAAGACAATTCTAAAGTATTAATCAAAATAAAAGTTAAACAAAAAATCAACCTTTCACCAAATTTTTTCCACAAGAAAAAAAGGGTAATTAGCTCAATTAGTCCTTGAATTTTTATCTGGTGATAATCTAGTCTCTAATATTTTTTTTATTAGTTCTAGTAGTCTTTCAGCTTTTTTTTTTTGGCTTGGTCATTAAAATTCAAGGACTAATTGAGCTAATAAAAATGACGAGAGACTAATCTATCACCGAGCAAAATTTAAATTATTTAGAGAAATTTTGATCTCATGCCACATTTGACATTAAAGTTTGCAACATATGTCATTATTGCATGTCATGTCATTTTTTTCACTATCAAATTACTATGTTCCCTCCCTTCCCCCTTCTTGTCTTCCTTATTTGTAAAAAAAAAAAAAAAAAAAAAGGCGATTCGATCAAATTCACTATTAAAAAGTGATATGACTGCAAATTTTATTTTAAAGTGACATTTTTCAAAACAAGGTGTCCAAAAATTTTAAAATTTCCCCAAAATTTAGACCAAATTGAGCCCGAGCTAAAAAAAAAAAAAACCCTTAACAGTGAAATGGGCTCGAGCTATTAGCCCAATAGCCATAATCTCCATAAAAAAAAAAGCCCACAAAGAAATCTCGAAACCCAACACTCACTTTCTCTCTTTCTGCCTCTGCGTCTGCGCGCGCGAGCTTCAGATTCATCGAGTATTCACGGCAAGTACAGCCGACAAACCAACAATGGCGACCAACAGCGCCACCGAGATCCTCATGCTCGAAGCTCCGCCGAAGAAGCCCGCCGGTCCCACCTGGCGCGCGCCGGCCAAGGCCGACGTCGTCGACGCCCTGCCGTACATCGACGATGACTACGCCAACCCGACCGTCAAGCGGGAGGTCGACCGCCTCGTCGAGGAGGAGATGCGACGGAGCTTTAAGAGGCCATCCGATTTCCTTAAGGACTTGCCTCCTCTTCCCAAGTCCGATTTCCAGGTCTGTCACTGTGTTGCCATGGAAGTCGCTACCGTTTCTTTGCTTTTGGTTGTCTAGGGTTGTTCCTTGGTTTTTTGTTATTTTAGGCCGGGTTTTTGGTTGCCGAGAAAGCTTAGGGTTTTTTAAATTCTCAGGTCTTCCTTGCCATGGATTTGGCTCGCATTTTCTGTCTCTGGCTCTCTGTGAAGAGCTCTGCTTTGCTTATTTGTTCATTTTTTGTTTTTTTTTTCAGCGAGTGTTTGATTGCTGAAAATTTAGTGTTTTTGAAATTCTCAGGCTTGTTTTGTCATAGAAATCGCTCGCATTTCTGTTTCTGGCTCTCTGTCTAGAGCTCTGGTTTGTATTTTTCAGTGGAGGGTTTGGTTGCTGAGAAAATTTAGGGTTTTTGAAATTATCAGGACCATCCGATGCTGGCGAGAGAGTACGATCGCGTGCGAGCTGCGAAGCCTCCGGTGGTTCTGGATTTCAACCGGGATAGGTTGGAGGCTCCGCCGGCGAATAGGAGGAACGATGAGAGTGCCTGGAAACAGGCTCTTCAGAAAGCTCAGTGCTCTCTGCAGCACCAAGGTATCAGGTAATGCAATGGTGTTTGCTATATCAAGTACTGAAATATGCAGATGAAGTATTTGTGAAATTGTTGGTAATATTCTAGCTAGGTTTTTCGTAGGTTGGAGAATTTGGACTTGACGTTTAAGTATGGTTCCGAGACCTGGAAGCAGCACAATAGACGATTGGAAGTGTATTTGTCAAGGTTTGTTCTTTGGAAACTATACAATCGGTTGACAATTCGTTTTGACTGTAAAAATAGTAAGCTATGTTTTTTCTCAGCTATCTATTGAGTTTATGTCATGAAAACTGATGCGAGAGACAAAGACAAAAAGCATCGTCTTCATCTTTGTCAAGCAATGTGCGGATTGGTTTAGCAGTAAAAGCGACATATTTGTGGATTTGTCCACTTACCATTGAAATAGGATCCACGCAAGGAAAATAGATTGCCACTAGTTGGCTGTTAGGGGGCGTGCCTGAGATCTTGGGGTCAAGATATGTGTTGTAGGGACTCAATTCTAATAATCCATCGCATTTGGGTTTGTTGCACAGCTAGTTTTCTATTCGATGAATGCTTTTAGAATTAAAAAGGTTTTGACGTTTTGTTGCAGTCATTTGATAAATTAGTGATGGGTTATGGGTTTGAATTAGGTCTTGAGGTTTTTATTGTGCTTATCCTGCATTGATATCCTCAGAAATGGGGGTACCATACTGCTGGCTGTCTTACGCAGATATTCCGACAATCAACAATGAAGTCATGTCATGATTAATTTTGCCAGTCACTTTGTACTAGAAATACAAAAGAAGCTAGTCCATGTTAATATGTGATATCCAAGTTCTTTATTCTGAGTTTTCCCAGAACTTTTGCAGAATGCAGAGGTTAGCTCATGAGCAATTTGAAAAAATCGAGGCAGTAAATCGTGAGAGAAAATATCATCAGGTGATTTTTTTTTTTCTCATCTAGACACCGGAATGCAACAACTTCCTTTCTGTGATTCTTACTGACAAGATACAAATGTAACTCTTTGATGTTCAGCAAAATACCGCTTATGAGCTTAATGCTCTGTCTGCACAATGGAGGGATCTTTGTCAGAAAAATATAGAAATTCAAGCTGCTTGTGCTCAACTTGAAAATCATATATCAGAATTGAAGAGAGAAGCATCGGAGAGGTAATGCCCTTTTTTCTTATATGCTGTTTTTTCCCCTCTCTTGCGGCATTTGATATTGAGAGCTAAAATGTTTTCATTCATTTAGAGGATGGAACTTGGAAACAAGTGCAGATAATGGCTCTGTTCAGCACTCAGAATAAGAAGGTATGCCTTTTATCCTTATTTCATTCATTTCTTTTTTCTTTTCTTTTTTTTTTTTTTTTAATTTCATTTATTTGGAAATGAGGGGATTTGCCGCTAGATTTTGATGTCCCCCGCCTTCTTTATTTGTTCTAGGATGTTATGATATTGAATAATAATGAAACCGTCTAATCCGTTAGATGCAAATGAAGGGATTCAATCTACTTCAATCAAGGATCTCCATGATTTTAAGCATGTTTTCTTTATCAGATTCAGACACTTTTGGCTCTTTTTTTCTTCTCCTAATTCATTTCATGACAATGTAAAATCAATTATTTTAATCTCTGCTTCTTAATTGTTTTTACTGTCGTTGGTCTTGCATGAGATTTTGATGTTGGTAATATCATTAAGGACTTGGATAACAGTGATCCGTCAGAAAATCTACTGATTTTAGGGTTTTTTTTTTTTCCTGTTAATCAGCATTCGATAAATTTTTACATTTTCTTTTTATTTTAGATTTTAGTGTAAGATAATAAGATGTCTTCATACACTATAAAGTTTAGGTAACAATATAGTAAAAAAAAAAAAAAGTGTTACTCTGGAGTCTGGACACTGCAAACTTTTGATAATATATTAAGTCCATGAGTTTACAAGTTTTAGAACAATAGCAAACAGTGCAACTACTTCATTTTATCTCTTTTGCTCACAACAGGCTCGTCGTGAAAGATCTAGTTGAGGTATTTGTTGGTGTTTGGATTACTGCAATATTATTTCCAGTTGGCTATTTCAGTATTCCATGGCATGGATCGGGATTTGCTGATTTCAAGCTTTCATTTTCCGTTTGGCTCAAAATGTCATGGAAGAAATCTTGGAGTAAACTTCTCTGTCTATCAGTCGGGAAAAAGGCGAGGGAAAAGAAAAAAATTATTCCTATAGATTGTAGACCTGTAGTTATTGAACTCCAGCTATACATGTTTCTTAGCATGGTTTGATCACTTTCAGAAAAATCTGAAGATGTAACATTTCTTACTCGGGTTTAGTAATACTGGTTCATTTGCTTGTTCTCTTAATCCTTGGACATTTGAGTCTCACCTACTATTGTATTTGTAATTGTATCTACTTTCTTCATTTTCGTTAGGCTGTAATAGTTCAATTGAGAAGATGCTTATGCAACCTCTACTAACGATTATGAAAATATTAGCTCAAGTTTTTGTTTTTTTTTTTTTTGGCGTACCCTAGTGATAGATTTAGTAACATAAACATAAGCTGCTATTAGCAGGGGCGGAGGGAGGTGGTGACGAGTGGGGGCATTTGCCCACACTCAAATTTTAAAAATTAAATTTTGTATTAAATTTTTTAAAAAAATTATAAATATTCTCCTATAAAATATTAAAAATTTAAAATATGCCCCCACTCAAAATTTTGAAAACTAAATTTTATACTATAAATTTTTAAAAGATTATGAGTTTGTCCTAATAAAAATTAAAAATTTTTAAATTTGCCAAAAAATTAAATAATTTATAGATATATCTCTACAAATTAAAATTTTTTTCTTTAAATATGCCCCCACTGATATAAAGTCCTAGCTCCGCCACTGGCTATTAGTATAATGAGTAGCTGCTTCATTAACATCTGTGATTTAAAAAAGAGTTAAATAGACCACTTTACATAATAATCAAAATTTTAGAAAATTAAAATAAAAACTAATAAATGGTCAGGAAATTCATTGCAATGATTGTTATTAAACATTGCTGCTGCTTTTTTCTTTTTGGTTGTTTTGCATTCAACTTTACACGTGACATTTTCCTATGTTAAAGAGAATTAAATATAGGTTGTTTGAAATAAATATCTCAATCATTTCATTTTGAAATAATTTAATTTTGCGAATTTCGATGTGGTATAAATGATTGAGATTTAAAGATATTGCATCGGGATTAAGAAAGTTGAAAAAAAAAATGAAATGGGATGAAGGGATTATCTAACTATATATAATTTGTCTAAAACGTTTCGTTAGGGAGTTTCGTCACGTTTTTTTAATTCGGTTTCGTGGCGTTTTTCCCGGAAAAAAACGCGTTTTTTTGTGGTACAAATGAATTTTTTTTTTTAAAATGGGCCCAAGTGAGAATAATATAAATTTGAGGGTCAGCAAAAAAAACAAAAAATGGGGGCCTGAAGTCATCTGAAAAGGGCCTGACGCGGGCCCCACAGCGCGTCAGGCCCTGTTTCACGTGCGTGGTGGGCGCGTGTACTACACGCGCCACTTGCCCCTTTGGGCGCATGTAGTCCACGCGACTCTTTTTTTTTTTTCCTCTCTCTCTCTCTTCTTCCTCGCTTCACACGCGCCACTTGCCCCTTTGGGCGCATGTAGTCCACGCGACTCTTTTTTTTTTTTCCTCTCTCTCTCTCTCTTCTTCCTCGCTTTCACGTTGGCGCACGTGAAGCTTTTTTTTTCCTTTTTTTTTTCTTTTTCTTTTTCCCTCCTTTATTTTCCTTTTCTCTTTTTTTTTTTCAAATATCTTTTTTTGTTTCTTCTATTTTTTTTATTGCTTTTCTTTCTTTTTTGTTGTATTTTTTTATTTACAAAGAATAGATCATTTTGACTCATTTTTTCTCTCTTTTTCTTTTTCCCCCTTTTTGCTTCTTTTTTTTTAGTTTGATTTTATTATTATATTTTTTATTATAAAAATATATATTATTCTGACAAATTTAAAATATATTTTCGCATATATTGAAATTAAAATTTAAAATATTTATCATATAAAATTAAAATACTTTTCGCACGCGCGAAACTGGGCTAGTTGTCCTAAACAAGGCATTAATCAGAAACTGGGGTCTGGGTGGATTCGGACACGTGGAGGATTTTGATATCTGCTAGGCACTGTGATTACTTGCATATTTTGTCAGCGTTGGGACACAAAACCCATACCCATATACTGCTCTATGATACAAAACAACATTTTCTTGATTAAATACCGTCTTACACTTGTAGGATAATAAATAATTATTAATATTTTTCAATTTTAAAGTGAT
Organism: Boehmeria nivea var. tenacissima; assembly: GCA_018132145.1. Classification (NCBI taxonomy): domain Eukaryota; kingdom Viridiplantae; phylum Streptophyta; class Magnoliopsida; order Rosales; family Urticaceae; genus Boehmeria; species Boehmeria nivea. The sequence goes on from CM030882.1 coordinate 14,247,636, forward strand.
TAAAATTCCCCGGTTCAACCATTTAAATAATTTTTGACATTTTCAATTTTAATGTGAAATGCTCATGAAATCGTTTGAATAGGAATCCGAATAAAAATTTTAAATTTATGTCTTCTTACTATATTATTAACACAATTCAAACTTATATTCTCTTAATACAATAAAATGTAATTTGGATTTTTAACTAAACATACCCTAAATCACCGTTTAAAATAAAAAATCAACAATTATTTAAATAATCACATATAAATAATTATTCAAAACAAAGGGTTAAGCATTTAATTTTATGAATAGGAAAATACCAAAAAAAAAAAAACCATTTATATCAAAACATTTAAATGATTATACCAATTAGAAATTACAATCCATATTTTATATCAGTTTCGCATCGTATTTTCGTCGTTTTAAAATTTTTCACTCTAACACGACACGATCTATTTACTTATCGTGTTCAAAATGTACACAACCTAGTTATTTTTCGTGATACCTATACACAGACTTATTGAAAAAAAAATTAACAATCATATTAAAATGAATAGTATCAACCCAATTACAACTCATTATCTTAACATTTCTTACAACCTATTAACCTATTTAGACCTACTTATTTTATGAGTTACGATTTTGAGAAAAAAAATATACAAATCAAAACCAAATTAAATATTAATAAAATTTTAAACTAATTAATTAATTTTAACTTCAATTAATAAATGACTAAAAATTATTAAAATAATTACTATACTATAATATTGGATTGTTAAACTCTCTTTTTATTAAGACAAATGTTATTAATTAGATTATTGAACAAATAGTCATTTTTTAGATGATATTTTTACAAAATAACCAATATTTTCATTAATTAAAGAAATAGTCATTTTCTTAACTACCATAATGTTACTTTTATGCCCTTTAATTTTTAAAGGGGTTAATGATTAATTTCTTAATTTTTCATAATGTTAGTCATTTCTTATAAACATGGATTAAAAAATAATTAAATACCAAAGAAATTAATGAGTAAACATCCATTTTTTAGTTGATGTTTTAAGAAAATAACCAATGTTTTTATTAATTAAAAAAATAATCATTTTCTCAACTACATGATGGTGTGATGTTACTTTTATGCATTTAATTTTTTAAGGGACAAATGACTAGTTTCTTAATTAAATAAAAACGTCAACTATTTTCATAGAAAATGACTCAAATTGAAGCACTGCAATGACTAAAAAAGAACGATTTGAATTTAAATATTGTGCAAAATCCAAGGAAATTTCAATTTTGTAAGAAATCCGGTCCCGAGAAGGACCAAAAGATTTCATTAAAGTGCACAAGCTCAAAGCATTACCTATAGTAATAAAATATATCACAAATTATAACAATATTTATTACAAATTATATTACAAATTGTAAAAAAATTTAAATTAATAAAAATATTTTGAACTATTTGAATGTATGTGAATATTATTAAAAATTAATAACTTAATTATGACATACTATCAATTACTTAAATTAAAACTAAAAACAAACAATTTAACTAAAAATCTTTATAAAAATTTTAAAAATAAATTATTATAATAATTAGTGTGAAAAAATATACTAAGAATATCATTTTTAGAATAAAATATAAATCTGTATTAGAGATGAGAATTACTATATGATAATTACCGTTGACTTGTGCACAGTGCCATTTTGACGAAAAAAATATCATGTTACTCTTCTTCTCTCCCTCATGATTTTTGAATATTACCCAACATTATCCGGTCTTAATTTACCAGATAATTTTTTGGAAAATAAGTAACAGATAATTTCGGGTAATTACTCGGATTAAAAAAAAAAAATTGTTCATAGAGGAATGTTACAAATCCCCCCCCCGCAAGCCCCACCCACGCGCACGAACCCTCCCTCGCCGCAAACCCACCCTCCGCGAACCCACCCCAACCCGGACCCCGACCTCCCTCGCCCAGACCTTCGCCTTCACCTCCGCCAAGACCCCACCTCCACCCAGACCGTTTTTGCAGTGGACCACTCCTACTGCTTCGAGCACACCGTGACCAAAAGAAGAATGAAGAGTTAGACTACTCGAGTAAACACCGGGTAAAAGCCGGGAAAACTCTTTTGTGGAAAAAATTGAGTAAAATCTGGTAATAAAAGTTTCTTCCACCGGATAAAAACCGTATATCATCCGGATTTTACCCCATTTTTTCCACCGGGGCAGAGGTGGGGAAATTACCCGTCCCCACATTTGCACGACTAGTCTTCACTGCAAGTTTGGATGTTAAATAATAAGCGCTGCCAGATTATAAAATCAACGTAATGTATTGTGACTTGTTTTCTTTTTTTAATGAAACATAACAAATTGTAAGAAATATGGCAAAACATAAAAATTCTCTAAGTTGTACTCTTGAAAAGCAAATTGAATAAAATAGTAAGAATAAATTCATAAATAATTTATACAACAAAATACGATGAAACTCCATACAATTATATTTTCAACTGAAAAAAAGAAAAGATGAAATACTCTACGTAGTACATAGTACATACACTGCAACAACATATCTGATATCTCTTAAATTACAACTCTATTTCTCAATGAATAAACTGATAGACACAGGAAAAATAGCCGAAGAAAAACCAAAAAAATAAAGGCACAGAAACATTAAAAATAATAGAGGTAGATAAACAGTAACAAGAGATAGAAGTCAGCAGGTGAGCGTAGAGCTCCCTTCAATCCAAATAAAGATCAAATTGATGGGTAAATAGAGCTCCTGAGTTATGCAAGCCACAAGCCTATCATCTGCATATAAACATATATATGTGTGTGTAGTATTATATATATCTTCTATGGAGCTCCCAGACAAGACAAGAGATAGGGCTGAGGGATCCATAACTTAGCAGCACAATTCACCCTGAAAGATCCTCTTTTGGACTTCAGGGAGCTCTACCAGTACCACTCAAAATCCACCTAACTAACTATATATATAACACCATTTGCTTCTAGTAGTTTTAATCATTCAGATAAATATAAGAGAACTAGAGAGGTCATCAAAAGTCTTTTAACAAGAAAATCACCAACAAAGGACAAATATGGAAGAAACAACAAGAACCCTAGTTATTGAAACCTAGCTTAGATACAAGTGATTATGTATAATAACTAAAAATGAAGCAACATTCCCATAAAAAGAAAAGAACTAAAGCGGAGATCGGAAATAGACAACGAACCCGATTAATGGGATAACTAATTTACTCCCTTCTGAACTCAGAGAAAATAGTGAATATTAGCAGAGGATTTCATAAGATCTCGGTCCTTCAAAGTCAACGCATATTTCTACTACATATAACATAGATCAAAACACATAATAAAAGAACTAGGAAATCATACAAAATAGACAATTAATCACGAAAAAAAAACCCTAGTACTGATGTTGGTTAACATAGATAAAAAGAATAAAAAAATACAATTTAAATTGAGTTTGCAGTTTTTCATTTCCACACTTTTCATCTACCGTAGAAGAACTAGAAACCTATAGCAAAATGAAAACAATTAATGAAAAAAATAAACATGAAATAAGGAAAAAGAAAACCTTAAAAAGCTCATGACGTGAAAAAAGATCAAGTCAAATCCACAATTGAAATAGCAAAGAACAAATACCTCAAAACCAAGTTCATGTCGCCTATAAAGTAAGCCAATATATCAAGAACCTGGATCGATATACCAAAAACATATGTAGAGAGGTAAATACAGAAACTAAGAAATATATATAGACCTCTCACATTTATTTAGCCTCTTACAAGATCTAGACTTGATGAGAAGAAAACAGCTCAGGTTGAAAAGTAAATCACACAAAAAATAGCACAACAAAGTCTATGACCATTAATCACGGCTTTGGACAAAAGACTTTATATATGAAATTTCAAACCCTAATCGGATCAGTATCAAGATATACCTTTCATCAAAGTTGAAAAACCACAACCAACCAAGTTTTTTTTTTTTTTTCCGTATAATTTCTTATTCTTTTTTGGTGTTGGAGTGTCCTTTCAAACCCAACTAGAAAGAGAGAGAAAGTGCCCTTTGGGTTAAAGATGAAGTTGAAGAGAGGCCATATTTTTATAGTTGCTTTTCTCGGTGATGAATATTAATGATGTTGTTGAGTCGGTATTAAATAAATAAATTGAAATAAATAACTGTTTCTCTTAAGATTCCCTGATAATCACGTGACATATCGTTTCTCACGATGTGTTTCAGACCCATTAATCTATCGCTGTCTTTTGAGTTTTGACTGAGCACCTTGAAGAAAGAGAAATATATATGAACTTGTATTTGAATAAGAAATAAAAAGAAAAAAAAAATTTGTGTCATGTGAGAAGTTAAAATAGTTCATTTTACTTTATAAAAAAAAACAAAGTTCATTTGACCTTTGTTTGAGGTGGGTATTTTACCCATTTTATTTTATTTATTAGAATAGAAAAAATAGTTTAAAAATAATTTGATTTTATTAATTTTGATATGATATGAAGGATTGAAATTTAAAAATATTATATAAGGATTTAAAATGTTGAAAAAAAATAAAATAAAATGAAATAATTTGAAGAATTAAGAAAATAAAAAAAATAAAAAAATGTAATGAAATAAAATGGTTGAAATTAATGGGGTAAATAAATGGTAAAAAACTTATCAGTGGTATCATGAATAACTATTTGTAGTAATTTATGTAAAGAAACACGTAGAAGAGTAAGCAAAAAGATGAAGAAATTAATAGGTTAATATGATCATGGCAAAACTTGCAAAAGCATTATAACCCCTTGTTTGGTTTGGCCATTTTGGCCATTCCATCCCATTTATTGGGATGGAAATGAGATGGAAAAAATAGTTTTAAAAATGGTTTGGAATAGTTTGAAAATGGTTTGTAAAAATGATGTAAGAATGGTTTGACTTTGCTAATTTCGAGGTGATATGAATGGTTGAGATTTAAAGATATTGTATAGGGATTTGGAAAGTTAAAAAAAATGGTTGAAAAAAAATGGAATGGAATGGAATAGTTTGAATGATTTGAAAAGTTGAAAAAAATGAAAAATGAGAATGGAATGGGATGGGAGAAATGGGTTATACAAACATATGGTAAGTAAAAGTTTTTAATACTTTTACAACTCATATAATTAAAACTTTGAAATATGCAACAAACCTTTGCTATTGGCATTCCAATTTCCAACTCTATGTTCATAGAATATTTAAAATCTAATCAAAGGACTAAACTCTAATAAATTCTAAAATATATATTGAGAATTGAAAATTAATAAAAACTTCAAGTGATAGGCACGTGGTAGTAGTACTAAAGGCTATAATAATGTTACTGAACAAAAGAAAAAAAATAAAAAAGTCTTAAACGTGAATCAAATTATGGCGTTTGAATAAAGCTTCCGTCTTCGTTAGACAAAAGAGACCTTGATGTGACCACACGGCTGAGGCGCATGTTATCACTCTTCTATCATAAATTACTAAACTGCGCAAAATTAATGCGGTTTAGCTGTACTCTCAGCTACGGCTATCGTACGGTGAGGCTCAGAGAAAGAAATCTACGTTAACGAGTAGTATTCTGCCACGTCATGAAGAGATAAGATTCGCCAAGAAATCGGATGCGAAGGTGGGGTCGAGGAACAGGTGGGAAGTGGAACTTGACGTAGAGTAGTAAATCCCAGGAATCTAGGGCTAGATCTGCTGCAGCAGTTTCCAGATAATCCTTTTGCCTGTGCTCAGCTTTTAATTATTCTCCATCTCCACCTGTGTTTCATTTGTCTGCCAAACTTATGGCGTGTTTGGTTACGTAGTTGGATAGAGATGTAAAATTTTCTTCACGGAATTGTATTTATTTACATGTCATTTAATATTGAAAAGTATTTATTTACATGTCATTTATGTATTTTCTTCTTCTGTTTTCACCGTTTTTTTCCCTTCCATGTCGTTTCCTGTTATGCTGTCGTTTTTCATGATTCCTGTCGTTTTAGTGATCATGTCGTTTTTCAGAGTTATGTCGTTTTTCAACGGTTTGTCGTTTTTATATTCTGTCGTTTTTACATGTCATTTAATATTGAAAAGTATTTACATGTCATTTATGTATTTTCTTCTTCTGTTTTCACCGTTGTTTTCCCTTCCATGTCGTTTCCTGTTATGCTGTCGGTTTTCATGATTCCTGTCGTTTTAGTGATCGTGTCGTTTTTCAGAGTTATGTCGTTTTTCAACGGTTTGTCGTTTTTATATTCTGTCGTTTTTACACAATTTGGTCGTTTTCAAAATTTAATGTCGTTTTTTTTTTCATTCCCATGTCATTTTTTGTGCACTCACCATAATCAACACTAACCAAACACAAAATACCAAATATTCATAAGGAAACCAGTATTTTTTAAATTAACATAATGTATGATTGCATATTTTTAATGGGATTGTAAGGGATGGTTGTATATTTGGTGCAAACTGCAAAGGTGTAAATGTGGGACTGGGCTCGTTGGTCAGCTCGAACCTAGTCTAAAATTTGAGGGCCTATCACTATGACCGGCCTGCGGAAAAAGGGCGGGCTTGAACTTGCCCTAGTTTTGAGGCCCGTGGCTCGACTTGGCCCATGTCTTATAGTGGGTTGGGCTTGACCTTATGAGCATGGTTTGGCCCAAACTTTTTTTCATTTTTTTATTTTTAATAGAGAAAAAAATGTAATAAAAGGTAACCATTTTAATGGAAAATTGGTCTTATTTTTATAATTTAAAAAATAACAATTTTTACAATTCTTAGTTTCTTACCAAGGTTTCATCCTATTGAGTTTTTAATTTTAAAGTTTTTAATGAAGCAATCATAATCAATAAATTAAAATTGTTTTTCTCTTCCTCAACAAAAATTTCTCTTAATATTTATTTATTTTTATTTTCGTTTAATGGACCCACATAAGCCCGAACATGGCGGGCTAGCCGGACTCGCATATTGCATTAGACGAGCATAAACGGGCCAATGTTCATGGCTCAGGTCGGCTCGAACCTGAATGTGTTATACTTAATAGTTTTTTTGTTTTGTTTGACTGTTGGATTTTTTATGGTTTGTTCGAATTTTTTCCCCTTTATGCCATGTTTTATCTGTCGAGGAAGAAGATGCAAGTTTTGATGTAAACTAGAGTTCGATTTAATTTTTTATATTTTTTAAGTGCATGCACAACAAAAAAGCGGGTTTATTCGAGATTATTAAAAACTGCGCACCTATGCTTTTTGAACCAATAGAATTTGTGCCTTATGATGGGGAACGAAAGTCGTTCTCTACCTGATAATTGTCCAAATTATTTATGGTGCATCAAGGCATTTTTATTATTATCTCTTCTTCGTTACATTGCACCATCTTATACAATATACCAATGGGATGTTTTGAGGAATGCCTTATTTTAAACACGTTAATAATTTATATCATTTTTATGTTACATTTTTAATTTATCCCACTATTACACTACAAATATTATTGAGTATAATTGTACTTTTAATTTATCCCACGTTTAAGTCACTTATTATGCAAATCCCCCGTACTTTTACTGCTAGTCTAGTACTACGAGTCATACGTGCATATGTGCCCTAATCCCTGGGCCAATATACGGGTTGGCAAGTGGGCCTCGAAGCCCATAAGGCCCAAATAAGTAAAAGAAGCCTCTTAACAGCCAACATGTGTAGATAGTAGAGATAGAGAGCATCCAAAATTACCATTGACATCTCATTCTAGCTTAGCAAAAAATAATAATAATCACGTCTTATTCTACCAAGGTTATTATAATTCTATTACAAAAAAAAAAAAAAAAAACCATATTCTCTCACGCATTTTCCGTATCCAAATAGCCTAACAATAACACTGGTTAAACAATACCCCCAAAAAAAAAAAAAAAAAAAACACCACACAACACGCCTCTTCTCTTTCTCTTTTCACTCTGTCTATCACTTTGCTCTAACTTCACAAACAGAACTCAAACAACACAGCAAAACCCTAGCTGTCCATAACTTCTCACTCCATGAGCATCGAAACCATGGGTACGTTCTCAAAGATTTCATCTTTCTCAATTCGGCCGTGCATTTATCCGAATCGAATCTTGTTTGATTCTGTTTTTTTATTTTTTATTTTGCATTGTTTTTGTGCGGTGATATTGCGATAGATCTGTTTGTTTGTGGTTCACTAATCGGTTGTAATGTTATTCTCGATTGAATTTTGCTATCAGTGAAGCGAAATTCTGTTTTTCGTTTGGTGTTTTTGTTTGTTTGTTTATTTCTCAGTTGTGATTAATTAGGGTTTTATTTCTTGGTGGTTACGTTTTATTGATACGAGAATTGGGATTCAATTTTTTTAAAAAATCGGAGCAATTGAGGTTTTATTTTATGATATGATTGAGTTTGTGCTTTTACTTATAAATTATGCTCTTTGGTGTTGCTTTATTGTTTATTGGCGTGTTCATTCAGTTCGTAATATATTTGGTGATGAAAAAGATTTGATTTTCAAGTTTTGATGAGCTATTGAGAGCTGATGGGAATTGACCAAATTGAATTTCTTTAAATGTAGATATCGAAGAGGAGATTCGATCGTTACAACTCGATTTGGCAGGTACTATTGAATGGATGTGATGCGTTTTGTGCTTTGTTCTTGGTCCCTTTTCGTTACTATTTATCGTAAGATGATTGAGTTTTAAAGTGAAGTATTTGTGGTTTGTCTTTTGGTTGGAATTTACCAGAAGACAATGGGGCTGCTATCCCAGAAGAGCCAAAACCTGCAGAGGTTGAGACCGCTGATAGAATGGAGGAAGGTCGGTTTGGCAGCATTAAATGACATTACTTTGTTTGGCATTTTCTTAAAGGCGTTAATGGGTTTGGGAGCGTAGAATCTAGTTTATGCTTTAGCAGTCCTTTTTTGGGTGCTTATATATATATATATATATATATATATATATATATATATATTTCATGTTTAACTTAAAGATAATTGCGCGGTGATTTGAAGTTTATAAGAATTTAGGTGGAGTTGGGGAATTATAACTTTGGTCAGGGGATAATATTATTAGTTTCTGTCTTTCACTTGTCAATTTTGATTCTTAAATTCTGATATTATTTAGTGTTGTGAAGAGAATAAATTCTGTCAGTAATGAGTAGTCTACTCTTGGAGGATCAACCTGACCCATTAGAAATAGAAATTTATTGTTTTTTACATGAAATAGATTTTAAGTTTCCATGCTTTTGTTATTCCGGGAGTTTCTTAGACATCCTTTTATATTTGTGCTATGTTGCGCGAGGCTGATATGACATAGTGAATGGCGATGTGTCATCTCTATTTCAATTATTTATTTAGTTTTGCTTTTGCCCAGACAAAAAGGAAGAGGTCCAAACACATTCCACAGAGTCAGTTCAACATGAACATAAAGGTACCTCAGAAGCACTTCCCTACTTCATCTATTTGGTTATATGTCTATTTGCAAATCATATACTGCTTTGGCAAGGTTGTTAGACCTTGGCTTTAGTATTATTTTTCATCAATGACCTTTTGGCTTTCAGTTGCAGCAAAAGAGAAGGATGTTGCACCTCCTGAAGAGGAAGAAGAAGACATTGGATTAGATGAGAAACGGCATTTGAACGTTGTCTTCATTGGTCACGTGGGTAAGTGATCAATATGGAAATAAATTACCTAATAGGCAGGATAAGGAGTCATATCTAAACTTGATCATCCATGTTTATAATCTACTCTCTTATCCAATCATAAATTTAGACTTGCAATAGTTAATAACTCCAAGAACTACAAGAGTTTCTTGTAGAGGGATTTATAAGAAGATCACAGGAGAGAATTAAGAAGAAGGAGAAGAATCAGCAGTAGCAGCAACCTTTTATTATTTTATTTTATTTTTTTCCTGAAGTCTGATCATTGTAAACCCATTGGTTTCTTTGTTTTTCAATTGAAAAAAAAAAAAAAACATAATAGTTTATTTAGCTCTTATTAGGAAAAAAAAAAGAAGAAGAAAATATATAATTTTTGGGACAAAAATATCTTTGCCTCTTGTATTTGTTTGGTTGGAAATGCTGATGGGTTGATCTCATATTGATTTTTTTTGTTACTTGGATGCATTTTTTTACTGATAATATATATGTTTACAGATGCTGGTAAGTCCACAACTGGTGGCCAGATACTTTTCCTTAGTGGTCAGGTTGATGATCGTACGATCCAGAAGTATGAAAAAGAAGCAAAGGATAAGAGTAGGGAAAGCTGGTGGGTACATTTCAATCCTGTCTAAATATTTCGATTCTTGTTGGAATAGATGAGAACAGATTGTTATTAGTTTCTGTTGTCATTACAAGTGCTTGATGGAGATTCATTTTCATTTTTTCAGAGCACAGCTGGCTTGCAAAATTTGCTAACCTTTTAAATTAGATTCTGTAGGTTGACTAACTGGCTGAAATTGGACTAGCGAACACGAATTCTAAACGCAGGAACACATAATTTAGGGATGGTTTCTCGTACCAAATCACTGTTTTTCACCCTCCTTCAAGAAGCTTGTTTGTTTGTCTGGATTTTTACCTACTCAGAGTTTTTTTTTTTTTTGATTTGGAAGTTCCATATGCTATATGATATTGTAGATCACATTTGTAGGCATTACTTTTCATTTTTAACATTTCAGTTGAGGCCTTACAACATTAGAATCTTAAGAATATATTGAAGTTAAAAATTTCACTCCCATCCGGTTAAGGTCTCAAAATTTAGTACATTTAACTTGAGTTTTGCAAACTAAATTCCATTTAATAGATGACTGATAGATTTTGGCTCTTAAGTTATTGAAATCACGAAAACAGTTTCTTTCTGTTGGATGTTGCCACATGATATCCTGTTTGGTGATAAAGGGATTCGTTTTTCTAACATAAATCCATTGAACTTTGTATGAGCTTTATTTATTGGTATTTTTAGATCTTATGAAGATTGTTGTGTTGATTAGATTTGTATGTGACAGGTATATGGCATATATCATGGACACCAATGAAGAAGAGAGGGTCAAGGTAGGATTAAATGACATCGACTAAAGTTTCCAGCTTGGGCATGTTTAGCGCACTATATTGTATTGTTTTGTATTCTATTGATCTGTGTTGTTGTACTATATAAGCTTGTAAATGTTGTGTGTTGTCCTAAGATAAATATTGTGTGTTGTCCTAAGATATTATGTTGAATTATTGGCACTGTTGTCTACGCTGCTTCTGACCTTTTATCTTCTAAATCAATCAACCGTGGATCCTGATTTCAGGGGAAAACAGTTGAAGTTGGAAGAGCACATTTTGAAACAGAGACAACAAGATTTACAATTTTGGATGCTCCAGTAAGTAAATTCGTAGTCTATACTCCTGCACAGTCAATTTCGCTATTACAATATCTGTTAGTTGTGGCATTATGTGCTGTTTCTTTAATTGATTTGGAAATAATAGGTAATGCTAGCTTATTCCATCATTTTTTCATAAAATATTTGAGTCAGGTTGCTCACAAGGATTTTAATTGGGATAAATTTGCAAAATGATATAGTTTTCGATTAGTGTTTGGAACCCATATATTATTGAAATCCCTTATCTGGATAATCATGATATTTAACGAAATATAGATTGCGAATAACAGTTTGGGGGGTCTGTCTTAAATATCTTTCTTGACAGTATATCATACTAACTTTGAATAGAAGCATTTTTAGAAGTTTAAGGTTCTTTTAAAATTATTTAAGCACCTTTAAAAGCAACTTTTAACTATTGAATCGCATGCTGCTTTAGAAATACAAGTCACGTCACTCTATAAATAGGAGGCCCTTTCCTCTGAAGGGAAAAAAAGGTAGGCACCTCTGCTGTGATTGCGTTTGAAGGTTGTACTTTGGGAGAGCTATTCAATCGATATGCAACATAATATTTATCCTCATTCTTGTAGATACTTCATTTTCTAGAAATTATCTATGGGCATTGGTTGTTTTTTAAATATTGTTTTGATGATACAGTTAACTATTAAGCAATAATTTTACATACTCGTACGATAGTGTTTGTCGGTTCTTATATCGCTTGCTTATATGTTTATTCTTCCTTTTGGATTATTTTATATAGGGTCACAAGAGTTATGTGCCAAATATGATCAGTGGTGCATCTCAAGCTGATATTGGAGTCCTGGTAAGTTTTGGCTACCCCTGCCCTCAGTTTTACACAAGAATACGTTACTATGTGCACTTAACTGCATCCTTTTTATTCCCCAAAGGAAAAGGTACATTTATGTACAGTTCTTAAGGAAGACACCTTGTCCTGAGCGATTATTTTTAGAATATATTAATAAAATTGTGTCTTAAAAGAAAGAACAAAAGAAATGTACGTATGAATATAGATCAATTAAAGATTTGATCAAGTTTTGATTCCTCATCTTGAAATTGAAAAACTCTCTCGATAACTCATTTCGACTAATCTTTGAGTAGGTTATTTCTGCTCGGAAAGGAGAATTTGAAACTGGATATGAGCGAGGTGGACAGACCCGTGAGCATGTCCAACTTGCAAAAACCTTGGGTGTCTCTAAGCTACTTGTTGTTGTGAATAAAATGGATGATCCTACGGTGAAATGGTCAAAAGAAAGGTGCTTTATCCCCTCATTGTCATTTCACTTTCTCACTACATATATGTTGCATCAGTTTTCTTATATTGATTATTTCAGGTATGATGAAATTGAAACCAAGATGGTACCATTTTTGAGGTCATCTGGATACAACGTGAAAAAAGGTTAGGAGGAGGTTCCAAAGCTTTTAAGAAACAAAATATTTTACTTTTGGACATGCGTGATAATTTTACGATCTACAATTGCCTTGAAATTGTTCATTGACAAGCCATATGCTCTTATTTATTATGGCCCTTGGAATTGGACATTGACAAGCTATCTACTATTCTTTATTTGATGTTGCATATGTTGAACAATATCTATTGAGAAGTCAGCTTTAGATGCCCTACGATAACATATTTTGATACTGACGTGTTTAAAACGATTGAGGATTTTTATCCTTGTTCAGCTCATTACAAGTGCATTTAATGTTTTTGTTGGGCAATTATATTTGGTTAGTTATATATATGTCAGTTACATTTTAGTATTAAATTATAGGTGTTAATCTTTTGTTGGTTTTTATTATGGATACTATATATCTATATTGGTTGCGCTCTTGTTATGCTAATCCTTTTTAATTTTTAGATGTCCAATTCCTGCCAATATCTGGCTTGCTTGGTACAAACATGAAGACTAGATTGGATAACAAAGTGTGTCCATGGTGGAATGGTCCGTGTCTCTTTGAGGCCCTCGATGCCATTGAAGTTCCTCCACGAGATCCAAAAGGTCCATTCAGGTATATAAGTGTTATTTAATTATGGTTTTCATATGCTTAGTGTAGTTCTCTTTCTTCTTGCTTTGTTAATAAATTTGTTAGGATTCTAAGTTCTTAAATCTAGAGGTGACAAGAAAAAAAAAAAAAAAACTTAATAATTTTTTTATTTCTGGACTTCTTGGCATTACTGATACTTAATGTTGACAATATGAGATCCAAAAGATTTGGTACTGTTATTTGGCTGAAATGTTATTTGGGTGTTTCAAGGGTATCACTGATAGTTAATGTTGACAATTGTGATCTGTAGGTTGCCTATTTTAGACAAATTTAAGGATATGGGAACTGTAGTTATGGGAAAAATAGAATCTGGAAGTGCCCGTGAAGGCGATTCGTTGTTCGTCATGCCAAATAAGGTGCTATTCCATTCCTTTTGTGCACATACTTATTCTTCTTTATCTTTTATGCTTATTATGTTGCAAAGAGACTAATAGCTTTAAAAACAATCTGCAGGCTCATGTCAAAGTTATTGCGTTATATTGTGATGAAAATAAAGTTAGGCGTGCAGGACCTGGTGAAAATGTTAGGATCAGAATATCCGGGATCGAGGAAGAGGAAATAATAGCAGGTTTTGTTTTATCAAGTGTTGGTAAGTACCTTCTTTTCTTTTTTTCTAGTTGGCTTTACATAACTTCAGAATGGGTCTAGATTGACTGCAAATGATTAGATTGTTAAATAATGTGTATTGTGATCATATGCCTTTTTCTTTGTTCTCCTTGTTTGGTTCCTTCTCCATAAGCAATCTTTAGTTGTGCTCAAACGTTTCTTATTCTGCATTTTGATGCACTGTCTGTAAGTGGCCTTGTCAGTTTTTCCTTGCTTGCGTTCCCATACATTAGTTGTACCTTTCTGTTCTGCGGCAGTTTGGTTCATGAAGTTTAGTTAGTGTTTATGTTTTCTTTATTTATTACTTATTGAGGTCCTAATTTTTTTGGGGGGGTCTTCATGCAGCAAAACCAATTGCAGCAGTGACTGAGTTCGTAGCCCAGTTGCAGATCCTGGAGTTGCTGGAAAATGTTAGTAAATTAACAAATTCTTCTAAATGATGTTTGTGATGTGACTATTCCTCAATGTTTCATGGCTAACCCTACATTAAAAATAAAAAAAACGCTTTCTCCTCTATGGATTTCTGTTTCCTGAAAATTGAAATTTGGGTGTATAGGCAATTTTTACGGCTGGTTATAAGGCTGTCTTGCACATCCATTCGGTTGTTGAAGAGTGTGAAATTGTTGAGCTGCTACAGCAAATCGATCCAAAGACCAAGAAACCAATGAAAAAGAAAGTGCTCTTCGTGAAGAATGGTGCTGTGGTAATGTGCCGTATTCAGGTTTGTTTCTTTTGTTAACTTGAATAGCAAAGTTTGATTTCCTTCTCTCTTTCTTGTTTCCGGCCATTTTGACATCCTTATCATATTGTGTTTCACAGGTGAACAGCTTGATATGCATTGAGAAGTTTACAGATTTTCCACAACTCGGGAGGTTTACGCTTCGCACTGAGGGTGAGAGATGCTTATATCCTAGTGTACTTACAATTTTATTGTATTCACTATAATCGAGCCGCGTAACAGATCCACTATGTTTACTTTTACAGGGAAAACAGTTGCTGTGGGGAAAGTCACCGATCTTGCATAACCAAGTTCTTAAACAATTTTGATAATGAGAGGTGATAGCTCTTAATCCCTTTTTCACTTGTTGAACCGTCTTCTTGACCAACTTCTTGGACCGTCGGTCGTTCCATATTTTTTTAGCTGATAATTATTTTGCTAATTATCCCACTCATATCCTCTGCTTTACCGATCAAATTTAGATGATACACTAATCCCACTCATATCCTTTGCTTTACCGATCAAATTTAGATGATACACTACTCCATAAATCTCGACGTAAACGCCCAAAAAGCGCAAGGTTAGCGCTCGATTATCAAATGCGCGGATAAGATTAAACGATTTGTTTATTACAGGAAGGACTTGTAGCGGGCCATCAATCTTATCGCATTTATGCGAGTCGGAGCTTGAACGGATTAAATGTGTTGGCCAGCGACTGAATTGATAATACATTTGATTCTGATATTTATAAGTTGGTATATTCTGTAGAGTGGTGCAATCATTTACTGTGTTCCCAGTGCTCATTCGCTTGAGCTTTTTCATGAGCACCATTTTCTTTTTTTTTTTTTCTCTTTTCTTTTTTGGTTTTTATTTCCATAGTTCATGGGGTGAAGAGTTTGACCTGATTCACCCACCACTGTCAGTTATTTTTTTGGGCATAGAGAGCATGAGCACTTTTTGCTTTTCTATTTTGTTTTGTGGTTAAAGCTATGCTATCTATGAGAAAGAGGAAAAAAGGAGGATAATTTAAATGCTTGGCTTCTTTTTCTCTCATATGTTTCTCCTGTCTCTCCGAGAAAGAATAGAAAAGGATAGACAATCATAGGTAACTGAAAGTTGAGAGTTTTAAGGAGTCCAGAAAATCAACGCTGTGATCAACTAGAGGATCATTAGTATTTGCTTTTGACCGTGGAAAGGCAAAAGGTTAAAAGAAAAAGAAGAGTAGGTTATCCTCATTTAGGGTACGTTTTTATTCAGCAAAAAAAAAAAAAAAAAAAACGTTTGGTTGAGTAGATAGATAGTGGAAATGGTGGTGGACAGCAAGCATTTCAGCAATCTTTCAAGCTTTTTGGTAGTAAGAATGGAGAGTTGGAAAGATAAATAATAAATATTGATAAATAATAAATATTTATAAAATTGTTATATATATATATTTTTTAATATTTGTTGTTAATTATTATTAAGGGTGAAATTGACTTTTTATTGCCTAAAAGTGATAAAGAATATACATCATTTTATTAATGGAAAGATGCAATTTAATTGATGATAAATGAGCAGCTCCCTCCGCCTCTTTTCTTTCTCCAGCCAAACAGAAGATTGTGCTTCTCTTTTCACGTCTGCACCCACTTCCCTCCGTCCACTCAACGAGCATATGTCTTAAAAATTTAAGATAATAGAAGTTGCCTTGAAGATAATACACTACCATTCGCCAAATCCCACATTATCAAATTACAGAGTTACTTTTAGCAATGGACCGCTTAGTAAATTATGCAATGCAAAAACTACCAAGACTAGCCTATTTCCCATTTATTCCGAGTTTTAAAGACCTATTAGTTTTACTAGCTAGGTCAACAAGATCTCCATAATTGCTGTTGTTTACCACCTTTTTTTTTGTGGTCCTTCAATTAGATCCTTGAGATCAATAATTGTACATCTACTATATTTAAAATCCAACCAGACATGTACGTCAATAGTTAAGCATACAAAAGATTTAACATAGCATCAATAATTCACTGATTAATTGACAGATGAACTGCCAATTAAGAACATTAATATATATGGTCGCTTTCTTTCAAAAAGACTCACATTCGAATAGGACTAATGATTAGCTCGCTAATCAGGCTTTAAAACTTATGTTTAATAGCTAATCTGACATTTCGAGAGCTCAATAATTGACATAAAACAAGTATTTTACATGTCCTTGGATCACAATATTTAAGTGTTAAATTATACTGATGATAACTGATAAGAAAATATGGCCATTTGGATATCGTCTGTTTATTTTTCAGGTCTGAATTAATAATGCCTCTAAAAAATAATTTTTTTGGTTTCATTTTTCCTTTATGGCCTATCGCATGATTAGATTTGACATGCAATAAAGATATCAATTTTGCTATGTCTATTGTTTCACATAACTATCATATTGGAATTATATATATGTACTCGGTACATATTAAATTTTGGGCACGTACAACTGTACAAGTAGGAGATATTCTTAAGCGTCTAAAATAATAGTTATATGACTATCATATTACTTTTTAAACATTTTATGATTTTGTTTTCGTGGCCATGGACACGAAATATGAGAAACTAAAAAGGGTCGCTCTAATTTCATTTTAAAGTATTGTATTTAATTTGGGGAGTATTATAAACTATTTGGAAAAACAGCACTCTTTGGACTTACTTGGTATCACTATTACTTCTGTTTTTAAATGAAAAGATTTCATCAAAATGATAACGTATCTGATTAGGTAATTTCTCTCTCTTTTTTAGGGTAGATTTAAGTTAATATTAAAAAAAGGTGAATTAGCTAAATAAGTCATTTTGAAAAAAAATGTTTTTTAAATTTTAACACATGTTTCAAAAAATTAAGAAAATAGCCATGGTCCAAGTACAAGATGCATGAATGGACTTTATTACTTACAAATACTTGATGACCATTCTCTTAGTAATTATAAATATTGACTATATTTTTAAAGTACAAAAGTGCAATGTATATTTCCTATAATTTCCCTATTATTATAAAAATAAGAAAAATATAATCTAAGATAGTAGAAATATTAGTCAATAAAGGTTTTAGATGACAATATTTTATTACAATACACTTGAATCCTACAAATCAATACCGTGTTACAATTTTATAATATGCATGCATGATACATTATCATAAATTATGATAAATTGAATTCATTTGCTTATTCTTAACTATTAGACTCCCATTTTTTTTTTTTTGCTGAATAATATTAGACTCATTTTGTTTAAATGTTTAATGATATATTGCATATGCTCGTTTGGCGGCTATAAATATCTGATTATTGCAAGATAGTGCAAGAAAATACAAAGAGAGAGAGAGAGAGAGAGAGAGAGAGAGAGAGAGAGAGAGAGAGAGAGAGAGAGAGAGAGAGAGAGAGAGAGAGAGAGAGAGATGGCAAGAGAGGAAAGCAACAAATCTGCTGAATATCCAATGAATAGTGGAGATGAACCCTATAGCTATGCCAAGACCTCAGTTTCTCATGTATTCATTTATTTTATTTTGTGATGTTTTGTTTCCCATTTTTCTATCTTCTTCTTCTTCTTCTTAATACTTTTTAAGGAATTATTATTTTGCTATTTTTGAAGGCAATATTAATTTTAGGTTTGACAAATTCCGTCGATCGTTACAAAATTTTGAAGGGTATTATTAATATTAAGTTTAGGTTTGATAAATCTATACGAGTTTAGTATCTAAACTTGAATGGGTTATTAGTCTTGAATAGTGCTAAAAGGTTTTGGAATAGGTTTTCTTCAAACTTGTCTTTAAATCTATTGGGCAAATTAATAAGCATTTTATTATGATCAATTTCAGTTTTAAGAAAGGAGTGGCATAAAATGCATAGTTGATTATTGATTCTTGAAGTTTATGGACTAAAGCCAAAGTACAACAAAAGTGTGCTTTAGCGACATTTAATATAGTTACATTTTGAAAATAAATGCCAACGATATAAGAACATTTAGTGAATATTATCCACAAAAGCCTGACATATTCAATTTCTCACTTTGCAGAGAGTGGTTATAGATTTTATCAAAGAGCTTATGAACAAGGAAATCGCAGAAAAGCTTGACATAGGAGTCAGTCCTCCGAAAACCCTTTTTGTCGCGGATTTAGGTTGCTCGGTCGGGCCAAATACATTCACTGCAGTGCAAAACATGATTGAAGCTGTTGATTTGAAGTACCAAAATGCTCAAGAGCTCTCTTCCAACACCCAAGAATTCCAAGTCTTCTTCGATGATCACACCTCGAACGATTTCAACACGCTCTTCAGGTCGCTTCCTCCTAGCCGACGATATTTCGTGGCAGGAGTCCCAGGCTCTTTCTACGGTCGCATATTTCCCGAGACTTCTCTTCACTTGGTTCACTCTTCCTTCTCCCTCCATTGGCTTTCGCAGGTCCCGAAACAAGTGATGGACGAAAGCTCTCCGGCGTGGAACAAAGGGCGAGTTCATTACTCGAATTCAGGAGATGAAGTGATTAGGGCTTACAAGGCTCAACATGAGAAGGACATGGAAGGGTTTTTGCAAGCTAGGGCAAAAGAGGTTGTTTGTGGAGGACTAATGGTGCTTATCATTCTCGGCATCATTGATGGGATTCATCATTCTGAAGCTGGAGGTAATAAGGGCTTTGATCTCATAGGATATTGCCTAATGGACTTGGTTAAAAAGGTAATTAACTTAAGTGTGCCTAATCATTGTTTTTGGTACTTTTTTTAAAAATTGTTCATAAATTTCTTTTTGAAGTACCTTAAGCTAATAATTCATTACCAAGATAAATGAAAATTTATTTTAAAAAATTGTGAACTCCTTTTATTTATTTATTGCAATATAAAATTTATCCATTTCTAGACATTAGACAATATACCTGAAAGTTAGTCATGCTTTCATGGCCTCCTGATAGGCTTATTCAGAAATTTTAGGGAAAGTTTTAATTCCGTATTAAGCTCCTATGATCTAGACAATCAAAGCTCATTTCTTGACCCAAAAAAAAAAAAAAAAAGAACCATATTTTTAGACATATCATATGGATTTTGTTACACACTAATAAAAAATTATTAATTTATGTAGTAAGTGGTTTCTATGTATATATAATATATCTAAATTTATCGAATTATTAATTTAGTAAACGTCATCCAACAAAAGATATTGTTTAATCGAGATAATTGATTTTTGGAGCATTTTATAGGGAGTTGTTAGTGAGGAAAGAGTGGACTCCTTCAACATACCAACATATCTAATGACACCCCAAGAATTTGAAGAAGCTGTGAAACAAAATGGAAGCTTTAGCATAGAGAGACTTGAAGTCCTTCCTAATGTCCTTGTAAATGGTGTTCCTGTTAATGCCAATCAAGTCACATTTTGTGTGAGATCTACTCTTAGTGAATTAATCAAGCAAGAATTCGGCCACGAAATCGTCGACGAGCTCTTCGATTTGTACCTTCGAAAGGTTGAGGAGATACATCCAAGCTCCATTGTTGAATCAGAGAAGACAATTAGCTTTCTTGTTGTGCTTAAACGCAAGGCAACTCTTGATTAGAACAATAAAAAGAAAACATAATTAATCAATGTTGATCTATTTGGCTTTGTTACTTATTTTTCTTAACTTTTTTTTTTTTTTTTTCCATTTAAGATTGATGCCAAGTAAATAGTTCTGGATTGTTACAATATATATGGGCACGATTACTTGTAGCGTTGAATGAAAATATGGTAAATTTCTGCAAATTAAGTTCATTTTAATGAATTTATATATTTTTATTTTAACTATGACAGCCTTTTCATCTTATTTCTGGAAGTGTTTTTGACTACGATGACTGAGTTGTGAAGTTTGTAATTTTAATAAGTTGAAAATTCTCCATTTTTTTTATTGCTTAGTCCTCCTATCATGGTGGTGATAGAAATTATATATAAAAAAAATTCATCAATTGATCATCTAAATGAGTAAAAGAATAGGAGACCGAAAAAGTGTATAAATTGGGTTTAAGATTTGAAAAAAAAAAAAAAAAAGTAGTTCGTGGAAAAACTTAAGATCATATCCTACCATCTTCCTTCAGGCCGATAAAAATAATTTCAAAAAGAATATAAATCTCAGAACAGTACCATCTTTAACAATATTTTTCTTAACCTCCAATTATGAAATTTGACTTTTAGTTATCTACAACATTCCCAAATATCATTAATTTAGGATTTTGATAAATAATTAACCATATTGAAAGCCAAATGCCGTTTCTCAAATAATATATCGTTTTTAAACACTAGTGTCGTTTAAATGTTTAGTTTCGGTTTTTGAACTTTTGATGTCGTTTTTTTCTCTTTATGACGTTCTGTTAATAATTATGTCAATGTTCTGTGCCTGATGTCGTTTATTAATTAACCTGTCGTTTTAATAACTTCATGTCTCTTTGCAATCCTCTGATGTCGTTTTAGGTTTACTGTCTTTTCTGCAGTTTTCAGTTGTTTTTTAAATTTCAACCGTTTTATTAAGTTTAATATCGCTTGTAATCTTGTACTGCCGTTTTCATTTTTATTATACTGTTTTGGTACTTCCACAACATTTTCTAACAATTCAGTTGTTTTTCTATGCCCGATGTCGTTTACTAAGTTTTTTGTCGTTTAAATCAATGTCATGTCGTTGTCAGGAACTCCAATGTCGTTTCTCCATTTTCTGTGGTTAATAAGTGTTGTTTTGATATTTTACTATTGTTTTCTAATCTTACAACGTTTTAGTACTTCTACGACAGTTTTCTAATAATTCTGTCGTTTTATATGCATGTTGTCGTTTATTTATTTTCCTGTCCACTTTACTGTCGTTTTACCAGTCGTTTTTACGATCTAACATGTATCAATCAATTTCTGTCGTTTCTATGCATGTTTTCGTTTAATGTCGTTTGTAATCTTGTACTGCCGTTTTCATTTTTATTATATTGTTTTGGTACTTCCATGACATTTTCTAACAATTCAGTCGTTTTTCTATGCCCAATGTCGATTACAGAGTTTTTTGTCGTTTACATCAATGTCATGTCGTTTTCCGGAACTCCTATGTCGTTTCTTCATTTTCTGTCGTTAGTAAGTTTTGATTTTGATATTTTACTGTCGTTTTCTAATCTGATGACGTTTTATTATATCTATGACAGTTTTCTAATAATGCTGTCCTTTTCTATGCATGTTGTCGTTTCTTTATTTTCCTGTCGTTTTCGCACTATACTGTCGTTTTTACCACTTTCTGTCGTTTTTACGATCTAACGTGCATCGATCAATTTCTGTCGTTTTCTGTGCTTGTTTTCGTTTAATGTCGTCTGTAATGTTGTACTATCGTTTTCATTTTTTTATTATATTGTATTGGTACTTCCACGACAATTTTTAACAATTCAGTTGTTTTTTCTATGCACGTTGTCGTGTACTAAGTTTTTTGCATTTAAATCTGTCATGTCGTTTTCCCTAACTCCTATGTCGTTTCCTCATTTTCTGACGTTAATAAGTTTTACTGTCATTTTATAATCTTTATGACGTTTTTGTACTTCTATGACGCAAAATAATTCTGTCGTTTTCTGTGCATGTTGTCGTTTACTTATTGTTCTGTCGTTTTTTCAATTTACTGTCGTTTTTTGCCACTTTCTGTCGTTTTTACGATCTAACGTGTATCAATGAATGCCTACCAAGTTTTTATTTTGAAAAAAGAGTTATAAGTTTTGGCGTTTGGGTACAGTCTCAAGCTAAATATAGCCGCTACATATTCCTAATGTTTTTTATGCAAATAATTTAGGTAATGGATTTTGTTAGGTATTAGGTAATGACAATAATTATTTCCCCGTTGGAATATATATACCACTGCTACAATTGCAAAAAAAATAAAAATCAGCATAAATTCTGCAGAAATGGGTCCCAACACATTCCTCGCAATGCAAAACATAATAGATCTCAAGCTCTAAAGTTGAATTACAAGCTACAATGAAAAATATTTAATTGTAAAAACTAAAAACTTGTAAAATTGTAAATTCCAAAAGTTCAGGGGCCATATATGAATAGTATATATCATATATTATACGCTTTGTAATGCTCCGTTTTATTGATGAATGTTATGTTGTATGTTTTATTGTTTATTATTATGCATCCAATACGATACATATATGCGGTGCCCTTCGTATATTATTGTAGAATAGCTTTACCATTTGTTAATTTCTGATTATATACAAATAGAAATATATATTGCCATTCTCTTGAAATTTTGGACTTCAAATTTTATTTTATTTTTTTAATTCTTAGAATAATTGTTAATAGAATCTTAAGTTCTAATGCATCAAGTTTTTATTTTCTATTTTCTATTCTTACTCCTAATTGTCAGATGTTTAGAATTGTGAAAAATTGATTTAGAACGAATTATATACACATAATGAATTGTGTTAGAGATATAAAAACTAATGTTGGTCCGTATCAAATCTTTGAACAAAATTTCTAGATAAACGACAAGAAATTTTGAGATATAAAAATTAATGTTGGTCCGTCTCCTATCAGTTTAAGCTTTTGAAATTAATTAGTGATTTAACATAATATCAGAGCGGGAAGTCCTGAGTCGATCATGAATCATTCTTAGACTTCTATACACAACTATGTATGTGCACATTATTGCATAGGCGGCTGAACAACATGATAACAAGAAAATTATATTTGAATTTTCCGGCCAAGTTATAGTCAACAAAGTTGAAATTACTAGTCGATGAAATTGATTTCTAATTGTTTCAATAACGCAACAGTACACAGCGCGACAAAATACTGGGTCAAAATAATATTTAGCTAGTATATATAACGCATTTGTCATTATTCACTTATATATATATATAAGTCAAAAGGCCAAATATATATATATATTTTTTTGTAATTATGGCCAACTCATTGTAAATAATGTTGTCATATTCTAGACGAATATTGACTGCCAATTAAGACTTTTCTTAACCTCATTGTCGTAATAGAATTGGGTTTTTCTAACTTATTTAATTTAGTGCTAATGTTAAATCCACAACGACCAAAAGTCATCAACACCAAGTACTGCTATAAATAACTTCATATAAGATTAACTTCTTCGAAAAAAATCATTGCCAACAGATACATATATAAAACACCGATCATATTATTTTATTTACTTTTGTCAGCACAGAAAACATACACAGAGAGAGAGAGAGACAGAGACAGAGAAGGATAATTAAGAGATGGCACAATCAGAAGCTATTAATTGTTCAGTGAATGGTGGAAGTGGCCAATATAGCTACAGCAAAAATTCCAACTTCCAGGTACCTACACCAGTAATTTCTCATCTATGTATCCAATATTTATTTTACCATTAATTGTTCATGTATTACCTAATTTTAACTGATATATCTATACATACTTATTGTAACAAAACTTTTTTTTTTTTTGGTAGAAAAAAGCCATAGACGCTGCTAAAGAGCTGATCAGCAAGGGAATCGCCGAGAAGTTCGACGCCGATGTCGTCCTCTCATCCTCAAACACTCTCCGAATCGCCGATCTTGGCTGCGCCGCGGGGCCTAACACGTTCTTCGCAGTGCAAAACATCGTCGACTCTGTCGAAGAATTGCTCAAAACCAGCAGCAGCAGCAGCCCCGACATCCAAGTCTTCTTCAACGACCAAGCCTCCAACGACTTCAACCAGCTCTTCGCGTCCCTCCCCGAAAGGCGGTACTTCGCGGCGGGCGTGCCGGGCTCCTTCCACGCCCGCCTCTTCCCCCGCGGCTCGCTCCACTTGGTCCACTCCTCCTACTCCGTCCAGATCCTCTCCCGGGTGCCGAGAGAGGTCCTGGACGAGGCCTCGCCGGCCTGGAACAAGGGCAGGATCCACTATTCGGGGTCGGCGGAGGAGGTTGTTAGGGCTTACGTGGCTCAGTACGCCGAGGACATGGATGTGTTTCTTCGAGCGAGGGCGGAGGAGATTGTCCCTGGCGGATTGATGGCCTTTGTTGTTCCTGGTCGCCCCAATGGAACGCCTCATTCTCAGTGTCTTATGTGCAACATTTCTGATATTTTGGGATCATGTTTTGTGGACTTGGCCAACAAGGTAAATATGAATGTGCTAAAAGATAATTTTCCAACAAAATACTATTAAGGATTTAATTTACATATCTGTGTGTATATACATGTCTGTTACATGTTCCATTTTTTTTTTTTTGCCTAACCATCATTTGTAAATTACTCTCGCAAGGAAGTAAGAAAATATATCATTCTTGGCCCCCCTTAAAATTTTTTGTTCCTTGTGAGTTGTGAAGTTGAAGAAAAAGAATATTATAAAATTATATGAATGCTGATTTATCATTATATTATTAGCTCAGATAAATTAATATGGTATATGTATTTATAACAAGCTGAATTTGTTTATATATATCCGTTGAAATATTAGGCTTTCGTAATTAAACATATATAATCAGTGCTAATTCAATAGAATTTCTTATACTTTTATATTTGCGTTTTTGTTGATGTACATGACAGGGAAAAACTAGTCATGAAAAAGTAGACTCGTTCAATTTGCCACTGTATTTTGCATCTCTGGAAGAAGTGGAAGCCATAGTGAATCGGAACGGAAGTTTCAAAATAGAGATAATGGAGAACATACCCCAACCGAAGCCAGAGCCGAAAGCCCTGGCCACCACCATGAGATCCGGCATGGGAGCGTTCATGGGCGATCATTTCGGACAAGGATTCGATTCAGATGAGCTCTTTGATTTGTTAGCCAATAAATTCCAAGAAAACTACTCTGTCTTTGAATCAGCTCATTCAGTCAGCCTGTTTGTTTTGCTCAAACGCATTTAGAAAAAATTTGACCCACTATTATTAGCAAACAAAAAAAGGAGGGAAGGAAGATATATGATCTATAGTTGTTGATAATCAATAATAAGAGAGATTTATTTATCATAAAAATAATTTGATATGTATCATATGTATAATTTGTTTGCGTGTGTTTATTGATTATTTTTTTCAGACATGCTTCATGTACCGTGCCGTGTTATATTCTAATAATTTATGGAAGGGGAAGGGTCGAGCAAGTATTGTAATATGATGTGTATATGTATTTCTTTGTTGATGTTAATTAATAATTATATGGATATATAATATTGGATAAGCAGTTGGGTGACTTGTGGCCAGTAAATTAAGAATTAAAAAAAAAAAAAAAAAACGAACTCAGATTTTACTATAAGAAAAACGACAATACTGATCGACATCACTACAGAAACGACAGTTAATAACAAAACGACATGAAATGTAAACAACAACCGAAGGAACGACATGAAACTGTTTGTAGAGAGAAATAACACAAGAAAATGTTATGAACTAGTACAACATCAAACTTAGACATCACTAGCTGAAAAACGACAATCTTACAAAAAACGACAATAGTAAACATTTCCACTAATTGGAAACGACATTAAAAGTAAACAACATGTTAAAAAACAACGGTAAGTTCCAGAAAGAAAAAATGAAGTGGTACAAGAATATAGACAAATATCACAAGTTAAGTGTCAGTAAATAAAAACACAACAATGAACAATAACAAAAATGACACGAAACGACATGAAAGTCAAATACAGCTTCGCAAACAAGATGAAACTGTTCAAAAACAAAATGGACACGAGAAAAGAATAAAAACGAAAGACAACACAAAGTAAGCTTCAATATAGGTACAATAATTTTAATATGCTAAATTAATAACTAAAGTTCTCAGCAAAAATAATAATTATATTTCAAGCAAATACAAAACCAACATATATCTTGAGTTATTATATATATATATATTTTGCTGCAAAGTTATATAAAGAGAATTGATGTGCAACAGCAATGACAAAATGTCCTAGCTATATCATCACTTGAATGTTCTTTGTGGCTTTTCCAAACATTCTATTCTTATATTATTATTATTATTATTTTTTACCCTTTTGTATTCTAGTTTCCCTACGTGGAAGCTCGAGGTGTTGCAGGAAAGAGCACGATAGTTTTCTGGCCGTTTCAAAGATTGTTGTCGTTTTTATATCTTTTTTATTTGGTGTGTGTGTGTGCGGTTTTTTTTTTTTTTTTTTTTTTTTTTGTCGCCTTTCTGTTTGCTATAGTTTATATTGCTGACGTTTGCCTTGTTTAACTAGTTTTCTTATTTTGTTGTTTTCCACGGTTTTCTGTCTTTTTTATGTTTGTTGTCGTTTTTTATTTGTTTTGTTGTTTATATTGTGGATTGTTTCTCCTGGTGATTTTCCCTTGATATCTGCTGTTTAATTATGTCGTTCATATCGTTTCATTTTCAAGTATATTCATTTTCTTATCTTTATCATTCTTCATAATTTTTGTCGAATCTATTTTCTTGTTGTTTTCGAATACTGTTGTTGTTTTTATTCCAGATGAACTAAAGAAAAAAAAAATTTATCGCCGTTTTCTGATTGCCGTATTTCTTCTTGAATTTTGTATGTTATAGGTTTTTCGTGTTCAGGTTTGAATCGTTTGGTTCTGTTTTATTTTAAGAGTTTTCTGACGTTTCTTTTGTCTGTTGTCGTTTTTAGTTATTCTGTCGTTTTTATTGTTCATATCATTTTGCTGTTCTGACTGCTGTTTTGAAACGATATGATACATACTGTTCGGAAAGAGAACAAACACAAGAAAAGAATATTAAGAAAAAACTCTCAAATTCAGACGCCACTGAATAAAAACGACAATATTAACAGAAACGACAATAATAAACAATTTCAACTAAAAAATGACATGAAGATTAAATAACGTGTTAAAAAAAAGTGTGAAATTTTTCAGAAAGAAAAATGAAATGATGCAAGAATATAGACAAAAAAAAAAAAAAACAACTTAAACTTCACAAAATTAAAAAGACAACAATGACCAACAAATTAGCAACTGTATAAACGACAGGAAAGATAAATATAGCGTCAAAAACGACAGGAAACTGCTCCAAAATAGAAATGAATCGAAAAAAGAATATGTACATAAAAGAACATTCAACTTATCATCACTAATTGATATAAGAAACAGGATTTCATCATCAATCATACTTTTTTTTCTTCCCCCCCACCCCCACCCCACCCCACCCCCAACAACCCCAACCCCAATTTGTCGTTTTCAAATGCTCTTGTCATTTTCGTTGCAGATGCTTTTTTTTTTTCCCTTCAATTATCACCGCTTTCTTGATTTCTGTCTTTTGTATATTTTAGTGTTTGAGGTTTTCCTTGTCCGATTAAACTTCTTTTTGTTTTCACAGTTTTATGTCGTTTCTATGTTTATTGTCGTTTTTAGTCCTACTGTCGTTTTTATTGTTGGTATCTGTTTTTTCTTACTGCAATTTTAGTGGTTGCTTTCATTTTTGGAATTCTGTTCGTATATAGTTTTCATTTGCTATGTTTCAATCGTTTTCTTAATTTTGTTGTTTTCGATATTTATATGTCGTATCTTTTATTCTTGTCGTTTTTATAAGTGATGTCATTTTTTTAATAGTAACTTCTTATCCGTTTTGTATTTCTTTTGTTTATATAGCTGTCATTTGTTATGTTTCACTCATACTTTGTGGATTTTCATTAGTATAAATATATATTGTACTGGTACGTCCACGACATTTTCAAAAAAGTCAGTTGTTTTTCTATGCCCGTCGCTTACTAAGTTTCTTGTCGTTCAATCAATTTCATGCCGTTTTCACGAACTCCTATGTCGTTTCCCCATTTTTTGTCGTTTTTGCTATTTTACTGTCGTTTTATAATCTTTATGATGTTTTCTAAAAATTATGTCGTTTTTTGTGCACATTGTCGTTCATTTATTTTCCTGTCGCTTTTTTTTTCACTTTCCTGTCGTTTTTACAGCTTTCAGTCGTTTCTACTATCTAACATGCATCATTCAATGTCTGCCAAATTTTTTATTTTGAAAAAAGAGTTCTAAGTTTTGGGTACAATCCCAAGCTAAATACAGCCGCTATGTATTCCTAATGTTTTTACACAAATAATTTAGGCAATGTATTGTTAGGTTTATTATTATTTTCCCGTTGGAATATTATTTAGTGTACCACTGCTTCAATTGCCAAAAAAAAAAAAAAAAAAAATCTATATTATAATTTCTGCAGAAACAAGCTATGGATCATGGTGCTAAAGAGCTTATCACCAAAGCAATTGCCGAGAAGCATGAAACACAAGCAACCTTGAGCTTATCACCAGAGTTGAAGTACAAGACTAACAACACACACTCTCAAGGGCTCATCACAAAGACGCCCGAACTAATTCGAGGTCTTATATATTCAACAATCAGAGAGAGATATAAGCAAGCAAGAGGAAGAGAGAGAAAAGTGTTTCTCTGGTCTTGGTTTTTCTCGTGAGGGTCTGAGTGTTGATTTCTTGTAATTGGTCCATTGATGAATAAAGAGTTCTTATTGATTCTGTAGACTTGGAGTGTGGTCTTTGTTCAATAATCTGTTCTTGGTGCAATCTATGAGTGATCCATGATCCATCACTTTCATATACTTGCTTTTGTGTCAAGTATTCATTCTTTGTATATAATACGCTCTAAATCAATTTTTCACAATTCTAAACATCTGACATGGTGGTGCAAGTCAATTAGGAGTAAGAATCAAAAATAGGAAATAAAAACTAGACGCATTATTAATTACTACTTAAGATTCTATTAATAATTCAAAAAATTTAATTAAAAAATGAAGTCCAAAATTTCAAGAGAGTGACAATATATATATATATATATATATATATATATATATTTTTATTTGTATATAATCAGAAATTAACAAATGGTCAAGCTATTATACAATAAAATATACGAAGGGCACCGTATATATGCATGTCTCGTATTTAAACGATAACACATATAAAAAACAACATTCATCAATCAAAAGGAGCAATATTGCAAAGCTTATATATATATTGTAGAAATTTGACCTCTTCAAGAACTCCAAGATTTCATAGACTTTTATACACAATCATCTGCACATTATTGCATAGGCATTCGTAGACTTTTATACACAAATATGTGCACATTATTGCATAGGCATTCGTAGCTTTTATACACAAATATGTGCACATTATTGCATAGGCGGCTGAACAACATGATAACAAGGAAACTATATATATTTTGATTTTCCGGTCAAGTTAATTAGTTATAGTCAAATATACAATAAAACAAAGTTGAAATTACTAGTCGATGAAATGATTTCTGATTGTTTCAATAACACGCAGTAGTACACAACGTGACAAAATACTGGGTCTATATAATATTTAGCTAGTATATATAACGCACTTGTCATTATTCACTTACATAAAAGTCAAAAAGCCAAATATTTTTTTTTTTGTAATTATGGCCAACTCATTGTAAATAATGTTGTCATATTCTAGACGAATATTGACTGCAAATTAAGACGTTTCTTAACCTCGTTGTCGTAACAGAATTGAGTTTTTCTACCTTAATTGGAGCTAATGTTAAAGTAATAGCGACCAAAAGTCATCAACACCAAGTACTGCTATAAATAAACTTCATATAGGATTAACTTTTTCCGAAAAATATCATAGCCAACAGATACATATATAAAACACCGACCATATTATTTCCTTTCGTCAACACAGAAAACGTACACACACACAGAGAGACAGAGAAAGATAAAGAGATGGCACAATCAGAAGCTATCAATTGTTCAGTGAATAGTGGAAGTGGACAATATAGCTATAGCAAAAACTCCAACTTCCAGGTACACCAGTAATTTCTCATCTATCTATCCAATATTTATTTTACCATTAATTGTTCATGAATTACCTAACTTTAACTGATATACACTTATTGTAACAAAAATATATATATATATATATTTTTATAGAAAAAAGCCATAGACGCTGCTAAAGAGCTGATCAGCAAGGGAATCGCCGAGAAGTTCGACGCCGATATCGTCCTCTCATCCTCAAACACTCTCCGAATCGCCGATCTGGGCTGTGCTGCGGGGCCTAACACGTTCTTCGCAGTGCAAAACATCATCGAATCTGTCGAAGAATCGCTCAAAACCAGCAGCAGCAGCAGGCCCGACATCCAAGTCTTCTTCAACGACCAAGCCTCCAACGACTTCAACCAGCTCTTCGCGTCCCTCCCCGAAAGGCGGTACTTCTCTGCGGGCGTGCCGGGCTCCTTCCACGGCCGCCTCTTCCCCCGCGGCTCGCTCCACTTGGTCCACTCCTCCTACTCCGTCCAGATGCTCTCCCGGGTGCCGAGAGAGGTCCTGGACGAGGCCTCGCCGGCCTGGAACAAGGGCAGGATCCACTATTCGGGGTCGGCGGAGGAGGTTGTTAGGGCTTACGTGGCTCAGTACGCCGAGGACATGGATGTGTTTCTTCGAGCGAGGGCGGAGGAGATTGTCCCTGGCGGATTGATGGCCTTTGTTGCTCCTGGTAGCCCCAATGGAACGCCTCATTCTCAGTGTCTCATGTGCTACGCTTCTGATATTTTGGGATCATGTTTTGTGGACTTGGCCAACAAGGTAAATATGAATGTGCTAAATGATAATTTTTCAACAAAATACTATTAAGGATTTAATTTATATATATACATGTCTTTTACATGTTCCATGATTTTTTTTTTCTTTTTGCGCCTAAGCATCATTTATTACTTTCACAAGGAAGAAAGAAAATATATCATTCTTGGTGCCCTTAAAAATTTTGGTTCCTTGTGAAGTTGAAGCAAAAGAATATACAAATTATACGAATGCTGATTTATCATTAACAAGTTGAATTTTTTTAATGTTATTATATATATATATATATATATATATATATATATATATATGTCCGTTGAAATATAAGGCTTTCCTAATTAAACATATATAATTAGTACTAATTCAATAGAATTTCTTATACTTTTATATTTGCTGACGTATATATATGACAGGGAAGAATTAGTCATGAAAAAGTAGACTCTTTCAATTTGCCAACGTATTTTGCATCTCTGGAGGAAGTGGAAGCCATAGTGAATCGGAACGGAAGTTTCAAAATAGAGACAATGGAGAACATAACCAACCCGAAGCTAGAGCCGAAGGCCATGGCCACCACCATCAGATCCGGCATGGGAGCGTTCATGGGCGATCATTTCGGACAAGGATTCGATTCAGATGAGTTCTTTGATTTGTTAGCCAATAAATTCCAAGAAAACTACTCTGTCCTTGAATCAGCTCATTCAGTCAGCCTGTTTGTTTTGCTCAAACGCATTTAGAAAAAAACAATTTTTGACCAACTATTGGCAAAAAAAGGAGGGAATAAGGAAGATATATGATCTATAGTTGATGATCAATAATAAGAGGGATTTATTTATCATAAAAATAATTTGATATGTATCATATGTATAATTTGTTTGTGTGTGTTTATTAATTATTTTTTTTCAGACATGCTTTCATGTACCGTGCTGTGTAATATTCTAATAATGTATGGACGGGGAAGGGTCGAGCAGGCATTGTAATATGATGTGTGTACGTATTTCTTTGTTGATGTTAATTAATAATCATATGGATATATAATATTGGATAAGCAGTTGGATGACATGTGGCCTGTAAATTAAGAATTAAAAAAAAAACACTCAGACTTTACTAAAAGAAAAACGACAATATTATAAAAAACGACAATACTGATCGACATTACTACAGAAACGACAGTGAATGAAAAAACGACATGAAACGTAAACAACAACTCAAGTAACGACATGACACTGTTTGTAGAGAGAAATAACGCGAGAAAATATTATGAACTAGTACAACATCAAACTTAGACATCACTAGCTGAAAAACGACAATCTTACCAAAAACGACAATAATAAACATTTTCACTAATTGGAAACGCCATGAAAGGTAAACAACATGTTAAAAAACAATGCGTAAGTTTCACAGAGAAAAAATGAAGCGGTAAAAGAATATAGATAAAGATCACAAGTCAAGCGTCAGTAAATAAAAAGACAACAATGAACAATAACAAAAATGACACGAAACGACATGAAAGGTAAATACAAACAATAAGAAACTGTTCAAAAACAAAATGGACACGAGAAAAGAATAAAAACGAAAGACAACGCAAAATAAGCTTCAATATAGGTACAATAGTTTTAATATTGTAAATTAATAACTCACGTTCTCAGCAAAAATAATAATTATATTTCAAGCAGAAAAAATAATAATTATATTTCAAGCAGAAAAAATAATAATTATATTTCAAGCAGAAAAAATAATAATTATATTTCAAGCAGAAAAAATAATAATTATATTTCAAGCAAATATAAAAACTAACATATATCTTGAAATTTTATATATATACATTTTGCTACAAAGTTATATAAAGAGGATTGATGTGCATCATCAATGAGAAAATGTCCTAGCTATATCATCACTTGAATGTTATTTGTGGCTTTTCCAAACATTCTCTTATTATTATTATTATTATTATTATTATTATTATTTAACCTTTTCGTGTTCTAGTTTCCCTTCGCGGAAGCTCGAGGTGTTGCAGGAAAGAGCACGATTCTTTTCTGGTCGTTTCTAAGATTGTTGTGTTTTTATACCCTCTTGTTGTTTTTGTTGTCGTCGATATTTTCTATTGTCGCCTTTCTATTTGTCTATCATTTATATGAAGAAAAAAAATATATTGTCCCATTTGCCTGTCCTATATCACATATTTAATTATTATTTGAGTTTTTTAAAAATATTTTAAATAAATATATATGAGATGTCAGAATTTTAATAGAAGTGACAGCTATGGGGACTGCTAAAGGGACAACAGATTTTTTATCCATTTATATTGTTAATGTTTTCCCTTGTTTAATTAGTTTTTTTATTTTGTTGTTTTCCATAGCTTTTCTGTCGTTTTTACGTTTGTTGTCGTTTTTTGTTTGCCATGTTGTTTATATTGTCGATTGTTTCCCCTGGTGTTTTTTCCCCTGATCGTTTGTCGTTTTCATTTTGGATGCTTTTTTTTTTTTTTTTTTTCAATTATCGCCGCTTTCCAGATTTCTATCTTTTGTATATTGTAGTGTTTGAGCCTTTGAGGTTTTCCTTGTCCTATCAAACTCCTTTTTGTTTTCACAGTTTTCTGTCGTTTCTATGTTTATTGTCGTTTTTACTGTTGATATCAGTTATTTCTTACTGCTGGTTTACTGATTGCTTTCGTTTTTGGGATTCTGTTCTTATATGGTTTTCATTTTCTATGTATGTCTCAATCGTTTTCTTAATTTTGTTGTTTTCGATATTTATATGTCGTTTCTTTTATTCATGTCGTTTTTTAATATTAATGTCTTTTCTGATTATTATCGTTTTCTATTTCTTTTGTTTATATAGTTGTCATTTGTTATGTTACACTCATACTTTGTTGATTTTCATTATTATAAATAAATGTCGTTCCACTATTTTTGTCATTTCCATAAATGTTGCCGTTTCTATAAATGTTGTCGTTTCTATTAATGTGTCGTTTTCTAGTTTATGTCGTTTCTGTATTCCTACTGTTTATATTTTTGTAGTTTTCATCTGACTCCTCTTCTTCTTTGTGTTGTTTTCCTATACTTTTCTCTTGTTTCTATGATTATTGTCGTTTCTATGGTTTACTGTCGTTTTTACGTTTGTTGTCGTTTTTTATTTGCCATGTTGTATATATTATCGATTGTTTCCCCTGGCGTTTTCCCCCCTGCTATTTGTTATTTATTTATGTTGTTTAGATGGTTTCATTTCCAAGTATACTAATTTTCTTATTTTTCTCATTCTTTATAATTTTTGTCGAATCTATTTTCTTGTTGTTTTCGAGTACTCTTGTTGTGTTTTATTCCTGATGAACGAAAAAAAAAATCGCCGTTTATTGATTTCCGTATTGTTTTTTTGAATTTTTGATGTTATAGGTTTTGCCTTTTCAGGTTTGAATCGTTTGGTTCAGTTTTATTTTAAGAGTTTTCTGTCGTTTGTTTGTTGTTATTTTCAGTTTATACTGTAGTTTTTAGGGTGAAGTAGGCAAATACCCAGAATTTATATAACAATAAAAATAAATAGCCAGACTTTTGAAGTAATTGAGTTTCTAGTCAATTTGTGAATTACTTGCACATGCTTTTGGTAACAAAGTGAATTACCACCACTTACCACTGTGTAAGTAATTGCATTTTTGGGTAGTTGATCACATTTTTCAAAAGATTGGGTAATAACTTACATTAAGTTTTAAAAATTGGGTATTCACTATAATTTCTCATTTATTGTTCATATCATTTTCTGTTCTGACTGCTGTTTTGAAACGATATGATACATAATGTTCTGAAAGAGAACAAATCCAAGAAAAGAATTAAAAAACTGTCAAATTCAGACGTCACTGATTAAAAACGACAGTATTAATAAAAACAACAATAATAGACAATTTCAACTAAAAAAACGACATGAAAAGTAAATAACGGGTTAAAAAAAAGTGTGAAAATTTTCACGAAGAAAAAATGAAATGATACAAGAATATAGACAAAGACTACAACTTAAAATTCACTAAATTAAAAATACAACAATGACCAACAAGTTAACAACTGTATAACCAAGAGGAGAGAACCAAAAGACAGGAAAGATAAATAAAGCGTAAAAAACGACAGGAAACTGTTGGAAAATAGAAATGAATCGAAAAGATAATATGTACATAAAATAACATTCAACTTATCATCGCTGATTGATATCAGAAACAGGATTTCATCTATCATACTTTCCCCCCCCCCCCCCCCCCCCCCCCCCCCCCCCAAATTTTCATAACATTTGTCGTTTGTCGTTTTCAAACACTGTTGTCGTTTTCATTTTGGATGAATTTTTTTTTTCAATTATCGCCGCTTTCCTGATTTCTGTCTTTTGTATATTGTAGTGTTTGAGCCTTGAGGTTTTCCTTCTCCTATTAAACTCCTTTTGGTTTTCATTGTTTTCTGTAGTTTCTATGTTTATTGTCGTTTTTAGTCCTACTGTCGTTTTTATTGTTGGTATCAGTTTTTTCTTACTGCTGATTTACTGATTGCTTTCGTTTTTGGGATTCTGTTCTTATATGGTTTTCATTTTCTATGTATGTCTCAATCGTTTTCTTAATTTTGTTGTTTTCGATATTTATATGTCGTTTCTTTTATTCATGTCGTTTTTTAATATTAATGTCTTTTCTGATTATTATCGTTTTGTATTTCTTTTGTTTATATAGTTGTCATTTGTTATGTTACACTCATACTTTGTTGATTTTCATTATTATAAATAAATGTCGTTCCACTATTTTTGTCATTTCCATAAATGTTGCCGTTTCTATAAATGTTGTCGTTTCTATTAATGTGTGGTTTTCTAGTTTATGTCGTTTCTGTATTCCTATTGTTTATATTTTTGTAGTTTTCATCTTTGACTCCTCTTCTTCTTTGTGTTGTTTTCCTATACTTTTCTCTCGTTTCCATGATTATTGTCGTTTTTCTGGTTTCTGTCGTTTTCACTTATTTATGTCGTTTTATATTATCCTCAATTCTGATAGCCCGTGTTTACAGATCAACAAGTAACAAATTTTCAACTAGACAAAAGCACATTTCGTCCTCGACATATTTTATAGCACTTTTTATTTTTGTTAAAAAAATTTAGTATTTAGCTTAGCTTAAACAAAAAAGGACTAGCAGTTGGTTCCAATGGATTTTACTGAGTCAATTTGTTTTCTTTTTAATGGTAAACAAGAAATTCGTCAGAACTAAATGAGATTATAACAATTTAACAGGTACTAAAATCACATATATAGTTATAGCAAATCAGTGAAATTACCTTAAACAATATACAAAAAATGAATGTCTTTGAACAATTTGTGAAAAACATGATCATATATTATACTAAAAACCAATCTTTTATTACAACTTTCACAAACAAGACTTATCATGATACCAATATTTTTCACTTGCCGACCAAAGGAGCTTAAGTGACAATTTATTTTCATATGAACATACCCCGAGATGGCCTGAGAAAGAGGCCAAATACTACTTGAGATGAGCTACATTTTTCTATTGTCTAGCTCACGTACTGCTTCTCTAGTAGGCCTCTGCAAAACGCCAAGTCGAAACGCTCCTCTGGAGGATCTCCAATGCAATCGAAAACAGCATCAGCGTTCAAAAAGTCCACCAAGACTCGCCTTTTAAGCAGTGGACAGTTAAGTTTTCAATGTTGATTTATTTGGCTTTGTTACTTATTTTTCTTAACTTTTTTTTTTTTTTTTCCATTTAAGATTGATGCCAAGTAAACAGTGCTGGATTGTTTCAATATATATGGGCACGATTACTTGTAGCGTTGAATGAAAATATGGTAAATTTCTGCAAATTAAGTTCATTTTAATGAATTTATATATTTTTATTTTAACTATGACAGCCTTTTCATCTTATTTCTGGAAGTGTTTTTGACTACGATGACTGACTTGTGAAGTTTGTAATTTTAAGAAGTTGAAAATTCTCCATTTTTTTTGTTGCTTAGTCCTCCTATCATGGTGGTGATAGAAATTATATATAAAAAAAAATATTCATCAATTGATCATCTAAATGAGTAAAAGAATAGGATACGGAAAAAGTGTATAAATTGGGTTTAAAATTTGAAAAAAAAAAAAAGTAATTCGTGGAACAACTTAAGATCATATCCTACTATCTTCATTGAGGCTGATAAAAATAATTTCAAAAAGAATATCAACCTCAGAACAGTACCATCTTTGACAATATTTTTCTTAACCTCCAATTATGAAATTTGACTTTTAGTTACCTACAGATTAGGCCCATTAATCCTAGCATTCCCAAATATCATTAATTTAGGATTTTGATAAATAATAAACCATATTGAAAGCCAAATGCCGTTTCTCAAATAATATGTCGTTTTTAAACACTAGTGTCGTTTAAATGTTTAGTTTCGTTTTTTGAACTTTTGATGTCGTTTTTTTTCTCTTTATGACGTTCTATTAATAATTATGTCAATGTTCTGCGCCTGATGTCGTTTATTAATTAACCTGTCGTTTTAATAACTTCATGCCTTTTTGCAATCCTCTGATGTCGTTTTAGGTTTACTGTCTTTTCTGCAGTTTTCAGTTGTTTTTTAAATTTTATCCGTTTTATTAAGTTTAATGTCGCTTGTAATCTTGTACTGCCATTTTCATTTTTATTATACTGTTTTGGTACTTCCACAACATTTTCTAACAATTCAGTTGTTTTTCTATGCCCGATGTCGTTTACAAAGTTTTTTGTCGTTTAAATCAATGTCATGTCGTTGTCAGGAACTCCAATGTCGTTTCTCCATTTTCTGTGGTTAATAAGTGTTGTTTTGATATTTTACTATTGTTTTCTAATCTTACAACGTTTTAGTACTTCTATGACAGTTTTCTAATAATTATGTCGTTTTCTATGCATGTTGTCGTTTATTTATTTTCCTATCCACTTTACTGTCGTTTTACCACTTTCTGTCGTTTTTACGATCTAACATGTATCAATCAATTTCTGTCGTTTCAGTGCATGTTTTCATTTAATGTCGTTTGTAATCTTGTACTGCAGTTTTCATTTTTATTATATTGTTTTGGTACTTCCACGACATTTTCTAACAATTCAGTCGTTTTTCTTTGCCCAATGTCGATTACAGAGTTTTTTGTCGTTTAAATCAATGTCATGTCGTTTTCAGGAACTCGTATGTCGTTTCTTCATTTTCTGTCGTTAATAAGTTTTGGTTTTGATATTTTACTGTCGTTTTCTAATCTTACAACGTTTTAGTACTTCTATGACAGTTTTCTAATAATTATGTCGTTTTCTATGCATGTTGTCGTTCTTTATTTTTTCTGTCGTTTTCTCAATTTACTGTCGTTTTTACCACTTTCTGTCGTTTTTACTATCTAACATGCATCGATCAATTTCTGTCGTTTTCTGTGCATGTTTTCGTTTAATGCCGTTTGTAATGTTGTACTGTCGTTTTCATTTTTTTTTATTATATTGTATTGGTACTTCCACGACAATTTTTAACAATTCAGTTGTTTTTTCTATGCACGTTGTCGTGTACTAAGTTTTTTTGCATTTAAATCTGTCATGTCGTTTTCCCGAACTCCTAGGTCGTTTCTTCATTTTCTGACGTTAATAAGTTTGACTGTCATTTTATAATCTTTATGACGTTTTAGTACTTCTATGACGCATAATAATTCTGTCGTTTTCTGTGCATGTTGTCGTTTACTTATTGTCCTGTCGCTTTTTCAATTTACTGTCGTTTTTTGCCACTTTTTGTCGTTTTTACGATCTAACGTGTATCAATGAATGCCTACCAAGTTTTTATTTTGAAAAAAGAGTGATAAGTTTTGGCGTTTGGGTACAGTCTCAAGCTAAATATAGCCGCTACGTATTCCTAATGTTTTTATGCAAATAATTTAGGTAATGGATTTTGTTAGGTATTAGGTAATGACAATAATTATTTCCCCGTTGGAATATATATACCACTGCTACAATTGCAAAAAAAATAAAAATCAGCATAAATTCTGCAGAAATGGGTCCCAACACATTCCTCGCAATGCAAAACATAATAGATCTCAAGCTCTAAAGTTGAATTACAAGCTACAATGAAAAATATTTAATTGTAAAAACTAAAAACTTGTAAAATTGTAAATTCCAAAAGTTCAGGGGCCATATATGAATAGTATATATCATATATTATAAGCTTGAGATCTATTAGCAACTATTAGCAAATAAAGGAGGGAATAAGGAAGATATATGGTCTATAGTTGTTGATGATAAATAACAAGAGGGATTTATTTATCATAAAAATAATTTGATATGCATCATATGTATAATTTGTTTGTGTGTGTTTATTAATTATTTTTTTCAGACATGCTTTCATGTTCCGTGCTGTGTAATATTCTAATAATGTATGGACGGGGAAGGGTCGAGCAGGCATTGTAATATGATGTGTATACGTATTTCTTTGTTGATGTTAATTAATAATCATATGGATATATAATATTGGATAAGCAGTTGGATGACAGGTGGCCAGTAAATTAAGAATTTAAAAAAAAAAACACTCAGACTTTACTATAAGAAAAACGACAATACTGATCGACATCACTACAGAAACGACAGTGAATTAAAGAATGACATGAAACGTAAACAACAACTCAAGTAACGACATGACACTGTTTGTAGAGAGAAATAACACAAGAAAATAATATGAACTAGTACAACATCAAACTTAGACATCACTAGCTGAAAAACGACAATCTTACCAAAAACGACAATTATAAACATTTCCACTAATTGGAAACGACATGAAAGGTAAACAACATGTTAAAAAACAACGGTAAGTTCCAGAAAGAAAAAATGAAGTGGTACAAGAATATAGACAAATATCACAAGTTAAGTGTCAGTAAATAAAAAGACAACAATGAACAATAACAAAAATGACACGAAACGA
This sequence comes from Boehmeria nivea var. tenacissima, assembly GCA_018132145.1. Lineage (NCBI taxonomy): Eukaryota > Viridiplantae > Streptophyta > Magnoliopsida > Rosales > Urticaceae > Boehmeria > Boehmeria nivea. The sequence continues at coordinate 14,287,825 of CM030882.1, forward strand.
CATGAAAGGTAAATACAAAGAAGAATAAACTGTTCAAAAACAAAATGGACACGATAAAATAATAAAAACGAAAGATAACACAAAGTAAGCTTCAATATAGGTACAATAATTTTAATATGCTAAATTAATAACTAAAGTTCTCAGCAGAAATAATAATTATATTTCAAGCAAATACAAAACCAACATATATCTTGAGTTTTATATATATACATTTTGCTACAAAGTTATATAAAGAGGATTGATGTGCATCATCAATGACAAAATGTCCTAGCTATATCATCACTTGAATGTTATTTGCGGCTTTTCCAAACATTCTCTTATTATATTATTATTATTTTTTTACCTTTTGTGTTCTAGTTTCCCTTGGCGGAAGCTCGAGGTTTTGCAGGAAAGAGCACTATTGTTAATAGGTCGTTCTAAGATTGTTGTTGTTTTTATACCCTCTTGTTGTTTTTGTTGTCGTTGATATTTTCAATTGTCGCCTTTCTGTTTGTCTATTTATATGAAGGAAAAAAAATATGTTGTCCCATTTGCCTGTCATATTGACTGTCTCATCTCACATCTTTAATTATTATTTGAGTTTTTAAAAAACTTTTTAAATAAATATAGATGAGTTGTCAGATTTTTATTGGAAGGGACAGCTATGGGGATAGCCAAAGGGACAACAGATTTCTGTTCCGTTTATATCGTTAATGTTTTCCCTTGTTCAACTAGTTTTCTTATTTTGTTGTTTTCCATAGCTTTTCTGTCGTTTTTACGTTTGTTGTCGTTTTTTATTTGTCATGTTGTTTATATTATCGATTGTTTCCCCTGGCGTTTTTCCCCCTGCTATTTGTTATTTATTTATGTTGTTTAGATGGTTTCATTTCCAAGTATACTCATTTTCTTAATTTTCTCATTCTTTATAATTTTTGTCGAATCTATTTTCTTGTTGTTTTTGAGTACTCTTGTTGTGTTTTATTCCTGATGAACGAAAAAAAAAAATCGCTGTTTACTGATTTCCTTATTGTTTTTCTGAATTTTTGATGTTATAGGTTTTGCCTTTTCAGGTTTGAATCGTTTGGTTCAGTTTTATTTTAAGAGTTTTCTGTCGTTTCATTGTTTGTTGTCATTTTCAGTTTATACTGTAGTTTTTATTGTTCATATCATTTTCTGTTCTGACTGCTGTTTTGAAATGATATGATACACAATGTTCTGAAAGAGAACAAATCCAAGAAAAGAAAAGAAAAAACTGTCAAATTCAGACGTCACTGATTAAAAACGACAGTATTAATAAAAACGACATTAATAGACAATTTCAACTAAAAAACGACATGAAAAGAAAATGACGGGTTAAAAAAAAGTGTGAAAATTTTCACAAAGAAAAAATGAAATGATACAATAATATAGACAAAGACTACAACTTAAAATTCACTAAATTAAAAATACAACAATGACCAACAAGTTAACAACTGTATAACCAAGAGGAGCGAACCAAAAGACAGGAAAGATAAAGAAAGCGTAAAAAACGACAGGAAACTGTTCGAAAATAGAAATGAATCGAAAAAATAATATGTACATAAAATAACATTCAACTTATCATCGTTGATTGATATCAGAAACAGGATTTCATCTATCATACTTTTTTCCTTTTTGAAATCCACCTCCGCGCCTGCACCACCCCCCCAAATTTTCATAACATTTGTCGTTTGTCGTTTTCAAATACTGTTGTCGTTTTCATTTTGGATGCTTTTTTTTTTTCAATTATCGCCGCTTTCCTGATTTCTGTCTTTTGTATATTGTAGTGTTTGAGCCTTTGAGGTTTTCCTTCTCCTATTAAACTCCTTTTTTGTCTTCACTGTTTTCTGTCGTTTCTATGTTTATTGTCGTTTTTAGTCCTACTGTCGTTTTTATTGCTGATATCAGTTTTTTCTAACTGCTGGTTTACTGATTGCTTTCATTTTTGGGATTCTGTTCTTATATTGTTTTCATTTTATATGTATGTTTCAATCGTTTTCTTAATTTTGTTGTTTTCGATATTTATATGTCGTTTCTTTTATTCATGTCGTTTTTCAATAGTAATGTCTTTCCTGATTCTTATCGTTTTGTATTTCTTTTGATTATGTAGTTGTCATTTGTTATGTTTCACTCATACTTTGTTGATTTTCATTATTATAAATATATGTCGTTTCCACTGTTGTTGTCGTTTCTATAAATGTTGCCTTTTCTATAAATGTTGTCGTTTCTATTAATGTGTCGTTTTCTAGTTTATGTCGTTTCTGTATTCCTATTGTTTATATTTTCGTAGTTTTCATCTTTGACTCTTCTTCTTTGTGTTGTTTTCCTATACTTTTCTGTCGCTTCTATGATTATTGTCGTTTTTCTGGTTTCTGTCGTTTTCACTTATTTATGTCGTTTTATGTTATCCTCATTTCTGATAGCCCGTGTTTACAGATCAAGAAGTAACAAATTTTCAACTAGACAAAAGCACATTTCGTCCTCGACATATTTTATAGCACTTTTTATTTTTGTTAAAAAATTTTAGTATTTAGCTTAGCTTAAACAAAAAAGGACTAGCAGTTGGTTCCAATTGATTTTGCTGCGTCAATTTGTTTTCTTTTTAATGGTAAACAAGAAATTCGTCAGAACTAAATGAGATTATAACAATTTAACAGGTACTACAATCACATATATAGTTATAGCAAATCAGTGAAATTGCCTTAAACAATATACAAAAAATGAATGTCTTTGAACAATTTGTGAACATGATCATATATTATACTAAAAACCAATCTTTTATTACATCTTTCACAAACAAGACTTATCATGATACCAATATTTTTCACTTGCCAACCAAAGGAGCTTAAGTGACAATTTATTTTCATATGAACATACCCCGAGATGGCCCGAGAAAGAGGCCAAATACTACTTGAGAAGAGCTACATTTTTCTATCGTCTAGCTCACGTACTGCTTCTCTAGTAGGCCTCTGCAAAATGCCAAGTCAAAACGCTCCTCTGGAGGATCTCCAATGCAATCGAAAACCGCATCAGCGTTCAAAAAGTCCTCGTCGGCTGTGTATCTGCAAGTAGAATTACAAGACAAAAAAGAAAAATAGCGATAGAAAAATGATTGTCGTAACCACCAAGACTCGCATTTTAAGCAGTGGACAGTTAAGTTTGAATAATTACGTACCCGCTTTTAGTTACTATGCACGTCATTCCGGCAGCTTTGGCTGCGGCGAGGCCTATTGCACTGTCCTCTACCACAACACAACTGCAAAAAGCAGAACAAGACTTCTACTTAAAACATGAAATATTTTAAAAAAAACAGATATATACTTGTTTTTAGCCTACCTTAGCAACAAAAGTAACTACTATTTATAATGGTTAGTTCAGTGAGTTTCACCATCATATTATATGCATAATCTCGGGTTTAGTATTGTGCAATACCTCGAGGGATCAACGCCGAGGGTGCTGGCCGCTAGGTTATAAATGGCCTGTTGGGATCGAAGATGACATTCGCAATCTTATTAGTGGCGAAAAGTGTCAAAGAGACTGAAATGGATTAAGTTGAACTATGTAATTGGATTATTTTTCTTGATACAAGGAATGCTAAAAAAAGTAATCTCAATGTTTCTTAAAAATGACATTTTCAAATTCTAGCTCGATTTGTGGATAACGCAACAAATCAATGAACTAAGCCTTCAAGTTCCGAGATCCGAATAACATACTACTAATAAACAATAAAGAGACATGAAAAAGCTTACCGGATCGGGCTTCTTGCGAGGAACAACGTCTCCTGCGAATATTTTGATTTGCTCTGCCCTCTCAGGTCCCAGCAAGAAACTCACTATTGCAGAGACCTTAATTTAAAACACAGCTCAATCATCAGATTTTAAGGGTACTAAAGAGTAAAGAGGCAATAACTCAGAGTTGGAAAATCTTAGGATCTAGTTTCACCAAATGCTAAATCACAAAATTACTATGTAAGACTCATCAAGAAAACTGCATTTATTTCGGATTGGTGTCCAGTAGAAGCTCAACAAAGTTACTTAGCTACCTTTATCGATACCAAATCAAACTCGCTTTGTAAGATTTGGATTTAGTCGAAACTAATCTCACTCTCAGCTTAATAATCTTGAAAGTAACAACAGCTTTTAACAATTAAGCGTACCGCTTTTTCGTTAGAAGTACTACACACAGCAACTTTGACTCCTGCTGACAAAGCTTGATCAATCAGCCTGTACAATTAGTGGTTAAAAACTCCCGAAAAGTAACGCGACCAGCGACTATCGAATGATATAGAGGAGATCGGGATAGGAACCAACTTGGCTACGCCGGGTCGAAGAGGCAAGAGTTTTTTCTCAATGAGCGCCATGAACAGCTCCGTCTTTCGCTTGTGAAGCGACGCTATGAATTCCTTCCTCTCCTCCTCGCTCTTCGGAGCCTTCTCGGGCCAACCTGTTTTGTTGAAGTAGGCTGTCATTCTACAATCACAACAACCAAAATTGATTATAAATTCAATTCAAAACCATCCATTGTATAGACTTCAGCGATCGTTTTGTCAGCAATTCAGATACAACTTTGATTCAACTATCCTTACTACAGTACCAACCTTCTCTTGTTACTGTAAAAAGCTACTTTTTAAATTGCCAATTCAATTCTTTTCTTTTATAATCTCAATTAAAACACTCCAACCAAACTCATATTAAAACATTGATTTGAATTACAAGATATTGCCAAACAATAACTCAAAATCAAAATTATCTGAATTTTTGTATCCGAATTGTTTACCAATGAATTACTATGACCTCTTATTACAATGAAATGAATTATTAGGGAATTTTTCCTTTTACCTCTCTTTTCCACCTCCAATTTTGAGAAGCTCTCCATATAAGTCAACATCCCAAGTAACACCCAATTCTTTCTGGCAAATTCAATCACACAGCAACACATCAACACTCGTCACAAAGCCATTGAAGAGAGCATGATAATCAAGAGTGAAGCAAAATAACAGAAGCTAACTCCACAATATTGTGATTGGTTTGGTTACATCTAACCTCATTGAAAGTGTCATTGAAAGAAATGCGGTGGCCGTCCTTCTCGGTGTCGACGAGCACGCCGTCGCAGTCGAAAAGCAGCGCCGAGGGGAGAGGAGAAGAAGCCGAGCAAGTGACGCCACTGCTCGAGCTCCTCCTCCTCATTGCTCTGCTTAGAATTGGCTTTCTTGTTCTCTTGATGGCCTTGCCCGCAAGTGAAGATGGCAAGAAGGCTCTTTCATGGGGTGGTTGTTGTTTGAGGCTAGCAATGGAAATCAAAGAAGCTTTAGAAGAAGAAGATGATGATGATGTTGATGATGAAGATATTGTTGTGGCTAAGGAAAGAGAAATGGTTGTTGAAGCCATGGTTTTTTTTTTTTTTTTTTTTTTGGTTTTTTGGGCAGTGAAGTCTCTGTTTCACAGAGCAACCAACTGTCCCAACGGTTGAGGGAGTGTGTTAGTTCACAAGGGTCGGACCAAACTTATCCATTTTGGTCCACAAATGGATTTGGGGTGCAAATTGTGCACTTTTTGGAGTGTTCAAATTGGACCAAAAGTGTGGTTACACTTACAGCTCTAGTATCCAATTGTATTAACAAGTGTATAGTTCGAATGCTCTCATCTCAATTTGGAAGAAAAAATATTAGACCAAAGGTGATCTCCAACGCTTATGGGAAATTTTTTCCGCAAAATCGATTTCATTAAAAAAAAAAAATTTTTAAAAAGGGTGTGTTTTTGAAGGGAGATTTTTAAAATGCCATTTTTTAGATTTTTAAAAAAAAAAATTTTTACCGCATTTGTTATTTAGGTAAAGTACTTTGGTGGTGAGATTTTGAAAACGTAATATTACCACGAGTTTTTTAGGCATTTAATCAAATTTTTGGGTAATTTTTTAGGATTTAGCCCTAAAATGTCGAAATTAAAGATTTAGCCATAATATGTAACATATATACGTGTAACTTACATGTAATATTACACGTATTATATTTTATGTTACATGTAACGTTATATTTAATGTTACACTTTTTACACGTATATATGTTATATATAAAATAAAATATTTTATGTTATGGCTAAATCCTTAATTTTGTGAAACTATGGCTAAATCATTCAAACTTTACCTTTAAAATGACTAATTGCTTAATTGACCCTATTACCATAACGCTATTTAACAAAAAATTTACAATTACCAATAAGAAGATTTATAAGTGGCTGTGGCCTATCTTAATCTTTTTTCGTATTTTTTTATAGAGAGTTTTAAGGATTTAGCTAAAATTTTGGCTAATTTTTTAGGTATTAACATTAGTTTCATAAAATTAAAAAATTAATCATTTTTAAATTTGATACACATATATCATTTTTGATACACGTGTATCAATTTAAATATAATACACATGTATTAAATACAAAATGGCTAATTTCTTAATTTCATGAAACTATAATTATATTCTTAAAACATTAAAAAAAAAGAGAGTTAAATACCAACTAGACCTTTTTTATATTACCTTATTATTCTTCTATGAATTTAAGTTAAGAATTTATTTAGGATGGATAAAAATAATTAGAAGTTATAATATTATTACTATTAATTCATGATTATTTTCTTAATTTTTGAAACATCTGTTAAAATTTAAAAAGTTTTTATTACTTATTTAGCTAATTAACGAAAAAAAAACTATTTATTTAATAATAATTGGGTATTAACTAAAAACAAAGTACAAATTTGAGTTAAAATGTTTAATTTCCTAAATTACTTGAGGTAGGGAAAAAAAAAGCCCTTAAACGACAGCATAAAAGGCCCTGATCTTTACCATTCATGAAGACAAAAAGCTCTGAACTTTACTGTGAAAAATCTCCGAGCTCGTAGCCTCAGAGACGACGATGAAACGCTACTTCAAACCCATCGAGAAAGACGGGTCGGCCAAGAGACCCACTCTCTCGCCGTCGAAGAGCAACGCCGGAGAAGAAACGGCGTCGGAGGAGCCCAAGAGAGAGCCCTTGAAGTTCGTGACTTGGAATGCCAATAGCTTCCTTCTTCGCGTCAAGAACGACTGGCCTGAGTTCTCCAAGTTCGTCTCTGGGTTCGACCCAGATGTCATTTCCATACAGGTGAGTGAGCGAGCGAGCGAGTGACTCAGTGATTGAGCGTTTTTGATGGACATTGATGAATGTGCTTGTGATTGAAACCACATGGGTTTTTTTTTTGCCCTGTGTTTGCTAGTGAATATCAGATATTCGATTACGATTGCGAGAATGTGATTGCCAAGATTGATCACATTTGCCTAAATTAGCCATAAAGAATATTAGCTGGGCTTGATCCTTTTGTGTTTTTTTTCTTCTTTACTGAGTAATGTGGAATGTTGAGTCGCTTTTTTGTTTTTTGTTTTTTTTTTTTTTTTTTTTTTTTGTTTTGGGTGAAATTCATTGAATGAGAAGTGTAATACTTTAAATACGTGGCTTAGTCCTTGGTTGTACTGTATATTTCTTGGTCATTTACTTCATATTTTGCTCTTTATGTACTAAGGATTTTTTTATTATTATTTTGGAAAAGGAGTTTGGAAAATAGAAGAGTTTGTGCAAGAACCTTCAAAATATAACCACAAATTAATGTTAGGAAGTGAGAATGCCGGCTTCCGGTTCAAAAGGTGCACCTAAAAACCAAGGGGAGTTGAAAGACGATACTAATTCGTCACGTGAAGAAAAATTGGTAACACTTTTAGCCCTTTTCGTGTTAGTGTTTGTGCTATGATTAGTCTCCATGTCAAACACAATGTTATATAATATGGTTTTTTATTATGCTTTAATACTTATCTTTTAGCATAATCTTGCAGATAATGATGCGTGCTTTGTCCTCACCGCCATTTAGAGACTATCGTGTGTGGTGGTCTCTTTCAGACTCAAAGTACGCTGGGACGGCGTTGATTGTAAAGAAATGTTTCCAACCAAAGTCCGTTTTTTTCAATCTTGACAAAAAGGGTATGTATTGCACAAGATTTTGTTACTTCATGTTGCAAGAATCGCGTAACTTTACCAGTATAAACTATAGAAATTCATAGCTTAAAGGGAACTTTTTTCTTTTTGATGTTGCAAATTACCTTGCGTCGTCTTCATTTGAATAAGCAATTGCAGTCAATTCACACACTCACTATTGTTGCTAGCTTCAAAGCATGAACCGGATGGCCGAGTTATCCTAGCTGAATTTGAGACATTCCGTGTTTTGAATACGTATTCACCGAACAATGGTTGGAAAGAGGAAGAGAACTCATTTCCAAGGAGAAGAAAATGGGATAAAAGGATCTTGGATTTTGTCACACAATCTTCAGATAAGCCTCTTATATGGTGTGGTGATCTAAATGTAAGGTCAGTGATTTTATGGTATAGAAGGGTTGTTATTGATTGAGAATCAACAAGTATTGTGAAAGCTTTCTAATTTAGGAGATTTGATTATTTTAATTAGTTTATTAATTAGTTAGCATTATTTTTCTTTTCCTTTTCATTAGTTCCCTATCAGTCAACTTCTTTGTCTAAATACATGTTACATCATCAATGTAACTTGTGAGAGCGATATACAATTAATTAATTAGTGTGAATATTTTTCAATTCTTTGTTTTTGCATATTTTATTCTTTACGCTCAGCAATATTGTTCTGGAATCAGAGTTTATGACAATTCTAAAGTTATCTCCTCTTTACAATTCTTGCATTTGTTTTCTCAAGCACCTAGAAATATACAAGTATTCACACACAATTTTTCTTCTAATATCCTCGTAACTGAGGCTAATAGAGTATTTTAGATCAACTCATTTGTTGACAGTTACCTTTGATTCTTGAATTTTATGAAGCCATGAAGAGATTGATGTGAGCCATCCAGATTTTTTCGCTGCAGCTAAGCTTAACGGTTACGTTCCTCCAAACAAAGAGGTATATAACTGAGGTTGGAATCTCTCAGAACCCCCAAATCTATCTTCCTATTTCTATTTGGATACCTCAATTTGTGTATGTGCAATCTCTATTTACTTTCACAATAGACACTAAAAAAGGTATAACTTTGAACGGTTTGGCGCAAGCAATGAACGCCAACCCTTTATTCTAAGGGCTTGCGTAATCCTTTATTTAGAAAGCAGGACCTTAATAAAATGATGATTTGGCTTCTTGGTGATGCAGGACTGTGGACAACCTGGTTTTACTCCGGCTGAGAGGCAGCGTTTTGCTAACATATTGAAAGAGTGCGTAGCTTTTTGTTACACTCGATACTCTTCAAAATTTGTTATTAACTTTAAACTTATGGGTTATCCCTTGAGCATGAGATTAGTCAGAAAAATGCTAGAAATTGGAAATCTAATGGGACTTTTCCCTCCACTTTTGTTTCTCCTTCTCATTCGATCACTGAAAATAAAAATGCTGTTTTTTTTTTCCTTCAATGCGCCCATTGGTCATCGATTAAACTCGCCTTTCTTTCTTATTGCTAGTGCATGTGTGGAAAGAAAGCTAAGAGATATACGAACAAATGACTAATGTTTATGAAAGTTACAAAAGCATGATTTTCTTTGTGAATATATACTTTCAGGGGAAAGCTAATAGACGCGTATAGATTACTTCACAAAGAGAAAGACATGGAACGTGGATTTTCATGGTCTGGACACCCCATTGGAAAGTGAGAATTTACTTCGTCAAGCTTGGTACCTTTTACCATTCCTCACCGAAAAAACCTCGTGAATAACTGTACAATAACTTAAGATTGGTCTTGTTTTGTTCCAACAGACAACACTCAATAATACAATTGCTTTTCTTTGCAGGTACCGCGGCAAAAGAATGAGAATAGACTATTTCATTTTCTCAGAGAAACTCAAAGACAGGATCGTTGCCTGTGAAATGCATGGACAAGGAATCGAATTACAAGGTGTGACGCAGAATGACACTGAAACTCTCCTTTTCCTTATTTATATATTTTTTAACTTAGAGCATAAAATGGCTTCCCTTTTGTACTTTTAAAGTTGAAAGTTGAAACTAGTACCTGAAGATAACAGTAAGAAGATTGTTATGGATTAATTTCATTTTTTAGACCAAATTTTAGGTAAATCCCATTTTTTCCGCTCTTTCAAAACACCTTGAAACGAGTTCCTATATATTTGTCTGATCTTAGTCCCACCATCACCAATCTGTTGAAATTTGCATGAAAAACCTTTGAGAAATTAGCACTTTCAAATCACGTGATAGTTTATCGAGACATTATCTTAATCCAACTACTATCATATGTCAATCTTGCGCCCTTTTCAGTTTAAATTTAATATATTGGTAACGAACGGCCTAAAATTGGACAACTTTGTAGGTCAGGGATCCTTTTGAAAATATATTGAAAGATAATGACCAAAAGGAGATTTTGGCCTATAATTCAGGGCCAAAAATGGGATTAACCCAATTGTTATTTGACTTGAGTTTTCATGTTTGACTTTTGTAGGTTTCTATGGAAGTGATCATTGCCCAGTGAGTCTTGTGCTTTCAGAAGCAAACTCCACTAACTCAAGAGAAAGTGAAGAAGTCGTCTCCACTTAAAAACGTTGTCAATATGCGATGTTATTAGACTGAAATCTTGTTTGATTGCCTATTGGAACTCATAATACTATTCTAATATTAGAGACCTTCAAAGTAGTTGAAATCTTGTTAGATTGCCTTCAAAGTAGTTGTTGAAATCAATGGTGTCTTGTTTGGTGGACATCATGAAATTAGCTGGAATTGGTAATCCAATCTTTTCCAACGAAAAAAAAAAAAAAAAAAGCATGAATCGGACCAACAAATATGTCCATCTTAAATTCGAACGTAATGCATACTATCACTGTTGCTGTCAACCGATCACAGGTAAACATGTCAAACTTCAGATTGTTATCTTATGATACACCAGTCGAAACCGCTTAGTTTCGATATTTTGTGGTACTGAGTTTTGTATTTTGACCGGCTACGGGTCTTGCCTAACCAGAAAACGGATACTGGAAATCTGGAATTGATAATGTTAACAAAATGATGAGGAATTAAAGAAGAAGCAAAAAAGGAAAATTATTTCACAGGAAAAATGCTTTGCAACTAAAGAATCCAAAAAGAAACTTGAGGGCCATTTTCTGAGTTGTCTTTGTGAGAAGTAAGTAGAATGTCCACACAGTGTACTCGTAAAGCTTCACAATATATGTTCTATTTGCATATATCATGAATTAAGAAGTACAAAGTGGGGTGAGTTATGGTAAAAGTCTTTGGTTGAGTTTTGGGGTTCAATACTTCAATTACAATATCATATTGGTGGCTCCCAAAATCTGCTTCAGTTTGCAGTCTGGATCTTGTATTATAAAGGACTCATTGACACTCTTAAGTCTTAACCTTTATAGAATCTTTTTTACCATAACTTTTTGACTTTTTATTAATGTAATTACTATAGGAACATCATTTAAACCTTTTTTTTTTAATTCCAATTGCAATCCAAGCAAAAATAGTGCATGAATATTTAAAAATAAAAATAAAAAACTAAAAATTAATCGCATATTCCTCAAGTATCCAAGTGCAATTTTCTCTTCCATCGAGTTCAGTCCAAAAAAAAAAAAAGATCATAGGATAAATTATGGTCTAAAACATATCGTGTGAAACAATGCACGTAATTACTACGAGGGAATCTTAAGAGAAGCGTGTGGTGTGCCCAAATCCCAATATTTTATTTCTAATTAATTTTTCTTAATTAATAGAGAATAGATAAAAAGTTATTCATCAGCCACAACAAAGAGAAAACATGCTTGGATATGGTTCTTCAACTTTGAATGCTACATCATAGTCTCATTTTGTAATTTTGTTGTTAACTTACTGGTATGTTAAATACTTTTCAATCATATTTCAAGTCATTTAAATATTATGTTATTTTTTGAAAAATAAAAAAAGCTTGTAGTAAAATATAAATATATATATCCTATTTACAGTGGTTAAAACTCCAATATAGTAACTGACAGTAGATCTTGATATTTCTCTTTAGGGAATATTAAACTGAAAAGATTTGGACTTTTGTGACACCTTTAATTGGCTTATTCTCTCTCTCTCTCTCTCCACTTTATTCTCATTTCAATATTGGCTGGCTATGGCACAGTTGAGAAGACCCCACTAAAGTAAAGAGACTAATCATGATTCCAAAGCTCATCTCCCACTAAATTAACCTCTTTGTCTCTCTCCTCAGTCCTTTCATCACCCATTGATCTTCCTCTCCAGAGCTTTGACAATAGAGAGAGCAGAGAGAGAGTGGTGGTCTTCAAGTTTGAATCTTTGGGTGGTTTTTTAGTGACTTTGGACCTCACAAGGTCCAAGTTTTTTTCTTTTTCCTTTTGGAAATGGAAACTAACTATTGGGCTCTTTGAAAATTGCCCAATCGCCATTTTTTTCTCCCAATCGTTGTGTCGAAGCTAGGAATTCAAGATTTGGTCGAAATCCAATTCGATTTCCGGTTTGAACTGGCTTTGATTCGCTTCTCTTTGGCTAGAAAACAGTGGTTGGGATTTGGGATTGTGGGTATTAGTTGAAATTGCAAATCGTTTTGGGCATGTGAGCATAGATTCGAAAGCAATTGCATTTGAATTTTTCATTCTTGATGAGATTGATCGACCCATTGTTGGATTGTTTAGCCATGTCGCCTGAATCCTGTGGCCATACTCTGCTTTTAGCTTTGCCTGATGATGTATTTTCAATTGTCACTGGGTCTTTGTGCCCAAGAGATATATGCAACCTTGGCCTGTGTTGTAGGAGTCTTTACGGCCTTGTGGCCTCTGAGAAAGTGTGGTTCACTCAGTGTGAGAGGATAGGGATAGTGCCGCAGCAAGAGCTCGTAGAATGGCGCATCGCGGTGTCGTCGTACAAGGCGCTTTGCCGCTTCCTCTGCGCCGTCAGGCCGCTGATGGGGATTTGGGTTCACCAGAACCCGGAGCTCGGCAATGTGGTCTACGTCATGCCCGGTTTTGTGTCCGTGGTCGGGTGTCGAATTATCCCCCAGGAGCTCGGGCCATTGGGCATCGAGGACGGGCCGATTCTGTGGGCGCCCGTGTTTGAGATATTCGGGGACTGCGATGGCGGCACGGCGTTTTTCCTCCACGGAAGGGAGAAGGGGATCGACTACGTTTATCCCGGTTCTGTCAAGTCCATCGACAGGACTTGCAACGTGATGTTGCTGGAGATCGAGCCTAGGCAGCGCAAGGACGCGGAGGCTAGGTTGTTGCAGAGCAAGAGTTTCGACAAGGAGGCGTCGAGGAAGGTTTGTAGGTCGAGTAGTGGATTGTCGCGGTCGCAAAGGGTTTGTACTCGGAGCGAAGCGACGGTGCCCTTCAGTCGACTAGCTTTTAGCGATAGAAGAAAGTTGCTTGAGATTATTACTAATCAAGTTCGCCTAAAAGTGCCTGACCCTGCGGTTGGTCCATTGTTCCCGCCGATCAGGACCAATGGGGACGGGTTTTGCAAGGACATGGTTCTCTTATACGAGCGAAGATCGGTACTAACTCAGGTGCATAAGCTAGGCGGAGGTCACGTTGATTGGGAGTCAAGTACTCAACTGTCGCTGTCCGATCCGACCCAGCTGGAATTGAGTGGTATCCGAAAGAGTCTCGAACAGTCGAGCGGTCTTCAGTATTCCATCAGCGAAGACGAAGGCCATACTCATGGAAACAAGAGGAAGAGCCTCGCAAAGTATTTTAGGGATAGCATTAACCAGATACTTGGAAAGTCCAATGGTAGCCTTTCAAGTTCGAAGACTGGTTCTTCGAGCAGCGATAGTAAGCACGCGCCGCTCCACGAGTTTTTGAGATCGCGTGATACAATAGGACTATCGTTTCACGCCTCCACTGTGAAGCTCTCTTCATACAGAGCATGGCCGAATATGCACGACAGTCGGTTTGCGCTTTACAAGCTGCCGTTGCGCGTGCCGACTGCTGAACAAGAGTACGCCGGTCTATGGGGCGGGACTTTTGGCTGGCCTCCTGGGAAGCCCACAGAAGACAAGCCTGGGAAGGCTTTGTTCTTTCTTTTGCTCTCATACGAGGAATCCGAAAGCCAAAATCTCCTCATTGCGACCAAGATATTGGAAGGAACTCACTATGTTCTGCATCCAAACGGCTCGGCGATGTTCATGGTGAATATCGATGAGCCATCACACGACCCGTTTCCATGGGAAACAGATGCGGATTCCGCTCCTGTGTATGTTAGGCACGCTTTCGTCGGAGAGGGCATAGCGAACGGATATGGTTTCAGATATCCGGGCTCCAAACCCGGTTCGCTCTTCGTATTTCAAAATGGCCACCTTGCCTTCATTTGGAAGGAATCCCGGGCGGTCCTAACCCTACAGAGGCTCAACTTGCAAGAGCTGTTGAAGAAAGGAGAAAAAGTCCCTGCTCTTCCCCCGATTGCCAACTTCTCGTACTTGACCAAGTCGTACTCGAACGTTTTTGCCGGCTTCCCGAACTCCTCAAATTCATTCTCTTCGCCGAGGTTTGCGTTGCACTTCTTAACTGGCTGACACCCTTAATGGAAAATACAATCTAAAATTGCTGTCTATTAATTACCAAAGTCTTCAACTTTCTCAAATTTCTGTGGGAGCAAAACTCGCTGTACAGATACTTTCGACATTCTTAACTCGATATCAAATACTTGCAATTTTAAGACAAATTACAAACTGGGCTTTATGTATTCTTGTTGTACGAGATCATACAAGTTGTTGCGTTTAACCCTGTGCTTTAAAAGAAGCTTTATCCTTTTTTTCCTTGCTTTTTTGTTTGAGTTAAATGAAGCTTTGTTATTCTGCTAGGGATTTATTATAAGTTACCGTTATTTCTAATCACAATATACCTTTGCTAGGCATAGCTTTTATATTATGAACTCAAGCTCTATATCCAATCCAGTTCTCCATTAGGTCCAGTGATATCAAAACCAAATTTCTCAAATTTCTAACCAAGTGTAAAAATCGCAACAAAATCAGTTCAAAGCGAGACTCGTCAAACCTGCTATTGCTAGTGAGCTCTCTGTGAAGATAATTTTAGAGTGTCAAGCCTTGTAGTCAGTTCAGAGAGTTTGCGGAACTTACTGTTGCATTGAAATGTCGAGCGAACGTTGTTCCTTGTAAGGAAATACTGAACCAGAAGTATTTTAGACCGATTTTTTGCCGTCCCTCAATTGATTACTAGTACTTCAGAACATATCACAAGTTTCAGTTTGGGTGTTTGATTACTTTGAAGATTGATACTATTGTTTCTCTTTTACAGGCAGAGACACTAATAAAACAATTATTGGACGGTACATAGATTCATTGTCTTTTGCGCTTCCGTTGCTCTACTTCCTGGCTCAACAACTCTCTCAGCACTGCGAAATCTCCGCAACCGATGGAGGCGAGTACAGAAGGAATGCGATCTTCGACGAATCTTGGTCGGTATGGCAGTGTTCGTTGTACTATGTGCTTGATTATAATGTTTTATAAAAATTCATGACAATAAGGCTTGATCACCTTGTTGAAATAAGGGATTACAATGTAATTTAAAATACTAGAATTACAGAGATAAAGCATTATAAGTTGTACCAATAAAGTTATTAAGTAGAAGCATGGTTGTCTCAGCCTTATCTTACCTTGTAAATATTGCAATTTTTGTAGATTTGTATGGTCAGAGGAACTAAAAAGGGATAGTCCAATCCAATATATTGCTACCCTTGGCCTTTTATTTTTGTTTTTACTTTTATTGTGACAAATCACAAATTATGTGGCAAATGCATATCTATTCCAAGCACATGAGCACTTTAGTTATTAAGTTGGAAAAAAAAAAAAAAAAGAAATGGGACTCCTAAAGCTAAATAATCAAATCACTCATATGCAACTCAAAACAGAATTAAAGGTGGGAATTTTTGCATATTCTTGTCCAAAGTTCTTTAGGAAAAAACTATAGACAAGAAAGATTGATAAGAAAACTATTTTCATACTGTCTAATCATATTCTTTAAATTATACAACAGGCCACAAAATTTTGTCTAGAATCATGTTTCTTCACAAGATGTACTAAAATCACATTATTCGAAATGCACTCTCAACGGCAAAAATCAGGCTTTAGGCTTTGAACTCACACTGGGAATTAAAAAAAAAAACTCCTTAATTTGAACACAGAATCGAAAATAACTACTCCAAAAATCATGAAACAACACCTTGAACACCGAGATCAAGATGAACAATACGCATCGAACGAAACGCAGAACACAACCGATAGAGTCCATAAGTGCTAGTCTCCTCTTAGAATGACATTTTTAGTTTAGATTGCCTATTAGAACTCTTTGAACATCATTCTGGTATTGTGAGATAGAGACCTCCAAGGTAGTTGTTGGAATCAATGGTGTTTTGTTTTGGTTGACATCGTCAAATTAGCTGGAATTAGTGGTCCAATCTTTTTTCCTCTTTGCATGGGAACCTATAAGGGCCTCACAAAAAAAAAAGCATGAATAGAACGAACAAATGCGTACTACGCGTCGGAAGTAAATCAGAATACAATGTTACGTATCACTATTGGTGCACCTGATTATAATAAATAAGCCAATTTTTGAACGCTTATCTCATGACATGTGACATAATTCCATGCTTGAAATTTATCAATTTCGAAACTTTATTACTGAGTTTAGTATTTGGTCATGCCAAACTAGAAATTAATATTGGAAATTGATATTGGCTTGGTGTTCACAAAATGGTGGAGAAATTAAAGAAGAGACAAATAACCTTGCATATATCAGCAAAAGAATTTTGCTAGCGTCAGACGTGCATCGTGGCCGTCCATCGTGATAGGACCACCATGATGGACGGCCACAATACGTCAGACGCGCGTGACGCATCTGACGCTAGCATGCCTCTCAGCAAAAATAGCCTTGCAGAAGAAAGAAAAGAGCCCAAAAAGAAACTGAAGATCATTTTCATGGGTGATTTTGCAAGAAGTTAAAGAATCTCCACAGAGTGTACTTACAATGCAACACAACATAAGTACATTCTGATAATAACATGAAATGAGAAGTACCAAACAAAGTGTCCTTTTTTCTGATTCTATAAAAAGAAAAAAAAATGGCTCATTCATAAAGTAGTGAGAATCGAGGAGTGTTTTTTTTTTATTATTATTTTTTATTTTTTGGAGTGTTGTATTAGAGCTGCCAAATCCCATTAGCTTGAATGAATGTATGAATGAATCATCTTGTCTTATATCAGAGCTGCTGCAAAAGCCTGTTTTTCTTTTGCTCTCTCTGACATTTCAAAAAGCTCACATTGAATATTGCCTAATTTTTTTTTTCTTTGTTTGAGTTTTTTTTTTTTTTAAGGATGAGTTGTAATAATAGGTTAAAATTAAATATTTATTTTAAATAATAATTTGTGTCTCAAAAAATTAAAAAAAATAGTCGTATTATGAATTGTATAATATAAAAGTGTCACACAAAATATAATAGATCTATAAATATTTATAAGATATTATTTAACACTTCAAAAAATAATGAGTAAAACTTGAAGTGTTACAAAATATCTTGTAAATATTTATAAATGTGTTATATTTTGTGTGACACTTTTCTGTTATACAATTCGTAATATGGTTATTTTTTTAATTTTTTGAAACATTGACTGAATTTTAAAAACAAAATTTTTTTTGACTATTTCCTACTATTTCCCCTTTTTTTTTTTTTTTGGCTGGGATTTTTGTTTTTTTTTTGTTTTTTTTTTTTTTTTTTTGTTGAGCTACTTGAATTGAATGTATTGCCTTTGGTTTCTCTGTATAGGTGGTCTTGAGAGTTGAGATTATGACCTCTGATCTTAGGGAACTTGGCTTTATATGTTGTTTGGATAACTACATTAATAAAAAGTTAAAGTTGAAGTTAAATTTAAATTATATTATTTTAATAAATATGATTTGAATTTTTATCCAAATAATTTATTATCTTAAAAGTTAAGAGGTTTAAGGAGATCTCTAGATATTGAAGCTTTAATTAAATTTTGGGATTCAATCGCATTTGGTGGCCCCGAAAACCTGCCATTCTTTTTTTCCAATTTAGATATTGCATTTACGCGAAGACTCATTGACATATAAACCTTTGATAGATTTATATATAAAGGAGATTTTAAGAAAATAATCACGGCTTATAAAATGATTTTAACAAATAGTCATAGTTTCAAAAAATTTAAAAACTAGCACTGTCAAAAGTTTCAGATAAAACACATGTCATTAATTTTTGGCAGTAATTTTATGTGTAATTTTGATATTGTTAGAAATTTCTTACAATAATTTTGGCTTGTTTTAAAATTTTTAAAAACTGTGACTATTTTTTAAAAAATACACATTCTAAAATGACTATTTACCTAACTTGACTTTTATATAAATTACATAACACTTTAAGATGTTATATTAAAAGTTATAAACAATTTTAACGTACGATCTTACACAAATATATATATATATATATATATAGTGTACTGAATAATATAATTATTTTAAGGGTGAAGTGGGGAAAACCAAGAATTTACGAGATTTTTAAGGATTTATCTAAACTTTAGATTAATTTTTTAGGGATTAGCCTTAGTTTTAGAAATTTAAGGAATTAGTCATTTTTATTTTTTATTTTATCATAGTCGATGAAAATTTTGGTAATAGTAGGTTTGGTTTGGTTTATTAAGTTGAATGAGTCAAATTTTCAAAGATTTTTTATTTGATTTTGGTGGTTTTTTTTAAGTAATTATCATAGATACTTATGTCCATTAAAGTATCTAATGGCTATTTCTTTAATTTTGACATTCTAAGGCTAAATCATTCAAACTTTACTTTTAAAATGATCAATTTCTTAATTGGTCTTAAAAATAAATACTCAAACTTTGAAAATAATTGAGTAACTAGCCAATTTGTTAATTACTTATATATGCTTTTGGTAACTAAGTTAATTACTGTCAGCTACTACTATGTAAGTAATTAAATCATTTGGATATTTTGTTATGCTTTTCAAAAGATTAAATATTTATTTAAATTAGGTGTTAAAAATTCTGTATTGCCTATAATTTCTCATATTTTAGTTAAGTTAAACAATGATAATTCAAACATGTAGCATTGTACTTATTGTCTGATAGGATGAGCTTAATGTGCCTCTCGAAAGTATATAATTACAATTAGAAAGTATAAGAGGGGTAGTTTTGTGCAAATTGAAATACATAATTGATATTTGAGCATATTATATATATATATATATAGAGAGAGATTTGATAAAGAGATTCAAAAAATAGCAACTATTTTAAAAAATTTAAAAACTAGCCATAACACACTGTAAGAAATTTTTGACAATAACAAAATTACACATAAAATGTGCTGTAAGAAATTTATAACACGTGTCAGAAATTTCTGAAAGGGCTAGTTTTTATATTTTTTGAAACTGTGCCTATTTTTTAAAACCATTTTGTAAACATTGGCTATTTTCTTAAAATTCCCACAGAATAAAGACCATTTATTTATAAATTCAATAATTTTTTTTACAATCTAAGGTTTTCGTAAAAGAAAATTCACAAGTATATAGGAGATAATTTTGAATCACCACCTATACTATATATATGTTATAGGATACACCTCGATAAAATATTTTACAACATAAAAATAATTATAAACTGTTAAATTAATTTTGTTAGAATCAAGACTACCAAAAAAATAAATCTAATAATATAAACTTATTGTTCAGCATAAAACATATCGTACTAAAAGTTTTTTCACACTAAAAAATAAATTTAATGATTAAAAATCGTTGCTTCCGACGAGCAACCTCACTTCAGAACCTACTTTCATGAATATTAGTTAAATGAGTTGTTTTCCTTTCAGACATATTTTCTAGGTACATAACATAAATAGTTGCTCACGTATATGATGTTGACAACAATACTCACGTTAATCACTAATTCATAAAGTATTTAAAGGAGTTGGTGCTTGATAAATTGTTTAATGTATTACAATTTTAAATAACAAGTCAACGAGGAGGTGGGCTTAGTGACACAAGATCGTGCAATATATTTAATTAGGTAAAAAGAAAAAGAAAATAGATTATGTCTGTTAATATTTTTGTTTTTTTTATAACTAAAAATTTAACTTTATTTTATTATTAAAATTTTAAAAATAAAAAAAATTGGTAGTCGTATATTTGTTTATTTTTAAAAATCAATAACACAAATGTGTACTTGATAAAAAATGAATGCAAATGTAAATATGAAGTATATAGAGAGTGTAAACATAGAAAAAAAGAATTATTAGTTGGCTCTATTTTTTAAAATTTGTTTCCAATTAAAAAGAAAAAAAACTAAAACATAGTTGCCAAAAGTGTTTTTAAAATTTGATCTATTTTTTGCATGTAAAAACAAAAAATTGAAAATAAAAGTGTTAATCAAACGAGACTAGATGTGCTACTATTTTAAAGTTTATTTATAGAAATAAAAAATAAAACTAGGATAAGTGTTTTACTTCAGTGCGAATTGCAATGTTGAATCGAACAAAATGTACCACTTGTAAAATCGAATGAAAACACTTTTATAGTAAAATTGCTTACCGTGTTCCAACAAAGGAAAATTGTAAAAAAAAAAAAACATAATATCGAGCAAAAAAAACTCTCTCAAGTCTCAACTATAGTTGGTGCATGGACTATTTTTGATTGACATCAACCAAAATGCCAAAATAACAAAGGAAAAATAATAAACTACAGGGAAACAAGTTTAATATTACAACATTAAAAAAAAAAAAAAACAACAACAAAATAAATAATCCAACAAAATAATCCACCTGTTCAAAGACCGCAAGAGAGGAAAGCCCTGCCAAGCTTGGTGATGAAAATGGAAAAATAAAGGACAGCCGGAAGTTTGGAGGAGCACCTCAAAAGTGTTTGTTAGACTCCGACCTCCTTTGGGCAAACCAAAAGGCACTAATGAAGGCAAACCCTAAAAAGAGAGAAGAGGGAGAGAGATAGAGAGAGTCTAGTTCACTAAATGAGTAACAATAATACTTCCAAGTCTTGGTCCTTTGAGCAAGCCAAAAGGCACTAGTGGAGACAAACTCTGCAAAGAAAGAAGATGGAGTGAGAAAGTGCAAAAATAATACTCTTAAGCATGAGAAGTTTAATTATGAACGAGCAAACTTACTATTAAGGGGTCATTTGGGAAACAATTTAGATAAAAAAATTTAGATTATTTTGATTTGAGTTATTGTTTTGCAAATTCTTGCTATTCAAATCAATGTTTAGATACGAATTTGATTGTAGTATTTGAATTAAGATTGTAACAGAGAATATTTGCATTGAAATTTTACAATATGCTTTTAATTACTGTAAGAGTATTAAAACACTGTAAATGAATTATTGAGTTCAAAATTTGAATATATTATTAAAAAAGAATTTACTCTATAATGATACTTAAATCGGAATTTTTTTATCCAAATTGCTTACTTTACCACCTCTAAATTTCCCATTGTACCAAAAATAAATACATGGGCATTGACATTTCATGCTCTTTTACTACCTTTGACTATTGAGTCAAAGTCAGAACCAAAAAAATCTATGGCTCACTGCCTCACTTTTCTTCTCTTCCAATGAAGAAAAGAAAAAACTTGAGACACAAGCAAAATCTACATACTTGTGGGCTGTGGCTTACCAAAAACAATGATAATTTAAAATAGTGCAAAATCATAAAAACCATCAAAAGTTGAAGAAAACGACCTCAAAGCTCAATCATAATTCATAACTATATATTGTCTCAACAATTCCATAATCCATAAATAGAAAAACACGTCCCCCAAAAATAGAAACAAAAAAAAAAAAAAAATCCAAAATATGGCACAATCGTAATTACATCGAAAAAACAAGGCCATTTCTCTAATTTTACACAATCCACATAAAATGCTCAAACCTCACTCACTCACACACTCTCTCACCACACTCACTCTCTGCCCCAATTTTTTAATTTTTTTAATTTTACCACTTCCTCTGTATTTCTTTCTCTGTCTCGCAGTGTAATAATAATATTAAAAAACAAAAACAAAAACAAAGCAGAGAAAATTTTTTTTTTTTGAAAAACCCCAAAAGATGATGTTGAAGAAGCACAATTCTCTACTAATAATTATAAAATAGAATCTGAATAGTTTCTCTTTCTATTTTCTCTCTCTTCGCTTCACAAATGGGGTTTTGAAACCAGAAACCCCCAAATCTCTCTGCAGAGAGAGAGAGAGAGAGAGAGTTCTTCGAGGTCCTAATTGAGTCCATCAATGGCGGCTTCGGAGCCGACGGAGGTCTTCCAATGGCTGAAAACCCTACCTCTGGCGCCGGAGTACCACCCGACCGCGGCGGAGTTTCAAGATCCGATTGCGTACATCTTTAAGATCGAGAAAGAGGCTTCGCGGTACGGAATCTGCAAAATCGTCCCTCCGGTGCCGGCTCCGGCGAAGAAGACCGTCCTTGCGAACCTCAATAGCTCCCTCGAAGCTCGCAACAATGGCGGTGCGGGCGGCTCCGGTTCGGGACCGACGTTCACGACTCGGCAGCAGCAGATCGGGTTCTGCCCTAGGCGGCCTCGGCCGGTCCAGCGGCCGGTCTGGCAGAGCGGCGAGAGGTACACTTTCCAGGAGTTCGAGGCCAAAGCGAAGGGCTTCGAGAGGAGTTTCCTCAGGAAAAGCTCGAGGAAAGGCGGCGGAGTTTCGCCGCTGGAGATCGAGTCGATGTACTGGAAGGCCACTATCGACAAGCCGTTCTCCGTCGAGTACGCCAACGACATGCCTGGCTCGGCGTTCGCGCCAATTGGGAGCGGCAATGGCGGAGGCGGAGGAGGGAAGAGGAGTGGCGGGGGTGGCAGGGGAGAGGCAGGGGAGGGGGTGAATTTGGGGGAGACGGCGTGGAACATGAGGGCGGTCTCGAGGGCGAAGGGCTCGCTGTTGCGGTTCATGAAGGAGGAGATTCCCGGCGTCACGTCGCCGATGGTGTACGTGGCGATGCTGTTCAGCTGGTTCGCCTGGCATGTGGAGGACCATGACTTGCATAGCTTGAATTACCTGCATATGGGGGCGGGGAAGACGTGGTACGGCGTGCCGAGGGAGGCCGCGGTGGCGTTCGAGGAGGTGGTCAGAGTTTACGGATACAATGGCGAGATCAATCCCCTCGGTAAGTTTCGGGACTCTGCTTGAATGGTGATCCTCTGTTTTTTTTTTTGGTTTACAGAGTGTTCTGTTTTGAAATGTATTTTGATGATGTGGTTTTATTTGATTATTGGGTTAGGTTTAGTTTATGTGTTTAGTGTTAGTGTTTAGATATAGTTCTGTTGGAGATCTTTGAATGTGTGAAACCATGCACCGAAGTAGTGGAGTTGCTGAAAGGAACCATATGCAGTTGAATTGTTCCAATTTTCCCTTACTGTATTTGTTAATTTGAGCTTATTATGTTTATGTTCATTTCTGCATCACACTTCGAACAGACCTTCATACCTACTTATTGAATTTATCACGACTTTTGTAGAAATATAATAATCAAACTTTGTTCTCTGCCCTCTTCAAGCCTCTAAGCTCTTACCTTGGTTTCTTTTTTCCATCGAACAGTCACTTTTTCCGTGCTTGGTGAGAAGACCACGGTGATTTCACCTGAAGTACTTGTGCGCACAGGGGTTCCATGCTGCAGGTAAATTATCTCTTATTGCATTCTCAATTCTGAGTTCTCTTGTGGCTAATTTCTCATAAGGCACAAACCATTCTTTTACTCCCATCATTCAGAGTTGGCGAGCTACTTTCTTGCTTGAAATTCCAATTTATGTGTGTGTGTGTGTATGTGTGTATATATATGTTGTCTACTTATTCATCGTAACACCTTTTCTGATTTATCATCAAAATTGCACACATCTCCTGGAAACAAATTTTTGTTAGTCTTAAATCTGAGCGTTCTAGTAACAATTCCTTAATCAATTAGAGTTATCTTTTTTATTTCTACGTCTTCTTACTCCTGCAATTGCTTTTTAATCAGGTTAGTGCAAAATCCCGGTGAATTTGTTGTCACTTTTCCTAGAGCTTATCATACCGGGTTCAGTCATGGTGAGAAATATACAAAATTCATTTTGGTACTCTTTGTTAGTCTATCAAATTGCTATTATGACGAAATTTTTTATCAGGATTTAATTGTGCTGAAGCAGCCAACATAGCGACCCCTGAATGGTTAACGGTTGCTAAAGATGCTGCTATTCGACGTGCTTCAATCAACTATCCTCCAATGGTTTCTCACTTCCAGTTACTATATGATCTTGCTCTTGAATTGTGTTCAAGGTGTGTTCAATCACCATTTTGCAATATTCTTCCTGGCTAGGGTCAAGGATAAGATGTTTATGTGTATTATTTGCCTCAATCTTTTTATTCTCTATGTAGAATACCTGTGAGCATCAGTGCTGAACCACGAAGTTCTAGATTAAAAGATAAGAAAAAAGGTGAAGGAGAAACAATGGTTAAAGAGCTCTTTGTGCGAAGTGTATTAGAGAATAATGATCTACTACATGCTTTAGGAAAAGGGTCTCCCGTCGTATTGCTTCCGAAGAGCTTTCCAGATGCTTCTCTTTGTTCGAAATTTCGTGTTAATTCCCAATCAAGGTTCACCCACAGTTTTCCCCTTGCTTCATGTAATTCTGGAGAAGAAAAGCTATCCTCGAGAATGATTTCTGATGACTTGATGATAGACAGAAAGCAGGAAGATGATAATGCAAAAAGTTTCTGTTCAATGAAAGGAAAACTTGCATCTTTGTGTGAGGGAAGCTGGGTTCCCTCATTACGAGGACATAAAGTTACATGTACTTTAAATTCTAAGACCTCTAACATGAACGTTGAAGGTGAAAAAACCATTGAGACTGATGGGCTGTCAGACCACAGGTTGTTTTCTTGCGTTACTTGTGGAATTTTGAGCTTTGCTTGCGTTGCAGTAATTAAACCAAAAGAGCCAGCATCCAGATATCTCATGTCAGCAGATTGTAGCTTTTTCAATGATTGGGTTAATGCCGGAGTACCTAGTAATGGATTCTCAGTTTCTAATGGGGGTCCAACATCTTCAAAGCAGAATACCGCTGGAGGTTGGTATACTATGGAAACTCTTTCTCTATCATTTGTTTGCCTTAAATAAAAGGTCTTGCATTAGCATCTAGAGTATCTTTTAATTGTAGAGAAGAACTTCATAAGTTGAGTACTTTTAACTAAGGCAAGTCCTAGCTGCGAATTTATCGTTCCTGTTAAATCTCGTTTCCGCCATGAACTTTATGTTTGTCTTTTACTAGTCAAAGCATATGTAGATCACAAAGTACAAGAGGATTTACATTGTTCAATACAATGCATTCCATGCTTAGTCTTATGTTGTTACACTGATTGAAAAAAGTTTTTCCAGTACCCTTACATTCCGCCCCCTCCTCTTATCCTATATATTTGTCACATTTTTTGTATGCAATTCCTACGTGATTCAACTACTTGAATTTTGCTATATTACAAATGCAGGGTGGAGAGACAATGATGCCCCTTTTAGATCCACTAATTACCGAGTTCAGACAGAAGATCAAAATAATGAATTAGTCTCTAACACTGGAACAGACAAATCTAGTTCTGCACTTGGTTTATTAGCTTTAAATTATGGAAATTCTTCAGATTCTGAGGACGAGCCAATTCAAGAAGATCACACAGTCGATGATAAGGAAATTAACTGTACAAATTGTTCTTCCGAAACTCCTGTACAAAACTGGCAGGGGGATGCAGCTGGGATTCACGGTGGTTTGCTGCCTGAACATGATACTCGGCATCAAAATGCTTCCCAAAATTCTGGTCTCTTTATGGGAAATGGACATAACAGAGATACCATCAAGAACAACATTCATCAAAATTTTGGCCATTCTGATGATCTGGGAGTAATCAATAATGCTTCCTCAAAGTTGAATGGCTTGGTGGGTAAATTTAGTGACTCTACGAAGGTTTCAAATACGTGTTCCCCAGATACCTACGATGCCGAAGCAACAAAGTTTTGCAAGTCTATTACACCAATGAAGAATGACAACATGCCATTTGTTCCAACATGTGATGATGACTCTTCCAGAATGCACGTCTTCTGTCTAGAGCATGCTATAGAGGTAGAGCAGCAATTTCGTGAAATAGGAGGGGTCCATATACAACTCCTTTGTCATCCAGGTGTGTTGTCATGTTATTGGTACTATTTCAAAAGCGACGGCCATATTTCTGTTTATTTTCCTGTTCATCTCCTTTCATTATCCAATGAAAACTTGTCGTTGGTGTTGAAGCATGAAAAAAAGTTACTAATGTGGACGATATGGAAATATACGTATTATTGGATCACGCTAGCATTAGTGAACTGGCAAAGCAATTTATACTTGTCTTGCAACCTGTTCTTTGTGTAAGAAATGGATATAGGATTATGTTCTTATGATCTTTGATTGTGTGGTTCATCATCACTGTGTTGCCGATGATATTGCTGTTGAGTTGTAGTAGCTTCTTAGGCGCCAACATATGTTCATTCTTAAACTAGGTATCAAATACTGGTAATACAGATAACGAAAACAATACAAACGGGAAAGAACATCTATAGTGGTTAAGAAAGTTTTGTGGGTTGTTTTGTGGTATATTAGCGATTTCTTAGAATACTGCTACATATGCACCAGCAACTTCTCATAAAGTATTTTTCCTTAACCTTCCGGAAAAGTTGTGGAAAATAAAGATTAGAGAAATAGAAAATTGATGCTATGTGGTGATTAAGTTATTGCCTAAACATATTTAGCTCGACGGTCTCCCAATATTCTGTGTCTGCCCATGTGGTAGAGTTACGGGTTATTTTTGCCCTATAATTATTTAGTTGTCCTTGATACACTTGCAGACTATCCAAAGATAGAGGCCGAAGCAAAGGCAATGGCGGAGGAACTGGGCATCGATGATCTCTGGAATGATGTTACATTCAGAGATGCAACGAAAGATGATGAGGAGATGGTTCAGTCAGCTCTGGATAGTGAGGAAGCCATGCCTAAGAATGGGGACTGGGCTGTAAAGCTGGGAATCAATCTATTTTACAGTGCCAACCTTAGCCGTTCTCCTCTTTATAGTAAGCAGATGCCATATAATTCCGTAATATACAATGCATTTGGTCGCAGTTCTCCAGCCAGCTCGTCCGCAAGATCTGATGGATTTGGAAGGAGATCTAGCAGACAGAAAAAGGTTGTGGCAGGTAAATGGTGCGGGAAAGTCTGGATGTCGAATCAGGTTCATCCTTTACTAGCAAAAAGAGATCCTGAAGATGATGAACTGGAGGAAGAAGAGAGAAGCTTCCACACTCGAACAATGCCAGATGAGAAACCTGAGAGTAGTAGTAAGACTATGATTACAAAGAAGTATGCAAGGAAGAGGAAAATGGCAGCAGAGAACGAATCAACCAAGAAAGTCAAATGCGCTAAGAGAGAGAATGAAGTTTCCGATGATTCAATGGATTATGATGTTCATGGGTACTGTAGGAGGTCTCTCAGAAGCAAGCATGCCACATGTGTTGAGGCTCGGTTAACCAAGAAAGCCAAGCACATTGAGGCCGAAGATGCAGCTTCAGACGATTCAATGGATGCTAGTACTCACAAGCAGCAAAAGGGTGTAATCAGAAACAAGAAAGTCCCGTATATTGAGACGGACGACATTGTTTCGGATGATTCAGTAGGAGGAGGTGATTTACGGCACTTGCACAGACAGATCCTTAGAAGCAAGCAAGCCAAGCATGCAAGAAGAGAAGACATGGTTTCTGATGATTCCTTGGATAGTGATTCTCATCGGGTGAGTGTGAGGATCCCTAGAAGCAATCAACCCAGACATACTGGACAAGAAGACGTGGTTTCAGATGATTCTGTGGATATTGATTCTAATCAGCTGCTTAGGAATATTTCTAAAAGCAAGCTAGCCAAGTTCATGGAGAGAGAAGATTCAGCTTCAGAAGATTTTCGGGGGAATAGTTTGCGGAAGCCGTACAAGAAGACTTGCAAAAGCAAGCAGGCAAAGTCAATTGGGAGGGAATATGAGGCCATGGACGAACCCGTTGAGGATAATGCTCATCAAGCGAACAAGAGGACTCTTCGAAGCAAGCAGACAAAATCAGCTATGCAGCAAAAGATCAAACAAGAACCTCGTCAAGTGAAACAAGCTGCCTCTCGGTCCGCGAAACGAGGTTCTCATCAGCTAGTAAAACAAGAAACCACGAGACTGAAGCAACAGACTCCAAGGCTACGAAAAAATCAAACGGAGCAGAACAACTCGGATTCATCTGCTGAAGAAGAGGCAGATGGTGGGCCGAGCACACGCCTCAGAAAAAGAGCTGCTAAACCCCAAATGACGACCGGAGCAAAACGGAAGGAGCAGCAGCAAACAGGCAAGAAAAAGGCGAAGAGTGCTGCTGTTGTGAAGGCTGAGACAGGACGTGTTGATGCAAAATTAAAGGACGAGGAAGGGGAATTTGTTTGTGACGTTGAGGGATGCACTATGAGTTTCTCCACGAAACAAGAGCTTGTCCTGCACAAAAGAAACATCTGTCCCGTCAAAGGGTGCGGAAAGAAGTTCTTCTCACATAAATACCTGGTGCAGCATCGCCGAGTCCACATGGATGATCGCCCCCTCAGGTGCCCATGGAAGGGCTGCAAGATGACATTCAAGTGGGCGTGGGCACGGACTGAACACATAAGGGTTCACACAGGTGCCCGTCCTTACATATGCGCTGAGCCAGGCTGTGGGCAAACGTTCAGATTCGTGTCAGACTTCAGCCGCCACAAGCGGAAGACTGGCCACTCGGTGAAGAAAGGAAGATGATCGCTTCGCTGTAATGTAACTTAGCTGATGAATCAATTTCCTGTTAATTGACAAGTTTAGGACTAGGATTAAAAGGTTAGGATTTTCATGTATTTGTTATTTAGTGCGTAAACAGTCGATTCTGATTTGCCAGGGTCTTCATTTGACCCCACTCATTCACTGCAAGATGAGCAATTGCTTGGATCTTGAGGACATTCTTCTCTAATGGTTATCAGATGCTAATCTTTTATTATTAGTTCAGTTATTACAAATTTAAGCTTATTGCAATCATTGGTTTCTAGCTTCATTGGTCTATCCTTGTTGTCATATTACATGAAGTCTTCATTGAGTCAGTGAGGGTTATGAATAATGGTCTTTATAAACATATGTATTATTATTACATGTATTCTTCTTGTTCTTTTTTTTTTTTTTTTTTTTTGACAACTATTATTACATGGATTCTTTGATTAAAATGATTTCATCGACAACAGATAAAGATAAATCATACCAAAGTTTTCCACTAGGGAAATGTTTTGGTGGTGTTTTTGTTCTTGTTTAATATGTTCATTAAATTTCTTGGTGCATTGAGAACTTGGAAGGCCCAAGCAAGCCCATCTTAAGAGCTTTACTAGGCCCAAAGGTCTGGTTCTTATTTTGGGCCTGAAGGCTAAGGAGGTCGAGAAGAAATTAACAAATAGAAAGTGAATAAAAAAGCATATGAGAAAATTAGGAGTAAAAATTTAAATTAATAAAATATTTTAGTAAGCTTCTTTTTCTTTTCGTACCCAAAAATAACTGTATAATTATCTTTGACATTGTTGAAAGCATTTTTGAAGAAATGATTTGTTATTGTTTCGTTTTCAAGTTTTAACATTGTAGATAATCTGACCTTTTATTGATAGTGATAAATAGATGTATGTGTTTAATAAGCACATATTGCCTATAGCCAAAAATTGAAAAAAAAAAAAAAAAAGAAAAAAAAAAAAAGCATATTGCCCTTCTCATTACCTTTAAATCCCTTCATAAAGTCAAAACAAAAATAACATAACCCAAAAAAATCTTTTCCATTTCTTTCCCTCGAAGTACAGAATAAGATATTCTCCAACACCAAAAAAAAGGTATTTCTTTTTCCGGCTCAAGTAAAACATCTTAATTAATACCCACTTATCTTATGACTATGCATTAAATTAAATGGCAATTTTCTCATTTCAATCATAAAATTAAAGTAAAAACATACAAGTGTACTAGTATTACCATATTATATGCCATGCTTTTCATGAAGCTATTGCATTTGTACTATTGGTCTCTATCGACTATCATCACAAGTTTGTTTGTTTGTTTGTTTTTTTTTTTTTTTTCAAAAATAAATAGTCACAACTTTTTTACTTCTTAAAATTATTTCCTTGCTCAAAAAATTATTTCTTTATTCTTTATTCCTCATTTGTTATTTATTTTTGCTTTTACTCTGTCATTTTCACCAAAAGAAAAGACACAAAAAAAAAAAAAAAAAATCCTCTCTTTCTTCTTTCTCTCTAAAAGTTAGGGTTTTGATATGTGGAGGAACAATGGAGGTCTCTGAAGAAATCTCCGACCAAACCTGTCATTCCGACCACCGCAAAACCGAGTCCGACATGGGGAATCACCAACCTTCGTCGTCCACCAATGGCGATCCCGATCCCGCAACCTCCGATCTTGTTCGCGGCGACGGAAACGACGACGGAGGGATCAGAGAGAAAATTGCGAGCTTGGAAGTGAAAGAGACGGAAGATGAAGCTCCGAAATCGGAGTCGGACGAGAAAGAGGAGCGAGAGACAGCCGAGAAGGATTTGAAAGAGAGCGAGGAAGAAGAAGAAGCTGGGAAATCAGAATCGGGAGAGAAGGAAGAGCAGGAAGAGGAAGCGATTGCGAAGGATTTGAGCGGGGAGGGGATCGGAGACCGGAGCGAGAGCGAGAACGGAGACGAGAATGATCAGGAAGGGGAAGAGAAGAAGAATGAGGTTGAGGACGAGAATGAGGTCATCAATGGCGGCGATGAGCCGGAGAAGAAGGACGAGATAGATGTTGCGAAGAAGTATCAGTATCCAGTGAGGCCTGAAGCTGAAGATTGCTCGTTTTACCTCAAGACTGGGACTTGCAAATTCGGATCCAATTGCAAGTTCAATCATCCGGTTCGAAAGAAAACCAACCACCACTTCCACGTATAGACTTTTCTCTTTTCTCCAGTCTTCTATTCAATCGATGTATTGGCTTTTGTCCATTACCATTGTTAGACTTAGGGTTAAGCTCAGGAAGTGATTGTTGAGTGATCGTTGTGTTTATTTATGTCTGTCTTTGTCTTTGTTTTTGTGTGTGTGTGTGTGATTGTGAGGATGTGTTTGTGGTGGCAAATTTTGTTGTCGCGAGTTCTTTGTTATTGGAATTTCTATTGCCATGAAGGAAAATTATAGTTTTTTTGTGGAAGCTACTTGAGAATTTGGGTTTGACCGGTTGACAGAGTACAGTTTTATGGAGGTTTTGGAAGAAATTTCTCTTCCGGTTTGGAAGTTCAGGTTTTTATCTATTCGTTTTGCGGATTGATGGGTTTTTTTTTTTTTTTTTTTTTTTTTTTTTTTTTAATAAATATGATCACTGTTTTGAGTCCTTGTATTGTGTACTCACTTGCTAAATTTTGTATATAATCTCTCTTTCTTTTAATTTTGTTATTGAAGGCTTCTAGGGAGAGGACAAAGGAAAAGGAAGAGTCATCAGAGAAGTCTGGCCAGTCAGAATGCAAGGTTTATTTATTCTTATGATGTTCCCGGCAGTTATGTTTGCGAATTTCAAGTTGTAGTTTTGATTGGATGTCTCTTATTGCTTGTGGATTTCTTAGTTTGTCTCAATTTAGTTGCATTTATGATAAAAAAAGAAGTGTTATATGTCATGAGGATCATTATACCTTTGACGAGCTGCAACGTGTCTGATGGACTAATATCAGTTTTTTTATGGTGTTATAAATTTTGAGATTCTTGCAGTATTATTTGAGGTCAGGGGGATGTAAATTTGGAAAAGCTTGTAAATATAACCACACCCGAGTAAAGACGCCTCCTGCTGTTGCTCCAGTTGTAGAGTTTAACTTTGTGGGTCTGCCAATCCGAGTGGTAATTCTTGTTGTTTATCTGCAATTGGAGAATGATGTCTTTATCATGTAGTTGTGGTCAATACTTTACGTTGTTTTTGCCTTTGATCATCTTCTGTTGTCGATTATCGTAGGGTGAGAAAGAATGCCCATACTACATGAAAACTGGTTCCTGCAAGTATGGAGTGAACTGCAGGTTTAATCACCCGGATCCAACAGATGCAGCTGGGTCTGATACCTCCACAGGATACGGCAATGGCGGGCCTGTTTCATTACAAGGAGGCTCACAATCAACAATGGCGTCTTGGCATTCGTCAAGACCATTAAATGAGACTGCTCCTCCTCCTGCTCCGTATGTTCCGATGATGGTTCCACCAGCTCCAGTGGTTCCTACCCCAAATACAGAATGGAATGGGTATCAGGTATTCCTTACTTGCAATCGCTACTTTGTCATGATGTCTGATATCCAGCCAATTTCTTATTCTTCGTTTTATTTTTTTAACTGAGTCAGTTAGGCGGGACTCAAAACAAGTAATTTCTTTTTGTTAGGTTCGAGTGTTTCACGTTCTTTTACCTTCCCGATTAGTTTGTCTTCTACAACTTCTGAAAACAAAAGGAGAATAATATACTTGTTTATTCACAATGTTTATGTCAAACAAACAAAAGTTTGTAGCTCAAAATTTTCAATGAATTTATTGCGTTCTATCTGTCACAGTCTGTCTTCAACACGTTTGTTTGACCATATATTTAGGAGTTTGGCTGCAAGGCTTATGCTTTTGCGCAATTTAATCGAAAATTATTTAAGGAATATGTCAGAAACTCAACGAACCTCATAATTGAGTCTTTTCTTGAGCAATTTTGATATTAAGACAGTAAACTTTGGTTTTCCATATGTTTCATATAAGCTGTATTTCCTTGACAGTTGACGGAATAATAATTAATGGCTGAACTAATCTTGGTATGTAATGACATCTGTTATAATTCGCAAATCATTCTTGCTTTTCTCAACGACGAGCCCTTTAACTGAAAACTTAAGTGTAACTATTATTTCCTGTTGTCGTATTTTTGTTTTTATGTCTGTAAATGAATGATCATAACTTTCGGTATGTGTATATGCTCTATGCCCAGCCCCATAATTTTGTTTGGTATTTGTTTCATGTAGGCTCCTGTATATCTACCACCAGATAGAAACCTGCCTCCACCTCCTACATACGGCATGAACAACCCGGTGGCTGAAACCATTTATACACACCATCCACCTCAGAAGCACGTCGAAGACTATCCCGAACGACCTGGCCAATCCGACTGCAGTTACTTCTTAAAAACTGGGGATTGCAAGTTCAAGTCCAACTGCAAATATCATCACCCAAAGAATAGGGCTTCGATGAAACCTCCATGTGCCCTTAGCGACAAGGGCCTGCCTTTGAGACCAGTAATCACCGACAAATAAAATTTTTCAAGCAGTCCTTTTTCTTTTTTCTTTTTCTTCCACGACCCTAACATTTCACCAAAAAATTCAGGATCAAAACATCTGCGCACATTTCAGTCGCTACGGGATATGCAAATACGGGCCTGCATGCAAGTACGATCATTCACCAGCAAAAACGACTTCGGGTATATCTGGTGTAGATAATCAACCACCTTATGGTCACTCAGCAACAGTTGAAGGAACTGGATTGACTAGGAGTGGAAGCAGAAGTGAGGTTACAGTTCAGCAGTCCGTGTAACAACAATTGTTCATGAAATATCTGCTGCTAGGTTTTAGAGTTACTAAGGGTTGTAATTTCTTTTTTTTCTTTTTTTTTTTAACTTAAAATTTTCCTTTATAAAAATAAAACCTTTTTCTTTTTAATGGCCCAACTGCCACAAGCTTTTCAGAGGATGGCACTTTATGTTTATCTAGTATTATAAGTTACCGAACTCCTATTAAAACAGGATATGTAAAGTATGTCTTTTATTCAGGTCAGTTGAGTATCAGTGAAATGGGGTAGTATCAATACTTTTCGAGGGCTTTCAAAAGTATGGTTCCTTTTTATTAGTTTGATTTAGGTGTCTATTTGAAGCTTCTACTTTTTTGATTTAAAAAAGTATTGCTTATTACCCTTGGACTATCACTATATGGGCGTTTAATAACTAATGTTATCATGTTATGAAGGTCAAGCATTCTGAACTTGCAATTTTTGTGAATTGAGAACCTAACAAAGAATTTCACTTATTTAATTAGATGCAGAATCTTGTGACAATTTCTTTGGTTGCATTTCCTTTTAGATAAAAAAGCGTTCTTCACTTTTGGCAGAATTTATACAGATCACCTTTTCCTTTAAAGAAGATTGGTGGTTAAAAAGAGATGAGAAAAGGTTACTTTTAAGGTTGACATAACTTAATGTTAACAAACAAAAACAATATCAATGTATTGAAGCACCTTTTATGGATAGAGCACTTATGTATAGAGCTGAAAACTAGAGTCATTTGAGCCTGAATTCCAGTCATGTCTTTTAGCTGTCTCTCATTATATAGTTAGTTATAACAGAAACGTGTTTAACATTTTAAAAAGTAGAGCCTTATTTGACGAGCAAACACAAGTAAACCAAATGAAGGAATAAAATATATAAAACTCATAGAAAAACGGTTTCCATTTCACGGAATTTCAGCCAGATCATGTCAAATTCATGCCCTCAAAAAGCATTATTTCTTATCCGCAGCAAAACCATCTCTTCTGCATAAAAAAAAAATGGAAAAGATAGAGTTTTATAAGACACAACTCAGAGGACAATATAGAAATTACAAGCATTAATACGAGGGCTAGTTAAGAAATTAGTCATTTTAAAAGTAAAGTTTGAAGGATTTAGTCATAGTTTTATGAAATTAAAATTTAACCGTAACACATAAATACATAAAATATTACATGTAACATATTATATTCAACGTATGTTACGGCTAAATCCTTAATTTCTTGAAACTATAGCTAAATCCTAAAAAATTAGTCAAGAGTTTGGTTAAATCATTAAAAATCTCTTAATACGAAGAGGAATGCTTTATACACCATCTTTCTCACTTTCTTACACTCTCCACTCACATTGATGGTTTGTTTGTGTATAACCCACTAGAAAATTTTAATGATAATAAAACATATATTTTAACATTAATACGGAAACCGTAAAAAAGAGCGCATTTAGACCATTTCGAACATGATACTCTATTTTATAGTGTTTTATATTATATTTCATAATTTTTTTCTTGCTTAAAAATATTCTCTCTTTTAATTTGCCTCATATATCTATCAGCTCTTTAATAGTGCATGTATTTGATGTGAGCTGATCCTAGATCATTAAATTACTTTTTTTAATGTTTTGAACTTTTTTCGAAAATAAACATGACAGTTGAAAATCATGCACCATTTAAACATCTTTATTGTTAATTTTTTAAATCCTAGATCCGCCAGTGGTGCGTTGTGTGTGTGTGTATTATTATTACACAAACCTTAGAGTTAGAGGTGTCACTTTTCTTTTGGGGAGTAGTGTTGTCGTTTTCCCTTGGAGTGGCGACCTTAATGGCAGAGGCACTACTAGTATTGGTCTTCTTCTCATCTCTGGCTTTGTTGAATATCACAGTGAAACCTTCAGCTGAGGCTGGGTTATTTACATCCCACTCTCCAAATTTTGGCAATGGCCTACCTTTGTCCTGCTTTAAAAACAAAACAAAACAAAACAAACAAAAAAACAAAAATAAGAACAAAACGAAACAACAAAGGAGACATTTTTTGTTACTTATATTATATAAATGGCCATTCTAAATTCCTATAGAAAAATATTGTAGTACTTTCTAGCTTATCTCACACATGTACGCACATATAGATAACCTGAAAAATTAAGAAGATAAGAACGTTTACGCTTAGACAATTAAGTGGGAAGAATTAGCCTTGACTTGGCAGCAAAGTGCAAATACGTAGTAGATAACTATGCTAGACAATTACGGTTCAAACTAAGTATTGTAAAACCCATAAAATTGTTCCAAGATTTTAAGCACACATCTCAAATCGAAACCGTATCATTAGGCGTGTGTGTAGATAAACACATACACTGAAAATTGATCATGCAAAGTGCAAACATGTATGACATGGTGAGGGGTTTTTTTTGTTGGTTTAACCATTACTTTTTAAAGCATTCATAAGATCAACAACGAATCATTAACCCACTTTTTTTTTTTCATATTATAAACTGTCACCAAGGATACTTATTTTAAGATGACTCGCACTATCTGAGCCAAGGTTATGAGAGCATAGGGTGACTAATTCAATTAGTTGGAGAGAAACAGAAACTACAACATTTAAATTCATAATGTAAATTGCTAGTTTCCTTACATATGGTCGGAATTTGTGTGTATAATAAAGGATAAAAGTGTCATTAACTCGTATCCCCCAAAACACCATAACCATTTGCAGGGATTTCGTATTAGTTTCCCTTGACAAATACAATGAAGTAATTGATATTCAACAACCTACAAAAAATTTGTTCTCTCTTTCCCCGAAAATCCCATGTTACCCAAACAATTGTGGAGCTAATCCCTTCCAACGAAATGCAATGCTATTTTCTTGTTATACTTAGTGATGCTCTATAGGTTTTTCACAAAATTAATCGAGGGATGAAAAGCATAATTTTTTTTAATGGATGAAATACAAGAATTAATCAGGTTGGTTTGATTATTTATACATTCTCAGGGAAAAAAAAAATCGTTTTCCATTCATAAAATCAAAATTGTCCCTCTTCATAACACAAATATTTCCAAGCAACAAACATGTTGTTTCGTATATTTCAGAAAAAAAAGCTAAAATCTTACAGAGGCCATAACGAAAGTCCCAGGGAGCTTCGACCAAGGGGGATTGGAGAGAGGGAAAATATTACAAGAAAAAAGAAAAACTATAACGAGACAGAAAATTTTAATAAAAAAAGTGGGATTTGTATAGGAATACAAAGCCTAATGTAAAGGCTTTGTTGTCGTTGTGATTGCCATGCAATGAAAATATACGTTAGATTAATAGGGACACAAGTAGCTCATTCCCAAGAACACCTTTATTTTTTTCACGGATTGTCATTTTTTTTTTTGAGATTTTTAATTAAATGACTTGTTTTTAGCTTTAATTTTAAGAAATTGACCTGAGTTTGTCATAATTAAATTATTAGCCATCAGACCCATTCATATATATTTAGACTGTCCAAAATACCATTATTAATCCAGATTTTGTTACAATCTGTAACAATTTTCGTTACAATAAGTAATAACTTTTGATACACATATATAATAAAATATCTAATTTTTATCACACACTTATCTATTACGATTTGTATCAATATTTATTACATGTCGTAACAAATATTGTTATATATTTATTATAAATTGTAACAAAATTTGAGTGAAATATCTAATTTTTATCACACATTTATTTATTACGGTTTGTAACAAGTTTTGTTACATATAATAACAATTTTATTTCTAATAAGCAACAAATTTATTACAACGATTTGAAAATATTTGTTAAAATATATCATAATGATCCAAATCATAACATATTTTATTACAAATAGTCACATATTTTGTTACTTTTCGTAACAACATTTATTACAAACTGTAATTTGTTACGATTTGATTCATATAAAAAAAATTTCTGGATATATTTATTGCAGACTGTAATATTTTTGGTAGGATTCACGTTCAAGTATTTTCACAAACACTTTCGCTGCCTTTTTAGAATATCCACGTTCAAGAAGGGAAAAACTCAAACCTTCTCTAGTAAATCACCACATTCAAACATTTCATGAAGACCTTCACTGCTTCTTCACCTAACTATTGAGTTCGACGACGAGAATCTGAGCATCACCCTGTCCAGAGGCTCGAGTGGCACAAGCTTGAGACCAAGCTCAGGCACCGTCTCCGGCGGAGCCAAGCTCAGATTGCTTCGTCGTAGCTACTGGATCCAGCTCTGGCTCCCTGGTAGCTCAATATCTTCGGCCTCTTCTTGTCTCCATCGGCCTACAAGTTTGTCGACGAAGATCTCGAAACCACCCTAGGGAAGATCTCGCGATGTTCATCGTCGATCTGCAAAATCCAATGTCCGACTCCATTGTCTTCGCTCAAGACATATCCGAGGCACCTCGCAGCAAAAATCGCACCCCTAAGCCTCCGAGCCGGTGGATCGTAATTCATAGAAGCTCGATATTTAAGCTCCAATGGCTGAAGAAGGTCCGGCAGTGCATCCACCTTCATCGGCGTTCGATCTGGATATCTGAGATACGAGTTGGTCTTGTGCTTTGAAGAGAGTGATGTCTAAAGGAGATTTCGGATCGGTGAGGCCGAAAGGCTTCGAGGAAATGAGACTCGGCTATGGAGCTCTCTGGTTTGTTGTTGCTCGATGAGAGAAGAACAAAAGATCGTCATTTTAGTCCGAGGAAGAAGGGGGTATTTTGGTCTTTTCAATAAATAAAAGAGTGGCCAATAGGCTAATAACTAAATATTTAAATTCATGGGCCATTTACTTAAAAAATGACTTTTCAAATGACCATTTTGCTAATGAGCTTTTTTTTTTTTTTTTTTTTCTTTTATAGAGGGGCTTTTTTTTTTTTTTTTTTTTATAGATTATCTTATGGAATAAAAATATAATATGTCAACACTTTGTTTGGGAAAATCATCCCACCCATCCCATTACATTCCATACTATTCCAAACCATTCCACTTTCTAATCTTACAAACCATTCCATTCCATTCTATTTTTTTTCAACTATTTTTTTCAACTTTCCAAATCCCTATACAATATCTTTAAATCTCAACCATTTATACCACCTCGAAATTCACAAAGTCAAACCATTCAACATATTTTTTTTTCAAACCATTCTAAACCATTTTCAAACCATTTTTTCCATCCCAAAGAATGGAATGGGATGGGCAAAATGGTTTGCCCAAACACATAGTTGATATATGACTGAACACAAACTAGTTGAAACTTGAAAGGGTACCAGAGGGTCATAAAACAAGGGAGATTTTGAGGAATGCCCTATTTTAGATACATTAATAATCTATACCTTTTTGTACTACATTTCTAATTTATATCACATTCTTAGATTATAAATTTAAAATAGAAATCAAAGAAGCACACACTTCAAACACAGATTATTAAATGGCATTTAGAATGATATTGTTTTGCAATTTCCTTATAAAAGAAACTGAAATAAAGCCCTAAAAATAATCGAACAAAAGCAGAGGCTAATGTTGTTTTTGGGGGTTACTTTGAAAGATTTGAACACCAATAATAGATGCAAAGGAAACGGGAAAAATTAAAAAATCTAACTAATTACATCAACAGAAAAAACTCACAAGACCAAAACAAACTAAATTGACGTAACGTAATTGCCTTCATTTTCCAGAAAATGCATTGTACCTTCTCTGCTGATGAAACTATCATCAGAGTCTATATAGCAAGCTTACTGCAAAATATAATGACATTGTAACAACACTAGATTAGTCTCGTATTTGTAAATATGAATTGCAAATCACCGTGAATAATTTAAATTTAGTGCCTTTATCTTAACTGGAAGAAATGAGGGCATTTGACAAAGACCCCATGATGTTAAATATCATAAAATTGAAACTTCCTGTGGATATCTCTGGAGGACACGTTGACAACCATTAGCTGAATAAAATTATCGTAAAATCAATTAGAAAACACGAACTAATAGTGCACACGGCAATACATTAACCTATTGAATCAGCAATTTATCTAGTTTATCATCTTACATCACAACAAATCCAATCACCATATGTCAAAGTGCAAAATTGGTGAAGGCAAGTCTAAAGAGAGCTAAATATATTTTTACAAACAAAATATACTACTATAACAATGTTGAATCCTCGTAGTTAAGGAATAGAACAAATAACAATAGCAACGATAGAAAATTGATCTACAATGTACACAAAACAAAATGGAGTCCTGGCAACGGAATGCTTTACATGAAGTATGAAAAAACGATCTAGATGTCGACATTTGCTTTGTTCCCAGCAAGGATGAGAGAAATTTCCAACCCACGGCTGAAGGCTTGGTTGAACAGAAGTCGGGATTGGAAGGTCGAGACGAACGGGAACCATGACAGGAATGCTATAGGAGCAAAAATGATCATGCCCATCCCAGCGTCGTACAGTCGGCCGAACTCGCGGACCGAGTCCCACAATCCGAGGCTCTTGACGACCTTCTTCCACGTGATAGCCAGCTGATTTTCAGTGCAACAAAAAAAGATCAGTCATGCCGGGAAATAAAACCAGAAAGCGAAAGTTAAAGGCACAAATGCAATGTAATAATGCTAAAGACAATCGAACTTACACAAATAATGGCCCAGCCAGTTGGAATAAATGCAAGGATGCTAGCGAACAAGTCTGGAATCGAAAGGTCGGTGAACACGACAACTAGGGTTATCGCTGCGATAAGTGTTAAGGATGTGACGCCCTGTGTAAATCGAATCACTAACTGAAAGCTGGCTGATTTTTTAGGACTGTAGGTAAAGATCTGCAATGTAAAATTGACATTGCAAAAAGTGAGTTTCGCATAAATCAAGCATACGATCAAGAGAGAAGTTCAGAATACACTAACCTTGAACACCATGACAATGGCAACAAGTACAACCCAGGAAAATCCATAAATCTAAGACAAAACAAAAGCTGCAATCATAAGCATTGCGGATAGAGAAGGCACAAAAACAAAACGATTTCATCGCAATGAAACCATTTGATTCATTGGAAGGGCAGGGGACATAAAGCATACCGCTAATGACGTCTCCTTTCCAGTTAGGTTGAGCTTGTATACAATGCCATATTGAAACATTAAGAACCTCAAACTCAATATTGTTTCCAATATACGACCTCTGAATGTTTGAATATGAAGCTGCAACAAGAAAATAACACCGAAAGAATTAAATTAGAAAACAGCGAAAAAAACTACTTACAGATGCACCGTAAATTACCAAGAGAACTGGTGAGTATAAGCCTTAGCATTAGCTTACAGTCACAAAATGATCACATCAACAAAGCAATGCATTTTATAAAACTTATCATGATAAGGTTACAAGTCAAAAAGCAGAAAAAAAGGTTCAAAGCAACAATTTGAGTCCATTCACCAAACGAACTGTGCATAAAAAGAAGTTCAATGATGTCTCACAAACTCCTTCAACCTCAAATCAGAAAAATGTGATGTCTAGGCGTCAAAGTGCCTAAGAACCGTAAAAAGGGAAATCTGTGGTTTGAAGTTCAGGGAAAAAATCATTTTGTTTACAAACCTGCTCTTCATCCCACCAAGATTCCCAGCTATCATCTCCCTTTACTCCTACACCACCTTTATAGAGTAGCCAACTGGTCCAATCGTCAAAATCCTCCACAGTTCTGTTTAATCAGGGGTTTTTTCAAACGTCATGCTCACAACAGAAACATTACGAGATAAAAGGCAAGAAATGCCAGGTGCAAAAATACTTACTTTTGCCACTCAAAACCTGAAGGATTGAAGATGTATGGCGCAAAGAGCCAGGAGATGACCAGAAACCAACTACTAAGAGTTAGCAAAACGAAGGAGACAGCCCCGCCACTGGTATATCCGTATGAAATGTATATAATGAGAAGCAAAGCCACTTCAAGCCTGTGCCAATAAGCGTGTAAGATTTTGTTTTTGCTAAACAACTTCAATACCTTCTACATGTACAAAAGTACAGTGCCTAATTTCAAAAAGAGAATATTTAAAATCATCATAAGTAACTATCACTTACGCCTTGACAAAATGACTTCTAGAGTAAAGCCTGTAGTTCTCGGCAAACTTGATGTGGCGAACAACAAAGCCCCTACCAGTTGCCCGGTACTGCAAATCAAATTCAAAATGTAATACTATTAACTTTAGCTTGAAATCATGAAATTAGAGTATAGATGAGATAAGTACGTACTTTTGCACCCCCATGGAGAATGGTGCGTCCAAAATAGTGAGTTCTAGTTCCTAATGAGAAAGTGAAGAAAACAGAACATAGCTGAAGCTGCATTGTAATAAAGCTGAAAACTGCCTGCAAAAGATTAAAACGAAAGGAACAATTAATAACTATGACAGTAACTTATCCACTAGTCTGAAGAAGTCAATGGTCTTGTTAGCCAAAATTAGAATCGCCATCAATATCTCCCCTTTATTATCTCTCTTAATTATTCCAATCCTCTTAAAATACAAAAGTAATTTGCACCAACCATCCAAGCAAGTAAGCATCTCGTACAATACCTACATCTAGAATTTATATAAGGAAATTCATCAGGACAAGACTTGGATGGATTACCTTCAGTAGACCCAGTTCAAGTATAAATCCCATAACCATAGGGACTGCAGTGAACACTCCAATCTGGACCAAGAACTGTGCATTTAAAGCAGCATCCAGCGCTGTGTTACCCAACCTCAATGCTTTCTTTGCAATTGCTTCATCAAGTCCAGAGAAAGCCTGAAAGCATTGGGAAAACCCATCAGAGAAACTCATGCCAGAATTTGCTGAATAAGCTAACCATCAAGTACGATGTTAAATTTATTGCAATAGTTCATGCATGAGAAAAACATCTAATCTAACCCACAATCAAAATAAACCTCAAAGATATAGTCCCAAAGGTAATTGAGGTGGCGCCGTACAAACAGCAAGTTCCATCAAGATGGTTCCTTTGTTACACACAACTATATTCCAATATTTCAACCATAAGTACTAAGCTCTAGAGGTTTTCAAGGTTATGGAAACAGAGGAAATTCAGCTTACCAGATAAACCCTTCCATATAAGAATATGTACACAGTGATGACTGTCATCTGCAATAAGTACAAACTTTCATCAGAAAAATCCAGAAAGAGAAAAGAAGTTTGATTATTTACAATGCAGTGAAAGAAAAATAAAGAAGTATACCATGGTGCAAACATAGAAACCAACAGTTGTGAAGAAGAAAGAGAACATTCTAAAGAAATCAAAAAGTTGTCCCAGTCTGTATATATCCCTACTAAGAACTTGCTCCCCATTTCCACCTGCAACTTTTCCTTCAAATAAGGCAATCTGATTAAGCCCAACATCCCGTCCTTTTCCAACCTGCACAAAGCAAATTATTAAGAAAATTGAAACAGGAACCTCTCAAGCATGAACGAGGATAATAAATAAAAAATTAAAAAGAAAAAAACAATGTTATACTAGACCTGAATGTACTCATGGTGTGTAACGTTGCCTTGTCTCAATGTTGAGTTGAACCCTGCAGCATTTTGTTTTTTATTAAATATATGATATCAAGGGAAAAATTAATCTCCATCATATCCTGTTACGAATATCAATCATCAACATAAATAATCAGAAATAAGAAAAAGGCTATCACCATCCCCAGCCCACCTGCATAAATATCTTCACTAATGTTAATAACACGTGATGCCTTGCTAATGCCACCTCGAGTTATGTGGAACAAACGGTCGAATACATCTGGGTGACCATAGTGCATGCGGACTCTGCAAGATGTTTTTCCAGAAGAAAAAACCTTCAAATTAGGTATCTTGGAAATCTATCTAGTTACGTTAAGAGCAATTTACAAAGTTCTCCATCCTCTACTTATTTGAAATAGTATCTAACAATCATAGCCATATGCTTAGGAGACATGAGTGAATTTATTGAAATACAAGAACATAACAACAAAGAGTCATCATGGAGTTGCATGGTTTTTAAGGAGAAAAAGTACATCTCATAACACAGAAATGGTTTCCACTAGCAACCAAACATTATAAAGAGAGTGTAAATATTGGAATGAGTAATAAGTTCAATATCTCTCACTCTATATGTTGCATACCAAATATATATTAAATCTTATGAGCAAAAGCATTTCCAGAAAATGATTATACAAACAAATGTAAACCTGAGTTTAGCAAGCCACAGCCCAAAAAAAAAAAAAAATCTCTAATATTATTCTCCACTGTATTCATAATACTCACTTGAGAGGATATGCTAGCACACGTTGGCCCAATGTCACAAAGCTAGTTTCTTGATTTGACATGAACCATGCTAAAGATGAGACACTGTGGAAACACATAGCACAAAGAAGCAAGAAAGAGTATATTAAAGAAAAAACCAAAAACAAAAATCCCTTACAATAATCATTATTTTGAGCAGAAGCCAGCCAAACCTTCCTGTAAAGACATGTTCTCTAACACCAAGAATAGTAGGCGGCCGAAGGCCGTGTTTTGTATGGAACTCCTCAAGAAGATTTCTCATTTTCATTGCCTCTTCAAGGTAGTTATCCTACCAAAACAAAATGAAAAGAAATAAATATTGAATTCACTGTTACCATGAAGTTCACAAGTCCAAGCATATAGTAGTAATCAACACAATCAAATTCTTTTCACATAACCTCATAAAAGTAATATCTGAAACAAATTAATTAGTAGTTTTTTGCTTGATAGATTAATTACGAGTTAAAGAAAGAATATGTCACCTGATTCATGTCAATTGTTTGAACAGCCTCCCCACGAGTAAAGATTATTGCATGGTTTTGGTTTTCAGGCTTCCCTTCACCAAGCTTTGGATCACCAGGAAGTTTTACTGTATATATTTCCTGCATAGAGACACAAAAAAGATAAAGCCCACAG
This sequence comes from Boehmeria nivea var. tenacissima, assembly GCA_018132145.1. Lineage (NCBI taxonomy): Eukaryota > Viridiplantae > Streptophyta > Magnoliopsida > Rosales > Urticaceae > Boehmeria > Boehmeria nivea. Next base: position 14,332,451 of record CM030882.1, read on the forward strand.
AGAAGCATATTCAGGAAACCCAGGCCAAAAATGGTGCATTCATAAACACGCAGAAAAACAAACCCTAACTTGTCAAATCCCATAACATATACTCCATCTTATTTAGCCTAACTTGAGACATACTTTTTAAAATCACTATCAAGATATACTCAACATCAAACCTCTAAAAGAGAAGTTAATAAAAATGGAATGGCAAGAGAAACCCATTATTTACCTGATCTTTTCCATGTATGTCAGCTTTAACAAGCTTTGAATAAAATTCTTTTGAAATCGCTCCATCACTTTCAATATTCTCCTCCACATGTATGAAAGCAACTCGAAGGGCCTCATTCCTAATAACCAAAAAAAGGAAAAGGGAAACAATATCAATAACTCATCATACTAAAGTTTTGTGTCAAAGAAATCAGGAACTATATAAACATGGCAAGAAAATGCAACAGATCAATACAAGAAAGATATGGAACGGCCAATTTTTTAATCGGGGGGGAGACCCTAGTGCAAATTGCTAATTTATCATATAGTTAGACAAGAAACAAATACTTCATATAAAGCAGAAGTCAGGAATAATAAAATAGTGGATAAGATACCCTCTGAACAATTTCTAAACACTATCACAACAGAAAACTACATGTGAGATTTTGAGTAATGCCATTTCTTTAGCCAATATGGATTTCTACCGTTTTGTGTTACACTGTTAATTTCCAACCTTCTATTACACTGAATTTGGGGTAGAAAATAAAGTAGCACACCATTTGGGGCATTCTTACAATTATCTAAACCTAAAAAGTAAATGCAAATTATACAAATGGAAATGTAAGGAGAATTGTAATAAATAGTGATTTTCAAAGTTTGATTAAAAAAAAAAATCCAATGTTTAAGAAATTTTAAGAAAACAGCCAGTAATTTTATAACGCAAAACACCGTTACTGGCTATTTTAAAATTTCAAATTAGGCTATTATTTAAATGCTCACTCCCAAGTGACCTACATTTACCCAACTCACCCAAATATTATTGTTATATAATTGCAAGCCTGTGATAATATACAATTGTAATTGGTGGCAAGCCATGGAATTTCAGTCTAAAAAATGGAATAGAGAAAACCACTTCATCCCACATCAGGAGAGCACAGAAATAAACGACAACAATGATAGCATGGTTCCAACTTTCATCTGTGCAAGCCTAAGGACAATACATGGCAATATTTCCCAGGAATTCTCATCGATCATTCACCTTTACATTTTTCTCCTTATTCATCTCTTTCTATGAAATTCTTTCTCGATCCTCTACCCTTTCCTTTCTCAATAAAAAAAGATCAATTACCTTTGCAACAAAAGAGATATATCAGCAGCCTCCGGTGTCTTTTTCTGCTTCTGTTGCCCATAAATTTGGCACGATACCACATAAGTAAACTTTAAATCTGTTTGTGCCCGTGATTCACGTGACAACTCAAAACCTTGGCTTGTAGGGATGCTGCTTTGGGAATATCCATCCACTAACAGAGCAGGGAAAAACGTGACAGTGACAATATGCTCACGGCCTCATTTAAGATAGGAATAAAGGTGTTCAGTTCTAAAAGAGAAAATACCTCCAAGAGATCTCCTTTCCAAAAAGCTCTGCAACATTAAAGCCCTTCTATAATACATCATACCACGCACTGCAATTGCAAGGCAAGGAAAGAAATATATCAGACTTTGGGTAAAAATACAGCACAAACCTCTTTTCCATATGAGAGAAAATTTTAATAAGAGAAAAACAAAGTACTGAGCTTCAGTATAAGCTTTGCTCAACAATCGAACGACATATTAATGACAAAGGAACCAACCCGTCCTAGCCAGAGTCTGTCCTCGGTACGACACCCAAAATCGGAGCTCCAAAGCATCACTTGGGTTTTTTTGTAGTTCTACCTCATCAGTTGAATCCGACCGACCAATCCGTTCCAAAAAATTATTCCATTCATCTAAAGGAAACATAAAATATAAGCCACTTCACCCAAATGAAGACAACATTATAGAACTAGAAATTATAAGAATAATTCACTCAAAAGCTCATAATAGCGTCACATTTATCAGTAGGATTATGCACCCAAGTATAATAGGAAAGAGTTGTTTATGGCAGACAAAAATGCTTCTCACACTGTTCAAAATAAAACAGTAAATGAAATATGCATGTATATTCACATGTACATATATGTATATATTCATGATGCATGTAACATTTATTTGATAGCCGAGAAGACCACCCAAACCCCTAGTGAAAGTAAGAAACTCTTGGTTAATCGCTAGGTAGTTAACCCTGAGAAATTAAACCCCCTACATCTAGGAGCATCATAGGCCTACACCGCAAGTGCTTTTACACGAAAAGAATAAAAGAAAGTACAAGACCAATAGTAAAAAAGAGTAATATACCTGGAAAAATTTTCTGAAGATAGAAAAGAATGGATATTCCATCTTCATTTTCCTTTTGCAATTCCGATGAACTATAAAGTACAGTTTCACTGTAGTATGGGGTGAAGACACTATCCTCGAACAAAAAGCAAAAAGCAGGGGAAAGAATGTTAATGATCTATCTTTGGGGGTGGGGTGGAAGGAACAGCTTCTATGATACGGTATCTCATGTGTACCTGAAAGGCACCATTTCACAAACTGGTTTTGCTGCAGGCATGTCCATAAACAATGAATTTGTAAAAAACTCTAATCTTCTTCTTGCTTCAAGATTCTTTGGAATATTAGTTGCGGGATCCTTTACACTAAGAAGAAGATGCAATCGCTTCACTAGCTCTTTCTGTGACAACCACAAAAAGGAAAGAAATTGTACTAGCAAGTCAAATTAAATTAAAATATATATATACAAGACATGGTAAATGTCCCTTTTATGGATTGTCATAAAAGGTCTTACAATTTCTGGGTCTTTGGGCCATTGGATTCTAGAAAACAAACGGCCTTCATTTCTTGCTCTAGCTAAAATTTGCCATGTATCAAGTTGCTCCCTGTAGATATTTAATGGAAACCAATGAAATCTCTCAAGAACGCTGTTGGTCCAAAAAAACAAAGCCAATGTGTATCAAGTTATAGACCTTAAATCAGGTGACAGCAGATCATGAGTGACTACTTCATATAGCTCAAATAAAGCTTTTGAAGCACCTTTCGCTAGTCCAGGATCTTCATTTCGTAACTGGAACACATCATTGGTTTCATCTAATTAGATATCATAATATTATCTGAAGTCAAGCTATATTTTAATCCTACATTCAAAAATATGAAGTACTCAAAAAAGACTAATACAAATTTCTACAAGGAGAAAACAATATACAAAATAAAGACATTGAGACACCATGAAACAAACAAATTGTCAAATTTAAAATATAATCTGAATTGATAACACGAACACCACCCTGAGATCTGATGACCCCATAGTTTCAATAGCCTATGTTCACTTCTACAACAGATGAAAGACACATTCAGAGGATAGGTATTATCTTTGTCATAAGAAGAAAATAAAAAAATAAAAACAATGCATAAGGTTAAAAACATGTACCAAGAGCCCAGTTAAGGCTGAAAATCTTGATAATACAACTGGCAGCTTCTTGAGTTGTAAGGTTATAACAAGTGAGCCCTCCAATATACTGCTATTGATCTCACGATAGATTCGTTCAACCCTACACAGAGGAAGTGGAAAATTTTGATGAGATCCTTCTCTTTTTTTTTTTATTTAGTTGGAGATTGGGAGGTATGTAATCAAAATATTTCGGAAATATAAAAGAGCATAAAAACAATCCATACCAGAGTCTACCTTCACCATCGATAAGAGCATATAGCAGTTTTTCAATGCTGTAGTAGCATTCCTGAACTGCATAAGCCATGTATTCATCCCTGCATATTCTGTTCCAAAGATCTACTTGTGTATCCTTACAGTCCAAGGCCAAATCAACAGCCAACAAGATCTATGACACAAATAAAGAAATAACAACAAATATCATTTGATACATGACTTAAAGTCTGTCAATCATAATTTTCTCCAAAAAGTTATCAAGTTGACCTTGCACCTTACTACTAAGAAGAAACAAGGGCCATTGTACTAATCTCAGGCTTCCAGTGTTGCTAGGACAAGACAACAAGTCCATCTCCCTGACAGCAAATAGATCATGAAGAATTTAACATAGACCAACATAGAACAGAAGAAGCAGAAACACAAAAATAGAATATGAATGATATTCCTAATCTCTAATAGGAACCAAGTAATTTCCAGAAATTTACCTGTTACTGATAAAATCTTCTTCGCGCAAACTTTTGATAATCTCATTCCAAAATGGAGAAAACATGGCAGCATATGTCTTATTCATATCCTGAGCATCCTAGATACAACAAACTTATAGCTCAGTCTCTTGGTCTAATCAGAACAAGAATATTACACCAATCACAGAATATTACAGGAAAACTCTTATCATCAAATCGAACAAGAGTATATACAGTCTGAACTCTGAAGTTCAACAAAATGGGAAATAAACTATCTATAAAGTTAAGTTAGACATTGTGTGATAATATACTGTGAAACTAAGCCAGATGGCAAAACAAAGTTTCAGGTAATGCCAGTTTAGGACTTTTTTTACCGAAATTTTTTATCTGTACTTATGTCAGGTTGGATTGACCATTTATTTATTTGTTGAGTTTGCAAGGAGTAATAGTGACACAACTAATGGTCTGTAAAAAAAAAAAAACATTAATTAATTTTAAAAAAAACCCATTATTAATTTAAGATCTCACCTGCGGCGTTTCTCTGTTGAAGGGCAACCTGAAAGAGCATATTAATTTTAAAAAAAAGTTATTTAAAAAAAATAACTAGATAATGTTTGAAGATTTAAAATTTCTATTTGAAAGCCACCTTTTTGTTTGTGAAGAGACAAGATTCTTTACAAAGGCTTCAGGAAAACTCACAAAACGTTTGTGCACCATTTCAATTGAGCGTATCTGAACAGAGCAACAAACAGGCAAGACAGTATTACTTATGATGAAATCCTAAGAAAATAGTAAAGACTCCATTGCTTCCTACAACATACTCACTTGATCAAGTTAACAAACCTAATCTAAGCAACAATACTACGAGCAGTTTCCTAAAGAAAATACACAGAGCTGACCGAAAAAATAAAAAGAACGAAAAGACCCAATATATGTGTGTTCTATCCCTCTCAATGAACCTTGTCTCCTATATATGGAACAAAAACAAATGAGGATAAAAGGCATAACTACATTACATGTTGATAAAGAAAAACAGGTTATGCTTTCTTTCCTTCTTGCTTCAAACTATTAAGTTAAAAAAATGGTTGAGAGCTCTTAAATATGGTTATAGTGTATATTTTTCTCCTACTTAATATATTATTTTTAAAAGGAAAAAACTTTTAACAAGAAAATTGAAAAACAGTTTGTTGTTACTAACCAGACACTAACCCAAAATTTCAACCTATCCCATGCTCCTCAGTACTGGACTCCATAAATTAAAAAATTATCCCATACCGCTCCAACCACACAACCCTAATAAACCTAATGCAGCGATATTGTTTTCTTTTTTGCTTAAACATTGTTTTTGCATATCAAAGTAAGAATTAAAAATTAGAAAAAACAAAACAAAACAAAACTGGATCTAAAATAAAGCATTCAAAGTTACAAACTAAGTACCTCGCCCAATCGACCACGTGCACCCATTACACCACCAATAACAGCCGACAAGAGAGTATACCATATGTGGATATCCATGAGATAGATCTGAACAAGCAGAATATATCAGAAAGACAAATTTCCCTTCTTGGTAAAATAGATTAATAACGAACATTTCTTGGAGAACAACACGTTCTATATGCATACATATGAATGAGTTCTATCATTTTTAATATTTAAGTTCAATAAATTTTATGCTACAGCCAACGGTACATCTTCAAGATGGCAAATAGAAGTCACAGCCCCTCAAGGTACATTACAGTGTAAGGCTACAAAGAACAGGTTCTTACAGCCACAACAGGAGCCCACAGGCTAATGATAGTCAAGATATTGTTATTATCTGCAAGGACCACAGATAAAATCAGTAATCTACAAGAGTAACCGATACACCCAACAAAAAGAGGAAAAAACATGTACGAATCCTACCGGCAATTTCCACAACAAACTTTGACAGGAATATGCAAGGTAGCAGATTTATTTGAAACGAGACAGTAATGCTATGTGAAGAGGTTCCACCAAATGTTACAAGCTATGATTGTGAAGGTCACTTGGAGGCAAAATTTATAGTATAACAAATTTAAATTTCTTAATATTAGTGCACTTTCCGTCTTTTTTCTTTCAAATAAACCAAACATCTAGAGCAAAATCATACACATCTCATTTTCTATCTTTCTCCCATCCTCTATATTTTCTTGCATCTCCACCTTACCAACTTCTCAAAAAATAGTGTAATATTTGCTATGTTTCAATTGGAAAAGAACTTTTCTGATCATTTTAAGGATGATATGGTTACAGAGAACCAATCATTAAATACCTTTCAGAAACTAGGTTCTAAATTATCCTTCAGTGCACCCGAAATTCATATTGTACATATATATTATCACCCAGAAACATGGAGAACGTCGTAATAAAAATAGAAGTGATGGTCTTACTCTTTGAGATGAAATCATGCCATGAGTACTCCACAGATGGAAGATCCGAGATAATATTAGTGGGCTCAACAAGAGGCTTAATCTGAAACAGATGTACAAGAGAGAAGCTCCATATTTAGCATTCAAGGAAGGTCACATGATATGATCAAGTCTCATGCAGTAACCATCTAAAAAGAAAATGAACCTCTTAGCCCGGTGAAATTCAATAATAAGATAAGAATGCTTGCCTGGAGAAAGTAGGCAAAACAGAACTTGGCTATGAAGATCACCGACCAATAGAGCACATATCTGCATCAGGTTAAGATACACTGATGAAATAAAACAAAGATTATAATGTATTCTCACCATACAGGATAAGTTCTTTAAAGTTTGTATAAGAACTAAGCGATTATAAAAACAAAGGACTAAAGGTCACTTTATGTAATCTCTTTGATGGAACTCTTCAGTAACAAAATGCAAGCCATTTGAAGCATCTAGATTACTTGTTCAATATAGCTCAGTTGCTACGGCAATATCTACCTAAATAAAACCACATACAAGCACAAACACATAAAAAAATTCAAGTTGCAAATACTTTTCCTATGAGAATAGTCAGGCTTTCTTTTCTGTTTAGGAACGCATCAAATGTGCTAATTGAATACGCGGATATTTATGACATGAAAAATTCTAGATATACCAACTTTTTTAATACCAACTTATGTGGCAATTGATGTGTCATGTTTTGATTGGCTATCAAATCCTTTTACCAAGGTGATAAACACTCACCAATGATAATATGACACATGAGTTTGTATTAAAAAAGTTGGTAAAGAAGTTGGTATGTGTAGCATTGCTCTTATGACATTAAATAAAAGCAGATGTCGAAGAGCATGATGTTAAAATGTACTCGAAACACTCCAAAGTAAAAAGTATAACCATATCCGGGCTCCTAGAAATGTGAACAAACAGAGGTAGCTGATAAAGCAGTTCCCACAAGATTTAGCAAAGAGTGACTTTTACTTCAAAACAATCTAATTCTGACGTTTTATAATGCAGCATCTGAAATCAGAACACAGATTAAAGTTAACTTCGTAGGCAGGAAACCTGAACTATGCTTATCCTACTACACATGTAAATTTAGAGCAAAAGAGGCAGTCAAGTTTTGAATAATAAAAGGAAACTAGCAAAAACATAAAGGAAAAATAAAAATCAACTCAGTGAAGCCCTTATCCCAAGTATTGGCACTGGCTGCTAGGTCTTTTCCTTTTATTAGCACTACGAAGTGTAACAAAGAAAGCGACACTTTAGGAACCAATGTTGTTTTGAGAATGACTCTTGAGTTACTAAACATAACATTTAAGATCATACACAAGTGTGACAACAGACCTGCAATAGTCACTCAGACTCTCAAAGAGGCCACGTCCAACATAATAACGCTCCTGAATTATCCAGATGGAAAGTTCAAATCAGTAATTACTTCAACAGAATATCTTCATCATTCGGGATTTTTCTCTAAAAAAATATTAAACATGAGATACCTGATAAATCCACTTAAAAAATTGGAAGAATGATTGATCAGACATTTCAGATAGTTTATGACACGCTGGAAATTTAAGTAAGAGTCCAAGGAATAGGCGCATTCCAGCATAAACACCCAGAACAAGAATATATATTCTGAAGTAGAAGGAGTCAGAGTTACGGTTATTTCTTTCATCCAGAACCTTCCTGCAATTGTTCATATGGTACGATTATAACAGAATCTCACGATTAATATGGAAGGACTAGATTATTCCTTGATTTGATTAAAAGAATATTCAAGATTCAGGAAAATACTCACACGTAAAGATACGTCACAAACACAGAGGTCAAGCCAAACCAGAAAAATCTAATTACTAGTCTTGAAATGGCCATTCCTCTAGCACTGGTGTATGCCCCAAACATGAGTATGACGTCCAAACAACCTATGGAAACATTACAAGATACAATGATAAACATAAGTGTGTTATGGGAGGTTGTTCTGACTAATAATTTAAAAAATAAGAGGATGCAAATAACTTACTTTCAAAGAAGTTCATAATAGCATATGCTGGCCCGACGCTAAGTACACTCTTGAAAGTATGCAAATTAATGCGAGAATCATTGAAGGCTATAATTGCTAAAGCCTTCGGAGGAAATAAAAACAAAGAAGCAGAAGAAGTCGTATACTTCAGCAACTGACAAGGTATATCTGTTTTGAGAGGAAACATGACAAGTCACACGACACTTACCTGGAACATTAAGGCCAAAAAGATCCACAAACGATGAAAACTCCTGTACAAGTGAAGAAAGGTCCGATGCTCAACGAAGGTGCTTTTGCCAGTCTGATAAACAATGTGCAGAGGTAAGATATGAAAACCAAAGAGAAAGAGGTAGGTTTGAAATCAAAGAGTGTGACAAGGTCTAAGGACTCAAACACAAAGCCCTTATCTCGTAAGAAAGAGCAGATAAGCAATGAGAAAAATTAGTAGAAGTCTCATAAACATTTGTTGATAACTAAGCTAGCACTAGACCTTTTATGTATTGGCGAATAGCTAAAACTGAGAACTGAGCAAATAGATATCTTTTCGGGATTGCAATTCTAAACATAGGGACTAAAAGAATGATACACAACAATTCTAGAGGAATATCTCACATATATCTACTTTACAAATACTAGATATATATATATATATATATTAAAAAAAAGGGTCAGTTAGGTAACTAGCTATTTTGGACTGTGTGTTTTAAAAAAATAGCCACATTTTCAAAAAATTTAAAAACTAGCCATAAAAAGTTTCTTACACGTGTAAGAAATTTCTTACAATAACAAAATTACACATAAAAATTATTGTAAGAAAATTTTTGACACGTGTAAGAAATTTCTGAAAGGGCTACTTTTTAAATTTTTTGAATCTGAGGCTATTTTTTAAAATCATTTTCTAAAAAGTGGCTATTTTCTTAAAATTCCCTAAAAAAAAAAAAGCCTTATTAATAAGGGGAGGAAAAAACGGCAATTCTGAAAAATCAGGTGTCATTATTTTAGTTAGCTGTGTTATGTTCTTTCTTTTTCCTTTTCAATTGTATATTCCTCAATAATGGAAATTGGCATGGAAGGTAGCATCATAGAGGATTTATGCTGTGTTTTCGCATTTTCGTTCTTTCTTTTTTTTTCCTTAACATGGCCTGTGGATATCAATACGTTCCTTAAATCACCAAATAGTAGAATCTAAATAGAAATATATGGAACATTGATCATATTTCAAAACACAGAACAAAACAGCAAATCCAAAACATAGGACTAAACAAAATATGGATCAATTTGACAAAAACAACATTACCCTCTTTCCTTTTCTAGGCTTCAATAAAAATGGTGAATCAGTCCTCATCGGCCAGCCTAACTCAAAGCAAGCAGGTGACCTCCATACACAGCAAATTAGAAGAAAAAGTATTAGATGCGAACAACAGAATCCTGTACTTCAACCAAAAACAGAACAAAAAGATAACAAACCAAAAATATTCATTGAAGTCATCATAATTCCGCCATGCAGAATGCGCAGCTTTCCCATTATTGTTTCTATCAGCTTCCTGTGCCACATATAGAAAGACGTAGAAATTACTAAAAGATCAATAGAAGGGCAGATGGGACTGAAAAAGCAACATCATCTCAAGCCTATAATATCAGAACAATAACAGCCCAAATCAACCCAGTTCAGATTGTCAAACAGCGGTGAGAATTCAAGTATTTTGATAACAATAGGGAAATTTTGGAAGTAGCTCCATTTTTTTTTACCATATTTGAAAAGATGTCCCAAATTTTTTTATATTAGATTAGGTTAATGATCCATTTTTAATATATAGACATTACCAGCTAAAGATGGCTGCTACTTTGTCTACTTACCATGGTAAATAATCTATATTACTAAACATGGACAGGTCACCAAAAAAACGAAAGTGGTGGACATTTTCTTAAACAAGATGTAAGATAGGCCATTTATCTATAAACCCCAAGACAAACTGATATGCCACTATCCCAGAAAAGAAACGACGAAAACTTTTAACTTGATTGGCGTGGCAACATCAAAGTGGTTGCATACAAAACTGATACGACCACTGTCATAAATAATAACCAGTACATAATCTGCTATTATGATAAGTACAAATTTTAGACTTTCTTTTTGTTGAAAGTCTAGGATGTTTTTATCAGTCACAGATAAAGAAAAGGCAATATTTGGATTCAGAATAATGGAAACCGTAATCCCCTTACCGCTTTCATTGTGTCATATATAGGTCTAATAACTCTCTCAAGGAAGGATACGGAACCAGATTCAGTTTTGCAGCTGGCAGCAGGATTAGCTTCTCCATGATCCAATATGGCATCCAATTCTTTCGCCATCTGTCAAATAACAATTTATACTCTCTAACTCATATGTTATAAGTGAGAATTTATAATTTATAATCTTATACACGTATAAAAGCATGGGATGCAAGTTTTCAGATCTAATCCACCACAATTTCCAGCCAATAATACTACACCAATCTTCGGAAAGAAAATTAATCAAGAAAGGCCACATCGTTATTGTTAGTGATGTCATGGCTTGTTACTAAACAATGCATTTTCAGGGAAGTTCTTAAAACCATGTCTTTCCACAGTACAAACTTACTTCAAATATTTTCATGCAATGTGGAGGAGAGGGAAGCAAGAAGCCTCCAGATTTAACTCTTTAATCAGATCCCAACAATTATAAAACTTGGCAAAAACAGATACAGAATAGTTATGGAGGAAGCTACTTCGCGGAAAGCACTTCCACAATGAAAAAACTTGAAGAAAAGGAATCCATAACAAACTAAAATTACAGAATAAGTACCAAATCTAAAATAGTTACAAAACGTGATTGGGTTAGCAGAGCAAAAATGAGACTGAATGTAACTTCAAAGCTGGAAACTTACATGGTGGAATATATAACATATGCATTCGGGAAGAAAACGGACATTTGCAGCTTCACCCCATATCAGAAAGTACAATGATACCAGAAATAGCTTTCTGTCTCTATCAATTGCTTCAAAACTGTAGACCAGATAACCAGACATATAAGCAGTTAAGAAAAAGAATCAAGTATTAGAAAAATAGCAGATTTTCGAAGAGACCTGTTCCATGCAGGGCGGATCCGCAAGTATTTGCACCATTTGACATAATTATCCAGCACCTTTAGGAATACCTCATTGATTGCTTTCTCATCTATTTTCTAAAGATACCAAAACATATAATAAACATTAGTTAGCATCAATCAAATGTCCTACCCACCACTGACTTGTACAACAGCAAACAATTTCCAATCAGAAAACATAATTACGAATGATTTAAAAAACAGACTTTCAACGCAAAGATGAATCTAAATGTAACATGGGAAAGTAATAAGCATATAGAGTTCTCTTCTCCTCTTCTTTACATTGCTAGAGCCAAAACAGTTGTAACCTGCAACTGCTTCATAGACTAACAAAAGGTACTAACTGCAATTATCACATTAGTTCTTCGTGAAACTACATCATGTCAAGTATTACAATTTGAGATAAGAGTTCCTACCAAAATGAAAAAATCTTGCACGAGATAAAATGAGAATAAGAAGGTTTTTCTTGTTCATATATATACATAAATATAAGAATAAGAAGTTAGAACACAGAGCTTACTGGATCAGCCTGAGCAGGTATTCCAAGCCGAGATTGTGCATTTGCTATGGCAAGTACAATGTGCTCTCTCTGGTTCCTTATATTGTCTTTCTAAAAGAATAAAAAAGAGAAAAAGAAAACAGGTCAAAGAGTTTAACGTAAGACATCTGGATGGAAATCTGGCAGTGGAAAAAAAATAAAGAGTCAAATCTTTTACATATATATGATATCAGAATGAAGAGACAATTACATATGACGCCAATTTGGGAAAATCCTTCGGACATAACACAAAAATTGGGATAATATATACCAAGTTTACAACATGCATCGAACTAGAAAATCTTTTACTCTACTGATCAATATGGAACATCTAGGAATTGCATAAGCATACATGGAAGTCCAGCATACACTATCAGTCCTTGTTGGGGTGCAACTAAAAAGTTTTTTACAGAGAAATAACAGAGAAAAAGATGATGATGCAAAACTACTTCTTGACAAAAAATTTATCTGACCATTCATTTATGTAGCTTAGACTAGCTTATGAAGAAAATATACATTTTAGATTAGGGTAATGCTTTAGATAGCTGTTATAATGTTTCCGGGTATTTTGTATCCCAATTTAAGGAGTGCATTCTGTCAAAAAACATGATGGGTGCTGCGTATGAAAACAACAATTCAAAGATGAAATCAATAGCTATTAAAAGATCAGCTTTCTGCATATTATACTTTTTCCCTAAAATAATAATTCTTGATTTTGACCTAGAAAAAATAAAACTACCAACAGATATGCCCGCTGCCTTCCTGACGTAGGACACATTAAGTGAGTTGAATTTTTCAGGTTTCCTATTATTTTAAAACTTTATTTAGGATAACTCTTCTTATTATTCATTAGTATCAAATCCTTCTAGGAATAGGATTTTATTTAATTAGGTTTTTTAGAACTTCTTTTGAGATTATAATTGCCTGGCTATAAATAAGGCATAGTTTGTAATTTTAGCAGGCCTTCTTTCATAATCTATCAAATATTTTTACAATGTTTAATTTATTTCCTTATTCAATTTGAATCTACTTTATTGCTTCTGCCGCGTCACTTCCCTTCCTTTAAGCCCAAAGCCAGTAACACTCAAAAGCATCCAAATTCAAATTCCAAGTGAAGGCTGATGTGAAGCCAAGTGATGGAGAAGGCCATGCTCTAATGTCATGGTTTGTCACGCAATGAATAAACATAGCATAAAATTGGATTCCAAAATATGAAATTCAACTTGTTTCATTCTACATAGTAAAACCTCTTATAGCAGAGAGTTGAGCTAAAAGGTGATGGAGGCAAAGTTACCAAACAAAGAAAGCATGAGCATCTATATTGCATACACAAGAAATGCATCTTAAGTTGAACATCTAGTTTGTGGTTGGTGCAACATTTAGCCATATATAAAATCAGTATAAATATGAAGAAGTGACAAGAATTATAAGTAAATATCCAAACCTGAAAACCAAACGCATATTCCAGAAGATCAAACATGTCTGCATCTCGATCTCCAGAAATCTCAAAATCAGCGGGAAGTCGAGGGTAGTGATCAGTATATCTAATAGCAGATATTGCACCTCTAACCTGGTGAGTTTATCCAAAGTGAAAAGTCGTGTTACAAATAAAGAAAGTGTTTTCTGTTTTTTTTTTTTTTTTTTTTTTTGTGGGGTGGGAGGGTGTGGGGGGGGTTGGGGTGGGGGGGGGGGGGGGGGGGGGGGGGGGGGGTGGGATGGGGATTATTAGCATTAATGATGACAAAAAATGATTGATACTAGAGATCTATAGTCAATAATTACAGTATGTTACATGTTGTAGAGAACAGATGGTGGGGACCATATGATTTACCAGTACCTGTTCTCTACAGAATCCTTGTATTGTTTTTTTTTTTTTTTTTTTTTTGAAAAATACAGAATACTTGTATTGTTACCGCTGGAGGGCATAAATAACAAACAGAGTGACAAGTAATAACTCAGGTTCAACTTACTTCTGGGAAAACTCCAATAGCATTGGCCAATGATGGAGCTTCTAGAGGTACAATATTATACGGTGTGATCTCCCCAGACAATGTTGCCTCGGATCCTTTGATTCTTCGCAACTGAAAGACCAAAGAACAAATGCTATTTTCAGTTAAAAACGCCATGCATTATAACTGCAACTCTATTCTTCCCTAAGCTTCAGGTCTGGTGCAAATAGCATGAAATCTATTAGCCAGAATCAGAATTGCAGCATCAGCTTAGAGTAAACCAGTTTTTTTATCTTCTTTCTTTTATTCTTTGGTCATCACCATAGCCGATCACTAAAAACACTGGAAGTGTGTGACATTTCCATGATATGAATTATGAAACAAACTTCGCTAAACATACATCCTACTCTACAGCAATAAAATGCATTAAAGTATTAGCCACAATATTGATATACAACTCTAAACTTTCCAAGAGGAGCTCAACCAAGAAAACAACACAAGTACCTCATCCTTAATATGTTTACCAACTCCGTCAGGATCTGCATCTTTACTAAGTGCCTCCATGACCTCAACCAAAGCCCTTAAGGTAGCAACTATCTTTTTCATCTGTAAAGATCTGAGTTCCAACCTGCACCAACCAATAAAATGAGGAAAAAATATTATCACCAAAAAATAATATAATGAAGGAGAGAGGTTCTTCCAATTTTGCGTATTCAAAGAAAAAACAAAATATATTTTAAGCGAAAAGCTAAAGTAATTATATATAATAAATAGTATCACTAATATTATTTTAAAACAACAAAAAATCACCCTACTTTTTCAATTTAGACAATATGGCAATGTAAAGCAAGATTCTAACAACTGCGAAGGACATCCCTGATGCACAATGGTGACCATAAAAAAGACATACAAGTTTCAAACTCTTAATGTTCTAAGCATGAAATTATGAAACTAAAAGAGTGGCCCTACTCTCCAATATTAGTGCTAAAAGTTCCAGACTCTCGTAATCTTTGTTGTTCTCTTTGCATATCTTCGACTCTATGTCGTCTCTTATAGCGTTGGTAAAATTCCCAAAGGTGTTCAATATCACGGTTGCGATCTATCCGGGCACCATCCCTTTTTGCAAGTTTTTGCTGCAGAAGAAAGAAAACAATAATGCAATTGAGTAAAACAATTCTTCCTTATTTCAAGATGACCTGTTTTAGTACTTAGGAGTGAGAATTTAAATAGCACCTTAATCACTGACATTAAGCCAGTCTTAAATTGAAGAACACCTCTACCATCGCTATTGGGATCAAGATTTTGGGCCATGCTGTACGCCTGCTCACACACTAAGATTGAAACAACGCTACTGCTGTCAACACATTAACAGGCCAACATATGTACATATTTATGTGTATTCTAATAAAAAGCTTATAATAGGATTTTTTTTGGGAAAAAGAGACAATTTTATTTATTAATATATATGCTTTAAAGGATTAAATACAAAGATAGGGTTTCTTACTTTAAAATATATTAAAATAAAAACCTAATGACAAAGAGTTAACCCAATGATTAAAATAGGCGTAAGAATTATAGCATTAGTTGAAATAAAGAGCCAAACACATTAGCATAATCTTCAAAAATAAAATTGAAGTGAAAAAGTTCCCACCAAATCCTTCAGAAGCACAAAATGAGAAGATGGATCTCTAATAACTTGCCAAATATCAAGACTATTTAAAATCACAAAATGATCAAAATCCAAAACATATGTCATGCCATATCTCCAATAAAGAAAAGAAGACAGTCTAGTGTGCATTCTAACCAACTCGCAAACACCACAAATGCCTAAATGCCAAGCTCAACAAACAA
Organism: Boehmeria nivea var. tenacissima; assembly: GCA_018132145.1. Taxonomy (NCBI): domain Eukaryota; kingdom Viridiplantae; phylum Streptophyta; class Magnoliopsida; order Rosales; family Urticaceae; genus Boehmeria; species Boehmeria nivea. The sequence continues at coordinate 14,348,592 of CM030882.1, forward strand.
AGAGCTCAAATAGCTAATTGACTAACCAAATCAAGAACAATTACTACAAATCGAATAGACATTATACAACAATCATTAATTTGTAAGAATCAACTAGCTTTTTTAGCTTTCTTAGGTTTACCCGTCAACTGAAAGCTGATATTCACGCTCAACAAAGTATAAATTTACTCAACATTTGAGCATCGAAAACCGCTTTTCTTATCTTACCTCATAGATATAACATTTTCGTCTATGTTTAAGTAGTCCTTTCTTATCCATAGATGTTTCCAAAACAAACCAACTCTGCAAGCACCACAAATGCCTAAATGCCACGCTCAACTAACTAACTAAGAGCTCAAATAGCTAATTGACTAACCAAATCAAGCACAATTACTACAAATCGAGTAGACATTACACGCCAATCATTAATTTGTAAGAACCAACTAGCTCTTTTAGTTTTCTTAGGTTTACCCATCAACTGAAAGCTGATATTCAGGCTCAACTAGCTAACCAAAAGCTCTACAAGTTAAATTTACTCAACATTCGTGCAACGAAAACCGCTTTACGTACCTTACCTCATAGATGTAACAGTTTTGCCTGTGTTTCACTAGTTCTTTCTTCTCCATAGGCGTTTCCAACTACTGAACGTCAATATTCTCACCTAGCCAACTACGACAATTTCTAGCATCGAAAACCTTCTCTTTCAAAGTGAACCATAAATCAGATGAATTTTCCTTTATCTAGTTTTTCTTTCTTTTTCTTTTTTTTTTTCTTTTTCTGTTTCTGTTTCCTTGCGTGTTTCATTGAGTGTTGATATTGTTCAAGCTCAACTAGCTAACTAAGAGCTCCAAATTCAAACTCACACAGCATTCTAATCCCACCATCGAAAACAAACGGCGTATGAGCTCTTTTACGCCATAACAAGAGCAAAAAACAATCGAAAACGCGAAAGAAAAGCCACGCGAAGCTTGATTTCTCCTATCGACGGCAAACAACAATCGAACACCGAAAAACCGAAACAACACTTACAAATCCTAGCGACGGTCGGATCTTCGGACTGAATCTCATCGGCGGCCTGCAAGATCGCGTCGATGTTGGTGGACTTGACGAGCGACGGCGGGACCGAGCCGGCGATCCCGCTCGGCGTCCTCTCGTGGCCCTGGCCGGCGGCTCTGAGCTGCTCTCGGTTCAGCGTCGCTCGGACCAGCCTCTCCCAGTTCTCGTTAGCCCTAGCCATGGCTAGGAAGCCGAATCGGCCGAATCCAACGCACTAGGGTTGCTTTTCCTTGCTCCGAAACGCGAAATGACGAGGCCCGAGCGCGGTGAGTCGGCTCGGAAGCTTTGGTGAGTCGAAGCGGCGACGATTCCGAGCTCGGACAGCGAAATGCGAAGGCTCTCTGGAATGGAAACGAAACGAAACGATAACGAGTCTGAATGAAACGCAGAGATCGCGGGAAAAAGAAGAAGAGAAAGAGGCTTCTTTGGCTTTACTGGTTAGAAATGAGAATTTTGTGAAAGATGGACTTAATTACGATTTCTGCCATTTAAGGAATCTTTATTCATTTTTATGTTTATTATGATCATTATTATGTACAAATAGCATTACATTACAATACATGGGCATGACTTCGAGTTTTATTTATTTATTTTAATTTTTTGTTATATTTTTTTGGTCCTTGAAAGCGCGTGAAAATTAAATTTAACGTGGAAATGCGACGAAAAGTATTGTTTGGATTCTTTTTTCTTTGGCGATGGAAAAAGGCTTCTTATTGAATTGGCACTTTAAAATGGACATTTGAAATTGATACACGATATAATGTTCAAACTTCTACGTGTTGTTTTATTTACTGTAGATCAACGCAATTTCAAAGCTTTTTTAAAAGCAGTTGGAATTTGAATTGGTCTACGTGTATGTGGCATGGCGGTCCAGGAAGGGATTAATAAAATAATAATATGTTTGTTTACACCATTCTACTCGTTCCATTTCATTCTATTTTTTCATTTTTTTCAATCTTCCAAATCATTTCATTCTATTTTACTTTTTTCAACTATTTTTTTCAACTTTCCAAATCCCTATACAATATCTTTAAATCTCAACCATTTATACCACCTTAAAATTTATAAAATCAAACTATTTTCTAAATTATTTTTCAAACCATTTAGAATGGTCAAAAATAGTTTCCCCAAACGGGGGTAAGATTGTAGGTCTATATCTCTATGACTCTCTTGCATAAAATTACAAAATTGTTCCATAAATTGAGATCTAGTCCACTTTTTTTTTTATATATATAGATATAGATAGACTATAGAGATTACGGAGAAGGTCCTTTCTTTTGATGGGACATAATCTAACTTTAAAAGCATTTGTTTTTATTTATTGTTTTGACATGTGATTTTCAAAAAATAACCCCATATTTGGGCAAATCATTCTACTCATTACATTTCATTCCATACTATTTTAAACCATTCAACTTTCTAATCTTACAAAGCATTCCATTTTTTTCAACCCTTTTTTTCAACTTTTCAAATCCCTATACAATATAAATCTCAACCATTTATACCACCTTGAAATTCGCAAAATCAAACCATTCAATATCATTTTTTTTCAAACCATTTTCAAACTATTTTTTCAATCCCAAAGAATGGGATGGTTTTTCCGTCCCAAAGAATGGGATGGAATGGGCAAAATGCCCTTCCCAAACATAAGCAACATTAGTGTAGAATATATAATTATACATAGCTCGTTTGTCGTGGTCTATTATTAAGGTAGATTTACAAAGTAAGACCTTTTTTAAGTACCGCATAAATTAATAATTTACGTCTTTAATGATGTGCTTTTAATTTGAAAAGAGGATTTTGATGAATGCCTTTTTTTTTCTAACACATTAATAAGTTTATACTTTATTTGTATTGCATTTTTAATTTAGACCGTTATTTTTACATTCTAAATATACAGTAGAAATCAATAAAATATACCACTTAAGACATAAATTATTAAATGTGATATGTTTTATGCAATTTCCCCGTTTGTTTGTAAAGTTCATTTTTCATATTATAATTTTGATTTCTACCCTTAAATAGGTTGTTTGCAAGTTCATGTGCATTTTGAAATTATATTTTGACAAAAATTACTCTATGTTTGGACAAACCATCCAACTCATTCCATTTCATTCCATACTATTCCAAACCATTCAACTTTCTAATCCTACAAAGTACAAACCATTCTATTCTATTCCAATTTTTTTTCAACCATTTTTTTCAACTTTCCAAATCTCTATACAATATCTTTAAATATCAACCATTTATACCACTTCGAAATTCGCAAAATCAAACCATTCAACATCATTTTTTTTCAAACCATTCCAAACTATTTTTCTCATCCCAAAGAATAGAATAGGATGGGCAAAATGATTTGCCCAAACACAAGCTTAATTAGTATTATCCATCTTTGAACCTTTTTTTTTTTCAAATTTGATCTATGACGAGTGATTTCTATAAACTTGCATATAATCTACTTAAAAGATATTAATCAAAATTGTTTATTGAAAAGGGATATTGGAGCAAAGTTTCTTTTTTATATATAATGTATAATTCATTAAAAAAAAATTACATTTCAATGGCCAAACAAAAAAAAGTGTTAACCCTGATACTACTTATAGAAAATTAGGCCATACGCAACTTTACATGTACATTGTTTCATTTTTTAGAAGATAATTTTAAAAAATAGTCCATGTTTTAAAATTTTAAGAATTTAACCTTTCATAAATTTTATAATCTTAGCAAGAAATTTATTAAAATAATTTTTATGTGTAATTTTGTTATGATAAGAAGTTTTATCTTAATAATAAATTTTTTATAACTATTTTGTAAATTTTTTGACACTGTGACTGTTTTTAAAAATACACTATTTAACATGATTATTTAACTAACTACCCTAATTTTATACCAAAATGCAAAAACGTTCAAATTAGGAAGAAAAAATAAACTCAGGGCCAAATAAGCAAAGCACCACAAATTCAGGGCCAACACAGCATTACCAACTCTTTACATTTATTTTCAAAGCACCAACAAAGCACGTGTGCTATGTGATTCCTATTTTGCCCTCCCATTTTCGAATTCTGATTTCCTCGTTCTTCCAAGTTTTTGCAGAGACATTCAAAAAAAAAAAAAAAAGTTTTTGCAGAGACAAAAAAATAAGTAAGAAAGAAACATAGTTCGAGGTTTTTGCAGGCGAGAGAGAGAGAGAGAGACAACGACCGATAGAGTAAAAGAGAGAAAAATTTCTCTCTCAGGAGCTCGAAATTTCGAATCCGTTTGGTCACCTTGAAATTGGGGTAAGAATATATACATGGGTAAATTCTATAAATACCCCCTCTACTTTAGGCCTAGTTTCACTTTGCCCCTTGAATTTCATTTTGTAAGATCCGTTCCCCTCTAACTTTTTAAATGCCTCATTGGTTTTATTCCGTTAGTGTTTTAACGGGAGTTGTACACGTGAAATACACGTGTTATATATGTGGAGGGTAAATTGGTAATGTGGTTAATGAATTATTAAACCCCCCAAACCCCAAACCCATTCGACTACAAATAAACAAGAAAAAAAAAAAACCAACAAACCTGGTGAACGAGCTTGGCCAGATTGAGTCCGAATTTGTTATTTTTCTGGCGACGATGGATGGCGAGGATGGCGATCCACCATTGATGTAGTCGTACATGGCAAAGTCCATGAGCCAGTAGGAGTTCCAGCCGTTGATGTAGAAGGGTCTTCTTTCGACCACGAAGTGGACCCATTCCTCTCCACGAACTCCATTTTGGTCCCTCCATTGATGAGCGAGATCTTCACCTTCACGTCACCGAACGACATGTACACAAAAGCCATCACCGAAGCAAACCCCAGGATTGGGTAGAACATCCCATTCCCACCCACCATTTTCTTCCTAGGCATGAATCGAACTAGTGGTCTTGGTTGTTTTGGCTGTTGTTGTTGTTGTGGTAAAAAAAATAAAATTAAGGGAAAAAAAATACAAACAAAGAAGAGATTGGAAGACAGTTTTGGATACCCTTTTGGCTGTATATGAAAAATAAGAACTGCCCAGATGAGATTTTTCTGGGGAAATTCAAACCCAAATTCTTATTTTGAGGCTAAAAGCCGAAAGAACCAAAATGATGTTCAGTTTTTTTTTTTTTCCTGAGACAAAATGAGTTTCAGTTATTCCTAATGGCCATATGCCAAAATGTTCCAAAAATGTATCTTTGAGAAAGAACGAAAGAAGGGGTTTTTTTTTTTTTTTGGTTTTATTTATTTTTATTCTTGTTGGGTATGCTCAAAATGGCAGGTTATTTTATTCACATGACTAATGGAATCTGATGAAAAACTAGTTGCCATTTTCGAAAAAAAAAAAAAAAAAAATTCCTCCACTCTTATGTCAAACTGCTCATTCCAAGGGGGAAAATCTCGTTTTTCTTTCTTTTTATTTCATACAACCATCACAACACCAAAATAAACAGTAACTTTTTCATCTCACCTATTAAATGAGCTATAAATTAAAAAAAAAAAAAGAAAAAACCTATTAAATTCGCAACTAGAGGGGTATAATAATAAATTTACACTTAAATGCAAACCAATCATATTATAAAGGTGACATGTGTCAATTTCTGTTAAAACAATAACGGAATAGAACCGATGCGACATTTAAATAGTTCGAGGGGAACGGATCTTACAAAATAAAATTCAGGGGGCAAAGTGAAACGAGGCCTAAAGTAGAGGGGGTATTTATAGAATTTACCCTATATACATATATATAAATATGGGTGTGAAATGCGCTGTTTCAAGCAGCGAACAGATTGGGAGGAAAAAGATTTCTCTTTTTTTTTTTGGTTGATAAAAAGAATTTATTTTTATGATTGAAGCTTGTCTTTGTAGATTGAGCAAGTGAAAAAATATATATATTTTTTGGACAAAATTTGCTGTTTAACTTCCTTGATTTGTTATTGTTTTGTGTATTTAATAATGGATTGGAGATATTTATTTGAAAGATTAGAATATTGGTCTAAATTGGGTTGAGAATGTATGTAAAAACCTCTTGGTTTATGCCTTTATAGCATGTTCTGTATGATTTATCCAAGATATTTATATAGTTTTGTATGACTAGGTTTAACAAGTATAAATCTAAGGAAGTTCTTTTTTTTTTTCTTTTCACATTGTTTTTTGTTGTGAAAAGTTCTCTGTTATAGTCTGACCTTTTTTTTTTCAAATTTTTTTTGCCACTCAGAGACTCATGCGCGGTTATGGAAGAACAATTCTCACTGAAGCCCAAAACACCCATAGCCAAAGCCATTCCCAACTCTGTGATGTCCTCTTGATCTCTTCCATCACCAAAACCCTATCCGATTCGGGCTCTCGCTACCTTCCCGACCCTCGCTCGCTCCCGCTCTCGGACTCGCTCCTCCTCCGGGTCCTCCGATCCAATTCCCTCCAGCCCTCCAAGAAGCTCGATTTCTTTGAATGGTTTTCTCTCAACTCGGGCCTAAAACCCTCCGCCCGGGCCTATGCCCAAATATTTCGAACCCTATGCCGCTCGGGCAATCGTCTTGGCAGCGAGGTTTTCAACCTCCTGGACTCGATGAAGCGACACTGCATTGTCGTGGACTCGGGGACCTTCAAGGCACTTCTCGACGCGTCCACCCGCTCGGGGGAGTTCGAATCAGCGCTTCGAATTCTTGACGTCATGGAGGAGTTAGGGGTTAGCTTGAATGCGCAAATTTACAACTCTATTCTGATTGCTCTGGTGAGGAAAGAACATGTGAGTTTGGCATTGTCTATATTTTTCAAGATTTTGGAAGATAGCTCGCAAGTGCCTTCCTCGATCGCGTGCAACGAATTGCTTGTTGGGCTTAGGAAGATGGACATGAGGGCCGAGTTCAAGCAAGTTTTCAATGGAGTTAGGGAAAAGGATGGCTTTTGTATGGATATTTGGGGGTATAATATATGCATTCATGCTTTTGGGTCTTGGGGTGATTTGAGTACTTCTTTGAGGCTTTTCAAGGAGATGAAAGAATCGGTTGATCCGGATTTGTGCACATACAATAGTCTGATACATGTTCTTTGCTCTGTTGGGAAGGTGAGAGATGCTTTAGCAGTGTATGAGGAACTGAAAGGGTCGGGTCATGAGCCCGATGCTTTTACGTACCGGATTCTTATCCAAGGGTGTTGTAAATCTTACCTGATTGATGATGCTACAAAGGTGTTTAGCGAGATGCAGTATAATGGATTTGTGCCAGACACGGTCGTGTTCAATTCTCTGCTTGATGGGCTTTTCAAAGCGAGGAAACTTAGCGATGCCTGCCAGTTATTCGAGAAAATGGTTCAGGATGGGGTGAGAGCCTCGCCTTGGACGTACAATATTTTGATCGACGGGTTGTTTAGGAACGGAAGGGCCGAGGCTGGTTATGCTATGTTTTGTGATTTGAAGAGGAAAGGGCAGTTTGTCGATGGCGTTACTTACAGCATTATCATTTTGCAACTTTGCAGGGAAGGCCTGCTTGAGGAAGCTATAAATACTGTAGAGGAAATGGAAGGCAGAGGCTTTGTTGTCGATCTAATTACGATAACTTCACTCTTGATTGGCCTGTATAGACGGGGTCGGTGGGATTGGACAGACAGGCTTATGAAGCACATTAGAGATAGTAATTTGCTGCCAAATGTGTTGAGATGGAAAATGGATATGGAGGCTTCGATGAAAGCTCCACAAAGCAAAAGAAAGGACTACACGCCGATGTTCCCATCCAAAGGCGAGTTTAGCCGGATTATGGATTTAATACAGTCCGCCGATGAGACAATGCGTGCCGAGCTTGTAGAAGATAATGTCAAGGATATGCATACCGATGCCGATGAGTGGTCTTCGTCTCCCCATATGGATAAGTTGGCCGATCAAGTTTTGTCCACTGACCGTTCGTCTCAGTTGTTTTCGCTATCTAGGGGCAGGCGAGTTCAGCAGAAAGGAGTCAACTCTTTTGACGTTGATATGGTCAATACTTTCTTGTCTATATTTTTAGCCAAGGGAAAGCTGAGTTTGGCTTGTAAATTGTTTGAGATTTTCACCGATATGGGTGTCAACCCAGTAAGTTACACTTACAATTCTATTATGACCTCGTTCGTCAAGAAGGGTTATTTCGACGAAGCATGGAACATCCTCGACGAAATGGGAGAGAAAGTTTGCCCGGCCGACATCACAACATACAATGTGATCATCCAAGGACTTGGCAAGATGGGAAGAGCAGATCTAGCGAGCGCTGTTCTCGATAAGCTGATCGAGCAGGGCGGTTATCTTGACGTGGTTATGTACAACACGCTAATCAACGCGCTGGGGAAGGGTGGTCGGATCGACGAAGTTGGCAAACTCTTTGAGCAGATGAAAGCTAGTGGAATCGATCCCGATGTTGTCACTTACAACACTCTTATTGAAGTTCATGCGAAGGCCGGTCGACTTAAGGACGCTTACAAGTTCTTGAAGATGATGCTAGACGCAGGCTGTATTCCGAACCATGTGACAGACACGACGTTGGATTTTCTCGGAAAGGAGATCGAGAAACAGAGATATGAAAGAGCGTCGATCATTCGCGACAAGGATGGTGATTCTTGACAGGCTTTTCTCCTCGGAGTTTTGTATAAATTATAATGTAAAGTATTAAGCAATCTGATAATAACAGTTTAGTGCAATTCATTGGACACTGCTTCTTAGTGTTTAAAATGAGGACTTTTGTCTAAATTTGCTTCCATTTTTTTGGACCTGTTTCATGCACTTGGTAAAACCAAATCCCCTCCTGTGCATTCAAGATTTTTCTCTCTCTCTTTTTTTTTTTGGTTTTGTTAATTTTTTTGGGTCCTTTGTGTAATTAATCTAATCAAGGCTTCTTTAAATTGGCACTAACTTTGAAATGATATGATAACACAAGGCAAAGCTATTTCCAAGGGACGTTTGATTCAGTGAGACGTTTGTAGGAATTTGAATTGGTACATTTTGTTATCCCATGTAGGAACTGATCTATTAAAAATATGTGTATGTATATGTAATTAATAAATACCAATAGCGGAAAAACTATATAAAATACAAAATTTTTTTTTCCAAATTTTGCTCCTCTATATAAATTGTATTTTGTTTTTGGAGATTAACTTTAAAGAATGTTTATATTACTTTAGAGATTAACTTGTAAAAGAAATAAATTTTCAAAAAATAGTGTGTCAAGACGCTTAAAAATTATGGGACATAAGTGCCAAAATCATAATTTCTTTATTCAAATTTGCCCTTACTAAAGTTGAACCTATCAAGAATAAAAGTTTAAAGGACCAAATTAACAAAACATTACAAAGTTGGAGGACAATACTTTTTCTATATATTCTTTCAATTAATTTCATGCGCGTGTAACATTAAAAGTAATAAAACCAAAAATTCGGTTAGATTCCTATTTTGCCCTTCCCGTTTTCGAATTCCTGATTTCCCAGTTATTCCAAGTTTTTGCAGAGACAGAACAACAAAAACAGAAGAAGAAGAAGAAGAAGAAGAAGAAGAACGAAGACATCGATTGAGGTTTGTGCAGAGAGAGAGAGAGCGAAGCTTCTCTCGCCGGAGCTCGATTCCGGCACCGCGATCAAGTTCGGATCTTGATCCCTTTGCTAACCTAGAATTTCAGGTAACAAAAGTTATATATATATATGTATATTATATATGTTATATGTGTGTGTATATGGGTATGAAAATGCACTGTTTTAAGTAAGAAATATACTGATCTGAGCAGCGAACAGTTTGTTGGTAAAAAGAATTCTGTTTTATGAATTGAAGCTCGTCAATTTGTAGCTAGAGCTATTGTAGGTCTCATGAAGATTTTTCTGTTCCTTTTACTTCATTTGATTTCTTGTTTTGTGTATTTAGTTCGATTTTCGACAATTGTGGGTAAAACAGATAAGCAATGGAAAACTATCTGTAAATTAGGTTAGGAATGTTTGTAAAATTCTGTTAGTTGTGGATTTTGTGATGGTTCATCCAAGATTTTTATATAAATGAATACATATATATATATATATATAGCATTGTCTTATTGTAGGTTTATGGCTTCAGAGATTATAGCTGAGCCAATGCAAGTGAATGTTAGAAGGCCACGGATTCTGCTCGCCGCGAGCGGGAGCGTGGCCGCGATAAAGTTCGGCAATCTTTGTCATTCCTTTGTGGAGTGGGCGGAGGTGAGAGCTGTGGTGACTCGGGCGGCTTTGCACTTCATTGATAGGGCGTCGATTCCGAAAGACGTGATCCTTTATACTGACGAGGATGAGTGGTCCAGCTGGAACAAAATCGGGGACAGTGTGCTCCACATTGAGCTCCGCCGGTGGGCCGACATTATGGTTATTGCCCCGTTATCAGCAAATACGCTCGGGAAGGTAAGGGTTAATGAGTTAAATGCGCAGAAATTATAGTTTTTCAAGCTGGATTTGCAGTGAAAGTTCATAGTAGTTGTCGGTTAATAGTTTGAACTTTGTCATACAACAATTTAACTGTACCAATTAGTTCATTTCTATGGATACTGCTTTTCACTTTAAAGTGTTTTGTTAGGACTTTTGTTTGACCTTTAAATTTTTGTGCTTTTACCCAAATTGGCGTCTTCTATTTGTCCCTTTTCTTTCAGCCTGCTCATACATTCAATTTTCTTGACATGAGAAACTTCTTCACGAAATTGTTCAAGAGATTATTTTTGACATATAAGGCCATTAGTGGATGGATTGGTGGGTAAACTTGTATGGTAACTTTGTTAAGTAAAGGAATCAGTGTATTTTGCATATAGTTTCTTGCTCCTTTAGTCCTTGTCAGATGACTGATATGCAGAAGAATTTTGTTCTGGTCGGTGTTGTATGTCCATTAGATTATGCTAGTTTGTGATATCGTCTTCCTTTACACACCAAGGACTCTTTTTTTTTTCCCTATTAAATGATGTCGTGTTTATTAACTTTTACACACCGTGCCGGTATTGTAGATTGCTGGAGGACTATGCGACAATTTACTGACCTGTGTTGTGCGGGCATGGGATTACAGCAAGCCATTGTTCGTTGCACCAGCCATGAACACCTTCATGTGGAACAACCCTTTCACGGAGCGCCATCTCATGTCTATCGATGAGCTTGGAATTTCTCTCATCCCGCCCGTCTCAAAGAGATTAGCCTGTGGTGATTACGGGAACGGAGCAATGGCTGAGCCTTCTTTAATCTACTCGACTGTAAGACTCTTTGTGGAATCGAGGAATCAACCAGGTAGTGTTAATGCTCAGCAAGTAGTGTCAGGGCTAACACATGGAGACCAAATGTCATAGTTTGACTTTGTATGAGTAATGTTCAGCGTTGTACTGTAGGCATTTGATCTTGTAACATGTGCAGAACGGTTAGTCTGTCATTTGGGCTAAATATACTTCAAATGGTGTAGGAGTTTTTAAGGATTACTTGTTGCTACCTTGCAATTCGAACAATCAATTTGGTGATACTAATGGATTAAGTTGAATACATGATAGACAGAGCTGAAATCCCTTTTTTTCTTTGTTGGCTTAGTGTTTATATAGTGGCTTTGTTGGGTTACTATGACAAAAGACTCTGGATTGCTTTGTTGAGTGTTATGCGACTGCTTTCACGCATTTGGAAATTAATTGGGCCTTTTTTCTTACGGCTAAAGCGGTTTTATTATACCATGAAGCTATGTTGGAACAATGGCTACTAGATGCAAAATAATGCAGTTGACATGAACTTTTCTGCTTTGTTTCAGATTTGATAATTGTTTTCTTTATTTTAGTTTTTTTTTTTTTTTTTGTTCTCTATTTCTTCCTCGTCACCATCACAGTATTGGCGGTAATTGCATCGTTAAAGTTTGATGTTAAACATTTTATTGAAAATTTTGACACTAACAGTATTGGCGGTAATTGCATCGTTTAAGTTTGATGTTAAACATGTTATTGAAAATTTTGACACTCATCAGTATTCAATGAGTTCGGTATCTGATGATTAGGATTTTGTTAAGTTGTTCAAGGATTTCTTCTCATTTTGTTTTTGCCGAGAAACTCAAAGTTCATATGTTTATGTCTACTTTGTAGTGTGTAACTGATTTGGATTCAGTACATTCTCTATTTTCTGTTATGCTTTAGTATTTATTTTTCTTTTGCTGTAATAGTTGTTTCTCTTTTTCTTTTATATATTTTAGTTGTTATTGTTCTTGTCTAGAACCTCACTAACTGTACGGACGGAGACGGTACAAGATAATTAATAAATTAGTAATGGGTTGACTTGTCTCCAATTCTTATCAATTTTTTTAATCATAATTCTTAGCAATTAATGCAATCACTATCTCATTTATTTTGAGACCCAAGTGAATTTATTTTTGGTAACTTTCTTGTATTGGAGGGTATAAATATAAACCTGAGTAAACTGTAAAAGCATTTGTTCTCGAATCTCGATCTGATCTCAGACAAAGAAATGGTAAAAACTAAAAGCATTTTATGAGAAACCAATCAATAAAAGCCAGTAAGTTTGTCATTTATTGATGGAATGGAACGAAAGAAAAAGCCTTAGATGGGACTGTATAGATCTACTGTGCCCTTAGCTGTGCCACAAACGATCTCTTGCCATGTCAATTAATGAATAATCTAATATTTATTCAATTAATGAATCTATATAAAATAAATGATGGCGTTAAATCAACCAGCTTTGACTTTTAAATCCTCAATGAAGACCAAAAACGCACACAAACCAAGTAACAAGCGTGGAATACTTAGCCCATGTAATCGGAATAGAAAAAAATTTGCTTTTAACAAACGACGTGGTTTAAGTTTGATTTCTGTTAAACGATGGGACTGTATAGATCTACTGTGCCCTTAGCTGTGCCACAAACGATCTCTTGCCATGTCAATTAATGAATAATCTAATATTTATTCAATTAATGAATCTATATAAAATAAATGATGGCGTTAAATCAACCAGCTTTGACTTTTAAATCCTCAATGAAGACCAAAAACGCACACAAACCAAGTAACAAGCGTGGAATACTTAGCCCATGTAATCGGAATAGAAAAAAATTTGCTTTTAACAAACGACGTGGTTTAAGTTTGCTTTTAACAAACGACGTGGTTTAAGTGAGATTTAGGGTCAGAAATAAAAATAAATAGGGATAAAATGACAAAAATAAAGGGCCAGATTCCAGAATGCAATTGAAAAAATGAGCTTCATGCAATGTGATTTTTTTTTTTTGTAAATAAGGTCCAAATATGAATATTGAAGAATTTGTGGTAAAGAATAAAGAAAAAACAAAAAAACAAGAACAAAATAGCAAAAAATAAATAGCCAGAATGCAGTTAAACAAGGGGCCTAACACATGCCCCACAGCACATCAATCCTATTGGGACGCATAGGAATGGGAGCGTTCTGATTTTGCCCCCATTACAGGCACGCACCCGTCCCTTTTTTTTATATTTATTTTTGTTTTGGTTTTTGTTTTTTTTCTTTATCTTTCGCTCGTTGCTCGTTTTAATTTTAACGGGGTATTTTTGTTCAATTTGTTCCTCAAAAAATGTATTATTTCTTTTGAGATCCATAATATTATACTGTATTTTAATTCAACAAATAAATTGACTTTATTTTCTGATTTTTTAATTAAACAATTAGTAAATTTTTTTATGTCATTTGTTTTTTTTTTAAATTTTATTTACACAACAAAAAGTATACCCCCGTTTGGGGAAACCATTCTACCCATTCCATTTCATTCCATTTTTTCACTTTTTTCAATCCTCCAAATCATTACATTCCATTCTAATTTTTTCAACCATTTTTTTCAACTTTCCAAATCCCTATACAATATCTTTAAATCTCAACCATTTATATCACCTCGAAATTTGTAAAGTCAAACCATTTTCCAAACTATTTTTCAAACCATTTTCCAAACTATTTTCAAATCATTTAAAATGGTCAAAAATGACCAAAATAATTTCCCCAAACGGGGATACTTTTTTACTTTAAAAATATTAAGTTTTTAATAGATCTATAACGCATTTGCGCCGCCGCACGGGTAGGAGACTAGTAGAGTTAAAAAAAATATCGGGCTTCGTACGCTTTTTTTGTTTTTTTGTTTTTTTTTTGCCCTTTAACCGAAGTCAAATTTGAGACTTTAATGTCCGTGAAAACAAAAGGGAAACATTGAGGGGTCAATATTCAGAAAGGTACATATACAGCTAAATAGTGTCAAATAAAATCGTACTGGTCTTATTGTTCTTGTTCTTTTATTTATTTGGAATTACTTTCTCTGAGCATGGTCAAATAGTATAACGTTGGCTTTGGGATATAATAACAACCAGAGCTTTTTTTTTTTTTTTTTTTTTTGCAGGACTAACAAAAGGCATTTAGCAGTGCCATCAGTAGAGTCACGTGGGTGGTTGTGATATTAAAGGACTTACAACTGCTAGCAAAACACAGTGTTAATGCAATACTCTTGGAGTACTCAAACCTTTCAATTTCACTAGTATGAATAAGCCAAAAAAAAAAAAGAACATTTGTCTTTGCCAGTGCAGATTTTCTCCTCATCATTTGGTGTTCTTCTTGTTATGTCCTAATGAAATTGTCAAATATTATTAATAAATACAATTTGTTGTTGAGACACATACGTAAAACACGAGAACAATGCATTTGAATTCTCATTTCGTTTTTGTTTTTTTTTTTTTTAGAATTGGATCTACGCTTTTTGATGAGTCTAAGTTTGAAATTATCACGACATTAAGCTTGGAATATGGAATTCTCATTTTGATATGCACATATGTTATTGTATAAATTAACCACTTACAAATTATAGAATGTTTCTCATAATATATATATATATAACAAAATAGCCGGCAAACAGGCAGAGAGGACCATGCATATTAAAAGCTGTACCTACTAATTTCTTCTCAACTAACTACCATGCACAGAGATATCTCTACATCTTTCAATACTTCTCTCACACCTTTTTAATCTTTTATTCACACACACACACACGCACACACACACAAAAAGGCTTTTTATGCAGTAAATTAGCGTACTTAAGTCAAAATAATGAATTAAAAAGATAGAATAACAAAAAATTATTATAATAAAGTATATTAAATGTATTTTAAATTTTTTAAGATAACGTTTAATTCTATGTTTTTTTTATGACAGACATTAAATCAATTGTATTGAATAAAGACAAATTAAAAAAGTCCAAAAGTTAGAGGTTTTTTTTTTCTTTTTTTATCCTCAAGTCAAGCTCAAACAATTAAACTCATCAATTATGGCTCATATACAACAAAGCCTCAACCATAGCACTTATTAATAATAATGAAAAGCTAGCTAGCTACTTTCTTACCACATATATGTCTACATTCAAACACATGAAATATACAATAAGAACCAAAAGAGAAAAAAAAAAAGGCAAATAATAAAGTGATAAAAGCTCATTATGCAATCTTAATATTTGTAATTCAAGTCATATAAGTTTTTTTTTTTGTTTTAATGTTCATTATTGTTCTTACATGTTTATAATGCTTAGTTAAAAGTAATAAAGCTTGCTTCGAAATTCGTGTAGTTACCATCCAATAGATACTATGAAAACTCTCATCATTCGTTTTAATATGCAATAACTCTATTTTAATGACATATAAACACTCTAGCTAGGCATGTTATATATTAACTCCATTATATATATCCATAACATCTAGTACCCAACTTTCACCGATATCACATAGCTTTATCACACCTATATCTATGAATACATTCGATTAAATCATGCATGTTCATCAACAAAATTATTTTGCAATTACAATCAATATAAATATACATCATATCACTTCAAATTCAAACCATATTCTCATTTTAATATTCTATTATTCAACCTGCAATTAGAAATCCTTGCGTACTATTTTTGTAATTAAATTTCAAAATTTTCATACATATATATAATTTATTATTTCTCTTTTTTTTTCTATAAATTATTTTTAGGTGTCCGTTTCTTTTTAAGAGCACAACAACAACAAGAGCGCTAAACGAGTAGAAACATATATACATACGTTATAGTTCATCATTTTTCACTCCATATATAGCACTACTCAATATCCACACACACATATAAAGTACACCAATAGTAATAAACCTTGAAAAAAAAAAAAAAAAAAAAAACACAAACGCAACATGGCATTTTCCTCCTTCACACCTCTCACCACCCTAACCCTAACCCTAAACCTCACCCTCTTCTTCTTCACCACCCTCCTACCAACCATCGCAGCCTCCTCTTCCCCGCCGCCGCCGCGGCCGCCGCCATTCAAGCGCATCTTCGCCTTCGGCGACTCGTTCACCGACACGGGCAACACGCGCTCGGCGTCGGGCCCGAGCGGGTTCGGGCACGTCTCCGACCCGCCCTACGGCGTCACATTCTTCCACCGCCCCACCAACCGCTACTCCGACGGCCGCCTCCTCATCGACTTCGCCGCCGCATCCCTCTCCCTCCCCTTCCTCACCGCCTACACCCACCTGCCCGCGGGGCCCACAAGCCACCCCGCCCCTCACGGCGTCAACTTCGCCGTTGCGGGCTCCACCGCGATCCCGCACGAGTTCTTCGTGCGGAACAACCTGACGCTCAACGCCACGCCGCAGTCGATCGGCACCCAGCTCGCGTGGTTCGAGCGGTACCTGCAGGAGGAGGGCGCGCGCGAGGCGGCGCGGTTCGACGACGCGCTGTTCTGGGTGGGCGAGATCGGAGCCAATGACTACGCCTACACCGTCGGCTCGGCCGTCACCGCCGACACTATCAGGCCTCTGGCGATCAGGGCTTATTCCGAGTTTTTGACGGTAAATTATATGATTTGTTAAGTTATTACGTACTTACGTATAGTAAATATGGATTAAATATTAGAGTATATACTTTTAGGACAATTTTGAGTGTGATCATATAAAAATATACGGGGTTCATAGCTAAATGGCCTAATTTTAGAACTTATTTAAAAAAATATCAACAACTTTTTAAAATTAGGTAAATGGCCCATTTTTAGTAAGTATACAAAATACTATGGTAAGCGGATCAAATACCAGTCATTTTTAGCTTGAATTTTGTCTGCTTACAATGGTAATTTATCTGCTTACTCAAAGTTTTTTTAGGGGTATACCGATTATTTACCATGGTAAGTAGACAAAACTCAAGCTAAAAATGACTGGTATTTCATCCGCTTATTATAGTATTTTGTCAACTTACCACAAACGGGCCTTTCACCTAATTTTAAAAAGTTATGGATATTTTTTTAATATGATGTAAAAAATAGACTATTTACCCAAATTTTCCATTATATATTGTTACTGCGATAGGATTTTGTTTTTAGTGGCGTTGATTAGTGACGTCATGATAGTGATGGTAATATAGCCGAAACTTGAATCGAGTTCGTGAAAAAAAAAAATTTATATTACACATATTGCATATTTACATTGACCGTGATATATATAAAGGGAAATAACAGCAAGTATTATTATCATTTTTCAATATTTAAAATAAATTCCAACATTTTATAGATTTAGCAGAATGTCTCATAACTTAGCTATTTATTTAAATATTTAATTTAACTCTCTTTAAAATTTTATTTTTTAAACTATTTTAAAGTGTTGATTAGTAATTGAAAATATAAGACGAAATTTGAATGTGTTCGTAATTCACCTTAATTAATGTGATTGAACTTACTCTTAGAAGATCTATATTTCTACTGCCAAATAGTATTTTCCTAGCTGTATTTTATTTTTAATTAGTGGATTAATAACTATAATATAAATAAGTTTGAGATATAAGTTTGTCTAATATTAAACATGATAAGCTAATTTTTCTCCACATTTTTTATTTTATTATACATAATTAATATTATATTTTTCAGATTACGGGGACCGTGCTATTAAAAGACGTAGAGCTTATTTTATGTGGTTAAAGAAGTGTCACGTACTCATTAAATGTACTATATAGATTTACATATTTGTCCCCAGAAGTATATCTCAAACTTTGCATTAATCCTAATAGTTTTCATAAACCATCAAGGAATTAAATTGGCATTATTTATACAACTAGTAATTTAAACCAACAACTGATATATGCTTTATATTAGGTACATCGTGGTCACTAATAATTATCATCACGTACTAAATATGATCATGACATGACATAACAAATAGGAAGTTAGACATTAAGGGTGTGTTTGGGGAAGGGATTAGGGGGGGATAGGATTGGCTTGAACTAAATTTAGTCCAATCCTATGTTTGTTGTATTTTTTTTTTTTTGGGATTAATCTCGGACCCTATAATCCAATGTTCATGGGATAACTAATCTCATAGAAAATGGTGGGATAACTTATCCCATGGTGGGACCCACATTAATTTTTTTTTATTTTTTTAAATTAAATTTAAATGAAAAATAATAAATATTAATTTTATAATATTTTTAAATTTATTTATCATTTATTTGAAATATAATTATAATTCAATCCAATACTTTAACAAACACATCATAACACTAAATTATATAATCTAATCCAATCTCATAAAACAAATCCTATCAAATTCAATCATATCTGGCGCACCCTAATTAGATTGATGCAAAAGCAAAACATTCAAACATACTTAGACATTTTTACGTGCGGCCAAGGGAAATTAGACATTTAGTTTAATGAAAATTGTGTAACTTAAAGCTAAATATTTTTACCTAATGTGATTATATACTGAAATTTTTTTGATTGCTTAGACGATGTTTTATTAGAAGTAAAATTCAGTGGCAATCGTAAACTCCATCATTATTATAAGGTTGTCCCACCAAACACGTATTAGTGACAAATCGCAATAAACAAATTCCATATTGTAGTAACCATGGTAAATAAAGTCACTTTTAAATAAGTTGAATAATCAATAATAACTAAAACTTCAATAATTTTCCCAAAAACTTACAAATTGTAGCTGTGTTTCAATATTACACTATAAATAATAAAATTGACTATACCTGATTACAAAATTTCCGTACTAATATTAGCATTTAGTCACTATTGAAAATTACCAATAATAATACTTAATTAACTTGCACTTAGAAAAACTATTAAAATATATCGCCTTGAATCATGGCAGGCCTTGTTGAAGAAAGGTGCGAAATATGTGGTCATCCAAGGCCTCCCGTTGACCGGCTGCCTGCCCTTGGCCATGACGCTCTCCGCCGAGGACGACCGTGATGACATTGGCTGCGTGAAATCGCTCAACAACCAGAGCTTCGCCCACAACACGGCCATACTCAATGAGCTCAAAGTCCTAAGAAGGCAGTTCCTGGGCGCCACCATCGCATACCTCGACTACTACAATGCGCACCGCACTGTTATGCAAAACCCTAGCCACTTCGGCCTCACCGAGCCCTTCAAGGCATGCTGCGGCACGGGGGAGCCCTACAACTTCGACGTCTTCGCCACATGTGGGACCCCAGCCGTGCGCACTGCGTGCCAGGACCCATCTAGGTATGTCAATTGGGATGGGGTCCACCTCACGGAAGCCATGTACAAGGTCTTGGCTGACATGTTTTTGAAAGGAGGGTTTAGCCACCCTCCTTTTCGTCACTTGTTGGAGAGGAAATTAAGTCATGGATGATGGAATTTGATTGGATTAGATTTGATTTGATTTAATTTATAGAGCTACCTATTTTTAATGATTAATAAGTGGGGTTAATTAATGGATTTTTGTCCCGTGATTATCATGATTATTAATGTATTGATTATGCACTAAGTAGTGCGTACTGCCATCTTCATGACATGGCAAAGAAAAATTTATTTTTACTTGGTAGTGTTTTTTTTTTTATGAGTGATGAAAGTCAAAGTTGAGCGTTCGAAGAATTTGTAGGTTATGCTACAATTTGGGATTATTCATGAGGTATTTATACATACTCTGCTTTTGAGCAGATCACCTTTTTTTTTTTATCCTCCTATGTTTAGAAACTGATGGTTGTTTCTCAAAACTAATGGTTGCTATGGAATTTAGATGAATGAACAAATACTTACGATAGTTCTTCTTTTTACAACTAAATATCATTTTCTAGACTTTATTCCATAATTTTACTTTTAAAATAAATACTTTTTGATAAAAATTGATATATTTAACATGATTAATATGTAATATACCCAATTTAAATGATTGGTTTATCATAATATATACATTTATTAAAAAATAAGAAATGTTCTTGAATATGCTACAAAAATGGACATGTACTACCATTTATGTTTAGCCAACTATAGTAACTTTATCTCAATCACAACAGAGGTCTTTTTTTTTTCTTTCCTTTTTTGTCCCCATTTTTTCCAAATTAATCTTGTTGGGTTAATATTCTAGCCAGCCACATTGTCGACGGTGTTTCTTATTTAGGAGTATTTAAATTGTAATTCAAATAAAAAAGTATTTAAATCTTATTATTATAATAATTATATTAATAAAAATTAAATTTAAATTATGTGCTACTGTAAAATATGGTTTAAATTTATATTCATAAGATCCGTCATTTGTATTCCAAAGTTTTCCACATCCTTGTGAAATAGACCAACAACATCATTCATCTTTTCTTGTTCCTCTGATTTCAGAAAAGTCCAATAAGTTTAATTTTTAAAGGAAATCACTATTTCAATTCTCTGAATTAGAGAAGGCTCCTCGAATTTGACAATAATAAAAGCTATATATATATATATATATATATGTATATATGTATAGATGCTCTACGCTATGATCATCTCTAGAGACACTTGACTTCTTCTCCAAACACGTATTCTAAAAACTTCACATCACTTATAGCATCTATGCTCATCCATATTCCATATAGCATTCAATAGATATAGATATTAGATACAATAGATATAGGTACATTGCTTGCAGAAACTTTTGACAATACAGTGCAAAATCCCACTTCTAAAAAAGACAACATTAAAGACCACATGTACCTATATAAACTCAAACTTATGCAATAACAACAATAATAAAAGAAAAATTAATATCTATTTTTTAAGTATACCAAAATTCAGCACCACAACCATAGTCAAAAAAGTTGGTTTAGAGGTCCACTAACTCAATTGCCACAATTAGCATCACATGTGTGGCCGCTGATAATTATGCAACAATTAATTTTTGTGTGAAATAAATTATGGAAAAAGAAACTCCATAATTGACCAATCATCTATTACATGACTAATTATATAAACAGACTTAATAGTATATTTATTCAATAGTTAATTGATACATATTTGCTCAATTTTTTTTGACAAATAAATTCTGATTATTTAACAGTTCTCTAATATCAAATACACCAAAGAACGCCATATTTCTTAAATCTGCAATAAAAGCAATTTTTGCACTGTATCGTTGCTATTATCTAGAAGATAAATTTTCTTGCTTCACGTATTGTAATGATTTGGCACAGAATTGATCGCAAATTATATGCTTTTGCCATATTCCCAACGTCATATACACTTTTTTCATTCTTTTTCTTTTTTTGTATTAATTTACTATACTTTGGTTATTCCTTGTGTGGACAACTTTACTTATGGCACATAAAGACAACCACATACAACAATTGGTTGGTGAGCTAGTTGAACTATTTTTATTGCTTCTTAATGCAGAAACATAAAAGGAAACAATCTTTTTTTTTTGTCAGTGTATAGAATTAAAACCAGAACATGCTTTAGATCAAATTCAGTTGATATAATTACTTGTACTTCAACAAAATTTGAATTTCAGAGCGTTTAATTGCCAATAACTAATAATGAGTCTCTTGCTGTAAGGCAACAATGCCAGTAAGTGAAAATCATGAACAATTTATTTCCAATTCAAGAGACACAGCTTTATTATTCTTCTTCTTCATTATTATTATTTATGACTATCAAATTGGCAACAAAAGCTCTGAATTTGAAAACCTTCACCACCATAGTCTACACAAAAGCGACATGTGACGGCGAAGATCTTTCGCAGCTGTACATAATTTACTCGAGGCGTCGGATCAAAATAAGTACTCGTAGTACATCAAGAAGAGCGCGCCGGGGATGTCCTTAGGCAGCTTGTTGATGAAGAGATAGAACCTCCGAACATCTTCTTTCAGCGCGGTTTGTGTGTCGACAACGTCGTTGCCACAAGTCAGGACCCACAAATCCTCCGAGTTCACTCTCTTTAGGTTCCCTCGGCAGAAGGGGCAGGACTCCGACCTTGTGTTCCTGCCAATGGAAGAACAAAACAACGCGTCACAAACACGAAACAGCTAACACATCCGCGTGTCAAGTGAAGAGGCAAAAAAAGGATGTTTTTGTTAGTACCAATCGCGGTAGCAATTGATGCACATTGCGTGGCAGCAGTTTGGCAGGACCATTTTGGTGCAAGGTTCTAAGCAGATCCCACATTCGTCGTCCCTCTCCGAGTCTTCATCCGAGAGCTTCCTCTTGTCCTCGTGTCTCTTCCTCGCAACCATCTCCGAGCTGTGAACTTTATCTTGAGCCTTATCTAGCTCTAGCGAATCCGTGTGTAGGCGTTTCAGCGAAGGCAATATAACAGCTGCGATCGCACGTCACAGAGTGCCATTAAACAAAATTCGGTTCCAATTTCACAACGCAAAAAAAGGCACAAAGAAATTGGTACATACTGTAAAATTCGCCAACGGTGGCTTTTCTTCCATGTGAAGAGATTTTCGGCTTCTCATCTGATCTTACCTGAGAAGACATGAGAAAATCAGCAATTAGCACTCCAATTTCGCTCTCAAGGGAACGGAAAAAGTACTAATCAAGTAACTCGGCATGAATTTTCATTCACCTTGTGAACAATAACATGGAAAAGGTTCAAGTGGCTAGAGAAAAGGCATGAACAAGAACAATCCAACCATTGTAACAAACACATGAAAATCGGCGCCAATTCGTTGTAAACCAATTTCATTTGCAGACAAGTCCCTCCTTTGCCTCTTGGAATAGAAGCTGCCCTGCATTGCATTGACATTTTCATATTCAGAAGGGAACAGTGAACAATCTAGTTGAATATGTCAAAAAGGATTTTTAAATGTTCAATTGGTCAAGAATAGTAAATTGGTTATTAAAATACTAAGAGTACTTCAAACAAAGTACAAGCAAAGTTGTCTATTAATCTGTACTATGATAGTTACATATAATCTGCAAAACCCAAGCCCTCTTTTTTATTTTTCTCATTTGACCATTACTGAGAGTCTAATACAAATAAAACAACCCAGGCTGAACATTTTGTCCAACACCATAACAATACAGAACAGAGGAGTTACTAATTGTTCCAATAAACTAAAAAAGCTCTTGTTTGCAAAAATAAAAAATAAAAAAAGCTCTTGAATCATATAGTCCACAAGAAAATTCATCAACCATAAGTGAAAGCATAAAAAACAAGATTCTTTTTTTTCATTATTTATTTACCCATTTGTGATAATACTTGAAAACTCATCTCTGTAAAATTGCATTACCAAGACTAAAAACTCAGAAGCCCATCACTGAGTTTAACATAATTCTACTTTAAAAAGAAGCAAAATTCAGAGAGAGAGAGAGAGAGAGAGAGAGAGAGAGAGAGAGAGAGAGAGAGAGAGAGAGAGAGAGAGAGAGAGACTCACAGCATATTAGCATGATGGATATCAGCTTCAAGAATCTTCAGAGAGTCTTGGTAAGATGGCCTAGCAGCAAGTTGCTGATAACACCCCAACATTTTTCTTTTTCTCACTCTCTATTTCTCCTCCAAAACTGAAGCTTTTTTAAGTGAGGAAATAGAGAATGAAACAATCAGAGACAAAGCAAACCCAAAACCTGAATCATCCTATAAATACACCCAAAAAACCCAACTTTGAAAAAATCTTAAGTCTTTGGCAATGAAAAGGTCTTCTTGAAGTGAAGAATAAGCTAGAGAGAGACAGAGAGAGAGAGAGAGAGAAGAGAAACAGGCTTTGGTTTGGTCTTCTTTGCTATGTTTTATAGCTTTGATAAACCCCTTTAAGTTGCTTGATGTTGTTTTGAAATTTGATTGCCCATTAAAAACTGAGTTTTGATCCTTTTGACTTTGTAGAAAACAAAAAGAAAGAGAAGAATTAAATACTTAAGTATGTGGGTTTGAGTTTGACTAGCTTCATTGTTTTGATCGATCACTTTGGTTGAGTGGTTATGAGTAGGTATTTTGGGCTTCCAATTAAACTTACCCATCTGCTTGGTCAGACACAGAATGATTGGAAACTGGAAAGCCATATAGGACCACTAGCTCTCACATGACACATCAATTAGAAAAAACTTTACAAAAGTGTCACATTTCTGCCATATAATAATATGACTTCAAATATACTCTTCTAATTTTTTTATTTTTTATTTTTTCCATCTTGGGCGTCGAATATGCTCTCTTTTCTTTACCATTTGGCTTGGAGATAGAATTCAAACCATGGTTTATTATAATAAGAGAATTTAAATTTGATTTTGTATTGGTATTAATATTGTAATAAAATGATATAAATTGAAAAAAAAAATTATTCGGATTGCCATTCTAACGGACCTTAAACGTCCGCATTTTAAGTGGTTTTTATTTTCTCAATCTTAAAGTTAAATTTTAGAAGATTTAAATAATCTTGAAATTAGAAAAGTCACCAACCATTTAAGTAATCATGTTAAAATTAAAAAATGTCAATGACTATTTGAATCGGGTTTAAACGAACAAGAGGTTAAATTGCTATGCAAGCAACCTCTTAGAATCGCTTACCAACAATGCATAAGTTATTAATATGCCGATTATATTAGCTAAGTGTTTTGCCGAGTTACCATGATATATAGTCATTTTGGTAATGTTATACTGCATGAAAAATTTGTTTGTTATGTCGTGCGAATAAATTATTGTGAAAATAATTAGATTTTCAAAGAAAAATAATCTAAAATAATTTTAAAATTAATATATTGGCAATCAAAATATAATCTAAAAACAAAGTGTCAGTTGATTCTTCAAAGCAGCATCTGCACAACAAATTATTAATAATTTATGTAAAAAGTAGTTTTTATCTAACGACCAGTTTCACTACAGATTTTTATAGAAGTTAAAAATAATTTGCACAAGCATTACCAAATGGAGTCATAAGCCATATAGAAGAAAAAAACACTATTAGTCAACAAAACATATATATATATATATATATATATACAAAAATTATGGGAAAGTTATGAGCATAGGGATATTTATTTGCAAGGAACGATTATGAGCCGTCAAATTTAACTTTTTTTAAAATGCGTTATCAAGTAAAAAAGTAAATATGTTCCCTATTGAAACAAAACCCATAAAAGAATTTCTCAAAATTATAATACGTAGTTATTTTTAAAATTAAATTAAAAAAATAGCATACGTAAATCACAGTTAAAATATGAAATAAAATAATAAAATAAGATTTTATTAAGTCAAAAAATATGATATTAATAAGTAAATACTTTTAAGAATAATTTAAAAAAATAACTAACATTTCAATTAATTAAGTAAAATAATAACTTTTTTTATTACGTGGTGCATTGATTTTACTTTTATATCATTAATTTCGTATTGGCTAATGATTAGTTTCTTGATTTTTTTAAACTTGGTCAATTTTTCTAAAACATAGATAAAAAAGAAAAGCTAAATACAAAAGACCCAAAATAAATGGGCGGTTTAAGTTTGTAGCCCTTTTTAGGTTAATGTTTTAAGAATGTAGCTCGAATTTCATGAAATTAATGATTTAACCATTTTCATAGTTGATACACGTGTATTAAAATACGATACACATATACCATAAATATGGCACACGTGTGTCAAAAATAAAAATGACTAATACCTACAAAATTAGTCAAAATTTTTATTAAATCCTTAAAAATCTCAAAATAAATATCATAAATTTTTCAAACAAAAAATGGTGAATTAGCTAAATAATTCGTTTTGAAAGGATTTTTTAATTTTAGCCTTCATTTCAAAAAATTAAGGAAATAGTAATAATCTAAATACAAGATGAATAAATAGCCTTCACTCATTATAATTATTATTTTAATAATTAACAATATTGACTATATTCTTTTTGAGATTTTTTAGCTAAATGGTCTGTTTTTAGTTTTTAAGGAATTGACATGATTTTGTCATAATTAAGTTATTAGCCATCAGGTCCATTCATATACATCAAGACTGTCCAAAATACCTCTATTCGTCCAAATTTTGTTACAGTTTGTAACAAATATTGTTATAGACTGTAACAATTTTTGTTACAATAGGTAACAACTTTTGATATATATATATAACAAAATATCTAATTTTTATCATACATTTGTCTGTTCCGATTTGTATCAACGCTTGTTACAATCCGTAATAATATTTGTTACAGATTGTAACAAAATTTGGGCGAAATATCTAATTTTTATCACATATTTGTTTGTTACGATTTGTATCGACATTTGTTACATGTCGTAACAAATATTGTTATAATTCGTAACAATATTTGTTACAGACTGAAACAAAATTTGGGCAAACAAGGGTATTTTGGACAGTCAGTATGGGCCTAATGGCTAATAACTTAATTTTTGAATAGCAGTGTCATTTTTTTAAAAGATGTTACTTTACCAGGTTATTTTGCTAATGAGCCCATTATTTTTAAGAGATTATTGAGTAAATAACTATTTTTTAGATGTTTAAAAAAATAATTAATGTGTCCATTAATTAAGGAAATATTTATTTTCTCAGTTATATGATGGCGTGATGTTATTTATATGTCCTTAATTTTTAAAGAACTAATGACTAGTTTCTTAATTTTTAGAAATGTTGACTATTTCCTTAAAACATGGATTACAAAATAACTAATTAATAAATACATATTTTTAAATCACCAAATAAAATAATTATTCCTTATAATTTTCCCAAAAAAAAATTCCCAAAAAGCAGAGATTTACGTCATACACCCAACAAATAATAATTTCACACGAAAAAGAAAAAAGAAATACTTCTTTCTTCTTCTTCTTCTTCTTCTTCTTGGCATTTGGACTGTGAGAGAAAATCTTTGACACAAGATTTTTTCCAGTGGCCATTTAGATTCTCGTAAGCCTTTTCTCTCTCTGACCTTTGATCTTTCTTCTTCGTCGCTCTCTCTCGCTCGACCGATTTCTATTAACAATGCACGTCGTAATGGTTCAAAGACCCAATCTTTTTTGCTTTTTTCTTGGTTTCTGAGCTTGCATGTACTTGTTTTTTGATCTTAAGCTTGATTTCTTCATGGACATGAAAAATGTGCTTTACGACAAGCTAATCCATGGCGTTTCTTTAGTTCGTCAACTGTTAAAGTTGAGACCTTTTTGTTTTTTCTCTGTCTTTATCTACGGAATTAATGTCGATGTTTTCGCTACCAGAAAGATCAGAACTTTTTTTTTTTTTTTTTTCGTTTCTTTAACTAGTTAAACTATGGCTTATTTTGACACTCTGAGTTCGTTAACCATAGAATGTTGAAACTTCTTTTTTTTTTTTTTTTTGTATTTGTATTTGTCTACCATTTCTTTGTATTGTGATCGTGAACAATAAAGTTTTATTTGTTTAATTCACGGGAAAATATTTGCTGTAATATGGCTTGTGTTTGGGTTCATTAAGCTGAAAAGTCAAACCTTTGTTTGTTTCGCGGGAAATATAGTAAGCGTTTATGGTTTTTCCTTTTTGGGGGCTTCCTTCGTGTTTGGTTCGCGGGAAAATGGTAATAGCGAAGCTTTTCTTTTGTGTTGTCTTGTACATTGTAATTAATACTAGCACCCAAAAAAAAAAAAAAAACCTGTAAATAGGTTTTTTTGTTTTTTATTGCTTGCATGGTAATGCCTACTAATAGATCACAAATATTTGGTATTTTTATTTGTTAACCAACAGAAAAATCAACAAAAAGTGTTTATCCTCTACAGATTTTATCCAAAAGAGTTTAATATTTTTGAGATCTTTTTTTTTTTTTTGGGCAATTTACTGGTGTCAATGATACTATTTAACTTTAAAACATGATTTTGTAATAGGTTTTTTTTTTTTTTTTTTCAAACTTTTTTTCCACTGTGGTTGATGTCCTGTTAGTTTGATAATCCTCAAGAATGTGATCTCGTGCTCGTTTTAGTTTCTATTTCTTCTCTCGAACTTTTTTTTTTTTTTTTTTTTTTTTTTTTTAATGAAGTATCATCTTATGCTATTATCTTATCAGTTGGTTGATTGAGCGATTTGATTATCCTTCACAGAGCAGAGCATGGATGGGGCCGAAAAAGCTAGCGCTGAATGTGCTCACACATGTTGCTTTGTTCACGGGACGAATTTGTCTCCGGCTGTTACCTCTTTTTTCAAGATCATGATTGGTGACGATTTTTCTGGAGTCTTGGTACGATAAAATAAGGAGATTTCTTTCGACTTCTCTTTGTACTACTCTTTCTGTATGCTCTAAGTAGTTGTGTGCCAATCCTATTCACCATCTACATTTGATAGAAATTGATGGCTTTTAGACTTCAACTGTTGATAATACTTGAAGTAGTCTATTGTGTGCTCAATCTTGTGCTCAAAGCGATTGCGTCAATTTGGATTAAAATCTATTGGTTGCACTTTCGTTACTTGTTGATATGCAGTGATGTCAAGCTGTTTATCTTCGTTACTTGTTGCATTACATCGTAGCCGTAAGAACCATAAGCTTCTTGGGGATTTTGTATCTTCGATAACTCCATCTATGCCATTTTTGTTGCAGTTTCTGCCCCCTAAATTTGCTTGTTCTGTATCGGCATTGGTTGGTCAGGAAACCGTTCTTGAAGATTCGCATGGGCAGACATGGGAGGTAATGATATCGGAGATTAATGGCTCCATTGTTTTCCAACAGGGATGGAGTACTTTTGCATCGGACCATGATCTGGAAATTGGAGATTTGGTTCTCTTTTTTCGGACAAGAGAATTGCATTTTCTTGTCAAAATTTATGGTAGAACAGCGTGCGAAAAATTGAACTTTTCTGAAAGAAGCAAAGAGAAGAAACGAAAGAGGGATAGCTTAAGTTCCAAGAAGAACGATGGTACATCCTGCAAAACAAACAAAAATTCCATAGATAAGAACTGTTCAAGCACCTCTATAAGGACCGATCATGAGGTGAATGGTGATGCAAATGGACTGATCATTTCACAAAACACTACAAATCGGGATGGTCCGACTGAAAAGTCTGAAGCCGTGTCTAAAGCTGAATATGTCGTAGAAATGGACTATATGATCAACAGGGACTTGGCTGAAAAACAAGGAGAGGATAGAAGGTGTATCCTTGACTTGTCTGTTTTTGAAGTGTCAACTGGTGCTGAAGAAATAATTCCTCAAGTCGATGACAATGAAGTGGCTAAGGAGAGAGCCAGTGAAGTGCTTTCGGATGCATTCGATCATGATAAAAGCGAATCCTTTTCTGATAAAGATTCGTACTTTCTCTCGAGATCTAGGCACTCGACAACATGTGCCGTAAATCCTGAAGAAGATGGTGGGAATGTGTCTACCGTGTCAAAAAATGGAGTGATAAAAGAATGCCAGATCGGTAACGTTCAAACACAACACTAACCCTTGAGTTGTGTATACTTTTCGTATAAGGATCTTTTTTTTTTTTTTTTTTTTTCCCCCTGATTACTTTATCTATCTTTTACGAGTTATCTCATAATCATTAACAGGAAAGAATCAGGTGTCACTAACCCAAAAATGTGATTTGGACAATGACAATGGACAAAGTGCCAGAAAGGAGACAAATGACAATTCAGGGGCTTCTAGTATCCCCATTTCCGTTTTAACGAAATATTGCCAATCTGGTTTGTGTTCTTTCCAATTCTATATTTCGTTTTCCATTAAAATGTGGGTATTTTTTGTCTGATATCTCTAAATCTAATATGATGAATTTTCTTTTTGTCTTCTTGAATAGGAAAAGTCATGAAGGGCATTAAAGAAGAGCCTGCGGAAAGTAAATCGTATCCCTGCCATCGCGAGGCCCAAAGTCTTTGTGGTAAAATCCTGTTTGTGTTTTCTCATGATCATTCACCGGAAAGAATTACATGTCACTATCCCAAAACATACTCTTGACAACGAAATTCATCAGAGTTCTAGAAGAAATTAATGGAATTCAGGGACTTCCAGTATTCCCATTTTCTTTTGAACTGATAATTGCTGTGTGTTTTGCGTTCTGATAGCTGTATTTTTCATCTCAAAAAGGAATTTCCTTTTTTATTTTTATTTTTTATTTTTTATGTCGAACAGTTGAAACAATGGTCATTAAAGAAGAGCCTGCAGAGATTAAACCGAGTCTATGCAGTCAGGAATCCATAAAAAAATTTCAGGGTAAAATTTTAAGCATACTATCCTTTCAACATTTTGTGCCATGAAACCAAGATAGTAGGTGTGAGCGTATTGATCCTAATGGATGATCCATAACATCTTTGATGTAATGAAATGCAGGAGAATCATCGAAGGCCACCAAAATCATTCTTCCTAGGAGTGTAGAAGAAAATGATAAAGTTCATCCAGTGGTGAAAACTGAAGTTATTGATTTGGTTGAAGGCTCTTCAATGACAACAAATCGGCCCGAGTTCTCCACTTTCTTGGCCACATGCCGTCAATCTTTTGTTGTATGTCAACTAATTTCTGTGCCGATTGCTTCTCTTGACCTCGAATCTGGCTTTGCACCACAAAATTTGCTGATCAGACTAGAACTGATTTGCACTCCTTGTTTGCATCTGTTTCAAAAACCTTTGTATCTCCGGCAAAATTTTCAATTTTTTTTTTTTTTAATGTGAATAGGTCTTCTCACATGCTTATATTATGTACATGGTAATCTTCTTATTTTATTATTTTTAAGCATCTGCTGATGCATCACATTTTACTGCTAGTTTTACATTATATTCTTTGTTGTGAAGAACAAAAAAATGTAAGTTGAACTTACATTTTAATTTTGAGTTGAAAACGCCGGGACTGAATATTCATCGAAGTAGAGAACAAAAAGCATGCGAACATGAAAATTGTTACTCTACTGAACTGCAAAAATCTGGTCGATATTCTATACACTCTCTTGCTTGTAGAAATCCGTGTACAAATCTTTAGGCACTGCAGTTCATGAATTACTTTGACATCTTTGAAAAATCAGTCTCTAGTTTCTTTTCTCCAGATTTGACCTCCCTTATGACCAATGCAGGAGTTGCCAGAGCGTTTGCCATTTCCCATTACCAGGGGTATGGCATCTGTGGAAAGGAAGATGGTGATCCTCCGAGATCAAGCGGGGAGATTGTGGCCGGTCATGTACCATGACAAACCCAGTTTGCAGTTTTTAGCGAATGGTTGGGAAGCTTTGAGCGAGGCAAATAGCATCAACTCCGGAGATCAATGTCTCTTCACCGTTGAAGATGAATCCGATGGCATATACTCCGTCAGCTTAGTTCAAAGGTAACAAGACATGGAATTCGCATATCGCTACCTCATATTATAGCCAAAAGCGTGTTTATGTTTCAGTACTAGACAGTACACACTAGGAAGTTATCACTAACCTTTTGTATTTCTGTGGCATCATGTGAAGTGCCTCGGTGTATAAATTGTAGTACGAGAATGAAATTCCAGATGGCTTTTGAGAATTGGTATGCCTTGTGTTTTTAGCTAGGAATATAGCATGTATATATGACTAATCAACTGGTAGGTAAATAGATGGTAGAAACTAGAAAGTTACTATCAACATTTTGTACTTCTTGTCACTATGTGAACTTTCCTGGTTTTCGGATGTTGAATGGCAATGAATGAAATACCAGATTAAATGAGGTTTTGCAATGCCTGATGCTTTTTGAGTTTTATTTGTCTGAGTCAACCTGCAAATTGCATTCTTTAAAAACATAGGCTAAGATAAACCAAGCAGATAACATTCTCACTTTCTGACACGCATAGTGATAACAGCACCAAAAACTAAAGATGAAAATACATAAGCAAATTGATCCACTATCAATGTCTGTACAAGTTGGATTGAAAGATTGCCTTTTGCTAAGATAACAGACCTAAGAACTCAAGACTCAAGTCACACCTTGTACACACATTGCTAATGGATCAGATTTTGTCTACAAAACTAAACAGGGTTGTCCTAGATTACCTACTCGCAAAACTAATAAACCATAAAAGCTTTCAGATCATTTCTAGTGTTGGGTCCGTACCGGCTGCGGCTGAGACCTGATTATGCTCTTTGACAACCATTCTTCTCATCTTCATAAGCCACTTGACCAACACCACAATACCATCATACAGGCTTAGAGCAATATAAACCCCAATCCCACCAATGATCCCATTTGAAATGGAATATGTAAGTGGCATCAAAAGCATGGTCACAAAAGCAGGAATTGCCTCTTTCATGTTGTTCCAATCAATGTCCTTCACCACCTTCATCATCATCACCCCGACCATGACCAGTGAAGGCCCCACAGCCCACGGAGGCACGCTAGACAGCAGAGGGGTGAAAAACAATGAAACGAAGAAACAAAAACCGACGACCACCGCCGTTAGCCCTGTACGACCGCCTTCTCTCAACCCGGCCATGGACTCCACGTATGTCGCTGTCTGCGAAACTCCTAGAGCGGAGCCCACGACTGTGGAGCCTGCGTCGATGATGTAGGCCAAGTACTCGCCCTCGAAACTTCCTTTCTCATTGACAAGCCCTCCAAGTTCAGCCATTGTGTACAATGTGCCTGTTGTGGCCAAGACATCCACGTACAACAAGGTTGCCAAAGCCACCCAAACCTCACTTCTGTTGAAGTTTGCAAAGCTAATGACCCCAGCAGTTGTTTGGATGCCATGAAAGTCCACAACTTTCTTGAAGTACTTGAAGCTTGTGTCACCGAGTGGGTTGTCAGGGAAATATGTGACAGGTGTGTTTCTAAACCATGAAACCATAGTCACAAAAAGAATGCCAAAAATCATGCTACCTTTGGCATTCTTGGTTAAGCCATAACTAGTGATTATAAAACCAACACAACCCAACCAAAACTTGGGGCTCCTCATTTTCCCACCTAGACACTCACCTGTATCAGGATCGGTGCTTGTGCAAGCAGTGATGGTCACCAAAGTGGATGAGTCAGGCCCAATAAGGCCAATTCCTTGGTGGGCTTGAAGGCCCACAAAAGCAATGAAAAGCCCAATTCCAGCAGCACAAGCAAGCCTAACATGATGAGGAAAAACCCTGGCCAGCTTTGCTCTCAGACCCAAGGCAGAGATTGCAATGAACACACAACCCTCAACCAAAACCACAGCCAAAGCAGTCTGGTAGGAAATGGGCCCACTCCCATGAAAGCCCACCAAGTTGTAGGCCAAGTAAGCATTTGGGCCCATAGCAGGAGCCAGGCCCAAAGGCAGGTTTGCTGAGACCCCCATGGCAATTGACCCAATCATGGCTGATAGAATAGTGGCCACAATGAGGTCACTCTTGGTCCTTGAGAGGCAAGCTTGGTAGCCAGCGTTTGGCTTGGCCATGCAATCCGACGTAGCCGGAAACGTGCAGTCGGTGGCCGAACATGTCCCACCCGAGTCGGCGAGGATTGTGGCGTTGACGGTGATGATGTAGGCCATGGTGAGGAATGTGGCAAGGCCAGCTCTCAACTCCTTTGTGAAACAACTCTTCCTTGCCTCCAACTTGAAGTACCTACCAACAAAGCTCTTTGACACTCCATCATTCAACATGTCCTCAAACTTTTGCCATGACTTCACTGCCCTTGTGAAAACCCCACTTCCCATCTTGGCACACAAATCAACTCCCATATATATCTCCTATTTTCTCTACTTGAGGTGGTTCTTTGTGTGGTTATATACTTAATAGGCTATAATATTTTTGCTTTGAGGAAGAAGAGTCTTTCTTTAAAGTTTTAGGGACAAATGTGCCTCATGCCGGTGAGATATAAGAGAAAAAGTGAGAAGAAGAGTTAGGCGTTACAAAGGAAAACAGTTCTAACTTTTTGTGAGTTTTGGAGGGAGAGAGAAAGAGAGAGGTATATATGATTATGGCAATTGGTGGTATATTAATATGGTCTTTGGATTATAAAAAGACATCTCATTACCTGGCGTAACGTATATTTTATTTGACAATGGGAATCTAGTACTTTGTAGGGAAATATAATGGTAATAATGACTAATTATAAAAATGACGTAAGTTGTTACTTATTAAGAGTTATTGACTTGCTCTTACTAATAGTGTATAGATAATATTATACATACATGGTTATTTGTAATAAAACATTGGCCAAACATGGACTCCTATTTCAGGAAATCCTGTCTGATCATATTAAGATTTTGTATGTTGATTTTGGATATTCAATTTCTTGTGATTTCACTTTCTACGTCCCTTAGTGCTTGTATTTGAAGAGTACGAGTATGACTATAAATTTGTGATTTTCTTTGGTCTTTCTGAATAAATATCATACCGTATATTTTAAACATATACATGGTTAGTTGCTACCACATTTGTATATTTGTATATAGGCTTCTACCTAATTTTGTTATGGTAATTATTGTTCATTAGCTGCCTATAATCATATGAAACACCCTAATTCATTCAAAAGATTACTTTAGAGATAGACAGCTGTCTTATGAAGGGTCTATCAAATTATTAACAGATAATATTTGCACACTAAGAAAAGGACAAGAGAAATACCAATTGATCATAAAATATTGGACTAATTTAAAAAACAAGCTTATAGGACTACTTCAACTTTTTGGATGTTTTCTTGTCTACCAAAAACCAAAATTTTTATTTTGATTGAAAACTTTTGTTTAATTAAGTGGTTGGTATTCCATTATTGTCCAAATAAAAGTTTTTTGACACTTAATTAACGACCATCCATGACAATATCACAACCAAAGGTGGATCTAATCTTCAGTCACTATGGGGTACCACAAAATCATAATATCTTTTCACCAAATTTCATGTTGATACAAAACTAATTCATTTGGCCCCAAAATGAAATTAAATTTGGCTATTTGATTGTACTACTACTTTTTGAGTCTCCAATAAATTGTTTTCTTCCCTAAGAGCTTGAAAAATTCCAAATTCAAGATCTTTGAATGATCTGAAAATATTCTTGTAAGTCACCATTTTAAAAGTTTGAAGGAATCTTGATGAGAGTTATATGGGACCTTCATAGTGTTCCTTCCTAATCCACAAATATCAAAATATTATGCTTGTTTTTTTTTTCTTTTCCTTTTTCCTTTTTTCTGGGACCATAAATATAAAAATGTTGATTATGAGCCCCAGCCAGAGAAAAGCTAAATATTAAAACACCAACTACTAAGTGCCTAGGAACTGTGGACATATAGATGTAAATGATTATAAATTTGGAAAAGTGGAATATATTAAAAGCTGTGTTTTAGCGCATGCCAATTAAACAAATAATAACAATAACAAAAAAAAAAAAAACAACATGCCATTGTCCTACTACCGCTTTGTTAAGCAAATCACCAGTCCATTAAGTTTTGTACCCTCCATCTTAACAAAGCCAAAACCAAACAAGAGCAAGGAATTATTACGAATATTCCATTTTTTAACTGAAAAGCTAATAAATTAACTGAAAACTATTTTTTTTTTCTTTCACTGGAATTTTACTTTGTGGGATATGAAAAAACTACCATTCCACATAATATAATTAAGTTAGAGAACGACGGGCATTATCATACTCTTACTTTCTATCGTTATCAAAGAAGTTGTAACTAACTTACTTCTCAAGAGAAGAACGCGTCATTTAGTGTCCATTGAATGTACCAACACTCATGATTATAAAATAAGGATTTGTCCTAAACACTTTATCGAGTATTGAGTTGGCACCTATAAACTTTTACATTTACTGCTACCGAAAGAGTCACTCAACACTCGAATTTTTTACCACGCACGTATAAACTTTTGGCACGTAGAGGTTTTGCTTTTATTTTTTTTTATTTTAAAAAATTTATTTATTTAACTACGCCACCACACTCGGCGGTACTCTTTTAAGTTTGAAAGTGAAAGTTCAAAACTGCAAATATCAGTAAGATTTTTTTTTTTTTTTTTCACACCGTGTAACAAAATGACCAATGTTTTTGGTGGCAATTTTTTTCTTCATTTCAGGACTTGAATTAAGAACAATAATTAGAGTTTTTTTCATTATTCTGCTCCTCATTGTGTACTTGCATATGTCACTGCCCAAATTCTCTTTCAGAGACCATAGATCAGAGCAGACTCTAGCAAAATAAACAAAGTTAAACACATTGCACGCGCATGGAATGACCATTTTTTATTTTTTATATTAACATAACATAACAAATCTCGAAACATAAGTGGGTTCAACTTTTGAGAGACAAGTTAAGCAAAAAAAAAATGATCTTATATTAGAGGGAAATAAAATATAAAAAAAAGGGAAAGGGAAAAAGATAGTGAAATAGAGTGGAAGAGTTTTGGCTTTACTTAACAAAGGCCCTAGTAATTTAGTTAGAACCCCAGATGACACAGAGAGCAATATCAGCAAAAAAAAAGTGGAAGTGAATGCTCTTCTTTTAATATCTTTTTGTTGTTTATTAAAAGTGGACCATTGTGTCATCAGATATATATGGTTGAATTGAATTATTTTCCTATTTGAAAAACAATGAGCTAAGGAATTGGCTCTAGAAAAAAAAAATGCCATTGTTGAGTTGTGAATGTTTGGTGAGGCGTATTTTGTCAATCTCTTTTTGGGATTTGTACGGAAGTGATGAAGATGGCATCGGTGGTGATCTTCTAGCCATGGAATTAGATACGAAGAAAGAGAAAATGGTGATATATATCTATATATATATATTGCATGATTAGGTGATGATTTTTGTAGGCATATCATGACAACAGTCACTGAATTTGTAGTATTATTTCTTTTTGCAGAAAGAATTTGAAGTATTATATGACTAAATAGCAAATAATTAGTGAATTCAAAGATTTGTGCCACATCGGCGAATCATGTAGACTATTGAGCTCTCTATAAGATCATTAAGAGGCAAACGACAAAGAAACGTCCAAACGACAACCTTGATAAGAGGACAAAGTGGCAAAAAAAAAAAAAAGAGGAGAAGCGGCAATTAAAAAAAAACGACAACACTATAAAATGACAATAGTTTGGAAACGACAACATTGTAGAACGACAGGAAGTAATAAGTTGTAAAACATAAAACGACAATGTAAATAAAACCGATAGTGGTTTGGAAACAACAACATTTTAGTACGACAGGAAGTAATAAGCTATAAAACATAAAACGACAATAAAAATTAAAACGACAACGTTGCGGAAAAATAGGAATTAATAAACGACAATAAAATGGAAACGACATTGTATTTGGAAAGCGACAACGTTATATTATGGCATGGAGTAATAAATGGCAATAACATGCAAAATTACATTTTTGTAAAACGACAATACAGTAGAAACGACAGGAAGTAATAAAAGGACAATAGGATTGAAAATGGGTATAATATTATGAAGGACGAAGTTACGAAGCTGATTGGTGAAACAAGTATGGATGGAAAACGACGACTAAATATAAACGACAGCATCATAAACAAGAAATAAGTGAAAGCGACACAATATTTAACAAACGACAATGTTGTACAAACAGTATAAAACAATAATAAAATGAAACGACAATATGTCTATAAAAACGACAAAGTATCAGAAACGACAGGAGGTGATAACAGCGTTATAAAACAACAATTGAATGCAAAGCGACAGTGTTTAAAATAACAATATGATGTGAACGACAAAAACTGATAAACAACAGGAGTGGTGAATCGAGAATGGAGAAAACGGCGATTAAACAAAAACGACATCATTATATACAAGATGTAAGAGTGAAAATGACAAGATATTTGACAAGCGACACGATAATATACTACAAACGACAAGAACTTGTAAAAACGACAACAAGTTGTTAACAATAGTGGAGGGAAAAACACAATCATAGACTGAAGACAACAAGGTAACTGATGACAAAGGGCTGATTATATAAACGACAACAATAGTGAATTAACAATATGAGGAACTGAGGAAAAGGCAACATGATATCTAAAAAACGACAATAAAATTACAAACGACAAGAAAGAGACAAACGTTATTACTTATGAGCTGATAAACTACTATAGTTTGAGAAAACGGCATGATGGTAAGAGTCACAATAAAATTGAATATAGACGACAATAATATTTTAAAAAAAAAAACAATGAGAAATGTTAAAAGCGACAAACACTTACAAACGATAGGACATGGACAATGCATGAAGATAAAAACACTAATAACATAAAAAAACAAAAAACTAATTAGAGATAAGAAACCGAGTTAGAGACAACAATGGATAAAAAAACAATCACAACAGTGAGAGCAACATGGCATGTGAAATAAGAAACACACCCAGAAACACCAACGGTGGGGAAAACGACAACAAAATTAAAAACGACAGGATATGTGCGAAAATGACAACAAGGTACAATAAACACTAACTGAGATGAAAATAGGGAGATGAACGACAAGAAGATAGACCATAGAAAAACACACAACAATAACATATAGAGACGACAATCAGTTCTAAAAATAATGAGAGATGTGACAAACAGCACTACAATGCAGTATTCAGAAAAACGACAATACATTTTAAATACGACATGAATATAAAACACTGTGAAAACGACGGGGTGAGCAACGAAAACGATAAAGATACTTTCATAACAAACTTATTTTATCAAAACGACGCCGTAGCGAAAGGAAACACAAAACTCACTGTTTAGCTCTGAAAGTTTCTTATAGTGCCGCTTCAATGGCGTCTTCTTCGTCGAGTCAGGTCTGTGACTGAAAATCTGTGCACTGAACCAAACCCAAAGCTCCGAGCTTTTGGCTTCGCCGAAGAGGATATGGGAAAGAAGACGAAGAAGCCAGGCAAAGGCAAAGAGAAGACCGAGAGGAAGACCGCCAAAGCCGAGGAAAAGAAAGCTCGCAGAGACTCAAAGAAGCTCTCTCCCGAGGACGACATCGATGCCATTCTCGTAATTTCACTCTCTCATCCACTGATCACTTTGTTAATTATTGTTTAGAGTTAATTGTAGTTTTAGCAAAGTTTCGTCGCTTTAGCTTATAGTGTGGCATGTGAAATTGGACAAGTTTGGATTTCTCACATGGTTAGAGAGCTGTGAGGTTATTTATTTATTTTTTCAGCTGTGTTGGAGCGTTATGCCAAATCAAGTTTCGTTATTTCGATGGAATTTTGATTGTTCAATTGGTGAAAGAGAAAGATATTGAATGTTTATTTGTTGGGTTTTTGGAAAAAAAAAAAAAAAAAGAATTGACGTGGTTTTTGGTGTCAACAGTTAAGCATACAAAAGGAAGAAGCCAAGAAGAAGGAAGTCCATGTTGAGGAAAACGTCCCGGCTCCGTCGCCGCGGTCAAACTGTACGGTAATTTCCTCACCTGTGATTGTTAGGAGTCTTTACGTGACTGTAACTTTTTAATTGTGCTCTTGGCTGAGAGATTTCTTGGTGTTCGTGGTGTTGATTTCTTAGCTAAACATTAATCCCTTGAAAGAGTCCGAGTTGATTCTCTATGGAGGTGAATTTTACAATGGTAACAAGGTTAGTCTTTGGCGTTCTTTACATGTTTGAATCAATCTACTCTAAATGTACTTGGTTTTTATATTTACTTATGCTTGGGTACGGATTTGAATGAGCGCAGACGTTTGTGTACGGTGATCTTTACCGGTATGACATCGAAAAGCAGGAATGGAAGTTGATTTCAAGCCCCAATAGTCCACCTCCCCGTAGCGCTCACCAAGCAGTTTCTTGGAAGAACTATCTCTATATATTTGGTAGATATGAAAATCTTTGTAATGGTTGATATAAATATGAGGATGCAAGTAATTATTTTACATTACTTATATTATATTATAACATTTTTGTTTGTCTTAAGGTGGTGAGTTCACATCTCCCAATCAAGAGAGGTTCCATCACTACAAGGTGAAGCGACTTGTTGTTCATTGTAGATTGCTTTGGATTAAAATATAGTCATTGGAAGTTTTTAGGGGTTACAAGTTTCTTTCAATTTTGAACTTAGGACTTTTGGATGTTGGACCTGAAGACAAATCAGTGGGAACAACTCAATCTAAAAGGTTGTCCAAGTCCACGGTCTGGCCATCGAATGGTAAATTCTCATTCCTTAAACTTGCTATTTATGATTCCTGTTGTGTTGTATTCTATTATAAACCAGTCAATAGTTCATTAATTGAGATTCATTCTCTCTCTCTGTCCTTCTCGGTATAATTTTTTGTTTCTGTTTTCAGGTTCTATACAAGCACAAGCTTATAATTTTTGGTGGTTTCTATGACACTCTTAGAGAAGTGAGGTTGATTTTAAACTTTAATTAACATTTGAGGATTGTACAGATATTAGATAATTCAAAGTTTTTATGCAATGTTGCTTAGTTCTTAACTTGGTCTTCTTGGGAAAAACGATTAGGCAGACCGTAATTTCAGTTTAACTACTTTCCCTCTGGTTTTAAGAATTCTTGTCAATAAATCTTCTCTCAATTTGATTATATGTATTTATGGTGTTTGTCTAGATAACAATCCTGCGCTCAACTCATACACGTGACACTGAAACATATTTTTAATGCTTTAAGTATTCACTTTTGAACTTATTCTCTTCAAGGTCTTTATGCAATGCATAGTTCAATAAGTCTGGTTGAAGCCTTATCAGTATCGAGGGACTAACAAATTTTAATTTTTATCCTTTTTGGATTTGAGTCTCATAGTAATGGTATTTGTCTCCGCTGCGTGGAAAGTTGACGAGTCTTTACTCAATGTTTGTAGGTACTATAATGATTTGTATGTTTTTGACCTGGATCAATTCAAGGTAGGCATAGCTTGGCCAGAATAGTCATTTTGTTTTTATCATCATTATGCATGATGTTTAATGAGAAATTTTTTTGTGTTTAAATTTTAGTGGCAAGAAATAAAGCCTGGGCCCGGAGCCATGTGGCCTAGTGCACGAAGTGGTTTTCAGTTTTTCGTTTACCAGGATGAGGTGAGCTAAAAGATACTGATCTTTGGCCCAAGTCATACTTGTGTTTTCTAATATTTGCCTCATTGTCAATGCCATAACATCCATGGCACACAATTACTCAAGCTTTTCTTTATTGCATTGTAGATTTTTTTATATGGTGGTTATTCCAAAGAAATTGCTTCTGATAAGAGCAGCACCTCTGAAAAAGGAAATGTTTATTCAGACATGTGGTCCCTCGATCCTAGAACCTGGGAATGGAACAAGGTTCATACTTTGCTGTAATTTAAAAGCTTGAGATTGATATCAATTCATGATTTTCCAGAGCATCTTACTTTTGTGATTTTATTGCATTCAAACAACAGCAATAGTTTGTCACTATTAATTGTTTTTGGAACAGGTAAAAAAGAGTGGGATGCCTCCCGGTCCTCGTGCTGGGTTTTCAATGTGTGTTCATAAAAGGCGTGCATTGCTATTTGGAGGGGTGGTGGATATGGAGGTTGAAGGTTAGTGTTTCTCTTTTCTTTGTCATTTTTTCGTTACACTAATTTTTTATTTTTAATAGGACGATAGGCTGTCTAAAATTTATGCAAGTAATTTTTTTTTTTCGCAATCAGATTTGTCTTTAGGTAACAGCTATATGTGTGTGTGTGTGTGTGGTAGTTTGAGATTGCATTTTGCATTTCTCATATGGTTCAAGTCTTTTCTCTGACTATTTCCTGTTGGTTGTGCCTTCTTTCTTGTGCATGCAGGTGATTTAATGATGAGTTTGTTCATGAATGAACTCTATGGCTTCCAATTCGATACCCGCCGCTGGTAATGGCTCAAACTGTTTTATTCAAAATCAGAAAAATGGCAATAATCATTTTTCAGTTCACAAATGCTAATGCAATCCAGTACATAGAGTTGTGATCTTGTGCTTCACACCAACGTTGACAATCTTAATCTTCTTTTGTTTCGTTTTCGGTTCAGGTACCCCTTGGAGCTACGGAAAGAAAAGTCAACTGCAAAGAAGGTATAATCATGTAAAATCTCATATGAATAACTATGTTAGCTAAATTTTCACATTTTGTGAATGGCTAGTATGAGATTCATTTGCCTTATTATTTGGGCTCTATTTTTGTTTTATTTTGCACAGTTGAAAAAGGCCTCCGAACAAAATGGTAACGGTGATGATAAGGCAAGCTCTATTGAAGTAGAAGAGCTTGCCACGAATGACAAAGATGAGAGATCTGCAGATGATGAAGAGGCAGATGAGATGGATATCGATATTGACAATATGTCACAGCATATGACAACTAGCATGACTGTTGATGAGGGTTTGGGGTTAGCAACAAAGTCCAATGGGAAGAGTCACGAATCTAGTCCTAAGTTGGATTTACCAAATCCCATTATAACAGAGGTTTGCCCTTCTGGATTTCTTATATTTTTTCTCCTCGTTGGTTTATACTTTGTACTGATTTTTGGCTATTGTATGAACTATTAGATCGTGAAGCCCTGTGGGCGAATCAATTCGTGCATGGTCGTTGGCCGAGATACATTATATATATATGGTGGCATGATGGAGGTTAAAGATCAAGAAATTACACTTGATGACTTACATTGTCTTAATCTCAGCAAACTCGATGAATGGAAGTGCCTTATACCGGTTTGTAACATTGCCTTTCAATATCCAAATGCTCATGACATGTTGTTGGTCATGGTTTCATGGATTCAGACTGACAATATGGTTTTTTTATTCTACTACAACTCAGCTGACTTCATTGTGTAACTCTGTCTTGATTATTTTTTTCAATCTGATTGCTTTGGCCCATCGTTATATGTGACACAGGCATCAAAATCCGAATGGGTGGAAGCCTCTGAGGACGAAGATGAGGATGAAGATGAAGAAGATAGTGACGATGAAGAAGATAGTGGTAGCAATACTGATGAGAGTGATGACGACGATGAGCCAGAGGTGGCTCTTAACACTTTTCTACTGCTTATGTAGTATTTAAAGAAAATGGAAGAGTTTTGTCCTCTTTTAAAGGAATTTCCCCTCTTTGCTATAATAGTTTTGTCATTGCTGCTTTTATTTGAATTGTTTCTACCATAAGATGGAGATTTTATCTATGACATATGAGTAAAATAACTAAACTTGTCTCTCTGTGTATAGAGTAGCAAAGATGGATCAGTTCAAATGGGCGACGCAGTTGCTTTAATC
This sequence comes from Boehmeria nivea var. tenacissima, assembly GCA_018132145.1. Taxonomy (NCBI): domain Eukaryota; kingdom Viridiplantae; phylum Streptophyta; class Magnoliopsida; order Rosales; family Urticaceae; genus Boehmeria; species Boehmeria nivea. The sequence continues at coordinate 14,391,871 of CM030882.1, forward strand.
AAGGGTCAGGGAAAGAATCTCCGAAGGAAGGAGAAACGGGCAAGGATAGAACAAATAAGAGCTAGTCTTGGTCTTTCAGATTCACAAAGAACACCAGTGGTGAGCTCTTCTAGATTCTCATTTAGCTCACAGACAACATTCTTAGAGCTTGCGTAGGACCTAGTGTCAAAATATATTGATGTTGGCTCTACTAATTGTGATATAAGGGATCTTTATGTCCTTCGAGCTTCTAAATTGGTTTCTATTGTTGCCAACATCGCATTACTACCTAAACCTGGTGTATGTGGGTTTTTTTTTTTTAATGCAGCCTGGAGAGTCCTTGAGAGATTTCTACAAACGCACGAATATGTACTGGCAAATGGCTGCACATGAACATACTCAACACACCGGGAAGGTCTGTGTTGTCCTTTCCTTTTTAATATGATTTGAAAATTTTAATCTTGTTCACGAAACATAATGTTGTCTCGGTACCGTTCACAGGAGCTCCGCAAAGATGGCTTTGATCTTGCTGAAGCTCGGTACAGGGAGCTTAAACCTATTCTTGACGAGGTAACACTTTTACAAAGCTTTTTGAAAACCAAATCATTTGAATTTGCTTTTGCTTTTTTTTTTTTTTTTTTAAAGATTTTTCCAACACCACTTTCTGCATATGCAGCTCGCTATATTGGAGGCAGAGCAGAAGGCCGAAGAAGCAGAAGCACCCGAAACTAGTTTGAGAAAGCGAGGCACCAAGAAGAAAAATAAGCATTAAACCAAGCCTCTCAATTTTGTTTTTGTTTTTTGTTTTTTGTTTTGCCCCAGTAATTACAACTACAGTAGTGTAAATTAATTTTTTATGATGCAAAACTAAGTCGCTTCATATGAACATCATGCATATATATTCTTTTTTAAATTTTGAGATAATTATTACGGGATTAACTTAAATTATCTGTAATTTTTAAGCCTGCCACCATGTTAGGAGGGTGATTTTCCTCTATGCCTTAATTTGTGTGTATTTAAGAGTGATGAGTCCTTTATTCTGTTTTTTTAATAATGTGGGTTTTTTATTATATTCTGAGCATATCAACATTTTCATAATCGAGCAAAGAAAACAATAATAGCATATGAAGATATCGAAGTTAAAAATCTATGAATATCTCAAATATGAATCAGCCTTTATACGAAGTCCCATATCATGAGAGACTTTTAAATGTATATAAACTCATTCTAGCCTGACACACGAAGGAAGATATAGTTAAAAATATATAAATATCTCAAAAATGTACATTGCATATCTGATATGTATATAATATCTCAAAATATAAATCAAACCTATACACGTATAAAAGAATATGGTAAGCTGGATTGAGAATAAGTTACATTCTAACCCGAGCTACAAACGAAGAATGAGCTTAAGAAATCTTGAAAAGCAAACTTGATATCCGCATAAATCAACCCGTCTTTCATTGAAATGAAGCTGGCATTGGAGTTTCTTTTCTCCCACTTAGCCTCATTTTCTTGCCTCCTTATTAACAATGCGTTTGGTTGTGATTTTCTTAGAGGTAACCGCGCAGAAAGAAGTATATGGTAATGAGAAAGATCAGCAAAAAGCCATGATAGAACGCGTAAAGAAAAGATGTAGGGCTCAAAGCGATGAAATATAGTAGCAAAAGGAGAAAAAAATTGCAAGCACAATTACAAGCCATACATGAATATTGAATTTGAAACAAACCTCAAAATGCCAGAAAGGCAACTCACAGAATGTTTGGTGTGAAACTATGCGAACAATATGAATTGACATGTTTTAATAATGCTATTAAGTTATTGGCTGACTTTCATTCATGGTCTTGGTCAAGAGCAATTCTTTTATGATGCTAACTTGTGGAACTACAAAATCTTTAAATAAATAAAATTGTGTTGTTTAAGGTTAGTGGATATCTGGGTCAACTTCTATTGTGAAACATAAAAGTTGCACGTAACAAAGGAAAATTATACTTAATGTTGTTGGAACAACTTGGACAAAGATGTTTTAAGTTCAAATTATTTAGAAAATTATCATTCGCTCTCAACTTCTATGGGACATGAATCATGGTGCAAGAAAAGTTCAATGTGAAAAAGTAGAACTAATAATGAAATGGGCACGTCTACAGTGACACATTTTTTAAAGGACATTTATTTTGTATTTGCATTGTTATAGGTTTTTTTTTTTTTCTTCCTCTTCTTTTAGTAACTTAGCATTATTGTTCTCTTAACTTACGGAGTTTTAGTAGTTAGATCTTTTACCTTATATTTTTTTTGCAATTTAGACCTATATTTAAAATCTTAGTAACAAACTCCAACTATTATTGGAGATCAAATTTTAAATAACTAGATTGCGGAATACATAGAATTTGAGAGATTAAAGTGCCAACATTAGAGAAGCTTAAGGGGCATAATGTAAGGAAATGGTTTTTTTTTTTCCTTCAAATTTATAAGTCTATTATCAATTTGTGACAATTTATCAAGATTTTGAGAATTATTGTTTAATTTGTTTAAAAATAAATAACACTCAAATTTTCCGAGGACAACAAATATGGGAGCTAATAATGTCAACTAAATTTTCATTATTTCTTGTGATAAACGTAATATAATCTAGAACTGAAGTGGTTTATATGCTATTTTAGTGATCGTTATATAGCCTTCGTTAACAACAATTATCTAATAATATTGCAAACTTATATTTTCTTACAAACTTCTAATCACAAGCCCTCTAAAAATATAAACTTATTCATATATCTCACTTAGAACTTAAAATCTTCTATCAGTTTATAGTCTTGAAAATTTTTTCTGTCTGCCACTAGTGGCAATAGCCACTCTAAAGTTACCTCCAAAAAACGACAGTCGTTTTCAGTGGCTTTTGGCATTGGCTCTCTCAAAGGGGGTCGTTTTGGTAATCAGTGTCGTATCACAAACGTCGTCGTTGAGAACTGAGCTCAAATCTCTCTCTCTCTCTCTCTCTCTCTCTCTCTCTCTCTCTCTCTCTCTCTATTCCGGATAGGAATGACTCCGAAGCTTCCCTATCCACGCTGCCAAGCACACCCTTACGAAGTGGACTCCAAAAAAAAAAAAAAAATCAATCACAGAGGCCAGAGCAAAGAAAAACCTCCAAAGCTCGAACCTTTTGCTTCGAGAAAGACGATGAAGCAAAATATAATTTCCATTTCGTTCTCTGTTTGGATTTTTCTTCAAGCAATATCGGTTCCGATTTCCTCGTCTTCGCCTCTTACGCAGACTGACCAGGTTCGCTTTTATAGCTTCAGTTTCATGGTTTGTTTTTGTCGTCTGGTTATGGAGGTTCACGATTTTTCTGCGACCAAAGCAATAGTCTTTCTTCAGAAACAACATGGAAAGTATTCGGACGTTTTTGTTTTTGTTTTTGTTTTTTCTTTGGTTTTTTCATGGTTTTGGTGCTTAAGACGATTAGACGACAGTGTTTCAACTTCTTTTATTTCTCTTCTTTTCACATTTTAGCTTTCAGTTCATGGTATACCTTATATATTTTTGCTTAATTTGGTTAATAGTTTATATTTAATTAATGTATATTGTATTTAACTATACAGGCCAATGAGGGATCTACTGGTTCGAGGTACTTTTTCTTTCTTGTCAAGCTCAGGTCTTTCATGGTTGAATTTTGTAGTACAGTTGGATATTTTCAGATAGATTTTTACATTATTTAGACTATTGAGTAATTGGTTTTAATAACTGTGTCGAAATTACTAGGAAAGTTATAGTTTTTCAATTCTGCCCTTTTATAATCTTTTTATGTTTTGTTTTTTTTGGGTGATAGTACTCTTAAGCAAGAAGAACGAGCTCCGGAAGTGCATTGTTCCAGAGAAAGAAGTCGGGCAGCGTGGAAAATAAACGAGGAGGTGAGAGTCGAATGTTGGATGGGGCGGGATTTGCGAAATTTGAACTTGTAAATTGGGTTCTTTGTGTGACATGTGTGTGGTTTTGTACTGTGTAGTACTTGATGCCATTTGTGGAACGAGAAAGCTACGAGATTTCAAGAAAGTGTCGGCTTCATCCCGACAATGACATCTTTAGAGATCAGGAGCAGCATAAGGTCCACATGGATATGAACGAATGGCAGTGTGGGTACTGTAAGAAAAGCTTCCGCGCCGAGAAGTTTCTTGATCAGCATTTTGACAACAGACACTACGATCTCCTTAATGTTGTATGTGGGCCATTTTGCCTTGCCTTAAATGGTAGAAACAGTCGTTAAGTTGGTTCAACATTTATTTATTTTTTTGGTATTGCAACATGACGAGCCATATTTGTGTTTGTTTGACGAAATTTACCTCTTCAGAAATAAGAAAAGATGTTATTTGTTCTTTAGAGTTCCTAGTGATACTCTATTGCACTTATATGAAACAGAATGCAAGTCTTGATACACTTAGCTACATCTTTGTTGTATCTATATGGATGCAGAATGGAAGCAAGTGCTTAGCAGATTTATGTGGCGCGTTGCATTGTGATTTTGCAATGAATACCAAGTCGACCAAAACCAAATGCAACCCGGCAGCCGTTGCAAGGAATCGCCATTTATGTGAGGTTGCTTTGAGTTTGTTGATCGCTCCTAGCCTTGTCAACCTTAAAGAGTCTGCTCTTGTTATATCTTGTGGTATATGTGCAGAGTCTTGCTGCTAGCTGTTTTCCCGTTCGGCAAGGACCCTCAGCGAGTCGCCTTCATGGTATTTATCTGTGTTTTGGTGAATCAAGATAAATCCTAAGCATGTCTCTCTTGATGTTGTTTCATTGTCTTGTGTTAGTGCACAATGAACTTCTTTTAAAAGTTTCTGCTTTATATTCAGTTCTAGTTATGGTGACCTTTATGTTTATCTTCAGAATTGTTTCTGCGCCAATTTTGTGATGCTCATACATGCTCCGGAAAACCAAAACCTTTTTCTAGAGGGGGCAAGGTAAGGCTTCAGTCTGTTACTGCAATAGATTAGATTCTACACAATAAATAAACTTAAAATTGGGACTTTAAAGAGGAATATTTTTTCCAAATTCAAATTGCCGTGAATATTGCCTCGATTTGTGAAGTTTATCAGTCTCCTATGGCCTTCAATAAATCTCAGATTTTCCCCCTTCTTGAGGAGAACATTCTTTTAGACCAACTTTTATTGGACCTTAGTCCTTATGTTTCATTATCTTATTTCTTTTCATCAATGCAGAAGCAAACCAGTGTACTATACATGGCTATTTCGATACTGACTTTGATGCTGCTTCCACTCTTCTATGTCATTGTTTACTTGCACCAAAGGTATACCACTCGTTGCTTTTGCTTCATTGAGACAAGTTCTTCCAAATAATTTACTGATATGCCATGCTCTGTAGAGAAATGAGAATGAGAAGCCAAGAGCTTAGGCGCATCCCACATGCTGCGAAGAAAACGAAACCCTCGTAACTGGTAATCAATATCCGACTTTGAGAAAATTTTATCTTTACATTGTCCGTGACATGATAACGATCAACGCGCTTTCATAGACCGAATTTTGCTAATTCTATCTCTCTTCTTTTGAAGGTTTGGCTCTCTGAACATCCTATAGAGGGTGGACAAACAAATTACGACAACTGCTCCGTATGACAATTTGACACGTGCACAAATGTCATTGGAAATGCGCATATGGCACGAGGCACATAGTGACGAGAGAGCACAAGAGTGCCTGATTAAAGCCAATAATGTAACAATTCTAATTTAAAGGGCCAGAGGTGGCATATTTTTCCCACAAGGCCAGAACAAAGGTGATGTTAAATGAACATCAACGTGCGCTTGTAAGAATAGTATAAAAAAAAAAAAATTGATTAAAGAACTTACTTGTCTGTAGTATAAAGTGTTGTAATTTATCATCATGTTCTTATGAATCTACTTTTTCTTAAATGTCTATTAAGCATCTCATTTTATCCAGAAGGTTCATATCCCTTCACTGCTCCCAAATCTCATCTTTGTTATTATTGCTTTTTGAGAGAGAATCACAAAAAGCTTAAAATAAAGACCAACGAAAGTATTCAAATCTCCAATGTTTTTTTTTTTTTCCATCTTTTTTTCTTGGAAAGTATTATGTTGATATGAATATAATTTGATTGAACAATTGATACAAATCACATGATCAACAGAAGAAACAACCTCAATACGTGATTTGTAGTGCATTATACGGCTTCATTGTCATCAAGCTATAGTTGATTAAAAAAAACGAAATTTATTATACCCTAGTGAAAATCAAGAATATGCCATTGCTATTTATAGTTAATTTTTGTCGCAATATATTGGCCGAGAAACCCCAAATCCCTGGGGAGCTTGTCACAACAGTGTTGCTGTTTAATCCATGGTAAAAGTGATCGATCGACATCTACGCTTGATTCCTGCTGTTCTCGGTTCCCTTGTTGAATCAGCACATCCTTGTGAACGGGTTGTTTCTGAAAAACTCCGCTTGTACCGTTCGAATCTGCTGAACAAACAAACGTGTATTCATGAATGTGAGTTTACGGCATTTTTAGTCTCTTTGTATCTCCAGGTGTTCAAAGACGCTCTTCCCTGTGAATTCTTTGGCCACTTGAAAGATCTTCTGGCTTCAAAGGGATGATTTAGAGACTACGGAGATATCACCCCAAATGCGTGGGATATGATCTCATTCGATAGAAGAAAACCTTCCGGATCACTCAGCCGAAGATAAGCAATCGCATTCTCAATCTCGTCCTCGTTCTCTTTAAGTAAAAGATGATTGAATTCATCTGCAGACAAGGCCTTTTTTGTCTCATCCAAACAAACTACATGACCACTTGCTACATAATGTCTATAGGCTTTGCAAAGAGAAGCAACAAGAGAGTCACCGAATTCTTCTCTAAAAGACCTCAAATCTATCCCTCTTGAAGTCCTCAGAGAGAGCATAATAACATCTGTGGCAATATCCTTGGAATCAATGTGCTCATTGTTGTCACAATTCACCATTCCATTCTCCAAATTCCCCACAAAATCCGCATAACCTTTCATCTTCTTTGGCCTCGAAAATCTCAACCCACCGACATAGCTAGCAGAGCCAAGTCCAAAGCCATAGAAAGGTTTGTTCTTCCAATAAACCTGATTGTGCTTGCACTCGAACCCGCTCTTGCAGTAGCTACTGATTTCATAATGCCCGTAACCTGCCTCAGCAAGCATTCTCGAAGCCATTTTGTAAAACTCGGCCGACTGCAAATCAGAAGGCAACGGGAACTGCCCCGGTGTATACCTGCAAAGAGTCGGAACAAAAATCTCATCAACCAAATGCATATGCAAAGTTTAAATTTTTTTCTTCTAATTCAACCACTTACAACAATCCGAACTTCGTGCCTTGCTCAACTTGCAAATCGTACACCGACACGTGGGTGGGTCCCGCCTCGATGGCAAGCCTCAAGCTCTCCTCCCACATTTCCGGAGTTTGGTGGGGAAGAGAAGAGATGAGATCAACACTCCAATTCTCAACCCCACAAGACCTAACAATCTCAATCGCCTCATAAACCTCCTTGACACCATGAGCTCTCCCACAGCTATTCAAGAGCTCATCCTGAAACGCCTGAACTCCCAACGACACCCGGTTGACGCCCAACTCCACCAACTCGCTCATCTTCCCGGCATCAAAAGTCCCCGGGTCCATCTCCATCGACACCTCCGAGCCCGAACTCAGCCCGAACTTATCACTCAACGCCTCCAACACCACCGATACCAGCCTCGGCGGGACCAGAGAAGGCGTGCCGCCGCCAAAGAACACCGTCTCAAGACCCGGGCTGGTCTCACCACCAGCATTACTAGTGGCAACAATTTCTCTACACAGCAGGCCAATGTAGTTCACCATCCGGGGGTCGTCGCCTTCGGGGTGGCTTGGGGACGAGCCGAGGGCGACGATCGGGAAGTCGCAGTAGTGGCAGCGCTTGCGGCAGAATGGGAGGTGGATGTAGGCCGAGGTGGGTGGTAATTGGAGTTGTTTGAGAAGGGTGTTGTTCGTTGAGGCATTTTGTTGAACATTTGGTGGGCTTTGAGACAAAGTGCTTAATATGGCTTTTGACTGTAGACTTTTAGTTCTCAGTTTACTTGGGAACGACGAGAGAATGGGAGTGAACGTTGATTTCAACATGTTATTGAGTGAGTGATTTTTTTTTTTTGGGTGGAGTTTTACGAGAGAAAAGATAGTTATGTTTTGGTCACTTGAAAAAAAAAAAAAAATTGAATAACGAGAAATAAGATTGGAAGATAGTCCCACAACCAACATTGGTTTTAGGATGGAATTGAAAAACATGATTGACACACGTGTTAGGCTTGGGTATTGTACGGTATTAGAATGCTCGCACGTGGGAAGAACGCACCTAGTTTTAAGGGATTTCAGGTGAAAGCGACGGCGTTTCATGCACTGAAAGAAGAATTACAAAAGTTGAAACGGCGATTAGATGGAAACGACAAGAGTAAGCATCAGACAGACGAAGAAAACGACAATAAAGGAGAAGCGACAGAAAGGGAAACAGGCAAGGCAAGAAACGACAAAAAATAAATGATATTAAAACGACATCTTGAACGAGAGAGCGATTACAAAACATAAGATAGGCAAATATAAGAATAAACTACAATAAACAAGGAAGGGCAGCGAGATAAGAACATAAACGACATTAATTGTGAAATGGACAGTGTAAAATACGAACGACATCAAAAGAAAGAGGCACTGAAGAAAACGACATAAAAGATGTAAAACGACAATAAACCAAAGAAGAGAGGCCAGTAGCAGAACACGACAATAAACCAGAAAGAACAGCAATATACGAATATAAACGACATAAATATGAAAAACGAGACCCCAAAAATGAAACGACAGCTATAGAGAGATGCAAGGAAAGAAACGGCAACTCTATGTAAAACGACAAAAAACCACATAGCGATGCAAATGGCACAACAAAACGAAGAAAGATCAGTTAGGACAGCTAGATAAGAGCATAAACAACATAAGTGTGAAAATAACAGAAAGAAAAGACAAAAATACAGAAAGGCATCCTGTAAACGACAGTAACATGAAAAACGACATGTAAACTAAAAAAGACGATAAACCGCAATTGAGAGGCAAATAGCAGAAGAAACATTAATAAATAGTGGACTGAGAGAGAAAAGTATTAACATAAGTGTTAAAAAACGAAACGACAGTGAGGTTTAAAAAACGACATAAAAATAGTGAAAACGACAATTAAAGAGAAACGACAATAGATAGTTAAATGAGCACAGAGAAATAAACGATGACAATACAATTATAACTACAATACTTGCAAAAACGATAACATCAAAGAGCTAAGAAACGACAAGAAAGGATAAATGAGACTACAAACTACATTAGCGTGTTAAACGACAATTTATGAGAGACGACAGTCTTAGAAAACGACACGATCTAAGAAACGACATGAAGAGTATAAAACGACAAGAGTATTAGGAAAATAATGGCAAGGGATTAAGGATATAGAATAAGAGACGTAATGGAGAACCACAAAGAATAAGACACGAGAAAGTGAAAGGGTCATTCTTAAAAGCTAACATTGTTAATCCAAAAGCTACTTTAAAATTGCATATGATACTAAAAATCTGCAAAAGGTGGCCATACATTTCCAACAACAAACAAAACTACTCTCTCGCAAACAAATCAAAAATCTATAACTAAAAAAATATACAATGCATCAAAAAAGAAAGAAAGAATCATTTCCAAACATGTAGCAAAACTGTGTTCCATTATACTGTCACACTAGATGTTTCACCATGTAAGGTCCTTCAAGCTCATAACCTAGTTTCCTATAGTAATGCCGTGTTCCAACTCCTGAAATAACAGCCATCTTTTTTGACCTATGCTCCCTGCGAGCAATCCGCTCAGCCTCCTCCATCAGAAGCGTACCGTAACCCTGAAAAATAAATTGGACGAAGAACAAAGGAAAAATAAAAATAGAGTGAATAATGAGTTATTAAAAGAATCGTTTTTGAGTACCATTAATGTAGTAGCATTAATCTATATACCTGGTGCTGAAGTTTGTCAGAATCCCTTCCATGAACTGGAACTGCAGTTCCGTAAACATGGAGCTCACGAACAATAGAACACCTCCCCACAAGCTCGGGGCAAGTTGTGTTCCGTCCACATTTCCGCAACCGCAGCAACCCGACAAGAATATCCTGTTCAATATTTGTATTTTTCAGCATAAATTTTGAGAGAAAATTTACAAATTTAAAGTAAAAATGCATAATCATAACTTGGACAAAGCCGGACGAGAGATTCAAAAACCTGGCGAACGTCTTCGTACGAGAGGAATGTTTCCCAACCTTCATTTGCTGTATAATCACGGCGGACTAGTTCGACTTCTTCAGGCTTAATTTTGTGGTGAATATCCTAAAACAATCAGGGATGTGAGTTCATATTTCACTGCATTATGGTTTAAAACTCATGTTTAACAATTCTATAGCTCTAAGCCTCTAACCAACTTACTTGGATTCCAGCCTCTCGTGTTCGAACATCACGGCACTTTAAACCCAAGTCCTCCATCCGAGCTAAAGCTAGTTCCCTAAGATTTCCTTTCTCAACCCCTGAAGTAACCAGAGGCATAGGAATATCACGCTGTACCCTGTATACACGTGTCCAAGGGGGTACCATGGATAGAATTCTAGCTACAATATCCACTAGTTGCTCTGGCGGATAATTTCTATACCTGCAAAAGGATAAAATTATTACCACTTGTTGTGAAGACAAAAGGCGTTATCGAGGTTCATACCAGTCTTAAAATACTATAGTAGTTTAGCTCCAAAAATTACTATCCAAAGATAAGGCCTATCGCATATTGCAAATGAATAACGAATATCTGTATTCCCGTCAAACTAAGGACAACAGTGTGGTAGGGACTTTCTTGGTAAAATCATACACAAAATACATGTCGAGCTAATACCTGCCAGTTTTCCAAAGCTCATAAAGCCCTGTTCCACGGATCACAAGCGTAGGATAAATTTTAAGTCCATCAGCTCTAAAGCAGGGGCTCTCAAAGAATTCCTTGAAACTTTCCAAGTCCCTCTCAACACCAACATTTGGAAGGTCAGGCATCATGTGAGCAACAACCTAAGAGAAAAAGAGTAAAGGGGTTGCAAAATTAAAAATCGCATTCAGAAAAATATTAGTAAGCATTCCTGTGCAGCACCTTAACACTGTATATAACAGCTAATTGTAATAGACAGAAACAGCAAATAACCAAATGGGCTTCACAAACTAGATCATAAAATGCCAAAGAGACTAACATAGCTTGGAAAATGCTTTCAAGACTACAAGTTATTAGCATGAATTACAGATTCGTCTCTGATAAATAATGTATCCATGTCTAAACATGTTTCTTCACCACAAAAGCAGATGAAGGGAAGCTTACCCACCTTAAAACCAGCATCCTTTGCCAAGCAGAAACAATCAGCCACTGCGGCAACTGTATGACCTCTATTAGTGTCACGAGCCACGTCCTCATACGTGCTCTGAACTCCGATCTCCAATCGTGTGCAACCATAAGAAAGCATTTGCCGCAAGTGAGGTCCAAGGCAATAGTCTGGCCTCCTGATGAGTTTAGGAGAAGAAGCAACAAGATTAGGGATACTAGAGCAACAAAACATTGTAGTTCGCAAATGCATGCCCAAGGTTGAAAATAATTTGAGAACAATGTTTAGTACAAAGAAGACTCACGTTTCGATGGTCATGCCAATGCATTTAGTGGCACCATGCTCAGAGTATGCAACAGCCTCTTCAACATTGGCAGAGGTGTGTCCCGATAAAGCATCATGAAGATTCCTTATAAAGTAATCTCGGTAATCCGCCGGCAGCGACATGAATGTACCCCCCATTAAGATGAACTCAACCTGAAACCATATGTTTATACTAGTCAGCGAAGAAGGATTTTCTCTAATATTGTTAGCCACCACAGTCATTCGAGTTCGGAACATCAAAGCAAAACGAACCTTGTCTACGCTGTGACCCAGTCGCTTCAACTGATCAATTCTGCTTCTTGCCTGGACATATGGGTTATATCTAGAACCAATGGGAACACAAGTAGAGGAAAAAGAAGAACTATTAGTACAATATTACAAACAAATCATAAATGCTTCTGCAAGTTAATCTCAACGATACTACAGAGACTAAAAAAAGCAGTGAAGCCACTGTCTTTAGGTCACTTGTTCATGAACCAAACACTTCCAAACCCTAATCTCACTTACTTTCCCTCAAGGAAGCTAAAAGAAAAACTTGAACTTCACAAATTCCACTGAAAAACCTCCAAATTCAAAACATCACCAACAAAATCCAATCTTTAATCAACCAAAAAAGAAACTCACTCGAAAGGTCACTACTCCATCAACCAAACCTATAAAACCCTAACCTTACTTACTTTCCCTCAATCAAACCGAAAAAAAAAACATATGATTTTCCCAAATTCCACTGAAAAATCTCCAAATTCAATTTTGATCATTAAAGCAAAGAGACAAAATCCGAGAGAGAGAGAGAGAAAACCGTACCTGGCTCGAATCGCTCTCATGCTGGTCGGCTCGTAGCCAGTGTAGGACTGAGTGCTATACTCGAAGTCGGAGTCGGGACCGCCGGGGCAGTACACGCAGATATTCCCCGTTGTGGCGATGTGCGGACACCGGTGAGGCTTCGACATGACGGCGACGACGGCGATGCCCGAGGCGGTGCGGACAGGCTTGGCGCGGAGCTTGGGGAGGAGCGCCTCGCGCTCGGACTCCGGAAGCGCGGCGATCATCTCCACTAGCTTCGGCGCGCGCGCGAGGCCGTACTTCCGGCACGCGGCGGACTTGAGCGCGTTGAGGTCGACGCTCTCGCCGCGCCGCGAGAGGTCGACCATGGAGCTCACGATCTCGGCTATGGCTCGCACTCGGGCCTCCTCTTCCGAGAGGCCGTGCGCTTCGAAGCCGCCGCGGCCAGGCCGGGGAAGCTTCTTGCTCGGCTCGGCTACCATCGCGGCCGCCATGGGAGAGGAGGAGAGAGAAAGTAGTGAGAGAGAGTGGACGGAGAAGAAAGCTTTTTCGTGAAACGACGCTGTTTAATTGCCTCTCTCTGAAAAAAAAGGTACATGAATAAATTTTACTTTTTTCTCATGTATTTTAGGTATACTTAAAATTTAAAAACATCTCATTCAAAGTCCCTAAACTTTTGTATCATAGTGGTCCCTCCATCCTCACTCCGTCCAAATTATAACGAAAAAAAAATAATAATGTGTATCGCACGTAGGAAAACGAAAACAGAAAGCCGTTTTCAGCAGAAACAGAATCCGTTTCCAAGAAAAATACGAAAACGGTAATTCCGTTACCGTTTTTGTCAGAAACGAAAAAATCGTTATCGTTTTTCCGAAAATGGTATTTTCCGTTTCCGTTTCCCTTTTTTTAGGAGATCTAAGCCGTAGGATTCAAATCCAACGGCCATGATCTCCCTCTCGTTGTACAACAGTCTTCATGACCGTTTGGCCTCAAAATGAGTTGGAAAAAAAAATTTTAACTTGCCTGTTGCTACACCATATTATTTTGTTTCAAAATTTACACCAAAAACTATTTCTTTCTCTCTTAAAAACTCTCCAAAAATCTCTAAAATTCCCAAATAATATAAAAAAGTTTAAAATACAATCAAAAAATATAAAAAATTAAAAAATAACCACATTATTATAAAGTATAAACTTTGTTTGTTTGGATATTACACAAAAAGTAATAAAAATAAATAAAAAACAAATAACTTATACAAAAACTATCAAAAACAAACAACTTATAAAAAAAACTATCAAAAACTAAAAATTTATATAAAAAAACAATCAAAAACCGGAAAAGAAAAAACAAAACAAAAAAGGGAAAAACGGTGACGGTTCTCCTGTTTCTGTTTATCTGCGGTTTTATCGTTTACCGCAAATAAACGGAAACAGAATTTCCGTTACCGTACCGTTTGCATCACTAATCGCACGTGACAACAGATTTAAGGGTAGCTTTGTAAAATCATTCAGAATAATAACAATTTAACTATTTGTTTTTTTTTTATTTCATTCATACCCTAACTTTCTTAAATTTTCACAAAACGAACACATTATTTTTCTCTTCATTAAATTAAAAATATATATATTCAAAATTATCTTCGTCAAGTATCAAGGATCAACACTAACAAATAACAGTCTTAGCTTTAAAATTTCACCAATACTAGTGCCACAACCGATTCACGCCCATAACCAAAACACACAATGCCCACAACCGATCCAAGAAACGGGAGATGAGAGAGAGACGAATATGAGAGGAGTGATACACGTTTTTTTTTTCTGTGTTTTATTAATATTAATGTAAAAAATAAAAAGGAAAAATTTAATTTCGGAATACACAATTTAGTAGTTTAGAGACTGCGAATGAGATATTTTTAACCTTAGAGTTCATAGTGAAACAACACTCTGGTAAAAGTAAAATTTACCTTAAATTTAAAAGTTTTTTTTTTTTAGGAAAAATTTAAAAGTTATTTTAAAACAAAAATTATAAATGTCCCTTAACAAATTTCGCCTAAGGTTTAATATATCTTGAGCCGGCCCTAATTGCACCAACAAATTAATATACTAAATACATGTATTTGACTTTTCTAAACTAAATTCACGTCAAAAAAAAAAAAAATCCTAATGACAATGGATTTCGGTTTGGTTGTGATGATGGTGTTAACCGCCATGGATTTCGTGGCTGTGTCGTTCTCGCCTCCGCTGATGAAAAATACAGACATAAAACTCAAAACTCAAAAGAAGCATCCCGTCGAGGGGCCCTGCCGGTATCACGTGCGACATGAGATATACATATTTACTCAGCCTTGAAGGACTTAGGGTCGGCGTCCGGCCCTAAGTGCTTCAAGGCTGCGCATTTGAGCGCACATAGCTGGGAGACGATGCAGAAAAAGGTAACTAGCTAATCAAATTTCTTCATCACATTTTTACATATAGCGTCTTGCATGTTTGGCTCATATGAAATATTTGATAATTGTTTCAATAATTTTGATAAAAAAAAAAAATTAGAGTCTGAAGATCAGATTTTTACTAAAATATCCAACATTATCGAATAAACATTTAGATTATATTTACAATATATATATATGTATGTATATTTATTATACTAAGAAGAGTTGGTTTCACTTACTAGCTTGACATCGCTATTAGTTATCTTGACCATTAATAGTGTTGGGCCCAAATTTGTTCAAAGCCCAAGGCCAAAAGATTTCAAGTTCAGAAAATTGACGAGAAATCGACCCGTCAGAAGCCCAAGTAAGGACGACGTCGGAGGACCAAGAAGGCACCCGCACAGCATGGCTACGCAATAGCGCGTCAACCGCACGCATGGTCGTGCCAACTCGCGCAAGTTTGGGCGGCATCGCGCCGCGCGCGTGCATGGACGAGGAGCACCTCGCTAACGTGCGCATGGCAGTACAGCAGTGCCGACCGCGCTCGTAAGGAACGTCGGCACCCGTGTGGACGACCGCCCGCTGCCCCTATGGGCGGACGCCAGGCGCGGCTCGGTGCTCGTGTTGGCGGCCGCCAGGCTCCCGTTTGGGTGGCCACCCGCCGCCGTCCATGCCGCCTGCCAGACGCCCGTGTGGGCGACCACCCGCCAGACGCCCGTGTGGACGACCGCCCGTCGCCCCTGTGGGCGGCCGCATGATGCCCGTTTCTCTCGACGCACTCGTTTCGGAATCATTAATCCCCGACCTCGAGTTTTCAAAAATAGATAAACGCGTGTATTTATTACACAATTGTACTCGGCTATAAATAGTCAATGATAATCGAATAATAAACAGGATATCAATTTCGCTCTGAGACTTATATTTTTCCTCTGATTACTTTTGTCTTTTATTCTTTTTTTCTCACGTACTTTACACGTGTTAGTTGGTGTGAAAAATTGCATCAACAAATAGCATTTTATTTAAGGGTCGAAGTTGATTGTGCATCAGCAACTTACTTTTGCGAAAAATTAAAAAAAAAAAAACTGTATTTTCATTTATTTATTTCCTTATCTTTCTTTCTGTATTCTTTTCAATCTTCATGCACATCGTGCATACTCATATGAACATGAAGATTGTCATATAAATAACCCTCACAAAGTTGAAAGATGTTTATTAATTTTGTGATGATTTATATATGATATAAAGTTACGCTTGTGTTAGTTGCTACAAAATCAAAGAAAGAGAGTACTAATTCATGATTTTTTTGGCATGAAGATAGAAGGAAAAAGAAGGATAAAAATTATGCCAACAAATCTGCTACTTCGATGGGAATATAGAAAATTCATAGGATGTTTTTGGTGTATTAGCTCATTCTTTTTAAAAATCACCTTAATTTTGGAGTGATCCAAAATTTGTTAGAGCTAAAGATTCTAAATATTCTCACAAATTCACTCTCTTTCAAAATCCATCCTAAAAAAAAACTAACATGTCAAAATCCACTTACTCCTATCTCTTCTTGCACTTCTCCCTCTTACCAAACACATCGTAACATCTCTATTGTTGTATATAACACTAACTTTAGGAAAATAAGTAATATATATATATATATATATATATCTATGAGCAACTTTTTTTTTTTATATATATCTTAAATTCATCCAATTATATGTCACAAACGTAATTACCATAAAAAAATTTTGCAATGCAGGAACTGCATGTATGTTTAAAAATTATGATGCCCTTTAAAAAAAATCAAAATATCAACTATATTTAGCGTAATAATTTCGATGAGAAACTTATGTTTCTTTTTATCACATTTACAGGACTGTACGACAGGGGAGATTTACATGGACTACAGACGTGATGATTACATCGATATTCCCTACTCTTTACTTTTTTTGCTGCGTATGTACTTTTGGGCAATCTTGTTTATCCTCGAATTTTGTCCATCGTTATCAAATGGATCATTACTAAGTTGTGGCCATCTTGATGTGCTTTGTTCTATATTATAGTGTTTAGACTCGAACAATTTTACCTATATGATTACTTCCAGTTTTTATGGTTGATAGTTGTCTCGACGTATTTCGTATGACAATATTTTCACTTATTATATTTGTATTTTTCTTTAAATTTGTCTCTTTGCCGTGAGTACTTTCTTTCTTGTTCACTAGATTTATTTTATTTTTCTTCTTTTATAAACTTATACATTTATAGTTTAACTTTAAGAAACAAAGACCAATAATCTAAAAAATATCAAATAATAAGATAAAATCTATCAAACAATAAAAAAAGGTTTTTTTTTGTCAATATTCTAAAAAATAAATGTACTTTTGTCATTCTGACAAATTAGTGAGGTGATTTTATTCTTATATTAAAATTCATATATTGGACAATAATAAAATTTTGTTAACACCAAAAATACTAAAACAAAACCAAAGGTAAAATGATATTTCTAGTAAAAAAAAAAAAATAGTACAAAGGGTGTCAAAAATTGAGAAAAACGAATCCAAAAAAAATGTTGAGATCATTATGGTAAATAAAAACGATTAAAAACAATAAGTGAAATGAGCGAGAAAAGAGGGAAATTGCAAAAAAAAAAAAAAAAAAGTTGAAGAATATCTCTCTTTTAGCACAATAATAATTTCTGCTCAATGTGTGTTGTACTTTTAATTTATACCTTAAATTTTACATTACTAGAGTACAAATAAAGAGAATACACTACTTATGATATAAATTATTAAGTGACACTAAGAATGACCTTGTTTTGCAATTTCCAAAATAAAAATCCTTTGAGTTTGGCCCTCAGTTAGTACTTAGGTAGATTTTTTTTATTTATTTATGTCATGACGTAGTGTTTGTGTCACTTCGATGCCCGGTTACCACTCTCTATCTCTATCGATGAATGGTTTTTTTTTTTTTTTTGAGTTTTGTAATGGTAAAAACTGTAATTCAGCTTTAAATTTGATGCTTTATAGGGAAATGACTTCGAAAAAATAATAATAATAACAACAATGTTGTGGGAAAAAAGGAAAAATACAACAAATCTCTCATGTGTTCTTGCAAAATTTCAATTATCATGAGTTAGCGGAATTTTTAGTTGAATTGAAATAAGAGTTCAATTTAGTATTTGAATTGAGATTGTAAAAGAGAAAATATTGAGAATTGAAAAGTTTTATAATAGATAGCCATATATTTATGTTAGGTTTTAAAATTGTTAGTAAAATAGTCATATATTCGTGTCTAGATTTTTGAAACTACAGTCATTAATTTTTTTAATTATGTTTTTATTGTTTGTTGCAGACAATACTTAATAATCTCTTTCTTTGGCGGTCTGTTTTTTTTTATAATATATTTTTTATTTAGTAATAAGTTTTGTAAAATTGGTTGTATAGGTAATAATTTATTTGTGAGTTGATTATTTTGTTAATGGATATTTTAATTTTTTTTATTGTGTTTATTTCAAATTTTCAGAGTGACTATAGTCACAAATTTTATGACAATGTATTTTATTTATTTAGTCACAAATTTTATTTCTTTAATCATAGATTTTTAAATGTTGACCTGACGGCTATTTTGCTAATATTTCAAAATGTAGGCTATATCTTTAAAACATAAATTGCAAAATAGCTAAATCCTTAACTAATTTTTTTTTTATAGATTATATGAATAACAATTCTTTTTTAATTCGGAATATATAAATAAGTAGAGAACAAACGATTACTGAAAATTTATAAGCAACTGTAATTTCTCATAATTAAGCCCTACAATTAACTCTAATTCGAACCAAATATCAATTGATATTTAAGATATATAAAGTACACAAATAACTAGTTCTCTTCTAGTGATGATTTCTACATATAATTCGTGTTTTTTTTTTTAATTATTAATAGTACTACAACACGGCCAGGATAAATCATTGTTTTTTCCATGATTTTTTCGGTTCATGGCTTTATCCTTTATGTACGTGAACGTGTATACACAGAAGCAACAAAACAAAAAATCTGTAAATAAAATAGAAGAGCTTAGGGGCATACCGCATATGATATATAATAGAAAAAGGCGACAATGCTATTTAATATTAAATCAATTTCTGTAAAGTTAAAAAGATAAACAAACTACACACTTTCGTCCTAAATATCTCTTAAAAGGAAAAAAAAAAAAAAAAAGTTACAGGACTCCGAGCTTATCAAAATAGAGCAAAACTTTTCTTCTATTTTTATGTAATGTTACATGACTAATTTTTTAATCTAACTATCAATTGAGTAAAAATTCTTTATCACCAAGTGAAGTGGTATCTCTACTATCATAAGAGCGACAAAGATAAAAGTTGAGATCTGAGCGTTGCGACCTAAAATAAAGTCGATGCAGAAGGCGATGCCACGAACCACTGAATAAAATGCAGCGGCAATTACAGAAGAAATTGTCAAAATCTGGAAAATTTTGATGGCTAAAACGCAGGCCCCAAATGCACAAGCAGCGAGCACATTCATGGAGAAACCCATTGGAGTTAGACGTTCACACTTTTTTTTTTTCCCCTCCAAAACTACTAAAATAATGACACGAATATTGTATTTATATATACAATGTTGGGCTATCCTATACTCCTAATTGTATTCGAACATTCATTATCACTAATAGGATAAGCACTACTAATGAAATATGTAACTTACGTTTTTTCAAAAAATAGATAATGATATTATAGACGTGTATATTCGAATACAATTAGGAGTATAGTCCAACACTGCGCTTATATATACAATATTCGTTTTCAATTTCAGAGCAACAAGAAGAGTAAATTTGATTTTTGAAAGGAAAAAAAAAAAAAGTCAACGTCCAAATACGATGGGTCTCGCATTGATTGTGCTGTTTGCTTATGCTTTTTGGGACTGCGTTTCAGCCATCGAAATTCTCCAGATTTCGACAATTTCTTTAGTCATTGCCGCTATAATTTCTTCAATGGTTCGTCGCATCGCCTTTCGCATCGATTTTATTTTAGGTCGCAACGCTCGGATCTCGACTCTTATATTCGTCTCCATTACGATAGCAGAGATACTAATACACTTGGCAACAAAGAGATTTAGCTCTATTGAGTTAGGTTCAGAAATTAGTCCCATAACATTTTTAGGTTTCGCTGTATTTGATGAACTCGGAGTCTTGTAGTCGTAACTACTTTTTTCTTAATGATATGTTTAGGATGAAAGTGTGTACTTTATTTATCTTTTCAACTTTAGAGTAATTGATTTACTGTTGAATTAATAACATCTATCATTGAGATTTTCTATTTATAAATATATATGCTCTCAAGCTTTCTTCTATTTTATTTCCAGATTTTTTTTTTTTTTCGTTTCGTATGTATGCACATTCACATGTATAACTGATAAAGGCAAGAACATAAAAATTCAATGATTTATCCTGGTGTTATATAACTGTTGACCCAAAAAAATATATTATATGTACAAATCATCATCGAAGAGAACATATTTTATTTTATTTTATTTTTTTAAATCAAGCGCAATAAAATTAGTTATTCGTAAATCATTGTTTCGTTTCCCAGCTTCCTTGTTTATTGTGGCATTGCTTATGCTGTCGTTTTTACTATGTTGTCGTTTTTTTTACTTGATGTCGCTAATCGATTGTCGTCGCCTCTAATCTTTTCTTGGATCTTTATTTTACATATCTTGTTTACAGAAATTATTACATATCTTGTTTACAGAAATTATCATTTACGTAAATCACTCATCGCTGTAGTTTCTAAAAACAGTGTCGTTTCCTTGCATCACTGTCGTTTCTTTCAATATTGTCGTTTTCTTGACACTTGTCGTTTTAAGGGGGTGTAAATATTTTTATTAAACTTCTTCTCCAACGCAACAAGTCATTTTCTTTATTTGAACCTCTTGACACCATATCATCGCTTACCTTTGTTTTCAAATTTCTTGTCGTTTTCTTAACTAGTATGGTTTCTACACTTTTATGTCGTTTCTCAACTCTTATTGTTCGTGTTATCTTATGTCGTTTCTCAACTCTCATTGTTCGTGTTGTTTTATATATCTTAAATACTAATTGATACGAAATATTTAGATAGTAATTAAATATTGGGAGAATTGCAAATATATATATATATATATTATTTTTCGTGTCATTTAATAATTTTTGTCTCAAGTAGCGTACTTTATTAATTTTTACTTTATATTTATAATATAAAATAAGAGGTATAAATTAAAATTGCAATACAAACGAAAGCATTCATCAAATCCCCAGTTAATATATAGTTTGAATACACTTAATTCTTGAGATTTCCGGTTGCTAACATATTTAATCGTTTGTTTTTGTTCTCTAGTTATTTATTTATTTTCTTATTTTCTTGCATATTCAAATTTTTATTCATTATTTTTGAAATCTATTGAATTCTATAGTTATAGTGTCAATTACGCAAATTAGGCACTTTAGAACTAACTTTTAAATAATAATCAAAATTTCAATTTTTTTAAATCAATAATTGATAAGAAAATTTATTATTATTATTATTATTTTGGAAAAGAGAAGTTGTATTTCTAATTAAAGAAACACACACTAATTTAGTCTCAATAGACGCAAATATATAAAGAAAATTAATTTCAACCATATGTCGATTCCACCAATAAATTCTAAAAAAATGCTTTGTAAGATGACATGTGCGTTAAGCACTGAAAATAAGTGCCTAAAAAACGAGAACAAAACTAGGTGCAACAAGTAATCGAGTGCACATATGGTTCTTTCAATTAGACCTATATAATAGATGAAATTTTCGATCGATTAATTATCATTATGCAAATAATTGAGTTATTTGAGTATTTTGTTATAATTTTCAAATATTGGGTGTTTATTTAAAATGTCTTAGAAACGGAAGATTTTGAGAAATGCACACCTTTTGCCACAATGATAATCTATGTCTATGTGTATTGCACTTTTAATTTGTGCCATATAATTTACACTATAAATATATAGTAGAAATAAGGAAGCACACTACTTGTAATAAGATTATTAAGCAACCCTAAAGTAATGTTTAGTTAGAGCAAATGAACGCTACGTTAGTTTATTTATAATGTTTGGTTGGTGAAATTAAACAGGAATGACTTTTACATCGTAAAACTCAATCATTTGATTTGATGTAATCTTGAGTACATCAAACTTACTGTATAAGCACCATTCCATTCCAAATTACTTGCATGTGTACCCTAAGTTTTCCTTTCCCTGCCAGTCTGCCTATCTTCTCTCCTTCCACCGTCCAACACAATTTAAAAAAAAAAAACAAAGAGAAATTATAATAAATAGTCAATTATTATTATTATTTTTAAATGATATCTTATATTTTAAAAAATAGTCATGTTATAAATTATATAACAGAAAAATATCACACAAAAATTACACATTTATAAAAATTTGTAAAATATTTTGTAATATTTAAACTTTTACTCATTATTTTTTAAATATTAAATAATATTTTACAAAATTTTTACAAATATATAAATATTTATATGATATTTTTTGTTATAAAATTATTTACCGTAGTTATTTTTCTAATTTTTCGAAACATAAGCTAATTTTGACCTATTTTTTTGCAACTCTCCCAACAACAAAAGCCCAAACAAACATGATATATCTGGTCTGATTTCTTCATATTTTAATAAGTATTATATCGATGATTTCGATCATTCTGGCTGAGGCTCCAACCGCCTGCCTCTTCTCCGGCGTGGCTGTCGCGGCGACGCCGCACCGGTGAGGAGTCCCGCCGTGGTGAGCTTCGTAACCTCCAACAGCAGGTTGTTCTCCACATTCCTCAACCCAATCACCTCTCTATCCTCGTTTTTCAATTCATCTTCTTTGTGGCTTTTCGTTTTGTTTTGGGTGGAGAGAGAAGAGTGAGCACATTGAAGGAAAAACAAAATTACACTATGAGTGTTCGGCTGCATGTCTACTTATCGTAGAATCGGTTTGGTCTTTCACTCTTTTAACTCTCTGTTTGGTTTCTTTACACTGGTCAAGTTAAATGTCTCAATAGTTTCAATCGTTAGTTTCTTTTCCATATTTTTTTTTTTGGTTGTTGGGCACGGTTACTATACTTTACAATCCGTTTCATGTTGATTAAATCCACTGATAGCGTTTAATAATTGCTTTCATTTGTGATATCAACCTAAATTATAGCTATTGTCGTGCCAATGTTCAACTTATTGTGGCTTCACTTGAGGGAACGTTTGATTTGAGTTTGTAGCGTCTTTGCATAGTAAATGTTTGTTAAAATGTCTAAGAGGAACTGAAAATTTCTTTCTTTCATTCCTTTTTTTTTTTTTTCGTATGGCTAGTGGCGTGAAATTGATAGACGCTTTAATACAGTTGTGGGTATATTTTGTTTGTTAAAATGTTAAATTGGATTTCATGTTTGCTTTATACTAATTATTGCTCTATCAATTTGTCAAGCGGGTTTATTTATTTATTTATTTATTCATTTATGGGATTCTTTGGATTTATGGATTTTTTATTATTTTGGCATAAGCTAAGAATGTCCTTGATTTGCAATTCCCCGTCCCCTCCCCTAGTTGAAACCCGATGAGATACTAGCTAATGAACAAGGCCCATTTTTCACTTCGAAAGCTTCTGAATTCGAATCGTTTGTCTGTCTCTGTGGCTTCTTCTACGGAAAGAAGAACAACAAGAAGACGAGCTGAGTTAACTCGGCAGCTACAATTCCTTTAGGCCATGGAAGCAAAGGTGATGGACAAGGTCGGAGAAGTTATTGCCAGTATCCACAAGGCCAAGCTCGTCGATCACGTCGTTTCAGCAATTCACTCTCTCGCTGTCCTTCTCTTCCCTCTCGACTCCTCTCTTCTCTCTGGTAAGTTTTCTCAGTTTCTTTTAATTTGTGTGAACTTTTACTTTAGGGTTTGTGGTTTGAGAGTTTAGACGAATTCATACCATCGAGTTTCTTGGAAAATTGAAGGAAAAATTATAAAAATGAGAATAACATTCGTGAAGTTTGAGCAATCACAGTTGTAAATTCGAGTTTCTTAGTTTGTTTGCTTGTTTTTTTGTTTTTAAATTATAATTATGATATTTTCTTGTGTTCTATTGATTTAGATTCTACTAAAATAATTAAAAAATGTGAAGTTTTGGATTCTGCAGGTAGTGTTGATGAGAAATACAGACACCAGGTGTGTATGATTGAACTTTGGAGCTCTTGGAAAATACCATTGAAGCTTGATTTTGAGTGAAACTCCTCTTTTTCGTTTGTTTTTTTTGTTTGTTTGTTTATGGTTTGCCTTTTTAGATTCTTAGTGCAAATGTTCCTTCAGAAGAGGAGAGAAGTCAATGGTGGCAAGCCTTCTACCGAGGAGCCGGGTTTCCGACCTTGGCTCGTGTTCTTTTGCGCGGTAAGTCTCCCAGCTAGTATTGTTGAATTGTCACGCGATTGAAGTTTGAAATGGAGCGTATATATTGTGTATGAAAGCATTTAGGTAGAATGTGTTAAGCGAACTACATCAGGTGTTGATAGAGTTTGATTGCTATTTGGGACGCAGATGTTACTTCTAATTGGCTAGCGTGTATCCCCATTTCTGTGCGCAAGCATGTTTATGATGCGTTCTTTGTTGACGGACTTGCGAGTGAGGTTGTTCAGACGTTGGTCCCGTGTTTACAGCCAATTGGAACTGATGGTCTTGATGTTAATGCCGTGCGGTTGAATGCTGAGAGGTATATATTTAGCAACCTGGATTAATTTGATTATTTTAAAGTTGCTCGTATGTTTAAAGATAGCTTAACTCGGCTGCTATACCATGCTAGAATAGCCCTTCTGTGTATTTTCTCATTTCATCTTAGAGAAATCTGAGTGGAGGATAATAAGGTCAGCCTATGTGGTATTTTTTTTTTCTTGGTGACTTGGCCTCTTTGATATCATAAGTTATAGGTTGTTAGGTGATCAAAGAAAAACTCTGATATTATAGCTATGATAAGAAATTATTGAAATTAGTGTGTACTAGTTGGCTTGTATTAATGTTGCCTGAAGTTATAGTAGCTTTCTTTCTAAGGTTGGTACTCTCTGTGTCCCAAGCTCACTCTATTGAGACATGCAGTAGTGTGAAAAAGTTATGCCACGAGCATTTAGTAATTGATTTCTGATCCCCTGGTATGGTATATTTGAAACATCATGATTCATTAATAATCAATCAATTTTCTCCCTTTACTATCCAGATTGCTCATTCTCTGCTTGCTTGAAAATGTTGGAGTTGCCCAGATGGCTAGGGAATTTGGCAGTCCTTTCCGGAAGGAAGATTCAGAAGATAAACATTTAAAAGCAACTGTATCTGTTGTGGCTCAGATGGTTGCATCTATACCTGATAAAGTGCAAATGGGAGCTCCAGTTTCTCTCACATCACAGTATCCTTGTTATTTCTGTACTTAATTTTTATCATATGCATATTTAAATGTTCTACTATAAACTTTCTGGTTTTCCTTCACCAAATTGGAGATACATTTTTATTATACATTCGTATCTACTAGTGTAATTTTTTTTTTTTAAAATTTTTTCAGTTCACATTTGTTTAATGTTTATCCTTTACAAGACTATAGTTTGTTCTTTAAGGAGATTACCATTCAAATTGTCTCTCTAGTGCAAGAAAAGATTTTGATGAATGGTACCTTTCTATTTGTTGGTGAAATATTTTCTCGTATCTGTCGTCGTGGATCTGTAGGTAAGTATTATATTAAAAGCGTTACTTCTGTGTGAAGAAATAGATTCAGTTTTGTTAATTTCATCTTGTGGAAAAATTTTACACTTTCATTAATGAGGCCTAATGTTTCATTGTTTTCTTGTTGATTTTGCGTCGGAAGTGGCTTAGTAATAAATATTCTTGTTTACTTTGTGAAGAAGAAAGGGAAACCAATTCTTTAAATATCTGTTTCCACAGATGTGCTTGTTAGTGAAATCATCCCAAGGCTTCTTAGGCATGTGCAAAGTGCTTTATCATCTTCTGGTGATTCACCTGTCCAGGATGTGATTAAGTCAAATCATGCTTCTCAGTTTTGGTTGAATATGATGTTGTCAGTCAAAGATTCATATGCTGTCGAAAGAATGGTTGAGCAGTTTTTACGTCTGCTTGCAACTCAACGAGTGAGTGATGTTGAAGCTTACTGGATTCTTTGGTCACTGTTTCATCAGATTTTTGCACAACAGGCATCGTTGAGGTTGGGAGGACATGTTTTCTTTATCTTTCTCTTTTTTTTCCTCTTCACGAGCAAGTGAAGAATTGATGATTTTGTTTTTTATACTTTCAAATCAAACTTCTAATGCTACGCTATTTAACATCTTGATTCTGTTTTAAACTGAATTACCCCTATATATAAGTCTTGGATAATCATATGGACGACGGTTCTTTAGTTATTTCCCAATGACTCAAGAGTCTTTTAGTGCCTTAATTTCACAAATGCACTCTATTTTTCTGGTCATAATGAATTAATGTAACCTCTTGTTCTTACTGTTTCCAGTTACTAGTGTTAATAAATGAATTTACCTTATTCACTACTAGAAAAACCATGGTGATTGTGGGTGTCGTGTTTCCTCTCTGTCAGGTCCATGTTTGTTGACAAATTTTTACTTTGGAAAGTATTTCCTATTTGTTGCCTGCGTTGGATCCTTCATTTTGCTCTTTTTGAATGCCCTCCTGATGCATATCCAATTCCCAAAGATCACAATACCCGGAACTTTTTAGAGGCGGTGCAGCGTTTGGTATCAGTATGGTCTAAGAGAGAGTTTGTACAGTCAGCTACAATCGAGCAGCAAATCTGTATCCTTTTTATCGACTGCTAAAGAGTTTTTGTAACAGGGCCTTAATATTTTTCAGTAACAGTTTCTATAATACTATATTACTATAGCAAAGTTACATTGTTTAATCATACTTTTTTTTGGTTTTGTAACCCCTTAATTTGTAATTCAGATGTATCTGCAGCCGTTGGCCTCTCGTTGGAGAAGATATCTCGGGAGCAACTAGATGAGATCAAGGACGTGATGCCCTCGATCCTTCAAGGAGTTAGCAGTAATTCTCTTTGTTCCTTTATTTAAGTGTCGATTTGATTTGCCAGGTTTTTAGTCCTCTTATTTCTTGGGTTTCTGCTGGCAGGTAGGCTGGAAAGCCCTAACCATTTGGTCCGGAGAATGGCTAGCAATGTTGCTTTAGTGTTCTCTAAAGTTATTGATCCCAAAAATCCTCTATATCTTGATGATAGCTGCAGCGGAGAGACCATTGACTGGGAGTATGGGTTGGTTACCACCGAGAAAGAACTTACAACCACAAATTATATAGCAAAGGGTGCTGATGATGAATCATCGACAAACTCGGTGCTTGAAAGGGATGTAAAACGCATATCTAGCGAGGAGATACGGACTCATGTGAAGAGTAAAAATAAGAAAGTTTCTGAACTCAAGTTGATTGATCCAGATGAGGTTGTTGATCCGGTTACTCTAAGTTATGACTCAGGCTCTGATAAAGATGATGATGATAATGGCAGTGAGAATTCTGATGCCTCAAGTGACTCGTCTTTGGAACCCTATGACTTATTAGATGATGAGACAGATCTAAAAAGAAACTTTACACAGTTGGTTGATGTGGTCGGAGCGCTACGAAAATCTGACAATGCTGATGGGGTAAGTCATCAAATTTCGTTAGTCAATTTGTCTCGTAGGTTTCAATCTAATGGTTTTCTTAATCTGATACAATGATATCAATCTTTCTACACAACTTCTGAGAGCATTTTTTTGATGCCCAACACAAGAAGTTTTTTTCTTCATGGTTCCGTGTATGTTAAATTTGCAGGTGGAGAAAGCGCTTGATGTTGCTGAAAACCTTGTCCGAGCATCACCTGACGAACTCAGGCATGTAGCCAGTGATCTTGTCAGAACTCTTGTACAGGTTCGTTGCTCTGATTTGGCTGTAGAAGGTGAGGAAGAAACGGCTGAAGACAAGAGGCAAAGAGCATTGGTAGCTTTGGTTGTCATGTCTCCTTTTGAGTCTCTTGATACATTAAACAAACTTCTTTATTCCCCAAATGTTGACATCAGTCAGCGGATAATGGTACTTGATGTCATGACCAGTGCCGCTCAGGAGCTTTCTTATTCAAAGGTTATGAAACCTAAACATCAGACCAGGCCCCTCATATCAACCGTGTCGGAGACTCAAGCCTGGTTTTTGCCTAGTGACATCGGGCCTCCTGGAGCGAGCTCATGGAAGGAGATTTCAGAAACAGGGACTTTACTGAACTGGGCAAATCGTTACGAGCGAGAACTTCCTCCAAAACCTGGTCAGATCAGAAAAGGGAAGACACGGAGATGGAGCGTAAGATCATCAAATATACAAGAGAACCAAATGGAGTGGTCCCACAATAAGTTTCCGATGTACGCAGCAGCATTCATGCTTCCCGCCATGCAAGGTTTTGATAAGAAAAGGCAGGGCGTGGACTTGCTCAATAGAGATTTCATTCTCCTTGGAAAACTTTTCTATATGCTCGGTATATGTATGAAATGCATGGCCATGCACCCAGAGGCATCTACATTGGCTTCCCCGCTTCTCGATATGCTGAGATCCAGGTATACTAAGCTAAAAGAAATATGTTAATATTTAAGAATCTTGTTACTGAATAGCCGATATATCTGTGCATTTATGCTCATAAAGTTACTTCAATTTGTCATTGAACTGTTTGGCGTTTACCTCATGCAGAGAAGTACGCAATCACAAGGAAGCGTATGTCAGAAGAGCTGTCCTTTTTGCAGCTTCATGCGTACTGGCATCGCTTCATCCCACTTTCGTCGCATCTGCCCTGACTGAAGGGAATCTCGAAATTTCCAACGGGCTCGAATGGATTCGCACATGGGCGCTTCATGTGGTTGAATCAGACACCGATCGAGAGTGCTATACGGTACACAATAAAGCACCAACGCTCCATGAAAATTCTTCATTCGTATAATTGTTTCATTGATTTGGTTAGCTATTTTGTCTTAAAGCTACTGTTTATTTCATGGTAGATGGCTATGGCATGTCTCCAACTCCATGCTGAGATGGCCCTTCAAGCTTCACGGGCGCTCGAGTCGGTGGAAAGTAAGTCAAAATTGGAAAGCGTTGCTATTCCTTCCCGTCTTTCGAAGGCGACGATAAAACTCCCATACTCCAATGCAATCCAATAGTCTTAAAAACGACATGTTATGTAGAGTAATAACGTCAAATTATACGTCGTTTGACTCCTTAGACATATGCCGTTCGTGTGACTAAAAAATTAGTATATTAGTTGGCTCTTGATTGGTGAATTCACTCTTTCATGTCCTTTGCAAGCTGTAGAGTGAGTGTAGTTGTATTCTCTGTTATACCCATCTTTATTAGGAACTATAAGTACCACCTAAATAAGTAGTGTTTAAAATACATCGAATGGCTATAAAAAAGAAAAAAAAAGAAAAAAAGGGTAAAAGTAAAACACAAAAGGATATCTCTATGGTACGCCACTTAAAAGACAATTTAACAATGGAGAAATCTAAAAATACTCCATCTACTTGTTGTGTCTATGTGTCTCTTATACTTCAAAACGTTTCAACCGACATTTTAAACATTGACAGAGTTTCAATTAACCCCCTATACTTCAAATATACCCCCTTTACTTAAGGTGTTGTGTCAATATATTTTATGGACTATAAAAATATTTCAATTAACACTCTAAAAAGAGCTTGTAACACTTAAGCCATCACTTAATAACCAATACAAGGTTGCATCTTTATTACATCCCAAAAACAAAATACACGAAACTAATGCATATGCTCTTTAAGTGTTACATGTTCTTTTTAAGGTGTCGATTGGGACATTTTTAAAGTACATGAGACATATTGACACAACAAATTAATCACTTGTTTGGAGTGATCATTTCACCCATTTTATCCCATTCATTGAGATGGGAAAAATAGTTTAAAAATAATTTGAAAAAATGATGTAGAATGGTTTGATTTTGTAAATTTTTTACTTTAACAATTATAAATGGTGAAGAAATGATATGAACGGATGATATAACGAAATTATTTAATAATTATAAATGGTGAAGAAATGATATAAACGAGTAATATAACAAATTTAAAATAATTGTTACTTCATTCTTTTATATTGTTATTTCAATTTATAATATATTTTTTTTATTATAGTGCGCCTTTTATTATTGGCATATGACGTAGCACATAAGAAAATAAATTTAAAAATGAAAACGAGTATACGTTCTTTACAATTCTTTGCCTCGACAACTTGGCGTGCTGTTTTTTTTTTTTTGGTTTGAAGGGGGGGTATGTGGCGGCTTTGTAAGTGAAATGTGCATTGATTTTCAATCTAAAGATTCGAACATCGCCGCCGTCGCCTTCTTCTCCAATGGTGCCCAAAATAAAATGTTCGAAATTTATAATTATACGTAATCATCCATTTTTGGGTTTTTCGGATGAAAGTTAAATTGAACAAAAAAAAAAAGGTTAAAATGTCATTTTTAGGATTGAGTGTTTTTATACATATATGTTATTTTGGGAAATTCTGTAGTGGTTTTTTTTTTTTTTTATGGGTAATAATTTTGAATGGTCAGTTTCACATTTTTAAGATTCGGGACCCATCGAAAAGGTGAATCTGTCGGTCCAGAATTGTTTCCTACAAAAAAAAAAACCCATCATAGAAGTACCCGTTATTTTAAGTGCTATTCCATTTATTTTATTATTTTTGTAGCAGCAAAATTCATTAATAGTAGATGTTATAGCCATGGTAAAAGAGATAGCAATAATGACTTTTTAGTAGAAGTGAAATTCATTATCATTTTTATGATGATGAAATATCAACCAATCAATTATGAGTTTCAAATGTCATAATTTTGACATTTTGATATATTTGGTGTCCAATTTGACAAATATTACTCTTAAGAACCAACTGAATAACACTTCTTATATTAAAATTTCTAAATTTGATATCGACACTTCAAAATATATCTGGGAATGTAAAAGTGTTTCTAGAATTACCGCACACATTGATTGCGTTCTATTTTTTAATTTTTGCCAACAGTCAACACAAGGATTTTGTTTTTTGTTTTTATGACACAAAAACAACTAATGTAGAGCAACCACACAAAACTCATTACTTTCCACCATTTGGATTAGGGGAAACTGATAGTCCTTAACCTTGTTGCCAAGTAATTTTTTGTGGCAGGAGGTCCTCCTCAAGCTCATTTATGCAATTGAAATGCGTTTCCGATATTCCCCGAAAGCCCAAATAGTAAAAATATTTCGATACGAAGAATAGTTCAATGTGCAGTTCTTCATAAATACTCCGTTCATTCCCTGCTTTGCCAATAATACATAGAAATATATATCATTAAACTACTTAATACTACTACGTATTATCTTAGGCGATGAACTTGTCTTCTTTCTCGTAAAAATGCAAGATATATAGACCCAAAAAAAAAAAAGATGTGAATGATGAGTAATTCCAATATCTCTACCTAGTACGTATATATATATATATATATGTATGTATATGTATGTATGTATTATGTCATATGTCTGTTTAATTGTACTACTGTATTAAAAAAATGTTTATGATTTGTTGACATATCAACAATTTTAGTTGGGTACATTTACCTAACTGATCCATGGTATATTAATATTTTACCAAAAGATGGATATTTTATTTTTTTTAAATTGTGTAAATTATCTTGAATAAGATCTAAAATCTGACGGTTGTAGCTACATATATATCAATACATGTGCTATCGCACAAATATACCAAGAAAAAAAATATATGGAGACATTATAAGTTTATACCTTTTCAGGAAAGTCTCCATCTTCCATTTGTGCGTTGATCAATAATCTTATTCCACGGTGTATTGGCTTAGGATCAATCTCACCCTGAATTATATTGATCAACAAATTGACAAAACTTATGTATGATATATGAATAATTATTCTGATTTTTAGTACTTCTGCTTTAGACTTTTGATCTATCATATATATGAATTATGGAGTTAACTCTTGAAAAAAAGAAAAAAGAAAAAAAGGATTATGATGTATATTGTTTAAAAAGATATTACAATTTTATGAACCAAGTTATTAGAGTCACCTGCCCAGCAGCAATGAGGGCTAACAATGCCCATGAAGTTTGGACCACATTTGAATAGTTGCCTTCTAGATTAGTATACACCTGTTTCAGATCAGTGTATATATATTAATCATATAAAAAAGGAAATTAGGAAAAAAAAATTGAAAATAACGTCTTTTAAGTGTGTGCGTGTTGGGTATATATAAAACTCATGTATTTAAACTCCTTTATTCATTTCAATTTCTATGTTTTTCTTTCTTTTTTTTTTAAATCTTTTTTCATCTCTAATCGTACATAATTTTAATGTTAAATTTAAAAAATGAATCGATAACATAAAAATAAAAGATGTAATGTGCTTATGTATAAAAAAAAATTATTTTTTATATATTTGTTAGTGCATAAAATCATCACATATTATAGCTTCTTCAGTCGTTAATTACCTCATTTTTGCATGAAAGGTAACTTTCGCCCCAACCACCATTGGGGAGTTGCTTTGAGAGTAGAAATTGGCAAGCTTTTCTGAGAGAAAGACTGTTGTGGTAACTTCTCTCACAAGCTACCAATGCCTCTACTGCAAACCATGTACCGTACGTGTAGCACACTCCCCAACGACCATACCTATACATATGTTGATCCATAAGTATATATAAATATCTATATGGTTAATTAAGCTATATAGACTACTTTTTTAAAAGACTTTTTAAACTTTGACCTATTTTTTTAAAATTTTAAAAAATAACCATGATCTAATTGCAAGAGGTATGGATGAACTTCATCTATTGTAATTATTTATTGGCTATTTCTTAATAATTAAAAATATTAGTCATATTTTTAAATCACCTAAGAAGAATGATTATTTCTTATAATTTTTTGATATAAGAGTCAATTAGCTAAAAAGACCATTAAGTAAAAAGAATAATAAATATATAATTGTACAATTGGCTTAATTGGTGCACATGTTAAGTGTGATCTTTTGAATTTTAGCTGTGCTTATAGTGCAACAGTAGGAATAAAATTTTAAGTGCAACAAAAAAAAAAAAACAGATTAATGATGTGTAGAAAATGAGGCATTCATAAAAAATATAAATCTCCCAATATTATATTATGCCATTAAATATACATGTGTACCATGAACCATCAGGGTTTTGTGTGCTCAAAATGTAAGACAGTCCTTTTGATACACAAGTATCTATTTCCTTTGTTCTATGATTCGGATATAGCTTCCTGAAGAGTACGAGACTCTGAATTACCGATGAAGTACACTCTACATACCTGAAATAATTGATTAATTAATTAATTAATGACACAACATCACACAGCTTAATATTATTAATAATAAAGAAGCAATAATTCATATAGTACATTTATATACAATAATGTATATTTACATATGCATAAATACTAAATAGTATCATAAATTTGTTAAGAAAGTCTTACTCTCTCTCAATTAGAGAATCTTGAAGGAACTCTACGGGATTGAGCTTCTGAAGAGCAAGTGAAGATAATTAATAAATAGATATTCGGATTAATTGGCAGATTTAGCGACTCCGTAGAGATTTGATCTTTTACAACTTTTGTTCTTTAAAAAGGTGTGTTTGTTTGTTTTTTTTTTTTAAGGATAAAGAACAAAGCACCTTGTTAATACAAGGTGCATTGTAAAAATTTAATACGATATTTGGCATGTTTAATCTATCATAATAGTGCAATAAATTGTATTATTTAGCAAAAAAAATTCTAAAAATATTTGTAATCGAGTAAATATCTCTGCAAACAAGTGGATCCAAATTGAAACGGAAACTAATGAAAATAAATCTTTTATAGTAGACCGAATTATCTAATCTAACGTCTAAAAGTCATTTTTTCATTCTTTTTAGACAATATACAAATTGTATAAACTAATTATACCATGCATGCAACATTAATTATCAAGGGCCATCATGCATGAGAGAGAGAACTATTACCTCCAACCAACGAAATGCTTTTTGGGGTTCCCAAGCAGGAAAACCACCATTGCTGCTCTGTGAATTATATTGCATTAAACAGAAAAGAAAATTAAATTAACTATCAATGTCCCAAGAGATATTTTGAAGATGAAAATGGATTATCTACACAAGTACAAGTATAAGATATTATCAACAGAGAGATTTTACGTGTGTTGATAGATCCTTAATTCAATATTGCCTTTTTATGTGAAATAATCATATATTACAGACTGTCATGTTAAGTTAAGTTTAATTAAAAGTGATTTATTAAGATTGAGATAATTTGAGATTTAATTTATCTGATAGGATAAGGGTCTTTTAATGTGTATAGACTTTAGGGTAATTTTTATTTTATTATGGGCTAAATAGAATACCAAAAAGTAATATGAAAAGTTATATCTATAAATAGTGGTCAATATGGTATTCAGATCACACATATTGTTTTCATACTCAGATCACACATGTTTTCACTCTATTCTCTATTACCATCATCAGAGAGAGTGCAATGAGAAAATCCAAGGATTTTTCTCTGAAGAAATTGGTTGGTAAATGTGTTGATCTGAAAGACCAACCTAATAACTTTAAAAGGGCTAGTTGATCATCACATATTCGAGTAAATATTTATGATTAACATGAAGGATTTTAAAACTTATAGGGGATAGTTTTTACCGAATACTAATTTTTTTATAACATGTATATCTATACACATATATATACTAGTTGAATGCACGGCACGTGTGCTTAAATATAAAATCCATTGAAAACAACAAGTTAAAAATTATAATAATAGATTATATTTTATATTATATATTAATAAATAAAAGTGAAAAGGAGATATGTGATGGAAAAAGAAAAAAAAAATCATAGATGAGAGGTGAAAAAAAAAAAGTCATAATAGAGAGAGGAAGGCTGGGGTCGTTAAGATGAAAGGGGGATTTTGAGAAATGCTCCATTCTTGACACAATGATAATTTGTACCCAATGTTTTTAATTTATACTCCAAAATTTACACTACAAACAAAGAGTGGAAACAAAGGGAGCACACTACTTGGGGTATAGATTATTAAGTAGCATCAAGAATGGTTTTATTTTGAAATTATCCTAAAGATTTGATGAAATGAGTGAGGACGTGGGAATAACATGTATAAAGAGAAAAAAGAGTGGGTCATGGTGGAATGAAAAACGACCCACTGTTTGAGGAAACTATTCAAATGCACATTTTAAAATAGTTGTTGACTTTTCAAATTTCAAAATGATTTAAATGATTGTGAGTTAAGCATATTATATTGATGATTTAAATGGTTAAGATTTAAAAAAACTATGAATAATATATATATTGTGAGATAAGCTTCAATAAAACAACTGATAGGAGAGCAATACTAAGACTGATAGATTTACAAAACTATGATTAGTATATATACATATTTGCTAACAAATTCTTACCTGATAGGAGAGCAAGAGATTCACAGCATCATAGAAGCATTCAGAGTCCATTTTCTCTCCAACAAGGGCTGGTGATATTTGTGAGAGCAAGAGTGTAGCCTGTGGAGTAGCATAATGTTTGTTAGTTTTAAGAACAAAGTTTTGGGAAATTGCAGCAAATAGTATAATTTTTTAAAATATATTTTTAAAAAATAGTACATATTTTTCAAAATATTAAAAAATTAAAAATATCATTTTAAATTTAAGCGAGTAAAAATTAAAATATTATTTTTTTTATGTAAATATGTCAATTTTTTTTTGTAATACAGTTCTTGACAAGAGTATTTAATATTTTGAAGTATGTTTTATTTTTTGAAAGACTCGTTCAATTCTGATTTATTTTTACAACTCATCCAAAAAATTTCAATTTTACAATAATAAGGTAAGCTTTCTAGCTCCAGCTTTTCAAAATTCCCAATTTTGCAAAAATACGATAAATAATTTTAGTATATTATTATTAGAATGTTTATGTGTGAAATTAATTATTGCATTGTCGTTCCTTCAATTGCTATATGATTGGACTAAGAATTGAACAGTGGTCTGGACTCAATGACTCAATGTTGTACATTCATTTTTGTCAACCTCAAAAAAGAAATAATAATAATAAAAAGATATTTCCATATTTCTATGGAATATTATCAATCAAAATCTCCTTTCAAACTATATGCCAAATCTAATTTTCAGTAGTTCGTAACTTCCAAAAACATTTCTTAATATATATCTGATCTACAAAATCTTTCAATTTTAGTTCATTTTTTTTCCCTTAAAAAGGTCGAGATAAATTGAGACTCAAATCATATTTATTTACTTCTTATCTCTACAAAGTTTAAACTTAAAACATGCATGCTGTGAACATTAACTACAATCTATTCACATGTCTTTAAGTTTTGTTGAATCGATTGGCATAAAATTGAACCGTCTCGTAAATTGGAGACTGTGAGTTACAGACATTAGTTAATTAGGACCAAAATGAGACTTTTATCTATAATTTGAAGTGTAAAGAAATGATTAATTATTTATAGAATTACCTTTAATCCTTCCGCAGTGCAGTCTGAGACTACCCAACCGTGGTCGGGTATGAAAAAACCCCACCCACCTTTAGAAATATGTCTATACATTTGAGTGAAGTTTCCAGGAGGATTGTCACGTATCTGATTATATTTGATCGCATTATTATATATATCAATGACAGTAATATTATAACACAATTATTACATAATACTTTACTATCCACTATCTACCTAAGAGTGATGTGGTCAGTAATTTAGATAACAAAATTCATATTATTTTAATTGAAAAATAGTGTTTGATAGAGTTTTCGTAATTCAAATCAATATTTGGATATGAGTTTGATTATAGTATTTGAGTTAAAATTATACAGAGAGAAGATTTACAGTAACAATTAAAAAATTATTTCTTTTTACTGTTGTAAAAATAAGTACTTAAGTTAAAAATTTATGTATTTTACTAAAAAATATTTGAATTAGAATTTTGTTATTCGAATTGCTTACCAAACCACTTTTAATATATTGTGACTAATTACAATATATACCTGTGTAGCCTTCAAGAATTCATGTGCCTTCCTAAGTGTTAGCCCATACTTATCATTTAGATTGCATGAGGCTATTGCTTGTACCCCAAGAATTGTGTCCCATATTTGAGAACCATTACCCTGCGGTACCACATTAATTTACAATAAGAATTTTGTTATGTAGTATTACTATAACTTACAAGCAATACAAAGGATATAAATTTAATTTTAAAAGTGGAAATTTTGGGATCAAAAGTTTTTTTTTTTTTAAAGATTTTTAAAAGATTGCTGTGATCGACTACAAGAAAATTATAATGACAGAAATAGTTGGCCGAGGATCGACAACATGGCTATCTCCTTAATGACCAAATTTGGTGGTTCAAGAGTTTCATTCTTTACTAATTTGTGAATTTTAAAAATCATACTCAATTCTATAAGAGAATATAAATAGAGAGAAAAAGTTGTTTTTTTCATCAACAGCAACATCTTTTTGTGCAGAGAATGAGAAATTAAGAGAAGAAAAAGAAGGATTATATCGAAGATTGACTGTTGTCGCTTAAACCAAATACGGAACGACAGAATAAGATAAAGTTATTAGATATATACATATATCTACTCTCAGATGATAATTTGCTTTTAATATATGTTTAATCATATGTGTAGTAGGTACTTAAGAGTAATTTCAATTGTGTACTTGTGTTTTGGTGATTAATTAATAAATTAATTAATTTTTCCAACTGCTGGGAGATTAAGTTAGAAG
Organism: Boehmeria nivea var. tenacissima; assembly: GCA_018132145.1. Classification (NCBI taxonomy): domain Eukaryota; kingdom Viridiplantae; phylum Streptophyta; class Magnoliopsida; order Rosales; family Urticaceae; genus Boehmeria; species Boehmeria nivea. The sequence goes on from CM030882.1 coordinate 14,429,738, forward strand.
AGAAACCTGACACTTGGCTCCATCTTCTGAAAGCCAAAAGTAATCTGGAATTCTAGCTAGATGACACTTGAGTGCTTCTGAACTTGGATCTTCAGCCCAACTAGCAAGCATGCTCATCATCTTGGCAAATAAAAAAATAAAATAAAATAATATGAAAAATGCCCTCTTTAATTTGAGTGTTTTGAACTATTTAAAATTAAAAAAACAAAGAGATAATATGAAAAAATGCCCTCTTTAATTTGATGTACTATTAATAATTTTTGTCTCAAATTATGTACTTCTTTATTTTTTACTCTTTATTTTGTAAGATATTATTTAGTACATAGTCATTTTGTTAATGATATTTTAAGCAAATAATCGACGTTTTCATGAATTAAAAAAATAGTCATTTTTTTTATATACTTAATTTTTCATGAGCTAATTAATTACTAGTTTCTTAATTTTTTGAAATGTTGATATTTTTCTCATAACATAAGCAAAAAGTAGACAAGTACCGAATAGACCTGGTTTTTATAATGTAAAAATTAGGGCATAAAATAAACGTACAACAATCTAAGGAAAAAGGTACATTTTTCAAAATCTCCGATTAATAAATTAGAAACTACCTTCTCTTCACTTCCAATCCACAAAAAATTTGTAACTTTATCTTCATAATGCACATGCTCAATGGCAACTTCTAGTGCCTTCTCTCTTAGCATAGAAAAAGGCCAACGTGCAAGAATTGGCTCTGCAACGTGGTGAAGAAATGCCCAAAGCATATCTTGCATATAAGGATGTGGGTAATAGAGGTCCTCCTGAAAAATGAACTCAGTGTAATTAATCTAATTTAGCACAATAAAAAAAATATAGTGTACATACAATATATAAATGCATGTGTATAGATTATACAAACTAGTAATTAATTTGCATGGTTATGGCATGTGTTTATGAGCATCATATATATATTCAACTTTTGCAATGAGTTGAGTTATTGACATATGAGACTAACCTTGGCAATGGTATTTCGAGCTTTATTCCAATTAATTTTGAAATAAGGTTCGGTGTGCAGCTCTTGCCTCAGTGATAGAACCAATTGGGTGATTGGCCCAACAAATTTCTTTCCATACAAATATGACATTGGCAAGAATATCATCCGAGCTAAGGGCAACAGTTTGCCTGTGCATTATTACATTTATAATATGAAATAATTAAAGCTATTGTTTGAGTACACTCTCAAATTGTATGGAGATATATATATATATATATATATATTTTTTTTTTTTTTTTGAAATTTTGATTTATTTGTGGCTAAATCTATTTACATTTTAGTTATACCTAATTACCTGGATGAAAGAAAAACAGTCTTGGAAGAAGCCAAAATTCTGGAGGCACTGGATTGCAGCCTGACCACTCGTAGACACCAAGAACCTAAATCCAATGAGAAAAAAAAAAATAATAAGAAGTATCAATTAGTGCTCACTATCTAATTAAATATACAATAAGATGTATCAATTAGTGCATGTTTTGTGTTTATTTTCATATAATTAATATCATTTTGGATTAGCTCAGTCTTTCAAAAAGAAGAAGCTACCAACGTTGTGTTAACATCCAGGGGTTGGAATTTTGAGCGATAATAGTCCAATTATCAGCCACAATATTAACAACAATTTTAAAAAGTAAAAAAAAAAAAAAGTCTTTTTTCTTTAAGAAAAAAATTCTTTTAATATAATCAGAATTAGTAGTGTATGTTTAATGAGCACTTTTCATAATTTCACCGTGAATCTTTAATATCTTATCCAATGATTAAGGAACTTTTCATGGAGAAAATTTTAGTAAATAGTCTATTTTTTAAGACCATATTTAAAAAGATATACCCCAATTTTTTTCATTAAGTGACAATTTATTATTACGGCTATTTTATCTGGTATCTATTAACTATAGTAAATTATATACGAACCAAAAAATGGACCAATCACCTAAGAAATGAAATATTTTTTTGGACAAAGTAATAAAACTAGCCATTTAGCCGTAAAAACTCTATATTTCTTTAGTTTCTTTCCTATTTAATTTTTAACTTATAATAAACATATTTCTTTGTTACTATTTTCCTAGATTCTGATATCCTATTTCTCATACCTCTGTATCTATTCTTGAATGAGTTATTGCCAAATACAGGATAATTTATTTTCTTTCAAAATATATTTAATATTTTGTTATAATCTTTACAAAATTTGATGGATTCTATTTTGAACCCTTGTTTTGATTATTGTCATTATTGTCACTATGGACTAATGTTATTAAAAAAATAAATAATGAGAAATTAATCAATTATAGTGAATACCCAATTTTTAAAACTTAATGTAAATTATTACCCAATCTTCTGAAAAATGTAACCAACTACCCAAAAAATGCAATTACTTACACAGTGGTAAGTGGTGGTATTCACTTTGTTACCAAAAGTATGTGCAAGTAATTCACAAATTGACTAGAAACTCAATTACTTCAAAAGTTTGGGTATTTATTTTTATTGTTATATAAATTCTGGGTATTTGCCTACTAACATAAAACGCATAAATAAGTTTAAAAGTGGCATAAATCAAAACAAGCATCCTAATTAACATAGCGTTTTTCAAAATTTTCCAAAAACTTTTGCTAATTAAAACCCTAAAAAGATGTTTGAGCCGCCCTTGAGTACATAGGTATACCGCTAGCCAAAACTTTCCCCATGATGAAACTCCGACGGCGCCGCCGTGGTCGAGAATCCACTTTCGGCCCTTAGCTACAACGCTATCCTCGGGGCTCTCTCCCAACAACCTCAAGGCAATGTAGTTCTCTGCCGAACCAAACATTGTGCTTTGGCTCTCTTCGTGTAAACCCCAACCTCCATCTTCATTCTGTCATCACAACAACCATATCTTAATTAATATTAATTGTGTGTAAAAATTTATAAATTATATATATATATATGTATACACATAAATATATATATCAAAATAAACCCTCTGTGATCTACCTGGTGATTGTGAATGTAGCGAATTATTTCCTTGCGGTGTTCTGGTCCAAAAGCTACATTGAGTGTCCCCGTAATATACGACACTATTATCTGCAATTATTTTTCAAAAGTAAAAAAATAAAAAATCAGACATGTTGTATAATTAGATCGTGATAAATGAAGTATGACAATATGTGTATTTTAATATTATTGTCGCTGGAATTTTCCTTTCGGTTGCAGTTGCAGGGTATGTATCACAAAATGTGCATTCATTATTGTTTTGTATATCTTATCTTCTCAATTTATTATCATTTCAATTTTCCTTTCAGTTGCAGTTGCAGACTTGCAGCCCTGCAGGATATTATCACAAACTGCGCATTCATTATTCCATAGAAATTTAATTAGAAAAATAGTAAAGTAAAAAAAATAATTAAAATTTATACAACAATAAAGATAAATACTTAAGATTTTAAAGTAATTGAATAACTAGTCAATTCATTAATTACTTGAAAATAATTATGACCACTCAGTCGATTACCACACATTACCAACATGTAAGTAATTGAATCATTTTGATATTTTGTTATAATTTTCAAAAAATTAAATACTTATTTAATTAAGTGTTGAAAATTGAGTATTAATTATAATTTCTCTTAAAAAAAATTTAGCCAGTACGAATTAGAAATAAAAGTGAACCTAGCTTATTCGTTAGGTTCGCCTTTGTAATTATAAGACACCAGTGTATGATTACATTGAGGCAAAATTAGTTAGCACTCAAATGGATGTTTAAGGGACGTTTATCGGTGGAGAAAGATTCTAAACCATGAGTTATCATTTTAGTGGACCGTACAGCTTAACAAAGTAAATCTAACAATCAATAATCATGAACATGCCCCACTTAATAATTTTTCCAATTTTAATATTACAAAAAATATATATATATATATTTTTTACCCACCCCATATATATAAATCCCCTAATTAATGACTTATCAAGTTATATCGATCAACCCCGTTAAACTTTTTTCTATAGTGACTTGAAAAAAAAAAAAAAAACGCCGTCAAATAATTTAAAAGACAGAAAATGAGACGCCAAAACAATACTATGAGTTCAAGTTGGCTGTGAAAAATCTCATGAAATTACTTGGTACTGTTAAATACAAATTAATATATAATTTTATCTTGTGATCAATTACCAAAGGAGGCATGAAAAACAATCCGCCACTAAGTTGAGCAGGCCAATGGCCATCACAAGCTTGGATGGAGGAGAAGAAGATAAGAGCCCTTCTTAGTGTGGTCTCCACTGCTTTCTCCGTTATGTCATCGGTTTCCTTCACCTTCACCGCCGCCGGAATCGGCTCCACCGTGCCATTCTCCTTCCTAAGCTGAGAGAAATTTTTTTTTTTTTTTCAGGCCAAAAGATGTGATAGTCATAAAGTTATTTAATTCCACTTGGTCTCAAGTCTCAAAATGAAAAGGTACGTTAATGAAACCGGATATATATTTATCATGTGTTACGTACCTTTCATGTGAACTTTGATCTAATACACGTATGTTAATGCTATCAAAATTAGTGAAAAGTGTAAGCTAATAAAAACTAATATATATCATTTTGAACCTTATAACTCGATTATTTGAGATTAAAAAAAGCATTAATAACATAGATAAGTAATAATGCATGTACGTTTACGTATATATAAAAAAACATGTTGAGTTAACTAAATAGGCTAATTCGAAAACTGTTTTTTAAATTTTAGTGATGTTTCAAAAAATTAATAAAATAATTAACAAGATGCATCGATGAACTTCTTCCTCGATAATTACTTAATAGATATTTTCTTAATAAACGAAAACATTTGGCTATTTTTTTTTATAGTTTCCCATATATATTATCTATACCTGCATTCTCACTAAAAGATCAGCGCTCTGCTTGTTTCGAAACCGGTTTTTGCTGAATTCTTGGCGAAGACGGTCGACGTGAGCACGCTCTTCGGGCGTTCCGGCGTCGGGATCGAATTCCCAGTGCTGTCGGCCGAGGTGGTTATGCTCCGTGGTCAGCCATGGCCCGCCTTCCCCTACCTTCAACTTCCACATTTTTTTTTCTATATGAATCTGGACGTAAATCATGCATATATACATTGAAAAATCAATGAGCATCTCTATAAATAAATTACGCGTAAAGGGGAAAAAAAAAAATCTTAGAATCCAGTTTCAGCTGAAAATATTTGTAAATTAAGCTTCCAATACTCATATGATAATAATAATATGATAAGTTTAACTCCAAAAACATTGATCAGATCGGTATCAAACTCTTTCTCTTTTATACGTGCATATATACGTATGTAAAGAAAATGGTAGAATATTATATATATATATATATATCGTCCATACTCTTTGTTGAGACTGGCTATGACGCTTTTTCGAGAGGAAATGTAATTTGTGAAAGAATTTGGTAATTGGCCTCGATCGTGTGGGAGAAAGAGAAGTTGATATATGCTTATATTTATAGACAATAATATATAGAAACATATACGCCGATCGCTTTTGAATAGCAGATTTATTTTTAAAGTAAATCTAACGGTTTAGAATTGTTTTAAAAATATTCTAAAAAAATAGATAATTATATGAAAATATCTATTCGGCATATAATATTCTAAGATGATAGAATGATTTTAAATGATCAGATATATTTTTCTAACGAGTCTTGTTTCTTAAAAAAGTTAACATACAATCTAAAATTATTCCTTATTTTAATATATACCATACCATTTATTTAAGATTGTAATACAAAATTAACCAAAATAAAGAAATGGTTACTTAACTAGTAGGGTCAGTTAGATAAATAGGCATTTTGGATAATATATTTTTTAAAAATAGTTGTAGTTTTATAAAATTTAAAAACAAGTCATAAAAATTTCTATATGTGTAATAAGTTTATGAAATAACTACTTTCTTAATTTTTCAAAACCGTGACAATTTTTTAAAATTGTTTTCTAATAAATGGCTATTTTATTGAAATTCCCTAACTAGTAATATAATAGAGAAATTTTGGTATTTAATCTATTTTTTAGATCATAATTTTAAAAATGTCCACAATTTTTTGATTAAGTAAATGATCTATTTTTAATTAATAGATAATATACAAATAATATACGTGTTATTTTCGACTGGTATATTATCTACTAATCAAGGTAGATTGTCTAATAAAAACAAAGACCATTCACTTAAAAAAAAAAACAAAAAAACAAAAGTTGTACAAGATCTAAAATTTGGTCATTAGCTATAAAACCATCTATTGATATTAACAAATCTATTGATATATATTAACAGGTTGAGTATTATTCTTTCAGACGTTACATATGTTACGCATTGTGTTGGTCTTTGGGCAAAATTTAGAAAAAGAATCAAACATTGCGAATGAGGGTTTTTAATCTTGTACTTCTAGAATTTCTGTTTCAACTCTCGTCAGCTTTTGAGTACTTGACTTTAGTTTTTTTTTTTTTTTTCCTTTTTTGTTTGATCATGTTAGGTAGAAGGGTGTGATGAATAATAAAATCTAAGAGTGTGAGAGTTGGTATATGAAAGTTGGCATAAGAGAGAGATTAAAAAATAAGGTGTGAGTTTTTTTATCAAACTTTAAGGTAGGATTGGATTACAAATATATATTGCCTTACATTTAAGAGTGAATGTGGGACTGATTGTTTCCAATTTCGTAACTTATTGCACTAAACAAATGTATATGTAGGATATCAAGATTTTTCTTTTTGAAACTTCTTCTAAGTCCCCACACCTTGCACTACACATTTCTTTTGCATGTCGTTTAGCATATATTACATTTTTGTTTTTTAATATGATATCGATTATTGATACAATACTTTTTTACATGTTGTCTTGCTTATACTATACTTTTTTTTTACGTGTACGTGTTAATATGATATTATTTTTTTTAGGGAATATGATATTATAATGTCACTATTAAGTATTTTTATACAGATTTTTTTGTGTGCTTGTTATATTACCCTTTTTCTTGATGTGTTTATCCATTTCATATTATTTTAGGTATTGTTTGGCAAGTGATTAAATCATAAATTTTTAACGTAGTATTCTTATTAATTATAGTATCAAAATTTGTTGAGCAACTTTTAGTTAAAAAAACTCAAGTATATTTTCTACAGTATTTTCAATATTCTCAGTATAGTAAAAAAGCGCGTTTTCAAATTTTCTCTTGAAGCTCAATTCAAATAGTGCATACGAAACTTCTATCTTTAAACTACAGTTTCAATATAAAATTTTGACTTTTTTTTTTTTTTAAACTTCCAAACAACCTCTTGATTATTATTATGGAGAATTATGTGGTGGGAAATGTTATAAAAACAGAGCAATGGGGTACAAAATAAGTGTTGTTATTGGCTCTTAGTGAGGGCGTATAGTAGTTAATTGTTTTTCCTACAACATACAATACTATTCTATATTTTTATTCATTTTCTTTTCTTATTTCTTTTTCTTCATCTTCCTTGCCTCCAATCCATTGAAGATCTGCAACGAACAACTCTTCTCGTAAGAAAAAATTTCCATAAAGAAGAGAGTCTCTTTAGTTCAACGAGGATCAAAAACCATAAACCCGAAAAAGAAAATGAATAGTATTGTATGTCGTAGGAAAAAATTCCCAAAAAGAAGAGAATCTCTTTTTTTTTTTTTTTTTTTTTTTTTTTTACGCACAATGGCCGTGCAACGTGGTTTGACGTTTCATTTTCTTTCTATGGGAATATCGACTTAAATCATTCTACCATTTGTCGTGTCGTTTGTCTAAAGAAAACAAAACACTTTCTGAAAACGACAATAATAAAATAACACAGTGAAAAACGACAACAAAATTATTGTCGTTTTCCAAAAATACAGAGGGTATTTTTTTTTTTAAGCACAATGACAACGCAACGTCGTTTCTCTTCATAGGAACATCGACTTCACATTCCCGATCAAATTCAAATCATCTAGAATTTGTCGTGTCGTTTCTCTAAGAAAATAAAACACTTTGTGAAAACGACAATAAACATCATCGCTTTTCACAAAGAATATATGTTCGTCACCAAAGAACCAAACACAAAACACAGAAGGAAACAGCCATGGCTGCTTCGAAGTCTCTCTCTCTCTCCAACTTCCTCACCTCTCTCCCTTCGCCATCTCCGTCTCCGTCGACGTCTCCGTAGCCGCCGCAGCCGTATCCTCCGGCGAGCCTCGTCTCTCTCCCTCGCCTCCGCGACTATCTTCCGAAAACCGTGTCGCTCCTGGTACAGTCGCCGATCATCGCCATAAACCCTAAATCTCCGTCATCTTCTTCGCCTGGAAAAATCGCCGATGTTCTGTTTCCCTCGCTCGCGAAATCGAACGCGTTTTTCTTCAAATCGGCGTACAACGTCCAGGTGATCGCCGAGGAGAACGAGCCGGAGGAGAAGCTTCTGTCTCGGTTCAGGCGAGAGGTGTTCAGGGCCGGCGTGTTGCAGGAGTGCCGGAGAAGGAGGTTCTTCGAGAACAGTCATGATCGGAGGAAGAGGAAGGCCAGAGAAGCTGCCAGAAGGAATCGCAGGAGGTTCGTGTCTTTCGATGATCTCTATCTGTTTGTTTCCCTAGAAACCATAATTATTTTTTTCGTTTTGATATTGCATGGTTGTAGCGAAAATGAAAAGGTTGATGCAAATAGGTGAAAAAACGTTAGTTTTAGATTTCAGAGAGAAGATTTATCTAAAATCAATATGGTGTTTGAGGGATTTGATTCAAAATGGTGGTGATCAATGTTGGGATTTGAGCTTTCTTTGTCTTGAAATCTTCGTTTGTTGGATATATTTGAGCTGTTAAAATCTAAACATATTGGATGGTTTGAGATTTGAAGTCTGAAGTTTTGGCAAATACTAGTGGATTCAAATTTGTCAAGAATAAACAAGTAGACAAAGGACATAATGAAGCATAGCTTAAAATATTACTTATACTTTAGGCTCACTCATTATTCTAACATCAAATCTTTTCATGTAATCACAAACTATTCTCGTTCTTATGTTTTGAAATTGTGACAATATGAGCTTTTCAAACTCTTACGAATTTATGAGATTATGCTTTCATGTATTTGCGTCACACTTTTTGTTTTTCTTTTGTTGGTGTGAGAAAATTTGATGCTTGGAATGAAACATGGAAACAACTTTTCGAATCGACCTTTTTATGTTTCTGAACGCCAGGCCGCCACAGCCAAAAGCATCAACGAAGACGAAACCGGAGACTCCTAACAAGAAAAAGGAAGACGAGGCAGACGATAACTGGGACCATTTCGATGTAGAGCTTCCGTATTGAGTAGGGATACAAAGAAACCATCTTGAGACCAACCCGATTTTGAAACCCCATGAAAATTTGTGTTAGAGACTCTAATCTCTGATTTTCTTGGAGTTAATTGGGTTAGCTTTTGTAGATACAAAGGAAAGCATTGTTTTTCGGTCAATCGCTGGGTTGGAGCCTTATGGAGTAAGGTTCTTCCTTATTCATTTGCCATTAAAGGACGTTTGTTTGCCTTTGAGCCAAAGCTCTTTATAGTAAAGCAACTTTTGTTTTTTTTGGGAGAAAGATTGCTTGTTCACTTGTTATGGTCCTATCTTCAACCCATTTTGTAAAGTGTCAATTGTAATACATCAAATTGAGCTTTCATAAAGTTACAAATAATGACTTGATGCCATGTGACCATTAGTGGTTTCTTGGTTTATTGATGACTATACTATTACAACTCGCAACTCGCAATATCGAATGGATAAACACATCAAGAAAAAAGTGTACTAATATAACAAGCACACAAAAAAAATCTGTATAATAATACTTAACATTATAATATCATATTCCCTAAAAAAATAACATCATATTAACACGTGTACACGTAAAAAAAAAGTGTAGTATAAGCTAGACAACATGTAAAAAAGTGTTGTATCAATAATCGATATCATATAAAAAAACAAAAATTTAATATATGCTAAACAACATGCAAAAGAAGTGTTTAGTGCAATGTGTGGGGACTTAGAAGAAGTTTCAATAAGAAAAATCTTGATATCGTACATATACAGTTGTTTAATGCAATATGTTATGAAATTGGAAACAATCAATCCCAAATTCACTCTTAAATGTAAGGCAATATATATTTGTAATTCAATACCTTAAAGTTTGATAAAAAAATTTCCTAACGCACACCTTATTTTTTAATCTCTCTCTTCTACCAACTCTCATATACCAACTCTCACACTCTAGATTTTCTTATTGACACCCCTCTACCTAACATGATCAAACAAAAAAGAAAAAAAAAAAAAAGAAGCTAAAGTCAAGTATTCAAAAGCTCAAAACTTTGACTGACGAGAGTTAAAATAGAAATTCTGGAAGTACAAGATTAAAAATCCCCCACTCGGAATGTTTGATTCTTTTTCTAACTTTTGCCAAAAACCAACACAGTGCGTGACAAGTAACGTCTGAAAGAATAATACTCAACCTGTTAATATCAATAGATGGTAATATTATATTAAGTTTTATAGCTAATGACCAAATTTTAGATCTTGTACAACTTTTGTATTTTTTTAAGTGAATGGTCTTTGTTTTTATTAGACATTCTAGCTTGATTAGTAGATAATATATTAGTCGAAAATAACCCGTATATTATTTACTAATCATGATATATTATCTATTAATTAAAAATAGACCATTTACTTAATAAAAAAATTGTGGACATTTTTAAAATTATGATCTAAAAATTAAATTAAATATCAAAATTTCTCTATTATATTACTTGTTAGGGAGTTTTAAGAAAATAGTCATTTATTAGAAAATAATTTTAAAAAATAGCCACAGTTTTAAAAAATTAAGAAAATAGTCATTTCAGAAGTTTCTTACGCATTTAAGAAATTTTTTATGACTTGTTTTTAAATTTTTCAAAACTACAGCTATTTTTTAAAAACACACTATCCAAAATAGTTAATTATCTGACTGACCCTACTAGTTAAGTAATCATTTCTTTATTTGGTTAATTTTGTATTAAAATCTTAAATAAATGGTATGATATATTTTAAAATAAGGAATAATTGTAGATTGTATATTAACTTTTTTAAGAAGTAAGACTCATTAGAAAAATAAATCTGATCATTTAAAATCATTCATCATCTTAGAATATTATATGCCAAAGATATTTTCAAATAATTATTTATATTTTTAGAATATTTTAAAACGATTCTAAACGGTTAGATTTACTTTAAAAAGAAATCTGCTAGTCAAAATCGATCCGCGTATATGTTTCTATATATTCTTGTCTATAAATATAAGCATGTAGCAACTTCTCTTTCTCCCACACGATCGAGGCCAATTACCAAATTCTTTCGCAAAGTACATTTCCTCTCGAAAAAGCGTCATAGCCAGTCTCAACAAAGAGTATGGACGACATATATATAATATTCTACCATTTTCTTTACACTTATACATATAAGTATATATGCATGTATAGAAGAGAAAGTGTTTGATACCGATCTGATCGATGTTTTTGGAGTTAAACTTCTCATATTATTATTATCATATGAGAATTGGAAGCTTAATTTACAAATATTTTCAGCTGAAACTGGATTCTAAGAGGCATTGATGAACTTCATCATCTATAATTACTTAATAGATATTTTCTTACTAAACAAAAACATTTGGCTGCATTCTCACTAAAAGATCAGCGCTCTCTGCTTGTTTCGAAACCGGTTTTTGCTGAATTCTTGGCGAAGACGGTTGACGTGAGCACGCTCTTCGGGCGTTTCAGCATCGGGATCAAATTCCCAGTGCTGTCAACCGAGGTGATTATGCTCCGTGGTCAGCCATGGCACGCCTTCCCCTACCTTCAACTTCCACATTTTTTCTCTATATGAATCTGGACGTAAATCATGTATGTATACATTGAAAAATCAATGAGTATCTCTATAAGTAAATTACGCGTAAGGGGAAAAAAAAATCTTAGAATCCAGTTTCAGCTGAAAATATTTGTAAATTAAGCTTCCAATTCTCATATGATAATAATAATATGAGAAGTTTAACTCCAAAAACATCGATCAGATCGGTATCAAACACTTTCTCTTCTATACATGCATATATACTTATATGTATAAGTGTAAAGAAAATGGTAGAATATTATATATATGTCGTCCATACTCTTTGTTGAGACTGGCTATGACGCTTTTTCGAGAGGAAATGTACTTTGCGAAAGAATTTGGTAATTGGCCTCGATCGTGTGGGGGGAAGAGAAGTTGCTATATGCTTATATTTATAGACAATAGTATATAGAAACATATACGCCGATCGATTTTGACTAGCAGATTTATTTTTAAAGTAAATCTAACGGTTTAGAATCGTTTTAAAAATATTCTAAAAATATAGATAATTATATGAAAATATCTTCGGCATATAATATTCTAAGATGATGAATGATTTTAAATGATGAGATTTATTTTTTTAATGAGTCTTACTTCATAAAAAAGTTAATATACAATCTACAATTATTCCTTATTTTAAGATATATCATACAATTTATTTAAGATTTTAATAGAAAATTAACCAAATTAAAGAAATGGTTACTTAACTAGTAGGGTCAATTAGATAAATAGTCATTTTGGATGATCTGTTTTTTAAAAAATGTTCGCAGTTTTAAAAAATTTAAAAACAAGTCATAAAAAATTTCTTATATGTGTAAGAAATTTTTAAAATGACTATTTTCTTAATTTTTTAAAACTGTGGCTATTTGTTAAAATTATTTTCTAATAAATGGTTATTTTCTTGAAATTCCCTAACTAATAATATAATAGAGAAATTTTGGTATTTAATCTATTTTTTAGATCATAATTTTAAAATTGTCCATAATTTTTTTTATTAAGTAAATGATCTATTTTTAATTAATAGATAGTATACCATGGTTTGTAAATAATATACGGGTTATTTTTGAATGATATATTATCTACTAATCAAGGTAATAAAAACAAAGACCATTCACTTAAAACAAAAAACAAAAAAACAAAAGTTGTACAAGATCTAAAATTTGGTCATTAGCTATAAAACTTAATATAATATTACCATCTATTGATATTAACAAATCTATCACAATATTAACAGGTTGAGTATTATTCTTTCAGACGTTACGATATTACGCATTGTGTTGGTCTTTGGCAAAATTTAGAAAAAAAATCAAACATTCCGAGTGGGAGTTTTTAATCTTGTACTTCCAGAATTTATGTTTCAACTCTCGTCAAGTCAAAATTTTGAGCTTTTGAGTACTTGACTTTAGGTTTTTTTTTTTTCCTTTTTTGTTTGATCATGTTAGGTGGAAGGGTGTGATCAATAAGTAAATCTAAGAGTGTGAGAGTTGGTATATGCAAGTTGGTAGAGGAGAGAGATTAAAAAAATAATTAAGGTGTGAGTTAGGAAATTTTTTTAATCAAACTTTAAGGTAGGATTGAATTACAAATATATATTGCCTTACATTTAAGAGTGAATGTGGGACTGATTGTTTCCAATTTCGTAACATATTGCATTAAACAAATGTATATGTAGGATATCAAGATTTTTATTTTTGAAACTTCTTCTAAGTCCCCACACATTGTACTAAACACTTCTTTTGCATGTCGTTTAGCATATATTACATTTTTGTTTTTTATTATGATATCGATTATTGATACAACACTTTTTTACATGTTGTCTTGCTTATACTACACTCTTTTTTTTTTTACGTGTACACATGTTAATATGATATTAGTTTTGTTCGGAAATATGATATTATAATGTCACTATTAAGTATTATTAAACAGATTTTTTTGTGTGCTTGTTATATTACACTTTTTTCTTGATGTGTTTATCCATTCGATTTTATTTTAGGTATTGTTTGGCAAGTGATTAGATCATAAATTTTTAACTTTAGTATTCTTATTATAGTATCAAAATTTGTGGGGCAACTTTTAGTTCAAAAAACTCATGTATATTTTCTACAGTATTTTAAATACTCTTGATATAGTAAAAAAACGCGTTTTCAAATTTTCTCTTGAATCTCAGTTCAAATAGTGTAGACGAAACTTCAATCCTAATATTGATTTAAACTACAGTTTCAATACAAAATTTTGACTTTTTTTTTTTAAACTTCCAAACAACCCTTGATTAGTATTATATAACCTTTTTTTTTTTTTTTTCATGCCTGTTTCACTTTTACCTAGATTTTTCTTTTATCCAAATTAAATATATTTATCGTCTAATATTGTAAAGGGTCAGTTAAGCAATTAGTCATTTTAAAAGTAAAATTTAAAGGATTTAACCATAGTTTTACGAAATTAATGATTTAGCCATAACATGTAATATTTTATATTACATGCAACATATATACGTGTAAAGAGTATAACATTAAATGTAACAAATGTAACATTACATGTAATCTTATACTTTTACACGTATATATGATACATATGTTATATGTGCTAAATTTTTAATTTCGATATTTTAGGGCTAAATCCTAAAAAATTACTCCAAAGTTTGATTAAATACCTAAAAAAACTCTATTGTAAAATATAGACGGCACCTTATTAGAGTGGTTGTTTGGGGTCAACACTTATGTTTTTCTCTCGATCGACCAAAGACTTTGATGGAGTCTTTACCAATTGGTTTTTGTTTTGGTGTGGTCTCTTGATCTTTTTATCTGCTTTTGCTCAGGTTGGGTGAATTGTTTCTTACGTGATTGGTACTTAGAATCTTCCTGAGAAAATAAAGACCTTTTTGTGGTGGTTTGTTTTTGCGGTATATATAATATATATATTTTAAGATGTGTGATCCATTGAGTACGTAAATATGACGATTTAAAATGATTTTTTCCTCTAATAAATAATTCACTAAAGAATTTCCAAAGAAAATAATACTAAGTACACACTTATGAAAAACGAAAATAAAATATTGTCTTATTTCACTATGTCTTGGTATTGTTTGGGTTTTACGTAAAACAACAATGTCGTTTGATTTTCTTTTTGTCGCTCTATATAGAAACAACGCTTTTACTTTACCGATTACATCATTCTACAATATTTCGTTTCCTAAGAAAATACTAAAGAATTTCTGAATTTGTGAGAAAGGACAACAAAATTATTGTCGTTTTCTCAAAATCAGGGTGTTTTCTTTTCTTTTCTTTTCTTTTTTTTTTTAAAGCACAATGGCGGTGCAACGTCGTTTGACGTTTCCTTTTCTTTCTATGGGAACATCGACTTCAATCATTCTACCATTTGTCGTGTCGTTTGTCTAAGAAAACAAAACACTATCTGAAAACGACAATAATAAAATAACACTGTGAAAAACGACAACAAAGTTATTGTCGTTTTCCAAAAAACAGTTTTTTTTTTTTTTCCCCTCAAAGCACAATGACAACGCACGTCGTTTCATTTCCGTTTTATTGTTCTCTTCATAGGAACATCGACTTCACATTCCCAATCAAATTCAAAACATTCTACAATTTGTCGTGTCGTTTCTCTAAGAAACTAAACCACTTTGAGAAAACGACAAAAAAATATTGTCGCTTTTCACAATGAATATATGTTTTGTCACCAAAGAACCAGACACAAAACACAAAACATTCTACAATTTGTCGTGTCGTTTCTCTAAGAAAACAAAACACTTTATGAAAACGACAATAAAAATATTGTCGTTTTCCGCAATGAATATATGTTCCCCTTGTCTGTCACCAAATAACCAAACACAAAACAAAGAAGGAAACAGCCATGGCTGCTTCGAAGTCTCTCTCTCTCTCCAACTTCCTCATCTCTCTCCCTTCTCCATCTCCGTCGCCGTCGCCGTCGCCGTCTCCGTCGCAGCCGTATCCTTCGGCGAGCCTCGTCTCTCTCCCTCGCCTCCGCGACGATCTTCCGAAAACCGTGTCGCTCTCGGTACAGTCGCCGATCATCGCCATAAACCCTAAATCTCCGTCATCTTCTTCGCCTGGAAAAATCGCCGATGTTCTGTTTCCCTCGCTGGCGAAATCGAACGCGTTTTTCTTCAAATCGGCGTACAACGTCCAGGTAATCGCCGAGGAGAACGAGCCGGAGGAGAAGCTTCTGTCTCGGTTCAGGCGAGAGGTGTTCAGGGCCGGCGTGTTGCAGGAGTGCCGGAGAAGGAGGTTCTTCGAGAACAGTCATGATCGGAGGAAGAGGAAGGCCAGAGAAGCTGCCAGAAGGAATCGCAGGAGGTTCGTATCTTTCGATGATCTCTATCTGTTTGTTTCCCGAGGAACCATAATTATTTTTTTCGCTTTTGATATTGCGTGGTTGTAGCGAAAATGAAAAGGTTGGTGCAAATAGGTGAAAAAACGTTAGTTTTAGATTTGAGAGAGAAGATTTATCTAAAATTAATATGGTATTTGAAGGATTTGATTCAAAATGAATGGTGGTGATCAATTTGGGATTTGAGCTTTCTTTGTCTTGAAATCTTCGTTTGTTGGATATATTTGAGCTGTTAAAATCTAAACATATTGGATGGTTTGAGATTTGAAGTCTGAAGTTTTGGTAAATACTAGTGGATTCAAATTTGTCAAGAATATACAAGTAGACGAAGGACATAATGAAGCATAGCTTAAAATATTACTTATACTTTAGGCTCACTCATCATTCTAACATCAAATCTTTTCATGTAATCACAAACTATTCTCGTTCTTATGTTTTGAAATTGTGACAATATGAGCTTTTCAAACTCTTACGAATTTATGAGATTATGCTTTCATGTATTTGCGTCACACTTTTTGTTTTTCTTTTGTTGGTGTGAGAAATTTTGATGCTTGGAATGAAACATGGAAACAACTTTTCGAATCGATCTTTTTATGTTTCTGAACGTCAGGCCGCCACAGCCAAAAGCATCAACCAAGACGAAACCGGAGACTCCTAACAAGAAGAAGGAAGACGAGGCAGACGATAACTGGGACCATTTCGATGTAGAGCTTCCGTATTGAGTAGGGATACAAAGAAACCATCTTGAGACCAACCCGATTTTGAAACCCCGTGAAAATTTGTATTAGAGACTCTAATCTCTGATTTCTTGGAGTTAATTGGGTTAGCTTTTGTAGATACAAAGGAAAGCATTGTTTTTTGGTCAATCGCTGGGTTGGAGCAGGTCGTTTGTTTGCCTTTGAGCCAAAGCTCTTTATAGTAAAGCAACTTTTGTTTTTTTTGGGAGAAAGATTGCTTGTTCACTTGTTATGGTCCTATCTTCAACCCATTTTGTAAAGTGTTACAAATAATGACTTGATGCCATATGACCATTAGTGGTTTCTTGGTTTATTGATGACTATACTATTACAACTCGCAAGTATTTGATGAACATAGTCCGTTTTAGATAGCAGGCTGAATTAAAATTTGATTATATCTACTATAATACTGCACTAACAAAAATTCAAATTTAAATCACCTTGTCCGAATTTTAACAGTAAATGAATATTCATTCAACAATAAATCACCTTAATATCGATTGTACAATAACTACCTAGTATTTCTTAAAATCTAATAATCTATCATCAATTTTTTATGAATAATGTATGTCATTGAATTAGTTACTGCAATTAGCATATTATACTCACTCTAAGCGGCTGAGCTACGTTACAATAACATTACATATATATTGCTACTTTACAATAACATCACATAAATATTGCCTACCAACAATCATATGAAATCATATTGCAAGTGAGCAGATCGCACTTCATCACAAAAGCTGTCCAAGCCTTCTGGAGTAAACCAATCTCTCTTCATCTACAGAGTTTCATCAAAAGCCAAATAGCAACGATATATATGAATATGATATCAAATAATCCACAACTAAAGAAACAAAAAAGGCAAAAAGTACTTACAAAATAGGGGTAATCTTTTACGCTAAAATTCTCCGGAGCAGTATCCATGAACAGTTTAATGAAGTAGAGAACAAAGTTACCACATTCCCAATCATTTCTCTGTTGTGGCACCTTTTTTTTTTTCGGGGCGGGTGGGGTCAAATTAAGTTAGGTATTAACACACAAGAAAAAGATCAGATTTTGGGGGATTCAAATAATATTAAGTTTACCTGAGGTACCAAGATTGGGATTTTGCGAATACACTGTCGAGTCTCGGTCCTCTCCTCAGTTCTGTAAATATCACAAATTAATCTGAAAACAAATATGACCTCAAAGTCAGAACTAGGTAACTATTTCGAGACCAGGAAGGACTAGTTTCTACGGATAGAAGAGACATACTTCCTTATATCTGGCTCGAGCCTCCTCGGATCTGTGCTTTCGAGAGAATCCAGCAGTAACATGCACGGTGTTCTGGTATCCGATTGCAAGCTCTCATCAAAGTTGCAGAGGATTAGAAGGCTCCAGTGGCTCCTAAAGAAACAGCATTTGAAACACAAAATCATAAACATTGACATTGACATGACTCAAAAGAGATATTTAAAGCTCAAGACACTAAGAAAACACCAACCATATAACTATAGGAACGAAAACGTATTTCTTCGAGAAAATGTGCTTCGACTTAATCCACGAAAGAACCTTGGATTTGTAGGATGCTTTCCGATACAAGGAGAACCATAAACAGTCGAAGTAGGCAAAGGAAACTTTCTTATCCTCCGAAAAACCGCTCCACAAGGACCTAAACGAATATGAATATACACATGAGTATGAATATTTAAAACCCACAGAAAATGCACATCTAGGGTTTCTTCAGTTGACACCAAAACTCACTGAAAGCAGGTCTCGAAGGCTCCGGACTGGAGCTCTTTGTTCAGCTTAGGAAACCCGTCTCGTGCGTTCTTGTAGGTCCTTTCGGAACGATAACTGCAAGGAAAGTCCCAGAAACACTGAGCACTAACTTTAAAGCTATCTATTGCTTCATGGTCTTTCTTAGTTAACCTCCTTTTTCGAGACTTCAAGTTCGACAAAACATGTTTCCAACACGACCGATGCTTTGAATCTCGATTTCTACCATCTGAAACACAATACATTCATTACTCAAAACCCTATCCACAGCCTATAATGCAAATTGAAACAAAAGTTCCAATTTTTACAGAGCTATCCTTCAGATTTTTCTTGCCATTTCAATACAAATCTAAGCCGAGTTTCGCAGATCTACGTGAACATTTACACTATTCATACAAATTCCGGATCAATATGAACAATCAAGAGCTGACTTTTATCACTAAACATATAACTGTTAGAGAGAAAATTAGTAAAATTAAGGGTGGAGTATGCAAATATTCAAAATTTATATAATAATAAAAATAAATATCAAATGTTTCAAAATACTTGAGTAATTAGTCAAATTATTAATTACTTGCACATATTTTTAGTACTTCAATTAATTATCACCAATTATCAATAAATTACTTAGATATTTTGTTATATCTTTTTAAAATATTAATATTTATTTAAATTAGGTTTTTAAAATTGGTATTCAGTATAATTTTTCTAAAAAAAATTAATAGCAATTGAATGTGAGTATTTCATAGAAAGTTTCCATTTTTGGCAATCAAAACCCAAAAATACCATAATTTCTTCAAAACCCATAATATCTGTACAAAAAATATCATAAAATTAGGGCCATACCCAAATTCCAAACCTCAAAACCCCAAAATAAACAAGCTAAGACCAAAAACAGATTTTTCTTTTATACAATTTACTAAAAAATTTCAAAAATTCTGAGTCTCAGAAACCAGAACAAGCTGATTCCGAGATCAACCAAACGCGAGACTGAGAACGAAGCAATAAAGAGACGAAACGACGGCGACTATCGAACGAGAGAGCACCTGGAATCGCAGACGACGGAGATTCGAGGTCGATCACGACGATCTCGTTCGAGAGCTTCCTTTTTCCCATTGAATCCACAGACACTGCGAGAGAGACTCGTCAAGACCGAGAGAGATTCGAGGTCGATCACGATCTCGTTCGACGGCGACTTTTATTTTTTATTTATTTTTGACAGTCCGAAAATTTTTATGAAAACAAAATTAAAATTAATACGTTATATCCGTTTAAATTTTTTTTTTTTCAAAATCAATATTCGTATTTTTTAAAGGTTGAAATAGGCAAATATCTAGAATTTATATAACAATAATAATAAATACTCAAATTTTTGAAGTAATTGAGTTTTTAGTTAATTTGTGAATTATTTGCACATATTTTTGGTAACAAAGTGAATTACCACCACTTACCACTATGTAAGTAATTACATCTTTTGAGTAGTTGATTATATTTTTAAAAAAATTAGGTAATAACTTATATTGAGTTTTAAAAATTGAGTATTCACTATAATTTTTCTTTTTTAAAATATAAATACAGATATCCGTATTTACAACTTTAGAGCTGATCATCAAACTCACCCGACCCGACCCGACCCATCAACAAATCTGCTCAATTTTAATTAATTAATTTTATCTCCTTCCTCGTGATTTTTTTATATTTTTATTCTTTGGATAAAAAACTTGACTAATGAGATTAGGATGCGAGAAGTAGTTGGATTTAAAAGAATACATTCGATAAAATTGTTGTTGAAAATTGAAACTTTGCTACGCTTGTCTTAGTTCGAATTTAAATAGATCAGAAGGAATTAAAGCTAGACAATTTTTGGAAGTTATGATAATAGCTATGAGATTGACTTATGAATTAGGGGCAAACTAAATATAATTTTGCATTTGTTTAACAGTTATTTTAGAGATAATTTAATAAATATATTTGAACATGAGCATCATTACAATTTGATAAAATACCATATATATCCTTTTAAGAAAAAAATACAATTATACATTATACATATTAACAGGCGAACAAAAAATATTTCTATTTGAAATATTTAAAATAATTTAATGTCGTGTAGATTTTTTTAGTGTTTTAAACAAAAAAAATATTGTTTGGTCAGCACTTGCTAAAAAAAATGAATAAATTTGGTATGCTTTGAAAAACACACGTAATATCACAAATAGACAGTATAAATACAGAATTTAGCATAAACATAAAGAATATATTTGATAATTTCTCCTATAATTGTATTATATGTAGTTGTGCTACTTATTCTACCCGTATTTATGAGTGATAAAAAGTCCCCATTTATACTGTACACAAACGACATGTCGTTCCTATAAAAACGACACCTAATCTTTGCTGCAAAAAACACATGTCGTTTATCTGACTTGGGAAAACTTACAAAGCTTCTTTCCAGCTGAGTTTTGAAGAGTATCAACTCTCTCTCTCTCGCCACCGCTTCTTAGCCCACTCTCCAAGCCATCTCTCTCTTTCTCTCTCCTAGGGTTTCAGAGTCGCCATGGAAGGACAAGACGGATCTCAGCAACCTCACCTTATTCTAGCCAACAAGCTCTTCCTTCTATCGCATCCCGATGTCCAGGACATCGAGAAGGTTCGATTGCGCGAAGAGGTTTTCGCTTCCGTCAAAGCCGACGGTAAATTGATTACCAAAAAAAGAAAAAAAAAATCTCTGTGTTCGATCGATTCCTTGCTTTTCGTTGTGAATTGAGTGCTCTTTGGCTTCAATTTTGTTTTTTGTTCGGTAGATATGGCTCCATTGTACGAAACCCTAGCGGCCGATTCGGTGCTCGAAATGGATCAGGCAGTTTTGGACTCCATGCGAGCGAAGATCGAAGAGGAGCTGAAGAAGCTCGAAGAGAAGTGAGTTTGTTTGCTTTTTTTTTTTCTTTTTTGGCATTGGTCTTGTATCCCAATTATTATTGTTTGTATTCAGTTTGGTTACCTAAAGATTTGGGGAAAAAATTCGATCTTTAGTTTATGAATTGGGGTTTTTCTAGATTTAATAGGTAAGAATGAAGCTTCATATTTAATTAACCAAATTGCGAAGAAATGGTGGATTTTGGTCGATTTTGTTACATTCTCGAGCTAATGGAAAAGGTCCCAAATTTAAGAAATTTCAAATGCTCCCACTTCAGTTGGTTCTTTCAGTGATCAGTGCATAAGAATAATTGGAGGACTTAGGTAAAATATTCAGGAAAATTTTTTTGATTCCTGTAATTATAAGTGGTTGCTTATAGCAAGCTATTAAAGTTTATAAAGAGGTATAGTAGGGATTGAGATTGTTGTGATGTAAGCTTTTTCATACACGTGATTAGTTGAGAAACTTTATTTTTAAGTAAAGAGATTAGTATTTGATTTGTGTGGCTTAGAAATTAGTATGTAAAGAAAATTTGAAGAGAAAATCTAGTGACTCAAATATTGCTCTTGCATGTTGTGTTCAACATTCATTAATATTGTTTGGTCTAATCTGGATAGTTGATCTCTTGTTTAACAATTGTGTCTTCCAGTAGGTTCAGTAGTCATCTGTTTGTGCAGGTCTATTATGGGTTCTTAAGCTAATGTGTTTTTCTAGCATTAGTATTTGGAAATATGTACAATTATATGTTGATCTGAGAGATATGGTATCTGTCTCATGAATGATAATATTGTGAAGAGTCTGAAGTTCGTTGGTGGGTTTATCTGGATACTTAACGGTGTTGCACATAATAGAGTTTATATAGAAGTCATATTATGTTATTTGTATGGTCCGCATGCTATTGAATTATTTTTCTTTTGTACTCAAGTCATTCTTTCTTGTTGATTTTATCTAGAATTGCTGACGCTGAAGAAAATTTGGGTGAAAGTGAAGTCAGAGAAGCTCATTTAGCTAAATCGTTGCTTTTCATTCGAATTGGTGACAAGGTATATTACTGCTATGACTCAGATATAGAAAGTGCTTAAAAGTCAGTTTTGTCGTTTCCAGTAGTGCCATATTTTGCATCTAAATCCTTTATTTCGCATAAGTGGTTTCGTGGTGTACAAGATTGTAACTCTGGTTTAGAAAGTGCTGAAAGTAAATTATGTCCTTTCTGGTAGTGTCTTATTTTTGCATATATTTGATCCCCTCGTGAACTCAGGAAAAAGCACTGGAACAACTCAAAGTTACAGAGAGCAAAACTGTTGCAGTAGGGCAAAAGATGGACTTAGTATTTTACACTCTGCAGCTTGGTTTTTTCTACATGGATTTTGACCTCATTTCTAAAAGCATTGACAAAGCAAAGAAGTAAGTGAAGATGTGAATATGCCCATCACCTCTGAAGTTCCCTTGTAACTCCTTTATTGAAACTTTGGTTATTAATTTATCCTCTATAATGCCAGCTTGTTCGAAGAAGGAGGTGATTGGGAAAGGAAGAACCGACTGAAGGTCTATGAGGGGCTGTATTACATGTCAACTCGGAATTTCAAGAAGGCAGCCACTCTGTTCTTGGATTCCATTTCAACATTCACTACATATGAGCTCTTCCCGTATGACACCTTTATTTTCTATACCGTTGTCACGAGTATCATATCCTTGGATAGAGTTTCTCTAAAACAAAAGGTATTGTTTTGTTCTGATATCTAATATGACCCGTTTCTGTCAGCATTCCTCTGAGTGCCAACGGATGTCACTAATCTAACCTATATTTGATAGGTGGTGGACGCTCCTGAGATTCTCACAGTGATCGGAAAAGTTCCATACCTGTCTGCGTTTTTGAACTCTCTTTACGAGTGTCAATACAAGTCCTTCTTTACAGCATTTGGTAAGTGCAAGTCTAAACACCCATTAACTGTTTAGTCTATAATAGAGAGCTCATGTGCTTTGTGCGTCTATTATTTTTGTAAATCTATTTTGGTAGCAATGATGTAATGGCATAAACTAATTTTGGTTTTTTGTATTAGCTGGCCTCACGGAGCACATAAAACTGGACCGATATTTGCACCCGCACTTCCGATATTACATGAGGGAAGTGAGAACCGTTGTTTATTCACAGTTTCTTGAATCGTACAAAAGCGTGACAATTGAAGCTATGGCAAAAGCATTTGGTGTCACAGTGGAGTTTATTGATCTGTGAGTTTCAAAATATGGGATGTTTTGCAATATAAGTTTGCTTTTATCCATGCATGTATAGACTTATTTATTGTTTTTTGGGTCCAAATAATGTGTGTGAGATAATTAGCAACCCTTTTGAGAAATTCATTAATCAACGAGCTTTGGCCTTGCTTTGCTAAACACTCACTGTTCTATGGCTTCAGGGAGCTGTCTCGATTCATCGCCGCAGGAAAGCTTCACTGCAAGATTGACAAAGTCGCAGGTGTCCTTGAAACCAACCGCCCGGACGCGAAGAATGCTTTATACCAAGCAACCATCAAGCAAGGAGACTTCCTACTAAACCGGATCCAAAAGCTCTCCCGCGTCATTGACTTGTAGGAAGTTTCTCCGGCAACTTATAATCGTTGCCATGTTTTTTAGTTAATTAAGGCAAAAAAAAAAAAAAAAGAAGAAGAAATATTGGAGCGCAAAAACCTTGCAGAATTCGATGGTACTAATTGAGTTGTATTTTTCCCCCCATTTTCTTTTGCCTTCTCATTAAGCAGTATATTGGATTCTCACTCTGGCGTTTATCCTCGTGACACTCATTTTTAAGAAAAATTATGATGTTCTTTTACTTGAACGAGGAGGAGTTTCTTTCTCCTGTTGGGTCCCACAGGCCAAATCCATGTCTTGCAATTTCTGCATTTTATTTTTCACTATGCGACATAAATTATGCTGTCTCTAAATCATGCCCGTAGAACATGGATTCTCTTTATCATGATTTTTTTTTCCCTGATGATTATATCCACTTGCTTCCGTGCTTATTTTCCTCATTTTCTTTTTCGGTTTTATATTTTTTGGTCCAAAATCTCTCACAAGTTTGGTGGTTTACATTTTTCTTTAACATCACATATTCACATGTTATTTAGGACCATTGATAAGAGAGACATGGGAGATGGACAAGTTGATGGGGACATGTATGAAAATGAAATGGAATTTCTAATTTATAAACACATCCAAAGCTTTTTGACGTGCTACAAGTCCTGAATAAAAAGAGAAATCTATTAGGTTGAAGTGTGAAGTTTACAAAAAAACTAGAACAACTATAGTAAAACAAGAGAGAAAAATGGTCCTCAACTTTGCACGTTGTGCTGCTTTGGACTATGTACTATATAAAATGCAAACATTTACACCCTTGAGCTTGACTAGTTTTTTCCAAAAACAACCCTTTTGTCAATAAAGCAGTTAAAGGTGAACTGAGTTACATGTATTGTACTTGAAGTTGAAAAAGAGTCTTGCTATATATCCCAACGTAGATATTATCCGTAGGATTTGTTCTCCTCAATATACCTAACCAATTGAACCCAGTACATAAACAATTGAATCTTGATAGGAAAAAAAAAAAAACAATTTATATCAGTTTCACCCAAAGTCTATTCCATGAATGCAATAAAAAAAAAGTTTTTAAGGATAATAGTAGTTTAATAATGATCTCCAAAAAGACCCCACAAGACACGATGGGACAATCCAAGCCAACAACTTCAAGTCCTTAACATGAAATTGTCAAGCTTTTGAGCTCTCTCTCTACTCAAGCAAAGGACTTTAATGTAACGTGTGTGGAGTTTGATGATTAGATGAGATTTTAGAATATGTTTCTCTCTATTCAGCGAAAAAGAATATGTTTATCTCTCTCTCTCTCTCTCTACAAAACCAAGAAGCCTTGGAAGCCACGCGTTAGAACATGGAGATTTGGCTTTCACTCCCACTTGTGCTGATTAGAAACACACTTTGCCCTGTGACCACAATCCAATTCCGCTCTCTGCCTCTCTCTCTCTCTCTCTCTCTCTCTCTCCCTCTTGCCATTTTCGGCCAAATCCAATTCTCTTCCTTTTATAACAAAAACGATAATAAGCCAAAGGGTCAGAGAGTCTTGTGTCGATACTAACAGAGAAAGAAGAGAAGAGAAGAGGCGTCGATTGGTATAATGATTCCTCTGCCGATTCTGGATGTGAAGGAGTTTCAGGACAAGCTGGTCAGACATTTCAGACCTTGGCAACGCTCGTTCCAGTTCTGGGTCCGAGCCACTGATATCTACACTGGCTACAAGGTCTATACATATATCTATATATTGTACCTCAATGTGTGTTCTTGATTGAAT
Source organism: Boehmeria nivea var. tenacissima (assembly GCA_018132145.1). Lineage (NCBI taxonomy): Eukaryota > Viridiplantae > Streptophyta > Magnoliopsida > Rosales > Urticaceae > Boehmeria > Boehmeria nivea. Next base: position 14,455,754 of record CM030882.1, read on the forward strand.
GCAAATTGGAAGTCTCAATGCTTTGGTTGAATTGAGAATTGGTATTTGGGTTTGTTTATGATTAATGTTTATTGGGTTTTTTTTTTCTTTCTTAAAATTTGGCTCTGTGGTTATAGGCGTTTCAGGTTAGAGTGAGCTTTGTGAAAGATGTGAAGAAGCAAGAGGAAATGTGGGAAAGGCAACATGAGCTCGCGGCTGACAAGATTTATGCTATGTGTGCAAATTTAGGCGGCTTTTTCCTCAAAGTAATTTCTTTCTTTTTCTTAATTCAATAGAGTTTTTCTTTTTCCGGTCTGTTTGTTTGTATATGCTTCGTTAGAGTTCAACTTTGTCACTTTTGTGTCCTTTGTAGTTGGTGTTTTTCTGCTTTATTTTATTAATGGTGGGTAAAAAGTTGCCAACATGCAATGGGTCTAGCCCTTTTTTTTTTTTTGGTAGGAAATGGTTCATGAAGACTGTGCTTTATATGACTATCTATCGTCTTCTCTTTTTTGGGTTTTTTTAGTTCATTCATTTTGACTAGAATGTGCCAACTTTTGGATAAGATTAATGTTCTGTGGCTATTTCAACTTGAAATATGGATTTGGGAGGAAATAGTTCACGAAGTTGGTTATTGTGCTTTGTTGATTACCTGTTGCTGTCATCTTGTTTCTGGGTTTCGAAGAAACAAGCAATTCTGTGGTTTTGTTCGATAGTTTTTATGCTGAATATCAATGTCTATTGGATGGATTTTTCGATTAGGTTGCCCAAATCGTCGGAAAGCCAGACTTGGCACCGGCAGCGTGGGTGAGGAGGCTTGTTACACTATGTGATCAAGCTCCCTCAACCCCGTTTGACGAGGTACAAAACGTGTTGGAGAAGGAGTTTGGTTGTAGTATGTGGGAAATGTTTGAACAATTCAATGAGAACCCTCTTGGTTCTGCCTCGATCGCGCAGGTACTTTAATTGTGGAGTTGGATTCTGCTTTCTGGGATATTGGTGCTGATTATGTACTTGATGCGTAAATTTAGGTTCACCGAGCGAGATTGAAAGGCGATAAGAGTGATGTTGTTGTCAAGGTGAGGGAAATTGGACATTGTTGTTTGACTGTTAATTAATTTCTGTCGTGAAATCCTAACTTGTTGTGGTCTAAAAAATAGGTGCAACATCCCGGAATTCAGGATTTAATGATGACCGATATCCATAACTTGCAAGCCTTTGCTTTATATATGCAAAAGACAGATATCAAGTTTGATCTCTATTCTGTGACCAAGGAAATGGAGAAACAGGTATCGCATTGTTCCTGAATTGGCTTTTTCTTAAGATCGGATACGAGATATGAATCTGGTTGCAAGTATTGAAGCATAATTTTCCTGTGTTTATTCCATTTAAGATTGGGTACGAATTCGACTTCGTGAGGGAGGCTAATGCTATGGAAAAACTTCGACGTTTTCTGTACGAGAATAACAAAAAGAGTCCTGTTTTGGTGCCACGGATGGTGAAGAATATGGTCACTAGGTTTGTAATGCTTCTCTTCGGTATGATATGGTCAGAAAGTGCAAACTCATGTTAGGATTGCGAACTAATTGAGTAATTTGTAAGTTATATCAAGAAACTTTTTTTTTCTATGTTGGCAATCCCATATCCCAGGAATTTGTATGGTCATCTCTAGTTTTTTCACAATTGTCTCAACTAATACCCTGTGCTTTTTTCTTTTCTTTTGAATTTTACTTTTGTGAATCCATAAACAGTTGCATTGCTTGTGCTCTGAGGTCATTTGACATGCATTTAAGTTCTCTTTTTTTTTTCTTTTTTTTTTTCCCCTTGGTTTGATTAGGAGGGTCTTAGTCATGGAATATATAGATGGAATCCCAATCCTTAATCTCGGAGATGAAATAGCAAAGAGAGGCATAAATCCCAGTGGCAAGGTTGCAGCAGTGGCAAAACAGTAAAGCTTTGAACTTGCTATAGTGTTGGAGTCCGTTTCTTTTTCTAATCTGGTTTTTTACACATGCCCATGAAATTCTTACTTTTTATCATCTTTTTCAGCCTTTCTAAAACTTAACGCAGCTATGAACGAGTTTATCTTCATTATCCCTTGTGAATACATTTACGTGACTCTTAGCTCTCTCTGTCTCATAGCTTATTTCTTAACTTTGTTACTTGCGTGACTTTCACAAGTGGCTTTAACACCGGTGCGTTGTGACTTTCACATTTTCCCTAATACCATGTGCTTTTCCCTAAGTGTTTCGTTACTTATGGATCAAAATGATATAAATTCACTACATACCTTACTTTATGATGTTACTGGTATGCATAACAGGAAACAATCCCCTGTATGTGCAGGAAAATTCTCAAGAGTTTAACACTCGCATATGGACAAATGATTCTGAAGAACGGTTTCTTCCATGCAGATCCGCATCCGGGAAATATCTTGATCTGTAAAGGTTCAGAGGCAAGTGAAGACCAATATATATCCTCTTAATACTTAATACCTTTTATCTTGATCTGACTTTTTTTACTATTGGCTTGAGTGTCATTTATGTTCATTTCCATATTGCCAGGTTGTTGAGCGTTAAGAAAATACCTAAGATAATTAAAACATTGATGCAGATTTGTTTTGTCTGCATATGAAACCAACTACAAAACTTAATATCAGTTAACTTTCTCGTATCAGGTTGCCTTACTAGACTATGGGCAAGTGAAGGATCTCCCAGATGCGTTGAGACTCGGGTACGCTAATCTTGTTCTTGCCATTGCGGATGATGACCCCGTAAAAGCATCCGAGAGCTACAGGTAATAAAGTTTGCTAAAATTGAGTTGGCGCATAATTCATATGTTTGTGTAACATATGGGTTTTGCACGATATTGCTTTTTCGTGTGTTGAACTAGGTTATGCGAAGAATGAGTATAGCGTTTAAAGAACTGCTTTTGCCATTTGGTTTCTGTTGATGTTCAATAATTTGCTGAGACGCTATCTGTTCATCTCATCATATAGAGAGCTTGGCATAGACACTGTAAGCAACTGTGCGAACGAGCAACAAGAATTGTTTAGGCTGGCACAGACAATGTTTGACACAAAATTACCCCCCGGAGTGACTATGCTGCAACCTTTCTCTGAGGACTCTTCAATTAAAAAGATCGGTGTTCAGGTAGACCTTTTACACCCCAAAGTTTCTCCAAACTCTTAAAAGTCTTCAACTTATCATCTGCTATATAAGTTATTAAGTTTCATTATAATTCTTTATGAATGGAACTTTTTGGTTCCTAGGGAAGTTGAAAAATTGCGTTGTTTCTTGCATACTTGTTGAAGAAGAGCTTTCGAAACCCCTCTGTGACAATGATCAAGAATAGGGGTTAGGAACAGAAATCTTTATGAAAAATAACAAAACATATGACCTTCAATTCTAAGTGCGTGGAGTTTTGGTATTACTTTTGAAGGATGAGCGAAATATGTCTAGTTCGAAATAGCAGGGCTGTGCAAGATGTTTTTATTTTCAAATTATAAGTTAGGTCACACTTTATTTAGGGCTGGGAAATAGATGGTGCGAACGTAAAATGTTATGCTTGTGTTTGACCAATAACCACAATATAACTCTCTATTTTAGGCTTTTCCGGAGGAACTATTTTCGGTACTACGCACCGTACATCTATTAAGAGGATTGAGTGTTGGGCTAGGAATCAACTACTCGTGCGCAGAACAATGGAGAACCTTGGCTGAAGAAGCTCTATATCGAGCCGGGAGGTTAAAAGGTAACATCTAAACTCGTAAGAATATTGGGAAAACACAAGATACAAACATTTTTCTTATCTTAATTACCAAAAACTGAGTTGGTAACATTTCAGGCAAGGAGCGTGGTTTATTAAGAAGACTATTTTGGCGAAATTGATTGGCTTACTCACAAGTAGAAGGCTTGGATTAGGCAGAATTTTTGTAGCTTGTTGATGCTCTCATTAATCTTTCCTAGTCATAACATGTGTACAAGTCGCGGAAAATTCAACCCCCTAGTTTCATGGATTCCATTTTTGGAAAACCACAAACTGGGTTTTCTTTGAATTTGAGTTCCATAATTTTAATTTATAATCTCAGTGATGGCTTTGTTCAAGGCTTGTGTAAAGAGTTTAGTCTAAAGGATCGCATTCATAGCCCCTTGGACTTGCAGTTGTTGAGGGAGATTATGATAACTTCTAATGTTACTATTTATATTTAGAAATTTTTTAACTGAAGAAATGACCTGAAATGTTTTATTTTTATTGGGTTTTTGTGGCTTCAGTTGAAAATGGTGAGCACAAAGTCAAAATGCTCTAAACAAGTTCAAGATGTTGATGGGCAATGTTGCTTAAATTTACAACTAGCTTAAAATGGTAGAATATTGTAATTATAACAAACATAACTTAGTGCAAAGAAAATAATGTCATTTTCTTATCGGGGGCACTATGTATCTACAACATAGGAGCTATTTTGCGTGGCATGGCCGGTTGACGCAAGAAAGTTTGTGTTTTGTACTTCACGTCACTTTTTAGAGTCATGCATTTTTTACTATGAAAGATTATATTTGCATAAATATATCAGCTCATTTCTCTTTTATACATCTTACTATCTTAGGACGACTTTGGCGCACGTTTACCGTGTTGTACAAAAAGTGTATGCATTCTAATGTTATATAATATTTTTGGAGAACATGCGAATTGTGTAAACTTTTACCTTACAATACCGTAAAACTAAACATGTCCTAAAGAAGATAAAGCCAAGCTAGAAAGAAAAAGTGTTCTAAAAATCTATAAAGTCCTCTAAAGTGGAAATTTCCAAAAAAAGAAAAAAGAAAAAAAAAAGAACAAATTAAAAAAATGAAAAGGTTAAGTTATGTAATACGAGCCCAATAGTTGCGAAATTACAGAGGCCCAGCCCAATTGGAAAAGGTGTGCTCAGCACGGTTCCCGCGCTGCTGTTGTCTTTTCCGCGCCAAACTTTATTAAATTATGACAATCCTTACAATTTCACCATTTTTCTTCTATTCTTCTCCCATTTCTCTCTCTCTCTCTCTCTCTCTTCTGATCTGAGTTTTTTGAGTTTAGAGAGAGAGAGAGATGTTTGGGAAGATAAGATCTTCGTCTTCTTCGTTGGAAAGCTTGCAGAGACCTCCTTCCAAGCTTCTCAAGGATGATTCTCTCTCCATCTACGGTACTCTCTCTCTCTCTTCGGTTTTGGAGTAATTGTTTAGGGTTTTATTTGTGGATGTTTCTGATAATGGATTGATTTTGACTCGCACTGTGTTCGTTGGCGAGGAATTGAACCAAATAAGAAAAAAAAAATTACCCAGAAATATAGCTCAATTTTACCTTTTGCATGTGCGTGTGTGGAATGAGATCTATTGGGTCTTGGTCATAAATAATCTCATCTCAGTGAATTTTACATTTGTTTCAAGTATCTAACTAGAAATTCGATTCCTTTTCATCATATGATATGATCTCTTGTCACTATCGAGCGTAAATGATTTTTAGTTTGAATGTGTTTGGTTAATTTGCCAAAGATTGGATGGTTTTTTGCTTAAAAGAGGACTGTTAATGAGGAAAATTAAAACTTGCAATTTAGTATCTACATTTTTGCCATTCGAATCAGTTTATTCTCTTGTTATTGATGATACTTTTATGCAACATAAATTCACACAGCTCTTACTTAAAATTATTATCCCCAATTTTTGGTGTATTTGGTATGCAGATTTCAATATTCTAGGTTCTGAATTAGATGTTCTATTGACTCAATACTTGCATGGAAATAGCTCAAATTTGTCGTATCATTTCTATTGTGTGAAACAAGAGTTTGTTTCCTCTGATGTGACCAACTTTTTGTGGCATTGTTTTTATCAACTCTAGTCTAGAGAGTAGTGTGAACTGTGGATGTGGGGTTTTGTAATGACAATGCCATTTTGAAGCATCAATAATTGACGACGCAAAAGCAGTAGAAATAGGACAAAGAATGAAACTTTAATACCATACTCAAGAGCTTGTAACTCACTATTTCGCTTCCGTTTCATGCAGAGGCAACAATGATGAAGCTCAAACAAGGTTCTCAATGCAAGCTAAGTTCACCCTCGACGCAGCCAACAGAGGACAAAGATGGCGGTTCCGCTTCAACCTTAATCCTTGAGGTGCCAATGAAGATGGATACAAACTGTTTGGTCTCAAGTTCAGCGTTCTCAGACTCTCCGATTGATGAGGCAATGCCAATAGATACTGATTGTTATTCACCCAGAAAACATACAAGTTTTGGAGAGACGCATTCGGTGACCTCCTCTAAGGAGAAAGAGGAAAGGTCTGTGTCAATCCTTTACATGTTTTCTAAATTCAAAAATGCCCGTCAACACGCTCTTAGCTCATCCTCTGTGGACTCAATGAACTCAATGGAGAATGATTGTTCTGTCAGAGCTTCACCAAGTATTAGCAGTTGTGGTTCTCTTGATAGCACAGAGCAGCAATTGTGACAAAAAAATGTTACTTCATTACCTCTTAGCAACATCAATAGCGCCGAGTTTTTACCTTGAAAAAACATTGCTGTTTGGTACTTGTACGCATATTTAAATGAAATTTAGAAGAAAAGATAAGTTGATGATTAATGAGCTACTAATTATATATTCCTTTGCTATGTCATGCGATCATTTATGCTATTTTTAGTTCGATTTTTCTTCATAATTTTTAGTGCTTGTGAACTGAATTCTTTTTGGTCTGGCCCAAAAACGAAGACTCACGTTGTGACGATAACAAATAAAAGAGATAATTTGAAGAATGTCATCAATTGATTCACCATTAATAATTCAAGTAAGAATAGTGCGCTCTTTTCTTTATAGCGTAATAAAAATAACAGAAATCAAAGGTGCAACATAAAAGAATAGAAATTGATAGCATGTCAAAAAATGCATTTTTCAAAATCTCTCAATTCTCCGTATTTCGTAATTTGAGAAATATTTGGTGATCTATTGTGGTAGCAGAGGATTTGTAATTGTTTTCTTCAGTTAATGATTTTTTTCTTTTTTACTGTCTTGTTTATTTATTTATTTTTTTATCTTTGTCATTAATTTCGTAACAATAACTTTATTACCCGTGAAATGTGTATGCATTAACAAAGCTTTAAAAATTAGTTTTTCTCCCTAGTGTCTGATTTAATAATATACCATTCAAGCGCAAAATATACGACATCAAATTAGGTGGAAAAACAAACAGTGAGCCAATGGCGATAAAACGTGATCAATTTTTTTGGTTGGCTCAATTTTTATATTACTCGCTGTCTCTCACGCAAAAAGCAACAACCTAACAACTAAAATGCTATGCTTATCTTGCTATGAGAGTAAAATAGGATAAATACTTAAAAAGTGACAGAAAATACAATAATCAATAAACACTTTTAGTGTTTCTAAAAGATTATCATACTCACCCACATGTATTTTTAATAATACTAAAAGAAAGCTTATGTTTATTAAAATAAATCATAAATATACATTTTGAAGAATTTTGACTAACTACTGTGTGAGAAATGTTCAAATTACTTCGAATTTAAAGGGGTGTCGTTTTGACTATGTATTTTGAATAAAGGCAATAAACATGAATTTATTTGTGACCCATGACCCATCTTAAAAATAGTCAAAAAAAAATTTATATATATATATATATATATATATAATTGTACATTTTGGTTCACGAAATTTTCACTTTGGGCATGTTTTTAAAAAGGTAGAAGCTTGCATTATGAAAAATAGACTAACCAATTCTAGACTATCATATTTATCTTTTTAATTAAAATATATATTTGACAATTCTCGTCGAAACATTTCCCCATTTGAGACACTTTCATCTTTTATCGTGGATTTATGGCTAAATGGCCACAACTTTTATTTTTTAGATAAATGATGTGTTTTTTTTTTATATATATATATATAAAAAGTAACCAAATTAAATTCAAAAAGAAAAAGAAAAAAGTAGCAGCAGCAATTTTCTTAGTGGCATACCCCATAAGCCGGCTTATCCATACTAAAATTACTATTATGGTTCACAACAACATTACTAGCTATCAACCACCTTTGCTGTTCTATGACAAATTTGGTGCCATTACCAACCACATTCTGTTTGTCCAATTGGGAAACTCTATAAAACCCACCATAAGGCACACTGAATAATATCCAAAATCGAAGTGGTCTCATAGCAGAAGCCTAAGAGAGGGTAAAAACTGAGAAAAAAAGGCAAATAAATGGCTATTAATAATAAGCTCTCAATAACCCTCTTCTTTGGCTTCAATATTATCTTCTCCTCTTTATGTGTCTCTCAAGCTCATCAGCAATTAGTACCAGCTCTATATGCATTTGGAGACTCCAATATTGATCCAGGGAACAATAATCTGCTTAACAATTATGCCAAATCTAATTATCCACCTTATGGTGTTGATTTTCCTTGTGGGGTCACAGGCAGGCCCACAAATGGCTACAACTTTGCTGATTTTTTTGGTACGTTGAAAGATCCTTTTTTTTTATAAGAAATATAAACCAATGTAGCGAAACAAATACATGTGTTTTTTCTTTGTTTCATGTTCAAAAATATCATCTGATCAAGTTTGTGATTTAAAAAAAAACGCAGCGAAATGGCTTGGACTGGATCTCCCACCCGCAATTCGACTGGTTAATACAAGTGATTATAGCGCTATCAAAGACGGCATTAACTATGCTTCTTCGGCAGCTGGAATCCTCTCCGAAACCGCCACCAATATCTTTGTGAGAAACATTTATTTTTCTTTAGTATCATAATCATTCTGGTGATTAGTACTACTTCTAGACAGTCTTATATAAATAGTAAAGGGTCTTGATTTTCTTTTTTGCTATTTTTGACTTAATATATGTGTACATTTGTCACCACAGAAAGGTATTTTGAGCTTGGAGGCACAAATTGATCTGTTTAACAAAACTGTTGAAGAGTACTTGCCACCACATTTTGAGTGCAAAGACAGTCTCTCAAATCACTTATCCAAATCCATTTTCCTTGTCGTCATGGGAGCTAATGACTATGGCTTTACCTTTGGGAAGAAAATTAATAGCACCAACCCCTATGATTACCAGAGCTCTGCTGACCTTCTTATAGAAAAACTCGGCGATCGCTTAGAGGTAAGTTAATTTAAGGAAATTGTGCTATTAAGTTTTTTTTTAGATCACGTTTAAGACAATATCAACCACTATTAATATTATTATTTAAATTAAATGTCTGTTTTATGATCTGTAGTCTACATATGTACCCTTATTACATGTTTTTATTCTTTTATTAATTCAGTAGTGATCATGACGATCATATGTTTGATCATTAAAAATGAATGTCAAACTATGTAGAGTCATTATCATTTATTAAAACTATGTAGGCACGTAGATGGTAATGTATAGATTAACCAAATTAACATGTGAAAAATTTGCAATTGGTTTCAAATGTACAATATAATGTGAACCTATTTTGCATGAGAAAATGTTACATCAAATAGAATTATATGATGTGTACTTATGAATAGTAACAATGTTCTTCTTTTTTACTTTTTTCAAATTGAAACATAACATGTATTTTAAAAAAAAAATTTATGCATGGATTTTTCTCAGGATTTGTACAACTTGGGAGCCAGAAAATTTGTGGTATTTGAGATTGCAGCACTAGGTTGTCAACCAAGCATTGTGATGAAATACAAACCAACAAACTCAAAATGTGTGGATTACATAAACACTGAGGTATTTCTCTACAATGAGCAGCTTCCGAAAAAGCTTGGAGAACTTGAAAGCAAACTTCCTGGATCGATTTTCGTTGTCGCAAAGTTCTTTGATTTCACCCTAAGTTTAGTCCAAAACCCCGAAAACTTCGGTGAGTATAACTTGTTTCCCACCTCCCAATTTATATTTTGTCGTGCAAATTTGTTGACAATGATATATTAAATGATCTTTAATCTCAACATGCCTTAAAAAGATAAAATCATCAACATGGTCAAAGAAATCAAGACTTAAAAACTAAGGTAAATATTTGTGAAAAACGTCCATGAAAACATTGTATGATTACAAGGAAAAAAAATCCAAACAATTTTCATATAATGTATCCTTGTTGGTGGCCATAGAAATATGATAACATTGGAGAAAAAAAAAATATTAAGCTTTTCGCCTTTCTTTTTTTTTTTTTTTTTTTTTTTGGGACAAATTCAATAAGTTAAGCATTTTGTTTGGGAATATATTTGCAGGGCTAAAAGATGCTGTGAATCCATGTTGTAAGATTTCGATATTTGGTCCTTGCGACCCCATGAAACCGCCTTGCGAAGATAGGGATTCGCACGTCTACTTCGACGCCTTTCACATAACCGAAGCCTCCTACAAGCTTCTTGCTCGGAGTTGCTTCCGTGGCGTTGGCTCGTGCTATCCCATAAATGTCAAACAACTAGCATTGCTATAAATAACCATCAAGACATAGTTGTTTCTATGTAAAGTATGTGAATGTAACGTTGTGCTGATGTTAGCGTTTAGTTTGTTATTTGATCAAATTTGTTATTTATTTATTAAAAATTATTTTTAACTTGGTTGGTTCTCTTGTGCAATAGATGGGTTTGATTATATCTTATTGTACGGATTTTAGTCCATAGCTGCAATAATTAGGCTTGGTGCTGAATTAAGCTTTGTGATTTGACATCGGCTTCATAGGACTGTCAATGAAAACTACAGGGAAATTAGAGCAACACAAATATAATAAATGTAAATTGTAAAGGTTAAAAACATAAAACCACCCAAAGGAAAACGATAATTTGATAACTCAGAGAGGAGAAAAAATATTTTTTACTGCAAAAAAAAATCCAAAGAGAACAAATTGAAAAGCAACGGAGGATTTGAAAACGACAGTCAATGGAAAACGACAACAATTTGAAAAAACGACAGATATGTAAAACGGAGGATTTGAAGAGTAACAAATTAAAAGCAACGGACGATTTGAAAACAACAGTCAAGGGAAAACGACCACAATTTGAGAAACGACAGATATGTAAAACGGAGGATTTGAAGAGTAACAAATTGAAAAGCAACGGAGGATTTGAAAAAGACAGCCAAGGGAAAACGACAACAGACTGAGAAACGACAGATATATAAAACGACATCCGAATTAGAAACGACAATATCATTTAAACCACATAAAAACAAGAGGCGACACAAACTTCAACAATGAAACGACAATAAACCATCGGGAGCAACATCAACAACTCGACAAACAACACATACGTGAGAAACGACAAATATTGTAAAAAAAATCGATAAAATAGAATAGAAGCGACGAAAAGGGAAATCAACGGACAAGAGAAACGATAATAAACATGGAGACAGGAAAACGACAGCAATGTCATAAAACTACAGGGCACATTCGGTACAGATACAAAAAACGACATAAAAATAGAAACGACAATTATAGTCAAAACGTCAAAGGAAACGACAACCGAATTTCTCGAAAACGAAAAACACGGAAACTGGTACACACCCATATAAGACGACAGAAATTTAGAAAACGCCATTGAAACAGGAAACGACACTAAAATGAGAAACGACAAAACTCTGAAAAAATACCGAAATATCAATACACAAGAAAGGGAAACATATTTAAAATAAATAATTTGAAAAAAATACCGTTCAGAAAACAGTAAACGACAAAAGATTAAAACACGAAAACAACTGAAATGTAAGTAGAGACAAGAACATGGTAAGAATTTAGAAACAACATAAAGCCACAAAACTATTCATAAAAAATAAAAATAAAAAAAAAATGAAAACGACTACTAACAACTCTAAACAACAGCATGAAAAACAGTGATAACAATTAATACGTATCGTGGTATGAACCACAATGCTCTTGTAAATGTAAAATTTTCAGCACCAGTAAATGCGTAGGTTAAAAAGAAGAAGTTCAAAAAAAAAAAAAACAAAAAACAAAAAACAAAAGCCCTTAAGAAAATGTAGAAAATAAGACCAAAAGTATGTAATCAGTTGTATTGAAAAAAGGTCAACATGGTCATATTATTTATTGTCCAGTTCAGTAAACTCACCTGTACAAATTATTTTTTGTAGAGGAAAAAATAAACCTTCATATATTAATATATTATATATTATACCAACTAAATGGGGAAAAAAAAAATCCTCTTAGCAAAAAAGTATTAGTTTGATCCAATTTTTTATAATAAATGTTGTAACTTCTTGTTTGCTTATAATATATACTTCACATCTCATTTAAGCGTCTCTTCCCCTTAGTAATACCACCCAAAAAAAAAGAGAGAGAACATTAGGATACACAATTATGTTTCATTTTATGCTATTTTTTGCAGGACTTGTACAAACTGGGAGCCCGAAAATTCATGGTGTTCGAAGTCGAAGCACTCTGGTTGTCTACCACTCTATGTCACCAAGTTTAAGCCATTAAGCTCAAAATGTATAGATTACTTGAATTATATAGCACTCATGTTTAACGCAAGGCTTTCTCTGAAGCTGGAAGAACTGCAATCTAAACTCGAAGTCTCAACTTTCGTCCCTGGAAAATATTACGATTTCACTTCAAGTTTGGTCGCGGACCCTGCCCTTTCTGGTGAGTTTACTGGCAAATAGACTAAGCTGCTAGTCTACACCATGCATTACTTGACATAATTATTGATACTTCCATGTGATAAAACAAAGCTTAGTGTGGTTGACGAATTCAAAATTTCGCAGGTCTAAAAGATGCATCTAAACCGTGTTGTACTGTATTGCCATACGTGGTATGCGACCCGATGATGCCCCGTGCACAGACCGGAACTCACATGTCTTCTTTGATGCGCTTCCCCCAACTGAAGCAGCTTACAACGCTTTTGCAGAAAAATGTTTCAGTGGCTCGGGATCATGTATCTCGATGAATGTCAAGCAACTAGCAATGCTGTATAACTACCTACTACAATAGTAAAGAGCTTACTCTAAGCATTTCTAAAGAACCTCAATCATTGTAATATCCTAATCTTTTATTAATTTGTTGTCTCGATATCGATGTTGTTCAAGCTAACCCCACAAGGCGGTGATTATGATGCAATATTTTTGCCTAAAGAATGCTGATTTTTGATAAGCACTAAAGATATAATATTGTCTCAATTCTTTGTACGTTAGCCAAACGTACCTCTGTTTGAACTATGTCAATACCTGAAGATATCTCTAAAGAATTAAGCCTTTTTCATTACAAGGACTTGATGTAACTTGTAAAAGGTTATTACAAGGAAGAAAGAACCAAAAATAGGAGATGATAGCATACAAGATTGTCTGAATTCCAGTTTTTTGTTCCAATTGTACACTTGAGGAAGAGTACAATGTCAGACATGAAACATCCGCCAAAAAGTTGACAGAAATGTAAGCACATTCAAAAATGTTGATAAAGTTGCTCAAAGTACCTCTTCAAAAATTACATGCCTCGAAAGGTTTAAGCTTAAGTGGAGGTCACTCCCTTAGCCATGGTGCTAGAGCCGGTGTCCACTCACATATTTCACCCTCTTTAAACCAGAGAGCTACAGCGCGAGAAAGAAAATGGATGAGACAAATTGAAGAACAAAAAGAGTGGAACAATCCCATATAAAGCCAAAAGAAGAAAAGAACAAAAACAATAGCTTCTAACAATCTTAAAAATGCATTTACAATAACTTAAAATACATATTATTGATATCTTAAAGCTAGGACTAACTAGCAAGTTAGTACATAGAGACAAAAAACAAGCTTTCTCATCACTTGGCAAAACAGTTGTTTGTAAGCAAAAACTTTAGCCAGATAAAACTAAAGCAGCATATTGGTAAACGCTTTACCTATTTCGCGCTTGCCATTCTCGGGGCTGTCACTCCCATGAACCACATTCCTGCCATGAAATTCACATTAGACCTCGGTATCTTCATGTGACACTTAAAAAGTAAAAGCAATTTTTTTTCCCAACCAAGTTGAATACACAAAGACATAAAGGGGCCCACCTTCCTGTTTCAACAGCAAGATCGCCTCTTATAGTTCCGGGCTCAGCTTGCAGAGGATTCGTAGCCCCTATTAACTTACGAGCCGATGCCACAACTCCAACACCCTCCCACGCCTTTTATCATAATCATCATCATTCATAAACAACATGATCAGAATTCTCGAAGTGTTTAAAATATGTAGCAACTTGAATTCATCGGTTAACGGGAGAAAAATCATACCATACACACAACTGGGCCCGATGTAATATACTCGATCAGTGAAGGGAAGAAAGACTTGCCCTTGAGATCCTTATAATGCTCCTAAACCAATCAAAAGCCATTTGTTAAAGAAGCATCAGACTGATTGAATTGAACTCTAGAACTCGAAAGGACTAAATTGTAAACATTCTTCGCAATGAGATGAAAATACGAGCACCGACAAACCTCAGCCAAACCTTTGGGGCACTGAAAGAGCTTTAGTCCAATCAATTTGAAACCTTTCTTCTCAAACCTTGAGATTATCTCCCCAACCTAAAGCAGGCCAATCCATATCTCTAAAAGTCAAATCTTCAGACAAAGAAATAAACTATTCAACTTCAATGCCTAATCAACTAATCACAAAATCCAGTACCCAAAAAAAAAAAAAAAAAGAGCGAAAAGGAACGCTTAAAGGCTAAAGCCCTTAAAAAAAAATTGAACAGTTACAGCCATAAAATAAAAAAAATAAAAAAAAAAGAAGAAAACTTAAAGCCCAAAAAAAAATAAAAGGAACACTTTTGGAGAAAATAATAATGCTCAAATTTCTAGAAAATCAACTTAAAGCCAGTTGCTAAAAAAAACAGGCATTTATAGAGATCCCAGCAAAAGTTAAATAAATAAGTAACTCAATAAAAATTCCAAATTTCTTATAAATTCTCGCACTTTCTGAGCAATAAAACATAAAAACACACTAAAAAAAAAAGTTACAGAAACCAATAACATACAAGGCCTCGTTGAACCCCGTCCGGTTTGACCATTATATAACTCTCTTCAACCTCTTCCTGTAAAACCCACCAAAAAAAATGAAGAGAAATTGAAAAAACAACAGAATGAAAGTCTTTAATATTTGGAAAAAAAAAAATTACCAAAGCAGCGACCAAGCGAGGAAGGAAGATATGGGTTTTGGAGCGAGAGGCTGAAGAGGCGACATTGGAGAAGAAGAGGTGAGATTTTGAAGGGAATGCCGATAAATGGTGGTTGGTGCGCACGATAGGGGTTGTGCGTGCGTATGATAAGCAGCTACAAGCTCTGTTTGGCTTAGAGGGTGAGCTTCGAATGGATGATGAAGATGACGAAAGGCACGGCCTTGCTCCGCCAAACACTGCCACTGCTTCCATTTCCTGTCTCTCTCTCCTCAATTTCTCTCTCTCTCTCTCTCTCTCTCTCTCTCTCTAATGTCTAATCTTTAGTTTTACACGTGATTATATAATACGGTATATTCTTGTCCCTTTGTCTTTTTCGTTGGGTTTTTTTTATAGCATAAACGACATGTCGTTTTGTTTATAACAATGAACACCACATTGAAGATGAGAAAACGACATCAATTTTTTAGGGTTTTTTTTTTTTTTTTTTTTATAATAGGTTTCCCGGTTTACAGCTCGATTTAGTCATGAACGACAATAACCCTAGAAGGTAAACTAAGTGCCGTTTGGTCCAGTGAACAAGAAACACTATTGTCGTTTTCCTACTCAAACAAACGACAAACAAACATAAAAACGACATGTCCTTTCACGCCATTAGTTCTTGCATTTATAATATCGAACCTTATCTACGCTTTTTTTTTTTGTTTGCTTTTCCTAGTATTCTTACTTGAGTATCTATATAAAGAGAGAGAGAGAGACACAACATATATGCTTCTCTCTCTAAAGTCTATCTACAGTTTACATGTAATTATATTGCGGTATATTTTTGCATCTATCTTTTTTCGTTTTTTTTAGCATAAACGACATGACGTTTCTGTCATAATAATGGACACCAAATTGCAGATGAGAAAACGACATCAATGTGTTGGGCTAAACGACATCATTTTGTTAACGTGTGACTCAAATGTTTTCTGAAAGATTTTCATGGATAGCACCTCGTTTTAGTCACGAATGACAGTACCCTAAAAGGTAAACTAAGTGTCGTTTGGTCCAGTGAACAAGAAATAGCATGTCGTTTTTAACTCAAACAAACGACAAAAAACAGATAAATGTGTGACATACACCTTTTTTCTGAAAGAATTATCCGAATTCTTACCTCCTTTTAGTTATGAACGAAAAACCCTAGTTGGTCAATTAAGTGTCGTTTTCTTATGAACAAGAAATGCATGTCGTTTTTCAACTCAAACAAACGACAACAGATAAATGTGTGACATATATCTTTTTTCTGAAAGAATTTCCCGGATTTTACACTTCATTTTAGTCATGAACAACAGTAACCCAGTAGTTAAACTAAGTGTCGTTTGGTCAAGTGAACGAAAAATAGCATGTCGTTTTTCAACTCAAGCAAACGACAGCAAACAAATAAGCAAAAAACGACATGACGTTCAGCGGCAACAGGCATTATTTCATCTATTGGAACCTTCTCAACGCTCTTAGCTTCTCATAGCCATGAGTCTGTTTCAACTTCTATGAAAAGTTCAAACAAAACCTGCAAAACAAGAACTAAGCAACGTTTATTAATTAGCCCTAAAAACACTCAAAACAAACATCAATACACGCACAAATTTTTATTCCATCTATGTATAATCACACCACCCAAACTCAACAAACACCCCAAAAACACACACACAAACACAAACACAAACCAACCAGCCATACAATCTCTCGTTCCATACACTACCAAAAGGCTGTTTTATTCTCAAATTTTTCCAAACCCAAACCAACAAAACAACCAAACAAACAAACAAAACAACCAAACCCTGAATAATATTTATCATCAATTACTTTTTAATTTTAGCATTTCCAACAAGAGACGGCCACAATGGGGCGGGACTTCCAGCCAAGCACCAAGCAGCCCTTCTCCTCGACCACGGTGTAGCCGCCGATGAGGTCGGACTTGTCGAGCCAGAGCCTGGCCTGCGCCGCCAGCTTGATGGGCGAGGCTTGGAAGCCGGCTCGGCTCATACGGCGGCGCCACTGGTCGAGCCTCTCGTGGCGCTCCACCCTTGCCGGGCCTTCGCAGCTGATGATGTTCTTGATCTCCTCCGCGAAGTAGAACTGCTCCATCTTCGCTCTTTTCGTGTCGTACTTCGGAAACATGGCGTCCAATGAATCGAATATCGCCGAGTAGTAGTGCAGCGCCTCCATGAACCTGCACATTTATTAGAAAGAAATCAATTCATTATTTAATAATACTACTACTTTGTGTATAGTATTAGTGCATGCATGTAGGGAAATTCTCTTCTTTTTTTTTTTTTTTTTTTTTTGATATTTTCTCTTTTTATGTCTCTACTTTGTTAAAATATTTGCATTCTTTTGTCTTTTGTTTTTAGTGGACGCAGATCCTCTGTCTGCTTTTCCTGTCTTTTTCTATTAAACATCGACACGTAACGGCTCTATAAAAGAGTTTAAACACCGATCGAAACAAAGCAAAAAACAGATCTGTTGTTTATCTGTCTTTTTCTTTTGGAGAGTTTCTCTCTCTCCTGCAATATGGGTTCGTTTGAGACATATGAAAGCACCTCGTTTTTTTTTTTTTTTTTTTTTTTTTTTAACAGGAGGAGCCTAGAAGACATATATTCAGATAGAGTAAATGTTTAGTTTAAAAAATTCCTTTCTTCAAAAATAAAAAATGAAAATAATTAGAAGATTTAATTTCAAGATCACAAGCAAATATTTTGTGGCAGGTCATATGAAAGAAGAAAATGATGTCATTTGAGACGGAAAGAATGGATGAGTTAACGGCAATGTTATTAATCTAAACGACCTCTTGTGTTGCGTTTTAAAACAATGCTTATGTGTTGAGTTTTTATTCGTCACACAGAAAATAGGACAGAGAAGTGGGGACAGATGATCTGAGTCAATGTTTTTAATATTTTATGACTACTCTGTTAAATTCTGCTATGTTATGGTGTGGTAAATTTATTACTAATTTATAATTTTTTTATATTAATTTCGATTATTATTATTTAGAGTGGCCTGAATATTATCATATATATCACCACTCAAATTGTTTCAATACTTTTTTTTTCCCCTTTAATTATTCGTTCCTTCTATCTCTGTGTTCTTTCATTTTAATTTTTATTTTTCATTACACTACAAAGAAAATTACTCTTTTATTATCTGATTTTTACTAATTAATTTGTTTAAAAATTTTCCTTTTATCTATCATGGCCAGGTCGTCTTCCTAGTGGACCAAAAATCCTCCATTATCACGAACAATATTATTTATCACAAACCTGCCGAGAAAGAACGGCCCGTTGTGGCTCGAGTCTTGCTCAACGAGAACCATGGCCTTCGGAGAAAGCTCATGGATGGTCTGAAGGACCGAGTTCAGAGCTCCACGGCTTTCCTTGACCACGCAGTGTAGCTGAAGCACGCTGTTCACTACGAGCACTTCGTCCTCCGAAGTGGCTATGTCTCCGCTTCTGAGACTCTCCAAGCTGGTGTTGACCACGCTGAACTCTAGGGCTATCCCCAGCTTGCTCGCGTGGACCCCCAGCCCGTCGCCGATGGCTCGGAACCGCTCGGTTTCGGGCCCGACGGCGGTGATGCGGAGCCGGGCTATCGGCGGGTGGTCGGTGCGGGCGGCGAGGCTCTCGATGAGGTCTCGCCACTGTTGTCCAGTCGGCAGGCCTAGGGACATGCCTAGGTCGACGACGTGGACGTAAATCTCTCCCTCAAAAGCTTCTAAGATAGAGCGGTTGGCGACGAAGTGGCCGAACCGGATGTGCGGGCAGGCGGCGTAGACGAGGCCGAGGGCCTCGGTTTTCTGGGCGGCGGGGGCGGGGGCGGGGGCGGGGGCGGGGGCGGGGACGGTGGCGGGTGAGCAGGCGAAGCCGACGGCGCCGAGGGGGCTGACCTTGGCGAGGCGCTCCGCGAGGCCCTGGACGAAGCAGGACGCCACGCGCTGGAACGACGAGCCGAACACGAGCGCGCTGGTGCGCAGCTCCCCCAGCAGGGCCGAGGCGTGCGCCCTGTCGCGGCACGCCACGGCCTCCGCGCAGGCGATGAGGAGCTGGACGAGCCGCATCTCGTCGGCCTCCTCCTTCCCCCCAATGTCCCGATCCTCGCCGCCGCCTCCCGCCGCACCCGCCATGGCCTCCTCGACGGCCTCCGCCGCTTGGTAGCGCTGCGTGTAGGCCAGCAGGTGGTCGCGGAACCGCATCTGGAGCCCGCCCTCGTCCTGCCGCAGGCTGCTCATGCTGCCGCTGCGGCTGATCCCGCCCGTCGAACTGCTCGAAATCGACTCCGAGAAGCTCGGGTTTCGCCTGAGTTTCTTGCTCTCTCTTGCAAGTTCTTCCGAGGAAGGACTGTCCAAGATTGAGCGCTTCAATTGGCCTTCCCAACAAATAGGCAAGTAAGGAAATGGATAATAAGCCATGGCTTGTAGACTCAGTAATTGAAGACATCCCAAGCCATTATTGTTGCTAGTCTTTACAATATGGTCAAAATCAGACATGAGTCTTTAATTTTTTTTTTTTTTTTAAATTTAGTGCTCCTTATCGGAGGACTAATCACCGAGGAATAAATGGATTATATAGGAATTACATGGAATGAATATGATTAATTAATTAAATTGGCTCTTACATAGAGCACACGCTTTTCTTGTAATTCGGCGGCGTATACAATGTTTTTAGTTTAAAGAAAAAAATGTGGGACAAGGAAGTAATTTTGGCTTCATTGGAAGTTTCTTCTAGAAGAGGCAATAACGACAAAATTAAATGCGTAGATCAATCAAAGAAAAGACTATATATATTCATGTCTCCTAATATTTTGGAGTAATTTGGTTCTTGTAATTCCTCACCGTGAAGAGCCGACAGTGTAATGAATAATAACTACATTAAAAATGCCATGGCTTATTCAAATTTCTTCGTTGTCTTTTCCATGAAGTTTTAATGCACTACTTGTTCTCAACTCTTTTATTAATCTGCTTCTTTTTTTTTTCATTTTTACTGTAGCGGATAAGAGCTACACCGAGAGGAGTGTCTCATTGGATTTAGTGTTTTGTTCAACAAAATTGCTATAATAAACTGATTTCGATATAGCAAAGGTTCATCTGTATAAAATTTGTGTGAATTAAATATAATTTATAACTTATTGCTTTTGTGTCATGCGGATCAAAACTTCCACTTAATAAAGTAAAATTTAGTCAGACACATCGTATAAACTTATTTTTACGATACATATGTAGAATAATAGTATTACTTTAGTGCTATATATATTTGTTAAATCACCGATTCATCTCAAAAGCTTAAACTGATAGAAGACGGGCCAACAGTAGTTTTTACATCTCAACGCAGCCAACAATAGCTTTTATATCTCAACACTCCCCCCTCCCCTCACGTGTAGGCTGGACTAGGCTTTACACGTGGACAATTTTATGGGGGTTAAAGAATGTGTGCTCGCGGGGATTTGAACTCAGGACCTCCCGTTCTGATACCATGTTAAATCACCAATTTATCCCAAAAACTTAAGCTGATAGGAGACGGGTTAACAATAATTTTTATATCTCAACAATACTTGCAAGATAGTGATGTAGTGTGGAAAACTCTTGGAATTTGGGAAAAACTAAGCTCACTTAAACTGAGTTTTTGGGAAGTCAAAGTTTGCAATAATTCCCATATAGTGTTACAAAGCTTTCATTTCTGTCGTTTGGGAATGTGTTTGGCTCAATGAGAGCGAAAAAGTGGAATCGAATTCAAATTTATGTCTCTGCTCTTTGAAAAAATTAAATATTTTATTTAGTGTCAAAATATAATTAAAGAGACAAAACATTTGGATATGTAGGAATATCCATGGCTCGACTTTGTGCTTAGTAAAATGGTTTTTTGCGTGGCTTACAAACCAGTCCTACGTAGTTAAATCATTATTATTTAAGATACCCATATAGACCGAAGATTATATAATAATATCAGTTATAGCTAGGTGAGCCCATTCCAAATCATCTAAGTCTAATTTGAAATTATTTTTTTTCAATTTTATATATGTGAGTAGTAATTCCAAGATTTCTGAAACAACGAAGAATACATTAGTAATCATTTTCCTCAAAACAAATTAAAGCAGAAAAAGTCATTAGATTGTTGACAAATTAATAGAACGTAGCTTTACTCGCTCATGGACGAATTATATATATATATATATATATATAAAGAAGGAATTAATTTTCATTCCCATGGTTATTACTTTGTGTTGATTTACAAGAACTAATGGTTTTAAGCGTGTATATATACACATAACGTTGACAAATGATCATTTAAAAGCCAATATTATAATCATCCATTGGACGATTATATACTACATTATAAGTTGATGACGTACGTACACGTAATATATCCGGCCATTCGAATAATTTCTCGGAATCTCAACAGTACTAGCTAGTGCTAAAAAAATACTGAGTTTTTGGTCACAAAAATGATTTTTTTTTTTTTACTTATTACCAATATTACTTGTTAGCTAAAAATATATATTCTAATATTACATATAATTTATAATATTTGTCACTAAGGGGCAAGGACGGATCAAGAATACTTCCGTTCTAGTTGGGGCACAAAATTGCATAAAATAATGGTTGAAAAATTTATCTGGTGAAATCAATTTTTTTTACAAAAATTATAAATAAAAAAATTGTTTAGTATGTTTATACAAAATTATATATATAATATTAAAGTATTGGACAAAATTGAAATGACAAAATTGAAATTTTTCATAGGAAGTATAGGTAAAAGTGTAAAAATAGAAAATTCAATAGGGCAGATGAAGTATCTATTAAAAAAGTTTCTTCAATACAAGATATTAAATTATAATTTCTCAAAAATTCAGGATGGGCTTACAGTTATGCCCCTATCTAGATCCTTCGTTTTTTTTTAACCGATATTATAGTGAATAATTAAATTCTAACACTTAATTTAAATAAATACTCAATTTTTTAAAAATATAATAAATTGTCAAAGTGGGTAATTGATGGTAATTGAACGAGTGGTAAAAACATGTGAAAGTAATTAGTGTTTTGGCTAGTTATTTAATTATTTAAGATATTTGTGTATTTATTTTTATTGTTGAGTAAAATTTAGGTATTTTCATACTTTACTCTATTTTTAATTACAATGCTTTTTTAGTTTTTTAAATAATGTCCATTATATTTGGCCATTTTCTTATCAATACTTTAAAAAATTAGCCAATATTTTTAAAAATTAAGAAATTAATCATTAGTTCATAAAAAATTAATGACATAAAAGTAAAATCACAACATCATGTAGTTATAATAAAAATTATTATTTACTTAGTTAATAGAAACATTGGCTATGTTACTTAAAACATCATTCAAAAAATGAAGTATAATTTGCTTAATAATATCTTTCAAATATGATTTGACTAGTGTTTTAAATAATTAAATTAAAAGATTTCACTTAAATATTCAGCCACTATCATTTAGTGACCAAAAATTTACCATTTTAATTTTAATGACACAATTTTGTGGTTGAAACTTGAAAGTCGAGTATATATCGAGACAAAGTAAATGTGGGTCCCTTGTACTGTACATTTTAGTATTTTAGCTCATGTTTTAACATGCTTTATTTCTTATGAAAGCATGCAGATAAAAAGTCCAATTGCATGAAGAATATCGCCGGAATAGAATGGCAACATTCACATAGTGACAACCACGCCATGGTCTAATATTTTTTTGCCTCGAGACACCGTTTGTCTTTGAGCCCTCTATGTTTCTAATTAAATGTGAAAACATATATATGCATTATACCACAAGTCCACAACGTATGCTTAAAAATCATTGATTATACTATATTATAAGGGTTGTCTCAATAATTAACTACATTGTATACATATAGTACCAAATTTTGGGTTATAATTATTAATTAAGTTGATCTTTTATGATTATATTTCGTTATGATCGGTGTAACTCTTTTTCTTTAGTATATTCTTTGTATATATTCATGTATGTTTTTTTTTTCCCCCCTTCCAACAAGGTTAACTGAGATTCCTCTTAATATTCTGCCTCTTCATAAGTTAAACGTTTAATTTGGAACATTAGGTGTACCCTAATCCCTATAGAATTATGTCTTATATACTATACAGTATAATTATACTATTTGTATATTGTCTGAAGATATTATATAACTATTAAGAAAATAATTTTAGACATTATGAATAAATATAATAGATGTTCTAGTACCAGGGTTTTTTTATCCTAAATAACTTGATTTATATTTGTTTCACATTTGTAATATAGAATTTTAATATATCAAACACCGTATTGTACTAGAAAAGTAGAAATATATAATATTTATGGTAAGCCCTCTTAGACAGAAATAATTTTTTTTTAATAATAATGCTGTTAATAATTCACGTTACGTTGTTCCATGCATGTGTACACCAACTGTTTGCTACCAGGGAATTATTTATTTATATTATTACAATTTTTTTTTTTTACAATTGTTTTGGAAAGCGATTGCAGAATATTCTCTTCTTTTTCTTTTTTTTTTTTCCAAAGAACAAGAACCATGAGAAGAAAGAGTCTTTATTGCCATGACGTAAGATGAGATCTTAACAAGAAAAATATGGAACCGAATGTGATTGGTGAAGAATAAAAAATTGAGAAGTCCAAGTGTGTTTCGACTATTTTGGTTAAGGGAATTAACAACATTTTGGAAAATGGACAAATGGAGTGTTTAACATATGCTTTCATATTTGTTGTTTCTATGAATTATGTGGAATAAATTTAAAAAGATAATATTGTATCATGCTTGTTTATAACTCTTTCCCTTTTGTTTTCTTTCTATCATTTTTTTTTTTGTTCTTAATTCTTTCTAGGTGAATAATTTCTAGCATTGTTCACGAGCAATGTTGCACATTTTGAAGAAATCATCATAGTATTAAGATTTTCTTTAATTAGTTTGTTCTAACATTTTTGAAACTCTTTTTCATGAGA
Source organism: Boehmeria nivea var. tenacissima (assembly GCA_018132145.1). NCBI lineage: Eukaryota > Viridiplantae > Streptophyta > Magnoliopsida > Rosales > Urticaceae > Boehmeria > Boehmeria nivea. Next base: position 14,479,842 of record CM030882.1, read on the forward strand.
AGTGTTATTTTCCTTTGTTTGTATAATTAATCCATATAATCAATTGGCGAATAACTTTCGCCGCATCAAATTATTGGTCAATATTGTACTTTGAACTATCATGAGGATTAGCTTCAAGTATTTCTCATATAAATATTTTTTAAGGATTTTGATATTTCTCGTTATGATCACATCATATTGACCAACTTTGAGGAAGAAACTGGCTATATGTCTGTTTGGCTTACAAGAAAATCAAACCCCTCAATCCTCATATACATAGTATAGGAGTTTGTAGCTAAATGGCCTAATTTTAGAACCTATTTTAAAAAATGTCGACAACTTTTTAAATTTAAGTGAATGACCCGTTCTAGGTAAATAGACAAAATATTATGATAAGCGGATGAAATACCAGGCATTTTTAGCTTGAATTTTGTCAACTTACCATAGTAATTTATTTGTTTACCTAAAATTTTTTCGGGGGTATATCAATTATTTATCATGGTAAGTAGATAAAATTCAAGCTAAAAATGACTGGTATTTCATCCGCTTAGTGTAGTATTTTGTCTAGTTACTAAGAACCGGCCATTTACCTAATTTTAAAAAGTTATGAATATTTTTTAAATATGATCTAAAAAATGGAGTACCTACCAACATTTCCCTAGTGTATATATTTACATAATCTATTTATACAGATATTTTGGCCATATTTTAGTATTAATGCTAGCTGCTTTTATATAATAATACTGAAATGTTTTCAGTGAAAATTGCTTTTGATTAGATTTTTTAATAAATTGCATTTAAAAGCAGCTTTGCAAAAAGTGACTTGGACATAATTTTAGATTCTGTTTTCGTCACAAACAAGTAGTTGTTACTATGTGAATTTTTTATTTGGCAAGGATGATTTGATGGTTATATGTTACTCAGGATAATTAGTATAAGCTAAAAACTCTTTCCCTATCAATCTTGATAAAGTACTCAATTATATCTTAACGTTATGTTTTTTTTCTTTTCACATCTTTATGGACTTGATGAGATTGGCTAGGTTTTATATACTCATTTTTAGTACTAAAGTTCGTTCAAACTAAGGTGATTATAATGTTCGTATAAAGTCGGCCTTATTATATTTGATTATAAAATGCGCAAGATATTAATGCTGGCATTTGATCCTCCTAGTTCCTAGCGAGACCTCAAGTTTAAGATATTAGAAAGCAAATACTAATAATAAATACTATTTTTTTATTTCTTAGTTGTGAGGACATTTATTAATATAACATTGCATTGTCCTACGCACTAAATTAGTAAATTTGCGCTCTCTCTCTCTCTCTCTCTCTCTCTCTCTCTCTCTCTCTCTCTCTCTCTCTCTCTCTCTCTCATTGCTTTTTCTTATGTCGTTTGTAAGTTATTGTCGTTTTCTAAACCTCAGGACTATTTGTCGTCTGTGAGTTAGAACAGGGTTTCTTATTTATTGACCATGATCGAATAATTGTTTTTATATCGTTTCCATTTATAGACGATTTATATCTAAGTTGTTTTCCTTCTAATATTTTCTTGTCGCCTGTATTGAGATACGTTGTCGTTTCTGTTTGATGTCGTTTTTGCTACTTTATTATTTGTTCAAATTGCTGTCGCTTTTCAGACACATCAAATTGTTTACTTTAAAAAATATATATAATAAGGTTGTTGTATCTTAAAAAGAAAAAAAAAAAACCAACAACTTTGTGGGTTGCTGATGACTTTCGAATGAAACAGAAAAACGTTGTATGTTGCAATTAGTGTCGTTTTCATCTTCTTGTCGTTTTCTGTTTGATGTCATTTTGTTCTGTATCGTTCATTCAAACTGTTCTCTATTTGTGTTTACTTTCTCTTAAAAAATATATATATATTTGGACTCGTAGTTAACTAACTAGTTTTTATTCACACGCGCGTAAGCACGTGTAAAATTATATAATACTTGAAAAATATGACTAAAAAATAATAAAGTATATATTTTTTCAATTTAAAAAAATGATACTTTTGTAATTTTTAATAATTAAAGGGTTAAATTTATCATTTAATGTAAATATAAGGGCTTTTTTAAAATTTTTTAAACTTACAAAATAAAAATAAAAGTTTAGAACAAATAAAACAAATAAAAATTAGTTACTTTAAAAAAAAGTATATGACAATGGATGTCAAAAGAATGAGAAAAATATTCTGAATTCAACCGTGCCAAGAAAAAAAATTCGAGATCATTACGTAAAAAAAAAAGCGGTTGAAACGATTGAAACAAAAAAGTAAAAAAAAAAAGAAGAGAATTTATAAAAAAAAAGTTCTCTTAAATTTATGAATTTTCAATAAAGTCCTCTTATATTTGTGAAAAAACCCTTCAAATTTTCTTAAAAACCCCAAAATAAGCCCCTAAATGCAATTTTTTTAAAAAAATTATAAAAAAAAATTAGAGAAGTCACGTGTCGTCTATAAGGGACGCCACGTGTCGTCCCCTTGTGAGCGTTTCTTTGGCAAGGTAAACGAAACCTTTCACGCCTTAGTATACTTGTATAGATTATTCGTCTGACAATGTCGTTTAAAGCATTAGTGCCGTTTGAAAGAAATTTGTCGTTTCCGTATTTTTGTCGTTTAATATTCAATGTCGTTTTTGCCACTGTGTCGTTTCTTCAAATTGTTATCTAGAAAATTCCACTTACTTTTTTTATACTCTAAAGTTGTCATTATTGCACCAGTGTAGCTTTTTATTTTCTTTTTTTTTTAATAAATTTGTTGTTTCCTAATTGATGTCGTTTTTGTTTTTGTGTCCCTTGTTAAAAATGTTGTCGTTTGTTAGAAAACATCGTTTTTTTTTTTTTTTTTTAAATTTGCTAGTGTTGATATCTTTTACTTGATTAAACACACACACACACACAAAAAGAAAAATAAATAACACAACAAAAAAAATTGAAAAGGAACTAATAAAAAATTTAAAACAAACACTTAGCAATAAAATATGAGTTAGAAGGATGTAACAGAGAGACATCAGCAAGTAGGTGTTCTAAAATTGTTACTGAAAATGCATTCCCGTCTAAAACCGAAACCGCTCAAATACTGATAAAAAACCGAAACTGATTTTTTGGGTGATTTTTTGTTTTTAAAATTAGAATTTTACTTATATTCAAAATAACTGAAATCGTAAAACATACCAAAAAACCGCCCAATGTACAAGCCTAATTTAAGCTTTTGTAAGCTCAAACCTTGTGGTACTTATGATAACATGAATTCCTAAAATAAAAACAAATTACACATGTAAGGCACGTTCGTAGTGTATTACATTATTTTATACTTGTATAAGCCTATACAATTTGTGTATTGTCCAAAAATATTATACAAAGCAATGGAAAGAAAATTAGAAAGTAGAGTAGATTATTTGGGGTCTAAAACGAAAGATTTCATTTGTACTAGATAATACAATTTGTTGTATCAAGTGTGTATTTCGCGGTATAAAATTCCGTAATTTGAATATGTCAAAACACTTAATTGTATTATCTAATCTAATATAATAAACTTATACAGTGTATCACACGAGTTAGTACATCATGTGAGTGTCTTGTTTAGTACTGCCAAAACAGAGTCAAGAGAACATCTTTTTTTTTTTTTTTTTGGACAAAAGAATCTATCACTGAATTTCCAACTATTGAAATTGGAGTGGCCTCCCATTACTTTGTTATCCATATGATAAATTCATTGTCACATAAACCAGGAGCAACAAGGACATCATCAATAGTTTTGTACACTTGTCTAGTTGTTGTCACCAAAAAAAAAAAAAACACACACACACACACACAAACTTAGCAAATAAAACGGCCCTTCTCATCATCGATTGATAAAGAAGGGTTTTGGGGCACTAATGCCTTTGTCATGAAACATGATTTTGGGGGTCAATTAGTGCATTATTTGTGGGGCTAGAGAAATTCTAGTCACGTAAATTGATCTTGATGTGGGCTAAAGGATAAAAACATGTGATTCTTCTAATTATTGATTGGAATAACCAAACCCCATGTGCTTTGCTCAATGTCTAGAAAGTTTATGAGATAAAGCCCATGTATTTGTTTCAAAATCAAGATTGTTAAATTTGTTGCACTATGTTGTACATTACTATGGTATCTATTACATGACAATGCCAGAGAGACCCACATGCTTTATAGAAAAACAACTTAGTCGACTTGCTATTTCATAAAGTCAAGGACTCATATTATTAAGCTCATGTTGGTTGACAATTACAATTGAAAAAAAAAAAAGAGCAATTGTTGGTTAATAGTACTTCTCACCCTATTTATACGAATTGGAAATTTGGGAGAGTAACGTGTATTTGCAGAGTTTGTCCTTGATTTGAATATAAAAAGAACTACATATATAGTAAGTCACGTCTATGAATTATTGGCCTCTTTGTTCTCCTTTTTATAAATGAGTGGAAACATGAATTTAATCATCAAGATTCATGTTGGCCATGGAACACGCTTTTCTTTTATTTTTTCTTCTCCGTCTTCTGTTTGGTATAATGACACTGCTTTTCTTCACTATTGATGATAACATAAGTGAGTATTGCTAAACACTTGTATGTTTCTTTGAACTTATTATGAGACAAAAGGTTCGAGTCGCACCACCTCAATATTATATGTAGTGTCGCGGTTATATTTACGCACACCTTTTATACTAAAAATAATGTTTTAAAGAGAGAGAATTGAGGAGGTGTTTTTCACATTATGACAATAATGCAAACTAATACAACGAGAAGGATTTAAAAGGGTGTGATGGGAAATATGAAGCTATACTATGAGGACTACATATGCTAAGAGTAGTTCTAGTTCATAGAAAAAAAAAGTTTGAAGTAGAGACATGAAAATACTAATTAATAATTATTGTAATTAAGAATAAGTACTAGCTGGAGCCTGGCTAGCTAGCTAGGCACATGATTTTCATATTTCTAATAATCTTAAAACTTAGCAATGCAAGCAAGCAAAAGAATGGCAGAGGAAACTCCATCCTCTTCAAGATTAGAAGTGCTTCTCTTGAACTTCACAACTTTCCCTTTGTTGCATTGCATAATCACTTGCTTTATTTGTTGCCCATGACATTGGTAGTGTTGTTGTTGGTGTTGTTGATCTTGTGCCTGTTGTCTCTTCTTCATGGCTTCTTCAACCTTGGACACCATTTTCCTCCAAGTCCTAGAAAAAAAACTTTGCGAAAATGATTTAATTTTATGAGAGAGAGAGAGGGAGAGAGAAAGAGATAGATAGAGAGAGAGAGAGAGAGATTAAATAAGTCGTGCATGGGAAAATCTATACAAAAGCTTGCCCTCTTTATAGGCTTGAGTGGTACCAAAAATGCCCTTGGTTTCAGCACATAATATCACAACAATAATAGTTATTATAACTCATAAGCAGGCTCCTCTTTTCAAGAAATAATGTTTTAGATTTGTAAGACATATATGTGTGATTATTATGTGCGTGTATATACATATTATATGCCTCAATATATGTCTATATGCATGTGGGGTTAGGCCATTATTTTAATGTTTATGTGGGCCCTTGTCTTGCTTTTCCATATCTGACTTTTAACCACGCCATATCCTAAAGGCTCATTTAATAATTCAACTCTTAATTTAGTTAACTATCCAACAACACCAAGTCATTGACTCATTCAATAAAATATATCCAAGCCCCTTAATTCTTAACAACCTCAATAAACAAGAAAAGCATAGGAATAAGTTGAGAATATAAGAGGAGTTAATGAGTTGATTAATTGAATTAGGTGTAAAGAATGTGACAAATAAAGCTGTTGAGTAATGCAATTATAAGCAAGATATTTTGAGTCAAGTTCAGTCATATATAAGAAGCACTGAAAAGAATGCATTTCAAACTCAAGTGTTTTATTTGAATAAAAATATATCCAAATTAGTCTGGCAATTCATCATTTGAAAATTTGAAAGCAATGACTCTATTTAGAACCACAATTTTGTAATTGGAGAAATTTGGCTTTCTTCTAAGTTCTTATCATTATCATCATTAACCATTCAACGTTTATATTATTTTTTTTCTTTTATACGTAAATAAATTAATACATTAATTACAGCTGAAAAGAATATTTGGCAAACTGCGCTTTGGATTTTCTTTCCATATAATTGAAAGTTCAATAACAGGTTATTAGAGCCAATATTTAGAATATTCTTAGCTGGTCTTGAGGTACAAAATTAGTCGTTTATGTGACCTAGAATAAGTAGTTTAACAAGGACAAAGTTGCATGAATTATGATTAGCCTAAGAACTCACTAACTCAGAATCATAAATTCAAAAAAAAAAAAAAAATATATATATATATATATATAAAAGAAATGAATACTAGATTAGTGTGTTTCACTAAGCGAATATAGAGAATGAGGAGGAGTTAGAATCAACTTGTTTGATTGGAAAGTGGAGAGGAGGGAGGGAGAGCACATATATTCAAACTTATTAAATAGCATCCTTCCATAAGTGGATGGTTGCAACTTCTCCTTCCTATATAGCTAGAAAAATATCTACTTTTCCCTCTGAAATAATTGACAACAAACAATAAAATAGACAGTATAGTAATTATACAAATTATTACTATTCATATATTCATCTCTCATGTTCAACCAAACATCTTGAAAGATTATTAATAATTATATTATCCTTTCAATACTCTCTATATCTTTTACTCTCCATCCTCTCAACCAAACATACCTAATGTCAAATTGTAATAATTTGAAACTCTAGGCCACACTTAAAGAGCTTGCTCCATGAAGTCCTTGTCGTTTCTTTGAAAGAGAAAGCCCTTCATGTGCAAAGCCATGTGGCCATGTGCCCTTGTTCCCGTCCTATCCCCTTGGCTAACCCTCTTCTTTAGGACCGGGGCCCAAAATTTTCCCTTATCTTTTCTTATACGTATTTATTTCTCTTGTTTGAAACCTAGCTAATAACTTTTTTTTTTTTAATTTATGTAGCTATAGGACTTTGAAAATAATGATTACCCACTTTACCATCATTTTTTCCCTACAAAACTGATTTAATATACTTTTTATGCCCATGGAATAGGGATCGATTTTTTTTTTTTGGTGGATAGAAATAACCTCTCGCAAGTATCTAGGTTCATGCAAGTTTGATATGAGCGCATGCATTTTCTTGTGATTGTGTAGTAATGGTGAAAACTTATTTTATTACTATTATTATTTTAGGTGAACTCATGTGCCAATTAATTCAACCACAAAAGAAAAAAAGCATGATAAACTTTTCCTCTCTTAGACTTAGTCATTGTAGGAGCAATGTTTGCGAGCAAGGTTTTAAGTTTGGAGCCGTCCGATTAACTTTAAGTAGGAAAACTTATTACAAAATAAATTTAACGATCCAAAATCGTTTTCTATTATAACGCATATCCTATCGAAGATTTTTTTCCATAATTTGTATAACTCGGTTTCTTTTGTAGACTATGTCACTTACGTAAGCCACATGAACACAAAAAATAATTGTTCATGAGCACTAATAGTCATTTTTGAAGCCCAATAATAGAGCATAGTTTTATTTGATGTTGTTTACTTTAATAGTATCTTTGCTATAGAGCTCCAAGTTGAATCATGCACTAGATTGGAAATCTAGTTCTGCCATGTGAAACTTACAACTTGTCTTTTGAGCATATCTACATGTTCAAGTCTATGACATTGTTAATTGTTATGGATAAACAACCCAAGAAAGGAAGAATGAGGAAATATGGACTTTGGAGTAGAATTTCTAACATAATTCAAAGAAATAAACCATTGAGCTTTCTCAATCACTAAAAAAACAAAAGGCTTTAAGCTTGATAGCTCCATGAATTAGACAAAGCAAAATATAGAGGTAGATACAATGAACCCAAAATTCTGAGCATGAAGGGCCATGTTTTTAGAAAATGGGATGTTGGGAATTCTAAAAACAAAACCATATTTTTTGTTGGTTTTGACCATTTTCCAACAAAAAAATAAAAATAAATATTTGTGACCCCATTATTTGCAATTTCCCCTATTTTTTGCTTCTTCCAAGACCCAAATCCCCTTGACTCTTTTTAGATTCACTTGCATACCAAAGCCTATCTTCTTCTTCATTTCTTTTATCCCAAAAAAAAAAAAAAAAATCCAAACTAGAGCTAGGCATTACAGACTGGATCTTTGTCTCTCTATGTACCTAGGACTTATCCGAACCATGTATTAGAAAACCCAATTTAGTTTAGTTACTCAACTGGCTCTATCATTGATCATAAGTCGTTAGGTATAGTTTGGTTTGAGTTTAAATTTAAATATGTTCATATGATTGCAATGTGGCAGCTATGTTATTGAATATTGATACAACTTGCTTTGGGTTATCTATACAAATGCCCCCTAATGTTGTGCTATTGTTGCAGTTTGCACCCTAATGTTTAAAAAATATCATTTTTGCCCCCTAAAGTATTAAAAACTTATAGATTTGCCCCCTCTGTCATAATTTGTAACAAAAATGGGTTAAATTAATTACGTAATATTAATCTGTTGGTGCCTGTACAATTTTTTAAGAGTATGAATACAAAATTTTAAAAGATCGAGGTGCATTTTGAGTAGAAAAGACGACATAAGGGGGTGTTTGTGAAAATAAATATAGAATTAATTACTATAATTTTCTTAATTTGAAAGCAGTTGATCTTTAAAAATTATACAGGTGCCAACAGAATAATATTATGCTATTAATTTAATCTATTTTTTTTACAAATTGTAACAGAGGGGGCATATCTATAAGTTTTTAATACTTTAGGGGGCAAGAATGATAGTTTTTAAACATTAGGGTGCAAACTGCAACAATAGCACAACATTAGGGGGTGTTTATGTAGATAACCCACTTGCTTTTAATAGGCATTATAGAGCTTTGTGACTTGTGAGGTCAGAACATTGTAACCTCTAAACTTTTGTATAATTTAGGCCATTATGAGAAAACATTGAGAAAACTAATGTCATTTTGATATATAATTTCTGTCACTATATACGTAAATAATTATTTTGCCATTTTTCTCTATTCTTGTCTTCCTTATGTGTAAAAAAAAAAAAGGGTTATCTATACAAATGCCTCCCGATGTTGTGCTATTATTGTAGATTGCACCCCAATGTTTCAAAACTGTCATTCTTGCCCCCTAAAGTTTTAAAAACTTATAAGCATGCCCATTTGTCACAATTCGTAAAAAAATTGATTAAATTAATAATGTGATAATAATCTGTTTGCATATGTATAATTTTTTAAAGATCAAACGTCTTAAAATTAAGAATAATATAGTAATTAGTTCTATAATTATTTTCACAAACACCCCCTTATGTTGTCTTTTTTTCTCAAATTAACTACACCCCGATCTTTTGAAACTTTGTATTCATACCCCCTAATTTTATCTATTTTTTTTTAATTTAAGTGGAAGGGGTAAACTTATAACATTTTCAAACATCAGGGGGCACAAGTATCAGTTTTGAAACATCAGAGTGCAACTTGCAAGGATAGTACAACATCGGGGGGTATTTGTATAGATTACCCAAAAAAAAAGTCATTTTGATCAAATTCATTCCTATAAAAAGTTGCATAAATTATAACCTTTCTTATAAGGTGACAAGTTTTGAATAAGTTGTCTAAAAGTGGCATTTTTATGTATTCTTGTCTATTCTTGTCTTCCTTATGTGTAAAAAAAAAAAAGGGTTATCTATACAAATGCCTCCCGATGTTGTGCTATTATTGTAGATTGCACCCCAATGTTTCAAAACTGTCATTCTTGCCCCCTAAAGTTTTAAAAACTTATAAGCATGCCCATTTGTCACAATTCGTAAAAAAATTGATTAAATTAATAATGTGATAATAATCTGTTTGCATATGTACAATTTTTTAAAGATCAAACGTCTTAAAATTAAGAATAATATAGTAATTAGTTCTATAATTATTTTCACAAACACCCCCTTATGTTGTCTTTTTTTCTCAAATTAACTACACCCCGATCTTTTGAAACTTTGTATTCATACCCCTTAATTTTATCTATTTTTTTTTAAATTTAAGTGGAAGGGGTAAACTTATAACATTTTCAAACATCAGGGGGCACAAGTATCAGTTTTGAAACATCAGAGTGCAACTTGCAAGGATAGTACAACATCGGGGGGTATTTGTATAGATTACCCAAAAAAAAAGTCATTTTGATCAAATTCATTCCTATAAAAAGTTGCATAAATTATAACCTTTCTTATAAGGTGACAAGTTTTGAATAAGTTGTCTAAAAGTGGCATTTTTTAAAATTTTCCAAAACTGTGTTAAACCATGAAAAGCATGTTTGTTGGAATTCGTTTGGCTAACACTAGGCCTAGAGAACACTAATAGCTGTTAATGGATTTTTGTATGTAATTTGCACTTGTCAAATTACATTTAGCTAAATACACTTCACTTGGTACTTGCTTATAAGTTGATCACATAATCATAATTCATATAATATATGGCCACCATGAAATAAGTAGATGAAAAGCTGGTACTTTATCAACAACTAAAAAGCACAAAACATGAGAGGCTCATTTACTTACTCGTTGGTTGGGAGGGTTTTCCCAAAGAAAACAAAACAATAACAAAAGCACACATGATAAAGATGAAGATAATAGTTAGGTTGCTACATTATCCTTCCCAAAGTCAAGGTTTCACGTGTGCCCAAAATCAATGGAAAGAAAATGAGAGCGGCCTATGTAATCTAGACCAGCCCTATTGAAGAACCTGGGCTTGATCCATCATTAGCCCAATCAAACATGATAAATCCATTAGGCGAGTTGGTAAGAGTATATGCTCTCTTTCATAAGATCTTAAACTTGAGTTTGTAAAGGGTATTTGCAATTGATATCGCTTTTTTGTTTTCTTATGACTTTAGGGTTTAGGTTTAGGGTTTGGAAAATATTCCGATGAGTCATTTGAAATGATTATTAACTTTTTGAATTTGAAGGTGGTATAAATGGTGAGATTTAAAGATCTAATAAAATATTTTACACTTTGTTTGAAGAAAACATTTGAATGAGTCATTTAAAATAATTGTTGACTTGAGGTAGATTAAATGATTGATATTTAAACATATCATCAAGAAAGTAAAAAAGAATGAGAATTGGAAATATTCAAATGAGGCATCCAAACAACGGGTTAAGAGTAGCATTTTCTAAATTGTCATAATTACTCTTACCGAACAAGAGTGGTCCACTAAGAAAGATAGTTAAGATTGTTTGTTCTCTTAAAAAAAAAAGTATTGCATTCGAGTCAATCTCACAGTCACATTCATTTCGCGAGTCAATCTCACAGTCACATTCATTTCGCGAGAGTCAATTCATCATGATATACTATCTAACCTCTATTCTTATAACAATTAGTCTAACCAAAGAACAAAGAAAACCACACAACAATGTCAAAAATCTAGAAAGTAAAAACTTCCACAAGCTAACTTTTTTTTTTTTTTTTGATACATCTTCCACAAGCTAACTCAATAAGTGACCTTTGCAGATAGTGAAAGGCAAAAGGCACCAAAAAAAAAAATACACAAGAGAGCCCTTTCCGGCCTGAGTGGACTTTCACAAATGTGTGGTCCAAGATCTCACTGGGCCCACTATTATCATAGGCCCAGTGATGTCAGGTTTTCTCTGGGCCTCAATTTCCACCCAATGCTGACGTGGCAACCCAGCAACCTCAAACATCATCCTCACCAAAGGCACATTTCTCAACGCCTCTCCGAGCCGACAACTACCGCAAAACGACACGTCAACGCGACACGTTCAATCGGTTTCTTTTTTTAATCGACTCGCGGATCGGACGGTCAATCGCAGCCTCATCATCGCCAATAGCCAAACGACGTGTCGCAGCGAATCCCTGTAGACGTCAGCTTTAACCGGTCGTTCCGGTCTCCGGTCGCCCTCTCTGTTTGTGTGCTATAAATTAAAAGAGAACAGTTTTTTTTTTTCATTTTCATTTGTCAGCTCTCACTCTCACTCTCTCACTCTCTCTCTCTCTGCTTTACTTTATCTCTTTCGCTCGAATCTTCTCGTCCAGGCTTTTCTCTCTTCGATCATGGGTATTAATTCTTTGATTTATTCAGATTTTCGTTTTTAATTTATGTTTTTCCTGGTTATAATTACGTGTTACGTTCATTTTTGCCTATTTTTTCGCTGTTTTTTTTTAATGAATTTTTTGGCTTTTTTCTTTCCTTTTTCTGTTTGTTTCCAGGGAAAATCAAGATCGGAATCAACGGTGAGTTTTACTTGCTTTTGAGCATCTACTCGTCCTTTTTTTTTCCCTTTTGTTTGGATTTAAATCTGACCCTTTCTCTCCTTTTTTTATTCTTTTTTTTATTGTATGTATATTTGAAATATATGCGTACATGCATACATACTGCATACATACATACATCCATATATATATATATATTATAGGTTTTGGAAGAATCGGTAGGTTGGTTGCGAGGGTTGCTTTGCAGAGAGACGATGTTGAGCTCGTCGCTGTTAACGATCCTTTCATCACCACTGATTACATGGTATTTCGCTTGTTCACCTTTATTTTGCTTTGAAACTTTGACCTCTTTATTTTATGGTTTTCGTTTTTTAAGTTCACTGATGATCGTAGTTGTCTGTTCATACTGTCCCCCTTTCCCTTAATTTAACTTAGCGAAAACAAAAGTTCTGATGTCCTTCTTTTTTGGGATGAGTATAGACCTACATGTTCAAGTATGACTCAGTTCACGGTCAGTGGAAGCATTTTGATCTTAAGATTAAGGATGACAAGACCCTTCTCTTCGGAGACAAGCCTGTCACTGTTTTTGGCGTCAGGTATACTATAATATTAACATAACTAAATCAATGGAGCAATAAAAGATAAATTCCTGCTTTACACACACACACACACACACACACTCTTAAAAAGGGAAAAATGTGTCGTTTTATTTATTATATCTAAAAGAGATGGAGAAATATGTGTGTGGTTTGAACTTGTAGGAACCCAGAAGAGATCCCATGGGGTGAGACTGGGGCCGATTTCGTTGTGGAGTCTACTGGAGTCTTCACTGACAAGGACAAGGCTGCTGCCCATTTGAAGGTCTTTCATTTTTTTCTTGACTATCACCTTTAGCTTTTGAATTAAAGTCTTTTTTGAAATCCATGGACTTGCTTTAGTTAGCTTTGCATTTCTATTTAACTAGATATGGGACACTGCTGATTAGTAATTACACAATGATTGGTCTTTTGCCTTGTTTTAATTTGAACTCAATGTAGTGTTTGGTTTTCACTTATATGATTGTCCAAGCGAGCGTTACTCATAGTGACTTCCCGATTTTCGTGTTTTATGTTCATTTCTGGTATTTGAAGTTGGTTTCGGAACCAGGCCCAAGTTTTCATCCATTGCTCATTCGTATTTGGAAATCATTTGTTCATTTGTGTACTCTGATCTGCACCCCGCTGACTTTACGAGGAATTCATTCTTGAGAGCTCATTGCCGCACCTGATTGCTTTTATACAAAATTGTCTTTGCCCTCATAGTTGATGAATTTATTTGGCTTCAACGATGATTAGTCAAATTTATTAAAATATATTGACTGACATTCAGGGAGGTGCGAAGAAGGTTATCATCTCAGCTCCTAGCAAGGATGCTCCCATGTTTGTTATGGGTGTCAACGAACATGAATACAAGCCGGAGCTTAATGTTATCTCCAATGCTAGTTGCACCACCAACTGTCTTGCCCCACTTGCAAAGGTTTCATTTTTGCGTTTTTATTGTTGTTTATTTATTTGTTTTGAATTTTGCAAAGAAATAAGTTGACAAAAGAAGTAGTTACTTGTTGTTCATCATCTCTTTAATGTTGTATCAAATTTCAGGTCATTCATGATAAGTTTGGAATTGTTGAGGGTCTGATGACCACCGTGCACTCGATCACTGGTTGGTTTTCTAGTCCTTCAATCGTGTGCCTTTTCCCATGAATCCAATAACTTCTCGTACTTGTTTTTTTAAATCTTTCATTCTTGTTCAGCCACTCAAAAAACTGTTGATGGACCCTCGAGCAAGGACTGGAGAGGTGGAAGAGCTGCTTCATTCAACATCATTCCTAGCAGCACTGGAGCTGCAAAGGTACTCAGTTTCAGCCTTTTGTTATAATATTTTGTACTTCTCTCTCTATTGCGATTTTGTGCTCATTTTTTGTGTGTTGTTAAGTAATGTGGTAATCTATTGTATGTGAAGGCTGTGGGGAAAGTGCTTCCGGATTTGAATGGAAAATTGACCGGAATGGCTTTCCGTGTTCCCACTGTCGATGTTTCAGTGGTCGACCTCACAGTAAGGCTTGCAAAGCCGGCTAGCTACGAGCAAGTAAAGGCTGCTATCAAGTAAGTGACCACGACGAGTGAAGAAAACGCCCGTCAGATTGAAACGTCAACTTTCTGCGACTTATTCTCTGGTTTCTTCTTTGACACCATTTGTTTGTCGGAATCTCAGGGAGGAGTCTGAAGGGAAACTGAAAGGCATCTTGGGTTACACTGATGAGGACCTGGTTTCCTCTGACTTTGTGGGTGACAGCAGGTATTGATGGATCTACGTACTTATCTGCCTTGAAATATTTGTTAGCCATATATTTGGGAAGGTGACTTTTAGATAACATACTAATATGTCTTGAACTATTTGCTAGCCATATATTTAGGGAGGTGACTTTTCTATAACATGTCCGTGATAAAGTTGGTTTTGATGATGTTGATTTATCATTACTTTTTTCTCCCCAAAAAAGTGTGTATTATTTTTGGTCCCCAGATTGAAATATGAAGCACTTTTTTCTCTCTTGCCCCTCTTTCCTTTGTGCGTTTCAGCCCTTGCAACCATTATCTGCATCCTTGGGCTAGTTATTGTTGGATAATGTGCTGAATTTTTCAACTGTGCAGGTCAAGTATCTTCGATGCAAGGGCCGGAATTGCTTTGAATGATAACTTCCATAAGCTTGTGTCGTGGTACGACAACGAGTGGGGCTACAGGTAAATCATACGCAAATCTGCTTTCCTTGGTTGTACTTTGGTTTTCGGGGATTGGTTGGTTACTTGGATGATACGTATAGCTTTATGCCTACTCTCGAAAGACTAATTATGCATTATTAGATGATTCCTAGCAGTATTTAGTTCATAACCATTTATTCGCGTGGTTTTGCAGCTCCCGTGTTATCGACTTGATTGTCCATGTTGCGAACACCAAGTAAAATGGCTAGGCTGACTGGCTTTCGGTATGGTATGCTAAACGCACCCTTTGTTATCGGCTATTTATCGGTCTTTCCGCTTCATATCGACAATAAATGAGATGTTTCTATAATCTACTTGGGTATTTATACCAAGTCTTTTGTACTTTAGAGATCTTTTTATGGTGCAGTGTGAAGGGGATAAATAATAGGTTGTGCAAAACCATGTTTCTTTCTCGTTTTGGTTTCAAGATTAGTGAACCTTAGTATTTGCCGCTATATGAGCTTTTGCTTGAATTCTCTCTCTGCTTAATGCTTACTTAAAAAGAAAAAAAAAAAAAAACATTTTGGGGCATATGGGAATTTCATAGTTGGTTTAAGATAAGAATATCTTTTAGAAGTCTTTCAGATGTTATTTCATGAAGCAACATTACCACTTGTCCAAAGCATCAGACGAGTAGTAAGAGGAATCTTTTCTTTCAGTAGCTTTAGAAAAATAACCTTTAAGTTGGTAATATTCTGTTCTGATAATCCCATATCTCGTGCGCATCATTATGATATCATAGTTTAAAATAACTTTTATATTCTGCCGTAATGCTTACACCAAGTGGTCCTCAAACTAGCGTTTTGCAAGATTCGCTGTCTTGTGTTGTTGGAACCACCGTAGTATTTGTATTTGACATGAAAATAAATTTACCACAATATAAATTGTATTATTAGGTGAGATAAATTATTAGATCATATAATCTTTTGCAATATTACGAGGTTACTTTTTCTCTCTGATATGACACTGCCAAAATAAAATGACACATGAATCAAATGCGAATCTCATAAATTTACACGAACATATACTATACAACTCAATAAATATTATTCGATTGTGTATTGTAGTCAACATAATACGGTGACTTGAGTGTGTCCTTGATATTATTTGCCTCCATTCAATCAGCTATTTGATTCAAACTTTGTTTTGCATGCTCTTTTTGTGTCCCAAACGAAGATGTCATAAAAGTCCAAAATTTCTCTATTTCTCCATTCAAAATTTCTCTTATAAAAAAATATATATATCATAAGCAATATTTAGTGCACGTGATTGCAAAGTTAAATTTTTGGAGTGCATATTGTACCTAATTTAGGTCTCATCATGGCCCTCCACAAAATTAAAATCAGAACGTACAAATTAAAACAATTCAACTGTGAACCAACTCTTCTTTTAAGTTTTTTGAGCGAGTGAACTCTTCTTTAAAGTTTATCTAAAAGAACTATGTTGTTTCATGAATGAACCATTACCACTTGTTCAAGGCATTAGAGGCACTAAAAGGAACCTTTCCTTTCATTAGCTTTAGAAGAATAACCTTTTCTGGTCTATAATTTCATATAAATTAATAAATTGTGGCATGATAGTTATAACCTGCGGATAAATTTTTTTAATCTGCCAGTTCTCCAACCATCAAATTAAAAAACAACACATGTTAATAATCTAAACAGCGCAATATAAATATAACTAAACCTAATCAATATAGTGTAATAATATATATAGATATTGTTGCAAAACGTATAATAATGTAATATATAGTCAATAGCATACGGTGTACCTTTCACACATTATTTGCCTCGCTTCAGTGAACTATTTGATTCAAAGTTCAAACTTTGTTTTGTATGTGCACTTTGTCCAAAACAAAGATGTTAAAAAAGTAAAAAAAATTATCTGTGAATTTGTGACGTTTTCCTACTTTGACCATTTCTATTATTTTTGCCCTTCTTAGTGAATCGTAACAAATGAAATCATAAGTAATATTTAATGTTCTTGATTACGAAGTTTTAATTTGTTGAAGTCCCTGTTCTACCCAATGTACGACTGTACGTCTCTCTTGGCCTACACAAATTTTATTTCTTTTAAAGAATGGAAAAACTGATCAATAATTCATTTGCCAACCAACGCTTCTCAAAGTTGAGCCATTGGAGTGTTTTGAATAATAGAGATTGGAAACGAAGCAATTAAGCAAGTATTTATGTCCATGAAGTAAATGGAACTAAATAAAGTCTAGCTATTGATGTTATTGACTTATCTCCTAAAGAGTAAAGAATACAGATTAATACCTTATTGTTTGAGATCGGAAGTTAGTGTGAATACGTATTTCGTTCCTTTTTTTATTTTTTATTTTTTTGTTTAAAAAAAAGAGAGAATGAAGAAAATATTTTTTTTTTCCTGCAAAGCATCAAAAAATGGAAGGACAACTGAACAAGTGGTAAATTTTGTGTTCTATAAAAAGCAAAGCAAATCTTTACTCTTACAATCGGATTTAGTAATTATTTATTTTATCTACGCATCTAAAGATTGAACTCCTTTGTCGACCGTACATTTAGTTTGTGCATGAAGTTTCTTGCCAGAGGAACTAAAAGAAATTAGAAAGAAAAAAAATCATTCTAAGTGCTACTTAACACCTCAAATAATGTGTTTCTTTGATTTTTATTCTAATGTAATAGTGAAGACATGAGTTAAAAATGTAATATAAAAAGAGTACTGATTATTAATATTTAAAAAAAATTGTCAAAATTCCCTTTTTGTTATTGTATTTCATATATATATATATATATATATTTGCGTTTCAAAATATAAGATTACATACGATTTATCATCTAAACTTTTCTATTGTGGTTCAAGAACGTGTTTTTACGATTTCCTTCTTGTTGTCGTTTCCTCCAATTAACTCAAGAAGCGACATACAATATGCTCAATTGTAAAACGACATATTATTTGTACCTCAAAAATCAAATTTTCACACTCCGTAATAAAATTTCTCATCTCATTTGCCCTCCAATCCATAGTCCATAAATTATTAAACTTAAAAAAAAAAAATTGCTAAAAAGACTGAAAATAATTGAAAAGACGTGAGATCCAAAAAGCTAAAAATCCACGCGCGTTTCTTCACAGCAGTCCTTGCCATAAACATAACATATCTTCTTCGATTTCAAATTTCTCTCTTTTTTGTCTTTATTTTCGATCTCTCCGCCAAATAATTCTTCTTCTTCTTCTTCTTCAACCTCCCCTCTCTCTCTCTCTCTCTCTCTCTCTCTCTCTCTGATTTTCAAATCATTATCTTGAAGCTTCTTCTCTCAGTTCTCTCTCTCTATCTAATATCTGATTTTTTTGTTTCGCTGAAGCTCAAAAATCGTTGAGACTTCAATGTATAGAAATCTCGATTAAATGCTCGGATTCGTAACCCTAGCTTTCGTACGGCTATAAAACGGCACAGTTTTCGCCGATTTCTCTCCGAAAATGGCGACCTCGGCGTTCAAGTCCACCACCAAGCGAACGCCGATCGGAGCTTCGTCGACGGACGACTCGGCCTCCTCGACTCGGAGCTCGGCTCACCGGCGGTCGCGGAGCCTGAGCCGGTTCTCGCACCGGATTGCCACTCCGGCGACCGACGACTCCGACGAGGTCGCGCCTCCGAGGGGGAGGTTCGTCAACACGGTCAGAGGCTCAGGGTTCCCGGAGATCAGCCTCGACGACCTCGCCGTCGAGTTCTTCGAGTCCAGCGACCGAGGCCGCTCGACTGCTCGGAGCTCCGGGGACGGTCCGGCTAGAGTTGGCGGCGGCGGAGAAAGCGCGGCGCAGAGGCGAGGGAGGTCAGTGTCGAGGTACGGCTCGAGGTTGAGCGGTGGTGGCGATGGGAAGGGAAGTGTGAGTAGTGGCTCGGGTGGTGGTGGAGGAAAGTTAGCGCTCGATAATGGCGGTAATTTGCGAAGTAGGAGACGATCGGTGTCGGTGGTTCGGTATCAGATAAGCGATTCTGAGGTAATCATTGGTTTCTTTGCTACCAATTTTTGTTGAGTTTCTACTTTGTTTGCTTTATCTTCGCAATTGTATAGGAGTTTTTGTGGTTTTAGTTTCCTTTTTGCTTAACAATCGGAGATTTGTTTTAGTGATACATTAGAATGGCAATTAGACAACTAAATCTAACTACAGAAAGAATGTTCTTTGAGTCTTTGTTATGTGCACGTAAGTAGTGGAATTGTTGTGGATTACCTGCTGAACTTGCTCTGACTGTTATTGAAGAGGCTAGTGGTGGTTTCTGGTAAATTAGTTTATTATATACCTGACTGTTAGTATGTCCTTGTAATTGGCAGAGTGATCTAGATCAGTCACAGAAACATGCTGATGATAATCGAAAGAGCTTCAGTAATGGAAGCAACCAGATTCGCACGTCTAACAAGCCAAAAGCTTCAAATCATAGGCAAGGACTGAGGAGGTCTTTTAGCCAGAAAGATTTGAGGCCTTGTGATGGCTATTCCGTAAGTTCAAGCTTTTTTGCTTCTTGAGTTTTTTGTTATGATAGTGGGACAAATGTGTGTTTTCACTTTATAAAAAAGAGAACTTAGAATGTGGAGCTTGACATTTCAATTTATTTTTGTTGAAAATGATGTCTGCAAACCTTCCAGAGCCACTCTTCCGTTCTAACCGATGACGAAGGGAAGGATGTTCATCCCTCTAAATTTGGAAATGAGAGGACCATACGAGCAGTTTATGCACAGAATAAGGTTTAATACACATATAGAGACTTTTATAAACATTGCATGAGATTTAGCAGTGATTTTTGCATCAATAATTGTTGTTTTTTTACCCTTTAGGCACAACACCCAACAGGGGATGATGTGAACGATAGCTTGTATGAAGCAATGCGGACAGAACTTAGACATGCCGTAGCAGAGATTAGAACTGAGTTTGAACATGTTAGTGTTCCAGTTTTATGTAGTTTTGTTTTCCAAAGTGTAAAGGCATCTCTTTTATGCGCTCCATTGAAGGTGTTTTTTAAGATTCCTGAAATTTGGTCCTTTGAACTTGTTCAGGCAAGAGGGAAGTCACAACCCCAAATATCAGCAACTGGTGATTGCGTACTTTCAAACGACTCGAATGTACTTCAAGCTGTTTCTTCAATCATGAGGAATTACTCAACCAAATTGGAAGAGGTATTGCTATTCAATCATCAAATTGTTTCTAGTGATTACAATTTTTCATACCATATTAATTATGCTTATTCGGCAGCCAATGCACATATCCTATGTTTGATTCTTTTACTTATGGTTATAAACCACTTCACCATAAGTCTCCTTACTAAGATTTTGACACATTCTACTTTAAAAGATGTGTGATTTAAGACCTCATGGTTATATGTAATCATTTAGCTTCAAATGTTTCGTCAGTACACCTTTCGACTCTTATACTGATATTATGTCATGTTTGAAGAGTTTCTCTAATGAGTCACTTTTTTATTTTATTTTATCAATTTGCAGTCTGAGAAGCGTAAACAAGATTTATTATCTGAAATTGTAATGGAGGAACAGCGCAGCAGGGAGCTCTCTATGATTGTGAAAGAATTGCTTCCCGACCCAAATGACAGGGTTCTCGACAATAAACCTTCACGAGCTGGACCCAGAAGGGTATACTTTTCTCTCACTCTGCAAATGTGCAGGCTCTGTTTCTGCTTGTTCTCAATTTCTTTGCTGTTAGAAATCTAGTTTTGTTTGCATAGAGAATTTGGTTACTTGCCTCTTGATCTTCGTTTTATTTGCCTTGAGAACTGTCTTGGTTATCTGACTCGTGTGTTTATTCACCAGAGTACCGACAGAAATCGAATGTCAAAGAGATTGTCCGAGGAAGCGGAGAAATACATTGAGGACTTCATTTCAAACATTGAAGATACAGATATATCATCACTCGACGGGGAAAGGAGCGATACAAGTTCAAGTTTAGGTGGGAAAATGAAGGCACAAAATGCTCAGAGTCCGGCAACGCCTCTACCTCTTTCTGTCGACATGGATGGGGTTCTATTGCCTTGGTTGAAGTGGGAGACTTGTAACGATGCTACACCAGTGTCAGCCATGAATAAGTCGGAGCCACCAACGACACCAAAAACTATATTATTTGATTCTGCTGAGGTAGTCGTGGAATTTATGAACGGAACTATAACGATGACTTAACATTTTTAATTTTAACCATAAATCTTTTTCTCCCTAAAACCTATTTCATATGTTTTGCAGGAATTATCTAATAATGCGCATGATCGAGTTAATCTCTCCGCCAGTAGCCGGGGTAGCTGCAGTCCCGGGATTATTGATTCCCTTCCGCGGCATATTGTGCAAGATACTGGATCGAATGACGGATCAAAAGCACCCGGATTTGACATGGAAGAATATCTTAAGCTTCAACGCGATGAAGATCTTCTCTTTGAAAGATTTAGGCAACAAAATCGAATCAATTCGGGCAGTATGCTGCTCTGTAATGCAATGTACTTTTAGCAATTATTATTGTCTTTTTTTTTTATGAATTATCGTGATTGTTTGTTTGTATAGTCTTTTTTTTTTTTTTTAAAGTTGAGAAAAGGCTAATCTGTTTTAATAAAGAGGTGTTACACTTACATGCAGTTGGTTCATTTGGTACCTTTAATTTTCAGCATAGCAAATCAAGATAAAAATGTGTGTCGCATATTTTCTGTTCCCTCCATATTTATAAATATTATTTTAGGCTAGTTAAGTAATTAGTCATTTTAAAGATAAAGTTTAAAGAATTTAGTCATAGTTTTACAAATTAAGGATTTAGCCATAGTATGTAACATGTAATATATACGTGTAAAAAATATAATATTAAATGCAACATGTAACATAAAATGTTACACTTTTACACGTATATATGTTTCATGTAACAAAAAATATTACATTTTATGACTAAATTCCTAATATTGTGAAACTGTGGCTAAATCTTAAAAAATTATCCAAAAGTTTGGTTAAATGCCTAAAAAACTCTAGGGTGAGTTGCAAAAATAGGCCAAAATTAAATGTTTGTTTTAAATGATAGCCTATGTTTAAAAAAATTTAAAAAATAGCCATGTTACGAATTGTATAACAGAAAAGTATCACACAAAATATAACAGATTTATAAATATTTGTAAGATATTATTTAACACTTCAAAAAATAATAAGTAAAATTTGAAGTGTTATAAAATATCATACAAATATTTATAAATGTGTTATATTTTGTGTGACACTTTTTTGTTATTTAATTCATAACATGGCTATTTTTTAAATTTTTTGAAACATAGACTGGACTTTAAAAACAAAATTTTTTTTTTGCTATTTCCTACTATTTCCCAAAACTCTATTATTTTTAATGTGTATATTTGAGCTAATGACGCCGTGGTCCCTCCGACATGTCGTTTAATCCCAAAAATATATTGACAACTAACGACCTTCAAATGAAAACGAAAAAAAACAAAAAAAAAAAAACTAAAATAAAACTTTATCCAAATTCCAATCCTATCAAATCAAACTGAAATTAACAAAATATAAAAATAAAAATCGTTATTACACTCACTCTCTCACTCTCTTCCCTCCATTTCTCTCTCTCTCTGCAATGCAAACTCTCCAAAACCCTCTTCTTCTTCACCACCATTTCCTCTTCTCTTTCCCCAAAACCCCAAACCCCACCAAACCCTATCACCACAGAGGGCTCCCATGGCGTCCTCTCGTCTCCTCCGGCGACGGAGCTCGGCGGCGGCTGCTCCGGCGGAGGTGCCTCCCGTCCGACGAGTTCCCGGTGGACGAGACCTTCTTGGAGAGCTTCGGGCCGAGGGACAAGGAGACCGAGGACGAGGCCAGGATCCGGAACTGGACCGAGCGGGGATGGGCTCCGTGGGAGGAGGTCCTCACTCCCGAGGCCGACTTCGCGCGCAAGAGCCTCAACGAGGGCGAGGAAGTGCCTCTCCGCTCGCCGGAGGCCATAGAGGCCTTCAAGATGTTGAAGCCGAGCTACAGGAAGAAGAAGATGGAGGAGATGGGACTCACCGAGGACGATTATTACAGGTTCGAGCTTGGGAGAGAGTTTTACGTTGGTTTTTCTGTGACAATGAGAGAAAAATGGAGTTTTGTGGTTTTTGGGGTTAGTGATGGAAAGGACGAGACTTGGTTGATGGTTTTTGGAAATGGAACGTGGTTTACTGATTTGTATTTGATTTCTTGATTGCTTTTTGATGGATTTTGGGATGTGTTAGGGTTGTTGATGAAAAGGACGAGACTTTCTTTGTGGTTTTTGCTGTTTCTGTTCATACGTTGTGAAAAAAAGTAGTGATATGTATTTTGATTTCGTAATATATCTGTTTGATGTTTCTCTGAAAGTGAAAACTTAGACTCGAGCTTGGAAAATTTTCTTTGGTTTTTCTTGTTAAATTTCTGATTTTTATTATTTTATTTTTTATTTATTTTTGTTTTGGTTTTGGTTATTGGTGAAGAAAATGGAAATTTCTTTGAAGCATTTTCTTTTTTGCCGGTGGATATTTCGAGTGAGATATTTTTTTAGAGAAAAAAAAAAAGTAAACTCCAATTTGTTATGATTTTTTTTTTTTTTGGGTTTTGTTTTTTTATTACAGGAAGCAGTTTGATATTAAAGGAGAGATTCCGGAACCTCTGGAGACGACATGGACGGGGCCTCTGGTGGTGCGACACTTGCCCCCGAGGGATTGGCCGCCGAGGGGGTGGGAGGTAGATAGAAAGGAGCTGGAATTCATAAGGGAAGCTCATAAGTTGCAGGCGGAGAGGGTGGATATTGAGGAGTTGGATAAGAACGTGATTACGGTGACGGGGTCGGATGAGATGTGTTTGGATAGATATAGAATGTTTTTGAAGCAGTACAACGAGTGGGTTGCTGCAAATAAGGATCGACTGGAAGAGGAGTCTTACAAGGTTTGTATGAATGATTGATGAGCTATTTGTTGTATTGAGTTATCATTGGCGTTTAGAAACTTTGCTTTACAATGGATTTTCATTAACCGTACAGAACTTTTGGGGGTTTAGTTGACTTTAATGTTTGCATTGTGACTGGAAAATCTAATTGATTTAAAAATTTTATCATATCAAAGAACTTCTTTTGATTTCCTACTTTACTATAAAGTTTTGAGGGTTTGTGTGGCGGAAACAGCTCATAAGATTGGTTGGCTCCTACAATCAAAGAACATATAAACTGGCATGTATGTGTTTGAACCTGCAAATTTGATTATAAAATGGAATATTCTGACTAGTTTTTCTAATTTTGGCAATGTAGGATGACCAAGATTACTTTCCTGGTAGGAGGAAGAGAGGAAAGGAGTATGAAGAGGGCATGGTAGGATGTTTTGGACATGTTCTTGCCCTCTTTTCTTTTGTTCATTCCTGAAAGTTATAGTATTAGTGAAAATTTAATAACCTTGATCTCCGTTGTTTTTTGCAGTATGAGCTTCCGTTTTATTATCCAGGCCAAGTAAGTTATAAGCTCTGACTTTCTTTACATTACTATTACTTCAGGAAATTGTACTTTCAAACTATCTCTTGTTGGTCTCTGTCTGTTGTAATTGCTTCGCTATAGTTAATAATCAAGAATAAGCCTCAAATCTTTTGCCTTTAGTGTAGGCTTCTCAATTCCTACCTTTTTAGATGCGGAGTACATATAAGTCTCATTGTAGAGATCACCATTTATTCCGAATTTCTTTTTGTCAAAAAAATAAAAATAAAAAGTCCGAAATTTCTAGTCTTACTAGCAACCCATGTATAACTTTAACTTGAAAATTTCCCTTCACCTGCCCTGCCGGCCTTTTTCCTTCATGCTGTTGATAAGAAAGCAGGTTGATAAGACACATTGCGACTCCTTTGAAGTCACATGCTAATGATATACAATATTACAATTGGTGATATAAAGGCAATAAATTTTTTGGCAGATCTGTGTAGGAGTAGTGACTACGTTGCATCTTTATCAAGGAGCATTTGTTGACATTGGTGGTGTACATGATGGGTAATTACCTTTCAATTCTTTTTTTTTTTTTTTTTCCTTTTACCTTTCTTTGACCTTATATTCTGTTGTAATGTAGTATGAAACTGTTGGTCTTAGTTTTGGGTCAGAATATACTTTTGGGTCATCAAGAAGCAGATCAGTTCATAATAAGACAATGACTGCATTTTGTCGGCTTGGAGATCAAGAAGGGTGTTTGATATTTCTTACCATATAAATTTGAAAATTTATCAAGTACTTGATTCTTGAGAGCAGTAATGTGAACTATATACCTCTCACTCTAGTGCATCAAAGTTTTTTCTGTATCTGCTAGTGCATGGACAGATATATGCGTTCTGCAATTTCATTACTGATGTAGGGATCTTAACCAACTGATCACAATTTATTTTATTGCAGACTTTCTTCTGATTCATGTGTTTCTTTTCATTTGTTTCAGATGGGTCCCTATAAAGGGTAATGATTGGTTTTGGATCCGCCATCATATAAAAGTTGGAATGCAGGTCGTTGTTGAAATTCTGGTGAGTTACATTGCTTGGTTGCTATCTTGTTGGAGTTAAATATTCTCCTTGAAACTTGCTTGCATGACTGCCACCAAATGTTGATTAATGATTGAAAAGTATTCATCATGTTCATCATTTATTCGACAGGATTAAAAAAAGATATCGTATGAGCAGTTACTTCACAATTCACACTGCTCATTTCGTTCCTGCTTGTTCTTTTTTGCAGGCAAAGAGAGACCCATACCGCTTTCGATTTCCTATTGAAATGCGTTTTCTCGACCCTAACATTGACCACTTGATGTATGTTGTTTCTAAATCTATGCTTTAGCTATTTTCCAATTTGAATATTGTATGCTGTTAGTATACAAACAAGACCAAATTCTGCGCAATCTATCCATTAGTTAGTGGTTACTATCAAATTTGCAACTTCTTTTCTGCTTCTTGATTTTGTGACTAATGTTATTCTATCCAAAATTGTAATCCTTTGCTGCTTCTTGATTTCTAAATATTGGATCTATATTCGCAGATTTAATAGATTTGACTTTCCACCAATATTCCATCGCGATGATGAAGACGAAAATCCAGATGAATTAAGGGTCCGTACCTTCTTGCTGTTTGCCTTAATTGAGAAGTGCAATGAAGATTTTGTTATTTTAAGACTGCTGGTTCTGAGAAATTGACGCGAAGCACGTTCTTAAAACTCAAAGAGTGGAAGGATTTCATTGTTGTTCATTGTTGCTTAGCATGGTTATGCTTTAATTTGCCAGTTGCTTTTTGCAGCGTGATTGTGGAAGGCCTCCTGTTCCCCGAAAAATTCCTGGAGACAACCCAGTTGAAGAACATTTATTGTCAAATCATCCTTACGTTGAAAAGGCATGTTTGTGGCATCAGAAAATTTGGCTTAACACGTTAAAAGTCATAATTATGTTCTCTAGCTGACACCGTATCATGATATGTTACATAAAATTGAATTAGTGTTTTCTTCTGTAGTATATTAGTTGGCCCTTTTTCAGTCTTAAGCTGCTTTTATTTTAATTTTTGTTTTATATTTTTGGATACTCCAGAAACCATGGTTTATGGCTCAAATTGCTGTTTTCTAAACATTTTAATCAATCACTAGGTTTTGCCTATATATAAGCAAGTTTTGATTTATTAAAGTTGCAATTATATCGAATAGTATTCTTGCTCATCAATACACTCTTTATTTTTCCCTCTATTCTCATTCCCTTGATTAACTCCTTGTTTCTATACATCTCTATGATGGTAAATCTTCTGGCAACCGGTGTCTAGAATTATTGACTTGAGATTTTGCCTGTTTTGCAGTTGTGGCAAATACATGTGGCTGAGCAGATGATTTTAGATGATTTGGAGTCTAATCCCGAGAAATATGAAGGCAAAAAGTTATCAGAGTTAAGCGACGAGGAAGAATTTGATGAACAAAACAGTGTTGTGCATACTAAAGCTTTATATAAGACAGCGGTGGTTCCAAAAGTGATTCTGGTGAGCACTTCTTCAGATGGTACATGGAATTGTATGGCCTAAATCTGTGCACTTACCTGCTATCCTTTGATTTTTTTTTTTTTGGCAGAAAACTAGTGTTAAAGAACTTGATTTAGAGGCGGCCTTTGCTGAGCGTCAGGTCAGTTTCTACATATATTTTGATATTGTTTTAGAAAAACTGACGTTAGTGGAGGATTATAGATTTTCGGAAGTTAACGTTTAGAAAATAGAAAGTTATTAAATATTTGCATATTTGATGTGAACCCCTACTGCCACAACTTGATATTGTGTCTCTCTAACTCTGGATTTTTCTTGTTTCTCTCTGAAGCTAATGGATGAAATTCTTTTGTTATTTATTTTTCGCATGCAGCTTCGCAACAAAGCTAAGAAGGAAGCAGAGGAAAGAGGTGAGGAATACAAAGTGACTAAAATGAGACGAAACAACGAAATGGATGAGTACGACTTAATTCATTGGCGCCGATCCTTCGAGGAACGACAAGCTTTGATCAGAGACATAAGCTGGTATTTTTTTTTGTTTATATTTCTATGTTAGCATGAAAAATTAGGTTTCTGATTTCGGTTTTTTGAAGTGAACCGTAAGATGGCATTCGCATTTAGTTGACACGCAATTTATGAGCTTGTCGTAGGAATTTAGAGTGGAAGTGATGATTTTGAGGCGATAATAGGACCTACATCGTATTCAATTCCCTCCACAAAATTTGTTGAAATAATGACCGGCTCTACCCAGATTGCTTCTTACCAAAAAGCTGTATTATTTTTGCAGCCGTAAAGCTCTCGGATTGCCGCTAGAAGAGCCAGGAAGGTACGTCGAAGCTAGTTACTTTGGGAAGGATCAGTACGACCCGGACAGCCCTCTGTACCGATATGACTACTGGGGAGAGCCAGAGAACTCGGAGAAGAGCAAGCAACAGCGGATGACAGACGCCCACAACAAAGCTATTGTCGGCAAGGGCACTGTCTGGTACGAGATGTCATACGAAGACTGCATCAAACAACGGGAGGAAAGAGAAGCTCAGGGAATTAAGCCAAGCGTGCCCGAGGATGACAAGTCGGAAGCTGAAGATGACGAGGATGATGACGACGACGATGATTATGATTATAGCATTTTCAGCGAGTCAAATATGGATCTGTCAGATCAGCCTCATGTCAATGGGACTGAATCTTCTAGGATTTCAGATGAGGATATGTTTGAGGATTAAGTCCATTTGATGAGTAAAGTAGTTCTACAAGAAGAATTAGTGTAAAGTGATTAATTAGATAAAAGATGCTCCATTTTTGTTGATGAGGTAAGTATTATTTTTTTTCTAACTTTGGCTGTATATCTTCATATCAAAAGTCCATAATTAAAATGTGAAAGCTCAGGAAATGAAGTTCGTTTGTTATAATTATTTTAATTAAGGTAGTGTTTAGCTTACCTGGTAAGATCGTATTATAATACGAATTTTGTACCGCACAATTTGTATTGCTCAATATCGAGTTATTTTTTTCATTAGATTGTATTATGGATACTTATTAATGCTCAACATACTAACTCTTTAACCAATGTTATGTTTTTCTGCCGCGTAAAATTTGTTTTCTACGAAATATAATCTAGTACAATCTCATCATTCGTACGTGCGTTGAATTATGACAATATGAAGCTTGTCTGTATAAAATCCAAAATTTTCCAAGTAGATACTCATCCTCCAAACATCATCCGGTTAGAACTGCATACTAGGAGCCAGTTTCCAGACAAGAACTCGAGATATAGACAAATTAGTAAAAGAAAATACAAACTTCCTATTTTTCTTTTTCAAAAATCGCCGTCAGAAACAACAGCCGATTGGATAGAAACACCGCTGCTACGGAGCTTCATCTTTTTTCCTCTAAGATGAAGCTCGCAAAAGGGTATTGGCTCGGCGTTTACATCACCATTCCTCCATCAATGGTCAAGACCTAAAAAGTAAAAACCAAAGAGTACATAAATACATATGACCTTTTACCAAGTTCTCATCTTTTTGTCTGAAACATTTAGAAACATCAAGTTCGAATCAGAAGCGACTAAAAGTTACCTGTCCGGTAATATAGCTAGCAGCGGGATTAAGTGCTAAGAATTCTACCAGTCCAGCTACTTCCTCTGGTTGACCGTATCGCCCTGAAAGTTGAAGGGTTAGGTTAGATCAACCGCCAGGGAGAAAATTCTACAGTTTGTGCATCATAGCATTTGTGTAAAAAGACCAACACTGCTCTTGTCAGTAATGCTACGTGACTAAAATAGGAACGTAGTAGTTTTCAGTTTGGTTCATCATTCACCTATACTGCAAATAGACGATAATGCTAATTTCTACGTGAATACAAAAATTCAAAGATCTTCCATCTTACCTAAGGGGATGGTCTCCAAGATTTTCTTTTCTATTTCTTCTCCGAGCTTGGCAGTCATATCAGATGCAATAAAGCCAGGAGCCACAGCATTGACCTATGCAAAAAAGAAGGGTACAATTAGTTGGTTCAGGCATACCAAAACTAGCCCTACAATTCCGAGGAGTTAAAGCATAATTAGATAACTGGAAGCAGCATGTTAGGAACTAGAAAATAGAGGTTCAATGGTAATTAGTAACTAGTTATGGGTAGAATTTAGAAATATTAATAGTTAGTATTCTATAAATAAGGTGTTAGTGGTAAGCTAGGGGGAGGAAAAAAAATTGTATGAGATTGTTATGCAAAGGAAGAAATTCCTTTAGGGAGAGTACCAAGCCTCTCGAAAGCTTGGATTATCTATCTTTGTATCCTGTTTATCCCGTTTCGATTAATACAATATATCCCAGTTCGTACCAAATTGGTATCACAGCACTTAGACATATGCATAGTAGCTTGAATCCTAGATGCTTACATTAATGTTTCTGCTCGCATATTCTTTTGCAACAGTCTTTGTGAAGCCAATTACACCAGCTTTTGCAGCACTGTAGTTCGCTTGGCCAGCATTTCCAACCAGACCAACAACTGATGCAATATTAACTATTCTTCCCTGCAAAAAAGTGAATAAAAATAAGGCATCCAAATTAAGGAAATATCTCAGACGTTTCCAATTTCACAGAGGACGTGTGTCTCATCTTTAGTGGCCTAGTTTATAAATGACAACACTACTAGAAGTTATAACCAATAAGAAAAAGATAAAAGAGTATAATTTGGCAAAATGGCCAAAGCTTCTCATGAATTTCAGTTACCTAAAGCATTTAATCTTGTCTAGGAAGGAAAACTATTATCTTTTACTACTTGGTCCAACTTGGAGATGTAGAAATTTACATCAACTTTTATGGGTAGAAAAACATAGCAGATTGATGAGTCTAAAATACCTTTCTTTTCTTCATCATAATTTTCGCAGCAGCCTGGTAAAAGAGGGAGTAAAGGAAAATAATAAAATAGTTAAATACAAATGAACCTCGTTAGTAAAAAATCTAGAGCACTATAAGCTTGAAAGTCATAGATGAGTCTAAATTATCATATTAGAATACCCACCTGTGTGCAGAGAAACACACCAGTAAGATTCAAATCAATGACCTCCTGCCATTGAGACTTCTTCATCCTCATTAATAAACCATCTCTTGTTATACCTAAAAAGATCGTAACGATATCAGCTCAAACCAAAAAATGAGAAGAAAACCAATAATCTGGTGCAGACCTGCATTATTAATCAGAACATCAATGGTTCCCCATGCATCAACTGCCTGTAAATATCAAAGTCAATTCGTGTGTCCAGAGTCCTTTGCAAGCATGGTAGAAGATTAAATTAAATACACGATCTGCTTACAGTTTTAATCATCGACTCTACATCCTCTTCTTTTGATACATCGCCTCCAAAAGTAATAGCTTGACCACCATGTGCCTCAATCTAAAAAGAAAACAGGCAATGCCTTAAATACTATGAATAATCATCAAGCAACATATCAACGATTTTTGGTACACAGTCTCCACATTGCACATCTAAATATTTCATCACTGCGACAATACAGGTAAGAGTTAATGGATAATATAGCATGTCATAAATTGCAAAGGCAGTTCTCTCAGCAGAAATGATTACGTAATCCCGGGTCCCAAAACCTGATTGGATTACAGAACTGCTAAGACTAGGTAAGGGAAATCCTGATTTCCTAAACACACCTCCTTGGAAACTTCTTCAGCTTCCTTCGATGATCTTGCGTAATTTACAAGTACCTGTAACAACAAGTTTAATCTATTAGTCTCAAATAACTTGAGACAAATGGAAAAATTACTCGATCGCAACCTAAATACAGGACGATGAGATGCACAATGTATGAGAAACAATCGAATTTCTTCTATGCAATCCAATAAAGAGAATTTTGAATGCCATTCAAACATCAACACAAGCTAAAATGCATTGAATGCACATACACAAAAACAATCGACACAAGTACAGAAAATAATTTTAACAACAAGAGACAAATCTTGTGGGCTAAAAAAAGGAGAAAAATCACCATTTGCAACAAATAAAATTTGTGAACTAACTACATTTGAGTGCACATATGTAAATTCAATTATGACACTAAAAAATATAATTGTAACAGCAAGAGATAAATCTTCTGGACTAATTAGAAAATTCACCATTGCAACAACTGAAATTTTGGAGCCAGCTACAATTAAGTGCATATATCTAAACACATCTTCAAATGATTCAACAATAAGAAAAAAGAAATCAAATTTAATAGTAAAACAAGAAACAAACTCTTCTTTGAGCTATCAGTTCACAGAAAGAGAGAAACAATTCACAATTCACAGAGACCTTACAACCGGATTTCCCAAGAGTGAGAGCAACAGCCTTGCCGATTCCTCTCGAAGCTCCGGTGACCACAACCACCGGAGCCTCCACGTTCTTCGCCGCCACTCCGGCGCTCGATTGCTCGACCGCCGCAACCTGAGCCCTAATTCCTACAAAATCATCCAAAAAAAAAAATCAATTTTCGCTCAAGCAAAGCCATTTTCTCATCTTCGAGGGAAACGAGAAACGAAAATCATCAAGCGATCGGAGCAGAAGAGCAATGCGGCTTCTGGTTCTTACCGGAGGAGGAGAAGGAGACGGAGGTTGTGCGGCGGAGAAGGAGCGGAGTAGAGCGGATTCCGGCGCGGCGGAGGGGAGAGAGGTGGGCGGAGAGCTTGGTCGGAGCTCCGGCGGCGGTGAAGGCGATTGTGGCGGCCATTGGGAGTCTGAGAAGAAGAGAGAGAAAATGAAGAGAGGTCGCCAGAGAGAGAGAGAGAGAGCAGAGCTGAAACAAGGGACTGTTATGGCGAGCGGAGTTTCCTATTGCTTTTTGCCTTTTTTTTTTTGTTTTTTGATTTTTTTGTTTTTCATTTTGCTGTTGCAAGAAATGTCCAATGAAAAAATATATATATTATTGAGGAAATATTAATTTTTTTAGGGAGGTATCGAGAAAATAGTCGATATTTATATATTTTATTATGAAAGTAGTCATTTTATTCGTCTTAGTTTTTAAGGATTTAACCATAATATACGTGTAACATATAAATATGACTAATTTCTTATGGATTAGAGGTAATGGTGAAATTACATAAAACTCATGACATTTCCGTTAAGAGCCGTAATCGTTTACGGTTACCGTTTTAGTCGTTTTCAATTTTTTTTTCTTAAATCTGAGCCATCGGATTTAAAATGGACACCCATGTATCATAAACTTTTTTATGTCCTCTTTTTTTCTTTTTCTAATCGATGATTAGTTAAATAAGCTATTTTGAAGAATACATTTTAAATTTGAGCACATGTTTTAAAATATTAAGAAAATAACAATGTAATGTCCATGAATGAACTTTATCTCTTATTGATGACTATTTTCATAATAATTGAAAGCTTAGCCACATTTTTTAATCACCCAAAAAAAAAAACTAATTCTTATAATTACCCTATTTATTATGGTTTATCAAATTTTTCTAAAAAGAAAACGAAAAAAAAAAAAGGCATTTACTTGAAAATTAACTCGTACACCTTTGGCCATTTAGCCACACGCCCCTAAAACCACAATCTTCATTTTTTGTAAGAGATCAAGATTTCTATATGTGATGAAATTGAAGATGACCTTATATAGAAGTTAAATAGGAGATAAATTTTGATTATTCATACCATTTACTCTTTGCTTAATAACCTATCATCATTCCTCCAAGACAAAATGAGACACATTACATCCTTGTTCAGGGGGGTAAAATGAAAGAAGAATATAATGTCTTTCTGTCTTGAGTTTGGATATTTTACAGTTGTAAACCTAGCTCATTAACTAACATAAACACAAATTCTTCGTACAAACTTTTTTTTTTTTCTTTTTTTTTTTCCTTTCTCATAGGCCAAAAATTTGAACATTTTGCTTCTCCTCTTGACATCTTTTCTTCCGCTAAAACAACCCAACAACCATCTCATGGTTGAACTGATTTCAAGGCTTTACATACCAATACCTTTCTTACTCTAAACCCCAAATCCAGGACAATAACCCATAAACTAACCCGACAAACCCAGACCCAGTTCAGTCCAGTCAACGACCGTGGTCTCTCCTCAGTCACCTCTTGCCGAGTTCAGTTCTTCATTCTGTTTCAAGGTAGGTTTGGACCGTCCAGTCGACAAGAAAAGACATAATATGCTTGCCCAAAATCAAACACGACGATTTAAGGGTTTTGTTTACTAAGGTAAAATGGCAGTGTTCAATAGGTAGACCATTTTCCTTGATCCTCAGCCATGCCATAGACGAAAGACAGAGATGGTTTCTGATCAGTCAATTTCTCCTTCCTCTACATCATTCTGTTGTTCCGGAATTTTCTGTGGCGGTTCACTTTCCTCCTCCTCAAAATCATCATCCATCTTCATGTATAGTCCAAGTTTTTCTAAGGGGTTACCCTGTAGTTTGAAGCTACCCAGTCCATTCTGAGAAAGCTCGGGGCTAGCCTCCTCTTCAAAATTTGGTAACTCTTCGTCATCTGCTGTGGTCCTAAGCATCTCTAGGTCTTCCATAAACTGACTGTTCTCATTAATGTCAACAGTCTTTTCCATCTGTAAGAAGCCAGAAGCTGCTATTTAGCAGAAATCAAGAAAAAGCACTGTTTGGATAATTCTCACTAGATCTCTCCACTTTACCATTTGCAAGGCTTGGCGTGCAGCTTCTCTTTCTAGCTCTCTCTTCCGTTTAGCTTCTGCTGCAGCTTGTTGCTCAGCCTTCCTTCGAGCCGCCTCTGCCGCGGTAGCTTCTGCTTGTAATCGAGCTTTTTCTAAGGACAAAAACAAAGTTGTTTCAGTAATAAAGAAACAATGTCAGATATTTACACATCATGTTACAAACACTAAATATGTCAAGCTTCGTTTTGCCACCCAGTAAACAACCTTCTTTTTGCCGCCTTTCAAGTTCCTCTTTCTCTTTTTGAAGTTTTTCAGGATCTCGCTTCTCACCCTGAACCAGATACAAAATAGTTTATTGCTACAATGAAAAACAAATATATCTAGGTGCATAAATCAATGGAGCATATAAAATTTAGCTGAATGCAGTGAACAACCTTTTCGAGAGCCTTTTCTCGAGCTTTAAGTATTGTATCCGCAAAACGGTTACGCAATAAAGCAGCACGGTACTGTTTCTCGGGGGAGACTGGCCTCTCAGATGGAGCACTCTCCCCTATAAGGTCATAGCACGAGTGATGAGACGATGCCCTTAAACTAACAGCAGACAGTTTTCCTCATTATATTTCAAGCTTACCCTCTTGACGATCATCCACGCCAGTGGATGTCGGTTTCGACTGGGAGTCCTGCTCAGCTTCGGCTACCTCAGTTACTGTAAAAGGTTTCAGGCAGAAATTTATTAAATAAGGAACTAGCAATTCTGACCGAGGAAAACACCACAAAACCTTAACTCACGATTTCCCATCTCAGAATCACCAAGATTTCCTCTGTCTGAGTCACCAAGATTTGCAAGTTCAGAATCAGCGAGATTTGCAAGTTCAGAATCACCAAGATTTCCAACTTCAGAATCACCAAGATTTGAACTTTTTCTCATCAGATCTGGACTTGCTCCAGAATTTATATTGTCCTGCCATGGAAGAAAAGTTTAAGAAATTATTGTCCACTTTCTCTTGCGCACTAGCCGTGTGATACAGAAAAAAGAAGAAAAAAAAAAAACACTTTTTAACAGCACAATAGATTCAAATGAAATTGTTAATCTGCCATTCAAGATACGGCACCTTTGGAGCACTAGGGGGAACAGAGGCTTTGGGAGAGTCGCATTCACTTTCAGATGAACTACCTGAGTCAGAATCTGTCACCCACAAAAACATATTTATATTTTCAACTAAATTGTTGGGAAAAAAAAAATTGTACTTATGCTGACACTATGAAACTTAAAAATTTACTCTATGTCACAGCCTGGGAAGTTCAGAAAATTATCAAATTATTTTCAGGCATACATAAATAAGAAAGGTAAACAAAGTTTATGATATATGCGTAAAAAAAAGAAACAAAATTATATATAAGTCCAAAAACAAAAAAGCATTTTCAAACTTGTAAAAGGTATTCTCGTGTGTTTTCTTACAGAATGTTTCTATACAGCAATCCATTTAAGACAAACGATCATTTCATGCTCCAAAATGCAGAAACTAAAAACAGTCCTACAGTCAAAACCACATGAGACACATGTACGGTAACACGAACCACTAGATGAAGAGCCTGATTCGCCACTGGAAGTACTTGGGCTACCGCATTTACTATTTTTATGAGCCGCATCTTTCTCTATCTCCACAGGTGGGAAGCTTGAAACAGGCGGATTGTTTCCGTCTACAATATCGATGTCCTCATCGGCTGGTTCATTGCCTGTGAATCAATACGTGTTTAGATCTAAGCCATTAACAGGTCGCTAGAGCACAAGCAAAAATGTTCAACAGTTGCGCTAATTAGGCTGGGATGGATGGTAAAGACAAGAAAAGCATACCTTTACAAGGTTGCACAGAACAATTGCTAAATCCAGACTCATTATGAAGCTTCATCAGAGAACATATGACAACAATCAGAACAAAAAATGAGGTGGAAATTACTCAACTATTACATACTTATGCAGGAGAGACAGATCAGTTACCTCGATTTCGCAAGGTTCAGCTTTTTCCTGGTTTTTTTGCTTCTCTTGTAAATAACCATCCAAAAGCTTCCTCAAGGAAACCAAGGTATCATCACTGAGGGCATCAATATCAATCTCAATCTCGTCGTCCTCGTCCGGTTGCCCTTGACTATGCTCTTTTAGGAAATAGACAATGCTTTCAGGCAATTCTCCAAGCAGCGCCTCCAATTCCGAACTTAGCTTATGCTTCTCCTCCTCAGTAATGATCTGCT
This sequence comes from Boehmeria nivea var. tenacissima, assembly GCA_018132145.1. Classification (NCBI taxonomy): domain Eukaryota; kingdom Viridiplantae; phylum Streptophyta; class Magnoliopsida; order Rosales; family Urticaceae; genus Boehmeria; species Boehmeria nivea. The sequence goes on from CM030882.1 coordinate 14,516,241, forward strand.
TAACTGGCTCTGGCTTGAGAAGACTAGCATCAGTCGGAGCAATTTTTTTCTTCTTTAATGGGGGCATAGGAGTTATAGTTTCGGTCTCCAAATGAAGAACACTAGGCTTTATTTGGACATCGGTGGCCAGTTGAAGCTTCTTTTCTATGGGTTTCCATCTCACTTCAAAATACTTCCTCAGTGTATCAGCCATGATGTGGACATCATTGCCCGCTGGGTTGTAGGTCATCGCATTTGAAAACGTGAGCCGAACATCAGCTGCAAAATCCAATGGACTAGAGTATTCGCCTGAAGCCACCTTGCCCTTTATGGTTCCTAAATCCATTGGATTCTTAATGACAGTAAAATAATCTGGAATATTCAGTTTCACTATATCAACTGGAGTGTTGAATACCCAGGAAAACTGATGCGACATCAAACGGTTAAGCAGATTCTCGCACTGTTTCATCAACATGGCATTGGAAGTGCTTGTTGGAGCTGCAGGTTTCGCTGGTTGAAAACGCCCAGTCGCGCTTCTTTTAGTTTGAGAACCATTGCGCCCGGGAGGAGGTCGTTTTTTACCAGGTGCTGAGACTTCGGATAACTTATTGAAATTCTCTACTGGAGGTTTCTTCTGCTGCCCATCACTGCAACTCCGTATTTCACTAGATGGTGATAAGACAACTGCGTCCGAAGCCAGAGTTTCAATTTTCTTCCGAAGAATCCGCACTTGCTCAAGTTCAACTTTCAACTTGATTTCCAAATTCTTCTTCTCAGACCGCGACATACGTGACAAGGACAGAACTTGCATTGGGACGCCAAAACCATCAAAACCATCCACATTTAAATTAATGCATTTCCTCTTAGGTGCATAGGAATCTTCCGAAACTGTCACTTCTGTGTCAATCCGGATCGAGCTCCCAAACCCTTCTGATTCCCCCATGGTCTCGACAGCATGTCGATAATCGGGCACAAAACCAGAAGAGTGCCCTTTAGAGTACTTCCACGACTTTCCCATCATTTGTGAAAGTGTCTAATTCTTCTATGCCTCTTCTGTAAAGTAAACAGGTTCCCGATTCCTTGTGTCCCACGGATATTCAACTAATGCAGAAACCCAAGAAATGGGACCTCACCAAACTTCGATCTTTGTGACGCAAGGATTCTCAGAACTGCAAGTCCATGCCAATACTTTCTGGTTCAGAGTACGTCTAATTCCAAGAGCACTAAAATTAACCTTTTTTCCACAATTTTAGTTCATGTTTAAATTATTCTTAAAGATAATTGAAATCCTATAAGAATACCATATCACCACTTATTTCTTTCCTCCAACACCGTTCAGGTCAAGAAATTTGGTCCAAACTTCAAATTTTCATAAAGAACAACAGTGCTACTTAACCACTCAGTAAAGCCCCAATTTCAATAACTTTACAAGATAAATATGAACAGAAATTGATATCCCCAAACCTACAAAGTTCAATCATGCTCTGCAACCAATGCAAAACCCCTAAAACCTTGAATAACCACAAAGCTCAAAAGAACTTACTTTGACAAATCTCAATCGCTCAAATCCCCACTTTCGGATAAAACCACCTCGGAGAAGAACAAGAGCGAGATCGTAGCGCACACAAACGAGATAGGAAATCAAGAACTTACGACTCCAAAGGAAAAACCTAAACTTTGGCTCCGAATCAAACCCCACGAGAATCGCAAACCCGAAGATCGCGACGAACAAGAACGAAGAACAAGAACGAGCGAAGACAAGGCAAAGAAGAAGCGAAACCCGAACGCGCGAGACGAGCAATACGACCTCGTTTAGGGACGAATCGAAACCCTAGAAAAATTCTCCGGCCACAAAATCCAATTCAAAATTCTGGATCTCCACAGCTGAGCCGTTGTAGGCAATGCGATAGCAAACCCTAGAAAACCCTTCGTCGAACAGAGAGAGGGACAGAGAGACAGGAGAGAGAGAGAGAGAGACAGACCTAGAGAGAGAGAGAGAGAAACGAAAAAAGAAATAATGAAATGAGAGTGAAAAATTACTAAAAAGCCTTAGATGTAAGATCTCATGGGCTAAATCGAGCCTCCATTTATAGGCCCTTCTCGGCTCGAGAACACTCATCCCAGCCGTCGATTGTAAAATCGGTGCTATCGGACGGCGGATATTTCAATACGTTTCACGCGTGTCATTCAGATCTGACGGCTCTGCTAATCTCTGTAGATCTAGATTATTAATCCAATAAGTATTATAATAATCAAATTACTGAGATCGAGGAACAGACATCCACGCGCGAGAAAGCTTGGTAATCCCAATCGCTTTTCGATCGACACGTGTCGTATTGTGAGAACCAGTTTTTTGACACGTGGGCTTTTAGAGAGTGGGATTTGGTGAGAATTGAAGAGAGTTACTGAAAATTGCCGACCATTTTCGGAGCTTTGACTTTTTGGCCAACAAGTGACGTCGACGTCATACACTGAGCTCACACGTGTCAGATTTCAAACTGACAGCTAATAGTTTTTTTTTTCCTAATTTAATTTTATTAACTTAGACCGTGATTTGGGCCTTACTGGATTGGGATCGGAAATGAATTGAGCTCATTATGAGACGGCCCGTTAACTATTGTAGTTTTGCCCATATAGATATGGACAGATTAAGCCTAAGTTGGGCCTTGAGGAGACAAAGACCAAAACAATCACTTTGATTGAAAAAAAGAATAGAGAGAAAGAATTGCAAAAGTGCGTTTATTTTATTTCTACACTACATATCATAGATTATCATTGTACCAAAAGAGGGGCATTCCTCAAAAACGCTCCAAAAAAAAAAAAGAAACCTATGGTCTATGCCATTTTTTTGACACTTATATTGATTATTTGGGTCTCGAACAGTGATTCGTTTGATAATAAAGATGAAGAATCATTCGTTCAAAACTGCCCAATTCCTGACAATGATCAAATTCTATTGAGATTAACCCGTAATGATCATTCATTAAGAGAACGATACTAGTTGTCAAATGATTAAGCTATCATAAGCACTTCACTTATGATACTAGATATTCACTTCACTTATGATACTAAAACGCTTGTTTGTTTCGACTATTTAAATGAACCATTTAAATAGCTTGCATTTCAACATTAATTTCCTATTAGTAATCAAATTGATTTCTAATAGTCCTAAATCATCTAGATGGTTGAACCAACTAAGGAATTATCAGTTAAAATTCTTCTCTTTTTTTTTTTTTTTTGTTAGGTTATAGCTTTCATTGTTGGATTCCACCGCATCTCATACAAAATGCATGGATACAGAGCGTCTGAGTCTGGGAGCATGTATAGAGTCGAAGGCCGTGAAAAATCCAAACATCTAAGAGATATAGATAGGGCTTTGCTCTTAACTTAATTCTTAGCTAGAATTCTCAAAAGTCAAATACTCTTTATAATATAGGTATAGAGTCACCACATACATCTTATCCACTACCAACATAAACACCATAGGAATTGTGTTTCATAATTTGTCACATTGTGGCAACTCTGTATGAATTTGAAATTTGAATGGAGATGTGTATTATTTTACTCTTTTAATAACATAGTCTTTATTTCACTATTCTATTTCTTGTAGCCAAATATATCTCAATAATATACCCTTGCTCACTGTCATATGATTTTATTATAACCTAAACCTTGAAAAAGGAAATAAAATATATATATATTTGGGTTTCAAAAACATATAGCTAAAAGTGTACTAGTTCTTTTCTTTTAGCCATTTGTAGTTGTAGAGCTAAAATCAATAAAAGGTATATATATATATATATATATATATATATATATATATTAAAAGGTAGGATGATAAGCTGAATCCAAAATCAATTTTCATTTTTCCTTTTACCTCTCTATGAATCGAACTCAAAAACGTAAAATTATAAACATTAGTTATTTATCTAAGTTACCGCCTAGACATGCATTTACGCACTCACAAAGACATACATCATATTTGAGTGTTTAGTGAGCTCTTTAGTGCTTAATAGAGTAATTAACGTGTCTTTAGCACTATTTTTAAAGAGTAGTGCTAGACATACCAACTTTTTTTACCAACTTTTTAATACCAACCTATGTGTCATGTTATCATTGGTGAGTGTTTATCATCTAATTAGAAGGATGCCAATCAAAACATGACACCTTAATTGCCACATAGGTTGGTATTAAAAAGTTGGTAAAAGAGTTGGTATGTCTAGCATTATTCATTTTTAAATCCTTTATTATTATATTCTTACACGACTCGTTTTCACTGCTTTAAATTTGAGGTCTTTCAGTCAAACGGAGGAAAAGAAAAAAGAAAAAGAGTGATATAAATCATAAAAATAATTGAATTTATTTGTTTGTTCCCTAAAAAAAAAAAAAAAAAAACTTAGGTTTGAGTTCTTATTTGAGTAGTGTTATTCATCTCCAATTAAATCCAACTCATCAATAATCTTATAAGAGAACTAGATTCGGAATTAGTGATATAGAATTAGTTTTTAGTTTTTAATTGATTGGTGCTCAATTAAATTCATATACATACACACACGCTCACAACGCTCTAGGGATAAGGAACTTTGTATTCTTGGCAATTTCGAACACGTAATTAATCTTACTCGAAATGGCATGCAAGAAGATATGTTGTCCATATTGTTGCTAAAAGGCACTTATAATATTCTTGTGATGGAGAGAGCGAGATTTATGCATATGTATGTTTTGGATAATCACGATACTTATAAAACATATATGCCAACTTTGGAAACTCATCAGTTGGCTAACAAATCAAATTTAATTGATTGATAATAAATAAATAAACAACAGAATTGGTGACCTCATACCATCTTTATTAGTATTAACAAAATAAATAAAGCTACACCTAAAAAAATAAATTAAAAAAAACTAATCTGTAAGGCAATAGATTTTTATCCATTGCCCTAGGAGGTATGAGCATGTGGGGTCTATTAACACAAGGATACGTGGCTAAGACCAATTTGGTAGAGCGTTGAATAATGTAATACAAAGTACTTTGGTTAAAATAATCAAAACATTCTAGATATATGGTACTATATATGTAGCCTTTGAATGTGATGGTGTGTTGTTAAATGATTGGTGAACATTAAATGTGGCAAAAAATCATGGATATTATTGCTGAATTTTGTTGCTAAGAGTACGTATATAAAGTTTTCAAAAGTTGCATTGCTGAACCACAAACCATCGAATCTAGATCCTTTATATATCCGTTTTTTCTATTCCATTTTTCTATTCCATTTTTCTATCATTTTAATAAATTGCTTTAAATTATACACATGTGAATGTGATAAATACTTTTATATATATATATATATATATTTTTAAATATTTTAATGAATTGTTATAATATAATTTGAAATGATAGATGATGGAATAGAAAAATAAGATAGAGCATTTGGGCTCTAAACTATCACCTTGCATATGCTTTTGTACTATTTTGTTCCATTATGTGTGAACAAAAGTATAGTTGTGATTTATGAACCAAAATAAAGGTGGTTACTTTATTTGTCATTGCCTAATCGACGTTTGTTAAGTAATAAACAAGGATATTATTCGATCAAAAATGTATAACGCGCCAATCAAAATAAATTTTGATGTATATGATGATTTTATTACTTACACATAATGTGACAATATATTAAAAATTATAGAAAAAATTATCATAACATTATGTGTGTTGTTGTAATAATTATATAGATGTGATTCGTGATATATAGTAAAAGTCAAACGACAAATTTTTTTTTCTACCAAATATTAGAATTCGACTAAATTTCGACCATACTTTACTTCTCTTAGTTTTTAGCTTAATTTGTGATCTGTTCTTTAATTTCATGATTAGTGTGGATGAATATTTTAAATTAAGTTACGTCTGCAAGCATTTATAAGCTAAGGGCTTGTATTTTTCTTCTAATATTACTCGTTAAATATGATATATCAGATAAGAATTACCAAAATCGCCAACTTTTCTATTACTCAACTCAATATATCATTAGCGAAAGAATAGGGCAAAAAAAAAAAAAAAACAGTTAACAACACAAATAAAATTATTATATATGCTAGCTAATTTACTATTACTATCTTTGTTTGTGTTTTCTTTTCTCTCTCGCATTTTTTTTTTTTGGTTGCTGAAACAAAAGTTAAATCACTATGTATAGAGTCATCGAATCTAATTGATAATAAAAGCTTGCTGGTTTGATCTGCGAGCTCTCATACAGTAGAAATGTGATCAATTTAAAGTTACGAAAAGAAAGATTTTGAGTGATCTGTAAACGAATGAAATACTTACTTGAACTAATATGACTCGTGATTTGAATAGGAATATAGCACCTAACTCTAAAAAGAGAACAAAATATATAAAGATAAAAAATAAAAATTGATGTTACTATAGATAGAAAGCAAATTCATTAAAAATTGAAAGATTCCCAACAATGTTATTTTCAATTGGATCTTGAACTATATGTCGATCAGATCTCTAACAATGACGATAGCAAAATAATATGAAAATTTAATCAATTCCTTGATGTATGATTCACATATATGCATATATATATATATATATATATATATATATATATTATATAAAATTTATATATGTAATAAAGTTGGCAAAAAGAAAACGTAAAGAAGTCATGGATGCAGTGAATGCATGAAAATATAACTACATTGGTCGAAAACAAACAAAAGACAATGACAAAATAATTAAATAATATGAACATTTATCCAAAAAATTGGCCACCATTATTCTTTATTGATTTCAAAGTTGTACGTGGTTAAATATCGTGATCTACCAAAACGACAGAAAATCTAGGAGCTTTGCCAACTCAAAAGTTGATGAGTAATATGAACCCTGCTTATTAGAAAGCGCCGTGTGGTGGTGTAGGAAAAAAAATATACAAAGTAAAGGATTCCAAATGTGAATATATTAACAAATATTTTATTTGAGATTTTGTTATTGACTATGCTCATTCAATGAATATTGATCCGTATTATAAGTATTTATCAAGAAAATATAATTTTGATGATTATATATATTATATATGGTTTTGTCATGTCATTAATTGATAGAATACTAATTAATTAGGTTTATTTCTTCTAGAACGTTAATAGAATGCTAATTAAATATTAGAATGTAATTATCATTACAAAAAATAATATTTTTGACGATGAGCATGAGACCTTATATATATAGTAAATTCAATCGATCCTTAATGCGGTCACTAAACGACATTTTATTAGTATTTTCAAATTAAATACGGTTCCTCAAAAGAAGAAAAGTATATAAAAATGCAGATATACGGATGTGTGTGAATATATACATATATATGACATCTATAACATGGACCACCATTAATATGAAATTATCTGCAAATTTCGGGAGCAAAATATACTCAAAGTTCAAACCATATACAAAAGTTTGTATATGTGTATATATATATATATATATATATATATATATATATATACAATTCTGTAGGGCCCCATGAGAAAAAGAAAAAGCAAAAATAATTATTAGCGAATGGAAATTTCCAAACTTCGGAGGAGAATCTGTAGTTTGCCTAATTCATGATGAGCATTACCACCTTCACTTTGGGTGCGTCACGGTCCTCATAACCAAACTCTCCCACTAATAAAAAACACATAAATAAATTATATAAATACAGAGATATATATGGGTGATCCTTTAAATTTCAAACCGGCCACACATAGAACCGATCGAATTTATTTGATTTTTTTTTTTTGGACATCGAATTTAGTTGAATTTGAAAAACCACAAAGGACTAGTCCCTTCACAACCATAATTATTCATATCATACATATCTGCTATATTCCTCATGATCCCCAATAACCAAATTCACTATATATATTTCATGTTATAGAATTTGGGTGCAACGATGACGTTACAAATAAATAATTAAATAGTTCTATGAAAGATTCGCAAAAAATCTGATCAAAACACTAGAAAAGAAGGTGGAAAACAAAGTGATTATTCTTAGAGCATATAAAAAATTTATTAATTAGTGATTAATAAGGAATTAATTATTAATTATTTGATTAATTCGAAAAAAAAGAGCGTGGATTTACCACAAGGGGATAAGCACTTTAACTAATTAGATCTCCCAAATGTGTCATGTCGCTAGCTAGCCCTATTCCCTAATGCTTCACTTGTTTTGGTAATTGTCAAGTAATCAGTATGAAAAGTACTCATCTATTTTTGTGCACCGAGTGTATATTTTATTGGAATTCATTGACACAAAAGTTGTTCTTGTCGCTTGAAACTAAGAGGTGTCATTATCACCTTTGATCAATCTAGATTTGCCACTTAAGGAAATCTAATCTACAATTCTTCGTTTGTTGACCCCACTTTCGTCACTAAGAACCAGCCGTAAGAAAGAATATAACAAATACCGAAAATACTTAAAAAATTCACAAGTTTGGGCTAAATTTCACAGAAATCCAATCTTATTTTTTAAATTCTCAAATAATTCTTGTATTTTTCAAATTGAACAAAAAATATATGCCCTAATGCTAAATTTAGATTGACTTTTTACACAAAACGACATTATTACTCTTCAACTTTTAGTTTATTACATATATATCAGAAAAATTATACTATACCGCTAAACTTTCCAAAATTTTAATAATACCCCAATCTAATATATTCTCAACAAATATAACTCAAATTAATCATAACTCAGAACAAAAAATTCAAATCAAAATCAATCCAAACATTTTGATCATCGAAATCATATTTATCATTATCAACCCAACATTTTAATAATCAGAATCACTAAACAACTCAAACAAAATCAACAAACCCCCATGTCAGCAAGCCCCGAACGCCAAAACTCCACACCCCTAAATCCCCGAACCAAAGAACCTTGAACCCTCGCGACCCAAACATCTGCGTCCCAAAACCTTTGCACCAAACAACCAGAAACCCCCGCAACTCAACACCGGCGAACCCTCGACCCGCATGACCCCAAAACCATGCGCCAACGACCTCGAACCCCTGCGGCCCCAATCCCATGTTCTGGCAAGAACACACGTGCCCCAATCCTTTGCGCCAACTAACCCTGAATCCCCGCTCTGACGATCCCCGCTTCCCTAAACCCCAACGCCACCAAACCTTCGTGTCGAAGGACCCCCAAAACTCCGCACTCTCAAACCCTCAAACCCCTTCGTCGTACCCCCGAACCCCCGTCACCGAATATCGAATTCTGTGCTTATAAATTATCGTGCCGGTGACCATGAACCTCCACTCCTTTGAACCTGACTCCCTTTGACCCCGGTCGACACTAGACAAGCCGATAGAGAAAGAGAGAGAAATTTTGTCTTTAGGGTTTTTTTTGCTAAGTGAGATAAAATATGAATTTGAAGTATTAAGGGCAATTTTTTTAAAAATTTAGAGGTTGAACTTCTGTATCTTTTAGGTAATTTAGGCATTTTGAAAAAAGTCGACTGGAACTTGATATCGAGATATATTTTAGAGTCGATTTTGGCAACATAAATATTATTTGATAATTTAAATCAGATGGATTTTTTCAGAAATTTAACCTAATTAAATTCAATGATTTTTTTACATATTTTCTCTAATAAATATAATAAAATCGGCCAAACAAATGAAGAAAATATACGTAATCTTTACCTCATATGAGGGAAACAAGGGGCAGTGGATAATAAGTTTTAGTATCTGTCAGTGTATCTATACATATTGAACCTTAATGTTGATTCATTTCAAAATTACCACTTTTATTAAAACGAACATGTGCTATTGTATCATAGTCAGGGCCAACAATTAATTGATTTTAGACACGAAATATGACACAAATATATATATATATATATATATCTATATATATTAAAGGTAAAAAGGTGGTACAATATTCAAATTAATTTCTGTTTTTTCTCCTTCATTCTTAAGAATCGAACCCAAAAACGTGCAGTTATAAACATTAGCTACTTAGCACCTGAGTTACGCCTCCTAGGGCAAATATGACACAAACATGTCACCAAATTAGTAGTCATTTTAGATATAACAAGATCGAACGTGATTAATACAATTAAATAATGTATAAATATGATTTAAACATGCAATACAATTAAAATTTATTAACTAAATACGATTAATAAATAAGTTATAATAAACATATGCGGTAACACATATTAAATATTTACATATATATAATTCTTTTACTTATTATTATCTTGTAGTTTCCATCCAGAGATATGAATTGGCTTCTTATTGCATGCATTATCAAAGTTATATATGCTGGTTCGTGCTTCAAATTTTATTTTTAGATTTGTAAAATCTAGTTATTTATTTATTCCAACCCAAATATAATTAAATTTGATATGAAAAAAATTATTTATACCTATTTAAACCCGACTAATTATAAATTAGGTATTATTAAGTGATAAAATTAACAAGATATTCAATTAGAACGAGTTTTGGTTTATGGTTTAGACACGCTACGTTATTACGGTGATTATGAGTAAATTTTTCAAATCATAATTAAAAAGATTGATAACATATTATTTAGTATTAAGCGCAACTCAAACTGACGTATAAATGTGTTGTAGAAGCAGTAAAAATATATCTTTTTGTGATTAATGTTTTAAATTACGTAAACTTTTTAGTGATTTTGTAAGTTCTAAGGTGTATAAGACTTTAATTTATAGTCATGCAATTTCTCTCTCTTAAAAGTTACAAATTTTGTTTCGCCGAAAACTCAAAAAGTTTTTCATATGCCATATATATCAATGTCATTTTCGTGGAAGATTTTTGAATTAAATATCGGCAAACTTATAATATTTGCTTTCCACATGCATGCTTGTATAGAATTTGGATAAAGTAAATTAGATATATATAGCACTATCGTCAATACAGTATCTACTTTGACCCTTGTGTGTTTCCCTTTGCAGATATGCTTATCTCATCTTTTTCTTCCCAAGTCTAGCTAGCTAGCCAACCAACCACCGATTAATAATAGAAAATTAAAGATAATAATCGATTAATTCCACCTAGAAACAAAGATAAAACAATATCATTTTATTTTATGAGATTAATAGGAAAATTCAATATTGTCTTTTGTTTGAGTAAACCATTTGAATAATTTAATATTATTCAAATTATTTTAATTTTTAAAAACAAAATACATATATATTTACTAAAATAATTTTAAATGGTACTGAATTATCAAATAATTTGTCCAAAACAACTTATTAATATATCCAAGGCTTTCTTATTAATTAATTTCCAATTGATGTATCCCAATATCTATAAGTACACACACAACATTGTCATTATTGTGGGACTTGATATATTTTGTTTTCATACGTAAATTTACATGATAACACGTCAATGATAATGATAAATAGCCTTGCTCAATAACTTTACATCTTTTTAGATATAGACACGTTTGCATTTACAAAAACCCTACATTAACCAATTGGTATAATATCTGTATTTTCTCAATTATTGTTGGCCACCTAACAGAAACAATGCCATTCTACGGATCTCCAGACCTACTTTTGAACAATCAATATTATCTATCTATCACTTCTAGTACAACATATAATGTATTATTGTGAAATTAACGAAAATTGTCAAAAAGAATAATGTAGCGAGAAAAATAGACGATGCTATAAAAGCTATAAAATACCAAACTTATCAATATTGAAGTAATAATTTAAGAATATTGTTAGAATATGTATGAATTTTTATTTATAACACGTATCATCATGTATAAAAATAGTGATCAAAATAAAATATAGCCATTAAACTCTTGTTTGGAATAATTATTTTGCTTATTTCATCTTATTTATTGTGATAGAAAAAATTATTTAAAATAATATAAAAATAATTTAATTTTATGAATTTCGAAACAATACGAAGGACCATGGGGTAAAACATTTATGTTTACTCCAATAATAAGAGCAGAGATAAATTATAGCAAATACGCATAAATGACGATTTTTTTGTGTTTTTGTTTTTTTGCTAACATAAAATGATGGTTGTTTGGTCACGCAATGATGTACCGACTATATGGTACTAAAAATATAATATTTATGTTCTCTTGGGCCTACAAACTTTGGATTTATCTTCCAATAGGAATTCAACCAGCAGATATATATCTCATGATCAACGTCCAAGAGTTTTCCACGTATACATGAAATTAATTAAGGACAATAATGGTGTACTTCACGGTCAACATTAGCACTGTTTTCTTTCGCCGGAATTACTGAACAATTTGTCTCCCCTTTTAGGGCTTTAAATAGTACTGATTCCTCAATTTTAATTAATTAATTCAAAGACTTTTGTCACCAACAAAGCACATTGATTAAATTCTCATTTTAATTTTAATATATGAGATCAAGTACTAGTCCATGTGCGATGTCACACGTGGCTATGAGTTACAAGTCTAGATTTATGCCCAAAAGATTAATGGTGATGCAATCGATGTGACTTTGCCACTATATAACATACTGTTGGAATTTATACATAATTAGATTGGTACAAAAAACATGCCTTTTTTTTTCATGTTATGAAAATGATAAACTTTTAGCAGAGTATATATATAATAGAAAATAATTTTAAATCGTGAAATTTTTTTTATTAAAATATTAATCTACAGTTTTTAGCGTCATAAAATATTTTTTTAAGATTCTTAACATAAAAATATCTAGGGGTTTGATCTGGCCTTATTGATCTTCTTTTTAGGGCGAAATCATATAATTTCCTACGCACCAATACGATGGATCATAAAAAATTATGTGGCCAACTTCACCGCCAAATCATTATGCAGATAGGTGTGGGTATTCTTTGAGCCGTTTTTTGGTTCAAATTTTGGAATTCAAAAATTGGTTATTATATAGGGACAAAATCATCATCATGATCACCTAAGAAAAAAATATCAACTTCAAGTAACAAGTGTCGATTTTTTATTTTATTTTAATTTTTTTTTTTTTTTTTTGCTGAGAACAAGTGTCGATTGTTGCATCGTTGATTAGAAAGTAACGTGGGTTTCATGAAAAAACTCACTACAATAATAACCAATAGAAGTGAGTTTTTATATATATGCGTGTAACAAAGTTAAAGAGATATTGACTTATAATCATGATCGTCCCATTAAGGTTATCATGGTTGAACTTTGATTGAAATGACATGTCTTACAGTGCCAATAATGTTGGGACACATCGCAGTTACTTTCGGGAAGATATATATTAATTTATCACATTAATTTCTTATAATCAAAATAATGAAAAAGATGTATCCACTTTCGGAAATGCACCCGCTATTGCTGACAAAATAAATTAAGAATCATATATCGAATGAAAATAATAATAGAGGGGCTCGTTAGACAAAAACACCATTTGAAAATGCACTATAGTCATGATGTTATATATATATATATATATATAATTATTTGGGATTGTTAAGCTTCCATGCATGTATGCACAGAGATTATATTGCACTGGTGGTCCTAAGATATACGAGTTATGACAAGTCGAGCCTTGAATTTTATCATTTAGCATATTGCACTTTTATTTTGAATCTTTTAACAAACAAATCCAAATTAATTGATAACTTCTATCTCTTTTTTTTTATTTTATTAACAGTATTTGCACATGATTTTACGAAGGGTATCAATGATATTTTTCAAAATCAAGTGTAAATCATGTGATAAACTATCTCTAAACCCCAAAAATAGAAATCAATAGTGCAACTTGTCACACCCCATATAATTTAGGGTCGTCAGTGAAAATATTATATAATTGAAAAGGAATATGCTAATTTGTAGAGTAATTCCTATGGGAGAGGCGAGTAAATAATTAGTAGTTCAACGAGAAAATTAAATTAACACATGCAATATGCTTTATACTGATCGGAAATCAGATATATATACCAACTACTTTCAAGAACTGCACTTTCCTTTCACATTTGGGTGCAACGATCGATCTCCTAAATATTACTATATTAGTCTCATTCTCAATTGTTCACTAAATAAATGATCTTAAAACTTAACATCAATTGGGACCCGATTATGATACTAATTAATACACAATCAATAATATGATGATCAATAATCAGATAAGATTTTCTTCTAAATTCCTATGTATATATAAATCACACCCAACTTTTTTTGAAGGTATAAATGACACATAATTTAATATATAGAATTGTGCACACCTAGATGTGTGTCTATACGTCTAGATATACACAATTAATCTAATGCCTCACTCTCCCTCGTTTGGATTTACCTAACTCTTAAATCATATTATATTAAAAGATACTTTCACATGTAGCGTAATGATCGGTATTGATTATGTAAATATATATTTTATTTTTTAAAATTTCTTGAATATATTTGTTTAACTTGGACGTAAGCATCTAACTGTTGATGTGTATTCAAGATCTATAATGACAAAAATTGGACCTAAGTAGACCAATATTATAAACCATCACCAAATACCTTTTTTTTTTAATTTTACAACGCATTATTATCTTAAACTAAAGTTCAACAATTATTGTAAATAATAAAAAAAAAAAAAGAGGGAGAATGTAATCTAGCAAGTGCTAACAATCATGAGTCTTTGCTAAAACAGGTAACACACCTTAAAGTAATACAATGCAATTAAAGTCTAAAGACCACAAAACAAGGGGTACTTCTTATTTATTTATACTATTCCAAGTATCTCACATTCTCATTTCTCATTAAAAATAAATAAAAAAATTTAAAATTCCAATTATACCCTTGGCTGCCTGAATTTTAGCAAAAGCATATCGTGTTGTAACCTCATTGGGCAGCAGGGCCGTGAAAAATGACTGAAACCGACCTTCCCAAAGCAGCCAACTTTTTTGTTTATTATTGCATTTTACCGCTTCTAGACAAACAGACAGTTGCGCATTACCAAAACAGGACACCTCAATGAACCTCCAAATCCAAAACACACCAACAATTTAAGGTCATCCAAAATTTTTTTTTTTTTTGGGGTTTCCATATTTCTTTTCCAATTTAAAGGCCGTGATTCACAGCCAAAAAATTAATAATAATAATAAAATAAAGGCTGTTATTATTTTTATTTTTATTTTTATTTTGCTGGGTTGATTATTTTTATTAAGAGAATGATGATAGAGAGTAGAAATTTCGACAGCAAAAAATTAATTAGAATAATGTAGTAACTTGTTAGTTGATACAAAATATACTATCAATATATTTAATTTTTATTTTATTTAACAAGCAATTGATACATTATCGTTTTTCTTATTAATAACACTTTTGAAGTTAACAAACTTTACTTTAATGACACATTAAAAGAAAAACTTTATTGTAATGATTCTATCAAACTAATTTAATTAAGAAGCTAGATGATTGCAGTGAAGTATGTCGTAGAAAAATATATATTCTGAAATGTAAAATTCACATTGTTAAGACGGAAGATTATAAATAAAAATGATTCATAATAGTTATATAAAATGGTTAAACAAGTTATTACTTTTACGAGTTAAGTTTAAATGCATTTTAATTAATGTGCTTTAAGTCATATTATCATTAAATATAGCACTTTAGTCTTTACTAATTAAAAAAACTTTTCAACACTATCTAAATCGAGCATAAATTTTAGTACATATTATCATTGGTATCAAAGTATATATCAAATTATAGCATGAGCTCCTAACTACAACAGTGCTACTAAAAAATTAATAAGATATTATATCATTCATGATTGTTGTATTTCTTTGGATTAAATCTGAATAAAGAATCGAGATACTACTTATTTTAGCATGAATACATTGGAGAAGAACATGATTTTGGTGTGTTCTATTTATCCTTCGGCCGATGCTATAGCTAAACATAATATTAGCAGACACTCTTATATACGAAATGAGCCCATGTCGTCTATTTCTTTCTCTATTTTTCTTTTATACTTCTTAATGATATCATAACAATTCATCAAAATATTTTTCAAAAAATTATAAAAGTATTAATCATATATGTAGAATTTAAAGCAATTTATTAAAGATATATAGAAAGGGATAAAAAAAAGTAGATAGAAGATCTATATTCATAAGAGATGATCTTGAGGTCGCTTATAAACTTATTCCATTTATGTATATTATCTAAAATACGATATAAAATAATAATATTGTATCTTTTAAATATAAAGATAATTTGATAAATAGTATTTTTAGATGGTATTTTTTAAAAAATGACCAACGTTTCGATTAATTATGAAATAAGTTATAATATTAACTACATGCATAATGATAATATACATCTATCTCTATGCCTTTATTTATATTTTGTATTAGTGGCTAATAACTTAATTTTTGAAAATTTTCTCCATTTTCCTAAAACATGAACAAAAAAAAGGTCAAATACCAAATAAACTATTTAATATAACAATAAGTTAGCTTATACGTGCACCCAATGTTTTTATAATATTAAATTAAGAGAAATTAAGATGAACACCTAATTTGTAACACCTAATTTAAATTAATATTCAATCTTTTGAAGAATATAACAAAATATCAAAGTGATTTAATTACTTACATAATAAAAAGCGATGGTAATTAACTTAATTATCAAAAACATATACAAGTAATTAATAATTGGGCTCATTTGTTAAATAGCCATTTGGAAGTCTATGTTTTAAGAAAATGACCTAAGAATTCAAATATTAAGTTATTAGCCTCAAATCCCTATGAAATCTCATTTTTACCCATCATCACTCTATTTCCAACCTCATATATCAAAGGGCAAAAAGATCAATACATATTGTCTAAAGGCTAATAACTTGATTATAACAAACTCAGGTCAATTTCTTAAAACTAAAATTAAAAACAGGTCATTTACTTAATAATCTCTTAATAAATTAACTAATTATTCAATTATTTTAAAAAAAAATTAAATATTTATTTATATTATTTCGTAAATTTGAAACTTCCTATGTTTCACACTTATATTAACCGTGCACAATTCAAATGTGAGGGACAATTTCGTCAAAGGCTCATATCCATGATTTTGGATATTTTTTGAAACACTTCTCCAATCACGGGAACATCAAAATCTCAACACTTGGCGCGATCCAGTCCTACCAATTATGGCAACAACCCCCCAAAATCTTGGCACCCCGTCCCTATCCCTCTCCCATTGGTCCACGTGTCCTCCTTCTCGAACCCCCTCTCTCCCGTACACAGGCCCCGAGGCAGAGATAGACACTCGAGCTTACGTGTCCCTCCTCCCATTGGTCCCACCGTGGGGCCCAATCGAATCCCCACCTCCGAAACCCCACGTGGGCCCCACTGCACTAGACTCCACGAGCCTCTCTCCAGCCAATCCCTTCTCTGCGCTGTTGCGCTCGGTCCCCTACACGTGTCCCACCACACACGTGTCGCTCTCGCTCGCTATAAATATCGTCTAACACTGTCGTAACGCTATCTAACTCTTAACTCTAAATCTGGGAAAAGCCTTTTTAGAGAGAGAAAAGGAGAAACACTGGTTTTAGAGAGAGAGAAATGGACGGAAGAGGAGGTTGTTGTATTGCTCGGTATTGCGGTGGCGGTGGTGGTGGTGGTGGAGTGTACGGATCATACGACATGTCGAAGGTCGATCTGATAATGCACCGATTCCGGCCGATCGCGCCGAAGCCGGTCGCCGGCGGAGAAGTCTCCGGCGCCGGAGAGGAGATGAAGAAGAAGAAGAGCGAAGCCCAAGCCAGAGTCGGAGGGCGGGGCAAGAGAAGGCAGTGCAACGGTTCTCCAAACCCTAACCCTAGCAAGCGGTGCAACAAGAGAAGAAAGTCGTCGTCGTCGTCGTCGTCAAAATCGCCTGATCGCGATGAAAATCAGACGGTCGTGACTCTTCCTCTGTTGCCGGAGAGTCCCGAGCCTAAGGTGTTCTCGAAGGAGAGGATCAAGACTCTCTCTCCGACGTGGCTGAGTTTCGACGAGGAGAATAATAATAATAATATTAATAATATTATCGATGTTAATGCTTTTCCGAGCTATAATCCTGACCGTCGAGTTTTGGATGATCGGACGGTGGGAGTGGGTACGTGGCGGGGAGTGAGGGTGGTGGGATCCAGCGTGACGGTGGAGTGCGTGACCGACACGTGGACGGACACAGTCGGGCTGGGGCGTACGGACGAGGAGAGGAGGGCGAATCTGGAGAGGGACACGTGTCCGGGGTTCGTCTCGGACGGCTTGGGGAGGGTGACGTGGACAAACGGGGCCTACAGGAGCATGGTGGCTGGCCAGGGCGGGGGCGACCTGATAACGGTGTGGCTGGTCATGAAGGACAGGCTGCCGGCGGGGGTGACGCTAACGTACCCGGCGTTCACCTGCCGGGTGACGCTGCAGTGCCACGTGGACGGCCAGGATGTCATGAAGAAGACGCTGCCCTGCGACGTCTGGAGATTGGACGGCGGTGGGTTCGCCTGGCGGTTGGACGTCAAGGCCGCTCTGTGCCTCGGCCGGTGACTTTAGCATGAAGAAGAATATCATTTCATCGAAACCCTATAGTCGTCGTCAAGCTCCGATCAACAAAGGTTACGTGATATGAAGCGAAGACTTATTTTGTTAACAACTGATTAAAAGCTTAGTTTAACTGTGAATATTTTTTTTTCTTTCCTTTCCTGGTTTTAAATTTGGCTTTTATTATGATATTCTCTATATCTCAGCCTGTGTTGGTGGTTGGAGATATTGTTTGTGTTGTTACTTGTTATATATTATTGTTTAATTATATTCTGATGTGAAAAGAACTATTAAGTATTAAGAAGAGTACTGGAATATTTTCAAGTTCATGTATATTTTTTTTGAGGGTTAATAATTATTTTTTTCCGTACGTGCATGGTTGGTCTCTCGCTTTAGCCTTCTGGCTTCTACTATAATACTCATGAAGCGGCTTGTACTGCCCTGTTTTATTATTGATTGGCTTTTGTACCAAACAATAATACCTAAATAAAATAAATATGGTTTGAAAATATCATCAAAATGGAGTTTGGTTTTGGTGCAGGTAGGTCCAAATAAAAATACGAGAACAATAATCAATCCATTATCAAATTATCTATCCTTATGGTGAAGATAGATCGGAAAAATATTATGGTATTCAATACAATGAAGTGTATGATAAAGAAAAAAAAAAAGAAGCGAATAAGAAAAGTTATGATAAAGTAAAGAAAAGATTATAAAGCTGCAATTCAACTGCTTGGAGGAATATGGAAAGATAGAAGGGCATGCGCAGGGACAGGTGGAAGATTTAGATCTTAGTTGAGTGGCCTAGGCCTAAATATTCAAGATATTTCATTTATTTGGGTCATATAAAATACTCAAAACATATATGCATAAATAGTATCTTAAATTCTTATCATATATCACGTATCACATGTGTGTGTGTGTTTGTGTGTGTGTTTGTGTGTATGTCTGTGATTGGAACTGTGACATATTAGTCCGTTTATGGGTCTTTCTATTGCACCACGTAGTACCAATCCCCACACTCTCTGCACATGGATTTGTCTTTTTCCATGCAAATGCGCTGTTTTCTTTTTTCCTTTTTTTTTTTTTTTTTTTCTCTTCAATTGTCCCAAATATGTTTTACATTTATTTTTTTTCCCTTTTTATTCTTGCTGTTTCTCGACGAATGTCGTTTTCGAAAGAAAAATATTCGAGTACTGTTTGGTGGTTACTGTGGGTAAAAGTACAACAATGGTATGGATCAAGCTGTTTTCTCTAATCTCTAATAGGAAAAAAGTACGAGAATCAACAGTCATAGACGTAATAGTAATAATTAATAATATTAGTATACTATTTTGTTTGCTTTACCCATTTCTCCCATTTCATTCCATTCTCATTTTTCATTTTTTTCAACTTATTAAATCCTTCAAACTATTTCATTTCATTTTTTTTTCAACTATTTTTTTCAACTTTCCAAATTCCTATACAATATCTTTAAATCTCAACCATTCATATCACCTCAAAATTAGCAAAGTCAAACTATTCTTACATCATTTTTACAAATGATTTTCAAACTATTACAAACTATTTTTAAACCATTTTTTTTATCCCCATAAATAGTCAAAATGGCTAAACCAAACAAAAGGTAGAAACTTCTTTCAATCCTTTACATGAATATTGTGTGCTTTAATATGATTTGTCCGGTTAATCCAATTCATTTACGGGCAAAGAATATTTTGTATGTTAATTATTGGTCAAATATCATATAATATATCTATATATGAACAGCATTGCTTACTTTCACGACATTGTGATTTGTCAAATTCACTGCAGGAAAGCAACAGAAGTCACAGAAGTCGATGATGATAAGGTTTGGCGACAAAATTTTCAACACTATGATTTAAGAATATATAAAAAGTAAAATATATAATATACTTTACCGGCATACTAGCATAAACAATATTTTAAATTAAAATTTATTTGGGATTTGATATTTTTTTTCTATGTTTTAACGAAATGACAAATAATTTTAAAAATTAAAAATTAATTATCAATCCATGTAGAATTATCAACACAATTAAATGATTATTTTTTTAATTAATAAAAGTGTTGTTGAAGACTTTTATATTGGGATAAAATGACTATTTTCTTGAAGCGTTATTGAAAAAAATATTATTTATTTAATAATCTCAAAAGAATTATACTGGATAAACAGTTATAATTGATTATTATTATTATTTTAAATTTTATTTGTTATCTTTTGATGCCATTTGGCATTTTTATGTCGTTTTCGCCCTTCTTGTCGTCTTGTTTATTCCTGTCGTTTCCGGAACAGGTGTCGTTTTATATTTCATTTAGTTTCTATGCTTAATGTCATTTGATGTTTACTGTCGTTCATAAATCAGTGTCGTCTTTTTTCATTCTTGAATAATTGTCGTTTTTCCTTATGATTATTGTTTTATATACATATTAGCGTATTAGGTCGATTTAACGACATTCTTCTATTGTTTTACCAAAAACTGTCGTTTTATATTATTGTCGTTTCGTAATAGTGTCGTTTTCCATGTTTATTGTCGTTTTCTCGTATTACTGTCGTTTTTGTATATCAGATTTGTTTTCTTCTTATATATTATGTTGTTTTAACAATCGTTTCATATATTAATGTTTCTTTACAAAATACTGTCGTTTTTTATTATTGTCGTTTTCCATGATTATTGTCGTTTATGCATATCACTGTCGTTTTTCTGATTCTTGTGTGTTTTCTTTGCTACTCTTCTCTCCGACGTAACCAAAGTGAAAACCATGTTTGACTACTCTTATATTATGTCGTTTGTATAATTGTTTGATGTTTTTTTGTTTTTACTGTTGTTTTACGAAATACTGTCGTTTAATAGTATTGTCGTTTTTGCTATATTGTCGTTTTCCAACGATTTTTGTCGTTTTCTATTTGATGATAGTTTTCTAAGCTAAAGTTCTGTACTGACCCATATTGATCACCAACATTCAAGTTCTAAACTATTTATTAGTACCAACATTATGATCTATAAAAATAATGAAATAAAACACAAAAATGTATCCCCAGATTTACTAACATTTTCATTTAAAAAAGCAAATTACAACAACATTTTTTTTAAAATTTTTATGGAGTACACAACAAACATGTTCACGGTGTTGTGTGTTAGAGGATAAATTTATATCTACATTAGCAAATTTCCCAACTTCAACTTCAGTAAAAACTAAAAGGAAAATACAAATAATAATAACAAAAAAAGATCTGGTGTTCTGGAATATTGTTATTATTCCAGAACTTCAACTTCAACTTCAATTTCCCAACTTCAACTTCAACTTCAACTTTAATTTAGATCTGGAATATCTAAATTTCCAATTCAACTTCAACTTCAACTTCAACTTCAACTTCAACCCAAATTTCCCAACTTCAACTTCAATTTATTATTATAATGATAATAATAATCATGGTGTTCTGGAATATTGCAAAGATCTGCGCTTGAGTTTTGTTGCAACAATACTTTTAGATATATAACCTTAAATCAAAGTTTTTTGGCGAAGCCTTTTTCATTAATAAAATTTGACTATACAAATTTGTTCTTCCCTTTTCCCATTGCTGGTATTGCTGATCACTCTCTCTCTGTTTCTACCAAAAAGCACATGAACCTCAATGAAGAGAAGGTTGAAAGTCTATGGATCTGGGATAATTTTGGTTTTGTTTTTCTTGGTCATTTTGTGCTTTTCACTTGACTAGAGAAAGTAGCTGAAGGATCGAAGTTAGTAATACCATTTTGATTGGGCTTTATGTTTCTGCTCCTTCGAGATTAGATGACAAAACAAAAAACAAAAATACAAATAAATCTTTTTAATTGATATTAAGATATTTTATCTTTTTCATATCTCCCTTGTATCTTCCTAATCAATATATGACATATTATTAAATTGCTAACTTTTGTATTTATTATTTGGGAATTTTAAGAAAATAACCACTATTTACAAAATGATTTTAAAAAATAGCCACAGTTTCAAAAAACTTAAAAACTAGCCCTTTCAGAAATTTCTGACACGTGTCAGAAATTTCTTACAGCACATTTTATGTGTAATTTTGTTATTGTCAGAAATTTCTTACAGTGTGTTATGGCTAGTTTTTAAATTTTTTCAAACTGTAGCTATTTTTTGAAAACGCACAGTCCAAAATGGCTATTTACCTAATTGATCCTTATTATTTTAAATATAAATGTAGTTAGAAAGTTTAGATAAAATTAGAAAAACTATCACAAGAAAAAACACCTCTAACCAAGCACACTATCCCAAAGAAACTATATGTTTTGTTTTAGCAACTAAAAGCAAATTGCAAATCATAAAAATTATAGTTCTTTATCTAGACTTAGCATGCAATTTTGGCAAAAAATGTCGACACTCGGAGAGTAGGCAAAAAAGAGTGGCATTTATGTTATTTTGTGATGCAATTTGGCTAAAATTGTGAAAAGAATATAACAAGGAGTTGGGCTCAAAACACAATTTGGGCTTTATTTAACGGCCCAAAATATTTTTATTAAAAAAATTACAATATTAAGAATAATTTATGTCTACTTAGTAGTGCTTTATTAATTCGTAAACTATATTAGTTTAAGGCATATACTAGTTTTAAGGCACGCGCGGTGCGTGTGTTCATATATTTTTTTAATAAATGATATTTTTGTTAAAATTTTAATAAATAAGTGCACTTTTATAATTAAAAAAAATAAAGAGAATAAGAATTTACCAAAAAGCTCAAAAATTTTTTGCTAAAAAGCCCTTAAAAGAGCCAACTTTTGCCAAAAAAAAAAAGAAAAGAAAAAAAACACTTGGGGAACCGAAAAAAAAAAAAACGTTTGGCGACGCGCGCGTGCACGTGGCGCTTGCATGACACTCGCCCGTACCCAAAAAAAAAATAAATAAATAAAAAAAGAACACTATTTTTTGATCAAATTGTGCGTTTTAATCGACAAACACTGTTCAAAACGCCCCCTTTCGCACTTTATATTATAAATGATTAATAATTTGTAAAAAAAAAGCACTTTATATTATAAAGGATTAATAATTTGTAAAAAAAAAAAAAAAAAAAAAAAGGGCAAGATCGTCTGGTACAATGCCAAAACAGGGTAGGAACTGAAAATTTGAAAAAGATATAGGAGCAATACGAAAATATGGAAAATTATTTGGTCCACAAAACGCGTCCAAGAGCCGACTCGAAAAAGGATTCTCGACCAAACGCGTTACAGTATATAAATATAGAAACTCCTCAGAAAGAAAGAGAAAAAGAGTAAACTTCAAATCAAAGCTAATCTCTTTGCGATATTTTCTTTCAGATTTCTCTCTGGATTGTCATAGCGGCGATTCTCTCTCTTTCTCTTCTCTCTCCTTATCTCTCTGGTAAGGCCTTTCGTTTCCTCTGAGTTTTCACGAGGATTTGCCGAATCGAGGTCCAGGGTTTGAGTTCGCGGTCGGTTTCGTCGCTCGTTCTTGGATTTCTTTTTTCTGCTTGATTGATATCGATTTTCAGTTTTTTTTTTTCGTTTGTGATTGAATTCCTGTTTTGGTTGTCGTTAGCATATTTTGTGTGATTTGTTTGGGAATTCAAGAAAAAGTGTATTGTATTCGTGATATTTGAATTTGGGGGTTAGGGTTTTTCGAAAATTTGGGGCTTTTTTTGGTTTCGATTCTTTTAGGGTTGAGAATATTGTTATTGATCGAAAAGAACTCTGGTTTTTCAATCGTATGGCGGCAGGAGGAGTTGATGTTTTGAGAAGGAGGGATTCTCGTTTTCCCAGTAAAGAATTTGGTTATGATGATTCTGGTTCTGGGCAAAATAGGTTTTATGGCAGAGCTGAAGACCGAAAAGTTACACGTTTCTCAAGTGCCAATGATGGTGAAGCCTCAAAGATTGAAGACATGGACTTGGCCCGGCTGCCTCATGAGAAGAAAAGGAAGTTCTCTCCGATTATATGGGACAAGGAAGAGAAGAATGTGACAGTATCGTCCAAGAAGAGAGTGGCAGCAATTACTCCTCCGCACCCTCCATCCCGGAGTCGATCACCTTCCCGAGTATTGGATTCTGTTTCGGATGGGAAGTTTTCAAAATCCGATGTCTTTGAGTCGGACAATCAGGTTGAAGGAGTGGAGGTTTCAGCAGTTGAGGCTGCCGTTGTTGATCAGTGTGTGGATCCTCGGCGGAAGTTGCAAGATGAGATGGAAAAGGAAGAGATAGTTCTGGCACGGACCATATCAATGTCAAGATGGGCATCCGTAGAAGATTCTCCGCAGCGTATGTCCGATGGTGAATGCACGCCTTACACTGGAAGGAGCTCAAGCACTGAAAGCGGGGAGTTTGAAAGAGAAGGCTCGTCAGGGGTTAGGGCAACAATGTCTAGCTCTGATGACGAGGATTGCTATGTGGGATCTGGAAGTGGAGGTAAATGTTCTGGAAAGGTGTTATCTGATGGTAGCTGTGAGGATGCTGGAACTAACCAGGTTGATTACGACTGTGAGGTTGATGGCGAGGACTTTCAGATTGATGAGCCTACTATTTCTAGTCATCAACATGTTAACATGCTCCAGAGCTGCAGGAGCGTGTTTGAGTATGAAAAACTTAACAAAATAAATGAAGGGACTTATGGTGTTGTATATAAAGCCAGGGATAAGAAAACTGGAGAAATCGTGGCATTGAAAAAGGTGAAGATGGATGTAACTAAGGATGATTATGGTTTTCCGTTGTCCTCTTTGAGGGAAATTAACATTCTTTCCTCGTTTAGTCACCCTTCAATTGTAGATGTTAAGGAGGTTGCCATGGATAACGACGTTGGCGTTTATATGGTGATGGAGTATATGGAGCACGACCTCAAGGGGCTAATGGAGAAGATGAAGGAGCCATTTAGTATAGGTGATGTTAAATGGTTGATGCTACAGTTGCTAGAGGGTGTCAATTATCTTCATGACAATTGGGTGCTTCACAGAGATCTCAAAACATCAAATCTTCTTTTGAACAAGGATGGCAAATTGAAAATCTGCGACTTTGGGATGTCACGTCAGTATGGGAGTCCGCTAAAGCCGTATACTTCTCTAGTGGTTACTTTGTGGTACAGGTGAGCTGCTAACTATTTTCTTTATGCCGTTTACTTTTGTCCTTTGTTAAGTTCACGCTTCACATCAGTTTGGGCTCATATCTTTATGCATTTGTGCATAGATCTTGAGCCAAAGTTAATAAGAACATGTTTTATGCGTTTGTGCATCCCTTCTTAACTTCTCAGTCTTTAGTTTTTTAACCAAATGCATGTTACTTTCAGAAATATGAAGTAAGTGTGTCATTTTTTTAATTTCCAGGGCACCGGAAATCCTTTTGGGCACAAAAGAATACTCAACTGCTGTTGATATGTGGTCAGTGGGATGCATAATGGGCGAGTTGGTAGCAAAATGTCCACTATTCAGAGGGAAAAACGAGGTTGAGCAGCTTGATAAGGTCAGATTAACTTCCTGTTTCTTTATAACTTCAGCTTTATTTTCGGTTCTGCTACGAGTTGGAATGGTCAAATCTGATATATCTCTTCAAAATCCATGCAGATTTTTAGAACTCTTGGCACACCCAACGAAACAATTTGGCCAGGATTTTCCAAGCTTCCAGGTTCCAAAGCGAAATTTGTTAAGCAACCGTAAGTGTCTTTTTAGTTAATATGTTTTCATAATTTTATTGCATCTTAACTGCGAATTTACTCTTTGTTTTTATCATTATTATAGTTGATTTTTTGTAATTGTATCTGTTTCAGGTACAATTTATTGCGCAAGAAATTTCCTCCAACATCTTTCATAGGATCTCCTGTTCTTTCTGATCTGGGATTTGACTTGTTGAGCAGACTTTTAACCTACGACCCTGAAATGGTAACGTTACAATGTATATGAGTTGTTTAACGTTTCTCTACCTTTCAAGTTTTATGGTCATGAGAATTTATGTAGTCTTCTTTTTCTTTGCAGCGAATTACTGCTGAGGAGGCTCTTAATCACAAGTGGTTTGTTGAAGCTCCCCTCCCCAGGTCTGATTTTCAGCCTTCTCTTTCTGCGGTACAAAGTAAAAGCAGGTACCTCAGCAGCAGGGAGTGAGAATTTTTTTCAGCTATAATCTTGGCTTGGCAAAGAATTGTTTCTTAACTTTTGACCTGATCATTAGTCATTTGTAAAGAACTACAAGGAGTGTAGATCCATAGGAACAGCGATAGAGGAGAAGATGCGGCGAGAAATTTCATTCATCCACCCTTTATTCGTTATGAATGCTGGAAGCGGCATTCCGGTAACCATTGCCCTTTGCGAAGGTCTGGCTTGATGACTCGACATAGAGAAGTTTCTATGTTCCTTTCAAGTTGTATTGTAATGTCCTTGTTGAAGTTGGAACTGAATCTGAAATTAATGAAATCTTGCCATTTTCTTTTTTAACCACATCTATTTATGCTGTTTCTTCTTTCTCTTTGCATATTTATGCTTTCTTTGCAAGTGATTGCTGGCTTTATAAAGCGGGGAGATGCATTATTGAGTCTTCGCGTACAAATGATGGATAAAGGTTACACACTGTAAGGTATTTAGCTGCGTATAAAATGCCCTTTGATTTTATAATCTAGGCAATTACTTTATAAAGTACTAATAGTATTTTTTTTATTGGTCTCAGCTTCTACTGTATCTCGAATATCTAATAGGTTTAGTTGAGTTGAATGTAGCTTTTACTTCTGTGTTAACAAACGAGGGCGTCAAGCTCATGGATGACATAAATTTTTCCTATGAGTGGTAATAGCCTTTCTATTTCTTTTGGGGTTGATGACATATTGAAGAAATAGTTTCTCGGCTTCTTAGAGTTCTT
Source organism: Boehmeria nivea var. tenacissima (assembly GCA_018132145.1). Taxonomy (NCBI): domain Eukaryota; kingdom Viridiplantae; phylum Streptophyta; class Magnoliopsida; order Rosales; family Urticaceae; genus Boehmeria; species Boehmeria nivea. Next base: position 14,543,600 of record CM030882.1, read on the forward strand.
AATGTGGTCTAGTAGGGACTTTTAAATCTTTTTTTGCATGCAAAAATTAGGCAGGTATTATCTATGCCTCTAAAATTGGCATTGCTTTTGTTTAGGAGTGCTCATTAGAAAGAATGCAGGGATACACTTTGAAAGGTTCTCAATTCTGCGAACTCTTTAAGTGCTCTTTTAATCTGATGGTTGACACTGGCGTCGGTGCTCTTTCATTAGCTTTGTTAAGTACTCTGATTACTCTCTCTCTCTTTCACTCCGCTATTGTTTATATATTCCTCTTTATTTTATTCTCTTTTCCAATTTTTTTTATTAGTACCCGTCCATGTAAGTTCTCGAATTAGGAAGCGTTGCAGCAGTTGCTGTTGTAACAAATGTAGCTTTTACCACACCTGCATACTTGGCAAGCGCTTTTCTGGTAAGATCATCTTTTGTGCCGATCACTGGCTAATTTTCGTTTGCCAAGTTATAAACGCAAAAGTTGTACATGGATTTTGATTCTTAGAGCTTATGATATCTTTCTTCTCTACCATCGTCCGAGCCCGCCCACCATCTGTTGATCGATACCTCCTGGCAAAGGCTAGTGCATTACACGATCTGTCGATGTTCTGATGAGATTTTGCAGAAACAGCCCTCATGTCAGGCCGTGATGATAAATAATGCCGGCGATGAGGCAAGTTATATTGCGCAAGGAAATGGATTTCATGTTGAAATATTAGTAGATTCGGCTGTAATTGGGTGTTTTTTTTTTTTTTTTGGCTAACATATAATTGTCTCTCTTCCGTTGGAAATAATATTGATAGTTATTGCAATGAAGTATTCGTTCTTTTTGCTTGACGGTGCACTCTTGTTTTTTTTTTTTTTTTTTCAGCTATTGGTTCGCCTAACTATTTGCAGTGCAATTTTTGAAATTATGTGTAGTGAGGCACGGACGTGTGATGATAATTAGCCACGCTTTTATAATAATATCACCTTGCACGTAAATGTATTGCATATTTATTTTGCAAATTTTGGAACAAAACTGAATGTGAATGGTGTGTTTCGGTATCAAACGCTATTATTAATACACACAACTCTTCCGTTTGAACCCCATCTAATAGCTTAAAATCATTACAATTTAAATAAATAAACTCTAGTCCAAAATCGTGAGTTTCAGCATCTCTATGAGCCACAAATGTATGCTAAAATGTATACTTTTGTGGTATATGAAGTAACAACCTAAACGATGCAAACAACCTGGGAGACACTAATACTTGTGTAAATACTTTTAATTGCTCTAAATAATGGACAGAGGACTTTGCTAAATGCTAACACTGATGTGTTCCCAAGTAGGAGATCTTTGAATTGTCATTTGGTAGAGAAAGTTATAGTCTTCCCTAGCACAAATAGAACCAATGACATCTCAACAAAGAAGATGGTATTGATGAGTATGCGATCGACTGTCCACCCGAATACCGTAGCTCCGCCAAGGTTCGACTGCACGTAAGTAACTGCAGAAAGAAAAAGTAATAAGTATTTACACAAAAACGAGTCATGATGATGGAAGTCAAGTTGGGACTGAAAATTTGTGGCCTACCGAAAGCTTGCCTCTTGTGGTATGCGGACCTAGATGAAGCCATTTGAGTGCTCGTAGGCACTGGTACAAAGTCAGCTGACTCTAGATCACTTTCCGAGTAGGTAATAGGCAACGATGCCGAGGAAAATGTTGCGTCAATATTCCCACCATTGCTTGAAGTTCCCAGTTGAGAAGAGTAACTAGGATTACATGTGACCAAAGCATGCCATCTGCTGGTAACCGACGCAAGAGCTTGAGCTCGATGAGAAATCTTCGCAGCTGAATGGAGGCATATGATTATTCCAACAACCTCAACGATGGACGAGACCTGTCGTAGTTAAAATCAAGTTATAATAAAAAGACTTGAGAGCTCTAGTTTGGAATTCTTACTTGCAAGACCATAAGATCATTGGTTTTTCTTTATTGAAGAGTAGATATTTTGGTAATCATGGTTCTAAAATGATTTAATGTTTATGAAAACAATTCCTCGTAAGACACAAGGGATATTCCCAATGAAAACTATGAATCAACTTACAGCAAAATCGCCCCCATTGATGAAGTTGACAATTCCACGATTTCCCGTAGTCTGCAACAGAGACACAAATTGACTAGCCGTCACGACCAAGAACTCCAAGAGGAGAAAAATTCGGAACCTGTGGCTTATTTTTGAAAGATGATGAGTCAGGCGAGTATGTTCCTCGATATACGCAGAGACGTCTAAATCCCTCTCTAAAAGCTTCCCATAATTCTCGAAGTGTATGACTTGCAAGTTGCAGACCAGATTGAATAGAGCACTGCCCGATAGGTAAATAATAGTCAAATACGTCCATGAAAACACGAGACCAACGATTATCAGAGCAGATTGCCACCATGAGTCCTTGTCAATGTATCTGCTCCGAAAGACCTCACGAGCAGTCTTCAAGAGGAAGCAAGGCAACACCCACACCACTAGTAACCGGAAAAAGCCCTGAGCAGCAAGCAAGAATGTTCAAATGAATACGTTTCTAGCGTGGTATAATGAGAGATACAAAATTGATGTGAACTGTGAAGATACTCTTGCAAGGTACAAGAAGAACATTTTTCTCTCCCATTATTTTGAATGTACTATTTTCAATTGGCTTTCTTTGGTACAGACTTGAAAATCAATTCACTAAAGATCTAACATAATTAGGTGAATGAGCTCTCTTTCCCTTCCCATGAACATACCTAATTTGAAAACTCAAAAATTCCTAAAACTCACCTGCCATACGCCATATAGTACCATAAACATTTCCATTTGCAATATCTTTTCCTAAAAAGGACTAAACCCTAATTTGAAAGCTCTCTTTTTACTCCAAGATACAATCTTTAACCAGGTAAATGAGCTCTCAATCTCTTTATATGAATAAACATAATTTGAAAGCTCAAAAGCCCTAAAACTCATCTTCACTATAGTCTAAGCATGTTGGCATATACCATTTCATTTTGCAATTTCTTTTCCTTCAAGATACAATCTTTAACTATTATGTCTCATATGTAGATATAGACAAGAATCCTGGGTTTTGGGTATATAACATAATGCTCTGATCAATTCTAGTCACGGAAAGTTAAACAAACCCGTCTTTAAATATTTTTTAATATCCTATTTTCAGCTGGTTTTCTTTACCAAACACATGAGAATTACAACTAGGCCACAAATATACATAAAATAATTCTTTGGTAACACCATATCTAAATCTCATCACCACTCTCATATTCCTCCAACTTGTGTTCAACAAAACCAATCAAGCACACCATTAGTACTTATTTAAGCAACCAAAACACAATTTTAACTAGAACATCAGTTTTTTGGAAAAAGAAAAAAAGCTATTGGGTACAGAAAAAAAGGGAAAAAAAAAAAAAAAAAAAAACTCTTGGGTACAGAAAAAAAGGGGGAAAAAAAAAACTCTTACTTTGATCTTGTTTATATACTCTTGACGAAACTGGGTCATATGACCATGACACTTGTCTACAAACAAGAACTTTCTCACACCATACTTGCGAAGATTATGAGATACACAGAGCAGAGAAATCGCAGCCAAAAGGATCTGAGAGACGAGAATATCAAGCTCAAAGCTTTTGATCTGAAACTTCTCACAGTTGGAGCAGTAAGATTTTTCAATGATCAAAAGTGGGAGTCCAAAACCCAGAACAAGGAAAGAGACCCACGACAGAGTGAAGCTCAGGACCGAGCTCTGACTGAACCCAAAGAGTCTCAGAAAGCTCTCTAAGCGCTGAAGAGACTCGTTGAGCTCTTCTTCTGGGTCCTCCATTAATGGGGTTTGTTGGGTTGAAGAGTTATCGTCAGTCTGTGAGACTTCCATTTTTGTTTTTTGGTTTTTTTAGATGTTCTTTTTCTGGGTCGGTGCTGTGGTTAGTGAAGATGCACAAAGAGAGGAAATCTTAAGTGGGTTTTTTTTTTTTGTATATTTGTTCTTTTTGATGTTTGGATACAAGTGAGAGAGTGCTTTTTTGTGTTTGATATTTATTTATTATTCAGTTCCATTTGGTAAGGCTTTATTTCAAGCCAAGAAAGGGAAGGAAAATAATGTTGAATTATCAGATTTGCATGTTTTTTATGATACCTATAAGTCCCTGTAACTAGTTTAGTTTAGAGTCATTATTATTATTATTATTATTATTATTTGACATCAGAAAGTTATAAGAGTATATAAGCCCTCATTTTCAACTGGAAAAAACATTTGAAGTGCAAAATGTATTTCGGTGTTGGGTTTGTTAGGAGTATGTACATCTACAAGTAAGACGTCTTGACAGTTTATATAATGAGTACCCCATGGTTTCATCATTTGTCTGTTTATGAAAATGACTATGGAAGATGTCTGATATCATGTCAATATCAAAGACTTTGAACGGTTTGAAACGAGTTTCATAACTTCGATGAGATCATAGAAAATGACAAGTCCAAGGAAAGGAACGAAAATTTTCATTTGGGCTGTGGAAAAGAGAGAGAAAATTTGACATTAGCCCACTAAGGCATGACCATACATTCTGATACCTATCAGTCAATTCTTTCGTAGTGTGAGAAGAAGGAAAAGGTTTGCTACCTATTAGTCAATACAAGAGGGAATAGGTTTGCTTTGAGCCTTTGTTGGAATAAGATTGATGAGTTTGAGTTGTTTGTGAATTTTTTTTTTTCTTTTGCTGGGATTGAGTTGTTTGTGATTAGTATAACTTATAGTGTGAATATATAGCTAGGTACTCGTATATATATATATATATACATATATATAGTGGTGCAAAAGGAGAAATTCATTATGATGGAGAAAAAAAAAATTGGCAAGAGTAATGTAAACGGCTACTCTTTCTCAATAAAAGCCATATTACAAGCCCTCCCAATTCCGCTGTGAGTAAGACCCTGAGGCAGCTCGCCACTATAATAATTGATAATTTCGTAAAGAAAGAAATAAGTTAATTGATAATTTCATAAAGAAAGAAAAAAGTTGAGAGAAATAAAATACATACTTGTACTCTGATTGATTCAAGATGGTCTGAATTATGTGTACTCTAGAGCCCAAAATAAAATACATACTTGGACTCAGTATTATGTGTACTCTAAAGCCCAAAACAAGTGTCATTGTTAGAAGTTAGGAGTTAGAACAGTACTTTCGATTCCTTCTTCAATGTTTCTAACCTTTTTTCTTGCGCTTTTTTTTTTTTGACTTTATAATAGGCTTTGTAGACAAATTGCCAGGTCATATAAAAATGAAAACACAATAGGGCAAAAAAAAAGAGTCACAATTACCTAAAAAACTCGTAACTAACACATCTCTCCCAATATAGAACTAGGCAGAGCTAAACCAAATGTTACCATGTAAAGAGATACAGAACTTATAATATCAAAGGCTAAAGTTGAAAAGAGACAGTAAATTAAAGGGAAAAAAGTTCAAAAATGAGGACGAGTTCTATATAAACCTAGAGGACGAGTTCTATATTACAAGCATGATATCGTCAGCAACATGCCATTATAAATTGGATTAACATAATTTTTTTTTTCCTATCAATAATTACCTATAAATACTTCCAAAAATCGCCTAAAACGCTAATCAATTTACGAAAAAAGTCGCAACGTAAAGTGCTGGCAATGCTGCGCTCTCGCGCAGCAAGAGGCCTTTTGTAGCGTCCGAGAAAATGGTTCATAACTTAGATTTACCACTCGATAGAGCATGATTGACTAATTCCCTCCTCAAGATCTTTCCCGCCGGAGATTTGGGAATGGCGTTGATAAACGCCACTCGCCGAACCTTCTTGTAAGGAGCAACCTGCAACAAGAAAAATTCCCCAAGTCTGATGTTAAAAAATACGCTAGCAAACTGTAAATGACAATGCACTGAATTCTCCAAAACTTCATTTGATTGCCTAAACCAACTAAGAAGTTTAAAATGGAAAACTTTATGGCTTAAAACCATATAGCTTCATCTCTAAGGTATATGCAAGAATAATCTTTTATAGAATCTGTATTTGGGAAAAAGGAAGAAGAAAGAAAACCTTTTGCGCGACAAAATCCATAACTTGAGCTTCAGTGAGGTTGCTTCCGGGCTTTCTCACCACATAGGCCATTGGAATTTGACCAGCTTCTTCGTCCGGGTACCTGATAATCCCAACAAAAAGACTTGATCACATAAATCCTTAAGATTTTTTTCCCACAAAAAGGCCAAGATTATGGTACCAAATGCGCTTACGGAATCACAGCAACATCGGCAATGTCGGGGTGAGACTGAAGCAAATGTTCCAACTCAGCTGGTGGAACCTGCAATTTGTTTTGAGACATTAAAACATAATAATGAGAAAATAAAGACTAATCACACAAGTAACACTGACTAATAGTGTCCCTGCTAAGTTCATAATTAGCACAAGTGGGTTCATTTAGAAAGTACCTGATATGCCTTGTATTTGATCAATTCCTTTAGTCTGTCCACAATGTAAAGAAAACCTTCAGAGTCAAACATACAAAGATCACCAGTCTTAAGCCATCCCTCGGAGTCCATTGTCTCGGCCGTCGCCTTTTCGTCTCCTACATAACCTGCTCGCAATGACACCATTGAAATGCACAAGAGTTATGAGCTTACAAAGAGGCGTAATTAGTAATTAGGGGTCATTTGGTAAGCAATTCAGATAAAAAATGACCTTATAACTGCACAATTGTTCTATGAATGTAGAGCCTAAGAATATACACTCTCCAAAACTGCAATATTGTTCTAACAATGTAGAGCCTTGTTGTCCAAGTTTTAGACCTTATAACTGAGTTTAGAAGTACTCATCTCTAAATAGTTGAGACGTTTTTGTGAGACAAGATGTGACTTCTTTTTGACAAAATCTAGCAACTAAACATGCATGAAAGCTGTTGACTGTGTGAAATTACTACTCTGCCCTTATAGACTAATCCTTTATTAACAATAAATGACACTTTTTTCACCCACAAAACAATACTAATAAACAAACTACTACTTGGGCAAGTGCTTGTCCAACATGCTGAAACCTCCAAGAAAGCCCATTCCAGAACAATAATCAGCAACCATGAATTGAGTTTGATAAAATTGCAAGTGTCACACTAACAAGTGCCATTTTCTTCGCTTTTTGAAGCAAAAAGGGTTATTATGTAACCAAATTTTCATGACAAAGCATGAAACCAATTTACCTTTCATGACAAAAGGACCTCTAATCCAAAGCTCTCCTCTTTGGCCAGGAGGCAAAACATCACCAGAAGCAGGATCAACAATCTTGGCCTCCATATTCTCTGCCAACTTTCCCACTGAATCCAATCTCTTTGACTCCTCAGCCTCTATCATCCTTGTCACTGACCCAGATGTCTCTGTCAGTCCATATCCCTAAACAACAAAGACAATTCAATTACAACACCTGCCCATAATTAAATACCATATTCAAACAACACTACAAACTCCATAAAGGTAAAAGACACTTTTTTTTCTTGTTTTCCATTGTTTCAATGTGTTTGGCCTTGAGCAGTGTTAAAAGAGTAGTTGCGTATTCCTTTTGGATTGTGAGTTGTTTACAGAGTGCCCAAAAAAATAAATAAATAAATAAAAGAGGGTGGTTTTTTAAAAGCTACCTTTTTAATGTGAACCACAAAAGATGAGCTGTTTTGGGACAATTTGAACTTAGATAGTGTGTGTTTTAAGCCATTTAGAGTCTTCTATTTTGGCAACTTTGGGCACAACTTGCATCTATAATTTGGGCTGTTTTGAGCTAAAAAGCTACTTCTCTGGACCATGGACTGGTAATGTGCTATATATATATGTAACAATGGAATATAACGATCACAAGACAAAAAAGTTGAATTGTACAATGTACATTATTAGCAATGAGCCTAATGCATTGTCACATGAATGAATATTGCATTATTGATATATTTTATTTCTAGTTAGCAATTGTATTGTTGTGGTTGCTTGCACCTATAATATATAACCAACAAATTGTAATGAATGAGATTGCTAATGAGAAAGAGATAGCAGTTTAAAACAATAGGTAAATAGCTATAGATGTAAACATATACAATTAATTGTGAGAGCGATGTTTAGCCCTTTTAATTAGAATTGAATTGTTATCAAATTTCAAAATGAAAAATTTGTAATTTCGCGATAGAGTTAACGAGAGGCTAGATTCCTATTTTATTGCTTAAAAGGACATCAATGACTATGTCAAAAGAAAAAGGTGAGTATTAAATATTTAAAAGATTTCAACACGAGAGTTATTAATCGATGGCGATATTTCATTTAAAAATATATATATTATTTCCTAAGGCGACTGATAAATCTCCTCCCTTCTAATTTTCCCATAACTCCAACCATAATTTTTCAAAGAAACGATACTTAACTAGGGACCTTATTTATCTAAAATAAACTAAACTAAATTACTAGAGTGTCACGCTTTATTAAAGCAAAAATAATTTTTTTTATTTTCTTTTTTACTTCTAATCTATTTTTAGACATATCATGAAAAAATAATAATCTACGTCATTAACTTTATAAAAATATTGTTACTTTTCAAAAAAAAATTATTCATCTCTATTGGCATCCCTTAACTAATATAAAAGGTCATTCTATTTGTGAGTCCTGCTCATAGGACCTACTTAATGAATGACAAAAGAAGATTTTTCAATAATGTCATGCATGAATATAAACTACTTTGAATAGTCAATATTATTTTCTTTTTTCTTTTTTATCAAATAACATTACTATTACATTATCAAAAAGATAAATTTGACAAAATTTACGTGCATACTGACCTGGGTGACCTCCACGTGAGGGAACTTGGCCCGGAACCTGTCCGCCACCTCGGCCGAGAGCGGCGCGCCGCCGGAGCCGATGAGCATCAGCGAGCTCAGATCGTACTTGGCCGTCAGCTCCGACTTGGCCAGCGCCACCACCAGCGGCGGCGACGCCGGCATGTACGTCACGCGATGCCTCTCCACCGCCCGCAGCATGGCCTCCAGCTCGAACCGCTCCATCAGCACCACCGTCTCCCCCATCGCCGCCGCCCTCACCAGCATGAAGAACCCGAACACGTGAAACATCGGCAGTATAAACAACGACACCGGATGGGGCTCCTCAGGCTCAGCCTCAGTCGAATCTGACTCGGTTCCGGCCCCGCGCAGCGCATGGAAGCCTGCGATCATCGCGATCAGGTTCCCGTGCGTCAGCGCGACCCCCTTGACCCTCCCGGTGGTCCCGGAGGAGAACAGGACCGCCGCCACGTCGGACTGGTGGACCTTCTCCGGCGGGGAAAAAACGACGTCGTTTTTGGGGCCCTTGTCGTCGTTGATCATGGAGAGGAACTCCGGAGAGTCGAGGAGGATTGTCCGGAGGCCGCGGGGGAGCTTCTTGGCCGAGGCTGACGTGGCGAAGGCGATTGCGGGTCGGGTAATGGATATTTGGTGGGCGATCTCGGGTTCGGATCCGAGCGGGTTGGCGGGCGAAACGACGACGCCGAGGGAGAGGAGTGCGAAGTAAACGACGGGGATTTGGGCTGCGTTTGGGGAGAGGACGAAGGCGGTCTGGCCTTTGCGGAGGGAGAGGGAGGAGGAGAGAGACCGGACCTGGCGGAGGAAGACGGAGTACGACACGTGGCGGCCGGAGGAGTCGTCGACGAGGAAGGGTGTGGAGGAGAGCCACGCGGCGGAAGGGGATTGGCGGAGGAGGAGAGAGAGGGCGTAGCTGGAGAGCGAGAGTGGGTCGGAGGGCGGCGGGAGTGGGACCCGCGGACGGAGGCTGTGGAAGATCCTGGTATCCGGGTCGAACCCGGATTTCGGGTCGACCCGGGAAGTGGCGGCGGTGGTGGAATTGGTCATGTGGTTGTGACTTGTGAGTCTTGCGACAAAGATTGGATTTGGAACCAAAAAAAAAATTGAGAGAGAGAGAGAGAGAGAGAGAGAGAGAGATGTGGGCTTTTTATGTGAATGTGTTTGTGTGATTGTGTGTGACTGGTTCAGTTTGAAAAGATGATAGGATATATGTATTTGTAGTTATAAGAGAGAAGAGAGAGAGAGAGAGAGAGAGAGTTACGAGGTGATTTGATGTTTTGAAACTGTAAAGGTTTGACGGGATTAGAAATATTTAATTTATTTGTTTATTTATTTTTTGGAAATTTGTTTTATTATTTATGGCACTGCATTGACCAGAAAGAAAAAAAAAACGTGTGGACAGGGATGGTCAAAATGGTAAGGTAATAGTTTTAATTGTGTTTTTTAATTGCATTAATAGGGAAACATAAAAAAGTCGTTCATGTAAAAAAATATGGTAGAGAATTTTTTTAGTGGTTTGAAATTAAAAAATTATTAAAATCTGATATAGGTAAAAAAAAATCCTTCTAATATGTGTAAATCCAAACATCTTAAACCATTTGAATTATTATAGAGATTATCTATTTTGATTTTTTGCTTATAATGGTTCATCTAAAGTGATCGGTAAGATGGGTGAAAAACTATTTAAAAGAAGAAGAAAACAAAGATAAAAACTAGGTAGATATTTTCATTTAGGAAAAAACTACATACTCTTACTATAATAAACAAAATCGTTTAAATTATGAATGAAAATCTTATATCTTAGATCTCAATTTAAACACTAATACTAAATTATTATCCAAACATTAATTTGTCAGATAATTCAAATCAAAATGATTTTAATTTTATTTATTGAATTGCTTATCAAACAACTTTCAATCCATGTAAAAATGTAATGCAAATTTGACACCTTCTCCAGTACGTCTTTTTTTTTTCTTTTTTTTTCTGACAATTTTAGTGTAATTTTTAGACAAAACAAAATAATAGGAACAAAAAATTTAGAATTAAAGGTAAATATTCTTTCTACTATGAGTTCAAGGATATATTCGGGTACGGCATTGCATTGTTATTTTATGGCGTTCATTTTACCTTTGATGATTTTCATATAATAAATCATCTCCAATAAAATACTGCATTAAAATTTAAAGGAGGCGAAGAAACATTCTACTTTTTCTTTGTCAATCTTTTATTTTAATGGGCCAGTTAAGCAATTAGTCATTTTAAATGTAAAGTTTGAAGGATTTAGTCATAGTTTCACGAATTTAAGGATCTAACTATAACATGTAACATAAAAATATTACATGTAATATATATACGTGTAAAAAATATAACATTAAATGCAACGTTACATGTAACACATAAATCTTAAAAAATTACCTAAAAATTTGATTAAATGCCTAAAAATCTCTATTTTAATTTGGTTTTAAAGGTTGATTTATAATAAAGTACTAGGTGCTATTAAATAAATTGATTCAGAAATTAAATAACACCTATAATAAGCCCTTGCCGTATAAAAATTCAACACTTCGGATTCAATTGAATTCAAAGAATAAACCTATGATATTTCTTGTTATCTTTCATGATTTTTGTCTCATTAGATTTAGTCTTAACACATGAGATCTAGATAGTGCATTATCTAAATGAATTCCTTGACTTATTTCTGCTATGTGGTTATTATTATATTAGCATGATTGTCGTATTGACATCTGGGAAAAAATTTTCAGCAAAATTTGTTCAATCACCTATATAATTTTAAACTACATTACACATAAAAATTTGAAAAGTAAAAGATGTGTATATTTAAGAGAACAACACCATATAATTATCTACCATTAAGAGTATTTGGACTCATTAGCTTAGTTAATTCGTTTTCACATGGGTTCACGATGTAAACAATTTCGATTTGTCAATATACTACATACATATTATATGCATTTGTTTGGCCACTCGTATTTTATTTTATTTTTCTTTTTTCGTATGGCCTTTAAAATAACATAGAGTGCTTAAAGGCTATTTATTTTTCGTGGCTTTGATTTTTGCAAGTTGAGAGTGTCGCATCCACCAAAAATGTTTAAAATAAAAATAAAAAGGGTATTAGACTAAGGTCGATAATATAATATCAGATATCTTATTGTCTTTTCACTTGCAAGAGAACCAAAAACGAGTTCATTGTGGGGGATACATTATTGTTTCTACTTCTAGCAATATAAAATATGGAATTAAAGCATTAAATTTTATGCAACCACTATCTATATCCTCAAACATGTCTCTTTTTATAATTTTCCTTCTTAATTATTATTCTTCTTCTAATATTTTAATGGGTGAAGTAGGAAAATATCCATAAATTATAAAATAATAGAAGTAATTATTTATAGTTTTCAAGTAATTTAGTAATTACCCAATTCATTAATTACTTGCACATGTTATCAGTAATTAAGTTAGTTAACACCAATCATCACTTTATAAGTAATTACATCATCTAGGTATTTGGTTGTATTTTTTCAAACATTGGGTATTTACTTGAATTAAGTTTGAAGATTAGGTATTCACTATAATATCTCTGTTTTAATTCTCCAAGAATCGAATGAGGTTATTTTTCTCTAAAAAGATAAACTCTTTTCCATCCAAAAGGGAAAAAAAAAAAAAAAAAGAAGCTTATTACAAGGAAGAAATAATATTTTTAAAACAGATTATTCAGTGTGTAATTTACTCTCCTTGGAATAAAACTACAAAAATACGAAGAAGACTCCTGACATTTTCAAGTGCATGGCTCCGAAATTGTGGTAAAAAGGCATTGTCGTTTCTATGACATGTCGTCTGTTACTGTTTTTCTGTCGTTTCTGTCGCGTATGGCATGTCGCTTTTTAGTATATGTTGATTTTCATGTTTTGTCGTTCTGCTATTTGTTTGAATATTTCGCGTTCATTTACATTTTTTGCAGTTTTTCTTCTTGGGTATTGTGTTCTTATTATACTCTGTCGTTTTTAGTGATTGTGTCACTCAATTAGTATTATGTCGTTTTGAAAAGTGCGGCAGTTGTCGTTTCTATGCGGTTTCTTGTTGCTGCTTGATGATGTCGTTTATTATATATTTGTCGTTTCTGCAGCAGTTTTCGTTTTCAACCACATTGTCGCTTATGCTTGATGATGTCGTTTCTTATATAGTTGTCGTTTATTTTGGATGTTGTCGTTTGTTTGTTGTCTGTCACACAGCATCCCTTCTTTTTTTTCCCCTCTCGTTTCCTACTATATTTAAGCCTGATATTATATCTCGTAAAAACCATGTCGTTTGCTGCTGTTGTCGTTTTTATCTTATCATGTCGTTTCTAAAATATTATCGTCTAGTCTACCAATATTATCAAGCATCAACAAGTGACGATGCTATTTTTCATGCCCTCAATCGTGTAAATGCGTATCTTAATATATATATATATATATATATATACCCTGTCGTTTCTACATCCATCATACACTTTTACTGTCGTTTTCTTTTAATCCGTCGTTTCACCTCAATACCATCGCTAGTATTAAGAAAAAAAGCAGCAAAACAGGGAAAAAAAGTGTAATTTCCGAAAATATCAGGGCAAAAAAGAAAATTTCCAGACTCCTTGTCCCTGTCCCTGATCGTTAGGGTTTAAGGATATTAGGGCTAAAATATCCCAAAACCCCTCTCTCTCTGCGACAACGACGACGAGAACAGAGCGAGCAAAATACCTCGCACGGTGACATTGGAGTGCCCTGGTTGTCCTCCACTGCGAGCTCTGACCTTCGACACTCTTGGTCTCATCAAAGGTCTCTAATTTTTCTGAGCTTCTCTTTTTTATTTATTTTTATTGGTGATATTCAATCTGAAGAGAAAAAGAGAAGAGTTTTTATTTATATTTTTTGATGTTTGATTTGGTTGATTTTGCAGTGATCGAAGCTCGGGATAAGACTATCACATGACAAAATAATTGAATTGATACTAGTTCTAGCAATATAAAATATGGAATAAAAGCATTAAATTTTATGCAACCACTATCTATATCCTCAAACCTGTCTCTTTTTATAATTTTCCTTTTTAATTATTATTATTCTTATAATATTTTAATCCCACAAGAATCTAATGAGGTTATTTTTCTCTTAACAGAAAAGCTCTTTTCCATTCCAAAAGGAAAAGAAAAAAAAAAAAGAAGAAGCGTATTACAAGGAAGAAATAACATTTTAAAAACGAATTATTCAGTATGTAATTTACTTTTCTTGGAATAAAACGACAAAAATGCAAAGAAGACTCGTGACATTTTCAAGTGTATGGCTCCGAGGCGATAGTTTAACTTTGGTGGAAAGGCATTGTCGTTTTTGTGACATGTCGTCTGCAACTTTTTTTTTCTGTCGTTTCTGTCGCGTATGACATGTAGTTTGTTTATAATATTTTGATTTTCATGTTTTGTCGTTCTTCTATTTGTTTGAATATTTCGCGTTCATTTACACTTTTTGCAGTTTTTCTTCTTGGGTATTGTGTTATTATTATACTCATGTCGTTTGGTATCTGTCGTTTTTAGTGATTGTGTCACTTATTATGTCGTTTTCTATATAGTTGTCGTTTGTTTGTTGTTTGTCACAGAACGTCCCTTTTTTCCCCTCTCGTTTCCTACTATATTTTAGCCTGATATTATATCTTGTAAAAACCATGTCGTTTGCTGCTATTGTCGCTTGTATCTTATCATGTCGTTTTTAAAATATTATGGTCTACCAACATTATCAAGCATCAACAAATCTGAAGAAGCTATTTTTCATGCCGTCCGTCGTGTAGATGCGTATCTTGAAAAAATAAATAAATAATGTCGTTTCTACATCATTCATTCACTTTTACTGTCGTTTTCCTTTAATCCGTCGTCTCAACTCAATACCATCGCTTCTATTAAGGAAAATAGCAAAATAGGGAAAAACATGTAATTTCTGAAAATATCAGGGACCAAAAAGAAATTTTCCAGACTCCTTGTCCCTGTCCCTGATCGTTAGGGTTTAAGGACATTAGGGCTAAGATCTCCCAAAACCTCTCTCTCTCACTCTCTCTCTCTCTCTGCGACAACGACGACGAGAACAGAGCGAACGAAATGCCTCGGACGACGACATTGGATTGCCCTGGTTGTCCTCCACTGCGAGCTCTTACCTTCGACACTCTTGGTCTCATCAAAGGTCTCTAATTTTTCTGAGCCTTCTCTGTTTTTTCTTTTGTTTTTTGTTTTTTTTTTGTTTTTTTTTTGTTTAACTGGTGATATTCAATCTGAAGAGAAAAGAGAGACTTTTTATTGATTTTTTTTTGTGGTGTTTGATTTGGTTGATTTTGCAGTAATCGAATCTCGGGATAAGGAAAGAGGTGTTCCTAGGGTTGTAGAGAGGTGGGGCGAGCCTGAGTCCTCTAAATGCGTCCTCACGACTTCTATGGTGGACCGTAGATATGACCCTGTAAGTGTATATGGTGGTTTTGGTCTTTTGTTGTTATTTTGAGTTATGCCAAAAACCGTATGATATTATTTATACTTTTGTTAGCTTGATAAAGCTATTATGGGGCAGTGTTATATTAGTACTGGATATATGATATGTCTATTGATGTTCTATATGTTAATGACTTAGATTCTATGAAATTATAGTGTACATTTTTGGTATCTTGGTAAAGCTGTTATGGGACTCTGTTGTCCTAGTACATAATATGGCTATCTTTGTTCTGTGTGTAAATGATCTGGATTTCATAATTTCATAAATTTCATGCACTGACATGTAATATTTGTACCTGACTTGTCTATTGATGTTCTATACGTTTATATTTCTTTTGGGCTTACCCTTATTAGGCTGAAAATGTTGAGGAAACGAAATGTTTCTTATGGCTTTGTCTTTAATTTTTGCAGTTGTTAGCTGTCGCAAGGAAAAATGGAACAGTGAGTTACTCCTTCCCGGTTCTTGTTGATTTTTACTTTTGGGTTTACTTGAAACTTTCATCATTCTATGTCTTCCTGATTGATCCAAGCCTTGCAGATTGAGGTTCTGAATCCTCTTAATGGGCATCTCCGTTTCTCAGTCCCCAATGCAGTTGATATTGGTAGTCGGCCTGAAGATGATCCTATTTCTGGGTTGCATTTGTTTGCAACAAATAAATTGGATTCGGGATCTAGGTAATAATGCGTTGCTTAATGGGTGTTAGTTAGACAACCCTTGGGCGTGATCTCATTGAATTATTTGTTGTTTAGGTCTTGCACTTTGCTTACTTGTACAACAAAAGGGAAAGCTAGCATGAGATCCTTCGAAGACATCTCATCTGCAGAATCTGCCTCTTGTGAAATTTCAAGATCGTGGAATGTATGCACATCGGGTAATATCTTATGTTCTAAAGTCGATGGAAGCGAAAACTATGCATTATTCGCAGGGTGAGTGTTCTCGTACAGTCGTATTGAATAGAGAGAAAAAAAATAAATTAAATATCTAGCTCATCTGTCATCAAGCAAAGCGAATTTCTTTATTGTTAATAAAGATGCTGACTTAGTGACTTTATTGTTTCCGACCTCAGGAAGGGAGTTGAAGTAAATGTATCGGACCTCAACGAGTGTACTAAGATCTGGACTGCAAAATCTGTGAGTAAAACTAACAACTGCTTCTTTTTGCTTGCATCGGCCTTGCATCTTATTCAGGATCTTTTTACTTGTGCAGCCTCCTAAGAACAGCCTTGGCATTTTTACCCCAACTTGGTTCACATCGGCTACATTCTTGTGTAAAGATGATCACCGTAAATTTGTGGCTGGTACAAACAGCCATCAGGTAGTCTCTCTAACATCGATCTCTGTTTGCTGTTTTCAGTACTATTGTTTTCTGACTGAGGAGTGTGGTTAATGTGCATGCTTCTGTTTAGACTGCTAACACTCATAAATTAGGTTTAAAATCTCTTCCCCAATATGTTTTAAGCGTAAGATGGTTAAAACCTTTGTTCTTCTATGTTCTCAGCGATTTTAAAAACAATCTTCATTGAAAAACTGGTTGGTGTTCTTTTTGCATTCTATGCTCTGCCTTTCTTGCTTTCTTGATTTATCCTAGAGAGTTCGTAGAATGCTTTGTTTTGACAAGTTCATTGTGTCAATTTTAGCTTAGTACTGTTTCATCTTTTCTCGTATTCTTTCTATCCAATACGTTTTTCCTAGGCAACTTATTTAATTGTGCTACTGCTTATGTAACAGGTTCGACTCTATGATATTTCTGCTCAGCGGAGACCTGTTATATCATTCGATTTCAGGGAGACCCCCATTAAAGCCGTAGCTGAAGATCTAGATGGTCATACTATCTATATAGGAAATGGGTTTGGCGACCTTGCTGCTGTTGACATCCGTACTGGTAAATATGAGAGTTTAATGACTCAGTTATGTAATCTAGTTGATGTAAGTCATTTGTACTTGAGATGTTTGAGTAATAGTGGAGTGTTCTCTCCAGGAAAACTGCTAGGATCTTTTCTGGGGAAGTGCTCTGGAAGCATTAGATCTATAGCTAGGCACCCAGAGCTTCCAGTGCTAGCATCATGTGGTGAG
Organism: Boehmeria nivea var. tenacissima; assembly: GCA_018132145.1. Lineage (NCBI taxonomy): Eukaryota > Viridiplantae > Streptophyta > Magnoliopsida > Rosales > Urticaceae > Boehmeria > Boehmeria nivea. The sequence continues at coordinate 14,561,030 of CM030882.1, forward strand.
CAATGTTGTAGTGTTTATTTTTGCAAAGTATATACTAGTAGTTCAGCAATGTTCTATTTTCTCGATTTAAACTTGGTTTGTTTATATATGTATCAATAAAGATGGGATATTTTTATTTATTTATTTATTATAGGAATGGATAGCTATCTGCGTTTGTGGGATGTAAAGACACGGCAATTGCTTTCTGCGGTATGTTTTTTGGACTTCCACCGTTATGAAAGAGATTTGACTTTTCTTTAGAAAATATGACTTACTAATTGTTGGTGATGTATATAGTTATAATATTATTATGGCAACTTGTAGACCTTTGTTAGACCACAAGTTCGTTTCACGTATGTTAGTTTGTGCATATCAATCTTTTTGTAGTTGAATTATACTACCTTTTGTTTCCCTACCTGAGGTGGTTTTCCAAGTGTTGTATTAAATGTGGCATTCTCTATTAAAAAGAACAAAATCAATAAACAAATAATCATCATACTAATAAGTCCAAAAAGAGTTAGCAGCAAAAAGTCCTGCAAAATTGAACTTTGATGGATTTTTGTTCAAATAATCTTAAGCATGCCGAGCGGCTGTAGATTTTTCTGCCTTAGGTGATGATAGATTATGCGTTGCACGCATTTCAGTCAGGCGGCTTAATTGTTCATCTCATTTTGCAGATTTTCCTGAAGCAGCATGTTGTCAGTGTACTTATCGATTCCAACTTCACCTGTGAAGGTTGGTTTTCCGGTTTCTTGTCTTAACTCGCTCTTCTCTCATATTAAGAGCAGGGCAGAACATTGGTATTTAAACTTTAATTCTTCGAGTCTTTAAGGGCACATCAATACATTTGTGAAGAAATGATGATTAGTGAATTAAGAAGTCTCAACAAAACCATGTTCGAGTGCAAGACTACTCTTGCCTTGCTTTAGATTACGAATATTTACAGTCTTTACCATACTTGGCTAGAGAAAGCATGGGAAAAGAGTATTTATTCTAAATGTCTGAGTCATCATTGGCTTGAGCAAAGACCGTAACTTGGCCTACTAACACTGATCATTGTTGTATGAGCAGAAACTGTAGACCATACTAGGGACACATCAGCTGACACAGAAGAAACTGCCAATGGAATTCAAAACGAAGATGAACATGACACACAACCTGTGAAGAGGAAGAAGAAATCATCTAAAGATAAGAGAAATAAGGGAAGTGAGGAGAAACATAAAAGCAATGAATTATCTATGGAAGACGAAGGAAACAGGAAGAAGCTAAAATCGAAGAAAAGATTACGGCGTGAGATTCCCGATGATTCAATGTGACACAAATGAATCTAGTGCATTTGTTGTTAACTAATGCTGCGGGATTTCATTGTTTGGACCAAAAATAAAAAATCTAGCTGGCAAAGATGGGGCTTTACATGTTTGTATGACACATTTCATGCAGCTGAAGCCTCCTACCAATTTCTCGCCGGGAATCGCTTCGATGGCTTGGGCTTGTGCATTCTAACAACTGAAAATGCTATAGATAATCACCAGATTTTGGCTGTTTTGATGTATTTCACTTTGTGCTATGCTTTTCTTGTGTTTAATTTATTACTTGAGCTTTGTAAACTTTTGTTATTATTATTTTTTGCCCATTTTCTTTTTTGGGTGGCCCTTCTTTGAGTTACTAATACTATAATATATTCTCCCAACATGTTTTGATTCTTATAACTGCATTCATGTTGTTGGTTATTTTCTTTTAAGCTTGCAATTTGACGAGGTATTCTTAGATCTACGAATGCTGAATGAAAAAAACGACAGCGATAATAGAGCTGCAGAAGTATAATAAATAGAGAAAAACCATAAATGACAGAAATTAACACACGATGAGAAGAAACAAACGACCCAAAATTACGAACGACAAATTGAAAAGCAACGAGAATTTGGAAAACGACAGACAATGAAAAACGACAATAAACCACGGCGAAAGGGGAACGACAATAATGTGAAAAGCACAGAGACTTGAAAGCGGCAGACTAAGAAAAAATTGAATAGATGGACCGTTGAGACAGATGAAACAACAACTGGAAAAGACAGAGAAACGACATAAAAAACGACAATAATCTTCTTAACGATACAAGATGATAAACGACAACTTGAAAAGCACAGTAATGAATATATGACAGAAACTGACAAACCAGAGAAGAAAAGACGACTGCAAAATATAAACGACAACTTGAAAAGCAACAAGTATTTGAAAACGACAGACAACGAAAAACGACATTAAACCGTGGCGACAGTTGAAATGACAAATTTGAAAAGCAGAAAGACTTAGAACACCCGAAAACAAATTTGATGACTTATTATTGTAACAATTCTAATATTGAAGAGAGAACCGCATATGAATCTGATCGCGCCTTTATTAACTCAATATTACGATATCAAAACATGAATTAGGATCTATCTTTTTCTTTTTGTCAACAAGGTGACACGAATCAATCTTCATCCAAGAGTGATAAGCTCCAATAAGCTTATTAGTTGGCAGTGAATTTGGAAAGCAAACTGTTTCAATTGAGTATTACATAGGAGATCAGCATTGATTTCTAAAAAACAACCACAACAATACTCTGAAGAGAAAAGAAATACAAGGAAGAGTTACTCAGAAGCAGCTTCTTCTTCTTTCTTCTGCGATGACAAGTACCTACATGAAGCGAGCACCAAAGAGAGAGAGAGAGAGAGAGAGAGAGAGAGAAAGCACGTTACAACTCGGAGTTGTATGAATGAAACACGAAACAAGGATAAGCAAATTGCAATATAAATGCAATAGTGCAATAAGCACAAACAATTGCTAAGCAACCTACCCGTTACCCTTTGCCCAGCGAGATAGTTGATAAAGCTGAACAGTTTCGTTCGAGGCATGGCATACCAATAGCAGATAGTTACGAGGCTGTACCATCCACGCGAATCTCATGAACAATGCCGAGTAGACACACATTGCTGCAGCACAAATTCTTGTTTAAATTGACTATCTACTCATAACAAAACTATAATATATATGCATTCCTAAAGCCAGTAATCTTGAACCTGCTGTCATGTTCCCGGAGATCTTTTCAGGAGGTTTATTCATGTCTGCCAACCCCTGTTACATCAATGTCATAAATTTACAAAATCAGATTCTTCAAAAGCAAAAACGGGTTCATATGTTAACTATCGAAAATTGGGCAGAACATACCGCAGCAACAAACCCCCAGTTAGCAACAGGCCCCCAAAAGTGAGTTGTTTTGGGACCTACAGGACTGTTCAAGAATGCTCGGAATGAAGCCATGTCAGTCTCTCGCCTGCTTGAGAATCGTTCGGAAAAAAGGTAAAGAATTTATGATGCAAGAAGAAAAGTACACGATACATAAAACAAAAAGTATTTGACAAAGTTATGTCTGTTTTCAGCCAAAACAATATTGAATCTAAGCAGTCCAAGGGATTACAGAAAAAAGCATTGACAAGATCAAACGCAAACCAAAAAAGTCACTCGGAGACACAAATGTCTCGCTCTCGCTATTAATCCCAAAAATTTCTTCAACTTCCCCTAATCAGCAGTAATAGTCTCTCTCCTTGATTTCAAATAAACAATTACCAATTCCCCTAATCAGCATCTTAGATTTTCTTTGTTCCAAAAAATGCCAACATCATTTCGCCACTTGAAAAGTTAGAAATTTCCTCTTAACTTTTAGCTTCATCATAACTAAGCACCCCCAGAAAGAAATGATATAGACTAAGATTATATACACAATCAAATCAAATCAAAAGACGATTCACAAGAACTTGAAGCAATACGGAGGTCGTTCCAAGCCTGAATTTCTCATCAAAACGAACCAAAAAAAAAAAAAAAAACTTCAACTTCAATCAACAAACAGAGACAAATAGCAAACTATAATATTAATAGTATATATATATATATAATATAGCTTTGTATAACACACATAACTCTCTCAACAACTAAATCACAAAAACTTAAAAAGAACAACATGATCAGAGCCAAAAAGGGGAAAAAGAAAACCCTAAACTAAACATCTCTGTCGAAGATTGAAACTTTACATTCCCAATCCAGATCCTCCATAACCCTAGCTCTAGTTTCAGATTGGTCAACGAAAACGACGAAGATAAAAACCAAGCGACGAGCGTAACGAGAATTGCACAGTCAATACCTTGTTCCGAGAATCGCGGGGAGAGAGAGAGAGAGAGAGAGTGCTGTGCTTTGCTCAGAAATGGTAGATGATGATGAAGAAGACGAAGAAGTAGAAGAAGAGTTTGTCTATGTTTTAAGAACAGAGCTAAAGTGGACTCTCAAGCCATAAAGTATGACACGTGTAACGATAGGATAGATGGGTCCACGTGGAAGGGAGCTAAAAATGACCCGAATAAGTTCTATCGTGGTGTTGTGTACAGGAGAATATAGTCACCAGCAGCCAAATTTTGACGCAATATATTTATGGGGGGGTAAACGACGTTATTGAAGAAGTCTCCGGTGAAAAAAACGACGTCGTTGGCTCTGTTTTAAGTTGTATGTATTATATTTTTCTTTTTCTTTTTTTTTTTCTCTATTTTTTTAATCTTATTTTTTCTTTTACAGTCGATATTAATTTGTCTCTGCAGTCAAAGGGTTAATGTTTCTTGATTGATTCTGTACTAGTTTTTTTATTAAATGGTATTTTTGTTAAAATTTTAATAAACAAGTGCATTTTTATAATTTGAAAAAGTAGTGAGAATAAAAATTTACAAAAAAAACCCCAAAAAAATTTGCTAAAAAGCCCTCAAAAGAGCCAACTTTTGCAAAAAAAAAAAAAAAAGAAAAAAAAAAACACTTGGGGAACCAAAAAAAAAACCACGTTTGGCGACATGCGCATGGGGACACGCGCGCACCCACGTGGCGCGTGCATGACACTCGCACAAACTAAAAAATAAAAAATAAAAAAATGAACAGTGTTTTTGGACCAAAACGTGCGTCTTGGTCGACGAAAACGCCCCCTTTCGCACTTTATATTATAAAGGATAAAGTAGAAGTAGCTGCTTTAGTGCTTAGTGCTTTTATAGGTTTTTTTTTTTGTCGTCATTTTATATTCCTCAATGTCGTTTTATTTATTTGTTTTGCTATCGGTGTCGTTTTGGTGCTTAGTGTTGCTGGCTAATGCCTTTTCTTAAATTCTTGTTGTTTTTGGTGAATGTCGTTTACTAGATTTTTGCCGTTTTGTTTTTGTCTTGATGTTGTGTTTATCATTGATTGTTTCTGTCACTGTCGTTTTCTCTTTTCCCTACTTCTTTAAATTGTCGTTTTATAAGTGGTCGTTTTTTATTGGTGTTGTTCAATGTTTCCAGATCGCATTCTTTTGTTATCTTCACAATTGTCGTTTCTGCGCTTGCTTTTTATTTTTTTACTTTATTTTTGTTGTCGTTGATACAGATGATGTCGTTTTATATTGTTGTCCAATAAAGTCATTTTCTTAAATTGCTGTCATTTAGAGTTAATGTTATTTTTTAAAGTTTACCATACCATTTCTATAAATACAATATTGATGTCTTTGGCATGATTATTATAGTTATCATTTCTCATTGATAATTTCGTTTTAGATCTCTATCGATCATTTCATTTTCTGCTCAGACCGACAAAAAAAAAAAAAAAACTTTCACCAAACAAGGCCTAAAAACAAGGACATTAAACAAGTAGGTGAAAAATTACAGATGGTATCAATTAGGCTCGCTAGAGCGTTTTGCTCAACCAATAATGACACCTTTATTTTAATTTTTTAATCCTATTTATGCATTTGTTTTTCAATATTATCTATTCATTTTATCTTTCAGCCCTTGGTGCCTAATTGAGTGGTTACATAGTTCCTTAAAACACTAGGAAACAAGTGGCTATATATGCACTTATCTGGTTTTATGGTTAAAAACTAGAGATGTCTTTTATGGTTAACACGGTGTTAGTTGTCTGTAATGATGATAATCTTGTTACTTTGTTAACAGAACAAGCCTATATATTAGCCAGTAATTAAGCTCACTTTCTATTTCCCAAAAAAAAAAGGTAATTAAGAAGAATTAACGGAGAGAAAGAAAGAAAAAAAATATATATATATATATATATCCCAGTTAGTGTGTAATTTAGCTTTGAAGAAGAATTATTAAGTGTGTTGGATTTGAGTTCTCTTACATAGAGAAGATCATATATACACACCGAAGCTCGTGTGTGTGTATAGATACAAACACAAAGTCACATATACACACACATGACAATATCATCATCTTCTGTGGCACTAAAGAGTCTTATTGGGATATGTGTCATTGCTCTTTTTGTCATTTTCTTCTTCCTTGCAGAAGGTTAAGTGTTGTTACTATAATTAACTCACTTAATTGACCTAATTAATAAGCGTTGAGCCACGAACATATTTTATAGTTTCAAATTTGTACCGACATTGTTTGCGCTTTTATTTTTATTTTATTTTATTCTTTCTATAAAATAGGACTTGAAGGTGAAGATTTGAATATTAAGAGGTCTGACTTCCCTAACGATTTTCTCTTTGGTACTGCAACTTCTGCCCAGCAAGTAAGTATATGTACATCTATACGTATACGTATATGTATATGTACGTATATATCCAAACGCATGAATGAACAAACATTTTTTTTTTGTCCAACACTATTTCCAACCAGTGTATAGATTTGAAATTTGGATATGACTATTGGTTAATTAAATAACACAGATTACACTAGAATTTTTTTTTTTTTTTACAGAAAATCTAAAAAGTAATTAATTATATTGATTGCAGATAGAAGGATCAGGAAATGAAGGTGGTAGAGGACCAAGTATATGGGACACCTATGCTTCAGTCCCAGGTTTTTTTTTTTAATTTATAATAAATTTATATATATACAATAGCTAAATAATCCCAAGTTTTTGATTAATTAATTCTAAATTATCTTTGATTTTCTTGAAAATTAATGTGCAGGTCATATTAAGGATGGGAGTAACAGTTTAATAGCAATTGACTCATACAAGCGATACAAGGTAACAAAAAAAGACCATACAATTAATATAAATAAAAAAAAGAAAAGAAAAGAGAATATTAATTCATTCTTGATTCTTGATTTACCATACCATTTTTTTTTTTTTTTTGTTATAGGAAGACATAAAGCTCTTAAAACTCACTGGAGTGGATTCTTATAGATTTTCCATTTCCTGGTCCCGGATTTTGCCTCGTAAGTTTTCAATACTAATATTAGGAAAAAAAAAATAGAGGTTTGTGATAAGCAATTTTTCAATGTATGTATAATTGGTATTCTTTTTGGAAAATTTCTTCACCATGTCCAGAGGGTTCATTATCCACCGGAATAAACCAAGAGGGCATTGATTTCTACAACAATCTGATCGACGAATTAATAGAAAATGGTAAGATTACGTGCGATAATGCAACGAGATTTAGAATTAGTCCTAATCAATCGAAATTTAATACCATTCAAGTACTTATAACCTATGCTTTTTAATCAAAGGAATCAAGCCATTTGTGACTATGTTACACTTTGACACACCACAAGCTCTTGAAGACAAGTATGGAGGCTTCTTGAACCGCTCGATCGTGTAAGCCTCGATGCTAATTTTCTTCATGAAAACATTAATATTTAATCCGTTTACGAGTTATTTTTCGAATGATTAATATCTTTTGCTTTGTGTTGAATTTATAGGGATGATTTCAAGGACTACAGTGAACTTTTGTTCAAAACTTATGGGGACAGAGTTAAGCATTGGGTCACAATCAATGAACCATTTGTTGTTGCACTTGGATATGACTTGGGAAAAGGCGCGCCGGGACGGTGCTCGCTGCCACCGCCTTTTGGCCCGTGCAAGGCCGGGAACTCGTCCACCGAGCCTTACATTGTTGGCCACAACTTTCTTCTAGCCCACGCCACAGCTGCCAGGCTCTACAAAGAGAAGTTCCAGGTAAGGAAAAAAAATAAAAAGTATACTAATAATTCACTTTTTTTTTCTTTTTTTTTTTCCTATATATATTTAAGCGATTTTTAATTGAAATTGGATTTTTTTTTTCAGGCTCAACAAGGTGGGCAAATTGGAATTGTTGTTGTTGGAGAGTTTATGGAACCTTTAACTAACACACCAGATGATATTGCAGCTTCAGAGAGATATTTGGATTTCCTATTTGGATGGTTAGTTCTGAAAATTATGAATAATAATTTACTTTCTCAATTTATATGCACCATTGGTATTAGTTCTTGTTGAGTATAGGGCTAATGAGAGATTTGGTTTCTGTTCAATTATGCTGCGAAATTAGGCACATTGAACCGTTGGTTTTCGGAGATTATCCGAAGACCATGAGAGAGAACGTGAAGGAAAGATTGCCAACTCTGACTGAAGAAGAGAAGAGTTTGGTGAAAGGAGCTTTTGATTTCATTGGCATCAACTATTACACCTCGCGATACGCTTTCAAGACAGAACCCGCCGTGCCACCGCACTATCTCGGCGACTTCTTGGTGAAAATCACAAGTGAGATTGCGAAACTAATACCGTCTCTCTCTGGTGTTTACCAACAATGTTTCATTATCTGATATCATTTTTTTTTTTCTATTTGTATTTGTTGTTTCAGCTACGAAAGACGGTGTCTTGATCGGTCCCAAGGTGAATGATTTGTAGTTACTTGTACATTTTCTTTAGAAATAAATATCAATTTAAGGCGATTTTAATTTAAAATTTTGTTATGGATGATATTTTGCAGTCTGAAGGAAGTGGATATGTTTATAGTTATCCACAAGGGCTACAAAAACTTTTGGAGTTCATGAAGAGAAAGTACAACAACCCTGCTATTTACATTACTGAGAATGGTTAGAAGAGCTTAATCCATAAACTAATACAACTTAGTCTTTAAATTATCTAATGTTGGAACATTGAAATTAACCCCTTTGTGTGCAGGAATTCCGGAGGCAAATGTCGCGAATCGCAGCCTCGATGAAGCGCTCAACGACCAAGCCAAAGTCAAGTTCATCAAAGAACATTTGTATTACACAAACAAAGCATTGAAGTAAGTCACAAGTGACAAAGCACTGAAGCATTGACGCAAAACCACAGTTGCTCATGGCTAAATTTGTTCACTCTTCTCTTTAACAGGAACGGCGTGAACGTGAAAGGCTACTTCTACTGGTCGCTTTTCGACAATTTCGAGTGGGGAAGCGGATACACTGTGAGATTCGGGCTCTACTTCATCGATTACAACGACAACTACCGACGAATCCCGAAACTTTCTGCTAAATGGCTTCCTAATTTTCTTAATGGAGAAAATAAGGTTTCACCTTTTTAGTAGTCTGGTCTAAGCTGGCTTTCCATAGGCTCAACTAGAGATATTTGTTCAAGTAACCAATGTTTAACCAAAAAACAAAAAAAAAAAAACAAAAAAAAGAATAGTGTGTGTGGGAATTAGATGTTATTGTATGATTTTTTTTTTTCTTACTAATCCCAAATCCTGTTTTTTGCCCACAAAAGAAATTATAGTAGATTTTTGTTTCCAATAGCAATCAATTGAGCAATCAATCTTTTTGGTTACGTGTGAAGTAACACAAGCTTCAACTCTAACTTTATTTGACAAAAATTAGGCCAAAGAACAAAGGAATTTTAAACTGGTGTAATTGGGGGCTAAGAGTGAAGAAGTGCTTAGAAAAATTTTGCGTTGGCTTTACACATGCATTCAGGGACAGGATAAGCAATGACATCCCTGTCCCTTCTGTACTTCCTCAGCTCTGGCTGGCCCTGGGATTTGTTATGCAATTCCCTCATGATCCTGCCGAACTCTGCCTCGGAGATCGAGGCATCCTCGAAGAACGGCAGCATCTCCCGCTTGTTCGGCCTTATGAACTTCCTGTGGCCCACATAGGCTCGGTGGCCCTGCCCGTATCGATTCGTTAGCGAAAACCGAGCAGATTGAAAAATTGGGATTTAGCGAAAAAAATGAAAGGCTAAACGAGCGGGTACTATTTACCTGCAAGGCGCGACCCATGTTTCCGCCGTGGGAGGGCACGAATACGTCGCTGCTGAGCGAGACAATGTAGTCAATGGCGGCCAGAGCAGAGGACTTGTTGACGAAGGGCGAGAGTTCGCCTTCTCGTGCCAGCATTTCCTTTGTGACCAAATTCGGAAACTCTGCAACCAGCGGTTGCAGAGCCTTTTGGCCCCCGAACGGCTCTCCTCCGGCGTTGTATATCCGAGCACTCCTAGGCGCGCCTAGAGCCTTCAAAAGCCTGCGATTTGGAACAAACAAAAGAGTTCGAAAAACGACTGCCTCAAAACACAAAACCTACTAGTATAGTATTGCTCATCGTTAATGAACCTTGCGATTTCGAGCGCGTTAAGAGGGCACAATCCAGCGAGCCGTCGCTGAGCGTAGCTCATGTTTAGGCTCCCGGTGAGGAACTCGGGCTGAGATGCCCGAATCTTGGTGACGACGTCGTCGTATTCAGGCCCCAAGCCGGTGAGACATCCGGTTCGGACCCACACATCCTTCTCTAGCCGGAGATGCAGGGCAATGTACGGACCCTCGATCCACATTCTCCTCGCGAGCCGGTCGCCAAGAGCCCGAATTGGCGCCGCGAATCTTAGAGCATGAAAAGCTACCTGAACAAAAGTTGAACAAGAAAAGAAAACACAAATTAAGACCACACGAACCAAAATAATAATAATAATAATAATAATAATAATAATAATAATAATAATAATAATAACTAGTTTGATCTCAATCTTGTAGAACAATTGACTATTTTTCCTTTTTTTTTTTTATCTCCTTTAATACCTTACCTTACATTTAAGCTTCTGTAAATCAGGTGGAAGATTCTTTGTGAGCTTAGAATCTAACCCTTTTAGTACAAGAAGACCATCGTGATTCAGCTGAATGTGACATGAACCAAAAAGAACAAAACAACACACACAGTTGAGATAATGTAAGTGAAAATGAGAAGTTTGAAGATTTGAGTATGTGATTGGCCTGAGATTCTCTTACTTGGTTGAAGAATCTTGAGTGTATCCACTGCGGAGTTACGTCGCGAGGAATCTTCGATTCGATCTTCTGTCTTCCGAACAAATGCGTGGACGGAATCGTGGACACGACACGGACATCGGCTTGTAAGGTTCTCTTGAAGTGTTCAACGTCAAATATGTCCGCAAATTCACTGCAATATTAAGCTCCAAAATCAAAAGAAAAAAAAACAGTAACAACTCTGTTTTTGAAACAGAGTAGACATATCTTATTGAAAAACAGAGAACATTACTAGTATTCTTAAAGCTAACAACATAAAAACAAGACAAATAGAGAATGAAATCAATGATAACATTAAAAAAAAAAAAAAAAACACACACACACACACACACACACTAAGCAAGGACAAGTGTTGATTTTCTTGTGTTGAAACAGAGTTAAACAAGTGAATGAAGAAACAAGAAAAAATTGCTCTGTTTCGAAAATGTATAAAGAAGGAATTTCGAATACCTCTCATCGCCCCAGATGAGATTGACCTGCAAAATGGGGAGGACCAAAGCAGCCTCAAGAATCCTGGCAATGACGACAGCGTCAACGATCTGGTTCCTCTGCTGGTTGAGTCCCCCGGAGGCCACCACCACCAGGAACCTCCTCCTCTCCCGCGCCGCCCTCGCGGAGGCCCTTCGGTACCCGAGCCCGAACCCGAGACACGGGCGGTACCGCTCCCCCTCCTCGGGCTGCCGCCAGAACTCCCGCTCCGCCTCGGAGAGGTTCCCGGGGACGCCGCGCGCGGGGAGCGGCACCATGGCGCTGCGCGCGAGGCTCGGGGCGCGGTCCTCGGCCAGCGAGGCGGCGAAGAGGGGCGGGAGGGGGTCGGCGGGGGAGGGGCAGCGCGCCGCGTTGGCGGCGCGGTGGGAGCGGAGGAGGGCGAGGAGGGAGGCGGCGAGGACGAGGGAGAGGGAGAAGAGGAGGGAGAGGGCGAAGAGGACGAGGAGCGGGATAGGGTGGCGCGGCCGGGTTTGCTTGTAGAGCTTCTTGGGGGAGAAGAGGAGTGGAGTGGAAAAAGAAGAACAAGAAGAAGAAGAAGAGGAAGAAGGTATGGGAGAGAGTGGAAGGAAGTGAAGGAATGGCGGTGAGAGAGTGATGAAGGAAGTGACTTTCTTGGTCGCCATGACTGGATTTCTTGAAGCTCTCGCCATGGCAATTGATAATGACAATGGTGGGTTTTTTTTTTTTTTTTTTTTTCTTGTCTTGGATTGATGGAGTTTCTTGGCTAAGAAGACAAAGGGAAAGGAAAAGAAAAAAAAGGAAAGAAAGCTTGCTGTGGAAATCTTGGTTTCGAATTTGGAATTGTCGGTTTTAACCTTGGGGGCTTTTGGGTTTCGCCGTTTCGGTATTTGGTGGAGGGTGGTTTGGTAATTTCGCGGAGGCTATTAAAAACGACTGTTTAGTTTGAGTTATGGTTTGGGTTTTCCCGGGAAAAGTAGTTTGTGCTCTTTGGGTCTGAAATACCGAAAATGCCCATCGTTCCGAAGTGTTGATTCTATTAATTTTTTCTAGTTCGAAATTTAAATATAGTTATAATTATTGATGAGTAAACTAAACTATATGTTTGTGACAAATAAAGTAGGTGGGAAGATTATGAATAATTCTTCCGTATTAGGAAATGTTATATAATTATAACATTTTGATTGTTGTGATTGTGACTTCTCGAGGTTAAAGAAACTTCCAAATTAATTTGTTTTATATCTATATGTGAGGAAAAAATAATAGCGTATTTATTTGATGGTGTTTATTTTAATAAGTTTCTTGATTGCTTAAAAGTTAAATCCTCAAAGTAATAATATTGTTGATGTTGATTTTCGTCAATAGGAGATCATGAAGGGCGACTAGAATGCGAATTAATCGTCACTTATTTTAACTTTTTCTTTGAAAAACTTATTTCTTTTAAGAACTATTCCGATTTAAAAATATTTGAATATCTCTTATAATTAATTATCTCTTAGATATATGAGGAAATATCCTTATTGATTTGAATTGATACTTACCTTTTGGAGTAAGAATCATATGTGTATATATATATATTTAAATTAGAAAGAATATCGTAATAAATGTACTTAAACGTGGAAGCTCAAATCTTTGATTTTCATAATCATCGGTCCCTAAGATGTATTCATGGACCTTTCCTTCGAGCTCTCGAGTCATGTAATATTTGTCTTCGTAGTCCCTAATACTTTTTCGGTGCTTTTAGTACTTCAGATTGGATTGGATATGATTAGATTATATATATGAAATTGGATTGGATTTGATTGTACAAAATAATATTACATGTACAAAATAATATTACATGTTTAACGTACTATTATATTAGATTGGACTGGATATAATATTTATTTTAAATTAGAAAAACTATTTAATTAATCTATTATAAATTATTTTTTACTTTTTATTTTTATTTTTATGAATAAATTAATAATCAATTAAAAGAGTGGGGGCCCACATTTTTTGCTTATATCCCATGTAATCTCCTACTTTTAGAAGGGATGAGTTATCCTACATGCATGAAATTATTTTTAGGGAAAATTTAAATAATCTCATCCACAATTTGCACCAAACATAACATTAAGATAATATTATCCAATCCAATCTAATCCAAAACTATATCATATCCGCCAAACACATCCTTTAGCTCTTTGGCCCAGATATTCATTTCAAAGTTGCTCAATAATAAATATAAAATTAACAATAAAATAGTTTTCTAAGTCTAATGATTTGAATTTTTTAATAAATGGCAACTTATGGATATAAAAGTACATAGTTGATGAGCCGAAGAGATGTTATCCACCATATAGACAATGCAAAAATTATGATATGTTGCAAAACTTGTTACATATTAAAACGAAAAAATATATAATGTCTAGAAACTTATAATATTTAATACATTGTATTCTACTAAAATCTTTGGTGAAATGGGTGTCTTAAACATGTTTCAATTGGCTTAATTTTAATACGGTTGAAATTGAATTGGCCTCTTAATTATAATCTGAATTGAAAGGGGATATTGATAAATGCTCTTTTTTTTTGCACGTTAGCAATGTCTTATTTGTGTTGTATTTTTAATTTGTAGTCTTACTTTTATATTATAAATATAGAGTAAAAATCAATAAAATATTTAAGATATAAATTATTAAGTGGCACTAAAATGACTTTTTCGTTTCTTTTTTTTTTTTTTTTCAATTCCCCCTAATTTAAATAAAATTTCCAAGCTCCTAATATCTATTTTTTCATTAAAAATAAAGTATGTTTTCAAGGCGATGCACGATAAGGATCAAGAAAGAGCAAAAGGGGGTAAGTAAAGAGAGAAAAAAGAAAAATACACACAGGATCGTAAAAGAATACTTAGTGCTTGAATAAAAAGACAAACAATGGGTGCTCATGAAGATTAGAATATATTTCATGGAACATCAAATATGATGCTTTAATGATATTAATCTGTTTATTATAGAATAAAATTTTCAATGTTCTGAAAAACGTTCTAAAGATATTAAGATAATGGAATATATTTATCTGGGAATTTGGATTAGCTACTTAACTTACTAGCTTGAGCCTTGATGTCCAAATTGGTTTATTTACAAATGGTCACACTCTTCTCATACGTTTATATTAGTCTATAGCAAAATAAATTATCTAATACATTGTTAAACTCAAACTGCATTAGATACTTCAAAAAATAATAAGAAATTATATACACCTAGCATTATATTGAAAATGCTAATACTTATTATTTTGTTATTTTTTCTCAATTCCAATATTCTCCAAGCCATCCACTGGGTAGCACCTATATAGTATATATAATATAAAAGTGTTGAAATTTAGTTTCCATTCTATTTTATTTCTCTCGTATAGTTTTGTTCAGAAAAGGTGATATTATTTCGGGGAGAATTCTAAAGATGCATTTTTTGCACACTATGTTTTTATTTTGCTTACACTTTTATTTTATTCTATATCATTACACTATAGATATTGGTAGAAATTAAAAAAGCTTATAGATTGGAAAAAATTAAATTTATTAAGAGATATTTTTAAAAAATGCTCACAATTAACGCACCATTAATATTTATGTCTCAAAGATTGTGCTCTTTTATTTTCCATCTCGTGTTATAATATGCAATATTAGTGGTAGAATAAAAGAACAAACACAAAAAGGCACAAATTAAGTGTGTGAAAAAAGAACTTAAAGGTAGAGAATTTTACGATAGCAAACGGTACCGAATAGAAGGGCCGTTTGCTCAACAAATAAAGTTACGCTAGGGATAACAGACTAATCTTCCCTTAGAGCTCACAACTATGGGAGATTTAGCACCTTGATGTCGGCTCTTTTGCCGCTTAAGGCTGTAGTATGTTCCAAAGGTTAGGCTATTTGCTCATTAAAGTGGTGTGTGAGCTAGGTTTAGAACGTCGTGAGACAGTTTAGTCCATAATCAGTGTAAGAGTTAGAGCATTGAGAGGACCTTATCATAGTACAAGAGGACTGGGAATGAACCTCGTAGTTATTAAACGCTGGATAGCCAAGTGCGGAGTGGATAGCTGTTTAAAACGTCTAAGTAGTAAGCTCACCCCAATATGAGTACTATTATATTCCGATTTTTTCAAAGCCTACGATTGACAACTAGGACAAATGATGGGTTTTCTACTTCTGCATGGCTTTACTACTCATTCGGGCTAGAGCACGATTTTAGACTATCATGATTAACTTTTTTTAAAAAATAAGACTCACAAAAAAAAGTAAATACAATCGTAATCGTTGTCATAATTATCATAAAAAAGGATATTTACGTTATCAAAATCTACACTGTTTGTTTCAGTTCTTATTTAAACGGTTGTTAAACTTTTCAATCCCAATGTAAAATATGTCAATCTTTATTATTCAAATTATCTTCAAATTTGGAAAGTAAAAACTGTAAAATAGTTAAAAAAACGAGGGCTAAATTTATTGAGAGAATTTGATCTCGTGCCACATTTCACATTCAAATTTGCAACTTCAACTATTTTTTAATGTCATGTCACTTTTTTTTTGTCACCAAATTACTATGTTGCCCACCTTCTTTTCTTGTATTCCTCTTTTGTAAAAAAGAAAAATAATTCCGTAATTATTAAAAAGTAACATGAAATGTAATTTTTTTAAAGTGATATTTTTCAAAAGTTATCATATTTATTTATGGTGGGCGTTGGATTGTTGGGCCTGAAAACTGAAACCCCAATGAGTCCCAAGTAAAGAAAAAGAAAAAGGAAAAAAAAAATATATATATAAGGCGAAGAAGTGAGAGACTGAGTGAGAGTACTCGTGCTAGTCTGAGAAAAAGCGGCCGGAGAAAAAGCGTGTTATTCTGGGGAAAAAAAAAACTCAGAGACTAAAGCCATGGCCAAAGAAGAAAGCTCAGTGGTCTCTGATTTCATCGACTTCTTGAACGCTTCGCCAACTGCTTTCCACGCCGTCGGTACTGTTTCTCTCGCTTTTGCACTCTTTTTCCGTTTGTTTCCCGAGAATATCTCTGAGAAAGATTAACTAGAAAAATAAATCTTATTTGCTTATTTGTTCACTGACCTTACTTTCATTTTTCCTTAGAATTTCAAAGAGTATCGTTTTATTTCGTTATTTATTTTTCTTGTGGTCTATGTTTGACTTAATTTCTGAGCAGATTAAAGACTCATTTCATCAGATTTTTTAATCATTAGTGTTTAAGATTTGCTTATTGTGTATTTAGCGATTTCTGTTTATTGTATTATCCATTTATTTATTTATTTATTTCTTGTTGTTTATGTTTGACTTAACTCATTTCATGATATTTATTCGATCATTAGTTTTAAGATTTGTTGATTGTATTTAGCGATTTCTGTTTTATCGTATTTATTAATCTATTTATTTATTTTTCCTATATCAACAGAATAAAGTTTGCTTCTTTTTCCTTTGAATTTGAAGAATTTTTTTAGGGTCAGTTAGGTAAATAGTCATTTTGCACTGAGTATTTTTAAAAAATAGCCACAGTTTTAAAAAATTTAAAAACTAGCCATAAAACTGTAAGAAATTTCTTACAATAACAAAAATACAAGAAATTTCTGACACTAGGCAAAAATTTGTAAGAAATTTCTTACATGGTTAGTTTTTAAATTTTTTGAAACTATGACTATTTTTTAAAATCATTTTGTAAACAGTTGCTATTTTCTTAAAATTCCCATTTTTTTAACAATTGACACAGACTTAGGAGAAGATTATTAAAAAGGAAAAAAAAAAAAACACTCTCTTTTAGGTAGAAAAAAATAAATCAAAATTTTCAATCAATAACGTTTTTTAGGGTTTGTTTGGTTGGGTGTATGAAGAGGTGGGAGGATGGACTGAATGAGGAAGAGTTAAAATCCATTTGTTTGGTTGGAAGGAGAAGAGGAGGGAGGGAGGGAGGGAGAGGAGTGGAAGGAGAGCACATTCACCCGACCTACTAAATTGATTCTTACATAAGTGGAAGTATTCAACTTCTCACTCTCTTAAATTAGCAAGAGTCTATTTTACCTTTTGTTGAAATAATTAATAACAAATAATAAAATAGACAATATAGTAATTTTACAAGTAACAACTATCTACTCATCTCTCATTCCTTCCGACCAAACAACTTGAAGTATTATTAAAATCATCTCTATCTTTCACACTTTCCCTCTTTTCAATACTCTCCGTCCTTGTTAGTTGCTATTCTCCATCCACCCAACCACACACACCCTTAATGTATTGCTTAATGCTACTAGGGACTATTTTATCCTTTATCGTCTTTAATTTTGATTATTGAGTCCACTTTATTGAAGATTTTTTTTTATATATATATTTTTTTATGGACTTTAAGAAGTGTTGTATGACTTAGTTCTATGAATTGGTTTATCAGATGTGGCAAAAAAGCGTCTGCTAAGTGCGGGATATGAGCAAGTTTCGGAGAGAGAGGACTGGGAGTTGGAAGCCGGAAAGAAGTACTTCTTCACGAGGAATTACTCGACTATCGTAGCTTTCGCCATTGGCAAAAAGTACGATTTACTTCCATCTAGTTTTTTGTGATATTATGAATCTCTTTTCGAGCTGATTTCTTCGTGCTCTAAGTTTCACAATGTTACTAGTAAAATGTAAGATGAAAATGCTGGAATTTTCTTTTTGTAACTTTATGTGTTTTGATGTTGATAATGCTAGTCTATGACACTATTAGTTGTTACTAATAGACGGGATTGGGATCAATAGACGATGTTTTCCCATTTACTAGTCAAAATAGTCTGTCTGATGACTGTGATTTATGTTTTAAGTTTTATCTTGATTTCTTATCAAGGTTATTCAAACGTGAAACACCAAAACAAAATGTGAGTTATACTGGATTTAGTGCAACAGTGTGCTTAGGCTTTAGATAGGGGAATCGGTGTGATTTGTGATTGATCAGTATTTGGTATTGCTTGATCTTATTTGCTAATGCTTCTTGGAGCGTTTGCATAGATATGTTGCGGGAAATGGATTCTACATTCTTGGTGCCCACACTGATAGTCCTTGTCTCAAACTTAAACCTGTTACCAAGGTAATCCTTTGGATTTTGGAAAAATACTACGTTTCTTATATGAGTGAAAATTTTATTGGAAACGATTTAACTTTTTTTTCTTGTATTGAATGCTGTTATGAAGGTAACCAAAGGAGGGTATTTGGAAGTTGGTGTCCAAACCTACGGGGGTGGCTTGTGGCACACATGGTTTGATCGAGACCTGTCGTTGGCGGGGAGAGTGATACTTAAAGAAGAAAAAGATGGCATTGCTTCATACTCGCATCGGCTTGTAAGAATTGAGGAACCTATAATGCGGATCCCAACCCTTGCTATTCACTTAGACAGGTGCTCTTGTTATTTCATATATGTAGGATATTTTGTTGCCAAGTGTATCATGATTACAATTGGAACTTGAATTTGTAGTCTTACTTGAGCATATGATTTTCCTCTTTCATCTTCACTTATATTCTCGTTAAAAGACTTATCTATTCATTATGTTTTGTAACAGGGGTGTTAATGATGGTTTTAAGGTGAATACTCAGAATCATCTTCTTCCTGTCTTGGCAACATCAATTAAGGTAATTCCATATTCTATATCCTGTAATTTTGGAAATTCAAGATTGAATTGACCAGAGAATTCCTCTTGATTGAGTTGTTTTACTCTTCAATCTATATTGCTTTTTACAGGCAGAGCTCAATAAAGTAGTTGCTGAAAATGGCCAGGTTGAGAGTGGAGTGCAGGCTGATCGGAAAACAACCTCTAACAATTCAAAGCACCACTCTCTTTTGTTACAGGTTAATACTTCTAATGACTTCTCATTCGGTTTGGTTACAAAATGAATTAATGAGATTATAATTGAAGTTAGTGAGTTTATGTTTTTTTTTGTTCATTGAGTTCGCATTAATTGATTGTATTGTTTCTATTTTCCTCTTCTAGCTTCTTGCAAGTCAGCTTGGATGTAATCCGGATGATATTTGCGATTTGGAACTCCAAGCTTGTGATACTCAACCAAGTATTATAGCCGGTGCCAAAAAGGAATTCGTATTCTCAGGACGGCTTGACAATTTGTGCATGTCATTTTGTTCTCTTAAGGTACAAAGTTTGTTAATTTTATAATTGTTTCTATCTTCAGCTTTCCTATAATAAGGTGATAGTATCCCCCTAGTTTCTTGTCTATAAAGTGTGCTTTTCTAACTGTCAATTTAAAAACATTGGAGTCATGCAAAAGTTCTAAAGCGTCAAATGCCTTTTAATTCAAGAAATTACCCAAAAAAAAAAAAACCCCTCTCTTCTGGGTACAAAGCAACCCAGTTCTGAACTTGACTATAAACTCAGACATGACATTGTACAGTGTCTTGCATTTCTACCTCCTATTTCTATCATTTGGCCTTTGCTCGTGGATCATTCACGTTGTTTTATACCATTTTATGTGATAAGTAGGATAAAGGTGTGTTTCCTTTCAGGGATTAATAGATGCTACATCTTCTGAAAGCAGCCTCGAGGATGAAGCTGGGGTTAGAATGGTGGCATTGTTCGATCATGAGGAGGTTGGATCCAACTCAGCCCAAGGTGCCGGGTCTCCTGCCATGTTAACTGCTTTATCGCGCATTACAAGTTCCTTCGCATCGGATCCCAAGGTAGTAGTCAACCGACCATTCTACGTCCAACTGTTGTTACTTGTTTGCATTTTATTTTCAATTCCTCG
Source organism: Boehmeria nivea var. tenacissima (assembly GCA_018132145.1). Classification (NCBI taxonomy): domain Eukaryota; kingdom Viridiplantae; phylum Streptophyta; class Magnoliopsida; order Rosales; family Urticaceae; genus Boehmeria; species Boehmeria nivea. Next base: position 14,581,273 of record CM030882.1, read on the forward strand.
CTGCAACATTTTTCCCCATCTGGGACCAACGTAAACTAGTTAAATAATGTTGAATGAATCTTGCGTTTGCATTATGTATTTGCAGTCGTGCTCACAAGTTAAATAATGCTTCAGTTTGCTGTCTCCATATAGTTATAATGTCCCTTCACAGTTGCTATGTTTTCTGTTCAAAACTTTGTGCATTCACGATGCTATGATTTCCTTCCAGCTGCTTGAGAAAGCCATACAGAAGAGTTTCCTTGTATCTGCTGATATGGCACACGCCCTGCACCCTAATTATACGGTACGCTTTATCTATTCTTACAATTTTCTCTGAATCTGATTATATGGTTCGGCGTTGATATAAGCCTTCTTTATAGGACAAACACGAGGAGAATCATCAGCCGAAGTTGCACGGTGGGCTTGTGATCAAACACAATGCAAATCAACGCTATGCAACCAATACTGTCACCGCCCTTTTATTCAGGGAGATAGCCTCGAAACATAAGCTGCCTACGCAGGTCAACTTTCTGACCTTATTAAATATTGTGATAGTGAAAGTTTATGCGCTTCATGTTTCCCGATTATGCAGAATATGCCTATAAAAAATCATATGCTTGCCATGAGGCAGTTTTATCTCAATTAAAGACCACTTGCATTGCAGGATTTTGTTGTCCGCAACGACATGCCTTGTGGATCAACCATTGGTCCCATTCTTGCCAGTGGGGTGGGGATTCGAACAGTTGATGTCGGTGCACCCCAGCTTTCGATGCACAGCATCCGAGAAATGTGCGCAGTCGATGACGTGAGGCATTCTTACCAGCATTTCAAAGCCTTTTTCCAAGAGTTCTCTCATCTTGATTCGAAAATTACAGTGGACATGTAGGTCTATTGAAACTTGTGAGGTCTTATTCTGGGAACCTGCGCAAAAATTATGTTATGGATTGAAATTCTGGTTGCAATAGAACATTGTTGGAATTATGCAAGTTAATGATTTGGTTTGAGCCTGGTTCTTGCTTTATTACTTGGGTAATTGACGCCTATGGTCCCTGAACTTTTGGATTGTGCACAATTTAGTCCTTTATCTTTTTTTACAAGCGAAAATCTCAAAGCTGCAATCCATTATTGCCGCGACCTCGGAGAAACCGAGGCCCTTCCATAAGGCCTCAAGCAGTTGGAGAAGCTTTTTCAAGTTGACCATTTACGCCTTTATGTCCTTCACGTGCAGGAGTTCCAAAGTCTCCTCTCCATTGAAGCCGTCGGACCAATGTTGCCGCTGCCACTAGGGTTTCGTCGAAGCCTTTCTTCAACGAAATATGTTTTTGTATGAAGCAAGAATATTTTGGATGATACTCTTACACTATTTCTTCACTATTCAAAAAAGGTACAGTTTTAATTCATAAATGCAGAAAAAAAAAGAAAAAAAAAAAACACAGATTTATTTGGTGCCTAATGAAAGCATTGAGCTTAGTTCTTGCATTGTTATTTCTGATGAAAAAATTTAGAAATAACTTTTAAATTGTTGCACTTGTCTATTCTAAAGTTTTTGCAACTGACCTCAATTTTAAAAGTAATCGTATGTTCTCCTAAAGAACTTCCTTCGTTATGTTTTCTTCCTTCTTTTTCCTCAAACTAAAATGAAACCGCCATGGAAGCCTCGGTGTTACGAACTCAAGTTTTGATAAAAGTCTCAATCTTCTTTTCCATTGTAGATTCCAAATATATCACAACCAAAATACCAAAAACTACGATAAAGAAAACAACGACATAAAACAAAGACCAGCTGTCAGCTTGTGGTCTTTACTCTATTTCCAACCAAACGACACCTAAACAGGCCCTGACCATAACACTCGGTAATCGTCCTCTCCGACGACCATTCTTCTTCTGTCTTCCTCGGCTCCGATTGCCATGGTTAGCTCCGGAGAAATCTCTGAGTCTTATTGTTTTGCCATTGCTTATACAGAGCTTTTTTATTCTAGCTAGTGTCGCTCGCGCGGCTTCTGTCGTCCTTAACCCATAAAATTATTACGACCCAATTTCGCAATTTAAATTCTCTTTATATATATATATATATATAAAGTTATATATATGCATGAAGAAAAGGGGCCTTAAATGTTGTTCTACTAAAACCTGTAAACCCATGCATGCATTGCATGCGCAGAATAAAGCTTTTATTTGAGTTCAGGGCCACTTGTAAATTTTTTGCTCATTTAACAATGTTTATGGTGTGTAACTTTTTTTTTTTTTTTTTTTATCTTGATCGAAAAGTGTAGGTGTAAAATAAATTAAAAAAGAAGAAGAAATGTTGGAATTTTTTAGACTAACAAATATTGTAAGGATCCTAACTAATCTCCAATAATCAAACGGCGACAATAAAAGAATTAATACTTTCTCATTTTTAAACTTGTACCTCATAGAATAAGTTATTATTCTTTGATAACTAGTCTTATTTATTATTCTTTTATAACTTTTTATTATGAAATCTCACTTGTTTTTTAAACTTTAGAATGTTCAAAGATTTCCCGATAATTTCCAAGAAGGTCAGCGACGAGCGTTGATTCGAGTAATGTTTGAATTTGATGTCTTTAGCTTCTAAAGATATCGTCCAACACTTCATCTAGTTGTTACAATTACCACAAAAATTATGATTCTGATTTATGGAACTTAACTCGTAAATGATAAACAACTATCAACATTATGAGTGAAGCGAGGTGGCAGCAAACAATGTAACCATACGCAACGGAGCAAGGAGGTCGAAAACATGAATACGAGTATGTAAGTAATCAACAATTCCTTTGAATTTTATTTTAAGTTAGTTCTTAAGTAACCCTCAAAAAGTTGACAAACAGCCGGAATTTGCAACAGATAATCGATGAAAACAAGCTCCAAAGTTCAGCAACTCAAATGTATATGGATTTCAAAAATGGAAAACAGGCTACAGTTCTAAGGGCTCTGAGAAATAATCCCCCTCAAAGCCGAAAGACGAGACTCGGTCTCATGAAGTGAGCGCTTTCTGAACCTCGGTTGTCACCTCCTTGGGAGGTTTCTCTGCATGAAGATTGGCAACAATGCCCTTTTTGGAGTAGTAGTCAATAACCTGAAATTTGAATGAAAAGAAAGCACCACCATAAGAAACTCAATGAAAGATTCAGCGGCAGAAACAAGGATATAGCAAAAGACTATTCCATCCTAATCAAAGTAAAATCAGCACTACCAAGAATACATACTAAGATTCTAGGTCATGTATGGGCAGATACTTCATAATTACTCTGCTTGTTAAGAATTTACTAAAGCTAAAAGTGAAGCAAAACAGAGAGATTACCGGTTCTGTCTGCTTGTGAAACGCCTCCAGCCTTGATTTCAAAACAGCTGCAGTGTCATCCTTGCGTTGAATCAACGGCTCTCCAGTGACCTTGGACAAGCACAAACAAGAGGAGCAAGATTTGTCAGCAAAAGTAAACGAGTACTACGATTACAAACAATACATAAATAAATAAAATAAAGGGTATCTTCATCTTGGGGGAATTAATCCATTGAAAAACCATCAACATTTTGTAGTCATTACATCAGGCATCATCTACTTTTGATCTAATTAACATAGGACTTTGAATTTGTAAATATTTTCCTAATCCCAAAAACGAAGAAACTAAAGAAAAGAAGGCTGTCTTACATCATCAACACCAGGAGTCTTGGGAGGCGCAAATTTTGTGTGATAGGTTCTACCACTCAAGGGATGTATCCACCGACCAGTAATCCTCTCCTCCAAGATTGTATCATCAATTGCAAAGTTGAGAACCTTATCAACTTTGGTTCCCTGCTTTTCCAGCATCTCATCCAGCTGCATGTGAAGAGAAATAACTTGTACAGTGAGGACACAAATAAACATAAAGTAACAGAACAAAATTTCATTTCGGTGAAGCAAATTTAAGGCGAAGCAGTAAAAGCTAGAACCTTCT